>OX463810.1:16810000-26810000 GCA_949825045.1 Argyresthia goedartella
TGCCAAACTAGGTTTAGCCGCAACTAAACTCCTGTCTAGCCTAGTCTAAAATCCTAGTGTTATACCACGTCCATTATCGACACCACTCGAAAATGGTTGAGTTTGATTTGAATGTGCTTGTATGTTTAATGACTGTGTGTGTGGGAATTTAAAAACTCGCTACTCGAAAGGAATGAGGAGAGGATTAGCCCGCGAATATCCTAAGAGCCAATCCAGGAACCCTATGATGAAGGAAATAGGAATTTAGGGTCGCTCCAAGCCCAGACTCAGACTCAGATCAGTTACCTACAAGTTCTTATCTAACGACCCAAGGATAGTTTTGGAATTTGGGGTAGGTTGATAAAAGGATAGGAACCGAGGTATTTCTCTCCAGACACTCACGAAAAACCACTGAAACACGCAATCACAATTCGTATAGT
Source organism: Argyresthia goedartella (assembly GCA_949825045.1). NCBI lineage: Eukaryota > Metazoa > Arthropoda > Insecta > Lepidoptera > Argyresthiidae > Argyresthia > Argyresthia goedartella. Next base: position 16,810,420 of record OX463810.1, read on the forward strand.
TCAGACGCGTAAGACGGCAGACCAAAACTGTTTAGAATCATGAAAGACGATTGTCACAGTAGCTTGACGCTGAGACTGAATGCTCTCCCTTCCCCCGCAATCGTATTTATGGTCCCCACATGTCTAAAAAAAATGGTGTCCTTTGCGTACACGCTCTGCCCAAGCGAAGCTTCTTAACACAGGGTCTAATTTCAACCATGCCATGCAGATCCGCCGTTCTACAAATTGTGTGTACGCATATTCACTATGATCAACCGTAGGTTATCACTCAAGTCATTTGGTATTGCCGATACACAAAATCTGTTGATCGCTGACCATAAAAGCTTGTTGCGATTAATTTAAGCCTTCCCGACCGCTAGCGCGCTAGACAAAGACCACTAGAATGATATTCAGACTCGTGGTGTCAAACTCGCCATCTCATACCAAACAAACGCAATTGTATATTTGCAGTCAACATAATAGCTTTCTCCGTATCGTTCCATAATAACCTTCCATTATTTAGTTATTCATAATTTATTCAGCGCGCAGCCAAATCGGCTCTGATCCCTACACATTCCGCAGGAATGCGACAAAAAAACCTGACCTGTTACCTTCCTCGAATCATCCCACGCTCTAGGCTCATTGTTTTTTGCTAACTTACCCTGAGCTACTCAAAACCCCATTTCTCGTATTCAAAACAGCGCGGCGATGGGCTAGCCCTCTGTCACGCAAAATGAAGTATCAAATGTACTGACTATCGTGTACCATTACACCCAAAATTAGCGATAGATTTAATGTTATCCTAAAAAATAATCACATACTAGTTGCGCCCCGGTTTAGACTCGCGAAGGTTAGCAATGAGGGTTTTCGATACTTTTTCTGCCACCAGGCGGCGCCTCGTAGGCGTCAGGTCTGAACAGCTGTCAGATAGTACAAAGTCAGAAGACCCTCGAGGGTTTTCGATACTTTTTCTGCCACCAGGCGGCGCCTCGTAGGCGTCAGGTCTAAACAGCTGTCAGATAGTACAAAGTCAGAAAACCCTCATTATTTTAAGGGTTTCTCTACTACCGCAAGATACGTCTGGAGATTTTAACATTGTCATTTGAGCCATTTAAAAACCACGTAAAGGCGCGACTTTGTCAAAAAAGGGATATTACAGTGTTCCAGATTACTTAAAGGACGGGACTGTGGGGTTAATCTAACTCACCACAGAACTAGTTAATAATTTTGTAATGATTTATTCCTGCTTATTGTTTATAATAATTCATATTGTATGAATTGTTTAACTTAAGTACAACAAATTTTAAAAGAGAACTAAAAAACAATCTGTGGCAATCTACGCCCTCCTTCTCCCACCGGGTTCCAGTGTAGAGAAGCGGCAAAAAATGGCGTTTTCTAAGTATATGTAAATATCACAGAGAACTGAAATATCCCGCGCGCCCCCCTACTAGAGACGGCAGTAATGGCAATATTCGTGCTGCGTAGTTGCACTCAGCGCAACAGCGGTAGCCTGCGCTCCGGCAGTGCGCCGCCGGCAGGAAAAGGCCTTCAGGTTCTATTTGCACGTTGTGGAGTGAACATTATCAAAAAATGAATAGAAATGCGTCATTGTGCTGTGATTTGGTGTCATAATCAAAGTAAAAATATGAATAAAGAAAATTCTGGCATATCATATCACAAGTAAGTATTTAAAAGCAATTTTCAGCTATTTGAAAAATGCGATTTGAGGTTGACTTGAAACACAAAACCTCAACCAACCGCACGGTTGAGGATTTGTTTTGCTAGTAAATGCGTTAGTGATGTGTAGCGTTGAATGGCGTCATATCGAAAAGTGTGCATCAATATCCTTAAAATACCAATGTATTTTTTAATTATCATTTAAAAATTGTTAATTTTGACATAACTTTTATTAATTTTCCTTTTTTCCCTTAACTTTTAGGATATTAGCGACTGGTTCCCTCAGAAACATGATAAGATTTGTTCAAAACATTTCGATGCTGGAAGTTTCATGAGTACAAGAACATATTTATCTTTTAATAAGTAATGTAGTAACATTACCTCGTTAAAAATAGGGTGTAGTTTCAATGTTGGAATAGCATCCAAGATGATGGAAGATAAATATTGTTATTTAGTTTGGAGCTTAAAATATTGACAGCTAGTGTTTGGCATCGTAGAAAAAAATTATGTACTTTTCAGATGAATCAAATACCAATAAAATGAGCCATAATACTGATATATACCAGCGGAACGTAAAAAGGTAATTTATTTACGTATACATACTTAATTTTGGATCTAAGTATCTAACAGCATAAATAAGTAAGAAATTCTTTCAGATCACTGGAGAATATCAACACGAAGCTGTTGATTTATCTCAAAAAGCAGAATAATGGTAAATAAATGTACTTAACATTTTGTCAAGTGTTGTGAAGTCCCTTAAAATCCACTGGTTGTGTCTTGCTGTTTGGTTCTAGCTAGGCGCTCTTCGAATTGAGCTGTTTACTGGAATGAGATCCACCCATTTGTGCCATTTATCGATTTATGGAGACTAGTTTTTACTGAATTTCAGACAATACACAGAATTCCAGATAGAACTCTTGATGTTCATGTTATATTTTCAGATCACTGAACTGATCGAGTCGAGTCGCCCAATGAAGGTTTTGATGCTAATTTATTATATATAAAATTTTCTGAAACTTCGTCTCAAGCCCAACCCGAACAGACTTCTACACCAAATATCCAGGAAACATAATGGAAAAATATGTAGACATCAGACTGAACTACCTTACAAAAAAAAACGCATTTCCAGTTTATCAATACGAAGTTGTTTAATCATTTATTTTTCGTAATTTCATAATTGTAGTACACAAAACAGTGATACAGATAACTTATAATAGAAAAAAACATGTACAAAAGCGAGCTTATTTCTCAAAAGAGATTTCTTCCAGCAAACCAAGGTGGTAGGAAAGGTGATGGTTGAGCGGGGGAAGACCTGCGCGTACAATAAAACTCTATAAATACTACGAGAAATATATACTACAAACAATATTATACTGATAACCCTAATTGCTAAAAATAGATTGCATACACAATTACTTAAATACAACGTAACAAAATGAATAAACCGTATAATAAACTAATACATACCAATATATATATTGAACAGGAACTTAAATAGCAACAACTCTTGCGTAGGTAATTTAGGTTTTATATTGAATAATTTCAGCTTTTCCAACAATTAGGTTTTACAACACGTATAAACAATCCAAAAATTACAATCTCTCTTCAACCGCGAAAAAGCATAGACAAAAACACGTGTCCCCCCCTACTAAAGTTTTTTACAATGATAACACAATCAAATAATCTAATCACAGCCTTGGTGATGACAGGAAGGACACTTATACACTTCTGGACACATCTATTGGCCCACCTTGCATTTTGAGTTTCGTTTGGTCCTAGCTAAAAATTTATATTCGGTCGAGCAAAAAGTTGTTATGCAGTTTTGAACCTGGCAAATTCATAATTTTATTTTAGTCTTTGAATTCCGAACACAGAATTTAAAGAAACAAAAGGCAATTTGGAGCCTGTTCGTTGATATCAAACGATCGAATACTAAGAAAAATTTGATTTGAAATTGGTTTACTTCGATTTAATTCTTCAAAGTTTGATTTTTTATTTTGTTTTGCAACAAAACTTACTTCTTACTTCTATCAATAATCTATGGATACTTCGCCTGAAGTCGCCGCCCAAGCTGTGGCACTTATTCAGGCCGGACAAAGCCAAAGAAATGTGAGTGCTCATCTTAATTTAAGTCGATCTGCGGTCCGAAATGTTTATCGGAGGTACCTAGAGACTGGCGGCTTTGTTCGTCGCCAAGGAAGGCCACGATCTCGGGTCACAACTGAGAGGCAGGATCGGTTCATCGTTACGACCAGCTTGAGAAATCATCCCCTTACCTCCATTGAGATACAAAACCAACTTCGCGACTTCCACGGAGTAGTTGTGAGCGCTCGAACTGTTCGGAGAAGGTTAAAGGAACGCGACATGGTACCACACAAGCCCGCTAATGGCCCCAAACTAACGCGAGCCCACCGCATGGCGCGCCTTCATTTCGCGCGCACTCATTTGAATTGGACTCCGTAGCGTTGGAGCCGTGCCCTCTTTACTGATGAGTGCAAAATTGCGTTACACGGCAATGATGGAAGGAAGAAGGTCTACCGACGCAAAGGAGAGCGTTTTGCACAATGCTGCTTTGAAAAGAGGGTTGCTTATGGCGCGGGCGGTGGATCATGGACTGTCTGGGGCGGTATATCCGCGAGTAGCAAAACTCAACTTGAAGTTGTTACGGGACCACGGCTGCCAACATTGAATGCTCAAAGGTACATTCGTGAGTGCTTAGAACCTCACGTAATGCCATACGCGGACTATGTGGGCCCAAATTTCCTTTTTATGCATGATAATGCAAGAGCCCATACGGCCGGCATCGTCAGGGAATATTTCTAATAGTTTCAATTAAAAATTCAGTTAGCATTAAAATTCATGGAGTCAAAATTATATATAAAGGAATTTTCTTTAGGCCTTAATAATTTTATTTGTAACTTCTATCTTTTTTTTACACCAGGTGCACCTCACAAAATTGGTGGTTGAAAAATACCTGGCAATCAGGTGTCATCATCTGTGAAAATCAGATAACTTAGACATGCCATCATCAAAACGCAGATTGTATAAAAAAGAGATCCAAACAAATCACAGAAAGAAAAGAAAGATCATCAAGGTGATCCCCAGATCTCGATTTTAAAGCAAATCGGAGCAGGAACTATGAAGTTAAAAATGGTGGCCACTTTTTCAAAATCTAACTTCAGTCATGATCGGACTCTAACCGGATCCCCAGATATCGATTTTGATGTTATAAATAATTTCGTACAACTGTGACTAAAATCACTACCGAAGCCTTACGGCAGGAGCGGCTTAGGACAAAACAAGTCTTCTACACCAAAAATAAAACGCCGGCATCGTGATGTGACAGCAGTTGACGATTTTGACGGTGACGCCATTTTTCGTCATGTATATGACTTCTATGTAAAAAGAAATTCCAACTTTAGAAAAACTTATTGTTTCTTTGAAAAGAAGTGGTCTATTTCGTACAACTGTGACTAAAATCACTACCGAAGCCTTACGGCAGGAGCGGCTTAGGACAAAACAAGCCTTCTACACCAAAAATAAAACGCCGGCATCGTGATGTGACAGCAGTTGACGATTTTGACGGTGACACCATTTTTCGTCATGTATATGACTTCTATGTGAAAAAGAAATTCCAACTTTAGAAAAACTTATTGTTTCTTTGAAAAGAAGTGGTCTATTTCGAGGTCAAAAATCTATATATTTTATCATTGGAAGAACCAACAATAATTGTTATCGATAATGCGCATTACTACTCGCCAAATTGACAAAATACCAACGCAAACCAATAAAAAACATGAAATTATTAATTGGCTACGCGAAAATGGAGAAAATGCGTACGATTCCATGTTAAAAATGGAATTGATAAAAATATTAAAAACCAAAACGGTATGTGATCGATGAAATGGCAGCAGAATATGGTCATATCGTCCTTACGATTTCTCCATATCACTGCCATTACAACGCCGTTGAACTTTTATGGGCACGAGTAAAAAGGCATGCTGCAAGAAAAAACACAAGCTGCTGGAAAGAACTAAGAGAGTCATAATATCTGATCTGACATTGCATTTGTTACTTTAGGCACACAAGAGATAATCATTAAAATGACTGAAGTCTCCTCATCGGACGAATCTAGTATAAATGATGATTCTAACCACTCATGTTAATAAAAGGAATTGATAGTAGTTTATGTGACTGCTACATAATGGAGGGCATTAATACTCGAGAGTGGGTTTATGAATCGAGCCCAAGGCGAGTTTCATAATAATATCACTCGAGAGTTTTAATGCCTAATTATGTACAGTTACATACACTAGTTTATCTACACACATATCATAAGCTCTCTTTGATGTGTTCAGGTACCGCATGTTCGACCGGCATTATAGCATTGATCATTGCTTTGCAGTTGTTTAGCTTGTTCTGTAGTACCAACTTCACAGAGAAACTAGGGGCGACACGCAGGCGGGCGTCGGCGTTCGAAATTTGAATGTCATAATTTGTCGAATTTGGTACATTATGGTCCAAATGATCAATATTCAGATAAGAAATTAGTTTTTACCAAGAAGTTTATCGTTATGCTGTTCGTAACGTGTGGTTTTCGGACGCAGTAAAGAGGGTTTATGATACGTGTGTAGATAAACTATTTTAGTTGCTTTATTTATATGCCTTATAAGAAGAATGTAAAACTTTATATAATGTTAATAATATTTTAATTTATTGGTTTCAACCATACAGTTTTGTTGTCTTTGTTTTCGATAACATATTACACCTTATTTACATATTAGCATTTATTTCTACCGATTATTTGTAATCTGTGGCACATTCGTAGTAATCGTTATGTGTGGCAATCACTATAATAAGGGGGCGGTACCCGTCCATGAAGTACAATATTATTTGAATGGAAATGTAAATTAAACAATAGAAAACTTCATGGGCGTGAGCTGTCAAAAAACCATTGATAGAGTGGACAACTGTGCATTGCTAAGCCACTCGCTCGTTCGGATATCGACGTACGAAAACACGTCTCTTCGTCCCAAAAATTTCAAATTTCGACTCCTCGCTCCAATTATTTTTATGCATGACTGGTTTTGTCACGGCTAAACCAACCTTTGAGGCCTGCACCCTTGAGACGCACTTTCACGGTTGAGCCACTGACAGGTTCAGCACGACCCCTGTTGATCTGTGCTATTATTTCGGGGGCGGTTAGGCGTCTTTACGTTTATGTTTTTTCCGCTGGTGCCGTACGACTCCCATGCGATGAAAGTTTTAAATAGTACCAGTGTTCTTGAATTTTTTGATGATGGAGTCAACAGTTTGCCGGAACCTTTAATTCTCTAGCTTTTTCTCGATTGCTTTTTCCCTTTTGATGATGCCCAATAATGATACCTCTGTCTTAAACAGATATTTTTCCCCATTTTGTCGATGTTATTCAGTAAAAGTTAAGAAAATTCGATGGTCGTACATAAAATTCTTTTCTCAAGAAATAGTATGAAATGTTACAACATAACAATAACAATAACATCTGTGAAGATAGTATCCGAAAGTGACTCATCTTAGACAATTTTTAGAAGTGTCCAGGAAAATGCAAAAGTGTCCAGTAAGTAAGTATGAAATCCCATTACATATCATAATATTTAAAAATAGACCTTTTTTTTCAAAGATAAGCTGAAGATGTTATTGCTAGTTAACCCGTATATGCTCAACTTTTTTTTCGTTGGAATCAGTGGTTTTTTATTTTCTAAGAGTCTTAGTAAAGTATAAAAACATGTTTTGACGAGTATTTTTTTCGTTTTTTTGTTTTTGAGATTTTAGCCGCCCCATTAATGGGGCGCTGAGCAGTACTGAGCACTGCCCGCCACGCAAAGATCTCTAATAAATTGTATATATTTAGTTGACCTAAGAGATTGATTAAGGGAATTAATTAATGAAATAACAAGGTTAAAATATTTTATATATCAACTTTATTCATTTAGCCTACAAAACATTATATTTATTGTGAATGATACTGTTCAAAACAGTTGGCTTGACAACCTACGCCACATTTGCGACACTTCTTTGTCGTATTTTTGTGACAGTGGCCACGACGTATCTGAGTAGGGCTGGAAATAATTATATGACCAGCTCCATCCAGACGGACATCATCAGGTATTCTCCTTTTTCTAGAAATAGGCTTCAAAGGACGGCCTATAAAACGAGCTGATGCATATTTTCCCAGATACGCTACAACCACTGTCCTGATGAAAGACAGGAAATCGAGATGCCCCTTTTCCTGCCTAGCTGGTAAAAGTTTATGTAGCTGAAACGCGTTATTCATGGTTGCATTCAAAGGCCACATCATCAGCTGCTAATACCATAACTTTTTATTGATGCCGATATTGATCGTATCAGCCAACATTTTGATCCACGCGATCAACTCCGCCCATGTATTTATTCTACATTTGGACACACGCTGGCTGTTGGATTGATATTTTTTTCTTCCCGCTGCTCGACCAACGCTGTGCGGACCCCATGGCTGAAACGCCTTCACAAGTTGATGCGACGGTAACTACGCTGTTATCATTATAACGAACAAGAGGGGGGGTTGAAGGGCGCATTTTCCACTCGATTTGCTCGTATTGTGAAAGTGCCCTGGTGGCCAGAGTGCTTAAAAACTGTGAGCAATTTGAACGACGTAAAAAAATATCCATGAACACATGTACTGGAAAACCGGTGGGTAATTTCTCAATCAAGTTCGTAACCAGACCCTCCAACAACTAAATCTGGATTAGTATTGTCAGTGCTGGCTCCTTGATATGGTATTGGCTTGGATAAGATATCCCAAGCGTGTAGCCATGCACCAAGTTTTGAATCCAAAACGGATGGGTTTCCCATGAATGTGTCGTTTGGGACTGTGATGTCCGTAATACGGAATCATGGATTCATCAATGCTAACTTCATTGTACTGGGGCCAATACTTCTTCCACTTCTTGTTTAGTTTCTCCGATAAAGGACGAACTTTTGTAAATTTATCTTCGGCATCTAAAGCAGCGTTATCGCACACGTGTAGGAACAGTAGTATTTGTTCAAATCTTGATCGAGATATTGAATTAGCTACACCAGGGTGATAGGTGTCAGCTCCCCAAGGTATCCCAATACATGCGATTTCTAGCTTGAACGCAATATCCACTTAGCAAAAATATCGCTAGTACAAGGCGTATTTCCTCTCTGGTCACATCGAATTGTTTTCCAACAAAGACTGCGTATTTGTAGATTCAGGATGACTCCATTCTCTCCTTTGGTTTTCAGGTAAATCGAATCTTTCCATTTTCTCTGTTCTTTTATCTTCTTTCTTCTTATCTGCTTGTTTTTGCTTGAGGTCGACGCAATCTCTGATAAAGGTACATTATCATCATCATCGTCGCTTGAATCTTCATGTCCTATTACCTCCGATTGTAACACAGTTCCCGATTTTCATACAACTTCACTTGCGCCTCGGCACGAAGTTGGTTTCCTGTCGAAGTGATTCAAATAGCCCATGAGTGCATATTCCTCATCACTATCAGCATCACTCAACATATGGTTACCCGGCGGGCATGTGTAGATGTATGGCATGTAGTGTCTTAATTATATCTTCTTCCGTTTGCAAAATGTCTATTATCTCGGCCACAGACAAACTGAAATATATAAGGCATATAAATATAGTAAAATATAACTTGTAAATACACAACAATGAATACAACATGATATTAGCACTGTAAATAAAATATATCATTTATATCACAAAGTTTGATGTCTACGTGAGAGCCAGCGCTCAGCATCGCAATAATGGGGCGACAAGAAAAATGTGCCATAGAATCTATATCTGAATAGTTGTAATTGGATTTCGCTGCAAAACTTGTAGAACAAAGCCAAAACAATACGAAAAGTACAATAAACATTGTTACTAATCACTCAAATAATAAAAACTTACTTTTTATTCCGCGACGTTGTAAAAGCTGCACTTGCAATTTTACCTTACCTACCATAATTGACAAGTAAAATAGCGCCAAAACTTTTTTTACCACGATTTTATTAGCTTCACCTGTATGTTTGTGTGTTTGTTTGTATGTATCGTTTGTTTAAACGGACAGATTCAATTCAAAGTCACTTATCAAGAATCAGCGACAATGTAATAATTTCATAAGTTTACTAATTAATTTCTCACGCAACCTATTCGGGGGATTGACAAAACAGTCTACTTACTTTCCGGCTCTCGCACTCGAACTAAAAAATGAAAAATAAATATAGTTTAAAAAAACTAAAAAACACGCTTTTAAAGCACTTCGAACTAAAAAGTTAAAAATAATTTTTAATATAACCTTAAAACAATAAGGAATAAAAATACTATTATTATTGTGAAACAAAAAGCGTCGGGCGCTCGATGTACGAAAGATATGGAACAAAGCGCCCGACGCTTTTTTTTTCACAATAATAATAGTATTTTTTATTCATTATTGTTTTAAGGTTATATTAAAAATTATTTTTAACTTTTTAGTTCGAAGTGCTTTAAAAGCGTGTTTTTTAGTTTTTTTAAACTATATTTATTTATTATTATTTAGGCATGATGGCAGTACTGTGAAGATTCAAATCATTTACTTTTTAAAATAAATAAATACTTTTTAATAACCACAGATGCGATATTATTACGCGTTTTAAGAATGGGGCGGTGAGCACATACGGGGGGCCTTTAATAAAAAGGAGGTACCATAGAGGTTGACATGTCCGAATTGCACTAATATTGCACGATGTAAAATGGCGGAAGACTTAGTTCATTAATATTTTTTACTATTTTGATACTAATTAGGAATTAGTAATTCGAAACTAACAGAAGAAAAAGAAGAATAAAATAAAATATTCACAATAAACATAAATGGATTTATTTTTGAGAAAAACACTATACGCGCTTCGACAATAAGTGCCATCCTGGCCTCGTATTATAGCCGGCCGAGCCGATACTCGTCCACGATGGCTTACTTACTGGTCTCTGCAGTAATGTACATTAATGATGAAACTATGACAGATCAATGAAATAAAGTTTGTTTTTAGTGACAACAAAACATTCCTTTTTGTTCTGTTCCGAAAATTTAAAATATTTGAATTATTATTTATTTAACTCATAAACTTGCCAACTAATTACCAAGACTATATAATCTGAGTAGATTATATTGAGCTATAAAGATTTCTTAAAAAAATGTTCTAGGAAACTAATAATAATGTCATGCTATAAGAAAAGCGATTATTTATTCAATTAAAATCATACAAAGACCAATAAATATATCAATTACGACATAACTGGATGGCTGAATATATTTTGAGAGGTAGTGTATGTAATAAGTTTTTTGTAGACGTCCAGTGGTAAAAGCAAAACAAACATCATTGCAATCGAATAACTAGCTGTAGTTGTTGACATTAATACTAGTTATATCGTTTGTATTATTTTATTATGTCGTCCCCTGACCACTAGTGGCTCAAATTTCAGCCACTCGATTTTTACCCTATAGTTTGTAGTGTCATAAACGACTTCGCCCGTGTTGACTGAAGCGATGCGTTTTGTGGCGCCCTTTTGTGCGCCTAGTGAGATACAAAGCGTCTATCATAGCCCTTGTTTTGCAGGTCAGAAATCGTGGAAGACTACCTCTACCCCCCCGACTCGGTCCCCGAATACGCGTCCATTCTCGTACCTAACATCGACAACGTTTGCATATCGTTCCTTATCGAGACGATAGCTAAACAGAACAAGGCGGTGCTACTGATCGGAGAGCAAGGAACGGCGAAGACAGTTATGTTGAAGAGCTACATGCAGAAGTATGACAATGAAGTAAAGTTGTACAAGATGATTAACTTTTCCTTCGCCACCACGCCGAATATGTTCCAGGTGTGTTCGTTAACTGTACTGTAACTCATTTAATAGGTAACCTTAAGAGCTTTGCTGCGACTGCAACAGAGCTTTTCTCCGGCTGTCACACTGCAATTAAAATGGTTTTTCAGCGGATCGTGGAGTCTTATGTAGAGAAGCGAGTAGGGATGACCTACGGTCCGCCTGGCGGCCGAGCCATGACGATTTTCGTGGATGATATCAATATGCCTGTCGTCAATGAGTGGGGCGATCAGGTAAATTATAATCATTAAGTGGTTTGAAAGTAAATAAATAAGTTTATTTTCAGACATGTATCAGCTAACGATATTTTGTTTATCAGGTGACAAACGAAATCGTTAGGCAAATGATGGAGGGCGGTGGATTTTACTCACTCGAGAAACCTGGCGAGTTCATCATCATTGCTGGAATTCAGATGTTTGGTGCTATGATTCATCCAGGTATTTATTCAGAGTACCTATAAGTTTATTTACCGGGTTCGAGTCCCGGTGGTGGCAAATATTTGTTTGATGAGAACGGATGTATCGGTGTCTAGCACCCAAGATACAGGGAATCCTAGTTTGGGGCTAGATCAATGTGTGTAAATAGTGTCCAGGATATTATTATTATTATTATTAAGTATAACTGATACCTCTTCCACGACGTTATGATCGCAAGTTGCAATAAAAATCGGTCAAATGCGGGTCGGACTCGCACACACGTAGGGTTCTGTACCATCGTCGAAGAAAAATTAACTTGGTTTCGATACCAGTCCCTAAAGAGTGCGTTTCCGACGTCAAACTAATGGCGCAACCTACCACGATGATGGGTGATGCAAAATCTGCGTGATATTTGAATTATGATGATTGATTGGTAGTTCTCAGGGGCAGGAATATTAAAAAACGTCTCTTGTGTGGGGACCCCTTTAATTTATGAAATCTCGTGTAGTTCATTTAGAGATACACATAATTTTCAATGTGAGGTTTAGTAATAGCACAAAGGAATAAAGAGGAACAGAGAGAAAGGTTCTAAGGAGCCTGCAAAATTCATACTAGTAGGGTTGGCAAAAGGGAAAAAAATAAAATTAACAAACTGTTACGAGCTTTTATTGACTTTATTATCTTATTCTTAGGGTAGTGTATGCCTTTGAAATACTTAGGTATCTAATACAGTTTTGTCACATGAGGTCACCCACTTATAATCTCAACTGCTCATCATGGAACATCAATATTAGAACAACAACATATTAATATTGTGATATCGTGTAGGGTGCCTCGCGGCCATAATTTTATGTCGTATGTGTGTTTTCCCTAGGGCCATTTTTTACAGAGATATATCGATAAAAAACATTATGACGCATTATCTCGAGAAGGGAGAGGTGCAAGATGAAAACGCATATTACCTAAAATGATGGGAAAGAGCGACCCTATGCGATAGCGGAATAAAAGTAAGCAGTAAAAAATATATTTATTTAAAAAAAATTACAATTCTAAAAATATGAGACAAAAAGACTTAAAAAAAACTGGCGCCCCCTTACCTACACCTCGACCCAACATTCATATACTCACATAAAGGGGTATCCTAGAGCTGCATTTGCGATACACTTTACTATACCTACTTTATTATTTCACATAAAACAATTAAGCTCGTGAATGCAAACTGTTTTAAGGAAAGTAAACGATTCGGAAACCAAACAGCTAAATATTTGTAGGGTAATAAATAGTAATAACAATGGCCTAACTAAATAACACGGCTTGTGCTATCTACTTTAAAATTTTAAATATGTATACCTAGTCTCTGTCAGACGTTATAAGGTTGAATTTAGTTTGGCCCAGTGCACCTATTATCTTGACCCGACTTTAGTAGACTCCTTGGGATAGTTAAAATATGAAATGTCTTTTCTGTTTCTATTATAATTCATAAAAACAGTACAGTACACCATTTTGAAAGTTCAAAACGTATACTTAAACACTTTAATAACTATTTACAGTTTATTCCACATAAAACAATTCGATAAGGTAGGTGACAACAAATAAGACGTGGTTTGTACAGGCCTTCCTTTTGGGCACTGGCCTAACGAGAGTAAACCGGTTTTGTCCAGTGGCGACGCGTACGCGATACAGCGGCCAGTACTCACTTACACATGCGCAGTATGCTTGTAGTAGGTTACCTACGGTGGCGTGGTTCTATGAACCTTTGTCTCTGGTCCTTTCTTCCTCTGTGGTAATAGGTCCCGTTTGGCGCCCATCGTGTACGAAACGCTAAAAATTATAGATAAATTTGCGATTTGTTCCCTTACAGGCGGTGGTCGTAACGATGTTCCTCCACGGCTGAAGAGGCAGTTCAATATCTTCAACTGCACGCTACCCAGCATTGTGTCTATGGATAAGATCTTCGGTAAGAGCCTTTAAGGCTTACGTTTAACTGTTTACCAAATTGAGTAAAAATTATTATATTTTCATCACAAATTAACTAAATATTCACCAATATTATATACTAAACTACATGGGGTCGCTTCGCTCCGCTCCGCTTTGCTACAGGTTGTTTTATTATGTTGTGAGCTAACAAATCTAAATTTGACAGAAAGTGACCTATAGGAACCAATATGGTTCTGTGGAACTACAAGGGGGCACTAAATTTGGTCAAAGTCAAAGTAAAAATTTCAATAATAATGCTGTAGATATTTACATATACTGAGTGAAAGTCAGTTTTTCCCTCTTCTCTACATTGGAGCACTGTGGGAGAAGTAGGGCGAAGAAACTCCCATGGATTGATTTCTAGATTTCTTTAAAAAAAATGTTGTGTTGAACTACTACAAATATTACAATATCAATTATTATAAGTAATATTCAAGATAAAATAAATTCAAAATTATAAACAGCGAGTTCAGTGTTAAGTTAGATTAAAACCATACATTTTTATCATTTAAGTAATCTTGAGCATTCTAATATCGCTTAATAGACAAAAAGTCGTTGTATTTACACGGTTTTTGAATTGTTCAAAAGGCAATTTTAAAATCCAGAGGTATCGTGTTGTAGTAAAAAATGAACTGACCCTTGAAATAATTTCTGACTATCGCAGGTCCAAACCGAGGCGCAACAAGTTACGTTTTAGGTTAACATTACAGATATCGCAAAATTTGGAACGTTTTCTTGCATCCATGGTCCATAAATGGACTTACTAGAGTTAGTATATCAATTTCTTTACAAAGTTCTCTTAGGTAGACTGTGCGTTATCTACATTGCTCGAATCGCCCTTTTCCGTGATAAAAAATATTTTGAATACCCGCTGCTTTCCCCCACAACAAGACACTATGACAGCAACTAAAATATATAGCCTAGCTTTAGCCACATCCGTGTTTTGTCTGATGTTCCTAACAGTGTAAGCCGCAGAGCTTAATCTACCATCTAATTTATCTATGCGGGGTACCCACTGCAATTTGCTATCTATAGTTATTTCAAGAAACATCGTCTCATTTAATAATTACGTGTTGTGTCTAACACTAAACTGGTCTCAACTTGCCTTACATTTGGAAGTGAGAATTTGATACACTTGGTTTAACCAGCGTATAAAAATACATTATAATTTGTTGGTCCACAGTTAATAATTATTAACCAATTCAAGGTTAGAGACACTACATCATCAAGTCTTCTTATTGTTCTTCAATTTTGAAAACTAGTGAGGTATGATTAGCAAACAACACTAAGCCAGTCAATTTATTCACCATAAAAGGCAGATCCTTAATAGATATATATACCAGAGATATACACCAGGAATAAGAAAGGGCCGAGAAATAATATGTACTTAACCTTTGTTGAACGCCGATTTTCACACCCGATCCGTCCGATTTACCACCGTTGACTTCTTCCTTTTGAATTATATTGCTTAAGTATGATCTTAGTAGATAGTTGGTGAACATTTAACATATTTGGGAGTCAAAACTTGTATTGGTAAACAATATATTAGTTGCCGAAGGACCACACGCTTGGTTGTCCTACCTATATCTACCGTCATAGTTATCGTTTGTTAGGGTTCCTTAGAGAAACAAGGAACCCTTATAGTTTTGTTAAGTCTGTCTGCCCGTCAGTATGTCACAGCAACTTTATGCAGAAACTATTAAGACTAAACAGTTGAAACTTGGTATGTAGATGTATTCTGTGAACCGCTTTACGATTTTTATACAAAAATTTAAAAATAAAAATAATTCAGTTCCATGTATAGGGAGTATATATGTAACTCAAACCTATATGTGTGGGGTATCTATATATAGGTATTTAAAAATGACGTTGAAGTTCCTGAAACCATTTTTCCTCAAAGTAGATAGGTAAAGAGACAGACCCTTCCAAAGTGGAAAAATGTGTGTCCCCCCTCTAACTTTTAAAGTAAGAGGGTGAAAAATTTACAAAAATATATGCTATGTATCTCAATAAACACTTTCAACGAAAATTGGTTTGAACGAAACAAAATAAGCAGTTTTTAAGATATAAAACATTTATCAAAAACCGCAAAGATAACTTAGTCATTCATAGAAACACGATGAAAAACAAAGTTACAACACAAACATCCAGTCACATAATTTCTTGCTACAACGGAACCCTTCATGGGCGAGTCCGACTCGTACTTGGCCACTTTTTTTCTTTCAAATAAACCTTTCAGATACCATCAGCTCCGGCTACTTCAGTAAGTCGAGGTTCGATAAGAAGATCATCGAGTTTATGCCGAAATTAGTGCCCGTCACGCGGCTGGTTTGGCAGTCCACTAAAGTGAGTGATTACACCTTCTCCGCTGCTACTTTGTGGCTTTGGTATTATAGTCCAAATCATGTTGGCTCTTTTGTTTGCTTTCAAAATAACGCCTGGATACTTAATTGTCTTCATACAGTATCGGTAAATCTAGGGCTATCCTCACGATTATTCTAGAAATTGCAGGTCAGTTACGCTTGCCTTAGCAATCTATCATTTCAAACCAAGCTATTGTGTGTACAATTGTAGACAAAAATGTTGCCGACGCCGGCTAAGTTCCACTACGTGTTCAACCTACGTGACTTGTCGCGCATCTGGGAGGGGATTCTGTTCATTCACAAGGAGGAGATGAACAATAGCATCACCACTGCCATGAAGCTGTGGTTCCACGAGTGTTTGAGGGTCATCTCTGACAGGTGAGCTGTTAAAAGTAGCAGAGATGTCTCAGTAGTTATAGTAAATTTTAGTATGGCTCAATCTTACTCGTATCTGAATCTCTATTCGGATACGAGTAAGATTGAGCTGGTAAGAAGGCTCGTGCCCCTCGGTGGGTACATTAATAAATTGTTCACTGTATACATGATGATGATGATGATTATGGGACGCCCGCTGAACCACAGGCGGGTGATCGGTCCTCTATCGTGACTATTTCACCCAATTTCCAGTGATTGGGCTCTGGTTACTGTTGATTTAAACGATGTCCCTCCCAACTCAAACTCAAACTCAAACTCAAAACGTTTATTGCGACATTGTGGTGGTATATGGTGATATATATGTATAGACTCTTCTTGTTCGTTTAATGAATTCTAGGATGTCGCTAAACTTTAAGTTTGACTAATCATCTGCTTTAATGTTATCCATCCCTAGTGTTCGCCATCTTATGTTTGAATACATTACGCATTCTCCCAAGAAGTGCTGGCAACTTTCCTCCAAGCCACAGTGAGGGCATGGGTCATGTACGAGCCTTAATAACGATAGGTGTCTATTTAGTTTGCAGTGGCCTCTCACCAAACCTGCCTGTATTGCTAAGTTTTCCCTACTAAGATTAAGTAAATACTTAGCCTTTTTGGGGTCATTCCTCAAGATTAACATCTTAGACTGCCTACAGTCTTTGGTTTTCTTCCATTCTTGGTTTGCATCTCGCGTACCTATCATGTTGAAGATGTTCTTTGTGATAGTCACTGATATAGGTATTCTTGTTTCTGGTCCAATAAAACGCTCATCAGCGCCGCTTCTTGCTAGCTCATCAGATTTTTCGTTACCGTGAATCCCTTCATGACCGGGGACCCATGCGATAATTATTTCTGATGTCATTCCCAAAGAGACTGGCCTTACACTCTTTGAATAGTGCAGATTTATTAATTGTTTGCCTAAGCGCCTTTAAAACTGCCTGACTGTCAGAATAAATTACTACTATCTTGTTTTTGATTTCTGCTGTTTCCCTTAGTGGTTCAGTTCATTCCATTATGGCGTAGATTTCCGCTTGGAACACGCTGGCGTATAAACCCAAGGCAATTGATTTGTCTTGTTTATTGCTGTCCATGATGCAAAAACTAGCTCCTGCTAGTTTTGTGCTCTCTTTTCTTGAGCCATCCGTGAAGCAAGTTACAATCGGTCCGCTTTTATTTCCCATTATCTTGTTCGTGTACGTTTCTGGCCCCGCAGATTTGAATGGTGAAAATGAATTTATGGCCCATTCTAAGTTTTCTTCTTTTATTTTATCTGGTGGATCCTTCCATGTTTCCTGAGGATCCGATATGTTGCTCTATTTATATTCTTCACAGCCCGGGAATTGTGTCTCTAACATGGTTTTCAACACTGTTTGGGGTTCAGATATACGTTTTCCATCTAATTTCAAACTTCCTAGTTGGCATGTTTTGTCGCTTCCTAGTAGTTTCACCAGCCGAGCCGCATCTTAATATGTGCTCATCTCTTTGCAGTACAGGCGCCAGCTTTTCCTACTTTCTCTTTGTCTTGTTTTGCTGTATTCATTCCAGACCCTTCTATACTCATCCTAGCTATAATCATCGTCCCTCGAAAGGGCTCGCCTCATAGCTCTCCGAGTTCTTTTTCTTTGCTTCTTCAGGTCTTTGTTCCACCATAGTTGACCTTTTCTTTCCGTAATACTTCTAAGGGGGCATGCCTGGTGGTATGCATATATTAGTGTTTTTCCTAATTCATTCGCCCCTTCTTCTAAATCTTCTCTAGTTCCAAATGTTTGTCGGGCTGGAGTCTATTTGCCCATGATGTCGCAGAATATACTCCAGTCCGTCTTCCGAGGATTTCTTATTTTTAGTAGTCTAGTTGGAAGGTTATACGCCTATGATCAGACATAGTATCCTCCTCATCTACTCTCAAATTATTAACTCTTTTGCTTATATCACCCGGTGTTAGTGTTATATCGAGGACATCCCTGCGAGATCTTGTTATAAGGGTTAGTTCATTTCCTATCTTCTTTATATCAATATTATTACTTGTGATAAAATCTAATAATTCTTCTCCTTTCTTGTCAGTATCGGTACTACCCCATACCTCATTATGGGAGTTAGCATCATAGCACAACACGATTGGAACGTTTTTACCTTTATAGTTTTCTACAATGTCTTCTACCTCTCGCGGGGGCGGCATGAAGTCTGCCTCGCTCGGCATGTGGCTAGATATTAGCGCCACCTTCTTGCTTCCCCCGCCATCTTCCATCAGATTAAGTTCTATAGCGTCAAAATCTCTGGAACATTTACCAGAAATACAGCCTAGTGCTTTGATTTTATTGTTGACAAAAATACATGTCCGGGCAGCCAGCTCACCTGAATGGTCATAACAGAGTTCTCCACCCAGGCAGCCCAGCCCCGTGACGCGTTTTGTCGTTGACATGTACGGCTCTTGTAGCAGGGCTATGTCTATCTTGTCGCCCACTATGGTTTGGCATAGTTCAACCATTGCATCTTTGCAGGTGCAGTTGTAAGATTCTAATTTGTGTGTGTTTTTGTGTTTGTGTTATGTGTGTTCGTTTGATATGTGTGTCTGTCATTTTAAAACGTGTGTGTGTTTTTGTGTAGTATTCTATGTCTTGTTTTGGTGTGGATTAGAAGGCTTGTGTTCCAGGGTTAGGTCAAAGTCAGTCTAAGTGCCCTGTGTCGAAACCACACTGACCTCACCCGGCCCCTTCTCGCTTCGAGCCTTCTCTTGTGTTTACCGAAGAGGCAGGCTTCAGTTGTTCAGCCTTAGTCGCCGACTGGTCACGGATAAGCCTGGGCCTGGACTTGCGTCATCTGGAAGCACAACCAAAACATGTTTTTGCTCCATGACTCGGCATACTCAGACGTCACACCCATCAGCAGACGGTT
Source organism: Argyresthia goedartella (assembly GCA_949825045.1). Taxonomy (NCBI): domain Eukaryota; kingdom Metazoa; phylum Arthropoda; class Insecta; order Lepidoptera; family Argyresthiidae; genus Argyresthia; species Argyresthia goedartella. The sequence goes on from OX463810.1 coordinate 16,830,033, forward strand.
ACCCAAAGGCATGTTCTGCCTGCTGATGAGCGTCCAGTCCTGTATGCCCAGGTCAACCGTGTTCTGATATTTTATCAGCTTAAGAGGATCCTTCGGAAGATCCTCTTGTTTTCTTGGAACCCACACTGCTACCCGAGACTTATATAGCTTCTTGAGAGACATTAAGAAACATTAGAGTTAAATTTCTTGAGGAGACTGATCCATATAATCATTGTCCCCCAAGAAAGCTAGCTTGCTTGACGGAGGATTTCCTACTGCCGGTTCATCAAAGGAAATCATCTCCCTGTACTCCTCTCTCTCTTCTCCTTCCACCATTGACGCAAAAATTTGACGGCCCTCAGAAAATAACCCGCCTTTAGCCTGCAGGGAGGGATTATCCGGCTTTTAAATCCCCGGTACCCCCCTGGGGTAGTAGACTTGAAATTTGTGCATCCACAGTCGCTCACCTCGTCGAAGCTTGCAGAACGTAAGCCGAAACGTGTGACCGCTTCCCCCCATCGCCGGTCCGGTACTGTGGGCACTGCGCACGTACCACCCACAGGGCGTGATTATTTTTGAGGTGTCCACGTTTCCATACACCATTAGCTATCATCGCCAATCGTCATACCTCTGATGGAGGTCAGATGGGCTGCCTTACGCGTTTAATTTATAGTGTCCGCTTAAAAAAACACGTCACCGATCGTCATCTCTTTTAAGAAGATAAGATGGGTCGCCCCCTCGTCCGCGATTGCTTTTTCATAGCATTGCTTGGGGTAATACCTTTATTCACAGTTAAACTCCTTCCATTTGAAGGAGGCCATTACGCTATCCGCGACCCGCGAACATGCCTGGTCCCCGTGGAAGGGTCCCTCTAGATCACTGCAGTTAGGCAAAAGCCAACATGTCCCTGGTAAACCAAAAAAGAATAGCCAACAGATGCAAACAACGAGTGGGTCCTTCAGGCAGGTTCACTGTATACATAACTTAATTTTTAAATCAACCTTTTCAAATTGCTAAGAAGTAGTAGCAATTCTTCACGGATTTGCCTCCTGACTTTTCTCCAGACCGCACGGTTTTTCGTTATAAGTGATTCAAAACCACGATATTCTTATCCAGATTTACCACATTCGAGGATAAGGAGTGGTTCCACGCGAACGCGTGGAAGATTGCTCGACAGGAACTGCCCGAGTACGTGGACGAGTTTCCTGAAGAAGACACCTTCTTCGTGAACTTCCTGCGCGAACCCGTCGATCCCACTGGAGACGAGGATGATGAGGACTTAAGTCTGGACGCGCCGAAAATTTATGAAGAGATGCCCTCGTGAGTGCGACTCCTTTGCCTTTACCCATTTTCTCCCAAAGAGTTGGAAAGAGACCTTGACGACCCCTATATTCGAGTTTTCGGATAAGTCTTTTATCCGATCAGAATATTTTAAAGAGATTTTCAAATAAAAAACATCGCAAATGACTTGAAAAGTTTTTTGCAGGTGGGAGACAGTCCTTGCCAGACTCGCCGTATTCCAAGAGTCGTTTAACGACTCCATCCGAGGCGCCCGTTTAAACCTGGTATTCTTCCACGACGCGATGGTGCACCTCTTCATCATTTCTCGCATTATCAGCACACCACGGTAAGAATATGAACGACATCATGAGGGTGGTAAGAGCAGCACGATGAAATATGGAACATCAGACCAAAATTACCCTTGTACATTCCCTCCTCATGCCGCTAATCGATTATGCCGATGTTGCCTGGGCGAGTGCGAACGAAGATGTGAATAAACTCGAGAGACCAGAATCTCGGGATTCGGTTTATTTACAGACTGCGCAAATTCGAACATGTTTCTCAATATCGCAAAGAGTTAGGGTGGCTTACGATTCGTCGTCGCCGAGACTCTCACATTATTTTTTATCCGTTTAATATTTTGTAAAATCCGAGCTACCCCAACTACCTTCGAGACCGTTTTGAGCATCACTTTTCGGGAGATTGGCACCGGAGATCTCTCACTGTCTCACTTTTGGCCACTCCGCGGCATAACAACGCTTCGTATAAACGCTCTTTCAGGTTGCGGGTGATCCGACTTTGGAACGCACTTCCTTGCACTATCAGAGACAGTCCCACTATTTTCCCTGTTAAGAAACGTATCATAGAGCACTGCCTCTCCATTTCGTAAAAGTTATTGTATTTATATTATTTATTATATGTAAAGTGTATGTAGTATATATCGGTACTGATTTAGGATTTATTGTGTGTATTTTATAGGTATTTAATTTATTCCTAGGCATTTTATTGAAGTAAAACTTCTTTACGCACGCTTGACTTGGGGAGCAAGCTGGCGAATGCGTGACGAGAGCGTTACGAAAAGTGTGATCGGGCGAGGCGAACGAGAGGTGCGCGCGCACATTTTCTTTCTCTCTTCCTGTTATAGCCAGACACAGTGCAGTAGATGTATTTTTGAAGCATTTGAGCTAAAGAAGTTTTACTTCAGTTGTGTGGTCTAAAGCACACTCTTTTTACATACTAGTTATTGTGAAACGCCTACTCTTTTATGATACAATAGGTATGATGACAGCATAAACAAATGACAGAAATAATTATTTTAATTAGACGAATATGTTCCTAGAATTATAAAAAACCTCCAATTTTTCATATTTCACGTGAGATTATTAAGTTTTTGAATAAAATAAAAACGTAAATTATCGGAATCGGCCATGATAACTGAAACACCAATCACAGCCCATGACGTCACTGAATAGTAATCGCGCGAAACGCGCAATTGACAGTCAAAATTCTGCTGGAACTTGGTTACAACTGTGATATTTCTTTGTCTAGTGGTACCTACAACTTATTACTTTTGTGATTATAAAAGCAAAACAATATTGTCAACAATGGATCCTGGCTTTATTAAGGCAAATACATAGTCAGGTCATAAGATCTGTCACATGTGCTATATGAAATAATTTAGACATGTTTATTATTTATGTAAACATTTATATAGCAAAATGAACTTAATAAAACATAGATTCTTATGGTAATAAAGTTTATTCAAAATGACCCCCGCGATTTTGAATAAAGGACTTTATTCTGCGCGGCCAGTCGTCTATCGCAGCACGAACGAGGTCCATGTCAATATCGGCGGCTGCCTTAATCAAGGATGCCTTGAGTGACTCCAAATCAGGATGAGGCTTTGAGCAGGCCTTTTCCTCCAAGTGTTGCCATATCTTGTAATCTAACGGACTCAAATCTGCACTGGAGGAGGGCCAGTCTTCGTGCCGGATGAAGTTGATTTCACGCGCCGCCAGCCAGTCTTGTGTGCTTTTCGCTCTATGAGCTGGCGCAGAATCTTGTTGAAATACCCAGTGCCTGTTATTAAACATGGTATGAGAAACAGGTTCCACAAGGTTCTTGAGGACTGTATTTTGATACACAATTGCATTCGTTTTTACGCCTTTCTCACAAAAATGTACCTCAGTTAAGCCCCAATAAGAGACTCCCAACCAAACCATGAGCGAGGATGGAAAATGACCTCGTTGGACACGCGGAATACGGTTGCTCGCTTCTTCACTGCTGTGTGCGTACACCTTATCATTTTGTTTGTTGTAGCTCTCTTCCATGGTGAAAATTTTTTCATCCGAAAAAAGAATTTCCCGATGCTTTTTTCCTGCGTACCGCTTCAACAAAGCGCGGCATCTCTTCAGTTTCAGGTCCATTAAACGAGCGTCCAAACGATGTCCTGTTTTTTTTCGATATGCCCTAAGCCCTAAGTCTTCATTTAACACCCTTTTCACCGTGGTCCTGCTTAACCCCATCTGAAGGGCCAACATTTTCTGCTTACGTATGGGATTTATTTGAATTCGCGCCTTCACAGCTTTTATCACTGCTGGAGTCCTAACAGAGCGAGGGCGACCACTTCTTGACCTGTCATCTACACTAGAGTCTTCATTGTATCGTTTTATGGTACGATAAACGAATCTTTTGGTTATATTCAAATTTATCAGTAAGTCGAAAATCTGAATTGGCGCGTAACCGCAACGATGCAACGCAATAACTGCGACACGGTCTTCTTTAAGTGTCCACTCCATATTTAAAAATGAGGGAAATTCTAAAAAGTATACATTTTTATTTTCATGAAAAATTCGAAATTCGAATCCAATAAACTTTTTTGTGGCCAGCGTTCTAAATTCAAAAGTTTCTATTGTGTGACAGAACTTATGACCTGACTGTGTAGTTCCAATTTGCCGAGAATTGATTTGTTGATGGCGGCAGAGTTTCTTGCATCGAATAAAGGTTTTTGCTCATCGAAATTTTGATACGTGAAATCTTCCTTGTAAGTATTAAATATTTTTTAACAATTTAACTTACAGGAGCCGTTGTTAACACTTATTTTTTATTTATTACCGCTTTTATTACTCTATTTATTTTCATTGCACCGTAGCATGTGTCCAGCCTGATTTCGGTCAGTGTCATTATCCGGTCAACAACACTGACCGGATAATGTACTGCGCATAATCTCAATATGATATTTTTATGATGTTGGAGATGGAGATTAGTATGTGTTGAGGTTATAATCACAAAAGGAAGACAAATAAAGAGTCATAGGACGAAGTTTTGTCCCTATGACTCATAAATACTACATACTTACTAGTACATTAAAATGGTCTTCACAGAAATACATTGGCGTATCTATTGAAAGACCTGCCGGGTCGCGCCGTGTGAGCACGAGCCACTTAACTCGTATTGTTTTCTTATTTGGTACGTAAACAAATAGTTTGTTGGGTGTTTTGAAAGATGTGTTAGTACACTCGGGGACCGCACAGGACTTGTACACTTTGGAATTCATTATACTAGATAAAAAACTGATTATGCAATAATGTTGAATCTTTGCATTGTTGATTGATTGATCTCTAATCGAATGAATCAAATGAATGAATGTTGTTTACTATGCAGTGACGTCACACTCGACGCCATTTGGAGCGTTTAGCGCTAGAATTTAAATTAGATGGTTAAATTCAATAATTCACTATAAAATCATAGTTTTTTTGCTGAAATAATGTTAATTTCGTAATTAGTAGAGACATTGTTACATTTTAGAGCACTATTTCAAAATTTATCATGATGCCCATTTTTGTTGGAAAAATATCTTTTTAGAGATAAGCTCGCCTTTGTACCTGCATTTTCTTTTAATGTAACTGCTGTTATATTTGGGTGCAAAAAAGAATTATAAATTATGGATTCCTCAGAGCTTCCCCAAACGACAAAATTTGACTAGATTGGCAATCAAATTGTGTCGTGTGGAGTCTAATTGCCCAATTCAAGGCCATTGGGTGGCCGGGACCGCCCGACTTGACCCGACTAGATCGTGCTAAATCAAATTGGTTCATGTCGACGCTAATTGGGCCATTTTTGTATATTCCCTAGGAATACGCACATGACGTTGCGGGCATCATCTACTAACAAAATAAAATGAAAATTTATCTTTCGTTGTGTATGGGCAATCTGATTGTAAGCCAATTCAGTCGCCAATCTGAACAGCCGAAGGGTGCCAAACGGGACCCTATTACTAAGCCTCCGCTGTCCGTCTGTCTGTGCGTCCGTCCGTCCGGTCCGTCCGTCCGTCACCGGGCTCTATCGGATCAACCGAAATAGCTAGAGAGCCGAAATTTTCACAGAATGTGAATTTCTTTTACCACAACAGCTACAAATAATGAAACATACCGATTTTCAAGAATTAAAAGTATTTACCCATAGAAAAAGTTATTGGTATGGTGATCTTCTTAGCCTTTTGTTTTATTTGTTTATCGGTGAAAAATGGACTCTCCCGATCTTATCGGAAAAGATTTTTAATTGGAGGTAATGGTAATTCATTCGTATGGAGTTTTGTGCTTAGTTATTTGTCATTATTTGATTAATAATTGCTCATTTGAATTATACTAAATAATATTAAGCTTTTTATCATATTTGATTTTATTTCTGTAAATAAGTTACTCAATTTCTATCCACTTCCGGTTTCAATGAGCATAGAGTTTTTTTAACCTGAGTACATAGTTTAATACTTACTACATACACAAAACTATTTTTCAACGTTTCGATGTATGGCCTTGAATGTAGTCCTACCTAGTATTTAATATTTTTTTATAATAAAATAAAAATTAATGTACTCGTATAAAAGACTGTCGTTTATCGTTTTTCCGTGTATGGAACTCTTCATGTGCGGGTCCGATGTCCTACTCGCACTTGACCAGTTTTTATTTATTCAAAATTACGCATCACTTACATATTATTCAATGGAATCAGATTTGTTCTTAAAATAAGATCATTATTGGGATTTTCATTTCATTTCAGTGGCAACGCTCTACTGGTGGGTGTTGGTGGTTCCGGCAAACAGAGCTTGACGAAACTAGCATCGTTTATAGCTAACTACAGATTCTATCAGATTACTTTGACGAGGTAACAACATTTACTGATTACTAAGTCCTGTAACGGATATCATTCATTTATGTTAATTACTACCGAGCTTAGGAAATAAGTGCTCAAAAAGGGGATGAAATGAAACAGATGGAAAAGTCGAAAGTAGAAATTTTACTTTGTTTGGACTGGTTAGAAGACAAACATACTAAAAGTCCTGACCCCTCTGAGGTGAGGCCTAGGGGGGAGGGTGGGCACAAAGTAGGTCCCCCGCTTTTTGTTTTTTTGCTTACATCTCTAAATCGTCGCGATATAGGAAATATTGTTGTGCTATTCAATGAAAGCTGATAAGTTTCTCTACAACTTTGATTCTAGGAACTTTTACCTATTCCCAATCGTTGTTTAGTATTATGAGCCCCTAACTTTTCACCGGTAGATAACGAATCAGCATATGTATAATCGTCCAACGTCAAGGGGAAGACAGCTCACCTAATTTCCTAAAAATTATTTAATTATTTAAAAAATACTCTGTGTCAAAACTCAACTTTTGATAACTCTTGCGTAGCCATACCTCAATAAAAAAAATCTCCATACATGGACTGGACACGCTAATGTGCTTTTCTCAAACATATGCAATGAAATAAAAAATACACCACTCAAAAACAAATTCGAGTTTATATCGTAAGTTCCGTGTGCCCGTTGATGTCTTTTGCTTTGAGAATTTAATTTAAAAAAAATACTTCCCGGCCTAGCCCTGCAATTTTGTATAAAAATCCTTTACAGATACTTCCAAGCCTGTTATAACGCACGTAATGACGACATTTCATTGCATGTTTGAGAAAAAAATATCACCTCAGCAGCTCGAACAAGAGACTTTTGGGGCGAGCAAACAGTTTGCAAAGTGTTCACTGAGTGAGACAAAGTAGCTTTTTAATTATGAGTGCCGCAGGCACAGGCGAAATCGCAAACAGCCAACGGGCATTGTTCTTAGGCTGTTTGCGATTTCGCCTATGTCACAGATACTGCTATCGACTTGACTCGATTGCAGTATCTGTGCTTCCAAATAATCGAGCTTATTTTAATGTATCTCCTAACCATTCTAATTGATAAATAATACAATCGGATAAATATTCCGTTGTAGTTTATGAAGTTTATGATGAAAAATTACAATAAATGTTATTTATACATTGTAAGTTGTTGTACATTAAACATTTACATTCATATACAGAAACATCTATTGCTTCTGGCCCCACATTAGGATACCCTGTATCTTGGGAACCAGAAACAGCGACGTCACACACATACAGACATCCAAGACCTGGGTTTTTTTTCTGTATCCCCAGCGGGGGATCGAACCCGGGACCTGTCGCGTGGTAGCCGGAGCCACGACCGCAGCAGTCGTCATGTTTTTAATTTGATTTTTCAATGTTGTATTTTTTCTTTTTCTTATTTGATATGTTCTCACTTTTAAGATGAAAAGTTGTCCGTGCAACACGAGACCAAAGTTAGTTGCAGTTGTTAGTTATTCGCTCACTCGGGTCTCAAACAAGCACTCGCTGCCAAAATCAACTTTTCTCTTGTTGCACAATTAACTATTGTATAACTCGACCTAAGCATAATAGTACGTTTTACTAGGGTTGACTTTGAGGGTTGTTGACTACTCGCTACTGTGAATAAGAGACCAAACCAGACTATTTAAATTTTTATATTTGACAGAGCATACAACGTGAACAACTTCATGGAAGACATAAAGATACTCTACCGCGTGGCCGGCCTGCAGGGGCAGGGCATCAGCTTCATCTTCACGGACAACGACATCAAGGACGAGCAGTTCCTCGAGTTCCTCAACAACATACTCAGCTCTGGCGAGATCGCCAATCTCTTCGCTAAGGACGAGATGGGTAAGGATCGTCCATTATTTGCGTGAGGTGTTTAGGGGGGGAGGAGGTCGGGCCGGATTTGTGACCAGTAAAAGGTCTAAACCGCTTCACGTAATTCTTCTTCTTCGGGTGCCATCTCCTATCTGAGGTTGCCAATCATTAGGGAAATCTGCACACGGGATACTGCCATCCGGAATAAGGATGTTGTGCTCATCCCGAACAATTCTAGGAGGTTTTTAAGCCAGGAGGTACGTCGGTGACCGGGACTTCCGCGTCCCTGTATCTTTCCTTGCATTATCAGCTGGAGCAGATTATATTTGCTGTTTCGCATCACATCTCCGAAATATTGCAGGTTCCTGCCTTTAATTGTCATCATCAGCTCTTTTCTTTTCTTCATTCTCTCCAGGACTGCAACATTTGTTATTCTATATGTCCATGATATCTTCAACATCCTTCTGTAAACCCACATTTCAAACGCGTCTAACCGCTTACACATTGTTTGAGTTAGGGTCCATGCTTCAGCTCCGTACAGGAGTATTGAAAATATGTAGCATCTGACTAGACGGCACCTTGTAGATAGTTTGAGGTTGCGGTTGTAAAGAATGCGGCTCTTCTCGGTCGATGTAGTTACGCCTGTTCTAATCGGCATTTCAATTCCGTACTGTGATCGTCTTTATCATTCAATACATCCCAAGTATTTTTAAGAATGACTATCTCCAATGGACGGTCTTTAACTTGGAGAGCAACTGTTGTTATGGGCGTACGTCCAACTATCATGTACTTGGTCGTCTTTATGTTGATATTATGTCCGCTTCGTGCACTCAATGTTTCCACAGGTGTAAGAAGTTTTTGTAGATCTTAGATCGAGCTATTGTTACCTCCAAAGATGAAGCCAAGAATAGATGTTCTCAACTGAGGGATAAAGATACACGACAGAAGCTTCATTGCGACCTCAATAACAGGCTATATGAGATAGAAAAGCAAAATTAACTATCTCCAGTATCACCAGAAAAGACCTGGAAGTCTCTGAAAGATTTCATCGTGAAAATGGGAATACTGTAAAACAAAGTTGGATGACAAGTGTTCTCCTAGATAGGATGAATCAAAGAAACTGGTCAAAAACAGTGATCCATAATTGTACAAAATTATTCATAAATACATTGAGCAAAAATGTAAAGAGGCCAAGGACTTGTGGTTTAATGTAAGATGCGAGGAAGTAGAGTATCTACAGCCAAACTTGGACTTTTTAAACATGTACAAGAAGTTGAAATCTTTATAAGGGCACAATAAGAGAACTTGTACTACTACTATCCTAGATACAAAAGGAAACCTAGCTACCAGTATTGAAGTTAAGTTAAGGATATGGATAGAGTAGATAGCATGGACCTATACCCAAACTGGATTGAGTACTCCCAAAAAGTTCTTGGAGTAAATTAAACTCTCATGCATTGCAATAAATCGTAAGTTTCTTTGATGCTCCAAACTAGAGAAACTGTGACGAGAGAGAGCCTCAAACATAAATAAATAAATAAATAAAATAAATAAATAAATAAACTAGATGGCTGTGTCGAGCTCTAAAGTTGCCACTACAAAATAAAATTAAATACGGTAAGATAAAATATTTGGAGTTAAATAATACAATACTGTAATTATAAATCATGATGATACGATATTTGAGTGTGGAATATAATAATCTATGCGTTTGTCAGTTATCATCTTTTTAATCACGATTGATATGGCGTTAGTATGTATTTTGTTTATTTTATTACCTTTAGACATGACAACCCCAATGTCTGTCATGGCGTAACAAACATTCCTTGCTGTGCGGTGTTTATTTTCACTAAGGGGCGATTGGACTCCATCCCCAGATAAACAGGCAGATAGTCTATCTGTCTGTTTATTCGATAGTTAACAATAAACTGAATTTTTCAATCGTCGGGTAGGATATAACAGTGAAATAACTTTGCTATCAGAGGAATAAATCTATCCGCCTCTTCAACGGCCAGATAGGCCACAGGGTTATGGTCTGACCCAATATCTGCTCCGGGATAAGTTTTGACAGCTTTGAAAGTATTGCAGTATCGCTTATTAACCAGAATAAAGTCGATCTGATTCCTCACTTAGTACGCCGGTGAGTCTGCTGGTGATTTCCAAGCAAACAGTCGTCGAGGTGGTAACTTGAATAACATGTTGGTCACGACAAAATATTCCTGTAGACAGAACTGGATCAGGCGGTCTCCCCGTTCAATTCGCACGCCCTGTCCATGGTTACCGACGATACCGGACACGTTGCCCTCGCTGATCTTAGCGTTGAAGTCGCCCATAATACTATTTACACTCATTGCTTTTTAGTTTCTTGAGAAAAAAAATTGACATAATTTTAAAACAACTCCACATCATTATCGTATCTCTCTTCGGAGGTAGGGGCTTGCACTATATTTATGCTAACCGGATTTGCTCTGAGTTGGAGATGCATTAGGCGATTTGACACGGGCAGTGTTTTCAGGTATTTGCTGATCTTGACAGCGGTTCCATGACTATGGAAACCCTTGGCATCATTACCACTGTATGTAATGGTATTTTCGGTCGTCACGACACCAACTTCCTTCAATCTTGTGTCGTTTAGACCTAATATATCTATTTTGAGTTTCTTCATCTCTTGTTCAACATTTTTGAATTTCTCCCACTTGAACATACCCTCTGTACTGTCAAACCCAAAAATGCAAAATGGCCGCGTCTGTCACGGGGTCGCACGCGAACTCCGCCCGCTAACGTCCCGTTTCATTAAAATGATGATATCTCTATTTTTTCTATGGGAGCTCTCTAAGAAAGTTATATCGTTGGAATGGCTTTTAAATAAGCTACCGGATAAAAAAGAATAGTCCAGTTTTGCCTAGCAATATATTTTAATTTTAAATCTAATTTTTTTTTTTTTTTCCAATTATTGTAGAAAAAAATGAAAAATGGAAAAAATATAGCATGTTTGTAGTTTATTTACATCCAAATACGTTATCGCACATAAATAAATAACAATAACATGCCTCCCCATACAATAATCCTGGAAAGCAATCACCACAACCACACCACCACTCAATAAGCGCTGGCACGTGACTGACTGACTAATGCTTGCTATAGAGTAGGAAAAAAGGAGAAAGGCATACCTTTCTCCTTTTTTCGGCCACGTTTAGTGGAAGTTTGAGCAAGATAGACAAACGCTTTGATTAAATAACGGTCCTTATTTACCGCCTTTTACGCATCGGTCAAAATGTGTCCGCGTGACAGACTGGGGTATTTTGCATCGGTCAAAATGTGTCCGCGTGACAGTCTAGCGGATACTCCTTACATTCCATGTTGCCATCTTTATGGCTAACGTGGGGATTCTTAGCACCCTCAGGCCGCGAACTGAGGACCGTGGTTATCTGGTGTACTGCCATAATGATTTTCCTGGGTAGGGATAACACGGTGGCTTTCAATTTGCCTTCCGCATCACTGTTTGTTATTAGAAACAATAGTGGCCCTCGACTGTTCCGGCCACCTTGACCTCTGCTCTTGGGTCAGCTGCCCGCTGTAGGGGTGGATGTGCTTATTTACTGGCGGCATTTACTCGCCATGTCGCTAAGGTACTCATGTACTAATGCAGCTTTTTATAGGCCAGTCCTTTCCACCAGATTGACTACCGCATTCACATAACCTTGTCGCTGTGGGGGCGAGGACTGCTTATTCAATATATTCGCAGCTCACCATCATATCTGATGGCCGTTCACTATCCGCCACATGTGACCCCAATGGCAGCCTACAGCTCAGCCCCACCTAATTCACGTAATTAATGGACTCTTAATCACGAATCTATAAGTGCAACGATATAATGACCTTATTGTACCCGCTAACGCCAAACCCTCCTTACTCACGTTTGCAGATGAAATTCTAAACGAGTTGACGCCGAAAATGAAAAAGTATGCTCCGAAGAGGATACCCGTTCCAGATGTTCTGTACGAATACTTTATCATGCGCTCTCGTGCCAACTTACACGTCGTATTATGCTTTTCTCCGGTAAGATTTACACCAATCTTAATTGTGCTACTCTACTAATATAAAGGAGTAAATAGGCTGTTTCATTGTGTTTTTTTATAGTGTAATCTGAGTCCATATGAGGCGGCAGAGTCACCAATGTGCCCATAGCCAGTACTTCAATAGCTACTCAGTAAAGCGTGACCACACCTGTCAGGACAGGTTTGCCGACTCGCTTAGCCCAGCCGGCCGGCTGCGCTCGAGTACAATTACATCATTTGAGTTGTGATGTGACCTTGTATTGCATATTGCTCTTTTTATAGCCCTCGCATTCGCAAGCTCGCTCGATGCCTGAGCGGAACGACAACCAGCCGTTTGAGGAAGAGTAGGCAGTTATCTTTCTAAAAGTGGCCTTTCAAACAGGAGTCGGTTAAAAAGTTGTTACCTTACTAATTATTAACCGACTTCAAAAAAGGAGGAGGTTCTCAATTTGTCAGTGTTCTTTTGTGTTTGTTACGCGATTACTCCGTCAATTATGAACCGATTTTGGTAATTCTTTTTTTCAGTCAGATACTTCAGAGGTGGTCCCACATAAATTTTATCAAAATTGAATTAGCGCTTTAAAAAAAAATGCATAAGTGAAACACAGGTGACGTTTTCGTTTGTGGTTCCCTGCAGCCAATGTTTTGACGAGGACTTTTCAGAACATAGACTTTATTCGCCTACCGACCGGGGAGGAAAAAATAGGGCTTGAACTTGTAGTCGGTTTTTTAATGTTTTTAGCTTGGTGATTATTTATTATACTATAGCGCTTTACTTTTGATTGTTTGTGTTGTAATTTGTGGCTCGATAGTTTGTTTCTATTTGTTTTTCAAAAATGCTTTGTTTCACTAGATGGGTGAGAAGTTCCGCAGCAGAGCGTTGAAGTTCCCCGGCCTAATTTCCGGCTCAGTAATGGACTGGTTCCAAAAATGGCCAAAAGAGGCGCTCATAGAAGTGGCGTACCATTTCTTGTCGGATTTCCACGTAAGTGACCAAACCGGTGCACTTTCTCAATTCTTTTTTAGCCTTCAAGTCCAATCATGTATCATCGAATTAGTTTTATTCGACTCACTCATTCTTTCACTTCTTTAAGTTAATTTATTCCTTCAATCGAAAGTTGACTTTTTGAAGGTGGTATGCACACCGGAGACCAAGATTCAGTTGATCGAGATCATGGGCGTTGTACAAGACAACGTCGCGGCTACCTGCATCAACTACTACGACCGCTTCCGACGACAGACCCACGTGACACCCAAGTCCTATCTATCCTTTTTGGTGGGCTACAAGGTCCTGTATGCGGAGAAGGTCGTCAATATTTCTGAGATGGCTAGAAGGTATGCATATTACAACAATAACCCTTTGCATGCGCCTTCATTTGAAGTAATTACCTGTGAGTATATATCAAGCGGAACTAACTCTCAAAAACGTTTTCATCACATCTATTCGAAAAGAGCTCGTTATTTCCCGGTAAACACGGAGCAAAGTAGTACTTTGTTCCCTTGGTTGGCAGAGCAGATTATAGAGGCTGGAAAGAAATAATAGATGAATAAACCAGTTTTAGGGGCCGAGCCGTAGTTGAGGAATTCTAAGAGACGAGTATGAGTTTTTGGTCGAGACATTACATAGTGCTTTTCATGACTACTGCGAGTAAATAAAATATATTATACAGAAAACTAATTTAAGATAAATTATGTTTGAAACTACGTCTGGCGGAGTCCGCCCTCATGGTGTTTTTATGCCTATTTTTTAACAGCATTTCAGGTTTATGAATAAAAAAATTGTCCCTTCCATTAGAATTGTCGCTTAAAAGCTTTTTATAATTTCTGATTTGCCCCCCAATTGTGCCCTATTTAATCCATACATTTCTTATTATTTTTCCTGTAATGCCTCAGTCTATAACACGGAACCTTTGGCGCGTTACCTTCCTGACCAGTCCGAAGCCAGGTCTCGTTTATCTCAATCACGTCAGGCATCTCCCTCACTGGTGCACTCAGAAATTCGTCATGATTTGTACCCAGTGAACCCGCATTAAAAAAGCCAACGTTCAGCAATTTACAATTAACCATTACATGTAACGGTGAAGTTGATATAAAAGCAAGCAAAGTAGAAGTAAGCGGGTCTAGGTAGGGACAAATGAAAAAGTGATATAAAGTAAACAATAGTAAGAGCATAATAACCAGTTGCGCGTCAAACACTGTCGCGAGTTCACTCGACCACATAGCCCATAATAGCAATTATTCTATCACAGTTAATAACAGATTGATTAGCACAACATAAATAAATATACATTTTTTTCGTGCAATAATCGAAAAGTAGCCAATAAGCGAAGCCAGCAGTAACCAGTTCATTTCGCCGAACTTAGGCTCACCCCAAAAACTCGCACCAGGTCATCCTCCGTTTTGATCGGGTATCCTACAGCACCAAGATCATGTCGGGCATACACTCTGTCCTCTTTCGTCCAGACAAATCTCCACTTCTGCTCCTCTTCCAGCTTACGCGCCTTCCCAAATAGCGCCTTATTTAGTTTCGACAGCCTCCTTCATGGGGTCATGGGGTCATGGGGCGGCCGGCCGAGATTAGCAGTGGGTCGCGATTTTGAACCCATGGTAATAAAATTCAAAACCTATAACGGGATTTTGAGTAACCAGGGTACCCAAAGTCAATCGAGGGGCTACTTAGTAGAGACTTACTTGTTTACCACTGTCAGTAGGTCACTTTTTTCCCTTTCGGCATAATTTTTCCGCGGCGGGTTTTCACGAGAGGTACTAAAAAACTAGGTACTTACTGAAAAACTGAAAACTTACAGAGAGAGGGGGCGCCACAGTCTAAGTTACGTCGGCTCTTGAATAATTAATTGATAATTGTGTAAAAAACCGCATTAACTTCAAAACCAATACGTATCTATATATAAAACCAAGCGAAGAACCAGTGCCATTGTTATCAGTGCAAAGATATTAAAATCCAGGAAGATAAATGAGAAAATAACCAAGCTCAAGACTAAGGAATTATCTGATTTTAAGGAACAATATATCCACCGGTGCTCAAACACAGCACTAAACTGAGGTTAGTCCAACTGATTTTGACTGACAAATAACTAAATAAATAGTGATTTCAAAATACACATTCCATTTTATCTAAACATAACCTAAAAACAGCAAAATCACGGATTGGGAACGAAGCTAGCGACATCTATCAACATACAACAGAATTACTACCTTAAACCTAATTGCCCCAGAAATCAACCATGTATTGAAAAATTGAAATACTGCCACTAGTCGCTAGAGGGCGCCATAAAACCTATATTAAACAGTGCTACCCATCACTAGATGGCGCTAAACAACAACAACGGAACAATAACACAATAACTTCAAAATACTGATTAACGCATCACAATGAGTTGCGTAGCCTGCAAGCAACACGTGAATATAGCTGAACGAATATCATGCTACACATGTAAAAACAACTTCCACTACAAATGCCTGAATATAACAGAAGACTTCTATGTGAAAAATAAACAAAACTATGACTACTCCTGGAAATGCCCGACTTGTAAACCAACAGACAGACGAAATAGAAACGAAAACACCCCGGTACGAAATGCCAACACGCCCAATAATATAAGCAACCCGGAAAACTATCCCTTGAACACCGGCGGTGTCACCATGAGGAAAAAAAGCTCAACAGCAGATACAGATACCTCTTTGTTTAACAACACAAGCTTATTGGGAGATACTATCCGCCCAGAATCTCCAAAACAGAAAGACATTTCCCCCAACGAAATAAGCCTTCAAAGTCTGAAAGAGATGTTTGATATGCAACTAAAGGAAAATAACCGGACCTTATTATCACAATTGAAGTCTACTATTCAAATTGAAATAAACAAAGCAATATCAGAATTAAAGGCAGATATTTCACTTGAAACATCTAAATTAACTAAAGAAAACTGCCTAAGAAAACTAGATATTCAACTCTTAGCTACCAAAATAGACCAGTTAAATAAAGAAAACGAAAAACTAAAACAGGAAATAGAAGACCTTATACACAAGTCCCCCGCCACCTTATCTATAAATTCCCAAATACCACCCGAAAACCACAGAAAGAAAATAGTACTCTACGGTCTAGACGAGTACTACAAAGAAGACGAAAATGACCTGCACTGCCGAATAATTGATATTTTCAGAGACATAATGCATGTAGAGCTGACAGGCTACATAGAAGATACACATTGCATTGGAAAATTTACTAAATCTAACCGCCGACCACTCGTCATAGAGTTATTAAGCAAAAGAATGACAAAATACATCGTAGAGAATAGCCGTTGCTTTCAAGGAACACGACTGACTGTATCTGAATACCTGGACAAAAACGCGAGAGAACAACGAAAAAACATGCGACAAGAAATGTTAAACGCTCGAGAAAAAGGAAAACATGCAATAATACGCGACAATAAGCTGTATATAGATGGAAAGAAAATTGATATAAATACGACCCAAACACAACACAACGAACCTGACACCAATGTAGAGACAACAGATCAACAAAATAACATAAATAACAACTACAGGGGGAGAGCGGAGGATTCCCATCACAACAACTACTTCAATAACTCCCAAAACAGTTCCTTTCGAAGACAAAGATAAATATTTTAATGTAATGTTCCAGAACTTCCAAAGCCTTTATAATAAACAGGATTTACTAGAAACATTCATTAACCAGAACCCGAAATATAATGCCATATGTATATCAGAAACCTGGCTAACAGAAGCAAAGATAGCGCTACTCAAGTTTAGCAGATATAAACTAGCAACGACCTTCTGTCGACAAAATAGAGTTGGAGGCGGCGTGTGCATTCTACTACAAGACCATATAGAATATGAAGAGATAGTAGAGATCGCCGATATGTCTATTGAATATATACTTGAAATATGTGCAGTAAAAATAACAAGTGAAAACCTAATTGTAGTATCGTTATACTGGAATAGGAGAGAGGAGGACGTTTTTTATGATCGATTAAATACAATGCTTAACCATCTTAACAATAAATTCTTCCGGTTTAATATTGTAATAGGGGGAGACTTTAATACAGATATGCTTAATAAAAATCCGAAGACAGGTAAACTTCTAGAATCTATGTTAAAATTCAAATTAACCCAGCACATACAACAGACAACACACCACACAGCAACCTCATCAACATGTCTAGACCTAATATTTACAAATCTAAATAAAAACATATTTCACACCTCAGTAGAAGAATTTGGATTTTGTAATCACTCCGCAGTCATATTACATCTGAAACTACCTAAACCCATACAGAAAATAACTTGGTTTAAAAGAAAAAGATTATTTAACAGCAAAAATATGAAATTATTTAAAACACAATTAAAGAAAATCGACTGGTACAATTTTTTTAATACAAACACCGATATAAATAATAATTATATTTTATTCCATAACACAATACATAAAATATTAAATGAATGCATACCCATACGTAGAATAAAGATACAAAGTAATAATAAAAAACACTGGCTAACAGTAGGAATAAGAAAATCATGCGAAACAAAAAGATTATTAAAAATCCTAACAATTAAATCTAAATACAATAAAATACTAACCGATTACTATAAAAAATATGAAAAAACTCTGAAAAAAACCGCTTAGGCACCAAATAACCATTTTACCAAAATGTCTACTTTACTCTAATGTCTATGTTTTCACAAAGTCTACTCAATTTCTCAAAATGTCTACTCTTTAGATTAGGCACCAAATGTCAATTTTACCAAAATGTCTACTTTACTCTAATGTCTATGTTTTCACAAAGTCTACTCAAAAATTCCACTTTTACTTTGAGGTTTAATCAATGCTACTCACACTACTTTACCAAAATGACCACATTTCCTTAAAAGACAAACTATGGATCGAAAATGGGCTTCTGAGTCTGATTTTGAAAATGGACGAAGGGGTCCTTGCGATAAACGGTCAGGTAGCAAGTAGTAGTGTGAGTTCTTTTAGGGAACGGAACACTAAAACATATTAAATCGTGTTTAAGGTATGAATTAAGACAATACAGCACTTCATCCTCAGATCAGCTCGATGGTACCATAAGAACATGCTCTAAGAATTCTTCTTTCAAATAAAAAAACAACATTCAAATCGGTTCACCCCGTTTACGCTCCGCGAGCTGAGAGACAGACACACACACAGATACACAGAGTGACACACGCGTCAAAATCATAACACCCCTTTACGTTGGGCGGGGGTTAAAAACACAGTTGTGACTTGCATGGTCATGCTGTTCCTCTTACAGACTTTGTTCATAAAGATATCTTATCCTATTTCATTTCTTTAGGCCGCGGGTATAGTTTCCCAACTCTCTACTTATTACGGTTCGCCCCCGAGGGCCTGCTGATGGACAGACGGACAGACAGCGGAGGCTTAGTAATAGGGTCCCGTTTGGCACCCTTCGGGTCCGGAACCCTAAAAACAGAACATTACTTCTTTGTTCTTTTGCTAGTAGATAAGGAACCCTTACCCAGACTGTTAAACGATCAGAAAAACAATTTATAAAGTACAGCTTAAAATATATTTGAAGAATGAATCTATTGAACAAACTGAAGTTTACTGAACATAACAATACATGCTTAACTAACATAACTAGAAACTATTATATTAAATCTTAACATATAAACAGCTCAATTAACTCTCAACTTAAAATAAATATTATGTGACGAGGGTCGAATTAAAGAATTAATATTCTGCTGTTATTTGCTAAACTTTACTCCCATACCAAGTTTTAAGTAAACAATTTTCTTCAAGAATGTCATGGCCGAAAATTTGTTTTGATTCAAATCCGAAAGCAAATTCTTCAATTTTTCATCAAAAACAATATCATAATTTTTTCGATTTTTTGCCAAAGTACTGAAAATAGAGTCGGTTATTTTGATATCGACATGCTTTGCTTCTTGTCTCAGTTTGTGCAAAAAGTAAAAGAAATTAGGGTTTTTCTTTATATTGGCGTTTAGCCGTCTATGCCAACCCTCTAGAGGATTGGTAGTTCTGTGTCTGTCATCGGCACAGCTCAGAAGTCCTGGTGTTATCAATGGTTTCCACTGCTGCTTGAAATATTTAAGGAATCGGTTCAGTGTGGTGATAACCGGAGATACTTCAAGGATGCTTGCCCAAGCCTCAGGTATTCGTCTTGCCGGAAGAAGAGGTAAAAGAGCACAAAGCCTGGTGATCTTTCTGCCCGCTTCTGAAAGAGTTGCGTTTAACTCTTTGGACTTTTTCCACACAGCCTTGTTAAAGTGGTAAAAACAACCACTGATTTTTGTTTCGGGAAAAGCATTTTTGATTCCATTTATCTGAGCCTGCTCGTAATCGCATTTATAGACTGCAGGATTGAATCCGAGTTTGTCACGAAGTAACTTAAAAAATCGGCTGTATGTCGCCTCATTCTTATTTGGTAGTAATCCGTAGGCTACCGGTACTACAAAAGTTGTCCTTTGTGTAGAGCCCAGATCAGCGTGTACTGAGAAGAGCTGGTAAAATGGCTTCGGTACACATCTGAATGTGCCGTCGCCAAAGTAGGTACACAATTTTTTATTGGATTTTATAGTCTTCTTGGACAAAGCAGTTGCAAAAATGAGAATTTTCTCATTTCCTTCACCATCTTCACATACAAAAAAGGGTTTATATATGTTTGGTACTTCCACATCTTTGATGTTCTCAAACAATAGTCTTCTTGAACCCAAAAATTTCTTTCGAGCCCGGTAGAGGGCGTTTTTGATGCATCCGAAAGTCGGTATCTCGGCTAGGTATCGTTTTCCTTTTTGCTTCAAGGGCTCGAATTTTTTTTCATAGATTGATTGGATGGGTCCAAAATCTACGCATACATCTTTTTTACATTGTTCGATTGTCATCAATACTTCATTCTTGATGAAATCGCTTTCACATGTATGTGGTTTTTGTCTCAAAACAACCGTTTTTGTCAGATCTAATGTGACTGTCGCCGAACAATCTTTTCTATTTACACATCTCCACAAAGTCGTTTCTTTATTTATCTTGCTTAAGTTTAACCTATACCCTCCGAGCAATAAACTGCTTTTACCTTTTTGATTATTTAAAAATATTAAATCCATGTTTCACTTGATAATATCTTCAGCAGTCGACGATTGCCCATATGACAGGCAGATACCTACATGACGTGAAACTGACACATCCCAACTTTTCAAATATCTATTAAAACGCTTTCAAGGAGTTTTTATTGTCTAACGTGTGAACTTTTATTCTTTGCTACCAGTACCTAAATAAAATTAGCGACTTTTTGAGAAAGAAGTCTTTATGGGAATGTAAACATTGTGAGATGGACTATTTGGAAAAGTGGTCATTATGGGAAAGTAGTCTTCAAGGGAATGTAAACATTGTGAGAATGTGGACTTTTTCGGGAAAGTGGTCAATATGGTAATGTAAACATTTTTGATCATAGACATTTTGGTAAAATGGTCATTTGGTGCCTAAGCGAAAAAAACTATAAATATCGCTAAAAAAAACAATTTTAAGAGAAAAATTACCCAATCAAATAATATAACGAAAACTATGTGGGATATAATAAATGAATGCACCAACAAAATACCACAAAGAGATTATAATAACATCAATCTACACTCAGATCCACATAGAGTAGTAGAAACATTTAATGACTACTTTGCAACAGTGGGCAATGACGCAGAGAGCACTACATCGGAATCTACAAACCGCCCAACGACTCACCAATCCGAAAGAAACATGTTCCTCTATCCTGTAACCCAACGAGAAGTCTATAACTTACTTAGAAACTTAAAACCTAAAAATAGTCATGGCATAGATGACTTACCTCCTAAATTATTAAAACAATGTGCAGAAGAGTTGTCACTACCTTTTTACCACATGATAAATCAATCTTTTACCGAAGGCACTCTTCCAGACTTACTCAAAGTTGCTCTCATTAAGCCAAAACATAAGAAAAACTCTAAACTTGAAACAACAAACTACCGTCCAATTGCTCTCCTACCGACGGCTTCTAAGATATTTGAAAAGGCGATCTGTAATAGAGTCTATAAATTTTGTGAAAAATTTAAACTTTTTAACGAAAGCCAGAACGGATTCCGTAAAAAACGAAATACATACAAACAGCTATAAATATGATTAATGATAAGAAATATGCCATAGGTATTCTACTGGATATGGCGAAAGCCTATGATAGAGTCCGGCACGATATATTGCTAGATAAATTATATGGAATGGGAATACGAGGAGAAACCCATAAATGGTTCGCCTCTTACCTAAGCAATAGAAAGCAATTGGTAGAAATAGAATATTTTAACAAAAATTGTAACGAAATTATAAAAATCCAGTCTGACACTAAAGTTGTAAAAGGCTCAATACCTCAAGGCGGCGCTATAAGTTGTTTATTATTCTTAATTTACATAAATGATTTCCCCAAAATCTTAAATGACCCATGTGTCTTGTTTGCCGACGATATCTCAATCCTTACACCTTGCACAAATAACCTAGAAATAAATAATAAACTACAAACTATCCTTAACAATACTACAAAATGGCTAAGTGATCATAACCTGCAGATTAATTTCAAAAAAACAAAATTAATGTTATTTCATCCACCTCAAAAAACATCAATAGACATAAATTTCACATTTAACAACATCAAACTAGAAACAGTGAGTACATTTTCCCTATTAGGTTTAAATATAGATACAAATATAAATTGGAAAGCACATATCCAAAAACTACGTTCTAAACTATCCAGATTTGCATATGCCCTCCGGGAGGTTAAAAAAACAACAGATTTAAAAACAGCCCTTGTTACCTACTACGCCTACGCATATGCATGGCTTAGTTATGGTATCTTATTATGGGGTAACAGCACAGACACACCAAGCTTATTCACACTCCAAAAGCGACTCATACGCATACTAGTAAATATACATCCTCAAGACAGCTGTAGGCCATACTTTAAAGAACACAAAATACTCACACTTCCAAGTATCTACATATTAGAAACGTGTAAATTTGTCCGAAAATACCCCGAATTATATACAAAACGCCAAGATCAAATGTCGACAAACCACAACCTGCGACCACGAAAGGGACTGGCGCTACCACCTTCTCGACTAAATATTCACTCAACAAGCCCATTATCAATGACCGCGAAAATTTATAATAAGTTACCAGAACATTTGACAACAGAAACTAAAGACACCATATTAATAAGATCATTAAAACAACTTTTGACCACAAAATGTTACTATAATTTAAACGATTACTTGAATGACAAATTATAAATTAAAAATACATATAGAACTAACCCAGTAACATAATATGTATAAATACTTAAATAATAATAATAATATAAATAAATAATAACATAATATAAATAAATAAAATATTTATAAATAATATATATAAATAAATATAATACATATTAACAATGACATAGACAATTACAGAAATATCACCTTTTCCATCTAGATAAGTACTCAAATTATAATTTAATAAGGGTTATAATTAAAAATAATTATAATACTATAATGTCGTCCTCTCTCATATTGCTGTGCCTGAACAAGGTCCATAATGTTGTAACTTTATAATATAACTTTATAACTGTGGAATGCAATAAATATACTTGATACTTGATACTACATGACAACAGTGAACAGACAAAAGTGAATTTGACGTGTCCCTAAAGATAGAGACAAACCTATTTGCTACAGGGAAACAAATGCATAGACAAGAACAAAAAAAAGGAATGGAATGAAAATGTGCGAATACCTGGGTGACCACATTCATAGTACATTTCGAGTTTGTAAAGGCTTATATTTACAAACCGAGAAGTTAACGGCACGAGCCGAAGGCGATTATCGTAGCGAGGTTCGTAAAGAAGCCTTTTCGAACGAGTTATGAATAGAATTTTTCCGCCTGAGAATACCGGAAACTGGGGCTAAGTCTAATGTCTGTCTGTCTAATCTAATGTATAAAATAAATAATATATAAAATATGATCAACTAAACTAATGAGTACAGATGTAGTGAATAATCCTTTCCTTTCGTATTTTCTCGGAAATGTTCGTTTTTGTCTTACTACTTCACCGCACTCAGTACCCATCGAGACAACGTAGGGAGCGGTCTCATTGCAAGAGGAAGTATCTATATAGAGTAGTTAATACCACAGAAATATTTTGTTGATATTTATGTTAGATTTTGTGATAAACTTCATGGACTCGAGTATTAATGCAGGCCACCTATTTTTTTTTTTTGACTTTACATTTCACTCTTGTCTGTCATTTTTGTAAATAGTAAACATTGATTTTATTCGATCCACATTAACAATTTATAACAGACATGCCGAAAGCATTAAGAAAAGGGAAACGTTTAGATCGGCAAGTCTGCGAAGTTATTTTCAATATTTATTTATATTTCTTAACTGAAAATGATAAATTCAAACATACCAACTATACTGCTTACTTTTGTAAAGTCCAAAAACGAGTTTCGGAGGCCAGTGGAATTTCTCAACGTACAGTAAATAAAATATTGCAAAAAGAATACATAAATCAATCCACCTCCAATAGTCCGAAGTCGGCAAAGTTGGGTAGACCAAATAAATTATTTTGTCTAGGTCTTGACGATTTTGACTACAACGTTATACGCCGATTAGTGTATAATTTCCATTTGATATACAAACAAGTACCTACAATTAAAGCCCTGAATTCCAAGTTATTCGAAGCCATAAATTTTAAGGGATGTGACTTTACGCTAAGAAAAATTCTTAGAAAAATGGGATTTCGGTATAAAAAAGTTGAAAACAACAGAAAATTACTTATCGAGAAAGATGATGTTCGTTTAAAAAGAGTAAAGTTTTTAGCCGCTATAAAAAAGTACAGATTGCAAGGGAGAGAGATTGTTTATATGGATGAAATATACATCCATACCTCACATTTGGCAGGTAAAAGCTGGGCTGACTCGTCAGAAAACGGAGTGAAACAGTTAAATTCTGAAGGACAACGTCCTGTGCACGCTGGTAGTAGAAAGGGGTTTATACCTGGGGCATTGTTAATGTATCAGTCTACTGATAAAACAGGTGACTATCACAACGCGATGAACAATGAAAACTATGAAAAATGGCTTCGTAATCAACTCATTCCAAACTTAGCTCCACATTCGGTACTAGTAGTAGATAATGCTGCATATCATAATAAGTACGTAGAAAAACCTCCTAATTCAAATACCAGGAAGCAAGACATGATTGATTGGCTATCCAAAAATAACGTTCCGATTGATCCGTCATTAACAAAACTTGAAATATATGAAATTATTTGCAAGTACAAACAAGACTTTGTAGAATGAAAAATGGCTTCGTAATCAGTTCATTCCAAACTTAGCTCCACATTCGGTACTAGTAGTAGATAATACTGCATATCATAATAAGTACGTAGAAAAACCTCCTAATTCAAATACCAGGAAGCAAGACATGATTGATTGGCTATCCAAAAATAACGTTCCGATTGATCCATCATTAACAAAACTTGAAATATATGAAATTATTTGCAAGTACAAACAAGACTTTGTAGAATATAGATAAACTTATGAACGAATATGGACACAGCGTACTAAGATTGCCACCATATCATCCTGATTTCAATCCGATTGAAAACATATGGTCTAAAATAAAGGGATACGTATCTAAAAGAAACATCAGTATGAATATGACTACTGTGAAACAATTGGTACAGGAAAAGGTTAATATGATTGGTTCCGATGTTTGGGCCAAAGTATGTGACCACGCCATCAAATGCGAAAACGAGTACCGAAAACACGAACCTGAGTTGGAAAATTATATGGCTAGTTTTGTAATCACCGTTCATGAAAACTCTGACGATGATACACCAGAAAATAGTTCTGATTCTGACTGTGATATGGAAGTTGGAAGTATTGTTTCGCATCACACTGTCCAACCCGCTCCTCCTCTTATCCCGCTGTCATAATCGAAGTCGTTCATCCAATCAGAAAATCATATTTATTTATATTAATTTCTCTGCTGGTTTGTTTTGTTTTATGTTGAGGTGTCTTTTTTGTTATGTCATAGTATTTTTAATTAATTACAAAAAATTATTGTTAAAAAGGTCTGCAAAATCCTACTTTAGTTTTGACTTATAGTTAGACTTTTGGGGTTCCAATCCTTATAGAATCATTAGATCATCCCAACCGGAATTTGGTTTTTATCAGTGCGTTTTATTGAAATAAAACGTCCTCAGTAACTAGTTATATTTTTGTTTACCTAACGAATTCTTTATATGATAGAATCGTGGTGGTTTTAACATCTCAGTGTAATATACGTCAAACGGGCAATTTGACATTTGACATTGATAAATAAAGTATGCGTTATATTTGATACCTACACATAATTTAATAATACAGTAATTCATAGACACATCGGCACCATTCGGGTGTTATCGTTGTTCCGAGTTTTGCCGATAGGAAAGGATTATTCACTACATCTGTACAAGACTATTAACTTCTCAAAACCGAGGGTAATTGGGAGGGGTCGCGATTTTCAACCTTATCCCATGGTAATAAAATTTAAAACACATAACGGAAAAGTGGCTTTATCTAACGCCGGTGGTATTCAAGAGGTTTAGGTTTGAGTTTGAAAAATGAAATCTCTCTTTCAAGTGGTGATCCATGGCTGAATCTCGCACCAGGAAAAGGAGACTCCAAAAACTCTACCAGTGCTTCGGAAATACCTTTATCTAACCACATAAATACTCATGAATGCACCTGGTTACGAACATGGAGTGTGAAAGAGGCCGCACCAATAACTTTGTAAACAACATTTTGCTATGTCAAGTTAGGGCACGCGAGCACGGGTGCCTTTACAATTAGCGATTTTAGTTCTAGGAAAGCCGCATCATTGTCGGCCTTTACAAGTAGCGATTTTAGTTCTAGGAAAGCCGCATCATTTTCGGCCTTTACAAGTAGCGATTTTAGTTCTAGGAAAGCCGCATCATTGTCGGCCTTTACAATTAGCGATTTTAGTTCTAGGAAAGCCGCATCATTGTCGGCTGACCATCTGAAAGCGGGCATATTGTTCTTTGAAGATGTGAGTTTATTCAAGGGGCCTGCAACACTTTACTCCTACCATTGTACGGTGGTACGGAACCCTTCTTGCGTGAGTTAGACTCGCACTTGACCAGTTTTTTTTAATTTTCGTTTGTTTTTGCTTATATTCGAGACATAATTGGACGTACTAGAGATATTGGGTGTCCTGTAAAGATGGTATACAATGGTATTAGCCATTTTAAACACCATGAAACAACAAATAATGTACCAAGAAAACTTCGCCCACGAAACATTTCACTACGCGAGGACAGGATCATGGTGCATTTGGCTGAACTTGACCCTTTCAAAGGGTCAAAGAACATAAAATGAACTTTTCGCCGAAAATAACCCACAGAAAGTATCCGCAAGACTTGTCCGCAGAGTGGGGCATGGTTTACACGGAAGGTTTTGCCGAAAAGTACCGCTTCTTACCAAGAGGCAAAAAGTAGTCTGTTTGACTTTTGCCAGAAAGTACCGCGATTGGACCGATCAAGAGAGGAAAAAAGTACTCTTTTCGGACGAAACCAAGATTAATATGATAAATTCGGATGGCAAACCATATGTTCGTTGCCCTTTCAACAAGCCATTTGACCCTAAGTTTACAAAGAAAACAGTTAAACATGGTGGTGGAACCATAAAATAATGGGGTTGCTTTTCTGGTTTCGGGATTGGTCCCGTGAGAAAGATTGAAGACATGCTGGATCAGCACCAATACAAATAAATATTAGAAGAGACCATGATTCCTTATTCTGATGAACATTTACCGGTGACATGGTTCTTCCAACAAGACAATGATCCGAAGCATACCACAAACAGCGTGAAGGCCTTTATCAGAGAACAATAACTGTAAAGGTGTCGGATACACGCTACAGCAATGAGGGTGCGCTTTATGACGGATTTGTAAAAGCATGGAACGTCATTCCTCTGAGCACCTGCGAAAATCTCATAGCGTCAATGCCGCGTCGCTGTAGAGCCATAATAGACAACAGGGGTAACTCTACTAAATATTAACATGATTAAGTTTATTGTTAATATTACTGATCTAATGATCACCAAGTTTTTTTTTCTATTTCATTAAAAAAAGTATTTTTACGAATGTCTTTTTATTTTGTTTCTAATTAGTTTTCCATCTACCCGCATTGTCAAATTATGCTCGGTCTAAGATAATGTTAGAAAAACTTTTTTGTTGTAAGTGTTTTGAAATATCCTTTGCACTTATTTAGTACACTAATAGTGTAATTACTTAATTATATACACCACCAACATTATTTTAAGATCACCATAAAAAGTCCAGAGCAGTTTAAACTCAATGTATTAGTTTATTTTACTAGGCGTCTCTAATTATCTGGCCACCACTGTATATAAAATTTCAATTATACAATAATAATTGATGTCAGCTTAACTTAAAGTACAGCTTAACTTAAAATACAACTTAAAGTACACATGATTAGAAAGGACGGTGATATTCCATCCATATAAGCTGGGCAGGACTGTCATACAACTCACGCACTGCACAAATAACCTTATTGTCCGAGTTGAAGACCCTGGCACGCTGGCAGGCCGTGCTGCGCCGCAACAGCATGTTATAATATTAATATTATAACATTGTATCTATAAGTGCCGATAAGATGTCTCAAAATAACAATCTAACAAAATAAATAAATAAGAACAAAGACAAGCTGTAATGAAAATGACTTATGAGAAACCATACTGGACCAGTCCCCCCAAACAGAACCCGTTCACGAGTATTACTCGTGCACCAGCCATCACCCCACAAATGGTACCCCCAACCCAACATCAATCTCATCATACATATGGGAAGTGAAAATGGTTTTGTAGATGGAGGCGAAAATATATTTGAATCTAAGAAGACAGGAGATTACCACGAGTCAATGGACACTACACATTGCGAGCAATGGTTTGACACGGTGCTATCAAAACTCTGGTCAAAATTCTGTGGTGGTAATAGACAATGCGCCATCTCATTCAAGGCGTCTGGAAAAGACCCCTATTACGGCCTGGAAATAATGAAATATACAAAACTTATCATTCGATCAAAATTAATGGTTAAACGAACTTACCTTACGTGAAGTTTGGCATAATTATACGAAACGTTACAGATTTATTTAATTCACTATGTAGTACACTGTTCATTGTACTAGGCATCGCACACAATATTTAGAGTTTAACTCCATCAAAATTCAAAACCTACGTCACATCTGGCGCGTAGCGCTGTAACGGCATTAACGGCTAAGGTCGAGCCACCGCTATCAGTAGCTATGATCGTCTATTCTACCTACCCCAAAAAGAGATGTCCCTATTCAGCTGTAAAATTTGTAAGTTAAGAATGATAAGTCTGAATTTCTCGTTCGTTGAGAAGTTCGTTAGGCGCACAATAGTCGAGCGGAAGATTGGTTCAGGAATTTAGGGTTTCAAGTTAAGACAGAGAAGCATATATACTCTATCCACCGAAACGAGTTAATAGAGCATTGTCTCTGTCGCACAATCCCTTACAAAAGATAAGGACACAAAAAGGTGAGTGGGCGTCAACTATACTGATAAAAAGTTAAGGTGTGTTCATATGCGATGATTTTGTGCGCTCAATAGTAAGCACTAAAACCACTTAAGTATTTTGTATTGAACTTAGAGAAAGAAAGAAAAATATTAAGACAATGTTTTAAAATAAAATTATGTATATTTAAATAGTTTAACATATACAATTAATTAAATTATTCCGACGTATCACTACTGTCGCTGTCACTTCCCACGTTTATTATGAATGTTTCGGTCATTGTTTCCACATTTCTGTCCATGGCATTCATTTTCGGTTCTACTATCTCTTCGACATGTTTTATGCATTTTTTCCATTTTGCAGCGTCAATATTTTGAATTGAGTTGTTTAATAAAATTTTTAATTCTGCCATCTTGTATGTTTTGTTGCGGGATGCGACATGTCCTTTAACTTGAGCCCAGATCAACTCTATCGGATTTAATTCGCAGTGATACGGCGGAAGTCGTACCACAGTTTTATTTTTAGCTTTCGCCATTTCGTCTACGACACGCGCCTCGTACTGCTCCTTATGATTTTTTACGATATTCAGTAGCTCTCGTTTTAATAAATCATCCTGAAAGGGGATTTGTTTTTCTTTCAACCAATTAATTATCTCTTGTTTTTTATTTTTTTCAGTCGGAATTTGCTCTACTTTTCTTGAGTGGTACGAAGCGTTGTCCATTACAATAATACATTATAGCAGAGGGCGAGTCGGTCGGACACATTGTGACGACAGTGGCGCTCAAGCTGGGTATCTCCCTCGACGAACGCGACGTAGTGAGTACCATGCGCGTCGGCCGCCGTACTACTGAGGACCGGGGCGCGGAGCCCGTTCACCGCGAGACGCCAGACCGGCCCCGGCCTATTGTTGTCTCGCTCGCTCGCCGCTCTGTCCGCGAGCAGCTGCTTAACGGTGCCCGGGTGCGGCGCGGAACTACTTCCGACGGACTTGGACTCCCAATTCACGCGCCACAAAAGATTTACATAAATGAACGCCTCACCAAGGAGAACCGCGTACTTCTTGCTAAGGCGCGTGCTGCTGGCAAAGACTGGCGTTACATCTGGACCAGAGATGGTCGTGTGCAGGCGAGGCGTGAAAAGGATGCCAAACGTTATTAAATAAACTCTGAAGCGGATTTGAAGCATGTTTTTGGCTCGTGTGTGCCCCCTGATAAAGTGTAGTAACTGTATTAAAATAACTATAACTCAATTACCCAAAATTTCCAAAATGGTTTTCATCCGGCCTACTATCTCACATGATAATATATTACAATTAGGCGCAAAGCCTGTGCTTGTGTGTTCGATATTATTATAGCAATTCTGAATGTCCGGTAACACGTCGACCCAACTACGATTACTTCCGCCGCAATAAGTTTTAATTAGTCGACCTAGCTCGCGATTCACTCTTTCTACGCTATTAGAATTTGGACAATACACCGACGTATGAGTGACCCGAATCCCTAGCTGTTTGAGACCAAATTCCCAAACTTTCGATATGAACTGTGGTCCTGAGTCCGTAATTATAGTTTCGATAGGTATTTACCTATGAAATCTCTTTGTACAAGCGAGCACGCTCCTACCTGTAGCTTTTCGCATTGGATATAATTTTATTACTTTACTGTACACGTCTTGAATCACATATATATATATTGATATCCGAATTTACCTACGGGCAATGGCCCATAAAGGTCCGAGAAAACTTTCTCACCCAACCTTTCCGCCAACACCGGTGTACAAGGACCAACGGTATTGTTAGTACTTGGTTTGACCTTTTGACATATGTCACAACTTCTTATCACCGTGCTAATCACCCTACTCATATGAAGAAAATAATATCTGTCCTTCATCAGTGCTAATATTTTATATCTGCCGTAGTGACCTATTTCTTCATGTATGTGTAAAATTAGTTACTCCTGTAGTGATTTCGGAATTGCTAACAACTGTACGTTCCGCTTCGGCACGTGAAAATATAACGTATCACCTACTAGCTTGTAATTTTCAAACCCTCTCGTCTCCGTATCTACCACCCTTCGTCTGATACAACCGCTAATTCGATTTAACCGCTCATCTTCGCTTTGTAATCTCGCAATGTCCCGTAAACTCGAAATAACACTTGCGGTATTCGATGCCTGAAACCAGAATATTCCCGGCTGAACAGTCATACTGTCAATCATACCTCCAGGTCCCGTTATTTGCCTGCTTAGCGTGTCGGCAATTTGATTATCAGTCCCTCGCACAAATTCTATGTCGTAATCGAATTGCTCTAAAAACATAACTCACCTAGTTACGCGTGCCCCCAATAAAGTCCACGACTTAATGAACGTCAAACTTTTATGATCAGTTCTAATAATAACTTTTTTTCCCCGCAAATATATCTCAAATCGCTTTAAAGTGTATATAACTGCATACATTTCCTGTTCGCTGACAGACCATCTAGTTTGAGCTCCCTTAAATGCCTGCGAACAAAACCCTATAATTCGTTCCTGGCCCAAATCATCTAATTGATAAACATAGCCCCCAATTCCTATAGCGCTGGCGTCGCATTGGACATAATATGTCTTTCCCGCCAATGGCTGACTCAATATTTCCTGAGAATTGCTTTTTTATCTCGTCAAAAGCGCTCTGCACCTGCGCACTCCAGACGAACTTGACTCCAGACCGTAATAAATTGTACAAGGGCTGTGTTAACGTTCCAAAATTTTTTATAAACCTCCGAAAGTAATTTATGAACCCCAAAAACGCCCTCAATTGCCTGACAGTTCTGGGTGACGGATATAATTTAAGTGTTTCAATTTTGTCCGGGTCCATTTGCAAACCTTGTGTAGACAAAATATGCCCCAATAACTTGACCTTTTTTTGTGCGAACTCGCATTTTTTTAGTTTGCATGTGAAGCCCGCGTCTTTCAATTTACTCAGAACCGTGTCCACTTGAGACAAATGCTGATCGAAGTCACCCTCAGTTAAAATCGCCAAATCGTCAACAAAATTTAAACAATATGACCTAACCTCTGGCCCTAAAATTAAGTCCATCGCCCTCGAAAATGAACCCACACTGGTTTTCAACCCCTGAGGTAAAACGTTGTAAACATAACTTCTGCCTTGATATACAAAACCCGTGTATCGTTAGATTCGTCTGATAATGGTATAGAAAAATACGCATCTTTGATATCAATAACCACTATGTAGTTTATTCGGCGCCCCGATTGCAATATCTCACTCATTAAAGGTGTAGTTTCAACTTCCCCAACCATTCCCGTATTTAATTGTCGTGCATCTAGCAATATACGGACCTCCCCTGACTTCTTTAGTGCACAAGTCAATGGACTGCTGAAATCCGTAGATTGCCTGCTAATAATACCTATCTGTTCCATTTCTTCCAATCGTTTTGTTACTTTATCGCGATACGCGAACGGTATGGGATAGCTTCGTTTTACGAAAGGCGTTTCATCTCTCATTTTTATCTCATGTATATATTTATTTGTCCGACCCACCGTATTGCTAAACAACTCTGCATGTTTATTTAACACCGGCAATAACTTAGTTTTGTGTTCAACAGGTATTGATGAATTATTCACATATTCCTCTATCATATTTCTACTGGTATCTTGGTTCTGTACATCCATT
This sequence comes from Argyresthia goedartella, assembly GCA_949825045.1. Classification (NCBI taxonomy): domain Eukaryota; kingdom Metazoa; phylum Arthropoda; class Insecta; order Lepidoptera; family Argyresthiidae; genus Argyresthia; species Argyresthia goedartella. Next base: position 16,862,672 of record OX463810.1, read on the forward strand.
GTACAACAGCAAGAATCCTGATTAGGGCCAGTACCTAATGGTATTTCACACATCCGCCCGGCGCTTCGTATAATTAGCCTCTTATTTCCCTCACACATTAAACTGGCTCGCGTCTGTTGTATAAAATCAAACCCCAAAATTAAATCTTTAGGCACCCTTGTTAATACTAGCATTGGAGTATCGATAACGCATTCACCTATTGTTAATGGTAACGTTACTAATTTATCAACCTTTTCCTTACTGACCCCAAATGCACCTGTGATTCTCAAACTTGGAATCGGTATTTCCGTCGGTTTTCCCAATTGCCTGCATACTTCATCGTACACTCTCCGACTTATTACACTGATTTCGCTGCCCGAATCAATCAAACTCCTTACAACAATATTCCCAATACGCACATCTATCTCAGGTAAGTCAATGTACTACATAAATCGCGCCCACACTCAGTCGAATCGTCGTCTCTGAATATCGTATGTAAACGCCTGTCATCGCGGCCTATACAATTCAATATTGATTTTTCATCTAAACACACGGCATATCCGTTCGCTTTATGCGCTAATAATTGAATAAATTCATTCACACCCACGTTCGAATCCAAATTACACAATTCATAGAGTCTATGCTTTTTTTCAATTTGATCGGCTGTCCACCCGAAACGTAATAAATATCTGAGCGCGAACGACCCGCGCGAGTCCACTAGTTTTTTGAATTCGAACTTATCGCATTATTCCTGTCACTTGAACTTTGCCCTGCCTCTGTATTATCTGAAACATCATTGCCCCTTTGGAACCCTATTGCCTTGAAACTAGCCTGAAGCTGTCAACCTCTACCGCGAAAATAACCGCGAGCGCGCGTCCCAAATTCGTTTCGCACCTTCGTTCCCGCGTTATAATTATCCCTACGACTCACCGCGTTATAACGTATCGTATTTACTCGCATAGAGCGATATTGCCCACGCATGTAGCTATTCCGCCTTACGTTATTCGTATTCATTATCTCCGAACTCTGCAACGCACTTAATTCCCCATTGACATTCCGTTCTAAATGCCGAAGGAACTCGACCGCATCTCGTATATTCATCGGTTCCCTTCTAGCAAAAAACGCTACCTGAATATCACGCGGCAACTGTCTGAAAATCGTGTTGATTTTCTCCGTATCAGTAAACGGTATCGTAAGCTCATATATGCTATTCAATTGAGAGGCAAATAATTCTTCCATACTTTGACCTTTCTTGGAATCGAACTTCGCAGTTAGAAATCTTTGTTTAATTAATTCCTGTTCATTATCACCCCAGAATACCTCTCTGAAATCTTTTTCAAAATCCGAATAAGTTCGCCATGAGTCTCTGTATATGCTCATTCGAACTTTTGCAATTCCTACCAAACTATCCGTTGCCCATATCAAAGCCCTCGAAGTATCTCCCGAGACTTTAATATAAGCCTTAAGAAAATCATCGGATTTTCCGAACTACGCCCATCGAATGTCGGCAACTTCTGTGTCATTTTCACAATGCATGATTGACGTTTTTCTACCGATTGTTCAAACGTATCTAGTTCCTGTCTGTCAGTCTGTCTGTTCGAAGTCCTACTATCATTGCTCGTGATCGAACCCCTTTCCAAACTGTCTAATCTATTCACTATTTCAGATAACAATTGCGTCACCTGTCCTGACGCCATTTCACTTTTCTGCGAAAGTGAATCGTCTTGTACAACACGCCTAGGTCGGCCCATTATTTCCTGAACACTAAACCGTCGGCTCGTTCGAAGAATTGTGAAAACAATGCCCCCTTTTTTTTTGTTGTTGCTTATTTCAGTTTTGTAAGCAAGAGCTTACAAAACTGAACTGTTTAAAATCGTTTCTACGTTGTGTTATTTTTAAAAGAAACGCGTTAGACCTTGATTCTTATAGAATATCTAGATATCAGACTATCTAGGATATCCTTCGGTCTCGGCACCAGAAAATCTGTAACGGCATTAAAGGCTAAGGTCGAGCCACCGCTATCAGTAGCTATGATCGTCTATTCTATCTAACCCAAAAAGAGATGTACCGATTCAGCTGTAAAATTTGTAAGTTAAGAATGATAAGTCCGAATTTCTCGTTCGTTGAGAAGTTCGTTAGGCGTACAATAGTCGAACGAAAGATTGATTCAGGAAGTTACAGTTTCAAGTCAGACAGAGAAAGCATATATGTCCGCAAGCCGGTATTTCGAATCAGTTAGCGGTGTATTGCGCCAGATCGATCGTTGTTGTATTTGTGTGATGGTACCATTTATTTTTTTGTATATATGGGCGCTTGGAACTTCTTTTAGTGGTCGACCACGATTTGTAATATTTGTTTGGGATATCGTATAGATATCCGTCGTAGTTTTACGACGTGAGTACTCAATGATATTTCATGTGCTCGCTAGTAGCGGCTTGTGGTGGTTCCAATTATATAATTAGTTCACGGCAATAACGGTCCGAAAAGACCGGTTTACACAATTGCGATTTGATTTTCCGAAATGGGTTTGAACTAGCGGTTACCTCAAAAGGTCCGTAACGTTTTGAAACCTTCAACTCTGCGCAATTTGAGCTGGATGTTATCGAAACGTTGTCATTAGCGCTTTAGGAGATCTAACCCTCACCATAGCGAAGTGCATAGTTCGATAAATTCCGATCTATGAATTCCACTAGCCTCAGCACGTCCTCGACTGAGCCTAATCATATATATTTGACTCAGCCTACACATTAGACCTCCAGCGAAATTTACATTTAATTTAAAGATGCAACTTGAATCCAACCTGACCCAAGGCAAAGCAAAACAACCTACCCGGTCCTAAACAATGAACTTTAGACTGTAATTTGATCTCTTCGCACGTCCCCGACAACACTCAAATGTCAAAATATCAACAGGATAGGTTATCTGTGTTGACACCGGTTTAACTATGTTCTGAATTTGTTATTTCCATCCGCGGGAACCTCATCGATCAAACAGTCTCCCTATGCCCTGCCAACCTAGGTTTAGCCGCAACTAAACTCCTGTCTAGCCTAGTCTAAAATCCTAGTGTTATACCACGTCCATTATCGACACCACTCGAAAATGGTTGAGTTTGATTTGAATGTGCTTGTATGTTTAATGACTGTGTGTGTGGGAATTTCAAAACTCGCTACTCGAAAGGAATGAGGAGAGGATTAGCCCGCGAATATCCTAAGAGCCAATCCAGGAACCCTATGGTGAAGGAAAAAGGAATTTAGGGTCGCTCCAAGCCCAGACTCAGACTCAGATCAGTTACCTACAAGTTCTTATCTAACGACCCAAGGATAGTTTTGGAATTTGGGGTAGGTTGATATAAAGGATAGGAACCGAGGTATATCTCGGCGCTTCAGACACTCACGAAAATCCACTGTAACTTCGCAATCACAATTCGTCTAGTTCAGACGCGTAAGACGGCAGATCAAAACTGTTTAAAATCGTGAAAGACGACTGTCACAGTAGCTAGACGCTGAGACTGAATGCTCTCCCTTCCCCCGCAATCGTATTTATAGTCCCCACATGTCTGAAAAAAAATGGCGTCCTTTGCGAACAGGCTCTGCCCAAGCGAAGCTTCTTATCACTAACTACACAGGGTCTAATTTCAACCATGCCATGCAGATCCGCCGTTCTACAAATTGTGTGTACGCATATTCACTATGATCAACCGTAGGTTATCACTCAAGTCATTCGGTATGGCCGATACACAAAATCTGTTGATCGCTGACCATAAAAGCTTGTTGCGATTAATTAAGCCTTCCCGACCGCTAGCGCGCTGGACAAAGACCACTAGAATGCTATTCATACTAGTCGTGTCAAAATCGCCATCTCATACCAACCAAACGCAATTGTATATTTGCAATCAACATAATAGCTTTCTCCGTATCGTTCCATAATAACCTTCCATTATTTAGTTATTCATAATTTATTTCGCGCGCAGCCAAATCGGCTCTGATCCCTACACATCTCACAGGAATGCGACAAAAAAAACCTGACCTGTAACCTTCCTCGAACCATCCCACGCGTCGGCTCATTGTTTTTTGCTAACTTGCCCCTGAGCTACTCAAAACCCCAAATGTTATATGAACCGACTCTCGTATTCAAAACAGCGCGGCGATGGGCTAGCCCTCTGTAACGCAAAATGAAGTATCAAATGTACTGACTCTCGTGTACTATTACAGCGCGCGCGCCCTATACCGGCCGTGCCACCGACTTATCATTCATTTAGAGTCCGTTATTTTGATAATTTAGTTTAATTTTAGGGTTGTTTACTTTGACTATAGCAAGTATATTGGGCACGGGAGGGTTCATAAATCTCTTCGGATGTAACGTTTCGTATAATTATGGTCAAACTTCACGTAAGGTAAGTTCGTTTAACCATTAATTATACTTCAACGTTACATCCTCTAGATTTATTTAATTCACTATGTAGGATGTTTAGATATCGCTATTTCAAAATAGCTTCAATTTAAAATCCATATAACCGAATATTTTTTGATTCAAGATATTTATTTAGCAACCAATTTTTGCTTATAATTTTTTATTTTTATAACAATTAGATTTTCAAGCTGAGAAAAAAATATATGTATCTTCTAGACTAATATTAATTATCCAAAATCGCTTTTGCAAATGCTTGATCCTCAATGACTGGAAGGGGTCTGTTATAAAACTTTGCAAACATGAGCGAGTTTCCCGTCCAGTCAGCAGTTTTCTTAATTATGTCTACTGAGACACCTTTGCGACTAGCGGCTGAGGTCGCGGCGTGGCGGGTACTGTGAGCCAAAAAAATGGATTTGTCTACTCCACTTTTCGTCAAAACAGCCTTAATCCATCTTGCGATTGTTGATGGCTAGCAGTATGCACTGGTTTCCTAGTTGTTAGAATCAGATAATTTGTTGGTAAACTGTGCCGATACTGCTCTGTTGTATTTATATAGGCACGTAAAGTGTTAGCAGGACAAATCTGATCTCTGTTTTTACAGAATGGTAATGTTAATTTAGGGGCTGGGCGGCCGGGCGCACAAGTTTTTATAATGTCTTCAATGACTATATCTATATGCTCTGTACTTCAATATTTGGTAGACGTATTTTCGATAATGTCTGGACTCGTTGTGCGGATGACAATGCTAGCAGAATTACTAATTTTTGAGTGAGAAAGTCAAGGGCCAAATTTTCGTTAGGATAAAAATTCGCTATATAATCTGGAACCTTATTTGGATCCCACGTGACATGATATTAAACTCTTAATATGATAGCGGAGGAGATAGACATGTTCTCCTGCGCTCTGACTGAATTTACAAGGGTGGCATTATGCATTATAAGTTATGGATTGTGATGTTCACATTAAGTATTTAATCAATATAATTGAATTAATTATGTTACCTATTTATAATTATAATGTTATGTACTTTGGATAACTACACTATCGAATTAGGCTTCTCACCTGTAATGATATGTGTGTGTGTAGACAAATAAATAAATAAATAAATAAATAAATAAATATTTTGGGAAACATGGGTTGTTTCTAAAAACACCCTTCATGAACCTAAGCAATCCGTTGCCATCACTAAAGGTTTTACTGAATATTAAACCAAGCGCTGAGCGATATGTATTTAGTGTGGAATAGCTTACTCCGCCGTTAATCAGAGTTGCGGAAAAATTTTATACAGCTGGTACATTCCCTGAGAAAATCGGTCTGATTTTGTGTACAATAAAGCCACCATTTTTTAAACGCGCAACTGTACTGTTTAAGTGTTGCGTCCGCTAAAGATGAAATCATTATATCAATGGTATTCGGCTCTAATGATTGCTTTGCGAAGGCTTCCCTGACAATAGAGATGACACCAGGGTAAGCTGTCTCCATAGGAGATGCCGCGTTCTGAAAGGAGACGAGAGAAGGTCAGGTTCCGGATTCAGGTATATAGGTTCACTCTTAGAGAGTTTTGTTATGACCGGAAACCACGGTTGGCTTGGCCAATATGGTACAATCATTATGCCTGTTGCTTGATCATAAATGATTTTTCTAAGGCACTTTAAAATAAGAGAAAAAGGTGGAAACGCATAAAATAAATCTTCCTTCCAATCGATCGTAAACGCATCGATATTATAAGCCTCTGGGTCCCTTTTCCAGGATACATACTTTGAACACTTACGGCCTTACTAATAAAAGAAGTTATTCACGGTTTAACTTATAGAGTGTTTTGTCTTGCTTTAGCATTTGACATTGACTCGAAGTATGAAAAGGAAAAAACACTGAATAAGTTAAACCGTGAATAACTTTGTTTATTATAAGGTTAAACGCTAACGGCGTTTAACCTTGTTGCGAATAAGTCAATCTCTGGAATTCCAAAACAGCTACAAACTTTTGAAAATTTATGCATTCTCAGAAAGGGACCATTCAGTGTCAATATTTGTACGTCGCGATTTTAAATCGGCCTCTACGTTGTCTTTAGATTTTATGTAAGACGCAAAAATATGTAAACCGTGTTCTTCGCACCATAGCCAAATAGCACGCGCAATATTATTAAGGTGATCGTGCTGCACCCCACCGTATCTATTGATATACGCTATAGCAGCTGTGTTGTCAATACGTAGAAGAACCTCAACATTCCTTAGCCTGTCTGCAAAACACGTTAACCCTATAAAAGCGGCTTTCAACTCCAGAAAATTTAAGTGCTTTTTTGACTATTCTTCGTTCCAAAAACCATTACAACGCTCGCCATTGCAGGATATGCCCCAGCCTGTCAAAGACGAGTCAGAAAATATTTCCGAAACATATTGCCCCGCACGAATTGGATTTTTTGCAGTCATAATATTATCCAGCCACCATTGTAAATCCGGCTTTAATTCCGGACTTAAGACCATTGATCTATCATAATCGTCATTTGAGTGTTTTAGTGTCATTAACTTTTCTCGTTCTATTCGCTTGGTATACACCCAACCATATGCTACGGCTGGGCACGCGGATCTAAGTAACCCGAGAAAACTAGCGAATTCGTGAATACTTAATAGTGATTTCTTATACATTTTTAAAATACAGGCGTAATTTTTTTGACGTTTTTCTTGGGGTAATTTGAGGCACATCTCAATGGAATCTAATTCGAGTCCAAGAAAAGTCTGGACCTGTCTTGGAACCAATTTACGTTTCTTTGAATTAACGACTAAGCCTTCTAACAAACTTATTATTTCCGTAACACAGTCCGACATTCCTCATAAGAACTCCCCAAACAGAGTAGGTCATCAAGAAAGATAGTAATAAGGTGACCGCGTTCCCTTAAAGCAGTAACAAAGTCATGAAGACTTTAGTAAAAATTAGCAAAGGGTAGACATTGGAATTCGTACAAATTCTCGTCATGTCTAAATCTTAAAAATTTCCTACTGTGCGCAGATATTGGTAACAAAAAATATGCATCTTAAGGTCCACGCACGCCATAGAACAATGCTTTGTCATCAGTTTAGTTGCTGTGCGTAAATCTTCCATTTTAAAATGGGGAGCATTGACGTATTTGTTGAGTGATTTTAGGTTGAGTATGAACCTTTTCGTTCCGTCCCATTTTCTGACGTGAGGAATATTGGTGATAAAAATTGACCCGATTCATCCGTACATTGTTTTACGGCACCCGACTCAATCAAAGCTGTAATAGCTAGTCTAATGTCGACACAGTCACTGTCATTAGAGGAACAATTGTTTGGTTCTTATAACTGCGTAATCGGTTTGACAAAAGTTATAATAAAGCCACGAATACAATGTAATACAGAATGGTCAATTGTAATTGCCTCCCAGTTCTGTAAAAAATGACGTAATCTTCCGGCGTGCGGAATTACTTCTATTGGGTTCTGCGCGCTCTGGCCGGCGGCATCAAGGGCGGCGGTGGCGCCCCCCGGTTCAGGTAGTATGGCGGCGGCGGCAGGCGCTCGCTCGCTGGGGTCCGCGCGGCAGGCGCGGGCGGGGCGGCCCTCGGGTATAGTTGGTATTGGTACTGCTGGTACCTGCTTCTCTGCCCACCCTGTCTGGATGATCGCTGAAGGTACTGTCGGGGTGGGCCGCGCCAGTTATCCTGTGCTGGATATCTCCTTTGGTTTGCGTTGTCAGGTCGTCTAATTTGATGACCCGTTTTCTCGGCGGTTCTAACGGCTATAATCCTTTCCCATAAGTTCTCGCCGAAGAGAAACTTGTCTTTTTTTACAATCGATATGCTGGAATTAAAAGTTTCTATCCAGTGACGCCATGACCAGTTTCCTTCTCGTCTTGGTGTTCTCGTTGTGCAAGTCGAGAAATATTTGACTAATTTCGGATATTTTCTTAATGATCTCGAGTTTGTCCATGTCCTTTTAAATGAGCGAGGATGTAAGGCTCGTCAACGCGGCTACTCCAAGGCCGTTTTCTAATAATTTATCCCGATTTTTAACTGCTTCTCCAAGTATTCCAACGGACCTCAAAGCATTATTAACTTGCGGATCCGAAATTGAAACTTCCGAATCAGATCGGTATAATCTCTCATCGTCTGATGGTAAGCCAGACCTTACGCTAAGCGAGCGGTAGCCATCTGCATAGATGGAAATACCTTGTACAAAACCACACCTTTTGATAGGTAATAATACCTTGGACACTATTTACACACATTGATCTAGCCCCAAACTAGGATTCCCTGTATCTTGGGTACTAGACAATACAGATACACATACTTATATAGATAGATATTATACTTAGATAGATAAACAACCATGACTAGGGTACAAACATCCGTTCTCATCAAACAAATATTTGCCCCCACCGGGACTCGAACCCGGGACCCTTGGCTACGTAGGCAAGGTCACTGCCGACTCGGCCATTCGGGTCGTCAGAACATAACAATAGAATCTCTTACAACATTGCGTAAGAGTTTAATGTTTTAAAGTCATTGGGCACAATCACGTTGCGACACGAGACTATTAGTTTGTTATCTGTCGTGATCCCGTCACGGTGAATAACCATTGAAATGCACATTTTACAAAAAAAGGGGGTAGGTAAGCAGACTAACCTCGATCAGCTTCATCGCTGGAGTAATCCCGTCGAAAACGTTCCTGCAAACGCTTATACTTTCGTCGATAGTATGAATCCTTATCCTTGTGCTTGCGTTTTCCCATAATAACACCCTAACTTCACTTTTAACCACTAAAAATATTTTCCGTGACAGCGAAAGATGTTGCGATGCCCGCACAAAAATAATGAATGACAAGTCGGTGGCACGGCCGGTATATGGCGCGCGCGGTAGGCGCCAGATGTGACGTTAGTTTTGAATTTTGATGGAGTTAAACTCTGTGTGCGATGCCTAGTACAATGAACAGTGTACTACATAGTGAATTACAAAATCTAGAGGATGTAACGTTGAAGTTTAATTAAATTTAAACCGAATTGCTGCAAAAACCATTAAAGATAATTTTAAAAGTTATGCAGTGGATAAGCTCGCAAAAAAATATAAGGTGGAAGTAATAAGGCTTCCGCCTTATCATTACGAGCTTAAGCCAACTGAGCTTGTTTGCTCCGAATGTTAAGGGATATGTTGCTCGCAACAACATGAAGTCGTTGCTCCAACAAGGACTGCAGCAAGTTACTGTTGAAAGGTAGAAGCGTTGTGTGGAGCACGTCATCAAGGAAGAAAAAAAGTTTTATAATAAAATTGATGAAATGATAGATAGCACGGATAGTTCCGTTATCCATGTAACTGATTCAGAAACTGGGTCTTTAGTGAAAATGGAAGTTTTCTCCATTTTATTTTTCTCTGCAACTCCAGATAATATTTTAAAAGACGCAAAAAATGTGATGTAAGGTCTGTTACCTACAAAATTTCATGAAAAATATGTGAGTGCACGACAATTTCGGGAAATTTGTATTTGGTCTATAAACTTCTAAATTAAAAAAGGTTTTTCACACCTTCCATTCGGGTAAAGTAAGTTTTGCTCCAAGTCGAGAGGGAGCAAAATGCTACTTTTCTGTTTAAAATACTTTTTTTATTTATTCATTGCCATGTAGCATTTAATCGTAATGTGCCAATTGAACACAGATCTTAATAAAATAATCGATTGTAATTTCATCGTAATCGATAAAAAACGAACATGTTTCAAAATTTTAATTCAACAAGCTTAAATGCAAAATTATGAATTTTTCGTAATATTCAAAAAAAATGCCACAATAAATTATATGTTTCACTGAAATCAAACTATCGATGACTGTTATTGTGATATAATGAATATTGATATCCGACACCATTGTAATATTCGATTCGATTATTTTTACACATTGGTAAAAGTAGCACAGGAATATTTTATCTGTGGTGACCTTTCCCTGATCCTTCACAATCCGCCATTATAAAAAAATAATATTGTTTTCGTTATGTAAAAGTGGTGAAAGTATAATTCAAAGTCTAGGTATTTCATTATTTTTAGAGCATTCTATTCCAATTTTTCTCAGTGTTAAAAGTTGTATGTGTAACTCAGGAGCAAATTTATTTTCGTACAGTGTCCAACTCAGGAGTAAAAACAAATTTTAAAGTCAATTAATGTACTTGGAATCCCTGGCTATGCCACAGAGGAATAAATAGGAAGTGCAGCGCAATATACGTCGCGTGATTTGGTCGGGTTATTTTCTGTTATAAATTAATGTAATTTTACGTGAAGGGTAGACTGAATTAGATTAGATTAAATGATTCACTTTTTATTTTTAGGCACGCAGTCTTTCATTTGACAAGCATAGTGTGGTCTGTGTACTTGAAGTTTTTTTTTTTTATTATTATTATTTATTGTACGGACGGACAGACAGCCGGACGGAACGGACGGGCAACCGGACGGTGCGAACGGATCTTGTTTGTTCGTATTTGGATTCACTTTGCTGTTTCATCATTTATTTTTTGTTTGTGCTGCCCACCCACGTCTCATCTATTATTTGTTATCTTGTATAATGTATTTCCTTCCATATGTACTATACTTTTGTAAACCCAGGGTTTGGCTGGGTTCAGGCCTTTCTGTTTTTTTGGATTTGACTTTTTTATTTTTTTGTGTTTTTAGTAGGTTTTATTGTATTTATTTTATTATATATCTATTTATTATATTATAATTACTCATATGGATACCTTCTTATTTAGTGATAGTTACTTCTCCTACTCCGAAAGTGAAGCTTCCGATAGCGTAGGAAGTGGATTGTCGTCCACGGACGACGTTTTGCCTATTGCCCTTAAACGTGTGTTTTCCAACCTCAGTAGGAACTTCAACGTCGTTCACATAAATGCTCAGAGCATTAATTCCAGTCATGTCGACCTTCTTGACTCCTTCAGCGATCAGAGCATTCATGGTATTCTGATCTCCGAATCATTTCTCAAACCCTCTCTTCCTTCTACCTTGTATGCTCTGCCGGGGTACAGGCTCTATCGGAATGATAGGACGGGCAAGGCTGGTGGCGGTGTTGCTATTTATCTTCGTTCCGACATTTCTTGCAAAGTCATCAGCCACTCACCTAGTCTGTACTCTGGATCCGCTGAACACCTCTTTCTTGAGCTATGCCTCCATCACACTAAGGTCCTTCTGGGTGTCTTCTATAGCCCCTCTCTCCTCATCGACTACTTTGACTCTTTTGAAAGCATCCTTAATGATCTATCTCCCCTATACAGTGACACACTTATCCTAGGTGATTTCAATACCTGTTTACTTAAAAATGATGTTCGCTCTGCCAAACTCCAGCCTATCGTAAGCTCCCTAAATTTAAATATTCTTCCCCTGAGTGCAACTCACTTCCAGCCCCACTGCACACCCTCTCTCTTGGATCTTATGATTGTTTCTAACATATCCAAGGTTGCAACGCATGGCCAACTTAACGCCCCCTTCTCCTTTCATGATCTGATTTATCTCTCGTTCAAGTTAAGGCCTCCCAAGCGCGCAGGGAATTTTCTGGATATTCGCAGTTTCAAGGGTATGGATCTCAGCTCCCTTGAGTCTGATGCCGCCTCTATAGACTGGTCCCCTGTCGTCTGTAGTGAGCCCGTTGATGAAAAAGTCCAGCATTTCCAATCGATTGTCCTGAGTTTGTTCGACAAACATGCTCCTGTCAAAAATGTTAGGGTCAAACATCTCCCTGCGCCCTGGCTTACTGACACCATCAAGGGTCTGATGGCCCAGAGAAACCGTGCCAAATGTAGATATAAGAAGGATCCGACGGACGATAATCTCCTTATATACAAACGTCTCCGTAATCGTTGCACCCGTCTTTGTCGAGATGCCAAACGCCGCCATATCTACGAGAGTATTGAGAGTTACACTCCTGCACAGGTTTGGAAGTTCCTGAAGACCCTCGGTGTTGGTAAGTCCCAGGACGCAGTAACCGGTAGTGTCGACCTCAACGGTCTCAACAAATTCTTTGCTGTCTCCCCTATCGTGATGGACCCCCCTGTCAAGGATGCTACCATTCGTTACTTGCGCACCAGAAAGACATCCAGTAGCTTACCTTTCAACCTCAGGTCTGTCGGAGTTGGCGCAGTAAAGAAGGCTTTTCTAGCAATATCGTCAAAGGCTATATATATATATATATATATATATATATATATATATATATATATATATATATATATATATATAGGTGATGACAAGATCTGCTTTCAGATGCTTTTCAGTGTGCTTGATCATTTGTTACAACCCATAACGCATATAATCAATGCGTCGCTGAGCGAGTACTGCTTCCCGAGCCAGTGGAAAAGAGCATTAGTGTTACCCTTACCTAAAACGTCTAACCCGTCCTCCTTCAAAGAGTTCCGTCCCATTTCCATCCTACCAATCCTTTCCAAAATCCTTGAATCAATTGTCCACACCCAGCTGTCCTCGTACCTTTCCTCCATGAATTTACTGAACCCTTTTCAGTCTGGTTTAGACCGGGGCATAGCACCACCACAGCACTACTCAAGGTAACTGACGATATCCAACTGGCAATGGATAAGAAGCAGCTGACAGTCCTGACTCTCCTAGACTTTAGCAGCGCCTTCAACTGCGTCGACTTCGATATACTTGTTGAAATCTTAAAATCGCTTAACGTCTCTTCACACTCGGCTCGCTGGTTTGACTCTTACTTGAGAGACCGCCAGCAGCGCATCAAGTCTGAAGAGGTCACTACAGAATGGTGCAAGCTCTCTACAGGTGTTCCGCAGGGTGGCATCCTTTCCCCTCTTCTCTTCTCAGTTTACATCCATTCCATCTCGGATGTATTGTCTTCCTCGTATCATCTTTATGCAGATGACCTTCAAATTTATCGGCATTTTCCCCCTTGTGATCTGACTCCGACTGTTGAGGCTTTGAATGCTGACCTCGACAACATCAGGAAATGGTCTCTTTCGTATGGGCTATTAGTCAACCCGGACAAGTCTCAGGTGATGATACTAGGTACACGGCACTTACTTGATTTGTTGCAGAATAAGTCCGTTGATCCCGTTCTATTTGACGGTACCATTGTCAAGTATAGCGAGAAAGCCAAAAATCTTGGCGTTGTTTTTGACAATCTATTATCCTGGTCGCCCCATGTTTGTGAGGTCAGCAGACGAGTCTTTGCATCCTTTCATTCTCTTCGGCGTTTGCAGTTCTTCCTGCCTAGGCAGACTAAAATCATGCTAGCTCAGACCCTTCTTCTGCCTTTAATAGACTACGCCGATGTTTGCTGGGCCAGTGCGAACGAAGATCTACTGAACAAACTCGAGCGACTCCAAAATCTCGGGATTCGGTTTATTTTCGGACTTCTTAAGTACGACCACGTGTCCCAATATCGTAGGGAATTAGGCTGGCTCCCGATCCGACTTCGTCGTGATATGCACATTCTCTCCTTCCTCTTCAATATTTTGAGAAATCCGTGCTACCCTGCATATCTTCGTGAACGTTTTGAGTATCTTTTCTCAAGGGATAGATTTCGGAGATCTCACACGTTGTCACTTTTGTCAATTCCTCAGCACAACACTGTTGCTTACGAGCACTCGTTTAGGTTAAGGGCAATACGTTTGTGGAATGCACTTCCTTGCGCTATAAGGGATTGCAAATCCTTGGTCACTTTCAAGAAAAAATTGAAACAGCATCTCCTCTCTTCCGAATAGTGGGTATCTCATAGTATTTATGTATATCTATTTATTTATTGTATTCTATTTATTTATTTTATAGTAATTACGTAGGGTGTATTGTGATTTATTTGATAGTATATTTATTTTATTTATTTCTTTTAACTCTTAATTGTACACTAGGACTACCTCTCTATATTTTATTTTTCTCTTTTCTTCACAGGTTAGCTGTAAGAAATTTCTTTTTAGAAATAAGCTCACCTTTGCATACTGTTTCTGTTATAATTTCCACTGTGTTTTCTGTGCAATAAAGGATTATTATTATTAGGGCGGTATGCCCTTGAAATACTTAGGTATCTAATACAGTTCATCACATGAGGTCACCCACTTATAATCTCAACTATTCATCATGGAACATCAATATTAGTACAACATACTTGTACTTATATTGTGATATCGTGTAGGGTGCCTTGCGGCCATAATTTCATGTCGTATGAGTGTTTTCCCTAGGGCCATTATTTACAGAGATATATAATAATAATAAATAATAATAAATAATACCTTGGACACCATTTACACACATTGATCTAGCCCCAAACTAGGATTCCCTGTATCTTAGGAACTAGACAACGATACAAATACGTATATAGATAAATATTATACTTAGATAGATAAACAACCATGACTAGGGTACAAACATTCGTTCTCATCAATCAAATATTTGCCCCCACCGGGACTCGAACCCGGGACCCTTGGATTCGTAGGCAGCGTCACTGCCGACTCGGCCATTCGGGTCGTCTATCTATAATAGTTATTTGTATCACAAGGGAGCAAAATAATGTATTTACGGCGAGGGCGGTACATTGAATCCAGAGTGAAGGGAAGGATTCTACGATAGAATCCTGAGCGTAACGAAGGATTCAAGCGTTAACGCCCATGACGAAAATAATGTTGCTCCTGAGTGACACATACAACTTTTTACACCGACTATGAGGAAAATTTAAATTAAATGCTCTAAAAAATATATACATATATATATACTTTGAATTATACTTTCACCACTTTTACAGTAATTGAACAACGTTAAAAAATCTTTTCTTTTTATAATGGCGGATTGTGAAGGATTAAGGAAAGGTCACCATAGATAAAATATTCCTGTATACTTTAACTAATGTGTAAAAATAATCGAATCAAATATTACAATGGTTTCGGATATCAATATTCATTATATCACAATAACAGTCATCGATAGTTTTGATTTCAGTAAAACATATAATTTATTGTCACATTTTTTTTAAATATTACGAAAAATTCATAAATTTTCATTTAACGTTGTTAAAGTTAAAACTTGAAACATGTTCGTTTTTAATCGACTACGTCATCGTAGTCAATTGTAATGTAATTTCATAATTACTTTCGATTATTTTGATCTGTGTTCAATTGGCACATTGCGGAAATGCTAAATGCCAATAAATAAATTAAAAAAGTAGCTTCAACAGAAAAGTAGCATTTTGCTCCCTCTCGTCATGGAGCAAAACTTATTTTTCCGAATGAATGGTGTGAAAAAAACATTATGACGCATTATCTCGAGAAGGGAGAGGTGCAAGATGAAAACGCATATAACCTAAAATGATGGGAAAGAGTGACCCTATGCGATAGCGGAATAAAAGTAAGCAGTAAAAAAATATATTTTTTTGAAAAAATTTGCAATTCTAAAAATAAGAGCCAAAAAGACTTAAAAAAATCTGGGGCCCCCTTACCTACACCTCGACCCAACATTCATATACTCACGGCTATATTCCCAGAAAGGGGTAGCCCAGAGCTGCAATTGCGATACACTTTACTATACCTACTTTATTATTTCACATAAAACAATTAATTGTGAATGCAAACTGTTTTAACGAAAGTAAACAATTCGGAAACCAAACAGCAAAATATTTTTAGGGTAATAAATAATACTAATAACAATTACCTAACTAACACGGTTTGTGCTACCTACTTTAACATTTTAAATATGTATACCTAGTCTGGTATTCATTTACTTATCTAGTAGACTCCTTGGTATAGCTAAAATATGAAATGTCTTTTCTGTTTCTTTTATTATTCAGACAAACAGTACAATACACCATTTTGAAAGTCCAAAAGGTATACTCAAACACTTTAATAACTATTTACAGTTTATTCCACATAAAACAATTCGATAAGGTAGGTGACAATAAGACGTGGTTTGTGAAGGCCCTCCTTTTGGGCACTGGCTGAACGAGCGTAAACCGGTTTTATCTAGTGGCGGCGCGTACGCGACACAGCGGCCAGTGCTCACTTACACATGCGCAGTATGGTTGTAGTAGGTTACCTACGAAGGCGTGGTTCTATGGACCTTTGTCTCTGGTCCTTTCTTCCTCTGTGGCTATGCTCCTGGTTCAATTAAAAAAACACTCGCCTTAAAAGTAGTTCTATGGTAGGGACGTAAACAATCTTTACTATTATTTTCAGAATGACAACTGGTCTAGACAAACTGGTGGAGGCCGCAGCCAGTGTGGATATTTTAAAAGAAGAGTTGTTACTCAAAGATCAAGAAATCAAAGTCGCCACCGCACAGGCCGAAGAGGTATAGAGCGACAATCAAACTTAACTAAACATAACAGCATAGTGTGCCGCCTAATCCTATACGGGGTGGCAAGAGGCACAGTTATTCAATAGACCATTTTGGTTGACAGCGGGCTAGCCCATCGTCGCAACTATGGAGATATTAAGGTTTCCTCACGACGTTTTCCATCACCATTAAATTTCCGTATAGTAACATAAAATTTACGGACATACAATTATTCTGTGCCTATACTATACTACTATATATATATAAACACACCCCTGTGTCACAAATATGTAAACAACCAAGACCTGGAATATTTTTTCTTCCTCTCCATTCGGGTTCGGAACCCAGGAGCTGTCGCTTGGGAAGCACAGCCTCGACCGCTACACCACAGAGGTCAACTTAATAAGACTGTAATCTAACTTGTAAACGAACTACTGTTTATAGGTGCTAGCAGCAGTCGCGGAATCCGCGGCCGCCGCGGAAGTGGTGAAGGCCGAGGTGACGCAGGTGAAGGACAAAGCGGTGAAGCTGGTCAGCGTCATCGCAGCGGAGACGGCCGTCGCCGAGGAGAAGCTCGCGGACGCCAAGCCTGCGCTGGACGCCGCTGAGGCTGCCTTGCAGGTATCATGTGCTACTTGCTACAAATATTGTGGCCTTGTTATGATCTCTGACATCTAAAAAATGCATTCGCAATGCAATTCAAATTTACAAATCGATAAATTATAAAACAGCTCGTTTTCAATAATCGTGTCTAATTGGTCGATCTGTCAATTGCGATTGAAATTCACAGATGTCAGATACCTCATAAATCTTGTTACAGTCTATTCAGCGAATCAGTAATAGTATATTACTGTCGCGGTCTGTAATGACTGTGTTGCTGGTCGCACTGTTGGTGGCCGAAAGCGCAGCATAGCGCTGCTCAAGGCCTACACAGCGCGATCAGCATTGCAGCCTTTGATGGACAAGCTGGAATAAAATCCGAGACCGATGGTCGAGGCTTTAATTGCGCGAACATCAAAGGCTGCAATGGTGACTAAGCTTATAGGCCGAGAGAGTAGCTAAGCTAAGCTTGAGGCCTTCATAGTGTGGCCAGCAGTTGACGTTGTGACGTTGATGGACCCGTCGGCGCGCTTCATGCGTAGGTAGATGACCGCAGCGTAGGCGTCTTCACTCGCGTCGGCGAATGTGTGGAGTTCCCACGCGATCGCAGGCTCGTAGTCGTAATACGCGTAACACCGCGGTATACGCAGTGTGTGAATTTCCCGTAGCCCCGCCAGCCATCTGTTCCATCTTGGCACGAGGTCTTCAGGTATGGAGTCGTCCCAGCCGGTCTTGTACTTCCATGTGTCTTGCATTATTCGTTTCGCCGGCGTAGTAACAGGCGAAATAAGTCCGAGCGGGTCGAATATTGACATAATGAGACTGAGTGCTTCTCTCTTCGTGGGCTCGCGCAGGCCGTCTAATACTTATTGTGGTTCCCTCTTCTTGTTGACCCGGAAGCCCAGTGTGTCTTCTCTCACGTACCATAGCAGCCCCAAATTCTTCTCAATCTCGCTCCCGCCGATTTCCACGGTAGCGTTCGTCGTTGGCTGCGAGTTGTCCTATCTAGCCGCTAGATGTCGTATGAAATCGTGTGTGTTCGACGCCCACACACGTATCTCGAAGCCCGCCCTCTTGTGTTTGCGGTCGACTGCTGAAGTCACATAGGTGGCCTCTTCGATTAACGCGAAGCTGTGTAGGTAGTCGTCCATGTAGTGGTTGTCTTGAATCGCACGCGCCCTGGCCGGACATTCTTCTGCGTGTTCTTGCGCGTTTCTGTTCTTGATGTAGAGCGCGCTGCAGGGTGACTATGTCGCGCCGAATATGAGGGACGTCATGCGATATTCGTCGGGAGGCGCGTCGTCTCGCCCTTTGCCGCGCCACAGAAAGTGCAGTGCGTCGCGGTCCTCTTCGGCGATCTTGACCTGCATGAACATCTCCTTGATGTCGGCGGACACGGCGATTGCAGATGTGCGGAACTTCATGATCACGCCTGGTAGTGACTGCAGCAGATCTGGACCTGGTAACAACTTATCGTTAAGGCTGCGGCCGCGAGTTTTGGCGGCGGCATCGTGTACGACGCGAATCTTCTCTTTTTCCGGATTGATCACGGCGAAATGCGGCGGTTGCGCGCTCGGCGTACTGGGATGATAGAAGATTCTCGATGTTTTCTTCGTACTTCTTCTTCAGCTCCTCATCGCGATTCAGCTTCTTTTCTAAGCTGCGCAGCCGCTTTGCCGTGTCTTCGTAGTTGCGCGGTATTGTGGCGTTCTCATCACGCCACAGAAGCCCGGTTTCAAAGCGCCCGTCGGGTAAGCGCTTTTTCTCTCCAGTATATCCAGTGCTAGTTGTTCTGGATCGCTTGCTTGACGTCTTGGCTCTATCCCCAGGGACTCCAGCTGGAAATGCTGCTTCATCATTTCTTCGAGGCGATCCTGCGGCGAATTCTCCACGGCGGACAGGTGTGAACGATAGACAACCGATACGTAGTCGTCGTAGGGCAGCCGTGTAGCACCCACCCGAATTGCGTGTGCGAAGCTACTGGCTGATGGCGGGCTCCGTTGCGTATGGCCCTTGACACGATTAACTCCCAGTTGTCCTGCCCGATGAGAATAGTCGGCGTCGCGATCTCGTACAGCAGCTGGTATTTGATGTCATCTATGTGCGCGCAGTTCTCGATGTCTCGGGCGCGTATCGTCTGCGTGAAGGAGTTCTCCTCCTCCTCGAAACACCCCCTGATTTATGCCGCAACCATCTTGCGGCAGTATGCTCTACTCGTTTGCGTATCGGCTTGAAGACCTTTTCTTTCTCCTGCTCGGGCGGCGCGTAGGCCGCGCACTTGTCCGCTTCTGTGTTAAGAAAATCCGATAATTTCTTGAGCTCCGGAATCTCGTCTTGCTGGGCCGCCGCGTAGTCGTACCACTTGTTGCGTACAATGGGCGTGAGCTTCTCTACGGCGACGCGCAGCATCTCGGGGCTCTTTCGACAGGCGACTGGCGTACACGCACACGTCGCGCGGGCTGTCACTGATGCGGGGCAGCGTCTTCAGTTTTTCCATCCCGGCGAGCACGAGGGTGTCGGGGCGGCTGAATCTCCGTTCCAATGATTGGAGGATTACTTGCGGGTCCGATGCGGTGATGACGAGCGCGGTGACTGCTTCGAGCGCCGCTCCCTTGAAGCACCGCCGTAGCCGCGCCAAGTTTTCGCCTCTTGTAAATCTGCTCTCCGTCTGTTGAAAAATTGCTCTAAACAGTAGCCATTCTTCTGCTTTCCCCGTGTAACAGGGTAGCTCGGTGATGTACTTCGGCGGCGTCTCTCTGGCGTGCGTTTGGGCGGCTTGATTGATAGCCGACACTAACGCCGCGACGTCGATTATTGCGTTCCCGCGTTCTTCTATTCTCGCAGGGGGACGCGGGGAAGGGGCGCGCGACGCGTCCTCTGTAGCCGCAATGGCCCTGGCAGGGGGGAGCGGGGAAGGGGCGCGCGACGCGTGCGCTATAGCCGCGATGGCCCTCGCAGGGGGGCGAGGGGGTGAGAGGGGACGCTCTGCGTCCACGGTGGGCTGTTGGCGGAACCATGTGTCCACGCGTCACGCCATCATTGCTTCTTCTTCGCCGTCCTCTTCTTCGCCGTTCTCTTCTTCGGACGATTCCTATTCTAGAATTCTTCTTTCTAGCTTCGCTCTTTCTAGTTTGGCTGCAGCTTGAAGTTTTCGTAGCTCTAATTGCGCTAGCTTCTCGATGAGCTCCATCTGCAGCAACCTCTTGCGCTTGGACGCCGTGCTGCGGACCGTCTGGGGCGGCTGGGGTCTGGTCCGTTGTTCGCCCAGCTCTAGAACGTGGGGCACGGCAGGCGTCTGGACGGCGGCGATTTGTGAGTCCGCTGGAGGCGCTAGTGCCGGGGAATGGGAAGTCACGACGGTGTCTTCAGTCCTGGTCGACTCCATGCTCGTAGTGGCCGTCGTCGTTGTGCCTGTACCTGTAGTGTCGCTCATTTCTCTTCTTCCGCTCTGGCTCCTGGTTACGGGCATCGTCTTGAGGATCCGGCTCGAAGGACCATTAATGTGGGGGGTGCCGGGGGATCCTACCTAATTCGGATACTCGAAGAAGTCAGAGGCAGAAGTAGATTTTTCCTGGCCGGGGGTTCGGTCTTGAGGGTGGTGGGAGCGGAGCGTTGTTCTGTTCTTGTTGATTGTGGCGTCTGGCGTCGAAAGGTCGAGCTTTGATTTTGGCTCGCTTTTATTTGGTTGTCGCTCCGCCCTCCCCATGCCTTATTTATTTTTTTATTTTTTTCCGCATTATCCGCAACTCGGATTCCTGAATTGAACTCTTGCAGGAGCAATCTTTGAACGTTTAATATTAATTTTCTTGATATTTACGGAATACACTGACCACCTTCTCCCAGCATTAATCAAATTATAAGTAATGGATTTGTTTGAATAAGAACTTCAAGCAACCTTTCTTTGAAGTTTAGTTAACACCAAAACAATCATATCTCTTTATTGCCTGTAATTTAGGTAATAACAATTGCTAAAATTACTGGCAGTCTAAAGGAAAAATAAAGCCAGTCACCATTTGTCATACCATCTCCATGTCTAATTGTATTAATTGCAAATTTCGTTTTGAATTCTCTTGAAAATCGGCAATACTCTTCCAGGAAAATCATGTTTTTTTTGAATATCAGCAAAAATTTTAATGAGCAAGAAATAACAGCGTTTTAGGTTTAGATTTTTATTTATTTAATGGAAAATCATGGAAAAGAAGGTTTGAACAAGAAGGTATTTTTTTTTTTTTTTTTTATACTTATTTTTTTAAGACAATACCTACGTATTGGCTAATGTCAAACATTCTCGCACCGAAAACCCCGTTTGATGTTGATAAATATCGATTTCGGTAAAATTCCTATGGTGCATTCTGCTGGCGCTATTGAAAGCAATAGAACAGTACACCTAACAGTACCCAGAAGTACACCTAACTTCCACAGATTAAAAAATAGGAACTTGGAATTAAACTAAATAAAACATTAAAATGTGTGTTTTTTTACAAGCAGCATTTATTTATAAACATGTAACAAAGTAGAGTTAGAGCGTTCATCAGGTTTTTTATCGTTCTTAAAGGAGTTGTTTAATTTTCGGCCAAAACCATGTTAAAACACAAATAACTAAGAATCTCCGCAAGTTGAAACTTTGTATAATTGCTTCTTATATCGAGACATATCTACAAAAACACGAAGTCCTAAAGCGACGGTCCTTATTCTACATTTTAGCCTTTTTTTTATTACAAACCTTGTCCTGACAATAACGAACACAAAAAAAAAACAACCAATCGGTCAGGTTGTTCTCATATATATAGATAGACAGCTTTCGATTAAAACGCACAATGTGGATCTAGCTTCATAAATACATTTTCGTTACTTACATTTTCGTTACAACAATTTCCTTGCAACACTTTCGTTACGTACAATCTATTTGAGTATTACTCAGCTATTGTGTGTGATTGGGAATGCGTATTTTCTTCCGGTAACTGGTTTGTTTTATTTTTGGATGCACTTTAATAGTTCTTTAAGTGAAGTTTAAAAAAATAAAAAAAAAATTGAGTTTTTTTTATGTTTTCAGGCAAATATCGACACAATTGCTCATGCTTAAAGAAATGTGTAAGGCTTTAGCACATTTAATAACTTTTCATGTAAGTGTAAAACGGAGTCAGTAAACCTTATAATTTTCTTGTAAATAGTGAAAAAAGCAAACATTGCAATAAATTGAAGTGGGTGGGGGGTGGTGATTGATAGGGGCCTTACATAAACTAATATGAAATTGTGGGGATTGGGTGTAAGAAAAAGAATAAAATTATAAAGTATATTTCCATTTAATAATAATATTTAATGATTTAGTCCAAGATAACTTGGACGAAATCATTAAATATTTTCAATAATAGTAGTTTATGTGACTGCTGCATAATGCCTAATTATGTACAGTTACATACACTAGTTTATCTACACACATATCATAAGCTCTCTTTGATATGTTCAGGAACCGCATGTTTGACCGGCATTGTGGCTCTGCAATTGTTTAACTTGTTCTGTAATACCAACTTCTCGCAGGCGGGCGTCGGCGTTCGAAATTTGAATGTCAGTACCAACTTCACAAACAAACTAGGGACGGCACGCAGGTGGGCGTCGGCGTTCGAAATTTGAATGTCATTATATGTAGAAAAACTACACATAATGACCATAATGTCCTAACGTGCGGTTTTTCAACGCAGTAAACAGGGTTTATGATACGTGTGTAGATAAAATATTTTTTCGCACCATATCTCTTTTCCGTGGCTAAATTAAATTTTCTTCATTTTAGCGTTGCCCTCGTTCGTCAGCTGTTAGAGTTGTGGGTCGCCTTTTTGCAAGTCGACGATCTCGTCCCAGTCAGTGGGTGAAGGACAGTCTATTTGTGCGATTCTTGATAGCGCATCAACAACTGGGTTCTCGCTACCAGCGAGGTGTCGAATGTCCGTAGTAAGTTGTGCGATGTATTGTAGGTGACGTAATCGCCTTGGGTCGTTCGCTTTCTTGCCCGAAACGTCTTTCGTTGTCAAAGCATGACACAACGGCTTGTGATCGGTGAATATTAATAAGATTTGCGTACGCAGTGGTGTCCAGGGTAGTTATCCTTAAGGACTAATGGAGATTCTTATTAACTTTATATTAATAAATAAGCACATGAAAAATATACGTTGTTTTATTATCAATCGTGACAGACAGAAGACAAGACAGGGACAAGTAGAACACTATTTCTTTTACAAATTCATTAGTCAAAGAGTTTGAATAGGCATATATAAAACTACTTTAACACCTTCCCTTGTTCAACACTCTTTATAATTCCAAGGGCATGACAAAGAGATAAGAATCTAGGCCGTGCCAGTCCTTTTGTAAAAATGTTAGCTACTTGATCCGTTGTGCCGATCCTCTTCACTTTGATTGCTCCTTCAGCAACTTGTTCCCTCACATAAAAATGACGGATGCGAATGTGTTTGGTGCGCTTGTGAGATTCCGGGTTGTGAGCTAAACGTACAGCTGCTTCATTGTCCACAAACAGCGTCGGAGTGTACTCCAGTTTTGTCAGCTCCTGCATTATTCGGGTTAGCCAAACCAGCTCCCTAGCTGCCTCACTTGCTGCCACTAATTCAGCTTGCTTCGGTTGTGGAAATGGCTACCGAACATTGTCGCTGACTGCATAGCGGCATGCGACGCCAGTAGTAGATCGGCTTGTGTCATGATCTTTCATATAACACAATATCCTCTTTACCCTAAGCCAGTCTTCCTTGGAGGGTGATTCCAATTTCCGGGAATCGACACCCACGGCATAGACAATATCTGGGCGTGTCTCAACCATTAAATATGCCAAGGCACCGACGGCCTCTCTAAATGGAAACTTTTCCACCTTTTCAGCTTGGACTACCCCTGAAAAAGAAGTTTCCTTTTTCATTGGCGTTGTAACAGGTTTACATTCTGCCATTCCGGAACGTTCCAGGACTTTCTTTGCATACGCTTCTTGACTTATAAAGATGGACCCATCCTCTTTTCTAAAGATTTGTAGTTCTAAATAGTACGACGCAAGTTTCGTCGTAATCTGCAATGGTTTCCTCAAATCTTTTAAAAAGGAATTAGCCAACTCCTCTTTGGTTGCTGCTACTTATCCATCATCCACGTACAAGGTGATTAATAGTTTGTCATCATCTTTTTCTTTGGTGTACAGACAACTGTCAGCCTCGCACTGCTTAAAACCCATTTCTAATAGGATCGCTTCAAAGCAGGAGTTCCAACATCTGGGGGCTTGTTTTAAGCCATATAGGCTTCTATTAAGTTTCCAACTTTAGATGTTCCATCGTCAAATCCATCGGGTTGCTGCATATAAATTTTCTCTTCAAGCTTTCCCTTGAGAAACGCTGTAACAACATAAAATTGAACGAGGTACATATTTTCTTGTGCGCTGACACTCAATAGCGCTCTGACGGTTGCTAGGCGTGCGATAGGGCTGAAGGTCTGATCATAATCGACTCCTTTTCTATGTTTGAAGCCCTTCACAACTAGCTGTGCTTTGTATCTTTCGATGGAGCCGTCTGGATTCCTTTTTGTTCGAAGAACCCATTTGCAAGGAAGCACTTTTCTTCCTTTCGGCAGATCACAGGCCGTCCATACTTTGTGTTCCTCTAGTGAATTCATTTCACTTTCCATCGCCTTTTTCCATTCTATATAATCATTACGATTCATTGCATCAGCAAAATTCGATGGATATGCTTCTGTAACGCACACGTAGTCGTCCAGACGTGCAGATTTTCGTATTTCGCTGCGGTTGCGCAAATTGTATCGTGGCGATTCCGATTCATGATATTCATCTGCAGAGTCATCATGATGTGAATCGGATTCATGACCTTGACCTTTTCCAACTGGTTCAGGTGCCATATACGCTCGATATTTTTCGAACTTATTGTTGTGGTCTTCTTGGACTATTTGAGGTTCCAAGTTCTCTCGAATGTTAGCTCTTGTTAGTTACACCTTGTATATTTCACTATACTTACATCTAACGCCATCTAGTGGAGCCGGCTTGTACTAACGTAAAGCAACTTTCCATTTCCGTTTAGATTATTTGAAGGATTATGATGATAGTTAAAATCCTTTTATGTTTGACATTAATTGTAATTAATCATCATTTCTTTAGTTTATATTTGTCTTTGGTTTAAATCATGAATCTATCCTCGTTTCTTCAAATTTAACTTTGTCGAACCTATAGCCGGATGTAGTAATACTTCCGTTATAGACGTACCCTGTTCTGGTTATATCCTTTTTTGAAAATTGAACTCTAAAATCATAATAAAGTCTATTCTGATTTTAGAGCCATTTATGAAGGTCCTATCGTTATTATGTTTAATTCATATTTAAATCTTTTAGACTTGTAACAGGAAGTGACATGATTAAAAATGGTAACTAGCGATGTATTAGACATTTCCGTTCGATGCTAATATTAATCTGATGGTTTATTGAAATGTTTTATAATTTGTTAAATCTTGATAATGTTAAAGCCAATTTTAGAACTATCCAGAATATTTGTAGTAATTATAGAATTCGTGTTAGAAATAATACGTGTAAATTGCATTTCCGGTTTTGGATAGTCTGAAGAAGGGTGTGTTTAACCGCGAAAACGAACGCGGGAGATGGAGGGAATAGATGTTATAAATAGGACTGCTTTGATTTTGAGAACACTTTGGTTACTGCCACGAAAAGAAATACACCATTTAAAAATCTGTCAGCGAGTATTTATTATCAGAAGTGGTTCTACGAAAGAAGCAAATTCTTCAACTGCCCCACGATGGACCGCTCTAAATCCAGAAGATCACGTTCAAGATCTAGAAGCTATCGGCGTGGTAAACGTCGAGATCGTGATAGAAGCCGCAGGACACCTAGAACGAGCCGATCGCGGGAACGAAATATTAGTCCATCAAAAAAGAGATTTCGTGAATCGGCCAGGGATACTTCATCACAACGACGTCGTATCCACAATGAGGACGTCAGGCGTTCAAAGGAGAATTCCATACGATCTTCAAGCATTCAAACCCCAGGTACTTCTTCAGCAATACGAGTACATGATCCAGAAAATTCTGCGACCGGACGAGATGGCCCAGTCGCCATGACCTCAAGCAATACTGCGACCGGACGAGATGGCCCAGTCGCCATGACGTCAAGCAATGCTGCGACCGGACGAGATGGCCCAGTCACCATGACGTCAAGCAATGCTGCGACCGGACGAGATGCCCCAGTCGCCATGACGTCGAGCAATTCTGCAATCGGAGTTGACGACCCAGCTGCTATGATGTCAAGTAGTTCTACGACCGGACGAGACGAAGAAAACGTGAACCCGAGTGCTACAGCGACGAGTAATACGGTGCTGGACGTACAGGTTAGAAATAAAACTGACTCGTCTAATTCAGGCATGTTAGTAACTTTCGATGAATTTTATAAACTCCTACAGTCACTAAAACCAGGTTTATCCACTAGAGGCAATGAAAACATGATCCCAGAGTTTGACCCATCTATCAAAAATAGCCGAATTGAAATATGGTTAGCAAAAGTTAACGAGTGTGCACAAATCTATACTTGGGATGAGAAACAAATCAGACACTATGCTTTGCCCAAACTGGTAGGTAATGCTAAAAAATGGTACCAAACCCAAACATCCGTGTTACATAGTTGGGACGAATGGCAAACCCTTTTATGCAAAGCGTTTCCGTCTGAAGTCAACTATGGTACTCTCTTGTCAGATATGCTAGAAAAACGATTAAAATTTGGGGATAACTTGGACGAATACTACTTTGAGAAAACGGCATTATTGAATGCTTGCGAAATATCGGGCAAACGAGCAGCTGATTGCATCATACATGGTTTAGATGATCGCACTATACGAGCAGGTGCATCATCAGCTCGATTCTCTAAGCCTGAGGATTTATTCAAATATTTGAAGGATGTTTGTAAAGATCAAAAAGATGCAGCGAGATCATTCAATAGGAACAAAAGGGGAAGTAACATTTTTTGTAATAAATGTAATGAAACAGGTCATAAAACATTTCAATGTCACGCAAACGGTTCCCAGAACACATATACACCTATAGTAACTAATGCTTGCTTCAACTGTAACGAAAAAGGTCACAGGGTTCAGCAATGCCCCAAAACTATTCTCAAATGTGATGAGTGTAAGTTATACGGTCATAAAACCAATGATTGTCCGCGTAAAAAGAAAAATACTGAAAAACAGGTTCTTGTTATAAACAGCATAGCCGATCCTAGCCATAAATATTACAAAAGAGCTCTGATTAATAATGTAAAAGAAACTCAGTGCTTTGTTGATATGGGAAGCGATTGCACACTAATTACGCAAAGATTGGCCACCCAAATAGGTCTAGCAATTGCGACTGATAGTATACCGACAGTTCATGGATTGGCGAATGTACGTGTTCAGCCTTTAGGTAGAGTGCAATTAACTTTACTTATTGATACAGTTGAAGCTACGATAACAGCGCTAGTTGTAAGAGACGAACAATTGCACGTACCCTTACTTGTAGGACAGGATTTCACCGAATTACCTAATGTGATTATCACAAAAACAGATAGCTCCCTTAATATCATGACCAGAGATTTTAATCCTGAGTTACCGTCATTTGATAATGACCAAATTTATAACAAACACATGTTATACGTACACTCCGACACTAAAATTGAAACTGTAGGTTTAATTAAATGCTACTGTAAGGATGTACGCGATGCAAATATATACCTAAAAGGTAATTATCGAAACATAAATGGTGTTGAGTATTGTATTCAGGAAGGGTTGTATAAATTAAAAGACGGGAAGTGTGCTATTATTATAATGAATATCTTCAACAGTCCAATTTACTTTACAAAAGACTTCGGTGTTGCTCGGGGTATTACCTTGAGTGAAAGTGAAGATTCTCTAGACAGTTCAGAAATGTTCGGACAGCCAAGATGCTTCTTTGCTCTACAGCATTTAGAACCTTTCAGTAAGGAGGAAATTAATGTTAACCCTGATCTTACAACCGAGCAGAAAAGTAGAACTTATGAAGTAATCAACAAAAATCGTGACTGTTTTGCGCAAAACTTAGCCGAACTTGGTTGTACAGACATAACAGAACTAGAAATTAAACTACACGATGAAATCCCCGTTGTTTACAGACCTTACCGTTTGAGTCATACTGAAAAAGAGGTAGTTAGAAATATGGTCAATGAGCTGCTGGAAAATAATATTGTTGAAGAGTCAGAATCACAGTATGCTAGTCCTGTATTGTTAGTTTCAAAGAAGACAGGAGGATATAGATTGTGTGTCGACTATCGGGCACTGAACCGAAAGACAATAAGAGATAATTATCCTCTCCCAAGAATAGATGATCAACTAGATTTATTGAGTGGAAATAAATACTTTATCAGCCTAGATTTGGCCAGCGGGTACTATCAGATTCCTGTAAAAGATGAGTGTAAGCACTTGACAGCTTTTATAACTCCTGATGGGTTGTATCAGTTTTGTAGAGCTCCTTTTGGACTAGTTAATTGTCCAGCTGTTTTTCAAAGAACAATAAATAAAATGTTGGGAAAATCTCGTGAGAAATGTGCTTTGGCATATATGGATGACCTATTAATATGTGGAAAGACATTCGAAGAATGTTTAGCAAAATTAGAACAAACCTTTGTTCTCATAAGGGAAGCTGGACTGACGTTAAATATAAATAAATGTAACTTTTTTCAAACTGAAATAGAATATTTGGGGTTCGAAATATCTGTCGAGGGCATTAGACCTGGTAAAGCCAAAATTTCTGCTGTAGAACAATTCCCAACTCCCAAATCAGTGCATGAGATTCGACAATTTATTGGCCTGGCTAGCTACTTTAGGAAATTTATCAAGGGGTTTTCTAGCATCGCTAAGCCTTTGACTGACCTAACGAAACAAGATATTGCTTGGCAGTGGGAGAAAGAACAGCAAGAGTCTTTTACAACATTAAAAGAGAAACTAATCATCAGACCTATTTTGAGTTTGTATAATCCTGAATTCATCACGGAATTACATTGTGATGCATCAAAAAAAGGCTTTGGAGGAATATTATTACAAAGGGAAAATATGAAATCTGACTTAAGACCTATCGCTTTCTTTAGTAGAAAAACGACGCGAGATGAAGAGAAATTTCATGCATATGAATTAGAGACTCTTGCCGTTATAACTTCTCTCAATAGGTTTAGAGTTTATTTGTTAGGTAAACCCTTTACAATACACACAGACTGTAACGCTTTAAGATCAACTTTCTCCAAGAGAGATTTAATACCAAGGATAGCTCGTTGGTGGATCGCTCTGCAAGAATACGATTGTACCATTGAATATAGACCCGGTTGTACAATGAAACATGTCGATGCGCTCAGTCGAAATCCTCTTGAAGATGGACAGGATAATGACAAGTATGAACATTTGTCTCGGGTAATGCATATATCTCAAGAAGATTGGGTACTGAGTCTTCAATTGACAGATCCTAAAATTCAACATATTCGATCCATTCTTGAAGACTCGCAATACAAGGAATTGACTGATATAAGACAAAACTTTGTCGTACAAAACAATCGCATATACCGAAAAATAGGAGATCAACTAAAATGGGTAGTCCCGAAGAGCGCTAGGTGGCAAATATGCCAACGAAATCATGATGATGTAGGACATTTTTCGGTAGAAAAAACTTTGGACAAGATCAGGAAAGATTTTTGGTTCCCCAAAATGAAGAAATTTATAACTAAATATGTACGATCTTGCTTACACTGTGCTTTCGGTAAAGAACCCTCAGGACCAAAAGAAGGTTATTTACACAATATTCCTAAATATGATATTCCATTCCACACAGTACACATAGACCATTTAGGACCATTTATCAAGAGTTCCAGGGGTAATCAATATCTATTTGTACTTGTGGATGGATTTACTAAATTTAGTATACTCAAACCACTACGCAATACTAAATCAAACTCTGCTATCAGATGTTTGATAGAGTTGTTTTCAATCTTCGGTCATCCAGTTAGGTTGATCTCAGATCGAGGTACGAGTTTTACTTCAAACGAATTCAAAAGATTCTGTACAGAATATGAAATTCGCCACATTCTTAATGCTGTCTCTACTCCTAGGGCTAACGGACAAGTGGAGAGGTATAACCGTACTATTTTAGATGGACTTAGGACCTATACAGATAGTTTAGGTGAAAACAAATGGGATCAAGAACTAGGGAAGATACAATGGGGACTTAATAATACACTCAATAAAGGGATAGGCAAGACGCCCTCAGAAGCGTTATTTGGGAAAAGATTGTTAGGAAAAGGAGACGGTATACTAGGAGATACAGTGGTAGATACACGACAAAACGGGAAAGCTAGTGAACAAATTATACAAGAGATTAATGAACACGTTGAGAAGAATCAGGCTCAACAAAAAGAGAGATTTGACAAAACTAGAAAAGACGCTACGCTATACAAGATAGGTGACTTAGTGAAAATTTTAAAACCTACTCCTTCTAATGATGGGAAGAGTAAAAAACTTTTGCCCAAGTATACGGGCCCGTTCAAGATATCAAGGGTTTTAGAAAATGATAGATACGAGGTATCAAGTATTCCTGGTTCCAACATAACTAAAGGAAAATATAGTAATATTTGGTCAACAGATCGCATACGTCCTTGGATTACAGTGACTGTAGAGAGTGATACTGATAGTGACAACACAGATGATGAACATATAAGTTGTAGTTAATTTGGATAATAATGTATCATATTGTGTTTAGATGATTTACGAGCATAATTTAAATAAAATGTGTAATTTACATAGAATTTATAAATTGCACAGAAAGTATGATTTGAGAAGAATGCTTAAAATTTATAGAAAAGAAAGAATAGTATAGATAGATACTGAAGATCTGGAAGTCTGATACGATTAATGAATCTGTGGTCATTATACTATAGATTCAGGAATGAGGGATCAGGTGCAGATATTGAAACTGAAGATCTGGAAGTCTGATACGATTAATGGATCTATGGTCATTATACTATAGATTCAGGAATGAGGGATCAGGTGCAGATATTAAAACTGAAGATCTGGAAGTCTGATACGATTAATGAATCTGTGGTTATTATACTATAGATTCAGGAATGAGGGATCAGGTGCAGATATTGAAACTGAAGATCTGGAAGTCTGATACGATTAATGGATCTATGGTCATTATACTATAGATTCAGGAATGAGGGATCAGGTGCAGATAATAAAACTGAAGATCTGGAAGTCTGATACGATTAATGAATCTGTGGTTATTATACTATAGCTTCAGGAATGAGGGATCAGGTGCGGATATTAAAACTGAAGATCTGGAAGTCTGATACGATTAATGAATCTGTAGTTATTATACTATAGATTCAGGAATGAGGGATCAGGTGCAGATAACGAAGCCTATCTTGAATAAGAGGCATGCTTACAAAGTCTTGATATTATTATTTCCCTGTTTTATAATGAGATAGTATACCTAGTTTGCAGAAATAATGTTTTGTAGAAGTAATTGTATAAGTTTAGAGACAAACTTTAGAGTCAGGACGGTCGAATGTTAGCTCTTGTTAGTTACACCTTGTATATTTCACTATACTTACATCTAACGCCATCTAGTGGAGCCGGCTTGTACTAACGTAAAGCAACTTTCCATTTCCGTTTAGATTATTTGAAGGATTATGATGATAGTTAAAATCCTTTTATGTTTGACATTAATTGTAATTAATCATCATTTCTTTAGTTTATATTTGTCTTTGGTTTAAATCATGAATCTATCCTCGTTTCTTCAAATTTAACTTTGTCGAACCTATAGCCGGATGTAGTAATACTTCCGTTATAGACGTACCCTGTTCTGGTTATATCCTTTTTTGAAAATTGAACTCTAAAATCATAATAAAGTCTATTCTGATTTTAGAGCCATTTATGAAGGTCCTATCGTTATTATGTTTAATTCATATTTAAATCTTTTAGACTTGTAACAGGAAGTGACATGATTAAAAATGGTAACTAGCGATGTATTAGACATTTCCGTTCGATGCTAATATTAATCTGATGGTTTATTGAAATGTTTTATAATTTGTTAAATCTTGATAATGTTAAAGCCAATTTTAGAACTATCCAGAATATTTGTAGTAATTATAGAATTCGTGTTAGAAATAATACGTGTAAATTGCATTTCCGGTTTTGGATAGTCTGAAGAAGGGTGTGTTTAACCGCGAAAACGAACGCGGGAGATGGAGGGAATAGATGTTATAAATAGGACTGCTTTGATTTTGAGAACACTTTGGTTACTGCCACGAAAAGAAATACACCATTTAAAAATCTGTCAGCGAGTATTTATTACGATGAATTTCGGATTCATGAACGTGGTCTTCGTGAACAATTCGAGCGCATACATCATATATCTCGCAGTTTCCACCAAAGTACGATTTTCGTGTTCGCTGACACCATTCTGTTCTGGGGTGTAAGGCATTACCAATCTGTGTATGATTCCATGGGAGTCCAATAGGTCTTGAATGGACTTATTGTCAAATTCACCACCATTGTCACTTAACAGGCATTTTATAGTATGTCCTGCAGTTTTGGTCTGAGCTAACATTAAGGCGAGCTTATCCTTAACCTCTGACTTGCGTCTCAGGAAGTTTACCATGCGGTAGCCGGTGTAGTCGTCTTTGAACAACACGTAGTATCGGTACTTTGAATAACTCGGTTGGAATGGTCCACAAACGTCAGTGTGTACGAGCTCTCCTGGCGCGGTAGCTCGGATCCTCGTACAGAACTTCAATCTGTGTGCTTTCCCGTATATGCAACCTTCGTATAATGCTTTATCAAGAGGAAGATCTAAGTTCAGTTCGCGTTTAACTGTAGCTTTCACGTGTCTCTTGTTTTGATGCGCCAATCTCTCGTGGTATAGTTGCATTGTATTGGACGTAGTATAGACTTCAACGGGGTTTTTTGGAAGTTCGACTCTTATTTCCAGTTTGTACAAGCCTCCCTCTTTCTGTCGTTTTCCTTTTAGGCACGCTTCTCCGTTGACATAGACGGTAAATTCTTTTGTCGTCGATGAGAATTGGCTGTTTGGAATCTTATCATGGACAGCTAAAACCGAGAATAAGTTCTTCGTTATGGCTGGAACGTACCAAACGTCTGTCAGGGTCACACGTTGTAGATTCCCTTTAATGTTTGCTTCGATTATTACTAAACCTTTGCCTTTAGCAGTGATCGCATTGCCATTTGCCGTTGTTACAGTACGAATTTCGTCGAAGTGTTCGTAATTTTGGAAAATATCAGCCCGGTTTGTTACGTGGCTTGCGGCGCCGTTATCCACATACCAGTTCTCGTTGTCACAATTGATCGAAAATATTTCAGTGCTCTCTAAAAACGTAAGGATCATGTTCGCAGATTTAGAAGTAGAAGGTGTCGCTTGTGGATTACTCCTTTTCGGAGGCCTGCCATCTTTGATCCACTTGTTACAGTTTCGTACTCTATGGCCGATTGCCTGGCAGTAACTTTCTGTCTTTCTTCTCTGCTGTAAACGGTGTGCCGGAATTTGAGACAAGAGCTTCCTGTTGAAGCACACTGTTGCTCTGAAGTGCTCGTTCGCACACAGATGACTTGTAAGGCTTTCGATAGTTCTTTCAGCTTTTGGCAGCAGTAGCCAGCTGCTTCTGAACGAGAAGTATGTTTCTTCGAGCGTATCGTGTATCTTGCATAGGAGTAGCAGTTCAGGTAACTCGCTCTCCCTGTTTTTACTCAACTCCTGATTCAGCTGCGTCCAGATGTTCTTAAGTTTGGATATGGGTGGAGATATCGTCTGCTGGATCCTTTTTAAAGCCAAAAAAACTCATGCATAGACTATACGACTTATCTTTGTCAGCGCCGTCGAAAAGTCTGTGCAATTCAAGCCATACATCTCTCGCGTTAGTATATCTCAAGACCTTTCTAAGTGTAGCTTCTTGCATATTGGTCGTAATAATCAGAAGAGTAGTTGCGTCGGCTTTTACAAAGTGCTCTAAATCGGTATTGTACGTGGCGACAGCAGTTGAGGCATCTCCTGACGAGCTAGGGCCGGGTGCCACGGGTTTCAGGAACGAGCCTTGTACTATTTCCAGCGCTTGCGGGACGGTTCGTAGTAGACTTATGGGGTTAGTTCATACGGATCCCGGGATCAGATCAAAGTTCATACGGATCCCGACGATTCGTTCACACCGATCCCGCGTGGGATCAGTTGACCCCGTAATAAAATGTAGCAGTGCACACTGATCCCGTTGTACAGAGACACGAAATAAAGAATAATAAAAACGGATGTCGTACATACATACAATACATACATATATAGCGTCACCCCTTTTCCCATATGGGGTGGCAGAGGCACAACTGTGCCCACTTTCAGCCAGTCATTCAATACTCCATTTTGCGTGGCAGGGGGCTAGCCCATCGCCGCAACTGATGTCGTATATGCATAAAATCGATATCCGAGGATCCGGTTGGAGTCCAATCATGAGTCAGATTTTGAAAAATTTACGGCGCCATCTTAAACTTTTTAGTTAATTTAGCGATTTGCTTCAAAATCGATATCTGAGGATCCAGTTAGAGTCTAATCATGATTCTGAAGTCAGGTTTTGAAAAAGTCGCCGCCATCTTGAACTTTTTAGTTACTACACCGATTTGCATCAAAATCGATATCTGAGGATCCGGTTGGAGTCCGGTTGAAGCAAATTAGTCAAGTTACTAAAAAGTTCAAGATGGCGGCGATTTTTTTTAATTTGAGTTCTGAATCATGTTTTGTCTCCAACCGGATCCTCAGATATCTAATTTGAAGCAAATCGGTTTAGTAACTCAAAAGTTCAAGATGGCAGCGTTTTTTTAAATCTGAGTTCTGAATTATGATTGGACTCCAACCAGATCCTCAGATATCGATTTTGAAGCAAATCAGGCCAGTTACTAAAAAGTTCAAAATGGCGGCTATGCATCGTCATCTTCATCATTGATATAATTTTCAGCCCAAATCGACCCGCCGCTGGGCACATGTCTCTTCTCTGTCCAATTTATTCAAATTATTTGGGGGGAAAGATGAACAGGAATAAACAAAATATTATATAGCCCCCGTACACCCTGTATTATAGACTGTTTCATTTACGCTTCACACGGCTTCTAATTTACCAGTATTATTATTTACCTAAAACCCTACGTATAAAAATAATATAATTGTTCAGGCTTCTCAGCACCTAATGACCTCGTAGGGGCCCATGAGCTACGAGGTAGCGTGACGATCAGGTGCCAAGAAGTGATGAACGTCGGCGATTCACCGAGCTGAAGTTATGTGGGGTAGATCTAACCTGGTCTGTGCTTCGGTCCCGTCAACCTCCTGTCTCTCTGCAAGGCCCGGGTGCACCCTAGGCTCTTCTTGGTAGACAGGTTCTTCAGCCAACCAGGTATGACTGGCGGGCTAGCGTGGTGAGCACAGTGTCCAGCACAGGTTATGTTTCTACTGGTAAATACAAATCGGGCACGAAAATCCGAACTTTATCTGGTTCGAGAGACAACGGCACACTCAGCTATATTAACAATCCTGAGGGAATCCCGAATACATTCCAGATGCCCTGTGATTTAATTTCAACACCCTAATCAAAACGCGTTTACATTGCGAGGGCTTTCGTCTGTCAGTTGTCAAAACTGCCAGATTGACAGCTAACGTCAAATTAAAAAGACGGTTCAGAAACCATCGATCGAATATCGATTTGGAATCGAACAATCACCCGCCCGGACAGGCACCCACCTGTCCCCTAATCTACGGGCAGCCGAGACAACGTTGCTACCGCTCGTTTTAGAACCGAGCCTCCTACTAGAACCTCTGCAGACCGGGGGTCCCGTCCTTGCAAGGGAACAAGTTAACAATGCGCCCCCTGCGCCAACGTAGTGGCGGTAGGTTAGCATCCTTAACCAGAACGAGGTCACCAACACTAGGGGGGCTAGTTTTGTCAGTCCACTTAAGGCGCTGTTGTAAGAAATGAAGATACTCGAGCGACCAACGCTTCCAGAAATTCTGAGTAAACTGCTGCAACATCTGATACCTTGACAACCGATACAATTTCACTCCCTCGAAGGGGTGCTCGGGCAACGCGTTCAGTGGCTGTCCTATCAAGAAATGGCCTGGGGTCAGAGCCTCCAGGTCATTTGGATCCGAGCTGTGCGGACACAACGGTCGCGAATTGAGAACGGCCTCGATCTTACAAAACAATGTCGCGAGCTCCTCAAAAGTCAGCGCGGTCTGACCTACTATACGCCCTAAGTGCGTCTTAGCTGACTTAACTACGGCCTCAAAAATCCCACCCCAGTGGGGGCAAATCGGTGGGCTGAAGGTCCACTGTATACCCCGACGGGAGAGGGCCGTTCCAATATCCACTTTATTTACATTCAAAAAGTTGACTATATCTCGTAAGTATCGTTCCGCACCTATGTAGTTAGTGCCGTTATCAGAGCGGATCAAAGTTGGAAGTCCCCTTCGAGAAACAAACCTATCCAAACAAGCAATGAAAGCCTCTGTCGAGAGATCAGCAACGAGCTCGAGATGTACCGCCTTGGTGGATAAACAAACAAACACACATAGGTACGCCTTGTATTGCTTAGCGGTACGCAATCGTGAACTCTTCACCATAAACGGTCCTGCAAAATCCGTACCAACACCTGAAAACGGTCTGACCTCATTCACACGATCAGGGGGCAAGTCCCCCATGAGAGGTTGCATCGTGGCAGCCTTAACCTTACAATCCCCCAAGCCTCATATGACGCTCGCCTCGAGTACCGTCCGTCCCCCAAGCGTCATATGACGCTCTCGCTCCCGCGCTTTTTTAAACCGGTATATTTTGGCCAATTTTTGTCATGTTGGTACTGTTAAAGATTTTCCAGACGCTTAATAAGACAAAGTCTATAATCCGATACAATTGTCTATGGTCATAAGTGGAATTTTATAAGATTTGTATGATTCGCGCTCTGCGGCCGGTTACTTTCCGTATTTTTGGAAAATTTCAAACGCTGAAATATTGAACAGTTTATATAAGAACACACTAATGTTTTTATTGTTTTGAAAGGGTAATGTTATTTAGATTACGTAGGTATCAAATAACATGTATATGTTGTTGATGTTTTTCTCATGTCTGCTAGATTTGTGTCGAGAAGGACCATTTTCATAGATGTCTGTGATTCTCATGTCGGTACAATAATAAAGGAAGGTCACTGTGACATTAGTTTTGCATTGATAAGAGAGGGTTTCATTAGCTACTCATATTTAGCACTCTCATAGTTCTAAGAGTTACCATTTCAACATAATCACTTGATACGTCAGTCAAGTGTCGCGCGCCGCGCGGGCTTAAGTGTGCCTGGGGGACGAGCTGTGTCGGCGCCAAGTGGCTGGGGGTGCGAGGGGTTAAGTCGATAACAAGGCTTGCACCGAAACACGATGTTCCGTATGGCACGGCGGGCAGATAAGATCCAAAACTCCCGCTGGAGCGTGGCCAACAACGCGTTACAGCCGGCATGCGCGTTTTTAATATGACGATCAGTCACCAGCAATTCAACTAACTGTCCCCCCTTGGGGAGCAGAAGTGGGTGACGAGCCGAATACGACAGATTCGCATTGCGCAATCTTCCTTCTTCCCGAAGTAACCCGGTCGAATCAACAAAGGGATTGAGACGCGCGACGGCTCCCTTCAATCCACTTCGTATAATCTCCAATTCTGCCCCAAACTTCGAGGACTGTACCAACCGGACCAAATTCAACAGCGACTCGTTTCGCTCTGCCGGAGTCAGAATAGGGTTCAACGTTCGCTGATCGCGAGGAGTACGACAATTTCGAGCGAATCTCCTAATCCAAGTGGACACGTTTATCAACTTGTCAAGTGAGCTATACCGGTCCAGCAGAAACCCGGCGTCAGGGTCCTCAGCCTTCTGGGTAACATGCACGGCCGCTCTGGGGCCATGATCCGAAGATACTACTACATGGCTGTGGGGCCAGTCCGATTATCTCTTGGCAAGCCAGGGTGGTCCCCACCACAAATGGTGTCTAACGAGTTCAGGAGCCTGACATCCCCTGGATGCACAATCAGACGGGTTCAATTCTCCTGGTACATGTCTCCAGGTCAGTGGGACCTCAGACGACACAATCTGGGAGACACGGTTCGCAACAAAAACCTCTAAGTTATGGACCGAAGCCTTCAGCCAGCACAAAACAATCTGGCTGTCCGTCCAAGCGTACACCGTATCCTCCAAAACCACTGACCCACGCAACGCTGTTAGAGTGTGATTCAAAAGTTTGGTCAAAAGAGCAGCCCCGGACAGTTCCAGTTTTGGAATCGTCATCCTTGTCCGAATAGACGCTGCCTTGCTTTTTGCTAAAACCAAACGCACGTCGACCTCCCCGGTGGAGGTGACGGTTCGCAAATAAACCGCTGCCGCAAACCCTTGTTCAGAGGCATCACAAAACCCGTGAAGGGTTGCCCTGTAATCCCCAGCAGGGACCAATTTCCTCGGCAGCGATACATTATTTATGTCCGATAGCGAGGTGAACATTCGCGTCCAATCAGTCAACAAATCACCTGAGAGGTGAGTGTCCCAGGTCAACTGAGCCGCCCATAGCCTTTGCATAAAACATTTGAGAGCAAAGGTGACTGGAGAAATCCATCCATTCGGGTCGAACGTTCTCGCAATCGTTGACAGTACTGACCGCTTCGTCCAGGCCTTCGGTGTTTCTAATACCACCCGATAGGTAAACTCATCATGGACGGGCCGGTACTGAATTCCAAGCACTGACAACATGTTAGGGTTCTCAAAAACGTGCGGGTCTTGTTGAAACTCATCTGGGAGACCAGCCATCAACTCAGGGGAGTTGGACATCCACTTGCGTAGTTCATAGCCGCCTCGTTCCAGCAATTGAATGAGCTCTTCACGTCGGTCCAGAGCTTCCTCTACACTGGCTGCCCCTGTGCAGACGTCATCGACGTACAAATCTTGCTCCAGGATAGCGGCGGCTCTAGGATAGCTCACACGGTCACGCGACGCCAACTCCCGCAGGGTACGCATCGCCAAATACGGGCTATACCGTAACCCATACGTGTTCGTGTTTAACTCATAGACCTTGTCTGGCTCGGCCGTGGTCTCACGCCAAAGTATCAACTGATACCTTCTGTCAGCCGGATGAATTACCGTTTGCCTAAACATCATCCGAATGTCTGCGACAAATACAATCTGGTGTCTCCGAAAGCTCGTGAGAATATCCGAAATATCACGACTCAACTTGGGTCCCGAATGTAGACACTGATTCAGGGACATCCCGTTCGAGGTAGGTGCTGACCCATCAAAAACAACTCGAATCTTGCCGGTAGGGGTTCGCAGGACGGCATGGTGTGGAAGGAAACAATGATCCTCAGATCTCCAGTCCACACCCGATACCGACATGTGTCCTAACGACTCATACTCCCTCATGTAATCGACGTATATTTGTTTAATTACGGCGTCCCTTGACATCCTACGCTCCATCGACATCAATCTCGTCTCAGCCATCTTCCTAGATTCTCCTAGTGGCGGTCGATCGGCCCTGAAAGGCAGTCGAGTTACAAAACGACCAGAACGAAGGCGACCAGTACTATTCTGGTAAAACAACTCGCACTCTTCTTCGTCTGCGTCGACTCGACGAACGGTGGGAGGTTCCTCTATCTCCCAGAAACGTTGGATAGCGTCTGACAACGCTGAGCCAATAAGTATGCCATCTGACTCGGCAGGCCTAACCATTGGCAATGCCGGACCCATGATCACGTGACCAAACTTAGTATCCACAGCAATCAACCCGTCCGGCTGAAGAACTCGCCGATCCGACAACAGAAACCTACCCAGAACGTCTGCTCCCAGTAACAGGTCGACCGGGGCTGGAGTGTCAAAATCGGGATCCGCCAACTTGAGTCCTGATGTCTGGAATCGAACGGCCGGATTCAACTTCACCAAGGGGTGTCTGCCCATGACATGCGTCATTACTAAAGCTTGCACGGATGTTTTTGTCAAAATGTCATAACGTGGAGAGAACGTGATCACCGATTGACCAACTACATTCGTAACCGTAACATTCCCCACGCCCCGTATTGATTTATTATACCTATTTACCTTGAGGCCCAACCATTTTGCGAAATCATTCGATACAATGCAGCCCTAAGCTCCAGAATCTAATAGGGCGCGAACGTATGTTGGGTTGCCCGCCAAATCCCAAACAAGCACAGAGGCGATCGGTAACACCACCGTCTCCGGTTAGGGGGCAACAAATTGTTGGGCCGCAAATTCCTAGCGAGGGCCCCCGGGGCCCCACTCTGCCTGTAACCGATCAGGTATGCAGCTATACGCCAGAGGGTCCCATTGTACAAATGGCCTACGCGCCGGTTCCATTGCCACCCTACGACGCCCCGTAAAGGGGGGTGGGCGTGAATTCAACCGTGGCCGCTCCATGAGCGGGGGGGACATCACATCTGACCGACGAGGACGAGGCGACGAGCGGGGCGACAACTGAGGCGGCGTCCGAACCGCACCCGCATAGCTCGAAGGTGTCCCATGCCACCCGCCCGTTACGGCCTGCTCAACACACCCAATGTCCC
This sequence comes from Argyresthia goedartella, assembly GCA_949825045.1. Lineage (NCBI taxonomy): Eukaryota > Metazoa > Arthropoda > Insecta > Lepidoptera > Argyresthiidae > Argyresthia > Argyresthia goedartella. The sequence continues at coordinate 16,903,615 of OX463810.1, forward strand.
GCTGAGTCAGATGCTGAGTCGCAACCGAAAACTCAGGGCCCCCCATGTAATGACCCTGAGTGCGGCCCTGCACCCTAGTACTGCCCTGTGCACGTGAAGACGTTGGCCCCTGAGTTGCGCTCCGAGTCGCAAACGAATTCTCAGGGCCCCTTGCCGTGTCACCCTGGGTACGGCCCTGTGGTGGCTGTTGGCCGGACCGGTTCATGCACAACAGATTGTTGTGGGCCCCACCACAATATCCGCACATTCGTGTGCGCGTGCAGTCCCTAGCCATGTGTGGCCCGAGGCACAGGAAACACCAGCTCCGCTGCTTGGCCATCCGGCGCCGTCCCTGAACCCTAAGTTCCCCGAACTTATTGCAATTGGCCACAGCATGGCCAATCTGCCTACAACATGGGCAGGTCTCACCATGTGGGGTCAATTCACTCACAGTTCCATACGACTGCCGGTTGGTGCGGTCCTTCCTCGTCGGAGGGCCCCTACTCACAGCGCTCCCGGCAGCTCTCTGTGGCTCCGAAGGATGGGTGACCGTCAACCCCAAATTCTCTGCCCGTCGAGCCTCCTCTTCCAAAAATCCGACCAAGTCGGAGAAGGCGGGCAGGTCCTCGGCCGACCTCCCGTGAGACTGTTCGAAACGAGTCTGCACGTCAGCGGGTAGGCGGGAAAGTACAATGTACAACAGTAGGTACGACCATTCACCAACCGGAAGTCCAAGATTCTCTAGAGCCTTGGTGACGGACAACCATGGGTTCAAAACCTCCGTCTGTATGGCCCCGACCTTGTTCACAACCGGGATGCTAAACAAACGGTTCAGTTGGGCATCGGCCAACCTCCGTTTGTTGTGGTAACGTCTGACCAACAATTGCCTGGCCGTCTCATAGTTACCCTCCGTAACTGTCAAATGAGCGACCAGCTCCCTAGGCTCACCCCTCAATGCTGCCACCAGCTGAGCCATCTTGACAGACTTGGTAATGTCCGATCGCATGTGCACCAAACCGTCGAACAGATTGATGAAGCTCATCCATTCACCGGACACGCCGTCAAAGGTAGGCATAGTTATGGCAGGTAACCTGGACCCCGATCCCTGATGCGGCAGAGGTGCTTCAATGTCACCATCATGGCTGGACTCGCGCTGTCTACGTATGTCCGCAGCCTTCTGCGTGATAGCAGCTGCCATCTCCATACATTGGTCGACATCCCCTATCAACCGTGACAGCCTGTCAGGTGCACAACCATCAACTGATTCCGCCTGCGCGGACAATTCGAGCACCCTATTGCAACGTTCCTTAACGTCCATAGACCGCTCCAATACCACATCATGCCTATCTAAACGGTCTATCAGACCGTGTGCGGAGGAAAACCATCTGAGTTCCTTAGAAACACCCTTCTGGATTTCAGATAACGACATGATCGGAACGATACTTACTCACAATTTGCAGTAACTCAATTTTATTGGACCCTCCAGTTTATAACCCAAACGAGGGAACCCTATTGGAAACAACATTGTTTAAGTTATAGTTTACTATAACTTAAACAATGTTGTTTTCCTTAAACAATAGGAACCGAGTTTTATATCTATATAAATTCTGTAAATAACAATTTAGTTCCCCTTTATCATTATAACACACACAGATAGTCAATATTAGTTCAAGTTATAAATTGCTATAAACTGAAAACAATGTAATAGCCTGCTATCAATAGATGTAACTACCTATATTAACCAAAACATTCATTCAATAGCATTACTAGACCACTAATAGATTGACTAACTGGTAATTCAATGCAAATTTCAATTCAATATCTGTCTGTCTACTACCAGCAATAGACTTATAGCTTACAATACTACCAATCTATGTGGATATAGGAACCAACCAAGTTACCTAACCGCCTATACCTACAGATTGATAGTCCCAAATCGTGCCTTCCTGGAGCCCTTGACGGCTGCAAATCTCAGGAAGCCACGCTCTAGCTACCAAAATGTTCAGGCTTCTCAGCACCTAATGACCTCGTAGGGGCCCATGAGCTACGAGGTAGCGTGACGATCAGGTGCCAAGAAGTGATGAACGTCGGCGATTCACCGAGCTGAAGTTATGTGGGGTAGATCTAACCTGGTCTGTGCTTCGGTCCCGTCAACCTCCTGTCTCTCTGCAAGGCCCGGGTGCACCCTAGGCTCTTCTTGGTAGACAGGTTCTTCAGCCAACCAGGTATGACTGGCGGGCTAGCGTGGTGAGCACAGTGTCTAGCACAGGTTATGTTTCTACTGGTAAATACAAATCGGGCACGAAAATCCGAACTTTATCTGGTTCGAGAGACAACGGCACACTCAGCTATATTAACAATCCTGAGGGAATCCCGAATACATTCCAGATGCCCTGCGATTTAATTTCAACACCCTAATCAAAACGCGTTTACATTGCGAGGGCTTTCGTCTGTCAGTTGTCAAAACTGCCAGATTGACAGCTAACGTCAAATTAAAAAGACGGTTCAGAAACCATCGATCGAATATCGATTTGGAATCGAACAATAATATAAAGAAAAAATCATCATCGATAAAAATCTATTCTATATTTCGTGTCTCTGTACATTGGGATTCGGGATCGGTGTGAACTAAAATATTATATTTTTTTCGTTCACACTGATCCCGGGATCGGTGTGAACGAATCGTCGGGATCCGTATGAACTTTGATCTGATCCCGGGATCCGTATGAACTAACCCGACTTATGGCTTTGTATTTCCATGTATCCCAATTAGATTTTCCCTCTAGCAAACCAATTTGCAGTTTAACCTAATAAGATTTGCGTACGCAGTGGTGTCCAAGGTAGTTATCCTCAAGGACTAATGGAGATTCTTATTAAATTTATATCAATAAATAAGCACATGAAAAATATACGTTGTTTTATTATCAATCGTGACAGACGACAGAAGACAAGACAGTGACAAGTAGAACACTATTTCTTTTACAAATTCATTAGTCAAAGAGTTTGAATAGGCATGTATAAAACTACTTTATCAAATATAATGACTTCCCTTCCTTCGATGTAGGGTTGAAAATATGTTATGGCCATGTATATTGCCAGTAGCTCCCGATCGTACTTCGTCTGGGCGTCGGCTGGTTGAGGCTCTTGGAAAAAAAAAGAAAGTGGTTTCTATTTGTTACTCTCGCATTACTGCGCCGACGCATGATTGTGACGCGTCAGTCATTATTGACAGTGGCGCGTCGGCCGACGGTTCGTCAGTGTAGCGATGTCGCTTAGACTTTCCTTACACTGCATAAATACGTTGATTGCCTCAGGCGTCCATTCTAATAACGAGTTGTATTTCTTTTTGGCGCCGGTTAGATATTTGTTGAGATTCGTTTGGTGTTCTGCCGCTTTAGGCAAACTTTGTCGGTAGAAGTTAATCATGCCGAGGAAACGTCTTAATTTCTGAATGGTTTTTTGGTCGGGGATAGTCTTGGATGACCTTGACCTTCTCTGGAAGTGGTTTATTCCCATCTTTCTTGATAAGGTATCCCAAAAATTCGATTTCAGCCCGTCCGAACTCGCATTTATCTTGATTTAGTGTGATGCCGCTGTCGTTTAACCTCTTGAACAGTTCGTCCAGATGCTGCTTGTGCTCCTCTTCTGATTTTGATGCTATCAGGATATATATGAATCTGACGAATGTCTGCCCAGCATTGCGTAACCCGAAAGGCATTCTTGGAAATTCGAATAAACCAAACGGCGTAATTACGGCTGTCTTATCAATATCTTGAACAGGAATTTGGTTTCCAATTTCGCCGCCAATTTCACTGACTTGTGGTTAAGGCAGGGCACCACCCCAAAGGAACTCAGAATTTCACCTTCAATTTACTTTTATGGGAATAGGTATGGGAATATATCTATAGACGACTAACAGCGCAACAAAACTTTATATTTTTTTTATCGATTATATAAATATCAAGTCCATAAATTCAAATCCGTTGCGAAATTGTAAAATAAATATTATGAAGAACAGATTTTGTGTAAATTTCGGAATACTTTTCCATCGATCAATAATAATTAAATTACATTTGTATGTTTACGAATCCCTGCTGACACTCATGATACATTTTGAGCCGGGCGATCAGATGTTTTGTATAGAGAAGTTCAAAATAAAGTTGCTCTGATTAAATCGGTTTCATAGTGAAAGTTGGTCAGAATGATGTCCATAACAAGCTCCTAAAATATGACTACACCGTGTTACACACTGTATAGAAATCACTGCTTTACTAAAACTCCTATGTTGCATACTTGAGCTTTGAATTGAATTGCCGGATAGATGATTGACTTTGTTTTATACTATCTTCTAGTGAATTTTAAACGTCCAAATTATTTCAGACCATTAACTCAGGCGATATTGCCACAGTGAGGAAGCTGGGCAAGCCGCCGCATCTGATCACTTTAATCATGGACTGCGTGATCATTCTGTTCCGCAAACGCATCGACCCAGTCAAGCCGGACCCGGAAAAGAATTTCTTGGTCGCTTCGTGGGCTGACTCGCTCAAGGTCCGTATATCTTTAACTTCAAAACGGGGCTTGAAAAACTCACTGAATGGCATATGACGACTTTTTGCTATTTCCATATTTCAGGTTATGGCGGACGCAAGATTTCTGAACAACTTAAAGAACTACCCTAAAGATGAAATCAATGCAGAGATGTTGGATCTGCTACAGCCATACTTCAAATACCCGTAATTAAATTAATTATTTTCACCAAACATACAAAACATTGAAAATGAAACCAACCAAACATCAGTCCATTTGTAGTAAGACCTTGCAGGTCTACCTATACATAGTCAGGTCATAAGTTCTGTCACATGTGCGATATGAAATAATTTAGACATGTTTATTATTTATGTAAACATTTATATAGCAAAATGAACTTAATAAAACATAGATTCTTATGGTAATAAAGTTTATTCAAAATGACCCCCGCGATTTTGAATACAGGCCTTTATTCTGCGCGGCCAGTCGTCTATCGCAGCACGAACGAGGTCCATGTCAATATCGGCGGCTGCCTTAATCAAGGATGCCTTGAGTGACTCCAAATCAGGATGAGGCTTTGAGCAGGCCTTTTCCTCCAAGTGTTGCCATATCTTGTAATCTAACGGACTCAAATCTGGACTGGAGGAGGGCCAGTCTTCGTGCCGGATGAAGTCGATTTCACGCGCCGCCAGCCAGTCTTGTGTGCTTTTCGCTCTATGAGCTGGCGCAGAATCTTGTTAGAATACCCAGTGCCTGTTATTAAACATGGTATGAGAAACAGGTTCCATAAGGTTCTTGAGGACTGTATTTTGATACACAACTGCATTCGTTTTTACGCCTTTCTCACAAAAATGTACCTCAGTTAAGCCCCAATAAGAGACTCCCAACCAAACCATGAGCGAGGATGGAAAATGACCTCGTTGGACACGCGGAATACGGTTGCTCGCTTCTTCACTGCTGTGTACGTACACCTTATCATTTTGTTTGTTGTAGCTCTCTTCCACGGTGAAAATTTTTTCATCCGAAAAAAGAATTTCCCGATGCTTTTTTCCCGCGTACCGCTTCAACAAAGCGCGGCATCTCTTCAGTCTCAGGTCCATTAAACGAGCGTCCAAACGATGTCCTGTTTTTCTTCGATATGCCCTAAGCCCTAAGTCTTCATTTAACACCCTTTTCACCGTGGTCCTGCTTAACCCCATCTGAAGGGCCAACAGTTTCTGCTTACGTATGGGATTTCTTTGAATTCGCGCCTTCACAGCTTTTATCACTGCTGGAGTCCTAACAGAGCGAGGGGGCGACCACTTCTTGACCTGTCATCTACACTAGAGTCTTCATTGTATCGTTTTATGTTACGATAAACGAATCTTTTGGTTATATTAAAATTTTTCAGTAAGTCGAAAATCTGAATTGGCGCCTAACCGCAACGATGCAACGCAATAACTGCGACACGGTCTTCTTTAAGTGTCCACTCCATATTTAAAAATGAGGAAAATTCTAAAAAGTACACATTTTTATTTTCATGAAAAATTCGAAATTCGAATTCAATAAACTTTTTTGTGGCCAGCGTTCTAAATTCAAAAGTTTTTATTGTGTGACAGAACTTATGACCTGACTGTGTATATTAAATATCTAGAAATTCTCATATATTACCTTAGGATTAGTTCACGACCCGCTTTCTATCATTCGTCTCTTGAATGTACAAATTGATCATCAGCCAGTACACATTCGAGGCGGCCAAGGTGGCCTGTGGTAACGTCGCTGGCCTCATATCGTGGACCATGGCGATGTCGTCCTTCTACGCGGTGAACAAGGACGTGTTGCCGCTGAAAGCGAACCTGGCCGTCATGCAGGGGAAATACCAGGGCGCCAAGAGGGAGCTGGAAGCGGCTGAGGCCCAACTGGTTGCTAAAGAGGCAAGTAACATTACATTGTATTATTAATGATTAGCAAAATTCAGCCTATACTGATTCAGTGCAAAACTGATTGATATCCTAGTGGTCGCACTTCTGGCAAGGTTTTTGTTATTTTGCCTCATTTATGGTCCTTAGCCAATAAAAGGACAGGGCTTAATTAGCTACCGTGTTAGATGGTTGCCTCCGATAACCCTAGTCCGACGACCCCTCGTAGTTCCTCTATCTTACACGTGGCGACCACTCGAATTCACGTAAAGATGGCATCCGGATCCCTTTGAGATAATTTCATCACTTGGCCATGTAACTAATGATTAGACATGCTTCAAACAAAGGTTGCTTCAATGGTTTATCACAAATGATATTATGCCGGACTCCGGAGTAAAAAGACGCGCAATCTTGCTCTGCGCACTCAGCGAGGTCAGCTACAAACTAGTAACTGATTTAGCGCTGACAAGCTAGCTAGAAGACATCGGTTTTAAAGCCATTGTCAAATTACTGGATGACCACTTCACACCGAAACGCTGCGGTTTCGTCAAGCCTTACCACTTCTACGCATCAGTGCAGAATCCAGATGAAACACTCACAAAATTCGCAGCTGGGACAAGTTCGTCGTGGGTATGGCAGCAGGACACGAGCGTAACAAGTTGTTCGTACAAGGTCTTCAGGAGCTCACACTAGCGAAGGCAATGGGCTGGCAGAGAGTAGAGGGCTGTAGACCGGGACGTCGCAATCAGCGCTGGCTTAAGCATCGCAAGAACCAAAGAAACGTCGCTGGCCTCATATCGTGGACCATGGCGATGTCGTCCTTCTACGCGGTGAACAAGGACGTGTTGCCGCTGAAAGCGAACCTGGCCGTCATGCAGGGGAAATACCAGGGCGCCAAGAGGGAGCTGGAAGCGGCTGAGGCCCAACTGGTTGCTAAAGAGGCAAGTAACATTACAGTGTATTATTAATGATTAGCAAAATTCAGCCTATACTGATTCAGTGCAAAACTGATTGATATCCTAGTGGTCGAACTTCTGGCAAGGTTTTTGTTATTTTGCCTCATTTATGGTCCTTAGCCAATAAAAGGACAGGGCTTAATTAGCTACCGTGTTAGATGGTTGCCTCCGATAACCCTAGTCCTACGACCCCTCGTAGTTCCTCTATCTAACACGTGGCGACCACTCGAATTCACGTAAAGATGGCATCCGGATCCCTTTGAGATAATTTCATCACTTGGCCATGTAACTAATGATTAGACATGCTTCAAACAAAGGTTGCTTCAATGGTTTATCACAAATGATATTATGCCGGACTCCGGAGTAAAAAGACGCGCAATCTTGCTCTGCGCACTCAGCGAGGTCAGCTACAAACTAGTAACTGATTTAGCGCTGACAAGCTAGCTAGAAGACATCGGTTTTAAAGCCATTGTCAAATTACTGGATGACCACTTCACACCGAAACGCTGCGGTTTCGTCGAGCGTTACCACTTCTACGCATCAGTGCAGAATCCAGATGAAACACACACAAAATTCGCAGCTGGGACAAGTTCGTCGTGGGTATGGCAGCAGGACACGAGCGTAACAAGTTGTTCGTACAAGGTCTTCAGGAGCTCACACTAGCGAAGGCAATGGGCTGGCAGAGAGTAGAGGGCTGTAGACCGGGACGTCGCAAACAGCGCTGGCTTAAGCATCGCAAGAACCAAAAAAACGTCGCTGGCCTCATATCGTGGACCATGGCGATGTCGTCCTTCTACGCGGTGAACAAGGACGTGTTGCCGCTGAAAGCGAACCTGGCCGTCATGCAGGGGAAATACCAGGGCGCCAAGAGGGAGCTGGAAGCGGCTGAGGCCCAACTGGTTGCTAAAGAGGCAAGTAACATTACAGTGTATTATTAATGATTAGCAAAATTCAGCCTATACTGATTCAGTGCAAAACTGATTGATATCCTAGTGGTCGAACTTCTGGCAAGGTTTTTGTTATTTTGCCTCATTTATGGTCCTTAGCCAATAAAAGGACAGGGCTTAATTAGCTACCGTGTTAGATGGTTGCCTCCGATAACCCTAGTCCAACGACCCCTCGTAGTTCCTCTATCTAACACGTGGCGACCACTCGAATTCACGTAAAGATGGCATCCGGATCCCTTTGAGATAATTTCATCACTTGGCCATGTAACTAATGATTAGACATGCTTCAAACAAAGGTTGCTTCAATGGTTTATCACAAATGATATTATGCCGGACTCCGGAGTAAAAAGACGCGCAATCTTGCTCTGCGCACTCAGCGAGGTCAGCTACAAACTAGTAACTGATTTAGCGCTGACAAGCTAGCTAGAAGACATCGGTTTTAAAGCCATTGTCAAATTACTGGATGACCACTTCACACCGAAACGCTACGGTTTCGTCGAGCGTTACCACTTCTACGCATCAGTGCAGAATCCAGATGAAACACACACAAAATTCGCAGCTGGGACAAGTTCGTCGTGGGTATGGCAGCAGGACACGAGCGTAACAAGTTGTTCGTACAAGGTCTTCAGGAGCTCACACTAGCGAAGGCAATGGGCTGATAGAGAGTAGAGGGCTGTAGACCGGGACGTCGCAAACAGCGCTGGCTTAAGCATCGCAAGAACCAAAAGTGAAAAATGTGCAGTGTCAGAATTACATGTAGACGCACGGGTCATTTACGTCGCATGTGTTCATCAAAAGTTCTGTATTTAGGTGAAAGCAATGTGGAAGTAGGTGACGACGGTAAGCAATTAAACAATATTCGATGCGTCAGTGGCAAACCAATGACCGAAAAGGTGAATTTCTATGGTAAAGGTGAGTAATTTGAGTTTGACAGTGGTTCGGCTGTAAGTACGATATCTCAAAAATTAGGCATTGCGCGCTTACTGGTCACGTACCTTAACAGCACAAACACACTACACATCTTCGCTGTACGTAACGTCGGAACACCGCTACTAGGCAGAGATTTTATCCTTATGTTCAATTAAGAGATAACATCTGCTATCAATTTTTGTGAAAATTCAGCTGACATTGTAAATGCATTGGGAAACGAATTCCTGAATCTTTTCACAGGAAAATCAGGTTGTTTTAATTGATTCGATGTTAAGCTACAATATACACCGTTGCGTTCAAAGCTAGGTCTGTAGCTTTCGCATTAAAGGACAAATAAACAATGAGATTGATCATCTTTGATTTGATATTTAACACGCTTTTACTGGCTTCACTTGTATGTGTTTATTAAAATGTGAATTTCATATACCTACTGTAGTGATAAATTAGTAAAAAACATTCACTGACAAAACACGTATAGTTTATTTTAATAATAAAATCAAAAGTTTATAACAAAATATTCAATGACAACCGTGTATTGGACAAGGTGTCCAGGACCGAAAATTAAACCAGAAAAAAAAATGACAAACTGAACTTGTCTATGTTGCAAAAGAACACTGAAATTGCTGGTTCATTTAAAACTAAATCAATACCTTCGTAACGCGCTTTTGACGCTGTATGCTCACTTTTACCAGGACTCGACGTGAAAATGGAATGATTGTATGAGGAGGATATGTAGTGCGATGGAATGGATGAGGGGTTATATGAATGATTGCCCAAAAGAATGCCGAAAATCTTTAACAGTGGCGTGCAAATGCCTTTAGGAATTTAGATAGAAATATGATGAACAGACTACATAATCCTGAATCCGACCGTCGATGACCTTCTCAATCGACGTCCTGACTCATAGCCCTATAATGAAGAACAGAAGGTTTAACCTGAACCCAAAATATAGCCAACGGACACCTATAATGAATCGCCAGTAACACCAAGTTACGACATTACAAGCAAAATCCGAACGTCGATGATTTTTCTCAATCGACGCCCTGACTCATAGGCCTATAATGAAGAACAAAAGATTTATCCTAGATCCAAAATAGAGTAAACGGACACCTATAATATGGTGACAGGCATACCGAAGCAACGATTAAAAGCGGAAAGACGGGAGGAAATTAATGCCTAAACAGAGAAGCGAAAAAAAACAATATGACGTGCAGCTTTCTGAATTTAGAAGAAAATGCATAGAATCAAATTAAAAGAATCTAAGGCGACAAGACTTTCTACTTGAGGATGTCTTTAATATGATACGTGTCGAGTACTTGCGTATCAGAGTCCTCCAATACATAAACTTGCGGAGAAACCCGTCTCGACACTTGACACTAAATGAAACGAGGAGCGAACTTTCCTCCTCTTGCCCTGTCCGTAGTGCCTCGCTGAAAATTTCTACGCCATACAATCTGTCCTACCGCAAGTCTTACCGACTTACGATTTGAATTAAACTTCCTCGCGTTGCGATGAAAAGCCAAGACCATAGCGTCCGCCACCTTATCATATACTTCACGCAGGGTAAGCAAATTTGCAGCACGCTCAGACCGACCGAGGCCCACTTCCTGGTTCACAATCTGCCCCTCACCGCGCTGACGGATCATTGTCACCTCACGTCCGTACATGAGAAAATTAGGCGTATACGCAGTCGCCAAGTTTATGCAGGAGTTTAAATACAAAGCCACTCGAGGTAAGTGGTGCGGCCAAGTCCGCTGATCGCCAGCAACCAAAATATTCAGAGTAGTGATGACCACCTGATTGTACCTCTCCACTAGGTTCGCCTCCGGCGAATAATAAGGGGTATAACATGGGCTGGGAATGAAGCCAAGAAATTAACAAACTGTTCACCATGGAAAACTGTGGCATTATCACACAAAATATTAGACGGGGTTCCATACCGTAAGAACACCTCTGACTCTAAAGCTACAGAAATAGTAGCAGCGTTTACCCTTTTAAGCGCAACTAACCAGATAAATTTATCACCACCATCGTCAAAATATAGCGAAACCCATTATTGGCACCAGGTAGTGGCCCTATCAGATCGATAGAAAGAAGATCCATTGGAGAAGAGATAGGACGAGGATACAAACGCTGACCACGCGGCTGCGAATTCGCAATCTTATAAGCCTTACAAACTTGACAATCTCCCAACAGCCTCGCAATGTCCCGATACATATAGGGCCAATAGTACAGATCCCTGGCGTTTAAAAAGGTCTTCATCACACCTGGATGTACGTTTGGAAAGTCATTATGGATTTCAGCGATCGCCTCGTTCCTCTTTGACGCCACGGGTTAGGTGCCAAAGGATTCTCAATAGTCACCCTGCGCATCAACACACCGTCACGCAATGTATACGCAATGAACATTTGAGGAGCTTCACACACGCCACGAAACACACGTTCAAACCATCGATCGCCGCATGGTTCCGCGCCATGCGTGAACGAAATCAACCCAACCTGTGCGCGCGATAAAGCATCGGGAACCACGTTTAAAGCACCCTTCCTAGGCTCAATCTCATAATTGTATTGGGAAATAACAGTGGCTCACCGAGCCAAACGTCCAGAAGGATTATCGAGTGTGGTCAGCGAGATTATTTTAAACTTCATCCCATCGAGATATCCTCGAAAGTGTTTGATGGACTCAAGTACAGCGTGTAATTCATGTTCAGTAGTACCATAGCTGCGCTCGGCCTTAGTAAACAAACGAGAATAAAAGGAAATAGGATGTTCAACGCCATCAAATTCTTGCGCCAAAACCGAACCAAGACCGACCTGACTAGCGTCGCAATGATGAATGAACGGCTTAGAGAAATCAGGACACTCAATCAACGGAGAATTCATCAAAGCGCTTTTCAAACTGGAGAAAGCTGCGTCTGCCTCGTTGTTCCAAACGATAGGATCACGACCTTTCCTCTTACCTAACAGAGCAGTAAGGGGAGCAATAATAGACGAAAAGTTCTCAACAAAACGACGGTAATAAGAACCCATACCGATAAAGGACCGAAGAGACTCTGCGCTAGTATGTGTGGGATAGTCATTAATGGCCTCAAGTTTCTTGGGATCGGTCTGAAGACCACGTTCATTAACTATGTAGCCCAAATACTTCAACTCGCAGAACTCGCACTTTTTCAAGTTAACTGTGAGACCAGCCTCCTTCAGCCTGTCACGAACCTTCCGAATAAGCCGAAGATGGCTATCGCAATCTCGAGAGACCAGAATCAAATCATCAACGTAGCCGAAAACGAAATCGTCTGACTCTGGGGTCAGCTCGTAATTGACAATCATGTCTGTAAGCCGCTGCATCTCCGACGTAGCATTTGTTAAACCAAACGGAAGCCTTAAAAATTCAAATAGACCCCGTTGAGGAGCAATGAACGCGGTTTTCGCGCAGCTAGCCTTGTCTGCGCTCCTAAAATCAAGGGAAGTAAGGTACTTCGCACCCCGCAGATTATCCAATATATCCTGGATACTAGGTAGCGGATATGAATCACGGACGGTTACGCTGTTTAATTTCCGACTATCAACGCAAAACCTGACTGCACCATCCTTCTTCGGCGCCATAACCACTGGTGAAGCCCATGGAGACCGCGAAGGCCGAATTGTAATGGTACACGAGAGTCGGTACATTTGATACTTCATTCTGCGTGATAGAGGGCTAGCCCAACGCCGCGCTGTTTTGAACCTTTATATCAACCAACCCCAAATTCCAAAACTATCCTTGGGTCGTTAGAAAAGAACTTGTAAGTCAATTATCTGAGTCTGAGTCTGGGCTTGGAGCGACCCTAAATTCCTTTTTCCTTCACCATAGGGTTCCTGGATTGGCTCTTAGGATATTCGCGGGCTAATCCTCTCCTCATTCCTTTCGAGTAGCGAGTTTTGAAATTCCCACACACACAGTCATTAAACATTCAAGCACATTCAAATCAAACTCAACCATTTTTGAGTGGTGTCGATAATGGACGTGGTATAACACTAGGTTTTTAGACTAGGCTAGACAGGAGTTTAGTTGCGGCTAAACCTAGGTTGGCAGGGCATAGGGAGACTGTTTGATCGATGAGGTTCCGCGGATGGAAATAACAAATTCAGAACAAAGTTAAACCGGTGTCAACACAGATAACATATCCTGTTGATATTTTGACATTTGAGTGTTGTCGGGGACGCGCGAAGAGATCAATTTACAGTCTAAAGTTCATTGTTTAGGTCCGGGTAGGTGTTTTGCATTGCCTTGGGTCAGGTTGGATTCAAGTTGCATTTTTAAATTAAATGTAAATTTCGCTGGAGGTCTAATGTGTAGGCTGAGTCGGTATATATGATTGGGCTCAGTCGAGGCGTGCTGCGGCAGTGGAATTCATAGTTCGGTATTTATTGAACTATGCACTCCGCTATGGTGTGGGTTAGATCTCCTGAAGCAATAATGCTTACGTTTCGATAACATCCAGCTCAAATTGCGCAGAGTTGAAGGTTTCAAAACGTTACGGACCTTTTGAGGTAACCGCTGGTTCAGAACCCATTTCGGAAAATCAATTCGCAATTGTGTAAACCGGTCTTTTCGGATCGTTATTGCCTTGAACCAAATATATAATTGGAACCACCACAAGCCGCTACTAGCGAGCACATGAAATATCATTGAGTACTCACGTCGTAAAACTACGACGGATATCTATACGATATCACAAACAAATATTATAAACTGTGGTCGACCACTAAAACAAAAAGAAGTTCCAATCGCCCATATATACAAAAATCGGTTCGGCAGCAAGTACCGTACAAGCAACTTCTCTTGAGAAGAATTCTTTTTTTTAATGTTTCGATACCTAGAAAATCATTTGAGAATTATTACTGGAATATCTAGCGACGTTCCTACCTATCCCACCTCTCCGATCCCTACCTGTCCTTAATGCGATGAACGCTTCACGTATTTCCTTATCTACACCTAAAATTCCCACTCAATTAATTCTCATATAATTACTATATAGCACTATCTATCTAGATTAAACAAATGCATAGGCATTCTGATGAATATCTATTTCAACTCTACGAATCCATCCTTTTATTAGCTTACTTTTATCAGCTTGAAATTTATATAAATTTTATCGAATTTAAAGAATTTTCACGAAAAAGATGACGTCATAGTGGGTCCGCCATTTTGAATTTTAAAAAACTGATGAAAGATTCGAAACCAGCACCCTCAAAAACCCACATCTACCCCTCAATACTTGGAATTACATACAAAATTAACGTTGCGTGTTCAAAAAAGTCAGTTTTTTACAAATAAAAAACGAACCGCTGGACCGATTTTTTCTAGACTCCTTTCAGATCTAAGTCATGACGTGGCGTATCGATTGATATGGTCATCAAAGCGATTCGGTCCAGTAGTTATTGAGAAAACGAATTCCATAATTTTGATCACGTACATACGTACGTACACACACACACACACACACACACACACACAGACATCACTCTAAAAATGATTGCAAATGATTCTCCAGGTCTTAAAACGTAAAGAAAACACAAAATTACCTATTTCAATTTTCAGACCTATTATAATAACTTCTCAAGAGAAGTTAAAAACCAAATGGTGCTATCACCCATAAAATATAACAACGATCGTTCTGGCGCAATACACCGCTGACTGATGCGAATTACCGGCTCGCGGACATATATGCTTTCTCTGTCTAACTTGAAACTGTAACTTCCTGAACCAAACTTCGTTCGACTATTGTACGCCTAACGAACTTCTCTACGAACGAGAAATTCAGACTTATCATTCTTAACTTACAAATCTTACAGCTGAATCGGGTCCTCTCATTTTGGGATAGATAGAATAGACGATCATAGCTACTGATAGCGGTGGCTCGACCTTGGCCGTTTGGGCCGTTACAGATCTCTGGTGCCGAGACCGAAGGATATCCTAGATAGTCTGATACCTAGATATTCTAAAAGAATCAAGGTCTAACGCGTTACTTTAAAAATAACACAACGTAGAAACGATTTTAAACAGTTCAGTTTTGTAAATAAGAAATAAGCAAAAAAAAGGGGCATTGTTTTCAGACGAGCTACGACGGTTTAGTGTTCAGGAATAATGGCCGGCCGGCTTAGAAAAAACGTTAGTCGGGTAGTACGAGACAATTCACTTTTGCAAACAAGTGAAATGGCGTCAGGACAGGTGACGCAATTGTTATCTGAAATAGTGAATAGATTAGACAGTTTGGAAAGGGGTTCTAGCGCAAGCAATACTAGTAGGACTTCGGACAGACAGACTGACAGACAGGAACTAGAGACGTTTGAACAATCGGTAGAAAAACGTTAGTCATGCATTGTGAAAATGACACAGAAGTTGCCGACATTCGATGGGCGGAGTTCGGAAAATCCGATGATTTTCTTAAGAGATTTAAAGGCTTATATTAAAGTCTCGGGAGATAGTTCTAGGGCTTTGATATGGGCAACGGATAGTTTGGTAGGAATTGCAAAAGTTCGAATGAGCATATACAGAGACTCATGGCGAACCTATTCGGATTTTGAAAAAGATTTCAGAGAGGTATTCTGGGGTGAAAATGAACAGGAATTAATTAAGCAAAGATTCCTAACTGCGAAGTTTGATTCTAAGAAAGGTCAAAGTATGGAAGAATTCTTTGCCTCTCAATTGAATAGCATATATGAGCTTACGATACCGTTTACTGATACGGAGAAAATCAACACGATTTTCAGACAGTTGCCGCGTGATATTCAGGTAGCGTTTTTTGCTAGAAAGGAACCTATGACTATACGGGATGCGGTCGAGTTCCTTCGGCATTTAGAACGGAATGTCGATGGGGGATTAAGTGCGTTGCAGGGTTCGGATACGATGAATACAAACGACGTAAGGCGGAATAGCTACATGCGTGGTATTGCGAGCTATGCGAGTAAATACGATACGTTATAACGCGGTGAGTCGTAGGGATAATTATAACGCGGGAACGAAGGGGCGAAACGAATTTGGGACGCGCGCTCGCGGTTATTTTCGCGGTAGAGGTAGACAGCCGCAGGCTAGTTTCAAGGCAATAGGGTTCCAAAGGGGCAATGATGGTTCAGATAATACAGAGGCAGGGCAAAGTTCAAGTGACAGGAATAATGCGATAAATCAGAATTCAAAAAACTAGTGGACTCGCGCGGGTCGTTCGCGCTCAGATATTTATTACGGTTCGGGTGGACAGCCGATCGAATTGGGAAAAAGCATAGACTGTATGATTTGTGTAATTTGGATTCGAACGTGGGTGTGAATGAATTTATTCAATTACTAGCGCATAAAGCGCATGGATATGCCGTGTGTTTAGATGAAAAATCTAGGTCGAATTGTAGAGATCGAAATGACAGACGTTTACATACGATATTCAGAGACGACGATTCGATTGAGTGTGGGCGCGATTTATGTAGTACTTTGACATTACCTGAGATAGATGTGCGTATTGGGATTATTGTTGTAAGGAGTTTGATTGATTCGGGGAGCGAAATCAGTGTAATAAGTCGGATAGTATACGAAGAAGTGTGCAGTCAATTGGGAAAACCGACGGAAATACCGATTCCAAGTTTGAGAATCACAGGTGCATTTGGAGTCAGTAAGGAAAAGGTTGATAAATTAGTAACGTTACCATTAACAATAGGTGAATGCGTTATCGATACTCCAATGCTAGTATTAACAAAGGTGCCTAAAGATTTAATTTTAGGGTTTGATTTTATACAACAGACGCGAGCCAGTTTAATGTGTGAGGGTAATAAGAGGCTAATTATACGAAGCGCCGGGCGGATGTGTGAAATACCATTAGGTACTAGCCCTAATCAGGATTCTTGCTGTTGTACAATGGAAGTACAGAACCAAGATACCAGTAGAAATGTGATAGAAGAATATGTGAATAATTCATCAATACCTGTTGAACACAAAACAAAGTTATTGCCGGTGTTAAATAAACATGCAGAGTTGTTTAGCGATAGGGTAGGTCGGACAAATAAATATATACATGAGATAAAAATGAGAGATGAAACGCCTTTCGTAAAACGAAGCTATCCCATACCGTTCGCATATCGCGATAAAGTAACAAAACGATTGGAAGAAATGGAAAGGATAGGTATTATTAGCAGGCAATCTACGGATTTCAGCAGTCCATTGACTTGTGCATTAAAGAAATCAGGAGAGGTCCGTATCCTGCTAGATGCACGACAATTAAACACGGGAATGGTTGGGGAGGTTGAAACCACACCTTTAATGAGTGAGATATTGCAATCCGGGCGCCGGATAAACTACATAGGGGTTATTGATTTCAAAGATGCGTATTTTTCTATACCATTATCAGACGAATCTAAACGATACACGGGTTTTGTATATCAAGGCAGAAGTTATGTTTACAACGTTTTACCTCAGGGGTTGAAATCCAGTGTGGGTTCATTTTCGAGGGCGATGGACTTAATTCTAGGGCCAGAGGTTAGGTCATATTGTTTAAATTTTGTTGACGATTTGGCAATTTTAACTGAGGGTGACTTCGAACAGCATTTGTCTCAAGTGGACACGGTTCTGAGTAAATTAAAAGACGCGCGGGCTTCACATGCAAACTAAAAAAATGCGAGTTCGCACAAAAAAAGGTCAAGTTATTGGGGCATATTTTGTCTACAGAAGGTTTGCAAATGGACCCAGACAAAATTGAAACACTTAAATTATATCCGTCACCCAGAACTGTCAGGCAATTGAGGGCGTTTTTGGGGTTCATAAATTACTTTAGGAGGTTTATAAAAAATTTTGGAACTTTAACACAGCCCTTGTACAATTTATTACGTTCTGGAGTCAAGTTCGTCTGGAGTGCGCAGGTGCAAAGTGCTTTTGACGAGATAAAAAAACAATTCTTAGAAAGTATAATATTGAGTCAGCCATTGGCGGGAAAAACATATTATGTTCAATGTGACGCCAGCGCTATAGGAATTGGGGGCTATGTTTATCAATTAGATGATTCGGGCCAGGAACGAATTATAGGGTTCTGTTCGCAGGCATTTAAGGGGGCCCAGACTAGATGGTCGGTCAGTGAACAGGAAATGTATGCAGTTATATACACTTTAAAGCGATTTGAGATATATTTGCGGGGAGAAAAAGTTATTATTAGAACTGATCATAAAAGTTTGACGTTCATTAAGTCGTGGACTTTATTGGGGCACGCGTAACTAGGTGGGTTATGTTTTTAGAGCTATTCGATTACGACATAGAATTTGTGCGAGGGACTGATAATCAAATTGCCGACACGCTAAGCAGGCAAATAGCGGGACCTGGAGGTATGATTGACAGTACAAATGTTCAGCCGGGGATATTCTGGTTTCAGGCATCGAATACCGCAAGTGTTATTTCGAGTTTACGGGACATTGCGAGATTACAAAGCGAAGATGAGCGGTTAAATCGAATCAGCGGTTGTATCAGACGTAGTGTGGTAGATACGGGAACGAGATGGTTTGAAAATTACAAGCTAGTAGGTGATACGTTATATTTTCACGTGCCGAAGCGGAACGTACAGTTGCTAGTAATTCCGAAATCACTACAAGAGGAACTAATTCTACACATACATGAAGAAATAGGTCACTACGGCAGATATAAAATATTAGCACTGATGAAGGACAGATATTATTTTCTTCATATGAGTAGGGTGATTAGCGCGGTGATAAGAAGTTGTGACATATGTCAAAAGGTCAAACCAAGTACTAACAATACCGTTGGTCCTTGTACACCGGTGTTGGCGGAAAAGTTGGGTGAGAAAGTTTTCTCGGACCTTTATGGGCCATTGCCCGTAGGTAAATTCGGATATCAATATATATATGTGATACAAGACGTGTACAGTAAAGTAATAAAATTATATCCAATGCGAAAAGCGACAGGTAGGAGCGTGCTCGCTTGTACAAAGAGATTTCATAGGTAAATACCTATCGAAACTATAATTACGGACTCAGGACCACAGTTCATATCGAAAGTTTGGGAATTTGGACTCAAACAGCTGGGGATTCGGGTCACTCATACGTCGGTGTATTGTCCAAATTCTAACAGCGTAGAAAGAGTGAATCGCGAGCTAGGTCGACTGATTAGAACTTATTGCGGCGGAAGTAATCGTAGTGGGGTCGACGTGTTACCGGACATTCAAAATTGCTATAATAACATCGAACACACAAGCACAGGCTTTGCGCCTAATGAGTTAGCGTTTGGTAGGCGGGAACCGTTAACTATTGACAAGGAATTAGGCGATGAATGGTTATTAGGCCATAGTGTGCGAGATACGGAACAGGTGCGGAATGTAGCGATAGAAAACTCTAAAAGTTCTAGTGAACGACGTAAGCGACAGGCAGAAAAACGGCGTAAGTTAGAAGTCTATCGTATAGGTGATTATGTGAAACTTAAGACCTTTGTGCGTTCAAATAAAGAACATAAAATCATGCGGAAATTTTCATTGATGTATAAAGGGCCTTATGTTATTTCGGCAGTGGTATATCCTAACTGTTATACTTTAGTAGATCCGGGTTCAAATGAGATATTGGGTAACTTCAATACTATAAATATAGCCAGGTATTATGTGAGGACGAATAAGGGCGTAGATAAATAAGATAGTGTATAAAAGTTATATAATTAAGCTGTAAGCTGTAAATTTGAGTAACTACTTTGTAGATTTAAGGATCTTGCAAGGTTTGGAAACAAAAACAAAAAAAAAAAAAAACAAAAAAAAAAAACAATTTTATATATATATAGTAATACGAATTAGGATAAGTTGCGGGTAAGCGAGGTTGTATAGTTAGATAGATAAATAAGATAAGACAGGAGAGAGCTCAATCGAGTTGTGTAAATATTATATACATAATTGACAGATTCATCGGTCTGTGTACATGATTTGAGATGTCCGTACATATAGAGTAGATATGGACAAAGCATGGGTAGCATAGTGGTAATGAGATCCTTGCGCCATGTTAACTGAGATAAACAGTGTCTCAAGGTCTGGGAGGGGGCTGGAATGGTACACGAGAGTCGGTACATTTGATACTTCATTCTGCGTGCGAGGGCTAGCCCAACGCCGCGCTGTTTTGAATACGAATCGGTTCAGATAACGTTTGGGGGTTTTGCGTAGCTCAGTGGCAAGTTAGCAAAAAACAGAGCCGACGCGTGTGATGGTTCGGGGAAGTTTACAGGTCAGGTTTTTTTTGTCGCATTCCTGCGAGATGTGTAGAGATCAGAGCCGATTTGGCTGCGCGTTGAATAAAATTATGAATAACTAAATAATGAAAGGTTATTATGGAACGATACGGAGAAAGCTATTATGTTGATTGCAAATATACAATTGCGATTGAGGTATGAGATGGAGGGTCTGACACGACTAGTTCGAATAGCATTCTAGTGGTCTTTGCTACGCGCATCTAGCGGTCGGGAATGCTTAATTAATCGCAACAAGCTTTTATTGGTCAGCGATCAACAGATTCTGTGTATCGGCAGTACCAAATGATTTGAGTGATAACCTACGGTTGATCATAGTGAATATGCGTACACACAATTTGTAGAACGGCGGATCTGCATGGCATGGTAGAAAATAGACCCTGTGTAGTTAGTGATAAGAAGCTTCGCTTGGGCAGAGCGTGTTCGCAAAGGACGCTGGTTTTTTTCTTTCAGACATGTGGGGCGTATAAATACGATTGTGGGGGAAGGGAGAGCATTCAGTCTCAGCGTCTAGCTACTGTGACAGTCGTCTTTCACGAGTTCTAAACAGTTTTGTCTGCCGTGTTACGCGTCAGAACTATACGAAATTGTGATTGCGAAGTTTCAGTGGGTTTTCGTGAGTGTCTGAAGCGCCGAGATATACCTCGGTTCCTAACCTTTATATCAACCAACCCCAAATTCCAAAACTATCCTTGGGTCGTTAGAAAAGAACTTGTAAGTCAATTATCTGAGTCTGAGTCTGGGCTTGGAGCGACCCTAAATTCCTTTTTCCTTCACCATAGGGTTCCTGGATTGGCTCTTAGGATATTCGCGGGCTAATCCTCTCCTCATTCCTTTCGAGTAGCGAGTTTTGAAATTCCCACACACACAGTCATTAAACATTCAAGCACATTCAAATCAAACTCAACCATTTTCGAGTGGTTTCGATAATGGACGTGGTATAACACTAGGTTTTTAGACTAGGCTAGACAGGAGTTTAGTTGCGGCTAAACCTAGGTTGTCAGGGCATAGGGAGACTGTTTGATCGATGAGGTTCCGCGGATGGAAATAACAAATTCAGAACAAAGTTAAACCGGTGTCAACACAGATAACATATCCTGTTGATATTTTGACATTTGAGTGTTGTCGGGGACGCGCGAAGAGATCAATTTACAGTCTAAAGTTCATTGTTTAGGTCCGGGTAGGTGTTTTGCATTGCCTTGGGTCAGGTTGGATTCAAGTTGCATTTTTAAATTAAATGTAAATTTCGCTGGAGGTCTAATGTGTAGGCTGAGTCGGTATATATGATTGGGCTCAGTCGAGGCGTGCTGCGGCAGTGGAATTCATAGTTCGGTATTTATTGAACTATGCACTCCGCTATGGTGTGGGTTAGATCTCCTAAAGCAATAATGCTTACGTTTCGATAACATCCAGCTCAAATTGCGCAGAGTTGAAGGTTTCAAAACGTTACGGACCTTTTTAGGTAACCGCTGGTTCAGAACCCATTTCGGAAAATCAATTCGCAATTGTGTAAACCGGTCTTTTCGGATCGTTATTGCCGTGAACCAAATATATAATTGGAACCACCACAAGCCGCTACTAGCGAGCACATGAAATATCATTGAGTACTCACGTCGTAAAACTACGACGGATATCTATACGATATCACAAACAAATATTATAAACTGTGGTCGACCACTAAAACAAAAAGAAGTTCCAATCGCCCATATATACAAAAACCAAATGGTGCCATTACCCATAAAATATAACAACGATCGTTCTGGCGCAATACACCGCTGACTGATGCGAATTACCGGCTCGCGGACATATATGCTTTCTCTGTCTAACTTGAAACTGTAACTTCCTGAACCAAACTTCGTTCGACTATTGTACGCCTAACGAACTTCTCTACGAACGAGAAATTCAGACTTATCATTCTTAACTTACAAATCTTACAGCTGGATCGGGTCCTCTCATTTTGGGATAGATAGAATAGACGATCATAGCTACTGATAGCGGTGGCTCGACCTTGGCCCTGGTGACGTTACAGAATGACACATATTCAAGCATCTTATCGATCTCCTCATTAAGGACCTTCAACTTGACAGGTGAGAGCGGGTAATACCGCTGCCTAATCGGCGGACCGATAGTCTCTATCTTATGAGAGAGCCAAGTAGTGCAACCCAAACCAGCCTTATCAGAAGAAATGTAACACGGGTGCGTTCGTGCCATCTGGTGCGTTTGCGCCTGGTTCGACTGGGTTATACTTTTATCCGAGTCTTTGGCTTCCACTGCGGGGAAGCACGTCAGAATTGGCCAACCCAAACAACGACAATATTAATAATGTTCAGAAGTGCGTCCATTGCAATAGCGTTATCGACCCATTATAGATTATAAGAACTTGTTTTAGTTAAATTTAGTTATTAAATTCTATTGTTGGGTAAGATAAGGTAAGGTTCTTTCATTTGATGGTGGCCTCCGCTGACCCTAGTCTCTCAAACCCCCGTAGTTCCGACATCTAACAGGTTTCAATGGCATGTCAAAGTGCAGTATATCACTGAGCTATTCTTGTGGCTCTTTCATGGCAGATGACTTTGACTTCATATTTGATATCTACTTCCCAGCTTGAGTTGGCCCACGTACAGAAGAAATTCGACGATGCCATGACGCTCAAGCAAGCCGTGCTCGACGATGCAGCCAAGTGTCAGCTGAAGATGGACGCAGCGACCGCACTCATCAACGGACTGAGTGGCGAACGAGTGCGCTGGACCGAGCAGAGTGCGCTCTTCAAGTCTGAGATTGAGAGATTGGTCGGGGATATATTGCTGCTTGTTGGGTTAGAAGTTAAATTAATAGGTTAAAATATTATTTTATTTATTCAAGAAAATAGATACATTGTTAAATCACACACAAAACTTCATCCACACAAGTTTCGTCAATCTAAATTAAAATCAAATCAATCAATAAAAATAAAAACAAAAATAAACTTTTAACCGAATAAACCACCCCGTAACATTACTGAAGCAAAGATTCCCATGACGCTTGCAGCATTACCCCGTTGCACAACCTGGGAGATCCTTTGCATTTGACCCCGATAAACACCTAGTAACACCTCTTCCCAGATTCCTATCCTACTCCGGTCCCTTCAATCAAGAGTTCCGTACGTTGCTGGTCAACAACTGGCTCGCCGAGTTGTTGCGGCGCAAGATACCCGTCTCTATGAACTTGAACATCGTCGACCAGCTGACAGACACCGCTACGGTACCTACTACTACTAAACTCTGTCTACGGGGTTGGTCATATGGGAATTTGAGATTATTTGATTTGTAATGTTCACGTATGAGAACTTGCGACAAAATTTAGGATAAGACATTGACGACTCATCCATAATCTGCGGTAAACTTGCTTGTTGTTTCCACGGGTCCATTTTAAGTTCTTTAATTATCGCAGTCGTAGCGAGAAACTTTATCCCCATGTCAATGAGCCTTTAGATGTATAATTGTTTGCCTTTAGATTGGCGACTGGAATTTGTGCGGTCTACCAACGGACGAATTGTCCATTCAGAACGGCATAATCGTGACTAAAGCGGCGAGGTTCCCGCTACTAATCGACCCTCAAACTCAGGGCAAGATATGGATCAAGAATATGGAAAAATTCAATGACCTGATAGTGACTACGCTCAATCATAAATATTTTAGGTAAGTGGTGATTTTTCCATTTGAAGAGGAAGTGC
The DNA here is from genome assembly GCA_949825045.1 of Argyresthia goedartella. Classification (NCBI taxonomy): domain Eukaryota; kingdom Metazoa; phylum Arthropoda; class Insecta; order Lepidoptera; family Argyresthiidae; genus Argyresthia; species Argyresthia goedartella. The sequence goes on from OX463810.1 coordinate 16,927,808, forward strand.
TACTGTAGTTTGCGTGTATGTTAATCGCACCGTAGCTACGCGTAGTTACAAATGATACGTCATAATGTTCTAGACTGGATTTGTCATGTTTATTTCAAATTATGTTAAGCTGATATGATCATAATTTGGCTACAGAAATCACATTGAAGATTGCGTGTCTCAAGGCCGACCACTGTTGATTGAGGATGTTGCTGAAGAATTGGATCCAGCTTTAGACAATATTCTCGAAAGAAATTATATTAAGATGGGTTTTTCTTACAAGGTATATTCTTTTACTTACAAGGACCTAGCACTTAGCTCAATGTGTTTTTTATGATAACGAACTGCATAATGCGACCAGATTTGTGTCGTCGAAGTGTTGTCCCTAAAATGTGCCCCAGGCTACCGGCTACAGGCATCATGAGATTTGTTGTATGGCATAAAATAGTGTTAGTAATATTTGCCAGGTGAAACTAGGAGACAAAGAGATTGACGTGACAGACGGCCACAAGATCTACATCACGACGAAGCTTCCCAACCCGGCGTATACGCCCGAGGTATCTGCTAGAACCTCCATCATAGACTTTACTGTCACTATGCAAGGTATATGTATTATGTAACCAACATCTCCTTTTTCTCCATCTCCTTTCCAGTTTTGTTACAGAAAGGACTAGACACATTTTCCTAATGGTGATTAGGAAAATCTTATTCCATGGATCAAAAATATGGCCTTAAACATACAAATCACGACTTTTACCGTAGGTACGCGCAGCGCACGTGGTGACTGAATCACAGAGAAAAATGGAGAAGTCTCATATCGGCCCCAGACCCCATATAGGGTCACAATAGTAGTTTAAGTGACTGCTACATAATTTAATACTCGAGAGTTTTAATGCCTAATTATGTACAGTTACATACACTAGTTTATCTACACAAATATAATAAGCTCTCTTTGATGTGTTCTGGAACCGCATGTTTCACCGGCATTGTGGCTCTGCAGTTGTTTAGCTTGTTCTGTAGTACCAACTTCACGCAGGCGGGTGTCGGCCTTCGAAATTTGAATGTCAGTACCAACTTCACAGACAAACTAGGAGCGGCACGCAGGCGGGCGTCGGCGTTCGAAATTTGAATGTCGTAATATGTAGAAAAATTACACATTATGGGCATAATATGTAATTTTGCAGATAAGAAATGAGTTTTTACCAAGTAGTTTAACATTATGCTGATCGTAACGTGCGGTTTTTGTACGCAGTAAAGAGGGTTGATGATACGTGTGTAGATAAAAGTATTTAAAATGATAAAAAAATTGGGTTTTATTCTTAAACAATTCGTAACTTAAGTTTACCGTTAACACTTTTTAGCAACTATTTCATACTGGCAGTACCGCCTGTCCTTCATTTCATTACTATTCAGTTTATTTGAACCCGACAAAGCCTTGCATCTCGATTATATATATATACAAAACACACACACACACACACGAATGCAATCAAAGGGGAGTAGCTAGAATAAAATGATATGATCTTTTATTTTAGTGAAAAAAAACTTAATTAACCAACGAGCTTACTTATCGAGTTCAAATGGCCACTTTGATTCCCAGGTCTAGAAGACCAGCTGCTCGGGCGAGTGATAATGACGGAGAAGCACGAGTTGGAATCCGAGCGGACCCAGCTCATCATGGACGTGACGGCGAACCGGCGCAAGATGCAGGAGCTGGAAGCCAACCTGCTGCACAAGCTGACTACGATTCAGGGCTCGCTGGTAGAAGACGTCTCGCTGATTCAAGTGCTGAACGTTACTAAGGCCACGGCGACCGAGGTGAGTATCTGAATTAAGAACTCTACAGGTTAGCGAATTATTGGAAGAGAAAATAATTGATATGTTTTCCCATTGACACTTGAAAGAGTCTTGGACAATTAGGTTGACATATTAATAAAAGGGTATCCTGTGATATGTTTGCCCATTGGTTCACATATTAATGATAGGTATCATTTAAAATTAGATCACCAGGATACCAGCGGATCCAACTGAGAAATATCATACTGATTTATTTGACTCTCAACAACAGAATTGGGCTATGCTTAAGAACAGTGCGGCACGAATTTTATAATAAGAGATACACTGTTAAATTAAGAAAATTATCAGCTTTCCAATGGTGTTATTCTTTTTCCGAGCAAACGTTTACTTGAGATTTAAGCTTTCAAAGTTTTATAATTTTTTTCTTAATTAACGTCTTTCACACTATAGAAGTGCGTTCAAAAACATATCCAAAATCTGTCAAAATCGATAGGTAGGTTCGGTTAGTTAGGTTGGGGTTCCCCTTTTGGTAATATACGCAGAATATGACTATCTTTTGACTGATTTCGAAAATCTGGATCAGGGCACCCCACCTACTAAGCAGACCTTTCTAGGCAGTCTTGTGGCTACGCTCTAGTGTTTTTATAAGTCGGAGGCGAGCGTGAGTGTGCTGCAGTGCGGGGGCAGCGCCGTAGCCCCGTAGTAGCCGGAGTTAATGCGATTCAAAATTTGCAGGGAGAAAAGGATCCCCCCCTCCCCCCCCCCCTTCCCCTCCCCTCAAATTCGTGCCGCACTATTCTAAATTTTTACCGAGTATTGCATTTGTTCTCACGTTTCAGGTCCGAGAGAAACTCGAAGTGGCTAAAGACACTGAGATAAAGATCAACGCGGCGCGCGAAGAGTTCAGGCCGATCGCGACCCGTGGCTCCGTTCTGTACTTCCTGGTGTGCAACATGTCGCTCGTGTGCTGCATGTACCAGACGTCACTAGCGCAATTCCTGGAACGGTTCGACATATCGATGGAGCGCTCCACGCCCAGTCAAATCACGAGCAGGCGGCTCGTGTTCATTATCGAGTACCTGGTGAGTTCGTTGTAGCCGCGGGTTTGAAGTTTGCGGCTCCGTCCTCGACTTCCTTGTGTGCATCATGTCGTTCATGTGTTGCATGTACCAGATGTTACTATAACGTAGTTCCTAGAGCGGTTCGACATATCAATGGAGCGCTAAACGCCCAGTCCCATCACGAGCAGGCGGATCGGATTCATTATCGAGTACCTGGTGAGTTTGTTGTAGCCGCGGGTTTGAAGTTTGCGGCCCCGTCCTCGACTTCCTTGTGCGCATCATGTCGTTCGTGTGCTGCATGTACCAGACGTCACTATAGCGCAGTTCATAAAGTGGTTTGACATATCAATGGAGCACTACACGCCCAGTCCCATCACTAGCAGTCGGGTCGGGTTCATTTTCGAGTAACTGGTGAGTTTGTTGTAGCCGCGGGTTTGAAGTTTGCGGCTCCGTCCTCTACTTCCTGATGTGCCACATGGCGCTCGTGCATTCTACATTTTATTCCTAGTGAAATTTACAGAGAGTACTCGAGCTTTCACGGCAAACAACGATGCCTTCACGAGAACTGCCCGATATCTGAGGTTGAGTCTTACACCGCTCCCGTCGAGATTACCACCGGAAAGCTCACCATCATTACATCTGACACCGGTGACACGCCACCGGCAGAGCCCGAGGCTGAAAATGTAGGTTTATAGTCAGACCTCTAAGATGTCCGAGTAGAAATCCAGCATCCACATGACCTCCTGGCAAAGGCACTCCAATTTATGCCAAAGAATAGAGTGAGTTAGTCGAACTCAGAGCCGAGAAGTCTGAGTTAGTTCAGCTACAACGCCAGTACGCGAAATTGGTGGGCTTTCTTATTGAGGACGAGGAGGATGAGACCAGCAAGGAGGACAAGATCACATCACAAACTCTGGTCTTGACCCCCTAAACGTGAGTGTTGCAGCGTCCACCGCTGTCCCGACCAAGAAACAGCGTCGCCGTCGTCGACGTGGAGGTACCTCGCCACTCAACAGTGCGAGCGCCGCGTGTTGTGCTACTTACTGAGGCGTGTGTCACGCTGCACGCTGTCACGAGTTCCGCGTCACCGACCGGCACGTGCATCGCCCCGCACTCTAGCACGTGGGTCCCGCCACTCACATCCAACTTGTTTACTGCCAACTACCGAAATAAGTGCTCAGGGAAAATCAGGTTTTCCGACAAATTAGGTGCAAGACTTAGACCTCTACTACATTAACGGCTTAACCAAAAAGTAACAAACATTTGCTGTCAAAATAGTTCATTTGTAGATCTTGTAATTGTAATTAATCGTGGTGTCTATGATGAGTACAGTACTATTGTAATTATGGTGGGAAATCATTCAAACATAAGTCGGAACGATTTGAATAAACGTGTTGACACTTCTGGACTTACATAGCAGATTTATATGCAATGAGGTTCTTTCCTAGACGGTTTTCTTCAAAATGCAACTTTGATTGAACAAAAGATGACTTTCAAGACGGCCTGTTTTTTGGTCTGATATAATGAGTTTCCATGATCTCAGATGGTATAGGTCAATGAGGAAGAAGTATAGGTACGTAACCTACTGTAAAAGGTTCGGTAAAAAAGGTTGTGTACTGGCTGAACGTAACCGTTGAAACGTACTATCGTACTGAAAGAAAGTTTGCGATGAAGTTTTTGTACCTACTGGATGAAAGTAGTATTTGATTGAAAGCTGTCATGTGTTGTTTACTAAATAAAATAAATGAAACACTCGGAGACGAAGTATAAGTAGGCACATACTATATAGTGATTATGGACTGAACTTGACAGCTTGCAATAACAGGTTACGTTCAGCCAGTACACAACCTTTTTACCGAACCTTCTTTCAGTGGTTGCGTACCTCTACCATCTGAGATCATGGAATCTCTTTGCATAAAATATATTTTACTCTATGACCAAAAAACAGGCCGTCTACAGCGCCATCTGTTGTATTTTGGAAAACTCTGCTCTGAAAGAATCCCATTTTCCAAATGCCTGTAATTTGACCGAACAACAAAACAAATCTGTGCATAGAATGAATATTAATTTATTTAATATAACGTGTAATCATAGCGATGCTATTTTATATTTCGACATGAATAATTTGATTCATAACTTTACTTTGATTCAGGATACGTTGTACCTGTCTAATAAATATAGACAATTAGTAGCTACATTGTTAGCATATAATATATGCGACGCAGCTATAGTTCGCTTAACCAAGTTCAACTTGACATCAGCTGTTTGTATTGAACAGACTGATAAGAAACCTGATTATGTTAAATATAAGACGACATGCATTGAGAATTCACCGGTTAATAATACTTTGCATGCAACATTGGAATCTGTTCCAAGTAATTTAAGTTCATAAGACAATAGAGGAAATCTCTAGCATACAAGAGCCCCTAAATATGTCGAAGGGTTGTATTTGCCAAAGCCCCATTTGAATATTACCTATCAAAACATCCAGGGGCTACCTGGCAATGAAATTGTCTTAGAATTATTTCTAAAAAAAATTGACATCGATGTTATTTGTATTACAAAACACTGGTTAAAGGAAAATATGATGTGTTTTAACATAATTAATTACAAAATTGTCAGTTGTTACAATAGAAAGACTGCTGATGGAGGTGGTTCTTTAATCTTAGTAAAAAAAATAAGGTGAAACAATGGAAAGATATTCTTGCACTTACTGTTGAAAGACAAATAGAGTTATCCTGTGTTGAGTTAGATAGCCATATTATTGTTTGTGTCTACAGAGCTTTGAGGGACGAAAAAGGCCGAGGCAATTTCGAAGTACTTGAAAAAATTATGGAGGAATCCCTCACTAAACTATGTAATGACAGAAAAAAGTGAATTATTTGTGGCGATCTTAATGTAGATTTGCTTGTATATACAACAATGAAACAACGATTAATAACTCTGTTCAAATAATTTAATTTATGTCATGTATTTTTAGAGCCGACTAGAATTATACTTACCAGACAAACTTGCTTAGATAAGGTTTTATTTAACTGTGCATTCACCAGCAAATTCTAATTTACTGCTTACCTTCCGATCACAGCGGTCAAATGGTTTAATTCCCAATCGCTAGTAAGGATAAGACTGATCCATCATTTCATAGGCCTATTACATCCCATAATCTAGAGAATACACAATACACAATAAACACAGTACACGAAAAACTTAGATATAAATTTGACAGTACCCGATTTTAATTAACAGAACCGAAATAAAATCTATTCAGACTTCTTCAACATTATTCAAACAGAATTCAGTAAAAAAATAAATTAAAGAAAGTCAGTGACTACAACGGTAACTCTAAATTTTATGACTGGGCCACGTTTGGGATTCGTAAAAGTAGAGTTATCTTGTATGACCTTTATGAACAAAAAAATTATAGAACATTTCCTGACTTTGTAAAAAAAAAGGCAAAACATTAGAGTTGGTTTTTAGAGCTGCAAAATCTTTACACATTAATAGAAAATGCAAGATTTTAATAATAGAATGAAAACAGTTTGGCAACAATAAACCGTGAAACTGGCAAAGTTATACCAAGGGACAGCGATTTCTGCCTAAAGATAGGTGATGATACCTCACGACAGCGTTTAAATTCATCCCCATATGAAGCAGACTTTTTTAAAAACAACACTAGCGTCAGTAATGTATATTTAAAGTTTCATCATGTATATCCCCCAGACATCATCAAAACGTTTAGATTACTTAACTTAATACTGAAGACCTGTGGGGTATATCAGTCAAAGTCATTGGTTCAGTAATTCTAGTTATAGTCCCCCACCTTATATATTCAATAAAAGTGTTGACGATGGGGCTTTCCCAGACCTCATGAAACGCAGTAAACTGATATGTTCAATCGAGAGCCTTGGGCGATCCTTCAAATTTGAGAACAATATCTGTTCTTCAAGCACTTAGTAAAATATTTGAAAAGATTATATTCAATCAAATGCTTCAACCGTACAAAACAAATCTACGCCAAACAATATGGTTTCATTTGGGGTAAATCGACTACGGATGCAGGTATTAGGTACCCTTATATCTCATGTTTAATCTGCATGGGAGGCCGCACAGGATGCTATCGTAGTTTTTTTGCGATCTGTCGGAAGGCATTTTATTTTGTTGATGATGCTTCTAATCAAATTAAATCATTACGGAGTCAGAAATAAAGCATTGGATCTACTAAGATCAAACTTAAGCAATTGGATTCAAAAGGTAGAAATCAATGGCGTTAAATCTGATGGATCGAGTTTAAAACTTGGCGTTCCACAAGGTTCCATATTAGGCCCTTTATTATTCCTGGTATATATTAACTATGTTCCTCTCATGGTGAAGCAATTGACTGACATAGTGTTGTTTGCTGATGATACTTCATTGGTCTTCAAAATTGAAAGACAAAAATAATATTTTTGATGATGTTAATGGTGTTGTCTTTGACTCGCGATGTTTAGCAATTCTTTCTAGGATTTTTACATTCTCTACTATAACAAGATACCTCTGGAGATTTTAAAATTACCATTTGGGCAATTTAAAAACCATGTGAAAGTGACTTTGTCGAAAAAGGGATATTACAATGTTCAAGATAACCTAAATGACGGGACTGCATGGGGTGAATCTAACTCAACCCAGACATTGCTGTTAATAATGTTGTAATGATTAATTCCTGCTTATTAATTATAATAATTAATATTTTAATATTTGTATTTGTTAATCACAACCAAATTTAAACAGAGATCTAAAATCTTTGGGAGTTTCTTAGCCCTTCTTCTTCCACAGTGTTCCAATGTAGGGAAGAGGAAAAAAATGACATTTTCTAAGATATGTAAATATAAAGAAATTTTAATTTGACTGACTTTGACTTTGGTACATAATACGAGGTAATTACTCACCTATTCTTTCGGGAGTACAAACAAAACTCTCACGTCTCAACCCAGCTCGTCACCATACCATTATTCAACCTTTTTTCAATTGCGTTCCGTTTTATTCAAATACCACAATTCACAAATCCATGACCACATCGACACAGTGCTGCGGATTATTAGAAAGAAATAGCCTAGCACAGCGCTTGCGTTTGACCCACCCGTGTGTCCGAAAAGCACGCGTCACACAAAATTATTCTGGCCAACCGGGTGGCCCAAAATCGCGTCACGGGTTAAAATAAGCCCGCCATTTTACTAGAAGCACTAGAAACATCTATAATTTGTATGCCTCTTTCAGACGTACGACGTATTTAAGTTTATCTCGCGCGGCTTCTACGAGACGCACAAGTACTTATTCACGTTGCTGCTCACACTGAAGATCGATATGCAAAAGGAATACGTGAGCTTCTTGGAATTCCAAACATTTATCAAAGGTAATGCGTATGGTAATGGTAATAAACCCGAGTGGGTACTTCTTGAGATCATCGCATTATTGTCGCAAAGTGTATACAGATCGTGTTAATCATCTAGATAGCGTCGCACTAACAAAAAACGGATTCCTAGATTCGCCGTGAAGTTGGTAGCAAGGAAACCAGTGTAGCTAGCTTTAAAAAATGGGTTACCTAAAAGTTAGGGAATAAAAGTGACTGCAATACTGCCTGCCGTCTTAAGAGGAAAAGACGTAACTTCCAAAAGTTGATTTCGAGAAAACACGACTTAAAGAGTTTATTTGTTATAGATGTCTTATACAATTATGCCCATTTGACTATGATGTTTGTTGTTGTTGATGTCCTTTCATCTTAGCAAAACCTTATGTGTCTTTTTGTGTTAGTATATTGACTGTGTTATGCAAAAATAAGCCCTTTTTCCTTACCGTATCTCTGTAATGCGATTTTTTAGTAAAATAAGACTTAGTTCATCAGACGCGCCTTCGTTTTCCGATTCCAATGGTATATATATCTCATTTTCGCAAAAAAGGAAGTTACGCCCTTTTCTCTTGCGGCGGCAGAATAGAATACCTACCCCAAATTATCGAGGCATCAAAACCTATTGTAAAACCAAGTAGGTATTAAATGGTAGATTGTACCTAGTCTGGCCATAAATTCTGTCCCAACTTTTGAATACAAACGTCTAGAAAACCGAATGTCATTTGATATGTTTTTGTTTTCGTATGACATAAATAGGCTTCGGTCTTCTAGGAAAGCCCCACTTGACGGCATGATCCAAGCAGAAGACATGGATTGGGGTGTGAAGGAAAACCGAGTCGCTGTTATAGCTCAACACAAGTTCAACAAAACGCCGGTGCAGATCTTCTTTCTGTTACGTTCACTAGGAACATCGATATAAATACTAAGGATAGGCCTTCCCGTACTCAATTTCTTACCATTTTGAGGCTAAGAAAAATAGCGCCCCTGTCAGAATTCGTCGGAACCAAGACAGTACGAAAAATTGTAACGGCGTCACGTTCGGTCACGTTCCGATTTGTGGTGTATAGACACAATATTAGGAAAGTTGATCTACGGATAACTCTCATATACCCGGTGACTTTTAATCGGTGATTAGGAGTAGAAATAAAATATATCTAGCTAAAATTTTACTTAAGGGGCGAGGTCTCACGCAATTACCTCATGTTTAATTAATAAAAAGTTGAAACATAATTAAATAGGCATATAAATTTTTGTCTTTGCCGTTACATTATGAAAGAGGATGTAAGCTCACAGATACACATTAGTAGCGTGACTTGGAATTTAAGATCTTGATTTTGATTTATAAGTAATAAAATACCTAATCATAGAAAAAGTTATGAAAATTGGTACCTGATATCACTGATTAAGTCATCATGTATAAAATAGAGTATTTAGCAATACATTACACGCGTAACATAGCGTCACGCCTTTTCCCATACGGGCTGGCAGAGGCACAACTGTGCCGGTCTGTGCCCACTTAGCTAGTGATTTAATACTCCATCTTGCGTGTCAGGGGGCAAGCCCATCGCCGCAGCTAATGTAATGAAGCCGGAGTAATGAAGATTTCCTCACGATGTTTTCCATCACCGTTAGGACATCCGGTTAGATTATTTATCCTTATATTATTCTGTGCGTCGCGCGTCGCTACAAAGTTACGTCAGTCGAATGGTTGATTTTCGTTTGAGGATTTATTCGAGAACAATATTTTATAGATAATCAATTTAAAGCCAATAGTAATTAAAAATATAATACTTACTTGTGATACGACACTCCCTGTTTTTGTGTTTTGCGATTTGGGTATGATTTACACCTTTTTACGTCGCAGGTCACCATTTTTGTTTTTGCTGCCGATATGTCAATCGGCTGTCACCGTCCAAGCGCGACTGATTGCAAACAGTACAATTTTCCCGATTTTGTACTGTTTTTGTAGCGACACTTTCAAGCGCTCCGTGCCCTGTCCCTACTATTCAAGTCTGTGACTAGGAATCACTATCAAATTCGTATATCGTACCATCAAAAGATTCAGCGAGATGTCCTCTATCGATGACAGACCCAGAAGCGGCCGCCCTTGTGATTCTAGGATGCCAGCGCCGATTAAAGCTGTTGCTGAGCGAATCAGAAGAAATCCTCTTCGCAAGCAGAAAATCCTGTCTAGGGAGATGAAAATTCCACCATCGCATCGCATCATCTCGCATCATCAAACAGGTCCTTCTTGCCGCTTGCCGAAGAACTACAGGACATTGCTTGATAGCAACTTTACGTAACATAAGAGCGACCAGAGCGAAAAAGCTGTTTCAGAAGCACGCTACGGGTGGGTACCAAAGAATCTTGTTTACCGACGAGGAAATCTTTACCGTTGAAGAGAAATACAAACGTCAAAATGACAGTGTGTACGCTCACAGCTCTCAGGAGGCTTCGCAAAAGGTTGCTAAGGTGGAAAGAGGCCATCATCCGGTATTAGTCATGGTTTGGTGGGGCGTATCATCGAGGATGTTACCAAGCTCCATTTTTGCCAGCAGGGCATAAAAACGAAAGCGGCAAACTACCAGACCGACATTTTGGAGCCTGTTGTGAAGCCACTCACTCGGACTATGTTTTCCAAAGAGCATTGGATCTTTCAACAAGACTCAGCCCCGGCATACAAAGCACGAACCACTCAATAGTGGCTAAAGGTCAATTTGCCGGAGTTTATCGCGTGCGAAGATGGCCCTCAGGAAGTCCCGACCTCAACCCCTTGGACTACCGATTGTGGTCAGTTTTAGAGGAGAAGGCCTGCTCGAAACCTCATCGGAATGTCGAGTCGCTAAAACGTGATTTGGTGGCAGTGGCGGCTTCGACAGAATTTATGGCAGGACTAGGTATGTTAAAATTTATAGAACTGAAAGCTTAAATCTCGAAAAGTAAACGTTTGCTAAAAAAAATATCACCATTGGAAAGCTGATAATTTTCTTAGTTTGTCAGTATATCTCTTATTATCAAATTCCTGCAAAGGCCTACTCGAAACCTCATCGGAATGTCGAGTCGCTAAAACGTGATTTGGCGTGAAGTGGCGGCTTTGATACCTCTAGAAACGGTGCGTGCGGCGATAGACGAGTGGCTGGATCGATTGTAGTTGTGTGTGAAGGCAAAAGGTGGTCACTATAAGTAGACTGCGTTTTTATTTGGTTAATTAGGAAATAAAGAATATACCAAACTATAATTTATTACTATTTGTTTGTTTTACTTTGAGCTAGGAATATTTTAAGTAGGTACAGAATTTATGGCAGGACTAGGTACCATAAGGGAATAACACGCCATTTCACCCAAGAAGTTGATATCCACCCGAGCCGCAGGGTAAAATTGGATTTATGACCGAGTTATACGCTCTGTTTTTCACTTAGATTGTGAGAAAATGAAACAGTAAGGTAAAAACTACCTTCTTTTTCTATATATAAAATACATTATCTACACACGTATCATAAACCCTCTACGTTACGTACTACGTTACGATCAGCATAATGTTCTACTTGGTAAAAACTCATTTCTTATCTGAAAAATTACACATTATGACCATAATGTGTAATTTTTGTACACATTATGACATTCAAATTTCGAACGCCGACGCCCGCCTGCATGCCGCCCCTAGTTTGTCTGTGAAGTTGGTACTGACATTCAAATTTCGAACGCCGACGCCCGAAGTTGGTGCTACAGAACAAGCTAAACAACTGCAGAGCCACAATGCCGGTCAAACATGCGGTTCCTGTACACATCAAAGAGAGCTTATGATATGTGTGTAGATAAACTAGTGTATGTAACTACATTATTAGGCATTAAAATTCTCGAGTGAAACCCACTCTCGAGTATTAATGTCCTCCATTATGTAACAGTCACATAAACTACTATTCTGTTTTGAAGCATGTGATCGTGTATATTGAATTATTTTAATTTGTGCATCAATGTTCAGTTTACCTATTCGCTAATTTCATATGAAGGAAGTAAAATCTCTACAAATACCACCACTTTCTAGCAAGTATCTAGGTGTAAAAGTACCATGACAACACACATTTGTAAGAGGTAAATTTTTGTTAAAAATTTATAAGTATCGAGCACCTAAAGTGGAACTAGTGATAACGAAGAATTATCATTAGTACCATTATTTCAAGTTCTATTCATAGTGGAACTAGTGTTGATAAAAATTATCATTAGTTCCATCATGGTACAAATCATGGAACTAGTGTCAACGAACCGTTTTTTTTTACATTTTCAAACCCCATATCTCCGCCATTTTCAAAAAAATACAAAAACTGAATCGACTATTAATTATCCAACCTGCTTCCAATATTTCACGAGAATCGGTTGTGAAATAAAGAAGAGAACAACTTGTAGAAGAGAACAACCGGACAGACAGATAGATAGACGGACAGACATACGAAAGCATTTTGCCCAATCCTGAAACGGAGAGGCTTCGCGCGCTTGGTCAAAAAAACTGGCGAATTATATGCGCTCTAATGTGCGGGAAAAAACCTTCAAGATCCTCGAGTGGGGAATCAAATAAAGATTCGAAAACAGCTTAATTTATTTTTTCAAACCAATTTCTGTTGGAAGTGTTTATTGAGATACACAACATATATATTTTTTAGATTTTTCACTCTCTTACTTTAAACGTTAGAGAAGGGGGGGGGGGACACATTTTTTCCACTTTGGAAGGGTCTGTCTCTTTAGCGATTTACTTAGAGGAAAAATGGTTTCAGGAACCTCAACATAATTTTTAAAGACCTATCTATAGACACCCCATACATATAGATGTGATGAAAAGATGTGATGAAAAATATATTTTTTGGTTTCAGTTCCATGTATGGGGAGCCCCCCCTTAATGTTTTTAAAGTGAAAACTTCTTTTACACCTGCCTTGCTCGTAAAGACCAACTTACTTACGTTCAAAGAGTGAATGTAAGTAAGTCTTTACGGCATTCATTCGTTGTCTGCATTGAAAACTACGTTCCATTTTCAAATTACTTTGCAGAACAAGCAATGCTTGATATGTAATGGATTTTCATACAACTTTACAGTTCAAGCTATGCAAACCTCCTTGGTCAAAAACTCAACCAACACAAAAAAAAATAAAAAATTGGCGGTAATTCAATCGATATTATTTGAAGTTTGATAAAGTTTATCTCAAATAAATTACCTAATTAAAAATGTCAAGTGATGAAGTGGATATGGAAGCTGAGAATGTAATCGACAACCTTTTGCCAAATAAATCAAAAGAAATTAATATGTAGGTACCTCATTAGTTTTTTGATATGAATTTAAATTACATTGTTTTATTTTATTTGTTGTGTTTTATTTTCCTCGCAAGAAAGGTGTAAAATAGTATACTTCTCTCGGGTTGTAAGTAGCTATTGCACCCTCGAACCATATCCGCCCTTGCTCGCTTCGCTCGCTCGGGCGTCTAAATATCTCGGGTGCACTCGATCCTTAGAGCCCTTTGCGAGCGAAGCTCGCACGGGCACCAAATTGCATCTCGTTCCGTAATAGCTCACTTACTTCCCTTGTAGCGTAATGTACTATTACACCTGCCTTGCTCGTAAAGACCTACTTACTTACGTTCAAAGAGTGAATGTAAGTTAGTCTTTACGTCATTCATTCATTGTCTGCATTGAAAACTACGTTCCATTTTCAAATTACTTTACAGAACAAGCAATGCTTGATATGTAATGGATTTTCATACAACTTTACAGTTCAAGCTATGCAAACCTCCTTGGTCAAAAACTCAACCAACACAAAAAAAAAAATTGGCGGTAATTCAATCGATATTATTTGAAGTTTGATAAAGTTTATCTCAAATTAATTACCTATTACATTGTTTTATTTTATTTGTTGTGTTTTATTTTCCTCGCAAGAAAGGTGTAAAATAGTATACTTCTCTCGGGTTGTAAGTAGCTATTGCACCCTCGAACTATATCCTCCCTTGCTCGCTTCGCTCGCTCGGGCGTCTAAATATCTCGGGTGCACTCGATCCTTAGAGCCCTTTGCGAGCGAAGCTCGCACGGGCACCAAATTGCATCTCGTTCCGTAATAGCTCACTTACTTCCCTTGTAGCGTAATGTACTATAGCATCGTTGTGATCTGGATTGTTATGAAACGAAAAAGCGACTGTAAAAAGAGACAGATACATAACTCCATACGATTTAACGTGCGAGAGAATGAGATAGCATGCATTATACAGTGCTTCGTATATTTGCGATCGCCTCTTTGTGCGGTGCTTCGTACCCAGTTTCGCTAGCAGTCGCGCGAGGTTTGCTATCGAGACAACATGCCGAAGTAATCCGTCAAAAAGTTTAAAAACGATGCCAATCATATATTGAAAAAACATGGTGTGTCGTATTTTCGGTAAGTAACAATTATAAGTTTTATAACGTAAAAGAATTGGGGCTGAATTCACCCTCAATCTAACTAATAACGTGATTTTAGAATAAATATTTTAATAAATGCGTTGGGTGGAACAAAGTTCCTCGCCGAATGAATGGAATCGTTTTTGACATGTTGTTGAGAAAGTTTGGCGCCTATTTTAATTTTGCTTTACATAATTTTTATAATTAATAACTAATATCTACCTTATAGATAATTAACATCAGACTAAAACATTTCTTTAGTACGGAACCAATAGCTTTTTCCCCATTTTTTTTATAACCTTTTAGTAGTAAGTTTATGATTAATTTTGATAATAATGATTTTATGCATTAGTTTTACAACAATTATCATCATCATCATCATTAAATTACATATACAACTGTTTAATATTTATGCTTCGGAACGCACCTCGGTTTTTGTTTCGCGGATCGACCGCGAGTGATCGGAACATCACTAGCTAGCTGTCACTTGCACAGAAAAAAATGCCTCTTTGCACGTGGAAAAAATTGTCGGCGTCAAGCATCAGGACTTGGCTGAATGTTATTTATAATAATCTCGGAATAATCGTCAAGAAACAAGTAGATTTCACGTCATCGTAGTGAGTGCTTCGTGCTGTGAAAGGTTGAAGTGAGTCGGTCACCAATTCGTCGCGTTCTGATGGCGACCCTTGTGGTCGGCAGCATTACGACAGCGCCAGCAGCGGGCTACGACACGAGTAAGATTCGACTCCCAACACCCCCCACCCTTGTGTTCCTCATCCCGTACTCCTGCCTCGAATCTGAACTTTCGCATACCAGTCGACGGCGTCAAGGTCAGTACTACTTCGTGACATTCCACTGTAAAACAACCCTTCACAGACTTCCACCCTTTCGGTTAAGGGGGGGATTTAACATTTTGGTAGCAGAGGCGTGGTTTCCTAGTAGGAAATCGAGTTGAGAATCGGTTGTAGGGTTGTTTTTTTTGCCGCGTTGTAGTTGGGAGAGGGTGGGTACCTCAGATTGGTCGGCAATCTTTGTTGTGAGTGAGTCTTTTGTGGTCGGTATACCACAATTTAGGTTTATTTTAGGTTAGTGAACGTATAATTAACGGTTAACGATTATTATAAATTTGTAGTCGGAAACTACTGTTGCGTGCATAAGGATTAAAAGGTCATTCCGCGAAGTAACTATATTGTATTACTTGTGGTAGAGCGTCGGGTTCTATAGTATTGCAGTGTTATTTCGGTTTACAGAGCAGAGTCAGGCTATTTAAGGGGTATTAAGCTGATTTTGCTATATTGTTTAAGTTTATAGTCTCGGAGCCCACCACCCTTTTTTTTATAATAAATTTTTGTGTGTTATTTTTTATTGTGCTTTATGGTGGCATTCTCTAATTGATTTAGAGTGTATAGTTATAAGGTGTAATCCACAGGGCGACCATATTAAATATTTTTAGGACTTAATTGTGTTGTAGTCGCTTCAGTTTTGACAACTTAGTTTTAATTTCTGTGCCCAGCGCTGACGGGTAAGTGCTGGTCTCTGGCTATACTTAGTTCGGTAGTGAAGTATAGGACCAGAATCCATTCAATCGGTCAACATGGCACCTTCACCCTTGACGGTACTGCGGAATGGTGTCCGGGAGGAAATGAGATGGCTCGCCCATACTCATCAGTATGAGGAGCGACCGGACATGGATGATGTCCTGCTCAAGCGTGTGGAGGACGCAATGACACGCGTCGGGAAGGTGTGTCGGCTGGCTGCGGAGGCTGAAGCTCTCGGGCTTACTGATGAAGTTTCGGTGGCTACAGTGAAACAGCTCTGCGCGGATGCTGACCAAGCGATGGAATGCTTGGGTGACATCGAGCGTCGCGCGGAGAAAATTAAGCGGTCGCGAAGGAATGACCGTGGGGAGGGTAACGGAGACCCACCCCCGAAGGGTGTTGTTGGACGGCTGCCACACCTGGAGATTCCGGCCTTCAGTGGGGCAATTGATGAGTGGCCGGCCTTCATCAATTTATTTGATAGTTTGGTCCACGGTCGGGACGACCTGGACAACGCCTACAAGTTGGCCCAACTATTGATGGCTCTACGGGGCGAACCGAAGGAGTTGGTCGGTCACCTAACGGTCACGGCGGGCAACTACGATATAAAAAGGTCCATATTGTTGGACCGCTACCAACACAAACGGCGGTTGGTTGATGCGCAGCTAGGGAAGCTGTTTAGCATCCCTAGAGTAACCTGGGATGTTGATATCCGAGTACAGGTGCTCAACCCTGTGCTGGTGGCCACTAAGGCCCTTCAGAACCTTGGTCTTCCGGTAGACCAATGGTCATATATTATTCTATATATGGTTTTATCACGGTTGCCTGCAGCTGTTCAAAGTCGGTTTGAACAGCTGCATGGGGGCAGTAGCACGGAACTGCCCACACTTGTCCAATTGACAGATTTTTTGGAGGGTGAATAAAGGCGATGTGACACACTGGACACGGAGGCCAGTGTGCAGCGCCAACCCGCGCGGATGCGGGAGGGACCGCGCCCCCGCCCCCACGGGGGGGTGGGAGGTCGAAACAATTTGGTGTTTTGAATGCCGCGCCGTCGGGTGACGGCTGTGTGCACTGCGACAGTGCCGGTCATGAAGTGACCAGTTGCGCCAACTTTAAGGCGCTCGGGGTAGCTGCCCGCAGGAAGATAGTCTTCCGCCACCGATTGTGTTTCGGTTGTTTGGGGCCGCACACGCTGAGCGAGTGCTCGCGCGCGTTCCCGTGTGAGTGCTGTGGTGGCAAGCACCACATAGTGTTGTGCCTGAATCGGTCAGGCCCTTCGGACGGTCACCAGGGCCGGACTCAGGTTGGTCGGCCACAGGGCCCAACCAGGGCTGGACCCAGTCCCCCTCCGGGCAACGGGAGTCACCAACGGGGTGACTGGGTTACCCGCGGACGGGACCCCCCCCCCGAGGGGGGCTAAGATGGTGATGGGATGGAGATGGCTAAGATTTCAATAGCCAAAGCCAACCAATACATAGATCAGACATAGACGTCTAAGTGTGGCTGCCGAGCAGGTTAATTTCTCCATGACACAATTTTGGTGGAGATGCGGTTGGATAAAATAAGATCTCATTTAAACCTTTGAGAATGCAAGTCCACAATATGTAACAAAAAATATTGACTACCTACATCTCTCTAAAGTTGGATGCTTATGGAAATTAGATCTCCATTTCCATTTTTGGATGACATATGGATCCGTAATGGGTCTTTGATGCTCTGCCTGCCCGCGAGAGAGATAGGCGTTATTTATTATGTATGTACTTTTTTATTTTTTTACAGTTTCAGCGAGACAAAAATAAAGTTCTTATAGTTCATAATTGTGTTGAAGTGTTATTGCGATCGTTCACCTCCTTTCGTTACGGTGTAATTTTGTCGTGCGTACCTATCTTTTATCTTCTTACGCTTCTTTCCATATTTTGTAGGGAGGAATGTTTTAATATGGCAACACCTGTATAGGGCCGCTTCGCAAGCTTAGATTGCAAGTAAAACCGGTAAAAAAAAGAAAAATAGATGAAATATCATACTGAGCGCGGGGGGTAACATGCGGGATAGCCGGGGTTCGGTCGCCGCTGTCCACGGTTAGCGAGGACTTCGGGCCGCCGGCTCACCGCGTGTTACGGGCGGGTGTCAGATGGCACCTATGAGTAGCGCGAAGGCTGGGAGTCCACCACCTTCTGCGCAACCCTGCCCGTCGCTCTGGGAGGCGAACAGTCGGATGTCGCCCCCATTCCTAGAGCGCCCCAGGTTGGATCCTCTCTCCCCCATTCATCCACGGTGCGCACCGGGCACACCGTACACCGTCCGGTATGGTCGGATACCGGGACAGCGAGGGGCCTATTATACGGGTTGGGACCCCTTGATGCACATACGGTCTGATATGCCGGTTGCATATCAGCAGCCTAGTTACTCCGAGGCCGACGGAGGTCTCAGCGGGTTCGGATCCCGCGGAGGTTCCCGCTAGGGACACGCCGCCCACTTACAGGGTGCCACCACTCCACAGACGGTCATGCTCCCCACCGCCTCTGTGATAGCGTGGAGTTCGGACG
The DNA here is from genome assembly GCA_949825045.1 of Argyresthia goedartella. Lineage (NCBI taxonomy): Eukaryota > Metazoa > Arthropoda > Insecta > Lepidoptera > Argyresthiidae > Argyresthia > Argyresthia goedartella. Next base: position 16,946,527 of record OX463810.1, read on the forward strand.
GCAAATCATGTGTGGCACGAGCACTATTGGACTCGGGGGCCCAGGGGTGCTTAGTCTCGTGCAACCTTGTAAGACGGTTGGGCATTTCGGTAAGGGAGTATCCACATTCCATTCGGGGAATGTCGGTTCCGTTAAGGGAGTATGTCGGATTACTCTCTCGTCACGGGTGGATTCATCGGTGAATCTGACGGTCACGGCATTAGTCATGCCTAATGTGATGGGCTCACACCCTCACGTACGGTTGTCGCCCTCGGTGCGACAGTTGTTCGCTGGGTTGTCACTGGCTGACCCGGAGGACCCCTGATATTCCGGGCTTAGTAGACATTTTATTGGGTGTTGATGCCTTGGGATACCTGTTAGTGCCAGGTGTCCACGTGTTGCAGGCGACTGGTCTGGTTTCGGTCAACACCAGACTGGGCCATGCGGTAATGGGTCCGGTCATGCCGGCTGCCCCACGCCTAGCGACTCGTAGTCCCTTATTCGGTTCTGTACTCTCGGAGGTGATACAGAAGTTTTGGGAGGTGAAGGAACCACCTACGGTCCGCCGGTTGGACCCGTTTGAAGAAGAGTGTGAACAGTTTTATCGGAACAATACTGGTCGCCTTCGGTCAGGTCGATTTATCACACGTCTTCCATTCCGGAGTGATCGCCCACCGCTGGGCAGTTCACACCATGCAGCAGAGACGCGGCTTCTGTCGATGGAACGACGCTTGAAGCGTGACGGGATTTTCCGGCAGAAGTACGTCGACTTCATGCGGGAATACGAGTCGCTCGCTCGGGATGTCGGTTTCGGGTATCGACTGGAAGCGTGAAGACCACTGCTTCCTGCCTCATCACGCGGTCTTGAGGACCCCGGAGGGCAAAATACGGGTAGTGTTCGATGGATCGGCATCAACATCTAACGGCATGAACCTGAACCAGTGTTTGCATTCAGGGCCGAAGTTGAACCATGACATCGCGGATGTTATCACATGGTTCCGTCGACACAATGTTGTGTTTGTAGCTGACATCCGGATGATGTTTAGGCAGACGGTCATTCACCCTGACGATAGACGGTATCAGCTGATACTGTGGCGAGAGAGCCCAGATCAGCCCATCAAGGTGTACGAGCTGAACACCAACACGTACGGGCTACGGTCTAGTCCTTATTTGGCGATTCGCACTCTGCGGGAGTTAGCGGATCGAGAACGGTTAAATTTCCCTAGAGGAGCAGCGATCCTGGAGCAGGATCTCTACGTGGACGATATCTGTACCGGTGCAGATTCCGTAGAGGAGGCGCTCGCTCGACGGGACGAGCTAGTTGAGCTCTTACGGGGTGGAGGTTAAGAGCTCCGGAAATGGATGTCGAACTCTCCAGAGTTACTGTCTGGGCTTCCGGATGACTACCAGCAGGATCCCCACATTTTCGAAAATCTGGAAAATCCGAATATGTTGTCGGTATTAGGCGTCCAGTACCAGCCGGTGTCAGACATGTTTTCGTATCGGGTCGAGTTGGACACCCCGAAGGCCTGGACGAAACGGAACGTCCTTTCAACGGTGGCTAGGACATTTGATCCAAACGGGTGGATCACCCCGGTAACATTTCAGCTCAAGTGTTTTATGCAGCAATTGTGGTCTGCTGAGCTGAAATGGGAAGACCCGATCGGCGGGTCATTGAGCTCAGAGTGGGAATCGTTCTTTTCGACCCTCCCTGGCATCAATCGGATTTCACTGCCACGGAGGTTGGTACCCACCAAACGATACACCGCCACCCTGCATGGGTTTTGCGATGCCTCGGAGAAGGGCTACGGAGCTTCGGTGTATCTGCGTACGGTCGACTCCTCGGGGGAGGTTGATGTGCGGTTGGTCATGGCCAAGAGCAAGGTTGCGCCGTTGCGCACTCGCCTGACCATTCCCAAATTAGACCTTTCAGGAGCGGCTCTCCTGACTCGTCTGCTCAACCACACGATGACGGTTCTTCGTGGGTCAATAGCATTAGAAGATACGGTGTACGCTTGGACGGACAGCCAGATCGTGTTATGCTGGCTGAAGGCTTCAGTTCACAAGCTGGAGATTTTTGTGGCGAATCGGGTTTCGCAGATTTTGAATTCGGAGGTTCCCTTAATCTGGAGACATGTTCCAGGGGAAATGAACCCAGCAGACTGTGCGTCTCGTGGGTGTCACGCTCCGGAGTTAGTTGGACATCCCTTGTGGTGGGGTCCAAAATGGTTGACTCAAGCCGAATCGGATTGGCCAATGAGTCCACGCGTTACCTCGGCGAACGGCGCCTTGAATGTCGGTGTCTGTACGACGCAACCAGAGCCGGAAGAGGAGTTCAGCCTGCTGGAACGGTACAGCTCGCTCGACAAGCTGGTCAATGTGACCGCCTGGATCTTCCGATTTGCACGGAATTGTCGCAATTCTGAGGCGCAACGGGTACGGACACAAGTCCTGACGCCACGTTGTTACTCCCTCGGAAAGGAAAGTTGGTCGAACTGTTGATACAGGATCGACAAATTCGGAATGGGCATGTCGGATGCCACGCCTTGATGGCGTTTCTCCAGCGCGAGTTCTGGATTCTATCGGGAAGACGCTTAATGCGTAGCGTCGTATTTCGTTGCCTGCCTTGTTATCGGACCAAGGCGGCTACGATGCAGCCCCAGATGGGCGATTTGCCCTCGGATAGGGTTAACGAAATCCGGCCCTTTGCGGTGTCGGAACGGATTTCGCGGGACCATTCATGGTCAAGTCTTCACAGCTTCGGAACGCCAGATTAGTGACGGCATACCTGTGCGTCTTCGTGCGCTTGGCCACGAAGGCAGTCCACTTGGAGGTGGTCAGTGACCTCACTACGGAGGCATTTATCGCATGTCTGGATCGGTTCGTCTCACGAAGGGGCCTCCCGTCATTAATCCGTTCGGACAACGGCACAAATTTTGTCGGAGCCAGGCGATATCTGCAGGAGGTCACTCAATTCCTGAACGGTAACTAGGACGCCATCGGTACGGCTTGCACCCGACGAGGGATTGAATGGGTTTTCAGTCCGCCGGGATGTCCTCATTGGGGAGGAATTTTTGAGGCTGCGGTTAAATCGGCTAAGTCGCACCTGACGAGGATCATCGGTGAGACCTCTCTACGCTTTGAAGAGCTTGCGACGCTGTTCTGTAAAATTGAAATGACACTGAACTCGCGTCCGTTGTGCGCGCTCAGTTCGGATCCAAATGATTTGGAAGCGTTGACGCCGGGTCACTTCCTGATAGGTCAGCCCCTTAACGCCCTGCCAGAATACCCATTCGGTGATGTTAAGTTAAGTCGGTTAACTAGGTGGCAGATGTTGCAGCAGATGGCTCAAGATTTTTGGAAACGGTGGTCCCTTGAGTACTTGCACATCTTGCAGCAGCGCCTTAAGTGGACGGACCGGACGAGCCCCCCTCAAGTCGGTGATTTGGTGCTGATTAAGGATGCGAACCTGCCATCATTGAGATGGAGACGAGGACGGATCGTCAATTTGTACACGGGTCGGGATGGCACGCCTCGATCAGCAGAAGTCAAGGTGGGGGACTCGGTCCTCAAGAGAGCGGTCGCAACACTTTCTCGCCTTCCTATTGATTAGGGACAGGTTCGGGCCTGTCCGGGCGGGTGACTGTTTAATATTTATGCTTCGGAACGCACCTCGGTTTTTTGTTGCGCGGACCGCGAGTGATCGGAACATCACTAGCTAGCTGTCACTTGCACAGAAAAAAAATGTCTCTTTGCACGTGGAAAAAATTGTCGGGTCAAGCATCGGGGCTTGGCTGAATGTTATTTATAATAATCTCGGAATAATCGTCAAGAAATAAGTAGATTTCACGTCATCGTAGTGAGTGCTTCGTGCTGTGAAAGGTTGAAGTGAGTCGGTCACCAATTCGTCGCGTTCTGATGGCGACCCTTGTGGTCGGCAGCATTACCATAGCGCCAGCAGCGGGCTACGACACGAGTAAGATTCGACTCCCAACACCCCCCACCCTTGTGTTCCTCATCCCGTACTCCTGCCTCGAATCTGAACTTTCGCATACCAGTCGACGGCGTCAAGGTCAGTACTACTTCGTGACATTCCACTGTAAAACAACCCTTCACAGACTTCCACCCTTTCGGTTGAGGCGTGGATTTAACAACAACATTATTATTCCATATTTCCAAAACATGAAGTCTTAAGAGAAAACTGGCGGCAAATTATTGCAAATGAAAGGGGCGTTAAATATTTTAATCCAAAGGCTTCAAGTGTGGTTAGCTTAGGAAATATGTAGATGTGCGTTTGCATTATAATTGCAAAAAAGAAAATAATAAGAAAAAAAGCTCTTCTAAACGACAGTGTTTAATAAACTTAATTTGTTTCAAGGTACATAAAATATATATTTTTAAACAATTGTAACCTACTTTGTTTAAATTCACCTTTTTTCCATTTACACTCCCAATCAGGGCTTTTCTGTAAGTTGTCTAAAGTTAGGTAATAAAAAAAAACTACAAACCCGACTGTGGTTTACTAAAATGCACTAAAAACAAGAATATAATACTTAGCGTAATTGTTGAGATTCGATAAAATGATTGCAGTACATTGTTAAATTGAACGAGAAAATGATGGTGGATTACAATTTTAAGTTAGTTTTATTACCATTGCCATTTTCCTGCTTTTTAGTACAAAACTAGAAAAAATCTGTAGATAGGTACTTAGTTTAAAACTACAGTTTATTTTTTATAGCTTATGCAATATTTGTATATTTTTCCGTAATCTACTTTTATTTTGATACCCCACTCGAGGGTCTTGAAAAAAAAAACCCGCACATAAAATCCGCCATTATTATTTAGTCAGATATCGAGTTTGATCTCTTACTTTATTGGATATTACTTTTTCTGTATGTTGTTTGTGAATGTACAATAAAGAAAATATGAATTTATAAATTATGAGGTCAGACTCGTACACGAAGGGTTCCTTACTATCGTACAGTGTATTTACAGTTAGAGCTTAGTTCTGTCTCATGTTTTGAGTAATCTTCGATTATTGCTAAAAGGACGTACAAATTATTACGTCCAAAACGTAACTTTAACATTGCCTATTTCGCTACTCCACAGACGCCCTGTTCCATTGTGAGCCAGTGGCAATAAATTTTATGAGGCACGATGCGCTTTAGCATTTTGGAATGTCATAACCGCCAAACACTGGCATTGGAAATACAACTCGTTGCAACGCTATGTCAAACGTCATAGGGTAGTATTTCAAAAACTTGATCTTGATACAATACTTGGTTTAATGTTTGCCTACCACACGCACACACTCGCAATGAGTGAAGGACAGGTTTTGACGTGATTTTGAACTTGATGCTGTCTGTATCTTGGGTATATATAATCGAAGTTCGTACCCTTTCCTGTAGTGTCTACCGAGATATAGTGGGGGTTCTTGCGGCGAAAGCATACATGTACGGCGAAAGCATACGATCAAGCCCGAGCGTTGTACGTGTGTGTACGCGCCTGCGTATTACCAGCTTCGGAAAAAGCATCACAACAACCGTGATGTATTGTACACGTGTATCATTTAAATAATCATTTCATTGTTCAATAAAAAAAAAATCGAATATGCCAAAATTAAACGCAGACTATTGTCGTGAATATCGAAAAAAAAAGAAGAAAACAATACTAAAAAGACTACAAAAAGATAACTAAACCAATTATCCTATCTCTTAAAATTTTACAATCGTCTTATTATATTTAAGTTCATTTTTTTGAAGGTTTCACTTCTATCGCGTGTGAACTGCACACAATGTTTATTTTTTCAATTGTTGTATAAAAATCATAAAGCGGTTCACATTTTTGAATACTAGGCACGCGATTGGCTGAAATCTGTATAAGTTAACTTTCATCAGCACCTAGGAATGGGTCCAATTTACATATTTTTTCGTTTATAATTGCATTTTTATGATTTGTCACTCCAAAATATTTTCAACCATATAGATTTTATATATTTTCGAACCTTTATTTTGATACCCCACTCGAGGATCTTGAACAAAAAAGATTTTTATCAAGCACATTAGAGCGCATATAATCCGTATTTTTTTTTATTACAGTGACCCTCTGGCGATTAAGACAAATCTATTGTCGTATTATTTATCAAAATCGGTTGTGTAGTTACGACCGGACATAGGAAGTGACATACATACATTCAGGTGAAATACTTAACCCTCAATAAATAAATACAAGCGCCTGCGTTATTATAATATAAAATAATTCAATATACACAATTAAATGCTTTAAAACAACACTATCATAATAACATTTTTATTAGAAAGAAAGAAAGAATAGTAGTTTATGTGACTGCTACCTAATGGAGGGCATTAATACTCGAGAGTGGGATTATAATAATATCACTCGAGAGTTTTAATGCCTAATTATGTACAGTTACATACACTAGTTTATCTGCACACATAATAAGCTCTCTTTATGTGTTCAGGAACCGCATGTTGGACCGGAATTGTGGCATTGATCATTGCTTTGCAGTTGTTTAGCTTGTTCTGTAGTACCAACTTCACTGACAAACTAGGGGCGGCACGCAGGTGGGCTTCGGCGTTCGAAATTTGAATGTCATAATTTGACAAATGTTGGTACATTATGGTCATAATGTATCAATATTCAGATAAGAAATGAGTTTTTACCAAGAAGATTATCATTATGCTGGTCGTAACGTGTGGTTTTTGGACGCAGTAAAGAGGGTTTATGATACGTGTGTAGATGACTTTTATTGCACATAAACAAATAATGTATTGTATTTTAATAGCCTGTAGAATCGTAACCATGGGGCGCACAGGTTTGGTTTCATAGTAAAAAATAATATGATTAGTATGTTCTATCCGAATATAACCTTTTTTTCTTTCTGGCCGGAACTTTCAATTTTTGGCACGAGAATGTATGGAACGTGAATGATCTCCTTTATTAATGCAGTCACCTCGTCTGGCAGGCTGTATTGCTCAATTATCTTAGGTCTAAGGTCTAGATTATTAATCTATGGTATAGATGATGATAGATGATGACAACACTTATTGCACTAATGTCTAAATTGCGATTTTATGTAGCCTGTATCCAGCATAAAGAAGGTCTTTTTGAGCATGAGAAGTGAAAAGAATAATACTAATAATTTTTATTATCATTCTTTCATTTAAAAGAATCAAAATAATATTGACAGCCGAAACTACATAGCCGCTAAATTATTTTTGAAACTGCGGCATTGTGATCTGGCAGCCGGATTGCTTTTCCCCATTGTTTTACCATTGTGCACTACATCCAACTTTAAGGCGAAGGGAAAAGTTGTATGATAACGCGCTATCAGCGTTACAACTATGCTCGACGCGGTAACTTTCGAGCTAACTAGATGTTAGTTAACTGTGTCATAGGATAACAAACTTTGTCGATAGGTGGTGCCGCTTTGGATTTAAACGCGTGCCCGCCAAAACCGTTCAAATGGATCACTGATATGTCATGGCTGAACCTGGTACAGTTGTCGGGCCTGAGGCAGTTCACAAGTATTCTCGACCAAATCACGAATAACGAGAAGCAGTGGAAGGTTTGGTTAGTTAATTTCATAAAAAAGTGTACAGCCGAGAATAGCCGGGAATATGAACATATACAACATAGGATCTGGCGTTAATATAACTCGGACGACTTTATTTTTGTGCGTTCTTTATTTGTACGAAAATATGGTATCACTTATCATCATCATGCTCAGCCCACATCCACCTAATGCTAGGCAAATGCCTCTCCTCTATAGCGCCAACCCCTATGGTCCTGTGCCAACCGCATCCATTGAGATCCTGTCGAATTAAGTACTCCACCTCAGTCCCGTTATCCGCTTACCTACTTCTTTGACCTCCGACTTCTGTCGAATTTCGTCGTTTGGCACGCGGTCAACAAGAGAGATACCTAACATGGAACGCTCCATTGCACGTTGGGCCACCTTGATATTGTGAATAATTTGCTTAATGAGCGTCCATATTTCGGCTCCATTGGTGAGGATAGGCAAGACAGACAGGCATTGTGATAGTTTGGACAAAGACTTCGGTCTAGTTACCCGAAAGCAGCCCACCCTAAGCCGACGCGTCTGTTGGTGTCATTCACCTGTGCATCTCGGTCAAAGGTTAAACGATGTCCAATATAGACCATCGCTGACCATCTCTACGGTGTCGATGCCAACAATTATGGTCGGTACATTTACACAGCGATTCGTCATGATCTTTGTCTTAGACGTTCATCCTGAGACCGACTTTCAGGGAAGCTTCATGCAGTTCTGCGAACCTATGTTGGAGATCTGAGAGGCTTTCGGTGACGAGAATGAGGTCCTCCGCAAACCTGAGTTGCGACATGTTCGCCCCGTTTATGTTGACTCCTCTCTCGCTCCAATCCAACGTCTTCATAATATCCTCCAGAACGTTGGTGAAAAATTTGGGCGAGAGAGTGTCGCCCTTTCGGACGCCCCTGTCTTTATACACAGGTGTTTCTATGCATTTTCGCGGATTTGTACAGCTCCTGGACGATATCGACGTATCGCATGTCTATTCCGCAGCGAAGGAGAGAATGGAACAGGGCCGAGTGCTCTACGCTGTCAATATCCCTTCTCGTAGTCAAAAAAGGCGAAACACAGGGGCCGGTTGTATTCTCTGCATTTTTTCATCAGCTGCTTAACCACATGGATGTGGTCCATTGTCGAGTATCTGCTCCGGAAACCAGCTTGTTGGTATTCGTCGAGTGTGGTAGTGAGACGGTGGCACAGGACTTGGGCAAATAGTTTGTAGACCTGAGAGAGCAGGCATCTGGGACGGTTATTAGATAGATTCGTCTTGTCCCCCTTTTTGTAAAGAATCGTTACAATGGCGTTCTTCCAGGAACCGGGTGTAACACACTGAGCCAGAACGATGTTGAAGAGTTTTACGAGAACTTTAAGGACGGTTTCTCCACCAGCCTGCAGTATCCTCCTCAGATGCTTTGCCGTTTTTAATTTCGCCTAGAGCGTACTGTACTTCGTCTGAAGTGATCGGATATAGATCGCTACCGTTGCACTATGTTATCACTGCCCGCGCCATATATTTTGTGGCTTGCTTCTAAGGACTATGTGATAACGAAATTAAGGCCATCATATCTATTTTCAGGTTCGACAAGGAAGCCCCAGAGGAAGAAGTGATTCCTGATGGATACCATAATCTGGATGTGTTCAGGAAACTCCTGGTTGTCCGTAGCTGGGCCCCAGACAGGACCATCGCTCAGAGTATGTAAGTGTTGAGTTGAGTTGACAGTGGTAATGCTGTTTGTTGTAGCGACAAACGGAAAGGCTGCTTCCACATTAGGGCGGCAGTCGCGCGGCAGCAGCGAGGCGGGGTGGCACGCTATATTTCGAAGATATATCCTAACGGGGAAAATCATTATTGCTTTTGATGATAGTCTGTTATTCGTTAAATAAGGAATGGGCGAATACGTGCGCTTGCTATACTGTTGGTCAGCCGCGCGACTGCACCGCTTTTGTTGTGTTGCTATTTTTTATATGGAAATCAACCGCTTCTGAGCAGCGTGACAGCCGCAAGTCCGCCGCGTGACCGTTGCGGAATGGATGGTGTAAGCACTGCAAGACATTCAAGATACAAATAATGGTCCCATTTATTTTTGCAGAAAATACGTCTGTCATTCGATGGGCACCAGATTTTCTGAAGCCGTCATTGTGAATTATGAGGTGATTAAATACATTCTTTAACGGGTAATATGACCGTAAATCCAGGTTTTATTGACATAAATTGCCAGACAAAATAACAGATTTTGACTGACAAAATAACTAATTTTGCCTGACAAAATAACAGATTTTGACTGACAAAATAACTAATTTTGCCTGACAAAATAACTGATTTTAACTGACGAAATAAAAAAAAAATACTGACAAAATTACTAATTGCGCGATAAACTGAGCGAGACTAGAAATGCTGGTTTTATCTGACAAAAGCAAGCAGAAATCTGGAAAACAGCAACTCGAAAACCTTAATTCGAGTAACATAAAATGCAAAACAGGCATTGGATTTCGTCATTCTTATGGTAGAGGTGGCCAACTGAGGATTTCGTGAGTATCTCGAGTGCGCTTTTGCGATACATCTTCATACTGATCAAGAGCCCGACTAAACTATCGGCTTATAGAAGTTCTGTGGTCTGCAGGTACATTCAATCTCAATTGTAGGGACTTATTTTTTGTAGCCCTAACGGCGCGGCTCTAGATGGAAAGCTCAGATTTGGTGGAGTTACTAAACAAGATGTAAGGTATCTCCCATATCTTAATCTGACGCCCACGAGTAGCTCACAAAATAGCCTAGTGGTTTATATTACATGTTCAACCTAACACGCCTTCACCTTCGCCTCGCTCACCCCCCTTAACCTTCGCCTACAATGACTCACCACCTCGCCCAGACTTTCTGTAGCCAATAAGAGTTGGCTCAACCATTCCGAAATTTTGTCACGTAATTCAGTGACGCGTAATTCAGTAATTTGGCAGCTCATTTCAGGTAATTTCGCAGTTCATGGTCATTCGCTCAAATAGTTTTGTATTTGCTCGTTTTATTATTCCCATTCTTTATCTGATTTAAGCAAATTTTTTTTATTACTTTATTAACAGTAAATTTTATGATCGGATGGATGATGGCCTAAGTCTCAATTCAACTAATAAACACTCTTCTTCCGCAGCAAATGGTGGTAGAGTCGCGACCGCTGGTGCCCCTCATCGGGTTCCTGGCGATGGGCTCAGACCCCACGCCGATGATCGAGACGACGGCCAAGCGCATGGAGTGCATCTGCTCGTCCATCTCTATGGGGCAGGGGCAGGAGATACACGCAAGGAAACTCATCGACCGTGGGCTCAGAGAGGTAGCTCAATGGCCGAGCGAGCGCTTTTCTTTGGCAAAAATACTTCGTCATAATAAATCGTTCGTTAATAATAAATCGTCCGGATGTCCGGCTGGCTCTCTCGCATTTCTCGATCGAATGATATGTTCGGTAATTGAGTATTTTTTGGCGAGTTAGTTTTTGGATTTTTTCAAAATGTTGGAGATGTGAGGTTGAAACTGTAAAAAAAAACATTGAAGCCTTTTCGAAATGTTCAAAAATGTTATTAAACTTACCCTTTTTTGATTTTTGATTTGATTGATTGATTAAGGCGCCTCTTTGTCCGAAAAACTTTTTCATCCGATCACATCAAATCACAAGGACTCGCGAGGTCTACAGCTCACACTGCCAATAATAATAAGGTTAATAAACGCATCTTTGCGAGTTCGAGTCTTCTGTGAACAATCTATACGTGAAATACCGTATCAGCAAAATAATCCAAATATGAAGATGTTTCCTTACCATAGAATTATTCCTTTAAACTTAAATTTAAAAAAGTTACTGATAAAACTTGCAATTATTTACTGTTGTTCATTTATTCATAATTGTCAATTACAGGTCATACATATATATCTACTAGAAATTAAAACATCTAGTTTTTTATATATTTACTCACAAATGTTTTTTCAATAAGTGAAATTTTGTAACGAATCATCTTTGACCTGCAATAAAAGATAACTAAACGATGCTTTTTTCTTGAAAGTTTTTTAAAAAAGTTCGCTATCTTCTTCTAATAATGTAAAATAATGCCGTAAAAACCATGATTAAGTTCATTAATTTGCCAACTTTGTGTATCGGGCGGGAGGGCGATACTCATCTCGCTGATTTCGAGAACTTTTTGGCGGACTGGGCTGTTAAGCTAAGCCTTGCCCAGCAGTGGGAGACTACTCAGAAAAATCGGTAACTGGCGCGTTATTCAAACATTTGTTTTTTTCGTGTTTGTGTTTTTCATTCTTTGTTTTTTGTTTCGGTTAGAAACTTTTAATGCTGTGGTTTTGATGATTAAATAATGTCTACATTCATTAGAGAATGTAGACATCATTTATACGAATACGCGGACATCTTAATGGCGTATGGAAGCGCTGATGGTGTTGGACGAGAAGCGCAAAGAATTTATCAAGAAAGATTTCCTAACAGACGCTTACCTTCCCGCCACACTTTTCAAAACACATACCGACGCTTTCGCGAAACTGGAAATCTAAGATGTAGTGGACCTAGAGGGATAGTGATTCGACATAACGTCGAATCGGACGTACAGATTTTGGCGCTGTTCGCGGAACAACCCACCAGGAGCATTAGGAATGTTGCTTTATTGCTGGATATTTCAATCTGGATGGTTTGGAAGGTTCTTGGGCAAAATGACAAATATACATTTCATTAAACTCCAGTATGTACGCATTTTTTTACAGAATTAAGTAGGTACAACTAATAATATGAAATTGCCTGAAACCCAATATTTATTGATAAAATCATCACTCTGTCTCTTACGGTAGTGTACTTTCTTCTCATTTTAATTATCTACATGTTGAATAATTAATGCGTTCTCATACGTATTGTACAGGTCTCGAAGATAACGACTTTGAGACACGTTTTCGTTTTTGTCGTGTGAAAACAGCAGGATCCGCTGATCCGTTACACTTAAAACCAAACTGAGCTTCACTTATTCCTAAAACTTTTATGAGACGTTTCAGAATAATGGCGTCAAATAGTTCTGAACAAGTCGTAGCCAAAGAAATAGGTCGATAGTTGGAACTAAGTGAAGCGTTTACTGTTTTACTTTTAATAATGGGCGCAACAATGGTTCGAAGCTTCTCCTTGGGCAGGTACGAATATCTCAGACATGCATTAAATAGCACAGAGAGGAGCACCACCACCTACGGCCTACCAAAACGTAGGTGTTTCACGCTGATGATGTCATGTCCCACGGCTTTACCCAGAGACATGGCCTTTAAGGAGTCAAACACCTCCTACTCGGAAATGTGCGAGTGTGACTCCACCTGAATGTCCGAACTGCTCGGCCTGTCTACAGTGGTGCTATCAGCGCCGCACAATTTCGGAAGAATGAACTGATCTTTAAAAATAAAAAATAAAAAAATTGTTAAAAAATTCACGAAGTTCTTTTCTGCCCAAGCACTACTCATTCTGTCCAACAATAGCTGTTACTCATTCATCTGGCACCATCTAAGTTTTCGTTTAAATGCAGTTCTGCTACCCTTCATGTCTTCAAGCAACAGACATCTTCCATGACGTAGATGTTATCTATCATAGACCCGGCTAACCGTGTAGTGACGCAGTGATCAAGCCAGCTTTTTGTGCCATGAGCATAGCTGACATACGTAAAAACATCCATTTTATGTTCAGCAGCTCGTAGTCTGCATAAAACAAGTCATTATCACAACAACATTTAGATAATTCATCATTAAAAATGAAAATGAAAACTTTTTTATCTACACACGTATCATAAACCCTCTTTACTGCGTACAAAAACCGCACGTTACGATCAGCTTAATGTTAAACTACTTGGTAAAAACTCATTTCTTATCTGAAAAATAACACATTAAAAAAAGCCAATCACAAAATGAGAGAGATATTGTCATCGATGCTTGCAAAACAGAGGAATGTAGGTACTAAAATGACTCCTGTCAAAAAGGTATTTAAAAAACATGTTGCTAACTATTACGCCAGCCTACAAACCAACCACGATGCCGACGACGATTACTCGGACTCGGACGTTCAAATACAAATCTATGGCGTCGAAAAGAAAAAGGGATCCGGTTTTCAAATAGTTTATTTATGTACAAACCTTACACGTAATTTTTAATGAAAAAAAAACGAATGTACATGTACTTAATAGAGGAAAATACAATAAAAAGTAAGTCTTACTTAAATATAATAAAATACACTCGTATAAATATAAAATCTATATAAATATAAATGAATCGCTGTTCGTTAGTCTCGCTAAAACTCGAGAACGGCTGGGCCGATTTAGCTGATTTTGGTTTTGAAATGTTTGTTGTAGACCAGGGAAGGTTTAAAAGTAGGGTAGGATAGGGTATGGGTAGGGTAGGGGTAGTGTAGGGGTAGGGGTAGGGGTAGGGTAGGGGTAGGGTAGGGGTAGGGTAGGGGTAGGGTAGGGGTAGGGTAGGGGTAGGGTAGGGGTAGGGTAGGGTAGGGGTAGGGTAAGGGTAAAGTAGGGGTAGAGCTACCCGCAGCGAAGCGAGAGCGGGTCAGCTAGTTAAGGAATAAATGTGATATTTATACAAATATAATTAATATATTTGTTACCCACCTACTTTTATTTATCTGGTGTAATTAATCAATCATACATATATGAACAACTTAAAGAAAGATATACATTTCAAACTCTCTTGGCCTTTGTATTAGTTCCAATGACAATAAAGATATTTTACTGTCTCTAGTTAATATATAAAGCAAAAAATGCAACTGTTATAAGTTGATACATAAATAAGATTGCCTGTTTGATTATTCTTTATAATTAACAGCAGAATTCTTAATCTTATCTGCAGCAGTCATTAGATAGCACGCCTTTGCATCAAAATATATACCAGCACATGTCATACTCATATCATCTTGTTAATCTGAAAAGATGAAAATGGAGTTTTATATAAAGTAGGGATAGTGTTTTAAAATTACTACTGATATTTATATTTTGGCAGATTTACATGCAAAAGGAACACTGGTGTAAACTTACTGTGCAAAATAGTTTGTCACAAGCTCAGTAGGTCTTCTAAAATTAGGATTGCTTCTTTGTCTATCTGCATCCATGTTTCCATTATTTATATTGCCTGGAGCTAATAGAGCATGCCAAGTATCGGGATTAATTACACGGCTATCATTAGCAAGTGTGACTTCCCCACTTCTTCATGCAATATTGTGTAATATAGCTGTGGAAATTATAATTGGAAAAGAATTTTTAATGGAAACGCCTAAACCAATGGCCATGGCTGGGAAACGTCTTTTCCAGACCCCAAACAAGCTTTCTACACAATTTATTTTTCGAATTTGAGACTCATTGTACAAATTTACAGCAGCATTATTACACTGTTGCAATGGTGTCATCATATAATTATTACATGCGTAGCCTGCATCTCCAACAAGAAGAGCATTTCCATATTGACCCTGTTCGAACAAAACATAACAACTGGTTATTGGGATACACAGTGTTATTTCTTTAATAAAAATCCATTCGGTACCATTAGGCCTTTATGGTTGTCATGCAAAAATAAGGGATAAGCAAATAATCGTGGAATAGGCCCTCTTATCAACACTCCGACCAAATTCTTTAATTGATAAGTACATAGCTATAATATGGCATTTCAGCCTTAACAGTAAGCTGTCCACCGAAGGCGGGCGAACGCGTAGTATGAAATAAAACACGTTTCGGTGCTTACATGTTTGTAGGAATCTCGATTTCATCTGCAATAGACTCCAATACAGACAAACTGTTGGTTTCGTGATACGAAATCTTGTAAAAAAATCTTTGTCATCAAGGGTGTCGAAGTGTTCTTCTCTTTCAAGTATCCATCTCGGTCGACTAACAACGAATTCGTCATCATCATCACTATCTTCAAAAGCTAGTGCCAACGCTCTTCTCATTATTGATAAATAATAACAAAGCAAAAAATAAACTGCAAAATTATAAAGTGACAGTTATGACAGCTCTAAACGCAGTTAAGGAGTTTAACCGTCCAAAATCGGGCGTTCAGAATTTAAAACTCCGTTTAGCTTAAACTGCGTTCAGTAATGATGGTGAAATGCTCTAAACTCAGTTAAGTGCGTAAACTGAGTTTTGCTTGAACTGATCCAGTTTAGTTACAGTGTCGAAATTGCGCCTTAATGTAAGAATGCCACATAAACCGACGCTTATCCGCTTCATATTTCTGGTAAAAAAGAAGCAAGGTACCAGGACACCCGCATTAGAAATGAACTATTTTCAGGGGCGCGTCGAAAGCGGAACGACGTATGTTTTGACAACAAATACAAAAAGCAGCTGCGAGAGCTGAGAAGGAATAATATTTCCCCACTTTCATTTTTGGAAAACGTAATTGCATTAAAACGAATTTATTTATAAATTTTAGTACTTATTAAGGTTCCGTATTAAATGGTTTATTTTATGAAACAAATGTTAAGTTAATTTTGTCTATATTTAATAAATAAGATTTGCACAGTAACACATTTTGTTTACGACTGTAGATCGATTGTCATTTTGTTTAACAGACGTAAGTTCATTCGGGGATTATGGATTTTAGGCATTTTGGGTACTAGGACATTTTGAGTTTTAGGTATCATGACAAAGAGGTATTTCGATATAAAGTCCCAATGAGCCAGACCGGGTATTTGCTGTGCAAATCAGTATTTTTGATGTGCAGTTTAATATTTCCGTTAATAATATATGTTAACGGGCATTATGAAACAGTTTTTCAAAATTACTTAATAAAGCCAATTTTTGTCCTTATTCCCCAGGGTATATGGGTGCTACTCCAGAACTGCCACCTGGGACTCGAGTACATGGTTGAGGTAATGGAGCAGTTCGGAGAGTTAGAGAGGGAGCCTGAGAAAGTGCACGATACGTTCCGCCTGTGGATCACCACCGAGGTGCACGAGCGTTTCCCGATCACGCTGCTGCAGATGTCCATCAAGTACACGTGCGAGCCGCCCGCGGGTGAGCGCACGTACTCCATGCTCCATGTTACATGTGACATGTAGTGAACCTTGTCTAGAACCATGACACCTATCGACAATCAACACCTGTTAAAATAAATATATAAAAATAAATAAAAATTCTTGACATCTGTTAAAAATCATGAAAAAGTCGACCATGATTAAGAGGCTCTAATAGAATAATTTTAGAGACTAGAGCAGGTGTTGCAGGTTGCAGCTAAAATAATGAATTTGCTGTTTCTTTGAAGGTCTAGTGGGACGGCGGTACATATGAGTCGTCTAGTTTCAAAACCAGTTAAAACCACCCTTAATATCAATGTAATAAATTCCAAATGTACATTGTACATTTTGGGGGCATATTGGCTGATGTTGAAAATTAAAATAAATAATAATAATTCAACAGTACATGGTGGTTTTTGTGTTATACATGTCGAACTATCACGAAGAGTATTGTTTTCGACTTTTCAGGCATAAAAGCCGGCCTGATGCGAACATACGATTCGATGAACCAAGACTTCTTGGACTACAGCGACAGCCCATTCTACCTCCCCCTCATATATACCATCTCTTTCATGCACACGGTCGTGCAAGAGAGACGCAAGTTCGGCCCTCTCGGGTGGAACATACCCTACGAGTTTAATATTGCTGACTGGCTGTCGTCGTGTATGTTTGTGCAGAATCATCTTGACTCGTTGGAACCGGGTCAGGGGATCAGTTGGACTACTGTACGGTATGGACTTTGCTGTAACGTTTTCAACAGCCATCCATTACATTAACCATACAAACGTTTATGACTTCCTTGATGTAGTTGGGGAAATCTCTCGCTCTCTCACTCACCACCAAAGATAGGCCTTTATCTCGCTTGCGCAGTCAGTCAGTTTATCAAGAACTGTTCATTAGGTTCGTTATTTGCTTATAAACTTGTGCTTTAATTTAACCTTTTAGAAGTTACTGTAGTAACATTGTAAAATCATCTAAAACTATGACAAAATCATTATATCCACAGTTGCAGGGATAGCCATGCAACATATATTATTTTATCTACACACGTATCATATACCCTTTTTACTGCGTCTAAAAACGGACGTTAAGATCAGCATAACTTAAAACTATTTGGTAAAAACTCATTTCTTATCTAAAAATTTGTACATTATGACCATAATGTACAAAAAATATTCAAATTATGACATTCAAATTTCGAACGCCGACTCCCACCTGCGTGCCGCCCCTAGTTTGTCTGTAAAGTTGGTACTTCAGAACAAGCTAAACAACTGCAGAGCAATGATCAATGCCACAATGCCGGTCAAAAATGCGGTTCCTGAACACATCAAAGAGAGTTTATGATATGTGTGTAGATAAACTAGTGTATGTAACTGTACATAATTAGGCATTAAAACTCTCGAGTGATATAATCATGAATATTAACGCCCTCCATTATGTAGCAGTCACATAAACTACTAGTATTGTATTACTGGCTTCACGTTCACATAACTCTGGGCGCGCCTCTGCCGCTCTCTGTGTCTGCGATAATAGCTGGGTATACATCAAACGATCGGCCTTGAATGGTTGAATTAGAATCCGTGATCCAGGATCATGGATCTTGGATCTTACTAAGTCTGATCCAACCGCAATTTCTTGCGCGATTCCACAATCCTGTCGGGCTGATTCACTGATCCATCGTGGGTCTACCGCCTAAGCCCCGTCGGCTTGATCCCGATACCGACGCTTGAATTGACTTGCCGTATTGTCATAATGATAAAGTTCATTCTTGCGCGTTTAAACACGAAGCTGTCAAAATGAAGCAGTCACCGATGCCGACGGGGCTTGCGCGGTCGACCGACAGATCCAGTCAGACTCTGTCTCGGTATGGAGTCAGACGTACACTGACGACGGCGACAAAAAACCGTGACCGTGCCCAAGTATGTTTCTGAATTATTTATGAAAAAAAAAAACACGAAAAGTAGGTCCTTTTATCATGGTTAACCGGAATTGGTAGACAAGCATTTTCTTACCTGATCCGGTTATGACTTAGTTTTCCCATGTACGTAGCCTTCATTAGTCATATTTTTTATTACTATTTATTATTCACGAATAATGAAAAAAAACCGCCAAGAATCTTCTCTCAAACCTCTACTTGTCTAGTTGGTGTCATTTGGGCCCCACAGGCATTTTTGCTGCCTATAAAGAGATATTAGTGACCGACTAAATTGCATATTTTCCACAATTCGCGAATACCGATACACACACGCAACGCACAACCGGCCACACCAAACGCGCGCCAAATGCCAAAATTCACAAAAAACCGATAACTGGTGGATCACTAAATGCACGGAGCGCGGGCTCCAACGATGTCGCTTGGATCGCACTCCGCACGTCCACACGGAGCGCGATCGGATCGCGTTCGATCTTTGGTGTCGACACAGCTAATGATGATGTCGTTGTCAGGTACATGGTGTCAGCGGTACAGTATGGGGGCCGCGTCACCGACGACTACGACACCCGCCTACTCACAACATTCACGCGCGTGTGGCTCTCCGACCAGCTGTTCAGCGAAGATTTCCAGTTCTACCGCGGATACGGCATCATGAAGTTTAGGAACATTCCAGAGTATTTGGAAGAGATTGAGAGGATGAAGAATGTGGATCCGCCGCAGGTACCCTAACTGACTAAATCTGTGTATGTCCATTTGGTCGCTAACGTCTTAATCACAGTAGCACTAAATGTTTCTTATTTGTTGCAGGCTTACGGGCTACATTATAACGCTGATATCACGTAAGTAAATATTAATATACATTTGATGACTCCTAAAAAGAGTGTGGAGAAGGCGGCTTTAATCTCCATGTTAGGAAAATCAAAAGTCGTTAGGCCGTTGTTGATCAACACATAAAATTGACAATATTCCACAGATCGTTTCTATAATATTTATACTATTTGCAAACAAATAGTTTTCAAATGGCTCCAAAATAAAACCTATGATGAAACTGAAAATATTCTCTCAACCACGTCGTAATTTAATAAATCACTTAAAATTTGAAATAATAGAATGAGGATAAGTTTATAGAGGTACACTAACATTCACTACTCACTACACTGAAATACATACATACACTACACATACATCTTCTCCATACACAACACACACTCAAACTCTCACATAATGTTTTTTGTAATTTCTAATTCCTAATTTCTATTTTAACTTTTTGCTTGATTTTATACTTTTAATGTCAACAATATAAAAGACTTGTTAAGTACCGCAATGTTGCTCTGCGGGAAGAGCGCCCTACTCATCCTAAAACACAGGGTTCACCCTTTAGGGAGTAATGTCTCACCCATTGTTATAATTATTATGTAATAACTATAACAAGTACTGTACGAATTTTACTGAATAAAGCATTGTTATTATTATATTATTATTATAATATTCATTTCTACCCAGATACCAACGTAACAAGACCGCCACACTTCTCGACACGATGCTCTCGATTCAGCCGAAGGAGTCTGGCGGCGGCGGCGGCGAGTCGCGAGAGGCGTCCGTCTACAGGCAGACCAAGGAGATGCTGGAGAAGGTTCCGCCTAACTTCGATCCGCACGAGGTTAAAGAGAGGTGAGCTGTGTAACAAAATTGCTACAAGTGTTTCCCTGTGGCTACACTCGTAGCTGATTCATCATAAGCCCCTGCGACACTATGCTCCTCATTCTGCTCCTCGCTCTGCCCCGATGATTGCGCTCTTTTTCCTTGACTCGCGCCAAAAAGGTGTCGTGCGACATGACGAGTAACGTGGCCACACTTCATCTCTGCCTCCTCCCTCTCCTCGTTACTTCCCTCGACCAGTGTGTGGCAGGGGTAGTAGGACCCTACAGTTAACTTTCAGGTACATAGTGGGATATAAAGAAAAGTAGAGAAGAATCATCAGTGACGAGTTGTTGGCTAATGCCTCGTAGAGGAATTCCCTCATGACACACAATGCAGGATATACAGCTATAGTAGGTATTGGTATAGATTATCATCATCATGATCATCATCAACATGCCCAGCCTACATTCGACTAGGGTGTGAAATCTCGGCTCCCAAATCGTGCGCTATCTCGCAGGATTTGCAAGATTACACTGCAACTGATTCACATTCCATGTCTATTCAATAGCGCAGACACGTGCAAACTGAATTCGGATTCAATTGTTACAGTAGACCCAGCAGACTATGATGTTGCTCACACGCCTCTATCTTTAGTGGCCGCAAACCATATCACTCTCTTAATGAAGGATTACAAATTATTTTAAAAGCCCGCCTACAAGAACGACCTTCATGTGCATGGTTCATTAATTGATAAACTTGTTAGACAATAAATTAATCTCTTAGAATGACCTGCAGTCAGCATATCATCATCAGCGGTGCCAAAAAGCGTAGAGGCAGAGCGGCAGGCTTATTATCTAAAATTGTGCAATCAGTAACTATTGCGCAGTGATCGCGTAGTCATCGCTACTCTGCGTCGGTTGCAATGTGTCAAACCAAATTCTTACTATCTGAAGCGATCGCACGCTGAACGTTTGCTTTCTGCTAACTGCAACACCAATGCACCTTTTCTTTTTCGTTCGTTCAATCATTCACTTATTTATTTATTCATTTTTCTATTTATTTCCAGCTTTGTGGATAACCAACAGCTTATAAAGTATGATAATAGCTAAACTTAAACTAAAAAAGCCAATAACAGGTTATCACTTTTTGCAATAAAATATAAATAATTAATAACTAGTCAAAGTAAGAATCAAAAACAGTTCTTATGCGCTATCACTGCAAATTCACTAATTAGATATAAACCAAGTTGAATACCTAAGAATAAGTTAATCTAAAATTACAGACATAGCTCAACACTAATAATGCTAGAATACTACAGAACAAAAATAAATAAATAAATAAGAAAATTACCTTGCCGCCTAACAGCCGCTACGCTGCTGCTGCCAAATAAGTCAATATCAAGTTCATGCGCGAGTTCATTGATAGACTTGCCTGATCTCCAAATAAATGAACCCAGTGCTTTGCGCTCTTCTGAGCGGGGGCACTACCGTGCCCCCAGATTTTGTTGGTAATTAGTGGAAACCTTGCCTAGAACAATAGGGAAATAGACCTTACTAGTATAGTAAAGGAAATCTTCCCTAATAGTCCGATAAACGGAGCATATATAACCCGAAAAATTCCTCCGTCGTTGAAATTTGGCATGTGATGAAGTTAGGTGATACAGATTATAGATTCACAATAACCCAATAAACTTTGTTACGACCAGAGTTAGGTATTTTCCCCTAAATATACCACCTGTGAATATTTCCTCAGTCTGAAATACTTTCTGTATACTTAAGTTTGTACTAATTAGAATATGTTCGATTCAGAATCGATACTCGATCTATGGTTCCGGAACGGCCATTTTGAATTTGACGGAGCTGCCACAGAGCAGTTTTTGACAACGGACTGACGAGAAGCCCCCGTAATGTGACGTGTATTGATTTGGGCAATTGAAATTAAATCGTAAGCCATCTGCAATTGTATTCGGGCTCCCCTCAGGATTGTCTTATAGCTGAGTGTATTGTGGTTCTCCGAACCAGATAAAGTTCGTATTTGGAAACTGTGCGCTTCGAAGCTGGCCTGCCAGCCATACCTGGTTGGCTGAAGAACCTGTCTACCAAGAAGAGCCTAGGGTGCACCCAGGCCTTGCAGAGAGACAGGAGTTTGACGGGAACGAAGCACAGACCAGGTCAGATAGAATCTATTTACTTAGCTCGGTGAAGCGCCGACGTTCTTGCTTCTTGGCATCTGATCGTTACGTTACCTCGTAGCTATGGGCCCCTGCGAGGTCATCGGGTGCCGAGAGGCTTGAACATTTTGGTAGCAAGAGCGTGGTTTCCTGAGATTTGCAGCCGTCAAGGCTCCAGGAACCCACGATTTGGGACTATCAATCAGTAGGTATAGGCGGTTATTAGCTAACTTGGTTTTGTTCCTGTATCCACATAGATTGGTAGTATTATAAGTTATAAGTCTACTGCTGGTAGTAGACAGACAGATATAACAGTTTTCCCTAAATGACCAGTTGTACTGAGATGTGACTCAGAATAGTAATTACATTACAGGTACATTGTAGGTGAATTGAAATTTGCATTGAAGTCATATCATGTTTGCAGTTTGAAGTTTGCATAGTCAATCTATTAGTGGTCTAGTAATGCTAATGAATGTTTGGACATTGTTTTCAGTTTATAGCAATTTATAACTTGAACTAATATTGACTATCTGTGTGTGTTATATGATATATAGGGAAACTAAATTGTTGTTTACAGAATTGTGTAGATATAAAACTCGGTTTCTATTGTTTGGGGAAATCAGCATTGTTTAAGTTATAGATTAGGGTTCCCTCGTTTGTGTTGTAGACTGGAGGGTCCAATATAATTGAGTTACTGCAAATTGTGAGTAAGTATCGTTCCGATCATGTCGTTGTCTGAAATACAGAAGGGTGTTTCTAAGGAGCTCAGATGGTTTTCCTCCGCACACGGTCTGATAGACCGTTTAGATAGGCATGATGTGGTGTTGGAGCGGTCTATGGACGTTAAGGAACGCTACAACAGGGTGCTCGAATTGTCCGCGCAGGCGGAAGCAGTTGATGGTTGCGCACCTGACAGGCTGTCACGGTTGCTAGGGGATGTCGACCAGTGTATGGAGATGGCGGCTGCTATCACGCAGAGGGCTGCGGACATACGTAGGCAGCGCGAGTCCAGCCATGGTGGTGACATTGGGGCGCCTCTGCCGCATCAGGGTTCAGGGTCCAGGTTACCGGCCATAACTATGCCTACCTTTGACGGAGTGTCCGGTGAATGGATGAGCTTCATCAATCTGTTCGACAGTTTGGTGCACATGCGATCGGACATTACCAAGTCTGTCAAAATGGCTCAGCTGGTGGCAGCATTGAGGGGTGAGCCTAGGGAGCTGGTCGCTCATTTGACAGTTACGGAGGGTAACTATGAGACGGCCAGGCAATTGTTGGTAAGACGTTACCACAACAAACGGAGGTTGGCCGATGCCCAACTGAACCGTTTGTTTAGCATCCCGGTTGTGAACAAGGTCGGGGCCATACAGACGGAGGTTTTGAACCCGTTGTTGTCCGTCACCAAGGCCCTAGAGAATCTTGGACTTCCGGTTGGTGAATGGTCCTACCTATTGCTGTACATTGTACTTTCCCGACTACCCGCTGACGTGCAGACTCGTTTCGAACAGTCTCACGGGAGGTCGGCCGAGGACCTGCCCGCCTTCTCCGACTTGGTCGGATTTTTGGAAGAGGAGGCTCGACGGGCAGAGAACTTGGGGTTGACGGTCACCCATCCTTCGGAGCCACAGAGAGCTGCCGGGAGCGCTGTGAGTAGGGGCCCTCCGACGAGGAAGGACCGCACCAACCGGCAGTCGTATGGGACTGTGAGTGCATTGACCCCACCCAGGGGTGCAGGTGAGACCTGCCCATGTTGTAGGCAGATTGGCCATGCTGTGGCCGATTGCAATAAGTTCGGGGAACTTAGGGTTGAGGGACGGCGCCGGATGGCCAAGCAGCGGAGCTGGTGCTTCCTGTGCCTCGGGCCACACATGGCTAGGGACTGCACGCGCACAAAATTGTGCGGATACTGTGGTGGGGCCCACCACAATTTGTTGTGCATGAACCGGTCCGGCCAACAGCCACCACAGGGCCGTACCCAGGGTGACACGGCATGGGGCCCTGAGAATTCGTTTGCGTCTCGGAGCGCAACTCAGGGGCCAATGTCCCCACGTGCACAGGGCGGTACTAGGGTGCAGGGCCGCACTCGGGGTCATCACATGGGGGGCCCTGAGTTTTCGGTTGCGACTCAGCATCCGACTCAGCGGGCAATGGGTATGTTGAGCAGGCCGTAACGGGCGGGTGGCATGGGACACCTTCGAGCTATGCGGATGCGGCTCGGACGCCGCCTCAGTTGTCGCCCCGCTCGTCGCCGCGTCCTCGTCGGTCGCATGTGATGTCCCCCCCGCTCATGGAGCGGCCACGGTTGAATTCACGCCCACAACCCTTCGGGGGGCGTCGTAGGGTGGCAATGGAACCGGCGCGTGGGCCATTTGTACAATGGGACCCTCTGGCGTATAGCTGCCTACCTGATCGGCTACAGGCACAGTGGGGCCCCGGGGGCCCTCGCTAGGAATTTGCGGCCCAACAATTTGTTGCCCCCCAACCGGAGACGGTGGTGTTACCGATCGCCTCTGTGCTTGTTTGGGATTTGGCGGGCAACCCAACATACGTTCGCGCCCTATTAGATTCTGGAGCTCAGGGCTGCATTGTATCGAACGATTTAGCAAAATGGTTGGGCCTCAAGGTAAATAGGTATAATAATTCAATACGGGGCGTGGGGAATGTTACGGTTACGAATGTAGTTGGTCAATCGGTGATCACGTTCTCTCCACGTTATGACATTTTGACAAAAACATCCGTGCAGGCTTTAGTAATGACTCATGTCATGGGCAAACACCCCTTGGTGAAGTTGAATCCGGCCGTTCGACTCCTGACGTCAGGACTCAAGTTGGCGGATCCCGATTTTGACACTCCAGCCCCGGTCGATCTGCTACTGGGAGCAGACGTTTTGGGTAGGTTTCTGTTGTCGGATCGGCGAGTTCTTCAGCCGGACGGGTTGATTGCTGTGGATACTAAGTTTGGTCACGTGATCATGGGTCCGGCATTGCCAATGGTTAGGCCTGCCGAGTCAGATGGCATACTTATTGGCTCAGCGTTGTCAGACGCTATCCAACGGTTCTGGGAGATAGAGGAACCTCCCACCGCTCGTCGAGTCGACGCAGACGAAGAAGAGTGCGAGTTGTTTTACCAGAATAGTACTGGTCGCCTTCGTTCTGGTCGTTTTGTAACTCGACTGCCTTTCAGGGCCGATCGACCGCCACTAGGAGAATCTAGGAAGATGGCTGAGACGAGATTGATGTCGATGGAGCGTAGGATGTCAAGGGACGCCGTATTTAAACAAAAATACGTCGATTTCATGAGGGAGTATGAGTCGTTAGGACACATGTCGGTATCGGGTGTGGACTGGAGATCTGAGGATCATTGTTTCCTTCCACACCATGCCGTCCTACGAACCCCCACCGGCAAGATTCGAGTTGTTTTTGATGGGTCAGCACCTACCTCGAACGGGATGTCCCTGAATCAGTGTCTACATTCGGGACCCAAGTTGAGTCGTGATATTTCGGATATTCTCACGAGCTTTCGGAGGCACCAGGTTGTATTTGTCGCAGACATTCGGATGATGTTTAGGCAAACGGTAATTCATCCGGCTGACAGAAGGTATCAGTTGATACTTTGGCGTGAGTCCACGGCCGAGCCAGTCAAGGTCTATGAGTTGAACACGAACACGTATGGGTTACGGTCTAGCCCGTATTTGGCGATGCGTACCCTGCGGGAGTTGGCGTCGCGTGACCGTGTGAGCTATCCTAGAGCCGCTGCTATCCTGGAGCAAGATTTGTACGTCGATGACGTCTGCACAGGGGCAGCCAGTGTAGAGGAAGCTCTGGACCGACGTGACGAGCTCGTTCAATTGCTGGAACGAGGCGGCTATGAACTACGCAAGTGGATGTCCAACTCCCCTGAGTTGATGGCTGGTCTCCCAGATGAGTTTCAACAAGACCCGCACGTTTTTGAGAATCCTGACAACCCTAACATGTTGTCAGTGCTTGGAATTCAGTACCGGCCCGTCCATGATGAGTTTACCTATCGGGTGGTTTTAGAAACACCGAAGGCCTGGACGAAGCGGTCAGTACTGTCAACGATTGCGAGAACGTTCGACCCGAATGGATGGATTTCTCCAGTCACCTTTGCTCTCAAATGTTTTATGCAAAGGCTATGGGCGGCTCAGTTGACCTGGGACACCCACCTCTCAGGTGATTTGTTGACTGATTGGACGCAAATGTTCACTTCGCTATCGGACATAAATAATGTATCGCTGCCGAGGAAATTGGTCCCTGCTGGGGATTACAGGGCAACCCTTCACGGGTTTTGTGATGCCTCTGAACGAGGGTTTGCGGCAGCGGTTTATTTGCGAACCGTCACCTCCACCGGGGAGGTCGACGTGCGTTTGGTTTTGGCAAAAAGCAAGGTAGCGCCTATTCGGACAAGGATGACGATTCCAAAACTGGAACTGTCCGGGGCTGCTCTTTTGACCAAACTTTTGAATCACACTCTAACAGTGTTGCGTGGGTCAGTGGTTTTGGAGGATACGGTGTACGCGTGGACGGACAGCCAGATTGTTTTGTGCTGGCTGAAGGCTTCGGTCCATAACTTAGAGGTTTTTGTTGCGAACCGTGTCTCCCAGATTGTGTCGTCTGAGGTCCCACTGACCTGGAGACATGTACCAGGAGAATTGAACCCGTCTGATTGTGCATCCAGGGGATGTCGGGCTCCTGAACTCGTTAGACACCATTTGTGGTGGGGACCACCCTGGCTTGCCAGGAGAGAATCGGACTGGCCCCACAGCCATGTAGTAGTATCTTCGGATCATGGCCCCAGAGCGGCCGTGCATGTTACCCAGAAGGCTGAGGTCCCTGACGCCGGGTTTCTGCTGGACCGGTATAGCTCACTTGACAAGTTGATAAACGTGTCCACTTGGATTAGGAGATTCGCTCGAAATTGTCGTACTCCTCGCGATCAGCGAACGTTGAACCCTATTCTGACTCCGGCAGAGCGAAACGAGTCGCTACTGAATTTGGTCCGGTTGGTACAGTCCTCGAAGTTTGGGGCAGAATTGGAGACTATACGAAGTGGACGTTCGAAATTGAAGGGAGCCGTCGCGCGTCTCAACCCCTTTGTTGATTCGACCGGGTTACTTCGGGTAGGAGGAAGATTGCGCAATGCGAATCTGTCGTATTCGGCTCGTCACCCACTTCTGCTCCCCAAGGGGGGACAGTTAGTTGAATTGCTGGTGACTGATCGTCATATTAAAAACGCGCATGCCGGCTGTAACGCATTGTTGGCCACGCTCCAGCGGGAGTTTTGGATCTTATCTGCCCGCCGTGTCATACGGAACATCGTGTTTCGGTGCATGCCTTGTTATCGACTTAAGGCTGCCACGATGCAACCTCTCATGGGGGACTTGCCCCCTGATCGTGTGAATGAGGTCAGACCGTTTTCAGGTGTTGGTACGGATTTTGCAGGACCGTTTATGGTGAAGAGTTCACGATTGCGTAACGCTAAGCAATACAAGGCGTACCTGTGTGTGTTTGTTTGTTTATCCACCAAGGCGGTACATCTCGAGCTCGTTGCTGATCTCTCGACAGAGGCTTTCATTGCTTGTTTGGATAGGTTTGTTTCTCGAAGGGGACTTCCAACTTTGATCCGCTCTGATAACGGCACTAACTACGTCGGTGCGGAACGATACTTACGAGAGATAGTCAACTTTTTGAATGTAAATAAAGTGGATATTGGAACGGCCCTCTCCCGTCGGGGTATACAGTGGACCTTCAGCCCACCGAGTTGCCCCCACTGGGGTGGGATTTTTGAGGCCGTAGTTAAGTCAGCGAAGACGCACTTAGGGCGTATAGTAGGTCAGACCGCGCTGACTTTTGAGGAGCTCGCGACATTGTTTTGTAAGATCGAGGCCGTTCTCAATTCGCGACCGTTGTGTCCGCTCAGCTCGGATCCAAATGACCTGGAGGCTCTGACCCCAGGCCATTTCTTGATAGGACAGCCACTTAACGCGTTGCCCGAGCACCCCTTCGAGGGAGTGAAATTGTATCGGTTGTCAAGGTATCAGATGTTGCAGCAGTTTACTCAGAATTTCTGGAAGCGTTGGTCGCTCGAGTATCTGCATATCTTACAACAGCGCCTTAAGTGGACTGACAAAACCAGCCCCCCTAGTGTTGGTGACCTCGTGCTGGTTAAGGATGCTAACCTACCGCCACTACGTTGGCGCAGGGGGCGCATTGTTAACTTGTTCCCTGGCAAGGACGGGACCCCCCGGTCTGCAGAGGTTCTAGTAGGAGGCTCGGTACTAAAACGAGCGGTAGCAACGTTGTCTCGGCTGCCCGTAGATTAAGGGACAGGTGGGTGCCTGTCCGGGCGGGTGATTGTTCGATTCAGAATCGATACTCGATCTATGGTTCCGGAACGGCCATTTTGAATTTGACGGAGCTGCCACAGAGCAGTTTTTGACAACGGACTGACGAGAAGCCCCCGTAATGTGACGTGTATTGATTTGGGCAATTGAAATTAAATCGTAAGCCATCTGCAATTGTATTCGGGCTCCCCTCAGGATTGTCTTATAGCTGAGTGTATTGTGGTTCTCCGAACCAGATAAAGTTCGTATTTGGAAACTGTGCGCTTCGAAGCTGGCCTGCCAGCCATACCTGGTTGGCTGAAGAACCTGTCTACCAAGAAGAGCCTAGGGTGCACCCAGGCCTTGCAGAGAGACAGGAGTTTGACGGGAACGAAGCACAGACCAGGTCAGATAGAATCTATTTACTTAGCTCGGTGAAGCGCCGACGTTCTTGCTTCTTGGCATCTGATCGCTACGTTACCTCGTAGCTATGGGCCCCTGCGAGGTCATCGGGTGCCGAGAGGCTTGAACAGAATAGTTATGTTTAAGAATCCAACATTTTTTCGATTTCAGTGATACCTAAAATAAACTTTTTAATATTTTACACTCTATTTTCTACTGAAAAATTACTCCGTCAATTTTTATTTTTAATATGTTTTTATATCCTAATACATGATTTCGTTCAGTAATCCAATAGATTTTCCTTTATTAACATTGTTTTATTATTTTTGCTTAAATACTTAGTGTGAAAAATTGCTCCGTCCATTTTTATACCTTTACTAGCTATGATACCCGGCTTCGCTCGGGAGTTGATATGAGATTACGTGGTAGTTGAAATAATAAAATAAACTATGACGTAAAAAGTAAAAAAAAATATTGAAAATCGAATTTCCTACTCTTGAGCGAGCTACATATAGCTGACCGTGAGAGAAGCAGGATTATTTGAGGTTGATGCCACAATATTTTAAAATTTGCCCTTGCGCTTTGTTAATTGTAAAACTAAAGGCTAATTTAATTGGAAACTGCAATCTTTTAAATTGAAATGGCAATTCAGAAGAGATCAGTGGTATTCTAGGTACAAATACTGTGTGTTCTTTGTTCTTTCCAGAAATAAGTTCAGCTTCAATGATATTATTCGATAGCTGTTTTACGATCATCCTCGTTCCATTACATAGTTTTGGGGAGTTGAGATTTCTGAGTAGTATGATTGGAGATCCAATTTTCAGACGAAGGCAGTATAATGGCATTCTTGGTACTTGTAAAGAGTTTAGTAATTCAGTAGAGAAGTTGACACGACACTTTCTTCAATGGATACCATCGTGTCGATCGATTTATATATTTTCTCTTCACCAGGTATTTTCTTTAGAATATTACAATTTATATTGTCAACAATATTATTTTTAGTGGCCAAAATTGCTCTTTGAAATAAACACTCTACGTTGGTATAGTTCTGAATAATATTTGGATAAAATTTGTCGATTAGTTCGTTTTCAGTAGTGGCTATGTTGCAGAAATCACTATTGAGTTTAATGAGGCCGGTCGTTTGGTCAGTAGGATATGTAACTTCGCCTATTTGTAAAAGTATTTTAGCAAAATGTGCTGTTGTTTCATCTTTTGATAATTCAACTCTCCTGTTTTTTGTTAAGTGCAATATTTTTATTTGTGGCCAGAGATGTGACATTTTTAAGCATGCATTGATCTCGTCTGCTGTTGTTGACTTGGGAATAACGGGAAGTGTTTGTCGAAAATCTCCTGAGAGTATGAGTAGAGCTCCTCCCATTCCTCAGTCCGATCCCAGTAACCGTACGGAACACACGTTACTTTGCTCGTCATCCAGGGGTTCTCAACCTTTTTACCTTACATCTTTCTAATATGTTGTGCTTCGAGTGTAACGCCACCATCGGCGATGGTGCCACATGCGCCGGTTGCTCCAAGGATATATGTTTCTCTTGCGCAAACATTACGGAAAGAGGATTTCGTAACCTTGGGGTGGAGCGTAGAGCTGCCTGGAAGTGTCCCAAGTGCCGTATTGCATCGCCAAGCCCTGTTACTACCGAGAAAAAAGAACCTACTTTGGGAGATATTCTCAGTCGTCTGGATATTCCTACATCAAAGCTGGATGTACTGCCTAAATTGATTTCCGATGTAAATGATCTGAAGATGAACATGCAAGAAGTAATCAAGAGTTGTGAGTTCTCTAGTCGTAAAATTGATGATTTTGAGCTGAAGCTTGTTGGAGTTAATGGCCGCTTATCTTCACTAGAGGAAACACATCAAGCCGCCAAATTCACCCAGTCTGCAGTGGATGCTCTGCAACAGGAGCTGAACGAGAAAGAGCAGTGGTCAAGGCTCAATAATGTTGAAATTAAAGGTATTCCGCTGAAAAGTAACGAAAACCTATTTGATATAGTGGAGTCTCTAGGTAGGCATATCAACCTACGTATATCTAAATCTCAGATCAACTTTATATCACGCGTTCCTGTATACAATTCCAAGGATAAGTCCATACTGCTTGGCTTCGTAAATCGCTAAGCAAAAGAAGATTTTATTGCAGCTACGAGAATAAAAAAGCATTCTCTAAAAGCTTCTGACATCGGTTTTGCTAGTGATGAACGCATTTATGTCAATGATCACTTATCACCCGGAAATAAAAAGCTTCTCTCCAAGACTTGTAGCGCGCGAGAAGAACTACCAATACGTATGGGTCAATCATGCTAAAATACATGTCCGGATGAATGATACGGCACCTGTCATGACAATTAGGTCTGACGGGGATTTAAACAGATTGAAATAATCAGTTTACTAATTATAATTATTCCGTTCAACATATTTATTGAATTTGTTTTGAGCTATTCATTTAAGTTGACAACCCCTGGCTGTTTATTTTTTGCTCGCCTAGTGACTCTTTTGTTCAAACCTACTACCTGCTATCGCTCGAGCGAGCCGGACACCTGTGCTGATAATTGTATTGAGCATTCAATGCGATCTATGTCTATACGCATTAGAGACTATAATGGATTACTTTATTTTTGCTATGTTACTTTTCCACATTGGTACTTCGCGAACGAAAATAATAATTTACCTTATTTAACTTAATGCCTATTTGAGCTTTTGTTTAATAGTGTTTTACTGCACGATTTAAGAAGCATTACTAAATGCGTACTAAGTATAATATTACTACTTGCCATATGTTTGTATAGCTACCGTCTTTATGAGTATATTTTCAAGTGTATCGAACATATTATAGTGTTAATGCGAGTTGGGTACGAGTGCGAGTTCACAGTGGAAACGAGATTTTTTGCTTTGCTTATTTATTTAGTTAATTTTGCCCTTGATTTGGTGACTATACAGTTATTATTATGTTTTGACTACCTAAATGTTTAATTTAAAAGTTTACTATCAGAACGTAAGGGGACTCCGGACTAAGACTGATATTTTTTCTGGGAACGTAGGACTAAATGATTACGATGTCGTAGCACTAACGGAGACTTGGCTGCACGAGGGAATTTACGATGAGGAATTGTTCGACGGTCGGTACATAGTGTGGCGGCGTGATCGTGATTACAAACGTACTCAACAAGAGCGCGGAGGGGGTGTCTTGATAGCTGTCAAGAGGGATCTCATAGCAACAGGATTACCTGACTGGCACTCGCCCGCTGAGGATATATGGGTGTCGGTTACGTTGCGCTGTCCCATTTCAAAAAGTGAATATAAATTGTATATTTGTACTTTGTATTTATGTTCTGAAAACCTGGGCTTTTCGTTTACAGATCAATTACATAACTTTTGCAATAAACTCGAGTCTATAGTCACGGAGCATGATTCTCATAAATTCATCCTTTTGGGTGATTATAATATGAGCTGCATTGAGTGGGTTGTATCTGAGGATGGGATTGAGGCAGCTAGTTTATCAAGTGAACACATAAATAACTTCTTAGATACGGTTAGTTTTGTGGTCTGCAACAATTTAACCCAATTGTCAATAAGTTCGATCAAATACTAGATTTAGTTCTCTCAAATGACCACGTTTCAGTTTCACTGTGCACTGACCCTCTGGTAACAGAGGACCCGTATCACCCAGCTCTTTATATTACTGTATCATTTGTAGAACTCGAACCACTTGTACCATGCAAACGCTCAATGTATTGTTATAATCGTGCTGACTTTACTAAAATTAATAATGAAATTAATTCAACTGACTGGCAAAATACACTTAGTGCGGGCTCAGTTGACGAAGCTGTGGGCAAATTTTATGATATTTTATACGAACTTCAGAATAAACATATACCTCAGCGTGTTACAAAAGTAGACAAATATCCGCCATGGTATAAACATGCCATTATTAAAGTACGTAACGAAAAAAATAAATTCTATCAAAAGTTTAAGAAATATGGTAACCTATGTGATAAACAGACCTTTGATTTTCTAAGAGAAAGAGGAAA
Source organism: Argyresthia goedartella (assembly GCA_949825045.1). Taxonomy (NCBI): domain Eukaryota; kingdom Metazoa; phylum Arthropoda; class Insecta; order Lepidoptera; family Argyresthiidae; genus Argyresthia; species Argyresthia goedartella. The sequence goes on from OX463810.1 coordinate 16,979,646, forward strand.
GCGGCTCCAAACCATATGTTTCAATGATTACATAGCCCATATCGAAAGTTCATTATATTCAAACCCTCGGGCATTTTGGTCTTTAATTAAAAGCAAACGGAAGGGATTTTCATTTCCATCGTGCATGAAACACTTAAAAGTTTCGTCAACGTCAGGACCTGAAATAAGTAATTTGTTTTCTGAATTTTTTCATTCTACATTTTTACAATCAAACTATTGGCCCGTACAAGTGGACGAAAACATGAACGATGGCATCCCAACTCCGCTAGCTGATATTGCGTCTATTGAAATATCTGTCGAGATCATTTCTAAGCTCCTTGGAACTTTAGATCTTAAAAAGTCAGCTGGCCCAGATAAATTACCAGCAGTATTTCTTGTCAATTGCTCTTAAGCACTTGCAGTCCCTTTAGCCATTTTATTCCAACGATCATTAAGCGAGGGCGTACTGCAATTATTGTGGAAGTCTGCCTTTATTAGTCCGATCCACAAGAAAGGTCCAAAAAACATCGTCAGCAACTATCGACCAATTTCTAAACTATGCCTTATTGCTAAGATATTTGAGCGCATCGTTTATGATCAAGTTTATGCATCACTGAAGCTAACTTCTATCGCATTTCAACATGGTTTTCTAAAGAAAAGATCTACAATCTCAAACCTTCTAGTTTTCAATGAGTTTATCACAGAACAAATGGATAACCATAATCAAATTGATGCCGTTTATACTGATTACAGTAAAGCATTCGACCGAATTGACCACGAAATGCTGCTTAAAAAGCTTCTACTAGCCGGAATACGTGGCGATTTATTTCGCTGGTTCAAGTCTTACATATCCAACAGGACGCAATCGGTGGTATTGAATGGTTATATGTCAACATGGAAAAATATTCCTTCTGGGGTACCACAGGGATCTCTATTAGGACCCCTTCTATTTATTATTTTTATTAATGATATTGACATTTGCTTTAATCATTCCGAATTCCTCCTATTTGCTGATGATATGAAGGTGTTTAGAGTGGTCAATAGTCCGGACTAGTAGGACTCTTATTTACTACAGGACGATCTTAATAGACTTGATACGTATTGCAGACTGAACAGTTTGGATATAAATGTCTCAGAGTGCTTCTCCATTTCATTTAGGCGTAAAAGAAACATGTATCGGAGTTCTTATAGTCTCAGCGATAAATCTATTTCCAGCTGTAATGAGATAAGGGATTTGGGTATAATAATGGACTCAAAATTACTTTTTGATAAACATATTGATACAATAGTAAAGAAAGATTCCTTATACGCTCCTGTAAAAATTTCAAGTTGATGAAGTCTATTAAGATAATTTACTGCACTCTTGTAAGAAGCAACTTGGAGTACGCATCTCAGGTGTGGAACCCACGTTATGACGTCTATATTTCAAAAATTTAGTCCATCCAAAAAAAGTTTATTCGCTATCTATGTTACAAATTTAGAATTCCAAGACGGAGCTATGAGTTTCATTGCAATCAATTCCACCTTCTCCCTCTTCAAATCAGGCGTGAAGCTGCAGATATAATATTCCTCACTAGTCTGGCTCAGAATATTATTGATTGTCCAGATTTGCTGAATAAAATCCATCTGTTAGTCCCCAGAACTCGTTTCTTTTGAGAGCTTCGCGCTCTTTCAATTCACTTAGTTTTGACTGTATGGACATAGACATGTTTTGTAGTAGTGCTCGGTCTGTCAGCTATTATCTGACCAGTAAGTTTAGCTCAACTATTTAAGTTTAGTGCTAAGCAATATTAAACTATATCCTTGTATTAACTGTTTATACGTCTCGCGTATCTCTCTTAATGTTGTAATATGTCTCAATATAGGCTTGTGTTGTTTCTTTGTAATAATTAACGTAATATGCATAGTTAGGTACTCACTCATGTAACATTCATAAAAATGTAGGTATTAATAATATTGTATTTAATCTGGTTTCGTGTTTCCAGTTAGGTATGTCTGCATTCATAGGAATCAATTTGTTATTATACTCTGTCGTCAATTAGTGAAAACTTGTAATTGGCTATCAACTGTACATTTTTAGTGTTAAACTGTAAAATTTTTGCTGTAAGTTTTCCATACAAGAAAAATAAAATAAAATAAAAATTATTTCAGAGTTTTTCCGCAATTTTTGTAATGTTCTGTCCATGGCTTCTAGTAATTTTTATGGGCCATGGTGCATTCATCCCAGAAGATAATTTTAGCTTGTTTTAGAAGTTGACCCCGTCCAGATTTTCCTGAGATTTTTCATACCGGGAATTGTTGTTCGGCTATATTCAACGGCAGTTGTAAGGCAGAATGGGCAGTTCGTCCTCCTTCCATAAGTGTGGCTGCAATGCCGGATGATGCTAGTGCCAGTGCGATGTGTTTTTTAGCACATATTTCCGCCAGTATTATATTTATTAGAAACGTTTTACCGGTGCCTCCTGGTGCGTTTAAGTAAATAATTCCACCAGTGTTGTTATTTATCCGGTTCATTATAATGTTGTTAACTTTTTTTTGATTGTCATTGAGGAGTGGTTTGTTGTGAGCGATGTATTCAAGTAGTTCATTGACCCTGTAGCTTTTTTCCTTTGTAATTTCGTAGTTTAGCACACTGAAAGCATTTTTTTGTGGTGCTGGCATTCCAAGTTTTACTAATGCCTGGTTATTTATTGCTAAACATTTATCTTCTAAGCGAATGAGTGTTTCATTTAAGATGTCGTCATTGAATTCTATAGACAGTTATGGATTAGTTTGTCGGATTTGGTACAATATATCATCACTAATACTCCTTTTGAAAGAGTCCCATAGCTGTTTTGGGTTTGATGGGTTACATGTTGTTAGAATTATGGCGAATAACTCTCGAATTTGTTCAGCTGAAGCTGTGAGTGTGGCTTCTTGTAGTGTTAATTCCCAGTGGTTATCGTTTTCCAATAATCCTCAGCGTTGACATGCTTCTCTGTACGTCTGGCATAGGTAGCCGTCAATGGTCCTGAGATCTGTGAAACTTGTTGGTCCCGTATTTCGTGTAACAACATCGGGAGATAGAAACATTCGGCATTGTTTGGATGTACACGTACAGTGTATACTCGACCTATTGAGTTAGTTTTCATGATTTCTGGATTTTTCTGGATTCTGGATTTTTCTAGCCGAGTCTTTTGTGAAGTAAACTCTCTGTCCATTCTCCAAATGTACTGCTAGATGTTGCACAGCTGGTTCGCGTTCGTGTATGGGAAAACTAAAAATCCTCCACGCTGCTTCGTTACTGTTGATGTATCTTCCCTTTTGGTAAATGAGGATCTCATCATTTGTTATTTTGTTCGCTATTTTATTATTTGAAATACTGCCATATCACTACCTTTATTTACGTACTTATATATTTAATATATACATATTTAAATGTTACTGAATTGCAGTATTCAACGTTTATGTGTGCTTGGAACATTTTGGAAAGTAGTGGATTATATGGTACTACCCATTGATTATCTATTTCCAGTTCGTCTCTGCCTTGTATTCCTAGTTTTGCTGTGAAGCCACCGTTTTTCGGTGATCGTCTTCTATATTTGGGATAGCCGTCATCTTCAGTTTTTGTATCGTCCAAGTATGGTTTTGGATATGTTTTTATACATTTTCCATCACGCATGCATGGCGCATTGAAGTTTAATGGTCCACATGGTCTGTGAATCATGTTTTTCACTACTATATTGTATAGTTCCGGATCTTTTTGTGGATTGGGAAATTCAGCTTGGATGATTTTGTCGATATTCGTGGGATACATTTTATCGTGTAGCCATATGAGATTGTGTGAGTGAGGTAATCCTCGTTTTTGCCACTCGATTGTATACATCCAGGATCTAACGGTTCCAAAGATTTATTTTGTGTTGTATTTTAATTGTATTTTGTGATGACTTCAATAAATCTTATTTGTTTTTGTCGAAAAACTCGGGCTATTATGTCGTATCGATCCATGGAGTTTTATCCGTATTTTAGTTGTTCTTTGATGTCTGGCCATGATGAGTTGCATGTAAATGTTATGAAGAGATCAGGTCGTCCATATTTTCTTACAGGTCGTCCATATTTTCTTACGTAGCATGGCATCTTGGGATATTCGTGCATATGTCTTGGACTTCCTATGTGTGATGAGGGTAAGATTACCATTGTGGGATGTATTCTTGTGTGCGTAGTTTCTTCTGATCCAGTCTTATGTAAAGCATCCATTCTGCTTCTGTTTCTACGTACATATCTACCAGAAATTGTTGGAATAAACGGCGAGTGTTGAGTATGTGATTGTATATTTCATTGTCTCTGATCATTAAGCGGTAAGCATGTAACTCCTTGGAAGTGACTTTTTTGTTTGTTTCTATGCCTGCAACAGAGACCTGGTGTTTCTTTACTGAATTTTTTCGCGTGGCAAAATTGGTAAATGTTATTAATTTTTCCGATTACAACATATTTATGATTGTAATATTTTTTCGTCGGTTCGTAGTGGAATGCTTCCTTTGTTAGATTATCTTTTAAAATTCTCGATTCTTCAATACTTTTATTTTATTTTCTTTCTTCGCTTTTTCTGCTTCTCAGGGTTCTCATTCGTTTGTTTTTTACAGCGTCTCAATATGTGCACAGATGAACGCGAATCAGAGATAATTATAGAAAAGGACTCAAACATCGAGAACAAAGAAATTGATCGGATGCGTCTAAACTACGCCTCCTGAAATTTTAAAAAGAATTTGCTTTTTTGAAAAATTACTTTCTAGATCACGACCGAATTTCGAACAATCGTTACCAAGAAAACGAAGATATTAACAAAGAAACGACACAAGTAGAGATTATATAACACACGAAGAAAACTTTATTGAAGATTTTGATATGCAATCTTCATCATCAGTGTCTACTAATAGTGCGAATGTACGGTCTACAAATATTGATGTACGACCTTCGTCATCATCAACTCATCAAGCACAAGAATCCATCACCAACCAACCAAAGGAAAGCGTCTCTTACGTATCTGAAAAAATACCTCGAGTCGAAAACAAACCCTGTTTCTATGTTTTTTTAGCGATGGCTGAAAATGTAAAAAAACTACCCGAAAGAATGCAGTTAGAAGTAAGACAAAAAGTGTTCAGTGCTGTTTCCGAAGCAGAATTAAAGTAGGAATGAACGTGATAGTAATAACATAAATAGGGGTTATTTTACTAGTCCGCATTTTTGATATCAATACTGAATGAATGAATATATGTCCCGCCGGATGCGGCGGTATGCGGCTCTTCAATCCGATGCTGTGCTCTCCGTTCGGTGGAGATAGACCTTAAATACTCTGGCTCAAACGGCTTGGGTTGTCGCTCTGCTCAGGCACTTAGGCGTCGGGAGAGTATGCGAATGCGAGGGCTATACAAAGAGCAAGATGCAAGACAAGTTCTCATCACACACACAACTTGTAGAATGAACTCGAGCGCAGCCGGCCGAGGCAACCCTGTTCTGGCATCGCTCTTATAATGTCAGCGTGTGGCGGCGGGGCGGCGCGGCAACGCGCAGTGGTCTAGGATTCGGCCTCCATACTCATAGGAACTTAATGTCTGGAATAATTATAAAAAAATATGTTATTTCTCCGGTATACCTCCCTATATGTCATATTAAATCATGGAGTGGATGCTCTACAAGTGAGAAAAATAATGTTGATTATTTTTTTGTATGGGAGAAAACACTTAAAGTACATTATTTCTAAACTAATTTCAACTGATGGGCTGGTGCTCACATGATCTATTCTATATACATGGCATGCTGAACATAATGTCATATAATTCATGCAATTTTGGTGCAGCTTTGGAAGTAGTTAACTTTTGAAATTTTGAATTTTTAGTATCAGCTTTATAATTATAATCTTTGACATAATGAGATACCAGCCGATCTCTATGAGAGTGAAAATACCATAAAAATAATAGAAATGCTAATAATAACAAAAACAAAGTTTATAAGTTATTTTATTTTATTCTTTTGATACGGAAATTACAATATGGTTGATATAATAATTAATAATAGCTTGTTTAAAAAGTTAAAAAATAAGGCAAAATACATCGATAACAATAAAACTGTCATTAGTCAACAGTCTGCTTATGATCTTTATTAACAATAATAGAGGTAATTTAAATATGTATAGATATACTAAAGATTTGGGTAATCTCATAGAATTAGAAACTATGTCGAAATCACAAATATTTAGGTAATCTCTTAATTTATTGACATGATTCGTAATACCTATACAACATACTGCAACAAAAACACAAATATAACTATGATATAATAAAAGACGTCAAGGACAAAATGAAAAAGTGAGTCTTAGCTTAGTCATCATCACAGTCCTCTTTATCAGAGTCCATCAATGATGCATTAACATCAACAAATTCGATGTTTTCTTTATCTATCACTGAATCGTCATTAATTAGGAGAAGTTTCATATCATCAGTTACGAGCGTTTTTTTACCTTTTCTTAACACAGGTCTTATGCTAGACAGGTAGGGATCTGACGATACAAGAAGACTATAAAATATGTCTTCGTTTGTCGCTTTCGTTTCGTTTGTTGCCGACAAAATTTGCGCGAATGATATATTTCTAAAGTCTTTGTTTTTAGCTTCCGATGCCTCTTCTGATAATTTTCCAATGGGAATAACATTAAAGTGTTTGATAATTTCAGCACCATGCAATAAAAGTTTGTGGACACTCGAAGGCATGTTATACCAGCCATAGAGCTCTACATACATTTCTGCAGTAAGCCGCGCAAAACTTTCGAACGCTTCAATGTTAATGGGTTCCCCACAGGCAAGTGCACGCAAAATAGTACCAAATCTTTGGATCAAACCCGAATCCAAGCCTGTGATAGCTGCAGTTTTTTCTGGATCCCTAAAAAAAGTTCTGGCTGTGTTCCCGTCATTTGTGGTCCCCGAGCCTAGAACAAAAAAGAATACTGCACTAGGAGAAGAGATATGGCTCAATCTTACTAGTATCCGGGTAAAGGCCTGTGCCCCTCGGTGGGAACATTAAATTAATTTACTTACTAGGAGAAGAGATACATATTTTATTTTAATAGGTTCAACTTTATATTTATAATATAATAATCAACAACTTGAAGAAAATAATCGTTTTGAAATTATAATTTTAACTCACCTTGTTTGATGATGTCTATTAAAAGGCCCATTTCATCACGGAACTTATGTTGTATTGGTTCTTTTCTACTTTTCATCAACTGCTTAGTCTATATGAAATATGGAGCCGACACTCCATACACCTGATCCACGCTTGAAGAGTGGACAAACCATATTGGTAAATCTCTTCTGAAACTGGTTTTCTGTAAAGAAAACAAAACAGAACAGAACGACAACATTATTTTATTACTTTATTGAATAACTCACTGTGAAACTTTTTTTAACTGATTCACTTCCGAAGGGGTAGCTCGACAAATGTCACAAGTCTGCGTTGATGTGTTTGATAGTGCAGAAGTGATTTTTCCATCTATCATTGTCATAAGCATGGAATGCTTAACAGCGTGGCTCCCCATAATAGACGGCTCCAGGGCAGAAATCTCGGCTTCTATTATGGCTTGTTCTTGGAGTATATGTAAGTTATTTTCATTGACAAACTTGAAGAAAAGTGGTCTACACAGCGTTGTAGAAGATGGTTTTGAGTTCTCCCACACCACTTTCTCACCACATACAAAGCGCAAAGGCACAAAGGAGCACATGAATATACTGGAGTCATCTCCGTCAGTTGCTTGCTTGTAAAGGCTTTGTCCCGAAGCTCCATCAAAGCCCCATTTGCAAATTAGCAACAGTTCTTTGCCAGCAAGCGAGTCTTCCAAAAGTAAAAAAATTCCAAATCTAGCTACAGTCCAAAACTGCTTGAAGCTGTACTCTTGCGCCACTTTTGTTGAATTCTGTGGTTTCTCTTGATGTGTAGACTACCTTTTTTGCCTCTAGGATGGCATTGTATGCAGGATAAAGTGACACTCCTTCTGCTATTGCACTAGCTCTCAAAGTCAGATATTACCACTTTGATAGCTTCAAAGAGGTCAAAATACCTAAAGCTTTATCTGCGGAATATATGGGCACTGCTTTCTTCGGCTTCAATAATTCCTTTAACTTTGTTGCCTCTTCAGGTTTCTCGATAACAAGTTTTATTATATCTGCTGCATTCTGGCTATCTGCTTTTAAACCTGTTGCGTAAGCAAGGCTTTCCGTACTATTTGTTAAGAGTTCTTGCACTCTCCTTCTCTTCTGTAGGGGGCTTAACTCCGAAAACGGTTTCCTTTCAATCATAATTGATGTTGAGGTACTTACATTGCACATATCTGGTTGGCAGGATGTTGATGCATCCTCATTTACACTGAAATGAGAACTGGAACATGGCTGTTGCTCTGCTGACATTAATGGTGTCATCTTTTCCTTCAAATTCTTAGGCCATATTGTGTCTTTTCCCAACCATGTTTCAAACTTCTTGATAAATGTATGCCCTCGCACGGCTAGACAAGATCCACTTTTGTTTCAAAGCGCATGTTTATGTCTGGCAGAATTGTTTCAATTCTTTCTTTTCACTTTCTGATAAGTTAACCGCATTCACAAAAACTTCAAATTATACACTGGGCTCTGAGAAACAATTGAGAAACATGAAAATGTCCAAATTGGTTACAAATCCTTATTATATATAAATTTAACTACATCCAAAGCTGCACCGAAAAGTGCATGAATTAGATGACGTTATGTTCAGCATGCAATGTATAGATCATGTGGGCACCAGCCCATCAGTTGTAATCAGTTCCTAAATAATGTACTTTAAGTGTTTTCTCCCATACAAAAAATAATCAACATTATTTTTCTCAATTGTGGAGCAACTAATCCCCACTCAATGTTTTAATATGACATATAGGGAGGTATAGCGGAGACATAACATATTTTTTTATAATTATTCCAGACATTATGTTTCTATGAGTATGGAGGAACAAATCCTAGACCACTGTGCGGCGGCGTGTGCTCACGCGGAACGGAATGTCGTAAAAAGTATATAAACGTTTGAAAAGTTGTTGGATTATTGAAAAATCTATTAAAATACAGATACTCATAACCAATAAAGGTATAAAAATGGACGGAGCAATTTTTCACACTAAGGATTTAAGCAAAAATAATGAGACAGTGTTGAAAAAGGAAAATCTATTGGATTATTTAAAGAAATTATGTATTTTAGAATACAAACCATATTAAAAAAATAAAAATTGCCATTTTTCAGTAGAAGATAGAGAGAAAAATATTGTAAAGTACATTTTAGGTATCTCTTTAATCGAAAAAGTTTGAATTCTTAAACATACCTATTCTAAATAGTAAAAACGTAAATATACCTAAAATATTTCAGACTGAGGAAATATTCACAGAGAGTTATAAGCGATTTTCCTGTTTAGGTAAAAATACCTTACTTCTCGTAGCAAATTTTGTTGGATTATTGTACATCTGTAATCTGTATTATGTGACTTTATAAGATGCCGAATTTTAGAGGCAGAGGAATTTAGCGGAAGCCTCCAACAACAAAATCCTCACCACTTAGACTACCAATAGCTCAATGCAGACCACCGCTCCCGTTGTTATTCCCAACAAATAATTCAGGTCAGCAGTTAGACGTGTCTGTTCAAGTGGTAGTAAGTAGATGTTGTTTCCTACAAATATTTTGATATCGACTAGATTAATATTGGCATTTGGATCAAAAGCAGCGATATTTTATGAATTTTCATTGAATAGCCTCAGTTCCCAATGAAAACTCTGTATCGAGGATTCCATGTGGCATATTCAAGATTACTTCGAACAAGACCACAGTAAAGTATTTTAAAAGTTTTTACCTTCGAGAAGCAAGAAGAGTTACGTAGTACGAATCCACAGGCATGGGTTGCCTTAGCAATTACGGTGTCTACATGCTTATCAAATAAGAGTTTGGAGTCGTGAATTATAGGCGAAGAAAGTGGTGCTACTAGCAATACCGGAGCAATCGAGAATTAATTTGATTGTTTGCAATGGTGACTTGATTTGAGGTTATCTATGTATCGCTTTTTATTTTCGGTTTTCCTATTTGCGCACCAATTTGAAAATGTAAGTATGTATTTCAAGAAAATTAAATCGTTCTTTAAATATAGATAAAAAAATAAGATATTTTAACATTAATCTTTGTAGGTCCAACCCCGTGTCCCAGGACCAAATCGATCTACTACTAGACCACCTCATGGGGCATTCCAATCTGGCTAAGTGGGCTTAGGTGCGAGGTCAAAGAAAACTGTCGAACTGTCTCGCCTCTACCACAGATTAATAAAGAGTTAGGAACAGATTGGACTCTCCGAAAAACATTCAACTAAATAGCGACTCTTGCTACAACGCAGTAGCTGGTAACAGCTACGAATCAATTACTATTATTCTCCTTTTGAGAACAATAACATTTATAATATATTTAGTTAGTAATTAGAAAATTATTTTACAATGTCTCTATAGGTATATTAAACTAAGTAGATAGGCATATACCTACTATTATGTTCTCTGTACGAAACTAAATAGAAATTAAATATTAATGAAAATATAACATTTGGAACCCATATATAATTATCGGTAGAAATACGTTTCCTTAATTACCTTTCGATCTCCTTCGGACGTGTGAATAACGTTTGGTTCGTATGCTTGTTATTATTTAGGCAGCCAAACGCGAAGCAATATCTCTTTGGCATCATTTACAAGTAGGTAACTAGGAGAAAGGCGAGTCGGAGCGAGCGAGAGCGGCGCGGTCGCCGTACTTGACGTGCTGACCGGATAGCACTCGGCGACCCTCTGAATCTGAATCTGTCCTCCCTCACAGACGCGGACACGGATGTACTTGTTTGTAGCTTTGTAAATAAAGTGCGGAGTGTCACCGGCCTGCCTCTACATTCAACGCCAAGATGTTTCATTGCAGAGCGATCGCGAAGATTTCGTCAGAATTACGCAGAAACTGCTACACGATGCCTTCTTTCTTCTTCTTCTAGGGCATCTACAATCAACAGCGCGTGACCCATTGCTCGTAAAATAAATTATATTCGTTATAAGAACTGAAACAAACGTAATACGACTCGTATGCGATCAGTGTTTGTGCTGTTGCTTTTTTACGTTTCTTATTGTGTTCGCACAGCTATCGCTTGCTGTCAAATATGACTTACGTTATTACGTAACGCTACACGTACGCTAGCACGTCTTGTACCTCTTCCTTCAAAAGTGACAAACACGTAGGGATGCCATTATTTTCATTCGATTCGAATCGTTCGAGATTGAATTTATCTGGCGCAAGGATCGAAATAATATGTTTGTATTAAAAAAGATAGGATTACTTCAGAGAAATGAAATTCTAGTTCACACGTCCATTGTTTAAGCTCGTTTAAGCTTCAAACGATACAAAAAGTTCGAAAATAGGACATCCAAAACCAATCTTTGATTAAATCGATTCGAATGTAATCCCTATAATACAATGTCAGTGTCAACTGTCAGTCAATGTTGGTCTGGTCAATGTCTTTTCTGTTGTAGATTCGACTTAATCAATCAACTAGGTACATGGAATATGATAACATAGTAACTCACCCGAGTATTTTCCCTGCTTTACGTAGTCTGATTCCACGAAATGATTCCGACATAACCTTGTTCTATTGCTTATTACTAATATTTTACGACGTATCGCCTTCAGCCACTGTTTTGACAACTTAAGGTCTTTGGGAAAACTATGAATTTCAACTTCTGAGCAATTACACTACAACGCGGCATTATTGCTTTTTTGATAAAAATGCTAAAATGTTCATACAAAATCTGTTTGTCATGAGTACAAGTGATGCTAGCGCCACTTTGACAGTTGCCAACCCCATTCGAAACTTTGGTGACTTTTGACAGCTGAAATTGCGCAATTTTTGTCGATTTCTTTCTGTTTGCAAGATTCGCAATAAACCTGTGGGACTTTTCTGCTGCTGGGTATTTGCCACGGAATATCCGAAGCCAGACCATAATGTTGCGTTTTCAGAACAATCCGTATTTTTTTTTTAAATGAATGATTCAGTATTTTTGTATCTGTAAAGGTATATTATTTCATTGTTGATTATTAACTTTATTAGGTTTCAACAGAATAGTTATTTAAAATAATTAGTAGGTATGCGAGATCTCGCAAAATACCGAGATAGAAGATTTTGCTGCAAGATTGCAATCCCTAACGTCGACCCACTGATATGCATAGGTATTTTCTCTGTAACATCCAGAAATGAAGAAATGTTTCCCATCCAGACCTATATTGATGCCCAGAATTAGCTCAGAACATACCGTTTAGTCAGATTAGCAATACTAAGTAGGTAACAGATTCTGATGACTGTCTTTTACGTTGTGAACAGATTGAGATACTACGGAATAATAAATTCAATGGTTATCTTCTTACGACAAGAGATCGACCGAATGCAGAAAGTCATTTCCCTAGTTCGGAGCACACTAAAGGACCTGCTACTTGCTATTGATGGCACTATCATTATGAACGAGGTGAGTTAACAAAACAGTTGCATAGACGATTATTATTCCGCATTTGGATTTCTTACAATTAGCAGGACGGAAAAACGTAAGTAGTGTGCTAGACACCTTAACCTCTACCGACTTAATGAACTACAATTTCTCACCTACAGTGTGTGTATATTATCGCAGGCTCTGCGCGATTCTCTGGACAATATATACGACGCAAAAGTGCCGAAAATCTGGCTGAGGTCATCTTGGTCTTCTTCGACCCTGGGCTTCTGGTTCACCGAGTTGCTGGAGAGGGCAATCCAGTTCTCGACGTGGTGCTTCCAGGCCCGACCGTTCTCATTCTGGATGACTGGTTTCTTCAACCCTCAAGGTACCTATACAGATTCATCTCCAATTCAAGGTATCATCACCGTCATGATAAGCTCACATCCAGGTGCTGAGTATATGCCTTTTCACTGTAGCCCCAATCTTTACGGTCCTATGCAAAACGCATCCAGCGAGATCCAGGCGGCTTGATAATATCTTCGGACTATAGGTAATGAAATAACTCGGTAATTATATAGTATGATGAACATGTCACAAATACCAAGTTATTTTATTAACTCTGCATTAACGGAATCACGCAAGTGAGCCTTAGTATGTGATTGTGAGATCTAGGAATTGCAATCTCTATCCGAAACATCGACCAATCAAAACCCGAGTCAACAAGAAAAATCGCTATAAGGACAGATTGTTTCAAATAATCGTATTCTGTAGCCTCATCATATAGTTCTGACATCTAGGAATGCTGTTGAAAAATTTAACAACACAACACGATTATTTGACACAATGTGTCTTATTGCAACTTTGCTTGTTTTTACGATGTTCTTATTGGTTAATTTTTCAATTGCGATTGGAATTCCTAGATGTCAGAATTACAAGATAAGGCTACAGAATACCATAAAGACTAACCTGTAAGTCCAGCCACTCGCTTTGTCGCTCAATAGCAATCTCAAGGTATAAGTGATACTTTATGTATTGACTTAGATTTAGTAAATATAATAGTCTAGTATATTTTAGTTAATTTCATAGTGTGATGTCCTATGGTATCTTGTTGTGGGGGAAAGCAGCGGATATTCAAACTATTTTTATTTTACAGAAAAGAGCTGTTCGAGCAATTTATAATTTAAAACGCACATACTCCTTAAGGGAGCTTTTTAAAGAAATTGACATATTAACTGTAGCTGGTCAATTTATTTTCGAAAACATAATGTTTGTACGCAAGAACCTTACAACATTTGCCAAACTTAGCGATAGCTGTAATATTAACTTAAGAAATAATTACAGACTACTTGCGCCCCGGTTTAGACTCGCGAAGTTTAGCAATTCTTTCAAGGGTCAATGCATTCTCTACTACAACAAGATACCTCTGGAGATCTTGAAATTACCATTTGGGCAATTTAAAAACCATGTGAAAGCGACTTTGTCGAAAAAGGGATTTTACAATGTTCAAAATTACTTAAATGACGGCACTGTATGGGGTTAATCTGGCTCAACACAGACGTTGCTGTTAATAGTTTTGTAATTATTTATTCCTATTTATTAATTATGATATAATGATATTATAACATTTGTATTAGTTAACAAGCAATTTTTAAAAGAGATCTAAAAATCAATCCGTGGTAGTTTCTACGCACTGCTTCTCCCACAGTGGTCCAATGTAGAGAAGTGGCAAAAAATAACGATTGCTAAGTATATGTTTATATCTACAATAATAAAGACATTTGGAATTTGGAATTTGACTAAAAACCATTCTTTGTCAACAGTCTAGCTAAACGTTGCAAGTTGTGAATTTCAGGTTTCCTAACCGCTATGAGGCAGGAGGTAACACGAGCCCACAAAGGCTGGGCGCTAGATATGGTGTCGTTGCATAATGACGTCACTAAATATACCTACGAGGAAATCAAGGTGCCACCTACGGTAAGTTTACGTCTCTTACTAACCAAACTGTGTAGGAAGCAGGAATAATTACGTGGCGAAAAAGTATGCGAATGGAACTGTCAGTGACTCTCTGCGCTCGTGTCTATCCCCATCTAGTCTTCACCCAACCAACCGCAGTGTTTGCCCTGATTTTTACTTTGCAATTCAAGTTTAAACCAGTTTACAATTTAACGGTTTTATTATAAACTAACGCGTCATATCATAAGCAGTACGGTACGGTTTACGATTTGTCGATAGTTTGTAAACTAACGAGACAAAAACGTGACATCATCCATCTTTCGGTGACATATATAAGGTGCAAACAAATTAGGTACCACTATTTTTAGATCTGATAGCACTCGTCTCTGGGAGAAGATTTAAGAAAAAAACGCATAAACATAAATTTAAAATTTATCTTTATGCGCCATTGTTTTGCTATCAGTTTCGCAATCTTAGGATTCTGGGTTCTAATACTTGTTCGGACATTCATATAATTTTATTCTCTTTTTGTTTTGGTTTTATATGTACAATGACATAAGGTTAATTTTATCTGAACTCGACAACTTTTTCACTCCAGTAACTATTCCTGCTTGAGCCACTGATGGCTTGAAATTCGATAGCTCCGTCCGGTTATCATAGATCCTATTTTCAAATTCATCCAATATGTGATGCCCCTGGAATCGGTTCGATTTCTAGACCTTTACGTATTGTTCTTCACTTGTTTCTCCTTCGGCCCCCGGTTCGTCACAGGAAGGCGTATTCATCCACGGACTGTTCCTGGACGGCGCGGGCTGGGACCGACGCAACATGCGCCTCTGCGAGTCGACGCTCAAAGTGCTGTACACAGGGCTGCCGGTTGTACACACGTACGCCATCAACTCCACTGCGCCTAAGGACCCTAAATTGTATCAGGTGTGTGAATTATGCTGCTGCTGCTGCCTGTTGAGCGGTGGATACCCGCTGCGCTGGGCTCCCCAATTTATTTTTACCTAAGTATCCGCTCTAACAGATTTCGCGATCAATGAAATTTGTAAAAGTAGAAAAGTTTAGTTGATTTAGATACTTTATATCCTTTCAGCCAGCCATTTTTCATACATAAATTATTATATTGTATAGATGTTACGGCTGATGTTAGAAGGACTAAACCTAAGTTTATCCGGCTAAGTTAAGATTATCCAACGCTGAATGGCTATAATGTTAGTCAGTATAGATAATAATATTAGTTTTTAGGGTTCCGTACCCGAAGGCGAAGGTTTGGCACCCTATTACTAAGCCTCCACTGTCCCGTCTATCCCTGCGTTCGTCTATGGGCTTTATCTCATGAATCGTAATAGGTAGAGTTGGAATTTTCATAGAATGTTTATTTCTGGTTCAGCTACATTAGCAAATGAAATATGCGAGGTTTTTAAATCAAAGGGGATCCCCATGCAAGATAGCTGTTGTCATATCCCTGCCCTGCTACTTACCAAATCATCATCATTCAAATATCATCGCATATTCGCGGTACATCGTCGTCCATTTGGTTTAACGTCGGATCCGTCGTTTGGAGTGGACATATATTTTTTTGTCGGTAGTGGGGCCGTGCTGTTGTGTCAAATCGCTGGCGGGTCGGTAGTGGGGCCGTGCTATTGTGTCAAGTCGCTGGCGGGTCGGTAGCGGGGCCGTGCTGTTGTGTCAAATCGCTGGCGGGTCGGTAGTGGGGCCGAGCTGTTGTGTCAAATCGCTGGCGGGTCGGTAGTGGGGCCGTGCTGTTGTGTCAAATCGCTGGCGGGTCGGTAGTGGGGCCGTGCTGTTGTGTCAAATCGCTGGCGGGTCGGTAGCGGGGCCGTGCTGTTGTGTCAAATCGCTGGCGGGTCGGTAGTGGGGCCGTGCTGTTGTGTCAAATCGCTGGCGGGTCGGTAGTGGGGCCGTGCTGTTGTGTCAAATCGCTGGCGGGTCCGTAGTGGGGCCGTGCTGTTGTGTCAAATCGCTGGCGGGTCGGTAGTGGGGCCGTGCTGTTGTGTCAAGTCGCTGGCGGGTCGGTAGCGGGGCCGTGCTGTTGTGTCAAATCGCTGGCGGGTCGGTAGTGGGGCCGTGCTGTTGTGTCAAATCGCTGGCGGGTCGGTAGTGGGGCCGTGCTGTTGTGTCAAGTCGCTGGCGGGTCGGTAGCGGGGCCGTGCTGTTGTGTCGAATCGCTGGCGGGTCGGTAGCGGGGCCGTGCTGTTGTGTCAAATCGCTGGCGGATCGGTAGCGGGGCCGCGCTGTTGTGTCAAATCGCTGGCGGGTCGGTAGCGGGGCCGCGCTGTTGTGTCAAATCGCGGGCAGGTCGGTAGCGGGCCGTGCTGTTGTGTCAAATCGCTGGCGGATCGGTAGCGGGGCCGCGCTGTTGTGTCAAATGGCTGGCAGGTCGGTAGCGGGGTGCTGTTCTGTCAAATCGCTGGCGGGTCGATAGCGGGGCCGCGCTGTTGTGTCAAATCGCTGGCGGGTCGATATCGGGGCCGCGCTGTTATGTCAAATCGCTGGCGGATCGGTAGCCGGGTGCTGTTCTGTCAAATCGCTGGAGGGTCGATAGCGGGGCCGTGCTGTTGTGTCAATGTGGCGGCCATTTGACCATACATTTGACGACATTAATAACCAACCCGCTGGCGAGGTACCGAAGCCTTTTTTTTCTTGTACGATAACCCGGAACATTCGACCATCACTTGATCGATTTTATACTAATCTTACATGGGCAACGTTGCGGTTCAGGGTAGGTAAAGTATAAACAGGGAGAGCAAAGCGAAGCTCCCTTTATCCTCCGTGTTAGGTTGACATTATATTTTTTACATCGAACTACTCTAACTCCTAACATAAGCCAGCATTGGTCTATCTTAAGTTTAGCCGCTCTTCGAACATTAGCCGTAACATATACATGCAACATGATATTTGCATGTGTTTCTTTTCCCAGTGCCCATGTTACAAGAAGCCCGTCCGTACTGGTCTGACATTCATCACCCCACTGTGGCTTCCCACAATCAAGAATCCGGACCACTGGATACTTAGAGGGGTCGCCATCTTATGTGACATCAAATAGACGAATGCCGCACAGTGAAGATGAATCCAAATGTACTAAGAAAGAAGTGTTTTCTTTACTTTCTACTTTAGGTACTTTGAATGTGGTACGTATTTTTTTTATAGTTTCTTGTTGTTACTTATTTATTTACTGTGTTTTGTTATTAGATTATAGAATTTTTTTACTCAATAAAATGATACTAAATATTGGTATAAATCTATTGGAATCAATCAATAAATCAATTAATCAAAAAATAAGTAGGCGTAAATTGCATGGAGTTTATTATCATGGAGCATGGAGGATATTATTATATATTTACAATATTTAACGGATCGGTGTTGGATGGTTTCGCTGTTCGACTTTGTACATTCTGTAGTCGGTGCAAATACAGACAAATGTTGTCTTAACAAAACTACCATGTCTTAGCTCAGACTAGTAAACGTTAGTGATGTCGTGTAAAACTTAGGTCCGTGAGACGAAGTTATGCAAATGGACTTGACTTCCGTGCGAAGAATATTAAATTTAAAGTCGTGTCTGAGTTGCTGAAAGCCTGAGCTGAGCCACAGCCTCACATATAAATGTATTAATGGACGGAACATAGTCGCTGTAAATTATTGACAATCGGCCTTAGCCCTGTATTATTTTATTTCTAAAACTTTGGCAGTGTTGTAGGTGCTTAAAAACAGAATCAGTCTATTATAAGTGTAGGACCTAATCAAAATTACTATTCACCAGACCGACAACCGTGATATTTTTATATTAATTTTAAACACTGAAGCCACATCGGTTATATACTTATAACAATTACTTAAAAGATTGTTTTCTTGAAAAACGCTTTCCATAAACATTTTTAATAACATGCAACATATCCCTCATCTAGCTTTAAACAAAGCTGTAAAAAAATATTGGTTACATTTTATACAATGCCCTAAATATAAAAACGAGATCTAGCATTCCCACAAAAGGATTTCAACTATTTTATTAATTCAACGATTGTAATTCGATGGTATTATATCATGTTCTACTAACTTGGTGTTTCCAGTAAGATTGTAACGAGATTTTGCGTTTACGCTCTACAAACCATATTTACACGCGATGCGAAAGTTCGGCATACATTTACATACCTGTACCTAAATATCGACATATTTTCATATCGTTAGTGAATCGATATAAAACGTACAATTATATCAATATGATAGATAGGTTTTATATTCATTAGATACTACAGTAAATAAGTAGCTAAGTGAAGTTCGCCTTTGGCTATGTAGTGTTTAAATAGTATGATAGTTTATTGCACGTGAGTTGTAAGAAGTGGTGGAACCGACGCTCTTTAGTCCCTTTTGATGTTTTCTCCATGGAAAATCCCGAGAGGTTCCACAGATCTTGACCTTGGTGCTCTGAAATAGAAAACTATTTTATAATAAAATATTTAATAATCCTCACTAATGGAATGAACTGTCCCAATGCAGTGGGTTCCCGCGGCTTTATATTACGTGTCTGGACTGATACCGGCCTGATTTCATGCATTTTATGGTAGACTATTATGCAGTTTACTGTAACTAGGCCTCCTGTCCTTGAGTAAAATAATAATTCTTACCTTCTTCTTGAAAGCGTCAATTCAATTTTTCCTTCTTTAACTTGTTTGAAAAGTGAAATGGCCCCAGCATGGCTCAGTCCACGCGTAGGCACGCCGTTCACAGACAAGATCTCGTCACCTGAAACAGAATTACTTTAGGCATCTGCACTTACTATAACCCCAAATATCTACAGTGTACAAATGTTACAAATGTTCACCTTCAAAGATGGTACCCCGGTCAGCCGCCTGCCCAGTGGGGAAGACTGTCTTTACGAATATCCCCATTTTTCCCTTCGGCGAGTCAGTACCTCCGACAATACTGAATCCGAGGCTCTTCTGTCCAGCTCCCTTCCAAAACTCTACCTTATGTACCGAACTATGTGCGTAGTGTCCGCCGTATTGTGACTCATGGTGCAAGGAGGTGCTGTACTCTTGCTGTCTGGATACGTGTGAGTTGTGACTTGGCGAACTTCGCTGCGAGCCGATTCTGCTGAAGAAACGACTCCGACTGTTGTTCCTTAACTGCTCCGGAATGCACTCGAACGATCTATTCTGGTACAAGCGCGGAGTGTGCTTGATGTAGTGCGGGGAGCTCTCCTTGATCTCGTTGTTGACGTTATCGTTGCAGTAATCGACTATCGGCTGCGGCCTCGATTGAAGCGATATTGGCCGGTAATTAAAGCCTTGCGACGACGGCGGCTTCGTCGATATTTCGATGTTTGTTACGTTCTGTAAAGAAGCAGCAGTTTGTCCATAACATTTCCTTTCTAATATCTTTTCGTCGTCACTTTTGTGATTCGAATGTATTTGACCGTTACTCACTTGGACTCCATAGTTACAGCTTTGTGTGCTGTCGGTCCGACGCGGGCTGGTTGCATATATTTCGTTACTTGCATTGGAATTACTCGTGTTGGGAGTATAAAATTGGTTGTCGCTTGGGAAATGTGTCTCTATGGTAATTTGGTTTGTGGATGTTGGCTTGTGCACAGTTTGTGAAATAATGTCTGGTGGTGGTACTGGTGGCATGTTTGGACTCATTTCACAGTTTTGGCTGTGGATGATGCGGCTCAGTGTAATAGGTGTCACTTCATCGTGCGCCATCACGAGATCTACTTGATATTTTTGAAATGGACCTCCGACGTCCTCCATTGTCTCGGTCGAGCATGAATTAACGATGTGTTGTACTTCGTTTAGGGAAGATAATCCCCTGAGTACTCTACCGTTGACATTGACGATTTCATCTCCGATGCGAAGTCGTCCGTCTCGGTGTGCAATACCATCGAAGTCGAGCTTCACTACGATGTACCGGATCTCATAATTTGAACCGGTGCTGTCAAAGTCAACTCTGTGTTGCGCGAGAAACACACCCAGACTCTCATCGAGTCTAGACTTCAACAGTCTGATGTTCCTAAACCGTTTCGTGCAAGGCCTTCTTCCAAACTCGTCGGGTGCCGGAACTTGGTGCGTCTGAAGTGGCTCCCAGCTAGAAACTTTAGTATCTAGATTTGGTGTTGAAGACGAAGAATATTCAAGTTGAGAATGCAAAAATCTTGTTTTTCTTGTCTGAACACGCTCGTCCAAGGTTATTGTTTTAAATATTATCGGTGTTTTCTTATTACTTATTTTCTTAGGTAAAGGCGGTGGCTTGGCATCATTGTGGTCGGAAATTCTTAGGGTGTTTATAGAGCTGCCCGCGGTTCTATTGAAGTTACAGTTGTCTCTGTTTTCGTAGTCATACGATGTTCTATTTTCGACAGGAAATAGCGCACAAGGCGTCGAACTTCGACGGGCCGGTATTTGAATTCTACTGACGTTAATTTTGTGATTAAAGCTATATTGTCTCGTAAAGTTGCCGTGCGCAGAATGAATATCAGGTCTCTGCTCTGTAGGCGGGGCACGTTCGTTGCCTATCGGCATATGACATGAGTAGCCGGGCGGGGAGTGGTTGCTATGCTCGTCAGTAGGGCGACCGTCGCTATCGTACCCGGACTCATTCGAGCTGACATAGTTGCTCAAACGATGCGCTTGAAGAACCTCAGCCGTCTCAGGCCCGTGATGGATACTGTGCGTCGATGATGCTAGCTCATTTCTGATGTCTCTAACAGACCCGAACATTGAACTGTAATCGTACACAGGCAAACTGTTCCTGTTTCGTGGTATCATCATCGGGTCGTAGTCAAACGGAGCTCGTTGTGAAATCATAGAGGCCCTGCGCGGCGCATCATCATTACGTCGGTTAGGGTACAAAGTCCCGTCGATGTCATTTATGCTGCGCATTGAACTTCTTGCGAAATGGAAGTCGTTTCTCAGTGCCGAGTTTATTAGCATGTCTTCATGGACGGAAATGCAGTCACTACTTTGATATCGCTCTTCTGAATGTGAATTTGAAATAAACAAACGTTCTCGACGGAATTTCGGTGATTTCCTGCCAATTCTATCTGAGAAGCTTTGTCTCACGCCCACTCCTCTTTGTTGCGATGCCATGCTGTTTTCTTCCGGTAATACTGACAACTTTGACCGCAGGAAGGCGTAGGGAAAGTTAGGTTTCTTACAAACACCATTGTTATTGTGTCCTTCTAAGTTTGGAATATTGTCACAACTGATCGCTTTTGAGGATGTCAGCAACGAATCTTCAGAAAGAATGTTTCCGTGTTTCGTAGGTGAGTTTTTCTTGTTATCGTTGCCTCCGTTCGGCAGATCAATGTCATCTGACGGGTCGTCGGCCTTGACGTAGGTGGAGAGGTGCGAAGTAGAGCAACTGCGGTAAAGTGAAGGGCCGTTTGCTACGGGATAGGGCTCCGGCGTCCTTTGGTGTGGATTGTTCACTGATTGCGATTTAGAAGCGTTCAACATTCCTGTCGATCCCATTCTGTGAAAAAACGTCTTAAATGGGCTCGGGGATCTGTCTCGCGAGCTACTTCTTATAGAGTCCGTGTCGTTGTCCTTCTTCAGCGAAGTAGTCTCGGAGCTGCTTCGTCCCATCTTCCAGTTTTGTTTTTTCTTGTACTGTCCCGATATTTGTGGAAAGTCTTCTTTAAAGTTTTCATCGGGGGGCGATACTTCTGAGTCTTCTTTGTCGGGCTTCCTTAGCATGTCGAGTTTCTTTCCCATCCGGCGACCCCATGTTGCGAACACTGGAACGGAAAACGAACAACTATCAGATAAGGTTACAATACATTATTTAGGTATCAACTTGTCGTAACAAAAACAATAAATTAAACTCCATTTTCGGCTGCTCCCTAATCCGCACTAATCTCTGGAGGGTCATAAGTTATATTTTGTCGATGTCTCGTATACTGCTATAAATATTACTCTTTGGAGCAAAGATAATGTTAAGTTTCATTTTTGTTCAGTAGTCGTCTTCGGTTCGCTGAGCTCGCTTAGAGAGTTCAATAATTAAGTGATAGTTTATGGCCGCTAATGATGTCTTATTGGGAGTAAGATAAGACATTGTAGAACACACAGAGCTTCTCAGCCGTTAGTTTAATATTCAAAACTATAAATTCATAGAATAATATTCTAAAATTTTCCGAATCTATAGATAAGCTATGTTCTCAACGTTATTGTACATAATAATATGCCAATAATATAGGTGTACACGGGAAATAATACTATTTATCTCATCTGAGACCCTGACCACTTTTCAAACCCAATCGTCCTTTCACAATTAAAACATCGGTACTGAACTACTGACCCTTCTTCATCTCCTTCACGTCGTCTTCCATGACCATCGCGGGCAGTGCAGTGACGAGATGGTACTCGTCAGCCGAGTGGTCGCGAGCCGGCGCCGGGGACGCGGTCACTTCGCTGCGCCTCGGGCCGCGGAAGAGGCGCATGGTGACCGCTCAAGCGACCATGGCGCCGGGAGGAGTGCGCGGGATCCGCTGCGGGAGAGAGACGGCGTTAGTTTTGGATGATCGTGAGCCCGCAAGCTCTGGTGGTGGTGGTTGCGGTGGTTGTTGTTTTGGTCCAGAAATTGTAGAGAATTTAAATGAACATAAACATCTATATATAGGCACATAGATTTATTTTGGCCCCACACTATGATACCCTATCTTAGGAACCAAAAACAGCTCCATCACATAATATATAATCATCCAAGAGCTGAGCTGGTTATTTTTTCTTTCTCCCCGGCTGGGATTTGAACCCGAGACTTCTCGCTTGGGAGGCAGAGCCTCGAATGGCTGTGCCACAAAAGTCACCTTTACCACATTTAGGTCCTATTCGATGACTTCCCATCATGACAAGGCAATTCGACAACCTCCCAATTTGACGACATTTTACCCTAACTCGTGGGCAGGCCCTAAGGAGAGAAAAGGTTGGATAGGCCATGCTTTCAGTATTGACATTCTCTATAAGCAAAGAGTTTCATTAATCTATACTTATAAAATTTAAAGTCACCGTGTTCATCGTGTTCATCGTATGCAATAGAACCGGAGGCTCATGTGAATGTGACTGAGGTCCTGACTGACTCCTAATTCCTTGACTGACTGATATCAACGCACAACCCGAACCGCTGGTCCTATACTGTGACCGTGACTCTCGTAAGAAATTACCATTTAGACAGATTCTTAGAACACATTTAGTGTGTTGTTAGATATGGCTTATGTTTAAACGAACACCGCCAGATTAGTAAACGACCACCAAATATGGATAAATGATTACCAAACTTCTTCTTATGTTTTGTGTACCAAAGTTTATGTTTTAAGGAGTATTTTTGTTCTTCGCTTCGCTCACCCCCTTTACCCTTCACCTAAGCTACTGCAGTATTTTGCCCTGATATTTTCTACAACTTTTGGTGATCATTTACCCATCTTGGGTAGCATTTACACATTTTGGGTAAGAAAAAAATATTTCGGTGATCATTATATTTGTTGCCGATATAAATATGACCGAAATTTTAGAATTTGTTTGTACACGCGGGCTGAAATATTTCACAAAAACACTTCCTGCATTTGGACATTTAGTGTGTCGTAAGTGGTAAATGTGACCGAAAAGTCAATTTTATGTGCCCACCCATGGTTTTCAGAGATATTCCATTTCCTGCTAGGATCAGGTTTGACCAAATGCTGGTTTGAGAAAACTACTGAACACACAAATTTTGCCAGCTACATAAATATTAGTGGTCATTTGTTTGTAATTTGTATGGTAATTCCACCGTTATTAATTCAAATAGAACACTATTCTTTGTACAAATTCTGCCGTAAAAATCGCAAACTAAAGGTAGGTCAGGTAAAACCGTGGGAACCGTAGGGAAAGTGGGAACAATAGCTGCGGCAATTGCAAAGGATTTTGTAACATTTAACAACAACAAAATGTAACAACACGGCAAAACCAAAAAAGCATGGGAAATAAACATAACTTCAAAATAAATAAATATCAAAAGTTGTTGCTTTGGTGATGGTTTGGCTTATTCTAGGCTTTTGAAATTTGGTGATGCGATAGTATTGAGTAAGATGTGTCGTCAGGTGCCTCCGTTCGACTTTGCGTTACTTTGTTAGCGAGATATTAAGCCATTAAGTTATTTTAAAGATTTACCAAAAATTACCAAACGATGTCATAATTGAAAAAAGTAATTCCAAACTAATTAAAAACAAATGACTACGACTTTTTATGTAGCTGGTAAGATTTGTGTGTTCAGTAGTTTTCTCAAACCAGCATTTCGTCAAACGTGATCCTAGCAGGAAATGGAATATCTCTGAATCCCACATACACCATTAGTTTTTCGGTCACATTTACTGTTCACGACACACTAAATACCCATACAAGTAAAATGTTCCGATTTCACACTTTCTTGCTAGCATCACATTTTGAAACGTGATTCTAGCAGGAAGGGTTTTTATAAAATATTTCACACCCGTGTACAAAAAAAAAAACTGAAAATTTCTGAGTACCTCGCGCTATTGACAAGCGAATAATTTTAGTTTCTTTTGGTAATCGTGTTGGCTGAACAATGCACATTGTAATACGCTACCAATAACAAACTATGCCTAGTGCGGTTGAATTATAATGTTTACTGTTACCTTGCTATTGAACATTTATCAATACGTGCGAGGTCGCAGAATGATATGCGTACTACGCTGCAAAGGTATTTTTTAATCATACAAGCTTTTTTTATTTGCGTTCAATGTAAACTAGTTGTAGCGAAAAAGGAAATATCTTGCCGGAGCAAAAAGCAAACCGGTCTAATCGAACGACTTGCAAGAACTAATGAACGTTTAATATTAATATGTAAGTAGTAAAGGTTTAATTGAATAATGCAGTAAGTACATGCATACGCCTTGTACGTTCTTTAAAGCAAGCACTGAAATATAAATTAGTCGTGAACGCATTGCTTGCTTATTATGCACATCCACTAAAAGAGCTGAATACGATGTAGGCAAATGAACTTAACACAAATTATGTGAAACACATATGTTGGGTCTTATTTCAAGTTCAAGGCTTTAACTCATTCTGCGTATGTTGTGAATTAGTAGATTTATACACGGATCCTTTATACCATCCAACTGATTTTATATATGTGAAAGAAGCGATGTTTGGATGTTTGTGTGTTTGTGCCTCAATCAGCTGTAACGGCTGAATGGATTTTAATGAAATTTAGCAGAGAGATAGTTTATGAGCTAGACTAACATTAAGGATACTTTTTATCCGGATGCACCAGAAGGAGGGAAACGTTATCTCGGTAAATGATATTCCTAGGAAAAGGCAGATGAAGTTGTGGGCATCAGCTAGTAATACGTGACCACTACATGCATCATGCAATGTGTTTTTTAAGAAACAAGACGTCGAAGACACGACATCTCCTGCCAATCAATATATTTTCATCAATATTAGAATATGCAATAAGGTTCACGCGATAGTCAACCATTTACCTACTTGCCAATGAAGGGGCAAAGAATATCCCGTAAGAGTGTAGGATGCAGTCGGTTTGGATGTATCATTACTGCCTCTTGATTGGCACATGTCGTTGCATTAAAATGCAGTAGACAACTTGCATGACTGGGACGCTACTCCACCGCTAGTATGGATTTAGCCGGAGTGACTCATATCATAAACATAGCATGCTAAGCTCAGCGGAAATCCAAACAAGACGCCACCTTCTATTTAATAAGTAGCTGAGATCACAAACCCGTTCTCGATCATATGAGGCAGAGGCTTTCTGCTAATCCAGCGACGTAAGTATATTTAAATTTCCGCAAGCTTAGATCTTTTTCAGTGCTCCGTGGTCCAATGAGTTTCGCGCTTGCTTCTCACACAGGAGATGCAGATTTGATTCCTAACCATGTAACAATGAGATAATTAATTTATCTTAAGTACATTATACGGACGTTCTAATGGTGATGGAAAACATCGCGAGGAAACCTTCATTACTCCATAGCCGCGGCGATCGGCAAGCCCCTGTCACGTAAAATTGAGTCTTGAATTACTGGCTCAAAGTGGGCACAATTGTGCCTCTGCCACCCCGTAAGGGAAAAGGCGTGACGCTATGACTCTTAGATCTGTCCGACTATTGTTTATTGCAGATTTCCCCTCTGGATCTTGCCGCCTACTTTTATTCTCGACGGTGGCCCTACTGGTATCTCCATGGAACATTCAATCTAATTTTAATGGGTGTTTGTTACAGGAAGCGTTAATAGATTATACAATACTCGTTTCACTGTTGGAAGGTAGCGGTTGTCCGAGTATTGACTTGAATGGCGATTAGGGCAACATGGGTCGAGAGCCAGTAAGTAGCCGTATCGTGTAATTCTTGCATCTAGGGATTTCGACTGCTTTTGAAAATCGACCAATTAAAATACGATAATTTGACACGAGCTGTCATTCCTTGCGACTTTGTCTTTGACTGATTTTATTGGTCGATTTTTCAGTTGTGATCGATATTGGAAATATACAATAACTAAGGCTACAGAACAGCGCAAAAGCAAACTCGCAATAAAATACAGCTAGCGTGAAATAATCGTGTAGTGATGGTAAATCTTTCAAAAGCTATTGACATTCCTAGATGCCAGAATCACGTGATAAGGCCACAGAACATTCCGTCTTAACAAAAGCGCCGATTCATCCCAATTAAGTTGGGGGTAATAGACTTTCGACTTGGGTTGTAGGTAGAGCTTTCGGTAGAGGTATGTTGTGTAACAAAAATCATCTACAAACTTAACTGGCCTGCTGGCGTAAGCTAATCTCATTCGTAAGCCTTTACGCTAGCGATGCTGTCATCGGGTCCGATCCGTTTGTGGATCTATATGTTGCATATGACGATAGCATCTATCGCTTCATTCATGATACCGATGATAAAATCTTGAATAACTGGTAGCGTTCGTCGTAAAATTTGTTACTCTGGGTATTTCGCGTAGGTATTGCAATGCAGGATTGTAATAAACTTGCAATGTACTCAGATAATAGTCAAACCGGTTAAGTGCGAGTAGGACGTCGGACCCGCACACGAAGGGTTCCATACTATTACAGACGGGAAAACGTAAAACGACAGACTTTTGTTCGAGTATACCTTTTTAATGTTTAATAATAATATATTAAATACTAGGTAGGACTACATTCAAGTCAAGACTGTATTCAGGTTAACGCAACTCTTTGCTCATTGAAACCGGAAGTGTATAGAAGTTGAGTAATTTATTTACAGAAATTAAATCAAATATGATAAAAAACTTAATATGTATTATTTATAATAATTCGAATGAACAATTATTTATATAAATGACAAATAACTAAGCACAAAACTCAAAACCTGCAAGTAAAGAAGAGGGGTAGCACAACCTTTTAGCGATTCAGGTTAGGTTCTAAAAAACAAGACCATCACGATGGCAACCATTTCCCTTCCTAGCCATAATGGGCTTTATTTACCTACTACCAAGAATTGTTTTACGAAGGTCATGGTAATTTTGCGGATCAGTTTACTTTCCTAAACTGAATCGGCATAAGACGTTGTGGTAACCCCCCAGGTGTCTCGGGTTTATCTTTTATCAGCAGATACGATTGCTGGATCCCACACGGTCTATCACAAATAATCATTTATTGTTATATGTACACCAACCTTTGTCCAGTAAAAATATTGTTGACCGATATTTTAAATCAAGGCAGTTATCTCAAAAAAATCCGCCAAGATAGTTAGGCTTCGTTAGGGGTCAGTGAAATAGGACATTGTGCTGTGAGTTGTCACAACATAAATACAGATATACAATACGGCTGTAGACGCGGTAGCCAGAACCGCAGAAATACATAATGCCCCCGCAGTCACGTTCATTCGGCGAAAGTTGCTCGCTCATCGCCTTAACTTCAGTCATTAATAACAGTGTCAATAGTATGAATAAAGAATCGGGCGCGATTCGTGACCACAAAAGGCGAGTGGAGAGCTTAAAACAGTAAAGGAAGCGGCAACTTCCGCCGG
Organism: Argyresthia goedartella; assembly: GCA_949825045.1. Lineage (NCBI taxonomy): Eukaryota > Metazoa > Arthropoda > Insecta > Lepidoptera > Argyresthiidae > Argyresthia > Argyresthia goedartella. The sequence continues at coordinate 17,008,145 of OX463810.1, forward strand.
ACGCAATCCGCACTCGACGCTATCAGACGCGCAACGCATCGTGTGAAACAAGATATCGAGACTGGTTCTCATCAAATATTATGTGTTTAGTGTTTACAGGCAAGTACAGGCTGTGACAGGTGCAGTGCTGCATTGGATATCATACATGTAGAGCTACATCACTTTTCAATGTCACTGTGTTTAATATGCGTGCGGAATTTACTTAAATATCGCATTTAATTATATATTGTTCGGAACCAAACGCAATTCGATTCGTAATCAAGTTAGCTTGCGCCCTAAAATTATAAATCAGAACACATCCTTCGTTTCTTGTCTATGAACGAGTTGAAAAAGTCACTTTGACATGGATTTGCCGCACGAGGGTTTCGAGGTCCCTTCGTATTGAGCCGGAAAGTTGGGAAGAGATCCGTCTTCCGACCGCGAGTTTTGTTTACTGAAGGTCACTTCGTGTCGGCCGAATTTGTTTGAACGATATTTCGTGGACAGGCAAAGAGTTTCACACGCCCTGCGATCACATGTGATCGTGGAGGGTTCGGTAGCCCCCGGGCTGATTAGTCTTGATAACTAAGGTTGAAAGTAGCTTGAGATTCGTGAGTTTCGCCGGGAAAATACCCACGAATAATTATAATAAGAAAAGGACAGATCGACCTGACGGTGACCCCAATGTTGGCTTGGAGGAGTGAACAGCTGAAGATAACTCGGGCGGGCCCGAGACACGTCGCTTCGGAAGCCAGGTCATAGGGCTACGGAAGAACCCGTCAGGTAAGTGACCTAGCGCGGTGTATCACCGCCCGTTATTAGACTCTCCTACGGCGGTGAGCCAGGTTTCCAGTTGTCTACATGGGCCCGCAACTAGGGCCGCTGCCCTGAAGAATTATCTTACATATATATATATATATATATATCAGGTCTGATATCAGGATGATCAGGTAATCAGATAAAGATTTTTTTCATGTAGCCAGGTACCAGGGATCCAGGGACATGTCATATAAAGATGTTGCATACTTGCATACCTGATGATGACCTTAAGATGTTAAAACTACTAGATAGATAGATAGAGCCTTGCTTCCGAAACTCGTTCACCGGAACACGTATTTATAACGATCTCCTTGTTAATTATTCTCTTAAATGGACGTCAACATAAAAGGGCTTTAATATATTTGAAAGTTTAAAATACCCCCTATATTTCAAGCAAAGAAACGCGTCGGCAGTAAAAGTTTAATATACACTTCTCCATTCCTTCGTCGTCGACGTCTCATTTATTGATTTAAACGAGTCTACTAGCCGCTTTTAATTACTTCATCTGATATGAAAGTCGTTTCAACATGTTACGGGCAGATATCGAATAATGACTATTACAAAATGTGTTTTTGAAATTATCTGTTGGGAGTTATATGTTTATTTAAGAGCGATATAAAGAGTGCTCGAACCACAATATACGCTTTGCGTGTACGCATTTTCCTTTCATGCGGTCGGTCAGCATTCCACAAGCATTAGCATGTCGTCGTGCAGAACCTATGTCAAACAGGTATATTTTTACGTACACGATCTTAGCTTAATGAAGCAAAACAATGCACAACGGCATTGGATAAGCAATTTATGCCACGTTTCCTTGTTACTCATAATGCGTTATTAGTGGAACAATTAGGTGGAGCCCCTTGTAATTGCATAATTGGTTGCATTCCCTGCAATCACACGCAGCGTGCCGCACCGCGACGAATCTTAACTGCACCGCGGATAATAACTCTAAATCTTCCTAGAATACTTAGCACTTAGAATTCCCGCTCTAAGCTGAGCCTCTGAAGAGATGCCGCGCATGCCCTCATTCTTTGTAGTGACTTGTTTCCTTATTTAACACTTTTAAGGAGTTCCAAAGAAGCCAAGATGCGGACGGCGGCAAAAAAGATAAATCGTTTAAAATGGCTAAGGTTTCCTTTTTACGCTCTACGCTTCTCTACGTTTACTGTTTGAGGAAATCTTGAGATTTATCTTGGGGTTCTATTAAGGGTCCCCAGTCACATTTAACGTCTCGTCCTCGGATCATAAAAAGTTATATATATATAATGAGATTCATGTTACATATTTATTGCTACATGACAATTCAAATATCATGATATATATTTTAAAGTCACAATTAAAACTATCGTAAATCGTAGACACGCTGTGAGAATTATTGTTTAGGTTTGAAAATATGTTAATGTTTTTGATATCTGCCGCATAATTTCACTGCTTGATGGACCAATATTTCTGGAGCTTCCTCGGATAGGCTGGAGGTAATGATAACAACTTTGTATAGTTTACTTACCAAGTCTGTACTGTGCATGTGTACTTTATCTGCTGGTTCGCAGATAAAAACAATGAGAAAGGGATATGCTCACACACCAACGTTTTGCCATGGGTTTTAGACAAAATTACTATCATTGCATTGTATATGATGAATATGTCATTGTCGGGATTATTAATCATATATTGAGTATCTCTGAAATTGACAAAAGCATAACCGACTATCACCGAGTTAGTAAAAGTAACTCCCACACGCCCACAGGAGCTTTTCCAGACTATCAAGTATGCCGATTTGCAAGTCTAAAAACAATAATAGCATAGATACATAGATCGCAATTGCAGAACTTACCATTGAGTTCAAACTTCCTAAAACGTATTCTTAGTGCTGAACTGCAGATAACTAAAATTATTACTCAGTCTATCTATCTAAAATAAAAGTTTCAAGAATATGTTAGTCTCTAGTCTAAACGCCACGTTTGTCGGGTATTGACATTTGTTGGAGGCAGGTGCGCTACTAATAGCACACTCACGCGCATATCTTCACGCGAGGCTGTGTGGGTACCTATATCTGACCTCGGACTCGTGGTCACACCGTTTTGCTACACTGGTGTGACTACGAGTAATTTCTTTTACTCGTGGTTACACTGTGTGGTGTGATCAACAGTAAATGATTAAAATAAAAGACTCGTGGTCACCCTGCTAGTGTCGGGAAACAATTACTATTATATTTAAGATGAAAAATAGGTATCATTCAAAACTAACGTAATATTTCCAAAAAATGGCCAATAGTTATTTGATTATGAAGAAGCTGCATCTGTGTATTCAAAATAACATTGTCTTTTTCTATTTCCGAGTGTTTTCGTTCTTTTAAGCTGAAATTAGCTGTTCTATTATTAGTCAGGTCTACTGTTATATCATCCCGTAAAACATGGAGTAATTTATTTATTGTGACATAACTCTTGTTAATTTTTCTGTTTATTACAGAATTGTAGCTTTCTGCGACATTATTAGTGCGATGGCGCTCGTTGCTGACACACCACTCTCTGATGCACGTATCACTTTTAAGCCACGTTCTCTTCATGTAAGCAATAAAAGTGTTAATTTTATTGTTTTTTAGATCAGCACATTGCAATTGTATATAATCCCAACCCCCTTTGACATGGCTCTCGGGCAACAGTGGGAGAGCAGTGCACAAACCTACTATGCGGCGATAAAGCTTTGTTTTTATGCCTAGAGATTTAGCTTTGCGCCATAAACTATTCGTAAAATGGTAGTAGCACTTTTTAATTTTGATGTTTGGGAAAATTATTCTTAGAGCATTTGAAGTTGCTACTTCGAAGTCTAGGTGGATCTTTTCCAGTTTCCATTCGGGAAATCTGGCATGCAACACATCAAACAACGCCGAGTACGTACTTTCTTTTTTGTCACTCATTAGGACGAAAAAAAGAGGAACAACATTAGTTGTTGCCGATGAACTTCCTAAATCACCGTAAATAATAAATAGCTGATAAAATGGTTTGGGTGCACTTTTGAACGTGCCGTCGCAAAAACATTCTTTCACTTCTCCTAATAACTGTTTGGCCTCATCTGAACAAAATACCAATATTCTGGTATCCTCGTAGTCATAATCAGCCACTTTGAAATTTTCAAATGGTGCAGGAACTTTCACATCGCTCGGCTTTTTAAAAACAGTTTTGTCCATTTGCAGTGTGCGATTCCTCGCAGAATATAAGCTGCACTTTACACTGCTAAACGGAGGTACATCAGTGACTAAGTGAATGCCTTTGTCATATAGAGATTTTACATTATTTTTGTAGATAACAGGCATAGAATCCGATGAAGTACTGGCTTCGTCCTTCATATGGACTATAGACATCGCTAACTCATTTTTAGCGTGATTCGGCATACACTCCTCGATATGGTCGACATGTTTTAAAATTTGATCATCCTGAAAAAAAACGGTGAGTTACTAGTAGCTAGATGTTTTATTAAACGAGCGAGCGAATACCTACCCAATACTACCCATATACCAAATTCCATTAAGATTGATCGGACATGACTTCACCGAACCCTCGCGAGTTCGTATTCGGAGAATACCACTAATCTTAATATGACAAAGAAGTGCTATGAATGCGAAAGTGAAGAAGGTAGCTGTTGAACTGCTTCTTACCTTGGCAGTGACCGTTACCGAACCCGTACATTTTAGTTTTCGGCGTTGACTACAAAACCATATAATGGTTTGGTTTGCATAAACTTTGTGTTTATGGTATTGGTATCCATCGCTTAAAAGGACTTCACCACGTTTTCTTTTAATTCTTGTTCCCATTTTCAGTAATAATAAAAATACCGTAATATATCCGAAATATATCAATGTACCGTAAACAATAACAATCTGACTGAGAATCACAGAATCTGACTAATCAAGTGCCAATAATATACCTAAGTACAAGGAGTATGTATCTACCATGGAGTATGAAAGTACTAGAATCGACCTTATCTATCGACTCGAGCACTTCATTAACTCTCTATGAATCTTTCAAGTACGATCCTTTTCAGAGTAGTGTAACCACGAGTAAAAGAAATTACTCGTAGTCACACCAGTGTAGCAAAACGGTGTGACCACGAGTCCGACGGGCTATATCTCTGAGCTTTGAAATATTGTCACTGGTCTGCGGGTAAAATAAATGATATAGTTGGAAACGATTATTCGGGTTCACTATTTTATGATATGATTTAGACCTTCAACGGAATTTTGTGGAGTATGAAAATTGACAATGTCTGGTGAAGATATCGTATACGCAATAAGAAAAACCATGTTTCCATTTTTCCCAAACATGGTGTTTTTAAAGATTTTGGGCCTATAGACGGACCGATTTGTATAGAGAAGTGAAAAGTAAAGTCGGTGTGATCAAAACGATTTCTTAGTGAAAGTGATCTCTAAAATATGACTACACCTTTCTGTTCATATTATAATATACAAACAATAATAGCATCCAAACAATCTTAGAATACCAAATATTTAATGTGGTTCCATGCTGTACAGCGTGCAACAGAAAGGTGTAGTAATATTTTAGGGGGTTGTTAAAGGCATAATTCTGAAAAACTTTCTCTAAGAAACCGATTTGATCAGACCAACTATATTTTTCACTTCTCCATACGAGTCGGTCGGCCGCTCGGACCCAAAATCTATAAAAACACCATGTTTGGGGCAAAAGGAAACATTGTTTTTCTTATTGCTTATAATGTTCAATTTTCGTTCACTCCACGAAATTCCGGCGAGATTACGTAGTGAACACTATATTTAAAAATGCTTGCGCGGACATTCAGGTTATATGTTCTTAGCAATCGTAACCTACCTTTCGTTTACGGAAATGTTAAGGTAGCTTCTCTGGTTGGTTTTCATGCCTCACAGACATCTTCGGTAGAATCGTTCACAGTACTTTAACAGACTCCTGAAATATAGGTAGATATTACTGCTGCAAATGGCACGAGAGTTCGACCATTCTCAGTCCAGTCCACAGAGTACCTTGTTATGTCCAGTCAGTCCGTTTTACAATATTGATAGCGATAATTAATTTACTGAATATAAAGACCTAGGTAAGTCGATCTGCATATGTACGTCATTCATCCGAAGGATATTAGCAATATAAAGCTCCAACTTTAATAATAAGCTGTAGCTCATGACATGGGTTAATTTGCTCGGAAAATTTATGATGCGGTTGAAATATTCCAGTAAAAATACCCTTATCTTCTGACTTACCTCATACCAGTGCAAATGCGAGTGGTTGCACTGCGGTCTCGCCGGCGCAGAACCCACAACTGAAAATAAAACACTCCCTATTAATAAAAGTATCGTAGACACTTGACTGTTTGTCGTGGATATTCTTGTCAAGGAATTTCTTTGGAAAATTGCAGTAGCATAGTAATGTCATCTCCGCAAGTCTGCCGTGACAGGAAGTATCCTGCCATGCACGGCAGACTAAAATCGCCCTTGGTCAGTCTCTTATATTAACTTTAATAGACTAAGCGGATGTTTGCTGGGTCAAAGCGAACAAAGAACTGCTGAACAAACTCGAACGACTTCAAAGCCAATAAGACCATGTCTCCCAGTGTCTGGCTCCCGACCCGTCTTCGCCGTGATATGCACATCCTCTCCTATCTTCTCAATATTTTGCGAAATACCTGCTACCCTACATAACTTCGAAAACGCTTTGAGTTTCTTTTCCCCAGGGATAGCAATCGGAGAACCCCCACGGAATCCCTCCTTTCAACTCCTCGGATAAATAACACTGCCGCTTGCGAACACTCGTTTAGGTTATAAGGGCAATGCGACTGTGGAACGCACTTCCCTGCGCTATCAGGGATAGGCATGTGTTTAAAAGCTAAACAAATCATCTTTTTTAATCAAAATATCCGAAAAATTGCAACAGAAATACTAACTGCAACTCGAATATCGAGAAGGAGTATTCTACAGTCATACATCGCATCTAGACGCTCTCTAGGCATCGTGAGACATAGCTCTACTGCAGCCTGTGTCGAAGGATCGGAAATATAAAAATGCCATCACGTAGGGAAGTGTTTTATCGCCTGCAGGGACAATAGGGCGGTGACGCGCCAATACATTAATGCGCGCGCTGCACTGTGTTACAATGATGGGGATTGTGGTCCAAGATGACCGATTTTCTTGGATAAATATCTCTAAAGCTTACATTTTATTTTGTGGATTAAGACGTCAAAATAAAGTTTATAATCTATCACCAACCAAACTTGCTAGTTCATCATTATCATAGTATCACTATACCACACTCCAGCAAACCTTGTGGTACACTTTATGAAGAAACTATTACATCTAGAGGTTTGTTTTTTTTTCTCAAAAATAGTGTCCAAAAGTGACTCATCCTGGACAATGTTTTGAAGTGTCCAGGAAAACGCAAAAGTGTCCAGTAAGAAAGTTTGAAATCCCATTATATAGGTATCATAATATTTAAATATAGAACTATTTTTTTTAAAGACAAGCTGTGGAGGTTTTTGGCGTTTAATGGCCTTTAACAAAAAGGAGGTACAGGTACCATAGAGGTTGACGTGTCCGAATTGCACTTATATTGCTCGATGTAAAATGGCGGAAAACTCAGTTCATTCGTATTTTTTACTATTTTGATACTAATTAGGAATTAGGAATTCGATACTAACAGAATAAAAAGAAAAATAAAGTAAAATATTCACAATTAACATAAAACTAATACGAAATTTATGTATGTATTCTATTGCGGTTGTGGCATAATGTCAGCATCTTAAACAACTTATAGTTATAGCAATTAAAAAAGTCGCTGTCGTATTTTGGCGGGATTGACTTCATTGAAATAAAATATTGAGGAAACAATAAAAATAGCTAAAAATTTGTTCTAATGAATCTGATTTCGACATAGATTGCACGCCTCCCTAATAAAAAGCCGAGGCGCAATTGGCGAGAAATAATTTACTTTCACTCAAGTGATATACGAGATATTTGCACCATTATGAAAGTTCATGAAGTGGAAAGCTGAACATAAAACTACAAGTTAGTCAGAAAATGTATATATGTACCTATAAAATTGTCCAGCAATAAACTTCTAACTTTTATTTAAACATATTGTTATATTTTTGAGAAAAGCACTATACACGCTTCGACAATAAGTACCATCCTGGCCTCGTATTATAGCCGGGCCTCGCCTTCGGCTCGGCCGGCTAAATCATACTCGTCCAGAATGGCTTACTTACTGGTCTCTGCAGTAAGTAATGCTATTAGATATTTTAAATTTAAAATTGTAGATATTAACATAAAATTATAGTAAAAGTATTTTTTTCCTCTTTTCTACATTGGACCATTGTGGGAGTATTAGAGCGAAGAAACTACCACGGATAGATTTTTTTATCACTTTTAAAATTGGTTGTTATTTAACTTAATACAAATATTGCAATATTAATAATAAATAATATGCAGGAATAAATCATTACACAATTAATAAAAGCGAGTTCTGTCTTGAGTTAGATTAACCCCATGAGTCCTGTCATTTTTGTAATTTTGAACAGTGTGGTATCCCTTTTAGGCGAAGGTGTCGTTTTTACATGGTTTTTAAATTGCTCAAATGGCAATTTCAAAGCCTCCTGAGGTATCTTGTTTTAGAACAGAATTAAACTTTCGCGAGTCTAAACCGGGGGCGCAATTAGTCTGTGATTATTTATTAGATTAACATTACCTCTAATTTTGGGAAATGTGGTAGTTTCTTACGTACATACATTGTTTTTATTAATAAAATGACAAATAGTACGTCAATTCTCCAAAAAAGTTTTGTTACGGAGTCTGTGCGTTTTAATAGTAGTTTATGTGACTGCTTCATAATGGAGGGCATTAAAACTCGAGAGTGGGTTTATGGAACGAGCCGAAGGCGAGTTTCATAACAATATCACTCGAGAGTTATAATGCCTAATTATGTACAGTTACATACACTAGTTTATCTACACACATATCATAAGCTCTCTTTGATGTGTTCAGGAACCGCATGTTTGACCGGCATTGTGGTTCTGTAATTGTTTAGCTTGTTCTTTACTTCACGCAGACGGGCGTCGGCGTTCGAAATTTGAATGTCAGTACCAACTTCACAGACAAACTAGGGACGGCACGCGGGTGGGCGTCGGCGTTCGAAATTTGAATGTAATGACATTATATGATATGAATGACACATATAATGATATGTAGAAAAACTACACATAATGACCATTATGTGTAGTTTTCCAGATACGAAACGAGTTTTTACCAAGTAGTTTAACATAATGCTGATCGTAACGTGCGGGTTTTGAACGCAGTAAAGAGGGTTTATGATACGTGTGTAGATAAATTATATAATAGCTCGAATATCTATTTATGCACGTAACCAGGTGCATTCATAAGTTTGTATATGGTATTGAAAGAATATTTGTATGGGAGCCCCCTTAAATATTTATAACTACATGAGCGATTTCTTATGAAATGTAAGGAAATACAAAAAACAAATACAAAAACATTCAGAACAAATCTTTGCTTTAGATTTACACTTCATATTTTACTTTCGGCACAAAACAATATAAATTCACACAGATAGAGGATGGATAAATAGAAGAAACACCGTTACATAGACAATGGCCGCCATAAATACCAATAATAAAAAACGTATTGGAATATTGGTAGTTGTGATAAGTACCATGTTACACACTAAATACTATTACATCGCTTCCGCTTTAGTGTTGTTATAACCGGTTTTATTATACAACCATAGAAGATAACATAATCAAGCATCTTTCAGACCTCGATTTCGCGCGCTAACGACAGCCCTCTTTAAAGGTACGAGTAATTAGCCACAGCTGTTGTTGTAGAGCGCATTACAACGGATCCTCGCTTGCCCAGTAAAACCCGCCAAAGAGATTACGAGGTTTCAGTCTTGCAAATGAGAGATAAATGTTCATAACCGCTCTTATTAATAGCACAGAGCAAATAGTAGCGATGGAATAGGTGCACTTTATGAGTCAATGTTATTTTACGAAAGCTTGCCTTCATTTTGAAATACACTTTGGTAGACTTGGAACTTGGAATCGAATTACTCTTCTAAAATACATTTAGAAAGTTTTCACAGTGAGGACTGATGATTATTAGGAATAATTCGATTTCTTTTTCACAAAATTATATAAAAAGATGTACTTGTATTATGATTATTGAGCTGGCAGCGATTTATTAACAGCTTAGCAAACACGTACAAATCGAAGTCTAATTTGCACTTGCGTTTCTTAAACAGTGTCCAAATTTTTATTTTGCCTACGCAGTGTCCCACTATTGGCCAAAAGCCTTATAAATCGACATATTTAGTATTAGAAGTGTGCTTTTAATGACTACTTGAATATCCCAAAGTGATATCCTATTGCATTTTTTTTAAATAAATAGGCACATACATTACTTCTGGCCCCCCACACTAGAAGATTTTGTGTCGTGGGAACCAGAAACAGCGACGTCACACACATAAACATCCAAGACCTGGGGTTTTTTTTCTTTTTCTTTACCACCAACCGAGGATCGAACCCGAGACCTCTCGCATGGCAAGTAAAAATGTTTTTAACTGTTTACCATCCGATCACAGTGATTCTTTCCCAATTACTAGTAAAAATAAGACTGATCCATCATTTTATAGGCCTATTAAATCCCATAGACTAGAGACGTATATGAAAAACTTAGATATAAGTTTGCCGGTACCGGATTTTGATGAACAGAACCCGAACAAAATCTATTCTGACTTCTTCAACATTATTCAAACAGAATTCAATACATGAATGAATGAATGAATGAATGAATGAATGGTGCTTCTCCAGCCAGGGTTCTAAACCTGTTCCGGTCTTTCGGCCGGCATACCAGAGGGCACAAGTTTTGAGGGGGGGCGGAATGACCTGCTCTGTAGGAAGGGAAGGATAGTGAATTCAATCGACCGACTCTTCAGCCTGAAGCCAATATAGGATATGTGGAATGGGGAGGATGTGGGATTTGGAGAGCAGCTGTTGTTTTCTTCAAGTTCTTGTTTTTCTTCTATTTTCAGTTATTGTTAATAGTTGAGTTTCCTGAGTCGTGTTCGTTTGGGTTATCCGGTAAGTTCCCAGTTTCGCTTTTGCTGTCTGTTTCTGGGATACGGTATATTTGCCTCTAGGCCATCCTGACTTCGTCCCTGTTGTGTGATGATTCTGTCCAGTAACTGTGTTCTTCACCGTAGTATTTGATGTCATGCTTAAGGAAATCTTTCCAGGTGTATATAAGTCGGCCGACTTTCTTCTTCCTTGCTTCGTATTTGAATGGAGCGTGTAGTAAGTGCTGTTGTGGGCGTCGCAGAATATGTATAGTAACACATCCGGTGGTTTTTCATTCGTTTGGTTATCGTTTTGCCCTGTAGTCAGTCATGAATTTTGTGGTATCTTGGATAACTTCTGGCGTTCTCAAACATGTCTCTGAGTATCAGGCGTTCATATACTGACTGTCAACTGTTTGCTTTAGTGAGGGTTGCCGCTTTTTGTCCGTATTTTATAAACAGTGCAATGACCATTTTGTAAATCAGGCGCACTATATTTCAGTTCATGTTGGATTTCTTTATTAAATGCATTAGGGCCTTGGAATTGCATATGGCTTACCTGCACCTCTTTTTTATTGTGTCCTATGTCCTGCCGTAATATATGTGCCGAGATATTTGATTTCGTTTACGGTTCGTATTGGAACTACGTCCAATTCACTGGTTGTTTATGGGGTCTCTTATAAGAATTTTCGTCTTTCTACTTTTAAGTTTGCCATGAGCAGTTCTCCGATGATATTTAATTATTCACTTTTAGCTACTCCGCGGCATAGCAGCGCTTCGTATAAACGCTCTTTCAGGTTGCGGGCGGGCGGTCCGACTCTGGAACGCACCTCTTTGCACTATAAGAGACAGCCCGACTCTTTTTTCTTTTAAGAAACATATCAAAGAGCTCTACCTGTCTCTTTCGTAAAAGTTATTGTATTTATTTTATTATATGTAAGGTTTATGTATATATCGGTAATTATTTCGTATTTGCTATCTGTATTTTACAGATATTTTAATTTATTCCTAGGCATTTTAGTTATAGTAATTATTGTGCACTGCCTACCCTTTTTATGATAGCAATTCCTGTAATGCCTTGTTTTGCTGGAAGAAATCTCTTTTTAGAGACAAGCTCGCCCTTGTACATGCATTTTCTTTTGATGTAACTTTTAAAATATTTGTGTGCAATATTGTGAAGGAGGTTTGTTCCTATAATTCCCTTTTTCCTGTATTTCTTTATAGCGTCTTGTCCGATGCGAGCATACAGATACAAGAGATAGTGTTTTGACATATGTATCATGTTTGTTTCCTGTATATAGGCTATGTGTATGTTTTTGTTAGTCAATTCCGCGTCAATGTTGAGTCTTTTAGTTATTTCGGCGCATCCTCTAACCTTCCAAGTAGCAATGCGCATACGCTCGCATGTGACTTGTGGTTTAAATATGGGGCTGTTTCGTATCATCGTATATCCGGTGTTGTCTGGGATGTCTTCTGTTGATGTTATGGTTGACCCTGAGGAGGTCATGGGTGTTGCATTAAGTATCGGGGAAAGTATGGTGTTATCAGTTTGGTTATCGGTTGCTTGATCCGTGGGTAAATTTGGCGATTCAAGCAAGTAAACGCTGTCGTAGTGGTGTCCTGTGACGTTGAGGTTGATAGATTTCACTGCATCCGCTGGATTCTTGGGCGTGAATGTGAGCGATGGTGTATTTTGCTGGTGGATTGTTGCGTTAAGTAGAAAGTATTCGGCAGCTGGTATTATAATCTCCTCTCCAGCCCAAGTACCGTAATTGCGTAGATTTTCAGTGTTGAGTTGTTAAGGATTTCAGGCTCAGTGATTGCGAGCTTTGTTCTGTTCATCGCCGTTTTCTTCTACATATTTAACTAGGTCCTTACGAATGTGAGTGTGGTTGCATGTTAATTGACATAGGTGATTAATTTGGTCAGCAATTGCGGTGAATAGGCAGTTACCATCTTAGCGTTGGTAAGGCTTCCATTAGGTTATCTTCTTGGGATGTTGTTGAAAGAAAGAACTTAGAGATAGCGTGATTTATTTGAACTACCTTTGTCTACGATTAACAGATCGTACGGGTTGCGATTGTCAAAGTTTGTGCGTATCTTCGTGCGCCCTTATTCTCGGTAGAGAGCCGCTTAGGACAAAAAGTCTCCGATTTTATTGTTGTTATTGTTCATCAGTGGAAGTCTTTTGTTAATTGCCTGTTTTAGATGGTGAAATGATCCTTTTATGATGTGCAATTGTTGGCTGTTTCTCGCTATTTCTCAGAATATGCAGTTATGTAGTAGACGGGCTTGCATTATTGTTTTATTTTTGTGGGCTTGTCGGACCGGATAAAGTTAGAAATGGTTAAGTTTTGTTTTACTGTTATTGGGTAGGTTCCTGCCTAGTTTTGTATTTAGGTATACCTATCTCCTACCTACTAGTACGGCACTGTGCCTGTGGAATAGTTTGGAGTTGGCGTAGTAGTTTGAAGCGAGCGTGGTATCTGTTTATGAAATGGTATTTAGCATTACGAAGGGGGTTACCTGCCAGATATAGAGTTGGTTTTGCCTTTTGATCTGAGTTAGGGCTATCATAATCGCAGCGATCTCACCAGGTTGTTGCTCAGCTAGTGAGACTCATTGCACTGATATCACCTACTTCAATTCACTTCATTAGTGCATATTAGTTAGGTCCGTGACTCGGGTCGAGGTTCAGTCCGTGAACAAGGCCCTAAAGATGAAGTACCCGGTTGTATCTGACCCGGCGGAGGGGGATGCATGTGTTTGTGTCGTGTAAGTGTATGTGTCGGTACGGTAAGTATCAAAGTCATTGGTCATCTTATCTTGAGTTGTGCATTTTGGGTAGACCGGGGGAAGGTGTTTAGATTTACCGCTATCATATTATCTGTTTTTGGGGCGGGTGGAACTTGAGGGTACTTTGGTAGTCGCGCTGTATTTTGGTATGGGAAAAGTGAGATGCTGCGATGTAGATTTGACTGGTTGTTGATAGGTTGTTGATTACGTTTTGGGGCTCTATTATGTATGCGCTGTCGTAGTGGCTGTCGGAAAAGGTCAAGTTGATAGTTCCGACTGAGTTATATTCTTGTTGGGGCTATATACGTTTGATGGGCCATTTTGTTGATGGATCGCTACACTTATTACGTAGAACTCCGCGGCTGCTATGATAATTTCTTCACCTCCCCACGTGCCCTGTATGTGGAGATTTTTTATGTACTCAGTGAAAGCTTCTGCGTTTGGTGCGTCGATCGCAAGTTTGATGCGTGGATAATTGCTGTTAGCTTCCACGTATCTAGCTAAGTCGCTTCTGATGTGGGTATGGTTGAATGTCGCTCCAAACAGATGGTTGATTTGGTCTGCAATTGCATGGAACAGGCAGTTTCCATCTCTGGGCATTGGTAGAGTTTCCATTGTGAGATATTACTACAGGAGAAAGCCTCGTGGTATTTTAGCTAATATGAATGTGTGTGTGTGGGTTGTTTCTAAGAGGTTTACGGCCGGTATGATGAGACGCTGTTTGGCTTTTTACGATCTATTTTTATTCTAATGTGTCCCGGTATTTCCAAGATGGGCTGACACCATAGAATGGGTGCCAGATGTGTGAGGGAACGTTGTGAGCCTTTTGTGCTTCGAAGCTTTTTCAATTGTTCCTAAATAGCAGTCAATTGTTTTGTCTAGTTTCTGGGAGCTTGGTGAGATGGCCTTTTTATGGCATGCACTTGTTTAGTTTTTGTTTATTGTCGGGTTTAGTATATTTGCAGTTTAGCTACATAAAAATAATTCTAGGTTTGTTAAGTTTTGGGTTGGCTTATTCACAGACTTTCAGGGTTTAGTGGATGGTTATTGTTAATGACTGTTTTGAATGGTCTTTCGAAGATGAGGAGAAAATAAATCTCGAGGAGAATTATCTCGAATTAATTTTCAGGCAAAGCAATATAAGTATATGTAGCTATAATAATCTTTTATTAGTTGATTTTGATATTGCGTAGATAGGGAATTGTTATATCCTGCCTATGACGCACCTATAAATGTGATTATGCCTTAGTCAATAGGGGCGACCGCGGCCGCGGTAAGTGGTGGTTTATTATTGTCAGGCGGCGAGTGGTCCTGAGAGAAATAAAGTTAGAGGTAGGTAATCACTATCAATGATGTCCTAATCGGAATGATCTCACCAGGTTGGTGTGTTTAGCGGCGGTGGTGGTGGAGGCAGTAGCGTTGAGGGTGTGTTGCGTAGGCGTCGCTCGCTGCCGGCCTGTCGCTGCGTGGCTCAGACGTGCACCTGGCCTAGAATAAATTCTAGGGCTTGCACAGATGGGATGCCTAAGAGTATCGCGCAGTTCTCTGGGCATTCATTACACTTGACCGCTCTAGTATCATCACAATCACTGAAATGCGTGGTATTGCACAGATGGGGTGCCTAGATGGATCGCGCACATTCCCCAGGTAACCCTTATAGTAACACGCGGTATAAGCCAGGCTCGTTTTCGGGCCTCCGGAGGTAGAACAAAAGGCGCGCGCCGGGGATGAAAACAATTGTTTGTTTAAATGCGTTTGGGAGATCTCGGGGGGACACGTCCGTTCGGTCCGGCAACACAAACGCCACTCTTATTCAAACAGTCAATCAAGTATTCTTCTCACGCACCCATTCTGGGGCGTGGGGAGTCAGGGTCAGATCATTGGATCTCTTCCTGAAGAAGCGCCTCTGTCCACTCCTATGGACAGGTCATCGGGGGGGCCTCGCGGGCGGTGAAGATCTTCTCACGAGGGGTGTTCTATTGGATGATCGCCGGCTAGGCAACCAGGTCGCGTGGCAGGCGGCGGCGGTCGGGCGGGCGCGCGTGGTACGGCGCCATGTCGCGGATATGCGGATGTTGTGAGCTATCCGCACGCGCGAACATGCCCTTTTATTCAAACAGAATTCAATACAGTTTTTAAATTAAAGAAAGTCAGTGCCAACAACGGTAATTCTAAATTTAATGACGAGGCAACATTTGGAATTCGTAAAAGTAGAGCTATCTCGTATGACCTTTATGAAAAAAAAAACCTATAACTTTGATATAAAGTTTCATGACTATATTAAAACATATTCCAAAACTTTTAAGTTGTTTTGTAGAACTGCAAGAACTTTACACATTAATAGAAAAATACAAAATTTAAATAAAAGAATGAAAACGGTTTGGCAAATCATAAACCGTGAAACTGGCAAAGTTATACCAAGGGACAATGATTTCTGCTTAAAGATAGGTGATGATGTTGTTAAATCCAACGCTGAGATAGCTCGAGACTTTGAAACATTCTTCACCAATGCACCCTTACTGACAACAGAGCGTCTAAATTCATCTCCATATCAAGCAGAGACTTTGTTAAAAAACACACTAGCATCAGTAATGTAGATTTAAAATTTTATCATGTATATTCCCAGGATATTATCCAAACATATAGATTACTTAACTTAAAAATACTGAGGACCTGTGGGGTATATCAGTCAAAGTCATTGGTTCAATAATACTTGTTATAGACCAACACCTAGCTTATATATTTAATAAATGTGTTGATGATGGAGCTTTCCCAGACATCATAAAACACAGTAAACTTATACCTCTGTTCAAGTCGGGAGATAAGGGTGATCCGTCAAATTTCAGACCAATATCTGTTCTTCCAGCATTAAGTAAATTTTTTGAAAAGATTATACTCAATCAAATGCTCTCACACTTCAACCGTACAAATCAACTCCACGCCAAGCAATACGCTTTCACTAGTGGCAAATCGACTACGGATGCAGGTTAATACCTGCATCCGTAGTCGAAGGGTAATCCCTTATATCTCATATTTATTCTGCATGGGAAGCCGCACAGGATGCTATCGGTGTTTTTGGGATTTGTCGAAGGCATTTGATTGTGTTGATCATGATACGCTACTAATTAAATTAAATCATTACGGAGTTAGAAATAAAGCGTTGGATATACTAAGATCATACCTAAGCAATAGACTTCAAAAGGCAGAAGTCACCGGCGTTAAATCTGATGAATCGGGAGTAAAAATTGGCATTCCACAAGGTTCCATATTAGGCCCTTTCTTATTCCTGGTATATATTAACGATCTGCCTTTTATGGTGGAGAAATTGACTAACATAGTGCTGTTTGCTGATGATACTTCACTAGTCTTCAAAATTGAAAGACAAGAAGATTTTGATGATGTCAATGGAGTATTATCTTTAACCTTGAATTGGTTCACAGTTAACAATTTATTTTTAAATGCTGGTAAAACCAAATGTATAAAATTGTCACTTCCAAATGTCAGGCAAGTTGGGACCAGTTTAGTGTTGGACAGCAATACGTTAGAATTAGTAAATAACACGAAGTTTCTTGGAATAACCATTGATAGCAAATTCAAAGTCAAAGTCAAAGTCAAAGTACTTTATTACTGTAGATATTTACATATACTTAGCAAACGTCAATTTTGCCTCTTCTCTACATTGGACCACTGTGGGAGAAGAAGGGCGTAGAAACTCCCACAGATTGATTTTTAGATCTCTTTTAAAAATAGGTTGTGCTTAACTATAAAAAAAGAATAAATAATTACAAAATTATTAACAGAAAGGCCTGTGTTGAGCTAGGTTAACCCCATACAGTCCTGTCATTTAAGTAATCTTGAACATTGTAATATCCCTTTTTTGACAAAGTCGCTTTAACATGCTTTTTAAATTGCTCAAATGGCAATTTCAAAATCTCCAGAGGTATCTTATTATAGTAGAGAATACACTGACCCTTGAAAGAATTACTAACCTTCGCGAGTCTAAATCGGCGCGCACACAGTCTGTGATTATTTCTTAGGTTAACATTACAGCTATCGCTAATTTTGGAAAGGTTCTTGCGTACATACGACATTTGACGACCCGAATGGCCGAGTCGGCAGTGACCCTGCCTACGAATCCAAGGGTCCCGGGTTCGAGTCCCGGTAGGGGCAAAATACTTGTTTGATGAGAACAGATGTTTGTGCCCTAGTCATGGTTGTTTATCTATCTATGTATAATATTTATCTATATAAGTATGTGTATCGTTGTCGAGTACCCAAGATACAGGGAATCCTAGTTTGGGGCTAGATCAATGTGTGTAAATAGTGTCCAAGGTATTATATTAAATTATATATTATATTATATTATGTTATGTTATGTTATGTTATGTTATGTTATGTTATGTTATGTTATATTTATTATATTATATTATAATTATATATAATTATATTATATTATATTATATTATATTATATTATATTATATTATATTATATTATATTATATTATATTATATTATATTATATTATATTATATTATATTATATTATATTATATTATATTATATTATATTATATTATATTATATTATATTATATTATATTATATTATATTATATTATATTATATTATATTATATTATATTATATTATATTATATTATATTATATTATATTATATTATATTATATTATATTATATTATATTATATTATATTATATTATATTATATTATATTATATTATATTATATTATACATTATATTATACATTATATTATATTATATTATATTATACATTATATTTTCGAAAATAAATTGACTAGCTACTATTAGTATGTCAATTTCTTTAAAAAGCTCTCTTAAGGAGTCTGTTCGTTTTAAATTATAAATTGCTCGAATAGCTCTTTTCTGTAAAATAAAAATAGTTTGAATATCCGCTGCATTCCCCCACAACAAGATACCATAGGACATCACACTATGAAAGTAACTAAAATATACTAGCCTAGATGTAGCCACATCCGTGCTTTGTCTGATGTTCCTAACAGCGTAAGCCGCAGAACTTAATTTACCAGCCAATTTATCTATGTGGGGTCCCCACTGCAATTTGCTATCAATGTACAGGTAATGGTACTCCCGATTCATCAGATTTAACGCCGGTGACTTCTTTTTCTATGTGGGGTCCCCACTGCAATATAATGACATATTTTGTATTAGTAAAGCATACGCAATTTTTAAAAGAGATCTAAAAATCTATCTGTGGGAGTTTCTACGCCCTCTTCTCCCACAGTGGTCCAATGTAGAGAAGTGGCAAAAAATGACGATTGCTAAGTATATGTAAATATCTCCAGTAATAAAGAAATATGGAATTTTGGAATTTTTTTCAGGCAGAGCCAAAATCACTTCGCCACAGAGGTCTTCGCTCATGTGGAAAAATATAGTAGATGTAATTTTAACGCCCCGAGCTTGCAATTTTTGTAATAATTCGCTAGATGATATTTAAATGGTTGACATATTTTTACATATTTGCTTGACACGAGAAAAGTCCAGGAGATTTTTTTCGAAACTCTCCAAACTGGCGTTATTTTCTCATTTATTTTATTACAGTGATTTTATTACACGCCAAAATTAAGTTGGCACTTACCTCTGATGATATAGCGTCCTTCACTGTCCTACTATTATGACCTATTTCATCACTACTTTTTAACAGGGTCAGAGGAAATGTTCATGAAGATTTCAAATGTGAGGATTACAGTTTGAGGGACACAAATATCTTGCTAAAAGTATGGCGTATTTTTTTTTATTGTTTACGTTGCATGTAAAACATAAGTAATGGTGAATACAGCTTAATATTCATCATGTACTAAGATGAGCTTATGTTTACGAGATTTCAGCAAAATAACAAGTCCAGAAATAAACGTAATATCTCACAATAAGTAATCAAAAATTCTCAATGAATTACGACAGTAACCAATTTCGTCGTAAATCCGCTATGAATATTAAACAAGAGGCCTATTAGCTGTAAAACATAAGTAATTTGTCGTTTTATACAGTTAGAACGACGATTTATAATTGCGTGGGCGGGCAGGCGACGCGTGCGCAGTCCCGTGGGCGGACGTCATTGATGGGGAAATGTCCCTCTTAGCGCATTGTTCGGAAGGCCTAGGCGACGTTTATTTGTAGCCTACCGAGGTAGAGTAGAAAGCTTGTATTGAGAAGCAGGTTTGATATACCTTTAATACAGGATAGCCCAAGTTCGGTTGTCCAAAAAATTAGTCTAGACAATTAAGGTCATCTTTGACTATGTAATAATGTTAAGTTTAAAGGTTACATTTATTCTGAGATTATAATTTTCTATTCATAAGAACTAAACTGTGTCCTAGCCGATGAACAATTCGGCTTCAGACAATCGCGCTCGACAAGGTACAACAACTTGCCCGTGTCTTGGTATCATATTAATCCTGGGAAAATAAACGGAATGTTTCTGCTCGATCTAGAGAATGCGTTCAATAAGGTGTGGAAAATAAACTGCAACACAAACAGATCGTCAACGATGTCCCCTTAGAAATCGTCAAAATTAAACAATCCTACTTAGAAATACATAAATAAAATAACGTCTCATTAATGTACCTTAAAATATACTGAATTTTGGAGGGCGAAATATTCAGGTAAGCTGCTTACTAAATCGTAGCAGTAATATGGAACACATCGGGCTGTTGAATTTGTCGCCATATTTGACTTTGAATTGGCGTTAGTCTGCGTGAATTTAAATTAGAGCACCATTTTCTGCTGATGCGCAAATATAATTTTCGTCTCTAGTGTCGCGCAGTAGATGATATTCTCACATTTTATTATCGTGAAGAAGTGTTTGGCGTAAAACTATTTACCAAGATAATCGAAACCGAACCAGCAAAAAGCAGTGGGTCTTCACGCCGCCAAGCCCAGATCCAGGTTGCAATCGTAAAGAGGCTTTCAGAGGCAAAGCAGAGCTGATGTAGGTCTCCAAGCATGAGTAGCCTGACCCAGGAATCAGGTAAGTGAAGCTCTCATCTCTCTTGGGCCTAGAAGTCTAACAGCCACACATACGAACTTACGTTCACAAACCCATTTCGTTTTTCGTCAAAAAATCCGCTATCCGCTACGTTGTTATTACTGCACCCCGAGCGTGCAGTAATAACAACGTATCTGTCGTAGCTCTGTCGAAGAATTTGATTAATTCATGAAATAGCCAAGCATGGATTGATTATTTCATGAAATGGCCAACCATTCCATGATATAGTAAACTATTTCATGAAATGATCAGAAAGGGTTGAATTTCACGAAAACAGTTATTTTTAAAAGCATTTGTATTCAGTACTACGTGGTGTTTTTTTGTGTTCTATATGACGAACTAACACGAAGCTTATTCGTACCAGAGACGCCTGGGCTCGTCGTTATGACCCTGAGAGTAAACACGAGTCAATGCAGTGGCACTAAAATGGTAGACCATCTCCGAAGAAGTTTAAGGTCATGCAATCGGTCGTAAATCTCATGGCCACAGAATTCTGCGACTCAAGAGGGTTTTTCCTCTTTGAAAACGTCAAAAAAGTTCAGAGTATAATGGAGATGCATACGCAACCACTATGTATAATTGAAGAAGATATGAAATTAAAGAAAAAAGGCGTGGAAAATTGATTTTTGTTCCTAGAGCTGAACAAATAGCTTTTAAGGATAGCGATTTCCGACGATCGTGAGTTAAGGTTTACAAAAAAATTACAGGGATGGAAGAAAGTAATTTTTGGGGGGTATAGAAAAGATAATTTCACGCCCTAAGAATTGTATTGAGATTGCAGGAGAGTTTACTTATTAAAAAATATTAAATTTTCGATATTTTTATGCCTTTTCTTTTAATAAGTATATCGAGAATACCTTGAATGCTCCTCGTATGTGTGGCCTTGATTGTCAGAACTACTTAAACTAGGCAACAGAACCCTGCCGCTTATGAAAATGCGTTCAGTCAGACTACGAGTTATCTTATCAGTCTCTGAAATAAACTCCCCAGCGCCATCAGACAGTCGGTCAATTTAAATTTTTAAAAGTCGTTTGAAAGATCACTATCTTTCTCCACTTTTGATCGAGTTACCTTAAATGCGGAATGCCCACGTCGGCATTATACCTAAACGATGGCGTGCCTTGCAGGCTGTATGCCATAATCGAGAGATCGCCAATGAAGCAGTATTCCTGAAATGTGAAATTGATTAAGAAGCAGTTTGCCATGAGCGCTGAAATTATTACAAAGACAAATGGCTAAGTAGTTTTTTTTTGTTATTAATACTAAAAGTTTTACCAACCATTACCCAAATCCTGGTTTGATCATGTGGTTCTTTAAATTTTAGATAAGATCAGTTTTCATGTTTTTCTCAGATTATTTGTAAATTTCTCTCTTATTAGCATTTGTTTCTTTTTTATGATTTTGTTTCACTAAGGTTAAGCAAGTTTAGCTTTTTTATGCGGAAATATCTAAGTGGTTTATTTGTTACTTTATTTAGGAATTGCCAGTTATATTGTAAACCGTTTGTTTCCCGAATAAACTTAAATTAATTAAATGAAATAGTTAAATGTTCTGTAAGCAATAGCCAAAGAAGTAGAAACCTGGATAAAAACTGGCATTTACCCGATTTACTCAATATTTTTATTTATTTATTTAACAATTATTGTACCTATGCAATACACGTAGTCACGTAGGTTCATATTTTATTTATAATTGACCATACAATGCCGTCGCTTTGGACTCTTTGTCACACTTTGTCACACCAGTGTGATGACGAATAATTTATTTTCCTCGTGGTGTGACCACTTTAAAAACAAGATCGCAACTGAATATTATATTAATTGAGTCAGAGGTGTCACTACTTTTGACATCTGTCACTACTTTTGATAGTTGTTAATGTCGTTGATTGTCAAAAGTAGTAAAAGATGTAAAAATAAGTGACACCTGTCAAAAGAAGTGACACCTATCAAAAATAGTAACGGATGTCAAAAGTAGTGACAGATGACAAAAATTGTGACACCTCTCAAAATATATAACGATGGAAAAAATGGGAATGCAAAAAGGTACTGTATTCCCACTACAATTAAAAATGATGTTTTAAAATCATGTCACTATTTGGAATCCCTGTAGTAGGTAAACACATTAAAGTAACTACTGTGGGAAAATTTTAAACTCATACTTATATTAAATTATACCTTCCTTTTTAACCGATCCGTTGAGTTGTTTTAGAGGTTTATAGATTTTTCTTCATCAATTGTCAATTAGCCCATATTCACCCACTGCTGGGTATAGGCTTCTTCTTTTCCACGCCATCCACTCCGGTCCTGAGCCTCCCGCATCCACTGCCTACCCACTATGGCGATGATGTCATCCGTCCATCTGGCTGGTGGTCTGCTGACTCGTCGTCGTGCGGTTCTGGGTAGCTACTCTGTAACCGCTTTGGCCCACCTTCCGTCATCTGTCCTTGCAAGTGTCCTGCCCACCCCCACTTCAGTCTCGTGATTCGTATTCTAAGCTTTCCATCCTCCAACTCCTAACCGCGCGGGTTAGGTTATCAAAAATATGTGGGTGGGTAGTTCTCACGAAATTTCCTCTTGATCTCCCGTACTGTTATCGTGTTTACAATCAGCAGGTAAAAATGACAGGTTCCCAATTCAATGAAATTTTGGGTCTATTGTTTGGGAATATTTCTAGGGTTCTGGAATTTCAGTTTATGACCTTGAGGAATCTGCCCTAACTTGGTGAGGGTGAAAAACTCCGAAATATTCGAATTGTTTTAGTTTTTCGTTTAGATTTCCTTAGTAAAGCATGCTAAGACAAAGTTGTAAATATAGTATCGGCAAATAATATTTTTCGGCCCAATACTTGCCGGGATACAGTAGTAACGATGGCACAAATTTCCCAAAATGTGAACCGGGGTCGCTCCGCCAGTCCTGTGTAGACCTATGTCGTCTCGGGATTCTGGCGTGAGCTAGCCTGGCTCTGGCTAGAATAGCCGGTCCCACTCTTTCCACTCATAAAGGTACGAATGAGAGACTAGCTTGAAACCCTAGAGATGAAAAGGAAGTTAGCGTTATAGAGGACTATTATCTCTTTGGGCATAATAAAGTGGAGAATCCCACAGCCCTGCGAGGCTGTAGGTACCTTATCGGCTCCCAGCCGCTTTACAATATTGCTCATCCGGCGGCCACGCGCGACCAGTGGTGTCGCCCGCACAGAGCACGCTCGCCACGCGCCCACCGCGCAGGCACTGACATTACTGAATGCGTGGATCACTCAGTACCCTGACACTGATGTTTCTTGAATGCGACTATGGCGATTTGTACAACTAGGGGTTCTGTGAGACCTGTAGACCTCGCTTCAATTTCAAAAATTAAATTCCGTCCATATATAACGCTACAGCAAACCCCCCGTCACTTTCCTCCCGTCCACGATGGGCTAGCCCCCTGTCACGCAAAATGGAGTATTGAATAACTAGCTCAAAGTGGGCACAATTATGCCTCTGGTACCCCGTATTGGAAAAGGCGTGACGCTTTGTTGTTGTTGATGCCCGCAACTTCATCTACGTGTTCCTAGGAATTATCATTTACCGAGATAACGTTACTCCTTCTGGTGCAGTCCTATAAGTTTATCTAGCTCATAAATTATCTCTGTACTAAATTTTATTCAAACCGTTCAGCCGTTTTAGCGTGATATGAGGCAAAAACAGACAAACATCCAAACATCGCTACTTTAACATTTATAATATTACTAGCTGATGCCCGCAACTTCATCTGCGTGTTCCTAGGAATTATTATTAACCGAGATAACGTTACCCTCCTTCTGGTGCAGTTGGATAAAAAGTATCCTATTTGCTAATCTAGCTCATAAACTACCTCTGTGCTAAATTTCATTCAAATACGTTCAGCCGTTTTAGCGTGATTGAGGCACAAACACACAAACATCCAAACATCCTAACATCGCTTTCATATTTATTATATTAGTTAGATTATTAGTTGGATGTATTTATATTATTCCTACTCCTGCTCAGCAATCAAACTTTCCTATCTTAACCTGGTTTGCTGGAAAAGATCTCTTATTAAAAATTTGTTCGCCTTTGTACACTATTTTTATGTTACTTATCTGCTTTGTGTGCAATAGTGAAATTATGAATAATTAATCGAATTTAAATGTAATTCTTATTATAATATTATTTCTGATATTTTATTTGATGAACTCACTATTATCACACAACTATTATCAAAAGCCTCGTTAGTGTAAGCTTTAACTATGATATGGTTCAATAAATAAATAAAAAACAAAAAGAAGAAAAATATGACAGCAGGCCCTTCTTGCTTTTCTTTGGCGGTATCTGTTTCCACATCTAGATTTATAGAAGTGGGTTCATTGCATTGAGATTTGTCATGCATCCATACAGTGTTTAGCTAGATATGATCTCCACTGTTGGTACAACTTGTTCTCATTGTCCTGAAGCCACAATTGATATATCCGGAAAAACAATACATTCTAGTAGTAATAAATAATGCAGTGCCGTTCACCCGAGACTTCAATGACAACGATACAGACGAAGAATGTGATGACCAACCCATCTTACTTGACGAAATTAGCGCCCGGAAGAAAGAAACGATGACTTAAGCGATGGAAATTTGGCACTTGCTCCAAAAAGATAGAAAGAATATTTACATAATTTTGATCCTTTACAATTAACCGAATACGTCTTAAAAATATAATCTATTCCTTGGCACTTATTTTGCCAAGAATGCTTGCTTTTCTGAAAAATCTAAGCTAAAAAAAAAGTTCAAATATTTTTCGGGCTCTATCACCCCCCACCAAGTCAGCACACAGGCTCCTTGAGGTCACAAGCTGAAATTCCGCGCACCACAAACAATATACCAAAATTTAATTAATTTGGTAATTGTGTCCAGGTCGTAAGTACCTGTCGAATGGGCTATTTAAAGGACATTCAAATCCCGACCAGGGAGAAAGAAATTGGGCTTGAAGTTGGTGTACATATGTATTATATATATATTGGTCCATGTTTATTATTATGGCTTAGGTACGGAACTCTTTGGAATAACATGCCTTTTTGTGGCATTTAAATTCTAGGTTTTTAATGCTTGGTCATATAACCCAAAATTTTCCCAACACTAATGTTGCAGTTAAAACAAGAGAACAGTATTTTTGTGTACCTTATTGCACTAGGCGGACACTAAATACACAGCGGAGATAACCACTTTACTAAATCCCACGGAAAAGATAGTTATATTGCTCTAACAGTTATAACTACAACAATACCATTACCATTCAAAACCCACGTTAACAATTCTATAGGTGTTAGGGCTTTGGTTTGAAAAAAATATAACGTTTGTGTCTAAAATTAGGGCTGTTTAGATGATTACTCTCTTTGAAGCACCGAACCGTCTGAGCCTGAATAGGAAGGTTCCTTTTTGTTTCTTTTTCTCGTCTTGGCCTTTTGTTATTCTGTTACCTCATTGTAAAGTCACGGTGGTTAGATTTACATTTAGCGGTGGTTTCAGACCGCAAGAGGATAGTAGGTTAGACGACAAAGCGCGTGCTCTGATATGTAAATTATGTAACACCAAACTGCTATTATGTTGAAAGTTGTAGGCATTGCAGTTTACATAGTCAAGATGCTCGTAGTAGTTTATATTACAGATGGCTCGAATAATGCTTTGCATTCGATCTCTAAAGGTCTATTTACATAATAGTTTACTTTATGTATAGTATATAGGTAACTAACAACTACGAGTAAGTAGGTATACCTGATGTCAAGTTCCTCAACGCCTGAGTGCCGCCTGGACCTGGAGGCCTGGAGACCTGGAGGGGGTACTTGTAGTGGGGACAAGAGACATGTCGTAGACATATCATAGAATTGGCTGTTTCATGAAATGGCCAACCAATTCATGATCTGGCCGACCATTTTATGAATTGGTCAGAAATGGTTGAATTTGATGAAACATGTCTTTTTAAAATCATTTTTATTCGGAACTACCTCATGCTTTTTGTGATACAATAACAAAAATAAAATAACACGAAGACTATACGAAGACTAGTCTTTACCTAAGCTACCGCAGTTTTTCCCGAAAAGATTTCATCGTTCAACGAAAGTTCTAATTCAACCATGGTTGGCCATTTCACGATATGGTTACGACACATAGGGTGATTGTGGGGTATCTCTGCAGCCACCTTACGCAATTTTCAGCTTTAGAGAATAGTACTGTCGTAGTTATAATATCAAAGTACTTATTTATCGATACTTCATTTATTCAAGAATCTAGGTATATTTTTACACGATTTTTAACCTTCAACTTTAAAAATAATAAAATGTGCCCAAAGTCCCAATGCCGCTGATTCCGGCCCCTCTGCTTCTAGTTGTGTTTCTAATGGCGGCCCCTCCATCCTAGGGTCTTCACATGAGACTAAACAGTTATTCTTTTCTTAATGTAAAGTTTAACAGGTTGTTTGATATAAATCTGTTCAGTTTTAAAATCTTTACAAATCCATATATCTTGTAAACGGTGTTTTTTGAGTAGGGTGTTTCATAGTAGCATTTACTTTATTTATAACATCGTAACAATGGCTAGTTTTTAGCTTTTTACCCATGCTAGCACCTTACAACGTTTGTAGGTCGATTCCTGTACCCTGTCGGTAAATTTTAATTTTATTTATTTGAGTCAATATTATCATTTTGTGAATTCGGCATTCACCATGACTAATAAAATAATTCATAACAACATTACGTTTCGATAACTGGGTATAATACAATATTAACCTAAATACTACATAAAAGCTTAAATCCAAAAAAAGTGGCCAAGTGCGAGTCGGACTCGCCCATGAAGGGTTCCGTTGTAGCAAGTAATTATGTAACTGGATGTTTGTGTTGTAACTTTATTTTTCATAGTGTTTGTATGAATTACAAAGTTATCTTTGCGGTTTTTAATAAATGTTTTATATCCTAAAATGCTTTATTTTATTTATCTTAAGTATTTTATTATTTCAAACCAATCTTCGTTGAGAGTTTGTATTGACACCATATATTTTTTATACACACCATATATTTTTTGTAGATTATTCACTCTCTTACTTTAAAAGTTAAGGGGGGGGGGTTAAAGAGATGGTGCGGTCTCACTTGAAATCTTGCGATATGTGTACCCTCCTGTTTCATGAAGATGGAGACGACCTTTCATCTGTAGCATGATTGGGTCCATGGCAGCAGCAGGCCTTTATCTCAATGCCACCGGCTTTCTCGACTCTTGCTTTAACCAATAATTATAATTAGCCTTGAAGCTTGAAGGGCACTTAACAGTATGTCGGAATAAATTGAGTTTCGGTCAAAAGGTCACTTCCAGATTCATAAAGAAAAGTAGGTATAATACTGGTTAATTAAGAAAGATAATTCATTCACTTACGAATACTGTAAGTACATCTACAGGCGTCCGTGGCCTAGCGGTATTCGCTCATCGGAAACGATCGTGCGAGTAGCAACATCTGGCCGAGACGGGCACTGGATGGGTGTCCGTTCTATGTGGCATTTGTTTCGGACGCTTTCGTGTTTCGGATGACACATTAAGCTGTTGCTCCCGGCTACTGTCGCTTCTCGGTGGTAGTAGTCGTAATGTACATTTATTGATACGACTCCACATTTAATTTATCCTCTCCACACGCTAAATCAACTTTTAACTTGCACTTAAATCATAACGTAATACAAGTATTTCATTCTTTCTACCCAGGTATATTGAACCCAACATATGTGTATGTTCATTATCTTCCAAAAACCCTTCTCTTACCGCAATGCACAAATCACAGATGTCAAGCTAAAAGGCATTAATAGCAGGTAATAAAACAAAGTACCGGACTCGTTGACTCAGTATTTCCTGTCTCCAAATTGGATCTAAAGGTACAAATGTGACTGAAGATATTTACGACTTCTTATTACAACATTTCATTCGCCCACGCCACTAGTTTTTTAAGTCCGATTGATCTTGTTGTGATATATGTATTGTATATTACCGTATACTTCTTTAATCCGGGCAGCGCTTCGTGGTCTAATGGGTTTCAGGCTTGCAGGTTCGAATCCGGTGCTGGCTGAACATGTACCAATGAGATAAATAATTTATCAAGTATCGGACGTTCCGTGTTTCGGATGTCACGTTAAGCTGTAGGTACCGGCTAGTTGATACTAGCCGGTACTACTACTACTATACCTGGTAGCGATCTACCAGGTAGTAGTAGCCATCATTCCCCTCCATCAACCCGCACTGAGCCAGCATGAAGAAGAATGGCTCAATCTTACTCGTATCCGGGTCAAGGCCCCTCGTTAGGGACATTAATTGGCTACATTTATTTATTACTTTCTTTAGTCTCTGGCCATTTGAAGACTAATGTGGAATTAGAGGAATAGGTCATTTATGTTAGCTTACATTATGATGATATTAATAAACTCAATAAATAACTTGATTTAATTTGGTTGCACTTCACACCTATAAATTGACTATAAGGTGGTAATAGTGAGAAAATAGATTCCAATCATGGAAACAACAGGTGCAACTCAAAGGAAGGAAGAAGGCAGTCACCGTACACTGCACCAATTACCTACGTGAAATAGCAAACTTTGAAACAATAGTGAAAATGAAAACGACTTTCTTTTACGAAGTTAATAGATCGCATCACAATACATAATTTCATCCGGAACATATAGCTGCCATTTGTTCCGCATGCGCTTTAAAGTCTAAATCGATTAAAGCAAATTATCTGTGTCTGAGGCGTATCTCTGACGTTTCTTTAGCACGCGACTTCATTTTACACTCTTGTTTCATGAATCTAATGAAAATTTTAATGAGTTTTGTAAATGAAGTAGTTTTTAACCTTTTTGACGGGTAAAATTGCCTTAGCAAGGCAAACAGTAACAGTGTCATGTCATAACATTGTAAAAAACCGGCCAAGTGCGTGTCATTGCGCGGCCAACATTTAGGGTACCGTACGAAATGTAGAAAATAAGCCTAAAAATGAGGGAACTTCAAAGAAAAAATCAGATTTATTAATATATTGATAATTTTTAGTAAAATATACGTAATAATTCACATTATCACCAATTATAATGCTCATAGGTCAATGGGAAGTTTGATGAGAATTAAAAATAGCTGACTTTGGTGGCTTCTCATTTCTTTGTTTTATAATATTTTCTAAAACAAAAAATATAGTATGTATTTTCGCAACGAGCTCAAAATAACGAAGCCTCACTCGGTGGGGTAGGTATTTTTTTTTAAATTACACCTTTAGCCTCCTTAAAAAACAATAACCAATTTTCATGGCTTTGGGTCAACAAGATGTTTACCGTGCTACCACAAAATATATAAACAGCGTTTAAGCTCAAAACATACGTCAAATCCCATACGTTTATGTATTTAAACAAGTGTTGAACAGCAGTTTTTTTTGTGGTAAGGTTGAGGCCCTTACCTTATAACCTTACAAATTTGAAGATATTTGTTTTAATCATTTGGCTGTTAAACCTGTACGGCAGACGACGGACGGACGGCCACGTGATTGAGGCTCCGTTTGGACCGACGACGGGTACGGAACTCTAAAAAGGGCGATAAGTGTGAAAACCGTAACATGATTCAATACACATTATCAGATATGTGTTTATTAGTTACCTAAAAGGATCGCGTGTTGCACCGCTTGATTGGTAGTTAAGTGAAAGTTGATGTACTATTACTTAATTCACGTCATACGTACTAGTTATGTATAACTAGTACGTACTGTGTACAGTACAGTACTTAGTTGTTTCAGAAAAAGTTGTTTAGTGGGATCCGATGCGGTATTTCATTAGTAAAATAAAAATTTCCATTAAATATTTATATGACCGCTTCTTGGAACTGGCGGGCTTCCGGAGTTAGTCGGGCTGCTGGAGAAAATTACAAGTACACGGTTTTGAAATACCTTATTTTATGGTTCGTTAATTGTTAGTCGATTTTTTCGGTCTGGTCATTGCCTTATTATACATCGTGATCCATCCGTTTGTTTGGGACTCATCTACAAATGTATTGTCGTTTGGAGACAGAAGAGTTGTAATGCCTGCGAATCTTTGTCATCAACAATATTAAAGGGCAAAAACTGATTTACCTCTGCTTTAATACAATGCAAATAATTTTGTAAACTTTTTTCTTTAGTTACCTTCACGCTTACTTTTTTCACTCTCATAGCTCCCAATCTACATCTTCGCTGACCAGCAATCACTTCGGCTCTAGTGGCATCATGTATAATTATTAAGAGTAGACGATGAATACATGATGAGATGTGTTATCCAGGCCGCAGATGCGTCCGTGCCCTCAATGACTTCTGTGTCTTATAGCGCGTTCAATGGGAACGTTATACGAACATCTTATCGACAATTGTAATTTTCGGGGAGCAGAAAGCGTAAGCCTAGTGTGGTCGTTGAAGTGAGCCAGAGAAAGCTAACAGCGTACAGCAATTACACATTTATTGCCCGTAAGTTATAATATCTATAAAGTTATAGTTAATCCCAATGACATTCAAAGCTCCGAATTCGCTAAGTTTTTTATTCAGAAGGTTCTCTTCAATTATCTCTCTATATTGTAACTAAGCCTTAAGTGTATCTACATCAAATGTTACCACTGATTGTCAGTATAAATGATCCTTATACCTAATATCTTGAATATTATATATATAATCTGACACCTAATTTGGTTTATTAATCAGAAAATGTTTGTAAAGATTAAAGTTGCTATGAGCGATATCGAAAAGGAGGATATAAGATAATGTTACGTTTGTTTTAGTAAAGACGCCTGTTCATCTTTCCTTATTGGCTGCGACAACAACATTAATAAAAGAAAGATAATACAGTGCGAGTAATATTTATTCGTCCAATCTTCGGTAACGCTAAAGGTCTGAATGTTATTAAATCAAAGGTAAGCGTAAAAGTTAACCAGCCAGTCATGGAATGACATCCCAAATTACATGCTCATCATATGTTATAACGGAAATCGTTGATACGCTTTTATGTAACACTTTCGAAGCATGATATTGTGAGTACTGTGATTTTTTAAATAAAAATACCGTACGCCCATCACTAGTTGGCGGCTTGGCGGTAGAAGTTCAATAAAACTACAAATACAAGAGTATCTTGAATTGTTTGTCACTTTGTGTTAATGTATATAGGTCAAAGTACTATAGGATAAAATTGTTAATTTTGAAATAATAAGTGACAGAAATCCTATTTATTTTCATTTGTATTCCTATTGTGAACGTCTATCAGACGCTACTCCTAAAACCACTAATTTTAAATACCACAATGTCGCACAATGTTTTATCCCTAAACCACATTACGGTTTTTTCCGCTCAATAGAATTCACAGAATGCTCTTTACTAATGGTTCCTTCTCCGTCAAAGCTAAAATCTGTTCTCGCTACCCTTGATGTCTATATTTAGCTCGCAGTCTAAGTGTGAACGTGGTGCAGCCGCCTCAAAATGGACCTAAGGTTCATTAACTTGTAATGTTTGTGTTTAAATACGTGTTTATGAAAACAAATTCTCAGCTATTATATATCAGCGGCCTTTCGCTCGTATCAGAATTGGGGTGTTTCTTCTTTCTTGATGATATGAGTGGGCAATGAATGACTAAAGATTGATGAAAGGTCATGATATTATTAAAGCATAGTATGTGGATATATATTAATTTATATCGATTTTGCAATCAAATATCCGATAATTACGTAAGTTGACATTGAACTTCTGGCCTTTGTTTATATTAGTGCATTCGCATTCCGATCTGGTTATCGCTAAGGTTATTTGATTTCATTTTAATATTGTTGTCATTATTTGCATAATCTTATTCGCTGCCGAATGCGTTTTAATACTTTTGGAGTTGTTAAAATTCAAGAAGAGGACTCTTGAAATAAAATGAGAGATAATTTGTTTTTATCCTTATGCAAAACCACTCTTTTTCATAGATGTCAGCGAAGTTTTAAAACTTTTTAATTAGGTCGGTATTCTACGTCGCACTTGAAAAGCGGCGCAGACAGAAAAAGTCCTTCAATACTCACTTCACTTCAGAATCGACACATGCAGCCAAAAGGGTGCCTCGACAAAATCCTTCAACTGGAACAGGTGCACCTGAAAGTCACATTGATCACAGCACTATAATCCGCACAAGTCGAGGTTCAGTTCGGAATTCACTGCAGAATCGTAGTTGCCGGGAGACGTTTGGATCGATCCCGGGTTGGGGCGGGAATGTTTTGATAAGGGAGGGACTCGCGCACGGACGGATGCTGTTTTCCGAAACGCTATCGCGTAGTGTTGTCCACGGGGAGCGAGGCACGACTGACGGTGCGGTGCGGTAGATAGACTCCGGTAGAGCGAACGACAGCCGTACAACAACGAGCGTCGTCGTCGGGCGACTCGACACTAAACAACACCTCGACTCTACTATGCTCAAAGGTGCGTTGATAAGCTTCGTTGCACGCCGCCATGACAAGTGCAGCCATTCATTGCCTGTCCACTGCCGCCGTGGTTGGCGTAGGGAGTGATTTTGGACAATAGCGTTCGGTGCCAATGTCAGATGAAAGCTTACAATAGACCAACGCGATGATTCTGCTAACGAAATCATTCAGGAATATCCTGTTTTGTTGTTCAGGTTCAAAATAATCGTTGTCAGGTAAGATCTAATGGAATATGATTCAGATATTCATGAACTCAATTATCAAATTGCAGTTGTTTTTTGCATTAAAGATAATATATTCACTTGATAAAATCAGGGTCAATCGATATGGAAATGGATAAAAACATATATGTTCATTACTAGGTAATCATTATAGAGTTAGAAATCGCTTTACTGTCAGTGAAAAAAAAACTTCATGTCGTACGAAATAATATCAGAATTCATAATTGACAGATATAATGATTATGATTAAACTTCCAGCTTCCAGCACATAATTAATTAAATTCCTTTGTTCAAAGTCAAAGTTTACATAACTTTTTGCAAACGTTTTTGCACATCCGGTCAAAGCATTCATTTTCATTAAAGCTTCGCACGACAAATGAAAAAGGAAGGACAAACATTAAATCCAGATGTTAACAGAATCCAATTAAGTATTACATTCGATGATTTATTACCCCGTATCGAGGCTGGGGGTCGGGTGACTAAAGCAACAACTCTACTTAACGAAGCACTTTGTTACTCCATTGGAAAACCGATCTACTTTCGTTCACATACAATTTCTAGCCATGAATAAGTAGCCGCACAAATATGTTTGTCGATGCTTCAAGTCAATTTCAGAGCTATGTTCCATAGTTTCTCACGTACGGAGATTTTGTCACGTGCCATTGTAGGACCACACGCGCCATATTCCCTGATATGGGAACTGTGGGTTTCGGTATGTATGAGTTTACGATATGAGAAATATTGCGCGTTCAGCTATTTGTGATAATGTTGGTTGGTCTCCTCCATATTGAATAGGTAGCTTGTTATTTTTGGTTTGCGATGAGTATGCGCTCTATTATCTTTAGAAAGAACACCAGCGAGATTGTAACGCAATAGAACTAAATACTGTTGCCTTTTTAATGTTTGGCTCCATTTTCCTCAAAGAGTTTTTTTTTTTTTTATAAAATGCATACCGATATATTGCTTCACATTTAAGTTCTTTCATAGCCTCAATATTAGTCCAATTACCCCAACATCGCACTCATGTAAACAAAGTGTTCTGCCCACCTCCGCTTACCTTACCCAACATTTAAGTAGATAGCCAACTACAATCCATCTAAGTACGGACGTAAATAAGTCGATTACTTATTATTGTCGAATATAAAACTATTTCAGCCGCTGTACAGACTCTGTAGTAGAGCTGTAATTAGAAATCCTAGGCTGCATCTAGTGGAGTTTTCGCAACAATGCTGATAGTAGTGATTTATACTGATAGAGCGCTAATTGCGCCCAGGTATGCATGTAAGTAAAACGGTTGGTTAGGCCGCGGTTGGGACATAGTTTACGTAACATGAGCGATGTGTAGTTCCGAAACCTCTTCGTTCCGGTGCGACGAACACGTGAGGAGCACAGGACAAAGACTCTTGAGGCAACGAAATAGTAATTTAGGTCAATTATGGAAAGATGCAAATATGAAGTATTATGAATTGATACCAACTTCTATATGTTGACTGTTACAGTGCATTACTATATAAACCCTAAGTCTCCTAAAATGAGAACTATCTACTTATAAATTAGTGCTCTTTTTTTGACTAAATAATCAACGAAAAATGAGTTAATGTAGGTACATTTATTTGTGTGATAAGCATGAATATTTGTTTCCTAGTCTTGGATGTTTTCTATGTATTTAAATAAGTATTTATCTCTATTAAATATATCGTCGTCTAGTACCCATACACAAGCCTTATTGAGCTTACTGTGGGCCTAGTTCGATTTGTGTAAGTGTCCTCTTAATATTTACTGTTTATTATAATTATTTGCCAATTTCACGTCGATTATTAAAAGGTCAATGTGCTGCATAGAGCCACGACACGAATACTGCGACTGTCCAGAATTTCATAACAAAGCGTAAAGTAAATACCTAGTCAAGTGTACTGCTGAAAAACTGGTCCAAGTTTTTTTAGGGCACACACGATGGGGCAACGCTAGCAAAGAGGGCGCCTGGCACGAAGGAGGTTGCCAACTGGGTAAATATGTTTTCAGCCAGTGTTCTTCTATAGCTAACGGTTTTAGCTTTTATTGTTGTCCATACTGCTGCCCAAGAACCAGCCAACCAACAATTTCTTGAATTGTTTCTCGCATAATTTTTCACTAAGAAACATTGTACCTATTTAGGCCTTTCGTGATATAGACATCTCTATATCACCGGGATTCGCACCTCTGCTACTTATTTTGTACAAAAAGATAAAATAATATTTTTAGCTAACTAGTAATAAGTGTACTCTTAACCTATCACTCTACCTATTCCGATGGTATAAATTTTCAGTAATCAATACGATATAATTTGGAAGCATTGGCGTCGTGTACAAAGATACCAAGTAGTTCAGTTTCGTAACATTGATGTATTATTGCAGACACGTTACCGTGAATTCGCGGAATGCTCGGTACAAATCGACACCGTATTCACTTGCATCGGCCTGACGCAATGATGCCCTCTAATATCCTGGCGTACCGAGTCGCGCTCTCCAGTACCGAATTCCGTTTGAAACATCGCGAATTTGTACTTCAAATAAAATTCAAAACCTATGACGGAAAAATGACGTACATATACGTCCTTGGGCCGTAAAAGGTTCAAATTCCAGACAAATTGGTAAACCAAGTACTCGCGCAAGCTAAGTTGGCCCCTAGCTCGAATGAAAGTAGTGTCCAAAAAAAAAAATGGTTTCATTTACAAAATTATCTATAAATTTATATTTAGTAGATACATATATATCTAATACATTTTACTAAATCGAAATTATTGTTTTTCTGTCAGTCAGTCATTTTAGCGTAGTAGATTTAATTTCGCAAATTTATATCGATCAGGGATCGATTGATCATTTTAATTATCGTTATTTTTAGAAATTTAGTAACATTTTCCCCTTCATTTTCGTCGTCGAAAAACGTCCAATTAATAATGATAGATAAAACTTAACAAAAATCCAATAATTACAGCAAAAAAGTAAGTCGAAAACTCTAAAGCGCTAAGACACATACAACGGTAATTGTGATGCTATCGCTGGCCCAGCCGGGCAACTGCGGGGCCCCGCGCGCGCAGGGAAGCGGGAGAAGTATCGAGTACCGAGCCAGGTGCCAACTTAGCTCGCCCGGGTAGTAACATGCAAATCTACGACGCTTCGGAACGCCCGACGTGCCTGATGCTAAAGGAAATTGGTCGTTACCTACCAAAGCGATCTTGTTAGTGCCAAAAAGTACTTCTGCAAGTACTGTATTTGGTAAAAATGCCGGCTAAACAGCTGTTTCTTGCAATAATAGTCGACTGTATCTATTGATTGCTATCCTTGTTTTGCTAAAGTTATGTTAAGCATAACTTGACCACGAATTTAGGAACTTTACCATCGATTACAAATATTACTTCTATCAGTCCTACATATTTCGATATGTGAGACCGTAGACCAAATCGAGCCATATACCTATTAGTGATGCAGGATTAATACAAATTCATTTGAAAACCCACACACAACATTTGCACCATCTGCTTTGCTCCTACTTATGTATAGAAAAAAAGCGCGATGCAGGATTCACACAAATCCCAAATAACCACAGTGGCACCATCTGTTGCTGGTTAATTTTGGTTAGTCCTCAGTACTGTCACACTGCTGGGTGCGTTATTACTTATTACCTTTGTTGAGGTCCCACAGCCTGACCTACCTACTTCTGTTAAATGAACGATGTAAAGTTGGACATGGAGTTACACTTTATGTCGTATTACTGTCTAAACTTACCATATAACTTATATTTGCTGACAATGTATGTAAGTGACCAGTCTTGTTGTAGACAAATCATATTGCAGAGGAAAAGCAACATTGAGCAAGTAGCACGGTCTAGTATCCATGCATGTTTAATAGCTAAAATGATAAAAAAGAGTAAAACCGTTCGTTATGCCACTACCGATACGCTCTGACAATTTGCTAATTGCTAAAGTAAATAAAAAATATGATTTCAATTTAAATAAATACGAATTGAGCAAAATGATCATCCATTGGTAGGAAATGGTAAATAAAATATTATGAGGTGAGAATGTTTGAATTTTATAGTAACGAAATCTCTAGGAATCGGAGTGCCTTAAGACGCCTTCTTCCAAAGTTTTAATCATTGAAATGGTTTAACTAGATATTTGGTTAAACATGAACTTTCAACACGACTATTGACGCACTGATGAATGTAACTTGTGTAACACTCATTTATTAGTATGGAAAGCTGTTTGTAGAATGCAAAAAAAAAGCAGACTAAATACAGTGTCAGCTCATCCCAGTAGCCAGTATCACAATCACAAACAAAATGCGAATACCGTAGGATTATTTCTTGGGACTCGATTCAGCTCCTTAACGTCACGGTGTAAAACATTGCTTATCTGATGGCGACATCCGTTGGATTAATGAGAACTGTCATTCCGTCTCATGCCATATCCCCCTTGTGATCAAGCAATGAACTTTACATTACACTCTGTTTCATACAAATGACAACGAAAAATAGAACAACACTATTAAGACTTCCATTAACTTGGACTAGCTAAGGTATCGTTAGAAGTGTGGGGCCAGAAGCAATGTATGTGCCCGTACATAAATATTTATTTTTATGTTTGTTTATCTAAGCAAAGTTCTGCTATTGTCAATGTCAATATGTAAATAGTACCCAATTGATATGAATGAATGAATGTTTATTTATCATAAATAAATTACATTTATATTTCTTATTTAAGTTGTATTCTAAGTTATATCATTTTATGTGGTCTGGTTGATCCATACACTAGGAAGACCTGTATTGTATGGAACTACTACTACTACGGAATACTAGGAACTATTGACACCTTATCCGAAGATTTGTGGACTGCGACACAGTGAGATAGAGGATGCATGGATTAACTTTAATTCATTTGTTACCAGTTTTTACTACTCATTACTTAAGCCATATAAGTATTGTAGTAGCTCGTCAGTTGCTCTCGAAAGCCATAGGAAATGGCTATATTTGTACCCCTGTCATAGGCAGGTTATTTATTACCGACGTCGGCAATTCTTGTTTACCTCTTTTTAATTTTTAGTAGTACTCATACTAACCCTCTATTTCATTTTAAGTAATTGACACCCAATAAAAAAAATCTGACAGCTCATAAAAAATAAAATAAAGTAGTTCTACACTGTAATTAGATGTCGTTGATGAGACATGGCTTTCATTTTATTCATGTCAGTTGGCAGTTCAAAAAAATATGTAAAATTGGGCCCTGCCTTTATTGTGAACTTTGGTTTTCAAACTGAAATCCCGTTCAAAATCTACGGAAATCATGAAAAAATAAATGTTTCAATATGCTCGCGTCGATAAATTGTGTAAAAAAATGGTTCTCACCTTTTCGCTAGAGATGGACGTTGAAGATTATACTAGGAGTTAATATGCAAAGTTGAATATGTAAAGCCTGGATTGACTGTAGTAAAGCATGCCAGAATATCTGTTCCGATAACTTCAAGCCTACCATTATAATAGAACAGTCCTTGTTACAGTTAGGTAAGTTGCCTTATATTAATGTTCTGAATGTACATATACTATATCTATCCTTTCTGAATATTTATCATTTTTATTAACTACTTATCTTAGATATCGTTAATTACCTAGTTTTTAAACGATATAAATCTCCTTTTAAGGGTTTCGTACCCAAAGGGTGCCTAACGGGACCTTATGACTAAACCTCCGTCAGCGGGTTCTATCTGTTAAACCGTAATATGTAGAGTGTAAAAATCACAGAATGTGTCCTTGATATTTGGTGATATGCAGCAACAAATAGTGACTACACGTGATAGTAATAATTAAAAGGCCTTAATTACTAATTTATAATTAAGGGCCCCCTTACAAGAGAAGTGTTTTGAAATCCCTGCCCCTTCGAATTACCAAATCATCATAATTCCAATTCCATTATATCAATCAATATCACAAATTTTGG
Source organism: Argyresthia goedartella (assembly GCA_949825045.1). Classification (NCBI taxonomy): domain Eukaryota; kingdom Metazoa; phylum Arthropoda; class Insecta; order Lepidoptera; family Argyresthiidae; genus Argyresthia; species Argyresthia goedartella. Next base: position 17,047,532 of record OX463810.1, read on the forward strand.
GTTATCTATTAACGTTTCTTTTTAGTCGCAATTGCTTTGACGTCGGATCCTTTATCGGTAGGGTAAGGGTAGTAGTGGGTTCGAAATCTAGTTCGGACATGAACTTTTTTTGGTTTTGTTTTATTATTTTTTGTCCCTAAGTTGTATTGTAGGATGGTACGGAACACTTCGTCTACTATTCCGACCCGCACTTCACCTTTTTTGAATTTGAATTTTATTATAACATAAATAAAAGCCATGTCGAATCAACGCCATCTATCACAGCTTCCAGAACTTTTATTTTAAGGGTTCCGTACCTCAAAAGAAAAAAAGGAATCCTTATAGGATCATCCGCCTGTCTGTTTGTCCGTCTGTCACAGGCACTTTTCTCTGGAACTATAAGAGATAGAGTCTTGAAATCTTCTGCAAAAATACTTATACTGATAGATAAACGCATCATAATTCAAGTCTTATATGAAAAAATATCGTAAAAATAAACCTTTAAAATTCATGTAGGGTGTATCGGGGAAAAGGGCTCTTTATTAACTTATGATTTTTTATTTATTTTAGTTTTGATAACTTCAGAAGTTATGAATCAGGAAAACCCACCCGAAGTTGCCAAGGTTTTATTATTTTCTGAACCACATACACACTTATAAATGCACTTGGTTACGTACATGGAGCATGAAAGTAGCCGCACCAATAACTTTGTAAACAACATTTTGCTATGTCAAATCCAAACTATTCACTCCACACCATTGTACGATAGTACGGAACCCTTCGTGCGTGAGTCTGAATCGCACTTGACCGTTTCTTTTTTAATAAGCTGTCTGAAAACTCCTTGACAAAAACTGTCACTATAATAAAACCAAAGATTGTACCTACAGAATCGATTCCACTTACATTACACGAGTATACCTATGTAGTTGATTTATAAAGATACGTAATCCTGTTACCGAGTGCGCGTGTAAGAAGTTCTAGGTTACTACGAATAAGAAGGTAGACACGTACAGCGCCTAGTATTAACCTCATTCTAAAATCTAACATTAATTTTATTTAAGTTCGATTTAACTCGTCAACACTGGATAGCTGGACAGTATCAAATTATCCATGAAATTATCTATAAGCACGAGTTAAATTATTATGAGTGTCTGTAGTAATGAATAAGTTCACTCAATCTCCACTCTAGGGTAAGATATTCCTATGTTTATATACTCATACCATGTACATACAATATAATATCTTACAACTCTAAAGTTACATTAATTATTGAATGCGAGGAACTGATTAAATTAATTTATTGTCACAGGGGGTGGCTATTATTCCGAGCTTATATTAAATAGGATCTTAAAACTGTTAGTTCGAATTGAAAAAATGATGAGTGGTTTTGGAAAAATAAATAAAAAACACAATTTTCGCTCGATTCTGCCGCAGCGACTGACATGACGTACCAACCATCCATTTGTGTGGTTGTTACGTCAGTCGCAGTCGCTTACCAAGTGTAAGCTGTTGTTACCATTATTTTAAAACAGGAGAAGGTGGCAATATGGCTTACTACTTTGTTTTTGAGGCCTCATGTAAAAAATACTCGACTTATACATTATAAATCAAGTAAGAACGTTACAGTGTTCCTTAGTCATTGGCTATGCGCATGCCTTCCTATGGAATAAATAAAATAACTACAGATTAATCAAAACCATATTTATTGTGAAAAACAAACTTGCAAAAGATTTCCTGTCCTGCCTAGGTTTGCTGGAAGAAATCTCTTTTTATAGATAAGTTTGCCTTTGCGCATAAAGTATATTAATAAAACATATACATATATTTAAAATATTTACATCCTGGATATTTATATATGTGTTATGTTGCTGTTTCTGGTTCCCACGATAAAGTATCCTAGTGTGGGGCCAGAAGCAATGTAATGTTTAGGTTTATGTTTTTATGTTTAACGGCAAAAAATAAAAATATAATATTCGCCTTCAGGGCCTTCACTTGCTGTATGGGCGCATAAATAGAAACTCTGGCACTGAATCCACTCCCGTCCTTGTCTGACGCTAGAAAAAACGGTTTCACAATATATGAAAAAGTTTAAATACCAGCTATTTAAACTTTCAGACATGATGAACAAAAAATTTAACGTCATCTCATTTGAATCATAAGTATCATAACCTATTACAGGAGCTCCGCATACCACGTTAATTATACCAGATAGCGTCTTTTTAAATAATAAATATGTAAGGGGGCCAATTTACCTTTTCCTCTATGGTTTTGTGTAAAAAGATTTTTTTATTGCAACCAACCCGAATCGAGTTGCTAATTTTACCCATGCACAAGCCCTAACCTAATTCTCTTAACTCCTCTATCGACAGTAAAAGAGGCAGTTATCTGAAAGGCTATAAAGCTAGTAATCTTATCTACAAAAGCTTCTGCGTCAGTTTGAGCAGAACGGAACAGTTACTAATAGGCAAAGTTTCTGCTCAGCTTGTGAAGGTAGGTGTAGAAAAAGAATATGGAATAAAGTTCTAAATGTATAAAAAATATCAAAAAATATAGCCGATTTAATTCCCACCGAGGGGCATAGCACTGTACCAGGACTTCATTAAGAAATGTGGGTGGTGCAGGGGTATCGGGCTCGTGACCAACCCGAAATAACTGCAAATATGTGGACACGCCCGGCCGGTCCCCGAAGTCCGCCGAGTGCCTGATTTTGCGAGCGCGGTAGCTACCGATAGAAGTAAGGGGCCACAATTTTATGATTTCTAGGTCATTTTGGATGATTTTTTGAATATATTTTTGCTTTAGTGTCGTGAAATAGCCACCCCTGAGTAGAGCGTAACGTAACACCCTGTATATCTCAAGGTTTCTTGGCACCTGAGCGAGTTCACCCTCTCTCCTCTCGCCTATGTCTGCACCTCTCTTATTATCTCCCATGCGCCGCTTCTCCCTCCTCCAGGCGGCACTGAGGCGCCAAGAGACTTGGCGTCAGGTATACCAACATAGCGCTGTACATAAAAATAGTTCTTCAAACTTGAACCAATTAAACAAATATTCTCGTAACGGGACAGATGCTCCACCATACCACTGAATTATTTCAGCCACTCTTTATTAATGCTAGCATTAAGACCTATATTTCCTTGGGTACCAGTTTCCTGAGGTAGTTGTTGAGTTTGTGAGGATGTCGACTCGCTGTCAATTGCCTTTTTACCCCGCATTGTTGGCTGCCGGTATTTTTTCATCCCTATTAACAAGTTCAGAAGGAATTCTGGATCACCTGCCGTGCCTTCATTCAAGGGCCAAGTGGTATTGTTAGGTTATTAATAAAATTTTACTTGGCCTTACATTCAGATAGGTTTAATGAGTATTTTTTAAAGTGAACGGAAAGCATTTCTGTTACGTCTGCGGGTGTGGGAAAGTTATGATGTCGGTTCTTCGAGTGCTGTCTGGAAGTTCGATAAATTTTATGTAGAAGAAGTCGACGATAATTTCCGAGATAAGTGACTTCTCAAGCACAAATTGGCATGCCATAAAATTTGATTAGATTTGTTTCAGCTATGTTTAAACATTGATTTCCGTCTAATTTCACGAAATTGTCTCATATAAGTTAACTTGAGGTGGTTGTATTTACAACAGTAGATAGGCGTTTTGAGATATTTCGATAGCCATCAGATTAAGAATTCAATATTTTGGTATAAAGGTTATGAACTTACAAAGTTCCTAGCTCGAAGTAAGGACCCCAACAAAAGGGCTACGTTAATCTGCTATCCATTATACACGGAGTAGATTGTCTATTTCGTTGCCTATTACCGACTCCGCTGTGTCGTCTTCAGGTTTTATTTTATGTCTCGTGACGTTGACAAATCGAGGAGTGAAGGCAGTGCGACAGGCTCGTCCGCTGATGTGCCCCCATAACATTCCTCGCGACTTAGAATAAGTCAAAAAAGGCAAAAGTGCGAACAGATTGTCCGCGAAAATCTATGATTTTGTAATAAACTGTGTTTTTTAGCGTTCCGAGGTTCGGTACCATAAAGAGGCTATAATAGTAAATCGTAATATGATAAATTTTTGAAGATTGCAACCATGGTTCTTAGTGCTATCATCACTAAACACTTCTGTATTTTTTTCAATTTTGCAACATTTTTCCTATACCTACCTTTATTTTATGGCGTCGTTTTGAAGGTCGAAATTTAAATATTTTATAAAACTTAATTAATGCTGGTATTCATTGAAAATATATATAAATAGCTGGTAACCCAGAAAAATACTTCTTAGTGAGTTCTGAAAGTCCGTCTGTTGCTTCTAACCCGGCACACTCGAACATTACCCGTCCTCGTTGCGCACTAGAGTAGAACATTCCTCCATAATTTATGTTTTATGTATTCATTGGATTTGCATTTATGTAATTCGCTTCTCGGTTATTTATGTTGACTGATTGGTAAACATTGTAATTAACCTTGTTTTACCTATAGCGTATCGTAATATAACGTATCGTTTCACATATAATAGTTCTGCATATAAAATGTTTCCATAAACGACTGCCCTACAATGATATACCTACTACAAAGTTGAGATGTAACATGTTTTAAACTAAAGTTATTGCGATATTCGACTTCCAGTTGCTTTCATAATTCATTGTTTATTATAATCGCCTTCGTCCTCAAGATTAGCTTAATATTGGACATGTAGTACCGCGGACTGGTAGTAGCCATTTCACACACAATCGAATAGGTAAATTGCTCTTCGGACGAAGCCTTCGCAACATTATGTTTATGATAGAACTTTATGTGCAGGTAAGTTCGTTTAATAATTAATAACAGATGTTTGAGTCGCTGCAGTAGCCCAAAACAGCGTTTTGTTTATCTCAAGTTACGCAAAAAAAAACAATATTTCTTTATACTAGCTTGTTGATCATGATTCATGAGTGTCAGCTTGTATTCGCCGACATGTAAACGTAATTTGATTATCGTTGCTCGATAGAAAAGTCGTCCGAAGTTATCTCAAAATCTGTCATTCACTTTTTTTACAATATCGCTCCGGATTTGATACTTGTTATTTATTTCATCGTTAAAATTAAATGTAAATAATGTTGCTATGTAGTCCTCTAAACATCCTATGTCCTATTTCCTATGCCCCTAAAAGTAAGCTGAGGGTGAAATTCGAAGTTCCTCTTTCGGGATTCCCAGCCTTAAGACAAAACCTCATAAGTTATATCCTCATGTGTTTAGGACTAGTCTCCGCGCCGCCGCCCTCGATACGAAGTATTAGAGCGTTACTACACACAACTACCGGCGCGCTCACGCACACATACAAGCCGCACAGTGGTGCATTACCCGCACTACATAATTCAGAGCATAACTATTAATCGTACTGAAGTTTCGAGACTTCGTAACTGGTACAATAAAATAATCAGATGATTACGACGGTTGTTTTCTCTAAAGCGCTAATATAATAAATAATACAATCATACAATAAAGGATCGACGGGCGAATTCAGAAATAAGTTAAGCGAGGGCCGTGTTCCCATAATCATGGCTTCAGATTTTCTGGGGTTGACTAGCAGACCATATGAAATAGCCCATTTCCTGATGTTATCGAGTTCAGCATTCAACACCTCTACAGTCATATTCACATCACCCAGAGAGAAGTGCCGATATATTTGGAGGTCATCTGCGTAGAGATGATAAGAAAAAGTAAGAGCATCAGAGATGGAGTTCATTAATACTGAGAAGAGGAGAGGAGAAAAGATACCACCCTGCGGAACACCCGCGGAGAGATCACACCAGTCCGTTAAGATCTTCTCAGACTTCATGCGCTGCTGGCGGTCTCTCAGATAGGAGTCAAACCAGCGAGCCGAGTGCGAGGAGACTTTAAGCGACTTTAGAATTTCAACTAGGATATCGAAATCGACGCAGTTGAAGGCGCTACTGAAATCAAGCAGTGTAAGGACCGTAAGCAGCTTCTGATCCATGGCCGATTAAATATCGTCAGTGACTTTAAGCAGAGCTTTAAGCAGAGTGCTGTGACCTGGCCTGAAACCAGATTACGTTGTTTTCAAATTTGTTATTAGCAACCTAAAAAAGCATACGCTTTTTTAGGTTGTTAATAACAAATTTGGGCTTTTATTGCATCCAAGATGGCGGCTGCGCCAAATGTAAGTTTACAAATATGGGTATGGTTTTAAGTTTTTAGGACGCTAGTAGCCAAAATTTAAGAAATACCTATGTATAAATCATATTGCAAAAAAAAACAGAACGTGGCCGCTATCATGAAGTGCAAAGTGGACCCTGAATTCGTTACTGGCGCCCTAAAAGAGATTTCGTTAACGACCACCTCTATGGCGCTGCGGTTGTGGCTCTGCCTACCATGCGATCGAGAAAATAAACCCTAGGTCTTGGATGTTTATGTCTGTATGATGTCGCTGATTCTGGTTCACACGACACTGGGTATCCTAGTGTGCAATATATGAGCCTGTATATAAATGTATTTTTTTGTTGTGTCGGTGGTGTTTTAAATTTATAATTATAATTATTATTTACGATCTGTTTTTGCGTGCACAAATATTTGAATATAATATATGTATATATATATCTCGAAATAAAGGTACTTTGTATAATCGTTTCCAGGGCTGTAGTATTTATGAATACCTAAACAAATTCCTGCCGAGTGGACGGGAATGGTGTAAATACTGAATACACTCGATTATTTTTTTCGGGAAAGTTTAGTTTTAAGTATAATTACAGCAATTATTTTCTTTGTGATTATTGATTGCGATCTAGATTTGAAAGCTTTATCTCATGAAACTACTCTGGGATTCCGTGATATTATCATAAGACAGAACAAAAACATTTCTTCAACACACGAATGAATTTGCCAGAGGCTGTTTTCCTACTGCAAACCCCTAATGCAAGTTTTGACGACGTGGATGAGATCGAACGCTGAAGCAGATGAATTGTTGACTCATAGTAAAGGAATGTTTGGATACATTCAGCTATAATACACACGCATTGCATTATTATTATAGATAAGCATTTGATTTAGCAGCATACCGAGATAACAATAGTTAGATAATGTGAGTGGGCTCACGTTTTGTAGGTAGAGTCATGTCAAGACCAACTGTAACCTCAGTTTCATACTTTAAAACAGACTAAATTCGTAATTAACTGTAGGAAATATTCCTCCGAATGACCTCTTTCAAAAGGCACAGGGTAAGGGTAAAGGCAAACTTTGGTGTGATGCCACAAATAATAGAATAACTATACATAATGTGATTCTCAACATTTGTTGAGAGGTGTACTTTTACACCAGTCAAACCACCAAGGAACACACTAAACTCTGACGTCACATCTGCTTTTAAAAAATCTTATATAACTAACAGCACCTAACAGTTACAAAGATCGCAGCAATAATCAAATTCATCATTCTATAATTAATGTACAAATGTTTAGAATAAATATTGCGCTTTAGTGAATATCAGAACAAGTTGTATTGTAGGTTGGGTTTCAATCACAAGCCATGCAAATAATGAATGTAAATCACTACTCCATCCATCCAACAAGACACTACTTTGACATGAAACATTATTTCTTTTGTTCTTACATGTCATCCCAACACGAAGGATAAAGGGGGTTTCGCGTCGCTCACCCCCTCTAGCCTCCACCTACCCTGACCCACTACTTCGCTCTGATATTTCGTGACATTTTAATGGTTTGACATGCATAGATTATTGGAGTAATGTCTTATTGGAGTAGTGTTTTCGAACCTCGAATAACGCGCGCAGAAGCTTACCATATTTGCCGATGGAAATATTTAATTTAATTATTAGCGTTTTCCAAGCAGCCAAATCGAGCGGGAAGTGCCACTTTGTCGCGCTTTTTACTTATTATTTTTACTTTGGCTTCGCCGTCAGCCTTACGCAAAGAGCTTTTAATTTTTGTGTAAAGTTTTACTAATTAGTCAAGAACATATTAGCATTCTTATAAAAAGTACAATAACACTAATTCTGTACTAAACACGGTGTTAATTACTTTAGATTAAGATTGTTTTCAACAAATAAATATTAAATATGCATAAAACGCAGATCATCTCCAAATTTATCGCCACTTTTCGCCTGTAGAGATACTGAATGCTGACCTCGAGAATGTGAAAGACTTGGCTTCATAATACGGGCTGTTGGTGAACCCGACCAAATCACAAGCCATGATTTTAGGAACCAGGCACACTCTTTCATTTGTAATAACAAAAGCCCATTGTTCCTGTATCGTACAATGGCATCACAATAGAGTTTACTGATAAAGCGAAAAACCTCAGGGTTATTTTTGACAGCCAGCCAGTCTTGGTCTCCACATGTCAGCGAGGTCAGCAGATGGGTCTTTGCGTCCTTCCACTCCCTCAGGCGACTGCAGTACTTCCTGCCGCGGCAGACCAACATCACTCTTGCACATTCCCTTCTCCTGCCGCTTATCTACTACGCCGATGTAAGTTGGGCAAGCGCGAACGAAGATCTACTGAACAAACTCTAACGAATTCAGAATCTCGGGATTCGGTTTATCTTTGGGCTGCGCAAATTCTGCCATGTTTCTCAATATCGTAAAAAGCCAGGGTTGCTTCCGATTCGTCGTCGCCGAGACACTCATATTCTTTCGTATCTTTTTAATAAATTTAAAAATCCGCGCTATGCGTATCTCTTTTCAGGAGATCGGCACCGGAGATCTCACACGGTCTCACTCCTAGTCACCAAGGCTCAACACCGCGGCATATGAGCACGTCTTCGGTTGCAGGTGGTCCGACTGTGGAACGCACTTCCTTGAACTATAAGAGATAGTCCCACTCTTTTCTCTTTCAAAAACCGGATAAAAGAGCACTTCCTCTCTCTTTCATGATAGTAGTTATAGCATTTATATTATTACTGTAGAGGTTTATGTATATATTGGTACTTATTAGTAGTTTGGTATATAGGTATTTTATTTTCCATATTTTATACATATTTGATTTATTTATTTATTATAGATAAGTTAAAGTCTGGCAAACGAAAGCGTGACCTGGACTTTTTTTATTAGTTTTAATATGGCAACATTATTAATCTGTTAATTGCACGTCAAAGTCTTTTGGAATTGTCAGTACAGTATTTTGTGCTACTCAATTATTTTTCATTTATAATTGCCGTAATATGGGTAAAACAATAAAAAGTAATGTGCGAAAGCTGCTACATACTATGATCAGTAAGTTCAAGCAAAAACAAGAGGAGAAAGAAGTGGTTTTCCAAGAGAAACAACAATGTTTAGATGCGATGTCGGATTTTTTAGGTTACTATCAAAGACTACAATATAGTATGACTTTGTAATATTAATCCTTGTCGGCTGATTATTTGATATAATAATATTGACGATAATGATGATACCGTTTCTTATGTTTATAGATAATCTTGAAGATATTAAAGGAATCTGCGAAATGAAAAACATTGTTGAAAGGTTTAGGAATTTGGAAAAAAAAATCTTTAATTGAAACTCAGACTAAGTTCTTAGAAGAAATATCTTCACTAACTGGTATGTACCTGCATCGATTTAGAATATTTTTATGTGTTTGTTCCATTTCACAAAGTTGTGTTATTTTTAACCGACTTCAAAAAAAGGTGGTTCACTGTTTGAAACGTAAAAACGAAAAATGAACCGATACTTAATTTTTTCCCATTGCTGATTCCGTATTTCTTTTTTCCTTTTTTTATGTCATCAAACTGTTTTGGTCAGGTTTTGGTACTTTAACATACTTTGTTTTGCAGAGGTTGGTGTCACGACACTAAAAAAAATTAAAAAGGAAGGGTCTGTGAATGAAGGGATGTGGAGCACTCCAGGAAAAAAACGCCCTCACAAAAGCACAGTGTCGGATTTAGACAATTTTGATATTGATGCAATAAGAAATAAAATCAATGATTTATATGTTGTGAGAAAGGAGGTACCGACATTACGAACATTATTAGAAGAAATGCGTTTTAGCATTGGCTTTAATGGAAGCAGGGAAACTCTACGTAAAATATTGATAGCAAATGGATACGAGTTCAAGAAAAATAAAAATGAACGAACGGTTCTTGTTGAACGTTATGATATTGCTGCTTGGACACATCGGTATTTGCGTGAAATTGCAGTAAAACGAGCGGAAGGCAAACCAATCGTCTATTTATATGAAACGTATGTACATAAAAATTATAAGCCTAAAATGTCATGGCAAGGTCCAACAACAAGTGGTACCCCGCAATCAAGCCCACTGGAACATATATCTTCAGGGAAAAGATATATTATAGTTCATGCTGGTACTGAAACAGGGTTTGTGCCAAATGCATTGTTAGTTTTTAGTACAAAAACCAGGTTAGCGAACTATCACCATGATATGAATGCCGAAAACTTTAATAAATGGTTAAAAGAAAAATTAATACCAAATTTGAGTGAGCCCAGTATAATTGTGATGGATAATGCGAGCTACCACTCTGTACAACAGAATAAAGTTCCTACGACACAAATTAGAAAAGCTGAAATACAAGAGTGGCTCGATTCCAATGGGATAAATTATCAAGATTACTTAACAAAAGCAGAATTGTTATGTTTAGTTAACAAACATTGTTTAAATTCCACGCCTTAACCGACAGGGCGTGGAATCTTGGTAGGGTTGGTTTTCACCAGGACCTTTGACGCCGTGGAACTTTAATTGTGGTATACCGACCACAAGACTCACTCACAAACTGATTGCCGACCAATCTGAGATACCCTTTTCTCCCAACTACAATGTGGCAAAAAAACAACCCTACAACCGACCGTGAATCGATTTCCTACTAGGAAACCGCGCCTGCTACCAAAATGATTAAATTCCACGCCTTAACCGACAGGGCGTGGAATCTTGGTAGGGTTGGTTTTCACCAGGAGTACTGACCTTTGACGCCGTGGACCGGAATTCGAAAGCTCAATTCGAGGCAGGAACACGGGATGAGGAGCACAAGGGTGGGGGGAGCGGAGTCGAATCTTACTCTCGTCGTAGCCCGATGCTGTCGCCGTCGTGTTGCTTACCGACACGAAGGGTCGCTGTCCGAATGCGACGAATTGATCCCCGAATCACTTCGTCCCTTCACACGGGACTGAGCGGGCACAACGGACGCGAGTTCAGTGTCATTTCAATTTTACAGAACAGCGTCGCAAGCTCTTTAAAGCGTAGAGAGGTCTCACCGATGATCCTCGTCAGGTGCGACTTAGCCGATTTAACCGCAGCCTCAAAAATTCCTCCCCAATGAGGACATCCCAACGGACTGAAAACCCATTCAATCCCTCGTCGGGAGCAAGCCGTACCGATGGCGTCCTGGTTACCGTTCAGGAATTGAGTGACTTCCTGCAGATATCGCCTGGCTCCGACAAAATTTGTGCCGTTGTCCGTACGGATTAATGTCGGGAGGCCCCTTCGTGAGACGAACCGATCTAGAAATGCGATAAATGCCTCTGTAGTGAGGTCACTGACCACCTTCAAGTGGACTGCCTTCGTGGCCAAGCGCACGAAGAAGACCGTATCTTCTAACGCTATTGACCCACGAAGAACCGTCATCGTGTGGTTGAGCAGACGAGTCAGGAGAGCCGCTCCCGAAAGCTCTAATTTGGGAATGGTCAGGCGAGTGCGCAACGGCGCAACCTTGCTCTTGGCCATGACCAACCGCACATCAACCTCCCCCGAGGAGTCGACCGTACGCAGATATACCGCAGCTCCGTAGCCCTTCTCCGAGGCATCGCAAAACCCATGCAGGGTGGCGGTGTATCGTTTGGTGGGGACCAACCTCCGTGGCAGTGAAATCCGATTGATGCCAGGGAGGGTCGAAAAGAACGAGTCCCACTCTGAGCTCAATGACCCGCCGATCGGGTCGTCCCATTTCAGCTCAGCAGACCACAATTGCTGCATAAAACACTTGAGCTGAAATGTTACCGGGGTGATCCACCCGTTTGGATCAAATGTCCTAGCCACCGTTGAAAGGACGTTCCGTTTCGTCCAGACCTTCGGGGAGTCCAACTCGACCCAATACGAAAACATGTCTGACACCGGCTGGTACTGGACGCCTAATACCGACAACATATTTGGATTTTCCAAGTTTTCAAAAATGTGGGGATCCTGCTGGTAGTCATCCGGAAGACCAGACAGTAACTCTGGAGAGTTCGACATCCATTTCCGGAGCTCGTAACCTCCACCCCGTAGGAGCTCAACTAGCTCGTCCCGACGAGCGAGCGCCTCCTCTACGGAATCTGCACCGGTACAGATATCGTCCACGTAGAGATCCTGCTCCAGGATTGCTGCTCCTCTAGGGAAATTTAACCGTTCTCGATCCGCTAACTCCCGCAGAGTGCGAATCGCCAAATAAAGACTAGACCGTAGCCCGTACGTGTTGGTGTTCAGCTCGTACACCTTGATGGGCTGATCTGGGCTCTCTCGCCACAGTATCAGCTGATACCGTCTATCGTCAGGGTGAATGATCGTCTGTCTAAGCATCATCCGGATGTCAGCTACAAACACAACATTGTGTCGACGGAACCGTGTGATAACATCCGCGATGTCATGAATGGAAGACGTGTGATAAATCGACCTGACCGAAGGCGACCAGTATTGTTCCGATAAAACTGTTCACACTCTTCTTCAACCGGGTCCAACCGGCGGACCGTAGGTGGTTCCTCCACCTCCCAAAACTTGTGTATCACCTCCGAGAGTACAGAACCGAATAAGGGACTACGAGTCGCTAGGCGTGGGGCAGCCGGCATGACCGGACCCATTACCGCATGGCCCAGTCTGGTGTTGACCGAAACCAGACCAGTCGCCTGCAACACGTGGACACCTGGCACTAACAGGTATCCCAAGGCATCGACACCCAATAAAATGTCTACTGGGCCCGGAATATCGAACTCCGGGTCAGCCAGTGACAACCCAGCGACCAACTGTCGCACCGAGGGCGACAACCGTATGTGAGGGTGTGAGCCCATCACATTAGGCATGACTAATGCCGTGACCGTCAGTTTCACCGATGAATCCACCCGTGACGAGAGAGTAATCCGACATACTCCCTTAACGGAACCGACTTCCGTGTTCCTAATTCCCCGAATGGAATGTGGATACTCCCTTACCGAAATGCCCAACCGTCTTACAAGGTTGCACGAGACTAAGCACCCCTGGGCCCCCGAGTCCAATAGTGCTCGTGCCACACATGATTTGCCGTCCGAACTCCACGCTATCACAGAGGCGGTGGGGAGCATGACCGTCTGTGGAGTGGCGGCACCCTGTAAGTGGGCGGCGTGTCCCTAGCGGGAACCTCCGCGGGATCCGAATCCTGCTGAGACCTCCGTTGGCCTCGGAGTAACTCGGTTGCTGATATGCAACCGGCATATCAGACCGTATGTGCATCAAGGGGTCCCAACCCGTATAATAGGCCCCTCGCTGTCCCGGTATCCGACCATACCGGACGGTGTACGGTGTGCCCGGTGCGCACCGTGGATGATTGGGGGAGAGCGGATCCAACCTGGGGCGCTCTAGGAATGGGGGCGACATCTGACTGTTCGCCTCCCAGAGCGACAGGCAGGGTGGCGCAGAAGGTGGTGGACTCCCAGCCTTCGCGACACTCATAGGTGCCATCTGACACCCGCCCATAACACGCGGTGAGCCAACGGCCCGAAGTCCTCGCTGACCGTGGACAGCGGCGACCGAACCCCGGCTATCCCGCATGTTACCCCCCGCGCTGCCCCCTTCCCTTCGGGGGGGGGGGGGTCCCGTCCGCGGGTGCCCCAGTCACCCCGTTGGTGACTCCCGTTGCCCGGAGGGGGATTGGGTCCGGCCCTGGTTGGGCCCTGTGGCCGACTAACCTGAGTCCGGCCCTGGTGACCATCCGAAGGGCCTGACCGATTCAGGCACAACGCTATGTGGTGCTTGCCACCACAGCACTCACACGGGAACGCGCGCGAGCACTCGCTCAGCGTGTGCGGCCCCAAACAACCGAAACTCAATCGGTGGCGGAAGACTATCTTCCTGCGGGCAGCTACCCCGAGCGCCTTAAAGTTGGCGCAACTGGTCACTTCATGACCGGCACTGTCGCAGTGCACACAGCCGTCACCCGATGGCGCGGCATTCAAAACGCCAAATTGTTTGGACGCGCGGGGGGCGCGGCCCCTCCCGCATCCGCGCGGGTTGGCGCTGCACACTGGCCTCCGTGTCCAGTGTGTCACATCGCCTGCATTCACCCTCCAAAAAATCCGTCAATTGGACGAGCGTGGGCAGTTCCGTGCTACTGCCCCCATGCAGCTGTTCAAACCGACTTTGAACAGCTGCAGGCAACCGTGACAAAACCATATACAAAACAATGTATGACCATTGGTCTACCGGAAGACCAAGGTTCTGAAGGGCCTTCGTGGCCACCAGCACAGGGTTGAGCACCTGTACTCGGATGTCAACATCCCGGGTTACTTTAGGGATGCTAAACAGCTTCCCCAGCTGCGCATCAACCAACCGCCGTTTGTGTTGGTAGCGGTCAAACAATATGGACCTGGCTATCTCATAATTGCCCGCCGTGACCGTTAGGTGACCGACCAACTCCTTCGGTTCACCCCGCAGAGCCATCAATAGTTGGGCCAACTTGTAGGCGTTGTCCAGGTCGTCCCGACCGTGGACCAAGCTATCAAATAAATTGATGAAGGCCGGCCACTCATCAATTGCCCCACTGAAGGCCGGAATCTCCAGGTGTGGCAGCCGTCCAACAACACCCTTCGGGGGTGGGTCTCCGTTACCCTCCCCACGGTCATTCCTTCGCGACCGCTTAATTTTCTCCGCGCGACGCTCGATGTCACCCAAGCATTCCATCGCTTGGTCAGCATCCGCGCAGAGCTGTTTCACTGCAGCCACCGAGGCTTCATCAGTAAGCCCGAGAGCTTCAGCCTCCGCAGCCAGCCGACACACCTTCCCGACGCGTGTCATTGCGTCCTCCACACGCTTGAGCAGGACATCATCCATATCTGGTCGCTCCACATACTTATGAGTATGGGCGAGCCATCTCATTTCCTCACGGACACCATGCCGCAGTACCGTCAAGGGCGAAGGTGCCATGTTTACCGATTTAATAGATTCTGGTCTTTTACTTCACTACCGAACTAAGTATAGCCAGAGACCAGCACTTGCCCGTCAGCGCTGGGCACAGAAATTAAAACTAAGTTGTCAAAACTAAGGCAACCACAAAAACAATTAAATCCTAAAAAATATTTAATATGGTCGCCCTGTGGACATACACCTTATAACTATACACTCTAAATCAATTAGAGAATGCCACCATATGGTACAATACAAATAACACACAAAAAGGTATTATAAAAAAAAACTATTTTTCTAGAAGTGGCCCCTCCGATATGACCCACACTTCTTTTGAGGTCAGCGAAATCATCTTAATACCCCTTAAATAGCCTGACCCTGCTCTGTAATCCGAAATAACACTGCAATACTATGGAACCCGACTGCAATACTATAGTCCGACCGAATGACTGTTCCTTATGCACACCGAGTAGTTTCCGACTACAACTTTATAATAATTGTTAACTAAATCGTCAATTATACGTTCACTAACCGAAAATGAACTTTAATTGTAGTATACCGACCACAAGACTCACTCACAAACTGATTGCCGACCAATCTGAGATACCCTTTTCTCCCAACTACAATGTGGCAAAAAAACAACCCTACAACCGACCGTGAATCGATTTCCTACTAGGAAACCGCGCCTGCTACCAAAATGATTAAATTCCACGCCTTAACCGACAGGGCGTGGAATCTTGGTAGGGTTGGTTTTCACCAGGAGTACTGACCTTTAACGCCGTGGACCGGAATTCGAAAGCTCAATTCGAGGCAGGAACACGGGATGAGGAGCACAAGGGTCGGCGGAGAGGAGTCGAATCTTACTCTCGTCGTAGCCTGATGCTGTCGCCGTCGTGTTGCTTGCCGACACGAAGGGTCGCTGTCCGAATGCGACGAATTGATCCCCGAATCACTTCGTCCCTTCACAACACGAAGCACTCACTCCGATGACGTGAATCTACTTATTTCCCGACGATTGGACGATTGTTCCGTGATGATTATTACAAATTAACACTCCGACCAGGCCCGACACCTGTGTTAGACAATTATTACTAATAAAAATACAGCCAAGGCCCGAATGCCATGTGCAAAAAAGTAACCTCTAACTCGTCATCACGTTTCTATACAAGTGACAGCTGCTAGTTCCGTTCCGATCACTCGCGGTCCGAGTCGCGCAACGAAAACAGGTGCGTTCCGAAGCATAAATATTAAACAAACATAAACCCGAACCCCTATACGTAGCTGATGAGCTTCTGAAATAATACGGCCATGAGGTACTGAGACTGCCACCTTACCACTGCGATCTCAACCCGATCGAGCTAATATGGAGCTCAGCTAAGCGTATGGTGGCAAAAAAAAAACATTAATCTGCCAGCAAAAGAAACAAAAGCACTGATAAAAACCTCGTTTGGCCGAATAACTGCAGAAGATTGGAAAACATAGACGGACCATGTAATAAATGTGGAAAATAAATACAAAAAAAGAGATCACATAACAGAAGTAGTATTAGCACCATTCATAATAAATGTAGGTGATGATGACTCTACTGATACAGATGAATCCTTAGAGGTTGAATTTTTGGACTCTGATTTTGAGTATGATGACTAACCAATACAAAAATACATAACTAACTATCACTGTTTTATGGATAATTACATTAGTTACATAATATTCTACTTAACAGTACTTTACTTTTGAAAATGACAAATAGGAAAGAAGATATGATTTTAAATCGCTGTCCTGGAAAGTTTGCAAAATGCATCATAGTCAATTAGTCGTTCGGGGGCCCTGTGTCTTACATACATACAATATGGGATGGTAAAAATAAAAGTCAGTTTTTTTATTATTTAATCATTATAATCAAACTCCAAAAATTCAACATGCAATATCATGACACTATTAGCAACGACCATTAATTTTTGTTATTTTTGAATTCATAGCCACTAGATTAAACACTGTACTAGATTAAACACTATGTACTAATTTCTTGTTGAAGAAAGTAAATGTTAAGTAGGTAAATATTATGTAAATTCTAATAAATAAATCAATACACTCGTTTTTTTACACACCAAACGGAGTCTTTAAAAAAAAATGTTTCTTTGGAGTGTGTTTTTAACCACAGGTTAATATTTATGCCTACCTTTCATGGTAAATTTTCCTATCATCCCCTGGTTTTCTGGGAGAAATCTCTTTTTAGAGATAAGCTCGCCTTTGTACACATGGTTTACACGTGGTTTCCACAAATGTTTATTTTATATATCTTTGTAGAATAAAGAATAATGAAATGAAATAAATATGTTTGGCTTAACGTATATTGGCCCGTGCCTTGTTGCGATACCACGTGGCAGCTATTTGCACATGCGCATTAGTAGATATGTTGAGCGTGCAGCTATTTGCACATGCGCAGTAGTAGATATGTTGAGCATGCAGCTATTTGCACATGCGCAGTAGTAAATATAATACTAGGATTCTCTGTATCTTGGGTACTAGACAACGATACATATACTTAGATAGATAAACAACCATGACTAGGGTACAAAAATCCGTTCTCATCAAACAAATATTCGCCCCCACCAGGACTCGAACCCGGGATCCTTGGCTTCATAGGCAGGGTCACTGCCGACTCGGCGATTCGGATCGTCGATACTAGCAGTAATAGTATATATACATAGTCAGGTCATAAGTTCTGTCACATGTGCAATATGAAATAATTTAGACATGTTTATTATTTATGTAAACATTTATATAGCAAAATGAACTTAATAAAACATAGATTCTTATGGTTATAAAGTTTATTCAAAATGACCCCCGCGATTTTGAATACAGGCCTTTATTCTGCGCGGCCAGACGTCTATTGCAGCACGAACGAGGTCCATGTCAATATCGGCGGCTGCCTTAATCAAGGATGCCTTGAGTGACTCCAAATCAGGATGAGGCTTTGAGCAGGCCTTTTCCTCCAAGTGTTGCCATATCTTGTAACCTAACGGACTCAAATCTGGACTGGAGGAGGGCCAGTCTTCGTGCCGGATGAAGTCGATTTCACGCGCCGCCAGCCACTATTGTGTGTTTTTCGCTCTATGAGCTGGCGCAGAATCTTGTTGGTATACCCAGTGCCTGTTATTAAACATGGTATGAGAAACAGGTCCCACAAGGTTCTTGAGGACTGTATTTTGATACACAACTGCATTCGTTTTTACGCCTTTCTCACAAAAATTTACCTTAGTTAAGCCCCAATAAGAGACTCCCAACCAAACCATGAGCGAGGATGGAAAATGACCTCGTTGGACACGCGGAATACGGTTGCTCGCTTCTTCACTGCTGTGTGCGTACACCTTATCATTTTGTTTGTTGTAGCTCTCTTCCACGGTGAAAATTTTTTCATCCGAAAAAAGAATTTCCCGATGCTTTTTTCCCGCGTACCTCTTCAACAAAGCGCGGCATCTCTTCAGTCTCAGGTCCATTAAACGAGCGTCCAAACGATGTCCTGTTTTTCTTCGATATGCCCTAAGCCCTAAGCCTTCATTTAACACCCTTTTCACCGTGGTCCTGCTTAACCCCATCTGAAGGGCCAACAGTTTCTGTTTACGTATGGGATTTCTTTGAATTCGCGCCTTCACAGCTTTTATCACTGCTGGAGTCCTAACAGAGCGAGGGCGACCACTTCTTGACCTGTCATCTACACTAGAGTCTTCATTGTATCGGTTTATGGTACGATAAACGAATCTTTTGTTTATATTCAAATTTTTCAGTAAGTCGAAAATCTGAATTGGCGCGTAACCGCAACGATGCAACGCAATAACTGCGACACGGTCTTCTTTAAGTGTCCACTCCATATTTAAAAATGAGGAAAATTCTAAAAAGTACACATTTTTATTTTCATGAAAAATTCGAAATTCGAATTCAATAAACTTTTTTGTGGCCAGCGTTCTAAATTCAAATTTTTTTATTGTGTGACAGAACTTATGCCCTGACCTGATATATGTATGTTGAGCGTGCAGCTATTTGTACATGCGCAGTAGTAGATATGTTGAGCGCGAATGTATTTAAAATAAGCCCCCCACTTCCGTCATTTCTTGTTTAGTTATTTTTTTTCCTCGCACAAAGCTTAGTAAAACATTGGCTGATAAACGAGCGTAAGATGATTAAGGACTCCTGTCCTCTTACAAAGTCGCTCACTTCACTCGCTCGCAAATAAAAAAGCCACTCATCGGAAATCACTTACTTTCCGCACTGACATCATACATAACTGCTCAAGGCTGCATTGTGTGTGACATTGGTGTTCCACCCGCGTCCAGCAGTTGTGTGTGACATTGGTGTTCCACCCGCGTCCAGCAGTTCCCCAAAATGGCAGGTGGACAGGAAGGGCCAGTGACTCAACGACTTCAAGTACCCGGCTTACTGCGCTACTGCGATCTCTTTGCTGATGGCGAATCGAAGAAACAACGTTTTAGACAACGACTTAGATTTGATCGGCATCGACTGGACCACACTATTTGTAAGTAACATGATAAAGTCAGCAGACAAAACGTCTTGATTTAAAATTTTCCGTGAGTGCTGGGTGTCATCTGGGATTAGGAAAATTACAGGTAGCCAGAACACTGAAGGAATTTGGGCTGGAAATACTTAAATCAACAATCTTCTTTGAAAAATATATTCTAATCTTGACAAAAGAAATTTATTATTGTTACTTCAATAACAGATGTTAAGATGTTAATCCAGGAGTAAAATGTTCGTAGTTTCATTACAACAGCTCAATTGAATTCACTCTGTTCAACCCATACGATTGTGAATGTAATGAGTGATTATCGTGATGATGTAATCATTAAAGGCAGACCTGCCTGCTGAACCTGGTTACGATTGCAACGTTGTATAAATGAATCGCTTGAACGGTTTAGGCCGTATTCCTCATGTTACACATGTAAGTCAAACGTTGTTTCGTAAAGTTGTAACAATAGCTGAGGGTACAAAAAAAAACGTTTCGCGAAAATTGTAACCATGCATCATTAGCTGAGTAGTCCTGCTTTGCGGTACGATCATTTCTTACACTGCCTTATATTACACTTATTGCAAGTAGTTACATGCTCCAATTTTGATTAAAAGTACCATCTGAAACGGTTGTCAAACATATCAAACCAGTGATTGAGTTTTTCCCGGGGTTAACACTGTGATCTAACAGCCGTTTTAAATATCTTAAGCCAACTTGTTGGTTGTAGAGTAATTAACTAACTCTCGTTTAGAAACATAGGCGACAAAGGCGATCGACGTGATCGTAAATATGACTGACATTATCGCGGACTAAAATGATTGTCCATCGACAACTACAGCTTCAATCGGCTCGTTCGTACATATGTTGCAGTGGACGTCCGTATTTAATTAACGGTCAAGAGAGTTAGTGAAGTGTCTGATTTGGTAAAAATAAAGAGACCTGTTATTTATTTTGTGCTAGAACGCCAACGATAAAAGTTCCATTTCTGAAAAGCCACCTTACGTATGTTGAATAATTTGTGTATTTGTTATTCGATATTTGTTGCAAAAGGCATGACTTTCTACGTATTATAATGTCTTCCTGTAATTTCACGATTAAGGGATGATAGGACGACATACGGCAATACGACTATTGATCCAATTTTCGCACTTTGCAAAGATCCAATCAAACCGAATAACTATAGATATTTGAACGTCAAAGCGTGAGAAATGATCAATACAGCTACAAAATCTCTGACAAATTTGTCAACGTCTGTGTTCTTTCCCGAACAACAC
The DNA here is from genome assembly GCA_949825045.1 of Argyresthia goedartella. Taxonomy (NCBI): domain Eukaryota; kingdom Metazoa; phylum Arthropoda; class Insecta; order Lepidoptera; family Argyresthiidae; genus Argyresthia; species Argyresthia goedartella. Next base: position 17,068,384 of record OX463810.1, read on the forward strand.
CTGACACAGTTTATTGCACTCATTGTCCAATGACACTGCACTAAACTGCAATGCTGATGGGAGCTTGTTAATCTTGACCAGAGTAGCACATTTGCATTCATATGCCGCTTTACATACAGGTCACAATAGAACACATACATTAGAGACTACAAGTTCCGACAATGACGATGTCGAGCTCACTTTCTAGTGCAATGATTCTCTCCAATTACTGGAATGATTGGTGGGCTGGCGGCAAGCATCTTGTATGCTTAGACATAGAATTTTTCTGCGGTATGTCAGCACTAAGTGTCGGATCTATTACCTTGAATGGCCAGTCATGTATGTTGAGTTAATTGGGAAGACTGCTTCTGGTGTTTCACCTAATTAGAAATGTTTTCGAATAATTTGAATGATACCTCGTTAACATTGTCGCGTTTAAACGTTCCGTACACTTAATACACACGCGTGAATCTATAGATACCGTTTTAATTCAGGGAACTCTACTGTTTATGGATGTAACTATAGCTAAGGCAAAATATCAAACATTTTGACTCAGGTTTGGATGACTAAAGTATGCATTAAACCTAGCCATAAGGTAAAGAATCCAACACATTTTAAAATCGTATTCATGTCACGTGTATTTGTGGAATCACTGGAAGGTATTTATTGAGGAATCCGCGCTTTCACTTATTTGTATGCACATGATGTGGCGAATGTTGACGACAGAATAGGTTATTATGATAGAGTTACATGACTGACATTCAATATGGATTGCAATAAAAAAGTCGTATAATGGTTATTCAACTATTAAGTTGCAGCGCCATTGTCCTTACCCTTTGATTAAGTAAGTATAGTAAGAAGTATGATATACAAATAACACTGTTATCAGTTAAAGTTTGCACTTTTTAACCCCGATGCAAAAATCTTACGATTCGTGTCTGTCTTTGTTTCTTTGGCATCGTAACTCCAACGGATGAACTGATTTTGATTTGACTGTATCGAGAGTATGGCTTTGATCCAATTCAGCCGTTTGACTAAAAGATATGGTTTTATATTTTTTGCTTGCACATTCTCCTGATTTTGTTAATGTGTGGTACATATTCATAACTGAGCGTGAGCATTTGCCTTGAATTTGTACCCCGTGCCAGAATAATGTTCTGCGAAGGCAGTATTTCCCTTACGTTTTATTATTTGCTCGAGTTTTTATAGTGCAATTGACCTACAGACAGACTATTATTTTCTGTAGCGGGAAATGAGAAACTGCTATATTTGCGAATACTTATCATTTCGTGATATTTTACTTAGGTTATTGCCCTATAATTTTGTGTAAAATGAGAGGTACATGCCCGAAATTAAAACATTTACCTACTGCTAATTTTATTGCTTTTACATGCAGTTACGCTTGTGAACTTTAAAAGGCTTAGAGCCTGTTTTGAGAAGTCCAGATAAGCCCGTGAACAGATCAAACATTATTTTTGTACCTATATGTAAAATGACGGAATAATCTTTCAACTTCTTGAAACAGGCTATCAGGAGACTTCTTGAAACAGGCTATAATACTAGAACCACAGACACTATAATCATAATTTAATAATAGATCTAACTGAACGACCCGAATGGCCGAGTCGGCAGTGACCCTGCCTATGAAGACAATTAAGGGTCCCGGGTTGGAGTCCCGGTGGGGGAAAATATTTGTTTGATGAGAACGGATGTTTGTAACCTAGTCATGGTTGTTTATCTATCTAATTATAAAATTTATATCTATATATGTATGTGTATCGTTGGCTAGTAACCAAGATACAGGGAATCCTAGTTTGGGGCTAGATCAATGTGTGTAAATAGTGGCCAAGGTATTAGTATTATTATTATTATTATATTAACTAGCATAAACAACAATACTATTACTAAGTATACCTATACAGTCACAGTACATCAAAGACGAATGTAAACTGTCTTACTCATTACGATTAATTTATCAACGAAGTTTAATCTTTGCTGATATATTCTAGTCATTCACATATTCCATGTGTTCATCTTATAAAACAAACATTTTGAGGAATTCAAAACATTACGACTCGAATTCGCGGAAACGTTTACAGTTAAAACGTATTTTTCTAAGAATCGAGTATCACGCTGCTCTTGCGATGAATTAACTTTTTAATTAAAAGGCAACGCTTTGCCGACACACATCCAACTTTGATTCAGGCTCAGTGGGTTACTGGAATGCCGTGGTTTCCTGGCGATCGAAACGGGGCGCCGGGGAACGTGGATTTGGTAACCGGCAAAATTACCATTGTAGTGTTTTGCCGGTCAAAGAGTAGAAGTTGTAGAAATGACCATTACACAAGTACAAAAGTGCCATACCGAAAGCTGTCTGCTACTTGCAGTCAGTCTTCAAACAAAAGAGGCCAAATGCGGCATTTTGCGCGCTTTGGAGCAATCTTAACGGTATTGCTATTCGTGTTTCATTAGAGACTTTGGCCCCTGGCTGTCTGTATGTTATGCTGTTTCTTTAATCCAGCAGCCTGCAGTATTCTGTGACTGCAATTATGATAAAGAATTAGTTTCTTTGAAAACAATGAATTAATCTACTTTTGCCATTGAAAATCCTAAGAGAGGGCTTGCGTGATGATGTTAAGTTAGTTACAGCTGAGACAACTCATTGTAAGGTTTCACTACCTGCCTCAATAGGACAGGATGGCAAGCAATTACTGCCGCCCGGGCCAGTGCATTATGTTGGATTGACGTTTTGACGGATACCATTTTTGCGTAATCATCCAATCAGCCATATGTCATTTCTGGGCGACCGGTCTCTAATTAGCCGATCGGCGGCGGTCAACCGATTGGCGAGTTATGCGGATATCGCAACCTCGTGGGCGTGCGACGTACAATGCGCGCGCGCCGACGTCCTTCGAGGTCGTTCCAGTTCCAGCGAGCAATAACCCGCGGCACCGCGAAACCGCTGGACCAAAGTTTTAATGTAGTATTTAATGTAGAGTAGGCAGGTATGTAAGGTATTTCCTTGTGGTGTATCGAGAGCCGGCGAACCATGGTCGTGGTTTAAACTTGGCTGTGTTGAGAGGCATGTACGTAAGGAGACATACTCAGCAGATACCCTAACAGCCTGATATGCGATGATGAGGATTAATTTGGTTTGCTTGTTTCGTTGTAGGTACCTAGGTTGTTATAGAAAACAAATGAATAAGCAATCAACCTCGCTAATCCACACAGACGAAGTAGAATAGGATGAAGTACATGATATAGCGGCAGGTAAACTTTACACTGTTATATGAGGTTGGATGTAACACCGGCAATTATTATATAGGAATGGGGCATTTGTTCAATATCATTGTTTTGTTGTAGCTGTTCCATTTGATACGAGTAGTTTCAATAGCGCCTTCCTGGTTTATGCGACTGAACTTACTTATATCTAACTGCGAAGTATCTCGTGGGTGAAATAAAGTATTTAATATAAAGGCCTTGAAGACTGTTAAACTTAAACCTGATTGTAAACAAATTGACGTAATGTAAGTGGCCGATTCATTCGGTGTGCGAAGCTTACTTGTACAACTGTAGGTGGGTAATAATTAGCAATTTGTGGTCAATTATTTACGCGACAACCCTTTGCTAACAATAAGTAGACTCTTACCTACATTAAACTTGTTTCCAAACATGAAGAGCCAAATCGTTTTCTGAACTGACGCAAACATCTAAAGCAGTAAAGATTTGTTTGAAAAAAAATAAGATTTATAAATTACGACATCCCACAGACAACATAAAGATTTGTATGAAACGACACTTGATAATACCTTAATGGAGGAAACTATTTTGCTTTCACCTGCTGCGCCGTTGAGTAAAGCTTAAATATTCTTGATTGCTGCTGTTAACAAACTTATGTGATCTTCCATAATTAATATATAGGTATACAGGATGCAATAGAAAAGCTTAGTCAGGTGAGATTATGGATCTTTATCAAATGCTGATGTTTGCATATTTAATTTAAATACTATAGACCATAAAAACTGTTCTCCGTAAACCACACTTTTTACACTTTTGCTTGTTAATTTTTAAGTAAATTATACTTAGCTCTATATGTACATACTTTAAAACCTGTGTTCGTTAATCAATATCGATCCTATTAATAAAACAAAATAGTCCTTTCGATTGCATCTATTTCGAGCTATTACAAAATAATATAGAGATTTTTTTCTACAAACATCGCCACAAATATCACCCGGCGGCGCGGGCGCATAATTTGTACCCATAATAATGGCTTAGAGTGTCAACAGAGTATCCCTTTATTACGTGAATTACGTAGCTGATGAGGTAGCAGGTAATGGGTAATGGTGAGGCCACTGCTGTTGATTATCATCCAGTAGACGCGGGATAGAAAACATCCGCTAGTAATTGTAATTGGTCATTCAAGTTGGAGGAAGGTCTCATGGGAATCTGTTGTGATTACTTGGGTTATAAGGTGAGAGAGTATATATAGTATATAGTAGAAATGCCATGGGAGGTGTATGGTTAAGTAATAGAAGATTAGGTACGGCTAGTAGTAAAAAGAATAATATTGATACGAACAATAATTAAGGGTTCTCCTGTTTAACACTTATTTAAATGTATGGCATTTTACGTTTGATTTGACACGGTAGGTGTCTAGGAAGGTAGAAGGACTCAAAGTTATATTTTTTTAAATATGTCTACTGTTTTTGTCCCGAATTGACTAACCTTCACCATTCTCGATTGTAGTAAAAACATGCATTATTTATTTGGACAACATCCGGGACATTGATGGCATCATCTGGGGTTCGTAATGACTTCTACATACCATTCAGCCACTGATTTGTTTTTGTATAACTTAGTTCGATTAAAGAACAACTAAAACTAAAATGCACTTTGTATGGTCGACCTTAGTCACGTTGAGACTACGTAAGTAGTCATGATGACTTAGGTAACTTAATGTAGGGTTAGGTACTTATTTCATGTGACATAAGTTGCATCATTGTGTCTTGCCCGTTAACGATAACGTGTAGATTGCAGCACAGGAAAAGTAGGTAACGTGAAAAATTGAACAATGAACTATACTAAAAAGCACATATTGCGTCCACTGAGGCGGCTATTACTGCATACTTTGGCTTTGTGCAATGTACCCTAAGCTACGGTATTATTTTCTTAGGTAATTCTACTGATAGCGAAAAACTTTTCAAACATCAGAAAAAACACATGACAAGCAAGTCTTATATCAGGGGGAACCAAGGATGAGATGGCCAATTGGGAAAAACTAGAATTCCGGTTGCTTAGTCATCGATGATTTTCCCTAGGCATTGTAAAATGATAGTGAACGGTGGAAATGCATAAAAGAACATCGAATTCATTTAATTGTAAATGCATGTTCCTGCGCAGCGTCTGTATCCGGTTTCCACGAAACAAAAGTTTCGCACTTAGCATTTATGCGAGACCCACAAAGATAAATTTCAGGACGTCCGAATAGTCAAGTAATTGATTGAAGTGTCAGATCTGACAGCTCCCACTCAGTGTCGGGATTGATCTTTTACGATTCCGCATGAGCACAGTTCTCTCTCGTATATACATATGATGCATATAACCAGATATTACGTTTTTCGCACCATTGCCAAATAGAGCTAGCAAAATTATCTAAATGGGGAAATTATATCCCACCCATTCTGTTGATGTATGGAGCATGGCTGTTGTGTTATCGATGCGAAACGATATCGCGCAATCAGACTCATCACTTGCAAATCTCTTGAAGCCTAAGAATACGGCCAGCAGTTCCAAACAGTTGATGTGGTGTTTTTTCTCAGTGGTGTTCCACATGCCATTTACTTTCTTATCATCACATACTGCACCCCAACCTGCAGCCTTATGGCGTAAGTCGTCTGAGCTATGAACTTCATATAGACTTTTACGTTTGACACCTTGCACCAGCTTCATCTGTCAAATTGGTATCACGCAAGTAGCATCATAATGGAGGCCGAACCCAAGCTCATTGAATGAAGCCTTCGATGATACGCCGCAATCGATAAAAGTGTATGAGCATGAGATGAACCATAGACACACGCTATGATCTTCAGAGAGTTACGCCATAAGGCTGCTGTTCCGGAAGCGTCTGTGTAAATTTCAAGTTTGTGCTCGAAAGACCCCATAGGGCTGTATTTAATTAAATTTGTATGTATTAATTTTTCCAGATTCTGCTTGAAATTGAAATCGTAATTACTTTTTTTATACATAGTTATGTAGCTAAAAACCGTCTTGAAGTATTAATTTTGGTGCTGTACGATGATCTTCCATCTTCAAATGTGACAGAGAGATGAATTTATTCAAGCCAAATGGCTTGAAGAAGTTCACCTCAGGTTAAGAATAAAGTGTTTACCACCGTTTTCCTTGGGTGCAAGAAAAACTCTCGATATATATTGATCTACAGATGGACAGAAGATGGATACGGCTCCTAAACTTTCAAATGTATAGCTACTACCATCTCTTGTCTACCGAGGAGGTTGTGTCCAGTTTTCCTAAGAACCAGACCGTAGGTTGAGAAGCAGCAGTTTTCGGAACTTGAGCTAATCTCACCTTCTTTATTACTGACCCCGTTTCTCAATGGCTTTGCTAGCCTTTATCTTCTAAAGTTATTTATAATGCTCTATACGCCTATTTTGAAAGCGAAAATATATTTAGAAAATAACAAAAGAGTTTCGCAATAATAATAATAATAATATAATAATACCTTGGACACTATTTACATACATTGATCTAGCCCCAAACTAGGATTTAGTATCTTGGGTAGTAGACAACGATACACATACTTATATAGAAAAATATTATACTTAGATAGATAAACAACCATGACTAGGGTACAAACATCCGTTCTCATCAAACAAACATTTGCCCCCACCGGGACTCGAATGAAACAATAGATCAAGCTATTTACGATTCTTGAAGTTGTTAATAAAATCCTTGTATCAGCATTGTACATGGACATCTGGATCACTCCATTCTGATAACAAACTCTACATGTATGGCGTTCAAGGTAATGTGCTAGATCCTGTTAAATGCTATCTGCACAACCAACAACAAATGACTCAAATGTCAAGAATATGCGAAACAACTAAGATGGAAAATCATTATTATTCCGACTCAAGGACTATGCAATTCGGTGTACCACAAGACAGCGTTTTGGAACCACTGTTATTTATCATTCTTATAAACGATTTTCTTGACACTAATACTTATCCTATGGTCATGTTTGCTGATGTACAATGATCGCTGAATGTCGAAATATAAACATTTATAATTCTGACATAAAAAATTCCCTAAAATAATATTGAATGGCTCGGACAAAATAATCTAGTAATACATTCAAATATAACTAATATCATGACATTAAAAAAACATATTTTATGGTACAAAAGAAATTAACGAAATTAATGATACAAATATTTTAGGATTAACAAAAGACTCCTCCCACTTTACATGGAAAACTCATATTGATATCGTCTGTTGTTAAAGTTGAGCCAATATTCATACACACTATTTAAGCTCGTTAAAGTTGGATTGACTGCGTAGCTATCAAAATATTAGGCGTATGAAGCTTCAATTCAAATATGATATTATATTCTGGGGCAACTCAATGGATAAGGACAGAGCACAAAAGAGATGTTTAAGGGCAATATGTCATCGTTATATATTTATGACATGGCGATATATGTTAGAAAGAATTGGGATCTTATTATAACAATAAACTCTAAAAGGTAAATTAGTTGCGTTACTCAACCACATCGTTTCAAAAAAGTGTCTTTGGGATTTTACCGAAAAATAATAATAATCTACCTAAATGTATCAGACATAGAAAACTTTCATTTGTTTAAATCAAGGTTATAAGAATATTTGCTAAACAAAGCCTAATACAGGATGTTTTACAAAGGCCAGTAAAAATTATTAAATTTACTTATCGCTGAAATTTGTAATGTTTTTGTATATTGTTAATTTAATTGCAATATGGATATGTTATGTGAATTTTCATTTAATATTTGTTCGCCCTTAGGGTAGAGTGTGGTAAGAACTACATCTCCTATTTATTATTATACCCACATTCAGACAAATAAAATTCTTGTATTTCTTGTATTGTAGCTCTCCGCAAGGGTTTTGCCAAACAACAAATCATCTCACTCAGCCTCCTAAATCACGGTCATTATCGTCTTTTCTAAGCTCGGGGCTATGAGTTTCATTCTATCTTTAGTATGAACACTTAGGTATTTTAAAGCGAATGCATTTTCGGTTTCGTTTTTGAGTACCTCGTCCATAGCCCTGTTTGTGGTGGTGATACCTATGCCGCTATGCTATAGCTATATATGGTATAGCTTCTTGCCATGGTTACAGACCTTTTCCGAAATAGCAGCGGAGATCTCAGCGTTAAGGTGTTGTGCTTTTGGAAGTTTGCAATTATCGGGAATCAGGTATTCTTGCATGCTTTTGTTTTCTTCTCTGATACCATGCCTTTCTTCAACAGAGGCTGCCATAATTTGGGAAGGGTTTCGTGTATACCTGCACCAAATTCTGGCGAATCAGATGTTGATTCACCAAATGCTGACAATAGCTCGAGGTACAAGTCCAACTCGGCCTCATGTGCATTTGTGACGATGGTTTCCGGGTTTGTATTCATGAGGATTTCTTGTGACTCGGTATTAAGTGGGTCATATTATATTATATATTCTGATTATATTATATTATATATCAGATTTCGAAGGTTCTTAAATCAGCATGACATATTTATTATATTCTGTTTTTCAGTGTTTGTTTTATTATAGCGGCAACAGAAATACATCATCTGTGAAAATTTCATCTGACTAACTATCACGGTTCGTGAGATACAGCCTGGTGACAGACGGACGAACGGACAGCGGAGGCTTAGTAATAGGGTCCCGTTTGGCACCTTTCGTGTACGGAATCCTAAAAACGAAGCTTCATCATTTTCATCATCCGAATATATCACTCGTTTCTAATTTCCGAAGCTTTCTTCAACTGTGAGCTTCGTCATTTTTCATTTATTTTTGCGCATGCAGCGGTGCCTTGGTTGCTTCGCAAAATAAAGGAATGAAGGACTTAATTGACACAATTAATTGATTTAAATTACTCTTAATATTGGAATCGTTGCTAGAAGACGGTGGTGGTGGTCGACTACCTGGTGTTATACCTATAATTATATGGATAACTAAGCAACGAAATAAAATTACAAAATTACTCAGCGAGTTCTGTCTGGAGTTAGATTAACACCCTGCTCTCTTGTCATTTATATAATATCGAATATTGTGTTATCCCTTTTTAGATAAAGTGGCTTATACATGATTTTAAATTACCGAAATGGAAATTTGAAAATCTCAGGTATCGTGCTCCCTCCAGAGGTAGTAGTGAATGCATTGATCCTTGAAATATTGCTATCTTCCGCCAGCCTAGGTTAACACTTGAGCCATCGCTAATTTTGGTAAATGTACGTACGCAAGATGCATAAATCCATTACATTTTATGAACTAAAATTACTTCCTACAGTTAGTATGTCAAATTATTTAAAAAGTATTCGGGTGAAATATTTCGGGTCAAATTTGACTCACTTCCAGTTTTTCGATTGAGCTGAAATTTTGCAAGCATATGCAAATGGAGCTGATGTGATGATGGAGCTGGGAGGTACCTATGGGAAATATGTAATAAAACGATGCAACCCTATCGATTTTGGGCGCGTTTGATTCTTTTTGACATGTTCTTGGGTCCTTTATTATATTTTCATGACATGGAGCTGATCTGATGATGGAGCCGGGAGGTGGCCATGGGAAATCTGTTACAAAACGACGCAACCCTATCGAGTTTGGGCGCGTTTGATACGTCTTGACATGTCCTTTGGTCCTCTACAATATTTTCAAGACATGGAGCTCCATGTCGTGAAAATATTGTAAATTAGTCCGTCCGTCCGTCTGTCACCAGGCTGTATCTTACGAACCGTGATAGTTAGACAGATGAAATATTCACAGATGATGTATTTCTGTTGCCGCTAAAACAAAAAATATTAAAAAGCGGAATAAAAAATATATTTAAGGTGGCTCCCATACAACAATTCTTTCAATACCACATACAAACTCATGAATGCACCTGGTTCGGTACATGAAGTGTGAAAGTAGCCGCACCAATAACTTTGTATACAACATTTTGCTATGTAAAATCCAAACTATTCACTCCACACCATCCCTAACATTGTACGGTGGTAAGGAACCCTTCGTGCGCGAGTTCGACTCGCACTTGACCGTTTTTTGTTACAGATATTTACGAGGTGATTACGATACAATAAAGAAGTTTGTCAATAAAAAACTACCCTACATTTTGGTTTTATTTTTTTACACGAAAATACATAATTTCCCCCGATAAAAAAGTGTTGTTCAACATGGAAAACCTTTTTAAAACCGTACCTATAGCTGTCTCAGTGTTTGTATGTGCTTTGCTTTTCCAATTTGATGTATGGCTTTATCGTCCCTGTCTCAAGTTACCAGAAAATGGCAAAATGGTAAATTGGGACATGTTTTAAATTAAAAAAAATATATAAACAGTTCCCTGACACCCCATATTTTTTTAAATATTTATGTGTATATAGGTGTCGACGCAATTGTTTAACTATAGCAACTCACCTACTCTTTAAATTTGACATGTGACAAATATGCTACTCTTCGCGTGGAGCATGCCGTCAAACCTCACAAGTGACACGTTTCTCCCTTTAACGGTGCTTTATTTTGCTCACAACAGCCAGCTCATTTCCTCAAAACTAGCTGTAAACATTGAAAAGAAATCCATACCTACTTTTTCTCCCCGCATGCCTTACTTACTTCACAGTGGTGAAACAATGCGCCAGTGGCCGACACGTAGCTCCCGATGATACGTAATTAGTCCGTCTAGGAACACCGGACCGGTCGCGACCGCGGGACCTTCGCAAATGAGCTCCTTGCTGGGCTGCCGGTACTTTACTATGATGTGGGGTCAATGTTGCTATAGTCTCGCGATTGACTGCCTCTGCGACGCTGCGGTAGTGGCTCTGCCTACCATGCGGGAGGTCCCGGGTTCTATCCCCGCCTGGGGATAAAGAAAAAAAATGTGTTTGATGTCGTTGTTTCAGGTTCCCACGACATAGGGTCTAGCCCCTAGTGTGGGGCCAGAAGCAATGTATGTGCCTTTATGTAAATGTCAGGTAAGGGTGTCTTATTACTTTTACAAGACTTGGTAATATTAATAATAACCGGTTAAAGTAGTTCATCGGACTGATTTTTGCTATATTTATTACATTCACCAAATCAGTGGTTAGTATGAATACTTACCGGTAAAAATTTATTCTAACCGGATTTATTGAATTGACCGTAACATACATACAATTTGGTCGGGGTAAATATTTTGTGCATCTTTCAGTATATGTACCTATATATTTCATAGGTGCATGCCAAAGTATTTTTTGTCAATCTTGGTTAAATCGTTCAGACACTTTTTCCACAAAGTCAATATACATACAACATACAAAAGCAAGCTTTAGGATGAATCTGGCAACACCGGCTGCGGTTGATGCCTCACATTCCCGATTCGTTCCCTGTTGTTTTTGCGGCTAGGGCCCACTAATAGGTACAGGTTTATCTTCAAAGACAGGAGCTGGTGCAGGTGACTCCTTTCCACTGCCACGATAAGCAAAGGAAGCAATGTGTAAAATTATATAAGAGTTTTTTTTCTATTTGGCCTAGGAAAAGTGAACTAACAAGAAACTATTTTTTATCAATAATACCTTCCGAGGGCGTAGGTGGTTATTCCTGATTCGTTTTACTGTATTTTGTTGAGCCAATTTCAAGTTACTTCTCTACTACATGTCTATTGGATTTGTTACCTGAATTTATTACTGTTTGTCTTAACTTTTCTCATCGCTTGTTTTGTTTCCTGCTCGCAAGTTGGTAAGAAATATCTTTTAGTATTCAGCTGTACAATCATCGGTTATTATTTCACATAAATTTCTATAGTCGTTGGCATAAAAGTTTATACTTATTACAACTTGATTGATGGTCAGACCGGGAAAGTTCACTTTCGCTTGAATAAATATGGCATGATTCATCGTAATAAATTCACAAGAAAAATCATACAATAGAATAACAAAATCATGTTCATGATGTCATGCAAAAGTATTTAAGTGTCTAACCACACTATGCTTAAATTACGCGACCGAATTTCGGCGTGTTTTTTTTTTTGGAGGGGAAAAAATGGAATTACCCATGCCCAAATGTCTGACCTCCCTGCTAGGTCCAGGTTTCTACACATTGAGCGCGCAGTACACGGACTAAAAACAACCCATGTGTGTGTGTATAAGCAGTTATCGCTAAATGTCACTGCACATAATTACGCCTGCAATGCTATTTATAATTTGGGTCGGGCGTATTTGGCGGCAACTTATAAATACAATTCCTTCGAGTAATTGCCGCGCGGATGGTGAGTCTACGTCAGAACGTAAAATCAGCCGCGGAATTTCGGTCGCGCAGTATCAAAATAGTGTGGATAGTTAGACACTGCGGTATACTTGTAGTACGTGCATATTTTTGGCTAAAGCCCTTCTGCCCTCAGACGACGAGCATTGGCCGCAGAATGCAAAAACCGCTACTCAACTTTAGCGCAAATTAAAAGTAATAAAGACGCTTCCACAAACAGCATAGCCATGTGATAGCCATCTTGAATTTTTGTATCAGTCGAACTTTGCATTGCGAGTTGTACTTGAACATATATTGGGGCCTTAGTTAACTTTTGTTGCTTTATACATGAACTTTAACTATGTTATTTATTTTTTAGTTTATTGCCTCGTTAATATTGATTTTTATCATTTCAACTACTTAAATGTTGTTTTAATGTTCCAAACAATGTTGGCGAGATGGCAAAGTATTCTCACAAAGTTCTTGCACATTTGAGATAGCAAATGAGGCTTTAATGTGGAATTCAGTCATGAATTTAAAACAGCATCGCGGCAAACGCAATAATGTAGCATCGAATTATGAAAAGTTACTGTCATTTGATAAAAAGTTGTTTTGAAAAAGAAACATGACGACAACAGTTATTTCAACTCTTAGGGTCTTTGGTACGGCATGCGAGGCAGACATAGGCCGGCCGTGAGCGAATGCTGCGCATATTCGCATTAAGACGTTAGGAAGATAGCTTGGGCTATTACAAAAAATAGACGATCCTGCACGCGTCACGCAGAAATCTGTCCCGCCCGGCCCTTCAGCGAGACGCAATACAGCCCCCCTCGCTAAAAGACGCTAAGAAAATGTATGAGGTTTGACGTTAGCCGTGCAAAGTATCACGTGGTTTTGACGTCAAATCGCATGCGTTGGCGATAGCGAAAGCAGCTTGTCTAGGGGGCGTCACGTGCGCAGCTGTAAGTACATTCATATATTGCAAAATCTGCTCTACCCTGCGCTGAGTGGACCTGCGTCATGTAAGTACATAGGGTTTTATTTTTCATTACAATAGATTGCAACCGACGCGACTGACTGTACCCTATATCTTCGCTGTGCTGTCCAAGTCAAGTGCCATTTAAAAAAAACTTCTATTGACCGAGCGAGCGAAGCGTCCAGTTTTCAGATTGACCAAAAGTGCATTTGTCCTTCAGTCTGTCTGTCTGTTCTCGCCTACAGGTCGCATTTCTCAACCGATACTCACGGAATTTTGTGAGCAGGTTCGATAATATAACAATTTTTTTCGTCGAGTCAGTTTTTGGATTTTTTTTAGATGGCGGGCTATGGCGTTACAAATTATTGGTACGGCTACTTTCATACTCCATGTACCTAACCAGGTTTGTTTGGCATTCATGAGTTTGTATTTTTTTTACTTTTTTTATTTATTGCAAAACACAACACATATAATACATTTCGTTTCTTAATATAATTATCTTAATTTAAAACATGTTGAATATCCTACAGGTTGTTTTGACAGCATCATTACAGCGGATGGTGCATTACAAAAACTAAAGTAAATAAGTAAAAACTTAATTCTTTAAAAAAAAAAAGAAAATAACTAAAGGTAGGTAGGCTCAAAGCTCTTCTCGAGTGTTATTAGGTAAATTTTTAGTCAGTGATTTTCGAACCTTATATTTGAAGGTAGACATTTTTATAAAGATAACACATTTAGGAAGTGGTTCATGAAAAGCCCTTTCACTGGTAATTCGAATGTAGTTTTTATTCTTGTTGACCTCTGAAGAATTGGTAGAATACGTATTTTGATTTCTATCAATTGTTGAGATGTGAATAAAGTTCCATGCAATATTTTATGTAGGATGGTAAGACTTTTGATAGATCTGCGAGTTTCCAATGAATTCAAACCGTATCGCATTTTGTAACAGCGAAGTTTGTATTTTAGGTTATTACGATATGTTATTTTTAGGCTTGTATTTTTTCTTTGGTATCAATGTGTACTTTATAAAAGGGACTCCAGACCACAGAACAGTATTCTAATTTGCTCCGGATAAAGATGTTGAAGAGTGTCATCAAAGAACGAGGGGTACTGAGGTCTTTACTTATCCTAGAGAGGAGACCTAGCAATTTATTACAGCAGGTTTTTGATGAACCTAGTGCGCTCTAAAGTTTGATTCCGTATCCAGTATCACACCCAAGTCTCGCACCGTGCTAACATTGTTCAGCTGCTGGTTATCTATTGTATACTGGCGATCATTTAAAATATTATTTGTCGTAGAGAATTTCATGACTTTTCGACATTGAGCCTCATGCAATTTCTCTCTGTATGTGGTTTCAATGAAAATGCAGTCGGGATATTTTATTTATAATAATTACATTTGTTCATCCGATAACCTTCAAGGGGTCGGGTTTGTGATGGGGGGAGTGGAGTGGGAAAAGGGAGCGGGGAGGAGGAAACGTTTGCAAAGTAAACGTTTTCGTTAGAGCGGATTTCAGTTTTAGATTTAATTTCGGATAATGTATACCCAATCAGACTAAACAGTTCTCTCCGCCTTCACGAGACGAACCCATAGATACCAGATTTGACCTCTTAGGACCAAAGAAACGCCAGTAATCGCCTAAACTTTTACACCCATTTTCCTCAAGTAATTGGAAAATTGAAGCACCTGAAATTCAATTTAAAATTGGATTTTATTCGTTAAATTATTGCGCAAAATATACTTGTAGTGCATCATAAGAAAGCCTTTTGTCCATGAGTCGTGACAATATATTTAAGTATGTATGTATATTTCACCGTAAGATAGCCAAACCGTTAGTTGATAAACTAACATGTTAGTTCATCAACTATCGACAAATAGTAAACCAGACCGACAGTGTTTAGAATTTACCTTTATTTTGTTCTTACATGTCAACCTAACACGAAAATTATTCGGGGGCTTCGCTGCGATGGCCCCCTCTAGTCTACACCTAAGCTACCGCAGTGTTTTTCCCTAGTATTTCGTTTGCAATTCCTGTTTAAAACAATTTAATATTAAACGGTTTTAACCGTTAGTTTGTCAACTAACGCGTCATTTAGTAAGCTACGAGTCAACTAACGAGAAAAAAACGTTAGTATGTCGAAGGGCTCGCAGGGTCTACTGTTCTCACAGAACCGCTAGTTTAACTTGCAATGTATGCAAGATTTGACCCGAACATACAACATATTGTATGTACGTAATAGCTATGTATGAATTTATGTTGTATGTTCGGCTCAACTCTTTCGAGTCAAGTTTGACCCACTTCCCGTTTTCCTACTGAGATGAAATGTTGCATGCATATATATGTAAATCGGATGAATAAAAATGTGTAAAATAGGTAAGTATTCCGGGTGGCAGTTCATTAGCCGACCATATTTTGGGGAATGATAGTACCCATTATTATGAACAACTTTCCCCAAGAAACATATGGGCGCAAACAAAAAAAAATTGGGTCTCCCATAGTCACTTGTAATCAGCTGATCGGTTCAATGTACTGAGGGACGTTTTTTTTTTCCATTTACGACCATAAGATTCTTGAGGAAAGTTGTTCATATCGACGGGTACTATCATTCCTCAAAATATGGTGAGGTAATTACATGTCAACATGTATAACTACATATACACAAGTAAATCTCGCAGCAAGCTTTTATATCATAATTCATTCTGTGATGTAATTCACTGATGGGATTGATTCAATTTAAAGTTTATTTTATTTTTTTAGAGCATTAAAATAAATGTTTTGTTTTTAAACTGTTTTTTACTTTTAATTTATATAGTGAGGTCGTCGATGTCGATAGTAGTAGGAATTTTAAATATAATCACATTTTTATACAAACGAATATTTTAGCTATCACAATCAAAATCAAATGTACCTTCCTATATTACCATCGCGAGAAACACTAATACATCCACAATACACATCCGTATGGCAATTTAAGTTAAACGACAGTTTATTTTACATTGATGCAAATTACCGTGATATAACACTAATAAAATTAATATACATAGGTACTTTCTTCTTTTTACGACCATAAAGAAAATTTAAGGTCTCCATAAAATAATGTGCGAAGAACTTTCAATACCATCTGATAATTTTCAATAAATCCTTAGAGTCAATTCGAGGCATTTAAAATAATGTAAATAAAACACGTATGAGTGATAGATCCATTTTGAAACTCCTTTTTAATTAGTTTAGTTTTGACTACGGCATCGGCAGTCATGTTAGTTTAGATTATTTAGATACCTATTAGTTAGTTAGATTAGTATTAAGATTATAGTTTGAGATTTATTTTTATAATTAATCCATTGCAGTTGCATTGAATTAAACTTGACCGTGGATTTGTATCTACTAAATTACCAAAAGTAATAGCTCTACCAAAACTGAAACAACGAATCCTTCTACCAGTCTACACAATCTTCAATCAAGCAAATAGAAAGCACGCCGCTCTCTCCCCTTCCTTCGACTTACTGTTCAATGCAAACATGATGTGATTAAAAAACCGGCCAAGTGCGTGTCGGACTTCGCACATTTAGGCTTCCGGAACAATATAAGCCTAAAAATAAGGGGATTTGAAAGAAAAACTCTGATTTATCAATAAGTAAAATATAAGAAAAATAAGTAATAATAAACATCATCACCAAATTTTAAGGTCAAATAGGTCAACGGGAGGTTAATATTTTTTTCGGTACAACATTTTGTAATAAAGCTGACTTTGGTGGTGAATTCCCAATCCTTTGTTTTCCATTATAAAAAAGACAGAATTTATCTCGAAACATCGATACCCCACCCGATGGGAAGGATTTTTTCTTTCGGGTACCCCCTTTAGCTGTATATTAAACACATTTATAAATATTTTTAACAATTATTCTGGCTTAAGGTCAGTAAGTTATTCATGCTGAAAACATGCTTTAACCGTTTGGCTGCAAAACCTGTGTGACAAAAATAGGGCTCCGTTTGTACCCACTGGGTACGGAACCTTAAAACGTGCAATGAACCCTGAACCGTGACTTCCTTTTTAACATCACAACAGTGGGAAAGTCTTTACGAATTAACAGGAGCGTGGCGAGCTAGTACTTTGTTCTTTGGTCGTGGAGAAAGAAGACGGCTTGGTCCAAATGACCACTATTATCACGCTTATTATACGTGGTAGGGTCGCCATGGTGTTCCATTTCTCTTACAGGTTTCTTAAAATATGTCCACATACTCGTATCGCACGTAATACTCACAAGAGCTGAAGGAATTCACACTCATAATACTCACAAGAGTTAAAAAATATGTAATAAAATCTCAAGAACAAGCGAATAACAATTATGTCGGAAATAGTAAAAATAAATGTAAAGCTTCATGGAATGTGGTAAAAAATGAGTCAGGTGTTTTTCACATACCCCATTTTATACAACATATTGACTATGAGGGAAATGTTGTCAATGACCCATTAGACATTGCAAACACTTTCAACAAATATTTTATTAAAATTTCAAATAAAATAAACCATAAACTTATTCAGACCGGTGGTAGTAATAGGGTTAGTAAAAGCATATTCCTTAGTCCATACGACAATGATTGCGTAGGGAAACTGGTAATGTCCTTAAATAACACTAACGCAGAGGGCTATGACGGTATTGCTACAAAAATTATCAAGAAATGCTATGTTTTGATTATACCAGTTCTTACTTATCTCATAAATATGTCATTGGAGACGGGATGCTTCCCTGATAGACTTAAAATATCTATAGTTAAACCCCTCTTCAAAAAAGGTGAAGAATGTGATCTAGTTAATTATTATCCTGTAACTCTCACACCAGTGCTATCAAAAATATTTGAAAAAGCAATGCAAAACAGAATATTAGATTTTATAGATAAACATAGCATACTGACTCCGGAGCAGCATGGGTTTCAAAAAAACAAATCTGCAACATTGGCAGCCTTCAAACTTGTTGATAGAATTGTTCATAATGTGGATACAAACTATTACAGCACGGTTCTTTTTGGATATGTCAAAGGCATTCGACTTTGTTTCGCATGACTTGCTAATATCCAAATTCGAAGCAAATGGGATCAGGGGCCCTGCACGGGACTGGATACAATCTTATCTGAATAACCGATTGCAATTCGTAGAAATTTGTAGAGCAGATGACAAAAATGTAGTAAATTGTTTTAAATCTGACTTAAAATCTAACAAATTCGACGTCCCTCAGGGCAGTGTCCTTGGACCGCTTCTATTTTTACTTTATATAAATGACTTACCTGAGGTGACAAATCAATGGTGTATTTTGTTCGCAGACGATATTTCAATAAATGTAACGCGCGCAATAAGTGATGACATCTCCTTCCACGAATCAGACATTAATAATGCAATAACTAGTGTAATTGAGTGGTTGAATAATAATAATTTACAGATTAATTTAGACAAGACAAAGTACATTAATTTTAATAACTTTGACAAATTCAATAGAGATATGACATTAAATATAAATCACAACGGACAAATCATAGAGGAGGCTCACAGTGTGACAGTTTTAGGTATTAACATAGATAGACATTTAAATTGGAAAGATCACACTGATAAAGTTTGTAAGAAAGTCAATAGATTTATTTATGTATTACGTAGACTTAGGAAAACAGCAGAGATAAAGACTGCTCTAGTTGCCTATCATGGATATGTAAAATCTGTCTTGAGATATGGTCTTGTAGTTTGGGGAAACGGCACTGATATTAATAAAGTTTTTATTGCTCAAAAGAAATGTGTGCGTGCAATTTGTGGTATGGCCCCAAATGAAACATGCAAACCAATTTTCACTAAATTAAATATTTTGCCATTACCATGTTTGTATATACTGGAAATAGGAAAATTTGTAAAACTTAATCCAAAATTATTTAAAAGAGCCCAAGAACAATATTCAAGAAATACGAGAAACCCGAATAGGTTAATATATAATCATACGCCACGTACATCACTGTATCTTAAGAATTGTCCTGCTATGTGCGTTAAAATATTTAACAAAATACCCGAAGAGATAAAAGAATATTCAATTAATAAGTTTAAATCTGAACTGTTTAAATGGCTTCTACAGAAACGTTTTTATTCAGTAGATGAATTTATTAAATATAAAACTTACATATAAAATAATTTAATAAGCTAGAGCAATACTAACAGTAACATTTATTTTTTTCAGTGTAATTGTGGACTATTTAATATTTGCATGCTAAAATTAATAGCAGATAAGGTGTTCATAATGTATATATAACTGACCATCGACTGCCCACCCTTATCTTAGCAAATAAAAATCTTTATCTTTATCTTTATCTTTAGGATCACAAGGATCCCCCACGTTGGGCAAACTACGAGGTGCTAAGTTTATAGAAAAGAATATTCTGACTTTATATTAACACTTTTTTTTCATCATCTCGCACATTAATAAATTTCGGTGCTATCAAAACAAAAATATTCCTTGTTTTGATAGCACCGATTTCTTTTAATGTCCGAGATGAATCTTGATCCCATATTCCACGTGGTAAGCCTACCACGTCCATTTACTTTGTCATTATTATTTAAATAACACATTGACTCACTCCAAGCCCACTGCAAGTTAAGATAAGTAGCGCACATTTAGAATGAAAAATGGTCGGCTTATTTATTGTCGTATTGTAAACGCTACGGCCGAATTCACTGTCTTGTTAAGATCCTGTTTTATAAAAAGATTGACAGAATAATATAAAACGGCTCTAGTATTTAATCGCACATCAGAAATACTGATTTGCACAGCAAAAAAGGATCAGCAAAAACACTTTTTATGTTTTAAATATTTTATTTGTACTCAAGTTTATGTTTTAATAAGTATTTTTTGTTGTTCTTGCATGTTCAACCTAACACGAAGGATAAAGGGGGCTTCGCTTCGTTCACCCCCTTTAGCCTTCACCTAAGCTACCGCAGCATTTTGCCCTCATATTTGCTGAGCAAATCAGTATTTTCGATGTGCAGTTTAATATTTCCCATATAAAACCAACAAACTATGGTTATTCGTCAACTGGAAATGAGGTAAATGGGAACAAGACTTGAATAATGTCATTGGGATGCATGGGATCTATCGTGCATTGGTCCGACCCCTTCGTTTAACATTGAGGAACTATTGGTTCATTTTAAAATAGGAAGTGAGCACTTCATTTTAGTTGGTTTCAGTGGAGATAATATAATAGCCTAAAGTACGGCCAGTGAGAAGCTATATCTATAAACAATTTTGATAAATGTCATGTCATTAGATTTGTCTTGATGTCACGAGTGTCACAACACTACATGAAATAAAAAATATATATATGGCGGATTATATGCGCTTTAGTGTGCTGGCTAAAAAAACCTTTTCAGGGTTTCTCGAGTGGGGTATCAAAAAATAGGGCTTTAAAAGGTGATTATATATATACATATATGTGTGCAAAATTAATATATTTACATACTCGCCTTTTAAAACCTTTTATTTTGATACCCCAAAAGTTTTAGCCCACATTAAAGCGCATAAAATCCGCCTTTTTATTTTATTTAATATGCCTAGTGACACTTGCGCTCTCAAGACGAATTTAATGACGTATCATTTATCATAATCTGTCGAGCTGTTGAGTAGTTACGAGTGAACACAGGAACAGACGTAGATACATGTACTGTAATGTTTGGTTCATGATGCATAGAAGGGGTCCACAAAAAAGTTTTAGCCCAACGGATTTTTTTATTTTAAGATTTTTTACTTTTTTGAATAATCCTCCAGAATAACTCCTTTAAGCTTGAATAAATAAAAAAGTTATTAATAAAACCTGAAATTATTTACTGTTATTATTTGTGTAATGTTGTATGGTTCTTTTATAGTCAACATTTTAATTTACTCACAAATGTTTTTTCAAGATGTGAAATTCTGTAACGAATCATTTTTGACTTGCAATAAAAAAAAAACGAAACGAGGCTTTTTCCTTGAAGGTTTTTAAAAAAGTTCACTTGTCTATCTTCTTCGTAATAATGTACAATAATGCCATAAAAACCATTACTATGTTCATTCATTTACCAACTTTATATCGGGCGGGCGGTACGCATACAGGTGATATTCGATAGGTATGTAAGAATAAACATGATTTTGTTGGCAGTAAGAAATTTTAAATTTTTCTTTAATCACAAAACACATCATTAATAAAAAAATACAAATCTTGCTTGAATTGCAGACTTTAATTGCGTATGCACGCGTTACATCGATTCCTTATTTCTACAGTGGTAGTTCGCAAGCAGTAAGCGAATTTCCTGTTTAATTACGGCGAATGCTGATTGTATCCGTAGGGATAAATCTTCTCTAGATTTGACTTCCGTAGCGTAGTCTAAAGGGGTCAGGTCTGGAGAACGTGGAGGCCATGGAATAGTTTCATCCCTCCCTATCCACGAATTTGGAAAAACATTATCCAAGTGTTCCTTGACTGCAGTTCTCCAGTGAGCTGGACAACCTTCTTGCTGGAAGATGATAGGCCTGTCTTCATTCAAAACTGGCACCACTTCTAATAATTCTGGTAGGAAATTGACAAAAAAATCAAGGTCATTTTCCCCGTCCAGAATATCGGGTAGGAAGTGTGGTCCAATGACTTCATTTCCAACTACCCCTGCCCAAACATTGATACTGATTCTCCTCTGGAAATGCCTCTTGATCCATGGGTTCGGTCCTTTCGAAGACCAGTGGTGCAGATTGTGGAGATTTAGAATTGCCTCTTTTGTAAATTTGGACACGTCCGTTCACAGGATAGTTTTTTAAAAATCACGATACTCCTGGTATGTGAGCAACAGAAAACGACAAAACTGGACACGTGTCCCAAAATCGTTATCTTCGAATACGGATGAGAACGCATTAATTATTTACATCATGTAAATAATTAAAATTAGAAGTACACTACCGTAAGAGACAGAGTGATGATTCGATCAATCAAGATTGGGTTTTAGGTAATGTGATATTAGTTGTACCTAATTAATTATGTAAAGAAATGCGTACCTTGTACAGTAATGTAATGAAACGCATGTTTATCATTTTGCCAAAAAAACTTCCATACCTTTCAGATTGAAATGTCCAGCAATAGAGCAACATTCCTACTGCTCCTGGTCGTTTGTTCCGCGAAGAGCGCCATAATATGTTCGTCCAATTTGACCTTATGTCGCATCACTATCCCTATAGGTTTACTACATCTTAGATTGCCATTTTCGCGTAAGCGTCTGTATGTATTTTGTATGGTTTGGATTTTTTTTGGGTAGTATCCTACTGCTAGGCAAATGCTTACATTAACAGCCCAGTCCGCCAAAAACTTCTCGAAATCAGCGATACGAGTATCGCCCTCCCGCCCGATACACAAAGTTGGCAAATTAATGAACTTAGTAATGGATATGTGGAAGGTAGGAATCTCCTAATACAGGTATTATAATACTTTAAAGGAGATCTCATGTCTGTTTAACCTTAATTCTTACTATGAAATAAACAATTTTGTATTTGTATTGTAATGTATTAGTAATGGTTTTTATGGAATTATTGTACATTATGAGAAAGAAGATAGACCAGCGAATTTTTTTTAAACATTTTAAGAAAGAAGTCTCGTTTTTTTATTGTTGCAAGTCAAAGATGATTCGTTACAGAATTTCACTTCTGGAAAAAACATTTGTGAGTAAATAACAAAAAAAAAGTAGATGTTAATATCCAATATTTTTGACTACAAAAGAACCGTACAAAATTACACAACCAATAAAAGTAAATAATTGCAAGTTTTATTTAACTTTTTTATTTATTCAAGCGTAAAGGAGTAATTCTGGAGGATTTTTCAAAAAAGTTAAAAATATTAAAATAAAAAAATTCGTTGAGCCAAAACTTTTTTTGTGGACCTAAGAGATAGCAAATGACCCATTCTGTTCGCCATTTTAATTTGGAAAACGATGCACCAAAGACCCAAATACAGTTCAAACACATAAACATTGCGCTAGCCGCAGTCGGGTAAAAAGTTATTTAAGAAAAAAGACATAAAAGCCCCTTACCTCGGAAACTACGTAATGGCTGGACTGGACTCACATGCCATAAAACTGAGAAAAAAAACTACGTAATATAGCTCTTTACTGAAATATTACAGGATAAATATTGAGAAATGTATGCCTAATTCATGAAAAAACTGTTTTTATGCGGTGGTATGCGCGAGGTACGGCGTGCGCGAGTCCGACTCGCACTTGGTTGTTTTTTGCTAATGTATTGGATCAATTTGTCTCGAGCCGCGCATTCAGCACAAGGCCTCCGGATTATCTTTGTTTATTACACAAACGGACAAACTGTCCCGGAAGTATGAATATCGAGAGAAGTAATGCGAATGAGTTATTGATATGTAAGTGTAAAATATTTCTTACAAATATGATTTAACTTAATTCATGAAAAATCTACGCCTTGTGAATTTTTATGAATGTGATTCTCAAGGTGTCCAAAGTAATGAATTAATCTGACAGCTTTAAGTCCGACAGCTCTTGTCTGGGTCCTAAAGTTCACAAAATTCACTAAAATTCACAAACTCCTTTTAAGGGTTCCGTACCCGTTCCGTGCCAAACGGGGCCCTATTATACCATGTAATGTCTGTCTGTACTTCTGTCAGTTCGTCTGTTGGACCGTCTGTCTGTCCGTCTGTCTGTCCATATGTCTATCTGTCTGTGCGTCTGTCTGTGTATCTCATGAAGCGCTACAGGTAGAGAGTCGCAATTTTCACAGAATGTGTATTTCTGTTGCGGCTACAACATAAAATACAATACACGAGATTTCATAAAATAATGGGGCCCCATACAAGAGACGCGTTTTAATCTGCCATACAAGAGACGTGATGATATGACAGACGCAAACTTCGCGGTAACTTTTATTATCCGCTGTGGTGCATCAACTGGTTTCAGTAGAGGCTGATTTTGAAACCCAGTTAGTTTTCTTTTTGCCCTCAAGTTTTCTTATACAATGGTACGGAACTTTTCGTTTCCTAATCCGAGCCGCATTTGACCGATTTTTATAATCAGTTTAGATGTGACGCCTCTGGAATCAGGCTCGGAGATTATATTTTCCTCAATTGATCGCTCATCAGGGGTACGGCCTTGACGATACCATTTCCAACTTTTTATAGATGCATTTTATACACATCGGCATCTAGAGTTTCTGATTTCTCGAACTATTGAAATTCAATCTTTCAAGAATTCTCGATGCCAAATTCTTGAATCTTCTTGGGAATCGAGTTTTTGTATAAATCATATAAGCAGCCGCCATAAAAAGCCTTGAATTTTTCCAAAAAAAATAAAAATATATTATTTTCTGATATGTTATGACACTATATTACATTCTCGTGCTATTTATAAAAATAAATAAACAATCAAAACTCAAAACAATAAAATCTTCAAGCCACAGCCGCAAGACTCTCTGAAACAAAATTACATATTAACTTACCCACTAGTCAATATTCAATTTAAGAAAAATCGGTCAAGTGCTTATTCTAATTCACACACGAAAGGTTCCGTACCATCGTACAAGAAAGCTTTTGGACTAAAATATGATAGAACAAAATCAAAAAATATTATGTCTGAACTTGGTATCGATACCAATCCTTTCAGATTGTGGATCCGACATCAAGTACATTGCGCCACCGACGCCGACAACATAAACCGAATGCGATTTGCTATTAATTCGCAGGGATATTAAAACACGGATTTTTTTGGGGACCCAGTTTAATTTATAAAATCTCGCTTAGTTTATGATTTGTTGCTGCAGCGGCAGCAGAAATAGCGACACATTCTGTGCATTTTTTTGTCATTATAATTAAAGTCATAACAAACCATCTTTTCAGGATTTTTCTAAAAATTAAAATATTTCACGTATAAACCGCTAGTTTGTGACACAGACTATACAATAAAAAGTTGGTAAAGAGCAGTTTCACATGTGTTCCATACCTACAGACAACAGTGCAATCTAGTGTTTTTGATGACTTATGTCATCTGAATAATAGGATCAGTCGGTGGAAAATACTACGATATAAGCTGTTTAGCTAATTGCTGAGGACTGCAGATTCCAATTGGCAGAGAGATGCCTCTCATCAACTATGAGACGGCACTAGTCAACACCGGGAGCGCGTCATCACGCTGCTGCATCTAGCTCAATTATACGAAACTATTCTACGAGTTCTTCGAGGCTTGTCGTCGCCGAGTGCTGCGACGACGTCATACAGCGCCACGACCAGTGGTGTGTTGTGGGACTGCACTACGAAAATTGTTTCTAAGTAACTCATTAATTATTTATTTAAATTTTATTGGTCATATATTGTACATGGAGGTAATAATGTAACATTTAATTTAATTTTACAATTTGTATATTAAAAAAAAAGTAATTTAGTTTGTATGAGCATGTCTACAGCTTTGTGTCCCCACTGCCCCGATTCATCGAGGCTATATGTGGTTCCCCGTGGTTTGAGTGTGCATATTAGCCGCATTCATGGAAGTAGTCAGACGCGCTTCGCGCGGTTGCTAGTTCAGGATGCCCCGAGTGCGTTCCCTGGGGTGGTGGCGTCCACACCTTCTTTGGACCAGTTATCAATTCTGAGGAGGAATGTTAGGGTGCTTAAACACATTCCGAAGTCACTTGCATCAGTTTGCGCCACGATGGGGGTTCCCTTGGGTCAGAGGTCGTTTTATAGATTAGTAGAATCGAAGGTGCACGATGGTGATCTGAGTGGAGCGGTTCGGGTGTTATTGTCGGACTGTTCCATCGCACCTGATAATGACGAGACCCTGAAATCCTTAAGAGAAAAGCATCCTTGTCCTCACCGACCTTTGGACTTTCCTCCTGAACCTGATCTTTCTTCGGTGTGTCTATCTGTGGAGGTGGGTGACGTTGCGCAGACAATTGCCTCTTTTAAGAACGGCTCGTCTGGTGGGTTGGATGGTTTGCGCCCTGAGCACCTTAAGGAATTAACGTCTGTAGGGGCTGGTGATGGTGGGGTTGCACTGTTGAGTTCTCTATGTAACTTGACAAACTACATGTTGAAGGGCGTGATTAATAGGGAGGTGTGCCCTTATATCTATGGAGCCTCTCTTTGTGCTTTGGAGAAGAAGGATGGGGGCATTCGGCCAATTGCTGTGGGCAGCGTGATTCGGCGTTTGGTGTCAAAGATGTGCTGTCGTGCGGTGAGAGGTGATCAAGCATCGCAGTTGCAGCCTGAGCAGTTAGGAGTCGGAGTAGCTCTGGGGTGTGAGGCTGCCATTCATGCTACTCGTTCATATGTGATAAGCAGGGTTGCCTCACATGAAATCGTTGTTAAGGTGGACGTTAAGAACGCCTTTAATACTGTTGAGCGGGACGTCGTCTTAAGTAGGGTGTAGTCTTGTTGTCCAAATTTGTACCCATACCTGCACCAGTGTTACAGTGCCACTAGTAACTTGTTTTTCGGTGGGAGCCTGGTGCAGTCAAAGGTAGGGGTTCAGCAGGGTGATCCCTTGGGTCCTTTTCTCTTCAGTATGGCAATCCAAGAAGTTGTGGCTTCTTTGCGTTCACCTTTAAACGTGTGGTATTTAGATGATGGCACAATCGGTGGCAGTCTTAGAAGACTGATACTGGGGTTCGGCAAATTAGGGCTTAAGTTGAATACCCAGAAGTGTGAAGTATTTTCTTGTTCAGGACAATTACCTCAAGAGGTGAGCGACGAAATCCAATCAGTCGTTCCCGGAATCATTCTTAGGAATAAGGTGGATTTCACACTTCTGGGTGCTCCTATTTTCCCGGAGGGCATTCCCGGAGTATTGCAATCAAAAATTGATATCCTTAAGTCGTCGAAACCACATTTAAAGCAGCTTTCCGCCCATGTTGCCTTGACGATTTTAAAAAGTTGTCTTTCTTCACCAAGGCTAACTTATTCCATACGGACTGCCCCGATTTGGTTGCACAGGGAGATAACTTCTAGATACGATGCAGTTTTGAAGGATTTGTTGGAGTGCCTCATCAACGTAGAGATGTCCTCGTCTCAGTGGGTGCAAGCCACGCTGCCCATCAGGTACGGGGGTTTAGGTGTTCGACGCTTGCAGGACACCGAGCTCCCTGGCTTTCTGGCTTCTTCGCATGGTGTTGTGGACCTCGTTACTCACATCTTGGGTATACATGGTGACGGGTTCCGCATTCCTTTTGCGGGGGAGGCGGAGAGCTTATGGCGTGCCCGGTGTCCTAGAAGCGACCTGCCGGAAAGGCTATGTAGTCAGCGCTCCTGGGATGAGGTCCTGTGCGAAGTCATTCGTGATGATCTCCTCGCTCATAGTTCGGGGCCGGAATTGGCGCGCCTGCGTGCCGTTTGTCAGTCCGACTCGGGGTTGTGGCTGCACGCAATGCCTTCTCCCCAGCTGGGAACTTTCCTGGACGACGACACTTTGCGCGTGGCAGTCGCTTTGCGTTTGGGCTGCACTATCTGCCAGCCGCATCGATGCGTTTGTGGGGCATGGGTCAATGAGTTGGGTCGCCATGGCCTACATTTTACCAGGAGCGCTGGCAGGTTTTCGCGGCACCACGCAATAAACGACATCGTTCGTAGGGCTTTGGTATCGGCCAACGTTCCTAGTGTGTTGGAGCCGCCAGGTTTGTGCCGGTCGGATGGGAAGCGTCCGGACGGCTTGACCCTGGTACCTTGGGAGAGAGGACGTTCCCTGCTATGGGATGCGACCTGCGTCTGCACCTTTGCAGCCTCCCATGTCGGGTCAACGGCGGCCCGCGCTGGTGCAGCCGCCGAGTCTGCCGCAAGACAGAAGTGCCTTAAGTATGCCGCACTCACGGGAAGCTACATCTTTGTGCCTCTTGCGCTCGAGACGACTGGGGTTTGGGGGACACAAGGGAAAATATTTATTAAGGATCTGGGGCGCCGTCTAAGTAATAGAGGATTTGACAACCGCTCTGGGGCATTTCTGATGCAAAGCATCTCCCTGGCGGTGCAGTATGCAGCGGGGAGACGCTGCAAGCGTCATGGGAACCTTAGCCTCGGCAATGTCCCGGGGTGGTTTATTCGCGTAGTTGTTTCTTTTAGTGTTTCTATTTTATTTTTAATTCATATATTTTGGTTACTTTCATTGTTAATAAAAATAAAGTTGTAAATACCTATTCCAAAAAAAAAAATTAAAAAAAAAAAAACTTATTATGGAATACCAAAGATTTAGGTGAATTATCCGATAATCGGTAACTGATTTTGGTGACGGGCAAAAGTAAAGTGTGCCACTTTAAATAATTTTAAACATTGATGTTAGAACTCGATAATTCTCGAGTTCCCGTTTTTTTTCTTGTCCGGAATAAAGAAAAATATCTCGTGCTTTCTCGAGTTCGGGAAGATTCAAGGTGAAACCCTATCGGCAACACAGACCTCATCGGCAATACAGGCACGCGCCTGATCAATACGTTCATCAAGACATAAACAATAGACGCTTGCAGTCTTATATCAAGGTTTTAAATAAACATAATAATTTATATACCGGCGGCTTGCTTCTGGCCCCACACTAGGATACACTAAATCATAAGCATCCAAGAACATAGGTATACAAGACCATGGAATAAATAGGTTCTCCAGATAATACTCTTCAGGCCCGTCAATTGTGTGAGGTCGCGTAATATGCCAACTGATGGAAAAGCAATAAAGAAGCAAGTCATCCGAGCTAATGAGCGGGATCCTGTTACGTACACATCGGACGAGGCAAGTCATTCCGTCGCTCGTAAATGGCCGGGAAGTGGCTGAAAAATAAAGCGATTCGGCCAACATTGAGCCGGACTAATCGGGAATGGTTGCTGGTTGCTGCTTTCCAGAGCAAACGATTGCGCCTATTATAATGTAATATTTACTCTTCAGGTAATCCATAGTGTAAGTCATGGATCCATAGAACTTTTTTTACCATCACGACCCCCATCCAATTCCCTGATCATTGTGATGAACGCAACAACCATTACAAACTTTGTAAATCTCTGGTTGTATAAATGTGTTTTTAACTCGGTCTGCTTATTGGAAAAGTTGAAATGGGTTTTTTGTTTCATACATGCAACGCTTGTACCTATACTCGTATATCGCATTGTATGGATTTGCGATGAACTAGTCAAAAATGTGCCAAGGCCAAAAAAAAAGAAAATTTGGGATAAATCACGATTGACCTCGATTTAGTTTCTGCCTGACGTGAGTGCAATCTGTGCCTCTGCCACCCGGTGTAGAGAAAGCCTTGATGAATATAAATAATCGCCAAAAAACAAGCACCTCTCAATGCCAGATTGTGATCGTAATGCGAGCCGTAACCACTTCGCTGAATCGTCTGCGTCGCTAATCGGACGACTCTATCTCACGTTACCAGACTCTCATCGACTGGTGACATCGACGCGAATCCAGGCAAAGCACTGTGCCCAATCAGATGAACCTTATCTGAATATGGTAGTGAACCGATAACCGTGCCAGGATATACTTTTTAACCTTCTTACCGCCCCAGTCGGCGCTGGCCGACAACTGAAAGTGCCACACAAGCTTTTAAATCAGAATTAAGTTTAATAAAAACTAAACAAGAAAATTTATCGAGTTGTATTGTTGCTACACAAGTCTAACTAATTCATAAGTTACAAATGCAGAATAATGAGTATCAACTTTTTATCAGACTGTGATTTAATGCATTAATTGTCACTGCTTACTACGCCAGCGTCGGCAGTAGCCGTCACATAGCGGATCTAACCGCCTGTTATGTTTTATGTTTCGAAAAGTGTAAGAATAACTAGGTATCACAGGGTAATTTATCCAAGATACATTTTATATAATAGAACTATATAATCAGATTAGATCGGTACTATGGAACGAACGATGAATTGTCATTTATTCTGCTATCTATATCTAAAATGTTGGTTCATGCCTCAACCAGTCTTTCATTCAATCTTTAATCTAGCTGATAGCTCAGGTGTGGGGCTGCAGCTGATGAAGGGACCAGTGCCAGCCACAGCTGGCACTGGTCCCTTCATCAGCTGCAGCCGTCATCCGTGGTTTTGGAGCGGACGGAGCCAAGTGCAGGAACCAGTTTGGGGGTTCTGCATTTGGTGTCTGAGGTGATAGCTACTCCCGTCTCCATCATCATTTAGGCTCCCGAAACCTACCAATTCATCGAAAATCTTGGTGGCTCATGTTCATGAGGGGAGAATTACCGAATCAACGAACAGATATTTCATTTCGGATCCTACATTTTTATGACTTGTATATTTTTGTTGTGGCGACTGCTAGGCACCATTTTGCTTCGCAGCCTGTCGTTCAAAATCCAAGATCCACAAACGTAGTTGTCCACACGACTCGATCGTTTATCTTCGCCAAAAACTCTCCGTTCTCCTCGTACCATCCGCATCCGGTATTCAATAACAAGGGAGAACCAAAACAATTAAAAAGGAGTCGGGCAAAATGAGGCCGAGATTAAAGTTGGCAACCGAAGTGACTGCGGATGCGCTGCGTTCGCGGAGAAGGATTAAGTGCGAATCGTTGGAATAATAGAAGAGCTGGGTAGTCTGGCAGTGAGCCAGCCCGAGCAATGACCCCGCCCCCCGCTATCACCCATCCCGCGGCACTCCCTCATCATTGCCAAGTATCAGCTGATGTCAGTAATCCTTGCGATTGACTGGATTACCCATATGTGCCTAATCGGCTAGAGAGTAAAATAAATTAAATTAACAAAATTGGATTAATCCGTTAATTGTCGATTTTGTAAACACTGCACACCAACTTAGCTTCTTTGTTAAACCCATCTTAACCCCGAACCCCGCCAAATGTCCTGTAGAATACAAGCACACACATAAAATCATTGATCTAAGAAGTCTGCTATGAGAAAAAGTGCAATAATAGTCAGTGCGATACTTCAGGCGCAAAACCAACGTACTACGGCCTTACTTATAAAAAAGTAAAGTCACTTAAGCACAGCTTAAGCAGTGTTTTGTCCTTTTCACACGTCGACTAAATGTCAAATGTCAAAGCAAGATAAAACACTGAATAAACTAAACAGTGAATTTACTTTTTATAAGTAAGGCCGTAAGGCACTAAACTGACAACCTTGAATTATACAGCTGTTGTGCAGTAGCCATGGATTCCACTTCCAAAGTCATTATTTTATTAGTTAAGTTAGCGTAGTTGTGTCGCCTCCAGCATCGGTACCCAATAGTACCAACTTAAATGTCAAAATTAATTTAACCCCCAAAGTCAAGCAACCGCAACGCCAACGGGTAATATCTACCCCAAATGGCATTAAAAAGCTACCTCTCTTGTTTGATGATTTACCGTTATTCTCCCTCCACTGATAGTGGGTCAATACGGAACCCAATAGCGTGTAGGGTTCTCTTGACCCTCTTCCCGTGCATACGAGATGAAAGCTCGTCTCGCTAAGAAAGAAACTTGATAGCAACGTTTGCCAGATGGCTGGTATCGACATACGTTGTGACCACGTTGCTTCTTGAATGACTCGAGCTCGAGACAGTAGTTTTTTATTTTATTTTATTTAATGAGAAGTGCAGTGAAACAGGGGTAAGTAAAGGTAAAATGCACATGTCGGACATCCCAAATGATTTGGGTTTTTATACTGTAAATATATTCCTCTACTAGGCGAAAATTTTTAGGGTTCTGTTCATCTGGCCGTCCTTCCGTCAGCGGGCCGTATCTCATGAACCTTAATAGGTAGGTAGAGTGTGGAAATTTGCAGAATTTTAATTTCTGTTGCTGATATAACAATTAATAGTGAGGGTCCCCCTTAAAAGAGACGTGTTTTAATAACCCTCTGCAAAACCAAGTTATAATCATTCAAATATCATGGCAGTTTGCGCGATATATAATAACGTCGTCGGTAGCGTTATCGGTTTGATATCAGGATCCGAAATCTGTAACCAAGTTCAGACATTTTTTTTGTTTTTGTTTTGTTATCTTTAGTCCTTAATTTATTATTCTACGATGGTACGGAACACTTGACCGACATTAATAATAATACCACTTAACCTCTCAAAAACCGAGGGTAGTTGGAATGGGTCGCGATTCTGAACCTTATGCCATGGTGATAAAATTTAAAACCTATAACGGAAAAGTGGCGTTAGCTAACGCCAGTAGTATTCAAGAGGTGAAAGGCTCCGTAAAGAACGAAAAGCTCGTGTTCTACTGCTCTATGTAATATTTTATTTAGATTATTTTATAGTGGTAAATTACTCTATTGACGTGACTCGTACCCACATCTACACAATATTCTAAGCCATTTAATATTTGTACCACCCAACTGAAAAAAAAGACAATTACAAACAGTAAACTGCGGCTACAATCTTTCCGCAACACAGTCATATCACCTTATACAGGGATTTTTCGTTGACCCGCCCCCAGCACCAACAGCATAGCAGACCTACTCGCTTTATCTTTTCTTCACAGATGGCACCTCAGCTCATGGCGATATCTACCACGTGGCCCACGCTCCCCATACCGTGTTTGTTTAGTGCATCTCAGTTTTATGACGGCTAATTAAATCCAACGGGTAAACTAACCCATGCGCAGGCACACCTTGTGCCCCAAATCCTCATTATCATACACCAGCGTCATCTTCAAGGAAATTCCAGCCTTGGGAGTTTGAGAATAGAGGTTCAAAACATTGAAGTTTAAAGTTTCCTTGTGATTAAATTATGTTGCAGGGATATTGTGACTAGAATTCGAGTAGTCTCTAGATTGGAAAGTTTCGCATGGACTTTGTCAAAACCTTATGGTCTACCCTATTGTACGCGACGTCTGACTTCAGCGTCTACGCGTCAACAGGCCATGAATGACCTTTAGACGTTGACGCCGACGTGTGATGGAGACCGCACCAGTACAGCTACCGCAATGTTTCTTGGCGTTGAGCGAGATGACCTCTCTTCTCTCGCACATGTATCTCGTACATGTTTGCATCTCTCGTCTATTCCCGTCCAGGCGGCATTGAGGAGCCAACAAAAATGGCGTCAGGTGTAGGTATACCTCGCGCCACGAATTAAGAGCGATGGGCGACATTGGCGGGAATTACTGCGCATAGGTACATGTATTGAAAAGTGACTACTACGCATTCAAGGCCACCGCTCATAACGCGTGGCGCGAGGTATACATTTCTATTCTATAGTAAGCATTGGGACGCGGCTTACGGCGGGGCGCCGTAGGCGACCTACGATGTGAATAGGAGACAATAGAATGTAGATAATAATAATAATAATAAAACCTTAGACACTATTTACACACATTGATCTAGCCCCAAACTAGGATTCCCTGTATCTTCGGTACTAGACAACGATACACATACTTATATAGATAAATATTATACTTAGATAGATAAACAACCATGACTAGGTTACAAACATCCGTTCCCATCAAACAAATATTTGCCCCCACCGGGACTCGAACCCGGCACCCTTAGCAGGTCACTGCCGACTCGGCCATTCGGGTCGTCAGATTATAATAAAATGCCTAGTTACACCCAATAGCTACGACATACTATATGAATTAGCCCGGGACACGAAAGTTGTTTGAACACAACAAGAGTAAAGCTGCCTAATATTGACTTAAGCGACGACACGCTGCGCTTGCACACAACACACACCACGACCAAGTTTTGAAAATGAGTTAACGCTGCTTGTTTATTATTAGGTAGGTTAAGATGGTAAAATCTAATTTCTGGTACGGTGCGCCCGTACGGTAAGAAGTTTGTATAACTTTTCGTCGTTGGAGTCAGAAACTACATAATTGTAGGCGTCATCGCAACTTTCTGTCTCAAATGGCGCTGATATAATAAAGGCAACAAATATAATGATCACCAAAATTTTTATTTTTAACCCAAAATGGGTAATTGATCACCAAAAGTTGCAGAAAATATCATGGCAAAATGCATCGCGGTAGCTTAGGTGCTTAGCTTCGCTTCGCTCACCCCCTTTATCCTTCGTGTTAGGTTGAACTTGTAAGAACAACAAAAAATACTTTAAACATAAACTTAAGTACACAAAACATAAAAGAAGTTTGGTGATCATTTATCCAAACACAATTTGGGGATCATTTACTAATTCTGGCAGACATTTCGAATTTATTGGAAATCGTTTAAACACAAGCCTAAATAGGGAAGTGAGAGAAGCGTTCCGGAATGTAGAGCTTGCTGTACTGCCGATGCCGCACTACTATTACTACTTATATTGCTCTGTGCGCACTACGGACATTCGTGTCTCTGCCTTTCCTACCGAGAGTTAAGCTTCAACTTGGTAGCTTTTACAATTCAAATATCAAACAAAAAGCTATCCGACTCCCACGCGGACTAATATTATTGTGTCCCTCAAATAACTTCTCATAAACGTAATACTTTGATAACCATTGGGGTTGTGTAGAATATCCCGATTATGGCAAAATGGCATCGAATCCCAACGAGGGTTGGAAAAATCAGGGCCCCAAATAAAAGAAACGATGTCGGCATAAATTGTCTTGCGCCATTTATTTGACCGAATGAAGGCGAAGGGGTGTCCTAGAAATGGGAGAAATGGGGCAAGGCGGGTGGTATATTTCGATGATTGTCCCCTTTCAAAGGCATTGTAGTTTTGTTTAGTTTTCAGTAAATTGAGTTCATTAGAGCATCGACTAATTAAAAAGAAATTCAAGGCGTCATAGGCAATTTCATTTACAGACAAAGATTGTTGGAAAGTATGAATAATCACAGGTCTATGTAGCTACATAATAAAAATTCAAGGTTTTAAATAACGGGGGTTTCAAGCAAGGGTTTGTTGCGGAAGCCGCGCATGCCTGGTTGGTTTGCCTCTAAATTGATTTATTTTTATCTGGAATCTACAGAAAATACACATGAGCCCTCGAACTTTCAACACAGGTCTGCATGTCTTGTAACAGAATACTAAGATAAGATAACGCATTGTTTTTCGAACCCGAAACCTGAACTCTGTTGAAGTTGAACATTGCAGTAGAGCTGGTCCATAGATATCCGCTGATAAGTATTATGAATAGGTAGGTATATGGTTAACCAGTTATCTTGAATCCCAAAGGGCCGGGCTACACTATACGGTGAAATTCATACAAATATCCGCGGCGGCGAAGGAGCGGCATCGCTCGGACGGCACGCCGCCGCCGCCGGCCACAAGACAATTTAATCTAAATGCTTTTAATTCTTACAAAGAATGTAGCGTTTCAACAAAGTTGGAATACTCCATACATCTTTGGTTGCCGAGCAGTCATTCATTCTATTTAATCTCATTTCGGTTGGATTTTTCCTGTTCACAATATTTTGTTATTCAACTCATCGATATTCAAATAGCGCGGCTGAGTACAGTTAAGCCCAAGCTCTTGTTTGTAAACAAAGCTCTCGGTCTATACAGCTTCGCAACGCATGTTCGTTGTTGCCTGCAAGTTTTTAACGCCTATTCACAACTAAACAAGTAAGACCCAGGGGCCCGATACTCGCGCATTCGATATACGGATATCGACACCATGTTGATTTTGTGTTAGAATCACTCGATACCCGCCATTTTATCGAGTAGTGATTAATGTGCGAGAATTGGGGCCCAGGTATTATGTTGTACACGATATCCTGATATTTTTTACGAACAAGTAAAACCCCCTAATGCTGTGTCAGTACCTACACTGCTTTCTTCTGCACTGCTTTCTGCTTCTACACAGGTTTCTAGCCCACCGCCGCAAAACGTAATAAAATGGGTCAGGTGCCATACCATCGTACCAATACCAACTTAATGTACAAAATAAATAAAACAAAATCAAAAAAGTTTATATTCGAACTAGGTTTCGAACCTAGCCCACAATGACGTTGATTTGGTAATTCGCAGGGGCAGGGAAACTTAAACACGAATTTTGTATGGGGACCGCTTTTTATTAAAAAACGGGGTAGTTAATTATTAATTTGTATTTGTAGTGACAACAGAAATACACATTCTGTGAAAATTTTAACTCTGAACATATATCAGTTAATCAGATAGACGGATAGCGGAGGCTTAGTAAATGGATCCCGTTTGCACGGAACACTAAAAAGTAACCTAAAATATAATAATAAATAAGAAATTTATTTGCAAAGACAAGACTAAAACGTTCTAATATCATTATATGTATATTTAGAACGCCTTAGTCAGCTATTAAATTGGAGCATGCACATTTTTGAGGTTTGAAGTCAGCCGAGCCAAGGCCGGTTTCACCTACTTTTAAAGTTAAGAAATTCGTCAACAATCAGCCAATGGAATAATTTACGTTTAAAAGTATTGAACGGCAACGTTTTCATGTCATCCGGTATATTGTTATATTGTAATAAAAGCGAGATAGGACTAGTCGTCCGTGGTCAATATAACTATGAAAAGTCAAACTTGACTCTATGTAGATTTAGTGCTCTTTATTTCTCCTTCTATCTTTCGTTCAAAAGTAGCCGAACAAACTCTTTCGTGCATAGATCACGTGAAGCCGATATCTACGAAGCCGATTCGCGCTCGCTTCACCTGCAGGAGACCGGCGATAAACAACCTAATCGCCACATTTTACGGTTTCCGCACGGATTGCGCAACTGAACATCTACAGAAGATAGCGTTTTTTGTCTCGAAGGGCGATACTCGACTGAACAGGCGTCTTGTCTGTAATGTTCCAGAATAAGTCTAGTAACTTTGTAGGGTTTATTGGCAAAGGTATCAGGGGAATGTGGCTTCGTTTACTTGTTATTGAGGTTAGAACACAACATAAACATAAACATTTATATACAGGTACACTGCTTCTGAACCTACACTAGGACCTGTGTCGTTGAAACCCAAGACCTAGAGTTTTTTTTCTTTTTAATTCCCAGCCGGGGATCGAACCCGGAACCTCTCGCATGGTAGAAAGCCACAACCGGAGCGCCACAGAGGTCGTCTAAATGGACTAAAAGATTTAGAAGTGGAGGCCATTGATGGTTAATTTAAGAACACACTACTATCTTTATCATACTTTCATTTCTTTTTATTCTACGAGTTTGTTAAACCGCAAAATGAGAAACGGAAAAAAATACATAAAAAATAAATGTACGGGATTCATCCAACACATGAGTTAAAAATACTTTTATGGTGACAATAAATATTAACAAAACAAAACTGCAATACAAACATTTACGGGGAATATCACATTTTTTGCTGAGACTTGAAAAGGGCATCAAAATATCTTAAGACAATATATTTTGTCAGGCACGTCGCGTGATAATGTACAGAAACGAGTTTGGAAAATACTTAGTTACTTATGATGAACATAACATTTATGGAACGGCTAATTAAAATTAATTATGAAATCGGAATTCAAAGGCTATCGATCAACAAGATTGTGCCGAGATGAACGAGGGCTCTGATCGTGTATTTCAATTAATATTGTACTGCAGTCTGATATATTCAATTAAGAGTTTTTCTTTAACTCGAGTATTCGATAGAGAATATTATTATGTTTTTTGGTCGGTGAAAAGAAATGCGTCGATTATGTGTCGACTGCAACATTTCATTTGTTTGTTAAATACGTATTTGTAAAAGTTTTTTTTTTAGCCCCGTCGTTTCAGCCCGACGTACCCAGTTGAAGAGTTTTTATTATTTGAGTAAAGTTTTGTAAATTATTCAAATACAGATACTCCTTCATATAAAAGGTAATAATACTTTATTAACCTTTAGACCGCCATACATCAATTAGAAAAAGTATCATTCACACGCCAAATATGTTTGCTTTTTTTTGAGATAAGGTCTCTTGTGTCACGGCAAGGCTTTAAGCTATCGGCCAGTGACAAATGGGTCAAAAGGTTAATTACTTTAAATTTTGATTTTTGACATATATTAATTTTAAATATTTAATAAATAGGTTTGGCTGCACGTATATTTATTTGGCTAGTGCCTTTTTGCTTACATAGTTGCACGAATCTCTTTACTCTGTACCTTTTTTACCAAACAAAAGTTTTTATGACTTGCAGGAAGAAGTACCCAAGTCGAATGCAACATTTTGAAAAAAAAGACTTAAGAGTTCTTCTTCAATTTAGTAACAATTCTTAACTTAAATGAAGTGATCAGTGAAAAGAGAATAAACTAAATCAATGGAATATTCGAGTGACGACGTTTCATTTTTCCGCAATCGATGTGAAAACCAGAGTGTAACTCGGGCATTAACGAGCCATTTTATACGCTCGCTAGTTGCACAATCTACTATTATTCACTCGTACAATGCATAGTAAAACATTGTATGATACACTTCTCGGCGATAATTTTTGCACATCGGTCTTTGGAAAGAGACAATTGGCTGATCACGACGATTTCCGAACACGGACGATTGTCCATCAATTATTATATTTATTCAGTGACATTTCATATCAAATAAATACTCATTTTATTTTCAGAGTTGTTGCAACTGCGAGAAAAAAGATAGCAAACCATAGATAGTAAACAAAATAAGCCCATTTCATTCTGTAAGTATTGTAAATTGCAATTTTCAAAAAAATCTCAATTCCTACCATTTAGCTATCAGAGCTCTCAATGAGGTAAATATCACTGTCACTACAGATCGGTTAACTAAAACTGGCACGTTCACAATACTAACACTAATGCCATTTCACTATATAGTATGTTTAAAAATGAATGAATTTATTCTAACCTCGAAATAGGTACACAATCACAATAACGTGCGTCAATTGACACGTGACACGAATGGGAAAAGATCACTCTGTATTTATAAGTAGTAGCAAAAGTAAAACAATAACTGTCTCCTTCATACTCATAAGTTTGGCCGCACGCGAGAGATACAGACAGACTATTCTTGATGCCCATGCAGTGCAACGTCACGCCGCCGCGCGCTTAATGTGCCAGCTTTAGATTTACTAATTCTGGCAGACATTTCGAATTTATTGGTAATCGTTTAAACACAATCCTAAATAGGGAAGAGAGAGAAGCGTTCCGGAATGTAGAGCTTGCTGTACTGCCGATGCCGCACTTCGAACATTCGTGTCTCTGCCTTTCCTACCGAGAGTTAAGCTTCAACTTAATCTTTTACAATTCAAATCAAAGTGTAGTATCAAACAAAAAGCTATCCGACTCCCACGCGGACTAATATTATTGTGTCCCTCAAATAACTTCTCATAAATGTAATACTTTGATAACCATTGGGGTTGTGTAGAATATCCCGATTATGGCAAAATGGCATCGAATCCCAACGAGGGTTGGAAAAATCAGGGCCCCAAATAAAAGAAACGATGTCGGCATAAATTGTCTTGCGCCATTTATTTGACCGAATGAAGGCGAAGGGGTGTCCTAGAAATGGAAGAAATGGGACAAGGCAGGTGGTATATTTCGATGATTGTCCCCTTTCAAAGGCATTGTAGTTTTGTTTAGTTTTCAGTAAATTGATTAAAAATAAATTCAAGGCGTCATAGGCAATTTCATTTACAGACAAAGATTGTTGGAAAGTATGAATAATCACAGGTCTATGTAGCTAATAAAGTCGATATTCTATTTGATTTGTTTTAATTTATATCACTGCCGTGTTTTATATAGTTAATTTAATAAAACAAGACAAATAGCTGTCATTTTTTATTTAAAAACGCAAACAAAAGTTTTTATGACTGGCAGGAAGAAGTACCCAAGTCGAATGCCACATTTTGAAAAAAAAGACTTAAGAGTTCTTCTTCAATTTAGTAACAATTCTTAACTTAAATGAAGTGAACAGTGAAAAGAGAATAAACTAAATCAATGGAATATTCGAGTGACGACGTTTCATTTTTCCGCAATCGATGTGAAAACCAGAGTGTAACTCGGGCATTAACGAGCCATTTTATACGCTCGCTAGTTGCACAATCTACTATTATTCACTCGTACAATGCATAGTAAAACATTGTATGTATACACAATCACAATAACGTGCGTCAATTGACACGTGACACGAATGGGAAAAGATCACTCTGTATTTATAAGTAGTAGCAAAAGTAAAACAATAACTGTCTCCTTCATACTCATAAGTTTGGCCGCGCGCGAGAGATACAGACAGACTATTCTTGATGCCCATGCAGTGCAACGTCACGCCGCCGCGCGCTTAATGTGCCAGCTTTAGTTAACCGATCTCTATCAGCCATTTTGATTAAGAGTCTATCGTGCTATGGGGTTGATATCTTCGATATTCATTCTCGCGTTTGATTGCACGTTCGCTAACTTTTTTCCCTTCTTCAGCCCTGATCATGTCTACTTTTCATCCAATTTTTTTACTGAAGTTAAATTCATATCTATAGACCGTGAAAGTTGCTCGCCATTCTTCGAATAACATCATAATCACAATCATATCTAAAGAATATTGCTTTTTTGGTCTCCCTTTTTTTGGGGTGGTGAGTTTAACTGAAGTGGAAGGTGTCTTACTACTGACGTAGAATATTGTTCAAACTTCTTTTTGAAATTCCAGTATCATTTGCAACTCGCACTGGAACCTTCTTAAAATAATGACATACATTGTCATCCTCATGTTATTTAAATCGGTCGGCTTCGGTCACAAAATATTTATTAACTTATTAATTAAATGTAAATAATTCCGCGTGACTGACCTACTAAAGGTTTTCCTTTTTTGTCCTAATCATGCATCGTACATCATAAACATCACCCTAACATCATACCAGTTAGGGTCTCAACAACTCTATATTATATAAAAACAACTAAATGCGACCATCCTACACTGCACCTGCACAGCGACTGATAAATGTCTGGCGTGGCGCATCCGCACGCTCCGCAAGCTTCCACAAGCCGTCACAATTTCAAGCATGTGGTATAGATACTTCAACTCACTTGTGCGCGCGGAGCTATGTGTGGGTAAACCTTGTACATATACAGTGACTTTGTGTGCGTGACAAGAGGTACAGTCGGGTACAAATACAAATACAGTTATCGTGTGCAGGAGCGCTAACTTATTGTGTTTGATAATATAGGGGTTCTTAAAAAAACAATAATTTGGTATTGGCACACTGTAATTTAATGTTTATGTATTGAACATATTACTTATTCTGAATCGCTACTTGAAAAATCAAATGATGAATTGTCGGATTCGCTGCTCTCACCAAGGTTGATTACGATTTCTGACTCCATGTCAAAATGTCGATAGTATTCTTCTTCTTTCTTTTGTACATGTCGACAAGTATTACCCCACATCTCTCCATCAATTTGACTTAAACGTTCATTTATTAGTTCCATTATTCCCGTCACATTTTGGTCGACGTTATGCGAAGCAATATATTTTTTTTAACTCCCCACACATTTTCAATGGGGTTTAGATCAGGATGATATGGTGGCAGTTGAAGAACTTTTATGCCATATGGTTGAAGTATGGTCATCAATCTTATAACAAATATGGTTTTCTTTGTTTTTTTTTATCAAATCATAAAGTTCATTTTTTTTCATATCTAGATTAAAAGCTATATGTTTTTCTGTCAGCCATCTCTGCATTTCTGTTTTTTTTTAATTAGAATTTCGAGCTCTGTCGTTTTGAACTGGCATTATCAAGCACAATTACAGAGTTAGGCAGATTCGGTACAAGACGTTCTTTTAGTCACTTTTCATAGTTTTCTGCGTTCATATTAGAGTGATAATCACCGGAAACACTATTTGCTTTGAATTTCAGTAGTGCGTTAGGAACGAAACCTTGTTCTGAACCAGCATGCACAATGATAATTCTTTGTCCTTTAGACATGTTTCTCTTTAAAGGTGGTCCATTTTTATTACCCCATCCTTTGTTTTGCACATAACTAGTTAAGATATAGCTCTCATCTGTATATACGATACACCGATTTTCTTGACGGTATCTGAGCAAGTTTTTCAGGTAGGAAAACCGTAGTTTTTGGATGTCATGCCACTCTATAATAACACGTCTGTTATCCACAGTTTTTCGCCATTTGTATCCCAACTTTAACAAAGCTGTGCGCAGAGTCGAAATACTTCCATCATAATTAAGTTTCGCTTGAAATATTCTTTTCAACTTTAGCAAGGTAGGTAACTCGTGATGTTCTAAATGGTAATTTTGAATAGTTGAACGTATAACATCAACGTTAAAGTTGTCTAATTCTAACTTCTTTGAACGTTTTTTGCGGTCTTTATGCGGAGATTTAAATTTAGAGTCAGATTCTTTTCCTTCAGCCAATATATTAGTTATTGTTCTCTCTGATACCCCCACTGCCATTGCTGTTCTTTTCCGTACGCTGTTTAAATGTTCACTTAATTTAGATATTAAAATTGGACTTGCACTGCAAACTGGATCACTTACTAGTTGCAATATATCTCTCGCATCTTTTTTCAGAAATTCTTATACCTTAGCAATGGTTTCTCGAGTCTAAAACAATAATACATAAACGTCAACAAGGATATAATATTTCATTTCATTTTAATATTATTTAATTTTTATAGGAAATAGAATCATAATAAAAATTAATTATATCTAAATTTAAAATTAACAAATATTTACCTGACTCCTTAAACATTTTCTCCGCGAAGAACTAGACATTTTTGTTAACGACTGTACCCGTAAGAAAAAGCGATAAGAACACGTCTTGCTCGGACGACGACTGCCGCGTCACTGCCACACAAATGAAACCTGTATATTTACAAGCGCACGCACACATAGCGCCGCGCGCACAACTGAGTTGAAGTATCTATACACATTTATCCCTCCCTCGTATTGGTAAACACAGGCAAAGCAGTTACGTGGCTGTATACGTGTGCATGAGGCGCACATTGTTTCATAAAGCACGCACACAGCACATACAGCGTCATGGGCATTAAATTTATTTCCTGTCTCTCTCGCTAGTAGGTAACGCTAATGCGTATGAGAGAGACGGAATCTGGATGCGACTCAATAGCTTTTCTTCCTCGGAATATTTCGTTAATCGTGTTGTTTTATTGAAGAAATATTGTATTTTCAGTATTTACCTGTGAAATGTTATACCCTTGTTATGGAAATTTGTCGAATCACTGCGATTTTCACATAGGACAACTGCACAGGCCGGCATTATAGAAAATAAAGCTAAGTGTTGTCACTTTTTGAAGGCGATCGGCGCGTGCACTCGCGAATTCTCGTTGAGAGCAACTGAATGCACTGTATGCACACTGGGCATACAACGGTCAGGCGCTACGCGGCGGCTTGCCCTCTCTCTAATATTCAATGCTCTGTGGTGTACTCAGAAGAAGAAGAAGAAGAATAAGAAGAAGAAGAAGAAGAAGAAGAAGAAGAAGAATAAGAATAAGAAGAAGAAGAAGAAGAAGAAGAAGATAAGAAGAAGAATAAGAAGAAGAGAAGAAGAAGAAGGAGAAGTAGAAGGAGAAGGAGAAGCAGAAGAAGGAGAAGAAGAAGAAGAAGAGAGGAAGAATAAGAAGAAGAAATCCTTCTTCTTAGAAGAAGAGAAGAAGCGAAGAAGAAGATTGTTGCCTGGTTTGCTGGAAGAGATCTCTTATTAGAGATAAGCTCGCCTTTGTACACTTTTTTATGTAACTCTTGTTTTTTTGTTTGATTTGTGTGCAATAAAGAAATTATGAAATTATGAAGAAGAAGAAAGAGCCATGGACACGAGGTAAGTTGTTACAGTGCGGGCCAATTTACTAAAGCATGTATCAGAATAGGTTTTATAAATATTAGAATTCAGTTTATGTGTATATAGATTATTGCGTCGATGGATAGTATAGGGTATAATATGTGTAGCTATTTAAGTGTGTAAGCGTGCAGTGTGTTGACGTACAAGTAAAAAAGCTTAGAATCTAGAGTGCGAGGTAGAAGAGCAGATAGAATGAATGAAAGTAGAGTGATACCCTCAAAAACTAGTCAGAACAGCGGTTTTGCTGTCTCCCTTAGCTTATTGAGAGTAGATTCGTCATCCACTCTGACAAATGGCTGATTGATCGCCTTCCTCAAAAATACTTTTCCGTAGGAAATCCAACAAAAAGTAAATCCGTGGGTCTTTGCGAAGTCACGAGTCATGAAGTGAAGTTTTTTGGCTTTGATGTAAGGCACTCAGAAACGTAGATTGGAGACACAGGATATGAC
The DNA here is from genome assembly GCA_949825045.1 of Argyresthia goedartella. Taxonomy (NCBI): domain Eukaryota; kingdom Metazoa; phylum Arthropoda; class Insecta; order Lepidoptera; family Argyresthiidae; genus Argyresthia; species Argyresthia goedartella. Next base: position 17,112,927 of record OX463810.1, read on the forward strand.
TGACTAGTCTACTCAGCACGCCCTAAACTTGCTAGAATGTTACATCGGTGAACCGCATATATGGGATCCGGCAATAATGATCACAAGGATAAAAGAAAAGTTGCCGATGCATGAATTCGACATTTGAAAAACATTTACATACAGGCACATACATTGCTTCTGGGAAACCCTGTGTCGTGGAAACAAGAAACAGCGACGTCGTCGGAAAAACGTAAACATCCAAGATCTGGGGTGTTTTTTTTTCCTCCACAGCCGTAATTTGAACCCAGGACCACTGGTAATTTATTAAATGAGGCCGAAAGCGCTATTTTGTAAAATGAACCAATGTCTATATTTCGGTTTCGGTTCAATTCTGTTGTAATTCAGTTTTGGTTTGGTTCAATGAATTTCGGAAATGAAAATGAAGGAAATGAAAACCAAAAGGGAAATTCTTATGGGCATTTTCAGAAAGCCTTTAAAAAGTTACTTTACTTATAATTACAATAACTTATGTCAAATTTTATGGCCGACGCAATAACTTTGACGTCCGCCATGCTTGCTAGCTGACAAAAAACTGATGCTTTCGCAAGCGTGTGGATGGAATCGTCTGATTCCATCCAAACGCTTGCGAGTTTGTAGTGGCTCGGAGCTTGCGGCAAGTGGCAAGCGTCCGGACGAGGCATCACATGTATAGTGTAAGCTTCGCTCTACAGAGACGAAATTGGCCGAGTCTCTTTCCAAAGACCGATGTGCAAAAAAAATCGCCGGGAATACGTATACGTGCGTAAAGCTGGGTCCAGATATGTTCCTTTGTCCGTGCCGAAAACTCTGCACGCGAAGTAAAATCGTAAATTCGCTCCCTTCGCCTCGATCGTTACGTGTTAATTTCTGTGTCAAGTGACAAGTGTGGGTCCTGCGCAAGCCGCGATCACGTCCAGACAGACTGGCGGCGCGCACCGTATCGTCATCCAAACTACAACTAGAGTTATTGGATCGCGAGGCTGATACGAAACGGAGGTACGTTACGGACAAAAGAACATGTCTGGACCCAGCTTGGGATGATTTCCGACTCGTGTCGACTTAGACACTTCGCTTCGCTCGCTCGTGAATAAACATGTCACTCGTCGGAAATCACCGAATTTCCGCACTATGGTAGCATTAATAGCTATTGTAATTATCACCCATATTTTTTACATAAAATATATTGTGAGTTACCACTCACGAAGACCTCGTCCTTAATATAATAATGTTTTAATTTTAATAAGTAAATATTGCTAATATTATCTATGTAGGTTTTTGTAAGGTTAAAGACGTTATATAACTATATTATTATGGATCTAAGCCTATGGACGTTATAACCGAGCAAAAACTCAAAGCAGTTAACGTATTTGCCCAAAAAAATAAAAGTAAAGTTTTGACCTCTTGTTACAGAATCCTGCCAGCCGTGATAAGCGAGGGTCTGACACGTGACTAACGATCCTCCCGAAGTTTCAGTACATCTGTGGGCACCTCGCAGACGGACCAAAATCGTCGTCTTTCTTTTCTAGGGTATTATTCGAATTCGAATCCGGTGCTGACCATTTAAACATTAACATTAATATACAGGCACATACATTGCTTCTGACCCCGCACTAAGATACTTTGAAACAGCGACATATAAACATCCAAGACCTGGGGTGTTCTTTTATCCCCAGCCGGGGATCGAACCCAAGACCGCTCGCATGGTTGGCAGAGCCACAACCGCAGCTCCACAAAGGTCGTCCGATTTACCAATGAGATAAGTAATTAATCATATGCAAAAACGGATGCTCTAACATTGATGGAAAACATCGTGAGGAAACCTTCATATATCACATATTAATATATTGTGGGCACAACTATGTCTCTGCCATCTCGTACGAGAAGAGGCAGGACGCTTTGTAATTTAATGTATGAAGATGAGGAAAACCTACAGAAATGGGAAATGGGGTATGGGAAACGATCTTTAAACTAACTGACAGCACTCACATGCTGTTCAAGTAACAAGAACCTAAACTTTCTAAATATCAATAATTAAAGTACGAGTTTACGATTCATTGCTTTAAATATCAATTTAATTATAATATATATAATATAATTTAATATAATAATTGCTCCATGGCTTGCTAATCATGCTCATAATATTATTATCTACTAAAATATTGTTTAATAAAATACTCTTACGAGAATTTTGAAATGTCGAGTTTCATAATTCTATTGAAAATTCTGAATGTATGATTGGTTCCTGATGAGGACATTGAATTCAAATTAATTTAATATTCTAAGTAGAAAGGTCGCTGAACTTGCTCGCGTAATTGAAAAGTAAAATATTGCTTTCATGAAAAAAAATCTCCATTTCTCTTTCAGCGCAAAGGGGACTTGTTTGTGAAAAAATATTTTCATATTCCTGTGGCAATATGTGACGGAGTCGTTATTATTACTGACACAAACTCATAAATAAATTGTCATCTCCATCCTCTTCTCGGAAAATGCGAAAGCATAGGCGTAGGTAATTTTTTCGTCCGACTCTCAGAAGAATCGTTATTCGAGTGTTATGGACGGTTGTATAAATTACATCCTATTTATTAACTATATGTTTCGAATCCCGCTGCGGGGAAAGTGCTATTTATGCAACTAGTCTAGTCAACTAGTCATCTTAGTTACTTCGAGCATCACAGGTATTGTAACGCGACTTTTCAGATGCACCTGGTCAATGAGAGCGAAGTGGAAAAAAATATTTAAACATCGCATGAGAAGCCCGCGGTAGTGATGGAATTACTAGAAGTATGGTTCTATTTAAACTACCTACAACTCTTAGGTATTGTGAATAGGTCAATCACCACTTTTACCTTCCCAGGGCTCTGGTAAAAATCGACTATTCGGCCAATTCCCAAAAATAATGACCCGAAAAATGTGACTGATCTTAGACCGATAAGTATACTACCATACTTATCCAAAGTTTTGGAAAGGGTTATATTTAACCAGATCACTTTATTCCTGGAAAAAAAATGGGATTTTACCTAAGTTGCAGTCAGGGTTTGGAAAAGAATGCAGCACAACCACTGCCTTACTAGCAAGGGTTTTGGTACTATACAGGCAGGCAGACTGGACCTTTTTCGAGCTTTCGACTGTTTAAATGTAAATATGTTGCTGTCTAAACTAAATAACTATGGCTTTCATATTGAGTCGATAAGGTGGATTGAGAGCTATCTTGACTATCGTTACCAACAAGTTGTTATTAGTGGAAGGGATGGATCTAGTAACTCATCTGATTGCATACTCTTTGGAAGAGGCGTCCCTCAGGGGTCCATTCTGGGACCTACACTTTTTATTGTGTACAGTGCAGATATAATAGGGTGCATTAAGCACAGTAATTGCCATTTATATGCTGTTGATCTTCAGTTATATATAGATTCCAATAAAGATAACATCGAAGAGGCCGTCAGAAATATAAATGAGGATCTCGCTAAAGTGTCCCTCTGGTCTGCCAAAAATGCATTAGTTTTATTGGAGTTTTATTGTATAGTTCAAATATTATTCTTCTGTCTCTGTAATCTAATCCTGCTTGATTTGAAATGTTCATCATATTCTTCCAGTTTACTTTATCAAATGTTTTTTCTAAATAAATTTTCAAATAAATAAGTAAAATTTTATTGGCTTATGATATCAAACTAAGTGTTCTATGTTCCTCACATTTAAGAGTGTTAGTTTTCTTAGGCAAGGTGACCTTTTGCTAATTTGAAAATCTGTGGGAACAGAACAGTTTTGTACATTTCTTGTACTAGTTCAAACATTTCATTTTTCAATCCAATGCTAATGCATATTTAATCATATCTATATATATATTCCGTCTATTCCTGCTGCCTTGCAATTATGAATGTTATTTACTGCTAAATAAAAATCCTCTCTAAGTATATCTGGACCTAGGTCATTTTTATTTATTACATTTTCGTGTTCAATATCCTCTTCTTCAAGTCCTTCTCCTTTTGTCACACATGTTCGTCATATGTCCTTGTCTTGCCTCTCTACATTTATCTTAATAATATATATTCTCTACATTTATCTTAATAATATTAATAATATCTTATTTGTTAGCCTTTTTTACTCTGCAATAAAATTGTCATCTCTTTTGTTTCTTAAAATTTTCCTGCCCATTATGAAATTTGTTATTTCAGTTGTCAACCACTTCTTCCTTGGTACAATTTTCTCTTTCTCTAGGCATTATTATGCAGTTTTTCTTAGTATATATTTCGTATCACACCATCTCTCTTCGATACTGATACAGTTAATATTCTCTTTTAAACTTTCTTGATACTTTTTTAACTTATGACCTAATTGGTTAATTTATTGCTATATTGCACTTTACTATTGCTATCTAATTATTTAAGTTTACTGATATCTATATTCTTTGGCCTATTTCTTCTCCTATTTTTCTTGACATCAAAATTATGAAAACTAATCAATAAATTATGATCTGTATTCAAATCGGCTCCTAGTAATGTTTTGCACTTTTGAATACCTGTGCGATTTCTTTCTCTCATAATAAAATCTATCTGGTATCTACCTATATCCAGGCATTTTCCATGTAAACACCCTTCTCTTTGGTTGTTTGAACATGGTGTTTGTTACTATTAAACCGTTGTGTTTACAAAATTGTACTAGTCTGTCTCCTCTTTTATTTCTTTTTCCACATCCAAATTTTGCTACTGTATTAGCTTGTATTCCTTCTCCAATTACTGCATTAAAATCCCCCATTACGATTAAACTGTCTTTGTCTTGCACTGTATCCTATAAAGTATCTAAATGGTTATACATTTCCTCAATTTTATCATCAGAATGACTACCTGTACGCATATAAACTTGTACTATAACTATGTCCTTTGGATTTGATTTAATTTTTATAGCTGTTATTCTGTCATTATAATGTATTTTCAAAATATTGGACCCTTTTTTATTTAATACTTTCGCGGTGCCGTTTGATCCTTGTTTTTCCCTTTTATATATTATGCAGTTATCAGCGCTCCAGTAATCTCCACTACCTTCCCATCTTGTTTCACATAAAACTAATCGATCTATTTCCATTCTCTTCATTTCCATCTTCAGCTCTTCCATTTTGCCAGAAGGCAACATAGTCTTCACATTCCAGCTTCCAATTTTACAAGGATTTCGCTGTATGACGACCGAATCAGCCTTGTGCCTGAGCCTGCTGGACTCAGACCGCCACGGGATTGGACATCGTGGAAGCCCAATGTCAAGAACGTTTCTTTCTTTATTGTGCCAAGTTAGGAAATTTTGTGTGGTGGGTTCCCTACTTTCCTTCCACACCGCAGTTCAGTAACCAGTTTTACCAGATTTCTCATATCTAGTATAGAACCCTTACGAATGTACTTTCTTCGGCTTCTAGCCAGTACTAATGTCGCTGCTGCTGAACATCAGGGAAATGCTTATTTACTGGCGGCATTTTCTCGCCATGACAAAAGACTGTCATCGGACATTGCAGCTTTTTATAGGTATAGCTTTTTATATACCACATCCTGATAATCTTGCCAAGGGTCGTGGACTGCTTATTAAACATATTCGCAGCTGACCATCATAGCTGATGGCCGATCCACTATCCGCCACCTGTGGACCCCGTTAGTAGCCTACAGCTCAGCCCCAACATGTTTAATGAAGTATTTTTATTGAGTAGTTTATTGGCAAATTTTATTGTACCTTTTATATGAATGATAATTGACTAATTTGTAAAACTGCGTCATCGGAGTTTAAAAAAAAAAGTAAGAAGTGCGAAAAACTGGCATTTCCGCATGATTTTGCTGCTTGGAAAACGCTCTTTTTGAGCACATGCATTCTAAAGGTTTATTTTTTTCATGCATTCAGAAGACAAGTATACACGGGGGTAAAAATCGTAGTTTCTAAGCCTTATTATGAACCTTATTACCTATGTTAGTAATAATGGTATGAAGCCCGCTATTTGTAAATTATTATTACGTACGTGATTACCGCTTCTCGGCTTTTTACCGTGATCATTTCGTGTAACGACTACGGTGTTACAGTAACAAAACTGTGGTAACATTGGCTGATCGCAACGGCGCGCAAGGCGCTAACCCGATAAATAATCTCAGGGGGAAGATAACAAAGATCTACAATATTAGCTTAGCTGAGAACAACAGGGGTCGTGAACAAACAAGGATCAATGGACGGGCTTACTTATGAGCTCGTTGCAAGGCGGAGCGCCACCTGAGCCCTAATAGCGTGAACTACCGTGAACTCAACTAGACTCAACGACAGGGTGGAATAGAAAGGTTTTTTTTAGGTATAAGGTTACTCGTAGTTAATAGTAGTTTATGTGACTGCTACATAATGGAGGGCATTAATACTCGAGAATATCACTCGAGAGTTTTAATGTCTAATTATGTACAGTTACATTCACTAGTTTATCTACACAAATATCATAAGCTCTCTTTGATGTGTTCAGGAACCGCATGTTTGACCGGCATTGTGGCTCTGCAGTTGTTTAGCTTGTTCTGTAGCACCAACTTCGGACGTCGGCGTTCGAAATATGAATGTCAGTACCAACTTCACAGACAAACTAGGGGCGGCACGAGGCGGGCGTCGGCGTTCGAAATTTGAATGTCATAATGTGTAGAAAATTACACATTATGGTCATAATGTGTAATTTTTCAGATAAGAAATGAGTTTTTACCAAGTAGTTTAACATTATACTGATCGTAACGTGCGGTGTTTGTACGCAGTAGAGTTTATGAAACGTGTGTAGATAAATGTATAAATGCAGCCCATTAATATCCCCACCGAGGGGCACGGGCCTTTACCCTAGGCTCAGTGAGGGTTTATGCAGGGTTATAATTATAATAATAATAATAACTTGGACACTATTTACACACATTGATCTAGCCCCAAACTAGGATTCCCTGTATCTTGGGTACTAGACAACGATACACATACTTCTATAGGTAAATATTATACTTAGATAGATAAACAACCATGACTAGGGTACTAACATCGGTTCCCATCAAACAAATTTTTGTTCACCGGGACTCGAACCCGGGACCGTTGGCTTCGTAGGCAGGGTCACTGCCGACTCGGCCAATCGGGTCGTCGGGCTAGTGGCCAACCCAACTGTCAGAAGTCATCAAGCTGCCTTATGCCTCTGACACGGCTTTACGACCACTATATGTAGTGGTGGCCTTGAATGCGTATTAGTCACTTTTCAATACCTGTACATATGCGCAGTAATTCCCGCCAAAGTCGCCCAGCGCTCTTAATTCGTGGCGCGAGGTATACCACTTTAGATAAACTAAACTCACTACCACCGAGTAGCGATCGACGGAAGCGTCCAAAAACAATGTTAATGTTTTCAATTCATATTTAGCAGCAAATTAATATTTGAATCATTAATGAAATTAGCGTAGTAGTACTCTCAGTACTTTTTGGTATACTTATGGTCAGAATGATATCCCAAATAACACCCACAAAACTTGAAGATAGATAGGTACTACTTATATATTTCTGTGGCACCTATAGTTATTGCGAACCTGGGTTCGTTGTTACATATACTCTGTTCCATGTTAGCTTTTTACTATTGAACGTTGATTAAAGTTGAACAAAATAAGGAAAAAGGAATACAAATAACTAGTGAACATTTGATGAAATGTTTCCTTTCTAGACTTGATTTTAAATGAGCCCAGAAATTTTAGATCACGCGTGCAATAAAAAATATTCTTGTTTTAATATCACATAATAATCTTGTATTAGCTGGCGTCGTTTCTTGGTATTCTTCGAACATATACAGTGAAGACTGGTGGTATGAGTTTAAGAACAGCTGGGCCTGTCTCCATATTTCCCTTTCTTCCTATACAATCTGTAAAATTTTAGGCTAGATTTTATAATGTTATCCTCGTATCTTCCCTTTTAAACCCTCTTGAAACCAGCTGGTTCTGGATGCTCTGCAGAGATCGATCCGTCGCGACGGGGGGGCACCCAAAAGTACAGTGGACCAAGCTACCGGTACACCATTTTAGCACTTTTAGTAACTGCCAAACTATCAAAGGCCATTGGGTTCTGCAGCTGATGATACTTTTACATAGCTGACTACGACTTGTTTAGCCTTGCTCGAGTGAAGGCGTACACCAGACGAGGAATTGGATTTTCAGTCCATTGATGCTTTTAGGTAGGTACGTTTTCACTAGGTTGCCTTTGATGTTGTGAGGTATTGGTAGATATGAAGTTTTGGAATAATTATCAGGATTTAACAAAGTTTTCATCGTACAGTTGTATTTTATTGTATTCTAGAAACGTGGATTTGAATGTGTTGATGGGATAAAGTTATCATTTTTTTTTTGCAAATCCCAGTACAAAGCTTCCGCAATTAAAACGCATCTGGAGTCGACGTAAAAACATATTACAACAAAATGAGCGATGGCCCGTCAAGTTTTGTTTGCAACAAGAAATAATGTAAAACATAGTCTTGCGTGTTCTTTATAAGTCTTGGGAGTAATTAAGCGTCGCATGAAGCAATTAAAAGTTAAATGCATTCGAGCACTTCTCGTCAGTCATCTCAGTTCACAAAAGCTCTAGTGATGAACTAGGAGCGGCAGGAACTGTGTCACAATAAACTTCACTGGCTATCGACACGGGAAGAGAAATGATGTAACAGATTTTTCTGCAAAAGTAAATATGGATTCTTATTAGCCTTATTTATAATTTTGTTATCTATTTCATAATCATTATACAATGTGTTTATTTTAACAAGAATTTATTAACCTATTACCCTATACCCATCTGCGTATAGCCTGGGGGCGCCTGTAACTACACTGTGGCCATCTACGACTAGACTGGGGCCGTCTTAGACTAGACTGGCCGTCTGCTACAGACTGGGGCCGTCTGTGACTAGACTGGGGCTATCTGCGACTAAACTGGAGCCATCTGCGACTAGAGTAGAGCCATCTGCGACTGTTCGATTTTTCCTATGATTTTTTTCATGTCGAACCAAACGATTTGGGCCGATGGTTTGTCTATGGAATAAGTGGGGTGAACCACAATACCTAAAGTGATAATAGAGCTTAGTTCTATCGAAATAGTGACTACAACAAGGTTCCAACTTATCGAGCATACTGCAGGTAATTGCATCAAATTGTCCCCATCAGGGTCCGGTGTCCTGTCAACGCGTCCATCCACAGATCCAGTTTATTTGTTTGTGCTCATCTATAATAAGCATAAATCTACAGCGCACGCAGAGAAATTCTGCAAAAGTTGACAAGCTTGTAATAAAACTCGCGATTTTTTCCTCATTTTAGAGTGGCTGTGTCTAAATTGGCGATGGGGGATTCTCGAGAACATTCTCACAGCAGATAATTTCTCGGGAATGTTCTCAGAAGCGAGAATCGAAGATAATATTAAAGAAAGAAAGAAGCTGAAGTATGACTAACTTAATACTGCGCACCGTGGGTTCCGTACAAATATATATATCTCAATATATATATGAGATATATAACTAACATTCTTCGGTTTTAGGTAATTATTTTAGTTGTGCTTGCTCGTGAACATTCTCATTAAGTTCTTAAGTATAAAATAAACTAACAAGGTAACAAGGAAAGTTGATGTTCGACAACAACTTAATAGATGAAATATTATGTACAAATTTATATATGGTTACATATAATAAATTTGTACATAATTATACAACTATAAGTTACTTTCCAAAAACATCGTTAAAATTTACCTCACTTCAGTCCTCCATAACTCGGTTCGGATTGAGTTTTGTAGTATATATCTTATAATATTTTTGTGGGTTACGTAGTCGAGGATCGACATTTCATGTTTTGGTTGATGACCGCTGTTAAACCAACTTCCACCGATATAAGGTTTAAATTATTAATATTCTTGAGAGATTCTCGACTCCAGAGAATATTCCCGAAAGTTCTCGATAGGTTCTCGTTGCTAGACTCGAAATGCTATAAAATTGGCTTTTTTGATGGTGCAAAGTATGGGCATATCGGCCCCACATTTATTTACATGTACTGTATGTAACGAAATCTTTATTATGGTTTGTGTTGATAATGAACAAATAAGTATTGTTGTCTTTTTTTACCCGACTGCGCCAGCAGAAGGATGATGTTTTTCCAGTGTATGTTTATATGTATATGTATGTTTCTTTGGCACGCTCTGTAGCCTAAACGGTTTGATGGATTTCAGCTTGAGAGGTGTCGTTAGATTTGTCTTAACTGTGAGAGTGACACTGGGTATATCAAAACAAAAAATGGCCGATTTTTGCGACATATTATATATCTTAAATATTTTATTTATTTATCGTGTGGGGTATGAAAATAAAGGGTTTTATCAATAAAAAGTAAACTGAAAGATTGAAAATGCAGTCGGGTTTTTTGTTTTTAAAATAATGCCACATGTTAATGGGACACAATTACCTTAAAAGAGGGATAACACAGAGACACATAATTAAAATTAAATCTCATTTGATTAAAAAAGATGCCTTAGTGTGTACAAGCCATACACAATTTTTTATCGCTGAAGCAGCAACCCTCGGCCACGAAGTAAGCCAGCCATTTCTGTGGAACTAGTCTCGTACAGATCTGATTAACTACATGCCAATAGCGAGCCCAAGTCATATTAAAAGTATGTTCTTATTCCTGTCCGGTTTAATGAACGCCATTGCTATTAGAGTCTGAGTTACTGTAATTGGCACTTTTTTAGATGAAGATACCTAAATAGGCAAGTTGCGAGATGACCGGTCAATATCGCCGTAGGGTTTGTGCTGGAAAAATGTTGGTAGGAGCACTAATGTTAAAATGTTACCCATAAATGACCGAGCGAGTGAAGCGTCCACTTTGGAGATTGGCCAAAAATGCATTTGTCCTTCTGTCTGTCTGACTGTTCTCGCCTACAGGTCGCATTTCTCAGTCGATTCTCGTGAACTTTTTTGAGTAGTTTCGATCATTATAAAGTTTTTTTTTCGAGTCAGTATTTTGTTTTTTGTTTAAATGGCGGACTGATGGCGTTACAAATTTATTGGTGCGGCTACCATACTCTATGTACGTAACCAGATGCATTCATAAGTTTGTATGTGGTATTGAAAGAAAATACAGTCAGGATATTTTCTTTATAATAATTCCAGTTGTGCATCCAAATAATTTTAAGAAGTCGGGGGGTGTGATTAGGGGGTGGAGGGGAATAAAAGGGGGTGGGAGTTTTTTGTAGCAAACCAAACGTATTCGTTATAGCGCTTTTCAGTTTTTGATTTTATTTCAATAAATGTATACCTAATCAGTAATCACTCAGACTACGCAGTTCTCTCCGCCTTCATACAAATCCGTAAACTTGTATTTCATTATAATAAAGCCTTTTGTCCATCAGTCGTGACAATATGTCACAGAACCTCAAAACAAACGTCAAATCCTTTACATTTTTGTCTTTAAACAAGTGTTGAATAGGAGTTATTTTTTTTGGGGTTAGACCCAAAATTTCTTTATTTCTATAGCTATTTAAAAATATACTTATTCTTTTGTTTGTCTCTTTTATTCTCTCCATTGGGCCACAGTTGGAAAATCCCCACTGTATAAGTGCTGAAATATTATTTTTTCTTCCACAGCAGCGACAAAATTTGAATAAAATCTTTATAAAGTGGAATAGACGAGAGTGTGCCAGGACTACAAATGCGTCTGCATTTAGCGGTCCACTGCAAATAGAAAAAGAAAACAAGATTTTTCCTTTGGAGAGAATGAAGAGAACGGAAGTCACGTAGTGTGCTTGACGGAAATAATTTGTATCCCAAAAATATATGGGTTTATGTTAATATTCTGATTGGACAAATTAATTTTATATCATGAAAATTTCATCACAGAGGTATTGGTATCTACAAGAAATGCAAATGATGAAATTTCCAGTAGAGATGAGGCAAAACTATTGAGAAGTATAAAACCTCCAGGGACCAGATATCGGACTACGTTAATTAACTGAAGCAACATATTTACGAAAATTATCGTAAATATCGTAAGTAAATATCAGATATACAGAAAAGATAATTTATTAATAGATTCATGGATAAAGTTGGAGATGGCGGAGCGACCTATACTTGTTTCTGTGGGGGTGGCCGGATGTGGGACAGGTCAGGGAACGTTGGACCCAAGAGGGAAGCCTTTACTCACCAGAGGGGCATTGGAATAAATAGCTGAACAAACAAAATAGATAGAGCTGCAGGAGGATGCAAAGATACAAAGATAGATGAGACAATAAATTATGACAAATGATTTCGGTCAGGCCACGCATACCGCCGCGTATCTCCGATGCGTCGTCTGAAATAGACGTCCATCCTGTCTGAGTTCATGAGCCGAGGAGCCGCTCCGAATATGCATGGACAAATAAAACATGTCTTGCATTCCCGAAGTTCTGCCAGGTGACGTCACTCACGGAAGTGTGACGTTCTAACGATCAAAAAACATCCTGTGGCGATGGGCTAGCCCCCTATCACGCTAAAAGGAGTATTTAATACCTGGTTAAACGTAAGCGTATCTGTACCTCTGCCAGCCCATAGGTACCGGAACAGGCATGTCCCTACGTATGTACTGTGTATTCAACGAAAACTATAAATATTTATTTCATACTCAAAACATAATATAGCAGCAGTAACACATTCATGCCCAGTTTTAGTCAGTTATTTAATACCCCATTTTGCGTGACATAGGAGGCTAGCTCATCGCCACAGCTATGGAGTACTAAAGGTTTCCTCACAATGCTTTCCGTCACCGTTAGGACGTCCGTATAACGTACTTAAGATAAATTACTTATCTCATTGGTACATTCGAGCCAGCATCGGAAGATGGAAGGGCAGATTTCTGAAGTTTTACCAGATCACATCACTCACAAAAGTAATGACGTTCTTACGATGAAAAAACATCGTTAGGAACCATTGGTGAAAAGCGAACTAAAGCGGCTAGACCACGGAGGTCTATTTCATACTCGTACGTATAGGTATTCTAGCCCGTAGACTGGCGTAAACCCTAAAACGGAACTTTTATGACAGAGGTCACCTAGAGTACTGTAGATTCTATTGTGGGCATTTATGGGCAAAAAACATAAAAATTGCCTTAATTGTTGTGTCATTATTTTTTCCCTTCCGGCCAGCAGAGAAGCGAAAGGGCTAGTTCTATAATGTATAGTTGGTTGGTTGAGTGTAGTTGTTTGCTCCCAAACACGATTCACACAATGTAGTCTTACCTCTCGGTAGAGTGTTACCTACTATTAAACAAATGTCTCTGGTTGTGGTGCCCTTTCACGACCGAGGATACATTCCGATACCGGCGGGACTCGAAGCGAGAGCCGCGACAAAAAGCAATCGGCTAATTATCTCGACCACTTGTACAGTTAACGGCACAGCAAGCTTCACTCCTGTGGTTTTAAGGTGATCGCACACCCGCCCGACCTGTAGACCCTACCTTAACAGAATAAAAAGTCGTAGGAAATAAATAAGTATGTCCATTAATGTCCCCATTGAGGGGTACGGGCAAGAGAGGTACAGGCCTTTACCCGGAAACAAGTAAGATTGAGCCATACTGCACCACCCTGGCTCAGTGCAGGTTGATGGAGGGGTGTCGGAAGTTATCAAGCTGCCCTATTAGGGCCTCTGTCACAGCTTTACGACTACTACCACCGAGTAGCGATAGTTGCCGGGACCTACAGCCCGAAACACTGGAGCGTCCGAAACAAATTCAATATAGAGCATTTTTTATATTTACAATTCAGATAGTTCTAAAACGAATTGTCAACAAGTCAGCAATTTCGAAGAACGATATGATAGATTGGCAAAAACGACAAAGAACGAACGTGTACGAAATTGGTCTGAATGATTGAAAGTTCGGGCAAAAAGTGAAGCTATTGCATTCCAGCGGTCTGCGTCGACAGCGGGTTGACAGCCGTGACGGGCAGCGGACATCGCTGTCCGTGAAACGACTATAAATAGACGCTTTAAATAAACACAAGCTTTGGTGAGGCGCAGGTACAGTGTGAGAAGCATTTGCACTGTATCGTTTAAGTAACATAGTTGAGCAAGTGAGCTAAGCATGCGAAGCGTGTCCGTTTCAGGATTGGGCAAAAATGCTTTCCTATGTCTGGATGTATGCCCGGATGTTATTCTCCACAGGCCGCATTTCTCAACTGATTCGTGAATCTTTGTGAGCAGGTTCGATAATTAAAGTTTTTTTGTCGCTTCAGTTTTTTATTGGAAATTTTGCAAAATGGCGGAGATGTGGGGGTTTAAAAATTTCAAAAAACCGCTTCAGTCCATACAGTTTGACGGAGTTTAACAAATGAGGTGTCCTTGGATTTGTTGAGACCGTTATAGTAACAGGCTATATAATTTTAGTGAAAAGTCAATAGTAAAGAATATTGGTGCGGCTACTTTCATGCTCTGTGTACGTAACTAGGTACTATTCATAAGATTGTATGTGTTATTAAAAGAAAGTGTCACCCGCGAGGTCTACAGTTCAAAGAGCCACTAGTATTAAAATGGGTAATTTAAGTAAAAAGTACTATGTGGAATTTATGTTAAGGTATAATTAAATCATTGGTCCCTAACACAGACAAAAATAAGAAAAAACCAGTCAAGTGCGAGACTAACTCGCGCACGAATGGTTCCGTACCACCTTATAATGGTAGGGATGGTGTGGTGTAAATAGTTTGTATTTAAAATAGAAAATGTTGTTTACAAAGTTATTGGTGCGGCTACTTTCACACTCCATGTACTTAACCAGCTGCATTCATAAGTTTGTATGTGGTATTGAAATAATTGTTGTATGGAAGCCCCCTTAAATATTTATTTTATTCTGTTTTTTAGTATTTATTGTTAAAGCGGCAACAGAAATACATCATCTGTGTAACCATCACGGTTCATGAAATACAGCCGTGACAGACGGACGGACAGCGGAGGCTCAGTAATAGGGTCCCGTTTGGCACCCTTCGGGTACCGAACCCAAAAAAAAGTTATCTTCCCTTTCTATCCTACCTATTGGACTGATGAAATAAATCGAAGACAACAAAATTGAAATCAAAATCAAAATCAAAATCAAAAATCATTTATTTCCATAGGATGTTGTTACATCACTTAGATCCGTCATTACATTTTTTTGGGTGAGTTCACTAACACAATGGCGGCATCTGTGGAGAAGAGATCACCGAAGAAACTCCACAGTCGTCGCATCTTTTGCGTTTCCTTTTTTAAATAAAATATTGTCAAATTACAAAATGAATGCTAATTATATATCGAAACAGCCTGTTACTCAAACAATCTATTCCCATGGACATCTGTCCTCTAAATAATCAGATATCCTATAGTAACCTTTTTTGTACAATTTCTGTTTTATTATTATTTTAAACTTGTCTAAAGGTAAGTTTTTAATATCAGTAGGGACCTTATTGTAATAGCGTATACAATTGCCTTTAAAAGAATTACTAATTTTATGTAGTCGGCTTACATAAGCAACCAACTTGTCTTTATTTCTAGTATTAAAATTGTGTATATCACTGTACTTCTGAAAATTAGTTATATTTCTTTTTACATACACAAGATTGTCATAGATATATTGAGACACAAATGTCACAATATTGATTTCTTTAAACTTTTCCCTCAGTGACACTCTAGGCCCTAATCTATAAATTGCACGAACAGCCCGTTTCTGCAGAATAAATATACTATTAGCATTCGCAGCGTGACCCCACAATAAAATACCATAGGTCACTAGACTATGAAAGTAACTAAAGTAGACTAGTCTAGCGGTGTCTACGTCGGTAAGAGCTCTAATTTTTTTAACTGCGAACGCTGCCTGTTCGACAATTTATTTATATGAGGATAGTTTGGCGTCTAAAGTAATGCCCAAAAAGACAGTCGACTGCACAAGGTGCAATCTCTGTCCTTTTATAAATATGTCTGTAGTTACCGGGTTCACATTGGGTAACACGAATTTAATACATTTAGTTTTCTTTTCATTAAGTAATAAATTGTTAACAGTAAACCAGTTCACTATACTAGAGATAGCATTGTTTACCTCGTCATAATTTGATTGCTGTCTTTTAACTTTAAATATCAAAGAAGTATCATCGGCAAACAATACTAATCCATGTTTTGCTTTAACAAGGTAAGGTAAATCATTAATATATACTAAAAACAAGAAAGGACCAAGAATTGAACCTTGCGGTACGCCCATGCTTATTGAAGACCCAGGTGATCTTTTCCCATTAACATCGACCATCTGAACCCTATCTGTTAGATATGACTCCAGAAGGCCAAGTGCCTGATCTTTTACACCATAATGGCGTAACTTCCTGATAAGAGTGTCATGATGGACGCAATCAAAAGCCTTGGATAGATCGCAGAAGACACCTATTGCATCCATTGCGTCTTCCCTGGCATCAAAAATATTGTCGATTAGTTCAACACCAGCATCGGCTGTTGAACGAAACCTTTGTGAAACCAAACTGAGCAATATGAATTAAATTATTGAGATAAAAATGACTTTGCAATTGATTAAGTATGAGTTTTTCAAATATTTTGCTAAGCGTTGGTAGTATCGATATGGGTCTAAAATTGGTGGGGTCTGATGTACCAGCTTTGAATAAAGGTATAACTTTACTTAGTTTCATCAAGTCAGGAAACACACCATTATCTATACATTGATTAAATATACAACAAAGGTGAGGTGCAATACAATCTATAATGGAACTAATAATTTTTACTGATAAACCATGGGCGTCAGCTGTCTTTTTCATTTACAGGGATTTAAACGCTTTTACAATGTCTTCATTATTTACGTGCCTAAATTTAAAATCTGTTTTACAATCCTCAAAGTTTTGTTTAAATATAGATTCAGCAGCAGCGGGAGATGAATTTAAAGACTTGGTTGTTGAAACTGGAATGTCCGTAAAGAAATTTTCGAAAGCTTTTGCTACTTCTAGGTCTGTACTTAGCAATTGATTATCTATCTTAAGCTTGAAGTTACTATGTGTAGCTTTGGCCTTTCCAGTCTCTCTGTTTATAATTTGCCAAGTCGTTTTCATTACATTGCTACTAGATTCAATTTTGTTTTTAATGAAATTAGATTTAGCTACGGCACAAACGCGTTTAAACATTTTTGAATAACTACGAACATAATCTAGAAAGGCCGTATTTTTGTTATATGATTTCTCTTCATAGAGTTCATATAATCTTCGTCTGCTCCTATGAATTCCAACTGTCGCCCAATCACTAAACAAAGCTTTGTTATTAACTTTTATAGTTTTTGATTTAAATACCGTATCATATTCATTTTTGACAAGGTTAAATACTGAGTTGTACAACAAATTTGGATCGTCACTGTATGGTATTTCCCATAGTTTATCTAAAATATTATTCCTGTAGTGTTCAAGCCGAGTGTCACTAACGGGCACACATGTAATATCCTCTTTTTGGTCCTTTTTTATTTTAAAATTGAATATACCTATCTGACCAGAGTGATCAGAGGTTAATTTATTGATGACCGATTTGAAAATGGGCGTAATGTTAGTAAATATATTGTCAATGCAGGTAGCAGATGTTGCAGTAATTCTAGTAGGCTCCAAAAACAGATAGTTCATGTTGTGACATAAAAATAAAGATTTTAATCTAGGATTGAGAGTGACAACGAGTTCAATGAATGTACTAGCTGTGTTATCTTAGTAATTAGATAGGTGCATGTTTCAGGTGAGAATCTGTTCATTCGGTATACCTACGCGCATCTCACGTCCTTCCCGCCGCACTCGACCGCAACGATCCTGGATCCTGGTGCATTCCGCAGACGATTTTGATGAGGTGTTTCTCTACAACTGTTTTTATAATCGATGGACAATACAAGTCCAAATAAATTTGCTAACACCATATCACGCAATATTTACTATTGGACATATAATGGAAAATCGATGTCTAACTAAACCTTACTTAATAATTCAGCAGTAAAATTTATAAAAACAGCATTAAATTATAACGAGCTAGTACTGACAAAATGCGAAGGTGACAAAATGCGCTTGCACTTGATTTGGTGTCAGATAAGGTTTCACACTTTTCCTTGTCACTTAAGAACAATACTGTGACAGAGAAAGCGCATTAAATATAGTATAATTAATTGAAATTGATACTGAAATCAAGCTACAGCTTACTGCCAGATAAACATGCAATTAAGTACATTAAACCCGCTATGATAATGTATGCGATTTGATCTGGAATATTGTACAAATAATTCAATTTGATGCTATAGCTACTGCCAGATACACGTGCAACTAAGGCCCAAGATTATACAAAACCAACCAATCCTTAAATTGTATCAATTAGCTTATTGCCGTTTTTCTGTAAATTAAAATCCAAGTCGCCGGGCAGCGTCTTCTGAAAAGCCCGTGGGGTACGACGCCGGGCCACGTTATGCCCTACGGGCTTTTCAAAATCTCGAAGCGCTTGAAAAGAGAGAGCGCTACAGCGCGACGCTGCATTGTACCACACGGGGTTTTTCAGCGGTCACATGTCTAACTAAACCTAACTTAATAATTCAGTTAGTTGAATCAGCGTTTGAATAGCCCGTGGGGTTCAGCGCCTGCGGCGTTGTGTCCCTCAGGCTTTTGGTGAAATAGCTTCTAGTTAAAAACCGGAGCGCTACAATGCAACAACGTGCCTAAGTATTTCCTAATTTTAGTAATTCAAAATGTATACTTACTTGTATATTGTATAGATCAAGTTTGTTCAACTACGGCGAATTTTCCAATCCTCATATATTCCAATCCAATCCAATCCTCGTATATTGTATAGATCAAGTTTGTTCAACTGACGGCGGATTTTCCAATAATATATCTTTATATAATGTAACGGTGATGGAAAATATCGTGAGTAAAGCTTCATTAGCCCAGAGCTACGGCGATGGGCTACCCTCCTGTTATTCAAAATGGAGTAACGATAAACTGGCTAAAGGTGGGCACAATTGTGGCTATACCGGCACTCCGTATGAGAAAAGTCGTTACGCTATGTTATTTTATCTTAATAAAAAATATCTTTGATTAGAAACTAGATTTTAAAGATTTTAAACGTTGTGATTGGCTGCGTTTGCGACGACAGCTACGGCGATGGGCTAGGCCCATTTCACCCAAAATGGAATATTGAACAACCGGCTAAAAGTGGGCCCAATTGTGCCTCTGCCTCCCCATATATGGGAAAAAGCGTGACGCTATGTTATGTGGTTAGGTAGGTAGGTATTTGAATAATGATGATTTGTTAGGGGCTATAAAAACTTTGTATTGGTCTCTCCCCTTCAATTTATAAAATCTCATTTACCTAACTATCTACCTAGTTCATTATTTGGTGCTATCTATAGCAGCAACCAAAATAGGACATTCTGTGAAAATTAAAAATCTCTACCTAGGTAGAGATAATTAAGAAAATTAACCTTGTGTAATATTTTGTAAGAGTCATTTAGGCACCAAGTTATCGCAGTTTCCTCTAATATATAACAAATACGTAGAGCTATTTAAACAAAAACAAGTGAAATATACAAATAATAGTAAATTATAGGTAGTAGGTACCTTGTACCTTGTTGATATGCATGTTAACACACATATTCTTTTCTGAAAACGTATCGCATTGGGTGTCGGATATCGTCTCCTCGTTATCTAGTTGGTATGTGTATTGCCTGATAATATTTTGACTAACTTATCACACGGTTCTTCGTAAAATTTGCTTTTCAGTTTCCACCGCAACCCGCACGAGAAATTTTGTGCTCCACTATTGTCATTGTTGAGTCTAATCAACTCAAAATCCTCATCAGTGAAATAATAACAGGTGGTTTATTGTTTCGCACATCTTTACTACGATACTGACAATAACTGCATCAAAACAAAATGACTACAAATCACCAGTGAGAATTTGAGACCTTGCACAGCACGCGCTTGTTTCGTTAGTCCACTTTTTCTTTCACGCCTAGTGCATTCATGGGTCGCAGGATGCACGCGTTGTACCCCACGGGCTATTCAGACGATGAATTGTCAATGATAGCGCTGGAAAACCCCGTGTGGTAGTCATGGTGCCATGGTGGAAAACCATGGCTCGCAGTAACATGTGACTGCACACACACAACACAGGGGTTGTTTTTAGTCCGTACACTACACGAGCTGATGCCCGCTCAATGTGTAGGGACCCGGACGTAGCAATTCCAATTTTTCTCCTCCAACAAAAAAAAAACAACGAAACCAAATCGTATACATTTTGTTAATGGGTCAATGCACTTTATTGCACGTTTATCTGGCAGAAGCTATGAAATGAAAGGCGTGACGTTATGTTTTGTTTGTTTTGGCAATTCACTTTTCAATTGAGAGGGAATTTCATATAATTTATATGGACTTCCCGCCAAAAATACAATTATGTTAAGTCTCCAAGACGCAGAGGGCGTGTTTTCGTGATTCAAGTCGCGGATGACTATAAGCGATTTTCCCTCCGAAAAACAAAATCAGGGTGTGCCTAATATGGGAAACAAACATCATTTGTATAAGGGAGAAAAAAGGACGTGGGGAAAAGAAAAAATATGTATGCAAGGAGTTTCCTTGAAGATCTTTTTATTTGAGCTCACAGCCCCTGTCGTTGATGTTGACTTTTGATAATTTAATAATCGTAATAAAATAATAAAATGTCTTTGTTTCTGGAAAACATTGTTTCAAACATTGGCTTTTTGTACAGAAAGTACAAAATGTTAATGTGAACTGAAAGTTTCAGTTCACTTTAACATTTTAGAGCTAAAATATCATGATGATTAGCGTCAATAAAACCACCCCTTTTCATGTAATCCCTAACATCTAGGAGTTCTATCGGAATCCCGACTGCCCTTACTAGCGATAGACTGACCTATCCTGCCTAGGTTTGCTGGAAGAGATCTCTTTTTAGAGCTAAACTCGCCTTTGCGCATAAGTCTACATGTATTTTTACTCATTATTTACAGTGCAGTATACAGGATGACATTTAATTAGCCGACCATATTTTGGGGACTAATAGTACCCATCAGTACGAACAACTTTCCCCAAGAAACATATGGTCGCACATGATCGCATTATTGACACTCTCAACCGATTACAAGTTACTATGGGAAATCCAAAATAATTTCGTTTGCGACCATATGTTCCATGGGGAAAGTTGTACATAATGATGGGGATTATCATTCCCCTAATTAAATGTCACCTTGTATATTGTGAATTCCTTTCAAATCGACAAATCAACCAATATTTTTAACGAGCTGTCTTAATTGGTCGTGGATTCTGAAAGAAATTCCCAGATGTCAGAATAAGACAATAAAAGCCATTCTGATTTTATTCCCATTGTACCTACCGCAGCCTTACCATTTAACTATAAAATCTGGGAATTTCGATCGCATTTAAATTTCAACAATGTCTTGGGGATAAAATAATAAATAATTATAGCCCATTAACGTCCCCACCGGGGGGCACGGGCCTTTACCCGGATACGAGTAAGATTAAGCCACACTCCACCACCCTGGCTCAGTGCGGGTTGATGGAGGGTGCGACTGCTACTACCACCAAGGAGTGATATTAGCCGGGACGCGTAAAGCCGCATGATGTGTATGAATCAGACCTGAACGTGCTGAAACCAAACTGAGTGCAAAGTTCGTGTCCTCCCGTCTTTGATATTTCTGGAATTCATCGTAAACTAATGTGTACCTGTCAGCTCAGCCTGCGGAAGGCGTTGAGCCAATAATGTCATGTGTATTGTATACTGGAACTCTACACGTTAACTTTTGCCATTCTTTCACAGTTAATCAACGCTATTATTTTAAAAGCTTATAGGCATGTAGGTTTTAGTAAAGTAGAAAACATCGTGAGGAAACATTCATTACTCCATAGCTGCAGGGACGGGCCAGCCCCCTGTCATGCAAAATGGAGTATTGAATTACTGGCTGTGCCTCTACTAACCCTTATGGGAAAATGTATGAAGCTTTATGGTATTCTATGTATGTACTTTAAGGATTTATTTTGTAAATTTTGAAATTTTAAATTGCAACATGAGTGATAGAAGCTGGACACTGGCCACCCTAACTATCAGGTTTGGAGGCCTGGGTATCCGCAGGACAGTAGACATCGATCTACCAGTGTTCTTGTCCTCAGTACACAGCACGATCGGCCTCACCGGTAAAATTATTAACCCGTCACTCGGTGACGTTGAGGTCGCGTGCTAGACTGAGGACAGAAGCGTTTGGTGTGACAAAACTGGCCCAAGTACAGTCTCGCCCTCAGGCCCGTATTCGAAGAGGCTTTGGGATGGGCCGCTCTGCATTAAGGTTCAGAAGAATCTCGTGGAATCAAGCACAAACCATGTAGAGCATGCTCGTCTCTTGGCCTCCTGTGAGCCGGAGTCGGGGTACTGGCAGAATGCGCTCCCCTCGGCGAGCTTAGGACATTGCTGGAGAGGACCACATTCAGCTTAGTTGTTAGTCTTACGCTGGGGGCCAAGACAAACGAGCCACATCGCTGCCGCTGTGGGGGAGGCGTGGACCAACTAGGCCACCATGGACTGGCATGCCGCCGCAGTGCAGGCCGCCTGTCGCGCCACGCCGCTCTGAATCCGCCGAGCTCTTGCCAGTGCAGGCGTTCCCGCGATATAAGAGCCAACAGGCATTTCGCGGGATGATGGCAAAAGGCCGGACGTGACGACATTGATTTCTTGGAAAAACGGGCGGTTGCTTGTGTGGGACGCGACTTGTGTATCGACACAAGTCGCGTCCTGCTTACAAGCGACCACCCGCAAGGCCGGCGCGGCAGCGTCGACGGCATAGGGCAACAAGAGGCGCAAATATGCTGTCCTCGGACAGGGCTACATATGTGTGCCCTTTGGGATAGAAACCCTCGGTCCATGGGGTCCAGAGGCTCGAGCACTGTTCAAAGAACTTTCTTCGCGCCTGGTCGACGCCTCTATGACCGGAGGGCTGGAGCCTACCTTGGGCAAAGGCTGGGCAAAGGCTGGATGGCGAGGCAACGCCGCCAGCCTTCTATAGTAGTACTATTAGGTCTTCTGTGCTTCTGAGCACCTTTCCTAGCGACGGCGACAGCGATCTTGTTCAAATTTTCGACCTTCATTAATATTTTATTATTTTTTATTAATGTAAATATTAATATACTTATGTAATTGTGTAATAATAATTTAGTTTCTCTTCTAATAATAAATATTCCTTTTGTAATAAGTATTTAATTAGGTACGGTTCTAAATGTTGCTAATTAGATAAATATTTATTTTTTAAATAATGATGACATTAAAAATCATCGATACATAATACGATTTTACTAAGGTATGTAAGTACAGTAAGCATCGGTATGTGTGCACGCGCAAGACACTCAGGTAGATCTACAGAACATAAACAATAAGAAATACCTACACATCAAAAGTGTTAAAATTATGTCAACATCCTCTATGTTAGCATGGATGTTGATAAATTTTTTGATACATTTTAGAACGGATGTTTGTACCCTAGTCATGGTTGTTTATCTATCTAAGTATAATATTTATCTATATAAGTATGTGTATCGTTATTTAGTACCCAAGATACAGGGAATCCTAGTTTGGGGCTAGATCAATGTGTGTAAATAGTGTCCAAGGTATTATTATTATTATTATTATTATTATTATTATTATTATTTTGACACCGTAGATGTTTCAAAATCGTAAGGATGTGGTAGATCTATTTGAGCGGCTTGCACGGTCATTTAAATCTGATGCTGACTGTACCTAGTATGTTTTAATATCTTTATCTACACACATATCATAAACCCTCTTTGCTGCGTACAAAAACCGCACGTTACGATCAGCATAATGTTAAACTATTTGGTAAAAACTCATTTCTTATCTGAAAAATTACACATTAAGACCATAATGTGTAATTTTTCTACACATTCAAATTTCGAACGCCGACGCCCGCCTCGTGCCGCCCCTAGTTTGTCTGTGAAGTTGGTACTGACATTCAAATTTCAAACGCCGACGCCCGAAGTTGGTGATACAGAACAAGCTAAACAACCACAGAGCTGAACAAATCAAAGAGAGCTTATGATATGTAGATAAACTAGTGTATGTAACTGTACATAATTAGGCATTAAAACTCTCGAGTGATATTATTATGAAACTCGCCTTCGACTCGTTTCATAAATCCACTCTCGAGTATTAATGCCCTCCATTATGTAGCAGTCACATAAACTACTATAATAATTTAGTATAACTGTTTTAATTTGTAAATTAGTAATATTATGAATAAAACTCTTACTTCCCTTCAGAAACATTCACTTGGTACGTAAATTAGTTATCACATTAATTCTATAGATATATGATGAAAAAATAAATAGAGATGATAGTGGAATGTGGATGTGCATGTGTTTTAGAGCACTTTCTGTATTTGAATTATATGCAAAGACGATGGTCGTAAGCATAAGTGCGAGTTTGCAACAAATTAGACTCGTTTTATACATTTGCGTCTTGTTTTTCTGTGTCGCACAATTAAATAGAGACTACACAGACTACATCAGAAAACGCCGACATACTATTAGTTGACTAGGCAGCATAAAAGAAAATAATAAGGCTTTGTTATGTAATATTAATTAATTTAAAGAGTTAAAAGAAAAAAATAATAGATTTGATAATGGAATGTGTTTAAGATTACTTTCTGTATTTGAATTATATGCAAAGACGAAAGTCGTAGGCTTAAGCCTATGTGCGAGTTTGCAACAAATTAGAGTCGTTTTATACATTTGCATCTAGTTTTCTGTTTCGCACAATTAAATAGCTACACTAAACATACTGCATCAGAAAATGCCGATATACTAGTAGTGAACTAGGCAGCATAAAAAAAGAATAAGGCTTTGTTATTTAATATCAATTAATTTAATGACATAAAAATCAACATCTCGTGCATGTCTATATTGTGAGATACTTTAGGAAAGACAATGCCCGCGTTTCTTGTTTTCTGTGTTCGCTGCACCTCCACTTTGAATTGGATTATTGCCTTTCGATATGTGTAGGTTCTTGCGTCTTGAAATGGCTGTTGGTTGGCGCTGGAATATCAGAGTTCAACAAACAACACAAACACATTTGTGAGTTGACAATAAAGGATAATATCCGCCATTGACAAGGACTTATGGAAATTGTATGAAGCAAAAAAAATCTCAGGCTGTCGCCCAGTCAGTCAGAAGCAAGCGTGAACCAATTTGACCACGGAGTCCTTGTCCTGGGCTGGGGATATACATGATTTTAAATCTATTTGACACTAGTGCTGATTTAAAAAAGGTCTGCTTCACATGGAGATGAATTTAGACGCTGTATTGTTAATATGGATACATTGGTGAAGAATGTTTAAAATCCTCGAGCTACCTTAGCGTTGGATTTAATAACATCCTATCTTTAATCAGAAATCATTATCCCTTGGTATAACTTTGCCAGTTCCACGGTTTTTTATTTGCCGAACCGTTTTATTTCTTTTATTTGAATAAAGTAATTTTCCATTAATCTCTAAAGTTTTTGCAGTTCTACAAACCAACTAAAAAGTTTTGGAATACTTTTTAACATAGTCATGCAATTTTCTATCAAACTAATATGTTTATTCATCATAAAGGCCAAACAAGATAACTCTACTTTTACGAATTCCAAAGTTGCCCAGTCATTAAATTTTGATTAACCGTTGTTGCCACAATTTAATTTAAAATCTTTATTGAATTCAGTTTCAATAATTTTGAAGAAGTCTGAATACATTTTGTTCGGATTATGTTTAGAAAATCTGGTACTGGTAAATTTATCTAAGTTTTTCGTATACTTTTCTAGTCTTTGAGATGTAAATCTAAATAGATGCCAAGTTCAGTAGATAATCCTGGACCTACAAGGCAAAAAATAAGGCTGGGCTATTCCCTAGAACTAACTAAATTTTTATTTAGAAATGATATTTAATTAATAACTTTAATTGTAAACCAATTTTTAACAGCGTTATATAGCTTTCTATTCGGTACCTAGATAGATACTTGAAATTATCACATACTGTGTTATACTGTCACTGCAATAACAACAAATAAAAAGTAAAAAATAGTAAAACATACATAAATTCTCATGTCTTTGTCGCAGAACTGGGGTAGGCAGAGACTAAAGAACGCCACTTGCTCACTTCCTCTTCCTCGCTCCTCTTCATTCAACTCAAGTTGTTATGGTTACAGGTACTCCTCTGTATTTGCCTTCACTAATACATCGCTAATTTGATCTTTGTATAGGATCTTCTTGGGCGATGGTTTGCGACCATATGTTTCTTCGGAAAAGCATTCCCCAAAATATAGTTGGTTAGTAAAATGTCAATCTGTGTAACGCCTACCACAATTCGAAGAACGGATTAGTTGAAAAAAAAAAAATTCCTAATTATTTACTGTTTTCATATTTTTTCCTTAGTGTAAACGTAATTTCCCACCTCAATGACCAATTTAAAGTTTGAGTGTAATGTCTGTAATTTTGTAATTATGTATTGCTGCTTATTAGTTATATTAATTAATATACTAATATTTGTGTTGTTTAAATAAAACCATTTATTAAAAGAGGTCTTAAAATCAATCCAGGTGAATCTGCTCGCTCTGCTTCTCCCACAGTGATTCAATGTTGAAAAGAAGCAAAAAATGACGTTTACTAAGTATACGTTAAATCTACAGTAACAAAGACATTTTGACTTTGACTTTAATCTCAATTCTTTTGTCTGCAAATTCGGCTTCTTTTTAAATTTATGATTTGGATAAGATAAATTATACTCTCTGACTATCTGTATGGAACTTAAGAATTACCTCACAGGAATTTGGGCGCTTGCATTCCTATAAATATAGGTATGTAGTTTATTTTTTGCTGTCCTCTACTAATTTTACGACTAACTATGTCGGCAAGAAGATCAGAAGAACTGATAGGAACATATTAACACCACATGAATAAATAGATAAGTACAGATACAAAAAGCTTTCGTATAGGACGACGTTAACGACGTCTATGGTGTTGCGGTCGAGGCTATGATATACAAGCGACAGGTCCCGGGTTAGAATCTCGGCTGGGAAGGAAGAGAAAAACCACAAGGTCTTGGATGTTTACATGTTTGTAACGTAGCAGTTTCTGGTTGCCACGACACGGTTATCCTTGTTTGCGGCCAGAAGCAATGTATGTGCCTTTATGTTAAGGTTATGTTATACCTATAAATACACAATGGAGATATGAAAATTTCCTTACGATGTTTTCCTTACGACGACTTATCACATTGTTAGATGGTAAGCACCGGGATTCGGAACAGGCGAACGTGTAACCACTAGACAATGGACATGTTTTCAGAAAAAAAACCAATGATACTGAAGGTCGCATAAACGTTCTAAGTGTTACAAAGAATCAGCTACAAATAGTTCAAGGTACAAACGCATTGTAGATGGAATAATGGCAGGAAGTTGGCGTCACCGGAATAGTTGACAACTTGACACGATAACTTTGGAACAATTAGGTTGTGATTTGCCAATACAAGGGTTTATAACATGATATTTAATGCTCTGCCTCCACTAAAATGAAATGAAATTAATTCGCACCGGGAACGAGTTCCAGGGTATAGGCATATTTGGATGTTTGGGGTGGTGTTAGGAAATATAGGTATAGTTCGCATCAGGTTGGGTAGGCCGTAGGGGAAAGAGTAAAGTCACGGAGGGGGTGATGTCCCGCCCACCCCCCGCACATCCGCATAGGCGTCACCTTTGTCATAGTGCTGCGCGAGTCCGCATCGACCCCATTTACCGATATCGATATTGCTTACGTTGGTGCTTGTTCTAAAATAGCCCATTTATTGTGAAAAAGGAATGGTGTATTCTCTTGCCAGTCGCGGACTTTTGTGAACAGGAAACGAACAAAATGCATTGAGACTTCTGCAACATTCTTCGAATAGAATTCAATAAAGTTTTTAAACTAAAGAAAATGAGTGACAACAGTAAATCAAATTTTAAAAACTGGGCAACTTTTTGATTTCTTACTTAAAAGTAGAGTTATCTTGTATGACCTCAATAAATGAAAAACCTATAACTATGAGGGAAAAATTCAAGAAAATATTCCAACTATTATTTGTTTTTATTATTTTTATAATAGATATATTATAATTTATAATATTTTTAGAACTGCAAAAAAATACAGATTCATAGAAAAATACTAAATTCAAATAATAGAATGTAAACGGTTTGGCAAATAATAAACCGTGAAACTGGCATAGTTATACCAAGGGACAATGATTTCTGCTCAAAGATAGGTATGATGATATTTAATCTGATGCTGATATACATTGATTTAAAATCTATAAACACTGACGCTAGTGCTGTTTTTTTAACATAGAATGGAGATGTGTTTAGATGCTCTGTTGTGGGTAAAAGAATATTGGTAAATAAAAAAAAGGTAAAAAGCTAAAAAACCTCAAGCAACATAGCTCGAGGTAAAGGTAAAAAGGTACAAAAAAAACGTAAGCAATGATTATTGGAACAAAGTACTCTCATTCTTTATTAGAGAAACCTATTGTTCCTGTAATTTATAATGGTACTACAATAGAGTACAACTGCTAAGGCGAAAAATCTTGGGGTCATCTTTGATAACCAGCTGTGTTGGTCTCCACATGTCCGCGAGGTCAGCAGACGGGTCTTTGCGTCTTTCCATTCCCTAAGGCGACTGCAGAACTTCTTGCCACGGCAGACCAAAATTACTCTTGTACATTCCCTTCTCATGCCGCTAATCGACTGTGCCGATGTTGCCTGAAGAAAAACTGAATAAACTCGAGCGACTTCAGAATCTCGGTATTCGATTTATCTTCGGACTGCGCGAATTTGACCATGTTTCTCAATATCTCGAGGTTAAAAAAGGTAAAAAGCTAAAAAAACTCGAGCTACATAGCTCGAGGTTTTTTTAGCTTTTTACCTTTTTTTTTTATTCACCAATATTCTTTTACCCACAACATAATATCTAAACACATCTCCATTCTATGTTAAAAAAAACAGCACTAGCGTCAATGATATAGATTTAGGCATATCAATCAAAGTTATTGGTTCAGTCATTCTGATGAATACCACACACTTAGCTTATAAATCCCCTCAATTACTTGCCGGTCTCCACAGATCGGTTTTCAAAAACGCGCTCTTGCCGCCGGTCTGTGGAGACCGGTTGGCATGTCACGTACTTAGGAATTTATTTCTTACAACAGGGAGCGGTGTGACAACAAGAGTTATATAACCTCCAAATCTGCTGGTGATGACGACATCAGCCATCGAATGATCCACAGTGTCCTTGAAGAGTTGCTCCCGCCTATTACCTACATTATTAACTGTTATCTATCGGTCAGCTCTTTTCCTGGTCTGTGGAAGAAAGCGCTCGTCATCCCACTACCCAAAATTTCCAATCCCTCC
This sequence comes from Argyresthia goedartella, assembly GCA_949825045.1. Lineage (NCBI taxonomy): Eukaryota > Metazoa > Arthropoda > Insecta > Lepidoptera > Argyresthiidae > Argyresthia > Argyresthia goedartella. Next base: position 17,142,408 of record OX463810.1, read on the forward strand.
TCCTTCAAAGACTATCGGCCCATCTCTATTTTACCTATCCTCTCTAAAGTACTTGAATCCATAGTCCACTCTCAGCTCTCCTCCTACCTTACTTCAAACAATTTACTCAATCCCTACCAATCTAGCTTCAGACCAGGGCAAAATACTATCACAGCTCTTTTAAAAGTCAACGATGACATCAAGCTGGCCATGGACCAGAAGTTAGTCACTGTGTTGGCCCTGCTTGACTTCAGCAATGCCTTTAGCTGCTTCGATTTCGACATTCTTGTTGCGGTGCTGGGTTCCTTGAATATGTATTCACATGCGGTTCACTGGTTCAACTCTTACCTGAGAGATCGTCAGCAGCGCATTAAGTCTGAGGAGACTGAAACTCAAAGGCATGATCTAACCGCAGGAGTGCCTCAAGGTGGTATTCTTTCTCCTCTCCTGTTGTCAGTCTTTATCAACTCCATCTCCGACGTCCTTTCTTCTTCATATCATCTCTACGCAGATGATCTCCAAATATATCGCCACTTTTCCCCATGCGATTTAGTTTCATCCGTGAAGATGTTGAATGCTGACCTCGAGAATGTGAAAGGCTGAGCCTTGTCCCACGGGCTGTTGGTTAACCGGATAAAATCGTAAGCAATGATTATTGGAACAAATCACTCTCTTTCTTTATTACAGAAACCTATTGTTCCTGTAATTTATAATGGTACTACAATAGAGTACACTGCTAAGGCGAAAAATCTTGGGGTCATCTTTGATAACCAGCTGTGTTGGTCTCAACATGTCCGCGAGGTCAGCAGACGGGTCTTTGCGTCTTTCCATTTCCTAAGGAGACTGCAGAACTTCTTGCCACGGCAGACCAAAATTACTCTTTATTCTTTATTATTTATTGCATAGATAATATAAAGTTACAGACAATTAAAAGTAATGTAATAAGCAAAGGCGAGCTTATCTCTAAAAATAAATTTCTTCCAGCAAACCTAGGCAGGACAGGAGAGTTAATTATACAGGAAAGTCCTAGTTCGCAATGAAACTATACATACGGACGCAAATTACTTTCAAAATATATATAAACTATACCAAATATAAAATCAAAAAATATATATATACTTCCACTACATAAAATACAATGTATAGCATGAACATACATAAACTATAATAAATCATACATATACCTACAAAAATATGGTACCATTTACGGAAGAGAAAGGAAATGCACTTTCAATTGTTTTTAAAAGTGAAAATTGAGGGACTTTCCCTAATAGCGCAGGGAAGTGCGTTCCACAGTCCGATTGCCCTTAACCTAAACGATGCCGAGGAGTTGAAAGGAGAGACACCGTGTGGGATCTCGGATTGCTATCCCTGGGGAAAAGAAAGTCAAAACGTTGGCGTAGATATGTGGGGTATCGGGGATTTCGCAAAATATTAAACAGATAGGAGAGAATGTGCATGTCACGGCGAAGACGGATCGGAAGCCACTCCAGCTCCTTGCGATACTGGGAGACATGGTCATACTTGCGCAACCCGTAGATAAACCGAATCCCGAGATTTTGAAATCGTTCGAGTTTGTTCAATTGTTCTTCGTTCGCTCTGACCCAACAAACATCCGCATAGTCTATTAAAGGGACTGAGCAAGAGTGATTTTAATCTGCCGTGGCAGGAAGTACTGCAATCTTCGGAGGGAGTGAAATGACGCAAAGACTCGTCTGCTGACCTCACAAACATGGGGCGACCAGGATAGCAAGTTGTCAAATATAACCCCAAGATTCTTAGCTTTCTCACTGTAATTAATTATGGTACCATCATACAATACAGGATCGACGGGCGAATTCTGTAGCAAGTTAAGCGAATGCCGTGTACCCGTAGTCATAGCTTGAGATTTTCCCGGGTTGACTTGCAGCCCATATGAAATAGCCCATTTCCTGATGTTGTCGAGGTCAGCATTCAACGCCTCTACAGTCAGTTTCACATCACACGGAGAGAAGTGCCGATATATTTGGAGGTCATCTGCGTAGAGATGATAAAAAGAACTAAGAACGTCAGATATGGAGTTTATGAATACTGAGAAAAGGAGAGGAGAAAGGATACCACCCTGCGGGACACCCGTGGAGAGCTCACACCAGTCCGTGGAGATCTCCTCAGACTTAATGCGCTGCTGGCGGTCTCTCAGGTAGGAGTCAAACCAGCGAGCCGAGTGCGAGGAGACTTTAAGCGACTTTAGAATTTCAACCAGGATATCGAAATCGACGCAGTTGAAGGCGCTACTGAAATCAAGCAGTGTAAGGACCGTAAGCTGCTTCTGATCCATAGCCGATTGAATATCGTCAGTGACTTTAAGCAGAGCCGTGGTAGTGCTGTGACCCGGCCTGAAACCTGATTGATGGGGATTTAATAAGTTATTTGAGGAAAGGTAGAGGAGGAGAGCTGTATGTGAACAATTGATTCCAGGACTTTGGAGAGGAGAGGCAGAATAGATATGGGACGGAATTCTTTAAAGGCGACGGGATTGGACGTTTTAGGTAGGGGAATCACAAGTGCCTGTTTCCACTGAGTGGGGAAGCAAGATTGTTCAAGCGACACATTCATTATGTGGGTGATGATAGGTAATAGCTCATCGATGATGGTGGTTATCATCTGATAACAGATCTTGTCCTCACCTATGGCCTTTGAAGTGATCGCTAATATTGCCCTCCTTACTGCGCCGATTCCGACATGGTTAAAGTTGAAGGGTGAACTGTGGGCTGTAGTCTTGGATCGTAGGCTACGAAGGGTGGCTTCCTTAACGAGGGCGTCCATCACGACAGGGGGGATGGCAAAGAAATAGTTGAGACCGTTAAGGTCGACATTTCCAGCAGCCAAGTCCTGGGACTTACCTACACCAAGAGTCTTCAGGAATTTCCAAACCTCTGCTGGAGTATAGCTCTCAATACACTCGTAGATGTGACGACGTTTGGCATTACGACACAGACGAGTGCAAAGATTACGGAGGCGTTTGAAAATTAAAATTTTCTCGTCGGTCGGAACCAACTTATATCTCCTCTTGGCATGGTTTCTCTTGGCCATCAGACCCTTGATGGTGTCAGTAAGCCACGGCGCAGGTAGGTGCTTTACCTTAACCCTCTTGACCGGAGCGTGCTTATCAAACAAGCTCAGGACAATAGAGTTAAAGTTCCGGACTTTGTCTTCAACGGCCTCGCTATCAACGACAGGGGACCAGTCAACAGAGGCGGAATCTGATTTAAGGGAGTTAAGATGGGCATGGCCTTGAAGCTACGTATGTCAAGGAATTTAGCTGCGCGCTTGGGAGGCCTTAACTTGAGTGAAAGGTAAATCAAATCACGATAGGAGAAGGGGGCATTAAGTTGGCCATGCACAGCAACCTTGGATATGTTAGAAGTAATCATCAGATCAAGAAGAGAAGGGGTGCAGTGTGGTTGAAAGTGGGTGGCACCCAGGGGAAGGATGTGTAAGTTTAAAGAACTAACAAGAGATTTCAGCTTTGCTGAGCGACCGTTATGTTTGAGAAGGCAAGTGTTAAAGTCTCCGAGAATTAGGGTGTCGCTATAAAGAGGAGTCAGATCAGTGAGGAGGGTTTCAAATGAGCTAAAATAGTCAATGCGAAGAGAGGGGCTATAATAGACACCCAGGAGGACTTTATTGTGACGCAAGCAAATCTCCAAGAACAGGTGTTCAGCGGTACCAGAGTACAGGCTTGGCGACTGGCTGATGACTTTGCATGGAATGTCGGCACGTAGGTATATGGCTACACCGCCATCAGCCTTGTCCGTCCTATTGTTCCGATAGAGACTGAACCCTGGCAGAGCATACATGGCAGAAAGAAGTGAAGGTTTAAGAAAAGATTCCGAAACAAGAATACCATGTATGTTCTGATCGCTAAAAGTTACAAGGAGGTCAGCATAGCTGGTGTGAATGCTTTGTGCATTAATATGGACAACGTTGAAGTTTGTATCAAGATTAGAAAACACCCGCTTTAAGTTAAAAGGCAGTGAGTCATCCGCTGATAACCCTACACTTCCCGCACTAGGAAACATCACTATTAGAACAAGAGAAGAAACTGTCACCAAAGTTGTAGGTATCCATAAACTAGATATAATATAATAAATACAAATATGGAAATAAATTAAACAAAATAAGTAAACACAATACTTATTTAAAACAAAAGAAATAAATTTGCCTGAACCCAGTCGAGCTTGCTGGGAAAGAAATTTGACAAACTAATACAAACTTACAAACATTGAAATGAAAAACATAACCTGGACTTACAAATAAAAAGTAAAATAGACGAAACACAGTAGGTATAAAACACAAAACATAATTTACATGAACACACCCAGCATTCCAATAATACACCTTCACTACTACGGCTTAATGTAAAAATTAGGCCGTGGCAGCGCAACGTTGTACAAACGATGGAACAATGTTGGGCACGGGAACTAGCTTGCTTGATTACACGACATGCATGTAGTTGTACAAAATTTTTAGTAGATTCGATTGCAAAACAAAACCAAAACATGCTAAGAAAAGAAGGCTATGGAATATTTTAGACTACCTACCTACCGAGTAAAAGTGAAAATGACATGTATTACCCGTCCAGCTTGCGAGAACACGGAAAAAATATAGAATATCTTGAGTACGAGATTTCTACTTCTTGACTCCCGTTGGACCAGCGTGCCTGGAGCTGGGTAGACGCTTGCCAGGGGCAGGCACCGAAGAAGCCGCTACCGCCCCTGCAGCAACCGCAGCCGGTTTCGGGGCAGGGATGTTGGCTGGTTTGGGCACAGGCAGAGCAGAAGGAGGGAACTTGGCAGTTATAACCTGGAGCTCCGACATACTCTCCACCTTCTGTCTGGACTTGTCAGGAAGCAGCAATACGATCCTGCCCTCAGTTGTCCAGCAATTCAGCATACCGAAGTGTTTTCGCGCAGCCACAAACACCTCGTGCCTGGATTTTGTAAGGAACTCTGACATCGTGAATCCAGTTCCCTTCAAAGCTGTCTTGGCTTTCCAGGCCTCTGATCGAGCACTGATGTTTGAGAACCTCACCAGTAAAGGACGAGGATTAGAAGGCTTTTTGGTAGATCCCAGTCTGTGCACTACATATATGTTGGACACGCACTCGGGGGACAACTTCATTTTGTCGGACAGTACTACACGCACAATGTCAATGGCCTGCTCCTTCACTTCTTCGGGGAGTCCATGAAGAAGGAGCACCTTCCGCCTGGATGCCATCTCAAGACGGTCCTGGCCAGCAAGCAGCAACTCCATCTGAGAGCGCAGCAAGTCAAGGCAGTTCCAAAACTCTTGTACATTCCCTTCTCATGCCGCTAATCGACTGTGCCGATGTTGCCTGAAGAGAAACTGAATAAACTCGAGCGACTTCAGAATCTCGGTATTCGATTTATCTTCGGACTGCGCGAATTTGACCATGTTTCTCAATGGGGTGGCAACTCTTTGCGATAGCAAAGAGTTGCCACCCCAACTCTTTGCGATTCGTCGTCGCCGAGACTCTCACATTCTTCATTATCTGTTCAATATCTTGTAAAATCTGAGCTACCCCAAATTACCTTTGAGACCATTTTGAGTATATCTTTTCGGGAGATCGGCACCGGAGATCTCACACTGTCTCACTTTTAGCCACTTCGTGGCATAACACGCTACGTATTAACACTCTTTCAGGTTGCGGGCGGTCCGACTCTGGAACTTACTTCCTTAAGTGTAAGGAAGTAAGTTCCAGAGTATTCGATCGATGGTTTCTGAACGGCCATTTTGAATTTGACGTTGCTGCCAACCTAGCAGTTTTTGACAACTGACAGACGAAAGCCCTCGCAATGTAAACGCGTTTTGGTTAGGGTATTGAAATTAAATCGCAGGCCATCTGGAATGTATTCGGGTTTCCCTCAGGATTGTCTATATAGCTGAGTGTGTTGTGGTTCCCCGAACCAGATAAAGTTCGCATTTACGTGGCCGATTGGTTTTTTACCACGTAACATAACCTGTGTTGGAACACTGTGCTCATCGAAGCTGGCCCGCCAGTCGTACCTGGTTGGCTGAAGAACCTGTCTACCAAGAAGAGCCTAGGGTGCACCCGGGCCTTGCAGAGAGACAGGAGGTTGACGGGACCGAAGCACAGACCAGGTTAGATCGACCCCAATTACTTCAGCTCGGTGAATCGCCGACGTTCACGCTTCTCGGCAACTGATCGTTACGCTACCTCGTAGCTGATGGGCCCCTACGAGGTCATTAGGTGCTGAGAAGCCTGAACATTTGCTCCACATCATTTTCCCATGTTTAGCCAGTCACTTTAGAAACTACTAAAAGAGTGGGAGTGCCCACTCTTTTATCTTTTAAGAAACGTATTAAAGAGCACTACCTCTCTCTTTCGTAAAAGTTATTGTATTTATATTATTATATAAAAGTGTATGTGTTTATATCGGTAATTATTTTGTATTTCATATCTGTATTTTATAGGTATTTAATTTATTCCTAGGCATTTTATTTATAGTATTTATTGTGCACTGCCTACCCTTTTATGGTACCAATTCATAAAATGCCATGGTTAGCTGGAATAAATCTCTTTTTAGAGATAAGCTCGCCTTTGTAACTTTTTTTAATATTTGTGTGCAATAAATAATTATGAATTATGAACGTTATAAAGTGAGACAAGTATTACAATCCTCAAACAAGTGTAAAAGCGGCACTTGCAAGCATAACTTTGCTGTGACGCGTTGATGGCTGCACTGTTTTGTGTTTGTGATGAAAAGTGTTTGCTTTTTGTGTTAAAGTGATCGAATTGTAAGTAATTAACATATAATTACTCCTATACGTTATTTGCATTGGGTTTTGTAATAATATCGATGATCTAAACTTTTACGCCGAATTTCTTTATTCTATATTTGTGTGCAATAAATAATTATGAATTATGAACGTTATAAAGTGAGACAAGTATTACAATCCTCAAACAAGTGTAAAAGCGGCACTTGCAAGCATAACTTTGCTGTGACGCGTTGATGGCTGCACTGTTTTGTGTTTGTGATGAAAAGTGTTTGCTTTTTATGTTAAAGTGATCGAATTGTAAGTAATTAACATATAATTACTCCTATACGTTATTTGCATTGGGTTTTGTAATAATATCGATGATCTAAACTTTTACGCCGAATTTCTTTATTCTATATTTCTATGACAACACCTATACTACTGAACCGATCTTGGCTTTTATTACATCAGTAGAACGGAAATTTATTGTATATATAAAAATATATATGTCGATTGCTTCTTACAATTCAGTAGTTGTAGTGATTTATAGGTTTGAACCCAGCGCAGGGCGCGTGGCACACCACCCACGGAGCGCGCGATCTGCGTCAAAGCAAGATACCCTAAATACTAGTTTGACGCTAGAAAGGGAAGGGATATTCAATGAATATTAGGTCGAGAGACAAGGCATATGTCAATGTCATACCAATATCTGTACTTCCAGCACTAAGTAAAATCTTTGAAAATATATACTCAATCAAATGCGCCCAAACTTTATCCGAACAAAACAACTCCACGCCAAACAATACGGTTTCAGTTGGGGTAAATCAACTACAGATGCAGGCAGTACTTCCATATCTCATATTTTCTCTGCATGGGAGGCCGCACCTGTGATGCTATAGGGTTTTTTTGTGATCTGGCGAAGGATTGTGTTGATAATGATACACTTCTAATAAAATTAAATCATAACGAAGTTAGAAATAAAGCGTTGGATTTACTAAGAGCATATGTAAGCAATATAATTCAAAGGATAGAAATCAACCGCTTTAAATGTGATGAATCAGGTGTAAAAATCGGCGTTTTCACAAGGTTCCATAGTAGGCCCTTCAACATCAGTAATTTATAACACTATAATATACTACTATAATAACTTATGAAATAATCACAGACTAGTTGCACCCCGCTTCAGACTCGGGAAAGTTAGCAATTATTTCAAGGGTCAATGCATTCTCTACTACAACAGCATACCTCTAGAGATTTTGAAATTAAGTAATTAAGTATAAGCAATTTAAAAACCATGTGAAAACCACTTAAAAAAGGATATTACAATATTCAAGATTACATAAATGACAAGAGTGCATGGTGTTAATCTAATTCAAAACAGAACTCGCTTTATAATATTGTAATTATTTATTCCTGCATATTAAGAATGAAAATCTGTAGGAGTTTCTCCGCCCTGGCTCCCCCACAGTGGTCCAATGTAGAGAAGAGGCAAAAAATTACGTTTTCTAAACATAAGTTAATATTTGTAGAAAATAAATTTTAAATTAAAATTTTCAAGCACGAGAAACTCGCCAAAAATGGCTCGCAGATTTATTTAACTCCATTCTTAAATATGAACAAATGCCAGACTCCTGGCGAAATAGTACACTTGTTCCATTCTATGAGAACAGTATGACACAGAAAGGTCAGAGAAAAAAGGTGATGTGCGTGACTGTGGTAATTATCGGGGGATAAGACTTACTTGCCATACCCTCAATATCTGGGAGCGAGTCCTGAGCGAGCGTCTTGTTGGTCTCATCTCGCTGACCGATAACCAGTTCGGCTTTAAAACAGAAAATGAACCACGGATGCGATGCTTGCCAATAGACTCGTAATAGAAAGAGCACGAGAAAATAAGAAGAATTTATGGCTGGTCTTTATAGACCTGGAAAAAGCCTTTGACCGTTTACCAAGAACGGTGATATGGCAAGCCTTGAGGGCACATGGCGTTCCCGAATGCTACATACGACTTTTCATCGATATGTACAACAATATCCGAACGCGTGTACGGAGCCTAGCCGGAATCTCCAAAAGCTTTGATATTAACGTGGGTGTGCATCAGGGTAGTGCGTTAAGCCTTCTTATTTTTAATGTCGTCATGAATTACCTTACTAAAACGATACAAAAACCAACTCCGTGGAACCTCTTATATGCGGATGACGTAGCATTTATACCCGAAAACGTAGACAAAATCCAGAAGGACCTTGAAAAATGGAGAGAATCGCTTGATTCATCTGGTCTGCGCATCAGCAGAACCAAAACTGAATACACGTTCTGAAACTTCAACCCTGAGGATGCTGTGAACACCAACATCAAACTCGAAGATTCCCTGCTCCCACGGACGAAGGCCTTCAAATATCTAGGATCTGTCAAATCAGATGATGGATCTATTGAAGCAGACATTACACAAAGAGTAACATCGGGATGGATTAAGTGGCGAACGCTGGCTGGAGTTTTGTGCGTTTTGTCAGAACTAAAGGCAAGTTTTATAAAACTGCTGTCGGACCAGCTCTGCTATATGGCAGCGAAGTGTGGCCGATCAAAAAGATACACGAACAGAAACTCCACACCACTGAAATGCGTATGTTGCGATGGTCGGGAGTTACATTTCATGATAAAGTGCGTTACGAATATATCAGGGGAGGTTTTAAGGTTTCACCTATAACTGATAAGATATCCGAATCCAGGCTCAGATGGTACGGCCATGTAACCAGAAAAGCATGTAGTGAAAAAGTGCCTTTCCATGGAAACAACGAAGACGGGGAGGGGAAGACCTCAAACCACCTGGCTGACAAATGTCCAGAAGGACATAAAACTTCTAGGCCTGGCGGGGCATGATTGGGAAAGCCAACCACGTATAACGGGAAAAAGCGAGGAAGAAAAATAAGAAGAAGAGAAACTCGCCAGAAAAGTAGGTACTGCAAAATTGTGACATTGAAATTGTTTCGAAAAACTTGTTTAGAAACTACTAAATGAATACTGGTTCTTCCCTTTTCCTTTGATATAATATAAAAAAGGTGGAAGATTTTATCATAGAAGTCGGAGAAACCATTGAAGAAGATTCCTTCCGTATTTCCAGCGATGATTTGTATTGTTTCATTTGATTTTTATTGTGGTAACAAATATATATAAATAATTTTAAATAAAAAGTTGATTATATTCAACCTTCATTTGGTTGCTTACCTTTTTTGTAACTATCAGCATCGCCTACATCACTATAATAGTGTCATCCTAACTTAAATTGGACTATATATGCCTTGGACCGTTGAACATAATATGTTCATTTGCGATTAGTCCAAAAAAACATTACATAAGGTAGGTAGATACTTCCCATAACTTCAAATACAAGGTAGGCATGCACCTACCTACTTTAGGCACTTTGCGTAAAATTTTCTTGAATTTTATGGTTTATTTTACGTATTTTTTACGCATATTAACCCCAAAACCGCTAAGCTAGAAGTTACACATTTATCATAGTAAGTACACCTAGTCTAATAAGTAATAATAATAACGCAGTAATTTTATGTCATAAATATATGGGAATGACAAACAAAAAGGGGGGTCAAGCGTCATATGGAGAGGGGAGGAGAATTGTGCGATTATAAACACCACACCTCTAGGTGTCGTGTGACACAAGTTTCAAAACTTTATTTAATTAGTTTGTATGAAAACTTAGAGAATATTCGCAACAGAGTCCAGTGAAAGGTAATCTTTGGTAATCTTGACCTGACCCATAGCATCTGGGGTTAGTGCTGGTGATCTTTACAAAGGTTCCTTTCGTGAGCGTGCGGTCCGGTATGTGCAGATTACGTCAAGGCCCAAATCAAGGAGGGGCTCTAGCACCACACTGTAGTCTTATTCAACAAACCTGTGTTAATTTCGGTAATGACATCGATTTTTTTCGATAAAGGTGGAAAACGCTCTATCAGTCCTATCTCTGTCGGTTTCTGTTTCTGGTGAAACAGCGACGTCTTAGTAATTTTGTCAGCAGGGATAGGTTTTTATTTACTAATCTTGCATATCTGCAAAGTGGTCCGCAGAGATATTTGGCGAGCATTGCACTCGTTAGAAATCGAAAGTAGAAGACTGTCGCACCGCACGTCGCACGCCTGATGAAAACATCAAGGCACGTGTATGTCTTATTTAGTTAATGAGCTATCGTGAGTGTATCTCCATCTCATCCTTTTTGAAAATTGTTTCATTACTCTGTGATTCACATGAGTTGCATAGCTTGAGCTGTGATACTGATGACGACGACGTTTTAGGCGTATTGTACGCAAAGATTATAGTTTTGGTAAGGTGCCATAAATTGTCCTGCGATCTGATTTACATCTTCAAGATTCATTCCATTAATTTTGTGTGGTGTAAACGAATATTGTAGATTGTGTGTTGCATGATTCCTAAACCTAAACATAGATTAGGCGTAGTGAACCCACGTTGCATTATGTTGTCTGCCAACTGCATTCCTCAGTCGTAACACTGCAACTGTAATCTTTCTGCACCTGTGTGGTTTATAAAACCTAATTGTGGTAGGTAATTTAGTGAAAGAGCTTGCCCGAAAATGTCTTGCGTTTGATTTCTAAAATAAACTTATTTATGTGTGAAACACAAAAAACCGGCCAAGTGCGTGTCGGACTACGCACATTTAGGGTTCCGTAATAAATGTAGATTATAAGCCAAAAAAAATAATAAGGAACCAGAAACAGCGACGCCACACACATATATACATCCAAGACCTGGTGTTTTTCTTCTTTACCCCCAGCCGGGGATCGAACCCGGGACCTTTCGCATGGTAGGCAGCCACAATCGCTGCGCCACAGCGGTCATCGTGCCAGTCTTGATTTTAATCAATTGTCACGTTATCGAGGTTCGAAGGTAATAAAGGAAAAAAAATAGTTGAAAACATGAATTATCCAATGTCCTGAAACTTTATGTTTAAATATTTCCCACTTAATTTTTTTCAATTTCATTAACAAAACAAAGCAGTATCGATATTTATCTCAAGTATTAGTTATATATGAGCCAAAATTGCCGCAAATCCGCGTCATTAGCAAATTAGAGATTTTCCTCGTGGATTAACAAATTGATTTCGTCGTTACCTACAATATGACCAACATTATCTTTAGCGGTCGATCGCTTCGGCAGATTTGCAAATCCGATAACAGTGGTCCCATCCAATCCACTTTAGCCACCTTGATAAGCGAACGTGGGTGGATCTTCTGTTATAAAAAATATGGCATATATACATATGTATATATATACTACATAAAACTTTGCGTCAAGTCTTTTCTTTTCGGGGCCTGAATAAGATAGATTATATTGGGTCGGCACTTTGGCAGATGCACTTACCTGGGCCCAATAATTTAAAACTTTTACTTTACTTTTGCGTGACACGAAACTTTATAAAAAATCTCTAGTATTTTTCTCTATATCTCAAAACAAACGTTTTGAGGTGAAAGTAAATAACCCTAACCACCTCTAACATATCGCTACACTTTTCAGTTACACCCTGTTGACTGTATTTCTTGCGGAGTCACGTGGTCAAGGGCACTGGGCTTCCAGCCATCACGTGATACGGCGAATCGGACCGCGCCCACCTAGCTCCTCGGTTTATGTCGCATATTTACTTTATTTTACTGCAGAATACAACAATTTATGGGACCAATATAATTTTGGGGTCTTATTATTTACGACAGCATGAAGAGATAAGCTGAATTGATATATGTATAAAGATATAACGTGAAAGTGCTACAAATAAATGTTTAGGATTATGGTTTATGTCAGTTGATGATGTTCGATTTATGGTTTAAGAGGTTAATGTTCAATGATATGGTTTTAAAACAAGAAATGTCTTGTCATATGAGCTCTTCTAAGTGCATTGGTGGGGATATACATATTTTATTTATTTGTGTACAGAGTGAATTTGTTATATTTTCACTCGGAATCATTTACAGTACCACTAGTTCTTTTGCACAATCTCTCAGGTAACGAGACGCAAAGAAAATCCATCTGTTTATCCATTAACAACTAATAGTCTAACACAAACTAACGACTAGGAGTTGACGATGATGGGACGGCAGCAGCAGAAATTACCATAAACACGGGCACAGGAGACGAGAGTGTGATGTGCCCCTTTTATTACTCCTCTAGCTAATGTTCACTAACGCGGAATAATATCCGCCCGCGTTGCGTTGACGACTTCCTATGCGGGAGTATTCTGGTGGAAGCCTACCTTTGTTATGGCGAAGGTATGTATGGCCCGTGAGCAGGGGGAAATCGGGAGTAGTCATAGAAGTTTCCGATATTTCTTTACGATATTATAATATAATTATATTGATCTAAAGAATTACCTGTTTTTTTTTAAGTGAGTATCTTGTAGTCTATTTTATAGCCTATTCTCAACACGGCCAAGCAAGAATAAGAAAGTAAGAAAGGACATAAACGATTACTACAATCCACGATCCTGCATCGATTAAATAAACGGAATGGTGCATTCGATGCCTATCGAGATCTGCCTTGGCACATCTAATCGTATATTCATAAGATTCAAATTTTAACTAAGTAACCCAAGCTCCGCTCGTTTTGCTCGCTCCGCTGGTCGCACTTCAAAAGTAAGACCTAACCTACCCTACACGTTTCACACTAAATCCGTATTTCCGGTAAGTTGACTCTAAAATCAATCAGCTGTTGCGTTGCGTTCTCGATCGGCCTAGGCAGATCTCGATCGGCCGGTCCGGACGATATGGCGGCGACATATTATACACCAAAGTGAAAACTATCCTAATCAGGTAGAGGCAAATTATTTTCAGAATAGCACTCCATACATAAAATACATTAGTGTTGACAAGAAAATAATAGCACATCAGCTGAGCAGCCTCAGCATCGGATGAAAAGATTTTGTCCTATAGGGAAAGATTGATGGATAGGTTTTTGTATTGTAAGCAAGTAAGTGAACACGTTCAATAAGGTCCGTGCTACTTACTTATATGTAAAGTAATTCTAAACACTGCAAGGAGGCTAGAATTAATTCTATATATATATACCAGAGGCCGAGGTCCTTCAATCCTTTATACCAAATAATCATTTGCATTATGAACACATTCGCACAAAGCTCAAAACTACATAATACGTTAATCTTCAACGGCAACCAATCTTCTGAACCTACACAAACCATGCATAGAAACTTCGCTAACTTAAATCGCGACCTCATCGTCAGCTAAAAGCATTATAGAAGGTTGAGCATATAATCTGCTCAGTTCCAGCATGGAATCGGTACGCTTTAAAGGCTAGTTTGGACTGAATTTGTACGACTGTTCGATTATTTCGACTGTACTCGACCCGGCATTGTGATGCGACAATGGCACGACAAATCGACCTTTTGTTAACGTCTGACTTACGACACACGCGACGTGGCGGCTATTCTTGAAGTCGCACGAGCAAATACTTCACGTAATTTTTCATGAGTTAGCCTCATCTATGCGCATTGCGCAATCTTGAAGGGCATCCCTTCTAGAAGAGTTTTCCAAAAGCATAAATAAACCCATCGCGTTATGACGAGTCATAATTCGTAGCAGGGATATAGCTATCTAGACCTAATGCGATATAGGTGCGATTTAAGTAAATAAACGACATGTTATGTACAATTTTGATTAAAAATTGCAAGACGAAAAACTTCAGAATTCTCATTTGTATGAAGATTTCACACGGCTTTCCAAGATTTCCAATGCTTATCTTCTGAGGCTTATATGGGACCCTTGTACCTAATTATTTTCTGCATAACACTTTTTAGTATGATTTTTACTTAGGGTATGTGATCTGACCACATACGTTATCAGAGTCACGCCTTTTCCCATACTGACTGGCAAGGTACAGTTGTTCCCATGTTTAGCCAGTTAGCTTGTAGTCCATTTCGCATGACAGGCTGCTAGCCCATCGCTGCAACTATAAATGATTGACGGTTTTCTTCAATGGACGGTGGTTTTAAGGTGCTGATGCAAGATATCTACAGTAACGAAGTTGCATTTGCTGCTTATGATTTAGGCATAACGAGATTTATGCTGATGAAAATTTAGACTGATACAGATTTATCCGAAATAAGCAATAAGTTCAATGGACTGACCCAGTTATAGACATAACGCTAATTTAATATGAAGTTTAGTCATGACGCGGATTGATTCCTCTATAATCGAGGCGTCTATACTTGGCCGAACTCAATAACAAAAATGGCTGCCCAATAAAATGTGACGTTCGTAGTGTTGTGTAAAGATGAGTCGTTCCGGACCGTAATAGTTCCAGTAGACGCATCCGAACTCGGAACGACATCATTCCGGTCCGATCTGTCTAAATTAACATACTCCATAGACCGGCGGAGCCAGATCCACGAAGAAGATTGAGGAACGAGAGAAAGCGCAACTCCACGTCTCCGGTCCGATGGAGTCGGACGTTCGTCGGTGCGACGAGGATCGAGGAATGAGCTGAGCGCCTCATCATACCGACTCTTTCCCGCGACCTCTCCGTATCTGTGTCACTTTCCGTCCGGATAATACCCGATATATCGTGATCAAAATGAAATATTAAAATGTGGCTTATTAATAAACTGTAGAGATTAGAGAATTATATAAAATTAAATAAATATTATAAAAAATATAACAATAATAATAATAATACCTTGGACACTATTGACACACATTGATCTAGCCCCAAACTAGGATTCCCTGTATCTTGGGTACTAGACAACGAAACACATACTTATATAGATAAATATTATACTTAGATAGAAACAACCATGACTAGGTTACAAACATCCGTTCTTTTCTCGTTTGCCCCCGCCGGGACTCGAACCCGGTGGGGGCAAATATTATTATATTATAATATAAATGTATTATTAAATACCTACTTTGGGCATTAATCGAGGAACTTGAGCAACCGGTTAAACCTAGAGTAAACCGCTTTTCTAGCTTTAGCCGTAACGAATACATATCATTGATTTGATATTTTACCAACCATCAAGCTCCATCATTTTCGATTCTTCTTTTATGACGTGCTCGATGCATTTGGGCCACGATTCAGGGCGACTAGCTAGAAGGCGGAATAAGATTAAACTCGTGTTAACATTGACAACTACATACAAATTTATATAGAGTTGTCAAAGTTCACTCGAGCAAAGTCTTATTTCGCCTTCTAGCCAGTTTCTGCAATAGATTTATTTAATGCAATAGATTTTGGCCAGTATTTAATCGCACATCAAAAATACTGATTTTCGCAGCAAAAAAGGATCAGCAAAAACACTTTTTATGTTTTAAATATATTATGTGTACTCAAGTTTATATTTTAAGTATTGTTTGTTGTTCTTACATGTTCAACCTAATACGAAGGATAAAGGAGGCTTCGCTTCGCTCATCCCATTTACCCTTCACCTAAGCTACCGCAGCATTTTGTCCTGATATTTGTGGTGCAAATCAGTATTTTTGATGTGCAGTTTAATAGTTCCCATTGATTTTTAGGAAACCTTTTTTCGTCAAAGCATGCCCATCACTAAAACGAATTATGACACTTCTTGCTAATCTTTTTCAGATTTTCGTCGGAATTAGAATTTTGTGAAATAATGTTATTTCAAAACAGAATTTAGACCAGTTTTTAGTGAGATCTAGTGTATTTGTGTTTTATATTGTCTCTACAACTGAATGTGGTAACCAACACCGAGTGATCCCTTTGGAATATTGAATTTCCTGATCATGTGACATTTAATTACTTTTTCGGCCAAGTAAGAATGCCCATACTATACGGATTAGGCCAACCCGACTTGAAGGCTCCTGGCCCAAGTAGGAGAGGTACTTGGGAGCCTTCAAGTCAGGTTAGCCTAGAGCGTAGAGGGGCTAATCCTCGGACTAATCTCTGCTATTGATAGGAGAGATACTTAGCCATTAGGGACAACGGGCCTTAACGCACAAAATATAAATGTATAAAAGTCTCCTGTCTAAGAAAAAAATCTAACACTATTGTCAGAATAGCCCGCCTTACTTTGTTTATTGTTTGCGATCTATATTATCTTATGAAAGAGCGGTTCCTTTAACACGCTTACGATAACACAATTTCGGTGACATGATTATATTCTCCTCTGACATCGCTGTGTGTTACGAAATGACATAATCCACTCGAAAATAGGTCAAATTTAGGTTCAGTTAAGGAAATTATTTCCCGCCCGACACATTCCCTCGAAATTTAAATGAAAAATTGCAATTCAGTACGAAATGTCAATCTAACTAATATTATAAATGTGAAAGTAGCGATTTTAGGATGTTTGGATGTTTGTGTGTTTGTGCCTCAATCACGCTAAAACGGCTGAACAGATTTGAATGAAATTTAGCACAGAGGTAGTTTATGAGCTAGATTAACATATAGGATACTTTTTATCCGACTTCACCAGAAGGAGGGTAACGTTATCTCGGTTAATGATAATTCCTATGAACACGCAGATGGAGTTGCGGGCATCAGCTACTAAATTATATAAACATGACTTTCGTATCTGTTGCCTAGTTACGTGTAAGCAGTGCACCCAACATCGTCATAGCAACATTCAGTTGACTGCAGTCTTCACAAAATAAAAGGCCCGGTGGCGAAACGAAATTCAACCTTATAAAGTCAGTGACACGGACGCTGTCACCGGGCCTTTTATTTTGTGAAGACTGTAGTTACGGGTAAGGGATCGTCCATTAATCACGAGATGTTTTAGGAACTTTTAAAGACCCCCCTGGTGATACATGGTAAGGTTTTAACCCCCCCCCCTACCGAGATCACTTGTATTTTTTTGATAAGGGCCGGTTTCAAGAAGTCCCGATAAGCCCTATTGAACAGATAAATCATAAATTATGTCACATAGAGCATATTTTTGGAATAGGTTATATATTTCATAAAAAGGATCACAAATCTTAAAACACGAAATATCACGGGGGGGGGGGGGCTGTGTTATTTCGTGATTTTTTCCGAACCCCGTCACCCCCTTTCGAGCCTCACGTGATTAAAGTATGACCCCTAAGCAGTGCCTGTAATGTCGTCTTCAAATGATATTATCGTGCCGGTTTACTGGCAGGAAATTAATTTCCTTGACTGCACATATGCCACAGATTTTAATTCTCCTCATGGATTTTGGTTATTGTGATCTCAGAAATTCGTCTTAAAGTATCAGCAGTACCCACTATCTACAATACCAACTTATCCTAAACCAAATCTACGATATAATCTGATTCTTCCATTCCCCCAATTCTTGTGTGAAATCCAAATACGAGAATGCGCAACCAATATCTCTTCAGATAAACCTTATTTTCCGCTCGATACTCTTGCACCCTCCGGCTTCATTCTGTTGATATTCACATCGCATAGACGAGTCGTACATTGACCTACTTCGCTGCAAAAGATTCACAACACACACCCATGATGTTCCCAATCCGCTATACTGAAACTTTAGGACCCTTTAGGGTTAGTATTTGGGAGAAAAGTCAAAGGGTTCAGCCGATTCACCGTGCCGTGAAGGAGGGAATAGACCGCAGAAAGGCAGTTTTGCCCTAAATTGGCCCCATCCTAGGCCCACCCAACCCTTTGCCTATATTTGTGAGGTGTCATGACGAGCTCTTGGCAGACAGATCCGTGGGCCATTGCGTTACATGCTTCATTTAACATCTAAAGAGTTATCCCTCTAAATATTTACGCGGTTGTGTATGGGCTTTCCTAATGACTAGTAATAATATTTTGTCAGAGACAATGCCTTGAGGAGGTAACATGGCGTCACTCGTGAAATCTACATTTACCGTTTATTAAACAGAGGCAGGGTTAGGATATTAAAATAGAATAAGCATGGAGTGAAGAAAATTCTCCGAGCGAGATGATACTATTGCAACAGCAGAAATACAATGAGATGAATTTCATTTAAAACTTCTCCATTAAAATTACACTGCCCCAATTTTCAAAATAAGCGTTTCCTTCGAGTTTCTCCCCTATATTAATGAATATGCCGGGAATGATGAATCTGAGGATAATCCAAGTTGTATTTCAAAGCCCTTATAACGACGAAATAAGCCTTATTAGCGTTACGCCCTATGCTACCGATGACCTTTGTGGCGTAGTTATCAAGGGCCATGTAGAATTTATAAACTGGAACTTTTTAATCGTTGTATAATACCACGTATGCTGTTGTGATTTTGTATATTTCGCATCTAATTTTATATTCCAAAGATAGAAAAAGGCACTTATGTTTCTAATAATGATAGCGATTACAGTGTCTTTATACCCTATACTTGGACCTAGGAACTTTGATTAATGTCCTAGGGCTCTGCAGCAAACGCTAAAAAGTGTCATTAGTGGAGGGAGAAGGATGGGTGCATGCCGTTTACAGTTTACATATTGCCTTTTCGCTTACACTCAGCCGGTGAAGTGCAAATGTGAAGGAACTCAGGGTATTGTGACAGTACAGTGACCTATGGGGAAACTGTATCGGTGTGCAATCTATGTAGAAATTCACACTACTAGGACGGGGATTGTACGGTCGATCAATGGTTTTAGTTCAGCACTTGGCAAAACTCCAAATTGGTGTAAAGGATGTAAATAAACGCCTTTACATGTTGATGCACGAAGGGTTTTATTAATTTTACCTAATTATTCCCCAGATGATCATTTCACTGCAAATGTCCCTAGTTTCAACAATAAGAAACTAAATACATAAACGCCAAAGTTCTGCCATTTCACAGCTACAACTGTATCTTCACCATGCAATTACAGGAAGCTCTAATCAAAGGTTGGCCACAGATTATTAGTCTCCAGATTAGTCTGACACCTGATTAGTCGGGGACTCACACACGCGCTTCAAATGAAGAAGTAGTGATGCTTTAGAAGAAAAGCTTCAAGATAATGATCTGGGAGTAATCTTTCTCGACTGTCATCGCACAATTTTCCAATTTCAATGTAAGCAGGCTGGTGTTGTCTAATATATCCTTTTATAATATGTACTAGGTTAGTGAGACCCTTGGTGTACATCGTCAATCTATCCATGATACCTCATAGGTTAAGCTGCTGTTTAATTAGCCTCTTTCTGCAATTTCTATTTCACATAGTAATATGTTTAGGTTTCCTTATTAAGAGAAAATCTCAATAGTCATACACTCTCTTTGGGGTGGAGTGTACTGGAGAGGAAGTAAGAGCCTTTCCATGTTGTTTCCGAAATGTAACTGCCATCTGCAAGCGTTGCAATACGACCCATTTTGTATAATGCCAAGTATATTATCGTGTTATGGGCGGATCATTGACTAAATTGTAATAACAATTATTTTATAGGAGTGCAGGAACGTTATTTAAATCAAAGCAATATAAAGTTCCATGGTTTGAAAGGTGAAATGAGTTGAAGATGGCGACGTTCCCTCCACCACCACATGGTCTTTCCTGCCTTCGCGGCTTACAGACCAAATATTGGGCACTGTCATGCGCTACTTGCTTTCGGCTCTTTCATGCATGCAGTTTCTTGATGCCCTACACGTTCTTGAATGCGTCCCGGCCACAGATATCTGTGGTCCCGGCCTTTCTCCCTTTCTGGGCAGGCCATACAATACTATTTTTTCGTCCTCCCCAAATGGGGCTCGACAACACAACACGTTACTCAGCGTCGAACTGTACCACGTAGTACACTGCTGTCCTCAATCTTCAAATATTCTTCTCTTGGTGTGCCATGAGTCCACAAAATTGCGCAACGCCTTGAAGTTCTGCTCGCAAAAAACTAGCTCCTCGTGGAATATTGGGCCAACCGTTGTCCTCTTCAGTGCATCCAGCATCTCCGATCTCTCGTCCGCGTATAGCCTACATTCCCAGAGGGCGTAATCCCGGCTCTCGTTGTCCTCGCCGAATGGGCACTCTGCAGACTCGCACAGCCCTAGCCTGTGTAGGCGCTGTCTGAAGCATCCGTGCCCGGTTAGTACTTGGGAGACCATGAAGTCCGGTTCTACCCATTCTGAACTGAGCCTCACACCCACGTCTGGGCAGAATCCATACAGCTCGCGGCTGTCCTTACTGCCCTGCCATCGTTCTTGCCACTGAGCTACGATGTCTGCCCTAACCGTCGTCTTGAGTTTCCGGTACTCCCTGGGGGCCAGTTGGTGTCGCTCCTGAGCAATCCGTCCTACACGACAGACCTCCAAATCGGCTGGTAAAACTCCCGCAAGCACAGGTAACGCTGCGGAGCTGCACGATCGGTAAGTCTTTGTTAGTAAAATTAGCGCCGGTCTCTGCGTTCGTATCAACGCCCTTCTGACAACAAAGTTGGACGAACATCGGTACCATACTGCGGCAGCGTACGTAAGCGTAGCTATGTATGTCCCCGAGTACAAAACTCGGAAGGCGCGGTACTTCACTTGAAGATGGGGACAATCTCAATTCTCCGACGGAGGAGGTGCCGTTGCCAAAACTATTAGTTAATCTTTTCCGATAGTACCTATGTACTAAAAGTTGGTGGCCAACAAGCCATCTACAAAACTATAGCAACTTTACTGTACCCAATTGCTCGTATTAAGCTCTCTGATTTCGATAGGAACGCGCCTAACGACAACGTCGTCGAATAACTCTCTTAGAAGTTAGTAAAGATAAGCCAGCTCCGATTGCTATCCAACCAGTAGCTTCTTTCGGTGTTATTTTACAAGCGACAAAAGCTCTTTATCATTAACAGGTTATCTTTTGTAATGGTAATGGGCTATGCCTATCCCATTATAAAGTGTTTATGGTTCCTACCTGAAGTGTCGCATTATAGAACATGTATAGGTACAGATACAGTTACACACTTTTCAATCCACTGCAGGGCTCGGAAATGGGCGTAAGATGGCCTGTAATAGGGCCGCAAAACAATGAATAATTAACCAGGACAACAAATACATTTACAAGAAAAAACATGGTTGGCTTGTTTGTTATGGTGCTGTCACATATCAACAGATGGCTCTTCATGCCACATATGTCATGCTGCTTCATGTCGGTAAAATCTTGACGTATGCTGTCAATTGCATGCTGGGGTATCTTAGAGTATGGTTGTTGTTGTATTTGACTTTATTTAATGAAGTGACATTAAGACATCATGTGGAATACAATATGTAGTAAAAGAAATATAAATTCAAAATTTTGATTAGCCAGTATTACAACATACTCCCCCGTAATCAAAATAAGATTATAAACATAAACCTATTCCTTTTACACAATTCTGATGCTTAATGCGAGCTAAAGGCTTAGTGAGCACATCAGCCCACATCTCCAAAGTAGGAGTATATACAACACTAATAACATTGTTGGTTAATAAATCGCGTATAAAATGAAATCTTGTGTCTATGTGCTTGGTTCTGTTGTGGTGGACCGGATTCAGTGCCAATTTTTGGGCAGACTGCGAATCATTACAAATAGTGACAACAGTTGACTCACCTGTTAATTCAAACATCAACCGCTTTAGAAACACAGCATCCTTAGCCGCACTCGCCAAGCTCATATATTCGCTCTCACTGGAAGATAAGGCAGTGGTAGTTTGCTTTTTACTTTCCCACGAAATTGCTCCACCGGCCAGGGAGAAGTAAAATCCAGTGTATGAGCGACGATCAATAGGACAGTTGGCCCAATCTGCGTCCGCATAACCAAATAAACGTCCTCCGCCTTTCCTGTAAGTAATGCCCAAATCGATAGTTCCTTTTAAATACTGTAATACGCGCTTCGCTGCAATCCAATGACTTTTATCATATTTAGTGTTAAACTGGCTCAAATATGATACAGCAAAAGCGATATCAGGTCGCGTATTAACGGCGAGAAACATCAGGCAGCCGATTAACTTCTGATATGGGTATAATGAAGAATCATCATTACCTTTTTCACACGGCAACAACCTTTTAGTTTCCAGTGGCGTAGTCACAGCCTTACAATCGGACATTTGAAACTTTTCGAGCAAATCACGAATATAAGTTTCCTGCGACATTTTAATCACATTAGGTTTCCAATTAATATTTAAACCTAAATAATAGTTTAACGGGCCGATGACTTTCAGGCTAAAATAATTCTGTAAGTCAGATATGACAGTGTCAAGAGTTTTATTTTCCTTGTAAAATATGACAATGTCATCAACATGGAAGGCGAGTATTATTAACTCGGTACCAAACTTCTTAGTGTAAATACACGCTTCGGAAGGAGTTTGGTTAAAACCTATGCAGTGCAAAATTTCCGTTAACTTTTTATACCATGCCCTTGAAGCTTGCTTGAGGCCATAAAGCGAACGCTTTAGTAAGCATACTTTGTCTTCTTGGCCAGGTTTAGCAAATCCTTCTGGCTGACTCATGTAAACTTCTTCCTCCAAATTTCCATTTAAAAATGCTGTGTCCACATCTAAATGATGCATTTTCATTCCTGTTTCTGCAGCCAACGCAAACAGCATGCGCAGAGAAGAGTTCCGGACGACTGGAGAGAAAGTTTCCGAGTAATCAATGCCATACAATTGATTAAATCCTTTTGCGACAAGTCGCGCCTTATATTTCATAACGTCACCATGCGCATTTTTCTTCAATTTATATACCCATTTGCAAGGTATGACCTTTTTATCTGGTCTATTAACGAGAACCCAAGTTTTCTTCTCAAGCAGCGACTGATATTCATCTTGCATAGCTTGATACCACTTATCTCCATCTTCTGCATTCATAGCCTGTGAATATCTTGTAGGTTCATCCATATGCTGAGGGGATGAAGTCTGCATGCTTACACAATTGGCAGAAGAATTAGGTTTTCTTGGTCTCAAATTGTAACTTGATTCTGCAACCTCAATATCAGAATTTATTTCTTCTGATGAATGTGAAATAGCGGGTTGAACTGACTCATCTTCAGTCACAGTATTATGCAATTGCTCTGCATTATTAGTACCCGTCTCGATCTGTTCCGATATGGGTGCAATATCAGGTTGAACCTGCGTTTGAACTACTGAACGTTTTGAACTACTCGACGAGTTCTCTTGTGAACTTAACAGAAGAGGTATAAATGCTGGTTCAGGTAAATTATCACCAGACTTACATGTGTTACCTTTACCTTTCAAATTTTGAAAATTACTTTCAAAGAAGGTAATATCTCTGCTTTTCACAAATCTTCTTGGATACGTAGCGTCCCTAAAGTAATAACTTCTCGGATCTTCTGAATATCCGACGAAAATGTGTTCAGATGCTTTTATGTCCAATTTCTTCCGATTACAGTCGGGGACGTGGATCAAAGCTCTACATCCAAAAACACGTAGATGCGATAAATTCGGTATCTTACCATACCATTTCTCGTACGCTGTCTTGCCTTCAAGAGCACGATGAGGAGATCTGTTCTTGAGATATACAGCCATTTCTGCTGCATCTTGCCAATAGGCTGGAGACAGAAAACTGCCAGACAGCATTGACCTCACTTTCTCCATAATTGACCTATTGGTCCGTTCAGCGACACCGTTCTGATTTGGACTATAGGGAACCGTAGTTTGGTGTTGAATGCCTTCACTTTGTAAATACCTCGAAAGTTTGTCAAAAAAGTTCGGTCGCGCTATCTACCGGCTAGGCACAGGACTAACATGTCATTGGCACAACGTGGTCTTGCCACTATACAATTATTATTTTCTAGGGTAGAAAATATTACATACGTTTTTTTAATGTCACTATACATTTTTATCTATGGTCAATTGTGGAAGATGGCGAACTCCGAACATAATTTATCAAAAAAAAACTGTTGGAATAATAAATTTTATATTATAATTAATTAATTATAATTTTACTTCGCACTACCTAATGTCTCGGCTAAGAGTGCACTAATAATAATAATAAGTGTTCATTTCAGGTTATGTACCCATAGTAAAATAATAAGCAGTACAATACACAGACATACAGATAAGTAGTAAGAAGTAGTTAAACATACAGATAAAGGTAAAAGTATTAAAATGAAACTTAGAAGTCAATTTCTGGCAATTCAAATTGCACTCAAAATTATTAAAACTATATATAAAACCATTAACCATTGACTACATTTTAAAACAAGATTTTAACATTTTAAAAATAACATATTTTCGCTTGTAACTCATGTGAATTGAGAGCCAGTGGTTGTGTAGTGGACTGCAGAAATCATCACATACAGCACGCAACATTGCATTTCCTGTGCTTTTCAGTCTCTCCCACGCGGAAGCTATTCTGGACCTCAGGACGGCGAAGAAATCGGGGACTCTCGCGTCCGCGAAAATGTTTGACGCACTACAGAATCTCGGCCGTCTGAGGAGGATGCGGAATGCATCTTTGTATGGAATCCTCAGGGTACTGTAAGCTTTTCTCGTGTAGTTGATCCACAGGTGGCATGTGTACAGATTTTGGAAATATGCTTTATAAAGAGTGACTTTAACTTCCTGGTTATACCTGTGGAATCTGCTTGCAAGCATGGCATTTGTTTTAGAGAGCCCTCTTTTCCCGCTCAATGTCACGATCATCTTTAAGATCCTCTGTCAGTATGTGGCCAATATACTTGAAACGCTACACGATACGAACTGGAGAACCATTCTGGATAATCTAGGGCAAGCTCTCCGATCCTCTAACCTCCCTAAAAACTATCATCTCCGTTTTTAAGACATTAAACTTCAGTCCGTGTTCATCCGCATAATGCTCACAGACTGATAGCTTTCTAAAACCCTCGATAGAGGGGCTGAGGAGCACCATGTCATCTGCATAGCTGAGGTTGCTTACACAAACACCCCAACATAACAGCCGACCTTGTTACTCCTCCGTCTCCTAATCATCTCATTGACGATTGATTGAAGAGGTCCGGAGAAGTCGCGTCGCCCCACCTCACACAAATATTGCTCAAATCTAGGAAATCTGGGAAGCACGCATGTGTATTTGTGTAGATGAACCATTGTCTTGTAGACATTCAGGCTCGTAATACGGTATTTGACAAGGCAGTCCAATAAATCTAGAAAAGTGTCTCAAGCTGTAACTATTTCAACAAAAACATTTGACAATATCAAAATTGTAGGTATATTTCCAGCAGTTGTATTTTAAAAAATCAATTAAGTGTTCAAAAGACCGCATTTGGATATGACGTCACAGCTAATATTTCATAGAACTCGTGAACAAAATTACCGTTTTGACAGTTCCATTAAGTATCTATTTCGACTAGTCAAATGCCGTATTGCTGAGTCTGTCGAGAGTCCTGGGCGAAAACCAAACTGTGCGTCCTCACCAGCTCTGGCTGCAGAAGACGTCCCACTATCTTGCCTATGACGGTTCCTAGGGAAAGTGCACTAGATTGAATCCTCTCTTAGCGAGCCTCGCCTGCGGCTCGGCCCTCAAACTCACTCGTTTGTCTGTTGTTCATTTTCCAGCCTCTACAGCAATGTACTTTTTACCATTAAGCCTCTTTTCGCATCTTCATAATGATGTTATTCTTTCTACTATGCTTTTAGATTTACAGACGGGAACTATCAATCATTCTTTGGTCATGTTTATGCAACACAGAAAAATCATATTCGCTTTATTGTTATCATCAAAATTGCGGAAACGATACAGTGAGGGGCGTCTCGCGAATAAAAACATATGATCTACAAAAGAATTGATAGACACGCGCGACTGTGACGCGCTCGATAAATACAGCTCTGGCTTGTTTTGACTCGGATGGTATGGCTTAATAAAAATATTTTATAATAAAATACACCTTTCTTTTTATGAACGACGGGGAACAAGCTAGGTATGAAATAATACTGCGAAAGAACTTGGCACCTGTTGATTTCTGTATTATGAATGTTCTGAAAAAAATATAATTGTGTATGTACTATTCAAAAATGACAAGCAATGTTGCGTTCATTATCTACTTAATTTGTTGCACCTAAGTGACATTAAATCACACAAATATAACGTAAAAACGGTAGCTATTTTTGTTTTTTTTTTCTATACGGGTTAGTGTTGCTATAGCGATCATTGATCCGACTGCTACTGCGAACCGAATTATACATGGTAACCAAGGTAACGGTCGGTAACTATGGTAACGGTCGGTGACCGCTAGCATGATAAAGTCAAAGTCAAAGTACTTTATAACTGTAGATATTTACAAATACTTAGCAAACGTCATTTTTTGCCTCTTCTCTACATTGGGCCACTGTGGGAGAAGAAGGGCGTAGAAACTCCCACAGATTGATTTTTAGATCTCTTTTAAAAATAGGTTGTGCTTAACTAATACAAATATGAAAAATTTAATTGTTATGATTAATAAGCAGGAATAAATAATTACAAAACTATTAACAGCAAGGTCTGTGTTAAGCCAGATTAACCCCATACAGTCCTGTCATTTAAGTAATCTTGAACATTGTAATATCCCTTTTTCGACAAAGTCGCTTTAACATGCTTTTTAAATTGCTCAAATGGCAATTTCAAAATCTCCAGAGGTATCCTTGTAGTAGAGAATGCACTGACCCTTGAAAGAATTGCTAACCTTCGCGAGTCTAAAACGGGGCGCACATAGTCTGTGATTATTTCTTAGGTTAACATTACAGCTATCGCTATGTTTGGAAAATGTTGTAAGGTTCTTGCGTACATACATTATATTTTCGAAAATAAATTGACTAGCTACTGTTAGTATGTCAATTTCTTTAAAAAGCTCTCTTAAGGAGTCTGTTGGTTTTAAATTATAAATTGCTCGAATAGCTCTTTTCTGTAAAATAAAAATAGTTTGAATATCCGCTGCTTTCCCCCACAACAAGATACCATAGGACATCACACTATGAAAGTAACTAAAATATACTAGCCTAGATGTAGCCACATCCGTGCTTTGTCTGATGTTCCTAACAGCGTAAGCCGCAGAACTTAATTTACCAGCCAATTTATCTATGTGGGGTCCCCACTGCAATTTGCTATCAATGGTTATTCCAAGAAACTTCGTATCATTTACTAATTCTAACGTGCTGTTGTCTAACACTAAACTGGTCTCAACTTGCCTGACATTTGGAAGTGAGAATTTGATACACTTGGTTTTACCAGCGTTTAACAATAAATTATTAACTGTGAACCAATTCAAGGTTAAAGACAATACACCATTAACATCATCAAAATCTCCTTTTTGTCTTTCAATTTTGAAGATGCTAAACGATAGTAATTTCGAAAGCTTCAAGCAATAAGTAAGTAATGCTTACCTACTCATGAGCGTCCAGTGATAGACGGAAGTCGACCCCGCAAAGACTACACTCTCCGCATCCTATTAGTATTTTTTCACTGGAATAAAGGCTTATAATCAAGTTTCTAAAAGTAAAAATTGGCTGGAATGGAGCATGTTTATCTCTGTTCGGAGACCTATCACCACAGTCCCTAAGCATCCAATACTATCTCTGATCTAAAGTCTTCAACATCACGCCACTCCTCCACGCATCAGTGAAAGTGTCTCACCTGCCGAGGTTATCTTTTCAACAATTTACTCATACACTGGTGCTGTGACAATGGCTTCGGGGAAACAAGTTATAGGTTCCGGGAAATAGGCTTGAGCCTGTTTTATGTTGCTTACGACACTGTCTGGCGATAGGGAGTCGTTTGGTTGATTTTATAGAGTGTTGTGCAGAGGTGCGGTGGATGGTTTTTTAGGGTTCCGTACCCAAAGGGTAAAACCGGGACCCTATTACTAAGACTCCGATGTCCGTCTGTCACCAGGCTGTATATCATGAACCGTGATAGTTAGACAGTTGAAATTTTCATAGATAATGTATTTCTGTTGCGGCTATAACAACAAATACTAAAAAAACAGAATATAATAAATATTTAAGGGGGCTCCTATACAACAATTCTTTCAATACCACATACAAACTTATGAATGCACCTGGTTACGAAGATGCAGTTTGAAAGTAGCCGCACCAATAACTTTGTAAACAACATTTTGCTATGTAAAATCCAAACTATTCACTCCACACCATCCCTACCATTGTACGGTGGTACGGAACCCTTCGTGCGCGAGTTCGATTCGCACTTGACTTTTTTTTCTACAACGTCGACTGTTTACTGTTTATAATTACGAGTTAAATAATGACTTTATCTGACGATACGAGAAACATCGATTTGATTTTAATTTGACCTAGAATTCAGAAGTATGTGTACTTATCCATTCCAGCCTCGGTAATTAAGTCCCTGTCCATTTTGTTGAAATTTCGTTATACACTCAAAATTATCAATTGTGTAAGCATTATAATGTATTATATTTATTTTATTTTATTTATATATGTTATAGTAGGTAGTTATTTAGTTTATTGTGCACCAGATTCTCTTACTAGCAATAGACTGCCCTATCGTGCCTAGGTTTTCTGAAAGAAATTTCTTTTTAGAGATAAGCTCGCCTTTGCGCATAAAGTTTGTGTCATGTATATTTTACTGATCATTCACCGGCAAAAAATTGGGTAAGTATGTTGAAGTGAAATTAATTTTGACGGCCGCTTTAGCCTAGCGGGTAGTGTCCTGCCTACGAAGCTGACGGTCCTGGTTTCGAATTCCGGTAAGCGCAATTATTTGTGTGATGAGAATGAATATTTGTTTCTTAGTCTTGGATGTTTTCTATATATTACCATAAGTATTTATCTCTATTAAATATATCGCCGTCTAGTTACCCATAAACAAGCCTTGTTGAGCTTACTATGGGCCTAGTTCGACTTGTGTAAGATTGTCCTCCAATATAAAAAAAAATGGTATAAAATAAATTTCAATAATAAATTGACAAAAAGTCAGATTAACTAATCTCAAACTCACTATAGTTTATCCACTCTATAAACCTCTTGAATACCACCGGCGTTAGATAACGCCACCTTTCCGTTATAGGTTTTAAATTTTATTACCATGGCACAAGGTTCGAAATCGTGACCCGTCCAAACTACCCTCGGTTTTTGAGAGGTTAATGGTTTTTTGACAGCTCAAAACCTATACATTTTTGACGTTTGCAGTTAAACATATCGCTTATTATGTACGCAATAAGGAAATGTCAAAAGACCATTACTATTTATGGTCTATAGTGGACAAAGTATAAATAGTAATGGTCTATAGTGGAAAAAGTATAAATACCTTTTTGATCGATATCTCTTTGATCGCTGTGCACTGCTCGATCACCTCAGTGTCCCTCACATTGCACATAGGTGATCCTCAGTGTCCCTCACATAGCACATAGGTGATCCTTAGTGTCCCTCACATAGCACATAGGTGATCCTCAGCGTCCTTCACATAGCACATAGGTGATCCTCAGTGTCCCTCACATAGCACATAGGTGATCCTCAGTGTCCTTCACATAGCACATAGGTGATCCTCTTAGTCGTGGTTCGTTACTTGCTGGATTGTTACATGGTTGCAGCAGCAACCATTGCTGTAATTTTGCTGTATATGTAAAATCCAAACTATTCACTCCACACCATCCCTACCATTGTACGGTGGTACGGAACATTTCGTGCGCGAGTTAGACTTGCACTTGGCCGGTTTTTTCTGAATTGATCTTATCAGGTTGGTAGCCAGTGAGAACTGGCATTAGGATGGCTGGCAAAACAGAGAGGATTGCAAATTGTTTTGTAGAAATGTAAAATAGACTATTGGTACTTTTCAACAGTGTTTCTCTGAAAGTGGAACAAAGATTTACGCGCGTAAACGTATGTTATCAACAACGAAAGCTGTTGTTGATAACATACGCGCGTAAACGTATGTTATCAACAACGAATGCTGTTGTTGATAACATACGCGCGTAAACGTATGTTATCAACAACGAATGCTGTTGTTGATAACATACGCGCGTAAACGTATGTTATCAACAACGAATGCTGTTGTTGATAACATACGCGCGTAAACGTATGTTATCAACAACGAATGCTGTTGTTGATAACATACGCGCGTAAACGTATGTTATCAACAACGAATGCTGTTGTTGATAACATACGCGCGTAAACGTATGTTATCAACAACGAATGCTGTTGTTGATAACATACGCGCGTAAACGTATGTTATCAACAACGAATGCTGTTGTTGATAACATACGCGCGTAAACGTATGTTATCAACAACGAATGCTGTTGTTGATAACATACGCGCGTAAACGTATGTTATCAACAACGAATGCTGTTGTTGATAACATACGCGCGTAAACGTATGTTATCAACAACGAATGCTGTTGTTGATAACATACGCGCGTAAACGTATGTTATCAACAACGAATGCTGTTGTTGATAACATACGCGCGTAAACGTATGTTATCAACAACGAATGCTGTTGTTGATAACATACGCGCGTAAACGTATGTTATCAACAACGAATGCTGTTGTTGATAACATACGTTTACGCGCGTAAATCTTTGTTCCACTTTCAGAGAAACACTGTTGAAAAGTACCAATAGTCTATTTTACATTTCTACAAAACAATTTGCAATCCTCTCTGTTTTGCCAGCCATCCTAATGCCAGTTCTCACTGGCTACCAACCTGATAAGATCAATTCAGAAAAAACCGGCCAAGTGCAAGTCTAACTCGCGCACGAAATGTTCCGTACCACCGTACAATGGTAGGGATGGTGTGGAGTGAATAGTTTGGATTTTACATATACAGCAAAATTACAGCAAAATATTGTTTACAAAGTTATTGGCGCGGCTATTTTTACACTCCATGTACGTAACCAGGTGCATTCATAAGTTTGTATGTGGCATTGAAAGAATTGTTGTCCCGTGGTATTGAAAGAATTGAGCCCCCTTAAGTATTTATGTAATTCTGTTTTTTAGTATTTGTTGTTATAGCGGCAACAGAAATACATCATCTGTGAAAATTGCATCTATCTAACTATCACGGTTCATGAGATACAGCCTGTTGACAGATGGACGGACGGACGGACAGACAGCGGAGGCTTAGTAATAGGGTCCAGTTTGACACCCTTCCGGTACGGAACCCTAAAAACTTAATAAGCAAATACCAACTTGAAAAGGCCCTTTTCACACACTAATGACCATCATACCTATTCTATAACTATTTGCGGATACTGACAGTGCAATCTAATCAGAAGTTTGGCAATTCATGACTTAACAGTGTTTCTTTAATGAAATGAAGCAGCCAAAGTTAAAGTAAAGGTAAACATTTCTTTATTACTGTTGATATTTACATATATTTAGTAAATGTCATTTTTGTATCTTTTCTGCTCTTCTTATCGTAACTAGTTCATATTGCGAGGCGTTAAGGTAGTTTCAAAAGTTTCCCTCTGAAACTCCTTTAGCGCCTCGCAATACAAATTAGGTATTTAAGTTTTGCTTATCTGTTTTTATTTTTTCGTTTCCCCCGAGTATGCAGTAGGTACTTACCTAAATAATATTTTTCTAAGGCTTTTTTGTAGGTATAAAACACAGCGCGACATCTATCGGGAATATCTTCAATCACCCAGGAAGCATTCGTCTCGCATTTTACTACCACACGGCAAAACGTTAGCAGCAGTTTGTACTCGTAGTATTGTTGGTTCTGGGGATCTAAAGCAGATGGCGCTAGTATTATCCGTTTCAGTTTCATAACATAAGCCATCTGCTTTAGATCTCCAGAACGAACAATACTATGTACGGGTACAAACTGCTGCTAACGTTTTGCCGTGGTAGTGAAATGCGAGACGAAATGCTTCCAGTATCATCCGGTTCAGATTCATAACATAAAACAAAATAATGTAAAATAAGCAACTAACTATAACCAGGGGGAGCCAGTTAGTCAAGACCACAGAGTACATTAGTTAGTCTGTCAAGACCGATGGAAATACTTGGATCCTAAAGCCCTTTACGTCTTCCTAAAGAGCAACAAATTAACACAAAAATTTCCAGGTTCTCGAAAGAGGACTTGTCCAAATACAGTGAAAAATTAAAGCACGTGACACCGGCGATATTCTTTTGTTATTACACCGTGACTATTATTGAAGACTTATCGCCATACCTAGGAGTCGTTTCATGATTCATTAGGGATTAGTTAATGCACTATTTTTCATGTAAACGTAAATTTGGAAACGGATTAATGTTTCATTAAATAATGATACAATTTATTAAGTAATTTTAAGGAAATAATTATAAATTATCTATAAATCTGTACTATAGAAATTTCTCTAGCTCATGTGTATGTGATACGCGTCATATGTTTTGAAACTCCGAGAGATCTAGAGGCTGCTGTAGATACGCTAATGGATTGGACTGGAGGAATAGGAGGGAGGTAGGAAAGTTAAATTATCTCTAAAAAGCTTCTAAAATATTATTTTATTCATTTCTTTTCTTTAGATATATTTATTACATTCCATAGGTAGGTACGATAAGATTATATTGCACAATCTACATATTCCAAACTAAAGCACTTTATACCTGTCTAATATGTTAACAAAGACCTAGATTTTTAAGTTGCTTGTTTTCCCACTGTTCTTGGTAACCATACCATACGTCATTTTTTGTTAACATAATGGACACGTAAGACAGAATCGACTTTACATATTAAACATAAAATATACATACGTTAACTATTTGGGATTGCGAAACTTGAATCACTGTGGATTAATATAATCTATACTAGGATTTTTTATTTGAGGCCAGAAATGTAAACAAACAACTGTCATTTTCCAGTACAAAAAGTATAACATGAATTTCAAATTAAACGGTTTTGTTCTAGAAAATGACAGTTGTTTGTGTACATTTCTGGCCTCAGATTAAAAATCGCAGAATATATAAATGTCAGATGACTGATGTGACAATTGAGTGACATTCACAATAATATAATCCTATCCTGAGCG
The DNA here is from genome assembly GCA_949825045.1 of Argyresthia goedartella. Taxonomy (NCBI): domain Eukaryota; kingdom Metazoa; phylum Arthropoda; class Insecta; order Lepidoptera; family Argyresthiidae; genus Argyresthia; species Argyresthia goedartella. Next base: position 17,175,992 of record OX463810.1, read on the forward strand.
GTCACACCCCCTCCCAATCCGATGAATCTATGTATACAAGGGTGCGTGCATATGTTGATGTCTATGTTTTGCCTTTGACTCGCTATACTAATTTATCTGTGCCTACAAGTTCATATTACATAGTTATTTAGTCTGTGGTATATAGATATTCATACTATAGATTATATTACCAAATTAAAAAGGGAGATGACGCCTAAACGCAATATAAATAGTTGATATTGAAAATATTCTTATAACGTAAGTCTTTGAAAACTATAAGTAATTGAGCTTTAATTAGATTGAAAAAGGATATTACGAATTTATGAAGTCAGGTACTGATAACATGCATACAAAGAAATCTAGATTATTTTAGTTTTACGTAATTATGCGATGGATACTATTTATCATGGCACTAGTCTTTTTGCTAACTACAATGCCCTAGATTTTAAGACAAAGAGCTGAAACTTGCAGTCATTTCGACTATCCAGACCGAAAAAAATGCTTGCCTTCCTAAATACCTTCTTGCCTGACTCACTATACCTTGGTGTTATGAGAACACTGCGTTGCTTAAATTTAAAAGACATTTTTTTCAACGAGCTACCTCTAAAGTAAAGTATCATACAAGTAACGACTCACCTACATAACCTCACATGCGTAACATGCTAAGTTTACGAACAAATCTTAATAACACAAGCCTTTACAAAGAGGACCTTTTTCCAATTTGCACCTCCCACTCATTACAATACTCATGCATGCGATTTCATCATGCTACCTTATGCACATTTTTAACACGCCTGCTCAAACTATACTGATTTTATAAATAAGTATGTCAAAAACATTTAATTTTTGCGTTTAATTTTTTCTAAGTTTTGAGTGCATTGCAGAGTTATTTTAAAAGCCTATTTGCATTTATTTATAAATCCATAATTCTGCAATCCATCCAGTCTTCATTTGACGTGGCCTACATAATTCCAGACACTTCCATTTGCTCAGTAGACCGCTGTACTAGTTCCAGAATACAATCCACGTTGCTATTAGGATATATGTAGTTCCTTCACTCGTCGTCATTAAGTAGATCTATGCAGGACTTTGCTTTGGTATCCCTGAAAGATAAAGGACTTGTAAATAAAAATTGGTTTTGGAAGGACATTTAAAAACAGATATTATAAAACGAGCCTAGCCATAAAATAGATAAATTGGCATTTCATGGGTATCCCTATAGTGCTTTTATACGTATCATCATCATATATATACACTGACGAGCAATGAAAAAGTTCCAGTGACATAGCACCAAATTACTCCTAAACGGGAAAGGCTAGCTTAATGACGCCGTCTGCAATATTGAAGTACATTTAACAGCGCATCAGAATATTACTTAATACTATAATATACTTTTTAATTTATGAAGCTAGGTTCTATGTCTTAGGAGATATTAAGGTGTTTGTCGGCATTTTGTGGGTGGAACTTTTTCATTGCTCGTCAGTGTATATATATATAATTTTATGTATCAATCATAAACATCACATCCATGCAATAAATATTACATGCAATATTTTTTAATAAATACTGTCGGTTTAAATGTAATGCAACAAAGACTTCGAATCTTGGGAATATAAATTACTTACGCGATTTTAGTCCGTCGACACACCCGCAGCTCTATAGGTCCATTCCGAACAGCCTTGAAGAGCCCTAGAGCTTCAATATGGGCTAGCTCATGGCATGCTTGACCATTCACCGCTAGCACTTCATCTCCTGTAATGTAGAGAAAGAAAAACCATTTAACACTAGTTACTCACTTGAAAGTTGGAGACGATGCAGACGATGGAGGTCAACATTTGATTAGTCCGGATTTGTCACAAATAATAATTCTAATCTTTGTCGATGAGATACTTGCACGACTCGTAGTATTTGTAACAGTCAAACAATACTGAGCTCCTTGTAAACAAACAATGAACAATCGACATCTACATTGAATATTCATATCATACGTGATGCCCATTCCGGCTTCTTTCATGTAAACAATGCGATATGCACGAGCATGTCAGGCCGTGACTGTGTACTGCATCGAAACTGTTATCGCACATTCTTGGGGCTAACATAACTCATGATAAACTGTTAGGTATTACGAATCACACAAACCTGCTTTCAATCTCCCATCATCAATCGCTTGACCTTGTGGAAGGATGCTCTTTATGAAGATCCCCAATGGTCCCCGCGGTGAGTCACGTCCACCAACGATGGTGAAGCCGAGTGGTCTCTTCCCGCCTCCTTTCTCAAACGTGATCGTGTGATACGTGTGCGTCGGCGCTCGCGGCTTCCTTGGCAGCGTCCGGAAGTTGTCCGCACTCGGTATTTGGATCTCACTTCTTCTATCTTCATGGACAGGTGGCGCGTCTGGCGCATCAACGTCCACCACTTCACCAGCACAGCTGAGCGCGAGCGCGTCCTTGTTTGCTCCACCGTAGCTGACGACTTGGCGACGCATTAACTTGTTATTCATGCTGCTATAACTCGCGTTCTGGCCCTTATGGAAATGGGAGCGGCCGCTCGCCGCGCCGGCGTCCCTTGGCTCGTCGGCCGCTGATAAGGCGGCGCGATTACATGCGGACTCGTCCTGCGACCGACGCCTCTGGTCTATCTTGACGTCATGAGCGATACGCCTCTCTTTTCCAATTGTCATGGCGTTTTCGTAATCCACTGAACTCTCCCGCATCAGTATAGGGGTTCGTTGAGTCGGGTCCCTTAATTTCAGTTCGGATGGTTTTTCGCGTGGCCGGCTTATAACTATGTCTATTTCTGAGGTCCCAGATTTGAGTGCTTCTTTTGCCTCTGCCATAGTGACATCTCGCAGTCTGCGACCATTTACGTTTAGGAGTTCGTCGCCAGTGCGAAGAGTTCCCTCTCTGAAAGTACAAAATATAGATTATATAAATATAATAATAGGAATTGTAATACAATTAACTAGAATATTTTAACATGTAAGTAACATACCTTTCAGCTAATCCCCCGGGTATAACGTGGGCAACCAAATATCCAATATGGCCTTCATCAGACAGTTTAGTTTTAGCAATGAAAATTCCTAGCTCGTCCACAGGGTTCCTCCTGTTAATTCGTACCACTTTGAATTCGGAAACTAATCTATCTGGCTTGTTACCAATGGCAGGTTTCCGACAAGGTGGTATTGGTGGAATACCCTCTCCCTGGCTTATATCTCGTTGCCGCATTTTTTGCTTCTCTGTTAGTTGAAGGTATTGAGGTTCTGATAAATCGCCGTCATTCGTTGGCATGCGTCTCAGAATTTCTTTGCGGTCGAGAGATAACGCTCTCTGGGTGTGTCTTGACCGCGGTCTGGGAGCATCAGTTCTATCTCTGCTTATTCTACCCGATGCCCTTACTTTCATATAACTTTGGTCGCCAGACACGCTTCTGCCGTGGCAAGGAACCAATGCATGTGATGCGGAACTTTCACAGCGGGACGATATCCTATCACTTTCGAATATCGATGAAGCAGCTGACTCGTTGACTAGAATACCCGAATCTGCATCTTCGCAATCTTGTATGAGAGCATTTTCATCATCACAAGAAACGTGGTAAACATCATCATGGTAGTCTGAGCTTTGTGATTTCTGGAACTCATCTAATCCTGGTAAAGCTCCATAAGAAAAACTTCGTAGCTTGGCTTTGACTCCTCCACGTTTTTTACGGCTTCTGCTGCCCGCACTGTTTGATTTCAGTATGTTATCATTACTAACGCTAACTTCCTCCTCATTGTAGTTATGTTGGCGATTGAATTTTGAGAAAATTTTTGTTGTAGAAGGTTTGATGTATCTGTCCGACATGGCCTTTAATTTTGCAGATAAACAGGAACTTGGACCTACCGAGTCTTTCCCATCTTTTAATTTATATTTATCAGTCTTTTTATTTGATTTGATTGTAACATCATGAACTAGAGTGTCATCGTATGTTTCATAATCGTCATTGAATATTTGATCACTGGATTTTGAAAGTTTCGCTGCCACTTTTTTGGGTGTTCCATAATATCGATCACATTCTGACCCGGAGCTGTAGCACCTAGTGCCTCTTTGTGTGAACGGTTTTGGTTCCCTCCATGGATATTCGTTAGGACTAGTCATGTGAGATCCCTTTGTAACGAAAACATCGTCGTCATAATGAGGCATCCGGACCCACGGATTGTGGTTTTCGAATTCCAGTTGGCTGTCCGGGTAATTACTGGGGTATCGGCAGTGAGTAGCGTCCTCTACTTGCCCGAAGCCACTACACTCACTTCCTGATGTCGAGGCAGCATCGTCTCCATGCCGCAATGGACCGTTGGATTTGAAACAGGACAGTTTTGTGTTTTTCACTTTATCGAGTAGCGGGTTGCGTCTTTCTCTGTAACCCACGTACTCCTTCTCGACAGAGCCTACGCGGTTTTTGCATAATGCGCCATAACTCTCCTGCGGTGACGTGGGGCTAGTATGCAATGATACGCGCCGACACGTCGGTGTATCTCCGCTGATTTGACATCGGTGCGGGGACTTTTCCACAATTATTATTTGTTCGTTCAAGTTGTAGAAGTTTGTCTCCACCGAGCTGCTGCTGCTTTTTCGTTTCGGGAGTCGGGCCGGCGAGACATCTGAAAAGTTAATAAAAGATCTCGTAAGTAAATCAAAAGTTGCGTCGCAGCTAATGTGTATTCAACTAGTTTTCTTTGACTCTTTATGTACATATGTATGGGCGAGTACGTGCTAAGGAAATCGATTCTATAGAAAGTTGTCAAGTAAATGTACTACTGCAGGGAGCTAGTTTTCTAATGACGACAAAAGCGGATCGGCGGAAATAAGTAACATATTGATTGAACTTGTTTTCAGGTAGCCTAGACGGTTAAGTTTGACGTCGTCATTCCGTTTGTGAAAATGAATTAATCATACATACATGATCATCTCTATCCTTGATGAGGATAATCCTTACGTAACTGATTGCAACGGTATTTTAATAAGTGATGAATGCCTATTATCTAGGCAATGCAATATAATGAGTTTGCAACTCGTGACCTATATAAGTCCTGATGAAAAAATTCCAGGCATTTCGATTTAATTTATATTTATAATACTTGTTCCAAACTGTGGGTATTTATAATTTACACATCACGTGTTTACTTGTACCCAAAGAACATGCAATTAGGGACCTCTTAAGTAAGACGGGAACATCCATTATAATGTGCCAGGATAAGAGACTTGTACATTACAACTATGTTATTTATTGCGTTTGTCCAACTCATCTAAAGTTTCATTATCTTTTGCGTCAAAGGTCCAGGCAGGACATACGTTAATGATTTTAATGTCCATTCAAAGTGATATGTGTTGATTGCTAAATATAGTATGACCTGTGGGTATGGCCGAAGTTATCGTTGTTGAATCGAACTGTTGGTTATTGACTGTATGTTATTGACTTGAGTACATTGAGATATTTACAACTTAATCATGAAATTTGAGTAACAGTAATAAGCAGCAGGTACCTACAGCAAATCTCCACATTTAAGATTTTGGCCTTACGCTTAATTTTATTATAATGGTGGAAATACAAATGTACCTTCTTAGGTAAAATAAAATCAAACCTACGTGATGACGCAGTTCACTTGGCAGTTGACAATTATTTTGCAAATTTTACAACCTACTTTTTGCGACCTATAAAACCACGTGGTTTGAACTAAATTAAGTAATAAATGACACGTTATGTCCCACACAGTATCCAAAAACAGAAAGCGATACATACGTTCAGACTATTTGGAGCCGCTTTTACGATAAAAGTGAAACAACTAAGGGCACTCACGTCATGTGAATGTGACACACACTTAAAAATGTGAGCTCACAGTTTGCAACTCTATAACGATTGTGGAAAACCAGGAATTTGGAAACCTTCCACCCAAAAGTACCATTACATTAACAAATAAGGACGGCTTGTGTTTAAACGATTACCAAAAAATTCGAAAATTTACTACCAATAAATTCGAAATGACTGCCAAAATAGATGGATGTCCACCAAATTGTATTTGGATTAAAGATTCTTTTTATGTTTTGTGTACTAAAGTTTATGTTTTAAGTATTTGTTGTTGTTCTTACATGTTCAACCTAACACGAAGGATAAAGGGGGCTTCGCTTCGCTCACCCCCTTTACACCTCACCTAAGCTACCGCAGTATTTTGCCCTGATATTTTCTGCACCTTTTGGTGGTCCTTTGGCCATTTTGGGTAGGAAAAAAATATTTTGGTGGTCATTATATTTGTTGCCAATAAGGACTACTGTGTGGGAGGTAATGTGCCCGCATGGAAAGGAAAAAATAACATGCAAGCATAGCTAATGACATGACTGTAAGGCTTTCTCCATGGAATTCTATAAGTACCTAAATATACATATAGGTGGATTGGGAGGTAGAATAGCTCAAAATATTTTTTAAGCTTAAGTAAAGGAAGTAAGCCCACCAAAAAATGTAATTAAAGACGCACCTATTCTGGATCTTCGCGTTGAATTCTGTTCCGTTTCCGGCGTCACGGCGGCGAGCAGGCGGCGTGGGGGGTCGCCCTTCTTGAACCACCGCATCCCGCCGACCGGCCACTTACTCCATGCTGCGAGCTGCAACAAAGAAAGATATTGCTGTTAAAGGTTTGCAGTTTGCTTACGATCTCCATAGATGGTTGAACTTCCTTTGGCCGCCAACTTAAATCCACGGCCAAACCAATGCGTGGCGGTGAATTTGATCTTGTATTCTGTGGTTTGATGTATGTATGCGATGCGACAAAAGACGAAGTTACACATTTTTAGTTCGATCTGAGATGTTTTATCTATTAGTATATTTAAGTAACATATATTAGGCACAAACCTCCGTGGTGTTTGTGATGTAAATAATTGTATTTAAGTGTGTTGACTCTGTTTGTTATATAATAAAAAAACAAGAGTAGCGAAATTTTTGTCCATCATGCCTGCCTATACAATTTACAATCCCAAACCGCTCTCTAAAGTTGGCAAGAAATATTGCAAGTAGTTCTTTCGAAACTCAATAACCCCATCTGATAGCATGTTTCGAGTTATAGGCGTGACACTATGTAAATAAATTATGTAAATGTGTATTCACATATCAATAATGAGCAAGAACCATATCATCTCTTATGCAATTTCTTGTTCGTGATATTAAAGATTTAAACAATGCACATGATTTAACACCTAAAGCGTTGCTTGGTATGTCACAGCAAAACGTAGTAGCGTTAAATTTGCAAAGTAATGACATCACTGTTGTAAATGATTAATGAAATGAACCACTTTCATCTGTTTACAAAACATGGAATGAACAACTGTAACAATAAAATAGAAAGAAGAACAATTCCAATTGATATGTCCCATACATGGCAACACCACCCCTATAGACGTTTGTAGGAGAAATTTATTACTAAATTGATGTTACTTTTATCCATCAATATTATTTCATAAAAAAAGCCTTTGATTTTTCATTAAGGTGGCGCCTTTTCTATTGATGCTCTTTGAACTCTTTATCTGACATTTATTATTAATGTATGTGCATGTGTGTATATTTGCGGTTATCGGCAGAGCAAAGAGTCAGAATCTTTATTGAAAGACATCGATATTTATATTGAGACTATGCGGAATATCATACTCGTAACTTTCAATGAAAGTCGATCGTTCCATTACATGAATGTGCTTTCATATAAAATAGCTCTATGCATGCTACATATCGGCATCAATGATATATGTATAAAGTGAATCAAAAGTAGCAGGATCTGAATGTAAGTTGATCCTTTGATATTCTAGTGAAAAAGTGGAAATAGATACAATTGAATGCGATTTATTCAAAAGCAGCTCAGATGTGTTTTTTTGAATGTTAATGATATGAAAAATCTCCAAAACTAAAATAAGTTATACACGGGTAGAGTACAAAGAATATATGATGTAAGTGCTCAATTGCGGCCGTACTTTAAGGTTCCGGACTTATTCCTCTCTAATCTAATACTTTGAGCATTTTGCTATGAAAAAAAGGTATGGCATGTTAAACTACTAAGTAGGTTCCAGAAACTTCGAACAAGCCAGTGGAAGTTGAAACAAGGGCGCTCCTAGTTTAGGCTTTAGAAAAGGCAAAACGTGTTATTGCTCGGAACGTACTAGGAAAACATCTCCGTAATGATGCCCATACTCAGAAAACACTCTCACTAGGCTTATGTTATCCTGGTATCTGGTGACGTCTTTGTTAGGTTTAACACCGTAAAGGACTTTTAAAGGAAATAAAATATAGGTACTTAGGTAGATTATAAGTAGTCGTGTAGTATTAGTATTTACCGCATTAGGTCTAAGCCTGTAATGGTAGATATTTATGATAAATAAATAAATAAATAAATAAATAAAAAAATGAGAAACCAAGCTGTTACCGGATGTCAATAGTTATTTTTGTCTCAAGGAAGTCTTAATTTACGGCGCTGGCGGTACATTAAATCCAGAGTGAAGCGAAGGATTCTATGATAGAATCCTGAGCGTAGCGAGGGATTCTTAGTTAGAATCCTGAGCGTAACGAAGCTTCGAGCGTTAACGCCCATGACGAAAATAATTTTGCTCCTGAGTGACATTTACAAATTTTCATACCGGCTATGAGGAAAATTGAAATAAAATGGTCTAAAAATAATGAAATAACTATACTTCGAATTATACTTTTACCACTTTTCCAGTAATCGGACAACGAAAACATTTATTTTTTATAATAGCGGATTGTGAAGTATTAGGGAAAGGTATATATAAAATATTTCTGTGCTACTCTTACCCATGTATAAAAATAATCGAATCGAATATTACAATGGTTTCGGATATCAATATTCATTATATCACAATAGCAGTCATCGAAAATTTCATTTCAGTAAAACTTAATAATTTATTGTGAAAAATTCATAAATTTTCATATATCGTTGTTAAAGTTAAAACTTGCAACCTGTTCGTTTTTAGGGTTCCGTACCCGAAGGGTTCCAAACGGGACCCTATTACTAAGACTCCGCTGTCCGTCCGTCCTTCCGTCCGTCCGTCTGTCACCAGGCTGTATCTCAAGAACCTAGCTAGCTAGAGATTTGAAATTTTCACAGATTATGTATTTCTGTTGCCGCTATAACAACAAATACTAAAAAACAGGATAAAATAAACATTTAAGGGGGCTCCCATACAACAATACCACATACAAACTTATGGATGCACCTGGTTACGTACATGGAGTGTGAAAGTAACCGCACCAATAACTTTGTAAACAATATTTTGCTGTGTAAAATCCAAACTATTCACTCCACACCATCGCTTCCATTGAACGGTGGTACGGAACCCTTCGTGCGCGATTTAGACTCGCACTTGACCGGTTTTTAATAGATTACGATGAAATTACAATCGATTATTTTATTAAGATCTGTGTTAAATGCTACATGTCAATGAATACATTTAAAAAGTAGCTTAAACAGAAAAGTAGCATTTAAGTAGAAAACTTTCTTTTCCGAATGAAAGGTGTGAAAAATATATTTTTTACAATACACACATATTCATTCAACATTCTGTGTTTCAAGGTGTCCGGGGTGTCAGATGAATCTGTCATATAGAGTTTATCCGGAAATTGTGAAACAGACCATTAGTCGCCTTATCTCCTAAAGCCCACTGCTGCCGAATTCATCAAATTGAATCAAGCTTACGGGACGTTGAAATTGAAGAGTAAATCAACTCAAGCCGCACTTTTCGGCTCTCAAACGATTTTCCCATCGGAAGGACCGGATATTGGCAATAATTTCAGGATAAAGCTATGATGAATGCGGAAATTGCAGGTGAGTAGGATAGAACAAGCCTTTTTATTGTTTTTATATAATATCAGAGAGAGCAATGTCGTAGTTGGAAGAAAAACAAAAGAAAAGCGTATAGGTAGTTTTGCGACGGTGATGGATTGTTAATGTACAAAGTTACTTATCAAATAGGTATGAATAACTTGCATATATTTTATCAGAATAAATCTCTATGTCTAGACATTAGGCGCGAACATTCCGATTGTCCTAGATTGTTATAGATGTCGGACAGTTATATCATAGGCAGATAAATACACTAGTCTGCAAAACTTACTACTACACTTTTAAAATTAAATTATTTTCTTATCAAAAGAAGTTAGAGATTTGAATTAAAAAAATGTTTTATAGAATTTTTTGTCAGCTTTCTTTGAAACTGAAGGACAAATTTAAACTCTTTTTCGAGTCCTTTTTATTTCGAAAGTGCATCTTGTTTACTTAAAAAGTTATTGCAATTTTAAAAGTGAGATTCTTAGTTTTGGAGGCCAGTGTAGTTATTAAACTAAGGCATATATGTGACCATTAGGTCACATATGCCTTAATAAAAAATATTATGAGGTATTAATGAGCCGTACATAGTTACGACTCATTTCTATAATGTGTGCATAATGTGTGTTGTTTAATGGTGATGAAATAATTTCAGTGAGTCATCCATCAGTTGACCAACTTCTAACTGTTTACCGGATCCGCAAAGCTTGCACATATACTCCAGCTAGTGGTGGTATTTCCGAAAACAACATTTGTGCATTATGAAAATCAATTACTTAATATCAGTAAAGTCGCAAAATACCTACATTAGAATGATTGAAGTATGGATCTCTATATAATTCGTTCTTTTTAGGTTTGGTTGGGCACCTGTCAATAGCTCCCAATAAATATTTATATGTGTGTACTAATTACACAATTTTCTCAATCGATGCAGGCCATCATAAGGTTTCTGATGGCTTTTTATTAAAATAATTTTTTCCGCTTCAGACTTGATAATATAATATAATATAATATACACAGCACCATCAGATGAAACTACGCAGGTTCACCTCTGGACTTTATTTCGCCTGGCTGTGCAACCAAAAAGAATATTGATGTGAATATTGCCGACAGTACACACATCTCTTCTTAATTTAGAATGCTGTCGGTCAATTCTACGAGACTGGTTTTGTATGCCGACTGCTTGAGCAATTAAATAATTGCTTAACCGAAAGTGACCCTACATTACGGCCAGATTCTAAATGACAGTCGTATAGTCATCAGCTAATTAACTGAGTTGCCTCATTTATAACCCGACGTTGATGCAAGGGGACCCAACGTAATAAGACGTGAGAAAACTTCCATTTATGTTGACGTAATGTTGACACCTCTGTTTAAATGACGCTTCACTTCGCTTCCGAGAATTATGTCCGTGGGTTTATGGTGAAGATACAATTATGTAGGATATTAGCGTTCAAGAAACATTAGACATTAAGGTCCGACAAATGCGAAGCGGGTTGGCACTAATCTCGGGTCATCTTTGGTATTTCATACAAATTTTTACATGGAACGTCAAAGTTTACTCTCAAGTTTAGTGTTAACCCGCGCTCCATATATCAGGCCTCAGTGTTTAGTCAAAGATGTTAAAAATCTAGTTGATAATGCAATGGATATCAATGAATTGAGTATACGTAGACTAAAGAATTTAAGAAGAAATACCCAGCACATGCGAGCTATTTAAGTGAGAGACAATCTTAAGAAGACATTTCTCATTTTGGCAGCGATTTCGTCTTCTGGGAATACTTTACAAATAGCCTAGAGAGAATTATATTTGGAGCCTAGCCTGCGAACGACGTTTGACCTACCTGTCTCAATCCAAAAATAAAGGTAAGCTAACTTTGTATCGATCTTCTATGAACATATTTTGTAACGTTACAGACAACAATGTGTTATTTTCTTTCTTAACATATCTGATAAGATGTCTGGCGCCGGACCAACTTTTATTTCCATAATATCGCAAATTGTCTTCTGTTTTGGTAAAAGCACATCTTTGTGAAACATATATTTTCTTCATGACATTCTTCCCCTTCTCATTTGTGGAATTGCAGACGCACAACGACATTATCCTGTTAACCAATTGCTTTGATTGGATTCAGTGTCAACAAACTAATGCGCTAAGTTGCTACCTACTTAGGTAAACAAAACGGACGCAGATAATCGCTGGCTTAATTCAGAACAAATACACTTTACAAATACTTAAACTGGAACACAATTAAATAAACACTCACGAAATACGAAAACACCGATTGAAAATACCGATTACTAGGGTACAGTCGGGAGTATACCACATTGGGCTTTTTGTAACTTTGTTGTTTTGTGCTGGTAGAAGCAAAATACAAGAGGAAGTGTGGTGGTGTACCACCACCGCCGAGCTTGAGGTGGTGTCAACTGTATGTTGAATGACTAGCTGTGTACCTTATGTATTTTGGCAGTACACCATCACATCAGGTATTGAGGTCGCAGTAAACTGAGGATGTGTTTAAGCAGTCTGTAGTCTGTAGTGAATCTTGAAATCGTGCTTGAATTTGACAATACCTTGAGACAATATGTGAGTCAAGAGTTTTGACTGAGAGTACATGTTCGCATAATGTGCTCTAGGCTATAATATCAATAATGGAGATATGGCAGGTTCTGCAAGGAAGAATCCATTGAATATGCTCAGCATATGATGGCATCAACAGATAGTTTCTAAAATATGCAGAAACGTCTAACATTGATCGCTACGCAAACACCATAAACCAATATTAAACTTATTAATAGACCTGACCCACTCACTTGACATCAGAAATGATAGCGATAAGGTAGGACCGATAGATAGTGCGATATCTGCTAACCTACATTCGAAATGAGGGCGGGACATGCACTTGACAGATTTGAAAATAGATACTATTTTGGGACATCTGCCTTTGGCGCAGTAGCTGAGTGGGCGAGATGGTTCTACAGGAAGCGACATTTGTTTGACAAATCTGGGTTAATTCCGCTCATATTGATAATAAAAGGCTGAATAATTCGCTGAATGAGATTTGTTAAATAAGTTATGTCGATACGTCAAAATTTAACATTAACATATTTTGTCTTGGGAAAATCATTAATTGTGAAAACTCTGAGGAAACTCTTCTTCATGTGATGCACACTACTTACTGGAAACTACAGTATTTAGGGAAATATGCAAATAACTCTAAACAGAGGATTTAAAGGGGAAAACAGTAGAGACCCGTTCATTTTAGTCTTAGTTTTGTCAAGTCAGTGAGCTTTGTCCTGAATCCTCACTAAGCGCGGAAATCAACACTAACGGAATGCACATTGTATTTTATCTTGCCTGCATTGTTGTCAGACTATTTAGAAGTATCGGTTTATGCTTGATGAAAAATATTTTTGATTCACACTTTACAGAATAACTGGAAATAAAACTGATTGGCATTTATATACGTGTTCATATTTTTTCATTGACTTACGACATACATATTATTCATTATTTTTATAGCTGAGGTTATACGAGAAGATAAATTTCTTACTGTAAGTGTAGGTTCCTTCGGTTATGCATAAGTAATGCCTGGGATTTGAAACAATGTGCCATCAATTTCCGAGATTTATAGTCTGTACTTACCATGCTAAATGTGGTTGGTTACATCACAATAATGAATTATTGGAAACGAACATAAGATTACAAAGATAAAAATCTGTATTGACCATTTCCATAAAAGATCGAACATAATATGCAAAACTCAGATGACTTAGACGTTATAATTTGTATCTACACACATATCATAAACCCTCTTTACTGCGTCTAAAAACCTCACGTTAAGACCAGCATAATGTAAAACTATTTGGTAAAAACTCAGTTCTTATCTGAAAATTTGTACATTATGACCATAATGTACAACAATTTGTCAAATTATGACATTCAAATTTCGAACGCCGACGCCCACCTGCGTGCCGCCCCTAGTTTGTCTGTAAAGTTGGTACTTCAGAACAAGCTAAACAATTAACTGTAGAGCAATGATCAATGCTACAATGCCGGTCAAAAATGCGGTTCCTGAATACATCAAAGAGAGATTATGATATGTGTATAGATAAACTAGTGTATGTAACTATACATAATTAGGCATTAAATCTGTTGAGTGATATTATTATGAAACTCGCCTTCGGCTCTGGAGTATTAATGCCTTCCATTATGTAGCAGTCACATAGACTACTAATTTAATTAGGCGCATTATGTACTTGGTTGCAATTAAAGTCATCAAATCAAGAAACACATCAAAACATAGAATATCGTGACGTGAGTCAAGTTTAAAGGTCACGCACCATGACGCATCTCATCATGCGGCTGAGATTATAGCGCTGACTCACTGCTGTGTACGACACGGTCACTCCACCGATTTACCTTAGATTTTTACAAAATATATGTCTTAAATGGACATTTAGTTTCATTTTGTACATCTGAAAAATATATTTGATTGAGTGTTATTAAAAAACGGTGAAATGCGAGTCGGACTCGCGCACAAAGGGTTCCGTACTTCCGTACAGTGGTACCATCCCTACCGTGGAGTGAACAGTTTGGATTTTACATAGCAAAATGTTATTTACAAAGTTATTGCGGCTACTTTCATACTCCATGTACGTAAGCTAACCAGGAGCATTCATAAGTTTGTATGTGGGTTACAGATGAACAAAAACCTTGGCAATTCCGGGTAGGTTTTCCTGTAATCTTTGGCTTAGGTTCTATATTCTGTTTTTTTTTTCATAATTTTAGACTCTGTAGTTTCGGACATAGGGAGGGGGGGGGAAGGTAATTTTTGCATTTTTTTATCATAACTTCTAAAGTTATCAAACATATATAAATAAAAAAATAAATATAAAGGGACCTTTTCAACTATACCCTCATCAGTTATGCTTACGGCCTTTTTTTTTGTTTTGTCATTTTACCCACTCCACTTTTGTAGGCAATATTTTTTCATAATTAGACTTCAATTGTGTTGTGGTTAACAAGGATAAGTATTTTTGCAGCAGATTTTAAGACCCTTTTCTTTCTCTTTCTCTTATAGTTGCTGAGAAAAGTATATATATAAGTCTTATAGTTCCTGTGACAGATGGACGGACGGACACGCGTGTGATCCTATAAGGGTCCCTTTTTACCTTTTGAGGTGCGGGACCCTAACAACAACAGGTGGAATCATTTTAAAATATCTAGATTCAAAAAGTGGTTTTCCAAAGGGTATTTTTCAACAGGACCTTTTCAAGCTGAGAGTCCTAGGCTTGAGACAGGGCTTTCAATGAGGCAGCTCGTTTTTGCCTCGCGCGGACCCGATCCTATTGAGCCTTGAAAGGAACTTTGTGGTGTGAACTCAAAGGATGCCTCTTTGAATGCAGACCAATAAAGGCGCAAACATACATCCCGCAACTTAGGGGGATGGAGGATATATAACAAGAAAACATAACAACCAGAATGTCCGAGTCGGCAGTGACACTGCCTACGAAACCAAGGGTCCCGGGTTCGAGTCCCGTTGAGGGCAAATATTTGTTTGATGAGAATGGATGTTTGTCCCCTACTCATGGTTGTTTATCTATCTAAGTATAATATTTATCTATATAAGTATGCACACAGATACAGGGAATCCTAGTTTGGGGCTCGATCAATGTGTGTAAATAGTGTCGAAGATATTATTATAATTATTATTATGTAAAAATAGCTTAACCTAAACGTATGTACAAATATTACATTACATAAAAAATAAATATACGGGCATTGATTTCATTTTCTTATTCACAACATGATAAATAATAAAATGAATCGATATCCCGAAAAAGGACTAAAAGAAAAGTAATATAAAATAAAACTGCATCCACTTTTACGTTTACAGGTACTTATCTATCTACCGTCCAGAAATTGGCTCCCGACAAAGTAGACCTTTTGCGTCTTTTATCGACTCCTTCCGCTCTTTATGACGCGCTGGATGCCTTTAAAATTGTTTTTTATATGTTTTAGAAGTTTGATGTTACATTTAAAGCAAGCTTTGAGGAAGCAAGTAAGAGAAAATCGATCTTACTCGGACATACCCAATTTTCTACTACATACCACAATACATATGTGTATCTGGTAATGCTAACATAGTTATTTAGATAAAGTTAGATGAGGCCTCTCTGTCACGAAGACGTCTGTGGTGTTGCGGTCGAGGCTATGCTTCCAAAGCGAGATGGGGAACAAGGAAAAATTCCCAGGTTTTGAATGTTTACATGTCAGTGATGCCGCTTTTTATGGTGGCTTTGGTGGTACCCTAGTGCGGGGCCAGTAGCAATGTATGTGCTTGTCTGTAAATGTTAGGTTATTTTAACATCGGACCTCTGGCATTGTTTAAGACACTTATGGCCGATTTCACCAACAATCCCTATCTATTAGGGGACACTTTATTTCTTTCAGGGGCTACCTTGCGGTTGTTTTGATTTGCCCTAAGTGTAAGGGTTATCTAGGCTCCTTGGGGACCCCTAAATACATAGTCAGGTCATAAGTTCTGTCACATGTGCAATATGAAATAATTTAGACATGTTTATTATTTATGTAAACATTTATATAGCAAAATGAACTTAATAAAACATAGATTCTTATGGTAATAAAGTTTATTCAAAATGACCGCCGCGATTTTGAATATAGGCCTTTATTCTGCGCGGCCAGTCGTCTATCGCAGCACGATCGAGGTCCATGTCAATATCGGCGGCTGCCTTAATCAAGGATGCCTTGAGTGACTCCAAATCAGGATGAGGCTTGGAGCAGGCCTTTTCCACCAAGTGTTGCCATGTCTTGTAATCTAACGGACTCAAATCTGGACTGGAGGAGGACCAGTCTTCGTGCCGGAGGAAGTCGATTTCACGCGCCGCCAGCCAGTCTTGTGTGCTTTTCGCTCTATGAGCTGGCGCAGAATCTTGTTGGAATACCCAGTGCCTGTTATTAAACATGGTATGAGAAACAGGTTCCACAAGGTTCTTGAGGACTGTATTTTGATACACAACTGCCTTTTTACGCCTTTCTGACAAAAATGTACCTCAGTTAAGCCCCAATAAGAGACTCCCAACCAAACCATGAGCGAGGATGGAAAATGACCTCGTTGGACACGCGGAATACGGTTGCTCGCTTCTTCACTGTTGTGTGCGTATACCTTATCATTTTGTTTGTTGTAGCTCTCTTCCACGGTGAAAATTTTTTCATCCGAAAAAATAATTTCCCTATGCTTTTTTCCCGCGTACCGCTTCAACAAAGCGCGGCATCTCTTCAGTCTCAGGTCCATTAAACGGGCGTCCAAACGATGTCCTGTTTTTCTTCGATATGCCCTAAGCCCTAAGTCTTCATTTAACACCCTTTTCACCGTGGTCCTGCTTAACCCCATCTGAAGGGCCAATAGTTTCTGCTTACGTATGGGATTTCTTTGAATTCGCGCCTTCACAGCTTTTATCACTGCTGGAGTCCTAACAGAGCGAGGGCGACCACTTCTTGACCTGTCATCTACACTAGAGTCTTCATTGTATCGATTTATGGTACGATAAACGAATCTTTTGGTAATATTAAAATTTTTCAGTAAGTCTAAAATCTGAATTGGCGCGTAACCGCAACGATGCAACGCAATAACTGCGACACGGTCTTCTTTAAGAGTCCACTCCATATTAAAAAATGAGGAAAATTCTAAAAAGTACACATTTTTATTTTCATGAAAAATTCGAAATTCGAATTCAATAAACTTTTTTGTGGCCAGCGTTCTAAATTCAAAAGTTTTTATTGTGTGACAGAACTTATGATCTGACTGTGTATAAGAGTCCGGCTACCGAAAAAATTGCTAGACAGCTAAGAAAAAGAGCTAAGTGACCCTTAACTGTTGGTGAAATCGGACATTAGCACCCTATATAAGAATGAGATCGTTAGGCAACAATTATACCTCTACTCGGAATGTAAACGGGTGCAAAGTGCTCCTCCAGTTACGTAGAGTAATCAATATCCGCAATACAACTTTTATTTTCATTATAATATTGAGTTTCGAACTATGGGAAAAATAAGTTATGACTCCACGTGCAGGTAATAGACTAGTAACAATGAAGGTACAGTTAGTTGGAATTACTAACCACAACTGTTTTAACTCTTTAATAACAGTTGCCGCAACGATGAATATTCAACATTTTGTTAAGAGAATAGGTAGTTCTCTAACTCTCGGGAAACACCGTTTACAGCCAAAGTCATGAAATATTCACAAGATGCTTTGTCATTTAGAATTTGTGAAAAAATTTGTTCACGAAGATTTTAGTTAAAAGGTTCAAAGGAAATGCGGAGTTTGTCGGTGGGTATCTCAGTTCTTACCTAGTTTGAAGTTCGCATTGACTCTGATTTATTAACAGGACTTTATCATTGTCCAATATTAACATATAAACATTTCAAATTCTGTTGGGTCTGAGAAGGCTAGTTTGATTTGACAGGTCTAAATACTAAAATATTTAATTTTGTAGGTATATCCCAAGATACCCGCTTTATAGGTATCATATATTGTATTTCTTAGAACATTATTGGAGGCTCTTTTAGATAATAATAATAATACCTTGGACACTATTTACATAGATTGATCTAGCCCCAAACTAGGATTCCCTGTATCTTGGGTACTAGACAACGATACACATATTTATATAGATAAATGTTATACTTATATAGATAAACAACCATGACTAAGGTACAAACATACGTTCACATCAAACAAATATTTGCCCCCACCGGGACTCGAACTCGGACCCTTGGCTTCGAAGGCAGGGTCACTTCCGACTCGGCCTTTCGTGTCGTCATAGATAAGAACGTGATAAAATATCCATATAATCCATGGCACTTACTCTCATTACATATATTATTTATTTATAATAAGTAATTTTTTATTTACATAATTATAATACCCACCTTGGTTTGTACCTCAACAACTGAATCAACACATTTACCGACTCCCTCTGGGGAATCTATTTAAAATTCAAACATCTACAGAATGTTTTACAAAGTATTAATTTGAAAACGAATTCATGCACTAAAACAAGAAGAAACATGATCCCAGGATGTTACTTCAGAATTTTAATTGATATTAAACATGTACTATGTATCTATTTTGATCTATCTTAAAGAGAAGACAATAAATATAAATTATGGCACACTAGACAATACTAGTAAATAAGACAAAGGTGTGTCCATATAAAGGAAGTGATAATTAGGGTACCGTACCCCAAGGGTCCCAAACGGGACCCTATTACTAAGCCTCTACTGTCCGTCCGTCCATCCGTCTGTCACCAGGCTGTATCAAATGAACCGTGATAATCAGACAGCTTTATCAACATGAAGGGAATATTTAGTTTTTTGTGTCCGCCAAAATGACTTCGAATAGCCTTGGAATTTCACAAACTGAAACTACAATTCTAATGCATCTTCATGTCTTACATGAATCTAAAAGTATAATTTTCCCGGATGCAATAGACCAGTTTGTCGGATTCGAGATTTTCCTCACGCATTATGACTTCCTACATTACTATTAAAGGTTGATCAAGCTATTACATACATGCATAAACGATTTGTTATATGATACGTAGTTATGAAGTCATTCATCTCGACTTCACTGGAGAAACTGTCGCCATCCATCAGTTTTCTATTAAAGGAAATGATGTTTTTATTTGAGAAAGTATGGAAACGTCTGGAACGAATGCAGTTTCCATTTCTAATAAACGTGATACATTCATAACGTATACCTAATGAACCTCCGGGGACGTTAGTTTTGTGCTTTGACAAATTCTAGGGATGAACGGTATTAGTAAGCAGGTATATTTGCTGACAATAAATTTACATTTCTATTGTAAGTAAGTGTGCTTGCTTCTCGTATAATGATTGATCCTGGGCATTTACAAATATGCAGGTAATTACATCAAATTTAAACCAAGATTGAGGAAACAGAAACAAAGATATACTGAGAAGATACAATAAAAATATATATCTGTCACGCTTTAATAACCCCAGAATGACGGAGACGAAGAATTGCAAGGCCAGGGTTATTAGCTTATCCATAAGAATAATTATTGTTCATACCGAACAGTTTAAAAACGAGTCGTTTTTTGTTTGCGTGACTCAAAATATAATAATAGAATATTGTGAAGATTGAAGAACAAGAATTTTACGCCATCACAGAGTTGAACTAATGAAATTCTCAAACTTTTAGTTAAGCAAGAACCGGTCGATTTACTAAAATAGCAATTAAATTCGCGGTTAATTTTAATACCAATTTTATTACCACCAACATTTTAATAAATGATTATCGCTCCTTGAATGAAATCGAGAAGTTCCAAATAATATTTAACAAAATAGAAAGACAAGAAGAGGATGATCAATCAAGTTAACTGAGACTTACCTGAGAAAATAAAAGTTTTCAGGATGAAGACAATTTCCAAAGATGTACTCACAACATTAGGTACAAAGACAATAAGTCATCAGCATAACTGTTATAATGTTCACTTGTGTACCGTTTTATTTATCCATTTACTTCTGGTTATGTAAGTATATCAAATGATGTTTGTTTGATTATCGGCTTTTTAGGAGTTGTTCAGTACTGCCAACATACGTTCGTTGCGTTGTGAACTCAACAGTGTGACCAGATTAAATTTTACGAAAATACCGAGGCACCTCAAAAAAATACTGAAATATACCGATTTACATAGGACAGATATACCAATAAAAATACTGATTTTCTTAACAGGTTTTATTTATTCATTTTCACAATAAATGTTAGAGTTATATTTTAACATCTTTTTCGAAGGATTAAATTTTACACAACCTCCTTCATCCTTAACACCTTGCTTTGTTTTTAAAATTGCTGACACATTTTTGTTTACAAATCTATTTCTTTGGTCCGTTTTTATTAAATTTATCTGTGAAAATATGCGCTCGCATGCAGCATTCGATACCGGTATACATAGCAGAGATTTACTAAAACTAGTTATATTTTTGTATTTTAACATGCCATCACTGTTAGAAATTTTCCCAACTTCCACCCAAAATTGTTCACATGAGATGGGTGAGCCAGTGCTCGAAGATTGTAACAAATCACTTACTTCGCGATCAAACTTTAGGGTTCTATATTCTTCGTCGATTAACTGCATTTGTTCTGGCTGTACTTCGCATGGGAAAGTTTCTATTACATTTCGTAAACTGCGAAATTCTTTATGCACGGCAGTGTGTGGGTCAAGAAATTTTAGTTCTTTAAAAACTGGATTTTCAAAAGGCAAACGTGATTTCAATTGCGTGCTTAGCTCAATTAAAAATGATTGGCACCTTCTGAAAAACTCAGCAATCTGTTCTTTCATGTTTACATTTCCCCTGTGTTTGATTAATTCTTGGCCCACTTGAATACCTAAGTACATATCTTTCAATGGCAAATAATTTACATGTGACTTTGGGTCTAAGGTAAATACATTTTCTGTATGTTTGATGTAATTAGTTTTCATGAAGCAACCCAAAATCGACAAGTACATACTAGATGCATCATCATACAGTCTATCAATGCACGGATAGTCGCCTTGAAAAATTACGTTAAATTTGTTTACAATCGGCAAAATGTAGTCCAAAAAGTGAAAGTACAATTTGTTTATATCAGTGGTAAAAGAATTATATAAAAATTCTGATGACATATTGCGATCACTCAAGTATTGGTCTTGAAAGAACAATTGCAATGCCCTCCACTGCTCAATTATTCTACTAATACAGGCATGAAGTGAAAGCCACCTTATGTCGTAATGACGCAAGATTCTGTGATTTTCAGTGTCTGTGAAATTTTGGAACTCAGCAAATTCTCTTTGACGCTTGCTGCTTTGAGAAAAATATCCATATACTTCTTTTACTATTTGTTCTAAATTTCTAGGCAGTATTTTACAGGCGTGGCTAACACTTAATGCTGCAGAGTGACAAACACATTTTATGAAAAAGCACTTTGGGTTTACTTCTTTAATTTTTGCAACAATGCCAGAGTGTTGACCAAACATCACATTCGTAGTATCAGCAGCGAATCCTATTACGTCTTTTATTTCTAAACCTAATTCGGATAATTTTGATGACAACGAATTAAATAAATGACCTGCGGTCTCACCACTTAAATCAACTAAATCAAGGAATTTGGTTTGTACAGTACATTTAGTTTCAGAGAAGTATTTAATTACTATCGCCAATACTTTGACTGTCGCAACATCTGTACTCTCATCGATTATAATTGAATATACTGGTTTACCTGAAGGAGATGCAGTACGAAGTATGTCCTCAATCATATCTTTTTCGAATTCGGGTCCTAAAACATTATAAGTTATAGCAGCTGCTTTGGTTCTCTTGCAGGAAAATTCTTTCGCAATATCGGAATCGGTAAAACACTTCACTAGAACTTCACTAAGATGGTCCATAGCTCTAAATGGGATATTGTGTTCCGACAGAAAACTGCATAAACGCAGCTCAGCTTTCTTGACTTCGTCTTTCAGTGGGGCCTTTTTGAAAAATGTATCAACCTGAAAATTAAATGAAAAAATACTTGGTTATTTTGGAAACAAAACCAGGATGATTAACTTTGAATTAAAATATATCAAAACTCCTTGAACTAGGTAAGTAAAGCGAGTTATGCTTACCTTTGACTGTCCTTTATATTTTATCAAGTTCGATTTATGCTTTTCAGTATTTGCATGCTGTTTTATAGATGCTAATCTACTTTGCAGTTTCGCATTGCATGCTTTACAAAATGCGGTGAACTCATCATCTTTATAACGTGAAAGCCACGAAGAAAATTCCGGAATTTGTTCCCACTTAGCTAAATAACTTTGCTGAAAACTAGACATGCTGTCCGGATGGATGCAACTAAGTAAATAAAAATAACGAAAATCGCAATCTATTTATATGATGACAAAAACATCTCCTATTTTGGGGAAATTCCCGAATTATCGAAAGAAAGTCCTCAAAGATTAAGTCGAGTGCAGAAGAGACAATCATTTCACTTGAACCGTATTAGACGATTTAATACTAGTAATTAAGTATCTTTTATGTCTAACTACTACCTATTCATGCAACTGAAAACTTAAAAACTAGACGTTGTTTTGAAAATTATAGATAAACTAGCGGTCCGTCCCGAATTCGTCCGGGTAGACTGATATTCATGAAACAAACGGATTTGAATGTATGAAATCTGGAAATTACACTATATCTAATGTTGCAAACCGCATTAAAATCGGTCCAGCAGTTGTAAAGTTTTAGGCGAACATACATTGTGCAACTCTGATTTATACTACGTATTGATTGATAATTGTATAGGTAGTATTACAATACTACAACGCCGGCGACGGCCGTCTTTCTTGTCATATCTGTAACTTACTCATCTTTGCTCATAGATAACATGTATAAACTAAATCCGGGAAAGCCCCCAGCCAATGTTCGCGTTCCGGGGAATTCCGCAAACATTGTCCCAAGGACGATCACTCACTACGGTGTTGCCATAACGTCAACCATAATATACCCAAAAATACTGACTCCCAGCAATATACCTGAAAATATACTGATGTTCGGAAAAATCGATGAAATATACTGAAAAAGTATTAAAATACTGAATCTGGTCACACTGGAACTCAACGCGCTACTAAAGTTTATTATTTCGCGCTTCACTCACTTCGTGGCTGTAGCGCTGAGGTTGACGATCGAGAGCTCATCTGCTTTTGTTAACTTCTCTCACCTCACAGACTAATGCGCCCTTTCCCCAAGCGCTATTGGAGCTAACCATAGAAATCCGGCATTGGAGCAAGAATAATCTACAGAAGGATTAGTTCGAGATGACAGGAAGTATCGGAATATAAGATACTTTGTTAAGACGGAATTTCTCGCACGTGAACATATTTAGTATAGAAATGGGATTATGACGTGATAATCCTCTGGTGCATCCTTCCAGACGAGGGGCAGTTTTTTAAGGTTTTTTTCGGAAAACGAAGAAATATACACCAGTTGTAAAGATGCATAATTTATTTTCTAAAAGTTTTTATGATATTATTGTATATAAGTAGTTACATTGTTCACTATTGCAATGGTAGTTAAAATGGCAATGTTATTCATTAGAATTAGAGTGAGAGTGATTGGTGAGTGATGTTTATAATTCTGTAATATGTAGCCAATCCATTACTATGAGAGGGTACTACAAGTCAGGAATTGTTGACATTGTGATACCTATTGTTTTTACCGTAAGAATAATAGGGATACACCCATAACACATAACGTCACGCCGTTTCCCAAACGGGGTAGTGGAGGTAAAGTTGTGCCCATGTTTAGCCATTTTTCGTGACAGGGGGCTAGCCCGCCGCCGCAGCTGTGGAGATTGTAGGTTTCCTCACGATGTTTTCTGTCAATGATAGAACTACCGTATTATGTACTTAAGATGACTTATAAGATAACTTATCTCAGTGGTACATGGTCAGCACCGGATTTGAGCCCGCATCTCCTGCGTAGGAAGCGAGCGTGAAAACACTACACCACGGAGGTCCGTGAATACTAGTGATATAGTGAGAAAATATGCAAACAAACATTGTGCTCGGTTAAAGTTTCCATTCCGAGAATGCTATTTGTAAATACAATATATACAATCATGCCAAAATCCCAGAATATGAAGGGCGTGGTTTTATGGTACACGTAATGCTGGTATAGATATACCTATGTACAGTAAATATTTTATTTTCATCCGTTTCAGAATAGAAATACGTCGTACAGATTTTTACTGTTATCTTTTATAGTTTTTCATCCAATTGACGATGACGACTCTCTTTTAGAAATATGCCGGGAGAGGCAACATGCTGGAGGTCAAGTCTCTTATGGGAAACGCATATCGATAGCGTATCGAATGCACCGAAGGGCGCAAAATGCTGTATTTGGCAGTCAGTCTCCAAACAAAATCGGCGCCAAGCCAAATACGGCATGCTTTTCCCATAAGAGAATTGAGCCCCAGATAATTCCGTCCACCCTTCCATGAAGTTAGTTAGTTTCCTGAAGCGACCGGCAGCGGCACGGTGGAGACAACAATGCAACTACAGGGCAAACTCCGCAAGCTTACCCTTGCGTTACAAACGTAGTTGGGAATAGACATGTGGTGGCCATATTGTAGAATTGATCATTTCATGACGAGGCTGGTCAGGACCAACGGTTAATTCCCACTGCCCACAACATGAAATGGTCTGGCCAGATCGGCGTTTGATTTGAAATGCATTCAATGACTATTTCATGATGTGGTCAAACATTCGTAAAATAGTTACATTAACCACCGTTAGAGGCGCGGATGCCGCTGTGTTGTTGTTTTTCACTACAGCGGAGTACGATAGTTCCGGCTTAGGAATTAATATTGAAATACTGTGCAAATGACGCTCTAAATGATGCAAAATGCCGTTACGACACCAATCTACGTGAATTGTATATAGTTGCTCGAAAAATGAGCGCAAAGTGAAAAAATCATCGAGTTAGGAACTTATTTCTCTGGTTGTATTACTTTAAGTTTCCTATCAACATCAAAGCTTCATTTGTTCAAGCTCAAGGGATTGATTTGTTTATTGACCAAGGTACTATACGAAAATTTAGTTTTTTATTCAACCTTTAAACATTATTGATATGGCCAAATGTGCAAGGCCATATCATCAAAGTTGATGTTCTCTGAAACGATACGGTCAGTTAGAGTTAGCCATTTCTTGAAGTACAACAATTTCATAAAATGGCCGACCACATCCTGAAATGATAAATAGTATGTTAAGGCCACAATAAACCCACAGTGTATTTACAAACCAGCTCAAGATTTGGAGCGTCATGAAAAATGTGACAGATTGCAAAATAGTATTTTCAGTATTCTTTAGTAAGAAGGACACAGGAAGGGCGGTACCACAATCTTTTCCGATTCAAATTAGGCTCAAACCAATAAGATCACCATGGCAACCATTTCCATTCCAATTCACCATAATGGGCTTTATTTACCTAATACCAAGGCTTTGTTTTAGGACCTAATCTGAATCGGTTTATGACGTTGTGGTAACCCCCTGCCATTTGAGCAATTTAAAAAGCATGTTAAAGCGACTTTGTCGAGGAAGGAATATTCCTTCCTCGACATTGTAATATTACAATGTTCAAGATTACTTAAATGACGGGACTGTATGGGGTTAATCTAGCTCAACACAGACATTGCTGTTATGAACCAAAGTTGTCATGTCATAGGCAGATTATGTTCCAATTTGTTTTGCGACCGTAGAGCACATGCTGCCTGCGTGGCCAGCCACCATCGAGACAAAGATAGCGAGCGCTGTAAAACCGATGCCGGTTATAAAGTGATACCATTGCAAAAAACGGTCAAGTGCGTGTTGAACTCGTGCACGAAGGGTTCGGTACCACCTTACAATTGTAGGGATGGTGTGGAGGGAATAGTTTGTATTTTACATAGCAAAATGTTGTTTAGAAAGTTATTGGTGCAGCTACTTTCACATTCCATGTAGGTAACCAGCTGCATTCATAAGATTGTATGTGGTATTTAAAGAATTATTGTGTTCTTGTGGAGCCCCCTTAAATATTTATTTTAATCTGTTTTTTAGTATTTGCTGTTATAGCGGCAATAGAAATACATCATCTGTGAACATTTTATTTGTCTAACGATCACGGTTCATGAGATACAGCCTGGTGACAGACGGACAGACAGACGGACGGACAGCGGAGGCTTAGTAATAGTGTCCCGTTGGGCACCCTGCGGGTATGGAACCCTGAAAAAAGAGTTGAATAGTGTATTGTTCTAGAAACAAAATGACAAACTCTTTTGCTTTACAACCGATATCGGCCGTATAGTGCTCGCTATCTTTGTCGAGACTGCAGCGCCAGGATAACACTTCGGGAGAAACATCGTCGACTCTGCTGCAGGAGTTGGGATGGCTGGATTAGAAGAGTAGGCACAGGGGACACGTACAAAGGCCCCGCTCAAGTGGGCCAGGTGCAGGCACCTTGACGCCCTGAAGAAAATGAAGAGGATGGAGATGGATCAAATAAACCCAGCCCCGGAGCGAAAGAAATGTGTCTTAAAATAAAGAGTATAATTAGTATGGGGGTTTGTTTCTTGTTTATTTTTTTCAGAGCTCATAATTCTAAAAATAAGATTGGGAATAGGTAAAAAGTGTTTAAAATCTAAATTATTGAGTAGTTTCAGTTTCAGTTCAGTTTTCATTACGTAGTACAACAAAATTTCCTTGATTCGTCATTTTAGAGATGTAAGCAAAAGACAGAAACAGGATCTTCTTTCTTCTAAAATTATTAGATGAATATGGATCTGGCGATGTAGGCCTTTATTTGTGATGGTCGGGGATGGAAACAAACAGACGTGTCATTTTTAGGGTTCCGTACCCAACGGGTAAGAACGGAACCCTATTACTAAGACTTCGCTGTCCGTCCGTCCGTCCGTCTGTCCGTCCGTCTGTCACCAGGCTGTATCTCAAGAACCTAGCTAGCTAGAGAGTTGAAATTTTCACAGATTATGTATTTCTGTTGCCGCTATAACAACAAATACTAAAAAACAGGATAAAATAAATATTTAAGGGGGCTCCCATACAACAATTCTTTCAATACCACATACAAACTTATGGATGCACCTGGTTACGTACATGGAGTGTGAAAGTAACCGCACCAATAACTTTGTAAACAATATTTTGCTGTGTAAAATCCAAACTATTCACTCCACACCATCGCTTCCATTGAACGGTGGTACGGAACCCTTCGTGCGCGATTTAGACTCGCACTTGACCGTTTTTTTTTTGTTTATTTACGTAAGGTGGATAACTTCAACCCGAATATAAGGCGTGCTCAATTATTTTGTAAGGAAAAAATATTTTAAAATTGGGGACCAGAATGCTAATGAAAACTTTCCATTGGTTTGATACCAAACGCACTTAAAATATATACCCGTATGGAATGTATACTCTGTATACCCGTGGTATATAAATGATAGAAGCAGTTACTTACATAGATAAGTGCACATATAATATGTATTCTGTGGTGAAACTAACCGATGAAGTAGAATTCGTTTTGAGTTTTCTAAATCGGTGAAGTCAGTTCTTTCCTTTTTGATATCGTTGAGTTCTCGTGCAGTAGTTTTCTATTTTAGTTCCTCTCTCATAAAAACACCCTAAAAACGGTTAAAAACATCTGTTAGGTACTTCTGTTTGGACACCTGCTCCTCGGTCTACTGAACAGTACATTCACGTACAGTAAACAAACATTATAATTAAATGCAGATATTCCGGTTCTGCCAAAAGGCAAACGAATAAATACGAAGAGCATATTGGAGATTTTTGTAGTAAATGGTATAAAGATTACCAGCATTGCATTACTACTGACAATCGGGCGTCCTTCAAAGTATTTTCAACCGCGGCCGGTACACTATGGTACAGAACTTACGACATGTTCACATACAATGTACAAGTTTTAAAAGTAGTCTACCACAACGTTTGCTGATCATGAATTATTTTCTGGGAACTCGAGATTCAACTTTTTATTGTAATGCTTTTTTTTCCGCACTTTTGATACTTATTTCCTTATTACGTAGGTACATTAAAAGCTCTGTGAGTTACAGACCTCGTGACTCTTTGTGATAAGATGTGACACAGGAAATCTACGTTTTTTTTCCATTTATTCCCACCCCCTCACACCACCGACCCCTTGAAGTTTATCGGATGAAAAACTTGTTCAGACTAGGACTTTGTGCCTTACGTCCGTTTTCAATAACCTATAAATCCTTGATCTGAAGATTACTAATGTCAAATTTGACATAAGTTCTATAGCGCAACTGTCAAATATAACACTAGGAACTGCAATCACGCAGAGGTTATTGATAACGGGAGTTAATAAGGGTAACAAATTTTTTTTTTAAATATTATTCTAAATGGCTGAGTTTTCCTTGACATTTTTAAACCACATATCTCCGCAAAAACAAAAACTGAACGTGAAATGCGCACGGCATTGAAAATAGAACTTATTGGAAAATCGAGCAGGCCACGGCAAGGTTTGCAAGACGCTGCTATATACGGTGGAAAAATGGAAAGATTCTTTAGAAATAGAAGATAAAATTCTAGTAACATGTGTCAAACATAAATTTTCACTTTTTCTGGTTATCAACCTGTTTTAAACAGCCTTGTTTTATTATTGTCTTGCAAATGATGAGAAAGGAAGAATAAACGATCGGGGATGAAACTGATCGCGCTTTAACCACTCACTACACTCAGGTCAGGACTCGGACATAACTCCCAAAGGAAAACCACCTCGCTACGCTTGGGAGTTAAATCTGGAGTCCTTTGCTACGTTAAATATCGTGCCCTCGACATAAAACAGTCCCGGGATCTGTCTGCCTGTAATAAAATCTTCCAAGTGCAATTTGACCCGCTTCCCAGTTTCCGGTTGAGCTGCAGTTTTGCAGGCATATTTTAAACGGATGACAATATTTTCTGACATGGAGCTGATTTGATGATGCAGCTGGAAGGTGGCCATGGAATGAATGTAATACAACGACGCAACCCCATCGATTTTGGGCTCGATTAATTCGTTTTTACAAGTACTATGACAATATGAACTAAAGAAACTCTGATAATAGATTAGTTTCTTACTTTTTAGGGTTCCGTATTTATTGGTTCTATTTTACAGCTAATAAAATATTATTTCAATATACCTTGGACACTATTTACACACATTGATCTAGCCCCAAACTAGGATTCCCTGTATCTTGGGTACTAGACAACGATACACATACTTATATAGATAAATATTATACTTAGATAGATAAACAACCATGACTAGGGTACAAACATCCGTTCTCGTCAAACAAGTATTTGCCCCCACCGGGACTCGAACCCGGGACCCTTGGTTTCGTAGGCAGGGTCACTGCCGACTCGGCCATTCGGGTCGTCATATGTCGTAGGGTTATTTGATAATAAGTTTTTTCGCGAAAACACTGCGGTGGCTTAGGTGAAGGATAAAGGGGATGAGCGAAGCGAAGCCCCCTTTATTTCGCTCACCCCCTTTATCCTTCGTGTTAGGTTGAACATGTAAGAAAAAACACTTAAAACTAAGTATTTTTTGACAAAATCCCTAGAATTTTCGCGAAAATACGAATTATCAAATAATCCTACGACATATCCATGACAATTTATTAGCTGACCATATTTTGGGGAATGATAGTACCCATAATTATGAACAACTTTCTCCAAGAAACATATGGTCGCAAACGATTTTTTTTTTGAGTAACTTGTAATCAGCTGATCGGGTCAATGTACTGAGGGTCAATATTTTTTTTCAATTTGCTACCATATGTTTCTTGGGGAAAGTTGTTCATAATGTGGGATAGTGTCATTTCCCAAAATATGGTCAGCTAATTATCTTAAGCACATTATACCGTTCTAACGATGTTGGAAAACATCGTGAGGAAACCTTCATTACTCCTTATCTGCGGCGATGGGATAGCCTCCTGTCACGCAAAATGGAGTATTGAATAACTGGCTCAAAGTGGGCACAATTGTGCCTCTGTCACCCCGAATGGGAAAAGGCGTGATGCTATGTGTTATGTTATTGCTGGTTTTAATATTACTGAAATTAGACTTTATAGTCAATTTCTAATAGTAAGTATTATTCAAATCTCGAACTTAAGTTCGATACTAAATAATGATACTGGATTTAATATAAATATTAATGTATATTTACGTGTTTTGCAAAACTGTTTTTGGCCATAAATACTCCACAGCATTTCTAAATCAATCTAAGCACGATAATAAGCTATTGACTTCAATAAGACACGGGCGCCCTCTGCTGCGAGTTTTGGAAACCAAACACGAACCGCGAGGGGGGGTGAAGGGGAAATTCGAAGTTCCGCTGCCTTAAGCTGATTATAGGAAATATAAAAGTATAGATAAGTGAACTCGATTGAGGATGTTGTCGATAGAACGACATTGAGAAAACCGCAGACAGCTGATAGTTTGGAATGACAAATGAACACACAGTCGCAGATAAATGTAGTCCCTAGTGCCTATGGTTGGACTGTACAGAAACAAAAGTCTGTCTGTATATTTAAGTGACGTAAAGGATTCTTGGATAAACAAAGCAAGTTGACAGGTCCTTAACCTTCCCACCGCGAGGTTAACTTACGTGTCTCTATTTAAACAACATTGCATGACTTGTCTATATTATATTCAAATATGTATGTGCTATATGTGTGTTGGAATGTTTTAATTAGCAATCTCATCAGAGTAGGTTGACTGAACGATGAAACAATCTGCATTATAAACTCACTCAAGATCCCGATCTAGATTTCATAAAGAGATCGGCACTAACTCTGCGGAATTTCTTCCTCATTAAAATTACTGAGAAGTCAATTTCGAACTTTACCAACTAGCGAATGGTTTATAATTGTTATCAGATGTTCACGGAGGAAGTTATACCCGCGGCTCGTACTTTTAGTCCTAAATAAAACTTATAATTTTGGGGACTTTAGTTAATATAAAATAAAAGCAATTGCAATTAGTACAAAACAAAGGGCTTGGTAGTCAACCCTTTCAAGGTTGGCGGCCATTAGAGCACAAGTCGTGCGACGCAACAGGACGCAACGTAATGGTCCTTGGGATTCTCGCTCTAACAGCCCTATTATATGGATTCTGGGAGCAGCTAGAGAATAAAAATGGTGTTCGTGTCGGAAAACATTTCGTAGATGCCTATTAAGCTCTTATTTGTTTAGATTCAAACTCTAATAAAAATTAAGTAAAATAATGATGATTTCTGAAGCTGGTATATCCGGTTATTTTACTATTTACATTCCCGAGACAGAAATCAATTCATGCTGTAAAATATTTCAGATAAAGC
Source organism: Argyresthia goedartella (assembly GCA_949825045.1). NCBI lineage: Eukaryota > Metazoa > Arthropoda > Insecta > Lepidoptera > Argyresthiidae > Argyresthia > Argyresthia goedartella. The sequence continues at coordinate 17,207,773 of OX463810.1, forward strand.
GCGGAACTAATTAGTCAATTATCGGGCGACAACGCTGTGTTTTCGACACAGTCGATGACGGGAGGCGTCTGGCGACCAAAATAACCAAATCCACCGTAAAAAGTTGACGTACAATTATAATCAGCAGAATAGCCATGAAAAGTAAAAGTCATCAATCATTTACGTTGGACTGGACATGACAAAAGAAAAACACGGAAAAAACTAGAGTAGTAAAGTTGTACAGCGACTTTGAATGCTCTGAATAATTTAAAACGACAGCTGTGGTTGTGGGCATCATTGTACTGAAGAGCAATCTCATAGTCATAAATTGTACTGCATACATAATGGCTTTCTGAAGGCCGTTTCGGAACCTCTGACTTTCTTGCTGGACTTTCTAGTTCAACAAGTACCAAGTCACCGTAGCACCATGTGGTAAAACAGTGGTGACCTACCACTACCCTATCGACGCTTACCTTATTACACCACAAACTTGAAGGACGCAGAAGTGGAATAGTTTTGTAACATTCATAATTACTGTTGGAATTTAGTCATGAATCACCATCACCGATGAAGTTGTCTGTGTGGTCTTTTTCAATGTAATATCAGGTTATTACATCTGTGACTTGCAAGAATGCTGGACGTAATTCAAAACTACCAATCTGTAGTAAAGGTACCAACGTGCCGATCGGATTGATAGAGAATGGAGGAAATAATTACATAGAGATATAAATTGTTCATAACGATGGAATCTGATTATCTCTTTCTATCAACACTTTTCGGAACTAACAATTATATGAATGAATCTATGACGCAAGGAAGAGTCTTAGCAAAGTTCAGTGCTCCTTCTGGCGTACTCTCAAGGTGTCAATGACGACAGGCAGAAATAAACACTATTACCGAACTATAAGGTTCATATCCTGGACAGTTTAAAATCGTCACGTTTTAATTTTTCTGGGACAAGGTTTATCGCCGTAGATCACACTGATACAACAGAAATCCCAACGTTCGCAGTTCCTTGAAAAGAGACAATTTTAGATTATTTTCCAATTAGTGTTATTTTATTAATGTAGCCAATTAATGTTTTGTTCACCTACATTATAACTTCGTCTTATAATTACTTTATCCATCGTGTAATAGAAAAATAATGCATTAAATACGGTGGGTAGGTATCCACCGCAATACCTAGATAGAAAGTTATAATTTTCCCATACAAGAGTCGTGTTTTAATGTTTCTGTCCCTGCGTATTACCAAGTCATCATTATTCAAACATCATTGCAAATTCGCAATACAACGTCGTCGGTGGCGTAATTAGGTGCGGTATCGAAACCAAGCTTGGACAAGTTCTTTTGTCGGGTTTTTTAAATAATTTTTTAGTCATTAAGATGCTGGGTAACGTCAAATTCGGTCAAATGCCCAATTTTGAAGCGCTATTCCTTCTTAAGGAGATACTTCGCAAATCCCAAAAGAATATATAATATGAAGACATCATTTTTCTTCAATCGGTGTGTGTGCAAACATAATATGACAATATGAACTAAAAAAACTAAATACATGCAGAAAATGTACCCCAAATACTCATCTCAAGTATTTACAAACACTGAACGTTAAAAAGGGATGTTTTGATGAGGATAGGATGTAAGAAAACGCTTTTGTTTCTTTAAGTGGATATTTAGGGATGAACTGCATATAAGATCTTTTCTTAAAAACGCATGTCAGTATGGATTTTTATGTAAATCCAAGAGTTAAATTTACATGAGTTTTTTGATGTTTGATTTGTAGAGATTATTTTTTATGGATTTTAAAAGAAAGTGATACCCATCCCAATCCACGTTATCACATTATCATGTTTAAATTGAACATCTCTTGATCAATAAAGTAAATAAAAGGCACAACCTTGGAACAATTCTTAAACAGCCCTGGTCACTGCCGCCAACCCACAACTACAAGCTCCATGCACACATTAAAACATACACCTCCTGCCTGATATGATATGATTATAAAAAAAAAACTCCACGGCGCGTATTCACTCTCTCACGACAATCTGGTGCTGCCAGGGTCTCTCTTTCCACTTCACGTATTCCCGCGATTTTTATCGCCCCACTTGATAGGGGTTGTGGCCTTCACACTGGTCTCTTTGCAAGTCAATTACGTTCCTCCACCTTGCCTTCAGGTACGTTCACTGACGATTTCTAAAATCGAAGTAGACCAAAAATCAATAAAAAACCATAAAAAACAATTTTAAGGTTTTTGGTATATGGTTTTTGGCACAAACTTAAGATCAAAAAACTTTAAGTAAAATCAACACTGACACACAAACATGTTTTAGAAAATACGTCATGGAGAAAGGCTTTCCCTAAATAGCCACTAAAATTAACATAGGGGGTCGCTTTTATCCTATTCTCACCAAAAAATCCCTTAACTAACGCTCAGTTTGTGTACAAATGGTGCGATGATCACCTGTGTGCCACAATTTCTGCCGCTGAGAGTAGAAGTTTTGCACCCAAACCTTGCTTAACTTGCTATTTCTCGGTAAAAATAGTTATTCAAAATATCTCAAACCGTTGTGTTTGGAATTAAGAAATAATCAGTGGTGTGTTAGAAATAAATAAAAAACACACAATTTTCGCATTATTCTGCCACAACGGCTGACGTAACGTCCATATGTCATGGAAAGCTGTTTTGAACTCGAACATCGAGTTGCTAATTGTACTGCACATGAGCCTTCAGTTTTCTTGTACGATATGATACGCAGCCTTTCGTGATTCTTCGTATCGTATCGTCCGACTCGCACTTGACGATTATATTTTTGTATTTTCCTTTCTACTTGCCTGTCCAACGTGAGACAAAGATAAATGAGATAGATGTCTGCAAAATTGGGGCGACATTTTGGTACTGACACTCCTTGTCCATTGGATTTTGTTCAGAGGTCACGTGGCGTAAGAGGCATACATTTCTCATGACAAAATTCCGGTCTTGCCGAATGTCAACCGTCACTCGTACCTTATGGTAATGCCAATGCCATCGCTCCACCTGTGGCGGGCGGGAGTACGTGACAAAGGCGCTGAAGCAAGAATCACATCATCTTTCTATAATATAGGTTTCGCCATACGGTGAGACGTTTTACCTGTGCACCTCACTGGAATGCAATGATCTTAGAATTCGTCACGAATCAAGATGCACAGATGTTGTGACGGTGTTGTAAATTACTGGTTTGGCTGAGAAGTTATTTAGGGAAAGATCATTCCACATAACTTTTCCCTTCGCCGTCAAGTTGGTAGGATCAAAACCAGTGTTGCTAGCTTTAAAAAAATGTGTTAACCAAAAAATATCTTAGCATTGACTGACTTGAGAATAACTAGCCCAAATTATCAGGCATTGTGTCAGATACACACACCCATACAAAGTAAAACCTGGTGGCGACTCCAAACCTATCAGGTGTGGTGCTGCCGACCTAATGTTCTGTCCCGGGGCATTTGGGAGTAGACCTTTTGAAATAATGAAAGCAGACAGCCAGCTAACGGTTGTGCAAATTCTTCAATAGCAACTAAAGGCAACAAAAAGAGACGATTATGGGATAGAAAAGAGTCTGCCCCATGTCAAAAGGGACGGAAAATCGTCCTTGCAATTACATAGCCCGTTATATTATTTTTTGAATGTGAGAAATTGTGATCCTGAGTCTGGCAACCGGATATTGATTTTCTTCAATTGTGCACTACAGCCAACTTAATGGCGGCGAAGGGAAAAGTTAAAGGCGTAAAGTAGTTTTTAATCGCACATCACGCAAAACACTTTTTATGTTGTAAGTATTTTGTGTGTACTTAAGTTTATGTTTTAAGTATTTTTGTTGTTCTTACATGTTCAACCTAACACGAAGGATAAAGGGGGCCTCGTTTCGCTCACCCTTTACCCTTCACCTAAGCTACCGCAGCATTTTGTCCTGATATTTGCTGTGCAAATAAGTATTTTTGATGTTCAGTTTAATATTTACCAAAGTTAAATGGAATGATCTTTAGGTACTAGAGGTATCTTTCATTGCAGTTGCATCTGCAATCGAGTCTGGGCAGCGTGCGTTCATAACGAGTAACTGTTGTTCATTCATTAAATGTCTTTCAAACGAGGGATGAGAAATCGAATGATTAGATGATATAGAGAAAATGAAAGTTATCTCAGAATGATACTGAAGTCATTGTTGCCAGTTTTATTTTAATATAACTTAAATAAATATCTACAAATTATATTCGAAGTGAAAACTAGCAGCAATCGCAGCTCTGTAAGGGAAGGGCGCGTGAAAAATATACTTGACTACAGATCAAACGCATTATTATATTGTTGTACACATAGTCTACCCCAGCTCCGCAATCGACCATTCCCATCCTAATTTGGTTTGCTGGAAGAGATCTCTTATTAGAGGTAAGCTCGCCTTTGTACACTATTTGTATGTAAGTCTTGTTGTCTATATGTTGTGTGCAATAAAGAAATGATGAATTATGAATTATTAGTACAATAAATGCTGTTAACATAATTTATTTTATCTTTTATTTTTTGAGTTTATTTAGAGAAAAAAAAACAATGATATTCTCGGAAAATTAAGATGAACTTAAATCACTATGTCAATAGGTTTGAATCTATAGATGGAATAGTTTCTTCGCAATCCTGCAAAGCGTATGATACTATACGCTTTGCCGGATTGTAGTCTCGTGGTGAGCTCGCTTCGCTCGCCCTGTTAAACGTCAGAATAAAGCAATACAATTTGTGATAGAATATCTATATTGAATATCAAGTGGTAGTTAAAATTCATCTCAAATACATATTAAAAACTCGTAGGCAAACATATTTGAAGAAGGTACGTCAAAAACCTGGTTTATTTGTTTTACACGATACTACATAAAAGCATTTCAAGACCTAATGTAGAGATGATACATCGAATTAATGAATCAAAGGTCGACATTTCTGAGCTTGTTCAGTTGATTGAAGTGAGAAACGTCAAACCAGTTGATATCCAGAGATCATTATTTTAAATAGCCCTATTGAAGAGACATATGTTCAAGAAAACTAATGTAAAGCTTTTTTTTCTCAAAAAATTTGTTAAATTTTTTCTCTTCTTCTATAAATAAGTGTAACTGTAGTTATTTGTAAGAAATCTACGGAATACCTCGTTTGTCATATTGTAGCTTATTGTTGCGGCATCCAACGGCCACAAACCCGATTGGCAAAGTGTCCGGGAGCTGATGAAATTAGCTCATTATTTATATCCTCGCCCACCCCCACCGCGTCAGGTGATTGTTCCCATAGTTGTTGCTTGGACACTGTCATTAGTTCATTCTCAATCGGCATTCATATAAATCCGTCTGTTATTTCGTTTAATTGAAAAGAAATTAAATGAATATACTTACCGACCGATATTTACCGAGCATATTTACTCTTTACCTATCTGCTTTCGGAGTTTTCATTCCGCCATACAGATGACATTTAGATGTTGGAATACCTCGCGCCACGAATTAAAAGTGCTGGGCGACGTTGGCGGGAACTACTGCGCATATGTACAGGTATTGAAAAGTGACTACTGCGCATTCAAGGCCACCGTTCATAAATTGTGGCGCGACGTATAATACAGAAGTTTCGCAACAGTTTTGCTCATATATTCATCGAATACATGCTCAGATTTATTGTTATGCATTACGTCACATACCTCAAGCCATATATCATCTTCGTATCTGTAGACATGAACGTGAGTTGACTTTTTCGATGGGTTACTAATAGTATTGAGTGGATTGCACTGTGTACCAATACTTCACTCAGGTACCTACATACTTCTAATACTTATACAATCCACCCACTGCTTGCAAGATATACATTCTCTGATACATACAAATACTATAAAACAATCTATGAACATTTCTTATGATATCATTATTATTCCTTTCCAATTAAATAATAACTACAATGTCTCCTTATGTTCATTTTTATCTTAACCTTCTACCGCGTTTATGATTATATAAACTCACTCACACTCACCCACTTACTCACATTCAGTGAGTGAGTGACACGTTCATGCAAGCAATCACACTCACTGCATTTATTCACGTGATTATTATATATTTCATCTGTCTATATATCTTTCTTTCTACCTTTATTTATACATCTTTATATAATCGTCAAGAGATGCAATGGTCAAAGTCAAAGTCAAAGTCAAAGTCAACATTCACATATTAATTAAGATTTTAAGGATCGATCGTTTAGCATAGTCAACTCTACTTCCTGTTCAGAAACGCCAACAGCACACAAGGATAAAGGCAAGAACCTCGGGCTAGTTAGTTTTTTTGACGATCCATCATAAAACTTATACATTATACAATACTTATTATAATGCTTTATAGTGCACATTGCTGTGCTTGTTGTCACCCCGAAAGACCAGCGCTGATTGTTCGCATTTAGCATAGGTTGAGGCTGGCTTGTGTCAGGAAATATTCGTAAGTAACTAGGTGATCATTATTGGCTCCTATTTTTGTTTCCTGTTACAAATAAACTTCCTTCTTTCTTTATCTTCTATATTAAATAACCTAATATTAATTATAAATAATTATCTGGAGCAAATTATTTTTAATTCCAAGCTTATTTATCTTCTCAGATATTTTGTAATAAGCTAGGTTTCGACTGCAAATCAGAGCTGCAGCTCCTCTATAGCATTACATGCTGAGTTGGAGCCATTTCACTAACGAAACATGCGTACATCGTCTATTATCTTTTATTTTGTGTTGAATACGTGTTTTCTTACATAATTTCATGCCACATTCCTGTCTTTGTAATACTTGTGTTTTTTTGTGAATAAACGTATGTCTATGTCTATAATGATCTATGTTTAGTTACCCTCAACCTCACCTATGCCACCTTATCCTTAGTGAGATATCAAGCCAAACTAAAATATTACCGGATGTTGCCTTACAGAAGCAAAGACCTGCTTGAACGAAATAATGTATCAAATGCCCCCTCCCTAAGTTCACACAGGAATTGAGCAAAGACCATGACGAACATCAAAATTTTACGTGTTTCAAGACAATTTTTTCTCTTCGCTTACGGACATATTTTTACCGACCCAAACGCTTTGTTCTGTGCAAGGTCATTAATACGTTTCCAGATAGCGTCTTTCTCACGATGGTTTCAAATAGTTGGATGATCTCTTTACCATAGAGCCGCATATAGATCTAATTTCAATTCCATTGTAGTGAATTTCTATCGCGAGGTTTTACTGTAAGATTTTATACTCGTAGGGCGACGAACATTTTGCGCCTCTAATAAATCATTCTCAAACCATAAAACAGCTTAAATGGACACGCCATTTTAGCTGTTTTATGGTTTTCAATATTGACGCGATGAATGTAAAGTAAATATTTCTTATAAGGAAATTGAATCGACCTTGTAGTTTTATAGATATAGTAGTCACTACTCTTGGGGTATTCCAGTGACAAAACACAATTAAACTGAAATATATCGAAATGCAAATGAAATTAAAAACTCTACAAGTCATTCTGCTGTAGGTAAGCTATGCAATAATATCGATGGATCAACCGTTATCGCCATAGAAGCCCGCATTGCATGTTCTGGTCTTAGGCCCCACATACACGAGGGCAGAAACCCGCCCCACTGAGCAGGACGTTTACCCCACTTATCTGTTTCCTGCCCGTGAAGTTTACTTGCCGGTAATTCGTCAAGATAATTGCACGAAGTTCTGGTTAAACTGATTATGGAGTCTCTGGGTAAACCTAGATAAGATGGCTTGTCAAATAAATAAAGTCAAAATCAAATTAAAGTAATAGGTACCTCTTGTAACATCGGGGATTTACTGTTCGTAAAATAAACTTCTACCACAGTGTGCAGGTATTTTTTCCCTACCAAAGGTTGTGTAGAAAAAGTGGTGTCTAAAACAGTTTTTTGGCAATATCTCCTTTCCGGCTCATTTTACCATATATCTGTCATTCTGTCTGTCTATCGTCTTTTGATTGCCTCGATTGTAAAGTTTGATTTTTTCATAGTATTATGGCAATTGATACCTTGATCATCATACCTTTATGTGTTTCTTTGAAAAAGGGTCTTTGGTAGAAAAAGGAAAAACGGCCGCACGGACGGAGAGACAGAGAGTGGGACTACGAAGTGACCCTTTAAGGGTTACTTTTTTTTTCTTTGTGGTACAGGACCCTTAAAATACAAAAAATAAAAACGTCCCTTGTCACCCCGACCCCTTTTATTTAACGGTTAAAACGCATGTTATAGTAGACTATGTCACACTTATACGCTATAAAACGATTGATTTCACCATAAGATGTTTAGGCAAGAATTAAAGGGTATTTTTCTAGATTATTTCATTCAAAGACTGTTTGTCGTGAAATCAGCTGATTAAGCAATTTTGTACAAATACCATTTTTTTAGCCCTTCAAATCAAGATGGCGGCTAACGCTGTCTTCTCTCAAGGTCTAAAACTTATATTCTACTTCACCTTCTGTACGGCAAAGCCTCTTTTTTCTCCCACTGATTGGATTATCTAGAGTTCTGCAAATGTCAATAGAAAAGTTAAATTGCTTTTGTTACAAACAAAGTGAGTAAACAGAGATTTTCTTCTACACAAAAGTAAGTAATCGAAGCTATCGGAAAACGATTCAGTTACTATCCAAAGAAGCTTTTTCACTATCGCATATATAATATAATGATGATGACCAAGAGGATAGCATAGATATACAATAGCAATCAATCATGATCATGGGAGATAAATAGTTACACATAGGAATGATTTAAAGTAAACAAATTCTTAAGCGTTATTTCAATCACGGAGTCCACAAACTTTCCTACGTGAAAGGAAATCTTGTCCCTCCTCTCAAAGAAGGACAATCTCTATCGGCGGCTCTTATCTTAGTAAAACCAATCACTATAGCGATCAAGCATAGGATTTTAATTAACGTGTGAAAGCCAATCTCCATCTTCGGTGGTGATAATTAAATGTAGAGTTTAATGAGAGTGTCGCGGCGTAAGGCAGAAGGACAGAGTAACTAAACTACCTACTATGCAGAAGTTCTCAGGCCCGGATTCCTTATGAATGAGTGGTATAACTAACGCAACTGTACTTTTTTCACACTATTTGGGACTTTTTCAACGTGAAGTTATGTTGTTGTATGAGAAAACATAATAGTGAAAGGTAGACTGATATAGCAACTTCGGTATGATTCATTTTTAAGCGAATCGTTCCATCCGGGAGTCGGCATTACTTGTTGCATTGGAAAGTTTCAGAAGCTTAGCAAAATAAGTTGAACACAAACGACTCATTACGTTACATTACATTACGCATCACAATTTACCATGCCAACTTCCATAATAATAATAAATAATAAATAAAATATGTTTATTGCAGTAACAAATTATTCCATTGCTTACAATAACAACTTGGACATTCTTTTAAGTGTATCAATACCTGTGTCAGAAGACCCCGCTCCTTCAGTCCATAGTTTTTGGTTACAAGTAATAGGTAGGTGCTAGCTAATAATAAAAAAAAATAAGGAATTTGTGTGGTGCGTGTACTTATTGTGTAAGTGCGGTTAATATCTACCAGTATTTTATGGTAATATAATCTTATGACAGATAAGGCTCTCAATCTCTTCGTAGCTTTTAGTGATTATCCAAGTCATCACAAGTATTTTTACTTTCTCTGTAGTTTTTTGTATCTATATCAAGGCTTTTATTTATTAAATTATATATGCGGGCTGCCTGAACTTTGTGAACAAATGTGGACTTACAAGCTGGCACTTTAATAATGGTATATTTTCTTCTTTTGTTTATTAAGTCTTTGTCAACTGCAGATGTTTTATGAATTTTAAAGACTGAGTTTATCATGTACAGTATTCCAACAGTTAATATCTGGCTAAGCGAGTACAAATCTTCTGTTGGAAATCTATATGGTTTGAAGTACATGACCTTTATTGATGCTCGTTGAGCTCTTTCTATTTCAATAAATTTAGTTTTAATGACTCCACCCCAAACAGGAATACAGTAGTTAATTATTGATGGATTGCGCTAAAGCAACATATATTTGGTTAAGTAAGGTTGGGGGACCTACGTGCCTGAGATTTTTGAAAATCCAAATTAACCTTCTTACTCTAGCACTAAGCATCTCAATTTGTGGGAACCAAGATAGACGCTGGTCAATCATTACCCCTAGGTATTTGGTTTTAGAAATGTTATCGATAGATGGGCAACTACAATTATAGTTTGTTCGGATATCACAATTATCAATCTTAATTCTGTAAGTAGTCGTCAATACGCTAAAAACAAACTTTGTCTATTTTACCAAGTATATTCAAATGCAGCCATTTGAATATACTTGGTAAAACAGACAAAGTTTGTTTTTAGCGTATTGAGTGTGAGTCATTAAGGAAAGTCCCAATTCTGCATCCTTGCGAGCATAGTCTAAAGTTGTGTTAGAAAAGACTACCGCAATATCATCAGCGTAAGAGATGACTTTTGAATTTGCTATATTCAGGTCACATAAATTATTTATTTGTATTAGAAACAGCGTAGAGCCTAAAATACTCCCTTACGGAACTCCAAATGTCATAATAGTTTCGTCACTAGTATATTGACCAAACATAACGTTCTGTCACCTGTCAATAAGGTAGTCCTTAAATAGTGCCAGAGGAGTGTCCCTGATGTTCCTCAGCTTCTGCACAAGAATTAGGACGCAGACGCTGTCAAAAGTCATTTTTTTTTAACCCCAGTCCACCTGATCTACAATGTGTGAGGTCAAAGCTGTAACGGCATCCTCTTTGGACCGTCCATTTGTAAAACCATATTGGGTATCTGATAATATGTTGTATTTGTTTAGGTAGCTAATTAGTCTTTTATTAATAAGTTTTTCTATTTTTTTTGAGGCTGGAAGGTAAAACCGATATGGGCCTATAGTTATTGACATCATTTCTCTCTCCACTCTTGTACACAGGGGTAATGATTGATTTTCTCAGAATCAGGGGAAAACACCCTGGGAGTAGCAAAGATTTGTAAGGTGACAGATTATAGGTTCAATTTCATATTTAGCAATTTTAGAAAACTGACAGGGATATTATCGTATCCAGGAGCTCTATAAGATTTGAGAGTCATTAGAACGTCATGTACCTCTTCTAGGTCAGTATTCAGTATTAAAGTAACAATGAGTTAGGATGAGTTCCATGTAGAGAGTTAGTATAAGAATTTACCTTCGTTGAGTTTGCCATAATTCTTTTCGCCAGATTTTTACCAACATTAGAGAAAAAATCATTTATATGGTTGACTGACACGTCAGGAGAAATGTAAATTTTAAGTAGCTTTAAGTTATCTGTTTTATTTCCAAAATGAAAGATAGGCCAGCGATTTAATGCTTTGCAATAATGATTTAGATTTTTTCGGAGCCTCTGATAGTCTATTTCTATATAGATTTTTATAAGATTGTTGTAATCATTGCGGTACCTTTTGTAGGTTATTTTAGAAATTTCATTGCGAAGATCCCACCGCAGTTATTTTTTGTAGTGTATTTCTATTTCTAATGCATTTCAAGATTCCCACTGTCATCCACGGTTGTATGGTACGTCTACTTTTGGGGATGTTCCGGTATATTCTCGCAATGATTCAGAAATGTTATCAACCCACCGTTTTATGACAGAGTTTGGATTCTTTTTTGTAAGACTGATTAAGGATATATGAAAGTCAGTAACAGTTTTCACGCATTCATTCTTTGAATCATGGCCAGACAGTTTCAGTAATATGAGCGAATGATCAGTGACAGATTTTTTTATGACCGCAATTTGATCTGATAGTTAAGACTTATCGAGTTCAAGCATAAAGTGGTCCAAGCAGCTAACCTCCCTAGTCGGTATTGTGTGCATCAAACCATGCAGGATAGGCTATTAAGATAACTTTGAATGTTATTGCACTCGGAATTTTGTTCTGTATCTCTTGAAATTAAATGTATGTAAATATCACCAGCTAGTATCACATTCTTTTATGATCTTATTGACACCAAATGTGTATTAAGAAAAAAAATGAATCAATGAAATGGATGAATGGTCAGCATGTGTTCGACGGAGAGCGGTATATACTCAGTAAAGCAGATAAGTACTGTATAGTATTATAGTATCTGTGCACAGATACTATAATACTATATACTATAAGTATATTTTTGTACACACGATGCATGATCCAGTTTAACCTCTTTAATGTTAGTGAAAACAATAATTTTTTTGACGTTTAACACAACACCATCAATTTGGTTAACATGCTGGGTTGTTGTAAAAGTAGAGTAATTTATCAGGGATGGAGTAGGTTTTTTCAGGATGAAGGCGGCATTCTGTTTGTATAATTATGTTTGGTGTAAAATCAAAAGTACTAAGGGTAAGATATAGGTCATCAATATTTCCGTATACACTTCTTATGTTTTGGCAGAATATTTTTAGGTCATTTTCTTTGACAGATATATGTCGAGTGAGATGTTCAATGTCACAGTAAACAGAGCGAGCGATTTCTATATTATCTATTTCAATTTGTGCTTTTAGTGAACTAACCATTTCTGTAAAGGTCTGTAGTATGTTGACTTTGAAATTTTTTCGTGTGGTTTGTGCTTGGTAAGAGTTGTAATGATATACTGGCAGTCTAAAGGTATGTATGTATGAGTGTCTAGATAATTTTGTTTGTATATTTATGGTTGTAATGACTAAAAGTGTTTGTGTATGATTGAGCGTTTACAATATTCATAAACATTAGTCTAATTATAAAACATTTACGGTAAGTAAGATGCGATAGAACTTTAACTAGTTATTAGCTAGACTTTTCATCCTTCCTTACTAAACTTTAGCAAACGCAGTCCAGTTGAACTTATAATTCAGGAAGTAAATTCGCGCCGACTTGGATGTGAGCTGCTCAGCTATATAAATTTATTCTTCTCTATTTTCGGTGATATCCAGGTGTTTAGCACATAGTTTGGCCGACTTGTTCTTGTGTTTGTAGATTTTGGAAGCAGTTAGGATCCCTTCCTTTATTATGGTTGATTATAGCTCCAACACTAAGGTTTTGTAGTTATCCTTCTTTTTGGCACGGAATATCCTTTACAAGACTTTTTGCAAAGTCTGGGCAAAAGCTCCATTGTCATGTTCAAAAGATCCACCTGAGTCTCATTCGGCTTGCAATGGAACTTTTCTAATTTCAATAAATGTTTTTCGGCCCAGCCTGGGAATGTCCTCCAATTTATCCTCCAACATTGAGAAATATTCACGTTCTTTCTTCCGCTGTGACTCCATCACATTAAGTTTATTTTTTAAATCCTCATTTTGAGCAATAAAGAGGGTCATTGAGCTTTCGATATTGCTAATGGACGGTCGAATATCTTTTATGGACGGACCCATCGATATGGATTCACTTTCTTGTTTATGGATAAAGGCTTCAATCATATTCCTGATCTCCTCCTTAAAAGCATCAAAGTCTAGGTCTTCAGTCCTCTTCCGTTTATATCGAGTCGCCACAATAATTTTAGATTAAAAACCGAATTTTAAAATAATTATGAATTCCAAACCATTTACGACGGATTAAAGATCATAGAGACGGATGAGATGCTTGTTTTGGCAGGAGACCTAGTTTATGTACAGCTCCACTCTTGAATGAATCGAGTGATCAATCATGTACATTTTACGTATATATACCGTAACTATAATTTGAAAAGTTTTAATAACCACATCATGACTTTAGCATTTAAAGATATAAGGGCCAGTTCAACACGATACGCTCTGGTTACGCGGCGTAAATGTCCGTGCACATCCTACAGATACCGAACCGAGACGAAGACCAGTTTGGGACAAAAAATAATAACAAACTATCATCTGGCTGAGAACTGGTTCCAAGACGGTGGACGACGCAGCTAGATAGATAAAACACCAAGAAGGTAGCATTTTATTGGTTGGAGACACGAGGATAAAGAATGAATTGATGGGACTCGGCGAAGATAGGACGTTACGTTTGCTTTTGGACAGGCAAAGTAATAATCGGCTTTGCTTTGTTACAACAGCACATTATTTATATTAACTATTCAAGTTACAGAAACTACAAACCTATTCATGGTAAATAAGGTGAAGGTATTTAGCAATAATTAGAATTGATCATTTGCTAACGATGGAATTTCAATCAATCTTGTGATTCAGGCGCCCACCTTAGTGATTGCAGCTTAAAAATAACGTGAATACATACGTCGAAAACCCATCAGTATTTGATTCCAACATGAAGATAATAATTGCAAAGCTGGGTATAAAACCCAACCCCCATCAAAATCGCTTCCGCTTACCTCAACAAAAAAATCGCCGGTAGAAGCGTCCGTCCGAACAATGCCGCGACAAAATCCAGTTTCTACAATGTTCTCTCGAGAAATCCAATTATTCAGTGTGTATCACAAGTTTCACTGCACTGTTGTCACCAAGTAAGACGGTAAGAATAACTTTGCTCCGCGTGTCGAGCGAGGGACTCAGGTAGAACCGTTGAACCGTGCCGCTCGCGCGATGATGTCCGACTGTGATGTGAACGGTTAGTCAGTAGTCGTCGCGTCGAGTCGAACTGATGGAGACAGAGGGTGGCCTTGCCTTCTCTCATCAAATTCAACCTCTATTCCTAATACCTTAAAGTCCATATTTCGGAAGAAAATTATGCCGAATGAATGGCCAGATGCAGCTGCTTTGAGAATTTTTGATGGTTTAGGGTCGCAGAAAAACCTGACGAGTAAATCATGGAAACGGGATTGACCAATAGCGTGCCATAATGGTTTCCCTTATTTCATATTGCAACAACAATTTAGCGTCGATTTGTATGTTGTTGCAAACGCGATCCTAACCATGCATGCAAATAGGAAGACTAATCGGAATAAATTAAAAGAGCAAATGATACAAAAAGAAATGTTTGGGATAAACGTACTGGGCCATTTGCGTAACGTTGCGTGTGGTACCTGCAGTTTCCCTCAAGCTTGCATATTGCACATGTTGAAGAATACATTATGATGCTTGCGGTGACTTCATGACGCCACTTAAGACACTTGACTGACTCTTGGTTTTGCATACGGTCTCTTATGAACCTGTTCATGAGTTCTGGAATATTTGAGTAGATATCCTAAATGATGTATTTACCTAAGTCTCGTCTGATATATCATGTTATATTAGCTATACATTTAAATAACCTGATACATTAATGGAAGCTTATGGCAAAAATTTGGTAAGCTTGTTTCCCATTGTAGCTGATGACTTATGAACCGCTGAACTAGTTTTAATAGAAAAAATCTAAGAAATATTGCAAGCAAGTCTACTATTATTTACAGAAAAATGCAATAAAATCTGTCAATCCGTTTGACCGCTAGGGTGAAACCGACTGACATACAGATACACGCTTCAAACTTATAAAACCCCTCTTTCGTTTGTTGGAGGTAAATATGATTACATAGTAAAAAATAAAAAACTGTGTATGAGGTCCCCTCAAAGAATATTTTTCCCACATCACAAAAAGCAAGACTAATTCTAAAGTGTTCACGCTCTCTGGATATTTTCATAGTATTTTACGACGTTGGGCTTCATAATAACACCTAAAAGAATGTTTAGAAAAAAACATGATACCTACCTAAAATACATATATCGTTTAAGTTGGTATTTCAGTAACATAGTACGAACGCAAAAAAATAATACCGAATATGCAATAATTTGAAGAAAAAAAGCTAAAGTTTTGTTCAAAATTCCTCTATGAAATCTAATATGCATTCCTGAGCTCTCCTGTTTTCATGATGTGCTATCTTGTGAATTCTCGAACAATTTAATGTCCATCGTCTACTTTTCGCTTTGTACTGAAACTTTTATGTAGGGTAAGTGAAAATACCGCATTGAACACTGTATGGCTGAATATTAACGTTACAAGTAAGGGCTCACGGTTCTAAAAGCATTGAAAAGGAAATCTCTAATGGATATTCTGCTTTTCACGTTGCCCAAATGACTAATGACCTTACCCACGCATTAATATTAATATTTTGGACGCGTGACCTGATCTGATGTTTTGTTTGGATTATACTTTGCAGATTTCTGCTCTCTTTTCCAATATTTATACCCTGGCCTTAAAATTGAATATCTACACTTACAACATACACAACGTAGCAAGGTCATCGTGAATTACTAAGTAAATTGAATTTTTGCTACCAGCCATTGAGCAATTGTCAAGGTTAGGGAAATGTCATTTAAGTAAACGGTAGCAAGTAACATAAGTCACGAGCTACGTAGATTTCGTAAAAAGTAAAATAGGTGATTTCACATTTCGTTTGTGTGGGTTGGGCGAGTGACAATTTTACATGCGTGCTTGTTGACAATTTGCCGTATAAATTAATTTATAACTTGTTTTTTTAGGAATACAAACGACATTTACGACATTTACAAATATTAATGTATAACAAACATTACAACAGCAATGTACAAATATAAATCAATGTTTGAATGCTGTTTCGTGGATCCATCATTATCAATCAGAATGAACTGTTTGTTGGCATGGTGTAAGATTACTTTTAAAAGAACAGGAGGATTTGTTTGATTGATATAACCGTAGATTTTTATCAATAAACTCTTAAAACTCGATATACTCCAGTCTCGTTAACCTCTTATTACGAACTGATTTCAAACACAATAGATACTTGTTACTAATGGCGATGAATAAAACAATAACGCGGATGCTTCACGGCGAACGGCAATGGAATAAAAAATCACTCATCCTATTGATACACATTTTTATGAATCTACGCAGGTACCATTATTAGCTAGCAAGTGAGCAGTTTCCGCAATTATATTTGTAGTAGCTGATGTATGGCGTTATGGAGGAACTCGAAGATTACCTAGGCACAACGATTGTTTACGACGCACTTACGACGTCACTAAATAATTGTTGGAGCGTCATAATAATTTTCATACCCACGTCAAACCGCTATTACTGTATATTACCTACTGGATTTTTCCTCGAGAATCCGACTCGAGAAAAATCGCGTCGAGAAGTCGAGAACTCGCGAAGTTAATCTTAGAACCTATATAAAACTTTGATGACTGTGAAGCCGATATCGACGGATAACGAAAGAGTTTTTTTTTCATATCTGGCAACATCGCTACGAAAATTCGGAACAGGTTATTCGTATCCGATAAGGCAATTACCGCTTTGGTATCTTTAAAAGCTAATTTTATAAGAATAAATAAATAGGAAGAAGGTATACATTTAATATCCAAAATTATTCGCATGGAATGTTGCAATGTTCATCTTAATTCTCAATAACTGAGCTAATCATAGAGCTATGTCAGCTATGTCATCTTCATAGAGCTATGATTAGCCTCGCTAAGAATTAAGATGAAGAAGTTGAAGATCTGAACATTTTATCCGGAATAATTATTCATATTTAACATAATATAACATAAATTTTACATACAGTCCCCTTGGTGCCCACTAAGATGCCCTGTGTCATGAGAACCAGAAAAAGCGACGACACTAATATGTAAACATCCAAGACATTTTTTTCTGTGGTGTTTGTACCGTACCCGGGACATCTTGCTTTAGAAGCACAGCCTCGACCGCAACCCGTACATTTGTTCGTTATATTTATACATAAAATACTGATTGATTCTAAGTATTATGCAATAATAATACTGATTAGGTTAGCCCATCAGATTAGCTATGATTAATTTACATAATTATTGTAAGTTCAATAAATGATTACTATCTACTAATAAAAAAAGATTTGTTGATTCATCCTTATTAAAGTGGAATAATGATTGTTGATTTAGCTATTAAGATTTAGATTATTATTCTAAATATTTCATCTAAAGAATAACTTACTTACTATAACTAATAAAAGACTGATCTCATCTCATGTCATGACATAAGTAAAATAATAAATATTGTAGTCGTTGATTCTAATATCGTATATTTTTTTCGTCTTCGCCATTATTTCATCCTGTTTTCCCCTAACAGAAGGTAGACTCACTGTAAAGCTATATATTTTTTACATTATTCATTTAATTGAATTTATTTTATGTATAATTAATTAAATATAAATAAAGTAGTATACTTATATCATTTTTAAAATTTAAATAAACAGCTATATGACAATATGTCCTTTCGAACTCATTTTTCAATATCTGTCTGGGTGCCAATTCGAAAAGCTTGTTTTGAGGTATCAATAAATGTTTAAGATGTTTTTGGTAGCTTATGTTATGTAAATTTCAGATCAGATTTTGAGTAATTCAAGATGGCGTTTAAAATAGCGCCCAAAAATGTTGAATTAATTTTTTGGAGCATAATTAACGTGTAGTATATCGTTTTATATGTTTTTTGCTCAAGGAGCAATAATAATTGAAATTGAAATTCAAAATTCTTTATTTTTTGTAACTACAAACATAGGTTTAGGAAACGTAATTTTTTGGCTCTACTCTACATTGAACCACTGTGAGAGAATAAGGCAAAGAAACTCCCACAGATTTTAATTTTTAGAGCTCTTTTAAATATAGGTTTTGTTTGCTAGTAAAAATACTACAAATGATATGCGGGAATAAATAATTACAAAATTATTGAGCGAGTTCTGTGTTAAGTAAGATTAACACCACACGGCATTGCCGTATAAATACATAAAAAACACCATGTACTCTTGTCATTATGTAATATTGAATATGTTATATCACTTTTTAGATAAAGTGGTTTGTAAATTTTTCTATGACAATTTCAAAATCTTCAGAGGTATCCTGTTGCAGTAGAGAATGCATTGACCCTTGAAATAATTGCTAACTTTCGCGGGTCTGAAGTGGGGTGCAACTAGTCTGTGATTATTCCATAGGGATAACATTAACTGTTAAAAGATTCTTGCGTACATATATTATATTTGTTCTAAAATAAATTGACTGGCTGTATCTAATTGTAAAGTATGTCAATTTATTTAAGAATTGCTCAAATATGTAGCTCTTTTCTGTTATACAAAAATAGTTTGAATATGCGCTGCTTTTCCCCACAACAAGTTACCATAGAACATGACACTATGGAAGTAACTAAAATAGACTAGCCTTGCTGTAGCCACATCCATGTTTTGTATGATGTTCCTAACAGCGTAAGCCGCAGAACCTAATCTACCAGCAAATTTATCTTTGTGAGGTCCCCACTGCAATTTGCTTTCAATGGGTATTTCAAGAAACTTCTTATTATTTAATAATTCTAACCTGTTTTAACTAAACTGGTCTCTACTTGCCTTATATTTGGATGTGAGAATTTGATACACTTGTTTTTACCAGCATTTAGCAGTAAATTATTAACTGTGAACCAATTCAAGGTTAAAGACAAAACATCATAATGATCATAGAGATACATTTTGAAGACCAGGAAAGTATCATTTGCAAACAACTTTATACCAGTCAATTTCTCCACCACAAAAGGCAGATCGTTAATATATACCATGAATATGAAAGTGCCTAACATGGAACCTCGTAGAACGCTGTTTTTTAAACCTGATCAATCAGATTTAACGCCGTTAATAAAAAGTCAGTATTTCCATAAAACCAATACGAAAGAAGTAGCTACATGTCTAAGACTCCAGTCTTAGTTAGGCAATAACACCTTTCGTAGGTTACTCCAGTAACAGTTTTTGTTACAGGTGGTGAATTGAACCAATCAAGATGTCAACCAGTGGGAGCAAAGAAGAGTCCTTTGTTAAATATGGTAAACCAGGCACAATAGGCAAGCATTCTGCGAAAAGGATTAAGATAATAATATCAGCAAGCAAACTGCGATATGATGAAATTTATGAATCTTAATATTATGCAGCTAACCCTTACTTAATTCCACCTGCCACCAGATGTGTGCCTCAACCTTTACCTCAAATACTCATATGTCAAAGATAATGACGACGACATCACATCGAAAGCCGTGAAGTATCCTTGATAAGAAAATAAACTCTCAGGCCAGACAAGTCTAAGAACCAAGTTCAAATCAACTTCTCCACAGTTAGTCGTGAATATACCTACCTAGTCCAACACTTTTGCATCTCCTTACTTTAACGAACTTAAGATACCTGATCTATCAGCACTTGCAATATGTAGTATCGTTGCGAGTAGCTTAAATAAAGCCCCAATTCACTTCAAGTGACATTCACAAATTTACTTAAACAAAAGTCGCTCTTTGACGATCTTAGCTATTTTACGATTACCACAACCTATGATGAATAACTTTCCTATCATCCTGTGACAAAAGCTTTCGGTGCAAACTATTTATTAACTAAGAGGTATTAAAGAAGGTAAAGGCCTAGAACAAGTTTTTGGACACAATTTTGATGCATCCATTTTATCTGAAAATGGCCTTAAGGAAACTCTTGCATTCCTCTCAAAATTTCAAATAGACATTGTTGATTCAGATGAGGAAATAACCACAATCATAAGAATGCCTAAAAATTCAGTTACTCTGACCTTACAATTGAAATGTACAAATGGTCTCAGAAAATAACTATGTAATTTTTACGTGCATTTACTATTCCCAAATTGAATGTATTATTAGCTTTAGAAGTGGCTGAAAAGGGTTCAGTAATGAATAGGCAAAACATAGATTTCAGTTTATAAAGTCGATTACTCAGAGAGCAGATGATTCGGATTATAATGCTTTCAATACAAATGTGAGCCGAGAATCAAGGCACAATTTGAGGACTGCACTAGCTGTTAAATGTTATTGTTTCGCATTTTACTCGCTGACATTATTGAATCCATTTTCTAGATTTTTTCCCGTCTTGCTTGGTTTTCCGCGAAAAAATCATACACCTAAGTCTCAAGATATGTCGCAAAAATGCTGCATATTGCGATACTTCATAGAAAATCTAAATGTACACTCTATAGGTACATTCTATGGATCTGGAATCGTGAAATATGACTAAAAACAACGTAAATAGAAGTGAAGTGAAAAAAACACAAAAATTGTAAACGAAAAAAATGCTTACGAGAAAAATGCATAAAAATACATGTTTATATATATATATATATATATATATATATATATATATATTAAAAGCAGCACTAAAATACACAATATATGAAAATTTATATTACGGTTGATAGATATAGCCTGCTGATAGACAGACGGAAGAACGGACGTACGAACAAAATGACGGTCGATCGGACGGACGGACGGACAGCGGAGGCTTAATATTATGTCAATTTGTGGCTATGGAAGCTTGAAAAATGCGCCACTTTATCCGCGTGGTGGCATGGAAATGTATTCATGGCCAAAATGCAGGTTGAAGTAGATTTCGCACCGATCATAAGCTAAAACTGAACTGAAAAAAAGGTTGAAACAATAATTATAGAAATGTTTCTCTAGTTTATTTTACCACAAGATTATTCGGAACGAACACATCAAAATCTGTGAAATCAAGAATTTTAAAAACCATCGGATTATTATTCTAAGAAAAACTACCCAATGACTCTACATAAAAGGTAGTTTTAGTTTAAAGATGTCAATCAGCACAAAATAATAAAATCTACATGGTTATAAATTAGAAATATCTAATCTAATCTGTGCGTTCCATTAAATATCTTACTCATTGAAGAATTCACATAACTCGTATGTTGTAGAGTAGGTAGCTGTACAAATAGAATCAACAGAATCACTCAATCGTGAGACAGTGAGATGAGAGCATCATTCATGTAACTAATATGAAAGAGCCGTCCGTTTTTCCGACCATCGATGAGTCAGTGCAAATAGATGTAATAGTTTTGAAATGCTGAAATATGGCACCCAAAGAAATAGACCTATTAGAGGTGGGCTATATTTGTGTCCGTTATGTTGAGCCTTCATTTAACACGTAGATTCAAGATATTTCACTTCAACGTATTTAGAGACGGGAATCACAGATGGGTTCTTTGGTACCCCGCCCCTCAGGCACGTCAACTTGACGAAGGCTGTGTTCCCGAAGCACTACAGCGTCTCAGATACCAAATTTGGATTGAAAGAGTTCACCGTCTTGATTCGACGAACACACAATCTCCCCCTCCCCCTTTAAACCTCCCGGACTGAGGTCAGAGCCCCCCTAAATGACCCAAATATATAGTAGTTTAGGATTAGGATAGGTTTTAAAAATTATATATAACCTCTTAGTAGCGGGGGCCATCTGCCCCCCTAACATGCCGCTATCATGCCCGTTGACTATGAGCTGATGTCCGCTCATAAAATCGGGTAAGCAGGCAAACTCCTCCCATATATATCATATACACATATATATCGCCCAAAAGGGCAAATTGCAGGTAGAAAGCCTTCACCATATACCGAGGCCATGGCTCACAGTAAAGTCTTAGTAGGACAACTGTAAACACAAAGGGGTTGTTTTTAGTCCGTATACCACACGAGCTGATGCCCGCTCAATATGTGGGGACCCGGACATAGCAGGGAGGTCTGACTCCTGGGCATAGGTAATTCCATTTTTTTCCCCTCCAACAAAAAAAATAAAAAATGAGTCCTTTGGTAAAAAAGTAAATTGTTCGGCACGGCGTGATAACAAAAGCCTGTTGATTTCAGCCCGTTACTTGGCCTAAACATCGGGCTTTTAAAGTAGACATACTCACTTTAATCCACAGAATGTTTCGGCCAACATTAAGACTCAAACCATCAGGCTATTAGAGTAGTTCAATCTTTTTACTCCAACTACAAAAGCCCGAGTGACTCCGCCAACGTTTATTTGTCGCTAACAGCACTGAGCCAAAATTATTGACAATTTGACAACAAAACATTAACCACACACAACCCTAACTAACTTCATTTAGTCAATTAGTATATTTTGTTGCTGAATTAACAACTTTCATTGACAACGTTACACTTAGTCAGAAGTACTAGTAAGTACATAGTTTACGGACAATGTTTAACGTTGTTATAAAGTCACAGCGTAACATTGCCACTTCTATGTTTAAACAATAACTTAGTAGCAATATAACCTTACCTAAACTTTTCTTCAATGTGGTCAACCTGACAACTCTTATATTGTCCCTTTGACAAATGAGCGTTGTCTATGTAGCAATGCAAACTAACCTAACTTTCTATTCAACATTGTTAAACTAACAACTCTCATACTGTCCCTTTGACAAGCGACCGTTTCTTTGTAGCAATGCTACATCAACGTTGTTAATCGTACTCTCTTAAAAAGAGCAAATTACTTTTGAATGTTATTTGCGCAATAATGGTTGCTGTAAGAATATTTTAACATCAACAATTATTTTGCAAATAACATTAAAGAGTCATTTGCTTTTTTAAAGAGTTTTCCACTAAACAACGTTGACGTTGCATTGCTTTATAGTTCTACTAGCTCAATTTTCAAAGAGACAAAATAAGGGAAACCTGTTAAAAAGTATACGAAATCAACATTGATAACACACGAGGGACCATATATATTAAATAAAACAATTAATTATGTAGATATCATTTAATAAAGCATCCAACAGCTCCTCGCAACAAGTCCCTTTAAAAGATACATAGGTACTCAGTAGTGATTCATTATGTATCAACATTATTATTTAGTATAACTTATTAACTCTATACCTTATAACTATTACTTAATAGGTAACCATTTTTTTTTAAAATAAATAATGCATTTTGGTTTTACAAATAAAGTCCTCCTTTCCATATTTAAAATATAAAATTAAAATACATGAAAACAATTTAATAATCGCAATGGTTACAATTGAAGAACCTTTCTAGAACATCTTAAAAATACTTTTACTAAACGAGAGTAAGTTTTACTAGATATATAGAAAAATATAGACATATTTATAGAGAAGATTTTCCACAAAAACACCATTATCTTTGGTACTTACTCTATATACCTTCGTAATATTAATAGTAACTTAAACAGTATCTATAAAGTATACAATCACAACTTATACAAAATTTATTTTTACAATATCCTGTAGACTCGGATAAACCCTAATAAGGAACTTTTATAAAATTCGCGCTAAGTCGGGTAGCCCCTAATAAGGAACCTCTAAAGCTGTTCAGAGAATTCCTAATTGTGCCGTTTAAACACCGTCTGACCGTTTGGTCGGTTAGGTAGATAGTGTGTGGACCATAAGAATCTTGGTTCAAGTGATATTGGCAACAAAATCGGCCAAAAAAAATCTTATTTCCGGGGAACCATTTCGCATTGCTCGCGTTTACTAGTTTTTTACTACTTTTTTGTTAGTGATGATGTATGGGAGGTATAGTAAAATAATAAAAGTCGTAAATTTGATACATAATCATCATTTGTGTTTGAAATAAAAATCAAATACTACCATGAGCCGTCGATTTTTTCTCACGGATGTACTTTGACTACCTACAACAGAGAGAAGATATAGGGTCAAAGGTCATAAAATCAGATATAAACATCAATATAAATCTGTTCATATTTTATTTCAAAGCTTTAGACATAGTTCTTGAGAAGTTATCCATAATCTAGAAACATCGGCACATAATTTCGGCGCGCCGGCTTGGAGTGTTGAATTATTATAGCCATGTGATAGTAATAGGGGGCGCGAGTAAATTTGATATACATAAGTCCATTTATCATTCTCACACACAACACGTCCACTTTTCACCACGAAACTATACAGGAATGAACGATTAGACAATATTTAAGACGCTGATTAAATAAATATGGGGTGCTGTTTTCATGTGTTTTTCAGGAAATATTGGGCAAATCGTAATTAATTTCTGGTATATGTAATTTGACTATATAATCTAGAGATTATTAATTGGAAAACATGTTTGGATTAAATTTTCTCGATAGAAAATAAATACAAAGTCAACCCTTTTTTTATGGTTTTATCCTATTACACCGCAGTAGTAAGTGAATATGACTGTGTGATAATTGCAATGTATGAACAATTGTTATTTCTAACGATTTTTAATTTGAAAGTTAATTCCCTGAAATAGTTTATTTTTTATGATTTTTTTTTACGTTTTGGCGCTTACGTTGTTTCAGATTAGTCGCGAGTGCATTATTGGCATCCCGCTTTTTCTTATTCGCGAGTAATTATTGCATCTCACTTCCACTCGACAGCGCATTTTTATTCCATCATCGCCTTAATGAAAAACACCTTCCCCCTCAGGCGCCTTGTACCTACCCGACATATTGTGCCTCCATTAATGTTCAGTAATGAACTTTGTCGATCTGTTAATGTTGCTGTACAAGCACAATGTCTTCTTTTGTCAATTTCTTTATGTTAACATTGTCAACTTGTTTTCTCCGACACAATGTCAAACAAAAACTTATTATAACAATGTTTTTTTTCTCGCCCGGCGATATGGTAGATCTCTCTTGAAATTGACAACATTCAAATTTTGTTTAGCTCAACGTGAGTCTGGCAACATTGGCATTGAGACTGTGTAAATTGTGTTTTCGACGTGTGTGTTCGGTGTCCGATGACCCGAATAGCCGAGTCAGCAGTGACCCTGTCTACGAAGCCAAGGGTCACGGGTTCGAGTCCCGGTGGGGGCAAATATTTGTTTGATGAGAATGGATGTTTGTACCCTAGTCATGGTTGTTTATCTATCTAAGTATAGTATTTATCTATATAAGTATGTGCATCGTTGTCTTGTACCCAAGATACAGGGAATCCTAGTTTGGGGCTAGAACAATGTGTGTAAATAGTGTCCAATGTATTATTATTTATAAATATTGTCTTAGAAGCACCAAAAAATCTAATCGACAACGCTGATTTTGTACGTTGTGGGCCATTTTTTCTCACAGTACAGGGAATCGTAGTGCAGGTAAGCTTACTCTAAAACCCAGAGCACAGGTCCCAGAAACCATGTTTCAGGCTATTCCCAAGCAGCAGTACTTGGAGTTTGAACTTGAGGTTCCGGTGCCTTCAAGTTTTTCCAGTGAGCCAATCCTGCCTGAAGAAATGACTTAAGATCTGCTTGTCGATGATATTAAATATAAAATTGAAAGACTAACTGACGTTATAAAAAAAACTGATATATCTTGAGCAACACCACATACAAGATTTTTTATTCATCTTAAAATGCCTATGGAGCCCACATCATCTGATAAATTTTATACACCAAAAAAAATGGGCAGAGAGTGTAAAAGTTAAGACTCCAATCGCCTTGAAGTGTTCAAAGAGGTAAAAAAAGAGGAAATCGGATCGAGTCTAGACGCCCATCTAATAAAGAAATATCCAAAAACGCTTATCAAAGACCTCATAATATAAGCCTTAGTAGGTATTGATTTTAAACAGCCTAGTGCAAAAAAGTAACTACTTAAATAATTACTTTATTAAATAACGACTTGCTCTTTTTTACATAAAAAAATCTTAGCAAGTTTTCAATTTACAACGAAGAATTGATTTGATGTGCATTTAATTTAAAAATCGGGAGAAATATTTGTTAACCAATATAAAAAAACCTCCCCACTACTGCCTAAACCTGTCTCTCAGAGTTTTGCAGTGGTAATATTATAAAACGCCGACTTTAATTGCCTGTTGATTTCGGCCTCTGGAGATTAAAGTGAGTGTACCTACATTAAAATCCCGGGTATCTGGGCCAGGTACTTGAACGAAATCAACAGGCTTTCGTTATCCCGCTTCTGCGAGCGCTCCCTGGGCACATCCTTTCGGGTCGGTGCCCACCCCAAAAGATCGATAACAAGTACATTATCGATCTTTTGGGATACAAGCTGTAGTAATACAATTATTTGCTGCCTTTTAATATCTGTAATTATTAAAGGATGACAATAATGCCCATAAAATGTAAAATGTAAAAATAATAATGTTAAATTGTGTAAGTACGTACGGTAAGAGATAGTTTGAAATTCACGAAGAGAATTTATTGTTAAGAACGCGTCGCCTGATTCTCAGATCAATTGTGCTGACGATCTGTAATGCTCCAGTTTCTGAAGCGTGTTAATTTTTTCATTTCATTATTTTTCTGGTATTTTATTTACTGAACATACTTGCATGTGTCGTGACCATATCAAATAATTGATCATTTTATGAAATGACCAACCATTTCATCATCTGGCCGACCATTGCATGAAGTTGTTAGAAAGGGTTGAATTTCATGTAATTTTGAAAAACATTTTTATTCAGTGATATTTGGTGTTTTTTGTGTTGTACATGTCGAACTAACAAAAAGAATATTCGGAGGCGAGCGTAGCGAAGCTCTTAACCTAAGCAGTGTTCTGTCCTTTAATATTTTTTCGTTCAATGAAAGTTTCAATTCAACCATGAATGGCCATTTCATGAAATGATCAAGTCTATGGATAAGGCTACGACACATACACTGATCACTTATCAATGTTGAATCTTCGACGCTTATACATTTTTAGTGCAGGAGTATTTGGTAGTTGTAATGTCCAAAGGGACAAGTTTACTCAGTTATTCAATGGGAGATTTTAGGGAAAAGTAGCCTAAATAATGATTAGGTTACAAATTCTATGCTATCCCTCTTCAAACTTTTATTAATCTTTTCACTAATCAATCACCTGCTGTCGGCGACATAATACAAAAATCACAATAAGGCCGTCCACAGTAATGTCTTCAAAATTCTAACATTCAGAAATAATGAAAAGAAAAGTTATTCAGCAGCTTCGTGGCTTGTCGTCAATCCGATGAAGGGCCATTAATTTTGCATTGTGATGTCTATGGCGACCGAAATAGGGCGGTGTTTATAGAGGGGACACGTGTGCGCGAAGGCCAAAATGGAATTATTTTGGGAAGGTACCGCATTGCCTTTGTTCTAAACCCTTGCTTTTGAATTTAGATTAAACCTCACCCTACCTTTATTTTTATTAAGTGTTTTGTTTCAGCCTTTTGTTTCAGAAATGCTTATCAGCAGTAAGATTGTTAGGCAAGCGAAGTGAGCCTATAACTATACCACGATAAAGCACACCGTGTTATACACTTCATAAAGAAATGATTACACCGATAGGATTGAGCTTTGACATACATATATGATTGAAATATTATTTTATAATTAAACAAAAAAATATGATAATAAATAGTATCTAGCGCGCCCTTAAAAAGCTGCGCTTGCTGCTAGTAATAGTCGGTCAGTCTGGTTATAGGTAGATAGACGGCATTACTGAAATATTTTCCGCCATACTAATTTGTAATCACTGTGATGTTAGTGTTTTGTAGGGTTAAAGTGTATGATACTGCAGGCGTCTACTCATGTCCTTAATAAAGGCAATGTTGGAAATGACAGTACAGGTGGTCAGCGATTACCTCTAACTTGGACATCGTTTATCCTTTGACCGAGATTCACGGGTGAAGGAGATCGAAAGACGCGTCGGATTAGGGTGGGCTGCTTTCGGGAATCTAAGAGATATCTTCAAATCCTCACTCCTACAATGCCTGAAGACCAAGGTGTATTAACCAATGTATCTTGCTCATCCTCACCTATGAATGCTCACAAAGCATAATGTGCCTACTATATAAGCAGCACAAAGAGCGATGGAGCGTTCCTTGTTGGGTATCTCTCTGGTTGACCGTGTGCCAAAAGTCCAAATTCGAAAGAAAAAGAAGGTCGCAGATCTAGGCAAACGGATAACGAGATTGAAGTGGACATGGGTGGGACACTTGGCTAGACGAGAAGATGGATGGGGACCAAAAAAGTCACAGAGTGGTGGCCACGGGGAGCGACAAGTCCAGCGGGTATACCACCAGCCCGATGGTCCGACGATATCATCAAGTCGTCGGGATCCCACTGGGTGCGATTGGCACAAGACCGGGGAGACTGGCGCCTTAGAGAAGAGGCATATGTCAAGCAGTGGGTCGATGTGGGCTTAGTACGATGATATTAACAAAACTCTCTGAGGCAATAAAATTATCATAATCCACGTACAACGCGATGTTAAACCAATCGACCTCGCAAGTACCAATCTCATTATGACAATATTCCAATTGCACAATATTTGACATTGGGTCCACTATTGATCTTGTCTTCGAACTACATTTCAATTTCTCATTAAGGGCGGTCTGTCAACTAGATTAATTTTGGCTATGTCATGTGGTTTATAGATATCAGTGTATTTGAACAGGTTCTCTTTCGAGCTCCTTGCTTTTGCATTGCTCCTTATCAGTACCCGAGAGGATGTGACAGCCCAAGTATCTCCTTCGGACGTGAGCAACTGCCTCCCTAACTGTTAATTAAATCTTAGAAGTTATATGACAGTTAACCTAAAAGTTCATAAAATACATTATTTAAACACTAGGCATGTTACCAAAACAATCGGAAAGAATCGAAAAAAAAAAGAGTGTATCGATTAATTTGATTCATAGATGTTTTAAAGCATTATTACCTCACTAACAGGCTAAGACTGACATCGTTCAAGCACCATATTATGTATCTTTTTCATACTGTCAAGGAATGTCCGAGTGCAGTCGTAATTTTACGAGTCTACTCAACCTTGTAAAACTGGACCAGTGCTCTGAGATTTCAGACCGCGTGAGTCACATGGGTCTCCTAATTAGGGATCCTCGCCATTCAATAAGTTGCTTAGAGTACTCTGTGCCTAGGTCTATTTTTGTATCAGACTTTTCACCATTTTTGTTAGTCCAATGACCCGAATCGTAGTCAAACGCCCCGTATATCTGAAGAGAAAGTGATGTATCGCCTGCAATGACTGTGATGTGATGCAATGGAACTTATAATGAAGGAGTATCTCTTTGGCAGTAAACTGATGTAACATTTGTATTCAAAGAACAGCTACTGCTTAGACAGAGACGCCATTTAGGCAGCAAATATTTTTTTAGTATAATATTCAGATTGAAAATAACCTTTATGCGCCAGTTTGTTTTTAATTTATGGTATGGTGATGAGGCAATGCAATCAGGTTTTATTGAGATGTTTAGTTTGATGATTCTAATCACGAAATATCACGATAATTTATATTTTTAACTTTCTTCCTACACATATTTATAATGCAGCTTTTCACCATAAATTTCGTGTGCTAATTTTATTTTTGGTCGTTAACTTCTATATTTTGTTTGTAGGTGCGATCATAGTAAAAAATGCCTAAACGTTTTCGTAAAAAAGTGCGAAAATTAGAAAAGGAGTTAAAAAATAAAAAACGTTCGCGCCGTTCCCGTACAAGAGAACTGTTGTCGGGAAGTGGAGGCTACGCCGCACGAGTGCCGGCGCCACCGCCGCTGGCACCTACGGACATGTAAATCGACATAGACGACGAGCCTGAAACATCAATAGTTCTTCACCATGATTTTGTATCATGTTATTGATATGTAACTTATCGTTTTGATTTGCCTTGTTGAATTTAATCACAGTCGCTACAGCAAGAACAGACTCTCGGTCAACCCCAAAGATAAAAGCATACTTTCGTGTTAAGTCACGGTTAACCTCCAAGAGAAATCGCTCTCGTGATGACTCGCGGTCACCCCCTGAGCTGATCTTTATCGCGTACTGTTTAGTACTGTAAAGACCCAAGGAATAAGCCCCTGTTATCGTATTAACATAACAAATACAGATCTGAATCGTTTTAGAAGTCTGACTAATCAGAGTAAATTATTAATCGACGTTGTTGAGTAGTGATGGGACATATAGGACAACAGAGGACCCAGGCTCTGGCAACATATGTTCTAGTATATTAGAAAACCCTAAGAATAAGGGAAGCTCACATGCTAAGTATATAAGCCTGGTTCATCAGAATATTCAATGTATTAGAGGCAAAGATCTACAAATAGAGTTATTTTTAAATTGTAATAAAATTGACATTTTGTGCATAACAGAGCACTGGTTAACTATTAATGAAATTATGTTTAGCTTTAAAGATCACCAGGTTGGTAGTTCGTTCACCAGACTTAATTCAATACATGTTGGGGCATTAATCATACTAAACAATCATATGAAATTCAAGGAACGTAAGGACATTGTTTCCTTATCTGTTGAACGAACTATAGAACTTGCAGCTGTGGAATTAGAACAGTTCATCGTTATATGTGTCTATAGGCCACCCTTGAGCGACTTTGAAATGTTCGAGAAAATAATGGAATCCGTCCTAACTATTTCATCACACAGTACGAAACGATTAATTATATGTGGTGACTTTAATGTTAATCTGTTAGAAAGAACTACTCTCAGCGTTAGATTAATAAATCTTTTCTCATCATTTAGGCTTAGCCATTTATTTATGGAGCCAACAAGAGTGACTGCTACTAGTGCTACATGCATTGACAACATTTTTACTGATGTTATTCCAATCAGTAAAAGTGTTATCAGTGAATTGGATTCAGATCATTTAGGTCAATTATTTCAATTTGATTCTATTAGAGAACCTGTCATTAAAAAGAAAATTTCGTTTGTGCCAATAACTGCTGACCGGTTAGAAAGAATGAGATACTTTTTAGCCCAGGAACTACCGTTTTTGGCTGCTGAACAGTCTCCTAATATAATGTATAACTTATTCTTTGAAACCTTTATGAAACAGTACAGCGCGATATTCACTTCAAAATCGGTTGTGGTTAGTGGTTCAAACGACTTTAGTACGTGGGCTACTGCAGAGTTGCATAAACGCAGGCAAGCATTGTATGCATTGTATGAGGAACGACGGTTCAACATGAGTGACGAATTTAAAGAACAAGTCAAACAGTTCTCCAAACAATTTAAATTAGACTGTCATATAGCTAAACGTAATTTTCTGAGTAGTAAAATTAAGAATAGTTCCGATGTTATAAAAACGACTTGGAAAATAATTAATGAGGAGGCCGGTCGTAGTAAAAAAGCGAGTCACGATTACGAACTAAAAATCAATGGACAGCTTACGAGTTCTAGCTTAGAAGTTGCAACTGAATTTGAATCGTTTTTTACTAATGCACCGGCTTCCACGACTAAGTATTTAAATTCGTCACCTTTGTCTGCTGTTGCAATATTAAAAGATAATGTCTCAGAGTGTGCTTCATACTTGAATTTTAAGCACGTCACAAGTTCAGATGTCGTAAAGGCATTTAAATTGATAAATGTTAAGAAAACGAATGATCTTTGGGGACTCTCTGTTCACGTCGTTAAATCCCTGATCGAATTAATTGCACCTGACCTAGCGGTCATTTTCAACAATTGTATAGACTGCGGTGAATTTCCTGATTTAATGAAACAAAGTAAGATAATTCCCCTCTTCAAAGCAGGTAGTACTCAAGACCCCACCAATTTCAGACCTATATCAATACTACCAACTTTTAGTAAAATTTTTGAGAAATTAATCTTATCACAGCTATTACATCATTTTGAATCAAATAAGCTAATGCATAACAAACAGTTTGGATTCACTCGCGGTCGTTCAACAACAGATGCCGGAATTCAGTTCATTGAAAGTATTTTTGATGCCTGGGAAGAGTCACAAGATGCCCTAGGCATTTTTTGTGACTTATCTAAGGCTTTTGATTGCGTTTGTCATGAAACATTGATCAGGAAATTACATCATTATGGAGTTAGAGACACGTCATTGAATTTGTTAAAATCTTATCTGAACGGAAGAATACAAAGGGTAGACGTAAACGGAGAACGATCACCAGGATCATTGGTTTCTTTGGGCGTGCCACAGGGCTCAATATTGGGACCCTTCCTATTCCTCATCTATATAAACGACTTACCCTATCTAGGAAGGGACTGTCATGATATGGTACTGTTTGCTGATGACACCTCACTTATTTTAAAAAAAAAGCGAAACCAACACGCTACTGATGATCACGTGAACAATACCATATCAAGAGTGGTAAATTGGTTTAATGTTAATAATTTGCTATTAAATGAGAAAAAGACTAAATGTGTTAAGTTTCTTACTACTAACGTTAAAAATAATCAGACATGTATAACAATTAAAAATGAGGAATTGGAATTGGTAACCAGCACAGTGTTTCTAGGTATAACGTTGGATTCCAAACTCCAATGGGGTCCACATATTGATAAGCTATCGAACAGACTGAGCTCTGCAGCTTTTGCATGCAGGAAAATCCGTCACTTGACAGATTTAAAAACAGCCAGATTAGTTTATTTTAGTTATTTTCATAGTATTATGTCCTACGGTATTCTGCTCTGGGGCAGTGCTGCTGACATAAATACTATTTTTGTGCTGCAGAAGCGGGCTGTTCGTGCGATTTATAAAATGAATAATAGAGATTCTCTTAGAAATAAGTTTAAATAAGTAAATATATTGACAGTCCATAGTCAATATATTTACGAGAATATTATGTATGTCCATAAGAACATTGTTAACTTTCGAAGAAACTGTGATATACATAACTTTAATACTAGAAACAAGGACAAACTTGCAGTGCCCACTACTCGGCTCCATAAAATAAAAAACTCGTTCAAGGGTAATTGTGTAAGATTTTACAATAAACTCCCAAGCACTTTGACAGATCTATAAATTAATAAGTTCAAGAAATACATCAAGCAAAGGCTTATTTCTAAAGCTTACTACAGTATTAAAGAGTACATAGACGATAAAAATGCTTGGGACTGAATTGTTCTAATTAATTGTGAGCATCCTCACTGCCAGAGTTTCTTTTACTGGACACTTGGAGGCCTTTTACACCTCCAAAGATTAATTAAATTATACAACTCTTGACTGTGGGGACCATTTACATCTCCTATTATCATTGTATTATTGACTAAAGAGACTATACATCTCTGTTATTTATATTTTAATTATTTTATTATGACATTTGAGACTCTTTACATCTCTCAGAAACAATAATTAAGTACTTTTTTTTTTCTGATAATATGATAATAATACCAAATGTTCTGTAAAAAATGAAATGAAATGACATGTGAAAGTGCCCTTGTGGCCTATTTACAGAATAAACGTTTTGAGTTTTTTTTTTTTTTTTTGATGTAGAAAAACCGGTATAATTTTATCGATTTATTTAACTCTAAAATACGTGCAAGGGTTGCCCGAAGAATAAGGACACTACCTGGTTATTTTTGCATTGGAGAAATGAAGCTCTTCGGACAAAGAATTCGTATAATTATGATAGTACTTTACTTACAGGTAAGTTGGATTAATCATAAAATATGTATTGTTTCGTATGTTCGTACAATATTAACAACTGCCAGTGATTTTCTAATAAGCGATACAGCACCGTATCCTCTTCTCGTTGAATCTTTTATAGTTGAATATTTATAGACAGATTCCTTGAGTTCAGTAGTAAAAGCAACATAACACTCACGTGGTTTCCATCAAATTGTACTAAAGCCAGTTTAAGTCTCGACTCAAAACTGAATGATGCAAAGGTAGACCGTGCTCAAAGACACAGTACTACAAAATACCGCAGTCCAGACTGAACTCACTTGGGTCAATAGTGTCCTCAGCCTTAGGCCCGAATGTTTCAAGCTGAATGAATATGGCTTGGTGTAAGATAGACAAATGACGTATCATATTTTTAAACCACGGCCTTACAAACATATGTTAAGTTTGCATCGTCATGCATGATACTTAGTGTGTGGCCAGAAGCAACGTATGTGCCTGTATGTACATGTTATGTTATGTTTTGTTAGTTTTTGAACTTGAAACTAACATAATCAATGGAATTTTGAAGGCGTCAAAACTAAATTACTTATCAATTAAACCGACTGCTTGAACTCCCCAACTCTTGTCTTGCATGTATTTTCAAAAAATATGTTGAATAGAGTAGTGGTGACGCCACTTTTGGTCTTATCTGACTATATACTAAAGTTAGTAATTTGATCCGCAAGCATTTTTCACGCATTTTAAAATCTAAGGACGGCAGACAGACAAATCACTCGTTATCAACAGATTTCGGTTGTTTCTGCGTTCCGACGAATCCGAGCAACAGGATTTCGGTGGCCGTTGTTATCGAGGATATCGTAAATTCTTCAAAATTTGCTGATACACTTTTCGAACTTATATATATGTAAAAGGTAGGCGGGGAAAGAAAATGTATCAGCGATTTTTTGCTGATAGTCCAGACTGCAGCGGCATAGGATCCACATAACAAGTCGGGCTTCATGTCTGCGCTGAAATGAACTGCCCCGCAGTAAGCATTCATTTTTAACCTCTGCGAATCCGGGCCGCCCCGGCGCGAAACAGCTAGGATCCGCGGCATATTTTGAGCCCACCCGCGCGCGGCACTTGACTGACGTATCAAGTGATTATGTTGGAATGGTAACTCTTAGAACTATACGAATTGTAGATCTGAGTAGCTAATGAAACCCTCTCTTAGTTTATGCGAAAAAAATGTCACTGTGACCTTAGTTTATTTTTGTACCGACATGAGAATCACCGACTTCTATGAAAATGTTCCCTCTCGACATAAATCCAGCCGACATGAGAAAAATATCAATAAATTTACACTTGCCAAGCATGCCAACATTATGAAGTAAAATTGTACCAACATACCGGTTTGTAAACACAGCGTCACCCGCGCATCAATAGTTAACCAACGGTATTTTGACTTTGCAGCTAATGATGCGTTCGTATACTCGAGGCCAGCGAGCAAAGCGTCGCTTTTTCAGCAGTATTGATCAAAAATGCTTTCATATGTACGGATGTGTGTACGGATGTTATCCTCTACAGGCCGCATTTCTCAACTGATTCTCGTGAATTTTTGTGAGCAGGTTTGATAATTTAATAATTTTATTTTGTCAATTCAGTTTTTTTTAATTTTTATAATGGCGGAGAAAAAACGCTACCATCAAAACAGTTTAATAGATTTTAACAAAAGAGGCATCGCTGGCTTTTTTAGAGACCGTGAGAGTAACAAGCTATATAATTTTAGTGAAAAGTTGTGTTTCAGACCGCAAAATGTATTTTACAAAGTTATTGGTGCGGCTACTTTCATACTCCATGTAAGTAACCAGGCGCAATTATAAGGTTTGTATATTTTATTAAAAGAAAGGGTCACTCGCGAGGTGTACAGCTTACAGAGCCACTAGTAATTTATAGTAAAGCTTTCATCTGCAATTTAATAAAACAAAATCAGACAATTCTACAACGAGTATTTTCTAAGTCACAAATCGGAGTAGATCCTGCTATTAGCTAATTGTGGGTTGAACTGTGCTTTTACAACTACTCAATTTTGAGTAGTTGAATTCTTTGTAGTTTTGGAAGTCTTTACTTGTAAGTACTTCGTAGGACAATGAAGCAATGGAATGCCTTTCTTGTATGTGGTCAGTGTGGAACGGTACTCACACTTACACGGTATTCCATACTCTTGGCTGATTGCGTAATATTATCTCGAGGTTATTATCGTTGAGATTTGTCGAGGAAGTAATCGAAAGCGATGAGACGGAATCACCAACATAACTGCCATGGAGGGTATTTTCCATCATTTAAGTCTACATCATCTGCATCAACTACAGAGGTCGAAGGGAATTAGGGCTCAGAGTTCAGTCAAGTAATCAGCTAGCAACTCGGCTTTTGTTCATACCTTTTTTATGCCTAACTCATTAGCAGGGTCCACACTGAGCGTCGCGTCACGCGAGGCAGCCTCGGACGTTTGCCTCTCAGCGATTGCCTCGCGATGCAGCCTCGGTCTGTAATCTTTTTGCACGAGGCTGCCGAGCCGAGCCACGGCGAGGCTGAGCCACAGTCGAGCGCTCAGTTTAACGTAACTCTTTATCTATCACAAAAACGATACACGACCGACTGAGGCAAAACAGGTTGACCGTCCAGAGTGCGCGCGGCAAACGTTTTGAGGCACCTTTGAGCATCGACAAAAACCGACAACGCATGGCTCGGGCTGAGGCACGGTCGGGCGAGGCAGCACACGCGTTTGCCTCGGGCGAGGCACGTCCATACCGACCGAGGCTTTGTCGCGCGCATGCTTCGCATGGTGCGAGGCTCAGTGTGGAGCCTGCTATTTGGGCGTATTTTTTGTAGTTTTTATTAATTTACAATAGAAACCGCAATTACGGTAAAAGACCAAAACGTGCGAGGGGCAATACATACATATAGTACACGATAAACTAGGGTGACAAAATATAAAGAATACAAACAACAAACGATGGATATGTCACCGTTAGATTGTCAAAAACGTTAGTTGACAAACTAACGTTTTCTTTCTTTGTTAGTTGGTCAACTATCGACAGATAGTAAACTGTAGCGTACTGATTACTATAAGACGCGTTAGTTGATAAACTAATGGTTAAAACCGTTAAATAGAAAACTGGTTTTTAACTTGAATTGTAAATGAAATACCAGGCAAAACACTGCAGTAGCTAAGGTTAAGGCTAAAGGGGGCGACGGCAGCGAAGCCCCCGAAATGTCTTCGTGATAGGTTGACATGTAAGAACAAAATAAACGTAAATTCTAAACCCTATCGGTCTGGTTTACTATCTGTCGATAGTTGATCAACTACCGCGTTAGTTTATCAACTAACGGGTTTTGACTATCTTACGGTGACAGATATATACATTAAGATACACACATTACAGAAAATTATAAACTTATTATTATATTACATCAAACTCGTAAAATTACAGAACAGAGGTGACTTTATTATATAGGTATGTGAGTTTATTATTTCCAAAGGAAATAACTTTATACCATGCAAGCTCGTCTATATTGCATTGAAAGTTGTAGCGATTTTAAGATATTCTTTTGCCATTATCACGCGATATCCTAAGTTTGCTCCGTGGTATACGGTCATTAATTCTTGGAAAATTACATGAAATGCGGGGTCGTTGCTCCGCCTTATACAAAAAATGCACTTTAAAGTTCAATTGGAGCTCGTCCGTTACTAATTATGGAATTTGTGTTAATAACTATGTAGTAAATATAATTACGTTGCAACGGTGATGGAAAATATCGTGAGGAAACCATGGGCTAGCCCCCTGTCACGCAAAATGGAGTATTGAATAACCGGCTAATCGTGGGCACAATTGTGCCTTTACCACAGAGAGGCACAATTTTCAAATTTACTCGAGGCAGGGGGCCCAATACCCATAGCCAATCCATTTTGATTTTGTCAGCTTACGTGTTACGTGATGTCGTTACATTACGTTACGTTATGTTATGTTGTTATTTTTTTTGTTTATCTTCAGGTTACAGTTTCTAACAAATATACACAGAAAAAATAAGCACACATTAACCTTTAGATCCATTAAAATATTTCATGAACTCGTAGGGAGAAAATGGAAGTTAATTTCAATTGAATTAATAAATATATATATTGCAGCGAAGAATGAGAATTTAAAGCATTTTTCTCTCACCATTTTCCGGAATGTGTGTACTGTATTTGAGAAAATATCGATATCTGATAGATCATCGTTATAATAGGAAGCTGCATGTCATAAAAATGCATTTTCGCGAAGTGCAGAAGCGAATATGGAATATTTGTTTGTGACGAGAAGATTTACGAGGAACTTTAAATATAACCTTCTTAACCTTCCTAAGAGGGACGTTGAGCCTATGTGGTTTTTTATAATTTTGTAGAGGAAAAGGGAATCTAAGAACTTCCGCCTACTCTCTAGGAAAGCCAATCCTTGCCGCTTAGATGGAGTTTCATATTCCGAGAAATAATTATCTGTTCGGTAATCTAATGATTTATCGTAGGTTTTCAATGCAATCTATATCTGCAATGTATTGCGGGTTCCAAACCACACTCCCGAACTCCAGAATACTGCGAACAAAAGGAAAAAACAAGCTTTGCCTTTGAATGCTTTGGAGACAATATTGTCTAAAGGAGTTTGAATTGCAATTTCGAATCGAGAATGACACCAAGGTCCCTAATTTTGTTAACTCTTTCAACCGTTCTACCATTTAATTTATAGTCAAAGTGAAAGGGGATAAGCTTTATTTTAATGTAATAGTAAGGCAACAAATATAATGACCACCAAAATATTTTTTTCTTACCTAAACTGGGTAAATGACCACCAAAAGTTGCAGAAAATATCAGGGCAAAACACTGCGTTAGCGTAGATTAAGGGTAGAGAGGGTAAGCGAAGCGAAGCCCCCTTTATCCTTCGGGTTAGGTTAAACTTGTAAGAACAATAAAAAATACTTAAAACATAAACTTAAGTACCCAAAACATAGCAAGAAGTTTGGTGATTATTTACCCAAACACAATATGGTGATCATTTACTAATTCTGGCAGTTATTTCGAATTTTTTGGTAATCGTTTAAACACAATTTCGAGGTTATGTTATGTTTAGTTAAAACACCATTGCGTGCGTTCTATGCAAGTATGGTGTTAAGCGAGGGTAACGCATTATATGTATAATCAATATGAACATATGCGTCAGTGGAGTCTCAATAGCTCACATGGTAACTAACCAGGCATCGCTAATCCCGCAGCACTTTCGTAACCGTCACATGCCAGGGCTGCAATTCCGTTAGCAAATTGGGGACTCAATGATAGTGACGTTATAATCGTACAATGCCGCTCTGTACCCTATGGCAACCGAACAAGAGCTCTCGGATTTCAAATTGTCAATTCAAATAGTTTTTTGTTATGACGCCTTGACAATAAAGATCTTCATCTCACTGATGGTGCTGTCATGCTTTCCCTTTGATGAATTTTCAATATAAAAAAGGAACTTTAACATGTTTAGCATATGTTCATGTTTGTTAATATGTTAACCAAAAATTACCCAAGGTATTTCATAATTTTTCTCAATTCTCAAATCAGCTATATACCTAGAGTGGACCGAATTCGTCACGTCATTGTCACCAAGCCGCCATTTTATTAGCGGAATCGATACCCAGTTTGCATGTAGTCTCACCCCTAGTGGGTGAGCCCACCGGAAATGACGGCATCCATAAAAACACGAAGGGGACTTGCTATTCTGTAGGGCTGCTATGCCTGCTATTCTACAGGTGCCTATTTGTTGTACGTGCTTCGATATATTTCAAGGGAATAACTTATTCTACTTCTTCTTTTAATTGGGAAATATTAAACTGTAACGGAAATATTCAAATATCAAGGCAAAACGCTGCGGTAGCTTAAGTGCAGGGTAAAGGGGGTGAGCGGAGCGAAGCCCCCTTTCGTCTTCATGTTAGGTTGAACATGTAAGAACGACAAAAAAAAAAAACTTAAGTACCTACACATACAATATTTAAAAGGTAAAAAGTGTTTTTGTTGACCCTTTTTTGCTGTGAAAATCAGTATTTTTGATGTGCGATTAAATACTAGCCCTTTTAATTTGGTATGCTAACACTTCTTTCGAGGTTAATGTTGATAGTGTCAAGTGTATTTGAAAGATCATAAGTTGGTCACGTTCTCTACCGAGAACCTCGAAATTAACGTCTTGAGGATATAGTTGGTTCTCAGCACTACCCGGGAGGACGCGAAGGGCTGTAGGAACCGAGTATTTCCTTCGGACGCGAGCTACTGCCTCCCGAGAGAATATGCGATAATCTAAAGGCATGTAGTTACTCGTAGATGTAGTAAACTATTTAAATAAAGGATACATTATCTATTGCTATCGAGTCTGGTTTGGGTAAACATCACCCGATATGTTCAGAGCATACAGCCATTAAGTTCTACTTAAATCTGTTTTGAAATATTTCACTTTATTTGATAAGTAATCGCGCGATGTTTTAGCTCCGTGTTACGCAAAATGAAAAATAAGAGCGCCTTGTATCGCACACGTCAAACTTTTTTCACTTTTACCTTGCTCCAGCTTGTGGGTTAACGACTTTATATATATATATAAAAATATAAAGCTAACATATTTTTACTGTAATAAAACTATCTAATATTACAACTATGCAATAAAATAACACGACTTTGTCTGAATTTTGAAGTTATTATTTGATTTAGCATATAGCCTTATATCGGTCAGATGGTGCCCTGATATTGTACACACGTTCTCAACGTGAAAGGAGGTGGCAACTAATACCAATTTTGCTTATTAAAATCAATCTAATATAATTATTTATATAAGGTAACATGAGTAAATAACCAACAAAATAAGAGCCGAAGGCGAGTTTCATAATAATATCAATCGAGAGTTTTAATGCTTAATTATGTACAGTTACATACACTAGTTTATCAACACACATATCATAAGTATCTTTGACGTGTTCGGGAACCGCATGTTCGACCGGCATTGTGGCATTGATAATTGATCTGCACTTGTTTAGCTTGTTTAGTAGTACCAACTGCACAGACAAACTAGGGGCGGCACGCAGGCGGGCGTCGGCGTTCAAAATTTGAATGTCATAATTTGTCAAAAATTTATACATTATGGTCATATTATTCATATTATGACAATACTTATTCAGATAAGAAATGAGTTTTTACCAAGTAGTATATAACATTATTCTGGTCGTAACGTACGGTTTTTGGACGCAGTAAAGAGGGTATATGATACATGTGTAGATAAAAGTCCATTATACTGTGTTTGAAAGCGTTAAGTATGTTGTTCTTTGCATGTGTGCGTAATCAGGAATATATTATTATAACCGCAATATTATTATTCCCAGACACCCAAAATACGATAAGCAAAGGTTTCTCATAGAATAAGATCATGTTATTCCTACGAACGATTTACTTGCATAGCACACTCACACGAGTTTCTACGGTTGTTACGAGATATCGAAGCCTAACAACTTACATTGATTTATTTAGAGTAAACATAAAATAAATTAACAAGGGAGTAATCTAATTGCTACATTAGTTTATCGTCTGAAACATTCAAAATCTTTTATGTATTGAAATGACTACAACATTACGAAATGACTTAGCCACAAAATCTCTGCATGCTATGACCCGAGCAGTAAAATAACTAAAGTGGAAGTGTCCACAACGGTTGCACTTTTGCACACTTTATGTCCATGAATAGCGATCGCAACAAAATTTAGGTGACCAGT
This sequence comes from Argyresthia goedartella, assembly GCA_949825045.1. Lineage (NCBI taxonomy): Eukaryota > Metazoa > Arthropoda > Insecta > Lepidoptera > Argyresthiidae > Argyresthia > Argyresthia goedartella. Next base: position 17,249,586 of record OX463810.1, read on the forward strand.
ATATTTTTAAATTTATGAATTTAAATAGAGTAAATCTATATATTTATAAATCCCCGATTTAGGGACGCTGTTCCTCGACTAAAATTGCAATAGGCAGAACACATCTATCGCTGAAACGACGGAAGATGGGGCTCTAAAATTCTGTTCTGGAGGCCCGATACACACTGGGACACATAAATGTCGGATGACCTGCGACACAAAGGTTTAGCCGGTCCGACATGGACGAGAATGGCCGCAGATCACACGAATTGGCGATCTGTCGGGAAGGCATATGTCCAGCAGTGAACACGAAAATGCTGAAGAAGAAGATTAAGAGAAGGAGATCTATAGGCACTGAGGATATTGTGCCAAATGTATCGCACATTTGGCACAATTTGCTGTGCGACAATAGGCGCTCTTACCCTAGGTATTGAACTGACTAAACGCCGATAAAGCAAAATCACGCCGCACCCAACATGGCTTGAGCTTGTACCCTTCCAACTAAAGCCCTTTCCACTCGGTAAGCAACAAACCTTTTTTTTATCCACATGTCCTTCGTGTATGTCATCATCCAAATACCTACAACCCGGACGAATTTACTTGACACCTGGTTCGACGTCATTACAGCGCTTATATTGCATCCTAGCGAGGTGTCATGTTAATTCGCCCAACTGTAGGTACGCAAGTGAAAGCAACGGAGCACCGCGACATTCCTCCCCGGTTTATTTAGATGCAGTCTCACGTTTTTTATACGAAGCCATTTTGTTAAGAGTCTATTACTGGCGGTCTTATTGCTGCATTCACAAACGATTGCTCAGGTTAATAGCATTGCACGTTCTGACCAGTTACGGTCTTGTATTACTCTAGTTGACTTATTAAGAGACATCTGAAACCGTAAGGAAACCAAAATGTCTATAAACTGACAACACCATAAAATTTTACTTAGGAAAAGCATAATAACATTATTTCTTCGCTGTCATCATCACGCAGTGTACACATTTAGCCCACGGTAACTTAAGTCTAGACTAACTACATATTTAAAGTACAGTAGTACAGCACAAATATGTTGTTGTTATAAAAAAAGGTCTGAAAACATTTTACCATTTGGACCGATCTCTTGTTCCGTCTAGTCTGAATCTTTCTCAGTTGATATAGTCGGCAAGTGGGTTTCGGAAAATTTCGACAGGTCGAGGTGTTCGTTGGGTGTCCGACGCTGATGATGTTGCTATAAATATAGATAAGTAACCATAATCGACGAATAGAATATTAAACCACTGTTAATCTGATAAGGGTGATCAGACCACCTAAGATTCATATACATTGTGCTGCGGAATAGTTTAATTTGTGTTATCTAATACAGAAGCCTCGCGTGCCGTCCACTGTGCATGTCTAAAGACCACACTGAAACCCGATCCTTGGCTAATGAGGACATGACTGCGTCCGGGCTATCCCTTTATATTGTTAATTTATTAATGGAGGTATATTACGTGATAATATTTTAATGGCAGCGGTCTTTCTGCGGTTATGAGTTTTCATGAAAAAACTCTATGAGCTTTTGGCCCGTCTGCGGCGAAGACCAAAAGGAGGGTTATGTGTTTGGCTCGCGTGTATTTCCGTTATTATGTGCCCTCGTAACTATACAACGGCTCAACCGATTTTGATAAATGATACATCATTGATATTGAATGAATAAACGATAATGAAAACATGGCAGTCGGTTTGGCCACGAGCCCGACACCCTTCCATCAGCCATCAACCCGCATTGAGCCAGCGTGGTGGAGTATGACTCAATCTTATTCGTATCCTAGTAAAGGTCCGTGCCCCTCGGCGAGGACATTGATGGGCTACATCATTCATACATCATTAGATTCGTCTTGATGTCGCGAGTGTCACTGGGAATAATCTTTTGGAGAGGGTTTTGAATGTGAAAATGTCTCCAGTGGTCGCAGGCAACGCTTCTTAACAGGTTTGGTGGTCTCGGCTTTCAACGCCTACAGGACACAGAACTCCGGTCTTGGCCTCTTCGAATGGGGTATTTAATCTTGTCACTTTAATTTTGAACATTAATATGGTGACAGTTTGATCATTCCTTTTGCTTCCGAGGCTTTGCGGCTGTGGCGGGTCCGTTGCCCGGGGAGAGACGTGCCAGAAAAGCCAGGCGTGCAGCGTGCCTGAGATTATAAGGTCGCCCCTTGACGGGCTGCTAGCACGGAGCACGGGAGTTGATCTTGCTCACCTGCGAGCAGTCCCCAGCCAGAGTCTGGTGCTTGGCTACATGCGCTGCCGTCTCCGTAGTTAGACACATTTTTGGACGACAACTCCCTGCGTGTAGAGGTGGCGGTAAGATTGCGGTACCTGTGAACCACGTCACGGTGTTTGTGGTGCGGTGGTTGACACGCTGGGCATCACGGGCTACATTGTGTTTGAAATGCTGGGAGACTCTCTCGCCATCACTCAATTAATGACATTATCCGACATCATCTTCTCTCTGCCCTGCTAACATTCCAGCGGTTTTCGAACCTTCCGGGATTAAGTCGTAGAGACGGTAAATGTCCGGAAGATCTGACCTTAATACCATGGGAGGACGGTCATTGTCTTTTTTGGTACAATTCGTTCGTTCGTTCAAAAACCTTTTTTTAACATTGATTTTTAAATGTGTAGTTTTTTTCTCGAACTACTCGAATAACTCGAGAAATTGTTCTCAAGAATTCTTGACACTCGCGAAATTAAATATGTTGGAAAATCTATTAAATTCCCACTTGAGAGTATTGAAAAAAAAATGTATAGCGCGCATAAAATCCGCCTTATTTTTACCTTCGAGTTGAACGAAGTATTGTAATCGTAAAAAAAAACGATGTTGAGATTTTGATGGGGATAGGTTCTCTATCGTTAACTTAGTCCGAAAAAGTGAAAAAAATCATATGCGTAAGTATGTTGTGTGTGTGCGTGTGTGTGTGTGTGTGTGTGTGTGTGTATGTATGTATGGATGGCTGTTTTCCGTTGTCAGCTCTAGAGCCTAAACCAATGAACCGAATTAGATTACATTTTGTATTGGGGGCTATTTTGTAAATATCTAGGACTATTTCATAGAAATGAAACACATTTATTGAATTTACTCAAAAACGGGACTATTGTTTTTTTTTTTAATTCTCGTCATAGTATCTCTTAATATCGTCTATAACATGGCATACTCGGTTTAATAACGTATTGTATGTGAGCTACCATTTTTAGAGTTTTTCGGTAATCCGAAAAACTCTAGAAATTAGACATGGGCAAAGTAACTCACTTCAAAGAAAAGAGTGATATGTATCTTTTGTATCTTGGGATATATATCTCTCTTTCATATCTCTATATCCGAATGTATCCCGCGCTTACGCGACACGCGGCGACATTCGTCTTTCTTTCTCTCTCTAGTTTATATCTCTCATAACTCTATATCCATATCTGTCTGAATGAGAAGCTCACTCGTGCTGTGCATCTGAGAGAGATGGAGATGTTGATTAGTGGAGTGATTGATATAGGTGAAGGGAATGAATGTCTACTACACAAAAATATGTAACTAATTAACAAATACACTCGTAATAATTATAATACTTTATTGTTAACTAATATAGTTCTAAATATATAAGTAAAGATAGATAAGTAAACTTCCGATTTCCCTTCATACTTTACAGGCTTAGGACTGTCAACCTATTCGCAATAAAAGCAGTGAGTGTAATTTTTCAGATTGATGGTATTGCATTATAATTTATTTTTATGAATTTTTATTGTATTCTATAGATTGGCGTATTTAGAAATCGGAAGTTATATACAATGATTTTTGATTTTTATTTACAACCTTATTTACATATTTAGAATACTTATTTTGAGCCTGAGTTGCAGCTGATAAACAATAATTGTGATATCTTTTTTGTTGTCAGTCGTCTTCTAAGCTCATTTAAAGTGTACCCCGCTTTAGAAAAAACCCGCTTACACGGCACGGATGTGGCTACGAGGTGGAGCCTTTTAAGATCATAATTAAATAAAAGGGGGTAGACATTTCTTCAGGCGTGCCACCATTTTAGAGGGTCTTCAGTACGCTTTATGATTGGTTCTTGTAGATATTTGTCCACCTCTATGATACCTGCCGCTGTAGGGTTTTCAGGTGCTTGTTTGGATACATCCAGGTCAAATTCATGCCAAATTGAAGATGTTCCAGGCTGGGGTTCTACCGGTGCAGGGGTAACGGTTGGTGTTGCGTCTATCCTGGAATTTCTCCCTAATTTGACTTTAAGGTCCCTTACACATTTTTCCAAATGTTTGGACTCTTGAAACCCCTTATGCTTGAACCTAGGGTCCAATAAGGTGGCCTCAGCATTCAGCACGGTGGCTTCTGAGTTTTTGAACCGATTGCTCAGCTCTTTATAGAGGTTCTCAGTGATTTATTTTATTTCCGGGAGGATGGGTGCAGATGTCGACTGGTGTATTTGACCCCAGACATGATACAACATTATCCTGCACAGGGGGATAACTTTGGCCAATGAAACATTTTTTTCTGCACTTACTTCGACTGTGACGTCGTAAAAAGTTTTTAATATTGGAAGAGCCTCTTCAATGACCGTCCAGTCGTGTGTAGACAGTGACAGGTCAGGTCGTAGGAGAGCCACCGTAGAAATTGTCGCATCTTTCGCCGAACAAAGCCGTTGCAACATATCGTACGTCGAGTTCCAGCGAGTTGGGACATCTTGCTTCAGCTTGAGCGTAGGTAAGTTAAGTGTATTTTGCATGCTGAGTAACTTGTTATTAGCCTGACAGCTACGCTTGAAGAACTCTACGATATTTTTAGCTTTTGTCAATACAGGTTTTAAGGCTTCTAACAATGATTGGACGCAGAGGTTCAGCGTGTGGGCAAAGCACGGAATTTGCCGCCAGTCGCCCACCCTTAATGCTGCTGTGATGTTGGCGGCGTTGTCACTAGCGATCGCAGTAACTTTATTTTCTATGTCCCAGTCGCGCATAACATCTTTAAAAAATCTTGCTAAATTCTCGCTCGTGTGCCTTTCATTGTACTCCACACAACCAAGTAAGTTGGACTGTATTTTCGTTTCCTCGGAAGTCGTGCGAAGATAATGTGCTGTTACAGCTAAAAAACTGTCATTGTTATCAGAAGTCCAGCCGTCAGTGGTAAGGCATATCGCACTTGCGTTAGCAATATTTTCCCTCACCTTTTCCTCCTGTTTTTGGTACATCTTAGGCAATAACGATTGGGACAATGTTTTTCGCGTAGGAAGCTTATACGCGGGACACAGTAGGTTCACAAATTTTTTGAACTCCTCGTCCTCCACCATGCTAAATGGGTTATAGCCATTTGCAATCATACGCACCAGTTGCTCGTCAATAACTTCTGTGCGACGAGGTGGCAATGGTTTTACACTGTGCGTAAAATTGCTGATGGACGGCTGCTGCGGAGGAAGAAGTATTCCAACATTTCCAGGGTTAGCAGGATCATCTGCAGCGGCGTTCGAAGGCGCTGGTGCCACGCCCGTATCCTGCGTCATTTCCAGACATGGTTGTCTGGTCGTTGTGAGAGGCACTGTGGGATGTTTATTTCGTAAATGTCTCCCCAAGTTTCCAACATTTCCATTTGGTATTGTTAAAATGTGGGCACAATAGGAACATTTCGCTTTCTTCGGCTCTATTTGATCGAAGTGGTTCCACAATGCACTTCGTTTTCTGTCACCTGACGACATTTTGGTCAAGTAATGTTAATTGTCCACTGCACTGTGTCTATTTATATTTTTAAATGTTATTTACACTGTTTTATTCACAATACACACAACTAAACAACTAAAAAATATTTACAAAAAGTTCTGAACAACGGCAACGTGATGAAAATAAATTAAACTGTACAAAACTATAAAAACTAATTTACAATTACAATTAAAGTTCCCGGTGCCAACTTTCTCAAATAATATTGTAGAAACCGATAGCACGTAGATGAAGCTCTAACAAAGCAAAGCCAACTAGAATTTTCTGTGAATTTCAAAATTATTATTACTTTCAACACATTTTTTTTCGTAACTTTTTATAAATCTTTAAGTACTGAAAATATGACCGAAATTGCAATGCACTTTCCATCCATTTCCAAAAACAACGAATGACCAAACTAATACATGTAAACTAACTTAATTTCGCGCTAATTTAGGGCTTAAGTCAAAGCAAAAGAATCTAAAAGATAACGTTTCTCGTGTACGGATGTCAAGCTACGCTGGCCTGGTCTATGTCCTAGAGAGAGAGTACGGGCGACATAGGGAATGGTATGAGTGCGAAAGAGATTTATATATAGTCTACCATGCTGCTAACTAGCGACTGCAACGCGCACGTGTTTACTTCAGAAAGGCCATTTTATTTTGACCCCTATTTTCAGGAAATGTTTGTCCACCTCGGGGTCATGTTATAATAGTGGGTCCAATGAGTGGAAGGGTGAGTTCGGGAATGTATCACTGGTATGAACTATGAAGTTGTTCACAATGTCCGCAGTGAAGTTAGTAACCCTTGCCTCGCTTGACGACCGAAAGCGTGACATCGATACAAATATCGCCAGGCGTGAGTGAGAAGAATAGAGATATATTCAGAATAAGAGGGATATGGAGAGTGATTGGTTGAAACGGAAAGATATAGTTATTTTATATCACTCACTCAGGAGTTACCCATGTCTACTAGAAATGGTAGCTCTCCACTCCGGCATACCAGAGGGCACGTTTTTTTAGGGGCCGAGAGACCTGCTCACGTATTAGTGTTATTATTTATTTTTTGTTGAAGGGAAAAAAATTACCCATGCCCAGGAGTCAGACCTCCCTGCTATGTCCGGGTCCCCACATATTGAGCGGGCATCAGCTCGTGTGGTATACGGACTAAAAACAACAGCTTTGTGTTTACAGTTGTCCTACTAAGACTTTACTGTGAGCCATGGCTCACGTATTAGTGATTGTCATATTAGTCAGATTAATGCGACCTTTAGCCAATATAGGAAGTTTGGACAGGGGAGGATATGTGACGGGAGAGCAGAAAAAATCTTCATATTTCCTTAAATTCTGTTTCATGTGTTGTTGCTTGATTTTCTGGGTTCTGTTCTGCTGGGTTGTCCGATGTGCTTTCAGTTTCGATGTCTGTTTCCGGGACCTGGTATATTAGATTTGAGGCCCTATCTTTATCCCTATTGTGTGCTATTTCCATCCAGTAGCTAGGATTCTTTCCGTAGTATTTAATATCGTGTTTGAGGGAGTCTTTTCAGGTATATATGGGTCGGCCGACTTTCTTTTTACTAGTTTCGTAGTTCAGCGTGGCGTGGAGTATGTTTTTTTTTGGGCGCCTTAAGATAAGTGTATAGTAGCACATTCTGTGTTTTTTTATTCGTTTGCTTATTGAATTACCCTATAGGATGTCGTGTATATTCCTATGTCTAGGTTGGTTTTTGGCGTTCGCGAGCATTTCGCTCAAGGTCATGCGTTCATATTTTCTTAGTCTTAAGCGGTTCGCTTTGGTTAGGGCTGCCACTTTTAGTCCATATGAAATGCACGGTGAAATAACCATTTTATATATTAAGCGAGCAATTTTCCAGTCCATATCAGTCTTCTTTACAAAGTATATGTGTGTGCTTTAGGGTTGCATATTGCTTGCTGACATCTTTTGTTGGTATGAATAAAAAAATATTTTTGCGGTTTTTAATTAATGTTATATATCTTAAAAACTGCTAATTTTAATTTGTTCAAACCAATTTTCGTTGAAAGTGTATATTGAGATACACAGCATTATTTTTTGTAGATTTTTCACTCTCTTACTTTAAAAGTTAGAGGGCTGTCTCAGAAAAAATATTTCAGAAACCTCAACGACATTTTTACAGAACTATCTATAAACACCCTACTCATATAGGTTTCATGAAAAAAAAAATTTGGTTTCAGTTCCATGTATGTGGAGCCCCCTTTAATTATTTTAATTTTTCTATTTTTGTATAAAAATAGTAAAACGGTTTACAGAATACATCTACATACCAAGTTTCCACTAATAGTAGTCCTATAGTTTCTGCATAATGGATGCATTTACGGATGGACGGACAGACGGAACCCTAAAAAGCACAAAACAGGCAGCAGCGTAATTATTGAGATACGATAAAATAATTATTGTACAGGATTAAATTAAATTAAATCAAAAGTCCACGCGGGACCAAGAGTGGGTGCCACTTGCATTTAAATTTTATTTAATTTATCGAATCTTAACAACGATAAGTCATATCTGCTTGTTTTGTGCTTTTTAGCATAGGTACTTACCTCAGTCGCGATTTTATTTATATTTTCAAGTACGTTATTTTAATCGTTTTACCGTCTCTTCGTCGTTTGTTCTATACAATCAGCTATTGAGGTGTTATATGTTAAGTGCCACTAATGCATTAATGCAATTAGAACTATAAGTTATCGTATTTTTGTAGGATCTGATTTTATTCCAAAACTAAATCAATCTATCTATAACTGTAAATAATCCTTGTAAAATTAGTAATAAACACTTACATACAGGCACATAAATTACTTTTGGCCCCACACTAGGATACCCTGTGTCGTGGTAAACAGAAACAGCAACGTCACACACATATAAACATCCAAGACCTGGGGTTTTTTTACTCCCAGCCGGGGATAGAACCCGGGACCTCTCACATGGTAGGCAGTGCCACAGAGGTCGTCAAATACCGTCTGTGTCTAGAACGCCATCTCTCGGGAAACTTCGAATATCTTTTAGCCGCCCGCCTATCTTGCCGCCTTGAATGTGGCTCAAGCTAACTGCCTGAGCTCCCGCTCTTGATACTACGTCACTTAGTTATCTTCACGCGCCATCAGATGTCGCTAAGAGTCACTTAAAATATTACTTTTGTAATAACCGGAAGTTTTACGAGTAGTGTGCTCGTTTATATAGATTATTTAGATCTATCCAGTCCAATCCCCCTTGCTGAACTTGCGAACGAAGCGCTTAATAAAAACAAAAGTTTCTGAGTGAGACGTTTGTTGCTTTTTCACGGACTGATCCGATTAAGATGAAATTTAACCACCGCACGCACCCTTCTCTGAACTTCAATCAAAAAATACTTCAACGAGTAGAAGAAACTAAATACCTCGGTCACATAATTACCTCTAAACTCAAAGACTACAATGGCATCGAATGTCAGCACTGTGTGCCAAAGGCAACATGCTAGTCCAACGCTTATGCCGCTGCAGCGAGGTGGTGAATCGCCTGCTCTTCACTGCATACTACACCAAACTGTGCACGCCCAAACTGTGGTGTAACTCACAAAAGCCACGTACAGTGGACTCCGGGTGCAGTACAAAAACGCCTGGAGAGCTATGACCTGCCGGCGCGCCTGCCTGGGTGGGTGGGGCTCGTGCGTCACGTGACCGCCTCCACCAGCACCGTCGCGTGCGCCGCACGTTCCTGGCTCACGAGCCCGATCCTTCTACAGTGGGTCCATCTAAAGCTACAGAAGCCTTCAGCTTAGAAACATAAAATCATATATTACTTGTTTAAATTCCAAGACTGTTTAAAATACAAAATTGATATTTATTTTATTTTTCTCTTTCATATCTTGTTTTATATCTAGTTTTAAAAACTTAAATATGGAAATGTTATAATACGTTTATCTGATGTTTTTGGAATAAAAAAAATATTATTATTAATGTGATTCCCTTATATAAGGGAATCACACGCACTAATTATAACTAAATAGAACAAAAATAGCTGTGGAATTGTGAAATTTAGGTCTTGGGTACGCTTGGAAGAATAGAGCGCTGCAAGTGATAGTATTGCCTCTGAGCCCTTACCAGATGCATCTGAAGTCTTTTATCAACTCTGTGCCGTATTTTGACGCAAATATCAAATTTCACGCGTTACTAGCGATCGTTTCTGGAACACACCAACAACGGCTTGAAGTTGTCTGTTATTCTGCAACCATTTATCACGTCAGGAAAGAAAAAAAACTAAGGCGTGCAGTGACCCGTATTTTTCCATTTGCAGAGAAATCTCGCTTATCTCAACCGTGTAAATTCCTCTAACCCTATTCTTCCGCGATACGGCCCCGACAATTATTGCGGAAAAGGTCTTTTCGTATTATGTACACTACATGTCCCTACTATTTCTAATACTTACACTACGAGCCGTACTATATCAGGATTACGCAAGCAATTCCTGCCTTGTACGTATACACAAAAACTTAGCTGCTTCATTCATGACCCTACCGGAGTCTTATTCCACAAATTAGCTGCGACTATCCCCTGCGAAGGGGATTTATAGAGTTGTTGACAATAAATTCTTGTCCATAAGAAACTTATAAAAGGAAGGAAGGGGGTTCTTCCAGCGTTACAACGCCAAGCAAAGGGAATTGCTGGACAAAATTTTCAGAAGTTCCACAAATATCCTTTTCCATTTACTTTGTTTTATTTTTAAATAGAATTTAAACAATTTATTAGATAAACTGTCTTTAAATTTTAAACATAGGTAGATTCATTATCAACGATGACACTAACTCACATAAAAATATTTTGACTATTTTCACCAATGTCGGCATAAAATCTCTAACATTAAACAATAATTAACAAAATGTGGAATTTATTAAAATAACACAGAAAATCACATTTGATATTAATAAAAAATATCCTCATAATCATACCCATAGATAATTTCCAAATTTGTATATTCGCCTTTGTACTATCGAACCATCTGAATCATGACCCACCATATGCTTATTTTGCTAAACCCCTTAAATGCAAGTAGGTCGAAATTCGCTTGAAGGTTTATTTCCTTGGTAACGAACTTGTTATCATTTGATTAGACACTAACATTTAGATAGATCTTACAAGTTTGAAAGTTTCAAACGAATTATCAGGCAAGTGGGTCATGATTCAGTTGGTTCGATAGTACATACGTACATAAATATTCTATTTATTAAATGTTACTGTGCTTACCCTATTTTGTGTGCAATATATGATAAATTATTAAATATCTATTATTTGACAAATTTCTTATAACAATTTTTATGTGTACAGACATAACATCTACCTTATATTTAATGACATAATAAAACAAACCTTTATATATACAGATATATATTTTTTATGAAGAGTAAATTTCTACAGTAGTTCTCCTAGTAATAGGTTTTAAAATCACAGATTATTTGTACCATAATATTTGTTCAACAGTTAAACATAAAAAAGAGTTACGTAAAAATAGTAGTTCTCTAACAAATCACCTTTTACATTTGTAGAGATAAAATCTCTTCTGAGGCTGGACTCACTCACCCGTCCGGAATTCAGCTTACTGACGACAGAACAATCAGCTTTTAAGTGTGCCTTACACTTGTCATAGACAATCAATTGATCTTTGTCTAGAAATTCCCTTTGCTTGGTCTTATAACGCCGGAAGGGGATTTATGGGCAAAAATTATCAAAAAATCCACAAATCTCCTTCGCTGGGGATAATCGTAGGTTATTTGTTTTGTGGAATAAGCCCCTACCTGATACAGATTGACCCTGCGTCCTCACGTAAATGTCGACATAACTCTATATTAGTTGTGTTTGTGGTGAATCAGATAATTCAGCTCTCTTCTTTTTAACTAAGCTCCGTGGTCAAGTGGTTTGACGCTCGCCGCACCCGCAGGACATGCAGGTTCAAATCTGGTGCTAACCAATGAGATTTTATCTTATGTACATTATACAGACGTTCTAACGGTAACGGAGAGCATCGCGAGGAAACCTTAAATCTCTGCGGTGATAGGCTTTTCACGTGTCACGCAAAATGGAGTACTGAATAACTGGTTAAATAACATGGGCACAATTGTGCCTCTGCGGCCCCGCAAGGGAAAAGGTGAGACGCTATTTTTATTCTTTTTAAATAAACAAATATAATGCACTTTATAAATGTAAGATTTGTTAGTGGCAATATAGTAAATGTGATACACAAATCGGAAAGGCCATTGTGCGTAAGTCACAGTTAATTACGTAAGAAAATGAATAAGAGAAAACGAAAATCGCTTTGAACGTCGGGACTCGGTTCGCAGAGAAGAGAACATTTTAAAATTCTTTCGAAGGTTCGAAGCTAGCCTCGAGCCGCAGAGATAAATCTTGGTCCTAGACTTCGGCCAGACGTTAACCCAAAAAATAATAAAGTAGCAAACGAAGTCAGTGGAAAACACCTCTTAAAGCGATAATCTAGTTCTTCCTTGGATGCTGCAATGGCATTAGCTATCGCTATCTGTCTTGTTTCTTGTGTACTAAAACTTTTACTTTATAAAACATCTATTTATTTATTACGCGTAACTGTGCAAACTAGGCGTCTACAAATACCCACATTCAAGAGAACTAGAGGTCCTTTTAAGTCCGAACTAATAAACTTTTCCGCCGTAATTGTCAGGTTATATCATGTATACATGCTTTGCGCAGTTTATTCTAATAAGCCGGATATGGCCAGTCAATTAAATAAAGATCGAATTTCAGCGAAAGCAATATCAGATCTACGTCGCTATAAATCAGGAATCAGCATGCGTAGGAATGAAATCCAATTTATAATCTGCGCGACCCCGCGATATACGCTTCGCAGGTTCCATGCCGGAAGAGATGCCAAATAAATATGTATTAAACATTACGTGCAGTACTATCTAGATCCCACGCAATGTACAGCTAGATAAACTGGCAACCACATACACGGTTAATATTCCTGATGACGCCAACCATCCATGGCGGATCGTAACAGGAGGGTGCATAATATCCGAATCCGAAATGAGTTACGGACGGCTTTCCAATTTCGGGGGCCTCAATAGGAAACTTTTTATCTTGACGTCATACAAATTTCATTTGTATAAACGGAAACCTCTCCGAATTCCAAAGTAGGTCGTAGCACTTGCTCGTGCGTCGTAGATATAAGGAATTTGTGTACGGCGATAAAGTTGTTTCTGTGAATCAACGGAGATCTCAACAAAACACTGGATTTCCGCGTCACATAAATATTAAAGGGGATCACTCCGAATAAGCGCCCCGAGAAATCCTCGGGAAGATGTTCCCTGCGTGCTGTTTCGGATAACCCTGAGGTGAAATTGTGTCACGAAAGCGGGAAGAAAATATTCCATTTGGCCCCTGAGCTGGTAAAGCTTCTGATCCTTTTTATGAGTCCGCATGTCACCAGCATGAGCAATGAGTGCACGTCACGTATGATGATAATAATGATAAATGTGTTATTATTGTATCTTTCGCAAACGTCACGTTTGTCTCTTTCTCATTATCTTTGCTAAGGAGATAATAAGATGAGCTTATACTGCGGAAGTGATTATCTTTTGTTGATTTAAGCTGTTTTCATTAAATCACGCTTGGGTTGATTTATTTGGATTTGAATCTGCAAGGATTTGGAGAAGTTAATATGACTTTAATTCTGTATATTTGCATTAATATTACCGGTCGAACCGTTTATTTCGTTCCATCGGTCTCGGAGTCATTACTTATATCTACATTCTGCGGAGCTCCTCCTATAGACATAATTTGCGTAACCGCTGCTTTAGTTGTCGAATGACTATACATTAAAGCGAAACCCCTTTTGCAACACTGGACTAAACAGAAGTTATATATAATCTGATAGAATATAACAAGAGGTCCTGAAATTTTCAAGCGTTGTGGTTGCAAAAAGTTCAACATCTCCTAAAAGTTAACTACTTCCTGCAATTATTATTGCTTCAGATTAGAAATTTTAAGGAGTAAATATAAAGATATCTTTCTCGAATTTCCCTGTAGTAAAGGTATCCACTATTCAGGGTATTCAATCACTGATCAATTGGTATAAAAATATATTCCATGCTACTCTGTTAAATAATTCCTACTCAATTTATAAACGACTACCTAAATAGCTAAGCGGTTTAAAAAATCAATCAAGTGCAAGTGTAACTCGCACATGAAGGGTTCCGTACCACTGTACAATGGTAGGGATGGTGTGAAGTGAATAGTTTGGATTTTACATAGCAAAATGTTGTTTACATAGTTATTGGTGCGGCTACTGTCGCAGTCCATGTGCGTAAGCAGGTGCATTCATAAGTTTTTATGTGGTATTGAAAGAATTGTTGAATGGGAGCATCATTAATAATTAATTTTATTGTGTTTTTTAGTATTTGTTAATATAGCGGCAACAGAAATATATCATCTGGAAAACCTTAACTATCACGGTTCATGAGATACAGCCTGGTGACAGACGGACATACAGACAGACAGACAGACAGCAGAGTCTTAGTAATAGGGTCCCGCTTTTACCCTTTGGGTACGGAACCCTAAAAACCACAAAAAAGAACCCCACCCATTCTCCGCACTTAAAAAATCTGACCCGCTCCGCCCTCCTTGTAGGCTCTACATTTTTCCTGTTCTACCTGTAACCATCGTCCATTTTAAAATACCTCCACTTGGTTGGGTACGCACGCGCCATGCTAGTTACTTACTTGTATACAGTTATGCCTCAAGGGTTAACCCCCTGGAAAAGTACCCTGTGTTGAGGGATGGGCAAATAGGTATGACCGTCATTTCGTCGCATACGAGACAGATTTGTCGGTGACCCTTTCTAAATGTTGACGATTTGTTTCGGTGGTCCCGAAATTATTGCCAACAAATGAACCTATAGTTGGAGTTGATATATAAGATGAAGTGCTATATAATAGCTTTACATTTTTCTGGTAGACTGCTCTGTGGATGTCGAGGTTAGATTTCCTCCAGACTTCAAGTGAAATGGTTTCAGGCATGAAAGAACATCTACAAATACAAAACTACTCTCACAAACAGTGAAAAGAATTTATAAAAATAATGCTTTAGAATATTTTATTCTGCCTAGCCTCTTCCGGTAAAAAGGCGTGAGCATGTATATATGTATATATTACTTTTAAAAAGGCAGAGCAGACCCATGGAAAATTTCAGTAACTATATATACGTTTCGACGCAACGGGATGAAATTAAAATTCCGTCGAAGATTTTTCCGAACTGTTTACTAGTCCCAAAAGTATTTCAATAAAAAGCGGATGGGGAAAATTCCGCTGATATTATTTGTTCTAATTTATATATAAGTTTCCATGGAAAAGTATTTTTCCGCACAAGGTTTATGAAGCGAATATTAAAGGTATAAATATAGTCTATTAGTGTCACGCCGAGGGGCACAGGCCTTTCGTTGAATTCGAGTAAGATTGAGCCATAATCTACCACACTGTCAGATAAACATGGTGGAATTTCAGAAACACCAGTAACGAGGAGAATTGAGTAACTGGCTCTACATGGGCCTGCCACCTCGTAAGGGAAAAGGCAAGACGCTATGTATGTATATAAAAATGTATGTGTACCCAATAATGATAGTATATTGCTTGACACACGAAGCTTCAAGGGCATGGATCTGAACTCCCTTAAATCAGACTCCGCCTCTGTCGACTGGTCCCCTGTTTTTGGTAGAGAAGCCGTTGAAGACAAAGTCCGGAGCTTTAACTCTACTGTCCTGAGCTTGTTTGACAAACAAGCTCCGGTCAAGAGGCTTAAGGTGAAACACCTTCCTGCGCAGTAGCTTTCTGTTACCATAAGAGTCTAATGGTCAAGAGAAACGGTGCCAAGAGTAGATATAAGATGGATCCGACTGACGAGTTTTTTATTATTTTCAAACGCCTCCGTAATCGTTGTATTCGTCTGTGTCGCGGACTCTCAGTATTAATTAACTCCATCTCTGGCGTTCTTCTTCTTCGTATCATCTCGACGTAGATGACAAATTCAGAATAAGCCCATCGATCCTGTATTGAATGGTGGTACCATAATCACTTACAGTATGAAAGCTAAGAATCTTAGGGGTCTATTTGATAACTTTCTGTCCTGGTCGCCCCATGTTTGTGAGGTCAGCAGACGAGTCTTGCGTCATTTAACTCCCTTCCTGAGATTGCAGAACTTCCTGCCACGACAGTCACGACACTCAGTCATTTCTACTACCGTTACTAGACTACGCGGATGTTTATTGGGTTAGTGCGAACGAAGAACATCTGAACAAACTCGAACGACTTCAAAACCTCGGAATTCGGTTTGTCTACAGGTTGCGCAATTATGACCGTGTCTCCCAGTATCGCAAGGAGCTGGGGTGACTTCCGATCCATCTCCGCCGTGATATGAACTCACATCCTCTCCTATTATTTCAAAAATTTCTGCATATATCTTCGAGAACATTTTGAGTTCCTTTTTCCCATGGATAGCAATCGGAGAACCCACACAGTGTTACTCCTTTCCACTCCTTGGCATAAAACTGCCGCTTACGAACATTCATTTAGGTTAAGAGCAATCAGACTGTGGAACGCACGTCCCTGCGCTATGAGGGATAGTCCCTAAATTTTCACTTTTAAGAAAACACATTGAATAAACAACAATATCTATGTAGGTATATACACTGACGAGGAATGAAAAAGTTCCAGTTACATAGCACCAAATTACTCCTAAACGGGAAAGGCTAGCTTAATGACGCCGACTGCAATATTGAAGTACATTTAACAGCGCATCAGAATATTAACAATTAAAAACGTATACTTTTTAATTTATGAAGCTAGGTTCTATGTCTTAGGAGATATTAAGGTGTTTGTCGGCATTTTGTGGGTGGAACTTTTTCATTGCTCGTATCTATCTATCGTATCTATCATCATATCTCGTATGTTCAGTGTATTTCATAGAACTCGTGAACAAAATTACCGTTTTGACAGTTCCATTAAGTATCTAATTTGACTAGTCAAATGCCGTATTGCTGAGTCTGTCGATTTTTTTCACAAATCACACATTTTTCACACATTTTTCACAAATATTTGTTAACGTTTTCGTTGAATGGTTATTATCAATACACGTCTGTTTTTTTCACAAATGTGTTGAAAAACGTCGTATGAAACTCGTGAGCATTAGATGTCAGAATTACATAATGAGATGCCGGATTGGTCAACTTCTCAAAAGCGATTGATATAACTAGATGCCAGAATTACATAATTGGTTGCCGGATTGGTCAACTTCTCAAAAGCGATTGATATTCCTAGATGTCAGAATTACATAATCAGTTGCCGGATTGGTCAACTTCTCAAAAGCGATGGATATAGCTAGATGTCAGAATTACATAATTGGTAGCCGGATTCTTCAACTTCTCCAAAGCGATTGACATGCCTAGTTGTCAGAATTACATAATCAGATGCCGGGTTGGTCAACTTCTTAAAAGCGATTGATATAACTAGATGTCAGAATTACATAATCGGTTGCCGGATTGGTCAACTTCTCAAAAGCGATTGATATTCCTAGATGTTGGAATTACTTAATCAGTTACCGGAATGGTCAACTTCTCAAAAGCGATTGATATAACTAGATGTCATAATTACATAATCGGTTGCCGGATTGGTCAACTTCTCAAAAGCGATTGAAATTCCTAGATGTCAGAATTACATAATCAGTTGCCGGATTGGTCAACTTCTCAAAAGCGATGGATATAGCTAGATGTCAGAATTACATAATTGGTAGCCGGGTTCTTCAACTTCTCTAAAGCGATTGACATGCCTAGTTGTCAGAATTACATAATCAGTTGCCGGGTTGGTCAACTTCTTAAAAGCGATTGATATTCCTAGATGTGTTATTCTGGAACGCACTGGAAAGCAGCTAAGCATGTGCTTCGTTACATGAGAGGCACTGCTGATCATTGCCTCGTGTTCGAGAAGAGTGGTACGGCTATAACTGGTTACGTACATGCAGACTGGGCGTCATGCGAAATAGACCGCCGATACTATACTGGATATGTGTACAAGATAGTTACTTCAACGGTTTCCTGGGAAAATAGGAAACAAAGAACAGTTGCCCTGTCCAGCACGGAGGCTGACTATATGGCTCTCTGAGATGCTTGTAAGGAGGCCTTATTTCTTTGGACCTTTTAATATGATCTTTTCAAAAAGCAGCATCAAGTTAAAATATACAATGATAACCAATCTGCACAAAAGTTATATACTAACCCGATATTTCATTCCAGAACGGAACAATTCGATTTACGACATTACTTTATTCGCGATATCGTTGGTAAGGCTGTCGTTAATATGAACTACGTATCAAATAATCAAATGACAGCTGGTATGACGAAGCCACTAAACATTACGTATTAAGGCTACAATAAAATATGATTAGGAAAGCCGAAACCTTTTAGGAAACCAGCACTGTTTAAAAAATCATTGTTTTAATACAGAGAGCTATCGTCTGTGACTCCGTGAATGTTGATGACTGCAGCCCCGGCTTTGTTCTGTTTCATGCTAAAACACAACCAAACTCCGCCAACAGAGATTTAGTGTAATGCCCGCTTTTATCATATGTTTTTACTTTTCTGTGCCATATTTTGGCACAACAATGGCTGGCGAGGCTATGGAAATGTTGTCTCTGTAGCAGTTTTTAGTTTAAATTCGTACCCGTTAGTTAAGGAAAAATTGGTAAACTGATAGGTTAATAATCTGAAAACATTATATTCGTCAACGAAAGACTCTTGAATTGTATTTTTTTAGGGAAGTGATCAAAATTTTCACAATTATTTTGGACAGTGCTTTATGCTTACAAATTGAGCGAGAAGAACTCTCGTGACAAGCATACGTCGACGAATCAGCATTCGTAACTTTTCAATCCCTGGTTTTTGATCCCTGAGACCTCTGTGCTACCATACGAGAGGTCCCGGGTTCAATTCCAGGCTGGGGGTAAAAAAAAAAACAAAAAACCCCAGGTCTTGGATGTTTATATGTGTGTGACGTCGCTGTTTCTGGTTCCCACAACACAGGGTATCCTAGTGTGAGGCCAGAAGCAATGTATGTGCCTGCATGTAAATGTTTATGTTATGTTATGTTTATTAAATTCATACAAATACAAATAGATGTTATATACCATAAAATTCATATTATTTTTGTCTTTATTATCTAGAGATTGTAACGACAATACCGACAGATTATTGGTGACCCTCTTAACTATGAAGAGCAAACAGCTAAAAAGCTATGCACAGTGAATGATTCTCCGATAGGTAATTAACGTCCAAATCTATCGAGGCTAATTAATTATACATATAAAAGGCTTGTATGACTCGCTTCGTCTAAATTTGGTACACGATAAATAAAAATGGATGGGCAGCAGTGAAGCCTTAATTGATGATTCTCCTGTTTTAGAACCATTCTCTTATACACCGGTTAACCGAAATTAAATTAAATGCTTGAAGCGGAACGACAGCTAAATTCTAATTGTTTCATTAGGAAATTTTATTTAAATTTTGAAAAGAACTATTATTTTAATGAACCACTAGCGCGAATATTTGATAGTTTGAAGAAGTGTTCGATTTGATAAATCGAACCCTGATGTCATTGTAGATGCAAAAGAGTCACTGACAGTTCATTTCAATTCTCATACTTTTGCGATTCCGGCTCTGAGTTCATAATTCATAATTCTTTATTGAACACAAATAGTTCGTTATTTATTCGTTTGTTAATTATTTTTTCGCGGATAGTTATCACTGAATTGGTAAAGAATTTGTCTTTTTTCAGTCGGTTGAAACCGCATTTAAGTTTCACACGTTAATTGCATTTCTTTTTCCGAAAGCCGTGCCCGTGCTTAGTAAAAACACTTGGAACTTTTTACTACAGTTTCGTGAAAATCTCTGGTTGTTAGTTAAATTCAAATTAGGAAACTTTTAAAATTAATGTGAACACTTTTAAGACACCTTTTGTGTCTCTACGAGCCGTTACACGTGTACCAGTAACTTTTGCGCGGTTGGAGACACTTGACTAGAGTTTTAAAGGAAATGACAAAACATTGATTATGTTGCCTCTCGTCTAAACCCATAATGTATTTTTGCGAGAGGTCGGACACACTTTTGCAGAATACACGCTACAATTTTTATATTCCAGCATTTTAAGGAATAAGTAACACTGGCCTAGGCCTCACTTAGATTTTATTCTTGGATTATTTGCTTTCATACTTAATTTTTTATTTCTTACACCTTCGTACGTTCGTTTGTGCAATGAGGTCATTACCTGCCCCCATATTTTTTATCATATTCAGCGAAAATTCAGCCAGCTTCTTTCGGTTAAATAAGCTCGTTAAAATAATAAATATGAAGCTAATTTATAAAAGAGCCATGAAGAGGACGCCCGGTGCTTCGGTTAATTAGTCCCTAATCTGTTACGAGATGGATAACTTGAAAGCCTTTTGTAAAAAACAAACATTTTTAATACCCATTAACGGGGTCGGGAGAAAAATAGACCGTTTATACATAAATGGATGCAATTTTCCGGTGTGTCAGATGTTCCATTAGCAACGGTACCTTGTGGTCGGTTTTGAGTTATTCATACACCGATAGTCTGAGTTCTGATGATAAAATATTTTTAATCTTTGACGTAAATAATAAAATGTAAGAAACAGCTTTTAAATATATTTTTGTCTGAGAATGAGCGAAAAAAATATATGACATTTTCGCGATATTTCACAACACATCGTTTATCTCAGAAACTAGGAACCAAGGTCTGGCTGTGAAAAGTTACATATTGTACATTTATTATTGAAAAACACGGCCACTGGGCAGACTACCTGTCTCCGCGATGTTCCGACGCTCGCTGTCATCAGTTTGACAGGATCTCGCTATAAGCGTGGCACAGGTCCGTGAGGATTGGCACTATATCTTGGAATGTGTAAGCAAACATTTAATAAAATTCTGGTATTCTGTTATGTCTTGGTGAGAAATAGGATATGTGGGGGGTAGTGATTCTTTTTGAAAGGCCTCGCACAAGCATATCGCAGGCTTCAGTAAATATTGGGCAGTCCAGGACAAATTTTCAAGTGTGAGAGAATTCTCTGAACCTCACTAAAGTTTACTGTGTTCGCCCTACGCCTCCAAAGTGTCCTAGCTTGTCCAATATGGTTCAAAGAAATGCCAGCGAGCCTCTCACACCGGAAATGTCTCCTAGCTTGCCCGATACGATTAAGGGAAATTCTCTTACACTTGTGAAAAGGGTCCTAGACTGCCCAAAATTATACTACTGAAGCATGCGATATGTATCTGCGAGGCGAATCAAATAAGCATAACCCCTGGGTTTTATACACTGATGAGCAATGAAAAAGTTCCAGTGACATAGCACCAAATTACTCCTAAACGGGAAAGGCTAGCTTAATGACTCCGTCTGCAATATTGAAGTACATTTAAGAGTGCATCAGAATATTACCAATTTAAAACGTAAATCTATTCTTATCTATTCTATTTTCTATGTCTTAGGAGATATTAAGGTGTTTGTCGGTATTTTGTGGGTGGAACTTTTTCATTGCTCGTCAGTGTATTATTTTGTTAGTCTAAGTTTTATGTTATATTGCCTGTCATCGTTTTTTCTCGAAATGAATTAAATGAATAAATATACGGTTAATGCCTCTGCCTAGAAGTGGGTCGAAGTGGGCTGAAAATGAGGATGATGATTTCTGAATGATGTGAAAACAAAGTTAAAGTGTATATTATCCAAAAGTTATGGCTCTGCTAATGGTGCCTCTTACCGTATATAAACGACGAGACTCAAAATGCAACTAATAGCAGATATAATGAGCACATAGATAATGCTACAACGGCGGCGTCTAGACTGGCATAATTGCTAAAGTGATGTTCTTCTATAATATAGGTACAACTGGGGTAGTATAAGCTACACCACGATAGTGATTCAACTAAAAACCGCGAGTATATATCTATTTTGTGTTAAATAATAGCTTTGCTACCTCATACTCCGAGTAAAACCTTTCGTTAGTTTTACTAACAAGTTTTCACGACAATATAATATCAAAGTCAAAAATATAATAATTACTCATGATGGGGTTATTTTAACCCTTAACTTGGCTGGTGAAATAAGTGTCTCATTTGTGAGTTTTATTTTAACTGTTGTTTATCTGGACCCTATAAGCCTTGGGAAAAAAAATATACTAGTTACGTTGCCTGTTTCCTTATAAAATGAATGCTAGTGAATTGTGTATCATTTGATACACCCGCTAGATTTTTATATCTGAAAATGAAAAATAATATGTCATCTTCCTATATATATATATACATATATATATATATATAGGAAGATGAAAAGCTTCAAAATAATCACTTTTTTCTAACAAACATAGTCTAACTTTACACTTCTTGTAAAATATTGTCGTTTGCCCTGACTTGCAAAATCGGCAAAGTCCTTTCTTGTCCGAGCCAGGCCAATTACCAACACAGTCAAATCTCACGCTTTCAGTAGGTAGAGGATCGACAGGAGCATTTATCTTAGCAGATTTGAATGCTGTGTTATCCTTGGTTTCTCTACCTTTCGCGATTAATGCATTCGCTATAGCAATGCGGAACTCTTTTAGTTTACATTTAGGCTTCCGCTTTAAGAGTTTCAAGAATATAAAGAGTTTCTTGTCCCTTCGATGCAATCAGGCGTTATTGATACATTTGTCAAAGCCACAAGCATATCCGCAAGGTAAACTCCGCCCAGATGTACATTGTACTTTTTTACAATCTGTGGGCACTGAATCCTTGACCAAGCCTTTATTTATTTTTTACTGTAATACAAAACTTGGTCTAAGGGGTAAACATTGCTAAATGGATAGCTTACCATTTAACGATGACATCTTGGCGTTTAGTACTGACTTCTTGGCAGTAACTTCCTCGACCAGCTTTTTTGAGACACTTTTCGCTTTTGAGGAACTTTTGTGCTCCTTTTAGACGATGGGTCCGAATGGGTTATAAATGCAAATATGCCGTTCTATTCTCGGAGGTAAGAAATGAGTTGACACGACGTAAAAAATTGTCGAAGTAGAGAATTGAGGAAGCTGAGTTCATGATGGATTTGGCTAGTGCCACTTTACCCCCAAGTCCCATTTTCATCTCAGCTTCTGTAAACGTATTGTTTCTGAAAGTAACCTTTCCTCCAAAATTCAAAATTTTCAAAATTCAAAAAGAGTTTATTTCTATTAGAAACACATAGGTTACACTATGTCAATTCTTAAACTAACACATATATACGGTATAGGGAAATATAGAACTCAATTTGAATTCCGTCACCTCAATGTTTTAGATGCTGGAGGCAAAGAGGCGACTAGAAACCTCCAGCTTTATAAGTTATTTTACAGAATTGGAGCAAACACATTCCCATAAATAATAAAGTCGTACACAAGGCCTGATACACCAGCAGCATTATTTTATATATTGGCGTCTATTTCCGCCCCGGGTTCCTTTATATGGAACCATCATCTCATCAATACTGTATCTTCCTTCTTGTCCGATAGGTAAAATCCGAAACATTTGTTGTTTCGGATTTTTAACAGCAAAGGACGGATTTTTAGTAGCTATCACTATCGTCAGCATTATTATCAAAGAAAGGTAAAAATCTTCAATTTTTAAAAAATATTTGTGGGGCATTATATTTTTTATCTTGTTACCCAATAATCTGTATATGCAGGTAATGTCACAGCACTCATCAAAATATTAGCAGCTATAAAATATTTTATATCATTAGCGCTAATATTTGGATATGTGCAAGTCCAGGACACCGTATAAATTTGATTGATTGACAATTAGATCAATAATATCTTCTGAGAAGAATTTAGTAAAATACTCAAAAGGGTCAACAATTATTTGTGGTGTCGTGAAATTGTCTTCTGTGTCCAGCGTATCTGTATTAAAATGATTTTCGTATTTGCCTTCCAATTAGTTTTTTTTGGTTCTGGTTCTTTCCTTTTCTTTTTGGTCTTAGTAGTCTCCTTGGTTGGTACGGTTTTCAATTTGAGTTTGGCTAGAAGCTTCACGCGGAGTGGTAGGATCCTCAGCAGGGTTAGCATGACTTGCCATAGACAGTTAAAATTCAATGGTTTCGATATTTTGAATTTCGTTTGAGGTTGTGAGGTTCTCAATAGGAATTTCTTGGGTTGGTCTATATCCTAAAGTATCGACAGGTCTTGGTGGTGAAGTGTCAGAATTTTCAACTATATATACATCTAAATCAGAAATATTGAAGTGACGAGCATATTGATAGAGCTGGAGAGGATTCTGTGTCTGAAAGCTGGAAATTGATGGATTGTTTTGTAGGCTTTTTATCCAAAACTGGGCTTTCGTCATCTGCTGAGTCGTTTGCACCAGAGTAATCTGAGGAATATCGACGTCTTGGTGTTAAAGCGAGTATCCGTCGGCAACTCTGTATATTTTTAAAATATATATTCAAATTTAACATTTTACGAAAAAGTTTGACAACGTGTCTTAAAGGATACCGAGGACAATTCTCTTACCAGTATCGCTATCGAGCATCTTATATGAAAAATACATTAATATTGAAACCCGAATACCATGGACAATACAACGTTATTCAGAGTTAATAGTATCATCACATAATACTAATAATCAATAGTCAGAATCGAGCAAAACGAGCTAAAAACACAAAAAATATAACCAGAGTAATCTGAGGAATATCGACGTCTTGGTGTTAAAGCGAGTATCCATCGGCAACTGTAGCCACCTTAAAACAAAAAACAATAAATAAATAACGATTTAAGTATATATATCTTAAAAAATAATTATGGATTAAGGACATGTTAAACCTAGCAATGTGTCTCTTAAGATACTGTACAAAATATTATAACTTTATTTGGAAACTTAGCAATGTATATTTTTAAAATATATATTCAAATTTAACATATTACGAGAAAGTTTGACAACGTGTCTTAAAGGATACCGAGGACAATTCTCTTACCAGTATCGCTATCGAGCATCTTATATGAAAAATACACTAATATTTAAACCCGAATACCATGGAAAATACAACGTTATTCAGAGTTAACAGTATCATCACATAATACTAATAATCAATAGTCAGAATCGAGCAAAACGAGCTAAAAACACAAAAAATATAATAAAACATACCTTCAAGTTAGCGTGGCCCTGCTGCCGGTACCCCATTTTTAGGTTTGGGTCCCGTAGAGAAACAAGAAATATGTATTGAAAAATCCGCGCTACCCCAGCTATCATCGACAGCGCTTTGAGTATCTCTTTTCAGGAGATCGGTACCGGAGATCTCACACGGTCTCACTCTTAGCCACACCAAGTCACAACACCTCGGCATATGAGCACACCTTCAGGGTGCAGGCGGTCCGACTGTGGAACGCACTTCTTTGCAAGATAAGAGACAGTCCCACTCTTTTCTCTTTCAAAAACCGGATAAAAGAGCACTTCTTCTCTCTTTCATGATAGTAGTTATAGTATGTATATTATTATTATATGTACAGGTTTATGTACATATTGGTACTTATTTAGTAGTTTGGTATATAGATATTTTATTTTACATATTTTATAGATATTTAATTAATTAATTATTATTTATTATAGATAACTTATTAGATAATGTGCACTGCCTACCTTTTCATGGTATTTTTTCCTATCATGCCTTGGTTTGCTGGAAGAAATCTCTTTTTAGAGATAAGCTCGCCTTCATGTTTTCAATAAATGTAACTTTTTATTTATCTTTGTGCAATAAATAATTATGAAAAACCGGTCAAGTGCGAGTCTAAATCGCGCACGAAGGGTTCCGTACTACCGTTCAATGGAAGCGATGGTGTGGAGTGAATAGTTTGGATTTTACACAGCAAAATATTGTTTACAAAGTCATTGGTGCGGTTACTTTCACACTCCATGTACGTAACCAGGTGCATCTATAAGTTTGTATGTGGTATTGAAAGAATTGTTGTATGGGAGCCCCCTTAAATATTTATTTTATCCTGTTTTTTAGTATTTGTTGTTATAGCGGCAACAGAAATACATAATCTGTAAAAATTTCAACTCTCTAGCTAGCTAGGTTCTTGAGATACAGCCTGGTGACAGACGGACGGACAGCGAAGTCTTAGTAATAGGGTTCCGTTCTTACCCGTTGGGTACGGAACCCTAAAAATTATGGAGAAACCCTTATAGTTTCGTGAAGTCTGTCTGTCCGTCCGTCCGTATGTCACAGTAACTTTATGCAGAAACTTTTAGAACTACACAATTGAAACTTAGTAAGTAGATGTATTATGTGAACTGCTTTACGATTTTCATACAAAAAATTAAAAATTTAAATAATTAAAGTCCCATTCATGGAACTGAAACCAAAAAGAGTGATTTTCATCAAACCTATACGTGTAGGGTGTCTATATATAGATGTTTAAAAATGACGTTGAGGTTCCTGAAACCATTTCTCCTCAAAGTAAATCGTTAAAGAGACAGCCCCTTCCAAATTGGAAAAATGTGTGTCCCCCCCTCTCTAACTTTTAAAGTAAGATAGTGAAAAATCTACAAAAATATATGTCGTGTATCTCACTACACACTTTCAAAGCAAATTAGTTAAAACAAAAGTAGTTTTTAAGATATAAAACATTTTTTAAAAACCGCAAAGATAACTTTGCAATTCATACCAACACTATGAAAAACAAAGTTACAACACATACATCCATTCATAAACACACCATAATTACTTGCTACAACGGAACCCTTCATGGGCGAATCCAACTCGCATTTGGCCACTTTTTAGAGTAAATGGAGCGATTTAAAAAAATATGTTTATCCAAAAAGATACGACGTCAAGTAAACGGTTATATGCATCGTACTCGTAGCCACAATAATGTATCTGACTAGAATACCAGCTTAGCTTTATTTATATAGGAGAAGAAAAATAAAGCATGTATCTATATTGTATCCACCTCTCCTGGGCTAGCGCCGGTCTAAAAAGAGGAATTTTTAGACCGGCGCATAAGTTCGGCGGATTAATAAGATGATTAAAAACATTTGATTGACATTTAAAACGCATGTATTTCGAAATATTTAAAAAAAAACAGTCGTGGTTTGTCCTCGGATTAGCACCTGAAATCTAAGTATTGTTATGTATACACATTGTAATTACACGCATAAACATAAACATTTATATATAGGGTCGCACATTACTTCTGGCTCCACACTAAGTTACCTTGTGTTTTGTAACCTGCTTATCACCATTCCGCCGTACTAAACAAACATGAACATAAAGGGCTGAACGAAAAATTCCTAACTCGACAATTTGCAAGAAAATAGGAAGAGAAGAGAAGAGAAGGAACTCTGTCTAGAAACAAAGTAGCTGTCGCCGAAACAAAGTGTTTATAATGGAACGCGATGAATTGCGTCAAAAAATCACCACCTCAAAACAGGTTTGGCTGTTTTGGTTTAAAGGAAGAGGAAGATCGTAAGAGGAAGTCATGCGAACTAAATTGTTAAAAGCTTACTTATAGCCTGAAATAACCTGTACGTGAAGTTCTCTCACAATTATATGAAGTGCTTCGTCCGATGAGATTTATTCCTAAAATCTAAGTATTATTATGTTTACATATTGTACACGCGTAAGTCTAGTTAATTTATATCTACAGTTTCAATTCTAGCTTTGAGTGAATCACCCCATGTATCTTGATTAAACCAAGTTACTTTAGAAGAAGTTCGGGTATCCCTTTCTAGGTGGATCTCAGCTTAATTAATGAGAAATTCACTCAAATTACAAATGGCCTAAGGGGATTACTGTGATTGTCGAAATTTGTTACAAAACAAAAATAAATAGAATACCTATACAAAATGCCTTCAATGATCTAACCGTGGAAAATGCTTGAGTGTTGTTTGTTTTGAGGCTCATCAACAAGTAATTGTATATTTAATTGTCATCAATTATTAGACATGCCAACAAAGAGGTTGAATGCGTTAACGGCGAAGGAGTTTCTTGAGTGATGCTAAATCTATGAATGCCAAAAATGTTGCGACAACCAACCAACTGAAATTGAAAATTTCACTTATTACATCGTTCTGTCTCTGCAGATGTCACAAAAAACAAAGTGACAAAACGATACTTAATTATTAACTTAGTGAATTTCTCAAGGGAAATATTAAACTGCACATCAATAATACTGATTTCACAGCAAATACTGATTTTCACAGCAAATATCAGGGCAAAATACTGCGGTAGCATAGGTGAAGGGTAAAGGGGGTGAGCGAAGTGAAGCCCCCTTTATCCTTCGTATTAGATTGAACATGTAAGAACAACAAATATACTTAAAACATAAAAAAAAAAATGTTGATCTTTTTTTGCTGTGAAATCTATTTAGTAAGCGCCCCGGTTTGAAAATTGAGAAATGGCTAGTTTCTCAATTTTCAAACCGGGGCGCTTACTAAATATATTTTTCCATCTGAATCCACCAACAGGTATTCAATTCTCAGCATGCAATGCGATGACGCTATATTAGATCCCTTAGCATGTTCTTTTGTTGTGGCCATACCTACATTGCCATATTGTCGCGCTACCTTGTGCCAGTTCGGGAAACGCAAGGCTGCAAAAATCGCCATGATATCTAAATTGATATCTTTTTGCCTTTTGGTTCTATTAAACTTCAACCCAACTACAAAAGAAACGAGATATTTTAAACATGAAAAAGAGGTAGAGAGGAGAGATGAGTGATAATGTGCTAGCAGCTAATGGGGTGTCGCTTGTGCAGACTTCACTGAAGCTAAGCGACTTTCGCCATTAACGGATTTGAATGCGAAATTGTTATGCTTGTCTATTGAAACGTGAAAGTGGAGAATTCTCAGTGCTTTTGTTGGTAGTGCGCCTGATCGATCGCCTGAAAGATACACAAGACTGCGAGTGCCTTTGGAGAAAATAAGTCAGGCTACTTATATCCTACTAAAAAGATAGACATTAGGGAAAATTGTTGTTCTTCAGGACTCTTATTCTATAAATACTGCATCATATTAAAAACTTTTGGTCTTGCCTTGCCCCTTGATGATATCAATTTACTCAGGTAAGACTAGGTATGGAAATGTTTAATTTTTTTTTATTTTTTTTTATTTAGCCATAAGGCCACTGCTGGGCAAAGGCCTCCCCTTCTTTCGTCCACACTTCCCCGGTCTGTGCCACCTCCGGCCACCCCGGCAAAAACTTGTCGAGGTCGTCCCGCCATCTCCGTTTAGGCCTGCCTCTACGCCGGTATCCGTGCTGTGGCACCCAGTTAGTGGCGATTTTCGCCCATCTATCTGGGTGCATGCGACTTACGTGGCCGTGGCCGCTTATTGTTTCAATAGCGTATATTAATAGTAAGCTACTACAATAAGGGTTTTTGGTGATAATTTAATCAGTATGTTGATGTGTTTTGTAAGACATTAACCGTGTTACCACAAAAAATATTAAACAGCGAATAGGCCTCAAAGCAAAAGTCAAATCCTATACTTTTTTGTTTTTAAACAAGTGTTGAACGGCAGTTTATTTTTTTGTGGTAAGGCCCTAATTTTGTAAATTTTATCTTCTCTAGTTAGACGGCTTATACAAACGGCTGTAACGAAAGGATAATAGTACCCATTACCATTAAAGGTCACGGAGAATAGAATGAATCATTGAGAATAGAATGAGTCATTTTACAAGGGTAAGTTACGTTTAGAGCTCCGCGTACTCTAATGGGCTTTACGCTTGCGTCTCACATTGGAGATGCAGGTTCAAATCCTGACAATGTACCAATGAAATAATTAATTTATCTCAAGTACATTATAAACATATCGGACGTTCAGTGTTTCGGATGACCCGTTAAGTAGTGGGTCCCGGCTACAA
Source organism: Argyresthia goedartella (assembly GCA_949825045.1). Classification (NCBI taxonomy): domain Eukaryota; kingdom Metazoa; phylum Arthropoda; class Insecta; order Lepidoptera; family Argyresthiidae; genus Argyresthia; species Argyresthia goedartella. Next base: position 17,279,242 of record OX463810.1, read on the forward strand.
TCGCTACTTGGTAGTAGTAGCTATAAAACCCCTCCATCGACCCACACTGAGCCAGCGTGATGGAACATAGCTTAATCTTATTCGTATCCGGGTAAAGCCCTGTTCCTCTCGGTGTGGACATGAATAGGCTACATTTATTTATTTATAACTTGAGTGAAGGCTATGTAGCCCTTTATATAATAAATACACTAACTTAATAAATTGCAAAGTTACAAATAAGTTTAATACAAAAATTACGAAATATATGAGGAAAAATAAACGAATCAACGAGTACTCCTACCAACTCCTATCACCGGGACATTCTGCATGCAACAAACAAAAACTTATTACAAGGCCTATCCATCAAGTTAGATTTACAGCTGACAACGGAACGCAATGCAAATCTTTTCATTATTTCTTTTTTCAACGTATCGCATACTAAAATGGTCTTATAATGGTCGTGTAAGAACGTATGCGATGCCACGTAGCTCTTTGCCAGGGTAACTTTGGAGAGTTCATGCTGAAAAGTAGACTCTATTTCTCGAGGTATAAGACTGTCAAATTGACATTTAAGTTGAGAGATAAGTTTGCAAGTCTGTACTGGATCCTAACCGTGGCACACAAGAGCCAGTATAATTTACGATTGTTCAAGAAACCACCCTTATCTTATCCCCCCTAAAGTAGACGACACTGAAATCTCGAAATGAATGGCGTTCTCCCCTTATTTATTCTTTTTTGGAGGATTCCTTTTTGCGGCCGCTGCGTTAATTGTCATGATCATTTGCATTGTAATTTATAATTTGTCATCTCTTCTTACAAAATTAAGTAGCATTCATTAAATTGAGGGAAGACGTCTTTTTAAATGGTACGAATCTTTCTTATCGTAAATTCAATTTCATAAATGTTTCACTTTTTATTTTTTGATTATATTATTTCATTTATATACTAGTACCAAATCAGTTCTCAATCCAATCTGGGAACCAGACTATTTCTGTAAGCAGTAGTACTGTAGTTTCATTCCCAAAACGTGTAGATTAATAACCTAATCTTATCATTCCACCGAGCCTGCTCAGAGTATCAAAGGCTTGATCATATTTAAGGCCTCGCCAGACTAGGGCAAAGCTCTTTTGACCGTATGGGTATGAGGAGCTGATGTGGTCTGCAGGAAATCAGACCGGATTAAGCAAAATGTTGAGAATCTTTTGTGTTTTACTCATGTGGCTTTGTATGTTTTTAGAGGGACATATCATCTAAATATTACCACAATACAGGATGTAACAGAAAAGTGTCCCTAACAACTCCCTAAAATATGAGTTCTCTTTCCTGTGTCACCTGTACATAAAAATTTACTACGTAGTGGAACAAACTTTGGCTTATTGGATTCAACCTCTATGTAATAGATCTTTATTTATTTAATTGTAGTTTCGTCGTCAATACATGTTACGTCAAAGTGAGCTTTTTAAACGTTAAATACGTTGAAGGCTCGTAAAAGCTAAAATTAGCAACTCGATTCGTGATGGTTGACGTTTTGGTTACCACCACAATTAAAAGGCAGGTGATGGGAGGTGGAGCAGATCACTGAGCGAGTGGAAGCCGAATGAGGGAAAGAAAATCGTGGGTCTACTAGCAGCTAGATGGGTCGATGGCATTACGCGGGGAAAACCCGAATTCGATTGGCACAGAACGGGATAACTTGTCACAAAAAGAGAAGGCTTACACCCAGCAGTGGGCGGAAACAAGCTGCCGGTGATGATGCTGATATTAAAAAGTTCAACTGCACCATGTCTGTTATTTACGTCATTCAATGCGGAAGACCAGTGCAAAAATTGTGTGTTAACTATTTAAAAAGAAAAGATTATTTCTTTAATTTCAAACACTACGTTTTAAGATATTTTGAATACCTATTTTTTGACGCAAGAACCATTCAATATTTATTTGAAATGCACGTTTTCTTCATATACCCTGGCCTGAAAAACTAAGTACTACACTTTTAAAATTTCATTTTTTCTTAACTATAGAAGTTGGAGATTTAAAATAAAATAAATGTTTTATAGCTAATTTTATCAACTGTCCTTGAAACAACAGAACAAAAGTAAACTCTTTTTCGAGTCCTTTTTATTTTGAAAGTATGTCTTGTGTTTCATAATATATTCGTATTTATTTAAGAAGGAATAACGCTTCAAAGATCACAATACCCATCGTCTTAACATCAGTGTATGAACTGAAATAATGTTGGTACAATGGAATGTAATTAACATAACTATAAATTTAGAATTTAAAACACCCCCGAAACCTTAAATTGAACCTAACGGCTAAAATTTGGTTCACTTGTTTCCTATTTAGGTTGATAACTTTTGAACCTCTGAACTGATTTTAATAAAATATATCGACGAACCATTGCAGTGAAGTCTACTACCAACTATTATAAATTGCTTATAAATCAGTCCACGTTAGACCGCTATTCCGTAATAAGCTGAGAACTTTCGTAACTGATCCGATTTTAATAAAACATATCTAATTTTTTTACAGGGAGTCTACTACCATCGTTTACTGAAAACCGCATCAATATTCTACCACCTGTTTGACCCCTAGGGTGCCACGGACAGGTATACAGACACACCGACCTACAGAGGCTTCAAACTTTAATAGCAGCTCACCTGGTCGTTGGGGGTTAAAAATGTGAAAGTCAATCTGTGTCCCAGTATTATATTCTTTCTGACTTGTGTACATCATTACCAAAATCCGTCCACCCATTTGAGCGCCTATAACACAGACCCCTCGAGACAGATCCCCACACACGCTCAGACAAACACAGATAGACACCCACACATACACATAGATAGCGCTAGTGTGCCACAGATAGACACATACACAGAAACACCCTCATACACATACACCCTCGCAACACACACCCTCACACACGCACACAGACAGATGGACGCCTCAAACCTATAACAACACTCATATTTTTCGTCTTCTGGGGTTAAAAAGTCTAAAATTTGGTTGACTTGTATCCTTGTTAAGCTAATAAGTTTCGAACTACAAAACTGATTTTGATAAATCATAGCTAAGAATCATTGCAGGGAAGTATACTACCTATTATATACAAAAAACCACATTAAAATCCATCTACCCGTTTGAGCTCTAGAGTGCCACAGACAGACGTACATACAGATACACACACAGATAGACAGACACTCAAAACCTATAACACCCCTCTTTGTCGTCGGGGGTTAAAAATAGGCTTACACACGACATAAGCCTATTTAAAGCGTAAATAACACTGACGAGTTTCTATAACTATGTTATACAAAATCCTCAAAGTAAATTAACGAAAGTCAAAACTGTTGTTATTCATTTAGGGAGAATAGATGCTCTAGTCAGAGTTGCTTTATGTGTCGGTAATTGTATTTCTCTCCATTGATATTAATTTAAGACCTAAAGGTTCTGTAGCAGATACATAATTAGTTATTACGTAATAGGTGCTCCAAAAGTACCGGAGGTAATAAAACATATTTGAATGAAAATGAGAGAGTTGTAATGTTTTGTTCCATAGAGAGGGAAATTTAATTGTAACAGCGACTGGCTAGCAGGCTCATTAGCAGCCTTTTTCAGAGACACTCTTACAAATGGAGACGAAAAAGCCATACGTTGGGAAACTGCACGTTAGCCTTTGGAATAAAATCACGTTAAAAATTTCTCGCCTGAAAATGTGCAACGATGACTTTTATTTTTATCAAATGAATCCGGACAGACAAGTGTATGCGTTCATTCCAGACTCGATGCGATGCGAGAGTCTATCACGGTGAGAGGCTGGCACATATGGCATGGTGGTGTCTCTGTGCAAACATGTGTAGATATATCTATAGTTGCCAACTAATTCACAATGGGCGGTAGAACTTCATGACTTGTGTGTGATAACAGAGTGTCATACAACCGGTGAAGTGCGAGTCGGCACGAAGGGTTCCGTACTACCGTACAATGGTAGGGATGGAGTGGAGTGAATAGTTTGGATATTACATAGAAAAATGTTGTTCACAAAGTTATTGTTGCGGCTTTTCACACTTCACGCACGTGGTGCATTCATAAGTTGGTATGTGGTATTGAAAGAATTGTTGTATAGGAGCCCCCTGAAATATTTATAATTCTGTTTTTTAGTATTTGTTGTAATAGCGGCAACAGAAATACATCATCTGTGAAAATTTCATCTGTCTAACACGGTTCATGAGGTACAGCCTGGTGTCAGACGAACGGACGGACAGCGGAGGCTTGGTAATAGGGTCCCGTTTGCACCCTTTGGGTACGGAACCCTGAAAAGCAAGTAGTGGGTCCCTTCGCCATCTTCTATTAATGCACTGTTCTAAGTCCGTCATTCAGTTACCGGCATCATTTTATGATTATATAACCGTACTCAATCGGTAGTCTATGGTCAGCTGTCACGTCAAATAGACATATTTTCACAAAAATACTTAATTTTAATATTATTTCCTTTAGACCCATTTATTTATCAACAAAATCCCTTGTTTTTATTAATCTTACCCTTATCCGAGAGCTAAAAAACAAAATTATAGTGCAAATAGCTCAAGTAAGTAAATACCCACCCATATGTCACAAGCTGACACCGAATGCCCGCTATGCCCCAGGAAATTCAAGAAAAATGGGCTCCAGCGTCACATGCACACAACGATGTACTAAACCAATCAGCGTCCGCTACTCTTAAAACAACCATCGATGGGCAAACACCAATGTCACCTTTGGAAGAAGCCTTCGGATCCCCATTCCTGAATGCCATCCAACCCAAGTCTGGCATCTGGCAAAGGCATTGGGACAACGTCTGTAACCTTCATGGCAAGCTATATGACCTCCCATGCGGTACTGCCAGTAGAAAATTCGTACACACTCTGGCCGACGAAATTGAGTATATATAGTACTGACAAGAGTAATAGAATAGACATTCATAAACTACTACATAAAGTATGTATATAAAAATAATATCATAACACTCCTCCTCGATTATAAATGTGGTAAAACTTTTAACATTTATAATCGCATCTTAAAATAACAAGTCAACAAACAAATATTGAAAGTAACGACAACGCACATAAATAACATAGACACATTGAACACTAAACATTACAATTTGTAATAAACATTTAACAGGAATCTATTATGAGCAAATTTATCTGCAGACAGTACCTTCGTAAACATATCGGCAGCATTATTATATTAATCTATATGATGAACAGTTATTGTTTTATTTTTAACTAAGTCTTTGACGAAGTGATATTTTATATCGATGTGCTTCGCACGTTTGCTGTTCTCGAAGCTGTTTGACATGGCGATGGCTCCCATGTTATCTACGTAAATGGTAGGAGTTAAGCACTTACCGAGATCCTTGGCTAATCCTATTATGTTTACTCTGAACATGTGTTGGCCAGCGCGACGTATTCGGCTTCTGCCGTTGATAAGGAAACACAGTGCTGTTTTCTTGAATGCCATCCAATAACATTACCGTTGTATGTGATTACACCTCCACTCGTACTTTTTCTGTCTATCTTCTGGCCTGCCCAATCGGCATCTGAGTATGCTTCAATTTTATTTATTTCGTTTTGATCTTTCTTATAGTTCAGGCCGAAGTGGATAGTTTCCTTTAAATATCGCAAAACTCTTTTCGCTTGCTTCCAGCATTGTGTGTCCGGTTCAAATAAGAATTGACTCAAGTATGACACTGCATAAATAATATCTGGTCTGGTTACTGTTGCCAAAAACATGAGACCTCCTATTATCTCCCGGTAGGGGACATCTATGACATCTTTAGTTCTTTTACCCTGTAAATCTTTCTCCATTGGTGTTTTAACTCCATTGCATTCTGTCATTTTAAATTTTTCTAATAACTTTTCAATATGTTTGGTTTGACTGATCTTCATTTCTTTACCTGATCTTTTTATTTCTATTCCGAGAAATTTATTAATTGATCCTAAATCCTTGGCCTGAAATTCTTTGTATAACTGGAGCTTCAGCTTTGTTATTTCTTCTTCTTCTCCTGTAATTAGTATGTCGTCAACAAATACTAACATCCAAACTTTACTGTTATAGTACAGGCAAAAATCATGGTGGGATCGTTTTAGTCCTATTTCATTTGTTATGAAGTTGTTCAGTCTTTCGTTCCAGCATTTTGGGCTTTCCTTTAATCCATACAAACTTCCCTTTAATTTTAGTACTTTATTATTACCGACGTTCACTCCTTCTGGTGCTTTTATGTATACATCGTTTTCCAACATTCCATTTAGAAAAGCTGTTGGTATGTCCATCTGACATATTTTATAATCATTTTGTACTGCATGAACTAAAAACATTCTAATTGTATTCATTCTCGCTACTGGTGAGTAATTATTTTCAAAATAACTCTCTTTCTGCTGGAATCCTTTTGCTACTAGTCTAGCTTTCTTAAGTCCACTTTCTTTGGTTCTAAAGACCCATTTTGTGTCTATCGCTTTTTTGCCTTTAGCGTCTACTTCTTCCCAAGTATGCAGATTTTCTAACGAATTAATTTCTTTTCCAATTGCTTCTTGCCATTCCTTATCTTTTTTTGCTTCCTTAAAACTTGCTGGATCTTCGAAACTCGCCAGCCAATATGCCATATATATTTCATAATAATTTAAATGTGTTGGTTTATTTATTAGTCTTCCTGATCTTGTTGTTTCATGAACAACAGGTTCATTCATGCTGTGAAAAGAATCATTTTCATTTCCACTATTATTATATTCTTCTTCACTGTCATGCCTTGTTAAAGTTTCATTATGTATATCCATTTCAATATTTTCATCTGTTGGCTCATCTACTGTATCATCTTTATCATTAACTGTTTTTTTATCATTATTCATTCCAATTACATATTCTTCATCATTCATATAAGTTTCATCTTCTTTATCGTTAGCTTCATCTTCTTCATAATTCATGTAAGTTTCAAACTTATGTTGGTTGCCTTCTGTCTTTTCCACTTTGTATGTGGTTTCATTTTCGTTCAATTTGACGTCTGTAGATATTATTACTTTGCCTTCTTTGGGATCATATAGTCTGTATCCCGAGCCACTATATCCAACCATTATACATTTCTTAGCTCTTGGCTCTATCTTTGCTGGTTTGGGTAATATTACAGCCCAAGCTTGGCTATCAAAAACTCGTAGTTTTGTTAAATTGTTATTACCAAACCATATTTTTGCTGGTGTTTCCCCATTTAATGCTGAGGTTAGACTTCTATTTATTTCGTAAGCGGATGCTGTGACTGCTTCACTCCACAGGTATTTAGGCAATTTTGTGTCCGCTAGTTTAGTGCGTACCTTATTTAGGATATTTCTATTCATTCTTTCTGACGTTCCGTTCTGTTGGGATGTGTACGGCGTTGTATATTCAAGTTGAATTCCTTTATTGTTGCAGTAAATTTTAAATTTGTTTGAACTGAACTCTCCTCCGTTATCTACTCTTATTCGTTTTGTTTTAAGTCCAAATTGGGTTTTTATAAATTTAATGAAGTTTATAATATTGTTTTCCGCTTCATCTTTTGTCTTCAATAGTCTTATCACAAGATAGTGTGAGTAGTCATCAATGAGTACCTGAAAATATTTATGGCCATATATTCCTATTGGATCTATAGGTCCACATAGGTCGGAATGTATTAAATCTCCGATTTGTTTGCTATTGTTATTCTGTGAATAAAAGCTTCTTCTTGTACTGTTGCCTTCGATGCAGGTATCACAGACCTTGTTGGGTACTGGTAAGTTTAATAGTTTCAAGTCGTTATAATTTATGTGGCCAAGTATTTTGTGCCATATGTCATCGGTTTCTTTTGCGCTTATGTAACAATCTTCTTCAATAACCAAATCAAGTTTTAAAGTGTATAAGTTGTTATATTTGTCTCCTTTTATATGAATATTGCCTTTCTGTAGTAGTACATTACTGTTGTTGAAGGTAATGTTAAAGCCTTTTTTAGTTAATTTGTTAATCGATAACAAATTGTGTTTTAATCCTTCAACCAATAGCACTTCTATTTAAATTTCCAAATTTTGGTATTTGGTGTTTAAAATTCCCTTTCTTCGTGCAATCATAAATTCTCCATTGGCAATTTGAATTTTTATTGGTGTTGCCAGTTCTTTCATTTCAGTTACGTATTTTTCACATTCTTTTTTTAGCAGATGATTCGTTGCTCCCGAATCTAAAATAAAGTTATCTGTATTCTCAATTGCAGCCATTGCTATGAATGATACTTTATAGTTTGAACGGTGTGGGCTTTGATCTCTATATGTGCTTCTAGATGCACCTCTATACGATCTTCCTCTATAATTGCTCTGTCCTCTATATGAGTTTGTGCCTCGGTGAGGAGCTCGGCCTCTTTGTTGTTTAAAATTGTTGCTGTAGCATTCAGTTGCTCTGTGCCCTCGTTTGCCGCATTTAAAACAGGCTAAAAAAGTCACTTCTGGCTGTGATGATTGAGCTTTCCCGTTATTTTTAAGTTCTGCGTCTAATAATCGGGCCTTTACAAAATCTTCTGTTAATTCTTTTTCCACGCTCATAGTCTCTAGTGTCGTTATGACGATTTCATATGTGTCAGGTAATGTGAGTAATAAGTGAGCAACCTTGTCGCTTTCATCTAACTTGCAGCCTGCGGCTTCCATTTCATTTAAGATGGCGTCAAATTTCAAAAAATGGTCTTGTAGGCTTCCATGACATTTAAGTGTCAATAACTTCTTTTTCAGATATAATTTATTAAACACGCTTTTTCGTTCGAATATTTCTTCCAATTTGCACATCATTTCTTTGCTCTTTTCTGCCTTTTTAATAATATCTAAGTATTTATCTGACACATATTGCACAATTATACATTTTGCCTTGGCATCGTTTTGTACATATTTTTCATTTTCTTTCGCATCTTTCGGGGCGTCCTCGTATAGCACGTTAGCTACGCCTTTTTCTTCTAGTAATATTTTTGTTCTAAATTTCCAATTGGAAAAATTTACTTTTTCATCCAATTGTGACATAATATTTGAAGATGCCATCATTGATTGTTTTCACCGTTGTGGCTGAAATACTGCAATGATACAACTTACCGCAAATGATACGTCCCTGGATTATTTATTTATACCATTATACCTACTACAATTTTATTGTAGTTTAATCAATCATTTTTATTATGCCCATAACCTTTTATATTGATATGCTTTATTTGGTATTGACATTTATAGTACTGACAAGAGTAATAGAATAGACATTCATAGACTACTACATAAAGTATGTATATAAAAATAATATCATAACACTAACCAAATCAACCTACCCCTCTGAACGCGTACTAACCTTTGTTGCAGTCATACTGCAAAGAGACAAAAACGTTAGAAAAATGAAAGATATACTGAGACTACTCGATCGGCGCCTAAAACTCTGGGCAGACAAACGTTTCGAGGAACTCATCACGGAATCCACCAAAGCAGATAAATCTATTTGGAATACAAGAAACCGGAAACAAAACAACAATGACCAAGAAACAAAATTATTCACACGACTGATACTACATGGAAAAACGCGGGAAGCGCTCAACTGGCTCCTAACAAAAGACACGAGCAAAGTTTTAAACCACTGAAGTTGATCCATCCAGTAAAACCGTCAGTGATGTATTTTTTTTTTTTTTTTTTCTCTTCGAGGGTACTTAAAGCAACACGTATCATTATGTTCTCTTGCATTGAATAAATCAAATAATTTAATTAATACAGTCAAATAACACTGCATTATTGCATATTATATCCATTAACCAAGGATAACACAGTGACACCAAAATACCTGCGTTACATCTTCGGGCTTTCCTGATACACCGTGTGCAAGTCACTAACGGTCACTACACCAAGGCACTTCAGACACAGGATCACTTCCACTCATCACATCACATCACATCACCAGGTACGAGGCACACTCGGAATTAAATACTTATAAATTAAATTGACCGGTATTATCGGTAGCTGAAATGCAGTGCTCAAAGTGTCAATCGCCTATCTACGACAATGAAGGCATCAGTTGTTCGTCGTGTAAGTTGCTGTTTCACTTCAACTGTGCAGCTATCAACGAGAACGTATTTAGGAAGATGAGGGCTGCCAAGAAGAATAGCTGGGTCGGAAAGTGTTGCAGTGAGACGGGGCCCAACGCGATTGCGAGTGGCTCGCCGGCGGCGGCGGCGGTGGCAATGAGCACCGAGGCCGGACCAGCCCAAGGTCAAGACAAAGGCACATCAGCTGACATTGGCAGCCGCGCTCAACCTGTGGCCGTGGCGAGGGCCTTTCCCACTATCGTAAACACCACCTCCACTGCCTCACCTTCAAATGATTTATTACTGGACCAGATGCACTTACTCGTCGAAAAGGCGTTAAACGACTTCACACAGAAACTGGCTGAACAATGGGACAAATTCAAAGATGACCTATTGGACCAACTTAAGAGTCATCGCACAATAATAGAAAGTAAAGTAGATAAGTCTATGAAGCTTATCTCGAATCTAACGGACAACGTGGATATACTGGCCAATAAAGTCCAAGGCTTGGTCGAATCAGCTGACTTCACATCCGACCGTGTCGATAAACTTGAGGCCCGAATTTGTAAACTCGAGGGCTTGCTGAACGAAGTGGAAAAGGTAAAGAGCGACGTCACCGAAATTACCTGCTCGACGACCGACCTAAAATCGACAATAAATCGATTGGAACAAAGGGGCCGTCTCAACAACTTGGAGATTTTCGGTGTACCAGAGCGCAAGTCCGAGGTTACTTCAAGCATCGTCGTGTCGATCGCAAAGGCCGTTGGCTTGGAGCTGAGGACGGAAGATATAGGCTCAGCTGTTCGAATAGCCACGCGCAATAACAACGGCCACCCTAGGCCAATAATTGCCAAACTACATTCGTCTCTCAAAAAGGACGAGATTATCAGTGCAGTCCGTAAGCAGCGCGGCATCACCACCCTGGACATCGGGTTTAATAGAGAGAGTCAGAAGATGAACGTGAATGAACACCTGACCGCCGAGAACAAGAACTTGCTGAAACAGGCTAAAGCGAAAGGCAAAGAAGCGGGGTTTCGTTACTCATGGACTCGCAATGCGAAGATATTTTTACGTCAAGACGACAACTACCCGGCCATACGCATCGAAAACCTCTCCCAACTGTCACACATAAAACCCTCAAGCAAAGCACCAACTCAGCGCACAAACCCAGCGGCATCGGCCTCGACGCTTACTGTTACATGAGTCCTCAATCAGTCTGTATCTACAAATCTATCATCCCATCACCCGGTACCTGTGAACCTAAATCACATTTAACAACACACCTACCTACTTAATATATGCTATTCACAACATACACACATGCACATTACCAACACACCCGAGTTCCTATGCTTACGTTCATCAAATTAGACCAATCTTCGTACTATCTCATTATATCACATATCTTGCGCTTACATTGTTGCCTAATAGGCAAGCAGAATATAGCTCTGATTGTATCTCATGTTGAAAAGGCCTAAGGATATATTTTCAGAATTCTCGCGGTATCAGGGGTAAGACGTCGGCTTTCGTTCAGGGTTTACTCAGAAACGATTATCATGTGGTCGGCATCTGCGAAACTAATCTGATAGATGGAGTGTTAGACTCTGAGGTGAGCGAGCCTCGTTATGACGTCCACCGTGCTGACCGCCTGACGAATGAGGTGTTGCGTCAGCGGGGAGGTGGTGTCGGGGCGCGTCCGGCGAGTTACACGGGCGGCGGGGTAATGCTACTCACGCGGCGTGAGTTATCCGCCGCCCGTGTACTGCCGCCACCCACACATGCGCATGAGAATGCTCAACTGGAAATTGTTCATGTCGTGGTGCCCAAGTCGTCGGTTCGTGCTAATAAAGATCTACATATTATTTGTATCTATTTACCAGGCTCTGGCGCTAAACATGACGCACTTTTGGTCAACCTTTCCGCATACATTCGCCACTGCTGTCCGGATAATGACTACCTACTGCTGGGTGATTTTAACTTACCAGACATATCATGGAGACCGCGTACCGCTGGTTATGGTCTCAATCCGTATGGTACCATTAGAGAAAGTCAGCAGCGGTTTATTGACGATATTTGTCTGTCTGACCTGACCCAATATAGTAATGTGCTGAAAGGAAATAATAGGCTCTTGGACTAAATTTTTAGTATCACTGATGCTTCTGTGGTGCGTGCGAGTGACCCTTTCACTCGCGAAGATATGCCTCATCATCCCGCACTCGACATCGAGCTCCCAAACGTTGGCATACCATTGTTACGCTCTCACCCCATTAAAATGTATAGATTTAAAAAGGCTGATTACACAGCGATCCGCAACGAACTTGCCACTAAAGATTGGTCTACTATTTCAAACAAATGTACACTTACTGAAGCCATGGATACTTTTTACAAAATTTTGAATAGGCTTATAGATAAATATTTTCCATATACTTATGGAAATCCCGAGGGCTATCCGGTCTGGTATTCCAAATCGCTTATTAATATACTTGCAGAAAAAGACAAATTTCACAATAAATGGAAAAGATTTGGTAACCCTCTCGACTACGACTCTTTTTCGTTGCTGAGGAAGCGGCACAAGAAGCTTCAGCGACAATGTTGGAATAATTTTGTACTAAAAACCAATGAGGCTTTAGTCCGCAACCCCAAACTGTTTAGGCGCTTCGCTAAGGACATGCGCCGTGATCATGGTTTCCCGGCGCAGATCTCGTATGGCGCCAAAACGGCTAACAGTGCTCAGGAGGCTTGTGAGATCTTTCTAGAATATTTTTTGTCTGTGTATGTGGACTCGAACCACCGCTCTTCACCACCTTCTGGCGGCACAAATGATCTGAGCTGTGTGAGTGCCATTGAATTAACTAACAATCTTGTCCTTAAGTACCTCAAAAACATTGACACTAATAAGGGCGCAGGGCACGACCGGATCCCACCGATTTTCATTAGAAATTGTGCCGATCAACTCGCCGTCCCTTTGTGTATGCTGTACCGGAGGTCACTAGACGAGAGGTGTTTCCCCACACGTTGGAAAATGGCTTATATTGTACCCATACACAAAGGTGGTCCAAAAACCAAAGCAGAACAATATCGCCCGGTCTCAATACTGCCAGTTTTTAGTAAACTGCTGGAACTTATAGTCCATGATCAGGTGTATCCCATTTTAGCGCCTAGTATTCCTCCGGCCCAGCATGGCTTTATGCGTAAAAGATCTACTACATCAAATTTGGCAGAATTCGTAGGATCAGTGACCGGTTTTATGGATAAGGGCTACCAGGTCGATACTATATACACCGATTACTCTAAGTGTTTCGATCGGCTGAGGCATGACATCATCCTTTTTAAGCTGGAACAAGTCGGTGTACATGGAGATCTGCTCAGATGGTTTGAGTCTTACCTCCGTAACCGTAGTCAAGCTGTCCGAATTGGCTGCCATTGCTCGCGATTTGCTCCAATCCCCTCAGGCGTTCCTCAAGGATCCCATCTGGGGCCACTTCTATTCAATGTCTGTCTGTATGATATAGCATCTTGTTTTAGATCCGCCAGTTGCCTTATGTATGCCGACGACACCAAGATATTTATGCCCGTATCAGTTCCTCAGATTGCCACAGATTGCAGGAAGATCTGGACCGACTTTGCGAGTACTGTAGTCTCAACAGCTTAGATCTAAATCCCAAAAAGTGTCAACTAATCACGTTTAGTAGAAAAACATCTAATCTAACACACCAATATATTCTAAATGACCACCCCATTGAACGTGTCTCCAAGGTTAGGGATCTTGGGGTTATAATGGACTCTAAACTTTTATTCATACCTCATTACGAACATATTATAGCGAAAGCTTTTAAAATGCTGGGATTCGTAAATCGTGTGACGACGCCGCTGCGTTCACCACTTGCTTTTAAATTACTTTATTTCGCCTACGTTCGCAGTGTGCTGGAATATGCGTCGCCGGTATGGTCACCATCCTACCAGTCGCATAAAATCAGAATTGAGTCGGTTCAGAAAGCGTTCATGAGGCAACTCCAGATTAGATATGACGGGTCTTCGGTGGACTATGATGAGGGCCTTACTCGACATTCTATGGCTTCCCTGGAGAGCAGGAGGATGCTGTCAGATCAGAAACTTCTTCATGACGTCATCAACAACAGACTGGACAATGAGTGGCTGGTGAGGTCAGTACTGCTGCGCATCGCCCCAGCGCGGTCGCGTCGCCACACACCGGCGCTGCTTGGGTACGAGCGCGCGCGCACCAACTATGCCTCCAATTCACCGCTAAATAGGAGCATTGATATGTACGAGAAACACTTTGCGGGGGCCGATGTCTTTTACCTGAACCGGATTTAATTTATATCACAGGTTTGTGCGAAGATAAGGTCAATCAAATTAGATAATTGATCATCAAAAATAAACAAAAATCAATGACATTTATTCAAGGAAATTGAACTCTCTCATTTGACATAGAAAAACCTCATATCCACACACATATTACATACCCTCTCTCTCTCTCTCTCGCTCACACACACACACAGACACATACACATATACAAACACATACCTTATTATATATAATGTAAAATTACCTTTTATACATATGTTTTATGATCTAAAAATCCTCATCATAATTTATAAAGGATATGTTTCGTAATTGGCATTATCCATTTATATCAGTGTTATTTTTATCGAATTAATTACTTATGCTGTGAAACATCAATAAACAAATAAATAAATAAATAAATAAATTTGCTGAGAGAAAAGCACCCCCCGCCTAATACTCCAGATCCCGCTTTATTCACTCTCCCCAAAGACGTCACAAAACTCCCACCACTCCTTGAAATCGAAATAACTTGTGACCATGTCGAAACAGTTGCGAGAAAACTACACTGCGGCGGAGGCCCCACTGGATGCACAGCCGAAAACTGGAGAGATTTCCTACTCCGCTTCGGCCAAGCAAGCGCCCATTTAAGAGAAGCCGTAGCGCAGCTCTCAATGAAACTTAGCAACGAAACCATACCCTGGACCGAAATACAAGCATTAATGTCAAGCCGACTTGTTGCTTTAGACAAATGCCCTGGCGTAAGACCTATCGGCATCGGCGAATGCCTACGAAGAATATTATCCAAATGCATGATCTTAGCAACAGGCTCTGAAGTCACTGAAGCATGCGGCCAGTCACAGCTCTGCAGTGGACTGAGCAGTGGCATCGAAGGCGCCATTCATGCCATGATCGATGTCTTCCAAAGAGATTGCCAACCTGGTTCAAACTGGGGAATGCTCCTCGTTGACGCGAACAATGCTTTTAACGCCGTATATAGACAACTAGCCCTCTGGCAAGCAAGAATATACTGGCCACACTGCGCCCACTTTCTTTATAATACTGTAAGTATGGCCACGCTGAATTGGTATTTCGCGATTCTGATACAAGACTATATAGCAGAGAAGGCGTAACCCAAGGAGACCCACTCGCAATGCCACTGTACGCGCTTGCAACACTACCAATAATTAACAAACTTAAAACAGAAAACACAGTCACACAATGCTGGTACGCCGATGACTACTCCGCGCAAGGCACTTTCCAAAGCCTACGACAATGGTGGGATAACTTAAACAAAACAGACCCAGCATACGGATACTTACCACAAGGTAAAAAATCATTTCTAATAGTGTCAGAAACCGACAAGTCTACCGCAGAAAAGATGTTCTCCGGTACCAACGTCTCCATAGTTACCGGCTCCCGCTTCCTAGGAGGCTACATAGGGACAGGAGGGGACGACTTCGTAAAAAAGAATGTAACCGAATGGATATCTATCATCGAGAAACTCACAACAATCTGCAAAAACTCACCTGAAGCCGCTTAAACTGCCCTAACTAAAGCAGCTCAGTTTAAATGGTCCTTCCTACTACGTGTCTTAAAAAATGCAGAAGAACTTTTTGAACCCTTAACTAACACATTACACGACAAATTCATACCAACACTAATCGGAGGCGAAATCACAAAACTTGAAACCCAGCTATTTACCCTCCCAGTCCACAAAGGCAGACTTGCCCTTTCTGACCCCTTCAACACACCAAACCGTGCATACCAAATCTCAAAACAGGGATCTACAATACTTTCAACAGCCCTAACCGAGATGAAAGACATAAACCTGGCTGAACACTACAATTCTTTGCGTGACGCAAGAAAGGAAGGAAACAAGGAAAAAGAAACATACGAGAACGAAACTCTAGAAAGCATTCTAACAAAATTACCATCCAAAAAGAAAAGAGCAATAGAAAGATCAATAGCGACAAAAATGAAAACAAAAACATGGCTTTCAGTAATACCGACAAGAAAAGACAACTTCGACTTATCACCCCACGAATTTAGAGATGCCCTGGCCATAAGATACCACCGCACACCAATCTCCATGCCTGCGACTTGCGACGGCTGCGGCAATGACAACTTCAACGTTGACCACGCCTTGTGCTGCAAAACAGGTGGCCTTATCACACGCAGACATAACGAAATAAGGGATCTTTTCTGTGAACTGTGCCAGCAAGCCTGGGGAACCGTCACGAAAGAGCCAGTCATCTCCGAAGGCGATGCTGGGCTGCGCGGAGACTTGGCTTGTCGTGGATGGATTGCCCAGAGGGAGGCGTTATTTGATATCCGTGTCATAGACACCGACGCTCCCTCCCACGCATCACGCCCCGTAGCGGCTGTCCTTCGTTCAGCTGAAGAAGAAAAGAAAAGGAAGTACTGCGACCCATGCGAGACGCGCCACACCACCTTCACCCCTTTAGTAACCTCTGTCGACGGAGTTTTTGCTCCACAAATGATATCATTCACTAAACACCTCGCCGAAACGCTGGCGGACCGCTGGAACCGGACCCCTGCCACAATAATGGGCTGGCTACGAGCAAGAATTCAAACCGCCATCATCAGGGCTAGCAGCATGTGCATCCGCGGCACCCGCCATAGGTGGAATCGCACAGGCCTATATGAGGATGGAGCGGCAGTCGCACACGTCTTGAACTAGAATGAATATCTTATTTATATTCTCTGTACTTATTTTCATGAAACTTTTGCTTAATAAATTTCTTATAATTTTAAAACGGTACTCAATTATCTTTTGTCTCTAGTGACCCAGTCATTTACTGTGACGATGTCTGAATATATATGTGTATATGGCGAGGTAGAAGGATTTGCGGGAATTTTGAAAAAATCAAATCAAATTAAAATGTCTTTATTACTGTTGATATTTACATTTACTTAGCAAACGTCGCCGATTGCCCATTCGAGTACATACTTTTATCTGAAGCGAATTTGTAACGCCTTCATACGAGTACCGTCTTATTTGATTGATTTTTTTGTTCATAAGGTCGATCCTTTAGGAGTTTTTGTTGCTTGAGGTCTTTTTGAATTTATATTTGTCGCAAAAAGAAGGATGAGGAGCATGTCTCTTGATGCTTATGATGATCAAAAACTTATGGGCTTCGTGGTAGATCAAACATTTAGTAAACACAAAATGTACATAGTTTTACAATAATAATAATAATAAATCTTTTTATTTTAGGTATAAAAACTCATATTGACAAATAACTTAAAAACTAGAGATATATAACATTTTATGAACCTAAACTAACTTAACTTAACTTAACTTAACTTAAACCTAGCTAGGGATTTTCTTCCTCGTCGGTCTCGCCTCCCTATTGCGTCTGTATACGATGCCTTCCGGCTAGTAGTCCTTGGTCAGGAACATCTTCTTGAGTTCGGCCGGCACCCGATGTTTAAACGACAGGAAGTCCTTTGGTCTTTCTGACTCTAAAAGACTTATCTGCAGCGTCATCGTCTTCTGACTGCATGGCGGAACCTGGACTTTCTTTATCCTTTCCTGGATGTGACGCTTAATGTCCTCTTTGGTCATATTCACGTCGAGCTTGGAAAGGTATATCTGCATCGTGGGAGCGGCAGCTTTGAGGCTGCACTCGGCGGCGGGGGCGGTGCCACGCTGATTGCGGCTGCGTCTGGAGCGGCGTTTTCTGTTTTGGACGCATTCGGCGGGCCACGGGCGGGCCTGGCCAGCGGCGCGCGCGGCGCTGCCTGCAGCTTCTGTTGTTCGGCGCGTCACGGCGGGACACAGCAGCATACGTGTCCTTCTGGGGTTCCGGTGTTTTGGATGGATCAGAAGAAACCGCATCAGGTGCTGGTCGAATTGGCTTCGTGACTTCACGAAGCGGTACGGTATTCGTCAACGCGGGATTAGCAACCCGCGTAACTAGCCTCTTGATCAGTCGCTTGTTGGGCATTTTTGCTGACCGTCGCGTTGTCGGCACGGGCGTCGGCTATTCGCTGCGTCGCACAGTGGTCTAGGATTTGGCCTCCATACTCATAGGAAATTCTTTATTCTTAATGTCTGGAATAATTATAAAAAAATATGTAATGTCTCTGGTATACCTCCCTATATGTCATATTAAAACATGGAGTGGATTAGTTGCTCCACAAGTGAGAAAAAAAATGTTGATTATTTTTTTGTATGGGAGAAAACACTTAAAGTACATTATTTCGGAACTAATTACAACTGGTGGGCTGGTGCTCACATGATCTATTAAACATGGCATACTGAACATAATGTTATATAATTCATGCACTTTTCGGTGCAGCTTTGGAAGTAGTTATTTTTTGAAATTTTGAATTTTTTGTATCAGCTTTATCATTATAATCTTTGACATAATGAGATGCCAGCCGATCTCTTTGAGAGTGAAAATACCATAAAAATAATAGAAATGCAATAATGCAATAAAAAATGGAATATATGGGCACTGCTTTCTTCGGCTTCAATAATTCCTTTAACTTTGTTGCCTCTTCAGGTTTCTCGATAACAAGTTTTATTATATCTGCTGCATCCTGGCTATCTGCTTTTAAACCTTTTGCGTAAGCAAGGCTTTCCGTACTATTTGTTAAGAGTTCTTGCACTCTCCTTCTCTTCTGTAGGGGGCTTAACTGCGAAAACGGTTTCCTTTCAATCATAATTGATGTTGAGGTACTTACACTGCACATATCTGGTTGGCAGGATGTTGATGCATCCTCATTTACACTGAAATGAGAACTGGAACATGGCTGTTTCTCTGCTGAAAATAATGGTGTTATCTTTTCCTTCAAATTCTTAGGCCATATTATGTCTTTTCCCAACCATGTTACAAACTTCTTGATAAATGTATACCTCGCACGGCTAGACAAGATCCACTTTTGTTTCAAAGCGCATGTATATGTCTGGCAGAATTGTTTCAATTCTTTCTTTTCACTTTCTGATAAGTTAACCGCATTCACAAAAACTTAATACACTAGGCTCTGAGAAGCAACTGTTATTTGCAACAAACATGAAAATGTCCAAATTGGTTACAAATCCTTCCATTATAACGCGGAAATGAATAGAACTTATGAAGTATAGTAAGCGCTTACAAGTGCGAGAAACTACTGAATTAACCCATCTTAAATGTCCCTAAATATATTGCAATTCCCTTAATTAATGTTTGTCATTAAGCTTGAAACTAAACCATTACTATAACGATCTGGTTAGTCATTCAATGTAATTTCTTTAACTTCATTATTATTCATAAAAGCCAAACACGGGCTATTTACTAGCAATATCCGCAAAGTTATTACAACGGGCTATTAACTAACGACATCCCCAAAGTTATTGATGATGCACCTACATAAACACAAGTATCTAGTATTCATGTTTGCTGCATTCTACCTATGAACTACTCTCATTATGTCGAACATAAACGAATACGCTCATACTAAATATTCAAATTTTTAAAAGTTAACTACATCCAAAGCTGCACCGAAAAGTGCATGAATTATATGTCATTATGTTCAGCATGCAAGGTACAATAGACCATGTGAGCACCAGCCCATCAGTTGTAATTAGTTCCGAAATAATGTACTTTAAGTGTTTTCTCCCATACAAAAAAAATAATCAACATTTTTTTTCTCACTTGTGGAGCAACTAATCCACTCCATGTTTTAATATGACATATAAGGAGGTACACCGGAGACATTGCATATTTTTTATAATTATTCCAGACATTATGTTCCTATGAGTATGGAGGAACAAATCCTAGACCACTGTGCGTCGGCAGCGAGGTATGAGCCTGACGCAATACTTAAAACTCACGTTTGAGGTCAGCGCAGCCCTCCGAAGCCTCCAACTTGCTTCGAATTTCCGTGACGTCACCCTGGAGCCGCACGATATCCTTCAGCAGCCGGGTGACATCGACGTGGTTGAATGTCACCGGCGGCAGCTTGTTGAGGTCGCGGGCCACGTAGGTCGGGACATCATCGGGTTCGGTCTCCTTGAACACCCGGAAGATATCCTGGAGATCCTTCTTCCCGCTCGCAGCACCCCTCCGCCCGACGAGGCGCACGGTGGTAACGGCGGTTTCCTGCAGCACTTTCTTGGCGGCAGCGATCTCAGCCTCCTTGAAGCTGGTCGAGCAAATCTGCTCCAGCGAGAGCTCGTCCATCACGTCCAGCTTCTATTGGACGAAGGCGAGCAGCTCGTTCACCAAGATTCTGTCTGCGCGCTTGGCTGGTACAGCCATTGTATTAATATTGCGATACTAGGTAGTCGCTAATTTCCGGGGCATCGTCACGGACGCTGCTAGGAAGCGTCCGTTCGTGCCGGTGTCACAGTTGCAACAATGTAGTCATCAAATTTAGTGATCCTATGTAGTTTCACAGAATCCTATTAGTTGCTATAGGCCACTTTCTGTCCGTATAGTGATCATTTAGTAAATTTGGTATGAAAATGTGTTTTTTTGGATGTTACCTTTTATTCAATTTGACAAACAGATAAACATAAACGTTTAAAACTAGTCTTTATTTGATAAACGTGGTTTACACAGACACTTTGGAGTTTTAAGGTTAAAATTCGCCGGTGTTTTTTGGTGATTTTATTTATTGTGATGTGCTCTTTCCGATTTTTCATTTTGCCACCTTGTTTGTATCTTTGCCAAAAATGGCACCTCAAAACAGTTATTCAACAATATCTCCTCTCTAACTGACTATTTTACATTTTACGTAACAGTCTTCTATAACAAGAATAACTAGAGAAAATTTCCTATAATTCTGGTTTCAACATCTTTTTCTGAAGTCAATAGTTTATAGCGTACGAGCTCCGCAAATTCTACTTCAACATGCGTTTTAGGCCGTTAAATGAAAGGACTTCTGTAAAGTCCATTCGCTTAGATAGTGTCGGAGACCCGCACGCAAATGTGGTTTTTATCCTTATGCGGGCAAGGTTATATATATCCGCATGAAAGCGAATGCAATTTACAAGGGTCGTGTTTCCTTGGGGATTTCAGGGTTCCGTACCACAAATGGACAAAAACGAACCCCTATAGAATCACTTTGTTCGTCTGTCTGTGTGGCCTTCCGTTCGTTTTTCTTTTTTCTATGGTATGCATTAACCATAGAACTGTAAAAAAATAACTTCAACTTCAAATCACGATCACAAGAAATGTCGCAATAGGGAATCAAAATGTACCATCCCTTTCGCTACTTTGTTGGCCGGAAAAGAAAAAATAATGTCATAACAATTAAGGCAATTATATTGTATGTAGTTTCCCCACAAATGCCCACAGTAGGATCTTCAGTACTCTAGGTGACGTCTGTCAAAAAAGTCCCGTTTTAGGGTTTACCCAAGTTTACAGGACTTTAAATGGACCTACAATCATGAAATTAGGAAAGAAGCAAGGTAGGCACAAGCAATGAAAACAATATAAAAACTCATGTCCCATGTCATGGCCCATAATCCGGCCGGGTCAATACATGTTTTTGTACACAAACCATGATTGATGGTCAATTATGCTAATATGTAATCCACATTTAATTTTATATGAATAAGAAAAAAATAACTATGGAGATATCATTTAAAAATGCAAATGTAAATCAATATTAAGCTTCGAGTCCTGGACCTGATTATGAGGCATCGCGATTTTGAAACTCATGCCATTTTAAGGCCCAAGATCACATAAAACTACTGAAGAGCGCTTTGGCAAAAAAAAATATAAAATTATTTTCACTCCATACATAGGTCTCAAAAAATATATGTTATTCACAAAGAGATTATCTTGTTTAAATACTATGTCGTTGCGCGATTGGATTAATTTGCCTCGATCGTACAAAATTCTGAACATATATAGTCTATATTAAAAAGGAGATACAATAATTTTAATATAAACTAACAGATTTTTCTTATAAATTTTACACCAAAATTGTCCTCTTTTAGAGCGCCGTATTAATCCTTAAATTTTATCAATTAGCTTATATCCGTTTTTCAGTTAATTCGAAAAATAAACCTAATTTTGAATATCTCCGGGCGGCCCGATGCTATTCCGCGCTGCCCGCTACCCCGCCAGTTCCGCTTACCCGCCAGAAGACGACGGGCGAATGCGGCTCCCCTCACCTCAACAGCCAGAACTGAGCCTTAATAAAATTCAAAACCTATAACGGCACCGTAGCACCACAGTGGCGTAACCAGGGCTTAATAACTTAGGGGTTAAGCGCCCTAATGAGAATTGATATACTCCTTGTTTAGGTTTCGGAGATAGCTAGTAGCACACAGAGGTATCGTAGTGCGCTTGTGTGAGTTAAGACTGTTGCTGTAATGACGATGCCGACTATAAGCAACATCGTTTAATTTACGCGCTTTCCTCTCCTATGGTACGGTTTCAATTGAAACTGCGTAAATTCTCCGTGACAGTTTTTATTTTGCCAATAACCGTGGCTAAATCACTCAGTAATTGAGTCGCGCAAATCAGTTAATTTGTTGCGCAATCCTGTATTTTTTTCGCACATTTCAGGAAATTACGCTGATCATTCGCTTCAATGGATTCGGTCGTTTTATTATTTGTTGAAAGATTATTCTGTGGGGTTGTGAGCACTACCTCACACCAAAACACCGCGTCTTATGAGCACGGGTTCAGACTCCGGGCCATTCAATTTTGAGATGCACTCCCGGACACCATAAGGGACAGCCCTTCATTTAAAAGTCGCGTGAAGAAGCATTACCTTTCTGTTTAGAAATATAGGTAGTATGTATGAATTTATTAGTATATATATATGAAGAGTTCCGTGGTCTAATGGGTTTCACGCTTGCTTGCTGGAGATACAGGTTCGAACCCTGACCGTGTACCAATGAGATAATTAATGTATCTTAACTACATTATCGGACGTTCAGTGTTTTGGATGACACGTTAAGCTGTAGGTCCCGGCTACTATCGTTATATGATAGTAGTTGTAAAACCCCTTCATCAAACCGCACTGAGCCAGCGTGGTGGAGTTAGGCTTAATCTTACTCGTATGCAAGTTAAAGGCCTGTGCCCCAAGGTGGAGACATTAATAATAATTAATGCTACATTTAGATACAAGTATATTATATAATATTTACGTAAGCATGCGTATATTCAGTTCATATTGTTTTATATTCGTTATGTATTAGGTAAATTATATTGTTGTACACAACGGTCTGCCCCTGCTCAGCAATCGACCTTTCTCATCCAGATTTGGTTTACTGGAAGAGATCTCTTATTAGAGATACGCTCGCCTTTGTACACTATTTTGTTTAAGTCTTCTTGTCTGTGTATTATTTGTGTACAATATGGGAATTATGAATGATGAAATGACTGGGCGAAGGGTGGGTTAAGGGCAGGTGCAGGATAAAGGGGGTGATTGAAGCGAAGCGCCCATTATCCTTCGTGTTAGGTTAAACATGTAAGAACAACAAAATCCAACGTTCGATCTGTATCTTATGTTACCCGAATTAAGGGTTTCAAGTTGCTGTTTTAAGATTTGTAGTCGCACAATTCAGTAAATTTCTCAGATCTTCTAACCAGTATTTCTAGTCGCGCTCATTTTTTGTCACTATTCAGTAATTTATTCAGGCAAAACCAGTATTTTCAATAAGCTGGATCTACAGTCATACATTTAAAAACATCATGACCATTATCAAATAACAACATCTCTGTTAGAAACTACATTAACCTCTTGAATACCACTTGGCGTTAGATAACGCCACTCTTCCGTTATATGTTTTAAATTTTATTACCATGATATAAGGTTCAAAATCGCGACCCAACCTCGGTTTTTGAGAGGTTAAAGATCAATTAATGTTGTGAGTTATCAAACGAATCACTTGGTAAACTAAGCAAAATTAGGAAGGATTACGTATGCATTATCCGCTCATTTCATAGCGCAGACTGAGACAGTGATCACTCCCTAAAGGTTACAGTGGATCGCTTTGCTTCCAAAGAGATTCACTCTTCTGAACCCCCGGGAAAGAAGAACATGTGTCTGAGCATGAAAGACCCGAGACAGTGGAAGTTTTTGGCAGCAAGGTGCACCAAGTATTTGCTACCTGGGGCGAAACCGCGTCTATTGTGGATGAGTGGGGAGTGAGAGGATTAAAGTCCTCTTCATATCTTCACAGCTGGCAGTGTCTTTGGCTACCAGCAAACTAAATCCCCAGACTGATTCCTGGAAAATCAAGAGCATCTGCAAGCCCTTACTGACGACAAACGCTCAGCAGCCCTGAACTATCGCTTCAACCCCTGTGTTAGTTCGCGTGCTCAGCTCACTATGGCGAAAGCATCACTCCAGCGTAGTGCACATTTTTACGGCAACGCATACTGGGAGTAGCTCTGCCAAAGTACACAGGTACATCTTCGGAGTTTATTCGGGCATGAGAAGAGCTCTTGGTCCTTTACCTAATAAAAAGGGCGCCTCTCCTTTGTGTCCTAAAGTGTCCTTTGACACTGATGGCACTATCATCACCGATAGCACCCGTCAGCCCAACCGTTGGGTAGAACAGTACACCACCTCCACTCGTGTCTAGTCGACATACAGCCAGAAGCAGTGGATCAAATTTCTAAAATGGCAATCTGGCACGAGCTAGACGTCGTACCCATGATAGAGGAACTACATCAAGCCGTCATACAGCTCAAGAGCGGTAAGATTCCGGGGAAAGAATATATCCACACAGAAGTCATAAAAATAAAGTGCGTCCTACCTGTACTTTACAACCACCTTTCCAAAAGTCAGGAAGAAGGAAGCGTGCCACAGGATATGCGCGATGATAATATTGTCACCTTATATATAGGGGAAAACGACCGCGGCGACTTTAACTCCGGCTATCCTTTTCCAGGCCACAATAACGGTTATACAACGGTGGCTAAGGAGACGATGGTGCCTGTGTAGCGATGTTCAGGCCTCTATAGCGGTAGTGTGGACACAACGTGTGAGACCATTGATTCGTTGACGTTGACTTCCTTGGGGGATACTCAACATTTACTTTTTAGACGGAGGGAGAAATAATTTCTTCTTTATTCAACGTTACCATGGCCAGTAGGGCCCGGGGATTTTGCCTCTTAGTTCTTTTCACTCTGAGAGATGTAGCAAAAAGACCACTTTCTTGGTTTTCCAAGTCTCAGGAAAACTGTCTTATTCTTATAGAATTTGATTTTATTCAACCCAAGGGCCCAACAAGAGCCATATATAAAGACAATATGAAGCGTATATAAAAAAACATAGATCAAATAGCATGTTCCAAAAACTAATGCTGTCAAGATGTAAACAATTTTTTTTTCATAGTTATTCCTACCAACTAATAAGTGACCATCTCTCCACATGCATACTATCCAATAAAAATCTTCTTTCATACATCACGCAACCAGGGGGTGGGGTAGGGTTCAAATTTTGTGACACAAACTCCAGAGACAGCTCTATTGAGTGACGCTCTCCTGACGTAGGCTTTCAAAGAGTCGTAACCCGCTTAGTTTCTTAGAACCAGACAGACCAGGCAGTAACAGAGTCAAGTTTTTGTGGAACAATCTACAACTCTATAAGGGGATGTTTAATAGAGACGCCTTGGCAATTCCTTTAGGTAAACTCAAATCATTTATTGCAAGTAGGCAAAATAATGCACTTTTGCAAGTCAAACACTTACTTAAGTCTCATATATATAGAAAAAAATAAATCAAATATGATCAACTACACTAATGAGTACATAACTGATTATGGTTTGAGTTTGAAAAAGGAAATTTCCGTTTCAAATGGTCATTCATGGCTGAATCGCGCACAGGAAAAAGAAACTCTATCAGTGCTTCGGAAATACGCCCGTCAGAGAAGATAGCTAGATATATAGCCAAGAAACTCTACGGGGATATGATTTTTTCAATTTTCGATATAAAAATTATCTAATCTAATAACAATATTATAACATCGTATCCTTAAAGTGCCAAAAAGATGTCTAAAAATAACAATCTAACAAAATAAATAAATAAGAACAAAGACAAGCTACAATGTACATATCTTTTGAGAAACCAGACTGGACCAGTCCTCCCAAGCACCACCCGTTCACGAGTATGACTTGTGCACCAGCTATCACCCCCCTCGCCATATTTGAGGGAGGGGAGCAACCCGCTACACATAGCCGCCGCAAGAAAAGAGACTTTAGTGAGCATGACCATAACTCTAGTTTCTTGGTAACGGAATTGTATTCTACATTTAAACTAATAAATTGTTATGAGTCACTTTACATAGCAATTTTGTTCACTTTACCAGACCTCTATAACCTTATATATTAACCTCTTTAATATCACCGGCGATTAGCGATTAGCTAACGCCACTTTTCCGTTAAAGGTTTTAAATTTATTATCATGGCATAATATCGACCAGTCCCAACTATCCTCGGTTTTTGAGAGGATAAATAAGGGCATTAAGGCCAAGCAGTTTTCTCTTTAACATAGTCATTAATAGTGTAATAGGCATTCTTTATGAGATTAGCTTTAATAAATGTTTTAATAAACCTTTGCATGGGCAATTGATCAATGCCCTCTGGTAACTTATCATAAAAGCGTATACAGTTCCCCATACATGAACCATTAACGTTCTGCAACCGAGATATAGGTACATTCGGTTTATTTTTATTTCTAGTGTTGAAATTATAAACATCGAAATTTTTGACAAAGGTGTTAATATTTTTCCGAACGTACAATAAGTTTCTTATGTATTGACAAGCCACTGTAAGAATATTGATTTCGGGATTTCATATATGGAACGAATTGCTCTCTTCTGTAGCACAAATACCGATTGTATATCTGCGGCTTTACCCCACAACAGAATGTCATATGTTATAATGCTATGAAAGTAACTTAAATATACTAATCTTGCAGTGGCTCCATCAGTAAACTGTCTAATTTTTCGTAACACAAAAGCTGCAGAGCTCAATCTTCCGGCTATATTCGATGTTTGAGGAGCCCACTGCAATTGTAAATCTAGATGATTACCCAATAATTTATTCATCTGTACAAGGACTAAAGGCTCGTCATTCATTAAAATACTTAAAGAGGGTTCCCTTCTGTCTGGGATTGGGTAGCGAGAATTTTACACATTTGTTTTGTTTAGAGTTTAACACTAAATTATTGGTTGTAAAACACTTAAGAACTAGCGTAATTGCTTTGTTTACATCGTCAAAATTGTTCTGGGTTGGTGGTTGGTTG
Source organism: Argyresthia goedartella (assembly GCA_949825045.1). Lineage (NCBI taxonomy): Eukaryota > Metazoa > Arthropoda > Insecta > Lepidoptera > Argyresthiidae > Argyresthia > Argyresthia goedartella. The sequence continues at coordinate 17,306,825 of OX463810.1, forward strand.
GGTGACTTGAATGTTTTATGTGACAGGAGACGACTCAGCTAGTACCAAAAGGAGGTTTCCATATATTTTATAAAGAGAGGAGAGTTTCAATTTTAATGTGAACAGCCGCTCCTCGAGTGCGGGCTCTGAGTTTGTGTCGATTCGTTCCAGCTGATAATATAGGTGACTAAGGTAAGCTTCAACCTTTGTAGAAAGTAGGGAGGAAAAATTATGTTTTGAGTTGACAGATTTTCCATTCTAGGTAAGACAAGATAGCTTCAGCTTGTTCCGCATCTTCATCAGGAGGAAGGACTAAAGTTACAGTTTCAGAGGCAGGATTGTCTCATATTAATGGTCCAATCGGCTTTTTTGAAGTTTAAGAGGGAATCGGCATTAAACCTTGGTCGAAAAAGATGCGATTTAGTTGCTAGAGAGTGTAAGTTTTTAGAATTTAGAGAGCAGAAAAACTTGTGTAGTATATAAACCAATTGAGCACCAAAACTGTCGCTTTACGAAGGGTTGGGGTGAATAACCCACGTAACGGAAGCCTAATAAAGAAAATTTTGAGACTAGACAATGAAGAAATGAAAGAAAGAATAAAGTAAGTTCTTTTTTATATTTAACACAAGTTTTCCTAAGTTGTACAAAAGCTATCCTACCTACCTAAATATATGCACAAAAGAAACTGATCCTTGGGCAACGCGGTGACTGGGGTAGTGCACTGTGCAGTGAAATCCGGAGGGAGGAAAGCAGTGGCTATCCTTGTCTAGGCCGTATAACGGTGGCCAGGGAGACGTGGTGATCAGGCCTGTGTAGCGGTGGTCAGGCCTGTGTAGCGGTGGTCAGGCCTGTGTAGCGGTGGTCGGGACGCAAAGTTTGGGGCCACTGATTCGTTGACATTGACTTCCTTGGGGGGACACAATCTCCACTTTTTAGACGGAGGGAGAAATAACTTGTTCTTTCTTCAAAGTTACCCGGACCAGTAGGGCCCGGGTATCTGACCTCTTAGTTCTTCACACTCTGAGAGATCTAGCGAAAAATACCACTTTATTGGTTTTCCAAGTCTAAGGAAAACTGTCTTTCATTCCAATCTTCCAAACTTCAAACATATTTTTCGATTTTGAATTTGACGTTATTCAACCCAAAGGACCAGCAAGAGCCATAGATAAAGACAATAGGAAGCGCATAGAAAAAAATTAGATCAAATAGCATCTTGTCAAAAACGTTAACAATAACAATTCATAGTTATTTCTACGAACAAAGCTGTAAATCAAGTCCATCACATGAGTCGTTTGCAAGGCTATTTATAAAAGAACATTACTTGAGTGCAAGTTCATATCACATACATCGTGAAGAGGATATCACACCAATTTTTAAGCCCTGTCTGAATTTGGTGAGTCATTTTAGCGTACAGCGGTTAGCATCAACGCCATGCTAAAGCAGAACGGCTGCGGTGGCTCGGACATGTGCATCGTAAAAATGCCTCGGCAAACTCTCTTAAGTGAAGTCTCGCATGCCAAGACACCAGTCGGACGACCCCTGTTGCGTTGTGTTGTGTCAAGCGCGACATGTCCGCGTTTCAAATCGAAACCAACAGGTGGGATGAGGTCGCCGTTGTCCGAGAAACTTGGAGAAGAGTCGTCGCATAAGGTCGCACAGTACCTGACAGGGCCTGGTTCGATGCTCTGGCTGTAAAAAGAGCAATACGATATGCTCCAGCTTCCAATCCGCACGCACCACCAGCATCAGCAGCGACCAATATGTGTGCCGTGCATGTGGACGTGCCCGCCACTCGGGGATTGGACTGTATATTCACGAGCGAGTATGTGCCTCGGACGCTGCTTAAAATATCTGTTATAGATGGTAAAAGCCATAATTTAATTTTGAGGTATGCATACTTGACAGCGGCTTCTGGCGATGATACGACATATTTATGTCCAGTCCAAGGATTTACTTCACAAAAAGTGGTTGTAACAAGAAGATATCTTTTATTAGCGATGAGCTCGCCTTTGCACACTATTTTTATGTAACTCTTGGTGTCTGTTTATAATGTTTGTGGAATAAAGAAATAATGGAATTATAGGAAAGCTCAAGGTTATTATTTCAAAAGACTGATCGTTAAACGAGCCAAAAAAATATTCAAGGCGCCATTTTTTCAATATGCATGAGGCACGAGAGGTGGCTAAGAAAGAACACATCATAATCTACAAAACCACTAATTTTAAAAACTTTCGGGTAACTTTCCAGGCAAAACTACCAAATGACTCTTTTAGAGAGATAGTTGGGAGAAGCATGTTGTTTGACGTCTGAAAGACTGCCGGGCAAGATGATAATATTTATTTTTCCACTAGTTTACAAGGCCGGACGCGACAAATAACATTGTAAATGTCAATCTCGTCTGTTAGGTTTGCTCGGGGTTTGCTCCATTTTAGGGGGATCAAAGTTGCGGCCGCGGATTATAAGGGTCTAAGATAAGCTTATTTTCTAAATCCTAAATTTGTACTTCGTTGCCTGAGATGACTCACTCAGCGACTTTTTGTAAAACACCCTCCAAATTATATTTGCAAATGAATGTTTGGAGAATTTGACACGTTTTGAATTAATTGAAATACAATATAATTTTTCTGCCCTTTTCAGGTATTCAATGTTGAACTTTTGCATACTCAAGATTTATTTATTAGTTCTACGGATCATGTAAATTTCTGATTTTGAAAAGTGTCAATACGGTAATTTTCAGTTGATATTTCAAAATATTCAGTTGATACTTCCGGAAAGTTAGACAATAATGGAAAATATGGCCACACTTTTAATTTATGGCGAAGACAATGCAATTAAGCCTGACGAGGGTCAGCAAAAAAAAAGTTACAATGCTCTTATCTAAAAGCCTTACCTAACATATTAATGTTAAGCTCGCGTGTTACCGCTTTTGACGCAGAACATTTTCATAAGCTCCCAAAAGGAAAAAATATCACCCACATTTTTGCCACAATACGAACAGTGAAAAGTAAACAGAACTGGAATGAATAGTTCAATTAAGGCATTACTTACTACTTAGTAGCGGCGATTTACAACACGTAAAGAAAGAGTCGTCCTAAAGTTTAAATGGAAAAGTTTAAGTTTCCAACGCGACCGCCGCAGGGCACTGTTAAATTGTTAAAGTTTATTTTTATAGTATCTCAAAGATTGTTTTCCTTCATTCACTTAAAAGGATTAAATAAACTATATTTTAATTCAGTAACCATATTACCTGTATTAGCTATTTAACTTAAGTGTATTATCCTACGTGTTATCCTACGAGTTCCTATGTATCCAGTTTAAACACTCTTTACATTTTTCTATTACCTCGAAGCGTGAAATAAAATCGGCTTGGTTGGAGCGAGCGGCATATTGGAGCATTTTTACATAGACAGTTAGGAGTTTTCAATCTGCTATTTAAACGCTCGCTTTTTATTACGGTGAACAAAATACACTGCTCCTGGGTCCGTTCTTCGCTTAATTGTCTCATAAAACAAAGGGAATGAACCGTTCTGTGTCCATTCGGGAGATTCTGATGTCGGGACCCTTACAACGTTCCCTTTTCACGGCGTCGGCTTAATTCCTGACATAAATTATTTCACCCTGATTTGTATTTCCCTTTGACGTCGAAGAAATATGGTATTTGTCAAATAGGCATTCGGCGCCCCTCAGCTGAACAATTTGTGAAAGCAAGTATTTGTCACAAAAGGGTTTCAAAAGGTGCGGAAACTGGGCACGTACCTGAGTGAGGCTTGAGGTTTATGGATGTCTGCAGTGACACACCAAAACCTATTAAAATATTTAGCTCAATGCGAGGCAATCTTTTCTCTCGTGTGTGTATTTTCCTCATCACTACAGGGAGTTTTCCCCATAATGTTTCTCCGAGAGGGTATCAAGATATTTTCCAGTCTGTGATAGATATTAGAAATGTAATAGTATTTTTCCTCTAAAAGAAGTCTTCCTATAAAGAGCTACTACTAAATTCACTGACATTTTTGAAAGGGCGATGCAATTATACTTTCATGTGGTCGAAATTCCACCTTCCTTTATCAAGCCCTACGGTGTCTACTAAATAACTTAAGGTGTATGTATTTGAGAATTTTTATCTCACATTCTCTAAAAAATACATTGTAGACATATCTACGATTTTTTTATGCAAATATAAATCTACACAGAGAGAGCTCACTCGATGCACTAACATTGAAGTGGCTATCCAACTCCACATTCTATCTTACTGTGAGTTATGCCGCCCGTACGTAAGCAGGTGTACAAATATCAAAGCTAAGTGCGGCAGGGGTACTATCGTTTTTTCATGTTTTACTTTTGATGATAGATGGGAGATAGAGCGTTACTTATCTACTACGCAGCGTATGAAGTGCGATATCGCAATAATGACGTCACGTAGCCAGAAACTTTTCCTCTAACAGACTATTCATGATCAAAAGTTTGTCTCTATCTGATCCACGATGGTTCTGCTAACGCGAGCAATACCTGGCCGGAAGCGTATCATTTTTTACCTTGGTTAACTATCATTTCGCTGATTAGATAGACTGATATGAAACCATAATTGCATTTTGATACCCTTGGTAGTTTGTTACTATGAATATTATTGTTGGTGGTTTGAGCAGTGTTGCTGTTCTACTTTTCGACCTTATAACTGCGCATACATACCAAAAGGCAAAAAGGTTGGATTGTGCAAGGTTTGTATGAGTAATAGGGGTTTGAATTGACTTGTATTCTTGAAGATGACATTAATAAAATCTGATTTTCAGCTCCATCGAAAAAAGATCAAATAGCCAACAAAATACTCTAGTAGAATTTCTTGTGCCTACGCGTTGCTTAGTCGTTTTCAAAAGTTATGTTTATTTCTAACTACTAGAAAGTAAAGTAAATGTACCCACTGACAGAATAGGCTTTTTTTCGATTTCGAGTACGTATGAGTCGTACTATAAGATATAGAGCAATCCTTTAAAGTCTTTCATCCTTACGACATATTTTTTTGGACGACGATAGTTCCGCACCACATTGGCTCACCGGTGACCGCGTTCAGTCGGTCTGACATTCTGACATTATCCAGCTCGGGACGGGAGCGGGAGGCAGCTCTTTGTGCCAACTAAAATTATCATTTGGGGCACCCCGGAGTGGCGGCAAAGACTCGAAGCTATTTTATTGTGGGTAAGTATTCCATTTTTGGGAGGTTTTTACTCGTAGTGGGATTCTACCTTCCACAGGGAGGTGAAATAGTTGCTATAATAATTTGTCTCATTTCTGAACACAAGTCCACATCCAATTACAGCTCCACTTACAGCTAATTTTCTAAATAGTCTAAAATATGGGTGATTAAGGATTAGAAGGATGCCAAAAATATATTTATGAAATCCTTACTATATTTTGTAATATACATGATGTGATGATGATATGTGGTGATGGTATATATACTAACCGGTTAATATATATATTAACCGGTTAGTATATATACCATCACCACACGTCTGTGGTAAGTACGACGAATACTGATTTGCACAGCTTAGATCAGGACAAAACACTGCGGTAGCTTAGGTGAAGGGTAGAGAGTGGGTGAGCGAAGCCCCCCTTATTCTTCGTGTTAGGTTGAACTTGAAAAAATACCTAAAACATAAATTTAAGTACAAGTAAATAATTTTACACCTTAATAAACATCCTGTGCGATAGCATTATAGACCGTCCATATTAAGAATCATTTAATTATTTGTTTTATTATACCTTTAATAAACCATATTTGATTAAGAAGTCTTATATAACTTTCACATAAACCTCTTGGCGAGTATAACTAATAAACGGATAAAGTAGTTAATCGGACTGATTTTGGCTATATGTAAACATTCACCAAAATCAGTGGTTAGTATGAATACATAACGGTAATTATGTATACTAACTATTACTAACCAGATTTCGTATGTTGACTGTAACATATACACTGTAAATTAATGATATTTCGAACTTATTTGTGAAATGAGTTGCAGCTCAGAATTGTATGTTAGGTGTAAATTTAATATAATATAACGTTGAGAGTGATGTGTTTTTTTTTATAATATTGTCATAAGAGCTCTCGAATTCAGAAATGAAATACACAACCGGTTTAAGTGATATTGCCACAAAGGACATTCTATGATATCATTATGTCTGGAATATAATTTCACCCAGAGAACTGAAGATTCTTTTGTGGGTATTTGTGGGGCAATTATTTTTTATTTTCCGGTCAGCAGAGAGTCATACGATCTGGGTGGCCAGTTGATGTAGCCACCACGCGAGATGCCGAAGCCCTCTAAGTTCTCATCCAATAAATGTAATGTTGCCCGTGCAGACCCCTTATTAAGTAACTCAAATCCACGTCAAATCAAATCAAAGTAAGTGTCAAACTGACGTTATGTGTATGGGAAAACTGTCATATTTCCACAGTTTTCAGTCTATTTACGGAGTAAGTCGTTTCTACGCGTTGCTCAACCGTGTAGGGTACCATGGTTATATGTCACGGGTATGTATTCCCGCCAACTATACGCCCTCAAAGTTCGAGCGTCCCGTTGAAAAACCCCTTATTTGCATTATCATTAATCTTTCGAACTATGTACAGGCCAGACGCGACGTACCAACATAATAATATGTAAACAGTGACGTGAATGTTGACTGAATAGATACTGTTTTGGTATTCGAACGTAGATGTTCAGAGATACGAAAATCATATTGGAATTCTGATTATCTCATACATGCAATAAGTAAGTACATATTATGTGTAGGGGCCTCGGCATATTAGAGAGGGATAAATGCTTGATAGGTTCTTGTGAAAATATATGAAATAGCTTATTATTTGTCGGTAAACACTATTTTTCTGAAACTTGACATTGGCAGTTACATCAGATAATCGTAGTTTGTTTTTCAATCGTAGGAGGCTGGTTAATAATTCTTAATCAAGCCAAGTGCTAAAAATAATTGCGAAATATTAAACTGCACATCAATAATACTGATTTTCACAGCAAATATACTGATTTTCACAGAAAATCAGGGAAAAATACTACGGTAGCTTAGATGTAGGGTAAAGGGGGTGAGCGAAGCGAAGCCCCCTTTATCCTTCGTATAAGGTTAAACATGTAAGAACAACAATAATACTTAAAACATAAAAAGTATTTTTGGTGATCCTTTTTTGCTGTGAAAATCAGTATTTTTGCTGTCGATTAAATACTAACCAAAATAATTTACGTGCTTCCTAAAAATGTTCGTACCATCCTGCAGGTATTGAGTAAAACTGCATTTTGCGCTAGTGTATAGGCGGATGGATGCACATATAGTCATTTTAGGCTATTGTGTAGTGTCTTCAGCATGACTCCGGTTATTGAAATCAATATTGGTACTGTAACAGCTGTGATGATTTTCCATTGCGTACTGTTAATTTTTTTTTGACAGCGACTTTGAAAAAATCTTGGATTGCATTGTCCTTACGCGAGCCGGCTCAATATATAAATCTGTTTATTTGGTAATTTTATTCTGTGTGTTGTTGCTATACCCTATTTGCCGAAACAAGATAATAGAGCGATGTCTCTGTTAAAAAAAATCATACAAAAGAGAAGGTCAAAAAAACGCTGGTGGTGACACCAAACAGGTTATTAGTAAAGGCGCATACATGATGTGCCTACGTTTTGTACTCCCGTGTATTACTAAAATAAAAATACTTGTAAGTATTGTACAAACAACAAATACCCGATTTCATATTAAACTTTATTTTGCAGCTTTTTTCTAATCTTATATAATATATACCGTATATACACAGTCGGTCCATAAGTTCTGTCACAAATATTTTGCCGCATAGTAAATAATACCAAGTTTATTTTTATTTAATACTATATATGGTTTGATAGCTCATTAAATACTGATAAATTAGAACGATTATTGGATTTAAATGCTTAAAGCCATATTACACAAATGCTAGTTTCTTCAGAGATTTTGCACTTTTTTAACCAATCAAAAATACGGACGTGATTCACTTTATCTTTTTTCCATGACTCTTAAAACCTTTCAAACTTACGTGATATTTAAGTCAGAACCATAAGCATAAGATAACTAAGTCTGGGTAAAACTAATTTTCATATTCACATTTTACGTAGTGTACTTGTTGCCCACAAGATCATTTTTATACGTTATCTGAAAACGTAAAAGTACGTAAAGTTCTCTTTGGGAGCAGTTGGAACTGAAAGCTACCAGAAAATCAAATGCTAGTTGTTAAGCATGGTCTAAAATCGAGATTTCAGAATAAATAAAAAAAAAACTTGTTGGTTATCTGGAACACTGTTTTTTTATTAAATTTATGGTAAGTGGTATTTTTGTCAGTTGCGGCGTGTTTTGGGTTCGCGATTGTCTCAAGTTATAAGGTTTTTTGTCATATTGCGATAATCGTACAAAATGTATTGTATTGCAATTTGATTCGTATAAAATAAGCTTTTTAATCATGTATAATACGAATAAGAAAAGTTTATTGCTGAGTTTTATCTATCAAAAACCTTGTGACAGAACTTAAGGACCGACTATGCATATGTCGTAGAATTTGATTATTTCATAAAATAGACAACCATTTATCAAAAAGGGTTGAATTTTACGAAAACATGTTTTTTTAAAAGCATTTCTATTCAGAACTACGTGGTGTTTTTTGTGTTATACATGTAGACCTAACACGAAGACTATTCGGGGGCTTCGCTACACTCGCCCCCTTTAGTCTTCACCTAAGCTACCTCAGTGTTTTGCCCTAAAATATTTCTTCGTTCAATGAAAGTTCTAATTCAACCATGGTTGGCTATATCATGATTCTACGATATTGTTACGACACATACATATGCTCACTACATATGGGCAGATAATTAAGTACACACAATAATTGTACGTAATTTTAGTAAGGACGTTAATCTTAGTTTATAGATTGTTTGTGTTTGGCATAACAATGTCAATACACGGTGTTTGAGTTCCATATAAGTCTGGTCTATTGAAATTAACAGTTTTGTCAGTTAGTATAGTCCTGTTCTAATAAACCGTAGCATTTAAATTTTCTTAAACAGTTTGTGTTTTTATTTGTAGTAGGGTTCTTTTTCTGTGATGAAATTATATTATACTTTGTAAACTCTGTTAATGGTTTATTATTATAAAAATATTGCTTATTATGTAAATGTCAAAATACCATTAATAGAGTGGGCAAAGTATAATGTGCGAAGTTGCCTTTGCTTAAAACTGATGCATGCATATCGGTCCACAATTCGCTGCACGTAGTCGCTTGGTTGGTAGATGGAAGCCATGAATTCCCAAAAATATTTTATCTATTGCATTTGTTGTTTTATCTGTTGGATTCATTTATTTATTTAGACGCAGCTGACTAACTTATGCAAGGTTAGTAAGGTACGTCTTAGTAATAAATGATACCATTTTCTGTAGCAAAGAGACAAAAAAGTTATAATTTATGAGGAAAGAACTTTTATAAAAACATTAATAAAATTGACGAAACCACACTGAAAGTTGAACGGTTTACAGAAATTTAATTTAAATTTTACGAACGCTATGCAAGCGACCGACCCAGTCAGAAAGAAATTTAATTTGTCGATGTAATTCTGAATGTCATTTTTTCCTTTGAGCGGACTCTGCGTTCTTTGAATTTTTTTTTTCAAAACATCGATGGAAATCTGCTGTTTAATTTCTACTACATGATATCTATCTGGAGTTATAACTCCAATTAAATATATTTAATCTGCACAATAACATAGTGTAACATTTACATACAGCCGAGTCGGCAGTGACCCTGCCTACAAAGCCATGGGTCCCGGGTTCGAGTCCCGGTGGGGGCAGATATTTGTTTGCTGAGAACGGATGCTTGTACCCTAGTCATGGTTGTTTATCTATCTAAGTATAATATTTATCTATATAAGTATGTGTATCGTTGTCTAGTACCCAAGATACAGGGAATCCTAGTTCGGGGCTAGATCAATGTGTGTGAATAGTGTCCAAGGTATTATTATTATTATTATTATACAGGCACATACTTTGCTTCTGGCCCCACACTAGGCTACCTTGAGAAGTGGCAACAACGACGTCACGAAGATGTAAACATCCAAGACCTGGGATTTTAATTCATTCTGCCCAGCCGGGATTCAATCCCGGGACCTCTCAGTCTCGACCCTTAATACCACAGAGGTCGTCCCGATAATTGTTATATTAAATCCTAGCTATTTTTATTTTCTGTTAAAGGTAATATATGTCTGAAATCTCCCTGTGTGTACTTTTTATCTTTTGTACCACGCCAAAATGTACTTGCCTCTCATCTACATCATAACATTGGAATAAAACTTAAGTATATCAGCTCATTTGAATTCTCAAGTTCGGCCATTAAAAATATCAGTAGTTTCATAAGTTTCCGCTGACCATGTGATAGGTCCATAAACATTGCATACAATGTTGAGACGTCGCTGCTCGCTTCCTAAGCTGAACACGTGACTCGATGAGAGTAATATCATATCCAAGATATTCGCCTCGGGTGGTTTTATGGCAATGATAGGTACCCGATATTGCATGCTTGAATATTAGTGCCACTTGATCCTCCAAGTGCCGTCTTAGCGTCTTAGCCATCTTTTTCCAATATCCGTTAAAATTCGAGCATGCTTTTGAACTATTTATTTTGTATTTGCCGAAAGGTCTAGTGATTGAGGTTTGTTGAGATTTTGTTTTGTGATTGTTATGTTTGTAAGTAAAATAATTGTTCACGTTTTGAGATAGGAAACCTTTCTGAGAAAGTTTGAGCTCAATAAACTCATTTTGAAACTCAACTTTAAAGAATTTGAGTAAGCACAAAAAATACTAATGTATGTAGCTCTAGTTTCGGGGTATTCAAAATCACGCTCTAATTTCGGGGTATTTATTTTTTCTACAAATTTCGTGTGTATGCCACGAAATAAGTAAATTCATTTAACCTAATTGCGATTGATATTATCATCTTGGGGGATGTTTTAGGGTTCGATCGATGTTCAAGTGGTACATAATATAAGTTAATCATGGTAAGTAATTTATTGCGCGTTTCTTAAATTAGTCAGATGTTGCTACGGTCCCCTTAGTACATGTTGTTACTTTGTTACAATTTTGTTTTTCGTGTTTTATCTGCAATAAAGTGGGTATATTTGATTTGATTTGATATGACTGAATTGGCTAAACTATGATTTATCTGCAGTTTTATGAGTTTAACTCATTCTTATTTATTTTTCTGCCTAATTGTACCCGCCAAAGAAATTATGAAACATGCACTTTGGTCATTTTCATCTTCCCTAATTTAATTAATTAACAACCTGTATATCTCCTCAGGTCGAAGTCACTTGAATGGGGTTTTGTTTGAACAAAACAGCTACAAAACTGATGTCGTAAATAGATTATGAGCTATTAGAGTTAAGGTTGTCAATAACTTTTTAGTTGGAGTATGCGTCAGTGTCACTTACACTGTCAAATAGTAAGAGAGCCGGTACTGGTGAAATAAAGAGGAACTGATGTAAGGAACATCATTCTAAACAACTTTTACTAAGTCTACCAGCTGCGCCATGTAAGGAAAAGGAATCAGGAGGGATACAACATCAAAACGCTCTCCATCCAGCTCCATAGCGCCGATCTGTATTCAGTATTCACCCAGTGGCACGATCAACTTGTTTAGAGCAACATTATTTTCATTCCCCCGTACAACGGCCCGAAATATACTGAGATGGCAAAAATTAAGTTTCCCTGATCAAATCGGTTTCATCCAGAAAGTTGTTCAGAATGACGTCCCAAAGCTATATTTTTTTGACATGTCAGAGATTACAAACCTTTTTGGCCGGGCACATTTTTTCAATTTCAATACGAGTCTGAACATTTGAGTCTATACATTTTATTTGTTGTGTGTTTTAGTGAATGTATCCAGTTTTTTTAAGTGCGGCGCTTGTAATTAAAAGGGGATTTACGGCGAGTGATAATTAAGTCCCTTTTCATCACAAACAGTAAAAAACTACAAGTAAAGAAAACATGTTTTTTATTAAAATCTCTAATCCTCATTAATACTTACATCACTTTCTTCATCATCATCATCATCATCGCTGACATGAATTATTAAAGAGTCTGCGACTGAATCAATCACATTGTCGAGGATGACGATTTGATTGATACACCACGAGGACGCTTCTTTCTGGGAGACAGAAAGTCTGTCTCTTGTGCTCTGTTAGATGGGGCTGCTTCCCGGGAAGGGCCAGGCTGTGGCTCCATAACGTTCAAAAAATCAACGAACAATCACAACACGAAAAGTCAACAAGAAAAAGCTTAACAGAATAACAGAAACTTAACTAATTTAACAAGATAATAACAACAAATAGCAGCAGACACCGAGAACACATGAGCACATTGGTATCGCATCTTTGCTGAAATCTACCAATATAATTTGTTCGCCATATACTTCGTTGCGTAGAATCACGTTCCAAATGTTAAATAATTCTGCATCCATCTGATAAAGCAGGTCTTTTGAGTGCACACTTTTAAATTATTCGCTGTGGGGCTGTGAAGTGTAAAGTAGTGTCCAATGGAGTGCAACACTGACAGCTAAAAGTTGATAGCCATAGAACAAATATTACTCTCACGTCAACGGTAGTACCTTGTTTACGTTTATATCAAGTATCGGGTTTCGATTTTGTGCTTATAATTTCGATATAAAACCACAAAATGTATTCGCAAATGACTGTGCGGGAACTTCAAACTGAGCTTCAAAGGAAATGCATCAGTAGCTGGAAAAAAGCTCATCTGATAACAGGTAAACATGTTAAGAATTCGAGGTAATGTTTCGTATTTTCCTCAAATTGATGAAATTCATTTACAACAATGTGGTTTCTGTTCAAGATTGGAGGCGTACGACCGAAACAAACACTTTGGAGGGTATTAAGACATTTCAGAAGACCATCCTGATGTATAGTGCCCTCAGATACATATCGAGATATCAACGATGATACACCACTTCATAAAATAAGCAAATCTCATCAAAATATGATAAAGAGTATCTGATCGTAAATCTATTTACCGCCTTTTTAATTACTTATCCCTAAATAAACCCTTTCATTGAAATACAATGCACACAGCCGCGAATCAGTCGCGATGCATTACTTGCCTTTGAAGTTTTTTAATACACAAGGCACTTTCCCACAGTCTTCTGCTTGAGAAATTGGCAGTTTTGCGCCCTGTTGTGTGTAGCATCTCTGATGTTTAGTATAAACTGGTTATTGAGCGTGAAACAGTCGAATTTGCTGTCCCTACGCTGTTAACTAAACAGCGAGTGAAGGCACGCTGCGAGTAGGAGAGGAGGAGGGGCGCCGGGGACGTGGCTACTCGCAAAAAAATAGAATATACTTCTATTTGCCTCACTTTGCTGATTAGTAATGACTCACACTTAACACTGGCTGTTCAGACGTTGCTAGCATTTTACACTTCACAGCCACACTTTACACCTGCACTTTACACTACTCAAAATTAATAAAATAATAATTGTCCTCATAAAGAAACTTATGATATCCGAAATGTCAGAATTCTACGGAATAAAAAATCAGAGTTTAGTCTAATCTATGTGGAGACAGATTACGGCTTGCTCATTGGCTATAAGCAGCCGCGACGCGCCGCCGTTTACAAGAGAACTCAATCGTCAAGTTTTTCTAATTTATTTGAATGAAACAATGAGCAAGCTCTATTCTGCCTCCACTCTAAATATTTATAAAATACAGACTTGTTGGTGTAAATAAAGGGACCCCAGCCATAATGACATTGTAATCTACATAAAATCTTAAGTAGCCTTGAAAGAATATATTTTTCTATGGATTCAACTTTCCGACCCACGAAATTAGGAAGAGGCTTCCACGAAATTAGGGAAAAAAGTTACTCTTACCACGAAATTAGAGAAAATCGACTTGAGCACTACAATATTTTTTTTAAATATTTTTTTTTATCACAATGAAATAAATTATCAATAGAAACATTAAGTACAACCCACACTATTATATAAAAAATATATTAACGCTACCTATGATACGCAGATATGCTTATTTTTCTGTCTTATTTCCAAATGTTGCTATTCACCACGAAGTTAGAGCAGTTTAGTCAACTTGTCACATAATCCCAAATACATGCTTAGGGCTAAGAAAATTCGAAATGAGGTGAAGGTACTTAAAAATAAATGACGGAGGTTTTAATTTAATCAAAAGTTATAACGTTGGATAAAACGGCCTGAATTTGATGTAACATCAACATGGTCTCTGTAAATACTTACATTCTATTAAATTTGCCTATCTCGGTCGGACACCCGCCTTAAGCTTACATTTAATTAACGATCCATGAAAATGTCCGGGCGTTTTCTTCATTTGCGTTCTTTAGGGGTTTCCCTCTCGTCGTAAGCCAGCCTTTTGTGTAATTATTAGGGTAGCCTGCAATATTTTTTATTTATAAATCAGAATTTAGGCATGTGTAGATAGAATTATAGGCACCTTGAGCCTCGGTTTCCGATACTTGGATTATAGTTTTCATTCTAATTTAGCAGCAATGTAGTGAAACACATATAGCAGAGTGAGCACAGTGAATCGTGTGTTAAGGCCCTTGCACACGACGTTTTTTGAACGCGCTTAGCACTCTCAGAAAACACAAAGCCACCGGACATTGTAACCTTTGCACCCTAATGCCCCCGTAAAGTCGCTCTCTCCCCTCCCGAAAATGTATAATTCGTTAGTAAATTTTGTAAATGCATAACCTCACCTTTTCTGACACTTTTTCACTTGGGTTGAGTACTTCAGTTCTTTGAAACTACATGGGGTCACCTCGCTGCGCGCCGTTTCGCTCGGTTCCAGGTTTTACATAATTTTGTGACCTAATACAACTTAACTTTAGTATTCGGACCTATTGCAACCAATACAGTTATATAAAAATGAAATAAATATGGGCTCACCTCGCTACGCTACGTTTGGCGCTTATACCTGGCGCCAAACGTAGCATCAAACACACAATCTTACTTTAGTATTTAGACAGAACGTGATTTATAACAAACAATTCGGTTCTGTGAAATTGCATAAAAAAAAACAAAATAGCGTTCCGATACGTTTGGTTATTAAACGTATCGGATGAATTCCAACGTAAGTAATAATTATAATAACAACTCCCACAAGGGAACCACCTTGACGTGGCGGGGGCTTACAGGGAGGAGAAACCCCTTTTTAGTCTAAAGGAAAATAGAATCTGCGGCCGCTTCCCGGGAGCCACCGGGGCGCACCTGGAGCCGTTGATGTGTAATGCAGCATGGGAACCATCGGTGGCGAGAAGCTGAACAGGCGGGCTCTCGCGGGGGATGTATTCGAAAATGTTACAGCCGAATGACTCTCATCACCATCAACATCACGAAGTCTGTTCTCCTATGAGAGCATGTCGACACGGCATAGCTTCTCGAGACGGACTTCAAGAAATTAGAGTAGAGGTAGCTTCTTATCTTAACGATTATTCTCAGACAAACATAAAAGATCCAGCATCACCAGACATACAAAACTCTCAACCAGCCAGCAGTCAACTATTCTCAGTCTCACAAAGCTAGCAGACCACAAAAACCCACGACTGAGAATGTCCTGGAGCAACGACGTCAATGAAACCATTCTTCGAATTTACTACAAGATAACCAAAAATAAAACTAAATTCAAACAGAACTGCTTACAGACCGACACTACTCACTGCTGTGATAGGCACACATCCTTACCTAGCGTCTCTGAGCAGAGAATATTTGACCAACTCACAGCTATTACTAATACCGACCCGAGGCTACACGTCAAAAACAGCTGTGCTGTATTTTAATTAAATAATTTTGTGTAAATTCGTCTATTTGTGAATATAGTGTTAGTTTTTAGTGTTTGTTAAGTCAATTAATAGTGTCCCAGTGATAAACGTGGTCAGAATTATAATTGTGATAAAAAAATCGATCACGGGCCAACAGATCAAAGGACGATTCAAACTGTCTTGACACTGTGTTCAACTGACATTGTCTTGCCTTTCCCTTGCTACATAGCGAGTATTTTTTGTCTTTGTTTTCACATTACTAATCATAATGATGACTCGCAACGCTTTGTCTCGCCAAGCGGAGTCCAGGCTCCAACTGGTTTTGCAGGAATTAAAGCAAGCAAAGGGACAGGTGGAACAATTAGAAGCAGAAAGAGATGAAAATGAAAAAACAATCTTGGAAACCTTAGAAAACAATCAAAAATTAAAGAGGGAACTGTCCGCGCTACATTCCATTAATATTTCTATTAGTGAGGAACGGGATAGGCTGCAACTAATAATAGATGGGTTTGATGAGCACCGTGGCACTGAGTTTGAGTCCGTCCTGCGCAGTACTTCAATCCTGGAGAAGGAACTGTGTGATGCCCACCAACATATCACACAGCTGGAAGAAGCGGCTATTAACTCTGCCACAGTGACCACGCAGAGCTTATTTGATGAATTGGTAGCAGTAAATACTTCCTTGAGCCATGTCTCTGTTGCGGGCTGTAGCTTGCCCACTATGACTATTGACCTTACTAAGGATGACTCAGTGTGTAATGTGGCAGCCAGCAGCAGGGACAGCACACACAAATTGAAGCTAAGTAAAAATAATTTAAGAAAATATGTCAAAATTAATAAGTTTATAAAAAAAACCAAAAATATGCTAAAAAAACAAAAAAAGGTTGTAACAAAGCTTCATAATAAAAGAAGGGTTTTAGATAAACTGGAGCTGTGTACTGCTTAGCTTAATTATAATCAGATTAGCTATGAGGACAACATGCATGAGCTAAGATGCAAACTTGACCAGGCAGAGCGCTCCCTGGGGCACTACATTAGCCTCTATGACAAAACCAGAGCGGAAACCAGGGAACTGAATCTAGCTATGGATGCAGTTCTCAGTAGCCAGGTTAGCCTAGAAACTAAAATATTGGAGAGCTGCTGTTGTGTGCCGGACTGTGCTCCGTCAGCTACTTCCCTTCTGGATGTTAGCACTTCATATCCAGGTATAAAAACAATTATGTACAGTGATGAACTTGGAAAAAATATGGGCCAATTATTAAATATGTATATGGAGCATACGGTAGTAAATAATTGTTTACCCAACTGTAATCTGCATGATATTATGCAAAAAGTAGATAATGCTACATATAGTGATGACTGTTATTTAATCATATGCCTCGGTTTTGCAAAAGCTTGCAGAGGCACACCACGAGCTTCAAGTTTTCAGCGAGCGGGAGGAACAGCGAGACAGTGCTACAACCAGGGCCTTCTATAATGAGGTCAAGAGCCAAACTGGCATACCAACTATTGACCTAACAGCTTGTGATCTCACGTGTGATAGTCCTAATAGATCGCAATCAGTAACCACTATGAGCTGTAGTAAAAATAAATTAAAGAAATATGTTAAATTGAATAATTATACAAAAAAAAACACAAAAACTAGCTAATAGAAATAAAATATTTTGTAAAAATGTAAATTGTAGCAAGGAACGTGTCGAATTAATTAAGGAAATCGATGATTGTAGATTATGTTTGGAAAAAACTACAGAAAAGTACGAATGTGACACACGGCGACTCCAGTCAGATATGCATATTTTAAACTCATCATTACAAAGTATTACACGTAAATATGAGTCAGCACAATACGAAATTAAGGAACATGTGTCGGCTATGAATAGTTTGTTGGAGACGTGTAAGTATAATTATGACACTTTCATATCTTTGACCGACAATCACATCTGTGATTGTAAGCAAGCTCCAGCGGACTGTTCCGTGCCGACCGTGTGTCCCGCCGAGCAGCCGGCCGAACAGCTGATACTGACCCAGGCGCCGCCGTCAGTCGACTTGAGTACTAATAGTGTTATCAATAACGCCTCCTTCTCTCGGACAAAGGATAGGTATATAATGTACAGCGATGAACTTGGAAAAAATATGGGTTTACAACTTAGTCAGCGCGTGGGCCAGGCAATATTAAATAACTGTATGCCTGGCGCCACATATTCACAAATATTAAACAAAGTGTTGTCATCGCAGTTTTTAGAACCAACCACCCTAATTATTTTAATTGGTAGAAGGGAAAATGTATCTAAAAAACTAATTACTGAATACTTTTCCAAATTAAATTCTTTACAAAATGTAGATAGAATAATCTTGTTTGCGTTTCCCTTCAGCCAATCTTTGTCACAACATGAAAATCATATAAGACATGATTATAATACATACACACATTGACATGTCGTCATACTGAAAAATTTCATTTCATAGACACCAATATTTGTATTGGAAAATATTTTTATTTGACTAAGGATAGGTATTACCTATCTAGGTTTTATACAAAACAGATAGCACAGTCACTATCTTATTTTATTTTGAACTCAGTCAAGTTTTTGACTAATGAAACGCCTGCTTCTATTGAGCAGTGTAATAATAATGACATGTACTCCTTGGAATCTGTTCCAAGCTCTTTAAATTAACCCATAGGACAACAGAGAGTAACTCTGGCAGTAATATTAATATTTGTATAAATATACCTTCATCTTGCCCATTAAATCAAGTTACTAGTAATGAAAAATGTAAAAGTAAGAATATTTTAAACGTGGTTCATCAAAATATACAGGGCATGTTAAGTAAAGAACTGGAAATTGAGTTATTCATGAACTGTAATAATATTGATATTTTATGTATAACAGAGCACTTTTTAAAGAGTTATCAGTTCATGTTCAACTTTAATAACCACCACGTTGCTAGTTCGTTCAACAGAAAAACAGCTGATCGCGGTGGCTCCTTAATACTTGTAAATAATAGTTTTAAATATAAGCAACGAGTTGACATAGTGAGCCTGTCTTTTGAGCGTACCATGGAAATAGCCTGTATTGAACTTGAACAACTTATTGTAATGAGCGTATACAGACCACCAGATTCATCCTTTGATTTATTCGAAAAGAAAATGGATGAAGTGTTGATTAAAATCAGCGATAAAAACAATTTTTTTATAATTTGTGGTGATTTTAATGTTAATCTGTTAGAGGATAATAATATTTGTACTAGATTAAAATCTTTATTTTTATGTCACAACATGAACTATCTGTTTTTGGAGCCTACTAGAATTACTGCAACATCTGCTACCTGCATTGACAATATATTTACTAACATTACGCCCATTTTCAAATCGGTCATCAATAAATTAACCTCTGATCACTCTGGTCAGATAGGTATATTCAATATTAAAATAAAAAAGGACCAAAAAGAGGATATTACATGTGTGCCCGTTAGTGACACTCGGCTTGAACACTACAGGAATAATATTTTAGATAAACTATGGGAAATACCATACAGTGACGATCCAAATTTGTTGTACAACTCAGTATTTAACCTTGTCAAAAATGAATATGATACGGTATTTAAATCAAAAACTATAAAAGTTAATAACAAAGCTTTGTTTAGTGATTGGGCGACAGTTGGAATTCATAGGAGCAGACGAAGATTATATGAACTCTATGAAGAGAAATCATATAACAAAAATACGGCCTTTCTTGATTATGTTCGTAGTTATTCAAAAATGTTTAAACGCGTTTGTGCCGTAGCTAAATCTAATTTCATTAAAAACAAAATTGAATCTAGTAGCAATGTAATGAAAACGACTTGGCAAATTATAAACAGAGAGACTGGAAAGGCCAAAGCTACACATAATAACTTCAAGCTTAAGATAGATAATCAATTGCTAAGTACAGACCTAGAAGTAGCAAAAGCTTTCGAAAATTTCTTTACGGACATTCCAGTTTCAACAACCAAGTCTTTAAATTCATCTCCCGCTGCTGCTGAATCTATACTTAAACAAAACTTTGAGGAATGTAAAACAGATTTTAAATTTAGGCACGTAAATAATGAAGACATTGTAAAAGCGTTTAAATCCCTGGAAATGAAATGGACAGCTGACGCCCATGGTCTATCAGTAAAAATTATTAGTTCCATTGTAGATTGTATTGCACCTCACCTTTGTTGTATATTTAATCAATGTATAGATAATGGTGTGTTTCCTGACTTGATGAAACTAAGTAAAGTTATACCTTTATTCAAAGATGGTAGTACATCAGACCCCACCAATTTTAGACCCATATCGATACTACCGACGCTTAGCAAAATATTTTAAAAACTCATACTTAATCAATTGCAAAGTCATTTTTATCTCAATAATTTAATTCATATTGCTCAGTT
This sequence comes from Argyresthia goedartella, assembly GCA_949825045.1. NCBI lineage: Eukaryota > Metazoa > Arthropoda > Insecta > Lepidoptera > Argyresthiidae > Argyresthia > Argyresthia goedartella. Next base: position 17,327,096 of record OX463810.1, read on the forward strand.
TGGTTTCACAAAGGGTCGTTCAACAGCCGATGCTGGTGTTGAACTAATCGACAATATTTTTGATGCCTGGGAAGACGCAATGGATGCAATAGGTATCTTCTGCGATCTATCCAAGGCTTTTGATTGCGTCCATCATGACACTCTTGTCAGGAAGTTACGCCATTATGGTGTAAAAGATCAGGCACTTGGCCTTCTGGAGTCATATCTAACAGATAGGGTTCAGATGGTCGATGTTAATGGGAAAAGATCACCTGGGTCTTCAATAAGTATGGGCGTACCGCAAGGTTCAATTCTTGGTCCTTTCTTGTTTTTAGTATATATTAATGATTTACCTTACCTTGTTAAAGCAAAACATGGGTTAGTATTGTTTGCCGATGATACTTCTTTGATATTTAAAGTTAAAAGACAGCAATCAAATTATGACGAGGTAAACAATGCTATCTCTAGTATAGTGAACTGGTTTACTGTTAACAATTTATTACTTAATGAAAAGAAAACTAAATGTATTAAATTCGTGTTACCCAATGTGAACCCGGTAACTACAGACATATTTATAAAAGGACAGAGATTGGACCTTGTGCAGTCGACTGTCTTTTTGGGCATTACTTTAGACGCCAAACTACAATGGGATCCTCATATAAATAAATTGTCGAACAGACTGAGTTCGGCAGCGTTCGCAGTCAAAAAAATTAGAGCTCTTACCGACGTAGACACCGCTAGACTAGTCTACTTTAGTTACTTTCATAGTCTAATGACCTATGGTATTTTATTGTGGGGTCACGCTGCGAATGCTAATAGTATATTTATTCTGCAGAAATGGGCTGTTCGTGCAATTTATAGATTAGGGCCTAGAGTGTCACTGAGGGAAAAGTTTAAAGAAATCAATATTCTGACATTTGTGTCTCAATATATCTATGACAATCTTGTGTATGTAAAAAGAAATATAACTAATTTTCAGAAGTACAGTGATATACACAATTTTAATACTAGAAATAAAGACAAGTTGGTTGCTTATGTAAGCCGACTACATAAAATTAGTAATTCTTTTAAAGGCAATTGTATACGCTATTACAATAAGGTCCCTACTGATATTAAAAACTTACCTTTAGACAAGTTTAAAATAATAATAAAACAGAAATTGTATAAAAAAGGTTACTACAGGATATCTGATTACTTAGAGGACAGATGTCCATGGGAATAGATTGTTTGAGTAACAGGCTGTTTCGATATATAATTAGCATTCATTTTGTAATTTGACAATATTTTATTTAAAAAAGGAAACGCAAAAGATGCGACGACTGTGGAGTTTCTTCGGTGAGCTCTTCTCCACAGATTCCGCCATTGGGTTAGTGAACTCACCCAAAAAAATGTAATGACGGATCTAAGTGATGTAACAACATCCTATGGAAATAAATGATTTTTTGATTTGATTAATATGTGAACAAGTCTGACTTAATTAAATATTTAGACAAGCTCTGTTCTTTAAAAGTAAAACAAATCGTTATGTTCACATTCCCTTACAGCGACAGCCTGCCAGAATCAGAAAACAACCTTAGATATAAGCTGAATATGACCTTGCATACTATATCATGCAATAATAATATACATGTAATGGATACATGTAATGGATACTAACAACTTTGTTAGTAGAAATAAATATTATTTGACTAAAGGTAAATATTACCTTCCTACTTATTATAAAAGACAAGTAGCAAATTTGCTGTCCTATTATTTTAATATAACAGCCAAAAATTTGGCTACACATAATGCCTCTATTGAGCATTATACTGATGTTTCAAACAAAACCTTGGAAGCTTTTCCAAGACATTTAAATTAGATACAACGACAATAGAGGAAGTCTCTAGCCCATCAAATAATATTAATTAAGTACATAATAAAAACAGAAAAATTCAATTATTGTAAAATAAATGAAAAGTTTACTAATCTGGTCCACCAAAATATTCAAGGTATTAACAGTAAATTATTAGAGTTGGAATTGTACATGAACTCTTTTAATATTGATATTTTATGTCTAACAGAATATTGGCTAAAAAGCCATGAGCACATGTTCAATTTCAGTAACCACCAGGTTGGTAGTTCTTTTTGCAGATCACATGCTGTTCGTGGAGGCTCTCTAATATTTCTAAATAAACACATAAAGTTCAAAAATCGTAATGACATAGTATGTTTATCAGTTGAAAGCCACATTGAAGTAGCATGTGTTGAATTGGAGCGCATAATTGTAATAAGCGTTTACAGCCCACCATCAGGTTCATTTGATGTTTTTGAAAAAGTCATGGATGACATATTATTTAAAGTATTAAAATCTAATAAAACTCTTATGATATGTGGAGACTTCAAATGAAATTTATTAGAAACTTACTCCCTTAGTACGAGACTAACTAATTTATTTAATTCTCACAACTTAAAGCCACTTTTCATGGAACCTACTCGAATAACTGAAACCTCAGCAAATTGTATAGACAATATGTTTGCTTATCCAAATGAAAAATTGTACTTAAAAAAATTATAAGTAATTTAAAATCAGACCATTTAGGTCAATACATTAGACTAGAAATTCAACTTAAAAAAAGTTCTACAAGAAAGATACAATACATACCTGTGACTGCACATCGGTTTGAAAGGTTTAAATTGAATTGGGATAGCAAACTACCTATCAATTACTCTAATAATAACCCTAATGAGTCATATTGTATTTTTTTTTACAAATTCAGCAATGCGCTCAATGCAGTATTTATTACCAGATTGATTGTGGTCTCAGACAAACTTAACTGTAGTAAGTGTGCCACAGTAGGTATACTTAAAAGTAGACAAAATGTATATGAATCATATAGTGAAAAACAATGGAATCATAGTGAAGAGTTCATGGATAAAGTAAAAAAGTACTCAAAAATCTTTAAAAAAGTTTGTCAAATTGCAAAATCAAATTATATCAGATCTAAAATAAGAAAAAGTGATAACAAAATTAAATCAACTTGGGATATAATTAAAAGTGAGACTGGAAAGGTCAGTATTAAAAACAATGAATATGAATTAAAAATTAATGATATTACTTTCAAAAATGATATTTATGTAGCTAAAGCGTTTGATTTTTTTTTTACTGACATCCCAATCTCTACTACAAAGTTTTTAGACTCTTCCAAAGTAGTCGCTGAATCTTTGCTAAAAGACTATGTACCTAGATGTGAAAATCAATTCTCGTTTAATTATGTAGATGATAAAGATATTATTAAAGACTTTAAATCAATAAATGTTAAGAAAACAGCAGACCTCTGGGATATTTCTCTTCATGTTGTGAAGCCCCTAATAAATGTTATTGCACTTGATTTAGCTATCATATTTAATGCATCTATTGATGCTGGCGTGTTTCCTGATTTAATGAAACACAGTAAAATAGTACCTTTGTTTAAATCGGGTAGTACATCTGACCCTTCTAACTTCAGACCGATATCGGTATTGCCTACATTTAGTAAAGTATTTGAAAAAGTAATTTTAAAGCAACTTCTTACACATTACAACACCAACAACATGCTCCACTGTAAACAATTTGGTTTTACACAAGGCAAATCAACTACTGATGCCGGTATTGAGTTAATATCACATATATATGATGCCTGGAAGGAGTCGCATGATACTCTAGGTGTATTTTGCGATTTGTCTAAGGATTTTGATTGCGTTGACCATGGGACATTGATCAGGAAATTACATCACTTCTCTCTTCTTATCTAAATAACAGGATACAGAGAGTTGACATTAATGGAAAACGATCTCCAGGGTCTGTTGTTACTATGGGTGTACCGCAGGGTTCCATACTCGGGCCATTCCTGTTTTTGGTTTATATTAATGACCTGTCACATCTTGTCAGAGATAATCATGAGATTGTACTGTTTGCAGATGACACTTCACTTTTGTTTAAAATGAAACGACGCAGTTTGAAGTTTGACGATGTGAATAATGCAATCTCAAAGGTAGTCAATTGGTTTAGTGCCAATAATCTTTTACTGAACAATAACAAAACTAAATGTATTCGGTTTATACTCCCCAATGTTAAATAAGTCTCGGCTAATGTTAATGTTAAAGGTGAAAATTTAGAAATTGTAGATAGCACGGTATTCCTAGGAATCACCTTAGATAATAAGCTTCAGTGGGGCCCACACTATCAAAGCTATCAAATAAACTCAGTTCCGCAGTTTATGCAGTTAAAAAAATCCGTCTTTTTACGGACGTGGAAACAGCTAGACTAGTTTACTTCAGCTACTTCCATAGCATTATGTCTTACGGCATACTGCTGTGGGGGAACGCTGCAGACATTAACATAATATTTGTGCTGCAAAAGAGGGCTGTTCTTGCAATCTACAATGTGGGTCCCAGAGAGTCACTGCGTTGTAAATTTAAGGAAATTGATACTTCTAAGTATCGTCCCATCTCACTTATTAACTGTATTTGTAAGACCTTTAACTTAATGATAACTCGTCGCCTTGAGTACCATTTCGAAAGCAACAAATTATTTAATGATAGCACTTTGGGTTTCCGTCGTGGACTTTCATGCCAGGACAATCTTAGTAGATTTATCGTAGACACCGAAACTACTTTTATCAACAAAAAATACCTTTTATGCGCTTACGCAGACATAAGTAACGCTTATAACAATGTGGCAATTGAACCTCTTATTACCTCTTTACTTGATTTTGATGTGGATCCGTTTCTATGTATAAGAGAATTTTTAAAAGAAAGATATTTGATATACAGGCTTCGGGATGGGAGGGAAATAATAAGAATAAGTAGACAGGGTATAGCTCAGGGTGACCCAATGTCACCTATATTATTTAATATAGTCACAACAAATGTATGCAACACACTCATGAAGTCAGTTAAGGTCTCTCAATATGCCGATGACTTCGCTTTGTATTGTGTTAACCAAAATATTGATTTTTGTGTTAGCACTATCCAATCAAGTCTTAACAGTTTTATAACTATGTTAGAAGAAATTGGTTTAGAAATATCGCTCTCAAAGACTAAACTTTGCCTTTTTACTAGAAAATACAAAGTTCCTCATATAAATATAAGAATAAAAAACATTGAAATTGAGGTGATACATTGTACAAAGTTTTTAGGCGTTTGGGTGGATAGCCGCTTGAATTGGACTCGCCATGTTTTAGAAACTGCCGAAAAATGTATCGCGTTCATTAATATCCTTAGCTCATTAAGCAGTTCAAAGTGGGGTGTTCATCCGATCCACATAAGAAGACTGTATTTAACACTGGTACGATCTAGACTCGATTACGGATGCATTATTTATGGCAACGCCAACTCTAGACTTTTGCAAAGGTTAGACGTCATCCAAAACCAATGTCTTCGCCTTTGTGGAAGTTTCATTCGAGACACCCCAATTTTTGCCATGGAAAGCGAACTTTGTATCTTACCCTTAAATTTGAGAAGAATCTATTTAAGTAACAAATACTTTCTGAAACTCTCTTCCAGAGCATCCGACCCCTTGAGAAAACAGTTAGAAGTTTTTGACAACACATTAAATACAGGCGCTAGCTATTGGCGTAAAAACCAACTTCCTCTTTTGCTTGAAAGTTTCAGAAAGTACTCCAACCTAATTGTGTCAAAATCTGAGATTTTACCCCAATTCTTACTTTCTCACGACATTAAGACTCTCCCTTGGGACAAAATCATATTGCATAGAGTGGACACTATTATTAAACCTAAAGCTCAACTACCCACTCATGACCTTAAACAACTTAGCAAAGATATTATAAACATGCAGTACTCAGACCATTCTAGAATATATACTGACGGATCCAAAACTAGACATGGCTCTAGTTGCGCATTTTATGATGAAGCTAAGAATTTTGGGGTGAAGTTTCTAATTGAAGATCCATGTATACCGATAATGGGGGTTGAACTAACAGCAATTAAAGAAACAGTACACTACATTGAGTCGACCACAAGTAATAAAATTGTAATTTTCACAGATTCTAAGAGCAGTCTACAACATAGTGGGATGTGCTAAGGGCAGTATCGTCGGTAGACACGAAACTTACCTCATTATTAAATGTATCCATAGAATGATACGTAACGGGGTTGAAGTTCGTTTACAATGGATTCCTTCACACGTGGGCATCAAGGGTAATGAGATAGCAGACTCACTTGCATCCGAGGCTCTTCGGAACGGCATACCTCTCGACACGGTACCGCACTACACTGACCATCTTCCAAAATTGAAAATCGACAACTACTTTAGATTTAAATCCTATTTCAATGACTGCTCTCAAAACAGAGGCATCTGGTACAGAACCGTTGTAGACGAACCACCTCGCGTACCTCACGAAGCTTCAACAGAAGAGAACTAGTTCTTTGCTTCCGAACCCGAACTTACCACATCCCACTTAACAAATTAAGTTTCATTATGAATAAAAGAGACGACCCTAATTATACCCGATGTGAGAGGGAGGAGGACCTCCTTCACTTAGTTCTCGAGTGTAAAATAAATGAACAACCAAGGCTGGACCTCCTCGAAGAAACTCGGTGCTCTGAGGGGGATCTTCTCTTCCTTTTCCATCGAATTCTAAGCTCAGAGTTCACTGTCGAGTATAGTAACAGATTCTTAAGTTTCTTGATAACCTCTTTGAATCTCAGATGGGAACACTACAAAATACTTATGTAACTAACCAATTTTAGATTTATTTAATGTTATTTTCTTTTGTTAAAGTAATAGAGTTTTTTGTTACTTTGTTAAATAATTAACAAAGTAACACTGTAATTTTGTTAATTATTTTTAAGCTGACTTAATCATAAGATGTATGGCTTATAAAATAAATAAGATTAAAAAAAAAAAAAAAACATTATGACAGTGCCGTGTCAGTATATTTATGAAAACCTAATGTACGTTCACAAAAATATTGATAAATTTCCTAAGAATAGCGACAGGCACAATGTCAACACTAGAAATAGGAATAAACTAGCTATACCTACTACTAGGCTCCATAAGGTTAATGTATCTTTTAAAGGGCAATGTATTCGCTTTTACAACAAAATACCGACTGAGTAATAAGAATTGTCTGTAAATAAATTTAAAAATGTTGTTAAAAATCACTTATGTAAAAAAGGTTACTACAAAATATCAGATTATGTAGAAGACAAGAAAGCTTGGGAAAGTGTTTGCTCCAATTCTGTAAAAAATAACGTATAAAGCTGGAGGTTTCTAGTCGCCTCTTTGCCTCCAGCATCTAAAACATTGAGGTGACGGAATTCAAATTGAGTTCTATATTTCCCTGTACCTTATACATGTGTTAGTTTAAGATTTGACATTCTCCAAATGTTACCTATGTGTTTCTTATGGAAATAAACTCTTTTTGAATTTTGAATTTGAATTTGAATAACAAATACTTAACCAATACTAAAATATAAGAAATACCAGAAGCAGTGACCCTCGAAATGGAAGCTGACACCGATTTACATTAACACTCATAACACTTTCTACCACAAACGCACACACTTCATTCAACGCAAACATCACAATTGGACACTCATCAAGCATCAACATTATAGAGAGAGAGAAAGAGAGAGAGAACACAAGAGAAGTAGATCAACGACTACACAATCAACACAATAATCAGGCTTCACTGCCTGAAGATAAAATACAAGAAGTTGAATAATTGTTTATAAAGATATTAACAGAGTATAAAGATGCGGATCCTACATTAAGCCCTACATACCGAAACAGAAGCCTGATAGACAATTTGCCATTTTTATAAACACTATAAACATAAAGATACGACCCAAATACGTAACTACTGAAACCGATTTGCTTACCATGCAAACGCCCACTCAAAAGTGTCAGCAGACCAAGTTGCCTGTGAGAGAAATAGGGTTCACAATAGCCTCTGAGTTTAAATTCGTGTAAAGACTGACTGTTCTAAATTAGGTAGCTGAAATAATTATGCCTGGATTTTGTCTGTTTACCTAGAATGATTGTCTGTCTCTAAGAAAGTTTTACGTAGTTATTTACATACCTGAATGTGATTTCACATATTTGATGGTGTGATTCCACTGCCATTGATGTATAGACTAAGTGAATGTGATTTGATTTCACGTAATTGATGAAATATGCGAATAGAAAGTTATTCATATAATACATACATACATATTTTAATTAGATTTCGGCAACTTAGTTACATGAATTTATTTTATTTCGTTTTACTCCTACGTGAATGTGTATTATTTGATTGATTTGATTCTTAAATAAGAAAGAAGAAAAAATAAAATTTGCTTATAATGTAAGTTAGGTTGTACTAAATGTTAAACACTTCGTGTTTGGAACTGTAGTTTGAATAGCGTGGGATATACATATTATTAAAATCAAGGAAGAATGAATATGTTGATACATAATTTATATAATTGTTTCTAGTTTAATGCTAAAAAATCACATGACGTGAATAATCAGAAGGGACAAATGTTAGCTTCCTAGATTTATTGCATCTATAGAAATCACAATCTGATTGAAAGTTAATGTAGAACTCGTTCGCGCGCATTTGAATGACTACGCATGAACAACATACATTTGTTTATCACCCTTGGATTATATGATGGATATCCATGCTGGACTAAATTCATATTTATTAATTTCAAGTAGTAATCGTCAAATTACATACAATTTGTAAAGCGCGGAAACTCGCATACACAACCACCATGTGCTCAAGATTCGTCTATAAAAGGCGTTGTGTTCCAAGTCTCGTGTTCAGTCAGGGGTAAGACTCGAGCTGACCGCGCATCCTCTTCACTACCCGAAATCACCCTCTTTGATCGCCCTATCCCCTGGGAAAATAAAGTGAAGTCACGCCTAAATACAAGTAGGCTTCAGCCGCTTTTGAGAAGTAAAAGCAATCTCCCATTATACTCCCATACCAAATTTGGATTGAAAGAGATTGCCGTCTTGATTCGACGAACACACAATCTCCCCCTGCCCCTTTAAACCTCCCGAACTGAGGTCAGAGCCCCCCTAAATGACCCAAATATAAAGTAGTTTAGGATTAGGATAGGTCTCAAAAATTATATATAACCACTTCTTAGTAGCGGGGGCTATCTGGCCCCCTAACATGCCGCTATCATGCCCGTTGACTATGAGCTGATGCCCGCTCATAAAATCGGGTAAGCAGGCAAACTCCTCCCATATATATCATATGCACATATATATCGCCCAAAAGGGCAAATTGCAGGTAGAAAGCCATCAGCATATACCGAGGCCATGGCTCACAGTTAATTCTTACTAAGGCAACTGTAAAAACAAAGGGGTTGTTTTTAGTCCGTATACCACACGAGCTGATGCCCGCTCAATATGTGGGGACCCGGACATAGCAGGGAGGTCTGACTCCTGGGCATGGGTAATTCCATTTTTTTCCCTTCCAAAAAAAAAAAACTCGTGTTCAGTCTTATGTCGGCCATTGTGATGTGCAGAAGTCCGAGGAATATAAAGTGTCTTTGAAACTGTGTGGAGTTTTACTCTAAATATCCTTGGAAGTGAGTGCCAGCTTCACAATTCTTTACTGTAGCATATAATGTGCTCTTAAAAAAGAGGCATTATTTATTTCTCAGCTCATTCATTTCACGTTGCTGTGCTATTTTTAAAATTTAGGTCATTCGTCCATTAAGCCAAATATTAAAATTTGTACTGGTTAGGAATTAAAAAAAAATCGTACAAGTGAATTTAAAGATAAAAAAATAATATAGGTAACAAAAACAAATACAACTAAGAGGGTTCCGAACAAATCACGTTTTTTTCGTGATATTCGGATTTTTTTCTTAGTTGTGATTTAACTTAGTCAATAATTTAGTAATTTAGTCAATTAATATAGTAATTTTGTCAACGGCAAGTACCATGTAGGTTGTGATTCCTTGCGAGTATCAAGCAAAGTCAGCAAATTTGAGGCAAAAACGTTCGTATCATTTGATTGCGTTGACCTAGAAGTTTGATTTTTACAGATTTAAGGGACAACAGTTTTGAGTAATTTAAATTAATTTCAACTTGATACCTTCATGCATTTCTAAGAAAAATGGTTTTGACAGACGAACGATCGACCTACGGATCCTACGTTCATGGAGCACTGGCCCTTATAATGTGGGTGCATACATTTTAACGTCGCTCCATAATGTATATCGCGATGGATAAAAGAACTATAAAATTAATTTTGCCGAATTATTATCTAAAAAGGTTACTACAAAATAAAACTATAACCTAACCTTACTATTTTCTATACACATCTTTGAACTCTATGCAAATTTGACATTATTCTTGACATTTCTTGTTTGTGATTTGATCATCTTGCATTCCTGGAAGTTTCGAATAAATACCAAATCCATTATCCAACATACAGAAAATGAGTTTATCTCGTCTCGTCTTGCCTAATGTAAGAATCTCTTTTCCCAACCTTGGGAATTAGTTTAAACTATACCAATAAGGTTCTAAAACCCTACCTTCTTTTCAGGTTAAGAGGCTTTCAAGAAGAAACATAATGATCTCTCACTGGCTTGCGAGTGAAGAACCAAATGTTCATAGAGACAGTAAAGATAACAATTCATGTACGCACTTTGAGTTTTCTGAGCCTAACATGACGGTAGGTTTCTGTAAAATATCCTTTAATGTTCACAGAGAAAGTAAAGATAACAATACATCTACGCCCTTAGAGCTTTCTGAGCCTAACATTATGGAAGGTTTCTGTAAAAGACAACAATACTTCTACGCCCTTTGAGTTTTCAGAACCTAACATGACTGTAGGTTTCTGTAAAAGACCCTTTTTCAGTTTTTCGTAAATAACTCTTAACTGCGGCCTATAGAAAAATAATGATAATAATACTTTAACTACATTAATCTACATAACATTTTCTACAAAAATGGTGCAATACACTATTCGTTTAGATCAATATTTAAGGAGATATGGGAGGGAGGCAGTTACTTATGATTGATTATTTTCTCACTCCTCAAGAGTGGTATACGAAGGGAAGAAATCATCCCTCTACGATGTTTTGACAGTAGCAACAGCAGTAGAACAACGCAACTCTCAATTTCAACCAAATCACCAATAGTAAATGGTTTACTTCTTCACCCCATGAAGTGAAAACCGGCCTCCAACATTTCTTAAATTTGCCATCAATACGTTGCCAGACACATTACGGTTCAAATCGTTTGGTGGGTTTTGATGATTACAATAATGTTAACTGCACAAAACGAATATAGCAGAAGCGAAGAGGTCTGACACATTACGGTTCAAATTGCTTGGTGGGTTTTGATAACTACAGTGATGTTAACTGTACAAAACGAACAGAGCAGAAGCGAAGAGGTCTGACAAAAAAAATCGGTTGACATTAACAGTAACGAAAGTACGATCAACATGAGATTTCTCGTTAATGATAGGAACAAAACGAGACTGATTCAGTTTTACAGCGAGAAGATGACTGATGAGGATTAAAACAACTATTGCAATAAGAGACGCTGATGGCACTATTTCACAAGTTGGAAGTTAGATAAAGCTGCTGTAAATTCAACTTTTGAAAATTTGGGAAGACGGACTTAATTGTCCTCCACCATATACCAACGTGTACTTTTTTGCAACATCTTCAACGTGGAAATTGATAAGCTATTCATAGCTAAATTAAATCTTAGCTAAATTATCTCAGACATATCCACAGAGCTCTCATCATTACCTGAGGGTATTGAATAGGCTGGCAAAAACCTGTTTCTGGTGATAAACCAGGTGTCTGCGCAGGAACCCAACCTCAGCAAAAAGCGCTACTTGGCTTTTTTGATAGCATCAACGAAGCCGAAATCTGATATGGCCACTTTTCCTCTTATCAGAGGATCTTCAAAGCAGCACTCGTTCGGCTTGTACCTACAGGTATTCAATATTATTGTCGAATACTGTTTTTGTAATAAATATTTATTTGAGATGAATACTTAGGTTGGTCTTATAACTTTATTACAAACACAACAATGGCTCAACAACCCCCAACTATCCTTTTATTTTTAGGAAAATACGTGCCATATTTATATATTTTTTTTAAAATAATAATTGTCCATTTTACTTCCTCAAGTATTGTTCGTTATGACTTTAGTGCTGCATTATTTTATCTTTAGACCGCAGTTCTCCAGTTATTCACGAGAAACTGAAAAAAAAAACGGTCAAGTGCGAGTCTAAATCGCGCACGAAGGGTTCCGTACCACCGTTCAATGGAAGCGATGGTGTGGAGTGAATAGTTTGGATTTTACACAGCAAAATATTGTTTACAAAGTTATTGGTGCGGTTACTTTCACTTTCCATGTACGTAACCAGGTGCATCCATAAGTTTGTATATGGTATTGAAAGAATTGTTGTATGGGAGCCCCCTTAAATATTTATTTTATCCTGTTTTTTAGTATTTGTTGTTATAGCAGCAACATAAATACATCATCTGTGAAAATTTCAACTGTCTAACTATCACGGTTCGTGAGATACAGCCTGGTGACAGACGGACGGACGGACAGCGGAGTCTTAGTAATAGGGTCCCGTTTGGAACCCTTCGGGTACGGAACCCTAAAAAGGGACTTTTACACCCACTTCCCAGCTTTTAGCTACAACCCTACCTGCCAGTACTTTTAGTATCTTGTTCAAGATCAGTTTAGATTTGGTCTAAAATAGTCTGTGTCTGTAGTATGCACCGATGCTTACAACAGGCACAGATTACCTTACCTGGCAATATAAACTCAGCTTATATACCGGGTGGTGTACTTCATACATGAAGGGAGAACACCAGCTCTAAGGGTGCGACTAGGAAGATGGGCATTTAATCGACCGACTATTGAGCCTAAAGGAAGCCAATATAGAATAGTAGGTTAGGTAGCATTGGAAGTTTGGAGAGCTTAATTGTTGTCAAGTCTTCTTGTAGACCCCGGATAGCTTGATCTTACGATGTCGTCGTCAGTATAGGGTCAGTTTCCTCTTCATTTTCGGAGACCGGGATTTTGTAGATTTTGGCCACTGAAGATCTAAATTTCTCTCTTCCATATGCTGCAGCCCAGAAGTCATAGCTTTCGCTGTAGTAGATAATGTCGTTTCCGTCCATGTGAAGATAGGTTTTCCTATTTTACTTTCTTTTGCTTCCTGTTTGAGTGCTGCGTGAAGTATATGTTGTTCTGGTCATCTCAGGATTTGAGTATAGTAGGCTCCTGTTCGACTTCGAGAGCCGAAGTGCAGTCAGTTTCGCTATTTTTATCCGAAATTACCTTGTTCTCGGTTAAGGCATTCGTCGTGGTCTCCGTAGTACGCAGAGTCTTTCCGGTATTCAGTGGCACTGTCTCTTATTAAGCTTTCTCGTAGGAAAATGGCTATGTTTAGTCATTTTAATAGGTAACATTTGACGTCTATCAGTTTTATCTTCATAGTCAGGTGACCTGCTTAAACACATCGATTAAAGTGAATGAATCGATTCGGATTTGAAACGTATGAAGGGAAGTTTGGAAAAACAGCTAATGTCAAAAATAAAATAAAAAAATATTTTACGTCAAAATGGTTGGCTTCATACTTTCCATACAAAATTGATATCTCCTGCAAAATTAAGCTAAACTGACATTGGCTAATGTTCCAAACAATCCCTCATATGTGAATTTTAAAAATCATCAGGCGAATCCCTGTCCCATTATTATTTTTTCTTACGTAAATTTAAGGAGCAAAATAAGACATAATTTAACAAAAAATCGCTTTTATTCAGTTGAACTATTAGTTCTGTTATTAGTACTGTTATCTTCATCACTGCTGTCAGCACTCAGAGATATTATAAATTCATTTTCAATAATATTGTTTATTCTCAAATCTCGTTCGAAATCTTGTAAAATTATTTTCTTTGTTTTCTCTACGACTTTTCTCCAGTCTTCTGTAGTGACTTCTGCACATGCAGTTTGTAGCAGAGTCATCATTTTAGTAGTACTGAAGGGTGGTTCAGTATTGTTCCGCGCTGCATGACCCTTTATTTGTGCCGATATACTGGCAATGGTAGGGAGGCAATCGAATAACTTCGTATCCATGCTCTCGGGCTAGTTCCTCGATTACACAGCGGAGCTTGGACGGCTTAGTTGCTTTTACCAGATTTAACAACTCAACTTTTAATAAAGTTGGACTTGCATCCACACCATTTCTTACCAGCCACGAGACAATTTCTTGCTTTTAATTTGCTTGAGTTGGTGGTTTATCAACTTGTACAGAATGATACGGTGCATTGTCTATTATAATTTTCGATAGGTTTTCTAAGCTAACTAGCAGCTTCTCAAACCACTCTTTAAAAACGTCTAAGTTCATTTCCTCATTAGTTTTAGAGGCGAATGCGAGGAGGCAGTCTGGAAAAAAACCTTGAGAAGCTGATCCCGCGTGACATATAATAAGTTGGGCTCCTTTTCCCGATGGAACTTTTGAGGTGGAGGACGCTGTATCATCGGTCCATGTCTGCGAAAACCGTCAATAAACACGACATTTTCCCAATATATAATTATATTTACTTGACGTAAGAATATTACTCTCTTCAAAATAATATCGTAGCGTTCTAGCAGGATTTTCCGCTTGTCAGATTTTTTAAATCTAAATCCAATCGATTTCAAAACCTTTGATAGAGACGATTTACCGCCAAAAAATTAGCCTGCGCCTTTTAACAAACTCGTTAGCTTTTCCCGTGTAGGATAATCTTTTCTCGAGTAATATCCATAAATGTGGTTGCGAATTGCAGCAGCATCAAAATTATCAACGCCAACAATTTTCTCGTCCCACTTTATTTTTTTCGGTGTACGTAATTTATCTTCTGAGCCTGATGGTCCGTATTTCTCTTTCAGAATTTGAGTTACTGTGCTCTTCCCTATTCCCAACGCTTCGGCAATGCATTCTCTCGGTCGTGTCAATGGTAAAAGAGGCCCATCGTTAAATGATTCACGTTCAAAATAATTGTACAATTTCACCACTAGTTCGCAAGATTGACTGTGTAGCATTTTCCCCCGTTTCGACATGGTAAGACTGTAATGTTGTTCTTGTTTACTAATCGTTAAGCAATCGGAGTCCAATTTATAGCCATGTAAATGTAGTCAGTAAGATCAGTCCAATAAAAAAGCCGGGTCAGAAAAAAATAACAGAGAGCACACCAAAAACGTACAGTCACTTCGCACAACGACAAAAGACTGCTTCATGTAATAGCGACAAGACATGGCGTCATCGACAGGCACTGGTGTTGCCAGCAACATCTCACCTAAATTGTACCTAACATCAATGATTTTTCTATTTAGTTATTTTTTGTATTTTTATAGTTAAAATATTAATAAATATAATTATGTTTTATTACATATAATCACCAATCACAATGTGGTTATTAATGTATGGTGATATTTGTTCACAAGTAATCATTGCATTCGATTCTACTTATCAGCTTTTGATTTTTAGAGTAACATCCCTAGTGTTTGAAAGGAAAAAGGGTCAACTGACGCAACATTATAACGACGTTCAGTTTACTCGTATCGGTCATTATTACAATAAATATGTAATCGTGATTGAAAAAAGTTAAGCAATTGTGCAGTTCTAACAAAAAAAAAAAACATGATTTTAGGCCCGCCGTTACAAGGTTACGTTGTTGAATTTTGATCAGACGTCAAATGTTACCTATTAAAATGACCCGACTGTGAATCGTTTGGTTTCAGCTCGAAAAGTATTATAAAGTGTCCATTCCGTAAGCATTGAACTTGATTCTTATGATTCGTAAATAGTATGATTTTATGCCCGCCGTTACAGGGTTACGTTGTTGAATTTTGATCAGACGTCAAATGTTACCTATTAAAATGACCCGACTGTAAATCGTTTGGTTCAGCTCGAAAAGTATTATAAAGTGTCCATTCCGTAAGCAATTAACTTGATTCTTATGATTCGTAAATAGATACCTACCGAGTATTGATTCACTTCATTGACTATAAAGTGTTCAGTACAATATAAAAAATTTGGAGTTGATCATTGTGTGAAATGATCTTGTGAATTTATTCCACAAGTATCGAAAGGTCTGCGGCAATCTGAGCCACGCTAACCCATCCTGGAAAGGTGGGTTACTTAATGGCATTATTAAAGTCCTCTTTTTTATATTCTCGGGGAATATAAGAATCGAAAAAGTTATTTGATATCGTGCACTGCCTAGCCTTTCTTGATAATTTTTCCTATCATGCCTTGGTTTGCTGGAAGAAATCTCTTTTTAGAGATCAGCTCGCCTTTGTACATATTTTTTCAACAAATCTAACTTTTTATTTATCTTTGTGCAATAAAGAATTATGAATGAATTATGAATTAAGAATCCTCGTACCTCATACATACATATTATGGCTTCATCTTTTGCATTCACGCAAGTATTCTTGAATGCTGGTTTTATTTTAAACTAAGGCCGTCAGTCAACCACCACCGTCACCGGGATATCACCTAGAACGAGATGACGACGGGGGCGGCGCCGAGTTCGTGACAATGTGAATCCGTCATCCCAGCCCCTGAGTTTCAAAAGCAAAAAGGCGCGGCCGCTAGGTCGCTATACCTCCCTTCAGCTTCGAATCCATTTAAAGCGATTTGAGCGATCCACATCTGCTGATAATGTCGCTGTTGACCGCTGGAGACTATCTTCGTTCTATTCTTTCGTGGAACGTTTAGGGTGTTGCAATGGGTTGTATTTCCATGTTGTGGATATTTAAGTAAAATAACACGAATCGACATAGCATTTGTCAAACTGCCTACTCCTGCTCTTAATGCAACACCATTCAAACCACACAAGAAGGCTTTCATACACTGTACACTACACTTATTCACTCACTCACCACTAATCACTTAAAAAATCAAATCATCTAAGTAGCTCTAAATAATTATTCACTCCGCCTTCTGTTCTGTTGAAGCCGCTGCCTACTCGCTCTCCTCCGATAAGATACGTATGCCGATTTTTGTAATTTAATATAGTCTAGATATCAAGTTCAATTTCAAAGCCAATGGCCACGAGGACAATGAACATTGAACGATATCTAACGTTAAAAAAAGGCAAATTCGTTGTTTGCCCACCCTAATACTCCCACATCCCCACCGTTCCGATTGCTTGAAACGGCAATATTTAAAAAATTATAACTCTAAAACGAATTATTTCCAACGGTTTACGTATTTTTAAATCATCTATAAATCCAACAATGAAGCATATAAAAATCAGATAAAGCATTTCAAACGGCCGGCTTTCTAATGTCCTTCCGAAACGACATCACCCGAATTATGCTTGTTTTAGCGCATATGCTTGTTTTAGCGCATGCCAATCTATCACTCGAAGACTTCCATCTACCACGCCTTACATCGCCAGATGCAGGACACGATGCAATTATAAAAATTTTGAACTTTCACATAAATAGCACTTACATTCAGTAACACATAATTTCAATTAGTAAGACGTCAATAAAAAATTACGCTTCCACATAAATATGGTAATAGTTGTTTTGGGCCAAAAATAAGTCTATTGTTGTACTTAAACGCAGCAACACCCAAAAAATCCGATGGTGACTAGCTTAGTTAGTAGTTTTATTGATAAGGCATTTTTTTTATTAAGACGAAAATTAATAAATACATATTGTATTGTTTCAGAGAATTCAAGCCCTCATTGGAAACTACCCTAAAGGTATGCAGCGATCTGCCGTGATCGCATGCTTAGACATTGCTCAACGGCAGTACGGCTGGGTTCCTATATCTGCGATGCACAAAATCGCAGATATACTGCAAATCCCGAGGATGAGGGTCTACGAGGTGGCTTCTTTCTACACAATGACCAAAAGGTTATCAGGTTTTCTATCGAACCTACTTTCAAATCAAACACGCGCAGCTAATGGGAAGTTATAGAATAGAATAGAATGCACATTTATTCAACGGTCACAATACACAAAACACAGCAATAATATAATAAGTAATTAGAAACAAGCAGGACATAAAATATACACATGAAGACAAAAATAGCAGTAACAAAATAGGAATGGGCAGAACGAACGAATGCCATGTAGTGTACATGGCAACAGCGAAACGACTCCGACTCAGCATTTGTATATACATGAATATAGTACAAACCAAGAAAAAAAATATAACATTAAAATATACATTAACTACAAATAATATTGAGATTTAATCTTTATACTTAGGACTTAGCCGATTTACCTACGTGAGTTTGAAAAAGTTAAGGTCAATAGTCAATAGTCAATAGTCAAAGTAAATTATTACTGTAGATATTTACATATACTTAGCAAACTTCATTTTTTGCCTCTTCTCTACATTGGACCACTGTGGGAGAAGAAGGGCGTAGAAACTCCCACAGATTTATTTTTAGATCTCTTTTAAAAATAGGTTGTGCTTAACTAATACAAATATGAAAAATTTAATTGTTATGATTAATAAGCAGGAATAAATAATTACAAAATTATTAACAGCAAGGTCTGTGTTGAGCCAGATTAACCCCATATAGTCCTGTCATTTAAGTAATCTTGAACATTGTAATATCCCTTTTTCGACAAAGTCGCTTTAACATGCTTTTTAAATTGCTCAAATGGCAATTTCAAAATCTCCAGAGGTATCTTATTGTAGTAGAGAATGCACTGACCCTTGAAAGAATTGCTAACCTTCGCGAGTCTAAAACGGGGCGCACATAGTCTGTTATTATTTCTTAGGTTAACATTACAGCTGTCGCTAAGTTTGGAAAATGTTTTAAGGTTCTTGCGTACATACATCATATTTTCAAAAATAAATTGACTAGCTACTGTTAGTATGTCAATTTCTTTAAAAAGCTCTCTTAAGGAGTCTGTTCGTTTTAAATTATAAATTGCTCGAATAGCTCTTTTCTGTAAAATAAAAATAGTTTGAATATCCGCTGCTTTCCCCCACAACAAGATACCATAGGACATCACACTATGAAAGTAACTAAAATATACTAGCCTAGATGTAGCCACATCCGTGCTTTGTCTGATGTTCCTAACAGCGTAAGCCGCAGAACTTAATTTACCAGCCAATTTATCTATGTGGGGTCCCCACTGCAATTTGGTATCAATGGTTATTCCAAGAAACTTCGTATCATTTACCAATTCTAACGTGGTGTTGTCTAACACCAAACTGGTCTCAACTTGCCTGACATTTGGAAGTGAGAATTTGATACACTTGGTTTTACAAGCGTTTAACAATAAATTATTAACTGTGAACCAATTCAAGGTTAAAGACAATACACCATTAACATCATCAAAATCTCTTTTTTGTCTTTCAATTTTGAAGACCATTGAAGTATCATCAGCAAACAACACTATGTCAGTTAATTTCTCCACCATGAAAGGCAGATCATTAATATATACCAGGAACAAGAAAGGGCCTAATATGGAACCTTGTGGAACGCCAATTTTAACAACCGATCCATAAGATTTTACGCCGTTAACTTCTGCCTTTTGAATTCTATTGCTTAGGTATGACCTTAGTAGATCCAACGCTTTATTTCTAACTCCGTAATGATTTAATTTAATTAATAGCGTATTATGATCAACACAATCAAACGCCTTCGACAGGTCGCAAAAAACTCCGATAGCATCCTGTGCGGCCTCCCATGCAGAATAAATATGAGATACAAGGGTAATACCTGCATCCGTAGTCGATTTACCCCTAGTGAAACCACATTGTTTAGCGTGGAGTTGTTTTGTACGGTTGAAGTGTGAGAGCATTTGATTGAGTATAATCTTTTCAAATATTTTACTTAGTGTTGGAAGAACAGATATTGGTCTGAAATTTGAAGGATCGCCCTTATCTCCCGATTTGAACAGCGGTATAAGTTTACTGTGTTTCATGAGGTCTGGAAAAGCCCCATCGTCAACACATTTATTGAATATATAAGCTAAGTCTGGGGCTATAACTAGAATTAC
Organism: Argyresthia goedartella; assembly: GCA_949825045.1. Lineage (NCBI taxonomy): Eukaryota > Metazoa > Arthropoda > Insecta > Lepidoptera > Argyresthiidae > Argyresthia > Argyresthia goedartella. The sequence goes on from OX463810.1 coordinate 17,347,065, forward strand.
TGAACCAATGACTTTGACTGATATACCCCACAGGTCTTCCGTATTTTTTAAGTTAAGTAATTTAAACGTTTTGACAATGTCCTGGGGATATACATGATGAAATTTTAAATATACATTACTGACGCTAGTGTTATTTTTTAATAAAGTCTCTGCTTCAAATGGAGATGAATTTAGACGGTCCGTTGTGAGTACGGGTACATTGGTGAAGAATGTTTCAAAAGCTCGAGCAACATCAGCGTTGGATTTAACAATATCATCACCTATCTTCAGGCAGAAATCACTGTCCCTTGGTATAACTTTGCCAGTTTCGCGGTTTATTATTTGCCAAACTGTTTTCATTCTATTATTTGAATTTTGAATTTTTCTATTAATGTGTAAAGTTTTTGCAGTTCTACAAACCAACTTGAAAGTTTTGGAATATTTTTTAACATAGTCATGAAATTTTCGATCAAGGTGCGCGGACGCGGGTTCTCGCTCATCAGGACAGAACCAGGCATCTGGATTCTGGTTACTGGCTTCATCTGGCTATCTGTTTGTTCCTCTGGCCATCGAGACCACAAGGGGTTCGAGGTTCGCATGGATGGTCTTTATGACAACATTGGGCGTCGCTTGTGGGACCGAGTAATAGATAGATAGTTGTATTTTTTACGGAATGTGTGTTTCTGTTGCCGCTAATAATATAATTTTATTTGTTGCTGTAAAAACACAACATTTTATAAATTAAAGGGGGTCCCCATACAATTCACGTGTATAAACACCCCCACGATATAACTAATCATATAATACAAGCATGTGGTTGTGGTAGCGCAATTCGGTATGTAAAAGATTATCATGGGCATCAAACTGGGCAAACCATTTCGAGATAATTGTGTTCTAAAATAAATGGCGTTATTCCCATCTAACAATAATACAGGAATACTGAAATTTCCGTTAAAAACAGAATGCCTTTCATTTGGATTGCCCCGCATCATAGTTTACTCAAATCTCAGATGAATTAAACCCTTTGGCTCAATTTCCTTCGATGTTAAGTTTGCTGTCCTTTCAAACTATCAAATTTCACTAGTTTTCCCGTCACTCAACAACACAGTTGTCAGTCAGAACGTAGGCAAATATTAATAATATAGTTTTATAAATTGGTGAGATCTTAGATTATAATAAAGTCTTAGTAAAATCCCTTAGGATCCTTTTCTAGTATGCCTAAATGCCTAGTATAATAAATGTGTTCAAGGTCTACTCTAACTAATAAAACATTTTACATTTTAGCAAATTTGTCGTGAGATTTCTATGGTGTTACAATTTACATTATTTGTATATCCATTGTAAAACTATAGGAAACTCACGATAAATGATGGCAAAATGATAAAGTTTAATTGGTTAGAGTAGACACAACATGGTAATTACATATAATGAAATGAATCCATCATTTTATAGTGAAGAGTTATAGTTTGTCTTTCAACGAACCTAGTGATATTTATATTTATTCAGTCAGCAGCGAGCTGCCGTGGCGAGTAGTCATTGGATCCATCCCTTCCTACGCGAGCGCTCGGTACACGTAGTTACATAACTGCGCAATTACTGATTCGTGTGTATGTCGGTTACGAAAATGCCTCCTAAATTCGCTATAGCGGCTAATTGCCATGTGTGTTGTGAAACTATTCATACAGGAGATGGTATTCTATGCTCCCAATGCAAATCTTCAAGCCATTTCTACTGTGAGAAGATGGTCGAAGGTCTGTTTCGAAAGATGCGAGCTGACGCCAAACGCAAGTGGAAATGTAGCCAATGTGTATTAATGGGACAACCACTGTGGACTCGGAGATTACTCAGGAGCCTAACGAAGATATCTCTGAGAATGCTGATGATTTGGGAGCCACCTCGGCGATGGAGTCGCTAAAGTCGCTGGTCGAAGTAAACAATCTGTCGGAGCTTCTTTTTCTCTTGAAGCAACATATTGACGATTCTGTCGCAGGATTAACTAAGGAAGTACGTCAAATTAAAGCCAGCTGCTTACTGATTCCATCAATTGACGACCGCACCAAACATCTGGAGTTAAAGGTCGCATCCCTTGAGGCAACAATAGAAGAGAATGACCAGTATCAGAGAATGAACAATATTGAAATATCAGGTATTCAACCAGGAAAGGGAGAAAACCTTTACTCCATCTTCGGCGATATTTGTACCAAGCTAGGTGTGACGCTTCGTGATTCGGATGTTGACACCATTCACCGGGTTCGGCGATTTGATCAACCAAATGATGACACGGGCAAACCCAGGCCCCCTGCTATAGTCGTCAAAATGACTCAGCGTCGACGCAAAGACGAAATACTATCGGCGATTCGAGTGCGCCGAGGCATCCAGACCTCGGACTTTGGACTTCCCGGGCCATCGGCAGATGTTTACATCAATGACCATCTAACCCCGGCGAACAAGTTGCTGCTGAAACGTGCCCGCGAAATAAAGAAAGCTTGTGACATCAAACATCTTTGGGTCAGAGATTGCAAAATCTTCATGAGAAAAACTGACACAAGTAAAGCCGTACGAATCTGCAATGACACTGATTTTAACAAATTTAAGTGACGGTGCTTGTTTTTTTGCGATAAGTATTGGTGTTTCTTGTGTATTTACCTTAAATCAACTGAATTTTGCATCATTCAAAATTTACTTTGTGTGAGTCATCTGTTACTAAACAACGTCAAATTTATCATCACATTGCTGTTCTCATGTTTGCTACAAAAATTGCTTCATTTGCTGTATTCAAGTTACTATTTTCCATGTGAAGATATCTATCAATCCGCAATAATTAATACAATATTAATGTGTTTCTGCTATAATTGTGCAACATATCTGCCGCTACCGGTATCTAACAATGCTTATAAATCTATACAAGCTTATCTTTCATTATCAATGCGCATCGTTAGTGAAGCGAGCAGTAAATTCAGAACTACTCTGCTTACCGCTTTTTACGTATACTTTATGCTTAATAAATGCCAGCCTTAAATAAACTTAGCATATATTATCAGAATGTGAGGGGATTGCGCACAAAATCACATACTTTCTTTCCCAATGCTCTTCAATGTGGCTATGATATCATATGTTTGACCGAAACATGGTTGTCTTTGAACTTTAATGATGCGGAATATTTCTATAGCAACTACGTAGTGTTTCGGCTTGATCGAGAGACGCCTAAGTCAAATACCTATAGACCGTCCGTCCGTCACCGCCGCCGCCGCCGACCGGTGAAGGACCCCGCGGGTGGTGGGGTGCTGATTGCCGTGCGCCGAGGAATCTTGGCGCGGCGACGTGACGAACTACGAAGTACGCCGACTGCCGAGGAACTATGGGTTACCATCGACCTTGACGGCGGTGGCACCAAGCACTCTCGAGTCAGCTGTGATCATTCCTTTTCTAAACTGCACTTAGTGGCTTCTTACTACCCTCACAATAGCAAACACCACGAATCACTTAAAAATTTCTTCGATTACTCTTCTGACCGTGTTGTAAACAGTACAAACGATTTGTTCTTATTTCTTGGGGACTTTAATGTATCTTATGCATCGTGGGAAATTGCCAACACTAATAATTCAAACTTTCTTGATATTAATACAAATAATAATAGTGTGGCAACCTCACTTTCGGAATTTATGATGTTGACTAATTTGAAACAGTACAACTGGTGTACGAACGTTAACCAACACATCCTTGATTTGGTTTTGAGTAACACTGCTTGTTCCGTGGTACCGTGCGCCCATCCCCTTGTTCCTGAGGACCCGCATCATAGATCTTTAGAGATCAATATTAGTGTTCCTGGTCTGTTCTTACATAAGCAAAAGCCTCGTTTGAAACTCATGTATCATAATGCTGACTACGTGGCGATCAATGGGCGGTTATCCGACTATGACTGGAACTGTCTACATAATATGAATACGGATGATGCTACCAATCATTTTTATAGTCAGCTAAATTGTGTTATTGACGAACATGTTCCCAAACAGTCGGTATCATCTACCCCAAACAGTGGATACCCACAATGGTACTCTAGTTCCCTCATTAAATTAATTCGCGAAAAACTCAAATATCACAAGAAATGGAAAATCTATGGTAATCCACTAGATTATGATGCTTTTAGATTACTCAGGCATAGGGAGAAGAAATTGGAACCTCTTTGTTTTGAATCGTTTGTGAAGAGAGCCGAAGAACGAATTGAACATTGCCCTAAATATTTTTGGAGTTATATAAAAACTAAATTTTCTTCAAATGCTTTACCCGAGCGTATGGTTTATAATGGTAAATCCTCTTCAGATTGTCATTCAATCAGTAATTAATTTAATGAATATTTTAATTCTGTCTTTGTAAAGGATACTAATGACAGTTCAATGGATCCCATTTTTGGTTTGGATTATAATTCATCCGATGCTCCGATAGATATTTCGTCAGTAAGAATTTCCCGTAAACTAATCTTGAGACATTTAGATAAAGTAGATGTTAATAAGGGAGCAGGTCACGATGGGATTCATCCCATTTTTATCTCGAAATGCTCGTCCTCACTTTCCATACCGCTTACTATCATCTTTAAAAAGTCACTAAATGAGGGATGTTTTCCAAATATTTGGAAAACCGCAATAGTAACGCCAATTCATAAGGGAGGTGAGAGGTGTGACGTAAAACAGTACAGGCCTATATCAAAATTATGTATATTTGGTAAAATATTCGAAAAAATTGTAACACAAGAACTATCTCAAATACTATCACGTCACATCTCTCAATTCCAACATGGTTTTTTTAAGGGTCGTAGTGTCGACACAAACTTAGTCACTTTTACAGATTTCGCAATTAATGCTATAGACGCTGGATGTCAGGTTGATACCGTGTATACCGATTTTTCAAAAGCATTTGATAAAATTAATCATAACACACTCCTTTCCAAACTTCTGAAGATCGGTATACATGGTGATCTGTTTAGATGGTTGAAGTCCTACATTAGCAACAGAAGTCAAGCTGTCTCACTAAAAGGATACACATCTGACTTTCTCTTCATTGGCTCTGGCGTACCCCAGGGTTCCCATTTGGGCCCATTTTTGTTTACTCTATACATTAATGATATCATGAGTATTTTCTCAGACTCATGTCATTTGGTATACGCGGACGATACTAAGATTTTTAAAGTAGTCTCAACCCCAGAAGACTGCACTTTACTTCCATCTGATCTAAAAATTTTCACAACTTATTGTGCCCGTAATCAGTTATTGCTTAATGTAGATAAATGGTATACGATAACATTTACCCGGAAATTTAATCCAGTATTAGCTGATTATAACCTCAATGGTATTCAAGTAAAAGGGGTAACGCAGATTAGAGACCTGGGGGTGCTGCTTGATTCTAAACTTCATTTCAATATACATATCGACCATATCATCGCTCGAGCCTACCAAAAACTTGGTTTGATTCTGCGTCTATCAAAACCCTTTAAGCGAGCAAAAACCATCATAACGCTATACTACGCATATGTGCGTAGTATTTTAGAATTTGGTTGTGTAGTGTGGAATCCCCACTATGCGGTACACGTTGCTCGTCTTGAGAAGATTCAGAATAAATTTTTAAAATCATTAGACTACAGGACCGGCACTAACTATAATGATAATAAAAGGCTGTGTAATAAGTTCAATATTGCCTCCCTAGAAAGCAGACGCACCTTTTTAGATGCCTCATTCCTATATAAATTATTAAATGAACATATAGATTCGGCATGTTTACTTGAGAAGGTAAACTTGTTTGTTAACCGCATCTCCTCACGTTCAAAGAAAACATTTTATTCTACCCTATGTAGTACAAACTATGCAAAAAACACATTCTTTCGACGATCTTTCGAAACTTATAACAAAAGACTGATAGATATAGATATCTTCGCAAACTCACTTCCTAGCTATAAAAGACAAATAAAAGAAATTCTATGTAGGTAACTTAACTATACGTTCTCGAATATTGTCACAACACGGTATAAATTGTAACCAATTAATGGTACTCCAGGTCTTTATGTAAATAGTCAATCAATCCATGTTTAGTAAGTGACTGTTTGTTACCTGAATAAAATAAAATAAAATAAAAAATTATAGTGGCAACACTGCCGAAAATGTCATCATGGTGTTTGTTGACGTAATATTTCAGGATTTTTCAACAAATGTAAATATACGAGTAACACGTGGTAAACCGCTAGTTTGTGACTCGGACAATAAAAGTGGGTTAAGAGCAGTTCTACTTATTGTTTTCAAGAAGCCTTAAAGCAGCCATCACTCCTAATTTGCTTGGAAACGGAATATGACATTTGATTTGACTTTGACTTGGTACCTACAGCCCTTCACGTCCTCCCGGGTAGTGCTAAGGAGCATCAAGTGAACACTAAAATTTCCAGGTCTCGAAAGAGAACCTGTCCAAATACAGTGAAATCTAAAAAAAACACGTGACATTGGCGAAATTAACCTAGATGTTAGACCGCCATTAATTAAGAAAGAAAAAAACATTTTAATTTCTACACATAGAAGTAATATTTTAAGTTCTGGTTTCGAATCCACGTTCGGATGTTATATTATTTTCTTTTTCTTTTATTAGTTTTCGGGCTCAATTTTTCTTGTATGATGGTACGGAATCTTTCATGTGCGAGTCCATCCAATTTTTTATTTGGCATGTTAATTTCAATTTTAAATTGCAATAAGTGATTAATATACTAGAGCTAAACAGCAGCTGTGCCCCTGCCGCCCCATATCAGATAAGGTGTGACCCTATGCATTTTCTTTTGTCCAGGAAACCCCGAGGCAAGTACCACGTGAAGGTCTGCGTTACCACTCCCTGCATGATCAGAGGCAGTGACAATATCCTCAAAGCTGTTGAAGAGGCAACCTGCTGCTGCGAAGGCAGTGTTTCCGCTGACGGGATGTTCGGAGTTGACACTATTCAGTGCGCGGGCGCATGTGTAAATGCACCGATGTTCGTAATCGATGATGATTATTATGTGAGTGGTTTGTTTTCGTAAATAGCCTTCCTATGCAGAGTTCGACGGTAAGAATACCGTCGAACTATGCATAGAAAGGAATTGATTATTGTTTTTGGTTTTTCCTATATTCTACATTATTAAACAGCGCCTTGATACATTAAGGTTTATCTAAAGATTTAAAGATTTAGGTTCTTATTTAACTTAAAAATATTCTTACACGCCCAACCATCCTTATCAGTATTTTCGCGCCACAATTGAGAAATGAGGGTTGACGCCAGTGTAACTTTATTTTATAGGAGGACGTAACGGTGTTGGATGTAGAGAACATAATTAATCATATCAAGTGTGGCTGGATACCGAGGCCAGGCCCCCAGTGAGTAATACATACTTGTGTCATAACGCCAGTTTATTTTATGGCACTAGCTTCCAGGGTAACATTGAATCAATTACCTCAGGAAAGCATCGTGCCCATCATTATGGGAAATATTTTCAGTTCATTGATCTCACCAGCATAGTAAACCACTTTTTAAGTTATTATGGAAGGTACAACGTATCACGAAATCTTTTGGGCAATGGCGTCAAAGAGCTTTTTAAAGCCTTGGTCTCGCGATCGACAATGTCCAATAATGCGGCAAGCGATGCGTCGTCGCACATACGTGTAGTTGGGCAACCTAGGTGGTAAAACAAATTTTTAGATAGGTATGGGTTTTGACATATTAGTTATCATATGATAAGGAAAGGGCATAAAGTCGTTATTTTTATACTTGAGGCAAGTAGTAAGCAATCAAATTTTACTAAAGATTTGCAAATCACGCAACGTAGATTACCACGAAAAGTTATAGACATTATTTCAATACTCACGCCTTAATTACCACTGAAATATGCTTTAAAGAAGACGTTTAAAATCCCATTAAAATAACCCAGGCAACGAAATGTATCTCAAAATAATAAGTATAACTAACTAAACTAAACTAAACTTAGTAATTCCAAAAAAGAATCAGTGTCAAATTCGATGTCTAAGGGTGAAAAGCAGAATAGATGTTAAAATAGTTACAATTTAAGTTATCCCGTAAGTTTTAGACATGATATCATCTTTTATCTTTTTGTAATTAAATTAGTTCTATAACAATAAGTACCTAGTACTTAAGACTCCGGATTTTTATTTCTTTGATGCTTGCAGTCAGGCACAAATCATATACATTTTAAATTTAATGCAAAATTACTTCCATACGAATTTTCAAAGTCTCCCAACCTTTGGCGATTTTGGATAGTGGAAAAAAATAGTTTTTTTTTTTAATAGTTTGCAATTTTAAAATTGCACAAAAACTGATCTAAATATAAGAATTAGTTTATTTATTTTTGTCTCAATTTTTGTTGATTTCGTAACTCAGGGTTAGTAAAGACCTTTTGGACACGATATATTTGGGCCTTGCGTCACATTGCCCTTTGCACAGTATATAAATAATAGTTAAAAAATATTTGTTTTTGGTATACATTATTATATAAATTTTTTGAGTTCACCGGTTGGTATTAACTGATAATCAGCGCTGCGTCACCGTCGCCTCGGGGCGGCGGCGGGGCAGCTATAAGCTGAGTTAGGACCATTTTGGCTCACAAAATGGTGGTCGGCATCCATAACATGTTTTTTTTTTATTTATTTAGTATTTATAATCTGTCATCATCTGTCAACTACCTAACCTACTACCTACATACCTACTTTGTTTCCCATTTCTTCTTCTTGTTGTTTTTCTTTTTCTTGTAATATCATGCTGTACATATGTTTGTGTATCAAATAAAGAAACATTCTATTATTTTCTATATAACAACAATTCTACCAATAAATTGTATTTTTATACAATGTCAACAATTTCACAATGTAAAAATATTACAAGTCACAAGTTAAAATATTACAGGAAGATCTAACGCCATTTGCAATTTGCACATTGATGAAAATGAGACACGCGTTTTGTTCAAAAAAAAAAACTCAGGGTTCTTATCGCGATTTTCCAGTTTTCGGTAATTGCAATTTGTAAGGTTGATTTATCTTGCGTAATAGATAGTATGTCCGCTGTGATACAAATTATTATCAAATTAAAAGCAATATCGGTAGGAGATTTTTTTGAGGTTGGGAATCCTCAGTGTTTTTGCTCAGTTTTGTTATATTAAGGTATCGTTCACACATGAGTTTTGATATTATATGTTAATGTAAATTTTGTTAACATTCGAAATTAAATTACAAAATAAGTGGAATTATTATAAACACAAATAAACAGAGTTAATTTTCAATCTTTTACTTTTCTATTGGTGGAAAGCTGAACTTCTAACATACAAACTTATAAATGTAGCTGGTTACCTGCACGGAGAATAGAAGTATTTAATTTAAAAATTTACCAAAACAATTTTATCGGAGGCATGTAGCGCAGCTAACACTGGGTGAGGTGCGCCTCGCACTCCGACAGCTCAAACCCAAGCGTTCAGCCGGCCCCGATGGTATACCACCATATGTAGTCAAGGACTGCAGAATGGTCTTAGGCAAACCGCTTTGTGTTTGAGGACCGGTTCTTACCCTGAAACGTGGAAGACGACAAGAGTGATCCCGGTACCGAAGAGAGGTTCAGGGTCAGATATCAGTGGCTTTAGACCGGTGGCAAAACTGTCAACATTTCCTAAAGTATTTGAGTCAGTGCTGTAGCGTAGCATATTTTATTTTTTGGAGAGTCAAGTTTCAGATGCTCAGCATGGGTTCAAACTGGGGCGCAGTATAACCACCAATCTACTGTCTTTCATGTCAGTATCATACCGTATGTAGCATACTTCAACTTCAGAAAAGCGTTTGACACGGTCATTACGACATCCTTCTTGCGAAGCTTAGTAGAGTAGAATTCACCCCGCAGCTGATGAAGTTATTCTGCACATACCTTGGAGATTGGCGACAGTATGTGTAATACGCAGGATTCACTTCAGATTATTATGGTATTCGTAACCTCTCTGGAGTTAGCCAAGGCAGCAACTTGGGACCTCTGGAGTTCACTATCATAATAAATGACCTACCGCCGGTACTTAAGGAAGCTGTCTGCTAACTGTTCGCCGATGATCTAAAGCTTCTGTTGGAAATAAGAGATGAAGCAGTTTGTGAGAGGCTGCTGGGTGACTTCGATCGCGTAGTAAAGTGGAGTCGTTAAATGAGCTCTACTTCAACGTGTCGAAGCGTGAGGTGATGACGTACAGCCACGCGCGCGAGCCGCGTCGTTACCAGTACACGGTGGAAGAAGTAGAAATGTTCCGGGTATCCCGGATGAAGGACTTGGAAGTGTTGATTACTACGGTCTTGACGTTTTGTGATCACATTGGAGATATCTGCAAGCAAGCTTTTAAGAAACTAGGGTTTATTCTGAGACAGGCAAGTCAATTTAAAAACATCGAAATAGCAATGGTTCTGTACAACGCTTCAATTATCTGGCATCCACATGACGCTAAATAAAACCTTACATTGGAGAAAGTTCAAAATCGTTTTTTGCAGTATTTGTATTTGATTGCCCTAATACCCGTATGTGTGACGATGCATATTTAAATTCGACTGGGTAAAGTTTTTGGTGTCCAGTGAGGAAACGAGTCGGGAAGTAACGTCATACATGCATTTAATGTCATACATGCATTTAATGTCCTTTCGATGGCGCCATATAGAATATAGTGTACCATTCATCACACAGCCTATCATTCCGACTATAATAACGAATCGATGAACATCACATCCATTAAATTACGTATTTTTTTCTAATGAGTGAAATTTAATCACGCGTGACGTCACTTCCGGCTCATCCCGTCTCTGTACATCTACAACTTTAACCCGACTTTCCGGCTTGATAGTCCGCAGCATTGTGCGCTGTCGATCGCGAGACCAAGGCTTAAGTTAACGTTTGATTTCAGGAACGGGCGCACATCTTGCGAACCTATCTGCGGACTAACCTCTTTGTTATGTCCTCCTTGTCCACCGCCGATCCAACCCGGAATCCGACCCGACGATCCGTGCCCGAGCCCGGAGCCAAAATGAGTTTTATTTTAATTTAACATTGAAACGGCTCTTGCCATAACTTACTTTTGTTCAATAAATATTGAAATTTTCTCAATCATCCATAATTTTATTACTAGTTATTTTTTTTGAGACACGTGTGGGAGTCAATATTAATATGTGGGCGACTGAAGTATACTAGATTATTAATTTTAATCCAATTTCGGCTTAGAGTTTATTCCTTTTTGAAAGTATCTGTCTAAAAAAAATCAATAAGTTATATGTAAAATTGTCAAAAAAAATATTGTAGAGTTTATGTACCTATACCAATCTCCGTATATGAGTTAGTTCAGGACAAACGAATTTATAAGTATAGATTGCGATTATAAGAACTTCCCGTTTCCTCAGAGGAATGTACCGCAGGGAATTAGACATTTTCTGAACATTTTAATATCCTGTCAGAAAAACGAGACTGAAATTCCAATTTTCCACATCGAGAATCCCTCTCGTCGAAATGCGAAAGACTTTTTATGTCGAGAAAATGATGGCTTGACGACGCCGTAACGCTATTAATCTGATATCTCAAATAATATAAAGCCTATTAGGTAAATACAAAATGGTTATTATCTTTAGGAAGATTTGGCCTCAAGGTAGGAATCGAATACCATTCTATGTTCGAGATAAATGTCTGGGTTGCATCAATTCACATAATAAAACTGTAGAACCGGTGTACATTGAAGATAAGAAATAAATAAACGGCTAAGTGCGAGACGGACTCGCGCACGACAGGCTCCGTCCACCGCAAAAAAAACTGATTTGCCCTTATGGTTGTATCTATATATTAAAACTATATATTTCTTATTATTGTTTCTTTACTATTCAGGTGAAGACCTACTTGTTTACTTTACACGGATATCGCGGTTGGGTCACATAAACTTCAATTTAATCAGTCACAATTCGATACACGAGTCAACCCATAATGGTTCCGTTTTTCATCAATTGCGACAGAAACAATGAAACAATGACTGCTGCTGGCCAAATAGAAAAATTGGAGATGTTAACGGCAGGAAGCTAGGGGGTGTTGGGAAGAAGTAGCCCACCCGATTGAAATACAATGAGATCCCGTCGACTGCCATGGTTTTTGTCAGATCAACGTCTACCCTCCGTGATCCCGTCTTCGACCTTTGTATCTTCATTCAAATTTAAAAATAGTACTTTGTCTAGCTGTTGTTACAGCTAGTATTAAATAAACAACAATAATAGTCACAACACCCATTTAAGATGTCGGCGAACAATGAATTTTCCATACAAACTTAAAATCATAATTATTTTCGATTCGAGAATATTTCGACGTATATATTTGCTGCTATTCGTATTAAGACAGTATTTACCTAGGTTCCTTTTCCAACATTTTTTCAAATATTTATCTACTTTAAATATATGCGATTAAATTTCATACATTTTTAGGACATTAACGAGGTATTTTCCACCTGTTTATTTTGTATTATAAACTAAGCCATTTTTGATGTGATTATAATAGAATCACAGCTTATATTGTCAAGTTGCATAACGTCACAAAGAAATTTTAAATATAATGAGTTTCATTCATAATTTTCGGCATTCACGGAATACAACCAAATTTCTCATTATTTTGTACAGCTATCTAGCTGTCTCTGCACGCAAGGGGGAGGAAGGGGGTTGATTTCTAAATTGCGGTTATTTTGTTACATATCATATTTTATTTATGGCAAGTGATAGTCCTAATTAAGGCAATAAAATGTCTTTCAGAGCACTTTTTGTGCACACACATCAACTATTAGCAGCAGTCCATCTACGTTTCATATAACAAGTATACTTCCAGCAAAATTCTGAGAAAATCACAGTGTATTCTTCATTCAATCGCAAGCCAACTTCCTGTTTTAGAAGTTCACAAAGTTTCACACTATCCGAAAATGTTTTAAACTTCTCTTTTAAAAGCATAAATAAGTTGATATTATTCACAACATGTTTTGTATCGATCGCGAATATTTAAGAATTGCAAAGAACGATAGTTAACACTGTTAGTGAATACTTGAAATTATTTATAAAGGTCATAACTGGATCATTCTTCTAGGCTTAAAATAATTGAATAATTTGCTTTACAATTTAGAGTAAATACCACAAAATATGTTGTAGGCTTGCAAGTTGGTAAAACATCTATAAAATCAGACTGAATACATAATCATTATATAGTCAGACAATTGAAGCTCTGTGCTCTGCTCTGCTCTGCCTTGCTCTGAGATCAATTGAGGATACGTACTTCTAGACAACGCGTTATCTATTTCACTCATACAGTATGAACGAACTCACTGATAATATAGTATTGTTTAAAAGTAATGGCTCAATCGGCAACGCGAGTTTGATAAAAGTAATCACAAAATTTAAATGTATTTTGTAATAACAGTCCTTTTCTCTATATGGTACTGAATCCTGGACAAACCTAATGCTGAACTTCCTTTACAGCACGTATATGGAACGTGTATATAAATGGAAGGTGCAAAAACAAGGTGAAGACCACCTTCGCGATGGTGCAGTCACACGCACGAATACCTGCAGCTTGGTCTACACGAGGCAATACACGCAGCCCGGGACGGAACAAAATGAAAATTCTTGGTCAAGCCCCGTACCAACAACCATGACATTCACGATCAGATGTATCGAATTATTTTAATAAATTATGTCTAGTCCATATATATATATATATATATATGTCAATCCTCAGCCACAAGGAAACGACCAAGAAGAAGTAATATTGCATTTGCTTCATTTATTAATAATTATAGTAAGAGTAAATTCATCTTTGTCAGTGTAGTGGATTATATCGCCAAAATTACCTGACTTCAGCTTCGTGTATCCTGAGAACCGGGATGCCCGGGACCATGCTATATATGTATTGTTATACACAAACACCCGTAGATTAAGTCTACAAAAAACAGCTTGAGCACTTTTAACTACTCAAAAACCGAGGGGAGTTGGGACGGGTCGCGATTTGACCCTTATACCATGGTAATAAGATTTAAAACCCATAACGGAAAAGTGGCGTATTCTAACGCCGGTGGGATACAAGAGGATAATACTTGGTACTAATAGAGTAATTTAGATATCGCTCCATATAATATTTTCAGTAAAATAATTTGTCTCGCAAATTCCAACATTTACAACAAAAAGTGCCCTGAGAACATTTGATTGCCTTAATAAGGCCTATCGATTACCATAAATAAAATAATGATATGTAACAAAAAAACGTAAGTTCGTAATTTCGTAATCCGTCTTACTGTGCGCCCGCACGCGTCAGGAGAGATAGCGATATGTCGAACGAACATTGGCGTTCGCCTCATATTTAAACTTCATCGGCTGCCCGCCACCGGCGTCTTAATTTGAGATATCATCAACATCATCTTTTCAGTCTGCCGCAAATTCTAAAAACAAAATTTTAGGTCCCAAGCTAATTGCTTTGTTGTGTTGCTAGCTCATCGTTTGCAAACAATACGACGATAACAGTCGACTCTTATCGAACACAGGGTATAAACTCAAGCACCTTAATTAATAGAAGTTATTGCCCGAGATGTTATCTATCAAGCTCGATTACTTACAGCTTAATTCAAGCAAAGCAACCTCTCCTGCGGGAATCGATCGACATCGCTCGGGCTAAGAGATTTACTACTTGACCCAACTTGTGCTCGGCCTCGAACGAAGACGAAGGGCAATTATAACAGGCGTCTCAATCAGTAGTTGTCTTTAGAATAATAAGCTGTGATATTTTCCTGCAGCTGGCTAGATTTTTTGATTTGAATATTTTGAAGTAGGATAGAAGTCCAGTTATATTGTGGTGACATAAGGAGCTCTATTTTTGAATCACTCGCCTCGGAAGCGAGCTCTTCCCAGGCGAAACGATTGGTGGAGCTTGGTTACGTCGAGTGATATGAACCAATCGTTCTCGCCACGGCGCGAGTGATTCAAAAATAGAGCTACGAGTGTTTTGTAGATTAAATTATGATTTGAATGTAACCTACTTAAACTTACGTAATGTGTACGCCATTATATACAAGTTAAGTCAAAAGAAAAGTATTCATTATTTGCTAGTGTGCAGAGTGGCTCTTATCTAAATCGCCGCGTGTACATGTTGCACACTGCCTAAAACTAACTAGCCTAACCCAGTTACTCCCTGGCGATGGCGTAGTATCGCCGATAGTAACTCTGAAATTCAGTTGAAGCATTCAAAATAACTTTTGCAAACCAGATTTGACTTTTCAAATCCATTCTTCATTGAAAAATACGCAGCGAAAACAACGTACACTTTTTCGAATCGTTATTCCAGCCTGCATTGATTAAATATTTTTATATCTTCCGGTTATTCATACAGTTTCAATCAATCAAAAGTGGGCAAAATATATTATGTTATGTTGGAAAGATGGGTAAAGAATTCTAATTCAAATTCTAATTGTGAATTGTGGACATATTAACGTAATCTCAGATATACATCTCTGGGTAAAATTCCCCTCCGAGGCAGCCTTGCCTCTGCAGGCAGTCTAAGTATTCGCGCATCGTCTACATAAATTGTTTTAGGATACATGTATGTAAATCGTATGCAGACACACCTCATCCTGTAGCCCGAAAAGCATACAAAGTTGAGTGGGTGTGTTAAAAATCGTTTAGGTCGCACATTAGTATCTCTGCTCGGGAGTTTTAACGGTTATTACCCGGCGCAGGTAGAAAAAAAAGTTTTTATTACCATTTTGAATACTCACCGAACAGTGGTCAACATATTATTTTGGGGTTAATACCCAAATATTTGAATAAAGTGACAATGAGACCGATGCTGGACGCGACACAACTAAACTATACCTTAGCAGGAAAAATTTAAGATAAATGGTGGCTACATTTACAGACTACAGCTTGTTTTTATAAAATATTTGGTTTGTCTGTTACAACATGCAGTAGTCCGCTTATACGTGGGACACTCCGAAAGTTTTGCGGAAAAATAAAAATGATTAGGCTATTGTTACCACTAGCATCTCTATAAAGTTTCATGCGTCTAAAGTTTAGACTCTAAACCAATTTTCGAATCACTTTCCAGTCTGCTACTTCTATGGTCATCTCAAACTCTATGAGCGCTTCTTCCGGAAAACCTTCCTTTTTACGGAATCGCGCACGAAGGGTGGTGTGGAGTAAATAGTTTGGATTTTAAATGATACAATAGCAAAATATTGTTTACAAAGTTATTGGTGCGGCTACTTTCACGCTCCATGTTCTTAACCAGGTGCTTCTTAACTTAAGAATTGTTGTATGGGAGCCCCTTAAATATTTATTTTATTCTGTTTTTTAGTATTTGTTGTTTTAGCGGCAACAGAAATACATCATTTGTGAAAAATTTACTGTCTAACTGTCACGGTTCATGAGATACAGCCTGGTGACAGACGGACATACATACTTACATACAGATAGCGGAGTCTTTGTAATAGGGTCCCGTTTTTACCCTTTGGGTACGGAACCCTAAAAAACGAGTACACCAACTTTTTTTACGTAGTTACCGACTGGCGTATTAGTACAACGTGTTAAAAAAACAAAGATCGCTGCAATCGTATTTCAATGGGTTGTCAGTTACGTCACACTATACAACTATCACTAAAAACTAGTTTGATCAGACCGACTTTATTTTTTACTTCTCCTTACTAGTCGTTGATTCGCTCCGACCAAAATGTATGGTAATGACAAAAATTTAGTTTTACATATCGAATCGCTTTCATAGTAAAATATGATTACATATTTTTACCACACCCTGTTAGATCCAATCCTGAATACGATATTCATAGCCTTTGCCAACGCTTGAAGCCCTTTCCCCACTGATCTGACTGAACTATATATTGAGATTTCTTCTCAAGAAATTATTTAAGGGGCAACGTCGTCTGTGCAAAGGTCCCCGTTACTAGGCGGAAAGGCCCGTAGTGTGAGAGGGACGGAATCGGGAAAAAATGAAAAAACGTAGCGCTAAACCACAGAAAAATTGTTTAAAAATAAACATTATTTTTTTTGTTATAAAGTTTTTTAAGGGGATTTTTCGCATACATAATATCTACATTTGAACCCAGTTCCACAATGAAATTAGTTAGAATTTCAGAATTACAGGAAAAAAATAATAATTTAGAGGTGTTTTCGTAATTAAATTCTATCAAGAAAATTTCATCTAATCGCGTTTCCCTTTAGTGAAAATCTTAATCAAATACTTAATAAACGTTAACCCAAAAATCTAATCTATAGATGACTTTATGGTGGAGTAAATGGGCTAAAAAAAAACCCAATTTTTTTTCGTATCACCTTAAGCCGTCTGGTCGGGCGACCAGACATTATTTTCTTCATAGTCTTATTCTTAAGATCTTATTCATAGTTTATTAATTTTTAATTGCATCAAGGTAATATTTCATCCGATGTTCAGGCGCCACTAATTTACTTGCCTATTGGCACGGGAAATTTATCCCGTTGGCTCAAGAGATGGCGCTGAGAGTCTCGTTTTGAAGATATAACTCCTCGCTGATTGGTTGTTTTGCTGGAGACAATCGCATCGTTACTGTATTGTATGGATGGGCTGCTTTTTTCCCTCTATTGTGATGGCGGATGCGTAATTTTTGGTTCCGCTTAAAAATTCGGCTCACCTTTAGCGGATGACCTACTCGCTAGGGCGTCTAAACTTTTTTAGCATCATGTTGGGGTCATTTGATCATCTTCCTGAAAGTTTCAGGTAGCGGAATTCAATAGTTTTTAAGATATGGTTTTTTGAAAATCTGAAAATACTTTGTAAAATTATGTAACGCAACGCAAATAATATGTTTAAATCTTGTCTGTGGTCAAAATACATTACCTACATTTCGTTGTACGCATATTTGAAAAGATGAAAATTCTCTAAAAAAAGGAGGAAATATGGAATCGTTTTTTTATAATACCTATTTTAATAAAAACGTTCATTTAACTTGCAATTTATGTTTGTATTTATTTTGCGTCAATCAAAGTTAATTTAGTATTTTTTCGTAAAATATCACTTTTGATAAATAAAAAAGTTGTAATTTTTGTTTAAAATGGAACGCATTTTGTTGGTTGGGCGGCCAACCAAAATGTCCGCGTTCACGACGCCATTCCGTTTTCTAGTAGTTTCGCTAATGTTCTATTTTCTTGTTCTCTCGATATTTACAAGCAAAAACAACTGGCTAGAGTAGGTTATTGTAGCTACTTCAATCGGGTTATAGGATACGTTAGAACGATGAAGAAGCTAAACCGGAGCGGAGCGGAGCGGAGTGTATGCCAACAAAAATGATTGGCTACAGTAGGTTATTGTGGCTACTTTTCAATCGGGTTATAGGTTAGGTTAGAACGTTGAAGAAGCCAAACCGGAGCGGAGCGGAGCGGAGCGTAAGCAAACAAAAACGATTGGCTAGAGTAGGTTATTGTGGCTACTTTTCATGTAAATTTTGATGGAGCATTTGTGGAGGCGAAAGGTGTCGAGGCAGAAAAATTACCCTTTCGAAGAAAGCAACTAGGCATTTCCGCGCGGGGGGGAGTAGTGGGGGGAGGGGCATCTACCCCCTTCCCCCTCCCCCCACTTAAAGATCAAGGTCATTCTAAATTTTGTTTTATTTTAAAAACATAACCACAAAACTTTAAATAATCATATCCTAGCAACTAGGCATTTCCGCGGGGGGGGGGGGGAGTAGTAGGGGGGCATCTACCAACTTGCTTTACGCCATACCTTCTTCGCTATTGTGGCCTTTTAGCATAAATTACTTGATAAATAAAAAACTAAATCGTATTAGTGTAATTTTATCATAAATTACTTGATAAATTAAAAACTAACTAAACTAACCTTTGGCCTGATTATCAGCATCAATATACTTCAGTTTTGTTAAAATAAAATTACAATCCCAATACAAAAAAATATGTTTGTTATTTAAAGTTTTGTAGGCAATGTCAGAAGTAGTAATTTCGTTCAGAATCACGAGACTACGATGGGCCATTTCAGGTAAATGTGTCTAGGTGTTGGGAAACGGGGCTTTATACTACTTCGTTGAAAGTAATATAACCTCCATCGGTCCATTACCGCAGCTACGCGCGAGATATCGCGATTTTGAACCTTATGCCATGGTAGTAAAATTCAAAACCTATAACAGGATATGGCATTTCTAGAAATGCCATGAGAGGCGAATCCTTAAAATGAGAAGAAAGAATACCTACTAAATATAACACATACATACAACGACTCGACCACTGGCTGGATAAATAAATAAATCGAAAAAAATATAATGATTTCTAAATCAGAGTCTGAATTGGTCAGATTATTTACTATGGTCTATGAGAACAGTAGACCACAATTGTATAAAATTTCATATACAAATGCTAGAAGTACATGCGAATTTTGATGTTCGAGGATGAGTCAGTCAGTGTCAAAATGGCGGAACTTTGAACAGCTGTAGATCCCAATTTATTGGTTTTAAATTTATTGAATTTCGGGAATTTGCGCATTTAAATTGTGGCAATTAGTCACAGAAAATTCAGGTGTACTGTTTTATCTGCAATATAGTAACAGGGGAGTTGAAAATATTTTGAAGTGCTTCTCCCCAACTCCCCAAATTTGGATTTTTTTCGCAACAACTTGTGTAGAATGATGTCCTTAGTGTGCCTCTCAAATTTGAATAAAATCCGTCGATCAATAACGCTACAACAAACACCCTATTTTCCCCCCAAATACGACTGAAAGAAAATAATTAACTTAAGTATCTGTCGTACAAATAAGGCCTTTCAATTTGTTTAATATTTATGCTTCGGAACGCACCTCCTTTTGTTGCGCGACTCGGAACCATGCGTTGTTCACTAGCGGAAACGAAACCGCAGCTGTCACTCGTACCAACGAGATGAAAAATTGGAGGTTATCTTTTCTCGTCGGGAGAAAAAACATGTCTGCTCAGGCGTCGGGCCATTGATAGTATTTCGGTGTAACAATTGTCTAAATACAGGCGTCGGGCCTGGTCGGAGTGCTCATCATAAACATCGTCGGGAAATAAGTAGATTCGCGTCAGCGGTTGAGTGATTCGTGGTGAAGGTTGAAGTTGTACGGTCTCCAACTCGTCGTATGCGGACGGCGACTCCTCGTGTCGGCAAGGTTCGGTTCCTCTCCTATCCCAAACTTGTGCTAGTATCCCGCATTCCTGCCTCGAATCGAGCTTTCGATCTCCGGTCTGCGACGACAAGGTAAGGTAACAATCACTCACTTTTCTCCCGTGCTGGCAAAAACCCAGCCCCCTCAAGATTCCACGCCGTTCGGTTGAGGCGTGGATTTAATCAATTTTGGTAGCAGGCGCGGTTTTCCTAGTGGGAAATCACCGATTCACGGACGGTTGTAGGGTTTTTTTTTTTTTTGCCACATTGTGGTTGGGAGAACAGAATATCTCAGATTGGCCGGCGGGTCGGCAATGGGTCTGTGGTCGGTGTACCACAATTAAAGTTCATTTTCGGTTAGTGAAAGTATAAGTGTCAATTTAGTTAACGATTATTATAAATTTGTAGTCGGAAACTACTGTTTGAGCGCATATAAGATTGAACAGTCATTCTGAGAAGTAACTAGATTGTATTACTTGCGGTAGAACGTCGGGTTCTATAGTACTGCAGTGTTATTTCGGTTTACAGAGCAGGGTCAGGCTATTTAAGGGGTATTAAGCTGATTTTGCTGACCTCAGTAGAAGTGTGGGTCATATCGGAGGGGCCACTTCTAGAAGGTCACAGCTACCTTCATTATATTAAAAATAGCTTGGATTTCGGAATCCAGTGTGGTTTAGGGTGCTATATTGTTGAGGTTTATAGTCTCGGAGACCACCACTTATTATTTTTTAATAAATTTTATTTTGTATTGGTTTTATAATCAAGTTTTGTGGGTTATTTTTGTATTGTGTTTTATGGTGGCATTCTCTAATTGATTTAGAGTGTATATTTATAAGGTGTATGTCCACAGGGCGACCATATTAAATATTGTTTAGGATTTAATTGTTTAGTGGTTGCCTTGGTTTTTACAACTTAGTTTTAATTTCTGTGCCCAGCGCTGACGGGCAAGTGCTGGTCTCTGGCTGTGCTTAGTTCGGTAGTGAAGCATAGGACCAGAAACAATTGAATCGGTAACCATGGCACCTTCGCCCTTGACGGTACTGCGGTATGGTGTCCGTGAGGAGATGAGATGGCTCGCCCATACTCACAAGTATGTGGAGCGATCTGACATGGACGATGTCCTGCTCAAGCGTGTGGAGGACGCAATGACACGCGTCGGGAAGGTGTGTCGGCTGGCTGCGGAGGCTGAAGCCCTCGGGCTTACGGATGAGGCTTCGGTGGCTGCAGTGAAGCAGCTCTGCGCGGATGCTGACCAAGCGATGGAGTGCTTGGGCGACATCGAGCGTCGCGCGGAGAAAATTAAGCGGTCGTGACGGAATGACCGCGGGGAGGGTAGCGGAGACCCGCCCCCTAAGGGTGTTGTTGGACGGCTGCCACACCTGGAGATTCCGGCCTTCGGTGGGGCAATTGATGAGTGGCCGGCATTCATCAATTTGTTCGATAGTTTGGTCCACGGTCGGGACGACCTGGACAACGCCTACAATTTGGCCCAACTATTGATGGCACTGCGGGGTGAACCGAAGGAGTTGGTCGGTCACCTAACGGTCACGGCAGGCAACTACGAGATAGCCCGGTCCATATTGTTTGACCGCTACCAGCACAAACGGCGATTGGTTGATGCGCAGCTGGGGAAGCTGTTTAGCATCCCAAGAGTAACCCGGGATGTTGACATCCGGGTACAGGTGCTCAACCCTGTGCTGGTGGCCACTAAGGCCCTTCAGAACCTTGGTCTGCCGGTAGACCAATGGTCTTATATTGTATTGTATATGGTTTTGTCACGGTTGCCTGCAGCTGTTCAAAGTCGGTTTGAACAGCTGCATGGGGGCAGTAGTTCGGAACTGCCCACGCTCGTCCAATTAACGGATTTTTTGGAGGGTGAATGCAGGCGATGCGACACATTGGATACGGAGGCCAGTGTGCAGCGCCAACCCGCGCGGATGCGGGAGGGGCCGCGCCCCCCGCCCCCACGGGGGGGTGGGCGGTCAAAACAATTTGGCGTTTTGAATGCCGCGCCGTCGGGTGACGGCTGTGTGCACTGCGACAGTGCCGGTCATGAGGTGACCAGTTGCGCCAACTTTAAGGCGCTCGGGGTAGCTGCCCGCAGGAAGGTAGTCTTCCGCCACCGATTGTGTTTCGGTTGTTTGGGGCCGCACCCGCTGAGTGAGTGCTCACGTGCGTCCCCCTGTGAGTGCTGCGGTGGCAAGCACCACATCGTGTTTTGCCTGAACCGGTCTGGCCCTTCGGACGGTCACCAGGGCCGGACTCAGGTTGGTCGGCCACAGGGCCCAACCAGGGCCGGACCCAGTCCCCCTCCGGGCAACGGGAGTCACTAACGGGGTGACTGGGGTACCCGCGGACTACCAGCAGGATCCCCACATTTTTGAAAATTTGGAAAATCCAAATATGTTGTCGGTATTAGGCGTCCAGTACCAGCCGGTGTCAGACATGTTTTCGTATCGAGTCGAGTTGGACTCCCCGAAGGTCTGGACGAAACGGAACGTCCTTTCAACAGTGGCTAGGACATTTGATCCAAACGGGTGGATTACCCCGGTAACATTTCAGCTCAAGTGTTTTATGCAGCAATTGTGGTCTGCTGAGCTGAAATGGGACGACCCGATCGGCGGGTCATTGAGCTCAGAGTGGGACTCGTTCTTTTCGACCCTCCCTGGCATCAATCGGATTTCACTGCCACGGAGGTTGGTCCCCACCAAACGATACACCGCCACCCTGCATGGGTTTTGCGATGCCTCGGAGAAGGGCTACGGAGCTGCGGTATATCTGCGTACGGTCGACTCCTCGGGGGAGGTTGATGTGCGGTTGGTCATGGCCAAGAGCAAGGTTGCGCCGTTGCGCACTCGCCTGACCATTCCCAAGTTAGAGCTTTCGGGAGCGGCTCTCCTGACTCGTCTGCTCAACCACACGATGACGGTTCTTCGTGGGTCAATAGCGTTGGAAGATACGGTCTACGCTTGGACGGACAGCCAGATCGTTTTATGCTGGCTGAAGGCTTCAGTTCACAAGCTGGAGATTTTTGTGGCGAATCGGGTTTCGCAGATTCTGAATTCGGAGGTTCCCTTAATCTGGAGACATGTTCCAGGGGAAATGAACCCAGCAGACTGTGCGTCTCGTGGGTAACACGCTCCGGAGTTGGTTGGACATCCCTTGTGGTGGGGTCCAAAATGGTTGACACAAGCCGAATCGGATTGGCCAATGAGTCCACGCGTTACCACGGCGAACGGCGCCTTGACAGTCGGTGTCTGTACGACGCAACCAGAGCCGGAAGAGGAGTTCAGCCTGATGGAACGGTACAGCTCGCTCGACAAGCTGGTCAATGTGACCGCCTGGATCTGCCGATTTGCGCGGAATTGTCGGAATTCTGAGGCGCAACGAGTGCGGACACAGGTCCTGACACCATGGGAACGGAACCATGCGTTGTTCGCATTGGTACGGAACGTGCAGACGGTGCACTTTAAGTCCGAATTGGACATTCTGAGACGCGGACGCGTCCAACTGAAGGGAGCTGTGGCTCGGCTCAACCCGTTTATTGACCCTCAAGGATTGCTGAGGGTAGGAGGTCGGCTGCGGAATGCCAACCTGCCTTATACGGTTCGCCACCCGTTGTTACTCCCTAGGAAAGGGAAGTTGGTCGAACTGTTGATACAGGATCGACACATTCGGAATGGGCATATCGGATGCCTTGATGGCGTTTCTCCAGCGCGAGTTCTGGATTCTATCGGGAAGACGCTTAGTGCGTAGCGTCGTATTTCGGTGCCTGCCTTGTTATCGGGCCAAGGCGGCTACGATGCAGCCCCAGATGGGCGATTTGCCCTCGGATAGGGTTAACGAAATCCGGCCCTTTGCGGGTGTCGGAACGGATTTCGCGGGACCATTCATGGTCAAGTCTTCACAGCTACGGAACGCCAGATTAGTGAAGGCATACCTGTGCGTCTTCGTGTGCTTGGCCACGAAGGCAGTCCACTTGGAGGTGGTCAGTGACCTCACTACAGAGGCATTTATCGCATGTCTAGATCGGTTCGTCTCACGAAGGGGCCTCCCGACATTAATCCGTTCGGACAACGGCACAAATTTTGTCGGAGCCAGGCGATATCTGCAGGAGGTCACTTAATTCCTGAACGGTAATCAGGATGCCATCGGTACGGCTTGCTCCCGACGAGGGATTGAATGGGTTTTCAGTCCGCCGGGACGTCCTTATTGGGGAGGAATATTTGAGGCTGCGGTTAAATCGGCTAAGTCGCACCTGACGAGGATCATCGGTGAGACCTCTCTACGCTTTGAAGAGCTTGCGACGCTGTTCTGTAAGATTGAAATGACACTGAACTCGCGTCCGTTGTGCCCGCTCAGTTCGGATCCAAATGATTTGGAAGCGTTGACTCCGGGTCACTTCCTGATAGGTCAGCCCCTTAACGCCCTGCCAGAATACCCATTCGGTGATGTTAAGTTAAGTCGGTTAACTAGGTGGCAGATATTGCAGCAGATGGCTCAAGATTTTTGGAAACGGTGGTCCCTTGAGTACTTGCACATCTTGCAGCAGCGCCTTAAGTGGACTGATCGGACGAGCCCCCCTCAAGTCGGTGATTTGGTGCTGAGGATGCGAACCTGCCATCATTGAGATGGAGACGAGGACGGATCGTCAATTTGTACACGGGTCGGGATGGCACGCCTCGATCAGCAGAAGTCAAGGTGGGGGACTCGGTCCTCAAGAGAGCGGTCGCAACACTTTCTCGCCTTCCTATTGATTAGGGACAGGTTCGGGCCTGTCAGGGCGGGTGACTGTTTAATATTTATGCTTCGGAACGCACCTCCTTTTGTTGCGCGACTCGGAACCATGCGTTGTTCACTAGCGGAAACAAAACCGCAGCTGTCACTCGTACCAACGAGATGAAAAATTGGAGGTTATCTTTTCTCGTCGGGAGAAAAAACATGTCTGCTCAGGCGTCGGGCCATTGCTAGTATTTCGGTGTAACAATTGTCTAAATACAGGCGTCGGGCATGGTCGGAGTGCTCATCATAAACATCGTCGGGAAATAAGTAGATTCGCGTCAGCAGTTGAGTGATTCGTGGTGAAGGTTGAAGTTGTACGGTCTCCAACTCGTCGTATGCGGACGGCGACTCCTCGTGTCGGCAAGGTTCGGTTCCTCTCCTATCCCAAACTTGTGCTCCTATCCCGCATTCCTGCCTCGAATCGAGCTTTCGATCTCCGGTCTGCGACGATAAGGTAAGGTAACAATCAAGATTTTCTCTCCCGTGCTGGCAAAAACCCAGCCCCTCAAGATTCCGCGCCCTTCGGTTGAGGCGTGGAATTAAACACAATTGATGTTATATCTACTGCTGATTCTTAATTAATTATTGCTTCAATTTTTATCGTTTATGTCTTATATCTTAACTTCGTACATCTCCATACTTAACCCAAAGTATATTATTGTTTCGTGATAAACCAATTTATAACATTTCATCTTAATCGCAATAATCTCAGTTCACATTAGTCAGGCAAATACTGATTCCGCTTTCGCCAGAAAAATGCAACTTCCGGCGGATGGGTATGCCAACTTACATAGAAAAATGTTCAACCCCATTAAGTCGATGTGTTCCGTCGACTGCCCATCTTTGAAGCGTTATTCGTCCAAAGGGAGACACTCCAAATTTGTTATGCAGACTTCCCTTCCCCTTAATCGTAGTGTTTGAAGTAAATAGATGTTTTTCACATAAAACGTGATATTTTTTGGGATCTAAGGACTTGCGACAAAAATAAGTATTCAAATTATCATAAAACGTATTGTTTAAAATTATAGAAATAATCAGTAGTTTTAAAAAACAGCCACGTTGCAGAGTGAACTGTTTATATCCAAGTGTCCAAAATTTTAACCACCACGAATCAAGTTACTCATTTTACCGATATCATAGAAGCAGACTTTACCAAAACAAGGCAATCAGCGGCAATAAATTAAATAGTTCCAAAAAAAACTTCAGGGTTGTGTGTCGAAGTGATCCCCTGAAAAGAGTCCAATAAATTCCTATCGATTACCCCTACTGCCGCCGGGGTGGTGGAAGAGTGTAATAGGTCCCTGTTTCCAGTTTTTCGCTGATAACTCGAAAATCATTAGCAATATCAATACACCTTCTACAAGCACATTAATTCACTATAGGTATATAACATTTTGGACAAATTAATAATTATTCTGAAGTTGGTTTTCAAAACCGTACCCCTTCCGTTGCAAGAAAAACTGATGGACCTGCAAGGTAATCTGGAACATGCAGTAGAGACTACTCTACCAGATAGATGACACGCCTTTAGTAGCCCTGTCGGACCTGGAAATAATTAGCATTTATAGTCCTAAGTAGAAAATTAAGATGGTATTCAAAGCCCTGAACGGGTATTGCCTGAAAATCTTTTTGATCTGGACGGTGTTCTGGAACATGGAGTAGCGATGTAGTATTGTGTCACGCCAATTTCTATGCGGATGTGGTGCGATAAACCACAAACCGGTTACCAATCTCTCTACGGAAAATCGGTCCTAAATGTGTTTGACCCATTGTGGTCTTAAGTATTGATCGATTACAGTATAAATGTTTATAAATTTTTCCAAAATGTAATATAAGTTCATGAATGTAGAAGTTAATGTGTTTAATTTTTTCATGGATTTCGTGTCATGAGTGAAATTCTGGATAAGGGGACCTTCAACACCCCCACCACCCCGGCAGTGGTGGAAAAAATCGAGAGCTATTACACACACAGCTGCACAATCCTGGGGATTTAATGTAGACTTGAGGCAGAGGAATTAAATTAGTAAATAATAAAGTAGTTACATTATATAATTTAATTCCGCTGAATTTTTGATTAAACGGGATTAATATATGTACATATGATCCTTAGCTCAAAGATCGTACCTGGCCATTAGTTAAAACCCTGTCTTTTTTATGATTCTGACGTATGTATTACTGAACTGACGTTATTATATTATCATGGCGACATAACGAATCTGACCAGTTGGTGTCAAATTGACGTTTAGCAATTTGACACTAACTGCAATGGATTTGACGTGGATTTGAGTTATAGAATAAGGAGGCTAATCAGAAATGTATTTTGGATACTCATCTTAAAACTAATTAATATATTAATAACAAACATAAACTCAGAAATCGACTAAAACTGAAAATGATTTCGACCTGTATCAAACTTATTATTTTGCGTGTGTAATTATTTGTTTATTAAAGCGCTTCCTTACTCGTTCCTTTTAATCTCGATCGGGTTAAACTCCATATAAAAGATAGCGCCCTGAAAAGGGATGCCTCAATTATTTACATAAACGCCATAAAACTTAACAAAACGGAAATTTATACCGAAATATTTTGTGGCAATTTCCGTTTTCGGTGACACATTTTTTCGGTGGGTCTGTTGTTCCATCGTTAATCTTGGAAACAAAAACAGCAAGTTTGCCGCGGGAGTCTGCGCCGACCATAATTTACGAGGAGCAAGTGTGTGCGACACGCGGCAACGTTTCGATGCTCCTTCGATAAAAATTACACCCTGTATGAAACGCGGGAACCAGCACACCACACGCGCTGGTTAATTTTCAGGCATATGTGGATGTTTCTCGGCAAAAATATAGTGTAAAAACGGTGTGCTGATATGGTTGATAAGCCATCCCGTCAAACACAATACTTTCTTCCTTCATAGTTCTCCAAATCTGAACTCGTATGTGACTGAAGTTCGGAATACGGCTTGAAAATCACCGATAAGAATGTTGAACAGCTGGAATCATAGAAGCTATAAGTTGATTACAACTAAAAATTGGAAGAAAATGTCAAGCGCCTCGAAGAAAATTACGGGCACAGAGATATATTCATCAATAAGAAGATCATTATTAATACCGCGTCTGGCACTGAATCTGACACTACAGAAAGATGCACTAACTCCAAATCCGAACAGGACTACATGAGTTGAGTTGATATTTAAATTTGAATAATATAATTAAACATGTAAAAGGATCCACATACAAACCCATATGGTTTCAGGGGTCCTTATTAAAATGCTCATGTTATGTTTTTCTATATATTATAAATAAATTTAAAAAAAATATGTTGTTTAAAAAAAATAAAAAAATGTTTGAACTCCCACCAAGGCCCATGAGCTAGAATGAAACAAAATTCAGTCGTGGGGGACGTTTGTAGTGTTATGCTACTTACGTGCTATTTTCCGGTCTGTTCAGTTGGATACTTGCTGAGCTGTACAGCTTGATATTTGGTTTCACCTTTATTTTCATAGGACCCTGTAACGTTTTAAACCATAAGAACACATTAACAAATCATTTTTGCTTCGTATTTTCACACTATCAGTACTTCTAAATCGATAGCGAAGGGGTTTACCTTTGGTGACCTTGTACTTGGCTTTCTCCAAAACTCTGCAATCTCGGGCTTCTTGCGCGCTGGTGCGCTACCCTTTTATCTATCGCTGTTACGTAATTTTGGCTATGTGAACTTGTTGATTTTTCTATTACGAGCCTGAAACCAAAGTCTGACATTTACTTTGTTGTTGTTTATCTGGTTGTCATGGCAATGTCCATTCAAACTCGTTAGCGGTCTGATATGTTTGCTTCAATACTTTTACAAAAATACTTTTTCTCTCTTGGCCACTCACAAAAGTTGCTTTTAATTTAAATAATTTTTAGAACTCTCCAAAAAAAAAGTATAAGAGCGGAACATTTCTGAAATTCTAGAGTCTCACTTCAGCTCTCAAGCAAGAAGCATCACCTAAAGGCCTTATCCCGGGGTCGCACTGCCCCGGGATCCTGCGAGCCTCTACTACTACGCCTCCTGACTTGGCGAGCCTCTACCCTGGCCGGCGTTTCGTTGGGTCTCCACTTCACCTGCCGTTCTCTGCAACACCTGCCCGTCGGTGACTTCAGGCCGACACGTTGCGGGCCTCTACCCTGGCCGGCGCTTCACTACCAGGGCCCCTACTCCTGCTGCCCGTCTGGGTCTGATGACTGATTGGCCGCCGGCCACGCTCTCCATCTGCAAGTGCTACGTCGCCCACCAGTGCTTCCACTGACCGGTTCGCCAGACCGTGTCCACTGCTCCTTCTGCTCCTACTCTCCGTTTCCTCCGCTTCCTTTTTTTTTTAAATCTGATACCTGTATTGTTTATAAAACCTGTCTCATTTCATCCACCCTCATCTTCCTATCATTTTTCTAAAGTCATTGTATATACCCCTAATAAACTGTCATTTCTAAATTTTATCCTGGTTATTTTCTGTTAGGTTCTGGTTAGGTTCATATCGTTACTCGACACGTTCCTACTTCAGAGTTACGCCAAGCTAAACTTAACCTGACACAATACCTTACTGGTGACCTTGTGCTGATGGTTCCACCGTTACGGCAACACTCCAGTTGCTCAGCAGTTCCGGGCGCGCGCACCCAGATGTAGAACTCGTTGATGATGTAGTACGCCCAACAGCCTTTCTTTGGTAAGGCGCAGGCAAGGTCACGAAAATGTCTTTTGAAAGCACTTTAGGAAACGGGCAGTTTCATATGCTTTTGCCGCTTTTTCTTATGCATTATTGAGCGGATCGTATAGAAAGCAAAGCCAAATTTGGCTAGAGTAGGTTATTGTGGCTAAAAATAGGCAAAATCCGTCGTTCCGCACCCTAATACTGCCTTATCCCCACCGTCTCGAATGTTAGTAATTGGTGTATAAAAAATAAAAAAGAACTAACGATTTCCGACACTTCGCGTTTTTTGATATCGTCTCTAAACTGCTGTCGTCGTCATCGTTGTTGTCCGCACTGAGAGATATTAATATCTCGTTTTGTATGTTTTCTACGTGTATATCTCGTTCGAAATCTTGTTGTATTATTGACATCGGTGACATCTCCACAACCTTCTTTCAGTCATCTACTGTTACTCCTGCACACGCAGCTTCTAGCAATCCCATCATTTTCGCCGTACTAAATGATGGATGCGTATTGTGTCGAGCTGCATGGTCCTTTATATAAGCCCAAATAAGCTCTATGGCATTGTATTGGCAGTGGTAGGGCGGCAATTTTCTTACTTCGTGCCCATACTTCTGGGCTCATTCGTCAATTATATATCTTGGTTTGCATCGCTTTTAAGCTTTGATTAAACTAAGTAGTTCTGCTTTTAGTAAACCAGAACTGGCACACAAACCGTTTCTGTTCAGCCAAGAGACAATGTCTTCTATATTGTTTGACTGAGTGGGTGGCTTGTCCGCATGTCACTAATGATACGATGCACTATCTATAACGATTATAAATGGATTCTCAAGGTTGAATAGCAGCTTTTCGAACCATTCTTTAAATACATTAAAGTTCATTTCCTCATGGTAATCGCTTGTTTTTTTAAGCAAATGCGAGGAGGCAGTCAGGAATGAAGCTTTGAGCAGAGCCTGCGTGATAAATAATAAGGCGTGCACCATTCCCTGATGAGAGTTTTGATGTGTAGGCCGCTGAATTATCGGTCTATGTATACAAAAACCGTATGGTTTGCATTTAACCATGTTTCATCCAGAAACACGAAATTATCTCAATATTTACTTTATTCATTTTCCGTAAGAATGTTAGTCGCTTCAGTTTCAGATCCTGGCGCTCCATTAATATTTTACGCTTGTCAATTTTATTTTATTTAAATCCTAGCCTTCAAGACCTTCCTCAGAGATGTTTTTACATCCAGAAAATATACTACGTTTTTTAACGACTCCAATAGCTTTTTGGGTTAGGCTATTATTTTCTAGAGTAGTATCCATAAATATGGTTTCTTATTTCTTCCGCAACAAAACTATCAACGTCAACGATTTTTTTTTGTCTCTTTATAGAATTTCGCGTTTTCATTGCATTATCTTCGAGCCCCATTTCCCGAATTTTCCTGTGATTATTTGGGAAACTGTGTGTGTTTTTGTTAATGCCAATAGTTGCGGCAACGCGATCTCTAGGTCTTGTTAACAGACGCCGTTATCTTCATTGTGAAAGTAATTATATAATTTAACTACCTGCTCCCGAGCTGGAGCGTTGAGAATTTTTGTTTGTTTTGACATCGACATGATACTGTACCAGAACAACAGAACAGAAAAAACCAGATAACTCTGAAAACGTAATTAACACTGCACTTGGGGACATTATAAAGTGGCTACAATCATATAATTTACAAATTAATATTAACAAAACCAAATTTATGCAATTTCTCTCCTATAATTCAAATGCGCATCCTATTTCTATTGTAGATAATAATGAAACAATCTCCGAAGTTGACAATTTTAAATTCCTAGGCATCACAATCGACAAAAATCTAAATTGGAAAAAACACGTAGAATCGGTATGTAACAAAATAAATCGCTTTGTGTACGCTTTGTACCAACTGAGGCAAACTGTCTCTATCGAAGCCGCTCTAATGGCCTACCACGGTTACGTCTCCTCTGTACTCAGCTATGGTCTGATCCTGTGGGGAAATTCGGTGGAGGTGGAAAGGGCTTTCAAAATTCAAAAAAAGTGCATAAGAGCGATCTGTAAGGTTAAATTCGATCAAACATGTAAACCACTTTTTAAAAAACTTAATATTTTACCTCTACCATGTGCACATTAGAGATGTTTGTGTTTTTGTTGCCTCTCATCGAGAAAACTGGAGATCCAGAAATGAAGGACAACAGAGACAAATAAGAGCAAAATACACGAACCTACTATATCAACCTCCTGGATTTAAGGACATTTATAGGAAGAATATATACAATATGTGTATTATTTTGTTTAACAAGCTGCCTGATGACTTTAAAGTACTGACTAGCAAGTCCTTAAAAAATAATCTTACTAAGTGGCTACAACAACACTGTTTTTATAGCATTAAAGAATATTTAGAATATAGAAACTAAACATTTATAAATATAAGATTTTACAAACGGACATTTTAAATTTTAATTATATATCTAAATCAGAATTAAATTAAAACGATTTACTATAATATTGCGCTATTTCATAAATTATAACTATACTATTTTGCATGCTTATACATAAACTGAAAACACTGCACATACTTTAAATTTAAGATCATCTTATTACTGTTTTCTGGCAAATAATAATCATTTCATTTCATTTCATTTCGAACAAACAATTCGTTAGGCAATCAGAAACCAAAAATATAAATGCCGGGTCAGAAGAGAATAACAGAGATCACAACAAATATAACAAGTCAGTTTGCACTATGACAAAAGCAGTGATGATCAAGATGACAAGATGTCTTAACAAGATAGAGGCCATATCGATGCTCTAGGGAAAAAGGGAGATATCTATGCCGTGATATCTCTATTATAGGAACATTGTATAAAGTTTAAAAGCCTAAAAATGCAACATTTCTATTCATTCTTTTACATTTGTCCTGACAACTCTTGACAGGGGTATAGGAGTAGGACAGTATAGCTCTCCACTTTGTCCGATCTGCAGCCATCTCCAGCTCTGACTAGTTTAAGCTTACCACGGTGGCCTCTTTATGTGGGAAGTGTAGGCTTCACCCTGCAGTGGGAAGGTGTAGGCTGATAGATGATTATTATGATGATGAAAATTACTTTTTTATTATTATTAGCCTACATCATCCCACTGCCGGGCAAAGGCCTCTCTTCCCCTCCTCCACTCTTCACGCCCCTGGGCTATCTCCTACCAGTTGTTGTCTTGGTACCTCAATTCGTCACTCCAGCGCTTCCTGGGTCAACCACGTCCCCTTTTCGCATTTGGGATTCAGAGAGTTGTTAGTTTGGCCCATCGGTCTGGTTGCATACGGGTGACGTGATCCGCCCAGTCCCACTTCAATTCAGCTGAATTTTCAGCTTTTGAAAATTACTTAACATTATTTATATATAAATATATTCTTGCTAACACTGTTTTATTTCAAAGAGAAATGTACAGCATAAATTTTAAATCTAATAAGGCTAAACATTCTTTCACAATAGTCATCCAGTCAATTCAACTTACTAACCCTCTTTCTTTCGTTTTTTCTGTGGAACATTCTTAGAGATTACAAAGAAAAAAAAACTTCGTTAGCTGATTTAACCTTGTAACGACGTAGTGTTCTATAATACTCGATATGTTTTGTTTTTAGAATTTAATAATTTAATTATTAACACAAATCCACAGCCGATCGGACTTCGGTGAACTAATTGTCAATTGTCAATTGTAAGACGGGCTAGTTTCCGCAACTCGACGACGAAAGCGCCTATTTTGCGTGTGGGTGGGAATGCGATATCATTAGAGCCAACCCAACTCCTCCAGGAACGGCAGCAGGCCCTTTACGTTACCGACTATCCCTGGAAGGTCCCTCGATTGACCGAGGTGTTTAGCCCTGTAGTCCGCTACTCCTGTGCGCTCCATGAGGACGTGAGCAGCCGTTTCTTCTGCCTCCAAGCAGGCTCTGCAAAGGGGGCTGTCGGTAACACCTAGGACATATAGATGTTTATTAAAGAAACCATGGCCAGTAAGTGCTGCAGTCACCAGTCGCATGCGCGGCCTACTAAGTCGAAGCAAGGTCTTAGCAAGCCTAGCGCTAGGGGACGGCAAGGCCAGCTTAGCCTGTCTGCACTCCTCATGGTTTGTCCAAAGAGTGGCATGATCATTCCTGGTCGACACTCTCAGAAATGTGCGTACCATCTTGAATGGAAGAGGGATGATAGGTTCGGGACCATACGCTGTCAAGCTAGATCCTTTACGCGCCAACTCATCCGCTGCATCGTTACCTCTTGACCCGCTGTGTCCTTTTATCCATTGAATGATTACGCGGTTATGTTGACATACCTCCATTAGTCGTTTGTGACACTCATAGATTAGCCCTGAGTTAATAGTGTTGCTATTTAGGGCTTGTAAGACGGCCATGCTATCCGAGAGGATTCGAATGGAGGAATCTCTTACCTTTCTTGATGCTATGGCATTAGCGGCCGAGATGATGCCCTTGCATTCAGCTTGAAAGACAGTATTATGGGCACCCAGTGGAATGGCTATCTTGACGTTTAGGTCCTCCGAGAAGGTGCCTGAACTGGTACACTGGCCTGCTTCAGTTTTTGAACCATCGGTGAAAATTCTGAGCTCTTTAACGTCGAGCCCCTCAACCCGATGGTCTTCATGTAACTGTATATTGTATTTTTTGTCGAAAACAAATTGTTTAGGGATTCTGTCACTGCAAGCCATAGAGATGGGATTTTTTTGTAAACTTCCCCTAGGATGTCGGTGTGTGAGGTCCTGTTTTTCCTCCAAAGTCCTAAGGTGATGAGTCTCACCGCAGATGATGCGGCCTCCTGCTTAATGTACAGCTGAAGTGGCGGAAGGCACAGCATGGCCTCCATTGCTGCTGTTGGAGTAGTTCTCATACTACCTGTGATAGCCATGCAGGCCAGCCTTTGGAAGCTTTGCAGTTTGCTTACCATTGTGGTTAGTTTGGTCCTGGTCCACCACACCACAGCTCCGTAGCAGACAAGAGGACGGATCACCGTCACGTATAGCCAAAGAATGATGTTGGGAGAAAGTCCCCACTTTTTCCCCACCATTCTCCGACACTGCCAGAAAGCAATACTCGCCTTCTTTAGTTTGTTGTCAATGTGGCTACTCCAGTTGAGCTTGCTGTCCAAAGTTATGCCCAGGTACTTCACCTCAGTTGCTAGCTGGAGTTCCGTTCCAAAGAGCTTAGGTAGGGTATACATACAAAGAGCCCTATTGTTAGTGAACATGACCATTTCCGTTTTTGTTGGGTTAACCGCCAGGTCATATTCTAGACACCAGCGCTCCACGATGCGAAGATCTGTTTGTTTAAGGTTGCACACTGTGCTCGCAAATTTACCTGTGATGAGGATTACCAAATCGTCGGCGTATCCTACGGTGTAGTATCCATTAGCGTTAAGCTTGGTAATTAGGTCGTTAATGACCAGATTCCACAGCAGTGGGGAGAGCACTCCTCCCTGCGGGCATCCCCGCACTACCTCCGCCGACAGGGACTCACCAGATAGACGCACGATACGTTTATTAAGCATGTTTGTGACCCAGTTGTTTACGGCTGTTGACACTCCATGCCTTGTTAGAGATGCACTTATACTGCTATGCTGCGTCTTGTCAAAGGCACCTTCTATATCAATAAAAGTTCCAAGACAGATGCATTTGTTTTGAATCGCCTCTTAAATTGTGGATACAACTGCATGGAGAGCCGATTCAGTAGACTTACCCAAACTATATGCATGCTGATTCTTGTGTAAGGTTACATGTTTTAACGCTCCATCTCTCAGGTGCCTCTCGCACAAACGTTCAAGAGTCTTAAGCAAGAACGAGGTGAGGCTAATCCGCCTGAAAGATTTAGCGTTAGTGTAGTCGCTCCTTCCTGGCTTCGGTATGAAAACTACGTTTACTACTCTCCACCTTTTGGTAACGTATCCGAATCTGAGACATGCTTTCATGATTCGGACCATTATATTGATGACGGGTTCCCCACCCCACTGTAGAAGTGCTGGGAAGATTCCATCTGGTCCTGCTGATTTAAAAGGTTTAAAGCTATTAATGGCCCATCTCTCCTTGTCAGCAGTGATAATATTATTAGTTATGTCTAAGTGGTCGACAGCTTCATGGTGAACCTCTTCCGGCCACACAATCTCTTGAATAATTTTCGTAATTCTTTATTGCACTCACATGACTGTAAAAATAACTTATGATATAAAAGAAGTGTACAAAGGCGAGCGTATCTCTAAATAAGAGATTTCTTCCAGCAAACCATCTTGGATAGGAGACGGAGATGATAGGTAAGGGAAAGAATTGCGCGTACAATTAAGACTATATTCTAATATAATACATATTACACATACATAAAACCCTATTGCTAAGAAATATAGACTACATACACAGTTACATAAATACAGCATATCAATAAATATCTTACAAATATACTAATACTAATACATTATATAGCTAAATAGAAAGTGAAAGATAGTGCTTCTTTAGTCGGTTCTTAAAGATATTCAGTGATGGACTGTCCCTGATGGTGCAGGGAAGTTCATTCCACAGCCGTATAGCGCGGATTCTAAACCCGTGCTCGTAGGTTGCAGTGGAGCGTTGTGGGGCTTTAAGCATAGTGGCTATGTGAGTTCTCCGAGGCCTGCCTGAAGAAAGAAATTCGAAGCGATCACGCAGGAAGTTAGGGTACCGAGGGTTCCACAAAATATTGTAGAGCAGGCATAGGATATGAGAGTCCCGTCGAAGACGAATCGGAAGCCAATTCAACTCCCTGCGATGTTGAGAAACGTGATCATATTTTCGCAGTCCGAAGATGAACCGAATCCCGAGGTTTTGAAGTCGTTCGAGTTTGTTCAGTTGCTCTTCATTTGCGCTTACCCAGCAAACATCAGCATAGTCAATGAGGGGAAGTAAAAGAGACTGGGCGAGAATAATTTTGGTCTGACGAGGAAGAAAGTTCTGAAGTCTCCTGAGAGAGTGAAAGGTAGCGTAAACTCGCCTGCTGACCTCGCTGATATGCGTTAACCAGTTTAACTGGTTATCGAAAACAACACCCAGGTTTTTCGCTGTGTCGCTATACATGATTACGGTACCGTTATAAGATACAGGAGGGACAGACTGTTGCTTCAACAAACATAGTGAGTGTCTGGTACCTATAATCATGGCCTGGGACTTGTTTGGGTTAACCAGTAGCCCAAATGACGAGGCCCATCCTCTAATACCCTCTAAGTCAGCGTTTATCGCCTCCACAGCGGAGTTTACATTATCGGGAGAGAAGTGGCGATAGATTTGTAAGTCATCCGCGTAAAGATGATAAGAAGATGAGAGGACATCGGAGATGGAGTTAATAAATATAGAAAATAGAAGAGGAGAGAGAATGCCACCTTGGGGGACACCGGAGGTGAGGTCACACCAATCCGTGCAAGTCGTCTCCGATTTGATACGCTGTTTACGGTCACGAAGGTTTGAGTCGAACCAGCTGACAGAATGGGAAGAGAGATTAAGAGATTTGAGAAGTTCAACGAGAATGTCAAAGTCAACACAGTTAAAAGCACTGCTGAAGTCGAGCAGGGTAAGCACCGAAAGCTGCTTCTGATCCATGGCAACCTGAATATCATCCGCACTTTAAGTAGAGCCGTAACTGTGCTGTGACCCGGTCTGAAGCCTGATTGAAAAGGATTTAATAGGTTGTTAGAGGATAGATATTGGGAGAGCTGGGTATGGACAATGGATTCGAGGACTTTTGATAGGATCGGCAAGATGGAAATCGGGCGATATTCTTTGAAGCAGGTGGGATTGGATGATTTAGGGAGAGGGATAACTAGTGTATGTTTCCAAGCAGTAGGGAAGGAGCAGTTTGAAAGGGAAAAATTTAAAATGTGCGTTATGGCCGGAAGCAGGTCATCTAGGATAGTGAAGATCATTTTTAGGCAGATGTTGTCATGTCCGACTGCTTTGGAGCTAATCGCCAACAATGCCCTTTTAACTGTGTCAACTCCGACATATCTCAAGTTGGTGGGAGTGGTTTTGGGAAGTGACCTAGAGCGCAGGCTCCGAAGAGTGGCTTGCTTGACAGTAGAGTCCATCACAACGGGCGGTGCGGAGAGAAATTGATTAAGAGCGTTGAGATCGACATTACCTGAATGCGTGTCCTGGGCCTGGGACTTGCCAATACCAAGTGTCCTGAGAAATTTCCACATCTGAGCAGGAGTGTACCTTTCGATACACTCAAAGATGTGGCGGCGTTTGGCGTCGCGACAGAGACGATTGCAACGATTTCGAAGCGATTTGTAGGTGAGAAAATTGTCATCTGTCGGATCCTTTTTGTACCTGCACTTAGCCCGATCTCTCTTGGTCATAAGTCGCTTGATATCATCGTTTA
Source organism: Argyresthia goedartella (assembly GCA_949825045.1). Taxonomy (NCBI): domain Eukaryota; kingdom Metazoa; phylum Arthropoda; class Insecta; order Lepidoptera; family Argyresthiidae; genus Argyresthia; species Argyresthia goedartella. The sequence continues at coordinate 17,385,118 of OX463810.1, forward strand.
GCCAGGGAGCAGGCAGGTGCTTCACTCTAACTTTTTTAATGGGAGCATTTTTGTCGTAAAGTCCCAGGACAATTGTATTGAAGCTGTGAATTTTGTCATCAACGCTCTCGCTCAAGATGACAGGGGACCAATCGACCAGTGAAACATCAGACTTGAGGGAATCCAGGTTGATGGCTTTGAAGCTGCGAGTTTCAATAAATTTGGTTCTGCACTTAGGGGACCTAATTTTATATGAGACGTAAATGAGGTCGTTGAAAGAAAAAGGTGAGTTAAGTTGACCATGAGTGGCCACCTTATCCAGGTTGGAAATGATTATGATGTCAAGAAGAGAGGGCGAGCAATGTGGCTGGGAATGGGTGGCCGCAAGCGGCAAAATGTGCAGATTGTATGAATCTTCTATTGACGTAAGCTTGACTGAACGAGAATCATTTTTGAGGAGACAAGTGTTGAAATCCCCAAGAATGAGAGTGTCATCGTAAAGTGGGGTCAAATCATTATGAATAGATTCAAAGGTGTCGAAATAATCAACATGGAGAGAGGGGCTATAAACAACACCAAGAAGCACCTTATTGTGATAAAGAAGAATTTCAAGGAAGAGATATTCGGCAGACTCGGAGTACTGGCTAGGGGATGCGCTGATCACCTTGCACGGAATATCCGCTCGCAGGTAAACAGCAACACCTCCATCCGCTTTCCCGACTCTGTCATTCCTGTAGAGCCTGAAGCCTGGAAGAGAGTACATAGATGAGGAGAGTGAAGGCTTCAGGAATGACTCGGAGACAAGGATAGCGTCCACATGTTGGTCACTAAAAGCCTCGATAAGATCGGTGTAGCTCGTGTGAATGCTCTGAGCATTGATGTGCACAATGTTCAGATTCTTCCCAGACCCACCAAAGACAGTTCTGAGTTTGACAGAAAGTGGTTCTTCCACACTGGAAATGTCACTTTCTGCACTTACAAATTCATCGCTAGACGCACACGACAAGAAGCTATCGTTATTGAGATTCATATTATGTAGATAAAATAATATACTATAATATAATATAAATATATAACTAGGTATAGGAATATACCTAGCTGAAAATATATAATGATAAAGGAATCAAAAGAAAAAAAGACTAATATAAACCAATGGGGTGACCTAAACCCTCACCAGGCATGGATTGTTGTAAGAAATCAGAAAACCTACTATTACATTGTAAATAAACATCACACACACACACACACACACACACTTTACACAATAAGAAAGCAATAAACTATAGCGCTAACAATAGAATAAAATCCACAGCAAAGAGGTAAGCGCAAGACGGACCACGACTTCAAAAGCCGCACAATGGTACTTAAAAAAAAAAACTATCATACTGTGTCAATATGCTGTCAATAGTTGCAAATAAATCGAGTGGACTTGCAATTTAAAATAAAAATAGTTGCTACTACCTCGCAAAATATTACTAGTAGAGAAAAGGATCACGACATGAGCACTGTACCACCGGGGGAACGGAACACTGAATCTGATTGGTTTAGAGACAGACGAAGAGGGTCTAACCTTGCCTCTTCTTGCCCTGCGACTGAGTGGCCTGTTTCCTGGTCACTACGCCGGAGGCAGATGCGGCGGCGCCCTCAGCAGGTTTATTCCCTTTGCCGGCTGGCGAGGGGGTCTCCTTGCTCGGGTACTTCGCCATGAGTGGCCGCAAATCTGCCCAGCACTCCAGCCTCTGCCGCGACTTGTCAGGCAGCAACACGTGTATCTTGCCGTCCGACGTCCAACTGCTGCTGATGCCGAAGTGCTTCCGAATAATTCTACTTCCGGGGAAGTGAGTTTCCAACAAGAGACTGTGTGTTTCTGTGGTGGAAGAGGTATATGTTCCAACGGGTTTTTTAAGCGACCCTAGCCTGGAGGTGCCTTGTTGAGCCTTACCCGATTTGCTTGATCAACGGTTTCAATGTCGCAGCAGAATTTCCTCCATGAGTTGCTGCTTTTGAACCGTAGTCGTTTCTTGTACTTGGATTTGGCATATTTGTAGTTGTCCCAATCCTCATCAGCATTGGTATTCATCGCCCTGTTTAGCAGTCTTCTGATCTTAGCACGCATCCTATCTAGATCAGGACCCCACCAAGGCTGCCCCTTGATATTGGTAGGCGCTGGCGTGCTAAGCGGGCAAGTTGAATGGTAGCAGTGTATTGATGTATTAGTAAAATCTGTTACCTGTTGTTCGATTTGTTCGGGTCCCTCCGGATCTGGTAGAGTCTCAGCCCAAGCAAGTCTTTCACCTAGGATAGCTCTGTACCTGGTTCTGTCAGTCTTGCATGGGTTTCTCTTAGGGACAGTTGGGGAGAACGCTGCGTTGATCTCGAAGCGTATCCATCGATGATCAGAGCATGACGCCTCGTTGGACACATGCCAGCCCCCAACGTCGTCGGATATGTCCGCCGTTGCCAGGGTAATATCAACGATGGTTCTACTCCGCTTGGTAACAAAAGTTGGTTCAGAACCTATGTTAAGCACATTAAGGTTTGTAGTAAATAGGTATTCAACAAGTGTCTTACCTCTGCTGTTCATATCCGGCATGCCCCGCAGTGGATGATGCGCGTTCGAGTCAGCCCCAACGATGAGCTGGAGGCCAGACTTCTCGCAGTGGTCCACCAGCCGGCACAGGTCGTGTGGAGGCGGGTTGTCCTCCGCAGGCATGCAGGCAGAGGCCACCACGAGTTCGCGGCACCTAGCTGTGTCGGGCAGTTGCAGCCTTATGGCACATAGGTCCCTGGAACAGAACTCTGTTAATGGCTGTGCTGGGATGTTGTAAGTAGTTATGATGCACGTTCTAGGGTTATCGTGATCATTTGTAACGAAAAGCTTACCTCTCAAATTGGCGAGCCCTCGAATGCTACCGCGGTTGATCCACGGCTCCTGGATCAGAGCCACGGCAGTGCTGTTTGCCCCCCAACCAGCGTCTTAACTGGGCCGTTGCAGTTTGGCTGTGTTGGAGGTTGGCTTGGAGGACTTTACAATCGCGGGAGAGGGACACCATTTTTGGTCTACCCCTCCTCCACCTCCAAGACAAGTTCCTCCTCCAGCCGCATGGACAGCTCCTCGCCCTCAGAGGGCACCACTGCTCCCTGGGTCCCTGAAATTTAAGGTAGACCGAACCACTACCAAAAAGGAGCTGTCTGCCCTTTCCCAGCAGGGTCGGCACCACATCTTCAGGGACGTCTATAATGAGAAACAGGTTGTCCTGCTGCTCATCCACTTTCTGGAGGAGCCATCGGTCAACCTGTGCCCACTTGTTCATAAAGTGGAGGACTACGACGACGTCGGGCGCAGACTTCCACTTGCCCCGTTCGTTGGGTATGAGCACCCCACATCGAACCCTGCGGACCATCTCCGATTGGCGTTTCACCACCAACTGTACGTTGGATGGTGTAGACACGCCGGAGACACACTCCCGCAGCCAGTTCAGGGAGTACTCGTCCTCCACGAACAGTTTAAGGTGGCCGTCCTCGTAACGAGGCTTGCCACCGAATTCGGGGTTTCCTTGTTTGGATCCGCCAACGCTTCCCTCAAGATTTTGTCATCAATCTCGTTGAGGATGAGCGTTGACAGATCCTGTGAAATATGACCAGTAGCGACGTCAGTAACGGCGATGTACTGGTCAGACTTCAACTTCTGAGCATAGGTGACCCCAGTTCTGCGCGCTTCCGTGCACTGCTTTTTAGGTTCCACTCGAGGAGAATTACTATCCTCGAGTCGAGCCCTCTTAGCAGCCGCGCGCTCGTTTTTGCCGGGTCTCTTGGCAGATTTCAACTTCTTGTTAGAAGTCGGATCACCAGAGAACGCTACGGTAGGTTTAGCCCCGTTTGAGTCTAGGGTTGCCCCTTTGACACCACGGGAGCCGGTCACCTTACCCGCAGCTCCGGCTGTATTAACAGCGGGACCGCTAACGGTCGCCACCGTGGTAGATGGAACCCCATCTGTTTCTTCTTCCACCGGCGATTCGCCTTACGCCCTGGTCCGGTTTGCACCGTATCTGGACGTTTAGTCGATGGGCCCTTCCCTTGCAAGGATTGCTTGGGTGGTTTACCCTTTCGACCAACCGTCGTCCAGGCGCTGGCAAAATGCTCGGCGATGTTAGTCGAATAGCTCCGCGCACCGGGTTGCCCCGTAGCCCTGCCTCTCGACTCGCTTTCGGGCTTTGTGCAGCTAACCTCCACAGTGGAAGCACTACCGGTTTGCACAGGTAGTTCATTGATGGTGGCAGTGCGCCCAGTTAAGGCTTGAGGATCTGCCGAGGCAGATTCTCGCACATGTTTGGAGACGCTTGCGGTTTTCACCGCTGGAAGCGTTCCAGAGGGGTTTTTTGACCTGACACGATCCATGGTCAAATGTATAAAGATTCGTTTACTCTGTTTCCCACCCTCCACGGAGCCCGCACATTTGGGAGCGCCTACTCGCTTGGAACAGCTTTCAGTCGCTAGGAGTACCGAGTAGATATAGGAGCATAGGGCTGGTACTTGGCGCGACATCGGGAGCTCGCTTCTGTGGACGATGGGAACCAAGGTGTCAGCGACATGGTCCCTCCGCCGTAGTCACCGAAGCTTACCCCGTCAGCATGGCCCATCCCACCGCTTTGGCTGACGCCTTAGCGGACCCTACACCCCTAGCCGTGGCCCTTTAACGGGACACTTGGCCGTTACCCCAATCCGCGGCTACGGGCGAGGCTACCGTTTTGCCTGAAATCCAGGCCAAAGAGGGCGTGTTGCCTTACGAAGCTAAATCCACAGCAACGCTCGGCTCAACCCCCCAGGACCCCTTCATCCTGGCCTACGGTGATCAACTGCGCAGACCACAAGACGCAGGTGAGTGTAGATAGTCTGCCGGGTACACCCACCTTAACCGACAGAACCGGAGGGACTTTTAGCCATCAGCTAGTAAGAGGTTCGGGGACCAGTCACTAGCCGCTGTTACCAGGGGGCACCAGGAGGAATGAGAAGTTATGCAGTCGGACGTATCCTTCTGCATCACTTCAGCTCCCCCACACTAGGAGGTAGTCACTCAGAGCACCCTCTTCGGTGAACTAACAAAGACTTAAAGTCAAAGTCAAAGTACTTTATTACTGTAGATATTTACATATACTTAGCAAACGTCAATTTTGCCTCTTCTATACATTGGACCACTGTGGGAGCAGAAGGGCGTAGAAAACCCCATAGATTGATTTTTAGATCTCTTTTAAAAATAGGTTGTGCTTAACTATTACAAATATGAAAAATTTAATTATTATGATTAATAAGCAGGAATAAATAATTACAAAATTATTAACAGCAAGGCCTGTGTTGAGCTAGATTAACGCCATACAGTCCTGTCATTTAAGTAATCTTGAACATTGTAATATCCCTTTTTTGACGAAGTCGCTTTAACATGCTTTTTTAACTGCTCAAATGGCAATTTCAAAATCTCCAGAGGTATCTTATTATAGTAGAGAATACACTGACCCTTGAAAGAATTGCTAACCTTCGCGAGTCTAAATCGGGGCGCACACAGTCTGTGATTATTTCTTAGGTTAACATTACAGCTATCGCTAAGTTTGGAAAATGTTGTAAGGTTCTTGCGTACATACATTATATTTTTGAAAATAAATTGACTAGCTACTGTTAGTATGTCAATTTCTTTAAAAAGCTCTCTTAAGGAAGGAAGTCTGTTCGTTTTAAATTATAAAATAGTTTGAATATCGAATATTGAATAACCCCCACAACAAGATACCATAGGACATCACACTATGAAAGTAACTAAAATATACTAGCCTAGATTTAGACACATCCGTGCTTTGTCTGATGTTCCTAACAGCGTAAGCCGCAGAACTTAATTTACCAGCCAATTTATCTATGTGGGGTCCCCACTGCAATTTGCTATCAATGGTTATTCCAAGAAACTAATAACATTTACTAATTCTAACGTGCTGTTGTCTAACACTAAACTGGTCTCAACTTGCCTGACATTTGAAAGTGAGAATTTGATACACTTGGTTTTACCAGCGTTTAACAATACATTATTAACTGTGAACCAATTCAAGGTTAAAGACAATACACCATTAACATCATCAAAATCCGCTTTTTTTCTTTTAATTTTGAAGACCATTGAAGTATCATCAGCAAATAACACTATGTCAGTTAATTTCTCCACCATGAAAGGCAGATCGTTAATATATACCAGGAACAAGAAAGGACCTAATACGGAACCTTGTGGAACGCCAATTTTTACACCCGATCCATCAGATTTAACGCGGTTTACTTCTGCCTTTTGAATTCTATTGCTTAGGTATGATCTTAGTAGATCCAACGCTTTATTTTGAACTCCGTAATGATTTAATTTAATTAAAAGCGTATTATGATCAACACAATCAAACGCCTTCGACAGGTCGCAAAAAACTCCGATGCATCCTGTGCGGCCTCCCATGCAGAATAAATATGAGATATAAGGGTAATACCATCCGTAGTCGATTTACCCCTAGTGAAACCGTATTGTTTGGTGTGGAGTTGTTTGGTACGGTTGAAGTTTGATTGAGTATACTCTTTTCAAATATTTTTTAGTGTTGGAAGAACAGATATTGGTCTGAAATTTGAAGGATCACCCTTATCTCCCGATTTGAAAAGAGCTATCAGTTTACTGTGTTTCATGAGGTCTGGGAAAGCCCCATCGTCAACACATTTATTGAATTTATAAGCTAAATCTATAACTAGAATTACTGAACCAATGACTTTGACTGATTTACCCCACAGGTCTTCCGTATTTTTTAAGTTAAATAATTTAAACGTTTTGACAATGTTCTGTGGATATACATGATGAAATTTTAAATATACCTTACTGACGCTTGTGTTATGTTTTAATAAAGTCTCTGCTTCATATGGAGATGAATTTAGACGATCTGATGTGAGTAGGGGTACATTGGTGAAGAATGTTTCAAAAGCTCGAGCAACCACAACGCTGGATTTAACAACATCATCACCTATCTTTAGGCAGAAATCATTGTCCCTTGGTATAAATTTGCCAGTTTCACGGTTTATTATTTGCCAAACTGTTTTCATTCTATTATTTGAATTTTGAATTTTTCTATTAATATGTAAAGTTTTTGCAGTCGAGTGGCGTTTGTGTTGCCGGACCGAACGGACGTGTCTATAAACCTCCGACATCTTGCAAACGCATTTAAACAAACAATAGTTTACAACCCGGCGCGCGCCTTTGTTCTGTCTCTGGTTTATCGCGTTTCGGAGATTTGTATCAGCGAGATGATATGAGAGTGTCTAATATAGCTACAAGTTTGAAAGTAGAGTGCGTAAAGTGTGAATTAGATAGGTTCTGAGCTGCGCCCTACCAGATAATAGGCTACGCCATGCTGCTGTGACAATACGTGTACAATATTGTGTACGACAATAGGTGCACATAGCTGAGACAACTCAACGAGTGTTGCCTGGTGGGCCCGTTCCTATTCAGTGTCCTAACGCATGCAACCAATATTTATCTCCACAGACGAATCTACTAGAAGAGACCCCGAGTTTACGTCTCACACAATACATAACAGTACTCCCTAACCAGCACATTAGGTGTGTCATGACACTGGGATATCTCCTCAGCAGTAACGTAACCTTATCAATGAATTGCTTTCCCCAGACACACATACGATTACATAGGACGTAGAATCTTCATTATTTAAGGTATTTCTTAAGTGAATCTAAACCATAAAATTAAGCTCTCTCAACAGCAACAACCTGGGAAACAGACTTATTTCATTTCATCACAGACATTCGTGGTGCTTGATACATCATCATAAATACTAAGTCAATAGAAACTAGAGTTGCGCAACGAGTCGTGGTGTTATCCCACGCCAAGAGGCAGGCCCTTTCATGCACTTCCTGCAGGCACGTGAATAAGGACACTAAAACCCAAACAATATCGGACAGAAAAATTAAACAAAATAGATAAATTACGACAAAAAACATTCCTCAAACTAACATAGCTGCAAAACGGCGAAGCAAATACGTTTTTTTTTTGTGAAACAAGCCCCTTCTCTGGACAACGAGCTAAGAAAAAACGAATTCCAACGAGCAATAAACAATAGGGCCTTGTACAGGGACTGAACCTCGACCCGTGTCACGGACCTCACTACTACGCACTAATGAAGTGAACTGAAGTAGGTGATGTCAGTGCAGAGAGTCTCACTAGCTGAGCAACAACCTGGTGAGATTGCTCCGATTAAGATAGCCCTATATCAGATACAACAGTAAAACTAACTTTATATCTGGCAGGTAACATCCTTCGTAATGCTGGTTACCATTTCATAAACAGATACCGCTCTCGCTCCAAATTACTACGCCAACTCTAAACTATTCCATAGGCATAGTCATGTACAAATAGGTAGGTGATAGGTATACGAAAATACAAAAATAGGCAGGAACCTACCCAAGCACAATAAAACAAAACTAAACTATTTGCCACCATCCGGTCCAACCAGCCCATCTTGACCTGTTACAAAAATAAAATAAACAATAATGCAAGCCTACTGCATATTCTGAGAAATAGCGAGTAAAAGCCAACACTTGCACATCATAAAAGGATCATTTTACCATCTTGCAGAAAACAGGCAATTAACGAATGGCAGCTGACGAACAATAACAAAATAAAATCAAAGACTCTTTGTCCTAAGCGGGTCTCTCTCACGCCTATTTTATAGCTTCCAGGCCCAGCCTCCAATTCTCTTAGAAAATACCGAGAATAAATGCGCAAAGATACGCACAAACTTTGACAGCCACAACCCGTACCATTAACAATAGGTACGTAGGTAGTTCAAATTAATCAAATTAGCTCTAAGTTCTTTCTTTCAACAACATTCCAAAAAGATGAAAGCCTTATTAATGCCGAGAGATGCTAACTGCCTATTCCACGCAATTGCTGACCAAATTAATCACCTATATCAATTAACACTCGACCACACCCACATTCGTAAGGACCTAGTTAAATATGTAGAAGAAAACTGCTATGAACAGAACATAAAGTTTGCAATCGCCGAGCCTGAAGAAACCCTCAATGACTACATTAAAAATCTGCACAATTACGGCACTTGGGCTGAAGAGGAGATTATAATAGCAGCCGCCGAATACTTTCTAATTAACGTAACAATCCACCAGCAAAATACACCATCGCTCACATACAGGCCCAAGAATCCCGCGGATGCAGTGGGATCTATCAACCTCAACTTCACAGGAAACCACTACGACAGCGTATACTTGCTTGAATCACAAAATTTACCCACGAATCTAGCAACCGACAGCCAAACTGATAACAACATACATTCCCCGATACTAAATGCAACACCCATGACCTCCTCAGGGTCAACCATAACATCAATAGATGACATCCCTCACAACACCGGATATACGATGATACGACACAGCCCCATATTTAAACCAAAAGTCACATGCGAGCGTATGCGCATTGCTACTTGGAACGTTAGAGGATGCGCCGAAATACCTAAGAGACTCAACATTGATGCTGAATTGACAAACAGAAACATACATATAGCCTGTATACAGGAAACAAACATGACATCGGGGACATACGTGTCAAAACACTATCTCTGGTATCTATCAGGCGCAACCAGCATCGCACACTGTGGCTTAGCTATACTAATTAGAAAGGACCTGAACTTAACGGTCCACAATATAAATCGCGACCTGGAAACCATGGCAGCAACAATAACATCGGCCACTAATACACTATATGTAATAAACGCACATATCCCCAGCTCTTCCACGAGAGCAACCGCAGCGTCATCGCAACTTATAAAGATTATTCAAAATAAACCAAACAAAGCCAAAATATTAATGCTAGGTGACTTTAACGCGCATATCGGACTATGCGATACAAAGGAATACAGGAAAAAGGGAATTATAGGAACAAATCTCCTACACAAATCATCAAATATCATCGGGGAAATGCTAATGGATATCTGTTCCCGCGAAAACTTAAAAGTAGAAACCACCTGGGCTCGCAAGTCATGTCGGGCCACATGGTCTAACGGGAAAACAAAATCACAACTAGACCATATAATTATCTCGAATAATGCGCCACACACATTTAACTTCATCAGAGGACAATGGAGCTACCTGCATATTTCCGACCACAAGATAATCTGGGGTGAAATAGACCCACTAAACCTGCTTCCAAGAGTACAACCCAAACTAAGTTCAAAGCGATAACTGCTTTAAAGTTCAACTATAAACAGTGTTCGTACACCGCCCTAGCACGAGATGAAATAATTGACACAACACTAAAATACCGTAACGGGATTATGGAAGAACTTACGGCGAACAACTACAAATTTATAGAAAATGACGATGAATATACGCCCGAAATTCCGTGGGAATCTATTACAGGGGTTATGAAGTCAGTAGCCCAAAAAACACTTTCCGTAAAACCCGCTAGATCGCGGGAACACCGAATTGCTCTGGCAAATTTACAAAAGGCCAAATTCCTTAAAAGACGTCGACCAACCGACCAAACAATCAATAAACAACTCAAAGAATGCCGACGACGTCTTGAGGAAATTATTGATAATGAAGAAAAACGAGAATGCAGAGCAGTTTTTGAAGACCTAGGAAAAAACACCCAAGCAAACGCATGCAAATCGTGTACCACTATTACAGACGACACCAGCTTCAATCGAGACGGTGGAAAAAACAACGATTTATCCCAATGTCACGCTGGGAACAGGAATTAAGGAAATCAGAAGGCCCTAAAATGATGATTATCCCTAACGAAACTTCATTAAACCCTGACTATTTAGAAAATGGTCCAACAATAGCTGACATAAAAACGATAATCAGCCGCATGCGTAACGGAACAGCGCCGGGTACAGATCAGGTAGTCCCGGAACTGTACAAAGGAATACCGCCACAACTGTTAAAGGTTATTACCAAAACAATGCACAGAGCATGGACAGAAAATATAATACCGGAGTCCTGGAATGAAACGGTCCAATTACCTATCCCCAAAATCAGAAACCCGCAAGACACCAAGGACTATCGCCTTATAACAATGTGTAATACAGGATATCGCATATACGCGACATACCTGCTCATCAAACTAGACGAGATCACAAAAGAACTCGGGAACTACCAAGCAGCATTTCTCCGCAATAGATCCACCGATGACCACATCTTCACACTACGCAGAGTATTAGACGAAGAATGGCGCGCCGGTAACAGAACATATGTACTGGCGCTAGATATCGCCAAAGCATTTGACTATAGACCTAAACGTGCTCAAGGATATTCTCCTTTCAAGGACCAATAAGATTTTAACCAATAGGATAATAAAAGCCTGCATGTATGAACGGACCTGCATCAAATGGTTCGGACAGCAAAGTAACTTGATCAACAAAGGAAAAGGAGTAAAACAAGGCTGTCCATTGTCACCAAGACTATTTACAATATTAATGGATGATGTCCTCAAAACACTGGAAGAAGAAATTCCCAACATAAAACTGGACCAAGATGAAGAAATAGTCTTACCACTTATTCTCCCCTTCGCGGATGACCTCGATACTAACGTAACAAAGACGAAAATTCTTATAAGAGACCCCATAAACACCCAGCCCCCACAAGTGATCGTATTGGACGGAGTTCCAATACGACCCGTAGACGAAATAAAATATCTCGGCACATATATAACGGCAGGACATAGTAGGAGAGACACAATAAAGAAGAGATGCCGGCAAGCCATAGGCAATTCCAAGGCCCTAATGCATTTTATAAAGAAATCCAACATGGACTGGAAAATAGTACGCCTGATTTACAAAATGGTTATTGCACCGTGTATAACATACTTAAAGTGGCAGCCCTCACCAAAGCAAACCGTTCTAGACTAAGAAAATATGAACGCCTGATCCTCAGAGACATGTTTGAGAACGCCAGAAGCTATCCAAGATACCACAAAATTCATGACTTACTACAGGGCAAAACAATAACCAAACAAATCAAAAACCATCGGATGTGTTACTATACACATATTCTACGACGCCCACAAAAACACTTACTCCACGCTGCATTGAAATACGAAGCAAAGAAGAAGAAAGTTGGCCGACCCATTTACACCTGGAAAGATTCCCTTAAGCATGACATCAAATACTACGGTAAAGAACACAGTTACTGGACAGAATCAGCACACAACAGGGACGAAGTCAGAAAGGCATCGAGCCAAATATACCAAATTCCAGAAACAGACAGCGAAAGCGAAACGGAGACCTTACCGGATAACCCAAACGAACACGACAGGACAGGAAACTCAACCTATAACAATACCTTATGTCAAGGTCTCAGAACCAAATAGAACACACTGTACATGAATATTTTGTCTGAATGTTACGATTAGTGTTGCCAGACGTCCCGTATTTCACGGGACGTCCCGTATTTCGGGCATCAATTCAAATGTCCCGCCGGGACCGCCTCTGTCCCGTATTTTCCCGCATGCATCCACATAGCTCGGCAGCGCGCGAGCGACTGAGGTGAGGATGGCCGATTATTGCCGAGATGTCCCGATGCGCTCGGTGCAGCGGCCGCGGGGGCGCGCGGGCGCGGGCGGGAAAGAACGGTGTGAAAACAATGTTTGTCTCTGTTAGTTGCATGCATAATTACATGCAAATTACTTTCTATCTCATTTTCTTTCTAACGTTATGAGACGAGAGATTTGATTGATAGATCGGTTATTTTGTTTTGGTTTTTTTGCGACAACCGTGGCGTAAATACACGTACCTACCTAATTTTAACCTGTGATTAATTATAATTACAACAAAATGAGTGATTTAAGTGACAATGGCTCTGATACTTCGTCTAGAAGTAGTGGAATACCTACCAAGAAAGCTATCGTAACTTACGATATAATTGTCTTGACGGAGACATGGTTAATACCTACCATAACGGATAATTTATTTATTGACAGTAGGTACATGGTGTTCCGGTGTGACAGGGATCGCGTAGCTACAGGTAAGAAGGACGGTGGCGGGGTACTGGTGGCGGTCAAACGCGGCCTACAGGTTACCCGCTGTCCGCTGATGCCGCCGCCCGCAATTGCTGCCCCTCTGTCCCCTAACATCGACTTTGTTACCATTAAACTTCCCTCCAATAAACAGAACAAACATCATGTTCTCTGTGCAATTTACATTCCGCCTAAACAAGACTATGATACTTATAACATATTATTTGAACATTTGCAGTACACTCTTACGTCATCTGACGTAGATCTATTTTATATTGTAGGAGATTTTAACTTGCCCACGATCAACTGGGAACTGGATGGATTGCATTCAGTGAAACCTTTTTTGACAAAAGACAGTGGACTCATAGACAGACTCTGGTTGAATTTTGTATCATTCACGAATATCTTGCAGCACAATTATTTAAAAAACATCAATGAACGTACACTAGACTTATTCTGCAGTAACTGCCAAATTCAATCCTGTGAGCCCCCGCTCAACGCGCTCGTGCCGCCTGACGCGCAGCACCCGCCCCTCCACTTGCTTGTCCCAATCAACTTGTGCGGTAAGCCTATGGCAAGTCACACAGCCCCCCGATATAGGTTTGTCGAAGCGAATTTTGCGACAATCAATAATGATCTAGGGTCCATTGATTGGCGCAAAGTTTTAAGTGACTCACCTATAGATACAGCCGTAAACATTTTTTATGAACATTTATACAAAATAATAAAAGAGCGTGTACCTTGCCGGCCGGTCAAATCGGTCGAATTCCCCATTTGGTTTACCCGTCCACTTATACATCTGTTTAAAAATAAAAACAAGGCGTGGATAAAGTGGAAAACTTATAATAATCCGTCAGACTACGAAACGTTTTCTCTGTATCGTAGCCGTTTGAAAAAAAACAGTAAGACTTGTTTTGATAGATACATAAATTCTATAGAAGATGGACTGCAAAATGATATTAGACTTTTTTGGTCTTATATAAAAAGTTGCAAAGGTAAATGTGGTATCCCTAACACAGTAACTTTTCTAGACAAAAGCACCCATAACCCTGAGGAGGTATGTGATTTGTTTTTACAATATTTTTTTTCCGTATACGAAACGAGTAACACAGTCAGACATAACAGTGACATGACCTTTCCGCTTGAAAATTCAAGTAACGATATTATTTCCGACTTAACCTTTTCCGAAGACAAAATTATTAAAGCTCTTAAATCCCTTGACGTGACCAAGTCCTCTGGCCCTGACGGTATTCCACCATTCTTCCTTAAACATACTGCTGATGACATCGCTTATCCGTTGACTATCATATACAATAGATGTATTCACGAAGGGATCCTGCCTCAAATTTGGAAAACAGCTAACGTAGTACCCATTTATAAAAATGGCAGCAAACACAATGTAGAAAACTACCGTCCTATTTCATTATTGTCCACCTTGTCAAAGGTACTCGAAAGGTTGTCCATGACGCTGTTTATCCAACTTTGCATCCTGTCATCATACCTGAGCAACATGGCTTTGTTAAAAACAGGTCAACTCTAAGCAATCTTATTGTATATACTAACTTTTTGTTTGAAAGTATGGATAACCGAGTTCAAGTAGACGCAGTGTATACAGACTTTCGCAAGGCTTTTGACAAGGTAGATCATGTTTTCCTTATGCGCAAGATTGCCTATAATGGCATACGACGCAATTTACTGCGCTGGTTCCATTCTTATGTCACCAATAGAACACAAAAAGTAGTTATAAATGGGTTCACGTCTTCCTCCGCTATCACCGTCTCATCTGGAGTGCCCCAGGGGTCCATGTTGGGCCCACTTCTCTTCATTTTGTTTAAAAATGATATACACAAATGTTTTAAACACTGCTACTATCTTTTATACGCTGACGACCTCAAAATGTACCGAAGGGTTTATACAGAACAGGACGCACTATTGATTCAACAAGATCTTGACCGTTTGTCTACTTATTGTACTGAAAACAGATTGCAGCTAAGCATACCTAAATGTAAAACTATAACCTTTACAAAAAAAAACAATATAGTAAAATATACTTACAGCTTACTTAACATTCCACTTGATAAGATTTCAGATATAAAAGATCTCGGCATAATTTTGGACGCTAAACTTAATCTGGACGCACACACAAACAGTATTATCAATAAAGCCTTCCAGTTATATGGTTTTGTAATGCGCACATGCAATAACTTTAAACGCTCAGCCTCATACCTAAGTCTATTTAAATCCTTAATTAGGTCTCAATTAGAATATGCTACGCCCATCTGGAACCCCTATTATGATAAGTATAGTGAATGTATTGAATCGGTGCAGCGTAAGTTCATTCGTTCTGTAAATTATAGATGTCTTCATTCTAGAATTTCTTATCACAACTCGCTTACCAAGTACTCTTTACTTTCTTTGAAAGATCGTCGACTGTTTTTGGACTCTATGCTTCTATATAATATAACACACAATAAATTTGATTGTTCTTATATCACCAACAATATATGCTATAGAATACCAAGCGCTTCTCAGCGCATCAGAGATACATATCGTCATCGATTGTTTGTGACCAAACTATGCAGAACAAATGCAGGCAAGAGAGCCCCATTGTACAGACTACTGCACTCTTACAACGAATTCTTCTTAGGTGTTGATATATTTTCTTTGTCTCCTGGTAGATACAAAATGGCAATATTGAATATAATTTTTAATAAAGATAGTTAAGTGGTCCAGCTTATATACTTGGATGTACCTACGTAGTCTATAATAACATTATACATTCCATACTATTTTTACTACTAGTTATGATAATGTTTATGGTTTATAGCACCTATACCTAGTTACATTTATTTGTTTTTGTGAAAACAGTATCTTAATTGTTTAATTCTGTGTGATTTATCTGTGGAAAACGGTGCTGGTTGTACAATTACCTAATTTTACTTAATGCTACTTCGATAATCTAGTACTAACTATTGTAAAATTGTATGTTTTTCCCAATAAAAATAAAATAAAAAAAAAAACCTGGAAATAGAAGGAAAACATGAACTTGAAGAAAACAACAGCTGCTCTCCAAATCCTATATCCTCCCCATTCCACATATCCTATATTGGCTTCAGGCTGAAGAGTCGGTCGATTGAATTCACGCTCCTTCCTCTCCTATCGAGCAGGTCATTCCGCCCCCCCTCAAAACTCGTGCTCTCTGGTATGCCGGCCGAAAGACCGGAACAGGTTTAGAACCCTGGCTGGAGAAGCACCATTCATTCATTCATTCATTCATTCATAATATGTAAAGTTTTTGCAGTCCTACAAACCAACTTGAAAGTTTTGGAATATTTTTTAAGATAGTCATGAAATTTTCGATCAAAGTTATAGGTTTTTTGATCATAAAGGTCATACAAGATAACTCTACTTTTACGAATTCCAAACGTTGCCCAGTCATTAAATTTCTATTTACGGTTGTAGTCACTGACTTTCTTTAATTTAAAAACTATATTGAATTCTGTCTGAATAATGTTGAAGAAGTCTGAGTAGATTTTGTTTGGGTTCTGTTCATTAAAATCCGGTACTGGCAAATTTATATCTAAGTTTTTCGTATGTCTCTAGTCTATGGGATGTAATAGGCCTATAAAATGATGGACCAGTCTTATCCTTACTAGCAATTGTGAAAGAAACTGTTTGACCACTGTGATCGGAAGGTCAGCAGTTAATTACACTTTTTCTTGTGAATGCACAGTCACAAAAAACGTTATCTAAGTAAGTTTGGCTGGTAAGTGTAAATCTAGTTGGCTCTAAAAATACATTACATAAGTTAAACGATTTGAATAAAGTTATTAATCGTTGTTTCATTGTTGTTCCTACAAGCAAATCTACATTAAGATCGCCACAAATAATTAACTTTTTTCTGTTATTACATAGTTTAGAAAGGGCTTCCTCCATAATTTTCTCAAATATTTCGAAATTGCCATGGCCTTTTTCATCCCTCGGTGGCCTGTAGACACAAACAATAATATGGCTATCCAACTCAACACAGGATACCTCTATTTGTCTTTCAACAGTAAGTGCAAGAATATCTTTGCGTTGTTTCTCCTTAATATTATTTTTCACTAAAGAACCACCTCTATCATCAGTCTTTCTATTGTAACAACTGACAATTTTATAATTATTTATGTTAAGAGACATCGTATTTTCCTTCAACCAGTGTTCTGTAACACAAACAATATCAATGTCAGAATTTTTTAGAAATATGTAATTCTAATACAAGTTCTTTTCCAGATAGCCTGCAACTTGGAACAGATTCCAACGTTGCATGCGAAGTATGATTAACAGATGAATTACCAATAGGGAGGGGTGCATGTCACATTACTCTTAACATACAAAGGTTTAGTATAATTATTTCTACACTCGTCATTTACTACTGGCACCCTAGTTATTTTCTCTACAATAACAGGGTCATAAATATTGTATACCAATAATTTGGCAATCTATCGCTTAGATGACGCAGGTACATACATTGTATCCCCAGTCAGTATAAAATCAGTCATTACTTAATACGGGCCATTAACGGATTTAACTATGATTATTGAAGAACTATGCTCCTTATTCATCAACTTCTTGGGGTGATTTAGTGATTGTTAATCGTAAAATTTAATTATTTTGTCATCATACGCTATTAAGTATAGAATTTTTGACTCAAAAAGATTAAGCAACTGTTCAGTTCTAACATTAGAACGTCCGACACGTCGTTGCATTAAGACGACCTCTCAAAAGACCTACCTAAAGTGTTTTCACTATAGGCTATGAAATTGCCATTTTGTATGGAGAATTTTCAACACGTTTTTTTTTCCACGGTTACCTAACGAGAACCTTATATCTCAACTATACATACCCTGATTGACTGAATTTCTCATCCTCTGCATTCAGCTCGGCAGCAAATTCTTTCCACGCTAACTGAAAATTGTCCTTTCCTTGAAGGCCGGTGAATTTCCTTGTCAGCAAGAAAGGTCGGGCTTCCAGTAGAGCCAGGAATACTTCCACTTGATGCTGGCTTTTGATGTAAGTCTACGTCTAAAACATTAATTGAAATAAATAAACTGAACAACCTTAATTATAATTCGACAAAAGCAAAAGTCGGATGGTGCATGCATACTTACTTAGATACTCTGGGCGTGGCTTGAGAGCCTTGTATTGTGTTCTTGGGAATATAATATTTTTTTCATTTTAATTTTTCATTCCGGGTCACTATCCTCCAATTTTTTTTCTAGTATCCACAATATCAAAATTATTTGGACGAATGACTTTAATGACTGATAGTTTTATTTTTCAAAACAATCCACAGTGATGCCGATGAATAAACTTTAATATTCATTTATGCAATTACGTAATAACTAATTATTTTGTATCGCCTACGATAAAGAAGTCAATTTCAATGTGTCAATGTGTTTTAGCCATAGTTTTACATAGTTCAAATGTAATATTCAATTTAAATTCATACACCAAACCAAATCACCTTTACCTACTTTCCTTAAATTCGGGGATATTTTTAATCGGGGTCCTTTTTCACTTGCAATAGCCGGTCGACGAATATGGTTTTTCGTTTACTTAGCGAAATCTCTGTTTACGATTTTGCACGGTTTTATGACTTACATTCGAAAGCGATATTTTTAGTAATTTTGCGTCGATCAGTAGTTTAATATAGTGTCGCTATCATTGTCGAGACTGCAAGGCCTGGCTGATAAAGTTAAAATTACTGGCATACTATATATATACCTATATATATATATATATATATATATATACCTTGCGCCAAATCCGGTAGTTCTGATTTTTTGCCAACTTGTTTAGGTCATTGGCCCAATGAATAAACAAAGTTTTGACCTCTAGCTCCTAACGCAACCTTATCGAGAATAGTAAAAGCCACGTAAAAATTGCACTTTCATCAATCTACGAAGAAAACAAACAAGTGAAAATTTCCTTTAATTCTTATATTCACCTCTTTTTTTGAAGAATAAGTATAGTTTTAGTGTAGGAGTACCGCAAAGTCTACTTCAACATGCGCTTTGGCCGTTCAATGAAAGGCGGTCCCCGTACAAGAGTCGTGTTTTTTGTCATTTTTGGAACTCTAAGAACCATCTGCTTGCCCAATTTCTTTTAAGTATCAAGTAAAAATTGATATCAACTACTCATGCTGCTTTCATGAGTATTTGATATCGGTATGGTAAAAGGAAACCGTCCTGTATGATGTATGCATACCAGAACTAAATCAAATCTCTAAGTCAACACAAACAAACTTATGTCTCAACAATGCCTCATATTTTGAATAAATAAGGTTGTACTTTAAGCCATGGACCGAGAATCATGAAATTTGGCAAAAAGCAAGGTCATATAGCTCAAGTAAGAAAAATATACGAAAGCCATTTTTTTAGTTACATCACGAAATAACAAGTATATACAAGAAAATATGAAAAAAAAAATATCTTTTATTAAAAAGAAATGTGTGTGGTTAATAATTTATGACTTTATCGGCAATAACAAAAATATGAATATAGACTATAGGTTTTTTTTTGCCAAGTCATACTTTTTTTGTTTTTATTAATTATTATCAAGCCACGACGACCAAAAGAGAAACTTATTAGCTTAACAAGGACAAAAGTCAACCAAATTTTAGACTTTTTAACCCCAGGCGACAAAAAATATGAGTGTTGTTATAGGTTTTAGGCGTCTATCTGTCTGTGTGTGTGTATGTGTGTGTCTGGGTGTGTCTATCTGTGGCACCCTAGCGCTCAAAAGGGTGGGCGGATATTGGTATTTCTGCCTAGGTATACGATAGCCTTTTCTACTGTAATTCCTTGCCATTCAATAAGTCGGGGTATTTTTTAATTTTAGTTTTAATAATTTCAATTGTCTACATATTACGGTTTTTGAGATATAGCGGCCGCTGATAGACATACGGAAGAATGAACGGACGAACGGAATGACGGATTAACGGACGGACTGACTGACAGTAGAGGCTTAGTATCTCATCTCTTATTTTTCACACACTGGAATCTTGAAAAATGCGCCACTTAGTATTTCTATACCGCGTAATGGCGTGGAAATGTATTTTGAGCTATCTTAATATAGTTTAGAAATTGTATAAATATATGACCATGTTGCTCTATAGGACAAAACTTGAAGAGACAAAATAAATAAATCTCAGTAGCAACAAATCCTACCTGTTTTATTGCATTTCTTTGCTAATTTGAATAGCATTCTGGTTTCCCGGAGGTCGGAAAAGCCCGAATACTGTTACATATCCACCTACACCTATAATATTTTTATATCTATGAATCTGCACTCGGCATCCATAACGCATTTTGAAGTAGAATATGGCGGCGCACGTACGCTAAAACTATCGATTTCACAAAAATGACGTTGAGACAATTATAGGAAATTTTCTTTTGTTATTATCTTAGAAGATTGTTAATCGTAAAGGCTTAAAATCACCAAAAACTGAAACAAAGGGTATACCCGACTGCATCGAAGCGAAAAAGGGGAAGGTTATGAGTTTGATCAGTATGTATATATGAATATTTGTATGTATATATGTCTGTTTCTGTGTTCCCTCGTAACCACTCGAGGTGACGACGACCTCTGTGGCGCTGCGGTAGTGGTTCTGCTTATCAGGCGAGATGTCCCGGGTTCGTTCCCCGGCTGGGGATAAATAAAGAAAAATTCCCAGGTCTTGGATGTTTATATGTATGTGATGTCGCTGTTTCTGGTCCCCACGACACAGGGTATCCTAGTCTGGGGCCAAAAGCAATGTATGTATGTGCCTTTATGTGAACGTTTATGTTTATGATAAGTTTATGTTTATTTAATGACAAAACAGATATGAATAAATGCTACGTCATAAGCGAAGCGCGCCCGCGACCCGTAGTGCCGGCCTTCATGCGCCGAGCCCCGCGCGACCACATGCTATGTGCTGCACGGCACGAGTACGCCGCGGGCTGATGACAGAATCCGTCGACATTCGTGACGTTATTTACTACGACTGCACTTTAGGTTTGACAAGAGTTGTACTGAAAATCGATTAATTATATTATATTTTTTTTTCTGAACTTACAAAAAAATAAGAAATCTAAAGCGAACATAATATGTATTTCACTGCGGTCGCCCAGCTCCTCCAAGGTGTGGCTTGCCCAACACGA
The DNA here is from genome assembly GCA_949825045.1 of Argyresthia goedartella. Lineage (NCBI taxonomy): Eukaryota > Metazoa > Arthropoda > Insecta > Lepidoptera > Argyresthiidae > Argyresthia > Argyresthia goedartella. Next base: position 17,406,328 of record OX463810.1, read on the forward strand.
TTGAGGGATATGCCAGCGAGCGTCTCATAGTGGAAATGTGTGTGTAGCTTCCCCAATACCTTACTTCTATCGCAAGTTTAAAAAATAGCTCCAGCCATTCTGATCACTGATTATTAGCTGTCAATCAATTCAAGGTAAAAGACAATACATTAAGCATCATCAAAATATTATTTTGCCTGTTTTAAGACTATTGAAGTATCGTCAGGGAAAAACCACGTCAGTAAATTTCTCCACCATAAAAGGCGGATTGTTCATATACCAGGATGAAAAATTAATATTATTTAGGAAATATCAATTATAATTAATTACGATCCAAGTCTGAATTGATTCCCTGAGGGGACAGAGCAAATCGCGGAGGGGGTGACATCCCTCAGACGCACACCAAAGGCTGCAAAGGCCCTGCTTCACCTTAGTCATAGCTAGTGCTGCGCAAGTCGGCATCGACCCTGTTTATCGATTTCGATCTTGCCCACGTTGATCTTGCATTTGTACTTGTGTATTTATAAAAGGCTAATATTTCATCGCACATCAAAAATACTGATTTGCACAGCAAAAAAGGATCAGCAAAAACACTTTTTATGTTTTAAATATTTTATGTGTTTAAGTTTTAAGTATTTTTTGTTGTTCTTGCATGTTCAACCTAACACGAAGGATAAAGGTGGCTTCACTTTGCTCACCCCTTTTACCCTTCACCTAAGCTACCGCAGCATTGTTCCCTGATATTTGCTGTGCAAATCAATATTTTTGATTTGCAGTTTAATATTTCCCTTTATAAAATGGCAACGGCCACTTCGTCTATATACGAAAAGGTAAATTTCAATAACCCATCCTCAAGCACGAGAACTAGGTAGAAAATTACCGGAAAATTATGACATTGGAAGGAAAAAATATGTTCAGAAACTAGAAAATGTAAACCTAGCTTTAAATGGTTTAGGAATAGCAAAATACTTCGGCGTCACCAGTGATGAACGAAGATTCCTTAAATGTTTCTTGCGATGATAGTATCGGTGGATTTGATTTATATTGTGATAAATATACAGGGTGTTCGGCAGAACGTTTTTCACAGAAAAATGGGGGGTAGGTGGGGTCATTTGCTATCTCCTCAGCCCAAAAGATTTGGCCTAGGCCCAAATATTTTTTTTATATGATTATTTTTAATTTTTTTAGAATTTTGTCACTTTCATAACTTTAAACTCCTAAGAACTTTTTTTTTATGAGTAGACCTTATTTTGTTTCTTTTTATTATAATCTCAATAATTGGTAGGTCCTGTTAAAATTAATATTTGTTGCAGGTTATTGCTAGAAAGAAAGTAAAAAAAAACAAACATGAAAAAAGAGTTTTTCTTTTTTTTTAAGCTTGACTTCGTGTTGAATTTAAAAAAAAACTAAAAGTGATGGAAGACTTCTGATTTTTTTAAAACATCTCTAAAGTGTGAGCTTTCTAGCAGTATGACGTTTGTTTTGATATCTGTGTCCTAACCAGAGTTATTCATTGTAATGTACCTAGACGCACCATTTCAACGAAATTCTATTTATGTGGAAAGTTAAAGGTTTTGCGATATTTATCAATGCAATAGACAAAATAATGAAACGGCTATTACTAAAATGTTACACAAAGCAAAAAATATTTATTTTCATTCTTGCATAGTCACAAGGGCTTCACTCTCTAAAGGAAGCGCCCGACGCGGCGTTGACGCCGGCGGCGCGTAGCTTCACAAAGGAGGTAACAATGATAATGTTTCACTCTAGCTCACTCATGTCATATCTTCTCTCTCTTTCGGAGCATCGCTGGCGGCTACTCAACTTTTCAGCCAATTTTAGTCGAGACTTAGCTGCCTCTACGATCTGACGTTCTCTCTGCGCTTGCGCTTGTTTTTGTTGAATTCGTTTTGTTATTGTTATCAATCATTAAGTGAAGTTTTTGTTATTCTTGATAAGTTCGTTTGCTAGTGCAATGGCTCAATTTACTAACGAGGAATATGCAGACATGTTATTAGCGTATGGCAGCGCTAACAGCAATTCACACGAAGCCCGTAGAATTTATCAGGAACGTTATCCCAACCGACGAGTACCCAGTTATCCGACGTTTGCGAATACCTACAGGCGTTTACGGGAAACCGGCCACTTACAGTTTCAAGAGCCGAGGGTCAACGTCAGAGCACACAATGTTGCCATTGATGAGCAAATTCTTGCCGAGTTTGATGCGGACCCTACCAAAAGTGTTAGACAGGTAGCTGCAATGCTTGGCCTAGGAATATGGAAAGTGTGGTCTGTTCTCCGGCACGATGAAAGGCATCCTTTCCACTACACACCAGTCCAGGGTATGTACCTAGATACACTTGACTTTATGATTTTGTTTCCTGATTGATTAATCAATAATCAGTCTCGTATGTAATTTCATCATTTCAATCTGTTCAAATACGAAAGTTAATGTGTGTTAGACTGCATTCGAGTAACAATAAGGTAGTCACTAGTAGTGAATTCAATTCTTGTTTTGTTTGTTCCAGGTCTTGAAGATACTGATTTTGGGAGACGTATCAACTTTTGCCGTTTTTTGCTGCATACCGATGTGGACGATGTAAACTTTTTAAGGAGAATTCTTTGGACCGACGAATCCAAATTTGACAGGGAAGGAATAGTTAACTATCACAACTGACATCACTTGGAAAAAAAAGGAGCAAACCCCCGCGTAAAGAGACAAAGGAAGTTTCAAAGAAGATTCAGTGTAAATGTTTGGGCAGGAGTGATCGGCAATAGGTTAAGGGAAATTATAAGTCCAGCCGCAGATTTATTTATTAGCCACGTGATCAAACTTCTCATTTTATAACTAAGCAACGGGAAAATGAGATAGCCTCTAATAAACTAATTCGTCTTTTTTACAATACCAACTCATTATTCTAAAGAAAGCATCAAGTAAAGATTAACAATTGTTTTAATTTGTCCTTCTTATTTATACATTGCCACCTTATTTACTAACTCAGCCACGGATTTTACATCTCATCACCATTTTACGTTTCACAGCTTCAACACAAGGTCCTCAAAAAAATATAATTTAAGCTCCTATAGACAATATCATTTATTATAACTTAGAATGTAAAATAATACATCATATTCTTTTGTCGTGAAAATAGCCACTGCAAGATTTGGCGCGAGTTCGCGAGACGACAGCGACCGGCCGTTTGCACCAATCAGAGAGCGCCATTCGGTTCATGTACATGGCAAATTGACAAATTGAAATTAATATAGCAAATTATCAGGGCAAAACACTGCGGTAGCTTAGGTGAAGGGTAAAGGGGGTGAGCGAAGCGAAGCCCCCTTTACCCTTCGTGTTAAGTTGAACATGTAAGAACAACAATAAATTCTTAAAACATAAAGGAGTGTCAATTTGCCTTCGGCATATTACATAGCAGCGCGCGTTTGTAAACGGACGACGCCGTTTGTAAAATGCGGAATCAAACAAATTGCCTGCGACAGATCATTTTAAGTACTTATACGAAAATCTTATTTGATGTCATATAACAATTAAATCAAATCAAATTAAAATGCTAAAAAATAACCACCACGCTGAGTTTTATTTAGAGTGGCTTACATAGAAGATTACTAGTGGCTAAGATAGTATCACTCAGACGCTCGTTAATTGTGGCTGAATTTAGAAGGCAATGTAGATTTTTAGAGGCGAATAATGCTATTAAAAAGAAGTCTGTTTAATTAGCACCCGTCCATAATTTACTATTTGATGACAATTTTAGCAAATCTTTGACGATCACTTAATGTAGGATGAGTTACATTTTAAACGTACCGAGTTAAAAAAATAGAAGCTAATAGTATATATTTTTTGATGTCGCATATACATATTTTAGAAGTTTACTGCTTGAATGCATGTTACAAATTTAGATGCTAAAAAATAATCACCATGCTGAGTTGTATTTAGAGTGTCTTACTTAGAAGATAACTAGTGGCTGAGCTAGCATAATTCAGACGCTCGTTAATTGTGGCTGACTTAGTAATTTAGAAGGCAATGTACATTTTTAGACGCGAATAATGCTATTAAAAAGAAGTCTGTTTAATTAGCACCCATAGGTTAATAGGGCCATTTTATTTGCCAGACATCCTCGATGGGCCTAACTATTTACAATTTTTAACGAATGATTTACCCGAATTATTAGAAGAAGTTTTCCAAGAAGATGCTGCCATTGTCTTTCAGCATGACGGCTGTCCAGCCCATTGGAGCTTAGATGCAAGGGATTGGCTTAATAATGCTTTCCCTAACGCATGGATTGGTCGGCATCCAGCTCCAATTCCCTGGCCCCCTCGATCGCCAGACATCACGCCTCTCGACTTTTACGTCTGGGGAAGAGCCAAGGATTTGGTTTACACCACTGAAGTTCTCAGTCAGGAAGATTTAATAAATCGTATTGATGCTGCGTTCGAGACGATGAAACAGGAAATGCTTCTGCGAACAACAACAGTTGAAATTAGAAACAGATGCAGAGCTTGTATAGCGAATAACGGACGTCAATTTGAACAAGATTTGCACTAAACGTTAAAAATGTTGTTTTTTTCTTATGTTTTAAAATAAAGATTACGAAATTTAATTAATCGTTTCATTATTTTCACGTTTGCATTGATCCATTTCGTAAAATCTTAACTTCCCACATAAGTGGAATTTCGTTGAAATGGTGCGTCTAGGTACATAACAATGAATAACTCTGGTTAGAACACAGATAACAAAACAAACGTCATACTGCTAGAAAGCTCACACTTTAGAGATGTTTTGAAAAAATCAGAAGTCTTCCATCACTTTTAGTTTTTTTTTAAATTTAACACGAAGTCAAGCTTAAAAAAAAAGAAAAACTCTTTTTTCATGTTTGTTTTTTTTTTACTTTCTTTCTAGCAATAACCTGCAACAAATATTAATTTTAACAGGACCTACCAATTATTGAGATTATAATAAAAAGAAACAAAATAAGGTCTACTCATAAAAAAAAAGTTCTTAGGAGTTTAAAGTTATGAAAGTGACAAAATTCTAAAAAAATTAAAAATAATCATATAAAAAAAATATTTTGGCCTAGGCCAAATCTTTTGGGCTGAGGAGATAGCAAATGACCCCACCTACCCCCCATTTTTCTGTGAAAAACGTTCTGCCGAACACCCTGTATTATAAGATAAATTAAAAAGGTGATAATAATCAACCTTCATTTTGTCCTGTCCCTTTTTGGTAACTATCGACATCAACTACCTCACTAAAAATGGCCATTAACAAGACTTTGACCTATCCTCACGTATTACATATACTTGCGTTACTACCACGAATTTCAAGTTCTCAGATAATCCTCAGTAGGTTAAGAGCACCTTGACTTCCAAATGTATTGGTTAATAGAAAGATGAAATAAATAAATGAGTAATAAAATATTAATAAAAGGCCTAGTATGGAATCTTGTGGAACGCTTATTTTTACACCTTTACTTGATTTCTGCATTTTGAATTCTATTGCATATGTATGATCTTACTAAATCCAATGCTTTGTTTCTAACTCCATTATGATTTAATTTCATTAGCAAATCCGAAAATCTTGAACTGACTCCGATCATTGATTAGGTTGAGCCTTTGCATGAATGAATAAATAATGAGCAACTTACATCTTTGGGCAGATTCTCCTGAGACCGTTGTCTACTAAATTGTTTCATATTTAATGAGAAGCGAGGTTTTGGATCTTTCGAGAAAAAATTTTTGTCGTTGTACAGCTAATGGAAGGTCCAGAGATGTGCTTGTTCACAAAATATTAGCATTTAAGTACGGTTCTGTTTTATGGGTTTTCGCTACGGTTTATGCGTCGAATCTTCAGAAAGGGTTTGTTGTAAGATGGCTTTACTTTTTTGTTCATTGTTAACTTTGTCTCACGCTTATAAAACTATAGTTTATTTACCTGTCTTTATGGCGCATCATCATACTTAGCCCAAATCGATCGACTGGTAGACAAAGAAGGCCTCTTCTCTCTAAGGCCAATCCTTACGGTCCTATCACAACTACACCCAGCAAAATCCATTCGTCTTGATGATATCATCGAGCTTTATGGCTACCCCATCGATATAAGTCTGTGGGCTACCCTAAATTATTAAATACTATTTAGAGGCTGGTTGTTAAAAGTTTTATCATTGGCAGCTTCTTTCCGCTTACTGCTGTGTATACGCCTCCTCTATATTTTGCCAACCTCTCCAGTCACGTGGCAGTCAAATCCAGGACCCATCTGGCTGACTGTCGACCCGCGCTCCTTCGGTCTTCTTTCGGCCACCACTTGGTTAGGGATCTACTCCACCTGCCATTGCCTCACCTAGTGATACGCTTTACGACATCTTGGACCATAAACGCTTAAACTAACTTCATTTTGCGATTTATTGGCAACAATGGTGTTCTTAATTAATTCTTATTGTGCCGACCTCTCACCATTTCTCGCGTACCGCAGCAAAAACATATCAGCCGTCACAGGCATGTGTATTTATCTTAATAAGTTGGGATTGTATTCTAATCAAATATAAAGACATTAACTAAGCATGCTGAACCAAGCCCGTATTTCGTCTAATTTACTTCTTATGCAATTTATTTTTTAGGCATTCAATACGTAGTCGAAGAAATCACCATTTTAATTAAAGATAAGAGAAGTCGGAAAGCTCGGTTTTGCTAGATAGTACCATTAACGTTTGCGATCATACTGTAGAGCTGTTGCTCTGTTGGGTATTTAAGTGCAAATGAAGGGTGCGCCTTTTGGGCGAAAATTGATGGACTCTCGTACGAGCTATCAATCACGATTTGCAACCAACTCCCCCTCAATGTAGCCAGAACTGAGTGAATTAAATGCAAATAGCCGTTATCATTTAATTTTGTGCTTTTTCCAGATTTTTAAACCAGAATGTGCTCCAAGTTGCCGCCGTTGTTAGACGTTTAAGCTGTGTCTTTGTGAATTTAGATTGGTGTTTCAATATTACACTTCGGCCGTTTTTAGAACGCGAATATGACATTTTCTTAATGCGTACTTAATAAGTAATATTTTTCATTGCGAATGTCAAAAGTTTATGGGTTTTGAGCTGTCGGGATCGCATTCTCTCAGCGGCCAGACTTTAGGCAAGTTATATATATCAAATCTAACTTACAAAATATTGATAGCCTCTAAACGATGACATCAAATCATGATTTTGAATATCAAAATCTAGTGAGATCAAATTACCTACGCAGTAATCTTGATTCAACATTTAACTTTACGATTTATAAAAATTTGATATCCTCGCCTAGCTTTATAAAAACTGAATCTGTCTCATACTCAACCAGCAAAAAGGAGAACCTTCAAGATTACATAAACTCAAGAAACCTTCATTTCCCGTTTTCCCTCGCTATGCTCCGCTAGGCCAAAAATTCAGTCAATTCCGTAAAGTGATATAGGCGCTTGATTTCGGCTCAGGGTCGTGATTGATCGTGGCAAATGGCTCGTGGCTGCTCGGTGCTCCTCCGACGACAATGGCGCAAAGCAGCCTCAGGGAAGGCGCCGCGCCGCTCCGTGAAACTTTACGGTGACTCTGTTTCATTTGATCAGCTGCTCAAATTAGCGCGGTCTTCTCTGTATCTGTAAAATAAAAATCAATATTTTCGTAGTTAGTATAATAACACTAGGCATCGTGCCCCTTAGTCAAGTACAACGCCGTTAGTGTCAAATTGACGCTTATTGTATGGGAAACCTGTCACATTTCTACAGTTTTCAATCAATTTGTGTCACGGATTGTTACCTTGAAGCTGCCCCGTTTGACTCATTTGGCCCGAACGATCACGAATGATAACGAAAGTCCGGATGTTTTTATTAAAGTGACTGAGTTCAATTTCATAGATTTGGCATCACTCAAGAAACTCCTACGTCGTTGACGATATATGCACAGTAGGAGTAGGAAAGACAAGGATATATATAATGGTAAAGATGCAAGAGTGAAAGAGAGAGACAAATTCTGACATGAGACAAGAAAAATGCTTGGGACTGAATTCTTCTAATTAATTGTGAGCATCCTCACTGCCAGAGTTTCTTTTACTGGACACTTGGAGGCCTTTTACACCTCCAAAGATTAATTTAATTATACAACTCTTGACTGTGGGGACCATTTACATCTCCTATTATCATTGTATTATTGACTAAAGAGACTATACATCTCTGTTATTTATATTTTAATTATTTTATTATGACATTTGAGACTCTTTACATCTCTCAGAAACAATAATTAAGTACTTTTTTTTTTCTGATAATATGATAATAATACCAAATGTTCTGTAAAAAATTAAATGAAATGACATGTGAAAGTGCCCTTGTGGCCTATTTACAGAATAAACGTTTTGAGTTTTGAGTTTTGAGTTTTGAAAATATTTGACTGGCTTCTGCTTCTACCCCCTACGGGATTTTCTGACAGCGATTAGAAAAACTTAATGGTTCTGAAAATTGTGACAGATGGCGCTGATTCGCCATGGCTTTCATTCATACGTTTGTGATAAATTAATAACCAAAGAGTATATACCCACACTTACTTGCTATGGTCTATGCAAGCTTTACTTGTACAACTGCTTGACCTCATAGCAATCGACGTATTACTAGGAAAAACGTGGGTAACATTTTTTATAGAATTTAATGACGCAAGCGTAGTAAAACCATACAGGTATAGCCAAGAAGCTCAAGGAAGAATTCACGATACGTCATCACGCCTGTGTCATAAAGGGAGGGTAAGGTTCACAGGCACATTCCAATGCTAGGAACGGCAACGTTGGATATTCAGCGCTGGCTACCGCACGCTTGTTGGTTTTCGTTGGTACGTCAAAATATATAGTGATCGAGCAAGCGATCGTTGGCATCTGATTCTGCATTTGTTATTTTATTAACAACGACCAAATAGCTATAATTGCTGGTTTTTTATATGTTACACCAAATGCGATTAATTTAAAGTATTAATAATTATCGGTTATTATTAATAATTTTCAGAGTTGCTTGAAAGTGATAAATTATTAACTTTAACCTATTATTATTAATAATTTCACCTCATTGATGATAAATGTAATTAATTAAAAAAAACATTCGGTTTACGTCTTTTTCGAGCAAAGAGGATGGTTTACCGTTGGATTGCATTATATGAAATATCATAAAATTGTTTGGCATAAATCCTTTGACCGAAAAATTTAATGTTTCTTTTTATATGCATACGCCCCGCTCCGGCTTTGCTCCTTCTAAGTTCTAAACTAACCTATAACCCAATTGAAATTTTGCTAACCTAGCTACCTACTCTAGACAAATTTCTGTTGGATTTATTACTTTAATCAAAGGCAGTAGTGAATTATTATTAATAACCAGAAAACGTGATTAATTTCACAGTATTTATCACATTGATCAAATCGTGCAGTCATTATTAATAATAATCGAGAATTATTAATAATTTTCACATCAATAACTTTGATTACAACATATATACCATACGGAGTTAGCAAGGATAAGAAAAGATAAACAAAAGCGGAGATGGAGGACATCCACATATTAAAAAAATGGATTGGATGTTTTGTTAATGAATGAATCTTTATATCCGGCACATGTTCTCTGAAACTGTGAAGTAAAATTATCTATAACACATTCACCTCTTTGTATTTAATATTATAAAACAAAAATTCATGTGCTGGCATGAAATTCAACTACGAGACATATTTTTTTTAACATAGCCTCAAAATTAGTTGAACGTACTCGTATTTTCCCCTCGATGTGAATATAAACATCGATAGTCCTCTTCATAAAGATTTAAGACATATTACCGATTTTCGACTACGATGATCAGGCGCATCAATATTCTTATTTACATACAGAAAAATGACTACGCATCGACAATCAAAAATACATCCCACAATTTTTATGGCTTTGTTACTATATAGTAGAGATTAAAGTCCTAAAAATTGTGTCTTTACATTCTACCTCTATGGTCTATTCACCCAGTGGCTTCACTTTGGAAAGGTCATAAAAAATAAGGAGCTTTCTGACATCTAATAAAAAATTAAAATAAAGTGTTGATTCGACATTGCTCTATTTTTTTGGTCTGTGATAACATATTTGCTTCCTCATTACACAGAAAAAAAGTCTCCCTCTCTTCATAGCTTTGTGACTTTATCCTTTTTCGAAGGATGTGTCATTTGTGATCGACACGTAGATGTGGATACGTGAATGTTCTGTTCTGCTTTGTTTTGTGATTGATTACGACAACCCTGGCTATTTTTACAGAGTTTTGTGGCTACTTTCCTCGACTGACCTTCGAGTGCACCCTGGACTGTTTTGGACCTCGATTTTGTGATGGGTATATGAGGACTGCAAGACTGAATATTGAATCAACCCCTTTAGGCTATTGTTAGCAAGCTAATTTTAATTAAGCGGTTTACCATGTGCCTAGATTTTTTTTAACTTTTGTCAAGTTAAAAGTTTGCGAGTTTTGATCAGCAGACGTTTGTTCGATTCCAAATCGATATTCGATCGATGGTTTCGGAACGGCCATTTTGAATTTGACGTTGCTGCCAACCTTGCAGTTTTTTGACAACTGACAGACGAAAAAGCCCTCGCAATGTAACGCGTATTGATTAGGGCATTGAAATTAAATCGCAAGCCATCTGGAATTGTATTCGGGGTTCCCTCAGGATTGTCTAGATAGCTGAGTGTGTTGTGATTCCCCGAACCAGATAAAGTTCGCATTTACGTGGCCGATTGGTTTTTCCCACGTAACATAACCTGTGTTGGAACACTGTGCTCGTCGAAGCTGGCCTGCCAGCCATACCTGGTTGGCTGAAGAACCTGTCTACCAAGAAGAGCCTAGGGTGCACCCGGGCCTTGCAGAGAGACAGGAGTTTGACGGGAACGAAGCACAGACCAGGTTAGATCGAATCCATAATTAAATGCTCGGTGAATCGCCGACGTTCACACTTCTTGGCATCTGACCGCTACGCTACCTCGTAGCTGATGGGCCCCTGCGAGGTCATTGGGTGCCGAGAAGCCTGAACATTTTGGTAGCAAGAGCGTGGTTTCCTGAGATTTGCAGCCGTCAAGGGCTCCAGGAACCCACGATTTGGGACTATCAATCTGTAGGTATAGGCGGTTATTAGCTAACTTGGTGTTGTTCCTGTATCCACATAGATTGGTAGTATTGTAAGTCTATTGCTGGTAGTAGACAGACAGATATTACATTGTAGGTGAATTGAAATTTGCATTGAAGTACCAGTTAGTCAATCTATTAGTGGTCTAGTAATGCTAATGAATGTTTGGTTAACATAGGTAGTTACATCTATTGATAGCAGGCTATTACATTGTTTTCAGTTTATAGCAATTTATAACTTGAACTAATATTGACTATCTGTGTGTGTTATAATGATAAAGGGAAACTAAATTGTATTTACAGAATTTATATAGATATAAAACTCGGTTCCTATTGTTTAAGGAATACAGCATTGTTTAAGTTGTGGTTTAGGGTTCCCTCGTTTGGGTTATAGACTGGAGGGTCCAATAAAATTGAGTTACTGCAAATTGTGAGTAAGTATCGTTCCGATCATGTCGTTATCTGAAATACAGAAGGGTGTTTCTAAGGAACTCAGATGGTTTTCCTCCGCACACGGTCTGATAGACCGTTTAGATAGGCATGATGTGGTATTGGAGCGGTCTATGGACGTTAAGGAACGTAACAATAGGGTGCTCGAATTGTCTGCGCAGGCGGAATCAGTTGATGGTTGCGCACCTGACAGGCTGTCACGGTTGATAGGGGATGTCGACCAATGTATGGAGATGGCAGCTGCTATCACGCAGAAGGCTGCGGACATACGTAGACAGCGCGAGTCCAGCCATGGTGGTGACATTGAAGCACCTCTGCCGCTTCAGGGTTCAGGGTCCAGGTTACCGGCCATAACTATGCCTACTTTTGACGGAGTGTCCGGTGAATGGATGAGCTTCATCAATCTGTTCGACAGTTTGGTGCACATGCGATCGGACATTACCAAGTCTGTCAAGATGGCTCAGCTGGTGGCAGCATTGAGGGGTGAGCCTAGGGAGCTGGTCGCTCATTTGACAGTTACGGAGGGTAACTATGAAACGGCCAGACAATTGTTGGTCAGACGTTATCATAACAAACGGAGGTTGGCCGATGCCCAACTGAACCGTTTGTTTAGTATCCCGGTTGTGAACAAGGTCGGGGCCATACAGACGGAGGTTTTGAACCCGTTGTTGTCCGTCACCAAGGCTCTAGAGAATCTTGGACTTCCGGTTGGTGAATGGTCGTACCTACTAATGTACATTGTACTTTCCCGCCTACCCGCTGACGTGCAGACTCGTTTCGAACAGTCTCACGGGAGGTCGGCCGAGGACCTGCCCGCCTTCTCCGACTTGGTCGGATTCTTGGAAGAGGAGGCTCGACGGGCAGAGAATTTGGGGTTGACGGTCACCCATCCTTCGGAGCCACAGAGAGCTGCCGGGAGCGCTGTGAGTAGGGGCTCTCCGACGAGGAAGGACCGCACCAACCGGCAGTCATATGGGACTGTGAGTGCATTGACCCCACATAGTGAGACCTGCCCATGTTGTAGGCAGATTGGCCATGCTGTGGCCAATTGCAATAAGTTCGGGGAACTTAGGGTTCAGGGACGGCGCCGGATGGCCAAGCAGCGGAGCTGGTGTTTCCTGTGCCTCGGGCCACACATGGCTAGGTACTGCACGCGCACAAAATTGTGCGGATATTGTGGTGGGGCCCACAACAATCTGTTGTGCATGAACCGGTCCGGCCAACAGCCTCCACAGGGCCGTACCCAGGGTGACACGGCATGGGGCCCTGAGAATTCGTTTGCGACTCGGAGCGCAACTCAGGGGCCAACGTCCCCACGTCCACAGGGCCGTACCCAGGGTGACACGGCATGGGGCCCTGAGAATTCGTTTGCGACTCGGAGCGCAACTCAGGGGCCAACGTCCCCACGTGCGCAGGGTAGTACTAGGGTGCAGGGCCGCACTCAGGGTCATCACATAGGGGGCCCTGAGTTTTCGGTTGCGACTCAGCATCCGACTCAGCGGGACATTGGGTATGTTGAGCAGGCCGTAACGGGCGGGTGGCATGGGACACCTTCGAGCTATGCGGATGCGGTTCGGACGCCGCCTCAGTTGTCGCCCCGCTCGTCGCCTCGTCCTCGTCGGTCGCATGTGATGTCCCCCCCGCTCATGGAGCGGCCACGGTTGAATTCACGCCCACCCCCCTTCGGGGGGCGTCGTAGGGTGGCAATGGAACCGGCGCGTGGGCCATTTGTACAATGGGACCCTCTGGCGTATAGCTGCCTACCTGATCGGTTACAGGCACAGTGGGGCCCCGGGGGTCCTCGCTAGGAATTTGCGGCCCAACCATTGGTTGCCCCCCAACCGGAGACGGTGGTGTTACCGATCGCCTCTGTGCTTGTTTGGGATTTGGCGGGCAACCCAACATACGTTCGCGCCCTATTAGATTCTGGAGCTCAGGGCTGCATTGTATCGAACGATTTAGCAAAATGGTTGGGCCTCAAGGTAAATAGGTACAATAAATCAATACGGGGCGTGGGGAATGTTACGGTTACGAATGTAGTTGGTCAATCGGTGATCACGTTCTCTCCACGTTATGACATTTTGACAAAAACATCCGTGCAAGCTTTAGTAATGACGCATGTCATGGGCAAACACCCCTTGGTGAAGTTGAATCCAGCCGTTCGATTCCTGACGTCAGGACTCAAGTTGGCGGATCCCGATTTTGACACTCCAGCCCCGGTCGACCTGCTACTGGGAGCAGACGTTCTGGGTAGGTTTCTGTTGTCGGATCGGCGAGTTCTTCAGCCGGACGGGTTGATTGCTGTGGATACTAAGTTTGGTCACGTGATCATGGGTCCGGCATTGCCAATGGTTAGGCCTGCCGAGTCAGATGGCATTCTTATTGGCTCAGCGTTGTCAGACGCTATCCAACGTTTCTGGGAGATAGAGGAACCTCCCACCGCTCGTCGAGTCTACGCAGACGAAGAAGAGTGCGAGTTGTTTTACCAGAATAGTACTGGTCGCCTTCGTTCTGGTCGTTTTGTAAATCGACTGCCTTTCAGGGCCGATCGACCGCCACTAGGAGAATCTAGGAAGATGGCTGAGACGAGATTGATGTCGATGGAGCGTAGGATGTCAAGGGACGCCGTATTTAAACAAAAATACGTCGATTTCATGAGGGAGTATGAGTCGTTAGGACACATGTCGGTATCGGGTGTGGACTGGAGATCTGAGGATCATTGTTTCCTTCCACACCATGCCGTCCTGCGAACCCCTACCGGCAAGATTCGAGTTGTTTTTGATGGGTCAGCACCTACCTCGAACGGGATGTCCCTGAATCAGTGTCTACATTCGGGACCCAAGTTGAGTCGTGATATTTCGGATATTCTCACGAGCTTTCGGAGGCACCAGGTTGTATTTGTCGCAGACATTCGGATGATGTTTAGGCAAACGGTAATTCATCCGGCTGACAGAAGGTATCAGTTGACACTTTGGCGTGAGTCCACGGCCGAGCCAGTCAAGGTCTATGAGTTGAACACGAACACGTATGGGTTACGGTCTAGCCCGTATTTGGCGATGCGTACCCTGCGGGAGTTGGCGTCGCGTGACCGTGTGAGCTATCCTAGAGCCGCCGCTATCCTGGAGCAAGATTTGTACGTCGATGACGTCTGCACAGGGGCAGCCAGTGTAGAGGAAGCTCTGGACCGACGTGACGAGCTCATTCAATTGCTGGAACGAGGCGGCTATGAACTACGCAAGTGGATGTCCAACTCCCCTGAGTTGATGGCTGGTCTCCCAGATGAGTTTCAACAAGACCCGCACGTTTTTGAGAATCCTGACAACCCTAACATGTTGTCAGTGCTTGGAATTCAGTACCGGCCCGTCCATGATGAGTTTACCTATCGGGTGGTTTTAGAAACACCGAAGGCCTGGACGAAGCGGTCAGTACTGTCAACGATTGCGAGAACGTTCGACCCGAATGGATGGATTTCTCCAGTCACCTTTGCTCTCAAATGTTTTATGCAAAGGCTATGGGCGGCTCAGTTGACCTGGGACACCCACCTCTCAGGTGATTTGTTGACTGATTGGACGCAAATGTTCACCTCGCTATCGGACATAAATAATGTATCGCTGCCGAGGAAATTGGTCCCTGCTGGGGATTACAGGGCAACCCTTCACGGGTTTTGTGATGCCTCTGAACGAGGGTTTGCGGCAGCGGTTTATTTGCGAACCGTCACCTCCACCGGGGAGGTCGACGTGCGTTTGGTTTTGGCAAAAAGCAAGGTAGCGCCTATTCGGACAAGGATGACGATTCCAAAACTGGAACTGTCCGGGGCTGCTCTTTTGACCAAACTTTTGAATCACACTCTAACAGTGTTGCGTGGGTCAGTGGTTTTGGAGGATACGGTGTACGCGTGGACGGACAGCCAGATTGTTTTGTGCTGGCTGAAGGCTTCGGTCCATAACTTAGAGGTTTTTGTTGCGAACCGTGTCTCCCAGATTGTGTCGTCTGAGGTCCCACTGACCTGGAGACATGTACCAGGAGAATTGAACCCGTCTGATTGTGCATCCAGGGGATGTCGGGCTCCTGAACTCGTTAGACACCATTTGTGGTGGGGACCACCCTGGCTTGCCAGGAGAGAATCAGACTGGCCCCACAGCCATGTAGTAGTATCTTCGGATCATGGCCCCAGAGCGGCCGTGCATGTTACCCAGAAGGCTGAGGACCCTGACGCCGGGTTTCTGCTGGACCGGTATAGCTCACTCGACAAGTTGATAAACGTGTCCACTTGGATTAGGAGATTCGCTCGAAATTGTCGTACTCCTCGCGATCAGCGAACGTTGAACCCTATTCTGACTCCGGCAGAGCGAAACGAGTCGCTACTGAATTTGGTCCGGTTGGTACAGTCCTCGAAGTTTGGGGCAGAATTGGAGATTATACGAAGTGGACGTTCGTAATTGAAGGGAGCCGTCGCGCGTCTCAACCCCTTTGTTGATTCGACCGGGTTACTTCGGGTAGGAGGAAGATTGCGCAATGCGAATCTGTCGTATTCGGCTCGTCACCCACTTCTGCTCCCCAAGGGGGGACAGTTAGATGAATTGCTGGTGACTGATCGTCATATTAAAAACGCGCATGCCGGCTGTAACGCGTTGTTGGCCACGCTCCAGCGGGAGTTTTGGATCTTATCTGCCCGCCGTGTCATACGGAACATCGTGTTTCGGTGCATGCCTTGTTATCGACTTAAGGCTGCCACGATGCAACCTCTCATGGGGGACTTGCCCCCTGATCGTGTGAATGAGGTCAGACCGTTTTCAGGTGTTGGTACGGATTTTGCCGGACCGTTTATGGTGAAGAGTTCACGATTGCGTACCGCTAAGCAATACAAGGCGTACCTATGTGTGTTTGTTTGTTTATCCACCAAGGCGGTACATCTCGAGCTCGTTGCTGATCTCTCGACAGAGGCTTTCATTGCTTGTTTGGATAGGTTTGTTTCTCGAAGGGGACTTCCAACTTTGATCCGCTCTGATAACGGCACTAACTACGTCGGTGCGGAACGATACTTACGAGAGATAGTCAACTTTTTGAATGTAAATAAAGTGGATATTGGAACGGCCCTCTCCCGTCGGGGTATACAGTGGACCTTCAGCCCACCGAGTTGCCCCCACTGGGGTGGGATTTTTGAGGCCGTAGTTAAGTCAGCTAAGACGCACTTGGGGCGTATAGTAGGTCAGACCGCGCTGACTTTTGAGGAGCTCGCGACATTGTTTTGTAAGATCGAGGCCGTTCTCAATTCGCGACCGTTGTGTCCGCTCAGCTCGGATCCAAATGACCTGGAGGCTCTGACCCCAGGCCATTTCTTGATAGGACAGCCACTTAACGCGTTGCCCGAGCACCCCTTCGAGGGAGTGAAATTGTATCGGTTGTCAAGGTATCAGATGTTGCAGCAGTTTACTCAGAATTTCTGGAAGCGTTGGTCGCTCGAGTATCTGCATATCTTACAACAGCGCCTTAAGTGGACTGACAAAACCAGCCCCCCTAGTGTTGGTGACCTCGTTCTGGTTAAGGATGCTAACCTACCGCCACTACGTTGGCGCAGGGGGCGCATTGTTAACTTGTTCCCTGGCAAGGACGGGACCCCCCGGTCTGCGGAGGTTCTAGTAGGAGGCTCGGTTCTAAAACGAGCGGTAGCAACGTTGTCTCGGCTGCCCGTAGATTAGGGGACAGGTGGGTGCCTGTCCGGGCGGGTGATTGTTCGATTCCAAATCGATATTCGATCGATGGTTTCGGAACGGCCATTTTGAATTTGACGTTGCTGCCAACCTTGCAGTTTTTTGACAACTGACAGACGAAAAAGCCCTCGCAATGTAACGCGTATTGATTAGGGCATTGAAATTAAATCGCAAGCCATCTGGAATTGTATTCGGGGTTCCCTCAGGATTGTCTAGATAGCTGAGTGTGTTGTGATTCCCCGAACCAGATAAAGTTCGCATTTACGTGGCCGATTGGTTTTTCCACGTAACATAACCTGTGTTGGAACACTGTGCTCGTCGAAGCTGGCCTGCCAGCCATACCTGGTTGGCTGAAGAACCTGTCTACCAAGAAGAGCCTAGGGTGCACCCGGGCCTTGCAGAGAGACAGGAGTTTGACGGGAACGAAGCACAGACCAGGTTAGATCGAATCCATAATTAAATGCTCGGTGAAACGCCGACGTTCACACTTCTTGGCATCTGACCGCTACGCTACCTCGTAGCTGATGGGCCCCTGCGAGGTCATTGGGTGCCGAGAAGCCTGAACAACGTTGATAGACTTTGCAAAGAAGTTATTTTCCAAAAAAAACATTACAAATAAATAGAAAGTTAGATAAGAAGATAAGAAGGTAACAAGAATGATAAAGCTACATAGAGGATAGGAATAGTCTATGCTGAACATTAATATAGGTATACTTTCCTTACTGTAACAAGAATAATGGTGTTGTATTATAATCGGTTGGCGCAAGAAGGATAATGTTTTTTCCCATGAATTCCGTAGCTTTCTTAAGCGATTTTGGTTCACACCAAAGTTCATAATACAGGCTATTCGTAATTACAAAGAGATTTGCAAAGTGTATGCAAACTCAGTCGGGGAAAGAAGTCACAAAAGTCCAAAAGAATAGCTAGAGTCATTGTAACCAAAGAGTTTGAGGTCCATGGTCGTAATAATCAAAAAACAGAGCATAACGCGAAGATAAAGATGTCGATATAAACACAAAACAACAAAAATTTGTTTTGTTTGTTGTTGACTAGTGAAGTGAAGTTTTTGTTCCTCGGTTTTATCACAGATCAGACCAGACGGTAGTCTGGTCATGCACTCTCTGCCCTGACATCTAGGGATCAATATCTGAATCACTTTCACATTGACAAAACAACTAATTAGAACACGATTATTTTAAATGAGCCATCTTTTGATTAGTCGATTTAAAATGGATGCTTATGGAAATTCCCAGATGTCAGAATAACAAAATAAGCCTACTAATTTGCCTGACTCAATCACAATCAAAATAACATATTTGTTTGAATTGGCAATTTTCATGAAAAAAATTAACTAATTTTTATAAGCTTTCAGAAAATTAGCCATTAGTGATTTCTTAATGGGTTGCTAAATTGATTTCACAATCAAAATAGATTTTATTTATGAAGGAGTTTGGATGGTTGTCATATTTTGCTCCCTGTTTAACTCGAGTGGGTTTACTTTATTTGTCGGACTGGGAGCGCGAAAGCGTTCGGCAACTTTCCTCATGAATTTATTATTAATGTTGCTGTCAATTGCTGGTTTTAGTCTGGTTCCGAATCTGAAAATTCATTATAATATAATCTGGGTAAGTCTAATAGTAGTTTATGTGACTGCTACATAATGGAGGGCATTAAAACTCGTGAGTGATTTTCATAATAATATCACTTGAGAGTTTTAATGCCTAATGATGTATAGTTTTAGTAAGCTCTTTTTGATGTGTTCAGGAAGCGCATGTTCGACCGGCATTGTGGCATTGATTATTGCTCTGCAATTGTTTAGCTTGTTCAGTAGTACCAACTTCACAGAAAAACTTGGGGCGGCACGCAGGCGGGCGTCGGCGTTCGAAATTTTAATGTCATAATTTGACAAATTTTGGTACATTTTGGTCATAATGTATCAATATTCAGATAAGAAATGAGTTTTTATAAAGAAGTTTATCATTATGCTGGTCGTAACGTGTAGTTTTTGGACGCAGTAAAGAGGGTTTATGATATGTGTGTAAAACGATATTTAAGATTCATTGATTTTTGGCGAATACACTTTATAGGGTCATTATGCCAGTTGGCAGCCAGGTGCTAGTTGGCGGCCATTTGAGAGACCTACTGCAGAAATATTATCATAATAAGAATTCTCATGTCTCCGTACCAAAAAACATTGGATTTTAGAAAAGGATAGTGCAACAATTTAATTTGGCTATACTCGACCACATACATTACTGGGGATGATAAAATGTTACTGTATGCATCTCGCAAAATTCATTAATTATCATTTGAATAACATTAAGTGATAGGTACTCAATAGAATTAAATCATTTTAATAAGAACCGGAACCATGCAAGGCATTTTATTGTATTGGGTAGTAAATTTGCTAAGGCAGTTTATATATTACTTGCACCATGCATTCAACTTTTACGTCAGTTCGTCATAATCGCAGTAAGTACTGCTCTTAGGGAACTGTCAAAAGTTAAATAAAGGATTCATCAGAGTAGCTATCCTACTTATTCCATGCGTAAATATTTGTGATTGAGACTTGGGTCAGTAAACCAGCCAGTTGAGATAATATTTTGACGTGTTACTGGTCACGTCACACACTCCACTTTCTAATAAATTGTGGAAGACAATATTGATTGCACATACGACGCCTAGCCAAACCAAAATAATGTATCCAGAGCGAGTATTCTATTCACAATTCCGGTAATGTGAACGATACCTCACAAATGCGATCCTAGTAATTACTTCCGCTTCACTAAAATATAATAATTACGTATGCCATAAATATAATTTAACGTCGTACCTTCATAAAACACCTACTTATGATCGTTAAACCCGAAAAATTATTGGCCTTGCTGTATAGAAAGTCCGATATATGGCCCTATAAAAAGCGCGGAAACATACAATTTTCCAATAATGTACCAGCAATTTTCGTTCGGTAGCTTATCTGTTTCATAAAGGCTGATGTCTGCGTTCTTTTTGGATTTATTTTACTTGTTTACGAATGGCGTGTGATATTGTTGGCGTTATGGCGTTTTTGATTCTTATAGTCATTGGTTATGCTGCGAAAAGAAGAAAAAATTTGTATCCATGTTTTTAGTATACACTTTAGGCTCAAGTGTCGATACGAACTGAAATGCTTATATATGTATGTATGTGATAGTCAAAACCGTTAGTTGATAAACTAACGCGTTAGTTGATCAACTATCACCAGATAGTAAACCAGACCGACAGGGTTTAGAAACTACGTTTCTATTGTTCTTGCATGTCAACCTAACACGAAGATTATTCGGGGGCTGTGCTGCGATCGCCCCCTCTAGTCTTCACCTGAGTTACCGCAGTGTTTGCCTTGGTATTCCGTTTGCAATTCAAGTTTAAACCAGTTTACTATTTAACGGTTTTAACCGTTAGTTTATCAACTAACGCGTCATATAGTAAGCAGAACGATACAGTTTACTATCTGTCGATAGTTGACCAGCTGATGAGAAAAAAAACGTTAGTTTATCAACTAATGGTTTCGACAATTTTACAATCTAATATTTGTAAAATTTTGTAATTCTGGGTAATTAATGTAGAGAAATTTTATTTTATTTTTATTGTTAACAATGACAAACAACTATGAAACTTGTGTCACAAGAAAACTTTGAGTATGGTGTAAAAGTCGCACATCTCTCCCCTACCCTCCACCTGACGCTTTACCCACAGTAACCTTAAAATATGTCCCTGTTAACGGTTTTTAGGGTTCCGTACTTGAAGGGTGCCAAATGGGACCCTATCACTAAGTTTCCGTTCGTTCGTCCAATAGCGGCCTGTATCTCACGAGCTGTAATAGGTAGAGAGTTGAAATTTTCACAGGATGTGTATTTCTGTGGCCACTTCAGCAGCAAATAATTATCTACATGAGATTTATTAAATTAGAGGGGGTCCCCATACAAGAGACGTGTTTTAACATCCCCAGCGATATAACAAACCTGCTTAGTGCAACAACTTAGTACAAAAGTACTTAGAGAGAATTTATAGAAGAATTTAAAGAAGAAATGAAAGAAAGTGATGAAAACTGACAACAAATAACCCGACTGCATTTTATATCATGATTCATATATGATTCATATAAGATTGTAGATTTCACGTGCGCAACTACAACTATGAGATATAGTTGTAGTGGCGCAATTGGTTTGATATCGGTTCCGCAATCTTAGGGTTCTGGGTTTCGAATCCACCTTTAGACATCATATTATTTTATTTTTGTTTCGTTATTTTTAGTGGTTAGGTTTTCTTGTAAGATGGTACAGAGCCCTTCGTGTGCGAGTCCAACCCGCAATTGATTGATTATTTTATTATTTTGGAAAAATATAACAGATGCATTAAATAAAGTGTCAAAGGTAAAAACAAACAAGAGAAAAATTCCTATATACCTTGTCAATAACTTTTTGTGAAAACAATAGTTTTAGGGTAGGTACGAGCGCCGCAAAGTCAACTTCAAGGTGCGTTTCGGCCAAAAATACATTTCCACGCCAGCACGTAGTTGGCGTAAGTGGCGCATTTTTCAAACTTCCCTAACAGAGAGGTGCCCAATGGGAATACTAAGCCTCCGCTGTCCGTCCATCCGTCTGTCTATCAGCGGGCTATATATGATGGACCCTTATATGTAGACACCTGAAATTTTCACGTAGTACGTATTTTTATTGCCCCTTCAGTAATAACTTATGAACCACACACTTTTAAATAAGAATACTCCTGATACAAGAGACGTGTTTCTAGGGTTCCGTACCCGAAGGATCCAAGAGGAGCCCTATTGCTGTCACTCACATGTCCGTCAATCAGTCCGTCGTCTGTCACACAGTTTTGATAGTTAAACGGTTAAAGCTGTAATCTTCAAATGTTCACACAACTTGTAGACCCAAAGCCATACAAATTGTCAAAAAATATTGTTAAATGTTTTTACCCCATACATATAAAGGGGAGCCCGAAAAATAAAATATCTGCCCCATCGAGTGGAATACCGTTGTGTATAGCTTGTTGAGTAGATAAATACCGTATATTTTATTTTAAAAGACTTTGGAAAATCCACCTAAGTCATATTTTTTTACTGAATTTTGAACCGAAGAATTTTTTTACTTCCCAATGACCCCTTACAATTTGGTGATAATAATAATATAATAATATAATAATAATAATAATGTTTTTATTCATAAAATCATACAGAACGAAAATAAATATACAAGATTTAATCATTGAAGCTACACTATTTTCAGAAATCAGTCCAAAGACTAAGCATTTAAAATGCCTATATGCTCAGTGGCTGCTCACATTTACACCATTAGAGTCTAGAAACTTAATTTATTAAAAACAATTTATATTAGATATATATATTATAGTATGTAGCTATATTTTACCCTCATTTTGCGGTTGTGTCTGTAAAAATGCGAATGAGTTGTGTTTGTTCGGTACAGATGTGAATTGTGTGAACGTAGGTTTTATTTTATTACAGAGAAAATATTTTTAGTTTGCTCGTAGTCTAATGTTAAAAGCCAGGCAGTCAGCTTTAATTTAAATTTGCATAGGTCTAAAATTTTATAATCTTTATCAACAATGTTGTAAAGCCTAGGACCTTGAAAGACAAGAAATCTGTTCAGCCACACACAAGTATGAATATCACTTAAAATAAAATTATCTATGTTATTAATTAGAAAGAAAGAAAGAAGAAAGAATATCAATTTATTCGGACTACGCCATAACACACTTTGACGGAACGGTCAAATCATCAATAGTTTGCGTTATCTGTCCCTCATATTTAAATAAATTACGGCAGTTTAAGTTGCGAATTTGTCTGAAAAGTGTTATTGGCTTGCAATACGGAGTACCAGTGATAGTTATACCTGGTAACGTGCTCCCTAAATAGCTATAAATCTAATTTTGATAGAAATAAGAAATAAGAAATAAGAAATTTATTTGCAAAGATAAGGGTAAAAGAGCTCTTAAATAACATGAAAGTTGAACGCCTTAATCAGCTATTAAATTGTAGCATGCAAATGTTTGAGATCTAGTTTTAGTCTATTCTCATTAAATCACATAAATTGTATAAATTAAAAACACAAACAAAACAACAAAAGCCAAGACCAGTTTCACCTAAGTTTGAAGTTCAGAAATTCGTCCACAGAGTAAAAACAGTTTTGCAGAAGCCAATAGAATAATCTGCGTTTAAAAGTGTTGAGTGGCAACGTTTTTATGTCATCTGGTATTTTGTTATACACAATCACACACATTGCTGAGCAATTTTTTAAATACAGTGTTGTTCTTGGTGTGTGGTTAAATACAAGCCTGTTCGGGTTTCTAGAGTTCCTCGATAAATAATCATGAGCTTTTACGAAAAGTTCAGGATTTGACTTAACGAATTTACCGATTTCAAGTATATAAAGACAGGGTACCGGTAAGATGTTTAATTTTTTAAATGTTTGTTTGCAGGACTCATATGGTGCCATACCACAAATAGCACGCAAACATTTTTTTTGGGCAATAAATACTCTGTTAATTTCAGTTCCGTTACCCCAAATTATCAGACCATATCTTATGACGGATTCTACATACCCATGATAGGCAAGCAGTGCGGTTTTTTTCTCGGCTGTTTTGTGCAAACGTCTTAGCACAAAAATAAATCTGTTTATCTTATTACATATTTTATTAATTTGATCTTTCCAATTCAAATGTCGATCAATTACTATACCTAAAAATGTCACACTATTAGCCTCCTCTAGAATTTGTCCGTTATAATTTATATTTAATGTCATGTTCCTGTTATATTTGTCAAAGTTATTAAAATTTATATACATTGTTTTATTTAAATTTACTTGCAGATTATTATTATTTAACCAATTAATTATAGAGGTAATAGTTGTATTAATGTCAAATTCATGAAGTGAAATGTCATCAGTAATCACGCGAGTTACATTTATTGATATATCATCAGCGAATAAAATGCAGCTTTGATTAGTGACTTCCGGCAGGTCATTTATATAAATTAAGAAAAGAAGAGGCCCGAGTACACTGCCCTGAGGAACGCCAAATTTATTACATTCTAGCTCGGATTTATAGCATTTAACGACATGGCTATCATTAAGACGACTTATTTCTACACTCTGCACCCTATCGTCCAAGTAAGTCTGTAGCCAGTTTCGTGCTAAGCCTCTTATACCATTAGCCTCGAGTTTCGATAGCAATAACTCATGTGCAACAAAATCGAATGCTTTGGACATATCAAAAAATAGCACTGTACTATAGTTTTTGACGTCTATATTGTGAACAATTTGGTCTACTAGTTTGAAAGTTGCCAAGGTGGTCGATTTATTTTTCTGAAAGCCATGCTGCTCTGATTTTAATACATTATATTTTGTGAAAAAATCATTTAATCTTACATGCATTGCTTTTTCAAAAACCTTTGACAACACAGGCGTGAGTGTGATTGGACGATAATTTCCTATTTCTGATCTCTCACCCTTTTTGTACAACGGCTTTACGACAGATATTTTCAGTTTGTTAGGAAAATTTCCTGTTTCTAGAGACAGGTTTATCAAATAGTTTAATACAGGCGATATCTCCAAGCAACATGCCTTAATTATTTTGGTAGATATACCATCAAAACCTTCTGCATTGGTGTTATTTAACGACATTATTAGTTTTGACACAACGTTACTATCATAAGGCTTAAGAAAAATACTCTCACTTATCCGATGACTTCCGCCGGTGAGAGCCAAGTCATGGTTAACCTTATTAGAGATTTTTATAAAGTATTCATTGAATGTTTGAGCTATTCCAGTTGCTTCCTGAACTATAGTACCCTCATGACTAATTTGATGTATGAAATGTGATGCTTGTTGATTTCCTGATTCATTTTTTACTACATTCCACGATGCCTTACATTTATTTTTACTAGTTTGTACATATTTATTATTTGCTTGTGTCTGTGATTGTACGATACATTTTTTTAATATTTTTGAGAATTTTTCATATCTGTTTTTGTTATATTGTGTTCTTTGTTTGTAAAAATTATATCTTAGAGATCTTTTTGTTTTACAGCTGATTCTTAGTCCTTTGGAAATCCATTTTGGTTTGACCTCCATGTTCCTTTTTACGATAATTGTTGGGAAACAAAGATTATAAAACAAACAGAATAATTCATGAAATTTTTCAAATGCCTTATTGAGGTCAGATTCTTCGTAAACTTCTGCGAACGATAAGCATTGGAGACATTCACGAAACTTCCTAATGTTATCACCACCATAGTCTCTTTTATGAATGTATGTAGCCTTAGGCATAGCTTTTTTATTTTTTACGGGGATAAATATCTTATTAGCTAAGTGCCGCCGTGGCTACAAACGAGTAAGGCGCCCGTGCATGCTATTCTCGCGGTTAAGTGTTCTACGTTCGGGTCA
This sequence comes from Argyresthia goedartella, assembly GCA_949825045.1. Lineage (NCBI taxonomy): Eukaryota > Metazoa > Arthropoda > Insecta > Lepidoptera > Argyresthiidae > Argyresthia > Argyresthia goedartella. The sequence continues at coordinate 17,432,086 of OX463810.1, forward strand.
GTGTTGCGCGCAGTGGGACCGGGGCGCACGAGCATAGCAACTGTGTATAGTGATTCACCTGTCCAGTGCTGCGGTCATTGAGTGCCTACATAGAAGCGACACGCGACTAGAACCTAATCAATTTTCTCTGTGAGGACTACAAAATGAAATGCGCCGGTTGTAAATCCACTGCAGCCAGAGATGTTAAGTACTACAGCTGCTCTTTTCAGTCATGTAAAGAGGTCTATTTCTCCCTCTGCACCGGTATCAGATCCATGACCCCAAATCGCCTAAAAACATGGATTTGTCCACTATGCCAGTCTAAGCAGAAGAAGACTGGCAACAATGCAAGTACTCCAGTTAGGAACTTGGGTGATCTCGCTACCTTACGGAAAACTTCTTCCGCGTCTAAATCAGACGAAGGTGTAGGTAGCAACGCCAGCAGCGGTGATGGAAACGGCAATGTGGACGGTGAAGTCAACAGTGAAATGATAGGCGATGGTAATGGGGATAGAAGCGGCGGCGGTGGAGTTAGCGACGGTTGCGACGTCCCTGAGACTAGCGTAAGAAGTGGTAGGGAAGACAGTGTCATCAACAATGCAGCTACTACCACGAATGATGATGGAGCAGGAACAACATCTGAAACTGGAGTTAGTGCGATGTCTGCAAATGGGGACAACCACTTGTCTGCCCTGATACGCTCCGAGATCTCCAAGTGTTTGCGCTCCGAGCTACCGAGAATCCTAAAGGACGCTTTAGCTCGAGAACTGGCACCATTGCAAAAACAAGTAACTGAACTCATTGAGGCGGTGTCCTTCATCGACGGACGTTACGACGATATGAACCGTCAGTTACTGTCACGAGAAGATGATATAAAGGCGCTGCTGGTTTCAAATGAGCTACTCAAGTCGAATGTGAAAGAGCTCTCTAATCATGTCTCACTCATGGAACAACGTGCTCGAGAGGCCAACTTGGAAATAAATGGAATACCCGAATTCAAAACCGAGAACCTTACTCAGACACTAGTAGAAATCGGCAAGGTGGCATCACTGCCTGTTGAGGACAGGGACATCTTATCCTGCTTTAGAGTCGCCAAAACGGACTCCAGCAGTAGTCGTCCCAGAACTGTCATTGCCAAACTACGAAGCCCCCGATGTCGCGACGATCTTCTGGCAGCAGTATCTAAGTACAATCGAGACCATAAGCAAGAGAAGCTCAACAGTAGTTTGATTGGCCTAGGTGGAGAAAAGTCAGCTATTTTCTTGGGCGAACATTTAACTCCTGACAGACGGTCATTGCATGCTGCTGCTCGAATTAAATCTAAGGAGATTGGATACAAGTTTGTCTGGGTCAGGAATGGAAAAATCTACATGCGTAAAGCTGAAAACTTGCCTGCTGTTATAATAACAAGTGTTAATTTTTTAAATAAACTAGTTTAATATTATTTTATGGTTCTGTACCACGTGAAAGTTTATTGTTTTTCCTGTATATAATTCGCGAATATTTACTATCAAAATCTGAGAGGAATGCGATCTAAAACACATATAATTTACAAGAATATCTTACAAAACAATTATGATATAATAATACTTACTGAAACCTGGCTAAATGACAATATCAATAATTGTGAAATTGCAGACCAAAGATATCAAGTTTATCGACGCGACCGAGATGTGGGGTCTGATTTGGTGAACAAACTTGACGGGGGAGGCGTGTTAATAGCCGTAAAAAAAACAATTAACTCTATCGGAATGAAAGATTGGGAAAGTAGCTGTGAGGATTTGTGGATTGTAGTTGGGTTGATGGAGGGAAGGTTCCTTAAACGTATTGGCATAGGTGTAGTGTACCTATCGACACCACCAAAGTTTCCTGAAATTAATGCCTACTTAGAAAATACCACGGATATACTGGGAGTACTGGACGATTACATTGTGGTTGGTGATTTTAATATGAGCTTCATAACCTGGTCTGTAGGTGATGACGCGCAAAGCGAGGGTTTCACACCGAACAATTATCATAACAAGTTTGGCCATGCCCTGGTTGATTTCATGTCCCTAACCGATATGCATCAATTCGATGCAGTCAAAAACTACCAAGGCAAGATCTTGGATCTGGTTCTTAGTAGTAGTCCTTGTGAGGTTACTAGACCAGACCACATCATCAGTAAATTGGACCCCTACCATCCTCAATTATCCATTAATACACGTTTTAAAAATGTAAACACAAATGTTCTGCCACCTAATCCTAGAACTGACTACAATTTCTTTAAAGCTGATTATGAGAAAATCATACCAAGTCTTAAATCAATAGATTGGCCAAAATGTTTTATAAATTCTGACAATACTGATGCACATGTCGAGATTTTCTACAAGAAATTGAGAGATGTAATTTTACTGCATGTTCCTAGGAGGAAATCTCGCAACCAGACACATCCACCATGGTTCAGCACAGAACTAATTAAGTTGCTTAAAGAAAAAGACAAATTGAGACTACGAGCGCAAAGGTACAAAAATCCTAGGGACAGGCAAGAATACCAAATTCTCCGGAAGCGATGTGACAGGCTTTTTAACACACGTTATAGAGAATACTTGAACAAAGTAGAATGCAGTCTGAAACATTATCCTAAAGCATTTTGGAGCTATGTAAAAAACAAAAGATCGGCCAAGGAAATGTTTCCATCCATTATGCACCGTGGCAATCAGTCTGCTGATACAGGTACCGGTGTAGCTAATCTGTTTGCTTCCCAGTTTAGTTCTACTTTTAGTTTTGATACTCGCATCATGTTATCGTCATCCACTGTAGTACCAGCCGGGTATTGGGATCCACAATCGAAACTTATCAACAACATTGTCCTCACCGAAAATTCTATACTTAAGGCTCTCAAAAACCTAAATCAAAATAAAGGAGCAGGTCCTGATGGTATTCCACCTATATTTCTGAAGAGATGTGCATCTGCTCTGTCTTATCCGCTCTCACTAATATTCAACATGTCTCTAAGGAGTGGTGTATTTCCGTCTGAGTGGAAAAAAGCGCGTATAGTACCAGTGTATAAGAAGGCTGCCAACGATGACGTCAGCAACTATAGGCCTATCTCTATCCTATCTGCGTTCTCTAAGCTGTTCGATGTATTGATATGCCCTATTGTAACCAACCATACGAGGCACCAAATACGTACACAGCAGCATGGATTTCAGCTTAAAAAATCTGTAGTTACCAATCTGGCTTCCTTCATCACTGATCTCATTGAAAGTGTTGATGAAGGAAGCCAAGTTGATGCTGTCTATACCGACTTCAGTAGTGCATTTGACAAAGTCTCACATACTATTCTGATAAGCAAGTTAAAATGTCAATACGGCATTCACGGGACTCTGCTTGAATGGTTCGATTCATATTTGAATAAAAGACCTCAGAATGTGGTTATCAACGGTTATCAATCTCAGAGTTATACCGCTACGTCTGGTGTCCCGCAGGGCTCACACCTGGGACCAATTCTGTTTGTGCTCTTTGTCAACGACATTGTGTCTTGTATTAGACATAGTGACTGTTCCCTTTTCGCTGATGACATGAAAGTCTACAAGCAAATTGACTGTGAGAGAGATGTTCGCTTACTACAAGAGGATCTGGACCGCGTGCACGAGTGGTGTATCGACAATCAGATGCTTCTGAATACGTCTAAATGCCAATTCATTAGATTCACTCGCAAGAAAAAGCCAATTTTGGCACACTATCGCATAAATAATGATGAAATTGGTGAAATCACACAGATTCGTGACCTCGGAGTAATTCTGGACTCAAAATTAACCTTTATTCCACACTACGATCACATTGTCACCAGAGCTGCTAAAATGCTAGGGTTTCTGAAGCGCGTCACAAAGGAATTCAAGCGAATCAGTTCTAAAGTGTGCCTATTCAATGCTCTAGTTCGCAGCATTCTGGAGTTTGCCAGTGTCATCTGGAACCCAGTTTACAACATCCACAAGGAGAGATTAGAGTCGATTCAGAGATCTTTTACAAGGCACCTTGCGTTCATCAGTCCAGGTATTAGTTACAATGACTGCTACGAAGATAGACTAACCTTCTTTAAAATGGCTGCCCTATCGGATCGCAGACGTATGCTTGACCTTTCTTTCCTCCACAATATATTGAATGGCCAGGTCCAATGTCAAGACATGCTGGAAAAAATTAAATTATCGGTTCCACGCATTAACGCTCGACGAGTATGTCTTAACACTTTCAAGACTCCCAATTGCAGAACCAATCTTCTGAGCCATGCACCACTAACGAGGATGCTCTCTACGTATAATGACATGTGGGCAACGTACGAACTTGATATCTTACGTGATAGTGCTAGAAATTTCAAGCGCAAGCTTGTTGCCCGCCATGCTAAGTTTCATTGAGTCGAGTCTGTGTATTCAAAATAACTGTTTTAAATATGTTTTATGTGTTTTAGGTATTTTTATAAGTATAGGTTTTGTTTTTCTATAAATTCACATTGTATATATATATGTAAATGTAAATTCATATTAGTAACTACCTTATTTTTTATTTTATTTTTATATTCCCTTAACTATAGTTAAGGGAATACATACATAAACAGAAGACAGATTTAAGTATATGTATTTTCTTTTCTTTTGTCATCATCAATAATGTCATTGATTGATCGATTTGATATATTGTGAATGTTGTGCGCATCTGTTATTGATGCAAACACATGAACTCTGTTAGCATTGTTTATTTTAATGTAAGTGTTTGCATTGTTGATGTGCCTGTCATAAATAAATAAATAAATAAATAAATAAATTAACACACACAACATAAAATACACGATAATTATCAGAGGACAAGAAAAAAAGTGAAACATACAATTGAAGGAGAAAGTAATAACAACTAATATCACAGACAATAATATACACACGCGTCACAAAAGTAAAAGTACATACCACACAGTAACTTATATGTATAGTACATACACAAGACAACAAGAAATAAATAAAAGCAAAATACAATTTTGTTGCGACGAGTAGACAGTAACGTCGTAAAGTGTGTGCCTAGGCGGCGAATAGGTTCCGACTCAGCATGTGCCACAGAACCTGCAAGAGGTCCTGCAACGCTGGTATTCTGTCTTAATCGATTAAGCTAATTAAAATTAGCTTAATCGTCTATTATAAAATAAACATAAAAAAGTGCTGAAAAAATGTAGACAAAGGCGCTCTTAGGCGCCACCATAATCTGTTGAACTCAGAATTTTGCTTGGTCGGACCATCAGTGTCACTTGTTTTGTGCCTACATTGATTTTAGTAGCATAGACATGTTTCATATTTTGGGGTTTCAGAATTTTTAGTGCAATTAGTGATCTGGTGGCCGAGTTCGCCGCATTGGCCGCAAGTAGGTTTCGCATTTTTGCATGTCTTGGCAGCGTGACCAAGCATGACCTGCTGACAGTTGTAACATCTTGTTACCAAGGTTTACCTTCACATGATGGCCAATTAATAAACACCCTGTCCTGTACGGACAATCAGTCTGACAGAATGTCGGTAGGTACTTCGATGATGAAATTCCAGGCGTTAGTATCTTTTTTCCTGGATTTGTGGCTTAACTTTATTGAGCTTAAAAGTGTTCTAGCTAAATTTTGTTCATACATTCAGTTAAAGACCTCACTCTCAGTTAGAGAAGTAGCCTAGGAACCCCAAACACTGTAATTCTTGGTTTGCGCTTAGATGGCTCATTCATTGTTAGGGTTTGATGTAGATAGTTGAGAAGCCTGCTTTAGTTTTAAATTATCTTTATGATCCGTACTAATTATGATTTCTCCGTGTTTTGTCCTACGTAGGCCAGGAACTTGCAGTTTCATGGCTTCAGGGTGGATGATTTTTGGACTTATTCTTTTGTCTTCTGTTGGTCGTTGCGATACATCGCAACAGAGCTATAAGGACTGGGACGAATAAAATTATTCGTGCCTTTTTTAATTTGGCAAAAGAGGCTGTTTCCTGAAATGCCTTTTTACAATTTTGTTTTATACGCTCTTTAAGATCAGGAAGGTTTTCAACAATTCCTGATTTTCCTTTAAGTTCTGGACAAAGATCTGAGCCTGGACGGCTTTCTCTTTTAGCGATTGGTACTGAACAGCCATTTGCGATGTATAAGTAAGTAAGTAAATAATAAGTAAGAAGACTGATCACAACTGACTGAACTGAACTGTCCTACTTTACGGCACAAGTTGTGTATCCGTAGTTTTTGGTCTGAATTTAGCTTACCCTCCGCAGCTACTGAGCTTATCTTATTAAGGTACTGTTCAATCGTACTCACCCAGTTTCGAAGTTCAGGTGTTGTCAAAACCTCCGGTTTGATCACATTCCTGGGCGATTTTCTGACTATGACCGGCCGGGGGTGGCTAGCGAGTGGTGAGGCGGCTTCTGTTAAACGGGCTGCCTTCGGAGCTAATCTTAAAATGTTTGTTTTTTTCACTTGCTCCTGATTATTTTGTAAGATACATGATGCACAATACAAAGAAACACTTCAAAAATTGCAGCGAATACGCACAACGCGATAAGTAGGCCACAGATTATTAGTTGAGTAGAGTAATTTTATTAATATTATTTTATTCACATGCACACGTCCGATGTGAATTCGGTCGAGGTCTATTCCGTTAATGAATAATTTTATTTACCTATAAATATTGATAAATCAGATATATATTTTTAAGTTACCTACCTCATTTTAGGCTTATATTCTTCATTTGTGACGGAACCCCAAATGTGCGAAGTCCGACACGCACTTGGCCAGTTTTTTGCATCATTTGTTACGGTTCGTATTTTTTCGTGATGTAGCTACAAATTTAAGTTTATTTTTTTATTTTTTGGATTACTTGTGCAAATTTGGCAAGAGGCGTGGGTCATTCGGTCTAGGACCATGAAAAGTACCCTTTAGGTGCATTTTGATTTCTTAAAGATTGTCTAAACATGCTGAAATATTAAGACATATAGTTAGACAAAATTAGATTTTTTCACATTTCTATGGAATTATCAACTTGATACCTTCACGTGTTCCTTGGATAAAGGGTATAAGAGAGAAAAAAAAAAAATGGACGGACGGACAGATAGACAAAAAATGAAGTGATCCTAAAAAGGTATTATTTTTTAAATATTATAATAGATCCCTTAAAATGACAAAACATCTCGTCCCTTATATGGGGATCCCCTTTCATTTATCAGCCACAACGCATGTTTATGTGGACATTGAGGCGCCCGTACGCTAGAAATGTTGACTTCACAAAAACAAACTTCCTGCAAGATGGTCTGGGGACGGTTTATTATTGTAAAGATTTATAAGAAAAAGTATCTTGTTGCATTTAACACTTTATCGTATGTTTTATAGTTTTCCCTTCTATGTGAAAAACCCTTTGATCAGAACACATTTTACGGTTAAGGAAGGAGAAGGATCAGTTGCAGTGGTGGGTTTGGGTGTGGTGTTAAAAGTGGTGCGATTTTAACACCACACCCAAAGGTATTGCTGTGCCTTATCAAGGTTCACAAGTGTATAAAGTGTTGTGTCTATTATTTAAGAGTAAAATCTGTTTAATACTCACATAGCTATAAGAACATTGTGAAATGCAATAAATATATTTTATTTGATTTGATATTTGATTTGATTTTTATTAAGTGACATGAGTTTCAAAAAGTATGTGTGCGGCTCTGTGAGCTGTAGACCTTACGAGCGGCACAGGAACTCTTTAATATCTACCCCCTCACACCCTCAACCCCTTTGAAGTTTAACGGATTGAAATTAAAAATGATTTTTTTTATTTTATAAAAGTCAGGATGGCTCTTGATTCCTTTATACTAGAGCGACCTGTACATCAGGAGCCATAGCCACAACGAAACAATTTTCTTATAGTGTTACATATTGGTTAGATTAAAACAAGTTACATTAATTATTATAGCTAAATTTTTCAAATAATTTATAAAAAAAATAAGTGAAAATACGTTTATTTCCAAAATCAAGTTCTCGGCAGAAGGGTTTCCTTGTCTCCCAAATTAGGGTAACCTGTGTCTTGGGAGACATTTTCATCCCGTTATACACAATTATAATTACACATTGAAAAAAAGAAGTACTTCGCATAATTACAATAATAATAATAAAAAAAAAATGTTTAAAAAAAAAAAGAAGTAACCAAGAAAAGATTTGGTTGTGTGTGGGGTGAGTGTAGAGTGTAACTGTATGTGTACTGAGTGTGAGGGGGTTACTGTGTGTGCGAGTTATGTGTATGTGCATAAAGTGTTATGCCTGTTTATGTATAAGTGTGTTATAGCTTACTAAATACCTATGGTAGAATAAAAAGGTAATTTATTATCAGTAACAGGTTTTCTGTAGCGTCATAATCGATTCCAATAAGCCAATTTTTGATTTTGTTTTTGATCTGGTAATTATTAAGGTGTCTTATATTTAGAACAGAATTTCAGAAAAGAGACGCGGAGCAGTAGCATTAAATTGTCGTTGGGCAAAGGAACTTTTTGTGATAGGAACAACAGGCATCTGAACAATCTCTTGTTGTTATCAGGAAGGAAAGGTATATGATACCTGTGATAGTTTTAACACATTTGTATATGTAGGATTGGCGTATGCTTAATACTTTAGTTCTGCTGTGTACAAGTGCGGTAGATAGTCGGTAGGGAGCAAACAACATTACTTTTAGTACAGCACGTTGAGCACGCTCTGCTTCCAATAGAATTGTTTTCGATGCACCACCCCAGGCACAAATACAGTAATCAACTATGCAGAGCATTATATTTTTTATTAAAAGATTAAGATCTGCATATTTTCGAAGGTTTTTGAAGACGTATATGCTTTTCCGAATCATTTTGGATGTGGCTGAAATATGTGGACCCCACTGCAGCTTATCGTCAATTATTACCCCTATGTACTTTTAGGAGAGGTCCGTAGATAAATAAAACGTTGATAACGATTCACTTGATTCACTAATATTGTTCACCAACTATTTAAAGTAACAGTCTTGCCTTCTTGGAGGCTACCAACGGAATGCTCGATCACAGTTTTTTCCCTCTCCAGCTAAGTTTCCTTTCCCTCCTAAACAAAATCAAAGCGAAAACGGATATCCGCTTAAAATACAACCAAAACCTAATAATTTTAAATGAACTTCCTGTCCAATCGATATCCGATAACATTTTGTTAAATACGACATCCGTTCAATTAAGCAATTATTCTCTAAAATAATTTGTGAAAACGGATATCCGCTCAAAAATAAAATTAAACTATGAATCAAGTTAATATGAAAACAAATCAATAATCGGTAAATACACTTCCGTTCAAGTTAACATCCATATAAATTATTAAACACACTTCCGTCGAGTTGACATTTCATAAAATAATAAATCAACTTCCGTTCAAGTTTAACATCTCACAAACTAATCAAATTTACTTCTTTTATTACAAATATTTACATGAACACCTAAAATGGCATCACTCTTATGTTAATTATCCTAACAGCTCGGCCATCCTGTTTTGAGCGAGTCCCTTCGCTTACAATAGAAAAAAAATATATATATAGTTGATGTATGTATGTTAGGTATTATCTAATTCAGCAATGTGCAGGGTAATTTTAAAGATAGCTTTAGCTAGAAACATCGCAATATGAAATAATTATACAGTGTTTATATAATGACAAAATATTTTTTTTTTTGTTTTTTTTACATATTAATTTACTAGTACATAATTACTGATTTAACATCCAATTGATACAATACAGTTGATACAACATTAAATACTGATAACTTACTTATTCACTATCACTAGAACCACTGTTGTTAGGAACATTATCATCCGATTCAAAATCTCTACTAAAATTCATCCACGGTTGAATTTTGTCAATTGATACAACAGCCTCGTATTTTCTACCGTTTTTACGTGTTAGAGGAGTGTCTTCAACTACAAACCTATCGTTGGGGAGCAATTTTACTATGCGATAGGGCCCTTGATATTTGACAACCAGTTTTTGAGATTTTCCATCATGAGGAAGCTGCCTTTTAATGCGAACTAAATCACCGTTTTTGTACTGTGTCGCTGGTTTTCTACGTTTATTAAAGTTAATTGCATCCTTATACTGTTGTTCTGATATTTTGTCACTAGCACTCTGTCTCAAATCGGGCAGCTCGTCTACAGGAGTTCTGTTTAAAGTGTCATTAATCACAGAACTTAATATTCCCTCTGACTTACTTGTTATATTGAACCCAAACAGTAATTCTGATGGGCTCTTTTGTGTCGTTTTATGCTTGTTTGTATTTATCCCAACCTGTATGTCAGGGATATGATCATCCCAAGATTTTTCGTCATCGCCATGGCCTGAAGCTGATAATGCGTCTAATATAGTTCTATTAAATCGTTCAACTTGGCCGTTAGCCCTGGGTGTTGCGATTGCGTTTATGATGTGCTTAATACCGTACGAGGTAACGAAGTCTTTAAACGCCTTGCTTGTAAAACTGGACCCTTTGTCTGTGATGAGGCGTGTTGGGACACCAAAATAACTGACGTGTTCTTTCACAATACGCACTGACGTCAGTAATTTTGTGTTTTTGACTGGAGTAATATTAACGTACTTTGTGAAGCCGTCGACGAGGACTAACAAGAAGCAATTCCCCTTTTTACTTCTCACGAAGGGCCCTAAGTGTTCTGCATGCACGGTGTGGAATGGTATACTCACTTTTTCGATCGGGTGCAGCTGACCTTCTCGCCTACCTCCAGAGGATTTGTGGTGGGCACACTCTAGACAGGAAGAAACGTATTTTTTTACAAAGCGGCGCATTTTAGAACCAATGTGAGTATGAATGAATGAACCAATATGATATGATATGATATAATGAACCAATGAACCAATAATGGTCTTGGATACGTTGAAGAGTTTTTTCAAATCCACAGTGGCCTACATCGTCATGGTTCATTCGTAATATCTGCCAACGCACGCCTTTGGGTACCAACCATTTTATCGAGTCGCCTACAACTCGATAAACGCAGCCATTTTTAATTTTATAGTTCTTATGCACGTCGATGGCTTGGGTCGAGTTAGGATCAGATAAAATAACTTTTATTTTCTTTACCTCATCGTCGGCAGTGTAAACTGTTGCGATCCAGTCTCGATCAGTTTGTTGTACCAGCAAAACATCTAAAAGATGCATCTCACCTGATGGTTGGCCGACTGGGTTTCGGCTTAGTGCATCTGCATGTGACATCCGTGCACCCGGCCGATACTCGATCGTACAGTCATACTCCTGTAACTGAACCCACCATCGTGCGATGCGTGGTATTAAATCGCGTTTTGTTAGGGTGGATCTGAGGGCGTTGCAGTTTGTAAGGATCTTGAATGGTATTCCTACAAGATAAACCCTGAAACGGCTCAGCGAGGCTATGACTGCCAATGTTTCGAGTTCATAAGAATGCATCTTACCTTCGTCCACACTGGTCTTACGGCTGAAGAACGAAACTGGCTGTAGAATTCCATTAGAATTTCGCTGTAGCAATATCCCTGCCAGACCTACCTTGCTTGCGTCCGTATGTAGTTCAGTTTCCGCTCCGGGATCGTAAAGAGCTAGAACTGGCCTGTTAATGAGCAATTCTTTGACCTTTCGAAAGGAATGTTCTTGTGCAGGTCCCCAAGCCCAACATGCGTCTTTCTTGAGGAGGTCTGTCAAGGGAGTGGAGATTGTTGCGTACCCTTTGACAAATCGCCTGAAGAATCCGGATAGACCAAGGAATTGTCGGAGCTCGTGTTGATTGCTGGGTGTCGGGAGTTTTGATACGGCATCCGTCTTCCGACTGCCTGGACGGATTCCATCGCAACTTACCTCAAACCCCAAAAAATCTATCGATTCAAAGAAGAAATTGCATTAACTCAATTTCAGAGTCAAGCCGCCATTTCTTAGGAGCTGAAGAACTTCTTCGAGTCTCTGCAGTCCCTCATCGAAGTCCTTTGATGGTATGAGCACGTCGTCCGTATAAACTAGTGCATATTTCACCTTGGCATCATTTAGTATTTTGTTGATAGTCCGCTGGAATACTGACGGCGCATTTACTAGACCAAAAGGCATGCGAGCATATTCATATTGGCCGTCTGGTGTTACGTAAGCAGTTTTACTGCGAGAATCTTCTGCATTAGATATCTGGTAGTAGCCGGATGCTAGATCCAATGAAGTGAAAAGCTTTTGACCTGCCAGTAGATCTAGTTGATCTTCAACCCTTGGTAAAGGATAATGATCCTTTTTCGTTTTTCTATTAAGAGCCCGGTAGTCTATGCATAATCGTTTCTCACCTGTTTTTTTTTTGAACAAGCACTATGGGGCTAGCATAAGGAGATGAAAATTCCCTGATGATGCCGCTTTCAGCCATCTCCTGGACCATATTTCTTACCAGCGATCTTTCAGCGTATGACATGCGGTATGGGCGATATACAACTGGTACAGAGTCTTCTAGTTCAATTAACATTTCGGTAACATTTGTGAAGCCAAGATCCCTGAGACCACTTGAGAAACAATCGTTATATTTTGCGAGTAAACACTGTAATTTTTGACGTTCTTCTTGTTTTAACCCTGTGTTACAATTGATCTCATTAGTCACCGTGGCATCATCAAATATCACGCTACAAGTGTTTAAGAAGCTTTCAGCCGGTGACGTGTGCTTTTGCAGAGCTCTGGTCAAAAGAACACCCTTTTCAAAATAAACAGTCTCCGAAGATACATTAACACCAAAAGCGTACCGTAGCCATCCGTAATATTGTATATACCCGGGAGAAGGTAGTATTCTTTACCATTGCCACCTCTTAGAGAGCCCTGAACGCAAACACTACAATTTTCCAGACTGTCTACAGAGACTGGTACTGCCCGTAAAGTATAACTAGGGATAGCTGTGGTATTTTCAATTATAACATGAACTTTGTTTTGATCAATTCTCTGGAATATTAGTTCATTTGGAGTTTTCGTGATCAGAATATTAAGCTTTTCTGTGAAGGAATGGCCCAAATGAACGGGATGACTCATAACATGATCTTCCACAACAAACATATCGATGACATCTTTTAGGCCTTGAACTTCTACCGTTGCTACCGAAACGCCTAGTGGACGAACTAAATTGGCTCCTATTCCTCGAAGTACAGGCAAGTCTTCTTTTGAAGCTATTTGCAACCCAATTGAATTCGCATCGGTGACCCTTATTAAAGAACATTGACTCCCTAAATCAACGTGGCAAGTGACAGATGAATCATTAATTTTTATCTCGAGAATATATTTGGCATTAGCGTCAGAAGCATCATCTGTGTGTTAACAAGTGGCTAAAGTGACAACTTTAGCCACTTGTTTTTCGTTCTCATCTTTGCGAGTATTCGAAATTTGACTATTATCTTGATCGTTTGTTGGTTTGTTCCTATTTCTAAAGCAATCAGAAGCCCGGTGACCTAGTTTATCACAAAATGTACATTTGGTAAGAGGTTTACTACACTTAAAACTAGTGTGCCCGACTTCATCACAGTTAAAGCAGCGAATACTACTGTTGACAGTACTAACAGATTTACTACACCTAAAACTAGGATGCCCGATCTCGTCGCAGTTAAAACAGCGGATACTACTGTTGACAGTGCCACCCTTAGTTGCGCTAGACCTAGCTGGCAGAAACTTTCGTTCGTTTGCCTTTTCGTAACCTTCCCGACTGGGCCCAACCTTTACAGTCCTAAAATATTTGAGAACTTGCTCAGGCTCGCTAAATTGTGCCGCCTGCGCTCCTACTTTGACAGCGCGATCTTCGACACCATACAAGAGGCAATCTATGGCTTGCTTTCCCGATATTTTGCAACGATTGAGCAAGTTAATTTTGGCGTAGTAATAAAGCTCCAACGATTCACCATATCGCACTCTCTTTGCTAACATTTCGGTCAAAAGCTCGGCATAATCTTCACGACAAGGAAATGACTCTAGAAGTTTCCTCTTCCACTCTGTCCAGGAATGCAGCAGCGTAGGCAACCCTTGATACCATGACAGCAACACCGATTAATTTAGGTAGAGAATAGTGAATAGCTTCCTTTTCATCCCAAACATAAATCTCTGCACATTCCTCTACCTTCGGTAACCATGTTAGCATTGTTTGTTCTTTGGACATGGGATCAAACTCGGGTATAACATTTGAATTAAAGTTTAGTTTGGGCTTATGCGAGCTTTTGACTTGATTTAAAATACTTAAAAATTTATCAAGAACATCAGATGTATTAGAATCTTTACTTCGTACCTTTGATCTTACTCTCTTCGTCGGCGGCGGTGAATCCTCGTCCGATTCTAAATTTGAACGGTTGCGCCTCTTTTTCCTCATAATCCTTTGTCTATTTTCAGTTGTTTTCCATGACCCACTCTCCTCCTCATCGCTTTCAGAGATGCGTCTTCCTTTAGCCTTATGAATGTGTCTGCGTGTAGCTTGCTCAGACCTAGAGCAAGGTACACTCCGCATCCTAATAACCGGACTAACGTCACGGTGCGCCACTGACCTGGGCTGTCCTTCATCCTGTATCAGTCCTTCCCCTCGACTGATTGCACTGTTGTCCAGCATTAGTCCTTCCCCTCGACTGAATGCTCCATCATCCTCTCCGTCACTCAACCCTCTCCCCTGGGTTTTCCTGTGACCACGCTCTTGACCTTGAGCCCTCTCATCATCCATGTTCAATCTGAAACTTCAAAAATAAGCTTAGAATCTGGACAAATCTGTAGTCAAATCCTTTGATGTTATGACTACTGATTAAATGTCCCTTTCATGTGCACTTGCATCTACAAATCTTATGTTCTTAGTTAACAAGAGTTAGTCAGAGGAGACTGATCAAATTAGGCTTCCATTTTTGAGAAATAAGAAGTAACAAGACAATAGTCAGTCCGTTGCAGTTATCTAATAGGATTATTTTCAGTTCAAAATTATAAATAGTTTTAGATCACATGCACGCGTGGAAAAATAGGAAAAAAAAAATGTCGAATAATTTCGATAGTCCCCATAATCTGTACTGTCAAACCCAAAAATGCAAAATGGCCGCTTCTGTCACGGGGTCGCACGCGAACTCCGCCCGCTAACGTCCCGTTTCATTAAAATGACGATATCTCTATTTTTTCTATGGGAGCTCTCTAAGAAAGTTGGAATGGCTTTTAAATAAGCTACCGAATAAAAAATAATAGTCCAGTTTTGCCTAGCAATATATTTTAATTTTAATTTTAAATCTATTTTTTTTTTCAATTATTGTAGAAAAAAAAAAAAAATGAAAAAATATAGCATGTTTGTAGTTTATTTACATCTAAATACATTATCGCACATAAATAAATAACAATAACATGCCTCCCCATACAATAATCCTGGAAAGCAATCACCACAACCACACCACCACTCAATAAGCGCTGGCACGTGACTGACGGCGCGATATTTTATTGCCTCGGTCAACCACTAATGCTTGCTTTAGAGTAGAAACAAAGGATGTTATGCCTTTCTCCTTCTTTCGGCAACGTTTAGTGGAAGTTTGAGCAAGATAGACAAACGCTTCCCGATTCTGCACGTTGTTGCACAATTTCCCAGATAGGTCCATAAAACAGTAGAACTGTGTCATCCGCAAACATGAGAATCTCAGTTTCGACAGCATTTAGGTTACATAGGCTGTTAATGTATGTAAGAAAAAGACTAGGGCCCAATGTACTGCCTTGAGGTACCCCGTATGCATGTACACGACATGCTGCCACTGAACTTTCCATTGAAACGCACAGATTGAGTACGATCCGTTAGGTAATTTTGCCACCATTTATAGGGGAGGCAACGTATTCCTATGTTTTCTAGCCGAGAGAGAAGTATTGGAATACAGACCGTATCAAACGCCTTTTGGAGATCCAAAAAAAATTATAATTTCTAATAAAAATAAAAAATAAAAATGAAAACTGGGAAATATAATTATTTACCCTGTTTTTCACAGCAGCGCTTATATAGTTGAAATAATAACTCAGTCAGGTAAAACTACCGTCATTAATATTAGTACTTAGAGAGAATTTACAGAAGAATTTATAATAATAATAATAATAATAAAGAAAAATGTGATGAAAACTGGCAACAATTAACCCGACTACATTTTCTTTCAATACCACAAACAAACTTATGAATTCACCTAGTTACGTACATGGAGTATGAAAGTATAACTATAACTATACTATAACTATAACTATAAACCCCATATCTTAAAAAAAGAACCAAAAACTACGGACATACGAAAGCATTTTTGCCTAAGCTGCTGAGCGGGGCCGCTCTCCTCGCTCGGTCAATTAGTTCGTCTGAAAACCTAGAATGACTCAACTGTTAGCAGTTTTGGGGTATATTCGAAGCCTCGACTGATTATAATAATTTATGAAGGGCTCTCTAGTTGTCTCCTGTCGATCAGAAATCTCCAATATGCTCTCTCTTTTGGGATTTTCCACACAATATCCGGTAGATTGACTGTTACTTGGTCTCTTCAGTAAATACGAGTATTGCGCTTTAAAATGTTACAGTGAACTATGTGTAAAAAGGAAGCAAAAAACCAGTACAGCGTAAAATAAAGTGGCAATCTACAGTCCCATTCAAATTATTCGAGTGAGCGTAATAATAGCAAAAATCCATCACAAAAAGCTGCAGTACATTTCAACATATTTTCATTGACGATAAAACGGGAGAAACACTGCAATGTAGCAAAGACACCCAAGTAATGTAGGCACTTGTCGATAAAAGAGAAGTGTTTGGGAAACGCCGAAAATGTGTCCGCATTTGGACAAATTTAGGTCGCCGGAAAGGTACAGGTTGCATAATGTCAAACTACTAGTTTTTGTTCTAAATTAACCTTTAGGTTCAGTGTTTAGGGGCTAACCATAACTTGTTGCCGACTATAGAGACGATCTTGACGCCCGCCGGTAATATAATAACCAAATAGCGCCCAAATATTTTTCATAGCAATTTGAACCAACCAATTGGCTACGAAAATTAACTTAAAGTTTTATGAAACATGCCGCGCCTGTGAATAGTTTAACCAGTTTAGCTCGATATTGAAAAATAAGTACTTTGTGGAATTTGAAATACACATAACCTAACAAAATTCCTATTAAACATGTGTTAGGTCTGTTTTAGTCCATTTTGCAATTTATGTCGTTATGAAAAGCATTGTTTAGCCAAAATGTTAAATTTAGAAAATGAATGAATGAATGAATGTCACATACTTACACAGGTATAATATCGAAATTTCTAACCATTTAGAGTATATAATATTAATGTCACATACTTACACAGGTATAATATCGAAATTTCTAACTTTTACGAGTATATAATATTAATGTCACATACTTACACAGGTATAATATCTAAATTTCTAACTATTACGAGTTTATAATATTAATGACACATACTTACACAGGTATTATATCGAAATTTCTGACTATTAAGAGTATATAATATTAATGTCACATACTTACACAGGTATAATATCGAAATTCCTAACTATTACGAGTCTATAATATTATAGTATATCTGTGCTTATAATTATATAGAGCTACGATAATTACGATAGGCGACATCGAACAAAATTGTCAAGAAAATATTAGGATAAGGTACCAAATATCCGGCTTAAGCTTGGCCGCAGTTACTCCATGAGCATCAGCGACTTTTTTTCCTTTAAGATTAACGACAAAGTATAGGTCACAAAAAACGTCGCAAAGTACGGAAATTGCCAAAACTTCGTGTAGAAACTTGAAATTTCTTGTTCTAAATGTCGTCGTAAATGAAAGATGGTTCTTTTGGATCGGAAAAGAAATTAGGAACAACGTTTTCGGAATTACGGCACTCCCTGTAAACGTACCTTTTTTGCGAATGAATCAGAAATGCGAAAAGTTTGTTGAGACATCGCATCGGCGGAAAATTTTGTTGGACTATTTCTTGCATTTCCGGGTTGTAGTTTTGAGAGGATTTGTTCGTTCTCGCCACTAAAGGCGATGGTGTCTTGTTCAATTCGTCCCAACGCATGCCCCAACTACGTGAGCAGTTTAGAAACTAGCCGCGAGCATTGCAACTGAATACATGTTTTTATAGGAATGTCATTATGTAATACCCTGGAGATTATACTACCCGTATAATCATGTTGATATTTACATACATATGCTCTATGCACGCCATGTTTCCGGAAGAGGGATAGGCAAAGATAAAAGTCTTGTTACGATCCTGGGATACATTTTTTTTTCATTTATATACAGGCACATACATTGATTCTGGCCCCACACTAGGATACCCTGTGTCGTGGGAACCAAAAACAGCGACATCACACACATATACATATCCAAGACCTGGCGTTTTTTTTTTATCCCCAGCCGGGGATCGAACCCGGGACCTCTCGCATGGTAGCCAGGGCCACAACCGCAGTGCCGCAGAGGTCATCAAAAATTCATCACCCGCTTCTTTGTGTTGAGATTTTCTGCTCATATCTTTTTTCCGTACAAGCCCATTGTATATGAGCCTGCAGGAAGCCGGAAATATCACAAAATGTCACTTCTCCCCTGTTGGAGAGCCTGCCTGCTCTGACTAACTGTCTCTGTCCAAACGAGTGAGGAGTGAAGCGATAGCATGGTGCAAGGCCAATCCGTCTTGTGTTCATAATTTGTCTAGGCTCGTTGAGGCACCTCGTTGAACGTTTCGTTCAGTTATTTGCCCAACATACCTTTATTTATTTGATTGAATGCCGGCCCTTAGTTATCGGCCCGGGCTTTTGACTAAGTGCCTAATTTATCCAAATGGTGGCGACAGATACATCGTGAGTCGATCTTGAGTTCAAATAAATACTTAAAGGCGTGGACATGTGTAAGTAATAACTAGGCAGTCACCCATATGTCGCATTGGGAAAGTTTTTTTCTAGAGTATAAAGGGCTATGTTCATTTTTCTCTCGAGCTATTTTGTGCGCCCAGACAAGGGCGTTTCAAGGTCATACAAAATTTGGCTGGAAGCGACGTACTACACTGCTGTAGTCCTTTGCTGGCAGCCGTGTATTTGGCTTTTTCTAGTTGCTGTTCTGTAACTTAATTCCTCAAAATTATTTTCCAAAAATTAATTAAAAATAGTTTATTAGCACGATACAGTTTTTTTATTGTGAATTGCTTAATGCTTTATTTTTCATAAATGATATAAGTTGTAATACCAGCTTAAATGTTTAGGAACAACCGACAAAATATAACGACAGTGAAATGATACACAACTTCATTTTGCGATTTCCCAACATTTAGAAATTTTGGGTTCGATCACTTTCATTCACATGGCGCAGAATAGGCAACCACCATTATTTTCAAAATCATGCCTGTCTTCCATCCCACCTCCATGTCTCGTGCAATACCGTAACATAAAAGCAACTACGCAGCTGATATGGGGCAAGAAAGAATAATGATATAATTTTGTGTGAACACATGGCGTCGTCCGCTGGGAAAGCATAAGGGAAGAAAGCTATTTTGCTAATGGAGGCACAATGGAAAAGAAAACTCAATCAAGCACACCAGTAGCGGTGATTTCTGCGTCTAACTACGCGAGATATATTACTGCCGGGCCCGTCATTAGCCGTGAAAGCGGCATTGGACGCAGGATACGCGCCGAAATTCCTACCAAATGACCTCTCACTAACTTTTCATATGCGCCCGTCACATTTTCTTGTCTATCGTAACTCTGCCACGTTAAATAACGCATGCTATACATACACAGTTTTATATTTCAATGTCCTACTGCAAATAGTAATTTACATAGTAAGTTTGCTACTTAGTAATTTAGTATGAAAATTACATGTTCAATTTTACTATATTTTGTTGAATCAGGATAAATAACGCCAACATTCCATCGAGTCATATAGCTTTATTCAACATTGATTGGTTCATCAGGATTCCACGCTGGAAGTTATCTAAGATTTGAGTGGTAGTTTACAACGCTCAAAAGCCTTTGCTTTTAGTTCACTTTCAGTGGCGTGCGTATTTGTCATGTGGGACGCGGTGCGCCATACTGACAGCACCCGCGTGCGGTCACTCCCATAGAAAATCCAGCGTTTGTGATGAGACCTGCATGACACTGACAAGGCCGTTAGGCCCAGGCCATACACAAAAGATGTTAGAGGCGAACGCTTCGCAGATGCGACTTCAGTTCCCTTTCAGTTCAGTTCCCTTCAGTTTACTTTCATATAAAATGTATAGGACTGTCATCGCGACGCAAATATTCAGAACAGACTGCCCTGACTTGTCTGCGCCTCGTCTGCGCCCTGTTGCAAAACACTTAGAAAAGACCGTGCACAGACTAGATGCATACGAGGCATTGGCGCGACCAGGGGGTGGACGGGGCGTGGGAAGCGGGGGGGTCTTGTCTAAATCCCTCCAAAATCACGTCCGTCCGTGCCTGAACTGCTTCTCAAGAAATGGCATTTGGCGAAGATCTCCGCTCGGTCTTGGGCTAGGAATCTCGGTAGGCCTTGGTATTTTGGACGGACAGGGGCATGCGTGGTCGCTAAATCCCGGCACAGGGGATCAAGAAGGCCTGTGTACTCGACGTGGCGTTCCCATAAAAATCTCCGGCGTGGAGATCAAGTTGGCGCTTTAGCTCGGCCATCATAGCGTTGAGCCAGGTCTTCATTGTGTGGTGGAAAGGTGTGGGTTTAGGTTAGTACTAGAACATAAACTAAATACAAAGTTTTCTAAAAAAAAAATGTTAAGAAATGAGCTCAAAGTATATAATATAGCGCCCAACGTTACAAAAAGTCTTCCTTTCTTAATTTTTAAAATAAAGTTATTTCTATGGTTACAACCGCGAAATGTTTATGCACTATCCGAGTTCTTGCACTTATTCGTATTTCATGGCTAAATTGTTTGTGTCTCCTTGTTAAGTAGGCAAATAAATGTAACCTTACTATTATGTGCATACTTTATGAATATAGCTGAATAAAGATCTAATAATATTAATAACAACTGATATGTTTACCTAATTTCTTGAGCAAATAAATTAATCTTGAATCTTTTCTATGCATTTCAAAAAGTCGCGTCTGCGCCTTGTCAGCGACGCAACCGAGTCTTATGATTTTTCTGTGTGGCCGGCCCCTTATAAATAATTATGCATGTAGTTATGATTCTAATTGATATTCTCACATCTAACTAAGTAAATTTAATAGGGGTAGGCGAGGCCTAGCAGCCTCCAAATAGATAAAAAAACAATTAATATGCGAGAATAAGCCAAGCAATTTACTTAGTTACTTATACTATTTCATACATGTCAGATTAGTACTGGACAAACAAATTACAGCAAACGTATACAAATTAATGAACGGGGTTTTAAACCTTACTCTATTAAATTGATCGTCCGTAAATTATACGTAACTAAGTAGCGCTTATAGCAAAGAAAATTAATTCTAGCCGTAGTGCTTTCTGCAACCCAAACGATGGAGGCTGAGTGCTCTTGTGGAGCCACTCTCTAATTAACGACGACGTATCTAATTATAGTAGTAGCTACTTGGCTAAAGTGAATTTCCTAAATTGCTTATTAAAGTAAGCAATTAGAAAACACTACTCTTTTCCCGGAACGAACGTACTGCAAAATTGTTGTCGTTGTTTATCGATATGTACAAAAGTGTTTCTTTAAGTTGCCGTACGGGGGTGTATTGGGTTGAAAACCATTTATTTTCGGAACCACTTAATGGCTTAGAGCATTACGGGAAGTGAATATAAGGTTATAATAATCTCAAAGGTTTAATTAAGATGACCTCTTTGGCGCTGCGGTTGTGGCTCTGCCGAACATGCGAGAGTTCCCGGGTTCGATCCCCGACTAGGGATATTATTATTATTATTAGCCTAGATCATCCCACTGCAAGGCAAAGGCCTCTCTTCCCCTCCTCCACTCTTCACGCCCCTGGGCTACAAGTCAAGTCATGTCAAGTCAAATTTCTTTATCACTGTAGTTATTTACATATACTTAGCAAATGCAATTTTTTCCCTCTTATCTACATTGGACCACTGTGGGAGAAGTAGGGCGTAGAAACTCCCTTAGATTGATTTTAAGATTTCTTTTGGTTTGGTTGGTTGTGCTTAACTAATACAAATATAACAATATTAAATATTTCGATTAATGAGCAGGAATAAATAATTACAAAATTAATAACAGCAAGGTCTGTGTTGAGCTAGATCAATCCTTAGATATAGTCCCGTTATTTAAGTATCTTATCGTATCGTTATTTAAGAATGTACTGTCCCTTGAAAGAATTTCGACATGAATTTTTCATAACTTTACTCTGACTCAGGATACGTTATACCTGTCTAATAAATATAGAAAATTAGAAACTAAATTATTAGCATATAATATATGCGACATAGCTATAGTTGATTTTACCAAGTTCAACATGACTTCAGCTGTTTTTGTTGAACAGACTATGCAGAAACCTGTTTATGTTAAGGGTAAAATGACATGCGGGGTGCATGTCATTTTAATTTGGGAATTCACCGGTTAACAATATTTTGCATGCAACATTGGAATCTGTTCCAAGTAATTTTAATTGTTAGAAAGACAATAGAGGAAATCTCTTGCATACAAGAGCCACCAAATATGTCAAAGTGAAGGCCCCACTTAAATATTACACATCAAAACATCCAGAGGCCACCTGGCAAAGAAATTGTATTAGAATTATTTCTAAATAATTCTGACATCGATGCTATTTGTGTTACAGAACACTTGTTAAAGGAAAATATGATGTCTTTTAACATAAACAATTACAAAATTGTCAGTTGTTACAATAAAAAGACTGATAGAGGACTGATAGAGGACTTTATTAAAAAACAACCCTAACGTCAGTAATGAATATTTAAAATTTCATCATGTATAATATCCCAAGAACATTGTCAAAACGTTTAGATTACGTAACTTAAAAAGTACCAAAGATCTGTGGGGTATATGAGTCAAAGTTATTGGTTCAGTAATTCTAGTTATACCCCACACTTAGCTTATATATTCAATAATTATTTCTTGCTTAATAATTGCTTCGAGCTTTCCCAGACCTCATGAAATACAGTAAACTAATACCTCTGTTCAAGTCGGGAGACAAGGGTGATCCTTCAATTTTCAGACCTATATCTGTTCTTCCAGCACTAAGTAAAATATCTGCAAAGTTTATACTCAATCAAATGCTCTCACACTTCAACCCTATAAAACAACTCCACGCCAAACTATACGGTTTCACTAGGGATAAATCATTTATATCTAATATTTATTCTGCATGGGAGGCCGCACAGGATGCTATCGGAGTTCTTTGCAATCTGTCGAAGGCATTTGATTGTGTTAATCATAATACGCTATTAATGAAATTAAATCATTACGGAGTTACAAATAAAGTGTTGTATCTACAAATATCATACTTAAGCAATATAATTCAAAAGGCAGAAGTCAACGGTTTTAAATCTGATTGATGGGGTGTATAAAATTGGCATTCCACAAAGTTCCATATTAGGCCCTTAATCTTTATCCTGGCATATATTAATTATTTTTTAATTAATTCTTAAAAGTTCGAAAATAAACAAAAAACCTTTGAGGCTCGGAAGCCATTCTACGGCTTAATTGTGGTTCCCAAACTGCTACCATTATGTGGTGCATGGTACCTCTTCCCTGCTTTTCATTCCTAATTGTTAAATAAACCAAACGAAATGAGCTATTCAGCTGCGTTCTTCTTTGAATACGAATCAGTCGGTTCCTATTTTATTTTCGGTATCATTGTCGATAACTATTCCTTCAATGAGTCCGAGAAACCTTTGAAGTAAATCTGTCCTCCTTAATAGCTTAAAGTCTCAGATACACTAGGGGACAAAATATCTCCCAACATGTGGCGCACAGCTCAATCTACATGAAGCTTCAACGTTGTTCAGTATCCCGAAATATGCCCCGCGACCTTTTACTCCAGTACTTTTTATTAGATTGATGGAATTTTTCATAAATTCGGGATTGCAAGAAGCGATGTCTCGATTGCTTTAATTTCCTGTGCGAATGTTTTTGCTGTCATTTCGGCATCAATCGTTTATTTTAACAAATAAAATGGCGTCTATTACTGCTGGTTTTGACAACATTGGAAAGTAAGGAAGAAAAATTATTATTACTACGCATCGCGCCAGGCTACAATAGTAGATTATGCACCAAGGGGATAAAGCATTGTTTTATGGTCACGGGCGCGATATTGAATCCTGAACGTAACGAAGGACTCCAGATTTAACTCCCGAGCAAAGCGCGAGGGTGTCATGAGTTGATTCCCGAGCGAAGCGACTGAACCCATTCAGTGAGGGATTCAAGCGTGCCTAAAATAAAACAGCTTTATCCCCGAGAAGCATACTCTACTTTTTGCACCTCCTGCGAGAAAACAGAAAAAGCAAGGCTACCAAAAACAGCATTTTGTTAATTAATGTGAAAAATTACATTTGATACATTACTCAAGTTGCAGTTTCTTGCGACAATCGCGGGTTTTGTTTTATTTAAAATGTGTTCGATTCAGATCGCCGTGGCCAGCTCGATTTTCGAATAGTTCAGCGTGATATATAAAGTATCATTTTCTCAAATATTTTTTTGTCAATTAATACATTGACATTATATTATATATTGAGGTTATTCTTATACTATTTTTATTTATTTTATCTACACACGTATCATAAACCCTCTTTACTGCGTACAAAAACCGCACGTTACGATCAGCATAATGTTAAACTACTTGGTAAAAACTCATTTCTTATCTGAAAAATTACACATTATGGTCATAACGTGTAAATTTTATACATATTATGACATTCAAATTTCGAACGCCGACGCCCGCCTGCGTGCCGCCCCTAGTTTGTTTGTGAAGTTGGTATTGACATTCAAATTTAGAACGCCGACGCCCGCCTGCGTGAAGTTGGTACTACAGAACAAGCTAAACAACTGCAGAGCCACAATGCCGGTCAAACATGCGGTTCCTGAACATATCAAAGAGAGCTTATGATATGTGTGTAGATAAACTAGTGTATGTAACTGTACATAATTAGGCATTCAAACTCTCGAGTGATATTATTATGAAACTCGCCTTCGGCTCGTTTCATAAACCCACTCTCGAGTATTAATGCCCTCCATTATGTAGCAGTCACATAAACTGTCAAGTCGATTTTCCCTATTACCGTGGTATGAAAAAGGTTTGAGCCTTTTATTGTACTAACATCTTCAAGTATTGGTACAGTAATCAACAAAACTGTGTTAGGTGGGCTAATGCCCATTCTGACGCATACAGGTTGGAGTGCGGGGTGAGGCAGGGGGGGCTAACGTCTCCCTCGCTCTTCAACCTGTATGTGAATGACCTGATCGGGGAACTGAGCGGCGCTGGGGTTCGCTGCTCTATAGACGGGCAGCTTAGAAACAACATCAGTTATGCCGACGATATGGTGTTGCTCACTCTCTCGATCAGTGGGCTCAGAAAGCTTGTCTCAATATGTGAGACATATGCTCAAAAGCATGGTCTATTATACTAAGAAAAGCGAAATGTTGGTTTTTAAGCCTGGTAAAAGGGTTCCTAAGTTTGTTCCACCTATTGTACTGAATGGTTCCGTCCTAAAAAGAGTCACTGTTTTTAAATATTTGGGTCATCTTGTAAATGAAGATATGTCTGATGAACCGGATATTGAGAGGGAGCGAAGGGCGCTGGCGATTCGCTGTAATATGTTGGCCCGAAGATTAGCGCGCTGTTCGAGGGCTGTCGAAATAACTTTGTTTAAAGCCTTTTGTCAGTCCTTTTACACGTGTGCTCTCTGGGTCAGCTATACGCAGATATCGTACAGCGCCCTTCGCGTCCAATATAACAATGGGTTCAGGATGCTGCTGGGGCTGCCGCGGCCCTGTAGTGCATCAGGGATGTTTGCCGAGGCGCGTACCTCAGACTTCTACGCAATTAGACGGTAGAGGACGGCTTCCCTGCTGTACCGTGTGCGCGGCAGCGCCAACTCCATCCTGACGATCATAGCCGGCAGGTTGGACTGGGAATCTTTACACATGGCCTCGAATAAGAATTGGAAAGGCCCAGTGTCTAGGAGTCGCATCTAGTTCCACAGTAAGGCTTCTGATTGTTTTTATTCTTTGTTTTTACGTTTTATGTACGTGTTAATTTTAAGTAAAATTTCATATGTTACTGTTTATTTTGTATGGACCTAGAAGTTCGAAATAAAGCAATTGAACTGAATTGAATTGTGAAAGCCCTCCCCTAATATCGAGGGTGAGAAATTGAATATTTTGTGGTTCCGTACAGTGAATTGTGCATATTTAATTCCATAATTCAATTAGTTTGTAATTATAATTGTAATATTAAGACGTTATATTACATCATGAGTAAGATTAAAAAGGAAATCATTTCTAATTAGTACTGATTAGTTTAATTATAATAAAAAAAAACTTAAAATTCCACATAAATAATTAACATTAAAATCTCCACAAAAACTCTTCTAGAAGTATAAATTAAAAAGGAACTTCTAATTATTATTATAGGAAATATATGATTACATAGATAAATCTATTTTTACCTCAACGTTCAGCATAACAGGCAACGAAGATTCTAAGAATTGTGTACTTTTGTTTGGTGTAATAACCTCGGCTGCTAGACTGTTATTAGGTAGTTAATGTTTGAGTTATCATATTCTTAGATGCTCATAAAGTTTTAGTATTTAGTAGTTATAAACTATAGATTTTTCTTCTCTCAAAATGCCCATAAAAGTCGCAGTTCTTAATTGTCGCAATAGACCTATAGAATTAACACTGTAAAATGCTAGTGGCTCTGTGAGCTGTAGGCCTCGCAAGTGCCACAGAAAATAGATTCGAACTTTTTATATGGAAGCTGGATTATCAGCCGACGCAATTTCTAAAAAAAAAAAAAATTGTGTGGGTCTTTTGCTTTTTTTAAATTACTTTCTCCCCTCCGAACCCCCGGACTCCTTAAAAGTTTTCGGATGCACAAGTAGAAGTATTATACATATAACAATTTTCATTTAATACCACATACAAACTTATTAATGCACCTGGTTACACATATGGAGTATGAAACCAGGCCGCCGTGGCCGATCAAATGACTTTATAACTACAATTTTGATAAATTTTAACAAACTAAATCGACGAAAATCCGTAAATCCTGCTTACAAAATTTCAAGATAATCGCTTGAAAAACTGACCTGCAGAGGAGAACAGCTATAAAACCGGATAACCAGACAAAGTCCAAAAGCATTTATGACCAAGCTTCAACGGAGACTCTTCGCTCACTTGGTCATGAGATATTATATTTGTTGCAGGAAAATAATATGATCCTGATAACGTGGTTGTGGGCTTCTCACCCATACATACCGTCCGCACATGCGGTAGCGATAAGTCGATCATTCTGAGCTCCACTCATTTTAATTCGTAACAATGGTAAAAGTGGCTAATCCCGACTTAGATGCTATAAATAAAGCAGTGAAAAGTGCTATATTACCACTTGAGCAACAAATTCGCTCTCTTATTGCATGTTTTAGTGCTCTAAAGGAAGAAATAAGTGTGCTGAAATCCGTTAGTGTACCTAAACAATCCGCCACACTTCAAACCGCTGCGCAAGCGGCCGTACTGCAGCAGCACCCAGCCAATCCCAGTACCGCTGTGACCACTGCCGCCCAATCAGTGAAGCCGGCCGTCAGCGGGCACGACAGCCGACAAACGAAACGCAATACTCCCAATGCCGTGTCTACAAAGGCACGCGCACAGCTGCAACCGAAAAAGAGGGCATCATTGCCCTTGAAATCAATAGCAACACCCAACCACGAGATACCACAAGCAGCCCCAAGTCCTCCAGTAACAGCACCCTCTAATAGTGTCATCCCCAACGCGACTTCTAAGCTCAGCAGTCCCAACCCGCTAATCATGCAACATGACGACAATGATAGTTGGAAAACCGTATCACACAAGAAGCGCAGACCTAAAGCGCGAATCACTGTAGGTACAGGTACCCCTGACAATGAAATTCAAACAGTGGAACAGCTTAAATATATACAAGCGTGGGCCTTTAAACCCGAGACAACAGAAGCAAATATACACACATTCCTAAACAAAGTGGCCAAATCCAATGACTATTTCGTAGAGAAACGAGTGATAAAGTCAACTAGGCACGCCTCATTTATTATCGGCTTTCCAGAGGGACTATACGAAATCTTTAGTGATGCGTCGGTATGGCCCCCGCGAGTCAGGTTCGTTGACTGGTTTCTCCACCGCCCCCGCGTTGACCAGCGGGGCGAACAGCTCACTGAGCGACGAGCAGACTCACCCCTCGCCGCCCCCACTGACCACGCCGCGGCCAATCTCGCCAAGATGCCCTAAGGTCACCGCTCCCATCTTACTCACCACTAGTCCTGTTGCACCTTCATCACAGCCAGCACCATCAGCACCCAGTAAACCCACCTCTGGCAAGACCCTACGAATCTGGTATCAGAATGTTCAATCCCTAAGAAATAAAACTCCAAATGTTGAACATCATACGCAATCTGAATATCCCTGCGACAATCTTCTCATGTCGGAGCACTGGTTAAAAGTTGACGAAGCAAAACATGTGAATATAATTAATTATGAACTGTTATCCAGTTATTGCCGACCCACGCGCGAGCATGGTGGTGTGTGCATTTATGTAAACAAATCAATCGATGTTATTGATAGGCCCGATATTCGTGATTTCTCGGTTGAAATCCACTGTGAATTTACGGCTGTACAATGTGTTTACTTTAATTTAATAGTAATATGTGTATATCGTTCTAACACTGAGGAAGCTAGCTTCGAGATATTTTTAAAGCAACTAAGGTCATTGATGGATTTTATCATTCATGAGAAATGCAATATTCTCCTAGTAGGTGATTTCAACGTAAATCTGCTAATAACATCGAGCCCTAAACGTCAGTTATTGGATCTATGTGCCCAGTATAACCTGTCCTCGAGGGTGAACTTCCCTACACGAGTGCAGGGTGCCTCCTCGACCTGCTTGGACCAGGTCTATACAGATTTGGATCGCAACAACGTGATGACGTCACCGGCAGATACGCATCTGTCTGATCATAAAGGTATTTATATCCAAATTATATACAACTCTAAATTGAATGAAGTAAGACATGTACAGAAGCGAATAACATCGCAAAATAATTTGACGACATTTTTAAATGATATTAATATTGACATGAACCTCTTGAATTATAATAAAATTGAAAGTTTTGACACATTTATGAATACGGTCGTGCAATTATTCCACAATCATTGCCCGCTAAGGAAGGTGCCTGAGTATCGGTTAGATGTTAGATGGAAGAATGATAACTTGCATAAACAAAATGAAATTTTATCCTTGCTAGAATTATATAAAGATACCTACCCACTCAACAATGATATTAAGACTTTGTTTCTTGATTTTAAATGTAAGCACAATATTATGCTTCGGAAGGCTAGATCTGAGTACATTAACAACTTAATAGATAGTAGTTCTAACCAGTCCAAGAGTATTTGGAATGTAATTAAGATGGAGACGTGCAAAGGCCCAGGTAGCAACCCACTGGCTGTCTTGCAACGAAGTGTTGTTGGTCCGTCAGGTTCGACACGAGAACTGGCAACTAAGGTTAACCAATACTACCTATCTATAGTACGCGATACACCACTAAGACCTAATGTGTATGAGGCCATAAGACTACTGAGTACGAACATACCTACCATATCTACATCTATGTTCTTGGTCCCGTTTACAGTACCTGAACTAAATTGCATCATTAAAAAAATCAAAAAAAAGTCTACTAAAGACATCTACGACTTCCCATGTGACATCCTATGCAAACTACCTCTGAGTACACTAACTATATTATGCGATTTATTCAATAAATGCGCCTCCCAGGGCACTTATCCTTCATCTCTGAAGCGAATAAAAGTGGTTCCCATATGGAAAGGCAAAGGCAACAAGACGGAAATAAAAAGTTACAGACCTATTTCTCTCGTTCCAACCTTCTCGAAGATATTTCAGATGGGCTTGTGTGAGAGGCTAATTAACTTTTTGAATAAAAATTCAGTTCTTTCGGAACACCAATATGCTTATAAGGCCGGCCGGTCAACGGTGGGCTGCGCACGCGTACTGCATCGAGAGGTGCTCGAACTGCTGGAACGAAAACGCCACGTGGCGGCTGTGTTCTGCGACCTGTCACGAGCGTTTGACCTTATTGATCACTCTCTTATTGGAGCCAAGCTGGAACATTATGGAGTACGTGGCCTAACTCTCCAACTATTTATGTCCTTCCTCGCTGAGAGGGCGCAGATCACGGTGATAGACGGTGAAG
Source organism: Argyresthia goedartella (assembly GCA_949825045.1). Classification (NCBI taxonomy): domain Eukaryota; kingdom Metazoa; phylum Arthropoda; class Insecta; order Lepidoptera; family Argyresthiidae; genus Argyresthia; species Argyresthia goedartella. The sequence continues at coordinate 17,462,455 of OX463810.1, forward strand.
TTTCTGAACCCGGTCTGGTCGGGGATAGATCAGTGCCGCAGGGGTCCAACGTAGGGAATACCACGTTCGTCATCCTGATGAACGACCTACCCCATATCGTCTCCGGAACAGCCAAGTCCCTGATGTACGCTGATGATGTCTGTGTTATCGTGGGCGGTAAAGATGAGGCTGAATTAAAGAAACACCTTCAATCGATTACCCTATGTCTAACTGAATGGTTCACAGTAAATGGCATGCTACTAAACCTTGATAAGACCCAGGTACTGAGATTCTCGTTGCGCAACGTAGGTGGGGCTCCCCAGGTTCCACTCGTAGTGAACGGGGTCACTCTGCCTGCCACCGACACTGTTCGCTTTGTTGGATTCACTTTTGACGCAGGATTGCAGTGGACTCACCACATTGACTCTTTGTGCAAAAAATTAAACAGTGCGTATTATGCACTATCGAGACTCTCACCTACTCTGTCTAGAGAGCACTTATTAACTGCATACTATGGCTACTTCCATTCGATACTTTTGTATGGTATAGACTTGTGGGGAATGGCTGCTGAACGCGACAGACCATTTCTCATTCAGAAACGTGCAGTGCGTAGAATTGCGGGAGTACCGAACGACACCCCGGCTCGGGAACTCTTCATTAAGCTAGGTATTCTCACACTCCCCTCTATGTACATCTTGGAAGTACTGAAGTATGTGAGGCAGAACCCATCGGAGTACCCAAGCTTCCAGAACCCAGACCGTAGGTATTCTTCTCGACGGCCCCACGACTTGTATTGTGCGACCAGTCGTCTTGCTAAAACCAGCAAATCATTGAAGGGTATGGGCCCTACCTTATTTAATAAACTACCAGTGGAGATAAAATCCATCAACATGCTAAACATCTTTGTAACAAAGGTTAAAAAGTACCTCCTAAGCAAAGCATACTACTCAGTGTCAGAATTTATTGACGAATAAGTTAACCACTGACTTAATTAACTTATGATTGTAATAAAATTGTGACCTATTTTATTTTTTATTATTTTTTTATTCTGACATGTAATTTTATTAATTTTTACCTGTAGTGGTATTATTCTTATTATTATGCGATTTTTACATTATTATTCTTTTTGACATAACTTTTATTATTGACTTTTATTAGTGAGTGTATACTATTGTATTATTGTACTATCCTGACATGTTATTCATAATCATTATGCCTGCTAATTTAATTTATTTTCGTTTATTGTATACTGTTGACATGTAATATCTTATTATCAATAAAATATGAATATGAATATGAATATGAATACATATTTATATTACACTGATACATTTACAATTACACAATTATTTTATTTATAATCACAGTATTATACATTGGCGTATATTTAAACGCTAAACAAATAATCCACGATTTTTTATCAAAATATCTCAAAACTGCAATAAAATACTGACTGCACATCAGAATTTACCGCGAAAACAAAACAAATTTTGCAAATTGTTTAACTACTTATGTAAACCCGTTATATTATTATTACTATTATTATACTAAGTGATTATCTGATATTTGAATGTAGACCTAACAATTATTCTATTAAATGCAAAATTTAAACCAACTTTACTTGAACCAAGTACCTATTATTTTTTGGAGCCCAAAAGTTTTAATAATAAACACCATTTAATCAATCAATATTATCTAATCGATAAATCAAAAAATCACTTAAATGTAAACCTAACCTAATACCCACCTTACAACAAAGAACGATAAATCAGATTTTGAAACATAGTTTTTAGCAATTTCAATATAAAAAAACCGGTCAAGTGCGAGTCTAAATCGCGCACGAAGGGTTCCGTACCACCGTTCAATGGAAGCGATGGTGTGGAGTGAATAGTTTGGATTTTACACAGCAAAATATTGTTTACAAAGTTATTGGTGCGGTTACTTTCACACTCCATGTACGTAACCAGGTACATCCATAAGTTTGTATGTGGTATTGAAAGAATTGTTGTATGGGAGCCCCTTAAATATTTGTTTTATCCTGTTTTTTAGTATTTGTTGTTATAGCGGCAACATAAATACATAATCTGTGAAAATTTCAACTCTCTAGCTAGCTAGGTTCTTGAGATACAGCCTGGTTACAGACGGACGGACGGACGGACGGACGGACAGCGGAGTCTTAGTAATAGGGTCCCGTTTGGAACCCTTCGCGTACGGAACCCTAAAAACAACGTTTAATCGGGTAGTATTTAATCGCACATCAAATATGTCCTATTTGATATGCAGTGCACAGCAAAAATGTTTTACAAAAATATTAATATTTCCAATCAGACCTATTAAAGTCTCAAACTTTTCGTTGTATAATTAAGGTAGGTATTGCTTTAGCAGGGTGTCCGCGTTTTTGCTTTCTGCCAAAAGGGATGAGTTTTATATAATTATCACTAAAACAGATGAGAAAAAAGAAATTTAGCTATTAGTAGTAAGCTTTTTAGGTACAAGAATGATAAAATTGTTGATTATAATTTGGTAAAGTAAACATTTTGTTGGTGGTGCTTGTTTTGTTAATCATATGGTTTATTTGTAGAGTAGTCCGTTTTTTGGAATACGGTAGGTTAATCAGTGAAGATAATTCGTATGCATAATTTTACTTTGAGCTACAGTAAAATATTCCCCTTATACATTTACTACAATAATATATTTATACAAAATACAAACATAAATAAATAATACAGTACATTTACAAAACCACATAATATTATACATACTCAAAACATACAAACAACATTGATACTTAATAATGACCACGACTTAATGAGTGCCACGATACACCGTGCGGAGTGCGCGTTAAGGAAACAATGGCAAAACTGGGTCCTGCGCAGCCGCCTGTCGTCTTACCTGTGCGTCTATTACATTACTTATTGAAAAGTGAATAAAACACGAAATCAAAAGTACCTTGGTATCATGAACCAAATTTTGACTTCATCAGTAATTCGTGCCTTTAGGTTATTTCTAAGTAAAGTTTAACAAAGGTTTATATGTGAGTTGAATGAAACTAAATCAAAATTGAGAGTTCATTAAATACGAAGACTTTAATACGACCCTTTTTTATACTATTTTTGAGACGTCCTTCTACTTTCTCTACTCTACCTTTAATTACCTTTATTAGTATTATATTTAATTAAATTATGTGTAGATAATTAATTTAATAAGTAATACTTACCTTACAATTAATTTACTTACTTACTTGTGTTTAACAATAGGACACACGATAGATAAAAGATATTTTTGCAGTGCCTAAAGTTCTACTATATATAATTGTAAAAACTTAATGCTTACTATTAAAGGTAAGTAAATTGGTGTAAAATCTTTAAAGAAAAACTGGGTATCATACATTTCTAAACCCTGTGACAGATGGCGTTCATTTGCTATGGCTTTTATTTATGTTTCTGTGATAAACTAATTACCAAAGAGTATTTATATATCCACACTTACTGGCTATGATCAATTCGGGCTTTACTTTACAAGGCGCATGACAGATAAGCGTTAATTGGAATAATGTAGGGACACCAGATCGGTGATTCATATCATGTAGTACATCTTAGTACATAATAGTGACGTGTAGGTACTGGTACTTATTTATTGTGGGAGGGGTACAGATACCGAAACCGCAGTCCTGTCATGCGCCTAGTAAAGTAAAGCCTGAATTGATTATAGCCAGTATGCGTGGTTATATAAACACTATTTGGTAATTAATTTATCACAGACCCATTAATGAAAGCCATAGCGAATGAACGCCACCTATCGCAGATTTTAGAACCATTTTTTTTAAATTAAATGTAAGATGTCCAGCTTTTTTTAAATATAATATAAACATAAACATAATTATACAATACAGATACATTCCTACATAATAATATACATACTCAAAAAAAACAAACAACATTGATACATAATGACGGATGAGTGTCGTGCTCACTTGTCTGACGGAACTTTAGCGACTTGGTTAAACGTTGGTCTTTAATTAACAGTCTAGGGTGTTAGTTAAGTGTCTAATTTAACCAACTAACAGCGACAGATCTAAAACAAAAAAAAATGTATTTTGTTTGTTGTTGACAAGTGACAGCTCTCCTTCTTCGGTTTCGTCACAGCTAGCTTTGCCCAACTCAATCACAACCAAAATAACATTTTCCATGGTATACCTGCATCTTGAACTAACAACTGGCATGGAAAACAAGCTGTCTCGCCAACGACATATATAATGAAACATTTGGAACAACTTTATTTTCTTTTTGATGAGAAATATCAGAAAAATGGCCAATAATACCCGACTGGAGAATCATAATCATAATCATTTATTCGTTCATTTATTGGTTTTATATCCGTTTTCTCACTCGGGTAGAACGAATTTGATACAAAGAAAGGATTGATTTTAATTAACAGATATTGAAATGGGGTCTATTGTGTTTTTCGCCCACTTGATTAGGTTTTCGTGAAACAATGTGTAAAGGGACAGATAACAAATTGAATTTTGAGTTTGTTCACGATAAAGGTATTGTATTACCACAGAATGAACAAATATATTATTCATATTACATAACAGTATCTGCGGTATTATTATTATTTACTGCTATATAAAAATTTATGTTGTTGCGGTAGATTTAGTTCAATATGTCTAATGACGTACACCTTGGTAAGAATGATAAAATATACATGATGGAAACGTATGTGACAAATTAGCAGATTACTGCGTGTTCTAATAGACAAACCAAATATTTCATTTAAAAATAGTAATTAACTATCTCAGTATATAATGTTATAAAGTTTTAGTGAATTCTGAAAAAACTTCAGAAGTCCCGTTTATCTAAAGCCGTTCATGGACGCTGAATGATGCATAAAATGATAAAATGTAAACATGTTGCACATAAAACTTTACCATTTGCGCATTCATGAGACTGGCAGAAAGAGGCCTGCAAAAAAACCGCCACCACATTCAAATAAAAACACAATAAAACAATGCAAACCAAACTGGAGTGTTATGCGGTGAAAATCTGTGGGTGAAATCTAAATGCAAGGAATTTTAAGCTGGCATTATGTGAAAGGCCTGACCAAAAGACTATATGATAGGGCAAAGGAGGCAGTTTTCGAAGCGATACATAAAAATTAACCATTTTAAATTCATTCACATTTAATGCGAAACATTTATTTTATCCCCTTTAGTCGAAAAGTGTCGTTTTGTCCTTGATTACCGGGAGCAAAGTAGGTCTTTGCTCCACTAGACTTTTTGGCGGGCGGGAATGAGATTTGAATTTGAAATATGAATCGTTCATAGTAATCGAAAGCAACTTTATGAAGTCTTGGCTTTACGTTGCCGTTGGCAGTACGGCACGGCGCTCCAACATAATGATAATTAAAAAAAACAAAAGGGCGTGAATGACGTTCAGTTCATCTGTAAACATTATTGTTTATGATTGAAAACTAGTGAAATAATGTTTTATTTAGTCCAGAAACTATTACAATAGAAGTAAATATTATCATACCTGTTTACTCACAAACATCCCGGAAAATATAAATAAATCGACAACAATATCGGTCCCAAATAAAACAGAGATTATAAATTTTCAAAATTGCGCTTGTGTCTCAAATATAAATATAATTTTGTAATTAGTGTTGTTTTTTTTTTTACCTAGCCTATATTGTGTCCCACTGCTGGGCAAAGGCCTCCCCATTTCGAGCCCACACATCTCTAGTCAGAGCTAGATTGACCCACTCTGGTTGGAACGTGTCCAGGTTGACCCGCCATCTCCTTCTGGGCCTTCCTCTGCGCCGGTGTCCGTCTATAGGCACCCATTCAGTAGCTATCCTCGCCCACCTGTCTGGGTGCATTCGACACACATGGCCTGCCCAGCTCCACTTCAGTTTGGTGGTCTGCACACCCACATCTGCGATGCCAGTTATGGAGCGCAGTACGGTGTTCTTAACGCGGTCTACTCGTTTTACACCTAAAATACTGCGCTTCATTGCTCGCTGGCAAACCTTGAGTTTGGACTTCTGTTGCTCGGTCAACGACCAAGTTTGTGCGCCGTAGGTTAGGATGGGCAGGATGCACATTTCGACGAGTTTGCGCTTCAGGGACAGAGGAAGGCTGCCCTTCATTAGCTCTTTCATGGACCAGAAGCTCTTCCAGGCATTCGAAGTACGTCTTTCGATTTCTTTATCCTGCCTGTTTTCGAAGGATACTATCTGGCCCAAGTAGATGTACTCGTCGACATAGTGAATCTCCCGCCCATCAATAACTACCTTACGCTTTGCGCCGTTGGTCATCAGTTGAGTTTTTGACCGATTCATCATTAGTCCAACCTCAAGGCTTGCCGTGCTCAGTTCCTGTAGCAAAGTCTCCAGTTCCGCAGCCGATGGAACAAACAGGACAATATCGTCGGCGAAGCGGAGGTTGTGTAGCCTTCTCTCGCCGACGACAATCCCCTTATTTTGCCATGATGCTGCCAAGGTTTTGAAGACGTTTTGAATTAGTGTTGTTTTCATACATTTTTGCGTTCATATGTATTTTTTTATGAATTAAACTTATTCATTTATTTCTTTAAAGCGTCTTTTACTTATTTTCTTGTAAACGGAGAAGAAAAGTTGAGTGTATCACTCGGGAGCAAGAATATTTTTTCATTCGGCTAAGTACTTTGAATTCTATGATTCCATTAAAGAACCCCTCGCTGAACGGTCGGGGTTCTACTAATAAACTACTTAAATAGCGCCCTCGCCGTAAATTTTTTATTTTGCTCCCTTGTTATACAATCTACTATTTTTATTTGTCTATTTTACCATCTAAAACGTGATTTCTGATTCCTTTCAAATTCAAATTACAATGACATCTAGAGTGAAATATGATCGAGCTTGCACTAGTAAAATGTCATTTTGAAGAAAGGGGACTTCCTTCAATACAGCAATTTGAAAAGGATTTTGAAAGACATTTATTTATCTATTTTACCATCTAAAACGTAATTTCTTCAGATATTTTTTTCAAATTCAATCAATGTCATTTGCTTAATTAATGGCGGTCTAATAGCTAGCTTAATTTCACCAATGTCACGTATTTTTATAGATTTTACTGTATTTGGACAGGAAATGTTTGTGTTGATTTGTTGCTCCTAGCACTACCGTGAAGGGCTGTTGGTTCCAAGTATCTCCTTCGGTCGTAAGCAACTGCCTCCCTTCAAATTCAAATTACAGTCTCTTTAATGACAGCTTTGAAGAATGAGATCTTCCAATAAATTAATTTGAAAAGGATTTTAATATATATTTCTAGATGTTAGAAATATAAGTAGGTAGAGCTACTGGACCCTGACAAAAATATTGAGAAAAATGTATTGACTACATTTAAAAAAGGGTTAAAAATATAAAGATTAATAAACTTATTTTTATTTATTTGTCATTCCTTAGAACTACCAGATGAATAATAATTTAGATTATTTAAATACATATCTGACATACTATCAATAGGGTAGTCGAGATGGTACACATGGTTTTCTTTTTTAATTACAAATGCGATGGACTTTTTCCATTTCTACGGCATCATGGTGTTAATTCCTTCATGGAACAGATGTTTTACATATTTTATTTTGAATGTTTTATTGTTTGCAGCTCAATAGCCTTTTACTTGCCCACAAACTTACTCTATAAAATTTAGTTCACAGTGGTAACAGGGCAAGCTTAAAACTGTGACGCCGTCTCGTATACCGCATATTTTTCCTCAATTCCGTGTTTTGATGTTTCTGATTTGCAGCCATCCTTGGATCCTTGTTTTGGTCCAGGACATCTTGGGTAATGTTTCAAGTTTTCGGGAGTGGTAGGAGGCATTATTCATCACCACCACTGAATTAGGTTTTAATTTTGCCAATACCTCCACAAAAGATTGAGAGTTCAGCTCTTGATGGTAGTCCTCCTTACTGGTTTTGGCGTTTAAACCATGAGGGAGTTCCGACGAAGCCGTTTTTTACCCATTCCCGAGGGATTCTTCAATCAAGTTCAGAGGGTATCCCAGTGTGGGGCCAGAAGCAATGTATGTGCTTGTGAAACGTGAAATCGTCCAACTTTTCTTTGAATGTCAACTTAAGACATCGTTTTTCAGGAGACTTGAATCCTATGTTCTCTTTCGATTTCTTTATAATGCTCAATACTGAGGACTTGCCTTTTCCCAAGTTTTCAGTGGCTTTTCCCCACAAACGTTTCTATTTATTATTTATTTCTATAAACATTAGGATGATCCGTAGGTAAGGCAGCTTGTTGAATTCCTCTTGAAATAGTTATTTGTATCAGTAACGGATAGTGATACGGATATAACGGTAGTCTTTTCTGTAACACTAAAAGGAACCCGAGGGCTCTTTTTCTTTAGGGGTACTTTTTCTTTGATATTTGAGCAATTGCGGTATAATAATTGTAGTTACATTCATATTGGTGGCAACTAATAAACTCGAAATAGATTTATATTTTTACAGACACACACATCGGCTTACACTTTCCAATTTCTGTATCGCTTCCTAAAAAACCCAACCACACAGTTTTCCAATACTGTCTATACAAGGTGTTAAAATAGTAAACGTGTTCAACGTATTACACCTTCAAAAATTCTGTACTTATATGTGCGTATAGGTGCGTATAGGTAAAGCTTAATAAAGGAAATTCTTAGGCCCTTTTCATAGCTTACATTACCTAAGTTCGACAAGACTTGTTATTTTTTAAGTGAAAACTCTAAAGATGGCGAGGAATTTTGTGATTGAATTGAATTCAAAACGCGATTTGATATTTCGGAATAGCAAAGTTTGAAGAATTGAGCAAACAATTCGTTAGGCGCATTTGCATTACTCGGAACTTTAAGCGGTTTGATTTTTTAAATCCTGTACATATTCTTGACACTTTTTTTATTCGTAGAGCACAAATGTTAATATATTCGAGTTTTCTTGATAAAGTACACACATGGGTATAGCTGTAATGATACAACTCTTCTCCTTGATTAGTATGTATTTCTTTTTCTAGATGATATAAACTCATGGATTCAAATGCTGTTATCTTTTACATTCAATATGCAAATGTAAAGTGGTCTCTACCCTGGACTATGCTTATGAAGCAAATGCATTCAGTGTGTGTAAGTAGCGGTAATGAGACTGTGTCGTAATGTACCTAGTTTAGAATACAGAATATGTTCAAACAGTCAAATGGTGTCTTTCTAACAATTTCACATAAAGGTATGTATGATTTCTGACAGTTTCCGCCCGGTGTTAATTTAAAAATGCAGCGCTGCTTTCCCTTGTCGCAAAAAATATATTTCGCAGAAATGTTGTGTTATGTAATAAGACTGCTGTTTCAGCTCAAAGTTACGGGACAGTACTCGGAAATCCTTGTCCATTGCAAGCATAAAGAATCCTTAGTAAGTTGGACACTACCCTAATCCTATTGACACATCTACGCCAAAACATTTTGTATACGAAATAAAAATAAATTAAGGACATCATCTGAGGCTTTGAATATTAATAATCCTGTGCCTTATAATAATCACGAACAGGGAATTAGACCCTTATAATCCTACCCTTCAGGTTCAGAAGAGGCACAACCCTTTCTGTGATTGACGTTTCGCGGCATTTATCTACGTAAGCCAGTCGTATCACTTCGTTACTGAACCCACAGATTATGACCGCAGACTTCGGATTATAACATCAAAGAAAAACAAATTCTCGCTCCATTATACAATAGTCTGATTATTCCCCCAATCTCATAACGACTTGTTAATCAACACCCTGTTAGGTAGTCTACATAATTGATCCGCTGTGGAATGATTATGAATCTACGGATAATGGTGCTTAGCCTAGTATCACGTAGAACACTCACGCTGGATTACTAAACTTCGCCCAGACTAGGCAGGCTCGCAACCCAAGTTTCGCTACATCGCGTGTATTATCTGGCACACTGACACGTTTATGCCGCAGAGGGCGTACTCCTATAATCCCTAACCACATATTGTAGGCAAAACATTCATAAGACTACATATATACACACATATATACACATATTCTTAGTACGTGAGGACGATGGTGTTATGTCGGCGGCGCGTCGGCGCATAATGTCCTACAATGTGTTCGAGGTAACAACCTGGCTTATGATGAGCCTCATACGCTCAGGCAGATAAGGCACGCTGAAGTCTCTGTGGCAGCACTCATACCTTGTAACACTGTAGGTGCCGTTATACGGGGATTGCGCCATTTCCGCACACCTTTCTAAGCTATGTAGGGAACCTACCCTTACCTCAAGGACGCAATTAGCGTCACACTACTTTCTTTTCATGATATTTCAGTTTTGACGATGCGTGGAGCTAATAACAAGTAATACGCGAGCTAGAACATTGCAAGCGTTAGGTACAGTAACAGAAACAGCAATTTATTAGCGACAATCCCTGGAAATATTATTTCAAACGTAAGTAGTGAGCCGCGATGTACGATTTATTATGTTCGCGGAGTTGCGAGTGGCGCGCGGGCGCGGCGGAGTAAGAGGCAAGTTTTAATAATGCAGGGCGGTTGGCAAGCCTCCTGCCGTCGTTTCCTTCCATTCTTCTCTCCCCTTTCCGGTTGGCGCAATTAAAACGGTGACTCGTTCCGGTATTTAAAAAAGCGTTCATAGTACACAAATAGAGACATACAAATGCAGCATGAAAAGACGCAGTGTCGTAAATGGTTCATAATTTACGTCGGCGTGAAAGCGATGTTTGGATTTTATTAAAGCATGTCGTGTTTACACGGGTTATTAAAGTGGCGGGTAGGGGTTTGTCATTTTGTGTTAAATCAGTTCGGGGGGGTTGACGACGGGATGTCGTGGCGTGTGACGGCAGTCGACCCTTCGATTGCAGGCGAAACGTCTGAATCATTCGCGTGTGGTTGACGCTATTCACCGCTGGCGCCGTTCCGCTACGCGTGATTAATGGTCTAACCTTCCCCCAACATTGTGTTTTTGTGATGCAAATAACTCGACTCGTCGGAACAAGGAAAATTGAGTGGGAGGACGAGCACCACCGCAGTTTCAATTGCTCCGCCGCTGAATACTGATGAACCGTTTCGGTTAAAGGCATTGTGTTTGTTGCGATGTTGATACCGAAAAGAAGACACAAGTCAGTCGGATCAGCTCCTTGTTGGTGAGGGTGATTGACGCCTTGCGCGTGTTGCACTGCAAGAGATACAGTGACACCCTTTTCACATTAAATAATTGCATATGATCAATTCGTACCATAGGTAAGGATATCAGGGTTAATCTGGGGATAATCCGCGTTTTAAGCTCAGGTTTGCAGATTAAATTGGAGTCTTTAGGTTAAATACTAAAGTATTGTACAGGTATTGTTCTAAAACACGTATGTTTACTGGAAATATCAAATTATTTCCTCAAAATAATAGGTTTTTGTAAACATAATGTGTGAATTGACAGAAGATGTAAATCTCGCAGCAAGCTTTTATATCATAAAATAAATTGTGTCAAGTAGTTAATTGACGAGTTTAATTCAATTTAAAATTGATTTTCTTCTTTTTAGAGAACTTAGGTTAAAAGCTTTTTTTATGTTTATTTCTGTGCTGTGTGTTTCTGAGCCTGTTCATGACATTTAAATCGTCATAGTTGAGTGGTCGTTTTTTTCTTAATTTATTATAATCTAGTTCTTCAATAAGTAGACATCCTAGAGATTTGACTCTAAAATAATGGGGTGTCTATGAAGACCAATTTTAGAGATATCACATAATGAAATCCGATGATAATACAGAAAATTCTCATTTCGTGCCACCACAATGGATAAGGGAAACTCTGAAGACATCACTTTAAAATAAAACTAAAATAGGACCAGAGAACCTACCTACTTGTCAAGTCAAAACGAATCATATGAGCTCAAAGTCGATAGGGTTGCGTCTTTTGGTTACAGAGTTCCCATTGCCACCTTCTGGATCCATCATCAGATCAGCTCATTTTCATGACATCATCATCATCATGTCATTGAAATATTTTATAGGACCAAAGGACATGTCCTTTGGTCCTATAAAATATTTCAATTTTTCATTGACATGTCAATATGAATCAAACGCGCCGAAACTCGATAGGGTTGCGTCGTTTTGTTACAGATTTCCCACGGCCATCTTCCGGCTCCATCATCAGATCAGCTCCATGTCATAAAAATATTATATAGGACCAAGGGACGAGCCAATATGAATCAAACGAGCCCAAACTCGATAGGGTTGCATCGTTTTTTTTTTTCAGATTTCCCATGGCCACCTTCTGGCTTCATGATCAGATCGGCTCCATGTCATAAAAATATTATACAGGACCAAAGTTTAAGGCTGTGTCAAGACAAATGAAACGCTTTTTTACAGATTTCCTATAGCCACCTTCCGGCTCCATCATCAGATCAGCTCCATGTTATCAAAATATTGTATTGTCATCCGATTTACATATGCATGCAAAATTTCAGCTCAACCGGAAATCGACAAATGGGTCAATTTGGCCCGAAAGATTTGATCCCGAACATACAACATACATACATCCTACAGCATACAGCATACAGCATATAAAACGAATAATGTTGTAAAGGTACAGTTACAAGAAATGTTATAAGCAAAAGCGAGCTTATCTCTAAAGAGAGATTTATTCCAGCAAACCTAGACAAGACAGGAGGGGTTATGAAAGAGGACAGTCCTATGTGCAATAAAATTGTATACACGTGTAAAACTTTCTTTAAAAGATATATATACCTAATAAATATTAAACTGCACACCAAAAACACTAATCTGCACAACAAATATCAGGGCAAAATGCTGCGGTAACTTAGGTGAAGGGTAAAGGCGTGAGCAAAGCGAAGCCCCCTTTATCCTTCGTGTTAGGTTGAAAATGTAAGAACAACAAAAATACTTAAAACATAAACTTAAGTACACATAAAATATTTTAAACATACAAAGTGTTTTTGTTGATCCTTTTTTGCTGTGCAAATCAGTGTTTTTGATGTGCGATAAAATACTAGCCTAAATAAAATATACACCTCAACTATATTAAATACAATACATGGACATATACACGTGACATTTAATCAGATGACCATATTTAGAGAATGATAGTAACCATCATTAAGAACAACTTTCCCAGTGAAACATATGTTCATACATATACCTACATAGATATGGTACACTACGGAAGAGAAAGAAAATGCACTTTCAATATTTTCTTAAAAGTGAAAATTGAGATACTATCCCTGATAAGGCAGGGAATACTTCACCTTGATGAATTTGATACAGTTGGCAAAAAATTAAACTGGAAAGAGAACAAGTGGTTGGGTTTCCTAACAGCGAAATCGAAACCACACCGTTGAAACTAGCAAGGAAAGTTATAAACAACTCACATAAAAGTTTCTAACTGCCTGTTTGTTCTCACTGCATAGAAGCCTGATTTTAATTTGAAATTTTATCTGGAACAATGTACCATGTGCTCTTATATGACATTCTCGCTGAACATTCGTGATTGTGATAAAGTTCTTAATAAATGTCTTCACTGCGCTCAGAGAGGTCACACAGGAGAGAGCATTTCATTAAGATTATTGCCACGTTAATGAGGCCGTACTTACTTCACTCGAGCTTCAAGGTGACTGAAAAACCTTTGCTCCAGGGAGAATCTATTATTTAATTTGGTAGCTACAGTCGACGCAATTTAATCTCTGACCCACCTAAGGTGGAATATCGTATAGCTAATTGGAATCATAAGAGATATGCCATTAAGGCACGAAAGTTGCTAGGACGATGTTACATGCATTATTAATAGGTACACGAAACTACTAACTAGGCAACTGATTAATAAGGATATCTGTGATTTATGAAACTCTTTTTTTAACTGATAACTTTTCACAAAGAATAGAATAGAATATCTTTTCTATTCTTTGCGTAGCAGCATAAATACATACATAATATATAAAATAAATACACAAGGAAAAACAGACATAAAAACAACTAATGACAAAAAAAATAACATTTATACCATTTCTATTTTCTATATATATAACCACATAAAGTTGTGAGTGGTTTCATTACCATGTGCACAAGCTGCGACAGCAAAAAGCCTCATCACCAGGTGGATAGTGTTTATATATGTATTAAAATTTATATAAATTGTTAAAAAATATATTGTCCAAAAGAAACATAAATAAAACAAAAAAAAATAATTGTGAATAAGAATAATAATAGATTAATGAATCAGATTTTTATTGAATAACATACATATATTTTACATAATATTATATGCATTGCGATCTCGGGAAAATAAAAGTAGGTAGACGCGGTGCGCAGCGCTTTGTCATAATAGCTTCAGCTATTCTGCGTTCTTTGTTCTAATAACCGTTCTCGAATTCGTTTTTTGGATGTCAATTTTGATTTTAGCTCTCGAAGTGAAGGGGGTATATTATTCCAATATTTTGTGGCAAGATATCTAAAGCTACCACGAAACGCCGCAGTCCCGTAACGGGGGACGGACAGAACCACAGAGCACTGAATCATCACGCGCCGCCCCTACGCTCGTAAGTCCTAAGTATGATGTGATGATTCATTGCTCTGTGGATAGAACGCTGGAGGTGATTCTTTTTGTGTGGTGGCGCGTGGTTCTCCAGGTCAGTTTCTCAGATAGGTATTCAATTCAAGTTTACCAAATTTAATGCAACCGAAAATAAGAGTAGAAAAATATAAAGCAAGCCCAAGTGGCTGTAGATATCCCTGAAAGCCGAATGAACAATCCAGAACAACTTATAAAACCTATATATATTATAAAACTAAAGCTGGAATTAGATAAATCAAAAAATATTTCTTTAAGTCTTTTATTTCTTTAAAACTGAACAGTTTGCGTTTTAAAGAAATAAAAGAAAGGTATGCAAAAAACGGGTTTATTATCCTTAACACTATTTAAAATTTAGTTTGCCTTTACTTTACTCAGTTTATTTGAAGGCTGACTAAATATTTAATTTAATTATTGAAGAATCTGTTTAGAATCGCAAAGTAAAAGTTGATTTTTAGGTAAACTCAAGGTATTTGTGACACCTAGTTCTTGAAAGGGTTTTTCAGTTAACTATTTTAATCTTCTTTGGCCTAAATTGATTAATTTAGGCCAAAGATAGTGTTAGCGACGCGTTCCATTTTTAATTTGATAGCCATAATTACTTACCTATAGTATGTAGATTATAAATATTACGAACGCTCCTTAGAACTTTCCAGGTGAGATGACTATGTCTTGCCCGCGGCTTTGCCTGTCCGCACTCAATGTTTATAGAACCAAATATACTTTTGTATCTTTGTATTAAAACGTAAATAAAACACATAAGCTGTTAGTTTAAAGTAACTCTTTATATGCCCTAATCTGTTGTAATTTTATTACGTACAATGTTTGTCTAATCCTAAGTGTGAAATGTTAAAACATTCAGACAAATCATTTAGTTTTATGTATAGAGAATGTGGTGTGACATAGTTTGCACATTTCGCCGCGTTAGCGCGCGGCGCTGTCGTCAGTCGTTTGTTTTTCAACTCATAGGCAACACCGCGTCTGTTTTGTAATTTTGAAATTTCATTGTGTGTTGCACAATATACGTTTATTCAGAAGTATTTCGGTCTTTTTACTCATCGAGCATCGCGCCGTCTACAAAGTGGTCTTCGAACCGGATCGCAGAACATCTAAATGTACCGCACCCCCGCGATGGTGAACACGCGTCGTCAAAATGCCGCCTTTGGTGTAAGTGAAAAACAAGATGCTGATAATCAAGACGACGCCGCAAACCAATCTGCTCAAAACCTTCCAGAAGAAAACCTTCCAGAGTCACCGGATCAGAAAACGCCCGAAAATGTGGGTAGTTCGAAAAAGTTGGAGCGCCCCTCGTTACCTTCGGCGCCTGGCTCCAAGGCGAGTGCTATGTCGACGTCATCATCCGTGAATGCTCGCAGAAGGAAGCTGGAACTTATTGCAGAAGAACAGAAGGCCAAGATACGAATGGAATTGATAGACAAACGGCTCCAGTGTGAAATCGCCGCTCTGGACGACGAAGAAAATTACAGTCCACGCAATAGCGAAGTAAATTCCAGAATACATATTGAAAAGTGGCTTGAGCGTAGCCAACACGAATCGCACGATCCTGTTCCCCAGACGGTACAATCGAACGGGGCGTGCCCGCCGCCGCCGTCGGCGCCTGCAAGCCACGACGGCACCGTGATGCTGGCTAATGCGCTCAAGGACCTCTCCGCTACCGTAACAGCCAACTGTAGAAACGCCAACATGCTCAGCCGAATGAGCACTCCCCGGGACCTACCAAATTTTTCCGGGGACCCTATAGAATGGTTGCAGTTTAAAATGGCGTACGAGGATTCCACACAATTATGTAACTACAGTGACAGAGAGAATGTTTGGAGGTTAAGGAAATGCCTTCAAGGCGCGGCCAAAGAAGCCGTGTCAGCGTTACTGATAACAGTCTCCACACCCGACAGTATTATGTCTACGTTACAGTTGCGCTTCGGCAATCCAGACGTAATCGTGGGAAAAATCATGAGTGATATACGCAAGCTACAGCCAATGTCGCCTGAGTACCATAAGGACATCGTCACTTTTTCGGTCAAAATCAAGAATTTCGTCGCGGCTGTCCGTGCCGTCGGCCGAGAGGAGTACCTGAAAGGTGTTAACGTGGCTACGACCGTGTTATCCAAACTCCCAGCCGTACTCATTTCTAAATGGGCGGACTATAGCTACGCATTGATCGCAGAAGGCAGAAAGCCACGCCTGGAGATATTGGCAGATTTCCTGAACGAAGAGGCAATCAAGATATCTACGACGGCTAACATAAGTGCTATTAGTGGTATTAGTGCGCGGAGTGAAAATAAGCCTCAAAAGTTCGTAGATAATAATAATAGTGCGTCTCGTGCGTTCCCACTGCTAGTGCAGTCCGATCAAAGCGAGTACAAGTGTATGTACTGCCGTGCCGGAAAACATAAGCTCACGGAGTGTCGAAAGTTTAAAAAGGCTTTGCGTAAGGACAGGTGGAGCCATGTTAAGCGTAGTGGTATATGCTACAAGTGCTTAGCTGCTCGCCATGATCGTGAAACGTGCCCCGCGCCAACCTGCGACAAGAACGGCTGCGGAGCCGCCCACCACCGTCTGCTACACTACGTGCCTAGTGCGAGAGACGCCAGCGCGGCGCCACAGTCGGAGCCTACACCGGCCCCGCCGGAACCTGAGTCCGAGCCCGCCGGGCCCGCCACCGATACCCAAACGGTGGCGCACGTCAACGCGAACAGCTACAAGGTCCTGCTGAAGGTCGTGCCGGTGAAGATTCACGGCCCCAGAGGTGTGATCCATACGAGCGCGCTGCTGGACGACGGCTCCACGATATCCTTGGTGAGCGAGGAGCTGGCGGCGCGCGCCGGCCTGCGTGGCCGCCCCGACACCGTGCGCGTGCGCGGCGCCTGGTCGGACAGCGAGCTGGAGCTCAAGTCGAGTGTGGTAAAAATGAACATTTCAGGTATGGACAATAAAATGCATTCTCTGACTATACGCACTTGTAAGAATTTGAACTTGCCTGTACAAAATATATCACTAGTCGATTGTTTACAATTTGATAACTTGAAGTTTTTGAAAAACCAAAATTCATTGTTTTTTGATACCGATTTGAAACCTGAATTACTGATTGGTCAAGATAATTACCATTTGTTAGCCCCGATAGTGTGTAAGATAGGTAAACAAATGGAACCGTCGTTAACATTGACCGCTCTGGGCTGGTGTGTGCACGGTGTGGTCTCCGCGCCTAGCAGCGCACGCACACAATCAGCCAGCTTGCTGTTTATCACGGAACAACATTTTGAAGTGCAGCGCGAGCTACAGGAACTGCATGATGAGGTTAAACGTTCTTTTGCTATAGACGCACTAGGTGTATCTTCCAAACCGAGGTTGAACGCTGATGATGAACGAGCTCGAAAGCAGCTCGACGAATCTGCAGTTTTGGTTAATGGCCGTTGGTATGTAAGTCTCCCGTGGAAAGACCCTAACTGTAAGATGAATGACAGCTACGACACGGCCCTCAAACGGTTCAAATCTGTTGAGAAGAAGATGGAGTCGAACCAAGATTTCGCCGGTAGGTATGTCGAACGGGTGCAGCATTTGTTTGATAATGACTACGCTAGTCAGCTGACAGGTAACGACATCTATCCGCAGCGCACCTGGTACCTACCTCACTTCGGGGTCGACAACCCCAATAAAAAAAAGTTACGCCTGGTCTTTGACGCCGCAGCCAAAACAAAAGGTTTGTCATTGAATGATTACCTACTGACAGGCCCGGATCTTTTAGTATCTTTATTCGGGATAATGCTACGTTTTAGGCAGTACAGGGTGGCGCTGACAGGGGACATAAAAGATATGTTTTTACGAGTCAAAATTAACCACGAAGATCAAAATTGTTTAAGATTTCTGTGGCGGGAAAAGTCTAGTGATCCAATAAAAACATATAATATGACGTCACTGATCTTCGGGGCTAACTGCTCCCCATTCGTAGCCCAATATATTAAAAATAAAAATGCTGCGCGTTATGAATTATCTATGCCTTCGGCGGTCGATGCCATTCAAAATCAGCATTATATGGATGATTATATAGATAGTTTTAAGGACGAAACCACCGCGATCAAGTCTGTCAAATGTGTAACAAAAATACACCAATCTGGGGGTTTCGAAATTCGCAACTGGACTAGCAATAGTCCAGCTGTTCTCGACAGCGTGCCCGCGTCGACCCTAGGTACTGCTGCTATAAAGTTCAAAGTCGATAAGCAGTCTCAAGGGGAACGCACACTTGGTCTTATATGGTACCCGGCTGAAGATGCGCTAGGCTTCGACGTGTCGATGAAACGCATTCCTGTCGACATTATCGATGGTAAGAAAAGGCCTAGTAAAAGAATATTACTTCGCGTCATAATGTCTGTTTTTGACATTTTTGGCTTGTTAGCTCCATTTATCATTCAAGGTAAAATTATGCTTCAGGACACTTGGAAGTCGAATGTCAACTGGGATGACCCTATCACCGATGAAATCCACAACAAATGGGTTCAATGGCTCGGGATACTGCAACTGATTGCTAAGGTAAGAATACCTAGGTGCTATTTATCTAGCGCACAGCGCTCGACGGGTGGGAGCGAGACGGATATACATCCTCAACCCCGTCCGCCGACGGTACGTACTCCCGCGCCCGCGGTAGCATCAGCTGATAGCGATTATAATGACCTACAGCTACATGTATTTTCCGATGCAAGCTTGCAAGCAATGTGTGCTGTGGCCTACTGGCGCTGGATAAACAAAGAAGGACAAACTGTGGTTGCATTTGTTGCCAGTAAAACTCGAGTCGCCCCGGTGAAACCTATGACCGTAGTTCGTTTGGAATTACAAGCGAGTGTCTTAGCCGCTAAATTAGCGGACACTATTGTCAAAGAGCATAAACTTAATGTCACGCGTAAATATTTTTGGTGCGATTCGATAGTCGTTTTGCACTGGATCAATAATGATTCGCGCAATTACAATGTTTTTGTCGCGAACAGGTTGGGGGAGATTGATGATTTGACGCAGAGCAAGGAGTGGAGATATATACCTACCAAATTAAATATTGCTGATTTAGCAACACGTGATACATTTGATCACTCGCTTTTCATTGGCGATTGGTTAAACGGCCCTACATTTTTATTACACGATGAGTCATCGTGGCCCCAGCATACAATTGCTTACAAAAATTGCAGTACTACTACAAGTAGTGATTTAGAGTGTGTAGCCGTAGTCCAAAATGCATCATATACTACGCCACCATCTGTACCAGAGCCGGAGCGTTTTTCCTCGTGGCTACGTTTGAAGAGGGCCACGGCGAACGTTCTACTTTTTATAGGTAAGTGTAGGAAACAAAACTTTGAAATGTCCTGTGAACTGCTGCAACAGGCGGAACGTTTGCTAATTAAATACTCACAGGCACAATCCTTTGGCGAAGAGCTGGCAGCTGTGAAAGAAAAAAAATGTATTAGTCGCTCTAGTAAGTTACTACGCCTATCACCTTACCTTGACGAGTACGGGATCCTCCGGTGCGGCGGCCGCATAGACGCTGCTTCTGGTGTACCATCTGAAACAAAGAGACCAGTAATCCTGGAAGGCGGCAACCAGGTTGCTAAGTTAATTGTAAGACACTACCACATAAAGTTGGCTCACGGTAGTCAAGAAGCTGTCGTGAACGAGGTGAAGCAACTTTATTGGTTGATTAGGTTAAGGCCTACTGTTAAAAACATCGTGACACAATGCATGTTGTGTCGAATGAGAAAATGCAAACCTCAGGTGCCCCGCATGGGTGACTTACCTCCCGGTCGAATGGCGCACAATTTTCGTTCATTTACTCACTGCGGCCTAGATCTTTTCGGGCCTATGGAGATCGCCGTCGGTCGTCGTCGGGAAAAAAGGTATGGGGTCCTATTTACCTGTCTAACAGTTCGAGCCGTGCATCTCGAACTTGTACCGAATCTTACCTCTGACTCCTTGATCCTGGCTCTGCGGCGGATGGCTTCACGGCGTGGTTGGCCTCGTTGTCTCTACTCCGACAATGGGACGAACATGCGTGGGGCTGATACGGAACTGAAAAAAGCTCTGGTGGAGCTCGACCGTGACGCTTTGAAGCTAGAAGGTATGAACGTTGGTCTAAAATGGGTTTTTATTCCCCCAGCAAGCCCGCACTTCGGAGGCACTTGGGAACGTTTAGTTCGTAGCGTAAAAACGTCCCTAAAGGTAATTTTAAACGAGCGCGCTCCTAGAGAAGAAGTTTTAAGCACGCTGATGACCGAGGTAGAAAATATGGTCAATGGTCGACCACTGACACACGTTTCAGTGGAGCCTGGTAGCATGGAAAGTCTTACGCCAAATCATTTCCTTTTGGGCAGCTCGTCTAATCTTCCTACCATTGGTTCATTCACTCAGGAAGACCTGGACTTGCGCAAGCAGTGGCGTAAGGCTCAGTGTTTAGCCGACATGTTCTGGCGTAGATGGAGAAAGGAGGTACTACCGGAGCTTAACCCAAGAAGAAAGTGGCAGCAAGAATTAAATCGTCAACTGCAGGTAGGTGATTTAGTCTACATTGTGGATCCCGATTCGCCCCGCAATGTTTGGCAGAAAGGTCTGGTGGAAAAAGTACTTCCCGGGAAAGATGGTCGAATCAGGGTCGTGGAAGTTAAGACTAAGTCAGGCTACCTACGACGCCCTGTGGCGCGCGTCGCATGGATTCCAGTTGATGCTGAGTGCTGAGTCAGCACTAGGGTGGGATATGTTAGCGACGCGTTCCATTTTTAATTTGATAGCCATAATTACTTACCTATAGTATGTAGATTATAAATATTACGAACGCTCCTTAGAACTTTCCAGGTGAGATGACTATGTCTTGCCCGCGGCTTTGCCTGTCCGCACTCAATGTTTATAGAACCAAATATACTTTTGTATCTTTGTATTAAAACGTAAATAAAACACATAAGCTGTTAGTTTAAAGTAACTCTTTATATGACCTAATCTGTTGTAATTTTATTACGTACAATGTTTGTCTAATCCTAAGTGTGAAATGTTAAAACATTCAGACAAATCATTTAGTTTTATGTATAGAGAATGTGGTGTGACATAGTTTGCACATTTCGCCGCGTTAGCGCGCGGCGCTGTCGTCAGTCGTTTGTTTTTCAACTCATAGGCAACACCGCGTCTGTTTTGTAATTTTGAAATTTCATTGTGTGTTGCACAATAAACGTTAATTTAGTCGTATTTCGGTCTTTTTACTCATAGAGCATCGCGCCGGCCACAGATAGGCTATAGATATTATTCAATTTACTAAATAATATTTAATGATTGATGATGCAAATAATTTGAGCAAAAATCTACAGTGCAAATTATATAATATATAATAATAATAATAATAATCGTTTATAATAATAAAAATCAAAATTTACATACAAAAAACCAATTCGAAAACGGTTATTAGAACAACAAAAGCAGAATACCTGAAGCTCTCATGACAAAGCGCTGCGCACCGCGTCTACCATCTTTTATTTTCCCGAGATCGCAATGCATACATGTATTATGTAAAATGTTTATATGTTATTCAATAAAAATGTATCCAGATAAATATTCCTTAATCTATTATGATTCTTATTCACAATTTATTTCCGCACCGACATTTTGTTTGTTTTATTTATGTTTCTTTTGGACATTTTTTTTATTAATTTGTTAAGTGTTTAGTTTAGTTTAGGTTGTTTCTTACACATGCCCTCTGGTGACATTAACACGTTTGAATAAACATAAACTTTCTGGGTCCTAGACTGAAAACCAGCACCACAGGCCTTCCTGTGACATCATGCTGAGTCTGAGGCCGTTTGCTGTCGCAGCATGTGCACATGGCAGTGAAAACAATCACAACTTTATGTGAGTATCTATATAGAAAATTGAAATGGTATGAATGATATTTTTTTTTGTCTATAGTTGTTTTAAAGGCCCCATTGTTTTCAAAGATCCCCATTATCAGAAGCAAGTAGTTTTATTCTTTAACTTCTTATAATGTACTTGTGTATATATGTTGCTGGCATCAGTGCATTATGCTGGTTTATATCTGTTTCGGTGAACATGATTATTTGATGTGGCAATATGTTCTGGTTAAACATCATCATGCTCAGCCCCCATCAACCCACTGCTGGGCATTGGTTATCTTATTCAAGATCTTATTTAAGATGTTAAATAAAGTTCAACATGAAGAGTGATATGAAATACCATACGTAATTAAAACTATAACAGTTATACAACTAAGTAAGAGATCTGGGCTTAATATTCACTGCTGCGTTATATTGCAGATATTGTAATACTATATAGTTATGTGGCTAGTGATATTGTCAACAGGGCTATGATAAAATTATCTTGTAGTCTCCATCTCCATACAGAATGATGCAAAGAGATCAGCCATACCATTAAGTAGATACACTTTCAGAACTGGGGATAAAATCTATTTAAACTGTAAGTAAGATAACTTTATCTTTAGTGATAATGTCAAAATAATTTTAATTATTTTCAAGGACTATTGGAAAACAAGCAGCGAAGATATGAAATCTTTGGCCCTCCGCAATTTAATAAAGTAAAATTTCAGTTCAATTAAAATTCATAATTCATAATTCATAATTCATAATTCTTTATTGAACACAGTTATTTAAAAAAGATATATTAAGATAAAACATATATACAAAGGCGAGCTTATCTCTAAAAAGCGATTTCTTCCAGCAAACCAAGGCATGACAGGAAATTGTATCAATGAAGGGTAGTCAGTGCACAATATCTAAACAATAATAAAATACATATAAGTAAATAATATCTATAAAATACGGTAAATAAAATACATACTCGTCTAAACCAAACTACTAAATACGTAATAAAACATAGGGGGGGGGGGGGGGGCAATAAAGATTCTCAGTGAGGTCCACAGCGCCAGGCATTCCCCTTTCTAAGCTTTTCTCTCAATGTGTACCTATAAAGAGCTTAAAGATATAGCTGTTTTGCTGGATATTTCATATACTTTCTTTCCTGTGGAAAAAAGTTACATAAGATAAGATTCTACTTTCTTTCCGGTGGAAAAAGTTACAAAATACTTTTATGGTCCCTATTTTATGATACTAACCTAGCAATATACACAGTCAGGTCATAAGTTCTGTCACACAATAAAAACTTTTGAATTTCGAACGCTGGCCACAAAAAAGTTTATTGAATTCGAATTTCGAATTTTTCATGAAAATAAAAATGTGTACTTTTTTTGAATTTTCCTCATTTTTAAATATGGAGTGGACTCAGGTCATAAATTCGAAATTCGAATTCAATAAACTTTTTTGTGGCCAGCGTTCTAAATTCAAAAGTTTTTATTGTGTGACAGAACTTATGACCTGACTGTGTATATATATTACTGTTGTGGTAGATGTGGTGGTTTTGCAAACTTATGATGACACTTTTTAATAATTAATATTTTCTAGTGTTTCGGTTTTATCTCAACAAGGTTATTCTAAATTGGGATACAATTATAATAAACCAGGGTATGTGGGTGATTATCACATTATTAAATAATGTGGATGTAGCGGAATTGAATACCATTTCATCATCAAACTTCTTTGATGTCAAATTTAAGAATCTACATACTTACATTATGCGGAGTATTTCTTAGTATAACATCCAAGACGGTAATTCAAGAAGGAATTTATCTGAGAGGAATTATGACTTGTAATGGTAATGTGCTTATCAGTTAATACAGAATTCAGTTCAGTAATACTTACTAAAATAGTATTTAACTGTTAAGATCAAAATTTATTTTGATTTATCCATACATACCCAGACGATGTAAACCACGGTTTCTCATAGAGAAATTCCATACATTTGCTTGTGTCAAATTATTTGCGATAATAATTTTCAGCATTATCATTGGTTATAGTGTAGAATAACAGGAATAATAATAATAATAATAATAATATATGAATAATATCCAAAAACAGGAGCGTTTATCTTTCCTGAGTACATATTATGTTATTTTTTATGATAGGATGTCCCTCGCCATTAAAAACATTTACTGTTGGTCAAAGTGGAAGTTTATGGCAAGGTTAAAGAATAAAAAATAACTTCCCTTCTTTGGTGGCCGGGCTTAACTCATCTTATTAAATAAACTTAGCTTAGACAACAACTCTTCGGAACAGACTCAGCGGCACAGTGAAATGGGGAAACACCCGGCGGACCTTTCGGTGGGGTCTTTTAAGCACTACGGGACGCCAATTGGTTGTTATTTCCTTTGACGGCTGGCGAGTCCTCGTCCACGCAGTGGTTTTATCGTATATTTCGCTCGTACGTCCTGACCAGCTAGCGCCGACAGCCCGTGGCTCCTGCAGGGCGAAACCCTGCATTCACAATGCAGGGTTTACCCTGCAGGTTGCGATCTTGGCTAGCCCTTCGTGAGCCACGCTAGCGAATTCCTTCTTGTTCAAAATGGCGGGATGTCTTCACGCCCCAGGTATCAAGGCCTGGGCTCCTCGGTCAGGGATTATAGGGCTTCGCATCAATATCGGCATAGCCCCCCAGGCAGGGGCTGACACCCCGTCAACTGGAGAAGACGCTCCAAAATGACGAATCCTCTTTATTAGAATAGAATAGAATAGAATAGAAATATTTATTGGCCTCGAAGTAAAATAATTTACAGGCAAGTCATTTACATTTTACACTTACATACTACTTAAATATTTGAAATTCCTATTCTAACTTAAATATTTCAAATTTTACATTACTTAAATATTTGACATTTAAATTACTGCATTTAACTTTTTACAGTGAAATGATAGTTATTTTATTTATAATTTTTCCAAGAACAAAGATTCTACAAGTTCCATTGACATATATTCTTTGACAGTATAAAATGGATTATTTTCAAAAAATATTTTTAGTTTTTGTTTGAACAAGTTAGAGTGGTCAGACTTTTTGGTAATTTATTATACATCAGGATTTTAAAGTAACGACCTTGTTTCTGTACTTTAGCTAATCTTGTTTTTGGTACAATACGGGTTTCATTATTTTTTATTGTTCGTTTTTTATTATCACGGAAAGTATAGGGTAAAGCAGTATCTTGCTTTTCCGGAATTTCCCTATCTTCGTGAACCTCTAACAAACTATTGTAAATGTAAAGAGAAATAACTGTCATAATTTTATCTTTTTTAAAGTGCTCTCTTGCGTGGCTGCGTTTTTTTAAACCATTGATTGTTCTGATTGATCGTTTATGACATTTTAGGACTCTGTTAATTTCTGTAGCATTACCCCATACAGTAATATAATATCTAATAATTGAATGTATATACGCATAATAAACAGATAGAAGTGATTTTTTATCTAATAATGGTTTAAGTTTAAAAAGAGCATAATTGCTGCTAGCTAATTTCATACAAATTTTATCAATATGCCCTTTGTGACTAATCGTATTGTCTATTGTATATCCTAAAAATACATTTTCTTGAGAAGTCGAGTTACCAAAAATGCCTAATCTTGATTGATAATATATTACAATACTTTTATTAGAGTTGAGAATAATGCCGTTAGCATCAAACCATTCTTTAAGCAAACTTATGACGTTGTTTAATTTATCATCTAACTGCTACTTACTTTTGTCTCTCAAGCCAATATGTGTATCGTCAGCAAATAAGCTCAAATGAGCTTCACTTGGAAGTATATTACAAAGATCATTTATATATTTTAAGAACAATATTTATATTGCGATGGAATCCTTCGAACTATTCTAGAAGGCGGGTGAAAAACAACACAAAAAAAGGCTTGATGAGAACTTACACACTTACAAACGCTGAGTATGTTTGAACCCTCGTTGGATAACTATGACCTTTTCATCCGCGCAGTGAAGACAGCTTCCCGCCAACTCATCCCTAGAGGATATAGAACCAGCCACGTCCCAGGACTAGCCCCTGACCTAAAAATGCTCATGAAGTCCTACAAACTGTTACTCCTACGACCAGGACCTGTTTACGGAAGAGACGATAGCAGAAGGAGTGTGTCTCATGGTAGCACTGGCTGAGAGCAGACGAGACAGATGGTGCAACCTGTTCCAAGGAATGGATATGAAGCACAACAGCAAAAAAGCCTGGACTTTCATCAGAAAGCAAAACTGCGACCCCAAGATCAGCAACGCCTACTCAAAAATGTCAGCAGACCAAATAGCAGCCCAGTTTCTCAAAAATGGACAAACGGTGGGACGGGTCCCACTTCCCAAACTGTGTTCAGTTGAGGATGGTCTTCTCTTCACCACTTTCAACCTGTCAGAACTGAACCTGGCCATAAACAACCCAAGGAAGGGAAAGCCCCATGTATAGACGACATCAGAGGGGAGCAGATCAAACGCTTTGGCCCAGTTGCAAGGAATTGGTTACTACAGCTCTTTAATCAGTGTTCACTCAAGCATGGTATGCCAGCCGAGTGGAGAAAGACACAGGTTGTTGCTCTCCTTAAACCCGGCAAGGATCCCGACGAAACCAAAAGTTACCTCCCGATAGCGCTGCTGTGCATACTATACAAGCTGTTCGAAATACTGATCCTCCAGCGCACAGCACTGTCAGTCGACCAAAAGCTGATGCCTGAACAGGCTGGTTTTAGAGCTGGCAAGTCGTGTACAAGCCAGATCCTGAACCTCACGCAACACATTGAGAACGGCTTCGAAGCTTGTTTGGCTACGGGCGTAGTTCTTGTAGACCTGTCAGCTGCATACGACACAGTCAACCACCGTATGCTCATCCAAAAACTATTTGACCTGTCCGGGGATTACCATCTTACTCGAATGATGAAGGAGACAATAAACCTTCTGTTCCGCAGCATCGCTTCGATGCTGCGGAACAGAAGGTTTATTGTCTCCTTCCAAGGAAAACAAAGCAGACGGCGCGACCAAAAAAATGGGCTGCCGCAGGGAAGTGTGCTGTCTCCGTTGTTTTTCAACATCTACACCAACGATCAGCCAATATTCGAAAACTTGCGACATTTCCTCTTCGCGGATGATCTGGCACTTGCAGCCCAAGTTAAGAAATTTAAAACCATGGAAGCCGATCTAACACGTGCCCTCGAAAGTCTCTCGGTGTAATATAGGAAAAACCACCTGCTACCGAACTCAGGAAAGACCCAGGTCTGCGCATTTCACCTCAACAACCGCATGGCTACAGAGAAGCTGAACATCACTTGGCAGGGCAACAAGCTGGAATAGACTTTCCCCCCGATGTATCTGGGAGTAACGCTTGATCACACTCTATCGCTCAGATGTCACTGCCAAAAGAGCAAGCTTAAAGTCTTCGCGAGGAACAACCTGTTGCGACGCATTAAGGGCACATTGTGGGGTGCCCACCCGCACACACTGAGAACCACTGCCTTGGCTCTCTGCTACTCAGCGGCGGAGTATACTGCCCCAGTGTGGAACAACTCTTTGCACTCCAAGGAGGTGGACGTGGCGCTAAACGAGATCTGCCGCCTAATCACGGGTTGTCTGAAGCCTACCCACACGGAAATGCTGCACCACCTGGAGCATATCCGTGTGGGTTCAGGAGCCATCAAAACCTCGTCTTAAATCCAGAAGAAGCTTCCTGGCCACAACAGGCCCTCTCGCTGAGACGCCTGCCTTCGCAAGGCTTAGGTTTTGGGAGCAATCCACACAAAGCCAAATAAGCCCCGATTGGGGAAAACCTCAGGAACAACTCCCTCCGGTACAAAACCTGGGCTGGCAGCTGTGGAAAACCTTGAACCGTCGGGCGCACCAAAGACAACATGCGATGCTGGGGCATCCTGCCTGAGGATGCAAGCACAAGCTGCCCTTGCAGTGCCCCTCAAATTTTAGGCCACCTACTATAGTGCCCCCTGTGTCCGACTTCCTGCACACACGCCAACCTTATGCAGGCTAATGACAAAACCATCGCGGTGGCTGAATACTGGAAGGATATACTTTGATCCTCCCTATAAGTTTCCACACGAAGAAGAAGATCTTCAGAGGGTTGTTGGTGTACAATCAAAACATTTGTCGCCTTTGACAAGTCATTGATGCAAAATGGCATCAAATTAATAACTATAACTAATATTCGAAAACAAACCGATAGTTTCCTACAAAAATCTGGCCCACGGTAACTCCCAAGCCGCGCCACCTAGCGAGGAGAAGATTTTATGACATGTAAAAACAACATCTAACTACGTAAGGCTGTTCGATATAAAGTACCGAAAAGAACCTAGACAAAAGTCAAGCTACAAGTCACCTATATAATAATGTGCATGTGCATACCTACTAAATGTGTCAAAACCTCTAGTGCTTAGCCAAACCGTGGATGATTTATTGAAACTCGTTGTAATTAAATAAGTTGTTGTTGCTTCACTTGCCATAAATAAATAAAAAACAAAATAAATATAGAACATATTGCTCTATTTTTTTTTTCATCAAAAGACAGTTCCATCGTAAATTGGGCCAAAAAGGAGATATTGCCAAAGAATCATTTTAAGGCGCCATTTTTCAATATGGTGGAGCGAGCGGCAATGCTACCAAATGGCAAAGTAAATATTCGGAAAGAGCACATCGAAATCTTTAGAATCACCATCACTTTAAAACTCCCGATAACTTTCCAGGAAAAACTACCAAATGACTGGTTCCGTACTCTAGGGGTCCAAACGAGATCCGTTTTATTGCTGTCACTTACGTGTCCGCCCGTCCGTTCCTCACCTGTCACACAGATTTTAGATACAAATGGTTAAAGCTATAATCTTCAAATATTCACAATATCTTGTTAACCCAAAGCCATACCAATTCCAAAACAATATTATTAAATGTTTTCAAAGGGGGCACCCACAAAGCCAAAGTGGTGCACGAAAAAAAAAATAGGTACCTTCCCCATCGAGTGGGATGTTAGCTCCGTGAGTGAGGCAAATGGTGTATTTTTTTAATTAAAAATATAAATAAGGAAAAACAAAGGATTTGGTGATAATGATTATGATTACGTATTAGATTACTTAAAATTACCTACATATTGATAAATATTTTTTTTTAATTCCCCTCATATTTAGGCTTATGTTCTATATTTCGTACTTGAAACCCTAAATGTGCGAAGTCCGACACGTACTTGGCCGGTTTTCTTTTGAATTTTTATTATTTTAACAAGTACAGCTATTTAGTTACGTTACGTATATAATAAATAAGTTACGGGTTTGTAGCGCCATCAACTCGTCCACAATATATTCACTCTCACACATTTACAGAAAATGTACACGAAAGTTGTTTCGTACCATTCATATTTGACTAGAGAGCGGGTATTGCAATAATTATTATGTATCTGTCACCGTAATATTATCTTAGCCGTTAGTTGATAAAGTAACTCGTTTTTTCTCGTTAGTTGCACAACTATCGACAGATAGTAAACTAAAACTGAGAAAACCATTTCGAGATAATTGTGTTCGTAACTAAATTCTTTCATTCCCATCAAAAAATACTACAGGATTACTGAAATATCCGTAAAAACATAATGTTCTTCTTTGTCCTCTACGTCGTAGTTTGTTTAAATCCCCTTCGCCGTTAAGTTGGCTGTTTTGTAAAACTGTCAACGGACGGACGGACGGACAGCGGAGTCTTAGTAATAGGGTCCCGTTTGGAACCCTAAACACAGAATAAAATAAATATTTAAGGGGGCTCCCATACAACAATTCTTTCAATACCACATACAAACTTATGAATGCACCTGGTTACGTACAAGGAGATTTTGCTATGTAAAATCCAAACTATTCACTCCACACCATCCCTACCATTCTACGATGGTACGGAACCCTTCGTTCCGACTCGCATTTGGCGGGTTTCTTGTTTAATATACAGAAACAGCCAACCTCAAATATAACCGTTCCAAAACTGAGAGCAAGTGAGGTCACGAAGTTATTTTAAAAATTATCGAAAAATAATAGATATCCATTACCCCAAATATTATAATTAATTTCTTAAAATAGTCTCAAAATTTACCAAATAAAATAAAAAGGAGTGAGAATGGGCCATTAAAAAAATATAGGTAGGTATATTTTTTTAATGGCCCATTCTCGTTTTTAGCAACTCTTCTGCATTCATATGTAAAATTCGCGCCGTGTGTATATGTCACCAGAAGTGAGTCAAAACTGTTAACTGGTAAACTAATGCGTTAGTGATCAACTATCCACAGATAGTAAACCAGACTGACAGGGTTTATAATTTACTTTTCTTTTGTTCTTACATGTCAACCTAACACGAAGACTATTTGGGGGCTTCGCTTCGCTCGCTCTTCACCTAAACTACCGCAGTGTTTGCCTTGGTATTTCGTTTGCAATTCAAGTTTAAACCAGTTTACTATTTAAAGGTTTTAACCGTTAGTTGATCAATTAACCTATATTAACATTTACGGCCGATCCCAATAACCTATTTTCTATCCATAATCTGCAGATTTGAGACTGCTATTGTCAAATTTGACATAAATCCCATAGCGCAACTGTCAAATGTAACGCGTAATCTGCAGATAACGGATAGAGATAGGTTATTGGGATCGGACGATAGTAAGCAGTACGCTACAGTTTACTATCTGTCGATAGTTGACCAACTGGCGGTAAAAAAACCTTAGTTTATCAACTAACGGTTTTGATGATCTTACTGTGACATATATACCAGACTTTCAAGAAACTGTGACTAACAGTGCTTAGGGTGTCTTGCTGTGCGTCTGCCTGCTACATAATCAAGACAACAAGAAGCAGTGGATGGAAAACGTGGCTAAAATACAACTTGTTTTTATTACTTTCCCTCAGTCAAAATCAACCATTACCTCATAAAATTCCCAATTCAAAAACCCAACGACCTGTCGTCTTCTCCAAACCAGGAGTTATATCACACATAAGTCCTATATGAGTATACCTACCTACCTTGTTAAATATGTTGGATCTCAATCCTACCTTCTCTTATCTAATCCAGTACTCTCGACGAAACGGGTATTTACAAATGACTTCACCACGTTAACTGTTAGAAGTAATTTGAGAGAAATTAATGATTTACGCTCAACTGTCTAAGTCAGGATTTGGATCTATGGTGAGGATAAAGTTGGGAATTCCGGTGCTTGTTAAAGCAGGTTCGTGCATGTTTGAATGAATATATGTCGTCGCCATTTGGTTAAATGAGGCACTTAATTAATAGCCCGGGCCGTTTATCAATGACCGGATTTTAAGCATTGATTAAAAAAAAAAACGTCGGAAACGTTTAACAACCAGCCTTAACTTTACCTTACCGAAAATCAGCCTTTTGATTTAGAGGAAAGAAGATGGCGTCAACGCAACACAACTTTTAGAGTCAAAATTGTTGGCTAACATTTGTGCAACGTTGGTTCCTCGATCGCGGTGGTTTTTGTTTCAAAGTTTGGTCCTTGATGGAATCCTTAATATGTTATCGACTTCGCTATTATTATTTCATTTTATTTGAAATTTTGTTTTCAAACACCTTGCTTCAGGACACTTTTTGTTCTAATATTACAACCTGGAGCCGAGCGAAGCGGATTGGAGTGAGGCGATCCCATGGTGCAAGGCCACACTGTTAACCTATGGCTTAGATACGTTTGATCCACTCTTTAAACATTTCGTTCAATTACTTGCCCGACGGACCATTAGTCATTTGATTGACTGTCTGTTGATTAAAGTGCCTTATTTACAGGGTTATAACCGGGTAACAGTATCCTCTACTAAGGATTTATTTGTGCGTTCTCCTCTTTACCGGGGAATAAACTTATTTCTTCAACATGCAAAAACTATCATTACATCAAACATCATACATGCGTTAAGGGGCCCTGAAACATTCATCAAAAAGTTACTCATTCTTTTTATTAATTCAAAGATGTGTTGGTGTGCTGAAAGAGATTTCTTATAACAAAACTAAAAAAATAGGTATCAGAGGCATTCAGTTTGAGCTTTTTAGGAGCTACTTAAGCAATAGGCTGCAATGTGTAAAAATAGGTGAACACACAAGTGTCACTCAATCTGTCCATTGGGGTGTCCCTCAGGGCAGCATACTTGGACCTACTCTATTCACAATCTACATAAATGAGCTCTGTTGTCTTGAGTTGCTCCAATGCAAAATTGTGGCATATGCCGATGATACCGCATTACTTTTCTCGGGTTCATGTTGGGAAGAGGTAAATTCCTGTGCACAAGCTGATTTCAACAACAAAATATTTTAACCTTGAATACTGCAAAAACCAAATACATTACTTTCTCGATTAATAACTCAACCCAACCAACAAATGATTTTACCTTAGTTGATCATGTGTGTGCTGATTCTGGTGCTGGCTTCTGCGGCTGTGGGCCCTTAGAACGGACATCCTCAATGAGATATCTAGGTATCATGCTCGATTCTAACCAAAATTTCCAAATTCACATACAAATGCTCAGCTCCAAGGTTCGGAAACTGACTTATATCTTTAAGGGTCTTTGACATGTGGCTGAACCGCTTTTGATGAAAAGGATACAGCTTCTGTGATGTTCTCTCGGTTAGACAGCTGTTTATACATAGCACTGCTCTGAAACAACACAAACACAATTCCCCACATCAAAATAACTCACTTACTAAAAGAAGAAGAGATAAAGTATTTCACATAGTATTAGTACGAACCAAATTTATGCAGCGATTTTTTTAATTTCTGGGGCCCTATATTTATAATAATCTGAGTAAGCACATTGACCTTTGGTCTAATAACACATTTG
This sequence comes from Argyresthia goedartella, assembly GCA_949825045.1. Taxonomy (NCBI): domain Eukaryota; kingdom Metazoa; phylum Arthropoda; class Insecta; order Lepidoptera; family Argyresthiidae; genus Argyresthia; species Argyresthia goedartella. The sequence continues at coordinate 17,495,788 of OX463810.1, forward strand.
TTTATAATAAAAACATAATTATGTCTTTGGTTGCGCACACAAACATATGATGATAAACTTATGATCGATCCAATTATATTTATATCGAAATAATAGTCAAGTAAACTTTCACAGGCACTACACACCTCATTACTTCCAATCACACACTCACCACACTCCCATCTTCTCTCCCACTAATATAAATCACCAACACTACACACCAAACTATTACGTTTTTGCTGATCTTATATTTTTAAATGTCAGAAGTTATATTTTTATTTTAAATGTCACATTGTTTATACACTTTGGAGTATTTAAACCTGAGGCATTTATTCTTGTGGGAAGTAGGAGCAACTTATCCTAAAACACAGGGTTCGCCCTATTTTAGGGAGTAGCGATACATCCCTTGTTTACCCTGCTAAACAAGCTTGTAATGTACATGAAATTCTGTAAATAAACGATTATTATTGTATTATTATTATATAAATTGTTTGTGTGCAAAAACCAATTATGATTTTTTATGATGTGTTTCAAGACTTTTCCCAGAGATTATAGAAGTAACCTCTGGATCCATAAGAGGCGTTACCAAAGAAAACCATGTTCTGACAAAATCTACTTTTGATCCAAAAACAAAGAAGGTTTCGCAGCAACGAATGCTAGTAACGCGGGTTATATTAAAAAGGGTTCCGACCCCAACTAATACCCTTGTCATGTCGAGATGAAATTAGTTCAACTCGTGCAGCTGCGCCCTTAAACTCCATGAAACCCAGCAATGTGTCCGAAATTTAATCTGACGGTCATACTAAAAACAGTTTTTAGTATGACCGTCAGATTAAATTTCGCCTAAGCTTAATCCTAAGCTTTACAGTACAGCTTAGGCTTTTGACCCATTTATTTCAACCTAACTATAGCCCTCGGACGACGTCTAGTTTTTTAAAGTAAAATGGCTGCGCTGACTCATACATAAAGCGGACTCTTTGTGCACATTTTCTTTTTATTTAGGTAATTTTTAATATCTGGTCAAAACTATTTGTACCATATGTTGCATGTTATAATTTCATTTTTACGATTTACTGTAATTCTGCCGCATTGTACAATGCCTACTAAGTCTACCTCCATCAAAACGAATAGTTACCCAGATATGTCCTTCCACGTATTCCTTATGCATGACTGTACGACCTACCCTTGATTAATCTGGTCAACCTAGTTGGCTGCTTTAATCCTGAAACATCCTTCGATTAATCAACTCACATCAAGGGCTTGGTACATGAAAGCATTCCATAAGTATGATGATGATATTCGAATATTTTTGTCTGTAAATAACTTGAAACTGCCTCGTTATTAAGTCAATCGATTCAACTGAACTGTAGAAATGTGACAATTTTCCTATACACTTAACATCAATTTCTTACTAACGCGTTGGATTTGCTGTGGGTTTTAGTTACTGAATGAAAGGCTGGTGTATTTTCACTGGGTAGTTATGGGCGTAAGTATTCCATTTCGCATATAAACATTGTTAAAATTTAACACCCAAAAAATATCAGCAACGCACCACAAACAGCCTCACAAATGCCAATTACTTAATAAGGCTTCAAAGAAAAACGTTATCAACATTATCCCTCTGACCTGACTTATAAATTATTGCGCGACCAGATGTCGCCACGTTACACGGCCAACAAGAGGATCACAACAAAGATTAACGAGCAAGAACCTCCATAAAAAGTACGCCAATAAACGGAAAATAGCAGTAAACTTTTACTTCTAACTTTACTCTATTAACATTAGCACTTAAATATTTCATGGTCATAAGTTTTTGACATTTAATTACGAGATTGCTTTGTGGAAACACTTTGGTATACTATTCGGTCGACGATGAGCGATTGCTATTTTCGTTGTAGTCATACCAAACAACTATCTGTCAATAGTAACAGGCAAGGCAAAGCTAACTTAGGCGTCATATTATAAAAACTGAATTTATTCATTATTCTGATATGTTTATCATTTGTTATCATGAGTTTTGATATGGATCGCATTGTCATGTATCTGAAAGAAATATCTTTGAATTTGAATTATACAAACCTAATAGTCCTTTGTTGAAACAACTAGTCAGTGACTTGCCATCCGGTTACAAAACGAACAAACAATCGAAACAAGAATTAGTTTTTCCAAAAGTTGTTTTGTTCCAAACTTTACCCTTATTCGGTAAATAAATAAAGTGCCTAATAGTTGCCCGAAGCACGTTACCTCACACAGAAAAGTTCCAAAGACATAAAGTTTGAGTCATATTTAAATGGGAATACATTTCTCTAGCTCGGGGCGAAGTTCACCGAGGTCCACAGAGAACATCGGACATCTAAGACGCGAGTCATTCCCCTCAGCTATTTGTATAGTGACACAGAGAAATGGTCTGCCCTTGCGTTTTCCGAGTGAAAGATCTATTTTCGACGTCTTTTTACCATCGACTTTCTAGGGGATGAGCCTCAAGCAATCGATTTTTGTACTCTTGCTCCATTTCCAGTAAACGCCTTAAGCTTAAAAGCTTGTGGCATTGATAAATGGTAATAATTCTCTAGAATCTTCTGAAATGAGGTTATATTTTAAAGTCAGTTCAGTTTTTATCCGGTTCCTTGCACTTTTTGATGAGAAGTTTCTGCAAACTTGCAGCCATTTTTATCTAAATGCGGAAGGAAGTAATTTTTGAGAAAGTGTTTTCAGATAGTCTCTTGAGTTAATTCAGTCAATATATCGATATCGATCTAGTAGTATCTGCACTTTACATATATTACTTAAAGATTCCAAAATTCATCCTAATACCTATGTGGGCACTCCATCTCATCCAAATCCTTTAACCATTACTGAAAATTACAGATCCTATTACATAAATAACAAAAAAGCGTAATAGACGTATTTCCCATATTCGCATTTCCCTGGTAACGGCCACTGAGTTACCATTAAGGATGAGGTATTAGCAGGAAATATGTACTACGTGGGGTGAAATCCAAGAGAAAGTGAAAGTTACTGGGGCGGATTAGGGCGGAAAAAAAACAGATATTTTAGCGCCGTATGAAGGTGATGAGATTGCGTGTTTGCTCAACTAAACAAATGGCAGCCCCGATTTGGTGAAAAATAAATCATAACCAAGGCAATAAAACAACCTACAACTTATGTGCTTGACTAAGACTCAATTAAGTGGAGAAAAGACATCAAACCTCAGACCCATTAGTTAAGCAGCCTTAGAGAAAGGAGAACCGACTTTATAGGAGGTCATTGACCGGATATTATTCTGCTTCTTTCATAAACAATCTGATTTCACTAAAGCACCATCAGTCTTAACTCTTCCAGTTTATCAATGTGTACAAATTTTCAATTTATATATTTTACTACATTCCTACTAAATCACTATCAAAGGATTGTTTTGGCAAATGAAAATAACCAATGTCTCCAAAAACCAACATTTAACCTCTTGAATACTATTGGCGTTAGACAACGCCACTTTTCCGTTGTAGGTTTTAAATTTTATTACCATGGTATAAGGTTCAAAATCGTGACCCGTCCCAACTACCCTCGGTTTTTGAGAGGTTAAACGTCCAACTGCCTGAAGATGTTAACAATACTTCGTACAATGTGAAATTGCACCCATACCATCTATCAGGGTAAGAGCTAATACACTTATAGGAGAGCTCGTCTTAGTAAAGAATTTACATTGGTCAAGCTTGTAGTAAACTCACAAAACCGTCCTCGGTAACTACAGTGCTAAAACTTAACTTAAATACCTTACGTCGTTATATCTTTCTAAGGCGAGAGGTAACTGAGTTAAGATGGCGCACTCTAATTATAGCACTATACTGACTCTGAATGTACTGTCAATAGGTAGATTATTTCAATCAGTACGATCGAATACTTTAAGAAGTCGATAAAGTGTAACTTGATGAGATGTAAACCCATGTTCCTTCAGTGGGCAGTTCCTCCCGATTTGACTACAAGCCCATGATTGCACAGTCATTACGCAGTCGTCTGAGTCATTTGCATCACAACACGAAGGCAAGTTCGTTCGTTAATCATGAGACGTGGCGTTGATCATAGTAATGCGATGACGTCAGACGCCTACAACAGACGTTGCGGTTGTCGTATGGCCGAGTAGTGGTTACTGATGATTACGATAGGAATTTCAGTGCCAATTGATATGCCATTAGCGGTGGGTTAAAATTTACCAATTGTATTATACACTAGTTCCTACATCGTATAACAACTGTATATCTTTGTGATGCAGCATTCTTATCGAGAGAATATATGATAGTTATCAAAAATATTTATTTCAAATAATAAGTACACTTTGGCACATACAAATTCATATTGTAAAATAAAATTATAAAACAGTCGTGACATTAAAAAGAAATAAATTATAGATCAGCAATAACTAAAACAATATTTTCAATAATTGTGCACACCCACACACACACCCTTACACAGTGTTCAGGTAAGCTGACTACTATATCTTAGTTTTAATATGGAACACATCGGGCTGTTCCATCTGTCGCAAATGTGACAATATTTGACGTTTGCGGGTTCCAATTTGAATGAAAAATTATCGTTAGAATTTGCGTTAGTCTGCATCAATTCAAATCAGAATACCTTTGTCTGCTGTCGCGAAAACATCCCTTTTCGTCTGTCGTGTCGCGCAGTAGATAAAATCACTCTCACATCTGTCGTTTTGATAGTATAAAAGTGTGTTTGGCGGTTAACTATTTACCGAGTCAGCTTAACCGAACCAGCAAGAAGCAGTGGGACTTCACGCTGCCGAGCCTAGATCCAAGTTGCTATTGTGAAGAGGCTTGCAGAAGCAAAGCAGAGCTGATGTAGCTTTCCAAGCGTGAGTAGCCTGACCCAGGAACGGAGGTAAGTTAAGCTCTCATCTCTCCTTGTTGGGCCTAGAAGTCTATACTGCCACACATCAAACTTACCTTCACAAACCCTTTTCGTTATCGTCATACAGTCCACTATATAGCTCACCCCGAGCGTACACACAGTCACACACTCTCTCTCACATACACATACATTATCCTAATCATTATAATATAATTATCAGGGTTTATTACTGGTTTATGGTGTACCCCAATCCAGTACCTGAACATAGGGCTGTCCACCTTCCCAGCTAGTCTGCTGAGGATAGTGTTAGAGCTGCCGAAAAAGCGGTTTCTTAAGGAGGCAATCCTTTTTCGGATTATTGCAAAGAAATCGTCAATCCTGGCTCCGGCAAACACAGCCGAGGCGCTGCAGTTTCGCGGCAGCCCCAACAGTATCCTCAGCGCATTATTATATTAGACGCGCAGGGCGCTGTAGGCCCCTGCGTATACCTGACCCATAGGCCGCTAGTGTAGAAGGACTGACGAAATGCTCTGAAAAGTCTCAATTTGACAGCCCTTTTTTATAATAAGGAAACTATTTACACACATCGATGTAGCCCCAAATTAGGATTCCCTGTATCTTGGGTACCAGACAACTATACACATTCTTATATAGGTTAATATTATACTAAGATAGATAAACAACCATGACTAGGGTACAAACATCCGTTCTCATCAAACGAATATTTGCCCTCACCGGGACTCGAACCCGGGACCTTTGGCTTCGCAGGCAGGTTCCCTGCCGACTCGGCCATTCGGTCGTCGGCCCTTGTACACGTCGCAAACCTGCGGGCCAGCATGTTGCTTTGGACTGCCATCGCCCTGCGCTCCCTTTCGATATCAAAGTCGTCTGCGGGCCTCTCCGTGACCACGTGACCCAGGTACTTGAACTGTGGTACTCGTTTGAGAGGTGCTCCACACATTGACACAACTGAATGATTTTCAGGCGGTTTACTTCCCGAATGAAACACCATCATCTTTTTTTTCTTCACGTTGTAACTAAGCCCGTGGGTAACAGCGTAGGATTCGCAGACGCGCAAAAGTTTTCTAATAGCGTTGACCGATGGACTCAGCAACACCATATTATCAGCTTAAGATATGTTATCAATGATTGTGCCATCGACCAGATGAATAATATACATGTTGAATAACTTGGACGATGTCAGTCCGCCCTGTCTGACCCCACACTGAAGGCTATATGAGTCGCTAAACGAACTCACCCATTTAGCTGCATTCGTTTGATTTTCATACCAAAATTTAAAAAATTAAACCTTTTGAAAGCTTTTGTCTGCACCGTTATGTGTAAACTAATGTCGTTATTTATAACGTATCTATACTTACCTCGTAAAGACCTTATTTCTGTAAAATAGTACCATTTACTATTGTCACAATTTTATCAAACGCTACGTATAAACGATTTTCAATATAAATATTTTAATGGCCCTTTGAGACGTCAATAATGGCTTCCGAGTATAACAATGGGTTTCCGTCCACCGTTAGGGGCCATTGTCAGTTGCGGGGCCTCAATAGGGGGCCCGTTGGTAAATGGCTCCTCGAATGACTCTCTTTCCTACGTTTACCCTTGGTTGAATAAGCAAAGGGATTTAGTAAATAAAAGTTAAATAACGTGACAAACTTTGTCGTTATTAAACGAAGGATCGCGCGAAAATTAGTGCATTGCCGAAGCATTTTTTTTAAAGTTTATTATTTTTCGTATACAACTATTCCATTGCAGTTGCATGTGAAAGTAGACTTTCCATTTAAAGTTTGGAGTCTATCAATTAAGAATCGATCCTCTAATTTTCAACATAAATTGGTTGGAAAACCATAATGTGTACCTATCGAAATTCCTTGCCGTCGTCTTTTCATAAGTTTGATGCCACGCTTTATTAAGCCATGCACATGGAGATCGTCCTTTCCCTTTGAATGCCGATATGTCTGTGTGTAGAGTAATTGAAAACTCATCTGTAGATTTCGAGCTTCGATTTGATTACTTGATTTAAAAAAACGAACAAAAATATCGTGAGCGCCCTTAGTCGTAGAACGTACCTCAAGAGAGATGGGGAGAGATATCAAATTGGTATTATTTTAAATATTGCGATTGAATAATAATACAGAGTGTTTTTAAAATCACCTGTTTAACTTTTATGAGATCTTAGTGCGCATTCAGTGTCGTGCTTAGTGCGCATTCAGTGTCGTGCTTAGTGCGCATTCAGTGTCGTGCTTAGTGCGCATTCAGTGTCGTGCTTAGTGCGCATTCAGTGTCGTGCTTAGTGCGCATTCAGTGTCGTGCTTAGTGCGCATTCAGTGTCGTGCTTAGTGCGCATTCAGTGTCGTGCTTAGTGCGCATTCAGTGTCGTGCTTAGTGCGCATTCAGTGTCGTGCTTAGTGCGCTTTCAGTGTCTTGCGTTTTTCCATGGTAACGGGGAGCGATTGCGGAGTTAATCCCATAGTAAGGCCTCTTTCAGTCTCATGCGGGTTTTACCACGCATGCGGGATTTGCCATGGGATTGATCCCGAATTCGGGTGCTATCAGTATGACGCCCCGCGACCCGCATGACAAAAACGCATGACACTGAAAGCGCACTAAACTCCACATGCGTGATGAAACCCGCATGACACTGAAAAAGCCCAGGACACGTTAATGGATATTTTTTTGGGATGTTTCAAAAGCACCCTATACAGGTATGTTTCGTGGAGAAGTTAGTTCGTTCAGAATCCATCGGTCGTTTCCGACTTCATTTTATACTCATATTATACTATATTTATAGTGTCGGTATTTATTTCAACTGTGCCTGTGCAATCCCGTATAATAAAAAGTATTCCATTCCAGGTTACAGAACTCCCTTCCAGGTTACAGGCTGTACAGGAATGACAGAGTCGGGAAAGCCGATGGTGCCGTCGCTATCTACCTGTTAGCGGAAATTCCGTGCAAGGTGACAATGCGTCCCCTACTGAGTACGCCGACACTGCTGAACATCTATTTCATGAAATTGTTCTTCACCATAACAAGGCCCTCCTCGGTGTTTTTTGTAGCCCCTCTCTTCGTATCGACTACTTCGAACCTTTTGATTTACTTCTCAATTAAATGACACCACTTTGTAACGATACCCACATTCTCGGTGATTTCAATACATGTCTGCTTAATAACATTCACGTTCTGCGAGACTCAAGTCCTGACTATACTCCTTTAATCTGCATATTCTGCCTCTTAATGCTACCCATTACTAACCTCATTGCTCCCCCTCACTTCTTGAAATTATGATCATTATTAATTTGAACAAGATACACGGTCACATAAATTTTCCTTTCTCATTGCATGAGATTGGATGCCATTTAGATCGTCTGGTCCTCTGTCACTTTCAGTAAGACCGTTGATTATAATATCGTCAAGCTCAGTTGTATAGTCCTGGGGTCTTTATGAGCAAACACTCACCTAAAAACAAGTAGAATTTTTATTTAAAAAAATAGCTCGTCTGCATTTTCGATCTTTCAGTTCCTTTTTTATTTATGAAACCTTGTATTTAGATACTGAGGTTAAAAAAAATAAGAAAATTGGCATTTTTTATATTGATATACCTAATGTCACTCTCACAGTTGATAACAATCTAACGACATATTTCAAGCTGAAAGTCATCAACAAGGCCCTCCTGGGTGTTTTTTGTAGCCCCTCTCTTCGTATCGACTACTTCGAACCTTTTGATTTACTTCTCAATTAAATGACACCACTTTGTAACGATACCCACATTCTCGGTGATTTCAATACATGTCTGCTTAATAACATTCACGTTCTGCGAGACTCAAGTCCTGACTATACTCCTTTAATCTGCATATTCTGCCTCTTAATGCTACCCATTACTAACCTCATTGCTCCCCCTCACTTCTTGAAATTATGATCATTATTAATTTGAACAAGATACACGGTCACATAAATTTTCCTTTCTCATTGCATGAGATTGGATGCCATTTAGATCGTCTGGTCCTCTGTCACTTTCAGTAAGACCGTTGATTATAATATCGTCAAGCTCAGTTGTATAGTCCTGGGGTCTTTATGAGCAAACACTCACCTAAAAACAAGTAGAATTTTTATTTAAAAAAATAGCTCGTCTGCATTTTCGATCTTTCAGTTCCTTTTTTATTTATGAAACCTTGTATTTAGATACTGAGGTTAAAAAAAATAAGAAAATTGGCATTTTTTATATTGATATACCTAATGTCACTCTCACAGTTGATAACAATCTAACGACATATTTCAAGCTGAAAGTCATCAACAAGGCCCTCCTCGGTGTTTTTTGTAGCCCCTCTCTTCGTATCGACTACTTCGAACCTTTTGATTTACTTCTCAATTAAATGACACCACTTTGTAACGATACCCACATTCTCGGTGATTTCAATACATGTCTGCTTAATAACATTCACGTTCTGCGAGACTCAAGTCCTGACTATACTCCTTTAATCTGCATATTCTGCCTCTTAATGCTACCCATTACTAACCTCATTGCTCCCCCTCACTTCTTGAAATTATGATCATTATTAATTTGGACAAGATAGTCCTACACGGTCACATAAATTTTCCTTTCTCATTGCATGAGATTGGATGTCATGTAGATCGTCTGCTCCTCTGTCACTTTCAGTAAGACCGTTGATGATAATATCGTCAAGCTCAGTTGTATAGTCCTGGGTCTTTATGACAAGCATGTACCTACAAATAAGTGGAGTTTTTATTTAAAAAAATAGCCCGAATCTTTCAGTTTCTTTTTTATTTATGAAACCCTGTATTTAGATACTGAGGTTAAGAAAATCGGCATTTTTTATATAGATATACCTAATGTCACTCTCACAGTTGATACCAATCTAACGACATATTTCAAGGTAAAAGTCATCAAGCCGTTTAGGCTACACAGCGTGCCAAAGAAATATACATACCTACATACATACACTCGATAAACATAACCCTCCTCCTGGCACAGTCGGGTAAAAAGTGAGAGTGAAAAACCTTCCTGCCCCTTGGCTAACATACACCTTCAAGTGTCTTATGGCCAACAGGAATAGAGCCAAGTGTAGGTGGGACAATTCTTCAAGAATTTGTGAGATATCTACTATCTACGTCAATAATACCATAAAAGATCATTAACTAAGAATGTTTTATATAGATATGCACACAAAAATCTTTCACTTGTTTTTGTTAAATTAGGTCCGAAAAACTTATTTTATTGATGATTAAAATTTACCGTGCTCTTCAATGGTCTGTAAAAACCAAGTCTGACGTAGCAGATGCACAAATTAGAATGTTTATAAAATGATTTATTAAAATCAATGGTAAAATAATCCAATCATTGTTTAATTTCGCAATGATAATCACTTAACTATGAAAATCTGGAAATTTTCTTCAAAAACACTAAATCATCAATTAAAATTTAAAATTACTAGCTTCGGTTTCAGTCTTTGCATCGATCTACCGGACACCCTGTATAATATATATCAATATCCTATTTTGGTATTTATGTTAAGGATTTATATTCTATTTATGTGGGCTATCGTATATTTAGTTTATTTTTGTACTGTAGGTTTATCCCTGCTCAACCATTAAACTTCCTCATTGGTTGCTGGAAGAGATCTCTTATTAGAGATAAACTCGCATTTGTGTGCAATAAAGATATTATGAATTATGAAAATGGCGTGATACTAAGGCCCTATTTCAAGAAGTCCCAATAAGCTCTATTGAACAGATAAATCATACGTTTTGTATGTACAATGACAGATGAATCTGTCACGGGCTCGAGTATGTGTGTTACATTGTGTTATTATTTTTTTAGCTATCATTTGTTGCTATAAAACCATACCATAATAGTAGTTTATGTGACTGCTACATAATGTAGGGTATTAATACTCGAGTTCGGCTCGTTTCATAATAATATCACTCGAGAATTTTAATGCCTAATTATGTACAGTTATATACACTAGTTTATCTACACACATATCATAAGCTCTCTTTGATGTGTTCAGGAACCGCATGTTTGACCGGCATTGTGGCTCTGCAGTTGTTTAGCTTGTTCTGTAGTACAAACTTCACAGACAAACTAGGGGCGGCACGCGGGCGGGCGTCTGCGTTCGAAATTTGAATGTCAGTACCAACTTGACAGACAAACTAGGGGCGGCACGCAAGCGGGCGTAGGCGTTCGATATTTGAATGTCATAATATGTAGAAAAATTACACATTATGGTCATAATGTGTAATTTTTCAGATAAGAAATGAGTTTTTACCAAGTAGTTTAACATTATGCTGATCGTAACGTGCGGTTTTTGTACGCAGTAAAGAGGGTTTATGATACGTGTGCAGATAAAATAATATAACACTTATTGTTCAGGCTTCTCAGCACCTAATGACCTCGTAGGGGCCCATCAGCTACGAGGTAGCGTAACGATCAGTTGCCAAGAAGTGTGAACGTCGGCGATTCACCGAGCTGAAGTAATTGGGGTCGATCTAACCTGGTCTGTGCTTCGGTCCCGTCAACCTCCTGTCTCTCAGCAAGGCCTGGGTGCACCCTAGGCTCTTCTTGGTAGACAGGTTCTTCAGCCAACCTCCTATGACTGGCGGGCCAGCTTCAATGAGCACAGTGTTCCAACACAGGTTATGTTACGTGGTAAAAACCAATCGGCCACGTAAATGCGAACCTTATCTGGTTCGGGGAACCACAACACACTCAGCTATATAGACAATCCTGAGGGAAACCCGAATACATTCCAGATGGCTTGCGATTTAATTTCAATACCCTAACCAAAACGCGTTTACATTGCGAGGGCTTTCGTCTGTCAGTTGTCAAAACTGCCAGGTTGGCAGCTAACGTCAAATTCAAAATGGCCGTTCAGAAACCATCGATCGAATATCGATTTGGAATCGAACAATCACCCGCCCGGACAGGCACCCACCTGTCCCCTAATCTACGGGCAGCCGAGACAACGTTGCTACCGCTCGTTTTAGAACCGAGCCTCCCACTAGAACCTCTGCAGACCGGGGGGTCCCGTCCTTGCCAGGGAACAAGTTAACAATGCGCCCCCTGCGCCAACGTAGTGGCGGTAGGTTAGCATCCTTAACCAGAACGAGGTCACCAACACTAGGGGGGCTAGTTTTGTCAGTCCACTTAAGGCGCTGTTGTAAGATATGCAGATACTCGAGCGACCAACGCTTCCAGAAATTCTGAGTAAACTGCTGCAACATCTGATACCTTGACAACCGATACAATTTCACTCCCTCGAAGGAGTGCTCGGGCAACGCGTTAAGTGGCTGTCCTATCAAGAAATGGCCTGTGGTCAGAGCCTCCAGGTCATTTGGATCCGAGCTGAGCGGACACAACGGTCGCGAATTGAGAATGGCCTCGATCTTACAAAACAATGTCGCGAGCTCCTCAAAAGTCAGCGCGGTCTGACCTACTATACGCCCCAAGTGCGTCTTAGCTGACTTAACTACGGCCTCAAAAATCCCACCCCAGTGGGGGCAAATCGGTGGGCTGAAGGTCCACTGTATACCCCGACGGGAGAGGGCCGTTCCAATATCCACTTTATTTACATTCAAAAAGTTGACTATCTCTCTTAAGTATCGTTCCGCACCGATGTAGTTAGTGCCGTTATCAGAGCGGATCAAAGTTGGAAGTCCCCTTCGAGAAACAAACCTATCCAAACAAGCAATGAAAGCCTCTGTCGAGAGATCAGCAACGAGCTCGAGATGTACCGCCTTGGTGGATAAACAAACAAACACACATAGTTACGACTTGTATTGCCTAGCGGTACGCAATCGTGAACTCTTCACCATAAACGGTCCTGCAAAATCCGTACCAACACCTGAAAACGGTCTGACCTCATTCACACGATCAGGGGGCAAGTCCCCCATGAGAGGATGCATCGTGGCAGCCTTAAGTCGATAACAAGGCATGCACCGAAACACGATGTTCCGTATGACACGGCGGGCAGATACGATCCAAAACTCCCGCTGGAGCGTGGCCAACAACGCGTTACAGCCGGCATGCGCGTTTTTAATATGACGATCAGTCACCAGCAATTCAACTAACTGTCCCCCCTTGGGGAGCAGAAGTGGGTGACGAGCCGAATACGACAGATTCGCATTGCGCAATCTCCCTCCTACCCGAAGTAACCCGGTCGATCTCAACAAAGGGGTTGAGACGCGCGACGGCTCCCTTCATCCTACGCTCCATCGACATCAATCTCGTCTCAGCCATCTTCCTAGATTCTCCTAGTGGCGGTCGATCGGCCCTGAAAGGCAGTCGAGTTACAAAACGACCAGAACGAAGGCGACCAGTACTATTCTGGTAAAACAACTCGCACTTTTCTTCGTCTGCGTCGACTCGACGAGCGGTGGGAGGTTCCTCTATCTCCCAGAAACTTTGGATAGCGTCTGACAACGCTGAGCCAATAAGTATGCCATCTGACTAGGCAGGCCTAACCATTGGCAATGCCGGACCCATGATCACGTGACCAAACTTAGTATCCACAGCAATCAACCCGTCCGGCTGAAGAACTTGCCGATCCGACAACAGAAACCTACCCAGAACGTCTGCTCCCAGTAGCAGGTCGACCGGGGCTGGAGTGTCAAAATCGGGATCCGCCAACTTGAGTCCTGATGTCAGGAATCGAACGGCCGGATTCAACTTCACCAAGGGGTGTCTGCCCATGACATGCGTCATTACTAAAGCTTGCACGGATGTTTTTGTCAAAATGTCATAACGTGGAGAGAACGTGATCACCGATTGACCAACTACATTCGTAACCGTAACATTCCCCACGCCCCGTATTGATTTATTATACCTATTTACCTTGAGGCCCAACCATTTTGCTAAATCATTCGATACAATGCAGCCCTGAGCTCCAGAATCTAATAGGGCGCGAACGTATGTTGGGTTGCCCGCCAAATCCCAAACAAGCACAGAGGCGATCGGTAACACCACCGTCTCCGGTTGGGGGGCAACCAATGGTTGGGCCGCAAATTCCTAGCGAGGACCCCCGGGGCCCCACTGTGCCTGTAACCGATCAGGTATGCAGCTATACGCCAGAGGGTCCCATTGTACAAATGGCCCACGCGCCGGTTCCATTCCCAACCTACGATTCCCCGTAAAGGGGGGTGGGCGTGAATTCAACCGTGGCCGCTCCATGAGCGGGGGGGACATCACATGTGACCGACGAGGACGAGGCGACGAGCGGGGCGACAACTGAGGCGGCGTCCGAACCGCACCCGCATAGCTCGAAGGTGTCCCATGCCACCCGCCCGTTACGGCCTGCTCAACACACCCAATGTCCCGCTGGGTCGGATGCTGAGTCGCAACCGAAAACTCAGGGCCCCCCATGTAATGGTCCTGAGTGCGGCCCTGCACCCTGGTACTGCCCTATGCACGTGGGGACGTTGGCCCCTGAGTTGCGCTCCGAGTCGCAAACGAATTTTCAGGGCCCCATGCCGTGTCACCCTGGGTACGGCCCTGTGGACGTGGGGACGTTGGCCCCTGAGTTGCGCTCCGAGTCGCAAACGAATTCTCAGGGCCCCATGCCGTGTCACCCTGGATACGGCCCTGTGGAGGCTGTTGGCCGGACCGGTTCATGCACAATAGATTGTTGTGGGCCCCACCACAATATCCGCACATTTTTGTGCGCGTGCAGTCCCTAGCCATGTGTGGCCCGAGGCACAGGAAACACCAGCTCCGCTGCTTGGCCATCCGGCGCCGTCCCTGAACCCTAAGTTCCCCGAACTTATTGCAATTGGCCACAGCATGGCCAATCTGCCTACAACATGGGCAGGTCTCACTATGTGGGGTCAATGCACTCACAGTCCCATATGACTGCCGGTTGGTGCGGTCCTTCCTCGTCGGAGGGCCCCTATTCACAGCGCTCCCGGCAGCTCTCTGTGGCTCCGAAGGATGGGTGACCGTCAACCCCAAATTCTCTGCCCGTCGAGCCTCCTCTTCCAAGAATCCGACCAAGTCGGAGAAGGCGGGCAGGTCCTCGGCCGACCTCCCGTGAGACTGTTCGAAACGAGTCTGCACGTCAGCGGGTAGGCGGGAAAGTACAATGTACAAAAGTAGGTACAACCATTCACCAACCGGAAGTCCAAGATTCTCTAGAGCCTTGGTGACGGACAACAATGGGTTCAAAACCTCCGTCTGTATGGCCCCGACCTTGTTCACAACCGGGATACTAAACAAACGGTTCAGTTGGGCATCGGCCAACCTCCGTTTATTATGGTAACGTCTGACCAACAATTGCCTGGCCGTTTCATAATTACCCTCCGTAACTGTCAAATGAGCGACCAGCTCCCTAGGCTCACCCGTCAATGCTGCCACCAGCTGAGCCATCTTGACAGACTTGGTAATGTCCGATCGCATGTGCACCAAACTGTCGAACAGATTGATGAAGCTCATCCATTCACCGGACACTCCGTCAAAAGTAGGCATAGTTATGGCAGGTAACCTGGACCCCGAACCCTGAAGCGGCAGAGGTGCTTCAATGTCACCACCATGGCTGGACTCGCGCTGTCTACGTATGTCCGCAGCCTTCTGCGTGATAGCAGCTGCCATCTCCATACATTGGTCGACATCCCCTAGCAACCGTGACAGCCTGTCAGGTGCGCAACCATCAACTGATTCCGCCTGCGCGGACAATTCGAGCACCCTATTGTAACGTTCCTTAACGTCCATAGACCGCTCCAATACCACATCATGCCTATCTAAACGGTCTATCAGACCGTGTGCGGAGGAAAACCATCTGAGCTCCTTAGAAACACCCTTCTGGATTTCAGATAACGACATGATCGGAACGATACTTACTCACAATTTGCAGTAACTCAATTTTATTGGACCCTCCAGTCTACAACCCAAACGAGGGAACCCTAAACCACAACTTCAACAATGTTGTTTTCCTTAAACAATAGGAACCGAGTTTTATATCTATATAAATTCTGTAAATACAATTTAGTTTCCCTTTATCATTATAACACACACAGATAGTCAATATTAGTTCAAGTTATAAATTGCTATAAACTGAAAACAATGTAATAGCCTGCTATCAATAGATGTAACTACCTATGTTAACCAAACATTCATTCAATAGCACTACTAGACCACTAATAGATTGACTAACTGGTAATTCAATGCAAATTTCAATTCAATATCTGTCTGTCTACTACCAGCAATAGACTTATAGCTTACAATACTACCAATCTATGTGGATACAGGAACAACCAAGTTACTTAACCGCCTATACCTACAGATTGATAGTCCCAAATCGTGCCTTCCTGGAGCCCTTGACGGCTGCAAATCTCAGGAAGCCACGCTCTAGCTACCAAAATGTTCAGGCTTCTCAGCACCTAATGACCTCGTAGGGGCCCATCAGCTACGAGGTAGCGTAACGATCAGTTGCCAAGAAGTGTGAACGTCGGCGATTCACCGAGCTGAAGTAATTGGGGTCGATCTAACCTGGTCTGTGCTTCGGTCCCGTCAACCTCCTGTCTCTCTGCAAGGCCTGGGTGCACCCTAGGCTCTTCTTGGTAGACAGGTTCTTCAGCCAACCTCCTATGACTGGCGGGCCAGCTTCAATGAGCACAGTGTTCCAACACAGGTTATGTTACGTGGTAAAAACCAATCGGCCACGTAAATGCGAACCTTATCTGGTTCGGGGAACCACAACACACTCAGCTATATAGACAATCCTGAGGGAAACCCGAATACATTCCAAATGGCTTGCGATTTAATTTCAATACCCTAACCAAAACGCGTTTACATTGCGAGGGCTTTCGTCTGTCAGTTGTCAAAACTGCCAGGTTGGCAGCTAACGTCAAATTCAAAATGGCCGTTCAGAAACCATCGATCGAATATCGATTTGGAATCGAACACTTATGCTCACACCATACTGCAGTTTAACATTATGCTGATCGTAACGTGCGGTTTTTGTACGCAGTAAAGAGGGTTTATGATACGTGTGCAGATAAAATAATATAACACTTATGCTCACACCATACTGCATAGACAACGTAAAAGGTGCTAAAACAGGGTCGAGATACGGCGAATCATTTCCGGCACAACCGACAAAAGTTTTAATGACTCCACGCAGTATGAAGGATGCGACACCGGTCCCTGTGCCTTTCTTCATCTTTAAATGACAGTAGCCGTGTGATTGAGTAGGAAGAAAACTTCGCCAGCTGAATACTTATTAACGATGGAACTTTCCCCCAATAATCAAACGACGTCCGCTCTTTGACGTGATATCCAATAAACAATGACTTTGAGAAACTTTGACTTTGACGACCCGAATGGCCGAGTCGGTAGTGACGCTGCCTACGAAACCAAGGGTCCCGGGTTCGAGTCCCGGTGGGGGCAAATGTTTGTTTGATGAGAACGGATGTTTGCACCCTAGTCATGGTTGTTTATCTATCTAAGTATAATATTTCTCTATATAAGTATATATATCGTTGTCTAGTACCCAAGATACAGGGAATCCTAGTTTGGGGCTAGATCAATGTGTGTAAAAGGTGTCCAAGGTATTATTATTATATTATTATTATAAACCAATAGACTCTGTCACGAACTTTGCTCAACCGCGCTCAAATTTTGTAAAATCAGGTTTTTGAGTATTTATTTGTTACTGCAACAAGTTTATGAGTACCTGAATTTGTTACATGTTTTGTCCATTATACATATAAATATATGACTTGGAGTGTGCTTTGAGTAACTACATGTATCATGGATATACTCAGTTAAAATACTGTCACGATCTTTTGCTCTTTCAACTTCAAAGACTTTTTCATTTTCATATTAATTTCCTATAATATCTTTCTTCCGAAAAAAAGTTTTACAGTGTAGCAGGGTTATGTCTATCGAATCATGCTGAGATAAGTGTGAAATTAAGAATCTTTTCTAAAAAAAAACTAGCTTATCTCCTGTTAGATTATGCCCTGATATCTTCAATCAACTTTTAACATATGTACAGTAAGCGTTGTGGCAAATAAAAGCCAGTTCATATAATGTCGATTCAACAGTTTTGCCGGTTCCGGAAAGGTGTCGAATGCACATTGGCGTATGTATTTAAATTGCGCCGTTCCGTCGGCGCCGACACTTATTTCCGGACGTTCAGCCAAGATTTTTGCCGGGTTGACTGGATGTCCACATTATTTCGGACGGGCAGCTTATAATGTGAACACTGTCGATCTCACGAAGGATCGACATGATAAACTTTTCTCCTAAAAGTTCAGCACATCTAATTACACTACATTAAACATCATGAGATCGAAGATATTACGTCGAAAGTTTATCAGATCCATCATTCATGAGACCGATGGTTTATCAGATCGATCGTTCATGGGATCGGAAACTTATGAAATCGATAGTTTACATCAAATGTTTATAAAATCGAAACCTTATCACATCGACAGTGCGTAACATCTAAAGTTGTATGAAGATAGGCACGGATACACTAGGGATGCAAATAATGCCACAGGTTCTATGGCCGCCAAGACGTATAAAAATCATAGAATAATTGTTTTATATAATTGATATCAATGAGTACCTTAGTTTACCTTAGTTAACCTTAGTTTATTTAACTGATAGTATTCACTGACCATTCGTGAGTCATCTACAAATTCCAAATAATCGATTGTATCACGCCATCCACAATATACCTCTCATCTCCCCTAAAAAGCATGGTTGTAATCATGACCACAGAAGGCACACTGTCTGGTAGCAGACACCCTGTCAGCTCCTCTTTCCTTATTATGTATAGTTTTATTATTCTATTATACACCAGGCTACCTAATACGATATGCCTGCCCAACAGTGACCAATTGACACTTGGTTGTTGGAAACAGATCTCTAAATTTATAATGGACTAGATCCTGGTCAAACAGTAATCATGTATCGCCTTAGCATCATATGGGTGATTTTGTGTTCCTAAGGGTGTGATCGTAGGTTCGACAACAACCTTATCTTGGCAGTGTGTTTCCAAGATAAGTGTGTTTAGATATGTAGATATACATGTAGTATATGTGTGGTGAGATTTTTTAGATGATAGTAAAGCATCTGGCAGTATGTTCTACTAAGATATATACATATATGATGACGAATGAACAATTTTCGATCTAACGAACGATCGGTCTGATAAACTTTCGAGGCAACGTCTTCGATCTCATGTTGTTCGATGTATTGTATATCGATGTGGCAAACCGGATCCAAGTGAAGGGGCCCAGACTGACTTTAAGTCCCAAATCGCAAAAACATTTGTTTCTATAAAAAACAAAACACAACTAATCCGAATTCTCCAGAGTTTTGTGAACAGTATTTTTTTCCGATCGGAGATTCTGAAAGTTAGTAAACATGAACCGAACAATATTAGAGAGGCTCTACCCCCAAACTTTAAGGGAGTTTATCTGAGTTCTCTCTGTTCGAATAAAAAGAATGAACGATTTATCCCGTACCTGTTAAATTGAAAAAGTTGCGGAGACCACTGTGAGGGTAGATTTACGTGCTGCAGATGTTGAGTAATACCAAAAAACTTTAACGCAGACGCCTCGTTTTGCCCTGTACAATCCCCTGTACCGGTGGATCAAACGGATCGAAACAAGATTAGTGCTGGGAGATTTTCTAGACAAGAAGAAATAATTTTTTTTTTGCATTGAACTTTTTGTTTTCAGACTCTTTGTCCTTTAAAACATGGGGCATCACTTCTTCAAGGGATTGTTTTAATTTTGAGATGTACAAGCCACTGATGGTTTTTCCCTTTTCAAACCTGGCTCCTGTTTTTGTGGTATAAGAATATTTTATTCCTGACTGACCAACCAAACTTGTGTGAATTTAAAATGGTTATCCATTAGTAAAGCAATTAACGATTAGGAAGAAATGAATGATTAGGTATGAGTTGTGAAATATAAATATATTGATCGAATTAAAATAAATATATATATATATAATAGTGCGAGCTGGCCTCGCTGGAGGGTTCCGCACAAATCCCATTTTTTGTGAAGGAACTACTAATTTTACAGTTTTCAGATGTTTTTCTTTAGTTGTGCTATAATACCTTACATCGTGTCGAATTTCATTATTCTAAGTCAATAGTAAGGAAGTTCCAAATAGGTTTTGATTGCCTTCACATCAACATAAATATAAAAAATGCTTCTGGCCCCAGACTAGGATACCCTGTGTCATGGGAACCAGAAACAGCGACGTCATACACATATAAACATCCAAGACCAGGGGTTTTTTTTTCTTCACCCCCAGCCGGCGATCGAATCCGGGACCTCTCGCCTTGTGAATATCAAGCAATTTCAGCAAAATTGTGACAAATATCTTATTTTCCATGGCGGTATCTTTTGATTGCGTTGACCTATAAGTTTGATTTTTTCACAAATTTTAAATACCATAGACTTGAGTAATCGATATAATTTTCAATGTGATACCATTAAAATGCATTCTTCACGCGCTCCTGAGACAGACAGACAGTCAGGCATAAATTTGCACTTTTGGGATTTTTCTATTAGAACTTGCTTTGTGCCAAATTCTATGATTCTAGGTCAAAGGGAAATACACTATAGGTTTTGATTCTCTTGCAAATATCAAGCCATTTTTAAGCCATGTTTAATATATATGTCACCGTAAGATTGTCAAAACTAACGTTTTTTTCTCAATAGTTGGTCAACTATCGACAGATAGGAAACTGTAGCGTACTGCTTATTATATAACGCGTTAGTTGATAAACTAACGGTTTAAACCGTTAACTAGTAAACTGGTTTTAACTTGCAAACTAAATACCAGGGCAAACACTGCGGTAGCTTAGGTGAAGACCAGTCTTCGTGTTAGGTTGACATGTAAGAACAAAAGAAACGTAAATTCAAAACCCTGTCGGTCTGGTTAACTATCTGTTAATAGTCAATCAACTAACGCGTTAGTTTATCAAATAACGGTTTCGACTATCTCATGGTGACATATACAACTTAAACATAGCCTAGACTTGAGTAAAAGATATTATTTTCAACTTGATATCTTTATGCATCCCTAAAAAAAATGGTCAGACGGACAGACAGACGGACAACAAAGTTATTCTAAAGGTGTTCCTTTTTCCTTTTAAGGTAAGAAATCCTAAAAAAGTCATTATATAAAATTCGACTGAGTGTTTTGTGTGAACCAGACATTTTTTTCCCGTTAGATCCACTAGTAATGGTGGATCTATGTGAAGTAAACGAAACGTTTCACCTTCTTCGGCGGCGACGGTTCGAGTTCCGAAGCGACAATTTTAATAATTTAAAACGAATTGAAAAATATATAAGTCTCCGGTAACACCGGCTTCGATTTCTAAATTGAGTTTTTTCTTTTTGTATCTTTTTGCGTTAGAAATGATTGAAATGCTACAGAAAACCTCCAACCGAAGTAATGATTGAAATATTTCTGAGGTTATTATAATGTTACTACGAGTCCAGCCCATTATGTAAGCCTAAGTTACTTACGTACGTTGGTATGTTACTTTTCCGTATTAAACAAAGGGAAAACTTTATTGAGAAGTTTATTTATAGGCATCATTCTAAATATATTTTATCATTCAGACTAAACTTTATTTTTCAAGTTACTTCTCTTTAGAAGTAACATTAGTTGTAGTTTTTACATAAACAGAAACCCGTTTGGTTAGCAGTTCTATTTTCAAATTCTATTTATTATTAAAACAACATATTAAGCGCATTATAATTCAGGAAGTCTGCCTTTCGTAGCGATATTTACTTAAGACGCCGTAGCGCTACCAACACGACTACGGCGTAGCGCATCGCTACGATGCTACGATGCAGCAAGCGACATTTCGAGCCATTGAGCTGGAAGTGGAAACGCTTACCCGATTAGACGGAAGGCACACGGTGTAGTAGTGACGGTACGAATATTCTTCTGTGTGGTCGGACGGTTTGAAAATCCATGTGGAAGCATGACTGCTGCAGGTAAGTGAAGTAGCAGCGACAATACGAAATAAATAAAAATATCACCGAAACACTTTATCTATTGGGGGAAGACTTCGTTGTAGACTATATCTGCAGAAAACATGTCGTGTACAACCACGACATGTGTGCGTGAGCAAGACACTGAGCGTAGTTAAGACGCGAGCGAGCGTGACAGCTGTAGGCTCGCTGTTTCGATGGCTCGTGTATCGATAAAAATTCTACTCAATTCGTGATGGTTATGATAAAAAAAAACAATCAAATAAGACGATTATCATATGTAGATATCATAAATTCGCTTCCTTAGAATGTTGTGTCATTCAGCTAATAAAATCTAATATGGACAATCTCCGATGTTCTAATAAGGTCGATCCTATAATCCTTGTTGCTTGAGGCCAAAAAACATATTGATGCTTATTTATTCTGAGATGGTTATGAGTATATTTATTTTTAATAAAAAAAATCTTTTGTGCTTTTTAAAGTCTAACAATTAACTATCTTGAGTTGACGGGTTTGATAGATTTATGTCTTTTTCCGATGGTAATGTGCTACACATTATAAATCTTAACCATTCGGCCAGCAAAGAGTTTTATACATCTGAGGCACCACTCTGTCGGTTGCTTTCCGAATTGACT
Organism: Argyresthia goedartella; assembly: GCA_949825045.1. Taxonomy (NCBI): domain Eukaryota; kingdom Metazoa; phylum Arthropoda; class Insecta; order Lepidoptera; family Argyresthiidae; genus Argyresthia; species Argyresthia goedartella. Next base: position 17,518,266 of record OX463810.1, read on the forward strand.
TACAGATCAATAAACCCACAGAACACAATAAATCAATAACTCGTAAGCGTGCTATGGCCGTGCTGGCTATGCACAGCAACCAAAATTGGATCAGGGACTTCAGACTGGATAGGAAAGTATGGAAAAAGTTAATTTCCTTTCCAATTTATACAATTAATTTTATCTGGCCTGTAATCTCTTCCTTATTTGTATTGGTATTTAAAACAATCAGAGTTTATTTGATGGTATTCATAGACGCTTTGGAAATATTCGAAAAAAAATGGCCATGTGGCTTTTGGACAAAACCATATTTAAATAAAGTTCATAACAGCTCACACTGCAACATGGCTGTTACGTCAGTTGCTATGGCAGAACAGTGCAACATTTGGCTTTTTTTAATGTTATATTCCAAAACTACAAATTATTTCTATAATTTCAAAAACTACGTTTCGTACGTAACACCATATCAATATTTCTTTCAGGCCCCAAGAAATAACACGCTTTCGATGAAAAACATCTATTTAGTTGTTTTTTTTTTCATTTCCTTTCCAATGATATTTTCAAACAGTGCGTTTAAAGGAAAGTGATGTCTTTATAACATATTTTGTAAGGAGGAATAACGCTTCAGAAATGGGTTTTTGACAATACCATTCGTTCGTCTTAACTTTTTTGCTCGGAGACCTTGAACTTTACGCACAATCTTTTAGGGTTCTTTATCTGAAGGATGCCAAATGGGATCCTATTACTAAATCTCCGCTTTCCGATCAACGGCCATACGGACTGTCCGTCTGTCCGTCAGCGGGCTGTACCTGTACCACATGAATGTGTATTTCTGTGGCCGATACAGCAACAAATAATGAACTACTTAAAGGGGTCCCCATCATGCAAGAGACATGTTTCAACACCCTCCGCGGTAAAACTATATAATGATTATGATCTTAGATTTTGCAGCTTGTCACATGGCATGGTGGCGCGATTGATTTGATGTCGTTTGCTCAATCTACAAGTTCTGGGTTCGAATCCACGTTCGGACATAATATTATTTTCTTTTTGTTGTTGTTTTATTCGTTTTGAGTGCTTAAGTTTCCTTGCACGATGGTACGGAACCCTTCGTGTGCGGGTCCGAACCGCACTTGACCGATTTTATTTCAGTATTGTGCTTGCAGCTCGAAAACAGTGTATCGGATGGAAAATGTAATAGTATATTTAAAAACGATAGTAAAATTTTGCGTCGAATGAACATCAAATACTTCAAATTTGTTTTAGTAGCCAAAATCTAAATTGTAGGGTGAAAATTTCTCATATCAGTATTAATTTAAATTTTGCGACTTTCCAAGAAAATATTTCTTTGAAACAGATGATTCTACACATAATCAAAGTGCTTGAGAATAAATTTTCACGTTATTGATCGAGAGAGCGAAGCGTCTAGTTTCGAGATCGGTCAACAATGCTTTTGTCCGGATGTCTGTTCTCAGTCATGTCAGGGTTGCATTATTCAACCGATTTTGAAAAAAATTGGCACACCAGTACCTTGATTCATAAAAATTTCAGATTGCAATTGTTGATTGGGGGGAAAATAGGGGGGCGAAGGGGGAAACAAATTTCAACCAAATTTAAGAGGCACACTAAGGAGAAGTCCTTTAAGAATGAAGATTCTACACAAGATGTTTCGGAAAAAAATCCAAACGGGGGGGAGTGGAAGCGGGGAAAGTGTAGGAAGTTTTCTGTAGCGTTATATATGGACGGATAGCAATTCTGGAAATTGAAGCGAGGTCTAGTGTTCTCACAGAACCACTATAATATAGATTTGACCATGTCTGAATGAGATAATTCATTTATCTTATGTACATTATCGGATGTTCTGTGTTTCGGATGATACGTTAAGATGTAGGTCCTACCTACTATCGCTCCTTGGTGGTAGGTAGTGGTCGTAAAACCCCTCCATTAACCCACACTGAGCCAGGTTCGTGGAGTATGACTCAGTGTTACTCGTATACGGGTAAAAGCCTGTGAAGAAATTAATGGGCTACATCACTATTTATCGAACCAGACTTAGATAAAAACCGATTTTGAATCGATGCCAAATTTAGTCTTTCAAAATGACTGAATTTGATAATTGAGGTGTCTAAAACGTGAAATTTTACTCTCTACAACTTTTATTTTATAGGTTTTTAATAAGAGCATCTGTTTTAAAGAAATAAAGTCTTAGCTTTCCAAGACTATGTATGTAATTATATATTTTGAGACATATTTGAGAAATTTTCAAGTTTAAAATTTTTGGTTTCGGCTATGCCACTAAACCGAATTTGAAGTTTCAGATATTCATTCGACCCAGAACTAAATCTTTTTTTATACAGTGTGTGTGAACATCCCAAAAGATATGCTCACCTAGAGCAAACTCAGGAAGGATGAAATAAAGGTATGAAAATGATTTCCTGCTTCCTAGAAAATAATTGCTCAAAACACTTTTTTTGGATCTTATTTGACTAACCTAACCATGATTTCTTAGAAGTAACTGACACTGTTTTTAACATTCTAGAACCTACTTTTCTTTCCATCTTTCATCCAATTCGTCACAAATGTATGTTATAATAAAATAAAAGGACCAGTGAACCAACAAAAAGTCGAATCCTATCAGGAAAAGGGGCATGAAATGGAGACGGAGGAAAAAATTCCGAAGCACAAAGAAGAAAACGGCCAAGTGTGTGAGGAACCCGCACCCGAACTGTTCCGTTTACACTATACTTTTTACTAGATTTAAGTTTTAACTTTTTTTTCTTCTTATTGACCGAGCGAGAGAAGCGAACGAAGGGCTCCATTTCGATAAGATAGGAGGTCGATTTTGCTTTCGTCTGTCTCTATGTCTCTAGGTCTGTCAGTTCCGCTCTAGGGGCCACAGTTTTCAAGCGATCCTCACAAAACTTGGCACACGTGTACCTTGAATTAAAATATTTTATTTGTCGAGAGCTTTTCTCGATTTTCCCCTTGGGGAGGGGTTTAAGACGTCATTAATTTTTTGTATGGGTTTTTTTTTCTTTTCTGAAACCTATCGTGTGGGCTATCAAATTTAAGGGCTTCATGAGCCGGTTCTAAAAATATAATACAACTTTACATTTCGGCCGCCTGTTTTCTAAAAATCCAAGAAATATTTTCAAAATATACCAAGTTTGGATTCCCTTAATTAGGGGACGGATTAGTAAAGAGGATCTATACAGACCATGAGAGTGAGTGAAATAGACTAGAACTATTTTCGTGCAAAGTCAGTAGATTGTATTTTAAATCGCAAAATATAGTTTACAAAGTTATTGGTGCGGCTACTTTACTACTTGATTTTGATTGAATCTAAAATACTTACCTATAAATTGGTTCACATTCTCCCCTGTTAGCGAGGTCTACTGCCCACAAGGCCACTAGTTTTAGTGGTAAGTCCACAAGCTACGGGAATTATATAGGATAATTATAATCTTGTGACGGAAGTAAAGACCGCGAAAGCCTTAGACAGCGAAGCCTTATGGTGAACACTCACTTATCAGCACCGTCCGCTACGGACAGATCGGATTTTTTAATTATTTATCCGAAATCCTATGAAACATCGCAAACCTATCCGCGTAGAAATCGTTGGAAGCCAGAGAACCTCATGAATCCTCAAGACGTCATGTGATTAGATGCAGAGAATGCCGACGAATTGTTGAAAGACAGCAACGCGCGAGCACCGTGCATGAGAGCAGCGCAAGAGCAGCGTGCGGACAGTGTAGATGGTGCGTCCAGTGCGTGCCTATGCCGATAAGTGTGCATTCACAATTGAATAATGAATTGCTTTTAAACGATTACCAAAAACGCACCTATTTTACTACCAATAAATTCGAAATGACTGCCAGAATGGATAAATGTCCACCAAATTGTGTTTGGATAAATGATCACCAAACTTCATTTTATGTTTTGTGTACTTAAGTTTATGTTTTAAGTATTTTTTGTTGTTCTTACATGTTCAACCAAACACAAAGGATAAAGGGGGCTTCGCTTCGCTCACCCCCTTTACCTAAGCTACCGCAGTATTTTGCCCTGATATTTTTTGCAACTTTTGGTGTTCATTTATCCATTTTATATAAATAAATTAATTAATTTTAAGTAGGAAAAAAATATTTTGGTGATCATTATATTTGTTGCCATAATGAATAAATGAATTTATTTGTCGCAAAAAGTTTACACAATCTTAACCTAGCGACAAATGAAACTTAAGAAAATTTAAATAACTGTTTAGGCTAGGGCTAGGTTAGGTTGAGTTCCTAACTTCGTCACTAGGATTTCCTGTGTCGAGGAGGTTAGGCACTTCTCATTTTAATTTAGTCTGTCATTGTGTTTAACTTTACTTAGGCATTAGAATAGAGTGCCTATTTAAAACTTTATAATACACACCTACCCAAGGTAGTAGTTTAATGTAGGTATCTTTAACATAATTATTTATTTAGCTATTTATTTCTTACTAAATTTTATATAAATGTTAGAGTTTGTGTGTGTTGAATGTAACTACGTGTGTTGGAAAAGGTGTGGAGTGTTATGCTTTTATTTAGAAAGTTAGTAGTGTGTTGTGTGTGTGTGTAGTTTTAATTTTTACTTAATAATTTCAAATATTATTTATTTATTTTTTATTTTTACTTTTATAAGTATCTATAATTTCAAACTGTTTTATAATACTAAATATACGCTGTTTCCAATGGGCCTATGATTTCTTCGGTATTAATGTAATTACTTCCATTTAACATTTTTACATACAGGCACAGACATTGCTTCTGGCCCCACACTAGGATACCCTGGGTCGTAGGAACCAGAAACAGCGACATCACACACATATAAACACCCAAGACCTGGGGATTGTTTTTTTTTCTTTACCCCCAGCCGGGGATCGAACCCAAGATCTCTCGCATGGTAGGCAGAGCCACAACCGCTGCGCCACAGAGGTCGTCAAATTGAGCGCCCTTTTCTGTAGGGAACCCTAAAAACCAATGTAACTATCGGGGTGACGTCACGTCACTTAAAGTTTCCGCTTATCTCACATTCAGTCTAAATAAAGATGTGTCGCATTGAACACTTATCAATGTCACTTGAGGAACCACCAACTTACTATCGAACTCGCTGCATTATCGATTCAGTTCTAAATCAACGTGTTAAGAACTGGTTTCCTTTGTATATTCTGCATCTGTTTGTGGTGGGTGTGACCGATGGCTGCTGAGGGTAGCTTGTGGTATAAAGGGAAAGAATTTACACAGAGATTGGCAATAAATGCGTACCTCTATAAAGGACTGTATTTAAAACGCTGTTTTCGAAATAGTTATGTTATATAAGAACTTATCGATGGGCTTGCCTCCTGTTCTTCTGCCACCTCACACTGTAAACGGCGTGACACTACTTGCTGTGTGTTATAGAGTTAAGTACTCATAACTTGACGTACTTGAGAACATTTTACTTATAGTAGTTTATGAAACTGTCGTATAATAAGGGGCCTTAAATAACGAGTGTGTTTTTATGGGACGGGCGAAGCGAGTTCCATCACACGAGTGTTTTAAGGCCTAATTATAAACAGTTGCATGCACTTTTTTTTTGGACACATATCATTAGTGCTCTAAAATTGGTTGAGAAGCCATTCGTAAAACCAAACAACAAACAAATAAACAAATGACGGTAAAGCGGTTTAAATGTTTCGTGTCGGTAAAGCAGTGTCATCAACAAAACTGTTTAGTTGAAAGCGTCGCTAGCGTCTTTGTCACACTAATGTCATTTAATACTGGGAGGGCTTTCGTTTCGTGTTTTAGCCACTGTAGGAAGCAGGAATAATAACGCTTCGAAAAAGTATGCGAATAGAACTGTCAGTGACTCTTATGACGAATGACATAAGGTTCAGTTTATCTGAACTCGAACACTTTTTCACTCTGGTAATTATTCGTGCTTGAGCCACTGTGGCAGATGTCAAGACAAATACCAATTTTGACGATTTGACGATCACAGACAATTTTTTTTTTACTTTTACGCATCGATTAATCGATTAATCGATGCGTTAAAGAAGGTCATTGCCCTATGATTTCTGATTCGATTTTAGAGCATTTATGATACGTGCCAAAATCAGATATAATTTTTCATCAATGACATTAATGCATAACACAATCATTATGCACATTCAGAGTAGCTTATACGCAGAAATATGTCTTCATCCTTAGCCGAGTGACGGATAACGCCTCTTTGTAACAGAACAAATCACCCTAAAAGCAATGTTCTAAAATCAGAGTAGGGCCAAAAACTCTGCGGTAGGTACAGACAGCAGAAAGGTGGTCTGTAATATATAGTGCAGCTAATCAACTACAGTTAGGTTGGAGAGGAAAAAGGCATTGTTTTTGAACCTACTTAAAAAAAGAACGGTTTCTCAATTACATCAACTCATGTTTGTCATTTCAAAAATGTTTTTTGTAAGGAAACGATTAGGTTTTTTTTTATGAAGGTGTACTATCAGTTTGAACCCATTTTTGGAAATCCATCTTCTAATTTTCATATATATATATGAACAAACCGTTTCATTGTGGTATATTTAGACGAAATTCTGTTGACGATCGATTTAAGTCGGTTTTCTAAGTCTTTTAATATTTGTAGAATATTTGTAGTAAAAATGAACCCTTATGGGATCACTTCGCTGTCTGTCTGTCAAGGCCATTTTCCTCAGGAACGCGTGAAGGTATCAAGTTTTTTATCAATTAATTATGTCTGTGATCTCTTGAAATTGTACAATTATCAAACATATAGTTAAACGCTATTAAAATAATCATGCAATTTGGCACGAGGCAAGGTCTTAAAAAACAGGTAAAGGAAAAAAATCTCCCTCGGTGCTCGATTTCAACTCGTACTTGGCTGTTTTATTTGCGATTTAATTGCGATCGATAAATTCGATAAATTTCCGAAATTTGCAAATTTTGCGCTGGAAAATTAGTCTATTGAATAAAAGGCTAAGCGTGGGGACAACTGAACCTCTGCCACCCTGTATGAAAAAAGGCATGATGCTGTATGTTTGAATACCCCCGACAGACGGAACGGAACGGAGGCGGTCTATGAGTTTGGGGTTAGAGGTTGTTTGTGTGTTTCTGTGTGTGTGTATGTCCGTTACCATTAACAAACAGTTTCTACGGTATGGTACGGTTGCAGACTACCAGGGGGCGCTGCAGCAGCCAGGATGGTTGACGCTTGAGGGCTTATCAGAAACTTATAGATATCATTATATATGTCATTCAACAAGTAAACCAAAGTTTAGCCGTAAGATTTCATTAATGTTTCGGTGGTTTTTTAATTTTTTAAATTTACATTTAATAAGCTTGAATTTGTTTCACCTGTCCCGGGCTCTAGATTTTAGATTTGATTACAGACAGTCGTAATCAAATCTAAATTAGTAATGTATTCAAAGTAAAATTTGACCTACTTCCCGATTTCTGATTGAGCTGAAATTTTGCATGCGTATGTAAATCGGATGACAATGCAATAATTTTATGACATGAAGCTGATGTCATGACGGAGCCATGCGGTGGCCATGGGATTTCTGTTATAAAACTCTGTTTAATTCTTCATGACAAGTACTCTAGTCCTAGATGATATTCAGGGTCTGGTGATGGAACCAGAAGGTAGCTATAGGAACTCTACCATACTAGTGGCCCTGTGAGCAGTAGACCTCGCTAAGAGTGAACCAATTTATACGTAAGTATTCTAGATTCAATCAAAATCAAGTAGTAAAGTAGCCGCACAAATAACTTTGTAAACTACATTTTGCGATTTAAAATACAATCTATTGACTTTTCACGAAAATAGTTATAGTCTATTTTATTCACTCTCATGGTCTGTATAGATCCTCTTTATTAATCCGTCTCCTACATCGAGGAGTCCAAACTTGGTATATGTTGAAAATATTTCTAAAAAGAAAACAGGCGGCCGAAAGGTAATGGTTTAGTATATTTTTAGAACCGGCTCATGAAACCCTTTAATTTGATAACCCACACGACAAGTTTAAAAAAAAAAAACTACAAAAAAATATGACGTCATAACACCCCCCAGGGAAAATCGAGGAAAATCGAGAAAAGCTCTCGAGAAAAAAGATCTTTTAATTCAAGGAACACGTGTTTTGTGAGGATCGCTTGAAAACTGTGGCCCCTAGACCGGAACTGACAGACACACATAGAGACAGACCGAAGACCAAAGCACAATCGGCCTCCTATCTTGTCGAAATGGAGCCCTTCGCTCGCTTTGCTCGCTCCGCTCGCTCGGTCAAAAACGACACAACCCCGTCGATTTAGGGCTCGTCCGATTTCTTTAGATAAATTAGATTAGATTCTGGTACTAGATTAGTTTCTTACTTTTTGGCGTTCCATATCTATTAGTTCTATTTTACAACTAATAAATGCTTATTTCATAACCAAACATAAAAGTTTATTTCTTGTTCAAACGTGTAAATACACGTTGTCGTAGAGTGTACTCCTCGTCGGACCCTCGGCCACATTTGTCACCCTCCGAACTTGGGCGGAAGAATTTGTGGCGGTCTGAGCTATAGCAGCGATTTCACTGAGCACCGATCAACTTTTTAGTTTTAATGGGGAATCGGAATGTTTTGAATACAAACCTTAATTGTAATAAAATAATGGTTGAGAGTAGTCGTATATCGTCGAACGTCTTTTCTGGGAAAAGGGCGTAAGGATATGTGTGATGGGGTGGCCCGAAAATGTATTTTATGGATTTCCTTAACGCATGAGCTCTCAAAATTTTCAACAAAACTGTCAAACTAAATAAATATCTTCGGAGCTCTACAGATTTTGAAGTGTCTTAATTTTCATACATTGAGAGAGAGAAAGCAAAGCAGTCATTTGTCACTTGAGGTATCAAAATTTGTGCAATTTTACACAGGTTACGAAAACTCTAAAACATTATATGTTGGAATGTATTGATACCTAGTGCCTTTATATAAACTTTATACTTTTATTGCACAAAATGTGATTCTGGCCCTCTGGCTACACACAACACATTGCGGTTCGAAGCTCTGCCTCCCAAGCAGGTCCCGGGTTCAAATCCCGGTTAGTGAGGAAAAAAAATCCCCAGGTCTTGTATATGTATATGAATGAGTGTGACGTTGCTGTTTCTGGTTCCCACAACACAGGGTATCCTAGTGTGGGGTAAAAGACAATGTGAATGCGCCCTATATACATTTTTGTTTATGTCTATAGCTTCACGTATTTTCCATATGGGGTGGCAAATCCAGTCGCGCCCGCGTTAGGCCAGTAATGCGTTACGCCTTTTTGCGTGACAGTGCAATTCTATTGCCGCAGCTACGACGATATGAAGGTTTCCTCACGATGTTTTTGCTTTGTCTCTTTTTATTTCCTAATCTATCCCATATTGGTAACTCAGCCGTAAGTACATTGTACGACTATGTTTGTAGGAAATTACCAATAACAAGATGATATTATTATTGCAAGTGATCTAATTTATCATTACTGATTGATTGACTTGTTAATTAATTAACACGTAGCATCTACGTAGATTAGTTGAAACCGATTACCGCATACTATGCGCTTGAAAGCAAGTGTTATCAATTAGGTTTATTTTGTTTATGCACATAAACTAATAAATCACTTATAGAATGTTATAATTGTTTTATGGATCAGATTTTTGGTATTTAAGCTAGTAGATAATAACAAAGACTTATCACTTCCATTCCCGACTCATACACTTACTCAGCGTGTGTTTATAATGTAAAATAAAGCAAAAAAAATGCACAATCTTTCTTTTATCTACACACGTATCATAAACCCTCTTTACTGCGTTCAAAAACCGCACGTTACGATCAGCATTATGTTAAACTATTTGGTAAAAACTCGTTTCGTATCTGGAAAACTACACATTATGGTCATTATGTGTAGTTTTTCTGCATATAATGACATTAAAATTTCGAACGCCGACGCCCGCCTGCATGCCGCCCCTAGTTTGTCTGTGAAGTTGGTACTAACATTCAAATTTCGAACGCCGACGCCTGAAGTTGGTGCTACAGAACAAGCTAAACAACTGCAGAGCCACAATGCCGGTCAAACATGCGGTTCCTGAACACATCAAAGAGAGCTTATGATATGTGTGTAGATAAACTAGTGCATGTAACTATACATAATTAGGCATTAAAACTCTGGAGTGATATTATTATGAAACTCGCCTTCGGCTCGTTTCATAAACCCACTCTCGAGTTTTAATGCCCTCCATTATGCAGCAGTCACATAAACTACTATAAAGTTTATTGAATTTATAATGAATACCTAAACAGTTATAATACCATGCCCACTAAGGTTAGTAGGATGCGTAATGCCAAAAGGTATGAGGCCGTTTAATAATTGAAGCACGCACATGAAAATATATACAACACAATAAAGAATTCCTACATAAGCAAAGAGGAGGCAACAAAAAGCTGTTACCGCAATTGAAGCCAGATGCCAGAGCATTTAATAAAAAATAAACGAGGGTGGCACAGCTCTTGCCCATCTATCACGTCCTCGCTGTAAGCTGACTTTAACGCTGGGTCACTTCAGGCCTTTTTGTTGACGTTCATATTACTTAACGATTAAAAAAGTTACAGAGTCATGGGACCCTCTTTGAATACAACGTCAGGCGTCGACAAGCGTTTGTTTATTTGTGTAATAACAGAGTCGTTAGTGGTGCGGTCAAAGAGGTGCCGTGACCCCCGGATACTCCGGAATTAATTTAATAAAGCATAATGTCCAAGTGTCACTAGATCCGTAAATCTTATCCCTTTCAATATATAAATTGAGGTTCCTGAGCGCAACCGACAGGTCAAAGTTTAACACACTCAAAGTTAGGCAGTCATTTCCCCTTGCTCGGGAAATTACAGCATCAATATAACAATTAAATGTTACTTTAATTGAGCATCAAGCATTCGGCCACTGGTTTGACACATTTAATTAAGTAGATAACATGATAAGATAAGCTTAAGTAATGCCAAGTTGTCGAGTTATTTAATGTAAGCAATCTTATTTTCATTGCGATAGTGAGCAATTATTGGGCCAGGGTACTGTTGCTCACAAAGAAGCACTTTGATCCCATCACCACGTGTAGGGTGATGGGATCAAAGTGCTCATAGGTAGTGCTCAAGTCATTTGAAACAGTAGCCAAGTAGGAAAGCACTTAGTTAAGTAAAATAGACATTTACAATACCTTTGCAGTTCAGCCTTTATTGAGAATGGATGGTAGGCAGAATGACTGCATAATAAAGAAAAAAGCTTTGATGAATGGAAGTGAAGACACAACTTTTAAAGAAAGTGAACGAGGTAAAGGCAAACTACCAAAGTTACGATGTGGATGAGCTCGCCAAAAATATAAGGAGGAAATCCTAAGATTCACACCCACCTTATCATTACTAGCTCAATCCCATTAAACTCGTGTGGGCTGACACGTACCTCGCAATAATACCTCATTCCAATTTTACGAAGTGAAAAAAAAATTACAAGAAGGAATCCAAAATGTGTTTGCTGACAATATGCGGAAATGTGTGGTTCATATCATAAAAGTAGAGAGCAATTTTTTATCAAAATTGTCAAAATTACAGATAAAGCTATTGAAATTTTGTCATAAATACGGTTGATTGGGACTTTTCCGATGAATCATCTAAGTACGTGTACAGACGTCAGCGACTAGAATACTGAGCTTAAAATTTTAACATAAAAAAATCGCTTTATGTCTGCCTAAAATATTTGAATTGCCTCGATTTCTCCTCTCATCAGATCCTGACTTGATGAAGATGGGACCAATTGGAATGCAAACCCTTTCAAATAAAAACACAACAATTTTCCAAATCGATCCATACGTCCGTGGAGAAATCGGTGATCGATAAAAACATACATCCCAACGAATTGTAAAGCTTTCTTTTGTGAAGTCGTTTTAAAATATTTTAAACCCCTGATACATAGTTTATTTACATTCTTTACCTTACTTAGGAAACTGTTTCCATGTGCGATATATATTTCACATGAATTAGACAATAACGGGTAATTCCTCTGACACCCGCACATAGATCCCTGGTCAAACAAACTTCGTCAAATGGCACGGTCTGCTTCAACTAACTAATACTGAACCACCTATACACAATGCACACTTGTACATGCAAAGCTAGTCAGCGATTCAAAGCTAAAGAGTGAAGGGGAAACGCTTTGACATATACTGTGCCAGCTAGCACCACTTACGGCTGCGGTCAACGTACATCTGAGAATGAAAGGATGCTGCCTGCACAAGACCCCGGGCAATTTCACCCTTTGTTTTGAATGACAGCCTGACTTCGTATTCAATGCTCAAGTGGGCTAAGTGGGGAAGATGTCACTATTCCCTGGCCTCCTCACTGCTTCAAAGGTCGAGCATTCTTCACTATGCAACTCCCACTGCAAATTTTCAACAGCCTTTTGTTGTTACGTACGCCAAGTTTACGCTATAATATTGCGCCGTTATTAAATTCTCCTAGAAAATGTGTAAAAAAAATGTTTTAATCCTATCAGGTCGTGAGGTTACATGTTGCATTCGAAAGTGCTCCTCGTTAGGCACGAGTTCTCTCGTGCTCCTCACACACGCAAATGAGGATGTTTCTCGTGAGACTCTCACAAATGAATCCCTAAGTGTCGGTAAATGAGAAATCATTTTGGCGCAAAATCGACTACTTTCCAATTTTATACACTCGCCTCTTTCGTTGAAGACGTAATATACCCGTGACGATGTGATTTTCGTGATTACGGTAAATAAGTTGAGACTTTCGACTTCCATATCGATCTTGATAAAGGAGACACGAATTCGGGTTTCAAACGCGACACGAAATTGAACGAAAAGTCGGACGTAATACGATTCTGTGCAAACAATGGCAGTGTAGTACTAAAGCTCTGCCGATAGTGAAAAATGTATTTTCTTTCACAAAGCGCATAACGCAGAGAACATGAAATATGGTACGGATTCCGTTCGGCTCAGGCGTGCTTCGGGGAGTCTAGCTATTGGTTCGGTTGTCGAGACTTCGAGAGCGCTGAATGTATTGTATGCTTTTGTTTCCCATTCTCAGTCCGATGACATTTTTAATGCACATTCCTTTGATGTGCTGTGAAATTTATATTCTAAACCGCAGCAAGATTACCTAAGTGGTTTACAAGGTGTTTAATTCTAAATTATGTATAGACAGAATTATGCTTTCATTAATTTCAAAACAGAACAAATTGTACAGCTGCGTTTCTATTCTTCGACAAAGCCCCAATCACATAACCACACCTCAATGTTGCCTCAGGCGGTTCGCGGAACGACGACGGTGGCGGTTCAAACGGTACACCGACAACGCACGTTCGCCGATTACAGTAACAAAATTACTTCCTAAGACAGACGCGCACTAGAAATTACACTCACCGTACATTAATTAAAGTCAAACAACGCATCCGTTCTCCGAAATTATCTCCTTCGCTAACGGAATTAGTAATTTCATTTGGCAGAAACTCGCGCAAGATTGAAATTAGCGTGGATAACGTCTGTATAGATAATTGTATTTGTTAAGTAATAGTTGTAGTATCTTTTGATGTTGCGTTTACTGTTTTTGTCTTTATTTATGATAAAAAAAAAACTAATAAAAAAGGTCATACACTAAATCCCTAGCCAGCTAATAGAAAAACTTTATATTGGATTTCTAATAGCTAAGTTGCTTTAGTCTCGTATCAGTATTATTCTTTCCGCAATTCCTCGCCGGCATCGGAATCCTCTGAAAGCTTTTCAATGTTCCATACAGATGTACGATACAGGAACAGATCGCAATAGTTTTACTCCACTCGTTTTGTTGCACCACCGCGTTTAGTCTTGACACACTCACAAAACCATGTAGTATGGCGTGTTCCGAAGATGAGGAAGATAGGAACTAAATAGGTCAGCTTCTTACATAACACTATTGGAAGATAATAATAATAATATCTTGGACACCATTTACGTACATTGATCTAGCCCCAAACTAGGATTCCCTGTATCTTGGGTACTAGACAACGATAAACTTACTTATATAGATAAATATTATACTTAGATAGATAAACAACCACGACTAGGGTACAACCATCCGTTCTCATCAAACAAATATTGCCCCCACCGGGACTCGAACCCGGGACCCTTGGCTTCGTAGGCAGAGTCACTGCCGATACAGGGACATACATGCAAATACGGCATTTTCATTATCAGGTGCAATTATGAGAGACTTACTTACTATCTGCAAATGCAGCGTTAAATCCTCACTAGCTTTCAAATATATTTTGTTAAAATCCTAAAAATTAAAAAAAAAAATAGTAGTTTCAGTTTTTTCCAATCGCAGAGCAACAAAAATCCAAATGAAATATTCTAAGATTACAGCTTAAGCGTAGATTTTCTACTTATCATAACTGTGAAATAGCACGCATTTATACGTTTCTTTTGCTAGCGCTAAGGTAAAATTACTCTCTCTTTGTAATGCTAATTTTTAAACCAAGGAAATCATTTTTTATTCATAAGTTTTTCTGCTCCAAAGCCCGTCGGTAGAGCATCCAGCGAGTACTGATGAGTTGGAGATTTGAACTTTGATGTTCGTTTACCTGTACGTAGATCTTCAACATTTTGAATTTATTTAAACATCGTTCACTATTTTCAGATTTTTTCCTTAACGTACGCGCAATTTTCCACCTGGATGAATGAATGCATGAATTTCAAGTTTCTAGGAGACCTGGAAATAATCAGTCAGGCAATAGCTTACGAGTCATAAAAATGGCAGTTTTTGGACTTTAATAAAACCTAAATGGTTAAGGGTACATTTCTGAAATTTGATCCAATATGCCAATTTCAGGTTATTTTCTTCATTATTATTCACATGTAACAATCAAGTAACTTAAATCACTACTTAAACACAACGGTTTTGAATGTAGTAAAAAAGCAGGTAGGTCAAAAATATTTTAAGCATGAAGTCGGTTGCTGGCTAAAAGGCACAAACACAGTTCGTGTTGGATCATGGCAGGTATGATATGGTTTTTTCGTCAAAAGCAATAAAACAAGAGTTCCAATGGTCTAGTGGTTTCATGCTCGCTTCTCACGCAGGAGATGCAGGCTCTAATCCGGTGCTGACAAGGTCCAATAGAATAAGTAATTTATCTTAAGTACTTACAAGGACGTTCTACGCTGATAGAAAATATTGTGAGGAAACCTTCAATCTCCATAGCTGCGGCGATGGGCTAACCCTCTGTCACGCAAAATGGAGTATTAAATAACTGGCTAAACATGGGCACAAATGTGCCTTTGCCACCCCGTATGGGAAAGAGCGTGACGCTATGTATGTGTGTAACAATAAAACATCGATAACAACGAAAGGTACTTATACGATAAGTACTTATACGGACGTTCTTAGGGTGATAGAAAACATTGTGAGGAAACCTTGAATCTCCTTAGCTGCGGCGATGGGCTAGCCCGCTGTCACGCAAAATGGAGTATTAAATAACTGGCTAAACGTGGGCACAAATGTGCCTCTGCCACCCCGTCTGGGAAAGATCGTTACTCTATGTATGTGTGTAACAATAAAACATCGATAACAACGAAAGGTAAGACTTCGATAAACAAGTTTGGCCTAAATGGTTCTAAATGATCTGCACTTTCTTGGTTTTAAGAATTTGCATCGCTCTACCAAACACCCTCTACGAAGTGATTTTAATTTGTGGTTGATATTTTGTGATTGAATAACGATTTGAGAACAAGACACAGACTTTTAAGAAGGCGAGGAACAAGATAACTTATTCGACGTTTTCCGTAGAAGTTATCTCCTACAGTTTTTTATTTGTGGAACTTCTGGTGCCGATTTTGTGTGATGACTGTATTTGAACGGATAAATTTAAGAATGGTTCTTTTAATAGTGGGATGTGCACTTTAGTGTGTACTGGAAGGTTTAGATAGATTTAATTCATAATTTGGGTACTGGAGTCTACATTTTGGTGGTACTATTATTTTAAGTACCTACTTATTTTAATTTGTAGACGCTACATGCAGTCTAGGTATTTTTATGAGTGAGTTCGTAGCTACTGGGTCCATAAGAGATTATGGAGTATGCCTGTACATTGTACAGCATCAGTCTGATGTTAAAAGGTAGGCGCTTTTTAATTATAAGTAAATATTACCTAAAAAAGATCTCAGCATTGTTAAGACTCGTTATATAAAACTATTGCAGTTAACCAGACCCAGGTAGGTAGATGTGCGATTTGACGACTTCGACGATTTGTAGGTTCAATAGATTTTGAGTCATCAGGAGGAAACCAGTACCTCAAAATGGCTCGTGTTAAATGCACGGCTGGTGCGGCGGCAGTATCATTGAACTTGAATTGAGACTCTGCCTTTTATTTTACTTAATGATTTTTTAACATATAATACCAGAAAATTACAGCATAATATATTAGTATATTATATTCTGATTTCTCATATTACCAATAAGTCAAAACTTATTCCAGGGGGGTTACCACAATCTTTTTCCGATTCAAATTAGGTTCAAAACAAGAACATCACCATGGCAACCATTTCCATTCCAATTCGCCATAATGGGCTTTATTTACCTAAAGCAAAGACAAGTTTTAGACGGTCACGGTTATTTTGCGGATCAAATTAGGTTCCCAATTTGAATCGGCATAAGACGTTGTGGTAACTCCTCAGATCGCATATCTATCTAGCATACTTACTAAGATTCCAGACCGGGAAGTGTCCGGCCGCACGGTACACTTAATATTTGGATAGCATTCCTCATTGACAATTCAACCCCTGTCGGTCGAACAAACTGGGTTAGCTCGGGACATGTTCACTCGCAAGGGAAATAAATTGATATATTTTTTTATTTCGTTTTTGTTTCCCGAACACGTCCGCAATGGCAGGCCGTAATGAAAAAAAAAATCAATCCCGATTGAAGTCATGACATGATATTGGGGAAATTATTCGGTTATTTGCAAAAGCCGAACGCTAAAACTGTAGTGCAAAATCTTATTTTATCTATTGTTCTAGTTTAGAAAATATTCTAACGCAAAAACTTTAGTGAAGAATTTTGGAAATAGGATGACCACACTCGCTTCGGTTAAAGCTATGAAAAATCCATCATAACTTTTTGATATCGTTAACGGCTCGGGACCTGTGGGGAAAAAATAAAGTCTCCCGATGCCGATACTCGGGGCATATGTGCCTCTAATGTACTTTACTTATATGTTTACGGTAAAATGTGGGTGTAACATAAAGTTGGCGTTTATATTTTAAGGTTAATGGAATTCTAGACAGTTACTGATTTAATCCGCCTGTAATTATACTGAGCATCGTAATTAAAACATTTTGACCTTGTATATCGACAAAGTGATTTCTATAAAGAGGTCATTTTGCTGTCACACAACAAAGACTTTGTGAGACACAGTTGAAGGACTAACTTGGAGTGCATATTTGCTCAAGAAATAGAAAATCTCCGTTTCCAGCGAATGGCACCTAATCTCAAAAGTTCATTGCAGGCGGCGCTGGTGCGTTGGTTCTGTCTATCGGTCAAAGTTCACCAATTCTATTTACTTTTTTGTAACATAGCGCGCAATGAGGTTTTGTAACATAGCCTCATCTGCCAGTGTCAAGTGTATTTGAAAGATCGCGTGACGTGTTTTTGTTCCCAACCTCAGATGAATGAAACTATTTGCCTCCAAATAGCTGCCAGCGGCAACAAGCGGGAGCAAAGGCGGGCATAGCTGGCTGATCGGAATAGATAATAGGGCCAACGGATCGAGTGTCTCAACTGTCGTTTGTATTCTCCTTTTACTTTCCACAATCCAATGGAATCTTGGATCTCACAAGCGAAAACTGAACGAAAAGCCAACATAACCCTGGAGATCCGAAATCTTTCTACTGAGGATAACAGGCGATATAACTAAAGTGACTGTCAACGAAATACTCTGATAGGGCTTTTTACTTTGATACTGTCCTTCTTAGAAAAAGATCGGATTCTATAGAGAGCTCTGCTGTAATGAAAATGTAAACACTTTTCTCTAATCCTACAAGATAAAGCTAAACACACATATTGTGTAATAAATACCTACTACTATGTTTCTCGTATGACGGGTAACACAAGTTATATAACAAGTCAATAAGCTAGACACTAAATCCCGACTAACTACTGCTACATTATTGCTACGATCACCTTACGTACCTTACATATTATTACACTCTGTAAAAATGTAATGTAAAGAAATGTTTTTGATTTCTCTTTTTGATCAATAAGTAATTTTTTATTTTGATTTTGATGTTTGATTTTTTGACTACTAAAATTTGCGTTCTATAGAGCATGAAACCTATAATCGGGTAGTCAAAACGCTTCTAACGATTCGAAAAATGCAAGCAAGTACTAGTTATATTTAATTTTTTTAAATGTGCTAATTAAGCTCTATAATTAGAAACCCCACATGGTCCTGTTAAAAACCTTATATTTTTATTAATCACCATTAAGCACCATATTGAATTTGGTAAGACTTCACATAGCCTTTAACCAGTGTTCTTCTTCTCCTCACCGAGTGTTTAGAGTTCCCAAAACAAATATTGATGAAACTAAGAAAAAGGTAATAGCAAAAAATTTAAGTACTCGCTGAGCTGAATTTACCGGATTCCATCTCCTCGTAGTCAACATAACGTATACAAGTACGTATGAAGATTGGTAACACTTTGCATACTGTGTGAGGCAGACGCTTCACGAATATGGAATACATTATTTTGGCGTAACGCGAAATATTTTGTTTGGTACAAGCTCTATATAAATGCGATAAAGAGCACCAAGAAAAATGACCCTTTTATTCGAAGGGTGTGTTGGGTTCACGAAATAGTTAAGTAATAAATAGTTTTTGATAAACGTATTTTTGTATTTTTACCCTGCCTAGCGTTATGCTTATGACCATCGCTATCTTAACCGCTGGAGACCTAGACCTGGTATGAGGCATCGCGAATTTGAACCTCATGCCATGGTAATAAAATTTAAAACCTATAACCGCAAAAATTGGGTCCCTGGACGCTACTAGGCACCCAGGTGTTAAGGTATCTATTAGCAAGATTTGTGAAATATTATTTTTTGTAATTCATCGCATTGCATTGAATTTTGTCGTACATAAATGTAACGCGAATTCGTGACCCAATTACTAATTAGCAATATTTATTCATCAGAAGTACCCACAGAGGGATCGTATAACAAATGCGTATCGCCTTTAAAATTAGTTACTCAGTGCTAAATTCGTCCTCCATCCACTCGTACAGACTATTCACAATAGCGCTTAGTTCTAAATCCACCAAAGCATTCCGTAATATTAAGTGCAAAATGCAACGGCCACTTAGCTTTAGCTGGCATGATTATATCTGCTGCAGACATTGCATTCGGCGCGGTATTAAACTAGACTAGCTTTAGTAATCAGACAGAAGCTAAGGGGCTTAAGGGGCTCAAGGTAACATGGCACCTGTTGAAATCGTTGGGTTTGTTTTGTTTTCCACTCGTGGACACTAAAGATCGCTCATTATGAAACCTGCAGCGCTCAGCACCGCTCTCAAGACCCGACGTCGTCGTAATAACTAGGCACTTGGCATTTTCCTTGACCTGTCTGGCGGTTTTTAGGGTTGCGTAGAGAAACAAGGAACCCTTATAGTTTCGTCAAGTCTGTCTGTCCGTCCGTCCGTATGTCACATCAACTTTATGCAGAAACTATTAGGACTATACAGTTAAAACTTTGTATGTAGATGTATTACGATTTTTATACAAAAATTAAAATTATTAAAGGGGGAACTGAAATCAAAAAATATTTTTTTCATTAAACCTATATGTGTGTCTAAAGATAGGTCTTTCAAAATGACGTTGAGATTCCTGAAACGATTTCCCTCAAAGTAAATCGTTAAAGAGACAGACTCTTCCAAAGTGGAAAAATGTGTGTCCCCCAATCTTACTTTTAAAGTAAGAGAGTGAAAAATCTAAAAAAATATAGCTGTGTATCTCAATACACACTTCCAATAAAAATTGGATTACATAAAATAAAATAAGAAGTTTTTAATGTATAAAATATTTATTAAAAACCGCAAAGATAACTTTGTCATTCGTACAAACACTGTGAAAAACAAAGTTACAACACAAACATCCAGTCACATAATTACTTGCTACAACGGAACCATTCATGGGCGAGTCCGACTCGCACTTGGCTACTTTTTGTTGTAAGTGACTGTATTCTTTGAGAATTATGTTTATTTTGACTAGATGTTTACGGCGACATAATAAAGGTTTTTTTTGTCTTATGACTTAAGGCCGAAAGAGAACGAAAAAAGTAGTACCATGCCGTGGTATCAGTCATTTCTTTGTCTCTCTTTCCTGTGAAATTTATTTTTCTCTTTCTATGTCGTTACATACATACGTGTGTTGTAACTGCGTATAAAGTGATTAATCTATCTATTTATTTTTCTTTATGACTGTAAATTTACATATACTTAGCAAATTATTTTTTTTGCATCTTCCCTACATTGGACCACTGTTGGAGAGACAGGGCGAAGAAACTCACACGGATTATATTAGGATCTCTTTTAAAAATTGGTTCTGTTTAACCTATCTGGAGGCACAGTAGTGCCCCTGCCAAGATGAGCAAAGCGAAGCGCAAGGGCACTACTATATTTGTTCGAAGCGCTTAGACGTTTATTTCGATCCCTCACAACTTGGATTTGGATTATACCAGATAAACAAAATTCTCGGGATATTATGTCAATAGTGAACTTAAACATATAAAGCATATTGCATAGCTCTTATACTTAGGATTTTAGTGATACCAAAAAATTCCCGATTTCGTTAATGACTCACTGGTGATCATCAAATTTTTTGGGTACTTCCTGAAGTCCTAGAAAGCTGAAATTTGGTATGTATGTATAATTAGTACCCAAACAAGAAAAAAATCAAAAAATTGAAATTTTTACCAACTTGACTAAGATTGTGAAGTTAGGGCTTGTAGAGTTAGCAAGTGTAGAATTAGAAACTTGGCTCTACATGAGATTTTATATTTTTTGATAGTGCGAGCCATATGGTCTCGTCTTGGCAACATTATACATGAAAATGATTTTGGTGGAAAACTAATACTACAATATTAATGAATAATAAGAAGGAATAAATATTAATAAAAATTATTAACAGCGAGTGTTGAGTGAGATCTTAGACGTTAGATTAACCCCATACAGACCCGTCATTTAAGTAATCTTGAACATTGTAAATATTCCTTTTAAGATAAAATCGCACTCACATGGTGTTTAAATTGCTTAAATAGCAATTTCAAAATCTCCAGTTGTTGTAGTAGATAATGCACTGATCCTTGAAAGAATTTATAACCTTCGCGAGCCTAAAACGGTGCGCAATCAGTCTGTAATTATATCGAGGGCTTCATATCATAGGGGCGTATGCCCAAACACCTACTTTTCAGGAGAGACAAAAAACTGAATTACTTCGTATGTAATGAAGCTAGCGTGCTTAAACTTGGCATAAAGCATAACAAGGCGACCTTGATTTATGCCTTAGAATCATTTTTGTCCTATATAAGCTCTAAGATCAATTTCTGGGGTATACGCCAATGTGACTTGACAAAAATTACTCAATTTCAGTCTTATTTTGAGCATAAAATGCATATGAAAAATAGGCGTATAAAAAATATTTTTATTTTGATAACTTATACCATCATGAAGGCCTCTGGCAATATCATGTTTTATCTACAATTAGTCTCTCAGTAAAATTTGTCCCTAATATTATTATTTCTATATTTTTTTAATTTTATAGAATTTTATACGTCCTTATGATTTTGGCAGAAATATTTGACTTGGGCCACTTTAAGAACATTTATACAGCTATGAGAATATTTTTTATTCTGTAAGAGGGAAAAAATAGTACAAGTAAAACACGATAGACGTCTTGGGTATTTATTGCAAGGTATTACAAATAAAAATATATAAATTTGAGATCAGAATGAACACGAAATATAATGTTGTCACTAACAAACAATTATCATAAAATTAATAATAGCAAATACACACTACTTAACACAGGAAGTATAAGTCATTAACTCTGAAATAATAATCAACATCGGTGCATGCATGCATTTTTACTACAAATATTTATTAGACGACACATAAGTATATAGAATACTTATCACAAACGTAATCAAAATAATAAAATGAGATCAGCATAAATCAAAAAATATACTTTAACAAATGCAACAATACTCCAAATGCTTTTTCATCATAAAGTTAACAATTGCAAATAATAGTATAAATAAAAAACAAGAACATAATATTATTGGACAATACAATACAATTTAGTAAAACAATCTATAAATGACACTTATCTATTAAGCAATGTTTTCTCTCCTTATTCACATCCTCAAAGGACGACGCCTCAAATACGATTGCCTGGAGGCTGCCAGTGCTAACTCATCGTCGGCATCGTCATTTGCTGTCCTACCTGAGTTGATTCCCACAACGGGTAGGTGTTTGTAGTAGTTGTGGTAAGTTTTGGGAATTGTCCCATCTTGGCACATTGCCATCAGATCTTTATGCTTTACAGCTTTCAGCATAATTTGTTCCGTGTACAACTTTGGAATCAAAATACGTCTTGTATCGGGTCTGTTTCGAAACTTAACTTCTTTGAAATCTTCCCAGTATTGTTGTTTGAAAAAGAAGGACCCTGGAACATTTTTTTTTAGGTGCAACCATCTGACATCAGACCATTTCAGAAAATGTCCATCAGTAGACTTAATCTTAGCGGGGAACAACAATTCACGCATTGGTTTGAAGTTCAGGAAATCCGTATGTTCCATAACCTTGACTACGTAAGGACTATCTTTACGGGCTAAGCGTACAACGTTTACCCAGTCTTCTGGAATATATATTTCTGCGTATTCCGATGCCCGCTCTATCACAGCATGCATATTGTCACACTCCATCATAGTGTGTCCCGGTTCGAGGAACTTGTAGTCAATAGTTTTTATGGTATTATCCGGTGACATCATGATGTTCGTGAGCATTGTCAGTACAACAGAATTTCTGTTTTGTCCAGGGCAGCAATCGGAATACAGGACTAGGTGATCCACGTCTCTAAGATTGGTAATATAACCATACAAGCATGTGGAGACTTCATTTGAGCCTCTGTTCCCTTCATATTCTTGCCAAAAATAGCAATATCCTTGCCTGGTCGCTGCATTGTGGATAGTGAAGTTCATGTTTCCCAATTTCCTTCTGTAAAACACAGGTTTACCTAGAACTAAGGGACAGTATAAAACTGCCTCAAAGTCGAAGGTGCAGACTTGCATCATTTTATTAGTTTTAGCTAGAGCAATGTCATTTCTTTTTTCAGCATTGGCATATTCCTTTCTATTTACATGTTCTTCAAACTCTTCCATCCTTTTTAATTGTTCCTCTTCAGGAAGGTCCTCAAATTTGTGACACCAGCATAGATCTTTCTTTGGCCTTAGAAAGCCAATATTCTTCTTTATTAGTAATTCTTTGTATGCCGTCTTGCAAATTATGGGTTTATTGTGTTGTGAACAATGAATTTTGTATAAATCGTACATTTTTTCTTTGTTCAGCTTGGATTCCAAATAAATCTTCTTTGAATCCTTCCGACACCAATGTGATGGTACAGCTGGAAAAGAGTCAATGTGATGATCAGCAAACTCATTCCGGTCATCGGTATGCTTAATGCCGGGGGGGTGTCGTCCACGCTTGTCCGGAGACTGAATTTGTCCCACTCCACTGTGTGCTTTTTTCAAAGCTGTTCGAACCATTTTTTCGCTGATATTCAACGTACTCAGAAAAAAAAATTGGCACACATTGATAATGTTATTATTTACAGAAAAACTGTAAATATGTGTGAATTTTCTTTTGGAATTTGGAACACGAGATTCTGTTGGTGTTGTTCTGGTCACATTCTTTCCTAGGAAGTCTCTCTGACGCTCAACACTACCTAATGCCCAGTATGAATTAAATATACCTTGTTTAGTTTCATCATCGAAATTTGTGTGGCAGGCTTTTTTACATTTGCATGGAACATCAATGGTCTTACATTGTCTTGCAGATTTGCTATTTCCTGTAGCAGCAGTATATTCCAAGCCCTTATTTCTATTTGCTTTTCTTACATTACACTTCCAATTTTCCGATTTCTTTCTTTTATTTCTGCGCGATGGCTGCGTCAAGGCCTCTTCTTGGTGGGATATATCTGGGTCAACAGATGATAGAGCTTCTATTTGAATAGAGCGTGGAGAGAGTGGAGGATCTACATTACCGACAAGATGTTCCTCTAGTTCAGAAGATGTTGATGACCTGGGGGATAGTTGATTTGTAGTCTCTAGAGGAACGTAGTGCGGATCTGCCACAGAATCATCAGAGTCTTCTGCGAAGACATTCTCATTCATGTTAGATGGAGGGTTAGATGGTCCAATAATGCTTGGGCTAGATAAAGGTTGCACTGATTGTATCGGTGTGAAAAGAGGAGATAGCCCACTCACATTTTCAAGTTCTATTTTCTCTTCGTCTCCTACATCTACTGTTGCAAATACCGATAATGGCCCCGAACCCGAAAACAATGGAACGTCTGTGGCAACGCCTCTAATTGTTGTTGGGAAATGAGGAGAAAGCTCGCTGACATTTCCAGGTTTTATTTGGTCGTCGTCTCCTACATCGCCCGTTGCCAATACCGATAATGGCCCGGAATCCGAAAATAGTGGAAAGTCTGTGGGATTTCCGTCATCTGTGGTGACGTTGAGGTTGTCCATATCTGCTGCGACTTGTTCTTGGTACTCTGTGAGTGGTGACTCGCTACGTACCCTTCGTGGTGGCAAAGTTGGGTTTGTGTTGGATTCTACACTTAACTGTCGTAAAGTCTTCTTTTGCATTTTTGGTTGCCGGTGGATTGGAGTCTCTCCGAGTATGTTTGGATAAGGCGGCGAGTGTGCCTTCTCAGTTTGTCGTTCAATGGGCTCTCTCGGACCATCTTGATCTTGAATTGGCAAATTTTCATAATCCTTTCGAGTACCTTGAATAAATAATATAAAAATTACCTTTATAATAAATCTAATAATGATAGTTGAGTAATCAGTACATCGAATCATTAACTAAAATTACTATAAGCGATAGTTTGTAGATTCGACGTCGAGCGAGGCTATTCGACATAGTGCGATTCGACGTCAAGGGAACAAACCCAATAGACACTTCATCAAAATTTCAACACCGTAAACTTTTAAGTAGGTACCTTTATCAATTAACAAGTTTTTTAAACTCCCGTAAACTCAATCCCTTGCAAGACAGACTTTTCATAGTCGCTAAGTATAACTTACACACAATTTAAAAAAAACATGTTTGATAGGAACCTGACTAACACATTATTGAACCTTTACGTGCTTGAAAGTACTTAACTTAACTTCACTGTCTTTTACGTACCTACTTAAGTTGTGTCTAACCTGTAATTACCGACTATCAAAAATTGCGGCAAGTCGTCCTAATATTTTGTGAAGAACAGTCACCTCTCAAGTGCCTAGTGGGTTAACAATTACAAGTAGTTTTCGTCTGTCAGATAAAATACGAATTACCTACCAAGTAAATTTACGATAATAATGCAAATTACTTACCATCACTCGCGAGTACTAAACGTAATATTTCATCTTTTCTTCTCTTCATAATGTATCTCGCTCATAGGTATTTTAGAACCACGTCGTCGTTAGCTTCACCTTTTTACGCACCTGCTCTGGTTCGCGACTCTCTGAACACTGATGTGACACAATATTGACGAATGACGAGACGAGACGGTAAATGCGCCCGCGCTCCCGATGGAAAGGGATAGTGATATGACGCCGCATGTGCATACGTCCGTATGTCTTGACAGAAATTAAGCAAACTTCTGAAATTTAAAGGACGTATACGCATACGCCTGTATGTCTTGACACAAATCAAGCAAAGTGCTGAAATTTTAAGGAAGTATACGCATACGTCTTTATGATTTGTCAATTTTTAAGTAAGATGGGAAAAATCGTCAGCTGTATGTTCATACGCCTATATGACGCGGCGGTAGAGTATTACTACTCCATAAAGTTAGCTTATGCGCCCATTATGCGCCTTTCTGTTACAACAGAAGTTGTTGTTATAATAGATACGCCTTTTGATTTTTTATCAATAACTGAAAATATAATTGTTCAAAAAATATGAAAAAAAATCAGAAGATGCCAACTATAAATAGGAATCGAATGGCATCAAAATATTTTTTTCCATTTTTGGGCATACGCCCCTATGATATGAAGCCCTCGATATGTCTTAGGTTAACATTAGGGCTGTCGCAAAATTTGGAAAATATTTCAAATTGGCTGCGCACATTATATTATCGAAAATAAATTGACTAGATACAGTTACTTAGCGCCGGTTTCTGAATTTAGAAATTCACAAAGTATATTTTTTTTTTATTAATTAACGTGAGTGGTGATGTGAACTCCGCGATCTGTTAACTTTAAGCTGACTTTGACAAGCTCAAGGAATGGTGTCATGACTCTGGCCTAATTCTTAACATAAAAAAAAACTCATGCACATCAAGTCACCATACTTGAAAGGGAAACTTGAAAGGCAACTTATAGTAGACAATCTCTGTGGTGCAGCTGTTGTGGCTCTGCCTACCATGCGGGAGGTCCCGGATTCGATCCCCGGCTGGTGGTGAAAAAAAAAACGAGTCAGGTCTTGGATGTTTATGTGTGTGACGGCGCTGTTTTTGGTTCCCACGACACAGGGTATCCTAATGTGGGGCCAGAATAAATGTATGGGCCTGTATGTAAATGTTTTGTTTATATCACATACCCATAATTGTACGAATTATCAAAGTGTAACTAAATCTTTCCCAACATCGAAGTCGTGCACTCACACATCTACCTATGACTGCTGATTGACCAAAAATTTAACTGAAGATATCACATAAAACGAAAGTGAACAAAGCTGCGAGCTTTTCTAGCGAATATTGACATCATTAAAAATTGCCTACCTTTTAATATCAGGCTGATGCTGTAAATGCATAGGCAGATTCTGTAATCTCCTATGGACTCAGCAGCTATGGACTCCATCATAAATCATACCTCGATTGGTATACTGCGGCTACAAATTAAAAAACAAAAAAGAATAGTACGTCCTACAATCAGACTCCAATAAGCAAATGATGAGCTCAAACTAATTAAACACTGTAAAGTGATTTAAGTTAAAGTGATTCCAGTACACACCAAAGTAGATGACGCTCTAATAAAAGAACAATTCTTTAACTTATCCGTCCAAATATATCTAGAACACAAAATTGCCACCAGAAGCTCCACGAAGAAAAAACTGATGACTGCAGGAGCTACTGAATACTACGGAAAACGCCGAATTTTATATCTTGTTCCTCGTCTTCTTAACAGTCTCTGTCCCAAACTTAAATCGTTAATCAACCACAAAATATCAACCACAAATTAAAATCACACCTTTTATCATTACTATGGTGATTCTACACGAACTGATATTGTGCCTTTTAGCCAGCCTTTAGCCAGCGAACGACTTCACGCTTAAAACTTTTATGTAACTATCTACATACTAACGTAGATTAATTGCTTACTACATACAAGCTCTTGTGGATTAAGTAGTAACCCTAAGAACTACATCTGTAGAATCGATAAAATACTTTTTTTTTATTAAGAATAAGGAAACAGACTTTTTTGTTTCAGACAGTCGCTTCCGTTCGCCACATTCGTCCAGTGTGGACCAGCCTCACAACACAGTGTTATCAATACCTACGTAAAATCCAATTGATACCATTTAAGTTTCGAGAAAAAAATATGTGTGCTACGTTGTTGTTTTTATAAATTATTTGCTTGGATAACTTACAGCGACAGCCTGCCACAATCAGAAAACAACCTTAGATATAAGCTGAATATGACCTTGCATACTATATCATGCAATAATAATACATGTAATGGATACTTACAATTTTTATTTTTTATTTTATTTTTATTTTTCTTGTATGGAAAACTTACAGCTAAAATTTTACAGTTTAACACTAAAAATGTACAGTTGATAGCCAATTACAAGTTTTCACTAATTGACGACAGAGTATAATAACAAATTGATTCCTATGAATGAAGACATACCTAACTGGAAACACGAAACCAGATAAAATACAATATTATTAATACCTACATTTTTATGAATGTTACATGAGTGAGTACCTAACTAAGCATATTACGTTAATTATTACAAAGAAACAACACAAGCCTATATTGAGACATATATACCTACTTCTACTTGTAAATTAAAACATTAAGAGAGATACGCGATACGTATAAACAGTTAATACAAGGATATAGTTTAATATTGCTTAGCACTAAACTTAAATAGTTGAGCTAAACTTACTGGTCAGATAATAGCTGACAGACCGAGCACTACTACAAAACATGTCTATGTCCATACAGTCAAAACTAAGTGAATTGAAAGAGCGCGAAGCTCTCAAAAGAAACGAGTTCTGCCTGTAGTTGGTATGAACGAGTGGAACATGCAACAGTGATTTGAGACGTAATTGACGTGCGGGGACTAACAGATGGATTTTATTCAGCAAATCTGGACAATCAATACTATTCTGAGCCAGCCTAGTGAGGAATATTATATCTGCAGCTTCACGCCTGATTTGAAGAGGGAGAAGGTGGAATTGATTGCAATGAAACTCATAGCTCCGTCTTGGAATTCTAAATTTGTAACATAGATAGCGAATAAACTTTTTTTGGATGGACTCAATTTTTGAAATATAGACGTCATAACGTGGGTTCCACACCTGAGATGCGTACTCCAAGTTGCTTCTTACAAGACTGCAGTAAATTATCTTAATAGACTTCATCAACTTGAAATTTTTACAGGAGCGTATAAGGAATCCTAGTAATTTATATGCTTTCTTTACTATTGTATCAATATGTTTATCAAAAAGTAATTTTGAGTCCATTATTATACCCAAATAAATCCCTTATCTCATCACAGCTGGAAATAGATTTATCGCTGAGACTATAAGAACTCCGATACATGTTTCTTTTACGCCCAAATGAAATGGAGAAGCACTTTGAGACATTTATATCCAAACCGTTCAGTCTGCAATACGTTTCAAGTCTATTAAGATCGTCCTGTAGTAAATCAGAGTCCTCCGGACTATTGACCACTCTAAACACCTTCATATCATCAGCAAATAGGAGGAATTCGGAATGATTAAAGCAAATGTCAATATCATTAATAAAAATAATAAATAGGAGGGGTCCTAACAGAGATCCCTGTGGTACCCCAGAAGGAATATTTTTCCATGTTGTCATATAACCATTCAATACCACCGATTGCGTCCTGTTGGATATGTAAGACTTGAACCAGCGAAATAAATCGCCACGTATTCCGGCTAGTAGTAGCTTTTTGAGCAGCATTTCGTGGTCAATTCGGTCGAATGCTTTACTGTAATCAGTATAAACGGCATCAATTTGATTATGGTTATCCATTTGTTCTGTGATAAACTCATTGAATGAATGAATGAATGAGTTTATTGCATAAAAAATACTTATGGGCTAAACATACATCCCACAAAACCAAGTTTAAGTATGGTTTGTCTGTGGGTCGGGAGTCGCACTTCATATTAAGAATTACTTAAGACACAGAAATAGTCGAAAACAATTTATGATAACAATATAGGTAACTATGATGGTAGTCAACTAAGTAGGAACTTATACATTGAAGATCTAGCCAGGCAATTAGGTACTCAGGATACTATCTAGAAGGTATGTTTTATATATGACTGAAAATTTGTTTCTATTCATCTCAAATCTAATAAGAGATGGCATTTCATTCATTATTCTAGGAATCTGTCTTTTTAGCATTCTACCACCGAAGTAGTTATTTACTTTTAAAGTTTCAAATTTTCCTTGAGCTACAAATCTTGTATTGAGACCGTGCTGCTTGGGTAATTTATGGTTCTGACTGCCATGGTTGCTTACGGCTACAGCGTGTTTATATTTTAACGATGCTGGAAGGATATTGCATATCTTAAACAGCTTTCTATAATCATGATTTAGTTTGGCTTTAGATTTTTTGTTTACCAGTAGTTTTAGGAATTTAATTTGTAAAGTTTCAATTTTGTCTAAATGAGTTTTGAAAGTCGAACCATAGCACTCAATACCATAACTAACAATGGAATCAACCAACGAAAGATAAATAGTTTTTAACATAAATTTAGGAACTTTATAACTAAGCTGATTAAATTTACATAGCAATATGCGAAGCTTGCCTACAATATAATCCACATGACTTATCCAACCCATATTTTCATCGATAAACATGCCGAGGTATTTTACTTGTGGTACTCTTGTAATAGTCTGACAATTGCAATTTAAAAAATTATTATGTATACAAGAGAAGCCATGAGCAACCAATCCGCATGATACCTTAGGGATACATGAGTAAGGAGACTGAATAAAAAGTAGGTTCGTTTTATCTGAATTGATTACAATACCATTGTCATGCGCCCAGCGAGTGATACTGTCGATATCCTCCTGCACGAGACGCGAGACCTCGTCCATGTCGCAGCCGGCCCGCAGCGTGCACAGGTCGTCCGCGAACATGTACGCTGAGCAATGGCGGACTACGTTGCACAGGCTATTTACATGCATCAAATAGCACAATGGACCACTGCCCGACCCCTGCGGCACCCCGTGATCTGTCCCTGTGGGTGGTGAGCTGTACTCCTCACCTACCTTCACTCGGTAGGAGCGGTCCGTGAGGTAATCTCGGTACAAGTTGTTGAGAGGCCCGCCGATGCCACATTCCGCCATCGCTCTTAGTAGCGTGTCGTGCCGAAGGGTATCGAAGGCCTTTTTAAAATCGAAAAACACAGTAACTATAAATTTCTTGTCATTAAGATAGCCGTTAATTTCATCTGTAAATTTTGTAAGTAGTGTCGAAGTACTTTTGCCATTTTGAAAGCCGTGTTGACATTCGTTAATTATACCATATGACTGGAGAAACTTGTTTTGCTGGTTAATGATACACTTTTCAACAACCTTTTCAATACTAGACAATATAGCTATAGGCCGATAATTTCCATAGACTTTATGATCACCCTTTTTATAGATAGGTCTAACCACAGCTTCTTTAAGTTTAGAGGGGAATGTAGAATGTGTCAAGCAAAGGTTGACAAGGTGTGCCATAACCGAGCTTACTTTATCGCCTATGAATTTAAGATCCCGCATTCTTATATTATCTGATCCTGGAGATTTGTTACTGCTCATTTTATTAATTACGTTCAGTACTTTTACTCATTGATACGTTGGCTTCCTTAACATAGTCATTACGGTCCAAACATGTTATCTCACAATCATGTATAATGCAATTAATGTCATCCTTGAATGAACTGGCAAAGTTATCGGCAATTTCTTGTTTACTTTTATCTCTCATATGACGTAAGATACTTTCGTCTGTCGATTTTTTTGTAACACCTAACATTTCATTAATATTTTCCCATTTTTTTTTTACATTGCCATTACATTCAACAATTTTTCGATTCTCAAATTCATTCCTGGTTTTAGAGAAAAATTTTGTACATTTATTCCTAAATTTCGTATAATTTAAACTTTTATTACTATTATTTTTATCTATGTACCATACATAAAACAATCTATCTCTTTCTTGTATCATACTCTTCATCTTGACATTTACCCATCCCTTGTTATCTCTTCCACTTACTTTAATCTTTTTGATCTGGTGAGAAGATTCATACACTGATATAAATTTGTTGTGCAGTTCGTTATACAATTTCACAGGACAATTTATGGATAATAGAGAATCGAACGAAATGGAGCCGAGCTTTTCATAAACTAATGTATTATTGAGTACGCGGCGGGATTCAAAGAGCGGGTTACCCCGCCGCGGGCCGCCCCCGCCCCCAGGCGGAGGTGAAAAAACTAGAAGGTTTGAGATTGTAGATCTTTTCTTTAGAAAACCATGTTGAAATGCGTTAAAAGTTAGCTTCAACGATGCATAAACCTGATCATAAACGATGCGCTCAAATATCTTAGCAATAAGGCATAGTTTAGAAATTGGTCGATAGTTGCTGACGATGTTTTTTGGACCTTTCTTGTGGATCGGACTAATAAAGGCAGACTTCCACAATAATGGCATTACGCCCTCGCTTAATGATCGTTGGAATAAAATGGCTAAAGGGACTGCAAGTGCTTTAGAGCAATTGACAAGAAATACTGCTGGTTATTTATCTGGGCCAGCTGACTTTTTAAGATCTAAAGTTCCAAGGAGCTTACAAATGATGTCGACAGATTTTGTTAGTAGAAATAAATATTATTTGACTAAAGGTAAATATTACCTTCCTAGTTATTACAAAAGACAACTAGCAAATTCGCTGTCCTATTATTTTAGTATAAAAGCCATAAATTTGGGTACACATAATGCCTCTATTGAGCATTATACTGATTTTTCAAACAAAACCTTGGAAGCTTTTCCAAGTCATTTAAACTAGATACAACGATAGCGGAGGAAGTCTCTAGCTCGTCAAATAATATTAAAAAAGTACATAATAAAAACAGAAAAACTTAAAATTGTAAAATAAATGCAAAGTTTACTAATCTGGTCCACCAAAATATTCAAGGTATTAGCAGTAAATTATTAGAGCTGGAATTGTACATGAACTCTTTTAATATTGATATTTTATGTCTAACAGAACATTGGCTAAAAAGCCTTGAGCTCATGTTCAATTTAAGTACCACCAGGTTGGTAGTTCTTTTTGCAGATCACATGGTCGTGGAGGCTCTCTAATATTTTTAAATAAACACTTAAAGTTCAAAAATCGTTATGACATAGTATGTTTATCAGTTGAAAGCCACATTCAAGTAGCATGTGTTAAATTGGAGCGCATAATTGTAAAAAGCGTTTACAGCCCACCATCAGGTTCATTTGATGTTTTTTAAAAAGTCATGGATGACATATTATTTAAAGTATCAAAATCTAATAAAACTCTTAATGATATGTGGAGACTTCAATGTAAATTTATTAGAAACTTACTCCCTTAGTACTAGACTAACTAACTTATTTAATTCTCTCAACTTAAAGCCACTTTTCATGGAACCTACTCGAATAACTGAAAACTCAGCAAATTGTATAGACAATATATTTGCTTATCCAAATGAAAAAAATGTACTTAAAAAAATTATAAGTAATTTAAAGTCAGACCATTTAGGTCAATACATTAGACTAGAAATCCAACTTAAAAAAAGTTCTACAAGAAAGATACAATACATACCTATGGCTGCACATCGGTTTGAAAGGTTTAAATTGAATTAGGATAGCAAACTACCTTTCAATTACTCTAATAATAACCCTAATGAGTTATATTGTATGTTTTTTTACAAATTCAGCAATGCGTTCAATGCAGTATTTACTACCAGATCGATTGTGGTCTCAGACAAACTTAACTTTAGTAAGTGGGCCACACTAGGTATACTTAAAGGTAGACAAAATTTATATGAATTATATAGTGAAAACCAATGGAATCATAGTGAAGAGTTCATGGATAAAGTAAAAAAGTACTCAAAAATCTTTATAAAAGTTTGTCAAATTGCAAAATCAAATTATATCAGATCTAAAATAAGAAAAAGTGATAACAAAATTAAATCAACTTGGGATATATTTTAAAGTGAGACTGGAAAGGTCAGTATTAAAAACAATGAATATGAATTAAAAATTAATGATATTACTTTCAAAAATGATATTGATATAGCTAAAGCATTTGTTTTTTTTTACTGACATCCCAATCTCTACTGCAAAGTCTTTAGACTCTTCCAAAGTAGTCGCTAAATCTTTGCTAAAAGACTATGTACCAAGAAGTGAAAATCAATTCTCATTTAATTATGTAGATGATAAAGATATTATTAAAGTCATTAAATTAATAAATGTTAAGAAAACTGCAGACCTCTGGGATATTTCTGTTCATGTTGTGAAGTCCCTAATAAATGTTATTGCACTTGATTTAGCTTTTATATTTAATGCATCTATTGAATCTGGCGTGTTTTCTGATTTAATGACACACAGTAAAATAGTACCTTTTTTAAAATCGGGTATTACATCTGATCCTTCTAACTTCAGACCGATATCGGTATTGCCTACATTAAGTAAAGTTATTGAAAAAGTAATTTTAAATCAACTTCTTACACATTTCAACACCAACAACATGCTCCACTGTAAACAATTTGGTTTTTTACAAAAGGCAAATCAACTACTGATGCCGGTATTGAGTTAATATCACATATATATGATGCCTGGGAGGAGGCGCATGATGCTCTGGGAGTATTTTGCGATTTGTCAAAGGCTTTTGATTGCGTTGACTATGGGAAATTGATCAAGAAATAGCATCACTATGGAATTAGGGATAACTCTTTAGATCTTCTCTCTTCTTATCTAAATGACAGGATACAGATAGTTGACATTAATGGAAAACGATCTCCAGGGTCTGTTGTTACTATGAGTGTATCGCAGGGTTCCATACTCGGGCCATTCCTGTTTTTGGTCTATATTAATGACCTGCCACATCTTGTCAGAGATAATCATGAGATTGTACTGTTTGCAGATGACACTTCACTTTTGTTTAAAATGAAACGACGCAGTTTGAACTTTGACGATGTGAATAATGCAATCTCAAAGGTAGTCAATTGGTTTAGTGCCAATAATCTTTTACTGAACAATAACAAAACTAAATGTATTCGGTTTATACTCCCCAATGTTAAACAAGTGCTTGACGTGTCCCGGACCGGGGCAACCACAGACTAGGGGTTAAAGGATTGGTTAACCCGAAACTCAATTCTAAAAGCAGATACAACAATTTGGAGGACAAGGCTTTAAAAAATGTAATTGTGAAAAATCAAAGGTCGAGTGCAAAACCAAAAGATGTATTTGCAAGAAGCTAAATGTTTCGTGTAATTCAAAGTGTCACAAATCACTATCTTGTTTAAATGAATAACATGATTTTCCATTTTCCATCAGGAGTTAGTCGTCGTCTTAATTGTTAAAACTTTATGTTCTAATAATGATGCACCAGTTAATTTAGAATTCTATCTTTATGTTTAGTTGATTAAAACTTTGTTTTCTTATAAAAATGCACTAGTTAATTTGTAATTTTGTTTTATTAATTTATTCATCAACAGTATTCTTTGTTTTAGGTACTATATTTAGTGAAAAGTGAAAAGACATATCACTGACGATATATTGATATTTTGTCATATCATTAGATACTTTTGGTAAGAAGACGTAATAAAGAAGAATATTCGACATCTACCGGGATTTTGTCATATCCCTAGGGATTTTGTGAAATATCTGATATCCTTATTTCCCTGCGACGTATACATATGTGTAGAAGTGAAAAATAAAGATGCTCTGACCAAATCGGTTTCATAGAGAAAGTTGCTCAGAATAACGTCTCTAACAACTGGAACACACAACTTTCTGTCACACGCTGTACAGCACTCAATATTATTAGTTTTCTGCTCAAGTAGTTTCCAAAATAGGGCGTGTTATTCTGAAAAACAATCTGTCAATATCAGTAACATGCGGCGCCAGGGAAGATGGATCGCGATTCTTACTCTCACACTCTCTAGTAGGTACTGAAGCTGGTTTTCAATTTACACAAATATACTTACATAATATCATTACTTATGATAAGGAACCGATCAAAACATGACAAACATGATTATACATGCTACGCGCTGACGACGGTGTAGTTTATTTTTCAAATAAAACTACTGGTGGTGGTGTCAAAGCTCATACAGTCCAGAAGACAAGAGCTGACCAATGCGTTTGTGTCAGTGCTTCCATCCGTCTATGACTTCGACGAAATGTGAGACGACGGTATGAAAGTTTTGTCTATAGTGTCAAGTATCCCATTGGCCGGCCCTGTGCACGCACACAATCGCAATTCTCAGGTCTCGCCTCCTTGCCTTTACTAAATTTAAATAGTAATTCGTAAGTCATTGAATATACTATGTAGATGTCTTCAGGATCGTAATTTAGAAGTCATTAGGTGACTTGGAGCAGAAAAGAGAACACTGTGTTACAATTTTTACCTTTTATTGTAGGGACATTTTACGAGTCAAATTTGTCACTTCATCAAAATTCAACAACGTTAACATGTAACGGAGGGAACACAATATATGTATATATGTTTATCAAAGTTAGAACTGTAGAATTGTTTTTTTTTTTTTAGTTTTCACAAATACTGGAGGCGAGGCGAGCTGCAACCAAAGCTCCTTGAAGTTCCAAACGATTTATGGAAATGATACTTTTAGCAATAATGACAAAAGAAGGCCATGCCACGTTTAGTTTGACTAGGGGAGGTAGTTGCTTACGTCCGAAGGAGGTTCTTGGTACCTACAGCCCTTCACGTCCTCCCCGGTAAAGCTAAGAAGCAACAAATCAACACTAAAATTTCCAGGTTCTCGAAAGAGAACGTGTCCAAATACAGTGAAATCTATAAAACATTTGCAAAATTAACCTAAGTGTTAGACCGCCATTAATTAAGAAATTGAATTACTTTAACTAAACCATTATATCCTTCCATCTGCGAGAGCGACCGGAAGCCAATGTTGTTCTATATACTGAACATCGTTACAAGGCTACGTCGGTATTCGGTTCGGTCTTTTTATTTTTAACATTTAAAAGTCTTAAATATCAAACTGCAGATCGATGAAAAAATATTGAATGCAATTCAATTCCAAGATGTTTGAAATCCGTTTCGATTCATTAAATTTAATCATTTATTAGGGTTCCATACCTGAAGGGTGCCAAACGGGACCCTATTACTAAGCCTCCGCTGTCCGTCCATCCGTCCGTCTGTCACCAGGCTGTATCTCATGAACCGTGATAGGTAGACAGATGAACTTTTCACAGATGATGTATTTCTGTTGCCACTATAACAATAAATACTAAAAAACAGAATAAAATAAATATTTAAGGAGCTCCCATACAACAATTCTTTCAATACCACATACGAACTTATAAATGCACCTGGTTACGGGCATGGAGTGTGAAAGTAGCCGCACCAATAACTTTGTTAACAACATTTTGTTATGTGAAATCCAAACTATTCACTACACACCATCCCTACCATTGTACGGTGGTACGGAACCCTTCGTGAGCGAGTTAGACTCGCAATTGACCTTTTTTTTTCACCATGACGCTAGACTGACAGATGTCAAATGTGAATGTTGACACAATGGATTTAGTCGCAACTTTTTCTATCCACTAAGATTAAGGGCGCACATTTCTCATTCATTTTATTTCGAGTTGCGATGGTAAACACTACGCAGGAACCCAATTTTTTCTCCTGCAAAGAGCGAAGAAAAAGGACCAACACTATTTCGCAATTACGCTTTCAGTGTAAGCACGAAATAGACCCGCTCGAGTTTTAATAAACTGGGTAGCGCGAGCGTGTCAGTTATGAATGTTACATTATTATGCATACTGTTACAAGGCAGCGCAACAATGCTTAAACCGTAACGTAGGTACGTTGCATAATGCCCGCCTAGTGGGGTTTCAGGAGCAGAAAGTCCATTTTATTCTCCTGTAGTGGCTTTGTGCCCGCAGACGACGGGGTAGAGCATCGCCGTGCTAGCGAGACGCGGGACAATCGGGCCTTTTCGGAACGACTCTCATTTCTTATGGCAGGCGATACTCGGAGTAAAAGGGGAGCAGAATCGATAGTGCCGCCCTGTTTGGAAATTACTCTTGAAAATTTGAACTAACCTTCTTATTCATAAAACTTATCAAACCTAGCTAAAATGTGCTTTGTCCTTTTCTCACAAACACAAATTTCAAAGTGACAGAAAAAGACAAACGAATTATAACGGCATTATAGTTAAAATAGGTTTATTAGACGTTTATGAATAAGGCGGTGGTATTTCGTGGTCACCCCACGTAAATATCTATGGCAGTTATTCGAATGGTTCGTCCGTATGCAATCGATCTGGTGCTATCGACATTTCAAGGACACTCACTCTCACATGTGTAATGTACTTGTGAAAGTTTTAATGTATCTCTTTGTTTATAATAGCCTTGTCGATTTCAAACAGATATTTGGATGACTAAATTGCAAGCTGAGTAATGGTATGAGCGTTCGAAAGTTAAATTAAATTCATCCTGGTACGAAACCGAAATGAATAGCTAAACCAAAGTTACGAGATGCCCGAGTGTGTACTCGTACCTCGGCCGTGGCAACTTTATAATGTAAAACTTTCAGCTCTCCTCTTTTATTAGAGCTACACATTTTGGTTGTGGTACCATTGCTGAGCTAAATCTTATCTTGTGGGTCAGTTCGATGAATTATAAAATCGACAATGTAAGTAGGTGCATCTTAATTAACAAAACGGCCAATATAAAAAATTTCGTTTAATCTTTCGTAAGTGGGGTGGCAAAAACACAATTGTATTAACAGTTAGCTAGTATCTCAACACAAAAAGTTAAATAAACACAAACATAAAAATAAACACTTATATACAGTTAAATACATAGCTTTTGGCCCCATACTAGGATACCATGTGTCGTGGTAACCAGAAACAGTGTACTATATCCATCACCATAAATCCATGACATAGGCTTTCTTTTCTGTACCCCCAGCCGGGATTCAAACCCGGGGCCATTTTGGGGATTGGGAGGCAGAGCCTCGAACCGCAACACCAGAAAGCTTTTCGTAATAAGCACTAAAGATGTGTACTAGTTGCTTTTTAGGGCTCCGTACCCAAAGGGTAAAACGGGACCCTATTACGTCCATCTGTCACCAGGCTGTATCTCATGAACCGTGATGGTTAGACAGATAAAATTTTCGCAGATGATGTATTTCTGTTGCCGCTATAAATAGTAATAATACAATGTATTTAACGCTAATAATATAATGTATTTTTCTGTAAACTACATACAAACTTATGAATGCACCTGGATAGGTGCATGGAGTGTGGAAGTAGCCGCACCAATAACTTTGTAAAACACATTTTGCTATGTGAAATCAAAACTATTCCTACACACCATCCCTGGCATTGTAAGGTGGTCGGGAACCCTTCGTGCGCGAGTTCGACTCGCACTTGACCGGTTTTTTATAAATAGGTTTATAATTGTACTCGAAGTGCGCGTCACTGTTAATGTCATTCACACATATAAACCATCAAGTAAGGTTTCATTAAATTATTTTTACAAAAGCTTTTCATGATAACTTATTCCGCATTTACCCGCGTGTTGGCAGAACGATTCATGACGTATGTCGAGATAACGCCTCGTTATTCAAAGCATATCAGTTTTCTGACATATCGGTAAAATATATTGTGACGGATTTATCTCGCTGAAATACTGGTTTCGGTTTTAATTGTATAAGTCCGAGTTCAATAAATAAAAATCACATTTCAACATTCATAATTAAACATAACAAAACTAAACATTTATATACAGGTACATAACATTGCTTCCGGCCTCACACTAGGCCATCCTATGTCATGGGGAACAGCGATATCACAACACATATAAACATCAAAGACCTGGAGTAGTTTTCTTCCGTTGACCTTAGGATAAGACGAGTTCGTTTATTTATTTTTCACTTTACCACCTGTGTATATATTCCCAAAACAACTACATAACAATACTACGACGACCCGAATGGCCGAGTCGGCAGTGACCCTGCCTACGAAGCCAAGGGTCCCGGGTTCGAGTCCCGGTGGGGGCAAATATTTGTTTGATGAGAACGGAAGTCTGTACTCTAGGCATGGATGTTTATCTATCTAAGTATAATATTTATCTATATAAGTATGTGTATCGTTGTCTAGTACCCAAGGTACAGGGTACAGGGAATCCTAGCTTGGGGCTAGATCAATGTGTGTAAATAGTGTCCAAGTTATTATTATTGCTATTATTATTACTCTTCCTAGTCCCTTCCATATGCCTCCAGGTCGCTTATAAGCTGCGTCCCGGAAAGCTTCGTATAACGCGGTTAGTACCGCTACATTAAACCAACGACGGGCTTCGTGTCCGTAAAGCGCCATGATTGATCCGGCCAAATGGCCCAAGCTGCTGAAGTTTTTTGCTTTATATTTATTAACTCCTACCACCTCTTTATCAGTACACATAAGTTAGTATATATTTTATTTTTGCCTTAATCTTGTACTATTTTGCAATTAACAAATTGTAGACATGTAGAGAATCGTAAAATATCACGATCGTTTTGGTTTTTATATTTTCAAACAATAGAACGACATGTTTAGGTAATATGTACTTTGTGGCCAGATCATAAAATTGACCACTTCTTGATGTGGCCAACGTGAAGTAACTATGGCAATCTTAGAAATTGTCTGAATTGTATGTGTAGTATTATATAAACATAATACGAACACATTGTATTATATAAATTACACACAAGAATACCTAACAATGAAGAAATATTGTAGGGTGAAACACTGCATTAAAGACCAAAGGAGGCGAGCGCAGCGAAGTCCCCGAATAGTCTTCGTGTTAGTTCGATATGCATGACACAAAATCACCAGGTAAAGCTGAATAAAATAACATGTTTTCATGAAAAACAACAATTTCATGATATGTCCGCCTCGTCATCACATGATCAATTGTACGACATGACCACGACAGATATAGTTGTCATTTCGCCATGAAATCTCGCAGGTACTAATTAATCTCAACAGCAGAATTTCCATTAATCTGTCAAAAAAGGTAATAATGAAGAGAACATGAACATTAAACATATTAAAAAAGTCTTGAGCTACATAAATCCTTATTATACGATCGTAACACGAAACAGCGTTCGTGCATTGCCGCCGTGAAAATTATTTAAATAATTAATGGTGTCGGTACATAAGTAATTTTTATTTCAATTTTAATAATAGTCTTTTAAACTGCACTTTGTAGGTCCTTTTAGCATACAGTTAATAACCTAAATAATTGGGACGATGAATTATAAATTAATAATCGTAAACCCGATAAGATGCACGCGAATTGTTTGAGAACGGTAAAGCGGGGGCTTACTATGAGAGAACCTGCTTGGAGACAATAATTATTACTTTGGGAATCGGCTAATATGCAGAATTTGCAGATTTTTTGCACAATATTCGACGACCCGAATGGCCGAGCCGGCAGTGACCCTGCCTACAAAGGCAAGGGTTCCGGGTTCGAGTCCCGGTGGGGGCAAATATTTGTTTGATGAGAACGGATGTTTGTACCCTAGTCGTGGTTGTTTATCTATCTAAGTATAATATTTATCTATATAAGTATGCCTATCGTTGTCAAGTAAACAAGATTCACAGGGAATCCTAGTTTGGGGCTAGATCAATGTGTGTCAATAGTGTCCAAGGTATTATTATCATTATTATTATATCACCACCATTCTTAACTTTGAAGACCTTTGTGGTGTTGCGGTTAAGGATGTGCCTCCCAGGCGAGAGGCCCCGGGTTCGAACCCCGTTTGGTTAGGAAGAACAAATAAAACCCCAGGTCTTAGATGTTAACATGTTTGTGACGTCGCTATTTCTAGTTCCCACCACACAGGGTATTTTAGCGTGGGGCCAGATGCGATGTATGTGCCTGTATGTGAATGTTATGTTTATCTGTTGTCAACTCTCGTACTCGTACGACGGCCTCTGTGGCTCTGCCTACCATGTGAGAGTTCCCGGGTTCGATCCCCGGCTGGTGGTAAGAAAAAAAAACCCAGGTCTTGGATGTTTATATGTGTGTGACGTCGCTGTTTCGGATTCCTACGATACAGGTTCAGAAGCAATGTATGTGCCTGTATGTAAATGTTATGTTATATTTTATATACTTTCCGTGGGACTCTTCTCTCTACTTCACTTTGTTCATTGAGTTCAGATCCAAGACTTCTCCATCAAGCTCTTTGAGTGTGTCTCATATTTCACATTGGATTTACAAATAGTAAGTATGTGTGGTATACTTATTTAAGTATATATTCTGCAGGGGTAGCCGGAGGTGGACTTGTGGACTAAAAAGCAATATACAACGTAACGACTACAAAAAAAGTTGAAATTCAAATCTCGTAGGCATAAAACCAAAATATGGCAACTTGCATTCTTGTAGTACAGGTCCAGGTCTTCACGCCCACTCGCGTGTTCATAAACAGTTACCCTGGGCTATTTTTGCGTAACAAGAATCCCTGGCAGTTTCAACTATCGAATGATATGAAGATGAATGGTTTGGAGCCAGAGGAAGGAATTAAGTGATTTGTAAGCTGTTGAATACGCTTGGATTACTAAAGTATACAGGTCTAGTATTTGAATATGAATGGTGTCTTTAGGGATATCATTAGCTTAACCAACTTTATTGCTAACTTCTCCAACGGTTTGCCGCTAGGAAAACATTTATTCTAGAGATGCCAACCTATTTTTACATAATGTAAGTACTGTGTAAGGTAGCTAACTACTTATATGCTATAATTATGGCAATAAATTAAAACATATGACTACGAGACACTAACATAAACATAAATATAAATATAATAATTTACATGGAAGCACATACATTGCTTCTGGCGCCACCCTAGGATAGACGTGGGAACCAGAAACAGCGACGTAGCACACATATAAACATCCAAGACCTGGGGATTTTTTCTTTATCCCCGGTCGGGGATCGAACCTGGAACCTCTCGCATGTTAGGCAGAGCCACAGCCGTAGCGCCACAGAGGAAGTCAATCACTCTGTTGAGAATAGAATAAACATAACCTGTCTACCCCTCCACGTCTTTAATACTTCGACCGATGTCACGCGATGCAATCGTAAACTCAGTCAATAGGAAACGAGTCTGCGAGGGTCCAATACTCCGGTATAGTAAAGACATAAAACCGGATCAAAAAGTAACACATAAACGTTGGTATCCGCTTCGCATAATCATGAAAATGTTATCGCTTCACACAAAATTGGGCTGTTTCGAGGGAAATAGCTTCGGCACTACACGGGCCCATATCGACGAACCTCTTGCAATACCGGGCGGAAATAAATTGAGACTTTCAAAAAGGAAAATATCATACATGTTTTGTATGCTTTCAATAAACCGTCTTTTGTCAGTGTCGCGTTTTTTTTGACGCCATTTAAGAAATAGTTTATGATTCAGACCATCCTCATATTAAGTGATGCACATCCACGTCAAATATAACAGTCAGTGTCAAATTGACAGTGTCATTTAATGTGAAAATTGGCACATTTGGGCCCATATCGACGAACCTCTTGGAATACCGTTCGGAAATAAATTGAGACTTTCAAAAAGGAAAATATCATACACGTTTTTTATGCTTTCAATAAACTGTCTTTTGATAGTATCGCATTTTTTTGACGCCATTTAAGAAATAGTTTATGATTTGAACCATCCTCATATTAAGTGATGCACATCCATGTCAAATACAACAATTAGTGTCAAATTGACATTGAAAATTGACACATTTCCAGTTTTCGGTCGATATGAGTTATTGAAGGGGGCTACTATTCAATCAAAAAGTGAACGAGTTCTTTTGTGAACTTTTATCTCAATAAAACTAAAACTCAATAAAAGTATGGAATACAATAGTTTTATTTTTTATTAACGAAAAACTCGTTAAAACGAAGGAGTTTCGTTTGTTCAAGTTTTAAGGCCCTAGGCATTTTTGTTTCTAACTACCAAATCTATATGAAATTCCGTAAAAACTGCTCGAGAATTTTTTAGTCGGTCAGTCGGAACTATCTCACTTCAGAGGCAATCGAAAACCGGCGGGCACACTTTGTGCGGCATATTGACATTTAGGGTCCATACGTCAAGCGTATACGTATTCACAAATTGTATCAAAGAGCGCCGAGGACTGCCGCTCGGGCCCATCATACAAAAGCTGTGACAGCGGAATTTCTCATTACAGCCCCCGGCAAGATGCCCATACATCACGATGGAAAAATATCGCTTTTAACAACCCCTGTGTTAAAAGGCGGCTGAAGCGACTTGGAACGTCAAGCATATACGCCGCGCCGCCGCCGCCGCCGCCACGCCTACTCACTCCATTTTTGAAACCATTATTTTGTAATAATTATTGTTTACAGATTTCGGAGCGCAGAGTTAAGCTTTCTGATATTTTATATATGGCACCGTA
Source organism: Argyresthia goedartella (assembly GCA_949825045.1). NCBI lineage: Eukaryota > Metazoa > Arthropoda > Insecta > Lepidoptera > Argyresthiidae > Argyresthia > Argyresthia goedartella. The sequence continues at coordinate 17,562,512 of OX463810.1, forward strand.
AGGTTGTCAAAACAGTGACTTTTATTATTATTATTATTATTAATACTTTATTTCAGATAAAAATCCATATATTAGTTACCTACTATTTACACTTAATTTTAATGAAATACATAATTTTAATTATTAATTTAATTTAGTGTGCAACATACAATGGTGCCTCAAAAACGGGCTGTCCATCCTGGCACTTAACACCATCAGGATGCTGTTGGGACTGTCGCGAGTTCTGCGCATCAACGAAGCCACACGATTTCGAATGATTGCCGCGAAACCGTCAACCCTGGCTTCGGCAAACATATAATCTAAGTTTAGTTTACAAACTATCGATTAATTGTAAACTGTACCGTACTGCTTAAGATAGGACGCGTTAGTTTATGATAAAACCGTTAAATTATTAACTGGTTTAAACTTGAATTGCAAACGAAATAAATGTTAGTACATGTCGATGGCCAATAAATACTTATATTTTATGCAAACCTCAAATTCTTTGCTTAGATCGATGTTTTTGACTGGATTATTACTCTACCAAAACTTTGTTTGTCCCAAAACAAAGACATACTCAACTAAATGGCACACTACTGTACTGTCACATCACATGTCACAAGCAAGGTGTAAACAAGACGATAAATCGTATCCCTATTTTACAAGCTTTTATTTAGTTTCACCTGTCCCGTTGTCTGTCTGTCTGTCTGCTGTCTGTAATCAAATCTTGCAAGTTAAATTTGATCCACTTCCCGGTTTCCGATTGAGCTGAAATTTTGCATGTGTAAGAAAATGGCGTATCATATGGATAGGTATAACTAAACAAAGCTGCTATTACTACTATAATTCTTGTCCTATAACTTAAACATCTACTAAATTAAGGGGTAAGCTAGTTGTCTAGTATAATAGTAAGGAGATTGTGAAATAAGAAAGTTAATTGAACAACAAGTTAAGATTTTATTTGGATATCGTACAACGTTAAACACACTGGAATATATTTAGTAAAGATAAGTTTATTGCCAACATCTACACTTAATTCAATATAAACGTTCAGAAGAAACTAACATCAAACACAATAGGAAATACTCATCTTTGGAAAATAGGCCGATAGGGGTGGAGATGCTTCTCAACCGAGATCACCAGCAAAAGTACGGGCCCGCGCCCAATCATCTAGTATTTAACAACTCTGCCTCGCATCAATGCCGAAATACCAACGTTGTTCGCGCCGTGAACGCTGATTGGTTGCTTTTGCATTCCACCCTTATTTGACTACCAATTTACTAATTTTTAAATGACTTTACAATTATCTAATGATCTCTAAATTCTTATTGTTAATTATAGTAATTACTATGATACAATAATACTCCTAATTACGTATATTAATGATTTAAAACAAAACTAATAGAATTTGACTTCACATCAATGATTATGTATGACAACTTTATTTTTCAATTATAGCTTAAAATCAATACAATGACTAATAAATAAATTACACCTTCCCATATTAATAATTACCATTTGTTTTGAATATCATATACATTTAAAATCACTATTTTGAAACAAACATAACACATGCATGTATAAATCGGATGACAATGCAATATTATTATGACATAGAGCTGATCTGATGATGGAGCTGGAAGGTGGCCATAGGAACTCAGTCATTAAACGACGCAACCTCATCGAGTTTGGGCTCGTTTAATTTGTCTTGACGAGTACTTTGACACTAAGTGGTAACCAGGGTCTGATGATGGAGCTGGAAGGTGGCCCATAGGAACTCCATAATTAAACGACGCAACCCCATCGAGTTTGGGCTCGTTTAATTTGTCTTGACGAGTACTTTGACACTAGATGGTAACCAGGGTCTGATGATGGAGCTGGAAGGTGGCCCATAGGAACTCCATAATTAATATGGTATGATTAAGAACATTTAGCACCTTCTTTTCCTCTTGCTATCACAATGTAACACGCTTTTATTTATAAAATTGGGACTGTGTTAAAAACGGGAAGATTTAACAATTAAAGTGTAAAGTTTTTAATTATAAAAATATATAATTATGTACGGTATGTAATTATTTTGTCGTAGGCGAAGGAGCTTAATTATCGTTAAAGGTTACAATGAACTTATAAAGAGATATTTTTCTTATTGGATTTCATTTATTTTAAACTTTTTAGTTCAATTTTAATAAAAGCTTGTTTTTAAAAAAGTTTATTTTTTATTTTTTTCCTTCTGAAAACATAATTCTCTAATTTCATTTTAATTTCGACAAAACATGAAATGAAAATTGATCCTATGTTGTAATTTATTGGGAGACACGAATCTCATAGGTGATATGAAGAAACCGTTCTCAGAAGCCAGTATTACTTACGTAGGTGCTTTTTATTTTTATTTAAGCATATTAATGTACTTTGATTTTGTTTTAGATAGTAAGTGAGATAATGACTTAACTCAGTGTTTACAGGCCCAGAAATATAACGCATGGGTGTATTTAGGCTAATTCACAGCATTCTATGTTTTACAAATTTGTCAAAGGTATTTTGAAGGCGTATGAAAAGTTTATACCGATAATTCGATAAGAAAATATATTTGATGTTCACATATTTCCTTTATCTGTTTTAAGATTTAGCATAATGAAACTTCGGAAGATGCATTTTTCGTTCTCGGGGTATTGAGCACCAGATTGGGTTGTACTAGACCAGTACTACAAGTTCAACACGAAACCCCATTCTGATTGTGATTTCATCAAACAGTAACTTCAATAGCCAGATCAGCTCAGAAAAACCAAAAAACCGTACAAAACGTACAAAATAATAAATAAATATACGTATGGCATAAATTGTCGTTTATTCCTTTTTCATCCTGATGACTAGCTGAAGCTCAGTATACTACTACACCATTGAGTTATGTTTTTCATCCTGATGACTACCTTCAGCACAATACACGGCTACACCATTGAGTTGTATTTTAATCCTGATGCTACTCAGCACAGTACACGGCTTACACCATTGAGTTGTATTTTAATCCTGATGCTACTCAACACAATACACGGCTACACCATTGAGTTGTATTTTAATCCTGATGCTACTCAGCACAGTACACGGCTCACCATTGATTTGTGATTTTCATCCAGATGACTACCTACAGCACAATTGGTTGTGTTTTTCATTACCATCAGCACAGTACATGGCTACATCATTGAGTTGTATTTTTAATCCTGATGACTACCTCGGCACAAAGCACGGCTACAGCATTTAGCTATATTTTTTATCTGTTGACTTCCTACAGCACAGTACATGGCTACACCATTGAGTTGTCTTTTCACTGATGCTACTCAGCACAGTACCCGGCTACACCATTGAGTTACGTTTCTAACTACAAAAGTTAAAAGCTAAATTCATTGAAACTTTCGTTATTGTTTAAATCGAATCAAATTATATATTTGCTATAAAATATGTGTACATACGATCTTAAACGTCCCATTTGGTATTCATAAGTATCAACACATTCTTCATGTAGGAGTAAGTGTGATAATATTTTACAATGTCAATTAAAAAATTAAGACTAAATTCAATTATAAAATATATATATATAAATATATAAAATAAAATAATTCAAATAAGTTTATTAGTTGTTTATATGTCATTAAATCTTTATTATAATTTGACAATTAAATAATTAAATTAATAGTTTATATTTTTATAAACGGAGACAATGAAACGTTAACATAACATTATCTTTTCAATTCGCTCCCCATGCAATCCTATCGGACTTTTGAAATGTATCTCACGTGCTAATCACTTCATAATTTCATCTGTCTACTTCGTTGTTTGTTTCCGGTTTTGTTATTTTGTTGCTCATTGCAGAGTGCAAGAACGGTGTGGTGAGTGTAACGACCATGGACTCACAATCTTCACTATGCCACAAAGTATTACTGAGCTAGTAAAAAATCTCGCGGGCCCCCTCAGAGCTGTGCTTTCTGGTAGTTTTCGTCATTTTTATTTACCCAACAAATCGTGGGGTAAATAACGAGATTTGATCGATAAAAGGCAGCAATACAAATATCGATGTTTACCCCATCACTATATAACTTTCATTGAATAGGGTATCACTCTATCTTTCAAATAAGTCCATCGAATTAAATATCAGATCATAGGTGAGTTATGACACCAATTTTTACTGAAATAGTTGAACACATTATGCTTATTTTTTTAAAAGGCTCCATGTTGAAGGTGGATTTACAAAGCTGCCTTAACAGTTAATATGTATTTCATGTGTTATATATATTTCATGTGATCTTTGCTTCTGTAAAACCCATTTTCCGCCACTATCATGTTCTGACCCATAACTTATTTAATGGCAGAATAACTAGCCATGAAATATTGCAGCTCGTTACTGCTGAAGGAGGTTTATTTTGATGTATCGATATACATATGAAAATCATCTATTACACTAGTACCGAATACACCAGAAGATAAAGCCAAAGCAAATAAATAGGTTCTCTACTCGTATGAGAATTAATATTATAATAGAGACTTGAACAAAGCTAAGCGTGTAACAGTTTTTGTTCCAATATCATGGTGACGAGAATCTTAAATAAAATTAATCTAAATAGATACCAAATAAATACACAAGCCTGTAAAGTTAACTCGGAGGGCACTAACGCCGCACTAAAATAACAACCCTTAATTAACTGCAATCGACGTAAGTAAATTCCAGGCACGGCTTATGCTTCCTTTAATTAAGTGGAGAAAACAAGAGAACCGAGCAGCGACGACTAGAATATCGGACAAAGACGACCGCAGACTGCCCACAGTCCGGCGCCAGATAATTAACGCGAAATTTTTGCATTTCAAATTAAAACAAAGATTTATACACAGGATTATATCCCTAGGATAGCCTCATGCCTATGGTGTGGCCTAGAAAAGAAGACGTCACAAACATATGCGTGGCAACCGTGATTTGCTACAACTTAGAGGACATATTTTAACAAGCATGATAGTTTTCTAAATATTGTTTGCGGACATCAGTGGGACTGGTAGAGAATTGAATCAAAACCCAAACTTTATATTTTATAGAAAGTACTCAAGTTAGTTCATGTCTTAACATAAAGCAGCTGAGTTTTAATTATTAGCTATAAAGGGCGGCTCCCCAAGCCGAGCCCGGGGTTTGATACCATAATCATGATTCTGATCACGCGCTCCGAAGTTTGCTCGAGTTCGCCAAATGTCAATAGTCCGCTGACGCCGCCAAAATATTGGGAGGATCTCAAATACACTTCAAAGGCTGGGTCATAATCTCCGGAATTTTGCCTTCTTCTCCAACTCTATCGTCTCTATCGTGAACATGCTTTAAAACTGTAAGGTTTTTTTTTAGTTTATGTTCCCATATTGCTTAAACTTCAACATCAAACAACATAGACATCAATAACTTCTTTTTTACCGTGGACCTCTTGCAGGTCAGAATCTTGACTTGATATGTATTTGTAGGCTTATTCATTACCGTCAATTAGATAAGCATGTGTGTCAATCGAAAGGTAAAGTTCCGGTACAAATTAAGTGAACATAGCTAGGGCGCCTCCTATTGGATTTCAAGTCACGGATAAACCGAGTTTGGATGAGTGTATCAAGGTTGGGTTGTATGGACGCGATTCTATTGGTACAGTTTTGATGTCGTATCGATATTTAGAAACACCTTGACTTGTCATGTGTGATAAGCCGTCTCAGATATCACAAGGGCGTTCAATATTAAAAATAAATTACAATTAGTGATAAGTTTTTAGAACATCTCCCTACACCGACCTATGCAGATGATTCTGTCAAAGTTGACAAGAGTCAGAGTCAGAGTCAGAGTATTTTTTATTGAATATAAATAAATAAATTATCTTATTCAACGTCAAAATTATACTTACTTATAACTACAAGTCAATTTTTTTTTAAATAAAAAAAAAGCTACACGTTTCGGAAGGTGGGCCTCGGGGTTAAGAAGAAACGGCAAGAAACTCTCCCATACCTTTTTTTAAATAAAGTGACTTTACAACAGGTACTGGTTTCTGTCTAAGGAAATTCGCCGGCGAGTGATAGACTTGATCCATCGCCCCTCGTCGAATTTCTGTGCGCTGAGATGGTATGGACCATGCAGTTTTGTCATCTAAGTATTCCTTATTACTATAATAGGACTTACTTATCAGCTCATTTTTAACATAGCTTTTCAACCTCTTTTCAGGAAGGATCAATGATTCCTGTGGTATTTTATTGTAGAAGCGAATACAGTGCTCCATGAATGGTGTGCCTACTTTACTTAGTCTAAAGAATGGTAGTGCTAACCTATTTCTATTTCTAGTGTTAATTGTATGGCTATCACCTACAATTTTAAATAAAGCTATGTTTTTTCTTACATGCACGATATTCTCGTATATATATATTTATTGACAGGTAACCGTAAGTATAACCAATCTGGCAGTTTCAACATCTGTAAGATATCTGATTTGTCTGACCGCAAAAGCGGCTCAGCTGAGTCTTCGTGCGAGATTAGATTAGATTAGATTATTATGTGAGGACCCCATTGAAGTTTCGAATCTATAGTGATTCCGAGAAAGATTGTGTCCTCAACGAGGTCCAATCTTTCAGATCCTATTCTTACACTGCTTTCAACCTGTCGTACATTAGGCAAACAAAATTTGATACATTTAGTCTTCTTTGAGTTTAATATTAGATAATAATCATGTGGAAGTGCTTCAATGAGATAAGACGTCGCGGATATTGTGTTTCGAGCTCTGTAATTCATGCAAAACATATACAGTACAATACAAGATACACAAAGCTACAACAGAGCCAACAAAAATAAAACTATCAATGTTTACCTCGCCATTTATATTTAGAAAAAATATCCGACTTAGTCTCCGCCTCCATGCAGTTTGACCGTCCATGTTGTGAAGGCTTCAGCGCTGGAGTGCGGGCGGAGCGGTTGCTATCACGAACACCTGAGGCCTATTTTACGCGCTACATGACACGTGCCAATATCACAGACTTGACTCTTAACCGAATTCTGATTGGAGTTTCAGTCAATTTTTTGATTTTTGTGCGGGATTTGAATTATTAGTTTGGTATTTAGAGAAACATGCTAAGCAGAAATGCATAATACCTAACCTAGTCTTAAATTTAGTTTCTTCGTTTGGCATACGAGTTCGTTGTCTCCAAAGTATTCGTGTTGTATTGTAAAAACATATACAACCTCAACTAGGTTGTATATGTTTTTATGTTATAAGCAGCAAATGTACGCCACTTTATATCTGCCAAACATCACTTTCTTCTTGTTTCTCTGTATTCAAATGGGGACTACTCAGCAATGCGATAGCCTGCAGCCTCAATTAAAAGAAAGTCCTGACGATCTGGACAATCCAAGCCAAACACTAATAATATCATAATTTTAAATACCTGCAAGACATTACTGCAACACAGCCAGTACCACTCTGAATCCGCTCAAGCTTATCTAAGGACGTTTACGTTCAATAAATTCCCACGCATCATGTATGCACCGGGAGCCCCGATCGTTTACGTGGTATGTGCCTAGCATAACTCATCGCGACTTGGCTGTGCCGTACAGGATCTGCTGTGTAAATATGTAGATGTGATGGCGGGAGCTTTCTGTGGGGATGCGGTCCTGATTTGACTTGAGACTTTGGGTCACTTGGCATTAGTCATCTCGACCTATGTCGTAAAGAAACTACGTTTTGTCATACTGTTTGGCTATGGAGGAGTTACTAGAAATAGCTGTACTGTACCTCAATGCTTGGCGCAAAAATATAGTATAAAAAAACTAAAAAACACGCTTTTATTGTTTTAAGGTTATATTAAAAATTATTTTATTTTTTCTTCTATATTTATTAGTTCGAAGTGCTTTAAAAGCGTGTTTTTTAGTTTTTTTAAACTATATTTATTTTTCATTTTTTAGTTCGAGTGCGCGAGCCGGAAAGTAAGTAGACTGTTTTGTCAATCTCCCAAATACGAGAAATTAATTAATACTGGCGATCCTAATCAGGATAATGAGATAAACTTATGAAATTATTACATTGTCGCTGATTCTTGATGAGTGTACAAAGTTTGAATTGAATCTGTCCGTTTAAATTGGGTCAAAATCGAGTCCAAAGGAGTCAGTTACATACAAACAAACAAACATACAGGTTAAGCTAATAAAAGCGTGATAAAAATCTTTTCCCGAGGGAAAAGAGGAGAGACATTCAGACAGATTCAATTCGGACAGATTCAATTCAAACTTTGTACACTCATCAAGAATCAGCGACAATGTAATAATTTCATAAGTTTATCTCATTATCCTGATTAGGATCGCCAGTATTAATTAATTTCTCGTATTTGGGAGATTGACAAAACAGTCTACTTACTTTCCGGAACGTAAAATAGACTATTTTACGTTCTAATGTAAACGTAAAATAGTCTATAGAGATTTCTACCGCTATCACAGTAGGTTCGGGTTTTTTGAAACAAATACAATCGCAGTATGGGCGCAAAGGCAATGCATGCGGCTTTATTGTACGTTTATCTAAATATTTATTTTATCGATCGCAAACGCAATATCGTCCTTTGATTTTGAATGGAACATAGTTGAGTCTGCTATACAAGCTCCTCTGTAATGGTATGCGGCTATATTTTTATGCTGACACTAAGTTTTTTAGACCTGTCTTTAGTTCATTTAAGACACTTGAATACTTTATGCACGAAACAAAAGTTACAGTCACATACAAATGGCAATAACATGTCGGTACACAGGAGATTTAACAAGAGCTTTCTTCTAGCAAACCCATACTTGTTGTAATTGGAGAATAGTCAAAAATGTATCATGCAACTCCTAACTAGCTGTCATTGTTCATTGTACGGGGGCGATCTTGTTCACCGTTCTACTGAAAAAACGAGTTTCGACCGGCTCGTAGGAATAAAGTGTAAGGTTTGAATAATTTTGATTTCCATTTAATTAAACCTTCTTCCTGTGCCAGTAGATAGTAGTCTCGAGGTTTACAGGTCAGTTCTCTCACTCCTTACTAATTTTAGTTTAGTAAAAAATACAACGACCAGCATCAAAGTGAAATTGACTCATGAAAATTATAGCATGTGAAACTGCATACAAAGGCGCGAAATGACACCCCGAAGCGCATTTGCTTATCCCGCTTCATTTTATTCAAAATCGCCGATAGTGATTGCAAGCACCTGGAATCTGCCATTACTCTTTTAAAATGGCAAACTTTATAGCGTCAATATTTCAATGAAATTGCAGAACTGTCCGCGAAAATCATTTATTCCAGGAAATATAGAGTAAGTTTTTCGTTAGCATGCCATGAATCTGCTTCAGGTTGGACCTTATCGCGTAATGATGATATTTCGAATCTAAAATCCCTTGATTGGGAGGATATTTGTTAGAAATAATTCTCGAATGTTATCTTATTGCCTGTTAATGCTTATTTATTTGAGGATTGTTAAAAAATATCATGGACATGGACGTAGATAGTTTCTCGTCCCACATAGTCACAGACTTCACAGCAATTTTAATACTGTACAGGATGTAACAGAAAGGTATAGCCATATTCAAAGGATTGTTAGGGACATCATTCTAAACAACTTTTACTATGACACAGATTACTAATACTATGACAGAGCAACTTTATTTTTCATTCCTCCATACGTATTGGTCTGGGCGGTCAGCTGAATTATATGGAAAAATTAAAAATAAAGTTGCTTTGATCAATGATCGGTTTGATAGTGAAAGAAGAATGATGTCCCTAATAACCACTTAAAATATGAGTACACCATTCTGTTACACCCTGTATAGCACAAAATATCAAAAAGTGCGACCTATAAAGCATTAAATTGATTGACCTTCAAGTAACACTTAACCCGGAACTTACTTAAACACCCATAAAGTCTCAAAGTGGTCGACAAAGTCTGCGGTCTTACTCCCAGGTCCGGTACACCTCAGTTAACCCCCAGGAATAGTGACCCAATAAAAAGCGGAAGTGTACAATTGAACCAACTAATTTCGCCCCGCGAAATGGTATACCTACTGAATACTGACTACACAGCAGTTTTGGGCTGACGGTAAATTAGATCGGAGATCACGTGACCTGCTTTTCTGATACATTTACCCTGTACCGCGAGGATGGAGTTCAGCTCTTTAGGAGTTTTCGTACTTATAACGATTGTAACAGTGATAAATTTATTGGTTTATCTACACACGTATCTTAAACCCTCTTTACTGCGTCTAGAAACCGCTTGTAAAGACCAACATAATGTACAAATATTTGGTAAAAACTCATTTCTTATCTGAAAATTTGTACATTATGACCATGTACAAAAATTTGTCAAATTATGACATTCAAATTTCGAATGCCGACGCCCGCCTGCGTGCCGCCCCTAGTTTGTCTGTGAAGTAGGTACTACAGAACAAGCTAAACAACTGCAGATCAATGATCATTGCCACAATGCCGGTCAAACATGCGGTTCCTGAACAAATCAAAGAGAGCTTATGATATGTGTGTAGATAAAGTAGTGTATGTAACTGTACATAATTAGGCAATCGGTAAAAACAGGGACAATTTTGTTGTACGCCCTACTGCAGAACCTTACTTTTAATCAAATTTCTCGTCTTGAAGGTTCGAGTTCTACAACAATATAAAATTATTATAATATTTTTGGTCTATGTAACTTTAAATGTAAGTAAATAATGACTTATTGGCTTTTAACGTCATACTGCGAGCAAACTGAACGTATTTTCTTAATCGTGACGGGCAACTTGTTTGATGTCCGAGGGCAAAATGTAAACCTACATTCATATAAATTCACATCTGTACCGAACATTCACAAACACACAAACAAACACACACATACATAACTCATGTATTTTCACCGACACAACCACGAAATTAGGGTTAAAATGGCTACATATTATTATATAATTTGTTTTTAATCATTTAAGTTTTTAGTCTCTAAGGAGCAACCAGTGATCATAACACAAGCAAGTTCAATGCTTAGCTTATTTGTTGGTCTGCTTTATCAAAATAGGGTAGCTTTAAAACTTTAAGTATATTTGTTGCTGTAACAGTTTATGAATAATTATTATTAAAATTATTTTGTATCTTAGTTAATACTTTACTAGAAAATAACTGTGTGGGGACATGAGTCCAACGCGTAGAGACCCCTTTTAGATAATTTCTCAGTTATTATTATTATATATAATATTAACTGATATATATTTATATCATAAATAACTGGGTAATGATACTTTTAGTTTGAATACTTAGTAAATTAGATCTATTTTAAAGACTTCTAATAGAATACTTAGAACTTTTGAAACGACACATCTTGAAAAGTCTCTTTTTTAATGCAATATTAATTTCCTAATAAATCGAAGAAGGAAACTGCTACAACAAATTCTTCATAACGGACGATCTCTCGGAAACTTAAGTAGAGAGACCGGGGCCGGCTAGTTGAACGATTAATTAACAAGGAGTAGCCTCCTGAGGCTCCATTCGCTTGGAATTATTCACTCTATTTTCAGCTACCCTTCTGCAGAATTATTATTAAGAGGAGCCGTAATAAAATTTTGCTTGTAAGCTACCCGTATTACAAAAAGGATTACTTTCCATAGCATGTTATTGAAGGTCGAAGTCAAAGTGAAAATTTCTTTATTATTGTAGAAATTTACTTAGTAAATGTATTTTTTTGCCTCTTTCCATTGAAACACAGCGGGAGAAGCAGGGCGAAATAGAGTTTTAGATATATTTAAAAAAATTGTTGTGTTTAACGAATACGAGGATTACAACATAAATAATACAAATGATATGCAGAAATAAATTATTAACAGCAAGTTGTGTGTTGAGTTAGATAAACTCCATAGAGTCTTGCCATTTATGTAGTATTGAATCATTGTAATATCCCTTTTTTGAGAAAGTCGTATTTACATGTATTTTAAATTGCTCACATAGCGGGATTCGGTATATCTATGGGCTGAACAGATACGATAATCGACGATGTATTACAGCATCACAAAGAGCTGAAGTGGTTGCCGATACGTCTTCGCAGGGATTCTCACATTTTCAACGTTCTCTACAACATTTTACGAGACCGTTTTCCACTTTTTTGTTCCAGCAGGCCTCGGAGAGCCACCGAAAACCAGACTTTATGGTCATGCTTATCATAATGTCTTTGCATGAGGCGGCTCTGTGTAGCGGGTTGCTTCCAACCCTCAAATATAATAATAATAATAATCGCATTTTTTTATTATTAAAAGTGGGAACAGTATACAGTAATAAACACAAAATAACCTAACTTATGTACAAATATTAAATTAAAAAAAAAACTCTCAGATCGCCGCCGTCGAGAGGCAGAGTGCCCAACATGCTGGCACCATTACCTCGCTGTATAGCCAGGCTTATGCGCTGGGCGAGGAAGGTGCCAGCTCTTGGATCACCCGACGCTTCAACGAGTCTTTTCGCAATCTCTTTAAAGACTCGCCGTGCGTCAGTTCCCCACGGCCCGAGGGTCTCCACGCCAAACGGCACAAATATGTAGTCCTCCCCGAGGGCGGCATACTTGCGCCGCTTGAGACCCTCCGCAGAGTCCGCCGCTGCGCCGGCCCTTGAAGAAGTCGCTGATAAATGGGATGGCGCTAGTGTGTCAACACATGTCGCATCCCACACCAGAGACCTCCCATGCTGCCATGCAATGAGCGTCATTCCGTCGGGCCCGTCGTCGCGGGCTATGCCTGGGGGTTCGAGAACAGATGGCAAGCCCGCGCTGGAAAGGGCCCGACGGATGACGTCATTCAGAGCAGCATGTCTAGAGAGACGGCCAGCGCTGTAGTTGCAGGACAGGCCGTGGTGTCCACGTTGGCACACCCTGGCACCGCAGCGGCAACGATGTATCTCATTAGTTTTTACCCCCAGTCGTAGACAGACGGCCAGCGACAGGGTGGTCCTTTAAAGCAACGTGCCGAGCTGTCTGGAGGGGATGGCATGTAGCCAGTGCCCTGACTCTCGCTCCCTGGTTGCGAGCAGACGAGCACGCTCTGCAGGGTTAGTTGCGGCGTTAAGGAGGCTCTCACGCCTTTGGAGGCAGAGCGGCTCATCCCACAACCTTTGGGATTTTGAGTTAAGTGGGGAATTTTGACCCGGACAGGCTTGCATCCAAGCGCTCCTGGCATCGGCTAGATAATTATTATTATTATTATTTCTTTTGTAAAGTTGTTATTTTGAGACACCTTATTGGCACTTATAGATATTATGTTATGATATTGTCATTAGATTAGATTCTTTTTATATTGTACATTGCGGCATTAAAAAAAATGACAATTAAAAAAAAACATCCCCATGAAGTTTCCTGGTGCTATCTTCTCTGCCGGGCGTATTTCCGAAGCACTGGTAGAATTAATGGATTTCCTTTTACTGAGCGAGAATCAGCCATGAATCACCACATGAAAGGGAAATTTCCTTTTCCAAACTTAAACCATAATCAGTTACTTACTCATTAGTTAGTTGATTATATTAGATTTATTGCCCCACTGCAATATGCTGTCAATGTTTATTCCAGGAAACTAAGTACTTATCATTTACTTATTCTAACTTGTTGCTGGCTGACACTAAAGTCTTAACTTGTCTGAAATTTGGAAGTGAGAATTCGATACAATTGGTTTTACCAGCGTTTAACAATAAATCATTGAAGGAGAATACATCATTGACATTATATTTTTTTTTATTGCCTTTCAAGTTTGAAGAACAGTGATTAACATTATTAAAATGTTTTGATTAACTTTCAAGTTCGAAGACCATTGAATTATCATCAGCAAACAACACAATGTCATTGAATTTCTCCACCATGAAAGGCAAATCGTTAATATATACTAGGAATAAGGGCCAAATATCGAACCTTGTCGAACGCTGATTTTTACACCCGATCCATCAGATTTAACACCATTGACTTCTTCTGGATTCTATTGCTTATGTATGATCTTAGTAGATCTAACACTTTATTTATATCTCCGTAATGATTTAATTTCATTAGTAGCGTATCATGATAAAACAAACAAATGCCTTCGAAAGATCGCAAAAAACGCCAATAACATCCTGTGCGGCCTTCCATGCAGATAAAATATGTGATATAAGGGTAACAACGCCTGCTGTTTTCTTGGGTTACGTGAAGGTGTTTTATTGAGCTCAAATATTACCCTTATCTTACACCTATTCAAACATAAAACATATCACGAAGAAATTTCATATCGAGTAGCACATAAATATCGCAGTGACTGCAGCCAAGAACGAGAACATATGTAATATTTTCACCACAATATGGCTAACTAAATGTATACAAAATGTTCGCCTTCTAAGATGATCGGAATCTTAAATGTGTTTGAATTTTCTGATTACGAGTAATTTGAGAGCTCGGAAATAGCTCACAAGGCAGGTAAATACTTCCTTTGTAACAAAAGAATGCTATCTTTCTTGACAAGAGAGATTGAGTTCAGGATACTATTAAGGATAACTGACGTTTACGGATCTTAAGTTAGTGCACTACAGAAAATCAAATTTGGGAAAATTTTAAGATTATTATAATTAAGTATGAAAGCATCCGATTTATTCAGAAAACGATATTTTAAGCATTGTACTTTTCTGCAGAATGTTTAAGTAACAAACTGCATAAATATGAAAACTAATGAACACAAAAGAACACTTTTATAATAGTCTCCTCAAATATGTCTTATATCTACACACGTATCATAAACCCTCTTAACTGCGTCCAAAAACCACACGTTACGACCAGCATAATGATAAACTTCTTGGTAAAAACTAATTTCTTATTTGAATATTGGTACATTATGACCATGATGTACCAAAATTTGTCAAATTTTCAAATTTAGAACGCAAACGCTCACCTGCGTGCCACCCCTAGTTTGTCTGCGAAGTTGGTACTACTGAATAAGCCAAACAACTGCAGAGCAATGATCAATACCACAATGCCGGTAGAACAAGCGGTTTCTGCACACATTAAAGAGAACTTATGATATGTGTGTAGATAAACTAGTGTATGTAACTGTGCATAATTCACTCTCGAATGGTATTATTTTGAAATCTCGAGTTTTAATATCCTCCATAATAAATACCCGAAATGGTTCTCACCAGCCTTAATAAATACTATGAATAGGAAACTAAAAAGCTGGCGCAAATGGAAGACTTACCAATCCTTGGCCGATTACCGTGAATTTGCTTTGCTTCGTACGCGTTGTAAATCACTGTTATTGGAAAACTTTAATACCTATACTAAGAATATAGAGATGTCCATGAGGGGAAACATTAGGGCATTTTGGTCTTATGTATCATCTCTCAAATCTAGTACGCCCGCTTTCCCAGCTACAATGTATTACGGTGAAGTATCCTCATCATGTCCTGAAAATATTGCTGATATATTCTCAAACTTTTTTCAATCGGTGTTCGAACCAGGGCAAAGCATTGATAGTACTGACTACCTATGTTTCCCGACATCTCATAGTGCTCCTAACATATCTAGTATTCATATTAACAGAATTCAAATTCTTCAGAAATTAAAGAGTATTGACAATTTAAAAGCGTAGGACCTGACAAAATCAGTTCTCTGCTCATCAAATACTGCGCTAAAGCACTTCTAGATCCACTGTATATCATTTTTAATAAATGTTTAACTACAGAAAAGTTCCCACAACGATGGAAAATATCCCACGTCACCCCGAAACATAAAGCTGGCCTGCGCTCTCTAGTGACTAATTATAGACCAATATCAGTTCAGTCGTGCATTCCAAAATTATTTGAAAGTCTGATTCTTGATCTTGTCTATCCATTGCTGGAATCTATTATAATACCAGAACAACATGGATTCATGAGACAAAAATCAACTGTAACAAACTTAATTCTATTTAACTACCTATTATTTGAGTCGATGGATAAAAGAAAACAGGTAGATGTTATTTTTACAGATTTTAGGAAGGCTTTCGACAAAGTGGATCATATATTGCTCCTCAAAAAATTAGCTTATTGGCATACGTGGAAACCTCCTGCGCTGGTTTGCGTCTTATCTGTCTAACAGATTACAGATTGTTGTAATAAATGGGTATAGATCTGACCTGACAAAGGTTACTTCGGGAGTAATTCAAGGATCCATATTAGGCCCTTTTTTGTATGCACTATTTATAAATGATATTAAATCGCGTTTTAAAACATGCAAATTTCTTATGTATGCTGACGATCTAAAAATATATAAAGTCATAAGCTGCGAAGATGATTGTAAAGGTATTCAGGAGGATCTGAACAATTTCTCTAACTATTGTAATAATAACAAGCTACAGCTGGCTGGTGATAAATGTAAATAGATGTCTATAACTAAAAACAAAAAACGCTTCATTGAATTTGATTATAAAATTGGCACCAATTTTATCGATAAGGTTTCTGTTATTAAAGATTTGGGAGTTAATTTCGATAACAAACTTGACTTTAAAGTGCGTATAGAACGAATCATAACGAAAGGTTATCAAATGCTAGGTTTTGTTCTTAGGACAGCGAAGGTTTTTATAAAACCAAAAATGTTCCATTCCAAGCCTATTGAAATGATCCAGAAAAAGTTCCTTAGTGCCATCATAGACGCATTACTGATAAAAGAATGTCATACCCCGCATTATTGAAACATTACAAAATAGAATCGTTGGAATCCAGACGTATACTTACAGACGTTGTAACCCTCTATAACATCTGCAGGGGTCATTACAATAGCACTGAACTGTTGGATCGGATCCTCTTCAGAGTGCCGTCTCGCTGCACTTCTCGCAATTGCTAGAGGCCGCTGGAGGATCGCGTGCAGCCAGTGTCCAGATTCTTTCTCCCTGGTTGCGAGGAGGCGAGCGCGCTCTGCTGAGCTATCGGCCAAGTCAAGCAGGTCGTCCCGTTATTAGTGCAGAGCGGATCGTCCCACAACCTTTGGTAGTTACATTTAGGGGAATAATTTTGCCCCGGACAGGTTTGCTACCAGGCAAGTTTTCTGTGGAGTTAATAATATTATAAGAGAGGAATAATTTGCACTTCGAGAAATTTAATTCTTGAATTAAATTTCTCGAAGTGCAAATAGGCCTTGGCCTATTTTCTTAAATTCTGATGTGAGGTGTTCCAGATCTTGTAGAATGGTGTCAACTTTGCCTCCTATGGTCCTGTCGTCCAGATACCAGATGTTAAATTTGGAATTTAGGCTGTTAATAATCGAATGGATGGCCAAACTGAAAATTGGCGGTCACAGTGGGTCGTCCTGCTGACAGCTGACTGCTATATGTTATAAATGATCGCTAAATATTAATTTTGAATTTTTACTGTCGCATTGCCATATATAACTGTAAATAGATGGTGAATGATCTTTAATTTGGGAAAGCAGGGCGCCTCTATCTACCGAATTGAAGGCGTTTTATTTATCAACCTTCAGCAGCACGTCGCCTCCTTTGTCAGCAAGAAAGGTGCGAGTCGCATGCACGGAGGCTTCGCAGCCTCCCCTGCTGGTACAGCTTGGTAAAAACCCAGCGTACCGGCTGGGGTTTAGGGCATTCTTTGTAATGCTCTGGAGTCATGCCGTCAAGACCACCGGTGGAGCCGCTTCTGAAGAACATCACCGCGTCGGCGACGTCCTCGGCTGTAGCCTGGGGGGTACGCTCAGAAGGATCGGGGGGATCAGGGAGGTGAAGTGTTGGTGAAAGGGCTGGGTGTGTTGACACCAGCGCTTTTAGGGTGTCCAAAGAATATGGACCGACAACGTCGCTCGAGAATGGAAGTTGCGCAGCTCCTTTTAAGTCTTCATCACTAATTTTGTATTCTATTAATTTAGAATTGTTGCTTTTGGGCCTGAAAATGTTTCTATTTTGTTTGTGGTCTAAAACGTTCACTGGTAATTTTTTACAATTATTTTTAATCGACTGCGTAAGAGAGCTGTTCTTACTTCTATCCTTGTCTACGTGCAGTGTTCGATATGCAAAAGTCACTAGCTGTTCCCAACTTGGGCCGTCATTGTTCAAGAAGCCCTATCGTACATAATGGGACAGAGAGGTCGCCACGCATGTCCTGGCACCACGAGGGATTCTTTTGATTACCTGGTAATTTTTCTTGAAGTGTCCCAAGGTCGGCCAGAATGCGCTCGTTGACGGCTGGGTTCTGTTGCTGTCATCGGGCGCATCCTGAGCGCCTTACTTGCCTTGTGGTGCTAGGTCATGTATTTTGTGTTTTCTGGCCTGATGTATCTTCAGACCTCTCTGTCCCTTGAACAGCCGCTGTTGCATGCATTCCGGGCACTGCACGAGGTCTGCGAGCGAGGCGTCGTCGGTGGTCTGGCTGCAGCGGGCACCTGTTGACAGCCCAGCTGTCTGCGACATCGACGGAGAACCAACGAGTGAAAAATGTATCTTAATACTATATTTTAAAACTAAATAATTAATAAATAACAAATAATTATTATTATTTCGTCACTGTGATTGCGCGTCACTTCTCCAAAAGCTCCCCCAAACATACTTCTCCTTCACAGCAACAAAGCAAAGCGAAGTCGTCGGCATCGACGTGTTAGCAGCAAATAAAAGTTGGATGTTTTCGTACCATTGAGCTAGAGCAGCGTGATGACGCGCTCCCGGTGTAGACTAGTGCCGTCTCAACGATGATGAGAGGTATCTCACGGACAATCGGAATCTACCGTCCTCAGCAATTAGCTATACAGCTAACAATGCACACGGTAATCCAATATCGTAGTATTGACCACCGACTGATCTTATTATTCAGATGACACAGGTCATTCAACAGAACACACGAAATTTAGGTACCACCAAAAATCCTAGATTGCACTGTTGTCTGTAGAATTGGAATACAGGTGGAAATGCTCTCAACCAACTTTTTATTGTATAATACAGTCTAAGTCACAAATTAGCGGTTTACTACTTCATATATTTAAATTTGTTTAAAAATTCTGAAAATTGTTTTGTTATGAAATCTTAAATATCATATCGGAAATGACAGTTTATTACCTGAGACGATTTGGGGGGAAGGGGTCCGAACATATCTTATTTTTACATGAGTCTGTGCTTACTGTGGGGCACTGTTGTTAGTGGATCAGAAAGTGGTAAACTTTATCTTGGTGTTAAATGACCTAACAAATTATAGGAAGTTTTCAGAATTTTAAACCCTTTGTAAAAACAAACACATTTCGATAAAAACTCGATCGGTATTAAATACATATATATGAAGCCACTGAATAATACAACGTTTTGTGCAGCAGCAGCAGTACCATCTACTTCACAGACGAAAAGCCGAATGTTGGCACGTTGGCACAATCCTTGATTACGTAGTGCAGTAATGATTCATTCGCATATCACCGTGCCGAGAAACGAAACGAAACTTTCGGGTGTGCTTTTGGTTATATGATAAAAATCCTTTATTTATAGCCACTGTAAAAATTATTTAGGCCGATTATTGACAAATCTGAAGAAACAGACCTTAACGTTGTCCTCTCGTCCCCTACGAAAACTTCGGGATTTATAATATGTCACTTTTTCTATGTTACTGTTTATAAGCTATCCTCATCATTGAATATCATGAACGATTGATCTAGATTTTCCTGTGATGTTCCGCGGCGTTTGCACTATTTTATAATTCAAAGATAATACCATCGCTTACCAATAAAAATACAAGCACAAACAGATAAACGCATTAAAACACAAACAACTACAGTTAAATTACAATAAACATCCGTGTGAATGTGCCACACCGCCCCTGTGCTCTGGTCTGTGTAACAAATAAAGCAATTTCAATTTACTAAGCCATTTTTGCAGGCTCAAGAGTCTTCTTACTTCGCGAGTTGTATAATCTTGGAATAGCTTCATCCGGCCGAGAATATATGATTGTGTTATTTTCGTGAATATCTAACACTCATTCATGTGGCTTGGAAATATCGTATACACGACAGCACATCAAGCTACAACCCAGAATCGTGAAAATTGGCACGAAGCATGATCTTGTAGCACAAATAAAATAAAAAATCTGAAAATGATGATGTTTACTTCCATCATAAAAATCGCAATTGACCGGTTTTTATGGATATTCGAGCTGGTCTTCTGGCTGTTGATATAAGGATGATTCACAATCAGTATGTTTTATATTAGGTTATTTAAAATATTGCCCAACCGTTTCTTGAATTTATTACCTATGAACTTCGCACATCGATCATCATTTGCAATTTCGGTCTTTACATCGTTACTCCGCACCAAACCTTCTCCAATAACTTCGCGAAAAAGTTTTGCGGAACCTTCTCTGCAATATTTCTAAAAATACTTTCGTGATGTTTTCTGTTTGTAAAAGTTTATTATTAAATTCGCAACCTCTTATCTCAGATTTGTTGCCGTAATATTGAAGAGGGGATCTGAAAGCTTGGGTCTGTTGGAAAAACTGCCTGAGGAGGCGCCCGCGCCCTTTCGAACTCCCTTGTTGGAATCTTAATCAGAACTTCTTGTTGTTGAATAGTAATGTCGCAGTAATTTAATGATATCAATTCGAGAGTTTCCTCGTATTTAAAAATGACACTGCATATAAAGCACATCAAAATAAGAAAACTAAATCTTAAGTGTGTGTGTGTGTTATAGATTAATTCCATTTGATAAAAATAAAAACGAACAAACATTGCTATAAGTAAGGGTGTTTAATGAATCATTTTCTTCCTATTCTCAATGAGGAAAACGTAGCTATACTTTGGCCCGTATCAGCAAGGTATCCATATCAAGGGAAACGAAACGTTTTCCACCTCTCCGTCGTCTAAATTAAAAGCTATTTATTTGGTCGCCACTTCCTCCGAACGACACGAACGGAACGTTCCGATAAAGTGTTCATTATCACAACATCTGTTTCGTCTATTACTTCCATCATCTCGAGGATTTAATCTACCGAGGTGAGTGTTTTTATCTTGTGGCTGTAAACTCTGATTTTATTCACAATTTTATGCGGAGCCCGTTTGGTGTATCGAAAGATTTTTACTCAACTCTGCCAACCGTTGTTTTTGCTTGCTTAAAGAAGTATCAGCGTTGTTATGATTTTATGATGGATTCAGCTCGAGACGAGTTTTTCATGTTATCTGATATAATTTTGATTGGAAGTTAGGATATATCTATCAACTTTCGTAATCCTCAATATAGTTTTAATTCGAATATTATCTCGCAGTAAGTAGCTCACAAAATTTGCATTCCCACACTATGACCGACAAGAATACACTAAGTTTTGATTCCAAAGCAGTTCCTATGCCTCGGCCTCGAAAGAAAATCAATAAGCAAAGCCTGTTCAAAAATCTCTTCAGATCCAGCTTAGTTTCAGATGTGTGTTTGCGTTGAGGCGGCACGCCTCGGCGGTCTTTCTCGGCGACAGAATGCACTCACGTCCGCGGGCCGCGCCACGACGACTTGCCAAGGATTCCGCGTCCGAGGGGGTATGCTACACTGTCGATGGGGTTCGCGGCATTTAGATGATGGAGGATGAACGATAAGTATGGGATGATTACTTATTAGAGATGTTTAGGTATTAGATCCTCGGATGTGAAGATGTGTATATATATCATATATGTGTATATATATATATGTGTATATATATCGGCGAAATGTCATAAAGGGTGAACTGGTTTGTCTGACAGAATGCTTGTTTTCCTAGGTCAACTTCAGTTCCATTAATCGTGCTATTTGAATCGATTATCTTAAGTCTAGTAGGCAAGGATAGAATTATTTAACCTGGTCCATTAACAAATAGGATGCGCGTATCTGATGTTGATCGTCAAGTATGGATCGGGCGTGTAGCATACCCCAAACGTTTGTTGTTAACGGGATCGAACGCTCGCAAGCACTTAGCCTACGAAAGCACTAACATTACTGATCACTGTTTCGTCGCAAACGTTTTCTGCCGGCGGTGATACCTTTTAGCGTTTACAAGTGTGCTCGAGTTCTAAAAAGTTTTCAGTTGCAGCAAATATCAGTAAGGCTAGACATGGTATTTTTTATAAAGATTCAACCAAAAAGTAATGCAGAGTAAAAAGTATTCTTTACAGCGAGCTTCAATAGCAGTTCAATGAGAAGCATCGCAGGACTGCGGGAGAAAATCCATCGAGCGTTCAGTTTTCCTCATTATTTGCCGTGGGGGCGTGTCAAAGCCCGTGTAGTTCAAAGGTACGAGACATTTTCCGGACGGTGGCTGAATCGTCGCCCTTTCGCTACGTGAGCACTTATCCAAAATTAGTAGGGGTGCGTTGTCTCCGCGCCGGCTGGTGCACTCCCGTCTGAACCGGCTTTGGCGGACTTGTATGAGGATCAACAATTTAACATAACGTTACGCGTTTTTCCATATGGGGTGGCAGAGGCACAATACGGTACTGGACTGCTGGTCAAAATAGATACTTTTTAAGGAACAGTCAAAACGGGTTTTTTTTCACGAGTTCTATGAAATGAGACGTCATGGTCAAATGCTGACTTTTTGTCACAAAATTGAGTTTATAATATACAAGTACTGGAAATATACAATGCTGACATTGTCAAACATTTTTGTTGAAATAAGTTCAGCTTGAGACACGTTTCTAGATTTATTGGAAATACCGTATTGTGCCATTTTATACTGTTTGGCCAGTTTTTCAACACACCATTTTGCGTGACAGGGGGCTAACCCATCGTTAGAGGAGTAGTTGTGAAGATAATTTTATCATGAATGAGTTTTCGATTGATCTTTTTCCGAAGGGGCAGGTTGGAATGTAACCATACATCCATTAATTAGCT
The DNA here is from genome assembly GCA_949825045.1 of Argyresthia goedartella. NCBI lineage: Eukaryota > Metazoa > Arthropoda > Insecta > Lepidoptera > Argyresthiidae > Argyresthia > Argyresthia goedartella. Next base: position 17,585,331 of record OX463810.1, read on the forward strand.
TAAACTTACCTATACAATACCACTTATACCATAGCACTTCGATAACTTATTTGACGTGCCTACACGAACTGTTCTGGCTGTCACCTCGTATTGTACTTATTAGAAGTATGTCGACGACGGACATTAAAATGTATTTTTAACTATGTTATCACGTAAGTGACCTGTGTCTTGAGTGATAATAAACGTCATTAAAATTTAAACCTTATATTTTGCTGCGATTCAGTGCAATACTGTGGCATAGGTCTTTCCTCTGTAAGACTTGCTTTAATAGGCCAATAACAGAAGATAAAAAAAAAACATATGGTATATGCATAGCTTTGAGCTTGATATAATTATGCAGCTTAATCTAAAACATACCGTAAAATTATATTTGATTATAAAAGTCTGAAAACTCTCATTTAGGTTCTCGTACCTTTAACTGTTTATATGTGTGTGACGTCGCTGTTTCTGTTCCCACGATACAGGGAATCCTAGTGTGGGGCCAGAAGCAATGATGTTCCTGTAAGTACATGCTTGTTTTTTATAGCATTTTATGCATTTTATAGGCCTATTACATCCCATAGACTAGAGATGTATATGAAAAACTTAGATATGGGTTTGCCAGTACCAGATTTTGATGAACAGAACCCGAACAAAATCTGTTCTGACTTCTTCAACATTATTCAAACAGAATTCAATACAGTTTTTAAATTAAAGAAAGTCAGTGCCAACAACGGCAAATCTAAATTTAATGACTGGGCAACATTTGGAATTCGTAAAAGTAGAGCTATCTTGTATGATCTTTATGAACAAAAAACCTATAACTTTGATATGAAATTTCATGACTATGTTAAAAAATATTCCAAAACTTTCAAGTTGGTTTGTAGAACTGCAAAAACTGTAAACTGTAAACTGTAAATAGAAAAATACAAAATTCAAATAATATAATGAAAACGGTTTGGCAAATCATAAACCGTGAAACTGGCAAAATTATACCTAGGGATAATGATTTCTGCTTAAAGATAGGTGATGATGTTGTTAAATCCAACGCTGAGGTAGCTCGAGCTTTTGAAACATTCTTCACCAATGAACCCTTACTCACAACAGAGCGTCTAAATTCATCTCCATATGAAGCAGAGGTTTTGTTAAAAAAACAGCACTAGTATCAGAAATGTAGATTTTAAATTTTATCATGTATGTCCCCAGGATACTGTCAAAACGTATAGATTACTTAACTTACAAAATACTGAAGACCTGTGGGGTATGTCAGTCAAAGTCATTGGTTCAATAATACTTGTTATAGCCCCGCACCTAGCTTATATATTTAATAAATGTGTTGATGATGGAGCTTTCCCAGACCTCATGAAACACAGTAAACTTATACCTCTGTTCAAGTCGGGAGACAAGGGTGATCCGTCAAATTTCAGACCAATATCGGTTCTTACAGCACTAAGTAAATTTTTTGAAAAGATTATACTCAATCAAATGCTCTTACACTTCAACCGTACAAAACAACTTCACGCCAAGCAATACGGTTCCACTAGGGGTAAATCGACTACGGATGCAGGTATTACCCTTATATCTCATATTTATTCTGCATGGGAAGCCGCACAGGATGCTATCAGTGTTTTTTGCGATCTGCGAAGGCATAAATTGTGTTGATCATGACACGTTACTAATGAAATTTAATCATTACGGAGTTAGAAATAAAGCGTTGGATCTACTAAGATCAAACCTAAGCAAAAGAATTCAAAAGGCAGAAGACAACGGCGTTAAATTTGATGGATCGGGGGTAAAAATTGGCGTTCCACAAGGTTCCATATTAAGGCCCTTTCTTATTCCTGGTTTTATATTAACGATCTGCCTTTTATGGTGGAGAAATTGACTAACATAGTGTTGTTTGCTGATGATACTTCACTGGTCTTCAAAATTGAAAGACAAAAAGAAGATTCTGATGATGTGTCGTGTGAGGATACGAACCTAACCAGAACCTAACAGAAAACAACCAGAATAAAATTAAGAAATGACAATTTATTTGGGCTATTTACAATGAGTTTTAATTTAAAAAAATGAAAGGAAGATGAAGATGAATGAGGTGAAACAGGTTTTATAAAATACAGATATCTGGATAGAAAGAAGGAAGCGGAGAACACGAAGAGAAGTAGACCAGTGGGGTGATGACCAGGTGGCGGGCGTATTTGTAGTTGTAGATGTTGTTAAAATCATCGTTGTAGGAACGGTAGCGGCGTACTTGTAGCTACAGCTCGCTGGATCCCGTTGTAGAAATCGTCGATGTAGGAACGATAGCGGCGTAGGCACGGCTCGCAGAATCCCGTTGTAGATGGAGTATTTGAAGATTTGAAGGAGTTTGAAGGCTTCGCAGGATACCGCAGGATAAGGCCTTTAAGTGATACTTCCAGGTCAGAAGCTGACGTGAGACTGTCAGAATTGAAGAAATGTTCCGCTTTTATACGCTTTTTGGAGAGTTCTAAAAATTATTTCAATTAAACGTAATTTTTGAGAGTGGCCAAGAGAGAAAGAGTATTTTTGTAAAAGTAATAAAGTAAATATATCAGACCGCTAACGAGTTTGAAAGGACATTGCCATGACAACCAGATAAACAATCAATATATCAAATGTCAAATGTTGGTTTCAGGCTCGTAATATAAAATTTAACAGTAAAACCATGAAGTAAATTACCTAAAAACGAAAGGAAAAAAAGTAGCGCACCAGCGCGCACGAAGCCCGAGATTGTAGAGTTTTGGAGAAAGCCAAAAACAAGGTCACCAAAGGTAAGCCCCTTCCCTATCGATTTAGAAGTGCTGATAACATGAAAATGCAGAGCGAACATGATTTATTAATGTATTCTTATGGTTTAAAACATTACAGGGTCCTATGGAAATAAAAGTGATAACCAATAATAAGCCGCACAGCTCACCAAGTATCCAGCGTAATAGAGCAAGGTACCCTGACGGACAAACAGAAAGGACTGATGATGGAGCTGGAGCTAAGAAATACGAAGCAAGAATAACATGTAAGTAACATAACACAACAGATGTCAATAGAGTATTATCTTTAAGCTTGACAATTCAAGCTTAAAGATAATACTCTATTGACACAATAAATTGTGAACCAATGTTCACAATTTATTGTTAAATGCTGGTAAAACCAAATGTATCAAATTCTCACTTCCAAATGTCAGGCAAGTTGGGACCAGTTTAGTGTTGGACAGCAATACGTTAGAATTAGTTAATGAACTGAAGTTTCTTGGAATAACCATTGATAACAAATTGCAGTGGGGACCCCACATAAAAAATTTGCTGGTAAATTAAGTTCTGCGGCTTACGCTGTTAGGAACATCAGACAAAACACGGATGTGGCTACATCTAGGCTAGTATATTTTAGTTACTTTCATAGTGTCATGTCCTATAGTATCTTGTTGTGGGGGAAAGCTATTCGAGCAATTTATAATTTAAAACGCACAGACTCCTTAACACAGTTTTTTAAAGAAATTGACATACTAACTGTAGCTAGTCAATTTATTTTCGAAAATATATTGTATGTACGCAAGAACCTTACAAAATTTCCCAAACTTAGCGATAGCTGTAATGTTAACCTAAGAAATAATCACAGACTACTTGCGCCCCGGTTTAGACTCGCGAAGGTTAGCAATTCTTTCAAGGGTCAATGTATTCTCTACTACAACAAGATACCTCTGGAGATCTTGAAATTCCCATTTCAGCAATTTAAAATCCATGTTAAAGCGACTATGTCGAAAAAGTGATATTACAATGTTCAAGATTATTTAAATGATGGGTCTGTATGGGGTTAATCTAGTTCAACACAGACCTCGCTGTTAATAATTTTGTAATTATTTATTATTGCCTGCTTATTAAATAAAAAAAAAAAAACATAATTGTATTAGTTAAGCACAACCTATTTTTAAAAGAGATCTAAAAATCAATCTGTGGGCGTTTCTACGTCTTTCTTCTCCCACAGTGGTCCAATGTAGAGAAGTGGCAAAAAATGACGATTGCTAAGTATATGTAAATATCTACAGTAATAAAGACATTTGGAAATTTGGAATTTGGTTTTTGTTTAATGCAGTACCAATTAGCAGTGACTTACCAATCGCTCTGAAAATGCCAGTTATCATGGCAGCTATATCAAAATTTGTAAGTGGGCGTAGCACATAAATGCCGCACGTTGAGATTTAAGATGTAAATGCATAATGTTGTTAGTTATGGGGATAGTTGAGGACGGAATAGTAGTTTATGAGACTGATACATATGCCTAATTATGTACAGTTACATACACAAGTTTATCTACACACATATCATAAGCTCTCTTTGATGTGTTCAGGAACCGCATGTTTGACCGGCATTGTGGCATTTAGTTGTTTAGCTTGTTCTGTAGTACCAACACAAAGTAGGGGCGGCACGCAGGCGAGCGTCGGCGTTCGAAATTTGAATGTCATAATATGTAGAAAATTTACATATTATGGTCATAATGTTCAATATTCAGATAAGAAATTAGTTTTTACAAATTAGTTTAACATTATGCTGATCGTAACGTGCGGTTTTTGGACGCAGTAAAGAGGGTTTATGATACGTGTGTAGATAAATAATATATTAAACCAAGATTTTTAACGGGAATGTACCAAAATTACCAGAATCGTTTGTTTCCGCAAGCCGCACTCACGCGATAGAGCATGTAATCCGCTCGCGTTAAGTTAACCCAGGTTCTTTAAACGATCACGCTTAGACAAGAAACCCCGAGGATATCTCTTAGAAAATGTGTCTTCATTATCTACTTTAAAAAAATCTGAAAATTATTACTTTTTGTTGTAGGCATCGTGTTATGTACTCGTTTGGGATATCTTACCCGGCTTCTAAAACAATCAGGCTTAGGCCTATCCTAGTGTGGGCCAGAAGCAATGTATGTGCATGTAAGTACATGCTTATTTATGTACTTACAGGATATCTTACACAAGAAACCCGAGGTTACTAACGTAATCACACGAGTGTCCGAATACGAACTGTATAATCTCAGCTGCCCAAATAAGTAATACAAAAAAGAAATTACGAAATTACGAATATGAATGTGTATACATTAATATTCGTAATTTCGTAATTTCTTTATTGTACTACACAAAACAGACATACAGATAACTTATAATAGAAAAACATGCACAAAGGCGAGCTTATCTCTATAAAGAGATTTCTTCCAGAAAACCATGATGTGTAGGAAAGGTGATGGTTGAGCAGGGAAGACCTGCGCATAACAATAAAACTCTATAAGGACTACGAGTAATATATACTACAAACAATATTATACTGATATCATAACTGAAAAGGGAGAGATAGTGCTTCTTCAGCCGGTTTCTGAATAAATTTAGAGATGGACTGTCCCTGATAGTGCAGGGAAGCTTATTCCAAAGTCGTGGCTCGGAGTCTGAACCCGTGCTCGTAGGCTGCAGTGGAGCGATCTGGAGCTTTGAGCATAGACGCCATATGAGTTTAATGCAATTGTCTTGGGACTTTACGACAAACATGCTCCCATTAAGAAAGTCGGGGTAAAACATCTGCCGGCGCCCTGGCTTAACGATGCTATCAAGCGCCTAATGGCCATGAAAAATCGCGCTAAGTGTAACTACAAAAAGGATCCGACAGATGACAACTTTCTTTCCTACAAATGCCTTCGCAATCGATGCAATCGTCTCTGTCGAGACGCCAAGCGCCGCCACATCTTCGAGTGTATCGAAAGGTACACCGCAGCTCAGGTGTGAAAATTCCTCAGGACACTTGGTATTGGCAAATCCCAGGACATGCATTCGGGTGATGTTGATCTGAACGCTCTCAATCAATCCCTCTCTGCTCCACCAGTTGTAATGGACCCTTCTATCAAGGAAGCCACTCTCCAGAGTCTGCGCTCTAGGTCATTACCCAACACCACTCCTTTCAACCTGAGCAATGGAAGCGACACGGTTAAGAAAGCATTTCTAGCAACTAGCTCCAAAGCTGTAGGAGATCATCTGCCAACAAATGATTCTAACTATCCTTGATGATCTGCTTCCGGCCATAACACATATTTTAAATTTCTACATTTCAAATTGTTCTTTCCCTACTGCTTGGAAACAAGCATTAGTTATCCCTCTCCCTAAAACATCCAATCCCACCTCCTTTAAAGAGTATCGCCCCATTTCTATCCTGCCGATCCTTTCTAAAGTCCTCGAATCCATTGTCCATACTCAGCTCCCCCATTATCTTTCCTCTAAAAATCTACTTAATCCTTTTCAGTCTGGCTTTCGAACGGGTCATAGTACTGTTACGGCTTTATTAAAAGTGACCGATGATATTCAGGTCACCATGGATCAAAGGCAGCTCTCGGTGCTGGCTCTGCTGGACTTCAGCAGTGCTTTTAACTGTGTTGACTTCGACATTCTCGTTGAACTTCTCAAATCTCTTAACGTCTCCTCCCTCTCTGCCAGCTGGTTTGACTCTTACCTAAGAAACCGAAAACAGCGTATCAAGTCGGAGGAGGCTCCGGTGTCCCCCAAGGGACACTCTCTCTCTCCTCTTCTGTTCTCAATATTTATCAATTCCATATCCGATGTCCTTTCTTCTTCCTATCATCTCTACGCGGATGACCTTCAAATCTATCGTCACTTCTCTCCTGATGATGTAAATTCCGCTGTGTAGGCGTTAAGCGCTGACTTGGCTGGTATTAGTGGATGGGCATCGTCATTTGAGTTGCTGGTTAATCCGAATAAGTCCCAGGCCATGATTATAGGTACCAGACACTCTTTAAACACGTTGCAGCAATTGTCTGTCCCTTCTATAACTTATAACGGTACTGTAATCATGTATAGCGATAAAGCTAAAAACCTGGGTGTCATCTTTGATAATCAATTGTCCTGGTCAATGCATGTTAATGAGGTCAGCAGGCGAGTTTACGCAACTTTTCATTCCCTCAGGAGACTTCAGAACTTTCTTCCTCGCCAGACCAAAATAACTCTCGCTCAGTCCCTTCTTCTCCCCCTCATTGATTATGCTGATGTTTGCTGGGTTAGCGCAAATGAAGAACAACTGAACAAACTCGAACGAGTTCAAAATCTCGGGATTCGGTTCATCTTCGGACTGCGCAAGTATGACCACGTATCTCAGCATCGCAGGGAGCTGAAGTGGCTACCGATTCGGCTTCGACGGGACTCTCATATCCTGTGTTTCCTTTATAATATTTTGTGGAACCCTCGTTACCCTAACTTCCTACGTGATCGCTTCGAATTTCTTTCTTCAAGCAGGCCTCGGAGAACTCATATGGCGTCTACGCTCAAAGCTCCAGATCGCTCCACTGCAGCCTACGAGCACGGGTTCAGAATCCGAGCCGTACGACTGTGGAATGAGCTTTTTTGCACTATCAGGGACAGTCGATCTCTAAATATATTCAAAAACCGGCTAAAGAAGCACTATCTCTCCCTTTCCAGTTAGATAATATATATATATAGATATATATATATATATATATATATACATATATATATATATATATACATATATTTATTATACGGTTTATTCATATTTTTACGTTGTATTTAAGTAATTGTGTATGCAGTCTATTTTTAGCAATTAGGGTTATCAGTACACAGTCGGTCCATAAGTTCTGTCACAAATATTTTGCCGCATAGTAAATAATACCAAGTTTTATTTTATTTAATACTATATATGGTTTGATAGCTCATTAAATACTGATAAATTAGAACGATTATTGGATTTAAATGCTTAAAGCCATATTTCACAAATGCTAGTTTCTTCAGAGATTTTGCACTTTTTTACCCAATCAAAAATACGGACGTGATTCACTTTATCTTTTTTCCATGACTCTTAAAACCTTTCAAACTTACGTGAGATTTTAGTCAGAACCCTCCCTGAATCCAATACCTTCATTTTGAAGCATAAGATAACTAAGTCTGGGTAAAACTAATTTTCATATTCACATTTTACGTAGTGTACTTGTTGCCCACAAGATCATTTTTATACGTTTTTCTGAAAACGTAAAAAGTACGTAAAGTTCTCTTTGGGAGCAGTTGGAATTGAAAGCTAACAGAAAATCAAATGCTAGTTGTTAAGCATGGTCTAAAATCGAGATTTCAGAATAAATAAAAAAAACCTTGTTGGTTATCTGGAACACTGTTTTTTTTATTAAATTTGTGGTAAGTGGTATTTTTGTCAGTTGCGGCGTGTTTTGGGTTCGCGATTGTCTCAAGATATAAGTTTTTTTTTATCATATTGCGCTAATCGTACAAAATGTATTGTATTGCAATTTGATTCGTATAAAATAAGCTTTTTAATCATGTATAATACGAATAAGAAAAAGTTTATTGCTGAGTTTTATCTATCAAAAACCTTGTGACAGAACTTAAGGATCGACTATGTATAATACCAGGGCGGAGTGATAAGTATGGTAAAAATCAATTTTAGAATAAAATTATCGCGAATTGTATGAAACCTCCTTGTCCACAACTCCTTTGGAGGACTAAATTTAGACTTTCAGCCAGTACTACCGGTTAGTTTTTTTTTTATAGACTAGAGAAAACCAACTGAACGCATTTTCGCAAAGATGGAGAAAAGTGAATTTCGTGTGTTGATTAAACATTATTTTTTGCGCAAAAAAACGATGACGGAAACAAAACAAAGACTTGATAAATATTATGGGGACTCCGCTCCGTCGATAAAAATGATTCATAAGTGGTTTACTGATTTTCGCTGTGGCCGTACTAGTACAAGTGATGCTGAACGTCCAGGACGCCCTGTTGAGGTCACTATTCCAGAGATGATCGCTAAAATACATGACATAGTGTTGAACGACCAAAGAATGAAAGTGAGCGAGATAGTTGAGACAGTAGGCATCTCAGACGAACGGGTGCGAAATATCTTACACCAACATTTGCATATGAAGAAGCTCTCCGCGCGATGGGTGCCGCGTTTACTGACTGTTGATCAAAAACGCATGCGTGTGACTACTTCGGAGGCAGGTTTAGCATTGTTTCAACAGGATAAAGCTGAATTTTTGCGTCGTTTCATAACAGTTGACGAAACATGGATCCACCACTATACACCAGAAACCAAGCAGCAATCAAAACAGTGGTTTGCTACGGGCGAACCAGCTCCGAAGAAGGCCAAAGCAGTTTTATCGGCCAATAAAGTGATGGCTACAGTTTTATGGGATGCACGTGGTATAATCCATATTGACTACCTAGAGAAGGGTAAAAAGATAAATGGCGAATATTATGCCAATTTATTGGATCAATTTGACAAAATTTTACCTGAGAAGCGACTGCACTTGGCTAAGAAGAAAATCCTCTTCCACCAAGACAACGCACGAGTGCACACCTGCGCTATTGCCATGGCCAAATTCCATGAGTTGCGATACGAGTTGCTTTCTCACCCACCATATTCACCAGATTTAGCCCCTTGCGACTATTTTCTGTTTGCAAATTAAAAAAAATGGCTCGGTGGACAAATATTTAGCTCCAACGAAGAGATCATACACGAAACCAATGCCTATTTTGAAGGGTTGCCTAAATCGTATTTTATGGAAGGAATCGAAAAGCTAGAGAAACGCTGGATGAAGTGTATTGAGTTAGAAGGGAACTACATTGAAAAATAAATAATATATTTTAAATAAATGATATTCATTATTTAATTTTTACCAGACTTTTCACTCAGCCCTCGTATTGTTTGTAGTATATATTAGTCGTAGTATTTATAGAGTTTTATTGTATGCGCAGGTCTTCCCCCGCTCAACCATCACCTCTCCTACCATCTTGGTTTGCTGGAAGAAATCTCTTTTGAGAGATAAGCTCGCCTTTGTACATGTTTTTTCTATTATAAGTTATCTGTGTGACTGTTTTGTGTAGTACAATAAAGAAATTACGAAATTACGAGTTCTCCGAGGCCTTCTTGAAGAAAGATATTCAATACATCTTTCTCCTTGATTTGTCTAACTTTTTATCAGCTGCAGTAAACTGACGTTTCTAAATGTCATTCCGTAAAATAATGTTGACAGCCTAATCTCAATAGGGATGTGATTCAGTTCACAGAAGATATAATCATTCCATAACTGACTCATAATGAGCATACTTAATTCTATTTATTATTCATGTAAACAAAAGGTTGTATAAACGTTGATCCTTTTACAAATATACAAGTTATCGCTCAAGAAAACGCTCTCTCAAGTTGGTAGTACTGGATTTTAATTACGGTGCTACGATGACGCTTGGCCGCCTTTTAACAATATTGAACATCACACTCCCTATACTTACACTAAAAAACATCAATCCTCTACTATAGTAATAATAAATGAATAAAAAAATACATTACAACTTATTATTAAATCTCAAAAACAAAACCAAACTGATCATTCATTTATTGAATGATTCACTCACTCATTTAGCTACATCCCTATTTATTATTCTGAAACGGCAACCCCCAAAATGTCATTTTACTGAAGCTGCTAAAAAGTTAGACTGTAGTTTCTTTATAACCTCTATAACTACGTAGATTGTATAGGTATCTATTAGTGTGCAATAAATAATTATTAATTATGAATCTACAGCTGATGCCCGCAACTACATTTGCGAGGCCCTCGGAGTTATTATTTACCGAGATAACGTTACCATCCTTCTGGTGCAGTCGGATTAAAAGTATCCTATTTGTTAATTTAGCTCATAAAATAGCTCTGTACAAATTTTCATTCAAATCGGTCGTGCCGCTTCAGCGTGATTGAGTCTTAAACACACAAGCATCCAAAAAACCTTTACATTTATAATATCAGTTGTATTCTTGCTAAGTAAAGCAAGACAACATATTAGTAAATATGTTAGTTAAAATTTCTGTTTCTAGCCTAATTATACATTTGTTTATACCTGCAATAACAATAAAATCTTATACAATCCCTAGTATTCCTATCTATACTACGTGTTCTTTTTTACATTTTCTGTTTTATTTTATATGTTTATTGTGTTTTATTATCTACATACATATAAATTAACTATTACCTACCTTGTCTAGTATATACCTCTCATTTAGGTACCTGTATACTTATATCTTATTAAAAAAAAACCCAGGTCATCATGCGTGTGACGTCGCTGTTTATGGTTCCCACGACACAGGGTATCCTAGTGTGGGGCCAGAAGCAATGTATGTTTCTGTATGTAAATGTTTATTTGTCTACCTATTATAGTTATATTTAACTGAACAATCTTTTTTCTTGCGTTTCGAGCCGCTTCCTGTTTAGCATGTGATGTGTTAGGAGGAGAGTTGTAAGAGTCAACAAACATTTCAGATTCCTCCTCCATAGCTGTGGTTTCCTGAGCAGAAGTATCTGTATCGCTCATTTCTTCAAACACTTAGGTGCTGTCGACTGTGGTGACATAATAATGCTATCCGCATTGTTGTTTTCATTATCATCATCGCTGAGGATATATAACAATAGCGTCTATTTTAGTTAAATGTTTCCTATTTCTGCAGCACATTTTTCCTGTGAGATCACTTATTAGGAAGTAATATCTCGGCTGTGGGCTTCCACCTGTGACAAGCATTGTCGCCATTTAGTGCAATCACTACGTGTCTTGGATTTAGTTCCGGGAGGCACTTTGTTATTTCGTCATACCGCTGCTTGGAGGATAGTTGAGTTCATTTTGTCATAATCTGCGCAATTATTACGTTGTGGTTGCAGTTGGCGTGCTGGACAGCCGATACCACCCCTAAGCGCCTAACGATAGTTCAAAAAAGCCAAATAAAAGTCACTCCCCGACTTTATTGACTTTATTAAAATTGTGTTTACAGTTCTGCTCGTTCACTGCGTCTGTTTGACTGTGGATAATGTGGCAAATATGGCTAGGACCCCATGAGTTCGTGAATTTTGAAACCCCAAGTTTTTTAATTCTTTTTTCGTGTAGGCTGGCCCATTATCGGCCATCAATCCCCCTGGAATCCCATGACGTGCAAATTTCATTGCCAGTATACAACTTTTGAACGAAGAAAGCAAAGCAAAAGAAATTATTTTTTTATGATATACAAATATGCCTGAGCCCACTTTTGCCCATGGTATGTTTGGTATGTGGTGTGGTATCATAGGCTCGTGCCCGGGCTGCGCAGCCAAGTCCACATAAACGCCGCAGCGGCGCAATGCTCGCTTGATGTCACGAGACATGCCGAGCCAAAACATTGCATCCCTAGCACGGCGCTTACATCTATCAATACCTAGGTGTCGTTCATTCATTCGCATATCACACGTGATATCATTTGTGATCTTAAAATGGGTACTAAATTATCTTTGTATCATTAGTGTATTGAAATAGGCTCCATTTTTCCAGTACTTTTTAGTTCGGGTCATGGAGGATTTGCACACTATCTGCATAAGTACAAGTACAAAGAGAACCATAATGCACATGCTGCTAGACTGCCCAAGGTATGACTATAAGGTATGAAACTTCGAGAATGAAACAGGAAATATACTTACACGTAACAACCTAAAACATATAATGGCCGATAGTTACAAAAATATTTTCCTAGAATATGCAACGAGCCTAGCCATATCAAGCGAGATTGAAATTAATAAATAAAACGGAAAATGGTTATTCATAGGTTCCATTCAACCCTGTGTAAATTAAACTTATATCGTGAACTTGATAATTTTGTAATATGTAAATTTTAATTTATTTTAAAACACTCTAAAATAGCTTTAAGCTAGTAAATTGTAATATTAAGAGAAGTACAACTTTGTAGCGTAGCGTTAAACTAAGGAGGAGAAAAAAAGTTGATTAAATTAACTAAAATAACTCCTCCCAACCCAATTCTAACAAGAATTTTTCTCGAATAAAGATTTATGAATGTCCAACACTACAGAGTAAAAATCCTACACGGAAAAAGGCGTTGAAATATGTTAGATCTATCTGCAAAGGAAACAATAAAAAGTGCGTATCGCTACTGTGTATCAGTGAACGTGGCTGACGCCTACTAGACGGGCCGCCCACCCTGCAGCAGCGCCGCGTCCAGCGCGTGCGAGCTCGTGTCTACCGAGGTGCGCTGCTAGGCCAGGTACAACACTAGCACCGGCGCCGAGCATAGTTCGCGCGTAATGTCCCCACACCCACACTGACGTCTATCTTCAATAAAAAATACTTCAAAACTTCAAAATATTTATTTAAAAATAGATTCTTACGAACACATTTTGAATGTCATTTCAATCTATATGTTGGCGGCCGATCGTCGAATTCGGCACATCGTGATGTTCCTGGGTATATCATGATATGGCGGCATTTCTTGATCTGCCATGGTAAACCCGCCATGTCGTTTCGAGACCAACTTTCGACGACCTCCCAGCCTATTACTAGGCATATCGAAAAATAGGGAGACAACAGATTTGGCTCGGTAGGTTGGGTAGAGCAGGTTATTGTGGCTATATTTCAGTTGTGTTATAGGTTAGGTTATAACTTAAAAGAAGCAAAACAACATTTAATAATGAGGATAAAAAAGTCTTTAAAATTTACTACTCGTTTACCCATTAGTAGTCCACCAACTCCCGTATGATGGTCATCCTACTATTCTTGATTTGGGTTATGACCTAAAAAAAAATTGATTAATTATTTTTAAAAGTATACAGAAATATTCAATCTAGCATACGTATAACAACAAAACAAACATTTTTAAAATGAAATAGATTTGTTTATTCGTAAAAAAAAACTATTTTACGATGTGAAGTTTTATCCTTTGGCCATATTGTGATGTGGCAAAGCGTTTACTGGGAATATCGACAAACGTTTGGTTCTCATCGTTCTGCCCGATTCTGGTTTGGGCACATCATGATGTGCCCCATAGAAAACAGCGTATTTTAAGACACGCCGCCATATCTTAAAATGATGCGGCACTTCATGATGTGCCCAACATAATAATACAAGAAAAACTACTACCGCTTCGGAAAGCGGAGAAGCAGCGGTTCAAGTAAGTCATACACTGCAACACGGCCTACTTTTATTTCCTATTTGTATTTTTTTTTTCAAATATAGGTCTTGTGTTACAAACGTGTGCGTGGTTCTTGTGCTGCGCTGGAAAATCAGAGCTCCGTACCTTTTGTCATTGATGAAATCATCTAACCTGTAATATGTTTTATAAAGTAATGCCTTTAAATTTATTTTCTAGCAAATTTCATATCTCTTCCGGTATTTTGTTATAGTATTGTATAATTAGACTCACAAATGAAGTCCTAACTTTAGCTAGTCTATAGTAAGATTGGGAATTTTTATGACCGCTTCTTATATTATTTTGCTTGTGCCTATCAACATTTTAAGTGAAGCTAATTATGTTCTTCCTAACGTACTTACATGACATTTTCATAAATATATTGGCACGGTACAGTCATAATGCTAATTCATATGAACAGTTCCCTCTGGCAGTCACGACTGCGGAGGTTATTAATTGCTTTAATAGCCCTTTTTGTAGAACAAAAATTTAATCAATATCAGCAGCTCGTCCCCACAGCAAAATTCAATAGGACATAATGCTGTGGAAATAACTAAAGGAAACAAGTCTCGCCGTAGCTACATCCTTCAGTTGTCTGATTTGTCTCTCACAGCATAATCTGCTAACTTAGTCTTCCCGATAAAAATGTTATGTGAAGCCTCCATTGTAGTTAACCTTGAATTTGTTCACAGTTAATAATTTATTGTTAAATGCTGGTAAAACCAAGTGGATCAAATTCTCACTTCCAAATGTCAGGCAAATTGAGGCCAGTTTAGTGTTAAACAGCAACATGTTAGAATTAGTAAATCATACAAAGTTTCTTGGAACAACTATTGTTTGCAAATTGCAGTGGGGACCCCACATAGATTAATTAGCTGGTAAATTAAGTTCTGCGGCTATAAAGAGCTATTCAAGCAATTTATTAGCTTTTTAAAGAAATTTACATACTAACTGTAACTAGTCAATTCATTTTCAAAAATTTAATGTATGTACGCAAGAACCTTACAACATTTCCCAAACTTAGCGCTAGCTGTAATGTTTACCTAAGAAATAATCACAGACCACTTGCACCCTGGTTTAGACTCGCGAAGATTAGCAATTCTATCAAAGGGCAGTGCATTCTTTATTGTAGTAAGATACATCTGGAGATTTTGAAATTGCCATTTGAGCAATTTTAAAAGCATGTTAAAGCGACTTTGTCGAAAAAGGGATATTACAATGTTCAGGATTACTTAAATGACGGGACTGTGTGGGGGTTAATCTAGCTCAGCTCAACACAGACCTTGTTGTTATTAATTTTGTAATTATTTTAATATTGTGATATTTGTATAAGTTAAGCACAACCAATTTTTAAAAGAGATCTAATAACCAATCTGTGGGAATTTCTACGCCCTTCTCCTCCCACAGTAGTCCAATGTAGAGAAGACGCAAAAAATAACATTTGCTACGTATGTATATGTAAACTAGCATTTACCCGGCGCGGCTTCGCACAAGCTCTGTTCTGCAGGATAGTCGAGCATTAGATAGAGTTAGTGTGTCATTTTATAAAATTTCAAAAAGTTGAAATACGTTATACAAAGCGAATCAGTAAAGATACTGTTTTTCAATACAATACAATACATTACTTATATACCATCCAACCGTTCGCTAAGACCTACACGAAAAAACAAGTTAATATTACCCATCAGGACCTTTAGTAATGTCAATAAAAATATATAATAATCTGCCAGAAACTCGATTAAATGAACCAAAATATAATATATTTATACTTAAATTAAAACAAATGTTATACCTTCAATAAATGCTTTTATACAGTTAATGAGTACTTAAATGACAAATTTAAATAGACAATAAATTCATTTCTAGGAAAAAATTTCATGACCGTATTTACTTTCCACTGACTTTTAGTAAATATTGTACTTAATTATAAATAAAACAACTTTTTATTCATTCAAAAAAAGTACAAGTATCATGCACTATTACAAATTAATAATAATATTCTATCAACAATAAAATAATATATCTATATGCCAAAAACTAACTAAACAATCCGCCCCAGGACATCTCCCTGCCAAAGGTTTCCAAGACACTGGCAGCGTTACCCCGCTGCACAGCCAAGGAAATCCTCTGCATGAGAAATGCCCCGGAGCGGTGGTCAAAACCTCTGTCTCTGAGGCGTCGGCCCAACTCTTTCACAAATAGTCTGCCTTGTATCCCCCACACCCCAGTCGTCTCGACAGCAAGCGGCACGAAAATGAAGCTGTTAGCTAGAGCGGCATACTTTTGATACTTCAGCCTAGCGGCTGATTCAGCCGCAGCACCTGCAGTGGCTGTTGTGGAAACCACATGGGAGGCTGCGAACGTGCAGACACAAGTTGCATCCTACAAAAGAGACCGCCCTCTCTCCCATGGCACCAATGTCAGTCCGTCAGGACGCTTCCCATCCGAACGGCACAGACCAGGCGGCTCCAGCACACTGGGAACGTTTGCCGAAACCAAAGCCCTTCGGACAATGTCATTAATTGCGTGGTGCCGAGAAAACCTGCCAGCGCTCCTGACGCAGTGAAGGCCATGGCGACCCAAACCATCCACCCATGCCCCACAAACGCAATGATGCGGCTGACAGATTGTGCATCCCAAACGCAAGGCAACTGCCACACGCAATTAATAATTGTCCAAGAGAGTGCCTAGCTGTGGAGAAGGTAATGCGTGCAGCCACATGCCCGAGTCGGGCTGAGAAACCGCGCGCAACCGCGCCAACTCAGGTCCCACAGACTGAGCAAGCAGCTCGTCCCGAGTCACCTCACACATGGCCTCGTCCCACGCGCGCTGACTATCCAACCTCTCCGGCAGATCCCTTCCAGGACAACGAGCCTTCCATAAGCCCTCCGCCTCCTCCGCAAAAGGGATGCAAAACCCGTCACCATTAATACCCAAGATATGAGTTACGAGTTCCACAACACCATGCGAAGAAGCCAAAAAGGCTGGAAGCTCGGTGTCCTGTAAGTGTCGCACACCTAAACCCCCATGCCGGATCGGCAGCGCAGCCTGCGCCCACTGAGTCGAGGACATTTCCACATTAATGATGCACTCCAGTAAATCCTTTAATACCGCATCATAACTTAGAGTTGCCTGTCTATGCAACCAAACCGGAGCAGTCCTAACGGAATAAGTTAGTCTCGGAAAAGAGAGACAACTTTTTAAAATAGTCAGGGCAACATGGGCGGAGAGCTGCTTGAGGTGCTTTTTGGAAGCCGCGAAAATATCTATCTTTGTCTTAATAACCCGCGGTATACCCTCCGGGAAAATAGGGGCTCCCAGAAGTGTAAAATCCTCCCTGGCTACATGGACAACACCCGGCACAACCGCATGGATGTCAGCGCTCAACTCCTGCGTGAATTGCCCAGAATAGGAGTATACCTCACACTTCTGAGTATTAAGACTAAGTCCCAGGTTAGAAAATCCCTGTATTAGCCTTCCCAAATCCTCCATGACCACGTCCGGACTTCCACCAATCGTGCCGTCGTCCAGGTACCACACGTTCAGCGAAGAACGCAACGAGGCCACAACCTCCTGAATTGCCAGGCTAAAAAGCATGGGACCCAAAGGATCACCCTGTTGTACACCAACCCGCGATTGGATCAAATTTCCACCATAAAACAAATTAGTTGGGTCACTATAGCACTGGTGCAGGAAAGGGTACAAAGACGGACAGCAGGCCAACACCTTGCTCAAAATGACATCTCGCTCAACGGTATTAAAAGCGTTTTTCACGTCAACTTTTATTATGATGTCGTCTGAGGCGTCTCTACTCATAGCAAAAGTCCTGGTTGCATGAATGGCAGCCTCACAACCAAGAGCTACACCAAACCCCAACTGCACGGGTTGAAACAGCGATGCCAGGGCATCCCTCGCCGCACCACAGCTCAATTTCGCCACCAAACGGCGAATAACGCTCCCCACAGCAATAGGGCGAATGCCCCCGTCCTTCTTCTTTAAGGCACACAGAGAGGCACCGTAAAGAAAAGGGCACACCTCCCTATTAACCATGCCCTTTAACATAAAGTTTGCCAGGCTGCATAACGAACCCAGAAGTGCAACCCCACCGTCACCAGCCCCCACCGAAGTCGACTCCTTTAGGTGCTCCGGACGCAAGCTATCCAAACCACCAGCAGATCCGTTCTTAAAAGAGGCTATGGCCTGCGCCACTTCGCCCACCTCCACAGAAAGGCACTCTGACGAAAGATCTGGCCCCCAAGGAGAGTCCAAAGGTCGGCCAGGTAAGGGATGTTTATCTCTCAAGGCACACAACGTTTCGTCATTATCGTCTGCAATGGTGCAGTCCGACAATAAAACCCGGACCGCACCACTGAGGTCTCCATCATGCACCTTGGATTCAACAATCCTGTACAATGACCTCTGTCCAAAGGGAACCCCCCCAGGAGCCAAAAGTGACGCTAGTGCGTCACCCGAACCTTCATTGGCAACATTGTCCTTCACCTTTGACGTGAGAGAGCGCCTACGGTCTTCCGAAGACGGAACCCTGAGCGCAGAATAAGAAAAAGTTAACAGGCTTTGCCAATCCAGAAGATTATTGGACTGGATGCATCGCCCGATCACCTGCGATAACTTCGTAGCAGCTATACACCTAGCGCCCTTCGGAATGTGCTTTAGCACCCGCACACTTTTTCTCAGAGAAGACAAATTCGCCAATGAAGATGAAGACGCAACTACCTCCGGAGCGGCACTTGGAGCAGCCTGAGCGGCACTCGGAACAACCTGAGCGGCACTCGGAGCATCTTGAGCGGGCAACTGGGACTGCGCGGGTTGCCCGCGACGCGACTGGCTACTCCCGTGAATGCGGCTAATATGCACACTCAAGCCACGAGGTACGACATACTGCTTCAACGAGCCGGGGCAGTGGGGACACAGAGCTGTAGGCGCGCTCATAATTAAAACACACAATCATAATTACATGATATAAGTCCCTCAATAAAAAGTCATTACTCACTTAAAATAAATAACCAATTAATTTAAATAAATGATTAACAAATTACTAAAAATCTATGTTCTTAGCACAGTCACTGGTCGTGGCGGTGTGCTACGTCGTCGTAGCACTCTATGACGACAAGCCTCGAAGAACTCGTTGAATATTTTTTGAATAATTGAGCTAGATGCAGTAGCGTGATGAGCTTCCGGTGTAGACTAATGCCGTCTCATCGTTGATGAGAGGTATTTCTCTGGCAATCGGAATGTGCAGTCCTGGCTAAGCTTATATCGTAGTATTGAACACTGACTGATCCTATTATTCAAATGGCACAGGTCATTCAAGGTAACACCAAGAACACTAGACCAACTTTTTATTGTACACTGCAGACTGAGTCACAAAATAGCATTTTAATATGTGATATATTGAAATTTGTAGAAAAATCCTGAAAAAATATGAAAAAAACTTGTTTGTTGTCAATGTCCAATTATAAATTAACAAACTTTATTTCCCTCTCTTCTATTGCAATGCCTTTTTTAGAAGGTCTATAAATAAAACATGTATCCTTATAACATCCTACGTAACATCAATTTTATTGAATGCAATAAATATATTGAGTATTGAGTATAATCCGCACGTCTACAGTTCATTCAATAGAAATACTTTTATGGCATCTAAAAATGCTTTTGTATGCATGTAAGTTGTATGAAACGACACGACATTGTGAATCCAATAAGTCATGCTATGGAAAACATGCCAGGATTCAACGATCTAATGAACACTTGTAAGGAAACACTTATGAATGTACAGAATGTGGGAAATATGCCAGAATTAAATAAAACTGACCCATTTAATTAAAGTTAAGATTGTGCAGGTAGTAGAAAATATACCAGAATTCAAATAAAGGGATTATCTTGTAAGAAAATACTTATGAATGTAAATAATATTATAAATGTGCCAGAATTTAACAAAACGGACCATTTTGTAGGCATGTCATGTTCCATTACACTACATCTACATACCTAGATATTAAAATATTGATGTCGTATAAAAGTATCTTTGTTATAGGATGAAGAAGTAACAAAAAGCGTCGCCCATAAATTCGAATGTAAGTCGGAAATAGCCTAGAATGAAGTTGCAGTTTGTGTACACAAGATGAAAGAATAGGCTAGTATCTCCGTAAAATAAATAGCGAAAATAAATAAGAAAAGCATTATTCCTGTAATTGGTAAAGGATTGACGTTGGTGACTAATGTCCCTCCCTTCACAAGTGTCAAACATAGTTCATATTTAGCAAGACATAGAAAACAGCAAGTTAAGAAAACTGTTTTTAAAAATATAAAACAAGTTGAAGTTTCAGCAACCTTAAATGATATTTTACTGGCAGAATATCGCCACGAGGACACATTTATATAACTATTTTGCTCAGAGGAGTCAAAAAAATTGCTAGTCAACATAAAATAATGTTTCGCTGATGGTAACGCCGCCAAAATCATTTGTTCAATTGTATTTAATAATGCGTGACGTCGAAAGTACGTCGGAGCACACTAATGTGATACCAATCTTTTACGCAATAATGACTGACAAAAATCTCTTATTTAGCTTTATTTGATTTTATCTTCACACGTATCATAAACCCTCTTTACTGCGTCCAAAAACCGCACGTTACGATCAGCATAATGTTAAACTACTTTGTAAAAACTAATTTATTATCTGAATATTGAACATTATGACCATAATGTGTAAATTTTCTACATATTATGACATTAAAATTTCGACCGCCGACGCCCGCCTGAGTGCCAGGGGTACTTTGTCTGTGAAGTTGGTTCTACAGAATAAGCTAAACAACTCAATGCCACAATTCCAGTCAAACATGCGGTTCCTGAACACATTAAAGAAAGCTTATGATATGTGTGTAGATAAACTAGTGTATGTAACTGTACATTATTAGGCATTATGTATCAGTCACATAAACTACTATAATAAATCCACTTCTACTAAATACCGTAAAACGGGGTGTATAGGGATGCAGGGGGGAATAGGGACAAACTCGGGATTGCAACTTAACAAGACAGAAAAGCTACTATCTTCAATCAATTCCATATTTTTATGGTACAAATTCATAGTCGAATAAACGAGTTGTGAGCTGGCAACACTAGTTTGACATGAAGTCAGCAACAAATTGAAAAAAAAGCCATTGAATTGCTGTTGTGAAACTGGTGATATTTTGTGCTTTAAAACTAAAGTTTTGAAGTATAGAATAGTCTGTAAAAACACCCGAAACAATAAATTGTTTCGGGTGTTTTTACAGACTATTCGGATTAATGCAGTTTTCTAATACGTTGATTGATGTTTCCAGAGACTGTACCCAAAATGTAAGTACAATTTTAGCGGTAGTTATTAAATTAAACAGAAATTTGTAGATGCCGGTATTTTTTTTCATAAAAGCAGTTATTAGGGTCGCTGTGGGGGCGAATAGGGATATACGGATGGGGGCAATAGGGATGCAAAGATAGGTGAATAGGAACGAGACTTTAATCAATAGAGACCGTAATGGATCAATAGGGACAGGGTTATCACTAACAAAAAACATTACATTTTTTATTTTTTATCGACTATCTACCTACTTATAATTACATAGATACATAGCGTCACGCCTTTTCCCATACGGGGTAGCAGAGGCACAACTGTGCCCACTTTCAGCCAGTGATCCAATACACTATTTTGCGTGACAGGGGGCTAGCCTATCGCAGCTATGGAATAATGAAAGTTTCCTCACGATGTTTTCCATCGCCGCCGTTAGAATGTCCATATAAAGTTCTTAAGATAAATGACTTATAAAAAAACTTTTTTCTTTTTTATTCCAGATAGATGGCAGACAGATAGATGCTGAAATTTTAAATGCTCTTATGGATGATTCAGAGTAATAAGTGAGACTTACTGTAACTGTAGAGGTTTGTGTTATTGTGTTTTTATTGTTTAATGACTTGTTGTTATTTTAACTGATACTTACTGTGACTCTAGAGGTTTGTGTTATTGTGTATTTATTGTTTAATTACTTGTTGTACTTTAAAATGATATTTACTGTGACTAGGGGTTTGTGTTATTGTGTTTTGATTGTTTAGTTACTGGTTGTAATTATAAATGAAAGAAAGAAAGAAAGAAATATTTATTATAAAGACAGTGAACACACTACAATTACAACAAAGAAACAAAACACAGAGATAAATAGTTGCATTGACACATGATATAAAATGAAATGACAGTCGTGGTGTGTCACTGTCATTATAAATGGCGTCTGACTCAGCATTATGTTGAAGGCCAGGCCTTCAACGCTGATTTTCAGTCAGCGCCAAGTGTTACCTCGCGAGCGCCCCAGACCGCGGCGTGGTACAATCCATAAATACATAAATATAAAGAATATATAAAAAATAGGTAACAATAATGGTAAATATAGATATGGCTGTTATATATGACACATACAAAAAGTTAAATAAATAAACATGGCCCGCGCTTTTTAATCCCTCTTTTCATTAAATTTAAGTGTTGGGTTTTCGGTCCCACTGACAATGAGCGACCACAGACTCAAGTCTTATTGCGGCGTGAGGTTGGTACGGAGGGGAGGAGTAGTCTCTGCTGATCTAGCAAATGTGCCCTGAGTTTCCGCCCAAAGGCACACCTACTAGCCGCTTCACGGACTGGAGGGGGAATATCATTCCAACACTTAGATGCCGCAAATCTGAAACTCCCGCGGAAAGTCGCCGTTCGATGCGCCGGTGTAAGTATTCTGTGCTTGTGCACGCCACGTAGCCTGGTCGCCCATTTATCTTGGTGTACAAGTAGGGTGGGGTTTGCGTGTGTATTACACCAAAGAGTAGTTTGGCTAGGTGTAAATGCCGACGAGCTTCCATGTTCAGAAGTTTAGCTGCATCCAAGTATGGGGTGATATGGGATCTAGGAGGGATTTTAAAACAAAAACGTATACATGCGTTTTGCACACGTTGAATTAACCTTTTCAACCGACCAAGTATACAGCTACCATATACGACATCACAGTAGTTTAATCTAGATAATATCAATGATTCACTTAGCCTGACACGCAAATCAGTGCTAAGGTAATCACGTATATTATAAAGAATCTTAAGGCGGTAGAAACAATTGCTGACTACGTTTCTGATATGATTTTTGAATAGAAGCTCACCGTCCATCAACAACCCAAGATTTTTTGCTTCTACGACCCTTTCCACTGTGTCGCCCCTGATAGCTATATCATTGAGGGCTAGGGCTTGGACAGTATTATGGATCTGACATTTTGTACCAAGGATCATGTACTTAGATTTTCTAGGGTTTAGCACTAGACAGCTCCTCTCTGACCATGACGCCACCCGCTCTAGATCGTTATTTATGGACTGGACTGCAGTGTTGATGTCGGAGGGGACGGATGATATATTTAGCTGGGTATCATCTGCGTAGAGATGGCACATGCTGCTCTCCATGACAGAAACTATCTCTGCTGTGTAAAGAATAAACAAAAGGGGGCCTAATATCGACCCTTGAGGCACACCCCTTGTTAAGCGCTTTATCGAGGAAAACAACATAGTACCATCGCTTTTTTCCAATCCAATAACCTGCGCACGGCCCCAGAGGTAGCTGTCAAACCACTTCACCGTGGTACTGTCAAAACCATAATAAGACATTTTCGATAATAATGAGACTTACCGGGACTGTAGATGTTTGTGTTATTGTGTTTTTATTGTTTAATTACTTCTTGTAATTTTAAGTGAGACTTACAGTGACTGAAGAGGTTTGTGTTCTTATGTTTTTAATGTTTTATGACTTGTTGTTATTTCAATTCTTTTTATTAATCGGCTAAGACCCAAATAGGTCGATCTATGATAGGGCTAAAGTGTGTTTATTTTTTTAATAATAAAAATTTGTGACAACCCTGATGGTTTTTCCCTATTGTCCCATGCTGGTCCCTATTCACCCCTATATCAGTAAGAATAGGGATGGTGTATATTTTTAAGAATAGTGTAAAGCCCAATGATATTTGAATTTCTTTCAAATCTTTTTCGTAAAATACTAGTTTAGACTCAAGTTTCTACATCATTAACTACATACCTTTCATAGAAATAAACAGAGAAAATCTTACGTAAAGTTGAGAATCCCTATTGACCCCGTTTTACGGTACTATAGTAAAACCAGCCCTCAGTTAAATCCAGAGAAATTCCTTATTGATTTTTAAGTTGCAGTCTCAAATTCTCTGACAATAATATCTCCAAAAATCATAATAAAAAAATGCTACTACCATTTTTGTAAAAGCATATGGGAAAAATCAAAAGAGATTGATAGAGTGAACACATCGCCGGATAGTGGGATTGTGCACAGCACTTTCTTTGGTGCCAGTTGATAGAATCTAAGATTCAGTCATAATGTGAAAATTTCAACAGTGAGAAGTTGAATAAAATCATGGAAAGAACTTAAATTAAAAATACAAGATTTATTAATTAATGGTGCGTTTGTGTATGCGAGAATTGGAATTCTCAAATGAACACGAGTGTGAACAAGAATCAGATTACTCTCGCAAACAGCAAATAAAATTAATAATAATAATACCTTGGACACTATTTACACACATTGATCTAGCGCTAAACTAGGATTCCCTGTATCTTGGGTACTAGACAACGATACACATAGTTATATAGATAAATACTTTACTTAGATAGATAAACAATCATGACTAGGGTACAAACATCCGTTCTCATCAAACAATTTTATTTATTAAACTATTAAATTTAACATTAATAAAAATAACAGAAAACAAGCAGAAATAGAAAAGGAAATTTAATAATTCAAACTCAAAAAACTCAAAACGTTTATTCTGTAAATAGGCCACAAGGTCACTTTCACATGTCATTTCATTTCATTTTTTACAGAACATTTGGTATTATTATCATATTATCAGAAAAAAAAAAAAAGTACTTAATTATTGTTTCTGAGAGATGTAAAGAGTCTCATGTCATAATAAAATAATTAAAATATAAATAACAGAGATGTATAGTCTCTATAGTCAATAATACAATGATAATAGGAGATGTAAATGGTCCCCACAGTCAAGAGTAATAAATACACAACTGCAGTTGATTCAGGGACAAATTGAAATTGGCCATTTTTTGGAGATTTACGTTAATAGGATTAAGAAGATGTACGTTTTATTTTGGTTCGATCTTTATGTTAGGTTCATTCTATGTGTAAAGTCACGTTTGGTCGATGCTCTTACCGGCTTCTTGACTGCGAGTGAAAAAATTGAAGCTCGCCATCATTGTGTTTGTCTTCGTGCCACAATACGCGTAGAACTTCGCTATGAGCAGGGTTATGTTGTCACGGTCGGTCTCCTTTTCGAACTTCAGAGTTGAAAATAAGTCGTTACCATCGGGCCCTATCAGATTGATGAGTAGGCTAACTTGCAAATCACTAGGATCCTTGTCCACACACGATGCTTTGAGAACACCTCAACATGTTTTCAACACTTGCGCCACGCGTCCAAAACACAAGTTCCATGGGTGGGCGTGCATGTTCCTTAGTAGTGTTGATTTGTTAGTTATTTTATGTAAAACTAACGTCAAATTCTTCCTCGAAATCTACCACAAAACAATATTTTAGCTCAGACCGCTGCCACCATGAAGCAAACACATGAGCGTCGGAATACGAACTACTTTATTTCCTCTACCATATACATTCATATTCACTATAGTTACCTCTCTCAAAAGATATCCTGTTATGTATACGTAATGTACGTACATAACATAAAGGTTATATATATATATATATATATAAATACTGGTATGTGACAACATAGACAGTTATTTTGTACTAGTACTGTTTCTGCTTCTACGTGAGAATGCCCATAATTCTTATACCATTTTTTTCTGTGAATGAGGCAATTTCCAGGCAATTTAGAATTGCTAGTGTTCAGGCTTCTCAGCACCTAATGACCTCGTAGGGGCCCATCAGCTACGAGGTAGCGTAACGATCAGTTGCCAAGAAGTGTGAACGTCGGCGGTTCACCGAGCTGAAGTTAATTGGGGTCGATCTAACCTGGTCTGTGCTTCGGTCCCGTCAACCTCCTGTCTCTCTGCAAGGCCCGGGTGCACCCTAGGCTCTTCTTGGTAGACAGGTTCTTCAGCCAACCAGGTATGACTGGCGGGCCAGCTTCAATGAGCACAGTGTTCCAACACAGGTTATGTTACGTGGTAAAAACAATCGGGCACGAAAATGCGAACTTTATCTGGTTCGAGAAACAATAACACACTCAGCTATATTAACAATCCTGAGGGAAACCCGAATACATTCCAGATGGCCTGCGATTTAATTTCAATACCCTAACCAAAACGCGTTTACATTGCGAGGGCTTTCGTCTGTCAGTTGTCAAAAAACTGCTAGGTTGGCAGCTAACGTCAAATTCAAAATGGCCGTTCAGAAACCATCGATCGAATATCGATTTGGAATCGAACAATCACCCGCCCGGACAGGCACCCACCTGTCCCCTAATCTACGGGCAGCCGAGACAACGTTGCTACCGCTCGTTTTAGAACCGAGCCTCCTACTAGAACCTCTGCAGACCGGGGGGTCCCGTCCTTGCCAGGGAACAAGTTAACAATGCGCCCCCTGCGCCAACGTAGTGGCGGTAGGTTAGCATCCTTAACCAGAACGAGGTCACCAACACTAGGGGGGCTAGTTTTGTCAGTCCACTTAAGGCGCTGTTGTAAGATATGCAGATACTCGAGCGACCAACGCTTCCAGAAATTCTGAGTAAACTGCTGCAACATCTGATACCTTGACAACCGATACAATTTCACTCCCTCGAAGGGGTGCTCGGGCAACGCGTTAAGTGGCTGTCCTATCAAGAAATGGCCTGGGGTCAGAGCCTCCAGGTCATTTGGATCCGAGCTGAGCGGACACAACGGTCGCGAATTGAGAACGGCCTCGATCTTATAAAACAATGTCGCGAGCTCCTCAAAAGTCAGCGCGGTCTGACCTACTATACGCCCCAAGTGCGTCTTAGCTGACTTAACTACGGCCTCAAAAATCCCACCCCAGTGGGGGCAAATCGGTGGGCTGAAGGTCCACTGTATACCCCGACGGGAGAGGGCCGTTCCAATATCCACTTTATTTACATTCAAAAAGTTGACTATCTCTCGTAAGTATCGTTCCGCACCGATGTAGTTAGTGCCGTTATCAGAGCGGATCAAAGTTGGAAGTCCCCTTCGAGAAATAAACCTATCCAAACAAGCAATGAAAGCCTCTGTCGAGAGATCAGCAACGAGCTCGAGATGTACCGCCTTGGTGGATAAACAAACAAACACACATAGGTACGCCTTGTATTGCCTAGCGGTACGCAATCGTGAACTCTTCACCATAAACGGTCCTGCAAAATCCGTACCAACACCTGAAAACGGTCTGACCTCATTCACACGGTCAGGGGGCAAGTCCCCCATGAGAGGTTGCATCGTGGCAGCCTTAAGTCGATAACAAGGCATGCACCGAAACACGATGTTCCGTATGACACGGCGGGCAGATAAGATCCAAAACTCCCGCTGGAGCGTGGCCAACAACGCGTTACAGCCGGCATGCGCGTTTTTAATATGACGATCAGTCACCAGCAATTCAACTAACTGTCCCCCCTTGGGGAGCAGAAGTGGGTGACGAGCCGAATACGACAGATTCGCATTGCGCAATCTTCCTCCTACCCGAAGTAACCCGGTCGAATCAACAAAGGGGTTGAGACGCGCGACGGCTCCCTTCAATTTCGAACGTCCACTTCGTATAATCTCCAATTCTGCCCCAAACTTCGAGGACTGTACCAACCGGACCAAATTCAATAGCGACTCGTTTCGCTCTGCCGGAGTCAGAATAGGGTTCAACGTTCGCTGATCGCGAGGAGTACGACAATTTCGAGCGAATCTCCTAATCCAAGTGGACACGTTTATCAACTTGTTAAGTGAGCTATACCGGTCCAGCAGAAACCCGGCGTCAGGGTCCTCAGCCTTCTGGGTAACATGCACGGCCGCTCTGGGGCCATGATCCGAAGATACTACTACATGGCTGTGGGGCCAGTCCGATTCTCTCTTGGCAAGCCAGGGTGGTCCCCACCACAAATGGTGTCTAACGAGTTCAGGAGCCTGACATCCCCTGGATGCACAATCAGACGGGTTCAATTCTCCTGGTACATGTCTCCAGGTCAGTGGGACCTCAGACGACACAATCTGGGAGACACGGTTCGCAACAAAAACCTCTAAGTTATGGACCGAAGCCTTCAGCCAGCACAAAACAATCTGACTGTCCGTCCAAGCGTACACCGTATCCTCCAAAACCACTGACCCTCGCAATACTGTTAGAGTGTGATTCAAAAGTTTGGTCAAAAGAGCAGCCCCGGAGAGTTCCAGTTTTGGAATCGTCATCCTTGTCCGAATAGGCGCTACCTTGCTTTTTGCCAAAACCAAACGCACGTCGACCTCCCCGGTGGAGGTGACGGTTCGCAAATAAACCGCTGCCGCAAACCCTCGTTCAGAGGCATCACAAAACCCGTGAAGGGTTGCCCTGTAATCCCCAGCAGGGACCAATTTCCTCGGCAGCGATACATTATTTATGTCCGATAGCGAGGTGAACATTCGCGTCCAATCAATCAACAAATCACCTGAGAGGTGGGTGTCCCAGGTCAACTGAGCCGCCCATAGCCTTTGCATAAAACATTTGAGAGCAAAGGTGACTGGAGAAATCCATCCATTCGGGTCGAACGTTCTCGCAATCGTTGACAGTACTGACCGCTTCGTCCAGGCCTTCGGTGTTTCTAAAACCACCCGATAGGTAAACTCATCATGGACGGGCCGGTACTGAATTCCAAGTACTGACAACATGTTAGGGTTGTCAGGATTCTCAAAAACGTGCGGGTCTTGTTGAAACTCATCTGTGAGACCAGCCATCAACTCAGGGGAGTTGGACGTCATCGACGTACAAATCTTGCTCCAGGATAGCGGCGGCTCTAGGATAGCTCACACGGTCACGCGACGCCAACTCCCGCTGGGTACGCATCGCCAAATACGGGCTAGACCATAACCCATACGTGTTCGTGTTTAACTCATAGACCTTGACTGGCTCGGCCGTGGACTCACGCCAAAGTATCAACTGATACCTTCTGTCAGCCGGATGAATTACCGTTTGCCTAAACATCATCCGAATGTCTGCGACAAATACAATCTGGTGCCTCCGAAAGCTCGTGAGAATATCCGAAATATCACGACTCAACTTGGGTCCCGAATGTAGACACTGATTCAGGGACATCCCGTTCGAGGTAGGTGCTGACCCATCAAAAACAACTCGAATCTTGCCGGTAGGGGCTCGTAGGACGGCATGGTGTGGAAGGAAACAATGATCCTCAGATCTCCAGTCCACACCCGATACCGACATGTGTCCTAACGACTCATACTCCCTCATGAAATCAACATATTTTTGTTTAAATACGGCGTCCCTTGTCATCCTACGCTCCATCGACATCAATCTCATCTCAGCCATCTTCCTAGATTCTCCTAGTGGCGGTCGATCGGCCCTGAAAGGCAGTCGAGTTACAAAACGACCAGAACGAAGGCGACCAGTACTGTTCTGGTAAAACAACTCGCACTCTTCTTCGTCTGCGTCGACTCGACGAACGGTGGGAGGTTCCTCTATCTCCCAGAAACGTTGGATAACGTCTGACAACGCTGAGCCAATAAGTATGCCATCTGACTCGGCAGGCCTAACCATTGGCAATGCCGGACCCATGATCACGTGACCAAACTTAGTATCCACAGCAATCAACCCGTCCGGCTGAAGAACTCGCTGATCCGACAACAGAAACCTACCCAGAACGTCTGCTCCCAGTAGCAGGTCGACCGGGGCTGGAGTGTCAAAATCGGGATCCGCCAACTTGAGTCCTGATGTCAGGAATCGAACGGCCGGATTCAACTTCACCAAGGGGTGTCTGCCCATGACATGCGTCATTACTAAAGCTTGCACGGATGTTTTTGTCAAAATGTCATAACGTGGAGAGAACGTGATCACCGATTGACCAACTACATTCGTAACCGTAACATTCCCCACGCCCCGTATTGATTTATTATACCTATTTACCTTGAGGCCCAACCATTTTGCTAAATCATTCGATACAATGCAGCCCTGAGCTCCAGAATCTAATAGGGCGCGAACGTATGTTGGGTTGCCCGCCAAATCCCAAACAAGCACAGAGGCGATCGGTAACACCAGCGTCTCGGGTTGGGGGGTAACAAATGGTTGAACCGCAAATTCCTAGCGAGGACCCCCGGGGCCCCACTGTGCCTGTAACCGATCAGGTATGCAGCTATACGCCAGTGGGTCCCATTGTACAAATGGCCCACGCGCCGGTTCCATTGCCACCCTACGATTCCCCGTAAAGGGGGGTGGGCGTGAATTCAACCGTGGCCGCTCCATGAGCGGGGGGGACATCACATGTGACCGACGAGGACGAGGCGACGAGCGGGGCGACAACTGAGGCGGCGTCCGAACCGCACCCGCATAGCTCGAAGGTGTCCCATGCCACCCGCCCGTTACGGCCTGCTCAACACACCCAATGTCCCGCTGGGTCGGATGCTGAGTCGCAACCGAAAACTCAGGGCCCCCCATGTAATGGTCCTGAGTGCGGCCCTGCACCCTGGTACTGCCCTGTGCACGTGGGGACGTTGGCCCCTGAGTTGCGCTCCGAGTCGCAAACGAATTCTCAGGTTGCAACGTCTGCTCCCAGTAGCAGGTCGACCGGGGCTGGAGTGTCAAAATCGGGATCCGCCAACTTGAGTCCTGATGTCAGGAATCGAACGGCCGGATTCAACTTCACCAAGGGGTGTCTGCCCATGACATGCGTCATTACTAAAGCCTGCACGGATGTTTTTGTCAAAATGTCATAACGTGGAGAGAACGTGATCACCGATTGACCAACTACATTCGTAACCGTAACATTCCCCACGCCCCGTATTGATTTATTATACCCATTTACCTTGAGGCCCAACCATTTTGCTAAATCATTCGATACAATGCAGCCCTGAGCTCCAGAATCTAATAGGGCGCGAACGTATGTTGGGTTGCCCGCCAAATCCCAAACAAGCACAGAGGCGATCGGTAACACCACCGTCTCCGGTTGGGGGGCAACAAATGGTTGGGCCGCAAATTCCTAGCGAGGACCCCCGGGGCCCCACTGTGCCTGTAACCGATCAGGTATGCAGCTATACGCCAGAGGGTCCCATTGTACAAATGGCCCACGCGCCGGTTCCATTGCCACCCTACGATTCCCCGTAAAGGGGGGTGGGCGTGAATTCAACCGTGGCCGCTCCACGAGCGGGGGGGACATCACATGTGACCGACGAGGACGAGGCAACGAGCGGGGCGACAACTGAGGCGGCGTCCGAACCGCACCCGCATAGCTCGAAGGTGTCCCATGCCACCCGCCCGCTACGGCCTGCTCAACACACCCAATGTCCCGCTGGGTCGGATGCTGAGTCGCAACCGAAAACTCAGGGCCCCCCATGTAATGGTCCTGAGTGCGGCCCTGCACCCTGGTACTGCCCTGTGCACGTGGGGACGTTGGCCCCTGAGTTGCGCTCCAAGTCGCAAACGAATTCTCAGGGCCCATGCCGTGTCACCCTGGGTACGGCCCTGTGGAGGCTGTTGGCCGGACCGGTTCATGCACAACAGATTGTTGTGGGGCCCACCACAATATCCGCACATTTGTGTGCGCGTGCAGTCCCTAGCCATGTGTGGCCCGAGGCACAGGAAACACCAGCTCCGCTGCTTGGCCATCCGGCGCCGTCCCTGAACCCTAAGTTCCCCGAACTTATTGCAATTGGCCACAGCATGGCCAATCTGCCTACAACATGGGCAGGTCTCACCATGTGGGGTCAATTCACTCACAGTCCCATACGACTGCCGGTTGGTGCGGTCCTTCCTCGTCGGAGGGCCCCTACTCACAGCGCTCCCGGCAGCTCTCTGTGGCTCCGAAGGATGGGTGACCGTCAACCCCAAATTCTCTGCCCGTCGAGCCTCCTCTTCCAAGAATCCGACCAAGTCGGAGAAGGCGGGCAGGTCCTCGGCCGACCTCCCGTGAGACTGTTCGAAACGAGTCTGCACGTCAGCGGGTAGGCGGGAAAGTACAATGTACAACAGTAGGTATGACCATTCACCAACCGGAAGTCCAAGATTCTCTAGAGCCTTGGTGACGGACAACAATGGGTTCAAAACCTCCGTCTGTATGGCTCCGACCTTGTTCACAACCGGGATACTAAACAAACGGTTCAGTTGGGCATCGGCCAACCTCCGTTTGTTATGGTAACGTCTGACCAACAATTGCCTGGCCGTTTCATAGTTACCCTCCGTAACTGTCAAATGAGCGACCAGCTCCCTAGGCTCACCCCTCAATGCTGCCACCAGCTGAGCCATCTTGACAGACTTGGTAATGTCCGATCACATGTGCACCAAACTGTCGAACAGATTGATGAAGCTCATCCATTCACCGGACACGCCGTCAAAAGTAGGCATAGTTATGGCAGGTAACCTGGACCCCGATCCCTGAAGCGGCAGAGGTGCTTCAATGTCACCACCATGGCTGGACTCGCGCTGTCTACGTATGTCCGCAGCCTTCTGCGTGATAGCAGCTGCCATCTCCATACATTGGTCGACATCCCCTATCAACCGTGACAGCCTGTCAGGTGCGCAACCATCAACTGATTCCGCCTGCGCGGACAATTCGAGCACCCTATTGTAACGTTCCTTAACGTCCATAGACCGCTCCAATACCACATCATGCCTATCTAAACGGTCTATCAGACCGTGTGCGGAGGAAAACCATCTGAGTTCCTTAGAAACACCCTTCTGGATTTCAGATAACGACATGATCGGAACGATACTTACTCACAATTTGCAGTAACTCAATTTTATTGGACCCTCCAGTCTACAACCCAAACGAGGGAACCCTAAACCACAACTTAAACAATGTTGTTTTCCTTAAACAATAGGAACCGAGGTTTATATCTATATAATTCTGTAAATACAATTTAGTTTCCCTTTATCATTATAACACACACAGATAGTCAATATTAGTTCAAGTTATAAATTGCTAGAAACTGAAAACAATGTAATAGCCTGCTATCAATAGATGTAACTACCTATGTTAACCAAAACATTCATTCAATAGCATTACTAGACCACTAATAGATTGACTAACTGGTACTTCAATGCAATTTTCAATTCAATATCTGTCTATCTACTACCAGCAATAGACCTATAGCTTAAAATACTACCAATCTATGTGGATATAGGAACAACAACCAAGTTACCTAATAACCGCCTATACCTACAGATTGATAGTCCCAAATCGTGCCTTCCTGGAGCCCTTGACGGCTGCAAATCTCAGGAAGCCACGCTCTAGCTACCAAAATGTTCAGGCTTCTCAGCACCTAATGACCTCGTAGGGGCCCATCAGCTACGAGGTAGCGTAACGATCAGTTGCCAAGAAGTGTGAACGTCGGCGGTTCACCGAGCTGAAGTTAATTGGGGTCGATCTAACCTGGTCTGTGCTTCGGTCCCGTCAACCTTCTGTCTCTCTGCAAGGCCCGGGTGCACCCTAGGCTCTTCTTGGTAGACAGGTTCTTCAGCCAACCAGGTATGACTGGCGGGCCAGCTTCAATGAGCACAGTGTTCCAACACAGGTTATGTTACGTGGTAAAAACAATCGGGCACGAAAATGCGAACTTTATCTGGTTCGAGAAACAATAACACACTCAGCTATATTAACAATCCTGAGGGAAACCCGAATACATTCCAGATGGCCTGCGATTTAATTTCAATGCCCTAACCAAAACGCGTTTACATTGCGAGGGCTTTCGTCTGTCAGTTGTCAAAAAACTGCTAGGTTGGCAGCTAACGTCAAATTCAAAATGGCCGTTCAGAAACCATCGATCGAATATCGATTTGGAATCGAACAGCTAGTATTTAATCGCACATCAAAAATATTGATTTTTAAAGCAAAAAAGGATCAGCGAAAACACGTTTTATGTTTAAGTATTTTGTTGTTCTTACATGTTCAACCTAATACGAAGGATAAAGGGGGCTTCGTTTCGCTCACTCCCTATACCCTTCACCTAAGCTACAGCAGTATTTTTCCCTGGTTTTTGCTGTCAAATCAGTATATTTGCTGTGCAAATCAGTATATTTGCTGTGCAAACCAGTATATTTGCTGTGCAAATCAGTATATTTGCTGTGCAAATCAGTATATTTGCTGTGCAAATCAGTACCTATTATTGATGTGCAATATTTCCCATTTAAAATCCCTTATCAATCAAATCTAAGCGATTCATTTCTGTGTAGTACGAACGTTATTTACCTACACTAACCTAAATGTAACAATGCTGATAATAATTATCGTTGAGACTCAACTTTTAGTATGCAGACCAACTACTTTATTTCACCAGGCTACTACTTTAATCCAACTTAACGCAATAATATCTTCAAAGAAGCCCTAAATACCTCGGAACCACAAAGCTTGAGTCTGAAGTTTTATCAAAGTCCAGACGAACCACTACTTAGGTACTGAAAAGGGAATCGAAAAGGATGAAGTCTGTTTGAGTGAGTTAATTATTATGTCGAACAAAAGTCTATACGGATACCAGAGCTATAGTGTAAGCTATCTGTCGCATCTTGAAATGAAACAGACCCGTAAGACGGAGCTCTCCATAATAGCTCATTTAGCTCTCCTGATACTGCAATTAGAAAGACAAACACTACTGAAAGGATTTGCTTCACTTAATTGCTTGCAAACGACTATTTGTTGTTCCTTCTTTTCTGTCAGAGTAATTGGAATTTACTGTCGCTCAATTGGGAATACAAGACAGTAGGTATTGGATTTGTTGTTAGTACATTTATCTCAGTTTTTGATTAAGTCCAGATCGTTAACTCAATTTCAAGACACAAATAAAGCTCTAACTGCAAAGTAGAGACAACGAAATAGAGTTGGAAAGAAACGGAAGCGAAAATAACGATGTTAGCCCGGCTATTCGGAGTTATGTAAATTTTTATATACGATTCATTAATAGAAACCGGCGGCAACAGAGTTTCAAAAAAGACAACTAGAAATTTATTAACCTTTTTATGAAGAAGAGAAAAGAGACCACTTGGATGATTAATTAACAGAGCGCTGGCCGCTAGCAAAGCTTCTATGAAGGAAAACTTAATTACTTTTCTCAACAGAATCATAAAGCTGAATAATTCATTCATATACTTGATGCAGGGATAGTCTTAAAATGTGACACAGGAAGCGCAATACTCATCTTAAATTGAATTGCCTTTATTTTACATACCGCGCTTCTAGTTTTAAACATGCCTGTATATTTACTTAGCGGCTCTGTTGCGAAACTTGGGTAGCAGGGCTTTGTCTTCTTTCCCGGCATTCCTTTTACGCTGCACAAAGACATAATAGGATTATCGTGATACAGATCAGTACCGCCAGGATGGTGACTCTTTGCTGGCGATTTATCTGTGGAACAGCGGCAAAAGTAAAGTAGTTTTAGTTTAATACATGGGTTCAAAGGAAGTTAATAAAATAAAATATTTTTTCATTATTTCATTATTAAAGTTGGAACCCCCAAGCGCTGCTCTGAGTATAATTGAATGCAAAGTTATTTCCAAATCACTGCTCATTATTAACCTTTTTTAATAATGAACCGCAATAATAACTCGTTGAAACACGACCACTGATATAAACCAATAATGCGTTCACGCACGAGAGGCTAATGGACTATGTTTGTAAAATTTTGAGGTCAATCAATAAAATTGCTCAATTCCATAATAAGTAATATGCCACAATCACATATCAGGACCATACATTACATAACTTTTAATATAATGATTCTGGGAATTTTCGACCCGCTAAACAACATTTTTCAAGAAGAACATTTTGTTTAATCTGCCTTTACAGGGTGTAGGTTTTATTCTTGGACCATCTACAGACAATATAATAGTGTTTGCTATTCCAAGCAGATTTCAAGATAACATTTTCTTTAATCCGTCTCTTCAGGGTTGTAGTAGTCTATTTTATCATTAGTTTTTTGAATAATGTTCAGCGTTGAGAACTAAATTGGGCATCATTTACTATTTATACTATTATATAAAATCTTCTAATTCAATCTTTGTTTTTAAGTAATTGAACGCAATATAAAATTATATATTTTTCAACGCTAATCGATCTACTGTGGCTTCTCATATAATACCTACTAGGTATAGCGGTTAATTCCAGTATGGCGTGAGTTGAGAACACATTTGTGAAATTGTTCCGTAAAGCTTTACTGTATTTCTACGGAAACTGTCATTAGTAGATACAGTTTATATTTTCAAGTCCGACATTATTGACCTAAATTTTTAAACTCATATTGATTGAACAATACCACTTAATTTCCTTGCTGTTGTCAGATATTTTCATAATTTATCCGTTGAATCATTCATATAGCGTGGAAAATTTACAAACAGTTTCACAATTAATGTAATTAAAAAACTAAAAAACGACGGCTATACACTGAAAAGCATAAAACAAGCAGATAATACTTAACGTAGTTATTGATATTCGATAAAATTATGAAAGTTCAATGTCGAATGAAATTAAATATGAATGCAAGCAGAACCCGTTGTAACATTTGACTGGTCCCGCCTGCATTTAAATAGCAGAATATGCACCAAGGGGATAAAGCTCGGTTTTATGTCACGGGCGCGATATTGAATCCTGAACGTAACGAAGGACTCTAGATATAACTCCCGAGCGAAGCGAGGGTGATGTTAGTCAGTTTCCGAGCGAAGCGAGGTAGTAAGAAAAAATAATTAAATATGTAAAAAAACGCACAATCTGCTCGAAAATATCCACGTACTCCACGCTCACAACTCCAAAGAATGACACCGCATCCTATATGGGCACGGGTTTAGAACCCGGGCCGTTCGGTTGTGGAATCCATCATGACCAGTCTTACTCTGAACATATTTAAAAATAGTGTGAAGAAGCATTACATGTGATTTTAGAATTATAGGTATTATACATGTTAGTATGTATTAGTACATAATAGTCTAAATAGTCTAAATCTTCCCATAGGGACGGTCGTTGCCGACTGAGGGCAGGGCAAAAGTAACAGCGGAATTGTCTTTGGGATTTCACCATCTCTTGCCACGTCAGCGTAGCGTGTCTGCCAAATCCCCTGAGCTCCACAAGTAGTGGTTAGAGTTCAGCTCTTTGCAGTAAACTGTCTGAAACAGTTTTTGATACACTTTGTTCTTGTATTGCGGTGAATAAACTCTATCGGGAGATATCAATGAGCGTTGTGGCCGTTCCAGAGACTCGTTGTGATACAAGTTACGAAGTCAAAGTATTTGAATGTCAACTTGGTTCAGTTTTCAATTTCAAAATTGTGGAAAAGAACACCGATGCAATTTTAAGGCAGTAAGTAAAGGCAAGTCTGAGTAAGGACAGTTTTACAGCTTTTTCCGTTATTTCCTTTCAATACGAGATAAAATTTAATTTTACCCGACTGCAGCGAAGCGTAAAAAGGAGGGTTACGTGTATGACCTGTGTTTATATATGTATGGTATGTATTTATGTCTGATCCTGTATTTCCTCGTAATACAATGGCTCAACACATTTTAATAAATTATACGTCATTAGATTCGTCTTGATGGAGCGAGTGTCACTAAGTACTTACAAAAAAAAAATGAAATAGCGGATTATATGCGCTGTAATGTGCGAGCTAAAAAAAACTTTTGACAAGACCCTCGAGTGGGGTATCAAAACAAACAGCTTTAAAATGCGATTACGGAGATATTTACTAATCTAGCACAAGTAATGAATCCTTAGATTTAAACTAAAAACACTAACAGAAATTTCGTAAAGCAGCAAATAAATGACGAAATAAAAAAAATAACTGAATCCCGACTGCGGTGTACTTTTTAGCATTAGAGCAGCAGATACGACTTAACGTAATTACTGAGATTCGATAAGTTATTATTTATAGTATACAGTTATTTATAGTATTCAATTATAGTAGATTATATACCAAGGGCTAAAACACTGTTTTATGTCACGGGCGCAATATTGAATCCTGAACGTAAAGAAGGATTGAACTCCCTAGCGAAGCGAGGGTGTTTTCGCTCGGCAATTAAGGCTGAGTCCTGATTGCAGCGAGAGATTTAAGCGTGCCCTAGACAAAACGGTCTTATCCGCGAGGATTATACCTAAGTTTAAAAAATATATATATAAAAGTAAGTAAATGTGATAATGAACGTTTGACACATTAATCAGTTGCGGCGTCTTGTAACAATCGCGGGTTTCGTTTTATTGTTCCATTTGGCGAGCTCGGTTTTCGAATAAGTTCGGTACCGCGCTCCACATCCGCCCCCGCCCCCGCCCCCGCCCCCGCCCCCGGGTAGCTGGGCTGTGAGCGCCGTGCGTATTTCAAAATTTGATTTTAAAGCCTCGGCAATAATAACTATAAGAAGTGAAAATCACTTTAAACCGTGGAGTTTAAGGTCGTGAACTAATTAAATTTAGTTGAACTTTATTTCACCGCTAAAGCCTAGAGTTATAATGACTTGCTTTAGGTAAGGTTAGCATGATATATAAAGTGTTATTTTCATCATAATGATCATAATATCTTTATTGCATACAAATCATATAAAAAACAAGAGTTACATAAAAATAGTGTACAAAGGCGAGCTTATCTCTAATCAGAGATGTCTTCCAGCAAAGACTAACGGGATGGAAAGGTTGTTTGCTGAGCAGTTACATACATATTAATAAATAAAATAAATTATATAATTACTATAATATTTACTAATAATATTCTAATAATATTATATGGGATGGAAAGGTTGTTTGCTGAGCAGTTACATACATATTAATAAATAAAATAAATTATATAATTACTATAATATTTACTAATAATATTCTAATAATATTATAATAATATTATTAGTAAATATTTATTGAAATTTCTGTTAGTGTTTTTAGTTTAAATCTAAGGATTCATTACTTGTGCTAGATTAGTAAATATCTCCGTAATCGCATTTTAAAGCTGTTTGTTTTGATACCCCACTCGAGGGTCTTGTCAAAAGTTTTTTTTAGCTCGCACATTACAGCGCATATAATCCGCTATTTCATTTTTTTTTTGTAAGTACTTAGTGACACTCGCTCCATCAAGACGAATCTAATGACGTATAATTTATTAAAATGTGTTGAGCCATTGTATTACGAGGAAATACAGGATCAGACATAAATACATACCATACATATATAAACACAGGTCATACACGTAACCCTCCTTTTTACGCTTCGCTGCAGTCGGGTAAAATTAAATTTTATCTCGTATTGAAAGGAAATAACGGAAAAAGCTGTAAAACTGTCCTTACTCAGACTTGCCTTTACTTACTGCCTTAAAATTGCATCGGTGTTCTTTTCCACAATTTTGAAATTGAAAACTGAACCAAGTTGACATTCAAATACTTTGACTTCGTAACTTGTATCACAACGAGTCTCTGGAACGGCCACAACGCTCATTGATATCTCCCGATAGAGTTTATTCACCGCAATACAAGAACAAAGTGTATCAAAAACTGCTTCAGACAGTTAACTGCAAAGAGCTGAACTCTAACCACTACTTGTGGAGCTCAGGGGATTTGGCAGACACGCTACGCTGACGTGGCAAGAGATGGTGAAATCCCAAAGACAATTCCGCTGTTACTTTTGCCCTGCCCTCAGTCGGCAACGACCGTCCCTATGGGAAGATTTAATGTAAATCTACAGAGGTGGGTGAGGTAATGAGATAAATAATTCTATGGAATTGCAAGAATTTTACTTAAGGCCCTCAGGTCAGGAGCCCTATTTTTAAATTGCTCGCGTGAAATTTGTGTCGCGTGAGCGCTGTTTCCTCCTGATTTTCCTTCGACGTCCCAAATGTCGTATTATTCAATCATTCGCCTACACATCACAATCACACTAAACACACACACAATACAATGTGGTCACAATAAAATAACAAACGTCGTATTCGACGTTTATTTAGTCGTTTATTTATTTTCGTCAAAGCTAATTTCAACAGTGTCAACACAATTTAAAGTGTCAAGACTGTCTACGATTTTGCTGTTAACGCGCTTTTTTTTCATATCGAAATCCAAAGAGTCAAATATTGTGACATTTGCAATAGATCGGACAGCTCGATTTTTTCCATATTATTGCTAGAATTTAGTAGGCAGCTTACCAACTGACACTGTCATATAGCCTATAATATGAGAGCATTTAACGTTCCGTTTCCCATGCGGCATTAATATGTTTTTAATTTTTCTGCGTGTAACGGATAGCTATCAACATTTCCAAATGTATTGTAGTAAATCGACGTCAGACGATTTGAAAGTCGAACGGGACATAAGTCGCATGTATATATATTATGTCATGCGAGTGAGCCAAATATAGAGCTCCACGTCTCATATAGCAGTATATTTAGCCGGTTGTGGCAATACACTGAGATGTCAGTATCATTGAAGATTATTATTATAAAATCAGAATGACACCTTCTTATATAAGAGAAGAATCTTTTTATCTTGATAATCCATTAGGATTTAATTATTGCATGTCCATCCTACGAATCTCTCATCAATATAAACTAGTATTCGTCTTCATCATCTTAACGCTATACGCTTACCAAGGACCATTCGACCGTTTGTACAAGCAAAGTGGATTAAGATGTTTCTCCACATTATGGTGGATTCGCATGATTTATAGGCTAACTCAGGAAACTTTTGCATGTCATCCACCGGTTTTCTCCCAACTTTTCTAAAGGAACTTTAAACTTTTTACATTAGATGGATGATGGTGAGTAACCTCCTTGTATTATAAGAAGGAAACTTTATACTTTTGTGTTATAAGTGCTTCCGGTTAAAATACGGATTACCTACGTTCATTGGCAAACGACCTTTTGAATGTCTTATTAAATAGGGTAGATTAATTAACTTAAGTCCAAAAATACTTATTTATATGTTTTGGTTTACTCAGCACAAGATACATATTTTTGCGAGAAAAATGTACACGTCTCAAATATTAAACTGAGGTTAAGAGGTCCACAAGGATTCTGTCTGATATTCATCATCTTCGTCGTTCAGTTACGTTAACAACATAAATGCAAAAGTTGGTTTTACGTAAGGTAAATGTGCATTGGAGGTAAAGCGCTCTAAATAAATAAGTAACTGAGTATTTTTTAAACATATTCTTAAACAGTAGTACACAGTACACATAGCAACGACAACCCAAGCCTGAGTAACAAACCGAAGATATAACGCGAAGCACGAAACTAGTGATTAATAGCTGCCAACCAACTCGCGGCTTGTTCAAGCGAGATGAATCGTGGAAGAGCATTCGGCTCCCGTGAAATTAACTTTGGCTTCCTTCACAAGGACCTGTCAGTTGGTATTCCGAGGCTGATGTCGAGTTTACTTTGTTCATTTGTTATTGTTATCCTTCTAAGCTGATGCAGTTATCGCGGGTTTATTCCACTGATTCCTTAACTAACAACTTTGATAGAGTGAGGTTCATGTCACCCATAAATTATAGGTCTTCATGTCATATGATATGTATTTTTTTTTAAATCTCAAGATAGTGAAGAAAACCATGAAAAAATAGCACGGTCAATTACGACTTATGAAACTGAGTAGATCATGAGTTCTTTCACCCATACCCCATAGATCAAACGTATTGTCTAATTGACTAGAATGTCAACTATGTTAATTCAACGTACACTACTTTGACTCCATCAGCTTATTGGCAACAACGGTAATGGATGATAGAACGTGCGTCCCACGCATTGTCAATAAGCAATATGGCTTTGTTGAAGTAGGGCAATTACTACTGATGATAATTTAGTTACGCAGGAGCGATGCAATCGCTATTAATTGTACCATACCGTATACCGTATTGTAATACGGTTTTTCATCAATAAAACTGAATCCGGACATAATGGCATTATGAACATTAATTACGTGGAACTGCCCATAAATTACCCCAATGACGATAATGTCTTTTTTCGTCGATGGATTTGCGTGGACTGAACCGAATTTGGTGGAGCTGATCACGTATTTGTCGCAAGCAATGATTTATGACGTGACGTCATCGGTACTATACAAAATGATCCGATGGTAAATATTACGTCACAGATTTAATTGTGTTTGGTTCTATCGATTGTATTATAGTTTCTTTTTATGTATGGGTATATTATCTGTTTCTGTCTGTCCGTATTGTGAT
The DNA here is from genome assembly GCA_949825045.1 of Argyresthia goedartella. NCBI lineage: Eukaryota > Metazoa > Arthropoda > Insecta > Lepidoptera > Argyresthiidae > Argyresthia > Argyresthia goedartella. Next base: position 17,627,695 of record OX463810.1, read on the forward strand.
AAGTACCCAGACATTTTCTTTAATATTTCTTTTCCTCACAAATATCCTATATAATATAAAGTTACAAAACAATTAACGAGCAGAGGTGAGCTTATATCTAAAGAGAGCTTTCTTCTATCAAACAAACTTATAAAATTTACTAACACAATATTTTCATCACATATCAATTGTATGCCAATCTGTGCTTGTTTATTTTAATAATTTCAGTATATGTAACAACGTAATACGTTGTTATAAGGAGCAAGGCACTTGATTTTCAAGAGCACTAGGTAACGAAATACAAAGTGAATTTACAGCTACTTTAATATTCTATATGCTCTCAACTCCTTTACAGATTCTGTTTAGTTTATACGAGTATTAACTTTAAACGCCCTTGCGTTATATTAACATCTCAACAACCTTTACACTTCAGATTCAGTTCCTCTTTTGCTTTAGAATGCAATTTGAATATGGATTTCAAGTATTCTACCTGCCGCCGTAATAAGACAAAATAAACCAGCACATATTCCCCTAAATATTGTAAAAAACACTCGTAGATTCACCGATGCCTTGGCGCGCACGTATGAGAATTTCCCTCTGACATTGACAAATGAAAAATGTCTAGATGATTCGAGCGAGAATTGCCCTCAATCAAGACCGCAAACAAAGCAGGCAAATTGCACGTGAATAGTGGGAAAAGCCTAAAACCGACATGACTTGGAGAACGAGAAACACTTTTTATTTGCGATTCAGACAAGCACTGTGACTTGGAGATCAATATGTAAATGCATTCCTGAGTGCACGGTCTGAGGCGTGAGTGCATTTTGTCGTAGGTAGAGCAGTGGAACGGAACGTCGACTCTCACTGTTTCTGGCTCCGTGAGCGCTGCACTGCAGGATTTCAATAAAACTCTTATACCTTTCTGTGTGTATATTGATTTTTTGCTTGTCGTATTGGAATGTATTATGTTGAAATCATAGTTGCTTTGGTTGAAGCAGCTATTGGTTTTGCATTTCCATTGGTGTGCAGTGCAGGGTGTTATTGCAGTTTTATTTCCTTTTCTAATATATGGGTTCATAAAAAAGGTACTCAACATGTGTGCTTGGCGGATTTATGATATTGTATTTAATTGTACCTATTTAATTTTCACTCCCAAATTGTGCATATAATGTGAGTTAGTAAATAAACTACCGTAATTACTAAACAACTACGCATCAGGAGCATCAGTTTTATTCCTACTAAATTGATTAACCGCAGATAATTTATAAACCTAAAACGTTTTGTGCATACATTTTTAATGTCTACCCAGACTATTACGAGTAATAAAAAGCAAAAATCTTGCTAAATGAAATCATTAAATGAAATCTGAAGAGTGAAGAATGAAAGAAACAAGTAAACGCTCGTTACCATTTAAAAGGACTTTTAAAACGTTTCTGCGAGCGGTTGAAGATAATTTGTATGATCGCATGATACAATTTAACTTCAGAAACTGAAAGTCAGCTGGTAGCGTTTTCTAAAACATGCTTTTAATAAACAGAAAAACAGGTTCCTTCGTTGTAAATTGTAATTGAATAGTTGCATGTTTGTTGGTATTAAAACTGACGCTTGTCGTGGTCTAGCATCGTAAGTTCAACTTAATTTTCACAAAGTAATAGTTCCCAGAAAATAACGGTTGGTAAGGCTGGTGTTTTTACGATCGTTTTGTGCCTTAATGATGAGCTGTTATTCTTCAATATTGAACAAGGCTTTTAATGCTTTTCTGTGGTAATATTGATAGTGGTATTACGAAAAATTTGAATTTCGAAAAAGGCGTTGAGTTTTCATCCTACTAAAATAAGTAACAAACAAACAGTTTTTTAAGCCTATTTTTATTTATTAAAAATCAATCGTCTATGTTGTCGGAACTTTTTGCGAGTTTATGTAAACAGCTTAAATAAACATCAGTAATTTTAGTTGTGATTGAAATTTTGATAATTCTCTGAATGCAACATATTGATTGACTCTCGATCTCTATTTAACTTTGCATTAGCTTAGCAGGGCGTTAAAAATACATTTTCGTATTTACTTTAGATCATTTTCCAGTTGTAATCAACGAAAATGCTTCATTAAGCAGAAGATCAGAGCTAAGACAATCTAGTAAATTCTAAAAAAGTTTTTCTCAACGAATTAGAAACACTCTGTGGTTTAGTATTTTGTCGCTCGCATACAGAAGTTCTAACTGTGATAAAAAATATCGTGAGGAAACCTTCAATCTCCATAACTGCGGTGACGGGCTAGCCACCATGCAAAATGGAGTATTGAATAAGCTTAATGTGGGCATAATTGTGCCTCTGCCACCTCGCATATGAAAGGCGTGTCGCTATATTGTTGTTGAGATCATTCTTTTTGTTTGTTATTAAGACAATTTACGTTACTGCACCAATAATATTTACAAAAAATAATTTATATTTACGATACCACATTTCAGAACACTCCACCACCGGAAACAGCTAAGAAGTACATTAAACTATCCATTAACAAACCTCAGCTCAGCCCTCTAAGAACACTTTGCAAATTATACTAAAGCGTACGGTGTCAAAATTTGTTGGTATGCGGTTGAGCAACACAGCTTGTGTTCACACAAGTTAAATACAACTTAGCTGGAGTTTTGGCGACATACCGAGAACTAGCTAAGACTGCGCCAACTGTGGGACTTTGTTATCGTTGACCTACTACGTACTAGATTACTGCATCTGCTTTCCTACATATACAATGAAAACTTCCAAAGTGCATTATGCTCTAACTCGATTTAGCGATTTGTGGGTAAAGCTGGGACTTGACTAACATCTTACGTCCACTATATACTTTGATGTTCTAGGACAGAACTGTTCTGTTCTAAGAACAACATCGCCAATAGTCAGTATGCTTTCGTACAGAAAAACACGGGGCAAAGTACTTGCTAAAATTATATAAAAACTGCTCAAAGCCTTCTATCACAAAAGGAAGGTTGATATTCAGACCTGTTTATGGAATTTATCTGTGATTTATTATATCATAGTGATACTCTTTTTATCTCAAGGAAATCATGTAAATTAGATAAGGGTAACGTGAAAAATCTTCTTTGTCTGGACCATATCTTCTTAACTCACCATTTGAGTAAGGCTGGATCAGGTCGATCTTGCTAGATAGATCCTTTTAAAATATATGATTTATCAATCAGTTCTTTGATTATTATGTTGTAAGTTTTGGATATTATATAATAATATAATATACAAAACTTACATCTCTCTTTCACTAAGGACGTGTGTTTTTCTATGCCGAATAACCTCCAACAATATTACTGCCTGGCGTTAAGCTCATTGTATATAAATACATATGTTTAGGTATAAAAAGGTTGAAATATGAAATGCGGCTTATTTCTTTTCCTTTTGTATTCGCCACCCCAATCCTTCTCTTCTTTATCATATTTATCGTCTGATTTTTTCCAGCCATTCATATCGGTTTTATCGCTCTTAATATTTTTTACGCTGTTTTTGTTAGAATAATTTGGCATAAACGTGATTGCTGTTTCGTATGTCGGATTTTATAATGTTGTTTTGTAATTTTGTAGAAATAATTTATTTACGGATGAAGTCACTAAATGAGAAATCAACAATAAACTTGAGTAGAATTTAAAACCTATACGCGGATTATATTAAATGAATGTGTCTAATCCAGCTTACCAATTGGCTTTATTATTACGAGCACATTATGTACCACTGCTAGGCAAAAGCCTCTCTCCCCCTCTTCCACTCTATTTGATCCTGAGCGATCTCTCTCACAGCCGTTATCCAATAGACTCAACTCATCTCTCCTCTCTTCCTGGGTCGGCTACGCTTTCTCTTCGCATTTTCTGGGAGACGTCTCTGGATCTCTTGGCATAACTTGTCGGCAGCATTTGAGCAACTAAGCCGGCCCAGTCCTACTTTAATTGAGCAGCCTTCTGAGCATTTATTATCCTTGTCCGGCAGCGCAGCTCTGTTTGTGTTTGATCCGGTCTAAAAGCCGAACATCTAGAATGCTGCCCTCCATGTTTCTCTGACAATCTCATGTTTGAAACTTTGAGCGTCAGTCAAACAACAGATCTGGACTCCTGGGTTGAGTTCAGTAGCCAGGTACTTTTTTAGGTGGAAACTTAAAGGGGTGGCGAAAGACCGCAATTTTTTCTATATTCAGAATTTTTCGAAATTTCTCGCAAACGATTAACATTGGTGGAATAATCAGACTGCAGGAAAGTTTAACTGCAGATAAAAACAGAAAATATATTATATTTCGGTACCTATGGAGTCTAAATAAAAGTTAGACAAGTAAAAATTTTAAAATATTTCATCCTCTACAAATTACTAGTTCAAGAGTATTCGCCAAAATGAACCGTTTTCGAGTAATTTCGAAATTTCTGAAAATTAATTTCTACAAGTTTCATTTGTTGGAATGTTGAAAATTGGGTGTAGCACTACTAAAACACACAAACAACAAGGGGCTTCAACCTTTCGATTCGAAATGAAAGACCCGTAATTTATAATTTAATTGATGCGGAACTATCTTTATAAACTTCTTTGATAAGGCTTGGATAATTAATAAATATTATTTACTCGCTTAGGTACCTGGTTCTTGTTCTAAATGGAATAAAATTTTATAAGAAACCAATAATAAACGTCGATCTGTACACGAAGTCCGAACATTATCCTAGGAGAGGATAGGATCAAAGTCATGCCCTGAAAGCTTGCTTTGAGTCACAGACTAACACTGCACACACATACATAATTTGCACTCATAATATTAATTAAATGTGTTCGCCTTCGTTCGGGTTTCGAACGGGATCTCTTCCTTGTGAGGTATAGAACCTCAAATCATGTTTTGGAATGGAGTGGAGCTGTTTTGCCCTGACCAATATTCCGACAGAGATACTAGTCTGATCTCATACGATCGTCTATATTACGAGTCCGAGCACGTAGTCATTTTTGAGAGTATTATTGCTATAATGTTATGTTAAAGTTAATAGAGAAATAAAGTAAAAAAACAGTGCTCAGAAAGAAATGGGCAAGAAGAAAAATTTTAATATTTGAAGGTACGAAATTTTATCAAACTAGGGTCCACTGTGCTTTGGTCTTATTGGTCCGCGCAGTACTTCACTAAAGCACTTCCCTCACAGATGACTGAGATTTACAGGCGGCTTCGACAACAAATCCGTCTCCCAACTACAATATCAGAAATGTAGCGTTTGTTTTTTCTCGAGTAACTAAGCCTGTTATATAAGGGTAGTGTGTACTGTCTGCATAAAGTAAGTGCGATTTTAAAATCACCCAAACCTGACTACGTGTTGTTGAACTTTACGAGTAAATCTTTCTTTTTAAATCTTTGTAAATCTTATTTTACCTTATTATTTTTTGTAAATTTACTAAGTTTTTATTATGAGAAACCCATCCAGCAGAGAAGCCAGCTGCTAATGACCAAGTGTACACATCACTAGCTATTTATTGACATATAAATGCAAATCTTTATAATCGCGCGGTCAGTCTTTTCCGAATCGGGAGACTTGTCGGTGCTTGAATCTATACCACCATACCCGAAAATTATGGTTCGAACCCGTCTTCTTAAATCTAGCCCAAATAATTCTTGTGTACATTGTACACTGTATTATACATAAAGTAATAAGTCTTATTATTTTTTACATTTATTGAAATTCTCTTTGATAATGATCTCTTAATTAGTTCTGCCTTCCACACCGAAAGCAATAAGCTTGTAGGTAAACGAAACATTCATAGCATTGATGAACAGTTTTGCGTTGGTACCTACAGTATTGCTAGCACGTCGGGCCTCGATCGCAGTAAATTCTGAAGGCGTTTTGGCCTCTCGCAATCGGGCAAGTCACCCGGGTGGAATTAAACGATTTATTGTAGTCACGGAGTCCGATTTCCACGGATCCCTGTCACGGGGCGCAATATTGTTGTTACATGGGTCGTTCTAAATGTATAACTACGCATTTGTACCCCTTAGATTGGACGGAGGTAATGTGAATACTGGGCTGCGAGGATAGTGGGTCACGTGGAGTGGATTATCACGTTTCATTTGGAGTTATCGGTTTGGGGGATCAGGGATGGCGTATGAATTATTTTTATAGCGTGACAGATTTTACAATTATCTTTTCCCGATCTAATAACCTCATAAGGCCCAGAGAATTTTGGGAGACAGTGTCATTAAAACCGAGCGGTCCTATTGAAAGTATTATAACTTTTTGGTGCACCCCAACTACAAGATTCAATGTGCTACAATATTTATTCTGATATTTTCAGGGGTTAATTTGGGTAAGTTGTAAAAGATTTTTAAATGTAACACTTTGCCTATATTTTTCACTATAAAAAGGACCTTAGGTCTGAATTGAGAATACAACAACAGGTAAAAAATTAAAGAACACATATTTGAGTTTAGTTTTTTTTTATATAATATAAAATATTTTATCTATTGTTGTGGACTGTATTGTACTTTTGGACTGACTTACTGTGTTGTGTGGTGGTTGAATAAAAACTCCGTTTGTTATTTAGGTGTTTATTCCTAGAATGCTCGTTTTCGAATGCATTATTCCCGGCGGCGAGTATTCTTTTCACGCACCTTTTCTGGCGCGTGGGGAGTCAGGGTCAGATCATCGGATCTCTTCCTGAGGAAGCGCCTCTATTCACTGCTGTGCATAGGTCATCGGAGGGCAATCATAGGCGGTGGTGGTCTTCCCACCAGAGGTGCTCCATTGTGTGACCGCCGGCTAGGCAACCAGGTCGTGTGGCGGGTGATCGCCGGGCGGGCGGTCGTGCGAGCGTGCGTAGTACGGTGCCAGTTCACGGATATGCGGGTGATGTGACGCATCCGCACGCGCGAACATGCCCTTCGCCAGCCCCTGGACAAACTGATCCACAGATTCCCATCTTAGGTCCCTCTCAATCATCACGTTCCTCTCGTAGCGGGGGGGTGCCGACGATGGTTCGCAGAGAGAGGTTCTCTTGGGCTCGGAGTCTCTGTTTGTTCGTCTCCGAGGTGCGGGGCCTTGTAGGTGAGGCAGGATCTCACGAAGAACTTGTAGATCCCCTTGTTTTAAGGATATTAATACAAACCTTAATATCTGCTGTTTATATCGCACACCAAGTGACAAAAAATTAGTTAAATTTATGAGTCAGCTGAAGATATTACTGGAGGACTTTTTTAAAGAAATTAATTATATTAGGGGACTTTAACATTGATTTAATGACGAATAATTAACAAAAACGTGACTTTTTGAATCTCCCAAAATGTTGCAATTTTAAACCTTGTATCGATACTGTACTTTTATCCATGATGACCATATCTTGCATTGACAATATAATTACAAATCTTCATAATGACGAAATTACCAACATTGACAAAGACCACAATAAGTTGGCCGATGGGAATGCTTTTATTTCGGGTACTTTTAAAAGCTGCTATGTGAATCCTGATTAGAAACAACACAAGGAAAATTTTTTTTTATAAAAAGCAAAGAAACTTTAACGTTATTAGTTGAATTGTTTTCAGAGAAAACATCGCATCACAAAATTGGGAAGGAGTGGGTATTAACACGTTTTTACATACATTTACAGAAATATTTAATCCACAGATTTCTGAAAGTAAATCTCTGTAAAGATAAGCAGAAAAAACGGATAACTAGGGGCCTAAGAGTGTCTAGCAAAATGAAGAGATTTCTGGGTACGGCTAAACTAGAAAAAATTGACAATTCAGCTCTTCAATTCAAACGCAGGTATTTCAATCAGTACCGCAAAGATATAAAAGTTCTGCAAAGATTGTCGGCCAGAAAAGCCATTAGTCAATCTACCAACACCCCCAAATCCATTTGACAAGTAGTTAAATAAACACCGCTATAAAAGCGATCTCAGTTTAAAGATAAACTTATACTTAAAGTTGTTGACAGGATTTAAGATGATCCTAATAAAATAGCAAAAAAAATCTCTGATCAGTTTAACTGTAAAAAAAAATCTGTTGAAAACTACCAGGTATCAGAATCATATCTAACGGAAAACAACAAAAGAGTAGAAAATAGTATGATCTAAAGAGATGTCACATCTGCTGAAATTTCTAAGCTAGTACCAAAAAATAATAATAAATAATCATATGGTTATGACGAAATCACAATTTGTATTATAAAAGACAACATTGACATTTTAGCGGAACCATTAATAAATTTCTTTAATTTGTGTTTTTATAATTTTATTTTCCCAGAGCAGTTAAAAATGTATAGGCCTATGTCGCTTTTAACTACCTTATCAAAAAAATAATATTCAAAAGCAGATTAATATTTCACCTGGTTAGCAATAATATACTTAGTAAACGGCAGTTCGGATATCAAAAAGGTGTTAGTACGATGGTTGCTATTGACTCTCTGATCCGTAATATTGTCAAGAAAATCAATGAAAGCAAGAAAGTGGCTGGACTTTTCTCGAATGTTAGTTCCATACTCTATTAATAAATAAAATAGAACACTACGCTGTTAGAGAAAATACCCTAAATTTATTTAAAAGCTATCTACAAAATTGTAAATAACAAAATACAAAATAGAACACAATTTGTTGAAACTAAATATGAAAATAAATGGCAAAATCCGATATGTCTAAAATCAGAATAGGAGTGCCACAAGGATCCATTTGATTCCAGGATTTTGGGACCAGTTTTTTTCATCATATTTACAATTGACAAGTTATTTGTAAATATGATGAAGTCTATCAAGATAGACTAAAAACTTAATAAAAATCCGGACATTTAACTTGTTTTATTTGCTGATGACACGAATGCGATTATTTATGCTGATGATATAAACACACTTTATCTATATAATTATTTCGTTAAAGCTCGGTCAGCTTTTAATGAGTGGTTCAGCGGAAATAATCTCCACATAAAACCGAGCAAAACAAATGTCATGCTTTTCAAAAACATCGCCAGAAATGATGATACTCTCGAGTTAAAACTTAATGACAGTACAATTGAACAAGTAAATATAGTATACATGAACTGGCAGCAATAGAAAGCTCTATTAGTTCATCATGTTATGCCCTGAAATGTTTAAGAGATTAACTAAGCTTAGAACAAATAAAAGCTGTTTACTATACATTAGTTTAATCAAAGTTACGGTACAGCATCATGTTTTGGGGTCATAGCTATGAATATAATATTAAACAAGCGTTCATATGCCAGAAGCGAGCGATACGGACAATGGTAAGAATACCACAGTGGCACACGTGCAAGAGAACTTTGTTAAATTACGTTTACTTACAGTATCGTGTCTCTATATTCTTGTATTACTTGTGAACTGGCAAAAAACTTGCCAAAGTACGAGTCATCAGATGAAAAAACTGAGATGTAAAAATCGACACACTATTTGCCAGACTACAAGTTGCAAGTCACAATACAAGGACAACCAGGCCGTTGACCTGTACAATAAACTACCTGTTGGCTTAAAACTGATTGACATCATGAGCAAATTTAAGAATGCGTTTCAGAAATACTTGCTGAAGAAGTGCTTCTACACTCTTGTGGAATAGAATCTAATAAGATTCTTTAATCTTCAATTCTTCTTTAGTCAATAGACTTATTGACTTTATTTGGAAATTACCTTTATTTTTTTGGAATGATTTATTATAGTATAGTATTATATTGATATTTTTGTGTTTTAGTTTTAAGTCTGATTCAAAATGATATAATTATCGTGAATGAATAAATGAAATTTAAATTGAAATTGAAATTGCTTAACAGCAGCGTGCTGAGCCTGAATCGACGGCGCATAGTAGGCAGTGTCAGCGGCGAAGAGTGCCAGCTGGGCACCCGGCCAGACGGGGATTTCATCCATGTATTGGGCGTAGCAGGCTGGATACAGGCAGGACCCCTGGGGGACGCCGGCTGCATTGGGGTGTTCCTCGGAGACGGCGTCTTCCATTCTTCGGGCTGGAGACGTCGACAATTTGTAAAGCAACCCCTCATGCCATACTCTGTCAAACGGCCTCTCACCTTTCTTTCCAGTTCCACAAATCAATATCATCATCATCAAGTTTTATGTACCGCCAGCAAAGGTTCTTCGAAACCTCTGTTTAGTGCAACTTTGTGTTTTAATCGTGTTACTACGAATGGGCTCTGCAGGCCTACCACAAGCAACAATCCCTGGTAGAGTTGAATAGGCTCAAAAGGTTATACGTGAGAAACACAAAAGCATTAGTCACGCACCACCAAGCAATCAAGGATTCAAGCCATACGAAGGTTTTCATCTAGAGAACAAGCATTCCCAAGTTAAAAAACCGGCCAAGTGCGAGTCGGACTCGCGCACGAAGGGTTCCGTACCACCGTTCAATGGAAGCGATGGCGTGGAGTGAATAGTTTGGATTTTACACAGCAAAATATTGCTTACAAAGTTTTTGGTGCGGTTACTTTCACACTCCATGTACGTAACCAGGTGCATCCATAAGTTTGTATGTGGTATTGTTGTATGGGAGCCCCCTGAAATATTTATTTTATCCTGTTTTTTAGTATTTGTTGTTATAGCGGCAACAGAAATACATAATCTGTGAAAATTTCAACTCTCTAGCTAGCTAGGTTCTTGAGATACAGCCTGGTGACAGACGGACGGACGGACGGACGGACAGCGAAGTCTTAGTAATAGGGTCCCGTTTGGAACCCTTCGGGTACGGAACCCTAACAAAAATGAAGCTCTTAAAGTTAATTAAGTTACAAGGTTTATCAAGAAATCCGTAAAAAGCGAATGTCAAGGAACTTAATTTCATTAAGGGAGCAAGTGATTTTATCAAGAAATTCATCAAGGAATTTTCAAACAAGTGATTTAGGTTTCAAGAACTTTAATCTCATAAGAAATCACATTATAATGAGATTTGCTAAAATATATATATATATATATATATATATATATATATATATATATATATATATAATTAATAATAACACGTCGACAAAAATACGTCAAACGCGTGGCTGCGACGAGAGGAGTTATTCCCAGAGACTCAAGCATTCATGCAAGCAATTCAAGACCAAGTAATTGATACCAGGAATTACCAGAAACACATAATCCGCCTTCCCAACCTACCTACAGATATGTGCAGAAGCCAGTGCCAAAGAAGCTTCGAAACCATCCAACACATCACCAGTGACTGCTCATCATTAGCTCAAACAGACTATAAACATAGAAATGACCAAGTTGCCGCGATTATTCACCAATCTTATGATTCCAAACTTATCAATGAAAAAACTGCTTACTACAAATATCAACCTGCATCCATACTAGAAAACGAAAATTACAAAATAACTGGGACCGATCTATAATTACCGATAAAACAATACACTTCAATAGTCCTGATATACCCGTGATGGGCTAAATCAAAAAAGTTGTATACCTTATAGACATTGCTATACCCAAAACTCAAAATCTCAATAGCATCCAAGCTACAAAAGTTGTGAAATATACCTTCAATAGAAATCCAAGCCCAGTGGAAAGGTAAATCAGTTAAAACAGTACACACTATAATATCTATCACCAGCATGTAATAACACATGTAATAAAATATTAAACCTCACTAAATATAAATACTATGAATCACAATTAAATAAGTCACCAGGTAATATAAAAAACACTTGGAAGATTATTAAAGAAATTTGTATTTTGATTAAATGAAAATAGCCTCCATTTGAACTCCTAACTATTAAAGGAAACCCCTAGGAATCACCCATTTTTAGCTGTAAATGACTACTTCACCACAGTGGGAAAAAACCTTGCATTACATTGAATAAATTAGGGGCAACTGACCTCAAACTATGTAAATTAGCTAAGTCTACCAACGCGCCATCAAACTCCCTATACCTATCCCCAAAGATCCAATAAAATCTGAATATTATACTCAAGCTTAAAACTGATACGAGACCAATTTGTGACACCTAGCCGTTGTTCTTAGCAATCGCGACTAAGAACTGAAACGACTAACGTCTGCTACGAGTGGTTTGGTTGATATTTATAATAATTTTTATTTTGAGTAAATAAAAATTGCCTCCATTTGAACTCCTAACTGTTAAAGGAAACCCCTAGGAATCTTCCATTTTTAGCTGTAAATGGCTACTTCACCACAGTGGGATAAAACCTTGCATTACATTGAATAAATTAGGGGCAACTGACCTCAAACCATGTAAATTAGCTAAGTCTACCAACGCGCCATCAAACTCGCCTTACCTATCCCCAACAGATCCAATAAAATCTGAATATTATACTCAAGCTTAAAACTGATACGAGACCAATTTGTGACACCTAGCCGTTGTTCTTAGCAATCGCGACTAAGAACTGAAACGACTAACGTCTGCTACGAGTGGTTTGGTTGATATTTCTAATGTGATGAGGTTTACATGTGTGAGATGAGATGATTTGAGCTCACTATTGTCTATGGTCGTGGGAAGTGATAGAATCGATAGCCATATATTATTTAATAAAAACTCAGGGCCTACAAAGATTCCGGAGTTAACGCGAGTCGTTTTGAACGTGTGGCGTCATCAACATCATTCTGGGAAGAAGGGACCCAGTGCCACTCGTTAACATTTGAATGCTCGAGAATCTCGCCCAAACGATGTGCTACGAATGGTTTATATGAACGCGCATTACAACGAAGCCAAGACAAAACTGTAATAGAATTAGACCAAAAATAAAGTTTCGTCGGCTTATATTTGTGAGCTCCAAGAATTTAGGTTCAACCCTGAATACGCTCCCAATTTCGGTGGCATTTGGGAGTCTTTAAATAAGTTCGATTTCAATGAAAACTAATTGCTGGAAACGCTAATATAAATTTTAAGAAGCTCACGACACTATTAGCCTAGATAGAGGCTATATTAAATTCACGTCCGTTGACGCCTATGTCGTCGGACCCATCAGATTCATTACCGCTAACGCCGGGGCATTCCCTGATCGTTAGACTACTGAAAGGTCTCCCATCGCCGTCAACGTGCACGCTGTGCCTCAACCGTTACGACCATATCGAACGACTTCGTCAGACCTTCTGGGAGCGGTGGCAGAAGAAGTTCCTGAACGACCTACAGCAGCGTGTCTTGACAAACCACTTACTACTTCTAAATGAAGCTCTGGTTTAAAAACAGACAAATAGCATTAAGATGTCATGGAACCGCGGCATTAACAGCTAGAAATAAGAAACAGGCGCATGACCTCGGGCGCATTGTCAAGTTATATCCCGGAGTAGAGGGCACGTCCAAAGTTGCCGACATGCAGACTAAGAAAGGGATAATAAAAGTTATGAAGAGAGTTTGGACAAACATAAAATCATGGCAATGCCAGGTAGGCGAGTTGTTGTTAATATGAAATTACACCGTGACGTCATTAACAACCGCATCGACAGTAGTACATTGTTGAGCAAGGTGTTGCTGCGCGCCGCCCCTCTGCGAGTGCACCGGCACGTCGTCCCGAGCGTGGTCACATACGCATTCAGACGCTATTACGCTGCCAACGCGCCTTATAGTTATGAAGGATTTTTTTCTTTTGAGTCATCCTCAATTCGAATGCCCAATCAAGGACGATGTGGGGCGTATCATCAGTGATAGTGATTGATAACATAACGTCGCTCAAAACATGTCAGCGTTGGTACCTCTTTCTGATTTTCCATTCACCTCACCTACAGTAACTCACCCTGCTTAGTGGGCAGCCAGCCCAAAACCCGATCCCAAGTTCTTCACTCACCCCACGTACATGCTTTGTATTATTTTTTGTTTTCTTTACGTAGTCCTGTTTTTAGGATTCCGTACCCGAAGGGTGCCAAACGGGACCCTATTACTAACCCTAAGTCTGTCCGTCTGTCACCAGGCTGAATCTCATGAACCATGATAGTTGGACCGTTGAAATTTTCATAGATGTTGCCGCTATAACAACAAATACTAAAAAAACAGAATAAAATAAATATATAAAGTGGCTCCCATACAACAAACGAGATTTTTTTGCTCGTTTTTGTTTTATATTGATAACGGCAACAGGTAGACGCTTTGCATATTCACAGAATATTAAGTTATATATTCCCTTTAAAATAAATAACTAAATTAAAATAAAATAAATATTTAAGGGGGCTCCCATACAACAAAGATGTTTTTTTTCTCGATTTTGCTCGATATTGATAATGGCAATAGGTGGATGCTTGCAATATTCACAAAATATTAATAAAAATAATAAAAATAAATAATTAAATTAATATTTAAGGGGGGTTCCCGTAAAACAAACGTGATTTTTTGGCGTTTTATAGATAATATGGTACGGAACACTTCGTGCGTGAGTCCGACTCGTGATTGGCATTTTACGCGTTTTAAAATAATTTCATTTAAAAAAATTGAAATGAAATTAAACGAAACAATGAACTACACTGACGAGCAATGAAAAAGTTTCAGTGACATAGCACCAAATTACTCATAAACGGGAAAGGCTAGCTTAATGACGCCGTCTGCAATATTGAAGTACATTTAACAGCGCATCAGAATATTACCAATTAAAAACGTATACTTTTTAATTTATGAAGCTATACCTTAGGAGATATTAAGGTGTTTGTCGGCATTTTGTGGGTGGAACTTTTTCATTGCTCGTCAGTGTATATCCAAATTATTCCTACTGTTACTGTTACTAACGTCGTCGTCTCTATGAATCCATGTTCTTAGACGCCATGTTTTAGTTCTAGGTGAGGGACCAGGCGTTAGGATATATTTACGACAATAGGTTGAGAAATGCGACCTGTGTTGAAGAGGAGAACAGCCGGTAATCCGGACATACGAAAGCATTTTCGCCCAAGCTGAAACAGACGCTTCGCTTGCTTCGCTCGGTCATTAAGCATGTTACAATATACCACCCTGGCTTATACAGCTAATAACAATCTTTTTCTGAAACTGCTTCTATTGTAGAACCTTAAACTTAACTTACTGAAAGAATATGGCGACTTCGTCACGGCGGCATCAGATATCAGGCCTAGACATTTTATTTTACTCGTATTTATTTCTGTTATCAATTCATAACAACAAGACTCCTTAACTTCTCAAAAACCGAGGGTAGTTAAGACGGGTCGCGATTTTGAACCCTATGGCATGGTAATAAAATTTAGAACGTGTAACGGAAAAGTGGCGTTAGCTAACGCCGGTGGTAACAGAAGGGTTAGGAGAGCTTTTTTACAGAAATGTGTTATGAACATAAGTGTGTAATGTGCTAGTCAATTTATTTTCGAAAATGTAATGTATGTACGCAAGAATCAACATTTTCCAAACTTAGCGACATTTATAATGACATTTATAACCTTATAGCGACATATATAACCTTAGAAATAATCACAGACTAGTTGCGCCCCGGTTTAGACTCGCGAAAGTTAGCAATTTTTTCAAGGGTCAGTGAATTATCTATGTTCTACAATAAGACACCTCTGGGGATTTTGTCCCCGTATGGGGTAATCTCACTCAACACAGAAGTTGCTGTTTATTATTTTAATATTTAATCCTGCGTATTAATTATACTAATTGATATTATTATATTTGTATTAGTTTACAAACAATTTTTTAAAGAGATCTAAAATCAATCTGTGGGAGTTTCTTCGCCCTTTCTCTCCCACAGTGGTCCAATGAAGAGAAGTGGCAAGCAATGACGTTTGTTAAGTATATGTTAATAACTAAAACATTTGAACTTTGAACTTTGGTGGGTCAGATTCTGGACCCTTGCCCGACCTGAACACCGTCATTTCGGTCTTTTTTAAAACATACTTACTACACTAGACTTGATGTGGGCCTCTTGAGAAATATTATATCAACCTCAATTTATTTATTCCCTATTCTTTTATAACGCATCCACTTGAAAGCGAATGTTACAAGATTATCTGAATGTAAAGAAATGTAGCAGGGCTTATCAAACCCAAATATTATGGTTCTATTTCACGTAAGGAACGCGAATCGTCTCTTGTGAAATCCTGTCGCGTTCCCTTGTAAACTAAATTCAACATAAGCAACAATTTGCATTTACTTCGTAGATTCAAACAGAGCCTATTTGCTTCACAAGCAAATATGTATGAAGCATGTATCCCGCCAACATATACCGGTACAGATCAATGCAATGTTTAGATTTCTCTCAGCGAATCGTCAGCGGGTACGGGTGGCGTTGGCATTCACACCACGTACGGCTGCGGAAAGACGACACACAAATCCCGCAGGAAGCACCGAATCAGTTGCCAGCACACACCTTCATGCTCACCTTAGCCTTATTTATTATAGCGGCTGTAAGAAAAATATGTGCATGATCGTGCCCCGCTCAGATACATTGCCTGCCCGCTACGTGTCGCTGTTGATACGTTTTAGGTATAATATCAGTTATCTGTGATTCCAACTTGTGGTGTAACTACAATAGTTATAAACCGAGGAAAATTTTATCTCTGCTCGTAAAGATTCAAATTGCATTTTGTCTAGAATGTAGAGCAAATTAGCAAGAATGTAGGGTCTACAGGAGAAAAACTGGGTCGTGCCAAAATACGATGCAGAGTTTAGAAACTGCAGCCATTATTTACTCGACAGTAAACGTTTGCAATCGTCCAAGAGGTGTGTGATCAATAAATTAGAGACGAAATCAGCGGAGCAAATATTTCCGGGAATTGGTGCCGGAGATTTTGAAGCGGGGTGGAATCGAATCGAAGCAAGATGAAAAAGGAGGAGGCATTCAAAGCAACGGGTATTAGCAGATCAGATACAATCGGTGAGACGGGGATTTGAGAAGAAGATTATTTAGAATAGTGTATTACAGTATAATCAGTTAAAAAAGCAAAACATTTATTTATCTATCTATATTTAGAGAACTTGACGGTTATCAGAATTAAAATATATCTAGGTAAAGCCCCCATTAGATGAAAATAATTCCATATCCTCCTGTGAGTATTAAATCTTTTGCAGCCATTCTACGTCTTAGAAAAAACAATCAAAGCCATCACAGGTAACTAAAAAAAAACCCGCTCTAGATCAGAAATGTTTCCACGTGTAAAGAAAGTACAAGAAGTCATACGTCGCATATAATTGAAGTGTAAAAATATATTTCACTATTCAAGATTTGCACTTTTCAGCAGCGTAGTTGTCGTAAACTCGGGTAAGTTGGATTCCTACAGCCGCTTGCCGACTCAAGCGCTATAAAAATGAGAATTACTCCTTCTCATGCAATATAATATGAACAGGAAAAGTGTTGTTTATAACTCAACTATCCCACTCCACTCGCATATAAAAGTTTTTATAGTTTTTATATTATACCTGAGATTTTTTGGCTTTTCTGTTCAATAGCTTCTGGGTTATTATATTAGACTATATTCAGATTTGGAAACTTTTATTTTTTAAGTTTTTAAGAACACGAATAGATCGAAGAAATCCAGATAATAACGTTTATCCGTCTATTACTATGACCACGTTGATATAAATTTGTTATTTATTTACACGTAAATAGCATATAAACACATTTACTATTTGTAGACCGTTATTGAGCCGATAATAAGCACTGTTTAATGTCGGTATTTTAAAGTAGTTTGATAGCTGTGTCGTCTACCGTCATTACATCGTTTCAGATGAAACGCTATACGTTGTACTAAAATTAAATTAAAACCGTTCTGAATTTTCCGTATGGATGATTATTTTACATTTACCCCCACGCGTATGTGATTTATTACAGGGCTAAGCTACCACTAAATACTTAAGAAAATTTTATTTTATTTTTCTAAACCTTAGTCCAGCCAGGTTCGAAACTGGATAGTTGAGGTAGACTAATGAATTTATGATGAAGCAGACTCTTAATAATTGTGCTATCTCACTGTACATAATTTTTTCAGTAAACTTTATAGTTTTCTTTAAGTAGAACACCCTTAGGACAAGAAGTCCAACTGATTTGGCTGATTGATCGGACCCGAGACTTTTATTTTCCTGTTGTCCCGATACAAGAGCCTGTTCTTGTTAATCAGATTATAAGAGATTGCAATTCCGCTTTTCCCGACTGATAGGACCAACAGAGCATTTTTGAAAATCATTGTTTTTATAGTCCGATTACCTAATCGGACTAAAAATAAAGCAAACTTCTGACCGTCCAATTGGTGGGATCGAGTGGTCCAAGAATTTAACGGGCTGTTACATTATTCTGGGACATCATTCTGATAGGCTTTCTTTCACTATCGATTTGATGAGAGCAACTTTATTTTAAACAACACTAACAACCCCCTTAACCTTTTGAATGCCTTACATCAAATAAAAGAGTGTCCACCATGCTGGCTCAGTGCGGTTTGATGGAGGGGTATTGGGCTAGTGGCCAACCCGACTGTTAGTTGTTTTCAAGCTGCCCTACTAAGGCCTCTGACCAGCTTTACGACTGCTTACACCGAGTAGCGATATTAGCCGGGACCTACAGCTTAACATGTCAACCGAAACACGGAAGCGCCCGAAACAAATGTCACATAGAATCGGACACCCATCCAATGCCCGTCTCAGCCAGATGTGGCTACGCGCACCATCGTTCCCGATGTGCGGATACCGCTAGGCCACGGACGCTTATATTTGTTATGCTATGCAAAATACAATTTAATTCATATGAGACAGGGTTTCATTTATCTTTTAATTTTGTCGGCTGTGGCTGTCATTGGGGTAAGTGGCACGACTTTTAGTTGTCGACCAGAGACGACTGTGGCGTTTAATAGGTTAAATATGACTAGACCTTTTTGCACGTTGTAACACGAATCACAGTGATGCAATTAGTTAAAAGTAATAAATTCATGAACCGAAAACCACAGGGTACGTTACGTCATTGAATTGAAAGCTTTCATGTTTACAAGCCGTTTGTAATATTTGCAGCGCCTAGACTCCCTGTTCGTGCAAAGGCTAAGACCGAACAATAAAGTAATTTACTATCCATAAATTCACGATTAAACTGTTGATAACACACGTCCCTTTGTATTTTGCGATGAGCTTATTTAATCAGACCAAATACTGAATAGAGTTTTATCCTATGTTTTGTAGCATTTATGAAGAGTAGCCATTTGATTGGTTATGCGAAATCGGCTTAATATTGTGGAAGAATGAGAAATTTCACGCACAAGGGCCCTTAAGCCCATCTTAACTCAGTAGGTAGCTTAGTGAATGAGAGCTCAAAAGGGGCGTCGAGATGGAAAAGTCGAAAGCAGAATGTTTTATTTTGGAACTTTGTTTGGACTAGTTAGGAGACAAACATACTAAAAGTCCTAACCTCACTAAGGTGAGCCCTAGGTTATAAGGCACAAAGAAGGTCCCGTTTTTTGATTTTTTCTTACATCTCCAAAATGATTAATCATAGTATTTTTTAATTAGCCTCGATTCGCGTGTTAATGAGGTCCGCGGGGGAGCCACGCTTGTTAGAATAAGAAGGGATATTGAGTGACCTTGCTGGCACGAGTGCTGTTTGGAAACGGCATCTTCATCGAGTAAGATACCCTGGTGCGCTATCGGTGAAGCAGCAGCAGAAAGGTCGCTAGTAAGGTACCGTGATAGTATAAAGGATATTGCGCGGCCTACCGCTGGCGTTAGATACCCTCATGGTGGTGAGCCAGATCTACAGCTATCTTTGGGTCACAGTGAGGACCGCCGCCCTGGAATGTTTTCTAACACTGGAACATATTATTACCGACGACATGTCTAATACCAAGGACATTAAATGGCAGCAAAGTGCCACCAGTGTCGGTCCAATATGATTGCGCGCAGGTTCACAAGATGTAGCGAAGCGGTCAAAGCTAACCTCTTTCTCACGTATTGTACTGGCCTATATAGGAGTGAACTATGGTGCAGATTTAGACAAGCTGACCACAACGCCATGAGAGTATATTATAATAATGCGCTCAGGATCATCTGTCGATTGCCACGATACTGCGGCGCGTCGCGGATGTTTACGGGAAGGAGACTCCCGGGCTTCCACGGAGTCATAAGGCATTGGGTAGCATCTACGCAGGTGCGGTATGCCAGATCCGGCAACACTATGTTGCAGGCAACTCTGGCACTCCGTGTACCAACAATACAAGAGACGTAGACGCGAGTCCTCCTGACGTAATATGAACATAATATAATTCTATCCAATTATCTAATTTATAATTCAATTCAATTTGTTATTTTCTTGTATATGGCTCCGGCCGAAATAAAGGACAATGTATTTATTTATTTATTTTTTAAAAGGCTTCAGTTGTCACATTTCTTACTTGGGTTTGGCCATAGGAATTGTGAAGTTTCAATTATGAGCTTGTTCAAAAATGTAGAGACCTGCAGACAGACGTGACGTGACGTGTTTTGTTGATTACGAAAATTTCTTTGACCGTGATAAACACGAGTTACTGATGCGTCGTCTGCCAGAAATCGGAATTAAGGGCAGGGACATACAAAACCTCTTTTTCTTCCTTTTCTGCGGGTGCCATATCCTATCCGAGTTTGACGATCATTAAGCAATTTTCACACGGGATACTGCCCTCCGAAATAAGGATGTGTGCTCATCCCGAACCATTCTCGTAAGCCAGGAGGTACGTCGGTGACCGGGTCTTCGGCGTCCTTGTATCTTTCTCTGCATTATCAGCTGGAGCAGATTATATTTGCTGTTTCGCATCACACGTCCGAAATATTGCAGATTCCTGCATTTAATTGTCTTCATCAGCTCTAATCCTTTCTTCATTATCTCCAGTACTGCAACATTTGTTATTCTGTCTGTCCATGATATATTCAAGATCCTTCTGTAAACCCACATATCAAACGCGTTTAACCGCTTACACATTGTTTGAGTTAGGCAGCTCCGTACAGGAGGATTGAAAATATGTAGCATCTGACTAGACGGCACCTTTGGATAGTTTGACGTTGCGGTTGCAAAAAATGCGGCTCATCTTGGTGAACGCACTTCGAGCCTTTTAGATATGGCATTTCTATTCTGTACTGTGATCGTCTTGATCATTCATACATCCCAAGTATTTGTAAGAATGTACTCTCTCCAATGGACAAGACAAAAATAAACAAAATTGACGGTCTTTTACTTTAATTCGCGGAGTACAATTCAAATTGCTAGAGGACTAGGCACCTCACCTATAGGTCTCAGTTTATGAGGATAGGTAATTATAGAAGTAACGACTTACCCATCTCCTACGGTGTACCTCAGGGTAGCATTCTGGGGCCGACTCTATTCCTCGTTTTCATAAAAAAAAACTCAGCAAAAACGTGGGAGGATACCTTTAATGGTGCCCAGGCTGGTTTCAATGGAGCAACTTTTTGGATGAAGGAAAACTTATTGACCTTAAATGCAGACAAAACCAAGTTTATATCTTTTTCAATTCGAAATACATATAATACAGATGGAAAACTATTTGTTGCTCCTGCCCTGCACTGATAAAAATATCTGGCATTAAGTATCTTGGTATTGTATTCTTCTTTATTTACCTTTTCCCATTACTTGGGGTCAGCCCTCCTCATTCTCATACGCCAGGTTGGTCGATCCTGGGTTGTCTCTTTGTTCAACTGGGCTTGTTTAATATCCTTTGATATGGTGGACTACCAAGTAGTTAGCGGGCGACCTTTGCCCCTCTTGTTGTCAGGTAGTGCGAGGGCTTTCTTCACAATATGAACTTCGTCGCGTCTCATGGCATGCCCATACCACCTCAGGCGGGATTCTCTGAGTTTGTCGGCAATGGGGACAATCTTGTAGCTTCCTCTGATGTGTTCGTTACCCACTTTATCGAATCTCGTCACACCAGTCACCCATTTTAGCGTCTTCATCTTATTGACATGGAGTTTTTGTTCATGCGCTTGTTTGATCGCCCAGCATTCAGCACCGTACCCCATAGCAGGTCTTACAGCCGTTTTGAAGACCATGCCTTTAGTCTTTATTGGTATGCGGCGGTCAAAGCATACCCTCCACCTATGCCAAGCCACATTAACTCTGTATGTCACCTCCCTGTCCAAATTTGCGTCCGCGGACAGGACCGAGCCCAGGTATTTGGACTTACTTTCTTACTTTTGGCACTGGGCGTCCATCCGTGTTTATTGTAAGTGCTGTCATCTCTGTGGCGCTGAAGTGGCATGGTAGGTATTCGGTTTTGCTCCTACTTATCCTCAGTCCGTTGGATTCTAGTGCATGCCTCCATAGCTCTACGGTATGTTGCAGTTGTTGCAGAGGACAACATCATCCGCATAAAGCAGGCACCATGGTAGTGGGGACTTCTTTGGTGAGGTAGTCCATAACTAGTTACGACCACGTTGGACGGCGCCGCCGAGTGCACTGCTGGTTGTGCCGCGCGTGCGCACGTGCCTGCTCGAGAACGCGGCCTTCAGGTGCGCCCTACGCACTCTTTATCCGGTGGCAGAGACAACAGACTTGTTTGCCTATACTCTGAATGAATTTACCAAAGCCATACTCTTTGTTTTATGTTATTATACCAAAATATCTGTAGCGATTATGTGTAGGTTTCGTGTGTTATATTGTTGTAATTTACAGGGTTTTCATACGTTGGTCAAAGTTGCTTTTTGCCAAAGTCCAGATTTTGTCAAAATCGTTATAAGTCAAAGTAGTTTTTTGTCAATATCGCGTTTGGTCAAAGTCCATGTTTTGCCAAAATCGTTATAGGACAAAATCGTTTCGGCAACATCGTGTTTCGTCATACAATTAAGTTAACTTTAAATAGTTGAGCAGTGGGGAATAGTCGGTATTACCTGCTGTTAACAAATAAATAAATAAAACACAACGAGTGGATCTGATGGCCGTATGGATAGGGTGGGCCGGGCTATCAGCTGGTGTCACCCTGTATATTAAAATACAAATAAATCAATGAAATAAGTCTTTTATTAATTGTATGTTTTAACAACAAAGGAACTTACCTAACAATATCTCTAAAATCTATTGGAACTAAACTGTCACTTTTAACTTAAACTGAACTTCACACTTCTCTACTTAATTGAAAACTGTAAAATAATCTAACTGTAAATAAATTTTTACGTTCTTCTGTTATCCATCGCAATTTCCTAACTTTTCTTAAGCATTGTAACACGTCAATTTTATTATCCTCGTACTCTTTTACTATCAGTTTTAGGCTCTGATCATATTCTTCTTTCCGTTTAGATCTTTTCTTTAGGTGAATGAATAATTCACTCTTTTTTATCATATTATCAAAATGAATGGCTTCTTTCCGCAGGTTATTTATTGATTTGAATAGTTGTAACTATTGAATGTGGTTGCCATGCATGATTGCATCACATCGATTACTGATTTAACCACGTTAACCGACATACCCCATAAATCTTCAGTCTTTTTCATGTTAAGAAGTTTAAATATTTTAACTATAGTTATAGAGTTTTCTTTCTTTGGTTTGAAGTTAAAGCCATCCTTGTTTTGGGGCACATTTTCAACCAAGTCATCTAAAGACTTTTCAGAATAAGATGGTAGTGCTTCTGTTGTTATTATGGGTATGGAACTGAAGAACTTTTCAAATGCGTTAGCAACATCCTCGTTTGATGAGTGTAATTTGTCGTTAACTTTTAAAACAAAACTAGATTCACTAGACCTAACCTTACGTGTGTCTTTTTCAATAATGTTCCATGTAGTTTTAATTGTGTTGCCAGAAGCTTTGATTTTATTGTTAAGATGTAGGCACTTGGCTTTGTGGCAATATTTTTTGACATAGACGTTAAACTCAGGACTGTGATCGTAGGATTGTTGCTCATACAATTCATATAGTCTGGACCTGCTCTGTCTTAAATCCTCTGTTGCCCATTCAAATAATTTTGATTTGTTGTTCGTTCTCAGTTTAGTCAGATTGAAAACCTTTTACAGATTTGAAGAAGCTGGAATATAATGTGTTCGGATCTTCAAAGTAAGGTGTTGACGGTAGACTTGAAACTAGTCCACTACGAATTTTTTTAATTTTCTTCAAAGTTACTGGTCTACACAATACTTTAACGGGCTTTATAGCATTAATTTCTTCAAATTCTACAATCTGACCAGTATGGTCTGAACTTAATGCCTTAACTATTTTTTTTATCGTGAATACTACATTCACAGATACGTTATCTAGACCATTAGCGGAGGTAGCCGTTATTCGTGTAAGCTCCAGAAAGACATTGCACATATTGTAAGACTTAAATAGTTTACTAGACTTAAATAGTCTAGTAAATCTACATTAAAGTCGCCGCAAACTATGATGCGTTTGGACTTGTTTCAGGAGGCAAGTTGAAGTACTTGATCCATCACTGTCTCAAAGACTTCAAAATCTCCTTCGCCCCGCCTGTACACACTAACAATAGTATATTTTTCCATGTCAACACACGAGACTTCAGCATTCATTTCACTAGAAAGACTAACAATATCCTTTCGTTCTTTAAACTTAAAACCATCTTTTACTAAAATTAAGGAACCACCTCTTGTTTTAGTCTTTCTATTGAAACAGCTGATCACTTTATAATTTGGTATACTGAACTGCATTGCACACTCTTGCAGGCAGTGTTCTGTCATACAAAGTATATCTATTCTTTCGCTTTCTAAAAACATTTCTAGTTCTAGTTGCTTGCCAGAAAAGCCTTGCATATTTTGGTGCATTACCTTTAAGCCGTGCTTTTTTATTGTCCGTTGCGGCAGTTTAAAGATACAATAGTATCGTTTGTACATATTGCCTTGTCAGTAGTTACATGCTTCATATTACGTGTACTTATCGTTGAGGTGACCGTTATACAATTAAGTACTTACTTATGTTATACTGTTTATACATAGGGCGCACTGTAAGTTTCCGGAACTGGCCACTTACATAAACAATATTTAAAAATTTATTGCAACATTTGAAAATAGAACTCTTTGGCTGTAGAATGCAGTTTGTTTCATCTGACTGCCTTTTGCTTTTACCTTGTGGCGCCATTTAAAAAATTGTGTGTCTGCATCAACATGGATTTAACTCGGGAAAATTTTCATAGTATGATTTTCTACGATTTTAAGTGTAATTTGACAGCTCAACAGAGCATCGCTCGGCTTGAAAAAGCTTTTGGCAATGAAGCACCATGCAAGACAACTGTTTATAGCTGGTTTGCAGAATTCAAGCGTGGTCGTATCAATCTCAGTGACGAATCTCGCGATGGTCGGCCGTCCACCGCTGTGACCAACAAAAACATCGATGCTGTGCGCCGTATGATTGAAACAGACAGGCATGTGACCTACCATGAAATTCGCGCATCCTTAGAAATAGGTATGAGTCAAATACAATTAATCCTACACAAACATTTGGGTGTGAGAAAGCTGTGCTCGCGGTGGATCCCACACAACTTGACCGAGGCTCAAAAAACGGACCGCGTCACTTGGTGCAGTGCCATGCTTACCAGATTCAACGAAGGTGCGTCAAATTTGGTGTGGGACATAGTAACAGGTGACGAAACATGGATTTATTGCTACGATCCCAAAACAAAGCAGCAATCGAGCGTATGGGTCTTTCAAGATGAGCCGAAACCAACCAAAGTGGCGCGCGTGAAAAGTGCATCTAAGCGGATGATTGCTTCTTTTTTTAATATGGACACGTGGCTACTGTTGCTTTAGAGAATCGTCGTACAGTGAATAGTGACTGGTACACGACCATTTGTTTGCCGGAAGTTATTGACGAACTCCGTAAAAATAACCGTAAACGCCGTATCATCCTGCACCACGACAATGCTAGTTCTCACACGGCCAGACAGACAAACGACTTTTTGAAGGCGAAAAATGTAGAACTCATGAGTCATCCTGCATACAGTCCCGACCTGGCACCTTGTGACTTTTTTCTGTTCCCAAAAATTAAGAACCAATTACGCGGTCAACGATTTTCATCACCAGAAGAGGCTGTCGAGGAGTATGAAAAACACGTTTCAGAGGTCACCACAGAGGAGTGGCACAAAAGTTTTCAAAACTGGTTTCATCGAATGAAAAAGTGCATAGACGCCAAGGGAGATTATTTTGAAAAACAATAAATTAATTTTGTACCTTTAATAGTATTTTTTCATATTCATTCCGGAAACTTATAGTGCGCCCCACGTAACAGATTTTAATATAAATAAAGCTACTAAGTCTTTAGCATATACATATTTAATATTATACATATACATATTTAACTTTCTAGCGTTCTGTTGCTTTCCATTCATTGTTAGGTATTTTCTGAGCACTGCTTCCGCAAAATCCAACAGATGGCGCTCCGCAAATCACTTTTTTTTTCTCGCATAGACTCAGATTGCCATTGTGCAGACCTGAGGTGCAGACCACAGAGCAATACGTGCACTGCTTTATGGTGAGGCTTTTTTTTCGTGTTTTTTTTCCGAGTGATCTCTTTGGGAACGAAAGACGTCGTCGTTCAAGTTTTGTTCAAAACTTCAAATTGAAAGACTGGACGGTCAACATTCTTTGGAATCGACATAGACTCGGTTTTCATGTTATTTTCTTGGAAAATAAAACAACGTATATTTTTCATGGTCAATGTTATAAAACAATAATAAATAAATAAACCGCTGTTTTTTCGCTAGAAAGTGTTGTTGGTGAGCACATTGGAGAATTGAAAATTTAGTTTCTTTTGCCGATTTCCGCTCGAAATTAGTTCTTTTTAGTATCTGTATATCTTGTGATTGTCCTGTGTTATTGTTTGTCTTGTTGTTTTTGGCCTTTCTACTTGGTAAGTGGTACACAGTGTTTGTTTTTTCTTCCGTGTTTGGGGATGTAACATTCCTTAATCATGGATGAAATTGAGCCTGAACCCCCTGACAAAAATGAAGCTTCCCAGGAGTTATTCGATGGGTCCTCCAACGCCTCATCTCCCCCTGCTCCGCCCTTCTCGCCCGTGAGCGATAATATTTATTACAAATCTTCATCTGGCTCAGAGGACATTGCTTGTGATGGGCAGGCTAAGAAACTTAAGCGCCCCCGTGTTGAAGACCCGAGTGCAATCGAAAAATCAACACCACTAAATAAGATTCATAAAAGCACTGGCAGAATGAGGTACTCGACCTCCGATAAAGCTCCCTTCCTGGTTCATGTATCCCGATCCGATACTGATGAACGTTCTGGATCTACCATGCACCCGGTCAGGTTCGGAAAGTTTCTCATGAACAGTAACACTATTTGTATCAAACCTGATGGGATCAAGCGGGTTGGGAGAAATAGAGTCTCTGTGGAGTTCACTAAACCAGAGCAAGCTAACTGCTTCCTGTTCTGTACCAAACTATTTGACAAAGGATATATTGCCAGCATTTCCATCTATAATATCACCCGCATGGGTGTAATAAGTGATGTCCCGCAGGACTGGACTGATGAAGAGGTCCTACTAAACATTCAAGTCCCCGATGGAATAGGAAAAATACTGAAGGTCCGAAGAATTAACCGGAAGGTTACTTCTCAGGATATATCGGAATGGAAACCTACCCAATCGGTCATAGCCACCTTTGATGGGCAAGTGCTCCCTACTAGAGTGTTTGCTTGTTATACATCATTACCTGTGAAACTGTATCAATACCCCACAGTCCAATGCTTTAACTGCTGCCGATATGGGCACACGAAACCAAAGTGCAGGTCCAAGCCTAGGTGCTCGAAATGCGGTGAAAACCATACTACTGATTCATGCAACAAGAACCCATATTGTCTCTTTTGCTGTGGAAATCACTTGGCCACAAGTAAAGATTGTCCGGAGCAATTAAGACAAAAGAACATTAAAACTATTATGGCAGAGAAGAACATATCTTATGAAGAATCATCTAAATGCTTCCCTTCTCCATACAGGTCCTATGCGGAGGTATCAGCCTCCCAAACTTACCAAACCCAGTCTTCTCCACCTTTCTCTGCTCCTTCTTCTTCTGGCTACAGAAAAACTATCTTCAAATCCCCAAAACCTAATAAATTCACCCCATCCGGGTATGACAAGATATCTCATCAGAACATTATTAACTCTTTCACAATCCCCGAACCACAGAATGGGTGTGCTTTACAAAGCCAATCTCAAACTCAGTCCTCTCCAGCAGATAATGTTATATCATTACTGCTGTCTCTCCTCACCTCAATGATTTCCAGTAACAATTCTATACCAGACCACGTAGCTTCACAACTCCTCTCATTTGTAAACCGTTTCAATGGCTCCACTGGCTATTCTTCAATGGAACGCGAGAAGCGTTGAATTAAAAATAAATGACATATTTTTTTTAATAAATAAACATTCCCCTCTTGTCTTTGCCATCACGGAGACCTGGCTTAAGCCAGGAAGACGCTTTAACCTGCGCGGCTATTGCTCTTCCCGAGATGATAGGCAGGATGGCAGTGGGGGCGGTTCAGCCCTATTTGTAAATAATTGTGTCTGTCCTATTTCAATTCCTATTCCCCCCCATAACAATGAAATTAGTGTAGTAGGCGTTGTTGTTCAAGGTATTTCTATTCTTTCCATATATACCCCTCATCCTAATCTAACCTTTCTTCCAGATTTAAGACGTATATTTTCGGTTTTAACCCCCCCTTATCTAATATTAGGTGACTTTGATGGCCATCACTCGGCTTGGGGTTCCCCTCGCAACGACAGTTTTGGTAGGGCCCTGGTAGACCTCTTTGATGATTTAAACCTATGTTTGCTGAATGATGGTTCAGCTACACGATTAACTCCCCCAAACCAAAACAAAAGCTGTGTTGACTTGTCACTATGTTCCCCAGACCTGGCTTCCCTGATCTTCTGGCATAGGTTGAACCTTACACATGGTAGTGACCACTTCCCATTAAAAATGACCATTCCTTCGTCATCCATCCCCCACAGGGACTTCAACCCCTTATTAAAGTACCGTGTGTCTCAAGCCAACTGGGATGGTTATTCTGATAAACTTAGCCTACTCACCAGCTCTCTTCCTGATGTTCATGAGGGCAATGCTGTTGACTGCTACTCTCAATTCACTAACGCTATATCATCTGCTGCTGATGAATCGATCCCGCTTAAGAACTCGGCTTCTGAAAAAGTATCCTCTCCACCATGGTGGGATAGAGAGTGTACAGAAATAATCAAAGCTCGCAATAATGCTGAAGTAATCTACATATCTGCTATGACCGTTGATAACCTAGTTAGTTATCGTAAAATAGTGGCTAGATCCAGACGTCTCTTTAGAAAGAAAAAATACCAGGGGTGGAAACGATTTTGTTCGACTCTTTCTCCATCAACTCCAGCTAGTTTGGTTTGGCGTTATATTAACAGGTATAGAAAGGGTTGTGTTCAACATAACTCTCCCCGCATCCCCCATCATATTGCTATAAATTTCCTTAATAAATTGGCTCCTGACTATGTCCCTCTCCTAGAGGAATCTTGCAATTCCCATACATTACCTACTATCAATGACCCTTTGGATGCTTCATTTTCCATTGCAGAACTTCAATCAGTATTATCCCATGTCCGCGACTCAGCCCCTGGGTTGGATGGATTCCCATATTCATTTCTAACAAATGCAGGCCTGCCAGCTTTAGAGTATCTGTTAAAACTTGTGAACATTTTTTATAATACAGGTTATGTTCCAGACTCTTGGAAGGAACAAATCGTTATCCCCCTTCTGAAACCCGGTAAGTCCCCGGATGTAGCTGACTATATAGACCTATAGCCCTGTCTTCGGTTTTGGCAAAAACCCTAGAGCATCTCATTAAGAATCGATTGGAGTGGTTTGTGGAGTCTAAGGGTATCCTTGCTCAATCTCAATTTGGTTTTCGCAAAGGCTACATCTGATAGTCTTAGCATATTCATCACTGATGTTCGGCTAGCTTTCTCCAAAAAACAATCTGTCCTAGCTGTGTTCTTGGACATATCTGCTGCTTATGACAATATACTTCTTTCAGTGCTCAGGTACAAGTTACAACAGCTGAACATCCCCGTAAGAATGAGAAACTGCATTTGCAGTCTGCTTATGTCCAGATCAATCTCACTTCGTATCCCTGGCGAGAGCTTTGAACCCCGTACGGTGTGGAGAGGCCTCCCCCAGGGATCTGTTCTCAGTCCTCTACTATATAATATTTATACTGCTTCTCTTCATACTTCCCTAAATAACGATTGTCAAAATTTACAATATGCTGACGATCTGTGTCTGTACATTCCTAGCTCAAGTGTTGAAGATGCTGGGGAGTCAATGCAAGTCTCTCTCAACTCATTGATTGCTTGGCTGCTATCCAATGGTCTCAATCTATCAGCTTCTAAGAGCACTGTGGTAGTGTTTTCTAGGAAGAGGGGCATTATTGACATAGATTTAAAAATAAACAATTCCTCTATCCCTGTTCGTAATTCTGTAAAATTCTTAGGCGTATTCCTAGACTCAAAATTATCTGGTTCCGTTCATCTAAATTATATTGTTAATAAATGCGAAAAGACAATAAATATTCTTCGAGTTCTCTCTGGGGTATGGTGGGGTGCCCACCCATTTACTCTGAAATTGATGTATAATGCCCTCATTAGGAGTGTACTTGACTATGGATCCTATCTTTTAGAACCTTGTAGTAAACTGGCTCTTCGCAAATTGGATGGTATCCAATCTAAGGCACTTAGAATTATAACTGGATGCATGAAATCATCTCCTATAAATGCCTTACAGGTGGAGTGCGGAGATCCTTCTTTGATTCTAAGGAGACAATATCTCTCTGACCGGTTTATATATAGGGCCTTTTTATTCTCAAATCATCCTCTTTTTTTAAAATTAGAACCCCTTAATAATATTTGCAATATTCGTATTGAATATTGGAAATGTAAGAGTCCTCCTCTTATTCTCAATAGTTTCCGAAAGCTTAAAAACATCGAGGACTCCTGCCCAATCATCCGAAAGGATAAATTACCATTATATTGTTTCCCCCTGCCAACTGTCCTCTTCACTCCGAAAATTATTTTGGATCTTAATATTGTAAAAGGTTCTCCTTTAGCAAACTCGTCCTTCAACTCGGTTTTAAGATCAAGATGGGAAGACTGGCAATATTTTTATACTGACGCCTCCAGGCTGGAAGAGACTGTTGCGACTGGTTTCGCAGTATACTTTAAAAATTCTTAAATAGAAATTAAACTTCAGAGCCCGCCTCAAAGCTCAGTGTACACAGGAGAATGCCTTGCGATCTTGGAAGCTTGCTCGTTTATTGAATCCCATAATATAAGACAATCTTTAATAATTTCGGACTCCAAAAGTTGCTTACAAGCCCTCCAACAAAACCAATTTAAATCAAAAGTGCATAGTAATATTATTATGGAAATCAAAAATATCCTTTATAAATGTTCCCAAAAAAATTTTGCTGTAATTTTGGTTTGGATCCCTAGTCATTCTGGCATTATTGGTAATGATCACGTTGATGAGTTGGCTAAACATGCGGCCTTAGATAATAACAGTAATCGAAAGTACTTCTCTAACCACTGTTATGACTTGCTCAGCATTCCTGGTAAAGATCTTCAGAAGACTTGGTCAGATGTGTGGCATGAATCAAGTCGAAATAAAGGAGCTTTTTACGCTTCAATTCAACCAAGTATTCCAAGCAAACCATGGTTTTTCAATTTTAAAAAACTACCAAAGATATTAGTGACAATTTTATGCAGAATACGCTTAGGTCACTGCTGTTCTGCAGTGTTTTTAAAGAAGATAAAAATCAGAGATTCCTCCATTTGCGAGTGCGGCCTTGAGGATGGGTCCGTTGACCATATTTTCTTTAACTGCCCCATTTATGGCCTTGATTCCTTGTACTCCCTAATACCCTCAATCGGTCTCCCTATCCCTACTAATATTCGCCACCTTCTTTCTCTATTCCCCAACCCAAAGATAGTATTTTTATTAGCTAAATTTATCCATATTAACAAAATAAAATTATAATAGATATGTATCCGCTTCCTTCCCTTTATGTTATTGTGTTGTCCCTTAGTTTATCTTGTGTGTGTTATGTATATATTGCATGAAACTAAACGATAATGTAAAACTTTATTTCGGATAGACACCTACTAAAATGTATTCAGCCAATTTAAGATTTGCCCCGCGTCTCTTCACATGTGCCTCCACTACATGATACTGGCAGAAATTGTCTGGCAACAGCAGGACAGATTGCCATTAGTTAAAAAAATGAAATGAAATGAAAGACTGGACTAAAATTGTACGTTTAAATTAAATAACTGTTCTGGCTGGACACCTTCTGGACACCGACAAAAAGAAGATGGGTCGTGTTTGTGATGTGCTGGGATGCAAGAATAATGGGTGTCATATCTTTCCAAAACAAGAACCTCAAAGATCTCTTTGGATAAAAGCAGTGAAACTAAGGAAGAAATTTCAAAACTGACATTGCCTTCAAATATGCCCATTACATTTTAAAAACTCCGATTACATGGATTCATACTACCAGCCCCGTAAGTTTGTGGACTTTTTATGGCATATCCGTTATCCGGCATCATTATCCGGTATCCGGCCGGATCCTGACAAAGTGCCGAAACCGCCGGGTACCGGATCCTAGCCGGATACCCGGTGCATCTTTAGGCATAAGGTACTCTAGATCTACATCATCTATAGATAGATAGCTAGATCATCATCATAGAAGCTACAAAAAATAACATACCTCTGGCTCTGATGTAGTTGTGCTCTCTGGCTGACGGCTGACATGTTCGCTCGCATAAATAAATGACCATAAAGTATGCAATGTAACAATAAGCACCTCCCAGAAAAATAATGTCTTATTGTTTTTCCAGATTATAAAAACACCTTGAAAAAACATGCAGTACCTTCATATTTTCCTTGGAATCCAGCTCCACATACACAAGAAATATTATTTGTGTCAGAGGAACCTACCAGCCAGAACTCAGGATCTGATAAGGAGAATACAGATCCTTTGGATTATTGTACAGATAAAGGCAACAATACTCTTGTACAGTCGTCACCATCAGAAACCGGTTCTGAAACATCTGATGTTGAATACGATAAGATTTTTCCATTCAATGCTACAAATAGTCTAAAGAAATATGCTAATCCAAGTAAGTAATACCTAGCATCAGAATAATAGTAATTGCACTTGCACTTCTTATTTGGTTGTTAAGTGCACTATCAATAACTATATTTATAAGGCTGATAGATAACTTTATTAATAGGTACTATTATATTGAAGAGCAACAGGCAGACCACCACCGGCCCGTTGGACAGATGATATGGTCAAGGTGGCTGCTAAAAACACAAAAAAAACAGTTTACCAAACTAGTGGGGGACAAATACGATTGGTGTGTTTTTGAGAGGCCTATGCCCAATAGTGGGATGATACGGGCTGATATAATATACTATATAATACTGTACAATTTTGTTTCAGAAAATCCTTTCCAATTCATAAAGGAAATGCCTTACATTATGCCACCAGGCACCGCTACTGATGATACTACCCATGATCCACTATTTCTGGATGAATTCAATGGAGCAGATTATGCAGATTATGATATGGATGTTTCACATACCTTTGAAATTTGTTCTATGGAGTTTGAAACAGGTACTAAAGATGTTGTAGTGAAAGAAGAAAACATTGACGAACCTGATATAAATAATGATAATAATTATATAGACTGTATAGCTTGCGGCCACATTCCCTCTTATAGTGTCTATAGCTACAAAAATGACTCATCAGTGCTACATTTTTACACTGGCTTAGAAAATTTTGACAAATTGATGTTTGTTTTTTACAGTTTAGGCAAACACGTAAATAATCTTAATTATTTTTATAGCAGGCCACCAAGCCATTCAGATGCCCTAGAGCAATTTTATATGGTATTATTAATACTCCGTAGACGTAGAGAATACGAAGATATGGCACATATAAAACAACTGTGAAACAAGTTATGAATATTTTTATTACATGGATTCAATTTATGGCTATAAAGTGGCGTACAATAGATTTGTGGTTAAGTGGGGATGCTGTTACACATTATTTACCATTAGATTTTAATGATAAGTACCCTAATACCAGGATGATAATTGATGCCACAGAGTGCCCTAGTAGAAAACCTCATTTGCCAAGCGCTCAACAAGTTACATTTTCCACATACAAAAATAGAAACACTATAAAATTTCTTGTTGGTATGGCCACAAGTGGTTTAATCACATATATTTCGCCTTGTTACGGTGGTTCGGCATCTGAAAGACAAATAATTGAAAGAAGCGCTATTCTCAATAGATTTGACTATAATGATGAAATCATGGTAGACAAGGGAATTAATGTTCAAGATATTTTTATGTCATATGGAGTTAAGGTCAACATACCTACTTTCTTTAAAAAAGGTAATCAAATAAATCCCAATACTCTTAACAAGAGACAGAAATATGGCAAGAAAAAGAGTGCATGTAGAAAGAATAATTGGCATGTTAAAAACATACAAAATATTAGTCAAGCCCATGAATCACACTGAAACATTATTATCTAGCGACATTTGTTGTAGCAATGTTAGTAAATTTTAGATCAAATATAATGAATAAAAAATCATAATGAGAAACCACAATCTTTCATTTTAGATTTACATCTTTACATCATATAAATATTTACATAGAAATAGTTCCTTATAATTATTGTCATAAAAGTTTGAAAGTTTCTCAATAATGTGCTTTATAAAAACCTCATCTCTTTTCACTTTTATCACACAGAATTCCACAAGGGTGTATATTACAAAATAGCATAATTCTCTTTTTGTGCAATACAATTGGCCTTGTATCTGGTAGAAATAATCATGGTTACGCTTAAGTTGCCAATTCCCACTTTCTTCACACAACTCAATGTATGGAACAGTTACTGGGTTTATTTCCCTTTCAGCTGCAGTAAAAGGGCATTTGACCTCAATAACGCTGTCCTCTCCAATTAAACCGTCAGGCGTCAGTGGCAAGGAATTGCAATTCCTCATCAACGACAATGCCACATTTTAAAATTTCAAGTCCCGTCCTTTCCATAAACATATTGAGGGCCTTTTTTCGTATTTTCGGCCATGAATGATAGCTGGAGATGTGACATCATCTATTGATTTTAATAAAAAAAATTGCCATTTTTTTTTACTTTACAATTTTTTTCAAATTTTGAACTGTGTCTCTTCTTCTTGTCCTTTTTGTCCTTTCTACCTTCCATTTTTTATTTGCATTTTGAGTAGTTTCTTGCAATTCCTTCAGCTCTGACGGTGTAAGCTTGAGGTCATCTAAGAAATTTTCTTCTTGTGTTTTTTCCATGTAGTCATGATCGAGAAAGAGTGCCATTTTATTAGCTTGGTTGAGAATTTGTGGGATGGGAATTGAGCTACCTGTAAGCCCACAAAAATTACCACACAGACTTTTGAAATGTTCTTTGTATTTTTCTTCTTCAATTGTGGACTTGGATGCAGCAGGTCTGGGATCGAAGTTGATCATATCCTTGAATATCTCATATTTTTCTTTTAGTTTTAGATTATCAGCTGTCACTGGGCTGCCTTTGAAAAACGTTGTTGGTTGATGAAATGTCTGTAGGTTCGATGTATAGCTCGACCGAAGATTAATATCTTTCTTTGTAGAAAAATCAAGCAGGCCCTGCAGAAAAGCCAATACATGCTTGCATTGGGCATGAGGCCCTATGCCAGCAGCACATTCACATTGAGTTTCCTCGATTATATGCTGCTCGTATTTTATTATTATGTTATACTGGATGTTCTTGCGCATCTCTGAAGCGCATTGTGCTTTGATGAAGTGATGCTGTCCTTCAGCTGCTATGCGTAATGTCAATAGGTAGTTAGCTTCATACATTTTCCTTGCGCGATCGTTGTTCTCATTATCTGAGAGACAGTATCGTTCCACATCTTCTACTTCTATTGACGAACATGTCATATTGGTATTAATATCTCTTAATAGTTTGCCATCGGGAGTTTCTATAATATATGTGCACTCTGGGTTGTTGACGATGTCACCAAACAATATATCATATTCTTGAAGCCTGTAACAAAACAGTAAACTTTAGAAAATGTAGACTGCACAGACTATATATACAGAGACATTGTTCACCCAAATTCTCATTAAGAATTTGGGTGAATAATGCTGTCAGCCGCAGTACGTCAGCTTCACATTTTATAGTTATAATTAAATGGCAATTGAAACAGTTCAAAATTTATAGTTCAAGTGCTGTTGACTGTACCAAACTTTACTCGAAATGTAAAGATCTAACTAATTCTTAGGTTAATAGCTATCTGGCAGGCAATGACGCCGCACAAATTTGCCAATGAAGAAATAAATTAAATTCAGGTCGAACACTTGGACAATAACTTTTTGTGTGGTTCTTGTCGCTCTTACCAGACGCTCGACCCGAATGGCCGAGTCGGCAGTGTCCCTGCCTACGAAGCCAAGGGTCCCGGGTTCGAGTCCCGGTGGGGGCAAATATTTGTTTGATGAGAACGGAGTTTGTACCCTAGTCATGGTTGCTTATTAATAATGCAACGAATACTACTTTTACGAATACGAACACGAATAAGAATATCAAACCGGCGAAATATTATTCGGCGAATACGAATATTCGTATTCGTATTCGTTGCATCACTATTGTTTATCTACCTAAGTATAATATTTATCTATATAAGTATGTGAATTGTTGTCTAGTAACCAAGATACAGGGAACCCTAGTTTGGGGCTAGATTAATGTGTTTAAATAGTGTCCAAAATATATTATGTTATGACGGACGTGAATTTAAAGATGCTTGTATGTATACCTTTGAACAAGTACTGCTTTCCTGCCCGTTCGCTTAGCGTTGCGTTTCTCCAGTTCTGCTTTAAGAGACGCTAGGTTCCAAGAGCCGTAACCCTTGCCCATCTCGAAAGCAGATCGTTGTCAGAATAGCGTAGCCAAATCTTCATGCGCACTAGAGGTATCGGAATCCAATCCTAGCCGTAGTAGTAAGTCGGGAAGAGGAGTTATCGGTATCCAGTTCAGAGCCAGGTAGTCGTAAATATCGTAAAACTCACAGAAAACTCAACAACAAACAAACACGAAAATCCTAGCCAGCCAAATGAACGGAATTTGAAACGTCACTCCAGGCGTGGGACAGTCCTATAGAACGAGAATATTATAAAAGAAAGAGTCACCATCTGTTAATTATGGTAGAAGTTAGTTTTTTAAAGTTTCTTCAAATAGTCAACAGATGACTCTCTGCTGAAATTCAGATAATTAATTCAAGATTGTGTCGTTTTAACAAAGTGCGGATATATTTAACTAACTTAATAAACTAAATAAATGTTTTCATGTTTTAATAAGTAGTACTACTAGTACTACTTTTATCAAGCATGCCATTTTTAACATAACATTCTTCCAGTAATGAGCAATGAGTGTGTTATTTTTCTGGTTGCAACTTCTTTGTTATATTTAGGTGCATTGTGCAAAAAAAAAACACATCAAAATTAGCTTATTATTGGAAAATACTTACCTACCCATCGAAAGAATGAAATGTTCTTATATACATATAGGTATACGGTATGGATATATGAATTAGTTTTGACTCTGAATACTAGATGGCGCTTCAACCCTGTCATGCATAAAAGTCCCGAGAAAGGGCTCTCTTTTCCCTTATATTACTCTTTGCGTCACTCAGTCAAGTCACCGAGAAAACAACAAAGTTAACAGACCATATCATTTTCCAGCGTTATCGAACTGCTGACGGCCGACGACGGGCGGGGCTGCGTCATTCTATAGTCTGTCTGTGTAGTGTGGACCGTATAATATAACCCGGCCGAGTAAAAAGTCACCTCGCTGATAGCAAATAGCGCCGTAATGACGACACCTTTACTCGTCCGGGTTAGATGTCAAAATGAAAATGTGCGGTCCACGCGGCACTGACCTCGAAAAATAACGTACACAGCGCCATCTATCGGTATTTTCTGAGAAAAAACCTCATTGTAACGGAAATCTCAAACCCATTTCGAGAAATATGTCTTCTATACAGTTTCTATTTATCAGATTAATACATAAGTATATATATTTTGAGATATTTTATTTAAAAACAATGACATTCATTTGACCTTCTATGATATTTTATCGTTTCTTTTATATTCGATACGACAAGAAAGGCAAATTTTTAAAAAGCAGGCTCGTGAAATTTACCTCAAGTTATCGAAATTATGATCACGTCGAAGTTCATATCGAATTCCAGCAACTACAACATTGCTGAAGGCACGAGAAGCCAAAGCCCTCAAGTGAGTAAAATACTGATGCTGAGATTCTGGAGTCAAACTGTTCTGATTGTCCAGCTTCTGCAGGTGGGAATTTTTATCTACTGCAGATTTGCAAACCTATGTATTGCCGTGACAAACGATTAAAGTTTTTTGATAATTTATACCGCGTTTGATATTTAAACTACAATATGCTCTTCCTCTCAACGACCCAAGGCATCATTTAAAGCCATTTTCCCGCTATAGGTTTTGAATTCTAATAAATGGCATAAGGTTCAAAATCGCGATGCCTCAAAACAACCTGGGGTTTTGAGCATTTACCATATTGTATACAAACCTTTGTAGATTTATATTGGCCGCTTACGTTTTTACTATGGTTTGATTATGTCATTAGCTGTCGATAGAGATATGTCTTGGTTTTCTGTTGTACTAAAAATATAATGTTTTAAACAATAATTATCGTCTTCTTCATCATTCTAAACATGGTAGCAGAGCCTTTTGAGTACAGTAAGTGAAAAACAAGTTAGTCGTAAAATGAGTAACAATATCGTAATACCAATTTTTGACGGAACGGATTATGCCAATTGTAAAATTCGACTATTGAAATTTCTTCAATTTAAGAAATGTAAGGAAGTAACTATTAGAATAAAAACTGATAAAGACAATGCTGTTCAGTGGGATGAGATGGATATTCAGGCTACAAACTATATATACAGCGCGATTACCAACCAACAGTTGGAATATATTAGCGAGATAGTCAGCATACAAAATTATTTTAAAATTCGACGAAATGTATTTAAAGCAATCTACAGCGTTGCAAATTGTATGCAGAAGCAATTTAGAAAATATAAAGCAAGCGAAATATTCGGATATTAATATTTTCTTCAATGATTTTGAACGATATGTCAACGATTTGAAAAAGGCTGGTGCCAAGATGTCGGAAAGTGAAAAATTAAACTATATGTTAAAGGCGTTGCCCGAAAATTATAGTTATATCGGCGATTTAATAGATGTTTTGCCAGAAAAAGATAGAACCGTAGAATATTTAAAAGTAAAATAAGAATGAAGAAAATTCATAGTATAGGCGAAGAAATGCCGAGTAGCTCGAACGCATTCAAAGCAGAATCGGAGAACAAACCCACATGTTTTACCTGCGGAAAAGTTGGGCATATACAAAGAGATTGTTGGCATGGATACCGCGGTCGTGGACGTGGACATTATGCTCGAAGTCGTGGTCGTGGACGTGGCCACTACAATTTCGGACCAAACAGAGGTAGACGAAATTACTATAACTCAGAAAATAACAGTTATAAAAAGAGCTTTCATACATGTATTGTGAACAATTGTGTGAACAATTCGACAATTAATGAAGATGCTCCTAAAGCAGGACAAATAAATTGGCTTTTAGATAGTGGATGTACAGGCCACATAATAAATACCGATGAATATTTCGATAAATATATTACTTTAAAAGAACCAATAAAAGTGAAGGTTGGTGATGGAAGAGTATTGAAAGCGACATAGGTTGGAAGCATTACAACTTATTTTCCGTTTTATAAGAACAAAAATAAAGTAATAATAGACAACGTATTTTACGAAAATGAGATGAAGGCTAATTTATTAAGCTATTCGAAGATAACAGACAATCACACAATAGTTTCGGCAGGATATTTAACGAAGATATATAACAAGAATAGAGAATTGATCGCAATTGTGAAGAAAGATGAGAGACTACAAAGTAACCAGTTTTTCCTCTAAGGAAATAGGCGTAAATGCAGCAAATTGTAATATGACATTGAAAGAAAAGCTTCATCGAACATTTGGTCATATAAACTTCAATTATCTTGACATGATGTGTAAAAACCAAATATTAGAAGGATTACCTAAACAAATAGAAACGGATTATATGAAATGTGCTATTTGCGTCGAAAATAAGATGCACAACTTGCCGTTCAGCAATAATAGGACGAAGGCAGAAGACATATTAGATATTGTACACACGGATGTTAACGGACCACATAGAGTTACAGGATACCAAGAAGAAAAATATTTTTTGACATTCGTAGATGATTATAGCAAGATAGCGAGAGTGTATTGCATTAAATCAAAGGAACAAAATGTAGTGTTATGCTACTTACGTGCTATTTTCCGGATTTTCAGCTGGATACTTGCTGAGCTGTACAGCTAACCGCTAACGAGTTTGAATGGACATTGCCATGACAACCAGATAAACAACGACTTCAACAAATGTCAGACTTTGGTTTCAGGCTCGTAATACAGAAAACAACAAGAAAACCATGAAGTAAATGAAGTAACAATGAATATAAAAAGGTAGTGCACCAGCGCGCACGAAGCCCGAGATTTCAGAGTTTCGGAGAAAGCCAAATACAAGGTCACCAAAGGTAAACCCCTTCGCTATCGATTTAGAAGTGCTGATAGTGTGAAAATACAAAGCGAAAATGATTTGTTAATGTGTTCTTATGGTTTAAAACGTTGCAGGGTCATATGAAAATAAAGGTGATACCAAATAACAAGCTGTACAGCTCAGAAAGTATCCAGCTGAAAATCCTGGAAAATGACATGTAAGTAACATAACACTACAAAGTATATGAATGCTTCAAAGAATATGTCAATCAAATGCAAAATATAACAGGAAAAACGATCAAAGAACTAAGATGTGACAACGGAAAGGAGTACATAAATAGCAGAATATTTAATTTCGCAAGAGAAAAAGGAATAATGATTAAGCCTTGCCCAGCGTACGTACACGAGTTAAACGGCACTGCAGAAATATTCGAGTCCCGGTGGGGGAGAATTTTGTTTGATGAGAACGGATGTTTGTACCCTAGTCATGGTTGTTTATCTATCTAAGTATAGTATTTATCTATATAAGTATGTGTATCGTTGTCTAGTACCCAAGATACAGGGAATCCTAGTTTGGGGCTAGATCAATGTGTGTAAATAGTGTCCAAGGTATTATTATTATTATTATTATTATTTAATAGATCGATAATGGATATGGCACGATGCCTCTTGGCCGAAGCAAAGGTTGATAAACGTTATTGGCCAGAAGCTATCAAGACCGCTGCTTATTTAAAAAATCGTATAATGACAAATACCCCAGAAAAAAAGACGCCGTTTGAAATAGTTTTTCATGAGAAACTAACTGCAAAATATTTGAGAATGTACGGTAGTAAAGTTTATGTAAGAGTACCTGAATGTAAAAGAGCGACAAAATGGGACAAAAAAGCAGAGATGGGAATTTTACTAGGATATACAGATGTTGGATACAAAGTACTGATCAATAATAGAGTAGTCATTGCAAGACACGTGGATATAATTGAGGAAGATGTGAAGCTTATTGCATTTGACGATAATAAAGAAGAAAATAATAAAGAAGAAGAAAAATGGGAAGATTGTCTAGATGAATTTGAAACAGAAGATATGATACTGAATAATAATGACAGTAAAGAGATAATGAATAATGAAAAGAGAACCTCTATGAGACAAATTAAAGCGCCACAGCGATTTGATGAAGAATTTGGCTACTATTGTATAACTGTTAATTATTGCGATGCGATGATTCCAGATACTTTTCAGGAGGCGACTACATGTGACGATTCTGAAGAATGGAAAGAGAGTATGGACCGTGAGATGAACAGCCTAGTGAAGAATGATACTTAAATGGGTGTACAAAAAGAAGGCTGATGATCTTTATAAAGCCAGGTTAGTGGTTAGAGGGTTTCAACAAACCACCAATGTTGATGATACGTATTCACCTGTTGCTAGGATGCAAACTTTAAAATTACTGTTATCGTATTGCTGCCAATTTAATTTACATGTTCATCAAATGGATGTAGAGACTGCATTCTAAATGGTAGAGTTTTATCAGAAGTGTACGTTAAACAGCCTCTTGGTTATGAAGATGGTACTGACAAAGTGTATAAACTGAACAAATCTCTTTATGGTTTAAAAGAAAGCCCGCGTGCGTGGTACGAATGTTTTAATGATTTTGTAACAACTATTGGCTTTCAAAAGAGCAAATATGATTATTGTCTTTATGTCAAAACAGACAGTAACTCTACTGTATATATTTTAGTATACGTTGATGACTTTTTGATAGTATGCAAAGATGTGCACACAATTGCCATAATTAAAAATAAATTAAGTAATCATTTTAGAATGAAGGACATGGGAAAGATTAGGAACTACATAGGTATTGATGTAGAGTATGACTATGC
Organism: Argyresthia goedartella; assembly: GCA_949825045.1. NCBI lineage: Eukaryota > Metazoa > Arthropoda > Insecta > Lepidoptera > Argyresthiidae > Argyresthia > Argyresthia goedartella. The sequence goes on from OX463810.1 coordinate 17,670,111, forward strand.
AAAAGCTAATACTTTGACCTTAAGTCAGGAAATATATATAGAGACGTTAGCCAAAAAATATAAAATTGAGAATTCTAAATTATTTAAAACACCTATGGAGATTAATGCCAAACTTGAAAAATGTGAATTAAATGATGATATTAAATACGGGAACTTGATCGGAGCTTTGTTATACATTAGTTCTGGCACTCGACCAGACATTGCCTTTTGTGTCAATTACTTGAGCAGGTTTCAGAACTGCTATGGTGAAATTAATTTCAAATATGCATTGCGAGTTTTAAAATATTTATACTTGACTAAAAGTCTGAAGCTCACATATTTACAGAATTTAAAAGCTAATACAATGGACTGTTACGTAGATGCCGATTGGGCCGGAGATATTGTAGACCGCAAATCAACTACTGGTTTTGTGATTCGATTATTTGGTAATGCTGTGTACTGGAAGTCAAAGAAACAAAGTACTGTGACGAAATCTTCCACTTTCGCTGAATACATAGCGTTGTCAGAAGCTGCAACTGAAATAAGCTTACGACGTAGTATACTTGATGATATTTTTAGAGTGTTCGATGCTCCTGTAAACATTTACGAAGATAATTCAGGCGCTGTAGCTATTGCGAAGTATGGTAATTTCACAAAGAACTCGAAGCATATTGAAGTGCATTATCATTATGTTCACGAGAATGTTAAGAATGGAACCATTGATATAGTTAAAGTTGATTCGGAAGATAATGTTGCAGACATTCTTACCAAATCGTTAGGAAACATTAAATTCCTTAAATTCAGGGGAATGTTAAATATAACTTGATTTGATATTGCCATGCTTGCAAAGTTTTAATTGTTAATCTTAATAATGTAGATTAATGTTGCCATATAAATCTAAGGAGGCGTGTTGAGGTTGCAAACCTTTGAAGATTTATATTGGGCGCTTACGTTTTTACTATGGTTTGATTATGTCATTAGCTGTCGATAGAGATATGTCTTCGTTTTCTGTTGTACTAAAAATATAATGTTGCAAACAATAATTCTCGTCTTCTTCATCATTCTAAACAACATCATTTCCTGCAACATAATTTGAAAATTTATTAGCCCACAAGCCACAGACTTGAATAGTAGGGACAGGGCACGGAGCGCTTGAAAGTGTCGCTACAAAAACAGTACAAAATCGGGAAAATTGGACTGTTTGCAATCAGTCGCGCTTGGACGGTGACAGCCGATTGACATATCGGCAGCAAAAACAAAAAGCGGTCAAGTGCGAGTCTAAATCGCGCACGAAGGGTTCCGTACCACCGTTCAATGGAAGCGATGGTGTGGAGTGAATAGTTTGGATTTTACACAGCAAAATATTGTTTACAAAGTTATTGGTGCGGTTATTTTCACACTCCATGTACGTAACCAGGTGCATCCATAAGTTTGGATGTGGTATTGTTGCATGGGAGCCCCCTTAAATATTTATTTTGTCCTGTTTTTTAGTATTTGTTGTTATAGCGGCAACAGAAATACATAATCTGTGAAAATTTCAACTCTCTAGCTAGCTAGGTTCTTGAGATACAGCCTGGTGACAGACGGACGGACGGACAGCGGAGTCTTAGTAATAGGGTCCCGTTTGGAACCCTTCGGGTACGGAACTCTAAAAATGGTGACCTGCGACGTAAAAAGGTGTAAATCATACCCAAATCGCAAAACACAAAAACAGGGAGTGCCGTATCACAAGTAAGTATTATATTTTCAATTACTATTGGCTTTAAATTGATTATCTATAAAATATTGTTCTTGAAAAAATCCTCAAACGAAAATCAACCATTCGACTGACGTAACTTTGTAGCGACGCGCGACGCACAGTGAAACTGCCCGCTTCCTATATTTGAAAAACGATCCGATTTGGTTATTTTTCTATTCGTAATGTCAAGATCACTATTCGTAATGTCATAAGATTACTATTCGTATTGTCATTTGGTTACCCCCCCCCCCCCCCTGGCACGCAAGATGGAGTATTAAATCACTAGCTAAGTGGGCACAGACCGGCACAGTTGTGCCTCTGCCAGCCCGTATGGGAAAAGGCGTGACGCTATGTTACGCGTGTAATGTATTGCTAAATACTCTATTTTATACACGGTGACTTGATCAGTGATATCAGGTACCAATTTTCATAACTTTTTCTATGATTAGGTATTTTATTACTTATAAATCAAAATCAAGATCTTAAATTCCAAGTCACGCTACTAATGTGTATCTGTGAGTTTACATCCTCTTTCATAATTTAACGGCAAAGACAAAAATTGATATGCCTATTTAATTATGTTTCAACTTTTTATTAATTAAACATGAGGTAATTGCGTGAGACCTCGCCCCTTAAGTAAAATTTTAGCTAGATATATTTTATTTCTACTCCTAATCACCGATAAAAAGTCACCGGGTATTTGAGAGTTATCCGTAGATCAACTTTCCTAATATTGTGTCTATACACCACAAATCGGAACGTGACCGAACGTGACGCCGTTACAATTTTTCGTACTGTCTTGGTTCCGACGAATTCCGACAGGGGCGCTATTTTTCTTAGCCTCAAAATGGTAAGAAATTGAGTACGGGAAGGCCTATCCTTAGTATTTATATCGATGCCACAAGCAATCATTACTTCACTTTGATCTAGCCCAAACAAAACTGCAAATAATTCTTGAAATATTCTGCGTTCACTTGACGACACCATTCTTCTCGCAGACGCTATAGAATTGGTAGAAATAACAAATCCGGGTTATCACTCCTGTTTGAACATGATGGGACGAAACACTCTTTGCTTCCCATTATGAAAAATAATTTTTCAAATCTTAACACGATATTAATCAATAATTTTATTTTCGTCAGGTCACAGACAATATAGGGATATCAGATCAGGTCCACAGACTATCAGGTATCCTACTATACACCTATGCTGACGTGAGTGACGTGATGTTTGTTTGACAGTTGACCTCACTCATACTTGGCACTCTTTGGTTGAATCGTCTGCTACTTTTTTTTTGTGGTAGGCAAAGAAATTTATCCCGTTACTCCTCTTGGGGACGTCACATTTACTTTTGGCGGGTTAAATTTTAACTTTGTTTTTTAAATAGACGCAATGAATAAAACCCAAAAATATTTAAATTAGTTTCTTAAGATGGTCATCATGTACATTTGGCAAGAATAAATTCTCTGCTACTTTTTTTACTCCTTATCATTGTTAAATCATTTAAACAGTATGGGTACTGACTGAGTAATGACATTTGCTAAGTTTATATAAATATCTAGAGTAATTTGAACTTTCAACTAACCATATTCTAAGCTTTAATACTGCACGCCACACAGACACTCATTCATATTCACGTAGATTGCAATGTCGACCACGCATAATGTAATTAAAAAGAGCGCTGGATCCTGAAATACAGGTTAACCACCTAGCTCAGGTTCAGATGTTTTCTGTTTTACTGAAATTTTATTCATGCTTTGTACTAATTAAGCTCAATTCTGTGTTTTGTACCCCTAATGATAAATGAAAATGAAATATAAATAAAACAACACAATTATAATAACAGTTTATATAGTATTAAGTAATTAAATAAGATAAGATATAGAAGCATGAGGAACTGGACGTCATCATGCTCCTACCAGTATGAGTATTATGTCGAACCCGTTACTTCGCTAGCTGTGATGACTAAAATTAAAACAAAACTTCAGATTGCAGTCTCATTTATTTTTCCATGTGTATTAGATATCATGAAACTAATACATAGTTAGTGTAAAACACACATTGCGTAACAGAGTAAAAAGAAAGATATGTAAAGTACCATTGATATAACCTTTGAGGGTAGAGTTATTGCTGAGTGACCTACCCCTATTCTTAACAGGATGAGGACATGACACATCAATTAAATATTTACCAAAGTATGTAGTTCATCAAATAATATTTAAAGGTTTATATTTACCTGCTTACCAAATGGAGTAAAAGATACATCCAAAAAAATACATTTTCATCCCAAATTAACTAAATGTTCACCAAAATGTTACACCCTATTTGATACTAAACTTAACGGGGTGCCTCGCTCCACTCTGCTTCGCTTCGGCTCCAGGTTGTATTATAAAGTTGTGACCTAACAACATAACGTTGCTATTTTGGTACTCAGGAAGTGACCTATAGCAACCAATATGGTTCTCATTGAGGTGAACATTTTACATATTTGGGCAAAGGTAACCACCCTTTACCAACCAATTTAAGGTGTGACCTTAAATTGGTAAACAATATATTTGTCGCCATATTTTGTTCTAATAACAAACATGCTGTAGATTTAGGATTAATTAATTGTAATAATAGAAAACGAATATATATAGGTAGTCTGCAGAAATTTGGAACGTAGTAGAGACCATTTGGAATCGATATTCCAATACCTCCACAAAAGATTAGGACCAAATGTCCGAACTGATACAAACGTATGGAAGCAGTTACGACCTACATTTCATCTAACTATAACGGTATCGATATGTCTCTGTTGACCACAATGCGAATCTTGATAAATGAATCTAGAATTAGAATTTGATAAATATGCCGTAAGTAATATTGTCTCATCAATTTAATTTAGTGTTTTTACTTTAGTTCACTATTTTTACAGGTTTCAACACGAACACAATGTATTAAAGGGTATTGGCCTTTGTGAACTAAAACTACTACTAGTATTTATAATATTGGGTAATTATATTATGAATTAAACTTAATGAAAATTAAATAAAACTCATAAAACTTACTAATGGTACCAACTGACAGGTGTTAGTGGTTTCCCATTCAATGAAACCAATCCATAAAAAAGTAATATCAATAATTAGTCTATATTTACATTATATTACAAAGCGGATGAACAAAAATAAATGCACATGTGGCTTGAATAATAACAGAGTGTACATCTGTTTGTTGTACGAACTGTACACTACAGGAGAGCGAGGAAATAGGCTTCTCGATATTAAATCCCTTCCATTTATGCTGAAAACCTAAATTTCATAAGCCTAGTAATGACCCAAATATCTATTTAATGATCTGTTGTTGTAAACCGAACTCTAAATATATTCTGAACACAAGCATACCGCAGAGATCTAATTAAATAGGGAAATTCGAACTTTTCTCATATACATATATAATTTTGACAAATTTAAGTTAAAAGATATATACGCGTCCGGTCTGTTAGGTCAGATTCTTAAATTGTACTGAGCTCATAATGAACAAATCTCAAAAACACCTTGTCTAGGTATAGATAACATCTAGCTCTAGATATGTACTTATTTTCATGAAGGATGTACTTATTTTTTTTGCCTCGTAAATGCGTACTAAACACAAATATAGTAAGTATGCGTAATGTCAGTTATTTACTGGCAAAATAATAAAACACAACCGTATTATCAAAATTCAGTATACAAATGATGATTTTTTTTTGCTTACTGCACAGCAATGGCACTGTTCACGTTATATAAATAATTGAATACTAATATTTACATTATTACTATTAGTATAGTCGTATAAAAAGTAAAGTGTAAGTAGTAGTACTTACTAATAATAAAATTGCTTCGAAACATTTTATGTGGTATTGTCTTTTACGTAGTTTTTAATCTGTTTCAAGTAAAGTCAAACCGACTTATTGTTTCTAAATCAACCAATTTTATTTTATTTTACTAAGTGCCTATTTCTATAAAAGGAATCTGTTAATTATAAATAAATATAGCCCATTAATGACTCCACCGAGGGGCAAAGGTATCCGGAAACGAGTAAAATTGAGCCATCGTTCACCACGCTGGCTCAGTGCGGGTTGATGGAGGGGTGTCGGGCTAGTGGCCAACCCGAATGTCAGAAGTTATCAGGGCCTCTGACACAGCTTTACGACTACTAATACAACAGCGATAGTAGCCGGAACAACAGCTTACCGTGTCATCCGAACCACGGAAGCGACCGAAACAAATGCCACATAGAAACGGACACCCATCCTGTGCCCGTCTCTGCCAGATGTTGCTGCCTGCCGTTGCTGTGCGTGAACCGCTAGGCCATGCAGGCTTCACATGTTAAGTACGAGTGAAAATAAATGGAATGTTAATATTAAAGCCCATTAATATACAAACTACTGTTAATCAGTTGATAATAATTTACAAACCTCCGTTTCATACACACATGCTTTAGCCATTGCTTAGACCAAATATCTATAGTATAGTATTTCCAACACTACAAACTATTATAGATATATTTCTCCTAGTAATAACAACAAATATCTTAATTGATACTCAGTTTTATCTTTTCGAAATATACATTATATATCTCTTGACATGTAATCCGAGCACCGATCTTTCAAAGATTGAATTGATTAATGAATCCATAATTATTCCTACTTATATCTATAGCTATAATGTAACGTATTATGGCAACATATTCTTTTGGTTATAGGTACATTTAACATCAAAATACTTTAAATTTATTTATCAAGTGTGAGCCGCTTATTGAGAGACAGTAAATTTTTCCTTGTCAATAAAATGAATTCACAGACCAATAGCATGGGAATGGATAAGTATGGAGTTTTAAGATATGATTCGAATTTTCAAACAGGTACTTCATTATAAAGTATACAACTAAAAGTAAGTAATACTTTTTGTACACCTCGATACATTTTAGTTCAATTGACACAATCCGTCGCGTAATATGTTCAGTCGCATCTTTGTAATGGCGTGGCTGGCCGTATTGCCGTCATCAGGTCGATGTGGCGCCCGGTGCTCTTCACACTAGCCACGCATCCTCGCAGACCTGTGTAGAGAGCCGCTGGCAATCCAAGTGGCAAGGAAGGTGATCCTCCTGTAGGCAAACGAGTAGACAAACTTCACTTCCTCAAGTGTAAGGCCTTGGTTTTCAAATACAAAAATACTATTTGTATTTGTATTGGTGGTAACATAACTTTTATCGGCACCTCACATCTAGCCACGAAGTGATGTATAAAATAGCATCCAATTAGTACAATACAATACAAATTATCTCAATTATTTGTAGCAGGTAGGTAATTAAATGTCAACAAGGTTAAAGTCAAGGAATATTATTAGCACGAGAGCCCAAAAATCTTTAATTTTGTGATAGCATTTAGTAATTAACCATTTACGTAATTTGTGCTTAAACGCGTCATGTCTTGTAGATCCGTTGGTATAGAATTAAATATTTGTATCAACATACAGTAACAGTTCCGTTTGAGTAGAGCTGTTTGTGCTAATGGAAACGCTAACTTATTGGGATACCTGGTGTTAAAGAAAAGAAGAAAGAAAGGTAGTGTTCATATTTTGTTTTACAAACTTACAAACTTCATGAATATATTCCTGTTAGTATTAATATATTTATTTTTGTAAAAAGGCGTCTGCTTGATATAGCTCGAATACATTGAAAGAATACAGCCTTCAGCTGATAACATGGTAACTGAACACTGAATATTCGAACAGTAAACATGGCCCCTCACTATATTTTCAGAAGATTTCGAAATGCGTTCATGACGCTATTTAGAATTGAACGACCGAAAAAAATTATTTTAAGAGTGTCTAGTATATATATTCAGATTAAAACAGAATGTAAACTAATTAGTAACGCGTGCGTATGAAAAGCTGTTTGAAACTTACCAATCCACAATTTGGGATTTGACTTCGAGAGTACGAGTAGAGATTGCGAGTACCCTCTGACTGGCGCTGTATCATCAACTTGCAGCATAGCCAGTCGTTTCCTTCGCCTGACTGTTGCTGTATGCCATAACCCATCGTCCACGCGGACCTTCGATTCAATCGATTGGAACCAGTCATCCTGCGTCGCCGAGTTGATCTCCTTATTATCGGTGTCAGTGTATATCAGTTGGAGTTTACCCTCGTTAAGCCCTAAGCCGATGAAGTCCCTCGGTCGAATACCGATTTTCCGCCTCCACATCAGCAGACCGGAATTGTTGAAAGTTCGAAATTTTATTTCGTATCTAATTCCGCGGTCGCCGCGGGTTCTGAAAACGTGTAATTTGTGTTAGATAATTTGTGTTAGAGCCTGTATTTTGTCGACTCTTTTACGGTGTATCAGTGATTGTGTAAAGATATTTTGAGAGCCATTTAAAGACAATGATACCAAAAAGAGATATTTTCTCTCTCCTACGAGTACAGGACATAAGCTCTGTGAATATTTCTTCTGTCACAGCCAATATAACCTATTAATTTTTAATAATGGGTATAGCGAAGTTTATTACCTCGAATATGAAATGAAAGAATTTAATGTTAGTTTGACTCGTGTAATATTAATTAGTGAGCAAACTGTTATTACTTTACTTTAATCTGAATTGTTCAGGAAAATTATAAATGAACCTTGCATCGTTTAATAAGGATATTAACAAGTACCTTAGTATAAGATCAAACACTTCTCGTATATAAATTTTGTTATTGACTCATTTTCTGTTTAATTTATTGGCCTTTTACTTATTTTAAATTTGCGAGATTTATCTTTTTTCAATCTAGAAAAAAACTGAAACAGGCTTGTAAACCACTAATTAATGTTTCCTTTAAAATATTTCTAATTCAATATTTGTTGCACGATGTTAATTAGTTACAAGACGACTTACTAAAAGAGTATAAAAAATGTCTTCAAGAACCGAAAGATATTTACCTACTTTAAGTTTACTGGCAACGTATCTCTATGTATTAAGTAATGTAGTGTTTGGCACATCCACCGTATGCTATCTTACATCATAGATCCCGTCACCAAGGCCTCGGTTAGTGTTAAAGCTAGAAATATAAAACAAAGTTAGTAGGAGTAGGGATCGTTAACATGACACATGGTAGCCGTTAAAACTTTTTGAGAGTACGAGTATTAGGTATAGTTCCCCTAACTCATGTCACAGCGTACTAAGTGAAGTATAGCATCACAGAAACGGATGACAATTTCATAAAAGTTAAGAGCTTATGTTAAAATTTCGGATTTATTTGGAAATTCAGGAAGAATGTTTCAAAGACTTTAATAATATTCAATTTGATTCTTACATAATTTCATCAAATGAAATATCAATTAATAATTTTCGATTATAGGAATATTATAGATTATAAATAGGGAATCATCATAACTGTTAGTGAGAGCCGTAAAAATAGTATTAACAAAACTTTGATGGCTGGTTAATGAGAAGCGGTAATTGAAGATGACAGAATTTATTAATCACTTAATTTAATCTTTTAAAAGCACTCTTGAGTCACCTACCTTCTGCTGCCGCGACTTCTATAAGAGAAGTAATTATTTCCGTCAAACTTGAAAGGCCGAGCATCACTTAGCATTGCCGCGTTCAGATTTTGCTCGCAATTCCTGCCTTGGAAACTATCTCTACAAATGCACTTGTATTCGTTCAGGAGAGGTACGCAAGAACCATTGTTCTTACAAGGAGTTGCACCTGAAATAATGTTTTACATCATTAGCTCGATGACCTGTATATAAATGTTTGTGTTTGTTTGTGATAATCGACAAAAGAAGGAACGGAAAAAGAAGATGAGGGTGAACTGGATAAACTCGTACTTAAATCCCAATGAAGACCCATATAACTGAGGAACCTAAACGAAATGCAAAAAGCGGATATGGAAATAAATAAATCTATCGCACAAACATAATATCGCTGAATACTGCATTTTGTAATCAAGAATCCGCATGCAGACAAAACACGAACCTGACTTAAATGTAACTAAGTACGGTAAGCTAACGTCACTGTTCGGAGCCGGGACTACGCGCTCTTTGTCGCGTCAGCCCCCGACAGTACAAGACTAGGGATTACTTTTGACAAATACTTGGTAGTCTGAGTACTTGCAGTCGAGTCATAGCAAACGGTGGACTCTAAAATGCATCACCGAGTTATTAGACACATACCGATATCGCACTCAAACTACGAATCCGAGTCATGAAAGTAAAATCACAACAAAGAGTATGGCTGTTGTAAGATATGGCGTACATTACTTGTACTAACATATCGTAATGCTCTTTCTTATATAGGAAGAAATGTTGAATGTAGAAGAAATGAAAGAACTTAAAGTGTTGCAATACAACACTTTAAGTTTTCATGGAAACTTTACTAATGGTCACCATGTTTACATCAAATACATTGAAAATTAAGATTAAAGACGAATATTAAAGATCAAACAAACAAAGCATTTTGAAAGTGTGATGATGAAAAGCATCGATTAATCCAGCAGTTTTCTCCGAAACTAGCACAAGGCTTAAATGACTTACCGACAAATACATTGTTTGTTGGCTACAGAGTAACATGCTTTTTACTCTCCCAGACTATCGAAGTACAGATATTACCAAGTGTCGGAGGATTCGGCAAAACGCTCCGAAGTGAGTTTCCTAGAATTTAGACAAGTTGGCTTACCCTCGCCACAAGGTGGGCCCCTATATTTAGTGACTCCGGCGGTGGCACATGGGAGCCTCTCCTCCTCGGGAATGACTGCACACTTAGAAATGTCACTCCCGTAGAGTGACAAAGGATTGCCGTTCACAAATACTTGCTGAATCGCACCGACGAAGCTGCTAGTTACCCCAGACATCTTGTGGGGCCGGATGTAAGCTCTAGGAGAGAAATACGTTGTTAGATAAATACGAATATTGGAATGAATTTTCTGGGTCGAATGACAAATAAAAGTTATATTTTCAAAACTAACATAGATGAAGCGGCATCAAACATACCAATTTTGTTGCGGATTTTTCTTTTCACTAAGCCATGAAGTTGTTTAGTATGAAATTCTTAGATAGTGTGATAGCTTAGATTTTTGACTTACGGCAAGGACCCAATAAAGAGGGGTAGTGTCAATTCCAGATGTGTCAATGGTGGCGCGGAATGACCTTTCTGAGTCGGGTGCTGATCTAATTGTAGGCTCCCAAGACTTCCGACCCTTGTTATACGGGCTCTATGCCATCTCCCTTTTATGATAGGGACCGGCGCTCTAAAAACAAAATAAATGTAATAAACAAATTAACTTTATAACGACATCCATCAAAAGGAATTTCCGCCTAATAAAACACGAACAAACTCACGTGATGTTCGCAATCCCGCTCCCCAAATTATACCGAAACTGGAGATATCCATTAACCAAGTTAATCGTTACAAAATCCCCCTTGGCTTTATTCGACTGTCCGGTGTAAAGAAGCATTCCAGAGAGGCGGTTCGTTAAAAACCAGATTTCGATGCGGAATGCTTTCCCGAGCCCTTCAAGCGGCGGTAATTCCACGTAGCTCGTTCCATTGAATTGAGGGGACCAAGTCTCTTTGATAACGTTTACATCTGTAAATAAATCAAGATTGAGCTCCGAGCTTACTGTAACAACCGAACTTGTTTAGATAGCTGCACTAAGTTCATAGTACCATATTTCTAAAGCTATTCCAAGAAATCAACGTACCGTTGCTACACGTATTTCCATTCGAGCCAATTTCCCCTCCAAATAGGCAGCGGCACACGTGGCCACCTTCGGGTCCGATGTCGCACAATAGCCCCTCATCATATCCGCAGGGATTCGATTCACATGGATCTAATCTTTCGTCACAATTGGCTCCTTGAAATCCGATAGGGCAGATACAAGTATATTCCGTCGCCGATTCTTCAATACCTTTACACGTAGCCCCATTCTTACATGGCAGACTCATACACGGGTTCGACTGGCATTCGCGAACATTTTCCATAGAGACGACGAATGGATCTGGTCGTCCCAATTTCTTCGTAACTTGATGACGTATTATACGTAAGTATCGAACACAACCTATGAAGCCTCTTCTAGTACCTATATTCTCGAAGACCCTAGTGAACAAAGAACATTAATAATCTGAAATGACATACTTTATAGAGCAATTAGGGCCATCGGTAAGCAATAGTAAAGGTAATACCTCGAGAAGTTTGTGGGTACGCTGCCGACGTATGCATCATCGACGAGATCTAATGCCTTCAAATGACCACCGGACTGTCCAGCCACGTCTTCCATATTGTCGACCGATAATATACCATCGCGATGGTATCTTTTAGCTGATATTTTGTGATATTCATTCAACGTGATCTTTTCCAGAGAAGTCAAGACAATAGCACCGTTCCCAAGATTGTATCTGTGCAAAATAGATTTTCATAAATGAAAAGAGGAAAGTACAGGAGAGAAAAAGGTCTATCGTTGCAAATTTTCTGCTTACCTAAACTCTAAATAGCCATTCACTAAAGCGAGTGAAACAAAATCCCCAGTGCCGTCAGGTTTCTGCTGATTGTACAGTATGACACCGTTATCGGAAAAGGCTTTGAACTCTATATCGATATTCAACTTGTGATAAGCCTTCAATGGTTTCAGCCGGATGAAGGAAGTGCCATCAAAAGAGGGGGTTTCAATGTAGGTACCCAACAAGCCTTCCTTCAATAGTGTTTCGCAGTGTAATCCTGTATATGGTCCATTACACAGACAAGTGTATGTCGATCCGGGAAGGTCTATACACGTTCCAAAATTGTAGCATGGGTCTGATAAGCACGCGCTATATTCCTCCGTAGTCTCTTGAACGCTTTGGTCTGAAAATAAAAAAAACGTGGATTTGTTCACCTGTGGCATTTATTTATGAATCAGTGTAAGGTGTGCTATTTATACATATTTATTTTGAGAAGTCAGGAAACTCGCGATAAAACTTTAATATCTACAGAAAGCTATGATGTTATAGATTGACTTGTGATCTTCCTTTGTGTGATATAAAAGTTCGTCAAACATTAAAACGTATATATATTATTACCGATGCAAGCTTTCCTATGCTTAGTAGGGACGAGACCAAGTCTACAGAAGCAGCCACCGCGGGAACAAATCGCACCAGGCAGAGCGGAGCAGTCAATATCCTCTGTGCATAGATCTCCAAGCAGCGGACCAACTGCTCCTACAGTTGCGGTTGTTGCTGTTTGGGACCCTACGAAATACACAAACATTTGAAAATATGAACTGTTATTGGTGTCAAAATGGACTTCACTAACAGTGCTGTTTCACTTAATTTGTTGTTAAATTTGAAAATAGAACGCAGTACAAAACGCTACTTAACAAATGATGAGTTTAATTGATTCCCTAAATTCGAATTAAGGAAATTCCTAATCGACTCACCTTTCACCTTTTGCTCTGAAAAGGATGTATCAAAATCGCTCGGCGTCTCTTTCCTCGTCCAGTCGTATTTGTTGTAGTATTTGTCGGGGTTGAGTAGATGTCTAGTTGATTTGGAGGCGGCCCCGTCGTCCTGTTGTGTGAACTGTATGGGGGACGAGGGGCGCAGGGGGCCCGCCGTGCCAGCTAGTTCCGACAACTTGCAGGGCCCGAAAGCCTGAACAACTATGTCTTCTTGCGTGCGACACGCTTGTAATTTGAGGTGGCACTCAGACTCATAAGTTTTCCCGTCGCTCCCGCAGACCTGTTGGTTTTTGTTATAAATTGTGACAAGCGAGTTTGCGAACTCTCTTTCGCCCCAACACTGCCATTAGTTACTGACGTTGTTTTTTGGTAACATCCTCGAAATTACATTTCTTATAGCTATTTCAATTAACAACTGATATAAAAATGTACAATTAATTGTTCAATACATACAATTCGAAGCCTTTTAGTATGAATTCTACCAATCAATTCTAGAAGCAATGTTGAACTCTATACCACTATAAAACTTTATCTTAAAAAGCTGTATAAATTTGAAAGGGTACTAAACTGTCATTATCATGTTTTCATTTGTGATTCCTACGATGCTTTTTATTCTAATTTATGGCATGGAATCTTTCATAATAATAGAAAACATAAGAACTAAAGGTATAACAGTTATGTGTCGGGGAGAACGTAGATTTGTTCACCTGTGGCATTTATTCAAGGAATAGTTTAAAGAGTGCTATTTATTTTGAGAAGTTGGGGCACTCGAGAGAAAACCTACAAACTACAAAAGGCTTATGTTTATTTGTTTACCAAATTGAGTGAAAAATGAAATCCAAGAAACACAAATTTTCATCCCAAATTAACTAAATGTCCGTCAAAATTGTACACCCTACCTCATAAAAAATACTAAATGGGGTCGCCTCATACCCTCCGCTTCGCTTCGGCTCCAGGTTGTATTGTAAGGTTGTCACCTAATTTTAGTACTCGGATATAAATTGACCTAAAGCAACCAATGTGGTTCTGTGAAACTAGATGGGGGCACTAAATTTAGTGAAAATATAACATATTTTCTAGTCAAAACCTATATTGGTGAACAATAACCTCTACAGAAATGTGGCAATAGGCGAGCAAAATGAAGAATTGAGGTCATGCCTAAACGTAGGCATATGGGAAAGAGCGTCATATTACGTCTATATCTAGGACACTTACTAGCATGTTGGTATCGCTGTCCGGACAGGCCGCCGCCGCACACTCGCACAGCGCACCCCCTGTCCGCTCAGTGCAGACCGCGCCGAAATAACACGACAACTCGCTGCACGATTCAGCCACGCCGCCGGTTTCCGCTAGAATGATGTTTCGCTTTAGTGTGCTGCGCGGAGCTAAAGTATGATTGAAATAGTCAACATGAGAATATCAGGTCTCTGTTAACCTAACATGAAAATGAAGGCTGCATCGTCCTTCCATAGGGACTTGCAGTAAAAATTTTGGAAACAAAATATCTCGGTATTTTTTGGACGACAGATTAGAAAATTCTACAAAGATCAACTCCATTATTTTGACTAAAAGAAACTGACTAAATAAAAAGAAATTGACTAATACAAAACATTTATAACATACGGTCAGAGCAGCCATTAGGACCGAGCCGTCTGCGGTGGTCGGCACATACAGTGCACTTTTGCCCTTGGACTCCCACTCTACAAACACATCGGCCGGTCATCTGTTCGCAATCCTCTCTTACTGAACCGAACGCTGAACAACCACACGCTGAAAGAAAATTATATCAACTGTATTTCTTGATATCGCATAGTAGTTTTTAAACGCAATTAACTATTATTTATGTAATTTGGGAATATTAGCAGAACACCGAATAGGTATTTACATACCTGCTAAGTCGTCTAAGTTACAAGACACAAGCAAACACAAGCACTAAGGGTTTAGCCACTTCCAATTTCATTTGAAATCTCCTAAAGATCAAGCATTCAAATTACTTTATCTCTTTGCAAGAAAATTGCCTCAACAAAAGTCTTTGGTAACCTGTGGGAATTTACATCTCTTTGTTCCATAGTCGCGCTGACTTTATCTTGCCATTTTACTACGTTGATGTCAGACGCGCTATCGTTTCGGTACCTGAATAAAACATTACTTACGTATGCAGCCAGTGTGTCCGGACCCTATACGGGGCAGGCCCCAATAGCCGGGCTCGCAACGGTCGCACTTCAGCCCACCCACCCCGGGTCGGCACGCACATTGCCCGCTCTCGTCGCATCGATCCGAGATCGAGCCCAGTCTGTTGCAACCGCAAGTTGAGCTCAAGCTAGACGGACACCCCTCCTCGCTAGAACCACCGGCCACGGTCACCCCGTCAGGACAACACCCGTACATAGTCTCCGAACAGTGCAGTATCTTCTTTTCCAGATTATCTTTCGTGTCGTCTACAAAAGAATTGAATCATAAACATAACACATATTTCCAAATGAATGTTGCACCGTCGTTAACGGCTGCATGCGCGTGTTAGACGAATAAATTACTCAACTTTATGAGACAGGGACAAAAGATTCAAAGCGGCAACAGCTAGCGTGTTTACATCCAATTTAAGGCCGTACACTGTAAGTATCTCCACCCTGACAAATCACTGTTTAGATATGCATGGATGCATAAAGAACGGATAAATAAACGAATTTCGCTTTACTTTTAGTGTGGGACTTACTTTTCGGGCAACATCTTGCAGCAGTAAGTGTAATATGGCAGTAGCTGCCAATAGGGCAGTCCTGGCGGTGTGGTCCATTACCACAGTCAATTTCGAGTCCCGTTGTAGTATCGACCATCGCTCTGTTGTTACCGCAAGGCCTAACTTCCATACCTGCGGTCGGCATACATTTATTCGTTAGGAATGAGATTGTTTACATAATGGACATTGCTTCGAGTAATATGATGACAGCAAACATATGTCAGAGACGATTCGAAGCTGAACGATTTCAGAAACAAACCGCGCAATTTGGGACAAGCCACCAAAACCACAAGAAGTGTTAGTACGTGCGCGCTTACAAACCTTTGCAAAGATCGAGCGGCCGCAATCTGAGCTCCAATTGCTTTTGGCAGCCTTCCTTCCGCATCGCGCAAAGGCTCGGATAGAGTCTGAAGTCGGAAGCGCAGACCGGGAAGTATTCGTCTTCGGTCGGGCACTCGAACAGGCAGGAGCAGCGCGGATAGCCGTCCACTCCCAGCTCGCAGCTAGCCCCGAAGTCGCACCGGATGTCCCGGCAAGCCCCCGTCTCAGAAGTCTCCCCGGCCTCCGTGGATCCCAAAGCATCAGTCGACCCTTCACCCTCCGACTCCGCCGTGGTTGAGGCGGTCGACGCTGCCGGCCCCCCCACCAAATATTTGCGTGTTAGTCGAGCGATAAAGCGGAAAGTTAGTTAATTGATCGAGGATGGGTCGCTTTATTGGAATTACTACAAACAACCGGGTTGATGACGGTCCGATGGTAAATATTTGACTCGGCCGCCGCAACTTTTGTTGGGATTTTAGTTAGGCATAGAGTTCCAAAACATTTCGTATACCTACGATAGATTATGGTTAGTTAAACTTAATTGATTAACAAAGATCCTTAGATTAGCTCCAAACAAATCTACTATTCCAAACAACTTCGTTGCTATAGGAGATTTGTTTGTGAGATGGCCCTAGGTAACTTCTCTTTAACAACTGAATATCACTCACTCATAGCAATCGGTGGCACGACGGCGAGTCGATCCTTGCAGTCCCCGTAGAAGATAACATGCAGTGTCGCTGGGGGCGGTAGTCTGCAGGCTGCCTTCTGCAGCTCACACTCGTTAGGGAAGGTCTGCATGGAGCTGGCACAGACTGGCTCGCGGGAAGCGCCCGCGCAGTCGGTGGGGCAAACGCATTCGCCGGCGGAACAGTGAGCGCCGAAGGAGCATTGCACTCCGTCACATAAGGCTGGTAGAAAATGTAGTTCTACATCACGGTCGTTTACTTCCATGTTTACTACCAACTTGTATACCTATAGTATGCACGTCAGTTATACTCCTAATCGAAAGTCCAAGATAACGAACGGTTTGTATCGAGTACTATCAAAGTCGTAGGTAAAGGAATCGTTCCGATATTATGATTTTTAAACTAACCAAAAAAATCTTTAATCAGGAATGCTCCATTGTTTTAAAGTCGCCCCTTTTCACAGTTCCTACTATGTACCTAACGATATAATCAGATTATTTCAAGTACCTAATTCATATCATTGGGCTAATGTAATTGTAATAATGCTATGCGAAGCCCTGTGGTGTTGATTCCGTGTAATCTAACACCAACTCGACCAGCCATTACGAATTCATTATGCAAGCTTCGGTTTCTCTCCAGAGTGCTCCACAGAAAGATCTCCAATGGAATCCGAAAAGCCAACACAGCCGTAAATATATATTTTTTCATTTTACAATGGTAACGATTCTGTGAGCAGCCAGCCAAATTTCGCCGCAAAACGAATGGTTAACGAACGATAATGTCATTTCGTCGGACAATCCCGTGTTCACTGCTCCTGCTTGTTCCATCTTGGGGAGAAATTAAACTTTCCCAGTGCTACACCGAGGGAAGACATCCGTGCAAATTTAATAACGATTGTTTACCACTTTTCCATAAAATGAGCCCGATTAATGCTTGGAGCTTGTTTTTTCCGACATTTCCGCAAAACAAGAGCTTCAAACATTTTAAAGAGTTTATGCTAAAGTTAATACTTTTCATCGCACTTATTATTTTTGATGTTTATTTTTCACTCTCTACCAATCTGTTATTGTCAATAGGCGGTTATGCATCATTAATCTTGTCACTACATTAGCGGTGAGTCGGTGACACGTGTTAATATTACAAGTTGTAATTTACTACACAAAGGCCGTTATAAAATAAGTTCAGTAATATATAGAAAATAGAACGCACATTTTTTATTCAGAAACGAACTATACAGGATGATCATTCCAAATGGGTCAGTATGAATAAGTCAGAAACTATAAGCGATAACGAAATCTGTTCTCAGGAACCATGATGTCCATTTTAGATTTAATAATAATGACATTCAAACTTTTTTTAAATTCTCATACATAACTGGGAATCGTACCTGGTCAATATTATTTATGTGATTGCATGTAGTATTTGTTTGTATAAATTGATCCTGAAAGTATAAGAACCAAATTTTGTTATGAAATCTTGTGTAAACATTAGACTGAAATGCCCACAATTGAAATAATTAGGAAAATGTCGTCATTAATATGAATCGGTCTTTATTATGAATCAGATCAATCAATCACATTTACTGAAATAAAATAATTACCTCAATGTTAGGATTTTCTTTCAATTATTTAAACAATGTCAAAAATGTGTTCCTTGTGGCTTATGTTTCGCACCATCAATGATAACAACGCAAAAACTTGCAGAATTTATACCTTACATTGTTTACAGAGATTTCAACCAGGTTCGATTCCCGGTTATGTATGAGAGATTAAGAAAAAATTAATGCTATTATTATTAAATCTAAAATCGAAGCCATGATTCCTGATGTCGCTATCTCTCATAGTTTCTGACTTCTCCCTTCTGACCCATTTGAATTGATCAACCTATATATTCAGTCCTGAAAGCAGTAAATCGAATTTCATTGTTGCCCATACGTAAACATACTAATACAATCACATATCCTCTGCTAACCCAGAATAGACACTTGGGTCGACCTCTGTGGGGTTGCGGTACGAGGCTCCACCGCCAAAGCGAAAGGTCCCGGGTTTGAATCCCGGCTGGGGAAAACGGAAAAAAAACCCATGTCGTGCATGTTTATATAATATATGTTATCATTGGTCAGAAGCAATGTATGTGCCTGTTTATAAAAGTTTAAGTTTAATGGACTTTACCTGCTCGACTATTAGCTACAAACTATAGACTCACTTAAAATTTAGATTTTTAAATAAATCTGCTAAGCTATAACTAACTTAAATATAACATAATTGAGACTGATATAATAAACAATTCATGATACGCTGCAATGTCATAAAGGCAACGTTATAAAACCAGCTAACTGTTTAATTATAAGGCGTATATTAAAACACAGTGATTTAAACTTGGCTTCACTAACGACACCTTTAACGTTTGCTTTTGATACGTTGATTTAATGCTTATCCAACGTCCACGTATGAACTAAACTTTATTTCAAATTCACGAGCGGTTATGTTTGCGTGAAATCCTTTTTCTAGGGTAAACGTGTAATACGTCACAAGAAAAGCTGATTATAGTTAAGTTTACGTTTTGGATATACCATCAGTAATCCCTATCGATCTTTAATCCACCCCAGTAGGTGGGTATTGTCTAGATATTCAACAAGCTAACATAATATGCCGGCCAGTCTTTTATTTTATAATGATCTAAAATTGAGTGAAAACAAAGTTTTACAGAAAAATATGTGTTCATAAATTTTTATAACTAGCTACATCGGAATTATAATCTGTTCGCTCTCCCCGATAACAATTGAAATTCCTTGTTAATATGTGAAATACTACCACTGTCATCGCATTTAACTGAATGGTTCCGAACAAAATAGTTAGTTAAACAATTATACGAAGCAATCAGCGTTACGCCAAAATCAGTGAAGTCCTTATTTTGAAATTTATCGATAATTAATTTTCGAAATAATTCTATGGAGACTATATAATATAAGGTGCAAAAGTATGCTTAATCAGACATCAATTTTATAGAATACAATGCAATTTAAATTACAACAGAATGCAATGGATTTTTAGTAGACATTTAAGTTTCCATGAGTAGTCATAAAAGCATTTTTACGACGACGACGGTTCCAATTGTAGCAGTATGGTAGTTAAAAAAGTAGTAAAACACCTTTAGGAATTCAGGTAAATAAGATGAGCTAGTGAGTCTTTCTAGCTGATTTACTATTAACCTCTCAACGACCCAATCCCGTATGAGGTATCACGATTTTGAACCTCATTCTATAGTTACAAATTAAAACCAAGACATGGTTCGTAATCTTTCAATTCCCGGAATAGTTGACTATCACTGACGACGACTATTATGTTTCTCTGTATATTTTTATGATATGCTTCTTCAAGGGATGAAAATACTCTGGAGAGCTGTGAACCCATGTTGAATGATATAAAATATGTTAGGAAGAGGTAAAACAGTGGCCTTTGAAAGACAATTTTCCTCTTTAGCTCCTTTAAAAGGTTGGCAAATAATAATATCTGATTGCGTGTCTCTCATAGAAAAATTCATACTGATATGAGTACACCCGGTGTTCCGAGAGACACGACGATAGCAATTACTTGTCACTTTATGTCGTAAAACGTTAATTACACATAATATCCTACGCTCATTATACAAGCTATCTCAAGTATGCAAGAGTAAGTTCTAAGAATTCTAGGTACATTCCTGTTTATTTATTGGGCGGTAATCAACATAATGACGGAAGTTAATGGTGGAAACTGTGTTGAATCAATTTTCTTTACATCGCAGGTAACATCTACATGCCACTTAGGAACACTTAAATCGGTGATTTTTTAAAGCTATTACGCATCGTTAGCGTGCGACAGTTTTAGCGACGAGCATAACTATAATAAGTGCCTATTACCCTGCGGGTGAAACTAATAGTGAAATTCAAAAGAGCTGTTTGAATAAATTAGTCTCAGTTAAAATTAAGTCACTTTAATTAAGAGATATGTCAAAGAAAGAATCGTTCTTATACATGGAGCCACTCTTCATATTTACTTACAATCTTTAATTAAGTACGCAATAACCGTAAAGCAAATAATAGTAGAATGTGAAAACGGATAGTAACAAAACTCTTACCACAATCGCCTTTGTAGGCTATTTGGAGATCACTCTGATCCCGGCAGGCTGTTGACTGCAGAGCACATTCACTGGAGTATGTCTGGCCATCAGACGCGCAGACCACGTCCGATTCCTAACAGGGCAACGGATAAAAATGTACTCAAATCGTTCAAAATTTTTTTTCATTACTGCATCAAGACCGATCGAAAGCTGCTTCTAACTCAGACTAGTATATAGTGGCCGGTTAATAGATCAATTGACAATTTTTTTCATAGATGTAAATTAAAACGAATGAAATCTATAATGTAATATGTAATCTGTTGTTTATTTTGGAGTACACAACTTCAGAAACAACTACGTGATTTGGGGCAGATTTGAGTGAATTGCATTTCTCATTTGAATAGACATTAAGTACGAGGGGTTTATTTGTATGAACAACATTTTTCTTTTATTTAAAATGCTATTTGTGTTATTTTGTTTATAGCAATTAAATGGACCACCGACTTCGCCCTACTTAAAACGCCAGCTGAGAGAGATATGAAAAGGCAAAAGAAATATCAAGGTGTCAGCGAAATTAAATAACAGCCGTCGTTGGTAGAAACGTTATAAGAAATTAAAACTCAAGTCGAGGGGATAAAAACGATAATCAAAGGAAAGATATCGCCCTTGAGAAGGCTGTAAATGAAAAAGATTGTAAAGTTGAATTGGTTTCAAATAAATAATGTATAGTACACAGGAATTTAAATTGTAATTGTTAAGGATGCGTGATTTTTATGTACGTAGGGACATACAAATATTATTACGGCTTCGCCAATAATTGTGGCAGGGGCACATTTTGGCTTCTTGCAAGTATATATAGTTAGCCACCTTTCAATTAAATATCACCTTCGCATGATAGGGTAAGACACCAATTCTCGGGATGGTAATATTCAATTGCATTTCTTAAGAAACATGTCATTATGAAATGAAAATGAGACGTTTGATGCAGAGTTTTTATGCCATTGCTATACCAATATTTGTATGTTATACAGTATTTTTTCGTTTATATACCTGAGCTTCGGAGCAATTATGATTGCAAACGCAGATAGGGCGACCAGTGTCACTGTCTAACGTACAGTCTCCTCCACCTTTGCAGGTTATATCTGAACATGTTTCTGAAACAAACGAGATGAACTGTAGGCGATTTTTTATCTCATATTTCCAAACCGTCCATTAAAACCACACGTATCAAAGAAAATTCATTTTTTTAAATACAATTTTTCATAGTAGTAAGGAAGGCATTACAGACCATATAAAATATATTGTATAAATTGGAAAGTAACATGTCTTTTTCCACTACGTTTCTATTAATTGAATTTCGAATAAGAACTCAATTAATACATGATACAAGTAAATACTCCTGTATTTACTGCTACTTATAGCGGTCCAGTCCTGTCAAATTCGCCCTACGTCATAATTAAGTTTCCACGTATAGTCCATCTTTATAAGTAGAAACTGGTTATTGAGGTATTTGACCTATACGCAAGCTATACCTGTATGGTTGTATCATGATTTCAATAACAGACGTAATTTTTAATAGATTTTTTCTGTTGATAATGTATCACAGTTCATAAATTAAACCAAACTATTTATTTGGCCACATGCTATCTTTTACGACGAACGTTGATAATAAACACAAACTCAATATAAATTTAGATCAATGTACAGGTTGTGTGATAAATAATGGTATCAATTTAACAGATCACCTTATTTCCAAAAACTAATTCAAATATTTGAAAATAAAACCATAACCGTATAAATAGTGTAACCATAAATAATTATTCCCGGAATTTTCCATTCCGTCCAGCTTACATCATGTTGTTAATGCTGTCGCATATTTTTCTAAAATAAAACTGAATAGCAAATGTATTTATTAACAGTTTTGTTACTAACTTTTATTAAATGACCTGAAATAAAATCCCAAGTAAAAATATTATTGTTTCCGGATTCAGACGTTATAAATAAATAAACTTCTATTAACCATAAATTATTACCGTAACCATAAATATTTTTTCCCGGAATTTTCCATTCCGTCCAGCTTACATCATTTTATTAATGCTGTCACATATTTTTCTAAAATAAAACTTAATAGCAAATGTATACATTAACAGTTTTTTTACTTACTTTTATTAAGTGACGTTAAAAAAATCCCAAGTAAAAATATTATTGTTTCCGGATTCAGACGTTATAAATAAATAAACTTCTGCAAAAAAATGAATTAGATTGAACTAGACCATTAATTTAAAAACTTATACACGGGACCAGCTTTTTCAATTGGTATAAAACTAGCGCCTAGACTTCGACGTTACAAAGTTATTGCTATTCATCTGAAAATAGGCGATAAAAAAATCATCATCATTAATATACCATCACAAATTTTGATCAACAAGATAGATGTGGCTACAAAAATACATATGGTGTAATAATTTCAACTCTTGAGATACAGCCCGGTGACAAAAAGCCAGACAGGCAGACGGTGGAGGCTTAATAATAGGATCCCGTTTGACATACTTTGGGTACGAAACCCTGAAAATGATGTATTTGCTCTAAAGCATACATTTAAGATATTACAATACGCTTAACGCACATTTTATTTTAATTTATTATTTAAAATTAGCGCCACTTTTCAGATTAATAAATAAGGCGTGGGTTTTTTACCAATTTACAACGTTGGTAAAGTCGACAAGTTTCTTAAACAATGTCCAGTTCAATGCGTTAATTTTTTCAAATAATAATTCTTCCACTCGGATTTTTATTCAAGTCATTTTATGCTATTTACAAAACTGTTATATGGGTACATCGGTTAACCTCTTAGCTTTACTTTACAATAATAAGATCTTGGAAATTACATTATTTGCAGCGACAGCATTAAAAACCTGATGATGTAGACAGAATGGAAAATTCCGGGAAAAAAATAATTCTTGGTAAGTACCCTATGTTTATTTTTTTGAATATTTTAATTATTTTTAGGAAATTAGCTGTGCCTTAACGTTGGCTCATTATTAACGGGACACACTGTATTTATAAAATAGGCTCAACAAAGATTCTTACAGGATCGATCATATAATCATATCATATGATCAACAAATTAATCAAACAGGACGATTCTTATATGTAGATGTTAGAAATTAGCTTGAAATACTAGCATGTATAAGCAATCGCCGATGTTCTTTACGTTTTACCAATCACAATCGGTTTATATGACAGATCGTGTGACAGAATCACGTTCTGCATGCGTTTTTCAAACGTCAATTTAAAGTTGACGAACAGCCTTCAAAACATCTAAATAAATCGGTGTAGATGTCAGGGAAACAGAATCGAGCTTATTATAGACCAATTTTAAGAGCAACATCTCTTGTTGATTGATAACACCTCTTTGAGCGCATTAAACACAGATTCTTAAACTTTTCAATTGTTTCTTGAGATCCTTTAAGATTCATAAAGTTATTATGACTAAAATACTTCATACTTTATCGCTACAATTGGAGGAGTTGAAGCCTGAAGGCAATTTCTCGGCTTCTTATTACGAGCTTTTGGGAATTACCAGCTTCGCTTATTTCAATAACCGATAGCTTGTGGTCTTAGAATAATTTAATTTATGTTATCGATGCCCCAGGGCACAGTGAATCAGCCAAGATTCCATTAACTATCGCAATATTTTAATTTTTATTCCGCGATTTGTAAAATGGTCTAAGTTAATTTCTCTGAAATAAGACTTGCGTAACTAAACTAGGTATTATATTAACAAACGTCGTTCCAACTTTGGCTCTGCGACCAATATTAATATTGGATCACAGCAGGAAAACAAAAAGTTATGTGTCGGATAAAGGACATTAATATTGATTTAACAATCTACGGCGAACATATTGTAATACACGGATTATGTAGAACAAGCTGGCATTGGAAATTATTTATTGAAATCGAACGAATTAATCATGTATGTATAGCAAGCTGAAGATAAGGAGCTCATTGATGCCTTTAATTCCTGCCAAGATTGGCATTAAAAAGGCGTTTATAAAGTTCCAGAACTAAGATTCATATCAATAAAGCAACTTATTTCACGCCTAGTTTTTGCTCTATAAATGATTGTGTACAGACAACTCTAACTCTACATATAGTTAAAGCTAGCCCCGCTTCATTCCTACTAGATTCCCTAATTTTAAACTAAGCTTGCTCAGCTAGTATTTGCAAAACGGTTCCCAGAAGCCGTAGGTAAAGTAATAATGTAATATTTTACGACAGAAGTAAGTAGTTCGGTAGTAAATTTCTTGCGCCAGTTTTCCCCAGGGGCGGACCGCTTGAAAACGTGGCACGGTCAAATCCGGCAGACCAGATATTATTATAACAGAAATGTGTACTTCAGAAAATGTTATTTATAATCCTTCTCTCATCTAGAGGAACACCAAAAAATAAGTTCTGAACTAGAATGAAAATAATCAAACATCCAAAACAGCATACATACATTTTTAATGTAGCTTGTTGACTCAGATAAATACAAAAAATATAAACTGTATACCTTTACATAAAATAAAAAATAGGAAGATTGACTTACTGCAAGTCCCATTATACAGGACCTTCAGGTCGCCTTCCTTGATGCTTTCCTGACAGGCATGAATTCGCATCTTGCACTCGCTGCCATAAGAGACATGGTCACTGCCACACACCAGCCCAGACCAGCTGACGCCATCGCAGACTGGGCATGCGCACTGAGCCGCTCCGCCGCGGGAGACGCAGGCGCCACCCCACGGACATACCGCGCGCGCACAGGGGTTTTCGTCGGCTGGTAGAAATAACACAATAAAACCATTACGCCTTTACTCAAACGAAGTGGCAGAGTCCTAGATGTGCCCACGTTTTGCCAGTAATTCAGTACTGAATCGTGACAAGGGGCTACCCCAGCGCCGCATCTATGGAGATATGAAGCTATGTATGTATGTATCCAGGATATTTTAAGGAAATTTTAAAGAGATGACTATGTCAGGTAGGACATCTTTGAGAAGAGTTAATTGGTAAATTTTGGTGGAAAAAAATACTGAACTGTGCGAAAATCTGAAAGCGACTAGTAATCTAAAAAACAACACTTAAAAATTTTAAATCGATTTACACGACACACAACGAGCATAGAATTTTGTTGTCCTTATAAATAAATAATACTTGAACATGTTCAACCTTACATGAATGATAAAAGGGGCATCGCTTCGCTTTTCGCTTCGCTCACCTATAACCTTTACCTACCCTGACAGACTTTATTTATCGAAAATAAGCCTTGGCTAAATCATTCCGTATTTTATCCGGTATTAAAATTCAGTATTTTAGTATTTTATTCGATTATTTCTGGTAATATCTCCGTTTTTACGGTCATTTGCTCAATTAAATTTAGATTCGCTTGTTTTAAAATTCATCAAAGTCAAATAAGTTGATATGCTAATAGAGGCGACTCCAATAAGTGCTTTGTAGCAAAAGTAAATTTTAAACTTTTGAAATTCTAATAAATGAGATGTTTGACTAAAATCAAACGGTCACGTCACGGTTGACTTACCCAGCTAATTGAACCTTTGTGAATACTAGATTGTTTATCTAAGAAAATCAAGTTCAAAGCCTAGTTATAAGCTACGTTTATTATCTACAACCTACAAGCAACCTTCTTCACTATAATACTTTTATAAGCGAATTGTAAGCGTCTTACCACAATGCCCCATATAAGCCACTCGGACGTCCCGATTGTCCCGGCACGCTGTGCGGTCAAGCACACAGGGACTATCGTAGGTCCGACCATCAGTCCCACAAACGGGACGTGCGACCTCCTCACACTCGGGACCGCAGCCACACACGGCCACACCGCGCGCGTCCAACGTGCAACGCTCCCGAACCCCGCACTTCACCGAAGCACATGGATGCTGAGCTACAGATAAAAGTTTTTATTAGTTTTATTCCACAATGAGATTACTCGGAGACAGCTTTGAACAGAGGTAGGATATCATTTTTGATGCCGTGAAACGAAGTTGTATGTCTAACAAGATTATGAAATTGAAAGACGATATTTCAAGTTTGTTGCCGACAACCCGTTGTAGGTTGTGGGACGAAAGGGAAAGTTAGTTCGTGGTATCAAAACAGGCTTGCAATAAAAAAAAACAGACGGGGGAGCTGTCGAAAGATTGGAACTAAAACAGGAAAAGGGGCCAGCCCCTAAAAAAATTTATAGTTTGATAATGGATGGTAAAATAATTTCATTCTTTTGAACTTTTTAGGCGGTTTGATACTTGTGTCCAATTTTTACTTTTATCAAAAAAACCGTTGCTTCAACACCGCTCGGTGAAGCTTCCTTCACACTGTAGTGTAAAAATTTAATTTTAGATAGCAGTTTAAAGGCAGTGAATAAGCTATGTTCATGTTAAACAAGATGTTTACCCAATTCTGATTCAGATGATAATTTCCGATTTCCAAGAACTTTTTAAAAAGTGACTGTCACGCTCTTTTTTGCCACCCATTAACTGTCATGAACATCTATTTAACACACTTCAAACAGTTAAAATCAATCTAGTATCCCTGAATTAATTTAATGTCTCATTTGCGTTTTTCTTCCAAATAAATAAAATAAAAAAGTCCCCTTGAGAGTTTTCACCCCCCGTCATAATAAACTTTTTAATACTCCTTACCTGAAGCACAGTCACCCCTATAAGCAATAGTCAGCTGTTGTCTGGTGCGACATGACTCCCGTCTGAGCGCGCACTCGCTGGGGTAATCCTTGAAGTCAGAGCCACAAACTGCTGACCCCGGTCGGACGACCAGGTCGCAAGGCGGACCGCACCGGCAGACCGGTGCGCGGGCGTCGGTCAGCTGGCACTCTCCGCCGTCTGCGCAGTCGTTGTCGGCACAGGGATCTGGACAAAAAAATAGATAATAATGTTTTAGAGGCGGGATAAAGATGGACCAGAGTGGCCGCAGATTGCACGAATTAGGTTAATTGGGGAAGTCCAACAGTGGACAAAAACATCCTGAAGAAGAAGAGGCGAATAAGGTTAAACTTCTTAATAAGATAAAGCCAATGTAAGTGAACGTGTCTTAAAGTATTTCCCTTTAGATGATTAATTACATACCTACCTAACTAATATTTATAAGTACATTACACCTGTAAGAGATTTGAAGAAGTGATCATCACAATTGCCTGATTTTTTCTATCCCATTGTAAATTTACTTACATATTTAAAACGCATTTGTCGTTTTTCAAGAGCAAATGAATGAAGTATTAACAAAAGGCCCTTTCAAACCATATTGTTAAAGAAGACTAGAGGCTATTCAAACAACCCCGCAAAAAGTACAAAAGCGGATCCTTAGAGCAAACAAAACATTCGTTTAGAGATGGAATGAGCGGGTTCAGCCGCTTCGCAGATCACAAAATCAGTTGATATCGAATGCCCCAACAAGTATTCCTCGATAAGGGTTAACAAAATGGAGATAGTGGAGCAGTGTACATTAAATTACTTTTATGACAAAGAAACGAAAGTCCTCCTTTCTATCTGTATAAGGAAAACTCCACTCTGTTTGTGCAACTTTTCGCAAGTTTTAGGTGCTCAAATAATTTATTGCATTCCCTTTCTCCGGAACAAATATGGGGATGCTTTAGGTATAATTTATTGTTTTTTCATGCTCTAAAGCCGACGAAGTTTGCGAGTGAACAAATGAACGGAGTATTACAAACAGAAATAAATAGCGTTCTGTTGAAATGTATAACGGATTTTCAAATAAATCACGGATTTCAAATGAATCCCATTTTTTACAATAGGATGCGAATTCTACTAAAATCAAATAAGCAAACGTAGTGAAGCGATACATAATATGCTCATATTTATGAAAATCTCAAAAGCCAACCCATAAGCGTGAGCAGTGAGCGAAGACACGTAGAAATGGAAAAAGGTAAGATTGATAATAGAGGGGTGTTCGATCCAATAAAGAAAGAATGATAGAGCGTCGCGTGTCACCTTTCCATTCTTGTCCCCTTTTCATAGAGGCCGATTTCATCCACGCAGTGACGTGTCATGTTACACTTGCAAAATGAAATGTTGACCCCTTTGTGTACGCCTTCCTGCCTTAATAATAGGAAGTGACCCCTTCTTAAACGAGTTCCTTTTACTCTCAAACATTTAGAGGAACAATACAGGGCCATTTGTTTTAATAACATCTAAGGGCTGGTTCGCTACTCTGACTAATTATTATATCGGGCGCAACTCTTATTTTATTTTGTTTCGCTTCATTTTATTTAATTCAATTTATTATTTATTTATTTATTCAGTTAAAACATTCAGTATAATTTTTTGGATCAAACATTCAATAATACTATTGAAATACTTTTATCGAACCAATGTGCCGTAAACTCTCGACTATACAAGTCTCGTTGTGAACGCGTATTCGATGATAAGAGGTGGCAGAGGCACAACATAGTTATGAAAAACAGAATATGTATCACGCCTTTTCTCAGATGGGGTGAGATAAGTCAGGTGTTTTGAGAGGTGTCATTATTAGAGATGGGACGAATGTGTTTTTAACTGAATACGAACTTCGACCGAACATTCGGTTAAGATAAAAATATCGGAAGAACTTCGGTTTAATTTCGCCGCGATTTCTCGAGAGCGACACGTCATGACTTGTTTACGCACTTACATGAATTGTCGAAATGAATAGATGCACTCCGCCAAACTAGAAATGTTTTTTTTTGGTTATTTATAGTTACGCATTTAAATTACGCAGTAGTTAGGCATTTAAAAATATGTTTGGTTTAGGTAAAAATGTATGGCTAATTTAATTTCAAAATAAATTACAATGAATAAAGGCCTAATTTTATTTTACGATTATTATAATAATTATGATTTCTATTCCATTGATTTCAGTCAAAATGCAAGTGAATATTTTACTTTTTTTTTGCCCCGAATGTTCGGCATTTAAACTGAATTTTGGCCGAATGCCAAAGGCTGTTCAAGCAAAACTCGGTCAAACGGAATGTATAACGAATTTTGGCCCACCTTAGTCACTATTTTGACTGATGTCACAATTTTTAACAGCTGTCACTATTTTTGACATATGTCCCTATTTTTGACAGCTGTCAATTATTTTAACAGCAGTCCCTATTTTTGATAGCCTGTCAAAATTTACGTCAGCTGTGAAAAAAATTATGATTTTAGGAGGCACCAGCACCCGGTCACAAAGGATATGTCGAACTATCACGAAAACGAAATCGTGGTTCGATTTGACGTCCTTGGTTCGGAAATAATCGAACCACTGGTGTCGAACCTCCCAGCCAAATCTAGTTGTACTCTTATCAGAATCGCGCATGTACCTGCGAGATGCATGACACTGAGATCAACAATTAAGTGAAGGGACCAATGACTTTGATTTTAGTATGGGATTAGTCCCCACTCACCGCATTTCCCATGGAATTTCACGGTCACGTTCAGCTGGTTGTCACAAGCATGCTTGTCCAGGTGGCAGGCCGACGGGTACTCTCTGCTATCAGTCCCGCAGACCGGTTTTCTTCGCTGGCAACTCCTCGGACACCGACACTCGCCCTGACCGAAGGTGACGACGCATCTTGCACCCGCTTGACAGGTCACGCCGCTGCATGGGTCCGACACTTCTATGACAAACGAGGGTTTATTAGATGAACAGATAATTGCATCAACTGTGCCTCTACCACCTAGTATGGGAAAAGGCATGGCGCTATGTTTTTTGTGTATCTGTTTTATCTTCAAAGATCTTGAATCGTGGTATTGGATGACAGTTTTGTTTTGCAAGTCTGTATCAAACTTGTATAAATTTTGCTAAACAATTTTAACCCTATACTGCACACTAACCCATATATGGTTTCATAAGTTATGAACTTTATTACCAAGCAATAAGCGATCCATTTCGGGTCAGGCCATGCATTAAAGGGTTAAATTGAAGTTTATCGCAAAGTAACTAATTTCACTCGTAATAACTAAGCTTGACGTTAACCTGACCAGGGAGGATATTGAGCGTCACATTCTGGAAAGGCTGGAATCTGCCTCAATTAAACGACAGAGGTCGCGACAGTACAGTTAGGGCCCTTAGTGTCAGAAAGACCCAAGGACTTCCTGTACCTGTATCTTCGGGTACCAGTGGACCACAGGAGGAACATTTTGGCCGATTTTTCTCTCAGGGGGGGGGGGGGGGGAGTTATGACGTCATGAATTTTTTGTATGGGTTTTTTTAAAGCCTCTCATGTGGGTTATCGAATAAAAGGGCTTCATGAGCCGGTTCTTAAAATACACCATTAACTTTCGGCCGCCTGTTGTCTAAAAATCCAAGAAATATTTTCAACACATTCCAAGTTTGGACTCCTCGAAGTAGGAGACGGATTAGTAAAGAGGATCTATACAGACCATGAGAGTGAGTGAAATAGACTTTAACTATTTTCGTGAAAAGTCAATAGATGATATTTTAAATCGCAAAATATAGTTTAAAAGTTATTGGTGCGGCTACTTTACTAATTGATTTTGATTGAATCTAAAATACTTACCTATAAATTGGTTCAGAGTCACCCCTGTTTGCGAGGTCTACTGCCCACAGGGCCACTAGTTGATTAAATCTATTAACACTGCAATAACTTCGTACTAATACCGTTACACGGATAATTTCGAGACAATTCGAGTGCAACTCTGAATTATTCAAAAAACTTCATAGAACAGTCTGGGGAGCGAAATAAAACTAGAACTTTCCACAGATAACAGCATGAAAAAACTCTGGAAACAATAACACTGAGCGCAATTATGCTTCGCAGTCTGAACTTCGTCCGTCTTTCGCGAATATGGCTAATAAAACAGGGTAGCAACCCCCCGAGGGTGGGCGGGCTATGAAATGCATTTGGACTGATGAAATTTTAGAAAAATCTCAGGAAGTAGCAAAATAAAATCGTTTGAGTGGAGTGTGGTTTGTCTGAAAGCGCGTGACGTGCCATTCCGCCAAGACGTAGCATATTCATAAGATGACTGGGTAAAAGGTTATCCGTGTCGCCCGTAGACGAAAACCGATTCACGACCGGATTCGCTAACCCTTCAAAGGGATATCCTTACTTCAATTACATAAAAAAAAGCCAGACAGAATGGCCAACTTACTTAAACTTCATGCTACTTTAGCATAAAGGCAGAGGGAAAAGTCGGTAATTATTGGCGTTGAGGATGTTTGTTTCGAATGAGATTTACATATACAGTTCGTTCGTTCGTATAGCCAAAGCAATGACTTATATAAATATAGTTTATAGACAGCTTACTAATAAGGATAATAGAGACATTTTACATGGATTTGTTGAGCAAGTATGATAAAAAATCAAGAATTAACTAAATTTTAGTTTTAAAACCTACAAAACACTAAGAACACACTTACCGCATTCGCCTTCATGTTTGACTCGTAAGTTAAGCCGTTTCTCACACGCTTCCTTCCGCAAGTAGCAGTGGTTGCGGTAGGTCCTACCAGTCGTCGAACACACGGCTGAGTGGGTTGCAGGACAGCTGGTAGGACATGCACAGTGTGCCCTCCCATCCCCAAGTGATACACACTCCGCTCCCCAACGGCAAAACGTCTTCTCGCAAGCCTCTGAAAAAAAAAGCAATACTGTAAAAACTGGGGAAAAAGCAACACAAAATATCCAATGAAAATATATTAATAAGACTGATGACTGCGCAAACTCTGAAACGTTTGAGGAAAGTAAAAAAGATTTTCTAAAGACGTAGATAATTCTTCAGCGAACTCCGCAAAGAATGACACAATTTCCAATTTTCTACCTGGGGAGTCGCAACCGTGACTAAATTACTAAGGAGGACCAAAATAAGACGTGAATATCCGCTTTACCGCGGTATTGTGTTCAGCTGGCTTCGAGGATTACCGATCTCTATAGTCTAGTTATTATTCAGCGCAGAGATTTTCAGGCGAAAAGTCACACAGCGATCCGACTGAAGTTAATTTCCAATTTTCTTCACGATTTCCAACTTCCAAGTGCTATCAATTTGTGCCGGCTGGCAGTAAATCCTGTGCGTGGGTTGGCTCTGTTTGTATGTATTCGAAATCGCGTGTGATACTATTTGTAAATCGTGAAATCAATGTTACATATTCCCAGATTATACAAAAATATGTGAAAATTTACCCGTGATACGCGTGAGGGAAATGTAGAATTTTCTGCTTACCTACATCAGATTCAATCTGATCACATATGCGGTAGAGTATAGGGACGGTCCGTCTCGTAAAAAAGGTTCCGGTCGACCGAGCCAGACGATATTATCTAAAATTGGCTCAACTAAACTTTCTTTATTCAAACTGAAAGTGGCGACGAACTATGCTCAGTATTGGCAAAATACGCATAAAATCGGTAGCGGCATACTTTTCGCAAAAAGGAGATTATTTGTTAGTAAAAGTTAACAAACAATATGCTTTTGATGTTGGTAGATATAGTGAATTTATTGTTAGAGATTTGGTTGGTCTTAAAGCAGGCTTCGATTATTGCGGAGAGTTAATGCAATATAACTACTATATTAAGTTGGGTAAAGTGAAAATCACTCCAAAATAAGCTTTAACATTATAATAATTTGTTGATTTTTGACATAAGTTTCTAATAAATAAAGACCGGTCTTATAGTCAGGCGGTCAAACTTCCAATTTTAACCACTCAAAAACCGAGGGTAGTTGGAACGGGTCGTGATTTTGAACCTTATGGTTATAAAATTTAAAACCTATAACGGAAAAGTGGCGTTAGCTAACGCCGGTGGTATTGAAGAGTTTAAGTGAAGCGTGTATTCACGTCCGCATAAATTCTATTTCCACGTTAATGAACTTAAGGCACAATTCCAGGAAGAGTTTTGCCCTGACACCAAATATCTTTACTCCTCCTCCTATATACTCCTACTTGTGTAAATTACTGTCCCACGATAAAAATACACGTATAGATAAACCAAGGCCACTCACTGTGAGTAATCTGGCCGTGTACACCGCTCAGGTCCAAACATTTTTCGGGCCATACCTTTATAGGTGTTTGAATATCAACTTAAGTATAGTGAGTTTTCACTTAAGCTTATAAACCATCTACGGATAGCTATATCCAAGTCCAGGTATGTCATTTGGTAGACACTCCTGGTATGTAATTTGGTAGAATATAACCTAGTCCATACCCCAGAACAAAAAACAAAGTCGGGAAATATCATTTCAGGACTTTGAAAATGAACTTAATTTCGTGAGGTGAATTTTCCCTTGGGTTTGTAAATCATATAATGATAGCAATATCTAAGTCTGACAAGGCCAATCCTGGCATGTCATTCAAAAGAGTAAGACACATCCCTGAACACAGTCAAGGTACAAAGTTTTTCGGGCCCTACCCTTTCAGGGCATTGAATGTAAATTTAAATAAACTTGGGCTTAGAAATTGTCTAATTCTAGTTTTTCCAGGTCTGAAAAGGCCACTCAGGGTGGCATCTATGAGAATGACTTCTGCATGTTCCAGATCATAGACCAGATCTATAAAAAAACGGCTGTACCGTGGCTTTGAATACCAACTTGGTTGAGTTGATTTTCTACTAGGGTTTACAAATAATCTTCTTCCAGCTATATCCAGGTCCGGAAATTTTGTAGAGTAGTCCCTACTGCATGTTACAGAACACCATTCAGTTCCAAAAGTCTATGCCTATATTTCTCTCAGAAGGAAAATAATGAAGTTCAATATGAACATATGCAGAATTTTCCGTAAAGTCAAAGTTCTTTATTACTGTAGATATTTACATATACGCAGCAAACGTAATTTTTGCCTCTTATCTAAATGTAGACCAGTGTGGGAGAAGGAGTGCGTAGAAACTCCCACAGCTTGATTTTTAGATCTCTTTTAAAAATGATTTATAATGATTCAATAAGCAGGAATAGATCATTTCAAAATTATTAACAGCAAGGTCTGTGTTGAGCTAGATTAACCCCAGTCAGTCGTGTCGTTCAAGTAATCTTGAACATCGTAAAATCCCTTTTTCATGCTTTTTAAATCGCTTTAACATGCTTGTTAAATTGCTCAAATGGCAATTTAAAAATTTCCAGAGATATCTTATTTTAGTGGAGAATGCACTGCCCTTGAAAGAATTGCTAAACTTCCCGAGTCTAAACCAGGGCGCAATTAGTCTGTGATTATTTCTTAGTATATATGACATAATTATATGATATGATTAAAGTAACTAAAACATACCAGCCAAGACGCAGCCACATCCGTGTTTTGTTTGATATTCCTAACAGCGTAAGCCACAGAACTGAATTTACTAGCTAATTTATCTATGTGGGGTCTCTAATGCAATTTGCTATCAATGGTTACTCTAAGAAACTTCGTATTATTTACTAACTCTAACGTATTGCTGTCTAACAGTAAACTGGTCTCAACTTGCCTGACATTTGGAAGTGAGAATTTGATACACTTTATTTTACCAGCGTTTAACAATAAATTATTTTATCAAAATCTTCTTTTTGTCTTTAAATTTTTAAGTCCAGTGAAGTATCATCAGCAAATAACACAATGTCAGTCAATTTCTCCACCATAGAAGGCAGATAGTTAATATATACCAGTAATAAGAAAGGGCCTAATATGGAAACTTGTAGAACGCCAATTTTTACACCCGATCCATCAGATTTAACGCCATTGACTTCTGCCTTTTGAATGATATTGCTTAAGTATGATGATACTAGATCCAACACTGTATTTCTCATTTCTTAATGTTTTAATTTCATTAGTAGCGTACCATGATTAACACAATCAAATGCCTTCGACAGATCGCAAAAGACTGCGATAGCACAGGAGTGCGGCCGGAATAAGGACCTGCATCCGTAGTCAATTTACCCCTAGTGAAACCGTATTGTTAAGCGTGGAATTGTTTGTTCGGTTGAAGTGTGAGAGCATTTGATTGAGATAATCTTTTCAAAAATTTTACTTATTGCTGGAAGAACAGATATTGATCTGAAATTTGAAGGATCGCAGTTGTCTCCCGACCTGAATAGAGGTATCGGTTCACTGTGTTTCATGAGGTCTGGGAAAGCTCCATCGTCAACACATTTATTAAATATATAAGCTAGGTGTGGGGCTATAACTAGTATTATTGAACCAATGACTTTGACTGATATGCCCCACTTACCCCACTTGCCCCACAACTTAAAAAATACTGAAGACCTGTGGGGCATCCACAGGTCTTCAGTATTTTTTAAGTTAAGTAATCAATAAGTTTTGACAATATCCTGGGGATATACATGATGAAATTTAAAATCTACATTACTGATGCTAGTGCATTTTTTAACAAAGTCTCTGCTTCATATGGAGATAAATTTAGACGCTCTGTTGTGAGTAAGGGTACATTGGTGAAGAATGTTTTTAAAGCTCGAGCTACCTCAGCATTGGATTTAACAACATCATCACCTACCACCCACAGACAAACTGCGAAATGTGGTTTTGTGGGATTCTCTAAATATTTCTAGGGTTTTGGGGAAATTCTAACAATAATCTTATTAAAAAAAGATTCTTTTGAAATTTGAATTGAATCTTTAAGCAGACACTTTGCCAGTTTCACGGTTTCTGATTTGCCAAACTATTTTCATTCTATTATTTGAATTTTGCATTTTTCCATTAATGTGTAAAGATTTTGCAGTTCTACAAACCAACTTGAAAGTTTGGAATATTTTTTAACATAGTCATGAAATTTTGTATCAAAGTTATAGGTTTTTTGTTCATAAAGGTTAGACAAGATAGCTCTACTTTTGCGAATTCCAAATGTTGTCCAGTCATTAAATTTAGATTTACCATTGCTGGCACTGAGTTTCTTTAATTCATAAACTTTATCGAATTCTTTTTGAATAATATTGAAGAAGTCAGAATAGATATTGTTCGGGTTCTGTTCATCAAAATCCGGTACTGGTAAATTTATATCTAAGTTTTTCATATACGTCTCTAGTCTATGGAATGTCATAGGCCTATAAAATGATGGATCAGTCTTATTTTTACTAGCAATTGGGAATTAAACTGTTTGACCACTGTGATCGGAGGGTAAGCAGTTAATTACATTTTTACTTGTGAATGCACAGTTACAAAAAACTTTATCTAAGCATGTTTGGCTTGTAAGTGTACTTACTTAGTTTTACTAAGATTAAAGAACCACTATTAGCAGTCTTTCTATCGTAACAACTGAAAATTTTGTAATTATTTATTTTAAAAGACATCATATTTTTCTTTAACCAGTGTTATGTAATACAAATAACATCGGTGTCAGAATTATTAAGAAATAATTCTAAGACAAGTTCTTTGTCAGGTAGCCCCTGAATATTTTAATGGGTAATATTTAAGTGGGACCCTTTGTCTGAATATTATTTAATATTGGGATATTATTACCCTTTTTGTATTTTTTTAATTCGGGCAAGATATTACACATTTTTGATCTCCTATACTTGCTTGATATATTTAGTGGCTTATGTATGCTAGAGATTTCCTCTATTATCTTATGAACTAATTTAAATTACTTGAAATGTCTTCAAATATCCCTTGTCTGTGCTCAATAGAAGCAGTCAGGTTAGTCAAATTCTGGGCTGTAATACTAAAAAAATAAGATAGCGACACATCTACCTGTCGTTTGAAAAATCTGAAAGGTAGTAACTACCCTTGGTCAAATAAACATTATCACTAACATAATTGTTAGAGTCAAGCAGATGAAACAAACTATTATTATATGACATTGTATGTTATGTCATATTTAGCTTATATCTAAGATAATTTTCAGCTTTTGGCTAGCTTTAACTGTATTGAAATGTAAACATAACAATTGTATTAACATTCAGTGAGCAAAGTGTTTTTAAATATTTAATTAGGTCCCATTTGTTTACCTCACCCCTATTTCCAAACATGAGTATTAAGTTTGATTCAGGTTTCAGATCAAGTGTATTTGTTATTTTTTGCATAACATCATGAAACTGGAGTTTGGTAAACAGTTGTTTATGATTGAGTGTCCCATTTTATTCAATTATATGCCTAAGTTTCTTCCAATTTCAACACAAAACATAACAGTATTGCTTGTGATTTTTTTGTGCGAACCTGAAATCTTATATGACATTGTATGTTATATCATATTTAGCTTATATCTAAGATAATTTTCAGCTTGTGGCAAGCTTTTACTGAATGGGAATGTAAACATAATAATTGTATTAATATTCAGTGAGCAAAAAGTTTTAAAATATTTAAATAGGTTCCATTTGTTTACCTCACCCCTATTTCCAAACATGAGCATTAAGTTTGATTCAGGTTTCAGATCAAGTGTATTTGTTATTTTTTGCATAACATCATGAAACTGGAGTTTGGTAAACAGTTATTTATGATTGAGTGTTCCAATTTATTCAATAATATGCCTAAGTTTCTTCCAATTTCAACAAAAAACATAACAGTATTACTTGTGATTTTTTTGTGCGACCCTGAAATCTTATGACATTGTATGTTATATCATATTTAGCTTATATCTAAGATAATTTTCAGCTTGTGGCAAGCTTTTACTGTATTGGAATGTAAACATAACAATTGTATTAACATTCAGTGAGCAAAGTGTTTTAAAATATTTAATTAGGTCCCATTTGTTTACCTCACCCCTATTTCCAAACATGAGTATTAAGTTTGATTCAGGTTTCAGATCAAGTGTATTTCTTATATTTTGCATAACATCATGAAACTAGAGTTTGGTAAACAGTTTCTTATGATTGAGTGTCCTATTTTATTCGATAATATGCCTAAGTTTCTTCCAATTTCAACACAAAACATAACAGTATTGCTTGTGATTTTTTTGTGCGAACCTGAAATCTTATATGACATTGTATGTTATATCATATTTAGCTTATATCTAAGATAATTTTCAGCTTGTGGCAAGCTTTTACTGTATGGGAATATAAACATAACAATTGTATTAACATTCAGTGAGCAAAGTGTTTTAAAATATTTAATTAGGTTCCATTTGTTTACCTCACCCCAATTTCCAAACATGAGTACTAAGTCTGATTCAGGTTTGAGATCAAGTTTTTTTGTTATTTTTTGCATAACATCATGAAACTGAAGTTTGGTAAGCAGTTATTTATGATTGAGTGTCCCAATTTATTCAATAATATGCCTAAGTTTCTTCCAATTTCATCACAAAGCATAACAGTTTTGCTTGTGATTTTTTTGTGCGAATCTGAAATCTTGGGTCGGATACTTATTTTAAGGCTCGTGGTTGAAGCTGGTCTCTCCGGCTGTTACAAGGAACGTTGGCAGTCACACAAATGATTGGCCACCAAAGGGTCATAGCGTTCCTGATTACTATGAGACATTTTAAGCAGCTCACCATGGTCAGGGAGTATCCTTAATGGACTCCCGAGATTTTTCATAGCGGACAGTAATAGATCTCAAGCAGCAAAGCTGCTGGCAACTTCAGACTCAAGATTTTGCAGGTCTTTCTGATATTTTGTTTTATTTATTTCTAACTCTGCCATTCACAATTAAATTTTTCCAAAATTTAAATGTTACTCTTATTATATACTTAACTTCTATTGAGAAATTATTTGAGAATTTAATTTTTTTGATTGTTTTAGTGATGTGTTTTTTAATTTTAACATATTTTTTGATGCGTTTTTGCTGCATGTTGAACCAGTGCCCACTACTGTGTCTTCATGAGTCAAATCAATCACTGCACTGGACACATCTCTACATGCAACAGAAACTTGGCCGGCCAAATTATCCGCTAACAACAATTCCTCAAATAAATTTTGGGATTTTATTGCTGCTGAACCATGAGACTCTAATTGTGTGATTTGGTTGTAGGCATCAGACAGCTGCTACTCCAAGATAGAAATAAGGTATCTTCAAAGCATACTCATATTCAGCACCGCACTGATCAAAACCATGATTTATCATTTTGACCTACTCTGTTCTTCAGGTACATTTTCATAGTGTGAGTGTAAAGTAGACAGCTCTGTTTTTAGTTTAGTATTATTATTTAATGCTTCTAGGAATATTTTTTCATTGTTCTCCCGTTCACAAGTCACAAACAAAATTCCCTAGATACTTTTAATTCTTCTAAAGCCAGATTTAGTTGGGATTCTACTCTCTAATAAGTAGAATAGTATGTATGAGTGTGTACAAACTTCTAGTATAATTGACAGCCAATTGAGGTTATGTCAGCTGAGCCGAATTCGAAATGATTGCCACTGACGTGATTTATTTGGTTGAAACTAGATTCCAGATGTTATTTTTTCGCTTAGAATACACAGAAAGTAGAACCAAATCACTCCGAACCGAGAATAACAATGACAGAGATAAACTTCTGTAACCGAAAAACAATTGGCCAGTTTGCATCAAATACACATCACTCATATAAAATAACGATAGTCACGCGTATATTTATGATTCTTCTATTAGATACAAATAGAATTGTAATTTAATTACACAAGAAAATAATATCTATTTTAATTTTACATAGGATATATCTCAGTCGGTTGTTGACCTCAGTGTTGCCACAAACTAAAAAGAAACTATGTTTTCCAATTTGGAAGAGTCTGCCTCTTTAACGATTTACTTTGAGGAAAAATTATTTCATGACCAATGTTATTTTTAAAGACCTATCTATAAACACCTCACACATATATTTTTGATGAAAAAAAATATTTTTTTGTTTTCAGTTCCATGTATGGGCTGGCTCCCTTAATTTTTTATCTTTCCATGTGTTGTATGAAAATCGTAAAGCGGTTTACAGAATACATCTTCATACCAAGTTTCAACTGTATAGTCCCGATAGTTTCGGAATAAAGTTGCAGTGACATACTGACAGACGGACAGACAGACGTGACGAACCTATAAGGGTTCCTTGTTTCTCTAAGGAACCCTAAAAACATGCCAGTATTCAAAATATGATTTGGTAAAGCTTGGGTAGTTGCCACTTACAACAATGGACAATACATACACGGCAACTGGATCATGACGTAGTATGAATTTAAATAGGCTGAGCCTCTATACCTGATTATTTGTATCATGATCCAAAAGAGCACATGAAACTATAGGTAAAAGTAATTTATTTTCTACTTTAATATAATATATATATTATCTGGCCTGTTAATATATTTCTTACTTTTACCAAACACTGTAGAAAGAACATAGTTTTCTTTGATGTAGGTGGTGTTTATAGACGTTTTGGATATATGTGATA
This sequence comes from Argyresthia goedartella, assembly GCA_949825045.1. Lineage (NCBI taxonomy): Eukaryota > Metazoa > Arthropoda > Insecta > Lepidoptera > Argyresthiidae > Argyresthia > Argyresthia goedartella. The sequence goes on from OX463810.1 coordinate 17,711,368, forward strand.
AAAATTCACCGATGGTCCTTGTAATGTAGAAATGTATGCAAAAAAATATTTCAATTTAGCATTGTACTCTTATGAACAATGAGTCATTTTATAAAAAAACAACACTTTCCCAGAAATTTATCATTATCAGCAACACTATAAAATGATGCAAAAACACATGGTGTCTTTTTTTATAATCTGCGAGCTCGATGGCAGTTTTAAATTTTATCAAAATCGATACCACGGTTCCTAGCAACAAAATCTTCTCCAATAGTTTTCGACTTCGCCCACTACTCTTCGAAACGGACCATTCTGCATATAACATCATTTTTTAAGACATTTCGCCGCTTGTGACCATATATAATAATATGTGTAGGGTCAACCATATATAATAATAATACCTTGGACACTGTTTACACACATTGACCTAGCCCCAAATTAGGAATCCCTGTATCTTGGTACTAGACAACGATACACATACTTATATAGATGAATACTATACTTAGACAGATAAACAACCATGACTAGGTTACAAACATCCGTTCTCATCATACAAATATTTGCCCCCCCCGGGACTCGAACCAGGGACCCTAGGCTTCGTAGGCAGGGTCGCTGCCGACTCGGCCATTCGGGTCGTCATATCATCATATAGATTGGGTATACTTGCCTAAAGAAAGACAACTGCATCGTATGGATGCCTAAATTACAAAAAACAAATATGAGAACGCCTATGTCCAAGTATACAAGCACTGCGGAGTATTTCCTATCACGCACAAAGTTCACTATTGTCTGCTTAAAAAATAATTCTGCAATAAAAGTGATAGTCGAAAAATCAACCATCCTATCATGACTAGGCGAATGGCGCAGAGTAAACTGTACGCGCAAACAATACCTGCGGTGAGCGGACGAGCTCCTACATGATTCCACGCTTGATTAATTACCTGCCTAAGCAAATCAGTAACTCGATCACGCAGACTTATATTAAAAATAAACTGAAAACATACTTTCTCCCAAAATTATAAAATCGTATCTCATTGCTGAGATTATATATAATATACTACAAGAAGGCTCTTCTACATATGTATCTTAAAAAATAAACATCATAAGCTCGGAGACTCGGAATTATTCTATCATTTCCGACACGCGGCTCCGGTACCAAACTCAAGTAACACCGCAAATATATATAGCGAAATCGCTTTACAGAAATTGTGTTTTGCTTCCTCCAAAAGAGGTCAACCGTCAGGATTTAGCAGCGGAATGATTTCCTTGACTTTTATATAAAGGCTGCAGACGAATCCGCTTAAAGAAAAGAAAGCAGCCGGAAATAACAATTTCGTAAGAGACAAATAAAATGTTAGAGCGCGAATCGCTGGGAGAGAAGTCGAGGATAAATGGAGACAGGAGGGGAGATAAAAATTATGGCGGATGCTCGTGAATGAAACAAAATTAGGAAATTCACCGCGGTGCTTTTTTGAGATTGCAAAAGATGTTTAAATTATTTTCTCAAATTCTTACTAATGCGGGCGGCAAATCCGTACAGACTAAATAATTTGGGAACCGGAATCAGGAGAATATTTACAGCGCGCGCTCACACGTGATTTTTTCGTCACCGTGACCTGTGCCAGAGATATGAGGTAATCTTTATTTCCTATAGAGTCACTGCGTTGTAAAATTAAAGAAATTAACATTATGACAGTGCCGAGTCAATATATGTATGAAAACCTAATGTACGTCCACAAAAATATTGATAAATTTCCTAAGAATAGCGACAGGCACAATGTCAACACTAGAAATAGGAATATACTAACTATAATTACTACTAGGCTCCATAAGGTTAATGTATCTTTTAAAGGGCAATGTATTCGGTATTACAACAAAATCCTAACTGAGTTACAAGAATTGTCTGTAAATAAATTTAAAAATGTTGTTAAAAATCACTTATGTAAAAAGGCAAGAAAGCTTGGGAAGGTGTTTGCTCCAATTCTGTAAAAAATAACGTATAGAGCTGGAGGTTTCTAGTCACCTCTTTGCCTCCAGCATCTAAAACATTGAGGTGACGGAATTCAAATTGAGTTCCATATTTCCCTATACCATAGATATGTGTTAGTTTAAGATTTGACATTCTCCAAGTGTAACCTACGTGTTTCTTATGGAAATAAACTCTTTTTGAATTTTGAGTTTTTGAATTTTCATATCGCTTAGGAAAGGAAGGAAGACTGACACAAGTCACAGTGTCAAAAAAGTCACTAGTATGAGGCCACGCTCTTAGTTACGCGTCCAAGATATGCACCACGTAATACAATTTTAAATATAATGTTGTTAAGTTTTTACCAATATTAATTTCAGGGTTTCAGAGTAGTAGACGTTATACAAATACGAAGTTTAGTTTAACACAATGTGTGTAATGGTGTGGGCGTGTGTTTACAGAATGATAAAATAAAGGAATATGTTACCTTCAGGAGCGGGAGGCCTCGGCTGGTAATGTAAATCTGAAACAAAACGAGATTTTCGTTATTTTTCTTTTACCCACAACTTGGCCACTACTAATATAGAGGGTATAATCATACATATATTACTAATTTCTGTATAATTCATTAGGTTTATTTTGTTAAATGCCAAGTCTATAGTAAAAGTTGTTTTCCAATACAGCATTAAAACCATTCTTTTTGATAAATAAACCTACTTATGTATTCAAGTTTCTGTAGAAACAATCTCACTACAATCTTACTTTTCAAATAAAAATGCTCACATTATAGTGCACAAGGGAGAGATCACGTAGACTCCAGTACTAGATACGTTTAGTTCCGACTACATTCGGTTTGTATTCAAGAAAAACATTAAGAATTCTGCAAGCCAAATGCAGCTTAGCTACTCTTGTATGAAACACGGACACGTAGGAAAATACAATTTGAATATGATCTGGTGCAACGCAACAATACTTTTGTGAAAATGTAAAAACTGTATGAAAAATTCATGAATCTTTGACACCAATGCCAGTCCATCCCGTTGTTATTTACGCATAGCATAATCCATGAGTGACATGTTCAAATTACAAACATGAATGGATATCGCATGTCGAGCTAAATTACAAAACCTAAATAATAAACAAACAGAAGATGAAATTGACACATTGAACGAGTAAATTGGTAAAAAAGTAACTGACAATAAAGACATCGTGATTGCACATAGTTTTATCTTTAAAAATTAAATACTTCCTTTTACCGTAGCACAAATGACAAAAGCAACTTAAGTTAACTTAACTACCCTTTGTATTTAATAAAACCTCAAAATAAGCAACGCCAAGCTCGTGCTTTTATCATTCTAGAAAATTGTATCAACATTTTAACAAATTTCCTCTTATAATAACGCGAGAAGAGTTGCAAGTATTTTTTTAGGATCCTACGATAACATCTTGCAAGTGTCATGAGGGTCCCTACTCTCACTACTTTCGATATATCATGCGACAATGTTTGATGTCATTTCCTCGGTAGCCTCTCGAGCGTTAATAAAGGAATATTTTGATGAGGATAGAATATAAGAGACGCCTTTTGTTTTTTTAGGTGGATATTAAGGGAAAAACTTAACTTAAGTTCATAACGTCTTTTCTTCAAAACGTGTGACATTATGATTTTTCGTAAATCTAAGCATTAACGTAAACATGAGTTTTGTGATCTTAAGTTTGTGGAAATGTGTTTTTATGGGTTTTTATTGATTGTTGGTATACTCCAATTTTGAAAAATATTAGAACATGCCACTTATGCCTTTTAAATTTTCTCAGGCGATCTTGTTCAGGGTGTAACTCAATGCATGAGTGCTACTGCATGTCAGAAAGTACCGTGTATTACCCTAAAATTTGTGCTTAAGGGGAATCCAGGGACTGGATCCATGGCACGGCGACCAGTTAGTGGCAGCGTTAGGTATACTTACGGCCGTAATTGCCGGTTTTTTATAAGGAAGTATAAAGAATCCAAATCAGCGAGTTGCATTATCATGCATAAGAAGATAATCTCTTAACCAATTAAGTCAATAAAAGGCACAACATGATCTTGGAAGAACTCTCCAACATACCAGGCAGCTGTTAGGCATCGACCAAAATGACAAGCTCCTACAAAACATTCAAACATCCCCACGCCGCGAATACCTTGACGTGACATACCTTGGTTACACACTGCCTGACGTTGGAATAAAACGGTTCTCCACGGTGCCTCTTCACTTTCCCATGATAATCTGGTCCTACAAGGGCTACTCTATCCTCATAGGTATACGAGACTTTACCACTATGGTCAGGTGTCCAGTTAACGTATTCACTTGCAAATTTAATCGTGCTCTTCGATGGTCTGTCTAAATGGGGTCTATTATACAATAACCTCATCAAAACATCCTTTAATTGACGAGCTCTATGGTGTTGCAGTCGAGGCTGTGCTTCCCAAGTGAAGGGTCCCAGGTTCGAATCTCAGCTGGGGAGGAAAGAAAAAATGAAATTCCCATATCTTTGAAATTTGTGACATCGCTGTTTCTGGTTCCCACGACACAGGGTATCGTAGTGTGGGGCTAAAACCTATGTATATGCCCGTATGTGAAATTATGTTATGTGAATTGACGCTCAGTTTGTGTAAAATCTTACGATGAATACCTGGGCCACATTTTCCACCGCTGAGTGTATATACAATACAGGTATTTATTGTACTAAATCGTCGTAAAGTACGAATGAGAATAGACCCCTGCTATGACAAGATCACGTACTGCTGTTAGAGGACCCGGGATGGCGTTCGGTTGGGATGTAGGAAAATATTTATATTGTAAGAGAGCATGTCCTAAACGAATGGGCGAGCCTTATTTCTTGGATGGTAGAGCGTACATTGACGACAAGCATGCCTAAAGAGATCAAAGTACAAATATACTACCTCGTAATAAATACACTGCCCATTGTGCCGTATTCATAATTATTTATTGCACACAGATATTTTAAAAGTTGCATCAAGGGAAAACATATGTACGAAGGCGAGCACATCTCTATAAAGAGATTTCTTCCAGAAAGCCAAGACATGATAATAAAATACACCATAAAAGAGAAGGCAGTTTACAATATCTTTTCCATATTAAAATACATATAAGGATCTCCTTAAAATCTATTAAATACTGAAAATGAAATTCTTATATACCAAACTACTATATTAGTACAGTACAATTCTTTAACTTTACCGCTCGACACTTCTCAGTTTTAGTTCGTGATGAAGATGACTTGGAAACTTGAAATTTGTCACGGAGGTGAAACAGTTAATTGTAAAAAAAAAAAAAAAGCCGAGAATTTTCTAGCGGTAATGTTAAAGTTAACGTACTATACCAATGCCTGTACTTATAGTTAAAGAAAGAGAGTGAGACTGTCTTTTATAGTGCATGGAAGTGCGTTCCACAGTAGGACTTACTTAAATGACGGGACTGTATGGGGTTAATCTGGCTCAACACAGACCGTGCTGTTAATAGTTTTGTAATTATTTATTCCTACTTATTAATTATGATATTATAAAATCTGTATTAGTTAAGCACAAGCAATTTTTAAAAGATATCTAAAAATCTATCTGTGGGAGTTTCTACGCCCTTCTCCCATTGTGGTCAAATGTAGAGGAGTGGCAAAAAATTATGATTGCTAAGTATATGTAAATATCTACAGTAATAAAGACATTTGGAATTTTGAATTTTGAAATTTGGACTGCCTGCAGCCTGAAGGATTGCTCACATATCGAGGAGTTGAGCCTTGGTGTGGCTAAGAGTGGTACCGTGTGAGATCTCCGGTGCCGATCTCCTGCAAAGAGATACTGAAAGCGGTCTCGAAGGTAGCTGGGGTTGCGTGGATTTTTAATATAATGAAAAGATATGACAGAATTTGAGTGTTTAGGCGATGACGAATGGAAAGACACCCCAACTCTTTGCGATATTAAGAAATATTGTCGAACTTGCGCAGCCCGTAGGTGAACGGAATCCCGAGATTCTGTAGCGGTTCGAGTTTGTTCAGTAGATCTTCGTTGGCGCTTGCGCAACAGACATCAGCAAAGTCAATTAGCGGCAGAAGAAGGGACTGTGCAAGGGTGATTTTGGTCTGCCGCGGCAACAAGAACTACAGTCGTCTGAGTGAGTGGAAGAACGCAAAGTCCCCTCTGCTGACCTTGGAGACATGTGCCAAAAGTAATCCCAAGGTTTTTTGCTTTACCATTATGCTCTATTGTACGATACAGGAACAATGGGATTTTGTCTGTGCCTAGTTCCTAAAATTGTAGCTTATGATTTGGTCGGGTTTACTAACAGCAAGTACTATAAGGCCCAGTCTTTCACATTCTCGAGGTCAGCCACCTTCACAGATGAAGCTACATCACAGGGGAAAAAGGGCGAAAAAATTGGAAATCAGATGATATTAAGAAAAGAGGACGTCGGAGATGGAGTTGATAAAGACTCAAAATAGAAGAGAAGAGACAATACCATCTTGAGGCACTCCTGACGAAAGATCGCACCATTGAGTTTCGGTCTCTTCAGACTTAATGCGTTGCTATATGATAGTCGTCCTCTCAGGTATGAGTCGAACCAGTTATCAGCGTGGAAGGAGACATTCAGTGAGATCAATAAATCGACAATAATGTCAAAATTGACGCAGTTGAAGGCATTACTGAAGTCAAGCGCCATATTTACTCGGAGCTTCAAAATGTTGCAGAAGGAATCAATGTTCGAGTATGGAGATAGTCAGATATGTAATAATAATAATATAATAGCATTTTATGTCGGAAACAGAGTACTGATAAAAAAGAACAATTCGTAAGTTTGTTCGTTCTCAATATATCTATATATCTTGATTTCGGTGTGCCTTTTGGCATAGACCTCCTCCAACCGTTTCCATTCGTAAGTTTAGACGTAATTCGTCCCCCCATCTTCTCAGCGAGGAATGTAATAAGAACATAATTTTTTGCGTTCCCAAACATTTCTAAGGCTCTTATGTTATTTAAAAACCAGTCTGTAATCTGCAATGTACTAAGATGTATTTGTAAAGTGAAAACGCAAAACTCTGCGTCTGAGGCGTAGCAACACACATGCTACGGTTCTCGTAGCGTGGTGCGACGAACGTTGCTACGACTACGAATAAACTGCCGTTGATAGTTAGATATAAACCATCACGGAATTATTATTGTCTATTGGAATGATGATCATTCGCCAAACAATATTATATGTTAAATTTATCTCATATTAATAAAAACCTCGTATTTCCCTTAATGTATTCCCTTTTAATGGAAAGTTGCCAGATGTAAGATTATTTAAATGCTAGCGAAGCAGAAATCTTACCTTCGGAGGTGCCACTAGAAAACGTTTCCATGAATATTTAAGGAAGAATTCATTAAAAGTTCTAATCTTCTTTGCTGCCGATAATGTCTCTGACATTTTCTCTTTTTAAACCCTGCCGTATGAGGAGGCGGAGGGAATGGGGGAAAACAGCGAATGGGATTGTACCTAGAGTTATTTATTCAAGCCTTTACACAACAAAAGAGGTCTTGTCTACAGCGAGGATTAACTCGGGTGGAAGGTTGTGGAATGTGACAGAGGGGACTCAGCTAATGGCTCGGCAGTCCGAGGTGAAATTATATAAAAGGATTTTAGCTGTCAGCAATTCATTCCGTTGTGTCTCCGAATTATAAAGGTCTGCTCGAATTAAAAATCTTTTAGACCCAAAATAGTAGAAGTGTTTGTTTATTTCATAGATTTTTTCGTGACGTAGTTACTTTTCACCATATATTTTTCGCCTATTATACAATTGTCAACCAACACAGAGGTTGTACCTCGTTGCCAAAAGTTGGATATTATGTAAATCAAGAGAATATTTAATTATGTATGAATGAATATGAGTATGAGCTCCGTGGTCTAATGGGTTTCACGCTTGCTTCTCACACAGGAGGTGCAGGTTCGATTCCCGACCATGTACCAATGAGATAAATAATTTATCTTAAGTACATTATATGGACGTGCCAACGGCGATGGAAAACATCGTGAGGAAACCTTCATCACTCCATAGCTGCGGCGATGGGCTAGCCCCCTGTCACGCAAAATTGAGTATTGAATAACTGGCTCAAAGTGGGCACAATTGTGCCTCTGCTACCCCGTATAGGTAAAGGCGTGACGCTATCTTATGTTATCTGTTATGTGTATCTTTCCCGAAATAATCTCACAAACTTAAAGGTAAAAAACTGTTACCAGAATGGGTAGGTATATATTATTTTGAGTAACAGTTCATGTTATCCTTAACATAAATATAAAATACACAGTAGCCGCGGTGACTGCGGAGCGGCGTACACTGCAGGCGCCGTATTGTTTTATTGCAAATTGGTTGGTCGCAGACCGCTCCTGTCCTTTACATATACGAGGCTATTAAACTACACTCGTTGGGTAGTCATGTGTTAAACGAATCCGATCGCTGGCTGCGACGTTAGATCGAATGCTGGATCGCCAATGGACAGCTAAATAAAGCTTTTGTTTATAGTTTTGCTGCAATCCATACTTTTTTAGATAAATTATTGCCTTAATCTTGAGTTAAATGAAAGTTAAGAGGATATTTATTAGATAAAACATGACCAAATAGTAGTTTGTTTGACTGCAACATAATGAAACTGGCCGACATAAGAGATTCATAATAACATAAATCGAGTGCTTTAATGCCTAATTATGTACAGTTACGAGTACATACACTGCTTTATCTAGACACATATTATAAGCTCTCTGTGATGTGTTCAGGAACAGCATGTTACGACCGGCATTGCAGGATTGACATTTAATTTCGAATAGAACGTAACCTCGACTGATTAAAGAATTGAGGTCAAATCAAATTGCTTTGTTTTTCAGAGATTTTCATAATTGTATTGTAATTTGAATATCGAAATCTATGTTATTATGAAGCTTGCTTTGTTCTTCATTAATGTTCGAATTTTGAATGCAATAAAAACATCGTATTCGATATTATTATGATACAATAATAACATTTTTACACATTACAAATGTGTTTACATAACAGTTTATTTTTAAAGCTGTTCGCTGGTAATTTGCGGTTATTGGACGCATTACAGAGGGTTTACGATATGTTTGTAGAGAAAATAAATGATGCAGTAGTGTAAAAATAAAGTTTGATGTTTCTTCTACCCCGGAGAAGAAGGTTAGTGTAACATATACAAAACTGTTAAAATTATCATCTCTATGTCAACTTATATAAAAGCGACCAAGCAATATTGAGGCAGCAGGTCTCACTTAAAACACGAAACAACACCCACAGCCTGTATTTTATTTTTGTTTATTTTTCGCTATTGCAATTTAAAACCGTTAATATGCAAAAGTGCCCCTTGTAAGCCCTGGAGTATCACAGCAATTTGTTTTATGCCCCTGTTACTGCTGAGTCATATGAATACACAAACATTTTACCGCTATAAAAAACCCTAATCCTAATATATAAATCATGTCTACCCACCAAATTGTGACAGTTTACCCGTTTATTGTATCTTCACTTGAATCTGTATAGTATTATAGTATCTGTGCTTGAATAAAACTTGTAATAAATGTTATTATAATGAAAATCGGCCCCTCTGTGCCTTCTGTAGAATAAATATGACTTTTATATAAAAGACATTTTACATATGGATTTATAACTACAATCTACTAATCTACAGTTTAGGTGGCCGTCTAACATTTGTTCTCAAATGGCATGAGAAAGTTTGTGTATACAAACTGTTTGTTCGATATGTATTCATTTGCAGACTAGAAGTGAAAATGCCCACGTGGATACCATATCAAATGTCACCGGCAAGGTTTTAGGCCGAAGTTTATGGAACACGAACAGCACTTACATCACGAATCATGCTCCCACTCGGTACAATTATCGGGCACCTATGAAGCTATAATTCTACAGCGATAATGAATGTGACAAACGGTTACCAGACACGAAAGGTTTTGCCCTAATAAGTGCCCCGTCTCGAAACGGGGTAAGGTTGAAGCGGCGGTAGGCCTAAACACCTTTTTTGAATATCATTTTTCTCAAAATAGGAGTATTAAAGCAGTTATTCCAGGGGGCCGATCGCGCTATTTTGTATAGTCAACGAACGTCAAAGGTATGGTTCTGGTTCAGTTCCAGTTGTAATTCAACTTTGGTTCGGTTCAATGAAATTCGGTATCGCGCTAAAGTTTTAGTGGAGACCGAAGCTGAACCATAACCGAACCATTGTCGTAATCAAAACATTAGAGATGTAGCATCGATTGTGTATAATCGACCGTCGATTTCGCCTTTTTGTTGTTAACTACTCTATTTTTGACCACACTTGGGTGGGAATTCGTGGAATTTAATGTGTTTACGAGGTGAACGAAAAATTACAGATAAAAGATTCAAGTGGATAGAAATGTAGCTTTATAAATAAGTGTACTCCAGCCTCCCTCTGAGGGCGAAGCTCGGGATCTACAAGACCTACGCGAGATCCCGCCTCACCTACGCGACCCCAGCATGGTACGCCCTGTGCTCGGAGACGAACAAACGCAGATTCCGAGCCCAAGAGAACCTCTCTCTGCGTACCATCGTCGGCGCCCCCCGCTACGTGAGGAACGCGACAATCCAGAGGGACCTAAGATGGGAAACCGTGGACCAGTTTGTCCAGAGGCTGGCGAAGGGCATGTTCGCGCGTGCGGATGCTTCACAACACCCGCACAACGCCGAACTGGCGCCGCACCACGCGCGCCTGCCCGACCGCCGCCGCCTGCCACGCGACCTGGTTGCCTAGCCGGCGATCACCCACTGCATACCAGCGCCACATGAAGACCACCGCCCGCAAGGGCCATCCTATGACCTGGGTTGGACCCGAAGAATCGCCTCTGTCCACAGGTGTGGACAGAGGCGATTCTTCGGGAAGAGGTTCGTTGACCTGACCCGTGGGGGGAGTGCGCAGACATCCTCAACCCCTTTAGAGCAGTTAGGACTGCAAAGGAATGAACCAAGGTATGTAGTTTTCTTTATCTTAAACTTGTTCCCTATCAGAATATAATGCTTTTGTAAGAAGGTGTACGAAGTTTAGATAAATAAGAATAACAATGTTAATTGTTTTCATATCCTAAAGGAAAATGTACAGCAAATTGTTTTATTAATATTCCAGCCAGCATAAGCATGTTGTATTTATCAAGGCTGATGGGATTGAAAGTTGAACATCTTAGGGCAAAGGCTGCACAGACTTCCAGGCTGCTCTGCAAAATGCTCAGACCCCTATAGTATTAATACTATAGCAGTCCTTCAAATGAATTTGTGAAATAATAGAAGATTGACGAAGCAGGTAATTCTATACTTTACTATCAGTTTGGTTAGGATATAGTTATGTAGGAAATATGCCCTGAATTGTTACTTAACATAAATTTTAATTTTAAAAGTGCCGTTAGTATAATTTTAACGACATTTTCCCCACGAGTTTTCTAAACCATGTTTACTTTTCCTGTAAATATGCTGTAGAAAATATTAGCTATAATTTATTAATTCATGCAATCATGTAAGTATAGTATACTTATATAGTTTTATGTAAAATATTTCTACTAACTTGTACATTATTTCTTTTTTAAGTTTTGTATCCAACAAAGAGAAGATGTGTGAAAAATATTTAATTATTATTACTAACATATAATATCACATTGCTGGGCAAAGGTCTCTAATGTGAGAATAATTAAAGTGAGATAACTTAAGTACCAAGACATGAATAAAACAAATTTACCTAGTTAAATATCATTTATTTTAGTCCTTAATCTATCAACAATTGCGCTCCCCGCAATAGACTTACCATCATAACATTCATAGAATGTCACCCTTTTTTGTTATAGTATCTCTCCTCATGTTCATTAGGGGTAACTATAGACATATTAGTACCATCTCCACAAGCCAGAACGCCTGGCAATCTGTACTTTTTGAAAAATCTGAAAATAATAAACATTTATACATAAACATTTACATACAGGCACATACATTGCTTCTGGCCCCACACTAGGGTACCCTGGGTTGTGGGAACCAGAAACAACGATGACAAGACTGGGTTTTCTTTTCTTTATCACCAGCTGGGGATTGAACCCAGGACCTCTCTCATGGTAGGCAGGGCAACAACCGCACATAGTAGCAGCACCACAGAGGTTGTCCTATACCTATATTATAATTAGTACAACTTCAAATCAAATCAGAGACTGTCCGTCAACTTACATTTTTTAAAGTTGTTTGTTTGAAAGAACACTTCTCATCAATGTTAGTATGTATTTGTATCTATTTATGTATATGTTATTTATTTATTTATTTAAAGCATTATTCAGTCCGTCAACTTACAATTTAAAAGTTGTTTGAAAGAACACTATCTTTCTCATCAATGCTATTATTATGTATTAATAAATATAAGTATGTACACATATTATTAGTAATATTAATGCCATTACTATTAGTATGTATTTGTTTCTATTTATGTATATGATATATATTTTAGTATTATGTAGATATTGGTAAGTAGTGGTATTTAATGTTGTGTACCTGTAGTTTCTTTTTTACCCCTCCAATCAAGGTTTGCTGGGAGAAATTTCCTGTTAGAGATAAGCTTGCCTTTGTACATGTTTTTTCCTTTATATATTTTTTTGAATTCTCTGTTTTGTGCAGTAAAGTATATATTTAAACTTATAAGCCACACAATCTTGGTATGCTTTTTTTTGTTTATTACCAAACCAAAAGTAATAATCTAAAATAAATTGTGATAGGCAAACTAATAAATAGGAATTGTATGATGTATGAGGCAGATAGGCAGACCACCGGATAGATGGACGCTGAGACGCTGGCTGGCAAGCAGTGGCTGCGGGAGGCTCAGGACCAGAGTAGATAGTGTGGTAAAGAGGAGGCCTATACCCAGCCTTAGGTAAATGTAATCTGATTTGAATTGAATTGAATGATATTAATATATAGTTACTTACTTCCTTTTAATTTGCTCCCTATCACGAAGTTGAAAGGGAAATTTAAGATTTCTGGCTTGTTGAATGCTAAGGTGACTTGTTTTACAATTTTGGAGACACTTGACTGGTAAACACAGTGTTTCCGGCTTTCTCATCCAATCGTCTGGTAGGAGCCTGAGGTAAAATGCTAAACAACCAGTACCTGAAACAAAATGTAAGCACTGTTACTAAGCTCACTTAGTTCTGTTTTTGGGAAACAGGGAATAAAAATTGTTCATGTCAAAAAAAAAAAGTGTTGTGATACATTCTAGTACTTTGTATAGTGTTACTAACCTTCGTCTCCACATCCAAAGCACTGGTTGGTGGCAAATTAAGGGTCCACTGAGTAATTAACGTGTCCACAAGCTAACTGCTTCGACAGTCAATTTCGCTTGATAAACTCCGATTCTCTGTTTTAGATTGGGCTCGCGCTATAGCTACATCACACTTGTAGGCCATTTCCAAAGTCCAGATACATCAATTTCACGATTTTCACCCACTTTTCATCTCAACAATTCTAAAACGGTCGTGAAAAAGTAGCTCCACACTAACTTTAACAAAACCGTTCGTTTGACAGCGGATAAGGTCCAATTCCAATCGAACTTCGGTTCAACCATCTGTCAAAACATTAGCGCGATACGAAAAGTCCATAAAGTCGTGTTTCGGTTATGGTTCAGCTATGGTTCGGTTGATATTTTTTACCGCGATCGCCCCCCTGTATACCAAAGTGGAGCCATCCTCAGAAGTAGAATTTGACATCTGTCAACAGTAGGAACAGAGTAATACGCTTGGACGAACGCAATATGCGACAATCTTCTTCACTTTGTTTGGCTTAGATAATGAAGGGAGATTGACGCTCTGATAGCTCTGTCTCTACTGTTAACAGTTCTAAAAATAGCTATACTTAAGCTTGTTGATCATGAGTGTCAGCTTGCATTCGCTAACGTGTTAACGTAATTTGGTTATTTTTGCTCTATAGAAAAGGCTCCCGAAGTTATTACAAAATCTGTTTTTCACAAAATATTTTTCACACCACCTGCTCGACTATGGCACACTTTGTATCATGCAAACCTTACGTGAAGCTGTTAAAACTGCTTGGAACAGCATAATGCATAGCCTGTCACCGTTTATTATTTCGTAATTCGTAATTTTCTTTATTGTACTAAACAAAACAGACATACAGATAACTTATGATAGAAAAAACATGTACAAAGGCGAGCTTATCTCTAAAAAGAGATTTCTTCCAGCAAACCATGTTAGATAGGAGACGGAGATGATAGGTAAGGGAAAGAATTGCGCGTAAAATTAAGACTATATTCTAATATAATACATATTACACATACATAAAACCCTATTGCTAAGAAATATAGACTACATACACAGTTACATAAATACAGCATATCAATAAATATCTTACAAATATACTAATACTAATACATTATATAGCTAAATAGAAAGTGAAAGATAGTGCTTCTTTAGTCGGTTCTTAAAGATATTCAGTGATGGACTGTCCCTGATGGTGCAGGGAAGTTCATTCCACAGCCGTATAGCGCGGATTCTAAACCCGTGCTCGAAGGTTGCAGTGGAGCGTTGTGGGGCTTTAAGCATAGTAGCCATGTGAGTTCTCCGAGGCCTGCATGAAGAAAGAAATTCGAAGCGATCACGCAGGAAGTTAGGGTACCGAGGGTTCCACAAAATATTGTAGAGCAGGCATAGGATAGGAGAGTCCCGTCGAAGACGAATCGGAAGCCAATTCAACTCCCTGCGATGTTGAGAAACGTGATCATATTTTCGCAGTCCGAAGATGAACCGAATCCCGAGGTTTTGAAGTCGTTCGAGTTTGTTCAGTTGCTCTTCATTTGCGCTTACCCAGCAAACATCAGCATAGTCAATGAGGGGAAGTAAAAGAGACTGGGCGAGAATAATTTTGGTCTGACGAGGAAGAAAGTTCTGAAGTCTCCTGAGAGAGTGAAAGGTAGCGTAAACTCGCCTGCTGACCTCGCTGATATGCGTTGACCAGGTTAACTGGTTATCGAAAACAACACCCAGGTTTTTCGCTGTGTCGCTATACATGATTACGGTACCGTTATAAGATACAGGAGGGACAGACTGTGGCTTCAACAAACATAGTGAGTGTCTGGTACCTATAATCATGGCCTGGGACTTGTTTGGGTTAACCAGTAGCCCAAATGACGAGGCCCATCCTCTAATACCCTCTAAGTCAGCGTTTAACGCCTCCACAGCGGAGTTTACATTATCGGAAGAGAAGTGGCGATAGATTTGTAAGTCATCCGCGTAAAGATGATAAGAAGATGAGAGGGCATCGGAGATGGAGTTAATAAATATAGAAAATAGAAGAGGAGAGAGAATGCCACCTTGGGGGACACCGGAGGTGAGGTCACACCAATCCGTGCAAGTCGTCTCCGATTTGATACGCTGTTTACGGTCACGAAGGTATGAGTCGAACCAGCTGATAGAATGGGAAGAGAGATTAAGAGATTTGAGAAGTTCAACGAGAATGTCAAAGTCAACACAGTTAAAGGCACTGCTGAAGTCGAGCAGGGTAAGCAACGAAAGCTGCTTCTGATCCATGGCAACCTGAATATCATCCGTCACTTTAAGTAGAGCCGTAACTGTGCTGTGACCCGGTCTGAAGCCTGATTGAAAAGGATTTGACAATGAAAGGATTTGACAAAGGAAATGACAACACATATTTATTTAAAATATGTGTTGTCATTTTTTTTAGAAAATAAAGTTCATTGTATTCACTACCTCTGCTATATTTTATTAATAACAAAATAAAAGGTTATGGAAACGCAAATTCCAACTCCAAGTGCTATGGGAGATCAAGAATCCCCATCGGTGAATCTACCGGTACAGCCCAACGCAGCTTCGACATCAACAAAGAAGCTGAATGGCCGACACTTCAACACGGTGGGTATCCACCTTAGAGTGCTGGCTGACAGACCAAGATCTGTGGGACGTGGTCAACATGCGAGCCGACCTCAGAAGGACTTTAGAAAGCCGGCGGTTTCAGATGCTTTTGCCGATTTTTCCTATGATTATAGGTGCATTTAGAGACGATATCAAAAAACGCGAGGTGTTCATTCGTTTTTGAGTTTTTTTTCAAAACGCCAATTGAAATCAGTCGGGACAGTGGGAATGAGGGAGTATTAGGGTGTGGAAGGGATAGGGAAAGCGACTCAAACGAAAGGAAACTATGTTCACTGACGAGAATTCAAGCAATGAAGGCCTAAAATGACCAGCTTCCAGGGCCGTAAAACATAATTAAAAAGAAAAAGCAAGCAATGAATGACTGAATTTGGCTTTCTGCGTTCCGTTACTAAAAACACATTGAAATAAGCACAAGTTCAAAAAGGCAAAGAAACAAGCTTGGGACGCAAAATAAAATCAAAAATAGCTTTGTTACAATAAGATTCAGTTTAATGCACACTTTCATCTATGTATTCTCATCTTACAATAAGCGTATAACGAAACGTAACATATTTTGATGTTATTTTTGTGTGTGTCATGCAAAAAGCAAAATTTTATAGATTTCAAAAAAAAAATATCTAAAATCTATTGAGTTTCGACACCTGAAACTTTTAGACCGTGTTTAAAATGACCAAAAACTATATACAAAAATCACGAAAGCCTAAGCAAACCAACCGTTTTCTAAAGTCTAGCCCCAAACTCGAAGACCCCATTGCCAAGCGAAAAAACGCGAAAGCAAGTGCGAAGATCTGTCTTGCTTGTGAAGAATCAATTTATTCTCTTCTAAGGCCAAACAAAACTGCGTATGATACATTATAATGCCTAAAAAAGGCCTACGCTGATAGTGGCCTCACAAGACGACTCGGACTTATGAAGTAACTACTGTCGACTTCTTTCAATGGAAATATCCAGGAGTACTCCATCAAAATGCTCGCCACTCAACAGGAACTTAAAGCTATCGAAGCTGCAGTTGACGATGAGTTCCTCGCTATAATAATGCTGTCCGGACTGCCTGAGAAGTTTCATCTTCTGGTCCTGGCTCTAGAACACTTCAATACCAAGATTACGTCGAAGAATGTCGTTTCTGCTCTTCTCAAAGAAGATACCAGAACCGTAGAGGCACACAAGGATACCACTGCTGCACTTCCAAGCCAATAAGGGTCAGAAGTTCTTTAAGCTATCCTACGTGTACTGCAAGAAAAACGGCCACTCGGGGAATAAGAAGAATGTTGGAAGTGATGCTGTTTCGACAAAAGTTTCAAATTTCACTTCAGAATTTACACTTTCATCCTGTTTCACTAACATTCCCTAAACCTACAGAATCTCAGGATTGGATCATAGATTTAGGAGCTACTTCTCACATGAGCAACAGGAGTGACTGGTTTATGTCGATGTCTTCCCATGAAACCCCAATCAATTTTGCTAACAAGGAGCAATTGCTGAGCCGTGGTAAAGGTACAGTTCATTTTCCTATCTCAGAGCATATCAGTAAAATCAATGGTGTATTATTTATTCCTGGTCTAGCTGTAAATCTACTTTCAGGTAGCAAAATAACTGTAAAGGGCGCTAACATTTTGTTTACATCGAAAGACGACAAAATATATCAGAGTGGCAGCTGTCAGGAGACAGGTCACTGCGACAGGATCAAGCCATAGAGGTATGTACAGACTATAATAATATTTCGCAGGCGTATGTCACACAACCTACAAAAGAGGAAGCATTGTTATGGCCAGACGTGTATAGGTCATCTAAACCAGAGTTGTATGTCAATTTTAAAAAGTAAGCAGACGCTTAAATTTAAGCCGGAATATGGACGTCAAATGTATTCCCTGTTAACTAGCCAAGAAACCATTCAAAAGTTCTGCAAGCAAATCGGGCAAAGTCCTAAAGTTAATCCATTCGGATCTTTGCGGACCAATGAGTGCGCAATCGTGGGGAGGATCTCATTACTTGCTTATTTTTACATGACTTTTTAGATGACTTTAGTCGCAAAACTTTTGGATATCTTTTAAGATCAAAGACCGAAGTTTTTTCAAAGTTTGTAGAATTTAAATACTTAGTTGAGAACCAAACTGGCGAAAAAATCAAAGTGTTGCGAACGGACAACGGTGGCGAATATGTAAATATAATGATTTCACTTTATTACTAAAGGAAATCGGTATCGTACACCAGAATACAGTTCCGAACAACCCGCAACAAAATGGTGTATCCGAACATGCAAACCGTACGATCATCGAAAAAGCCAGATGTATGCTCCAGGACTCTAAACCATCGACTTCATACTGGGGAGAAGCATTAAATATTGCGATCTACATCAAGAATAGAGCCAACAATAGCTCTAGGAAACAAAATTCCTGAAGAATTATGGACCGACAAGAAGGTAAATCATTCGCATATGAGAGTCTTCGGATGCGAAGGCCATGTCCTAGACCCGAAGTAAAAACGTTCGCAATTCGACTCCAAGTCAAAAAATGCATCTTTGTTGGATATTCAACAGAAAGCAAAGCCTATCGCCTTATCGAACCCCATGCCCTCAAGTAATAATAATCGTCCGAAATGTTGTCATCATTGAGGATAAAGGGAAGAATGAACCGGTACAAGAGCCTTATATATAAAGCTCACGCAATCATAAGGTATCTCCTCTATCAAGGTCAAAAGTCGTGATATCCACTGATGACGAATACGCAGTCCCTGGTACTCAGCCGCCACCACAACCAGC
This sequence comes from Argyresthia goedartella, assembly GCA_949825045.1. Lineage (NCBI taxonomy): Eukaryota > Metazoa > Arthropoda > Insecta > Lepidoptera > Argyresthiidae > Argyresthia > Argyresthia goedartella. The sequence continues at coordinate 17,730,062 of OX463810.1, forward strand.
CGAACGTCAGCCTCAAATTGAGGAACGTCCTGAGCCTATAGAAGCTTTACATGATCCTGTGACTGCACTAGACTACCCCGAGGAATAGCCTGCTTCTGATCCAGATGTACAGTCTTGTTTACCTGGAAAATAAACAATCAGAACCTGAAAGAAGATATCCTCTTCGTAGCAGGAATCCTGAAAGGTATCATTGCAACCTTTACCTGACCTCTGATCAGGAACCAGAGACCTATAAAAAAGTCACCGAACATCCACTAAAAGAAAAACGGTTGGAAGCGATGCAAGCAGAGTAAAACTCCTTATTATAACTTGGACCGTAGCAGACAGACCCACTGATAGAAAAACAAGAAAATGCAAAACACTGCATATACTATAGAAGATGCGGTAACTAATTGATAATTGTTGCAGTGTTTGTAGACGACTTTTTCGTCACCAAGCACGAGTGCTACAATGAAAGAATGCTTCAAAACCAACCTTGCTAAAAAGTTCACTATAGAGGATTTTGGCCAACTCAAGGATTGTCTCGGAATGAGAGTATCTCAGGCCAAAGGTGGAATCAAACTCGATCAAACCAAATATATCGAGAAGCTGAAGTTCGTTAAGAAAGACGCAATTTCGGTCATGACATCCATGGAACCAGGCCTAAAGCTGACTCTTCCAAGTAAGGAAGAAGAAGAAGTAATCGTGGCATACCAAGTGCTTATCGGGTCGCTAATGTACCTTGCAATCTGCACTAGACCTGACATCGCTCACACAGTCCTGGGAGGTACACTGGAAGGCTGCTACGTGGGTCCTTCGTTATCTTAATGGGACCAAAGATATGGCCCTTAACTTTTCGCCAAAATCTAATCTTTACTCCTCATGGTACATGGATGCCGACTACAGCAACAATCTTGTGTTCATGATGAGCGGAGCTCCAGTGCCCTGGGAATCCCGCAAGCAGCGTACAGTAGCCCTCCCTACTACTGAAGCGGCGTATATGGATCTGGGCGAAGCTTGCAAGGAGGCCATCTACTAAGAGTCACTGATCACCAAAGTATTCCATCTCACGCACACCCTCATCATACACACATATAATCAGAGCTCCATCAAACTGGCCAGCAAAAACATGTATCATGCTCGCACTAAACACATACACATCAAACATTACTTTATACGATAATCATTATCTGAATTCATACTCAAAAATATACACACCACAGATATGACTGCCGACATCCTTACCAAACCTTTGCCGAAACTGAAACACTACAGGTGTGTAAATAGCTTAGGGTTAGGTTATGTGTGTATATTATGTTTCTAACTTGGTGTATTGCTTGTTGCATGTTTCTTACTTGTATACAGTGTAGTATTTTTTGACTTGTGTGGTGTTTTATACAGGGCGTCTATTTTATCTTTTGTTTTCTTATTGTACAGGCTGTTCACGTTGCGGGGGGGTGTTAAAACTGCTTGGAACAAGACAATGCACAACCTGTCAACGTTTCTTATTTAAAATATGTTTTGACATTTTTTTTTATAGTTAGTTGGAAAAAAAACTTCATTGTATTTACTACCTCTGCTATATTTTAATAATAAAAAAATAAAAATAGCCAGTCATTATAGCCCATAGCTTAAGCCGGGTCATATTGTGATATTGAATTTCATTATAACCCTCTGGGTATTAATGTGACTATCACTTATTATTATTTACTTAAAGTTTAATTTCGTGAAATACGCACGGTGGGGTCGGCGGCGCCGCGCCGAACTTATTTGAAAATCAAATTTATTCTAAAATCGAACTGGCCACGGCAAGCTAAATGAAACACATTTTAAATGTTACAAAGCCGCGAGTGTAGCAAGATGATGCACTGTCACCTCGCAACAATCGACATACAGTCAGAAGCAGTATAGAAGTTTTTTGTTAATACTCCATCCACGAACCGCATCTAGATCTTCTTATTAGCCGACAATCACTCACTTACTTCACGGGAAGTACCAGGTTCAGATCGTCCGCGTGCAGGAGGCATTTAACATTTTTTAGCTTAGATACAAGGTTATTTATCATGATTATAATTAACAAATAACCAAGAAAACGCCTTGGCTAACACCCGACCGTATGTGGTACGGGCTCAAAACAGCCGTGTCGCACATATTGGTGGTTCTTCAGGTAGTCAGCGAAGGAAACCAACAGCCATGGGGCTAATCCAATGGCACATAATTACTTCACTAGGACGTCGTTATCGACTCTATTGAACGCCTTTCAGAAGTCTAGATAGGTGACGTCTACTTGATATCCCAGATCCATACTCTCGTTGCTGACGTTGGTCGAGAAGCGAGACCTTCTCGAACAATTTCAGTGAGTTGGCGGTTACTGAGCGACATCTTGAATGCGTGTTGCGAATCCCACACATACGGTGCGATCTGCGCACTGATTTCACATGACGACCAGTTTAGCCTAACGGGTAGTGACCCTGCCTACGAAGCTGACGGTCCTGGGTTCGACTCCCAGCAAGGGCAAACATTGGTATGATTTGCATCTATATTTATTTCTTAGTCTTGGATGTCTTCTTTGTATTTATATAAGTATTTATCTCTATTTAATACATCGTCGTTTAGTACCCATACATAACACGAGCCTTATTGAGCTTAGTACGGGCCTAGTTTGATTTGTGTAAGATTGTCCTCTAATATTTATTTATTTATTTACAGCAATAATTTACTCAAACAATTTTGCCAATGAGCTCAGGAGCGCAATCGGTGAATATTGATTTACAGAAGCAGTGTCACTTGCTGTGGATGGGGGGACTGACTCGAGAGAGCTTCCAGGGTACTTTCTTTGCTCTAGAGCTAGGTTGAAAACATCGCAAAAGTAATTTGTAAATGCGGCTACTGCTTCCTCTCCTACACACTCTTGCCCCTGATGCGTGACCCGAGGTTGGAAAAGCACCCTTCCATCTAAGACCTCTCACATGTTTCCAAATGGATATCGAAAACGACATCAGATTTAACGTGGGTTAAATCTGATGTTGCTTTCGATACTTATCATGGCTCACGGAGGCTGCAGCTACACGGCACTTGATGCTGGCTCTCAGCTTACTGAATGTGGAGTAGTCAGTTGGCCTCTTAGACAATTTCGATTCACGGTGGAGCTTAGACTTAGTGGAGAGTTCCCTTATAATGTCACCAGTGAACCACTCAGGATAACACCTGGTAAGTTTGCTCGGCCTGACTTCTTCGGCATCGAATTGTTGAAAATCTCGTAGGCGGTATCGTAAAAGCAACCAACCATGTTACTCTGTTAGTCCTCTATACACCGGCTAAGAGCCTTTTCAATATCTGAATTCATATTCCTCTAAAAGTAAGCTGAAGGTGAAATTCTAAGGTGCCCAGCCTTAATGCTTGATTTTATTTGTTTCTCTTGACATACAAAATTTATATTGCATAACTAGTAAATTGAATATTTTAGTCGTGGTTCTAAGGAGGTTATTTACGCCACAACCTCGCATCACGAAACCAGGGGGCGTGCATTGAAAAAACTTGTAATTAAAACAGTTGAAAAGGCTTGCGTGATTAGATCGCAAAAACATCGTAGCCGGGTGTATGATAAGGATCGTAACAAACGTATAGATCTAAGTGAGTGTTGGATAACCCAGTATTGGAGAACGTTGGGTTGGCCGGTGGAATTAGAAGCGAGTGCGTGGCGTGATTGCGCTTGACACCCGTAATATCCGGCCGTCGTCCGCTATCCGCCGATGATATCAATTTCAATTTGTTGTGGTCTTATAACGGCCGCCTCTGCTCGTTCTATTGTAGAAATCGATTTCACTTCGGTTTCCTGTTGCATTCGCAATGGACTTAATCTCGCAACGGTTGAAACGTTCAGTGGCTCGAATCATGGCGATGCTAACTAGAGATACTGGTTATTCTGTTTACGCGTTTGAAATTAATTCTGAGTTGTACAATATTGTTTTGATGTCGTTGAAGGTGAATTTTCATCTTTTTACCTATTTATGGGTAAGTTTTACCTATTTATATGTTATGGGTTAATGATTTAGCAACTCTAACATTACAATTGATGTTAAAGTTGCTAAATCATTAACCCATAATATGGAGCTGTCTTTTAATCATTTATTATATTACGTTTATATTTTAACATAAACATAAATAGTTCCATACAGGCACATATATTGCTTCAGGCACTACACTAGGATACCCTGTGCCGTGTGTACCAGAAACAGAAACGTCACACACAGATAAACATCCAAGACCTGTGTTTTTTTTTATTCACCACCAGCCGGTGATCGAACCCGCGACCTCTCGCGTGGTAGGCAGAGCCACAACTGCTGCACAGAGGTCGTCGAGAGTTTGGGGAGGAAGAAAAACCTATATAAACTTAGATTAGCTAATTAAACTACTAGTTATCACAAGTACGAGAATATCCAGATTTGAGGCACTTAGGCATGACAAATATAGACACTCGTGAATTCGATGTGTTAAGATATAAAAGATACTTACTTACGGTTAAAAGATACGTTCTAGTATTGCAGATTTATTAAACAGAAACGCAGTTTAATGATTACCAAACAATATCAAAACTGGCGACTCAGTCGACCAAGAACCAACCGATTAAAATATGGAATAAGCCGCTTTACTAATAGCACGCGCGTGACTGATCAAACAATAGATAGTTAAAAATAACTCATTAAAAAGGGCAATGTTGACACAAAAAATACCTCGCCTCACTTTCCCTGCTTTATATTGTTTTCGGTATTCTAAATTGGCTCCGTTGGGTATTTTGTGTACAGACTGCGTGAAAATGAATCGATCGATCAGTAAGTTGAGTCCACCAACTGTTTGATTCTACGCAATATGCTGAAACCTAGTATTTAAAATATATTATTTTCAATTTCAGTATACCTATTTTAATGACAAAACTACGCCCAGTCCATTTGGTATCAACCAAAGATATGATAAGAGAGTCCCTCGTTTATGAGACTTATACTTATAAACTTACACCTTGGTTCCATAAACAACCTATAAACCATCCATAAGACTTTATATCGCTTTCCCTCACGTTCTAGAGACATAAATCGTGTAGCATTGATGTAGTTTGCCTAATTCAGCATTTGTTTTAGCAATTGTTACGCCGAAAACGGGGTACCGACGTCAATACGTTTCTCAGTGTCACCATATGCGGTGGGCTGGCAGATGGGCTTGCACCTGAGTTCGACCACAGAATCACCCAGCGGTCAAGTCTTGTAATTTAACCAACCAACTCACGGAGACACCCGACTATGAAACCAATGTGACTAGTAAGAGCTCTTTACACTTTGCAAGTCTTATTGCCACTGCTAATTAATTAGTGTTAATGTCGACATTGCTAGAGCTGCCCCGTTATTCAGTTACTTAAATCGACCAAAAACTGTGGAAATGTGACAGTTTTCCCTTACACCAATCGTCAGTTTGACGCTGACTGCGTTGGATATGCTGTGGATTTGAGTTTCTGCTGGGGCTGTGTAACGTTGTTTGTGGCTTTTATTACCCTCATTTAGATGACCTGGATTATTTTCTATTGTATATAAATATTACAATGTTATCCACAACGAAAACCATAAACTTCAAAGTTCAACATCATACAGGCTCAGTCCACTCTGGTCGACCGAAAGATCTCTGATTATTAAATATCGTCATAGTTTATTTCTTTAAATGTTTCCTATACTCTTATACAATAACGAATATAGGAATACAGACAAACTCTGATTATACAAGTGTTGCCATCCCGTATTCCGAACCGGGGTACTCGCAAGGGACTCGAGTGCACCCCGACACTGCCGTCGTCGAAATTAATTCTTCCGATAAAAAACGACGTCAAAACGAACTGACAGTGTTGCAAAGCATTCGACAGTCCTCTTAGCACTTTCATTTGAGCAAAGAGTGTATTGAAAATGTTATTTTACGGTCATTCGATTATGTTTTGACTGAGAGTTCAGTTGAGAAACGATTTACAGCTTCTCGAAAGAGCCTGACCAATTTGCGGTTTTAAAATAGTGACGCTGGCAAAGTCTACTTAATTTTGTTGCTGGGAAAAGATAATTACATTGTGGGACTCATCTCCATATTAGATTTACAATATTACCTTAAAAATATAGTAATGTAACTTTTCAGGTGAAGACATTTTCAGTATAAGACATTTAGTTCAACCTTTATATTTGCAAAAAATATTGTTTATTTAAAACCGTTTTATTAGAAACCTGTATTTGTAATAATAACGCTTATTTTCCCAGTAAATTAATTAAAAAGTGACACTAATGGCCGTAAAGACATACAAATTGCTTGAAATATGCCCTTAATTTGGGAGCTATTACGAGAACGAATACATTTAGGGTATCTTAAAAATATTGTTCACATCCATTTGACTGTCACATGTATAAAAATTGATTTCATGCATTAGTTAGTGCATTTTGTTTTGTGAGCTTTATTTACTCTGTTATATAGAGTAGAGATCTTTTAAAAGTTACAATAAACAAATAAAGAATTCTGTTCTCAATTAAATTTAACGCAAATAGGAAACATGACGTTTGAGTTCAAAATTATAGTTGATTATCAATTGATAGTTATTAATTGGGCACAAAACACAGCAAGAATTTGTCATTGTCGACATGCTCGTTTTAAATTTAATACAAAATTTAATTATTAGCACAAATGGGTAATGAAACTGTCAGCTGAAGTAATATTGATAGAGCGTTATATATAATTAATTACTGAGGTTAAATTGTCGAAGCCCAACTTTGTTTCATGTTTGACGTTGGCGCACACTTGTGTGCTACACGAAATTCACTCTTGTTGGAACGTCCTATAATTAAACCACTGGAAACAGAATGATTAAAGACCTATTCACAAATGTGTAATTTGGATCATATTTCTAAAGGAAATTGTTTACCTGTTTTATATCATCTCTTTCATGTTTTGCGTTAAGGAACCACACACATCGGCATGTTGTTAAAATAAAAAAATAATCAGGCCTTCGCATGGTAATGTAATTTCATTTATCCGTACAAATTTAGCTCTAACCGATTCAACTCAAAGTCAATTGTATTATCGTCATATTGTATACAGATATATTAGTATCCGTTAAAGCATGTGATTTGCTATAACCTAAGCCGATTTTAACTGAATCTAAATTATCCACATAGCATAAGCATAAATCCTATAGTAGATGCCAAGCTTAGTATACATTATAGAATATAGAATAATCCATAATCGTATATGATCTTATGGCGTAGGTTGGCACAAAGGCAGGCAATCTCCAATTATTCTCTTTTATTCTTTGCTGGACTAGGCAGTTTTAAAAATAAGTTGAAATCCCCACGCAAAGCTGAACAAAACCTAAAAGTGCACTCCGAATAAAAAATCCCAAAAAGCACTCCAATGACTATTCAAAGTAGTTCGTAGATTTAACGCAATTTGAAGACCCAACTCGCCATGGCGCGCGGGGTGGCAGCGAAATTAATGTGCTGCCAGAGAGAAAAACGAGCCACCGCCGCAGTCGCACCCACCGGCCAACTACTACGCTTCACCATTCCATATGAAATATTATGCTTGTCAAGGTCTTATAAAGGGATCATTTTGATACATCAATGGGAAACGATAAGATTTTGACTGTGAATTAATTTGGAGATAGGCTGGTAATGGACTTTTATAAGTGCCTTGAGTCGCGTTCTGTGCAATTATTCATTAAGTAACAAAACTCAAAATTCAAAATTCAAAAAAGTAACTTCCATAAGAAACACATAGGTTTGGAGAATATCAAATCATAAACTAACACATCTATAAGGTATAGGAAAATATAGAACTCCATTTGAATTCCGTCACCTCAATGTTTTAGATGCTGGAGGCAAAGAGGCGACTAGAACATATAATTATATGTTCTAGGCGCCTCTATATACAACATAATTAAATTATAGGTTACATATGCTTAAACTTATTGTTCATATAACTACCCTTAGTTAAGTAAAACTTGTGACAGAAACTAAGTTCTCTAGCATTTACAGGTACTAACCTCATAAAAACATATTTTTCTTAAATGAAACACATACATCCATTCCTACCTCACATAAGCAAGCCAATAAAATAGTACGATGCGGAAGTGATGCGGAAGTGAACCAAAAAGTCAATCGTGTGAACCGTCAGGTGTTCCGATCGTTCCGCTCAGCACCGCTTTATCAATGGACGCCAATGATCGAATTAATCGGGTTTAGTGAGAATAACTACTGCAGTTGCTGCACCACTCTGTACTACCCGGCGTTCGGGATACCTGACAAATCGATATCGATAGCTAGATGGGTCCCTCGCCTGTATCAAATCGTTATCGATAGCTTCAGCACTATATTCATATTGTGCAGTATTAGCCAGTTGAGAAGGAGGATCGCACGCAAATAGTGCACAAAACGGTATTTGACTGCTAGTCAAAATATATACTTTTTAGGAACTGTCAAAACGTTAATTTTGTTCACGAAATCTATGAAATAGCTTGCTATCTATCGTGACGTCATAGTCAAATGTTGTCTCTTTTACACAAAATTGCGTTTCTAAAATCCAACTGCTGGAAATATGCAATTCTGATATTGTCAAACCTTTTTGTTCAAATAGTTTCAACTAAAGACAAGTTTTTAGATTTATTGGACTACTTTGTCAAATACCCTATTACCGTAATGAACTGTTATAGGCTAAAATGATGATGACTGCAATCAACATTACTAATATCGAGATACATTTGGATTGGGATTGTCCCACTCAGGAACAGTTTGATTTAAGTAAATTACAAATATTTTTATTAAAAGGTCAAAGTTTATTGGATAGTTAGTATCGATAGAAATCATGTTAAGTCCGTCAATTTTCTACCGACAGTAAAAGTTAATCGAATTCCAGGCATCTCTAGATAGTGCTCAGAATGAATAATTTTAAACTGAACAATTAGAGAGCGAATTATTTATTCTTGTTCGTCTGTCGAACTACGAGTCGTTTAGGTCACATATTCAGGTCGTATTTCAGTGTAATGGCAGTTTCAGTTGCTTAGCACGTGCGTGCTTTTGAATAAAATACAGCGGAGAGCTCTTTATAAAAAGCGGTAATGCAAAAAATGTGACCACACACATTCCTGAATAAAGCTGGACAGTAACTGTATTATATTTCATGCCGGCTGTAGCGATTTGAAACCTCATCCTGGCGTTTACTTTGAGATTGTTGAATAGATAGTCAAACAATCGCATTAAAAATGCCAATGGACTTCTGTATCAAACAAAGTTAGATTAAGGTACTTACAATTATTTGTCAATAAAAACCCTGTTGACACGCCAAGTAAGACGAGGAAGAATAGAAGAAGCAGCACTATTAGCGCTGGCCGGCAGTAGTGGATCCAGCAGTAGTCCTCCGAGTTTGCAGCTGGAGAAGACGCGTAGCAGCATTTCCCACAAGAGGAATCCGCTGGTGGCTCCACCCGCACCACTGCACTGTTACCCTGCTGGTTCACTACCACACCCTGAATGGGAGCATCACTCGTTTGTCCATAAACAGCACTCTTTTCAGTCCGAAACCCCGAACTTTCATCGTCTTGATTACTATTATACACGCCGTAAGAAGCTACCATATCGACACCCGAGAGAGACCTCGAGGCTCTGTTCTCGGATTCTTGAGCTTGTTCGGCTTCTCCACTCGGCCAGCACTCGCAAGAGCAGCGGTCTTCTTTCCGTCTCTGTCGCGCTTGTGTGGAGTCGACCCTTCTGATAGCGACTTCAGTCTTCTTCTCCTCTTCTTTCTTAACTTTAACATCGTGACCGAGGCTGGGCTCGTGGCTTTCGTACGTCGGTTGAAGGTGTTTGTGGTTCTCTATGTACCAGTGCCTTTCCTCGGCTCGGAGCGTGGTGTCGTTGTTGCCCTCATAGACATCGGCGTACGGGGCGGTGGAGAGGGGGTGTGAGGTCGGGCTGTAGACGGGGTGCTGGGGGTGTGAGGGGTGCTGAGGGTGAAAGGGGTGCGGGGGGTGGACGCTGTACCCGCGGTCATACTGCGGTGGACGGTTATTGGTACTGAAGTACGCGGCAGATGCAGGCACGGTGTACTCGTATCCCGGCCTGTTCATCTTTATCTCTTAGCTGCCTCATTTGAGCTTACGTTGTGGGGCTGTCGACGTCATTGAACTACTCTGCGAACATAGTTACTTTTGGAGATTGGCTGCGATACTGTAATGAAAACAGAACTCGAGGCGTTAAACTATTTACGCCCGGTACCTAATAGAGACTACTCTCTATGCATATACTCAAGTAAGACACCCTATTCACTGAAACCTCTAACTTTTGCAGTTACTCTACACGCTGTTCTAACTTCGCATATTATTTGTAGACAGAATGTTGATATGAATTATCTGATATCATTCGACACCTTCATCACCTGTTTGATATATCCCTATCGAAACACTACCCTTACTATACGTTATACATACATAATACATTATACAGATGTTGATGTGATAAGTATTATTACAATGGGTTGTTACCTTGTTAGAATTGTAGTTATAAGTTGGGAGTACGTTGATTTCGTTACATTGCGCTACTTTCGGAGGCGGAAAGTTACAGAGTAAAATACACATTCCCTTATCTCAATTATACGGCTCTTGTTTGAGCGAGTATTTATCTTTCATGTACACGTAGAAACAGGCGGCTAGAGTCACCGTTGCGACTGCAAACCGGGACAGTGCCCCAACATATGTGAATTGTAAAAACAATAACAGTTTTTCTTTCTAATGTAATTTTTGAAAGTAAAACTTTGATCTGCAATCCAGCAGCAATACAGTTGACAAGACTGAAGTTAAACTGAAAGATGTAAAGGTTGATTGGTTCCTTGCGATGCTCTTGGTAAAATGTTTACTATTGTATGTATGTGGATATAATGTACCTATGTAGTGCAATAGAAATCGTCACAACAACAAAAGCCACGGCTACCCATTTCTATTGAAAAAAATCCGAGTAATGTAGATCGGAAGTGGAGAAGTAAAGTGTTTTGATGGTTTGTAGTTAATAAATGAGATTTTTGTATCGATAAAAAAATGAACCCGAAGCCTGAGATCGAGTAATCCAGAGATATTAAACCCCTTTGACCTATATAATAATGTGGACCTCAATTCAAAGAGGTTTGTTGACTCTGAAACTTAATGAGCAACAAAGTTTGGATAGATGAATCCCCAATAATGTTGGGATAATCCTCCCCTATTAATTACATTACAGACAAATAAAAATCATGACGGAAGTTTTGGGTTACCGTGGGCTTTATGAGGGCATGGTTGGATGAAAAATTATATAACGCCCGTAAACATTGCAAACCTACACATATTTGCGGTCGGTACATGACTCATCCCTTTTTATTTAAATTTCATCTTCGTAGATGCATTGTGCGGTTTTTATTTTAAAACTGCAAAGACAGCGCTATTTAAAAAATGCGAATTATGCTCCTCGATTCTAAATAAACGACTAGCGTGTTTTTCTAGCGCAAATTTTCTGCAAGACCGAATTATCTCCAAAATTCTAGGAATTGTTTTCAACTCAATCAAAAACCCGTCAGCTGAACTCGCGGGCTTAAACTTAAAGTATTGTCTGCGAGTAATTTTGTTAACTTGAAATTCTATTAATCAAAGTTAATAGCCTTTAAGTTGGAAGACGATTAAGTAGCTCTCAGAGCAATGTCAAAAAGTTCTTGTGGGGGAAGGAAAATTTGATCCTTTTTATGAGTTGTTTCCCTCAATCCCCTCGGCAAGTAATATGATTTGAACGGCAAATGTTATGATCAAAAAGAAACTTGGTTTTTTATGTTTGTTATTGCTTATTACTTGTACCATTTGTCAGGAAGGAAAGCCTCTCGTCTGCTGTATGGTTACTACTTACTACGTAATGGTAACATTTGTTATGACAGTCAATAAGCTGGCTAATACGATTAACTTCAATATTACCCAGCAGGACGAACGACGTCTTGAATGTTTGTTGTTGCGACAAAGTTACCACTGTAACTTAGTCCATCTGAACAAACCTATACTTAAGTACACTTAAAAATGGAAATCAATAGCTTTGAGTCCTGTCCATCGATAAGCTAGTAACTCGTCACTCCATGCCCTCCCTTAAACTCTTCTATTTTTCTGCTCAATATATCATTGTTGGAAGGATTATTGGAAAAAAAAAATACCTGTTACTTTTTCATTTCCATTTTTATTTCAAACGTACGTAATACTAAAGTTAAAGTATTAATTTCCGTTGTTTGTTTTAGCTTCAATCGAGTCTATAAATCAATATGAATGGTTGGTACCATTTATTAAACACTTTCTTTTTTTATTCTTAATTATGTTCTTATGAATGAAAATGGATTGTATTAAAGTTTAAAAATGTATATAATAGATAAACAAATTTATATCAATACCTTATTTTATAAAACCTTTTTTAAAGAATTTTTATTTATTTTTTTTAAAAATTCTTTAAAAAATTCAATCCCGAAGTCTTACTTTTCTAAAAGGGCTTTCAATATTATTAGCAGAAAAGTAACTAGTAAGAGTAAAATTTATCAAAATACTGAATTGAATTATTTCAAATGAACATATTGTAATTTAATTATGATATATATTCTTTACCTTAATATTAAAATAATACTTTATTATATTTAGTTGATTATGTTGTACAATTTACTCTTACGAGTTACTTTTCCGTTAATAATATTGAAAGCCGTTTTAGAAAAGTATACCTTGGGGTTTGCATTGAAGGAGTTAGAACAAAATTTGGTACATTAATGAGTACTTGATAACTTTTTCAATATTGATTTAAAGCAATCCATTTTCATTCATAAGAACGTAATTAAGTTTTAAAGAAAGCAAGTGCCATAAATGGAATACCATTTATATTGAATGCAAAACTCGATTGAAACTGAAACACCGAACGGAAATTAAAACTTTAACTATAGTTTTATTTTCGTTTGAAAGAAAAAGGTTTAGATAGCTCTGAAAAGTAACAGGTCAATTTTGTTTTTCAATAATCCTTCCAAAATTGATTATAGTATGAGCAGAAAAAGGGAAGATTATATAGAAGGGACGGAGAGATCAGTTACTCAAAGCTATTGATTTCCAATTTTAAGTATACTTAGGTATAAGTTTGTTCAGATGGACTAAGTCAAAGTGGTAACTTTGTCGCCATAACAAACATTCAAGACGTCGGTCGTCCTGCCATGTTATATTGAAGTTAATCAGATTAGCCATCGTGTGCAGCTGTGTATGTTTGAAAACTCGTACTTGATAGCAAAACTAAAAAAACATACTTCACAAATGACAATCCTATAATTGACTGTCATGGCAAATGTTACCATTACGTAGTAAGTAGTAACCATACAGCAGACGAGAGGCTTTCTTTCCTGACAAATGGTACAAGTAATAAGCAATAACAAACGTAAATAATAGTTTATTTTATTTTTGATCATAACATTTGCCGTTCAAATCATATTACTTGCCGAGGGGATATATGCCGTGGGAATCATATTATTGACTGTCATGGCAAATACGTATCATTACGTAGTTAGTAGTAACCATACATCAGACAAAAGGCTTTCCATCCTAACAAATGATACAAGTAATAACCAATTCAGTTTCGTTCAGCTTAGCTGTAATTCTTACAGCTAAGCTGAACGACGTCCTCTCCAGCAATGTTCCTAGGCTCGCGGATGGGAGCCCATTAAGCCAGTACCCCGACTCTAAGAGAGAAACACGCTCTGCATGGTTTGTCTTTGATTCCACGAGGTTCTTCTGAATCTCAATGCAGAGCGGCCTCTGCAAAAACGGGTCTGGGGTCGGGACTACACTCAGGTCAGCTATTGCAGACCAAGCGATCCTAGCCTCAGTCAAGCAAGTGACCTCGACGTCACCGAGGGATGGGCTAACAATTTTACCAGGGGTTAGGCCGATCGTACTGTGCACTGAGCACAGGAACGCCAAGAGCGACGTCTTCTGTCCTGCGGATATCCAGGCCCCCAAACAGGATAGGTAGAGATAAGGCCTATGTGGCCTATGTCAAGATTCTATCACTCATGTTGCAATTTAGAATTTCTGTTAAGGTCGATCGAATCTTTGGTCAAAACAATTAAGAAGAAAGTTAATAAATAAAATAAATAAATAATTTAAGGAAGTTCGACTTTTTCCAGATTGTGGTGCACCGCTAGACATACGTAAATTTTGGAACTTAAAGACAAAATTTCATGATTATGTCAGGGATGATGGTCAGAAGACGTCTGGACGATTCGTTAAATTTGGTAATTTGGTCATCCACGAAATCAGGGTATAAATCGTGCAGCACTGGAGCACCTATAGGGGCAAAGAGACTTGTCATCTATAACTTTTACATAAGGAGCTACAGAATAAAATTTAGAGGCCAATGATTGTTTCTCTGTGAGTTTGCATTTAGGTTCAACTAATCCGATTTTATGTTAATTTTATAAAAAAATAATTAGACAATATAAATTTTAATTTTACAATACAATACATATATAAATCTCCTCTGAACACCGAGACATCAAAAAAGGATTTTATGTCTGCCGCAAAACGTTTATTTTAATATATAAATAAGAGGATCAACGTTTACTGTAATTATCCCAGATGTCATCCAGTAATCGATAAACATAAAAAATACGCAACGAATCGAAAAATTTATTCAGGATTACGAAGTATTTTAGAGAGACCTGAAATGTCTTCGCGTAGTCAGCTACCAGACACTGATCAACTTCGTACTTATAGTGGCAGTTAAGTAGTAAACTTTCCTTTTTTGTGCAAGAAAATATCGCCACTGACACAAAGCCGGCTTCCAGCTTCAAGAACTGTAAGTATCTTTTGAATGTCGCCTTCCTTATTTAGCTTTTTCGTCGAAGCGTCATTTTGGCTTAGTAATTTAATGACACTGCAGTGTTGTTTAGTTGCAACTCGTGCTCTGCTATTAACCTTTGCGAAGCACTCCACACGAATGATGACAGATTATATAAAACTCTGCTGAACCGCACAAGCACACCTCCCTTACGACCGCCCTGGTCGGAATCCGCCGTTTGGAAATATTGACTCTTTGAGAACCCTATACTATTTTTTTTGTTGCTGGTAATATTGACTGGAAATAGAGGAATAATCTACCTTCTCTGTGGTGTATCACACTTGATTGGTCGAGAGACAAATTTCAAAAAAAAGGTCTCGCTCGCGTAAAGACGCCCCCAATTCAATGGATTTTTCATAGGGTTGCACTCAATTACAATGGCATGAGGTTGAAATTCGCGATGCTATTTTGCATTTTCACCGCCATGACAGCTCGGCTTTTTATCGGCATATACATTGGGCTCTATAGTATACGGTCGTTGCAAAAGTGCTGGACAGTTTGCTTGATAAACAGTTAGATAGGCACTTGACATTGAATGACCATCAGTTCGGGTTCCGGTGCGGACTCTCAACGGAAAGTGCTATCTTCTGTCTCAAGCAGACTGTTCAGTACTATACCGCCAGGAATACGCCAGTTTTTTCATGTTTCTTAGACTTGTCTAAAGCATTTGATTTAGTCAACTATAACAAACTCTGGGCGAAAATGCGGAATGAAACGAGTGTACCGCCAGAAATAACACGTTTGTTTGGATTCTGGTACAGTAACCAAAACAATTGTGTCAGGTGGGCGGGGTCATGCTCTGGTGCATACAGACTGGACTGTGGTGTGAGACAAGGGGGGCTCACTTCTCCTAAACTTTTTAATTTGTATGTAAATGACCCGATCAAGGAGCTCAGCAGCACTAGAGTTGGATGTCATATAGACGGACAAAATATTAATAACATCTCTTATGCTGACGATATGGTGTTGCTGAGCCCATCGTTCGGTGCGCTATGTGCACTGTTGCGTATTTGTGAGTCCTATGCGGAGGCCCATGGGCTCAGGTACAACGCGAAAAAGAGTGAGCTAATGGTTTTCAAGTCAGGCACGAGAACATACTCTGACCTGCCTCCAGTCTACATAAATAAATCTCCTCTGAACAGGGTTAAGAAGTTCAAGTACCTGGGCCACTTGGTCACCGATGACCTCAAAGATGTCTGTGACATTGAGAGGGAGCGTAGGGCGCTGGCTGTTCGCTGTAACATGCTGGCTCGCAGGTTCGCTCGTTGTAGTAAAGAATCAAAATTAACATTGTTCAGGGCATACTGCCAGTCTTACTACACGTGCAGCCTGTGGGTCAACTATACGCAAGGTGCATACAGCGCCCTGCGTATTCCGTACAACAATGCATTTAGGGTGGTGATGGGCCTGCCGCGGTACTGCAGCGCCTCAGGCATGTTTGCGGAGGCAAGGGTCGACGGCTTTGCTGCGATCAGGTTCACGAAAAATATATATTTCATATTCTCGCAACAAGCCCTTTCATTAGACTTTTCTTATCACATGATAAAGTTTTTTATTTTTCCCCTAAATATTAGGATCGGGTTCGGATAAGAGCGGTCAAATTGTCTCTATTCTCTTAAATATTTTTCAAACTAAGCATTACAGGTTTCTGATCCTCACAAAACGCCCTTTCATTAAATATGTCACGCGATACGGTTTGAATAATTGTTATGTCTGATTTGCCCGACAATTATGCTCCCGTACTTAAACCATACATTTCTTATTATTTTTCCTTTAATATTTCAGTAAAATACTATATTACGTAATTTATTAAAAAAAGAGGATCAATAGTTTCTGAAATAAGGGCGAAGGAATGATCTTTTCTTGCCTAGTTTCTTATACAGTCGTGGTCAACTAATTAGGGACAGTCTGGTCATTGGACCTACGCCCAATGGCAACATGTATTGTTCTCTGACGAGACCAAGGTTAATTTAATTTCTTCAGATGGAAGGCAATATGTACGGCGTCCTGTAAAAGCGGAAATGAATCAAAGATTCACAAAAAAGCAGGTAAAACATGGCGGTGGAAACATTAAAATGTGAAAATGGGGTGCCTTTTCTGGACGTAGAGTGGGACCTGTGAGGAAAGTTCAGGGTTACTTAGACCAACATCAATCAATACAAGGCAATATTGGAGGAAACTATGATTCCATATGCTGAGGAGCATCTCCCTATTATATGGACGTTTCAGCAGGACAACAACCCGAAACATACCGCCCGTTCAGTCAAGTCGTTTCTTAACAGTCAGTCAATATCGGTGCTAGATTGGCCAGCAAATAGCCCGGACCTCAACCCAATTGAGCACCTTTGGCACGAAATCAAGAAAAATGTTGCCACTTATCGTACCACAACTTTAGATGAACTTAATGAAGCTTTTTGTGGGGCATGGGCAAACATTCCTGTTGAAACATGTCAGAAACTGATAATGTCTATGCCACATCGGTGTCAAACGGTAATTACTAACAAAGGTTTTGCTACTGGGTACTGATTTTACACGTAATAAAATGGAGCTGCTAAAAATATTATAAAACTACAGATTATTAGTTTAATTTAACTCAATTTTTCACTATACTTTACATTATAATTTACTGTCCTTAATTAAATGTCCAGCTACACAATTATACATTAAAATTTAATACATGATGACCTTTGATATTAAATACTTTTTTCTATTTAATTAATCTTTTATTTACAGCCATTTATAGCATAATAATCGGACCAAATTATGCAAACAATAGGTGCTGAGAAATCAATAGGGTTTTATAATTATATGTACAATCGAACCATCTGAATCATGACCCACCATAAGCTTATTTTGCTAAACCCCTTAAATGCAAGTAGGTCGAAATTCGCTTGAAGGTTTATTTCCTTGGTAACGAACTTGTTATCATTTGATTAGACACTGACATTTACTTAGATCTTACAAGTTTGAAAGTTTCAAACGAATTATCAGGCAAATGGGTCATGATTCAGTTGGTTCGATCGTACTATCGAACCATCTGAATCATGACCCACCATAAGCTTATTTTGCTAAACCCCTTAAATGCAAGTAGGTCGAAATTCGCTTGAAGGTTTATTTCCTTGGTAACGAACTTGTTATCATTTGATTAGACACTGACATTTTGATAGATCTTACAAGTTTGAAAGTTTCAAACGAATTATCAGGCAAAAGGGTCATGATTCAGTTGGTTCGATTGTACATAACCGGTTATAGCTCTTCACTATCTTGAATGCCCCTAATTAGATGACCACGACTGTATATTTTTTATCTTACCAATTCAGGTTCATTAAAAAAAGATCCATCTCCCTTTCATGAATTATCTCACACGAAACAGTTTCAAAAACTTTTTTTTAATAACCCCAATTCCTAAATTCAATTTGCTTACGTCCGTGTTTGGGTCACAAAAATGAAAATAGGTTTACCAAAATTCTTAACTTAATCTGTTTAGCATTAGTTCGTTTAATATTACTTTTACACACCTAGGACAGACAAACGAGTGATCCTGTAATGATTCCGTTTTTCCTTTTAACCCTACAAAGAGCGAAAATGAACCATTTTTGGATAATGTTTGTTAAACTACTAGTCATCAAGTTTGCCAACTACCTACTTACTACTACTAAAAAGTAAATAAAAAATAAGTTTTTGTATAACGGAAATGTGCGAGGCCAATTTTCTAACTAACATCATGTAACCTAACCACAGAGTCGACTTTGAAAGGCTGCTTTCACACCTGCGGTTGTTTCAAAGTTGTCTAGCACACAAACAAATACGGATAGTTTCCCAATTGTATAACCTAGACTCCCTTGCAACTTCATACTAATAAATACATCCTGAAAATACCTATACTGGTCTCTCAACAAAGAAACATAGCGTTTTCCCATAGAGGGTGGCGTGCGGCAGTGACAATGTTGTGCCCTGGTTCACCCTGTTACTCAGCAGTCCAATTTCCCGGACTCCAGTAAAAGAATTACGTAAGCAAAAGCAAACGGGGCAAGTCAAGTCCATTCTCAATAGTTGGTGTTACTGTGAGGAGCTTGTGGGACGAGCTACAGACCGGGGAATGTCGGAGGGCAACTGTGAGAATGTATGCAAATGACTTTGGCCAACTTTGGAAGGTAGTACTTTCTGAAGTGCTGGGCTAAAGTGTCGTATACATATGTATTTACGTACGACAGCAGTATCACAGGATTCCATGGGTAGAAATGCCCGTTTGAAAATTTATATAAAAGTGTGTGTGACCTAACTATACACGACGGATAAACATCTAAAATATCGCCAGTTGAAATAAAATTGGATTGAGAGATCGTAGTGTGGGTATACTCGTAAAGGATATTTACTGGTGATAACCTACTCAATATTGTAGGTTGGCAGTCATCTGATTCTTAGCCGACCGTTAATAAACAAGAGAAAAATCCTGTAAATCTTGTCATAACCTCATTTTTATGAAATCAATAGTTTTAGCGTATGAGCGCCGTAGTCTTTTATGGCCAAAATAGTAGTTTATGTGACTGCTACACAATGGAGGGCATTTATACTCGAGATTGGGTTTTGAAAAGAGCCGAAGGCGAGTTTCATAATAATATCACTCGAGAGTTTTAATGCCTAATTATGTACAGTTACATACTCTAGTTTATCGACACACATATTATAAGCTCTCTTTGATGAGTTCAGGAACCGCATGTTCGACCGGCATTGTGGCATTGATCATTGCTCTGCAGTCGTTTAGCTTGTTCTGTAGTACCAACTTCACAGACAAACTAGTGGCAGCACGCAGGCGGGCGTTCGAAATTTTGAATGTCATAATTTGACAAATTTTGGTACATCATGGTCGTAATATTCAGATAAGAAATGGGTTTTTACCAAGAAGTTTGTCATTTTTCTGGTAGTAACGTGTGGTATTTGCACGCAGTAAAAAGGGTTATATCTCGTATGTATTAATAGGTAGGCAGTAGAAATTTTCGTAATAGCTTAGTAAATGAGTGCTCACAAGGGAGGTCTAGATGGAAAAGTCGAAAGTTTGATTTCGAAACTTTGTCAGGACTACACTTTTTACCTATTTCCAATCGTTGTTAAGGATTATGAGCTCCGAACTTTTCAACGTTAGATCAAGAATTCGCATATATTATTGAAGAGCAATTTAAAGTTAAAAAGCAATGTATGAAAAAATAAGTGAGGTTATCTTAGTGTATCTTAGTGTTTTATGTAAAAAGTGTATATAACTTTTGTTATATACACTTTTAGGAAATAGTATCAGCTTTTATTAGTGGTACAATAACATTTCCTATGATCGTCATTTTTTAGATGTAGACAAAAAAACAAAAGAATGGGCCTTCTTTGTAAAATTAAACATATATTAATATTTACAGAAAATAAAGACATATTGGTTGATTTCATTGATTAATGTTTAATTTGAAACCTCTACAAATTCTTGAGTAACAGGTTCTAAGAGAGGAAATGCAAAAACGGACGAACGAACCAACTGAGTGTACCTAAAAGGGATATAATGTTTCATATAGCGGCCAAAACAAATGTTGCAGTAAACTTTGCGGCGCTGGTACGCTAAAACTATTGACTCCACAAAAAAGTAGTCCATACAAAATTACACAAAATTTCATCTTGTTTATTTTATTAGAAGAATGTTTTATCGCAAAACAAGACCCCCTTAAAATCGCCAAAAACTGCAACAAAGGCGAAAAAAACGATGCCCCTCTGTTGCGTAGTATTCGGCATTCTGCCTTCCAATCTCGACTTCGAATCCCGCCCGGGAAGAAAGAAATAATATCCCCGTGTCTTAAATGTTTGTGAATTCGTAACGTTGCTTTTTAGGGTTCCGTGCCCGAAGGGTGCCAAACGGGTCTTTATTACGGAGCCTCCGCTGTCTGTATGTCATTTTAACACAGGCCTCTATCTAATGAACTGTAATAGGTAGGGAGTAGAATTTTCTCATAATATTTCCGTTGCCGCTACACGCAACAAATAATGAGCTACATAAGATTTCACGAATTAAAGGGAGCCCACACACAAGAGACGTGTCTCAATATCCCTGCCCATGTGAAAAATCAAATAATTCATATATATAATCGATAAATTCGCGTCGGTGCTGGGTTTAAACCTAGTTCGGACATAAACATTTTTGTTTTTTATATTATATTTTGGCCCTAAGCTGTCATGAAATTTTCTTAACAAACAGGGTTGTACCACTCTACACTAGTATAACATATTTTTATGTTACTGTTTAAAAGATACAGATGATGACAGATACACCATAATCGTTATCATTGTCGAAGGGAAATCTCGCCTTAATTCGAATAGAGAGCTCAACATCTGTTTTGCGTTAACAGATATAAATAACCACTGGGAAGCTCATTATTTCAAAAGGATTCAAAAGCCTTTCAGCAGCGCTGTAAAGGAATTAATGGATAATACATCAAATCTGATAGTATCTGGAAGCTAAAACTCTCAGGACTAAAGAACTAATTGGATTCTGGAGCTGTGCGAAGATAAAACTTCGTTTCTCGTCGATACGAAATATTTCATTTTCTTAGCTAGTACAGTCACAAAACCTTGACACAAGTTTCACGGACTGTCCTGTACGGTGTGACAGAAACCCATATTTACACCTACGATTACACACTCCACTCCACAAGCGGTAAGCCCAAACCCGCTGGAGATATGACATAGCATAGGACCCAATCTACACTGGCCTCCAAAACTAAGTATCACACTTTTAAAATTGCAATAACTTTTTAAGTACACAAGATATACTTTCGAAATAATAAGGTCTCAAAAAAGATTGTTATTTTTTACTATAGTTTTGAAGAAAGCTGATCAAATTTTCTTTAGAACGTTTTTTATTTTTAATCTCTAACTTCTATAGTTTAGAAAAAATGAAAATTTCAAAAGTACTTAGTTTTGCAGGCTAGTGTATTACTGAAGGATGGGCTCTGTATAGTATAGTAAGTACAGCATTTAAGCGCGATAGTATGATGATGGACTTGATCCCTATTACAAAGTGTATTACTATTTACTTCCGTAAAACAGGGACTTTTTTACTTGTAGTAAATTTCTTGAGTTCTGTCGCAAAAGAATAGTACGCCTGCAATATATGTTTTCCGCTTCCCTTAACGACCAAAATGTTAAATTAACTCATTTGCATGTAAATAACAAAACTGAAATGAAAATTCACACGTGGTGTTTGCCGTGTCGAAAAAACGTTTGAATTTACTCGCTTCGAGTAATCAGTATCGCAGCCACATCTCTAAAAGAGCACATTTTTTACGGTTTTCCACCCCAATTATCGAAAGGGTTAATGGAGCATAGAGCAACGACCCATAGCACCCATATAAACGGTACCGGTTTGCTTTAATCCACACAGTTAACTTCACAAAGTGCTCCATACGTTTACTACACCACATCTGTCCCCATGATTCACTGTCTTTTTTTTGGGGTTGTTTTCAAGATCGAAGTTCTGGTAGGTTCGGGTTGGAGGACGCTACCCGCGCGGCGTAACGTCCCAAGCGCGCCGAGTCAACTAACGGACTCTCCCACTGAAACCCCCCTCGGCTGCGCCACCCCCGCACCCCTTCTGTCACCGCGTCTCTCACCCAAAATCGAGGCGACTTTTCATCAATGTTGTTATCGGAATAAAAGTTCCGAAGCAAACTTGCTAACTACAGCTTTAATTAAATGCCCGTAAAATAACAAGCAAAGATTTCAGGGGTCGCGGCTACTGTCGGCGCTCGTCATGAATAAATTGTTCTAAGGTCTTTCGCGGAAAGCGTGTCGATGTAAATAATTTCAATCTTAGCCTTAGGATCGATGATATGTTAGTTAATTTTCGTAGTTCAACGGGGATAATACTTCGGTTATTTTTGGTCTGTATCAAAATGTATAATAACGGTGTTTGACGCTCGCGCTGTTTGATAATGCTTGTTATTTTATTTAATAATCCTCATAAATCTTGATTATGTGGCTACATACTAGTATGAAATTATCGTATATAGTAGTGAAGAACATAGCCCAACCTTTTCTGTCGCATAGTCGGGTAGAAACATGTATACGGTCTTGATTGGATCGTGTAGCGTTTACTGTTACTTTTCGCGGTACGTTTCGTAGCATGCGGCTATGCGTAGCAGTATAGTGTAATACATGGGCATTATACAATTCTCTTCAGCCTTAACTCTCTTTGATTGCCTTAATTTAAGCAAAATTACCTCCGATAAAGTGGCAAATGACGTCTATTTTAAGCCATCTCGGTTTCATGCTATTTTTGCACGCTTTGCCCGTCACAAGCTCACATCACCAAGCGTGGTACGAAAACATGTTAAATATAGAGTTGCAATACAAATTGCTGCCCGAGTTTACGTTGTTACATTTTGAAACACAACAAGTGGGCTCTATTGTTACCAATTGTAAAAATCGGAAATAAAGTTATAAATACTTTATTTCCGATTTTAGCATTGAATCACAGCGTTTTCTATATTAGCCAATCTTTCTATCGAGTAGGGGTTAGGAACTGCTTACGTTACACAATTACAAGCCAGGAATATACAGTTTATAGGCATATATATAGATACATTGAAAAAATATATTGTTTACTGGAAACAATATTGAGATCAGTATGATCAAGTATCTTGACTCCATTCGAGCCTATAAAGACCTTCTTTACCACGACTAATGTGATATAACTCTCATAAATATCCATGTTTGATTCAATCAATTTAAAAAAAATACTTGCCAAAGTTCTTCAACAAACAAACATTTACATACATTGCTTCTGGCCCCATACTAGGATACCCTGTGTCGTGGGAACCAAAAACAGCGGCGTCACACACATATAAAAATCCAAGACCTGGGTTTTTTTTGTTTACCCCCTGCCGGGGATCGAACCCGGGACCTCTCGCATGGTAGGCAGAGCCATAACCGCAGCGCCACAGAGATCGTCGACTTTGGCAAGTTAATTTTGTAAAGTAAATGTGTAACCAATTTTCTCGTTTGGTTATACAAAGATTTTGATCGAATTGAATATGTGAAGGTGCTATGATGACTATGTGTGACTACAATGTTTCTTAAGTTAACCTTAAACTTAAGTAACTGTAGTACTCGTAGGAGTATGTAACCAATGCCAGAAGAAGAACTCAGCATCTGCACTTAGCATCTAGCCCTCACTCCCAGGCCCAGGACCAGGACCTCTCCACCACCACCACTCAGTTCACCGAACTACACACCGGTTGGTTTCTTTGTGAACGAAGGACCATTGTTTACTTCCTAACTAAATGAAAGGCTCGTGTTTAAACGATTACCAAAAACGCACCTATTTTACTACCAATAAATTCGAAATGACTGCCAGAATGTCCACCAAATTGTGTTTGGATAAATGATCACCAAACTTCTTTTTATGTTTTGTGTACTTAAGTTTATGTTTTAAGTATTTTTTGTTGTTCTTACATGTTCAACCTAACACGAAGGATTAAGGGGGCTGCGCTTCGCTCACCCCCTTTACCCTTCACCTAAGCTACCGCAGTATTTTGCCCTGATATTTTTTGCAAGTTTTGGTGTTCATTTATCCAGTTTGGGTAAGAAAATAATATTTTGGTGTTCATTATATTTGTTGCCTAAATGAAACGCACACTTGATTTCGCTTCAGAGACAATTCATTCAAACAACACACTGAGTCCTCAACATCGCAATATGTAGGAATAGCACAGTTCCATCTGTTGGATCGAAAATGCAAATAAAAACCAAACAAGTAATCTACTTATAACTATATAGTACTAAATAGTAATTGGGCAAAGACTAGCCTTAAAAATAATATAGTTGATGTTCCGTTCATGATCGCTTTGTTGAATTCAATAAAAATCATAGGTACCTAAATCCATCAATACAATATTGACAATTTAAAAAAAACAATACTTAAGACAAATTTTTAGGATAGTAAATGTGAAGGAAGTATTCTCATTTGTTTTATCAATCTTTGATAAAAATATTCTTATTATGTGTATGTGTTAAAGTTAATCAACAGGGCTAGCTGATAGCTTAAATGATTTTTTCGCCGCAACTTATCAACTATGGCTTAATAATAATACATTTCATATTTGTTTTATTCAAATTACGTCAAATTACCGAAAACTCCACTAAGTTGGTTTTTTTTTCAGTGTATCGTCACGCCATTTCCCATAAGGGGTGACACAGGCACAAATTTACACCACGTTTTGCCACTAACTCAAAACTAGCATTTCGCCTACGCTCAGTAACTTATGAAATAACTCAGTTTTCAAATTCCAACAACATATCCAGCAGGTCAATAATTATCCAGTACATTAACTTTAGCAAAGCATTTCCAACATCCATATATTTATTTTCATTCAAACAAATCGACTGTTATCAATTCGCCGCGGAACTGCGCAAAATGATTAGATTTATTGATATCTCGCAGCGGCGGGGCGGCGCGGCGGCGGGGGCTCATACAAAAAGTTTCGCGAAAGGAAGTGGAGCGAACAAACCAGTAACGCGACGTACAAACTTTTGTGTGCGCCGCGACGCGAACGTTACTTATCTGTGCCGCCGCGCGCTGACAGCTGCAGATGAAAAATTGAAATTGTGCGCGATAAAACTACCTCCAACACGCTGGCGGCGGCCCGGGCGGCGACAGAGCGGTCGCGGTCGACGCACGAAACAACCGCCACTTAAATTTTTCGACTATTTTTATCACACTGCTGTGTTCCGACATGCTAACAATTTAATCCATTTTAAATAGCTTGGTCTGGTTTTTGAATCTGCGTTTATGACGCGCTGAACTTCTCTGGTTTATTGTTGCGGCTATTGTTATTGTCGCTGAGAGCTTTTCGGTTGATGGCAGAGGTGGCTTGGGTGCAAGTGCAGATAGACTTCATAATTTCATAATTATTTATTGCACATAAAGATTTCAGCAGCAACATTGAAAGAAAAAGCATGCACAAGCAGTGCCGGATTCATATTTTTTATGAGTGTAGGCCACTTTATTTCCGCCGCCCCACGTACCCTTCTAAAATAATAATTTTCTATTTGTTGTAAGGAAGGCACTAAAGTTAAATAAACGAATGAATTAGTCACTGAGAAAGAGCGTAAAAAAGAAACAAGAATTACAATACTATCATTGATAATTTTCGATAAGAATGACTTTTATCCTCTGAAATCGAGTGAGCGTCCTCTGAAATCTGCCGCCCCTAGGACGCTGCCGCCCCTAGGCCGCGGCCTATATGGCCTATTGAAAAATCCAGGACTAGCACAAAGGCGAGCTTATCACTGGAAGAGATTTCTTCTAGCGAACCAAGGCATTGAAGGAAACAGTGTCATAAAAGGGTAGACAGTGCTCAATAACTACTTAGTATACCTATAAATAAAATGCCTAGGAATAAATTAAACAGACAGTAATAATGAGCGATATATACAAATATAATACACCTTACATATAATAATATAAATACTAACTTTTAAGAAAGAGAGAGGTGGTGCACTGTATGGCTTCGGGCCTTGCACTCTTGATATTGATTGATAAATGATAAATTTGATTATATGTAAAAGTATTTTGTATTGATAAAGAACAATTATTGTTATATATTATTAATTATATTAGGATTGATATGAGCCACACGGTGTGCTTGCTGTGCGTACGTGAACTGGTAATAATTAATGGTTGATAGGTAAAACAGGCAACCCGCGTGACCTCAATTACAACTATTGCTACGGTGGCAGTGCAGTACATGCTTTTTATACTTTTCTTTTTATAAGACAATGGAGTTGGACTGTCTCTTATAGTGCAATGAAGAACGTTCCAAAGTCAGACCGCCCGCAACCTGAAAGTGTGTTTTTACGCAGCGAGTTTATGCCGCTGAGTGGCTAAAGTGAGACAGTTAGAGATCTCCGTTGCCGATCTCCCGCGGAGAAATACTCAAAACTAGTGTTAAACGCGCGCTTTTCTCAAAAATGGTCTCCAAAAAAAAGTTTATCCGTTCTGCAATGAAAACCCATCCGCGCCCAAGATGTGCAAATGACGCCACGTTTAGGTTTATTACTCAAACTATCTTTCACCTGTAACTATTGAACCAGTAACTCTATGTCCAACATAGCAAAAATGAATAAAAACCTCGTAAACTAGCCGCTCCACGGGGACGCCACTTGTCGCTGAATAGAGAAATAGCGCGTCAAAGTGTCAACTAGCACAATAATAACGAACCGTCCGAAACCCGCCGCTCCCCGACCCTGCTCTATTTATGGCGGAACTCCGGCGTCGAGTGCACCCCGTGAACTCCCGCGTAAATCAAACTCATAAATTCTCCTATCGTGAAAGAACATTTCTCTTTCACCCGACGTCTGCGCCAGTTGAATGAATAACGTCGACCTTGTGATCACCTCGCCACGTCATTTGCCTTTGTTCGTCGCGCAATTAATAAGGAAAGGCTCCGGCTACCAGCTAGATTGGCATATCAGTAATGATCTAGTGAGGCGCCGCCGATAACTGCTTCCCTTAGCGACTATCGATCACATGTGTTGAATAACGGCACATGTGGAGTGAATGAGCGCTCCAATTCGTTCGTGAAAGGTCAACATACAAAGGTATTTTTATTAAATTCTGCAGCACAACTTGCTTCGGATTCCTCATGATTTTCTAATGAGAGCCGTAATTATAGCTTTGTAGCTTGTATTTGAACCAGTAGCCAGGTGTTTTCACGGGGTTGTTCTTTGTGATACCCACTTAAACTAAAATAATCTATTATGAATATCAATGTGGTTTTGGTATAATAATACACGTTAAAATTATATATCCTCGATGTGAACTAAATGTACCAAAGCAACGTGACATTTTAGTAATAACGATACTAAAATGTCACACGCTCGATATAAGCTAACAAGGTTGACTCGTTATTATTACAACCGTTAACTATATCTATAGAAGGTACATGTACACATCTAATGAGAACAGGTAATACAGGGCAGAATTATAGGCACACGAATACGTGGACAAACAGTGTTCCAGAAAAGCAAACATAAGAGAAAATAGAGAGGACTGGTGACGACATGTGAGGGGGGTCACTCAATTATGACCATGACCACACCGTTAAGACGTTAATGACAAAAAATAACAACCACAACGGAGGACAACACGAACTCAAGATTTACCAAGAAATGTACTATAAAACGGACCTACTTAACGCTGAGGCGTCGTTCCGGGGAAACTTTCAAAAACTAAAATAAATAGCGAGTAACGTAAAACGCAAACTTTCTTGCCCCTCGGGATAAAGTCTCATATAAGGCTGCGGTACACAAATTTTTCAGTGGACTTCCCCCCATCTTACCAGCACCGTTAGGTTACGGTCGGAACATAGGACAAGTTCTGCCTCTATATCGTTGTTTACGGCAAACTTGGAACTTGCTACGAGCAGTAGAGCAATTCACCTCATAAATTTCCATGCAATAACAGCTAACAGTTTCCCCTGACACTTGTAAGAGGGGTACAATAAGCTTCGCCAGCCCTCCACGTGAGCAACGGGGTCGCGGCGCCGCCGACCAAATTGATAGTTTCTTTACACCCCTGTGTAGTATGTATTGCTCCCACCAACCTCGATTGTATGTGCCAATTAAGACCACATGACGGCTCCGACAGGGTTTCCAGCCAGTTGATGGGGCCTTTATGTCAAACCGAAGGTCGAAGTCTATTTCAACTAAATTCCGTCGTAGGTTTGACTAAATGTAATTCGATTATTGTATTCCTTTATAAGCTGCTACGGGTGGGCTTATCATTATTCAACGATAAAACATTTTTCTATGTTACAAATGGTGCTATTCATTTTAATCGTGTACTGACCGGTAGGCAATTAAGGAATTAGATTACTATTATCGACCTTTACTATTTATTTTTTTGTAAAACTTGCTCTCATATTTATCTTTATAAAGGCACGATACCAAAAGTATAGGTGTCTTAAATGTTATATGAACGAGGACAAAAACCAGACATAGGTGATAAAGACATTTTGAAATTGAATGAATAAGACGTTATTTTAGTTTAGACAGTAGCGACAGCAAATTCAACAGAAAACTGCAATTAGTTATAAAATTAACATTTATAAATATAATAACACAGCATCGTCGTCGACATACTTTTGAAGTGAATAACTTCTTTAGCCGTTGAAATTGAAAAGTGAATGAGTATGAGGGGTGACAAACAAATGGCTAAAAGTGGTAACAATTTTTTTCGGTCATCAACCATGAAATATCGATCCTAGACCATGTAACAAACAAAACTTAGTAGAATAGAATAGAATGCCATTTATTAACTGTATCCAGCATAAATACATACAAAACTCATAAAAAATCACAGACATAAAATCAACAAAAACAAGACAAAAAATATAATTAATTACATATTCATAACACTATTCTCAAAGATACCCCCACATAAAATTGTGAGTGGTTTCACTGCTATGTGCACATGCTGCGACTGCAAAAGGGCTCAGACTCAGCTTAGTGTCACAGGAAATCCTGTGACGCTGGTTTTCATTCTAGGACCCAAAAGTACAGGTGAATTAAAAATAGTTAATGTCACCAGGTGGCAAGTGAAGGAAAATAAACAACGTAAACACTAAGCCAAATATGTAAGTAAATAAAACAAATAAAATAAAATGTTAATTCGGGAAAAAAATGGAAATATGAATTGTATTACGGACTAATGAATAAATAAATATTTGGATTTAATTGTATTGAATAATAATGTCACATTGAGTTAATGAATAATGTCGTAATGACATGTAGTGTAGTGTAGACATGTTTAGTATGACATGTTTACCCCAAAACTTAGTGCCAACTTTTTTAAACTTGACTCTACCTAAAAAAATATTCCATTATGAGGTTAAGGGTGACTTCTCTGACGACATAGTTATATTGGTTTTATGCATGGGTATTTTTTGTTGTAAATTACTGTAGTTAATTCATTCGTTCATCAATCAACTTTTTTGCAATCAGTACATTGTGCGAAACCTTTACCTCTTTTTCCCCCTTTTACCAGTACCAGTGAGTAGGCAACCAAACATGCTTTCTTGTAAACTCTACTTAACAGGGTACTCAATACAAACTTAGTTATATAATAAAGGACCCAAACGCGTGACTGAAGATTCCAGAATCTTGCTCCCAAGATGAAAGCGAGCCCTTTCTTTTAAGAATGACGAAGGGCAATGTTTATCTTAAATCAATTTACTAAGGCTGTCTGTAATAGGAGCGGAGGGTACGACAGCTGAAACTGATCTCGTTTAAGCCTTTCTGTCAATGTTTAGATAAGAGACCCTGCTGCACCCACCGAAGGCACTAGCACGCATTTACCCTTACACCAAACGTGGAAATGGACGGTCATTTTAATGCTTTGCTAATATTGTGGTTTTGTTCGCATTTGATATAGCATTTATGGTGATATGTATATCACTTTAAAAACAGGCAAAGTGCGTGTCAGACTCGCGCACCGAGGGTTCAGAAGAAAATGTTATTTTTTGTGCAGGTACTTAAAATTTGCGATTTTCAATAGAGGGACGTAGACCTTGCTTCGTGCCAGGTTTCATGATTCTAGGTCAATGATATTACCCTATAGGTTTTGTTTCCTTTGCAAGTATTGTATTGTATGGTGGTGGTGTAGCAGTGATTCAATGTCATTAGTAAGTTTGCTGTATATGCCAATATTATTTGAAGAAGATTATAATGCTATCTATGATTACAGGATTTAGTTACTCTGATACCGCCATCTGAAGAACTGTGCACGACTCCATACCTTACTGAGGACATGATGTAGACCAATTTGATAATGTTGTGGAGCAACCGTCAATATTTGTTTGAGTCGCATTCTCGATGGATGCTTTGCATCTGGCAGTTGTCTGGCGTTTCCGTCAAAATCTTCCCTAGGACTTGGACTACATCGGTCATAATCTGATTCGGTATGCCGTAGATTCAACAAATTTGATTGTATCTTTTGATTGCGTTGATCTGGAAGTTTGTTTTTTTTCACAGCTCCAAGCAACCAGAAACTTAAGTAATTGACCGAGCGAGCGAAGCGAGCGATTTTGCTTTGGTCTGTCCCTATGTCTCGTGTCTGTCAGTTCCGGTCTAGGGGTCACAGTTTTCAAGCGATCCTCACAAAACTTGCCACACGTGTTCCTTGAATTAAAATATATTTTTTTGTTGAGAGCTTTTCTCGATTTTCCCCTTGGAGGGAGTTATGACGTCATAAATTTTTTGTATGGTTTTTTTTTAAACCTATCGTGTGGGTTATCAAATTAAAGGGCTTCATTAGCCGGTGCTAAAAATATACCACAACATTACCTTTCGGCCGCCTGTTTTCTAAAAATCCAAGAAATATTTTCAAAATATACCAAGTTTGGACTCCTCGAAGTAGGAGATGGATTAGTAAAGAGGATACTTACAGGCATGAGAGTGAGTGAAATAGACTATAACTATTTTCGTGAAAAGTCAATAGATAGTATTTTAAATTGCAAAATATAGTTTACAAAGTTATTGGTGCAGCTACTTTACTATTTGATTTTGATTGAATCTAAAATACTTACCTATAAATTGGTTCACAGTCCCCCCTGTTAGCGAGGTCTACTGCCCACAGGGCCACTAGTTTATAATTATATTAACTTGATACCTCCACGCATTCCTGAGAAAAAAAGGTCTTGACAGACAGACAGATATTGACAACTAATTTGGGTTAAAGTTTCCTTTTTAACTTTGTAAAAAGGAAACTTTCAGGCTTCTCAGCACTGGGTAACATGCACGGCCGCTCTGGGGCCATGATCCGAACATACTACTACATGGCTGTGTGTGCGGCCAGTCCGATTCTCTCTTGGCAAGCCAGGGTGGTCCCCACCACAAATGGTGTCTAACGAGTTTAGGAGCCCGACATCCCCTGGATGCACAATCAGACGGGTTCAATTCTCCTGGTACATGTCTCCAGGTCAGTGGGACCTCAGACGACACAATCTGGGAGACACGGTTCGCAACACAAACCTCTAAGTTATGGACCGAAGCCTTAAGCCAGCACAAAACAATCTGGCTGTCCGTCCAAATACACTAAACCCTAAAAATAACCCAGGCAAAAGAAACAATAAGAATAAGGGCTGGCGTAAATATGGATAAACAAGAGATAACCGGAAACAGACATAAGGTAAAGCTGTCCAGAAAGCATTAAAAGAAGATTCTCCCGTAAAGTTAGAAGCGATCTGCCTGTACCACCTAACAAAATGAACGTGCAGATTCTTTGAAAACGGCAAATTTATATGGAAGCCCGGCCTGAAATCTGGGATAGCTCTTGGTAACTAGCCTTGCCTTCTCCGTGCATGCTTGTTGTACACCGCGGTAGAATTAATAAACATTTTTAAATTTTAGGGTGCCTTGCAAATATATTTCAGCAAAGAATAGAGACTTACACAGTGCATTTAGTATCTATATTTCATATTGCAATAAAAGGAAAGTTAAACAATATGACAATGCTACTTACTTCCTCTGGGAAAAGTATGGGAGAATTTCAACAGAATTCTTATTTTTTCAAGATTGTTGTACCGTTTTCTGAGTCATAAAAAAGTGACAGTAAACTATCATTATGGTATAAAGTTTCATACCAAAGAAAGCTTCGAAACCCTAGCACCGACTAGCCTGTTTTAGGTTCCTCGTCACGTTCAAAGAAAGCTGACCGTATACAGCCCCGTGGAGCCTTACAATAAATCATTACGGCGGCGTTGAGTTTCAATTTGCCGACCAAAACCAGCAGTATAAATAGGCAACCTACGTAGGCGCCGTGTGCTGAAAGACCTAGATTTGTATTCTGCCGACGATACCATCATTAGTTAGAGCTATTTTCCTTGCATCCCGAAGCCTTTACGCGCAAGAAAAGTATGGATGACTTTGGTATTTCGTAATCGCTTTAAAATCTGACTTGTAAATCAGGCTAACCCTCATTATTAGGCTTATTATGTAGGTATATACTTCGGATTCGTCATTAACTGCTGTTGAATTTGCATTTAACATTGTGCTGCGCTATTCCAAGCGTGTTCTTCTCACTTGAGGGTGTGGTAATCAATATGCAGATGTATTAATTCAAACGCGTTCCGAAGAAATAAAAGTAGAGTTGGCTAGATAGCACGGCAGCTTCATTAGAAACAATTATGATAAGAAAACTGTCAAGGAGAATACATTGGTCGAGTCGTAATCTTAAGGTGGTCGCACTAATGTTACCAAGATCAACTTCATGCTGATAAAATGTATCTCTGTGTAAATGACATTAAAATTTCAATGTACATGGCTTGCTAAAGTTTATTTGCAATCTAATGAATGAATATGCAAACAATGATAAAACATTTGCTTGAATCGTACATTATTTTTTAATATTTCACAAGTTGATAGCAATAGTAGTTTATATGACTGATACTTAATAATATCACTCGAGATGCCTAATTGTACAAAATTAGGCATCTCGAGTGATATTATGGTGTTACATACACTAGTTTATCTACACACATATTATAAGCTCTCTTTGATGTGTTCAGGAACCGCGTGGTCGACCGGCATTGTGGCATTGATCATTGCTCTGCACTTGTTTAGCTTGTTCAGTAGTGCCGACTTCACAGACAAAGTAGGTGCTGCACGCAGGCGGGCGTCGGCGCTGATACATTATGGTCATAATGTATCAATATTCAGACAAGAAATGAGTTTTTACCAAGTACTATATAATTATGCTGGTCGTAACTTGCGGTTTTTAGACGCAGTAAAGAGGGTTTATGATACGTATGTAGGTAAACTAAATTAGGTCTTGAGGTATAGGCTTTTTGTTCATTAGCTTCTCTAGCCAGTTAACTTTGTTGAAATTGATTTCCGAAAATACCAGCCAGCACCTCTACATTCTACCTGGCCCATACATGATGAATACGTCCACACTATTCGTTCGCGCACAGGTCTTGAAACGGGCACTTCAGGAAGCACGTACATGTAATATTATTGATTACGGGGCGCGGCGCACCACGGCGATTTGAATTGCCAATGAGCTGTTACAATCGGCTTGGACACGACCGCTGGACAGGCGATAAAAAGACCATTACTTTTTAGCAGATTTTGCACTCTTGCGGGAAAAGATTCGGTAAGCGAGACCGACAAGCTTGTTAGTATCCTTCGGACAGACAATAACTGTAGTGGTACAAAATGTGTGGTCTGATATTAAACTAATTTATCGGGCTTTTAGTCCAAGAAAAAATATGTGATTTTCAACTGTACACTTTTATTGTAAATAATGACGACGCGAATGGCCGAGCCGGCAGTGACCCTGCCTACGAAGCCAAGGGTCCCGGGTTTGAGTCCCGGTGGGGGCAAATATTTGTTTGATGAGAACGGATGTTTGTACCCTAGTCATGGTTGTTTATCTATCTAAGTATAATATTTATCTATATAAGTATGTGTATCGTTGTCTATTACCCAAGATACAGGGAATCCTAGTCTGGCTAGATCAATATGTGTAAATAGTGTCCAAGGTATTATTTATTATTATTTATATTCAACCGTAATTTAGACATTTTGGTCATACATGGGATCGTGTGGATGTAATTGCTATATCTGATTATAACTATAGTACTTACGGTATTAACTAATGATATTGACAATAGTATGTGGGTGCTGCCACTTTCACTCCTCCATATATGTGAACCAAGTTCAAACTTCATATATCACAATTAAAGTTAAAGCTATTGGAAATAGTGTAACAGCAGCATATCAGAGACTTTGTCTTATTCAGGTTCCTAAAGTTTTCAGCCAGTTCACTAACATCACTTTACAATTCTACAAGTCTAAACTGGCAACAACTTTGACTAACAAAAATGTAACCTTGTTGTTTCATGAAACGGGCCTCTGGTATTTCAGTAGTGTTGTCCAGAGTTTTAAAATAAATGCTGTCCCTAATGCATACATATATTCTTTTATATAATAAATATAATTGAAGCCCATCAATGTCCCCACCATGGGGCACAGGCCTTTACCCGGACACGAGTAAGATTAAGTTATACTCTACCACGCTGGCTCAGTGCGGGTTGGTGGAGGAGTTTACGACGACTAACACGTAGCGATAGTAGCCGGGACCTATTCCGAAACACTGAACGTACGGTAAAGTACTGAAGATAAATTAATTATCTCATTGATACATGGTCAAGATTTGAACCTGCATCTCCTGTGTGAGAAGCAAGCGTAAAATCCATTAGACTACGGAGCTCGAATGGGTTCATGCTTTTTGCATTGTTTTTGTTTATGTTTATCAATTTGGTATACAATGATTAGTAAAACATTTCTTAGTTACTGTTTTATTGCCGTTTTGACGTATACTAAAATTGCTGTAGAACAACAGTGATATCTATACATAAAAATAAAATAAAAATCCCTTATTTCCTTCTTATGCTGATAACTTTTAATAAATCACACTAAGAACCAACGCAGTGAATTCTACTACCAATTAAAACTGAATTAAAAATCTTATAATCCATCCATTTGAGCGCTACGTTGCCAAAGACAGACAGATCCAACGTCGCTTACAAATTATAACATCCCTATTTTTCGTTGGAGGTTAAAAAAAAGTTGAATACAATAATGCGGCGCTGAATACGAATACACGAATTATCTATAGTACCATTTACTTAATACAATCGCGAGGCAACATTGTGTAGGATAATTTCAGTTTAACAACGTATTCATCAACATATATTCAACCTTCAGTCTAACAAGACTAGTTTACGGAACAATCAGTCTTGTAAAGCACAATTTTGCTTGCTAGTCAATCATGGTTCACCGCTATTCGTCTAAGGTTCATCGTATGCCCTGAAATTCAAAATAGTACACTAAGATAAGGGTGTGCTATGTTGGTCACTCACACGAGGCGGTGTCATTCGATGCGAGTAGACAGCCTAGTGTGCACACGCGTTTCATATACGACCTTTTTTAACACAATTGCGAGTAAAAACACAAACTTGTGTTGATATTGATAATAATATTTCTAATTATCCACACGTCAAGAAATACTGATGGAAAATGGCGCGCTGGTTTTGTATTTTTCCGAACTACGCGCTAGCGGTGCATACGCAAGTGTAAGAAGCAAAACCGCTAAACAGCCAACAAATGTAATATTTTGAATACGCAAACTAAAGTTAATATATAGTAAATATAATATAATTTGATGGAATAAAGATTAAAAAATGTGATTGATTTATTCAATATGTACATAACCTAAAATAATCAATTTATTCGCAAAATTACTTACTTGAAAAAAAAAAAGTAAGGCAAAACGCACTATTGCAGTCAAGTAAAGTGAAAAGCACAAGTGCGTAATAAGCTCAATAGTGAACCTAAATGCCTTGCCATATAGAGAATTTTTTTTTAGAATCGTCATAATTGAAAATATTAATTTAGTAAGAATTTCTCATCTTCCTGGGTGTCTTTAGAATATGAGAACGAAATATAGAATCATGAATTCGTGAGCACTGTAAATGAGAGGCAGTGAGAAGCCAAGCCATAATGAGCAATCAAACTTGACAGACACCTACTCGAAGTTGAACAAAAACTCTACTAAGTTTTCGTGCATGCAAAGACGCCGCACGCAAACTCAGTATCTTGTTTGAGACAACGTTATACGAGTAAGATAAAGCGCGGTTTGTAGTTAACGTAATGTAATATACACATACATAACTAGTGGCCCTGTGGGCAGTAGACCTCGTTAACGGGGGGGACTGTGAACCAATTTATAGGTAAGTATTTTAGATTCAATCAAAATCAAGTAGTAAAGTAGCCGCACCAATAACTTTGTAAACTACATGTTGCGATTTAAAATACGATCTATTGACTTTCCACGAAAATAGTTATAGTCTATTTCACTCATTCTCATGGTCTGTATAGACCCTCTTTACTAATCCGACTCCTGCTTCGAGGAGTCCAAACTTGGTATGTTTTGAAAATATTTCTTGAATTTTTAGAAAACACGCGGCCGTAAGGTTATGGTATGGTATATTTTTAGAACCGGCTCATGTAGCCCTTTAATTTGATACCCCACACGATAGGTTTAAGAAAAAAAAAAAAAAAAAAAAAATGACGTCATGACTCTCCCCCAAAGGGGAAAATCGAGAAAAGCTCTCGACAAAAATTGACTTTTAATTCAAGGAACAAGGAACGGAATAAGGAACACAAAGAGACAGACAAAAGCAAAATCGGCCTCCTATCTTGTCGAAATGGAGCCCTTCGCTCGCTCGGTCTAAACCTCAGAAATACAATGCCACTGATAAGGGATGTACATATGTATCAAGCACCGAATACATAAGTGTAAGGATAAAATCAATCGTATATAGGTATTCGAAAAGTAAGATAATCATCAACTATCTTCTTTGTGGCTATGAGTTTTTTTCCGACTGATGTGATGTGAAGTTTTTAAGACGCAGCTACTGACGCAATGTTTGAGCAGGTTGTTAGAAAAAGTTCAAAATAATTGCCATGCCAATTACCGGGTGAACACTTCAATACGTAGATTACGTAGCATTCTTAATTAGGGCACGGCCCATGCCTAGCGGCCAAACTTCGATTGCGCTGTCAAAAATCCGAAGAATTATTTCAGCAGTGAAATAACTTGTGCTATTTTAGGCTCTATCGGACCAGCTCAGGCCGTATTAGCGAATTTATATCGCGCGGATGCAATATGAGTCGGCGGCGGTAGCTGGACGTTGCAGTGCTTTTATTAAAAACACTTTTATTTATTGACGTTTCGAGGACGCCGGGGGGTTTCTTTGTTGTGCGTTTGCGAATCTGAACTGGGAATTTTGCGACAAGCGTTGTTCAATTTCGAGCAAAAAATATACGATTCGAAACCCGTTGGAAAACTCTATTGACGACAATAGGATTTCCATGCTCACTGTTCTTGGGTTTGAGTCTACTTTTATCTCAAAGATAAAGAAAACTATATTTGTGCATTAGAGCTCTAGATAAATAAGCGTGCATTTAGCGATATGGATATTCAGAAAGAGAAGTTTTATGTTTCGCATTCTTTTCTATCCGTATGTTTATGAAAGTATAGGTTTTGCGACCTATTGCAAAACATACTATGAAATCTTTTATTTTTAACCGGAAAAGTGATTTAATGTGATACTTAACATGCCTCCTTTGGTCCGTTCAATATATTTAACCATATCTTCATTTATTCTATTTCCTATATATAAAAAGATTGTAACAAAAGAAAAGCTCCGAACGTTAGATAATGCACAAGTTGACATCATAATGAAATTGTTCAAGGAATAAACTGGTATTCCATTTACTAAATTGTATGCTTAATTGTATCGCTCTCTGTAAATTATGAAAATCGCTGACGATTTACGAGGGGTACTGAGTGAGCACTTACTGTATCTACGCAATGTCTTGTATAAGATACCTGTGAACATGGAGTTGGAGAGCTTTGATTGAACGACTTAGTATTTATTGGACCAGTTTAGAGGACGTCCCCTACAAGGGCATATTCTCACCTGTGAACAGAACACTAACTAGCAGCTATATTATCTGATCTACATATCTCAGACGCTATGTGACTTCGCAACTGCCGCAATACACGCTGTGTAATATGTGCATATTTAAATTAATATGAAATAGACGTTACGACGACGTTCAAGTAGAACTTGTAGTGTGGATGCTACAGGTAAAAGTACTCAATGGCCTCTAGAAACATACATATTAATTTCGACGTTTTTGATCCAAAAATATGGAATAAAGGCTGTATGAGATCGTATAGCTCACGGAGCTTCTAATGCGAGTGCGAGTTTCGGAAGGTAAAGTGGATTTAGAACATGTGCTTTGATTGTATTCCAAAAGGTTTTCTGTCCTTTAAAAATTACTTAATGTATCAATGATTCCATTAATAACATAATTTTAAAATGCATAAATGTTGGTTTTATGGTTCATTTCCATTTTTTTTTGACGAATGGATCGTGAGTCTTTTTACCTAACTTGGTATTTTTTATCAGTATACTTAGTTTGCCAT
Organism: Argyresthia goedartella; assembly: GCA_949825045.1. Taxonomy (NCBI): domain Eukaryota; kingdom Metazoa; phylum Arthropoda; class Insecta; order Lepidoptera; family Argyresthiidae; genus Argyresthia; species Argyresthia goedartella. Next base: position 17,769,068 of record OX463810.1, read on the forward strand.
TCCCTCAAGAAAGGACTCAGGTCCGGTTCAGAATCTACAAATAAAAAAGTAGTGTTTCTAGGGGCAATGTGTTCCATGCACATAAAACAACTTTTGGTCCTAACGGCCTATCGAAAGCACGATTCGTCCATCACACCCCTAGACTTATATATACTTTGACGCTATGTAAATTATAAAGTATAAATGAATAAGCCGCGTTCAATTGACCAACTGAAAGCCAACATTGTTCACCAAATACCCTCGAAATGCTCAGACGCGTCATTAATAATTGGAACTGCGGCTACGGGCAACATTTTAAAGAAATCATAAAGATATTATTATATTTATATATATTTTTTTATAAAAGTACCTTCAAATTAATCAACGGTTATAATAACAGTGTTTTGTTAATTACATAAAACATGATTAAGATTTGTTATATGATGATATATTATAGTTTGCCCATGTGCTCAAAATTTCCAGTTACAAAAAAAAACTACCATTTCTATCTCTTAACATCATATAGTGGGGTGACACTGCAATCTATAGCAAAGTTTGTTGCTCGAGAACAGTAATGTAAAATATTATATAGCATAATACCCCCTTGGGTCAAAAAAGCGCACTTATCAGACACAACAGCTGCCAGTGTCCTTAACTTTGATGCTTATCTTCAAACCTAAGTTATAAAAATGCTATAATTGGTCGAGATGTAACTCATTATATATTTTGATACCTTTTGTAGTTGTATGCTTTCGATTAATACAGAAATTGATAATTTGTGAATATAGTGATGTTCTTCAAAAATAATACGCATACCATATCATGAATATCGTTTAGATAGGTGGGAAAACTACAATACAGGAAGGTAAAAAACGTACTGCATTTTTTGTAAAAAAAAAACCTACTACTTATGTCGCTAATATCAAATTGATAGAGCTAAATTTTTATAAGCAATCACTGGGGTAACCAATCAACATTTTTTTTCTGCATATGTGTGCCAACTTGGTTACAACTGACAATTTACATATGCAATGTACATATGTCAGATAATCTTACTTTAGTTTCATCACTTGGGATTAAATATGGCCATAAATGCATCTTTAGCTTCAATTCTAGGCTAAACTAGACAACATAAAAATTTAGGATAAATATATGTTATAAAAGGTCTATTAGAGATAAGAATGTACTTTTAAAATTACCGGATATCTGTTATATTTAATACTTAAAAATATTTTTAACAGTGCATTATTATTCAACTAAATGAACAAGCGCTCGGAGACGAAATCAGTTTCCTATATGAAACTTGAACACAAAATAGGTAAAAAAAAGGGAAAATTTTTGGTTGTTTTATTTTATTTTTAATGTTATTATTACAGGAGTTTAGTAATATTTTCTATTATTTTCTCGGTCTCGGAGCTCGGGCTGCCCCGCGGGGCCCTGCGCGGGAGCATGCGTCAGTCTGCTTCGACGCGATGCGACGGGTATATGTTTTCTTTGTCTAATTCTCAATGCCATTGGCCTATGTTCAGCCCTTAAGGGATTAAATATGGCCAGCGCCAGGGGGCGCGAACAAAGAAATGCATCTTTAGCTTCAATTCTAGGCTAAACTAGACAACATAAAAATGTAGCATAAATATATGTTAAAAATGGTATATTAGAGATAAAAATGGAGTTTTAAAATTACCGGATATATGTTATATTTAATACTTATAAATATTTTTCGCAAAGCATTATTATTCAACTAAATGAACAAGCGCTCGGAGACGAAATAAGTTTCCTATATGAAACTTACACGCAAAAATAGGTAAAGAAAAGGGAAAAGTTTAAGTTGTTTTATTTTATTTTTAGTGTTATTATAACAGGAGTTTAGTAATATTTTCTATAATTTTCTTGGTCTCGGAGTTCGGGCTGCCCCGCGGGGCCCTGCGCGGGAGCATGCGTCAGTCTGCTTCGACGCGATGCGACGGGTATTTGTTTTCTTTGTCTAATTCTCAATACCATTGGCCATTGTTCAGCCCTTAAACGAAAGATGGATATGATAAAACTGTCATCGTAAGATAGTCAAAACCGTAAGTTGATAAACTAACGTTTTTTTCTTGTAATTTGATCAACTATCGACAGATAGTTAACTGTAGCGTACTACTTACTATATGACGCGTAAGTTGATCAATTAACGGTTAAAACCGTTAAATAGTAAACTGGTTTAAACTTGAATTGCAAACGAAATACTAGGGCAAACACTGCGGTAGCTTAGGAGAAAAGCCTCCGAATAGTCTTCGTGTTAGGTTGACATGTAAAAACAAAAGAAACGTAAATTCTAAACCCTGTCGGTCTGGTTTACTATCTGCCGATAGTTGTTCAACTGCCGCGTTAGTTTATCAACTAATCTTCCGATGACATAACCAATCAACATAAACCTCGATCTCTGCAACAAATTAATTTAAAATAATGAACTTAAAAACGAAATACTTGTCAAAACGTTATTAAAATAGTTTCTACCTCTCCTGCGCTAAATTGGGTTTTAAGCCGAACAGTTTGACAAACTGAAATGATTTTTTGCTGTTAGTGGCTTCGTCATTATATCAGCTGTCATTTGATTAGTTGATAAGTAATTTACAACAACGATAGCCTTGCTAAAGATATCGTGAATAAAGTGATGTCGTATATCGGTAAATTTCATTCTGGAATGAAACTTTGGGTTAGTGTGTTTGGATGTGTGCGGGACGTCACCCCCTCCACGATTTCCTCTTTTCCCTCTGGCCATCAATCCTGGCATGGACATACTTAATTTAGTTTTGGGCATATGTAATAGTAAAGTCCACAATTTTAGTATATGACGGATATATTTTGAAGGACCGGAAAATTGAAGTGACCACTTGGGTTGGTTCTTATTTTATTTGGAGGAAAAACAATGTCAGGCAAAGACTACAGTCTTACCTATAGAAATAACTAATTTATGTTTGTAGACCTCTTTTAGCAAAATCCTCTTTAAACCTTAATGGGCTTGATATGTTTTTGTGATTTATAAAAGTACAGCGAGTCAGTTTTAAGTTAAACACTGTTGTAAGTTCTGAATCCAAAGCCGTAAGATTAATAAAAAAAATAAGTCTGTGTTGTGTATGTAAGCAAAGAGTTTTGTTTTGTGTGAGATGTATGTGTCAAAATTTACTCCGTGTTCCAACCATGGAAGTAGTTTGTACTACCGTAGTACATACTACCTTCATGGTTCCAACAAAAAAATAAAAAACAACATTAATTCAAACATTGACAACTGACTGACGTTTGCTTTTGGCATTTGGTGTACACCAAAGAGAATATAATGTGTGATAATGCCTAAAATGGTTTTATCAGACAGTTAGAGAAGGGTCTGAGCTACATTAAGTTGTAGAAGTTTTATAACGATACTATTATACAGATTTTATTTTATAATTCACAATTTTGTGTGAACGGGTTGTAAGACTGTTTTAACTCCATATTATGAGTTTTTAGAGAAATTGAATCTTTATAAAAAAAACTGTTTAATATAATGTAATACCTAACATTATAATACTTTTTTCATCAAGACATAACAAAAAAACAGTTTTTTATATTATTTTTGTTCCACTATTTTCCTAATCAAGATAATAATGACAATAAATCACATTTTCCACGATAAGTCCCACGAATTAATTCCAAGATAGAAGAAACGCTAGAAGCGCCTAGATGCCTATACATATATACAAATCCCTTAAGCAGAATCACAATATACATATCACACTGTAAATTTTTCAGAAACTTATTCTCTTGAGCTCTGGCTCGGATCAAATTCCAACAACAGCTATGTCATTCCTGTTATTATTGCCATGCCTGGAATAGTTGCATCCGCAATCAGCTTACTGCCGACGAGATGAGTTCATGAACATATCGTATACGTATCGTGATATGAAGACATTAAGGTCACTTTAACTGTAGTCAGGCTTTTTCGTTAATGTTTGTGTTGGGCTGTGGTACATCTGAAAGTAATAATAATAATAATAATAATCGTTTATTTCAGGCATAAATTGGATGGATGTAATGGATGCCGCTCTCGTTGCCTGAGATGCCCCTCATTTCATGACACAGTTCCTCTGAGCTTATTATGACTTGGTCATTTAAAATGACTGTATTGATCTCTATTACTCACACGCATTTGTGTGACTGAGAAAGGGATTAATACTTCTGTTTGACAACTGTCACTTTTTAATAAATCTACGAGTGCTATCTTCTTATACTCGTAGAAGATTTTATTCAAATATCCAGAGTGAATAAAAATCTATTCCAATAAAAATGTTTCATAAATCATTATAACACAATAATTGTGTTATAATGATTTATGAAACATTTTATACCCTGTAATAAACCGTATGAATGAAAATAATACACCTAATACAACTATCCTGAACTTATCCTGGTGTCAACAACCTTCAGTTCCAACAAGAAGCTATTGGCATCCCCTAACCCCATGGCATCTGAGGGTGTTTCATTTATTGTTAATGCTTAATGACGTAGGCAGAGGCGAGGCAACGCAGCTTATATGGGTTAATGAGGTTGCTACTAATTTATGGCGTCACGGAACTGTTCCTTTGGCTGTAAAAACTACGTCCCAGAGAATGCGGAGAGCTGTTTGACGAGTTGCGCAGTGCGTTGTGGTCACAGGGAAATTTTGCACCAGAGTGGCCTAATTGAACAACAATGTTATAGAAGTTATGAAATAGTGCTAAGACTATGAGAATATAGTTTACAAAACATTGTGACTATACCTATGTATGTAGGTAGTGCTAACACTCGTATCGAAACCTCAACATACATTACACTTATGAGGCAGGAACTTGTAACGCAAATAGGTCGAACATCAGAGGTGAAATGTCATACGGACTATCTGTTATTGCTGGATGTAGCTAGGCTCTCCTACTTCACGGATGTAAAGTTCGAATCTGAATGTAATCTGGTACTCTAATATTATAATAATATAATAGTAGAGTACCAGATTACATTAATATAAATATTATAGTATCTTGGTCTGTCAAGTCCTTAATAGATTGTTAGTTAATTACTGATCAAAGTCTGTACGAAGATTGAACTTTTGGCTCAATCACTGGTGAGAGCTGACTATAAATAATCCATTCATATATTTTATGGAATAGTGTCTAGAAAATTTAACTTTTTATGCTTAGATCCAGCGTAAAATAGTATTCTGACGATACGAATAAAGTTACGCTCTTATTCGTTCCGTACCCGAAGGATGCCAAACGCGAGCATGCTTCCGCTGTCCGTCTGTCCGTCTGCCCGTCCATCAACGGGCAGTATACCATGAACCGTAATAAAAATAATATAGGTAGGTAGAGAGTTGCAATTTTTACAGAATGTTTGTGTTAACAACCCAGCGATATAACAAACGATATCATGATTCAAATATGATCGAAAATTTCGCGACTTATCACATGGTTGTGGTGTCGCAGTTGGATTTGTATCGGCTTCGCAATCTTAGGGTTTTTGGTCCGAATCCACGTTCGGCAATTGTTCACTTTTTGTTTTTGTTTTATTATTTTTAGTGGTTAAATTATATTGTTCGATGGTACGGAACCCATCGTGTGCCAGTCCGACCCGCACTTGACCGATCATTATACTTTATTCCTTTTTAGCAGGACAATTTCAACTCGTATAATAGTACATATTTCGTTTAATATCATACGAGTTGACATGATACGTGAATGCTCTGTGAACTGTTCCAAACTTTTCAGACCAACATATTAATAAATAACAGTTTGTTTTTGTTTTTGATACGAAAAAAGCAGTCGACAGATTCCCAGCGCAGGCTGTGGGCAATCAGACTTTGTTTCTCCTAAGAAAGGACTCAAGTGGGTTTAGTACGGTTCTAGTTTAGCAGAAAGCTTTCTACTTGAGTGAAGGACTTGTACGAATCGGATCCGCATTTCCATCCAATTCACTTGCTCGCCTCTGCACAATAAAGGATTTCATCTTTACATGGTTCATATTGATAACAATTTAAATGACCACCAAAATATTTTTTTCCTGCCCAAAATGGGTAAATGATCACCCTTTTGGTGCAGAAAATATCAGGGAAATTACTGTGGTAGCTTACGTGAAGGGTAAGGGTAAGGGTTTATCATTCGTGTTAGGTTGAACAAATAAGTACAACAAAAATACTTAAAACATGAACTTATGAACATAAAACACCTTTCATGGAACAAAATTTGGTGATCGTTCACTAATTCTGGGGGTCGTTTCGAATTTATTGGTAGTAAAATAGTTGCGTTTTTGGTGATCTTTTAAACATAAGCCGTTAATATTATTCAGCCATGGGGACAAGAGTAAGAAGAAGAGAATATCACAAAATTTTACGGGTGTACAATTTGTAAGGGGTCAACAAAGTGACCAATCACAATTATTAAAAAAATAATTTGTAATAATTGCGATTATAAACTTTGTAAGGTGTTACGATCCGTACGCCTTTAAGGTTTTGTGTTATATGCCAGGTATGTATATGTGACTGGGATCTCATTTGTAGAAGGTATAAGTAATTAGGAATCAATGAAAAAATTCATGGCAACCAACTAGTCCATAAAAAATATACGTAATTCGTTTGGCAATAGAAAATAAATGACTACTTGCTAAGTATAAATACTTAAGAAGCCTTTGAATAGAATATGAAAATAAAAAAAGTCTTAAATGTGGAAAAGTTTACAGAATTTGCTAACTTCTTCAATTGTTTATATACCAATTACAGACAAATATAGCTCTAAGAGTTACCCTGTGCGCTCACTTTCCTATAAGCTTAATATATTATTATGGACTTGTAAAAACATCGGATCAGCCGCTCTTCCCTGTAGAGTGCTTTTGTTTTAATGGGATGGACGACGAGTGTTGTTCCACAGTACCAAGTGGTGAACCAATTTATTCCTCGGTTGCTAATTTTGCTCATAAAATGGAATTTTGTATAGTTACGACGTTATTTCTGGTTTTGTTTTTGCAAAATACAGCGTGGGGAAATATTTTTAGCTTATCAAAAAGTAACTGATTGTGTCTTATGGTACGACAGTGTTCATAATATTCATATTCAGGCGGCGATAGGCTGGCACCCTGATGTGGGTAGAAAACACAATATAAAGCAGTATAAACATATTCACTGAAACATTTCTAAGGAAATACATCGATTCACTTCTATTTCGATCCAACCACCATGCACTTAAGAAATTGACGTTATCTCGTGACGAAACGTTCGTGAGTGACGTATGTGTGCCAATTCAAATAACGATATGGAAGTTGACATATCAGCAATTCGACATATCGGCATGTGGGTGGCGAAAGTGTCTTCGTGGTAAAAACTGCTTCGATATGCGGTTTTCATTAAAATGAAATACTCGTATTAGAGATAATGAAGTTATTTTTAGTAAATTATTATTAAAATTATATTAAGATACTAGCAGATCCGACACAAGTCCTGCCGGGGTTATTTGTTAATCTAAACCATCCAAGGCGCCACCCAAACGCATACAAAAAAATCGGTCCAGCCGTTTACGAGGAGTTCAATGACATACATACGTATAGTAGAATTATATATATAAAGATAGAAGATTCCCCTTAAAAGATGAAACAGACATGAGAGAGCTAATTCTGCGCAAAAGGTTGAAGGATAAGGTAACAGAAATTGCCCGAAGCTTATTGCCGCTTCTTAGAGTGAAAAACTGACCACAGAAAAGTGTCTCTGTTTCTTCTAAAGAAAGTCAACGACACGAAGACGAATGCAGTATCTGCACCTTTTAGTTTCCACAGTATAGTATAAGCACTCTGAGTTGTAAAAAGTTAGATAAAGCACGGAAAACGACTTGGCGCAAAAACATTTTCCTGGCAGTCTGAAAAGAGGACTGACAGATATAAAGAAAAACAAACGAGTGAATGTTGGAGAGACCCACTCGGAACGCGGTACAATGTAAACTATAATACGAAACAATTACATTCTTAAACTTGTACGTGCAAAATGCTGATTGAAAATGATCACAATTAAGTTTGCTTTAGTGCGGCTGCAGGGTGCAGCACACTACACTACACTTTGGCAGCGTGACACAGGTTGGCACGCTTCATAAAATATAAGACATAAAATAAAATATTTCAAAATTTGAAATTAGTTATTACCATTGACGATTGCTTTTATTTTTTTCATGCCAGTTCCCAGTTCAAAATTTATGTAACCTTCGGCCTTGCCTATATTGTGAATTTTGGTTTTCAAAACGAAATCCCGTGCGAAATATACGGAAATCATGGGGAAAAAAATGGCCAAGTGCAAGTCAGACTCGCGCACGAAGGGTTCCGTACCACCGTACAATGATAGGGATGGGGTATAGTGAATAGTATGGATTTTACATAGCAAAATGTTTACAAAATTATTGGTGAGGCTACTTTCACACTCCATGTACTTAACCAGGTGCATTCATAAGTTTGTATGTGGTGTTGAAGGAATTGTTGTATGGAAGCCCCCTATATTTATTTTATTCTGTTTTTTAGTATTTTTTGTTACAGCGGCAACAGAAATACATCATCTGTGAAAATTTCAACTGTCTTACTATCACGGTTCATGAGATTACAGCCTGGTGAAAGACGGACACACAGACAGACCGACAGTGGAGTCTTAGTAATAGGGTCCCGTTTTTACCCTTTGGGTAAGGAACCCTAAAAAATCATCACCTTGTGACACTCACCTTTTTCCTAGTAATGGATATTGAAGATTACCTTGGGTACAAGCAGTTGAAGAGTAAAGCTTGGATTGACCACAGGAAAGCATACTAGAATATGTTTCAATCACTTCAAGCCAACTGATTATAATAGCACACCATAATCCTTGTTACAGACAGGTTAGTTTACTTATATTAATGTTCTATTAGAGGTACCTATCCTTTCTGTGGCTTTATCATTTTTATAACCTACTATCTAAACGTAAGATTTCGTTTACTATCTAGTTTTAATCGATAGAAATGTCTCGTTTTCTCTGTAGTGGGCAAGTAAGTTATTATCACAGACCCGTAAATGAAAGCCATATCGAATCAACGCCATCTGTCACGGCTTTCGGAGCTATTATATATTTTTAAATTAGCTGTGAGAAAACTCCGCATTCGAAAATGTTTTCCAACGGGGAAACATCATTGTTTACGGTTTAATCTTGCTTTTATGTACGGAACTGTCATTTGTTATATAAGGAATGGGTGCATACCTGCGCTTGCTACACTTTCATTCAGTCGCCGGCTGCCGCGCTATAGTCGCGCTGCTTTTATTAGTATGGAAACCAGTCGCTTCTGAGCAGCTCGACAGCAGCGCGGCAGTCGCGCGACTAAACTGCTTCCCGTAATTATTGGGAAACTTTAAATTATTATTGTTAGCCTTATGTAGTCGCATTGCATATATTTATTAATTAAGAAAGAGCAAATCTATTGTTATAATTAAGTATATATTCAGTGATTGTATTGCGTATTTCCTGTAAAAGATCCTCAATAAATAAACAGTGTGAAAGAAAACTAAGAGTAGAATAACACAGAATTCTAAAAACAGTTCCAAGTAAAAAATCTTGGAACTTAATATTGCCTGTAATGCTTATCTGACTCAAGTCACGGCCGTTCCCGACGGCCACCTATTTGGTTTTTTTTTTCACAATTGGACGGAATTTCCGTGTAACTCGGGGAGGAAATAGTGGAGTGGAGTATCTACGGGCTGTTATCAGTCGGAACCGGGCAGAATCCGGAGTGAGATAATATCATGCTCACGACCTAATTCGATTTATACCCATTTGCCAACACTCCCGCTTACTGACCGCTGAGGTTTTAATTCACTTTTGCTGCACCGTTGGAACGGTTTACTCAACTGTTAATAAATGGTGCTTGAATTTCTTTAGCTTGGCTTAATCAGAAGTTAGCGTAGTGATATGCGTAAAGACCTCGTTAGTTTTAGTGTTTTCCTATCCAATCATAACAGTTGAAACTAGTAGTTTATGTGCCTGCTACATAATGGAGGGCATTAACACTCGAGGGCGGGTTTATAAAACGAGCCGAGTGCGAGTTTCATAATAATATCATTCGAGAGTTTTGGCATGGACATACTTAATTTAGTTTTGGGCATATGTAATAGTAAAGTCCACAATTTTAGTATATGACGGATATATTTTGAAGGACCGGAAAATTGAAGTGACCACTTGGGTTGGTTTTTATTTTATTTGGAGGAAAAACAATGTCAGGCAAAGACTACAGTCTTACCTATAGAAATAAATAATTTATGTTTGTAGACCTCTTTTAGCAAAATCCTCTTTAAACCTTAATGGGCTTGATATGTTTTTGTGATTTATAAAAGTACAGCGAGTCAGTTTTAAGTTAAACACTGTTGTAAGTTCTGAATCCAAAGCCGTAAGATTAATAAAAAAAATAAGTCTGTGTTGTGTATGTAAACAAAGAGTTTTGTTTTGTGTGAGATGTATGTGTCAAAATTTAGTGTTGGGCTGTGGTACATCTGAAAGTAATAATAATAATAATAATCGTTTATTTCAGGCATAAATTGGATGGATGTAATGGATGCCGCTCTCGTTGCCTGAGATGCCCCTCATTTCATGACACAGTTTCTCTGAGCTTATTATGACTTGGTCATTTAAAATGACAGTATTGATCTCTATTACTCACACGCATTTGTGTGACTGAGAAACGGATTAATGCTTCTGTTTGACAACTGTCACTTTTTAATAAATCTACGAGTGCTATCTTCTTATACTCGTAGAAGATTTTATTCAAATATCCAGAGTGAATAAAAATCTATTCCAATAAAAATGTTTCATAAATCATTATAACACAATTATATACCCTGTAATAAACCGTATGAATGAAAATAATACACCTAATACAACTATCCTGAACTTATCCTGGTGTCAACAACCTTCAATTCCAACAAGAAGCTATTGACATCCCCTAACCCCATGGCATCTGAGGGTGTTTCATTTATTGTTAATGCTTAATGACGTAGGCAAAGGCGAGGCAACGCAGCTTATATGGGTTAATGAGGTTGCTACTAATTTATGGCGTCACGGAACTGTTCCTTTGGCTGTAAAAACTACGTCCCAGAGAATGCGGAGAGCTGTTTGACGAGTTGCGCAGTGCGTTGTGGTCACAGGGAAATTTTGCGCCAGAGTGGCCTAATTGAACAACAATGTTATAGAAGTTATGAAATAGTGCTAAGACTATGAGAATATAGTTTACAAAACATTGTGACTATACCTATGTATGTAGGTAGTGCTAACACTCGTATCGAAACGTCAACATACATTACACTTATGAGGCAGGAACTTGTAACGCAAATAGGTCGAACATCAGAGGTGAAATGTCATACGGACTATCTGTTATTGCTGGATGTAGCTAGGCTCTCCTACTTCACGGATGTAAAGTTCGAATCTGAATGTAATCTGGTACTCTACTATTATATTATATATTATAGTATCTTGGTTTGTCAAGTCCTTAATAGATTGTTAGTTAATTACTGATCAAAGTCTGTACGAAATTTGAACTTTTGGCTCAATCACTGGTGAGAGCTGACTATAAATAATCCATTCATATATTTTATGGAATAGTATCTAGAAAAAATAACTTTTTATGCTTAGATCCAGCGTAAAATAGTATTCTGACGATACGAATAAAGTTACGTTTTTTTTCGTTCCGTACCCGAAGGATGCCAAACGCGACCATGCTTCCGCTGTCCGTCTGTCCGTCTGCCCGTCCATCAACGGGCAGTGTACCATGAACCGTAATAAAAATAATATAGGTAGGTAGAGAGTTGCAATTTTTACAGAATGTTTGTTTTAACACCCCAGCGATATAACAAACGATATCATGATTAAAATATCATCGAAAATTTCGCGACTTATCACATGGTTGTGGTGGCGCAGTTGGTTTGGTACCGGCTTCGCAATCTTAGGGTTCTTGGTCCGAATCCACGTTCGGAAATTGTTAACTTTTTGTTTTTGTTTTATTATTTTTAGTGGTTAAATTCTATTGTTCGACGGTACGGAACCCATCGTGTGCCAGTCCGACCCGCACTTGACCGATCATTATACTTTATTCCTTTTTAGCAGGACAATTTCAACTCGTATAATAGTACATATTTCGTTTAATATCATACGAGTTGACATGATACGTGAATGCTCTGTGAACTGTTCCAAACTTTTCAGACCAACATATTAATAAATAACAGTTTGTTTTTGTTTTTGATACGAAAAAAGCAGTCGACAGATTCCCAGCGCAGGCTGTGAGCAATCAGACTTTGTTTCTCCTAAGAAAGGACTCAAGTGGGTTTAGTACGGTTCTAGTTTAGCAGAAAGCTTTCTACTTGAGTGAAGGACTTGTACGAATCGGATCCGCATTTCCATCCAATTCACTTGCTCGCCTCTGCACAATAAAGGATTTCATCTTTACATGGTTCATATTGATAACAATTTAAATGACCACCAAAATATTTTCTTCCTGCCCAATATGGGTAAATGATCACCCTTTTGGTGCAGAAAATATCAGGGAAAATACTGTGGTAGCTTACGTGAAGGGTAAGGGTAAGGGTTTATCATTCGTGTTAGGTTGAACATATAAGTACAACAAAAATACTTAAAACATGAACTTATGAAGATAAAACACCTTTCATGGAACAAAATTTGGTGATCGTTTACTAATTCTGGGGGTCGTTTCGAATTTATTGGTAGTAAAATAGTTGCGTTTTTGGTGATCTTTTAAACATAAGCCGTTAATATTATTCAGCCATGGGGACAAGAGTAAGAAGAAGAGAAAATCACAAAATTTTACGGGTGTACAATTTGTAAGGGGTCAACAAAGTGACCAATCACAATTATTAAAAAAATAATTTGTAATAATTGCGATTATAAACTTTGTAAGGTGTTACGATCCGTACGCCTTTAAGGTTTTGTGTTATATGCCAGGTACGTATATGTGACTGGGATCTCATTTGTAGAAGGTATAAGTAATTAGGAATCAATGAAAAAATTCATGGCAACCAACTAGTCCATAAAAAAATATACGTAATTCGTTTGGCATTAGAAAATAAATGACTACTTGCTAAGTATAAATACTTAAGAAGCCTTTGAATAGAATATGAAAATAAAAAAAGTCTTAAATGTGGAAAAGTTTACAGAATTTGCTAACTTCTTCAATTGTTTATATACCAATAACACACAAATATAGCTCTAAGAGTTACCCTGTGCGCTCACTTTCCTATAAGCTTAATATATTATTATGGACTTGTAAAAACATCGGATCAGCCGCTCTTCCCTGTAGAGTGCTTTTGTTTTAATGGGATGGACGACGAGTGTTGTTCCACAGTACCAAGTGGTGAACCAATTTATTCCTCGGTTGCTAATTTTGCTCATAAAATGGAATTTTGTATAGTTACGACGTTATTTCTGGTTTTGTTTTTGCAAAATACAGCGTGGGGAAATATTTTTAGCTTATCAAAAAGTAACTGATTGTGTCTTATGGTACGACAGTGTTCATAATATTCATATTCAGGCGGCGATAGGCTGGCACCCTGATGTGGGTATAAAACGCAATATAAAGCAGTATAAACATATTCACTGAAACATTTCTAAGGAAATACATCGATTCACTTCTATTTCGATCCAACCACCATGCACTTAAGAAATTGACGTTATCTCGTGACGAAACGTTCGTGAGTGACGTATGTGTGCCAATTCAAATAACGATATGGAAGTTGACATATCAGCAATTCGACATATCGGCATGTGGGTGGCGAAAGTGTCTTCGTGGTAAAAACTGCTTCGATATGCGGTTTTTATTAAAATGAAATACTCGTATTAGAGATAATGAAGTTATTTTTAGTAAATTATTATTAAAATTATATTAAGATACTAGCAGATCCGACACAAGTCCTGCCGGGGTTATTTGTTAATCTAAACCATCCAAGGCGCCACCCAAACGCATACAAAAAAATCGGTCCAGCCGTTTACGAGGAGTTCAATGACATACATACGTATAGTAGAATTATATATATAAAGATAGAAGATTCCCCTTAAAAGAGGAAACAGACATGAGAGAGCTAATTCTGCGCAAAAGGTTGAAGGATAAGGTAACAGAAATTGCCCGAAGCTTATTGCCGCTTCTTAGAGTGAAAAACTGACCACAGAAAAGTGTCTCTGTTTCTTCTAAAGAAAGTCAACGACACGAAGACGAATGCAGTATCTGCACCTTTTAGTTTCCACAGTATAGTATAAGTACTCTGAGTTGTAAAAAGTTAGATAAAGCACGGAAAACGACTTGGCGCAAAAACATTTTCCTGGCAGTCTGAAAAGAGGACTGACAGATATAAAGAAAAACAAACGAGTGAATGTTGGAGAGACCCACTCGGAACGTAAATGGGAATGTACAATGTAAACTATAATACGAAACAATTACCTTCTTAAACTTGTACGTGCAAAATGCTGATTGAAAATGATCACAATTAAGTTTGCTTTAGTGCGGCTGCAGGGTGCAGCACACTACACTTTGGCAGCGTGACACTTCATAAAATATAAGACATAAAATAAAATATTTCCAAATTTGAAATTAGTTATTACCATTGACGATTGCTTTTATTTTTTTCATGCCAGTTCCCAGTTCAAAATTTATGTAACCTTCGGCCTTGCCTATATTGTGAATTTTGGTTTTCAAAACGAAATCCTGTGCGAAATATACGGAAATCATGGGGAAAAAAATGGCCAAGTGCAAGTCAGACTCGCGCACGAAGGGTTCCGTACCACCGTACAATGATAGAGATGGGGTATAGTGAATAGTATGGATTTTACATAGCAAAATGTTTACAAAATTATTGGTGAGGCTACTTTCACACTCCATGTACTTAACCAGGTGCATTCATAAGTTTGTATGTGGTGTTGAAGGAATTGTTGTATGGAAGCCCCCTATATTTATTTTATTCTGTTTTTTAGTATTTTTTGTTACAGCGGCAACAGAAATACATCATCTGTGAAAATTTCAACTGTCTCACTATCACGGTTCATGAGTTTACAGCCTGGTGAAAGACGGACACACAGACAGACCGACAGTGGAGTCTTAGTAATAGGGTCCCGTTTTTACCCTTTGGGTAAGGAACCCTAAAAAATCATCACCTTGTGACACTCACCTTTTTCCTAGTAATGGATATTAAAGATTACCTTGGGTACAAGCAGTTGAAGAGTAAAGCTTGGATTGACCACAGGAAAGCATACTAGAATATGTTTCAATCACTTCAAGCCAACTGATTATAATAGCACACCATAATCCTTGTTACAGACAGGTTAGTTTACTTATATTAATGTTCTATTAGAGGTACCTATCCTTTCTGTGGCTTTATCATTTTTATAACCTACTATCTAAACGTAAGATTTCGTTAACTATCTAGTTTTAATCGATAGAAATGTCTTTTTTTCTCTATAGTGGGCAAGTAAGTTATTATCACAGACCAGTAAAAGAAAGCCATATCGAATCAACGCCATCTGTCACGGCTTTCGGAGCTTTTATATTTTTTTAAATTAGCTGTGAGAAAACTCCGCATTCGAAAATGTTTTCCAACGGGGAAACATCATTGTTTACGGTTTAATCTTGCTTTTATGTACGGAACTGTCATTTGTTATATGGAATGGATGCATACCTGCGCTTGCTACACTTTCATTCAGTCGCCGGCTGCCGCGCTATAGTCGCGCTGCTTTTATTAGTATGGAAACCAGTCGCTTCTGAGCAGCTCAACAGCAGCGCGGCAGTCGCGCGACTATACTGCTTCCCGTAATTATTGGGAAACTTTAAATTATTATTGTTAGCCTTATGTAGTCGCATTGCATATCTTTATTAATTAAGAAAGAGCAAATCTATTGTTATAATTAAGTATATATTCAGTGATTGTATTGCGCATTTCCTGTAAAAGATCCTCAATAAATAAACAGTGTGAAAGAAAACTAAGAGTAGAATAACACAGAATTCTAAAAACAGTTCCAAGTAAAAAATCTTGGAACTTAATATTGCCTGTAATGCTTATCTGACTCAAGTCACGGCCGTTCCCGACGGCCACCTATTTGGTTTTTTTTTTCACAATTGGACGGAATATCCGTGTAACTCGGGGAGGAAATAGTGGAGTGGAGTATCTACGGGCTGTTATCAGTCGGAACCGGGCAGAATCCGGAGTGAGATAATATCATGCTCACGACCTAATTCGATTTATACCCATTTGCCAACACTCCCGCTTACTGACCGCTGAGGTTTTAATTCACTTTTGCTGCACCGTTGGAACGGTTTACTCAACTGTTAATAAATGGTGCTTGAATTTCTTTAGCTTGGCTTAATCAGAAGTTAGCGTAGTGATATGCGTAAAGACCTCGTTAGTTTTAGTGTTTTCCTATCTAATCATAACAGTTGAAACTAGTAGTTTATGTGCCTGCTACATAATGGAGGGCATAACACTCGAGGGCGGGTTTATAAAACGAGCCGAGTGCGAGTTTCATAATAATATCACTCGAGAGTTTTAGTGCCTAATTATGTACAGTTACATACACTAGTTTATCTACACACATATCATAAGCTCTCTTTGATGTGCCCAGGAACAGCATGTTTGACCGGCATTGTGGCTCTGCAGTTGTTTAGCTTGTTCTGTAGTACCAACGTGCCGCAGGCGGGCGTCGGCGTCGAAATTTGAATGTCAGTACCAACTTCACAGACAAATTAGGGGCAGCACGCAGGCGGGCGTCGGCGTTCGAAATTTAAATGTCATAATATGCAGAAAAATTACACATTATGGTCATAATGTGTAATTTTTCAGATAAGAAATTAGTTTTTACCAAGTAGTTTAACATTATGCTGATCGTAACGTGCGGTTTTTGTACGCAGTAAAGAGGGTTTATGATACGTGTGTAGATAAATAATTAAACGTATTCCTCGTAATATGCTACTGTTATTTATAATGAATAAATTTTAGCAAGACAACAGTTTTTGTTATCAAAATGTGAAATTCTTTAAATACCCATTACATAATTATACATTCCCATTTCATTTTTTTTTATTCCATTTGCTCGGAAGTGCGAAATGGGACGGTTTTCCTAATTCGGTTGGCTATGCGCAATGGCGCCAACGTTGTAATGTTGGTGAGCAAGTTGCCACATTCAGCCCGGGCTGCCGGTGGGCGGGCTTTCAGCGTAATGTAACAGCCCCTTATCTACACTTAAAATATGCAAACACCCTGCGCGGATCACGACAATCGATTCGAGATTACATTGTCACGATCGCGCCAGCTGTTTTTAGGATTCCCTCGGGGACATAAATAGGGCTGCGATGTTGAAGAGTGGTTCCTCGTAAGTACTGCGTACAACATATATAGGTATCTAAATAAGGTATGGCTACTTTCATAGTCCCAGCTTACTGCAAAAAACTTAGAGAGATATTATTGCTCTGCCGTAATACAGTATTTTACTAGTACGGAGAGCCTTCATATGTTTTTTTCAAAAAGCATGTAACAAAAGATTATAAATTCATAAACATACCCATGTGCCGTGTAATGTACTGTCAAAATAATTTTAATAATCTTTGTTTAAAGAAATAAATTTTCATTTCATTTCAAATGTATATACTAGGCCTGGTAGGAATATTTGGAATCGGGTTCTAAGCGGACCAACCCGTGTGGTAGTACGTTGCTAATTCACAACAAAGAGAGGTATTTGAAAATAGTTTACTCTCCGTCAAGGGAAGATTCGATAGATATAATAACTTTGCCTTGAACTAACAAGTTACGTGAAGTACAAGATACCGGGAAAGTGCAGCTTGAGAGAAAACAGGAAAAACAAAAAGGATCTAAGCTTCTTATAAATCATAGAAGCATCGTTCGCTCAGTAAAGTTCTGCTCTGCATCAGCTTCAGAGCAATTTAGTTTACGTTTATTTGGTCTAGGGGTATCTGTAAACTATACAGGATGTTGTTTTGTAAAGTTACGCCCGACTCGCGGAAGATAGTTTACCTATCGCTTGAAACTAAAATTTATTTTATTTTTCCCTCCCATAATTATGATTCACAAATTGCTGTAATAAATTTGTGCTGAAATATCCGCAACGTGCGGACATGCCCGGCCGGTCCGGGATGCGCGCGCGCGCCGCGCCATGTGATAGCAGTAAGGCTACAATTTTATGATTTTTAGGTAATTTTCTGTTTTCTTTATAGATTGTTTATGGTTCAGTGTTGTGTAAATCACCACCCCTGCGTCGGGGTGAGTATTTTGTATTTTGCCCAGCAACTTCCGCTTCTTACTTATGTACTTACGTACTTGGTTGACGTACCTATCTATAGAAATAAAGGTTGACACACACCGCCCTGGCGGCGGGTCGGTTTTGCCACGGGCCCGCGCTCTTGTGCTAGTGCTAGTCAGTGCTAGCCGGCATACTGGCGATGGCATTTATACGGACCCGGTTCTACCCAAGCCGTCCACAAGCCGACGCATGGTTGAAACAGTCAACGAAAACAGAACAGCCGCAAGGATAGCCGCCGGATGGGGCACCGCCAACAAAACGGCGCACGGACCTGCCAACTGAACGACGGCCGCCACCGGCACGACGCGGCTGTTCAAAACTTAAATCCTGTAAGCGACATTTTTGAAAAAAAGTTTTTTGGACCTACCTAAAATACTTAGTAAATAATTAAACAAATAATAAATGTCGCCCATTAAGGTCCCCACCGAGAGGCATGGGTCTTCATCCGAATACAAGTAAAATTTTACTTCAGTCGACCACGCTAGGCTCAGCGGGTAGATGGAGGAGTGTCGGGCGTTAGAATACATGCTAGGTTTTTATTTTTAATTTAAAGTAATATTAAACTTGATTATTCAAGTCATATCGATAAATAAAACAAGAAAAACAACAACAGTACAAAACCTATGTCATTTTACAATTAGTTAAGGAAAGTTTTTCTGTTTTTTTTTTTGTCAGTGGTGCTCACTAGGCTTTGGTTTTGGACAGCTAGATGAACGGAACGTTCAAACAACCGGCCAACGACGGAGCGACGGCGGCGTGGCGACGGAGGCTGTGGCAAGAGTTGTGTAAACAGCAAGGCCGGTCAAGGAAAAAACCAAACTGAACAGAACCAAACTCCGAAAACTGATGGCATAAATGATTCTTGCTTGTCATACCGGAAGCGGTTCGCTGGCGGTAGCGCGTCGGTTTGACAATATTGAAATGTCATCTGCCGCGCCGCTACAGACCCGCGCCGTGCAACCGGAGCGGACGGTGTATTTCAATCTTAAGAAATGCCCATCTCTAAACCGCTATTCCTCTTAAAGGAGACACATGGTAACTAAACGGAAAAAAAAAAAATTTGCTATTTCTTGGATCTTAAAAGAGATATGGATCGTGCGTCAAAAAATATGTACTTATGGGTATTATATTAAAAATATATCAGAACAGTGTTTGAAATTAAGAAATATTCAGTGGTTTTCATTCATTTCAGGTCAATTGCAGTGTGGGCTGCCATAAACATTATTTTAACCAATCATCAAATAAAAATCCCAAGTTAGGTGACAATAGCAATAGTCTCAGTGTATTTGACAGACACTGCGAATAGTTTGTCTAGGTTTGAGCTGGCAAATAGAGGGGCAGGTCTTAATCAACCTAATTAAAGTGCGGCATCGGGTCTTCGTCCACCTACCGACAGCCGAGCCAGTCAAGTCGGTCGGCCGCAACACTTCCGACCCTCCACGTCCGTAATTAATTCAATGATCGTCCGCATAATGACTTGCAATGTACCACCCCCTCCCCCTCCAGCCCCCTACCCTGGCTTAGCTACTAATCTCTTCTCTGAGTTGTTTAGCTGAACTAATGTGATTCTACGCTAGAATCAACTAAACCTCACCATGTTTAAACTATAGACTTAGCCGGACTCAGGCTTCTCAAAAACTTATTACGAATTTAGGGTGACTTCGGTTCATATCACCAGTTGGCGACATTTCGACCACAGTAGAGGTGAGTTATTTCTTTGGAAGTTCAACAAGATACAATAGAAAATACAAGTAATACCGCTGATTTTCAGCCTTCTAGCTTCTAACTTTATAGGATTTCCTTATTCAGAATCACTTGAGGCAAACAATGTCCTAAAAATTTAAAACATATCAGAAAAAAATGCAGATCAAAGTAAAATTCATTTTGTACTGCGATCATAGAGGCTCCTATGTTACAGTTATAGGGGTTATAATCACCTGTATATTTATTATTATATCTAGTCTGGTATATAATATATAATCTTATAAGATTAAATATATATATAGTGGATTTACTCAAGAAGATAGCACGGACACAGAAATTTTAGTTAAATTAATTAAATTAAAGTTCTTCGGTATATGACTGCATGTGGCCTTTTATGTTAGCTTGATATTAAAAGTTGATCATTTTCATGAGTGGATATAATAAGTACAAATAAAGTCCATGAGTATTACATTAAAAATAACATAATTTTATTACAAATTATTTAACATAATAACACCCTGTTTACTCGAGATTTACCTCAAGAGAAAGTTATCCACAGCCATTAAATACAAAGATAAACTTGCCCTCATAGACTTAACTTTATCTATAAAGAAATTTAATTCAAGTAAACCTAGATCAAGTTTCAGGAAAACAATTTCTTAAAGCCATTTCAATCAGCTCTCTTCAAAGTGGCAAATTACAGTTAACGACGACACAAACTCTAAGAGCTCCTCAGCCTTTTTGTTAACACCGACGTGTGCCGTGCCAGGGCGGATTTTTTGGCATTGTCATTGCGCCGCTTTTAAACGTTCTCCCCATTAATCTTGCGTTTCGAATTGCATTCGATTTTTCGTTTTAGGCGGCTCGCTGTTCGGGCGCAGTTGTAACAAACAGATGCTGCCTAAGCTGAAAGGAATATTTCAAGTATAGGAATTGCTTTGGTTGGAACTGAGCACAGAAGAATAATACCTGCTTGTACAGTTCCTGCTTGAGTCACGCCTTTGGGTCTCTGTCCCAGCGTTATAGAGACCTAAATCGTTATCTAATGGTGTATTGTGACTAGAACTCTGCCGATGCCTACTGCAAAAGAAACTATCATGAAAGTCGATTTTCTATTTGTAGTACAATGGACTGCTTTTAAAGTAGTGTTTTTAAAATTTGGGAACAATGTTGTTATTTCCTACTTGGTTTGACGCTAATTTCAACAAACAGGAGGACCTCTGTGGCTCAGCGGTTGTGGCTCTGCCTGCCATGCGAGAGGTCCCGGGTTCGATTCCCGGCTGAGGGTAATGAAAAAAAAACAGGTCTTGGATGTTTATCTGTGTGTGCCGTCGCTGTTTCTGGTTCCCACGACACAGGGTATCCTAGTGTGGGGCCAGAAGCAATGTATGTGCCTGTATGTAAATTTTTATGTTTATGTTTAATAATTTATTCAAGTTGGGTCACTTTTGACATCTGTCAACAATAGAAACAGAGCTATGCTTCAATCTCCCTTCCTTTTCTAAGCGAAACAAGGAGAAGATGATTGCCGCATATAGCTTGTCCCTACTAATGACAGATACTATCAAATACTTCTAAGAATGACTCCACTGTAGTTACCATCTTAATTTATAATTAAAAGAACAGCTGCTGCAGTCGTATTTGTACTTACATGAGAAACTAACTATTAAAAAATTGTCTTTTGGTGATAAAATTTGATTTTGTACCAACAAACAACAATTATTCTCCTCGTACCTTTCTAATAAACTAATTAATAGAATTCATTTACTGCTTCGTATTTAAGTAAAGATAAGATAAGCGTTTATTCAAGCATCACAATATATAGAACACAACACAGAAAGTACAAGTACATTTACAAACAGACAGCCACAAAGCTCGAGATAAAATTATATAAAACTTTCTTAACCCCTTTCCGGACATATATTAAATAGCTTACAGAAAATTCCATTGGTTTTAGACTTTATCACCAAGACACAATTGAATCTTTGGTGGGAACATATTTCCCTCTAACCAGAAAAGTGTTAAGAATGCGATTGAATAGACAAAAGTATAGTAAAGTGTGCTGTATGTGGCGACTGTGAAACGTTTCCAACTCAGCATTACGCTACAGGAAGCTGCAATGCTGGTATTCTGTCGGGACCAAGATATTTAAAGACAGGTATCTAACGTTGTGGTTAAACTGCGATATCGAAGTTATTCCACAACTCAAGAACTTTGGAAGAGAATGCGGTGATTCCTCGCGCACAGTCTCTTAACATAGGCCAAATAACTTAACAATTACATCAACAAATTCTATGCACAAATATTAACTCGGAGGATTCTTGACAGATGTCGGAGTCCGAGTTTCAATCAGCACTTGTTAATGCAATTAAATAGGGTGGAGTATGTATGAGCTGATCAGTTTGACCAAAATGGAACTGTGTGTTCTGTATGGACAGTGAATTTTACATTCCCGGTTTTGATCCTCTGCTTCTGTATTATTTTGATGTGTAGCAAAACCCACTTACTCTTACGTTATAGTTTTAAGACTCAGTACCTGTGTGACCGAGATTTCTTGATCCTTGCAAAATAAAAGAAAAAATACCGGTCAAATGCGAGTTGAACCACGAGGGTTCCGCAAAAATCGCATTTGAATCGCATTGGAACTACAAATTATTGTTTTTTTTTTTCAACTTTTGCTAAACATCTTAATTTGTGCCAATTTGGATGATTCTGAGTCAATGGGTAGTATCCTATCTATAAGGTTATGATTCCCTTGCGAGTGTCAAGCAAATTTAGCAAAGGCATTATTATTGATGAGCTTTCGAATGACATGCGTCACGCCACTATTGATTAGTTACCTTTTCCTTTTAAGGGTTCTGTACCCGAAGGGTTCCAAACGAGACCCTATTACTAAGACTTCGCTGTCCGTCCGTCCGTCCGTCCGTCCGTCTGTCACCAGGCTGTATCTCAAGAACCTAGCTAGCTAGAGAGTTGAAATTTTCACAGATTATGTATTTCTGTTGCCGCTATAACAACAAATACTAAAAAACAGGATAAAAGAAATATTTAAGGGGGCTCCCATACAACAATTCTTTCAATATCACATACAAACTTATGGATGCACCTGGTTACGTACATGGAGTGTGAAAGTAACCGCACCAATAACTTTGTAAACAATATTTTGCTGTGTAAAATCCAAACTATTCACTCCACACCATCGCTTCCATTGAACGGTGGTACGGAACCCTTCGTGCGCGATTTAGACTCGCACTTGACCGGTTTTTTAAATAGCTGTTGTTACGGCGAATGCGAATCGCACTTGGCCGGTTTTTATTACTCACGAGTACTGCTAACACTGCAGGCCTCATTGCTCTTACCTGAAATACAAGAAATATACAATTAGTCTTATTGAAATCCTGAGTATATCTACCAACTTCCATCCGGATAAAGGCATGTACCGCTCGACACTATTTTATTTATCCACTAACTTTATTATAATCTCGTTGCTAGCGTATTTACGCCAGCTGTAGTTGCCAAATGGGGAACCTCGAACTATGACTGACTTTAAACGTTCCCTTTACCACTAACGTAACCAAAACCCGTGTTTCGAGCACCTCAAACACAACCGAGCACCAGCCGATATTGCTCATTATACAGAAGGGATTTTCATAACACTGTTCCGAGGAGTTGTCGCGACGCCGACAGTGGTTCCGACTACTTATACACCCATTTAGAGAGAGATTGGCCGACCTACGAGGTAGATTGAGGAACTTCTGCGATAACTTGCCGAAACTTGGCACATTTTGACGCTGCAATACTTGGATAAGGTAAACCGACTCCCTAATTAAGTTTGAGACGTTCAAACGCTGCTTAGAGGGTCGTATTAGTGAAGTTAAAGAGCTGGGGTTGAACGACCGGTTGAAGGCGATCTTTGCATTCGTAGACGCGGAAAAGAACATTTCGGAATAGTCTGGGGGAATGGGGTTAATCTGGCTCAACACAGACCTTGCTGTTAATAGTTTTGTAATTATTTATTCCTACTTATTAATTATGATATAATGATATTATAAAATTTGTATTAGTTAAGCACAAGCAATTTTTAAAAGAGATTTAAAAATCTATCTGTGGGAGTTTCTGCGCCCTTCTTCTCCCATAGTGGTCAAATGTAGATAAGTGGCAAAAAATGACGATTGCTAAGACATTTGGAATTTGGAATCTGCTTGAAGACGATGTGATCGGTCACTTTTTTAGCAATATTGCCAGGAATATTTTTCACAAAAACTTCTAACTCAACCGCGTTTATATTGATATTGACTATGTTAAATGTGAGTTTTAAAAAAATATTAACTAACTTTTCTCTTTGAGATGTTTACCTCTAGCTCCGTAAATTTTCATTAGATTATAGATCAAATGAAAACTGAACAACAAGATGTCATGTATATTTATTATTATTTTTGTCAGTCGCCCTTTATTTTTCGTACTAAAATAAGCATTGGTAATTTTTTATTTTGTATATACTCACATTTACATTTTCATTGTCAAAGAGTCGAGAAGAAATAAATTTTTATTCACCCAATGACAATACAATTATTTTTAATTTTACTGTAGAAATTAAAAGAACAAAACACTACAGCTGGGGTACACTACAGATTCTATAAAGAGCTCCGTGGTCTAAAAGGAGCTCCTTGGTCTAATGGGTTTCACGCTTGCTTCTCACACAGGAGGTGCAGGTTCAATTCCTGACCATTTACCAATGAGATAATTAATTTATCTTAATTATATTATACGGACGTTCTGACGGTGATGAAAAAACATCGTGAGGAAACCTTCATTACTCCATAGCTGCAGCGATGGGCTAGCTCCCTGTCACGCAAAATGTAGTATTGAATAACTGGCCCAAAGTTGGCACAATTGTGCCTCTGCCATCCCGTATGGGAAAAGGCGTGATGTTATGTTATTCATATTCTAAAAAATATAAAAAATTAGAACGGTCCTAATTCCAATGTCGATTGTTGTTCACTGTAACTAGTTATAATAAATAGAAGTTTATATTCAGCCCAAATATTATGACTTACTCCTAGTTCAACTGTTGTTGACTTTCAAAGGCCCTTCAGTACGGATAAACACGATAAAGATCGCATTATAATATTAAATGAAGAATATGTTTTTCCCTCTCGTTTTTGCAGCATCGCAACCCCAACAAATTGCCGGACCGTGATGAGTTGATACTTGATAACCTCCATCGGGCGTTCATTACACGCTTTTATACCAATAATTACCAGTCATAATCAACAAAAGAGTTTAAAAACATCACTAGGACCTCCGATGACGACATAATGATGGGCTTGGACGTAAGACACAATAACGGAGAGTAAATTCCATGAAAGCATTGTATTAAGTCATTAACTGCGCGGTAATCAGTCGACAGAGATCGCCCCTATCATGTTAAGGCTTGAACAAGTGTTAATAATGGCTAGTATTTAATCACACATCAAAAATACTGATTTTCACAGCAAAAAAGGATCAGCAACACTTTTAATATTTTAAATATTTTATGTGTACTCAAGTTTATGTTTTAAGTATTTTTTGTTGTTCTTACATGTTCAACCTAACATGAAGGATAAAAGGGGGCTTCGCTTTGCCCACCCCCTTTACCTTTCACCTAAGCTGGCACAGCATTTTGCCCTGATATTTACTGTGCAAATCAGTATTTTTGATGTGCAGTTTAATATTTCCCGTTAGTAATATATTAAATTCTAGGCCAAACCGTTGGCAGAAAAATGTGGCATAAATATATGTTATAATAAGTTTATTAGAGATGAACTTGAGTGGAAAATATAAAGACTAACTGTTATACTTATAATATAAAAACCTTTATAACTGATGCTTTATTTCTGATTAAATATAAATTCGTACCTAGACAAAACATTTTTCATATGAAACTAGCACGTAAAAAAGGAAGAAAAATTTAATCAAATGTGTGCGTTTTATTTTATTTTTAAAGTTACTCAAATGTATCAACTCGCGGAGATGTTCGTTTTCTTTGTCTAATGCTCAAGGCCATTGGCGCTTGTTCAGCCCTTAAGATAGTCTCAATTGAAGTACCGACAAACAATGGATGTTAATGTTGTAGAAAGGGATAAAGGTTAATGTTTATATTGTAAAAGGTCAAAAATCATTATATTAAATAACAAACACTTATTTTAAGTGTGCTGACTGAATCTCAGAACTGAGGATGAAGCCTGAGAACTAAATCCAATGAAACCGAAGACATAACAGGAAACTTTGAAAAGATAATAACTAAAGTAACTACGGATAATACACTGGACACTATTTACACACATTGATCTAGCCCCAAACTAGGATTCCCTGCATCTTGGGTGCTAGACAACGATACACATACTTATGTAGATAAATATTATACTTAGATAGATAAACAACCATGACTAGTGTACAAACATCCGTTCTCATCAAACAAATATTTGCCCCCACCGGGACTCGAACCCGGGACCCTTGGATTCGTGGGCAGGGTCACTGCCGACTCGGCCATTCGGGTCGTCATACCTGATCGGACAGTCAATTGATTGGGATTTGATTTAACAATGAGTTTGCATGCATTGAAAGTGGTCACTTTTGCATTTACCAAATTGTGACAATACAGCTCGGGATTGAGATGAGCTCGCATAATGCTACTTTGTTCATGCGGATATGACGAAAGTTTGGAACAACGGCTGTTCACGACCGCTGGCCGTGGTTTCGGTTTGATAGTTAAATATTCCCAGTTTGGGATTAGAACAAAGCATGTGCCGAACGGGTGTTAATAACGTCCTTTGTTGTGTTAAATTGGCATGTGAGTCGTAAAATCAGCCACTACTCCTGTTTATCACACTTGTAACCAATCGTGAAACCTCACGATTCACGACACTTTGGGTGCCTGCTTAATTAAGTTTTCGGACTACTCGTTGTCAGTGTAGGCTTTGATAGATTTTAGGATACAATACTGAATTTCACAAAACCTTCTACCCGTACTGTATGTCTAAAAAAGCCTTCAGTAAATTATGCGTGTATCGCTAGTAATAAGTATGTACGTGGGTCGATCAACTTTTATATAATATAATTTAGTTTGTCGAATACAAATTAAACATTTTCTAAATATTTCGATGATGTGAATTGGCGTTATTGTTTGTACTTCTCTCTTTCGTAAAAGTTATTGTATGTATTTATATGTAAAGTGTACGTAGTACATTTCAGTACTTATTTAGTAGTTACTGTATTTATTTTATAAGTATTTAATTTATTTCTTGGCATTTTATTTATACTTGTTATTGTGCACTGCCTACCTACCTACCATTTATGATAATATTTCCTGTAAGGTCATGGTTTGCTGGAAGAAATTTATTTTCAGTGATAAGCTCGCCTTTGTACATACATTTTATTTTAATGTAACGTAAAAAATATTTGTGTGCAATAAAGAATTATGGATTATGAATTATTTATTAAAGTATTTTTTTCAAAATAAATATTATTTCTTGCATAAAAAGCTTAGATGAACCTCAAAAAATGACCCTTTGCTGACCAGTCTTATAATAATATTAGGGAAATTATAAGTCAAGCCACAGATTTCTTTATTGACCTCGCGATCTAACTTCTCATTTTATAAATAAGCAACGGGAAAATGAGATAGCCTCTAATAAACAAATCCGTCTTTTTACAACGCCAACTAAATATTCTATAGCGTCAAGTAAAGATCAACTATTATTTGTACTGGTCCTTTTAAGGGTTCCGTACCCGAAGGGTTCCAAACGGGACCCTATTACTAAGACTCCGCTGTCCGTCCGTCCGTCTGTCACCAGGCTGTATCTCACGAACCGTGATAGTTAGACAGTTGAAATTTTCACAGATGATGTATTTATGTTGCAAATACTAAAAAACAGGATAAAATAAATATTTAAGGGGGCTCCCATACAACAATTCTTTCAATACCACATAGAAACTTATGGATGCACCTGGTTACGTACATGGAGTGTGAAAGTAACCGCACCAATAACTTTGTAAACAATATTTTGCTGTGTAAAATCCAAACTATTCACTCCACACCATCGCTTCCATTGAACGGTGGTACGGAACCCTTCGTGCGCGATTTAGACTCGCACTTGACCGGTTTTTTATTATTTATACATTGCACCTTATTTACTAACTCAGCCACGAATTATACATCTTATCACCATTTTACGTTTTAAAGCTTCAACACAAGGTCCTAAAAAAAATATGATTCAAGCTTCTATAAACAGTATCATTAATTATAACTAAGCATGTAAAATAACGCATCATTATTCTTTTATCGTGAAAAAAGCCACTGCAAGATTTGGCGCGAGTACGCGAGACGACAGCGACCGGCCATTTGCACCAATCAGAGAGCGCCATTCGATCTTGTACCGACGAGTTAGTCACGTTTATTTGTTTATTCGTGCGTTCGTATTACAATTATTTCATCCGTAATTAAAATAAAGAATGCCAATAAGGTTATATACTGAATACTAAATACTGAGATACCAGAACTGAGCTCCAGAACTAAAATAAAGGACGTAGCGGAAAAGGCAGCTGAATTGAAGTGGGACTAGGCAGGCCACAGCAGGCCGTTTGCAACCCGACCGATAGGCCAAACTAACAACTCTCTAGATTCCAAACGCGAAAAGGGGACGTGGTCGACCCAGGAAGCGCTGGAGTGACGAATTGAGGTACCACAACTGGTGGGAGGTAGCCCAGGGGCGTGAAGAGTGGAGGAGGGGAAGAGAGGCCTTTGCCCAGTAGTGGGATGATGTAGGCTAATAACAATAGCAATAATAAGGTTACATGCTCTTTGGCTAGAGTAGGTTTTTTTTTTTTTTTTAATCTTATTTATTTTATAAGCCATACATCTTATGATTAAGTCAGCTTAAAAATAATTAACAAAGTTACAGTGCTTACAGTATTACTTTAACAAAAGAAAATAACATTAAATAAATCTAAAATTGGTTGGCTAGACTAAGTTATTGTGGCTAAATTTCAATTGGGTTAAAGATTATGTTAAAACTTAGAAGCAAAACCGGAGCGTAGCGAAGCGAAGCGGAGCGACGCCTATGCAAATAAAAACAACATTTAA
The DNA here is from genome assembly GCA_949825045.1 of Argyresthia goedartella. Lineage (NCBI taxonomy): Eukaryota > Metazoa > Arthropoda > Insecta > Lepidoptera > Argyresthiidae > Argyresthia > Argyresthia goedartella. Next base: position 17,798,212 of record OX463810.1, read on the forward strand.
CGATATGAATAGTTTGTTTTTTTCGGGTGGATGCGCTTCAGTCGAGTTGAGTTGAGTGGATTACTGTGGCTCAAACAGGAATAATTACCAGAATGAAAAGTTTTCGAGTTCAGATAAAATTAACCTTATGTCATGGTGTATTTAAGAGTCTCTGACAGTTATATTCTCCTACTTTTTCGACGCGTAATTTTCCCTGCTTCCTACACTAGTTGCTGTGATTGTCCAGACTTTCATCGCAGTACATCTGCAAGCATGTGATGATGGATTTCAACACACAAATTGATTTTTCAAAAATAAAGTCTTTTATTTTGTCTCCTCTCAATAGTTTCTAGGTAAAATTATTGGCCATTATTTACTTTGATCGCAATTTTAGAAAAAAATTGACGATCAATAAATGTGGGATGTGTTACATTTTAAATGTACTGAGTTAAAAAATTAGAAGCTCTTATTGAAGAATATCTTATTTGATGTCATATATTAATATTTTAGAAGTTTTCTGCTTGAATACATGTTGTTTTTAGATGCTCAAATTAACCACCATGCTGAGTTGTATTTAGAGTGGCTACATAGAAGATAACTAGTGGTTAAGATAGTATCATTCAGACGCTCGTTAATTGTAGCCCCCCAGTTTCCGAAAGAATGGGCAAATGTAACAAGCGGTTAATCGATCATTTATTCAAAATAGCGGCATGTGATTGGCTGAAAAGCGTTTAACAAGAGTTTAACAAGTTGTGACAGCTAGTTTTCTTTCAGAAACCGGGCGCTAGGCAATGTGGCTTTTTGAGGCGTATAATGCTAATATTAAAAAGAAGAGAGTGTTTTTAGCACCCATAATATTATGTTAATAAATGTAGCCCATTAATGTCCCCACCGAGGGGCTTAGGCATTTTCCCGGATACGAGTAAGATTGAGCCATATTCCAACTCGCTGGCTCAGTGCGGGTTGATGGAGGGGTCTTACGGCCACTACCACGAAGGGAAACAGCTTAACGTGTCATCCGTAACACTGAACGCCCGATAATGAACTTAAGATAGATTATGTATCGCATTGGTACAAGGTCAGGTTTCGAACCTGCATCTCATGTGTGTGAAGCAAGCGTGGAACCCTAATGGCTTTCACGTTTACATAGAGCACGGAACTAAAACATTGTTTTCTAAAATATAGGGCTTTTGTTAGTTGTTTTAAGTGTGGCGTATTAGGAAGAAATTCTGAACAGCACGCGACATACCTATACAAGGTGACATTTAATTAGCTGACCATATTTTAGGAAATGACAGTAACCATTATTATGAACAACTTTCCCCAAGTAAAATATGGGCGCAAACAAAAAAATAATGGGGTACCCCATAGTAATTTGTTATCAGCTGATCGGGTCAATGTACTGAGGGACAAATATATTTTTCTATTTGCGACCATATGTTTCTTGGGGAAAGTTGTTCATAATGATGACTACCATCATTCCCCAAAATATGGTCAGCTATTTAAATGTCACCTTGTATATCTGTGCGAAGTTGTGGGTCCAAGGTAGGTGAAGGCTAAAGACCCGCAGTGAAGCAAAAAAAACCCTAAGATTGTCTGAAATTACTATTACATATTTTTATGTTTGTGCTGAATAATTGCAGTTGTTTTAATTTTTATGCTTCTTATGTTCTTATGACTTTGAACTTTATGCGTAATTACTTATGCTTAATGATTTTACGAAAAAGGGTTTACAAAATTTTGGCTAAAAGTAATTATGCCAAACAATAGTCTTACATTTCATATCATGCAAGGCAACAGTGAACCCAAAATATCACCTGCACGTTACTTAATTGTGATTTTCACATTAGGCAAAAGCCGTGAATAATTTTGTGCAACTATAATGTGGTACTGGTACTGCTCCCCACAGAAGCGAATTACATTTTCATTCCATTCAATATGTAGAGAGGCTTTCACGGGATTTATTCTTCAACCTACTTTGTTACGCCGATTTCGCTTTAAAAAGCCCAACTTCATTATAGGAAATTCGGTTCGTTCGTTTAAATTTTTATTCGTGAGTGTTGCTGCCAGTATGGTGTTGACTACATGTTGTCAACGTCCCTAAAAACTTTTACCGATTCATCAACAAATTTATTAAATTATATTTAGTATTCGATATCTGCTAATATGTGATTAGGGTGGTGGGAATAAACCGATTATTTTCACACGTGAATAATAATAAACGTAAATTTGTCATATCGGGACTTTAGAAACTAGTCTATTAAATAGATCTTTACCTTTTCAATGAAGATACATTCCACAAAATATATATTCACGAGAAATATTTATATTTGAGAGTCATATCACTAATGTTGAATGTCCGTCTGGGCGATGGCGCCAAGTTGCGTGGGCGCACCGGCACCGGCTTGCGAATCAACGGTACCACTGCTCTATTCCAAATGCTATGCAACTCGATAGCATTCCGTCACACTCACTACAACCAAGACAGAAAGAGATAGCTTATATTTCGACATCACTCATTTGAATTGATTTCCGGATATGCCTTTCGCCACATTCACTTTGTGGTTACTGATAATTTGTCAAAGATACTAATTGCTTCGCTCAACTTTGGCCCGAATGAGATGTTATGAATTTTCAAGAGACTGTTAGCCATCTACGATATTACAAACTTAACTATGGACGATTAGTCTTTCAGTAGAGGTAGTTGGTAAGTCACCTACCTAACCTAACCTAACCTAACCCAACCCATACAATCATGTACCTTTATCTTATATAGAATAAAATATTTAATGCATGTCGGAAAAAAATATCGTAGGTACAGTCTCGGTAATTATTCCCAATAAGTAACTGAAATTTGAATTAAACATTTTCTTAACCTCAGATTAAACTCTTTGGTCCCTTAATAACTCTTTGATCAATCTTCCATAGTGATGTATTTGCGAAAAGCTATCAGTAAAAGAAATAGTTTCGTCAATCACAAACATAAGTAATGAGATGCCTAGTTATCTGTAAATAATGCATGCAACGTTGTCATAGCAACAGAATTTCTATAGTGGCATAGCTCTTATGTTTTCAAAAATATGTACAAATTAATACGATATTCAACCTTGGGTGGGTCGAAAATTTGCTTCCGACTGTACCTACTAAAAGTTTTTCTTTGAAAGTTTCTCAAGAAAAACATTACTTCAAGCTAGTTTAACTGGGATGCGAATTATTGTTATTAAGTAATTGATACTTTTTGTTTCCAGCATCGTTGCTACCGATTAAATATTTGTTATGTCTTTGTCTATAAAATATCTCACCAAAAATATTTACATGTAAAATGTTGCCAAGACGAGACCATATAGTCGCACTGGCAAAAAGTTATCAGATTTCATGTAGAGCCAAGCTTCTGACTCTATGCGCCATACCTCTACAAGCTCTAACTTCACAAACATTGTCATAATATGTGGCTTGGCCGTTTTGCTACCGTCACATGGGATGCTCGTAAGGAGAAAAAAATATTCACTATTCGCAAAATAAACAAATCGACCAAGCCACATATTTTGACAAAGGTGTAGAGTTTGTGAAGTTAGGATTTATAGAGTTAGGGCGTGTAGAGTTACAAGCTTGTAGAGCCATGAATCTGATAACTTTTTGCTAGTGTGATCCATATGGTGTCGTCTGGGCAACATTTTACATAAAAAATGTTTTTGGTAGGATTTCACTTCTTTTTGTAAGTTGCCTGAGTCAATATCTTTTTATATTGTTCATTTTGTCTTCTTTTTTTGGGGGTATATTTATTGCATATGAGAGGTCCTTTTTCATAGCCCACTCTCTATCTTTGCCATTTTCCGATTCGTAATATATGTTTGTGGAATCGGGATTCTGAACTGTAATTTTTAGGGTTCCGTACCCGAAGGGTTCCAAACGGGACCCTATTACTAAGACTTCGCTGTCCGTCCGTCTGTCACCAGGCTGTATCTCCAGAACCTAGCTAGCTAGAGAGTTGAAATTTTCACAGATTATGTATTTCTGTTGCCGCTATAACAACAAATACTAAAAAACAGGATAAAATTAATATTTAAGGGGGCTCCCATACAACAATACCACATACAAACTTACAGATGCACCTGGTTACGTACATGGAATGTGAAAGTAACCGCACCAATAACTTTGTAAACAATATTTTGCTGTGTAAAATCCAAACTATTCACTCCACACCATCGCTTCCATTGAACGGTGGTACGGAACCCTTCGTGCGCGATTTAGACTCGCACTTGACCGGTTTTTTGTTTTTGACTTGACTCTTCGATTGCGGTTCAAGTTGATATCTAGCCACCTAATTGTGGTAAGGGATCAGTGGCATACAATAGGATACCCAGCAAGATATACCTGGCGTCTAATGCACCGCACTCGCAATTTGACAACATTCTTAGCCCGATGTTCGGATATACATTAGGCATTTTGCGCGCGCTTAATTTTATCTCGTTATTTATAATTTGGGGGGTGATTTACTTAAAATCCTGAAAAAGGGGTTTTATTATTTAAATCCAGGAGATCGTTTATCAATTTTCATACTTCTAGCATCAAAAGTTACGAAAGTCTTATAAAAACTTTTATCCCCCAAATTTAAGGGTAGGGGGTCAAAATTCAAAGTATTAGTTTTTTTTTGTTGTTTGTATACTAATTGACGAAGTACATAAGTAAGTAATATTATTCGTATAATTATGTACTAATATTTGGAAACCTGACGAGATCCCAATCCCCTACTTTAAATAGTTGAGGGATGTTTTATAAGCCTGAGACACGTATTTTCTTATTTGTATTATACTATAATAAGAAGTCTGTGTCCTTGTATAATTTTCAGATCTCTAGCATGAAATTCTGTTTGTATGGGAAAACGTATACAAACTGCCATCCCCTAATTTTAAGGGTGGGGGTGATTTACTTAAAATCCTGAAATATCTATTTGATTATTTATAACATGGAGTCCCTATACAAATTTTCAGACCTCTAGCATCAAAATTTGTGGAAGTCTTATACAAAATTCCATCCCCTAGCTTAAGGGGTTGGGGGATAAAAATTCCAAGTTTAAGATTTTTTTGTTGTTTCTACTAATACTAGCTTACGTACAAAATTTCAGCTTTCTAGGACTTGAGGAAGTACCCTAAGAATCATGATGATCATCAGTGAGTCAGTGACGAAGTCGGGGTATTTTAGATATCAATAAAATCTAAAGTATTTGGGCTATGCTATTAAAACTTTCTATGTAAATTAAACCTACTACTGATATCATATCCCGAGAATTTTGCTTAACTGCTCTAATCCAAGCCCAAGTTGTGAGTGTTCAAAAAATCGACGAAGCACTTCGAGAAAAGGTCGGTAGTGCCCTTGCGCTTCGCTTGCTCGTCTTGGCGGGGGCACTCCCGTGCCCCTGATAATATTATGGTATGTTGACTCCCATGTTTCAGGTTTTTAAAAAAAATACATAACATAACATATCGTCACGCCTTTTCCCATACGGAGTAACAGAGGCACAATTGTGCCACGTATTTAAATATTTATAGTAGTTATATATATATATATATATATAATAGTTTAAATAGGCATCAATTTTTTATGTAAATAATAAGTGCCCTATTCATATAATTTCAAAAACAATTCAGAATAAGCTTGCCTTTGTAAATGTCTTTCCTATTTTAGTGGAATTTATTGTTTCATGCAATGCAATACATATATACGAATAAGATATCCATTGAATTGATAGCTAGTAAGTTCCCACATCATGTAGATTGTGACCAAATAATAATAAAATAAACTTTACTTTTATACTCGTTAAGATAGCACGCAATACTTAAGTTAGCCGATGGGCTGCCTCCTCTCACACAAAATGGTACTGGAGAACTGGCTAATTGTGGTTGCAGCTATTCCTCTGCCAGCTCATATGAGAAAAGTCGGGAAGCTATTGTGATCGCAATTAGTAAGTTTATCTAGCGCTCTGTCATTTTACCCCTTCACCCATCAGCCTTCGCTTCACCGTCTCCGACTGTTTAAGCTCCATTCATTGCAGTGCAGTTCATTGAACTAGGGCCCTTCACGTCAGTTTCGCGTTAGCGTTACATTATAGTAGTTACCCCATACTTAGCGGGCATGGTTACACTATGTGCAGATAACTTACTTGATTAGAGGCCTATTCAAGCGTGAACCATTAAATACGTGAGCAAGACTGGTTACATTGAACACCTCTGTAGATATGGACAAGGATCTACTGGAAGAGCAGGCTATTTAGAGTTCCACCAAGGAAAGTGAGATAATAAGCTGGAAACGTGCATCAACCCTTCATTTCGACAACCTTAATGTTACAAAAGTCACAATAAATCACGTGTCGGCGTCTTAAGTTACTCAAGATCAAAGTGTAAAAAATCGGGATATCAGAAATGTCTTCCTACCTATGGTTTCAATGATGATGACAACTTGATAACGATTGTAGGGCATACAAATTAAAATTATGTCTCAAAAGTCACAATAAATAGCGTATCCGCCTCTCACGTTTTCAAGCTCAAATGTAACAAAAAAGTTTTTTGGCAAAAATATCTCGCTTTCTATGGATTCAATGATGATGGCATCTGCATAACAATTGTGGGGCCTGAAATTCTTAATGAATGAGTAATACGATATTTATTGTGAGATTTGGGACAGCATAAGGAGCCCCAATAAACGGTTTTTGCAAATTTCCGGCTTATTATCTAACATTCCAAGATAACTTTCTTACATTATGGCATGTTTATGAAATTTCCGTGACAAAAGTGTAGTGTATCTCGACGCTTCAAAAATAATAGTCGTTTATGTGATTGTTACATAATTAATGGCATTAAAGGATTAAAATAATAGCGCGGTTTTTTGAAACGAGCCAACAGGTTAGTTTGATATTGATTAATTTATTAATTCGATGTTTTTACTAAATTTGAATGCAGTAAAAACATCGAATTCGTTGTTATTATGAAGCATTTTCATGGCTTATCTTTATGCTGGTCGTAATTAGCGTTTTTTGAAAGCGGGTTTATGTTATGTGTGTGTAGATAAAGTGCTTTATATAATAACATGTACAGCAAAACACGCTTGAAATTATATCCACTTGCTTTGAGCCAAAACCGCTTTTTAGCTTTATAGAAGAGATGTAGTGCCAGTGACAGAAGTTGCTTATTGTATGCGAAACCTTACATTTATACCGATAACTTTTTTTCTCTTTGAAATACAATGTCCAAGCATAAAATCCAAAATATTTTTACAGCATCGACTGCATACATAATAATGTAGGGTAAAATGTAAGAGGAACTAAGTTATTTTGTTTTTGAGGAGTGATGAAATGACGTTTTTCGACGAATTGAACAACTTTTCTCCAGGGCAATCCTATCCTAAGCCATCAGTAAGCTGCTAAAGCTAATATAGATCCACCAAATTACGTATGTTTACATGACTCTGTCCTTTAATCCCCAGCACACATTGCTAAGTATATGTTAATATCTACATAGTAATAAAGACATTTGAACTTCGAACACGTCACCACAAAATGGCCATCAACTGGTCACATCGCGCTTCCATCAGGAACTTTAATGGCAATGTCTAAACTTAGCCGACGGTCACCCTGATTGATGTTGACCGAGTTCACACACAAAGCCTAGAACCAACACAGAGTCTACAGACAGTACATAACCGGCAGCCTTATGGCGTAAGTCGTCTGAGTTATGAACTTCATATAGACTTTTACGTTTGACACCTTGCACAAGACTCATCTGTCAAATTGGTATCACGCAAGTAGCATCATAATGGAAGCCAAACCTAAGCTCAATGAATGAAGCCTAGAAGCCTTCGGTGATACCCCGCAATCGATGAAATTGTATGAGCATGAGATGAACCATAGACACACGCTATGAACTTCAGAGAGTTACGCCATAAGGCTGCGGGTCTAACATGTGGATCTAACTGACTACTGAAACACAACTTCGTGACCAGATAGGGCGCATCAAGCGGTACGTTTTGCAGAGGACGTGGCGCCCCATGGGGAAACAAAGCACAATCCCCTCGATTCAACATTGCACTCACTAACTTTAGTGGTTTACTAACGTTTCATCCAAATTTCACTGCGCTGTGATCTGCTAGATTATTTTTCATTAACAAGAGCTGTGCGGCGATGGGCTAGCCCCCTCTCACGCAAAAATGGAGTATTGAATAAGTGGCCCAAAGTGGGCACAATTGTGCCTCTGCCACCTTGTATGGGAAAACGGCGTGACGCTATGTTATGTTAAGAGTTGTAAAATTAGTTACTCAATACTCAATTTTTGCGGGATAGGGACCGAGCTCATCGCCGCAGCTATGGGGTAATGAAGATTTCCTGACGATGTTTTCCATCACCGTTAGAACGTCCGTACAAAGTACCTGATATAAAATACCTATTTTATCGTCAATAAATTCAAATAAATAATGTGCCAAATACAGTTTGATATTTATTGAATAAATTAAATAAAACTTTCTAAAACTAATAAAAAATCATGTTTTTCAAACGGAATACAGTATTTATGTTACTTATATTATTTCGTCCTACACCTTCAATGTTATCGTGTATTATTTTATTGTGTGGTATGATGTGGTTGTGATGTAGGGTACGTTCGTGTTTGGTTACCTGGCCCCTCTCCCGTATCAGTCAGTAAGAGGAACGCGCATGGGCGACTTTTGTCAGTTTCGCCAATCTTATCAAGTGACGTGACAACCAAATACCAAATACCAAATACCAAATGCCTTTATTACTGTAGATATTTACATATACTTAGCAATCGTCATTTTTTGCCACTTCTCTACATTGGACCACTGTGGGAGAAGAAGGGCGTAGAAACTCCCACAGATTGATTTTTAGATCTATTTTTAAAAATTGCTTATGCATAACTAATACAAATTATAATATTTAGTCATTATCATAATTAATAAGCAGGAATAAATAATTACAAAATTATTAACAGCAAGGTCTGTGTTGAGCCAGATTAACCCCATACAGACCCATCATTTAAGTAATCTTGAACATTGTAATATCCCTTTTTCGACAAAGTCGCTTTAACATGGATTTTAAATTGCTCAAATGGCAATGTGAAGATCTCCAGAGGTATCTTGTTGTAGTAGAGAATGCATTGACCCTTGAAAGAATTGCTAACCTTCGCGAGTCTAAACCGGGGCCGCAAGTAGTCTGTGATTATTTCTTAGGTTAACATTACAGCTATCGCTAAGTTTGGGAAATTTTGTAAGGTTCTTGCGTACGTACATTATATTTTCGAAAATAAATTGACTAGCTACAGTTAGTATGTCAATTTCTTTAAAAAGCTGTCTTAAGGAGTCTGTGCGTTTTAAATTATAAATTGCTCGAATAGCTCTTTTCTGTAAAATAAAAATAGTTTGAATATCCGCTGCTTTTCCCCACAACAAGATACCATAGGACATGACACTATGAAAGTAACTAAAATATACTTGCCTAGATGTAGCCACATCCGTGTTTTGTCTGATGTTCCTAACAGCGTAAGCCGCAGAACTTAATTTACCAGCCAATTTTTCTATGTGGGGTCCCCACTGCAATTTGTTATCAATGGTTATTCCAAGAAACTTCGTGTCATTTACTAATTCTAACGTATTGCTGTCCAACACTAAACTGGTTCCAACTTGCCTGACATTTGGAAGTGAGAATTTGATACATTTGGTTTTACCAGCATTTAACAATAAATTGTTAACTGTGAACCAATTCAAGGTTAAAGATAATACTCTATTGACATCATCAAAATCTTATTTTTGTCTTTCAATTTTGAAGACCAGTGAAGTGTCATCAGCAAACAACACTATGTTAGTCAATTTCTCCACCATAAAAGGCAGATCGTTAATATATACCAGGAATAAGAAAGGGCCTAATATGGAACCCTGTGGAACGCCAATTTTTACCCCCGATCCATCAGATTTAACGCCGTTGACTTCTGCCTTTTGAATTCTATAGCTTAGGTATGATCTTAGTAGATCCAACGCTTTATTTCTAACTCCGTAATGATTTAATTTCATTAGTAACGTGTTATGATCAACACAATCAAATGCCTTCGACAGATCGCAAAAAACACCGACAGCATCCTGTGCGGCTTCCCATGCAGAATAAATATGAGATATAAGGGTAATACCTGCATCCGTAGTCGATTTACCCCTAGTGAAACCGTATTGCTTGGCGTGGAGTTGTTTTGTACTGTTGAAGTGTGAGAGTATTTGATTGAGTATAATCTTTTCAAAAATTTTACTTAGTGCTGGAAGAACCGATATTGGTCTGAAATTTGACGGATCACCCTTGTCTCCCGACTTGAACAGAGGTATAAGTTTACTGTGTTTCATGAGGTCTGGAAAAGCTCCATCATCAACACATTTATTAAATATATAAGCTAGGTGTGGGGCTATAACAAGTATTATTGAACCAATGACTTTGACTGACATTCCCAACAGGTCTTCAGTATTTTTTAAGTTAAGTAATCTATACGTTTTGACAATATCCTGGGGACATACATGATAAAATTTAAAATCTACATTACTGATGCTAGTGCTGTTTTTTAACAAAGTCTCTGCTTCATATGGAGATGAATTTAGACGCTCTGTTGTGAGTAAGGGTGCAAGAATGTTTCAAAAGCTCGAGCTACCTCAGCGTTGGATTTAACAACATCATCACCTATCTTTAAGCAGAAATCATTATCCCTTGGTATAACTTTGCCAGTTTCACGGTTTATGATTTGCCAAACCGTTTTCATTCTATTATTTGAATTTTGTATTTTTCTATTAACTGGGTGACATACAAATCGCCGCACGTACCCCGATGAGAAAATTATCTTTAACCGCGCCATGGTGTTCGGATTCCATTTGCATTCGGATATAGTACGCGCGTAAAAATACGCGACTTAGGACTATTACTGGTCTCAGAGCTTACTTTCAATGACCGCATCCGAGAGACTTGTAGGAGAGCCTTCAGGTCTCTCGGTTTCGTAATCCGACATACAAAACTGTTTAAGGACATTTCGATATTAACCACCTTGTACAACGCCTTTGTTCGGAGTAAATTGGAGTACAACGCAATCATCTGGGACCCACGTGAGGCTAAATATATGCTGGATAAAGTCCAACGAAAATTTGCTAGACTTTTATATCAAATTAAATATGGGTATTATCCCTACTTATTCCCGTCTCTATTTGTTGCGGGGAATGTGGGGGTAGACATCGTGGAGTTGAGGCGGAAGTTATCGCTGCTAGTCCACTTCTATCTGCTCCTCCACAACAAGGTAGATAATCCGGTCACAGTACAAAGTGTTGCTCTTAGCGCGCCGACTCGGTACGCGATGTTGCAATCGCGGCCGCTCTTCTCTTCTTATATCGTATATATCTTATATCTTCGCTACGGGTATTGTTTGTACACAGCACGCTCGTCACGCGCCCACTTTTCAGGCACTGACTCTATTCAATGCCTGTGTTGCTCAGCATTCAGAGTTAGATGTTTTTCATATGCCCCTATATATATATATATATATTTCCAAACTGTGTGTATGTTTTTAAATAATCGAGTATAATATGTCAAAATTCTATTTTTGTTTGTTAGTTTTGTTAACGGCCACACGTTTTGGTCCAAGTGTGACACAGTAATTGTAAATAAATCATTTAAATCTTTTAAATAGGCATGCGATATTTCGGTAGAAACCCAAAACTGGTGTTTTGAAGTCGATTCGTAGCTACCCATTTAAACCCACCCGATGGGTACAAAAAAGGGTATTTTCAATGTAGCCGATGGATATAGAGGGTATGTTTATTTATAAATACTAACCCTAGATTTTACCGACCTAAACTGAGGAGAACAGAGCCAACATAGATGGGCTTGACGAAACAAGCAAAATCGGCGTAACATATTGAATCGCCGCATGTTAGTGACAGTGTATGAATGGAAAGTCTAAAATGTATACCAGGAATACTATGTTTTTCGATTAAACTGTCTATACCTTCGATTTTCAAATACAAATTCAAAGCTATATTTGTAAAACTAGGTACATAGCAAAGATCTTACGAATACATTGAAAGTATCACTAAGTTTGGCGCATTGGCATACAAATAGTATATGTATGAAGCAGCACTAACATCAGCCGTGTAATTTACGATTATTATAAATATCTAGAATAGCAATAAAGAGTCCATATATTGCCCAATTGTCCAATTGTCTGAGCTTTAAATTATATCTAATAGATATTCATTTATTGATTAATGTGCCTTAGATGTAAGTAATTTTCTAAGGTTATACATTAAACTAGCTATTTAAACATATTCATATTATTCATTGCTCATAATTTCTCCGGAAATTTGTTGTATATTCTGGTGGTCTTAAATGAAATTAAACTTGACAAACACTGCAGTATCAAATATGTATAATTAAGGAACTGTTAATATCTTAAGATTAATAAAATAGCCCTTGCAAGATTCTGTACTAATAAAATGACATATAAACCGTATACATTTCTTCTGATACTTAAATACTATAGTAGTTTATGTGACTGATACATAATGGAGGGCATTAATACTCGAGAGAGAGTTTAAGAAACGAGCCGAAGGCGAGTTTCATAATATTGTAATATCACTCGAGAGTTTTAATTCCTAGTTATGTACACTAGTTTATCTACACACCTATCATAAGCTCTCTTTAATGTGTTCAGAAACCGTACGTTTAACCGTCATTGTGGCATTGATCATTGCTTTGATATTAGCCTGTTTAGACAGCATATAACGCATATGAAAATTGGCTTAATTTATTGCTCTTAAGTCTATGTGTGCATTCCATGACATGTTGTTGTCAATGAAAAGCCCTAAGAATTTAATAGAATTAGTCATAGTTAATGGGTGCCTAGCGGCGTCCAGGCACGCCATTTTTCCGTTAAAGGTTTTGAGTTTTATTATCATGGCATGAGATTCAAAATCGTGATGCCTCATAACCAGGTTCAAGTCTCCAGCGGTTAATGTCAGTTATTTATAATATTTTATATAAATTTCATAAATTTTGAGTACCTTTGTAGCAAATTTACCCGCATTTCTACTATATGTATTGGGTAAATACCATTTGGGGTTCTACCGTCGCCCATATTTATCAAAGTTGTGTCACCCTTTTTGTCACGGTGACAAAATCTCCCGTTCGCGCTAGCACCTAGTTGCCTTTGCGCGAGTGGGTGGGATGACTGGGTGGGCACGAGCCGGAGCGTCAGGTAAAATGAACCGATCTAGTCTTGACGAATCCAATGAGCTCAAACTGGATGGTTTTACTAGTATCGCAGTAAGCATCCTAGATCCCTCTCCCACCTTCGAGCTTCATCACCGGCTGATGATTAATAATACTTGAAAATAATATACTTTCACGACTAGTCAACACGACACGAATCTAATGAGCCCGAACTCGATGGTTTTACAAGTACCATCATCAGGTGATGATGACGAGACTATCGCCAAGTTATAGTAAAAATACTGTCGCGACAAATATAATGAGCCCAAATGGTCTTAAAAGTACCTCAGGATCCCAGAGGTCCCTCCCCCACCTTTGAGTTCCATCACCAGGCAAAATAAACTGGTCTTGTCCCGAAGAATCTAATGAGTCCAAATTTTATTGGTTTCCTAGTAAGCATCTAAATATGTTCGCGGTTCCCTCTCCCACAAATGAGGCTCGACGAAATCACCGGTAAAACTGCTTAACCGGCGAAAACTTCATTTTTACCGACCAATTCACTCGTAATGAAAATGGCAGTAAATTGCAAGCTCTGATAGTGTCAGGACTTTTCCCATACCTGCTGCAGGGTGACAGAAGCAACCTCGCACCCATAAGTATCCAGTTAATTAATACTCCATTTTACGGGAGTCTATCGTCGCAGCTATGTAGATAAGAAGGTTTCCTCACGATAAATTTTAGCACTGTTAGAATAAAGAGGCAACATATATATTTTGACTTCCAAATATGTTAAATGTTCACCAAATTAGTCCCCCCATGTCGTTTCACAGAACCGTATTGGTTGAATAGGTCACATGCTGTCCGAATACTAAACGTTAGGTAAAGGTAGACAAAGCGGAGCTGAGCGAGGCGACTCCTCGTAGTGTACTATTCAAGAGATCATTATAAAACCAAATAACCCGATTGAATTTTCTTTCAATACCACATACAAACTTAGGAATGCACATGGTTACGTATATGAATGGAATATGAAAGTAGCCGCACCAATTACTTAGTAAATCTCTAAAATCGACTGACTTAAATCTATATTGACTTATCTTATCACTAAAATTGCCTATGATTATGACACTCCCACAACTGAGACAAATCCAACGGCACCTCATTTATTAAAATCCATCATTTATGCTATAGCGCGTACTAACGAAATGGTCATACATACATACAACCGCTCGAAAAACCGCTCTTCTTGTCCAGTCGATTAAAAAAAAAGCTATAAAAATTAAGTGAACACTTAGTTAATTTGGGATGAAAATGTATTTTTTTGGATGTAATGTTTTAATCAATTTGGTGAATATAAGCCGAATATGATATACATTTGTCGATTCATAATTTTAAAAGTTTAACATGGAATTCAGCACTTGTTGTCCACGCCTATCTCGTGTTTCTACCTTGCAGGTGGGCACAGGCCAATATTTGCCGTACTGTGCTTAACAGGCATCTAACAAAAGTTTGTTAGTCAAAACGGGTATAATAAAGGCTAATTGAAAAGTAGTTTATCATGGTGATAACTAATAGTTTGAATAATTTGTACAAGTGGTGCATTACCTTTTCCTAGTCGCTCACGTCCGAAGGGAATACTTGGAACCTACAGCCCTTCGGGTCATTCGTGGGTTGTGCTAACGAGCGACAAATAAACACTTTACGAGAACCTGTCTAAATACAGTGAAATATATAAAAACGAGTGATATTGGCGATATTGTCCTAAGTTGCTAGACCGTCATTAAGCAAGAAAATAAATAATTATTTGTACAACAGAAACATTATACCTTTAATACTAGTAATAATATAGTTCTGTGAGAACAGCAGACCACGCTTGTTTTGAATTTCAAGCTTGAACCTCTGCTAAAAGTACATTATTTTGATGATTGATGATGAGTCAGTCAGTGACAAAATGACGGAACTTTGAACGGCTGTCGTTTCCAATCTATTAGCTAGCTTTAACTACAACATAGTAACATGGTGTTCGGAAATACCCCGAAGTGCTTCCCCCTCCACTCCCCCTTTTGGATTTTTTCGCAACATCTTGTAAAGAATGAAGTCTTTAGGGTGCCTATCAAATTTTATTGAAATCTGTCTGTTCCCCTCTCTCAAAATCGGTTGAGAAATGCGACCTGTAGACGAGAACAGACAGACGGACAAAGGCATTTTCGGCTAATCTCAAAACTGGTCGCTTGGCTCGCTCGGTCAATAAGAACATAATAAAAATTTGATTCGCAGATAAATTTCCAGCCACGCTGAAGTATATTTTTGTTACAACAGCACTTTTATACTTCTACATTAGTTCAGTTAGAGAAACCCACGTCAGATTCTACAAATCCTGAAAGTTACACATAAAAATACTCCAAATAGCTGAAAAGTAATAAATTCAACCAACTATAGGAAAAATCGATATCTTTATCAAAAACTGCTTATCAAATGCTCTACTTAATTTCATTTATTTACTAATTAATTTCATTTAAACTTCCTCTTCATTTTCTTGTTTCATATAATAATAAATAAATGTGGCCCCATTAATGTCCCCACCGAGGGGCACAGGACTTTATCCGGTTTGCGAGTAAAATGAAGCCATACTCCATCACGCTGGCTCAGTGCGGGTTGATGGAGGGGTTTTACGACCACTACCACGTAGCGATAGTAGCCGGGACCTACAGCTTAACGTGTCATCCGAAACATTGAACGTCTGATAATATACTTAAGATACATTAATTAACTCATTGGTCAGGATTCGAACCTGCATCTCCTGTGTGAGAAGCAAGCGTGAAACCAATTAGACCACGGAGCTCTTCATATTATCCACTTTAATTTTGAGCACAACTTTTTATTGCTTATTTCCTTCCAAGTTAGTAATTAAAGAGGTCCTCTCAGATTTTCTTTCTCATGCATAAAAGAAAGCCTGACAACGAAAACCTGTCTTACCTATTTGTAAGGAATAAATTTTCACGACTTTCATACAAGAACTACCACATAACATTCCTATTGCACATTCCCGGCTGGTACAGTCATTAAGTTATGCGGCAATTTGCGCTCTATGCTTTACTGTTCCAAGGATACACAGCTGGACACTCTTTGAAAACCGAGCGAGCAAAGCGTCTCCATTTCAGCTTGGGCAACAATGCTTTCGTATGTCCGTCTGTCCAGATTTCCGGATGTTCTCCTACAGGAATTTCTCAACCGATTCTCGTAAAAAATTATGAGCATAACCAAAAATTATATGGTTTTTTGTCGATCCGGTTTTTGTAAATTTTTCAACATGGCGGAGAGATGGGATTTGAAAATGTAAAAAACTCATATTGCCAAACGGATTAACGTATTTTATCAAATAAGGTGTTGTTGGATGTGTGGAGAACGTGAGAGTGATTTTGAGTGCATTCTGAACTTTGTATGTTATACACTGACGAGGAATGAAAAAGTTCCAGTGACATAGCACCAAATTACTCCCAAACGGGAAAGGCTAGCTTAATGACGCCGTCTGCAATATTGAAGTACATTTAACAGCGCATCAGAATATTACCTATATTATACCTTATATTATAATTTATGAAGCTAGTTTATATGTCTTAGGAGATATTAAGGTGTTTGTCGGCATTTTGTGGGTGGAACTTTTTCATTGCTCGTCAATGTAAGTTCAGCTTTCCCCATCGACTCGCGGGGTCTACAGCTCACAGAGCCACTAGTACTGCGAGACTAAAAATATGAACGATGCGAACTCCACGGAAAACGAAACATTCATTCAAGATACATGTAGTATATATAATGAGGTGATAGAGATCCCGCGGTGACTAGGGATAGCTGTTATAGTAAAGATAGACATTTATATACCGTCACGTGCATTGCTTAAATTATCTCAGTTCCATCATGAGGAAAACATTACTCTCAATAGCTGCTGCCATGGTCTAGCCCCTCGTCATGCGAAACGTGGGCACAATCGTGCCTCTGCCGCCCCGCATGGGACTGCTCCTGGCCCCACACTAGGATTCCCTGTGTCGTGAGAACCGGAAACTGCGACTGCGACACACATATAAACATCCAAGACCTGGAAGTTTTATTTTCTTCCACCCCAGCTGGGATATGAATCCGGGACCTCTCGCTTGGGATGCCACAGAGGTCGTCCCATTCAACCCTCGATCTGACCCCATTTTATACAGATGTCGCAGTTGGTTGGTTCAATCAGACACTTAACTAACTCTCTAGACCATTAATTTAATGCCGACGTTTAACCAAGTCACTAGGAATTTGATTTAAATAAAGCATGGTCGAAAACTTTTAACAATCTGTCTTACCGAAAGCCGGAGTGTTGGAAACAAGATGGCGTCACGACAACAGCTGATTTACACAGCTTTTATCAGGGCAAAACATTGCGGTAGCTTAGGGAAGGGTAAAGGGGGTGATCGAAGCGAAGCCCCCTTTATCCTTCGTGTTAGGTTGAACATGTAAGAACAACAAAAAATACTTAAAACATTAACTTAAGTAGATACACAAAAAATATATATATATGTATATGTCTTGTTGCCTATATAGGAACGTTTAGACAACTCGTTAAACGTTTCGTTCACTCACTTGTTTGACGGAATTTTAGTGACTTGGTTAAACGTGGGTATTGAATTAACGGTCTAGAGAGTTAGTTAAGTGTCTGATTTAAACAACTAACTGCGACATAGATACATAGCAGTAGTACCTTCCTACATACGTACCCTTCAAAAATTCAAACCGAATTGATTGAGCTCGTCTACAAATTTATTCAGGACATAAAGACTTATAATACCTATAAATATTGTTTGAAATAAATTAGAACAGAATTATATGAGATACGTAACTAATTAAATATCGCCGTTGTAATTTATGTGGTAGTCCTGGCTTGCATCACCGCCACCCACCGCATTGACTCACATCTAACAATGCTGCGGGGGCAAATAAAATGTATTGCTGTACCAAAAAGATAAGGTTAACCCGCAACCACACACTCGCACCAACCATTGGACCAATTGCACGAAGTTTGTCATGGTACGCGTCGAGGCTAGAGTCAGACAAAGTTTTTTTTTCTAGATAGTTTCTATTTTTCGCGATATCTACGCCCCTATTTCTTTTAAAGCGAGTCTACCATTTATTATCGTCATTGTTGTGGCAAAAGGGGACAGGAAAGGAGACTATTGTTAACAAGCATTATTTTATAAGCTTTAATATTGGCGTAGTTGGAGCCAACGTTGGCCCCCATGTTTGGCTGCATGGATATCATGGCAAGACTGCCTTGGTGTTCTGTCGGATCGTCGGTTTCACTAATTGTTTTATATTCCTCATTGTTACGAATATGGGAATGTTTCTTCAGAGGCAAGGCTACTTGTTGTTTTTTTTTTATACGATGCGAATTTGCATAAGTGGAAATCATTGTACATTTAGGTTCTATAAGTTTTTAAATTAAATGAAAAGGTAAATTAGATATCATTGATCAATATCTATGGTACCGACGAGTTAGTAAATAGTTTGATACTTTAACATGATAATTTTAGGATTCGAAAGTTCCCTAACTAAAGCCTCCATTGTCCGTCTATCCTTCGGTCAGTCCGTCAGCGAACTTTATCTCATGAGCCGTAATAGGTAGAGAGTCAAAATTTTTACAAAATGTGTATTTCTATTGCCGCTACAGCAACAAATAATTTAAATTAATTTAAATTATACAAGAGAAATTAATTGCATTTTTTCTGGTACGGGGATACGGAACCCTTCGTGTATGAGCACGCCTCGCACATGACCGATTTTATTTGTATTGCCTAAGTGCGAGGAACAGTTATACAGTTCCAAATTCAAAGCTAACCGGAAGTGAGTGGGATTTTGAATACAAAGGTGAAGAATGTCGCTCAATTTTTACCTGCTTTGAGATGGGTCGAGAAACTCGGGAACACACACAGTATTATGCGATGGGGTCATTTAAATTTAAAAAAAAACAGCCAAGGCCACCTATTTGCATAAGAGCTCAGTTGTGAATATGACTGATGGAATGTTTATAAAAAAATAATAGGAAACAAAACAAAGGCTGTCAATGGCACAACATTTATTCTGTGAACGATGTTGTCGTGAACCTGGAATATTTCTGTGATACATTCCAGGCATGTGATACATCGGGCAGTTGGGTGTGGAACCATGTTTTTGGGATATCCTTCCTAGACTTGTTTAGTACAGCTTGACCGCCGTAAACTCAACATTGCGATGGACCGCGGAAGCCGTGTGTCCACTACGCATAAGATGATTTTCGCGTAACAGAGGGGGCCGGGTTTATGGCGATCAAGCTATCTATACCTTATTATAGTGCCTAAAGAGTATTAAAATTTATGAGGATGTGAAAACGCGCTTCACTTAAAATTTGGAGTTTTCCGTCCGACTTTTAGCCAATATTTGTTGACGATTGGTGAACAAAATATAACTATGATAATGCAACGCTCATGTCACTATAACACCGCACGTACGTCCTTTTCGGCATTCAAGGTGCTCAAAAAGATTAAATTTTGGTTGATGCAATCGGGTAATAGTATTTTATTCCAAAACACCCAGATAGCCAGGCAACTCACAACACATCGTGTTTTAACATTCTACCCACTATTTAACGAAAGAAAAAT
Organism: Argyresthia goedartella; assembly: GCA_949825045.1. Classification (NCBI taxonomy): domain Eukaryota; kingdom Metazoa; phylum Arthropoda; class Insecta; order Lepidoptera; family Argyresthiidae; genus Argyresthia; species Argyresthia goedartella. The sequence continues at coordinate 17,818,090 of OX463810.1, forward strand.
CATTGAAGTCGTGACTCGCGAACGCGTACTTGCTGCTACTGCGTCGGTCAGACAATTCACTTGTTTCCGAACAATTCGAATTTATTGGTAGTAAAATAGTTGCGTTTTTAGTAATCTTTTAAACATAAGCCTTCTTTTAAGGCAACAAATATAATGATCACCAAAATATTTTTTTCCTACCCATAATGGATAAATTAACACCAAAACTCGCAAAAAATATCAGGGCAAAATACTGTGGTAGCTTAGGTGAAGGGTAAAGGGGTTGAGCGAAGCGAAGCCCCCTTTGCCCTTCGTGTTAGGTTGAACATGTAAGAACAACAAAAAATACTTAAAACATAAACTTAAGTACACAAAATATAAAAAGAAGTTTGGTGATCATTTATCCAAACACAATTTGGTGACATTTATCCATTCTGGCAGTGATTTCGAATTTATTGGTAGTAAAATAGGTGCGTTTTTGGTAATCGTTTAAACATAAGCCTTTCTTTAATAAGAAGTCATTAACTGTTGTTATGGAACAAACCCGTAAATGTACATCAACTGTATGTAATGTTTGATTCGCTATTTAAATTACAAGTTGCATATAGAAGCTCTCGAAAAAACTAGAAAATTTGTCAAAAATATGTCATTTTTTCGTGTTTCTTCCAACAATTGCTATGCATAACTTTTACCCTAGGTTAAGTTGATTTACATATATCAAAATGTAAAAACAAAATAAAGATTGATGGATGACAAAATTGTACACGATTCCTAAGAATATTAAAAAAAAAATGAGGACTAAACTAAAGAGAAGCCTTCGTTGGAGGCTTCGATTATGCATGATTTTTATCTCACGTCAACTTTTGTTTTTATTAAAGTTTTTAAAATCATTACACATCTTTTAGAGCACTCAAACGCGCGTTGTTTTTTTTATATCATTTAAAAGGTATAATTTGAACTATGCGAGATTAAGATAATACAAGGTACGAGTAAAACCAACAAAATATAAGTAGCGAGTTTTGCACTTCCCTCTATACTTGTTATACAAGAGTAGAGAATCACGAGAAGACTCATGTCGGCACAAGACTCCACGTAAGTTAAAGGAATCTAAGTAAATAAGGGGAAATATTAAAGGCAACAAATATAATGATCACCAAAATATTTTTTTCCAAACAAAAATGGATAAATGAACACATAAAGTTGCAAAAAATATCAGGGCAAAATACTGCGGTAGCTTAGGTGAAGGGTAAAGGGGATGAGCGAAGCGAAGCCCCCTTTATCCTTCGTGATAGGTTGAACATGTAAGAACAACAAAAAATACTTAAAACATAAACTTATGTACACAAAACATAAAAAGAAGTTTGGTTACCATTTATCCAAACACAATTTGGTGGACATTTATCCATCCATTAAACACAAGCCAATATTAAACTGCACATCAAAGATACTGAATTCCATAGTAAATATCGGCAAAATGCTACGGTAGCTTAGGTGAATGGTAAAGGGGATGAGCAAAGCGAAGCCCCTTTTATCCTTCGTGTTAGGTTGAACATGTAAGAACAACAAAAAATACTTAAAACATAAACTTAAGTACATATAAAATATTTAAATTATTAAGTGTTTTTTTTTATCCTTTTTTGCTGTGCTAATCAGTATTTTTGATGTGCGATTAAATACCAGCCGTAACTAAGTGCGACATTATTCCGGAAAGCCTCCGACCGGTTTTTTTATGAAAGGCAGCTGATTTCTACCTCATCCAATGAATTTTAATAATTGTTTAATCATAGTCCACAATAACTGGCCTTTTAATTCTCTAAACCAACGTCCCGATTTAAATCAATTATATTTTATTTGCACGAGCAACTGCAGTGAATGCAAAGAGTGTAGGGTGACCAAAATGCATAGCACAATTCTCAAACTATGGATTCTTCGAAACAATTAATGTGTATCGGGACTACTAAACCTTTGTATATTCAAAACAGTTCTGAGCTGCTTAAAAAATGCGTCTGAAAAATAATCCTTTTACTGACATTCCTCTCGGCTACTATCTAATAGTAGTTAGTAGGAGCCGAGAGCCATGTAGTGTATATAGCACATTTTTTTAGTACATGTATCCGTACTCAACAAATAATATGAGAATTTAAGCAAAACATTGAAAAAAAAAATGCAGTTCTTTTATCAATTGGGATATATGTTTACGTTATAGAGCGAAGTTCAAATATAATGCGCCCCCCCCCCTCGATATTCTTTTTGATGAAAGTTTAGGTTACTCAAAAAATTTCTACAATTACCGCCCAAATTTATAATAAAGTAGATAATAGAATATTCCCTTAAAAAGAGGCATTATTTAATACATTTCGCGTTGTTATGCTATTATGTTTGAAAATTTAATTCACTCGGCCGTTCAGCGAAATATAAATACTTCTTTCTACTGGTTCAGACCTCACCTTATAGGTTTTGATACCCATAAGTATCAAGCAAAGCCAGTAATTTAGCGGCCTAAATAGGCGTATCTTTTGATTTCGTTGACCTAGAAGTTTTTTTTTTCACTGCTTCAAGGGACCACAGTCTTAAATAATATGTGAACGCTGATTGTCAATGCACTACACGTGTAAAAATTAAGGAACCAGAGTTGCGTGAATGTAGGATTACTTCGTTGTCCATCCGTCAGTCTGTCAAGATCCTGTTTCTCAGGAACGCGTAAAGATATCTAGTTGAAATAGGTATCAATTCAACGGAAGAGTGGAGAGTTCCTTAAGGTTGTAAAAAAATCAAACTTCAAAATCAAAATCATAACATACATCGCTTTAAGCCGCTAAATCGCTGAATTTACTCGATACTTCCAAGGGAATCAAAACTTATAGGGTGATTCCTGGTGACCCAGAATTGTGAAAGGCAAGAACTAAGGTCTTATAGCATAAGTAGAAGAAAATATCTGGAAACCATGAATTTGTAGTTTCATAAAAAAAACATGATTTTTTCTTAACCCTCGGTTAAGTCTCGCGACTCAGACTCGCACTAGGCCGGTTGTGTTTCTGTTATATAATGTTTTTTCCTGGGGTTCTTACTTTAGCGATGGTACAAAACGATGTCTTACTTCCTACTACGATATCTTACTTCCTACAAGAATAAATATTTATTTTTTATGAATGACAGAACTAATTAATTTTTAAAATTTCATTGCACACCAAAAATACCGATTTTCACAGAAAAAAAGTATCAGCAAAAACTCTGTTTTTTATCTATTTATCTCTATGTTTTAAGTATTTTTGTTGTTCTTACATGTTCAACCTAATACAAAGGATAAACGCGCTTCGCTTCGCTCACCCCCTTTACCCCTTCATCTAAGCTACCGCAGTATTTTGCCCTGATATTTGCTGTGAAAATCAGTATATTTGCTGTGCAAATCAGTATTATTGATGTGCAGTTTAATATTTCCCTTTTTTAAATAGCAAAGAAATCTTAAATAAAAGAGTTAATAAATAAATTATGACTCATTTTACAGTAGTCATACATATTTGAGCGATATTGAGGAATTTTTTTGAGAAAACCGACCTTTCAGCCAAGACAATCAATAAGTAATAAGTAATCAAAAGTATACATATTTCCTGGCAAAGTGCGCAATAACTAAGTATATTGATATCGCTTTTATATGCACAAAACGTTTATAGTAAATTTATTAAGAATCAGTTCATCAACACAAACTTTTCATGTATCGTTTATATATCGATACTTTTGATAGGTGGAAGGGGAAAATAATTTTTAACTTCCCCGATAGATCAAAGAACTGCATTAATTGTGGCAACTCTTCCATACATTGCAATCTAAAACGCTCGTACTAGAAGCCTTCCGGTTCCGTCAACAAAAAATGCATTAATTGTGGCAACTCTTCCATACATTGCAATCTAAAACGCTCGTACTAGAAGCCTTCCGGTTCCGTCAACAAAAAATAGGGGGACATTAAAATTACAAATTCCGCCCGGGTCCGCGGTTCACCGCGTGGGTGGTGACCCTAGCTCGCTTTATGGCGGGAGCAACCCGCGCCACCGTAACATCGGTTTACGAGCTAAACGTTCTTTTCTTACAGTCATATTGTTTTAAACTAAAAGCGGTAAAAGAATCTCCCTCATCGCCCTGTTGTTATCGTTGTAACAGCCCTACTTTGTTTTAAGGGTTCTGTACCTTAAAACGAAAAAAAGGAACTCTTATAAAATCACTTCGATTACCGTCTGTCCATCTGCCTGTCCATCTGTTATGACAATTTTGCCTGGAACGCGTAAAGATATCAAGTTGAAATTAAAATCGTTCACTAAGGTCAGTAATCTGTTCAAATTGTGAAAAAATCAAACTTATAGGTCAACGGAATCAAACGAGATACGATAAAGGATACTTCCCGTTGACCTGGAACCATGATATGTGGCACGAAGCAACGTCTTACAGCACAAGTAAAGGGAAAATTCTGAAAACCGTAAATTTGTAGTTCGTAAATGTGATTTGTGCGGAACCCTCGGTGCGCGAGTTCAACACGCACTTGGCCGGTTTTTTTTTTATTTACCGGCAAAACAAAAGGTCTTATTTCTCTTTCTGGATTAAAACAGCCTACGTTTTCAGTGACAGGATTCTATTCTTGTAGTTTCTAGTTCGAAATAGAGCGGTATCGTGTCGGTATAAACCGACACGATACCGGTAGCTTAGGTGAAGGGTAAAGGGTGATCGAAGCGAAGCCCCCTTTATCCTTCCTGTTAGGTTGAACATGTAAGAACAACAAAAAATACTTAAAAGGTAAACTTAAGTACACAAAACATAAAAATAAGTTTGGTGATAAAAATTATTGGTGGTCGCTTACTAATTCTGGCGGGCGTTTCCAATTTATTGGTAGTAATTTTCAGATTTTTTTGGTGATCGTTTGAACATAAGCCAAAGCAATATAAGTGATATTTAGCCTAACTGAACCTTGTAATTTATGGACTGATTTCTTATAAAAGCGTGAGCGGCGACGGCTTCCAAACTAGGTAGGCACATATAATAGAGAAACGTTGTTTCTGACTGGAGTTTTGTCTAGGATGATTTTAGCGCGAAATCATTAGAATTTATAATAGATCAATTTTAAGTACAGTAAATCTTACTGCATAAAAGTCGTTGAAGTCTACCCCAAAAGGCACGTATAAATTATTGGAATATATTTAAAAAAAAATGAAACAACTATATGTTTGAACCTTTAATTTAACTGCAAAGTGATATAAGATGTAGGTACTCGACGTTATACTTTTGACACGTGCACAACCGCAAGTGAATGTCTGTCGTAAAGTTTGTTATTGAGCTCATAAACCTTAGTAAGGAATTTCTCATTGGCTTAGACCGCGTCGCGACGTACTGTCGAATAAAATATTTCACTGCCAGATAATCCAACCTCCTTTAAGAGCGATCTCCTTATCTACTTATGCTTTTAACGACAGACTGAAAACGTCTAAGGGGAGGTTTACGAGAAAAACACTCAGCTTACGTTTAGCCAACTATTGTACCCTGCCCACCCTGAGCCAATGAGCTAATTCCTACTACTAGTATAAAGCATTATAATCGGCCGAAATAATAAAGACATGTCAAAGGAAACAAACGCTTAATTCTTTAGTTAATTATTATTAATAATAATAATCTTATAATGTCCCTTGGGGCATGGGCCTTTACCCGGATACGAGTAAGATAAGCCACACTCCACCATGCTGGCTCAGTGCGGGTTGTTGGAAGGGTGTTGGGCTAGTGGCCATCCCGACTGTCAAAAGTTATTAAGGGCTGAACAAAGGCCAATGGCATTGAGAATTAGACAAAGAAAACAAATACCCGTCGCATCGCGTAAAAGCAGACTGACGCATGCTCCCGCGCAGAGCCCCGCGGGTCAGCCCGAGCTCCGAGACCAAGAAAATTATAGAAAATACTACTAAACTCCTGTAATAATAACATTAAAAATAAAATGAAACAAACAAAAAATTTCCCTTTTTTTACCTATTTTTGCGTGTAAGTTTCATATAGGAAACTGATTTCGTCTCTGAGCGCTTGTTCATTTAATTGAATAATAATGCATTGCGAAAAATATTTTTAAGTATTAAATATAACAGATATCCGGTAATTTTAAAAGTCCATTCTTATCTCTAATAGACCTTTTATAACATATATTTATCCTACATTTTTATGTTGTCTAGTTTAGCCTAGAATTGAAGGTAAAGATGCATTTCTGGCCATATTTAATCCCTTAAGCTGTCCTATCAGGGCCTCTGGCACAGCTTTACGATTGCTGCCACCGAGTAGCGATGGCAGCGGGTGCCATCCGAAACACGGAGGCGCCCGAAATAAATGCTCCTCCTGTGCGCGTTTCGGCCAGATCTTGTTCCACGCATCGTGCGAATACCACTAGGCCACTCTTCTTAAGTTTATACTTTACTTTATTCATTAGGGCCAATCTATCTAAAATATGAAGCCCAAAGGAAGTAATCATTGTTTTTTATTGGCAACAAATATAATGATCACCAATATAATTTTTTCCTACCTAAAATGGGTAAATTATCACCAAAAGTTGCAGAAAATATCAGGGCAAAATACTGCGGTAGCGTAGCTGAAGGGTAAAGGGGGTGAGCGAAGTGAAGCCCCCTTTGTCCTTCGTGTTAGGTTGAACATGTAATACCAACAAAAAATACTTAAAACATAAACTTAAGTACACAAACATAAAAAGAAGTTTGGTGATCATTTATCCAAACATAATTTGGTGGTCGTTTACTAATTCTGGCGGTCGTTTCTTGGTAGTAAAATAGGTCCGTTTTTGGTGATCGTTTAAACACAAGCCTTTTTAATCTATGTCTGCTTATTTGTTTTAAGCTAGTCTGCTCAATATGGCTCTTGGATCCTTACGCAAATCTGTTGCTATCTACTATTTTTGAGAAACACCCAATGTAATGTGAGAGTATCGCGAACTACGACGTGTATCATTCAAAACGATACCAAGTTAAACATCCTCTCTCACACTGCACTCGCAGCCCGCAAGAGAACTTTCGGCGAACACACTTTGTTACCTGAAAGGGGTTTCATAAAACTGAATTATAGCTATAACCTTAACTCGGTCCCGAGGATCCTCGTAAATAGCGTCGTGAGCGCATATAAGACACGTGGACTTGACTGTTGTTAAATTTTATGATAACACACCGGGGTAACACAATGGAAATATGTAAATAAGGGAAACGTCTAAGCTCGGATGAGTGGCTGAGTTCGAGTGTCGCCCACCTCTAACGTCATTCAATAAACGGGGTTTTAACTTTTTAAGTGTCCCACGAATAGTTGGAGGTATGGTACCTATTACTAACGCATTTTAGCTCTACCTTTTAATACCTTTGGATTGGACCCATTACCCTCACTTGACTATAGCGAAAACCGCGAAAGGGCGGTGTCACAAAAATCTCCGCTACAAATGAAAATAAAACGTAAGTACGTTTCACTGAAAAAAAGCTTATCATCTACTTTCGCAGCTCAGTGAAAGCTTAATTGGGTATCTCGATATTATCAATGAGTTATTGATGAATACGATATGACACAAAAACGGCTTATAATACCAAGTAGGTATCTTGCCTAATATAAGTAGCTTACCAAGAAGGCTGTATGCGGCTCGGAATGTAGCTTCGTAAGGGGATATGCCGCAAACTCAAGAGCGCGCTCCATCGTCAAATTGAAATTCGTGAATAGCGTTTTAGGTCTATGAGATTGTGCCTTGTACCGTGTATCTAAGTGCAAGTGAATATAGATAGCCGAATCATACTGTGCCTGAGGTTTTCTCTTACCGCAGTGTTGGTCTGTTTGGCTGTACGAGTAGGAGTGGTTTTAATTTCTCTTTTTTTCACAGTGGGCGGGCAACGCAAATGGAACCTATTAATAAAACTGTCCGCTTCATAACTCCGAGATATTGTACTCAAATTAGGACATTCAACTAAAGTCACCCTCGAGCTAAGTACAAAGGTAGACCTTTAATGATATTCAGGCGTAAGCTTTGCTGTGGGACCAAAATAAACTCTTTGACTAGAAACCTTAAAACAAAACATCGGAAAGGAGAGACTATTCTTGGGTAACGCGTCTTAGAGCGGATTATGTTCAAAAATTCTGACCTCCCTCACGCAAGAAAACAAAAGACTACGAAAAGGGGCCCTTTGTTAATTTATTGTACCTTTATAATCTGTGCATGAGCTTCTAGACAATAGGCATGATAACAACAGAAGAAGGCAAAATATGAAAGTCATACTATGTAAACTAGAAATGAACGTATGTAGGTCGTACTAACTTCAGTCCGGCAATTATGTACGTATGTACAACAATACAGAAGATACTTAGGTACGTTGTTTACATCCTTGCATGAATATGGTGCGGTGTAGGTGTACAATAAATTGTAGTTGGTAGAATTACAATATTATTAAACCTACACGGCCTTTATTAGATATTCATGGCCCCAAACATCGATTTAGGTGTCAAAAATATCACCGCAGAATATTTATATCATCGTAAAATGACGACCTTTTCTATAAAAAAAACGCAGTGTATTATGTCGGCGGCGGCGCGGCGGCGGCGCCCGAGGCTGTGGCGCCGCGGTTTTTCTCTGCGCCCACGCACGTCGGCTTATCTTATAGCTTGTTCGCAGATAGACATTTACACGTGCTCGCGAGCTAGCGTCAGGGTGTAATGCTACAGTCGTTGCATTTTATCTGCCAGCTCGGAGCCGCTCCGACCGGTGTCGGCGACAACTACGGCCGACCAGTCGCATCAAATCCGACAACGGCGTGCCCCGTGGGCGAGCGAGTAAAGCCCGCCGCTGCATTTTATAACCATTTCATTTCTATTGTCAAGGAACGCGTCTTGAGGGAAAAATAAATTTGACTCTTTATCTAAATGTCAAATCGTACGCTTTCGATCGAATCAGTGTCCCAAATAGTTTTAATAAATCTCCTTTTACGACGCTCTCGGAGCGATACCGGAACGCATTACAGATTCATGCGGCGAGTTATCGCGTTATACGCTGCGGTGACCGCTGCGCGCGTTCGCGGCAACAATGGCTTTAATTGAAAGGGTGTCGATAAATTTGTCGTAGATAGGTCCATTCCTGCCGCGGGACCATACCCACCCCGGTGGTCCTAATAAACCTCGTGGTTCACCGGACATGGACTGGACTATCAATCGCTTGTATCGGCCAAGACAGTTTGTTCTTATCTCCCACCTGCCATGTCCTCATTATCATGCAAAGGACTTATCGTTAAACTAATCTCGACGCCATCTCGTCCTACTAAACAGTGAATTTTACTTTAGGGAACAGGGATAAACAATGGTACTTAACAGGATAAGGTGTCGGATGTTGTGTTTGGAGTTAATTGTTGCGGATGGTTTTGTGGTAATTTTTATTGTAAATGTGTGGCTACGATATAGCTGGCTGTAGAGTTTATGTTCTCACGGTGCCGGTGTGGTGTGGCTCCACCCACGCTTTCTACGAATACATTCGGACCGAGGATTGTAAAGCTTTGTGCCTGCGCCTGATAGTAAGCACAACAGGAATGTGCGAAAGGAAAATTGTGTAGTTGGATGAGGAGGTTAGGCGTTTTTGGTATATGTGGTTAACTCGCTGATCAGTCTGACTACACCAATCATTAACAGTAGGATTTAAACCGTCAAAATTTTCATGATTTTTTTCATGTAGATATGATGTCCCGCTGCTGGGCAATGAAATCCCCGTGTGAAGTTAAATTATAATAAATGAATATATCGGCCAAGTGCGAGTCGGACTCGCACAGCGAGGTCCGAACAAATCTAATATTTTTGTGAAGGATTTACAAATTTACGATTTTTGTATGTTTTCCTCTACTCGTACTAAAGAACTAGCTTTTTGCCAAATTTCATGATTCTAGGTAAGGTAGGTTTTGATTCCGTTGCGAATATCAAGCAAACTCAGCAACTTTGCGGCATTTACGGTCTCTTTTGATTCATTGATTTAGTAGTTAGATTTTTTACATTGACGGACGGACGGGCGGACGACTAAGTGATCCAATAAGGGTTCTTTTTGATTAGTTTTAAGGTAAGGAACCCTAAAAAATAGCATTCGGCTTTTCTGCAGTAAATATTTTCTAGCTCTAAAGGACATCAATTTCAACGAAATACCTCCACGAATTCCTGAGAAAAACAGACAAGACAAGACAGACGGACTGACGGACAACTAAGTGATCCTATAAGTGTTCCTTTTATTTACATTTAAAGTAAGGAACCCTAAAAAATATTATTTTGGCTCTTCTGCGGTAACTATTTTCTACAATCAAAGAATTAATCAGGGTCACCATGATTATGCGTAAGTCACCTACTTCACTTACTTAATTTTAAAAAACTTATGGGGAATAATAAAACGAGCGAATAAAAAACGAAATGGGCGAATGATCAGTAAACGAACGATCATGAACAGCGGAATTAGTGAAAACTATAAAATTGTGCGAAAAATTACTGAATGGTTTAGCCAACGCTTATTGGCTCATTTCTTTATTTGTTCGATTTCGTGATAAAGTATAAATAAGTAATGAGTCTGGGAGAAGTGGTGGTCAGAATGCAACCACCACATCCAGACGGTCACCCTACTCAACTCGACGGCTTTACAACTTGGAGTAGTTGGGCCCAACATTTCACACCCGATAATCATCTTAGAGATAAAACCCCATGAAAATACACAAAAACCTTCAAGACAACCTCCTATACTAATCAACTGCGAACAAGACTTCTCACTTAGCTTTTAGTGGCAATTATCACACGCTCTCTACCATATTTTCAATTAGCAATAAAACCGACTGGACGATATTATCTGTTAACATAAATCATGAAATTAGCAAAGAAATCACGCTCTTTGATCGAAGAGCCAGTAGTGCGCTTATTTCCATGGTTTAATTTCCATAATCACAAAACGGACAATTGTTCAGTTATTTTAAACAAAGTGGTCACTTAGGTAACGGCGTTATGGATATCATGCTATGAAACTTATTCATTAACACACTGAATTCCATGATAAAAAACGGAAATGAGTATCTAAACATGAGTAACTAGCTGATGTCTGCAATTTCATCTGCTTGTTCCTAGGAATTATCATCTACCGAGATAACGTTACCCTCCTTCTGGTGCAGTCGGATAAAAAGTTATACTATCTACGTGCTAAATTTAATTCAAATCCGTTCAGTCGTTTTAGCGTTTTGAGGCATAAACACACAAACATCCAATCATCGCTACTTCCACATTTATTATTATAAATGTGAAAGTATAGAAATAGTAAAAGAAATAATATTTTATTTAATATTGGATAAAATAATAGTCGAAGAATTGACACAAGATAGTAAGAATATAACTCAAATAATTATTTCAAATTTTACCTCTGATATTCGCTTTCACTTTTCTTACGCGTTCAACGTTTGAAGCGACAGGATCGATCGACAAATGCACCGGGGAGGAAAAGTCTTCAGCGAAAAACAATGATGGCTGACCCAGACGGCTCGTGGCACAGCGTTTCTTCCAATTCCGACCCTCAACTAACACGTACCCACGGCTAGATGAAGTGGAAGTCCTCGTCTCAAAATTCAGAATTTCACTCAAAGCACCAAAATCACCTTTCAGCACTCTCCTTATGAACACTTTGAATATTATTCGTTTCGATATATCGCGTGAAACTTTACGATCGCTCGAAATTTTCCCGGTGAAAATGTACTTTGACGAGTTCACCACCCGCTGTAACGTTCCATTATTTTTAAATATGGAAATGCCGTCGCAAGCGCTGGGGAAACGGTCGACTATTTTAATAACTGTGTTGCGTTTCTTCACTTTGCCTTTTATCACAAAATTTGCATGTGCTAGCGATATGATCAAAAGAGCTACAATCAGAAACTTTGCTATGAAACGACGCGGCATCATTTTGTTGGTTCAGGATTCACTGGCTTCTGCGACATTACGTAAAACTTTATTAATGAAAGAAACTTCCATTTTCACCACCAATTAGGATTTCACCACTGTAACAGTTAGATTACCGATTTTTGTCAAAGGAAAAAAAACGTTCGGTTAGAAAGACTTCTCCGGTAGATCGTTATAGGATACTCAGGTGGGAGAGTAAAGGTGTGCGCGCGCGCACACAGACGGGTCGACATCGACTGGAGGCTTTATCGGCATTTCGCTGCAACTTGCAGTCCACTAGGTGTTAAACCCGAGCTTTGTTTTTTATTTGCTCATTTTTATTGCGCTTTATGCAGATTGTACCACTTAACACTGCGGCTTTCGGTTGCTTTTGTATTTTGATGAAAGCCAACATCACAATTTAAGAGAGTATTATAATATATTATAATAATAATATAGCCCGTTAACGTCCCCACCGAGGGACACGGGCCTTTACCTGGATACGAGTAAGATTGAGCCATACTTATCAAGCTAGTTCAGTGCGGGTTGATGGAGCGTTGTCGGGCTAGTGGCCAACCCGACTGTCAGATGTTTTTAAGCTGCCCTTTATGACCTCTGACCAGCTGCACGACCACCACAACCAAGTAGCGATGGCAGCTGGGACCTACAGCTTACCGTGTCATCCGAACCACGGAAAAAATGCCACATAGAAACGGACACCAATCCAGTACCCGTCTCAGCCAGCTGTTGCTAGCAGCACGATCTTTTCCGATGTGCGAATACCGCTAGGCCACGGACGCATTTAGGTGTTTAGTAAATAAATAATTCCAATAGGTGTTATTTCCCTGTGCAATTTTTCACGAATCATAAAAAGTGCTCCAGATTCCGTTTCGTTTATAGTCTTTCAAACTTTTGTACTCTACGAGTCCCTAAAGCCAAATGAAATCTTGCTATATCTTGTACCTGTCCTACCTACCTGGCACACACCACACTGGCCGCTGTTCATTCTCGCGCGAGACGACCACGAACGCATTGTGCATCACCTTAGATCTTCTCGTGGGAGAGTGTAAGCAGTACACATCACAACTCGCTGAGCAAAGCTAGACTATAACAGTCCTCGGCATGTCCTGAGCCTTGGCCAGGATATATTGGCAGGCAATAAAACACTGTGCGCAGCGCAATGTCGGTCTACCGAGGCAGGAGGTGTCTCCACAAAGTTACCAGAAAGCAGGCGCGGCCAGGGCTTATCTGCTTTTGAAATAAACAAAACAATCAAACATAGCGTCCGCTTTTCCCATCCGGAGTGGTGTAGGCACAGCCGTACCGACATTCAGTCAGTGATTAAGAAGAAATATGGGTAGGTTAAGGTTTTTATGTTCCATGGTTTACCTAGGTTATGCGCTTATTTATGACAAATGAGTCCAATACAAACAAAATATGCAGCAAAACATGGATTGGGACACCCGTTTTTCGGGAATTCATTCAATAAGTAAATACCTCCAATCTAAATATATTTGTATGCCTCTGATAATCGCCTCGTGGTTCAGTGTGCGTGCATCTCACTGCACGTGTATGTGCGTGGGCGAACAAGTACTACGGGGCTAAGGTGTGAGTGCGGTGGGAAAGCGTTTGGAATTATGGTGAAAATAGTATATATTTTTTGTTCTTTTTTATGAAAAACTTTAAAATATGACAATAAATCTACTATTACGGAGATAGAAATGGCAATGGTCTGGGTCAAAGAAGTATGAGAGAAAGTTTGGATTGAACAACATCAGAAATTATCTTCTTGAATTGTGATTGTGTTACGAGACAGAGAGAGTGGTTTAACGAAAAGCTTGTTTTAGGTAAGTTAAAATATCCTGGTAAGTGAATTGATTGTCATATCTTACATTCATTAACTTATTAATATACAACCAAATGCGAAAGCAATTTCAATAATTATAATTATAATCGCTTCAGCTCAACACAGAGTATGCGGGCTTAGGAGCGACTACCTTGCTCGCTGTCTCAAGATATACCTTATCGAGGCGGTCGCGCGAACTAATAACAGAGACGAAAAATACGCATTTCACAAGTCACTGAAGAAAGTCAATTCTAATGCGTACGATAATGGGAATTCTGGCCTGTGCGATATTGAGATATGCTCGTAATATGGTGGAGCCTTATACCTAAATATAAATATTTGAGCACCTAGGAGGCCATTGCTAGTGATGAGAAATGGCATAGACTTGTCGTTGAACTGGACTTGTCTAAATGACCTACGGTGTGTTGGAGAAAAACGTTTTCAATCGTAAATTAACAATCACAATATGACTATTTTGTTAAGATTGAATTTAATGACCAAATACGAGAACTCACAAAAACCCTATTAAAAAGCACCTGCAATTAAAATAACAACGAGTAGCGAAAATTAACCCAGTTCCCATTTAGAATTTCAGCCCGTGCCAGGGCATCTTGACCTCAAAAAGTTTCCCAAATAACTGGAACAGCCTACGTACACTTCATTTAGATTAGCTCGCACAAGTTTCGCTGAAAACTAGTAGAATTAACACGAGTTGAATTAAAACAGTTTGTTCTATAAATCGGGAAACTAACGTGGGGTTCACTGTGGGGGGTGAACTAAGAAAAAGCTATTAAAACTCTTGTGCTCGTCGACGCAGCGTTCATATCTCAAGCTGGCACAAGATTTTGATTGAGTATATTTTCAGCGCTTTAATTGCTTTCAAGTTATGTGTGCTTTTCGTTGAATCGTGGTTGAACAAAGCATACAATTTCTTGCCTCTGCGTAGGTAAATAAATCTAAATGGTTTTCATATTCTGAGAGTATTATATCCAAATTAGGCATTTTCTTATTTGACTTGGTACACGTCGCAAAGTTTACTTGCATCTGAAATTAACATAACTTTACCTTATTTACAAGTCAAACTCAATATAATCTACACCTCCAAAATACTTCAAAGTTTTTGATTACTTTTAATAATGGTTTCTTCACTTGTTTTCATAGTTTTCTATGCTTTCATCTTCCCCTTTTCCACTTGGACAAGGAATGGGATGTCGACAATAGTCGACGTATGTTTATATGTATACAAGGCTCACAGCTATAATATAAATTATAGGTGTGTGCCTTGTTAACAGTAAATGTGGACCATGGAAGAATGACAAAAGTAAAAGTAGGTCGTATTTCATTATTTTGGGCTCTGAAAAGGTCCAAAAGTAGGATGCACCCACTAAGCTGCAGCACGGGAATGCAATTCAAGGATAGCTGCAGCGGACGTCGGTCGATAATTGCATTTTGTGGTCCTGCCGCGCATCCTCCCTGATTATGAAAAGCTTTAGTCAACAGAGTCTGTATGTTCTCCATAATTTTTATTGTTTTATGAGAAGTTTGCGTTAGGCAAGACTTTCTTGTTGTTTGAATGTAAATATTTAGTGTTGCGCAGAAAGTAGGCGCGGTTAAATAACCCAATTATTACAAGTAAATTCAACTTAATAAAAATTTGAGAAAAAAAATATTGAGACAGACTGTCCAATGGTTCTTCTTAATAATTACGTCGAACAAATACTAAGTGAACCCGTGAATCACCTAAACCTTTTTTTTCACCACTTACCAATCGACGCTTTATTTATTTACACGTGTATAAATAAAGAACGCGTGAATAAAGAAATCCTACCGTCAAATTCTTCGTCGTTCGTAGATCGCTGAGCAACATAATCAGACCAGTAAGTCTGGAGTCTGGAGTACCGAGCGATCGACTGGAACGCAAACATTACAGTCTTCTTGCCAAAGACTAGCAGGTAGAGCACTCGACGAGGATGTAACACCTAATCTAGAGCACGTCTGTTTGCTAGGAACGAACTGAGGAGACGAAAGAAAGGACGATTGAAAGAACATATAGATATAGTTTCAAAAAACCTTTTTCTTCCATTACGTTTGAGAATTTTACATAGGTATTATACTTCTTTAACAATTCTTTAACAAATTATAAAGTAGTATTTCTTAAATATTTAGCTCTTACAAGGAACTGCGTACGAAATTTAATGTTTCAAGCATCATGAGCTCCTTAAAAACCATCAAATTACTCAGCATCCAAACAGTTGTTCAATTTATGGCTCCCTAATGTAAACAATCGCGATTATAATTACAATGCTGGACAATAGGTGTGTTCCGTGATCCACTGAACGCATTTACTTCCCAACAGCGTGGAAATTTTAATCTGGCGAACAAGCTGAGTCCAGGAAACTGAGAGACTCTTTCATGCCAACAATGTTGTTCCATTGGAAAGTGTGACACACATCACTGTTGCATTGTGCTACTATGAAACTTCGTGTGTGTGGGAACATTGTTAGTATATTTGGCTTTGAAAAGCTGTCCAGAAATATATATCAGTTTTAAGAGGTGGTTTTAATGAGATTATTTTTTATGGAAATGTTACCGCATCATGACACTATGGAATCATTTGGAAAAAGAAATCTTGCGTTTATCAAACGATCGAAAATTGGGAACGCTCTGGCTTTTATGCGAGTAAACATTACGATGAAATAAATCTCTATCGTAATAACTCCGTAAACTGTAAATAAGAGGTCGAATTGGAGCTCAAGAGTACGGATCGTCAATAACCATTAAACGGATTGAAAACAACTTTTAAGACAATGGGGATTAAACTAAAATACCATTGATACATTTAAATACTATTCGAAAAATAATATTGAAAGAAGGTGCTTCCCATGACTATACTGGATTTACAACGGAGTCATGTACAAAAGGGATTAAAAGCAGATGGTTGCTCCAAAGTCTAAGGAAAAAAAATATCTGACAAAGTCAATCTATCAAAATATCTATCAAAAACTATCTAACTAGCTACACGAAAATGGACATTTCTCTACGAAAAAAATAAAAGAAGTAAGCATAGATAATTTCATAAAATATAGAGGAGTTTATACTAAGTTGCATGTTAACTGGCAACCAGGAAAGTAGGGAAGGCGGATAGATTTTTAAATAAAATAGTTAAGGAGGAACACCATTACACACTCTCCATCTTGAGCAATACAATAATATACTTACAGTCACAGACGCTTTCACGAAGTTTATGTGGTTGCATCCCACAAAATCAACAACAACTGCAGAAGCACTGAACTGAAAATACATCAACAAGTATTTGGGAATCCTACTAGGGTAATAACATATCGAGGTACAGCTTTTACGAGCGGTGATTTCGTCAAGTATTGCGAAGAAGAAGACATACAGCATGTGAAGATCATGAGAGGGGTGCCAAGAGGTAATGGGCAGGAAGAGAGAGTCCACCGCATATTCATCCCCATTCTAACCAAACTATGTCTGGAGGATATCATATTATACCTAATATACTAGTGGCCCTGTGGGCAGTAGACCTCGCTAACAGGGGGGACTGTGAACCAATTTATAGGTAAGTATTTTAGATTCCATCAAAATCAAGTAGTAAAGTAGCCGCACCAATAATTTTGTAAACTACATTTTGCTATTTAAAATACAATCTATTGACTTTCACAAAAATAGTTATAGCCTATTTCACTCACTCTCATGGTCTGTATAGATTCTCTTTACTAATCCGTCTCCTACTTCGAGGAGTCCAAACTTGGTATGTTTAGAAAATTATTCTTGGATTTTTGGAAAACAGGCGGCCGAAAGGTAATGGTGTAGTAGCAGCTTTTAGAACCGGCTCATGAAGCCCTTTAATTTGATACCCCACGCGATAGGTTTCAGAAAAAAAAACCATACAAAAAATTACGGACGATGACGTCAGTAATTTTTTGTATGGGTTTTTTTAATGTTATGAAAGTATTTTAGTTATGAAACTCCCCCCCTAAAGGGAAAATCGAGAAAAGTTCTCGACAAAAAAAAACAAGGAACACGTGTGCCAAGTTTTGTGAGGATCACTTGAAAACTGTGGCCCCTAGACCGGAACTGACAGACACACATAGAGGACAGACGAAAGCAAAATCGGCCTCCTATCTTATCGAAATGGAGCCCTTCGCTCGCTTCACTCGCTCGGTCAATTTCATTGAACTTTTATCAAAGTTATCAAAACCTATTGAAAACTCGATAAGATTCAAATATTAGCATAGCAGTCATTAGCAGTCTTAGCATCTTACAAAGTTCAACCTAACATTTTAGAGTAAATCACTCACAACGATATTGTTCATAAAGCTCCACATTCGTAGCTCTTGTAATCTCGCGAGTATGACAACTCTAGTCTAGAAGACCATCAAGAGCATATTTGAAAATGTTCCAAGCCGTTATGCAAATGTCCGACAGGCAACTTTTCTAGTGTAACGACAATGCTTCCATATTTCACGTTTATTGTTGACATCGTTACAATTTCAGTCGGAAACGTGAGGTTTCTCGAAGCCTGGCGGACAAAGAGTATTACAATGCTGGTAGCCTATGAGAATGACCCAGTTGAAGCTGGCATGGCTCCGCTATTGCCGCAAAAATGAGATGCCCACGCCCAGTGGCGAGATTAAACGTCGGCCTGTTGGGGCACCGCTGAAATATGTGGAAACGATCGAAAAGGAAATTTCCAGCGCCATTGTTATGTAAAATTACGGATAGCACTAAATTTGGATGTAATTTGTCCGCGGGATTTTGCCGCTGAAGTGCTTTGAATGAAACTTTTATATAACTATTTCAGTCAGAAGTGCTTGATTGGTTAGGTTATTGAGAATTCAAATGAAAAAATATCTAAAATGTTTATTATCAAATAGGTTGTTTACAATACTCACTAGGTTAACCTGTATCGTGAGTCCCAGTTGGGTGATTGACAGTTCGTTGGTAGAAATAAACTTGATTTCTTAATTTTATAACCTATATTATTATGAACATATGCAAAAAAATGAAGATAAGTATGGGTAGTATTAAATTTAATGATTAATTTAATTAATAATATCACATGTTGATTTATTATTCGATAGGTACCTGCCTATACTGTGAGGGGTTAAAGTAGTGTCCTTTTCCACCAATTTTAACCATACAATACCCTATCCGAAAAGAATAGGAAATTAACCTTTTCGGGTTTTTTTTTTTTAACTTCTTTATTGTCAAAAAAAATGTCTTAAAGAAATTACGAAAACACAAAATTACAGTATTTTTTTATTGTTGTTTGTTAGCTAATACTTCAATAATTTTGTGGAAAAGCATAAAATTAAAGAACTCTCTTCATTTTGAAAAAAGTGTATGGAAATAAGCGTAAAAAAATGTTAAAAAACATCAATTCAAAAAATATTTACATTGACTTTAGAACAAAAAAAACTTGGAATAATAATTGTAAAATAGGTGGTGAGTACCCTAGAAGAAACAAGGGTCACTTTTGTAATTCAATATGGACTTACATTTTTCTTCCAATCCCTACAAAGTTCCCGTAAAGCAATTTTCCAGGCTGATAAAACAAGATTTTTTAAACTTTGTACGCCTAATTCGATATTTTTTTTGACAAAATCGCTATTATAGAATTTGGTTAAGTTTTCTCATCTAGTGGGTTAATGTGCTCAAAATTTGTAACGATTTTTTTAACTTTGTGCCATTCCACAGGATTATTAATGTATTAGCTATCAAACCACAGCCAAAAAGTAACGCAAAGTAACTTATCTTTTTAGTAAATTATAACTTAACGATATATTTTTTTTAAATAAAAAAGTTTAAAACCCAAAAACTCGAAATTTTTCGGTATTAAAGGGTTGAATTTGCTGGGAGTAGGCTCTAATTTCACTCCTCATAATATATATCGAATAACAAATCACCCTATTTAGAAGAATAAAAATTAATATAACATTTAAAATAAATAAATATGTATCTTTCGAACGCACGCTGTAACAAACACCGAACAGTGTAAGAAGTAATAATAATTATTAAACTTTGTTGCTTCGAAGTTCTCCAATAAGTTACTCCGGCGTGTATTATTTCTGCGTGTTTCGTGTGAAACTAACGAGACGTTTCCAAACGACTGTGCTAGGGCCGTGAAATTGAAAATGAGAAAATATAATTGCTGATATACATTATAGTGAGCGCAAGAAACAGAAGAAGTAATTCTGTGTGGAGTTATCGACACGTCAACCAGTCGCTTCGTTACTTTTTGCGCGGGTCGCTGCGTCAGGGCGACCGGTTGACAGAAAAACGGTCGACAAATTGCGCCCGCGACCAGAGAATGCTGCAGCAAAATAAAGAAAGCTGCAGAATGTCTGCCTGCATTGCCACTCGAAAAACAAACCATGATGTCTGTAATAATAACAGCCTTCAAAGGTAAACTCAACAAAAATGATTCAAAAACTTTAATGTCTTGTCTTTTTATTTGAGCATTCAGTTTTCACTCAAATGCGTTCGCCCTTATCAGTCAAGACAATTTTGTGATGAAGACATTAAAAGTTAGGTGTTTCCAAAATAACGATGTCATAAAACGCCAATTCTCTCCTTTTAAATTGTAATTTTGAGTCGGGAAATACTTGCTCTTGATAATAAAACATGGTGAAGAGTAAAATTTGATGATCGACCCCAGTTATTTGCGTGAGGCAAACATTAAACGTTGCTTTGAGCAACACGAATCGCGTCTGATGTTTTGTTAGTGTATTTTCTCATCACTTTCATTAATTTATGGTAGAATCTGTGGTAATTTCTTTTATCAGACTTAAAAAATTCAATCAGAATTAATAATAATAATAATAATAATAATAATTTATCTTGGGTACTAGACAATGATACACATACTTATATAGATAAATATTATACTTAGATAGATAAACAACCATGACTAGGGTACATACATCCGTTCTCATCAAACAAATATTTGCCCCCACCGGGACTCGAACCCGGGACCCTTGGTTTTGTAGGCAGCGTCACTGCCGACTCGGCCATTAATGCCGTACATGTTTTCGAATGGCAGGGACAAGACGCATTAATCGAATCATATACAGTTTTTTTTTACTCTTATTACGTAAATTTTTCGTTTAACTAACGAGTCAAATAGCGCCCCGTGAATGGTCCCTACTTCAGAGGCGCTTTTTTAAAATAAACTTGCTATATCAAAAGTCAGCGCAATTTTCCAAGCATTCAGTGTCGGTATTTCCTTTGCATAAACGCTTTGGACGAGACAAATAAACGTACTGCTTTTTATTAGTCTCCGCTTGGTCTTTGTTTATGCATTACAAAGGCGTTATGTGATCTCAGCTATAGGTATATACTAGCACACCTTTATGCTAGAAAATATAAATGGAATTCATAAGTGCAATTTACCAGAGCACTTGCTATCTCATCTGAAAATTCTGCAGTTTATCATTTTATGTAGAACGTTGCTGTACACATACATTTAAGTACCGACTGAAAAAATATTTTTATTCTTGGTATTTTACTCGAAAACACTCTTTACTAGCCATATATAAAAAGTAATCTCGGTAACGGGTTACCGAGACTGTGCCGTTACTGTGCCGATACCCGTTACTGTGATTCCTAATTGTGACGTTTTCCGACTGAAAACTGTTCTTGTCGAAACATGGTATTTTCATGCAGTGACATTTCAGCCGTTCCGCTGCATAGTTACAGGTGCGGTATGTTGACTGTCGCTTCGTGTCGCCTTTTTTACGTGCAAAATGTCAAAGTGGGGAAAAAATGCCGGGGTTTTTGTTGGGATTGACGTAGTGGTACGTTCTCGCGCTCGCGACATTCCACAACAACCTGGGGTATTGAGAGGTTAAATAGCTATAACGAATGTAAGAGAAGAGAAATTTGAAGTTACGGCATCAAAAACGCTGGTTGGGAAACGACAATGGGTAACAGCAACGTTTCAAATTTCACTGACGTTCTCCCTGCCGAGGCGGCCGCCATCCCAGTAAGCCCAAGTTTTAGAGGCGGGTGGTCGTAGTGTGTGCCCACTCAAAAACTGTTCTAGTGAGCCGTCTCATTCGCGGGATAACCGGCTCATTATTCACTAAAAGCCCACGGCGTGCCGGTCCGGGTAATTGGAGGCTTTGTTCCTTTGCGCGGCTCTGACGCCGTTCCCGCCTGACGCTAGCCCGGATTATTGTTCGCATAATCACTGATGTGCACAAGCTTTATAGATTAATCTGACGTTTGAGATATGAATTGTCGGCGTCGCATGAACGTCGCATTACTTTTTGCGCCAATACCGCTGCATTTGTTGCGCACATATTATCCGGTTTTACACAAAGCTTATCTCGGGTATTTATTTTGTCTTTACCGAAATATTGTACGATTTTAGGAGCAACAAACTGATTTAAGTTTGAAAGATATCATTGCGGTATTAATCTGTTATAATATAAAATAGGTGGATAGCGTACATTTGTACAACCTTAAAATAGCACTGTCGATCTTTTTTAAAAATAAGTTACACACAGATTGAGAGCTCTTAAATATATAGCTAGATTTTAAAATTCAGTAACCATATGAGCAGTAAGTCATAATTTGTGATAATGAGTACTTAGCACAACCACAGTAAATACTATAAACATTTAAGTGTTTTCCCATAGTCAAGTTATAGTATTGATTAACACATTAACAGCAAGACACAATACAAAAAAGTGTATGATGTCCAGCTAGCGAACTAACGAAAATATTGAAGTCTGATTTTAAAATTTCGCTGCACAAAATGTGTAAAACTGAAGCAAGACTTTACCATATGAAAAATCATGGTTATAGAGCTTCGTTGCATGATAAACCAAGCAGAAAGACATTTGCTGGTTTTAGATATTCTCCAGAAAAAGCATGGAAAGTCGCGTTGTTTTCCCGTCTACTAAAAATACTATGGTCAGCAAATTAATATAATACCTTGGACACTATTTACACACATTGATCTAGCCCCAAACTAGGATTCCCTGTATCTTGGGTACTAGACAACGATACACATACTTATATAGATAAATATTATACATAGATAGATAAACAACCATGACTAGGGTCAAACATCTGTTCTCATCAAACAAGTATTTGCCCCCACCGGGACTCGAACCCGGGACCCTTGGCTTCGTAGGCAGGGACACTGCCGACTCGGCCATTCGGGTCGTTAATAGATTTAATACCACAAAACCGAATCATGTTTTGGTTCAACTTGAATATTTCCGATGATGTTGAAGAATTCGTTCTCAGAATAAGAAAAAAAATTGTTCATGTAGGTGTGATGGTCTAATAGTAACCTTATTAATTATCTCAATCTGGTGACTTGGCGCGCCATTTCAAATTAAGGATCTCAATCCTGCTTTATTTTAGTTTTTAGGATTCAAACTTTAATTTTGTTAAACAACAAGAAGTTGATTACTATGTTGTTCCCAATCCATGCTTTATGATTTATTTACTACCTAATACAGTAACAGCAACTCGGACTTGCTGCGGATCTTCTAAACGATCATTATCGAAAATATTGAACTCTCGCTTGGCACCAACGGTTTTATATAGATTCAAAATATAAACAACTAAATACAATATTAATAATTATTCTGATAATAAATTCTTCAGATGAACTACATTTCAAAAAAGGTTGTCGCTTAGTATTAAAGTCGAGACAAGTTAAAATATGATTAAAATTCATGGGTCGTTTTCTCCGTTGGATTCTCTTACATACTTACTGCTAATAGTGTCAACAAGGTATAATTAAGTCATATAGCTTATCATACCTCGCGCCACGAATTAAGAGCGCTGGGCGACGTTGGCGGCAATTACTGCGCATATGTAAAGGTATTGAAAAGTGACTACTGCGCATTCAAAGCCACCGCCCATAACGTGTGGCGCGACGTATACCTACTTTTAAGAGTTCCGTACGCGAAGGGTGCCAAACAGGACCCTATAACTAAGCCTTCATCTGTCCGTCTGTCCACCCGCTGTATGTCATGAAACGTAAGGTAGAATTGATTTACTTATAGAGTAGGTGTTTCTGTTGCCGCTATTGCAACAAATAAAAGACTACGTGCAATTTCAAAAATTAAGGGCCCCCATACAAGAGACCTAATTTTTTTCTTGTACTTGTTCGGTGGGACGGAACCCCACGTGTGTAAGTCCGCCTCGTACTTAACCGATTTTTTTATTGATATACTTATACTATGTTCTACGTAGTTTCGTTAAACTATATTCTCTTTCTTAAATTTAGTTATGTGTCGGTTCAACTTTCCAGTCGTCGTTCCCGAATAGTCTGGAAACCAAGTGCCATGCATAACAGTTCTTTGTCACTAAATAATTGTCACTAGCGAAGGCGTCGCGTTTAATTATAAGTTCTTAGGAGCCACCTTTAAGTTTCCTAGATAGATGTGTGACGCAGTTATGTAAGGAAGGATGTAGATGAGACAATATTAAATTACTAATTGGCAAACTCATGTAAACTTGTATACATGTTATGTGGATCAGATGATCATTTGTTGAACATTCCACATTTCAGTAGCTTTTAAAACGACTATCTAATAGTAATTTAAAAATGACTCAAAATAAAGTCATGGTAAGTTATAATTCTATATGGTACTAGCGGACCCGACAGAGGCTGACCGACTGCAGCGCCATCTGCCGGGCTGATTTTTGAATCTAAACCATCCAGGGCGCCACCCTAACAAATAAAAAAAAAACATTCAAATCGGTCCAGCCGTTTAGGAGTTCAGTGACGTACAGTATTATAGAATTTAAATCTAAATCTATAAGAAAATAGGAGATAAAATCGAACATATTGTTTTATTTTAACTCACGGCAAGAATTCTAGCTCAGTACGACACAAAATCGCTAATCTATTTAGCTCATACCGTCTACTATCCTCTTCAAAGTTAAAGATATAAAATCTAATATTTAAAAAGGAAGCTACAGAGGTGAGCGTCGTCGCAACGATCACCGGCGCTCGTTAGACAGACCTCGAGGCGGAGGCTCACACCGTTGCCATTCCAACCTTATTCCGACATTACAAAGTTGATGTTCCGCTCAACAGCCATTTAGGGAGGTCCACCATCAGCCTTCCTCATTACGTATGTCTGTCGGTTATTGCAGACTCCGAGGAACATCACTAAACGCCGTGCGGAAAAATATTTACATACGTCTCGTGCGAGATATTGGATTGAACGAGCCGAGCGAGGGTACAGTTAGCAAAAAAAGTCTCGACAGAAATCATTTTGCTCTCCGTTTTAATAACAACGTACACAGTTATACTCAACCCTTTCCCAGAAAGAAATATGCGGAGCCAAAATTAAAATGATATATTTTAAATAACCGTCAGTCTGAGCAAGGAAGAACCGTCACCAGCGGTTAATATGAGAGCTAATACTTTTATCGGAATATTTACCAAGCACATTCATTAGTAAACTAACTTACATATCACAAGCATACAATACAAACTATTAGTCATTACGATTCTACTAAATCCTTATTATACATAAATATTCATCTTACTTTCTTTCTTTGTCCAACAATACTTTCATATTCGAACTCGAGAACATAGGCCCTACCGTTTATGATGTAACACGAAGTACCTACCTAAGTTACCGTGAAATACTGTAATATGGAAATTCTATATCACTGAGCATAATACACTCACTGCTACGCACTTATTACTCCATGCTTATTTATTATAAACTTACAGACATAAAATGTAAAGGGTGTGCTATACTCGGCTAGCCAGCATTTGTGGTTTGGGGCCATACATCATTTATCTAAACATAACATAAACATTAACATTTACATACTGGCTCATACACTGCTTCTGGCCCCACACTAGGATACCCTGTGTCGTGGGAACCAGAAACAGCGACGTCACACACATATAAACATCCTAGACCTGGGGATTGTTTTTTTTTTCTTTACCCCCAGCCAGGGATCGAAGCCAGGACCTCTCGCATGGTAGGTAGAGCTACAACCGCTGCTATGCTATGTCTATCTCGCTCGCACTTATTGATAGATCGTATTGTAGTCCTTAAAATGCCATTTTAAAAGATATGTTATAAATATAGGCAATCACGTCAGAATTTGTAAATGACACGAAGTCTCTTGGAATAACCATTCTTAGCTAATTACAGTGGGGACCCCACATAGATAAATTTGCTGGTCGATTAAGTTCTGTGGCTTACGTTGTTATGAAGATCAGGCAAAACATGGATGTGGCTACATCTAGGCTAGTACTTTAGTAACTTTCATATGCCAGATCCCATAGTATTTTGTTGAAAAACAGCGAATGTTCAAACAATGTTTATATTATAGAAAGAGCTATTCATCCAATGTATAACTTAAAATGCAGAGATTCCCTAAAATCACTTTTTCCCTTAGATAACTTGCGATGGCTATAATTTTATCCTCAGAAATATTCACAGACAAAGTGAACAACAACAAGATACCTCTAAAGATTTTGAAATTGCTTTTTAACTATTTAAAAATCATGTAAAAACTACAATTTTGATCTAACTCAACAAAGAGTTCACTGTTAATAATTTTGTAATTATATATTCCTCCATATTACTCATACTAATTAGAGAAGGTAGAAAGCCAATGTAGAGAAGAGGCAAAAAAATTACTGAGTAAATGTAAATATCTACACTGTAGATTCTACAGAAATAAAGAAATTTTTATTTTACTTTGACTAATTCAGGAGCCAGCTAAAATGAAGGGCACAATGACTCATCGACTACACGCGCGTAGGCAGCTGAATTTGTCGACCGATCGATCCGATGCATTCCACATTCCTGTCTCTTTTGCTATTATGGACCAAGCCCCCAATACTGTCGCGCCAAGAATAGTGACAAAATTTAACAGAAACATTCGATCCTCTGTCTGATATAACCTCGTAAAGTTTTTTTTAAAAGTCGGAACAGGGGGATCTTCGTAAATAATTGGGTACTTACCATTGATGATTTATATACCAGATTTATAAACCGCTTACTGTGTTAACCTTTTGAGAGATATTATCTTGGGGGCGTTAAATCACCGACTTTTCGCTGTAATGTTGAAACGTTCTTTTCCGTCTTCTCCCTCCTATTACTGTAATTGAGTGTGAATCAAAACTTACGCTTTGCACCTGCTGAGAAACTTCACACGAAGACTGGTAGGTTATAATATACCACCTGTTCCAGATTATAGCAGGATATGGCGATCTAACTTACCACCTGGGTCTGTTTCTAGAACGTAATCACAAGTTACAGGTAAAACATGTCTTTATTCAACTCAACGTAATCACCGTGGCCTATTTCTTGAATCAGCCATTTTTTTATATCCGATATTACCGATTCAGCAGCTTTAATAAACGATTTTTACCTTTAACCTAAAACTTAGTCATGCACATACTCGTACATTAGAAATGACGTGAAAGTTTAAATACTTTGTAATTTTTCTATTTATCTGCTGACTCCTCATTTTTTGCTGAACATGACAGTGTTCCTGCAGCCTTTGCTAATTATTATCGATAATATGGACGTTAGTAAAAATGTAGCCCATTAATGTCCCCACCGAGGGGCACAGGATGCGAGTAAGATTAAGCCATACTCCATCACGCTGGCTCAGTGCGGGTTGGTGGAGGGATTTTACGGTACTACTATCACGTAGCGATAGTAGCCGGGACCTACAGTTTAACGTGTCATCCGAAACACTGATAATGTATTTAAGATAAATCTCTCTCAAGATATCTCATTGGTACATGGTCAGGATTCGAACCTGCATCTCCTGACTGAGAAGCAAGCGTGAAAACCAATAGGCCATGGAGTTACTCCTCTAGGAGCTCATCCATGTACCTATCTGTATATATTATTTAGAATGTTTACAGCGTTCGTTCATGAGTGCCTAAGTTAGAGCACAAAATGATCCCTACAATAAACTGCAAAGGCTTAAGGCACATGAACGACGATCGAAAAGGGTCCCTTCAGACCTGTATTAAATCATCTCTATCTCCCAGCAGTTATCCTTGGAAAAAATTAAGTATCCACAGAGAGCCCTTGTTATATACGAGGTCGGAGGGCTGCCCAAATTATATTATCGGAAGTTATTGTGATTCAGGAACAACAAGTAAGTTGAAGTAGCATATCTCCCGTTGAATCTAACAGACGGAGGAGACGGTTTTTTAGAATGAAGATCAAGATCCAGTAAACACAGTGAACGCCTCCTAGGGGACAGGTAACTTGATAATGAAGGCAGGCAGTAAGTAGCAGTAGCTGTTAACGAGATAGATCATGTAATATGTAGCACTTCATTTTAACTTTCATATCAAAATCTATTGGTCCACTTATGTTTTTATTGCTTGCACATTAGCTTAACTTTTACCTAAAGTACCTATGTATATTACACATGCAGGTCAGGCATTCCTGCTTATATTAGCGTCCAGTCAAACTAATATTGCTCTAGTATGTCTATTGGTGTTTGCTCTAGCCGGGCCAATGCCCACGCCTCTACACTACACCACTGTGTGGGCCTGCCTAGCTAGAACCTAATTTTACTACTATAAATATACTACATATATACTGCGTAGTGAATGTCTGGCGAAAGTTCGATTTTGTTTGTGGAAAAGGTGGTCATTCGATAAAATTGGACAGTTAAAATAATCTTCGATAATCTAAAATAGGTTAAAAAAATGCTATTACAAAGTTATGACTTTATTTCGGTTTGCACATGGCTCTGCTAGCAGTTGCCTGCCTGCTAACTCGTGTGAAAATAACCAAGCCACACAAACGTTAACATCCCCCCCCTCTATCCTTCCCTTCTCCTTCCTCCCTCTCCCTCCCCCTCCCTTCCGTCTTCCTCCCTCTCCCTTCCCCTCCCTTCCGTCTTCCTCCCTGTGGTGGAGGGTCCCTTTTTTCTTTTCTTTTTATTTTTTTTTGTTGAGGGGGAATAAATGGAATTACCCATGCCCAGGAGTCAGACCTCCCTGCTATGTCCGGGTCCCCACATATTGAGCGGGCATCAGCTCGTGCGGTATACGGACTAAAAACAACAGCTTACAGTTATCGATAGTCGATTCAACTGTGAGCCATGGCCTCGGTATATTCTGAAGGATTTCTACCTTCAATTTGCCCTTTTGGGCAATAAATATGTGTATATGATATATATGGGAGGGGAAGGGTCCCCCCCCGCTTATAAGGCCCTGTTGCTAAAGCCCTCATTAGCCATTAAGACATCTCTTCTCTACCTACCTGGCATGCAACTAAACACGGTTTTTAAGTTTCATAGAACTAAGCGACCAAATCGTGGGGGGCAGAATTTTGAGGTTTTGGGGTTATAATTTGCTTGGTCGACGTCTCACAACTACTACAACTACTTACCTGCATAATTTCAGCATTATAAGTAGGTTTTGATTTTCATACAAACATCTCGCGATATGTTTATTGTCTCTAGGATCAGTGGTTAGGCTGTGCGTTGATATATCAATCAGTCAGTCAATAAGTCAGGACTTTGGACTTTTTATACATAAATGAGCAACGTGGCTTGGAAACAGGTACTTATTATGGTCTGTAGCTCTGGCTGCCAAACATAGCAAATAAGGATTAGGATTACACCTCTGATTATTATACAATGCTTACTAAACCAATAATTTTAGGCTATATAGGCCTATTGTTTTTTACAATAAAGTTGCGAAAGGCTACATTTGAAGGACAATTTTACAAATGTCGATAGTAAAAACCTTACCGTGCCGCTCTACTAAATTATTGGCTACGATTTGGATTAACAAATATTTCAAAAATCCCATTGCGATATTGTATGGTAGATGACAGATATAATTTATGGTTGAGCCACACCCATTTAATCACACCAAATCTGTGTTGGTATGCGAATTTATGAATATCATAGCAGACATAATAGCATTAAAGTCAAGCTATGAATCAACTACGGCCGCTTTTCATAATAAATACGCATATTACAATTTTCAGTGTTGTTTGTATTTAAATGGATTTTAATGGTCATGTATGCTGTGACAATACACATAATAGCTGCTGTTGTAGCCCGCGGCTTTGTGCGATTCTTCACGCAAATTTTCAACATAACAATACAAGTTAAATACTCGATATTAATAAGTATAATCACAGATAAACGTATAAAGGGGGAGCGTACTAAAAGGAAAACATTAAAACTCCGCGCCTTATCTTGATCTCCGATGCAGCGTCGATTGTCTAAGTTTCTCCAAAGACTATAAATTACGGGCAAGCATGACAAACATCTCACAAAGCTTTCTTGAAGGCAGTGTAGTATGTAGTATAATTCCATTAGTTGACTGCATCGCCTGGTGGGAAAACAAAGCTACTATAAAATTAATCCATTAAGCAGTAGTATAGTATAGTGAATGTATGTATTGAGGTGGGCTCTGTAGTGAAGTTTCTAAAGAATTTCGACACGATCTACCACATGAAGATTTCCGTTGAATTGCTCTAGACGTGGTGATGGTTCTTTACCCGAATGAAAAAGAAGGGTAATGTTTTACGAGCCTACATATGTGTAAAGGTAAGTCCATTGTTCATCTCGTTATCATTAAAATGATATGTACATTCGGTATTCTGTAAATGTGAGAAACAGGTCAATTCCTAGAAGAGTGATGTCAGCCATGTTTTTATGACCCCAGTGACTACATAGAGACCTGTGAAATAAGGTGTTACTCCGTGTTTACGAGCTCATAAACTGTTGGGCAACACTCAGATTCCGACTTAGTGCCACTATAGGTTTATTGGGGTGGTACACCATTAAAATTGCCTACCTTATTATTTAATAACAACCCGCTGAAGTATTTCTCCTAAGTAGACAAGTCTGGGTATTTGGCTAATAGTATTCTCAGTCAGGATTAGGGACCGCTACTAGCAACTATAATATTCGCACATATATTTATATACCTACATATATTGCTTCACATCTAAGTTCTCCAGTTTTTACAACCCACGACGACCCACGTGTTGATACATAATCCCATAGGTTTAGATTTCAATAATAATAATAGCATGTAAAGTTCACAAGTGGACGTGGACGCTACAAACACTTGCTATCGCACTAAACTACTTCAATTTATAAAAGAAGCACCTTAACCTCTTGAATACCACCGGCGTTAGGTAACGCCACTTTTCCATTATAGGTTTAAAATTTTATTACCATGGCATAAGGTGCAAGATCGCGGATTTATCCATCTAGTTATACTATTAGTTATACGTTATAACAAAATGGAAAAAAACCGATCCGACCCAAACTAATCGAATCCATTTATACTGAGCAGTATAACTATTTGGACGAAACCGGCCTAAATTAATCGAATTCATTTAGTTATACTGAGCAGTATAACTATTTGGACGAATCCGATCCAAATTAATCGAATCCATTTAGGTATACCGAGCAGTATAACTATTTGGAATTTTTTGTTTATTTTGTTATATCGTTTAATTAATAGTATAACTGGATGGACGAATCCAAATACGCGACCCGTCCCACCCTCGGTTTTTGAGAGGTTAAACAAACAAAATAATAGGATCTCTCAAGGAATGGTGACAAAATAGAAGAAGCACGAAGCAGTAAAGGTCACGTAATCCAAACAGATGAATCTTGCTGTCAGAAACACCAAGTCACTGGGTGCAGTGCCAAGCAAGGGTCCAGAAATATAAATAAACCAACTGAGGCTCATCACTACGGATAAGTCTTACCTATGAATCAGCAGTTTTTATTATAAGTTCGTGACTCTACGCTACTTGTGTATAAAGGGCTGGTATGGAAAAATGGATTTAACATGGTCTCGGTTAGTGAACGTTGTTTTGATGCACTTTTCCGCCGAATTTACAACACACTATACTGTACTTTCTTGTTTCTTGAATTGCTTGTGTACTAAGTTATGTGTTCTGTTTATTATGAAGCCTGCATAAACGATGGTCTATCTATCTATCTATCTATCTATCTATCTATCTATCTATCTATCTATCTATCTATCTATCTATCTATCTATCTATCTATCTATCTATCTATCTATCTATCTATCTATCTATCTATCTATCTATCTATCTATCTATCTATCTATCTATCTATCTATCTATCTATCTATCTATCTATCTATCTATCTATCTATCTATCTATCTATATATCTATCTATCTATCTATCCATCCATCCATCCATCCATCCATCCATCCATCCATCCATCCATCCATCCATCCATCCATCCATCCATCCATCCATCCATCCATCCATCCATCCATCCATCCATCCATCCATCCATCCATCCATCCATCCATCCATCCATCCATCCATCCATCCATCCATCCATCCATCCATCCATCCATCCATCCATCCATCCATCCATCCATCCATCCATCCATCCATCCATCCATCCATCCATCCATCTATCTATCTATCTATCTATCTATCTATCTATCTATCTATCTATCTATCTATCTATCTATCTATCTCTCTATCTATCTATCTATCTATCTATCTATCTATCTATCTATCTATCTATCTATCTATATATATATATCTTTCTTTCTTTCTATCTATCTATCTATCTATCTATCTATCTATCTCTCTTGTGAGCTGTTATGATTTAAATATAATAATAGCAAAATAAAGATTAAATAAGTAATTAAATAAGTATGCAAAGCAAATATAAAATAATTTGTTGAGAAACAATAACTGCTTAAATATTACCTACAAATAAATAACTACGAGTATTATAGATCCTGCTTGTAGAGATCGTCTGATATACAAGCTCGTTGTATGTTACAGTATGGCGAAGTCTAGCATAAGAAGTCTAGTAGACATTTATTAATGTAATTTATTATTCCAGTACACGTAAACAACAGTAAATGACCTCATAGTATGACCTCATAATCAAAATAAGATCCATTTAGTGCCTCCATCGACCGATTCTAGTACAGTAACAAGCAATGCGAAGGTGGATCTACAGCAACACAATTGAGTCTGTAGGTGCCCCATAACTAACGCCATGTGGGCCGACTAGCATTCTCCATGATATTGTTGTAACGGGACCCATAGAACAACATAATAAAATTTAACATTATATTCCACATAACCATTTTATTGAGAAACTTGTAAGAGTATGGGCGCCTACATCGAATAAAAAGAGTAACTGTATTAAGACATTCAATCGGGATGTATTACAAATCAAAATAAATATTGTATTCGAAGTGAAACTTACTATGAATAAACAAATAAACATAGCGTTACTTTTTCTATATGGGGTGGCAGAAGAACATTTTACTATGAAATAAATAAATCTACATATAATGAACAAACCGAAAAAAACATGAGTTTCTGGGCAGACCGCGGAATGATAGTTCACATCTGAATCTTCCGATACGAACAAAAATGTATTCAACGATATTTAAAAATGTTAATAATATATACTTACTCTAGGTGAAAAATTGTCGTGTTACATGACCCCTACTGGCAGTTGAAGGGAAAACCTTGAGTTGTGCGATATCACTCACCAAAGGTTCTGTCTGCACAATATTTCTAACCGACTTCAAAGAAGAGGTTTTCAATTATATACGTATGTATGTAATATTATCAAGAGCGCAAAAAAATATTCACAAATTGTATTATTTTAGGACTTCTAAATAAGTATACAAAGTTTTAAATAGGTATATGTAAATCTGTATGTTTATAGGTATGCTTATCTTCGTATTTCTCCGAAACAATAGATCAGATTTTGACCATTTTTTATTAGCTTACATTTACTCCAACTTAGGGAAGAATTTTATCAAAATGGGTTTGATAGTTTTTTAGATATGGACAAATAGTCAATAGTCCACGTGTGAGTGTAGTAGTCTAGCTTATTAATACGAGCTGGGCCACAAAGAGCTGATAGAAAACTAGGAAAAATGAAAGTTTTATCCAAAACCAATTCAGTAGTTTTCAAATTATGACTAAAAATAGAGTGCCTCAAATACGGAACGTTTAACTTTATTTGGGTGATTAATATCGTGAATATGAAAAAAAAAATAAAAAAATAAGTTATTTTAAAGTCGACAATTTTTTCTTATTATTATTATTATATGCGCATTATGCGCATTGCATAATGCGCATATAGTATGATAAAAAAATATATTATTATAACTACACAAGAACAGAGCTGTGTTTCAGAGTAAACATTTATATTGTAAAATTGTTGTTTTGCCTCTAGGGGCAAGACAAGACACAATTGTGGCAGGTTATTCTCCTTTAATACAGTGTGATGTAGTTAGTTAACATAGCGGTTACCTCTCCTAGTATGTAAGTAATACCATTGTTGTCCCCACCGAGGGGCATGAGCATTTAAAAAAATTGAGCCATACTCCACCACGATGGCTCAGGGCGGGTTGATGAAGGGGCTTGTGGCCAACCCGACTGTCAGAAGTTATCAAGCTGCCCTATTAGGACCTGACCCAGCGGTACGACTACTGCCACCGAGTAGCGATAGTAGCCGGGACCTGCCGCTTAACGTGTCATCCGAAGCCCGGAAGCGTCCGAAACAAATGCCACATAGAACGGCCACCCATCCAGTGCCCGCACGCATCGGTCAGATGTTTCTACCCGCACGATCGTCTCCGATGTGCGAACACCACTAGGCCACGGACGCTTCGCGGACCTCTCCTAAAATGTAAAAAATAAAAAAATTTTAGGAAGTTGCATCAGAATTGACGAACTAATAGAGACACATGTTAACGATAACTTTTACATACCGAACTCCTTTCCTTGTGCTATATAAGACCTTGCTTCGTGCCAAATCTCATGATTCCAGGTCAACGGGAAGTACCCTATAAGTTTTGATTCCCTTGGGATTATCAAGCAAAGCTTTGCGACATACAAGGCCGTATCATTTGATTGCGTTATTACCTAGAAGTTTGATTTTGACGACGATTATTTGTTGACCAGCGACCTGAATAATTTATACATTATTTATAAATTTCAACGTGATATTCTTGAAAAATAGGGTCTTGCGTGAAAGACAGGCAGAGAGACGGACCACGAAGTTTATTTTTTCCTTTTAAAGTACGGAACCCTAAAAATGAGCACGTATGCAGCTTTTCAATAAAAGCAGTGGTGTGTAATTCTGGCTATTGGTTTTCTTTGCTAGGGCCACGCTGTAATTGGAACCGGATCGAGCGAACGTATTCCGGAAGCATCATGCACAAACTAACAGATGCAAAAATATTCACCAGTTCACCACTCACCACTCTCGGTGTGCACAAGCTATTCAGATGTTCTCTATTTACAGAACTAGATACAACAATTAAAAATAAACAGTGCTCGTGCCGTATATGTGCTTACTCGTTATTATGCGGCGAGTATATTTGCCTTTACGTTACTTATGTATTTTTTATCAAGGATCGCATTTTTGACTTGGAATCAATATATAAAGTTTCGATGTTGTAACATTTATTTCTCATACATAATTTAGATTATTAATGAACAGGCGATGCCATAAAAAGTCTCGATACAAAAGACGGAAATATTTTACTTTGACGCCCACCTCAAGTAGTCTTTCTGTGTTGGATTGGGTTAAGTTACACCCGGATAGCGTGTTCGTCATCATCACTTTGACTTAATAATTCGAACACAAAGTAAAACTTAAGAAACGATCAACTTCAATTCAACCCTTTGATGACCAACCATTTAAGCAATCGTAACCCAATCCATTAAATATCTAGAATTTAGTCACTCCGATAGCCAACTGCAGTGGTCATTTTAGAAGTCATTTAAAAAGGAACTGGTCACAAAATGGGTTGTATTTCCAATTTTCACCATTATTTTTATGTATTATTTAATTGTTGATAATAATGTTTCCATTAAACGAAACCTTATAAAACAAAGTATTTAGAAGGTTTCGTTCAATGGAAATGTTAATCGCAATATTATAATTCCTGGGATGTGTTTCATTAATGATATGGATGTAGGCCATCCAGAGTTGAGCACTCTGTTTCTACACAAGCATATTGCATATATATTGTATTAGTGTTCTTAGGTTCTCAGAAAAGCCCTAACCCAGCTTAATACAAATAGACACAACACGTCCAATAAACGTATTCGCAAACGATATAAGATAATATTAGTTCACCCAAATCCATTTATTTGACTTTGACCAAAACCCGAGCCGTATTCGCTCCATCACGCCTCACCGGGTATGCTGGGCACTACACAACGCCAGGAAACCACCACGCTCCGACAGAACAGTGTCAGTCAAGCCATGACTCGGCCAAATCCGCGTCATTAGCATAGCCCACCGACAGGCTACGGCTGAACACATAGCTATATAGCTATATACCACGCTACGTAGAATGTAGACTAGAGACCCCACATTATCGGACCTAATTATTGTCCTTTGTGTTTAAATTCGAAAAGATTTCCTATTCAAATCAAGTCACGTTGCGTTCGCAGTAAGCTCTCGAACAATGGACACAATTATTCCAAATCATAGTATAGAAGCAATTCTCGGGTTGATCCTCCTTCACGATTCGTTTCTCTACGAGTTATTTTTCTTTTGGGGAAAGATCTATTTACTGTTACAAGAGGAATATATTATAATGCACTTACAAGTTACTACTTTCCATAAATTGAACTGTGACAGAAAACGTCGTATAAACGTGATTTATCTTATACTGGCAAGAGTTAACTTCGGGGCGTATCTTAATGCTACATTTTCACTTTGTCCGTCGACGAAGTTCTTGTTTTGTTTAAGCCAAAGTAATAGAGGCGAGGGTCCTTAAAACTTTCGTCGACTAACAAGTAACAATCAATAAGAGATTTACTACGAGAAGGATGTGATTGGAGTCGTAACTTAGTTTCAGTTCCAAGCTACTTCGATAAGCAAGTACCTCGACAGTGACATCAATTACATAAACTTCAACCGATGTATTTAGAAAATAGATTTACCCAGTCATCTATTTAGCTATGTTATGTTATGTAGTAGTTATGTAAGTAAAATTTAAGAGCATAAACGACATAAAAATACAGATTTTTGCTTCAGTCGAGTAGGAAAACCACTACTGTCATAGGTATCTACATTCATACCTATGTATAAAGCCCTAAAGATATTAAATATACTAATCATATAACTAATCATCAATATCAAATGAAGGCATGTCTGTATTTGACTGCTAGTCAAAATAGATACTTTTTAGGAATTCTGTCAAAATGGTAACATTGTTCACGAGTTCTATATGAAATACTAGCATGTGACGTCACAGTCAAATGCTGATTTTTTTAAAACAAAATTGAGTTTACGAAATACAACTGCTGGAAATATACAATTCTGACAACATCGCCAGTTTTACAGGCCAGCGTAGTTTTAGTTTGAGACACTTTTCTAGATTTATTGGACTACCTTGTCAAATACCGTATTTTACGAATCGCAAGTCAGTCCGAAATGATTAGAAAACCACTTTTCTCTTTAATTTGATTTACCTTCCTAATACGAGTGCCGCTTTCATGTATTAAATGCAAATAGGCAAATGCAAACATGACTCCGCATACAGTATTGGAGTCTGTTTGCTAATTATATTTGCCGTCTTGTCGTCGAGATGAAGAGGCTAAAAGGGCCAATCCAAATATTTATATAATATGTGAAATATGAACATTTTTGTGGTGAATGGCATTTTAACCTAATTCAAAAACCTGAATTTTCGGATACCTTAATGTTTTTATATGACCTATGTGTTTTAATGCATCTTCAGCGATTAGTCGATTATGGTTCTACGGATTGCGATAATGTACATGCTAATTGCCGATAATTATGCGCTGCAGTACACGTTTACACTGCAAAACAGAGGCAATACACTGTTATATCTGAAAATAAAATACCTCCTTTTATTGCCTTTACAAGATGTTCCCAACAAATTCGAGTGTTTATGAGATTCGGGTTGCGAGAATTAATGCAGAATGTATTCATACCATGTTGTACAGAAGTAACTCGGTGTAAGAATTTATGGTAAATAGCTCGCATAAGCGAGACCGGCGGCAAACACTGGATTCTGCCTGCAGTAGGTACCAATATCTACAAATTGATGCATATATTACATATCCAGCTTATTTAATTGACACTTTAGATTTTGAAGAGTGTGAACATTAAGGAAACCGCAAAATATACGGTGATTTGCTAGGCTGTCTCGATAAATACATGACACGCAAAGACACTTTATTTATATAAGTTGAAGCATGATTATCTGGATTGTACGGGAAATATACTTTTCTCAAACACCACTAACTTCTATATAGCTTTTACTTCCTGTTTTCCATAGTTTCAGCAGCTTTGGTCTTTCATCGATTCCTTAGATTCATTCAATCTAAAGGTTTTACGTAAAGACAAATGCATTATTTCATAATCATAATTCATGTTTATATGTATCTCTATAAAGACAGTCCAGATAGATATCCAGCACTCACCAACCACTTTATTTGGTTATCCACCAGCTATCCTCATGTATGGCAATTTGCAACCGTTTACTGCCGACATTTGCCCGAAGTGTCCGCGCGGGTTGAATGTTGCTAAAAGCAAACAAAACTAATTTAACACTCTGCCTCTAGGAACTACTGTTTCTATGATTTTTGCGCAATCGGCTAGGTGTGAACTACTGTTAATTGAGGTAGGTTAGACAAGTTTATCTATTTATGTCCAATGGCATGATTTCTGTGTCCATAAAAAATTCTATTCGATATTCTAAATTTATGATAAATTTTGCTTACGGTTTGCCAGGTTAAAATATTTAGTTAATACGTGAAACTGTTGATATTTAGTTACCATAATTATTATTTTACGTATTATTTGTGTCATTGATGCATTTTTTGTGCTAACTTGCATGTGGAAACACATACACACACACACACTCGTACAAAAGCACATTATAATCCAAAGCACAATTGAAGAACGTTCTTTTCCACAACATATGCAACGCCAGTGAAAAATATCTGTCCGGGTAAACATTGAAATGATGTTACGATTACGAAATGTCTTTAGGAGTCGGGACACCTAGCTTAATTTATACAAGTGTGGTCTACTTATACAACTACATGGTGGGATATGCTAGTTAATCAACACATTTGTATAAAGGTTGGCGGTCTTAATTAGAGCATGGAAGAATTCGAAACGACGACATTCTCAAACCGGTCATCGAAGTATTAACTGCAGGCAAAGAAGAGAATCGGCGTCAATAGATTACTTACTTTAATTATCAGTGGGAATTTTTCGTTGGAAATTATTTAAATGACATAAACATTTACATCAGACACATACATTGCTACTGGCCCCACACTAGGATACACTGTGTCGTAATAAAAATAAACATCCAAGACTCGGGGGCTTTTTTTTCTTTACCCCCCCTAGTCGGGGATCGAACCCGGTACCTCAATATAAGAGCTGATTTAAGTATTTTATGAAAATTAAGTAATAAAATGTAAATTTTAAAATTAGTAAAGAGTAAATCTATTTATGATGTAAAGGAATACTTGGAATCCTAATTGCTAACAGGGAAACAGTTCGTATTATTATACTTCAAAGGAAGTATCGAAGCAGCGTTCGCTGAAATTGAAGATGTTCTAATAAGGTACAGCACACGCGTCGGAGATGTTTAGTCAGACATAAACTTTTAATGGCGTAAAATAATAATAAATTAAAACGATAAAAAAAACAAAGCGCTTTCATCCCTTCGGTTTCGTAGTAAAACCTTTAATGGCGTAAAATAATAATAAATCAAAACGAAAAAAAACAAAGCGATTTCATCCCTTCGGTTTCATAGTAAAAGTAACAAATTATGTTTCTAAAACCTCCTATAAATATGACGTCACCATTCTGTTACCTCCTGTATGACTTATTCTACGACCGCATTGAAGCCTAAGTAAGTAATCCTGAAATGTTTGCGGAGCACGGATAGCTTCAGAGAGCTTTCTGTTCGACAGCAAAAGGTATCAAGCCAAAAGCTCAAGCATCAAAGCTTTATTCGCCTGTTTGTATACGACATGTGATTTGATGTCTTCATTTCTATATTGCACACAGAGCCAAAAAATATACATGGATAGCTTTTCAGTACTTAATCAAGAAAATAATTTCGGTTAATTATAAAAGACGGGGTTGGACGAGAGATCGTAAAACATCATTTACACCAGTGGTTTGCCAGTTAGCTATTGTTAGATAATAATTGGTAATTTGTGCGTTAACATCAACAACTACTAGCGCAGTCCGTCTGCATAGATGTCAATTATTGTTGTTGGCAAGTGGGATAGCCCCCGATCAGCCGTGATCACTGAATATTCATGCCTCGGGGCAAGTGTTCCCGTACCCTCAATCTGATTTGATATGTTCTGTTGATTGTTCTGATAGTTATGTTTGCTAATGATAATAATTAAGGTAACTTTTTGGCAATAATGTAATCTAATAGACGGGTAATAAAATTAAGTGTACAAAAGTGCGATGAGGTGACTCACAAAAATTTATTAGTTTTAACGTAGAATACAAGTATGTTACCGAGAAACAAGAGTTGATGGTCATGCTCACTGAAATGTCTCTGCTTGCAGCGGCTCTGTGTAGCGGGTTGCTCCCCTCCTCCAAATATGGCGAGGGGGGTGATGGCTGGTGCACCAGTCATACTGGTGAACGGATGCTGCTTGGGGGGACTGGTCCAGTCTGGTTTCTCATAATTTAAGCTTTTGTTGGTTCTTAATTATTTCTTTTATAAATTTTTTATTTTGAGACATCGTATCGGCACTTATAGATACGATATTATAATATTACCATTAGATGAGATATTTTGTTTTAAAAGTTGAGGGATCTGTTTTTTGCATTTTTCTTGTACGATGATGCGGAACCCTTCGCGACTGTTGCCGTAATTAAATGATCTAGAGAGGTATATCAGTCCACAGTCCATTTCATTTATAAACGAGACACATTATCTCGTCATTCCGTGTTCCGCTTTGTCTGACGTCCGGGATCAAAACATGGCTTATCTTAGCCGAGTACGAGGGACATTCCGAAACAAACTCCTCACGAATACCACAATCTATCATTATTAATGACTGTGGGCATCTGCGTTCCATTAATGTAACGAATGCCTGTCAAGGTGTCTGTCAAAATCACCTTTTATACCACATCCTAGGTGTTTGTCTGTTCGCCCCTTATGGCGGAGACATCGTTAATTAAAGACTTGGCCTCTTCAATGATTTTATCTCTTGTTTGGTGTTGACGTAGGGAGGAAATTACAACGAAATGTTAACGTTGAGAACTGGAAAGCTCAACCAACCAAAACAATAAATTACTTATGGAAAATCAGAAGAGTCGTCGCAGAAATTTTGTGCAATACTAAATAATTAAAAAGCCGAACAAAGCTTATTCCTGTGCGGCCTGTACCTGTCTCTCTAGTGGGCGCTAGTGGAACTTTTTATTCATTAGATGTTAGACTTTTTAGTTAATGTCAAACAGACATGTTTCAATTTGTATAGAAAATTATTTTTCCGCAACTTTCTGCTAGGGGGCGCTTATCTTTAGATTTTATAGAAACACATAAACATGACTGTTAAGCGTCAAACACTTACACTAGAGAATAGAGACTAAAGAGGAAATGGGTCTGTGTAAAATCCGCAATGTTGTGCTACGCTAGTTATTACAAATTGGATTGTGTACATTTGCCGTAAAAGTGTCAAGTGTATTTTAATTTCAAGCTCCAGCGCAGACATTCAGGATCTCCTTGGCGTTGCAATATACTGAAGAACAAATACCCCTGTGATGTATATACGATTACTAAATCAGAAGAAACTTGAAAGATGTCGACGTTGGTTACGCTACGTGAAAGTATTTTTAAGAGCTGTCTCAATAACTGTCTGTAAGCGCTGATGGGCAAGATATAAAATACACCTATATAAAAGATAACTTATTTTAACATAGTGATATATTTTTTAACTTCCTATAAATAGTACTTATTTTCTGTACATGCAAGGCAATAAAGCAGGGATGTATTTATGAACAACATAATCGAGAGTACAGCAACCTGATTTCTACATGGCGCCAGTGTATGTGATGATAAGCCGTAATATTTCAGTCCACATTACCAACACTCTTGAAGTACCGTCCAAGATATTAATTTATTTTATATCGAGCGTTTAATACAAAATGCTATCATCTATTTAGTACCGTGCTAATAAAACTAGCGGAGTGGTAAGTGCTGTTTAACTTCGTACGAGTTTCTTATCGGTGTTCTGTAAATTGATTTTCTCATTGAAGGTAGAGTCTGTGGGGAAATCTTCGCAGCTCGAAATATATGGTATTGGAAAAATGCGTTGTTAAAAAGCCAAACGACCCTATAACCTAAAACCCTCACAGAAATTACCTAACTGAAATAAGTTTTCTTCTTCTTTTTTGTAAGTATTGCCATCCCGAAAACCCATGTTTCAATTCCGGTTAGTAGAGCAGAAAGACATGAACGAAAAACCCCAGTTTGGAAAGAAAATCCCCTACGACTCCTGCCCTTACAACGTCAGAGAATCACCCTGTACCCACAATAAGCTGATCATTAAGCAAATGACGCCGTAAATACCGATATGCAGTCATTAAACTTAACTAACTCAATTAATACAGGACTCCAGATTACTTAGTGTCTCTCTTTCTCGTTGCCGCAGGGCATTCTGCGCTTTGTGTTCAAGCGTGTAGAAAGGATTATCGTCCAAAGTTGTCTGCAGTTACCATCAAATTGAATATGCGATTGCAAGGGCGTGTTATGATTAGTAGCTATATAGTGTGAGTTTGCTCTGAAGGATCTGCCCAGTTGCGGTGAAACTTCGTTAGGAATTAATCTTTACGGGATAATTAGTGTGTACAGATTCGTGGTAGAGCTTCAATCGATAAAGTTAACGAGTAACCTAGCGCTCAGTCGACTTAAAATTTTGGATTGCAATTAAAGGGCCCATAGTTCTTATACAATAAGCAAGCTAGAATCAAATTTCGATAGCGAAACTTGATATCCTGGCATCCTGTTGACTGTACGAAGGTACGTTGCATGATTTGGGGATCGTGCATATGATTCACTTACCCACAGTAAACTCTATCCACCAGTAGCCATATATCGATAGCATCTGAGGAAATTGATTGCGCGTCGTTCAATATAAGGAAACCTTTATGTTCATTTCTGGGGTGGATTATGAATTCTGTCTTTTGTCCATGTCCATGTAGATACCGTACGATTACTTTAACTTTACCTCGACTACTTTACTAACTTAGTCGCTGATAATGATTAAGATGTTGTGGAAACATGAATTT
Organism: Argyresthia goedartella; assembly: GCA_949825045.1. NCBI lineage: Eukaryota > Metazoa > Arthropoda > Insecta > Lepidoptera > Argyresthiidae > Argyresthia > Argyresthia goedartella. The sequence goes on from OX463810.1 coordinate 17,861,173, forward strand.
TCGCACAGAGGTGTAGGTATATCATGAAGAGAATGTAAAGGAAAAAATCTGAAAACAGTTAATTTATTTTAGATTAAAAAAAAACGAGAAGTGTCGAGCGGTAAAGTTACGTAATTAGTTTGTTAATCGTACGTACTTAGATAATTGTGAATACTACAATGTATAGTGAGACCACATACAAAACTGGTGAAAGTGGAGCATTCTCAACTATAATGCAAAACAAAATATTTGAAAATAACTCTTGAATAATGAGAGCTCCGTGGTCTCAGAGATGTGGGTTTCACGCTTGCTGCTCACACAGTAGATGCAGGTTCGATTCCTGACCATGTACCAATGAAATAATTAATTTTTCTTAAGTACATTATACGGTCGTTCTAACTTGAGGAAATCTTCATTACTGCATAACCGCGGTGATGGCTATCCCCCTGTCCCGCAAAATGGAGTCTTGAATAACTGGCTCAAAGTGGGCACAGTTGTGCCTCTGCCACCCCGTATGCGAAAAGCTATGATATGTCATGTCATGAAAATAACTCACGATTGGGACAAACTTTGTGCTGCTAAATTTTAAAACTACAATTTAAGACCGCGATCAATACGAGCCTCAGTCTCATTAACTGAGTATATTTACACTTCGGGTCGATTTCGCCAGCCAATGATTTATATTGAACATCTTCCCTCGTCGAGTTAAGCGCATTATCGGACCACATACTCTATCAACTTTGTACGGTTTGCACATTAACTTAATAGAGAGCGCCCCAAATACACTTCCACACGACCGACCGGAGCATCCTATGCTGATGTATCGAGCCATTCGTATGCGGAATAGTGAAGAGATTACTGAGATAATTATATCAAAGAGGCATTTGATATGTTTAAACCACTTATTATTTGCCAGGGTTTTAGTATGTTACGCTTCGTTATTATTACGCGGTGAAGATACGCTAAGTAATTTCGATTCCGAAGAAGGCAAAAGGCGAATATCTTCCCCAAAAACCCTATACGAACCTACTCTCTGTGAATTTAATTAAAATTAATTATTCACAGGGAAGCCTTAATTTTATTTATTTGTGTTGAAAAACAGGCCACGCTATATGCTAACAGAAACAGGTACTTAAGATAATTATAATTGTATACCCAACAACATCATCCACTCCCACATCATAAAGAGGGCTAACTGTTAACAATTAGGGAAGCTAATGCTAACTAATAAGTCGCGATTCGAAGGAAATCCAACAACAAAACACCATTGAGGAACTAATAACGAGCTAAATATTCTCTCAGCAACACTTCACTTTGCTCTCGCAGCTCAATTAGTTGTGTGATTGTGTGTGTGACTGAAAATGCACACGTTCCGATTGGTGGACCTTTGTGTAAACTAAAACCACGTTAAAGCACTCGTGTCAAAGCGAATTGAGCCCCGTTCTCGCTTGCAGCGCAGCGCAGCGGGCCTCAACAGCAGCAATCGGTATGGTGTAAACCGTATGCAATATAAGCATAAGTAACTGTCTCTTGAACTACTGAGGTAAGTGAAAGAGTGTACAACTCCAAGGAATATTTCGTGTTTTATGAAAAGTGATGAAAAGTATGAAGAAGATTTTTGAAAGACCAAGGCTTTTAGTGCATGTTTCTCTTTATTTTTACCCGACTGCAGTGAAGCGGAAAAGAGGAGGGGTATGTATTTCTCCTGTATGTGTATATGGATGTATGTCTGTTCCTGTGTGCCCTCTTAACTACTCAACGGCTCAACCACTTTTGGTAAATGATGAGTCATTAGATGTGTCTTGATGGCGCGCGTATCATTGGGTACAAACAATAAAAATGGCGGAATCTATACAATGCAATGTGCGGGCTAAATAAAGTTTTTTCAAGATCCTCGAGTATCAAAATAAAGGTCTTTAAAAGGCGCGTACGGTAATATGTATTAATCTTGCACAATCTATGAATAATACACCTAAGAGCACTTAATTTTTTTTAAACTACAAAACCCGACTGCAGTACACCTAAAAGTACAAAACAAGCAATGTGATTTAACGTAATTAATTATTTATATACGAAAACATTATTATGTTATAGTGTTAAATTAAATTTAAATGCAGGCATGCAGGTTTTGTGCTATTTAGTATACCGCAGTCGGTTTTTTGTTTTTTAATCATGTCAATTATGTCTCAAAAAATACCAGATTGCAATCTTTAAGAACCAGTAGTCCAATACGCCTATTGAGATGTGACATACAGCGTTAACCAGACTACTTCTCTTTGAGCTGTTTCTATGGTAGGCATCGACGGCCCGCATTGAGTTGTTCGTATATTTTTTGTCGAAACCCTTTCCTAAAAAGCGGTCACCCATTGTCAGCCGAACCCCATTTGTTTAATCTGTTTTTAAACAGCACTCTCAATTACAGAGCAAACAGTATCACACAATTCACAGAAGAATATGTGCGATTGTCTTCAGCAAACCCTTCCTAAATCCTTTCACACATAAATTGCGGTCGGGAAAAACGCTGGAGTGTACTATAATCTTTTCATTTCTAGACCAGAACCCTTGACCCATATCAAGGTTTATCTTCTCTGCCTAATTTTCCGCTTTAGATAGTTGAGGGGTGTCGAGGGGGGAACTTTAGCGCGGGGGAGTTCATTGAAATGAATTCAATCAGAAGCAACAACCGTAATCTCGTTGTGAGTGAAAACGATTGCCGGGACGACTCGAGTATGCATTGAGTTGACCCGGCCCGCTGAGTGGCTATCGAGTGGCCTCCGAACCACTTTGCACTCCTTCGCCAACAAAAGGGTTTATTCCTTGCGGACTTTTTCGGTTGCAACAGCCAATTTGTGAAAAACTCGCGAGGATTTCCCTTTTTTCATCGAGCAGGCGTGCCCGTGATTGGGTGGACCTCTACAAGACCATGTAGGTTTGTAATGAAAACATATTTCGGATCGACCGAAATCCCATCTCATTTAAACCTTCTCAGCTTTTATTGTGCATGTTCCTACCCAACAATTTATGCGGATGACGAATTGGCCCTTGGTTGGATCTTATTTGCGAGAATCGAGCCAGCGACACCCGCTAAATTGGCTTGTCTTTACCGCAATAAAACAAAACTGAACAACACATAACAAGCAGCGAAACGCATTGCAACTTTAAACAAAGAATGCATCGTAAAGTACAATGCAAAAGTGTTTAACTTTTTCATGTTTAGTCTCGCCTGCCGTCATAATACAATATTGCGAATACGAATAGTGTTCTGCGGGATATAGCAGGATAGTTCCATTGTGAACCAGCCTCTATTCCTTTGTTTCAAGAATCAGAAGAGATCGGTTAAAGCTAACGTTTTTGTGCGGTAGCAACTTCAGGCCGCTTAAATGAAACAGACTGTGCAGCCACTTAACCTTCATCGTATATTTAAAACGAGGGTAAAGGCGGGAAAATCGTTGAATCCCTTTGCTTGGTGTCCATAAACAATTGAAAATGCACGTTAACTAAGTTGGATAGTTTGCGAGGAGACCTGTGTAATACTTCGTCGAGCTTGATACGTTGTGAATCAAACATGCAGCATGTAATCTACTTAGCAAAACATACTGATGTTGTAAAATGCGTGATTGACTGTGTACCTACCTAATGACTTTAACATCAATTAATGACAATATTAAATTACCTGCAGTTAACTTCAGTAACAGTATTCAGTACAATATTGTTTCTGTTGCAATTACTCCGGTCACTATTAAAAATTCCTTATCGTTTTATTGGACCAATGCTCCTTATTTTTTGGCTAGTATTTGCACATCAAAAATACTGATTTGCACAGCAAAAAAGGATCAGCAAAAACACTTTTAATGTTTTAAATATTTTATATGTACTCGAGTATAAGTAATATAAGTATTTTTTATATAAGTATAAGTATTTTTTGTTATTCTTGCATTTTCAACCTTACACGAAGGATAAAGGGGGCTTTACCCTTCACCTAAGCTACCGCAGCATTTTGCCCTGATATTTGCTGGGCAAATCAGTATTTTTGATGTGCAGTTTAATATTTCCCTTATTTTTTGACTGAGGAACTATTAATTACAGAAAAGAGCCTTTTTATCAGAAAACAATAATACGTTATACACTTAAATTTTCCAATTTTAATAACAAACGTGGCGTACCAATAAAATGTGTCATTTCATAGTGTTGTGGGAATGAGTCAATGAACTGCCGAGATCTGATAGGATTGATTGTTGAATGACTGAAATTGATTCAGTAATATGATTAACGATGTCAAGCCGTGCATAAATTTTAAATTATAATAATTATATCAAATGTTTCTTAGATATTCAAATCAAAATTAAAAACTATATCCGTGTCAACTGGCAACTGAATTTCGACCAGTAAGGTGTCGTTGTTAAAAGTTTAATAATGGTAGGAAGGCTATATTACGTTATGGTATTTATGTAAGTTATTCCTTTGCCACCCCATCTGACTAAATTGTATCAGAATAGCAAGCAAGGCTATACTGTACTCAACTGGCAGATGTAGAATCTGGCCTGCTCCGCATAAAAGGAAGGATATTATAAAATGTAAGACTTTCTTACCAAAATGTATCGAAGTTCATCAAGAGTAGTCAATAAATCGTCAATCCAGGAGTTAGACCATCCAAATCAAAGAGAAAACACAAGTCAACGAGTCAACGTACGACACCAAGGCAAGCACAGACAAATTAACAAAACCGGTCAAGTGCGAGTCTAAATCGCGCACGAAGGATTCCGTACCACCGTTCAATGGAAGCGATGGTGTGGAGTGAACAGTTTGGATTTTACACAGCAAAATATGTTTACAAAGTTATTGGTGCGGTTACTTTCACACTCCATGTACGTAACCAGGTGCATCCATAAGTTTGTATGTGGTATTGTTGTATGGGAGCCCCCTTAAATATTTATTTTATCCTGTTTTTTAGTATTTGTTGTTATAGCGGCAACAGAAATGTGAAAATTTCAACTCTCTAGCTAGCTAGGTTCTTGAGATACAGCCTGGTGACAGACGGACGGACGGACGGACGGACGGACAGCGGAGTCTTAGTAATAGGGTCCCGCTCGGGTACGGAACCCAAAAAAAAGGTTTCATTCTCATTAGCTATTTTTTTCGCTATTTCAATGACGTTCAACGTTGTCAACAGCAACAAAGAGTTTCACCTGATATCTGAAACTACTAGCTTAAACTTGCTTTACTTAAAACTAAAAAAACTAAAACTTTGTGATTGATTAATTTTAACCTCATCTGAGGTTAAAATTAATCAATTCATCATGAATTGATTAATTTTAACATGAATTTATGAAACAATGAAACATGAGTTTCGTTGTAATGAAATTAATGAAACATGAGTTTCGTTCATCTGAACGTTCAACGTTATCAAATGTTATTTTTCGATCGTAAACAAAAAAAGACCGAAAATTTCATGCTACGTATACTCATTCTCTTTTTTATATACATTGAGACCCTTTTTTTAGTATCCATACATGGCAATTCTATTCAAAAATATGAATGTGTTTTGATATTGTTAAATAAAAATAAATAGTGTTTGAAATTAGTTTTACTACTTAATTCTTTATTTATTATTATCCTTAATTGCATATTAAATTGATCGTAATGATATTTACTGCAAGATTCAAGTATAATTTTCTCAATTCTCAACAAACCTTTCTTGGAAACGGACATTAAAAAAACAGGAATTTTTAATACTTCTCGGCGCTTTGTTCATCGAAAAGTCGAAAAGGTAACTAACTATTTATGAATTTCTTCAGCTTTCTAATCATGCATTTCATTTTATACTGGCATGGGTACTAGACCAGCAATAAACTTTTATATCGAGTAGGCCGCCGCAAAAATTCGCGTGCGAAATTCGCAAAAATTTTGGGACGGCTGACTGCATATGTAGTGTTAATATCGAGTTCTAATTTGGAGGCAATTAAGTACGCACGCCATATGGATCTGTTCATTTCAACAGTCTATTTTAGTCTCGTGTATTTCTTCTTGCCATCGACAACGACAACATCTACTGACGAGCTACTGGGTGATGTTGATGGGGATGAAAGTGGAAATGATAATGGGATTGGAGATGGTGGTGGTGATGCAAATAGTGAAATTGATGATGTGGGTGACTTATGGAGGTCTGTTGTTATAAACTGTGGGGGAGGATTATCATCGAGAGTCTGCCTTCCCAGACTCTCGCTTCCGATGCCATTACTGTGGCACTCAACACCGGGTCCATTTTATTATTATTAGCCAAGGTCTTCCCAGTGCAGTCTTCAATCAATGACTTCTTTAAAATGTTTTTTTGATATTTAGTTACCAATTTTTTTTCCCGCGTATTTCATTCATTCGATCTTTCACTTCATCCCCTATTACTACAACGAAATGTGTCTAATTTTGCTGTTTTGTGTTCAGATTTGCGTCTAAGCAGAATTTAGACCAGTATTAGTGAAATCTGGTATTTGTGTTTAAAGTAGTGTCTACAATTGAATTTTGTAACCTTGTAAGGAGGACTCGGTTCCTTTTGGAATATCGAGTTTTGTGATCAAGTGACATTTGTTTACCTTTCTGGCTGTTAAGAAGGATTGTATTGCACCATAGATTTATACATATACTTATATAGGTATAAATAGGACCTAAGTAGGTGCAACTATAATAATAATATGTTTAAAGTAATAACAAATGCTTTGTCGCCTGTCTGTCTGTATGTCTGTGTATTCAATGTAAAATCCATTCAAGTGAATCGTCGGGTGCGTACGCGCATCTTGTTCTCGCAATTGAGTTTTATTACTTGCAATAAGAATATTACCTTACCTCTGTATGCAAATTCATGGGACGTATCTGATTGATACAGTAAAATTTGTAAGTAAATACGAGAAAAGAGTACCAGAATTTTTAATAGATATAATAGTAGACCAAAATTGTAAATAATGTCACTCCTTTCCCCATTAATGCAATCATTGGGAGCAGAAAAGCGGCTGTCCTAGAATTTTTGTCCTACAAGTTTTGATCTGTATTGCTTAGGTATGGGCTACCTATAAAAAATTAGTTTTAGAAATCGACGCTTTAGCCGCCGTCTTAAAATGAAGGGGTCAGTGATAAACAGACGGAAGAACGGGCGGACTAACGGAACGACGGGTGGACGGACAGCGGACACTTAGTTTTAGGGTCAAACTGGGCACCTTTTCTAAGGAAGCTTGAAATATGCACCACTTACTTCCACCGACTGGTGGCGTGGAATTGAATTTTTGGCCAAAACGCCTGTTGAAGTAGACTCGTACTCTAACAATATTGATTTCACAAAAATTGGTTGAGAAAAGAATTATAGGAACATATTTCTTGTTTATTTTTTCTGTAGACAGTTCTATGGTGAAATGATCCGGAAAGGAGATATCGTCAAAAAACTGTTTTAGGCGCCGTTTTTCTAATATTGCGGCTAACCCTCTCAAGATTTAAAACTTACGTGTTTCAAGACTTCAAATTTAAACAATCTATAGTAAAGTAAAGCACCTTTTGTAGGGCAAAATACCTGCATACTGGGCTACATAGTCGTATAGTATGTCAGAGAAACCGAACAAACCCGCGAGTTTCCAATGTTATGGTCATTTATGCTATAATAGACTATGGTAGCAAAACACTAGTTTTAAGCTACAAATAACCAACGCCTTAAAAACTTTAGAGGCTGGTCTCTGTACGAGAATAGATCATAAATCCTGCGTCAACCCAAACGACTATTTCATTATGCACACTTCGACAGGCTTTCTGGAATGTAATAAATACTATACCCAACAAATCCGCCCCTTAACCAGCACCAGCGCAGTATCTTTACACATAGCACGGTATTTGTTTTCAGACATTCACTGCATGCGAAAGGTAGACCCTTTTAGACAGAGTCTTAAATGACTAAAAAATAGCACAGTAAGCAGGATACATAGATTAGCGGTAAAACATTGAGAAGCACCTGGTAATTAACATAGTAGGATTTCTTGTAGCTTTGAACGCTTTTAAACTGGTTTAGTATTCGCTGAAGTTTTCAGCGTTGCATAAGCTGAGATGTTTCTTCTCTCTTACTTAATCGCTTTTTCTGACGACGGACAATACTTGCTTACTTTGCTCAAAGAAGTTATTTTATATAGGTAATATTTTTACCTGTTTATAAGTTTGGTAGTATTTTTCAGTTTTTTGTATTGATTACTTCACAGAGTTAACCTAATTCGATAGGGAATTTATAACAAATTGGTAACAAATTCAATATATACATACATATTTTACCTATAATACTATCTTATACAATATTAATACCTAAATAATCTACAAAAACCTAGTTATTGTGTATTCGTAGTAAAATATGTATAAATTGCTAAGTCTAAAATTAAAATGTCAATCGGCATATGCAAAGACCTTATTTAAGTTTAAATATTCATACATTATCATATCACTATGAGACTAAATTGAAACTGACACTAAATCCTGCCACTGAAGCTCAAATTAAATATAAAACATAGGTGCAACACTTAGCATAGCATTAAAGCTTTGACATTAATAAAATACCTCTTCAGTTCATAGAAAGGCCAACCAAAGCCATTACAAACCGCGCTCTTTTTGTTTAACTCTTTACTTTACGAATATTTGTTTGCACCGTAAAACTTAAGACAGCATTCAATAAAATATGTAGCACATATCTACCAGAGTGGGACCACCAACGACATCGCAATACGGCAATAAGACTAGATGAAACAGAATACAGCTCATGGTGCAATAGCTCGTAAACTTTGACTGTAAATTTATCAAAACAGTATATCAGTAGTGGCCTCAATTCAGTTTTTTTAATTTTAGGGTACCGCACCTCAAGATATACCTCAAAAGGTAAGAAAGGCCTGTCCGTCCGTCCGTCTGTCACAGGCACTTTTTTCTGGAACTATAGAGATGGAGTCTTGAATTTTTCTGGAAAAATACTTGTCCGCAACATAATTCAAGTCTAATATGATAACATATTGCCTACAAAAAGTGGAGGGGGTAAAATGACAACACGAAAATAACACTGTAATAAGTCTTGTAGGGTATCGTTGAAAAGGGCTCAGAAATTAGAAATCATAAAATGTATGTTTTGCATTGTTATTACTATTAGACATCGATTCCTATAAAAATATCCGTGTACGCTATTTAGAAAAAAATATTGCGGACTGTAGGCAGGCTCGGCTTCTCACAAAAATCTTCAAATCCCTTTTTAAAGTGAAAATACCCGCTTGGCGCTTCTATTAAAACAAAATTTCGCTTCTTTTAAACCTATTTGGTTCTTACTTTGAGTCAATCAATTGAGTTATTGAACTTGGAGCAAACAGCCGTCCCCTCGGGTACGTTTTGCAGACACAGCACATAAACTTTGATTCCGATAGTGAAGTGGCTGCTCATGTGGGGCGCTACTTCGCATATAAGTATAGTGAGTATAGTTACGCTTACTGGAAGCGTTATTAACATCTGTTAAAAATAATTTACTGCCTCTTTAAAATCAATAAGGCGACAGTCAACAAGCTCGAATGGTTCACGATCCTCAACAATGATGGAAATACTGAGGAATAGGAGAATTTGTAGAATATTCGAATCCTGCCAACCATATATCCGCTTAATATCAGTGTGCATTAGTTGCTCTCTCAAGCATTAGAGGTATTCCCGTATGTAGTACATTCTGTCTAAGGAAGGTGGTTTGAACGTACCTGTGTTCATGTATGTCAGGTACAGGCATTTCGCCATAAGTGTATGAGATAGGGATCGTATTACTTTAAATGAAGTAATTATGTCAAAACACAATATCAAGTGAATGCAGATGCACAAACACTAGTAAGGTCAACTTGGTTGCATGAAATGGAACAGCTGTACGTTAGTTATGTGGCTGTAATTTATTTAATTCGTTCACATAACGACCTGGTTCAGGCTAGCACCGTCCCATGGTCTAAGTCTAAAGCTAACTAATTTGGATAATGTTAATGAAGGAAATTTGTGCCAGGAACGTTAGCACTAATATATGGAACTGACTCGTCGGATTTTAGCTGGGAATGGGTTTAAACGTTTTGCACGTTAGGCTCATTAATCTTGCCCAGTTATCTTGAGAGAGAAAGCAATTTAGACAGCTCTGGTTTTGGGTGCCAATGCAGCCTTACAGACTGTCGGACTCGAATAACTCTTTGATACCAGTTTTACATTTGCAGAGGGATTTAATGAAAAAGTGATATTAATGACTGTAACTTATGGAACTAGATAAATTTTACCCCGTATGTATCTACTGTTTACTCTGTTTTACAGTAACGAGCAACATGCGACCACTGCAACATTTCTATTCCAAGTATAAAATATCTCATAGTCTATATATTTACGTATAAAACGATGATCATTACTTACATTTTTATTCTCAGTGCGTTATCAATCAAACAAACCGTTTTGAACAGTGCGCCATTAACATTTCTGACTTTCCCTCGGGCCTTGGCAGGACGGGAATATTCCCTGGATGACAAGCAATAAATTACTGAATTCTCGAAAGCAATTATACATCTCTTCTGCTTTCACTGAATCCTCACTTCATTTATTGGAGGGGCCGTGAGTGCGACAGTGCTTGTTTGCTTCTCACGGTTACACCCGCCCACTTGTCCAAATGCATTCCTACCACCAAGAAACGACAAACACCTCGTAGGTCGAATGGCAACACATTGCCTGCTTTTCAATGTTGCCGCCCAGGTTAGATTCCTATCAAGGATAGTTTTACTGGTTTGAGTTTTGAGGCAACATCCAAATTATGGCATTTATTATTATCAATATTTGGTCTCAATAATATCTACAACATTTTGGAGGCTCTAGATCAGATTTAGACAGGATTTTATGAATCATTATTTAACATATTTGTTGAAAACAGCCTTTCTAAAAATCAGCATATGTTTTTCAGTAGGAAAGTAAATAAGTATTTTAACTAAATATTTTTCTACCGCATTTCAAACGTCACCAAACAATAAGTTAGAATATCTACCTATATTCTATAATATGTGCACTGGTAGTCCTTTTTAGCCCCAAATTGGAGCACTGTTAATATTTGACTGATGGGTGGAACCCAGTGTATCAAATTCTCATTTCCATGTGTCAGGCAATTAGTGTTAGACAGCAACAAGTTAGAATTAGTGAATGACAAGATATTTCTTATAATAACTATTGATAGCAAATTACAGTGGGGACCCAACATTGATAAATGAGCTGGCATTTTGCTGTAGGGGAAAGCAGCTGATATTCAAAATATTTTATATTACAGAACTATTTAAACTATTCGACCAATTAATAATATAAAACGCACAGACTCCTTAATAGTACTGTTTAAAGAAATTAATATTCTAACTGTAGCAAGTCAATTTAGTTTCGAAAATAAAATATATGTATGCAAGAACCTTCTAACATTTTCCAAAATTAGCGATAGCTGTAATGTTAACCTAGGAAATATTCACCCAACCCGATTTAGACTCACGAAAGTTCAAACAAACTAACGTGTTAGTTTATAAACTAACGGTTTTGACAAGGTGACATATATAAATAAAGAAATTTTGATTTTGATTTAATTTTGATTGAGTAGGTAACGACTAATATTTCACAGCCAAATATATACGGCGGCGGTATATATATATATATATATATATATATATATATATATATACCGCTCGTTAACTGGCAGGCTACCCAATCTTTTATTTGCCCATAATAACCGCCTCAATTGAAATTTTAGAATATAACTGTGCTGCTAACGAAACCCTGTGTAATTATGATGTTTGGCCATTCCGATGCATGTCAAATAGTACTATGTGCTTTGTATGGCGTGTGACCGCCATAAGTGGCTTTACCACTTAGATGCACGCTAAAGCACGGTAATAAATTGTACCACATTCGTTAATGCAGTAATAGATTCTTTATGTGTCGTGCTCAAATATGTATGATGTTAAGTGATGAGTAATCAGACTTTTTTAGAATTGAACTATTCCTACTGTGTAAATCATTATAACATTCGACCAAATCAAAATTTTAGAGTTGAGTGTACTCGTAGATCAATTCCATCAATGACTATTGACCTTAGTCGTAATACTCACTTATATTTTGTAACTTACCCAATACTAGGTACTTCAGTACTTTAAATACTTAGTCATAAGAATATTGTAATTGTCCAGGTGTTATAGAAAATTACCCACTGTCCTCATCAATACCAAATTAAGGTCGAAAGTCAGCATATTCATTAAGTAATGATAATATCTAAGCAAGCATTGATCTTTTGTTTAGTAAGCAACAATTGTTTAGGATGATTATTAGACATCAAACGTCCCTTCCTTGTTAAGGTAGATTAGGTAAGTAAAGGCGCACTACGTACATTTAATGCATATCTGTACACACATCATACATTAGATAAGCTTATTGCTCACGATACATGTAATGATGTGCTACAACGAGACAATGGCATTGATTTGATTTAGATTACTGAGATCCCGTTGGGCCGTAATTGAGATATTACCTGAGACTATTACTCATATAGGAGTCAGCACATGCTTTGATAAAATATTAGCCAGTTAATGGATTTGATATGATAGGTACTTGAAAATCCATACCATTTATGTTACGTGCAGGTAAATAGAAAATAAATATTTAAGATAGCTACTCACAGTATTTATTTGAAAATTCGATAAAACGTTATCTCGAGGTCCTGCTCTACCTTCGAGCAACACGGCCTTCAAGGTGCGTGTTGCTCGAAGTGCTCTACACAATACATTCTCTACTCCCCAAATGACAACAATTAACCACAACAGGAGCACAGCGACGACTAGCTAGACGATTATAAAACAACCATCTTATAAAAGGTCAGACCACCGCAGTTTAATCTGTCGATGGCTTAATGAATCCGTCGACTCAACCGGTCCCGTCGTTTCCATAGACTTCCCACAAGGCGGTTGTAGGCAGGAGACGCGCCGTCCTGTTCTTACCCTTCTGCCGAAGCACAAATATTTCAATAATTTGAGCGTTTCTTGCGATAAACATTATTTTTGTTTCTTTGTAGGTCTGTTGTGTACCCCACTATAACAAATGCCATACTTTATGTAATCTGGGAGCCTAGAGGATGGCACTTCCAGTCCAAATTATACTGAATCATCCCAACACTATAGGGGGCCTTTTTATCGCAATATCGTGGCCCGAGGTAGCGGGAGTGACCCTAAATGTAGGGAACTATGAAGATGGCCTCGTGTTATTGACTGGACGGCCATAAATAATGAAAATGTTATTGCTTCGGACGTTAAATAGGGATGTATATGTAGTATGGATATACAGGGCTGTGGGAGAGCGCCGTAAAGATATATATGGGGTTGGAGTGGAAGGCAAACAGAATAATGTGTTTAAGCGAGTACTACGTGGCTGAGAATCCTGATTTTCTTTTTGATGTGTTGACAAGTAGTTAGCATAAATTTGCACGTTCTGTAAAACAGTGAGTGTAAAGTGAACTTTAGAAAGGCAACAAATATAATGATCACCAAAATATTTTTTTCCTATCCAAAATGGATAAATGAACACCAAAAGTTGCAAAAAATATCAGGGCAAAATACTGCGGTAGCTTAGGTAAAGGGTAAAGGGGGTGAGTGAAGCGAAGCCCCCTTTATCTTTCGTGTTAGGTTGAACATGTAAGAACAACAAAAAATACTTAAAACATAAACTTAAGTACACAAAACATAAAAAGAAGTTTGGTGATCATTTATCCAAACACAATTTGGTGGACATTTATCCAATCTGGCAGTCATTTCGAATTTATTGGTAGTAAAATAGGTGCGTTTGTAGTAAAATAAGCCCTTTAGAAATATCAATAGCTCAAAACCACGATGCTTATTACCAGTGATAGGAATAGGTAGGGCTTATTAACCTAAACTTCGAGGAACAGAAGCGAAAAGTGGAGTCGTCGTTAGAGGTTTTATTTTTTGGGACAATAATTTGTCCTACTTTTGAGGCAAAGTTTGAATGTATTAAAATACATCTCGTAGTTTGCTAAGATATTTTTTCAGAGAATATGTAATAAATTTACAGTAAAATAATAAAATTATATATATTATATTTTATATATTATTTTACTACCAATAAATTCGAAATGACTGCCAGATTGGATAAATGTCCACCAAATTGTGTTTGGATAAATGATCACCAAACTTCTTTTTATGTTTTGTGTACTTAAGTTTATGTTTTAACTATTTTTGTTGTTCTTACATGTTCAACCTAACACGAAAGATAAAGGGGGCTTCGCTTCGCTCACCCCCTTTACCCTTTACCTACGCTACCTATTCCTATCACTGCTTATCACTTCAACTCAAGAAGGTACATACTAGCTACTACATACATACTACTACATATTATCACCTCTTGGTTGATAACATTACAAACAAGTACGCGTATACCTTTAGAGACCTCTGTGGCATAGCGGTCGAGGTGTTGCCTCATAAGCGAGAGGTCCCGAGTTCGAAATCATCAACATCAACATCACGCATATCTGAGGAAAGTTCAATCGCTTATCTCCCTGTTTGCTATACAAATCATCGCGCGGCATGAGTCACGTCATGAGACGAGCAGTCAGCGCGGGCGCAGGCGCGTGGGCGATCCTGTTACGAGATGGGCGGTTGGCGTTTATGCGACTATCAAATAAGCTAGTCAGACTATAAACAGAGTCTAAATTAGTCTGAACGAGTAATATGCTCTGGATTCACTGCCCAAATGAAAATGATATTGCCTCTAACTCTTCCCCAAAGTAGAGTAATATAATTTTCACACCACCTACTCGACAATGCCTAATTACGAACCATGCAAACCTTACATAAAACAAGTTAATATAGTTGTTGGCTTTAGCCGGGTCGTAATGTTGTACTGAATTTTATTATAACCCGCTGGTTAATCAAGTTATTTTTACTTTTCATAGTTCTTATTATTATGTCCTTAAAGTCTAATTTCGTGAAATAGAACACTCTTACTATTTTAATCTCTTTAAAGAAATATGCAATAAGAATGACGTCCAAGAAGTTTTAACCGAAGTTGAGAACAATGATGCGCAATCAAATGGCGCCCTACATTTACCATATCATTAGAATAAGGTTTATCCCGTCTCTGAAATGACATACTCACAATGCGCGCGCGCCGCATGGTACTAACAAATTACGTTTACGCAGTCAAGAACAACAATCCTGACTGACGACTACTACCAATGTATCATGGAGTCTTTATGGCGCAGCTTCAAACTGACTATATGAAATATAACTAGTATTCATTTTGGTATTAGAGCAGTATAGTGCTTTTGGTTTAAGCTGAACAATTCGTTTGTGTGAGTGACATGTGTGGATGATGCGTGTGAGTGAGAGCTCTGCGGCTTGAAGCGCCGAGCTCTTCTCTTACACATATCGCTGTATACTATATTATATATTTTATCTACACACGTATCATAAACCCTCTTTACTGCGTCCAAAAACCGCACGTTACGACCAGCATAATGATATACTACTTGGTAATTTCTTTGGTACATTTCTTATCTGAATATTGATACATTATGACGATATGACCATATGACATTCAAATTTTGAACGCCGACGCCGCCCTGTGTGCTGCCATTAGTTTGTCTGTGAAGTTGGTACTACTGAACAAGCGCAGAGCAATGATCAATGACACAATGCCGGTCGAACATGCGGTTCGTGAACACATCAAAGAGAGCTTATGATATGTTTGTAGATAAAGTAGTATATGTAACTGTACATAATTAGGCATTAAAACTCTCGAGTGATATTATTAGGAAACGAGCCATACTCTCGAGTTTTAATGACCTCCATTATGTATCAGTCACATAAACTACTATTATTATACCGGGTGTTGTTTTGTAAAGTCACGCCCGATTAAGGAGCGATTATTTACACGACACTAAAGCAAAAAAAAAACAGTGAAAAGCACCTAAAATCATTTAATTGTGGCCTGAATGTGTGATTTTTTTATATGTTAAATGAATAAACATTTTGTTGAGTTTATTAATCAATTACGAATTAACAATTTATCACGGGATTATTTGCATCGCGCTATTATCGCGCTATCCCTACGTTTTTGCGGAGATATTGAAATCCTCAGATAATCAAAGCATTTAATTTTAGTGACTAGTAGTGTTTGGTTCAAGCTTTCATACCCCATTACTTATAAATAGAAAGCTATTTATAGGTACTGAAGAGCTGCTGACAAAAAATATATTACATTTATTTTTGTAGATTATTTCGAGCGTATATATTTTTTTAACTTGGTAGAAACATGAAAATATCTTAATGGAAAAAGATAATCCTTAGGTATAAAATGTAGCCAGCGAACGACATTTACCTCTAACAAACATTAAACTAAGAGACACCGAAACGTGTTAATTATAAATTTTAACACATTCTGTACGGAACTTTCGACAACACAAAATTTGCAATTTTATTAAAATATTTTGGCGATCCAAACAGTAGATAGGTACATTGGAGTGAAATTATGAACTCGCCCTGAGGAATTGTGTAATAATACTGACCCACCTCAATTTAATTATTTCTGTAATAGCACGGGCGAGCCTATAAGGTAAGCATTCATAATGAAATTATTCCGGACTCTCCTTAGATGTGGGTCGACATTTAGTCACTGCCAATTTGTGTGAAATGTTAACTTTTGTACGTTTTCGGACAAAATTATGCAATATTATGCTATAAAAGTTTCTCTTGTGAGTATTATGATATTATAATTTTATGATTAGGCGAGTTGAGACGCAATATAGTGACAATAACCTACCTACCAATCCTCTTATAATAAAATTGAAGTTGACCTCCCACAAAGACGTGATTTCGTAAAGGAAGTCTTAACAACTATGAAATACCTCAACACTCCTCTATTAGGAAATTCGAAATTCGAACACACACTGAGATTATATCGGCTTTAAAACGTTGATTGAAAACAAGTAGGTGTAGGTAGGCAAGGTCAGTGATCCTGCAGAATAAATTCCGTTGTTGGCCGATCGCCCTTATCAGAAGTCAGAGATGTTGTGTTCTGTTATGATGCTAAATATTTACCATCCAACGCAGCGTTCACTCGATCCGAGTCGTAAAGTGTCAGTGGTAGAGGCTCGTTCAACAGCCGCAATTGAGCTTTATTCCCATTACTCGTCCGGTAGAAACTGTCACTCAGAAATATCCCCGACGAGTGTCTGTACAGTTTGTAAGAGCACTTGTAGGTCCGCAGCCAATCGACCGTCACCACCGCCCCGTTAAGTGTCTTCGGGTTGCCTGAAAACACATGGTCCCTCATCTCGTCCACGTCCCCTTTCATCACAGCCCAGATGTACAGCCGGTACACCATGTACACCTTCACGCGGGGTCTGCTCCCACGCTTAATCTTCCTCACGCTAAGGACTTTCGCGGTGAAAATGTACCGCGACTCAGACACCGCGGACGACAGAATCTCATAGTCATTAGTTATCGTCTCGTTTAAAACACATTTGCGGGCATTTACGTTTTTCTTGCGGGAAACCGCGTCGCGTTTCCTGACTGCACCCCGGATCCGGATCTCGGCATGAATCAGCGAGAGCACCGCCAGTAGTAATATGAGCATCTTCATGTTAATGCCTTCAGTTTCTACTTTTGAGGTGAACGGTTATGTTTCCTATCCATTTTTGGGTTTTGTTATTACGGAACAAGTTTTATTCGTGTTTTGATCGAGGAAGGCTTGCGCAAGCGTCGGTCGGTGGCGCCACAGAGACGCGTGCGCAGCCACAGCCTCGCGCGCTGACTGCTGGGGCCTTGCAAATGTCCAATGCAACCTTCATTAACGTAAACAAACGTAGACGAAAGCGGTCTTATGTTACATTTAACATACGACCCTAACAGGTTGAGAATTCTAACAATTTATATAACTAAGATCGCAGGTTCGGTGTAAGGAAAGCGTCGGGTTCAGTGTTGAATGCGTAGCAAAGGGAGCGTGGGATAGTGTAGTGGATAATAGATACAACACGTGCTAGCAGAATGGAGAGCGAGTTAACAGTTATTGCTAAACGTTTCGCAATAGAAGCGGGGCAGCCTCCGACAATGAATATTCATGTGAGGACCTATAGTAGGGTCGCTTGCTTTGCCGCCCCTCTGCCGCTCTGAAACCGCCCTGCTACCGCCCCGCCACCGCCCGGCTCTCAACGCAGTCGCTTAGTCGAGGGCGGGCGGCAAAATTCGCACCCCTAGCGTGTTTACATGGATGAACGGAAATTTTGAGAGATTGAGGTTGACGCAATCAACAAATAGAAGGGAAGTTTGTGTTTTCGGATTGGACTGCTATCTAATTATTTCTGAAATAGAAGATATCTATAGAAGTATCGTATTTTGTTAAAGCTTACTCCATCCTCCTCGTCCTCACTGCCTTTTAAAAAACTTTTTAGTTTCTAAAACTTTAGTTTAAGTGCGTAAATTCAAAAAATCACTCGTTTTTATAAGCCTGCAACATAGACACGTGCATGTCGTAGGAATTTGGAAAGTAGTACGGGCGTGGGCGGACAAGTACCGCATCGCTCTCTTATAACATCTTCCGCGCGTCGCAGCATGTTCTAGAGCATTTTCACACGTACGATTTATTATATCACCACTTTGTATTTTTACTTAATAATAAAAATAGAGTTTAATCCCAAAGAACAACATTGATCAATATTATCAAATGAAAGTAGTATTTTTATTACAAATTAAAATTCAAAATTCTTAATTTTCTGTAAATATTAACAACGTAATTTTTTGCCTTTTCTCTACATTGGACCACTGTGGGAGATCAGGGCGAATAAACCCCCAACAGATTGATTTTTTGATCTCTTTTAATATAGGTTTTGTTTAACTAGTGCAAATATTACATAAATAATATGTAGGAATGAATTATTATAAAATTATTAAGCGAGTTTATTGTTGAGTTAGATTAGCACAGTGCACTCTTGTCATTTATGATATTGTTGAATATTGTAATATCCCTTCTTAGAGAAAGTGGTTTTTACATGATTTTTAAATTGATCTTATGGCAATTTCAAAATCTCCACAGTTATCCTCCTGTTGTAGTGGATGCATTGACCCTTGAAAGACTTTGTGTGAGCCTAAACCGGGGTATAAGTAGTCCATGATTATTTCTTAGGATAACATTACAGTTATAATTTCGGAATGTCTAAAAATTTTACTCGAACTCTCAAGAAAATAATACCTGCCTACAACTTAAAGGCAGACATTAATGTTTGTAAAAGTCCAGTTGAGCCCTGCTCAAGAGAATTTACACCTCTTATCACAAGATGAAAATCGCTTACACAATATTGATGTTCAATGATCACATTCCAATACCGATTCCTCGTCCGATACTTTTTGGAAAGTATAGGTAATAAACTAATAAATAAACTCTATAACATTTTATACATACAAAATATGCCACGTCGTGTGGGGTACGGTAACATCGCGTCAAATGCACTTAAGTAAGAATGTAATATAGTTATATTACATTCTCTTGTGTAACGCCTATTCGATAACATCTGTGTTCAAACGCATAATTTTAGTTATTGAAACGGTGTGATCGACCTTTCATTTCTGGAATGAGCTATTGTTGATTGTCTACCTAAATATGTGATGACGGGCTGAAGACTCTAATGAACGGTAATCGTCGTAATCTAAAGGGCTTGAAGTCAAGGGTTTCTCACGACTGATCGTGCGTGCGGGCGATGATACAATCGTCTGCACACGTATACTGATGCCAACATAACAGTTGATGCCAAACTGCGATATCACCCCCTTTAGCAGATAACGAATAAAATTTAATCTTAAATATTTTTTTGGGAAGGAAGCCTGGAATAGCTTTTCTTGCCGATAAAATTTATTGCGCCGTCTTTGATTCTGAATGAAGTCTATTCAATTGCAAATCCAATTAATGTGAACCTTTTCTTACAATCTTTTCAATCCGGATTCTTAGCAACTATCCTTTTTCTCTTAAGGGCGAAAGTTTTCTTATTCAATGGAGTTTTTGCGCGGAGTTCTCTGGATAGAATATTCTTTATCCACTTGGAAATTAAATCGTGGAGCTATCAGTTAAGTAATAGCTTAGGTAGCAAACCAACAAAGTACGGCATTAATTAATGCTCGTTAGGATGATAATGGTTTGCATATTTCAAGTGACTGATAATATCTCGTCGCCACTAATTCATGCGACAGTTAGGAACGTGTGAATTCGTTGGTTATGTTTCGCACGTACGAAATTACCCGTCGTAAGTACTTACGTGTACAACAAATACTGTTTAGACTCTCAACCTCGTAAGACTGGCGATTGAATGGCCACTGTTTCATTTTAATAGAGCATAATGTTTGCTCTAATGTATAGACGTAATAACACGAAATGTCTGTATTCGTAATTCTGTCCCTAGTACAAATTGTTAGGAGTTAAGTAATATTGCATCATTATATTAGCCTGCCGTCATTTGATTGTGATTTATATAAAGACAGATTCCAGGTAAGGGCGGTACGAAATTATCTGTTGAAGCTACTAATAGTTAGGAGTGGGAGGGAACATAAGCCATTTTCCATATGCCTGTAATTTGACAGAACTACAGAACAAATCTGTGCATAGAATGAATATTCATTTATTTAATTTAACATGTCATCACAGCGATGCTATTTTATATTTCGACATGAATAATTTTATTCATAACTTTACTCTGATACGGGATACATTGTACCTGTCTAATAAATATAGAAAATTAGTAGCTACATTGTTAGCTTATAATATATGCGACGCAGCTATAGTTGGTTTAACTAAGTTCAACTTGACATCAGCTTATTTTAAGAGTAATATGACATGCACCCCTATTGGGAATTCACCTGTTAATTATACTTTGCATGCAACATTGGAATCTGTTCCAAGTAATTTAAATTAGTTCATAAGACAATAGAGGAAATCTCTAGCATACAAGAGCCACTAAATATGTCAAAATGTAAGCCCCAGTTAAATATTGCCCATCAAAACATCCAGGGGCTACCTGGCAAAGAACTTGTATTAGAATTATTTATAAAAAATTCTGACATTGATATTATTTGTGTTACTGAACACTGGTTGAAGGAAAATATGATGTCTTTTAACATAAATAATTACAAAATTGTCAGTTGTTACAATAGAAAGACTGCTGATAGAGGTGGTTCTTTAATCTTAGTGAAAAATAATTAAGGTGAAACAACGGAAAGATATTCTTGCACTTACTGTTGAAAGACAAATAGAGGTATTCTGAGTTGAGTTAGATAGCCATATTATTGTTTGTGTCTACAGACCACCGAGGGATGAAAAAGTCCATGGCAATTTCGAAATAATTGAGAAAATTATGGAGGAAGCCCTCATTAAACTTTGTAATAACAGAAAAAAGTTAATTATTTGTGGCGATCTTAATGTAGATCTGCTTGTAGATACAACACTGAAGCGACGATTAATAACTCTGTTCAAATCATTTAATTTATGTCATGTATTTCTAGAGCCGACTAGAATTACACTTACCAGCCAAACTTGCTTAGATAACGTTTTTTGTGACTGTGCATTCACAAGTAAAAGTGTAATTAACTGCTTACCCTCCGATCACAGTGGTCAAACAGTTTCATTCCCAATAACTATTAAGGATAAGACTGGTCCATCATTTTATAGGCCTATTACATCCCATAGACTAGAGACATATACGAAAAACTTAGATATAAATTTGCCAGTACCGGATTTTAATGAACAGAACCCAAACAAAATCTACTCAGACTTCTTCAACATTATTCAGACAGAATTCAATAAAGTTTTCAAATTAAAGAAAGTCAGTGACTACAACGGTAAATCTAAATTTAATGACTGGGCAACGTTTGGAATTCGTAAAAGTAGAGTTATCTTGTATGACCTTTATGATCAAAAAACCTATAACTTTGATCGAAAATTTCATGACTATGTTAAAAAATATTTCAAAACTTTCAAGTTGGTTTGTAGAACTGCAAAAACTTTACACATTAATAGAAAAATTCAAAATTCAAATAATAGAATGAAAACAGTTTGGCAAATAATAAACCGCGAAACTGGCAAAGTTATACCAAGGGACAGTGATTTCTGCCTAAAGATAGGTGATGATGTTGTTAAATCCAACGCTGATGTTGCTCGAGCTTTTGAAACATTCTTCACCAATGTACCCGTACTCACAACGGACCGTCTAAATTCATCTCCATTTGAAGCAGAGACTTTATTAAAAAATAACACTAGCGTCAGTAATGTATATTTAAAATTTCATCATGTATATCCCCAGGACATTGTCAAAACGTTTAAATTACTTAACTTAAAAAATACGGAAGACCTGTGGGGTATATCAGTCAAAGTCATTGGTTCAGTAATTCTAGTTATAGCCCCACACTTAGCTTATATATTCAATAAATGTGTTGACGATGGGGCTATTCCAGACCTCATGAAACACAGTAAACTTATACCGCTGTTCAAATCGGGAGATAAGGGCGATCCTTCAAATTTCAGACCAATATCTGTTCTTCCAACACTAAGTAAAATATTTGAAATGTCAGTCAAAGTCATTGGTTCAATAATACTTGTTATAGCCCCACACCTAGCTTATATATTTAATAAATGTGTTGATGATGGAGCTTTTCCAGACCTCATGAAACACAGTAAACTTATACCTCTGTTCAAGTCGGGAGACAAGGGTGATCCGTCAAATTTCAGACCAATATCGGTTCTTCCAGCACTAAGTAAAATTTTTGAAAAGATTACTCAATCAAATGCTCTCACACTTCAACCGTACAAAACAACTCCACGCTAAACAATATGGTTTCACTAGGGGTAAATCGACTACGGATGCAGGTTACCCTTGTATCTCATATTTATTCTGCATGGGAGGCCGCACAGGATGCTATCGGAGTTTTTTGCGACCTGTCGAAGGCGTTTGATTGTGTTGATCATAATACGCTATTAATTAAATTAAATCATTACGGAGTTAGAAATAAAGCGTTGGATCTACTAAGATCATACCTAAGCAATAGAATTCAAAAGGCAGAAGTCAACGGCGTAAAATCTGATGGATCGGGTGTTAAAATTGGCGTTCCACAAGGTTCCATATTAGGCCCTTTCTTATTCCTGGTATATATTAATGATCTGCCTTTCATGGTGGAGAAATTAACTGACATAGTGTTGTTTGCTGATGATACTTCAATGGTCTTCAAAATTGAAAGACAAAAAGGAGATCTTGATGATGTTAATGGTGTATTGTCTTTAACCTTGAATTGGTTCACAGTTAATAATTTAATGTTAAACGCTTATAAAACCAAGTGTATCAAATTCTCACTTCCAAATGTCAGGCAAGTTGAGACCAGTTTGGTGTTAGACAACAGCACGTTAGAATTGGTAAATGATACGAAGTTTCTTGGAATAACCATTGATACCAAATTGCAGTGGGGACCCCACATAGATAAATTGGCTGGTAAATTAAGTTCTGCGGCTTACGCTGTTAGGAACGTCAGACAAAGCACGGATGTGGCTACATCTAGGCTACTATATTTTAGTTACTTTCATAGTGTGATGTCCTATGGTATCTTGTTGTGGGGGAAAGCAGCGGATATTCAAACTATTTTTATTTTACAGAAAAGAGCTTACCGAGCAATTTATAATTTAAAACGAACAGACTCCTTGAGAGAGCTTTTTAAAGAAATTGACATACTAACAGTAGCTAGTCAATTTATTTTTGAAAATATAATGTATGTACGCAAGAACCTTAAAACATTTTCCAAACTTAGCGACAGCTGTAATGTTAACCTAAGAAATAATCACAGACTATGTGCGCCCCGTTTTAGACTCGCGAAGGTTAGCAATTCTTTCAAGGGTCAGTGCATTCTCTACTACAATAAGATACCTCTGGAGATTTTGAAATTGCCATTTGAGCAATTTAAAAAGCATGTTAAAGCGACTTTGTCGAAAAAGGGATATTACAATGTTCAAGATTACTTAAATGACAGGACTGTATGGGGTTAATCTGGCTCAACACAGACCTTGCTGTTAATAATTTTGTAATTATTTATTCCTGCTTATTAATCATAACAATTATTTTTTTTCATATTTGTATTAGTTAAGCACAACCTATTTTTAAAAGAGATCTAAAATAAATCTGTGGGAGTTTCTACGCCCTTCTTCTCCCACAGTGGTCCAATGTAGAGAAGAGGCAAAAATTGACGTTTGCTAAGTATATATAGTCCCTCAATTTTCACTTTTAAGACAAGATTGAAAGAGCATTTCCTTTCTCCTTCGTGATAGGTACTTTTATATATGTATATATAAGTAGTATATGTTTGATATATATTTTATTTTTTGCTTTTGTATTTTATTTAGTGTAAATCATTTACAATATCATTTATTTTATTTTCATTCATTCATTTTTTTTTTATATCATTTATTATGTTTTAGTTGTAAACAATTAGATGTGTACAGTTTTATTGCGCACTAGGACTCTCCTGTTGCACAATTTTTCCTGTCCTGCCTAGGTTTGCTGGTAGAAATCTCTCTTTAGAGATAAGCTCGCCTTTGCTCATAAAATGTTTTGTTACCTTACTATTAAGATTTCTGTGCAATAAAGAATAAAGAATAAAGAAGTATATGTAAATATCTACAGTAATAAAGTACTTTGACTATTGACTATTGACTATTGACTATTTTGGTTATAATGTTGCCTCAATTCTAAATCAATTCCTTGAAATATATATGGTAAATGATAATTATTATGAAAGTTTTCAATTAAAGCCTATGCATTACTAATAACTATCTATTTACATCTCCGATGGGAGATACGCGTGTGATACAACATCTTTTAAAGCGTACATTAAAGAAGGCTGTGCACACAAGAAACGCACCGACAGAACTCGCTCCATTAAGTTAACGAGCAGTTGTCGAGATGTCTATCAAAATCACTTTAATGCGCTCAGTGTGCACCCGCTGTTTATCGTGATTATATTTCGTTGGGACCAATTGTAACTGCTTGAAGGGTTAATAGATCAAGAGGAATGTGTGATTTTCCTCGCTCCGGTAATGATTGTTCTACAAATCAAGGGCGCGTGTCGGGGTTAATTTGTTATTTGTAATTGCTATATTATAGGTTCACAGAAAAAGGATTTTTAAACAAAAAAATGTGGAAATTAAAATATTATTTTAAACATGAGTGGGATGAGGCTAGAAGGCAACAGAGAGTATACGTCAAATTTTAAAAAATAACTAATGTAGAAAGAAAAATCTAACCCTCTTATCTCACCTTTTACAGCGGCATTGATCCTGTCAAGATGGTAGAGCGTCAGCGGTACCGGATCCGTCACCAGCCTGAACCTCGGCGAAGGTCCTCGTCTGGTCTGCGTCAACACCCCTTCCGCCAAGAAGATGGCGGACAGCCTCGCGCGCGGCGCCGGCGCACACGACTCCCGCGCGCGGCGCCGCTCCGCCAGCAGTGTCGACCCGCTCAGATTACCATCACCTTCCTCCTTGATAAACGCTTGTAACTCTTCAATATCACCGCGCAACACTCTCCTCATATACACTTTGTATAAATTCGACCGTTTGGATGAAAATTCCTCAGGTTTCAATTTCTTCACGTTCAAAACTTTCCCAGTGAATATGTACTTGGATTTGCCTATCGCCTCCATTAAGGACCATTCGTCATCGATGAGCGTCTCGTTGAACGGGCAGGGCGGCAGGATCGCCCGGTGGCGCCGGTGGCTCGCCCTCTTTCGCACTTTACCGCGGATTCTGAACTCGCCCGCAGCCACGATCACCAGTGCGATAACATAAACAAGAATCGCAGGCTTCATTGCGAAAAAGCTTCTTAAACACTCTTAAGCGATCGCTACAAATGCGTCTGTCACATTATCTCTCTTATTTATCGCCGGTGTAGCATATAAACTGACGTCGACACCTTTTTAAAGGCGATGACATCTTACTTGAAAATGGAATATTTAATTTCTGCATGCAGATTATTACGAGGGTTTTATGCAGGTTGTATTGACTTGTTCCCACGGTTGGGTGGCGTGTTTCGTGTTTGTAAACAAACGTGTTGATGAGTGTCGCGGTACGCGTGCGCGCGCGCAGGTCTCGGGCACTGACTGAAGCCTGTCACGCGCAGCCTCCCGGCGCGCGTGCCGGGCACAAACATACCGGGGCGAGCGTTGCACATTTCCCGCTTTCCCGAATGCTTTATGATCCTGCTATTGACACCTAGGTTTTATAGTGTTTACTGTTTTCACTTAGATCGCTTGATGGAAGACAATCATTTAGGAGAAAGGGGCTAAAAGGCTTTAGGAGAAAGGGCTCTTGTAGACAAATCTTAATACTCATACCATAATTGATTTATAGGTAACTCTGTTTGTGCTTATTCCTTTGTGAGACTATTCTCATCGACGGACCGCCTACATCAGGGAATCCTATCTTCCATCACACTCGTATTTTCCGATAGTTATATAACTCGGTATCTGGTATACAATTCCAAGCTGGCTGTGCGATTGTGGGTTTAATGCTGGTTGTAACAGGGTTGCAAGGGTGTGTTCGATTGTGCGATCTCGAGTCGTGAAAGCTCGCAATACTTGAGACACGTGGGCGGACTGGTCGTGGCGCCGGGCACTTCAGTGTTCATCACGGTTCAAAGTGAATTTCGACATTCGGCGTATTTGGTTGATCTCCTTCGCACTTTTTAATTTGTATATATTATGACTACATATTAATTTTAGATTACGTCTTAACGAACAAATCAAATTACTTTAACATTATTTGTTTGAAAAAAAGAATACATTCAATTTTTTGTTGGCTGGGGAATCAAAAGGGGTTTGAATGTGTTGATGGCGTGACTTCAAATATAATCTATTAAATTAGCCAACGATATAAGTCACTAAAACAAGCTAACAAAACTATAGGACATTGTTCTACAGTGCCACGTTTGCGAGATTAGGAAAAATTAGGAAGTGGTAAAAGTTCCTTATTTACGACTTTGCAGATAATGTCTTAAATAATTTCTATGAATTGTTGTGCTTCTGCCACCCGTATGGGAAAAGGTGTGACGCTATTTGTTATGTTATGAAACATATAAAATCTAATATAATAAAGTAATCTACACTAAAACCATTATTTTAAGAAGTGACTTATGAATGAATGAATGAATACTTTATTGCACAAAACAAACATACAGAGATATACAAAGAAAGATATATGTACAAGAGGCGCGCTTATCTCTATAAAAGAGATTTCTACCAGCAAACCCAGATAGGAAAGGAAAGTGGATTGTGAGAGTAAAACCTATTTGCACAACAAAATTATTCATACACAATAATAATATAAGTAGGTACATATACCTAATACTACTACTACACCTAATTTATATAATATTATATACATACATACATATCATACACATACAAGTTATATACATACATAAAATACATATACAAATTATATATACATACTATGGAAGAGAGAGGTAATGATCTTTCAAGCGAATCTTAAAAACGTTAAGTGACGGACTGTCCCTGATGGCACTGGGGAGCTTGTTCCAGAGCCTGATAGCACTGATCCTGAATCCTTGCCCATATGCGACTGAGTTGTGTTGAGGAGTTGCAAGCAGCGACCGAGTGTTTGATCTCCGAGACCTATCCGAAGAAAGAAACTCAAACCGATCACGCAGGAAGCTGGGGTAGCGAGGGTTGTGCAGAATATTGAAGAGTAGAATGAGAACATGGGTATCCCGGCGAAGACGAATTGGAAGCCACTGCAGTTCCCTACGACACTGGGAGACATGGTCATACTTACGCAGCCCGAAGACAAACCGAATCCCGAGATTTTGAAGTCGCTCGAGTTTGTTCAGTTGCTCTTCGTTCGCGCTGATCCAGCTGACATCTGCGTAATCAATGAGAGGAAGGAGAAGAGACTGGGCCAGAGTAATTTTAGTATGACGAGGCAGAAAGTTTTGAAGGCGCCTGAGGGAGTGAAATGTGGCAAAGACTCGTCTACTAACTTCGCAGACGTGAGCAGACCATGAAAGCTGATTGTCAAAGATAACTCCTAGATTTTTTGCCTTAGTACTGTACGGAATTATGGTTCCATCATAAGTTACAGGAACAAGAGGCAGATGCTGTAATACACTATGGGAGTGTCTGGAGCCGACAATCATGGCTTGCGACTTACTGGGATTGACAAGTAGTCCATGAGACAGAGCCCAGCCCCTGATGTTCTCGAGATCGTCATTTAATGCACCCACAGAAGAAATCATATCACTTGGAGAGAAATGGCGGTAGATTTGCAGATCATCGGCATAAAGATGGTAAGAAGAAGAAATGGCATCCGAAATGGAATTGATGAAGACGGAGAAAAGAAGAGGGGAAAGAATACCACCCTGAGGAACTCCAGAAGAAAGGTCGCACCACTCCGTGGAAGTCTCCTCGGACCTAATACGCTGCTGACGACCTCTCAGGTAGGAGCCGAACCAGCTGGCAGCTGCCGAGCAGACATTCAGGGACTTCAGTATCTCAACGAGGATGTCAAAATCAACACAGTTAAAGGCACTGCTAAAGTCTAGTAACGCTAACACAGTGATCTGCTTGATATCCATTGCTGATTCAATGTCATCGGTCACTTTAAGTAAGGCCGAGACGGTACTATGTCCCGGCCTGAATCCGGACTGGAATTGATTCAACAGCCTGTTAGAGGAAAGATAGGAGGAGAGTTGAGTGTGGACAATCGATTCAAGGACTTTGGAAAGGAAAGGCAGGATAGATATTGGACGATAATCTTTAAATGAAGATGGATTTGAGGTTTTGGGAAGAGGGATAACTAACGCCTTTTTCCACACATTAGGAAAAGAACACTGAGATAGAGAGAAGTTAACAATGTGTGTAATGGCAGGTAGGAGGAAATCAAGGATGCTGTTTATCATTCTCGAGCAGATACTGTCGTCACCTACAGCTTTTGAGGAGATGGCAAGCACCGCCTTCTTAACCGTGTCAATTTCGACAAGACTGAAGTCGAATGGAGTGGTGGTGGGAGATGGCTTGGAGCGCAGAGAATGCAGGGTGGCATTTTTAACAGAGGGATTCATTACAACAGGAGGTTCGGAGAAGAAACTATTAAGACCATTGAGATCGACATCACCAACCAATTGATTCTGGGACTTGCCAACACCAAGGGTTCTAAGGAACTTCCACACTTGAGCCGGGGTATAATTTTCGATGCACTCATAGATATGGCGGCGCTTGGCAGCGCGACACATATGGTTGCACCGATTGCGGAGACATTTGAAGGCAGCAAAGTTTTCATCAGTGGGGTCCTTTTTGTAGAAGCTTTTGGCTCTGTTCTTCTTTGCCATCAATCGCTTAATGGGATCAGAGAGCCAGGGCGCAGGGAGATGTTTTACTCGAACCTTTTTTACTGGTGCGTGCTTGTCGTAGAGTCCCAGAATAATTGTGTTGAAGTGGTGAATCTTGTCGTCAACGGTCTCACTAGTGATGACAGGCGACCAATCAATCGAGGCGGCATCAGACTTTAGGACAGTAGGGTCTATACCCCTAAAACTACGAGCAAAAATGAATTTACCTCTGCTTTTAGGAGGCCTAACCTTGTACGATAGATACACTAGGTCATGGAAAGAGAAAGGAGAGTTAAATTGACCATGGGCAGCAACTTTGTCTACATTAGAGGTTATCATGATATCGAGAAGAGATGGAGTGCAATGGGGCTGAAAATGAGTAGCGTTGAGAGGAAGAATATGCAAATTGAAAGAATTGATAATGGCCTGGAGTTGGGCAGAGCGAGAGTCATTCTTAATAAGACAAGTATTAAAATCGCCGAGGATGAGAGTGTTATCATAAAGAGGAGTCAGCTCATTGAGCAGAGACTCGAATGTATCGAAGTAATCAATGTGAAGAGAGGGACTGTAGAAGACACCGAGCAGAACTTTATTATGGTGAAGACAGATTTCAAGAAAAAGATGTTCTGCCGACTCAGAGTACACATTCGGGGAAGCACTTACAACTCTACAAGGAATGTCGGAGCGGAGGTAAATGGCTACACCACCACCTGCCTTCCCAACTCTGTCGTTCCGATAGAGCCGGAAATCAGGCAATGAGTACATGGTGGATGGTAGGGACGGTTTGAGAAACGATTCTGATATAAGAATTCCATCCACATGTTTGCCACTAAACGCCTCAAGTAGGTCCAGGTAACTGGAGTGGATGCTCTGGGCATTTATATGAACGAGGTTAAGATTATTTTCCAGGCCACCAAAGACAGTCGAGAGTTTGGCCGATAACGATTCCTCCACAATGGAGGTGTCGTTCGCCATATTTGTATAATCATCGCTTGATGAACATGATAAGATACAGTTGTCAAAAATATAACGTATGCTATCCATATATAATAGTTTAAAATATAATATTAATACTAATAAATACAAATATATATGCTTGTTTTTACTTAATTATAAATATATAAAATATCTACTATCTTAATCACACCAAGTTACTTGCCTGAACCAGTCCTACACTGGGTCTGCTTGGAGAGGAATAACCTAGTTACATAGATGGAGAATTAACAGTAACACAATTTTCGAGACAAATACGTAATGCTGGGTCATAACATAATCTTAACTTATAATCACTTATGAATAATTTATTGCACAAAAAAATCCAAAATAATCAATATAGAAACCTTGAAATAATAATAAATCATTTTAATCATCATCAGGGTTATCAATGATCACTCGACACAAAGACAGGGGAATCAAATGTTTACCACCATTATTCGTATTTTCTTTATAGTATGTACTACACAAAACAGACATACAGATAACTTATAATAGAAAATACATGAATAAAGGCCAGCTTGAAGCTGGCTTAGGTGTAAAGTCCCCTCATTATGTTTGAAAGGCGCTAAAAATTCGTGCGACAACGCGGACGGTAACTCCTACAACATACGATTAGGAATTTATATGGTCCCTATTGATGCGCTAGGGGAATATCTTGATTGCCCAGGACAACACTTTGTTTCCGATTTTAAAAATATTTAATTTATAAATAAAAAAGTTTGGAGGACCATCTTACACAAATCGAACTAGGAACATATTAAGCTCATTAATGCTTTGTTATGGATACTAGACGACGATATATTTAATAGAGATAAAAATATTATGTTTATACTTAGAAAACATCCAAGACTAAGAAACAAATATTCATGGTCATCACACATATATTTGCCCTTACCGGGATTCAAACCCAGGACCGTCAGGTTCGTAGGCAGGGTCACTACCCGCTAGGCTAAACCGGTTGATTCATTAACTAATACCTATCACGAAAATTCATTCATTCATTCATCAGAATCCCTAGCATATCATGAAGTACGTAATTTAATATCAATATTGCGCCATATGTAGGTAGTGTTATAAAAACAAAAGATTTTTTTTGATGTGATGACGTCTCTGATTCTAGTTCTTTCAGCACACACACCGCACCGAGTTTGAAGCATAGCAAGAATTTCATCGAAGTATATTTCTCCAACAAACAGTGCGAGTCTTTCTAGAGTGCATATTTCCGATGGTTGAACAGCATCGGGTTATATCGACAAAAAACATATGTAAAGAATCCCTCCTCCCAATATATAAACAATATATTTTTTATCGTTTACTATAAACCAACTGAAAACAACATATAGCATCGAGATGGAAGGGTTTATCGGGTTCAAAATAATTGGATAGTAAAGATGAAGGACAGGCAGTACTATCAGTATTAAATCATCTGTTAAAAGGGTTAACGGTAAAATTAAATTAAGCATTATTTAAGAATAAAGCGCTATTTTTATCTCTTTTTTAATAATTGCAATTCTTCACCAAATTTGGTACCCAAAATTTATGACTTTATGATTTTTTTTTTCATCACATTAGCTTTCAAAAAACACCAAAAATATGCTTCTAACTCAAACACTATTGACGTGTTAAGTTTTTTAGACTCGATCAAAACCAAATGTAAAGAAATTACGTCAAGACAATCTTGTCTTGCCTAGATCTCTCGAAGGCAGCACCTACAGAAATATATTTTTACGATTTCATGGAAGAAATAAGCCATTACTTGAAAAAGGCAAAAAAAACTGTTAAGAGCGAGTTAAAAACGTTCTTGCGCAAAACACAAAACATAACCAGAGTACATAATTGCGAATGTGTGCTTGCTTCTGTATCAATACTCCTGTTTATTTTTAGGATTTTACCTTCCAATTTTACTCTGAATGAGCCGTTAAGGAAGAGCCCGTACCATTCTCACTTCAATAGGTAGATTACTTACCAGTGATATCTCCGGACACATTTTCTGATTCGCATGCTCTACCGCGCTGATTATCAAGAAACGGCGTACAACCGGCAACCAGTTACCCTACTAGGTATTTCATGTTAAATCTAAAATTAATTTAAAATAAACCTTATTTATACCTAGCCCTAGAATAATAAAAGGGCTAATGGAGAAACCCTGTTACTATATGAAAAAGTATTTCAATTTACAGCCTGATATGAAGTTTTATTGCCACTTAATTTTCAAGGATGAAGAAAATCTAAATAGCTCTTGTGGTGTCAGAACTGCAGAGATAAAAATACTTTGCATCAGTATAAGTTTAACCGTCTTTGTTGGAGGGTAACGAAAATCATGAGTATGTAATTAGGGATCGTGTATTATTATGTGCGGTTACTATTTTGACATTTCGTATTCATGGGTATAAGCAGAATGCATAAGAATCAGGATTTGTCTGCCCACGCATTTTGCATGGTTTGTATGCGTTTGCGCAGCCTGCGTATTCCTCTTGTGTAAGTCTTGTTCGCAAGTCTTTGTTCAGTTCGTGTACACTATAATTGATGCGTTCAACTTATGTTGTACGTACTCAAGAGATCGTAATGCCTCATAATAAATATTCCGTGGGGCAATTAAAAACGTCAGAGAGGAATATCATTTGAATTTTAATAAAGTTTGCCGTGTTAAGTCCAATTTATAGAGTGATTTCTCCGTTTTAATATATGAAACAATTCCTGGGAGCGTTTTGCTCAGATCTTCGTTTATATACCAACGCAAAATCAGCCAAAACCCTTGAGTGATGGAACACAGCAGCTGTTTCTTCCCAGGACCGTGTAACATACACCGACACATCTCGATAAAACCTAAATTAATAAGATTCTAATTCACCCACGCATGCATAAGCCAATAACTCTACTAAACAGGTTATTCCGCGCGAATAATACGCGAAATATATTTCCCAAATGGCTGGCACACAACCGCCCTCCATAACTCACGCATCGAACTTGCGCGAACTAATCCCGATTTACTGAAACGATCACGGCGCGATATTAAATCACTCTGTCAAACTACAACAAGCCGCTCATTAAGCTTACCCTGCCTAGTAAACATCGATACGCCTCTATTATAACCGAGTAACTCAATTAATATACTACACTGCACTTATACAAGGGCGTATCGAGCTAAGAAAAACTCGAGCAAAACCATCCCTTTTTCGAAGACAATAAGACTTTGCGCCGCGGGTATTAAGAAACTCTTCCGTTAATCAAAGACATTAAATTGAAAATGCAAATCGACGCCAGCAGTAAGCTTATTAAAGATTGCTCTCTGGGGTAAAATATTTCTTTATGGAGTAGACAAAGTGCAACCAGGGGCTACGTCTTCGTCGGGTAAGTGGGCGTTCTCAAGTGAAATTATCGTAAAACGTTACTGATGATGACGCTGTCAATTTAAACTCTAGTGATTCACCGTGGTGGGTGGTCCCATGATTCTAAGAATAAAATAAATGTATGTAGCCTTTTAATGTCCCCACTGAGGGGCACAGGACTTTAACGACTAAAATTCAGCCATACTCCATCACGCTGGCTCAGTGCGGGTTGGTGGAGGGTTTTTATGACTACTATCGTAGCGTATAAGTTGCGTATCATCCCGAACACTGATCGTCCGATAATGTACTTATAAAATAACATATAAATTAATCATCTCATTGATACATGGTCAGGATTCGAACCTCCATCTCTTGTGTGAGAAGCCAGCGTGAAACCCATTAGACCACGTAGCTTCTGACTCCGAACATTATTTATGGTAATTCTTTGAAACTAAAAGAGTTTTAAAGTATCATAAGGATTTTTTTTGTTATAATATAAAGTAAAGGTAAATAAAGATTGAGCTAATTAATTAGCCCTTAACACCCCGATATAAATTAAAATCTGTAAAAAGGCTTTCGACAGGACGCTTCAAATTATCATTCCAAATAACAACAAACATAACATAACATAACACAGTGTCACAGTGTAATATGTCTATCGCTCTGGTGTTGGTGGTGGAATGGAGTTAAAACACGTCATTATGAAAACATATTTATTGGCCTGTTGTGAAGTCACTTTTTTTAAAAGAAGGTATGGGGGGGTTTCATGGCGTTTCTTCTTAACCCCGAGGCCCCGAGGCCAAAAAACTGAATCTGAATCTAGTTTCCAAATCAGAGTGAACGTGGTAATTGGTATCACATAGTACTTACTTACTATGCTACCCTACGCTAATGTTGCAGTCAGTAGTGACATACTTCAGTCAAATGAGCAATTAGTTATTTCCACCCTTTTCCACATAAGGGTTGGCAAAAGCACAATTGTACCCACTTTTAGCCAGTTATTTAATACTCCATTTTACGTGACAGAAGGCTAGCCCATCACCGCAGCTATGGAGTAATGAAGGTTTCCTCGCGATGTGTTCCATCACCGTTAGAACTTACGTACAATTTACAGCTAAATTACTTATCTCATTGGCAGCACCGGGATTCGAACCTGCACCTGCTCCGTGAGAAGCAAGCGAGACCACTAAACTCGATTGTTTGGCATATTTTTCCGATAATTACATAATTTTATTTCTAAGAAAAGATATACAGGGTATTGGTTGGTAATGTTACGCCCAACTCAGGTGTGGTAATTAACACGACACTAGAGAAATGAAAAACACTGAAAAATATCCAAAAATCACTGAATTTTAGCCTTACTTCTATCGTTTGCTATCGCGCTCGCAATATCGGGCACTCAACGCGCGGTGCGCACGCGCTTCGTGGACCAGCTGGGCCTGCCCGCACGTTACGTTTATTACACGAGGAATTGAACACGGCAATTTGTGAATCAAAATTATGCGAAGGAAAACTTTAATAATGTTTAGTTACAAGCGATACCTACGTAAACTATCGTCCCTGAGGGGGGTAACTTTACAAAACAACACCCTCTATTTACCTGTATATTTGTATTGGTGTGTATATTTGCTATCTGAAAAAGTTATTTTATTTGACGAAACACTAATAAAAAAGAAACTGAAAAAAATATGAGGGGAGGTATGTACGATCGACTTTTGTTTTAATGCGGGAGCAAAATATGGTTTACTCTCTCTGGTGCGGAGCGCATAACTTGAAGGCTTTTCTAGATATGAAAGAGATAAATATAGGTTTGAGTTTGTGACTACAAGGAGGATTCTAAACAGTGACAAAAGCTATTTAGGGTTTCGACGTAGTGACGCACTGGACGATAAAAATTGTCATTCCTTCCGGTTAATAAGTCTAAAGACTTAGTAAACCGAAACTGAATTTTTAGTCGACATTACTCACACACGACATTTTTTTTTGTTTTTATGATTCTCATGATGGTTTTAATTAGAGAGGAAAAATGATTCGCTACAAGTTTTTGAAACATAAATATTCATAATTCATAATTCTTTCATAATTCTTTATTGCACACAGTTACATTAGTGGAAAACATATGTAAAAAGGCGAGCTTATCTCTAAAATGAGATTTCTTACAGCAAACCAACACATGACAGGAAAGTTTACCATGAAAGGGTAGGCTGTGCACAATATTGAATATCTAATCTATAATAAAATTCATATAAGTAAATTAAATATCTAAATAATATGAAAAACAAATACCTATATACCAAACTACTAAATAAGTACCAATATTATCTTGAAAATAGCTCTCTTTAGATGCTATAAAAACGAACACTTGGAGCGCTTTATAATTTATACCGAGCAACGCGCAAAGTAGCCGAATAGACTGAATCAAATCGGGAAATGGAGAAAACGCCTTGTCAACTCTTTGAGACCACTTTGAAAATAGTAGCAAAGCTCTTTACAGCGGAAACAAGTTTCTTTGGTAAAATGTTGGTTTCAGATGAAGTTGAAGACAGATTACAAGAATATCATGCCGTAAATGCAGCGCTAAAATATACGCTTCCAGTATTTCGGTACAGAATTTCACATTGTAGTGCTCCAAATAGCCATTACTCAAGAAACTCCTTCGTCGTTGACGAATAGCAGCTAGTATTAGCTCCAATGCAGAATAAAAGCAGCTAGACGAACTCTTTTGCTTGCCCCGAGACAAGGTTAAAACTAAAATTGTAGAAGTTCTAATCTATACATATTAATATTAATGTTGCGGCCAAGGTGATGCTTCCCAAGCAAGTACGGTCCCGCTTCAAATCCCGCCTGGGAAAAAAAAAAGAAAAACAGATCTTGGCTGTTTGTAAGTACGTGACGTCGCTGTTTCTGGTTCCCACAACACAGGGTGTCCATGTAAGACTCTCATCAATGTGGAACAGACAGATGGGTCGGATTATTCCATCTGTCAACGCTGTCACTGCATGACATATTTTATGTCAATTTTCGAATTTGATTTTGAGGTGACCCTAAGTCACCATCAAACCGTCAGTGCTCAACTGACTACCGCGGTATAACGACCCCGTTGTCGTCTTTCTTGCCTTTGTACCGCGTAGCAGTTACAATCACCAAATCAAAAACCACAAGCAATCAAAGACCAAGGGATAGGGAAATCACCCCGCCGCCGTACCAAAACAGTTGGCTGCCCCAGTAAGGAGGTCGCGGAGGTAGAGCCGAGCTGACGTTGGTCGCCGAGCTGGTAAGTAGCCTGCCTGTCCGGATCGATGGTAAGTGAGGACCTTGTTTTAACCTTGTCAGCCCTGGATATTATCCACCACACAATAAAAGCAAAAACATTAATTTACAGTCCACTCAGAAGCTCGCCCAGAGCGAACATTTGGTCCTTCGAGCCGGATATCACTGAATAGTGCCGTCTGGATAACTAGGTTTCATTTAAAGTATCATAAAATCATTCTAGTTTGCAAATTCTATCAAATACTAAATTATTAAAACTTGAAGGTACATGTTATTTTATTGTGTGTGTCGGTTATTTTCGGGTCGATTGCTTGTTTAATTTTGTGTGCACCAGTTTGCGTTATCGATCGATTAATCGATTTATTGTCGTACGATATCTCGATTATATGATATAGTAAACAGTGATATAAAGTAACGCACTTCGTGAACGCACCCTCTCGTTTACATTCAGTCGTTCATTTGTCGGTTGATCATTCACTCAATCATTCTACTAAAATACTGTCAGTTGAAATCAAAACAAACACTAATTTACTGTGTTTGTTTTGTATTAAATAAACGTAAATATGGCAAAGAAAGGTGGCGATAGTATGGACACGAGTCACGTTATAGAAATTGATCCAGATATTCATAGAATAACCCGTGATTACGCCTTCGGACGCTTAGAATTGATGGAACAGTCTGACCTATCAGGATACTCATTGGATGAGCTTAGGGAAGTTTCAGATGGCTTTCATTCGTCACAACTTGAAGTCCTACGGCAAATACCTCGTGACTTACGTAATTCAGAGTTAGACTACACAAAACAATTTGAGATTATGGCCCGGTCGGTGCGTATTAGGCTGAAGATGCTTGTTGATATAAGTGTTAACACACCTATTGCTAGCAAATCAACTTCTCAGGTCAAATTACCAAAGATTTGCATTAAACCATTTGATGGGAAAATCGAGAATTGGGTTTCTTTTAAGCAACTGTTTGATTCATTGGTTCATAAGGCAGAGATCCCAAATGTTGAAAAATTACATTACCTAATTACAAGCATTGAGGGCCCGGCATATGAATTAATTAAAAGCTACCCGCTGTCGGATGCCAACTATATGCTAGCATACAATGCACTGGTGAAGACTTATGAAAATAAGCGTCAGATAGCTGCAGTCTATTATGAGAAAATGGTGAACTGCAAATCAATTACAGTCAAGGATAGCAAAGAATTGGAACGTGTTTTAGGAACTTTTACACAAAACCTGGCTATCCTTGAACACTATGGGCTGCCTGACAAGAACTTCATGCTGTTCCACCTTCTGTGGTCCAAGCTGGATGCGGGTACTAAGGAAGCATTTGAGCTCCAATATACATCCAATGTTGATGTGCCAGTGTTCAAGGATGTCCAAGAGTTCATTGAAAAACGAATTAGGGCATTGGATAATTCTAGTTGTTCAGGTGCTGTAGCTAATAGCCAAACTAAGACTACCCCCAAAATTGTCACAAAGCCAAAACAAGTGTTAGTCGCTGCTAAAGTGGAGTGTGCTATCTGTTCTCTTCCACATGACATTTTGAACTGTACAAAGTTTTTAAGAATGACTGCAGAACAGAGGTTTGCTATAGCAAAGGAAAAAAGGTTGTGCATATTGTGCTTATCATCATCTCATACAGTCAGAAAGTGCAAATCAACTGTACGTTGCCAGCAATGTAAATTCTTCCATCACAATCTCCTTCACTTCACCAAACCTGAGCCAGAGGTTCTGACACCATCAACATCCTCACAACATTCAGTACTAGCAAGCAATATGGGTGATACTGATGCCTTGTTTGCAACTGCTGTTGTGTTGGCACAGGCTAAAAATGGTACGTTCATACCGGTCAGAGCACTGCTAGACTGTGGTAGTGCCTGCAACTTCATAACGCAGAGTTGTGTGATGTCACTTGGGTTGGATGTTGCTAGAAGTAGTCAATCCATCAATGGGATTGGTCAAGTGGTGACTGACACAGCTGGGGTTGTTTCCTGTGAGATAAGGCCTGCGGATGAGGGATATTCAAGGGTGTTCTCATTAGAAGCCTTCGTCTTACCCAAAATTTGTCCTGAGATGCCTTCGAGTGAACTCAACGTTGCTGATTGGGCACACGTGGCCGAGTTGAATCTAGCAGATCCTAGCCTTCATAAGCCAGGTCCTATAGACATGTTGCTGAGTGTGACTGTCTTCGCGTCATTGCTTCGTCCAAGTCTTCGCCATGGTGCTGCAGGCCAACCCATTGCTATCGAGACGGTGTTTGGCTGGATTGTGATGGGTGACTGTGACTTGGATAACTTTAGTTTACTCTGTCGTTCTCGGAAAAGCCAAGTAGCTTCTCAAGCTGATGGTAAATGCTGTAGTAATGGTGAAAACATCAACTGTCGTTCTCGTATTGATATTCACCTCTGTCGTCGTGTTAATAATAATACACTTTTCGTGTCGCTGGACAATTCCATCAAGAAGTTTTGGGAGTTGCAAAACCTGCAATCTGATCTACCCCCCTTGTCGAGAGAAGATTTGCAGTGCGAAGCTCAATTCCAAAACTCGTACTGTCGAAATGTGGATGGAAGGATGGTCGTTCCCCTGCCCTTTCGCGACCTTGACAACAAGCCACAATTTTCAGGTTGTCGCTCAATTGCTCTGAAAAGATTTCACGCATTAGAGAGAAAATTGAAGGCAAATTGTCAGTTCAATGAGGAATATGTGAAATTCATGAAAGATTACCTGGAGTGTCGACATATGGAGGAAGTAAATCCGCCTCCGTCAGACTTTGGAAAGTTTTTCTATATTCCACATCATGGAATTTTGCGTCCCGATTCCAAAACTACCCCACTTCGGGTGGTATTCGATGGTAGTGCGAAAGATGGGCGGGGCCAGTCGTTAAACGACACTCTTTTGTCGGGTCCCAAACTTCAAAAGAGCATCTTCGATTTGCTGTTGCGTTTCAGGTGGCACGCTGTGGTGTTCACTGGAGACATCAAGCAAATGTACCGGCAATTCCTGGTACCTCCGGAAGATGCAGACTACCAGCGCATATTGTGGCGTGCTGCTCCTGATGAGCCCATACGGGATTATAGGTTATTGAAGGTCACATATGGAGTCTCGTCTGCACCGTACCAAGCTTTGAAGAACCAGAATGTGGTTCACGTGCTGCAACCGCTCTTCGTAGGGATATTTACACCGATGATATTGTAACCGGTGCTGATAATCCTGACGAGGCGGCGAAAATTCGTTCCGAATTATTGCCCATTCTGTCGTCAGCTGGTTTACGCTTGCGAAAATGGACGTCAAACTGTAGGGAGTTCCTGCGTGATATTGAGTCTAGAGATCTGTACAGCGAAAATTTCCACACGTTTGAAGATGAAACTGATTTGTCTGTGAAAATATTGGGCTTATTGTGGGTACCTAGTAGCGACAGTTTCAGTTTTAAAACCAAGAGTGACGTAGTTGTTGGGCGATGGACAAAAAGATCGATTCTGTCGGAAATAGCGCGAATTTTTGGTCCACTCGGCCTTCTAGCACCGGTGACGTTCCTGGCAAAATATCTCATCTAACAACTTTGGTTGTCGGGTATCGGTTGGGATGACGATGCGCCTGAAACAATCACTAATCAGTGGATTAAATTCAAAACCCAGCTTCCAGAACTGGCATCTCTTTCGATTCCCAGACGAATTGTCGAGAGTCATGACGGTATCCAGCTCCATCACCAGTTACAATCACCAAATCAAAAACCACAAGCAATCAAAGACCAAGGGACAGGGAAATCTACCCGCTGCCGTACCAAAACAGTTGGCTGCCCCAGTAAGGAGGTCGCGGAGGTAGAGCCGAGCTGACGTTGGTCGCCGAGCTGGTAAGTAGCCTGCCTGTCCGGAACGATGGTAAGTGAGGACCTTGTTTTAACCTTGTCAGCCCTGGATATTATCCCACCACACAATAAAAGCAAAAACATTAATTTACAGTCCACTCCTAGCGTGGGCCAGAAAGAAGCAATGTATGTGCCTGTGTATACATTTTTATGTTTTTTTAATGTATTTATCTGAAACCTATTTATAAAATATCTGGGTGCGAGAAATAAGTTTTCTTTCAATTTACGATTAGTAGATGACAACGCTCGAAGTCTTATGTGCCGACGATGTTTGTCTCATGGCTGACAGTATAGGTGCCCTGCAGCAATACTTGGACAATCTCGACGAATCATGTCGCAAATTCGGTCTGGTAATCAGCGTGTCGAAAACTGAGACCTTAAAGCAGCCCGCAAGAGGAATATCTGCGCCAAACACTGCAGTTTACCTAGGTGGAAAGCCGCTGGAAGAGGTGCGAAAGTTCCGGTACCTCGGAACGCTGATACGCGATGACAACCGCCTTTTCAAATCCCACGACCTCCATCTACAAATTAAGCTATCAGTATATAAAGCAATAATACTACCCCTTTTGCTGTATGCTTAGGAGTCATGGTGTCTATATAAAGCAGATATCAAGCGTTTGGACATCTTTCATTTAAAATGTCTTCGTGTAATATTACGGGTAAATTGGCAGGATTGTGTTCCGAACTCAGAGATTCTACATCGTGCCAATATCTCCGGCATGGAGTGTCTCCTGATGAAGGGGCAGTTAAGATGGTGTGGAAACCTTGTACGCATGGATGCGTCACGTTTTCCCAAATTCGTTTTCTACGCAGAACTTTCCGGTGGAAAACGGAAGCCTGGTGGGCAGTATCTCCGTCCGATACAACGACGTCCTGAAACGACATCTAACGTCCTGCGGCATGTCTCATAATACGTGGGACGTCGAGGTGCCTTGTTGAGATCAGAGTGGCGTAGTTCAATCAAAAAAGAAACTAAACAGTTTGAAGAAGGAACTAAAAGTTTTGATGAACTCGACGCCAAAGGCCACGATCGAAAGACACGCCCTAAGGTCTCTTATAATTACACCTACTCGTACAATACAAGCGGAGAGTTACAGTGCAACATATGCAGCGGCACGTTCAAAACCTGGTTCGGCTTTGCAAGTCACCTTCGAAATCATGCCAGAAACTGACAGGGTGTCGCCGTCGAAGGATACGTCTTGGAGGACATCATCAGACGAACTATTCTGCATTGGAACACAGCCCATCATAGAGCTACAATAAATCCACAAGATACTTAACCAAATGCAGAATTGTCATAGTTCCAATTTCTATTTTGGCTTAAAATATTATAGGTATCATGTTTGGTTATACTATTATGTTATGTACACACTTTGGTGATTATTCATAATAACCGGTGAATATGAATAATCGCCATTTAATAATGTTGACCGCAACCAATAACAATAGTCATAAACAAAAAAAAACATTAGTTAGTCGTGTTAAGTCGGTATTAGTACTTATAATATTTTGCCTTGTTGACTTTGCCTGCACTTAAGCCCAGCTAAATTCTTTCTGTTATATTTAGATGATGCTGGTTTCGACAACAAAGGGAATCCAATGTGATGTGAATTCCGTATGAGTTACTAATATCATGAATATAAATTGAAACATCATGGATATTTATGCGGGAGTGGCCGCGGTATACGAGTTGCTCCCAGCATCGATACGTTAGCGTAGGCAGTAGACCCAACAGCCCTAGAACGTGGGACCTCGTAAATCAAAGTGCTCGTTTACATCTTAATCGCAAG
This sequence comes from Argyresthia goedartella, assembly GCA_949825045.1. NCBI lineage: Eukaryota > Metazoa > Arthropoda > Insecta > Lepidoptera > Argyresthiidae > Argyresthia > Argyresthia goedartella. The sequence continues at coordinate 17,903,865 of OX463810.1, forward strand.
CACATGTGTGCGGGTAGTAGAGAAAAGTGTAGGCTGCGCGGAAAACCAAAGTTATGTGGCTCAACATTTTATAGCGGGGGATCTGGTAAGCTAACTACTATAACTATAAATCAATGAGAAAAAGTGGTTCTTTGGGTGATACATGTCCCATTTATGGGTTCACTGTGTTGCCTCGCATAATATGAAATGTAATTATATTTTTTGGCATAATTCCTTTTTACCGCAGTTTTGTAAACCCTAATTATCATTAAGCTAGACTTACGTACAAATTTTTAGGTCATAAACTTAGGACGCATAAAACAAAGACTACAAATAAACATAAAAATAGTTACATAATCAGCAAAATATGTTTCTTGTACTTACTTGTCAACCTTACAAGAAGACTAAGGGAGGTTTCGCCCAGATATATAATGCCGTGTGCAGTTCAAAATTGTTTAAATCATTATTATCCAAAAAATAAATGTAAAAAAACATCCCTTAGGAGACAAAAAAGTAGGGCAACTGAAAATATATTAAAAACAAGGTATGCCAGCTAAAACAGTAGTCTAAAGTATTGTTATAAGAAAGTACTATGATGACATTACAAGTTGTGACAAACTCAGTAGGTAATAAAATTAGGAAACAGAAAATGATGCGAATCAAAGGATATCCTATTTGAGTGTACTTAATGCAAAATATTTCCATTTTCATAAATTTTTCAATATTTTTCCTTTCTCTACTCTTAACGATACATATACTAAAGTAGCATGCGGTCTATATGATTGGTAAATAGAGATAGAATATGTTTTATGTGGTTTATGCCAGCCAGATCATTTGAAAGTAAACCAATATGTTCAAAAATACTTAATCCCGATGAATTATTTAACTATATATACGAGGGTGGTTCCAGAAGTAAGCGGCCTAACAAATATAACACAAAATAATTCGAACATTTTCTTTTTATTTTTCAATATAGTCTCCTTTTAACGCAATACAATTTTCTCAGCGATGTAGATAGCTTAGATACCCTGTTTGTAGTGGTATGTGTCAAGCTCCTCAAAATAGCCACCAACAGCAGACTCAACCATTATTGGCATTGGCATTATTGGCATATCTTTTCCCGCCGGGCCACTTTTCAAGTTCGGGAACAGAAAATAATCCGAGGGAGCTAGATCTGGCGAATAAGGTGCAAGGGGAAGGGGTGCAATTCAAACTTCAACTCATTAATTTTTGTCATTGCAATAGTGGACTTGTAAACCGGTGCATTTTCCTGATAAAACACCACTATCTTTTTCGCTAAATGCGGCTGTTCTTCTTAATTTATTCACTCAAACGCTGCAATAGTTTTAGGTAGTACTCGCCGTTGATGGTTTCGCCTTTTTGATGATGATCAATAAAAAATATCCCATGTGCACGTGCAAATGCCATGACCTCGCCAGCGTTTATAGCGTTAAAATTTCTCCAAACACTGCATCGAATCTTCCTCACGTTTGTTCAATGGTGAGCAATCGCGGCACCCATGTTGCGCACAGCTTTTTCATGACCAAGTTTTCAGTCAATATGCGATGTCTGCTAATTCGCACACTTTTAGTCTACGGTCTTCCTTTACTAGTATATTTTTTTTACTATTTCTGGTGTAGTCACTTCATTTGGTCGACCGCAGCTGCGATGTTCGTCTTGGTAGCTCATTCGACCTCTTTTGAAACGAGAGACCCAATATTTCATTGCAGACTCTCCCAATGTTAAATCCAGCTCAACTATAATATGAGTTGGACTTTCAAATTAAAGTATTGTATGACATATCGATGACCGATTTTGTCGATGTTAGCACTCACTCTGTCACTCAGATCAATCTCAATTAATGTCTATGAAACAAAATCAAAAGAACGTAGATTCTTCTTTTTTCAAATTAACGTGCCAAATGAGTAAGCCAGCATTGCTATCTACATGCCAGGTCGGCTACTTTTATATACGACGACGACGACCTCTGTGACGCAGCAATTGTGGCTCTACCTACCATGCGAGAGGTCCCGGGTTCGATCCACGGCTGGGGGTAAAGAAAAAAATTCTTGGATGTTTATGTGTGTGACGTCGCTGTTTCTGGTTCCCACGGCACAGGGTATGCTAGTGTATGTAAATGTTTATGTTATAGATTAAAGCCCTTTAATTTAATATTAAGGTTAATTTTTTATTTATTTTTTCCTACTGCCTACTGTTTAGATCTTTTACACAAAAGTGCACATTATTGTGCCTGTTGTCACCCGTCGGTCTCAACGGAAGACCAGTGCTGATTGCTCGCATTCAGCATATGCTGGGTTGCGGCCGACCGTGACAGGAAATACCCGTATGAAGTAAGAAGAAAGAAGATTATTTGCAACAGGAAACAAAAATAGGAATCAATATTGAACACCTAGGGTTCAATATTGATTCCTATTTTTGTTTCCTGTTGCAAATAATCTTCTTTCTTCTTTCTAAACATACTGTAAAACATTTATGAATATAAGAAAAAAACAATAAGTAGATGGGTAGCTATCCAGTAACTTATATATCTTAATCATTTTTATTCATAGATAATTAACTACAATGGTGTCAAATGAGATGTCCTTGTATTTGTTGGGAACGTGAGAGTGACATAGGTTATATAATTTTAGTGAAAAAACGTTACCTTTAATTTTAGGTGGCAAAAAGTAGTATACAAAGTTATCTGTGCGGCTACTTTCATACTCTATGTGGGTAACAAGGTGTATTCATATTTTTTGCTTAGATACAAACCATATACAAACATACAAATGCACCTAATTACCTATATAGAGTGTAGCTTTGTCAACTCTGAAATCGAAAAACAGTCCGTCTGTTCTTGGGAGAAAATGGTCTTTTTAAACGGTGCGTCTTTAGAACACTCACTCCTAGTGCGCTCGACCAATCAATCAGTCAGCTGTCGGCTGCCGACATAGAAAGACATTTATAGTCAGAGCTCGCGCGGTTGTAGCCTTGTGTCCGCTACACATGAGATTGTTTTGTCTTTACGTAAACCTTCATCCGAATCTCCCTCAGACACAAAATCTGAAAATGATTCAGATGAAGAAATATGATTAGAAATTTTTATCTTCTTCTTAAAGAATATATATATGTATTTATTGGCATTACAGTGTCAAAGTCATTATGAATAACAAATTATTACCCAACACTAACATGTTATTAAAAAATATACAGGTTGAGATTTAATTAGCTGACCATATTTTGGGAAGTGACAGTACCCATTAATATGAACAACTTTCCTCAAGAAACATAAGGTCGCAAATGAAGAAAAAAATTCGTCCCTCAGTACATTGACCCGATTAGCTGATTACAAGTTACTATGGGAGATTCAATATTTTTCTTCGATTGCGACCATATGTTTCGGCTCAGTCTGAAAACGTACCTATCCCAAAATGCACCCCATGCGAAAGACGTGGCAGAATGCACCTTTCTCAAAATGCACCTATCCCAAAACGCACCTTTCGCAAAATGCACCTATCCCAAAACGCACCTTTCGCAAAATGCACCCATTGCAAAATGCACCTATCCCAAAACGCACCTGTTGCAAAATGCACCTATCCCAAAACGCACCTATCGCAAAATGCGCCTATCGCAAAATGCCCGACTTACTCGTGGCCCCTCGGGTTGTCCTCCTGGGGGGACCACGAGGAATTTGAATTTGCTTGCCGTCCCTCCGGACTCACACTTGACGGCAAATGAAGTTATGATGTGGTAAGTAGTACGTAGGTAGCACATGATATATTTTTTGCGTATTGGAGTATGGCTTATACCTGGTTTCTCGTACAAAAACAAGCCATTAATCAACCGTCAAACGGCCGTATTTTTTTTTTGTATACAATTTTGACAGCTGAAATTGGTTAAGGACTGTCAACAACGGATTAAATATACGAGAAACCGGGGGTTTAATCTTACTCGTGATAACTCTTAATTATTTAATAATTTTCTACAAACTTACTAAAGACGCAGTTATTTATGAATGAATATTTAAATGCTATTGGCTATTGAGAAGTCTTTGTATATGTCTGGGGCAGTCATCCATGCATTGATTTAGCCATCTTCTTTTACAAGTCCATGTCCCATACAGAATCCTACACAAATTATTCTAAGTCTTCACTGGCATTTCGCTTTTCTGGCATTTTGATTGCATTTCTAAGACGGTTAGAGTACAAATTCTTCAATAAACATTTAAATTAATACGTTAGGATCGAATTGATAACTAACCTATTTTGTACTTTTGCCATACTGGTCGGTCGGCGGTCGTAGTTTTGACTTCTGTCATTTCACAAAAAAGTGGGTATATCTGTACTTTGAAAAGTTGCAATATTTCTTTGCTTCGCAAAGGTGTGTGATGTTTGCCGAGGTTTTTTGCAATTCACAACTATGGAACAGGATTTTCCTTTTTCTACTAATTAGAAAGGAAAATGTACACTTATTTGTGGTGCATATAGATATAATAAGCATCGGACTAATAAAACTGGTAGTACCTTATAGCGATGTGTGTGTCGTGATGAATGTATTGCCTCACCATCACTGGAAGAAACAGGAAATACTATAACACGGCAAACAAAGCACACATGTAAAACGGTTGATATTAAAAATATTATCCATGAACATGTTTCGTATTTGAAAAAGGCAGTATGCAAAGATTGCATTTTGCAATGGGTGCATTTTGCGAAAGGTGCGTTTTGGGATAGGTGCATTTTGCAAAAAAAAAACTATTCCTTGAGGTACATTTTGAGATAGGTACATTATGGGCCGGAAGGACACGTGTTTGCGTTGACTCTCATCGATACGAGTTAGGTATTACCTTAACATGGGTGCCTGCCCCCGCGTGTTCACATTGACTAGCATCGGCTTGCAAACGAAAAACCGCGAACTCATTTGGGCGTATCGGTGATCCGAGTCTGAGCTGACTCGAATCACGATACGAGTCAGCTACAAATATGATTTGGATCACTCGGGTCGATCTCAATCGCGACTCGAATCATCGCTAGTTCTGAAGGACCAATCAAAATACTTGGCTTGCTTCGAGAACTAAAATGAAACACAATAACTATGCTTTTATATGTGTAATTTATTGAAATTTACCATAAGCTTTATGTGATGGCAAGGAAACTTCTATACTGCGTGTTATACAACTGGCGCCATCTATGAGAAGGCTACGATAACAAACTTAGAACCAAAGGTAATTTTGGCTTGAGGAGCGTGTAGAGTGAGTTCATATTATCATAGTAGGCAAAGTTTCGATAATCAGACAAATGGATTGTCAAAATTCCGACATCCATAGAACCTCAGATGAATGGAACTCTTTGTTGCTGTTGACAACTTTTATTCTTATTATACATAAGTCTATGACGATTATAAGTTACAAACCTCAGATGAATGATAAGCCTTGTGTTAAAATCATACAGCCCTCTAACAAAATTTTTTACGTAACCCACCCACTTCTGTAGCAACTATTGAGGTATACTGAGAAAAAGGACTTTGAAAATACAATATTTTGTTGTATGGCGAAATCTTTGTAGCATCTGGGAGGTAAACTCATTCCATTTTTAATTCTCCATACAAAAGGGATAGTGGTCTTTTTGGGTAATTATTGGTAGAGTTTTTTCGTTCCAAAGTTTTAAAACAACTTACCATTGTGGATAGCTGAAAAAAACGAGGAGGTTTTGTAATCCATTTGTACGCTCAGTTCCATACAATTATTGACATTATCGCTGCCATAAAATTGAAAATATGTTTAAGCGTTTTCATCACGTGGCTGGGTTGGGCTCCTTGCATTAAAACTAAGAGTGTTTTAAGCTATTCCACAAAATCATTTAATTGTTAGCAAACAAAAGATAGTCAAAAAGTTACCCAAAAGTATTTTTTGTACATAAACATAGAAACTGGTCAAAACGATAACCTTCCTTTAAGAATTCCCATAGCCGGGATATGATTGACTCTCTGGAACAGCGAATGCGAGTAAGCTATTCAGCAGGGGTAGGTACATCTATCAGGTCTGTTCAGGCTATGCTCTTCCCTTCGTACTCGAATACAGGCGGGCAGGTGTTCAGACAATGTGCCCAGCAGCAATAGATTATTTGTGCCGATATTAATGCCTATTACTGGCCTGTATCAGGGAAATAGATACCGCTATATCATAAAACTAGTTTCACGTATTTTTACATCGCATAAATATTATATTATATGTAATATTCAATGCGAGGGGAAAAAATCGTCTTTGGTTTACTTGATAATTTTGGAAGCGAGTTGTAACCGCGTTGTACGACAGCATTCGACTTAAGTTCTTTGAAGCCGTATACATATAAATAAACTAAATATCTAGGTAATTATACCTCCAGAAATACCATTTTCCAAAACTATTGTGAGTAAAGCTCATAAAGCTAAGCGTGTCGTATAAAATTTAAGTAGAAGCAGTCGTAATATCACTTAATTGCCTAGTTAATAGTTTGCTACAGCCTGTAAAAATCAACTTAAACAGAAACTGCGAGCGGAGAGGTAATAAAACCAATAGCAATTATAGCCGATAGAAGTAGTATATAGAACTATATTGCAGAGTATAGGTACGCCTGGAGCTAATTCCGGGGAATAACCCCTGCAATCAAATGTTCCTCTGGATAAAAGTTGGTACTTTTTGCTTGTACAGCAATAAGTACGGTGTACAGTGTTGGCTAGTCGAAGTCACTCCTTCCATTGCCACATCTTTCTGTTTACAATGAAACACAAGTACTGTGAGAGCTTTGAGGAAATTACGATTGGAAATTTTCATGTTTGTTTCAATTATTTAATTGCACATATATATGTACAGGCTGTGGTACCATTATATGTATGACTATGTCGCCCTATAGGACAAAACTTAAACACACAAAATAAATAGACGGTAATAACAACAAATCCTACCATTTACCTATATACCTATTTTCAATGTAAATTCTTTCTAATTTATATAGCATTCTGGCTTCCACTACAACTGAGAACATTTTAAAATTTTGAATGCCTATATGCATTCTATCAGCGCAAGACTTAGCGACGAGATTCTTTGACGTCAATTTCTTGATTAGATTATTGTAAATCAACCGTATTTTAAAAATAAAACTTGTTTTATGACAATCTCGACTTCTCGAGGCATTGTGATATGACGTTCATATTTTATATGAAGGTTTTTAATCATTACTCAAACTTCTAATAAGTGTTTCACTGCGACACATGTTTTTTTTTAAATGTGTAACTGAGCCTTCTAATATCGAAAAGCAAAACTGTAAAGAGCGCGCGAAATACTGAGTGAAATATATAACTGGGTTCAAGTAGCTTTTAATTTGTAGTTGCGTTCATGTAGGATATATGACACTCTTCATCGCCTGAAAGTTAAGAACATGATTAGAAAAGTTTGTAAGTAGGAAAAATGCTCAGTAAAACTGTAGGCATTTATGATATCCATATTTTCTACCAAGCAGGTGTTTTAGTGACCATCTAAGAGACTGCAGATCCATTTAGTCTCCAATACTGTATACATGAACGAAAACTGATTCTAGTTGCTTTTAAACTCTACACCGCTAAGGAGTTGAAATAGCACGCAAACGTCGCTGTGCATAGGCCTAGTTTGTATTAACGTTTGTATGTCGATGTTAATCTTGTGTCTACGAATAAGTTTGGGCTACTTTTTCCATTTCAGACTTCTCTCGAAACAGACGCGAGGCTCTCTCCATATGCGGGAGGTAAATTTGATTTCCCAGCCTACGGAGCTAAGTAAATTTGAAAATTGAACGGGGCTTCATTTTTTGTTTTTTGAGGCAAGAACCCGAAAAACGCTTAAAAGTGATACACTAAATTAGTTTTTCTATATAAACTATTGCACTGTCCAGCACGTAAACCGCATGAAACAAAAATTGGCGCCACGCAAATCTTGTTGAAAACGTAGTTGTAAATATATTTCAAAGAAAATCATACTTTTTTTATTAAGCAGTTGTTATTTATTTCCTCGCACTAGTGATGAAAATTATAGTATTGCACTCGGGTGTAGTGATCAATAACACCCTCGAAGCATAAGCGACCTCGCTCGCTTCGCTTGCTTAAATATCTTGATAGCTTATTTCACTTATATAACAATCTACCATTACGAATCAGTCCGGGTGTTTGTGTATATCTGTGTATGTCTGTCTGTGGCACTCTAACATTTTAACGGGTTTCACTTCTTTCTTACTTCCCCATAATGTTCCTCAGATATGTTTTATTACGTTCGATCGGTTCAGTATTTCAAGATATCAGCTAAACAAGGAATTTCAGGGGTTAGCAGATTTTAATGTGGTTTATTGTAGTCGGTATAAGATTTTACTTCAATGGTTTTTAACTATAGATAGGTTTTATTTAAATTGGTTCAGTAATTCAAAAGTTATCAGCTTAACAATGAATAGTGCCATAGTCAAACGGGTGGACGGGTATTAATGCGGTGTTTTGATGTTGGTAGTAGTCTTCCCTGCGATAGTTCTTAGGTTATTTTATTAAAATCGGTGTAGCGACACAAAATTTATCAGTCCAAATAGGGAACAAGTGAACCAAATGTTTACCGCAATGTTTCATTAATGTGTCGTCGGGTGCACTCGAGGTATATTTTTTTATAGTTATATTGCATACGTCCAAGATTATATCTACTTGGGCCAAATAGTCGCCGTCCAGAGCAGACAAGACAAAGAGGTCGAAAGACGAATTGATAACGCCTGAAGGGAGCTATTGGTCAATGAAAGAGCTCATGAAGGGACAACTTCCGTTGTCTCTAAAACGAAAGCTCATGGACATGCGCATTCTTACCATCCTTACCTACCCTACGGAGCTCAGACTTGGTCTTTGACTAACATCCAAAAGTCTAGGCTCGAGGTTTTCCAGCAAAACATCGAGCGCAGTATCCTTGGGGTCCGATGGGTGGATCGAGTCAGGAATACTGAGATACGCTCCAGAACTAAAATAAAGGACGTAGCGGAAAAGGCAGCTGAATTGAAGTGGGCAAGCAGGCCACGTTGCCCGTATGCAACCAGACCGATGGGCCAAACTAACAATTCTCTGGATTCCAAACGCGAAAAGGGGACGTGGTCGACCCAGGAAGCGCTGGAGTGACGAATTGAGGTACCACAACTGGTGGGAGGTAGCCCAGGGGCGTGAAGAGTGGAGAAGGGGAAGAGAGGCCTTTGCCCAGTAGTGGGATGATGTAGGCTAATAATAATAATAATATATTGCATATGGCCCGGTATTTGGCACCGCATTTCTCTAACAAATTCTTATTCAATAGGTATTCGTGACGCTTGATTCGGCTCTTAATGTTACACATATTCTTAGATTTAGTTATTTTCAGCACATGGCTCGGCCTGCACCTCCTTCTGATTTGGTATGATATTTTAGTTTGGCTTGGCTTAGCTCGGTCTTCGGGCCCGCACTTGTCCTACGTGTACATACACCTTTCTTATCAGATCAGACATGGCTTGGCCTTTGGTTTTGCACTGTTCTATTATAAGGAAGAATTTTCTTGCGCATGACTCGCAGCCAGTGCGGTATTCGTGACGCTTGATTCGGCTCTAGATGTTTTACTATTCTATTTATATATTATAGATATTTTGAGTATATGGCTCGGCCTGCGGCCTCGCACCTTTGGCAGATGTGGTGTGGTCTCGTTTGCATGTCACCACAAGGTAGGAGTGGTGGCGCATTTGTCAAGCTTCCAAAGCCGAAATGGGACCCTAATACTAAGCCTCTAGCCTCCGCTGCCCATCCGTCTGTCATTCCGTTCGACCATCCTTTCTTCCGCCTGTCTAACCGAACCGAAATAGGTGGACAGTTGAAATTTTACGATCATGGACCTCACGCCTTTTAATATAAACAATTGGGGGGCCATAAAGACATTGTTTCTTTTTGCATCTTTTATTGTACGCGTTTTTTTCGTAATGTCTTTTTTGTCTTTTTTTAAAACAACATTATTTATATTTTTTCTTCACTGCGGTGATGGATGAACTCTTCTTGACAAATTTCTTGTCAAACTGCGGTGATGGATGAACTCTTCTTGACAAATTGAATGAGTCCATGGGTACCTTACGGATACGGATAGTACCTTAGAGGATTAATTTTGTTTCCCTAAAGGGTGTCCAATCTGCGGCAATATTGAGTTGACAGAGAAGTTGAGTTTTCCCCAGTTCTATGGTATTTGCATACAACCGTAATTAATATCAATTTCAATTAGAAACCTTCGCGTGTTCCTCAGAAAAAGTAAATAAATAAAAATGGATTAACAGACGGACAGATAGACAGACGGACAACGAAGTGATCCTAACAGGTTTCATTAATTTTCGGTATGTGATGCGGAACCCTAAAAATTACAAAAAATCACGTCCCTTGTTTAGGGACCCCCTTTCATTTAACGGCAAAAATGCAAGTTGAAGTTGACTTTGCGGCGCTCTCGCGCTGAAACTATGACTTAACAATAAGAGGTTGAGGCAAAAATTATACGAAGCGTCATCAGTTTTATTTTTGCCACAGAGAGCCCCGCGAAAGGTGATGCGCTCGACAGTTCCCTTCAATGTTGTTACTTGACGTCATCGCCCAGGGACATGTAGACCGTATGAAGAAAACGTAGTATGGTTAGCAACAATGTTGGTCTAGAGTGATCGCGATTCAAAGAGAGAGATATAGAATGCCTTATGATTTTATTAGGTACTAAATGAAGGTATTAAATATTTTATAACTATGTAACATGTGTAAGGGCTCGTGAGATTTTTACTTATCCTTATACTACAGTATCTAACTTTCTTTGGGATTGCCACATTATCCTAGGGAAGACTGAAATTCTAGAAAAAAATTGCAACTTAAGTGACATATTAAAAGACTACTGCGTGTTTTATTAACAAACCAAATATTTCATTAAAAACTCGCAGTAGTCTGCAAATGTAGCCATCATTAATTTTATTGGTGTTCTTGCCAAGGTGTAGCTTGCCACGATTCTACCTACCTACGGCAAGAATAAAGGTGAGGAAATGAGGATAGACATTACGCTTGTCAAATTCGTACGTAGCACTCCCATGGTCTGCGGGCGACGGGGGACGAAAGATGCGGGGGCGGGAAAGAAGAGCGCGGGTGGTTCCTATCTACTTCTCGCCCCGCCGCCCGCGTTCTTCTTTCCCGCTCTCGCAACCCCCGCATCTTTCGCCCCGTCGCCCGCAGACCATGGGAATGCTAAGAACGAATTTGACAAGCTATAGGCATGTAATTGCACGTAGATAATACTCCTTCGTTGCCATAGACGTAGCCTACAGTAACAATATGATAATTTCCTATGTCATTTGACATAAGACAATCTACTTAATCTAATGAATAACATCAAAGTATCACGTTTACGAGTAAATTAATGGAGGAGATAAGTATAAAAATACTCTCTAGCCGTGCTTGCGAAATAATTGCGAATCTAGATGAATATTTTGAAAAGATGAGAGAAGACTCAAAGAGTTTGCTTAGCAAAGTAAGTAATTCACTCAATGATATATCGGACTCTGAACAAAACGTGATAGCTTCCAAAGAACTCTCCAATAGACACTAATAGAATGTGTAATCGCCGTCACAAGAGTAATCAAAAAGACAGTCCAAAAATAAGAAGGGAAAAGAAAATTCTGAGACTTCTGGCTATAAAATAAAAACCCCGACGACTTTAATAAAGCTTTGAGAAATATAATTAATTCTACATAAACAGGAAAGAAATTCCTACTAAGAAAAATAAATAGCTGCTGCTAAGAGAAATCTCTCTAAATTATGAAGTAAGTGAGACCACATTAAGACAAATTACAAAGCAAAAATTGGGATATCGATTCAAAAAATAATATAAAAAACGGATGATTTTAATCGAGAGGCCCAACTTACAGGCATGGATGGCTAGAGATTGACGCGACATAAAGGCTAATGATTTACCTGGAGCTGACAAGGATACAGTGATATACATTGACAATACCAGGATCCATGCCCATTATACCGTGTAAAGGTGTTGGCAGTCTGCTACGGATAAGGCACTAAAAAGAAAGACAGCACTGATCACCAATGATACTTCATGCTGGAAGCGAAAACAGATATGTAGGAGTGCGCCTCCTAATGTTCAAAGCTAACACTAAAACTGGCTACTAGCATGACCAACATTTACATACAGGCAAATACATTGCTTCTGGCCCCACATAAGGATACCCTGTGTCGTGGGAACCAGAAACAGCGACTTCACATACATAAAAACATCCAAGACCTGGGGATTGTTTTTTTTTCTCTACCCCCAGCCGGGGATCGAACCCGGAACCTCTCGCATGGTAGGCAGAGCCACAACCGCTGCGCCACAGAGGTCGTCAAGGCTCCTAGGTAAGCCCACTCTCGAGCAGGCCACGTAAAACTGACCGTGTGAAAAGCAGTCTCCTCTAAGATCAATTCCTGCTGTTTTCAGTGACTGATCCTGAGACGTATTAATCGTCATTGCGAAACAGACCTTAAGAGGGAACTGTAGTCTTTTAAACTCAAATGGGTACTCCGACAATATAAGTGGTATCCACGGTATATACACAGATTGACCTCGAGCACAACCAGTAAATACAATGGCCTCTACCACGTTTATATGTAAGGCTTTCACGTCTAACCTGGTCCCATTAGACAACTTAGGTGGATTGAGATTTCGCAATAGCATGACTGGAGCACCCACTTTGAAGATAAGTGTGTGAGACGGTAGACCAGGTGGGTTGAGCGCATTTAGGAACTGTACAGGATATTGTACAGCATCATCTGTTTCTACTACAGTATCTACAAAATTGTACTGGTATTCTGCACCTTCGAATGACTTCAACAAATTGAGGATTTAGGAGTCAGAATCGCACGTTCACACAGCTACTTCATGGATTTGCTGTGTAGGTTGTGGACATCAGGCTATATTCGGGCTATTAGGTCATCAACAGTTGACACAACTGAGGCTAGATTTGGTGGAATTGTAATGTTTTCTTCACTCTCCGGATACTCTCCATATCCTATTTTAAGGAGGAGAACGGAGAATTGTCCAGCGCAAACATTGGCCTTCAAGTGCACCCGCATGTTTTACTTAAGGTGGAGTTTTTTTATTAAGGGCCAAAGATTTGACGGCTTAATGCAAGCTTTAACTTCGTCAGCTCGGGTTCCCCTCGGCACTACCGGCAGAGTCTGACGGAAGTCTCTAGCTAACAACACGGTGACTCCACCCATCATATTGTCGTTTCCTCTGAAGTCTTTAAGAGTTCTGTTCTGTGTACTCTAGCAGTGTTACTTAGATAAGTAACCCTGCGAGCACATCCATACCTACATAGGTATGTTTGGATTAAGATAAAAGAATGTTTCATTACACCTACAACATTTTTTTTCTTTTTTAATACAAACTAACCTAATCTTTTTGTTGGAACTACACGTGTTCCATAATACCTACCTTTTTATGATTTTTTCTTTGCATTTTGCTTTGGTTTAAGTGCATTGTTACATTTGTCCGCAAAATATGGCGAAAACCAAAAAAAAAACTAACTAAACTAACTAAAAAGGCGGCGCGAGCAAAAGAAATTAAGCATGAGGAGAGCAAGGGAAAAACTTAAGAAAGATGCAATAGCTTTAGAATAAAAAAGAGAAAGAGAGTACTACTATAGACAGAAGTCTCAAGACAAAATTAAGAAAATTCATGATTTAACAGATAGACAGCAAAGACAGCTACGAAGCTTATGGAAAGTGACGTGAAATTACAAAAAAACAGTCAAGTGCAAGTCCAACTCGTGCACGAAGGGTTTCGTACCACCGTACAATGGTAGGGATGGTGTGGAGTGAATAGTTTGGAGCAAAATGTTGTTTACAAAGTTATTGGTGCTGCTACTTTCACACTTCATGTGCCGGATGTAACCAGATGCATTAATAAGTTTGTATGTGGTATTGAAAGAATTGTTGTATGGGAGCCCCCGTAAATATTTATTTTATTCTGTATTTGTTGTTATAGCGGCAACAGAAATACATCATCTGTGAAATTTTCATCTGTCTAACTATCATAGTTCATGAGATACAGCCTGGTGACGGACGGATGGACGTTTGGCACCCCTCGGGCAACCCTAAAAACCAAAGAGTACAAGGGAATATAATACATTTATGCACGATAAGGTTGAAGTTTTTGGAGTACCATCTAGTGCTTGGAGTAAAAGTTAATTTGTGTATAAACCCATCGTATACCTATTTTATTCTTTAGTTGCTATCTAGTAACTAGCTAGTTGGATATACTTTTTCCACAATGCACATTAAGTTGCGATAAGAAAAATAAAAAAAAATAGCTCATTACTGGATTTTTTAATGTCATGTGATGATATAATAATTATGTATATTTTTTTTCATTTTCTATTTTTTCTTTTCTATAATTCTTGATCTTGAAATTTTAAATTTTTATATATCAAATTTACAAGAGTTGGGCATCGTACCAATGATAAACACTGCGTCTTTATCGCAGTCCTATCACTCTTATCACAAACACTAACGTCTGAGAAAAATAGCAACTTTTGGAAAGTTTCTTTAAACCTTAACGGAGTGACAAGCTCAACTTATCGTTTGAAGTAAAGAGATCATTCACAAAAGCTAGAAATGCATACAAAATTGTCACCAAATACAGCCATGCGCACATACAACACAAATCATGGAAGCCAAGTAGATAAGTATTCGCACACGAAAACGACGTTTTAAAGAATAAAGATTTAATTGAAATAAGATCGATTACAATGTTATCTTAGAGCTCTAAAGACGTCTATTTTACTTAATTAATACCTCAAGACTGGGGTCAGAAAGGAGAGAGGTCTCCCGGCTTTGTCAGCTCCTCATCATCTTCAGGTCTTAGCCAAATATGGCATCATTGGTATGTGAAGGGCCGTGGCACGCAACTCCTTAGGTCTAAGTTCTCTTTCGTAGAATCAGAACTTCGAAAATATACCTTTCAGCGGTTATAAGTATAACAACAAGCAAGGATACATAGAGTTACACAACTTATAATGTAGAGTACGATCGTCCAAACACTAATGCTTTTCACTGTTATAATAGGCCTTTCACTTTGACAGTTATCACTAGAAATTTTCTTCAAGGCATATGTTAAAATCTTGATGTTGGTGAGGTCAATGTAGGTACTGATGCTGTTTCGGCTTGAGGACGTACTACTGAAATACTATTGGTTGCATTTTCAAAGTAATATTTCTGATGTTAACTTCACATGGATAATTTAGGGTAATTATGTAGGTTCCATGGATCTTTTGGCGGAATATCTCACTGGTGCAGATTCTGGTAAGTAAAGTAGTATCTCCACTGTAGAGTATCCATCTATTAATCTGTATGAGGTCAATTTTCAGTGCTCTAATAGAAATGGATATTTGTGCGCATGACGTCACATTCTCTGCATACGTCATTAGCTCTGTTAAGCAGTAATCCTGTAGATACTGGGAATTGTCATCTTCGAGACTTAAGTAGTTCATATATTAATTTCGCTAGGATATAGGGGAATTTGGGAATCATAATGACTGTGCAGTTTTGGGATAACACAGGTATGGACAGGAGTTTATAGTAGATATAAGTATTATCTTCAACTAGTGGTATTTCTAAAAGGAAAGTAGTTTGATTTCCTTTTAAAAACACTTTCAACGTAACAGTTTGTTCAATCTCAGCCAAGTTTTCTAATGTAGGTGGCAATACGAATTTTTCAACATTGTTTATCTTTTCCACTACTTAATGTAATCTACTTAATGCTAGGATAGTTTCTATCTCATTCAATTTGATATGAATAGACTGACAGTTATGTATCAGTAAATAGTACGCGTTAATGGTTTGGATTTCAATGTGATTATTGTATTCCATCTTTAGTACTTTTGTTATGCTGTCTGTTTAATATTTATGCTTCGGAACGCACCTTTTTTTGTTGCGCGACTCGGACCGCGAGTGATCGGAACGGAACTAGCTAGCTGTCACTTGCATAGAAACGAGATGACGATTTAGAGGTCACTTTTTTGAACATGGAGAAAATGTCGGCACATGGCATTCGGGCCTTGGCTGTATTTTTATTAGTAATAATTGTCTAACACAGGTGTCGGGCCTGGTCTGAATGTTAATTTGTAATAATCATCACGGAACAATCGTCGGGAAATAAGTAGATTCGCGTCATCGGAGTGAGTGCTTCGGGTTGTGAAAGGTTGAAGTGGTTCGGTCCCCAATTCGTCGCATTCGGACAGCGACCCTTTGTGTCGGCAAGCAACACGACGGCGACAGCATCGGGCTACGACGAGAGTAAGATTCGACTCCTCTCCCCCCACCCTTGTGCTCCTCATCCCGTGTTCCTGCCTCGAATTGAGCTTTCGAATTCCGGTCCACGGCGTCAAAGGTCAGTACTCCTGGTGAAAAACAACCCTACCAAGATTCCACCCCCTTTCGGTTAAGGCGTGGAATTTTATCATTTTGGTAGCAGAAGCGCGGTTTCCTAGTGGGAAATCGATTCACGGACGGTTGTAGGGTTATTTTTTTGCCACATTGTAGCTGGGATAGGGTGGATACCTCGGATTGGTCGGCAATCATTTTGTGAGTGAGTCTTGTGGTCGGTATACCACAATTTAGGTTCATTTTCGGTTAGTGAACGTATAATTGACGATTTAGTTATTGATTATTATAAATTTGTAGTCGGAAACTACTGTTTGTGCGTTAATAAAGGATTGAACGGTCACTCCGCGAAGTAACTATATTGTATGATTTGTGGAAGAACGTCGGGTTCTATAGTACTGCAGTTTTATTTCGGTTTACAGAGCAGGGTCAGGCTATTTAAGGGGTATTAAGCTGAATTTGCTGACCTCAGTAGAAGTGTGGGTCATATCGGAGGGGCCACTTCTAGAAGGTTCACGGCTACCTACATTATATTAAAAATAGCTTGTAATTCGGAATCCAGTGTGGTTTAGGGTGCTATATTGTTTAGGTTTATAGTCTCGGAGCCCACCACTTATTATTTTTTAATACATTTTATTTTTTTTATTGTTTTTATAATAAATTTTTGTGGGGTATTTTTTATTGTGCTTTATGGTGGCATTCTCTAATTGATTTAGAGTGTATAGTTATAAGGTGTATGTCCACAGGGCGACCATATTAAATTTTTTTTAGGATCTAATTGTTTTAGTGGTTGCCTTAGTTTTGACAACTTAGTTTTGATTCTGTGCCCAGCGCTGACGGGCAAGTGCTGGTCTCTGGCTATACTTAGTTCGGTAGTGAAGTATAAGACCAGAATCTATTGAATCGGTCAACATGGCGCCTTCGCCCTTGACGGTACTGCGGTATGATGTCCGGGAGGAAATGAGATGGCTCGCCCATACTCATAAGTATGTGGAGCGACCTGACATGGACGATGTCCTGCTCAAGCGTGTGGAGGACGCAATGACACGCGTCGGGAAGGTGTGTCGGCTGGCTGCGGAGGCTGAAGCTCTCGGGCTTACGGATGAAGCCTCGGTGGCTGCAGTGAAACAGCTCTGCGCGGATGCTGACCAAGCGATGGAATGCTTGGGTGACATCGAGCGTCGCGCGGAGAAAATTAAGCGGTCGCGAAGGAATGACCGAGGGGAGGGTAACGGAGACCCACCTCCGAAGGGTGTTGTTGGACGGCTGCCACACCTGGAGATTCCGGCCTTCAGTGGGGCAATTGATGAGTGGCCGGCATTCATTAATTTATTTGATAGTTTGGTCCACGGTCGGGACGACCTGGACAACGCCTACAAGTTGGCCCAACTATTGATGGCTCTGCGGGGTGAACCGAAGGAGTTGGTCGGTCACCTAACGGTCACGGCGGGCAATTATGAGATAGCCAGGTCCATATTGTTTGACCGCTATCAACACAAACGGCGGTTGGTTGATGCGCAGCTGGGGAAACTGTTTAGCATCCCTAGAGTAACCCGGGATGTTGACATCCGAGTACAGGTGCTCAACCCTGTGCTGGTGGCCACTAAGGCCCTTCAGAACCTTGGTCTTCCGGTAGACCAATGGTCATACATTGTTTTGTATATGGTTTTGTCACGATTGCCTGCAGCTGTTCAAAGTCGGTTTGAACAGCTGCATGGGGGCAGTAGCACGGAACTGCCCACGCTCGTCCAATTGACGGATTTTTTGGAGGGTGAATGCAAGCGATGTGACACACTGGACACGGAGGCCAGTGTGCAGCGCCAACCCGCGCGGATGCGGGAGGGGCCGCGCCCCCCGCCCCCACGGGGGGGTGGGCGGTCGAAAAAAATTGGCGTTTTGAATGCCGCTCCGTCGGGTGACGGCTGTGTGCACTGCGACAGTGCCGGTCATGAAGTGACCAGTTGCGCAAACTTTAAGGCGCTCGGGGTAGCTGCCCGCAGGAAGATAGACTTCCGCCACAGATTGTGTTTCGGTTGTTTGGGGCCGCACACACTGAGCGAGTGCTCGCGCGCGTTCCCCTGTGAGTGCTGTGGTGGCAAGCACCACATCGTGTTGTGCCTGAATCGGTCAGGCCCTTCGGACGGTCACCAGGGCCGGACTCAGGTTAGTCGGCCACAGGGCCCAACCAGGGCCGGACCCAGTCCCCCTCCGGGCAACGGGAGTCACCAACGGGGTGACTGGGGTACCCGCGGACGGGACCTCCCCCGAGGGGAAGGGGGCAGCGCGGGGGGTAACATGCGAGATAGCCGGGGTTCGGTCGCCGCTGTCCACGGTCAGCGAGGACTTCGGGCCGCTGGCTCACCGCGTGTTACGGGCGGTTGTCAGATGGCACCTATGAGTAGCGCGAAGGCTGGGAGTCCACCACCTTCTGCGCCACCCTGCCCGTCGCTCTGGGAGGCGAACAGTCGGAAGTCGCCCCCATTCCTAGAGCGCCCCAGGTTGGATCCGCTCTCCCTCATTCATCCACGGTGCGCACCGGGCACACCGTACACCGTCCGGTATGATCGGATACCAAGACAGCGAGGGGCCTATTATACGGGTTGGGACCCCTTGATGCACACACGGTCTGATATGCCGGTTGCATATCAGCAGCCGAGTTACTCCAAGGCCGACGGAGGTCTGAGCGGGTTCGGATCCCGCGGAGGTTCCCGCTAGGGACACGCCGCCCACTTACAGGGTGCCGCCACTCCACAGACGGTCATGTTCCCCACCGCCTCTGTGATAGCGTGGAGTTCGGACGACAAATCATGTGTGGCACGAGCACTATTGGACTCGGGGGCCCAGGGGTGCTTAGTCTCGTGCAACCTTGTAAGACGGTTGGGCATTTCGGTAAGGGAGTATCCACATTCCATTCGGGGAATTGGGAACACGGAAGTCGGTTCCGTTAAGGGAGTATGTCGGATTACTCTCTCGTCACGGGTGGATTCATCGGTGAATCTGACGGTCACGGCATTAGTCATGCCTAATGTGATGGGCTCACACCCTCACGTACGGTTGTCGCCCTCGGTGCGACAGTTGGTCGCTGGGTTGTCACTGGCTGACCCGGAGTTTGATATTCCGGGCCCAGTAGACATTTTATTGGGTGTAGATGCCTTGGGATACCTGTTAGTGCCAGGTGTCCACGTGTTGCAGGCGACTGGTCTGGTTTCGGTCAACACCAGACTGGGCCATGCGGTAATGGGTCTGGTCATGCCGGCTGCCCCACGCCTAGCGACTCGTAGTCCCTTATTCGGTTCTGTACTCTCGGAGGTGATACAGAAGTTTTGGGAGGTGGAGGAACCACCTACGGTCCGCCGGTTGGACCCGGTTGAAGAAGAGTGTGAACAGTTTTATCGGAAAAATACTGGTCGCCTTCGGTCAGGTCGATTTCTCACACGTCTTCCATTCCGGAGTGATCGCCCACCGCTGGGCAGTTCACACCATGCAGCCGAGACGCGGCTACTGTCTATGGAACGACGCATGAAGCGTGACGGGATTTTCCGGCAGAAGTACGTGCAGAAGTGCATTGTTATTGTTGCCAGTAAAAATAATAAAATAATGTTATTTTGTGGCAGTAGGGCTACCATATCGAAAAATTTACCTTTTATTTTCGAAACTTGATTTTACCTTAGCCCTCGGGAACTATTTTTTTATTAAGTAATAGGTAAATAAATATAACCTGCACTTTGTTAAAACGAGTTCAGTCTTAAATAAGTTATCTGAATCTCGGCATAGAGGTATCGGTGAACTATATTATTGGAGTAAGAAATAAAGCATTGTATCTACTAAGATCACTACTTAGATCATGCTTAAGCATTAGAACCCATAAGTCAATGGCGTTAAATCTGATGGATCGGGCGTAAAAATTGGCATTTCATAAGGTTCCATATTGGGTCCTTTCTTATTCCTGGTATATATTAATGATTTGCCTTTTATGGTGGATAAATTGACTGACATAGTGATCTTTGCTGATGATACTTCACTGGTCTTCAAAATTGAACGATAAAAAAATTATTGTAATGGTGTTAATGATTGAATTAATTCACACTTAATATTAACTAAAATAGACTAGCCTGGATGTAGCCATATGCGTGTTTTGTCTGATGTTTCTAACAGCTTAAGCCGCAGAATGGTAATTTATCTATGTGGGCCCCCCACTGCAATTTTCTATCAATCGTTATTTTAAGAAACTTCGTATCATTTGCTCATTTTAACGTGTTGCTGTCTCACATTAAACTGACGCAACGTGCCTGACTTTTGGAGCGTTAACAATATTTTTTTTGTTAAATGTTATCTTGTTGTGGGGGAAAGCACAGGATACTTAAACTAGCTATATAGCGTCAGGTCACAGTAGGAAAGATACATAAAAAAGAGATGCCAGGAAGCCATATGCAATTACAAGGCTCTAATGTGGACTGGAATATAGCTCGCCTGATCTACAAAATGGTGATTATGCTGAGTATAACATACGGTCTTAAAGCGGCAGCGATCACCAAACGTTCCAGACTGAGAAAATATTAACGTCTGATTTTGAGCCATCCAAGTCATCAATAATTTCACGATTTACTACATAGCCAAACGACAACCACAGAATTTGCAACTACGCTCATCTCTTACGACGCCCAAAACAACTCTCACTCCACGCCGCATTTAAATATGAAGCAAGAAATACGAAAGACGATAAACAAAAGACTCACGCAAACATGACGTAGGATGCCACGGAAAAGAACCGAGTTTTTGTATGGAGTCATGGGACCTTTGACTTATGAAGCTGAAATTTGGCAGATATGTAGTTTATAGATGTGAGACTTCAGTTTAGTAAAGGTTTATTCCAAATTTGCCCTAATAAGGGGCCCTTTCCCCACTTATTAGGTCAAGAGTTTGTATGAAACTCAAAAACTAGGTGACCCGTGAAGATGTGGCACGTAGATGGGTGGTAGTTTTTAGATACGTCATTGACAGAGTAATCTCCAAAATTTTTTGTCGGAGGAGAGAAAAAGGGATGGGGAGTATTTATGAAAGGGCCGTATCAAGAAGAAGAAACTGCTATTATATACGCCTAGGACTTGGCCATTTTCACACACCTGCACGCGGGTGAAGCCGCGGGCAACGGCTAGTTTGTTGATCCAGTTTATGGCCGAACCATTTGATCCATGTCCGTACATTCATGCAATTTTTTACTTTCCTGTTGGTTAAGATCTTATTGGTTCTTGAAAAGAGATCAGATTTACTATAGTGCTTAATTTGTATCTTGAAGATTAGATTTACTACAGTGAGTAATTTGTATTACAAGTTTCAAATCTGTATACTTCGCTAAATTAATAACGTAACAATTCAGCGCATCGATTACCGAGATTTCCCGAATCTGTTCCGAAATACAGCTCTCCATTCTCGAGGGGTAACTGGGATCTAGCCCAGCCCTATCACGCCACTCATCCGTACAACACGATCTGAGCAATGCGAGCCATGCCAGCTCATCCGGCATATTCAACCAACGACAGGCACCTACGGCAAAATCGCAAACTGAAGTACCCGGCTAATGTAGGCGAGTAATAGATGGAGAGAGTTCTAGATTCTAGATTGATTTAGGGTAATTGGCTTTGTGTAGGACTGTGATAGGGTGGAACAGATTTTTGAAATATGGTTATTGCGAGTCTTGTATGGTGTGGTGTTTTAATGAGGTTTTAGTGGATGATGTGTTGTTGCAAGCACTTATTAATATTTTTTAAATTATATTAATATTCAATTTATAAAGATGAGAAAACATGTAGAACATATCTACTTAATACTAATTTACTCTATGCTTAATACAGGTACGAGTATGGACTGTGGACTGCTCTTACTCGTAAAACCACATTTGTTTTCCACAACATAACATAACATTTACAGACAGGCACATACATTGCGTCTGGCCCCACAACTAGGTTACCCTGTGTCGTGGAAACAAGAAACAGCGACGTCACACACATATAAACATCCAAGACCTGGGGGATTTTTTTTCTTTAGCCGGGTATCGAATCCGGGGCCTCTCGCATGGTAGGCGGAGCCACAACGGCAGCGCCGCAGAGGTCGTTCTTCTATTTAGGTTCATACTAGAGGGGAAAAACTCATGAGACGTGATTGACAATGCATAACTGGCTCTTCATCCGTCAAGTAACTTATAAAAGTGGTAAATTAAACTATTACCGTTTTAAGTCTTTGGTCCGACCTAATACTCAATAACTTCAATACTGACCACAACACCACAACTTAACACCAATACTGACCAATTTAAATCATAATGCGCTTTTGGTTTGAGACCTAAACAGAAGCACTTCGAGAAGAGGAAGCATATACATATAGCTATTGTGGTTTCAGTTTCACCCAGACAATATCTGAGAGCAGTAGACGAAGACGCCTAGATCATTGTCGAAGTCTCCTACGGGACGAGATATCGGATAGATAATAGACCTCTCACTACACGATCCAGTTTCTATCAAAGCGGAACAATGGTTCCATGTGCCGTGCATATGGAATCCCACGAGGACGTAAGTATTAGAATATTTGAGTAGATGCCAACATAGACTAGACGAGACAGCAAAGATCTCTAAATAACATAAAATAATTATACGTAAATTAATGCAAAACGAAGTTTCATTTGAAAAACAAAACTTGCGGAAAAACAAAACCCATGGCAGCTGCGGATCTTCTTCGCAAGGAGGCAAAATTGACAGCCGCTTATTGGCTGTGCCATGAGAACCTTTATTTACATAATATGTCGGCGGCTGATCGTTATATTCGGCACATCATGATGTGCCTCGTTATATCATAATATGGCGGCATTTCTTTA
Organism: Argyresthia goedartella; assembly: GCA_949825045.1. Taxonomy (NCBI): domain Eukaryota; kingdom Metazoa; phylum Arthropoda; class Insecta; order Lepidoptera; family Argyresthiidae; genus Argyresthia; species Argyresthia goedartella. The sequence continues at coordinate 17,927,152 of OX463810.1, forward strand.
TCTGTCATGTTAAACCCGTCATAACTATTCAAGATCAACGTTCGACGATCTGCCAGCCTATAACTCGGCATATGGAAAAGTAGGGTGACAATAGATTTGGCTTGATAGGTTGGGTTAGGTTAGAACGTGTATGTGCAACCAGCGGAGCAAGCTTGCAACTGAAAGTAATGAAAAGCTAAAGGACAATGACCATTTTGTATGAAATTTTGGCTAAATGTGAACAGGCACTTTGATCAACGATAAGTAACAAATTAAGTAGCTAATAAGCTATATTAAATATAATCCTGAAACAAATTATAATATTCATTTTGTGGCAGTGTTCAGAAAAGTTGAATTTTTCTACATGTCTGTAAATATGCAATAAAACACTTTTTTTCCATTTTTTGCCCAGCCTAGATACCAAGTAATAGTCATGACGTAAGCACAGCACCCTACCGTCCTTCGGCCCACCAAACACTTGCAGTAATATTCTTTGATAGCTGTTCTCCCATGCATATTATTAACTACTACAATGTCCACAAAGTATACTCTTCGGCCAACATGCCTGCTTTGGATTTTTTCTCTCAGCAATGAGCAATTGTGATGTGATGTGCTCCCCATAATAAGAGTGTACCTGCTTTATTTGGTATGATCCATATTCACTTAATTCTAATCTAGGAAATGACACATTGTTTATGTTAGCATTTATGATGACCATATATGAATGATGATATATGAACAGACGGTTCATATTATGTGTAATCACATAGTCTGCAGGAGTGTTGCTTATATGCAGTCTCCCATTAATTATTTACAGAATCTGCACTGCATCAGGTCTGTCAACAACTCGCCGGTGAAATCTATTTTTCAACGCTGCAGCCACACGTAAGTCAGTCCAGGCATGCCTGGGCGCTCTATTAAAAGTCTCGGCAAAGGTACCTAAATGATTGTTTGAAAATACCACCCATCTGCATATTGTGACAGATCTTGATCTATTAGCTGTAAGCATTGACAATTGACTTTCACCAGCTTGCAAAGATGTAGGTATATGGACAGAATAGCCACACTTGTCATAGCGGCGCAGAGTCTCTGAAGGATAGGCCAATATAAAAACATCTCCTTCTTGAAAATATTGTCGCAAATGTTTACTTTCTTCATTGAATTCATTTAATATTACAGTTTTGGGGCACATAAATTTAGGGTGCAGCAGAGCGGTTAGCAGGACGATCACTTCGCTGCCAGCAAGGGTGGCAGATTATATCAGACCCTGGTAACTGAAACGAGAAAAAATATTGTTATAATTCTATAATTTGGTAGCCTGCACGGAACAACAGCTTCCTCAGATGAAATTGTCATGTGGTCGAATCCTCATAGAGTCACAGCTTGGAATTATTTTAAAGCCATTTGTATATTCATTTTTAGTCTGAAGAGAGACAAGATTAGACCGCAGTTGCGTACCTTATAGGTTAAATCTTACATTTTACAAAGGGTACCAATAACAACAATACTTTAAGAGGGATACATGAATATTACAGATATTTTATGCACTTGTAAATTACATAATTTATGATAATATTTTTCTGATAAGCAGTTGTTTTTTTGTGTCTGTGTGCAGCATGTGGAATCTTGTCCGATGCAGTGAGGAACCACAGTTGACACAGATACTTCGGCGATGGCCTGTACTGGTTGATTGTACTTAATTTACATCTAAACCTTATCTTCTCGACTGATTTAAAGCCACATTCCAAAAACAGTGACATACTATACATAGCTCAATCAGTCTGAAAACATTTTTTTTTTATATTATAAGTATACTGAAGTACTATAGTGACCACTTAGAATAATAGTGACCATTTGTGTAGGTACTGTACGACATAATAAACTTACAAATCTTACAATAAGAGCGGAAACCCATTCTCGTATAATAGACACCACCTCCAAAAGAACGAGGATTGATACATCTCGGCTCCACAGCAGCGACTTGTTGCGTTAAAGACGCGTCTTTCATGTTAGTGCTGAGGTCGTGGTTTACAGAAGCAGGCTCAATATCCAAATTCAAGCCGGGATCATCTATAACAGGTACGGGATCCGTAGAAGCACCAAGGTCGTCGTAGAAATCAGGTCCAGAGTCCGTACACAAGCCAGATTTACAAGTTAACACAATATCGGATTCCATTATCAAAAGCCAAATCGTTAAAAGATGAAAACAGTTATTTTTTTTCAATTCAAATTCTTTATTTCCAGACTTCAAGGTCCATAATAACAGTAGGTATGTACATTAAAATATCAAATCACAGGTAAAATATATTAACAAATTACATATCCATTATTACAATGTCAACTAAATTAATAAAACTAAAATAAAATAAAATGTCAAATTATGAAATGTCAAAATGAATTCCAATTATCAATTAAAAATCAAACATTTTTATTCAGTGGAGGGTGAATTGGCTATCCCACTTCTCCGAGAGAGCATTTAGGATTTTGTTGTTGCTGCCACGCATTCTACCTAGTAATGAAGCAGCCCTTTTCCGCATTATAGCGTGAAAACCGTCGGTTCGACAAACATTGCCGATGCACTGCAGAAGCGCGGCAACCCCACCAACCTCCTAAAGCCGTTATTGTATTGGACGCGCAGGGCGATGAGAGCTTTCAGCGTATATCTGACCCACAGACTGCTGGTATAAAAAGATTGACAGCAAACTTTAAAAAGAGTTATCTTTACTTTTACTGAACACCGAGCAAATCTGCGAGCCACTATATTACTTCTAACTGTCAACGCCCTACGCTCCCTTTCAATATCACACTCATCTCTCAAACGTTCGTCCACTATGTGTCCCGGATATTTAAATTCGGTTACCCGATTCAGACTGCAACCATTTAGACTCATCGACGGTACATTCTCAAGCGGCCTTGAGTCTGCCCTAAATATGAGATATTTGCTCTTTTTTACATTATAAAGCAGACCATGACTGTTTGCGTAATTCTCACACATAGCCAACAGCTTTCTAAGTGCACCCACCGTGGGGTTCATCAGCACCATATCGTCTGCGTAGCTGAGATTATTTAAACAAATGCCGTCAATATGGCAGCCGATAAGTAAACTGCTGAGCTCCTCGATGAGGCCATTAATGTACAGGTTGAACAATATTGGGGAGAACAGTCCCCCTTGCCTCACCCCACATTCCAACCTATAGTAGTCCGAAACGTGGTCGGACCACTTCACATAATTTGTTTGATTGTTGTACCAATAGCGAAAAACAGAGATCAGCTCAGGTGGTAGTCCCGACTGTTTGACCTTGTTCCATAAGATATTGTATGAGACCATATCTAATGCCTTAGAAAGGTCGAGAAAGCACGCATATATAGGAGTACCTCTGTCCGTATAATACCTAACAGAATATTTTAAAAAGAATATTCATGAATACAAGCAAACTAAATGTAACTGTAAGCCAAGTCGTTAAAAGATGAAAACAGTTAAAAATAAAATATTAATGAATACAAGTACAATGAATGTAACTGAATTATGTATGACTTGGCATGCAGCTCATTTATTTTATTTATTGTGTTGCCAGAAAGAAAAAAGTAATTGATCACTGATTCGATTATGATATTATCGATTTTAGTCCCATTTATTTTCTTTTGTTTTAAAGAGTTGTTCATGTAAAGCTGGACATGATAATTGATACACTTTCGCATTTCTAATAATTACTTTAAAACAAAACAAGACAAGGAAGATAAGGAATATAAATAAATCATCAAATTAATTATTTCCAAATCGATACCTAATAAATATACCAATCCATACCTCATAAATATACCATTGGGAGCAAAACACTATGTCGAAAGTGAGAAAAAAGTCGTCAATAAACGTATTAAATTGATTTATTTTTATTAATATTAATATATATCTATTAATAATGATTATTTATTACTTTGTTTTATGAACATTCTGTTCACGCATAGCCAAGAATGGTCAATTTCTTTTGGCTAGAATAGGTTATTATGGCTTACTTTCAGTTGTGTTTCAGGTTAGGTTGGAACTTAGAAGATGCAAACCGGAGCGTAGCAAAGCAAAGCGGAGCGAAGCGTATGCAAATAAAAACAACATTTAAAATTAGGATAATAAAAGTCTCTAAAATATCATACTCGGATACCCAATAGTAGTCCACCGACTCCCGTGTGATGGTCATCCTACTTATTTTGATTTGGTTCATAACCTTAAAAAATATTAATGGATAATTATTTTTTAAAGTATATTAAATAGTCCTCTATGCAGCAATAAAAAAATCATTGTTAAAATAAAATAGATTTGTTTGTTCGTAAAATTTGAACTATTTTACGATGTGACGTTTTATGCTTTGGCCATATCATGATGTGGCGAAGCGTTTACTGGGAATATCGACAAACTTTGGTTTTCATCGCTCTGCCCTATGTTGGTTTGGGCACATCATGTGCCATATAGATAACGGCGTATTTCAAGAACGCCGCCATATTTTAATATAGCGCGGCACATCATGATGTGCCCAATTCTACAATCGGCCGCCGACACATATATCTATTCACACCACCAGTACGACAATTCCATTGTAAAGCAAGTCATTAAAGTCCTCGGATTTAGCCGGGTCCTAATGTTGTACTGAATTTCATTATAACCATGTCGTAAAAACTTACTGTGTTTTAATTTATCTACCAACGCATGGAAAAATGTTCTGTTCATCGAAAACAGTCGATGGCCGCATAAGTTCATATAAATAATTATGGATGAGTCAAAGTAAAGCTAAAGTTATATGCACTTGTGTTTTAGTGACGATGTCTGTTTGCCATTTATACAAATGACAATCTGTACAGACGCTCATCGTAGCAGTATGGAGTAGTTGCTTAGTTCACCTTCACAAACACCTTAGGTCCAATATAACTTAGAGCAGATTGATGATGACGCCTTGGAAATATAGCAAAAACTTTCCCACGGATAATTTTCCATCGTCCACTATTTCAATTATGTTAATTGAAGAGCTTGATGGGCAGCATTTCTTGTGGTTTGCCAGCGGCGGCGGTACTAAACTTTACACAATGGGCAGTAAGCGAAGCTGGTTAAATCATTAAAACTTTCTCATTAACAGTGTAAATAAGGACTCATTATATTTGAAATAAGATGTGCAAAATATGTCGAAATATTAACATAAGTGTTTGAGCCATTCACATATTAGTATATTTATGTTTATAGATCCATTTCATACTCGAGTCGGGAACTATAGGTATAATAGAACAGACAGTTACTAAATATTCTATTCCAGTTACTTCCTTAATTAAGTTAAAAATATAGAAATCGAATGGATAAATCTACGTATATGTTATAACTAACTTAACATAACAAAGGCCCGATTTCATCGGTTGTGGCCATATAATGCCATCCGACAAAAGCAAGGGAAAAGTTGCGAAGAACAAAACATTGCACATGCATACATATGAAACCCGTGTTCGATAGCAGTAATAAAACAAAATAATGAGAAGTAAATAAGACCCCTTTTCGAGTTTATTACGACAAGCATACCATGCACTGACGTCTGAGAATAACGCGTTCTTCAGCAGCCTCACTGATTAAGCTAAACAAGCACATAAGAGCTTAAAGAGCTTAAAGCTCATTGCACACTACACGGTCACGAGCCGGTACATCGGAACTTAATTAACTTTACGCGTATTTACGCAGAGTTGGAGTGCAGTGTTGCCTGATAAAGCAGTTTAACTTCCATTTAACTGCCTTTTATCTTGAGTGTTTGATGAGCTTCTCTATGCATTTAATTGAATGTATTGCTATGATCAATATAGAAGCAGATCTTGCACTGAATGGAATAATAAGTAATAATAATAATAATAATACCTTGGACACCTTTTACACACATTGATCTAGCCCCAAACTAGGATTCCCTGTATCTTGGGTACTAGACAACGATACACATACTTATATAGATAAATATTATACTTAGATAGATAAACAACCATGACTAGGGTACAAACATCCGTTCTCATCAAACAAACATTTGCCCCCACCGGGACTCGAACCCGGGACCCTTGGTTTCGTAGGCAGCGTCACTGCCGACTCGGCCACTCGGGTCGTCCGAAGTATTTAGTCATTGGTAAATTAATTGCCAATTTGTGACATAGGTAGCGAAAAAACGAAGAGAAAGAAAGCTATTATATATAACTGCGACTTCTCAAAGTAAATGTAAAAAACCAGCTATTCAAGATGAGAAATCCACCCTCTTCCTCCTTCTGATACATTAAAACACCTAATTCCACTACATTGAATCCAGTTGCCATTCGCGCTATAAATCCCGAAATCGATACTGAAAACCTATTCAATTTACATCGGGGCGCATAAAAAGGAGCGCCCGAAGCAACACTCAAAAGATCACTCGGCACAACAAAAATAACGTGTAATTCAGCATAAACGGTTTTACATCCTCTTACTCGATACAAGAAGGAAATTCGCGTAAATCCTTCCCAGAGACCTGCCGGGGCCCATCGCCTGGGCGCGCATTGACTGAGACGTATGCAAAGGGATCAATGAGATAAATTGCTCTCCGCTGTCACTTATTTCACGCGAAATGGAAGCGCTGGGAATAGGGGGGATTTTATGGTGGGAGATGGTTGAGCTGTTAGGGGCCGCAGCTAAATGGTGCGCTTGGGCATAGTGCTCTTCTCTATAGCCTAATTCTGTTAAGACAATGCCTAAACTAAACAGTTTGTTGCATCGAGTTTCTACTCAAACGATGAAAAGGGGAGGGACGGGCATAAACGTTAGTGTGCCATTTTACGGCAAGTGTAGAAGTGTGGATAATAAAATATGTTTAGAGCACCTTTAATAATTTTAACGAATACAAGTAACTTCGCTGATTGAAAACACGGTTTACAGCCTGGCTGATGAAGGGAGACGTGCTCACGGAAGTAGTTTCTCCCAAAGATTCATTATAATCTTTGTTAGTTGCAGAAAAGCTAGTAATTGTATACCTGCTTGCCTATCCAATTTCTCAAACATTGTTAAAGGTATTTTATGTATCATTAATTTTAATTACAAATCATTTGAAAGTATATACCGTACCGTAGTTACTTACTTAAAAAGATGGACTCCTGGAGAGAAATTCTGTTGGTTTTTAATGGATCTTGTAATGCCTCGTAGTCTGTCGTCGTCCTGCAACCGACATCCTCTAAGGATCCCAGAAAATTGAGCCTGACACCAATTTCTCGCGGTTTATATTAGCCTAATATAACATCAGCTGAATGGAGCACTTAAACCCTTGTTACCACAAATTACCGCGTCATGAGACTACAAATAACTGCAAATTTATGTAGATAGCTATCTAGTGCTCGGCATAACGTAAAACGTGTTAAGATGTTGGTGAAGGCGAGAACAGAGTGTGGGGTTTGCACGTGCTCTCTTCTGTTCTAGGGTAATTTACAGGAGCCTTGGGGTAGGTGGTCTTATGCTGCTCTTATTTATGTGTTAGTACGCTAAAATAACTCGAGTCACCTCAAATTAAACTCAATGGACTTTGTTTTCTTATAAGAATCACCAAGAATCTACCTACCGTACAAGGCATTCCGATGAAGGCACTGTGGTGACAGTGACAGTCTCGATCGCCACTCTGCTAAGGCCGTATCAGTAATTATAACGTTTTGTTAATTTTTATAGTTCCGCACCCGACAGGTGTCAAACGGGACCCTATTACTAAGCCTCCGCTGTCCGTCTGTCCGTCCGTCTGTCACCGGACTCAATGGATCAACCGAAATAGGTCTAGAGAGATAAATTTTTCCCGGAGGGTTTTTTTTATTGCCGCTATAACAACAAATAATGAAACATACCGGTTTTTAAGAATTAAAAGAACTACTACGCACTACTCGCACATGACCGGTTTTATTAGTTTTGGCCAGTTTAACATTATTGAACATCTACTCAGCTAAAAAAGTACAAATTTGACACACGGCAACAGTTTCAATATTATGTTTATTTGTTATCTAACTTAAATATTGTCTTATTTCGGGATGTTTGAGGCCGATAGTTAAGGCCTTGTCCGATTCAATCCGTCTCAAGTCTACAACAAGAGCAGTACAACCGTACACAGCCGTCGGAAACAGCTGTTACGCCGTGGTCTTTATCGGAGGGCTGGAGACAAGTTTCTTAATCCACCCAGCCATTCGCATCGAGTTGTTGAAACAGATGTCTTCATCAGCATATTTTAATAAGGGCCCTAGTGGAAATTCGAGAAAACATGTCTCTGTTGTTTGTAACAGTTAAAATAAAATATGTAGTCCATGGGACTCAAAATTTTGCGGCGTTCGTCATAAGTCCTGCAGTTTTTTACCTATAGACACTAATTTGTAAGTATGATAAAATGGAATACGTTCTACATGGAATAGTTGGTTTGATTTGTTTTGTCCCCTAGATATTTTTTTTAAAACAAGGTTCGAAATGGCTGTACTTTATGATTAATGTAGCGCTTCCGTTTCCCATATTCGTGAACATGTGTTTTTTGTGTGAATATGTTTGGTAATTCATTTCAAATCTTTGGAAGTGATGAGTTAGTTGAAGATGTATATAATAAAATAAAAAAACGAGTATTAGATATGATGTTAGCGTTGATGAGTTTTTGTCCAGAGTCATAAGTAAAATTTCTCGCGCGTGATTTTATGCTCGATAACTTCGAGAAAAATACCCTAGTCATTTCATTGCATGGCCATGAGGAAGCTTATATATCTCTGCAAAAATATTATGACAGATCTTTTTTCGCTTTTGACCAACCGGTCTTCAATCAATCAGAAATTACAAGACCTAATAGGTAAAGTTTTGCTTTTGGTCACACAAATTTTTCATTCATATAGATAGAATTAACTCACATCAGTAATTCTTGAGATATCAACCATTTGTAGGAGATGCTTTAGGCAATGGGTACGATATGTGTAATGAGCTATATTCAGTTACCTAACACTTTGGAACTATTGGCAGATTCATGACATTTTTTGATGCATGCAGGCTTTTTATGTAAAAGTAATTTTTGACATAAAGCCTTTAGTACCTTAAATTCATTCTAGTTACCGCGACATTCGATTTCCAGAACAAATAATTGTGTGTTAATATAGACCACTGTTAAGTGTTCCGTAAGGTGGCATGTTTAATTTTCTTATACATAAACATTTATTGTCCACCGCAGTGGTTAAATATCAGTACACTCGTATTATGTGTACATATACATCCTAGGTTTTCTTCAAGAAATCTCTTGTTTGAGACCTTTCCGACCAAACGCTTACCTCTGTACAAAACGATTAAAATCAGTTAACGATTCGGCCATCCTCGGAAATTGTCGTGAATCCCTCATCTCTTACATAGAGTTATCAATTTACAGATATGACCTTTAATTATATTACTCGTTGTCTTATTAAATACAATACAAGAACGATATGCAACAAAACCTCCTTTGTAGCTCAAACTAACACAACCTATATATTGAAATTATAAAAATAATCGACTATTTTGACAGTCTGCCTTCTTAGTGTCAATAAAAACAGTGTGACGTATATGATATATTTATGTTTATGAACGTTAATTTCATTCGTGAAAACATTCGATTCTATAAATTTTATCAAAATTAACTTACAATAGTTATGTATTATTGCTTCAACAAATTTAAAGCGTGGTAATAAAATTTTTGCTCAATCTCGTGAAATTGTAAATAATGTATGTAACTATTTTAGAAAAGAAGCTAATTTATTTAAAAAAGAAGAAAGTAAATATCATAAAAAAAATGGATAGGGTTTGTGAAGCAACCGGAGTTTCGAAATACAGCGTGTTAAAATTTTTGAAGGAAAACGACAAGCTCTCAGATCAGTCACCTAATAAAGATCAACAATCCAAAGAAGTGCCCGGCAAAAAATATCGTTTAAAAATTGATAATTTTGATTATTGCGTGATACGACGAATGATATATAACTTTCATGAAAGATTTAAAGAGCTTCCTACGTTGCGATTACTAAACAAAAAACTAAAAGAGGAAATGGGATTCAAAGGCTCAATATAATCTGTGCGAAATATAATCCGAGACATGGGATTCAGATTTAGAAAAACCGACAATAACAGGAGCATTTTGATGGAAAAACATGACGTCCATTTAAAAAGAATAAAATATTTGAGAGAAATCCGACAATTAAGGGCCAGTAGGTAAAAATATTGTTTATACTGTTGAATCATATATTTATACAACGCACACTAAAGCCAAAAGCTGGACGGACGCCACCAATAAAAATCTGAAGCAACCTATATCAAAGGGTCAAGGATTTATTATTGTTCACGCAGGTAATGAAAAAGGCTTTGTACCTGGAGCTCTTTTACTAGATCAGTCCGCGGATCCCGATGGCGATTACCACAAGGAAATGAATGCTGAGAAATATGAGAAGTGGTTAAGAACACAACTAATGCCTAATTTACCCGATAACAGCGTTGTTGTTATAGATAACGCTTCTTACCACAACAAATTTGTTGAAAGGCCAGGTGGCCTTTCAACAAATTATTATTAGGTAATAGCAATACTGAAGGCTGACATGATCGAGTGGTTAACAAGACACGATATTCCTTTTACACCTGATAACAAAAAACCGGAACTGTATAGCGTAATACAACGCCACAAAGAACACTTCAGCGTTTATCGAGTGGATAAAGTTTTGGCTGAAATAGACATACAGCAATACGACTGCCTTCATATCACCCAGACTTTAATCCCATAGAAAATATATGGGCACAGTTAAAAGGCTATGTCACCTCCAAAAATGTCGAAATGAATAAAACGTCAGTGAAAAAACTGCTTATGGAAAAAATTTAAATGTTAGGACCCGAAGAATGGAAGAAAGTTTGTAATCATGCAATAAAGTGTGAAGATGTGTTCTTAACAGAAGAAGAGAAATTAGATGTGTTTAGCGTGCGTTTTATAATTCATGTAAATTATTCAGATAGTAATAGTGATATTGAGGAGGAGGAGGAGGAGGAGGAGGAGGTTCTCAATTCGACGTGAATGTTTTTTTGTATGTATGTTATAGGATTTCTAGAAGACACGTGAACCCATTTATTTACAAAATCCTTTTTTTATTTGATAGGGAACGCTTCCGATGGTCTCATGTATAGATGTTATTAATGTTCAAATTCATGTCGCTTCTGCATAATAAATTTCTTAGGTCTACCTGTTAGTAATGTCATCTTGGCAGGTGCTATACATTGCGTTTATGATACTTCAAATTGAATGCTACCTAAAAGAAATCACGGTAATGTATTTCGTGTCATTTCCGTCTCCGGATTTAGGCGATGATATCCGAAAAAAGCTGAAGCTTTAACTGATTTTAATCGTATTGTACATGTCTATTTATTCACCTTTGACATTTTTATTTGTCTTTGTTGAAATTCTTGGGGAAATAGTAAAGTCCTAAATAGTCCTAAAGAATGTTGGAAGATGTTACTACATTTATCTACTTATTAATATGCACATCAAAGCTCTTATCAGGCTTATTTGTAGGTTACATAAGAATAAGAGTGCTACCTAATTATTATTTTTACTGAAAGTAGTCAATGTTAAGTACCTAAGCATATTATTTTATGAAATGACACTATTTTATTAAACGGCTTTGAAGTGAACAAAACCAACAGTACTGGACTCGACAAAATGGAAATCGGAACATAACGTTCAAACTATCATGAAGGCGAATAAATTAAAATATATAAATAAATGGGTGTTGCCGCATCGTGTTTTATGTTTTTAATTAAATCTGTTTCCATAGACAAACAATAAAAACAAAATCACTCGAAATATACCCTGGGCCAAGAATGACTCATATATCATTTGTTTCACTTGTTATAAACCTTGGAAATTGTATACTGAAAAATCGATTATTTTTATCTTACATAAAAATTGTGATTTCGGGTTCAAAAGGCTTAATAAAATTGCATGACATGGTATTTATGAACTATCCTTTTGGTTCGGTCACCCAAAATAATAGTTTATATTGCCGACTTTATATATTGTTCACGACTAATGAAATAATCAGGCATTTTGTAGTATGAATTGTTCTCAGAGCAACCTCAGGGATTTAATTAATTTATCATTTAATGCCTCCTTGATAAATAAAAGCGTTGCTTTTAGTTGCTCGGGAGAACGCCCCTAAGTCGATAGTTACGCAGTCTTTAACGGTCACAAAGACCGCCGTTTCAAGAGACCCATAAAAATAAGATACAACAACAATTACCCCTTCAAAGACACACTATTCGTCTTGCGAAGGATAATACTCTATCAAAACCTTATTGTGGATTAATCTCATCGGTAGCAAGGAACCTCTTGTTTAAAAAAATTGATAAATATAATGCCAATTCGCTCTGCACAGAGAAAAGGGTTTATGTATAAAAATTATAGAAATAAGATTCAGTTTCAGTTCGCACAAATTGAAGGTTGAAGAGGATCAAATTTTATCGACATGTTTTTTATGAAATCCTTTCCCCCCTCCTTGCATGTTTTTTTTCGTTGACTATGTACAGACGACAAAAACGGAAGTGTGCAAATGAACTGGATAGTGATGATGAAGGGCAGGTGGTACTGCCAGTATCAAAACGTATTTAACTGCGAAGCCTCTAAATGACCCACTGCATCTGATGACGCTCATTCCCCGTTATAGGTTTTGAATTTTATTACCATAACATGAGGTTCAAAATCGCGATGCCTCATAATGGAGTTGGGTCGTGGTGAGGTTGTTCAACTTAACTTGCAACACCGCCGTTTGATACTGGCAATACCGCCTGTCCTTCATAATCACTGTCCAGTTAATTTGAACCAGACTACCCCTTCTATCTTTGTGTAATAATATATATTTTTTGCAGTTGGTACATAGTATTTGAAAAGACGGTGCAAAGCACCAACGTATGACATGGAAGTGCATTTGCTGCGTCTACCTAGAGTAAAGGTCTATGGTTTTTGCTGACGATTTTTACTAGTCTTCAAAATTGTAAGACAAAAAAAGATTTTGATAGATAGATAAATCAGCAGCAATCTGAGATCCAATGCGGTTTGCGTTCTGCTAACGTCGAGCATCAGCCTGCGCCGAGGTTTCAGATGCTCGAGCATTTGCCTGACGCTTCGCCCTGCTCAGATCTTCGCAGTTCAGCATGAACAGACGATTCTTTTGTCTAGCTGTCTTCATAGCTCGAGCTCTTTGTGAGCTCTGCGAAAGATTTGACTTGCGTTTGCGAGGCATTATAAATTTAGATATCGAACTAGAAACCAATTCGAAGTGCAAATAGCAAAATCCCAGAAATGAGCCAAGCCTACAATTTAAGTTATTCTATAACCCAATCGATTAAAAAAACAGTAGTCCAAAACAAATGCTAAGTCAATGTAATTGTAATGTACGAAAGAAACAACAACCTATCCGATCGATACCGAAAAGCAAACTAACGAGATCAAGAGGAGTCTAAGGAAACCTAACAAACTTACCCTTGATGTAATCCCAAAAAGTGCAAGATTTACAAAAAACTGCTACGCTATGTGCACAACAATTTGGAACAAATTACCAAGTCACCACCAAATTATAAGTAACAAACAGAAATTTAAAAAAGTTATAAGATATTGGTTAATGCAACATGTTTTCTACTCGATTAAGGAATTCCTAGCACATAATGTTAAAATTTGTGTCAATTGTAAACTTTGACTAATTTGTTACCTACTATTTAAAATTATGTGGCTCTATGTCATAATTGTTTTGCATGCTATAATTTAATTAGCTGGATGTGTGTATCTGACTGAAACTATATAGTACCACCTTTGTATAACCATATCTATCGCAAATAAAAGTCTTTATCTTTATCTTTATCTTTATCAGTCAATGAAACAAATTAAAACAATTAACAACCAAATTAATTGGAATAGGGTATTTAACCACCGTCTAAGAATATAAAGTAAAGTTGAGGTCAAACCATATCGCGATATAAAGTACGTGCTGCGCCATCTAGTGAATTTCTGGTAAACGTGAGACAGTCAAACAAATGCAACCGATATGAAAGCGTAGTTTGTGTCATTCGACTGTGTTGTCTGTCATAATGCGATGTAGTTAATCGGTTAATCAACGCTTTAGTACTAACCTTCTAGAATGTTTATATATATCTATGTATGAGTTACAGTTACTGGCCTGAAATGTTGATATTTGGAGAAGAGTATTGGTCCAAAATCTAATATTTACCAAAATAAAGTTACATGAATTTGTATAGCCAAATGTATACAGGAGGCTTGGTAAGTCATCACATCAGTATCACGGGTCAATAACACTTATTGCTGATTTTGTAAAGTAAAATGTGGTTGTAAATAATACAAAACAATATTGACGCGTTTTGCAAAAGGGGTCCTTCATACCGAGTTAAAATACCCTGACTGATCTATCAACACCTAGACCAAACTGATGGACATAGGAACATGAAATTTGGACTGTAACTTCCCTTTTATGACATCTGCTAATAATGGATATCAGGAAATCACCACGGCAACGGGAAAAACAGGATCCACGCGAGCAAACAAACAAATTTTACCAGTGTGGAATTTGAATGCGCAATAATCGGATTACATCCCAATATGCACAGGATGTAATGATCGAAACCCTTATAAATTATTATACGAATTAAATGTTGCATTTTAAAAACTTAGGAGAAACCAGGTAGGTATGTTAAGTGTGCCAGAGAGTCAATATTTAAATGAAATGCTATTATGTAACAAAATGAAATTGGTATCACAAAATTTCGATCACTGCGAATTCATATAGCTGTCTTTAAATTCAAGAGAACAATCAATCTCAACGAACCGTAATCTAAAATAATTATATTTAGAATCTCTATGTAACAAATTAAATATTGACATGACTACCTAAGGTATAAAAACTATTTCTAACGTCTGTCATTATGGTAAGAAACGAAAAACAGAAAGAAACAAATTAAATAAAAATCATTCCCGCAAATCAAGAAACAAAAATACAACACTGCGGGACAATACCATACTATTTTAGAACTAAACCTCTAAATAAAATCAACAAGACTCAAGTCTAAGCAGAGAATATATATAAATATACAAATATATATAAACATAACAGTTCACTTAAGAAAGAAACTCTACCGTACATGTTTGAGCAAATAAAAGCTAAGAAAATAAGTAAAAGCTCGTCACGTCAAATTGTAAAAAATCTTTTAAGGGACGAGGACACACATGGACGAGTTATATTGTTTCACCAAAATATTGGAAGCTTAATTTCAAAACGTGACATATTTGAAGCTACATTATCAGAATTAGCTTCGGAAGTTGGTGAAATTAATGTGATCTGCCTGTCGGAAACTCAATGTATTGGATTAAGTACTAGGCGTTTCTAATTATCTGGCCACAACTGTATATGCCATACTAATTCCTGTCCAGGTCTTATTGCAATGAACGTTACGGATGCTCATTCTAATGTCCACTACTTAGCTCTATCAGATCATGAAACCGGACAAAGCTACCGTTCAAAAGTGCATGTAATAACAAAGCCCCGCTGAAACCAACATACTGGTTTGAAAAAAGGCGTCAGCTTAGTAACGGTAATATCAGAAAGTTTACGGAAGCTTTGTCCTCACATCATTCGAGCAATGGATAAGCGAACTAAAAGTAGATCAAAAAAAGTAGAACTGTTCAATAATTTATTTTCCTGAAATTCGAGTCAAAATAAACAAGTTGTCGACAGGTATGGAAAGTTTGAAAAAGAAGTATGGGTACACCCAATTACAACCCAACCCAACCCAATTACAGGTAAATATTGCATGCACAAGTTACATGATAAGTTAACGCTAAACTAGGTAATTCTATATTAATGCTACTAAAATAAGCTTTAACTAAGTAATATTTTTTGTAAATCTTTTAAATTAAACAAAAACATCTAAGCAATTTTAGGTGTGTTAAATCTAAATAACCGTTTACGAAAACTATAAAACCTACAATTGAACAAATCAATATCTTCAACACCATATAGAATATCAAATTGATTACAAACGCGATTCAATATACTAAAAGATCCGACATTAGTTTACGTACTTTTGCAGGGCCACAGAGGTCGAGGCTCGTGTATCGGTTGGCTTCGAACATGAATGGTCTCTATTTTTGGAATCAGGAGCCGCAGCGAGGAACAATAAAATAAAATAAATAAAAATAATAATAAAAAATAAATAAAAAATAAAAATAAAAGAACGAGACAGTAATTTTAGGCAATCTAAGAGTCGAGAAACCCTCTTGAACAGGAAAAGTCGGTCAAAAATCCACCTTCTGCTCTCAAGGGAACACATATTAAAGTAAGATAGCTTCTTTTCGTAAGAAGTTAGGTCTAATCTTTTTTTCATGTGCGACAAGAAGATAAACAAAGAGTTTCTGGACTCTTTCGACTCTATCTTTTTGACACTGATAATGAGGGTTTCATACAATTGCACAATATTCTAAGTTACTAGGAACTTAAGCACAGAAAAGCACTTTCATTGAAATAACACTTTTAAGTTTTTTACAATTGCGCCATACAAACCCAACATTTTTAGAGATTTACTAATATCATATCATAATATCAATATGACTGTTGAAATAGAGTTTCGAATCGAGAACGACACCAAAGTCTCTGATAGACGCCACCTACACCAATAGCTTTCCGTCGATATGGTAAGATGAGACAAAGGGAAGTTTCGTTTTACAAAATTTAATATGTTTGCATTTACTGCTGTTAAAAGAGGCAACCTGTTATCAACTGATCATTAAGTTATTTATCGAGATTTTCCTGCAACAGAAACGAATTCAACGAATTCTGAATTATCTTATAGACCTTGAGATCATCGGCAAACAAGGAAAAATGTGAATGTTATATTACAGTAGCTAGGTCGTTGATGAATATCAAAAATAAAATTTGACCCTAGTGAAAACCCTGTAGGACTCCAGACGTAGCTACAAATGTACTAGACTCTGAAGCACAGACGACAACCTTTTGCATTCGCTCGTGGAGATAAGAAAAGAACCAGTCGAGCATACGTCCGTGGATTCCCACTTTGTATAGTTTTTTAATTTATAAATAATGTTCAACCCTGTCAAAAGCCTTGCTTATGTCTGTATAAATCGCGTCATTTTGCTGACCTTTATCGGGAGCTACAGACAATTCAGAAAACAGCTGACTAGATTTGATACTATGGACATTTTGGCTCTGAACCCGTGCTGCTCGGGAATTAAGATAGGATTAAGGTGAACTGTTAAAGTGGGACAGATAGGTGACTCGAACACTTTAGCCATGGTATTCAATAGGGAAATTGATCTATAATTAGAGATATCAGCTGAGTTGCCGCAGTTAGGAACGGGTACCACATTTGCAGTCTTCCATGCCGTTGGGAAAACTCCGGCCGACCGTGAAAAATTGAAAGTAATGTGCAATGGAATTGCAAGACCTTCAGCACAGTTGCAAACAAAGATAGGCGGGATACCGTCCCTTTTTATGCCGCATCTTCTTATTCGTATGGTAGGAATCTACTTTGGTATGATCAACTTTATATGACCTTAAATTAAATAAGGAAATTGGTAAGCATAAGTAACATATTCACCATCTAGCAGTTGGTATGCCAATATTTTACAATATCGATTATATAATTAAGACTAAATGTAACTCTTCAATTATTCAAATAAATTCTTTGGTCGTTAATTTCTCTGTTAAATAATTAAATTCACATTATTATAAAATGGAAACAATGAAAAGTTAACATGGCAAGGCATTATTTTTTTAATTTGCTTCCCAATCATGTCGGACTGTTCAAATGTATCGCATGTGCTTGTCTACTTCATAATTTCATGTGTCTACTACGTTGTTTGATTCCGGTTTTGTTAGTTTGATACTCATTTTTGAGTGTAAGAACGGTGTGTTGAGTGTGACGACCATGGACTCACAATCATCACTATGCCATAAAATAAAATTGGTAGGTAAAAGACTCGCGAGCCCCCGTATTTTCGTTATTTTTATTTATCGAATAAATTCTGGGGTAACTAACGATATTTTATTGACAAATTGCAGCACTATAGATAAAAATATCGATATTAAGCCCATCACTTCTGAAGTTCTGTTAATAGATTATCACTATCTTTCAAACGGGTACGTAGCATAATACCTAAAGATCATATGACCTACGCTCGAAATCCCAACGTTCGAAATACCGAAGATCGAAATACCTAAAGATCTATATCCCGAATGTTTCAAATCCCGAAAATGCGATATTACCTAAAGTTGCTCCACCTTTTTTCGATATAACTACGGTAGATTGCCTATGTTCATCTCGCCTATTAGACGACTCAACTATTGTTTAATTTACCTAAGTTTGATTAAACTAAGTTCAAGATTCATATAGTCTTTCTAGTGCCAGAGTAGGGGGTCGCCTCGCTTCGCTCCGCTTCACTTCGGCTCCCGGGTCTGCTGTGAAGTCTGAACCTAACTAACCTATCTTTAGTTTTCAAACAGGAAGTGTCCTAAAGCAACTAGTTCGGTTCTGTGACATAGTCGGGTATACCCACCTTTGTTATATTACCTCTTGCCAAATTTGCTTTCATAAAGTTGTACAATCTCGCCCCGGCAGCCAATTTTCGGGATTTAGTACTTCGGGAAGTAGAACTTAGGGATTTCAATCATTCGGTCAATTGAACTTTAGGGATTTCGAACTTTCGGCCAAACAGTTATTCGGTATTTTGATTTTAGGTATTCCGAACATAGTTCTTTTGTCTTGAGGTATATACCCTTTCAAACAAGTCCTTCGAATTAAATATCAAACCATAGAAAATTTTTTGCCTTTGACATTTTATCTTATATATTAAAGTCTTCCCAGAAAAGTGGAAAACCCGTTGACCGAAACACATTTTACAGTTAGGAAAATACACATGATTTCACAAAATGATAAAAAGAGCGAAAGGAGATGAAATACTGATTAATCGAAGCGTCAGGTGGAGGAGGAGGAGAGTTGTGCGATTTTATCTCCACACCCAAAGGTATCATGTGACACAAGTTTCAAACTTTATTAATTAAGATGCTCAGTCTGGTGTTGGGCGGTCGATTCGTGACCGGGTGGTAGCCACTTGTAGAGCGGCTTCGAGCTAGGCTGTCTGTCTGTCTGTCTGTGTTTAGTATCACTAACCTGTACAATATTATCTAGGGAGTGCGCATGCTCAGTCTTGTGGTGGGTAATGGGATCCAAGTATTTCCTGCGGATGTGAACAACTGTCCACCAAGAAATATTGTTAAAGGAGCTTAGTTTCTCACATGATGCAACCAATTCTTTTGTTCAAGACTGCGGACTCATCGATATGCATAGTTTATATATTATATTAATTAATGACATTCAATGATAAAATAACATGTTAATTTACAATTTACCAATAAATACTCCCTTATTTACTTATAAGCCGACCTTGGCGAATAATCTTGATTTGTTCACTAAACTGTGAATGATCGTTGGTGGGTTATATGAGATCCAAGTATTTCCTGCAGACGTGAACTACTGTCCACCAAGAAAGATGGTTAAAGGGTTTTGATGGCGTCCATCATGATTCAACCAATTCTTTTGTTTAAAAATTCGGGCCCTATAAGCCAACCTTGGCAACTAATCTTGATTTGTTCAGCAAACTTTGAAGGGTTACCTGATGTCTGGCAAACCGACAAAAAGGGCATGAACTGAAAAAGTTTAAAAATCACATTAAATTCTTACTTAGTTTGAAACAATTTTCTTACCCGGACTATTAACAATTTAAAACATTCATAACTGAACTTAAACTTACCTCAGATCTTGACAACCGGTTTAGCCTATCAGGTAGTGACTCTGACTACGAAGCTGACGGGATCCCGGTAAGGGCAAATATTTGTGTGATGAGCATGAATATTTCTCTCTTAGTCTTGTATGTTTTCAATGTATTTACATAAGTATTTATCACTATAAAATATATCATCGTCTAGTACCCATAACACAAACCTTATTGAGCTTAGTATGGACCTAGTTCGATTTGTATAAGCTTG
The DNA here is from genome assembly GCA_949825045.1 of Argyresthia goedartella. Taxonomy (NCBI): domain Eukaryota; kingdom Metazoa; phylum Arthropoda; class Insecta; order Lepidoptera; family Argyresthiidae; genus Argyresthia; species Argyresthia goedartella. Next base: position 17,947,237 of record OX463810.1, read on the forward strand.
CTTGTTTAAAAAAAAACGATCCGGATGCACAGCCGACAACTTAAAACTTAAACTTTGACGAATACTCCTTTGAGTACATGACTTTTTATGCTGTCTCTGTCTCTTGTGCGGGATATGACAGCGACACGATGACAATTAAGTACCACTTTGTTTGATTCCGTGCATTCGGTCATTAGTCCTTACCTTTATTTTTTGTTTACTTGTTGTTTAAATTTCTGTATTATGGATTGTAAGATTTTGGATATTTTTCTCCAGAACTTTTGAAAAATCGTATCTCAACCACTGTGCAACTGAGGACAAAATTTAAAACCCCCTATACTCGCCAAGTCAGTTTTCGCTCCATACTCCAAACGTGCTTAATTTATGAACCCTGAAAACATTACACTCCTTTTTTGGGCATCCGTGTAAATAAAAAAGTAAGTTCGGGTAGCACAAAAATATTTAAGCCAATGAAGAAACAAATCTAAAATGGCGTCTTGAACTTGACATTACCATGCTCACTGGCACACTATCGCTGTCTTTACTCACACACGGTAGTACACACCTTGCAAAAATAACAGTCTGGATTAGATCTCACGTTGTCTCGACGTACTCATTTTTTTCACTCTGGTAATTCATTATTATACGTGCTTCTTGTGCAGTACACACTTGCCAAGCGCGCCCTAACAAAAAAATCCAACATTTATTTCTTATTTGACCAACAAAAGTGTCTTCATAATAATCTACTGCTTTTTTGTTGAACCCCGTCAGCTGTTTCTGTCTCTGTAATACACGACGCTACATTAGATTACCTTTTTTCATTGGCACACGTAATTATCTATGTTACTTTGGGAATAGCATTACTATAAACACATATTCACATATATACTCACGGCTATATTTCCTTTCAGTAGCACCCATAGAACTGCAGAAAATTACAACGATCCTACAACCCACGTTCAGCAAACTTTGAGGTGCCAGTTTAAATTACGAAACCTATAGTGACACGTTTATAAAGTTTTAATGTTCAAACGAAAACACAAGTTGTATAGCGCAGGTGTATTTTCCAATAATCCTTTGGTGCTGCAAATTACTATTTTACGCTCAAAGGAATATTTTCCCTTTGATGTTATCCTAGGCATAGGTGAAACAAATAATATAATTCGTCACATACCTCGTTAAACGTTCATTAATTTTGTCATCCAGCGTTGAATGACATTAATCGATCTATGGTGATTTTCATAGAAACTTTTGTCATGTCTTCTATGACTGAAATATATCGAATAGCTCGTTCACCTTTTAGCTTGCGGACAGGAAATGGAAATATTAATGTCACATTAATTTAAGTTCATCCCAAAAAAGGCAACAAGAGTGGTTCCACATACCATACGTACTATTAAGTATTTTGTGATACAGAAGTAGACGTCTTTTTTTAACACGGTGCGGGACGGTACTTACCTTTTCAAATGATGAGATAAGACGGTAAAAATATTCATACAAATTGTTTCTGCGGCCATATCAGTAGCGTTCTACAGAACACTAAAGACTAATGTAGATACAGTACGGTTATAACCATGTGGGTTGTCACTGGTTTCTGGCGTAGAAACGACCTCCAGAAGCCGACTGATTATTTTTGTCGATTTTTCTTTAATAAAACATGATAACCAATTTCACACATTAAATCAAATAAGCGACTTGAAAAATATTCTTCAGTCTAGCAGTACATAAACTACAGTATTTGATAAGTTACCTTCAATGGTTATTGATTTAGTTAGACACACGAAAATAAGCACTACCCACAACCTTCTCTCATATTTATTATACTCTTTGGTGTAACACTACTTGAACAGTCGTGTACATTCTTGATACACAAAATCACGGATATTACCGTAGGATGCATGCGAGAACCCCCTAGAAAATGCACGCACAAATGAATTTTCAATCTTGATTGTGTGCTTTCAAATGCATCTGCTCTGTATGGTTCTTCATAGGAAACACGAGTAGGATGGCCGTACTAACTTTTAAACTTTTTAAAATTCTCCCGTACTGCCGTAAAATGCAACCATAAAACCTACGGCATAGACAGTGCGTCCCGCATCGTGCCGCACCGCACCTCACATTGCTTGTTGATAGCTGTTAGCCATGTTAAATTTCAAAGGGCAGCGTGCTCGCGTCTCTCCTCTGGATACCTTTTGTAGTAACACGTTATACGACTGAACATGAGAAAGAGATAATTTTAGCGTGGATTTGCCAATAGGCTGAGCAGGTTTGAGCGGCCAAATTTTTTAATTATCTTCATTGGCAACAAGTGATTTAACCTATCTAGTGAAATTTCGGGGTTGGCTGGTGCCGCCCTTTATGACACAGCATGTTTTTTTTTTACCATTTAACTCGCTCAGCGAGTGATATTTCAGCGCCGACGCAGGGATTCCTGCTTTCTCGATTCTTTACTTAGTAGCCATGTAAAAGGAGATAGGGCAAAGTAAGTAGTATGGAAGAATGACCCACAGCGGACAGAAAGAAAACTTACGAATTGCATGTTTGGATGCGTCTTAGTTAAAATTATGTAGGTCGCTTCTCTTAATAATTAAATAACCGACGGCACTCGAGTACCAAACTATTATACAGCATCAGTCTCGTAATATAATATTAATGAGAGTGTAATGGTACCTTTATTTACATTATTATATTCTACATTTCTTCACCTTTCTACATTTAATTTTGCACTTGCATAGCACATGCCATGTACGCAAGAACCTTACAAAATTTCCCAAACTTAGCGATAGCTGTAATGTTAACCTAAGAAATAATCACAGACTACTTGCGCCCCGGTTTAGACTCGCGAAGGTTAGCAATTCTTTCAAGGGTCAATGCATTCTCTACTACAGCAAGATATCTCTGGAGATCTTGAAATTGCCATTTGAGCAATTTAAAAACCATGTTAAAGCGACTTTGTCGAAAAAGGGATATTACAATGTTTAAGATTACTTAAATGATGGGACTGTATGGGGTTAATCTGGCTCAACACAGACCTTGCTATTAATAATTTTGTAATTATTTATTCCTGCTTATTAATTATGATAATGACTAAATATTATATTTTGTATTAGTTAAGCATAAGCAATTTTTAAAAGAGATCTAAAAATCGTTCTGTTGGAGTTTCTACGCCCTTCTTATCCCACAGTGATCCAATGTAGAGAAGTGGCAAAAAATGACAATTGCTAAGTATATGTAAATATCTACATTATAAAGAAATTTGGAATTTGATTTTTTTTTAATTTTGTTCCTGATATTCAACCTTTTCGTCTCTATATTGGCGTACATGTCATCTAAAAACTGACTAAAAAGGGAACGGAAATACACCACCAGTGATTGTCTTCTCCCGGTCTTATCATTTTACGAAAAGAATAGAAATTTACAGCGGAGGCTGTTTTTTTAAGTTTTAATTTAGTCTCAGGATCACGCTGAGGTACAGAAATAGAGTACCCATCTTCACCACGGCAAAACAGAAGCGGATACTGCAGGGCGTCGTATGAACGGTAGATCTCACTAAAACGCTTTAAAGAGTTATAGTGGCTTTCAAGGATATCGTCTCGTTTCTCAAATTGCTGACCAACCATTACTAAAGCCACCTCATTTGATTTTGGAGTATTGAAACGACCACTGTTACTGTCCAGTGGCTTCCTCTCAGCATTGATGACAACTTTAAATTATTTTACTCAAACAAAGCAAGTAATGTGCTCATTATTTTGACAACCTTCTTTGAGCAAAGTCGACATTACTGCGCTACTTTGAGCCAGAAAAGATGCCGGCAATTTTGTCTTGTTTTAGCGACCGGCAATTTCCTGTGAAAATTCATGTTTTAAAAAAGGCTTTATTCAGAATGGTTTTATTATACTATGGTTTTATTTAATCAATTGCATTATTTGAGTAAAGTACTATACAAGCCTTGGTCCTCAATGACTGCACTGCTGGCGACACTATGAAGGCCTCGAGCTTAGCTTAGCTACGCTCTCGGCCTCTAAGCTTGGTCACCATTGCAGCCTTTGATGTCCGATCTATAAAAGCCTCGACCTTCGGTCTCGGCTTTTATTCCAGCTTTTCCATCAGAGGCTGCAATGCTGATCACGCTGGGTAGGCCTTGAGCTGCGCTGTGCTGCGCTTTCGGCCACCAACAGTGCGACCAGCAACGCAGTCATTACAGACCGCGACAGTAATATACTATAGACGTTGCATTCACCTTGTCCAGTGCGACCTTAAAGTCTCTTACATAAGCATTAATCGTATGTAGCATTTTCTGTTACTGTCTGACTAAGCCAGATTTTACATCTGGAAAGTTACTGCACCTCAATTGTACTTCTCTATCATCTTCGCCAACAAAATATATTTGTAAAAATGTGGTTCCTTTTGAGGTGCTGGCAGCAAATTTCCAACCAAATGGTATACCTGGTCTTGAACTTTAAAAGTAGGCATAAAACCGTATTTTACTATCTGTTTAGCTCCGAACGACGTCATTTAAAAGCAGCTATTATATTTACGAATACCGTTCATAAACCGGTCATGTTCATTTCATTTTATTCTGGATATACATTCAATAACAAACTGTAGAGAGGCCCGGGGTGATGTATATAAAGCGGGAGCTGCACCTTACCAGCTTTACAGCACATGCCAGCCTTCCGGCCCATAATGTACCTATCTCAAAATGTAAAGCAAGGTTTTTTTTTTTTTTTGCAAAATGCACCTATCCCAAAACGCACCTTTCGCAAAATGCACCTATCCCAAAATGCACCTATTGCAAAATGCACCTATCCCAAAACGCACCAGTTGCAAAATGCACCTGTCCCAAAACGCACCTGTTGCAAAATGCACCTATCCCAAAACGCACCTTTCGCAAAATGCACCCATTGCAAAATGCCTTACACTGGTCGGAAATCTTTGCATACTACCTTTTTCAAATACGAAACATGTTCATGGATAATATTTTTAATATCAACCGTTTTACATGTATGCTTTGTTTGCGTGTTATAGTATTTCCTGTTTCTTCCAGTGATAGTGATTCATTCATCACGACACACACATCACCATAAGGTACTACCAGTTTTATTAGTCCGATGCTTATTATATCTACATGCACCACAAATAAGTGTACATTTTCCTTTCTGATTAGTAGAAATAGAAAAATCCTGTTCCATAGTTGTGAATTGCAAAAAACCTCGGTACACATCACACACCTTTGCGAAGCAAAGAAATATTGCAACTTTTCAAAGTACAGATATACCCACTTTTTTTTGAAATGACAGAAGCCAAATCTAGGACCGCCGACCGACCAGTATGGCAAAAGTACAAGAGGTTAGTTATCAATTCGATCCTAACGTATTAATTTAAATGTTAATTGATAAATTTGTACTCTAACCGTCTTAGAAATGAAATGAAATGCGTCTTTAGCAATTCACGCACAATGCCAGAAAAGCGAAATGCCAGAAACGCAAAATGCCAGAAAAGCGAAATGCCAGAAAAGACTTAGAATAATTTGTGTAGGACTTTGTATGGGACATGGACTTATAAAAGAAGATGGCTAATTCAATGCATGGATGACTGCCCCAGACATATACAAAGACTACTCAACAGCCAATATCATTTAAATATTCATTCATAAATTACAAGTTCGTAGAACTTGAAGGAAATGATAAAATAATTAAGAGTTATCACGAGTAAGATTAACCCCCGGTTTCTCGTAAATTTAATCCGTTGTTGACAGTCCTTAACCAATTTCAGCTGTCAAAACTGCATACAAAAAAATTGGGGGCCGTTTGACGGTAAGTCGGACATTTTGCGATATGTACATTTTGCGATAAGTGCGTTTTGGGATAGGTGCATTTTGCAACAGGTGCGTTTTGGGATAGGTGCATTTTTCAATAGGTGCATTTTGCAATGGGTGCATTTTGGGATAGGTGCATTTTGCGATAGGTGCATTTTGCGAAAGGTGCGTTTTGGGATAGGTGCATTTTGAGAAAGGTGCATTGTGCCACGTTTTTCGCATGGGGTGCATTTTGGGATAGGTACGTTTTCAGACTGAGCCCATGCCAGGTGCCTCCTCCCACTTGAGAGCATTGCACCACCGGCACTTGTTGCTCATGGAACCATGGAAGGCATGGAAGCATGGAAGGATTTCATACTCTGTATCGATATCATATGCTAAGGAGTGAGCCTTGGTTTTCCAGGCATGTCCTTGCCTTTCCACTCGAGGATTATTTTGCTGATATCGAGTTTGTGACGCCCTATGCACCTCACCTGATGGTACCTAGCTACAGCTTCTCTATTAAAATCAGGGTGAGTGTGCTGGTATCTGAGTGGATGATCCTCGTCAGGTGCGACTTAGCCGATTTAACCGCAGCCTCAAAAATTCCTCCCCAATGAGGACATCCCGGCGGACTGAAAACCCATTAAATCCCTCGTCGGGAGCAAGCCGTACCGATGGCGTCCTGGTTACCGTTCAGGAATTGAGTGACCTCCTGCAGATATCGCCTGGCTCCGACAAAATTTGTGCCGTTGTCCGAACGGATTAATGTCGGGAGGCCCCTTCGTGAGACGAACCGATCTAGACATGCGATAAATGCCTCTGTAGTGAGGTCACTGACCACTTCCAAGTGGACTGCCTTCGTGGCCAAGCACACGAAGACGCACAGGTATGCCTTCACTAATCTGGCGTTCCGTAGCTGTGAAGACTTGACCATGAATGGTCCCGCGAAATCCGTTCCGACACCCGCAAAAGGGCCGGATTTCGTTAACCCTATCCGAGGGCAAATCGCCCATCTGGGGCTGCATCGTAGCCGCCTTGGCCCGATAACAAGGCAGGCATCGAAATACGACGCTACGCACCAAGCGTCTTCCCGATAGAATCCAGAATTCGCGCTGGAGAAACGCCATCAAGGCGTGGCATCCGACATGCCCATTCCGAATGTGTCGATCCTGTATCAACAGTTCGACCAACTTCCCTTTCCTAGGGAGTAACAAAGGGTGGCGAGCCGCATAAGGCAGGTTGGCATTCCGCAGCCGACCTCCTACCCTCAGCAATCCTTGAGGGTCAATAAACGGGTTGAGCCGAGCCACAGCTCCCTTCAGTTGGACGCGTCCGCGTCTCAGAATGTCCAATTCGGACTTAAAGTGCACCGTCTGCACGTTCCGTACCAATGCGAACAACGCATGGTTCCGTTCCCGTGGTGTCAGGACCTGTGTCCGCACTCGATGCGCCTCAGAATTCCGACAATTCCGCGCAAATCGGCAGATCCAGGCGGTCACATTGACCAGCTTGTCGAGCGAGCTGTACCGTTCCAGCAGGCTGAACTCCTCTTCCGGCTCTGGTTGCGTCGTACAGACACCGACTGTCAAGGCGCCGTTCGCCGTGGTAACGCGTGGACTCATTGGCCAATCCGATTCGGCTTGAGTCAACCATTTTGGACCCCACCACAAGGGATGTCCAACCAACTCCGGAGCGTGACACCCACGAGACGCACAGTCTGCTGGGTTCATTTCCCCTGGAACATGTCTCCAGATTAAGGGAACCTCCGAATTCAAAATCTGCGAAACCCGATTCGCCACAAAAATCTCCAGCTTGTGAACTGAAGCCTTCAGCCAGCATAACACGATCTGGCTGTCCGTCCAAGCGTAGACCGTATCTTCCAACGCTATTGGGACGCAACGCAACGCAATCGACCCACGAAGAACCGTCATCGTGTGGTTGAGCAGACGAGTCAGGAGAGCCGCTCCCGAAAGCTCTAACTTGGGAATGGTCAGGCGAGTGCGCAACGACGCAACCTTGCTCTTGGCCATGACCAACCGCACATCAACCTCCCCCGAGGAGTCGACCGTACGCAGATACACCGCAGCTCCGTAGCCCTTCTCCGAGGCATCGCAAAATCCATGCAGGGTGGCGGTGTATCGTTTGGTGGGGACCAACCTCCGTGGCAGTGAAATCCGATTGATGCCAGGGAGGGTCGAAAAGAACGAGTCCCACTCTGAGCTCAATGACCCGCCGATCGGGTCGTCCCATTTCAGCTCAGCAGACCACAATTGCTGCATAAAACACTTGGGTGCCATCTGACACCCGCCCGTAACACGCGGTGAGCCAGCGGCCCGAAGTCCTCGCTGACACTGGACAGTGGCGACCGAAACCCGGCTATCCCGCCTGTTACCCCCCGCGCTGCCTCCTTCCCCTCGGGGGGGTCCCGCCCGCGGGTACCCCAATCACCCCGTTGGTGACTCCCGTTGCCCGGAGGGGGACTGGGTCCGGCCCTGGTTGGGCCCTGTGACCGACCAACCTGAGTCCGGCCCTGGTGACCGTCCGAAGGGCCTGACCGGTTCAGGCACAACACGATGTGGTGCTTGCCACCGCAGCACTCACAGGGGGACGCGCGTGAGCACTCGCTCAGCGGGTGCGGCCCCAAACAACCGAAACACAATCGGTATCGGAAGACCACTTTCCTGCGGGCAGCCACACCGAGCGCCTTAAAGTTGGCGCAACTGGTCACTTCATGACCGGCACTGTCGCAGTGCACACAGCCGTCACCCGACGGCGCGGCACTCAAAACGCCAAATTGTTTTGACCGCCCACCCCCCCGTGGGGGTGGGGGGCGCGGCCCCTCCCGCATCCGCGCGGGTTGGCGCTGCACACTGGCCTCCGAATCCAATGTGTCGCATCGCCTGCATTCACCCTCCAAAAAATCCGTTAATTGGACGAGCGTGGGCAGTTCCGAGCTACTGCCCCCATGCAGCTGTTCAAACCGACTTTGAACAGCTGCAGGCAACCGTGACAAGACCATAAATAACACGATATATGACCATTGGTCTACCGGCAGACCAAGGTTCTGAAGGGCCTTAGTGGCCACCAGCACAGGGTTGAGCACCTGTACCCGGATGTCAACATCCCGGGTTACTCTTGGGATGCTAGACAGCTTCCCCAGCTGCGCATCAACCAACCGCCGTTTGTGTTGGTAGCGGTCAAACAATATGGCCCGGGCAATCTCATAATTGCCCGCCGTGACCGTTAGGTGACCGACCAACTCCTTCGGTTCACCTCGCAGTGCCATCAATAGTTGGGCCAACTTGTAGGCGTTGTCCAGGTCGTCCCGACCGTGGACCAGACTATCGAATAAATTGATGAATGCCGGCCACTCATCAATTGCCCCACCGAAGGCCGGAATCTCCAGGTGTGGCAGCCGTCCAACAACACCCTTAGGGGGCGGGTCTCCGCTACACTCCCCGCGGTCATCCCGACGCGACCGCTTAATTTTTCCGGCGCGACGCTCGATGTCGCCCAAGCACTCCATCGCTTGGTCAGCATCCGCGCAGAGCTGTTTCACTGCAGCCACTGAGGCCTCATCCGTAAGCCCGAGGGCTTCAGCCTCCACAGCCAGCCGACACACCTTCCCGACGCGTGTCATTGCGTCCTCCACACGCTTGAGCAGGACATCGTCCATGTCAGGTCGCTCCACATACTTGTGAGTATGGGCGAGCCATCTCATCTCCTCACGGACACCATACCGCAGTACCGTCAAGGGCGAAGGTGCCATGGTTACCGATTCAATTGTTTCTGGTCCTATGCTTCACTACCAAACTAAGCACAGCCAGAGACCAGCACTTGCCCGTCAGCGCTGGGCACAGAAATTAAAACTAAGTTGTAAAAACCAAGGCAACCACTAAAACAATTAAATCCTAAACAATATTTAATATGGTCGCACCTTATAATATACACTCTTAATCAATAAGAGAATGCCACCATATGGTACAATACAAATAACACACAAAAGGTTATTATAAAAAAAAACTATTTTTCTAGAAGTGGCCCCTCCGATATGACCCACACTTCTTTTGAGGTCAGCAAAATCAGCTTAATCACCCAGCAGAAACCCCTTAAATAGCCCAACCCTGCTGTGTAAACCGAAATAACACTGCAGTACTATAGAACCCGACGTTCTACCGCAAGTAATACAATCTAGTTACTTCGCAGAATGACTGTTCAATCTTTTCAGTTCAGTAGTTTCCGACTACAAATTTATAATAATTGTTAACTAAATTGACACTTATACTTTCACTAACCGAAAATGAACTTTAATTGTGGTGTACCGACCACAGACTCACTCACAAACAGATTGCCGGCCAATCTGAGATATTCTTTTCTCCCAACTACAATGTGGCAAAAGGCAACCCTACAACCGTGAATCGATGATTTCCCACTAGGAAAAACGCGCCTGCTACCAAAAATGATTAATTCCACGCCTCAACCGAACGGCGTGGAATCTTGAGGGGGCTGGGTTTTTGCCAGCACGGGACAAAAGAAGTGATTGTTACCTTACGTCGTAGACCGGAATTCGAAGGCTCGATTCGAGGTAGGAATACAGGATAGGAGCAGAATTGGGATAGGATAGGAACCGAATCACTATCGTTTCGCTGCCCGACGCAGTCGCCGGCGTGCTGCCCGCCGACACGAGGAGTCGCCGTCCGATACGACGATGTCCTTCACAACACAAATCACTCAACCGCTGACGTGAATCTACTTATTTCCCGACGATGTAGATGATTAACACTCCGACCAGGCCCGACGCCTGTGTGAGACAATTGTTACACCGAATTACAAATCAATGGCCCGATGCCTGAGCAGACATGTTTGTTCTCCCGACGAGAAAAGATAACCTCCAATTTCTCCTCTCGTTTCGATACGAGTGACAGCTGCGGTCCGTTTCCGCTTAGTGATGTCCCGATTACTCGCGGTCGATCCGCGCAACAAAAAACCGGTGCGCTCCGAAGCATAAACATTAAACAGACGGGAATATATAAAATCCCAAGTGCTGGATTTTAGTGACATGTGCGTCTTGGATTTGGATAAGTTTATGAAATATATGAGTTTCTGGATGAAACCTAGGCACATCAAGTCATGAACTGCCTTTGGTCGGCTCTATCGCACAACTAATGTTGTTGAGGGCTGGCAGCGTGCCAGTAACGGCACGTTCAAACCAGGCCAATGACTATTTTTCAGTTCCTGAAAAACAGAAGACGATGCATCGTTTTTTTCTGTTAAAGCCATCAAAATGGCAAATTTCAAGAAAACAGCCAAATGAAGAACAAATCAGCAAAAGAAAACGACGTGATGATCAGAGTGTACCAAATGCAATTACTTAACGATGACAATGGGATACCTTTGTTTTTAGAGAAAGTACGTTAATATTTTTTTAATCCTGTTATACCTAATTTATCGAGATTTTTTTCTGCCACAAAGTACCAGGGCAGCAGACCGTTGAAGGATGTATTGAACACAGCATTGATAAAGTACCTACATACGTTTATTTCGTTGAAGTTTTTGACGCGGTCACGATTGTGCCTGTGCCACACCATTGGGAAAAGATGTGAAGCTATGTAAAAAATGATGACATGTTTAAAAAATTTTGACATCTGTCAAAAGCATTACAAACAAACATAGCTTCACATCTTTTCCCAATGGGGTGGCATAGGCACAATCGTGGCCGCGTCAAAAACTTCAATTAAATCGTATGTAGGTACTTTATCAATGCTGTGTTCAATACCTTCCTTCAACGGTCTGCTGCCCTGGTACTTTGTGGCAGAAAAAAGGCTCGATAAATTACGAGTAGTGTTGTGTAACGAGTCTATGTAGGTAGAATTTTTTGATATCGAAGAAACAAGTGTTAATTTTTGTTTATGTTATGATGTGTTGATGATAAATGAACTAAGAACTAATTAGTTTACTTACTAGTATATTTTTCAATGTTACTAATGACACAAAGTAGTGTCATTTGTACCATTGATGGTACTATAGACACCACGGGACATAACAGTTGGGAATATCTGAGATTGAAGCAGGGTGTAAAGCATAGTCTCATAAATCACAGAACTAATGGTAAAATAATTCCCAGTAGGTCTGCCGACAGAACTACTCGACAGAACAGGTGGGAATATCTGAGATTGAAGCAGGGTGTAAAGCATAGTCTTATAAATCACAGAACTAATGGTAAAAAAATCCCAGTAGTTCTGCCGACAGAACTACTCAACAGAACAGGTGGGAGCAAAGGATCAAAATGGCCACGTGACAGATCATCTGAAAAGCGCATTTGTCCCACGGGTTTTCCAAAACCTATATACAGCTCACCGTTGCGGTAAACTTCAAAAACCCACGGAAAGAGTGGCCCTGCTGCTTCGAGCTCACATAAACTACCATTAGTAAAAGGGCGTGACATGTCATTGTAGTATTCAGTAGCACTGGAGTAATTATCCCCGTTACTATCGTGGGACATAATGGCAAACTCTTCCCAGTTAGCCACCACATGGTCAACTATTTGCTCACGCGACTCCTTGGCCATCACCTGTGTCATACAATAGATAGGAGATAGACCGAAACAGACAGGCTCCGTCTCCAACTATGGGAACTACGGTGTGAGGCACCATAGTCCCATCAATGTGCAATGATTCAACAGTCATAGTGATAGATAAAGCAAGTTAAATTATATTGTAAACTAAGCCGGAGTACAGAAAAGATTTGCATACTTTATAAAGAAGAAATTAAAATATCAATTTAGAAAAGTTTAGAATAGGAAGCAACTTAGTAAATTTGGAAACAAAAGATTTGCGCTGAAAAGCACAGTTTTTAAGAGATTGCAATTGTTATTATTGCACAAATAAATGCAGTCAAATTACTCCGTAAACGATCGCTAGACGTGTTATCGAGACAAATGTTGCATCTTTCATGAACATTGCATCTTCTCGCGCTGCTTATACACTCTCCGGGGAGCGGCACGCGTGTTTCATATCCTTTTTGAATGATTTGCTTAAAAATGATGATTAAAATACGTTAAAATGTACACATTGAAGCACAATCAATTTTAAATTCACTAGCCCGAGGGAACAATAAAATCATTCTTAAACTGAACAACAGAACGAAAGCATAGCTGTATATAGGTAATTTTAAAGCAAAACAAAATTTACAAAATTCTCATAGAAATTTTCCACCCCTATTTTGAACTTTAGAGGATCATTTTCTAAGTACGCTGTAACATGTCCTGCTTTATTTGTAACCAATAGGCTAATACCATACAAACTTTCTACACTCATATTACCATAGGTGAAATTTCAAAACATAATTCCTTAGTGGATGGCTACACTATGCAAGGTATCTATGTGCAAAATTTCATATTTTTTTTGCATTGAGACTAGAACTTCATCCCCCTTTTCACCCTTTTGGGGTTGGAATTTTCAAAGACGCTGGCACACTACTCAGTTATATTCAATCTTCAGCCTCAAAACAAAATTTGAAGATCCTAACTTCAAAACTGACGGACTTTCATACAAACTTGCAACCCCTATTCTACCCCTTTAGAGGTAAAAAAAAAATACGCTGTGATGCTTCAAAACTGACTGACTCTCACACAAATTTTAACCCCCCATGGGGCGGATTTCCGAAAATTTCATCTTATTTACATTATAAATGGAACCTCTATGCAAAATTACAGCTTTCTAGATTGCAGGGTTTGGGCTGGGCGTTGATGAGTCAGTGAGTGAGTCAGGCCTTCTCTTTTTATATATACAGATATAATTGAAATAGGTTATCGAATTTAAGAGTGGTGGCACATTTGAATATCCTACAGGCGGCAAATTTGGAAATCCTGCATCGCGATAGGGATCGCTCGCTCTCGCTCTCCACGCGTCGGTACGACAGTGCCAGGCTCTATGACGTCATCAGAGCGAGGTGCCAAGCTAACTTTGCCGTATGATCTGCGGGTGGTTCTTTGTCATTGACAAAAACAAAGTTTATAATCTCATACGCTTAGTTCACATATTCACCAGAAAACATTATAAAATGACTCACATACACGAGCAGTGTGGAAATCTACGGCATTTTTACCAGTTTCCTTTCGACTGCAACACGACACCTTAGAGATTTCGACGCGCACTCGTTTACGACTTTTTGTGTCACGCGACCCAGTCGTTAGCCAAACAATGCGGCGGTAAATAATACATTAATATGTCGGGAACATGTAACCAAGGGAAATGCAACTAAAAATTTAGGTCTTTGCGGTCTTTGTCACGCCAATATAAACAAAACATGTCCGTAATAAATCGATGTCTCTATAAATAAATACCTAGTCGGTCCATAAGTTCTGTCACAAATATTTTGCCGCATAGTAAATAATACCAAGTTTTATTTTATTTAATACTATATATGGTTTGATAGCTCATTAAATACTGATAAATTAGAACGATTATTGGATTTAAATGCGTAAAGCCATATTACACAAATGCTAGTTTCTTCAGAGATTTTGCACTTTTTTACCCAATCAAAAATACGGACGTGATTCACTTTATCTTTTTTCCATGACTCTTAAAACCTTTCAAACTTACGTGAGATTTTAGTCGGAACCCTCCCTGAACCCGTTACCTTCATTTTGAAGCATAAGATAACTAAGTCTGGGTAAAACTAATTTTCATATTCACATTTTACGTAGTGTACTTGTTGCCCACAAGATCATTTTTATACGTTTTTCTGAAAACGTAAAAAGTACGTAAAGTTCTCTTTGGGAGCAGTTGGAACTGAAAGCTAACAGAAAATCAAATGCTTGTTGTTAAGCATGGTCTAAAATCGAGGTTTCAGAATAAATAAAAAAAACCTTGTTGGTTATCTGGAACACTGTTTTTTTTATTAAATTTGTGGTAAGTGGTATTTTTGTCAGTTGCGGCGTGTTTTGGGTTCGCGATTGTCTCAAGTTATAAGGTTCTTTGTCATATTGCTACAATCGTACAAAATGTATTGTATTGCAATTTGATTCGTATAAAATAAGCTTTTTAATCATGTATAATACGAATAAGAAAAAGTTTATTGCTGAGTTTTATCTATCAAAAACCTTGTGACAGAACTTAAGGACCGACTATGTATTGTATGCCTCTGACGTCTTACAAGGGAAATGTACATAGATACAGTGAAAATTGCAAAAATCGAGTTTTTTTTAATGAACAGACAATCACCGGTCACAGTCACATTTCTAATCAAATTCTACCTGCTATATGTGTTTATTACACGTGTGGGAACAGCAGGGATGGTACGGCGGATTGGGGCACGTGAAGGCCTGGCAGGGAGGTACTTTGGGGGGGCATTCACCAGGCCACCAGACCGTCCTTGCGTATCGGCCGCTTGGCCGCGTGGCAGCGCCGTGGTTGAAGCAATGGGCCTTGCAAGGGAAGTCGTAGCAGCATGGCCTGGGAAACAAAATAAAGTCTAGGTTTTAGTTGGCACATAGGAGACAGAAGGGTCACCAATAGTGTTGCATTTGCGCATCCGTTGAGTAAGCGTATTAAATAACCTGTTCCTGTATGTTCAAATAATTTGGGCTCGTTTTTTTTCGACGTCAAATGATCCTTAAGATCTTAAGGACGAATAAATGGTCTAAGTGGACTTACTTAACAGGGTTCGGTATTGGGAAGTATGGCTGTATTTAGTTGATATAGGATTGATTCACAATTACAATCATAAAACATTCATTTGAAGGTAATTCAATATTCTTAACAAATTATCGTTTTTTTTTTAAACCTTGCACACTATTTACACACATTGATCTAGCCCCAAACTAGGATTCCCTGTATCTTGGGTACTAAACATACTTATATAGATAAATATTATACTTAGATAAACAACCATGGGTACAAACATCCGTTCTCATCAAACAAATATTTGCCTCCACCGGGAATTGAACCCGGGACCCATGGCTTCGTAGGCAGGGTCAATGCCGACTCGGCCATTCGGGTCGTCGAATTAAAACCTAACCTAACCTCAATACTGGCAATGAAACACTGAAACGCTACAAAAATGTATTTTTGAAACCTGTAGATTAGGTTAGGATAGAACGTACACGTGCAACCAGGCGAGGCAGATTGGGCTATTAGTGGAAATTTTGTGTGAAGTCAGTATTGTGATGTTACCGGTTTTGGGATTAGAATTATTGTTTTTGCGTGCAAATGTGAGTTACCTTTTAATGACAGTAGCATCATTTTGATCATGGAACAATCCTCTATCAAAAGCCGGACCCTGGGTTCTATGTTTTAACCCGTAACAGTGATTGCAGGAAGCTAGCTACGAGAAGTCTATACTCACGGTTCGGAAGGACTCTTGGATGGTCCACCGTTATATGCGGCGCATTCCCTCTGGAAGGGCTGTGCTCTCGGCTGGCCACAACAGGGCCTCTGGTAGTATATGCTGTACTCTCCTTGCACGCAGCCATACCTAGGACTTGGGTAATGCCCTTCAGCCCCTTGTACAATGGCTGACATATTGTGACCGGTGATTCTTTGTGCGGTTTTGGTCCGGCTGTGGAAATTGTGAATGTGAGGACTGTGCCAGGTTGGACTCCTATTCGGACTTTTATAGATATATTTTTAGCCTGCATATTTTGATGCTTGGTAAAATGGCGTGAGTTGGTACTTAATCAACTAAGGGACATCAAGCTGTGGTTTGAAGATCACCAGATAAAATTATGACTTATCATAAAAATGCTTACTTGACAATTCCTTTTTAAATGTGTTTCTGTTGTATTTTCAATTTTTATGTTTTTATTTACTATTTTATTAGGGTTTTTTTAACAAAATCTCGAAGTTTTCTTACAAAATGGTCACGTCATGTCACTGTTCTGACAAGTGACATTGTTTTTAAATAAAGGAACGGCTTTTTATTTTTATTTGTTACTTTTATTTATGGTATGAAAGTAGCCATTATTTTGCATGAATAAGGTAGTAAGCCGTCGGCCAGTTATTTGAACTGAAACGTGCATCTCTCTATAGTCTATTCAGCGAATCGCTTTACTTTTGCATTTTACATTTTTGCCACTTGCATTGAAAAATAGTGCTTATCATGCACGCATTAAGGAAATGTCAAAAGTAAAATAAACAATTTAACAGAGTATACCTAGTTGCAGGGGTTCAGATATCACAGGCTATGTTGATGTGAACAACAAGGAAAACGAGACGTAGATGCTAGCGGAATTTTGAAACCTAAGTTCTATTTTGTGGGATAAATGCGAAAGTTTGTGTATGTGTGTGTGCGGTTATATGTTTGTTACTCTCTCGCTGAAAATGCATTTGGATGTGGAATGTATATAGCTTATACCCTGACTTAACCTAGGCTACCTTTTACGCAGCTGGCACATTCCAAAGCATAACTCAAAACCGAATACCACGCGGGGGGAGTTGCGTTCAAAAGCTAGTACGTAATAAAATTAAAATAATTAATAATGTGAATGTGTTGTGTAACTCCATACTGACCATTAAATTAGGCTCCTTTAGCTGTCAACAATTAAATAAAATCACGAAGTTTTAAAACATGGCAAACCATTCATAATCAAAATTCATTACTCATCATTATTTCGTTATAATTATTGTTGTACACATAGGTCTACCCCTGCTCAGCAAACAACCTTTCTGATCTTAACCTGGTTTAATGGAAGAGATTCTAATTTAGTGGCGTAGGTTGCATTTCAGTCTGATGGTATGATATTCAATAATTCAATAATAATAGATCATTTATTTATACCAAATGCACTTCATACCTTAAAATCTAATAAAAACTACTATCATGGGTCTATGAAAATGGATTATTACACAAGATGGGTAAGGGAGAATCTAATGCCCAATGTTGAACCAAACTCAGTTTTGGTTATATTCCATTGGAAACATTTCCAACGTCTGGCTCCAAAAAGGCCAAAATGTTGTAATGGCTAAACAGTAAGGACATACCATTTCCCGACAAAAACACAAAGGAAATGGATTATTACACAAGATGGGTAAGGGAGAATCTAATGCCCAATGTTGAACCAAACTCAGTTTTGGTTATATTCCATTGGAAACATTTCCAACGTCTGGCTCCAAAAAGGCCAAAATGTTGTAATGGCTAAACAGTAAGGACATACCATTTCCCGACAAAAACACAAAGGAAATGGATTATTACACAAGATGGGTAAGGGAGAATCTAATGCCCAATGTTGAACCAAACTCAGTTTTGGTTATATTCCATTGGAAACATTTCCAACGTCTGGCTCCAAAAAGGCCAAAATGTTGTAATGGCTAAACAGTAAGGACATACCATTTCCCGACAAAAACACAAATCCTATAGAACATTATTCAGCTCCATAAGCCACAACATAAGACATACGTTCTGGATAAAATTATCGAAGAACATGTAAACTCATTACTACGACTTTCACCGTACCATCCAGAGCTGAATCCGATTGAACTCTGTTGGGGAATTAAAGGAAGATAATTCAGTGATAGTGTAGACTTCAAGCATAACAGCGTTTTGCCACGGCTAGAGGGAGAAATTAACTTGATTACTCCAGAAACATTTACGGGAATAAATAAAAAGAGCAAAAGAGCACAAAGTGAGATATAGATTAATGAAGCCCAAAATAAATAGTTTGTCCGAAAGTTTTGTCATAAATTTAGATGAACCAGACGAAAATTCATGTGATGGATCATGTTATTTGACTGATTTGTTTTATAATAGGTATGTAGATAATATAGGAAACAGGAAGGTACCAGAATGCGTGGTCAAGATCAGATCAAGTCAGCTAAAGATGCTCCACTGTACAAATACATCTTCATCATCACATGACCAATATGCAATGCAATAGCACACCAAAGATGAAAATAGTCGCTGTGGCAACTTTATCATCAGGTACCCGGACCACTACAAAATAAAGTTGTTTGAGCATATATCTTTTTTTATTTGTTAGGCCACCCATTTTTCTTGCCAACGCGACACATTAGGTTATTTATTGCATTATATGACATACTACGACTTTGCCTTAGAAAATATTTAAAAAGAAAATCAGGTGTTTAAAAAAAACCAGCCGCGGCACAAATGCTTTTTTTTACATGTTAGTTTAAAATTTCTTTACTGAAAACTAATCACATAAAAAACAAGTTACTTAAAAATAGTGTAAAAAGAGAACTCTTCCAGCAAACCAGGTTAAGATGGGCAAGATTTGCTGAGCAGGGTAGACCTATGTGAACAATAATATAATGAAATAAACGATTACTTATATACATATTAATAAATAAAAGGAAATTATATATTTACTAATGAAAAACTTATAATATACTCCTACTACTACTAGTATATACTAATAAATACTTACATGTACAGGTCTTCTACAATAAAAAAGATACTTAGAGGCAACTTTTACACCCATTTTTATCGCAAACGGGAGACATTAGGTTATTTCATTATATGACATAAGGTTGGATAGCGTGGATTCCGTAAAATTTTGTAGAGGGAATAGAGGATATTTGAATCCCGGCGAAGAAGCATCGGCAGCCGCTTCAATTCTTTGCGATGGTCGTATTTGCGCAACCCAAAGATAACCCGAATCCCCAGATTTTGAAGTCGTTCGAGTTTGTTCAGTAGTATAAAAAAACCGGTCAAGTGCGAGTCTAAATCGCGCACGAAGGGTTCCGTACCACCGTTCAATGGAAGCGATGGTGTGGAGTGAAAAGTTTGGATTTTACACAGCAAAATATTGTTTACAAAGTTATTGGTGCGGTTACTTTCACACTCCATGTACGTAACCAGGTGCATCCATAAGTTTGTATGTGGTATTGAAAGAATTGTTGTATGGGAGCCCCCTTAAATATTTCTTTTATCCTGTTTTTTAGTATTTGTTGTTATAGCGGCAACATAAATACATAATCTGTGAAAATTTCAACTCTCTAGCTAGCTAGTTTCTTGAGATACAGCCTGGTGACAGACGGTCGGACGGACGGACGGACGGACAGCGGAGTCTTAGTAATAGGGTCCCGTTTGGAACCCTTCGGGTACGGAACCCAAAAAACAACGACTTTATACCGTTTCCTTGTGTCATATATGTAAATGAAACCCACCTTAATCGAAAATAATTTTGACCAGCTAGATAGCCCAAATACGATGACGTATAGTGCGTAGTCAATCCTGAGACCATAAGGAATGAGTAACGATAATAAATAATTCAGACAACCTGTATTTAATTATCCTAAAACTAAGTTTCGCTCTTTATTGTCAATAGTAAACGAGTAAGAGATAGAGACTCGACATGCATTGCCTTATAATGCCTTTGTGATTAATTATTAAAAAAAAAAAAACCTTACGTATTTGGTAGGTACAAACAAATGTTCACCGAAATCCACCCTTCACTTCATCTTAAGCAAGGATTATAGCTATAATAACAGTAGAAATTCGTCGGTAAGCTATAAATGGAAAATTACGTCCCAAGCGTGACTCAATAAAAATATATTTGAGGGTACATCCCGGTTAATAAACTTTGGATATCAAATGTTCACTACGGTTCCGGCTTATTCCACATTTTATTAGAAAATATTTGGGACTTCCCAAAATGATACTTTTGTAGAGCAGAAAATCTACTTAATTACCCACGCTCGCACCGACAACTACTGGTAATTCTTTTGTAGTAGTGTGCAGGGTGTATTTATCAACCACTAATATATACTAATAAAACTACTAATAAATATAATTCCTTTAAGTTAGGCATAAGTTTATAGTACCTTCCGGCGATACAACTTATTTTTAGATGTCTCAAGTGCCGTTTTGATATTTAGTTATTTTTAGGCGCGGTTGTGCTTCTAAACCATACGATTTCTATTTGCTTTATTCTTTTTGTGTTTTGATTCAGCTAGTGTTGATGACAGTTTGTTTTTTTTTTAAATAATTAACTACTTTTTTGATACTGGTTTACGTTTCTGCTCTCGCCGTTTCTTCCGTATCTTATCTGGCTCATCATTTGATAGCTCAGATACTTTTTACTTTTACTCCAATATAAATATAACACATCCCAAAAGACAAACATTTCCATAAGAACAACTAGTGGGTAATAATAACAATAAGAATTAGTAACCCCGAAGTGGACCACCTTGACTTGGGAAAGACTTCACCCTTTTTAGGATTCCGTGCCCAAAGGGTAAAAACGGGACCCTATTACTAAGACTCCGATGTCCGTCTGTCTGCCTGTCTGTCCGTCTGTCACCAGGCTGTATCTCACGAACCGTGATAGTTAGACAGTTGAAATTTTCACAGATGATGAATTTCTGTTGCCGCTATATCAACAAATACTAAAAAAAAACAGAACAAAATAAATATTTCACATACAAACAGATTCAATTTTTTATTGAATATAAATAAATCAATAACTTATACTAAGACAAAATTATACTTACTTATAACTACAAGTATTTTTTTTTATATAAAAAAGAAGTGCACCGTTTTGGAAGGTGGGCCTCGGGGTTAAGAAGAAACGGCAAGAAACCCCCCCATATCTTCTTATGAATTCACCTGGTTACGTACATGGAGTATGAAAGTAGCCGCACCAATAACTTTGTAAGCAACATTTTGCTATGTAAAATCCAAACTATTCACTCCACACCATTCCTGCCATTGTACGATATGCGCATGTCCAACTCGCACTTGGCGGTTTTATTTTTAAAAAAAACATCAAGAACAAGAAGAACAAATTCTACGCCTATATCAGCTTGGCACGTAGCCGTCCCAAAACCTAGGGACGGCAACGTGCCAAACCAAACCGGGTAGGATAAGATAAGACTATGGATAAGATTTTAAAAGTGCCGTGGAATTACCTCACCGGGCCTGGCGAACCTGGCTCCTCGCGCCGTGTCAGGCCACAATCGTGTCTGAGCAGGGTATAGATATCGCGCTATAGGTAATAGCCGCTTCCCGGGGGGCGTCGGGACGCACCTGGAGCCGGTGCTGGGTGTCGCAGCATGCAAACCATCGGTGACGAGTATCTGTATAAGCCGATCTGAATGTAACCGAAAAATATTTAACCGCCATTCACCCACCATCACCTTTGTCATCATTAACACCATTTTATACACCATTACATGCCTCATGTATCATTAACATAAACATTTACATACAGGCACATACAGGGTTTTTTCATCATCTCTATCATCAACATCCCCAAGTTCATTGATGTTAGAAACATCTAAAATCAATCTGCACAATAGTGCAGGAGGCAAATGCCTCATCCACTAATGGCAACAAACATAGCACGAGAATGAGATGTACACCAAAAATGAACAACACCAGAAAATTAGCAAGCCAGATGGCTTGCTAATCTTACAGCAACATTCGGTAGAGTAATTCTTTGTTACAAAAGATAGTGCGTTCGTTTTTGTTTTCATCTTGTATATAGGGTGTTTGGTAGATAAATACAATAATTGTTATCGATTTATTTAAGTTTTAATGTGCTGTACGAACTTAAAAAAACGTTTAAAGGCAATACACCAAAGTCTACCAATAATACACATTCAATCTCTTAGATTGTTTCTCAAGCTGGAACGCACATAAAGAACACATTAGAACTGTGATAAATCTGTACGAGACTTTTTACCAACAAGCCATGTGATTTATAAATTGTCCCAAAGTATCACAATGCGAGGAATCGTTTAATGGATAAGAATGGCAGTGCCAAAAGTATTTTTACTAAACCCAATTTCTCGCGAATTAATTAATAATTATTTTAAACATTATAATGTCCTAAAGTGTTATATTCGCGAGAAATAACACTTAAGGACATTATTATGTATAATACAATTTTTGTTTGTATAATGGTCCTCTATCTACATTGATATGGAGGTATGTAACTTTCAATGTGCGCCACCAAGTTAAAGTTTTTTTTAAGGTGGAATTTTCTCCCTCAATTTGGCTCGGAGGTCTGAATTCCAATAATTTATGAAATAAATGCTATCTACAAAGATATCTCACACAAATTATTTTAAAAAGATTTTCATAAAAAACTCCACTGTATTTTTTTAATGCAGTAAAGAAAACCTTTCGTAAAAGGGGAGGAAAATTTCTAGCACTTTAAAGATCTGTAAAAACCAAGTCGCAAGTCACAGATGCATAGAACAAGTATTGTTAGATTACTGTAACAGAATTCAATTAGAAATGATCAAAGACGCATTTTTTACCAAATAACTATAAAATTCTGGATTACATCATCAAAAACAATAAAAAATCGTAAAAAAAATAACGGTGAGACTTCGGCTAACATAAGTTTGGCCTAAAAGGTTCGGAATAGTCTGTACTAATGTTGTTTTAATGGTTTCAGACGCAAGCGATGCGGATTTGAATAAGATAGAGATAAGTACTTAAACTGAAGCTTATGTTTTAAACTGTTTTTTTTATATGTTCCATAGACATCTAAACCAGTGGTTTGTACAGAACAGTAGACCTCACTTCAATTTCAAAAAATGAAATCCGTCCATATATAACGCTGCAGCAAACTCCCCCCCCCCCCTTTTGCCCCTCTACTCCCCCCTTTTCGTTTTTTTTTTTTTGCAACGTCATTTGAAGATTGAGGTCATTAGTGGGCCTCTTAAATTTTATTGAAATCCATCGATAAATAACGCTACAGCAAACTTCCCACCTTTTCCCCCGAAAATTACGATCGACTAAAATTTTTAATTAGGTCAAGAAACTTGTGTGCCATTTTTTTGTCAGACCATAATCACTCTCGCTCAGTCTCTCCTTCTACCCATAATCGACTATTCCCTCGAAGAGTTCACGCAGTTTCGATGCTCACAACTGGGGTTGTGATATGCCGTGATATGTGATGCGCGCTGATATGGCGTGGGCGGCATATCAGCGCGACTCGGGGCCATTCGATTGTAGGATGCACTCCCCTGCACCATCAGGGACAGTCCTGCTCTCAATATATTTAAAATTAGCGTGAAGAAGCATTATCTTTCTCTTTAGAAATATAGGTAGTATTTATGTTTTATTAGTATATATATATATATATATATATATATATATAGTATTTATGTTAGCACTCGTATATTTATATTGTTTATATTGCAAATTCCAAATGTCTTTATTACTGTAGATATTTACATATACTTAGCAATCGTCATTTTTTGCCACTTCTCTACATTGGACCACTGTGGGAGAAGAAGGGCGTAGAAACTCCCACAGATTGATTTTTAGATCTCTTTTTAAAAATTGCTTATGCTTAACTAATACAAACTATAATATTTAGTCATTATCATAATTAATAAGCGGAATAAATAATTACAAAATTATTAACAGCAAGGTCTGTGTTGAGCCAGATTAACCCCATACAGACCCATCATTTAAGTAATCTTGAACATTGTAATATCCCTTTTTCGACAAAGTCGCTATAACATGGATTTTAATTTGTTTTATATTAGTTATTTAGATACGTGCTAGCTAAGTTATATTGTTGTACACATGGTCTACCTTTGCTCAGCAATCGACCTTTCTCATACTAATATGGTTTGCTGGAAGAGATCTCTTATTAGAGATAAGCTCGCCTTTGTACACTTTTTCTATAAAAGTCTTGTTATCTGTGTATTATGTGTATGCAATAAAGAAATTATGACTGTGTTCCAAAATTTTCAAAAAGCTCCAGGTTGACATTTGTTATTATGAGTTCAGAGGTGTTGCCATAGTGCAGAAATAAAAAACTACTAAATGATAACAAATGAGAAGATTGATAACAACTCCGACACCTCATCCGAATCCAACCTAGTCTGTTTTTACAAAAAGGCCGCAGTACTTAGCTCTATTGGTAGCAGTCCAAATACTGACAAAGTCTGCGCCAACACTCAACTACCTCCTGGCTATAACCAGATCAACAATTATAGTAATAAAATTATTAGCAACAAGTGCCGATGTCAAAACAATCATACACCCTAACATCCAATAGGTACAAAACGAATTCACAAATAATAAAGGAAAATGAATTATCAGAACTACTGGAAACTGTGGCAAAAACAAACGAATTCACCTACAAGGTGGTAAACTTGAACCAACAAATAATCATCACCACCGCTATTACAGTTTAGAAGAAATGTATAACTCTTGTTAGAGAACATGGACTCATAGGCCATACCTTCAACCAAAAATATCAGCCATGCCACAGGCTGGTCATCAGAAACCTCCATCACACAACTTCATTAGACTCAATAAAAGACGCTATGGAAACCAGTGGAAACATTGTTATCAGTAACATTGTTTCTCCAGAGGTAAAATTGTTTCTCCAGAGAAATGATTAAATTTTATAAGCAAAACTAAGCCAGACCAACTGATCATACTCTGAGGAACTCAAGCCGCCAAATAAGGACAATATAGAACCAGAAGTAGACAAACAAACGACAAACGAAACCAGACAATATTTACTTCGAAAACACGCAGATAAATTTGACCTGATCCTCCAACAATATGTCATTCAATTTATCAACCCTAAAAGGGAGATCGTTATACCAGGAATACCATAGGAATTCAATAGCTGCTGATAGAAGTGGTTCTATAATCTTAGTAAAAAAATATATTAAGGTAAAACAACGGAAGGGTTTTACTGTATAAAGACAAATAGAGCTATTCTGTTTTGAGTTAGATAGTGATAATATTGTTGTGACACAAATAATATCATAGTGTAGTTTGCTGATAATACTTCAATGGCCTTCGAAATTGAAGGACAAGAGAAAGGTTTTGAAGATGTTAATGATGTATTGTCTTTAACCTTGAATTGGTTCACCGTTAATTTATAAAACGCTGGTAAAACTAAGTATATCAAATTCTCACTTCCGAATACCAGGCAAGTTGAGACCAGTAGCTCAAGCAGGGATAATTACCAGAGTGAAAAAGTGTTCGAGTTCAGATAAAATGAATCTTATTTAATTGTTAAGACACACTCAGTTCGATTTGCATACTTTTTCGATGCGTAAATATTACTGCTTCCTACACTGTTTATTATTAGACAACAACATCTTAGTAAATAATATGAAGTTTCTTGGAATAACCGTTGGTAGCAAATTGCAGTGGGGTCCCAACATAGATAAATTAGCTAGTAGATTTGAGTTCTGCTGTTTACGCTGTTAGGTACATCAGACAAAACATGGATAGTATCATGATACTATCCAACAAGATACCATAGGACATGCCTATGGTACATGGAAGAACAACAAAAAATACTTAAAACGTAAACTTAATTTATAATTTTTCTACCCAAAATGGGTAAATGATCAATAAGAAGGTGTGTCCGCCGGCAGATTTTCCGCTTCAAAAATTAAAATAAATTAAACAAAAAATGTAACGGTAAAAAATGTTTATTTAATGGAATGTTGGATCGTGCGGACGTCATTTCTTAAAAATAACACCGTCCAAATGGCGACCCTTTAGACGTAGGCACTCTTCAAGCCTGTAGCGCATATCGGTAAAAACCCGCTGGCAGAGCTCTATCGAAATTTCTTGCACTTCGTAGCGTATATTTTTTTGAAGAGCTTCAATGGTTTTCGGGGAGTTATTGTACACTCTAGCCTTTAAAAACCCCAAAAGAAAAAATCACAAGGAGTTAGATCAGGTGATCTGGGGGGCCAAGGTATGTCTCCAAACTTACTGATCACTTTTCCTTGTAAAATGCTCCTTACTTTGCTCATGGACTCTCTAGCGGAATGCGCAGTAGCGCCATCTTGTTGAAAATGAGTTCTACTGTTGTACCCATCGACATTTTGTAGGGCTAGGACAAAAAAGTTGTCTATCATTGCACCATACCTTTCAGATGTCACAGTTTTGTTAGCCTCAAAGAAAAAAGTTCCAATTATTCCTCTTGCTGAAATCGCGCACCACGCCGTTGTTTTTGGGCTGTGTAATGACTTTTGATGGAGATTTTTTTGGATTTGCGTCTGACCAGTATCTCATATTTTGTTTATTTGCATATCCTTCCAAATGAAAATGGGCTTCGTCACTAAAAAAAATATTGCCCAAAAGCGCAGGGGTCCCAAATCGGTCGATAATTGATTGAGCATAAACTTCTCTCGCTAAGTAGTCTCCTTCTTTCAATTTTTGCACAATTTGCAGTTTGTATGGATGGAAATTGAGTTAACGCTTCAATATTTTATGTTCTGTGGTTTTTTTAAGACCAGTAGCAGCTGCCACCTTCCTAACGGACTTTCGAGGATTTTTGAGTATTTATTCTCGAACGGTGTATATGTTTTCAGGTGTCGCCACAGAAGTTGATGGACCCGGTGGATGAACGTTTAATGTCGATCCCGTTTTCCTGAACTTCTGTACCCACGATGAAATTTGTTGGGTGGACGGTCCGTCACTTACGCGACGAATTTTGAAGCGTGCACAAAATTGCTGCCTTGCACTAAGTAATGAATCACCACTCTTAAAGTACGCTTCCACAGCAAACGCGCGATGCGTACCCTGCCACTGACTCATCGTTACTGAAACGTCCGCAATGCTCACGCACCACTCGGTACCCCCCGCACCCCCCTCGTGCGTTTCGTTCATGCTTAAGGCAAGTTTGAACTGAAAAATTTCCCGGCGGACACCCGTTATCTTGTTGTGTGGGAAAATAGTGGATATTCAAACTATTTTTTTTTCAAGCATTTTATAATTTACAAAGCCCAGAATCCCCAAAATTAACAAACCGCAATATTAAACCGTTAATTGATTTTCTAAAATTTACTGCAAAAACCTTTCAACATTTCCCAAATTTGCGATATCTGCAATGTTAACCTAAGAAATAATCACAGACTAGTTACGCCTCAGAATAGCGAATCCTTCTAGCTCTAGCAATTTTGAAATTCCAATTTCAACTATTTAAAATCTATATAAAACGACATTGTATAAAGAGGGATATTACAATATTCAAGATTAGTTACAAAAATTATAAAAGTGCATGGTGTTAATCCACTTCAGCCCAGAAGTCGCTGTTAATAATTTTTTAATTATTTATCCGTGCCTATCATTTATGATAATTAACATTGTAATATTTGTATTAGTTTCACACAGCCTTTTTTTTACTTTTTTTTAATTATAATAATTTTTTTTTCATTTGTTTTTTTGTTATCTTGTAGATATGGGTAAATATAAAAAAATATTGAGGAGATATTTCGGGACAATTTTTGGCAGCCACAAAAAGTCGAAATGTCGGAACTTTTCTTGGTTTCTCGATCATAAATTATTTTCGGTGTTCCTGTCCAATAAATTAAAGAGCATAGCATAGCTTAGCATTTTCCATCTAATGAGTTCCGAAATTTAAGAATTCAATAAAGCCATATACGAGAAAACCATGTTCATAAGACGAAGTTTTTCCCAATTTTTTTAATAACTGGAATAAAGTCATCCGTGAAGAACTCCGTGATCCGTGAAGATGCAGGATCGAATCCCTTTGCTGATATGCACTGATTTGCTGATATCCACTGAGATAAGTAATTTATCTTAAGTATACGTACGTTCTATTGGTGATGGAAAACGTCGTGAGGAAACCATCATTATTACCCCATAGTTGCCGCCGCAACTAGCCCTCTGTTACGCAAAATGGAGTAATAAATCACTGGCTAAACTTGGGCACAAAATTAAGGATAAATTCAAACGCCAATTGTTTCGAATATCGAAAGTCGCGCGAATAGCTAATGTGCAAGACTGTAGAACCTTTTTTATAATCAAACCATTTTTTATGTATTTTGTTTATGGTTTTTAATACTGTTTTTGTCTATTTTTATTATTGATTAGATTACATTTGGTTTCTTAAAAAACCAGTGCCTTTTATTACAGTCGTCTATAAAAGCTAGTGTTAAGTAACTAGTGGTTTTAATAGCTATATCTTAATTCTGAAATTTATGTCGAGTCTTAAACAATTTGTACCATTTCCACCTTGTTCCACTGTTGTCAGATATGCTACAAAATGACGGTGAACCTTTAACGAAAAACATATCAGTTTGAAGGGTAAATTGTTGTTTTTCGGCTCAGAAGTGCATAGATATCACTTCTTCAGCCATTTTTCCATTGTAATTTTCCGAAAACTCACGTATTATGACAGTTTCATGTTCTTTAAGTTAAACTATATTTCCTGTATTGTTGATGTTGATGCTTCTTAATTGCAGTAATCTTTTTTGAAACCGGAAAATTGATCTTCAATTTTATTTATTAGTTCTTCGACTATACCTGTTTTCTTAACATTCGCCATTAATTTCGTAGTTACTACTTTGTAATTTCCGTTTTCAATCTTATTGTATTGGTGGTAAATTCTCTCACATTGCTGCCAGTGTGTGTTTCCATTCTTATGTTCGTCTTTTATTTGATACTCCAGCATTTTAGAGCTACCTTTTTCATATTGTCCATACATTCACAGCTGTGACTTCACGGCACGAGTTATTTGACTCAATGTATCTTCCATACTTTGGCGTTGAGATAAGACACAACATTTCCGCATTTTGTGAAATAAATTTTCAAATAAAGTGAAAGTGAAGTGAAATAAAGTCACTGTGTCAGATTCAAATGCATGGTGCTACACACAGTGACATAACACATTGAAAGGTTGTTTCTAATAAAAAGTAAAAATTATACATAGACTGATCTGTATATTTTATAAATGTTTTGCGTTTTGCATTGTGTCTGTCAAGTTTGCGCGAATTTGCGCCTTTTATTTTTGTATAGGTAAAGTGCGACACTGTATTTCTTGACTAATGTTGTTATATTTTACCTGTTTTATTCTTCTTCTTGCCACACATTTGCAACGAAACATGTTTTCTTTGAAGTTATGGTACAAACTATTTTTTATTTTTTTTTATTTCTTACATCATCTTTCTTGCATTTTTATATGCAGGTTTCAATTAACTCTCCAGTGCTTCGTCTTTTGCTTTAATTTTACATACCAACGTAAAATCTATCCTGATTGAAGATTATCTTCAGAAATAATCTCAAAGCTATTGTAGGAAAACTTCAACAGAGGCATAACTAAGAACATTACGTATTAATTTTAAATTACTCTTAGACCGTTTCAGACTCTTTCAGAAAACAAAGGAGCGTTTTGTACAATATTAATAAGATTGACAATTTCGAACTGCGAGGGCCAAATACACACAAACTTTTAATCGAATAAGTAAGTTTTTGTGTTTCTAGGTGTACTTGGCGATGAAATGTAGAAAAAAATGCAAGTTAATGTCAACTTACATATTGGCAGGCTACTGCGTGTTTTAGTATCATTTAAAAAACGCGCAGTCTGTAAATTTTGCCATCATTTTTTTTCTACAATGTATAACCAAGATATACCTATATATTATTCATACACACAAGATAGAGTTTAACTTATTTAAGCGTGAATCTTCGCAATACCAAAGATCAAACGCCGTAAACATGTTCAGTAAACTCCGGTATCGAGCTAATCGAATCGACCGATAACTTTGGTACGACTCGTAAATGCGGTCCACTTTATTATCTGCGACGATTTTGCAGCGCCCTCTACGGTGTTCTATCTGCAACATTACTCTCAGACGCGCTATCTAGCTCGGCTAATTGAAGTGCTAGTACCCTTGCTATAAGCGCATGCTAACATTCCTAATGATCGATTCACTGTTCCGCATGCAGTTTGCGAATTTCGCAGAGCTCTGATGATTAACGGGTGATTGCTGGGTGTTATACTAACCCAGTAGTATCAATAACTCGGCGACCTACTCCGTAATAATTAGGTAACTTAATAGTTTCCAGGACACAAAACTGATGCATGCATAAGAAATTATCCAGATCCAGAAATGGATTTGTGCGGTTAAAAAAAAATAGGCATAGATTCAGGCAACGTATACATAATGTTATTTGATGCTCATGGATCAAGAAGGTGGTTGGATCACTGCTTGGTTACGCAAAATGCGTACTATAACAAATGTGAAAATACTTTACTATGTCTTATGGTCATTATCTGGTTATTGCAGAATGTAACCTATGGCTAATAAGACAAAAAAATGTGCGTAATAAAATACGATGGAGCTTACTCCATCGTATTTTATTATTTATTACGCACATTTTTACAGAACCAGAAGAGATACAGATGTATTCTGGATCATGTCACAATAAATTAAAGGATATTGATTTCCCGATGGAACTTAGTGATTACTGTGATAAATTAGGCCATAGGAATTAGTGATTACTGTGATAATTTAGGCCATAGGAAAGATTTTTAACCAAATAAGTTTTAACATAAAAAACGCCAGGGAACCGACCGGAACAAGCAAGTTAAGGTGGCATATAGGTACTAAAGCGCGACTAGGGAAGTTACCGGGCCACGATGGGCTCAGCACTGAACACCTGAAATACGCAGGGGTTCATCTACCCAGAGTATTACCCCTGTTCAACCTCTGCGTCAGACATGGATATGTTCCGGATTTTATGATGGAGACTATTAAGGAACAGAACGGACGAACTGATATCAATAGTTACAGCCCGATTTCGCTAGCAACCATAATGCCAAAGGTGGTTAACGGTTTGCTTGACCCACAGCTGAACGCCAACTGAATCACGCACAGTGTGGCTTTGGACCGGGCTGTCCACAGAAAGTGCAATTTCGGGCCTCAAGCACACCGTCAAGAACTATATGGATCGTAGAACGAATGTGTACGCCTGTTTTCTAGACCTTACAAACGCTTGGTAACTTATGATACCTTGTGGGATAAATGTCGGGAATCTGACCTGCCGGGAGAAATTGTTAATATCTTCAAAAACCAATGTATGAGCATATAAACAAAGTCAAACGGGGGAATGATTTTTCGTATGTATATCGGATGAAATGTGGAGTGAGGCAGGGGGGTTAACATCGCCCAAGATGTGATACCCAATGTGAACGAGCCGCGGTCGGTGAACTCAGGAGCAAGCACGCAGGATGCTATGTCGGTGATGGATTCCACGCCATCATACCTGAGAGAACGGCCTCCTTACTGGACAGAACACGTAACACCAACCTTGAGGTCATCGCGGGGCGGCTCGATGGTCCAGTGGTTAAGCACGAGGCCCAATACCGGTAGACAAGAACCACTCAGTGACAATGACGCGACGACGTTTATGTAATCGCTTTATCTTTGGTTTATATCAAATTTACATGATTAGCAATAACCTCAATTTATGCCATTAAATACGTTTATAAAAATATTCTCCATACGCCAAATAAGAGTACCTAAAGTTGAATGTCGCCGTCGCGTCATTGTCACTGAGTGTTCATTTTGGTAGAAGGAAGTAGGTAGTTGACACACGCAGAGTGTGGAAAAATTTGCCGCTCCACAGACAATTAGTTGTGTAAATATGTACGTAAATGTGTGAAGTACTAAAAAACTAATATATCATTAAGTAAGTTGTGTGCTACTAACTAAATATGGATGTAAATATTGTTGTCCGAAATTAAAGTTTTATAATTATTACTAAAAGAAATAGTAAGTACATTACCTACTGCAAACGCCGGGAAAGAAGGGTTTGCCGGCTGAGTAGGTATAGACGGCCGACCGTAGTGATACGAAGCCGGCAAGCCCTTTTCACTGCCAGAGTACGTAGTACTATTAAGTATTCTGTGGCCAGAGGCATAGTAAAGTGTACAGATCTTTTCTAAAACAAAAAATACACCATTCAAGAAAAAAAAAAAGTTTAAAAATACTACTAATCGTAAGTTACGTGCGCCCGTTGATGTGTGATGTATTTTGCTTTGAGCATCAAATTTAAAAAAAAACTTTCCGGCCTGGGCCTGCAATTTTGTATGAAATTTCTTTACAGTACTCTCGAGTTGTGCAGCCCGAAACGTGATACTTCCAAGCCTGTTATAACGCTCGTAATGACGACATTTCATTGCATGTTTGATAAATGTTTATTAACGTAACATTCAGCGCTTACCACATTTTATTTCTTCTGTTGTCTTGGACAAGTCGTTGGTTAATGAGATTTCGTAATAATTCATTCATATTTTTATTGTACTACTCAAACAGACATAGGTACAGATAACTAACAAGAGAAAAAACACGTACAAAGGCGAGCTTATCTCTACCAATAGATTTCTTCCAGCAAACCATGATGGGTATGAAGGAGATGGAGCGGAGGAAGACCTGCGCTTACAATAAAACTCAGTCTAGTAGGTACTTACTTTACTACGAGTGATATATACTCCTAACAATATGTTTTGTAAGGAACTTATAAAACTAATTGCTAAAAATAGATTGCATACACAATCATTTGCATGCAAGATTTCTTGCATGCCACCAATGTGATTGCCGAAAGTCTTATTGTTACTAATTAAAGTTGCACCCAAGCTGCACCATACTTCTTTTTACAACACCAAGATGTAATCAAGACGGGATCTTGTCGGCCTTGCTGAACAAAGTGGGTATAACAAATGACAGCCGCGGCGAATCGAAACCATAATGATATGACAGCATGAGGACTATCCCGCAATGTTTTATGATGATACTTTATGCGTTTGTCCGGCCGTCAGTCGAAAGTTTAATTGAATACCGCGTCAGTCCAGTGATATATGAGACCGGAGTTTGGAAGTCCGCAGCCGCCGGCGCAGCATTAAAAAATGAACAATTAATACCCCATAAACAATTACTGAAGAGCGAGTTATGGGCACGACTGTTAAGTGATAAATAAAAATCCGTTGCACGAAACATTAAAGATGAAGATGTTATAATTAACACAGATAATCAACTCCGAAACACTTAACGATTTCATTTAAATCTCGCCTGGAGCGTTATGTGAGTAGGTGGAACATTTTGTAGGTATTTATTGAAAAGCAAGCAAACAAGGCTTCTGTTTTGTTCTGAATTTGGCCGAGGTTTGTGCCCGGTGTTGTTTTCTCAAGAGGTTCAACTTAGTCTAAGCTGAGAGAACTCGATCATGAACTTTAACGACCTGCGACGAACTTCAGGTATTAGACTGCAAACTTTTCTAAAGTAGGTAACCTACCTATTTCGAATTTCATCTCGCATCATCAGCTCGGTTTACTTTTGTAGATGATATTACGTATTATATTCTAGAATTGCGGGACTATCATAAAGAAGTTTATGAATACGGTAAACGTACCTAGTTTTTGAGACAAATCTCTTTCACGTAGAGCACGTAACGTTTTTTCAGAAGGTTGCAAGTCTTATGCCAATATGTTTGTGCCGGTCGACTATGTTAGTCATATTTTCACGTAATGTTAAGATAAGTTGACGACCGTCACAGATAAGGTATATTTATATTCATCACGCACTATGTCTTATGTACGTCATTAATAACATGTACCAACCTAGTATATAAGCTAGGATTTCCTATAATAAAATTAGTCTAGTATAGTCTGGTATTTGCGCGCATCTCAAGCCTTTTATTATTATTATTATTTATTTCATATCAGACACAAGAGATCCATAGTTGTAGAGCAACAAAATTATAATAAATAAATAAATATTACATTAAGAATTAATAAATAGTCCATTATTACAATATCTACAAAATAAATAAAACTAAATCAAAACAAAATGTCAAATTACGAAATGTCAAATTAAATTCAAATTATCAATTAAAAATCAAATTAACATTTTTATCCAGTGGAGGGGAACGGGCTGTCCCACCTCTCCGAGAAAGTGTTAGTAATGTATGTGGGTAGTCGTAGTCAGTCGACAATATACTCGCGCTTCAATTGGTTGTGTGCCTTTGATTTCGCTCCCGTATCTCCAAAATAACAGTGGCGACGAGGCGGTTTTTCGAACTTTCGCGTACCTTGTGCAACCAACTGAAAATGGCCAAGAATGTGACTGTGGGCTCGTTAAATATATTTAATCACGAGACACAAGAGTGGGAGTTGTACAAAGGCCGGTTGGAACAATGGTTTTTAGCCAACGAAATTACCGAAGACGAGGACAAGTCGGGAGCTAAGCGTCGAGCTATTTTATTAAGTAGTTTATCAGAAACTACTTATCGACTCATCAGGGATTTAGCACTCCCACGGGACGTCGGATCATTAACCTACACGGAGACTACGGCACTGTTGGACGGCCATTTTAAAATAATGAAGTGTGGTTTAGCAGAACGCTATAAATTTCATAGTGCAATACAGAAGACGGACGAGACATTAGCGGAGTGGGCGGCACGCGTTCGTGGCTTAGCCATGGACTGCGGTTTCCCGGCTAACTCGCTGGAGGAGACGCTTCGCGACCGGTTCGTGATCGGCATGGCGGGCGCGGCTGAACGGGACAAGCTGTTCACCAAGTCTTTGGACGAACTCACGTTCGCTAAGGCTTTGCAGGTGGCGGAGGGCGTGCGCTGTGCCAGGGAAGGTGCTCGTCAGGCAGCTTCGTCGGTGATCGCGCCTCCGCCTCAGTTCATGGATGTGCACAAGATGGCGGCGCATTGCAGCAGTGCTGGTTCATCGAATGCTTCGCGTGGCCAAGGGCCGCGACCGCGTTCTACAGAGCTGTGTAATAATGCCATGATAATAAAGTGTGTCGATTCAAAAATCATACGTGTAAAAAATGTAACGAAAAGGGACATTTACATAGGCAGTGTAAAAAGTCTAACCTAAAACAACATTTTCTTCAGTGTTGTTTGAATGATGGCGATGATGGTAAGCGAATGATATTCAATATCCGTAGTTTAAACGGGCAGCCAATGCAGGAGTCGATTACTGTAGATAACATCAAATTAACTTTTGAATTTGATACGGGTTCTGCGGTCACGGCAAAATCTAAGAGCATTTACTATAGATATTTTTCAGGCCAACCATTACGTGAAAATACCAAGCTTTTGCAGAGTTATAATGGCAGTGAAATAGACATATTAGGCACTATTTCTCTTGCATTTACGTATGGTAAACGTAGATCTTACATAGATGTTTATGTAGTGAAAAATGGCGGGCCGCCATTAATTGGTCGCGATTTTATCACAAAATTTAATTTACAGATAGGGCCGGTCGAGTCTTGTAACACTATGGCTGATGGTACCACGGAGTTGATTAAAAAATACCCAAGGTTATTTTCAAGTAGTGTTGGTTGTTGCAAGGACGTTAAAGTCACGTTAAACATGAAGTCAAATTCAACGCCGATTTTCATTAAAGCTCGCTCAGTTCCTTTTGCAATAAGGCCAAAATTAGAGCAGGAAATTGATAGACTGGTCAATCTAGGTATTATTGTAACAGTCAGACACTCGGAATACGCAAGCCCAATTGAACCTGTGTTACGGAAAGATGGGAAAATTCGTCTGTGTGCAGATTATTCGGCTACCCTCAACAAACAACTTGTCATAGAAAAATTTCCGCTTCCTAGAATAGATGAACTGTTTTCTACTACACGGGGGGCAACAATTTACTAAATTGGATTTATCAAATGCATATAACCAACTAATGCTAAGCGAGGACTCCCAAGACTTAACATGCATTAATACACATAAAGGTCTATTTAAATTTAAGCGGTTGGTTTTTGGATTGTCCAGCGCGCCAGCCATTTTCCAACGCACACTTGAAAATATACTTTCGGGAATTGGAGGGGTACTCCAATATCTTGATGACATATTAGTAACGGGTAAAACAAGGGAAGAACATGTAGAAAGACTTCAGGAAGTTTTTGACAGATTAGAAAATGCAGGATTGGTGCTAAGACATGATAAGTGCCATTTTTTCCAAGATTCTGTGACTTACCTTGGATTTGTTATAGATAAGAATGGGTTGCACAAATCAAAAGACAAGGTAAAAGCTATAATAGAGGCAAAGGAACCACGGAATGCTTCAGAGCTAAAGTCCTTTTTAGGCCTGGTCAATTATTATAGGAGTTTCATAAGGAATACTTCTAGTATTTTAGCGCCATTACATTCCTTATTACAAAAAAGTGTGAAATGGTCTTGGGACGCAGAACATGAACAGGCATTTTTGTGCATAAAAAAGGAGCTGGCGTCGGATAATTGTTTAGCACACTTTAATCCGAATGCAAAGCATGTCTTGACCGTAGATGCATCACCACACGGGTTAGGTGCAATTCTATCACAAATCGAGAACGGCGTCGAAAGGCCTATTTCATTCGTGTCCCGCTCGTTAAATCCCGCCGAAAAAAGGTATAGTCAGACACAAAAAGAAGCCACTACAATAATATTTGGTGTGCGTAAATTTCATCAATACTTGTATGGCAGAGTGGAGCCGTTTGTTTTGAAAACAGATCATAAGCCGTTATTGTCCATTTTTCGACCCGACAAATCAGTACCTGAGGTATTAGCTAACAGATTGCAAAGATATGCAATTTTCTTATCAGCGTACAATTACAAAATTGAATACGTGAGCAGTGCTCATAATTGTGCAGATTTTCTAAGTAGGGCCTTGCCAGTAGATCATGAGATCGAGAGACAAGCGCGAACAAACAGTAGAAAACTGGTTTTAGATACAATAGAAATGTACGATGATGCGTGTTACATTAATTTCATTTGGGAGGGTGACTCATTGCCTATTTCTCTATGCGATGTTAGTGAAGCGACGCGATCAGACTCATTACTATCACAAGTAGTTAGTTATACCTTGAATGGTTGGCCCAGGTCGGTTACTGATAGAACGTTAAAAGCGTTTTTTTAATTGTCGTTCGGAATTAGCAGTGGAGAAAAACTGTTTGATGAAAGGTACCAAACTGATAGTACCGGATAATCTGAGACGGACCATAATTAATGAGCTGCATAAAGGGCACCTAGGATATATAAAAATGAAATCTGAAGCGGTGTCTAGGTTTTGGTGGCCCGGGATGGCGACTGCGTTAGAGCAGGCGGTGGCTACGTGTGACGTATGCAATCAACTAAGACCCTCCCCACCCCGCGCGCCGCTTACTCCTTGGCCGTATCCCCCTGAACCAAGGCACAGAGTTCATTTAGATTTTTTAGGGCCGTTCAATACAAAAATGTATTTAGTAGAGGTTGACGCATATTCAAAATGGGTAGAAGTGTTTGACGTTACTACAGGATATAGCACAACGGTGGTGATTGAAAAATTATGCGTATTAATGTCAAGATTCGGTTTAATCGCCACAATTTGTACTAATAATGGTCCATGTTTTGCGTCACAACAGTTTGACAATTTCTGCAAGTCAAATGGTATTGCACATTTAACTTAGCCGCCGTACCATCCTGCCAGTAACGGGCAAGCGGAAAGCTATGTTAAAATCATAAAGAAAGCAATAAAGTCGATTTTGTTATCAGGGTCACGTAGGTCAGATTTAACCGTAAAGTTAAACGAATTTTTATTTAATTACCGTAACTCAAAACATTCGTCCACTAATCGTTCTCCTGCGGAGGTCTTGTTCGGTAGAAAATTACGTTGTAGGCTTGATTTACTAAATCCGTTGCCACCGCCATCTTCAGACCCAACACTGACAGAAACTGTACAAATAAGTCAGTCCTTACAGGCTAAATACTATCGGGGGAGGAGGAACATTGACTTTGTAGTTGGTGATTTAGTTATAGTAAAAGCGTACCAAAATCAAAAACAATTCTGGAACAAAGGAGTTATATACAAGAGACTTGGGAAATCAGCTTATTTGGTGAAATTAGACAAATTGGAGCGCATCATGAAGCGCCATAAAAATCAAATATATGAATTGAAAGAAGAGAAGAATGAAGGAGAACGTAGAGAGTATAGTACAACGGACGTGACGGAACAAAACACTTCAAACACAGACAACACACGTCGCTCTTCGTGGTCAGAGGAATTGAACGATAATATGCCACCACCAGTGTTGTCTTTGGTG
Source organism: Argyresthia goedartella (assembly GCA_949825045.1). NCBI lineage: Eukaryota > Metazoa > Arthropoda > Insecta > Lepidoptera > Argyresthiidae > Argyresthia > Argyresthia goedartella. The sequence continues at coordinate 17,985,805 of OX463810.1, forward strand.
AGAGGCGACCCGGTTGCAATGCCCAGGCTGGATACAGACGTTGGTCTAACTTTGGTCAGCGAGACAACGGCCCCGTCTACGTCGGACACTGGACCGCCTGGACTATCATCAGTTGACGAGGAGTGGACAGATTGCCAGGATCCTGTCGAGGCGATACCATCCGGAAACTCCGTACAGACAGAAGATCAAACGGTTGTCGCTGCCGCTCAAACAGAACCGTTATCTGATAACCCACAAGAGTCTCGTTCCCTTAGGATTAGGAAACCTGTTAATTATAAGGTTAAGATGGGTTAAGAGCCGTATATAAGCAAAAGTTTTGTTTTTGTTCCATATAATTTATTTCCATATAATTTAATAGTGGTGGAGGGATGTTAGTAATGTATGTGGGTATTCGTAGTCAGTCGACAATATACTCGCGCTTCAATTGGTTGTGTGCCTTTGATTTCGCTCCCGTATCTCCAAAATAACAGAAAGCATTCAGGATTTTGTTTTTGCTGCCACGCATTCTACCTAGTAGTGAAGCTGCCCTTTTCCGCATTATAGCGTGAAAACCATCTGTGCGCACTTCGAGAAACATTGCCGATGCACTGCAGAAACGTGGCAACGCCAACAACCTCCTAAAGCCGTTATGATACTGGACGCGCAGGGCGCTGAAAGCTTTCAGCGTATATCTGACCCACAGACTGCTGGTATAAAAAGATTGACAGTAAGCTTTAAAAAGAGTTATCTTTACTTGTTCTGAACACCGAGCAAATCTGCGAGCCAGCATATTACTTCTAACTGTCAACGCCCTACGCTCCCTTTCTATGTCAGGCTCATCTCTCAAACTTTCGTCCAATATGTGTCCCAGATATTTGAATTCGGTTACCCGATTTAAAAAGCAACCATTTAGGCTCATAGACGGTACATTTTCAAGCGGCCTCGAGTCTGCCTTAAATATGAGATATTCACTCTTTTTTGCATTATATAGCAGACCATGACTATTTGCGTAATTCTCACACACAGCCAACAGTTTTCTAAGTGCACCTACCGTAGGGCTCAGCAGCACCATATCGTCTGCGTAGCTGAGATTGTTGAAACATATGCCGTCAATATGGCAGCCGACATGTAAACTGCTGAGCTCCTCGATGAGGCCATTAATGTACAGGTTGAACAATATTGGGGAGGACAATCCCCCCTGCCTCACCCCACATTCCAGCCTATAGCAGTCAGAGACGTGGTCGGACCATTTTACATAATTTGTTTGATTGTTGACTTTTACTTTACTCCCGAAGATGTCGTTCTCCTTATAATTGCCTCTGGCAAAGTGGTGACCCGACTTTTGAACATCAGCAACCTTCGGTAATAGCAGCATGGACCCAGCCATGGACCAGCAAGATCGCCGAGCCCCGACTTCGGCAACCAAGACGACATCAAGCAAGCCATGACCGGATCAGATTTGAAAACGGACCAGAAGCCAAATAATTTCAACTGAAGAATTCCCGCATCGAACTCAAGATACCGCAAGAATAATGAACCGATAGTCAGCCGACTGCTGATTTATCAAAATGGAGCTCGCACCAGCAGAAACGAACGCATCGGCAAATTCATTCACAGCAAGCAGCTTTTCAAGTTCAAGACATAGGAAACCGTTCCAGCCCCCAGAAGAGTATTGAAACATCATCGATATACCTAATCCAACGAATATTGAAATCATCCAGGAAAAACATCGCACGAAGAATAATCAAATCACTGAAGAGAGAGAGAGATATATTTATATATAAACGATTGGTGTACAAGATGTGCCCTATGTTGCCAAATTCCAAGGTTTTTAGGCACACAAATTTCATCAATCGACAACTTAATATTCACTCAAGAGTAAAGAGCACGCACGTACACATGACGTACGAGATCATTGACTGCCTACAGCCAAGGTTACAGATTTAATGCTGACGCTAATTCAGCACAATCATCCTTGTGTAGGTACGGTCGCAATTATAAACAAACAGTGATTACAACTTCAACGACGTGCGATGTAAATTGACTCATCGATTCCTGAAAAACATGGGCGGCTGCAGCATCAGACGACTCTCCTGCGGATCTTTTCCAGTTATAGGTTAGGTTAGTTTACTAACCGCGAAGCCCCATTTTCCTAGTGTTTTTCTGTTTTCCAGTTTTTAGTTTATTTTATGTAGTGTGCGGCTAGTCACAAGACTTGCCTGTGGGTAAATATTAAGTAATTCTTTAAACTTACGTAGAATTCAAATAACCGTAGTTCCTTTATTTTTTAATTCGTGTAAGATTTACCTTCTAAGTTGAAGTATGCGCTATTACTATCTAGTTTTATTTAACAATGACTTTCCTTATATATAAAAATAGATTAAGTTAAAGTATGCACAATTAAGATCTGGTTTTATGTTTATTAAAATACTACTAGTTATTATTGCAGTTGATATAAGTTTGTTATGTTATCTAACTTAGATTTTTTCCATTGTTATAAGTACATTCATTTATTTTTTTCCCTAAAGGGGGGAGTATCTGTGCCGGTCGACTATGTTAGTCATATTTTCACGTAATGTTAAGATAAGTTGACGACCGTCACAGATAAGGTATATTTATATTCATCACGCACTATGTCTTATGTACGTCATTAATAACATGTACCAACCTAGTATATAAGCTAGGATTTCCTATAATAAAATTAGTCTAGTATAGTCTGGTATTTGCGCGCATCTCAAGCCTTTTACTTTACTCCCGAAGATGTTACTCCCCTCATAATTGCCTCTGGCAAAATGTTACAGTAATAAACTACGATTAACCACGTTAATGTCGTCAGATTTGAGATGGATCGTCAAATTGTTATTCATCGGACCCCATTTTGTCTGAGATGCTGCGTATATCTTTTGGCATCGTATTAGCGGCACGATCAGAGCAGAATTCCGGGAAAGTTGTTACCGCAGAGGCCCGGACAGATCGTATAAAATACGGCAGCTTTATGTTTTCTTATAATCCTCTCGCCGCCACTGCGGACTACGGATACGACGTGTGAAATATAAACCTGAAATAAACATAAAGCCCTCGGGGGTGCATTTTTATAACCCGGCAAATAGCTCATTGTCAGAACTTTCAGAGGTTATTCTTCATGATGGCGCTAATAAAAGTAAGCAAAGTGTTACGTTACAGCTTATTGTTATCAGATTGTTTACCTTTACGTAACAACGAATCTACAACATCTTCTTTTGTGTAGTTATTTTACAGTAGTATTCCTGTGGGGCTGACTTAATTTCGTTGGAGCAATATACATAAAAGCTTCCCTCCTTAAAAGCCTATCAGAGGACTAACATCTAATGAAGTTAATTATTTTTAGAGAGCCCGAAGGCGAGGCCGGTCCGCCGGCATATAGCAGCAGTAAGTTGGGTCCCAGAGATACAGTAACTAGTGAAATTAACTCCCCTTTTGTATTGAAACTTAATTCAAATATCATAAAGCAGATAACATGTTCCATCTGCAAAGAGAGTTTACTTAGATCGCGTATTCATAAAATTAATATCTTAAGCGGCACAGTGAACAGGTAAACGAAACTTCGGAATACGGGGACCAACTTTCTGGAGACAGGGAACTAGAAAATTTCATATTCCCAAAGCACCTAGTTAGGTTGCAGTTAACTCACGTGTATCTTGAGGATCACAGACGGAGATGCAGCAAGTTTATTCATAAGTTTATTTTACTTTTGCTGTACAATCCGACTATGAATATCTATTCTATAGAGTTCTAAAGAAATTTCGAAGCGGTACCAGTTAACGGATACGAATTTACGATACGGCTATGATTGCGAAATTTGTTATGGAAATAGGTGGGAATGGTTGGTTAGAAAACTTTTGAAATTTCTCAAAATGAAGATAAAATAATTAGAATTTCACGATTACCTACTTACTATCCTCGAGTGAATCAAAGCTTCGTCGAGTAATTTATACACCGTCCCAAGCTTGCCTCAGCATCAGCATCATTTTTAGGGTTCCGTACCCAAAGGGTAAAAACGGGACCTATTACTAAGACTCCGCTGTCTGTCTGTCTGTCTATCCGTCTGTCACCAGGCAGTATCTCATGAACCGTGATAGTAAGACAGTTGAAATTTTCACAGATGATGTATTTTTGTTCCCGCTATATCAGCAAATACTAAAAAAACAGAATAAAATAAATATTTAAGGGGGCTCTCATACAAAAATTCTTTCAATATTACATGGTTAAAGTCAAAGTCAAAGTCAAAGTACTTTATTACTGTAGATATTTACATATACTTAGCAAATGTCATTGACGTTACGTACATGGACGATGAAAGTAGCCGCTTTAAATAACTTACTAACTTACTAACTTTAATAACTTTAATAACTTTGTAAATAACATTTTGCTGTGTAAAATCCAAACTATTCACTCCACACCATCCCTACCATTGTACGGTGGTACGGAACCCTTCGTGCGCGAGCCCGATTCGCACTTGGCCAGTTTTTTATTTATTGTTACGAGTATAAGTTAGCTAATCTCTAGATTTTTACATAATTTCATTATAACAGTGATATAAGATTGTGATGCAGCTGAACACGGTTTCGATAGCAATTTAAAATGTTCTACAGAACCCTGTGCATTGCATCACATGCTAGTACCCAACTTAGGACGTGGCCGTTAAAAGGAGCGTCCGTCCGTCATGTTTGCAGCTGCCGGAGATACGCCTTCGACTAATTGACCAGCTACTTGTTTTCTTAGACCACACACTATGCCGGGTTCGCTAATGTTTTTCTATTCATGTGAAACAATTATAAATAAGCTGCGATTTTGGGGGCTAATTATTAATGTTGTCAAAAAGAAAAACTAATAGTTTTATGGTTTTAAATCGGTATTCAAGAACATTAGGAATGATTAGGTACTTATTTGTCTAAGCTTAACCAAAGAACTTGACACTAGACACGCGATAGGTAGCACTTTTTCTTAATTACATCCCTACAATATTACTTGAGATCTTCATTAATTTTATGGAAAAATAAACATTCCTATAGAAGATAATGAATGCTTTATAAAATCCATCTCACGTAACCGCGTTCCGCCCCGCGACCACATCCCGCCCACTTGTTTACTTACGCTCTCGGTTTTAATTATATGCGTACGCGCATCTTACTGCGAGAAACAAGATTCTGCGGAGCCTTTGACAAACACAATTTTATGATCCTTTATCGTCGTTTAGTGCGCAAAAATGTAGGTAATCATACTTTGACCTCCATTAGGCCCAAGCCAGACAGAGAAGAGGACGAGGAAGAGAACCCGGACGCGGTGCTGACGCGGCGTCCCCTTAAACGTCGCGACGCAAAACGTATAGGAAATACAGTGCGCAGATACACTGCCTACTCGTCTGCGCCCTATTGCAAAACATAAAGGAGTGGGTATGGGCGCGAGTGGGGAGGTGCGAAGGGCGCGGGGAGCGGAGGTATGTTGTCGTGTCAAAATCCCCTCAAAATCACATCGTCACATCTGTGCCCTGTATTTTCCCGTTTTTAAAAGTTGCGTCGACGCGGTGGCGCTCCGTCTGATATTAATATTCTCGAAATAAGTGTAAAACACACACTTATAACCTTAATTCGCGAAACGCCGGAGACTCTCGAATAGATCTTAGAGTCTAGCCTCTAGACCTACTAACGAGAATTATATGCAGGATTTAGTAAGTGCTCTGAGATCAAGCATTTATTTCTTACCTTGCGCAGCAGCTTCTATTTTCTCCAAGTTCCTTAGCGAGAGTTTTAACGGCTTTACCACCAACACAAGCCGCGTCCCACTATCCCGGTGTTTCTCAGTAAGGAATATCGCGTACGTGCCTAAACGGTACCTCGGACACTCCGGCGCAGCTTCGCTCTCCACCAACACAGTAGCACCGCTGAAACGCAACGCCTTCGCTGTGCCAAAACGGACCTCCACCCCGACCTCGTCCAAATCACCCTTCAACACTCTCCGTATTCTCACTTTATACATAACTTTATCTGACCCCAACTTAGCGCCGTAAACCCTCCCAACAAAAATGTACGTAGACTCTTCAATCACTCGTTTCAATTCGATCGCACTTTTTGAAAAACAATCGGTGATCAACCCGTCAGGCTCGCGATCCATGTCCGCCGCATTCATCGTGAGTGTCAATAAAATCAACGTTCTGTACACCCGCATGGCGGCTGATCAACTGATAAAACACTTTAAAAGGCTTGCGGTGCGTTCATGTGCCGCGGTCGCGTTACCGACACTATGCAGGTGAAAGGAGTTGTACAGACTCGCACTTGCAGTAGGTGGCAACTGTCTGCGGAGGCTCTCTCGACTCACCGTCTGCACCGGCGGCGCCCACGCTTGCCAGCCCCAGATCATTCACCTACCCTACCCCACATATTTCCATACTGATTGGTCCCGCGTAAATAACACCACGCACCTTGTAATAGGACACCCTGTGATTGGATGGGACGTTTATCTCAGACACCATCTTGATTTGTCGCTCTACAAACGAACTAATACTTCCCTCTTCACGTCTTTATAGAAAGGCCATTTGTTGCCACAAATGAACGTCTCAATAAAATAAGATGAAGTGGGTAAGAAAGTGGTCTGGGTTTATAGTTAGACTATTGCCTTGAGGTAAGTGAGTGCCCATGTTTCGTTAGATGGCTTCGATAAACACAACTGTTTGACTACTCAATCGAGCAATGTCGTTGGAGCCTGGAGCCATGTCCATCAGTGTGGCCTGAAAATATAAGTGTATGTACATACTCAACTCATCTAAACAATTCCATAAATGACTACACAGGGATTCTTGTAAATACTGGTCCAAGCAAAAACTGTAAAGAGAATGGACTTGTCATGTCTAGTCTCCCATCCAGAAAATCCAAGTGCTTAGACAGAAATTATATAAAACTGTGTTATTACTCACACACAATCACACAACTCGGTAAATACAAGTTGAGTAATTATTGTTTACAATGCAATGCAATGAAGGGGTTAAAGTAACCTCTTGGAGGGTTGTTACATATGTATAAATATATGTCACCGTAATATTGTGAAACAACCGTTTTATTACCTAATACGTGAGTTTGTTAGCTATCGTCTAATTGTGAAAGTGACCGACAGGGTTTAAAATTTTTTACTTTTGTTCTTACATGTCAACCTAATACGAAGGACAAATGGGGATTTGCTGCGCTCACCTCCTTTAGCCTTCATCTATCCTGACCCACCATTTCGCCCTGGCATTTCGTTTGCAATACAAGTTTCAACCGGTTCACAAATCAATCAACTAACGCGTTATATTGTAAACAGTATGGTACTATTTACAATTTATCGAAAAATTATAAACTATGGAAAAACAAATCGTTACATTATAAACTAAAGATTTTCACTATCCTACGGTGTCATATAAGTACAAAACAATTTGTGAATAATTTTAGACTCGATTAATATTCCACTATCAATTTGCCTATGGAGCGTGAACTTTGTTTAAACCGATGTCAACTACCGTTATCATGAAAAACTAAAGTGGCTATCACGAGGGATCAAACATTGTTCAAAACGCAAACGTATCCTACTGTGGAAATATGGAACCACCCATGCTTGGAAAATAAGCTATTACTGAAATTATATTCAAAAAAATTGTACCAAATAATAGATTTAACAAAAAACACAAAGTAAATATCAAATATTGACATCACTAAATAAATCGAAAATAACATGGCAGCATCAATTAAAAATAATTATCCTGAAGAATAAATAAAATAATATGGAATAACAAAGAAATAAGAGACCCTCAGGAAATAGCCGAGTCTTTCAATAATTTTTCTATAAACCAAATATCCGATAATGGCAACTCTCACAACGCAAATAACACTCAAATAAGCATATGCAACTCAATGTTTATGCATCCAACAACCATTATTAATTATTCAGAGATTGAAGAACACGAACAGCGTAGGCAATGATGATATTACAAAGAGGTTATAAAGAATGTTGCTGCCACCTTACTAACCTCTGTATCGAAAGTGGTACATTCCCAGAGAGACTTTCAAACTTCGATATTCAAACTACTTTTTAAAAAGTGGCCAAGTGCGAGTTGTAGTCGCCCATGAAGGGTTCCGTTGTAGCAAGTAATTACGTGACTGGATGTTTGTGTTGTAACTTTGTTTTTCATAGTGTTTGTAAGTATGGATGATAGAGTCCCAGTATCGGCTTTGTGTATGGACTTAACCAAGGCCTTTGACTTTGTCGATCACTTACACTCCTACACAAACTAGAATCATACGGAGTAAGAGGCAATATTTTAGAACTTATAACATATAACACAAATTAACCAAATTTGCCCCAAGTCTGAAGAAGATGTAAAATACTGTTCGAAAGCATTAACTGTATCCTCCCGTATAATACAGGGGAGCGTACTAGGCCCGCTTTCTCATATACATTAATGACCTACCCAAAACAAAAACAAAAACACATGTTTTTATTTGCTTTTAATCACCGTTGTATTCCAAGATGAAAACCTCAAAATTCATCAGGAAAACATTCATAACACAATAGAATCTATAATAGAATGGCTAGGTCAAAATAACCTTAGCATTAACCAAAGCAAAACAAAGCTGATGACATTTGCTCTACGAGGCGACCCGAAATATAACCTAAATGTTATACATTCTGGTCAATACGCTTTCATGGAAAGAGCAAGTTAACAGTGTTTGCAAACGATTGGCACAATGTTCGTATACAATATATAGGCTCTTAAAGGTCACAAACCAGAGGGCTGCTCTTGCTGCATACCACGATTATGCAGGATCCATCCTGAGATATGGTGTAATCTTCAGGGGTAACTCGACCGATGCAGGAAGAGCTTTCAAAGTCCAAAGAAATGTGTAAGAGCTCTGAGCAAACTAAGACAACAAGATAAGTGTAAGCCGCACTTTATCAAATTATAAATTCTAACTTTGCCTTGTTTGTACATATTTGAATTAATTTAATTTGTAAAAACAAATCTAGGTTTATTAAGAAACGGCATATGGACAAACTAGGTGTAGAAAATGTAAGAGCTCCCTCACAAGAAGGAACATATTTGAAATTGCTCCTAAAATGTATAATGCCAAATATAATAAGGAGATTAGACAATTTACAGGCATAGAAAGCATTGTATATTTTTTTATCGACAAAGCATACTACATTGTTGCAGAATTTTTATAAGACAAATCTAAAGCCTGAGTTTGCTAAATGTAATTATTAATTTTGTAAAGCATATTATTCTACTGACATTTATTTCATTGCATAACTAACGTTAAAATTGATTGTAAATTAAATTAACATCCATTCTTATAAACAACAACAATAAACTTGCACGTGTTAACTAGTCTCTTGGTATGGCTCTTCTTAATTGTAATATTAATTGTAATTTTACAATATTATTATAAATATTCAATAACATTTGCACATCCTCATAGGATAAAATATAGTTAAGTTCCACAATTGTACATAACATCCTAAACACCTATATTTGTGTGTGTACCCTAGTCTTGGTTGTTTATTTATCTAAGTATAATAGTTATCTATTAAGTATGTGTATCGTTATCTAGTACCCAAGATACAGGAAACCCTAGTTGGGGGCGTGTATCATTTATTAATGTGTGTAAATAGTGTCCAAGGTATTATTATTATTATTAATATTATTTGCAAATAAATGTCTTTGACTTTGAACAACCTAACTTTCTATCTTACCTGTATTCATATCTACTTTGTGAATTTATAAGAAGCGTTGTGTAAATTATAGGTTTCACTATTCTACGTAAAGAAGGAATTCTAGTTAGACTAAAACTGTTCGCAGGTGTTATCATAGGTATCACCTGTTATCATAGGTGATATAAGTAGGTAGGTATATAGGTGCATTTAGCGTGTGCCTTCGATCTAGTTCTTGCTTTACTAAATACAAGGTACATCTAAATTCGCATTACCAATCTTGTAGATTAAAGGTAACCAAAGAATGTCATCGCCCAGTACAAAAAATATAATAAGAACATCAAAGGCTTTGTTCTGACCAATGATATTACTTTGTTAAAGTTTAATCTACAATATTGGTAATGCGAGTTTAGTAATCTACGAAAAATCTTTCGGATCGCAACGAGACTGGAATGAAACAAGCGCTTTTGTGTCTAGCTAGAGAATCGTGTTTTGGGATTTACAGGTGCAATTTCTGAGTTGGTACCACATAGCAGGCAGCAAACACGACACGGCAAACATAGGTTGTTGATTGTTACAATCCCGGATTTGCTAACACGGCATGGGGCTTACTGACTTATTTACTGCTTGGCTTAAAACACACAGAGTCCACTCCTTTATGGCTAATCGAACTAGATAATATACTGGTGACTTGTAACTCAACATCAAGCGAGTGGCAGGAGATCGGAGTCTGGCAAAAATATTTAAAAAACGTTCAAGTGCGAGTCTAACTCGCGCACGAAGGGTTCCGTACCACCGTAGAATGGTAGGGATTGTGTGATGTGAATAGATTTTACATAGCAAAATGTTGTTTACAAAGTTATTGGTGCGGCTACTTTCACATTCCATGTACGTAAGTTTATATGTGGTATTGAAAGAATTGTTGTATGGGAGCCCCATTAAATATTTATTTTATTCTGTGTTTTTAGTATTTGTTGCTATAGCAGCAACAGAAATACATCACCTGTGAAAATTTGAACTGTCTTACGGTTCATGAGATACAGCCTGGTGACTGACGGACGGACGGACGGACAAACAGCTTAGTAATAGGGTCCCGTTTGACACCCTTCCGGTACGGAACCCTAACAAACTTTGATGATAGGATTTTTTGTAAAAACTTAAAAATCGGCACTCTAGTTACATCATTTCTAGTAACTGTGACAACAAATTATCGATGAACCAAGTGACACAGATTTTTTGTACATTTTATCCAGAGCCTGTATAAGCAGGCCTATCTCCTATTACTCGCTGGACTTTGAGTTACAGGACTGCCTGTAAAGTGGAAAGGAAAAGAGCGATAATTCTAATGAACTTATACTTTGTATAATTTACAAAAGCGTCTATTGGCATTCGACCTTACATCGAGATTTCCTGGTAAATGACCACAACATCATTAGGCCAGGCAGTCAGGAGCCGGTGGCGACATCAAAAATCAATTTGTTTCTCGCGTCAAGAGAGCCTGCTGTTTTTGCCGCGGAACAAATATCTCTCGGTAACTGTAATTTGTGAAAGGCAATATTGACGCTATATTGACTGCAGTGGTCAGATTTAGTACTTATTAGTCCAACCAGTAATATTTTACAGCAAAATGTGGCTGCTGGTATACATAATTATCATCTGTGTGGGTTAGGTAGAATGTCAATAATACATTTATAGCTCTTAGGATGCTTGTTAAAAGTTTTACTGCTTAGATGTAAAATTAATATCATTTAAATTGTTTAATTCACTATCCTAGATGTTATTTGAGTAGTAGGAAATAAATGCAACTGTAAGGTAATAAAATATATTGCCAATTAATAATTTAATCTCTGCCATGCACTTCCATAAGAGCTTTTATTGATGTGTACGTCTACTTAACTATATGTATTTACTTTGATGGCAATCTTAGTATCGACAGGATGCAGTCAAATAAATGGATAGGTGGGAAATTACAAGTCGACATAGCGGCAATAAAGTGAAAAATCATTGCTAAAACATCCCTGAAGTTGGCATATGAAATATATTTATGTCAGAGGCGCGATTTAACAAACCCTTCATCACCCCAACGCAATCTATTTCAAGATTTGCAAGCGACATCAATGTTGTCATGAGTTATGGCCGTTCCAAAAATGAGGCCTTCGCCTTAACTACATATTGAGTTGACAAACTATAATTTTTCTTCTTATCTTTATAAAGATAATAAGTTTAAGTCGACATCATCGGTTTAAAAAACGCTAAGCGAATCAATGTACATCTTCAGATAGCGGCTTTGAGATATATCTACAGAACAGTTATCTGATTAATTTATAGAATGGTTAATAATACGCTAGGATAAAGTGGGATTTATGAACTCGCATCATGCGACACCAGGATAATAGCCGTTTAATGTTTACTGACGATTCATATTTTACACGTCGAGGGGATTTATATGTGCGAAATACATAAGCCCTTTTATCCGACACATAATGACACCTATTTGACTGTTGAAGCCATATTCGATCACGCCGCCGCTCATAAACGAGTCATTTTGATTGCAGTAATGCCTCTCATTTGTTATTGCTGACAACCAAACTCATTATCGGAAGAACCTTTTTATGCTCCACACTTGCATATAATCCGGTCAGGCAAATGTGAAAGAGCACTGGACTCTGGACATCTCAATGGCAACGGGGCGACTGGTTCGAAGTTTACCCCGCATTTCTGAGGTCAATCTTTGCTTTCCCCAGGCTGCACGCTGAAAGCTTCAGTGCGGTCGAGGCAATCGAGTTCCCCGAATGTTGGTGCCACCACGGGGCAACTGCAACCGTGAATTTTGGCGTTTGGGCAAGCAATATCGGATTCTGTCAGTGAATCATAAGCGAATCGCGTCACAGTCTCTGTCGCCGGCATCGGGATAATTACCGTCATGTTTGCACCGATTAGTTTCGAAAGTGGCACACAACCGCTGCCGACGTGAAATACGAGCGCGCCTACGTTTACGTTTTCAAATAATCCTCCCCGCTGGAATTATTACCGGTGAATAAACATAAAAGCCAGCGTTGGATGGTAGTTGGTGGTACGCAGTAATTCCGCGTGGGAAATGTCGTAAATAATTGTCGCGGGCTCCGCTTTAATTCTGCGACAAGAGTGGAATCTATGAGATCGCGAGCATTCGCTCTATTATGAAAAATTGCACGCTCTTCCTACCTGTTGCGGAGCGCGGCCATCCATCTTGTTAAGAATGATATTCGGTGGGAAAATAAACGCTGCACTCTTCGTTTTCAACGAGAACCTACTTCAGGATGTCAACAAATACAGAGAATTTTCCGTAGTCGACTTCAATGAGATACTTTCATTAGCCTTATTTGATATTCCGCGTAACATCAGAGGCGGCGGAATATATGCAGCGAAGATCGCGAAATCTGTGCTCGTCGCTCGCTCGGGGGTTGCGGGGGCGGGGGCGGTCCCCGCTACAGGATGTCACAGCGGTAATTAAACATTCCGCACCCGCTCTTGATATTAACCCGTTTGAAAATTCTAACAATGTCGCAGACTAGGCGCTTCCTATGATAATGTTATGCAGTAAACAGCGTGTTATACGGTTCACATGAAACCGCTTTTCGAAGCTCGTTCGGGAGGCAGCAAATTAAAATTACCCCCACTCTTGTAGCCGCTAATAGTTATGTATGCATGAAAATCCAATTTAATTGCCGAGCACTGTGCAGTAAAACTCAGATGGAGTACCTTATTTATTATACTAATTACCTACGCACTAAAACTATTTATATAAATATTCAGGTACTTATTTAAACCAATTTTAAGTCCCCATTTATGGCCTACCTTTTCATTTTGATTAGACGTACATAAATGACTAGAATTTTACTTTTTGGCGACATTGCGTTTCATTCCACGTAATTTCAATAATAGTGCGCCTGCTAATGCAGGAAAGACACCCACTCTGCAAGTGCGATATGTTATAAACCCTTTGTTATAATTAGGGCGGTATAGAATCCTTTGGCAGATCCCTTTCGGTTAGCCATTGGCCGCCCCGAGTCCTTCTCGGAACAATTATATATTTTTTCCACGTTATTGGAGTAGGTGATACAAAAATGTATTTTACGCCTTACATCCGGCAAAAGGGGTTTTATTTAGCGGTCTCGTTTTACCATTACGCCAACTTTCTTGATCAACTTAGGGAACAACAACAATATCTCTATGGCTATGTGATAGTAGGAGTATGGGTAGATACTATACCAGGTTGTAATCTCTATCTATTGTTTTCAGATTGGGCCTTACACCCTTACAAAGTAAATATACAGCCTAAATATCATGCTCTAACTTTGGAGTGTCCTGATAAGCCAAGATGTAGGTAGACAATGATCGTTTCAGCTATTCAGCAATCTAGAACTATGGAGACGTCACTTCGCGGAGATTTATTATAAATTGCACTCGTAAATCATCTGGCTATGTATAAACTTACCAACTAAGCTAAAACAACTGTTTGGAATGCACGGAAATACTTTCAATAACAAAGAAAATGACATTTCTGATATGAAACTAGAAATATACGCAGAGACAGCAGCTCGGGAAAGCATGAGATTTTCCCAAGGATGCTGTGTTTCAAAATATAAATGTTTCGTTTTATTGCAACCAAGCGACGACGCAAGTTTAGTGGAACACACCACGGCATTCCATTTAGAACTCTGTTGCGAGGAGATAAATTGGAACAGCGCATGTTTTTTCGACTGTACCTATAGTGCGAGTCTTTATAAGTGCACAAATCGAACAGGGTTAAAGATTATCAAATTATATCGTCAAACAATCCCTCACTCTCTAAATAATTATTTTTCGTTTACTATGCACCAACTGCAAAAAACTTATATATATATATATATATATATATATATATATATGTATGTCACCTTAAGATAGTCAAAACCGTTAGTTGATAAACTAACGCGCTAGTTGATAAACTATCGACAGATAGTAAGCCAGACCGACAGGGTTAAGAACTTACGTGTCTTTTGTTCTTATATACATGTCAACCTAACACGAAGAATATTCGGGAGCTTCGCTGCAATCGCCCCTTCTAGTCTTCACCTAAGCTACCGCAGTGTTTGCCCTGGTATTTTGTTTGCAATTCTAGTTTAAACCAGTTTACTAATCAATGGTTTTAACCGTTTGTTTATCAACTAACGCGTCATACAGTAAACAGTACGCTACAGTTTACTATAAGATGACCAACTAACGAGAGAAAAAACGTTAGTTTATCAACTAACGGTTTGACTATCTTACGGTGACATAAATTCGTAATGGAATGGCTTGTTAGGTTAAAATTAATTGGATAGTGATAATGATAATGAGGACAGGCGGTACCTACTGCTAGTATCAAATAATCGCTAAAAGTGTTGACTGTAAACTTAATTACTTACACTTAGTTTTTTAGAAATATGGTACCCAAAGCATAATTATTTTACTATGGAACATTCTACATCACATTAGCTTTCAAAAGATACCAAAAATTATTTTTGGTACCAAAACAACTTTGACGTGTTAATGTTAAAAAAAAAACGATCGGTAGAGGGTTAAATTGCAAAAACCAAATGTAATGAAATTACATTATGAAAAGATCATTTTGATCTCTGGGAGTATAGTAACTACGGGGATACATTTTATGCGAATTTTGTGATACTTGATAAATAGAAAAATCTGCCAGGAAAAAACGAGTTGGATTCGTGCACCGAGGATTCCGTACAAAAAAACACCAATTACACAAGAACGGCTTTCACACTTTTTTCCTTTTCTTGTGCTGTAAGACCTTGCTTCTTGCCATATTTAATCAGTCGAGATACCCTAAACCCTTAACCTAACTTTGCCCTGATATTTAATGTGCAAATCAGTATTTATGACTTGCGATTAAATATTCCAAACTAACAACTAAACTGAGATTTATATGATGTTTTTAGTGAAAATAAGCAGATTTTTTTCAATCTAACCACCCGTCTACACAAACACATTTCTACACTAATATCTAGCGCTAGCCTCATACTTTAATATCCAGCGCTTTCATCCAACTAATTTCAGAAGCCAACATCACATCGCATAACTACGCTTATTACGTTCCAAGTCAAAGTCAGGAGGCGTCTCTCGCGAGACGTAGGCCCGGAATATGAATGGGCGTTTTTAGCTATATTACCGCCGCGCTCAGGCGGTTAAGTAAGCGGCTGTTATGACGAAATTAATGCCTCGTTCCTAAGTGAGCTCATATGGCACACCTCGCTCTTAATAACGCTCTTAATAACGAAGAAATGCAGGATTGGTGCTAAGACATGATAAGTGCCATTTTTTCCAAGATTCTGTGACTTACCTTGGATTTGTTATAGATAAGAATGGGTTGCACAAATCAAAAGACAAGGTAAAAGCTATAATAGAGGCAAAGGAACCACGGAATGCTTCAGAGCTAAAGTCCTTTTTAGGCCTGGTCAATTATTATAGGAGTTTCATAAGGAATACTTCTAGTATTTTAGCGCCATTACATTCCTTATTACAAAAAAGTGTGAAATGGTCTTGGGACGCAGAACATGAACAGGCATTTTTGTGCATAAAAAAGGAGCTGGCGTCGGATAATTGTTTAGCACACTTTAATCCGAATGCAAAGCATGTCTTGACCGTAGATGCATCACCACACGGGTTAGGTGCAATTCTATCACAAATCGAGAACGGAGTCGAAAGGCCTATTTCATTCGTGTCCCGCTCGTTAAATCCCGCCGAAAAAAGGTATAGTCAGACACAAAAAGAAGCCACTGCAATAATATTTGGTGTGCGTAAATTTCATCAATACTTGTATGGCAGAGTGGAGCCGTTTGTTTTGAAAACAGATCATAAGCCGTTATTGTCCATTTTTCGACCCGACAAATCAGTACCTGAGGTATTAGCTAACAGATTGCAAAGATATACAATTTTCTTATCAGCGTACAATTACAAAATTGAATTCGTGAGCAGTGCTCATAATTGTGCAGATTTTCTAAGTAGGGCCTTGCCAGTAGATCATGAGATCGAGAGACAAGCGCGAACAAACAGTAGCAAACCGGTTTTAGATAAAATAGAAATGTACGATGATGCGTGTTACATTAATTTCATTTGGGAGGGTGACTCATTGCCTATTTCTCTATGCGATGTTAGTGAAGCGACGCGATCAGACTCATTACTATCACAAGTAGTTAGTTATACCTTGAATGGTTGGCCCAGGTCGGTTACTGATAGAACGTTAAAAGCGTTTTTTTAATTGTCGTTCGGAATTAGCAGTGGAGAAAAACTGTTTGATGAAAGGTACCAAACTGATAGTACCGGATAATCTGAGACGGACCATAATTAATGAGCTGCATAAAGGGCACCTAGGATATATAAAAATGAAATCTGAAGCGGTGTCTAGGTTTTGGTGGCCCGGGATGGCGACTGCGTTAGAGCAGGCGGTGGCTACGTGTGACGTATGCAATCAACTAAGACCCTCCCCACCCCGCGCGCCGCTTACTCCTTGGCCGTATCCCCCTGAACCAAGGCACAGAGTTCATTTAGATTTTTTAGGGCCGTTCAATACAAAAATGTATTTAGTAGAGGTTGACGCATATTCAAAATGGGTAGAAGTGTTTGACGTTACTACAGGATATAGCACAACGGTGGTGATTGAAAAATTATGCGAATTAATGTCAAGATTCGGTTTAATCGCCACAATTTGTACTAATAATGGTCCATGTTTTGCGTCACAACAGTTTGACAATTTCTGCAAGTCAAATGGTATTGCACATTTAACTTAGCCGCCGTACCATCCTGCCAGTAACGGGCAAGCGGAAAGCTATGTTAAAATCATAAAGAAAGCAATAAAGTCGATTTTGTTATCAGGGTCACGTAGGTCAGATTTAACCGTAAAGTTAAACGAATTTTTATTTAATTACCGTGACTCAAAACATTCGTTCACTAATCGTTCTCCTGCGGAGGTCTTGTTCGGTAGAAAATTACGTTGTAGGCTTGATTTACTAAATCCGTTGCCACCGCCATCTTCAGACCCAACACTGACAGAAACTGTACAAATAAGTCAGTCCTTACTGGCTAAATACTATCGGGGGAGGAGGAACATTGACTTTGTAGTTGGTGATTTAGTTATAGTAAAAGCGTACCAAAATCAAAAACAATTCTGGAACAAAGGAGTTATATACAAGAGACTTGGGAAATCAGCTTATTTGGTGAAATTAGACAAATTGGAGCGCATCATGAAGCGCCATAAAAATCAAATGTATGAATTGAAAGAAGAGAAGAATGAAGGAGAACGTAGAGAGTATAGTACAACGGACGTGACGGAACAAAACACTTCAAACACAGACAACACACGTCGCTCTTTGTGGTCAGAGGAATTGAACGATAATATGCCACCACCAGTGTTGTCTTTGGTTAGAGGCGACCCGGTTGCAATGCCCAGGCTGGATACAGACGTTGGTCTAACTTTGGTCAGCGAGACAACGGCCCCGTCTACGTCGGACACTGGACCGCCTGGACTATCATCAGTTGACGAGGAGTGGACAGATTGCCAGGATCCTGTCGAGGCGATACCATCCGGAAACTCCGTACAGACAGAAGATCAAACGGTTGTCGCTGCCGCTCAAACAGAACCGTTATCTGATAACCCACAAGAGTCTCGTTCCCTTAGGATTAGAAAACCTGTTAATTATAAGGTTAAGATGGGTTAAGAGCCGTATATAAGCAAAAGTTTTGTTTTTGTTCCATATAATTTATTTCCATATAATTTAATAGTGGTGGAGGGATGTTAGTAATGTATGTGGGTATTCGTAGTCAGTCGACAATATACTCGCGCTTCAATTGGTTGTGTGCCTTTGATTTCGCTCCCGTATCTCCAAAATAACAGAAAGCATTCAGGATTTTGTTTTTGCTGCCACGCATTCTACCTAGTAGTGAAGCTGCCCTTTTCCGCATTATAGCGTGAAAACCATCTGTGCGCACTTCGAGAAACATTGCCGATGCACTGCAGAAACGTGGCAACGCCAACAACCTCCTAAAGCCGTTATTATACTGGACGCGCAGGGCGCTGAAAGCTTTCAGCGTATATCTGACCCACAGACTGCTGGTATAAAAAGATTGACAGTAAGCTTTAAAAAGAGTTATCTTTACTTGTTCTGAACATCGAGCAAATCTGCGAGCCAGCATATTACTTCTAATTGTCAACGCCCTACGCTCCCTTTTTATGTCAGGCTCATCTCTCAAACTTTCGTCCAATATGTGTCCCAGATATTTGAATTCGGTTACCCGATTTAAAAAGCAACCATTTAGGCTCATAGACGGTACATTTTCAAGCGGCCTCGAGTCTGCCTTAAATATGAGATATTCACTCTTTTTTGCATTATATAGCAGACCATGACTATTTGCGTAATTCTCACACACAGCCAACAGTTTTCTAAGTGCACCTACCGTAGGGCTCAGCAGCACCATATCGTCTGCGTAGCTGAGATTGTTTAAACATATGCCGTCAATATGGCAGCCGACATGTAAACTGCTGAGCTCCTCGATGAGGCCATTAATGTACAGGTTGAACAATATTGGGGAGGACAATCCCCCCTGCCTCACCCCACATTCCAGCCTATAGCAGTCAGAGACGTGGTCGGACCATTTTACATAATTTGTTTGATTGTTGACTTTTACTTTACTCCCGAAGATGTCGTTCTCCTTATAATTGCCTCTGGCAAAGTGGTGACCCGACTTTTGAACATCAGCAACCTTCGGTAATAGCAGCATGGACCCAGCCATGGACCAGCAAGATCGCCGAGCCCCGACTTCGGCAACCAAGACGACATCAAGCAAGCCATGACCGGATCAGATTTGAAAACGGACCAGAAGCCAAATAATTTCAACTGAAGATTTCCCGCATCGAACTCAAGATACCGCAAGAATAATGAACCGATAGTCAGCCGACTGCTGATTTATCAAAATGGAGCTCGCACCAGCAGAAACGAACGCATCGGCAAATTCATTCACAGCAAGCAGCTTTTCAAGTTCAAGACATAGGAAGCCGTTCCAGCCCCCAAAAGAGTATTGAAACATCATCGATATACCTAATCCAACGAATATTGAAATCATCCAGGAAAAACATCGCACGAAGAATAATCAAATCACTGAAGAGAGAGAGAGATATATTTATATATAAACGATTGGTGTACAAGATGTGCCCTATGTTGCCAAATTCCAAGGTTTTTAGGCACACAAATTTCATCAATCGACAACTTAATATTCACTCAAGAGTAAAGAGCACGCACGTACACATGACGTACGAGATCATTGACTGCCTACAGCCAAGGTTACAGATTTAATGCTGACGCTAATTCAGCACAATCATCCTTGTGTAGGTACGGTCGCAATTATAAACAAACAGTGATTACAACTTCAACGACGTGCGATGTAAATTGACTCATCGATTCCTGAAAAACATGGGCGGCTGCAGCATCAGACGACTCTCCTGCGGATCTTTTCCAGTTATAGGTTAGGTTAGTTTACTAACCGCGAAGCCCCATTTTCCTAGTGTTTTTCTGTTTTCCAGTTTTTAGTTTATTTTATGTAGTGTGCGGCCAGTCACAAGACTTGCCTGTGGGTAAATATTAAATAATTCTTTAAACTTACGTAGAATTCAAATAACCGTAGTTCCTTTATTTTTTAATTCGTGTAAGATTTACCTTCTAAGTTGAAGTATGCGCTATTACTATCTAGTTTTATTTAACAATGACTTTCCTTATATATAAAAATAGATTAAGTTAAAGTATGCAAAATTAAGATCTGGTTTTATGTTTATTAAAATACTACTAGTTATTATTGCAGTTGATATAAGTTTGTTATGTTATCTAACTTAGATTTTTTCCATTGTTATAAGTACATTCATTTATTTTTTTTCCTAAAGGGGGGAGTATCTGTGCCGGTCGACTATGTTAGTCATATTTTCACGTAATGTTAAGATAAGTTGACGACCGTCACAGATAAGGTATATTTATATTCATCACGCACTATGTCTTATGTACGTCATTAATAACATGTACCAACCTAGTATATAAGCTAGGATTTCCTATAATAAAATTAGTCTAGTATAGTCTGGTATTTGCGCGCATCTCAAGCCTTTTACTTTACTCCCGAAGATGTTACTCCCCTCATAATTGCCTCTGGCAAAATGTTACAGTAATAAACTACGATTAACCACGTTAACGTCGTCAGATTTGAGATGGATCGTCAAATTGTTATTCATCGGACCCCATTTTGTCTGAGATGCTGCGTATATCTTTTGGCATCGTATTAGCGGCACGATCAGAGCAGAATTCCGGGAAAGTTGTTACCGCAGAGGCCCGGACAGATCGTATAAAATACGGCAGCTTTATGTTTTCTTATAATCCTCTCGCCGCCACTGCGGACTACGGATACGACGTGTGAAATATAAACCTGAAATAAACATAAAGCCCTCGGGGGTGCATTTTTATAACCCGGCAAATAGCTCATTGTCAGAACTTTCAGAGGTTATTCTTCATGATGGCGCTAATAAAAGTAAGCAAAGTGTTACGTTACAGCTTATTGTTATCAGATTGTTTACCTTTACGTAAGCAACGAATCTACAACATCTTCTTTTGTGTAGTTATTTTACAGTAGTATTCCTGTGGGGCTGACTTAATTTCGTTGGAGCAATATACATAAAAGCTTCCCTCCTTAAAAGCCTATCAGAGGACTAACATCTAATGAAGTTAATTATTTTTAGAGAGCCCGAAGGCGAGGCCGGTCCGCCGGCATATAGCAGCAGTAAGTTGGGTCCCAGAGATACTGTAACTAGTGAAATTAACTCCCCTTTTGTATTGAAACTTAATTCAAATATCATAAAGCAGATAACATGTTCCATTTGCAAAGAGAGTTTACTTAGATCGCGTATTCATAAAATTAATATCTTAAGCGGCACAGTGAACAGGTAAACGAAACTTCGGAATACGGGGACCAACTTTCTGGAGACAGGGAACTAGAAAATTTCATATTCCCAAAGCACCTAGTTAGGTTGCAGTTAACTCACGTGTATCTTGAGGATCACAGACGGAGATGCAGCAAGTTTATTCATAAGTTTATTTTACTTTTGCTGTACAATCCGACTATGAATATCTATTCTATAGAGTTCTAAAGAAATTTCGAAGCGGTACCAGTTAACGGATACGAATTTACGATACGGCTATGATTGCGAAATTTGTTATGGAAATAGGTGGGAATGGTTGGTTAGAAAACTTTTGAAATTTCTCAAAATGAAGATAAAATAATTAGAATTTCACGATTACCTACTTACTATCCTCGAGTGAATCAAAGCTTCGTCGAGTAATTTATACACCGTCCCAAGCTTGCCTCAGCATCAGCATCATTTTTAGGGTTCCGTACCCAAAGGGTAAAAACGGGACCTATTACTAAGACTCCGCTGTCTGTCTGTCTGTCTATCCGTCTGTCACCAGGCAGTATCTCATGAACCGTGATAGTAAGACAGTTGAAATTTTCACAGATGATGTATTTTTGTTCCCGCTATATCAGCAAATACTAAAAAAACAGAATAAAATAAATATTTAAGGGGGCTCTCATACAAAAATTCTTTCAATATTACATGATTAAAGTCAAAGTCAAAGTCAAAGTACTTTATTACTGTAGATATTTACATATACTTAGCAAATGTCATTGTCGTTACGTACATGGACGATGAAAGTAGCCGCTTTAAATAACTTACTAACTTACTAACTTTAATAACTTTAATAACTTTGTAAATAACATTTTGCTGTGTAAAATCCAAACTATTCACTCCACACCATCCCTACCATTGTACGGTGGTACGGAACCCTTCGTGCGCGAGCCCGAT
The DNA here is from genome assembly GCA_949825045.1 of Argyresthia goedartella. Lineage (NCBI taxonomy): Eukaryota > Metazoa > Arthropoda > Insecta > Lepidoptera > Argyresthiidae > Argyresthia > Argyresthia goedartella. Next base: position 18,008,414 of record OX463810.1, read on the forward strand.
TCGCACTTGGCCAGTTTTTTATTTATTGTTACGAGTATAAGTTAGCTAATCTCTAGATTTTTACATAATTTCATTATAACAGTGATATAAGATTGTGATGCAGCTGAACACGGTTTCGATAGCAATTTAAAATGTTCTACAGAACCCTGTGCATTGCATCACATGCTAGTACCCAACTTAGGACGTGGCCGTTAAAAGGAGCGTCCGTCCGTCATGTTTGCAGCTGCCGGAGATACGCCTTCGACTAATTGACCAGCTACTTGTTTTCTTAGACCACACACTATGCCGGGTTCGCTAATGTTTTTCTATTCATGTGAAACAATTACAAATAAGCTGCGATTTTGGGGGCTAATTATTAATGTTGTCAAAAAGAAAAACTAATAGTTTTATGGTTTTAAATCGGTATTCAAGAACATTAGGAATGATTAGGTACTTATTTGTCTAAGCTTAACCAAAGAACTTGACACTAGACACGCGATAGGTAGCACTTTTTCTTAATTACATCCCTACAATATTACTTGAGATCTTCATTAATTTTATGGAAAAATAAACATTCCTATAGAAGATAATGAATGCTTTATAAAATCCATCTCACGTAACCGCGTTCCGCCCCGCGACCACATCCCGCCCACTTGTTTACTTACGCTCTCGGTTTTAATTATATGCGTACGCGCATCTTACTGCGAGAAACAAGATTCTGCGGAGCCTTTGACAAACACAATTTTATGACCCTTTATCGTCGTTTAGTGCGCAAAAATGTAGGTAATCATACTTTGACCTCCATTAGGCCCAAGCCAGACAGAGAAGAGGACGAGGAAGAGAACCCGGACGCGGTGCTGACGCGGCGTCCCCTTAAACGTCGCGACTCAAAACGTATAGGAAATACAGTGCGCAGATACACTGCCTACTCGTCTGCGCCCTATTGCAAAACATAAAGGAGTGGGTATGGGCGCGAGTGGGGAGGTGCGAAGGGCGCGGGGAGCGGAGGTATGTTGTCGTGTCAAAATCCCCTCAAAATCACATCGTCACATCTGTGCCCTGTATTTACCCGTTTTTAAAAGTTGCGTCGACGCGGTGGCGCTCCGTCTGATATTAATATTCTCGAAATAAGTGTAAAACACACACTTATAACCTTAATTCGCGAAACGCCGGAGACTCTCGAATAGATCTTAGAGTCTAGCCTCTAGACCTACTAACGAGAATTATATGCAGGATTTAGTAAGTGCTCTGAGATCAAGCATTTATTTCTTACCTTGCGCAGCAGCTTCTATTTTCTCCAAGTTCCTTAGCGAGAGTTTTAACGGCTTTACCACCAACACAAGCCGCGTCCCACTATCCCGGTGTTTCTCAGTAAGGAATATCGCGTACGTGCCTAAACGGTACCTCGGACACTCCGGCGCAGCTTCGCTCTCCACCAACACAGTAGCACCGCTGAAACGCAACGCCTTCGCTGTGCCAAAACGGACTTCCACCCCGACCTCGTCCAAATCACCCTTCAACACTCTCCGTATTCTCACTTTATACATAACTTTATCTGACCCCAACTTAGCGCCGTAAACCCTCCCAACAAAAATGTACGTAGACTCTTCAATCACTCGTTTCAATTCGATCGCACTTTTTGAAAAACAATCGGTGATCAACCCGTCAGGCTCGCGATCCATGTCCGCCGCATTCATCGTGAGTGTCAATAAAATCAACGTTCTGTACACCCGCATGGCGGCTGATCAACTGATAAAACACTTTAAAAGGCTTGCGGTGCGTTCATGTGCCGCGGTCGCGTTACCGACACTATGCAGGTGAAAGGAGTTGTACAGACTCGCACTTGCAGTAGGTGGCAACTGTCTGCGGAGGCTCTCTCGACTCACCGTCTGCACCGGCGGCGCCCACGCTTGCCAGCCCCAGATCATTCACCTACCCTACCCCACATATTTCCATACTGATTGGTCCCGCGTAAATAACACCACGCACCTTGTAATAGGACACCCGGTGATTGGATGGGACGTTTATCTCAGACACCATCTTGATTTGTCGCTCTACAAACGAACTAATACTTCCCTCTTCACGTCTTTATAGAAAGGCCATTTGTTGCCACAAATGAACGTCTCAATAAAATAAGATGAAGTGGGTAAGAAAGTGGTCTGGGTTTATAGTTAGACTATTGCCTTGAGGTAAGTGAGTGCCCATGTTTCGTTAGATGGCTTCGATAAACACAACTGTTTGACTACTCAATCGAGCAATGTCGTTGGAGCCTGGAGCCATGTCCATCAGTGTGGCCTGAAAATATTTAGTGTATGTAAGTACATACTCAACTCATCTAAACAATTCCATGAATGACTACACAGGGATTCTTGTAAATACTGGTCCAAGCAAAAACTGTAAAGAGAATGGACTTGTCATGTCTAGTCTCCCATCCAGAAAATCCAAGTGCTTAGACAGAAATTATATAAAACTGTGTTATTACTCACACACAATCACACAACTCGGTAAATACAAGTTGAGTAATTATTGTTTACAATGCAATGCAATGAAGGGGTTAAAGTAACCTCTTGGAGGGTTGTTACATATGTATAAGTATATGTCACCGTAATATTGTGAAACAACCGTTTTATTACCTAATGCGTGAGTTTGTTAGCTATCGTCTAATTGTGAAAGTGACCGACAGGGTTTAAATTTTTTTACTTTTGTTCTTACATGTCAACCTAATACGAAGGACAAATGGGGATTTGCTGCGCTCACCTCCTTTAGCCTTCATCTATCCTGACCCACCACTTCGCCCTGGCATTTCGTTTGCAATACAAGTTTCAACCGGTTCACAAATCAATCAACTAACGCGTTATATTGTAAACAGTATGGTACTATTTACAATTTATCGAAAAATTATAAACTATGGAAAAACAAATCGTTACATTATAAACTAAAGATTTTCACTATCCTACGGTGTCATATAAGTACAAAACAATTTGTGAATAATTTTAGACTCGATTAATATTCCACTATCAATTTGCCTATGGAGCGTGAACTTTGTTTAAACCGATGTCAACTACCGTTATCATGAAAAACTAAAGTGGCTATCACGAGGGATCAAACATTGTTCAAAACGCAAACGTATCCTACTGTGGAAATATGGAACCACCCATGCTTGGAAAATAAGCTATTACTGAAATTATATTCAAAAAAATTGTACCAAATAATAGATTTAACAAAAAACACAAAGTAAATATCAAATATTGACATCACTAAATAAATCGAAAATAACATGGCAGCATCAATTAAAAATAATTATCCTAAAGAATAAATAAAATAATATGGAATAACAAAGAAATAAGAGACCCTCAGGAAACAGCCGAGTCTTTCAATAATTTTTCTATAAACCAAATATCCGATAATGGCAACTCTCACAACGCAAATAACACTCAAATAAGCATATGCAACTCAATGTTTATGCATCCAACAACCATTATTAATTATTCAGAGATTGAAGAACACGAACAGCGTAGGCAATGATGATATTACAAAGAGGTTATAAAGAATGTTGCTGCCACCTTACTAACCTCTGTATCGAAAGTGGTACATTCCCAGAGAGACTTTCAAACTTCGATAATCAAACTACTTTTTAAAAAGTGGCCAAGTGCGAGTTGTAGTCGCCCATGAAGGGTTCCGTTGTAGCAAGTAATTACGTGACTGGATGTTTGTGTTGTAACTTTGTTTTTCATAGTGTTTGTAAGTATGGATGATAGAGTCCCAGTATCGGCTTTGTGTATGGACTTAACCAAGGCCTTTGACTTTGTCGATCACTTACACTCCTACACAAACTAGAATCATACGGAGTAAGAGGCAATATTTTAGAACTTATAACATATAACACAAATTAACCAAATTTGCCCCAAGTCTGAAGAAGATGTAAAATTCTGTTCGAAAGCATTAACTGTATCCTCCCTTATAATACAGGGGAGCGTACTAGGCCCGCTTTCTCATATACATTAATGACCTACCCAAAACAAAAACAAAAACACATGTTTTTATTTGCTTTTAATCACCGTTGTATTCCAAGATGAAAACCTCAAAATTCATCAGGAAAACATTCATAACACAATAGAATCTATAATAGAATGGCTAGGTCAAAATAACCTTAGCATTAACCAAAGCAAAACAAAGCTGATGACATTTGCTCTACGAGGCGACCCGAAATATAACCTAAATGTTATACATTCTGGTCAATACGCTTTCATGGAAAGAGCAAGTGAACAGTGTTTGCAAACGATTGGCACAATGTTCGTATACAATATATAGGCTCTTAAAGGTCACAAACCAGAGGGCTGCTCTTGCTGCATACCACGATTATGCAGGATCCATCCTGAGATATGGTGTAATCTTCAGGGGTAACTCGACCGATGCAGGAAGAGCTTTCAAAGTCCAAAGAAATGTGTAAGAGCTCTGAGCAAACTAAGACAACAAGATAAGTGTAAGCCGCACTTTATCAAATTATAAATTCTAACTTTGCCTTGTTTGTACATATTTGAATTAATTAAATTTGTAAAAACAAATCTAGGTTTATTAAGAAACGGCATATGGACAAACTAGGTGTAGAAAATGTAAGAGCTCCCTCACAAGAAGGAACATATTTAAAATTGCTCCTAAAATGTATAATGCCAAATATAATAAGGAGATTAGACAATTTACAGGCATAGAAAGCATTGTATATTTTTTTATCGACAAAGCATACTACATTGTTGCAGAATTTTTATAAGACAAATCTAAAGCCTGAGTTTGCTAAATGTAATTATTAATTTTGTAAAGCATATTATTCTACTGACATTTATTTCATTGCATAACTAACGTTAAAATTGATTCTAAATTAAATTAACATCCATTCTTATAAACAACAACAATAAACTTGCACGTGTTAACTAGTCTCTTGGTATGGCTCTTCTTAATTGTAATATTAATTGTAATTTTACAATATTATTATAAATATTCAATAACATTTGCACATCTTCACAGGATAAAATATAGTTAAGTTCCACAATTGTACATAACATTCTAAACACCTATATTTGTGTGTGTACCCTAGTCTTGGTTATTTATCTAAGTATAATAGTTATCTATATAAGTATGTGTATCGTTATCTAGTACCCAAGATACAGGAAACCCTAGTTGGGGGCTAGATCAATGTGTGTAAATAGTGTCCAAGGTATTATTAATATTATTAATATTATTTGCAAATAAATGCCTTTGATTTTGACTTTGAACAACCTAACTTTCTATCTTACCTGTATTCATATCTACTTTGTGAATTTATAAGAAGCGTTGTGTAACTTATAGGTTTCATTATTTTACGTAAAGAAGGAATTCTAGTTAGCCTAAAACTGTTTGCACCTATGATATAAGTAGGTAGGTAAATAGGTGCAATTAGCGTGTGCCTTCGATCTAGTTCTTGCTTTACTAAATACAAGGTACATCTAAATTCGCATTACCAATGTTGTAGATTAAAGTTAACCAAAGAATGTCATCGCCCAGTACAAAAAATATAATGAGAACATCAAAGGCTTTGTTCTGGCCAATGATATTACTTTGTTAACGTTTAATCTACAATATTGGTAATGCGAGTTTAGTAGGTAATCTATGAATAATCTTTCTGATCGCAACGAGACTGGAACGAAACAAGCGCTTTTGTGTCTAGCTAGAGAATCGTGTTTTGGGATTTACAGGTGCAATTTCTGAGTTGGTACCACATAGCAGGCAGCAAACACGACACGGCAAACATAGGTTGTTGATTGTTACAATCCTGGATTTGCTAACACGACTGACTTATTTACTGCTTGGCTTAAAACACACAGAGTTCACTCCTTTATGGCTAATCGAACTAGGTAATATACTGGTGACTTGTAACTCAACGTAAAGCGAGTGGCAGGAGATCGGAGTCTGGCAAAAATATTTAAAAAACGTTCAAGTGCGAGTCTAACTCGCGCTCGAAGGGTTCCGTACCACCGTAGAATGGTAGGGATGGTGTGATGTGAATAGTTTGGATTTTACATAGCAAAATGTTGTTTACAAAGTTATTGGTGCGGCTACTTTCACATTCCATGTACGTAACCAAGTGTATTCATAAGTTTGTATGTGGTATTGAAAGAATTGTTGTATGGGAGCCCCCTTATTTTTTTTATTTTATTCTGTTTTTTAGTATTTGTTGCTATAGCAGCAACAGAAATACATAATCTGTGAAAACTTCAACTGTCTTACGGTTCATAAGATACAGCCTGGTGATTGACGGACGGACGGACGGACGGACAGCGGAGGCCTGACAAACTTTGATGATAGGATTTTTTGTAAAAACATACAAATCGGCACTCTAGTTACATCATTACTAGTAACTGGGACAACAAATTATCCATGAACTAAGTGACGCAGTTTTTTTTTTACACTTTAGCTGTGACTTTAGCCAGAGCCTATATAAGCAGGCCTATCCCCTATTACTCGCTGGACGTTGAGTTACAGGACTATCTGTAAAGTCGAAAGGGGAAATATACAGGGTGACTGGTTAGTCGACCTGCATACGTTGGGAGATGCTAGCACGGATCAAAACCAACCATTGTTACTATGAAACACCCTACCCGAAAATTTACCGAAGTTTTTTTTTTGGTGACACTGCTTCAAAGTCAACCCATTAAGTAAACATGCGATATTCGCTTTTCACCATAAACCTGTATTATAGGTTTTTTTTGCCGTGGTCGATCCTTTTTTGTTTCTAAATATTAAATTAACTCTATTTTTACCTAATACCAACAAAATACCTGGCCTTAATCACCTAGATTAGGAAAATTGGTGCGAAATATGTTGAAAAGTGGGATTTTTCCTCGAAAATCTTTAAAGGCCCCTAACTCGAAAACGCTAAATTTTCGGGTAGGGTGTTTCATAGTAACAATGGTTGGTTTTGATCCGTGCTAGCATCTCCCAACGTATGTAGGTCGACTTACCAGTCACCCTGTAAATATAAAGCGAAAATTCTAATGAACATAAACTATGTACTATAATTTACAAAAGCGTCTATTGGCATTCGACCTTACATCGAGATTTCCTGGTAAATGACCACAACATCATTAGGCCAGGCAGTCAGGAGCCGGTGGCGACATCAAAAATCAATTTGTTTCTCGCGTCAAGAGAGCCTCCTGTTTTTGCCGCGGAACAAATATCTCTCGGTAACTGTAATTTGTGAAAGGCAATATTAACGCTATATTGACTGCAGTGGTCAGATTTAGTACTTATTAGTCCAACCAGTAATATTTTACAGCAAAATGTGGCTGCTGTTGTATCATTATCATCTGTGTGGGTTAGGTAGAATGTCAATAATACATTTATAGCTCTTAGGATGCTTGTTAAAAGTTTTACTGCTTAGATGTAAAATTAATATCATTTAAATTGTTTATTTCACTATCCTAGATGTTATTTGAGTAGTAGGAAATAAATGCAACTGTAAGGTAATAAAATATATTGCCAATTAATAACTTAATCTCTGCCATGCACTTCCATAAGAGCTTTTATTGATGTGTACGTCTACTTAACTATATGTATTTACTTTGATGGCAATGTAAGTATCGACAGGATGCAGTAAAATAAATGGATAGGTGGGAAATTACAAGTCGACATAGCGGCAATAAAGTGAAAAATCATTGCTAAAAACATCCCTGAAGTTGGCATATGAAATATATTTATGTCAGAGGCGCGATTTAACAAACCCTTCATCACCCCAACGCAATCTATTTCAAGATTTGCAAGCGACATCAATGTTGTCATGAGTTATGGCCGTTCCAAAAATGAGGCCTTCGCCTTAACTACAATTTGAGTTGACAAACTATAATTTTTCTTCTTATCTTTATAAAGATAAGAAATTTAAGTCGACATCATCGGTTTAAAAAACGCTAAGCGAATCAATGTACATCTTCAGATAGCGGCTTTGAGATATATCTACAGAACAGTTATCTTATTAATTTATAGAATGGTTAATAATACGCTAGGATAAAGTGGGATTTATGAACTCGCATCATGCGACACCAGGATAATAGCCGTTTAATGTTTACTGACGATTCATATTTTACACGTCGAGGGGATTTATATGTGCGAAATACATAAGCCCTTTTATCCGACACATAATGACACCTATTTGACTGTTGAAGCCATATTCGATCACGCCGCCGCTCATAAACGAGTCATTTTGATTGCAGTAATGCCTCTCATTTGTTATTGCTGACACGCAAACTCATTATCGGAAGAACCTTTTTATGCTCCACACTTGCATATAATCCGGTCAGGCAAATGTGAAAGAGCACTGGACTCTGGACATCTCAATGGCAACGGGGCGACTGGTTCGAAGTTTACCCCGCATTTCTGAGGTCAATCTTTGCTTTCCCCAGGCTGCACGCTGAAAGCTTCAGTGCGGTCGAGGCAATCGAGTTCCCCGAATGTTGGTGCCACCACGGGGCAACTGCAACCGTGAATTTTGGCGTTTGGGCGAGCAATATCGGATTCTGTCAGTGAATCATAAGCGAATCGCGTCACAGTCTCTGTCGCCGGCATCGGGATAATTACCGTCATGTTTGCACCGATTAGTTTCGAAAGTGGCACACAACCGCTGCCGACGTGAAATACGAGCGCGCCTACGTTTACGTTTTCAAATAATCCTCCCCGCTGGAATTATTACCGGTGAATAAACATAAAAGCCAGCGTTGGATGGTAGTTGGTGGTACGCAGTAATTCCGCGTGGGAAATGTCGTAAATAATTGTCGCGGGCTCCGCTTTAATTCTGCGACAAGAGTGGAATCTATGAGATCGCGAGCATTCGCTCTATTATGAAAAATTGCACGCTCTTCCTACCTGTTGCGGAGCGCGGCCATCCATCTTGTTTAGAATGATATTCGGTGGGAAAATAAACGCTGCACTCTTCGTTTTCAACGAGAACCTACTTCAGGATGTCAACAAATACAGAGAATTTTCCGTAGTCGACTTCAATGAGATACTTTCATTAGCCTTATTTGATTTTTCGCGTAACATCAGAGGCGGCGGAATATATGCAGCGAAGATCGCGAAATCTGTGCTCGTCGCTCGCTCGGGGGTTGCGGGGGCGGGGGCGGTCCCCGCTACAGGATGTCACAGCGGTAATTAAACATTCCGCACCCGCTCTTGATATTAACCCGTTTGAAAATTCTAACAATGTCGCAGACTAGGCGCTTCCTATGATAATGTTATGCAGTAAACAGCGTGTTATACGGTTCACATGAAACCGCTTTTCGAAGCTCGTTCGGGAGGCAGCAAATTAAAATTACCCCCACTCTTGTAGCCGCTAATAGTTATGTATGCATGAAAATCCAATTTAATTGCCGAGCACTGTGCAGTAAAACTCAGATGGAGTACCTTATTTATTATACTAATTACCTACGCACTAAAACTATTTATATAAATATTCAGGTACTTATTTAAACCAATTTTAAGTCCCCATTTATGGCCTACCTTTTCATTTTGATTAGACGTACATAAATGACTAGAATTTTACTTTTTGGCGACATTGCGTTTCATTCCACGTAATTTCAATAATAGTGCGCCTGCTAATGCAGGAAAGACACCCACTCTGCAAGTGCGATATGTTATAAACCCTTTGTTATAATTAGGGCGGTATAGAATCCTTTGGCAGATCCCTTTCGGTTAGCCATTGGCCGCCCCGAGTCCTTCTCGGAACAATTATATATTTTTTCCACGTTATTGGAGTAGGTGATACAAAAATGTATTTTACGCCTTACATCCGGCAAAAGGGGTTTTATTTAGCGGTCTCGTTTTACCATTACGCCAACTTTCTTGATCAACTTAGGGAACAACAACAATATCTCTATGGCTATGTGATAGTAGGAGTATGGGTAGATACTATACCAGGTTGTAATCTCTATCTATTGTTTTCAGATTGGGCCTTACACCCTTACAAAGTAAATATACAGCCTAAATATCATGCTCTAACTTTGGAGTGTCCTGATAAGCCAAGATGTAGGTAGACAATGATCGTTTCAGCTATTCAGCAATCTAGAACTATGGAGACGTCACTTCGCGGAGATTTATTATAAATTGCACTCGTAAATCATCTGGCTATGTATAAACTTACCAACTAAGCTAAAACAACTGTTTGGAATGCACGGAAATACTTTCAATAACAAAGAAAATGACATTTCTGATATGAAACTAGAAATATACGCAGAGACAGCAGCTCGGGAAAGCATGAGATTTTCCCAAGGATGCTGTGTTTCAAAATATAAATGTTTCGTTTTATTGCAACCAAGCGACGACGCAAGTTTAGTGGAACACACCACGGCATTCCATTTAGAACTCTGTTGCGAGGAGATAAATTGGAACAGCGCATGTTTTTTCGACTGTACCTATAGTGCGAGTCTTTATAAGTGCACAAATCGAACAGGGTTAAAGATTATCAAATTATATCGTCAAACAATCCCTCACTCTCTAAATAATTATTTTTCGTTTACTATGCACCAACTGCAAAAAACTTATATATATATATATATATATATATATATATGTATGTCACCTTAAGATAGTCAAAACCGTTAGTTGATAAACTAACGCGCTAGTTGATAAACTATCGACAGATAGTAAGCCAGACCGACAGGGTTAAGAATTTACGTGTCTTTTGTTCTTATATACATGTCAACCTAACACGAAGAATATTCGGGAGCTTCGCTGCAATCGCCCCTTCTAGTCTTCACCTAAGCTACCGCAGTGTTTGCCCTGGTATTTTGTTTGCAATTCTAGTTTAAACCAGTTTACTAATCAATGGTTTTAACCGTTTGTTTATCAACTAACGCGTCATACAGTAAACAGTACGCTACAGTTTACTATAAGATGACCAACTAACGAGAGAAAAAACGTTAGTTTATCAACTAACGGTTTGACTATCTTACGGTGACATAAATTCGTAATGGAATGGCTTGTTAGGTTAAAATTAATTGGATAGTGATAATGATAATGAGGACAGGCGGTACCTACTGCTAGTATCAAATAATCGCTAAAAGTGTTGACTGTAAACTTAATTACTTACACTTAGTTTTTTAGAAATATGGTACCCAAAGCATAATTATTTTACTATGAAACATTCTACATCACATTAGCTTTCAAAAGATACCAAAAATTATTTTTGGTACCAAAACAACTTTGACGTATTGACGTACAACATTAACATGTTAAAAAAAAAACGATCGGTAGAGGGTTAAATTGCAAAAACCAAATGTAATGAAATTACATTATGAAAAGATCATTTTGATCTCTGGGAGTATAGTAACTACGGGGATACATTTTATGCGAATTTTGTGATACTTGATAAATAGAAAAATCTGCCAGGAAAAAACGAGTTGGATTCGTGCACCGAGGATTCCGTACAAAAAAACACCAATTACACAAGAACGGCTTTCACACTTTTTTCCTTTTCTTGTGCTGTAAGACCTTGCTTCTTGCCATATTTAATCAGTCGAGATACCCTAAACCCTTAACCTAACTTTGCCCTGATATTTAATGTGCAAATCAGTATTTATGACTTGCGATTAAATATTCCAAACTAACAACTAAACTGAGATTTATATGATGTTTTTAGTGAAAATAAGCAGATTTTTTTCAATCTAACCACCCGTCTACACAAACACATTTCTACACTAATATCTAGCGCTAGCCTCATACTTTAATATCCAGCGCTTTCATCCAACTAATTTCAGAAGCCAACATCACATCGCATAACTACGCTTATTACGTTCCAAGTCAAAGTCAGGAGGCGTCTCTCGCGAGACGTAGGCCCGGAATATGAATGGGCGTTTTTAGCTATATTACCGCCGCGCTCAGGCGGTTAAGTAAGCGGCTGTTATGACGAAATTAATGCCTCGTTCCTAAGTGAGCTCATATGGCACACCTCGCTCTTAATAACGAAGAGCCTCAAAAACTCGTGAAAATGAAAGCCTGGACGGATCTTGTGCGTGGAGAATGACGGCTGTGGGTTCCGCGGGTTACTAACGGTGTTAGCATGTTGTGTGGGCGTAAAACTCGTAGTATTGCTGCTGAAAGACAACAAAATAATAAGTAATAATACTTAGACAAACATATGGAATTTGATAGATGAAATCGGAATATTTCAATGGTTTAGCAGTTCATCGATAGATATTATTAAGTCAACACATATTTTTACCAGACTTAAGCAGTCAAAATTAGATGCTGACCTAACACGCCGAATTTTCGTTTGCATTTTATTACGGAACCCTAACATATTAATGCCCCATATGGCGCATTTGGACAGTCTGTCCGCACAAGTAATTTGTTGAGAGAACGCGGACCGCATCGCAGAATAATGCGAATTTATGCCTGATTGTGGTCTTTACATTACACCGCGTTCCTCGTATGCCCAAAGCAAAGATAACAAATCGTAAAATACGGAAATACCCATAAAACAAGGCAGTAAAATGCTGTCAGAGATATTCATTTCACTCTACATCTCGGGCCAACAATTCCACACAGATACAACGTGCTCTTTATTTTGCTATAACTGTGAGTCGAAAGGTATAAGGGACGTAAAACTTTTGTGTGATTTCGATGAACGCACTGAGTTATACGAGTAGATTTTATTTATCTCGATGTTAACAAATGTCACTGAAGCTATTGCATGTCAATATTGTTACTGTACCGATGTTTCATGTGGCATTTTGAAATATATTATTATTAATACCTTGGACACTATTGACACACATTGATCTAGCCCTAAACTAGGATTCCCTGTATCTTGGGTACTAGACAACGATACACATACTTATGTAGATAAATATTATGCTCAGATAGATAAACAACCATGACTAGGGTACAAACATTCGTTCTCATCAACAAATATTTGCCCCCACCGGGACTCGAACCCGGGACCCTTGACTTCGTAGGCAGGGTCACTGCCGACTCGGCCATTCAGGTCGTCCGCCTTTGCTCCCGCAGAGGCAAAGAGTTTCATAATCACGTCACGTGATCTTACAAATATACTTGACACTGGCTAGATTAACCTCAAATGAGGATAGCACACCTTGTAAAGAAATAAATAGAATTTGCCAATTTTGACAGACCCCACCAACTACACCAGCTCCATCTGCAATGAGCTTTTGAGATGAGATGACATTGTGGTACCAACGTGGGTTAATATCGAAGATGTCTGGTAAAATTAACGCTGGGCACCCCGACAACGGAGCTCTTCGCCGATGTTTAAAGGACTAGAAGAGCAACAAAACTGAATATTTCAAATCAAATCAAAGCCATTAATTTGCATATAAAGGTGCTTCAGGGTGTCTAATCTAACTTTATTTTATTCTGTATAGATGAGCAAATTTCGAAAAATTGCAATAATTGATAAATATAGAAAATAGCCTAATTCAAAGACAGTTGACCTATTAGTTTAAATACAGTTCTATATGTAATCTACGCCAATTAAAATCAAAGTTGGTGTCAATGTAATTTATGTCAAAAGTAATAAGATGAAGTTAATATATATTAATGTCAAAATGATAAATAGTGAGTTAGTTAATATGAGTGAGTGTAATAGTGAGTAGTTACAGAGTCAGTTAATGAGGTACCTCTCTGCAATCATTTATACCAAAAACAGATCAACCCATCATACTTGTTGGTTTTAGAATGCAGCATCCGTTTTACTTGCTCTGATTGATGGCAAATTAATATATAAAATTGATATTGATGGTTTAAGATAGCAATAATAATTTACAAATAGTCAGAGAATTTGGATTAGTATTTTAATTTGCCACCAATTTGCGTTGTGTGGTTGGCGGTAAAGTAATCCCACTAAAAACATTTTCATGTAAAATGTTTCCAAGACGATACCATGTGGCTCGCACTGTCAAAAAGTTATCAGATCTCATATAGAGCCAAGCTTCTAACTCTACAAGCCCTAACTTTACAAACTCTACATTTTAGACGAAATATGTGGCTTCGCCGTTTCCCTACCGTCACATGGGATGGGCGTAAGGATAAATATATTCACTGATCGTTACTTTTATATTGAGCCCTATACTGAGTTTTGTTAAACTGTTATAATCCAAACCCAAGTTGTGAGGGTTTAAAAAATCGACAAAGCGCTTAGAGAAAAGGTTTGTAGTGCCCTTGCGCTTCGCTTACTCGTCTTAGCGGGGGCACTGCCGTGCCCCCAGATTGTTTGAATTATATTGTTAGGAAATTAACGATGATTTGTTAAACTCGTATTATTTTTATTTGTTATATTAAAACGATTAAATAAATAACAAGTACCTGCGTAAATTCAAATCCAGTGCAAAATTGTTTATTTTTATTGTGATATGAACATTTTGTTATGCAGACTTTTCAATCGATCAAAAATCATCAAATTACGTTTATATGTACGCAAATGCTCACTAGCTAACACTCACGATCAACGAGCTAGAAAAAAAAATCCTTTAAGACTCCTATTTTGTGTAACTTGAGATTTACAAAAGGCTGTTGTGGCGTCGCCTTAAGTAGATTAAGCCTACAAAACATCAAAAAAACTGAGACAACGAAACGATTATTTTTTTTGTGCGGTGCTCTAATGATGTTCCTTTTGGAAAAAAAATAGCTTCAAAATTTTAGTCCCTGTCCTGTATTAAGTACTGCGACGATAAGGAAGATTATAAATGGAACAGGGGAAAAATGTAGATAAGAGAATAAAAGCAGGCGAAGAAACTTAGCGAAACGAGAGGTAATACAATCTAGGGGTCATAATAAATTGAAAGCACCGCGGACGTAATGCATGGTAATTCTTTCAGGGAAATAATAAAACGACCGAATAAAAAACGGATTGAGCGAATCACCATGAACAGAGGAATATCCTGAAATGAGCGAAAAAAAATACTGATTTGCGCGACTTACTGAATTGTTTGGCCATCGCTTATTGGCTAAATAAAGACTGCCTGAGCGAAGCTGTGGGTAGAGGATAAAGGATGAGCGAAGGGAAACCCCCTTTATCCTTCGTGTTATGTTGAACATGTAAGAATAACAAAATCCAACGCTCGTTTCCAGGGTTTCGTACCCGAAGGGTGCCAAACGGGACCCTATTACTAAGCCTCCGCTGTCCATCCGTCCGCTTGTCACTGCTATGTAAAATTCAAACTATTCACTTCACACCATCACTACCATTGTACGGTGGTACGGAACCCTTCGTGCGCGAGTTAGACTCGCAGTTGACCGATTATATGTTTCACCAATTAAGGTGTTCAAGTTGCTGTTTTTAGATTTCTATTCGCGCAATTCAGTAATTTTGCCAGCCGAAACCAGTATTTGTAGTCACGCATTTTTTTGTTGTAATTCAGTAATTCAGTGAGGCAAAACCAGTATTATTGCCAAGCAAAACTGGATTTAAAGTCATACGTTTAAATACTACCCATTCTTTTAGTTTGTAAATAAAAGACGCAAAAATATTTCAACAATTCAACGAAGATTTAATAGAAAAGATTGTCAAATAGACGACAGTTGTTGGCATTATATAATTATTTTAATAACAGTAGATATGATGATATTAAGTTTATCACATTTTTTTATGGAATTAGATATTAATGGATCATTATTTTGTACAGTATACTGAGGAAAATGCTTAGGCCGACGGTTATACAGGTACATACATAATATGCGAAAACACGGATAAAAATTACCATTTATAAATTTTCAGATGAATTTTACAATTAAAACTTGGCGCCCAACACGTTAAACATTAATTAAGTGATTGACATAACCAATTTTAAAATCCATGGCAAAAAACTTATGGCGTTTGCTAACGGAGCTACTGAAATAAAACTGATTCGTAACTCAAATGACTAACCTATTCACTTCCTGTGTAATCAAATGGTATGCCACACATCTCGATCTGGTCTATGATTCAGACAGTAGGTATGTGTCAGTAATCTGAGTTAGCAACCGGTGTAATTTCTTTCCAGAAGCTCGATAGGTCGATACGGTCGTTATTATGGTCCGGACGACAGAGGCCGCATTTTATTTTGTAGTCGGGTTATTACGGTTATCCACCCTAGAAAATTTACCTTAGTGGTATACTCGGACAGGTGTTTCCAAGTATACACCCCGGGTGGATAACCGGAAGAACCCCCGTAGTCGTGTTACAATTATCACTGGAGTTACGGTTAATTTTATTCCATTAATGTGACAGCACTCATAAAAAAAAAGTAATCTTCGGCTCAATCATCTCATTATCAAGGACAGACGAGCCTAGCCAAGTTGTTGGGTGTGCAAGGCCTGAGCCCGTGCGCGCGGAGGGTTAGCCCGCGGGAGGGGGGTATAACATCATGTCCGCTCACGCGCAGCCGGTGTACGCAGCCGACGAACCCGCCCAGTGCGCCGGCGCCGGTCGTCCTAGGGAAAACGTTAGTATGTAAGTTACAGACATACTAGCCGTTCGCTTCGGGTGTACTGTTATCTCCCGCAGCTCTCACCCGCACCCCGCACGCGTAGGGGACCGATATGCGTGCGGGTTGCGGTTGAGAGCTGCGGGAGGTAACGGTTAACTCGAAGCGAACGACTAGTACATAAGTCTATTGGCTTTATGATATTATAACATATTTGAGAATTAAAAAGAGTATCTTGGAACAGCAAAGCCAAAAGGTTCACGATAATATCATATTACAGTTACATGAGTTACAAAATCTCTTCTCAAACTAATTTCACGATAATAAACAAAATACTCACTTGGTCACATTGTCCGGTGGAAGACCAACGTAGATGAACGGATCGACGTCTAACGAGCTCATGCGCCCTTTCGACGAGCCCACCTCGACCGAGCTGCCCAGCCTAAATACTGCATCCTTCCTGTACCTTCGAGCTGATAAACTGCTTCTCCCGTCCATCCTCGCCTTGCCCGCTCTCAACTCAGTGACCCCACTGCCGGCATCCCATTTCAACACCGCCTTATCATCGACGAACCCAACCCACAAGTGGTCCTTCCCACCAGCAGCGGAAAGCAAAGTCCCCTCGCCGCATACAATTGACACCTCCGCGAAAATATCAAAACGTTTCGCTGGTAGCCGGGTTCGCGCCATCATACTTGCTTGTCCGTCAAACAGCGGCACTCTAAATACTTCGTCATCGAATACTTTGTCTCGCGAAATCTCATCCAAGTAATCTTCGGAGGATGAATAGTCGTTGTTGACCGTGTCTATGTGCTTACTGGTCGTGGGTTTGGGTGTAGTGATGTTCTGTATAACAACACAACGAGTGTGGGTAGCAATGGTAGTCACACTTTGCTCGTCGGCGATATCTTCTGCAACAGTTTTAGAAGTATTTACAGAAACTTCCTTAGAAAATCTATAGTAAAAAACCTTGTGGGATCTACTTGAAGGGAAAGTGCGAAACTAAAGTCTAGCAGGATTTACGTTTAGCGGTAGCCAACTGGTGGTAGGATGTCGACGCAGGTCAATTCGGAATTATCTTCGTCCGGTTTGACGTCCTTGTGAGCGGTGTGGGTTTCGAGCGAGTTTTTGGCGGTGATGTGGAACTTTACGCGTTTTTCTTCTAGCGTTTTGTGTTTCGGCGATTCGTTTCTACGTGCGAGACTGGAGCGGCTTGAGCGGCTACCTCGCCTGACGTGGGGCGATTGGTCGCCACAGGGCCCGAACGCTTGCACCACGATATCCGATTGGCTCCGACACGCATGAGACCTCAAATGGCACGCTGATAAGTAAGTCCGTCCGTCGCTGCCGCAGACGGAAACGATGTTGTTGGTCGGGCATTCCGCGGCGCCACAGTCGCAAGTTGCCATTCCGCTGCGGACTAGGCAGTACGCTCCGAAGTAACAAGACATGCGGTCGCAGTTTGTAGCGGGCAGTTGTGTCGATTCAGCTGCAAGAAATAAGAATGTCCTGTTACAGTTTTTTTACAAAATCTCGAGTAGCCCTGAGGTTAATCAAATTTTTGACATACGAATGTTATAGACTTCCAGCGACGTGTTGTTTTATTATAAAGAAATCGGAAACATCTTAAGGATATTTTAGCTTTAAGACTTACACTGCCATGCGGCCTGGCCCTTTTTGTGTGCTAAAAGGGTATGTAAAGCATCAAGCCTTAAACTAAATAGAGTAAAACCGTAACAATATTACCAAGAGCGAAGCCAGTTATCAAGTTGTTTACTCACGATCATAACACCCGTTCGGTCCCAGCGTGTGTTCGTGATTGGAGCACATTGTACACTTCTGCCCCTGTATTCCAGTCTTGCACACGCACCGACCCGTCATCTGTTCGCAGTCCTCACGCACCGAGCCGAAGGCGGAACATCCGCATGCTGTGGATTAACACACATTCGTTTTAGGCGAAACATCCGCATGCTATTGATAACATACATTCGTAAAAGGCGGTACATCCGCGTGCTGTAGATAACACACATTCGTCTAAGGCAAATCATCCGCATGCTGTGGATAGCACACATTCGTCTTAGGCGGAACATCCGCATGCCGTAGATAACACACATTCGTCAAAGGTGGAACATCCGTATGCTGTGAATAACAAACATTCGTCTAAATGACACATTCGTCTAACTAGGAGATATGGGTCTCCAGTCAGATGATGTAGCGAATTTTTACATCCCTATTTTTTATCACACACACGCCATAGCAACATCAGTAGGTATTAAAATCAATTGAACAGTTCGTGCCAAGCTCCTTTGGCTCTGATGAGCGAGCTGTCACTTCTCCCTCTCTATCATCCCACCTTACCCTACACGAGAAAGAGTGGTCACAGCTCACACATTCTCACGTCTTTGCATATGATTTTTCGACCTACTGTTACAAACGAATGTCAATTCATATGACTTACGTATAC
The DNA here is from genome assembly GCA_949825045.1 of Argyresthia goedartella. Classification (NCBI taxonomy): domain Eukaryota; kingdom Metazoa; phylum Arthropoda; class Insecta; order Lepidoptera; family Argyresthiidae; genus Argyresthia; species Argyresthia goedartella. The sequence goes on from OX463810.1 coordinate 18,027,299, forward strand.
AACCAGCATGTCCAATGCCTATCCGCGGCAGGCCCCAATACCCAGGTTCACATCGGTCACACTTCTCTCCACCCACTCCTGGCCTACATTCGCACTGTCCATTTTCGTCACACACCTCTGTTGAGGAGCCGAGCCTGTGGAAATTAAGCAAACTTTTAAGTAGTAGTTAAGCTAACCGAATAAAATACTTATAAAGCATGTCATTTAGAGTTGGTCCTACGCCCCAATCTGAATAAGGCTGGCATCCCGACCAATTCTTCGAGGTAAATTTTTGGATCATCAGAGAAAAAACATCACAAGTCTTAAACACAAAAAACAACTAACAGATATATAATATATATTTTTTAAATAATGGTTGTAAATACTTCTATGGATATGAATATGCCATATCAGCAAATATTCTTCTATGCATATTCCCAAAAGTTATCGTCGAGGGCGGCGATGTTCGCTTACAAAGAATGTGGTCCCTATATATTTCAGTATAATTGTCAATTCAAAGTCCATACGCTTAGATGGTATCGCACGCAAATGTTATTATCATTAAAGGGACAAGCTTATATGGGTCGATCAATTTTTTCTTGCCACAAGGGTGGCCCCGTTGTTATTTTTATTTATTTATTTATTCAATACGACGACCCGAATGGCCGAGTCGGCAGTGTCGCTGCCTACGAAACCAAGGGTCCCGGGTTCGAGTCCCGGTGGGGGCAAATATTTGTTTGATGAGAACGGATGTTCTATATAAGTATGTGTATCGTTGTCTAGTACCCAAGATACAGGGAATCCTAGTTTGGGGCTAGATCAATGTGTGTAAATGGTGTCCAAGGTATTATTATTATTATTATTATTATATTTTTATGAATTTTTCATTTCACTCTTGTAATAAAGAGGTTCTGATACACGGGCTTACGCCAAGTGCTTATCTACTAAAGATCACGGTCCTTGCCCATGAATTTCCGTACAATTCTACATGTATTTAGTATTGTTGCTTTTTGAAGAAGTATGTGTGTGGATCTATTTAGTGTTTTGAGACTAGTGTGTAATGTGTATGGGATGACTCCTGTGGATGAGATGACTATTGGGATGGTTTTGACAGATTGTACCTGCCATTGTGTTTTAATTTCAATGGCAAGGTCTGTGTATTTTGTATTTTTTTCTGTAAACGTTGTGGTAAGGTTGTGTGTATTTGGTATGGCTATATCTATGAGAAATACTGTTTTGTTTTGTTTATCGTGGAGAGTTATGTCAGGCCTGTTGTTATTATTATTATTATTATAGTTTACAATAAGGCGTACAATAATTATTTACCAAATTGCACTTATTGCTAGATAATAAGTAACAAAAAACATCACTCATCATCTATCTGTTGAAACTTAATAGTAGAGTCAGATCGTTTTCTAACTTTGGAATTGTATCAAAGATTATGTCAGCTAGTTGACACACCCTGACTAGTTAATTTAAGAGAGCAATAGCTGTTGGGATAGGCGCGTTTTCACCGCGCAGAGTGCGGAAATCGTGGGACGCAGACAATACTGGTGGCCGGCGCCGAAGCATGCCAAAACGCAATTTGGGTTCTCTTAAAGAGATGCTGTGCAAAACGCTTGGATTATTTACTGTGTTTCGTAATGTACTGATATAGTGGACAAATAGGGCTTATAAGCTTATAAGCTCTAGAGTATACAGGCCAACCATACCCACCACAAATAAGGAGGGGAAAAGGAAAGGATAATAACCATACATTATGCGCATATCAAATCAAGTACGAAATAGTAACAGACTTAACATTTTTTTCTATTAGAACAATAAATAGGCATTACTTATAGAGGTACAAAACCAGTTTAAACATACTTTCTTCAAAACATTGTTATGGTTCAAAAACTTGTCTCCCATACGAATCGGATAAGTCCCTTTCACATATGTTTATTTGGTACTGCAATTTAGTAATTACCTACCAATATTAGTTATAGGTCTAGAATATCACTGAGTAACTGCTATTACTATTATATGTATATTTTAATAAATAGAACATTTTCTAAATTTCCAAATTTCGCCCGGAATGTGTCCCAGGTGATTTTTATTATTAGTGTTCCTCAAACAAACCACCTACTTTTATGCGAGTTTAAATAAATCAACGATGTTAGTAGACTTGAAAAAATCAAGAAAGAGTCTAGGTTGTTCCCTCGGCCATGTCACACTAGGCTGGATTCAACGAGGCGAGTGTCCACGGGGAGACTAGCCAAAAAGTCTTAAATAATTTAAATTTTGTGCTAATTTGTACTTGAATGTAAAGCAAGTAGGTATTTCATAAAACTCCAGTTTAATTCATCCATCTGCTGCTTCATATTTCCTGTAGTACTTAAATTATCAAAAAGTAGTTGCAGGTATATTGTCTGTTAAGTAGGTAACTAAATTTGTCTCCTGGGTCACTAAGTGTCCTTGAATTTCAGAAAGCTGTATTTAATGTTTAAATTAAAAAAAAAATGTTTAATAAAGCGTATCAAATTATTTTTTTATAAATAGAATTTAAGAAAAGTAATCTCTGAAGTAAGCATTATATATAAACATTTACATACAGGCAAATGCATTGCTTTTAGTCCCACACTTGGATACCCTGTATCGTGGGAACCAGAATCAGAGACTTCACACAATTATATAAACATACAAAACCTTTTTTTTCTTTATCCCCAGCCGGGGATCGAACCGGGACCTCTCGCATGGTAGGCAAAGCCGCAGGCAACCGCAACGCTACGAGGTCGTCTTTATTAATTTCCATTGAAGAATTAAAAACTCATGTATTTTATGCAGTATATTCGTTATATTTGTTATTTATTGCAAAAAAATTGTCTATATAGTTTAAATAGCTTCCTAATACATCAATCACTCTAAGAACATCTAAAGCCTTTTATTTCAGGAATATAAACATTTCGAAACTTTTTTTATTTAAAAATGTTAATGCCGTGTTACTACAAAAAATGTTACACATAGTTTAACCTCAAAAAAAACGTCAAATCCTATACATTTTTGTTTTTAAAGAAGTTTTTTTTTGAACAGCAGTTTATTCTTTTGTGGTAAGACCCTTATTTATTTGACACAAACATATACAAGTTACATAACATCAGGATCCTTAACCCTAAGCAAGGTTATTCACCTGAATTTCAGGAGTCGGGGACTGTCATTAGTGTCAAAGTCAAACCCGCACCAATACAAATGTCACTTCATTAGTCAGTCACAATAAACCATCATACAAACCTCACGTCTTTCCATATCCAAGAAACTAGGGAAAATTAAGCTTTACCTCTACATACATATTGTCGATTTTCGTGCCGGATCGTTAAAGTTGCTGGCCAGCCCTTTTCTCAACACATTTTTTTACGCCGCATTGAGTAATGAAAATCAGTTATTCAATTACATACCACGAAGTGGAAACCAATTACATTATCAGTGAAAATAAGATAGCTAACAACGAAAAATGATGAATTCAAGCAAATCATAATAGTGTTGGAGGATAGGGCGGCGTTGTTGAGTAAAACACAAACCAATTTGAATAAGTGTCCAAAACAAAGGCTGACCAAGGGCTAAGCAAAAACTAGATTGCAAATAATTAATGACTACTGGGAAACTTTCAAAAATGCCCACTATCAACACATGAGAGTAGTATCAAAAGATCAAAGAAAGGATTTAGCCTATTTCGCCAACGACGATTTCGACATCATAGAAGAAATTTGTGTAGGCATGAAGTCAGATCTAGGGGATTTATTATCATCGTTATCATCAGAAGGGAATAACAGCGGCTCTACGGACGGGTCAAAATCAACACAGCAAGTCAAATTACCAAGAATTGAAATATCATCCTTCACAGGATCTTATGAGGTATGGCCTTAATTCAAAGATTTGTTTCTTTCGCTGGTAGACAAGAATAACACCCTATCCAGGGTTCAAAAACTGTACCATCTAAAGTGTAGTGTTCGCTGTAAAGTTGAATATCAGCCGAAACATACAAGTGGCAGAGAAAAATTACGAACAGGCCTGGTATATTCTGAAAAAAAGGTATGGCAATAAACGTCTCATTGTGAAATCTATTCTAAAGAAATTAGTTACCCAACGGAAGATACCCACTCAAACAGCGGTGCTCCTTAAATTATTGCTAGATATAACCAATGAATGCATACATAACCTCAAAAATCAAGAGATTAAGGTACATGAGCTGACTTCAATCTCTTGATTTTTGAGGTTATTTGACCCAATGATTATATTCCAGGTACTGCAGAAGTTAGACCCAGAGACACATCGTGACTGGGAGGAGAATGCATACAAAGAAGAATCTGAAGAATTGCCTAAGTGGGAAGATCTTGTCGAGTTTCTACAGATTAAATTCCGCACGTTGGAACTAATAAACCCACAATTAACAAGATAAAAGAATTCAACTAAAAACAAAGAGTATACAGTTCAGTTAGCCACCGAGAATGATGTCAAGGCCAAGAGAGAGCGAGATGTTGTTCCATATGCAAGGAGAGACACACTAAGTCACTGCGACGACTTCAAGAAAATGCAAATACCAGAACGACTTATATATCTCAAATCCAACAACCTATTCTTCAATGGTCTGACCACAGGACACGCCGCCAAAAATGATTCTGTCACAAATGTCATAACACCTTTGTGTGTGATAATTAAACATCAATGAAGAGTCCATCACACCAGTCAGACAATTTAAGAGTACATCACACCAATGTTACCCAAGAAGAAGAAAGCTAACCAGAACCTAACGTCGAGATATCTTCAAACTTCGCGGCTAATAAATCAATGGCATTATTAGCAATGCGCTTGTTCCTGTCAGAAATGAAGCAGGGCATGTCACACTCCTACGTGCCCTGATAGATCAGGTTGAAGAAGATGTGGGGCTAGAACGTAATGAAATACACAAAGAAACAGCCGAACAAAAAACGACGTTATATGGAAAAACTACCTACCAACACCGATGAAATGAACTCAAACCAAAGCCAAAAAGAGACAGAGTAATAAAAAGACTGCTTCAAATGGAGAGATGTTTTGAGAAGAACCCGAACCTGAAACGAGAGTTCACAGCGGTGATGCAAGAATACATAACGATGAACCACATGGAAGAAGTACCTAAAGAAAAAATAAATCTACCTGCCGTGCCTACTGCGTGCGGTGCTCGAATGATGTAGAATTCCTGAAACAATTTTAACCGTCACAAAGAAGTACCCATGTAAATGTAGACATAAGGGTTGATGGTACAATACGAGCACTGGGCTTACAATAGAACATGGGCACAGACATCTTTCAATACATCCAAAAATTATCTGAAATGCAACCAGCTGATCCTATATTATCCGATACCAGAATTTGATAACGGTGACATTGTACTGATAAAGTCTGATAACTTGCCACCTGGGAGTGGGCTCTTGGACGTATTGTTTACAAACATTCTGGAGGTGATGGTGTAACTAGAGATTATAGTGTAAAAAAGTGGAAGTGCAGTGATACAAAGACCTACTAATATACTGTGTCCATTACCTGTAGATAGTAAGCATGAATAATTGTTCCAATTAATTGATTAATATTTTCATTTAAATGTTTTCTATATATGTGAATCAATATTTATGTTCTATTTCATTGAATGTTATTAACCTAATTTGATTTTTTTTGTAAGCATGAATGAGTAATTGGTTTATTCCATTGCGTAATATTATAGTAATTTTATTTGAATTTATATCCATTTTCTAGTCTTAAGTCAAACCTGAAATGTTAAAGTTATCTTAACCTGAGATGTTTATGTTCTTTGGTGGGCAGTATGTTATAGCTAGCTCTACACGTAAATGTCATTAGCGTCAACGTCAAACCCGCACCAATACTAATGTCACTTCATTAGTCAGATATAAACCTCACGTCGTTCTCATTCCTTATACAAGAAACTAGGGAAAATCAAGCTTTACCACTACAACAGTACTAAATTAAAACTACTAGTAGTAGGGGTAGTTGGAGGGTTAGAACAACTAACAAAAAAAATATGGGACCTATTACAAAGGATACGTGCGGAGTGTATTTGTAGGTATGTAAGTAAAAGTAGGTTGGAGAGGAGTGGGTAAGGGAGCAGGTTTAAGTGTGTGTGATCCACTAGATTTAATGAGATCTTGACAGACGAAGAGGAATTCATAACAGTCAGGTACCTATTATAATGTATTTTATTGGGAATATAAGATAAGAGGATATTCAGCAAATAATGTTTAACTGACTCACAGTAACCTCAAAGCAAATCTTTTAAGAAATTTAGAGACTGATATTTTACATATATTATACGTCAATTAATATATATCATGCAATTTATTAGCCTTTTTATATAGCATACACCGATAAACGGAAAAAAACTATTTATAAATACTGTTTTGAATTGGGTTTCGAAAGGAAATACGTAGTGAGTTCTTTTGGAAAAATCTAGTGAGGGTTCATATTTCAGTTTAGTATTTTTTTGAGAATACACTGTAATTTGAACAGTTGGCGTATACTAAGGACCCCAAACGATTTGAAAAGCTCATCAGTAGGGTGCCTAAATTGTCGGAAAGTGGCTACTTTCAGGACTGAACTGTTGGATTAACAGCGTGGTTTTGTGCTTTCCACTCCAGATTTGTATCGAAGTAAACCGATCTTAGGAGATGAGGATCAGCAACACGGCGTAGGTGTTTAAAAATATAATTCATTTGAGCTTTTTACGTAAAAAAAATATTTATGAAAGTTTTACTTCTAGCCTATTCAAATCATCGAAATATTTTGTAAAATTTTATTTGTTTTCGATAAAGTACTAGGGCATTTCTAAAATCTTGTTTTTATAGCTTTTCGAACTTTTGTAAAGTTGATCGACTCATATATCCTTTGACAAGAGGCGGCACGTGCCAAGGCGGCGCGACCGTATCTAAGCGAATGAACTTTATCATACCTATGGCAGCCGCACTGAGAGGGGCATCCCGCCCCACCCGGACCCCGGGCTGCGGTGACGCCGTCAGCGCAGCAGCCATGCCAAGACTCCTGGCAACCCTTCTTATCGACCACTGATTTATCTGGAATTGGATTATAATACCTTACATAAACATTATGAAATGTCTGCAAATATATAAATAACACACTGCAACTGTAATATACCGCTCGAAATAAAAGTGTAGTTTCGACTCAGGGAAGGGCGTAGAGTTTCTATATTGCGATGAATAATCTAACAAAAATTGAGGAAAAGCGACCTGTCCCATATATTAAAAGTTTTGACTCAAACTGCATAGGTTTTGTTGTGGATTGAGAATAAAGAGTCAAGGAGATGGCTCTGCATGAATTTTGCGGAACGCAACTATTTCCTTACCAAATCTCGTCCTGATCTAGCTTCTTCATAATAAGATTACATATTTTAATCAAATGTTACCTTTCCTACAGCACCGTGCGGACTTGGCGGTGTGATGGCAGTAGCTGCCGGCCGGGCAGTCTTTGCGGTGCGGACCGCCGCCACAGTCGAGTATTCGTCCATCGACATCTGTCAGCGGTTCGTCGTCACCGCACGGACGGAACTGTTAATACCACAGAGCATTGAATATTAGAGAGAGGGCAAGACGCCGCGTAACGGCTGACCGTTGTATGCCCAGTGTGCATACAGTGCATTTATCGGCTCTCAGCGAGAATTCCCGAGTGCACGCGCCGATCGCCTTAGAAAACTGACAACACTTAGCTTTATTTTCTATAATGCCGGCCTGTGCAGATATCCTATGTAAAAATCGCAGCGATTCGACAAATTTCTATGACAAGGGTAACATTTGACAGGTAAATACTGAAAATACATATTTCTTCAATAAAACAACACGATTAACGAAATATTCCGAGGAAGTAATGCTATTGAGTCGCATCCAGATTCCGTCTCTCTCATACTCATTAGCGTTACCTAATAGCGACAGAGACAGGAAATAAATTTAATGTCCATGACGCTGTGTGTGCTGTGTGCGTGCTTTATGAAATAATGTGCGCCTCATGCGCACGTATACAGCCACGTAAATGCTTTGCCTGTGTTTACCAATACGTAGGGATAATTGTGTAAGTGGTTATTATGTGTGCGTGTTCGTTGTGTTTATTTAATGATACGTTGTGTGCGTGAATTCAGCTTGCGACAATCGGTTTGCATACATAATAGGCTGAACGCCCTATCTACTATGTTGAGATATCTGTGGTTAATACAAATTACATGTCAATCGATTAGTGAATTTCAAGATAAATATACCCATGCAGCAATGATTTGACCGTTACAACACGTCATGAAAACTTATGCGGAAAGGTGAGCTTATTCCAAAAAACAGATTTCTTCCAGCGAACTTAGGCAGGACATATGGAAGAAGATCTGCTGATATGGAAAATTATATTCTATAGCCGAAACTAATTAATAGGAAAGAAATGAACAGGCGTGTTTTTATGAAATGCATGGCTCTTTAGTTCTCATCAGTTTAGTGGACGCCACTAACGTTTTTTGTCCTTGTCTCTAGACAACGCTCTATCAACTCGTTTTGGCGAACTCACTAGTCTGACTGCGAACAGTCTAGAGACTGCGCTATACTTTTATTGAAAAATATATTTATCAGTTTCACTCACCTCCAAGCCCCTGCACAACGGGAGCGGCCGCAGCCTCAGATCCTCCTGCCGCCGGCATGACTCCAGCTTCATATGACACAGCGTGGGATACAATCTCAGGTCTGACGCGCAAACCGGCGCCGACGACGCCGCATTGGCCGCTGCGCAGTCGAACAAACACGCGCACCGTGGCTGGCCGTGCGCGTCGACTGCGCACGTCGCTTCGTACGCGCACTGGACTCGCGCGCAAACAGCGCTGCCGGCTGCGTCGCTTGAGTTGTCGGTCGTCTCGTCGGGTGATTGGATATCGTTGCTGTCGTCGGGGTGTGCGTCTTTCGATGCGTTGCCTGGTGGAGTTTTGAAATAAGTTTTTATAAAGATTTACGCGTAGAGCTGTTAGCCTTGCCGCACACGGACCACGCCACGACGCAAAAAGCTGAACAAAAGTGACTCGCCACGAAAACAACCACGCCACACGCCACGCCACAACCACTTGTGGTTGCGGTCCGTGTGCGGCGAGGCAATCTTCAATTAGAGAGGAGAGGCGAGGCGCAATACAATAAGGGGAATATGGATGGACGATTATAATTAAAGGCTACTAATTATGGCAAAATTGTTTCGTAAGCAACACCTCATTACACCTACCGGCATTCTGAAATACAAAGCATCGGATTGCCATAGGCGTCTTAGAACACTTACCCAAAGAGTTGACGTCATCCGACTCGGTGCATTCCCCATAATAGGCAACCATCAACGGCGCTTCACCGCGCATGCGTGCTTCGCATGCCGCCCGCTGCAGCGCGCACTCGTGGATGAAGGTCCTATGCGCGTTGGAACAGACCGGCTCGCGAGCGGACTCAGCGCACGGGTTAGAACATGCGCAAGCGCCGCGCGCGCACCATGTGCCGGATGGGCATTGGACTTCTGCGCACGATTCTGAAATATTTGAACGTTCAGTAAAATCTTGTTAAACTTTTTTGTGAGAGGTGGCCGAGAGGAGACTATAAACTCCTGCTAAATGGTCCGACGACATAACGAGACGCGGGTTGCACAGGACGTGGGTTGCACCGGAAGCGGGTTGCACATGACGCGGGTTGCACATGACGCGGGTTGCACCTGACGCGGGTTGCACAGAAGCGGGTTGCACATGACGCGGGTTGCACATGACGCAGGTTGCACATGACGCGGGTTGCACATGACGCGGATTGCACATGACGCGGGTTGCACATGACGCGGGTTGCACAGTACCCAGTTTGAACAGTACCCAGTAGAACGGCGTGAGTGTCATGGAGTAGCTGTCAACTATTTCAAACGGTGTGCGTAAACGTGCGTGCGTGCGGTTTGTGCGTAATCTAAATCTGCATCACGGAGTAGTCTAATGTCCGGTTTCTGGCAGAGCGATCAATGTTATCTCAAGTCAAACTCATTTCAGCAAATAACGTGCCGCTGTTTTAAATTAAACTTCGATTATTTACTAAACTATTAAACTGGGGCCATTATTTAATCGCACATCAAAAATACTGATTGCACAGCAAAAAAAGATCAGCAAAAACACTTTTTATGTTTTAAATATTATATGTGTACTCAAGTTTATATTTTAAGTATTTTTGTTGTTCTAGCATGTTCAACCTAACACTTAAGGCTATTAAGCATTTTGCCCTGATATTTGCTGTGCTAATCAGTATTTTTGATGAGCAGTTTAATATTTCCCTTAACCTGGGGGGTACCACTCTTATGAACATTACGACAGAACTCGATTATAGTTCTTACATAAGTTCTCACATTTCACTGTCGTGACAATAAAGACTACTTTCCCCTTAACTTACCACAAGAGCCCATGTGCTTGACATGCAAGTGTCGGCGTTCGCGACACGCGATGTCTCGGAGGGCACAAATGCTGCTGTATGTTTTATTGCCGCTGCCACATATTTCCTCCGTTTCCTGGAAAACGTGGAACTAATTTCGTATTTTTTATCCCTTCCCATTCGAAACCATCTGAATTTCACGATTCATTTGGAACTTTTTGGTTCTTCGGGTAAATTTAGGTTGTGATTGTAAAAATGTGAATGTTCCCGTGAAAAAAGGTTTATTCAGCAGTGGACAGGGTTTCTGATGAGTTTTATTCCGAGAATGAGTCTTACCGTTCCCTCTTCACAATGTTTGGGACAAACGCAGCTCGCTTCAGAAACGCCGTCGCTCTCACATACTGCGTAGAACTCGCACTTCTTATTCTCGCATCCATCTGGAATACAGTAAAACATATTAATTGCTGCGATTCTGAACTGAGCTGTCTAAACTGACCTACTTCCCAAAAGAAAAAATCCCTAAACGACGTAGTTTTAGAATCTTTTAGAAATTTCACTTGGATGTTTCTTAAGGAGGAAGTTGGAATGCTATGAGCACGAGGATCTCAGCATCAGAAGGAACCTATTAAGAAATTAACTTTTCAGGAACAAGGGGTTTCGCCTTTTGGGAAGATGACCTTGTGGGAAGGTGACCTTTTTGGAAAGTTGACTTATGGTTCTTTAGAATTGTAAAACATTGAGCGTCGTTACTCACTGCACGGCAGTCATTCAGCACTTGCACTTGACGTGCGGAGATGCTGTCCGAGCCAAAGCTATTTTAAGTCAAATGAACATACAGATTTTTGGGACATTGACCGTTTAGGAAGCTGATGTTTATAGGAAGTTGGGAAGGTGACCTTTTGGGAAGTTGACCTTTTTGGAAGGTAAACCTATCCAAAGTGGTTGTTTATACTTTTAAAACTGTAGTAATGTAATTGTAACTCACTGCACGGCCCGTCATACAGCACTTGCACATCGCGCCGATGCCGGCACGCCTCCAGCTGCAGCTTGCAGCGGTTCCCGTACGAGATGCCGTCCGAGCCGCACACGGGCGCGAACTCGTTGGAGCAGCGCGGGCAGCGGCACACACCGCGCGCGCCAGTCGGGACGCACTCGCCGCCATGCGGGCACACGCGGCCGGCGCACACGCCGTTTGAACCTGCAGATATTTCAACAGACTACTATGTAGTCTTTTGTACAGAAGCTTCTTGAAGATACTTATCACATTAAACACTACTTTGTTTACACCATAGAAGAAGGCCCTTCTTTTGCAATATTTTATTTTATTAATATTTATTTTCATCAAAAATTACTTATTTACTGAATAACGTGAAATGGAACGTGTATGAAAATGGTATGCGTCAGTCTCCTTTTCCTTTTCTGTGCGAAAAAGGACAGGAACATTGACGCATAGCTCTGTCCCTTACTGGCAACGCAAATAACGTCACTTCCGCTGTAGGTCCGTTTTCGCGGCAAACTGTCAACTGTTAGTTTGAAACCGCGAACTTTGACAATAAATCATAGTATTTTATTGAATTGTTATGTTCGTGATCTATTCGACATTATACATATACGTACTTGAAAATTAAAGCAAAAATTGAATCAATTCATGTTTCCTATCACAAAGCAGCGGCAGTGGCGCAGGGAAACATCTCAATGACGCATGAATATGGATAACTTTACTAACTTAAGTCTAAACAATATATATCACTGAGGCAATCTTAACGATAGAAATCAGTCTTCCGTTGATTGTCCTACCCACATCTGGATCCGAATATTCTGCTGAAATTGCCAAACTGGACTTGAGCTGGCTATATATAGTTGATTCGGATTATAATGACTTACCGCAAGCCCCCGCATGTAACACTTTCAGTTCCCGGCCCAATAAGCAGCCGGCACGTCTCAGCTCACATTCACTGTCGTGAGTCCTGCGTGAGGATAAAATGAGATGTATGTTAAGTTAAAGTATGCACTTCCAGTATGTCTGTGACTTAAGGCGGAGCTGCAGGCCAAAACATCCTTTTGTAAATCTCAAGTTACGCAAAATATGTTCCTACTTGTTATTGACCGAGCGAGCGAAGCGAGTGAATAAGAGACTCCGTTTCAGCTTGGGCTAAAATGCGGTCGTATGTCCATCTGTCGGGATTTCTGTCCATATTACCGTCTGTTCTCTTCTACAGGACGCATTTCTAAACCGATTTTTGTGAAGTTTTGTTAGCAGGTTCGATTTACTACTTACCGCATATCATTATGCGGTCGGTGTTTTCATACTTAAGCTAAGTAGTAAACAAACACATTTCACGAATTTCCCAAGGAATCAAGCAACGAAGATTACCAAAATAAGTTATAGGCAGTAGTTTAAAGTCCCACGCACTAATTAAATGCTTTAAATTGTCCTTTGAAATAACATTTTAGGCAAAATCGTATTTTGACGTAATACCTGCACACCTATTTTCTCAGAGTCCGCTGTCCGTCCGTTGTTTACTACTTAGCTAAAGTATACAAACACAGACTTTCGATGTTTTTTTGGTCGAGTCAGTTTTTGGATTTTTTTCAAAATGGCGGAGTTATTGGTTACAAAGTTATTTTTATGCTTGTGCCTAATCAGGTGCTTTCATACGTTTGTATGTGGTATTGAAAGAAAATGCAGTCGGGTTATTGTTTTTGAAATAATTCCACGTGTTCACCCGATAAACTTGAAGGGGTCGGGGGAGTGACGGGGTAGAATAGGATAATTTAAATTTAATTTAAATTAAAAAAACCGAAATTTCCTGTGTCGCCCGCAAGGTCTCCAGCACCCGTAGTTTATTTTATCGTTATAAAAAATATTAAGTTATGTTGCTCTGATAGTTCTATGTACATCGGTGTAGAGCCTTTTTTACCATTGGACTCCTATCCTTCTAAAGCTAAAGGTCAATCCTAAGTTCCGCTGTCCGTGTGCCCAACCTCATCCAGAGAAGTGATGTGGTCCGTATCCAGACTCTACATTTTGGGAGTGTACCTGGAGTCAGACCCACAGACGGGTCGCAGCACGGGCTCGCATGGCGGCGGGCATGCGCACACGGCGCCACCGCCCTCCACGCGGCATTCGGCGCCGTGACGGCATTCCACCTCTGCGCACGGATTCACGCCTGGAAAACACCGTGAGATACTAACAAGGAGATTTTTCAGATAATGTTATGCTCAGAAGATATACTAGGAAAGTATTAAAATCTGGGTACTATCCTATGTGAATGTTATGAATAGGTAAAGGGACGCGAGATTTGTATACCTAACCCATTTTATAAGTGACCAGATATTCCACTAGAGTGAATGTTGTGTGACAGTGCCTGATAATTTCGGACCGCTTTAGGTTCCTGCCCATCCGTTTTCAGCCGGAGCGGTCCATTTTAAGTAGGAATCCGATTCCAGACCCACTAAAATAGAATCGCTCTAGCATATGGATTGTATCTTGTTAGAATATCGGCTTCTAAAGATGCATACCTGAACTGCACTGCCCCTTGAATATAATCCGCAACTGCTTTCTAGCTCTACAGGACTCCCTGTTCATTTGGCACTCGTTGGAGTATGTCTTTCCGTCGGAAGCGCAGACGGGGGAGAACTCCAGGGGACACGACTCGGCGCAGCGGCAGGCGGGGGCGCGGCGGTCGTCCAGCTGACAGACCTCCGGGTCGGGGCAGGACACTCCCGCGCAGGGGTCTGGGATACATTATATATAACACACATAGAAATTCGAGATCAAAATTCGTTAACATAATTCGGTAAAAAAGGTGGAGGTGCTATTTTGAGGTTAGAAGGCGGAAAAAAGTATTTTTACGTGTTCCTCTTCAAATAAAATGTCAAGTGTAAAAGGGAGTGTGTGCGCTTGCAGATTCAAAAGAATTGGAACCGTCCTGATCAGACCATGATTGTGTGAATTGAATTGAAAGCTGGATCCGCAGCCGGGTAACTCACCACACTTCCCGTAGTACTTGAACGTGATATTAGTCGCGGCCTCGCAAGCCGCCTTCCTCATCTCACAGTCGCCGGGGTAGTCGCGCGCGTCGCTGCCACAGAGCGGGCGAGAGCCCTCGTGGTCGCCGTAACTCGGACAGGAGGGGGGGCACTCGCACATGTGGGAGCGGCCATCGGAGGTCGGCCGGCAGAGTTCGCCGGGGCCGCAGGAGACGCCGTGGCAGGGGTTCGGGACGTCTGATGGAGATTAAGATTATGTAGGTAGATTGATTTCAGATTTAACCTCTGAACGCCTGGCGTCATCATTTGAGTAGGTCGACAATACGCCTCAAACGCCTGCGACGGGTCGAGGGAAGAATTATTTTTGTAGCACTTATTTCTCAACCAATAAAGTATAGATTGCTATGAACTTTGTCTCAGCCAATGGCGAATGAATTACACTCATTTTCTTCGCCCCTAAGTTGGTAGCAATTAAATCAGTGTTCTTTTTAAAAATATGTTACCCAAAAACTAATATTCATAATATAAATGTTCATATACCTACCTATACGTTGGCGACATTCGTGGGTATCATTTGTATATAATTTACGTATTTTATATTGTGACGAGGTGTAGGTACCTACCTACATAACTGCTATCATATTTGTTGTAATGTGAACCTGGCAACCGATAATTACATTAGCCATTTTTTTGTGACAGTTGACAGTTGTACACCACAGCCAACTTTACGGTTA
Source organism: Argyresthia goedartella (assembly GCA_949825045.1). Classification (NCBI taxonomy): domain Eukaryota; kingdom Metazoa; phylum Arthropoda; class Insecta; order Lepidoptera; family Argyresthiidae; genus Argyresthia; species Argyresthia goedartella. The sequence goes on from OX463810.1 coordinate 18,042,441, forward strand.
AGAGAATTTAAAGCTGAAATACACAATAAGCCAGTTCACCCAAAGATCTAGCAACACCTCGGAAACTTCTTCGTTGTTCACCCTTCAGAAAGTAGGTAGGGTATATTTTATGAGCTCGGTGGCGCCATCTGTTGATAAGTGGTGTCACTACGCCAAGCCTCAGTATATTAAATTTCATGATTAAACGGATCATTCAGACTAAAGAAGCTTTATACTTTTTTAATAGAAGAATGTGCATTATCTGGCTGAGCCCAAGGCGCGCAGTGTGTTATAAGAATAATAAATTTGAGGTTAGCTGATGCTGATATTGCCTATTTTTATGTTAATAATTTTAACTTAAGATTGAAGAACGATACAAGTTGCAAGAAAATAAAGAAAATAATCAAGAAACAAAATGGCCTTTTTGAAGCATTACCGACACGACACATAATTCAAACTCACCACTAGGAAATATGTAGCATGCACCAGCGACTGCCACTAATGTAGATACCAGCAAAGTGGCGGTCACAGTCGGGGATGCCATGCTCGGGCCAGGGCACTGAGGGGCCTGGAGACCATCACTCATGCTGGTCGTCCATCGTCAGGCTTGCACTGGAGACATGGAAATACAGGATGTACCCAACATAAAGTCGTAGTCTTATGTCGGCTAGTTAAGCATACTCGAGTAAACTTTCGCAACTCCATATTTTGTAAGTATATTACAAGAGTTACTCGAGTTTGGTGTTAACTCGCATTCGAAAATTTACCAATGAGAACATTGCTTGAACAAGCAAAGTCGGAATGTTTAAGGTGGTAGGTTCGAATCCCAACCGTGGAAGTGACCAACAAAGAAAAAATAACTAGGTAGGTACACTGATAAAATCATATATTATCATGTAGTTTGACATCTAGGGATTTCAATTGACAAATGGACCAATCAGATCATCGGATCAACATCAATCAGATCATCGGATCAACATCAACATGCAAAGCCTTCTTCCTCTTCTCTTCTAATTTAATTTGCTTACCTCTTTTGAGGTTAATTTTGCCAGTGACAAGTGGTATTTGACAGATCACAATTTGGTCAGGTTCTCTGACGAGAACCTCGATATTAACGTCTTGGGAGTAATTTGTTGCTTCTCAGCACCACCCGGCAGGACGTGAAGAGCTGTTTTTTATATTTATGTTTTTTATATTTTTTTATATTCATATTTTTCATATTTGTATTAGTTAAGCACAACCTATTTTTAAAAGAGATCTAAAAATAAATCTGTGGGAGTTTCTACGCCCTTCTTCTCCCACAGTGGTCCAATGTAGAGAAGAGGCAAAAAATGACGTTTGCTAAGTATATGTAAATATCTACAGTAATAAAGTACTTTGACTATTGACTATTGACTATTGACTGTTATAAAACAAGTATTTCCTTCAAACGTGAGCAACTGCCTCCTAACATGCAGTCATAAAGTCATAATAAAACCCAGCTCGTCTCAAATAAATTGGCAAATTTTTCGAATTGCATGATAAGGATAAGGCTACTGGGCTATTTTAATAAGAAGCCTTAGCCTTATCTAATTCTGACATCTACCTAGGAATTTCACAGTTACTACACGATCTATTACGAATTTGCATGTTTATGCGAAGTTTAGTAGTCTTATTAATTATATCTGAAAAGATTGAAAAATCAACCAACACGATTATTTGACACAGGTACTTAGCTGGTTACAGAAGTTACAAAAATGGACGAAGAGCTCTTTTATTGCGACTTTGCTTGTTTAAAGTGTTACGAAAAAATATATATATAAAAGAAATACGAATGTAAACGAAAGTGACAGCGTTTGTTACTCCCACTTAAGAAAGAAAAGAGAGCGCAAACAATTCGTTCGAATTAAACTAAAATAACGTAGTGCCGAACCACATAAAAATTGTTTAAAAATATAGTACGCTATTTTGTCAAAAATATTTTTAAGGAGAGTTTACGACTACATAATATCCACATTTTGAATGCAATTCCGCATTGAAAATTACAGGAAAAAATAAAACAATTTAGGTATTTTCGTAATAAAATTCAATCGAGAAAATCTCATCCAATCGCGTTTTCTTAATCAAATACTCAATAAACGTTATCCCAAAAATTAAATCTATAGATGACTGTATTGGAGGACTGTATTGTACTGAGTAAATGGATTAGGAAAAACCCCATTTTTTTCGTATCACCTAAATCGATCGCTGATTCGGTCGATTTTTCGATAGCGATTGATATCAGAAATAGATAATAAGGCTATACTGGTTGGCCGATTTATCAAATTCGATAGAAATTCCCAGATGTCAGAATTACATGACAAAGGCTACCGTTTTTTATCAGAGTACCTACCTTATTATTATTATTTTTGTTTGTTACTTCCACGGTAGGGATTTGTAAGCCATTCGTCTTGAGAGCAACAAAGGAACATTAATCAATAGTGAATACGAAAAGTTTAATAATGTATATTTGCTAACATAAATATTCGTCAAAAACAAGCTCATACTAATTGTGATTATAACCTCAAGGTTGGGTCTTGTTGTATTGACTAACCTGACATGCTGTTCGGTGGCCTTGTCCAAATTTATTGGCATTCAACAGGCAAACTGGCAAATACCAGAACCTGTTGTGTATTTGGACCAAACCATCCAAGGCAAATGTAAATTGCATCACAAAGTCAATCAATCTAATCCACTTTGAAGTTTTAATTCACTAAAAGATCGATATCAAGTGCCAAACTGATTGTTACTGTAAATTAAATTACCAATCTACTGTTAAAATTGAAAAGGGACTTACCGATTTCTCACGTGGTAAATAATGTTAAATTTATCGAAGCAGGCAAATCCCAAACAATTCAACAATTTCACTGAACTGCAATATAAACAAAAGAATGAGACTGCAAAGAATCCAAGCGTCGTTTTAGACCGAATGGCGGAGTGTGACTGACGGTAACTGAAAAACATTTGTCTATCGTTTGACTGAATGGACACGGCACATGCGCAAACGTACCTATTGGACCTAACCTCAAGAAAATATATTGAACTTTAGCAGAAATGCTGTTTTTGACAACCTACCCTTCGTAGGTAGTCGAAAACACTGCATTTAGTCGCTCAGCTCTTGGAACAGTATATATTCAGGAATTAGATTAATTCGGGAGTCTAAGAAAACACACAAGATAAAGTTTAATGTTTTATTATCATGGTATAACACCACAGAGATGTTGTAACTCTTATTACATTTTACTGCATGTAAGAGAGAATAAGAATTTACATAATGTATAAAAATAGGACTTGTTTGAGCCCTATTGGGACCCAGAAATGCATTTAGAACAGAAATCAATGTACAAATAATAAACACCCCTCCAGTCCACTGCTAAAATGCAATGACAAATGTTTATGTGCACTTATTACAAGCTTTACACAAATTGTAATGTTCGAAATTGCACATGATTTTGAATAATATGCAAACCTACTAACAATCGCTAAATTTTGTACATTTACTATGAACTATATCACTTGTGTTTCTGTCTAATTAGATGCAAGGAAAATGTGATGAGGAATAGAAATAAATACAAAATAGAATTACAGAATTAAAAAAATAGTAGGTTCATTTTTAAGACCCAGCAAATTGGCAACAAATGATACAATATAAAAATTAATGGTATTCATCTATCAAGTCTGTACATTATTATTCATCAGCGGATATAGCAATAAATAAATTCACTATACAGTCTCACATATAAAACACTCTCATCTCATTAGTATATCTATACACTTCCCTGAAAACGATGCGCTTCGCTTATCACACGGATAAAAATCCACAGCACTATTGTCACTTACACTTTACTCTCGGTCAGACCACAATGTTCTCTAGAAGACTATTTACATGAATGTACAGTGCACTGCACTAGGTGGGCGGGGCGCGCCGGTCATAGTCGCGGCGGTAGACCTCGCGCTCATAGTCGCGCTCATCGTAGGCGTAGTCGGGCGGCGCGTAGCCTCGCCAGTCGTCGGGGTAGGCGGCGCGGGACAGCGGCGCGAAGCCCATGCCTCCCGCCATAGTCGCTCCCTCGTAGTAGCCGCGGTACGCGCCCGCCGCCATGCCGCTGTAGCCCGCGTACCTGACACAGGAACACGAGATATAGTCACTTGTGAGGACGTCGGGTTGGTGGTGAATGCCAGGACTACGGCTCTAATATGTACAGCCGTTAGCGTCGATTTCTCGTTCACCATCAATAGATGCAAGTTGTAGGCCAGAACCGAAGACTCGCAAATTATGCTGTCGCTGTCTCCCGCTAGGACATCGCCAGTATGACATCTGCTACACTTTGGTCGAGCTGCCTTGCCACGTGCTGGATATTTTCAAATAACGCCGGCACTCACTCAAAAAAAGCCACCGCCAGAATAATAAATAAGGTAATTTGTTTTTATTACGTGAGTGTCGTGGCAAAGCGGCGCGATCAAAGGTGACGCTAACAAAATGAATAAACTTGACATGAGTTGCGTGCCACTCACCCCCGCTTGTCGTGCGGCCGCGGGTTGCGGTCGCCGCGGTACTGCCGGGGCCCAGGGAAGGCCGGCGGCGCTGGCCAGGCGCCCGCGTGCTCGTGCCCCGCCAGGTAGCCGGGCCGCGCACGCCCCCCGCCACCGCCGCTGTCCCGGCGCGTGCGCGAGCGCTCGCGGTCTCGCTCCCGCTCGTCGGCGCGCCGCTCGCGGTCTCGCTCCCGCTCCCGGCCGCGGTCGCGCTCCGAGCGGCGTTCTCTGTGCACATCAAGCTCGTCCCGCTTCAAGCTCCTATCTCTATCCTTGCGATCCTTGTGCTTGTGTTTATGTCTGCTGGGATGGAGGCGAGATGGTTGCGGTGAGAGCGCGAGGAGACGGTTAGTGACGAGGGTTACATGTGAATGACGGGCGAATGTTGAAGCATGCGAAATGGAATGACTCACTCTGAATACGGTATTTGTCAAGGTAGTAAAATAAATCTAGAAACATTTCTCAAGCTGAAACTATTTCAACAAAAACATTTGACAATGGTTGCGATTTGGAAGGCACGGACAACTAGCCGCTCTAAACTATTTTGAGAACTAATATTAGTTTGAATTACGTTAATCGGTATTTGGAAGTCACGCTCTCTACACGCAAACTAAGAATAGTTGTCGTATTTTTTTCCAACTAAACGAATTACCGCCCCTAGGGACAGTTCTGAACCACAATGTATCTTTTTATTTCTCGATTATGTTTCGATACAATCGATATATTTCGTCATAGTCAAATAAAGAAACTGTTCAAATATATTTTCAAATTATTATTAATTTATTATTACACGTGCATTTTATAGTGTTTAAATTATATTTTTAAGATAATTTCAATAATAATCCACGGATAGACCCATTTTGAATAAACTAAAATTATGTTCAATCAGTTTCAGAACGTTTGTGTTGCAAGCCGCGGGCGGCGCGAACTGTCTTGTCGCCTGTCACACTTACTTCAGTCATTATTCTTTTCACGGTGATTTTGATTATTTCCTTTCTTTTTGTGCTGTATTTCGTGTTATTATTGGAGAAGAAGAACAGCAGGAAACAAATGTCGAAACGGCAACAGGCGCTGCTAACCGCTGCTTTTAGAGCGGCTCCATTCAAACAACGAGATTGTTCGGGGTATGTGCATTGCAATAACTTGTTTGTTTGGTAAACAGATTGTGATGTGTTTTGTGACTGCGACTTCTCATCTCTCCCCACTATGGGACACTGATATGCATGTCTGACATGGTACCCACCTATCTATTTTGCTCTTATTCGGGATGAGAAGACCTATCACTAGGTATAAATGACAGAAATCCGCCGACAATTTTCCCGCGCAATCAAATTACAAATAGTGAGGAAGGCATATGTTTTCACTTTGCTAAACTTTTGCAGGGAATAGAGCGAGGCCCAGGATAATGGAGCAGGAGCAGTGGTCGGCCCTTGCCACACAGCTCAATTTATTGGGCTGCGGCAGAGATTTGAAGGAGGCAATATGTATGTCTAATATTTGTTTAGATAAGTTTCTACTGACCAGATAGGTACTAGAGTGTGAGAATGATACACATATTAATATGTAGCCCATTAATGTCCCCACCGAGGGGCATGGGGCTTTACTTGGATAGAAGTAAGATTGAGTCATAAGTACTCCACCATGCTGGTTCTGCCGGTTCGATAGAGGGGTGTCAACCCATAGTAGTGGCCAACCCAACTGTCAGAAGAAATCAAGCTGAAGGCCTATGACACAGCTACAACCGAGTATGAGACACATAAGTGATATAAATAGATTAACTGGCCTAGAATTAGCCGGAGAACATAGCTTATTATGAAAGTTATGTCATTCATGAAGTTGTTTGTATTGTGTAATGTATTCTTTTTAAATTGTATTGTATAGGCATGGACCTAGTGGCCATGCCGTGGTCATTACAGCAAAGCAAGTCATTCTAGTGGTCATAATCATAAATGATAGCTAATCAAAAAATTGTGTTGATAAACTTGTCCTCCAAGAAAAGTCCCATGCTACTCTAATACTTCCGTCGGTTGGATTTTCTACTGTCTGACGTCTTAATGCCGTCTCGCTCAAGAGTATGGATTGCATGTCTTTTGTTAGTCATTTTCATATTAATTAGTTGAATGGTACCTTGTTGTATATTTCATTTAGGCTGTTGCTTTTCAAGATGTGAATAATGAAAGCAATAAGTTGTTTGTTTACAAATACTTTATGTCTCTGTTATATTTCATAATACAAATACTTATGTAGTCTTGTTTACTTTGCAGGGCAGCGGATTCACCTGCACTCCTGTTGGTGCAGGCTTAAAATGAAAACTCCCGCTTGATGCGCGAAACTTTGCGGGAGTCAACAGCTGAATAGACGGCCGCTATCAGGGCTGACACAACCGCTGTTGCCGTGTGCTCGAGCCGCCAGACTGTGCAGAGGCACACGGAACCACAATAAATAAATCAGTTTGTTAATAAAATATTTAAAAGTATAAGATTGTGTTTATTTTTTTATGTAAATTAACTATGAACAAGGTTAGCCCGCTGCTGACGGCCTTCCTGCAGGAAGTCAAACGCGTCTTCAACTTCCATATCGTTGGCCGCGCCAGCAGTGGTCTCCTATTCGTCTTCTGAATCTAAAATAAAAATAATACGTAGTAGGTCCACATAATATAGGTATGTATTTCGAAAGTTTTGGCAAACGTTATAATCGGTGGACTTTTGCAGCTTCCATTCTTATGTCTATATATCTTGCCATCATAGTTATGAGCCTGGCATAGTTTGGGCTGCAATATGCAAGCATAAATCAATTTAGTTTACCTAACATAACTGAAGAAGAGGTAGAAAAATGAAAGGCACGGGACCTGAGTAGGTATAGATCTCGTGGTAAAGGAAGGCCTGTACCCAGCAGTGCGTAAATGTGCGCTGATTTAATTGATTGAAGGAAATTGATAAGAATGTGAATAACAATCTGTTCTAACTTACCGCCGGTAATTAGACTCTTCGTCTAGGGCTAAGAAGCCGCCACGCATTCGATATCCATTTTATTTCGTTATACATATTTTAGGATCAAGAATTCACGACGCGTGAAAACCGCCAAAATAGAAGTCATGACAAGAAAAATAAATTTTCCGCTTAAAGTTACGTTCGATTGATTGATTGATTAAATTGCGTGATTATCTCGAATTAGACTGAAATACACACGAAATAATAGTTTTCATACGAAATCCGACCAAAATGGCCTCAAGCTAATTTTAATTGCCACCAAAACCATGCTCGTTAATTTTAACTGCTATCTGTCAAAAAGGAACTAAAATCGGCCATCTAAAATGCCTTCCGAATACGAAATCCATACAAATTGGCACACACTAAACGAGACAAGTTAAAATTAACTTTTAAAAACAAATATCGATTAATTTTGGCGCCTTCCGAATACCAATTAAAGCTAAGCAACTAAGATGACGTCATGATGACGTTTAGTTGTCTAGTTGGCTGTTAATTTTAGTTTGTGTCACCTTCCAAATCGCAACCAATATCAGAATTGTATATTTCCGGCAGTTGTTATTTACAAACTCAATTTTGTGTTAAAAGGACAGCATTTGACTATGACATCACATGCTAGTATTTCATAGAACTCGTGAACAAAATTACCGTTTTGACAGTTCCTAAAAAGTATCTATTATGACTAGCAGTCAAATACCGTATTGAGTGTAAAGTATAATGTTTAGTATTCAATACGAGGGCTACTCTACGTTACATTAAATGTAAACTACACCAACTTTACTTTCTAAATCAAATTATTTATTCCAAATACTTTTAGGAAAAGTACTGTATTGTTTAAAAAAGAATGAAATGGGAATGGGACAAATGATCAGCAATAAAAAATTGTCCCTGGGCTCTCTTAAGCAATGGCACCGATGTCCGGTTTTGCTCGCGCCGGGTGGCGCCGGCGTAGTTGGGAGGCAAAGAGATTCATTCATCTGAGCTTAGGTTAAAAAACACGTCACGTGATCTTTCAAATACACTTGACACTCCGAAAATTAATCTAAACTGATAACTTTGACAGATAGACAGCCTCCAACTACACGACGCCATCTACAATCAGCTGTTTAGATAAGATGCCACTGACAGACCACATCGATGCATACCGCATAACTGAGTGAGTACGTTCTTGTGGTAGTGAAGTGAAGATGCAGCAGAGATATGTTGTCGTCCCTCAACTATCCCAAGAACTTGCTTATGCATTATGGAAATCCAAAGGACCTTCCAATAAACATATGTATATTATTATTGAAAGGTCTGCAGTTTGATTGCGCCTGCGCTCACCTCTCATGTCGTTTCTTCTCCTGCGGGTCGGGGTCACACTCCCCGTCCTCCAGTTTCCGCTTCACCCCGGAGCTATGCGGCGGCTTGTCTCCACTTTTCTCTTTCTCCTTCTCCACCTTTGGCCGCTTCTCTTTGCGGTCGCTTTCTTCTTCACTCTTATGATTCTTCTTGGGCTTGACATTGTTGTTTGCATTGTGATTGTTCTTTGACTGGGGAGGTCAAACACACGTGAGAAAATTCAGCCAAGTATTTTAAAAAGTTCGAGAGGAATTAAAACCACAGATTAAACACAGCATTGACAGTGCGACGATTTATGTCACGTGTATGTTTATGATAAAGGCAAGTAGACTATATTCCGAAAAACCTGTACAAAGCCCAACCACTGGTCAACAAATACCGTTTTTCTCTAATCCAATATAAGGAAAACTCACCTTTTTATTTTCCTTATGCTTTCCGCCTTTCTTCGTGCCATCTTCGTTTTTCTTCTGGCCAAACTTGTACAACTTAAACAGCTGTTTGGCGTCGAAGTTGGTAAACTTGGACACGAAGTACCAGAGATTGCTTCTCCACTCCACCTTCTTCTCGGGTTCAGGGTAGGCCTCTAGACAAATGTCGATTTGGTTTCCTATCTGCGTGAGGAACGTTCTCGTTCTTGTGACTTGTTCGGACTCCGTCAATGTTTGGTCTGGGTTGTCGAGCGCCCTCAAAGCCTTCTTAACCGGCCTCATTTTTTCTTTGCACTAAAATATAAGATATAACTTTTAGGTTACTCTTTGCTGGTAAACTAACTTAGAACTTCTAGAGCTTCCAAACATCTAAATAATATACAGGAGCAGAAACTGCCGTGATCAAGGGATCCCCTGACATCAACGCACTGCTAAAACCACTGGTCTTATGGCCGAGCACCCATCTGAGTAACGTGACAGACAAATAGTATTGGAGTAGCATTGTCATCACCTGTCACGTCTCTTACAAGGACGCTTGGCCTTTTGAGTACCAAGAGTACATTGCAAGCGTTTAAAATTTGGTAGGCCCATAATTAATGTGGCAGGTGTTTGCATACCTCTTCAAAGACCGAAGGGTCTAGATCGCCCAGCACCTCCAGCGCCCTGGGTTCGTGGTTGGCCGTGAAGTGCATGGGCCCGACGGGCTTCTTGCGACCCTTCGTCTTATCGCCCTTCGCCGTCCGATCCTTGCCCTCCTTCTTCGTGCGCTTCTTGTCCTTTTCTTTTCTGTCGTTGGAGGTCTCGTCGTGAGTTGAAACCTCGTCTAACTTTGTTTTAGCCTGAAATGACATGCACTCCTTTATATTTGCCAATGTATGACAAGGTTTCATGGACAAATTTTGTACGAGAATCTGTGCTTGTACCTTGAAAATGTTTTTTTTTTTACAAAAGCCGGCCATTCGTTGTTACGATACCCCCAAAACAATATCACTGGGGTCTTTGACAAAACGCATTTGTTAACAACACCACCGTAATGTTGGGATAACACAATTTATTCAATAATATTATATCGCGCTTGTTAACTCCCAATGGTTGATAAAGTAAAAGCATATGCAATAACTAATAATAGTAAATAAATAACAGCAGTAATGAAACAGTGTTAGGTTTATTCAATAAAATAATGTCAAACCAAGGTTCTGAAACCCTTTACCTATTTTTATAATTTTCATATTAACTAATTTCCCTATTTCCCACATTATAGTTCGAGAGTATAGGTATAGTTCCTACATCGACACACAACTAGGTAGGACACTAATCATCAGTGGTGTCGTTAACAAATGCCATTTGTCAACGACACCTCAGGGGTATCGTTTTAGGGGTGTTGTTAACAATGAACGAAGCCGACGGTACATATCTGCCCGAGAATAGGTTGGCTTGTTAACATGAGATAATAAATATCTACGACATAGTGCACAATACCACATAAGAGCGTCGTGTCTTTACCTTATCATTTTTATCGTTTTTAGCAGTCTTATTATTAGTTTTCTTATTATTCTCCTCCGCCGAACTAATATCGTCTTCTACAATATCCTTCGTCACAGGTTCCTTGTTCCCCCGCTTGGCTCGCGGCTTGCGTTGTTTCTGCTTCCCATTCTTCTGATCTAATAATTTCTTGATTAATTTCAATAGGTATTCTGCCCGCGACTGTAGGTGCTTGGCCTGGGGTTTCTTTTCTTCGTTGGTGAGTATTTTGTCGCATATCTCGAAGGATGAGTCCATCTTAATGGCTTCCCACGAGCCCATCCCGTACTGGTAGATGCCGGCCAGCAGCTTCGAGTCGTCTGCGACACTCCACTCCACGTCGAAGTTCGCCGGTCTCGTCCTGGAAATAAACAATCGAATCATTCATGGGGAATAAAGCTGCCCAATTAGTTTCACGTAGAGACCAACACAGAGCTAGTAAGCAAAGAGTTCCGTTCATCTTAGGTTACAAATTAATCACAGAGTAACTAACACTAGAGTTTAAGAGTTTTTCGTTATTCAGATAAAAGAATTCTCATTATACAGATATCCAGATAACCTCAGATGAACAAAATTCTTTGATACTTTTGATAATGTTTAACAAGTCTCAGACACAATGCCGTCGAGCAACAAGTTTTGCGTAATCTTCCACATTGGTCAGCTCTCCACCCAAGTAAACTGTCTTGACATCTTAGATTATACAAACACTAGATACCGCGTTAGTACTGAATGACAGCGGTGAAAACAGGCCAACTTTAGCAGGCTAGTGTGCGTGTCGACATGTTGGAACGCTCGCGACCTGTTAATCTGTGTGCGTGTCAAATGTTGCCACAAAAGCAATACTACCGGAAAAAGTAGGGAAACTGTACAAGTTGGTGGATTACCTTCGATCATTTATTCTACAGTATAACCTAAATAAATAAACTTGGTAAATAAACTTGGTAAATAAACTAAACTAATTTTAACCATATTATGTTAGCTGAATTTCGGTTAAGTATGCAACTAAATATTTTTTATCTTCACAGATTTAACTTAAATATCTATCTTTCGTGTAGCTAATGGTATGGTATGACTAATTTGGAACTACATAATTTGTAATATTCATAGGCACTACATAATGTATAATATTCTCAAGTAATAAACTAATTCATATAGCGACTGGTAAACAAATTAGACTGAAAAGAAAATGACTGAGTATTTATTTAATCCTTTTTCAATAGGTAGCGTCAAAAAAGACCCCGCCTTACATGCGCAGGGTTTTTCAGGCCCATCTTTTAATTGGAAATGCAGTAAGAGATGTGAAATCAGACCTCAAAACAATAAAAATGGCTAGTCTTAAGATTCATTTCTAGCCTCGGTTAATGTCCGAAGTCATGTTCGTTTGTGATAACGGATTTTATCTTTAATCTGCTAGATTGCACATTAGCCGATGCGTTTCGGTTAATGTTTGACGTTAGTTAGCCAATGTTAAAAACGAAGTATTCGTGCGACTGCGGGGAGCGGAGCGGGGTAATTTTATTCAGATATGAAAGCTATTTCTAATATCAGGGCAAAACACTGCGGTAGCTTAGGTGAAGAGTAAAGAAAAACTATAGTAAGACGAGTATAAGTATTTTTTGTTGTTTTTACATGTTCAACCTAACACGAAGGATAAAGGGGGCTTCGCTTTGCTCACCCCCTTTATCCTTCACCTAAGCTACCGCAGTGTTTACGGCTACATCCCACATCATCACTTATTCCAGATTAAGACGGTAATTTTTTAACATTAGCCTAGGTATACTGAAAAATAAACTTAAGTTTAGTTAACTTAAGCTAATGTCAACCATATTTTCTCACCAATCTTTAGCCTCAACAGCGTCGAGGCTAAACTGCAGTTTAGCCGACTAATGTTGAAATCATTTATCGCAATGAACATTATTTCGGACATTAGCCGACGCTCGAAATTAATCTTAAGACTAGCCGGCTAAACTTAAGTTTAGATACACACCTAGCTTTAGCCGTAACATATACATCATTTATTACATTATTATGTTTTAGTTGTACTTGTGTGTTGACTCCAACCGGATTCCCAGATATAGATTTTGAAGCAAATCGGACTAGTAACTACGAAGTATGATTGAGTTTGGTCACAACTGTGATTTTGCCACCCCGTATGGAAAAAGGCGATGCTAGTTTATCACCTCATGTTCAAAAGCACTTTGGTGCGAGCATAGTTGTAATTTGTGGGGAAATTTTGCATTGAAAAACTGGCAACACCTATAAAACGTAAAGTGTGAATCATGTGAAATCAACAAGAAATTTACTTAATGTTTTACGAAATACAACGAATTTAGGTTGACTTCCCGTTGAAATGATGGCTTGTGATTTGCTTTTATTCGTCCTTTGTAATTTCTACATACTTTAATCGCACAGCAAGGCATTTTTTATCAAATTTTGATGACCTGTGAAAATGTACAACGCGTGCGTCTCCAATGTCAGCTCAAGGCAGACTGTTTGAATGGCGGTCCACTGTTGTGCGCCTTATTTTTTGACGCAATTGCGAAAGTGACACTCCGTCTATAGAGTAAATAGTCTAAGCTTGACATTCATTTCGATTGACTACTAAGGTTTTTGGCTATATAGAGCTATATAGAGTTCAATAAGACCGATGATGTTTTGTACATTGATTCCGATGCAGAACGAAGGTTGCGAGCCGAGTAAATGTACCTATTCTAGTGCCTAAGAGAAGGCCAAAGGGTAAAATGTTAAAATATTTAAAATCTGAATATAAGTTCAAAATATATAAAATCATAATAAATAATGGTTGAAAGGTACAACCAACAAAATTAATAATGTTCGAAATACATACTGACGAAATGCATCATGCAGCTTTTAATGGTTCAAAATATAATCAAAATCCAGAAAGTACCTACAAAAAAATACATACAGTTAAAATTTAAATGTTTTTATTATTTTCATGGTCTCATCAAATATAGTGAGTGGATTTTGTTAAGAATTATGTCCCTAAAAACCCTTAAATGAATACTATTAACTACATTCTGAGAGTAGCATTAAGATTACCTCGAGAGACAGAAAGTTAACCTATTTGCCGAATTTCCCCTTTTTATAATATTATATATTCTTGAATGTGAATGAACAAACTTAAGACGGCTTACATCAGCAAGACGCATAATCGTACTTTTCAAGTTTGATATGAGAAAGGTCATTGGGCATTTTTGACCCGGTACCTCGAAGTTCGCGTCCACTAATAAAATGTGGTTTTTATTGAAGGTTAACATTTCACGGAATTTCAATCCTATTTATTTTAATGCTAAAGTAAGTATGGGAAAAAACTTATGAGGTTTTTAAGTTTTTCGGTTATTTACCTCGAGAATGGTATTATTGATGAATCGATTACCAAAATTAATAATAATATAATAATAATAATAATAATACTTTGGACACTATTTACACACATTGATCTAGCCCCAAACTAGGATTCCCTGCATCTTGGGTACTAGACAACGATACACATACTTATATAGATAAATATTATACTTAGATATTATTTTTGCGGATGAGTGGGCGACCCATTAGCTTCGTCCCATAAAAAATATGGAATCGAACCAATAGTGTGTCTGCCTGTGTGTGTGTGTTGTCAATAGTCTTCTTCTTCTACCATCAAACGTTTTAAGTCTGTCTTCGTTAAGGAGGAGAGTGTGGACTCACAAGATGTTTACAACTTATGAAGAACTTCCGACAGCAGAGAACATCGGAAAGATAGGGAGCTTAATCCTTATTTGCTCGTCACTGTCTATTTATTTATTGTATCATTTTCATAACTATTCTATATCATGGTAAATATTTCTGTGATGCGTGCGCACTTTTTTTTTTAACTTTTCGGGAACTTTCCAAACATCCTTGTCATTTCTTGTTGATTGTACATGCGGCGAGAGCTGGGCAGCTAAATACTTCCAAATACCTTTCACAATCTATAATATAAATCTTTAAATATTATATTACCTGGCTTTTTCACTTCTCCTCTTCCTTCTTAGTTTCCTCTAAGAACTCTTTCCCTGTTTGCTTATTTTGATTGACCCTTTACGCGCGTTTCATGGACTTGAATTTTGCCTAACTATTGGTGCTAAAACGTAAAATGAAAATAATTGTGTATTATGTGGCCTACCTGTGCTACGTCGCCGAAAACATATCCTTACATAACTCCTGCTCGAACGCTACAGACATCATATCGTAATATTGTTACAAGAAATCATTCCACGCGAGGTAATTACAAGTAACAATAAATGTTTCCTTCAAATAGAAAAAGAGGTTTCATAAAATGTTATGGATGGTCTCTGTAAAACAGCACAAGGTAAGTGTAATATAGACAACAATGAGCAAATATTTTTATTTCTTTTAGATACTGTTAAGTGGCACAAGATCCGTATGTCATTCATGTTGGCCAAGGTGAAGTCGTCATGTGAGAAGTCGACATGTACCAATTCAGCCTGTACTGGATCGGCCACCTCAACAAGTTGAAGCAGAACCAGATAACGAAATCGGTGTTGTGGAACCTCCAATGGATATCCGCTCTGTTGTCCTTAATGGATATAAGCGTGCATCTAATACCGCGAGACGCTGTATATTTGGAAACTTCAGAAAGATGGTAGCAAATAATGTCCTATCATGTGCCAGGTTATATATGCTGCACGATCATAATTTTTACATACCTCAGCTAACCCGGGTATGCAACACCCATTTCACAAGTAATGAACGGGAAGATTTACTGGACGATGAAACGATCCATGAAAACTTCAATGGTCATCATGTACTCGATATAATAAGCGTATATAAGCGTGGGGCTACGAAAACAAAAAACAATTAGGCTAAATAAGATAAGATAGATGATAATGAATTGCACTTTTGGACAGCAGTGACGAAAAAAGAGTTCAATATGATCTTGAACGAGACAGTTTCATTACAAAATAGGTCAAAGCGTCCAGCCACGGTTCTTGGGATGTACTTAACCAAACTAAGAACCGGCGAGTTAGATGAGCGCTTACGTTCGCAACGGAACAACGTTCAATACATCCAGAAGAACACTAGAACGTGACTTCGAAACAGCTCGGGAATGCTTAGAGGAGGAATTTATGCCACAACATCTGGGGTTAAATCATATATCTAGAGAAGAAATCGTAGGTTTACAATTAATTAAACGTAATCGTACATTGCTAATACCGAGCCATTTCTTAAGTGGTAACGATCATCAAGCGCGATACTTGTTTGAGATGAAACGTATATTTATGTTCAAAAAAGTGCCAATTTCCTTTTCCCAAGGTAATCACATAGTTTGCATAAATACCGCAACCATCTAAAACATTTTGTGATAGTGTGCACCGATGGTTACATAATCGACGTGATCGGACCATACAAAGCAATGAAGTCGGTTGCCACAATAATGAGTGAACTAATGCGTGAAGAATCTCCACTGCATGGTTACTTGCTACCTGGCGACGTATTCATATGAACCAAGTTCATATAACGTGGTTTCGGGATGGAATCCCAGCTATAGAACAATGTGGATATATTCCACATATGCCACCAACAAGACAAAGACGAGGACAACTGACAACAATCGATGCCAATAAATCAAGATTAATAACAATGGTCCGATGGGTCGTTGAGACTATTAATGACTCATTACCTCCAATAATAATTAAACATAATCGCATGTTAGGGGCTCCAAAATATTTACTAAAATAAAAATTTAAAACCCTAAATTATGGGATTCGTGTGCTTTGCGAACGAGTTTCCACTTCCCAGGTCAGTACCAGCCGTGGCCTTCCAAAGGGTGGACGAATCAAAGGGTGGACATTTGAAAATGGAACTGGGGTGTGGCTACGGATTTGGAGCGCGCTCAACAATTTTTTTTACTTTGGTTAGTGATTATTATATACAGTGCGTTACCAGCAGCTGGGCTTTTAATTAAGGACGTTAAAATAACGTCTGTCTGTCTGTCTGTAACCATAACATTAATTTAAATTATTAAATTAAATTTCGGAGTTTGTTAACTTTCTAACAAAATTTTGATTGCCCGCAATGTAAAGCACGCAAGTTACTATCAACACTTGTCGTGCCTGTCACACTGTCACACTATCGACATGCCTTGTACCAAGTAATTCAACGACATGAGTTACGACTATTAGGCAATACGTCTACTACATTTAAGCTGCAAATTTAGAAAGTTTAATTGTGGAGTTAATTAACATAATTATGTAGTAAATCATAATCATACGTGCAAACGATTGTTAACGGAGCATGTTATTATCAGTTTTAATAAATGCCCACATGCCGGTAACAGACTGTATATGATGTTAGTTTAGATTTGACTTGTTTTTTTTTTATTAAATGAAAACATCTTCACCTGTAAAGTGTACGTCTAACGCCTAAAACGTGTCGCAGGGTGACGGGAGTTGACAGGATAATGATACGTAGGAATCAGCAACACGTTCTACTGGTTTGCTACAATTTTAATTATTTTATCTACACACATACTATACACCCTCTTTACTGCGTCCTAAACCGCATATTACGACCAGTATAATGATATAATAGTTGGTAAAAACTCATTTCAAAACTATCGATATCGACAAAGATATTACTACGACAATTTATGAATTCAGCAGTGAGAATATAAGTATTGATCTGTGTATCGAACGTCTTGTCTTGTGATTTTAATATAGTTTTTTAAGTAAATTTCATGTATGTGTTATAAATAATCAAATAATAAGAAATAATAATGATAACAAAATAATAAGAACATTAATTACAAACCCTGATTTATAATTGATTAGCTCTCAAGAATGTTATATTGATGTTTATTATTTATAATATGTATAATAATTATCTGGCTTGAAACATTAGTGATACTTTTACCTTTGTTATATACATTATAAGTACCTACTTATAGTGTATATAACACATACAATTTTTTTTCTTTTTAGAGTCTAGTCTAGTCAAAAATTTATATTAATAAACATTAAAAAAACAAAAGAGTTTTTATATTGACATAACTACCTCAAAATTTTAACTTTAGCGCGAGTTGACGACAACAAAAATAGGTTTTATCTACACAAGTTTCATAAACCCTCTTTACGGCGCGGCGTCCAAAAACCGCACGTTACGACCAGCATAATGTAATACTACTTGGTAAAAACTCCTATCTTATAAATTTTCGACAAAATATGACATTAAAATTTCGAACGCCGAGCCCGCCCGCGTGCCGCCCCTAGTTTGTCTGTGAAGTTGGTACTACTGAACAAGCTAAACAAGTGCAGAGCAATTATCAATGCCACCATGCCGGTTGAACATGAGGTTCCTGAACACATGAAAGGGAGCTTATGATATGTGTGTAGATAAACTAGTGTATGTAGCTGTACATAATTAGGCATTAAACTCTCGAGTGATATTATTATGAAACTCGCCTTCGGCTGGCTTCATAAACCTACTCTCGATTTTCAACTTATGAGTGTTACTGGTTAGTATAGACAGTATAGTACATCAGTATCAACATCATGCTTAAGCCACACCGACCCACTAATGAGTTTTAATGCCCTCCATTATGTAACAGTCACATAAAAGTAGTTTATGTGACTGCTACATAATGGAGGGCATTAATACTAATAATGTCTATCCAGACGAGGCGTTTCTGTCAATATGAATGTATCGGGGTAACATGGCTTCTTTTATGGACTGGTTACATTTTGAGCATTATGCATTTCAAGTTCCTTTGTTTGTAACAAGTTTAAATTTTAACCATTATACATTTCGACAATTATATATTTTGAACATTATCGGCATGTTCCGAATCGCACCATAATCGATTATAGCGTCTACGAAGTCGTTCCGAATGAGTTTTAGCGTGATAACGATAGCTCAAAATGGTTGATATGACGTCATGAATGACATAATTAATGACGCCATGTTGTGCTATAATCGCCTACACTTCTGAGCGTCAGCACTGTGAGCGAGCCTCAAAAGTGACAGCTGTCACGATGACAGAAGACAAACAACCTTAGAACAGCAACCAGCAGCGACTCCTGGCGCTCTTTCATTGTTTATTTCCTCACTTATTCACCCAAAACAAAACGAATATAACTACTACGACTGAAAGTGATAATAACGTCAATAACTAACAAAAGTTGGGTTATAATAGTGTCATCTATCAGCGAGAACGTCTACCGTCGCGTTCAAAGCGTTCCGAATGGATATATATGATGGTCGTCATTTCCCACTCGGAACGGGCATGATGGTCGTGACGTCACGTGAGCGATGATGTCTTTGTTGACGTGACTGGGAACGCGACATATGTATACGAAGTTTATGGATTCAGAACTTTTAAATTACTTTATATATGTTTTATATATTTTGATACATTCTTTATTTTGATTTTATACATTTTGATGAACTATATTATAAATTTATATATTCTGAGATTACAAATTTCAATATGTTCCCGGCCAAAGATCTTTCCACCAAACCACCTCTGTCGGATGGCATAACCAAGGGTAGCTGGTACCATACACCGCATGGGACCGAGTGGAGAGGCGTGGGGGGACGACCAACAATTAATTACCTAACAGGCAGATGTACGCGAGTCGCAAACTCTGTGTCGTTGCGGACCGGTCTCTATCGCCCAACCAATAGATCCCGGGTTCAAATCTCTGCTGAGGAGAAGAAATAAATACCCAGGTCTTGGCGGGTTCAAATCTCTGCTGAGGAGAAGAAATAAATACCCAGGTATTGGCGGGTTCAAATCTCTGCTGAGGAGAAGAAATAAATACCCAGATCTTGGCGGGTTCAAATCTCTGCTGAGGAGAAGAAATAAATACCCAGGTCTTGGCGGGTTAAAATCTCGGCTGAGGAGAAGAAATAAATACCCAGATCTTGGCAGGTTCAAATCTCGGCTGAGGAGAAGAAATAAATACCCAGGTCTTGGTTTTTTATATTTGTGTGACGTCGCCGTTTCTGGTTCCCACGACACAGGGTATCCTAGTGTGGGGCTAGAAATAATGTATGTGCCTGAGTCGGGCGTCACTTTATAAATTAGCACCCAGTAATGTTTTTGTTGATGTTACCTGAAGTCGAGCTGCCACTTGAGCCGCTCCTCCTTGGTGTCGGGCAGGAACTGGTCGAGCGGCGCCATCTCGTCCATGCAGGCGGCCAGCGTCTTCGCGTTCACGTTCACGCCGCCGAGCTTGAACGTCCGCCGCACGTTCTTGCGCCCCTCGCCTTGATCGTCTGGATACATATAACAGAGCGTTACAGTTTTGGCGACTTGGGGTGAAGAAAGCCAGAGGTAATTTTGTATCTATTGTAAGATTTGGTTACCAAACCAGGCCCATGTGGTGCCCGTAAAGTCCTTCGGCGCGTTAATCTCGAGAACTACTGGAGCGATAACTACCCGGTAAACCAAAAACTATCCAGAGTCGAATTGGGTCGCTTGTTTAAATATAAAGAACTTGTTGATGTTTATTACGAGGCTATTGGTTAAGGTCGAAACTTGACTAAATAGAATGACATAGGGTAGACCAAAGCACGTGATGCTGCTGTGTATATATGTGTGTGTACTGACTGGGCGGCGCGCTGCTGAACACGTGCCGGCAGCGCTCCTGCAGCAGCTCGGCGAGGCGGCGCAGCTCCGCCAGTGGCTTCTCCTGCAGCTCCGCGTCGCACGCGATGCTGTCGAGGTGCTTCAGCGGCGCGGAGAACTTCTTGTAGCTCTTCACGAACCGACGGATCTGGAAAGGGACGGTGGTGTGATTTGGGGGCGTCAGCAGAAAGGATGTATAACTTTTAAGATATTCCGATATGTGCGCCTACTCTAGATCGGGCCGCGCTCAGATGAAACAGCCGGTTTCGTGGCTTGCGTGTCGCTCCCATGTGCGAGTCTTCATGTCTGTCTCGACCACCCTCTCACCTCCTGGTCGGTGAATCCCTTGATGCGCTCGCGATGCCCGGCAGGCGGACGGCCGCGCTTCTTGGGCCGGTCGTCCCCGCTGACGTCGTCACCGCTGACATCGCTGACGTCATCTCCCTCCTCGTCCGCCGAGCCGCGCTCCGCCGAGCCGCGCCCGCGCCGCCGCCCGCGCTCGTCTGAGGGGGGAAGGGGCACGATGACGTATGGCACCTTGACGTTAGACGCCCGGAGTGTTTGGAGAAGCAAATTCTGACAGGGTAAATAGAATTAAACTCCTGCTCGCACGCGTTAGCCCTAAAAAGGGCGAAATATGAAATCTACGCCTAATCGCGGTAGCCCTAAAGAGAGCTGGCGTTTGCGCGTGAAATCGAGGTTTCAAAAATCATCGATTATGTTACGTTCGATCGTTGAACAATAAAACCGGTTATAAAAACACTGAAGCCGAAGCGACCTAATCGTATTTAGTATGTATGGTCCTTATTAAAGCTACCAATATTCCGATATGATTTTTTTGCGTATTGTTGTTATCCGCGGCCAAGTTTCTGCGCTGCTCTGTGTTTCTCAGTTTTGAAATATATTTTTTTGTATATTGGATTACATTTCACAAGAAATGCCTATGTAGTTTGCATGTATTGCATATGGAAGCTAATAAATTATTGCTAAAAAAAACTATGGTCAATTGTGATTCGGGGATATTTTTAGCGTGGGCAGTCTTTTTTTTTTATAAAGCTTCCATAAATATATAAATTCAATTCCTCTACGCAAATAATGGCAATTCCGCAATTTCGCATATTCGAAAAATCTTTGTTTCCGTTTTTGTTACTGATGATGTATGGGAGGTGTAGTATAAGAATGTATTGATTGATAAGGTATATATTTAGGATAATAAAAGCCGTAAATTTGATACACAATTATCACGTGTTAGAAATAAAAATACTACCATGAAACGCTGATTTTTTCTCACGGCTGTACATTGACTGCCCACAAATATGTGAAGCATAGTTGGATGGGGTATAAGGTCATTAAATCAGATAAAGGTGTATCAATAACGATGTGTTCACTTTGTATTTCAATGCTTTACATGTAATAGTTTAGTTCCATCATTTAGTAAACATCGGCATATAATTTCTGCACACGGCTATGACACCTTGAACCATTATAGTTAATGAGCATTATTTATGCGCTCAGTGGGAGGGTTAAACTATGAGAAACAGCCTGCGTTTTGGTGTAGTCCTTCACAACACAGTTATACCAACAGTACCGGTCCTAATTTGAGACTAAAGAATATTATTATTTTAAAGCCAGGGTTAATATCGACTTACTGTTATTCGCATTTTGTTGCATGTTCTTTCTCCGAGGTGGCAGATACAGATCTTCCATTTCTTTG
This sequence comes from Argyresthia goedartella, assembly GCA_949825045.1. Classification (NCBI taxonomy): domain Eukaryota; kingdom Metazoa; phylum Arthropoda; class Insecta; order Lepidoptera; family Argyresthiidae; genus Argyresthia; species Argyresthia goedartella. The sequence goes on from OX463810.1 coordinate 18,064,593, forward strand.
TTCTTTTCCTCTTCAGCTATTGCCTTCTTTACATTCTCGGGTATGATGTCATCCTGCAAGAATAACCAGATTTGAGAATGTGCTCTTTTTGCGCATGTAACTTACCATAATCTTCTACAATTTTATTTTTTGATTTTAGACTACAATTAGGTAACAATTGGCTACTACACTAGGTGATATTATACTCGTATGATAAAATATGTAACAATAAATAAAAATAAAAAACTCCCGACACATCAATTTAGTACTAGTCAACCGTTTTAATAAAACATATCTAAGAACCATCGCAGCAAGTCTACTACGAAAAACCACATTAAAATCCGTCCACACGTTTGACCGCCGCTATTCCTTGTTAAGCTAAAAACTTTCGAACTACTGAACCAATTTTAACAAAACATATCTAAGAACCATCGCAATGAAGTATATAATAGCAACGACAGGAAACCGCACTCAAATCCGTCCAGTCGTTTGACCACTGTTCTTTGTTAAGCTGACAAATTACAAACTACTGAACCGATTTTAATAAAACATATCTAAGAACCATCGCAGGGAAATCTAACAATGATAACAAATGTATACCCAGTCTTTGGTGTCCGGTTCAGCGAGTTCCTTCTTGCCCTCCATCACCGCCTTGTCCTCGTCGAAGGCGAAGCTGGCCACCTTGAACGCGGACAGTAGCTCGTCGCCGACCATGGTGGGCGCTTCGTCGCGAGTCTCCGCGCGTTGGAGGATCTCGTCGATGTCGCACTGTAAATATGGGTTATTTACTGTTAATTGTGTATAAACTATTATTCGAATTCGTTCGAAGAGCCCTTAATGACAGGGATTCGAACGATCTATGGTTGTAGGGCCATTGTAACAGGTCACACTTTTTATCTGTCAGTCAGCTTCATAGTAAGGTGACCTCAAAAACATCGATTAACGTTTTGACCGCCATACATCAAATACAAAATCTCACTCACACGTCAAAAATATCTGCTATGCTATGTAAAATACAACTTATTTCATACGGAATAAGGTCTCTTTTACTATATAAATAGTGTCTGGGGCTGTCAAAAGTTTAAAGAATGAGTCTGAACTCGCCACACTGCTGCGCCGCACTACTAGTCACCTTACAATAATGTACCTTAACTCCGTACATTTAAAGGTTTCTCAACAGATATGCAGCCGCGGCGACATTGCTGCCGATAAATGTCACTTCGTCGCCGAGACAGATCATAAATGTACAGAGGCAAGCAAAAAATACGATCGATTTAATTTGGGTAAATTAGAAATAAAATGGATTCACCGACGACGACGTAGCCTTGTAACGGTGTTCAGTTTTTTAGAACAAAAATTATTTCTTACATTTAGACTTGGAATTTGCTGACATCCAAAAGTCCAGACTTGAGGTCTGCCAGAGAAATATGGAGCATAGTATTCTGGGGGTCCGGTTTTTGGACCGAGTCTAGTAAAACTAAAATAAAAGACGTAGCGGGAAATAGCGGCCGAATTGAAGTGGGACGGGCCGGCCACGTCGCTCGTACGCAACCACACCGACGGGCCAAATTAACATCTCACTGGATTCCAAATGCAAAAGAGGACGTGGTCGACCCAGGAAGCGCTGGAGCGATGAGTTGAGGGACAACGACGAGATCTGGTGGGAAAGCGCCCAAGAGCGTGAAAAGTGGAGGATGGGAAGAGAGGCCTTCGCCTAACAGCTACAAGAACTTGGCTAATAATAATAATAATAATGATAATAATGTTTTGAATGGTTTATTAGTCAAAGTAAATCTTAAAATTGTCTTTTTACAATAATAATCTATTTATAACTAAAAAAAGCTAAGCAATTACGAAGTTCTAAATTTGAAAAAATAAATAATATTGTGTGCGCTCCCGTTACAAGTGTCAAATGTGACTTATTACAATGGCCTAAGTATAAGATTCCTGACAGAGAATTCAGAAGGAAAACCCATGGTGCAAACAGTAGCAGATGTATAATGACACCGGCAGGACAGACAATGCATTACAATCAGCCGGATCAGCAAACAGTACAGCATGGAGTTTCCTGGATGATATTGATATGTCAACTAGCCAGATAGTTAAAATGGGTCTCAGATAAACCGATATAGAAATCTAATGATTTTGTACACCTGTCACAGTCATATCCACGACCTCTGTGATGTTACGATGTCGATGTCTGAGGTTGTGCCTTTCAAGCGAGAGGTCCCGGGTTCGGACCCCGGCTGGCGAGGAAGAAAAAAACAGGTCTGGGCTGTTTACATGTTGGTGACGTCGCAGTTTCTGGTTCCCACCATTTTTTGTTTGTTACATAGTCTAGGAACGATATTTCATGGATTGGTATATGGCCGAAAAAATAGACACCACTTTAGCCATTGGTTTGTAACCTCATTCTCATCCAACTTTCGTTTTACAAATCACGGTTAAATAAGTTATTCCCTTAAAAAGTATGTCGACATCGAGGTTTGTTTTATTTTATCACTTATTGCAGTTTCCTTTTTCGTTCGCTGTCGCTACAAAATAGGACATAGATTTCAAAATTCTGCTGTCAAATAGCTGTCAACTTCACATCAACCTCAAAAATACAGCTATACTTACGACAGGTTCCTCATCGTTCTCGTCGTCATCCTTGAACAGTTCCTCCGCGCCGAACTTGAGTATCGCGTTCAGGTCTTCCTTGTTGAACGGGTTATTCGCCGTGGTCGCAGTCCCGTCGCGTTTGTTCAGCACCGTGCGACCCGTCGTGTCCATGCGCTGTATAACCAGATGGTCTAGAACCATCTTTCTCTTAGCTCTCTCGACGATGTCCTCTTCGACAGATCGGGCGGTGACCAGCCGATAAATGTTGACCTGACGATGGTGGATTTGGTTAGATAAAACGTGTCAGATTGTCCTATAAATACGGCACTGCGGATGCGCCAACACATTTTCTATTGGAGAAAAGATGGAATGGAGCGGCATACTTAAGATAATGATACAGAGACAATTTATTCAGCTAAATGGCGGTAAAACAAACCTGATTCTTTTGTCCGATACGATGGGCTCTCGCTTGAGCTTGCAGATCATTCTGAGGATTCCAGTCAGAGTCAAAAATGATCACCGTGTCCGCCGTTGCCAAGTTGATTCCGAGACCACCGGCTCTTGTTGATAGGAGGAAACAAAAATCCTGGAATACAAATCGCCGTTCAACACACATTACATAGTAAACTGAATATTGAATGTGTTGGTACCCAGGAACCAGGCTGCGGTTCTTGCACAATATGGACAACTGTGGATCCTTATATCAATCAATTATGCTTACTGTGGATCCCTCCGCATTGAAATGGTCCAGGGCTTGTTTCCTTATTTCCCCCTTTATACTGCCATCGAGGCGTTGGAAAGGGAAGTGCCTCCTCTGCAAGTATTCAGCCAGAATGTCCAACATTCTGACCATTTGCGAGAAGATTAGAACTCTGTGGCCAGTTTCTTTCAGCCTGCATAGCAGCTTGTCTAGCAAGAGCAGCTTGCCTGAGCCTCTCAACAGTTTCTGGAATGAGAGAAGTTTTTAGTGATATTTTATTGGAGGCGGAGATGCAATGACATGATTGAGTTGAGTGGGGCTGCCTGGTAATCCCATTATTCCTCAATTTGTGGAGATTCTAGGTTAAGTTAGTGGAGGAATATTTCAATTTCAAATTTCAAAATTTCTTTATTACTGTAGATATTTACATACATTTTTTTGCCTTTTGAGAGAAGGAGGGATAAGAAACTCCTAAAGATAAACAAATTAGATTCTCTTTTAAAATTGGTTGGGTTTCACTAATTCAAACATTACAATATTAATTATTATAGATAATACGCAGGAATAAATAATTACAAAAAAATTAACAGCGAAATCTGTGTTGAGTTAGATTAACGCCATGCAGTCTTCTCATTTATCTCGAATCCCTGTCGTTTTTAATAGTTGTTAAATTGCTCAAATGGAAATTTCAAAATCTCCAGTTATCTTGTTGTAGTAGAGAATGTGCTGACCCTTAAACGAATTGCTAACTCTCGCGTATCTGAACCGTGGCGCAACTAGTTTGTGATTATTTATTAGTTTAATATAACAGCTATCGCTAATTTTGGAAAAAAATAAATAGATGAACTAACCTCGACAGCATCAGTGGTCGCCAGCGACGCTCGGGTCTCATAATCTTCCGGTTTGGTCAATAGAGCATGGTTACAACACTTTTTCAATTCTATAACAATATTAATAAACGTATTTATTGAGCCCTTCACACCCTTTCTCAAGGCGCTATAATTCTTTGTGAGAATCCACTTATAATACTGTTTCTGAATGGAAGTCATCTCTACCCTGAGGATTTGCTCTACTTTGGCCGGTAATGACTTTTCTACGTCTTTCTTTTGCCGTCTGAGTATGAAGGGTTCTAGTTGTTTGTGTAGCAGTTCGTAGCCCTTAGTTGCAGCGTCTTCGTGATCCTTCTCAAACTCTTCCCATGTTTCAAACCTTGAAAGAAAATTATTGATTAGAAATTATGGTAATGCTTCACTTAATAAATAATTAATGGGCCAAATTAATAAAGAAAAGTATCTCCAGTCTTTGGAAGGAAATGTTTCATAATTGACATTCGCTCATATCAATAATGAACCTAACATCAAAATTTTAGATGTAAAAAGTAATATTTTTCATTTCATACAGCCCAATGAAACAACAATCTATACTTACTTGTATGGCATAATAAAGTGTAGCAATGCCCACAGCTCCTTCAGAGAGTTTTGGAGCGGCGTGCCAGTGACTAATAACCTTGAGTTGGTGTCAAACTCTTTCAAGGCTTTGTACAGCAGGGAATCGTCATTCTTTAACCTATGAGCTTCATCTACTAGTAAGACAGCCCAACTGAAGGACCTCAGAAACTGTCTATCCTTGAGTAAGATCTCATATGTGGTTAATATTGCATTGAATTTTAATCTTTTTGAGCTGGCAAAACTCCACTCACATTGTCTTAGCTGGAAAAAAAGCACATGTCAGTTTGTAAAGCATTGTAAAGTTAACAAATAAAATCTTGTTTCCGTCTCATAATCATGACATGACCCACTGGTCGACACCTAAGTATGACGTAGTTAATGGATGGTTCCTAATATCTGCATTGTTGTAGATAAGAGCTTCTTACGATGTCTCTGCTGCCTACATCACCGATGTAAGTAACAACATTGATGTCCGGTGCCCATTGTTGGAACTCTCGCTGCCACGCCGTCATGGTGCTCAATGGCACGACACACAAAAACGGTCCGTAAAGTTGTTGAGATTTGAAGAGGTAATACAGGAAGCTTATTGTCTGCGAATGGAAAAACAAAACTTTTTACACATTCATAAAATATTTAAGGGTGATCAATGCAATAAAGTAGTATATTTACCTGGATAGTTTTTCCCAGGCCCATTTCATCAGCAAGAATTACCGAGTTTTCTTTACACCATGAATGAATTAGCCAATTCAGGCCATCCATTTGATAATCTCGAAGGATATAAGTCTGAAAGATAGGGGAGCATTAATAGCAACATTCTGTATTCTTAACATATCCTTTTTTACACTGTCTCAGAGTGTCATACCCCTCCACCACACACTCGTCGAGTGACATGGGAAGTAACGAAGAATGGAGACAAGGGCCATGTGGCCGAGTGGCCACGTTACTCATCATGCTCATTGTCATGCCCACTGCTCCGTTTTTTGGCGCGGATTCAAAAGACCAGCAATATCGGCCAATAGCCACATCGGGCGTCGCGATTAATTGCGCGACTGGAGTAGTGTGGCCAGAGCGATGAGCAGCACGAGAAGCATAGTGTGGCAGGGGCAATACTGTGTGTGAGGCAGACAGCCATGCAACAAGGGACTGTGTATCAGCTATTATCTTTTTCATACCTCATCTTTGCCCAAGTATTCTGGTTGTTCCTTCACTTGGTGGAACTTGGGTCTTCTTCTCAGGACTGGACAATGTCTGGAAGGTGTGGTCTTCGCCACTTCCCTGCCTTTGAAATTTTCCACTTCTTCCGGCCATTTTTTGGCTATTAGAGACGCGTCTTCCCATGTCGCGTCGGCGTAAGGGAGAGATTCCCATTTACATAGATACTCGTGAGTGGTCCCTCCAGTCTCCAACTCTCGTGTCTGTTGGGCTACGATAAACAAGAGAAACATATAAGTACATTTTAAATCGAGATGCAAAGTATCTAAACATCAAAACTTTCCCTGGGTTTGGAGTGAAGCGTCTAATGAAACTTACCTATGATCCTCTCAACACTGTTGTATGTTTTCACCAATTCCTGTTGTAGTTCTGACTGGCATTCATAGTAGTCGATGTCCTCAGGACCAGCTTGTGATCTCCACCACATAAGTTCGCCATCTTTCTTCTTGAAGTTCTCTAGTTTCTTCAGGCCCTTAACTTTTTGTTCTGCAATGGACTTCTCAGATTCCCAGGTATTGTGGATGTGTGACCACCCCTTCCATTTGATCAGGTACTGCGTTTCAGTTGACTCTTCATCAGTAGGATCGCAACCCTCATTCGGGTCACCATTTTCTTCAATGTAATAGCATGTAGTCACATTGCCAGTGACTGTGTAATAATAAGTATGCATTAGCTAAAATTCAATATACTTAATTCCATACAAATACAATATGTAATAATATCCCATCAAGAGTACTAACAACTATTACTGAAGCAATATGGAATAGAAATGCTAAATGCGTCGTGGTACTTCATAAATATTATGATGACGACCTCTGTGGCGCTGCGGTAGTGGCTCTGCTTACCATGCAAGAGGTCCCGAGTTCGATCCCCAGCTGGAGATAAAGAAAAAACCCCAGGTCTTAGATGTTATGTGTGTGATTTCGCTGTTTCTAGTTCCCTCGACACAGGGTATCTTAGTGTGGGGCCAGAAGCAATGTATGTGCCTGTATATACATGTTTAAGTTTATCATAAGAAATTGAATCAATTAATACAATTTCAAGTACAAATTCTTGAAGTGAAGAGAGTTAGGACTGACAGAAGAGTAACAAACACTTTACGTCACTATGACGCGATGACCTTGTAGGGCGGGCAAGGAAGGCAGCCATTTTGAAATCGGTCCACCATTTTGCAATAGCAGTATTTTTTACCCAGTGGTGATAAAAAAGGATTCATAAAAAGTATGGATTGTGAATTGTAAATTTGGTAGCTCATATACATACACATAAAAGTGAAATACTAAACGAATATTAGTATTCGCATTCAGAAATATTTGCACATTTTTGAAAATTCCCATTCGATAAAATCGTGTGAATAGAATTTTTTTGAGAATATCGGTGTGCCCATATCATCTGAATTTTAGGGATTCTCTTGATGTTTTCATTAAGTCAATTGGGTAAAGACACCTATGATCGGCTTAGCTGATTAGCAGGGCAATTCCTCTGTAAGCGCGATATCAACTTGAAGCCCTAGACTTTTATCATGGTTTAAACCATAGATCATATTCAGCGGAACGTCGGTCGCGGAATCCGTCCGATAGAAGCGAAAATACCGATCATCCGCGTAATATGCTCGAACAACGGTAATTACAGTTATGCACACCTGACGCAGTTTCTTGACGCCTTGGTGCCACCTGGAGGTGGTAGCGGCGCATGGGAACAAGACATATTCATACATGGGCGTCATACATCATCATGGTCGCCTCACGAATTAAGAATTAACGAAGAGCGCTGAGTGGAAATGGCGGGGCTTACTGCGCATATGTACAGGTATTAGAAAATGACTACTGCGCATTCAAGGCCACCGCTCATAATTCGTGAAGTGATGTACAGCTGTCCCTAACTTTCCCGACGGATGTCCCGCTGAATGTGGCCTGGGCCATTTACAATGGGACCAGATTTAAAAACGCAAATATCAATGGTAGACATCGCGAATGTCTAAAAAAAAGAATGGACAATCATTACATCACTAATACATACATATAAATCTCCAGAAACTTCTGTAAATACCGAACTCTTGCAAGACCTTTGAAGGTAGTGCAAGATCTTTATGCAAGATTCGATGATGCCCTAGCTAGTGGATTGCAATTGTCACCTACCTCCTTTCTTTCCTCTTCTAACGCCGAGTACTCTTTCTATGGTTTCACTGTGATCCTCAGGCTCTGGCTCTGCGTCTGCTTCGTCACCCTCAACTTCCAAAAGGTCAGAAGAGTCTGTCTGATCGTCACTAGCTTCTTTGTAACTAACTGCGGTCGCACCACGGCGTGTTGCTGCGCGACTAAAAATGTTTGCAGCCATTAGTTACTTTCAATATTTTAAAAAGACCATTACAGGAGGAGTTCGATATAAGAAAAACAAATTAACATACTTTTTTGCGTCGTCATCGGAGGCCTCTGTGCTTTCTTCTTCTTCACTAGTGTATCTTCTTCTTCTTGCTGGTTTCTTCTTTCTAAGAGGTACACTTCTTTGGCCAGGTCGCTTTGATGGCGGTGGGGGAGAGCCCTTCAAGTCACTATCACTCTCTGAGCTGTCTGAGTTCCAGGAATTACTAAAAACAAGTAATCAACTGTAAACTACTATGTATCCACTAGGTGGGGTCCACTCAAGCTCTCAAGAACATTAAAGTGGAATATACATACCTTTTTTTTCTGCTTTTTCTATTTTGACTTCTCCCTCTTTCACTTGAATCACTGTCTGCTACTTTTAGTCTATCGGGTTCTTTCCGACATCTCCCAGATCTTCTTATACCATAAATATCAGGATTATCTTCCCACAAGTCAGATTTGACTTTGTTATTTCTAGGTTTAGATTTAGTAGGAGAGTCATCATCTGACCACTCCTTATCGCTGTGTTGATCTGATTTTGTAGAATTTGCATTGCTTTGGAACTTTGAAGATGACTTTGTGTCATTGCTGTGTTGCGAACCTTCTCCTCCTGATGATTTTCCTGAGGCTGACCTTCCACCTGAGCCAGAACCGGAAGAACTAGATCCACTTTCACTGTTAATAATAAACATATTTTTGTAATTTAACATAAGAACGTGATAAAGAAATAAATGAGATTTCTAATGATGAGTAGTACCTTTCACTGCCAGAGCCTGACCCGCTTCCAGAGCCAGAGTCACTTTTGTCTCCTTTGTCACTTACTGATTCACTGCCTGATTCAGACATGGATCCCTTCTGCAACAAATGAGGACCTTTCTTAGTGCATGTCAAGTAGCACACAAATAGCCTTTTGTTCACAATTTGCCTGTTGATCACAAGAAACTTTCAAGAGAGAAAGGGCTCTCTGCTCATGGATAGGCATTATCAGGGAAATATTATGATGACGATAAGTCAGTGTTTTCTAGACTTAGATAAGAGGCAGCATTTATTGTGACCATGATGATGATATGACAACATTGATGATAAGGCTATATGACCTGTTGATGAAAAATCATTAGTTAAAGCTGTCAACAGAACCACTACCTCCATCAATAGTGGAGAGACATCTGAAGAGGGAGAATGTATGAATACCAAGGTAAACAGCAGGCCTAGGATTGCAGCAGCTAGTATTTTGAACAAGTTGATGATCTGTCAGAACCTCTTGAAGAAAAATCATAAGCCAAAGCTGCCAGCTAACCCACTGCCCCAACAACTAGTGGGGAGAAAACTGAAGAGAGAATGTCAGAATATATATAATGAAAATTTTCACATAAAATATGCATGCATGGGGGTCTTTAGAACTGGTTTATTTTATAATATTTTTTAAAGTTGACAGTTTTGTAAATTTGCCTGATCATCCCTACAAGGTTAATTGCAAAGGAATAAATGAAACAATTCTTTATTACACAAAATTAGCTTAATTAAAATAAGATTAAAGCATTTGTAGTGAGCAAGTTGTCAATCACAAACATTTTGACGAAGATTAATATTCAAATGACAGATTTGACCACTAGCCTGAACACCTAATTGCAAAGGAACACATGAAACAATTATTTATTACACAAAATATCTCCATTAACATAAGATTAAAGTGTTTGTAGTGAGCAAGCTGTCAATCACAAACATTTCGAGCGAAGAAATAATATCCAAATGACAGAATTGTCAACTAGCTTGACCACCTAATTGCAAAGGAATACATGAAACAATTATTTATTACACAAAATTAGCTCCATTAACATAAGATTAAAGTGCCTGTAGTGAGCTAGCTGTCAATCACAAACATTTCGAGTGAAGAAATAATATCCATATGACAGATTTGTAAACTAGTCTGACCAACTAATTGCAAAGGAATACATGAAACAATTATTTATTACACAAAATTAGCTCCATTAACATAAGATTAAAGACTTTGTAGTGAGCAAGCTGTCAATCACAAACATTTTGAGCGAAGAAATAATATACAAATGACAGATTTGTCAACTAGCCTGACCACCTTATTGCAAAGGAATACATGAAACAATAATTTACTACACAAGATTTGCTCAATTAACATAAGATTAAAGCGTTTATAGTGCGCAAGCTGTCAATCACAAACATTCCGAGTGAAGAAATAATAACCAAATGACAGATTTGTCAACTAGCCTGACCACCTAATTGCAAAGGAATACATGAAACAATTATTTATTACACAAAATTAGCTCCATTTACATAAGATTAAAGTGCCTGCAGTGAGCCAGATGTCAATCACAAACATTTCGAGCGAAGAAATAATATCCAAATGACAGATTTGTCAACAAGTCTGACGACCCCCAATAAGTTAATTTGCAATGAAGAACACAAGACAAGAATTTAGTACACAAAATTAGATAATTTTGAATAAGATTGAAGCGTTGGGTACCGCAAGCGAGCTATTAATCTCATAGAAGAAATAAAATTAAAAATGCATCACATACGGCTTTCCCAAAGCAAAAATTTGCATATAATTCACAACAGACATTTCACTGGTGATTTTAATTTAATAATCATAGGAATACAACAAAAGCAAGTAAACATAACCTCAAAATCTGATGTTTTTGGACTGAAACTCAGGTAAAATTTCAGAAAACTAAGTCTCAAATTGGTTTGCAGAATCATTGGACATCCCAGACAAAATCAAGGTATTAAGTCAATCCAATGAATTGGAAATTACACCTGAACTTCTCACATACCCTAAAAGTTGTTTAGATCATTAGTAGGGTCTGGTAGGACCAATTTTCAAAGCCAAATTGCTCAAATAAGCCCTGGTCTAAATTATTTTTCAGTGACCTCTGAGCAAAGGTTACGTAACACAGAATCATTGCCAATAGTTTTTTCGTGGATTATACGAAGTTTTCATACATAAACTCACGAAATCCAAGTGTAAACAATCCCAGAAACCTTTAAAATCAGAATTACGTCTCAAATTTTCACCTCTATGCAGGGCCACACCCTGAGCTTCCAGAAGATTAACAAAGACTTTAAATCACAAAAACTGCAACAGATCACGATAAATCACCAAAACAATGCATAAAATGCAGCGATAACACTTACCTGATGCATTTTGCAGAAAATCAGATGAAACCACACATTACTTAGTACTGACAGAAAATTTGTGTTTACAAAATATGTCAATGCATTGAAAAAAAAACATGTAAAACACTTTTTGAACTAATTTTATAAGTTGTTTTGAAATGAGCAACCAAAATGTGGAAAAATTATTTGCTGCAAATTCTTGCTACGCGTCGCCATTTTGTCGTCGCATGAATTGCTGACGACAGAAACGGAAAATCTGTATTTTTCCGTAAAAACTTTAGTGAAATAACAGTAAACAGCAACAACAAACACTCAAAAATAAAAAATTAAACTTTGAAGCTCTTCCAAATACTACGTTCAACGCTGGAAACGATATGTTCATCGCACACTACACTATTTCCGAATACCACAGCCATATTGCGGTGTCGTTGAAAAAAACACGATGTGGCCAGCCTCCAAAGCCGACGTCATTTCCGGAAGTATGGTAAAATCTTGACAAAATAACAATTTTCATAAAATACGCTCAAATCTGAAATCAGCTTTTATCAAATCGAAAATATCAGCTTTCTTCTATAAATTGATTGCGAAGTGAGCTGAGCCGTGAAATAGGCATCGGGCAGTGCAGCGGCATAATGTAACATGGGTAGTGTACCCACACTCACCTATATTATTTACATGACACTCCCGCAACCTTACCGGGTTCGAGGCCTTCCCGCTGCCACTCGCACTGAGCTTGCCAATATTTTTCAAATAAATGGTATATTTTCTCTGCATTTTTTTTTCTTAAATCTAATAGATGGCGCTAAAGACACCCTTACTTTATTTTTCGCGCATGATGAATGTGGTTTATATGGGAAGAGGACACTTATACAATTTATTCCCAGATTTTCTCTTCACGCGCACTACATTCCCAGATGTAAATGCCCCTATGCTATGATATCATAAATGTTGTTTTTATTTGCACACGCCTTTTCTCTCCTCGCCGCTTCGCTACCCTCCGGTTTTGGTTCTTCTGAGTTCCAACCTGGGTTAGGTTGGAACTTAGAATGAGCAAAACTGGACAAAACAAAACAAATAAACAATTACAATTTAGCTACAATAACCTACTTAGCCAATAGGAGGGCACAATCTTGAAGGGGGCATCTGGGAATAAAGCGTCTACGGCAGAAGATAATAAACCTCCTTTCAGGCTTCGCCGCAGTAGGGTAAAAATAAAAAAAAACACGAATCTAAGAAACGCAGAAATAACTTCACTTCGGCCGTTTTTAGAATGCGATTAGGACATTTTCTTAATGCGTACGTACATGATAAGCAATATTTTTCATTGCAGATGTCAATAATGTATAGGTTTTGAGCTGTCAGGATCGCATTCTCTCAGCGGCCAGACTTTAAAGTGGAGCCATTCCTAAGAATTTACTTCTAAAAGTCGCATTTGACATGAGTCAACAGAAGGGATAGAGCTATGCATTAGTCTCCTTCCCCTAGTTTCGCTTTTAAAAAGGTAAGGGAGACCGACGTATAGCTCTGAGTTGAATAAGAATTGGTTGTATGGTCGGAGACTTTGGCCTATTCAGACGGTCGAAGAATATTTAAAAAAAATGTACTGGCGCTTGTTTCCTTCGGTATATTTCGAACAAAAATAAAACTGCTTGAATTATTTAAAATATAATAATTTTATTGATTTATTAAATTTTTCTGTTACTTATTAATGTTCTTTATTACGATTTTAATATTACTTGTTCATCCTTCACATATTCTTAATGTCTGTGGGAATAGCGGAATCCGCAATGAGGAATTTTTTGACATAGTTTATTTGAAGCATAATATAAGTGTGCGATCAGGAACGGCCGACAGAAAGGCGGCCACAGCTAACGGCACCGTTCCGTTAGCAAGACCCATCCGGCGGCCGCTCTTGCGGCAGGTCCTAGATAGAACTTTGTGTGTATGAGCCTTAAGACAGTAAGTGCCACTAGCTAAAAGCAGATTAGCACTATTCTCCGATTAACTTTGACAGCTCCATACAAATTTGTATGGAGTGGTATAAGTTAATCGGAGAATTGCGCTGTTTATAGCTAGTGGGCTTAAGGATCCAATATTGGGGACCAAGGCCACCCTTCATTTAGGGATCTTATTTATCATAGTGTAATAATGGCTTTATTGTAAGGTTCATTAGGCGCTACCTTGGCAGGAAATAATAGAAAATAAATGTTGAACATTTGCAGACACCCACGTGTTTTATTAAATGAAATTTATATTAGAAGTAACTAGTCCACTCTGCGATACAGCAAGGAAATTCCTGCCTAAATGATACTTATACAAAGAAACTACAATCGTCATAATGTTGTAAAAGTACATAGATAATAATATCTCTTTTCTCAACGTTTTCATATTTACATAGAATTCAATGGATCGGAGTTCCAAACTTTTGGTTGGCGCCGCAATCGCCTCTTGTTATAAAGCTTGAGCGGAAGTGTTTAAATTTGTCATGTCTATGGTTTTCTATTCAGGTAATATTTTACTAGCAACACTAAATTTTTCGTGCACGAGTTGCTTCGATGACATGAATTTGTATTCGATTACTTGTATCCAACACACTCGATTCAATGTTACAAAAAGGCAAAAATTTTAATCGCACATCAAAAATACTGATTTGCACTGCAAAACAGTATCAACCAAAACACTTTTTATGTTTTAAATATTTTATGTGTACTTAAGCTTATATTTTAAGTATTTTTTGTTGTTCTTACATGTTTAACCTAACACGAAGGATAAAGGGGGCTTCACTTCGGTCACCCCCTTATCCTTCACCTAAGCTACCGCAGCATTTTGCCCTGATATTCGATGTGCAAATCAGTATTTTTGATGTGCAGTTTAATATTTCCCTTATAAAAATATGTGTGGTATCTCTCTCTCCGTTGGATGTAATATACTCTGTCCTGACAGAATGAGTCTGTCTACGATACGAGTGCCGAATAAAGTAGAGTTGGGGCCAAATCGTGGAATTAAGTTTTGGTTATTTTGAAAGCATGTTCCGTAGGGGCTAGTATTTAATCGCACATCAAAAATACTGATTTGGACAGCAAAAAAGGATCAACAAAAACGTTTGTTATGTTTTAAACATTTAATTAGTACGTAAGTTTATGTTTTAAGCATTTGTTGTTGTTCTTATATGTTGAATCTAATACGAAAGATAAAGGTGGCTTCGTTTCGCTCACCCCCTTTACCCTTCACTCTAAGGGATATTTGCTGTGCAAATCAGTATATTTGATGTGCAGTTCAATATTTCCCTTTCTGCATAAATACTGCGTACTTAGCATATACTATTCAGTATTTCAAGCAGGGGCTGGTTTCGCCCCCTTATCGAGACCGACCCATATTTCAGCAATAAATAAATAGGTAAATGTTAACATTTAAATTTTGAAATTCCAATTTCCGCCGAAAACGTTTCCAGCGTCATCTATCCGTCTGTCATGAATTTGTAAATGAGAAGAGTTCAGTTCATCTGAAACAAGCAAGAACAAGGCAACAAAGAGTTGAAATGGTTTTAGGCCTTCATGACGTACCTAGACATCCTTTTTGATGGTGTTCAACATAACATCGCGGATAGGTGTTTTTTTCTTGTTTCATATTGTGAAAATAAATCATAAATATCATAATTTAATACTTATGCTTGGCTAGGTAAATATATTTGTTTGGTGGTTTTTAGTTGCAGTTAAAATCTGAATAGATCACTTCCAAAAAGTGAAGACTAATGTCCGAATAGTCTTCGTTTTAGTTCATCATGTATTTTAATCTAAAAATCACCAATGCAATCCCGCATGGCCGGATAATGACAAGGACAAAGTTGAAAGAAGATACCTACCTAACATCCGTTCATATCAAATTAGTTTTGAAAGATTTGAATTGAATTGAATTACATTTTGTAACGCTCAGTCACGGCAAACTTGAAATGAACAGGTGTATTTTAGACCTATTGTGACTTTGTATAGTAAAACCATATTTTTTTCTAAGCATTTTTAAATTCTGCAAACTTTATATGTTTGTGTCACATCCATGTTGAATACTCAATCTATTCAGATTTGTTCCATTGTGTCATAACCTACCACAGATATCGAGAGATAGGTTGAGGGGCGTGGCACGTGCGAACAAATGTAGCTCCGACAGGTTAGATATTAACCGTGTTACCACAAAAAATATTAAACAACGTTTAACCTCAAAACAAACGTCAAATCCCATACGTTTTTATTTTTAAACAAGTGTTGAACGGTATTTTATTTTTTTTGTGGTAAGGCCCAAAAAATTCTCGGTAATCACCGGGCGACCGCAGTGACGAATTCATTTCCGTTGTTTTTCGAAAATGCCGACCTGTGCAATTCTCACGTGCAAAAATAGAAGTGAGATTGTGAACTCCAAGAACGCCGGTGTCACATATCACTTGTAAGTCTCATTTCAAGTATTATTTCTTCTTAAAACACAAGAAATAAACATTATTACGAAAATAAATCATTCGCGGAAAATTCGTCACGAATTGACATTAAAGTGACAATGTCATGTTGTTCTCGCTAAGTTTACTATACATTGCTTGTTTTGTATCTTATTTTCACTACTTATTGCCAAGCTAACACGCAATGAATATTTCACACTTATCTATGTACGAAAGCAAAGATGCGTCGTGATACGGAGGCGAACTGTTATACGCAAACAGAGACGACATATAGTGATGGTGATAGTGATAGCAGAATTATGTTTTTGAATCGATAGATTTTATCATTCCGCAATTACTAATATAGTTAATGTAATAATACAGTTATTTTATTGCTCATAATACGTAAGTTTATTGTTAGTTATTCCAATGATTGCCAAACAGGCAGGTTAGATTTTAAGTTTGTTTAAAACCTCGCCCGACGAAGGATAATGGGGTGTTATAAGTATTGATCGGAAATTCCGATGCTTTCAGTCAGGTCCGAAGAGTTCACAGTTATTCTACCTTCAGAAACCTCTTTGCCTCTCTTTCTAGCTGTAAGGATTCTGTTGAATAAAAGAAGAGAGGCAAAGGGGTCTCGTATGTCGTATGTCGTATAAATATGTCGAATTTACAAACAATTTACTATTTTATTTATGGAACCCGGCATTGTATACGACTGTCTATGCCAGTGTCTATAAATTATAATCGATCGATGATACACGCTGTCCTTGCATTGTCCCAACACTAGCTCGACTAGCTAGTATACCTGCGGTAGTGTGGGTGTGTTCGGACGATAGGTGCATGACATTGCACTGACCAATAAAAGCGGAGGGATTGATGTACTAGTGGTGTAAATGTATGCGTGTTCTTAGTTTTCGGCGACACTGGTTCCGATACAAGCTTAGCGCCAAGGGCCTATCTCTCGATATCTGTGGTACCTACATACTTTATAATTTGTAGTATCTACCTATACCTACAGACTGTTCACAGTTATTCTGCCTCTGAGATGTGTCATCAGAACACAAGACAAGAAGTAAGGGACAGAACTGTGCGTCAATCTTTGTGTTCAATATCCTCCTGCTTAACGAAACTCTTTGCTTAAATAGATGTAGCGTCAATTTTGGATTGCGTAAGTACCTCAGTTAAACGAAACCCTTTACACTCTGTGTTGCGTACACTTTCTTCGATGTTTTTTTTTTGGTGTACTGTTGCTCTACAGAGTTAGGTAAGTGTCAGGACTCAGGCCACACGGTCACACGATCTCATTTTTTTGAGCTGTGGGTCACCGAATTTCGGCTGCGAAATTCCTGCTCAGCAGAAATGTAGTTGAGTGGCCACACGAGCGTAATTTATTCAGCTGCTGTTCAACGATTGCGCAGAGTGCTTATGTCGTGCGATGGAAGTAATAAAAACGTTGATATTACATATTTAGAAGACACGGAAGATGATAATAGGATAAAATGCTGGGTGAATCCACTCAATAGTGGAAAACTGATGCTTTCACAGTTGCATATCTTGTATAAACTTTTATGTGCAAATCCAGATATATTTCAAAACTACTACCATATGTCTATATATTATATATACTATGTTTTTCAAGAATTATTACATCTCATAAAACCTTTTATTACTACAGACTGTCAGGTGTAAGTTGGCGTGTGGCAAAAAAACGTACTAATTTTGACAGATGTGTTGAAATTTCTCCAAGCTTTAATATATTGTTAAAAATCATTACGAAACATGCCAAAAGTAGTGCGGTGTGCAGCCAGAGAAGTTATTCTTGTTGTAAAACGTTTTAGTGAAGAAGAGAAACGTAAATGTGCCGATTATTCCATTTTAACAAATGAATGCTCGAATAGCGGCTTTGACAGGTAAAATGTTGCCAGCTAAAAGTGATATTTTTATCCCCAAACTAAGGGAAAATAATAATTGCTTTTGAAAGTAAATGTGAATGGATAACTTAAATATTTTTTGTTTTAATTAGGTTTTCCGAAAGAGCCGTGAGCCGTTTATTTTCGGAGGGAAAAAAAGTAATTTTACAGCGAGAACTGAAGTCCCTAATCAAGCAGCTCAAGGACCTTCCACGTCCACAGCTTGTAATAACAATTTCATACCAGAAGACGCTTCCGAGGCTAAGGCGGTAAAACTAGTCACTCCAGGTAAAACTAGAAAAAGAAAATTAATTGTTTCTGATTTGGATGACTTTGATCTTTGTATTATTAAACGCAAAATCCAATCTTATTATTTAAATAATTTAGTCCCTACTCTCAGAAAAGCAGACATAAATTTCAAGGGCAGTATAGAATCTCTCAGAAAAATACTACACAAGTTGGGTTTTAGCTATAAAGAGAATAAATCGAAAAGGATGGTTCTCATGGAACGATATGATGTTATTGCCTGGCGATCAAGATTTTTACGACAAATAGACAATAATAATAGAAGTGACAATCCCAGGCCGATCGTTTATTTGGACGGGACTTATTTAAACCCTGGCTATAAAATTAGCAGTCTGAGGAAACTGAAGGTGTCCTTACAGAAGTCTCAGAAGGTCAGAGAGGGATCAATGTGAATGACGGAAGTGAGAAAGGTTTTATCCCCAATAGTCTTTTGTGTTTCAAATCTCAGAATAAAAGTCGAGATTATTACGATGAGATGAATGCAGATAACTTCAGTAAATGGCTACAAGAAAAGCTTATCCCAAACATTAATAGTGCCCAATTCATTAATAGTGATGGACAGCGTCATATCATTGTATTAAAATAAATAAATGCGTGACAATGAGCAGTACGAAACAACAGATGCAAGACTTCATAAAAAAACAATCTTTCATATTTGGAAACCATGAAAAAAGCAGAATTGTATGAAATTGTAAAAACAATTAATCAGGAGAATATTTCCTTAATTGATGAAATATTAAAGGAACATGGTCATAAGGCTGTCAGACTTCCGCCTTATCATTGTGACTTTAATGCAATCGAATTAATTTGCAGCTCGTTCAAAAGAATATTTGCAGATACAAATGTTACTGGATTCTCTGAAAATATGGAACAGAAAATCCATAATTCGGTTTCCAAAATAACTGCTGAAGAATGGCAGAAACACTGTAATCACGTTAAAAATGTTGAAAATAATTATCGCATAACAGACAACCGCCTTGAAACAGTAATGGAACCATTTTTAATTGATTTGAATAGCAGCGACTCAGATTCTTCTGACACAAATGAGTCTAAAGAATTAATGGAAGGAATAATGCCGCTAACAGACCACAACTACTATAAAAAAATATGTTCTATAACTTCTTATAGACCTAAAGTAATATCTTAGAAAAAAAAAACATTTTTTGTTCAATCATGTTGTTGTTGTTTTATTTACCCTTATTAAGAAAACTTACCTAAAATCTATTAGAAATGAGGCAAAGAGAATTATTTTATAGGGAGATATGGGCAAAATAAACAAAAAAAGTGGCAACCCAAAGGGTGTAGGAGGCGCCGCCACAGGAATGTATCCACTGTATCTGTCTGTTTCAACGAATAGTCTATGGCGTTATGTTGGCAGTAATGTTTTCCAGTGTTACCACATTACCTACAATAACCTACCTCAAAATAAGGGAAATTTTAAGTATGTTTTAGTTAGATATTCTATTAGTTACAAATTATTCGTTTGTTGTCTATCATATAAAAATCAGTACAGTAATAAAAAGCAAAAATAATTTATTATTATTTTAATTTGGAGTAGTCATACTCATCCAACTGACTTCTACCCGAGAGATCGACATGTTCATCTTCCATATCATCCTCATCATCAGAAGTGTCGCTATCGTCTCCCACTTCAATTATGAACCTGTCCATCTCGCTAGCAATAACTGGGCCATCGGCGCCATATTTTTCTGCCACTTTTCTCACGTGCTCACATTCTTTTCTCCATTCTTCTTCGGTGATTGTTGCAAAGGTTCTATGATTTGAACGATTTTATTAGCTTCTTGACCCACGTTTTTTTCAGCAATTCGTCTTTTTAAGATTTTATTTATTTATTTACAATCATTTGAAATTTTTACACCATTACAGTGGCACAAATGCGCTGTACAGATTACCAATGTCAATAATAACGTCTATAATATATAACAATAACTATAATATATAACACACATTACAAATAAAGAGTCAAATTTTTTAAAAATCATATTATCAAATACAGGTAAAATTAGATATAAGTCAAATTAAATTATAATAATTATCCATAACAAGTAAAATAATTTGCCAAAAGTCCAAGAACCACTCTATCATGCTTTCATCTCGAAGAACATGCCTCCACATCACCAAAAAGATCAGTCAGTAGTGCTGCAGCCAACAGAGCGTTGAAACTGCTGCGGAGACTGCTGGCGCGACACCGTGCGGTGCGTGCCGCCCGCTAATAGCTGCTGGTGCCTTCGCGCGTGGAGGTATTTGTCGGGCATGAATAGCGCGCACACCGTTACGACAAGTGCAACACAGTCACTGTCGCCTCACAACAATCGACACTTCTAGTGAGTTGTATCCGGCATACCCAATGTAAAAGCGGATGAATGTAACAACGTATTTTTTTTTTTCAAATTAGCCCTTACGCTGTTAAAATAGCAATAACTTTTTTTTGCTTATTCTGCACAACGTTTTAAACTTCTTAACATCATGGACAGTCAGGTTGTCATATGTTTTTTTTCAATCATGATGCACTAAAACTCAAATTATTATTCAAAATTCCTAATAAGATTATTTTATTTATTCTTATATATATTTATTATTATATTATATATATTTAATAGAATTTTTTAAAACTGTAAATAGTTTTAGTCTTGTAGCACGTAAAGTCAGAAATATTCACAATTCATTTTTTTTCAACAAAATCTTTCTTTACTAAGATTTCACACGAAAATGTATTATGAAAAGCCTAAAATTGAAAGAAAACTCTTTGATCTCAAATATCTCGAAAACCATGTAACTTTTACCAAACGTAGGAAAACTTTGTGTACTTTCTCGAGCAAAAATATGTAAGATCTTTCTTGCGGATTCCAAACAACCGAGCTAGATTCAAGTTTGGTTCCCACTAGGGCCGTGTATAGAAGCTATACCACACCCAGATTTCGGAAATCCTTACTATTCCGTATACAAACCACAATCTTTCAAAGCATTTCTTGGCCAAAGTGCTCATGTGCTCAAGGAAAGAAAGAAGAAAAGAAAGAAAGAAAGACATTTATTACACACAAAAAACACACCTTACAGTAGGACAAAACAAAAAAGTATAATAAACAAAACGAAACATCTAAAAACACAACTAATTGTAAACAATTATTGGCCAGGGTCACGGTGTGTTCTTGCTGTGCAAAAGGCACTAACTCAGCATTGTGCTGGGGGTGGAGGCCCTCAGCGCTGATTTTCAGTTAGTGCCAGGTAGTGACCGCACGTGCCACAATTGCCGTGTAGTGTGCGTACAATACTTACATAATATTACTTATATTTAAATAAACTATGATCGGTGTGTATATACAAGGCTGAGATAATATGTGCTGTGTGAATAAACTGAAAAATAAATAAATAAATAAATAATACAATAAATTAATAATAACTTAAAAATGTGTGACATAACACAACTGCTTTTTCTGATGCGATTACGTCGTCGTCGTCAAGTTGAGTTGAGGAATGTAAGTTTAGGGTCGAACGTAACACCGAGGTCCTTAATCGAGTACACTCGTCAGAGTCAGAGGCTAAGCACTGCTTAGTGAGCAGAGTGCGTAAAGGGCATTACATAACACTTGACAGTATTAAAATATAGGAGTTTGTTGTTCACAATACACCTATGGACCGCGTCTAGATCTTCTTGCAGCAAACTACAACAAACAATGATCCTCTGAACTCACGGGAAGTATCAGTTTTTGGCATATTTGAGCTCCAATTTCAGGGTAATTTATCATGATGATAAATAACAACGGACCTAGAATAGACCATTGGCTAACGCCCAACTGTGTATGGTACGGTTGGGACTCAGAACAGCCGTGTCGCACATATTGCTGTCGGTTTTTCAGGTAGTCAGCGAAGAAAAGCAACAACCATCGGGCAAATCCAATGGCACATAACTTCTTCATTAGGATGTCGTTATCGACTACGTCGAATGCTTTATGGAAGTCCAGATAAGATAAAATACTCCATATGAGCTCTATGGGATTTAAATCGTAGTGGTAAGGTGGAAGCCTTACCACTTTATGCCCATGCGCTTCCAACATTACATCGGCTTCATAAACGGGCGGCTGTTTGTGCTCATTTTATATTTGAAGTAACTGGCGTTTTGAAGTAACTTAGTTGGCAGGTAAGAAAGACCATTACTTGTTAACCAGTTTTGTATTTCGGCCTTTCTGCTTGACATTGTTGGTGTTTTGTAAAGGTGTACTTTAAAGTAGGAGACGTTATCCATCACCACAATTGATTTGGTAGGCAAAATTCGGTATAAGCTTTTTGCTAAGCCACTTATTAAAATTGGTTGTATTCATATCGTCGTGATAGTCGGCCACTTGTGACTGAGATCTGAAGATCAGTTGAGCATTTGGTATGAAACCCATAGCACCACCCTCGTGGACGATAATCCAGCGTGGCCCTTGAGAATCTGATGATAATAAACCTTCTTCTTCGTCTTCTTGTTCGCTTTGCCAACATTTTCCGGCGCAATATGTTGCGTGAATATATGTCTCGTCCAAATATACAACTGGGGATTGGTTTCCGAGACGATGATTTCGCATTTCTTCCAGGTATCGATAACGCCAGGCAACAATATCGTAAATCTTCATTAAAACTTTCCTCTTGGATCTTCATTTTTTGAAATAAAACCGTATAATAATGAAACGACTTCCTTTGAAATGTATCTCGCATCGCATTTCATGCAATATCTTTGTTAGAGTAGGCAATTCCTTTTTTACGGCACACAATTTATGTATTTTAAGCCTTATAGGCCTTATGTAGCACACCGTTCGAAGTCATCCAGTTCGATTCTTTTGGGAGGGGCACCGCTTTTTCTTGGTGTTGAGACCTTAGTCGACGTGGTGGCTGCGACTTCACCTTCTTTGATGATTTTAGAGACGTTTTTTTTCGGATACATCTAAAACAAATATTTCGCTTAATTCATCTATTGTCTCAGTCATACATAAACCAATAAGCGTCGCAGTACACATGCTTGCTAAGGTCTTACAAATAACTACAGTTTAAAAAAAAGGAAGTTAAAGTGGGGATTTTATTATCTGCTACTGGTAACCCTATTTATTTCACTACACTAACCTGTAATGGCGGCGACACGAGCCTGAACACATCTTAAAGGAATTAATGGGGAATCATTACGTTTTTCACGTTCACAATAGTTCTTCGCCTTTAACACCATCATTCTTTCACCACTTTTTAAAGTTTAGGGCATGATTTCAGTCGAAAATCAAATGAAAATAAACAAAATCTGCGCGAACGTCTTCTCGTGGCTCCCTTTTCTGTCAAAGTCACTGGACTTTGACAGAAAGGGGAGCCAACATGACGCCATAGGCGCTACGCAGACAGAAGACGGCGTAAGGCATAAGGCGTAAGATACAAACAACGAAGATTAAATGTATCTTACGCCTTATGCCTTACGTCTTCTTCTGTCTGCGCAGCGCCATAGCTTAGATTATACAAACACTAGATACCGCGTCAGTACTGAATGACAGCGGTGAAAACAGGCCAACTTTAGCATGCTAGTGTGCGTGTAGACATGTTGGAACGCTCGCGACCTGTTAATCTGTGTGCGTGTCAAATGTTGCCACAAAAGCAATACTACCGGAAAAAGTAGGGAAACTGTACAAGTTGGTGGATTACCTTCGATCATTTATTCTACAGTATAACCTAAAAAAACTTGGTGAATAAACTAAACTCATTTTAACCATATTATGTTAGCTGAATTTCGATTAAGTACGCAACTATCTATTTTTTATCTTCACAGATTTAACTTAAATATCTATCTTTGGTGTAGCTAATGGTATGGTATGACTAATTTGGTACAACATAATGTCTAATATTCATAGGCACTACATTGTAGCCTCGTTTTTCTGGGGGTACTAGTTCCGGTCAGTAAAAGAAGAGATTCTGGTTCTCAAGTTTTATTTCCGGAATATTTGTTACAGAAAAACAAGGGGGGGTTCTCTCTTAGTGGCCGTCCTATTTAAATAATACACGTCCTTAATTCTACACTTATCTCGACCCTTGTTTCTTCAGGTCAGCCCCCCCGCAGGGAAGATCAGCGTAACAGTAACAAGCAGGGCGTCACCAGCTACACTGGCAGTACAGGCGCCATGCGGGATCTTATGTACTTATATATGCAGGATGTACCTCGCCCGCTACCACGGGGTGCACCCAGCACGGGTCACCTTGGCGGCTCCCAAAATCCCGTCTTCGGCAGGGTTGTATCTGGCGAGCCGATGCGTCATCCACCTCACCACACGTGGGAACAACCTCCTTCCCGCTACGCGTCCACCACGGCACGCTCTCTCCGTCCCCGGAGCAAAAAGGGGCAAGGTTTCTTGTCAGTGGTTCCTCCTTCTACCACCTCAAGCGGTGTGCCTCTCGCGGCACTCTCGTCGAAAAAAGCCTCCCACCGGCTTGGGGCGCATATTTATAACCAAAATCTTCGCGAACAATCTTTCCATCAGGGATACCACCTTCGCGCTGAAAGCCCCCCATGACAAGTTCACGTCGCCGATTGCGACAGTAAATTAGCCGGGCGAAATTTCTATCTAGCTCCCGTTCCGCTGTCAGTTCCTGCACCTTACATTCAGGACGCGTCCCCACCAACATTTAGGGTACACGGCAGCGATTCCCGCCTGAAAATAATTGTTCACTCCGCCAGCTGTAGTTAAATTTTCCCGACAACATGGGAACAAAAAGACGAGGGCAACACTAAGAGTGGTGGCGCCCTCTAGCGGCGTTCCACCGTAACCACTTGGATCGATACTGTTCGACGCGCAGCGAGATGGCTCCCCCAATGTAAGCATTGTTAAGGCTGCCGCCAGATGGCGATACCTGTATCTTCCTCTCATAAATCCAACTGTTTAAACCTATGTAAATGGACTGAAAATCCAGCGCTACAGTACCCCCCAAGCCAAAATAGGATTCACGCAGGGAATCCTACGGATGACCCCATCCGAGAACACCGCCCCCCAACAAAACAAACCCTCCAACATCCACAATATCAAAAAAAACGAAGTGCCTACGACACACAAAACCAAAAGACCTATGATGCCACCTCATGATCCGGCCGAAGACTCTTGAGGGACCAAACAAAATAACAAGCTAAACAGTACAGCTGTCACAACATACAACAATGATACAATGGAAACTATTTCCTTGGCATCACCGTTCCAGGTGTTGTTCCGGAACGGCTTATCTGGGCCTACGGCGGAATACTCGGCTCCTATAGGCGGCGCTGTGACTTGGCGAAGCGCCTGTATTTATCCCCAATCTTTCACCAGCTACGTGGGCATTGCTGCGCAGAACTCCGCGACGGGGCGACGCAGCCGGACCAACGATCGCTGATGAGCGAAAATTACCAACACTCACAACACTACTCACGGGGTTTACTCGTGGGTCGCATGACATCTGTCCCTCGTCTTTCTGTTTGATATCCTTAATATGCCACTTCCCCAATGACTTGCCGTTTTCATCCTCTACCTCGTAAACCAAACGCGATAACTTCTTGACGATGATGCATTTTTCATACTTAGGACATAACTTCGCAGAAAAATGTTTGCTCGCATCACTGAGTTTGTAAGTTCTTTTCCAAACAATATCGCCTACATTGAAAGACAAATCACGGCGTTTGCTATTATACGTTTTGACATTACGATCGTGGGCCTTTTTTAGTTCTACCCCCACTTTCTCGTAAACATCTTTCAAGGTACCTAATCTATCCGCCGAGGCTTTTCGCGACCCAAACAACAATTCATCAACTACAACGGGATCCGAGTAAACATTTCCATCAGCTACTGCCTCTCTCCCATGTACCAGAAAAAACGGGGTGTACGAAGTAGCATCGTTAACGGAAGTATTTAGAGCGAACTGTATCTTGTGAATATTCACATCCCACGTGCGATGGTCAGACCCTACGAAACTTGAGACCGCAGTCATGATGGTCCTGTTATATCGTTCTACCGTGTTTACTTGGGGGCAATAAACCGGGCCCAAATGTACTTGCGGCACATTGTACTTTTCGAATAATGACTGGACTTCACGACCCACCAGCTGTGGCCCGTTGTCTGAGAGCACAGTCTGAGGAACCCCATGCACCAGAAACACATGGTCCTCCAGGCGCTGAGCGATCACCTTTCCTGTAGCGCGCCGCACGGGGAAAATCAAACAATACTTGGAGAAGCAGCATACTACCACTAACAAAAATGTATTTAGCTGTCTGGAAGCCGGTAGGGGGCCGACTAAATCAACACTAATACACTGAAACGGCCGTGAGCAAACCTTTGGGTCCCCCATCAGACCGGGTTTTGACAGGTTGCTATGTTTATAGGCTTTACACACTTCACAAGCAGCCACAAAACTCACCACGTCCTGGTACATTCCTGGCCAAAAGTATCTGAGCTTCAACCGACTGTGCGTCTTATCTACCCCTAGATGTGCCGCCGTAGGCGTTGAATGGTTCGCGATCATGATGTCCACTCTGTACTCCACTGGGACTACCTCCTTCCACTGGAAGTCATCGGTTAAGTTGTTCTTGCCCTTTCTGAAACGATAAAGACGACCGCTCTCGATCTGATAATTTGCCATGGATTGTGGCCTATCCACACAACCCCTAAAAAGTTTCAAATACCAATCGTCAGAAGTCTGCACCGTTGGCGCCACTGCTGCCACCGGAACTGATCTTGAGAGAGCATCAGGAACTACATTGTCCACTCCTCGCCGATGTTGAATAGTGAAGTTATATGGGGATAACCTACAACCCCATCTTTCTAGACGACCGGTTGGGTTTTTCAAGTTTAAAAACCATTTCAGGCTGGCATGATCAGTGATGATCGTAAACGGCCGATCTCCCTCCAGATAAGGACGAAAGTGTTCGACGGCGTTGACCACCGCCATCGCTTCTTTCTCCGTGGCTGAGTAGTTCCGCTCGGCGGGTAAGAGAGATCGGCTGAAATAAGCGATGGGGTGCTCCCCTCCATCAAACCTCTGCGTCAATGTTGCACCTACACCAAAATCGGATGCATCGCAATGCACTACAAAGTCTTTGTCAAAATCCGGACATGCTAACACCGGGGCCGTAGTCAGCGCCCTCTTTAGCTCCACAAATGCCTGGTCAGCTTCCGCTGTCCACTGGAACGGTGGCGTACCTTTTTTTGTTGAAGTTAATTTGTTGAGCGGCCCCGCTATGTTACTGAAATTTTTAATAAAACGTCGGTAGTACGAGGCGGTGCCTAAAAATCTCTTAACCTCCTTCTTAGTTGTCGGTACGGAGAAGTCCACAATAGCCCGTATTTTTTCTGGGTCTGTCCTCAGACCAAACTCATCAACTACGTACCCGAGGTATTTTAATTGACTTCTAAAAAATTGGCATTTCTGCAAGTTAATTGTTAATCCAGCGAAGCTTAGCCGATCTAAGACAACCCGCAGCAGCCTCGTATGCTCCTCAAACGTAGCTGAAACGATTACAATGTCATCTAAATAAATAAAAATTCTCCCGCCGAACTCAGGTCCGAAGAGACGATCCATGAGGCGCTGTTGAGTAGCTGGTGCGGAAGTTAAGCCGAAGCACATAACCTTGAAGTGGTACAGCCCGCGCGCTGGCACTGTAAACGCGGTTTTTTCCATTGAGTCCCGAGAGTCTAGTGGGATCTGCCAAAAGGCTGCTTTGAGGTCAATAGAAGACAAAAACTTCGCGTTCCCCAACTGATCTAAGATTTGCGTTATGTACGGGAGAGGGTATGCATCATGTTTTGAAACCGCGTTCAGCTTCCTACTATCCAAACAAAATCTCAGCGTACCATCTGCCTTGGGTGCCATTGTTATAGGATTATTCCACGCACTTCTGCTGGGTTCCACAACGTCTAGCTGCAGCATCTCGTCCAACTGTTTATTTAACTCTGCTAGTTTTTGTGGGGACAAAACATAGTATCGTTGTTTTATAGGGGCTGCCCCTCCTGTGTCAATCCTGTGGCTCAAGAGATGAGTTCTACCTAAACCCTTCTTATCAAAAGATATGGACTCAAACTCCAGCATGATATCTTCGGCTTCTGCGCGTTGGCGGACTGACAGGGCGTTCAACGGTTGAATCCTCCTAATCTCACAATCAAAAGTGGCTGTCTTCTCGGTGTCAGAGAAAGAGCATCCCCTATTCAACAAGGACAACACGTCAGGTGCTATGTCAAACTCCTGCCAGAAGTTGATGCCCAGAAGCAGGCTCGTCGTTACTCCCGGAACTACATAAAATTTAACGACGGACGTTCTACCCCCCAAAGCGACGGGCAGTAACACGTAACCGGCGACCGGTGAAGATGAACCGTTTGCTGTGGTTATCGCGTCCAAATCCAACGCCCTATGCAATACGATTTCCTGACCGAGCCTATCCAAAGCCGCCTTGCTAATAATGGAAATTTCCGATCCAGAATCTAATAGACCAGTAAAAAAAAAATTATAAACCCCCACTTTCAGATATGGGCGAGCGTCGCGACCGTGGATCACGCTCACGTGTTTCGCGCGTAGTTCGATGTGAAATTTACGGACAAATTCTATCCACTCCGACCATTCCTGTGGTCTTGGAGTCAGTGGCGAAGCTATCACGTTTGGTTCAGAGGTGACGGGTGCACTATGTGGTACGGGACTCACCTTATTGTTGACGAAAACGCCCTTGGGCGAATGCGACGAAGGGCTTCCAGAACCCCGTGCGCCCGGGACATCCGCAGACGCCCTCCTCACCTTGGCATCACCACCCCGATCTCCATGCCGGAGTGATGCGTCGTGGCCTACGGTGGCGAAGGACACGCACGCCCCCGGCGCACGTTGCCTTTCCGCCTCCGCCGCATGAAATTCGGACGCCGTATTAACAGCGCACTTACTTGCAGGGTTACTTACGTGGTAAGAGGGTATACCTCTCCCAAAGCCTACACCCGAATCAACCCTGCTCTGATTCGACTTTATTAGTTTTTTGACATCTTACATTTAGGACACGTTGAAGTAACTACATCCGGTTCCCCGCAACGGTAGCAGAATAATTTCCGCGACGGCTGTTGTATCGCTGAGACTTGGCCTGCGGTGGCTTTCCCGTTGTCACAAGTATAAATTAAGTCCGACGCCAAGATTGAGGCGGATGTAGTGGGCTCCGAGAAGCTACGCGCAATACATTCTGCTTGTTCCAGCAATCGGCAGCTTGACTTCAAATCCGACCATGAGTTGATTGGGTGCAGAGCTAGTTGGGTCGTGTAGAACGGCCTAATATTGTGTCTAACTATAGCCAATTTCTCAATTTCCGTAATGGGTTTTAATAATTGGGAGAAATAATTTTGCATTACGCTCAAATAATTTACTATGCTCTCGTCCTGTCCCTGAGTTCTTTCCCTAATCTCTTTCATAAGACGGAAATCAAAGTCAAATGGTAAGTATTCCGCCAACAAAAGATTTTTCAATTCGGACCATGTGTGTACATCGCTAATGGCACCTCTGTACCAGCATAACGCTCCGTCCGTGAATAATTCCGGGGCCGACTTGAACAATCTTTCGTCGGAGATACCGCGGGAGACCCTAACTTCTTCCAATCTTTGTAAAAATCCCTTTACGCACGACTTCCCATCGAATTTGATATTCAATGTGTGAACCGCCTGATACTTCTCGGGTATTACCTCGCGGACGGGGGTAGGTGACGCCACTCTGGACGATCGAAAATTTAACATAATACTCTCTAGTCTGTCTATTATTTTTTCGATAGTCGCGTTTGTCTCGAAAAATTTGTCGCCGGCACCTTCTAGGGGCTGAAGCCTACTCAGACGGTGATATAAGTGGTACGCTAACGCCTGTACCCTACTCAGAATCTTTAAAGAACACGGTCTTTGAGTTGTACCTACCAACAGACTCTGCAGTGATTCTAACTTCTCACAAATAGTGGCGAATTCCCGCTCACAATCGCCACTGAACTCCGTTACTTCGTCCGAGCTGAGTTCAATGTTTAATTTTCGGATCTGGGAACGCAGTTCCGTGACGGTTGGGGCTGGCTTTCCCCCACGAAGTTCAACTTCATATTCTAACTCGTCCTTATGCAGTAAATTAAAATTAATCGGCCTATCTTCAAAAGTTGCCATTGTGGCCCGGTCACACACGATAACACAATAACAACAATTAACAATCCGCCTCAAAATACAAAAACTAAAGTATAGAAACGGCCATGTGTACTGAGCGAAAGACCAGAACACAGGTTTACACAACCACCAAGAGAGAAAAACCTGTTCGGGCGCCAATTGTAGCCTCGTTTTTCTGGGGGTACTAGTTCCGGTCAGTAAAAGAAGAGATTCTGGTTCTCAAGTTTTATTTCCGGAATATTTGTTACAGAAAAACAAGGGGGGGTTCTCTCTTAGTGGCCGTCCTATTTAAATAATACACGTCCTTAATTCTACACTTATCTCGACCCTTGTTTCTTCAGGTCAGCCCCCCCGCAGGGAAGATCAGCGTAACAGTAACAAGCAGGGCGTCACCAGCTACACTGGCAGTACAGGCGCCATGCGGGATCTTATGTACTTATATATGCAGGATGTACCTCGCCCGCTACCACGGGGTGCACCCAGCACGGGTCACCTTGGCGGCTCCCAAAATCCCGTCTTCGGCAGGGTTGTATCTGGCGAGCCGATGCGTCATCCACCTCACCACACGTGGGAACAACCTCCTTCCCGCTACGCGTCCACCACGGCACGCTCTCTCCGTCCCCGGAGCAAAAAGGGGCAAGGTTTCTTGTCAGTGGTTCCTCCTTCTACCACCTCAAGCGGTGTGCCTCTCGCGGCACTCTCGTCGAAAAAAGCCTCCCACCGGCTTGGGGCGCATATTTATAACCAAAATCTTCGCGAACAATCTTTCCATCAGGGATACCACCTTCGCGCTGAAAGCCCCCCATGACAAGTTCACGTCGCCGATTGCGACAGTAAATTAGCCGGGCGAAATTTCTATCTAGCTCCCGTTCCGCTGTCAGTTCCTGCACCTTACATTCAGGACGCGTCCCCACCAACATTTAGGGTACACGGCAGCGATTCCCGCCTGAAAATAATTGTTCACTCCGCCAGCTGTAGTTAAATTTTCCCGACAACATGGGAACAAAAAGACGAGGGCAACACTAAGAGTGGTGGCGCCCTCTAGCGGCGTTCCACCGTAACCACTTGGATCGATACTGTTCGACGCGCAGCGAGATGGCTCCCCCAATGTAAGCATTGTTAAGGCTGCCGCCAGATGGCGATACCTGTATCTTCCTCTCATAAATCCAACTGTTTAAACCTATGTAAATGGACTGAAAATCCAGCGCTACAACATAATGCATAATATTCTCAAGTAATAAACTAATTCATATAGCGACTGGTAAACAAATTACTGAAAAGAAAATGACTGAGTATTTATTTAATCCTTTTTCAATAGGTAGCGTCAAAAAAGACCCCACCTTACATGCGCAGGGTTTTTCAGGCCCATCTTTTAATTGGAAATGCAGTAAGAGATGTGAAATCAGACTTCTAAATAATAAAAATGGCTAGTCTTAAGATTAATTTCGAGCCTCGGCTAATGTCCGAAGTCATGATCGTTTGTGATAACGGATGTCATCTTTAATCGGCTAGATTGCACATTAGCCAATGCGTTTCGGTTAATGTTGGACATTAGTTAGCTAATGTTAAAAACGAAGTATTCGTGCCACTGCGGGGAGCGGGGTGAGGTAATTTTATTCAGATGAGAAAGCTATTTCTAATATCAGGTCAAAACACTGCGGTAGCTTAGGTGAAGAGTAAAGGGGGTGAGAGAAAAAAACTATAATTAGACGAGATATGTATTTTTTGTTGTTCTTACGTCCCTTCGCTCACCCCCTTTATCCTTCACCTAAGCTACCGCAGTGTTTACGGCTACATCCCACATCATCACTTATTCCAGATTAAGACGGTAATTTTTCAGCATTAGCCTAGGTATACTGAAAAATAAACTTAAGTTTAGTCGGCTAATGTCAACCATATTTTCTCACCCATCTTTAGCCTCAATAGCGTCGAGGCTAAACTGCAGTTTAGCCGACTAATGTTGAAATCATTTATCGCAATGAACATTATTTCGGACATTAGCCGACGCTCGAAATTAATCTTAAGACTAGCCGGCTAAACTTAAGTTTAGTTTCACACCTAGCTTTAGCCGTAACATATTTCATTTATTACATTATTATGTTTTAGTTGTACTTGTGTGTTGACTCCAGCCGGATTCCCAGATATAGATTTTGAAGCAAATCGGACTAGTAACTACGAAAAATGAATGAATTTGGTCACAACTGTGATTTTGCCACCCCATATGGAAAAAGGCGATGCTAGTTTATCACCTCATGTTCAAAAGCACTTAGGTGCGAGCATAGTTGTAATTTGTGGGGAAATTTTGCATTGAAAAACTGGCAACACTAATAAAACGTAAAGTGTGAATCATGTGAAATCAACAAGAAATTTACTTAATGTTTTACGAAATACAACGAATTTAGGTTGACTTCCCGAATGAAATGATGGCTTGTGATTTGCTTTTATTCGTCCTTTGTAATTTCTACACACTTTAATCGCACAGCAAGGCATTTTCGATCAAATTTTGATGACCTGTGAAACTGTACAACGCGTGCGTCTCCAATGTCAGCTCAAAGCAGACTGTTTGAATGGCGGCCCACGGTTGTGCGCCTTATTTTTCTACGCAATCGCGAAAGTGACACTCCGTCTATAGAGTAAATAGTCAAAGCGCCATAGATACTATTCGTTGAAACAGACTTTAAATCTGTCAGGCAACTAGTGTTGTGGCGATAGCGATTGTCTATCTACATAGTCAGGTCATAAGTGCTGTCACATGTGCAATATGAAATAATTTAGACATGTTTATTATTTATGTAAACATTTATATAGCAAACTGAACTAAATAAAACATAGATTCTTATGGTAATAAAGTTTATTCAAAATGACCCCCGCGATTTTGAATACAGGCCATTATTCTGCGCGGCCAGTCGTCTATCGCAGCACGAACGAGGTCCATGTCAATATCGGCGGCTGCCTTAATCAAGGATGCCTTGAGTGACTCCAAATCAGGATGAGGCTTTGAGCAGGCCTTTTCCTGCAAGTGTTGCCATATCTTGTAATCTAACGGACTCAAATCTGGACTGGAGGAGGGCCAGTCTTCGTGCCGGATGAAGTCGATTTCACGCGCCGCCAGCCAGTCTTGTGTGCTTTTCGCTCTATGAGCTGGCGCAGAATCTTGTTTGAATACCCAGTGCCTGTTATTAAACATGGTATGAGAAACAGGTTCCACAAGGTTCTTGAGGACTGTATTTTGATACACAACTGCATTCGCTTATACGCCTTTCTCACAAAAATGTACCTCAGTTAAGCCCCAATAAGAGACTCCCAACCAAACCATGAGCGAGGATGGAAAATGACCTCGTTGGACACGCGGAATACGGTTGCTCGCGTCTTCACTGCTGTGTGCGTACACCTTATCATTTTGTTTGTTGTAGCTCTCTTCGACGGTGAAAATTTTTTCATCCGAAAAAAGAATTTCCCGATGCTTTTTTCCCGCGTACCGCTTCAACAAAGCGCGGCATCTCTTCAGTCTCAGGTCCATTAAACGAGCGTCCAAACGATGTCCTGTTTTTCTTCGATATGCCCTAAGCCCTAAGTCTTCATTTAACACCCTTTTCACCGTGGTCCTACTTAACCCCATCTGAAGGGCCAACAGTTTCTGCTTACGTATGGGATTTCTTTAAATTCGCGCCTTCACAGCTTTTATCACTGCTGGAGTCCTAACAGAGCGAGGGCGACCACTTCTTGACCTGTCATCTACACTAGTCTTCATTGTATCGTTTTATGGTACGATAAACGAATCTTTTGGTTATATTCAAATTTTTCAGTAAGTCGAAAATCTGAATTGGCCCGTAACCGCAACGATGCAACGCAATAACTGCGACACGGTCTTCTTTAAGTGTCCACTCCATATTAAAAAATTAGGAAAATTCTAA
This sequence comes from Argyresthia goedartella, assembly GCA_949825045.1. Taxonomy (NCBI): domain Eukaryota; kingdom Metazoa; phylum Arthropoda; class Insecta; order Lepidoptera; family Argyresthiidae; genus Argyresthia; species Argyresthia goedartella. The sequence continues at coordinate 18,098,748 of OX463810.1, forward strand.
AAAGTACACATTTTTATTTTCATAAAAAATTCGTAATTCGAATTCAATAAACTTTTTTGTGGCCAGCGTTCTAAATTCAAAAGTTTTTATTGTGTGACAGAACTTATGACCTGACTGTGTATATGCTACGGTGAAGATAATGATTCGGTTTTTTACTAACCGGCTATTATTCCTGCTTACCAATATTGATGGTTAAAGTTATTGATACAGCAAGATTTATCACATTAACCGGTCAGTATATATATAATCACCACACGTCCGCGTCCGAGGTAAATATGATTAAAAGCTAATATCAGGGCAAAACACTGCGGTACCTTAGGTAAAGGTAAAGGGGGTGAGCGAAACGAAGCCCCCTTTATCCTTCGTGTTAGGTTGAACATGTAAGAACAACAAAAATACTTAAAACATATGTAAACTAAAGTACACATAGTGCATAATAGACAGACAATATTAAGAAGAATTTAACTATTTGTTTCATTTTATCTTTAATAAACCATATTTGATTAAGAAAATAAGGATGTCTTATAACTTCCACAAAACCCTTTTGGTGAGTATTAATAATAACAGGTCAAAGTTACACCTAAAGGACCTTGGACACCTTGGACACTATTGACACACATTGATCTAGCCCCAAACTAGGATTCCCTGTATCTTGGGTACTAGACACGATACACATAGTTATATAGATAAATATCATACTTAGATAGATAAACAACCATGACTAGGGTACAAACATCCGTTCTCGTCAAACAAATATTTGCCCCCACCGGGACTTGAACCCGGGACCCTTGACTTCGTAGGCAGGGTCACTGCCGACTCGGCCATTCGGGTCGTTGAAAGTTAATCGGACTGATTTTGGCCACATTTATTACATTCACCAAAATCAGACGTTACTATGAATATTTACCGATAATTATGAATACTAACATTCAAAGTTCAAAGTTCAAAGTGTTTATAAATCAAAATATCAATTACAGGTTTACTTATATCTAAAGTGTATGTAAGTTCTAAATATTATTCAGCGTATGACATTAACTTCTGCACTGGTCAGAGACCGTCTCGCAGTAAGTTAAGATCAAAGGAATAATCTACAAACTAATTGCAGTCTAAAAATAGTTTTTTTTTTAAATATACCTGTTTGCAGAATGTACCAATACAAAATGGAAAAAAAGTTATTATGCCTAGGTAGCCTATGGTTAAATTATCATCGAATTCATTTGTGTGTGTTAATGTTTGTGTATGTTGTGTGTGAGGGGTGTGTTTGTGTGAGGGGGGTTGTGCGTGTTATTTGTGTATGACTGCTTAGCCCTACGACAAGGTAGTCTTGGGATCGGATACGGGACCACTAAGCAGCAGGTTTGTGTTCAAAGTCACGTTTTATCACTCGTTGATACTATTTTCTCAATATCGTCGTAGGCTTTATCCATCAACCACTTCTTTAAGTACATAGGATCACATTTGGACTCTATTGTACCTTCGATTTTGTTGAATATATGAGGACCAAGGTATGATCTAAATCGCCTAACAAATGTAGTTCTGCTCCTAGGGACTTCTACCTTTTGCTTTCGGCCAAACCTAAGGCTTCGCTCGGACTCCTTGACACTTATACCATTGTTTTTAATGAGTTTTTTAATAATACAGACGATGTAATGCTGTCAAACAGTAAGCATTTGTGTTTCCCTGTGCAGTTCGAATGTAGGGTATTGAAAGCCCTTAGAGAACAGGACTCTCAGTGCTGCTCTTTGTGCTCGCTCAGCTTCTATAAGATGTGTCTTTGCGACCCCACCCCAAGCAGTTATACAGTATGTTATAATTGATTCGCCTAAAGCTTTATAGATGGTTCTTCTCAAGTTTACATCCCCAATACCTCTTAGTCTTTTAAAAATAAACATTAATTTACGTAAGCGATTTGATAGATATTCTATGTGGTTAACCCAAGACAGCCCATCATCTAATATAACACCTAAGTACTTTATACTTTTAACAGTTTCTATAGTAGGACAGTCACAGTCTGTCGTACCATCAGGACACGAGTGCATGCGGAGTGTAAATACATCACGCGGATTTGAGTGTTCCGTTGCATGAAATTTTAAATACTTTTTTTTTGAGACATTAAGTGTAAGCAAATTTCTGTCCAGCCATTTTTTAACATTCCTCATGCCTGATTCAGCATTTTTAAAACTGTCTTCCCAGGTGTTAACAGAGAATAATAGGACTGTATCATCAGCATAAGCTAGTATTTTACATTGCTTTAGAGGTAGTTCACACAGCCCATTTACATAAAGTATGAATAGCAGAGGCCCTAGCACACTACCCTGCGGAACTCCGAAATGAACTGTGGCTGGATCACTATAGTTTCCTGCTATTTTAACCATTTGAATTCGCTCCCCCAGATAAGTTGCGAACCATTGTTGAGAAAGACCTCTGATACCAATTAACTCTAATTTCCTAAGTAACAATTTAGTAGATATGGTATCAAAAGCCTTTGCTAAGTCCAGAAATACTCCAATGCAGTGAGATGAATCGTCCAGTAACTTAGAAACATGATCCACAAGTTCATTCACCGCATCTGAGGTAGATTTGCCAGTTCTGAATCCATATTGATTATGGCTCATCAGGTTGTTTTTTTCAATGTAACTGAGTAGTCTGCGTTTCATTAATTTTTCTAAATTTTTTGAAAATGTTGGCAGAAGGGAAACTGGTCTATAGTTAGACGGGGCTTCAGTACTCCCTGTTTTCCCTGATGCCAGGGGTTTTCCCTGGCATCAGGGAAAACCCCTGTGCTGAAAGAGAGGTTTAGAACATGTGTCAAAGGTAACATGATAAAATCCTTTATTGTTTTAACTATATTGTTGCTAACACCATCAAATCCCAGTGCTCCACTCCTCTTAAGTTCTAATATAGTAGCATTGACTTCGCTTGATGATGTTGGGTTAAGGTAAAAGGAATTTTGCATTGATAATTTTAAATCTATTTTCTCCGAAAGATGTTTCTCCGTTAGTCCTAATTTATTCAGTGTTTTATTCGCTAGCTGTGCACCAATATTAGCGAAAAAGCTATTTACTGTATTTAAAGAGTCCTTTACTGCTTTATTGTTGAGTAGCTGTGATGATGTGTCATTTTTGTTATTGCATGGGACAGAAGCTGCTTGTTTAATCAGCGACCATAGTCTACGAGGGTCATTGCTTGTTTTAGCAATCTCTCCCTGTGTGAACAAGTACTTTGCCGTTTCGGTTACTCTGGTACAAATGTTTCTATAAGTCTTATAAACAGTATTATAATATTCATTCGTAGGGAGTTTTTTTGATTTAAGGTGCAGCTTGTCACGTCTTCTATAACATTTTAGTAGTCCTTCTGTAATCCATGATTTTTTGTTACGCTGCGTTCTTGTTAGTTTCCTCCTAGTCGTGTGTTTTTTTATTACATTTGCCACAATATCCACCAGTATATTAGTTGCTTCATTTACATCGTTACTTTCGTATAATGGTAGCCAGTCTATACTCCTAAGGTCAGCATTAACAGAGTCATAGTCTATAGTCTCTTAGAAAAGCTTTGGGATTTCAGTCGATTTTGTCGTACCTACCGATATTAATATAGGGGCATGATCTGTTATTTGAGATTCGCATACGATAGTTGTCATTTTGTACTTACTTTTTACCACGTAATCGTGGTCTAGACATGAGTTTAGTCTAGTACGTTCGGTAACATATGGTAATAAATCATACGTGGCCAAGCAACCTAAGTAATCTGTTTTGCGATTATCTTCAGAGCCCTCGAAAATATTTATATTAATATCACCACAGAGTAGTATATTTTCACAAAGTTTAACCAAATTTAATTGCTGAGTTAGTGATCCCAAAAAGAGATCCACGTCCTTGATTGAGGGTGATCTATATATTGCAAATAACTTTGTTGTATGATCTATAGTCAAAAGTAGTCCACTGGCACCAGTTAATATAACTTCAGAAACCAAGTAGTTTAATTTACTTCTAACATAGACTACGACTCCATCAGCTTTGTTCATATGCTGAGTTGTTTGATGCGACTTATAGCTAGGGATATGAGGAACGACATCATTATTACCCAACCAACACTTTGTAAGAACAGAGTGTTGGTTGTGTAATAATGATGTCGTTCCTCATATACATACATATACATACACTGTCTGTAAATTAATAAAAAAGCCTAAATTGCTGAATTTCATAATTCCGTAGTGAAAGAAATGCCTGCCGTATAATCGATTCGATTCCTTGCCCTTGCTCGCCTCTCGCCGCGAACGCAATTCGGCCGGGATGAATTGTGCGCGTGAGTCGGCGGACAACTCATGTTGCAACGCCCGCGTGGGAACGAACTGGAGTTTTGTGTGAACCGAATGTAGCCGAAATTTCGCAGCCAAAATTCTGCGACTCCACAGCTCAAGAAAATGAGCTCTTGTGGCCCTGAGCTTTTTTTTATAACAATGGATTGTCAAGGATTAGGAAAAGGTCACATTGTTATATTCGATTCGATTATTTTTACTCATTAGTAAAAGTACACAGATAAATTATTCCTGTGCACTTTTACTAATGTGTAAAAATAATCGAATCGAACATTACAATGGTTTCGGATATCAATATTCATTATATAACAATAAGAGTCATCGATAGTTTTGATTTCAGTAAAACAAATAATTTATTGTGACTTTTTTTTATATTACGAAAAAAATTTCATATAACGTTGTTAAAGTTAAAACTTGAAACATGTTCGTTTTTAATCGACTACGTCACCGTAGTGGATTGTAATGTAGTTTCATAATTACATTCGATTATTTTAATCTCTGTTCAATAGGTACAATGCGTAACTGCTACATGCCAATGAATAAATTAAAAAAGTAGCTTGAACAGAAAAGTAGCATTTTGCTCGAGGGGTCATCGTGCAGCAAAACTTACTTTTCCGAATGTAAGGTGTGAAAAAATATTATCGATATATTATATAGTAAGAAAAAATTGTGCTTTGCAATGATTTGATCTGTATTTATGAACCTTGTCCACAAAGTAACATTGATGTGGGAAAAATTTATGTGTGATTGATTAAACACTACCTTTTAATTTTAGATTTCAGAGAACGTGCTATGGCCGAGCGCGAGGCAGAGGTAAAAAGACTAGAGTAGGTACGAGTAAAAATGGTACGATTTTGCGTGTAGGGAAGGCCATAGCCGCCCAAAGCTGGTTGCGATTTCACATTTCTTTTCTATAGAGCTAGACAAACACATTCCTCTCTCGCTTATATCAACCCAATCAACAACATTCTCAATTTAAGACATGTTTACCCAAACATGAAATTGTTTTAGCTACGACTAGTAACGAGGTAACTCAATGCGTTAACTGTAAAAACAAACACAATATTAAGAATTGACCAGCTTTTAAAAAACTGTCTATTGATGATAAGTGGATTTGGATCCGTGAAGCTAATATTTGCTATAGGTGCCTGAAAGGGCATAAGCACATTTAGAAAACTTGTGCTGCCGCTAAGGTATTCGGTACCAACTCATGTACTAGGCGTCTCCGACCCGCTCATTCATAGAGAAAGCCCTTAGGTTCGTACGGAAAACACTAATACGACAGACACACAACAATCTATCACCTGTAGCACGGTTAGCCGCGACTGTTATCAGCGAACCCCTAGTTTAGCCAGCGACACAATAAACGCATCTAACGTATAATCCCAGTAACCGTAAGCGGTCCAAGCGGCAATTACGAAACCTTCGCTATGCTGGACGATGGCAGCACGGCGACCGTCATCGATAATGCGGTAGCCACCATTATAAGGAGGTCACTGTAGGTCGGCAGGACTGCATTCGGGTTTTCGGCATAGGGAGCATGTGGCGTGACTTTCGTGCTTCGTATGTTTGCTTCAGTATTAAGGGTAAATATGCCAAGGAAAGTTTAGTTATCAGTAACGCTAGGACCATGAGCGGGCTCGACCTCCGCCCGCAAACGGTTGAGGCCAGCCAAGTAGCTAGGTTTAAACATCTAGCAGACATAGCGCATGAATTAACACACACAAACGCGGAGCCTTCTTTCTTTCGTTCTTTTCGTTTCGCAGGAGATTCGCACTTATTACTCACGCAAGAAAATCGCATAGGAAGGGCTTCAGATCCCGTAGCTTGTCGCACGTCGTTAGGTTGTGTAACGGCATTAAAGGCTAAGGTCGAGCCACCGCTATCAGTAGCTATGATCGTCTATTCTATCTACCCCAAAATGAGATGTCCCGATTCAGCTGTAAGATTTGTAAGTTAAGAATGATAAGTCTGAATTTCTCGTTCGTTGAGAAGCTCGTTAGGCGTACAATAGTCGAACGGAAAATTGGTTCAGGAAGTTACGGTTTCAAGTTAGACAGAGAAAGCATATATGCTCGCAAGCCGGTATTTCGCATCAGTTAGCGGTGTATTGCGCCAGATCGATCGTTGTTGTATTTTGTGTGATGGTACCATTTATTTTTTGTATATATGGGCGCTTGGAACTTCTTTTAGTGGTCGACCACAATTTATAATATTTGTTTGGGATATCGTATAGATATCCGTCGTAGTTTTACGACGTGAGTACTCAATGATATTTCATGTGCTCGCTAGTAGCGGCTAGTGGTGGTTCCAATTATATATGTAGTTCACGGCAATAACGATCCGAATAGACCGGTTTACACAATTGCGATTTGATTTTCCGAAATGGGTTTGAACTAGCGGTTACCTCAAAAAGTCCGTAACGTTTTGAAACCTTCAACTCTGCGCAATTTGAGCTGGATGTTATCGAAACGTTGTCATTAGCGCTTTAGGAGATCTAACCCTCACCATAGCGAAGTGCATAGTTCGATAAATACCGATCTATGAATTTCACTGACCTCAGCACGACCTCGGCCGAGCCTAATCATATATATTTGACTCAGCCTACACATTAGACCTCCAGCGAAATTTACATTTAATTTAAAGATGCAACTTGAATCCAACTGATCCAAGGCAAGGCAAAACAATCTACCCGGTCCTAAACAATGAACTTTAGACTGTAATTTGATCTCTTCGCGCGTCCCCGACAACACTCAAATGTCAAAATATCAACAGGATAGGTTATCTGTGTTGACACCGGTTTAACTTAGTTCTGAATTTTTTATTTCCATCCGCGGAACCTCATCGATCAAACAGTCTCCCTATGCCTGCCAACCTAGGTTTAGCCGCAACTAAACTCCTGTCTAGCCTAGTCTAAAATCCTAGTGTTATACCACGTCCATTATCGACACCACTCGAAAATGGTTGAGTTTGATTTGAATGTGCTTGTATGTTTAATGACTGTGTGTGTGGGAATTTCAAAACTCGCTACTCGAAAGGAATGAGGAGAGGATTAGCCCGCCAATATCCTAAGAGCCAATTCAGGAACCCTATGGTGAAGGAAAAGGGAATTTACGGTCGCTCCAAGCCCAGACTCAGACTCAGATCAGTTACCTACAAGTTCTGATTTAACGACCCAAGGATAGTTTTGGAATTTGGGGTAGGTTGATTTAAAGGATAGGAACCGAGGTATATCTCGGCGCTTCAGACACTCACGAAAATCCACTGAAACACGCAATCACAATTCGTCCAGTTCTGACGCGTAACACGGCAGACCAAAACTGTTTAGCACTGCTGAAAGACGACTGTCACAGTAGCTTAACGCTGAGACTGAATGGCTCCCCTTCCCCCGCAATCGTATTTATAGACCCCACATGTCTGAAAAAAAATGGCGTCCTTTGCGAACACGCTCTGCCCAAGCGAAGCTTATTATCACTAACTACACAGGGTCTAATTTCAACCATGCCATGCAGATCCGCCGTTCTACAAATTGTGTGTACGCATATTCACTATGATCAACCGTAGGTTATCACTCAAGTCATTCGGTATTGCCGATACACAAAATCTGTTGATCGCTGACCATAAAAGCTTGTTGCGATTAATTTAAGCCTTCCCGACCGCTAGCGCGCTAGACAAAGATCACTAGAATGATATTCAGACTCGTGATGTCAAACTCGCCAAATCGTACCAAACAAACGCAATTGTATATTTGCAGTCAACATAGTAGCTTTCTCCGTATCGTTCCATAATAACCTTCCATTATTTAGTTATTCATAATTTATTCAGCACGCAGCCAAATCGGCTCTGATCCCGATTTTTTTTGTCACATTCCGCAGGAATGCGACAAAAAAAACCTGACCTGTAACCTTCCTCGAACCATCCCACGCGCTCGCCTCATTGTTTTTTGCTAACTTACCCTGAGCTACTCAAAACCCCAAACGTTATATGTACCGACTCTCGTATTCAAAACAGCGCGACGATGGGCTAGCCCTCTGTCACGCAAAATGAAGTATCAAATGTACTGACTCTCGTGTACCATTACAGCCCCCTTCCAGACCTTGAGACACTGTTTATCTCAGTTAAACATGGCGCAAGGATCTCATTACCACTATGCTACCCATGCTTTGTCCATATCTACTCTATATGTACGGACATCTCAAATCATGTACACAGACCGATGAATCTGTCAATTATGTATATAATATTTACACAACTCGATTGAGCTCTCTCCTGTCTTATCTTATTTATCTATCTAACTATACAACCTCGCTTACCCGCAACTTATCCTAATTCGTATTACTATATATATACAATTTTGTTTTTTTTTTGTTTTTGTTCCTTTCTAAACCATGCAAGATCCTTAAATCTACAAAGTAGTTACTCAAATTTACAGCTTACAGCTTAATTATATAACCTTTATACACTATCTTATTTATCTACGCCCTTATTCGTCCTCACATAATACCTAGCTATATTTATAGTATTGTAGTTACCCAATGTCTCATTTGAAACCGGATCTACTAAAGTATAACAGTTCGGATATACCACTGCCGAAATAACATAAGGCCCTTTATACAACAATGAAAATTTCCGCATGATTTTATGTTCTTTATTTGAACGCACAAAAGTCTTAAGTTTCACATAATCACCTATACGATAGACTTCTAACTTACGCCGTTTGTCTGCCTGTCGCTTACATCGCTCACTAGAACTTTTAGAGTTTTCTATCGCTACATTCCGCACCTGTTCCGTATCTCGCACACTATGACCTAATTACCATTCATCGCCTAATTCGTTGTCAATAGTTAACGGTTCCCGCCTACCAAACGCTAACTCATTAGGCGCAAAGCCTGTGCTTGTGTGTTCGATATTATTGTAGCAACTTTCAATGTCCGGTAACACGTCGACCCAACTACGATTACTTCCGCCGCAATAAGTTCTAATTAGTCGACCTAGCTCGCGATTCACTCTTTCTACGCTATTAGAATTTGGACAATACACCGACGTATGAGTGACCCGAATCCCTAGCTGTTTGAGACCAAATTCCCAAACTTTCGATATGAACTGTGGTCCTGAGTCCGTAATTATAGTTTCGATAGGTATTTCCCTATTAAATCTCTTTGTACAAGCGAGCACGCTCCTACCTGTAGCTTTTCGCATTGGATACAATTTTATCACACGTATTGAATCACATATATATATTGATATCCGAATTTACCTACGGGCAATGACCCATAAAGGTCCGAGAAAACTTTCTCACCCAACCTTTCCGCCAACACCGGTGTACAAGGACGAACGGTATTGTTAGTACTTGGTTTGACCTTTTGACATATGTCACAACTTCTTATAACCGTGCTAATCACCCTACTCATATGAAGAAAATAATATCTGTCCTTCATCAGTGCTAATATTTTATATCTGCCGTAGTGACATATTTCTTCATGTATGTGTAAAATTAGTTCCTCCTGTAGTGATTTCGGAATTACCAACAACCTTACGTTCCGCTTCGGTACGTGAAAATATAACGTATCACCTAATAGCTTGTAATTATCAAACCCTCTCGTTTCCGTATCTACCACCCTACGTCTGATACAACCGCTAATTCGATTTAACCGCTCATCTTCGCTTTGTAATCTCGCAATGTCCCGTAAACTCGAAATAACACTTGCGGTATTCGATGCCCGAAACCAGAATATTCCCGGCTGAACATTTATACTGTCAATCATACCTCCAGGTCCCGCTATTTGCCTGCTTAGCGTGTCGGCAATTTGATTATCAGTCCCTCGCACAAACTCTATTTTGTAATCGAATTGCTCTAAAAACATAACCCACCTAGTTACGCGTGCCCCCAATAAAGTCCACGACTTAATGAACGTCAAACTTTTATGATCAGTTCTAATAATAACTTTTTCTCCCCGCAAATATATCTCAAATCGCTTTAAAGTGTATATAACTGCATACATTTCCTGTTCGCTGACAGACCATCTAGTTTGAGCTCCCTTAAATGCCTGCGAACAAAACCCCATAATTCGTTCCTGGCCCAAATCATCTAATTGATAAACATAGCCCCCAATTCCTATAGCGCTGGCGTCGCATTGGACATAATACGTTTTTCCCGCCAATGGCTGACTCAATATTATACTTTCTGAGAATTGGTTTTTTTATCTCGTCAAAAGCACTCTGCACCTGCGCACTCCAGACGAACTTGACTCCAGACCGTAATAAATTGTATAAGGACTGTGTTAACGTTCCAAAAATTTTTATAAACCTCCTAAAGTAATTTATGAACCCCAAAAACGCCCTCAATTGCCTGACAGTTCTGGGTGACGGATATAATTTAAGTGTTTCAATTTTGTCCGGGTCCATTTGCAAACCTTGTGTAGACAAAATATGCCCCAATAACTTGACCTTTTTTTGTGCGAACTCGCATTTTTTTAGTTTGCATGTGAAGCCCGCGTCTTTCAATTTACTCAGAACCGTGTCCACTAGAGACAAATGCTGATCCAAGTCACCCTCAGTTAAAATCGCCAAATCGTCAACAAAATTTAAACAATATGACCTAACCTCTAGCCCTAAGATTAAGTCCATCGCCCTCGAAAATGAACCCACACTGGTTTTCAACCCCTGAGGTAAAACGTTGTAAACATAACTTCTGCCTTGATATACAAAACCCGTGTATCGTTTAGATTCGTCTGATAATGGTATAGAAAAATATGCATCTTTAATATCGAGAATAGCTATATAATTTATCCGGTGCCAGGACTGCAATATCTCACTCATTAAAGGTGTAGTTTCAACTTCCCCAACCATTCCCGTGTTTAAATGTCGCGCATCTAGCAATATACGGACCTCCCCTGACTTCTTTAGTGCACAAGTCAATGGACTGCTGAAATCCGTAGATTGCCTGCTAATAATACCTATCTGTTCCATTTCTTTCAAACGTTTTGTTACTCTATCGCGATAAGCGAACGGTATGGGATAGCTTCGTTTTACGAAAGGCGTTTCATCTCTCATTTTTATCTCATGTATATATTTATTTGTCCGACCTACCCTATCGCTAAACAACTCTGCATGTTTATTTAACACCGGTAATAACTTTGTTTTGTGTTCAACAGGTATTGATGAATTATTCACATATTCCTCTATCATATTTCTACTGGTATCTTGGTTCTGTACTCCCATTGTACAACAACAAGTATCCTGATCAGGGCCAGTACCTAATCGTATTTCACACATCCGCCCGGCGCTTCGTATAATTAGCCTCTTATTTCCCTCACACATTAAACTGGCTCGCGTCTGTTGTATAAAATCAAACCCTAAAATTAAATCTTTAGGCACCCTTGTTAATACTAGCATTGGAGTATCGATAACGCATTCACCTATTGTTAATGGTAACGTTACTAACTTATCAACCTTTTCCTTACTGCCCCCAAACGCACCTGTGATTCTCAAACTTGGGATCGGTATTTCCGTCGGTTTTCCCAATTGCCTGCATACTTCATCGTACACTCCCCGACTAATTACACTGATTTCGCTGCCCGAATCAATCAAACTCCTTACAACAATATTTCCAATACACACATCTATCTCAGGTAATGTCAATGTACTACATAAATCGCGCCCACACTCAGTCGAATCGTCGTCTCTGAATATCGTATGTAAACACCTGTCATTGCGGCCTATACAATTCGATCTCGATTTTTCATGCATATCCGTGCGCTTTATGCGCTAGTAATTGAATAAATTCATTCACACCCACGTTCGAATCCAAATTACACAGATCATACAGTCTATGCTTTTTTTCGATTTGATCGGCTGTCCATCCAAAACGCAATAAATATCTGAGCGCGAACGACCCGCGCGAGTCCACTAGTTTTTTGAATTCTGATTTATCGCATTATTCCTGTCACTTGAACTTTGCCCTGCCTCTGTATTATCTGAACTATCATTGCCCCTTTGGAACTCTATTGCCTTGAAACTAGCCTGAGGCTGTCTACCTCTACCGCGAAAATAACCGCGAGCGCGCGTCCCAAATTCGTTTCGTGCCTTTGTTCCCGCATTATAATTATCCCTACGACTCACCGCGTTAAATCGCATCGTATTTACTCGCAAAGCACGATATTGCCCACGCATGTAGCTATTCCGCCTTACGTTGTTCGTATTCATTGTCTCCGAACTCTGCAACGCACTTAATCCCCCATCGACATTCCGTTCTAAATGCCGAAGGAACTCGACCGCATCTCGTATAGTCATTGGTTCCTTTCTAGCAAAAAACGCTACCTGAATATCGCGCGGCAACTGTCTGAAAATCGTGTTGATTTTCTCCGTATCAGTAAACGGTATCGTAAGCTCATATATGCTGTTCAATTGAGAGGCAAAGAATTCTTCCATACTTTGACCTTTCTTGGAATCGAACTTCGCAGTTAGGAATCTTTGTTTAATTAATTCCTGTTCATTATCACCCCAGAATACCTCTCTGAAATCTTTTTCAAAATCCGAATAGGTTCGCCATGAGTCTCTGTATATGCTCATTCGAACTTTTGCAATTCCTACCAAACTATCCGTTGCCCATATCAAAGCCCTCGAAGTATCTCCCGAGACTTTAATATACGCCTTGAAATCTCTTAAGAAAATCATCGGATTTTCCGAAATCCGCCCGTCGAATGTTGGCAACTTCTGTGTCATTTTCACTATGCATGATTGACGTTTTTCTACCGATTGTTCAAACGTCTCTAGTTCCTGTCTGTCAGTCTGTCTGTCTGAAGTCCTACTAGCATTGCTCGCACTAGAACCCCTTTCCAAGCTGTCTAATCTATTAACTATTTCAGATAACAATTGAGTCACTTGTCCTGACGCCATTTCACTTGTCTGCGAAAGTGAATCGTCTTGTACTACCCGCCTAGGCCGGCCCATTATTTCCTGAACACTAAACCGTCGGCTCGTTCGAAGAATTGTGAAAACAATGCCCCCTTTTTTTTGTTGTTGCTTATTTCTTACTTACAAACTGAACTGTTTAAAATCGTTTCTACGTTGTGTTATTTTTAAAAGTAACGCGTTAGACCTTGATTCTTTTAGAATATCTAGGTATCAGACTATCTAGGATATCCTTCGGTCTCGGCACCAGAAAATCTGTAACGGCATTAAAGGCTAAGGTCGAGCCACCGCTATCAGTAGCTATGATCGTCTATTCTATCTACCCCAAAATGAGATGTCCCGATTCAGCTGTAAGATTTGTAAGTAAGAATGATAAGTCTGAATTTCTCGTTCGTTGAGAAGCTCGTTAGGCGTACAATAGTCGAACGGAAAATTGGTTCAGGAAGTTACGGTTTCAAGTTAGACAGAGAAAGCATATATGCTCGCAAGCCGGTATTTCGCATCAGTTAGCGGTGTATTGCGCCAGATCGATCGTTGTTGTATTTTGTGTGATGGTACCATTTATTTTTTGTATATATGGGCGCTTGGAACTTCTTTTAGTGGTCGACCACAATTTATAATATTTGTTTGGGATATCGTATAGATATCCGTCGTAGTTTTACGACGTGAGTACTCAATGATATTTCATGTGCTCGCTAGTAGCGGCTAGTGGTGGTTCCAATTATATATGTAGTTCACGGCAATAACGATCCGAATAGACCGGTTTACACAATTGCGATTTGATTTTCCGAAATGGGTTTGAACTAGCGGTTACCTCAAAAAGTCCGTAACGTTTTGAAACCTTCAACTCTGCGCAATTTGAGCTGGATGTTATCGAAACGTTGTCATTAGCGCTTTAGGAGATCTAACCCTCACCATAGCGAAGTGCATAGTTCGATAAATACCGATCTATGAATTTCACTGACCTCAGCACGACCTCGGCCGAGCCTAATCATATATATTTGACTCAGCCTACACATTAGACCTCCAGCGAAATTTACATTTAATTTAAAGATGCAACTTGAATCCAACTGATCCAAGGCAAGGCAAAACAATCTACCCGGTCCTAAACAATGAACTTTAGACTGTAATTTGATCTCTTCGCGCGTCCCCGACAACACTCAAATGTCAAAATATCAACAGGATAGGTTATCTGTGTTGACACCGGTTTAACTTAGTTCTGAATTTGTTATTTCCATCCACGGAACCTCATCGATCAAACAGTCTACCTATGCCTGCCAACCTAGGTTTAGCCGCAACTAAACTCCTGTCTAGCCTAGTCTAAAATCCTAGTGTTATACCACGTCCATTACCAAAACATACAAAATTTTCAGATTTTTCTCATTCTTTGCGATTTGTTTCTAAACATCCTTAATGTTACACTGTTTACACTATTTACAACAAATAACATTGATATAAAAAAGTTGTTTTTATCTACTAAAAAAATTTTTAATTGGCTTTATTGTCAGTTGCAATGTGAAACGACGTTAATTTGAAAATAACCATCGATTCATGATCGCAACAATACCTACCTACCCTCTACTCACAAGGAGAGAAATGCAGCATAAAAATTGGTGTTATGGCACAATAATTACAGAGTGTTTCACTGTTTCGTCTTTTTTGGCATTTTTATCGAGAAATATGAGACTCGCTTAAAAACTTTTGTTTTATCTCTTTTTCTTGAGGTGTACCAAATAAACAATCCTTCATGAACGTTATGTAAGCCAGGCCATGAGCTGTCACAATAATGAATCTGATCTTCTGTTTCAGTGAAAAGAATTCACCCATCTGGCGCTCAGAAAAGAAAGCTAAAAATAGCAAAAGATGAAGATGCTAAATCACTCGCTGGATCATTATCCAAATACCTTCTCGCTCATGGAGAAAAAAAGGATGGTGAAGGAAAGAGTAATGAAACTATTGAGCCTGGCTCTACTGTACAGACAATTGATGTAGAGACCACAAACACAGGTGAAAAGTCTGCTGCACATGATGAAGACTTTATTGAAGATTTCGATGTAAGTGACACTGAAAAAAAAGATGCTGAAGATAGTGATGACGAGAAAATCACTGCTGAGAGTGAACATGTTTTCAATGCTTCCAACTTCGACTCCTCTTCATCTAATGATACTGCACATTGGCCAATACCTGTCCCGGAGCATATAAGAATGATGATTATCGCAAAGGGTAGTGAGGTATATCAAAACAAGGAAGAGCCTTTTGAATCTACAGAGCGACCAGGTGAGCGCACTAAGGGAACACATCGTTGTTTAACTTCATCGTGGTTCTACTCGAATTTAAACAAGACTAAATATTTGAGGAAATTGATGCTATACTCACCATCAACAAAGAAATTATACTGTTTTTGCTGCCGATTTGCATCTGAAGGCGATACACACAAAAATAAATTCATTTTCGGCTTCTGTCAATGGTGGAAATTTAATCCGAAAATATCACAGCACGAATCATCGCCTGAACATCTAACAAATTTAGAAAAATGGAAAACACTCTCTATGGGCCTGAAACATAATAAAACCATTGACAAAGAAAATCAGAAGATTATCAACGACGAGACCAAGAAATGGAGAAACATTTACATCGCCTTTTGGACATAACTTTATTTTTGGCCCAGCAAAATCTTGCTTTCCGTGGTCATCGTGAAGACGTATCATCGGAAAACAGAGGAAATTTCTTAGAACTGGTGCAACTGATAGCCAAATATGACCCAATATTAAAAGAACAATGTTTAAGACTTGAAGAGTCCGCTGGTGGGTCAAAGAGAGTAACTTCTTACTTGTCAAAAGGGATACAAAATGAATTTATTTTCAGTTTGGGTGAACATGTTAAGGAAAAAATTATTGCAGATATAAAAAAGGCTAAGTATTACGGAATAATTTTTGACAGCACCCCTGATGAAAGCAGAACTGATAAAATGAGTCAAATAATTAGATATGTTCATGTAGAAGATGATATAGTGGAAGTCCGAGAATCCTTCTTAGGTTTTTTGTTGATGTCGGGAAAGACTGCTGAGAATATGACAAAAGATATTCTACAGCAGCTGGAAAAAGATGGGCTGGATATTGCGTTGTGCAGGGCTCAAGGTTATGACAACGCCGTGTCAATGTCAGGTGTACATGGAGGAGTTCAACGAAAAATTCGAGATGTCAATCCAAAAGCTCTGTTTAGTCTATGTACCAATCATTCCTTAAATCTTTGTGGAGTCCATGCATTCTCATGCGTTCCGTCTAGCGTCACCTGTTTTGGAACTATAGAGAAGCTATATTCATTCTTCTCGTCCTCAACACATAGATGGGAATTACTTATAGAAAAAACAGGAAAAAGTTTAAAACGTTTGTCCGATACTCGCTGGAGTGCTCATTACGATTCAGTTAAAGTTGTAAAAGAAAACGTGGAAACAATTGTGAGCACTTTGGAATATATGCAAAGTCCATCTAAAGCAAATCTTGATACAAGATCAGCAGCAAGCTTGCTCCTTCCAGCTATATGTGATTTTACTTTTTTGACCTACATTAAATTTTGGCACTCGATACTGGAGGAAGTGGATTTAGTCCAACGATACCTAGTCTCCAAAAATGACTTTGGATAAAGGACTCACCAAACTAAAAACCCTGAATGAGTTTTTAGTCGCAGAACGAAATACGATTATAGACAATGCTGTTGATTTTGGCACTCAAAAATGCAATGATATGGACATTAACATTGACCGACGAGGAAGAAGAAGGGTAAGAAAAATAATGCCGGGTGAACTAGCTCATGACGCTGGATTATCAATTCAAGAGGAAATTCGTCGATCAATGTTTGAGTGCATAGACCGATTTATACAAGAATTATCGCAATGATACATGGCCATGGAGCAAATCAACAAAATTTTCCAGATTGCTGAAACAAAGTTTATGCTAGAAGCTCCGATGACGCTCTGGCTGTAGCACTGACAAATCTGGTAGAAATTTACGATGAGTTTGATACAGAGCAGGTAGTACAAGAAATAAAACGGTATCGTAGGCATCTACGTGCAAGCAATACGAGCGTGGACGTTGCCGCTAGATGGACAGCTCAAGAAATCCTTAAATTTATCGTTAAATGGGACTTCAGTGAATCATTGCCCTGTATATCACTGATAATGCAATATTTTTTGACCATTTGTGTTTCAGTCGCATCATGCGAGAGAAGTTTATCCAAACTGAAACTTATAAAAAGTTATCTTCGATCTACGATGAACCAAGAACGGCTAGTCAATCTATCGATTCTATCAATTGAAAGAAAAGTTTCGAAAGAAATAGATTTTAACGAAGTTATTGAGAAGTTCAGTAAAATAAAGGCACGAAAACATGTTTAATAGTTATATATAGTATAAAATAAAACTACTATAACAATGATACGTCTGGAACCGTGCTTGCATTCAAACTCCTGTAGTCTCCGCATAATCTTAAATCTCCGTGTTTCTTCTTTAACGACGTGAAGGGCGCTAGACCAGCGGCTCTTGGATGGACGGCTTAAACCCATCTCTAACACCTTGTCGATCTCCTGCTTGACTCTGTGATACTTTTCAGCAGGTAATGGCCGGCATTTGGTGTGGACTACGTGCCCGTTGGTGATGATCTGGTGCTTGATGTCGTGCTTTGGCTCGGCGAGTGCGTTGATTGGCTTGGTTATATTTGGGTATTTTTTTAATATCTCCGAATATTTGTCTTCAAGCTTGATGGTACGAAGAATCGCTGTGTTTGACTGGATTATGTTTCCTGAAGTCAGAAGTCCTGTTCTCCCATCAATTAGTTTTTTGTTTTGCACGTCGACCAAAATATTGTGATGATCTAAAAAGTCAGCGCCGAGTATTGGTTGAGTGATGTCAGCAACGTTGAAAGTCCACTGGTACGGTCGCCTCATTCTAAGGTCGAGCGTAAGCGTTTTCTCGCCGTATGTTTTTATTTCCGTCCCATTGGCAGCGTACAACTTGTATGTTGACCTATTTGGTCGCCCTTTCTTCGGTAGGACAGAAATGTTTGCGCCTGTGTCAACCAAAAAACGGTACCCACTTTTTTGGTCGGTAACGCAGATTCTGTTGGCCAGGAGAATAGCGTTGACGACGGCTTCGGTCAACGCTGGCTCTAGTTTTCCGAAGATGACGATGATTTGTTCCATTTGCATGGCTGCTCGCATTTGTAAGCTCGTTGTTTGTAGTTGCGATGCTACCAGCATAATTCGTCCAACCCTGGACGCGACCTTGATCTGGGTTGGTATCTTGAACGGCTCCTATATCTGCCAGGGGACCTGCTTCTTCTACCGTGCTCGTTGGCTTGGACTCTGAGTGTTGCTACCTCCAAAGTTAGCTTGCTGACTTGAGCTAACAGTTCCCTGATCAGTTGTGGTTGCCCGCTGGTTATCTCGCATAACTCTGACCTGTTGTTGCTCTCCATAATCTTGTCGGCGATACCAGCGAGATTGTCCAAACTCTGGTCCTAGCTGACTGTGAGGACGGCTCGTACGTGAGTTGGAAGTCTTGACGTCCACAAATTGATTAAAGTTTTGTCAGGGACGCTGGTGTTCTTTGCAAGCTCCCTCATGCGGCGTAGTAAGTGGGATGGTTTTTGATCCCAGAGCTTGATATCGCTTACCAGTTTCTGGAATTGCCGCTCTTCTGATTCCTCATAAACTGCCAAAAGTAGCTTCTTAAGGGCTCCGTACTTGTCAGTGTCTGGAGGTGCGACGAGAATGTCCGAAATTTGTCGGATTGCCTCCTTGTTGAGTTTCGAGACAACCAGGCTGTACTTGCTCCCGTCTCCTTGTTTCTGAGGGGCCATGACTGTTTCAAAATGGGTGAACCAGATTCTGGGCATCTCTGTCCAAAACTCGGGAATCTTCGATGCGACGGTGATGGAAGCCAGCTCGCTATTTGCTGAAGTTATTGTCCCGCCTGCTGTGGTATTGCATCCTGTGTTGCTGCAGTTGTTGTCCAAAGTAATTTTAGCTTCGGTATTTTAACTCCGTTTTAAGCTATTTCAGTAGTGTGTTTTTCAGTCGGGGTCACCAACGTCGTGAATGACTAGTCACCTAAACCTAGCAGTAGGTATATGGAAGGTCAACAGAAAGACAGTGTAGTCGCTATGTAATAATTTTACTTTATTTCAGAGTCTTAGCTATATATAAAAACGGGGTTGCGTACGCAGCTAATGCCTTGCTAACATGTAGGCTGTTTATGTAGGTCTGTTTGGCCTGGTTTACTTTGGACAGGCGCCTACATTGCTTCCCCCTTTGAAAAAAATAAGGAACTTATTTACACAGTGAACAAAAAGGTATAGACACGTCTTGAGTTGCAAGCGGCACTTATCGCATCCAGGGTCGCTGCGACGATAAGAGACTGGCACAGACAAATACCTACGCGCACTTTCTTCTGGACGGATTCTATGACAGTTTTGCACTGGATACGAAGTGAAGCTCGCAATTACACGCCCTTTGTCGCGCATCGGTTAGGTTAGGTTAGGTAGAAATTCTAGAGAGCACCAAAGTTTAAGAATGGAAGTGGCTACCGTCAGGTCTCATCGTAGCTGACGACGCAACCACAGCTTAGCCAATGATCTTAAGTCAACATAGCAGGTGGTTCGCAGGCCCGCCGTTCCTCCTGGATGCCACTGAAGTTGACTGGCCGCGTGAGCCTCCCAAAGCAGAAATTCCGCCTGCGGAGCTTGAAGAGAAGAAATCGGACACTGTTAAGCTTTTAGCACAAATTCTCTTACCTTCTTGCACCTGGTCATTGCAGACCCTCGATTTAGTGAGTGGATCCGATTGTTAAAAGTCACTGGCAGAGCTCATAAAACCGCCGCGCTTTGGTTGAATATAGTTCGAGATAAGCCTGGGCCAAATTCTAAATCGAATTCACCCTCATGCCATCTTACATCGCCATCAAACCGAAATGTAAACATGCGCCTCATATCATTACCTCATCTTACCGCCGTTCAACTGATAAGTGTCGTAAGACAATCCTCCAAAGTTCGCAGATTCGCAAACGACATTAAATGCCTGACTGGCTTGAAGTCAATCCCTAAGAACAGTCGAGTCAAGCAGCTTTCCCCTTGTTTTGGAACAGACAGACTACTACGGAATGTTGGAGAATACGCCTTACATCAGGAGTCCCGAATCACATGAAAACGCTTATCATCCTTGACGGTCACCACCCTGCAGTCCGCCTTCTCGACCTATATTTCCACAAGAGACTAGCCCATGCAAACAACGAAACTGTGATAAACGAGCTGAGGCAAACTTACTGGATTGTCCACTTGCGCAATACGATAAGAAGTGTAGCAAGTGCCTGCCCGCTATGTCGCGTGAGGAAGTCGCTACCCAGCATGCCATCGACTGCAAATTTACCAATAAAGCGACTCACCCACCACGAGCGTCCGTTCATGGGCACCGGACTCGATTACTTTGGACAGAAGTTTCAATTGGCCGTCGGCATGAAGAAAGGTGGGTCTCGTCGACACGCGCTGTCCATCTTAAAATTGTAAATAACCGCTCCACCGATTCAGCGATTATGAGTCTACGCCATTACATAACTCGCAGAGGGACGCCAAATACATTTTTTTCCTATAACGGCACCAACTTTGTCGGGTCCGCCAAATAGCTGAAGGGCTTTTACGGCTCACAAATGTTCGATTTCGCCGCTAACAGAGGTATTACTTGGAAGTTCATCCCAGCTAGTGCACCTACTTTTTTAGGGGCCTGGAAGAGTTTGGTCAGAAGCATCAAGACAGCGCTATCGATGACACTGCTTGAAAGATCTCCAAAAGAAGAAACCTTTGTCACATTTCTTCTCGAAGCCGAAGCGATCGTCAACTCGAGGACTTTAACCCACGTCTCCGTAAAACTTGACGATGAAGAATCTATCTCACCCTTTAATTTTCTAATCGGATCATCGTCTCATCTCACCGTACCACTCGAAGATTAGGACTTAGTCAGCCGCCTGGAGTGGAGAAAGGCTCTGAGATTGGCCGATCACTTCTGGAATAGATGGGTGCGGAAATAACTCCTGAACTCTCCAGAGAAGGGAAACAAACTCGACTTCGGCACCAGAATTCCACATCAATGACATCGTGATCATCGCTGACCCCACACTACCAAGAGGCGTTTGGCCAAAGGGTCGAGTGGTTGTGACATACCCCGGCAAAGACGGAGAAGTGCGGGTAGTGGATGTACGGACAAAAGGACTTACCCTAAAACGGCCGACAAGGAGATTCGTAAAACTCGACATTAATTGAAGCTTTATTCTTCCTTTTCCTTTCGTTCTTCATCTCATGCATGAACATTCCCAGTCCCCACGACGCACATTTCAGTAACTTGTTTATTTGAGCTTCTGCAACTTATTTAGTTAATGTTGCCATTTGGAGCTGCACACTGGGGTGGATTGTGTTGCGGAACCTCCTTCAGCGGCAAGCTGGCCGCATCATGTATATGTCGGAGTGCTGCCAACGCCCTCTGACGTTCGATAGCAGTACTTAGTGGTATTTGTGTTGGTAGTTGTGATTATTAAGATTTATAAACGTAAGACTCGTATTTTGTGTTTTGACGTAGGTAGTCTTGAATATTGTGATTCTTAAACGTCAAACTATTAAAGTATTCTGTGCTATTGATTTGAAACGTCAGGCTTCCGCCTGGGTGAGGTCGGTGCGGAGCTGGCAACACTTGTTTTGACAGATAGGTTGGTAGGCCTGCGAGGTTCGACCAATGAGAGGCCTGGGTTTGGTAAAACGTGTTTTGGGAGTCTACGCGCGAGGAGGGAGAAGCGCGAGCACTTTGGACTGAGCATCACTACGGAACAGAACACAAGTGTACCTCTCCGCACTGAACTTGCCGCGTTTCTTGAGACCTAATCCGTCGATATCTTTTCAATCAAGCTGTATTTTAAGGAGATGATTGTAAAAATCAAATAACTAGAAGTGTGAAGAATCGGAAAACGTTTTATTTCGCCGCTGCGCCATGTCTGAAGATCCTGACGCCCTCCCCGTCTCGTTATCAGAAGTGGGATGTAATCCAGAAGTCCCACATGACCAAACCGAAGATAGAAGATGGGAATTACTTCTCGAACAACAAAATCGGAATTTCATGGCGCTGGTGCAAGCTATCAAGAAACCTAATTCGCCGCGTGATTTGAAACTGCCAGATTTCGATCCCAAGAAAACTGACGTCAATGCCCGAGCCTGGATTTCGACGGCGGATATGTGCATCGCCGATCAAGAACAACAAGGCGCCAAACTCATGGTTGCCCTCAGCCATGCTTTGAAGGGAGATGCGTCTACGTGGCTTTCAACAATCGCATTCCCTGGGATGACCTGGAGTGACTTCAAGGCTCTTTTCATTGCAAGGTATGAGTGCCCCGAAACTATTGCATCATTCCTGATCAATCTTCATGGTAATAAACCAAAAGACGACGAGTGCATAGCTGCATATGCTGCCTCCCTCATGTCATCCCTGATGTCAAGATGGAACACTCATTCTACTGAACAGATTGCGATTGGTATTATCTTGGCGCACATTTCCCAATTCAATCCACGTGTTCAACGCCTCGCATTCACCCATGATATAAAGACTCGCAATGAACTGCAACAAGAACTGAAGGCTGTGTCGTTTATGAAGAGGAAAATGAACAGTGATCAAGATGGACCAGATAGTAAGCGTGCACGGTTTTCTACGGTCCCTAAACCAGTCTGCTACACCTGTGGAAAACATGGCCACAAGTCTGTTTCGTGCAACCTCCGCGTCAAGCCTACTTCAAGGAAGATCGACGAGCGTCCAAAGTCTAGCAGCAGCGTCGGAACGGGGGACAAGTCGTCGGTTACCTGCTTCCACTGTCAAGCCCGAGGCCACTACGCTAGCAGCTGCCCGAAGAGGATCTCCAAACCCAACGCGAGCAACCCCGGAGCCAGCTCTTCGGAGAAGAGGATCGACGTATGCAACGTGAATGCACACACGGGACATCTTCGCACATCTGGTGAGCAGTTCTTGTTTCATTATGATTCTGGAGCTGAATGCTCACTAGTAAGAGAGTCTGTCGCGTGCAAGCTTCAAGGCAAGCGATTACATAATACAGTGACTATGACTGGCATAGGGCAGACTTCGGTTTACTCTACCATGCAGATTGAGACTGTTGTGGAGATAGATGATATTGCTATTGTGGTTGTTTTTCATGTGTTACCGGATCACTATTTGCGTTATGACCTTATGATAGGTAGAGAGATTATGATGCAAGGTGTAGAAGTGCATATGACTTTCAACAAACTGAGTTTTGTCAAAACGCGTATTGTAGAGTCCTGTAATATCAAGAAAACTGAGACTATTGACTTACAGACGATCGACACTGACGTTCCATCTGACAGTAAATCTAAGCTGATAGAGATCCTAGAGTCGTTTAGGGATTCTTTTATCGTAGGAACACCCCGAACTCCTGCTGATACAGCACCCATGCAAATTCGGCTAAAAGATCCCCATAGGACTGTCAATCGTAGACCTTATAGGTTGAGTCCTGCGGAGCGCGAAGCTGTTCGGATCAAGATTGTAGAGCTACTGGAGGCTAACATCATCCGACCTAGTTCTTCTCCGTTTTCTAGTCCAATACTCTTGGTACAGAAAAGGGATGGCTCCCAACGATTGTGTGTCGACTATCGCGAATTAAATGATAATACCATCCCGGATAGGTTTCCACTTCCGCTCATATCGGATCAGATAGCAAGACTTCATGGTGGCCACTACTTCACTGTGCTGGATATGGCATCTGGCTTCCACCAGGTCCCTATAGAGCAGGAATCGATAGAGCGTACAGCTTTTGTCTCGCCTGACGGCCAATTTGAGTACTTGACAATGCCCTTCGGGTTAAGAAACGCTCCATCTGTGTTTCAACGAGCAATAGTAAAAGCTCTAGGTGATCTTGTCCATTCATATGTTGTCGTGTACGTTGATGACGTGATGATTGTTGGAGGGACTGTTGCTGAATCATTGGAGAGGCTAAAAGTCGTCCTAGAGACTTTATCTGATAAGAACTTCTCCTTGAACATCAAAAAGTGCTCGTTCTTGAAAGAGAAAGTAGAGTACCTTGGTTATGAGGTTAGTCAAGGACAGATTCGCCCCAATCCCCGCAAAATAGAGGCTCTCACGGCTTTACCACCACCTGAGACGATAACACAACTTCGTCAGTTCATCGGGTTAGCGTCTTATTTTCGCCAGTTCGTGTCGAAGTTCTCGCAAACTATGGCCCCACTATACTCGCTCACTTCTGGCAAAGGCAAACTAACCTGGAAACCTGAGCACGAGAAGATTAGGCAGCAGATCATATCTGCCCTTACGAATGAGCCTGTGCTGAGTATCTACGACCCAGATCTCGATGTAGAATTGCATACCGATGCGAGTGCCATCGGCTATGGTGCGATACTACTACAAAAGAAGGAAGGTAAGATGCGAGCGGTTGCTTATTTCAGCAAGCGTACCACTGACGCCGAGTCGAAATACCATTCGTATGAATTGGAGACTTTGGCTGTCGTCAACGCAGTGAAACACTTCCGTCACTTCCTTCATGGCCGAAAATTTCTCGTGGTAACGGATTGTAATTCTCTACAAATGTCTCGCAAAAAGCTTGATTTAGCCCCACGTGTGCACAGATGGTGGGCTTTCCTGCAAAGCTTTGACTTCGACATCATTCACCGAGAGGGTAAGCGCATGGCACACGTAGATTTTTTCTCTAGGAATCCTCTACCTGTAGAAGAGAAGGTCATCTCGAAAGTAGAGAAAAGGATCGTGAATTTCGCTGAGCTTTCGGACAATTGGCTTCTAGCTGAGCAACAGCGTGACCAGGAGCTTTCACAGACCCTGGCCGACTACAAAAATAAGGAGCTTCCTGAAAGCGTTGCGAAAACGTACGAACTGAAGTCCGGTGTCTTGCATCGTAAAATTCAGCGCAATGGTAAGACCCACTCTTTACCCATAGTACCTCGGTCACTTCGGTGGTCAATAATAAACAATGTGCATGAAGGAATCATGCACCTGGATTGGCAAAAGACTCTAGAGAAAGTATTTGAGAGTTACTGGTTCGAAAATATGGCCAAGTATGTGCGACGATTCGTCGAGAATTGTGTAACCTGTAAGGTTTCAAAGTCACACTCTGGTAAGATTCAAGCTGAACTCCACCCTATTCCCAAGGTCGCTATACCCTGGCACACAGTGCACATCGACGCCACCGGTAAGCTTAGTGGGAAAAATAACAAAAAGGAGTACGTGTTTGTACTAATCGACGCGTTCACAAAGTATGTGTTCCTGCACCATACTCTACAAATTGACACGGTGAGTAGCATTAAAGCTTTAAAGGCTTGCGTATCTTTGTTTGGGACCCCAGTAAGAGTGATTGCAGATCAAGGTCGTTGTTTTGCAAGTAGAGATTTCAAAGACTACTGTAATTCTGTCAATATAAAGCTTCATCTCATCGCTACAGGCAGTTCCCGAGCAAATGGCCAAGTAGAGCGTGTTATGAGCACTCTAAAGAACATGCTCACAGCAGTTGAAGTAAGTAAAAAGTCCTGGCAAGATTCTCTACAAGATATCCAGCTTGCTCTAAACTGCACTCAAAGTAGAGTAACTAAGTTCAGTCCACTGGAGTTACTAATTGGTAAGGTAGCTAGACCACTAGATGTCATGTTCGCTGACGACGTAGAGCCTGAGGTTGACATAGAACAGGTGAGAAACCAAGCTATACAGAACATGCAAGCAGGTGCTGAGTATGACAAGTTACGATTCGATAGTACTAAAGCTAAGCTGAATCCGTTCTCTGTTGGTGATTTCGTTCTGCTCCAAAATGAAGAGCGCAACCAGACAAAACTTGATCCTAAGTACAAGGGCCCATTTAAAGTCAGTGAAGTCCTAGAAGGTAATCGGTACATTTTGAAATCACTTACCTCTAACCGAACTTACAAGTACGCCCATGACAGACTGCGTAAAATGCCAGATAGTGGTACTTTTGATAACAGTGTTATCGATGATGAATCTGATGACCAAAATGAATCTACTTAATTCTAATTGAGAGTGCTTAATTTTAAAATGAACTGAATTGAACAGAACCTAATATGTTTTATGATAATTTTTGGTACTTAACTTTTATTAGTTAGAGTATGATGGATATGAGTGATGCCAATAGCCCACAGCAACTGTAGACGTAGGCGTAAAAGGGTCGGACCATTCGGGACCTGATCTTCCCGTTGCAGTGCGGCCACCTTGATTGACGGTGGCATGCGGTTGCTGATGAGGTGTGGTGATTGGCTTTGAGTTTCTGATGCTGTTACCGGATGGAGGTGACACGACCATGACCGGATAGAGGTCCTTGGTGGGTGGATGACCGGACAGAGGTCACTGTTGGTGTAACCGGATAGAGGTTACGGTGTAAAGATGAGCTGTGCACATAGAAATGAGATGCAAGGATTAATCTTGTTTTGGTTTGGATCTGTTCAGTTCTAGTTAAAATGATTCTTATTTTATGACTGACTGTAATTTGGTTTCTAAATAATTGATGGATGTAATATTGCTATCGGGTATCAGAGCTAGTTGCCCACACATATCCCTTTGGTCAGGTTGGCCGAGTAACACTTTACTCTCCGGAAACTTATTGTCCTCAGGTACGTCCTCACGCGTGGACGCGTGATATGTCATGATGGCCGTGTCGGAGTGCTGCCAACGCCCTCTGACGTTCGATAGCAGTACTTAGTGGTATTTGTGTTGGTAGTTGTGATTATTAAGATTTATAAACGTAAGACTCGTATTTTGTGTTTTGACGTAGGTAGTCTTGAATATTGTGATTCTTAAACGTCAAACTATTAAAGTATTCTGTGCTATTGATTTGAAACGTCAGGCTTCCGCCTGGGTGAGGTCGGTGCGGAGCTGGCAACACTTGTTTTGACAGATAGGTTGGTAGGCCTGCGAGGTTCGACCAATGAGAGGCCTGGGTTTGGTAAAACGTGTTTTGGGAGTCTACGCGCGAGGAGGGAGAAGCGCGAGCACTTTGGACTGAGCATCACTACGGAACAGAACACAAGTGTACCTCTCCGCACTGAACTTGCCGCGTTTCTTGAGACCTAATCCGTCGATATCTTTTCAATCAAGCTGTATTTTAAGGAGATGATTGTAAAAATCAAATAACTAGAAGTGTGAAGAATCGGAAAACGTTTTATTTCGCCGCTGCGCCATGTCTGAAGATCCTGACG
Organism: Argyresthia goedartella; assembly: GCA_949825045.1. NCBI lineage: Eukaryota > Metazoa > Arthropoda > Insecta > Lepidoptera > Argyresthiidae > Argyresthia > Argyresthia goedartella. Next base: position 18,126,261 of record OX463810.1, read on the forward strand.
CCCTCCCCGTCTCGTTATATATATTTTTAAGTTTGTGTGACATAATTTTAAATTGTTTGACATCCCCTTTTTCCTGGTTCTGTGTTTATTATTGTTTTTCATTACATCAAAGTTCTCACAATCTTCGTTTTATTCTCAATTTCACAATTATATCTCAAATACAGTCCATTAGTTCTAATATCGTAACAAGTTGTTTGCGTACTGTTTTTCTCTGATTAAATTGTCTTGGTCAAATCATTGGCACGCGTACCTCTTATGTTTTAATTTTAATTATTATATCTAATTAGCCAATAAGCTGGTTAAAATTATTCAAACAATAATAAATATACATAATTTCAACATATAAACACTCAAATATGGATATTTATTAAGCATTTTGAACTTTCAATTTAGTTAATTTTATAATCGATATGAACGGAACGTAGAATTCTTTATTTCATTAGACTTAAAATTTCGTTAGAATTCGATGTCGCATGTGAGCCAGAATACAGTTTTTGTCGTGCATTAGACAATTACAACTTAAAGACGCATGCAACAGATTTGCTAACGTGATGAGGATTGGCCACCGAGTCGTAGTGGTGTGCATAAGATAACTAACAACTCATATGCCTCCGCACCGATGGCCGTTATATACTCAATACTCAATATATTTATTGCATTCCATAAAGTTGATGTTGCATAGGATATTATAAGGATACATGTGTTATTTATGGATCTTGTACAAAATACATTGCAATAGAAGAGAGGGAAACAGAGTTTGTTAATTTATAATTAAGTATAATAGATACTAAAAGTCAGTGGAAAGTAATAACAGTCATGAAAAATTATCCTAGGAATGAATTTATTGTCTATTTAAATTTGTCATTTAAGTACTCATTAACTGTATAACAGCATTTTTTATATAACATTTGTTTTAATTTATGTATATCTTTCGTACAATGATAATTATTATCTTTCGGTTCATTTAATGGAGTTTCTGGCAGATTATTATATATTTTTGTTGACATTACAAAAAGTCCTGATGAATAGTTAGTATAGTTTTAAGTTGGAAATGGGTAATATTAACTTCTTTTTTCATGTAGGGCTTAGCGAACGGTTGGATGGTATATTGTCACGTCTGGTGTAGAATTTGGGGTATTTTCGAATAAATTTACATATTTCGAGTATATAAATACATAGTAAGGGAAGGATATCATGTTTTTTAAAGTAAGGCGTAAAACTATTAGTCGGTTTTATGTTGATCAATATCCTTATGAGTCTTTTTTGAAGGGTGAAAAGGGACGGTACATCCATGCTATTTCCCCAAAGGATAACGTCATAGCTTAACTATGCGTAAGCATATGCATAATACGTGACTAGTGCGGTTTTTAAATCTGTAGATATTTTGACTTCCCGAAGTGCATATACAAAACGTGATAATTTTATTTACAGTTTGTTTATATGATTTTTCCAATTAATGTGATGGTCAATATTCAAGCCGAGTAACGTAAATTGGTTAATTGATTCTATTTTAATGTCATTATATATGAAATTGATGTCTAACGCTGGTTTTTGATGGGGATATTTTTTTGGTCTTGTTATAGTTTATCTCTAGGTTGTGGTCACGTAGCCAAGGCCATGACTCACAGTAAAATCGATTATTGATAACTGTCACACAACACAACATAGGGATTGTTTTTAGTCCGTATTCTACACGAGCTGATGCCCGCTCAATGTGTAGGGACCCGGACATAGCAGGGAGGTCTGACTCCTGGGCATGGGTAACACCTTTTTTTCCCTTCCAAAAAAAAAAAACGTCACGTAGCTTATCAGTTTTTTCAAGGATAGGGTTAAAATTATCGTTTATAGCGTTATTGTTTGAAATATCGTCCGCGAATAATATACATGGTTGCTTCATTTTTTTGGGGAGATCGTTTATATAAATCAGAAATAAAATGCAACCTATTACGCTTCCTTGTGGGATTGATGCGTTTACCGATGTACTGCCGGATTGGATGTTTGTTATTTCTGCGTTTTTATGATCAAAATGTTCTAAATCTACAATTTGTTGTCTGTTTTTTAAGTATGATGTAAACCATTTGTGTGCTACGCCACGAATTCCTATGCCGTAGAGTTTATCTAATGATAGCTGAAATTGAACTTTATCATATGCCTTCGTCATGTCAAGATATATTCCTATTGCCTATTTTTTATAATTGACCATTTTTAGGGCCTCTTGTATATATTTATAAACAGCTAAAGTAGTCGATCTGTTCTTCTGGAAACCAATTTGGGAGTTATCAAAGAGTTTATATTTTTCACAGAAGGCGTACAATCTGTTACACAAAGCCTTTTTTTTTAGTCAGAGGGTAAGAGAGCAATTGTGTGATAGTTACTGGGATCGTATTTGGTTTTTTGTTGTGTTTGGGTTTTATTAAGGATATTTTGAGTTGGTCGGGGACAACAACTTCATTAAATGATTGGTCAATAAGTAAAAAAAAGGCTAATGTCAATGGTTCTGCACATGTTTTAAGTAGACTGGGTGGAATCTCGTCTAGTACGCAACTTTATTTTTCCCAAGATTTTTCAGAATAGTGAATACTTCTTTATAATGTACGGGGCTAAGAAATATTGTATTTTCGTAGGGATAGATAGATAGATTTTTTATTTGTTCGTTATAATACTCCACATAGTTTCTATTACATTACCAGATTTTTTAATTCTGTTTAATAGTTTAGTCTTTTGGAAGTGATAACTGTTTTCTTCAGTAGCTTTGATATTTCCTTCCTATAATAATGAGAAAGTGTTTTATTCTTTGATTGTAGTGTTATTGATTTAAAAAATCGTTTATTTTTTCAGGATAGTTTAATACTCGTAGTAAGGCAATATTGTCTTAAGTGGTTTTTTATTTTATTTTTCTTTTAGGTATACATTTATACAAAGTTTTTATAAGTACGTCTTGAAATAAATTATAATTTTCATTTACAGTATTATTTTCTTTCAGTATGTTATTCCAATCAATTTTACTAATTTCTGTTTTAAATAAGTATCAGTTTAAATATTTGTATCACTAAATATTCTCTTCATTGTAAACCATGTCGACTTTCGCGTAATAGTGGGAGTTTTCAAATGTAGAGTTGTACATGGGTGATTGATGGTAAATATTATTTTAACATCAAAGTGTGTGAAAATTAAAGCTAGGCACGTTGATGATGTTGGAGTAATATGTCCTTTATATATTGTGTTAGTATAGATTCCGACATAAATTCTTGGAATTTGTTACTTTTAGGACTTTTTTGTTTATGTTTAGAAAATTTATTTTTTATGTAATTGTATATTAATTTTAAACGTTCATAGAATATGTTTTCCTTTCTTGTATTCCAGTATATAGTCACTATTAAATATTTTCTTTGGACTGATAAGTCGTACATGCTTCTATCACATATTCTGTAGAAAATTTGCTGAAATGTTGGATTACTTCGCTTTAAATTTGGTCTTGGAGTAGGATACAGACACCGCCTCCTATTCGTTTCTCTCGACAAAAGGAAGCTGCGAAATTATAACCGTTGATAGATATCAGGTACTGTTTATGTTGGGTTAGCCATGGTTCCCAGATACATAGGGTTTTATAAGTCGGGTTCTGATCGATAAAGCTTTCCAATATGTGTTGTTTATTATACAGACTTTGGAGATTTTGATATAATACTTAAAATGTTGGTCTAGTATTACGAAAGCAATGACTATGGCTATAGCTGTTTCGGTAGTCTGTGGTTGTTGAAGTTTTTTCATTCGTCTGTATTTGTTCTTCTTTATTTTTCAGTATAGATAGTCTGCCTTCTATGGACAGTTGACTATTTCTTATTACCGCGTTTAATCCTTGTTCACAAGCCGTTAGCATTTCTTGTCGCATTTTCTTGCTTTCTTTGCGTGCCTTTCCGTCTAAGAACTCGGTCACCGATAGTGCACTAACTTGAAAATAAAGGGTGTTTTCTATTATATTTTTAGTCAAGACTCCATGTGTCTTAAATGTACCCTGTCAGGTCTACATGTGATATTTCTTAAAATAAGTTGATAACTCTCTCTTTATAGTATTATTATAAGCCGTATAGTACTATCTTCTTCCTAATGTTTTCGTGTACTGTTGGTGCCGTGGATTTTAAAAGTTTGGTGGATAGTTTAGTTTACAGTTCTTTAATTTCTTGTTGCAAGGTTTCTTTAATTTTTTCTAGGGTTACTATTTTTTTATATATTTCGCCTATCTTTTCTCAGAGCATGAAGAGGTGCGGCATAGAGTCTTCCCAGGGGGAGAAGCAGGCCACCCTCAGGCCCGAGCGAAGCACGCTGTTGCGAAAAAAGTTGAGGCTGGATCAAAGTTTCGAATGGTCATTTTTGCGAATGGTCGCGAAGAACGTTTATTCGAAAACCTTTTTGACTGCTTCGTAGTTTCCAATGCTTGGATATTATGGAAATACTTGGGTCCCATCACATGCCCCCTGAACCTAGACTAATATAACTCACAAATAAAATTAGCTAGCGTAGTCGGAAGCAAAGAGAATATAATCACTATGTAATATGTTTTTTTTGTACTTTATTATTAAGCAAAAAAGTTGAATAAAAGGTGGTTGTTTTAATGCTTGATTCAATGTTTCCTATCATTTAGTTACCGATATGCAAGGATATACCTACGTGTGGGGTGCGGGTGTGGGTGCTTGACGTAGTGATAGGGCTCGCTTCTCTTACCATGATATGTTTCTCTCGTGAACCTAAAAGTATCGTCTAGTTAGCACTACCCAGGGAGCATGTGCAGGATGATGGGATCCAAGTATTTCCATAATAACCAAGCATTGAAAATGATGAAGCAGTCAAAAAGGTTTTCTGACTGCTTCTTCGCGACTACGAACCTTCGCAAAAATGACCATTCGTAAAAACGACCATTCGAAGCTTTGAACCAGCATCATTTTTTTTCGCAACAGCGTGCTTCGTACTAGCGTTCTTTGCAGATAAGTATGGGACCCGTCCTGTCAAAAATATATTGGTTTCAGTCATACAAAGTAAAACGGTCTTTTGGGTAAAGAGTGTCAATTGTACATTAACTTTTGTTCATGAAAAATAGCCCTCCATCTATTTACTCTGTGGACTGACGCATAGCTCTGTCCCATTCCTGTGTTTTGATAACACATGCATACATCTCAGAGGTAAAATAAATGTGAACGGTGTATAGTCACGAAATAAAACAAGGACCATGGTCTGTTTTGTACGAACTCTCGTACCATGATTTAATTTTCCTATAATTTAAGATAAATTCCCCTAAGAGAAGAGGTAAATTTCTTGATATTCGCAGCTTTAAGGATATGGACATTGAATCCCTTAAATCCGATGCCTCCGCTATCGACTGGTCCCCAGTCCTCTCTAGCGAGACCATTGGCGACAAAACTCACGAACTCAACGCGGTCATCCTCAGTCTGTTCCGATAAACAAGCTCCGATCAAAAGAGTTAGGGTGAAGCACCTACCTGCACCTTGGCTATTAGACGCTATCAAGCGCATTATGGTCAAGAGAAACCGAGCAAAAAGTCGATACAAAATGATCCAACAGAAGCGAACTTTATTACCTTTGTGCCGGTCGACTATGTTAGTCATATTTTCACGTAATGTTAAGATAAGTTGACGACCGTCACAGATAAGGTATATTTATATTCATCACGCACTATGTCTTATGCACGTCATTAATAACATGTACCAACCTAGTATATAAGCTAGGATTCCCTATAATAAATTAGTCTAGTCTAGTCTGGTATTTGCGCGCATCTCAAGCCTTTTACTTTACTCCCGAAGATGTCGCTCTCCTTATAATTGCCTCTGGCAAAGTGGTGACCCGACTTTTGAACATCAGCAACCTTCGGTAATAGCAGCATGGACCCAGCCGCGAAGAAAACTCCGTGTGCTGCCACCTTAGAAGTGCAGCAAGAAGCACTTCGTCCAAGATCGCCGAGCTCCGACTTCGGTTTGCATACCTATTTCAAACCACGCTGCAGAACTCCATAATCAAGACCCCACCCAAATCAAGACGACATCAAGCAAGCCATGACCGGACCAGATTTGAAAACGGACCAGAAGCCAAATAATTTCAACTGAAGATTTCCCGCATCGAACTCGAGATACCGCAAGAATAATGAACCGATAGTCAGCCGACTGCTGATTTATCAAAATGGAGCTCGCACCAGCAGAAACGAACGCGTCGGCAAATTCATTCACAGCAAGCAGCTTTTTCAAGTTCAAGACATAGGAAGCCGTTGCAGCCCCCAGAAGCGTATTGAAACATCATCGATATACCTAATTCAACGAATATTGAAATCAGCCAGGAAGAACATCGCACGAATAATAATCAAATCACTGATAAGAGAGAGATATATATATATATATATAAACGATTGGTGTACAAGATGTGCCCTATGTTGCCAAATCCCAAGGTTTTTAGGCACACAAATTTTATCAATCGACAACTTAATATTCACTCAAGAGTGAAGAGCACGCACGTACATATGACGTACGAGATCATTGACTGTCTACAGCCAAGGTTACAGATTTAATGCTGACGCTGATTCAGCACAATCATCCTTGTGTAGGTACGATCGCAATTATAAACAAACAGTGATTACAACTTCAACGACGTGCGATGTAAATCGACTCATCGATTCCTGAAAAACATGGGCGGCTGCAGCATCAGACGACTCTCCTGCGGATCTTTTCCAGTTATAGGTTAGGTTAGTTTACTAACCGCGAAGCCCCATTTTCCTAGTGTTTTTCTGTTTTCCAGTTTTTAGTTTATTTCATGTAGTGTGCGGCCAGATACAAGACCTGCCTGTAGGTAAATATAAAGTAATTCTTCAAACTTATGTAGAATTCACATAACCGTAGTTCCTTTATTTTTTTACCTTTAGATTAAGTTGAAGTATGCACAATTACTATCTGATTTATGTTTATTAAAATACTACTAGTTATTATTGCAGTTGATATAAGTTTGTTATGGTATCTAACTTAGATTTTTTCCATTGTTATAAGTACATTCATTTATTTTTTTCCCTAAAGGCCCCCCCCCCTTTAGGGAAAAAAATAAATGAATGTACTAACCTAGTATATAAGCTAGGATTCCCTATAGTAAATTAGTCTAGTCTAGTCTGGTATTTGCGCGCATCTCAAGCCTTTTACTTTACTCCCGAAGATGTCGCTCTCCTTATAATTGCCTCTGGCAAAACCTTTAAATGCTTACGTCGCTGTAATCGTTTGTGTCGCGACGCTAAGCGCCGGTATTCTTTCCCCTCTTCTGTTCTCAGTCTTCATCAACCTCATTTCTGGTGTTATTTCTTCTTCATATCATCTCTATGCTGATGATCTTCAGATCTACCGTCATTTTCTCTTTAGTGATGTGACTTCGGCTATAGATGTGCTAAACGCTTACCTCGAAAACATCAGGACATGGGCATTCTCCTTTGGACTGCTCGTTAATCCCAGTAAGTCCCAGGCTATGATTCTGGGATCCAGGTACTTGTTAAATCAACTACAGCAACTGCCACCTATAGTGGTATATAATGGTACTATTATCGCCTACACTGACAAGGCCAAAAACCTGGGGGTCATTTTCGATAGCCATCTATCCTAGTCAAAGCATGGTAGTGAGGTCAGTAAGCGTGTCTTCGCCACTTTTCACTCACTAAGAAGGCTCCAGAACTTCTTGCCACGTCAAACCAAAATTACCCTCGCTCAATCCCTTCTCCCTCCGCTGATTGTTTATGCTGATGTTTGTTTGGCTAGCGCTAACGAAGAGCATCTGAACAAACTCGAGCGACTTCAAAATCTCGGAATTCGGTTCATCTTCGGACTGCGAAAGTTCGAGCATGTGTTACAGTATTGCAAGGAGTTAAAATGGCTGCTTATCCGTCTTCGCCAAGATTCTCACATCCTCATTTTCCTGTACAGCATCTTAACTAACCCCCCATATCACAGCCTTATGCGTGAACGCTTCGACTTCCTTCCGTCGACTAGACCTCGTAGATCCCATATGGCCTCCATGCTCTCTACTCCGCCTTACAATACAGTCGCTTACGAACATGGGTTTCGAATGAGGGTAATATATCTGTGGAACACGCTTCCCTGCGCTATCAGAGACAGTCCATTTGTATTTATCTTCAAGAATCGTCTAACGGAGCATTATCTTTCTCTTTCGTAAACTTAGGGATTTAATATGTAGTATTGTTTATTTATAATATATATTTTATATACGGTATTAATGTTCTTGTATATTTAGCATATTTAGTAGTGTAGTAAAAGCACTTATTTATTTTATTTACTTGTTTATCTGCACAAAGGGCTACCTGTCACTGCTATTAAATTTATCCTTTTCATATTGGGTTTGCTGGAAGAAATATCTTGTTAGAGATAAGTTGCATTTGTAAAAGTCTTTTTCTATAAACTTGTAATGGGAATTTACATGTGCAATAAATATATAGGAAATATACGAACTCTGGACGCACTTTTTCCAACATTGCCAAACAGTAGGTAATGAAACTCATGTCATATAAGGCTCTTGGGGTGTATCTACTTCATTTCCTATTATGACCGCCACAGATCGCTAAGTTCAAACCTAGAGGCCCCGCCCACCACAAAAGTCCAAGCGCCAGCCACCGACATTATTGCCAGTGAGATTAGCGCAGGTAAGTATTTATTTTTTTCTGTCGCAGGGCGCGGACTTTGGTGGTGTTTCGTGAACATGGTGTTTCGGTACGTTTCAAAAAACATAAATATTCAAACTAACCAAAACGCTATTTTTGCGATGGATTTGAACATAGCTGAAACAAAGTGTACCCCATGACATGAATTTTATTACTGTTAGAAAAGTGGGTCCAAACTGGCGCATGGTCTTGGCATTGTTCTCTTATGTCACTAGCTAGAAAGCGGAATAAGACTTTACTCGAGTAAACTTTGACAACGCTTTCTAGCTAGTGGCTCTTAGTGAGCGGCCAACTCGTTTTCCTATGAATTTGACAGGCCGACATGCTGACAGTGAGCGGCCGAAACACTCGGCCGTTCACTGTCAGCACAGTACCTAATGAAAACAAAGCCTCAAGGGAGGATTTCGACGTTTCCTACAATACTTTATTGAATTGCTAGTCAAAATAGATATTTATTTGAACTGACAATACGGTATTTTTGTTCAATATGTTCTGAAATACAAACATGAGACGTTATACTAAAATGCTGTCTTTTTTTAAACAAAATTGAGTTTATAAAATACAACTGCTGGAAATATACAATTCTGATATAGCCAAGCCAATGTTTCAAACTTCAGACTTGAATACCGATTTGAATTCCACATATAGCTGTAGGTATCTATTAAGATAGCACTTTTTTCTGTCGGAATCGTATCTTGGTGCCTGCAAGTGAGATAATCCCCAACAAAGCACTTCCCCCACAGGCATAGGTGAGGACTCCTCTGTAATACTGCGGGCATTCAACGGCATCATCACATTTGCTGAAAAATAAATAGGTAGGTTTGTATATAATAGTAGATTATGCACCAAGGGGATTGTTTTAAGTCACTGGCCCGATATTGAATCCTGAACGTAACCAGGGCTCCAGATTTAAGCGAGCGAAGCGAGGGTGTTATGAGTTAATCACCTCGCTAAGATCTGAGTGCAGTGAGGGATTCATGCGTGCCCAAGACAAAACCGCTGTATCTATGTTATATCCTTTATTGCATAAAATAACATTAAAAACGATAGTATCCCCGATGACTAAATTCTACTTTTCACACCTCCTACGAGAAAATATGAAAAATAACCTACAAGGCTACTACAACAGCATTTTACTGAAGTAAATTAATGTGAAAAGTAAGTCCTTTGTGTAATTGTAATTTTTTGTATTGTAATTTTTTATTACTTATGGAATAATCTCAAAACGTTCGGAGATGTGAAAATTATACTTACTCTGATCAAATTAGAAAATTTTGATCAGAATGATAACAGTAAATTTTTTTAAAATATGAAATGAATAAATACAAAAAAATAAACCCTATAAATATCTGCTTAGAACTTTCTGTTACCCCTCTAAATTTTTCCACAAATAAATTTGTTATTTTTTTTATTGAAAACTTCACGAAACGAACACACACTGCATTAATTAAGCCCGGTAATTTAGAATTGTGTAGAACCGAAGACTGCATGGCCCTTCGTCGTCGTGAATAGGATATTTGCAACTAATGAACTTACTAATTTTCGATGCCGACAACCGCAATTCCAGTGACAAGCTTGTCCGCAAATGTGACTATTGAGTAGATGACAGCACCTTGGTGGGAATGGGGACCGATCATGTTCGCAGTAACACACAGACTGGAAACCAGGGTTATTGAACTACCTGCACCTGGAATAAAACAAGGGCTAGTATTTAAAAGCACATCGAAAATACTGATTTTCACAGCAAAAACTTTTTGAAGTAAAGCTTCTTTACGGACGCTTGACTTGGGGAGTAAGCTGGCGAATGCGTGACGAGAGCGTTACGAAAAGTGTGATCGGGCGAGGCCAACGAGAGGCGCGCTCAAATTTTGTTTCTCTCTTCCTCTCATAGCCAGACACAGTGCAGGAGATTTATTTTTGAAGCATTAGAGTTACAGAAGTTTTACTTCAGTTGTGTGGTCTAAAGTTCTTACACTAAGCTACCGCAGTATTTTGCCCTGATATTTGCTGTGAAAATCAGTATATTTTCTGCGCAAATCAGTATTTTTGATGTGCAGTTTAATATTTTCCTAAAACAAGCAAGTTTTTTTAATTCTCGCAATACTTGGTAGGTTGGTGTAGTGACATGTGTAGCTTCTAAGCTAGATATTGAACTTACCTATCAAAGCAGCAACTAAGTATATTTGTACAATACTGGCGTCAGGATCGATAGTCGTTGCTATCCACAGGCAACTAATCAGACTCAAACAACTGCCCAGCAGATACGAGATCTAAAAACATAAGCCTGATGAAATATGTATAGCAATACTGACTGAACTGGAGTAACTATGCAATAAAGTGTCTGTGTATTTTCTCAGGAGTTAACGAATCTTACCTGGTTACTGCAATTGCTGATATTGCTCTTGAGGATTAGAGAGGAAAAGAACGATGATATGTAGAGCACCAGTGGTACGCTGGCCACCAGCTCTGATCCAGCACTTGGATTGACAGCCAAGCGTTCCTCTAGGAACAGCGGGACGTAAACTAAACTCAACGCCCAGTACAGTCTCGAGAAAACGTATCTGAAATAAACAACTCCATTACCTACCTAATTATGTAGAAACAAGTACATCGTGCATAACTATGTATGCAACTTTCCTTCGATCCACTAAAATCCGCTTTTAGCACTCTTACGTTCACTTTAATCCTCGATCCACTAAAATGCATATAAAGATCCATAGATGGATCTTTTTGCACTCTTAGCGTGGATTTTTCAGCGGCACAACTTCGCATACTTACCTATTTTTTATAATTTGTCAACATTTTTGACAGGTCTCACTGTTTTGACAGGTGTCACTGTTTTGACAGGTGTCACAGTTTTTGGCAGATGTCACTATTTTTGTCAACTGTCATAACTTTGACAGGTGTCACTGTTTTTGACAGGCGTCAAACAAAAAACTATCACAATTTTACAGATATCACTATTTTAAAGATATTGAATCACTATTTTTGACAGGTATCATGATCTTGTCAGCTGACACTAGTTTTGACAGGCGTAAAACTAAAAATAGAGATATCTCGGAAACTACCGATCCTAGATCGCACTGATAGAGATATGACAGCTCTCAACGAGATCTGTCAAAACACTTGTCAAAATCAACGATAAAAGAACCATCATCAATGGATCTTTAAAGGGATTTAAGTGGATCAAGAATAAAAGTGGACATAAGAGTATAAAAAGATCCATCATTGGATCTTTATAATGGATTTTAGTGGGTCGCGGGGCAGGCAACTTTGAGTACAACTAAGATTTTAAGTTTAAGCCAAGTAATGACACGGTCTTTTATTCTCCTCATACTATAGTTAGGTACTAAGTGCTTACAATAGGCTGGCTTCATATAATAGCGGCATTTTCAGGAAATGCATAATTTGCGACTTTGGCGGCACGAGGTCCATCTTATCACCAGTTTCTGGGCCTTTCTGTGAGGAAGTCAGGCCATTTTGTGTAGGTCCATTGAGTTTCGGATCCTTGGTTGTTTTAAGTTTGAACAATATATGAAAGAGCATGAATGCTGTGATGCCGATTGCAGATATTATCATCGATACGTCCTGAAACAAACAGAACAACTCATTAATACAGGGAAACGTGAAAAGCCCTAAAATAAGGTAACTGTAATGTTTTAGTATGATTGAACTCAATCATTCAACTACCAAATATTTTCTGCCCTTGTTATAAAGTCAGGGTGTGGTCTAATGTTGCTGAGGGCAGCGATAACTTACTCGAAATTTATAGTCGTCTGTAGGTCCAATGAATGTACTGTAATTCGTTGCTCTTAGCACCACCCAAGTAATCAAGTAAACAGCTATGCTTGAAGTCACCGATGCCATATACCTGAAAACGTGATATTCGTTTGTGCGGGTTTTATTTTTTAATAGGTCCAGGCGTGGTTGTTCAAACCCTTTCTTTCAGTAACCATTTCTGAGAGGCGCTAACGATAGTGGCATGGGAGATTTTTGTTTTCCTTCACATTATTATTCTCTTTGTCGATTAAACTCATCTTGACGACTGTTTCCCAATTGCTGGATCGGCAGAGACGGGCCTATTGTTTGGGCTGCTCGTTCACTAGACCTGACCCCAATGGACTTATTTGTGTGGGGCAGAGCCAAAGAAATGGCCTATTTCAACGTAGCCATCAACACAAAAGAAGAGTTGATTTCAAAAATAATAATAGCTTTCGACACCATGAAAGATGAAATGATGCTCAAAATCACGACCACAGAAGTCCGAAGACGGGCTCGGATCCCATTTCGATCATGAAAAGCATAAATTTAATTAATTAAAAAGACTGTCTAAAAAGTCTATTTTTCACCCTCAAACTGGCCACAGAAGGTCATAACTTCAAGAATGTATGAGGTATCTACGTCAGTAATACCTTAAATGAAAGATCATTAACTAAGAATGTTTTTATAAAGATTTGCATATAAAAAGCTTTCACTTGTTTTTGTTAAATTAGGTCCCAAAAACTTATTTTGTTGATGATTGAAATTTGCCGTGCGCTTCAATGGTCTGTAAAAACCAAAGTCTGACGTAGCAGATGCACCGATCAAGATTTATTAGAATGCCTATTAGAATCAATTGTAGAATAATCCAATTTGTTTAGTTTCGCAATGATAATCACTTAACTGTGAAAATCTGGAAAGTTTCTTTAAAAACACTAAATCATCAATAAAAATTTAACGGTAAGATTTCGCCATATGTATGTTTGGCTCAAATGGTTCTAAATGGTCTGTACTAGCTTCGGTCTAAGTCTTTGCAACGATCTACCGGACACCCTGTATGGGTGCTTTTGTCCAGCGTGTGTGTGTCCACATGATCACGTGAAACTTGCTCACTACTAGAAATAGGAATAAATACAGATAATATTTAACTTCGATACAAGCCGCCCTACTTCATAAGACTAGAGCCCTAGAGTATCTACTATTAAGTATTCTGTGGCGCTAGTCAACAAAAAGCGGGACGTGGGGAAAATTTTCCCCATACTTGAAACATTTACCTACCAAGACGGCATAAACAAATTGCGAGGTAATTTTCTTGTTGACATAAACGAATTGCATAGAAACATTGCAAGGAATGAATAACTTTTGGCACCATTTAATTGCACAAATCGTAATTTGATATGTATTTCTTTGTGATATTTAGTTGTCAATGCGCGGTCGAGTAGTGATTCCAAGTAGAGTAGACCGGTGGGCGTTGAATCGACGAACGTAACAAATTATTAGCTACGGTGGATTTAACGATCGAACCTTTAACCGATATCAGATTATTAGTTTAATTTTATGTCAGTCATTTTTTGAAACTACATACTATTTTTTTTCAATTGGTTGGTTTTTTAAACTGAAGAATTTATTCAAGTTGTTGTTTTTAGATTAACTACTTATTCGTTTTTTCAACTATCGTTGTTTTTAATAAAGCAGATTAGGACGATAGAATTAAAGGACGGACGGAACGATGTAGACATTTAAATTAGACTTTAATGAGTAACAAGAGTTGTTTTTTTCTCGATAAAACGAATAAAATCTTAACTCGCCTTCGTGCTACCAAGTACTATCCAGATTCTACGTTCTTAACATTCCGTTTCTTCAACTTTCTTCATTCAACCGCCTATAAAGTTATCAGGTTGACGAAATTAACATAATATTTCTATGGTAACTCGTTGACGGTCAACAAATACATTTCGTCAACGAAAAAATCTTCAACGGCCCACCCACCGCTAATTCCAAGAGTCAGTAATAGCACAAAATAAATAGATACAGAAGTCAACCACATCTATGTACTTCACTTTTCATTGCTACGCTCGGTGATCGCTCTAGGGTTGTCAACTTAGGCTTATCCACGAAAAACTATCGTGGTACTGGCTCTCCTGTTATGAAGAATGAAACGAGAAGAATGAAAACATTACACTACTATTACAATACAAAAGGTTTACACAATTTTACGTTAGTCAATTTTCACTATCGAAAATCCCTGATAACTTCTAAACGGACTACCCGAGTTACAAAATTTCTATTGCTCTGTCCGTTTTAGACCTATACCTGTCAAATGACACTTAAAACAACACAATATCTACACAAACAAAAAAACATGTTTTCAACTTACGTATGTAAGGTGGCGTGAATTTACCTAACAAAAATTTTGTTAATACTTATTTTATCATACTGATTGAAAAATAGCCAACTGTTATTTATTTTATCTACACACGTATCATAAAACCTCTTTACTGCGTACAAAAACCGCACGTTACGATCAGCATAATGTTAAACTACTTGCTAAAAACTCATTTCTTATCTGAAAAAATTACACATTATGACCGTAATGTGTAGTATTTCTACATATTATGACATTCAAATTTCGAACGCCGACCCCCGCCTGCATGAAGTTGGTACTACAGAACAAGCTAAACAACTGCAGAGCCACAATGCCGGTCAAACATGCGGTTCCTGAGCACATCAAAGAGAGCTTATGATATGTGTGTAGATAAACTAGTGTATGTAACTGTACATAATTAGGCATTAAACCCACTCTCGAGTATTAATGCCCTCCATTATGAAGCAGTCACATAAACTACTATAAATCGATCTTAGATATATTATTCGGGGACCTTACCTATCTACCTAATTGTTCTATACATATAACGTTAAAACGAATCGAAATACAGGCAGATAGCTACTTTCAGCAACCACTGGTAGCTTAAAAAACGCCAACTCATAGTTTAATCACAGTGTAAAGAAGTAACAGTGGGCCGACGCTTTTGATGTTTGCGTAAATGCCGACACCGCACAAGGCCACAGTACTTACGTAGGGTTGTCACAGACATTACTTTAACTGCCCAAAAAAGGAGGGTAATGTTTTTAGGTTTCATGCATGTAAGCATGAATGTATGTAAGCATCTACTTTTCTTTGTTCCGCCATAACATCTTCCTCTATTCCATGGTTTTCATACTATAATTAATTGCTTATGATTTTCGATTCAAACACCCTCACAATTTTGTTTAAAAATTTATTTCCGCAATATTGGATTTCAAAATGGATGTCATTTTCGTAATCAGCACTCCGAGGAACCTCGAAGATGACACCCATATCATTATATTTAAAAAAACGTCCGTCATCTTGGATTTCAAAATTAATGTCATTTTCGTAATCGGCACCCCGAGGAACCTTGAAGATGACACTTATATATTTTTATATAAAAATAATACCTCCGCCATCTTGGATTTCAAAATTAATGTCATTTTTGTAATCGGCCTCCCGAGGAACCTCGAAGACATATCATTATATTTAAAAAATACCTCCGCCATCTTGGATTTCAAAATTAATGTCATTTTCGTAATCGGCCTCCCGAGGAACCTCGAAGACATATCATTATATTTAAAAAATACCCCCGCCATCTTGGATTTCAAAATTAATGTCATTTTCGTAATCGGCACTCCTAGGAACCTCGAAGACATATCATTATATTTAAAAAATACCTCCGCCATCTTGGATTTCAAAATTAATGTCATTTTCGTAATCGGCACCACGAGGAACCTCAAAGATGACACCCATATCATTATATTTAAAAAAATACCTCCGCCATCTTGGATTTCAAAATTAATTTCATTTTCGTTATCGGCACCCCGAGGAATCTCGAAAATGACACCCATATCATTATATTTAAAAATTACCTGCACCATCTTGGATTTCAAAATTAATGTCATTTTCGTAATCGGCACCCCGAGGAACGTCGAAAATGACACCCATATCATTATATTTAAAAAAATCCTCCGACATCTTGGATTTCAAAATTAATGTCACTTTCGTAATCGGCACCACGAGGAACCTCGAAAATGACACCCATATCATTATATTTAAAAAAATACCTCCGCCATCTTGGATTTAAAAATTAATGTCATTTTCGTAATCGGAACCCCGAGGAACCTCGAAGATGACACCAATATCGACTTTCAAGAAAAATGAACGTCCGCCATCTTGGATTCCAACATGGATATCTTTTTCGTAATCAGCAACCCCAAAAACCTAGATAATGACCATTATATCATATATTTTTTAAATAATGATATGGTTGTCATTATCTAGGTATCATAGTTTTTTTTAAATCATGTTCGCCATTTTGAATTTGAAAATGGATGTCATTTCTTTGTTTACACAGGAAAACACAGGCTTTTACATCCGCCATTTTGTTTAATTTGGCATGATATCACAAAAACGTTGTAAATTAAGCACTAAAAAAATATATATTTACCTTTCTACTGAGCGTGGAAATGGATGAAATCGCAGTTCTTTATTAATGCGAGATGACGACTTGCATTCTCGCACAGCACATGTCGTATGCACCATTTTAATTGTGAACAAATCAAAACATTAAAACAAGACACGCGTTAGCCCTGAAAGTCATGGCCCGAACTACTAACAATGGCGACGTATGCAGCTCGGGCTCGCCCTACCCGCCCCTCGCCCCTAACACCCCGCACGATTGCCCTGTCTAGACGGCTTCGTCGAATGACTGTATTGGTTTATAGACTGTGGTTTAATGTTGAATTTAAACAACCGTCCACTGAACAGTTATAATAATAAAGAAAAAACCGTTGCTCCATTGTTGCATTATTTGCATTAACAGACGCGCGTGTCAAGCGGATGGCACTCACGCTCGCACTGGTTTGCTGGTTTCAACTGCTCTGAGATATCGTGTCCGTGAGCAGTATCTATGTGTACGTTGCTCGAGCGCGCTTGTATGTAGATTTATTTCTGTACCTATTTATTTTTCTGGTAATATAGTAAAAAAAGTATTTTTTTCGGTGCGCGTAATAGGAATATATGAGTCTTACTCTAAGGGTGCCACCAAACTGAGGCGTTTATCTCATTATATATAAGTTTCACAAGTCTCATCATATAATTGAGTAACAGGCTTGTTTGATTTTGTTACTTTGGTCTTTAAATTTTCAATCGCTCTAATAACGTCATATCTTCCCAAGAAATGTTCACACGAATGAAGCTTTTGCGATCTTTCGATTAGTTTTTTGTCCTTAAAATAGAAAAAATAATAAAAAAAAAATAAAAAAAAATTTAGAGTTAGAGATAATCTATTAGTTGAAAATGCGGTATTCATCTTGTCTAAGGGAAATATCAAACTGCACATCAAAAATACTGATTTGCACAGCAAATATCAGGGCAAAATGCTGCGGTAGCTTAGGTAGATTTGTGTTGGGTTGAACATCTAAGAACAACAAAAAATACTTAAAACATAAACTTGAGTACACAAAATAGTAGTTTTTGTGACTGCTATATAATGGAGGGCATCTATACTCGAGAGTTTTTATGCCTAATTATGTACAGTTACATACACTAGTTTATCTACAAACATATCATAAGCTCTCTTTAATGTGTTCAGGAACCGCATTTTCTACCGGCATGGTGGCATTGATAATTCCTTTGCACTTGTTTAGCTTGTTCATAGTACCAACTTCACAAACAAAGTAGGGGCGGCACGCAGGCGGGCGTCGGCGTTCGAAATTTGAATGTCATAATATGTAGAAAAATTACACATTATGGTCATAATGTGTAGTTTTTCAGATAATAAATGAGTTTTTATAAAGTAGTTTAATATTATGCTGATCGTAACGTGCGGTTTTTGTACGCAGTAAAGAGGGTTTAAGATACGTGTGTAGATAAAATATTTAAAACATATATATTTTTTTGCTGATCCTTTTTTTGCTGTGCAAATCAGTATTTTTGATGTGCGATTAGATACTAGCCCTTATCTTATGTAAGAATATCGAATTTCCAACTAAGTATGTACTCACTGTAATATTGGGTCCTTACATATGAAATTGGCGTTTCGCCGTACTGACCACTTTGATCTCAAATATCTCCTCTATGGTTTGGAATCCCAAATTCAAATTTATACAGCTATTTACTCATGTATTTGTGTTTCTAAAATTATAATTCATTTGTTTTTTCCTCAATTGTTTTTTTTCTTGCGTCACTCAGCTTACAAAATGGAAAACTTGAAATATCGCGATATTTACGAGTATGAGTTCTACCGTGGCACCAGTGCTGCAGAAACGGCTCAAAGGATTAATGATGTGTATGGCGACGGTGCCGCAACAGAAAACACAGTGCGTTTTTGGTTCCAACGTTTTCGTTCTGGAATTTTCGACCTGCTGAACAAGCCCCGTGGACGGCCGGAGACCAAAGTTGATAATGAAGAATTGAAGGCTATTGTGGAAGCGGATCCATCCGGACGCAAACCACGTCCGGTTAGCTGCACTCTGCGGTGTTAATGATAAAACTGTTTTAATCCACTTGAAGCAAATTGGGAAGGTGAAAAAGCTTGAAAGGTGGGTACCTCACGAACTGAGTGAAGAAAATCAACAAACGCGCGTTGACTGCTGCGTTGCAATACTCACCCGGCACAACAATGAAAGGATTTTAAATCAAATCATTACCTGTGATGAAAAATGGATCCTGTACGATAATCGGAAGCGCTAATCGCAATGGCTGAGCCCTGCCGAACCAGCCAAACCATGCCCCAAGCGAAAATTGACTCCAAAAAAGTTACTTGTGAGCGTTTGGTGGACTAGTGCTGGTGTCGTTCACTATAGCTTTCTTAAATCTGGCCAGACGATTACGGCAGATGTCTATTGTCAGCAACTGCAAATCATGATGGAAAATCTAGCTGCTAAACAACCGAGGCTGCTCAATCGCTCTAGGCCACTGCTGCTTCATGATAATGCTAGACCACACACTGCACAACAGACGGCTACCATATTAGAGGAGCTTCAATTGGAATGTCTAAGACATCCACCGTACTCTTCGGACCTTGCTCCAACAGATTACCATTTTTTTTCGAAATTTGGATAACTTCTTGAAAGGGAAAAAATTCAACTCCGATGGGGCAGTCCAAACCGCCTTCAAAGATTTTATTGATTCCCGTCCGAATGTTTTTTTTAGTAAAGGGATCGAAGAACTACCTATGAGATGGCAAAAGTGTATAGATAGCAATGGTACATACTTTGATTAAATAAATATATTATATTAAAAAAAACGACTTTATGTTCATCCCATGCAAAACGCCAATTTCATATGTAAGGACATAATATATGATTGTGCCTGGGCACAGATTAGTAAATAGTGACTTCGTGCCTGGGCATTTCAATTTCTTATAGCTAGAACACCGCCATATGGATGAACCATTTTTAAACTCGCGTAGTTGGTAAGCTCCATTTTAGTAAAATTTAGAAAGAAACTTATTTATTTATTTATTTTGTTTACAAAACAGTTAACAATCACAAAATTACATTATTAAAGCATGCACAGAATATAGTTCTCGACTGCTCTCCAAAGTATGTAAACACAAATTGCGACATATGGAACGCGGGGCACAATTAATCAACAATAAAATGCTAGATATTTTACAATAAAAAATTCAGTAACGTGCATCAAATTGGCAATTATTCATAAATTAATTCATTACATCATTCAATTCGGTATCACATAAGATAAATTAATTATAATTCCAATAAAATAAACATAAAATTTAAAATAAATAATTAAATTTAGAGTGACAACGAGCAAAGGATTGGTAATAATTTTTGGACTGATTTATTTAAATTGTAACGATTATTATCATATACATATATCAATCTCATCACATACTTCGATAGTTAATTTATTATATAAACGACATATTCTTGATATTGGTTCATTAAAAGAGAAATTAATTTGATGGACAGGCTGGGCAATCTATTCTATTGTGAATCAAATTATGCAAGTATTTTAAGTCCAATAACTTTCGTCGTTGTTCGAGAGAGGTTATATTAAATTTGTTCATTACGTGAAGGTAACTAGTATGTTCTCGTCCCAGATTACATCGGTATGATAATACATTAAGAAATTTATGTTGAACCTGTTCTATGCTATGTATATGGACGGCATACAATGGCGACCAGACCTGAAAACCATACTCGAGTATACTCCTGAGTAGGCTATTAAACAGAAGTATGACTACTGGGTCTTTTGAAATCTTTGATATTTATTATTACAAAACCCAGCATTTGTCGAGCCTTCTTAACAATACCATCATAATGGGGACG
Source organism: Argyresthia goedartella (assembly GCA_949825045.1). Lineage (NCBI taxonomy): Eukaryota > Metazoa > Arthropoda > Insecta > Lepidoptera > Argyresthiidae > Argyresthia > Argyresthia goedartella. The sequence continues at coordinate 18,147,097 of OX463810.1, forward strand.
AAAAGAGAGTTGTTCGTCAAATAGTACTCCCAAATCCCTCACCAATGTTTTTCGTAACAAAACGGTATCCTTTAAACTGTAGTCATAGGTTATCTTGTTGAGCTTATTAGTGAAAGTGATAACAAAACACTTGGCTACGTTCAGGTACATACGATAGGACTCACACCACTCCGTTATTCTTCGCAAATCATCCTGCAGCACCTGGCAGTCATTGTAAGCAGTTAATTCTGGCAAATATTTTTAAGTCATCAGCATACACTAGGCATGGACTTCGGATGTATTTTGCAATATCATTAATGAAAATTATAAATAGGAGAGGTTCTAGGTGTGACCCCTGTGGAACCCCAGATAGAATAGCGACTGGCGTGGAGGATGATCCCTTCAGTGCGACCAGTTGACTTCGGTTATTAAGATAGGACTCCAACCATCTATGCAATGAACCATGTATACCATGAGATGCTATTTTTTGGCAAATAATTATATGGTTGACCTTATCAAATGCTTTGCTAAAGTCCGTATATAAGGAATCAACCTGACCTCGGGCATCAAAGGATGAACAAAGATAATTTGTGTATTCTAGAAGATTGCTGGTAGTAGATCGCTTCTTAATAAAGTCGTGTTGATTGTAGGTGAGATAAGGCTTAACATGATTATATATGTGACAGTACACAAGTGACTCAAAAAGTTTTGCGAGACAAGAAAGTATGCCATCAGCATACTTTCATGTCTCGCAAAACCTAAAAATCTAAATGCGAAAACTACAGGCCCATCAGGCCTGTAGTTTTCGCATTTAGATTTATCTCCTGCTTTAAGCACCGGGACTATACGTGCACTTTTCCAATATTTGGGGAAAACACCTAATCGAAGGGAATAATTAAATAGATATTCGATCGGAGTAATCAGCTCTTTTTTACTTTCCTTGATAAAGGCCGGAGGAATACCATCTGGCCCAGCCCCTTTATTATGGTCGAGAAGTGCGATTTTTCCTATTATGTCTTCCTTGCTTATTGAGACTTTAGTTAATGCACATGGATACTGGACTCTGGGAATACTATAATTTATGCAAGGGACGCCAGTGTTACCCTCAAATACAGAACCAAAATAGTTTGAGAACATTTCACAAATATCGTCGGCATTTGAAGTTGAGTGTTGATTGTGAGTCATCGTTTGCGGTATAGAGGCACTACCTTTTTTACTATTAACAAATCGCCAAAAACCCTTGATATTGTCATCGAGAGAGTCTTCAACATTTGAGACAAATCTCTGATAGCAACTAGTCGTGAGAGTTTTGCACCGAGCTCTTAAAAGGGAAAATGTGTCATAATCACGAGGGTTACCATATTTCTTATATAGTTTGTGGTACTTATATTTTCTGCTAGGCAGTTTTTGAGAGCAGGATTGTACCAGAAAGGGTATTTATGACTATCACTCTTAGTAAGTGGCGTGTGATCTCTTATGATGCTATTAAGTTTGTCGTAGAAGATACGAAAGCATTCATCTATGTCCTCCACAGATAGAAGACTAACCCAATCAACTCTCAAAATATCCTGCCTTACTAAATCATCAATGGATTTCTATAGTAAAAGAATCATCTTTACGGCGTTGGTCATAACATAACACCTGTAAAGACCAACGCCGTAATGTGTGACAATGACATTGTCCATTGTATGTACCTACTTCATTAAAAGTGCCAGTACTTAACTTGCTCCAAGGAGTTTACAATTGCCGTTTTCACTCGTCACAGAGACAATTCACTCGTTTCACGGGTGATCAAATTTACTGTTGCCCTACTGGAATCAGAGCAGTACTACGGGTAATGCAAATTTACCCACGACACTACCGGTAGAGCCGTTGAAAAGAAAAATTCTAGTGCCACTCATTAGTGCTTACGGAAAGGAAAGGATCAAACATATCAATTACTAACAGACGTGCCAACTTTATGTCTTGTACTTCTAGTTTCATTAACACGCCTAACCCAAAGATGAAGTACCTATTTTCCTAGTAATTATTTCAAGGCCTTACCTAATAGACGTCAGCTCTGACCGTACGTGCGTCGAGTCAGATATAGCAGGTATCATGGCAAGGTGCGATATCTGCACAATGGCCCAGCCTATTTGGAAGAAGACGATAACAACTGCGTAGTAGAAAGGCATCCACCAGGAGAGGTAGGCAGTGTCTTCTCCTTGATGGCAGCCCCAGCATCGCACGAAGAGCAACGGGAACGTACACGATACTAAGGTACAGCCTGGAATAAAAAATATAAGGTTTATGTAACAAGCGATGGGGGAGAACCAACTAAGGCTGTGATAATTTAAACAAAGGCCATGCATTTGTTTTAACGTAAGATAATCCGCATAATTATTACTATTTGAATAAGTCATTGGATGATGCAGAGATCAAAGTCACTTGACAGGGGATAAACATCCTAATCCCATATACAACTTGTCTTGACTTATACACCCAAAAATATTTCTTTTTGTATAAAAAAATATTGAGAAAGAATAAAACAAACATTTGCAAATATTATAAAAATATTTGAGATTTAAGCTGTAGTGCCATTTCTGACAAATTCACAACTCAGTTGTGCGCGTTTACAACGCTCCTCTGCCCTCGTGTTGAATAAAATTATCCATCATACTTTTCTAGGCTTTGGACTGCTGGACTGACCGCTCAAAGTACACCGATACAGCTTGATTGACACTGTCATTACATTATGCAAGTACTCTCACCATTACACGATATTCCACGTTTGTGTATCGATATGAAATTGCGTGCGTGGCACGCGCGACACATGCGCTCGCATCCCTGAACGCAGATATCTATGCTTATCTACACACTGCTTTGAGTCACCGCGGTGACGGACTAAATAAAACAAACAAAGAGATCCCCGCACCCCTCACCCCTACCCCTTCCGTGATCGATGCTTCCGTTGACGTGACCGCCACGCAAAGGCTGTCTCTTTTTCCACTGAAGAAAGTAAGCGTACCTACGAATTTATCCTTTCGTTTTGCTTAGTAAAGAAAACGAAATCAGGTTTCTTTTTGGTGGGCGGCCACCTGTGTGACCTTCGTTTCAGCGTAGGTAGAGTATATAGGTCAGTTAAACTGGACTGTCGCGCCTAAGTTATCTTAGCAGGAAGAGACAGGGCAACAACAATAACTTTTCTTTTCTCAAAAATATGACCTATGATCAAAGTCAGTGAAATCGACTTTGCTCATGATTCTGGACAAACTTGTTTCTTATTATGCGTTTATTGATGAACACGTTGTAGAGGTATCCAGCAGGCGCAACAGGTAACTTTGATATGTCGCCCGCAATCGATGTAGATAAACGACTAACCTGTTAAATGCCAAGATTTCCTTTTTCCATATCGGTCAGCTAAGACGCCAACAATCGGAGTAGCAACTGCATCTACTACTTGTCCTGTAAAAAACAAAGAGTATTTTATTACTCAAACCTACATTGCAGAAGTCAAGGTGTGCCTGTCTAAATCCCTTTCGCAGTTAATAGCTTATCAGTAGCGTAAATCGTCGTGTAAACCTTTTGCACTACGTATATCTACTTACTGTGTTTATTTCGTTGATCATAATTATATGTATATAATGTATATATATAGTGTAAGTGTAACAGAAAGGCATATGACAATATGACAACATATTTAAATTGGTTGTTAGGGACATCATTTTGAACAAGTTTTACTATGAAACCTATTTGATCAGATCAACGTTATTTTTCACTTTTCCATACAAGCTGATCGCTCAGCCCAAAGTGTGTGGGCATATGAAAAATAAAGTTGCTCTGATCAAACTGGTTTCATAGTCGACGACCGGTTTAGCCTAGCGGGTAGTGGTTCGAATCCCGGTAAGGGCAAATATTTGTGTGATGAGCATGAATATTTGTTTCTTAGTCTTGGATGTTTTCTACGTATTTACGTAAGTATTTATCTCTATTAAATATATTGTCGTCTAGTACCCATAAACCAAGCCTTGTTGAGCTTAGTATAGTTCGATTCGTGTAAGATTGTCCTCTAATATTTATTATTTATTTATTTATATGTATAGTGAAAGTTGTTCTGAATTACGCCCCTAACAACCCCCTAAAGTATGAATACACATTTCTGTTACATTCTGTTTATAGACTATAGTCTATAAACAGGATTCTATAGAACTGTACATTGCAACTAAAAATCAATGGATGTAGTGCTACGAGTATACAGAGAGGGTAGGTATATTTTCTTTGTATGCTTCAAGGCTAGAACTAAGTCACCAACAAAAAGGTCCCTAACTATGATACAAGGTAGAAATACCCACGACAATTAAACAAAATAAGCAAAATGCTAATTCATGTCCACGGAATGTGTGTGTCCTCAAATTCCTTCACAGATTATTTAAAAAAATGCACCTACCCAACAAAAGCATCGCACCAGCTACAGCAGCCCTCATGTCCAGCACAGCTTGAAAGAAGAGCATCATGTAGGAGAACCACATCGCAGCACAGAGGTCGTTGTATACGTGACCCAGGCCGTAGACGGCATTCTGACTGACGCGGCACCATCGGCGGGAGTTCAGGGGTTCACTGAAAAGATACATTATAGTTCAGGTTCAAGGATAAGTTATGTTAAGGAAGCAGGTATCTGAAGGGCGTTTGGTTTGCTGATTTCCTTGTCACAATTTGGGCGGCAGCCGATCATGGACTAGCATGACTCTAACTCCTTTTTTAATGTTTTAAATATGGACTTTATTATAATCAAAATTGTGCTGACGGTATTGCAGTATCGTATTTATTTAGAACTGGTACCTATGTCTAATTGCTGTGATTGTGATATTCAAGCACACAGATAATAAAGATTATAGGATAAGAAGATAGATAGAATAGATATATAAAGAGGATAGAAGAAATAGATAACTTCACCTAACCTGCGAGCACATTTAACTTAAAGTGACTTATTTTAGGTAAGCAGTAACTACCTTCTTCTACTCATTGAGTTCTTGATATTATAGAGCTAAAATGGAACACTACATACTAGCTAAAGCTCTATGTCAGTATAGTTCAATTAGTTCTCATTGATGCGGAAACCCCCATTACTTCGTTAGCCTATTGCTTTACTTATCCTGAAGGACTGGACCTCTTTACTGCACGCAATTGTGTTCCTGTACAGTGGGCAACATTTGTGGATTTAACATGCATCTGGGCTTTACTGCTATATGCACGACTTTTGGAGAAGTAAAAATAACGTCTGATCAAATAGGGTTCAAAACAGTGAATGTTGTCCAGAATGTTTTCTTTGATTGAAAACTATTGATTACACTTTTTTGTTGAACACTGTTATCGCAAAACTTTTAAAAAAACTAAACTGGCTGCAATTTTTTATTCCCAAACGAATTACCCTTTCAACTACTGTGTACGAGTACTCAAATATGTAGGTTCTCAGGAAAAGAAAGATAGGTACTCATACTCTAACACAGAACACATTTACTCTGACGAGGACTCTACTTGAAACTGCGCCAACGAGACGTGTCCGCGACTGGTCTCTGACATTTAACAAATTATGTATTAGTTTGAGATTCATTGATCCCTTGATATATATATTTAACTAAAATGTATACGACAAGACAACTTTGCAGTCCTGGTTTTAGGCAGAATACCAGCGTCACAGGGTTTCCTGTGGCATTATGGTGAGACCTTTCGCTGCCGCGGCATGCACACACGGGATAAAGCCATACTTGACTTGACCCCCACTTTGTTACTACTATTTGTATTGTGCGAATCTGTTCTGTACAGACAATAATCTATTCTATTCTATTCTATTTTATCCTGGATATGGCTAGATCGCAATGTTAAACTTTGATTCTAAAATAACCACAAACCGGCTTCAACCAGCCGCCTGCACAATGCTTAAAATTGCTAGGATTTTACCTCAGCCTATTTAATGTACCCCCTACCTCATCGGCTCGAGCACACAAAAAGCCATACATTTACATATTTAATACTTAAGCTATAGAAACCTACCTTATTTCTATTTCCGCTGTCTCAGCAACTTCCTCCACTTTTTGCACCGCGTCATCCGTAGCTCCATATTTTGTGTTAGTACTCATCTTCCACTCTCACGTTACTTTGATAATTCTAGACTTTTTAACATATTCTTAATTCACCATAGGTATTGTAGTCAAATTCACGATATAACTGAAACCAGTGTCAAACGCGACCGGCCCGCACGAAACGGCTTCTTATGTGAAGCGGCCGATCCAATGACTTCAATTAGGTTAGTCTTTGGCCGTTTTACTACTTTGTCAATTGATTGGTTGTATTCATGAGTTTAGAATTTATCCTGCCGGGTTCGTCCTCGTTCTCCTACTAAATTCACGGCCACGAGGTCGAACCCAACCGCCATCGCCTGGCAGGAAAGCGCAAATCCAACCATTCGACCGCAAAGGTCGGTTACATACCTACCTACTTACGTTCAATTTCATTCACGCCGAGTATAATGCCATCTCTGGTTTCATCTGAGAATAATAAATTCATTGATGAGGGAACAGTGAGTTTGCACATAAAATCTCCGTTGGACGATACGCATTAAAAATCTTTAGTTTATGAAGGAATTGGGATGTAGGACATAATTGGACGGCGATGGACTAACTTCGTGATGAGTGATGAACTGATGACACAAAAGTGTTAATAAAATACTCGCTAAAAGTGGGTGCAACTTTGCCTCTGCCACCATGTACGGCAGCTTCAATTGAATTAGAAAATTGTATGATTATTTTTTTTATTCCTACCGTGAACTTTTTCCATTATTGATGTCGGTTAAAAACCAAATGCATAACTGAAATTTGTGGACATATTTAAGGGGGTTGTTAGGAACACCAGTTTGAACAACTTTCACTAAGAAACCGATTTGATCAGAGCAACTTTATTTTCTCCATTTTGGGCCGGGGGCGGTCAGCTAATGGAGTACCTAGTGAAAAAATAAAGTTCAGAATGATGTCCTCAACAACCTCCTAAAATATGATATGTAGTTGCAATGTAATCGTATAAATTAAGTGCAAATAAAGTATTTATAATGTGTGTCTAATGGGAACTAACTTTTTATTTACGTTACGAAATGTACCTGGGTACCTAGAGCCTTTCTTAATCTATCTAGAACCCAGCGGTCGATAGCCCCCACGAACGGATCAGTCAGCTACCCCCTCGTCCTTATTACCAAGGGTTAGAGTCTATCAACCGAGGGAAAAACTATTGACTGACATGTGCCGGGCTTCCTCAAGTATTAGGTTTCGTCCCCGAGGTTCATGCATCACTGGTCAGTGAAACTGGTTTCCAATGTGGTGTCAATTCCAACTAAGAGGAATTGTAGTTGTTACCATGCGGTGAAAGGCACGTTGCGTAGGACATATTTTGTTAGATAGGTAATTTAATTTGCATGAGAGAGTACTTACACCTACTCTACGTATAGATTGGGCCGGGATACTTTATTAGGTGTAAGTATGTGGAAAGCCAGACCTGAGTGGCATCTCGTGAGGGAATTAGCTGTTGTTACTAAGTTTAGATTTTCTCAAATTACTAGATATTTAAATTGCTAGACATAGCGTTTCTAACTTAGAAATTAATTCCATTGTCCAACACCTAAATTCCCAATAGGTACGGGCCGCGCCAAGTTTATTTGGCTCTGAGCGAGCAGTGACCATATTTTTTTTGTTGTAGAAAAAAAAAATGGAATTACACATGCCCAGGAGACAGACCTCCCTGCTATGTCCGGGTTCCTACACATTGAGCGGGCATTAGCTCGTGTAGTATACGGACTAAAATGAACCACTTTGTAAGCCATCGGCGAGCAGTGACTTCTCTTTCTCTCATAGGGTTGGTAAGGTGGGGTAAGAGAGAGAGAGAGAGAGAGAGAGAGAGAGAGAGAGAGAGAGAGAGAGAGAGAGAGAGAGCAAGAGAGGTGACAGCTCTCTCAGAGCCAAGGAAACATGACGCGAACTATAAGTAAACCTACGTATAGTAAGTGCGTATAGTGTCGCCAACGATGAATAAAGTGAAATAATCGTACTCCAATAGGCTTATTCTTTGCCAGAATGGTGCAGTGTCCACTGGCTGCTGGTTGACCCTTCGATAGTCCCGTGTTGTACACTCTTAGAGCTAGCTGCATGTTTTGCCTCCTGTTGATAACCCCTTGATTGAGCACACTTGGGAACTACAGTACCCAAAATCCCGTTATAGTTTTTTTGTTTTTTCAGAGCCGCCGATGGCGTCTTCCTCATGCAGCCTGCAGCCAATAAGACTCCCCCTGTCACGTTCGTACTTAAATTTAACAGGTGTAATATGTTACGGCTTGTGTTTAAGCGATTACCAAAAAATTCTAAAATTGAATACCAATAAATTCGAATTGTCTGCCAGAATTAGTAAATGATCACCAAATTGTATTTGGATAAATGATCACCAAACTTTTTTTTATGTTTTGTGTACTTAAGTTTATGTTTTAAGTATTTTTTGATGTTCTTACATATACAACCTAACACGAAGGATAAAGAAGGCTTTCGCTTCGCTCATCCCCTATACCCTTCACCTAAGCTACCGCAGTATTTTGCCCTGATATTTTTTGCAACTTTTGGTGATCTTTTACCCATTTTGGGTAAGAAAAAATTATTTTGGTGATCATTATATTTGTTGCCATAGTGTATCATGTGTTATTTTTTTTTTTTTAATACCCTGGCCACTATTTACACACATTGATCTAGCCCCAAACTAGGATTCCCTGTATCTTGGGTACTAGACAACGATACACATACTTATATAGATAAATATTATTCTTAGATAGATAAACAACCATGACTAGGTTACAAACATCCGTTCTCATCAAACAAATATTTGCCCCCACCGGGACTCGAACCCGGGACCCTTGGCTTCGTAGGCAGGGTCACTGCCGACTCGGCCATTCGGGTCGTCAAATTAAATAACCAGCCAATTACAAACATCATCTGTGTCTATCGCCGCCATATCGTTACAACCCTCCGATTGAGATCTGCCTAGCTAGGCCAATCGAGATCGCAACGCAACGCAACGCGTTTTTTTACCATACTGCGTTTTTTTGCAATACCTGGCACCCGGCGCGCGGCGCGCGAGCACTTCGTGGACCGGCCGGGGCGCGTGCGCAAGTTGCGATTATTTCAGAACAAATTGAACGCGGCGATTTGTTAATCAAAATGCGAAGGAAAATATCTAACTGCTATATACTGCTATTAAAAAGTTAAATTTCTTAATTAAATGGCAAATATTTGTTTTATGAGAACGGATGTTTGTACCCTAGTCATGGTTGTTTATCTATCTAAGTATAATATTTATCTATATGAGTATGTGTATCGTTGTCTAGTACCCAAGATACAGGGAATCCTAGTTTGGGGCTAGATCAATGTGTGTAAATAGTGTCCAAGGTAAATAGTGTCCAAGGAATTAATTAATGGCGGTCTAACAACTAGGTTAATTTCGCCAATATCAAGTGTTTGTTTAGATTTCCCTGTATTTGGACAGGTTCTCTTTCGAAAACCTGGGAAATTTAGTGTTGATTGTTGCTCCTTAGCACTACCCGGGAAGACGTGAAGGGCTGTAGGTTCCAAGTATTTCCTTCGGACGTAAGCAACTGCCTTCATGCTTCTAAATTTTTTTTAGTTATGTTTGTATACACTAACTATCGTCCATAAGCCGTCTATACTTACCCTATTTATATATATTTTTTATATTTATTTTTCATTTCAGACATTACATCCATTTTGTTAGTAATCTATACAATCTTACATGGCTAAAATTATGTTAGCAGGCACTACATGTGTATAGCGATGTACAGTATGCTCTAAACAGTGTAAGTATGACTTATACTGTAGCACAGACATCTTTATTAATCTGTGGCACAGACCAGATATCGAGATAGACGCAGCAAACACGGTCGAATGTATGAGAACCAACCGTGTAACTTTTTTACTACCTACTGTGACGTCACGAGCGCCTTTTAGTGATGGTTTGACATGTTAATCGTGAAACAGAGTCAAAGGCGCGCCGCCAAATCGATTCAAAATGAGCGCTGCTGCGGGAATCCCCTACCTACCACGACCACGTACCTACCGCGTTCAGTGTGACCAGATTCAGTATTTTAATACTTTTTCAGTATATTTCATCGATTTTTCCGAACATCAGTATATTTTCAGGTATATTGCTGGGAGTCAGTATTTTTGGGTATATTATGGTTGACGTTATGGCAACACCGTAGTGAGTGATCGTCCTTGGGACAATGTTTGCGGAATTCCCCGGAACGCGAACATTGGCTGGGGGCTTTCCCGGATTTAGTTTATACATGTTATCTATGAGCAAAGATGAGTAAGTTACAGATATGACAAGAAAGACGGCCGTCGCCGGCGTTGTAGTATTGTAATACTACCTATACAATTATCAATCAATACGTAGTATAAATCAGAGTTGCACAATGTATGTTCGCCTAAAACTTTACAACTGCTGGACCGATTTTAATGCGGTTTGCAACATTAGATATAGTGTAATTTCCAGATTTCATACATTCAAATCCGTTTGTTTCATGAATATCAGTCTACCCGGACGAATTCGGGACGGACCGCTAGTTTATCTATAATTTTCAAAACAACGTCTAGTTTTTAAGTTTTCAGTTGCATGAATAGGTAGTAGTTAGACATAAAAGATACTTAATTACTAGTATTAAATCGTCTAATACGGTTCAAGTGAAATGATTGTCTCTTCTGCACTCGACTTAATCTTTGAGGACTTTCTTTCGATAATTCGGGAATTTCCCCAAAATAGGAGATGTTTTTGTCATCATATAAATAGATTGCGATTTTCGTTATTTTTATTTACTTAGTTGCATCCATCCGGACAGCATGTCTAGTTTTCAGCAAAGTTATTTAGCTAAGTGGGAACAAATTCCGGAATTTTCTTCGTGGCTTTCACGTTATAAAGATGATGAGTTCACCGCATTTTGTAAAGCATGCAATGCGAAACTGCAAAGTAGATTAGCATCTATAAAACAGCATGCAAATACTGAAAAGCATAAATCGAACTTGATAAAATATAAAGGACAGTCAAAGGTAAGCATAACTCGCTTTACTTACCTAGTTCAAGGAGTTTTGATATATTTTAATTCAAAGTTAATCATCCTGGTTTTGTTTCCAAAATAACCAAGTATTTTTTCATTTAATTTTCAGGTTGATACATTTTTCAAAAAGGCCCCACTGAAAGACGAAGTCAAGAAAGCTGAGCTGCGTTTATGCAGTTTTCTGTCGGAACACAATATCCCATTTAGAGCTATGGACCATCTTAGTGAAGTTCTAGTGAAGTGTTTTACCGATTCCGATATTGCGAAAGAATTTTCCTGCAAGAGAACCAAAGCAGCTGCTATAACTTATAATGTTTTAGGACCCGAATTCGAAAAAGATATGATTGAGGACATACTTCGTACTGCATCTCCTTCAGGTAAACCAGTATATTCAATTATAATCGATGAGAGTACAGATGTTGCGACAGTCAAAGTATTGGCGATAGTAATTAAATACTTCTCTGAAACTAAATGTACTGTACAAACCAAATTCCTTGATTTAGTTGATTTAAGTGGTGAGACCGCAGGTCATTTATTTAATTCGTTGTCATCAAAATTATCCGAATTAGGTTTAGAAATAAAAGACGTAATAGGATTCGCTGCTGATACTACGAATGTGATGTTTGGTCAACACTCTGGCATTGTTGCAAAAATTAAAGAAGTAAACCCAAAGTGCTTTTTCATAAAATGTGTTTGTCACTCTGCAGCATTAAGTGTTAGCCACGCCTGTAAAATACTGCCTAGAAATTTAGAACAAATAGTAAAAGAAGTATATGGATATTTTTCTCAAAGCAGCAAGCGTCAAAGAGAATTTGCTGAGTTCCAAAATTTCACAGACACTGAAAATCACAGAATCTTGCGTCATTACGACATAAGGTGGCTTTCACTTCATGCCTGTATTAGTAGAATAATTGAGCAGTGGAGGGCATTGCAATTGTTCTTTCAAGACCAATACTTGAGTGATCGCAATATGTCATCAGAATTTTTATATAATTCTTTTACCACTGATATAAACAAATTGTACTTTCACTTTTTGGACTACATTTTGCCGATTGTAAACAAATTTAACGTAATTTTTCAAGGCGACTATCCGTGCATTGATAGACTGTATGATGATGCATCTAGTATGTACTTGTCGATTTTGGGTTGCTTCATGAAAACTAATTACATCAAACATACAGAAAATGTATTTACCTTAGACCCAAAGTCACATGTAAATTATTTGCCATTGAAAGATATGTACTTAGGTATTCAAGTGGGCCAAGAATTAATCAAACACAGGGGAAATGTAAACATGAAAGAACAGATTGCTGAGTTTTTCAGAAGGTGCCAATCATTTTTAATTGAGCTAAGCACGCAATTGAAATCACGTTTGCCTTTTGAAAATCCAGTTTTTAAAGAACTAAAATTTCTTGACCCACACACTGCCGTGCATAAAGAATTTCGCAGTTTACGAAATGTAATAGAAACTTTCCCATGCGAAGTACAGCCAGAACAAATGCAGTTAATCGACGAAGAATATAGAACCCTAAAGTTTGATCGCGAAGTAAGTGATTTGTTACAATCTTCGAGCACTGGCTCACCCATCTCATGTGAACAATTTTGGGTGGAAGTTGGGAAAATTTCTAACAGTGATGGCATGTTAAAATACAAAAATATAACTAGTTTTAGTAAATCTCTGCTATGTATACCGGTATCGAATGCTGCATGCGAGCGCATATTTTCACAGATAAATTTAATAAAAACGGACCAAAGAAATAGATTTGTAAACAAAAATGTGTCAGCAATTTTAAAAACAAAGCAAGGTGTTAAGGATGAAGGAGGTTGTGTAAAATTTAATCCTTCGAAAAAGATGTTAAAATATAACTCTAACATTTATTGTGAAAATGAATAAATAAAACCTGTTAAGAAAATCAGTATTTTTATTGGTATATCTGTCCTATGTAAATCGGTATATTTCAGTATTTTTTTGAGGTGCCTCGGTATTTTCGTAAAATTTAATCTGGTCACACTGACCGCGTTGCCTTTTTGTCAGTAAGCCGGCAGTGTTTCGAGCGGGAGATCGTATCGTATCATCGCACCCGGATATCACATCATAGAGTGTTAAAGTATGTATTAGTCTGTAGTACCTATTTACCTTTTATTATTCATGTGTAAATCCGTCCAGCCCCCTTATTTAGTAACTCGAATCGATCTTAAAGTGTGGAATAGTATCAGATTTCCCATATACTAAAATATAGATCGCAATGAAAATGCAACTCAGAATTATCATTCTTCCGTCAACAAAATCGAATCGTCCAGCAATTTCGCAAGAATCGTCGCATTGTACAACACTATCTGATTAAATCGACAGGAAAATGAGCAAATCGACTGTACCATGCAACAGTAAGGTTAACGAAAGTATAGTTTGCTTCACTGTTCATTGAGGGCTACGAAAGAGATATCCACGAATTGTGTAAAGTGGAAGCAGCAGTGGATGAAGTCCATGGGAAATATACGCTATGGTTCAACCTATCTCAGTAAAAACGGGAGACGCTACTCGAAATTAAAAATAATTGATTATTAAATAAATTAGGCGAATTTCAGAAATAAAATTACTTATGAAAGGTAACGCCGTCGTTTTATTTGGAAACAACATGCTTGAGTTTTTGCAATTCACAATGGCACAGTAAGGCATTTTTATGTTTATTAGTACACGGCTTACATTCGAACAGCCAGAGAGCGACTGAGCCGGGATGAGCGAAGTCCGCCTATTAAAAACACGCGAAGTAGCTAGACTTTCGTTGTCTATCTCGCTATCTGGTCTGTGTACTGTAGGTACTGCGCGCGAACCTGTGAGATATCATATTCGCTCTAACGGCGGGAGCGCCCTTCGCTCCCTATCGTTATTAGCATCTTCACTCAAATCCTCGTTCACGATGTGTCCGAGATATTTGAAAGCCGATACTCTTTTCAGCTGCTTCTTTGCAGCTGGGAGGGATGTTTGTAGGACATTTATTATCCGCCTTAAAAACCATCATCTCACTCTTCGGTGCGTTACATTTAAGACCGTGTTCACCGGCAAATGATTCACATTTCTCTAATAGCTTCCTGAGTGCGCTGACCGAAGGAGCCAGTAAAGCCATATCGTGAGGGTAACTTATTTTGTTAACACATACACTGGCAATAGAACAGCCAACGGGCATGTTACCTACTAACTTCTTCAATCCACTCATTCACATAAAAGTTAAAAAGCTTGGGTGATGTGAGTCCCCCCTGTCTCACCCCACACTCAAGTCGATACAAATCGGATTGTGTGCATACACTGTCCAATCCTTTATTTCACTTTTAACATTCCCTTTTTGGGTACATTATAAGACAAATGTTTCATTGTAGATGTCAAAAAGGTGGATTTTTATCAGTCAAAAGTAAAGCGATTCTCCAGACAGACTACGATTATAAAGCCTGACCGAACAACCACTCCCGGCCCGTACCGTAACCTAGTCCAGAGGGTTAAAGTGAATTCAGACAGAGCGACATCTGTAGGAACACGCTACAACAAAAACTGCTCCTCTGTGCTGCTTACCTCTACTTCTCAACCATCTCTTCACTAGGATATTGAAACGCCGCCGCCGCCGCCGCCGAAGCAAGTTCAACTACAAAACTAACGGTTATATTCACTAGATGGCGCTAGCTGTAGAGAATAGAAATAAATCACTTGTTTTACAACTCACTTTCACAGCAGTTTGTAATATAGCTTTTCATAAAACAGTGTAGAGATCTTGGTAGTCATGTTTTAATTCAATCATACGAAGACAAGCCAACGACTCAAAAGCCCTTATTTCAGTATGTCGTATCTACATATTTAATTTTACAACGGCATCGCCCAAAAGTGATAACAGTAATAGAGCTGGCTGACTGCTGTAACAACATGCCATGGTAGGTAGGTGCCTACCATGATTAACCAATGTTTTTTTTGCCTTTGTTTTATCAGAATTTAATTCGGTACGTATATCTCCAATTTAACAAATAAGCTTAGTTACTACAACTTTATATTCGTCCAACCAATTAAAAATAGAGGGCGGGTAATACCAGCCTGACCCCCAATAGAGGGCGGGTAATACCAGCCTGACCCCCAATTCAAAACGACGAAGTGGCCAACAAAGCAATTGTTCGAATGCAGCTCGATTATAAATAGTTGGAATGTTCGAAGCCGGCGTTCGACACAATCGATTGGTCAACACCCTACGCCGGTCGTAGCGACACCATTGACATAACGGAGATATACTAAACGCACTGCACTTGATATTTTTAACAACTTACCATATCATAACAAGCATCAGGCCTTTTCCCAGTCGGGGTGACAGGGGCCTAGTTGCGAAAAAAACGTCTAGTTTATTTTCGTAACCTGTATTTTTACTTCACTTTCTTAGTTATCGTGGGCACACGCGTACAGTGGAACAAATTATGTTCCTGAGGCGAATGATTCAGAATCGGCCATGCTAAAAACACTTCTTATTTTATTTTATGAAAAAAATGTAATTTCAATATTTTGAATTTAAGTATAATTATTTTCTTAATATTTTTTAAATAACACGCCTTGTAACGTCACTAGTAGGGTTTTTCATACTTAATCTAAGAACTCACCTGATGTCGTCAAACACTGTAGATCTAAGAATGCCTGTATTCGTATTCTACTCAAAGCTCAAGGGTCCTGAGATTGCACTGTCCAGCCTTGCAAAGGGCTTACGTTACTGGAACTTGTATTTATTTTCATCACTTCATTTTTTTTTATACGAGCAAAGTGTCAAATTGTTGCTGTGAATTGATTGTCAATACTTTGTGTAATTTATTCTGTGAGATAACGTCAATTTGAATTGAAAACTTTAAATATGAACCTACTAACTGATCCGAGTCTTGCTAACAAATCTATACCCAAGAAAGGTCAGTCTACTTCAGCTCTCAAAAGAGAGAAGTAATAGAAGGCCATATTACCGGGCCTAGTGGCCCGGGAACCTCCAAAGATCACTGCTTCAAGAGCACTGCTGCGTCTCCAACCACTGAAGCTCTGCATCTTATGTCCTTCTCCTCTAACTCTACCTCGGGGACAACTTGAAGCTCTACATCTATTACTGCCCTGCCCAATCAACTCTTCGACGCCCTTGGATTCTACTGACTGCTGCATCCCTAACCTGTCGAAGCTCTTCGTCCGGCGTTCGAATTTAGCTAAGAACACAATTCTCTCGAAACGGTTTTTAGGTTTGGTGCCTTATATTTTTTTTACATGGAAAATAGTGGAAGTTTGACAATAGTCAACATAAAAAAACCGTTAACTTGACGGCAAACCCTTGATTTTTTATATCAATGTCAATGTTTTGCTGTGGATATGAGCTACCGAAGTTGGCAGTTGTCTCTGTAAAATAGACATAATACCTTTAGACAGAGATTTAACTCAGGATCTGTTTAGGAAGTTTAACTCATCAAAATGACGTTCGACACTATTTATACGAGCATTTTAGCTAACATTTTAGAAAACTGGCAAAATTGATGCAGTTATTTTGGGGGGAGGGGGAGGGGGGGTTTGGATACATACATTTTATCTTTGCTCTATAACCTACATATCCCGATAGATAAAATAACTGCATTTATTTAGGAATTTTTTACTTACATTGCAAGCTAGAATGCTTGAATTATTTGGTCCAGAGCGTTTCTTAAGTAAAGCGCCGCTGAAATGTCATACGCTGTAAGTAATTTACGTGGCTAGCAGAGTAACACCTAACGTTAACAACTTACACACACAGGGATTGTTTTTAGACCGTAGACTACACGAACTGCTGCCCGCTCAATGTGTAGGGAGCCGGACACAGCAGGCAGGTCTGACTCCAAGCAAAAAACAGAAATTCTGTTATTTTTCGAGCGACAAACAGTAACAGCACTTTGAAAGTCCGTCAAATTTTGAAGTGACTGTTGTACTTCAGTTTTCGTCATCCACCATTATAGCCCAAGGGCCAGAAATGGCAGGGGGGCGTTGATACCGTTCCGTCGTGTTCCCATCTAGCCACAGATGTATCTCGAAGGCCAGTGCCAACTATCCCCCGCAGATTTATGACTGTCCCGATGCGGCTGCCCAGACAGTCCCGGGCAGCCGCAATCACGGTAATTAAATCCACCATTTAATTGATATGGCGGCACTAACAGCATTTCCGATTTATTACGCGATGCAAAATTACTTAATGCGATAGAATGAGTGGGTTGGTACATGGGGATCTGAAGAATACAGCATTCTGCATAACCTAGGCAAAGCTGCCTAGGTTATGCAGAAACATTAATTGTAAAACATGATTTTAATGTAAGCACATTAAATTCATGTTTTACACCAGTCACTAGAATAATTATATGTTACAAAATTGATGCATTTTTTTCGTTATCTGGCAACGGAGTAAACATCAAAGATGACACGAGATATCTCGGGACAACTTTTGGCAGCTACAAAACCTTGAAATGTTGGGTCTTTTTAGGGTTCCGTACCCAACGGGTAAGAACGGAATTATGTATTTCTGTTGCCGCTATAACAACAAATACTAAAAAATAGGATGAAATAAATATTTAAGGGGGCTCCCATACAACAATACCATATACAAACTTATGGATGCACCTGGTTACGTACATGGAGTGTGAAAGTAACCGCACCAATAACTTTGTAAACAATATTTTGCTGTGTAAAATCCAAACTATTCACTCCACACCATCGCTTCCATTGAACGGTGGTACGGAACCCTTCGTGCGCGATTTAGACTCGCACTTGACCGGTTTTTTTGTTTTATCGCTCATATATTGTTTTCGGTGAATCCTAGCGAAAAGCTACTTTCTGACAAATTAAAGAGCGTACAATTTTGCGTCTAATTAGTACTAAAACTAAATCATTCGGTCAAGTCATATACAGCCACTAGAAAACCATGGTAAAAAAGTTTCTTCCCATTTCTTCCCCTGGTAAATAACTGGAATATAGTCGTCCGTGAAGAGTTCCGTGATCTAGTGAGTTTCACGTTTGCTTCTCACGCAGGAGACGCAAGTTCGAATCCTGGTGCTGACCATTTACTAATGAAATAAGCTATTTATCTTAAGTAAATTATATGGACGTTTTAACGGTGATGGAAAACATGGTCTTTTTTGGGTATTTTTGTAATCATTTTTTTAACTTACCATTTCAGGTATATGAAAAATATATATTTGAGAACCTTGCAACAAGCCCTTTCATTAGAAATGTCACACAATACAGATAGGAAAACTTTTCTTTAATTTCTGATTTCCCCTTAATTGTGTACCTAACTAATAACTACTAACTAACCAGTAATTGTTTATGATAAATATATATATATTTGAGATCTTCACAAGTCATTTCATTAGACATGTCACACGATAAAGGTTAAAAAACTTTTTTTAAATTTCTGATGTGCCCCTATTTGTGCCCCAACCATTTTAACCCTGCATTTATCATGATCTTTCCTGTAATATTTAAGTTAAGACCTATATTGTAAATATTTCGTAACAAACCCTTCAGCTTCAAACCTCTACCGACTGGCTTATTAGGATCTCTCCCAGTATTTTCGTTAGATTATATCGAGGTGGCTGATTGATCATCATTGGACTTACTAGAACACCAAATCAGATACCTTCATCAAAATATGAGACAGGCTGGGAAAAGGGAAGAACAAAAACAATTAAATGTCACCAAATAATGTCATCTACAAAAGGTTAACATCTAGTTAATTACCTAGTTACATGCTAAAAGGCTTGTAATTGCGTCGACTACAATAATGGTTGCTTTTAAACTCGTTAAAATATAGCAACAACATAGGTAAGTACAGCTAAAGTCGGGTAAATGAGACGATCGTGGGTAAACGGCCTTAAATGTACCACTTTGCATGTCGCGGGCGCCGAAGTATATATTTTTTACGACTTTAACATTATTGCATTTTGATGTCACTCGTTCCAATGCCTTATATGGTGGAAATAAGAACGGTGTATAAAATTAAACTGGTTGCCAAGAAAGGCGGAAAATAAATGCACCTTACCTTATCTGTTACGAACAAGTACTTCTTTGTACCTACGTAATTAGTCGGCGTTGTATACGTTTCACGCATACAAAACATACAGCCACAGAGATCTTCTTGAAACTTCGCTGCTAAAACTTTTGGTTCCTATAATTATAATGAAGCCGAGAAAGCCAGTCAAGTTATGCGATTATATGAACTTCTTGTAGCAGAACCTTGGTAGCAGAATCTAGCATCAGCACTAAAATGTGGGAGGACGTGTTAAATTGTAGCATTTAGTTGCATTATGTATTTGGGTTATTTGGAATGAATTATTAATTTTCTAACGAATTATGTTAAGTTGTTGCGTATAGCTTACGAAATTTCAAAAACAAAT
This sequence comes from Argyresthia goedartella, assembly GCA_949825045.1. Lineage (NCBI taxonomy): Eukaryota > Metazoa > Arthropoda > Insecta > Lepidoptera > Argyresthiidae > Argyresthia > Argyresthia goedartella. The sequence goes on from OX463810.1 coordinate 18,166,619, forward strand.
AACAATATTTTGGGTGGTTCATCTGTATTAACGATTGGCTAGTAGGTGTGTAGCGTTAGCGGTGTGTGCGTGTAGGTTTAATCGCACATCAAAAATACTGATTTGAAAAGCAAAAAAGGATCAACAAAACACTTTTTATGTTTTAAATATTGAATGAGTAGGTACTTAAGTATATGTTTTAAGTATTTGGTTGTTGTTCTTACATGTTAAACCTAACACGAAGGATAAGGAGGGCTTCGCTTCGCTCACCCCCTTTACCCTTCACCTAAGCTACCGCAGCAAATATAAGGGATATTTGCTGTGCAAATATGTATGTTTGATGTGCAGTTTAATATTTCCCTTATCTATATTTGACAAAATTATTCTGAATAAAAGATATCATCAAAGAGTGTACAATTACTTATCTAAAGACGAACTCGAAACAATAGAGCCTTATATAGTTACGTAGGTACGTACCTAGTAAACAACATAACATGCACATAACATGAGTTATTGTACCCTGGACCAGAGCGGTGGCATAGCCTTAAATACGATTTATGAGACAGTTTGTAAGAGAGCAAACGTCGACAATCCCCTATGAGGAACACCTACGCTACGCTTTAAGCCACGCTGAGTGTAGGATTGCCTGTTTATCATATCAGTCACACTTGTAAAGATTATCTGAATGCTTTATAAATCCTAGTTTACATTACGTAGAGCAGGTTCATTCTTGTAGATTGTGGGATTGTGGGTGTGTGATGTTCATATAGGTATTTAGTTGTAAGAACATTAAATGTTATCTACCTACCTACACTTCTTTACTTTTGTACGAGTAACAACGAAATGAAACGAGTTCTTATATCTTTAGCTTCATGATTGTATCGAATACCTAGGTACCAATAGGTACCTAGGATTCGGTAGGTATGATAAAAATATTAATAAATATTTTTATTATATTATTTATAAAGAACCAAGGATCATACATCTAAGGCCAAGGATGTTTACTAACACAACTTGTGTTGCTCGTCAAAATGCGTGGCAAGATTCCAAAATGGCGGCCATAGGAGACTCATCGTCATGCCAGTGTTGTACAGAATCCTGCGAGTGCATCGAGTCAAAGGACAGTTCTATGTAAGCTACACCTGTGCTAGGTTCTCTGGTAGTTTATCTTGAGCGAGGCTGGACCTCCGCGCCTGTCGGTCGAGTCCCAGTATGCCGTATGCAGCATTACTTGCAGTACAAATAATATAAAACCATGACTTGACCGATTTATTTCTAGTCCTTATTTTTGCGTGCCAGACCTAAATGCGCTGTAAATAAATAGTAATAAAAAAAAAAGACTACCGCAGTTTTTTTGTTGTCTTTTTTTGTTTAACTAATTAGCACAAAAGAAGCAGATAATACTTAACGTATTGACTGAGAATCGATAAAATTATTATATACTTAACGTATTGACTGAGAAACGATAAAATTATTACAGTACAGTGTTAAATAAAATATTTAATTTTAATATTACATTGATTTCCTTTAAATATTATTATTTTAAAAGTTGATTATATAATAATTTGATTTTATTTAAATAATTAAAAAAATATATATTGATTACCAGGCGACAGGCGGCTCAGACACAGATCAAAAAGAAGTAAGGTTAGGTTCGTCTGTCCGCAAGCCGGTCATACTCGGCCTTCCATTTTCGCGATGCAGTGGTCATTTGGCTGTGTTAACTTTTTATTTGCGAGGTAGTAGCACTTTTTCTTTGCGTCCAAGAGTCTAAAGTACAATTTTCGGTTCTCTAGACATTACGACATGGTAGGACTGTCACTGTTTTTTTTATTTTTTTTTTACTTTTCATTGTGCACGCATCTGCGTCTGTGTACTTTTTAACAGTGGGATCGAAACGCAAATCTCAAACTTTGTACTTAATTATTTTTAAAGTGTTCGCAAAAATATTTGCGTTTCGTTCGGGCTCCATGTCGCAGTCCTTTTTGCGTTTACCTCGCCGTGGCCTAACTTCCAAAACATTTTTCATGTTATGTACTATTTTATGTTTCTGTGCCTTCACTGTCCGCTGCCCAGTTGTTAATTTATTTTATCCTGTGTGTTGTTTATAACTAAAAGAAGTAGGTTTTCTGCTTACTTCAGCAATCGTTGTCTGGCAATGGGTCTAGGTCATCCCGTTAAGTTATTTACTTGTTTTTTTTTTTTGGTGTTTTAATAACATTTACATTATTGTAGTATATATTTTTATACATACATAGTCAGGTCATAAGTTCTGTCACACAATAAAAACTTTTGAATTTAGAACGCTGGCCACAAAAAAGTTTATTGAATTCGAATTTCGAATTTTTCATGAAAATAATAATGTGTACTTTTTAGAGTTTTCCTCATTTTTAAATATGGAGTGGACACTTAAAGAAGACCGTGTCGCAGTTATTGCGTTGCATTGCTGCGGTTACGCGCCAATTCAAATTTTCGACTTACTGAAAAATTTGAATATAACCAAAAGATTCGTTTATCGTATCATAAAACGATACAATGAAGACTCTAGTGTAGATGACAGGTCAAGAAGTAGTCGCCCTCGCTCTGTTAGGACTCCAGCAGTGATAAAAGCTGTGAAGGCGCGAATTCAAAGAAATCCCATACGTAAGCAGAAACTGTTGGCCCTTCAGATGGGGTTAAGCAGGACCACGGTGAAAAGGGTGTTAAATGAAGACTTAGGGCTTAGGGCATATCGAAGAAAAACAGGACATCGTTTGGACGCTCGTTTATTGGACCTGAGACTGAAGAGATGCCGCGCTTTGTTGAAGCGGTACGCGGGAAAAAAGCATCGGGAAACTCTTTTTTCGGATGAAAAAATTTTCAACGTGGAAGAGAGCTACAACAAACAAAATGATAAGGTGTACACACACAGCAGTGAAGAAGCGAGCAACCGTATTCCGCGTGTCCAACGAGGTCATTTTCCATCCTCGCTCATGGTTTGGTTGGGAGTCTCTTATTAGGGCTTAACTGAGGTACATTTTTGTGAGAAAGGCGAAAAAACGAATGCAGTTGTGTATCAAAATACAGTCCTCAAGAACCTTGTGGAACCTGTTTCTCATACCATGTTTAATAACAGGCACTGGGTATTCCTACAAGATTCTGCGCCAGCTCATAGAGCGAAAAGCACACAGGACTGGCTGGCGGCGCGTGAAATCGACTTCATCCGGCACGAAGACTGGCCCTCCTCCAGTCCAGATTTGAATCCGTTAGATTACAAGATATGGCAACACTTGCAGGAAAAGGCCTGCTCAAAGCCTCATCCTGATTTGGAGTCACTCAAGGCATCCTTGATTAAGGCAGCCGCCGATATTGACATGGACCTCGTTCGTGCTGCGATAGACGACTGGCCGCGCAGAATAAAGGCCTGTATTCAAAATCGCGGGGGTCATTTTGAATAAACTTTATTACTATAAGAATCTATGTTTTATTAAGTTCATTTTGCTATATAAATGTTTACATAAATAATAAACATGTCTAAATTATTTCATATTGAACATGTGACAGAACTTATGACCTGACTATGTATATCTATATTATTTACCTATATATAGTATGGATATCCATAACGATAGCTTCTTGTCGTGTGCTTCTAGCGATGAATTTATTAGTGCGGAAAGCGATATTTCCACTGTGGAAGAATCGCTTTCCGTCAAACTTAAGACTGTCTTTGGTGGGTCAGGGAAAAATCTGAACATAGTGCACATCAATGCTCAAAGTATTCACACTAGCTTCCCCGATCTCATCGAGGCTTTTTCTGAGCAACGTGTGGACGGCATCCTTGTCTCTGAGTCGTTCCTTAAGCCTTCACTCCCTTCATCCATGTACTCTCTTCCAGGCTTCAGGCTATATAGGAACGACGGAACCGGAAAGGCAGACGGAGGTGTCGCTGTTTACCTGCGTGCGGAAATTGCTTGTAAGGTGATTAATGTATCCCCTAGCCAGTACTCCGAGTCTGCTGAATACCTCTTCCTTGAAATTGTTCTTCATCACAATAAGGTGCTGCTTGGTGTCCTCTATAGCCCCTCTCTTCGTGTTGACTAATTCGACACCTTTGAATCCCTTCTTAATGATTTGACCCCAATTTACGACGACACTCTCATTCTTGGGGATTTCAACACCTGTCTCCTCAAAAAGAATTCCCGTAATGCCAAACTCAGGTCCATAGTTGATTCATTCAATCTCCACATCTTGCCACTTGAGGCCACTCATTTCCAGCCGCATTATTCTCCCTCTCTTCTAGACATCATAATCGTCTCCAACTTGCATAAGGTTGCCTCTCACGGTCAACTTAACTCTCCTTTCTCCTTCCACGATCTCATCTACCTCTCCTATAAGATTAGGGGTCCGAAGAGCAGAACGAAATTCATAGATATTCGAAGCTTCAAAGACATAGATGTGGAGTCCCTTAGGTCTGATGTCTCACTGGTCGATTGGTCCCCTGTCATATTGAGCGAGAACGTTGACGACAAAATCCACAACTTTAATGCAATTGTCTTGGGACTTTACGACAAACATGCTCCCATTAAGAAAGTCAGGGTAAAACACCTGCCGGCGCCCTGGCTTAACGATGCTATCAAGCGCCTAATGGCCAAGAAAAATCGCGCTAAGTGTAACTACAAAAAGGATCCGACAGATGACAACTGTCTTTCCTACAAATGCCTTCGCAATCGATGCAATCGTCTCTGTCGAGACGCCAAGCGCCGCCACATCTTCGAGTGTATCGAAAGGTACACCCCAGCTCAGGTGTGGAAATTCCTCAGGACACTTGGTGTTGGCAAATCCCAGGACATGCATTCGGGTTATGTTGATCTGAACGCTCTCAATCAATTCCTCTCTGCTCCACCAGTTGTAATGGACCCTTCTATCAAGGAAGCCACTCTTCAGAGTCTGCGCTCTAGGTCATTACCCAACACCACTCCTTTCAACCTGAGCAATGTTGGAAGCGACACGGTTAAGAAAGCATTTCTAGCAATTAGCTCCAAAGCTGTAGGAGATGATAATATCTGCCAACGAATGATTCTATTTATCCTTGATGATCTGCTTCCGGCCATAACACATATTTTAAATTTCTCCATTTCCAATTGTTCTTTCCCTACTGCTTGGAAACAAGCATTAGTTATCCCTCTCCCTAAAACATCCAATCCCACCTCCTTTAAAGAGTATCGCCCCATTTCTATCCCGCCGATCATTTCTAAAGTCCTCGAATCCATTGTCCATATTCAGCTCTCTCATTATCTATCCTCTAAAAATCTACTTAATCCTTTTCAGTCTGGCATTAGAACGGGTCATAGTACTGTTACGGCTTTATTAAAAGTGACCGATGATATTCAGGTCGCCATGGATCAAAGGCAGCTCTCGGTGCTGGCTCGGCTGGACTTCAGCAGTGCTTTTAACTGTGTTGACTTCGACATTCTCGTTGAACTTCTCAAATCTCTTAACGTCTCCTCCCTCTCTGCCAGCTGGTTTGACTCTTACCTAAGGAACCGAAAACAGCGTATCAAGTCGGAGGAGGCTTGTACGGAGTGGAGTGACCTCTCCTCCGGTGTCCCCCAAGGTGGCATTCTCTCTCCTCTTCTATTATCAATATTTATAAATTCCATATCCGATGTCCTTTCTTCTTCCTATCATCTCTACGCGGATGACCTTCAGATCTATCGTCACTTCTCTCCTGATGATGTAAATTCCGCTGTGGAGGCGTTAAACGCTGACTTGGCTGGTATTAGTGGATGGGCATCGTCATTTGGGTTGCTGGTTAATCCGAATAAGTCCCAGGCCATGATTATAGGTACCAGACACTCTTTAAACACGTTGCAGCAATTGTCTGTCCCTTCTGTAACTTATAACGGTACTGTAATCATGTATAGCGATAAAGCTAAAAACCTGGGTGTCATCTTTGATAATCAATTGTCCTGGTCAATGCAAGTTAATGAGGTCAGCAGGCGAGTTTACGCAACTTTTCATTCCCTCAGGAGACTTCAGAACTTTCTTCCTCGCCAGACCAAAATAACTCTCGCTCAGTCCCTTCTTCTCCCCCTCATTGATTATGCTGATGTTTGCTGGGTGAGCGCAAATGAAGAACAACTGAACAAACTCGAACGACTTCAAAATCTCGGGATTCGGTTCATCTTCGGACTGCGCAAGTATGACCACGTATCTCAGCTTCGCAGGGAGCTGAAGTGGCTACCGATTCGGCTTCGAAAGGACTCTCATATCCTGTGTTTCCTTTATAATATTTTGTGGAACCCTCGTTACCCTAACTTCCTACGTGATCGCTTCGAATTTCTTTCTTCAAGCAGGCCTCCGAGAACTCATATGGCGTCTACGCTCAAAGCTCCAGATCGCTCCACTGCAGCCTACGAGCACGGGTTCAGAATCCGAGCCGTACGACTGTGGAATGAGCTTCCTTGCACTATCAGGGACAGTCGATCTCTAAATATATTCAAAAACCGGCTAAAGAAGCACTATCTCTCCCTTTCCAGTTAGATAATACATAAACTAATATACATATATTTGTATGTATTAGTTTATTATACGGTTTATTTATATTTTTACGTTGTATTTAAGTAATTGTGTATGCAGTCTATTTTTAGCAATTAGAGTTATCAGTATAATACATATTGTTTATAGTATATATTAGTCGTAGTATTTATAGAGTTTTATTGTACGCGCAGATCTTCCCCCGCTCAACCATCACCTCTCCTACCATCTTGGTTTGCTGGAAGAAATCTCTTTTGAGAGATAAGCTCGCCTTTGTACAGGTTTTTTTCTATTATAAGTTATCTGTATGACTGTTTTGTGTAGTACAATAAAGAAATTACAAATTACCAATTACAAATTAAATTAGATTTAAATGGAGGCGGGACCAATTAAATCGAGAACAGTGGGTTCCACTTGAATTTAAATTTAATTTGATTATAATACCGAGCTATAATAAATTTATCGCATCTCAATAATTACGTAATGGCTTATCTGCTTATTTTGTTCTTTTTACCCTTTAACACAATGACCGATCCATCTACAGTGGCAACTTCAGCCGCAGAAGCCTTGATCTATTATCAGTGCTATATTATTTAAATAATACTGTAATATGTGTACCTACCTAAAGTTCCTAAAATTGTTAGTTATTTTATTTTTCTATTAGAAAACTTATACTTAGTTTTAATAACCTAAATATGGAAACGTTATGAATAGTTATGATACGTTCATTTGATGTTTCTGGAATAAAAACCTTTAATATTATTATTAACGTTTTAAATTCCTATTCCTCTAAAAGTAAGTTGAAGTTCACTGTTCCGCAATAAATACTCTACTACCCCATCCAGTACTACCCTGAGCAGCAATGGATATTGTTTTCAGCTGAATCGGACATTGCAGTCAACTGCGTATACCCAACCAAGGCGGAGGCAAATATGCAGAGTAGTCAGTGTTAATGACCCCTAACGTTGTTGATAGGAATTTTATGCAAACCCGAGTGCCTATAGTTAGCTTCTCTAATGCCTCGTATGTGCCCCCAACGGAAATGTCGGTTAGCACACACTTACATACAACTTACATCTAGGTATGCACGAATAGGTCTGTATGTCCAATCTTACATTAGGTATACGGTTTTAATAGTAGAATATATACCAAGGGGATAAAGCACTGATTTATGCCACGGGGACGATATTGAATCTTGAACGTAACGAAGGACTCCAGATTTAACTACCGAGAGTAGCAATAGGGTGTTATTTGTTATGAGTTGATTTTCGACCGAAGCAAGGGAATTAGGTCTCAGTCCTGAGGTCACTGACGGGTTCAAGCGCGCTCATATCAAAAACAGCAATATAATATAACTTTCTCACCTTTTGCAAAACTATATTTTTTCACATTCATTGCGTCTGGCCCCACACTAGGTTAAACCAGAAACAGACCTGATGTTTTTCCTTCCTACCCAGCCGGGATTCGAACCCGGGACAGATTCGATACCGGGTTTTAAAGTTTGTTCCATCCAGCGTGCTGTGCCCATCGATTTTCGAATAATTTCGGTTTTCAAATAAGTTCGGTGCGGCGTCAACTCCGCCCTCGGGCGGCTAGGCTGTGCACTTTACGCATTTCACGAAACTAGACTTTAAGGACATAACTATAGGAACTATGAGAAGTGAAAATTACATAATTAACCAGCGGGTTATAATGAAATTCAGTACAACATTACGACCCGGCTAAAGTAAAGGGCTATAATGACTTGCGTAACGTAATGTTTTCATGATAACCAATTTGGCATTGTCGAGCATGTGGTGGCGAAAGTTTTTTTTTTTTGGAGTATTGGTGATTTCATTCTGTTCCAGTTCTGATAAATTTCAATACCTATGAAACTGGTTACGTTAAAGGACAAGATATTGGAATAATAATTCACCAAGGTAAAAACTTAAAAAAACCGACTTCAAGCTCAAGCCCTATTTCTTCCCCCCCGGTGGGGATGTGATGAAGTCTATGTACATGAAAAGTCCTCATCAAAACGTTTGCTGCACGGAACCACAAACCAAAACGTCGTCTTTCATCATTGTATATATTTTTAGGTTTTGTTGATTTTTTCAAAAAGCACTGAATTAATTTTGAAAAAATTTATACGGAACTGCCTCTACAGTATGACCTACCAATCAAAACAAGAATCATCAAAATCAATTCATAATTGACGGAATAATCGCGTAACAAACACACAAAAATAACAGTCGAATTGAGAACCTCCTTCTTTTTGAAGTCGGTTGAAAACAGAAAGCAATAAAGAACGAGCTTAAATTTTACAAGAGATTTCATCCAGCTAACCTATGATGGAGAGGAAATATTCAACAATAACAACAAGTAGTGTCTCGCTACACACTCGTTCGTTGTTAATGAATATTTCCCATATACCTACTTATCTATTGTAAGATAGACGTATTGCGACGTATACGTATTACGTTCATAATCGTCTATTTGCTTATACGTTGCTTATTTGTTGCTTATACGTTTATAACGTTATTCTCGGATTAACTTTGAAAACTGCATACTTTATACTAACTCCTGTTCTATCTGTCAGGCCTAAGTAGTTTCCATTTCGCATACCGACACTGGGGCGTGGGTGCCGTTGATAACATTTTGATTATTCGGCACCCTCTCTCTCTAACTGCCATTTTAATGCAATCACCACTAATTGTTTTGAGCCCCTATGCTAATCGACATTATTAATTTAGGAACGCAAATTGGTTTAGTTGGAAAATTTGATGATTAGCAGTTCGTTAATATTGTTAATGCTAATTAAATAGCAGTGACTGTTTAACTACAGTGATACAAAATGTGGTGATTATGCGCTGCTCAATCAAGACAGAGATCATCTCAACTTAGACTTTAGGTATAGTGGCATCATACATATGTAACATAATGTATAAACACATAATACTGTGGTAGAGGAGATATAGACTTTTCGAGCCTACATGACTGCCCCTAAAACCGTGATAGCGAAATTCCAAATTCCAAATGTCTTTATTACTGTAGATATTTACATATACTTAGCAAACGTATTTTTTTGCCATTTCTCTACATTGGACCACTGTGGGAGAAGCAGTGCGTAGAAACTCCCACACCCCACAGATTGATTTTTAGATCTCTTTTAAAAATTGCTTGTGCTTAACTAATACAAATATAATATCCTAAGATATTTAATAAGCAGGAATAAATAATTACAAAATTATTAACAGCAAGGTCTGTGTTGAGCCAGATTAACCCCCATCCATACAATCCCGTCATTTAAGTAATCTTGATAATTTTAATATCCTTTTTTCGACAATGTCGCTTTAACTTGGTTTTTAAATTGCTCAAATGGCAATTTCAAGATCTAGCAAAACAGGATCTACTCTAAAGCGCCAACATATTTGACTATCTCCAATTCATTTATGTAGGTCACCTAATCTAGGGGCGGTAATGTCGTTCCGGCCATATTCCACGCCAAACCGGCATATGCCCGCGGTGAAATCTGTTGATCTTGTTTTTATTTTGAGCACTAAGTAACACCACTCTGCCTGACCCGGTTTCTTGCGGTGGGTCTACAAACGTGTTTACGATAAAACCTGCACTTTATAAGATGACCAGGCCCTGCTGTCTGGACAAAGATAGCGAGCGCTGTACGACCGACGCGATGTCGGTTGTAAAGCGATAATTTTGCCAAATAAGAGAGTTGAATTGTGTATTTTGTACAATCAGTACCACAAACTCTTTTATTTTGCAATGTTATCACTTTGCACCCATATCGGTCGTAAAGCGCTCGCTATCTTCGTTGAGACTGCATGGCCAGATGTCCGGTTGGAAAATAATAGATGTGGTGGTCTTATATTGGGCACGTGCTGTTTTTTGTTATATTCGTATCGTGTTATTATATTCAGGTTTATGATCGCATCTGGCTGTAGATAGATGGTTTGTTTTTTAAGCATTCAGCAAACCAGCTAAATCTGGATCTACGGCAGTGTGGGTCACTAATGGCCACATGGCATACACTGTCACACGTACATATGCACTGTACCTAATACACGAAACTTATAACCACAAAACCATAGATGGCCCACGTGCGCTCGTAAGTTACAAATACGTAGGTAACCTAGTCACAAAAGTCCAAAAGGGTATGAAACTTGTGGCATAATTCATGGCCCTTGTGCAATATGAATGTCACGCCCTGGCAAAGTTAAGGGTTGACCACAACGGCCATAACAAGCAGCTGCCCAGATTTTATGTGTTGGGTTCTTACATGCCTCTCTTGACGGCAAAAGTTTTTTCGAGGGTATGGGTACTGTATGGCTTTTTGTGGATTGTCGTCAACACGTGGTCATTAAGGTTAATTATATCAATCACATTGTTAATGCTATCGTGCTATCAATATCAAATATCTGGTTTGTCGTTCGTTTGTTTTGATTGTCGTTAAAAGTCTGATTGAAATTCTTATAAGACTCTACGGTAGAGTATTATCTGTGGTTATAGGTAGAGTATCTACCTATAACCACGAACTACTTTTAATAACTCTAGAATAGACGATAAGTGGATTATAGGTTCGATTACGGTAAAAATAGGGTATGACGTCTAGTGAGGGGTTCTTATAAAAGGAACAAAACGAATTTTCGCTAACGGTAGGGCCCCTGTACTCTGCGGGATTGTCCACCCTCTCCTGGAGTAAATTTATTGTGATCTCAAATCTTATTTATACACCAGAAAATAGGAAACTGAACATATATTAGGTCCTTACATATGAAATTGGCGTTTTGCATGGGAGGAACATAAAGTCGTTTTTTTTAAATATAATATATTTATTTAATCAAAGTATATACCATTGCTATCTATACACTTTTACCATCTCATAGGTAGTTCTTCGATCCCTATACTAAAAAAAATATTCGGACGGGAATCAATAAAATCTTTGAAGGCGGTTTGGACTGCCCCATCGGAGTTGAATTTTTTCCCTTTCAAGAATTTCTTGAAAGGCAAAAAATCCAAAATTCGAAAAAAATGGTAATCTGTTGGAGCAAGGTCCTGAGAGTACGGTGGATGTCTTAGACATTCCAATTGAATTCCTCTAATATGATAGCCGTCTGTTGTGCAGTGTGTGGTCTAGCGTTATCATGAAGCAGCAGTGGTCTAGAGCGATTGAGCAGCCTCGGTTGTTTAGCAGCTAGATTTTCCATCATGATTTACAGTTGCTGACAAAAGACATCTGCCGTAATCGTCTGGCCAGATTTAAGAAAGCTGTAGTGAACGACACCAGCACTAGTCCACCAAACGCTCACAAGTAACTTTTTTGGAGTCAATTTTCGCTTGGGGCATGGTTTTGCTGGTTCGGCAGGGTTCAGCCATTGCGATGAGCGCTTCCGATTATCGTACAGGATCCACTTTTCATCACAGGTAATGATTCGATTTAAAATCCTTTCATTATTGTGCCGGGTGAGTAATGCAATGCAGAAGTCAACGCGCGTTTGTTGGTTTGCTTCACTCAGTTCGTGAGGTACCCACCTTTCAAGCTTTTTCATCTTCCCAATTTGATTCAAGTGGATTAAAACAGTTTTATCACTAACACCGCAGCCTGCAGCGAACTCGGACGTGGTTTGCGATGGATCCGCTTCCACAATAGCCTTCAATTCTTCATTATCAACTTTGGTCTCCGGCCGTCCACGGGGTTTGTTCTGCAGGTCGAAATTTCCAGAACGAAAACGTTGGAACCAAAAACGCACAGTGTTTTCTATTGCGGCACCGTCTCCATACACATCATTAATCCTTCGAGCCGTTTCTGCAGCACTAGTGCCACAGTAGAACTCATACTCGTAAATAACGCGATATTTCAAGTTTTCCATTTTGTAAGCTGAGTGACGCAAGAAAAAAAAAACAATTGAGGAAAAAACAAATGAACTGTAATTTTAGAAACACAAAATACATGAGTAAATAGCTGTATAAATATGAATTTGGAATTCCTAACCATAGAGGAGATATTTGAGATCAAAGTGGCCAGTACGGCGAAACGCCAATTTCATATGTAAACAAATGAATTATTCTGAATAAGGTATCTCTATGTAACTAATTGTGGAATTCATAAGACAGCTTAAATCCGACACTCTTGTCCATTTGCGAACTAAATTCGGGGTTTTAATTAATTTTGCTTTGAATACTGTGGTGTCTGTCTGAAGATCTGACGAATCCATTTCGACAAAGCGAAATCGTATAACCTGCATTACACGCAGGAAATACAAAAGGTTAATAATACAAAGCCCAAAAATTGGTACAGGCAAGTGCTCCTATTTATCTAGTATCTGCTAACTAAGTTTCACTTCATCTAGTTTTAGTAATCAACACGTATATTTGATTCAGCTGGGCGTGTTCATTGTTACCAGAGTTGCGTAGGCCCAGCGCGAATAGACAAAAGACATTTGTTCTCAAATCCTATTTGCATAGCTGTTAATTGATATGGTCCCTCGGATTCTGGAGCGAACAAACAAACTTGTCTCTGATTTATAAGCAATGAATAAATGATTAATTAACAATAGATACCAATAACGGGGGTGTGTCGAAGCGTGGTGAGTCATAATTTTAACAATTCAAAATCTACTTCAGAGTATGCTCCATTGTTGTTTGTTAGGTTCCTTTGCCCCTAGGTGTTTACTGGTGTCGATATTTCACCACAGCTCTGACCATGTGTTTGGTCTATGGATAAAAGTTATTATGTAGCAACTTTGTAAAAGAACTAGGTAGTATTAACCCGCGGCTTCATCCGCGTGGAGTGGTGTAAAAACGGCCAAGTGAGAGTCAAACTCAAAGGGTTGCGTACCAAGATTTTATAACATTTATCTATTTATTTGATAACCACGTCATCTCCGAAAATGTCGAAAGAAACACGTTTCTTCATTGTTCTAGTGTTCGTTATAGCATTTCCTGTAACTGTCTGTACCTTTATATTTTCTGTGCAATAAAGAATATGAAGAAATGGATTATCTATCTAACTAGTGCTACCTACTCTATGCTGCCGTTATAGATTTTGAATTTAATGACAACGGCATAATATTCAAAATCGCGATGCCTCATCTAAAGTTACGCGCTGGAAGGGATAAGTAAATACGGTTATTTTTATTCCACATCTCCAAAAATAAATGTCAAATATATTCAAACTTAAAGCGATTGATTCTTATAAATGTTTTTTCCTCGCAGTAGACGTGAAAAGCATTATGTAATGTCTCGGCCAAAAGTGCAATAGATGGACTCCATCTTCGAGGGCCTCACCTCACTTAATACACCGTACGCTCGGCCCTCGAAATCACTAATCCATCTAGAGGTCACTTTCCAGCCTCTACAACAATGTTCTATGGTGTCCTAACTACTTATATAGTTACCAAGGCAAGGACCCTCGCTGCACTGCACTTGATAGCGTCAGAAGCACCAGTTTCCTGTTTAGTTTTCTAGCTATATCACCGATGTTGTTGTTGTTAAATAAATTCTCTATCGGCCCAACTAAATCTCGACGCTAACATTGCAGCGGAGGCAAGTGGCCGGGCTTGGATCCAGTTTTTCTAGCGTTAGGGAATGCCGCTCGGCGCACCTGCCATGCTGTTTGGCTTGCCTACTAAAAGACATCAATACACTATGGGTACTTAAGTATACTAAATCAGGTGCATACCAATTATCGAAGTATTCATAAACTTGTATCAGAGTTTGCTGGACTTTGTCGCAGAATACCATTCAGACTAAGACACAATTTCACAAACTACACGTATTGTATATTGTATTTCCCCAAACGAGCTGGATGTCAATGTTATTAAGATTTATCTCTCTCAGATATGCCTAAATATTGTACAAATTTAATGAAATGTTATAACATTAAATATGTTTCGTTTAGTAAATTTTCATAATTTCATGTACAGTCCGAATAAAATACTTACAGGTTTGACGCTCAAAATAGGCGCAGTAAAAAAAAGGTATTACTGGACGAGATCTCACCAAATCCTTTGTTAGGAAGTTTACCGCAAACTAAGTTAGGTTTAAGAACTCGTTAAAGATTAGGCCCATGTCGCGTGACATCGATACGCTTTATATAAAAGTTATATGAACTTTGAAGCACACATTACCATGATATCGGTGGACGCGCTTTGAATAATAAAACGCTAGCATAGCGAGTTGTGCATTGTCTGTCATTGAGCCAGGATAGCGCTTATAATTTTACACCATGCATCGTCAAAAAAAAAACATGCGACTACAAAACTCATCCAGTCATACGAAAACTCGCAGAAGCTACCCATTTTGTCTTATGAAAACTCGCAGAAGCTTCCTATATAGTATATTTTTCATATGACAAAAATACCGAATCGCTGTTTTTGCGTTACGGAAACTCGAAAGAGCTGCGGTACAATATTTGCAGTATACATATAACTATTTATTTTATGTTTTAATTTTTAGTTAATTTATAAAATAAGATTTCATTGATATTCGGGAAACTAAACTATGTCAAAGCTCAAACTTATATATAGGGTCTAATAGTTCCTGCATAAAGTGTACCACTGCTGCGTGCTGGATTGTGAGGGTATGTGTATCAGGTCCACGGCCCTTTGATTTTGAAAAAAAACGCCCATACTGCAATTGTATGAGACAAAAGTCAGAATTGGTTCGAGATAAAAATGGATTTCCCAAACCAATTCTGACTTTTGTCTCATTTCTACAAAAATCCGTGGAGCTAGATACAATTGTACAATATAGTTGTCCCTACTGGATGCTCCAGAACAACGTCCAGGTCTAAAAGTTTTTTCTGCCATACTCTAGCATGGCTTGGAATATAATATCATTGAGTGGATTTTCCAATTACACCAATTAATGTTAGCATATTTTTCATACTATGCGTAATACAACCAAAGATTGTTTTATAAATATAAAATACATATATAAAAAAACATGTTATCCTTTGACTTTTTCATTCGAGTATTAGCCGTTTTCAACAAAATAAAAAAACTGCGACAAGTGTTTTTCAACGTGGTTCCTATTTTAATATTGAAGCATATATAAGATGTTGTTTTGTAAATTTACGCCCAATTCAGGGGTGGTTATTTACACGAAACTGATGCAATAAAACATTTTTTTTCAGTGAAAAATTCCTAAAAATCATTAAATTGTGGCCTTACTTCTATCACTTACTACCACGCTGGCAATATCGGGGACTCGGCGGGTGGGGCGGTTGCACTCACTTTGTCCCACAAGAGAAGGCAGAGGATAATTATAATTTTAATAAATTTTACCAGGAAAACTCCTGTGATTTTGTAATTCTTCACACACAAACTTTTCAAGTCAAAGACTCTAATTTTTTACATATTTATATTGCATTTGGATGCATAGCCCCAATAAGGCCTTTTCTGTGGCATATCAAAATCACCTTAGCTTTAGATAACCGGTCGACGGTTCTCTTGTTTGTCTTGTCGTAATTTCTCGTTTCCGTGTTTAGCTCCTATAACCCAAGTCCCCAACGCACTGTATTTTTATACAGTCCTATTGAAAGGGTTGCCATTTTACATCAGCACCTAATCACGGTGTAACTAAGTACATAATTTGCATCATGAAATTACCACCGCGGGCTAATTTGACTGCAAATGTATTTGACAGCTCCAAAATTGATCCAAGCGGGCCAATATCGATAATACTACCGTTATTATTATCACACACACACACACACACACACACACACACACACACACACACACACACACACACACACACACACACACACACACACACACACACACACAGATCCCTTGCAAATATTGGATGAAGTTTTGGTGTATAATCTGCTAACGAAAATAAAATCTCAGGCAACAAGGCTTGTTAGAGTTATGAGCATATGTGAAGCGTGTCCAAAGTTAGTCGCTATACGAATATCGTTTTCCTGTTCTCGGTTGTTCTATACTACGAGTGGCTCACATTTCCCTGTCAATTGTCGGTATCTTAACAATCATGGACAGACATCGACAAGGATCTTTTGGCCACTTTTTTGTATCGTATCTTTAGTTACGCTGAAAGCATCATTCTAGTTAGCGCAGTGATAGTCCATCGCTGTCTCCCATCAATTTGAGTTATTGAATAAGGTGTTTGTTCATATAGGTTTGGGATGACCTTTAGGTAGTTTATATTGAAGATTTTGCCCACAGTTCCTTGTACATATTATAGCGGACATTACAAGACGTTGTTTGTTCATCAGACGACACGGGCACAGCCACAGGAAACGCGCGTCACGCGATCATACAACAGGCGGAAGAAAGCAAGCAAAAGTTAATTTTGCTCGAACCTATTATGCAAATCTGCATCTGCAATCTGATAAGCTATTTTTAAAAACTGTAGGTATATACAGCTTCGTAAGTGTGAACAGTGAAAACAGTAGAACATGTTCATTTTCTTCAAAAAAAAAAACTCATTCGAAACTGGTTAGAATGCAGATGTTAGGGAAGAACTAAAACTTAAATCTAATAGTTTCCTATTTCGCCCTACTGATCGTTCAAAAGGGCCACCCGGTTTAAGGAACCCCTGCACAAATTTTCATGACTCTTGGTTCACCACACCCCTGTTGAGACTGTGCGTTGCAGTCAAATAGCGTTTTATTATGTACTTACTGCTAGCTATATCCGGGTCCGTCAAAGCTACTGCTGGTGTTTAATCTGGTAGAGTAGTCCCTACAGGATGTTTCAGAACCACGTCCAGGTCCATAAGTATTTCGGGCCATACCATTTCAGGGCTTTCTTTGTTTATCATTGAGTTCACTATCCACTTACACCAATGAATGTTAGCATATTTTCAAAACTCCAATCAACATACATCCATTTACTATTGTTTTGTATATAGTTTTATAAAGAACATGTGTTATCCTTTGACAGTTTTGTCCTAGCTTTAGCCGCTTCCAATTAAATATAAAACTGTGATTGGGGACACAAAAGAAGGGGGAGGGGGGATAATGGCAAATAAAAATCGGTCAAGTGCAGGTCGGACTCGTACACCAAGGGTACCATCGTACAAGAAAATTTTATCACTTAAAATAATGAAACAAAAATAAAAAGAGAATTATATTATGTCCGAACTTCGATTCTAAACCAGGGAGGTGATCCTCGAGCAATATCACCACTCGATAAAATGGCGAATATCAAGTGATTCCCATACAACGCGAAAATCATTGCCCTGAAACATAAAATTGCGAAACCGATGTCAGACCAATTGCGCCAACACAACCATGAGATGCGCCGCGAAATCTACGACCATATTTGAATCATGTTATGGTTTGTTATATCGCGGTTGGTGTTATACACATCTTTCATGTATCGGTTCATGAGATACAGCCTGCTGACGGACGGACGGACGGACGAACAGCGGAGGCTTAGTAATAGGGTCCCGTTTGGCACCTTTCGGGTTCGGAACCCTAGAAGCTACATTTATCCGAAGTTTGATGCTTTCTTCCGGATGGGACGGTATTTCAGGTGAACAAGCCCTGCTATCGTATATAATCGAGACGTCTATTCTTGGCCGAACTCACTAACAGAAATGGCTGCCTAATAAAATATGACGTTCGTAGTGTTGTATGAAGATAAGTCGTTCCGGACTGTAATCGTTCTAGTAGACGTATCCGAACTCGGAACGACATCATTCCGGTCCGATCTGTCTAAATTAATATACTCCATAGTCCGGCGGAGTCAGATCCACGAAGAGGAACGAGAGAAAGCGCAACTCCACGTCACCAGCCGACGAGAATCGAGGAATGAGCTGAGCGGCTCACCCTACCGACTCCGCCCGCGACCTCTCCGTCTCTGTGTCACTTCCGTCCTGATAATGCCCGATATATCGTGATCAACATGAAAGATTAAAATGTGGCTTATTAAAAAACGGAAGAGATTAGAGAATTCAATTTTATAAAAAATATAAAAGTTTATATGTTTGCCACATATATTATCGTGATATTGATTTGTGTTATGGCATGTTTGTTTGTCCTGCTTAAATAAATAACATTTAGACATACTGACTGATTATAAGTAGGTACATACTAAATATTGATTACCAAAATATCTTATGATTATCATTCTATGTAGTAATAAAACCTGTCATTTTTATTTATCGACCTAAAATCGAACATAAACCAACCAATCAGCTTTGGGTTTGACCTAGGTTTGACCGAGGAACTTGAGCAACCGGTTAAACCTAGAGTAAACCGCTTTCTAGCTTTAGCCGTAACATTCATTTGATATTTTACTGACCATCGAGCTCCATCATTTTCGATTCTTCTTTTATGACGTGCTCGATGCATTTGGGCCACGATTCAGCGACTAGCTAGAGGCGGAAAAAGATTGAACTCGAATAAACTTTGACAACTACATTCACATTTATATAGAGTTGTCAAAGTTCACTCGAGCAAAGTCTTCTTCCGCCTTCTAGCCAGTTGCCCTAAGAATTAATGTTTAGCAACCGCCCATCACTAAAACGAATTATGACACTTCTTGCTAATCTATCAGTTCAGATTTTCGTCGAAGTATAATTTTGAGAAATAATGTTATTTCTAAGCAGAATTAAGACCAGGTTTTAGTGAAATCTAGTGTATTTGTGTTTTAAATTGTCTCTACAACTGAATGTGGTAACCAACATCGAGTGATGCCTTTGGAATATCGAGTTTCCTCATCACGGACATTTATTTACATTTTCGGCCAAGTAAGAATGCCCATACTGTAGACGCATGGACTTTGCGAAGTCTTGAGGCCGCCAACGACACATGTCGTCATTCTCAGTTATGAATTCTTATTTTCTAAATTCCTACCTCTGAATATAAATAAAATCTTTTGTACTAGAAATTAGGCAAGTATTAAAGACTCAGCTTACGCTAATTTGAGAGAGAGGGTATTCCATCCATCCTGTACAACATTTATTTGCGAATAAACGGAATTTTATTTTTATTTTTAATTCATTTATTGTCTCAAATACATTAAGAAGCTATAAATTTTCCAAATAAAGTAATATTTTAAGCCCATAACTTTGTTGTTGCAAGGATTTCTATTTTCGGAGGCACTTCGTTAGTGAGCCATGAGTTATCCATGGGGTGAAGTTCGATAAGCGAATGCAGGCATCTAGGGATTCATAGCTTGGGTGCAACTTTGCTTGAACATTTTATGATGTAAGCATTTATAAGGCTAGTTAAAGTGTCACTTGATAGTGACACTTTAACTAGCCTTATAAATGCTATTATGCTAGTATTGATATACTAGAATTGTTAAAATTTAAAAGAAATTTGAGAAATGCGTTATGTTGTAAAATTAAAATCTTCAACAAAGTTTTCATAAACAATATCCACTCTGAGGTATCTACCCAGTAGAGCAATTATGTACACATCGAGTACCTAACAAAGGGGGTGTCAAAGTATAATTAACAGCGAAAGTATTGCACTTCGTGTCCCATTTATTACGTCCAGTCGTCCCACATACCGTGTGTGCGGGCCATAACTCATATCGCCTGAGCCTGTCGCATCGCGGATGGCCTGTGCTGTGCCGCGAATACCTCAACCAGAACATGCTATCAGGACTTGAATGTAGGTTAAAAGGCATATATTCTGTCTCATACGTCTCTTGAAGTTAATTTGAAATCCCTTCTGCGAGTTAGGCCTGACCGTTGCCAAGACAACAACCGACCCAGATTGATTCGGGCTTAATAAGTGCAATTTGTCATGATATCAATCTATCAATCAGATCAATGATTGTGGTTAGTTGAGCTGAAGATAGTTGAGAAGCGATTGTATGCCAGTAGGTAATTGCTAGTGGATCAAAAATGTCATATAATAGAAATAGAAAGGTTTTTCTATGTACATTTTACCAGGTTATATTGGTAGTCAAATAAAGCACGTTGCTAAATTAACATACGTAGTAATTTTTATTTTATTTTATAAAATGATAATTTTTATTTTAAGAAACTAATTTGAATATCAAAAAATATTACAGGATTACTGAAACTCATAGTTTCAGTAATCCTGTAATATTTTTTGATGGGAATTAAGGTAGACTCCGGCTCCTGTTCTGATTCCTTGAATCTTTCTCCTACTCTCGATCCGAAACCTCTTAATGAAACCTCGGACCCGTGTGATCCCTGTGATCCGTCAGCAACTTTTCGAACTTCATACCCATTTGAGTCCTCTACGTGTACCTCCTCAAGTAATCATCATGATCGATTCTCAAACTGAAACCGTTGCGATATATGTATAGAGCAGGAACTATGTCGACGGGATAAGTCTCTGAACGAAAAATCCCACTATCCTACTTACAATAACTATTTTATACACTTGAACATAGTTATTTTTTTATTAAATAAAACCGCGAAAGATATCTCACTCGCGTTGCGTAATGGCGGACCGATTACTAAAAACACAATCAAAATAATAATATTATTAATGCCAAATTTTCACAAAATAGAGCCTTCGCCGCGCCACCATCGAACCCTGTGATTTACTCTCTACTGGTAAAAAAAAGAAGTAAGCGCCTTATCTAGAGAGATATAAATAATATTATCGAGCGAATACGCACAACAACATCTAGACAAATTCAATCAAACAAAACGAGTCCTGCATACATATGCTCTACTCTCTACTGGGAAAAGAGTTTTGCACCTAAACTAGAGTAACATAAAGCCGTGTAGCACACCACATCCAGGTAAATCCCTATGCCGGAAAGAGATGACATCTCCCGAGCGACCCGAAACGAAGAGCAGGCACATACGCAATGGTTAGACAGACAGAACGCGCGTGTTTCAGTTCGAACAGGTCGCATTGTATTGGATTCGGAATTTGCTAGGTATCTTAGGGTAGTGGGGTAGGGATTATAATCCAACGAGATCTCGCCTCGCGTGCGTTTGTGAATGAATGTTTCTTCGAAGGCGATAACTCCCGGATTCAATAAGAATTTGCTGGTTCGGGTACGTGAATCGGCACCAGGCCATGTTTCGGATTATTATAGTCCTTGACTCCGGAGTTACCCACGCCTAAATAACGCCATTTATTCAAGGACACAATAATCTCGAAATTAGAAATCTGAGAAAAACAGTTTGAACAACAACCTTTGAAAATATTTTACTACCGAATTAGCGAAATCCTCAATATTTGCGTTCGGCATACGTGGGTGATAAAAAAAGGATTGACTCCAATATATTCCTCAAACCATTTGAATGTCAGAAGGTCTTCAATGTGCCAGATTTAAAAGACTTTGATGCATTACAGCTACGCGTTCGGAATCCAAAAGGGCTTCCTACGTGCGTCGGCAAGAAGGGTGTGATAATGTTGCAAATGCTGATTTGAAGGTGGCAAAACCATGTTACCCAATTATTCAAAGGACCGAGACCGCAACGAGTTTCACAAATTTTATTGGAAAGTATTCCAATTCAATTCGTGAAAATTAAACGAATATAACCTTCATTATAAATATAACCTTATAAACAATAACTGTGATTAAATCGATTAGAAACTGGAATGATTTCACTTCACGCAATTTTTTCACGATTCTAACTGCTCTAGTTGTATGGCGTTTTCAACTGATACCAAGAGGTTAGTATATTGAAGGAATTTTACAAGCTATATTACGCTTGGAAAGACATAGCTTTAGTTAAGTAGGTATAGCACAGCGTCCTTAATACACCTTTTAGTTTGTACTTTGAACTACGACTTGCTGGTTGGTAGCTGTGTAATCCTATTACACAAAGTTTCAGTAGATAACAATCCTAACAGTATGTATGTATTATTTGTTAATTGATACTGAGCACAGCCATAATATCGTATAGGGGCGTCCATAAAATTAGTAATATTTAGACTTTTATTACAATGTTTAAGTAATGCGATTATTACACGATACTCGAATATAATAAGCATCACGCAACGCATCACACTCAAACATCACAATGATGTTTGAGTGTGATTGATATTCTTTATTGCACAGAAATCATAATGGTAAGATAACAAAACATTTTATGTGCAAAGGCGAGCATATCTCTAAAGAGAGATTTCTACCAGCAAATCTAGGCAGGACAGGAAAAGTTGTGTAACAGGAGAGTCCTAGTGCGCAATATGACTATATATCTATTTATTTATTGTATTCTATTTATTTATTTTATAGTAATTACGTAGGGTGTATTGTGATTTATTTGATAGTATATTTATTTTATTTATTTCTTTTAACTCTTAATTGTACACTAGGACTACCTCTCTATATTTTATTTTTCTCTTTTCTTCACAGGTTAGCTATAAGAAATTTCTTTTTAGAAATAAGCTCACCTTTGCATACTGTTTCTGTTATAATTTCCACTGTGTTTTCTGTGCAATAAAGGATTATTATATTATACCTCTCATTATTTACGAAACTAAAACAATAATGTATAATATGTATAATAAATAAATGTATATCATCACATTTTCACACTAATATTATAAAGGCATTTGTGACTGTGTGTGTATGTTTGTTACTTCTTCATGCTTAAACAGCTGAACCAATTTTGATGAAATTTTGAATGGGGGTAGCTGAAACCCTGGATTAACCCATAGGCTATTTTTTATTACGATTTTTTTTGTGTTTCCGTGGGACGAGCAAGGAATTGTAACGCTCAAACAGCTTGACCAATTTTGATGAAATTTGGTATGGAGGTAACTGACCCCTGGGATTAACACATTCACATAAGTTACTCTTTATTCTGAAAAATATTGCAACGGATTGTAACGCTCAAACGGCTAGACCAATTTTTTATGAAATTTGGTATGGCTTTGGCAGCTACCTGACACCCTAGATTAACAGAAATGCTACTTTTTATTCCGTTTTTTTTGTGTTTTCGTGGGATGAGCACACGCAGGATGTCCTGGATTAAAACATAGACTATTTTTATTAAAAAAAAAAAGTCTTCCTTCTTGAGCGGAAAAACTTTCCTACGGAACTTGCTGCTGGCATAGTTGTGTAGACAAAGTAGTTGCGTTGGCTATGGCGTCCTACGGAATAGCCACAACCTTGCCGAGTGGTGGCAGAACCTCATACTTAGCGTTCAAGCTCCAAAAGCCGTAGTCGCGGTACTCTATTGCAATGGTGAAAATTGATCGTGTGGGACGAATGCGCGATGTCACACAAGCGAGCGATTGAAGCACTGGATCGCAGCTTTCAAGACGTTCGGGGTAATTGAATGTTTATGGGTGGAGTGGTCGTCTTGCTCGCAAGTGATTTCCGGAAGATGCTGCCAGTTATCCAGCGGGGTACCGCGGCAGACGAGACAAACGCCTGCTTCAAGGCTTCGCCGTTGTGGGGAGAGGTAGAGCAGTTAAAGCTGAAGACCAACATGAGGCTCTTTAATGATCAGGAGTATAGACTCTTCGCACAAACACTACTAAAGTTTGGCGATGGTTGCATGCCGACGGACGCTAAAGGCCAAATAACTTTTGATAGCCGATTTGGCAATGTCTAAAGCTAGGAAGGGAACCTTATTAATGAGGTATTTTCGAGCCAGTAACATTGCCTAGCCAACTGCAAAAGGCTATCATGGCGTCGAAAAACAGATCGGTGGGAAAGATTAACTCCAAGCTAAAGAGCAACTCCAAGACAGTTCAGGACCTAATATCAAAATACATGGTGATGATAACTGATGACGCAACTATATAACCTGTAGAGTTCTTAAATTCCCTCGACCTGTCGGGGTGCTCCCCCATAAGTTGGAGC
The DNA here is from genome assembly GCA_949825045.1 of Argyresthia goedartella. Taxonomy (NCBI): domain Eukaryota; kingdom Metazoa; phylum Arthropoda; class Insecta; order Lepidoptera; family Argyresthiidae; genus Argyresthia; species Argyresthia goedartella. The sequence continues at coordinate 18,190,846 of OX463810.1, forward strand.
TTGTAACAACCCCCCCCCCCCCTCTGGTATTTAATAATATGAATAAACCCTACGAGTTAACCGAACGATTCTATTAAAAGTAAATTTAAAGATATAACCAACTAACCATTGATTTAATAGGATAGGATTTTTGTAGGACTGCAGACGTTGTGATAGTAATAACCTAATGTTCTTTTTAGAGTGGTTTTGGTTAAACAGTATCGTCATGAGGTTCCTTAGCTAGTGATGAAAGTGACATAAAAATATTGATAAGCATCGAGTCCGTGCTTATTAGAATAAATTCCAAGTAAATCACCATTTAAAAGACATTTCGATTACATGTGTTTATAAAGGAGGGTTTGTGCTAGAGCTCACGGCCAGAAGGCCCTAGGGATGGGCCCCACGACCCCGCCTAACACCAGTGGAAGTTCACCGAGTTCTACGGACCCAAGACAGATGAAGTTAGATTTAGCTAAGCAAAATAAGCTTAAATTTTATAAAATAGATGCTTACAACCACTCAAAATTGTAAACACAATTTATAAGAAAACATAGGGTTAACTATGTGTTCATTAGTACGCTTTTGGCGTTATCTTTCACCTGGCCATCCTCCTCCCACACATTCCCATTTACAATCTACGTGACTGCAATATTTAAGACTGCTGAAGACCTGGAATTAGCCAACTGAATACACCAGCACCTAGAGGCCGTCTGAATCTACTCAAATCCCTCTCGAGTTAGTTTCCCTGCCAATCAACTACATAAAGACTATTAAGGATATATTTTTATATTATTTGATATTCTGATTTCTCTCTTTATCAGTCCAACATGTTTAATGATAAAAGTAGCTAGCATCCGCCTAGTGATCCCTTGCTTCTCCCACAGAATCTACGTGAATTGCTCGCGTGTGTCCAGAGTCATCAAATCTTTTCATTTACGCAAAAAAAAATATGTTGTTTACCGGGATGTACTGTAGTAAAAATACTTCTTGCTCTACGACCCGAGACAAAAATCAGCTTGGCCAGCTCTCCCATTCTATGGCCTCGATAAGTTTTAGCGCTGCGGGTACTTTTATACTAAGAAAATAGATGTAAAATATAAAAATGACCCAGCGTAAAAAGATTATGACACAAATGTTCTTATGCCATTCTCCTTTGTTATAATTTCTATAAAACAGTGGGAAACACCGCAGGGATTAGCTAGTACAAGATTAAATACAATAGCACAAAAATCAAATATAAATCAAATATATACTTAGTTATAAAAACATATATAAACATACCTATTACGAAAGAGAAATCAAATGCTCTTCCAATCTTTTCTTAAAAGTGAAAATTGAGGGACTATCTCTAGTAGCGTAGGGAAATGCGTTCTACAGTCGGATTGTCCTTAATCTGAACGAGTGTTCGTAAGCAACAGTGTTGTGCTAAGGAGTTGAGAGAATAGAGACCGTGTGGGATCTGCGAGTACTGTCCCTGGAGAAAAGTAAAGCGAAACGTTCACGAAGATAGGTAGGCTAGCGGGGATTTCGCAAAATATTTAACATATAGGAGAGAATATGCATACTATGACGAAGACGGATCAGAAGCCACCCCAACTCCTTGCGATACTGTGAGATATGGTCATACTTGCGCAGCCCGAAGACAAACCGAATCCCGAGGTTTTGAAGTCGTTTGAGTTTGTTCAGTTAAAGTGAGTAGGCAAGGGTGATTTTATGGTAGGGAGTGAAGTGACGCAAAGACTCTTTTGCTGACCTCATAAACATAGGGCGACCAGGATAACAATTTATCAAATACCACCCTAAGATTCTTGGCCCTTCTCGCTGTGTGTGTTACCATCATACAATGTATGGTCGACAGCCATTTTCTGTACTAAGTTATGAGAGTGACGTGTACCCAAAATCATGGCCTGCGATTTGCCTGGGTTGACAAGCAGACCATATCAAATAGCGTATTTTCTGATGTAATCGAGGTCAGCATTCAACGCCTCTGCGTAGAGATGATGAGCAAGAACGTCAGAGATTGAGTTAATGAATACTGAGAAGAGGAGAGGCGAAAGGATGCTACCCCGCAGAACACCTGTGGAGAGATCACACCAGTCCGTTGAGATCTTCTCAGACTTAATGCGCTGCTGGCGGTTTCTCAGGTAGGAGTCAAACCAGCGAGCCGAGTGCGAAGAGACATTCACAGCTACTTTAAAATTTCAACTATTATATCGAAATCAAGCAGTATAAGGACCGTAAGCTGCTTCTGATCCATGGCTAGTTCAATGTCGTCAGTGACTTTGAGCAGTACCGTGGTAGTGCTGTGGCCCGGACTAAAACCTGATTGGTGGGGATTCAGTAAGATTCTTGAGGAAAGGTAGGAAAGGTGGGAGTGAACAATTGATTCCAGAACTTTGGAGAGGATAGGCAGAATATGTTCGCGGTAATAGTATGTTTGAGTCAATAGTCAATAGTCAAAGTACTTTATTACTGTAGATATTTACATATACTTAGCAAACGTCATTTTTTGCCTCTTCTCTACATTGGACCACTGTGGGAGAAGAAGGGCGTAGAAACTCCCACAGATTTATTTTTAGATCTCTTTTAAAAATAGGTTTTGCTTAACTAATACAAATATGAAAATTTTAATTGTTATGATTAATAAGCAGGAATAAATAATTACAAAATTATTAACAGCAAGGTCTGTGTTGAGCCAGATTAACCCCATACAGTCCTGTCATTTAAATAATCTTAAAGAGTGTGATTGTGATGCGTTATGTTAATGGTGATGGTATGATGAGAGTGTGCTTGTGATTGTGATGCGGTTTGCAATGATGGTATCTTTAAATGTGATTGAGATTTTGATGTGTAATGTTGGCGGTGATAGTTTGGCTGAGCGCTGAATAAATGTGATGAGAGTGTGAGCGAGATCAAATAATGTCTGCACGATTAACTTATGTAATGAAGAATATGAATACAGTTTATAACCTTATCTCTAGATATCTACTTAGCTAAATAAAGAGATTCACGCAGGCGGTAGTGCATTACATAATTACGTCATTACCTACACCACTTATATTATTGCTTAGCAATACAAGGTAATGGAATGCTACAGTGTAATAGCAAATACTTTGATAAGCATTCCATTAACTTTTCATCACACGAAGCGGTACATAGTCAGTGCGCATCAAATCTCTGGGTGACGTTAGAAGTGATGGTGTATTGTGATATTACTATAAATCTAATATCATATTGATTTGCTTATTAAAGCACTGTTTTGCGCATGTCTGACAATGGACGCGGGTTGCACAGGATCGAGTTGAATGGCAATTGTTATAAAAATTGGGTTCCTATACCCAACAGTGGGTTTCCTGACAGCATATTGTCTTTGGCAGTAATTACATTTACACACTTTTAGACATCTCATTTATTGTAATGAGTTAAGGACATGCGGAAAGGGCGTAATTAGAGAGGTACCAAATTTCAGATAATAAATGCATCACGATACGTATGGACGCGCCCAAAGGGTAACCTGCTTCATTATTATATCGCATTGAGTGATAATTAACACGGAATCCCAACGCGATTTTAGAAAAAATATAGTTTTAGTCACGTAGTTTTGTTAGCTTTTATGTTTCGATTTTCTCTTACTGCAGGTGTCGGGATAGAACTTTCAGAGAGAGTTGAATTTGTTGCGGTTAGAGCTGTGAGATTAATTATTCATAATTCATAATTCTTTATTGCACACAAATATTTCAGCAGTTACATTAACAGAAAATGCACCTACAAAGGCGAGCTTATCTCTAAAAAGAGATTTCTTGCCTCAAAACACGGCATTATAGGAAATTGTATCATAAAATGGTACATAGGCAGTGCACAATAAATAGAATTTTCAGGCGTGAAATAATGCTTCAGCGATACACAATTTGTTCCATTCCTCGTCAACTTGAATTAGTACTAGCGTCATCGACCAAGACAACAACACTACCTTAAATGTATTTAGTACATTTAAATCGTTTTTAACGTAAGCTTAAATCAAGTTGTGCAGGTAACTTTGTAGTTTAATTTCTTTGAATGAAATTAAGTATTTCAAAGAAAAGTAGGAGAAGAGCTGAGAGTGTCCTTGAATCCTAGGATGCAAGGACTTTGAAGAGGATATGTAAAAATAGAGATGATTTTGAAAGAGGAGGGATTGGAAATTTTGGGCCGTGGGATGTCGAGCGCTTTCTTCCACAGACCTCGAAAAGAGCTGACCGGTAGAAAATGATTAATAATGTGGGGTATAGGCGGGAGCAACTCTTCAAGGACACTGTGGATCATCTGATGGCTGATGTTATCGCCACCAGTAGCTTTGGAGGCTATAGCTAGCAAAGCTTTTCTAACTGCGCCTACTCCAACGAGACTAAAGTTGAACGGTTAGGTACAGGCCTTTAGCCGTAGACGACCAAGAGTTGCCTCCTTTGTGGCGGGGTTCATCGCAACAGGAGGGGGAGAAAAGAAGAACTGGTTGAGACCGTTGAGATCGACATTACCTGAAGAAGATTCCTGGGACTTGCCAACACCAACTTCCAACGTTTTGAGAAACTTCCAGACCTGATCTAGGGTGTACATGTCTATGCATTCATAAATGTGGCGCCGCTTGGTATCGTGGCACTTACGGTTACACAAGTTTCGAAGGCGTTTATTGCAAGGAAATTCTCATTTGTTGGATCTCGTTTCGTTTTGCCACTAAGCCTTGATTGCGTCAGTCAACCACGGGGCAGGAAGATGTTAGACCATGAATTTTTATTGGTGCATGCTTGACAAACAGCCTCAGGCAGGACAAAGGAGATGAAATTCAAGATTTCGTCATAAACGGTTTCACCAGTGACGTCAGGGGTCCAATCGAAAAATGAGGCATCTGCTTTAAGCGAGTCGAGGTTCATACCCTTAAAGCTTCGAATATCAATAAATTTGGCTTTACGCTTAGGGGGTCTAATTTTGCATGAAATATATAAAGCTCATGATAGGGGCATTAAGCAGGCCATGATCAGCCACCTTTTCTGTGTAAGATATTCAGTATTCAGTATTCAGTATATTTATTGCCATAAATGTCATGTTATAAGGTCTTACAGATATAATTAATAATTATGAATCAAGGTAATTTTTACCCTTGGGGCATAGCAATCACAGGAATAAACGGAAACAGTACACATGTACACTATTAAATACAACACATATGATCATGAGATCAAGAAGAGAGGGAGTACATTGAGGTTAAAAGTGAGTGGCTTCCAGGGTAAGAATATGTAAGTCAAAAGAGTTTACGATAGATTCTAGTCTGGCAGAACGGGCGTTATTTTTTATGAGACAGATTTTAAAATCACCGAGGATGAGAGTGTTACTATAGAGAAGAGAGTAGAGTTTCAAAAGATTCAAAACACACCCAGAAGAATTTTGTTGTGGTGCAAGCTGATCTCAAGAAAGAGATGTTCAGCCCGACCAGAGTACAGGCTAGGCGAGAGGCTGATCACTTTGCAAGGAATGTCAGAACGTAACTAGATAGCAGCGTCGCCACCAGCTTTGCCCGTCCTATCGTTAATGATATGTTTAAAGAACAAGTACAATTTGATTTTCAACAATGAATTCAACGTTTGGTAGTTAACACAAAGCTAAAAGGTTCACAATTAAAATATTTTCGTTTCTGGATACCCTAGATATAATACTGTATAGACTTGTCAATGCTTCAATCTTAAGTCATGACAAGAAAAGTCAGTGTGCTGAAAGTTGTCTTTATTGTGTACGTATTACGCTTATATATAAAGTAGTATACTAACAACCACTGATAAAATGTTTATCTCACGCGTTTAATATACATATCAAACACATACACAAGCCATTTTCCCGAAAGAGGGGTGAGCAGAGAGTAAGTAACTATAGGTACGACGCTATAAGTGGTGTTACGGTCGAGGCTGTGCTTACCAAGCGAGAGATCCCGGTTTGGAATCCCGGCTGGGGAGAAAGACAAAAAAAACCAAGGTCTTGGATGTTTACATGTTCGTGACGTCGCTGTTTCTGGTTCCCACGATACAGGATATCCTAGTGTAGGGCCAGAATGGGAAATGTTATGTTATTTTATACGATATTGTTATGTATACAAGTTGTTACTGAACAAGTAACGGTTTACATAGGCGTAAGATAAATATCTTATATGTGTGTACTAAACAAGTTCCCATTAAAGACAAACACTTATCTGGATACTCGTAAGTTTTAAATCAAATTAGCAGTTCGGTCTACTCTTTGGTTGTTTAATATTCCGACTATGTTAGTGTGTGTTCATGTGTGCATCATACATAATCTATAGTATTTGGCCAGGCAGTCATAGATTTCGTTGTTAGATACCAAAGCGAAACAAGCTAACGGATCGCGCTCTTCTATAGACATTCGAGTATTTTACTCCAGTGTGAGATAACTATAGTGGTGTTTCGTAAATGGTACTGACTTTTCGAAAATGATTAAGTGAAACGAGCTAAAGAGTTACAATTACAAAACAACTCGTCATTAAGAGATTTCAACGCAATAAATCGGAATCTTGTTAAATTGACAATGGTGAAGCGATAAGAAAATTTACGAAATGTTGCACAAAGCGCCACTAATTTAAAGAAAACCTATTAAATGGATATGAAATAGCTGAAATAAATATTGCGAATGCAGTTGAGTCTAACACTTTTTTGTTTTTTGTAACAAGTTTTTTCTTACTTAGCCAATTTGGAAAACGTGTTGGGGGTCAGATCAACCGCTAATAGTCGCTATAATCTTCCTTTACAGCTATGAGAGTGTAAAATTTTTGTTTCGGCGCAAAATGTTCAGTGAAATGTTCAGTAAATCGGATCTAATCTAAGGTGATAGTTGCGAAAGTCTGCAACTTTATCAATATTGCCGTTTATTCATTCCCCCTTGGTTCACCTTCGCTCTTAGACTCAAGACCTAAAATGGATCCAACCTTGCCAAAAAAATGTTTAACAAAAAATTGGTACACTAGTGCGAATCTTGCGCAACGTTTTGATGGCAACAAGCGCAACTAATCCAGTTGATCACGCGTCCACAGCGATCAATAGAACGGGGCTGACATTTCCGAAGTTTTGCATAATCTGACATTAAACTTCTATTGAGGAGTGAAGTTCATCGCCATCTCTGTTGAGCCATGTTGTTATTGACTTCTGCAACAACACAACTGATTGTGTTGTTGTATTTTCTCTTTTCTTGAATTGATTAGACATACATCTGTACCTTACGTGCACTATTTGTGTTATTATAAGAACCATATAATAAATGAGTGCTTATCTAAGATTTATAGATACAATTATTGTTATTTCGAATATCTATTTACTATCCGCAATACTATGACGTTATGATATATAGGTGTAGGTAGATAAGCCGGATAGTGGCAGGAAAATACCTCTGATAGTATCTAACTATGATACTAATGAGTATTCAATCAGTGTTTAGTGACGGCGATCTACAAAGTCAAAGAATTATCAGTCTAGGTAAAATCATGAGGTATTTTACGCTTGACCATAATTGGTAGGTACATGTATCATCTTAAAAAGGTATGGCCAAATCATTGGCAGTGAGCCGTTGACAGTCATATTTTCGTACGTCCATCACACATGACATGACCCGCGCGGATGATTCGTAACTGTTTTAAATACACTTACAACACATGTGGTGTTGCATAGAGAGCCTTATGATGACTTTACTTTCGCTTCTCAATTAGTGATTTATTTCACCGAGCAGTGAAGCTTCAACTTCAAAATGTAATTGAAGCATTTATGTGAGTAAATAGTTTTACCCAATATTCTGTCTGTCTTGATTGAGTGGTCGATTTTGCTTTGTGTTTGTAGGTATAATTCCATCCTTCTCTCCTTTTCATTTCATCGTAGGTCACTAACAAATACTCATGTACCTACTTTGTTCTCAAATAATTTATATAAGCTACGTTTATATTTTTTTTTTGATGTTTGTTAGTATTCTAGATTTCATAGTTTATTGTATCTCAGGGTATCTGTAGATAGATGTTATAATTTCACATACTATATTTACAGATACCCTGTTGTTGCAATTTTATTTAAAATATTTTTCTTCTATTCATACTCATATTCTATATTGCAAGAAAGATATAATGGTGCAGTTTCAAGGTAAAAAGTTCCAGTGAGATAGCACCAAATTACTCCTAAACGGGAAAGGTTAGCTTAATGACGAACGTCTGCAATATTGAAGTACATTTAATTCATAATTCATAATTCATAATTCTTTATTGCACACACACATATTAAATTTAAAAGGTTACATTAGGAGAAATCATATGTACAAAGGCGAGCTTATCTCTAAAAAGAGATTTCTTCCAGCAAACCAAGGCATGAAAGCGAAATGTATCATGAAAGGGTAGGCAGTGTACAATATCTAATATCTAATCTATACTAAAATACATATATAATATAAAATACGGAAAATAAAATACTTACATACCAGACTACTAAATACAATACATATATATAGTTTATATATTATAATGATATACATACTATATATAACTCTCACGAAAGAGAAAGGAAGTGCTCTTTTACCCGGTTTTTGAAAGAGACAAGAGAGGGACAGTCTCTTATAGTGCTAGGTAGTGCGTTCCACAGTCGAACCGCCTGCAGCCTGAATGAATGCTCATATGCCGAGGTGCTATGCCTTGGAGTGGCTAAGAGTGAGACCGTGTGGGATCTCCGGTGCCGATCTCCTGAAAAGAGATACTCAAAGCGGTCTCGAAGGTAGCTGGGATAGCGCGGATTTTTCAATATATTGAAAAGATAAGAGAGAATATGAGTGTCTCGGCGACGACGAATTGGAAGCCAACCCAACTCTTTGCGATATTGAGAAACATGGTCGAATTTGCGCAACCCGAAGATAAACCGAATCCCAAGATTCTGAAGTCGTTCGAGTTTGTTCAGTAAATCTTCGTTCGCGCTCGCCCAACAGACATCGGCGTAGTCGATTAGTGGCAGGAGAAGGGACTGAGCAAGGGTAATTTTGGTCTGTCGTGGCAAGAAGTACTGCAAACGCCTGAGGGAGTGAAAAGACGCAAAGACCCGTCTGCTGACCTCGCTGACATGTGGAGACCAAGACAGCAGGTTGTCAAAAATAACCCCAAGGTTTTTCGCCTGATCTGTATACTCTATTGTGATGCCATTGTATGACACGGGAACAATAAGTTTTTGTATCAAGGAAAGCGTGTGCCTGGTTCCTAAAAGCATGGCTTGTGATTTGGTCGGGTTTACCAACAGCCCGTATGATAAGGCCCAGTCTTTCACATTCTCGAGGTCAGCATTCAGTGCCTCCACGGTTGAAGCTACATCGCAGGGGCAAAAGTGGCGATAAATTTGGAGATCATCTGCGTAAAGATGATACGAAGAAGAGATAACGTCGGAGATAGACATTTAACAGCGCATCAGAATATTAACAAGTAAAAACATCAATATTGTGTTCAAATTTTAAATTAAATGTTTTAAAAAAATGGATGGGTGTTTGTCGCCATTTTGTGGGTGGAACTTTTTCATTGCTCGTCAGTGTAATAGGTGTGACAAGTTTGTCATATAAAGAGGTTCCTCAATTACGAAAATCATGTTGCATTGCAGGAAATCTAACTTAATCTTCAAGCATATCCAAGTAACAGAAACACAAAGGACGACTTAGACCAAACACCCAAGATTGATAACTCTACATGCCATCAAATGTGCCCCTAAATTTCTGCATGCCATTGGCAAACTAACTATTTGTCCCACAAGACAGTCTCGATTAAGCATTGGCTTTAGATGCGATACACTGACAGTCTTCTAGTGGGATATTAGTGCCAAGTCAGCTGCTGGTTGTGATAAGATTGTATCGCTGATATCACTGCTAGTGGTCGGCTCTCGGGACGCTTGCAGCGGCCTGGGCTGCCGTTTGCAGGCAGACAGCAAAGCAATGAGCTGTTTTTGACGAACTAGGTTAGATATAGGTACAATGTTTATATAAACCTTAGGTTTTATGTCTGTTTGTTATTTACAGACATATTTATGTATTTCATAGAATATTAATGCTAATCAAATGTGTTGAATAAACTTTGATGGTAATAAACAGTAAGTAATGCTCATTCAAGGAGGAACCCCTTAACTCTTCCTTATCCTTATACTTATATTATTTCAGCCTAGTTTTGCAAATTAATGCATAGTCCAGATAATCTATAAGTTAATAAATAAATAGTTACCGAGATACGGAACATTTGCTTGGGACGGTGTGCAGTACCGTGCAGGCGGGAGCATGACTGATAGATAAATCGATTGGACATTCAGAACAGAACAGTAGAAAGTTCCTGACTGTTAGTTTAATGAAATCAAGCTTCGGGTCTAGATAATATCATAACAGAAAATTTTGCACACCTTTTATTTCCGATATTTCGTATTCCGTTTGCGTCGCTATCTCTGTCGCTGTCTCTAATCATGGGAACTATCAATTTAACATCAATCATCAATCCTGTTTTGCTCATTCTTATGTGGTTTTATCAAAATTTCTCCGGTTATGTCGGATGAAATACCAATTTCAATATAATTTTGGTGCTAATAATAATATGATATGTTTAAAATTGTAAATACGAGTTGAATGTTTATATACGAGTATATGAATATACTTTATTGCACAAAAACAGAAGAAACACATACATTGAAATGGAAACAAGGCGAGCTCATTTCTGAAAAGAGATTTCTTCCAGCAAACCTAGGATGTACAGGATACATAAAAGAACAGGTAGACCTATGTGCACAACGTTAAATAATAAAAATATTAAACAAGTTACCAATATGTATATAAATATATAATATCAATACGTAAGACCCATAATCAACAAAAATTAGATATAGTACATTTCCCACGAGTTGGCAAAGGCTTATATTTACGAACCGAGAAGTTTACGGCACGAGCCGAAGGCGATGGTCGTAGCGAAATTCTTAAAAAGCCTTTTCGAACGAGTTACTAATATAATTTTTTAGCCTGAGAACCCAAATTCAAGCGGCGAAGATGCTGTTTTTAGCTCAGAAGTCGGAAAATATATATATATTATAGATCAACAACAACATTTCAACATTTACATACATTTACATACAGGCACATACACTGCTTCTGGCCCGACAACAGGATACCCTGTATCGTGGGAACCAGAAACAGCGACGTCACACACATATAAACATCCAAGACCTGGTTTTTTTTTTCTTTTTTTCCCCAGCCGGGGATCGAACCGGGACCTCTCGCATGGAAGGCAGAGCCACAACCGCTGCGCTACAGAGGTACTTTTATAAGTCTATTGCGGAAGAGAAAGTTACGAGTTTTAAGTGACTTTAAAAAATAATATGTAACTTCTAGTACCTACATATCTGCCGTTCATTTCATTGTTTACTAATATTTTTCAATTCCAACTCTCGAATCGCGTACAAGTCTCCAGCCATTTGGTTTCGGTATTTGCTCTCAGGATTGACGCAATCAACGCGAGGGTGCTCAGCGGTGCCTTGAGCACTCACTTGTTTGCTCCAACGCAACACAAAGTGGTATTGATTTATAAGGAACAAATTACGCGCATGTAGAGCTATATTGGAAATCCATGATCGTCAGACCGATTTCAAAATCCACCCGACTTTATTAGCTCCATTCGGTATTCGAATGATTTGCATGTAACAACGAGCCCAAAATAAATGCAAGAATCGATTCTGAATGCAATCGACAATCAGTTGCATTGACACAGCGCGCTGCCGGCGTCGCCGTCGCGTTTTCCGAGGCTACATTTTTCATCCACTGACAGCCGCTCTGTTAGCCTCACTGCACTCGGAAATTTATGCTGATGTTACTCACGATGGATGGATATACAGCTGTTTACTATGCTCAAACATAACTAGTTGCTTCTATTAGTATTCACAACTTGCATGCCTCTACCTTGCAATTGTTGCAATAACCAAGTTTAATCTAGTTATTAACGAGCTCCAGTTACAAACTCAAACCTCGCAGAGTTCACAATTAATGTCGCTGTTTATATATAAACGGGTTCACAGCGACAAATCGACTCGAGTCTCATTATTGCAAATGACATTATGGAGTAGAATCGAGGTTCGCTCTCAGTGGATAGAGCAAAGCGAGGGAGAATAATAAACAAGCATTCCGTGGAGACTGACGCTCACTTAGCAAAACTGCAAGCCCACAGCACAGCTGCGGCTGGGAATTGTGGGAATAGGCAAGCAAACTGGCAGCTTCATTATCACATTCAGACCTACACCGGCGCTAATCACTAAACTTAGCGAGTCGAGCTACCGAGCTGTGGTATATGATTTGTGATTACCGGAAAGTGGGACATCAAGAAAAATAATGCGAGCGCCTATAAATTGTGGGAGGTACAATTACCCGATTCTGTGGCGATTATGAGAGCATCAAGGAAATAGTTCCATACCATGTGGTTCTATAATCACGACAAAGTGCTCCGCGGAAATTATCATCTGCAGCGTCCCGATAATCAATTAAAGGCCGATGCTAGAAAGCAATTTCTCAGTAACGAAGCGAGGATAGACTCGAGCAAAACTGGTAGGAATCGGAATTTTGAGGCGATCATTTAAATTGAGAACTGTTCTATAACCTCAGATTTGGTATTCTTTTATTTGGTTCTTTCTTCAATTTGTCATGTAGTAGCGCTGTAGCTACAAATACATATTTTTACAAAGTTCAATTGACATATTTATCTACAATCAGATAGCGATCGAAGAAGCAGACTTATTTATCCCGTTGCTACGTGTCGATTCGAAAATGGAACGTTCCAGTCAGGAGATTACTTTACGACTATTTTATTTATTTTATCTACAGACGTATCATAAACCCTCTTTACTGCGTACAAAAACCGCACGTTACGATCAGCATAATGTTAAACTACTTGGTAAAAACTCATTTCTCAATATTTCTACATATTATGACATTCAAATTTGAACGCCGACGCCCGCCTGCGTGCCGCCCCTAGTTTGTCTGTGAAGTTGGTACTGACATTCAAATTTCGAACGCCGACGCCCGCCTGCGTGAAATTGGTACTACAGAACAAGCTAAACAACTGCAGAGCCACAATGCCGGTCAAACATGCGGTTCCTGAACACATGAAAGAGAGCTTATGATATGTGTGTAGATAAACTAGTGTATGTAACTGTACATAATTAGGCATTAAAACTCGCCTTCGGCTCGTTTCATAAACCCACTCCCGAGTATTAGGTAATGCCCTCCATTATGTAGCAGTCACATAAACTACTATATTATTGGTGTTTCACACCACCCTCCCTTTCGCCATATGACTCGATATGGCAACCTACTTACCATGAAGTTAAATTTCAACGACTTTCCTTTCTGACATGAAATGAGATTATGTGGTCTTTATATAATACAATTAGAATAATCAATTTAACTTAGTTGAGGTGGTTAAAATGTAGTATCTTTATGCCATACAGATATACTACAGAGTTTATATCACACCAGGGGCCTTTTTCATAAAAATATTAGAATCGTAATTATAGCTTTTTACCATACTAAATTAATAGTTACTCTTAAATTAATGGTTTAAAGCTATTACTATAAGACGAATATTTCTATGAATGAGGCGTTGAAGTACTTTAAACTACGCTAAATAGTAAGCTCTATACTATAGCCACATTTAATCAAAATTCGCGGTGACTTTTTAAGCAATCTTCAAACCATTATTTAAAATAATTATCGATTAAAATGACTAATAAGTTTCTAAGCTATAAAACGCAGGCTTGAGACAGGATTCTGGCCAAGTACCAAGCAATCTTCAACAGAGCGGTGATGCTTGTCGCGGATCGGAGAAATATAGATGATGATGGCAGCAAGATCTCATCCAAATCCTCATACTATTCAAGAGCTGGCAAAAGGATAACATCCAATTGAGATCGTTGCATGAGTTCAATTCATTTAATTCAACTTCATATATATAAGTTGTTAAGTAAAATGTAAGGGAATAGTTACTAGCTAATCGCCTGACATAGATAGAACTAGTTCCTGACTCCGTAATGCAACTTTGCCGAATGTGGTATTTCCCATTTCCACATACGCGTTTTTCATAGAGCGGGGTAACCAACCAAAGGATATTTCACCCTCGTAATTTTGCTCAAATGCGGACATCGAATTTTCCAGAGGTATTTTCTTGGACTGCACATTATAATATCTAAGTGTGGTCTGGTTTGGCCGGAAGCGGGGTGCTAGTGAATTACCGGAGACTCTTGTGAGGCTATCTGCGACGGCCGTAACTTTTCTGAAGTGGTTTGGCAAGGGAACAAAATTAAAAAGTTTAATTCACAAAGTCTAGCACTGGCAAACCTCTTCTTATACATCTTATGCAGAACCGAATATACGAGGAGTGCTCCACAAGTGTATACTACCTGTACATTACAAAAGTATAAGCAAGTTACGGTCGTACCTATGTGGGATTTTTCCGGCCGGTGCTTTTGAAAGAATCCTGTCATAAAACTTTTAGGCAAATCACAAAACGGAACTCCAAATCCGCTGATTGGAAGCAAATCAAGCCAATTGAGACTTAATTATCGAACAAACTATTCGATTGTATCGTGAGCCGAGCGGTTTCCTAACTGTGACCGAGAAGACACGACTATGGTAATCCAGCTAACAGTCGGAGCACGAACTTTGACCAAATTCTTAAAACACGCCAGATTTGGACCTAATGCCTGTCGGGGACAGTAAAAATCGTCGGTACTAAGGTCATGTTTTCGAGAGCGTGGGAGTTATAAAATTACTGCATCGTGAAACTTGGCCATTATCTTTGCAACGAGATAGTAGATTTTTTTCTGAAGGATTCATAAACATTTACTGTGGCCCACACTCATGTCGAGGCTTCATACGTCTGATATATAAACATGTAACTATTGGTGCTGTACATTGCTGATGTACATAGGTTTGTACAAAATGTAGGAATACTAAACGTGCACAATAATGATATTCGACAAATGGTACGAGTACAGTCATATAGCTGGATCGTTATGTAGGCATGAGCGATGTGGAGTTTTATTGCCATATCATCTAATTTATCATTTGTCATGTTGTATCATTACTTCCTCAGCCGCGAATTGCAATATACGGAGAATAAATGACTGCGCATTCCTCGATTCGTTGTCATCTATTTACGACGTAAAATATTACAGAGACATCAATCTATTATTATGACCTTATTTCAAAAATGTTTATATTTTTTCATGCGTCTACGAATATAGGTAGGAACTTAAATCAACGATAACGTCCACTGTAATGTAATTATAAATTACCCTAAGAATTGTCTTTATAATTAGGTTGGTTGATTTAGCCAACCTTAATTTAAGTTTGTGTTTAATGTAATTTCACGACGACTTCTGATTCGAATGCCGACTATTTATGTCATCGACTATGAGTTACAGAATGGCAGCTATTACATCGATTTAATATTGCCTTATTAGTTTGTAGATTTAAACCGACACGACGGTAATAACTTTCGGTATAATGCAAATAAGTTAGGTAACGTGACGTTAGTAGAGAGATCGGATATTTATGCAAGTTATGAATAAAACGCTCGATGTGGCACACGTTACGCACAATGGTTTATTTATATTAGACATTGAAAATGTTCTGTTTATTTTACTGTCTCGTTACTAGTTACGATCTAATAGACTAGTCTACGAACGATTCTAGATGGAAAAGTCCATAGAAGAACGTTTGACTTCGGAACTTTGTTTGGTCTAGTTAGGCGACAAACATACTAAAAGTCCAGACCTCTTTGAGGTGAGCCCTAGTGGGGTTGGGCAGAAATAATGATACGTATTTTATTTTTAGGGTTCCGTACCTTAAAAAGGAAAAAACGGATCCGTTATTTGATCGCTCGGGTTTTTTACTAGGTGTATTAAAGTAATGTTAAACGACCGAATTCTGAACCGATTAAGTTAAATATGGTACATTTATATATGTATGTGACCCAGACACGATCGTGTTACATAAGCAATTACGTTATAAATTTGGTTTGTTTGGTTACAATTTAAAACAAACGCTTTTAAACTGTATCGTGTGACGTATGTCAAATGAAAGAGCTTGTTGCGAAGATTATTTTTTTTACCATAACTTTGAAAAACTTAGATAAAAAAATATATTCTTTTAAGTAAATTAGAGAGATACGGAATACGAGATATTGCAAATGACTGGATAAAAAGCTATTTACAAGATAGGAACCAATGCACAGAAATCTCTAAGACAAACATGTTCCAAAACCAATCAACCAAACCAAGATTTCGGTCCGAATATAGAGTAAATAGTACCGGAGTGCCGCAAGGAAGTATCCTAGGACCCTTGTTATATTTTCTCTTCATAAATGATTTGCCAAGTAGTACAGACCAGCAATGCATATTATTTGCTGATGATACGACGCATAAGCATAATATAAATTTAAAGGTACAAAATTAGACACATTTCAGCAAAATATTAATGATTCTCGTACTACCGTTGTGAAATGGATGGAACAAAATAATTAAAAATTAAATGTCAATAAAACCAAATTACTTAAATCCAGACCATACCAAGCACAATCTTTACCATTAAAAATCGAATATAATAATAATCAAGAAGATAAGACAGACAACAAAATTTTTAGGAATTACCTTAGACCAACATCTAAATTGGAAAAGCCATGTAGAGTCAGTATGCAATAGGTTGAACCGTTTTGTCTTTGCCATACGACGAATACGAATGACTACCTCAGTAGAGGCGTCTATCACAGCCACATCACAGCATATCATGGGTATGTATCGTCAGTTTTGGCATATAGACTCATCCTATGGGGAAACTCTATCGATGTAGACAGGGCATTTATAGTGCAAAAGAAATGCATCAGGGCGATATGCGGAGTAGGGTGTAGGCAAAGCTGTGAACCTTCCTTTATAATATTACATATACTAAAGTTGCCTTGCCTATACATCAGAGAAATTTGTACATTTATTGTACTTTCCAAAAAATGCAGATATTTATGTGAAACAAACCCGCCACAAAACTGTACCTACCTTACAGCAGCATGGACTTATGCAGCCAAAATGTATACTGTATGGCCATTAAAATATTTAATAAGTTACCTGACAAGAGTAAACAATATGAAAGATGTGTAGTGTTTAAAAGCAAATTGACAAACTGGCTGATGACTAAATGTTTCTACAGTGTACATGATTTCTAGAAAATAAAATTAGTAAAAATTAAAATTATTTATATCGATTATAGAATTATTATTATTATTATTATTCTATTTTTATTCATATTTTACACCCACTGATATGTTAAATTTAAGAATAGCCCCTGTATAGTTATTATATAATTGATAATTTGTAAATATTTGTACACCGTACCATACCGTAAAATAAACTGAACTAATTTCAACTATTATAAATAGCACCAATTCTGTAAACGAGTAGATTTAGCAAATAAACGATTTTGATTTGATTTAAAAAATAAGTTATTCAAACTATATCGTGCGACATGTCAAATGAAATGGATTGTTCCAAGTATTTTATTTTTTTCATTGACTTGAAATGCTTAGTCAAAACAATATTTAAGAAAACAGGCAAAAAGACCATACCCCTTTTATCTCCGAAACTACGGATCGGAAAATAAAAAAATTAATACATGATATAGGTCTTTACAAGTAAAACGGAAAAATATATATAGAATGAAGATTAATAAGCATATCATCTCCTTTCGTTCTTTTTATCCTTCCGTGAAATCAAGTGTATTTCACAGCATAGTTTCTGCAATTCTAAACGATCACATATTTCTTAGAAATTCATATTCTATCGTAAAATCTATCCCTTTTCTGTCGTTAATACAGCTTATTATCATATTGCATCGAAAGTTATCGTATTTATAATATATCGCATTTCATCTACATCTAACGTAAGTTAAAAACAGTCTGAGTCGGATTTTATGTTTAATTTTTAATTATGATTCACACACACTTCTTCAAAAAGCGACTATACTGAATACTTGTAGAGCGCTTCCTCCGCACTGCTCAACTAGATTTCTCAACCAGTTGAGCAGTTAAGCGGTAGGATATAGTTTGTATTACCGAACATTTTATGCTGTATAGCTCAACAATTTTTTTCTCAACTTAGTTGATAAATGGGTCATTGTTCCCTTCAATCTCTATCTATATTCATAGATGAGCAATTACCAGTTGAGCGGTTGGTATCACCCACTGCTCAAATAAATTTATGCAGTTGGTCAATTTAGTTGAGCACTGGAGAAAAAGCGTTTTAGAACTATAGGTATAAGAAAATTCGTGGGTAAGGACCAAGATCTTTAATCACCTTTAGAAGCACTTAGCGTAAGCCCGTGTGTGAGAAACTCTAAACAAGAGTGATATTAACAATTCAGTGGCGGTGGCGGCTGCAAGCAGAGGCTTTCAGCAGTGTAGCCGCTTTCTGTTAGCTAGTTTTTTAAACGCCATTGGCTGCCAGTCATGCCCTGCCAGCAAGCCTAAAGTTTGCTGGAAGCAGTGTAGCCATTCGCGGGAAACTTGCTGCAAGCTGTGTATCAGACCCAGATGGCAAAATTAAATCCATATTGTTATATTTATGTAGTTGACGACTGTACTGTAGTTATATTTCTGAGATTGGTCCTATGACTACCTAGAAAAGATTAAAAACTTCTATTAACTCATACTTACCCTATGAAAGGAAATTGCGAAGAAATATGAGGGCGTTTAGAATTGAATAAAATATGCTATGAAATACACATGATTTCACGAAAGGATAAAAAAAGGAGATGGAATGCTTATCAATCGAAATAAATGCTTTAAATGGGGTACAATTGTGGCGCAAATCAGAAAATCAAATAAAAATGTTTTCAAACTGTATCGTTTGACATGTCTAATGAATGGACTTTCTGCGAGAATCTAATTTTTTTTCATATTCCTGAAATGCTAAGTTAAAAAAATATTTAGGAAATAGTCAAAAACACCATCCCCCCTCCCCATATCTCCGAAACATCGACTGGTCCGAACATTTTGTAAAAATTACGTAATATAGGTATTTACTTAAATATTACAGAAATGGTATAGAGACATGGTTTGAGGGCACAATTTCTTTAAAAACCACATACAAGCATATAAATGCACGTGGTTAAATAGAAGGTGTATGAAAATAGCCACACTAATAACTTGGTAAACAAAAAAAACGACCTAAACAAACAGGAAAATAAAGCTGCAATGTGGTACGGAACCCTTAGTGCGCATTTTCAACATGCACTAGACCGTTGTTTTTGCTTACATTTCGAAAAAAAAGTCACAGGAAAATTTGTTGTACTACAGTATGAAAGCTGATTATTTCAGTGGTTGTCTAGGATATGAGCTCCGAAAAAATTAAAGTGTTTTTACCTCATTTTTTTTGGCATACCTAACAGTTTATCAGCAGAAAAAGTGTCCCACAGAAAGTTATAGCGATACTTTGGACTTCAAATATATTGTTACGATCAAAGTGAGGAATGTGAACATTACTCATAATTCTCGTATTATTAATAATTACTGCACGATTTGATCAATGTGATAAATACTGTAAACTTAATCACTTTTTCTCATTATTATTAATAATTCGAACTAGACACGGCGTGCGTCTGTGGATACCCGAGACAGACGATTGCGCACATGACTGGGTGCCCTGCGTGCCCGACAACCTGCACGGACGAGGAGCTGTATAAGGCTACCGAGCGAGCTATTGCGGTTGCGGCCTTTTGGGCCGCCCGTATCTGAGATGACCGTCGACTCGAAAAGAAGAAGATTAATAATTCACTACTGCCTTTGATCAAAGTAATAAATCCAACAAGAAATTTGGCTTTGTTGTGGCTAAATTTCAATCGTGTTATAGGTTCGGTTAGAACTTAAGCAAATGGAAACCGGAGCGGAGCAAATGCAAATAAAAAAGAAACATTAAATTTTTTTGTCATAAGATTTAAGCCAAACCATATCTTATGCGATCCAAAAGAGAACCGTTCCGCAACCCCCGCTTCTATTGCTCAAAAAAGACGTAAACCGAAATATTTTTGAAAATTAATTACATTTATCATCAGTATGGTGAAATTATTAATAATAATCATTTAAAATGATGATTTATCACTTTCATCATCAATCTTGAAAATTATTAATAATAACCGATAATTATTAATAATAAATAACCGATAATTATTAATAATAAATAACCGATAATTATTAATAAATTTCAATTAATAATTTCCCATAACATATCTACACTGACGAGCAATGAAAAAGTTCCAGTGACATAGTACCAAATTACTCCTAACGGGAAAGGCTAGCTTAATGACGCCGTCTGCAATATTGAAGTGCATGTAACAGCGCATCAAAATATTACCAATTTAAAAAAATACTTTTTAATTTATGAAGCTAGGTTCTATGTCTTAGGAGATATTAAGGTGTTTGTCGGCATTTTGTGGGTGGAACTTTTTCATTGCTCGTCAGTGTACCTTTTCATATGCTAATTCGTCATCTACCGCTGAAAAGTTCGGAGCTCATAGTTACAATCCTAGACTACGATTGGGAATAGGTAAAAAGTGTATAGAATCAAAGTTTTATAGAATTTTATCAGATTTCATTATGGAGCAAAACAACATTTCCTAAGATCCGACGTTTTCGCGATGTGAGCAAAAAAACATTCAACGGGACCATCTTCGTTTTCCCTCCCCTAGGGCTCACGTCAGAGGGGTCAGGACTTTTACTGTGTTTGTCCCTTATCTAGTCCAAACAAATTCCAAAGACAAACTTTCTGCTTTCGCCATCTAGATTCCCCTTGTGAGCACCCATTTACTAAGCTATAAGGCTATTAATTTTGTAATCACCAACATTTTAGTAGTTTCTGTGACTGCTACATAATGAAGGGCATTTATACTCGAGTCATAATAATATCACTCGAGAGTTTTAATGCCTAATTATGTACAGTTACATACACTAGTTTCTCTACACACATATCATAAGCTCTCTTTGATGTGTTCAGGAACCGCATGTTTGACCGGCATTGGGGCATTGATCATATCTCTCCAGTTGTTAGGCTTGTTCTGTAGTACCAACTTCACAGACAAACTAGGGGTGGCACGCGGGCGGGCGTCGGCGTTCGGAATTTTAATGGCATAATTTGACAAATTATTGTACATTTTGGTCATAATGTACAAATTTTCAGATTAAGAAATTAGTTTTTACCAAATAGTTTTACATTATGCTGGTCTTAACGTGCGGTTTTAAGACGCAGTAAAGAGGGTTTATGATACGTGTGTAGATAAACACTTTAATGGTTTGGAACTTATTTTATCTAATGTTGTCTACACCATAGCTTCTACAATTACAGTTATTCTCTACAGTTACAACTCCGGTAATAGCATGGTTGGGCGATTAGGCGACTTGATATCGAACTTTTCGGGAAAAAAACTAATTTCTCGGTACAGGGCTTCCGACTTTAGCTTTCCTCGTAAACCCCAAATAAATGCTTCGCGTCCCTGTAGCGCGGACGCAATTTTTTATCCGATCCAACTCGTAAGCTCACACATTTAAAATGATAATACAGAAAAGAAAAGCAACGTATTTTTTATTTATTTTGCGGGATAAGGGCGATAGCAGCGCTGCTGTGGTTTTACAGGTCGATGAATATTAATGATATAAAATATTTGGATGACAATAGCAATAACAGTTTTATTTATGTTTTTCTATACATTTTAAATATCTCGCAAGTAAAAAATCAAATGCTCTGAGTTCCCCTAGACCAAAAATCAATAAATTATGATCTTTCAATCCTTATAAGCAGTGAAGACGTGGGACGTACCACCCAAACCTTTAAAACGCATGACAGCGACCGGTCCGCCTGCCGAAAACACGCCCACACGAAGCATGATCTATTGACATGACAATTGCTTCACACGTGTGGAGTGTTTGCCAGCAATCATATTCCCAGGGTGTGGAATTTCAAACGTGTTTTTTCTGGTTTTCTCCTGACCACTTTACAAGTAGCGGCACGTTTTCGGGGCAGATGTTCGCACAGTCGGGCACAGACTACAGATAACCGCTAAGTTGGTAACTTTTCGCATTTCCTGACAATGTTCGTGACACTGTTGTCGTCGCCTTGAACCGGCTTCCGAACTGGGCCCTTAACTCGCTATTTCACTAAATAGTTGACTCACGACATGAAAGTAGAGATATCAAAGTCAAAGTCGAAGTCATATTTATTTAGGTATTACTGTAGATATACATATACTTAGCAAAAGTATTTTTTTCCGCTACTCTACATTAGATCACTGTGGGAGAGGGCGTAGAAACTCCCTCAGACACATTTTTAGCTCTCTTTTAAAAATTGGTTGTGCTTAATAATAATACAAATATTGCAATGTTGATTAGATTAGTCAATTAGAATTAATAAGCAGGAACAAATAATTACACAAAATTATTAACAGCAAGGTCTATGTTGAGCCATATTAACACCATAAAGTCCCGTAATTTGAGTAATCTTGAACATTGTAATATCCCTTTTTCGACAAAGTCGCTTTAACATGCTTTTTAAATTGCTCGAATGTCAATTTCAAAATCTCCAGAGGTATCTTATTGTATTAGAGAATTCACTGACCCTTGAAAGAATTGCTAACCTTCGCGAGTCTAAACCGGGGCGCAACTAGTCTGTGATTATTTCTTAGGCTAACATTAGAGCTATCGCTACGTTTAGAAAATGTTGTAAGGTTTTTGCGTACATACATTATATTTTCGAAATTAAATTGACTAGCTACAGTTAGTATGTAAATTTCTTTAAAAAGCTCTCTTAAGGAGTATGTTCATCTTAAATTATAAATTGCTCGAACAGCTGTTTTCTGTAAAATAAAAATAGTTTGAATATCCGCTGCTTTCTCCGACAACACGATACCATAGAAAATAATACTATGAAAGTTACTTAAATATACTAGCCTAGCCGTAGCCACATCCGTGTTTTGTCTGATGTTCCTAGCAGGTGGTAAGCCGCAAAATATAATTTAAAAGCTAATTTATATATGTGGGGTCCCCACTACAATTTGCTATGAAAGGTATTACAAGAAACTTCGTATCTTTTACTAATTTTAATGTGTTGCTTTCTAATACTAAACTGGTCTCAACTTGCCTGATATTGGATGTGAGAATTTGATACACTTGGTGTTACCAGCCTTTAACAATAAATTATTAACTGTGAACCAATTCAAGGTTAAAGACAATATACCATTAACATCATCAAAATATTTATTTTTTGTCTTTCAATATTGAAGACAAGTGAAATATCATCAGCAAAAAACACTATGTAAGTCAATTTCTCCACCATGAAAGCCAGATCGTTAATCGTTTACCAGGAATAAGAAAGGGCCTAATATGGAACCTTGTGGAACGATTGAACGAGTGAACAATGACGAACGAAGATTTAACGCCGTTGACTTCTGCCTTTTGAATCTTATTACTTAAGTATGATCTTAGTGGATACAACGCTTTATTTCTAACTCTGTAATGATTATAAGTTTATGAATGCGTCTTAAACGTATATCATGTCCTACATGAACCATCAGTAAGCTGACTTATAAATTTGATCAAACGCTTATAAACATTGAGCAGCCTTTATGCGTGGCATTTAAAAATTATGCACACTCAATGAAATCAAATCAGTTTTTGATAATGTTCACATTCGTGCATTCGGCGGAGAAATTTCATAAATATGTAAGTATACATACTTCGCTATGAGTTGGGGGTGGTGGTTTCCGATTCGTCGTCGCCGAGACACTCATATTCTCACTCTTAGCCATTCCAAGGTATAGCACATCGGCATATAAGCACTCAAATTGCAGGCGGTCCGACTGTGGAACGCACTTTCTTGCATAAGAGACAATTCCATTCTTATCTCTTTCAAAAACCAGGTAAAAGAGCACTTCCTCTCACTTTCATAATAGTTGTAGTATGTAAATTACTATCATATATAAACTAGTATATGTATATGTTGGTACTTATTTAGTAGTCTGGTATATAGGTATTTAATTTTTCGTATTTTATAGATATTTAATTTACTTATATGTATTTTAGTGTAGATTAGATATTAGATATTGTGCCCTGCCTACCCTTTCATGATACATTTCCGTTCCATGCCTTAGTTTGCTGGAAGAAACCTATTTTTAGAGATAAGCTTGTCTTTGTACATATGCTTTCCGTTAATGTAACCTTTTAAATTTAATATGTGTGCAATAAAAAATATTAATGAAAATATGTGGAAAAAAATTGGAAACAATGGAGGCACTGACAAAAACACCAGTATCTCCTGTGGTGTACATGCCTATTTATATGCCTAGCAAGATATATACGCAAAGCGATGTTCCAGTAAAACAAGAAAGTAGCTCACATAGCAACAGTTAAAAGCTAAGCGGTAGGAAGTGTAGTACCTAGTGGGAGTGAGTTTGGTGCAAATGTTCGAACTTGACTGGACCGCAGCCATTTCCTTCGTCGTGCACAGTTCGCTAGAGCTCTTGTTCCCAGTGTTTATTCAGGACGAACTTCGCTGAAAACCATTGGAAAGTAGTTAGTGGAATAAAGTAAACAGGAGGAATTGTTTTCCGTTGCTTCAAATTGGTACCGCCTTCTAACTTGCCCTGAGTTCGGTAAAGGTGTTGCAGGATGTAGTAGTTACTTAGTAAAAAAAATACTCAGTAATGATTACTCGGTAAATAGAGTTGAGAAAAACAAAAGTGGTCCTGTCAGTTAACCTTGTAATACCGTATAGGTTCTCAGAATCCGAGTAAAGTATATGAAACTATATCGACACAATGAGATTACTATCTACAAACAAGCATATCTTCCCTTTAAGAGTTGGTGTAAAATATGTAGGAAGTAATACTTATTGGATTTTTCCCGATAACCTTGATATCACGCTCCGTAGTCATGCATCCCTCGGAGGGTTTGAAGGGCAGAAATCAAGTAGGTAGTTTGATCGAAAAAGGATCTTCAAAATGTGTCAACTGTCTATGTATGAAACTCGTATGTACCTAGTCTATGTATGAAACTCGTATGTACCTACTTTATCTTTAAGATGCGGGGTTCCGTTTAATTTTTTAGTTCCTTTAACTTTTCTCACCTTAATATTGACTGCATCTTTATTGTATTTGGGAGATAGAACTTTAAGCGTTTCAAAGTTTGGTTTTAATGTTACGGTATTTGAATATAACATATACAATATGTAATCTATTGAGGTAGTCGCTGTAAGTTTCAGACAAAACTTTTCCAATCAACCATGTCGATACGTGAAAATGATACAAATGTTCCATTGTCCCAGCTTCTCCAGAAGTAAAAGGAACTCCAAAGCCCCATCAGCGCTACGGAAATAAGAGGAAACTAGGGCTTCTTCTCCTAAGGAGTGTGCACACACGAAACGAGTACTTGGCTCGGGGCTAAAATATGTCGCCGTTGAGTACCTCCCAGCTCCCACATTACTAAGACTTTATTTTTATATGGGAAAATTCTTTGTTGAATAAGGCCGATGGATTTATTTCTTTCAAACACGCCTTCTTGATGATTCTCGAATTCCCCAGCACAAACGACATTATTATCACAGAACGATTGTGTATTTGTCGTGGCCATTTCATAGAATTGATGATTTAATGAAATGGCCAACCACGGTTGAATTAGAACTTTCATTGAAATAAGAATTTGAGGGGAAAACACTGCGGTGGCTTAGGTGAAGATAAACAGTCTTACCAATAAAAAATAACAAATTTATGTTTGTAGACCTGTTTAAGCAAAATTCTCTTTAAACCTTAATGAGCGTTTTATGTTCTATGATTTATAAAAGTACAGCGAGTCAGTTTTAGCTAAAACAGTATTGTAAGTTTGTTTATTCTTTTAGGGTTTGTTTATGTCCAAGAAAAAAAACAACCAACATAAATTCTCAGATAAACGAAACTCTTTGCCTAAGTTCATACATGGAGAAATAATGTGTGATAATGCCTAAAATGGGCTTATCGCACAGTTAAAGAAGGTCTACTTTATGTTGTAGAAGGTATATATCGAAACAAAAATACAGATTTTATAAATCACAATTTTGTGAGAACGGGTTTTAAGACCGTTTATAGCTCCACTCCATATTATGATTGTTTTAGAGAAATTGATTATGATTATAAATAACACTGTAAATAGTGTTAGTTCCACATGTTGCCATGAAATTCAACCCTTTCTGACCATTCCACTAAATTGCTGGCCAGATCATGAAATGGTTGGGCATTTCATGAAATAATCAATTCTATGATATGGCCACGACATATCCATATGGAGCTTCCCACATAGTTGGAAACTACCAAATTATGAACTAGGTAGTCTACAATAACTCGTTCAGAAACTAGAATAGCTGGGAGAAAATTGCACAAGTTGTTCTTCAGTCATGTTGTTTGTCTGTTTTGCGGCGCACGCTGCCGCGAATTCGGTTTGTGGCTCTAATGCAGGAGGAAAGTTCGCTAATTCGCTATTGCTATTACCGAACGACGTGCATTAGGCAAATAGAGTGGAGTGAAGCACGAGAAATATGGCGCTCGCAGCCTCGGTGGAAGTTTCTTTGCAATTACGTTTCGGGAAAAGCGGTTTAACGGAGACTTGGGTTCAAGTAATTGATTGGAACCAGAAAGTTTTGTAAATATACTTAAGTCGACAGTACGTTATAGTGCCTTGCATGTTCCTACCACCAATATGAGATAGTTTTTAGTTCCAAATTGACTCGAATGACACTGGTATTCTCTTCTTTACTGAACCTTGTCAGAGCGCTCACACAAACCTCAGTAGGAGTTCCTACGAAAATGAAGGTATCAATTACGAACTTCAGCCAAGTATTTTCGTATCGGCGCCTTGGCCGCTGATTGAGTGCGTTCATGTCAGAGATGTGCACAATTTGCAAGATGAAACGAATGACCCCGTTGCCCCTGATCAACTTTCTCTGGCCTGGTCAGTGGCAGTGAGCGCTGGCGGTGCTGGACAGTGTGCGGTCATTTATCATTTCAATACGGAATGAAATATTCAACATTTAAGCTCAAGGCACAATTCGCGTCAAGAGCGGCGGTAGGTAGGTACGCGGAAATGCCGTGGTGGCATTTTATTCTGATTTGTGTTGATGACCTACTCATCTACTGAACTCAGTATATATTACTCTGTTATGTATAATTTCTTGGGATCGAGACCAAGCCGAGGTCGAAAAGTAATTTTCGTCGTGTTTTTGATGACTCTTACGACATGCACGTATGTATCTGCTGCATTATGTTTATCAAATAAAAGTTTTATTTCTTCACAGTCCTAGCCATTTTTTTTGGTTTAATCTTACCAAATCACATTAACAGGTTATCGCTATCTAATCTGAGCGAGGCAGGGAGTGAGCCCCCCTTACTAACTAAGACAGCGTTTAGTTACTGCTAATCTGTGGCATTGCGGTTCGAGGCTCTGCCTCAACAACGAGAGGTCCCCGGTTCGAATCCCGGCTGAAGAGGAAGAAAAAATAAATGCTTAGGTCTTAGCTGTTTTTATAAATGTGACGCGAGGTCGCTGTTTCTGGTTTCCTAATGTGTGGCCGGTATTTATAAATGTTTAAGGCCTTACCACAAAAAAATAAACGAGTGTTCAACACTTGTTTAAAAACAAAAACGTATGGGATTTGACGTGTGTTTTGTTTTGTTAATGTTTAAATACAAAGTGTTTAGTTAACGTTACAGTATTTTCTTGCCCAATCAGTATTATAATCTATACCCACATTGCTGTTTTATTGCAGATATACAACCTTACATCAACATTTCGATAACAGTTTTTAAGTACCTACTTAAAATTATTCTCTTAAGCGTTACTCAATGCATCAAATCTACCTTAATTATAGCCCATTCTGATGCGACTTTCAAAGGTTTTATGTTCGGCTATAAAAAAGAAGTAAAATAATATTACCTACCTATCTATTAGAGAGATATGTCCTAGTTACGTTGATTTGATAAAAAAAAACGTGCAATGAGAATATAACGAACTATATTCTCAACCACTCTCAAGTATCCAGAATCCAGTGCAACGAACCGTCAAATACATTGATCAATATTTTATACTTTCTAAGCTTGTAAAAATAATTATAGAATAGAATAGAATATAATAGAAAGCACTTTTGTTCAACTGTCACAATACACAAGATACAGCAAAAAAGATATAAATAAACAAAAACAACACTGGTTGTGGTATATATATTTGTATACCCTGTCGGATAGGGTCTATCCGGCTATCCGGTATTATTGCCAATGAAATACATTTTCCAGGACGAAGGTGAATAAGGTGACCGAAGCGAAGCCTCCTTTATCCTTCGTCTTAGGTTGAACTTGTAAGAATAACAAAATCCAACGCTAGTTTTGTATTTTATCTTACTCGAATTAAAGTTTTCAAGATGCTGTTTTTATATTTCTAGTCCCGCAATTCAGTAATTTTGTCAAACGAATATTTCTAGTCGCGCCTATTTTTTGTCGTTATTCAGTAATTCATTCAGACAAAACCAGAAATATTGCCAAGCAGCTGGATTTACAGTCATTAAACAACTTGCCCCAAGTAGTGGCCAGTTCACTTGCAATGTTAATTAACTCTATGTAGGTAGATCTTCTGAATGCCTGGGCGGTTCCCGTTTGGTTACCCTGATGGTGGCCGTTACTTATAGTGCAATTTTATAATGCTGCTCCACAAAGTGCGTCAACTAAAGTGAGTCATATCTCTCATATCTCGTGCCATCTGGCTGGGTACAAATACCCTTTTATAAGCAATTAAATAAATAGTCTTACAAGGTAGATTTATTATATAGGTAGCATAATTTGTTAAATTTATATCCTCTTATTTAAATTCAACATTTACTGAGTTCGAGTTCCGAGCAAAAGAACCTTGATGTTATGAATTTATATACCTTTTTATGTCTCTACCTATATTATGTCCGCTAAGTTGCTAAACAGCAATAACTCCTAAGTTCGTATAAACTTCAGCGACCGTCTCACTAGTAGTGTTTATGGGCTATAGAAATAAATATATTTACCTGAAATGTTATACGAGTGAACCATCTCAGTCTTTCTATAGCCCTAAGCTGAATAAAACGGTTCGCGAATATTTTTATTAGTCTTTAAATTTATGATATTTTTCTTAGCTTTTGTCTTTCTCGAATCCTCAAAATTCTCTTGTTTTTTGTCTTTGACTGTCTGTCCGTCAGTGTTTCGTCAGTGACCCAGCAGCCAGTTCCAAAGCCATGCAATGCCAGTTTCGCCGCGACACTCGCCCTCTAGTATTAGGACCTAATAAAATTCAAGGCTGGGAGCGCACGTCCAGTCTGCATAGCTTCGTCACTGGCCGCTTGTAGAGTCCGGTCGGTGTGCCTGCACGTCTACTACCCGGACCCTGCCATCAGGCCCCGGGTACCCTGCCGTCACCCGTCTATTGGGAATTTGATTCCGAGGGAGCTGGCCATCTGCCAGCACCACAATATCGTCAACAGCGTCGCGTTTCAGGTCGGAATCATTTTTCACGTCGTGCCAAAGTGGGCAGGTATTCCTTCAGCAAGCGTTTCCATGTCAGGTCAGCCAGCCTCTGGGGGTGACGCCAGGATCGTCGCAGTATCCCCGTTCTTGAAGGTTCTAAAAGGATAGTCGTTGTTAGGGTCCTGTGTCAGTAGGAAGTCATTAGGAGTCAGGGGAAGGCAGTCGTCATTGTCGATGGGAACGTATGTCAAGGGCCTACCGTTTATAAAGTTTTCGGTCTCTGCAAGTAGCGTCAGTAAGGTCTGGTCACAAGGCGAAGTCTCTGTCAACGTAACGAGAACAGCGGTCTTTACTGAGCGTACCAGTCTCTCCCAACTGCCCCCATGTGAGGAGCGTTGGGGGCAATAAAATGCCTTTTAACATTTCTCATAAGGGCAAATATTTGTGGGATGAGCATGAATATTTGTTTCTAAGTCTTGGATGTTTTTTGTATGTATTTACATGTATTTACAAAAATATTTAACTCTATCAAATATTAGCTGCTTACCTATGAAATTAGCGTTTTTTATGGAGAAATTGATGTTAACTTAATTTTCAGTATATTTTTAGGAATGACAAATCCTAATTTTATAAACTTTGGGTAAGAAAATTTGGTATTATTTTTGAAACAAAAAAAAATGTTAAAACTGTAAAAAAAATATACACGAATCTTATCACGAAAATGGATGACATTAGGAGGCGCTGATTTTGTAGACAAAATTTTAGTTATCAAACTGAAAATTAAAAGAAAATTTAATAAGTAGTAGTTTTACACTTTGAAATTATCTTTTAGACAATAAAAAAATAGCTTAAATGGCTATTGAATTAGACGAATTATGAACTCCTGAATCTGTAATAAAATTTTGCCAAATTCATAGGTAAGCACCCAATATATCGTCGTCTAGTACCCATAACACAAGCCTTTTGAGCTTAGTATGGGCCTAGTTCGATTTGTGTACGATGGTCCTTATTATAATTATTACTATTATTATTCAATAGACCTGATGCTTCCGAAGCGGATGGGTTCCTCCATGTTGATGGACTCGAATGACCGTCGTAGTTCACGATCGGATACTCTGAAGGTTGTCGCATTATCGCTCCAGATCTGCCTCGGACTTTTGCGACGGGCAATATTGCCAAAATAGCGCTGCTAGTGGTTAGGTCGTGCACCACGTTTAGGTGTATGGTGCGGACTATCTGGCACGTAAAGAGAGCCACATATCTTTTCTCGACTCGCCGTCGCACCTTCACTGTCAAGGGACCGAAGTAAGCTTATTCCAAGCCAATATATTGGAATGGTCGTCCCCCGACAGTGAGCATCACGTCGGGCAGCTCCCCCATCAGCGATGGCTCGTGTCTCACTCTTCGGAGCTTGCACACCTGGTGTTCAGGCTTCTCAGCACCTAATGTCCTCGTAGGGGCCCATCAGCTACGAGGTAGCGTAACGATCAGTTGCCAAGAAGTGTGAACGTCGGCGATTCACCGAGCTGAAGTAATTGGGGTCGATCTAACCTGGTCTGTGCTTCGGTCCCGTCAACCTCCTGTCTCTCTGCAAGGCCCGGGTGCACCCTAGGCTCTTCTTGGTAGACAGGTTCTTCAGCCAACCAGGTACGACTGGCGGGCCAGCTTCGATGAGCACTGTGTTCCAACACAGGTTATGTTACGTGGTAAAAAACCAATCGGCCACGTAAATGCGAACTTTATCTGGTTCGGGGAACCACAACACACTCAGCTATATAGACAATCCTGAGGGAAACCCGAATACATTCCAGATGGCCTGCGATTTAATTTCAATACCCTAACCAAAACGCGTTTACTTTGCGAGGGCTTTCGTCTGTCAGTTGTCAAAAAACTGCTAGGTTGGCAGCAACGTCAAATTCAAAATGGCCGTTCAGAAACCATCGATCGAATATCGATTTGGAATCGAACAATCACCCGCCCGGACAGGCACCCACCTGTCCCCTAATCTACGGGCAGCCGAGACAACGTTGCTACCGCTCGTTTTAGAACCGAGCCTCCTACTAGAACCTCTGCAGACCGGGGGGTCCCGTCCTTGCCAGGGAACAAGTTAACAATGCGCCCCCTGCGCCAACGTAGTGGCAGTAGGTTAGCATCCTTAACCAGAACGAGTTCACCAACACTAGGGGGGCTGGTTTTGTCAGTCCACTTAAGGCGCTGTTGTAAGATATGCAGATACTCGAGCGACCAACGCTTCCAGAAATTCTGAGTAAACTGCTGCAACATCTGATACCTTGACAACCGATACAATTTCACTCCCTCGAAGGGGTGCTCGGGCAACGCGTTAAGTGGCTGTCCTATCAAGAAATGGCCTGGGGTCAGAGCCTCCAGGTCATTTGGATCCGAGCTGAGCGGACACAACGGTCGCGAATTGAGAACGGCCTCGATCTTACAAAACAATGTCGCGAGCTCCTCAAAAGTCAGCGCGGTCTGACCTACTATACGCCCCAAGTGCGTCTTAGCTGACTTAACTACGGCCTCAAAAATCCCACCCCAGTGGGGGCAAATCGGTGGGCTGAAGGTCCACTGTATACCCCGACGGGAGAGGGCCGTTCCAATATCCACTTTATTTACATTCAAAAAGTTGACTATCTCTCGTAAGTATCGTTCCGCACCGATGTAGTTAGTGCCGTTATCAGAGCGGATCAAAGTTGGAAGTCCCCTTCGAGAAACAAACCTATCCAAACAAGCAATGAAAGCCTCTGTCGAGAGATCAGCAACGAGCTCGAGATGTACCGCCTTGGTGGATAAACAAACAAACACACATAGGTACGCCTTGTATTGCCTAGCGGTGCGCAATCGTGAACTCTTCACCATAAACGGTCCTGCAAAATCCGTACCAACACCTGAAAACGGTCTGACCTCATTCACACGATCAGGGGGCAAGTCCCCCATGAGAGGTTGCATCGTGGCAGCCTTAAGTCGATAACAAGGCATGCACCGAAACACGATGTTCCGTATGACACGGCGGGCAGATAAGATTTCGAACGTCCACTTCGTATAATCTCCAATTCTGCCCCAAACTTCGAGGACTGTACCAACCGGACCAAATTCAATAGCGACTCGTTTCGCTCTGCCGGAGTCAGAATAGGGTTCAACGTTCGCTGATCGCGAGGAGTACGACAATTTCGAGCGAATCTCCTAATCCAAGTGGACACGTTTATCAACTTGTCAAGTGAGCTATACCGGTCCAGCAGAAACCCGGCGTCAGGGTCCTCAGCCTTCTGGGTAACATGCACGGCCGCTCTGGGGCCATGATCCGAAGATACTACTACATGGCTGTGGGGCCAGTCCGATTCTCTCTTGGCAAGCCAGGGTGGTCCCCACCACAAATGGTGTCTAACGAGTTCAGGAGCCCGACATCCCCTGGATGCACAATCAGACGGGTTCAATTCTCCTGGTACATGTCTCCAGGTCAGTGGGACCTCAGACGACACAATCTGGGAGACACGGTTCGCAACAAAAACCTCTAAGTTATGGACCGAAGCCTTCAGCCAGCACAAAACAATCTGGCTGTCCGTCCACGCGTACACCGTATCCTCCAAAACCACTGACCCACGCAACACTGTTAGAGTGTGATTCAAAAGTTTGGTCAAAAGAGCAGCCCCGGACAGTTCCAGTTTTGGAATCGTCATCCTTGTCCGAATAGGCGCTACCTTGCTTTTTGCCAAAACCAAACGCACGTCGACCTCCCCGGTGGAGGTGACGGTTCGCAAATAAACCGCTGCCGCAAACCCTCGTTCAGAGGCATCACAAAACCCGTGAAGTGTTGCCCTGTAATCCCCAGCAGGGATCAATTTCCTCGGCAGCGATACATTATTTATGTCCGATAGCGAGGTGAACATTCGCGTCCAATCAGTCAACAAATCACCTGAGAGGTGGGTGTCCCAGGTCAACTGAGCCGCCCATAGCCTTTGCATAAAACATTTGAGAGCAAAGGTAACTGGAGAAATCCATCCATTCGGGTCGAACGTTCTCGCAATCGTTGACAGTACTGACCGCTTCGTCCAGGCCTTCGGTGTTTCTAAAACCACCCGATAGGTAAACTCATCATGGACGGGCCGGTACTGAATTCCAAGCACTGACAACATGTTAGGGTTGTCAGGATTCTCAAAAACGTGCGGGTCTTGTTGAAACTCATCTGGGAGACCAGCCATCAACTCAGGGGAGTTGGACATCCACTTGCGTAGTTCATAGCCGCCTCGTTCCAGCAATTGAATGAGCTCGTCACGTCGGTCCAGAGCTTCCTCCACACTGGCTGCCCCTGTGCAGACGTCATCAACGTACAAATCTTGCTCCAGGATAGCGGCGGCTCTAGGATAGCTCACACGGTCACGCGACGCCAACTCCCGCAGGGTACGCATCGCCAAATACGGGCTAGACCGTAACCCATACGTGTTCGTGTTTAACTCATAGACCTTGACTGGCTCGGCCGTGGACTCACGCCAAAGTATCAACTGATACCTTCTGTCAGCCGGATGAATTACCGTTTGCCTAAACATCATCCGAATGTCTGCGACAAATACAATCTGGTGCCTCCGAAAGCTCGTGAGAATATCCGAAATATCACGACTCAACTTGGGTCCCGAATGTAGACACTGATTCAGGGACATCCCGTTCGAGGTAGGTGCTGACCCATCAAAAACAACTCGAATCTTGCCGGTAGGGGTTCGTAGGACGGCATGGTGTGGAAGGAAACAATGATCCTCAGATCTCCAGTCCACAGCCGATACCGACATGTGTCCTAACGACTCATACTCCCTCATGAAATCAACATATTTTTGTTTAAATACGGCGTCCCTTGTCATCCTACGCTCCATCGACATCAATCTCGTCTCAGCCATCTTCCTAGATTCTCCTAGTGGCGGTCGATCGGCCCTGAAAGGCAGTCGAGTTATAAAACGACCAGAACGAAGGCGACCAGTACTATTCTGGTAAAACAACTCGCACTCTTCTTCGTCTGCGTCGACTCGACGAGCGGTGGGAGGTTCCTCTATCTCCCAGAAACGTTGGATAGCGTCTGACAACGCTGAGCCAATAAGTATGCCATCTGACTCGGCAGGCCTAACCATTGGCAATGCCGGACCCATGATCACGTGACCAAACTTAGTATCCACAGCAATCAACCCGTCCGGCTGAAGAACTCGCTGATCCGACAACAGAAACCTACCCGGAACGTCTGCTCCCAGTAGCAGGTCGACCGGGGCTGCAGTGTCAAAATCGGGATCCGCCAACTTGAGTCCTGATGTCAGGAATCGAACGGCCGGATTCAACTTCACCAAGGGGTCTCTGCCCATGACATGCGTCATTACTAAAGCTTGCACGGATGTTTTTGTCAAAATGTCATAACGTGGAGAGAACGTGATCACCGATTGACCAACTACATTCGTAACCGTAACATTCCCCACGCCCCGTATTGATTTATTATACCTATTTACCTTGAGGCCCAACCATTTTGCTAAATTATTCGATACAATGCAGCCCTGAGCTCCAGAATCTAATAGGGCGCGAACGTATGTTGGGTTGCCCGCCAAATCCCAAACAAGCACAGAGGCGATCGGTAACACCACCGTCTCCGGTTGGGGGGCAACCAATGGTTGGGCCGCAAATTCCTAGCGAGGACCCCCGGGGCCCCACTGTGCCTGTAACCGATCAGGTATGCAGCTATACGCCAGAGGGTCCCATTGTACAAATGGCCCACGCGCCGGTTCCATTCCCAACCTACGATTCCCCGTAAAGGGGGGTGGGCGTGAATTCAACCGTGGCCGCTCCATGAGCGGGGGGGACATCACATGTGACCGACGAGGACGAGGCGACGAGCGGGGCGACAACTGAGGCGGCGTCCGAACCGCACCCGCATAGCTCGAAGGTGTCCCATGCCACCCGCCCGTTACGGCCTGCTCAACACACCCAATGTCCCGCTGGGTCGGATGCTGAGTCGCAACCGAAAACTCAGGGCCCCCCATGTAATGGTCCTGAGTGCGGCCCTGCACCCTGGTACTGCCCTGTGCACGTGGGGACGTTGGCCCCTGAGTTGCGCTCCAAGTCGCAAACGAATTCTCAGGGCCCCATGCCGTGTCACCCTGGCTACGGCCCTGTGGAGGCTGTTGGCCGGACCGGTTCATGCACAACAGATTGTTGTGGGCCCCACCACAATATCCGCACATTTTTGTGCGCGTGCAGTCCCTAGCCATGTGTGGCCCGAGGCACAGGAAACACCAGCTCCGCTGCTTGGCCATCCGGCGCCGTCCCTGAACCCTAAGTTCCCCGAACTTATTGCAATTGGCCACAGCATGGCCAATCTGCCTACAACATGGGCAGGTCTCACCATGTGGGGTCAATTCACTCACAGTCCCATACGACTGCCGGTTGGTGCGGTCCTTCCTCGTCGGAGGGCCCCTACTCACAGCGCTCCCGGCAGCTCTCTGTGGCTCCGAAGGATGGGTGACCGTCAACCCCAAATTCTCTGCCCGTCGAGCCTCCTCTTCCAAGAATCCAACCAAGGCGGAGAAGGCGGGCAGGTCCTCGGCCGACCTCCCGTGAGACTGTTCGAAACGAGTCTGCACGTCAGCGGGTAGGCGGGAAAGTACAATGTACAACAGTAGGTACGACCATTCACCAACCGGAAGTCCAAGATTCTCTAGAGCCTTGGTGACGGACAACAATGGGTTCAAAACCTCCGTCTGTATGGCCCCGACCTTGTTCACAACCGGGATACTAAACAAACGGTTCAGTTGGGCATCGGCCAACCTCCGTTTGTTGTGGTAACGTCTGACCAACAATTGCCTGG
The DNA here is from genome assembly GCA_949825045.1 of Argyresthia goedartella. NCBI lineage: Eukaryota > Metazoa > Arthropoda > Insecta > Lepidoptera > Argyresthiidae > Argyresthia > Argyresthia goedartella. The sequence goes on from OX463810.1 coordinate 18,227,267, forward strand.
CCGTTTCATAGTTACCCTCCGTAACTGTCAATTGAGCGACTAGCTCCCTAGGCTCACCCCTCAATGCTGCCACCAGCTGAGCCATCTTGACAGACTTGGTAATGTCCGATCGCATGTGCACCAAACTGTTCGAATAGATTGATGAAGCTCATCCATTCACCGGACACTCCGTCAAAAGTAGGCATAGTTATGGCAGGTAACCTGGACCCCGAACCCTGAAGCGGCAGAGGTGCTTCAATGTCACCACCATGGCTGGACTCGCGCTGTCTACGTATGTCCGCAGCCTTCTGCGTGATAGCAGCTGCCATCTCCATACATTGGTCGACATCCCCTATCAACCGTGACAGCCTGTCAGGTGCGCAACCATCAACTGATTCCGCCTGCGCGGACAATTCGAGCACCCTATTGTAACGTTCCTTAACGTCCATAGACCGCTCCAATACCACATCATGCCTATCTAAACGGTCTATCAGACCGTGTGCGGAGGAAAACCATCTGAGTTCCTTAGAAACACCCTTCTGGAAGTCAGATAACGACATGATCGGAACGATACTTACTCACAATTTGCAGTAACTCAATTTTATTGGACCCTCCAGTCTACAACCCAAACGAGGGAACCCTAAACCACAACTTAAACAATGTTGTTTTCCTTAAACAATAGGAACCGAGTTTTATATCTATATAAATTCTGTAAATACAATTTAGTTTCCCTTTATCATTATAACACACACAGATAGTCCACTAATAGATTGACTAACTGGTAATTCAATTCAATATCTGTCTATCTACTACCAGCAATAGACCTATAGCTTACAATACTACCAATCTATGTGGATATAGGAACACAACCAAGTTACCTAATAACCGCCTATACCTACAGATTGATAGTCCCAAATCGTGCCTTCCTGGAGCCCTTGACGGCTGCAAATCTCAGGAAGCCACGCTCTAGCTACCAAAATGTTCAGGCTTCTCAGCACCTAATGACCTCGTAGGGGCCCATCAGCTACGAGGTAGCGTAACGATCAGTTGCCAAGAAGTGTGAACGTCGGCGATTCACCGAGCTGAAGTAATTGGGGTCGATCTAACCTGGTCTGTGCTTCGGTCCCGTCAACCTCCTGTCTCTCTGCAAGGCCCGGGTGCACCCTAGGCTCTTCTTGGTAGACAGGTTCTTCAGCCAACCAGGTACGACTGGCGGGCCAGCTTCGATGAGCATAGTGTTCCAACACAGGTTATGTTACGTGGTAAAAAACCAATCGGCCACGTAAATGCGAACTTTATCTGGTTCGGGGAACCACAACACACTCAGCTATATAGACAATCCTGAGGGAAACCCGAATACATTCCAGATGGCCTGCGATTTAATTTCAATACCCTAACCAAAACGCGTTTACTTTGCGAGGGCTTTCGTCTGTCAGTTGTCAAAAAACTGCTAGGTTGGCAGCAACGTCAAATTCAAAATGGCCGTTCAGAAACCATCGATCGAATATCGATTTGGAATCGAACACCTGGCACTCATTCCATACCGACTTCAGGACGTTTCTGCGGTTTAGGATCCAAAAACGCTGTCTAAGGTAATAGTGCACAAGCTCCCGCCCGACATGGGCTGCATCCGTGTGGTAACGGTGCATCATAAGGCGTGTGAATTGGTCTTTGGATTGTAGTATGATTGGGTGCCTTGTGCCAGGCAATTAGCTCTCAGACTCGGCGACTGTTTCCATTCGGAAAATTGTAAACTGCACGGAACAGCCAGGCAGTATTCCTTACTAAGCGCCACTAGCCAGAGAACCTGGATTCGTTTGGTATCTCATAGGTAATAATCGTCGTACAGACGAGCTTAAGTTCCGGGTCGCACGGCGGTGGTACTGTCATGTCAAGCGCGGCTGCTGACTCCTCTGTCGGCCAGAGTTCCTCCGGCAACCGCAAGAACGGCGGCCCGTACAGCCACCTCGACCTATCCTCAAATATGGTGTCCCTAGTGGCGTCATCTGCCACATTCAGCCCGGACGGCGACCATCTGCAACTGTGGACATCGGTCAGCTTGGTTCGCTTTTCGCTTCGCTGACACGATGGGCAACATAGGGCTTGTAACGACCGCTGTCTGATCGCTGCCAGCTGAGTAGAGTCTTAGACTCTGACCAATAGGTTACCCTGCTGACTTCTAGATATCGTCTCAAGGCGTCTTCTAGCCTCGCGCCCATCATCGTGGCCTGTAACTCCAGACGAGGCATACTTATCTCCTTGAGAGGAGCGACGCGCGCACGTGCCATTACTAACGAGGTATGCCAGCTACTATCTGTCTTAGCGCGAACTTAGGTGACGCTGGTGAAATCGCTGCCGCTCGCTTCACAGAAGACGTGTAGCTCTGGATGGTGATGCCTGTCACAGACATCTGTATATAGCCGGCGTGGCGACCCAAATTTGCCTATCTTGCGCAGGTCCGCTACACAGTACAGCCAAGGCTCCTAGTATCCGGACTCAACGTCGTCATCACAACCGAGTTTAGACCTCCATACTGTCTGCAGAAGTATTCGTTCTTTCACCGTCACGTAGAGCAGAAAACATATAGGATCGAAAAATGACATCGTCATTCTTAATACCTCATGTTTCATAGGCCGCTTCATTCCAGTCTTAACTTTCTCGCTCACTTTTGAGAAGTTGAGTTGAAAACCAAACTCGTCGCTTCCCCTGGTCCCAACGAACGCAGAGAACTCGTTCTGTCGGAATGGCTTCAGATAACAACCTAACGCTGTTCTCGGCGCAGTTGTCGGGTAGAAGTTGTCGGAGAAGTCGCTGGGAATTTGAGACGAAGTTGCGGAAGTTGAATTATCTCGTCCTCATTGTCAAAGGAGTCTATGTAATCGTCGACGTAGTGTTGATCTATTATTGCTTTGTCCGCCTATGGGTATATCAGTTCGTAACTTTGTTCGTTCCAGTTCCTCACGCATTGCGCTGATTAAGGCGAACATACGGCTCCAAACGTCATGACTTCCGTGACGTATACATCGTTGCCCCACAGGCGCCTCTGTGCTTGTGGGTCCTCTGGTCTTATAAGAAACCTGTGGAACATTTCTTGTATGTCCGCAACTACGGCCAGCTTCCCTTTGCGGAAGTCCAGCAGAAAAGCAGGCAATGACGTAGAAGGTTTGGTCCACATAGAAGGAAGTCATTCAGTAACTTACCGTCAGGTTTGGCAGCACAATCCAAGACTTTCCTTTTTTTGCTCGGTTTGTTCGCATTGAATATTGCGAAATGAGGTAAGTACGTATAATATCTAAAGTGGATTTTTTAATTTGAGGCCAGAAATGTAAACAATGAACTGTCATTTTCCAGTACAAAAAATATAATAGGAATGTCAAAGTCAACGGTTTTGTTCTAGAAAATGACAGTTGTTTGTTTACATTTCTAGCCTCAAATTAAAAATAGTACAGTTGTCCTACATTTCCGCCGATGTGACGAACTTCATGCTTTGATCCAAACCTCTTTCTCCACAGAATCTTTCGGCGTGAAGCAGACAGGCGACATTCGAATAAAACGGTTCATGAATATTTGTATTAGTCTTTAATTTAGATTTTATGATATTTTTCCTAGCTCTTGTCTTTGTCGAATCCCCAAAATTTTCTTGTTTTTTTGTCTTTGTTTGTCCGTCAGTGTTTCGTCAACTGCTGGGACAGCCAGTTCCGAAGCCATGCAAGTAGACCAGTTTCGCCGCTACAACGAGTATGCAACTATTGAGTTACTTGGTAGGTACTGGAAACGTATGCGCAAAAATTTGGTCTACGCTGCGGTCTTTGGTAGGTAGAAATAGAATCAAACGGGAATAGGATGAATTAGCTTATCTCTCGGAACGTTTCTATTTCCGTTGTTTACGAATCCGCCGAGCAGTAATCAATAATCTAAAATGTTAATTAGCAAATGAAAAAACACATCGGCCGGACGGAAAAGAAAGATAGTAAGTATTAGCATGAATTCGTATGTTTAAGCCTAGACTAAAAATACTCTATGGTTTAAGTAATATAATAATAATAACAAATCTATCGATTCTAGTACATACTTAGTAAGTTTAGAAATAAATACATAGATATTTTACTTATGTGATATAACTGCATGTGTATTACATGTATGGAAAGGTAAACATTATATTTTATTCGTGATATCATATCGTTTACATTGTATCTACCAAGGAATGTATTTATAAAACTGCTCTCTACCATCGTTGAATGAGATTTTTATAACACTTTACCATTAGCAGTAAAATATATTCCAAATAGGAAAGGATCTAACTTTTATTGGGTCGTAGAGGGCACCGTAATTGCAGTTTTTTTCCATTTCTATCTGCAACCCACTTTCCAGGCAAAGTAAGACCGCTTTGAAATATTTAAATAAAGTGGAGAGGTCAACCAGAAAAAAACTGGTCACTTTTTTGTGTACCCTACCAACGGTGGACATCGTTGACCTCTTCACAAAGCTAATATTGGTCTTTTTTCTGACACTCGTCTATTTGGAAGTCAGTGACCTACAGACGACAAAGACAGACAGTAGTACTTTGTTACAAAGCAACAAAAAGCCTCTGTGTCATGATCGCTAGTCGCTCACGCAACTGAGAATAAACTCTTTTCCATTTACAGGCGTATTTATGATAGACTACGACGACGGGTTCATTATACGGACCGTAGAAACGTGGCTCGGTTCGCGCGGACAGGATATTTTTGCAAGGCAACACATATATTGTTTACCAATATATGTTTTGACTCCCAAATATGTTATATGTACACCAAATTTAGTGGCCCCATGTTTCACAGAACCGTATTAACTAGTGGTTACGGTGAGAACAGTAGACCAATTAACCATATTGTCACGGCTGAAGGACACGACAAAAGGCTTTATTGCAATGCGATACAAGTTTATTTTGCGCAACAATTTAACGACCAAAATCTTATTGGGAATTGAATTTCAGCTGCTTAAATTTTCCAATTACTATGCAGACTTTTGAGCAAAATAGGGGTATAAGTTTTGGAGATTACTCGCGTTTTCTTGGTCCTAGAAGGTCAAATCTGGTGCCTACGGGTTCTTCTCGTGAAGGCAGAGAGAACTGCGTACTCTGATTAGGTATACATTTTCCGAAATAACATCAAAAACTGAAATACGCTTTAACGAATCCGTTTGCTACAGCAACCCCCCACCCTTTTTCTCTACCCCTTCCACTCCAAGTCAAGTCAAGTCAAGTCAAGTCAAAGTACTTTATTACTGTAGATTTACATATACTTAGCAAACGTCAATTTTGCCTCTTCTCTACATTGGACCACTGTGGGAGAAGAAGGGCGTAGAAACTCCCACAGATTGATTTTTAGATCTCTTTTAAAATAGGTTGTGCTTAACTATTACAAATATGAAAAATTTAATTATTATGATTAATAAGCAGGAATAAATAATTACAAAATTATTAACAGCAAGGCCTGTGTTGAGCTACATTAACCCCATACAGTCCTGTCATTTAAGTAATCTTGAACATTGTAATATCCCTTTTTTGACAAAGTCGCTTCAACATGCTTTTTAAATTGCTCAAATGGCAATTTCAAAATCTCCAGATGTATCTTATTATAGTAGAGAATACACTGACCCTTGAAAGAATTGCTAACCTTCGCGAGTCTAAATCGGCGCGCACACAGTCTGTGATTATTTCTTAGGTTAACATTACAGCTATCGCTAATTTTGGAAAATGTTGTAAGGTTCTTGCGTACATACATTATATTTTCGAAAATAAATTGACTAGCTACTGTTAGTATGTCAATTTCTTTAAAAAGCTCTCTTAAGGAGTCTGTTCGTTTTAAATTATAAATTGCTCGAATAGCTCTTTTCTGTAAAATAAAAATAGTTTGAATATCCGCTGCATTCCCCCACAACAAGATACCATAGGACATCACACTATGAAAGTAACTAAAATATACTAGCCTAGATGTAGCCACATCCATGCTTTGTCTGATGTTCCTAACAGCGTAAGCCGCAGAACTTAATTTACCAGCCAATTTATCTATGTGGGGTCCCCACTGCCATTTGCTATCAATGGTTATTCCAAGAAACTTCGTATCATTTACTAATTCTAACGTGCTGTTGTCTAACACTAAACTGGTCTCAACTTGCCTGACATTTGGAAGTGAGAATTTGATACACTTGGTTTTACCAGCGTTTAACAATAAATTATTAATTGTGAACCAATTCAAGGTTAAAGACAATACACCATTAACATCATCAAAATCTGCTTTTTGTCTTTCAATTTTGAAGACCATTGAAGTATCATCAGCAAATAACACTATGTCAGTTAATTTCTCCACCATGAAAGGCAGATCGTTAATATATACCAGAAACAAGAAAGGACCTAATATGGAACCTTGTGGAACGCCAAATTTTACACCCGATCCATCAGATTTAACGCCGTTAACTTCTGCCTTTTGAATTCTACTGCTTAGGTATGATCTTAGTAGATCCAACGCTATATTTCTAACTCCGTAATGATTTAATTTAATTAATAGCGTATTATGATCAACACAATCAAACGCCTTCGACAGGTCGCAAAAAACTCCGATAGCATCCTGTGCGGCCTCCCATGCAGAATAAATATGAGATATAAGGGTAATACCTGCATCCGTAGTTGATTTACCCCTAGTGAAACCGTATTGTTTGGCGTGGAGTTGTTTGGTACGTTTGAAGTGTGAGAGCATTTGATTGAGTATAATCTTTTCAAATATTTTACTTAGTGTTGGAAGAACAGATATTGGTCTGAAATTTGAAGGATCACCCTTATCTCCCGATTTGAACAGAGGTATCAGTTTACTGTGTTTCATGAGGTCTGGGAAAGCCCCATCGTCAACACATTTATTGAATATATAAGCTAAATGTGGGGCTATAACTAGAATTACTGAACCAATGACTTTGACTGATATACCCCACAGGTCTTCCGTTTTTTTTAAGTTAAGTAATTTAAACGTTTTGACAATGTCCTGGGGATATACATGATGAAATTTTAAATATACCTTACTCCCCCATCACACCCCGACCCCTTGAAGTTTAACGGATGAACAACTGGAATTATTATAAATAAAATAACCCGACTGCATTTCAATCAATACCACATACAAACTTATGAATGCACCTGGTTACGTACATGGAGTATGAAAGTAACCACACCAATAACTGTGTTACGCCATAAGACCGCCGTTTAAAAAAAAAATGAGTCAACAAAAAAAATCTAGATAATTATCGAACCTGCTCACCAAATTTCACAAGAATCGGTTGAGAAATGCGTCCTGTAGGCGAGAACAGACAGACAGACAGACAGAAGGACAAATGCATTTTTGGCCAATCTTGAAACTGGACGCTTCGCTCGCTCGGTCGATTAGATCTTTCCGAGATACTCCAGTATTGCGTACTCTTGCCTACTTAACAATCATATAGATCTCTAAGATATCTTTCAACTTGGTCTTCTGAAAGATACCACTTGTTAGAGATAAGCTCGCCTTAACAATTTTATCTTATAACTTTTAACCATCTCTAGGTTATTTGTGTGCAATAAAGAAATTATGAATTATGATTACGAAGGCACACATTGAAATGACCTCCTTAAAAACTTCGTAAATTTTTCATCGTTTCCCGATGATTATCATTAGTGGTAAAAGTAGCCTTCCTTTTTATTTCGTTAGTGGTGGAGCAGCGTCAATGTAAGGGTCTCCATGCTCGTCACGAGTAGAAAGATGCATCCCAATGCGCTACCACATAGTCAACTGTAGCACACCTAACGGCATACAAACGAGTCAATATTCCTTCAAATATCCACGATCCTCTTGATACCCACTATTTACCTGCATATCTCTCTATTTCGGTAGTAAAAGTGACAAAAACTTTCAGTCATATAATCTACAAAAACAACTTTGTAATCGCATTCAATTTGTTTGGGATTACAAAGTTACATTTGGATGTGAAATATCTCGAAATCGGGACTGAAATTGCGAATCGTTTGGGTTTTCCCTAGCATTTTTGGCAAAAAAATAGTTGCCTTCAAAATTTGAGGCTTGTGGATCTGCGAATTGCCTTAGAATTTTGATGTTCGGTAATTCAGTGAGTGTGTCTGTCAATGCGTCAGTGAGGAAATCAAGGAACCTTGACTTGCTGTTGTTTTCAATCCACTGGTTCAAATTGAAGGATATTTAGGAATATACCTAGTTACATTGTTCCGGGTACCCGGGTTCGAGTCCCGGTGGGGGCAAATATTTGTTTGATGAGAACGGATGTTTGTACCCTAGTCCACGCCTAGTTTATCTATCTATTGTTGTTCATTGTTTATCTATCTAAGTATAATATTTATCTATATAAAAGTATGTGTATCGTTGTCTAGTACCCAAGATACAGGGAATCCTAGTTTGGGGCTAGATCAATGTGTGTAAATGGTGTCCAAGGTATTATTGTATTGTATTATATTATTGTACCCTCACATATTCCGTCAAATTAAAATTCAGCTTCATCGACTTGGTTACAGAGGGGTCGAAAATTCCCTGAATGGCTCTTTGAGCAATTATATATGTTAGTCATTCAATGAAGAATAGGATGGGTACGGTTGTGCCTTTGCTCGACTTGGCGAGGGCACTACGCCCCCAGATATCTGAATATCTGCCGGAAACTCCGCTGTTCCGTCCCTAGTGTAAAATATTGGAATCAGGAAGTTGTTTGTTTCCAGCGAAGCGTTGTATTTACTGTTATTGAAAATTTTGGTATATTTATGGGTGTTGACGCGGATCTGCCTCTGCCATTAACGGTACATTTGTGGAACTAAGGTGGTTTATGCATGTGCTAGAGACCGCACCGGAGTTGTAATTCACAACGCGACGTGTCATTTCGAATATCTACAAAAACCACGGCCGAGAAAACTAGATCAAAGTGTCAAATTCACAACATAGGGTATAAGAATACCTCGATGAAATTGTATTTCAAGACTTTATGAAATCAAGATACATCCCTAGCTTTTACTCACGATCTTGCTTGTTTTATTATTAATTCTACAGGAAAGAGGGAGGCTTTGTGTCTGTGATACCACTGCTTTTCGTCACACGTAAGACTAGCAAATTCAAAGCCAGATTCCGGCAGTATTGTAATCGTAAGTAGGTTCCGTGCATATTGAGAACAGTAATGAACGAGTAAAAATCGCTGCGGGGCGAAGCAGTGGCTGGGTGTGAATTGATTTAATTTTCAATTTAGCCCAGCTCGGAAGCCGAACTTTATGGTCTGGCCATGAAGGTTTATGGGCACCCAGGGATGATGGTGAGCGGTTCCGCAATTAATCGTTCACGACTGACAATCCGGCTGATCGCAAGATGGGGCGAAGAAAATTATGTATCATTATCTTGTTAGAAAATATTCATGCATTCAATGTTCTGTTCTAACCTAAGGTGGTACCTGCTTCGTTGTTTTATTTGTATTATTATAAAAGATTGTGATATCAAAGTTAATTAGCCCTGCCGTTCACTAACTATTTCCAATAGCAATACTTTAGATAATCCACTATCACAAAACAATTGTTATTTTAGACCCTTATAATGTGGCGAATAATAACTAGCTATGAACATGACCTGGGTCTAGACAGGAGCTCTACTAATTAAACTAATCCGATTTGTTTGACCTCACAGTGCTAATCTAAGCCTCCAGGCAAACTAAGGTTGTTAGCCATTGTACATAATCCCAGGCTTGGTACCTTTAGCCGAAATCTGAAACTCATCTATCACGTTATACCGACGACTGCAATTAATCAATCTTCAGATACTTTATTTACGTTGATATTTCTGAAAACACAATACTGCTCCATAGTCAGCTATCACCATCTCAACTTTATGATACGTAGCTAAGGTAAAGTCGAAGTATAGTTCGATATAACATTTATAACGTCATATTCAACTTACGTAACGTATACCTTACGTTCTACATTAACTACGCGAATGTGCGTTCGACTGTACCTACCTGCCTTTTATGTTTTGACGAGGGTTGCTTGACTCTACATCAATACGGCTTCGCGATACAGCCTCTGTAAGTAAATTTTCAACACACTTGCTCATATAGTGACTCCGCTTTTAGGTTTATATTGGAGCTTATTACGCGCTAGTTCTTTTTACTTTACATTTCCGCACTTGTGCGGTATCTTTTTTTATCTCCGCTTAAGAGTTTTTATGCCTTTATAGGCATAAAAACTTGCTTCTTGTTTATACAAGAAATATTTTTGTGAATAAATAAACTATTTTAGGTTACGTTAAATATAATGATAATTCAGTCACCAAAGTATAATTTATCAGTCTATATTTGTTCACTACATATTTACCCTTGCGAATTCAAACTTTTTATTTATAGGCTGTTTAGCGGCTTAGCCAGTGCCTTTATGAAAAAACAAAGTTAGCCCGCCATTTTCCATGAATTAGGTTTTACGTATTAGATTTATTTCTCAAAAGAACAACAGTTAGTCCAATCCCAGAGAAACATTAAACTTAACATTAAATCAATGTTAGTAATATATTTGTTAGCACACAATACCTATAAAAGTAATTAAATATTTTTTCCGACTTCTGAGCTAAAAATAGCACCTTCGCCGCTTGATTTTGAGTTCTCATGCGGAACAATTCTATTCCTGACTCGTTCGAAAAGGCTTTTTACGAACCTCGCTACGACCCACGCCTTCTGCTCGTGCCGTAAACTTCTCGGTTTGTAAATATATTTCTTTGTGAACTCGTGGGAAATAATATATAACGCACGTAATGACGGCAAGTTCTTTGCATGTTTGACAAAATGAATTTATATGTTACTATTTCACACCTTTCATTCGGAAAAGTAAGTTTTGCTCCACGACGAGAGGGAGCACAATGCTACATTTCTGTTTAAGTTACTTTTTTAATTTATTAATTGGCATGTAGTATTAACGCAATGTGACACAGATCTTAATAAATAATCGATTGTAATTTCATCGTAATCGATTAAAAACGAACATGTTTCAAGTTTTAACTTTAACAACGTTAAATGAAAATTGATGGATTTTCGTAATATTTTAAAAAAATGTCACAATAAATAATATTTTTTACTGAAATCGATGACTGTTATTGTGATATAATGAATATTGATATCTGATACCATTGTTATATTCGATTCGATTATTTTTACACATTTGTAAAAGTAGGACAGGAATATTTTATCTGTCCTTTCCCTAATCCGTCACATTCCGCCATTATAAAAAAATAAATTTTTCGTTGTTCGATTACTGTAAATGTGGTTAAAATTCAAAGTGTAGTTATGTCATTATTTTTAGAGCATTTTATTTAAATTTTCCTCATAGTTGGTGTGAAAAGTTGTATGTTCAATATTATTTTCATCATAGAGGAGCAAAATTATTTTCGTTATGGGCGTTAACGCTTGAATCCTTCGTTACGCTCAGGATTCTAACTTAGAATCCCTCGCTACGCTCAGGATTCTATCTATACCTATACCACCACTATACCTTCTCTTCACTCTGGATTCAATGTACCGCCCCTCGCCGTAAATACATCATTTTGCTGCCTTGAGACACAAATAACTATAGTTGTGACACTGTAACTTAAATAAAACCGACAACACTAGACAAAATATGCTTTTTTAATTGTGATTTAAAACTAAGACGTGATTGTGCTTCTGTATTATGTTTTGCGGTAGTTTGTTAAGCAAATGCTCCCTCAATCAAGATACTAGATTTACTGTAGTTCGTCCGCGGCGTTATTAATTGTATGTTATTGCTATTTCTAAGGATATGCTTGAATTTTGTTTTAATAAAAGTTATTTCTGATTGAGTCAAGTTGTTTAAAATTTTGTCAACCAGTATACATGTTTTGTAGATAAAGATTTGTCTGATATGCATTAATTTAGTTTATTTTAAAAAATCCATTTCGAATCAGACTTAAAGTAAGTTATTTTGTGTTATTTGTAATTGTTTTAGATGTATATTGGCTGCACTTCCCAAACTTAAATAAGTTAGTCTAGATGCGGTTGGATCAATGAGTTTATACCAACCTTTTTATGAAGGCATGAATATTTGTTGAAGTTTTAGTTATTTGGAAAATTGTTATCAAAAGTCTGTTACTATCCTCGCAAGTGTGCTGAAGCTGAAACACGGGTGCATTGGTCATCATCAGACATTCGGCTGACTTTTGGCGCTCGCCGAGACGGCTCGCGCAAATAATACTGCCGCGTGTATGATCGCCAACTTTGCACACTTATATCCTAATATACATGAGCTCCGTGGTCTAATGGGTTTCACGCTTGCTTCTCTCACAGGGGATGCAGGGTTGCTTCCTGACCATGTACTAATAAGATAATTAATTTATCTTAAGTACATTATCGGACGTTCAGTGTTGCGGATGACACGTTATGCTGTAGGCCCTGACTGCTATCGCTACGTGGTGGCCGTATAACCCCTCCACCAACTCGCACAGAGCCAGCCTGGTGGAGTAGGCTTAATCTTACTCGTATCCGGGAAAATGCCTGTGCCCCTCGTTGGAGACATTATTGGGCTACATTTATATCCTAATGTAGTATTTCTAAGAGTTATGATAAAATATGTATGTCTAGGTATTCAATACTCTAAGAGGTAGTCTAGGTATTCACATGCTCGCAATGCGCGAGGATCTCCACGAGGAAGATTGACTATTCAAGCCACATGCGAGCACACGAGCGAGTTCAAAGCTCTGAAGCGGTCGCCGTGACCGAAATCGGTCGGACCTCTTATACTCTATGACGATTTTTTTTTAATACAATCGTTGTAAAATACTGTGCCTCTGCCAACCCCTTTAGAAATGGTGTGAAGTTTGTTATGAAAAACCTACTTGATATTTTATCAACAAAAAACACAGGGTAAGTGTTTTGGCCTTTACTATAACGTGAATATGAAATTAAGCAATTATTATCTCCAATTTATTGCTGTACTCAATCCGTACTTATTTTAAATGAGGTACTCCGATTTCTGTATTGAGAATTTCACTAATAAAATACTTTAGTACCGCTCTGTCTCTGCAAATGTCCCAAAAAATAAGCGATTTTCTCAATTCACAAACCGGCGGCGTCGCTTAAGCTACTTACATGACATGACTCAAAGCAATTACCTACTTTAAAAAAATCCCCAGAGAAATAAAATAGAATTGATTGATTACTTACCACGTTATCGGAAGTCTCATAATAGATTAATAGAGCTCCTGAAAAATATATAAAGACAAATAGAACGAAGGCCTTTGACAAAAGAAATAACATGTTTGTGATTACTCTATGTACCTATATTTGAGATACAAAGAAGTAGTCAAAGTCACACAGTCAACATAAGCTTTACAGTACAAAGTTAAGGTTATTAGTGGTTGAACCTCAAACCCTTTCTTACCTTCCCATGTGCGCTGGTAACACTAAACCAGGTACGTTAGTCACGGGTATTGAATCACTGGCGATAGCGGCATGATGAAGAGTCCACGACAGTCATGGTGTGATCGTGAATTGTGGCCAGTTCCCCAGAACACCGCGGGGGCTGAGGGGAGGCGGGGTGCGCGGCGGAAGCTGAGGCCACTGACTCATTCCATGGCGCTTAGTTGCAATCTCAATCTGCGGTAGAAAAAGCTTTCGATCATTTTAGCTACACTATCAGCAATTGTTATTATTAGTCATTCATTTCTGGGGAGTTATAACATTTCGCGGCAGATTTCTCAAAGATACGGAGTAATCTTAGATAAATAATGTCCAATTGTAGACCACTCGTAGTGTCCTTTGACTCACCAGTATGCCTTTTAGAGTCACATAATCTTACAAAGATGGTAAACCCCAACTTACTTATTTCTGGGAGGTCTTATCTAAAACTGCGTGTGGTAAGATTGGTAATACACTCGTATTAACACTGCGGTCACAGCAGGCCATAGGTATATTAAGATAATTTATACAGAAAGGTAGACTGGATGTTCGGTGGATTGCGAGTCGAAGTACAGAAACGTCGCGGGTGGACCAGACATTCGGTCACGAGTCACGAATGCAAAAAAAAAAACTTACCTGTAATTGGCCCACAACATGTACGTACTCGCATGTGATCAAGATTGGTTCAGATTTTGCACAGAGAAGAAATCAACTTCTACACGTGGCAGCTGTGCCTCTACTACCGGTGTGAGAAAAACCGTGGTGATGTCGGTGTTCATTTTGCTTCTATTTGTGGGTTTTTCAAAAGCTTGACCGTCGTAAACTCGACCCTCGCGATGGTCCACGGGAGCCTTGTGTCCGCCGCACGTAGGACGATTTTCGCGTACCGCAGGGGTCGTGTTCACGGCGGCAATAGTAGGTATCATGTAGAGCTGGCTGCTACTGCGATGCGAACGGGTACTCCATTGGACAACAACATGCACACACATTTCAGACAAGTCTATTATCCTCACCACGTCTATCGTGGTCGCGACTGCATCTATTAGTTAAAAATATGCCTGGCCCCGTCTGCCCTATGTGACCCTGGCGTCTGAAACATTTCAAAGGTCACGAGCTAGACGTGAAAACATCTCTGTAAAAACTATTTAGAGCATCAATTTTCTTAATGACAAAATAATATTTTAAAAGTTTTAGGTGCCTACACGATGTAGGTGAACGGGGGTCACTACAACGTCAAAGTTAAAGTCCAAATTTCTATATTAATAAAGATATTTATATGTACTTAGTAATTTCTTGTTCTTGCCTTGAATGGAAATGGCTGACAAGTTCTTGTTTTGAACCTGAATTAGCGATAAAGGTTGTGGTCACCTACCTGATATTATTTTTTTAAGGCTGGTATTTCATCGCCCATCAAAAATACTGATTTGCGCAGCAAAAAAGGATCAGCAAAAACACTTTATGTTTTAAATAATTAGTCAGTACTTAAGTTTATATTTTAAGTATTTTTTGTTATTCATACATGTTGAACCTAACACGAAAGTTAAAGAGGGCTTCGCTTCGCTCACCCCCTTTACCCTTCACCTAAGCTACCGCAGCCAATATAAGGGATATTTGCTGTGCAAATCAGTATTTTTGATATGCAGTTTAATATTTCCCTTTTTTTAAGCTTCAAGATGTAGGTGAACCTCTGCCTGACATTGGGTTGTCATGATTGATGTACAAGAAACAATTTTTAACGATTTATCCAGACGTGGGACAGTCCTATAGAACGAGAATATTATAAAAGAAAGAGTCACCATCTGTTAATTATGGTAGAAGTTCGTTTTTTAAAGTTTCTTCAAATAGTCAACAGATGACTCTCTGCTGAAATTCAGATAATTAATTCAAGATTGTGTCGTTTTATCAAAGTTCGGATATATTTATCTAACTTAATAAACTACAATAAAAGTTTTCAGAGGGCTGACGCAATTTTAAATTGAGATTTTGTCAAAGCAAAAGGTATATTTTTCTATATAGTCACCCAAAAATAATCTTTATTATTTTTACTGGCAACAATGACATGTCACAATGTCGCAAGAAAACAGTGTTGCCGATTTAGTTAGAAAATGTAAACACTTCTGTTTTATTTTAAAAAGTGTCATTTTTCCAGTAATGAGCAATGAGTGTGTTATTTTTCTGGTTGTGACTTCTTTGTTGTATTTATGTGCATTGTGCAACAAAAAACACATTAAAATTAGCTAATTACTGGAAAATACTTACCTACCCATCGAAATAATTGAATACTTATATGTATAATTATACGGTATGGATATATGAATTAGTTTTGACTCTGAATACTAGATGGCGCTTCAACCTTGTCATGCATAAAAGTCCCGAGAGAGGGCTCTCTTTTCCCTTATACTTATAGTTATATTACTCTTTGGATTTATCCATACGCAAAAAAAAGGGTCCCGATTACCGAAACCAAGTGTCTTATGCCTCCCCGGATAAGAAAGGCCGTCACTCTATGGTTCATCCACGATTTATCGTTCTTTTAAGCTTTTTTACTAAGAGCGAAAATAAAAAGATCAATATTACAACTTACACGAGTTTCAAGGGTCTATTTCAATCAGGGATTCATCGCGCATCACGTATTACTTTTTGGTTTACTCGTCAGTGAGAGCAACTGACGCTTGCCACTGGCCACTGGACCACAAAACTACTTTTTTTTAAACCGGATTGTCATTTCCCATCTCGCTTGCTCGTCATGCCCCATCTCTTTCTAACCCAGCGGCAACACTCTTCGGAAACTAATTGAAGGTAACAACCATGTTTTAATAGCCATGAAGAATCAGAGCAGGCGGGATATCTCAAGATAAAAGCAGCCAAGTGCAAGTCTGACTCGCACACCGAGGGTTCCGAACAAATTACGCTTTTAGTGATGGAACTACAAATAAACGGCAATATATAATAATAATAATAATACATTGTACACTATTTACACACATTGATCTAGCCCCTAACTAGGATTTCCTGTATCTTAGGTACTAGACAACGATACACATACTTATTTA
Organism: Argyresthia goedartella; assembly: GCA_949825045.1. NCBI lineage: Eukaryota > Metazoa > Arthropoda > Insecta > Lepidoptera > Argyresthiidae > Argyresthia > Argyresthia goedartella. The sequence continues at coordinate 18,243,757 of OX463810.1, forward strand.
GAAAAATATTATACTTAGATAGATAAACAACCATGACTAGGGTACAAACATGCGATCTTATCAAACAAATATTTGCCCCTACCGGGACTCAAACCCGGGACCCTTCGGGCATTCGGGTCGTCGATCGTTGTATATATATCGCACTTGGTTGGTTGAATCAGACACTAAACTAACTCTCTAGACATTTAATTAAATACCGACGTTTAACCAAGTAACTAGCATTTTGATTTAAATAAAGCATCGTCGAAAACGTTTAACAATCTGTCTTACCGAAAGCCGGCGTGTTGGAAAACAAGATGGTGTCACGACAACAGTTGATTTGCACAACTTATATCAGGGTAAAATATTGCGGTAGCTTAGGTGAAGGATAAAGGGGTTGAGCGGAGCGAAGCCCCCTTTATCCTTCGTGTTAGGTTGGACATGTAAGAAAAACAAAAAATACTTAAAACATAAACTTATGTACACATAAAAAAATATTTATATTGTATATGTCTTGTTGCCTAGGCACGTTTAGACAACTCGTTTAACGTTTCTTTCACTCACTTGACGGAATTTTATTGACTTGTTTAAACGTCGGCATTTAATTAACGGTCTAGAAAGTTAGTTAAGTGTCTGATTTAATAAACTAACTGTGACATATATATTTGTAATTGCTCATACAATGCTTCTGGCCCCACACTAGGATACCCTTTGTTGTGGGAACCAGATTCAGCGACGTCACCAACATGTAAACATCCTAGACCTTTTTTTTCCTCCCCAGCCGGGATCCGAACCCGTGCCTCCCGCTTGGGAAGCAGAGCCTCAACCGTTACACCACCGAGGTCGTCGTTTTTATTGCAATGGCCTAGAAGTTAGATCATATCACAGATATAAGGGACCATAGTTGATATCAATCAACTTGATACTCTCCACACCACACGTTCTTGAGAAAATGGATCTCGACAATGAAGTGATCCTTAACGGTTCCATTTTTCCGGTCCGGAACTCCAAAAATGTGCGTAGACTTATCCTGGGGCCATAGATTTAAAAGCCTGTTGGACCATTGTGAGTAGATCAGACGAGACTTACAAGTTACTGACCATACTTACTGTGTTATAAAGTTACAAGGCCTATCTCTGCACATCCTAAATCAATCTACAAAGCTTGGTCAAACAGTGAGGTTCGACGTACAGAGGGTAGTTGCTAAATAAGGGTTAGGAATATCTACATACATAGTAAGCCGCTTCGACAAACTATTAGGTTACCAAAGTAGATAAACCTTTAATACAGCTCTTGGTGTTTCCTTTGTACAAAAAGCTTGCAGGTCGCTTCTCGTTATTTTTTTATAAGCTTTAATTTAGTTTCACCTGTCCCGTTCTCAGTCCGTCTGTCTATAATCAAATCTCGCAAATGGAATATGACCCACTGTCCGGTTTCCGATTGAAAATTTGCATGCATATGTCAATCGGATAACAATGCAATATTTTTATGACAAGGAGCTGATCTGATGCTGGAGCCGGAGGTTGGCCATGGGAACTCTGAATAAGAAGGCACGACCCCGTCGAGTTTGGGCTCGTTTAATTCGTCTTATGAAGTAGGTACTCTGGTCCCAGTTGATATCCAGGGTCGTATGATGAAGTCAAAATGTGAACATGGGAACACTGTAATCAAACCACACAACCCCATCGAGTATAGGCTCGTTGAATTTGTCTTGACAAGTACTATGGTTCTAGATTGCTTTCTTACTATAGGGATTCATATTTATTAGTTCTATTTCGGAGCGGAGCGGAGAGAAGCGACCCATGTAGTTTCACAGAACCGTATTGGTTGCTTTAGGTCACTTTCTGTCCGTATACTAGAGTTAGGTTGTGTTTGGTCACAGCTGTATGAACAACCTGAAGCAGCGCGAAGCGGAGCGGAGAGAAGCGACCCTACGTAGTTTCACAGAACCGTATTGGTTGTTTTAGGTCTCTTTCGGTCCGTATACCAGAGTTAGGTTGTCTTAGGTCACAGCTGTATGAACAACCTGAAGCAGCGCGAAGCGGAGCGGAGAGAAGCGACCCCATGTAGTTTCACAGAACAGTATCGGTTGCTATAGGTCACTTTATGTCCAAATAATAAAGTGTAAGGTCACAATTGTATGTTCAACCCGAATCAGCGCGAAGCGGAGCGGAGAGAAGCGACCTTATGTAGTTTCACAGAACCGTATTGGTTGCTATAGATTATTTTCTGTCCAAATAATAAAGTTTAAGGTCACAATTGTATGTACATCCTGAAGCAGCGCGAAGCGGAGCGGAGAGAAGCGACCCCATGTAATTTCACAGAGCCGTATTGGATGCTATAGATCATTTTCTGTCCGACTACTAAAGTTAGGTTGTGTGAGGTCACAAGCTGTCGTGTTTCATCAGTAGCTGTGTATAATAAAGTGTAAGGTCACAACTGTATGTACAACCTGAAGCAGCGCGAAGAGAAGCGGGGAGAAGCGGTTCCATGTAGTTTCACAGAACCGCATTGGTTGCTATTGGTCACCGTTTGTCCGAATAATAAAGTAAGGTTGTGTTAGGTCACAACTGTATGTAAAACCTGAAGCAGCGCGAAGCGGAGCGGAGAGAAGCGACCCCATGTAGTTTCAAAGAATCGCATTGGTTGCTATAGTCACAGATTGTGAGAAAACAATATTATTGATGGTGTTGAAAACTTCATTTGACTGGCTTAAACTTAAATATATGGGTAACGTATTTGTATGAAATAGGGTGTTAAGTATGGGTGAAATTATTTTTTGGGTAAAACTTTTTACATTTGCTAAACAGTTAAAGGTGAACCGTATACCTATAGGTGCTGTAGACAGGAACAAAATATATCGACTTGGCTGTTTTTCAATCGCAGCGGATTAAATGCGCACATGGGGGAGTTTCCTTTAGTCTTTTTACGACGGTTTTCATCGGAGCGTGGCAATTACTGCACGCTTCGAAACTTGATTTTGGAGGGAGAACCTAGGGAAATTTTAAAGTCCACTGTTTATGAGAAAAACGAGGATAGTTTTTTTTCATAAAATTATGAGTAAACAGGCAGACTATAGTGTAATTAGTTTATCGGGGTTTATGGCTATAAATAGGTAATTTCTATATCTATATACTGACACAGAAGGTATAAGATAACATACATCATAGATGGAGAGAGACATACATTATCAGTCACTTATTAGTATTATGTCTCACCTAACATTAATAATATACAGGATGGCACAACCTCAGTGGTCCAAAAATGGTTTTACTTATAATAATTCAGTCCAGGCAATTGAAGGTCATTATTGTCTAAGATATTATTCTTAGTTTATAAATCAAGTCAGAGTCTCTCTGGATTCCAAATACAAAAAGAGAACGTGGTCGCCCCAGGAAGCGCTGGAGTGACGAGCTGAGGGACCACGACAAGTACTTACTTAGTAGGGAAGAGACCAGGAGCGTGAAGAAAGGAAAAGGGGAAGAAAGGCCTTTGCCCAGCAGTGGGAAGGCCTTGGCTAGTAATAATAACAATAAATCAATCCAACGGAAGCCAAATAATGTTCACCAAATTTAGTGCCCCGCGGAGGTGTGTCATCCTTTATGTAATAATTTGCCGTACTACAAAAAATCCGCGACATTTTGGTAAACGTCTTCAACCGTCTGTACGACGAATCATTCAATCTACCCTGTCCTGTGCCCACCAAAACCGATGTTGTCCAATTAAAACAGCAACGACTGTGTCGGTTTCCATTAATTTTCACGCCCGCCGCCGTCCCGGTCCGGTATCTCTGTCACGTCGCATCATGGTTGCGCGGGCGCATGAAAATCATCACGTGATCATGACCGTTGCATCGCTCCACAAAGCCAATACAATGAAAACGATACCCGTGCGTGAAGAAGACACGCAGCAGAGCGTAATGAAACTATTGCGATGGGGTAACGACATTATTTATAGCAGAATTACGTCATATTTTAAACCACGAACTTGCCAACTTAAAAGTATTTGTTAAAAGGGCTAAATAAATATTTCAACTCAGTTGACTACTTATAACTAGACCAATAAGCTAACAAGATTTTTAACTTTCAGCTTAGCTGAAAGAATCCTCTTTTTAAAGATAATCCTATCTCCCGATAAATCAATGAGGTTTTTCCAACCGTAAATATAGGTTTTTAGTTCCAGTTACAAAACACTATCAATCGTTTCTGAAACGGCGGTACATACTATAGGGAAATAATGGCCGTTTAAAAATAAAAGTGCTTTCAGTTTGTTTTGTATCTTTGTATTCGACTATTTCAAATGAGCGTCCATTATAACTTTTAAATCGTGTTGTTAGGTGGCTGAAAAAACTCAGACAGATGTTTTTTGTCTTTTTCAGTCACGGACTGTATATTTTTGGCGTGAATTATTCTCACTCGTGCTTGCTCATTTATCAAATATTTTTAGAGGTTGGCAAGGCAACCACCTCGGGTCATGCGGCTAGCTAGTGCCTGGGGCTTTTAGTTTGGGATCAGAGTTAAATCAGTTTGGATCATTTGTGTTACTACTGTAGTGTGTACTTAGGATAGAATTCGTGATGATGTTAAAGCGTTCGTTTGATAAGTATCCAGTGCTTCACACTGATTGCAGATTAGCCAAAATGGGATCAACGTAACCAACGAATTGAGCAGTGTAAATTTATTTGGATGGATTAATCAACAATAAGGTTTATCTTCAGAAATAATCTCGTTTCAACAAGACAATAGCCTCTGTCCTGTATTTAACTCTATACTTGAAACGTGTGTGACTATATCTAAATTGACAGCTCCAAAATGTGGTGTGGTAGAACCACACTATTTAGAAACTTTCTTATCGACCAATAGAAGCGATAAAACGGGGTTCGACATTCCACAGTTAACTATGTGGCGTTGTAGTTCGTTCGGTCGCCGCCTTCGTCTAATCAGGGCCATTATCTGACAAGTGTGATATCCTTCCTCCTCGTGTCGATGTTTACTCGAAGGTCTACTCAATATTTATTGAACAGCCACTCACCCTGTCGCCGCCGCTCGGGCAAGCAACCTTGTATTTGTACGGCTATAATCGTGAAACTAAATAATACGCGGTTAACGGCCACAACGTGTGTTTTTGGTGTAAAAAGTTGTGAAACAGACTTTCTATTTCGGAAAAGGTGTTCATCAGGCTTTAATGGCACTAACATGGTAGATGTTGCACCTAATGAGTAGGCGATAAAGTAGCCACCGTGTCTTTCATCGCTTATATCGATCAATAAAGCAAGAGGTTAAAAAAAAATAACCTCTACCACCTAATCGTACTTAATCTTACAGTATGTGGGTCATTGCTAATTCTATAATCAAATAGATAAACAATATCATACTCCAAATGGTATGAATTGCTCTTTGTATATCATTTTGGAGTGATTGTACGCGAGATAAGAGAACCAGTATTGCAGGTCGCGAAGGGTCAAAGCGCGCGTGCGCGGTCCAAGGCTACTTACTATATTATACAACATACAAGACTTGAAGCTTGTCGATAGATGCATTCTATAATGGCCTCTATTGCGTTTAAAATTCAAACTAATAATAACCATTCAGTTTACCCCACACAATGTTGTGATTGTCACCGACACCGCTTGCGCAGGCGGTTGCAACTTAGGCAACATCAACGTACACGGCCAATGTTAATTACCTATCAATTCTATCTCGGTATGGCTTGTGATGATGATGCTGATGAAACGAGTCGGACAAACGATTGCTATGCTTTATTAGGCAACCAAATTGAACATCGCTCGGTTGCTAGCTTTCTACGCTGGACTTTTGCATACATAAGAAAATGCTGCGTCCTAAAATCCGGGGGTTTTATGGAGATGAAATTCGCGTGAGAATTTCTAGTTGGACTGTAAATGGGCATCGCTGAATTGTGCCTGCAAATTCTGCAATCACCCTGTGCCAGGAAGCACGCCACACGCCCGCGACTTGCCTCTCTCCATCTCCATAATAACTTGAATTTCCTACATATGAAGGTAGTACAGTAAGACTCAATAAAATCGCTCGCATTATCATTTCTTAATACCTTGTCACGTTCACTGAGTGCGAAATCGTTTATCAGATAATGGCATTGTTGGAAAGGGACCCCAAGTGACAAAGTTCCAATTTACCGATGATTACGCCAAAAGACATTTTCGGATCTAAGGAATCTACCAAAACGAAGAAAATTCATATTCTTTATTGCATAGAAAATTTAAAAGTACAGAGAGTTACAAGAAATGTTATAAGCAAAGGCGAGCTTATCTCTAAAGAGAGATTTCTTCTAGCAACCCCAGTCAAGACAGGATAGTTCATAAAACAGGACAGTACTAGTGCGCAATAAAACTATACATGTAAATAAGAAAATTACTTTCAATATATAAATAAAATAAAATAAATAAATACAATATAAACTTAATTAATAAAATATACCTCAACTATATAAAATACAATAGATAGAATTCACACACATATATAAACTATAATATATCATACATATACCCACATAGATATGGTACCTATTACGGAAGAGAAAGGAAATGCACTTTCAATAACATAACATAACATAGCGTCACGCCTTTTCCCATACGGGGTGGCAGAGGCACAATTGTGCCAACTTTGAGCCAGTTACTCAATATTCTATTTTGCGTGACAGGGGGCCAGCCCATCGCCGCAGCTATGGAGTAATGAAGGTTTCCTCACGATGTTTTCCATCACCCCGTTAGAACCTCCGTATAATGTACTTAAGATAAATTAATTATCTCATTGGTACATGGTCAGGAATCGAACCTGTATCTCCTGTGTGAGAAGAAAGCGTAAAACACATAAGACCACGGAGCTCATTCTTTTCTTAAAAGTGAAAATCGAGGGACTATCCCTAATATAGAGCAGGGAAGTGCGTTCCAGAGTCTGATTGCCCTTAAGCTAAACGAATGTTTGTAAGTGTAATGCCGAGGAGTTGAAAAGAGAGACATCGTGTGGGATCTCCGATTGCTATCCTGGGGAAAATAAACTCAAAACGTTCTCGAAGATATGTGGGGTAGCGGGGATTTCGCAAAATATTGAATAGATAGGAGAGAATGTGCATATCACGGCGAAGACGGCTCGGAAGCCACCCCATCCTTGCAATACTGGCAGACATGGTCATACTTGCGCAGCCCGTAGACAAACCGAACCCCGAGATTTTGAAGTCGTTCGAGTTTGTTCAGTTGTTCTTCATTCGCACTGACCCAACAAACATCCGCGTAGTCTATTAAAGGTAGTAGAAGGGACTGGGCAAGGATGATTTTTAGTCTGCCGTGGCAGGAAGTACTGCAATCTCCGGAGGGTTTGAAATGACGCAAAGGCTCGTCTGCTGACCTCACAAACATCTGGCGACAGCAAGTTATCAAATAAAACACCAAGATTCTTAGCTTTCTCACTGTAAGTGATTATGGTACCATCATACAATACAGGTTCGACGGGCATTTTCTGAATTGAGTTAAGCGAGTGCCGTGTACCCATAATAATGGCTTGAGATTTTCCTGGGTTGACAAACAACCCATATGAAATTCCTGCTCATTTCCTGATATTATCGAGGTCAGCATTCAACGCCTCTACAGTCAGTTTTACATTTTACATTCACACGGAGAGAGGTGCCAATATATTTGGAGTTCATCTGCGTATAGATGATAAAAAGAAGTAAGAATGACAGAGATGGAGTTAATGAAGACGTCAATGTTACTGAGAAGAGAAAAGGAGAAAGGATACCACCCTGCGAAACACCCGCGAAGAGATCACACCAGTCCGTTGAGATCTTTTCAGACTTAATGCGCTGCTGGCGGTCTCTCAGATAGGAGTCAAACCAGCGAGCCTCTAGTCCAGCGAGGAGACTCTGAGCGACTTAAGAGTTTCAACCAGGATATAGCAGTTGAAGGCGCTACTGAAATCAAGTAGTGTAAGGACCATAAGCTGCTTCTGATCCATGGCCAATAGAATTTCGTCAGTGATTTTAAGCAGAGACTTGGTGGTGCTGTGACCCGGCCTGAAACCTGATTGATGGGGATTAAATTAGTTTCTAGAGGAAATATAGGGGGAGAGCTGGGAGTGAACAATTGATTCTAGGACTTTGGAGAGGATAGGCAGAATAGATAAAGGACTGAAATCTTCAAAGGAGACGGGCTTGGACGTTTTAGGTACGGGAATCACAAGTGCGTTTTTCCATTCAGTGGGGAAGCAATATTGGGTGATGATTGGTAACAGCTCATCAAATGCAATCATTCAAAATGTGAAATATTTTTATGTTTTGACCATTGAAGACCATTGTCTTATAACATATACGTAAATGTCAGCCACAAAAATGACTATAATAATTAAACTAAATAATTATAAGTCTAGTCTACGGTGCTCATCTTTCCGACCAAAACCGTATGTGCAGACTGGCACTATTTTGGAACCTCTTTGTCGCGTTCGCCTGCGCTGGTAGATAGGTATACCGGTACACGGAAGCGCCTAACTGCAGCAACCGAACGTCGCCGCCCCTATTCCTATGTAAATCCCGAGCCGCACCACGACAGATAATACAAATGCAATTTGCATCTCTCGTTGCCCTTTGTGTTTAGACCCGCTATCGGCGTCCTGTGAAACTGGTATCGCTTGTTGGCCCTACGACATGAATAACAAGCACCTTCTAATAGACAATGGGGAACACAGAACACAGTCCCGAGTGATTTGACATTCATTGGAGCCAGGACCGCACGTGATCATACCTACACACTGTTAAATCCGACGCGAATTGAATAATTTAATCCGAGCCAGATAAGCCGACCCAACTTCGGGAAGATATCTGCTGAGGTAATGCCGCATAATCACATTTCGTTTTGAGACTTCTTATTCTTATCAGCGATACGGGAACGCATTGGAGGAAATTTCTGTGGAAAACTAGGGTTAAGAGTGACACGGATTTTAAAGTTGCAATGTAGATTGGACGTTCATCTGGCGCATCTCCGAGATTCTTCGTGGTAAAAGTTACACATGCTTGGTCGATATTCCATTACCACAAGTGCCCTCTGAATAAAACGCGCAATAAGTTATTGATACGACAAGTAACATAACTTTTTGTTTGGTGCATTTCATTTCAGAAAAACAAATATTGCCTTTGCGATGCAGCCATCCTTACGTAAACTTGTAAGCACTCACCTTCCTAGACAAATATCAACTATCACAGTACAAACTCGTATTCTCACTGCAGAGTAGTAATTTCTGTCTGTAATGTCTAAAGTATGCGTATTTGTATGCATTGAGCTCCTCAACGTGTCGTTCCGTAAGTAATAGTGGAACCGAACTGGGATGATAGTCAAAGGATTTATACAAATTATCCCACAATACAGTCACAATTTAAGCCATTGGAGTTACTTCTACTGGTTCTTACATCGTGCGTCATAGAGACGATACTACATATATTGATTGATTTCCACAAAGCGGCTTTACGTGGTCGTGGACTGCTAAGGCAGAGGCGTGTCATTTCCTGTAATGGCAGGCTGTTATGGCAGGCGGCGGGCAGCGATGGTTAGAAGCGCCTGCGACGCTACGCAGAACCGATTAGATGTTTTTTCCCCGAGGCGCATCGTCCCGGCATCCGGTGGTCAGCGACCAGATTGTTCCAGCTTCGTATCTTGCATACTAGTCTAGGCATACTAACACAACAAGTGAGGAGGAAAAGACTGCTGGTCCGTTTGTAGAGTCATCATAAACTATGTGGAATAAGTTGCCTTGTGAAAATATTTACTACCTGAATAGTGTTTGTCAAACATTACATTTGTAATTATGAATTTATTATAATATGCTGTAACGTTCATAACTAGAACTAATGAATACTAAAATGTAGCACAAGATCTGCTGGCTATATTTAGGGTGTATTTAGCAGACAGGTGTTAGTAATATTTATGGGGGGGTTGTTACGAACAAGGGTACATTTGGGCCGGGCGATCAGCTCTTTTGTATGGAGAAGTGAAAAATAAAGCTGCTCTAAATTCGGTTCAAATCGGTTTCACAGTGAAAGATGAAAGTTTCAAATCGGTTTTTAAAGATAGCCAGCACATCTTGCGTTTCATTTTGGTATTGATCAGTTCTAATTATGAACGTTATAGCAAGTTATAATTATAATAAATTCATAACAAATGTAATGTTTGACATGCACTATTCAGGTAATTTGTAAGTTGTTTGTTTCTGTTAAACCCTGCATATTTTAACTACCTTATTATTGGACAGTACGTTAATATTATTATTTTTAATATTTATTACTAGCTGATGCCCGCAACTTCATCTGCTTGTTCCTAGAAGTTATCATTTACCGATATAATGTTACCCTCCTATTGGCGCAGTCGGATAAAAAGTATCCTATATGCTAATCTAGCTCATAAACTATCTCTGTGGGAAATTGTATTCAAATCCGTTCAGCTGATTTAGCGTGATAGAGGCGTGCACACACTCAAACATCCAAACATCTAAACATCGCTACTTTAACATTTACAATATTAGTTGGATATATTTATTAATATAAAAGGGTGAATTATTGTGAAAGCCTTCAATTAGTATTGGTTGATCTCTTCGATGATTTCTTATATATCTGAGTAAAACCAGGTTTATTGGCAAGTCCTCAAGCACATTCCACCCGCGCGATCATACTTGCCTGCATATCCTGCTCTCTAGGGTTGATTGCGCTCATTCTTCTATAGAACTAGTTTATCAACAGTATTGTACGCATTAGGCTCCATTCCAACATATAATTTATGGGCTGTATTGATGTCCAATGGTGTTATTTATTTAAATATGGTGCAATAGACTATTGAAACTCCAAATACTTTTATTACATTCTTCTGCTCGTCTCACCTCGTCTATCTAATCCACAATATAAAGTAATTTGTTTTCGGCTTCTGATGTGCCTAAGATGGTAATCACGGCAGGAATGTTGAAACGACTTATCAATTCGATATGCTGCGCTTTTTTGGACTCATTTCGTTGCACATGTATGGCTTCGTTATTTATATAATAGCCTTGTAAAGAATTAGAATGTAGTGAGGATATAGTGTTGTTGCTTTAGGGCGTCCACGATTGGACTCTTAGTTCACATCAATTCAAAATTAGAAAGTCTTAAATTCTTCATTACTATGGATATTTACATCTACTTGGAAAACGTAATGTTTTGCCTTTTATCTACATCGGACAACTGTGGGAGAAGGGGGGCGAAGAATCTCCCACAGATTGATTTTAGATCTCTTTTAAAAATTGGTTTAACTAATATAAATATTGCAATATTAATTATTATAAATAATATGCAGGAATAAATAATAATAATATTATTAACAGTGAGTTCTGTGTTAAGTTAGATTAACCCCACAGTCTTGTAATTTATGTAATTTTGAACATTGAATTGTTGTTGCGAGTAGAGTAGGTAAGTAAGTAGTAAGTAGTAAGTAAGTATTTTGCGAAATTTGTACAACCCTAAAGAGCTGAATTACATAACATGGATTATTTAAATTATTATACCTCACGGTCTAGTCGATACATTGTTCCAATTATTATTACGCAAGTAATTACCACACCATGTTAGAAATGGCGTGATGCTATCTATAAATAGACGTAGAAATATTAGGTCTAGTTTTTTCGCACGCTGGTTCATTTCAGCTCAGTTCCCTAATGGGGCTTGGCAGAGCCCGTAAAAGCTAAATGCAGTGTGAAAATGCTTCATTAGTCAGCCCCACCTGTGTGGTTAGCGAATTTCAAACCACGCTTATCATGACAGGTGAAATATATTCAAATTATTGCGGGTACGGAAATGATATTTGTCATGATTATGAATAATGATGTAATTAAACTATTCGAGAAAAAGCGTATCCATTCATTTGAATCTCTTCTATTTTGTGTAGTATTTGAACACACCTTCACCCTATCCCTTTCTAGACCGTCTATAGGTGTTATTCTGGAGACATTAAGTCTCCGCGAGGGGTTAATGAAACGCGATTTTCAACCTTATTCCTTGGTAATGAAGTTTAAAACCTATGAAACCATATATGGGTTAGTATGCAGTAAAGGGTTAAACGCGTGTCTGTTGAAGATAACACTAGCCTCATTTGTCGCCAAAGTCCCATCTTTAGATGGCGGCCTAGCCAGGCCAGCCTGCCCTAAAAGGTAGTGCTGAGCCGAATTTATTTCTGGTCATTTATTTTAAAACAGGTGAATAATACAATACATTTGGGGCATCCATTAATTACGTGAAGCGTATATGACGATTTTCTGTTTATTTTACTGTTTTTGAGAGGAAAATACGTGAGATTTGCCGAGAAAACGACGTGATATTTGGTGAGATTTGTCTTGATCGCCCCTCCTCTCTAAACACCACCCATAGTTAAAGGACCTGCCCTTGAAAGGGCGTGCGGTCAACTTGGTGTAGTGAACAATATCTGAATTGTGTACGCGACAAAATGGAAGTGCCTGTGAATGGATTAAAAATAAAGTCCATGGAGGCCGCAAGCGGCAGTAGGTATCCGGGAGATCCTGAGCCATAAAGATGACCTAAATCGATGATCTAATTAGCTCACGAGCAGAGTGAGGCAGGTATACCTGGAGCAGGTACTAGTAGAATATGTATGTATTGTAAAAGTACCATATAACGTCTATTTTTTTGTTAAAGTGCACTCACTATAATGTGAAATAATATAGCTTTCGGAGTACCTATATGAAGTCAAAGTGGAATAAAAATAAAGAAGATTGCTAACGAAAAATAGTACATTTTGTTTGTTTTTGGAACACTCAGAGAAAAATCGGCTAACAAAGCGACAATAAAAGCTTTGTTAGAATTTTATTGTTACCGCACGTAAGTGCATCGTCGCTGCAGCTATAGGCCCATAGTGGCTGTGACAACTTTTTTATTGTTGAAATTATTTTTGTTATTTTAGCTAAAGACACGTAGATACAACGGCACGTTGTCAACTTATCAACGATATGAAGTGATATTGCAGCAAAGTTTAATCTATCAAAATAGGCGTTGTTACTATGGCTAAATGGTGTTGACACGGCAACGTTATGAAGTGATGTTACAGCAAAGTTTAATCTATCAAAATAACAGTTGTTACTACGGCTAAATGATGTTGTTGATACGGCAACGTTATATACTAACAAAATACGAAGTAGATGTTTTGACAAAGTATTCTTAGATAAAATTACAAAGTGTCGTCTTATACTTGTTCTCGCAAGTGCAAACCGTTTCTCCTATTCTGCCAGTTTCAACGTGGATGTCGTGCAGAGAAGTAGTGTTTGTGCTCAAGAGTAATATGAAATATGGCATTGGAGACTTTTTTAACAGAAAATAAACTGCGGCATCTGCTGCAGTATATGCTTGGTAAGTAACAGTACCCTAATACAATTATGAGGTTCATGTCGTTGACCCGTTGTCGTTGTCGTTCACAGTCTTGAATCCAGAAACCCACCAAACAAAATCGCGATAAATCTGCTGCAAGAAGACTCCAACCTCATGCAACAATGGTCGCAACAATGGAATTCAACAATGGCCGGCAAATTGACCTCAGATCTTGTTCCTGGCTCCAAAATAAAGGGGTCCCAGCTGCCGAGGTGCGACTGGTGTAACTTCAACAGACTACGGACGGGACTACGCATGGACGCTGTGCCTAATATAATAATAATAATAATAATAATAATAATCGTTTATTGCAGGCGTAAAAGCCCATAGAATAAATTACACATTATGTCAACAATAAAATAAAATTTAAATTCAAATAAATCATTACAAAATAAAAATGTCAAAAAATTTAAAAATAAAAACACACACACGGCAGGGGAAGAAGGACGAGTGCTTAGGCTACCCACCAACGTGTAGCCTCACCCAGTGAGCCAGCAGCGGCGAGTCCCACCGTCCAGCCAACGTGCGAAGAATGGAGTTGGAGCTGCCGCGTACGCGCGCTAATAGCGAGGCGCTGCGTTTCCTAATGATCGCGGCAAAGCCGTCGACCTTTGCCTCCGCAAACATGCCTGAGGCGCTGCAGTACCGCGGCAGGCCCATCACTACCCTAAATGCATTGTTGTACTGAATACGTAGGGCGCTGTATGCACCCTGCGTATAGTTGACCCACAGGCTGCACGTGTAGTAAGACTGGCAGTATGCCCTGAACAATGTTAATTTTGATTCTTTACTACAACGAGCGAACCTGCGAGCCAGCATGTTACAGCGAACAGCCAGCGCCCTACGCTCCCTCTCAATGTCACAGACATCTTTGAGGTCATCGGTGACCCAGTGGCCCAGGTACTTGAACTTCTTAACCCTGGTCAGAGGAGAATTATTAATGTAGACTGGAGGCAGGTCAGAGTATGTTCTCGTGCCTGACTTGAAAACCATTAGCTCACTCTTTTTCGCGTTGTACCTGAGCCCATGGGCCTCCGCATAGGACTCACAAATACGCAACAGTGCACATAGCGCACCGACCGATGGGCTCAGCAACACCATATCGTCAGCATAAGAGATGTTATTAATATTTTGTCCGTCTATATGACATCCAACTCTAGTGCTGCTGAGCTCCTCGATCAGGTCATTTACATACAAATTAAAAAGTTTAGGAGAAGTGAGCCCCCCTTGTCTCACACCACAGTCCAGTCTGTATGCACCAGAGCATGACCCCGCCCACCTGACACAATTGTTTTGGTTACTGTACCAGAATCCAAACAAACGTGTAATTTCTGGCGGTACACTCGTTTCATTCCGCATTTTCGCCCAGAGTATGTTATAGTTGACTAAATCAAATGCTTTAGACAAGTCTAAGAAACATGAAAAAACTGGCGTATTCCTGGCGGTATAGTACTGAACAGTCTGCTTGAGACAGAAGATAGCACGTTCCGTTGAGAGTCCGCACCGGAACCCGAACTGATGGTCTGATGTGACTGATGTCAAGTGCCTATCTAACTGTTTATCAAGCAAACTGTCCAGCACTTTTGCAACGACCGTTGCCAAAGAGATGGGCCTATAGTTATTTAAATCAGAAGCATCTCCAGTTTTGTTTTTGACAATTGGAATAACCAGCGTGTACATAAGGTCATTAGGCAAGTAAGAGTGACTTATACACAGACTAAAAACATCGCTAGTACCCTACCTACATGGAACCCAGCATGCTGCAAGTGCTCGATGCTGAGGTTGTCGTGTCCAGGGGATTTTCCTCGAACCATATTTTTAATCACTGTTTGAACCTCTTTAGCAGTGAACCTAACATTAAGATCCCCGGTGAGCCCCACTTCCGCAGCATCGGGCACGCGCGAGGACGCTGCTCCTAAAGGCGATTCCACTTTGAAGTGAGTGCGAAAGTCCTCCGCTATATCGGTCGGATCATGCACGCCAGCCACGCTCACAGGAAGACTCGCCTTCGGATTTAATTTATAAGTAGACTTCCAAAATTTTGAAAAGTTTTGAAAATATAAACATCGCTGCGGCTGAATAGACTCCCCTGCTTGTACCTGCGGAATTGAAGTACAAGACATCCAACATATTATCTCTGAATGCCCAGAAATGCGATATACCGGGGGACCTCCCGAGGACCTGATCAAGCTTACTGACGAAGCCACCGAGTGGCTTAAATCCCTTAAAATTAACTTGTAATTTGGTATGAACTGTTTACAGTAAAGTAGAGATTAATACATACTTTTGATATAATTATTTTCTTATTTTCTTTTAGGATTCTCAAATACCTCTATCCTCTTATCGTATCTTGTGCTACCCAAGCAATGTACTACATTGTAGATTTCAATCCCTTCACTTTGTAAATGGTACACTGAAAAAAATCTATATTCCTCGAAGCTTCTGCCTATATATTGTTACGGGTATACGTACCTTGACCGGAGTGCTCTGTGTATGCACCATACAAATGTATGTTGTACATCAAACATCAGGGTACGCATACTCCTGGAATAATAGTCAGAAGCTTCGGGGAGTATATAATATTTTTTCATGGTGTACCATTAATAAAGTGCAGGGATAAGATCAGCCATGTTACTTTGCTAGAGCAGCAAAATATATACGAGAAAAGTAACTTTGTCGGAGAAGCAACGGTGAATTGATAAAAGCACAAAGGAAGATAGCTAATTCAACAAAACAAAGTTAGATCCACGGACAGTAAACCTTTGTCTTTTTAGCAAAACCCCTTGTCATCGGGACAATATACCTTTGATATGATAGCTAAAGGCATTTGTCATGGGAACAAAAGGACAAGAAATCATATAGTGACACGAACAATTTTAGCATTGTAATTTCAACAATGTTTTATTGCTATTACATCAAAATTGGTAAATTTACTTAGTAACAATAAAAACGTTGCCCTCATGCACCTTTCACGGCTGTCCAGCATCAAAGTTTTTTTGTTGCAATGGCAATATTTTTTTGAGAGTGAATGAAGCATTGTATGATATATATTTTATGCAAGAGGCACCTGCCTCTTGTATAAAACTTGTATACCTACCTATGTCTTGTATACCTATATGTCACCGTAAGATAGAGATAACCGTTAGTTACCTGACGACCTCTGTGGCGCAGCGGTCGTGGCCCTGCCTACCATGCGAGAGGTCCCGGGTTCATTCCCGGCTCGGGGTAAAGAAAAAAAACAGGTCTTGGATGTTTATATGTGTGTGACGTAGCTGTTTCTGGTTCCCACGACACAGGGTATCCTAGTGTATGTATGTGCCTGTATGTAAATGTAAATGTTAAGTTAGTTAAGTAAGTAGTTACAATCTATCCCGCTAGTTTGTAAAATATCCATAAATCTGATCAGGCTGCTTACAATTTAACGTAGTAATTTTCATTAATTAATAATTAACATTGCAATAAAGAAAGATAACTCAGTTTTTGAAACACAGCTTTTTGCAATCGCAATATAAAAAATATATATTATAGGAGCTACTTAAGCAAGATTGCGGGCTCTGAAGAATTAGCTGATTTTGCCTATGCATTTAATAGTGTCTATAAAGACGATTTCAAAGTACGCGAACCGTCGGAAATCATTAGATTTCGAGTAATTTTTTAATCGCCATTACGAGCTTACGGGTCCGTGGGGATGTGGGAGTATTAGGGTTGAGAATCGACGGATTTTGCTGTTATTTTTAAGCTCGACATCATTTGAAGTTCATTGACCTCGAGGTCATCGAACTTGAGCTTTCCCTTTTGTGAATTATTGACCTCGAGGTCATCGACGTTGTACTTGACCTGGCAGATAATATTATTATCATTAAATGTTGTTATTTGCATAAGATTCGCTCCGCTACGATCCGCTTTTGTTTCTGCTAAGTTAAAACCTAACCCAATTGAAATTTGGTCATCATAACCTAGTCTACCCAAATTTGGTATTTCAGCTAATATTCTTAGCATTCAATGTTGTTTTATTTCCATACGCTTCGCTCCGCTCTGCTCTTCTCCAGTTTTGCTCCTTCTAAGTTCCAACTTAACCTATAACCTATTTGAAATTTAGCTACAATAACCTACTCTATCCAAATTTGGTTTTTCGGCTAATATTTTTAGAAAATATTATGGCGTGTAAAAAAGATTTTAAATTAAAAGAAATTAAGATAAAGAGGCTTTTTAGGTACAAGATTGATAAAAAATTTAGGGATGATTTGGTAAAGTAAACATTAATTTGTGTGGTGAATCAAAAAATACAAATTTCAGAAATTTCGTTATAAGGATCGGGAAAAAAGCCAGATATTTATTGTCAAATGTTTAAGAAAGATTGGCTTATTCTGATAGGATTTATGATTTTATTGGTTGTGCTTATTTTGTTAATCAATTGGTTTATTTGTGGTGTAGTTTTTAGGGTTCCGTACCCGAAGGATGCCAAACGGGACCCTATTACTAAGCCTCCGCTGTCCGTCTGTCTGTCCGTCCGTCCGTCCGTCCGTCACTGGGCTCTATCGGATCAACCAAATTGAAGTGAATTTTCATAGAATGTGCATTTCTGTTGCCGCAACAGCAACAAATAATGAAACATACCGATTTTCAAGAATTAAAAGAAGTACCCATAAAATAAATTATTGCTATGGCCATTTGTTTAGCCATTTTTCACCGATAAACAAATAAAACAAAATGTTGTTTTATTTGTTTATCGCTGAAAAATGGACTCTCCCGATCTTATCGGAAAAGATCTTTAATTGCAGTTATTGAGTGTTGTGCTTAGTTATTTATCAATAATATGATTAATAATTGCTCATTCGAATTATAATATATGATATTAAGTTTTTTATCATATTTGATTTTATTTCTGTAAATAAGTTACTCAATTTCTATCCATTTCCGGTTTCAATGAGCAAAGAGTTTCACTAACCTGAGTACATAGTTTAATACTTACATACCACATTAACAAAACTATTTTTCCATGTTTCGATGTTCGGCCTTGAATGTAGTCCTACCTAGTATTTGATATTTATTATTAACAATTAAATAGGTATATGTACTCGTACAAAAGACTGTCGTTTTACGTGTTTCCACGTACCATGGTATGGAACCCTTCATGTGCGGGTCCGTTGCCCTACTCGCACTTGACCGGTTGTTTTTGGTATTCAGTAGGTTAATCAGTGAAGATCATTCGTTTACTGAATCTTATTTTGAGGTTCAGTTAAATATTCCCCTCTAAGAAAGAACATATACATATTTAAAACTTTAAAACATGAAGATTTTTTATTCATTGGTTTTGGACTTTATTTGTAAGCCATGAGGTTGAAAATTAGATGGGCATATAGTGGACAGAGCCTTACTTAGAGTTAAGTGCACTGCAACTGTGGGCAGCATAGAAGTCAGCTGAACCCAAGATTTCACAGGCTTTAATTTTTGTTGGCTAATTTAATTACGCTCGCCGTATTATTGGCGACTGCCGGGGCTGGTGGCTCGCGGCAGTTTGGTAATCCTTGGCAAGCATGTATATCAAGCGTAAGGCTGAAACAGACGGAACAAAATTAATGGCTACCAAGTCATTGAAGTCGATGTCGATGTCGGATCAATCGGATCCGAAATGTCACATCGATATCCCGCAGAGCCGGGTCGAGACGAGATCAGTTGTAAATCAACCTCCAATCGAAGATATCATGGAGCAGAGCCGACGTATACCACAAACTAAACGCATGGATGGATGGACTCTTATCACCGTGATATAAGAGCGTGGCGAAAATACGAACTACTGATCAATCAGTAGAAGTATTCAGAGAAGTATTATTGAAAGAAATAGCACAGATACTATGATACTCTACAGGAAATAGTTTAACATTTGTGTCATTTTCTCGAGCAACGATGATGAACGTGTGAAGCGTCAGCTTCATATTTCCCATGAAGTCTAGCTAAGACTACGAGTATACGGAGATTTGTGAAGCTTGAAGTCGGTGTAAGAAATACTCGGACTGAATGACCGAAAATACTCAACGTATGGTGTTGTTTTATAAAATTACGCCCGACTCAGGGGTGGTTATTTACACGACACTGAAGCAAAAAATGTATTTAAAAAAAAACTAGCGAAAAATATCAAAAAATTATTAAATTGTGGCCTTACTTCTATCACTTGCTACCGCGCTCGCAATATTGAGCACTCCGTGGACCGGCCGGGTGACCGCACGTTGCGGATATTTCAGGACAAATTGAACGCGGAAATTTGTGAAGCAAAATTATACGACGAAAAAAAACTGTTTTTTAATTACGTCCCTGAGTCGGGCGTAACTTTACCAATAAACAGCCTGTATGTAGCTCCAAAATTTTAATATATGGAATTAATGGACATTTCAACGCCAGATCTTATAAAATTTATCACTTAATGGTGTTAATTAGAAGTTTAATTGAGCGAAAAATGATTTACTACGATGATGCAGATTCTAATCCCGATCATGTACCAGTGAGATAATTAATAGTACATTATCGGGCGTTCAGTGTTTCGGATGACACGTAAAGGTCCCGGCTACTACCATTACGAGGTAGTGGTCGTAAAGCCCCTCCATCAATCCGAACTGAGCCAGCGTGGTGGAGTATGGCTTAATCTTACTCATATACGGGTAAAGGCCTGTGCTCCTCGGTGGGGACATTAATGGGCTACATTTATTTATTAATAGCTTTTGCCCGCGGCTTCTCCCGCATATTTTACTTTTTTTGTAGTCAATATATTTCGAACCAATTGTAAATTTTGAAAAATGAGGATACTATTTTTAGGTTGCTTTTCACAGTTGTTAAGACTTTCGTTCTTAAAGTACCTCTTAATATACTACATTCTATATAGGTTCTGCCCTCAGATGTTAATACGACCAGGCTCCTAGGTGAGCTCACTCTCGAGCAGACCACGTAAAACTGGCCGTGCGAACAGCAGTCTCCCGTAAGATCAAGATGGGAGGAATTTGCCTGCTTACCTGATTTTTACGAGCGGACATCAGCTCATAGTCAAAGGGCATGTTAGGGGAACAGATGGCTCCGCTACTATGCGCTGCTTATATACTCTCCGGAGAGCGGCACGCGCGTATCATATCCTTTTTGGATGATTTGCTTAAAAAATATATATTAAAATACGTTAATATGTAAACATGAAAATCACAATCAATTATAAATTTCCTAACTCGAGAGAATAATAAAAACATTCTTAAAATGAACAACAGAACGAAAGCAAAGTTGTAAAGCAAAACAAAATTTACAAAATTCTCATAAAAATTTTCCACATATTTTTGACATTAGAGGATCATTTTCTAAGTACGCTGTAACATGTCCTGCTTTATTTGTAACCAATACATAGTCTAAATAAGATACAAACTTTCTACACCTAATATTACCATAGGTGGAATTTCCAAAAATCCTTCCTTGTGGATGCCTACACTACGCAAGGTGTCAATGTTCAAAATCTTATAATTTTTTTGCTTTGAGACTTTGTATACACAACCTCATCCCCCTTTTCACTCTTTTGGGAGTGGAATTTTCGAAGACGCTGGGATACTACTCAGTTATATTCAATTTTCAGCCTAAAAACAAAATTTGAATATCCTAACTTCAAAACTTACCTTTCATACAAACTTTAACCCACCATTTTACCCCCTTCGGGGTAGTTTTTTTTTAAATCCGCCCTTATACCTTGTCTCCATTATAAATGGAAGCTCTATGCAAAATTTCAGCTTTCTAGGTTGCAGGGTTTGGGCTGGTCGTTGATGAGTCAGTGAGTGAGTCAGGCCTTCTCTTTTTATATACCTCACCGTAAGAAAGTCAAAACCGTTACTTGATCAACTATCGACAGATAGTAAACCAGATCAATAGGGATTAGAATTTACGTTTATTTTGTTCTTACATGTCAACCTAACACGAAGACTATTCGGGGGCTTCGCTGCGCTCGCCCCCTCGTCTTCACCTAAGCTACCGCAGTGTTTGCCCTGGTATTTCCTTTACAATTCAAGTTTAAACCAGTTTACTATTTAGCGGGTTTTACCGTTAGTTTATCAACTAACGCGTTATATAGTAAGCAGTACGCTACAGTTTACTATCTGCCGATAGTTAACCAACTAGCGAGAAAAAAAACGTTGGTTGACCGAGCGAGCGAAGGCCGATTTCGAGACCGATTTTGTCTCTATGTCTGGTGTCTGTCAGTTCCGGGCTAGGGAGCCACAGTTTTCAAGCGATCCTCACAAAACTTGGCACACGTGTTCCTTGAATTAAAAGATTTTTATCGAGAGCTTTTCAAGATTTTCCCCTTCGGGGAGTTAAGATGTCATTAATTTTTGTATGTTTTTTTTTTCTGAAACCTATCGTGTGGGTTATCAAATTAAAGGGCTTCATGAGACGGTTCTAAAAATATACTACACCATTACTTTTCGGCCGCCTGTTTTCTAAAAATCCAAGAAATCTTTTCAAAACATACCAAGTTTGGACTCCTCGAAGTAGGAGACGGATTAGTAAAGAGGATCTATACAGATCATGAGAGCGGGTGAAATAGGCTATAACTATTTTCGTGAAAAGTCAATAGATTGTATTTTAATACGCAAAATGTAGTTTACGCAAGTAATTGGTGCGGCTACTTTACTACTTGATTTTGATTGAATCTAAAATACTTACCTAAAAATGGGTTCACAGTCCTCCCTGTTAGCGAGGTCTACTGCCCACGGGGCTTCTAGTTTATCAATTAACGGTCTTACGGTGACATTATATACAGATGTATTTACTTGCGCATCATTGATACTATAGCACGCCTGGCAGATGAAATGCGAGATAGCCCTTATTTCGGGTTAGCTTGACATTGATAAAAAAAAACACTATAAAATGTCCTCAGTGGTGTTGCTGTCGAGGATGTGCTTCCCAAGCGACAGGTCCCGGGTTCGAATTCCGGCTCGGGAGGGAGATAAAAAAATCCCCAGGTCTTGGATGTTTGAATGTCTGTGACGTAGCTGTTACTGGTTCCACGGCACAGGGATCCTAGTGTGAGGCCGGAAGCAATATATGTGCCTATGTGTAAATGTTATGTCAAAATGTACTCGAATGTATTGTTGAATCGCGTTCCATCTGTCGAGCCGCAGAAGCTTAGTTACACCAGTTAAGCCGGATTCGAGCAATACGGAGCGTCGCTATCGTTCAACATGCACCAACATTTCAGCATTGGCTCTTTGCCGATTGTGGCATTCAGTGGAAACTGAAATCTGAGGTAATACTGCGTCCTCCGAAGAGTAGGGCTATTCTCGAAATATATATTTATATGTATATATATATTATCACACCTTTTCCCATAAGAGGTGACAGGGTCACACATTTTAGCATACAACTATGTTCAACCAGTACCTAATTCAATAGCCGTTTTAATTTGTTACAGTAAAATATTCACGCAAAATACATTACGCCCAACAGTAGCTTTGCGGAAAGGGAAATTTTAGCGCATGGGAAAAGCCGTGACTCCTTGTATCTTTTTTAATGTTCACGTGATATTTATGGGTAGAATTGCTCTTCAGTGTCCACAGGACAAGAACCGACTGAATTCCGGGCATTCAGATTCGTGTCCTCGGCATCGCAGACATTCGATAATGTTGGAAATAGGCCCTGACACAAAACAGCTACTCGAATTGCAAAATATTTGCACAGTACAATTCGAGCCAATTCAAGTATTGTAAGAAACGGAATTGGCTGGGTCGGATGAAGATTGTTTATTAGTCTAAATCAAATTGACTAAAAAGTAACATAAAAATATTTTTTCTATAATTTGCTAAATGTTCATCCAATTTACTAAATGTACATCAAATTTACTAAATGTTTATCAAATTTACTAAATGTTCATCAAAATTGTACAGCCTATTTTGTAATAAACATGGGGTCGCTTTGCTTCGGCTTCAGGTTGTATTAATGGCGGTCTAACAGCTAGGTTATTTTCGCCAATGTCACGTGTTTTTCTAGATTTCATTGTATTTGGACAGGTTCTCGTTCGAGGACGTGAAGGGCTGTAGGTTCCAAGTATCTCCTTCGGACGTGAGCAATTGCCGCCCTATAATAAAGTGTTAGCCAACCACAGTATTCTGACAGAAAGTGACTTTTATAGCAACCAATATGGTTCTCTGAATCTACATGGGAGCACTAAATTTGATGAACATTTAGTTATATGGTAGACAAAACTGTATTTTGGTAAACAATATATTTGTGGCAATTTCAATACATATAAACCAACCATAATTGTACATATTCGTGTGATCTTTTCATTCAATTCCTAATTAATCCATCAAATTCTACAAATCCTAAATCCGCTATCTGATTTGTAGAATTTGATGGATATATTATAAAATAATCTAGTTGTGATGCATAGGCAAAATAAAAGGCTTGCCTCAAATGCTTCAAACAAAGACATCTTCGTTGTATTAAGTCCGTGAAATTGCTTATTCGGTTTATAAGAGGTCGATTAGAACGTCCGGTACTGTTTTAGTTAAAGTGTCTATATGTTATATAAATTTAACATTAATGACGTAACAACATTAATGGCAAAAGCTGAAAAGTCGTGTCATCACATTGCCATGAACTTTGCACGAGGACGCGCGACTAGGGCGGGCGGCAGTCGCAATCTGCCGCCCGCCCAACACGATTAGTACTGCGTTAGCCGCCCTAGACGATGGTCGCGTAGCCAACTAGTCGTTGTGAGAATACTGATTGTAAACATCGAATAATGTTATTGAATGACGCTGAAAAATCTTTACAAAAAGTGTGTGAGAAATATCTTTCTGTTGTTTTAATTTTGCTGATCTTTGTTTCCATAAAGTTTTGAACTTGGAACGATTTCGGCTTAAACAACCTCTAAGTTTGAAAGGAGACTTTGATGTTGTTATTATCTGGCTGGAAAGTTGCAGAATCTATCCAACAAGGTACGCTATATTCTTACAACTTTTATGTAAACCAGTTATTAGTTTCGGGCGCTTGAGGAAATAGGTAAGTAGTCTGTCTACCTTGGAAAAAGTTATCCTTCCTTGATGCCTTGTAATATGAAACCAAATATAAATAGCAAAGTTATTTCATCTATTCTGAGAGACTTTAAATATTGTGTGAAACTTTGTTATATTTATCGAGTCAAGCGAGTCGAACAAACAACCTTATTAGGCCAGGTCATTGAATACCAGTCAAAAGCCGTGGGAAAGTGAGAAGATAAACAAGAGATGCTCATAAGCCACTGCTTGTTTCGAGTAATAGAAGGTCTAATGAATTTGTCACAGGCAAACAAGTCATTCGGATGTTGACCCTTAAGACCTTTACAATAAGTAAACCCTTTCATGTAAATACGAAGATTGTGAATACATTGCTGAACCTGATATATATGGTATTTTTACTTGAGCCGTGTTACCTCCTAGAGTTAACATATCAAGGCAACTTCGATAAGAGCAGTAGCTAATAATACTTTTTCTTTAGCAAAAAGCAAGGCCATCATATATATAATACTTTTGCTCATGGGGTCGCCATTTATATTATTTTAGGCTAGGTAGTAGGGAAGAGAGCAATGAGTCCTTAATCAATCACATTTCTACCACCTGCCACGATTAGAAATGTGATTAAGAATTATTTCACCTCCACAAAATAACAATACGCTCTTAATTTATGTTTACGTTCGTAGTCAGTCAATCATAATATTGGCTAAAACCTACATCAAAAATGTCAAAATCGGTATTAAATTACCCTTATTAGTATCCAATGTAATGTGTTATCGTTCGCAAACAGATGCATGCAAAACGGCGATGTTTCAGACTGCTTCACATTGGGTCACGCGAGCCCTGCCAAGCGATAAGCCGGGTGTCATAGGCAGGAATATCGGAATTATGTGCGCATTTTAATCATGAAGTACACAAAGCTTTATATTTTTAATGTGTATATTTTTAATATTGAATTATCGGTGAATCTTAACGGTCGTTTAAGACGTCCGGGAGCAAAAAGTACCCGTAGTAATGAAATAAGAACTGAAACTATTATTTTTTTACTAAACTCATAATGTTGTGTATTCTTACATATGCACGATAGTAGTTGTGTGTGTCTTTCATTCAATTTAATAGTTGAAAAAATATCTTAACACTTAAAAATTTACACCCATCGTATGTCTCCATGACATTTTATGGACAATCTTACTACAAAACAACAACTTCTAGAATTCTTTCTAGAATTGATATTAATTAATGTATTTGTTTTTACGATAGCAGATTAGTTAATGAACTTAATAAAATAGACGGTAGGTCTATTTCAAATTAAATAAAAAAAAACAGAGACAAAGAGTTGTCCTGGCCCACCAAGTGATTCCCCTGGCGCATCAAAAAAGACCACATTCATCCATAATGGAATGTAGTAGCAGTTAGTGTCCGCTTTGGTCGCCCTTAGAGGGGAGTTTACGCCTCAGCCTGCTTCCATACGGAACAACGGAGGTATATATTTGATTCCTCTGTCTTGTTTGATTTTATTTATTATTTTAAGGTCTCTATAACTTTATAAGGGTAACAATGTAGAGGATGTCTTATTAAAAATTAATTGAAATTACAAAAACACTAGCAGTTTGAGCCGAGCTCTATTGGGAAAAAAAAAATATTTCTTATTGATTCCCATTGCATGTTTTGTCTTGATAATAAAATTGTCTTAAGCCCAACTTCTTAAAATAAGTTATTGTAGTAGATTACTAAGCATTTATCTAATTCATTTAAAATTCTTAAAAAATATTTACGACATGATCTGTAAAATAACAAACTTTTCGACTCGCAAACGCAATCTCTCAAACGTGTCACTTTAGGACATTTGCTAGAGGACATTTTTGGGTTGTCTGAGTGTCGTCGATCGCTGGCTGATTTTATGAAATATATTTTAAGTCACTTCATCAAAATCTCCAACCCCCTTTTGATTCCTCTGCCAACAAAAAAATCGCGTTGCTGTATATTTCAAATACAGTAAAGTTGATGGCTATTCGATTCATTCGTTTAGACAAAACAAAAAATCATATTAAGTCATAATTATATCAAGTATATATTAATTAAAAAGTAAAATCAAAAGATACGCCAAATTTCAAGATTCACTGATTATAATTTATCAAAATATGCTAAAAAAATTCTAAACAACTGAAAACAACTACTGATGAAGCAAGTAGAGCTGCTCTACCAATACAATCGAGCCAATACGATCTACTGTAATGAAATGACGGAAGATTAGTATCAAAGCCAAAAACTTCAACCTCTTTCTTTTTCTAAAACAATTAATGGCGAATGGATACCTTACCGTAGTAATTTATTTATTTTGAAAAACATTTTATTTCTCTACATAAATAGTATTAGCATTTTGCCCCTGTCAAAGATCGGATGCAAGTCGGCCTAACAGTTTACATAATCAACCTGCCTGACTGGAATTTGTATTGCTTAATATATGTATCGCGGCTAGCAACATCTGGCTGAGACGGGTACTGGATGGGTGTCCATTTCTATGTGGCATTTGCGTCGGGCGCTTCCGTGTTTCGGATGACACGTTACAGCTGTAGGACCCGGCTTCTATCGCTACTCGGCGATAGTAGTCGTAAAGCTGGTCGGAAGCCCTAGGGCTTGAAAACATCTGAAAGTCGGATTGGCCACTAACACCCACTAACCCGACATCCCTCCATCAATCCGCACTGAACCAGCGCGGTGGAGTATGGCTAAATCTTACTCGTATCCGGGTAAAGGCTTAAGCCCCTCGGTGGGGACAATTATTTATTATTTTAGTATACATATACTGTTATGTACGTAGGTATGTATGTAGGTACGACAGGTGCTGTCGACTGCTGCCGACATGTTTTAAGCCACCCGTTGACTCCTGCTGACGCGTATGTTGCTCGTATGTAAGACCTCTTACTCGTTTGTTCAGCGCATGCGCCGCCCATTAGCACACGGTTGCCAGCAACGCCTTCCAGCGAAGGAGACCTTAGAGAAGCGAATCCGGCTACACGGCATCCAGCAAGATTTCATCCAACAGTATTTCGTACCTACACGTATCTACGCTCGCATATCATATGTTCACTACAACAACGTCATGCATATATCTGTACAACTCGAGAAGTTCCGTAATCACTCTATCCTTTTACACTCGCGAGTTTGTGGTCGTGAGTTTTTTCACATTGAAAAAATTTTGACTATAAAGAAATATACACCATACTGTTAAAGCTACTTTTGTGAATGCAACTGACGACGTCGATTAATCTGTAAGTCTATCTGAGAACTTTCAAAAAATACTCAGGTGTAAAGGGCTGTGTTAATTTTTCTCTCGAGCCATTTTGTGCGCGTGCATCTGGTGCTTACCGCCTGCAGATGCGCGACTGACAGCAAGCGACTACACTGCATCCCACCAACGCTGCTGCCAGCTGGCTGGCAACGCATGCCTCCCTCTCACGGGCATTTAAAGGTCATACGAAATTTGGCTGAAAGGAACTTACAATACTGCTGGAAGCCTTTGCTGGCTGCCGTTGCTAGAGCCGTGTATTTGGCCCTTTATTCTCGGTCGCTCGTGGCTCGCGACGCGTCCATGCGGCCATAAAATGCGGATTAAAAGAGGAAAAGTTGTTATTTTTTATACATTTTTTTAATTTCTTTCCATAAATCATATTTACTTTCGGCTAGGGGTCCAAATACATGGTGTTTGGACCCCTAGCCGAAAGTAAATATGATGCATTACGTAATGTCGCGTAGGGACATAATCCTCTACTTTTATTGCAAATGCAACCGATTCACATGGATGGAATTTCCAGGAAATTACTTTCTAAGTTTCTAGCCCTAAGTTAAAACGGATTCCGCGAATTCATTGTGATATGCACCTCAATAAGATACCGTTGTCGGGGGTAAAGCTTAGTGATTAGGGGGTTAGATTTGCATTTGCTAACCACTTGTTTTTTTTCCTCACTTACGAAAACATCTCCTTCGATCGCAAAGTGAAAAGTGATTATTGTGTTGGAATATTTTTCTTAATCTAACCGTTTTATTTAGTTTCCTGTGTTTATTTTAATTTTAAAATAAGTTGGAAAAATCAAATATTATTCAACCGACTTCAAAAAGGACGAGGTTCGCAATTCGACTGTTTTTTTGGTACGCATTCTTACGCGTACGTTACGATTGTTACGCGATTATTCCTTCAATTATGAATGGAGTTTAATGATTCTTGTTTTGATTGGTAGGTCATATTTCAGAGGTGTTTTTTTAAAATCAACAAAAACAAAAAATATACTCACAGATGACGTTTTGGTTTGTTGTTCCATGCAGCAAAAGATTTGATGAGGACTTTTCATATACATAGACTTCATTAGCATCCCAAGAAATAGGGCTTGAACATGAAGTCGTTTTTTTTTTTTTTTACTTGAACTTGAAGAATATAATTTATGAAGGACTGTTACTTTTTGTATCCAGGTGTATCCGGCTTGGTTCTTTAAAGTAATATAATACATAATTTAGATTTAGTCTCGTAAGAACCCTAAACCCCGAAAGCCAAAGTCGCTTCAACATGGTTTTGAAATTGCCGTTTCAGCAATATAATATAAAACCGGTCAAGTGCGAGTCTAAATCGCGCACGAAGGGTTCCGTACCACCGTTCAATGGAAGCGATGGTGTGGAGTGAATAGTTTGGATTTTACACAGCAAAATATTGTTTACAAAGTTATTGGTGCGGTTACTTTCACACTCCATGTACGTGACCAGGTGCATCCATAAGTTTGTATGTGATATTGTTGTATGGGAGCCCCCTTAAATATTTATTTTATCCTGTTTTTTAGTATTTGTTGTTATAGCGGCAACAGAAATACATAATCTGTGAAAATTTCAACTCTCTAGCTAGCTAGGTTCTTGAGATACAGCCTGGTGACAGACGGACGGACGGACGGACAGCGAAGTCTTAGTAATAGGGTCCCGTTTGGAACCCTTCGGGTACGGAACCCTAAAAAGCATGTAAAGCGACTTTGTCGAAAATGGGATATTACAATGTTCAAGATTATAGATGGGCTGCTCGGGAACTTTTCGTGAATCTTCCCGGAGTATTCCTAGGAATCTTCCCGAAATTGGGAAGAATCAAAGGAAAGTTTCCAATTCGTGGGATGATTCATTTCGTATACTTCTATAATCACAAATCTTATTTTTATCATTACAAAACTTAGTATGACAATTTAGTTAAGATGACAATACGATAATTTATTACCATCGAGCTGGTCTGATGATTTGGTACCGACAGGACTAAATACTTATGTTCTTATTAACAAAATTGTTTTATTTTATATAAAATATTTTAAAAATAGTACGATTTATCATCAACATACATATAACATTATAAGTCCAGCATATAATCGATGAGCAGAGATAACAAAATTGTTCAAATTTAAATAAAATATTTAAAAAATAGTACGATTTGTCATCAACATATAACATTATAAGTCCAGCATATAAACGATAAGCAGAGATCGAGTCAAGAACATTTTTTGTTTTATAAATCTAATAACCCACATCAAATAGGTTAACAGGTCAACAATAATTTAATGGGAAAATTCTTTAAAAAATCACACACTTTAATTATTCTACTAGTGAGGTATTTTTTATAATTATGGTATCTCATTATAGTACAATCAATAACACTATGTTTAATCACTAACAGACGTAAAATATTGGTATACCTCCTTCAATATTTTGATCAAAATATCTTATTAATCATCACTAACAAATATAACAATTTTGGCTACTGGTAATGTTCTATTCTTAATTAAAATATCACAATAATCACCATTAACATATATTAAAATATTCACTGCCGCTAATATTCTATTAAGAATCACTTTTTTCAGTCACTGTCGCTAACGGAACATTTTCTTGCACCAATATGAAACAATTCTATTTTTCTTATATTCATTCCAGATGTTGATGGTTTTACATTCAATATAGGACTGGTACTTGGACTAGCCACGAAAGGATTTGATGTAGGCTCTCCGGATTCGTCTTCTTCTTCGGCGTCATTCTGGCCATGGAATAAATTCCGATTATACGATATGTATGTTAGTTTTGCAGCTGTTTCGGTGGTTAATCTATTTCGCTTCAGACTGTGGGCGTTTCCGTGGGCACTTAAAGTTCATTTAGTCACTGTTGAGGTACAGGCAGCATGATGCAACTTTGCTTAACCCGTTGATTGACTTTATGTACCCTGGGTACCCAAAATGCCGTTATAGGTTTTGAATTATATTACCATGGCATAAAGTTCGAAATTTCAACCAGTTAAAATGTCAAAGTCAAGATTTCAAGATTTTGCCCACAATCCTTCTCCTCCACAATCCGTCCTGACCTCTAGGTTAAGTCACATCCCTTTTTCAAAAATTAAATCCATAGCTATTATTTCCTCCTCTTCTTCAAGTTTCGTATACTTCCTCTACTATACTTCCTATACTTCCTTATATCCTATACTTATTTACTCCTTGTGCTAGCTTATCTAGCATGTAGGCCGCCAAATGGATAGGTTTTATGCAGTTTTACCTCCTTATCACGACGACATTCAAATTTCGCTCCTCGACATTAATATCCACCACTCTAGGAGCTCTAGCTAAGATCATTGTTGCATCTATATATACTGCTAAGCATTGCAAAGCAGTCTTGATTTTGTAAACTACAAACGGCAGTCATCAGACTGTCCCACCGAGTTTTGATCTCTCTAATGATCTGGCTAAGTAGAGAAATTAAAACTGACTTTTACGGACAGACTTTATTGTATCAACGGCACTGCATGAAAGTTCGATACTCAAGTGACTACTAACCTGGGCAATAAATTGTCAGGTAAACCCTTTTTTTAAACAGGATTTTCAAAAACCAGGCAAGTGCGTGTAGGACTTTGCACATTTAGGGTTCCGTAATAAATTAAGAATATAAGTAAAAAATAATAACATTGTGAAGGTACTCACTTCACATACACCTGAAACTCCTAGCTAAAATTTACAACTACATTGAAAGTTAGAGGGGGGCACACAATTTTTTCAATTTTGGAATGGTCGGTCTCTTTAATGATTTACTTTGAGGAAAAAT
Organism: Argyresthia goedartella; assembly: GCA_949825045.1. Classification (NCBI taxonomy): domain Eukaryota; kingdom Metazoa; phylum Arthropoda; class Insecta; order Lepidoptera; family Argyresthiidae; genus Argyresthia; species Argyresthia goedartella. The sequence goes on from OX463810.1 coordinate 18,275,277, forward strand.
GGTTTCAGGAACCACAAAGTCATTTTTAAAGACATATCTATCGTAACCACACACATATAGGTTTATTGAAAAAATATCTTGGTTTCAGTTACATGTAGGGGAAGCACCCTTAACTGTTTTTTTTTTGTGTAAAAATCGTAAAGCGGTTCACAGAATACATTTACAGACTAAGTTTCAACTGTGTAGTCCTGATAGTTTCGGAATAAAGTTGCTGTGACATCTAGACGGACAGACGGACATGACGAAATTATAAGGGTTCCTTGTTTCTCTACAGAACCCTAAAAAGGGTAAATAAATGAAAATAAATATAGCTCATCAATGTCCCCACCGCGGGGCACAGGCCTTTACCCGGATACGAGTAAGATAAAGCCATACTCCATCACGCTGGCTCAGTGCGGGTTGATGGAGGGGTTTGACGACCACTTTCGCGTTGGTAGCGATAGTAGCCGGGACCTACATCTTAACGTGTCATCCGAAACACTGAACATCCTATATGTACTTAAGAAACATTAATTACCTCATTGGTACATGGTCGAGATTCGAACCTGCACCTCCTGTGTGAGAAGCAAGCGTGTAACCCATTAGACCATGGAGCTCTTTTCGCTTCGGAGCTTCCAAAAAGGGCAAAGCTTGTCAAAATAATTTTACCCTTATCTGTGGTCTAAGAACCATATTTGCGAGCGGGTATATGTTATAGTAAACATTGGCGTTTACAGCGCTTACAGCAGAACATTCCAGACAGATCAATTTCTGTAATTGTATTGGCACAGTAGCGTTTTAAATGGTCTCTACTACGACTATGGCCTAAAACCCTCACAAATGTACCAAAGTACCTACAAATAAACCTATAGAAAAGACGGTCACTAAAAACCTCTTCAAACATTACTCCACCTTTTACTATAATTTAGCCAAATAGTAGGTCCATAAGCAAAACTAAAAAATTCCTTCGACAACTAAGACCTATGAGTTGTTTTTTCACTCGACCGACTTAATATGTTGTAACTATTGATTTTGGATGTTCCCTCGATGATTAATAATAAAAACAACATTTTTTTTCACAAATATGATAAACTATGCACAAACCTTTGCTTTATGTCAAATAACAACAAAGAAAAAATATAAATTGAAACTTCCCACGAAAACTCCCATTGGGAGGGAAGATTGGGAAGTTTCACGGAAAGTTTCCACTTTATTGGAAAGTTTCCGGGAGGAATCCCGTCTCTATTCAAGATTGCTTAAATGACGGGACTGTTCGGAGTTAATCTAACTTAACACAGACCTTGCTGTTAATAATTTTGTAATTATTTATTCCTGTTTATTAATTATAATAATTAATATTGTAAAATTGGTATTATTTAAACAAAAACAAAAGAGACCTAAAAATCCATCTGTGGGAGTTTCTTCGACCTGCTTCTTCCACAGTGGTCCAATGTAGAGAAGTGCCAAAAAATGACGTTTGCTAAGTATATGTAAATATCTACAGTAATAAAGAAATTTGAACTCTTTGAACTCTTGAACTCCTCCGCAAGCCGAATAATACGAGCCCAAACTCGATGGGAAAGCGTCGTTTCATTGCAGAGTGCGCATGACCAACTTCCGGCTTCATCAAATCAGCTCCATGTCATAGAAATATTGCATTGTCATCCGATTAATATGCGCATGCAAAATTTCAGCTCCATCAGAAACCGGGAAGTGGGTCAATAATGTGGAAGATTTGATTACATACACACATAGTCCGGGACAGGTGAAGCAATGTTTTTTCTTTCTTTGAAATAAGCTTTTATTAGTTTATTAAAATTAAAAAGTAATAAATATGCAACAAAATATTTTTTGACTTGCTAATTTGTACTAGACGAAGCACTGTACGATTATTTCAAAATTTTCCGTATAGATCGGTGGGATTTGCCCAAAAAATGCGCCATGTTTTTACACAATCTACTCATACCTACTTTATCAGCCATAAAAGGTGGTTCAGACTGATGTCTTTGATATGATCATGCTTGAGAACTGACCTTACCTTTTAAAATAGCCGTCAACGTAATAATAGTTATGCCTTCGCGTAATGTAGTTTTCTCAAGTTTAGTTCTTTACTATATTTAATTTTGTACCTATGTAAACTGCAGCCCTGAAGAATGATTACCTTCAGATATGTATGGGGTGAGGACTCCGGTTTGAGCCGCCGACCATATCCTACCCAGCATAGATAGAAGTCCTTAAAACAATAAAAGGAAATCAATAAGCTTTGTTCCCGCAGGAAGGTAAACGAAGCTCCATTCGGCTACAATTAAAAAGTACGACCAAACAAAAGTTAATCCTCAAGTCTAGCTATAAAAAGTGTTAATTGAATTTACAAACAGTTTCTTTTTCCCTTGCCTTTCATTTGAAGATCCCTTTGGTTCAAGTTTACTGTACGATTATCTATGCATGAGTCTGGCGTGTTTGTATGGGTTAAGCTAAGCAACAATATACAATACAACCGGTTTTCCAACTTAGCAGCAGACGAAAAAGACAGTTTCTGTTTCTTTGCCGTTCAATGATCCTGAGACACACGAATCCTTCCTGGGTGTGAGCAGGAAGGGAGCGCTTCTGTCTCAGCTTTTTGAAACAACGAAGTTGATCGAAATTGGCCGAAGTTTGCCGAGTCGTCTGCGCCGGTTTTCTTGCGTACGCTAAGTACTACGATTTGTGTTTTTTTTGTACTATGTCTCTGTGACGTAAACAATTGATTTTTGTGCTAATTCGTTAATAGTCATTATTTATTTCTAAGTGTTTATTGTTTTATTAATAAGTAGCCGAGATGAAGACTTTTTATTGCCTTTTGTTATACATACTCTAACTGATATAATGATTTACAAAAGCCACAAAGTTCGAGGTAGAGCTTTTAAATGAAACCGGTTAATAACCAGTCTAAGCTAGAAGTTTCGGCTTTTAAAAGTTGTTTTTGTTCCACTTTTTTTTTAATCGTCTGTAATAATTACGCCACCCACACCTGCAAGTTACATAAATAGTGGCACACAGGTCATTGTGAGGAAGTGTATAGATAGTTTAAGCATACAAATGTAAAATCTCTGCAGAAAGTGCTCTAATAGCGGCAGCGGAAGGGTTAGATCAACTTTTGATGAAAAACCAACATGTAAGGTAATGGAAAGGTCAGGTTTCATGTTTTCGGCCTTTGATATACACCTAACAGTTGTCCTGTACACCCGAGAAACAATAAAAATATTCGAGCATAAATAAATATCTTGCAATACAATACCTATCAATCACAAATGAAACGTGAATTATCCTTGGATTGTAGGCTCATTTTAACATACAACGTTACCATAGAAGGTAGACCTTACATTGAACGTGAAGGCGAGCAGGTAAAATTTAGTTCGACTGTACCTATATTATAGAGCCATTGATAGAGCTATACAAAATAAAAACTTTTCAACATTCGCCTTCCTCTCAGGCTTAATACAAAGCCTTAGTCGGGTATAATAATAAATAAGTCATAACTATTAGTAGGTATGTGTAATAATAATAACTTTAGTATCTGATAGTGTAATGCCACGTGCGGACGCTTCCCACTTGCCGCAAGCTCTGAGCAATCAAAGGACCGACGCCATCCACACGCTGGCGAGTGCGTCAGTTTGTTGTCAGCGAGCAAGTTAAATGTTCTAATTTCCTTATTAATGTAGATATACATATACTTAGCAAACGTCATTTTTTGCCTCTTCTCTACATTGAACCATTGTGGGAGAAATGGCCAACATTAGACAAGCATGGTGGACATCGAAGTTATTGTGTCAGCCATAACATTTGGCCTAAGTTATTTTGGTCTTGAAAACCAAGAAATAAATTATTTTGGCCACTTTCAGAAAGCATTTAAAAATGTATTAACATTACAATGTAAGACCATGCATCGGCTACTTTTATTTTATCCTTGTGATCATTGTTATGAATTGGAAACAAATCTACTCAAATATCACCTCCAAAATATCCCTTTTATTGTCATGAATCATGTCAAGAATTATTATAGTTAAGCAGTTAGTTATGGTTAAGGAGAAATAGTAATAGCAATTTTCAATAAAAATGTGTAATATAGTTCTACGACTGTACTTTGGTGCAGTACAACTACCTACATACACCTGATTGTGCCTGTAGGTTTGCCTTTCACATGCGAGCTGGAAAAGGCAGAGTTAGCCAGTTATTAGGTGTTATTTTAGTAGTTTTAGGTATGATTAATGACAATAAAAAGGGATATTTTGAGGGGTACTATTTGTGTAGATTTATTTCCAATTCATAAATTTCAGTTATATCTAGCATTTTCTTCGATTTGAAGGTGGGCGCGCCACGAAGGTTACTACTTGGCGCGGCCACCAAGAAAGGCCTATAAGACTATAACTCTTGATCTATCAAATGCTTTGAATTACGAAATAGCACTCTTTCTGTAGCATTTTCTGGCATAAAATTAAGCTTATTGGCGATGGTGGCCGCGCCACGTAGTATCACACGGCTCACGCTGGTAATATTCCAGGAAGATAGGGCGTCCTGAGTTGACCATGCATTCATTTTTACGTCACTGTACGTGTTAAGTCTGCCGCCACCACTACACAAACGAGACTGAGTAGGCACAAGCGTGTGGACGCGTCGCAAGCGCTTGCAGCAATTCCCTTTGACTTGTGACCAAAAAACCGACACTCGATCAAATCGGCTACAAGGTCTCGCAAGCCTACGCAAGCCAAGCCAAACGATCTCCACACGCTTGAATTTATGACGGCTTGTGGAGGCTTGCCAAGCGTGCGGACGCGCCATTATGATGTGGCGAAGGTTGCATTGCGAAATGGGTTTTTGAGCATTAATTGTAATTGTTATTCTAATTACATTATAAAATAATGTGAATTAGAATAACAATTACACTTCAGTCCACATATTTACTCGTGTAAATGTGAGTTCTTTACGCCTTTTTTATTAATGATTATTCCATAGAAATGGTATATTGTCTCTATGTCCCAATCACAGAATAGGTATATATTGTGAAATTTCATTACCTAAATTGGTTCATACATTGATATGTATTTGTGTGTGTGTATAACATTCACCTATACATGCCATTGATATGACTACCAAATTCGGAGTTTTGTACCTATACAATATACATTGTAATCCAGGAAGGACCCACTGACTTCAAAGATGGATAGGTCAACATTCCCTTCGCGGCACACTCGTTAGAATAACTCAGTGGTATCCGACGCTCATCAGCGGCGATTCACTGAGTCCCCTTATCTGATCGTCACCCAAAGCCCTGTGACCCGCGGAGAAAGTCACTGTAAATGGCACGGGATGCTGCGAGGCACGGCCATTCATGTTTTTACTGACCCCGTTAGCTAAAAGACTATATTTGCCGCGCGATTTTGACAGCCGACTTACACCACAGAGTGTAAAGAAAAATTTTCCGAAATAATATTTCCTTATATTTTTTTTCACTCGCGTTTTCCCACAACTTATTTTTTCCATACGTTATTTTTACTCGAAGTATATTTTTCTACACGCTATAATTTTTTCTGTTTCTTTTTGCCAGACATATATTTTTCTGTGCAATTATTTCTTTAATCCGTATTTTTCATATACATATGTTTTACCGATATAATAATTTTCCATGTGTTTATTTCCTCATACAATTTAGCTTGATTTAACTCACATTCGTACACGTCACACCTGGTGGCAGAGGCACATATGCGCCCCCGTTTAGTCAGTTTTCACTACTCCTTTTTGCTTGACAGGGGGCTAGCCCATCGCCACAGCTAAGGAGATATGTGTGACACAAAAAAGAACACAGAAAATACAACAGGTTAGGCATCAATCAAATCGCCAGCCAGCCTACTTAATTTATTTTAGCTACACACGTATCATAAACCCTCTTTACTGCGTCCAAAAACCACACGTTACCACCAGCATAATTATAAACTTCTTGGTAAAAACTCATTTCTTATCTGAATATCGACACATTATGACCATAATGTACCAAAATTTGTCAAATTATGACATTCAAATTTCGAACGCCTACGCCCACCTGCGTGCTGCCCCTAGTTTGTCTGTGAAGTTGGTACTTCTGAACAAGCTAAACAACTGCAGAGCAATGATCAATGCCACAATGCCAGTCGAGCATGCGGTTCCTGTACATCAAAGACAGCTTAAGATATGTGTGTAGATAAACTAGTGTATGTAGCTGTACATAATTAGGCATTAAAACTCTCGAGTGATATTAAACCCACTCTCGAGTATTAACCCAGTTATTACGGATATACCTTTTAGTGTCAGATCATTACGATTTTTTGTAAATAGGGTAGTAATGACCTGAATAATAAATGAAAAATATTTAAAAAAAGTTTTCAAGTAGGGAAAACCCGGAAAATGGTGTTTGATAAAAGGAACGCTAGTAAAATGTACTACTACTATGAAGCAGGCACTAATAAGGGACACTATAAATGATAAAAAAAGAAGTTATACTTTATTTATTACATTGATTTATACTTATGACCGACGACAAAGACTTTATTCAGCACACGGAACGTGATAAGCTTCGAAACATGTTTTTGGGTGAAGAGTAACACAACATTTCTTGCAAAAAAATTTTGCATTTTTGTGACAAATCGCACATCGTAATTGCTCATCTCGGTATTTTATAATGTGACCAATGTTATCATACCGAGAACTTTCATGGTGACTTTGCGACACTCTGCCAGGTTTGCGAGGCGCGCTCTTGTTGTAAGTTTCCAGAAAAGCAGTGGCAATGCTCCTTCGGAATTTGAGGTGGTCGTAAGCTCCTCCGTTGATTTTATACAACTGCCAAGCGTTATGAACAGCCATGTCAAGGCAATGAAAAATCAATGGTATATACCATTTTTTCCCACGGATGGAAGTGCGATACAGACTAATATTTTGGTCTGACCTATCCACACCACCCATGTTTTCGTTATAGGTTTTTATCAAAGCTGGCTGATCAATTTGTACATATTTTTTTTCTTTTTGCGAAAATCTTTTAGTTTTTACAGTTGGTTGAACTTTAACTGCATTTGAAGCCACGGTAACCACACTGTTATCATTCCATTTACACACAACAATTTCTTCAGCTCTGGTCGACTTGTATTTGATAGTGCCACGTTCAGATTTCTGCAACTCCTTATTTTTTGGCAGAGGGCATTTAGATAGTCTGTTATCTCTAATTGTTCCAGTGCCTTTCAAACCTCTTTCACGCAACTCATCGATGAGTGGAATCGATGTGAAAAAGTTGTCAAAAAACAAGTGGAATGGAGCTTCTTTGTCAATATGTTCTCGGAGAATATCAGAGTATTGTAAAATTATACTGGCGCCCAAACCTAGCTTCTTATAGGTTGAATCATCATCACCAGATTTCCCTTGATAGGGTTGGAACCAAATAATATATCCAAGTCGCGTAGCCCCTACCCATAGTTTATATCCCCATCTGATTGGTTTACCACGGATGAACTGCTTACAAGGATGGCCACCATAATAAGGCACCATCGCTTCATCGATGCTGTGGTTTTCTTCATAAGGAGCAAACTCGACAAAGTTTTTATTGAGCAAATCGAATAGTGGACGGAGTTTTGCAAATCTATCATTGGCGTCTAAGTTTGTATTGTCACAGCAATGGAGGTGTGACATGATAAATGTGAATCTGTCCCGAGATAGGCCGTTATAAATGAGTGGCATCCCACTATCAGTGCTATTTTCCCAGTACATGTACCTTCTTGGTACCACTACATAGCCACTAAACAACAATATTCCGATAAAGCTCCTCATCTCATGAGCAGTAACATTTCCAACTTTGTTTCTTTGAGAAGCATAAGTATTGGTATATTGCACCAGCATGTTTATAACACACTCATCGAACATGCATTCAAAAAAGTATATTGGGTTTTCCTTGTGTGGAGCTGATACATATGGATACCAAGTGCTGAATGCGGGCTGGTTATCACGGGATTGCCAATTATACAATTTTGACTTAGGTACCGTTTCTCTAACCACTGGTCCTTGAGAAGTCGATGGTTCTGGTGAAGAACTAACACTTTGAGGTTGTGATCTTGTACTAGGAGCAAGTCGTCTTCGTTTGGATAATTCAGCAAGTGAAACTACGTAATCCTCACTTGCATCAGAGTCTGATGATGATTCCGGGTACATTATTTCAGCTGGAGCTATCAGTTGCGAACCAGGTAAGTTGTGAAGAGACACTACGTTTTCATCTCCGGAGTCTTCATCGGTAATTTCTGCACAATAATTTTCAGGGGGGAAAATAGTGATGGAATCAGGAAAATCTTGTTCTTCATTACGTTCCAGCTCCTCAATAATCTCGTTCAAAGACAATCCTTTAGTCTGACGACGCCTAAAACAAACAAACAAATGGATATTACTACTGTTTGATAAAAGGAACGGCACTTTATGTACACAAATAACTTGACAAAACTAAGTATATAACTACATTTTGTTTTACCTATCGGTAAAGCAAGCCAAATCCTACGATATATTTATAAACAAATATGATAACAAACATATTTCAACTACATTACATACCTTGACAAATCCATTTTGTAAAATCACAAATTATCAACTCGCTTTGAAAAAATACGTTGCACAGTAATCAACTCAAACCACTTCTGACAGTTTCGTACTGAGACTAATAAACTGTAGCACTTCGAATAACATTTTAAAAGTACCCTCATTTTGCTTTAGAATTTTATTTATGAGGTGTTCCTTTTATCAAACAGTAGTAACATCTGGGTTAATGCCCTCCATTATGTAGCAGCCACCTAAACTACTATAATAACTTGCACGCTATTGTATAATGTTAGTCCGATAATAAACATAAACATTTTCATATAGGCACACACATTGCTTCTGGCCCCACACTAGGATACACTGTATCGTGGGAACCAGAAACAGCGACGTCACACCCATATAAACATCCAAGACCTGTTTTTTTTTCTTTACCCCCAGCCGGGGATCGAACCCGGGACCTCTCGCATGGTAGGCAGAGCCACCATTTTGATTTGATTTGATTTGATTTCTAACGTTGATGGAAACCATCGTGAGAAAACCTTCATTTCTCCTTAGCTGCGGCGATGGGCTTGCCTCTGTCACGCAAAATAGACATATATGGATGTAAGTTAAATCAAGCACAAAATATATGAGGAAATAAGCAACTGGAAAATGATTATATCGGTTAAATATATGTATATGAAAAATACGGATTGAGAAAATAAATGCATAGGAAAATATATGTCTGGCAAAAAGAAACTGAAGTAATTAATTAAAGCCTGTAAAAAAGGATACTACATAAAAAACGGTGGTAAAAAACGCGAATGGAAAAAAAATACAAGGAAAATATTATTTTGGCAAATTTATCTATACACTCTTGAAAATATTTATTTCCAAATAGATTTCTGTAAATACTTTTTGAATGTCATTTGAATCTATATAATGCAAGAAAAACTACTACCGCTTCGGAAAGTGTTACGGCAGCGGAGAAGAACACTGCAACATGGCCTACTTTGCTTTTCTATAAAATTATTTTTATTTTTAAAAATAGTTTTACAATTGTGAGCAATGTTCAAGAACCACACAAGTGCTGCGCTGAAAAATCAGAGCTACATACCTCTTTGTCATTAATGTAATAATCTAACCTATGATATGCTTTATTAGTAGTTTATGTGACTGCTGCATTATGCCTAATTATGTACAGTTACATACACTAGTTTATCTACACACATATCATAAGCTCTCTTTGATGTGTTCAGGAACCGCATGTTTGACCGGCATTGTGGTTCTGCAATTGTTTAGCTTGTTCTTTAGTACCAACTTCACGCAGACGGGCGTCGGCGTTCGAAATTTGAATGTCAGTAAGTACCAACTTCACAGACAAACTAGGGACGGCACGCGGGTGGGCGTCGGCGTTCGAAATTTGAATGTCATTATATGTAGAAAAACTACACATAATGACCATTATGTGTAGTTTTCCAGATACGAAACGAGTTTTTACCAAGTAGTTTAACATAATGCTGATCGTAACGTGCGGTTTTTGAACGCAGTAAAGAGGGTTTATGATACGTGTGTAGATAAAATGTAATAATCTAACCTATGCTGTGTGTTGCGTGCCGGGTGCTGCGCTGCCGAAATCGGGCTCTGGCGTGGTCAGGGACGATAATATAGAAAATACTTCAGTAATCAATGGAGTTGTGTATTTCGTTCTTGCTTGAGACAAAAGTGCAAAGTCAAGTGACAGTTTCAAGGCAATGTTGCCACACACGAAAAATAATAAGTTTGGACAGATGGCGCCACTAAATGTTGCCAGTAAAAACCTTTTTATTAGACTGATCGATCGTTATCGCTACTCAACACTAGGTGGCGCCACTTACAGATCATGTAATGCTTAACACTGTGCTTTATTATAACATAGGTAATGTTTTTTAAACAATGCCTTAAATTTCTTCTCTGACAAATTTAGAAAGGGAGGCAGTTTCTCACGTATGAAAGAGATAATTCGCGTCCTCCCTGCTAGTGCTAGGGAGCAACAAATCAGTCTCAAGACGCTAATTTCCAGGTTCTGGAGATCGAAACTGACCAAAATGTGATCAATACACTCGACACTGGCGAAATTAACCTCAAAAGTGGTTAGCACGCCGTGACCATATGACTTGACCGTGTTGTACACCGTGTCTAAAGTGTGGTGCAAGTCGGCCTTGTAATAGTAATGTTGGCTTCAGCTTCAGCTCTACAGATCTTTACTATTTGTGATTTGACACAATTATTGCAGGATCACTTTTTGTTTCAGGTTTAGCAAAGGCCTTAGGCCTGTAAGTTAGCATTAAACCCAACTCAACTTTGATATGCCATATAAAATATTTATGGAATGTCAAAGTAGACTCTATATTAGTACTAACTCGATGTCTTACTTTTGGCTTTTATATTACAGCCATTACTATATACTATATAGGTTACTAGGCTAGATTTACTACCAATAATCTGAATTAATCATCAAAAAATGTGGTGCTGTCAGTCGCCAGCCATAGCTTCATTGGTATCAAAGCGGTTGAACTTGGCCCATAACCCTTCTATAAGTAGTATGTTGCTTAACAAATATATTTACTACATCACAGTGGAATGTAGACTTTGAAAAAAGAGAATAAAGGGTCTTACTAAAAAAAATAAACTCCTGTTCAAGACTTATTTGAAAACAAAATGTAATATGGGATTCGACGTGTTTTGAGGCGAAATTATCTTTTTCTTTTGTAGTATCACGGTGAGAGTCTTGTATTGTAGCTATTATCGATTTACTGTGTAGCAAATTGTGTATTGATACCAATGCCAGTGGGAAGTGCAATACATACGAGTTTCTTATTTTTATTAAAACTGAAAGACATGTTACCGTATTATGAGAACTTAAAAGGGCTTAAATACTTAGATTGTATAGTCAATAGTCAATAGTCAATAGTCAAAGTACTTTATTACTGTAGATATTTACATATACTTAGCAAACGTCATTTTTTGCCTCGTCTCTACATTGGACCACTGTGGGAGAAAACATATACATTGTTTTGGTAGGTATGCTTGTATAGGGATGAAATAGATTATATTAGGTCCTTACATATGAAATTGGCGTTTCGCCGTACTGGCCACTTTGATCTCAAATATCTCCTCTTTGGTTAGGAATTCCAAATTAAAATTTATACAGCTATTTATTTACTTGTGTTTCTAAAATTATAATTCATTTGTTTTTTCCTCAATTGTTTTTTTTCTTGCGTCACTCAGCTTACAAAATGGAAAACTTGAAATATCGCGTTATTTACGAGTATGACCAGTGGCACCAATGCTGCAGAAACGGCTCGAAGGATGAATGATGTGTATGGCGACGGTGCCGCAATAGAAAACACAGTGCGTTTTTGGCTCCAACGTTTTTGTTCTGGAAATTTCGACCTGCAGAACAAGCCCCGTGGACCGCCGGAGACCAAAGTTGATAATGAAGAATTGAAGGCTATTGTGGAAGCGGATCCATCGAAAACCACGTCCGAGTTAGCTGCAGGCTGCGGTGTTAGTGATAAAACTGTTTTAATCCACTTGAAGCAAATTGGGAAGGTAAAAAAGCTTCAAAGGTGGGTACCTCACGAACTGAGTGAAGCAAATCAACAAACGCGCGTTGACTGCTGCGTTGCATTACTCACCCGGCACAATAATGAAAGGATTTTAAATCGAATCATTACCTGTGATGAAAAGTGGATCCTGTACGATAATCGGAAGCGCTCATCGCAATGGCTGAACCCTGCCGAACCAGCCAAACCATGCCCCAAGCGAAAATTGACTCCAAAAAAGTTACTTGTGAGCGTTTGGTGGACTAGTGCTGGTGTCGTTCATTATAGCTTTATTAAATCTGGCCAGACGATTACGGCAGATGTCTATTGTCAGCAACTGCAAATCATGATGGAAAAGCTAGCTGCTAAACAACCGAGGCTGGTCAATCGCTCTAGGCCACTGCTGCTTCATGATAACGCTAGACCACACACTGCACAACAGACTGCTACCATATTAGAGGAGCTTCAATTGGAATGTCTAAGACATCCACCATACTCTCCGGACCTTGCTCCAACAGATTACCATATTTTTCGAAATTTGGATAACTTCTTGAAAGGGAAAAAAATCAACTCCGATGGGGCAGTCCAAACCGCCTTTAAAAATTTTATTGATTGCCGTCAGAATGTTTTTTTTAGTAAAGGGATCCAAGAACTACCTTTGAGATGGCAAAAGTGTATACATAGCAATGGTACATACTTTGATTAAATAAATATATTATATTAAAAAAAAACAACTTTATGTTCCTCTCATGCAAAACACCAATTTAATATGTAAGGACCAATATTATATTATATATATATATACACATATATATATCATCAGAATATCGAATACGAGTACTTAGTTATTGTCATAGGCCATCCGCTCATGGGGCGGACGCTACGCGAGGACGACGCAAATGAGACTCTCCATATTTTAGTGTTGCATACAAATTGTTTGTGACCTTTTTTACATGTGCGAAAGACCTTAGATTTAGTTAATAGATAACCAGTCACTTCAAGTTTTACGAAATATCTTCTTGAAATATTGATATCTGTGATAATCTGTGAATGAGTTAACATCGTATATAAACGTGAATAGGAATGTTTATGATACTGGTGTTCCTTCATGACCGTGGTATAAAGAAAGTAGACAAAGAAAGAAGTAAGTAGGTCAACAAATCACAGAATTTAAAGCCGACGCGCGCCGAGGCATCGTTACTAATGTTTCCGGAGGCCCGACAAGTGCCAATTGCCCAATATTCAATTGGATTCACAGAACATTTCGTGCTTTAATGACAACAATATACTAGCAAACGCCCCCGACATCGCTTATCGACAAAAACGTCTAATATACGAATCGCAAACGGCTGGCAAACTAAATTCATTAATAGGTAAATTACATTATCATGCGCAGGTTAATTGTGATGTTTCTTTTTTAATTGAGCTCGAAGGATATGTCGGTGTGTGTGGTTCCTAAACGCAAAACTACAAACAACTTGAAGAATGGGTAATTTTTCGTCTAGAAATATGATCGGAATAACGCATCGAATCGCCGACGTGCGCGACGACAACACGCCGATCAGCAATAATGCTAAAATAGCAACTAACATAGTTACGCTAGTTGCTAAGTTGATAAATATCGCACAGCCTCGTGACAACGCTAAGCCGCTTCGACCAGCACCGGATGCGGTTTTTTATGGTATATCCAAAATACTGGAACCCCAGAAGGACAGTTATGCTGTTGTGTCCCGCCGTGCCCACCTCCGCCGCCCGTGCCCCGCACCGCCCGCCACCGCACAATAGAAGCTGCTTGCTGCGCCTCGCACGACGCCGCCGGCTAGGCCCGCCCGTGGCCCGCCGAACCTGACTGTCGATGGGGAAGGCTTTATCCTGGTCCAAAACAGGAAGCGCCGGTCCAGACGCAGCCGCAATCAGCGTGGCAACGCCCCCCGGTGAGTGCAGCCTCATAGTTGCTGCTCCCACTGCACAGATATGCCTTTCCAGGGTCGACGTGAAAATGACCTGCGAGGACGTTGAGCGTCACAACCTGGAAAGGCTGAAGAAAAATCCTCCGTTTGGTCTCAAGAAGTCGAATGCACAGATTGAGGTTTTGGAGTCAGAAAAACCCAAGGACTTCCTGTCCTTCAAACTTCGGGTGCCGGCGGACCTGAAGACGATGTTCCTGACCAAAGGTTACAGGCTGGCATCCTTTTCCGATGCTACAGGGAAGCGAAACCTTAGAAGAATATTCTTAGCTAGGCTAGATATTATTTTGTGTTTATTAAATAAATTATGTATAGTCTTAAGGTATTTTATTTTTATTGGGGTTTTATAACCTGAAATAAAGATGATTATTATTATCAATGGTCTTCATTAGTGTAACATTATTGCGAAGGGGTAAAGTGTGAATTAAAAGCTTTAAAGGTTCAACATAAATCTCATTGACCAATTTATTGGTATGGATTGAAAGAGCACGCCTGGCTTCTTGGTTGCCTGCCGGCCTGGTCAGTAACCCATGAATTTTTTGATATTTTTTTTGATAATTATTTGATCCGATAGGCTACACAAGTCCGGTTATGCTGACACCGAAGTTAATATAGCAAGAAACTTGGCGACATGGGATGAAGAACTTCCTGAAAATTTGATATCCAAATTTTCATATATAAACTAAAAATATTTCTAATTAAGAAGGCTTACTATTCCGTTAAGGAATTCCTTGTTGAGGTAAATGTGTTTTAATACCCATAATTCACTGGGTTAGGTACCAATCGTGCAATAATAATATATTCATTGTGACAAATGTAATTAATGTAATAATTTAATGTACGTAATTATATCTTAAATGTAATTGTTGCTTAATATTATATTATTTAATTGGCATAACTCTTAAGAGCGTCAATCAATTGACATGTAATATACTGTTATAAATAAATGATGATTATGATTATTGAGAGCTGAGAAAGCCAGTATGATCAGCGCACAACTTGTAACAGCAAAAGCTAGAGTAGCACCAGCAGAGAAGAAATACCTAGATTAGAATTAACAGCGGTATTGTTAGGGTCACGATTGCTAAACACCGTGCAAGCGAAATCGTCTCTTTATGATTGTGTAGAGTAATGTTGGACAGATTCGAGTGTTACTTTGTGCTGGATTAAAAATGTTTTTCACTGGAATACTTTTGTAGGAAACTGGGTAAGAGAAATAAGATAACACACTGATATTGAGAATCGGCATCATATTTCAGGTGAAAATAATTGGGCGATTTAGCATCCAGACGCTGCACGGCAAAATAGCTCTTCGATCGTCATTGGTGGGAGGGTCTGGAGTGGCTGTGACTCGTACCCGAGGAGTGGTCACGCTTGGAGCGGGTCATCTATGAACACGAGGTACACCTGCAAACTAAAAATGTGATACTTGTGTGTGATTATCTAATGATGAGCATATACTACACAAAATACAAGGTTATTTTTCAAATTATTCCAAAATGGTAAACATTATGGCATGTATACTTAGATTCATAAATAATGCTAGACATGTAAATCATGTCAACAGAAGGAGTGAAGAAATAACATATAAAAAGCAGAACGAGCTATTATCAAATTATTACAGCAGAAAAACGATGAGTTCATAGAAAAGAAATCGAGAAATCTGACTAATTTTTTTGAAGACGAAGGATCGAAACGAAACTTTTACTGTCAGACCTACCGAGCAAACACCTTAACTGCTCAGAGCAAATGTAACTGCGGTGGTCTTCATAGTGAAACAGAGACACGAGCTGCAGCATGCAGGTACTAAGTCTAACCAGCTCAGGCAAACTTCCGAATGCAATTCTGAATCATAGGAATTTGACGTCTTGCAAGGTCAGTTATATCCAAGTAGGGTTTCGGTATTCCCGGTTTTTTTTCATTCCCGGGACCCGGGAACAAAATATCCGATTTCCCGGGAATTCCCGGGTCCCGGGAATTTTTAATAATATTTTGATTTTGCTATTTATACCTACCAGAAAAGTAATAAAACACGTTAATTTATCACATAAGCTATTTATTTGTCTGAATCTGTATTATTTCAATCATTTTAATCATATTCTCTATCATATCCAACTTTAATTCTTCTGTTCCTTAAAATAATCTTTTAAGAAAACCAATGCACTAAGTGATTTATCACTCAACCTGCTGCTCCTTATCTTTGTTGCAAAATTTCCCGATACAGAAAAAGTGCGCTCGCTTTCAGTCGACGTGGCCATGATAGTTCCAAGGGCGTTGTGCAGTAGATCCAGGTTTGGTGTTTTTTTACCAGATTATATATACAAGTCAAAGTCTTTCTTTAGTCTTGTAAAGCGAGTTCGTGGCGATGAAGTGCCCTTGCATGCATTTTGTATGGCTTCCTGGAGCTGATCAGCAAAACTCATTTCTCTTTTCCTTTTAGCAAGAGCCTGTAAAATCTCCTCTGGACTGGAATCAGCTGCAGATTTTTCTGGAAACAATCGCCGAAAGAGTTTTTCAGCAAAACGTATCATTGATTCCTTGGTTTCAGCACTGTCTGTGATGTATTCATTAGCTTGAATGGTAGGGTTTTGCAGAAAGAGCGTCAAAGTATATAGCTTGGAATCTCTTCTCTCAGTAATCCTTCGTGTCAAGCAATTGAAGAACTCCACAGCAAGCGGGGATTCCAACTTAGCCAATCTTCCAAGATGTGTTGTAATAACTGCTTCGCAGATCAGAATACCTGCTTTTCGGGAGCTCAGCGCCTCCACTGCCAATTTAATAGGATTGAAGATTTTAAGTAAATCCTCCAAAACAGTTAATTTTTCCTCGTGCCATAAGTTTGCGTTATTTAAATCAATCAACGCCTTCTTGATGCAGTTTTTTATTTCTATAAAACGACTTATCATTGTTTCTATGCTGTTCCATCTCGTTTTAACGTCCCGATTCAGTGATTTTTCTACGTTGTGTTCCAGATGAACGTAATCTTGAAGTATTGCGTTTTTAGTGGACTTCTGCGAAATAAATTGACAATAAGCCGCGTGTCTTCAAGAACTCTCTTTAAATCTGGTCGGATTTCACGGGAACTTCTCTCCACAATATCATGATCAGAATCGTAAGATTCTGAGTCTGATTCTTCAGACGCTGTGTCACTGGTCCTTTGTCTATAAAGGACGTCTGTCACCGCCAAATGGATCGCATGGTTCATGCATAGCACCATCTCTGCTGGGCTCTCGCGGCCAAATTTTTTCATCACGTTCGGACCATCGCAGCTACAATATCATGCTCGAAGTTGATATTGAAATCAGCCAAGACTGTATCTACAATTATTCTTGTTTCTGGTGCTCCGCATTTCCCCGGTATGAATGTCAGACCCAAATTATAAACTTTCCGTCTTTGCCATATAAGTTTATATTGAAATAGCGCCTATTTCTGATGCTAGTCCATTCATCAAGAGTGATACTGAATCGTCCATTGTTATCCACGTACTTCTTCATGGTTGCGATGATTTCTTCTTCTTTTTCTTCAGCAAACACCATAATTAATTTCATAACGTCAGATTCGCATTTCGGCATTTTAAGACCATCTTTGGTAACATAGCCTCGAATTACATCACTGTTGGTGATTGCTCGAATTGATATTTTGTCACTTACTGCTAACTTCGAGACGACTTCGCCAATAGTGTTGGGCATTTTAATATGCTGGTCCAAAGACGTCTGTTTCATAGGGGCCTTTTTTTCTGGTGGTGGTGAAGTGGAAGTACCAGTAGCCGGTAAAATGCCGAAGTTGATGCCTGAGAAGATTCTTCATCGGATCGATATTTTATGTTTATGCCATGTACTGTTGTCAAGTGTCTTACAAGTCCACTGGTAGATGAGCCTTTGCAACTTAACTCTTTTGGGCATCGATTAAATTGCGCCTTTTCTAAGATGCTCGAGTATCTATCTCAACCATTAACAAATTAAACCTTAACATTTAGTTATGTCGTTACATTTTATGCTTATTTATCAACAATTAAAAGCGTGAAATTTAATCGGTGATCAGGAGTAGAAAAATATGAATATCTAGCTAAAATTAAATTAATAGGCGAGGTCTCACGCAATTCACCTTACTGTTTAATTAATAAAAAGCTAAAACATAATCAAAACTAATAACCGCTTAGATACATGGTCAACCTGCGAACGACTTCCACGTCACTCATAAATTGTCATTGCCCTTAAATAAAAGAGGTTGTAAGCTTCACAGATGCAGATTAGTTGGGTGTCAAGGAATTTAGAATAAACTTAATTTCAAAATAAAAGTTCATAGAAAAAAATAAGTTTGTTTTCATGTAATTAAGACTTCAACGTGACCGCCATCAATTACTGAGTTAAAAAAGTTGGTACCTGATCACCGATTAAATTTACCGTTTATAGCACAAGGTGTTAACAAACATACATATAAATTAAAAATATACAGAATTTGCAACTTACCAATGATGACAATATTTTTTTTTATCATAAACTCACTTGTTCTTTCACTTTTGTATTCCGTTAAAAATTTCACGACTATCACGTTGTTCAGGTGAACATCTAACTGATACTGACGAAAATAAATACTACTTACTCCTTACTTCGGATAAGTGATTAGGGGCTAGGGGGCTGCGGTGAAACAAAGAAAACCAGATTGGCGCTGACCCTGCAGCTGTAAAACAATGACACACACAATTTCTAAGAATTCGTAACTACACTTAGCGCAAGATAGCGACTGATTTCATGCATGTAAAGTTTTGTTTAAGTACCGCCCTACAAAATTATATATTTTTTCTAGGTACAAATCTCTAGTAACTTTAGGTTATATCATTCATATAGTTCAAAAAAGTACCTGGCTGGCCAACGAATACTTGTCTTTCTTGTTACCTACACATCTTTTTAGAGTTCTTTGTGCATAACGATAAAGATTGGCAAGCTTTTAGAGTTAAAACTGACATAAAAATCAATGGCGGAATTTCCCGGGAATTCCCGGGAATCGTCAAAATTTTCCCGGGTTCGGGAATGACTTATTTCCCGGGAATTCCCGATCCGGGGAACCCGGGACCGAAACCCTATCCAAGAAACGAAACCCCAGAGAGCACCAAATACATCACCTCTATCAGTTGAACGCTTGACATGCTCAGCGCCGTTCTAGACAACAGGTGTTGACCTAGCGGGTCAGATATATCTGAGGGATAGAAGGAAGTGCTTGATGGTGATTGATAACTGCGCTGTGTACGTAAATTTACAGCGAGAAAAGATCTAATTCAGATAATGACGAGCGGCCGAGGTGCCAACTTCCACGGTACTAAAACTTTACTCACCTCATTGAATTAGGATGAAATCCAGAGGCAGTCCACATTTCGTAGTATCAACTGGAAAATGAATGCGCCCTTTGCCTCCTGGTAGGGAGGTTTTTGGGAAAGACTCATTCGCATCATGAAGGACTTGCTACGGTGCATCTTAGGCCAATCATCTGTATCTTACAACGAGTTCGAAACGCTATTGCAGCTACTATTAACTCCGTCATCGAACGTCATCCGTTAACTTACATAAATGATGACCAAGGTGAGGACCTGGCGCCACCGACCCCACCCTATTTTATTCAGCCATTACCGAACTCTGACGTAACTGATCTCGATCAAATAGATGCAAATGGTTTGAATTTAGTAGACTTCGATAAGTACAAAGAAATCGGGAACAGCTCCGTCTAAGATTCAAGTCGGAATATTTACACTTTCTAGAACAGAAAAAGCTGATCCTATCATAATGGACGATATCATCTTAGAAGAGACTGCTGAAAATGGCCTTTAGGAGTTAAAGAAGAAGGAATTCTATCCTGGAAATGACGGTATTCAAACAACAGCCAAGGTAAAGACAGGACGTAACAGGAGTTAGGATTCACCCTGTGCAGCGACTCTACAAACTTGAGTTATTATATCACTTAATGATGTTCCTTTACTACAAACATTTGATACAACGGTTCCTGTTCGTACCTGCCCTGACACCAAATTGTCACGATAATCCTCTAAAGTTTACGAGGTTTGGAAGACAATTAAAGCTTCCTAATAGATTTTGTGTGTATAGTTAAAGTCTTGGGTATAGATTTTATTTATGATACCTGAGTATCATATGTGCCTGTCAGGATAATGTTATTTTGTAACATGATTGCATTTCCAAAATAATCAGAGTTTAATATTGTGTTAAAAAAAATCAAAGGTTCAAACTGAGGTAAGTTGAGATGTAGTAAGAATGTCTGTATTTATCAACTTGAGGGAATCGAGTCTAAAATTTTGAAGTTATATTTTTGGTCTGTGTAACTTGAATTCAGTAATAAAGAGAGTATAGGTATACCAATGAGAAATTAAATAAGTTATCACACTTTTGGTTTTGGTGTTAGAAATATCAGGGTGTTAATTTGGGGGTAGGTACTTAAGCATTCTTAAGTTTGGTTTCTGTGTTTTTTATGATGTTATGACTTAAGCAATAGAAGTCCACGGAGTTAAATCTGATGGATCGGGTGTAAAAATTGGCGTTCCACAAGGTTCAATATTGCCCTTTCCTATTCCTGGTATACATTACAATCTGCCTTTTTGGAAAAATTGACTGAGAAAGTGTTGTTTGCTGATGATACTTCACTGGTCTTCAAAATTGAAAGACAAAAAGAAGATTTTGATGATGTTAGTGGTTTATTTTATTTAACCTAATTGATTCGCAGTTAATAATTTATTGTTAAACGATGGTAAAACCAAGTGTATTAAAATTCTCACTTCCAAAATTAAATATCAGGCAAGTAGAGACCAGTTTAGTGTTAGACAGCCACATGTTAGAGTAAGTAAATGATACAAAGTTTCTTGGAATAACCATTGATAGCAAATTGCAGTGGGGAACCCACATAGACAAATTAGCTGGTAAATTAAGTTCTGCGGCTTACGCTGTCAGGAACATAAGACAAAACACGGATGTGGCTACATCTAGGCTAGTATATTTTAGTTACTTTCATAGTGTCATGGCCTCATGGTATCTTGTTGTGGGGGAAAGCAGCAGATATTCAAGCAGGATATCGCAAAACTAGAGGAGATAATAAAAGAACTCGGGAACTACCAAGCAGCATATCTCCGTAATAGATCCACTGATGACCACATCTTCAAACTATGCAGGGTAGTATTAGACGAAGAATGGCGCAGGTAACAGAACATATATACTGGCGCTGGATATCGCAAAAGCATTCATTACTCTATAGAGTAATGAATGATTTTGCGATATCCAATTTTGCTAGACCTAAACATGCTCAAGGATATTCTCCTCTCAAGGACCAATAAAAATTTAACCAATAGGATAATGAAAGCCTGCATGTATGAACCGCCCTGCATAAAATGGTTCGGACAGCAACGTAATTTGATCAAAAAATGAAAAGGAGTAAAACAAGGCAGTACACTGTCACCAAGAATATTTACAATATCAATGGATGAGACCTCAAAACACTGGAAGAAGAAATTCCCAACATAAAACTAAAACATAAAGATTATGTGATTTAAGATAATATTACAAATAAGTAAAATAAGTTTGTTTTTGGTACCACATTTTGTGAAAACTGCAATTACTATAAAAGGGTTTACAAAATAGGGATTTATTCTCAAACAAAGCGTAATTTAAGTTTACAGTTAACACTTTCTAGCAACTGTTTGATACTGGCAGTACCGCCTGTTCTTCATCATCACTATCCAGTTAATTCAAACCCGACAAACTCTTCCTTATCGAAGTTATAAATTCATTTTATCTACACACGTATCATAAACCCTCTTTACTGCGTTCAAAAACCGCACGTTACGATCAGCATTATGTTAAACTACTTGGTAAAAACTCGTTTCGTTTCTGGAAAACTACACATAATGGTCATTATGTGTAGTTTTTTTACATATAATGACATTCAAATTTCGAACGCCGACGCCCACCCGCGTGTCGTCCCTAGTTTGTCTGTGAAGTTGGTACTGACATTCAAATTTCGAACGCCGACGCCCGTCTGCGTGAAGTTGGTACTAAAGAACAAGCTAAACAATTTCAGAACAACAATGCCGGTCAAACATGCGGTTCCTGAACACATCAAAGAGAGCTTATGATATGTGTGTAGATAAACTAGTGTATGTAACTGTACATAATTAGGCATTAAAACTCTCGAGTGATATTATTATGAAACTCGCCTTCGGCTCGTTTCATAAACCCACTCTCGAGTTTTAATGCCCTCCATTATGCAGCAGTCACATAAACTACTATTGCAGATGATA
Source organism: Argyresthia goedartella (assembly GCA_949825045.1). Classification (NCBI taxonomy): domain Eukaryota; kingdom Metazoa; phylum Arthropoda; class Insecta; order Lepidoptera; family Argyresthiidae; genus Argyresthia; species Argyresthia goedartella. The sequence continues at coordinate 18,297,662 of OX463810.1, forward strand.
CATGGTAATCGAAAAAAAAAAAATATGCCATTAAAAATAGGGATATCTTGAAATTTTTGTTTTGTCAATAAAATTTGATCCTCTTCAATCCTGTTTAATATGTAAACATTATAAACCCTTACAGTATTAGCCGATATACTCGTAATCATAAAATTGTAAAATGATATTTAATTGAGTGAATGAAGCGTACGATTGATGTCAATTGTCAGTTCAAAATATTCAACTGCAATAACTGTGTCGCTCTGTTGGGAATACTTGACCCATTTTAAGAAATAAATGTGTCGACTGTTGAGCATCAAACAAACTAATAATGTATTGCCAAGTATGAAATTTTTTGGTGCAAATGATTATGTTCATTAAAAAGCCGCTGGTTTTGGTGCGAATAGTAAGGTTCATTTAATGTTTTGAAATCATAATAAGCAATTATTGATTATATGCAAACCACCACTAAAAGTAGGTAGGTAAACATAATTAGCATGTTATTATAATTAATTCTAGTTAGAAGGCGCTCATTAAAGAGAGAAGTATGACGACTGAATTGGATAAGTTTTACATGTTCGAAGATATAAATAAATTAAACTGATAGGATAATAGTCCTTTTACGATATACGCCTTCTCCGTCGTTTTTATAGTGATTTGAGTGTCTGGTTGGCCCATAAAACTCTTATAAAAGTGCAACAAGGAGCTAGAAAAGTACCCTGAGCATAAAGTTAAGCTGCCTTCAACATCTGTTCAGTTTAATTATAATATCTTACATTCTCATCCATGGCAATATTTAAGCATTGTTAGGCGTATTCTACAATGTTTAATAATTTTAATTGAAAAAAGCTTATATCGGTATTACTTAAATAAAACTGGTTCATTGCTGTTTATGTGTATCTACAAAGATACATCCTATCGGAGCAACAGTGCATAAAGCTAATCACAAACAATCAGCTAGCTACCGATTGGGTTCAAATAGTTTTTTTACTTACAGAAGTAAGATTCATCATATATTTAATACCAAACGTGTGATTTTTGCATTCAGTGAATTATAGGAACCATGTTCAGCACTATAAATTTCATAAATAGATAACATTTTAACCAGTCACCATAAAGGAGTTAACTAACTAATCAGTGATGGTTAATAGATTATACAGAAGACATTTGTGAATAACGTTACGGACGGTAAACTTAAGCTAAAGCTGCAATGAAAGTCAGATTATTTTTAGGACCATTCGCTTCAGGGCCAGTGACCTTTCCTAAACGAGATTTGCATAGTACCTTAGTAAGACCAATTACTACCTTAAACGTATTTGAAACTGAGAGTTTAAGTGGGTAAAGAGTCTTATAAAATAATCAATTGCCAGACAGGTGATTACTACACAAGCATCCATGTATTGTGTGAACCAGAAATATGCAAGGTTTATTTTCGCCCCGGCCAAAACCCGAGAACACCAGCTTGCCAGGCAGAACCTTAATGATAATGACTTTTTTATTCCTACTCTCTAAACCTGACTGAATATTTTGAACTATCTTCTCTACTTACAGTCATTCTAAATAATGAGATTCCAGGTGCTAGCTAAGTGCTAACAAACATAATACTTTGAGACCATTTTCAGCAGGAATTCAATTTAAACGGTTTTCAAGTTTTATGACAAGCAAAATTCAATATCATTCGTGTTCAAGTCGTAACTTCTAATAACGTAAAAATATTGGGTCAAAAATCAACTATAGGAAGGCACTTTTATGATTCCTTCATTAATGATAAATTTCATTGACAACTACTGTCTGTAGCTGTATTTAGTCGGTGTGCAATTACGAAAAGGGCGTTTTATGGGGCGCACGCAATGATACTCTTCTGTCCTTAAGCCTCCATTAGCCTCGCTTTAAAGGGGGCTTAATGCTTTATAGACCGAACTGGAGATTCCAGGAACGAGATTCCGTCTTATTGAGACTGAAACTTAACTGTATGAGAACTAGCACTAGAGCCATATTCTGTGAACCACATGCAATACAAATACAACTTACTGTACCTTTTAACTTTTAATTAAAAACAACTAGTTTGCCAGAGAACGAATATTACGAATATCAGCTACTTTGCTAAGATATTAGAAAACTGGAGACACACACACCACACTCTGTTCAATATATCCTAGTTACATGCACTAAACCGGAAATGAAGTATACGTAGATTTACAGTAGTTTCCGGTATTGCTCTACGCGCTTTCCATTTCCTTTCTGATGAAATGTATGTACTTATTTGTTCGATGCTACTATTTATTCCCAAAAAACACAAGAACACCAATAGGAATATTTCAAACACCACAAGGGGTCATGAAGTAATTCAACAGAAAATAAAAGAGAACAATGATGTACGCATGTTTCGTTAGTGAAATGGCTCCAATCCAGCATATAATGCTGCAACAGAGCTTCGGCGCTGATTTTCAATCAGAACCATGGATATCCACCTCTCAACGATTTAATAAAGATAGATAAATGTAGGTAAAAAATATTGGAAGATAGATCGATATATAGACAGATGGAATATATAACAATTACTGAGAGTGATTGTATGTAAGTGAGTGAGTGTGAGTGAGTGTTAGTAAGTGAGGGAGTATGAGTGAGTTTGTATGATCATAAGCTTGGTAGAGGGCTAAGATAAAAAAGAACATATGGATACATTTCAGTTATTATTGGATTGGGAATAAATTATTATGATTATTGTAAGAGATGATGATAGATTGTTTTATTGTATTCAGATGTATTGTAGGTAGGTACGTAATTTGATAGTTAATTGTAAATTAAATATTTGGCTAATCATGGGTTATTAGCCTTAAGCAAGGCTAAAATATTGACGACCATTTAGTCAAGCGGGTAGTGACTCTGCCTAAGAAGCTGACGGTCTTGGGTTAGAATCCCGGTAAGGGCAAATATTTGTTTGAAGAGCATGAATATGTGTTTCTTAGTCGTGGATATTTTCTATGAATTGACATAAGTATTTATGTCTATTAAATATATCGTCGTCTAGTACCCATAACATAAGCCTTGTTGAGATTTCTATGGGCCTAGTTCGATTCGTGTAAGATTGTCCTCTAATATTTATTTGTCCTCTAATAATTATTTGTATTTTTTTTTAATGTTTGTACTAATTTGAGCTCGCATAGAGAAGGCGGTATATTGTTACAACATTTTAAAGAAAATTATCGAAAGCTACCCCTAAATCAACTGATGTGAAGGTATCTTATGGTACGCTCGCACACGTCCTAGTTCAGTTAGTTTCACGCAATGCAAACTTCTTGAAGAGATACTCAGGCTTGGATCGCTTGATTGTGCAGAAAATAAGCGACCCCAGAAATAGTTCCACCTACCCTTCATCTTCAATATATTTGCGCTGATAAGAAAGGGAGTAACATGTGATCGTGGGGGAACAAAGAAGCAGTAACATGCACATGACTTCTGGACTCGTAGTAATAAACGCTGTGATCTCTCCAAGCAAGGGCCGAACAGGGTCATACCGTAATTTACTTAAATAATTATTCATACAACACGATGCGAAGATCAACCGAAATAAAATTCCGAACTTCTAGAAGACCTTGAGCCTGAAAAATCAATTTTTATCAAGCTCGATAACATGCGATTCAAATGTCAGAATACTATTCATAAGGATTCGGAGATTTCTGGGTTCCATGCTTCTGGATAACTAATATGTCTACAAATCAATAGAGGTGCTTTCACGTATTTGATTCAATAATTTATAAAACGTTCGACTGATATTTACATAATTTCGCTTCGTTCTGTTTCGATTTTATTTCACCGTTAGGTATTCCTGAGTGATTTCTACGATAATAGAATTTAACTCTATTGTTTTACCATTTTCGGTTGATCATAACGATGATTAATTTCCACGAAAACCTTTTATCGAAAATTCGCTGTCGCTCAGCAGGGTTCTATACATTTAAGATGATTGACCAAAACGTGAATTTAAATTCAGAGTGCCCTCTAAAGAGACACTTTACAAATAGACGCTTATACAATCAAAGATCTAACATGAAATATCACTCAGCTCAATGCTTCTGTTCCCAATGTACGATTATAGAAATGCGCCTCTTAGCCTACTCACAGCGTATTTTTTTTGTACAACAATAGAGCGAGTCCGGACCTTGTGCTGATTACCGCTGGCTAGGCTGCGCGGGCGCAGTTATTCCAACGACGACAAAAACTCAATCGCCATCATTGCCGGTGAACTACATTAAACAATAGTTCAGAACAACTCGTGACTCGTGACCCGTTACTGGAACAAAGTTTCATAGTATTATTACTGTGTACTTTTATATCAACCGTGGTTAGACTTCTGAGAACGATTCTAGTTTTTTGCCATTTAAAAAAAGTTGTAAACGAAGGCAATGAGCCTATACTTTCGCGGGCATATATTTATGAGTTAGGATATGAACAATATCTTTTCAAAAAGGTGACAGAACAAACTTTAAATATATTCTTTCACTAAAACTGTAAATTCTATATTGCACTGCTAGAACTTAGATACACTGCTGAAACTTATTAAAACTTTATTGGTATTGTAAAAACTTTAGCGGATATTGGACCTACAATATTACGAATCTAGTTTAGAATCCAGTAAAAATCTTGATAGAATTTCCTGCTAGTCAGGCTCTCACGAGGCCCAGGCCAGTCTGGGTAATGGCACAGCACAAAGACACGTCGACGTTTAGAACAAGTAGTCTCATCCAATTAAGCCGAGACCGGTTAGATTGCCTGCAGCGTTTTTCTAATTGTACCGCATTTTCTTTTTGCGGGTGCGATGTGAGGTCACGGTGCGGTCTGCAGATCTTGCTATCTTACCATCACAACCGACACCTCCCTATTAATTTCATTTACTCGTGACGCCGAGGTCTTTTGACTACTGATTGGTTCGAATTCAAATGAGGAACTTGAATTTTCTGTATCTGCATGCGGCGTGTTTTTGCGATAAGTTGTATGTCAAATCGCTTCAAACGAGCGATAGCGTTTCAGAAGACGTTCAAGTTGTTACCGCTGAGAAGTATTACCTTTGACCTCAGCTTACGCTTCTTGGTTTGTTGCGAGACGACTAGATACTGTTACTACTTATGAGACATTACTTAGGTACAACCACTAACCAGTACTGCTACCTATATCAAAGTTTACCAGTTTACTAAGGCTATGCCATAACATAAACCAAACAAATTAATAATTTCCCACTGATCCATGAAGATTTAAACTCACAATGACTTGGAATAACGCTGGTGTAACTCAGGGTGAACTGGCAAAAAGTTAAACTAGCAGCCTTAAAGACATAACATAGATCGTAATAGTCATGATAACCTCCTCTGTGATCGCAGATCCAGGGCTGCAGTACATGCGAGCACGCTTCGTATGTAAATGAGCTAGCATTGGAACTAGCGGTGCCATTGTCACCAGATCGATTGCGCTAGCTGCTACAGTAACTGTATCAAATCTGTCGGAATTTCAACTGGCTAGGAGCTACAGCGCTTGGACATAAACATCTCAATTCAATCAATATTGGAATGGTTCTGAGAAATGTGCGAATAATAAAATATCAAATGGTCGTGTCGTTCGCGTTTACGATAATTAATGTAGCTTTATTATTCGGGATCGCGTCGTGAAGTGGTACATCTTTCAGATATAGTGGTACTGCCGAAAGTGCCGATTTGACACTTTTTATGCCATGACATATACTTAATCATTGGGGGCAAAAAAGAGGCTTAACAAGGTGGAGTAGAAACCGTTTTGATTTCTATTGCTTAGGTATATCCACAGATATCGAGAGATAGGTTGAGGGGCGTGGCACGTGCGAACAAATGTACCTCCGACAGGTTAGATATTAAAAATTCTCGGTAGTCGCCGGGCGACCGCAGTGACGAATTCATTTCCGTTGTTTTTCGAAAATGCCGACCTGTGCAAATCTCACGTTCAAAAATAGAAGCGAGATTGTGAACTCCAAGAACGCCGGTGTCACATATCACTTGTAAGTCTCATTCCAACTATTATTTCTTCTTAAAACACAAGAAATAAACATAATACGAAAATAAATCATTCGCGGAAAATTCGTCACGAATTGACATTAAAGTGACAATGTCATGTTGTTCTCGCTAAGTTTACTATACATTGCTTGTTTTGTATCTTAATTTCACTACTTATTGCCAAGCTAACACGCAATGAATATTTCACACTTATCTAAGTACGAAAGCAAAGATGCATCGTGATACGGAGGCGAACTGTTACACGCACACAGAGACGACATTATAGTGATATCCCCTAGTGATAGGAGAATTATGTTTTTGAATCGATAGATTTTATCATTCCGCAATTACTAATACAGTTAATGTAATAATATAGTTATTTTATTGCTCATAATACGTAAGTTTATTGTTAGTTATTCCAATGATTGCCAAACAGGCAGTTTAGATTTTAAGTTTCTTTAAAACCTCTCCCGACGAAGGATAATGGGGTGTTATAAGTATTGATCGGAAATTCAGATGCTTTCAGTCAGATCCGAAGAGTTCACAGTTATTCTACCTTCAGAAACCTCTTTGCCTCTCTTTCTAGCTGTAAGGATTCTGTTGAAAAAAAGAAGAGCGGCAAAGGGGTCTCGTATGTCGTATGTCGTATTTACAAACAATTTACTATTTTATTTATAGAACCCGGCATTTTATACGACTGTCTATACCAGTGTCTATAAATTATAATCGATCGATGATACACGCTATGCTTGCATTGTCCCAACACTAGCTCGACTAGCTAGTATACCTGCGGTAGTGTGGGTGTGTTCGGACGATAGGTGCATGACATTGCACTGACCAATAAAAGCGGAGGGATTGATGTACGAGTGGTGTAAATGTATGCGTGTTCTTAGTTTTCGGCGACACTGGTTCTGATACAAGCTTAGCGCCAAGGGCCTATCTCTCGATATCTGTGGGTATATCCATGAAAAATTTAAGTTTTGGTCCTCGAGGTCCATTTTGAATTGAAGGGTACATTTTGTTTCAACTTCAATAGCTCTAGAGAATAAATCTTTTAATTCAGGTCTCAACCTCTTCATGTGAAGTCAAAGTTTCTACCTCTTTAGTTTTAGCATACGAGCGCGCCAGTCTTTTTGGCCGGTAAATTAAACCTCCTCGACCGAGGCCGGCCTCGTACGAGTTGTAACAACCCCCCCCCCCCCCCTCTAGGTATTGACAATAACAATGAATGAACCCTACGAGTTTCCCGAACGATTCTATGAAAAGTAAATTTAAAGATATAATCAACTAACCATTGATTTAATGTCAGACGCAATTAAACCCTAATATTTTTATTGGAATATTTCTCCCATTGGAAAGATTCTACTACCAACAATTGCGAATATCTTATTAAGATGATTTGGCCAAAGTAGTGGGTGATCGTCTATGGGTAGGACTAGTGGTTTCGGTTAAACAGTATCGTCAAGAGGTTCCTCAGTCAGTGATGAATATAAGTGACATAAAAATATTGACAAGCATCGAGTCCGTGCTTATTAGAATAAATTCCAAGTAAAAAACCATTTAAAAGACATTTCGATTACATGTGTTTATAAAGGAGGGTTTTTGCTAGAGCTCACGGCCAGAAGGGACACGGGCCCTAGGGAAGGGCCCCACAACCCCGCCCAACACCAGTGGAGTCAACCGAGTTCTACGGACCCAAGACAGATGGAGTTAGATTTAGCTAATCAAAATAAGCTTATTTTTTTTAAAAAAATGCTTACAACCACTCAAAATTGTAATTTATAAGAAAACATAGGTTTAACTATGTGTTCATTAGTACGCTTTTGGCAGTTATCTTTCACCTGTTTTGGGGCCATCCTCCTCCCACACATTCCCATATAGAATCTACGTGACTACAATATTTAAGACTGCTGAAGACCTGGAATTAGCCAACTGAATACACCAGCACCTAGAGACCGTCTGAATCTACTCAAATCCCTCTCGAGTGAGTTTCCCTGCCAATCAACTACATAAAGACTATTAAGGATATATTTTTATATTATTTGATATTGTGATTTCTCTCATCCATCAGTCCAACATGTTTGTTGATCGGTTACGGGATATTTTTATTTGCACAAACTCGGTATTGAGGTTATCTAAACATAAACATAAACATAAACATTTATATACAGGCACATACATTGCTTCTGGCCCCACACTAGGATACCCTGTGTCGTGGTAACCAGAAACAGCGACGTCACACACATATATATATAAACATCCAAGACCTGGGGATTGTTTTTTTTTTTTCTTTTTTTTTTTAATTTTTTTTTTTTTTCATTACCCCCAGCCGGGGATCGAACCCGGGACCTCTCGCATGGTAGGCAGAGCCACAACCGCTGCGCCACAGAGGCCGTCTTGAGAGACACGTCTCTTAAGTTTTATTCCGTAACCATGTGGACGTTCATCCAAATATTTTATATATAAATTAGTTTTAAGACATGTAAATTCAGCGTAACTACTTAGGTCACTAGATTGATAATGTAGCGTGTGTGTAGGATTTATTCTAACGGATTTCAGGCCATCCACAGGCATTCTACAGCGAAGTAAACTTCACTCTAAACAGGGGCGATGAGCGTCCCTGAATGATGCGACCAGGGTCTGTACTACAATGTCAAATCAATCCGAATTGTACAAATCCATCTTTTAATCGGGGTATGCGAGTAGTTCTTTAGTCCATGAGTAAGAAGAAGTCTAGGCACTATGTGCTTACGACAATGGTATGAACCAGATAGTACTCAAAGCAGTGACAGCCTTTGGAAAATGGAAAGCACAAGTTCGTTCGAATTCCAATGCAGTAAGAATGATCGAACTTCTGAATCAGAGGCGTTTCAGAAGGGGAGAATTACTGCTAATAGATCTTAGGCCGTGTAGAATCTAGTAGAGTGTTCTTATAGTAATGTCAGCTTCTTGTAGAGTAAATTTGTATGTGTGTGTTTTGTGAATGACCAAGTTACCACGTCAATCTACATGCTATATGGAATTAGAATATGTTTGTCATTTAATGTAAAGTTAGGTAGGCCAACCAACATGATAGACGGTCAAGAAAAGAAAGATCAAAACAGCCACAATCAAAAGATATTTAGTTTTTTAGATAGTTTTATATTTTTTAGGTATTTCAAGAGTGAGAAGGAAATAACGTAATTATTTGTAGCCATACGAATTTCAGATACTTGTTTTGTTACATAAACCCAAATAATTGTGTTTAGTCTCCCTACCTACACAACCTCTACTAGGCAATTCAATCATTTAGCCAAAAGACAAACAAGAATAAGATCAGAAAAAGAAATCCTGGCAACCCAAAAGTCTGCGCAAAATGCAATTAAAGTAAATCACTAGGACGAAACAATTGAAAACTCACCAAATTGACGAATTTGACTACCGCAAAATAAAACCCGCGGCATGAACGCAAAACAAAACCTAAAATTACAAGCCCCAGAACCACAAATAATCTCTCTCGTCGATGACCCGCGCACGATCGCTTCGGCAGCCGGAAGTCCAGGACCTAGGTCGCCCAGGTCCATCTCCATCCATTCCTGTGATATCGGAGGCTACAGCAGGAAACAACACGTAGCATCGTTACACTTCAGTCCCCATTTCCCGCTTACAATAGGGGTAATATCGACACAACACAACCCAGGCAAGCCACCATCAGAAAACATCCAACACAAAAGAACAACTAACACACTTCTGAAAATATAATTTGAGCCCCAACTTACATATCACTCGACGACCAGTAACCAAAAAAAGAGCCCCTTTCATCTCGACCCATCACTTTTATATTTTCTATTCCCACCAAAATGTGGCCACCACCCAAGGCATGCTCGCCAAACCACAATGTAAAACTCCGCGAGTCATTCTGATTGGTTCGTTTTATTTCCTTTCGTAACTCAGTGCTCTGATTGGTTACTGGTCTACACCGTATACACACTTTATATTTTAGATCACACAGTTCAACTAGAAATAGACTTTATAACATCATAAAATAATCTAAATAAAATAATACTCTAAACCGGGAAGCAACTAGTCTGTGATTATTTCGTGGGTAAGCATTACAGCTATCGCTAAGTTTGGAAAATCTTACAATATTTTCCTTCTTCTTTCGTTCTTGCGTTCATAAATTATATTTTCGAAAATAAATTGACTAGCTGCAGTTAGTATATCAATTTCTTTAAAAATTCTCTTAAGGAGTCTGTTCGTTTTAAATTATAAATTGCTCGATTAGCTCTCTTCTGTAAAATAAAAATAGTTTGAATATCCGCTGCTTTCTCCCACAATAAGATACCATAGGATATTATATTATGAAAGTAACTAATAGCCTAGATGTAGCCACATCTGTGTTTCGTCTGATGTTCCTAACAGCGTAAGCCGCAGAACTTAATTTACCAGCCAATTTATCTATGTGGGGCATCCCATGGCAATTTGCTATCAATGGTTATTCCAAGAAACTTTGTATCATTTACTTATTCTAACGTGTGGCTGTCTAACATTAAACTGGTCTCTACTTGCCTGACATTTAACTTTGGAAGTGAACATTTTAATACACTTGGTTTTACCAGCGTTTAACAATAAATTATTAACTACGAACCAATTCAAGGATAAAGATAATACTCCAGTCACGTCATCAAAATATTGTGTTGTCTTTTAAATTTCAAGACCAGTGAAGTATCATCAGCAAACAACACTAGGTCAGTCAATTTCTCCACCATGAAAAGCAGATCGTTAATATATACCAGGAATAAGAAAGGGCCTTATATGGAACCTTGTGGAACGCCAATTTTTACTCCCGATCCATCAGATTTTAACGCTTTTGACTTGTGCCTTTTGAATTATTTTGCTGAGGTATGTTCTTAGTAGATCCAATGCTTTATTTCTAACTCCGTAATGATTTAATTTCATGCGTAGCGTATCATGATCAACACAATCTTCGACAGATCGTATAAAACACCGATAGCATCCTGTGCGGCCTCCCATGCAGAATAAATATGAGATGTAAGGGTAATACCTGCATACGTAGTCAATTTACCCTTGGTGAAACCGTATGGTTTGGCGTGAAGTTGCTTTGTACGGTTGAAGTGTGAGAGCAATTGATTAAGTATAATCTTTTCAAATATTTTACTTAGTGCTGGAAAAATAGATATTGTCTGAAATTTGAAGGATCCCCCTTGTCTCCCGACTTAAACAGAGTTATCAGTTTACTGTGTTTCATGAGGTCTGGGAAAGCTCATCGTCAACATATTTATTGAATATTTATGCTATGGGGCTGTGTAATGACTTTGACTGATATACCCCACAAGTCTTCGGTATTTTTAAGTTAAATAATCTAAACGTTTTGACAATGTCCTGGGGATAAACATGATGAAATTTAAAAATTACTGATGCTAGTGCTGTTTTTTAATAAAGTCTCTGCTTCATATGGAGATTAATTTAATTGCTCTGTTGAGTCCCTCACTCAACAGAGCGTTTAAATTAATCTACATTGGTGAAGAATGTTTCGAAAGCTCGAGCTACCTCAGCGTTGGATTTAATAACATCATCACCTATCTTTAAGCAGAAATCATTGTCCCTTGGTATAGCTTTGCCAGTTTCACGGTTTATGATTTGCCAAACTGTTTTCATTTTATTATTTGAATTTTGTATTTTGCTATTAATTTGTAAAGTTTTTGCAGTTCTACAGACCAACTTGAAAGTTTTGGAATATTTTTTTGAATTTTCTTTAATTAATAAACTTTATTGAATTCTGTTGGAAAAATGTTGAAGAAGTCTAAATAGATTTTGTTTGGGTTCAGTTCCTTAAAATCCGGTACTGGCAAATTTATATCTATGTTTTTCATATAGATATCTAGTCTATTGGATTAAATAAGCCTATAAAATTATGGATGAGTCTTATATTTACTATATATATTTTTTGGAAAAATGAAACTGTTTGACCGCTGTATTCGGACGGTAACGATACGTTTACGTAACATACGTAACGTTTTTTGTGAATGCACAGTCACAAAAAACGTTATCTATGCATGTTTCGCTGGTAAGTGTAATTCTAGTCAGCTCTAGAAATATATGACATAATTAAATGACTTGAATAAAGTTATTGTATCTACAAGGAAATCTAAATTAAGATCGCCACAAATAATTAACTTTTTCTGTTATGACATAGTTTAGTTAGGGCTTCTTCCACAATTTTTCCAAATATTTCAAAATTGCCATGGCCTTTTTCATCCTTCGGAGGTCTGCAGACACAAACAATAATATGGCTATCGATTTGTGTAATACAAATAACATCGGTGTCAGAATTATTAAGAAATAATCCCCTCAGTCTGTATATCCTTTCGGGCGTCCGTTTTTCCTTTTCCTCTTTTCCCAGACCATTTTTCCCAGGAACTCGTGAAGGTATCAAGTTGATGATGCTGTATGATAAAAATTACTGATAAATGCAGTGCCATAGAACTGTGAAAAAAAAAACTTCTCAGTTGACACAATTAAAAGATGATAGACACGGATGGACTATCGGAATAATGGATTTATTGGGCACCTTATAGAAGCTTAAAAAAGAAAACACATGTTGAAGCAGACTTGTACGCTAAAAATATTAAAATTACAGACAAGAATTATAGGAAATTTTGTCTAGTCTAATTTTATTTTTCAATATACTAGCCAATATTAAGCAATACAAATTAAACAATTTTCTACACCACCTTTAATAGGGCAGAAATGCCTGCATACTGGGACAATAGAGAAAGAGAGGTACTAGACAGCAATTCTCATTTTCAATCTATTATATGCTCTTGCTTCATGTTTTATCAATTTTTTATTTAATAGATACGATCAAGATCTTTCATATCTGCGTAACATGTGCTATATAATATAAACGAGTAAAATACGGGTACAAAACAACAAAATATCCTTTGGAATAATGAAATAGTATGTGGAACGAGTAACATTACCCGTGAAACTTATAGAGTCGTTCTGTTGATTTCTGAGCTACATTGTCAGTAGTTTTACTGCAGCATAGAAACAGGGTGGGCCACCTCAGATTGCGTAGAGTCGTAGAGCAGGCAAATGACAAAACGGTACTGGGCCGAGTTATGATAGACTGGCAGGCCTCTTCTTGCCTCGGTCGGGTATGCCAGGTTTTGTACTGTCAACTCTGTCAGATGCTAATGGCATTCAGAGCCACCATGAAGCGATTACGGGATTGCGATGGTTTTAAAACAAATGCCCGTGAAATTGTATTATGTTATGATAGACTTGCGGGAAGTAATGTACAAGTTTTCGCTTAAAGAAAAACAATGACGTGGTACCTATTTCAGTATGTAAAATATATCACCTGACTACAAATAAAACATCATAAGTTATGTGTAGTAAAATGCACCAGGGATTAGAATTTCCTCGTTCCTTTGAATTAACTGACGCAGACGAGAAGTAAAATGTTGTCGCATTTTACTTCTCGTCTGTGTAAGTTAATTAAAGTACTCTACTACTCAAAGTACATAAATACCCAACTCAACTACACACTTATAAAACATCAGAATACAAAATTACCAAAGTTAAAAATAATACTATACGAGGGTCATGCCAAAAGAAATTAGGTACTCCCTGCTCATTTGATTGATACTGGCCAGTTATACACCATCGTGAAGGCTGATTAAATAGCTATTAAAAATGGAATATTCCGGATATCTGCGTATTTTTTTTTCTCTGATTGAATCTGACGGGAATTTGCGGTTACGATGGAACTTAGTCGACGAGATTTTCGAGTTATGATGTATTATGACTTTAAAAATGGTTTAAGCCTCAAGAATGTTTTGAACCTTTAACTAGTTTTGGTGAGTCTGCTTGTTCTCGTGCAACTGTCTTTAATTGGTTTGCTGAATTTAAAAGAGGGCGGGAGAGCTTTGAACTTGAGGCGAAGTAGGGGCGACCGCCTACCCCCGTTTATCAAGAAAATATGCAAACCGTGGAAAAGAAATCCGTGAGAACCGTTGAATTACATACATAGAGCTTGAGCGAGGCATTGGATCATCAACACTGTAAACCAAAATTTATGGACAAATGTCCCTCCATAAGCGTTGTTCGAGATGGGTGCCGCATAAACTCAACGATTTGCAGAAAGAACGCACCGTGGATTGGTGTAAAATTATGATAAATATATTCTATGTTAGCGAGAGTAAAACTGTGTATAAAATACTGACATGTGAAGAAACATGGTTGTATACCTACGATCCTGAAACAAAGCGGCAGTCAACGGTATGGTGCTTTGAAGATGAGCCGACTCCAACAAAATATCGCCGAGCACGAAGCACACAGAAACGAATGGTTGCCTCATTTTTCTGCGAGAAGGACGTACTACGACTGTGGTGCTAGAGGATCAAAGAACTGTCAACTCACAATGGTATGTGACAGTTTGTGCTCCACAAGTGTTGTCAGCTTGGTGTGACAAGCGGCCAAAGTCAGCAATCCAGCACCTGCTGTGGCACTACGACAACGCCGCGCCGTACACTTCTGCCAGAATACTCGACTATTTTAGTTCGGAAAATGTCATTATACTCCCCCAGCCGCCATATTCTCCTCACCCCACCATGTGATTTATACCTCTTTTCGAAAATTGGAAAAAATAAAGGGAAATCGATTTGTAACCAAAGAAGATGCCCTGGCTGCCTATAATTGTGAAATTTCTGAGGTACAAATTTTCCAATTGGTTTAGCCGGTAAAAAAGTATATACGTGCTCACGGTAAATACTTCAAAAATAGATAGCAATAATAAAGAATAAACTTTGTGCTTTTTGAATTTCTAATTTCTTTTGGCATGACCCTCGTATTACAAACGTGAAACAGAATATCTGTTCACAGAACGTTAACATGTTGCTAACTACTTGTTATTAAAGATGCATAAGTATTCAACACTACTGTGTATAGCGTTCGCAGCTATTGTTTTAAAAGGAATTACTATCCAAACACTATAGTAGGATACTACAACCATATTTAAAAGTTGCATTACAACTGGTGCCATAACTGAAGTCGTTAGTAACTATGTACGGCTTAACCATGTGACTTTTTAACGCGGTCAAAGCATACATTCATTGGTAGTCAGTATGGAGTACAGGATTGATTGGGATGCTATGCTTGTGAGTGTGAGGTCTTGTGCCAGTCGCCCAAACGGCCATGGTGTTGTGACTCGCATGCCAATTTGACTATACGATTACAGGGCAACGTTTTAAAAACCTGATTTCTAATTCATCGGTTGACTGACCTCCCTTCACGCAAAAAGTGTTGTTGAATTAGGCACTGGTCCAATAAGGGCAAAATCCATACAAATCTTTGCGCGATCAGGTAATTTGCTTTATCGTCTGTCTCCCTATTCGTTGGTTCGAGCCGCTGAACATTTACTTTGTGGAAGTAGAAAAACGTTTATCCGATTGCATTCTGTTCTCTAGATATAAGGTAAGATAAGGTTTATAAATCCCTTAAAATATCGCGACTAGAATATCAACATGTATTAAAATATTTCGATACAATCGCTGCATCAGCTGTTCTGTTGTGATGTGACCGATTCTTCTGTGTCACGGTCAAGTCCTGTATACATAAACATGATGTGCCGCGGCTATGCTGCATGGAGGGGAAGTACCTTAAATATTGGGTATAGAACATTTCACTGAAATAATACTTCGGGAGGCTCAATCGTAAGGATTATTTATTTCTAAGAAACATATCATCCAACTAATATTACAAATGTGAAAGTAGCGATGTTTGGATGTTTGTGTGTTTGTGCCTCAATCACGCTAAAACGGTTGTACGGATTTGAATGAAATTTAGCACAGTATAGTTTACGAGCTAGATTAACATATAGGATACTTTTTATCCGACTGAACCAGAAGGAGGGTAACGCTATCTCGGTAAATGAAATTTCCTAGGACACGTAGATGAAGTTGAGGGCATAAGCTGATATTATAAATGTGAAATTAGCGTTGTTTTGTTGTGTAGTCTTAATTAAAAGGAAGACCTTGTTTAACATCAATTTATTCTTACATATATTCGAAACCTGCCCCATTCTGTGGTATACAATTTTTCATCCTTTTAATGATTGATTTATTTTACTTTGAATGGTTAAAATTATGCGTCTTCGTGCAGCTTGTCAGTCCTGCACTTTGTTAAATCGGTTCTCATACAAAAAATCAAAACAACCAGCGTCTAAGGATCTTGGCGGCCATCTAATTTGTCCATAAGTTCAGATTCAGGAAGAAAAATATTCATCGAGATAGTCCATTGTTCTCCGAATGTTATGAACAGGAGCTGTTGAAAAAATGAGATTTCGTCGTTCTGCGTCGGGAAGGTTATTGATCTCGCTTCTTAAAATCTCAAGTATTCTAAATATATTTCTGATATGATCTGAGTTCAAGATGCCCTCCGTAAAAATATATTAAGAGAATCCGATTTTTTTACAATTCCACCCAACAGATAAAAGAAAAAGCGCTTGATTGTTAGTCTCAGGGTTTCACAGGGGGTTCTTTCTGTACCAATTACGATGTACTATTTCTACTGAAGTTTGACTCGTCTGACCAAATAATGTTAAGCCGCCAATTCGAGGAAGAGCCTCTCGAATTGGCGGCAGAAATGAAGTTCGGTATCAACCGGACGTAATTTTTGAACTCATCGGCCCTTCAACCACAGATTTATAAAGTCTTCAACATAACTCTTGTAAGTATTTCTGTTTCTTCAAAACACGTTGTATCTTACTTGTTGATATTCCAAGTTCCTCTTTACTTTCCCTCAGTGAACTCTTCGGGTTTGTCTCAAAGTATCTACATCAAAATGTCGAATTCTTCATCATTACTTATCATTTGAAAATGTTTTTTTGATCGTGAACACTTCCAACATCAACACTTCCAACATTTTTCAACCACCAACCTTTTTATAACAAATCGAGAAGACGTTGCTCTGTCGGGATATCTTTCGCAGTACAACAGCAAAGCTACTGATAAGTTAATGAGGTTCTAAAAGTATGCTTCCCTATTTATTAATCTGTACCTATTATCCAAAATTATGTTGATAATCATAACAATACGGTATTTGAAAAGGTTCAGTCTTCGCAAAATAAAAGGCCCGGTGATAGCGACCGTGTAACTGACGTAATAAAATTGAATTTAGTTGGGGCCACCGGGCCTTTTTATTTTGTGAAGACTGTAGTCGATAGGTACCGACCCAAAAATGGTTCACCAATGTAACTAGTAGTCGAAAAAACGAATCAACGGAGACACAGTTTGTGTCACGTATAACATGAGCATCATCGAAAGCAAAGTAGCTATTATAGCTAATTTTATGGAGCTACAGAACGGGAATAGTACATTGTTGTAGAGGCTTGAACTATAACAATGCACTATTTCTATAGAGTTATGTATAGTAGGCGCAAAAGCCATCAGCCTCGTGCTACAAGAATAGAGTCTGACTATCTACAAACTAAATTGACTCCACACGGAAATAAATGCGTTTTGTTCTGTAAGAGTTTTGCTTTGTAAAGTACACTCGCCACTTGAAGACAGATTCTAAATAACAATCGTGGTTTTAGCTAGAATATATCACAAACCGTGCTCATGGTCTTATCTGAGCTCTTCTTCTCTCTTGACCTAGGATGTTAGGTGTAAAATTCACTGTGTAAATCACCAGGAGTTAGTGGTACCTACCTAAAGGGGCACCAAACCAACGGGAACTTGTTACTAAGACAAAGGCTGCATGTTCGTCAGACCGCCTGCCACAGGTCTCTCTGTAAATCTGGAACCGTAATGGTGAGACACTTGAAATGTTCACAAAATATGTATGACTACAGCTGCTAAATCAACAACAAACTTAAGTTAATAGTAAAAGAAAGTTTAACGTTAAAGGAGTCCCCTTAGGAACCTTTCGCGTGCGAGTGTGTTGAACAATCTAGAAGTTTCCGCCAAATTCTAGATTTGCAGAGGTATCGAAGCGTAAACTGGATATGCTGGGCGGATTGTTGCCAAATCTCACACGGAAATCCGATTCAGGAGGATTATCGCATATATTGTAGTAGTGTGTTTAGGTGCCCGCTAGGTGTTGGATAAAGCTCAATGCATTTGCATAATATTGGGATAGGTCGGTGTGTAGGATTGCAGACATTGTAGTTTCATTTGTTCAAAGGACTTGGCAACCATCCATTTGCAAGGATCGTATCGTACCACATTGGCACTAATTCCACTAAACTTATAACAACTACTTACTCATCTCACATAATCGGTGTTCTTGAATAAAATTCTATAAGTATTATAGGATTGAATAAGTTACTAAGGAAATAACCACAAAATGTACACATCGATAATGGATCAATTATTATTCTGATTATAAGTGTTACCGTAAGATTGTTAAAAACGATAGTTTATAATCAAGGTTTTTCTCTCGTTAGTTTGCAACTATCGATAAATTGTAAACTGTACCGTACTGCTTACAATATGATGCGTTAGTTCATAATAAAATTTAATTGTGAACTTGTTTAAACTTGAATTGCAAACGACATACCAGGGCAAACACTACGGTAGCTTAGGTGAAGACTAGAGGGAGCGGATTTGTCTATAGTTTACAAACTAACGGTTTTGACAATCAGAGAGTGTCAGAGACTAATATAGGGCAGCTCGATAACCTCTGACAGTCGGGTCGGCCACTAGCCCGACATCCCCCAACAAACCCGCACTGAGCCAGCGTGCTGGAGTATGGCTCGATCTTACTCGTATCCGGGTAAAGGCCCGTGCCCCTCGGTGGGGACATGAATGGGCTACATTAATTTATTCATGAATAAGGAAAGAACCAAGAGGAAACAACTAAGTTACTACCCAATATTGTTCGGTAAGGGGTAAGCAACATGGAGGAATTTACATATTCGTTTTTTGCTACACTAACCAATCTAACAATCTAATAGTCTGTATCCTGTATGAATGAAAAGTTTGTCGTTCAGTGGCATAGTACTGCAAACCAATCGAGATGCTATTGACATTGTACGATAAAATAACAGTGCTAAATATCGTTCTTGTGTAAGTAGAGACGGATATTTTTTATGATTTAGTGGAATTGGGAACCCGCCTATGTTCAGGGCTGGTCAACCAGTCGGGACCGTATCGATCGTTCACCGCTGCGCTCGACTCATTGATACCTTCAGTTGCAATCTTGCGATACAATATTCATTGCCGCAGGTTAATGGGGTAAATAAATCATATGAGATCCATTGTTTCAGCCCGACATTGAGATGCTCGCTTGCAAGCGAATGTAACTCAATCAAATCAACACCTTGCCTTTGCTCAGATCAAATCTCATTTGGGAATAAAGTGGGACTGGAAGCACCTTCCGAACAACATCCCCTATACAAACAGCGGGCAGACCACCGGCCAGATGGTTAGATGACATTGCTAAGGTGGCTGAAAAGCAGTGGACGAGACTGGCGCGTGACCGTAGCGAATGGCGTGCTTTGGGAGAGGCCTCGCGCCTGCGCAGCAGTGGGATGACGAGGGCTGATGATGATGATGATGATGATCATGATACGAATTGGCTGTTGAATGTTGCGGGTCACGAAGTCATGAGGTAACGTACTCGTACCTTCAAGGAAATAACAACAGATGAAAACTAATTCTCGTCGCAATACGGGGAACGCAATGATATACATATATTTTTACCAATATATGCAAATTAATGCTTGCAAAAAAAATTGAACCTTGGTAGAGCGCTATCTAGTTGTCAGTACAAGGTCGTAGAAAAGGGGGCTCGAATTCAGGGGATTTTGAGCTTGTTTCGAGCTACCAGAATACGAAGTTCCAGAAATGGAGCTCACGCGGATTAGGAAATAAACGTAAAAAACACCAGCAGTACAAAGTCCGGGTAGACAATTGAACTCGCAGCATATTGGGGCATAATATGCAATCAAAACTTCTCTACTTTCCTGTTTTGCGAGAAAAAATAAATAGAAACTATTTAAACTCTAATGTCGTCTTATAGATTAAATCGATGTGCTCTAACGGCCGATCCCAATAACCTATCTTCTAACCATAATCTGCAGATTTGAGATTGCTAGTGTCAAATTTGACATAAATCCCAAAGCGCAACTGTCAAATGTAACGCGTAATCTACAGATCACGGATAGAGACAGGATATTGGGATTGGCCGTAAATCCCCCGAATTCAAACCCGTTTTCTATTGACATTGTTCTGCCCACTTCATAGCGCTCCTTGGTAATAGCTTGGGTTAGTGTAAACTATAATGTTGTATCCATTCTACCTAAAGAACCTCCTTCACTGGGTTAATAGGTCAAGTCAAGTTCTTCGCACCATATTACTTTTTGATTATCAGTCTTTTTCGAAATGTCATAGAGATTTGTTTACCCTGACATCCATCTGGGATCCTGTTTCTGCTGGAGCTGTTGAAAGGGTATTTGACTTCACGGTGAGTGCCTTTCCCTTCACTTATCTCGCTTATCACCAGTTATAACTGGGAAAAACAATAATTGCATTCAGGGTGATAGAAGCACAGTTGTGTCCTCGTTCAGCCAGTTATTCGATAGTCTTTTTTGCTTGAGTAGCTATGGAGATATGAAGGTTTCCTAATTATGCTTTCCTTTTCCATCATCCTTATTATGGATAGCTGAGTTGTTTTAGTCTTCAAACTATCTTTTTCGTTTGTCTTATAGGCCAAGAGTTACAAAAGCATTCTCCTGATGGTAAGCCAGCATGTCATTGGAGTAACACGGCAGTTTTGATCTTAGTGCACTACTTGGCTTCAGTCCTTGTGAATACCAACAGCTTTAGGACTCCATAGGGCTTAGCCCGTGCGTGGAGCTGAGCCAAGTAATTAAACTTGTTGTTTGCTCTACAACCGCCGCGAATGCAATGTAGGTAGTCAGTGTAATCTATGTGGAAATTGGTTTCTGAGTAAATGAGAGGGTACGGCTGTACAGATATGTAGATAAGGCAGCTTATATGTAAGAATACCCAATGGGTTTCCCTTTTATCTTACCATAAAAAAATACAAAATTCCAACGACGAAAGCTTGGAACATTAGAAGAGTGGAGGTATAGTCACTCTGCACTGCCGCAATGTTCAGGCAGCATTTTGGTCACAGATGCATAGTTAGTTATCCATCTTGAGTAAAACGAAGTAGTGAATGTTTTTGTAGCTGCCTTATGTACCGAAGAGAGTTAGGAGGATGTAGCAAGTAAGTTCTGGTGCCGGAAGGTATTTTTAAAGTCATTCCAATGGAGACAAAGTAACAGAACAGAATGTGACTTACCCTACTCTACTAGTGTATTGACGATGCTAGTTTTGAGAAGAATTACTACAAGTTTAGGACATTGTTTTAGGTGAACGTGATAAACAGTTGCATATATCATCACGTAAGCAAGTTCATTGACCTGAAGGCGTTAATAAGGCGACCTTCATCCTAACATCCTATAAAGGGCCAAGACATTATCATTAATCACGGTCAAACATTCTCAAAATATACAAACAAAATTTCGAATTAGGTATCACATTGCTTACCGGTAAAAGTTGGTAAAACCTATGTAGATAGGTTGTGACTGACATCTGATAAGAGCAGTTTCTGGCTTTTACATGCTTTTTTCCACACGAGCTGCCAGAAGCACAGATTTGCACCCAAGTTTAGTTTAACCCTCAATCGAATCTTCCTTTTCTTTATCAAGTAATAGGAATTGTGTCATAGGTTTTCCAATATATGGACACTGAAAGGCCGGTAATATCTTTTTTTGTCAATATTGGAACAGCGATGACCTGTTCAGTAACAATCAGTGTTATTGTTATAGTAAATGAAATCATTGTTCAGTCTGAGGGCCTGGGTGGTGTCATCCAGGGGCCATTGTCTGCCCACCAAGTGTTTTATTTTAATACCATACCCTGCCATTGTTGTTGAAGTTATGAAAGAAATACTGCATTGTTTTAAACTAGGGATTCTGCTGTTCAGAAGTTATTTTAAAGGCCATTCGATGGGCGATTCGATGGGCGAGCAATGTAATGGGACATACGGTGGTTTCAATGTGAAAACTCCTGATTGTTTTATTATAAATGGGACGTATAGGAATGTTAATGGTTTTGCTGTGCTTCCCGACGGAGAGAGGTCCTGGGTTCCAGTCCCGGCTTGGGAAGAAAAAATATCCCCAGGTCTTGGGTGTTTACATATTTGTGACGTAGCTGCTTCTGGTTATCACGACACAGTTATGTCAACATACTTGGATCAAATTCTTGCCTCATCAATTTTCCAACATCCAAACTTGGTTTGCTGGAAGAGAAAAGTGAAATAGGGATACCAAACACAAAAAACCCTACTGTCCAATACATGTATTATAGTTAGATACAAATTCTACTCTAACAAGCCCAATTTAAATACCGCTCGGAAAAAGTAAAACACAAAGAGCACTTTTGAAAGACATCACAATCACAGAGCTAAGAAGCTATTATTGATTATATAATGCCATTAACAGAGCAGTTCGTGATGCGGCTCTGTACCTTGTGGAAGGTAAACTAGGACCCTGGATATAGATTGCATAAATAAAAATATTCAGGATGATTTTTTTTACTTCCTCTTTTTAAGGTTTTTATGCCCTTCTATTACAGCCAGTTAGCGATTTAACATGTAGATAACTAGCTATAGTATAGGGTAATAGCTATATATAATTAGCTATAGTAACAGGTTAACATCGCTGGCCTCACGGGTGCATTCCAATATCGTGGTCTAGAGGGCCCGGCATCAAATAATAATAAAAAAAAATCCTAATGGAATCTCTCTAGTACTATCTAAGCATGATTCATAGAATCATCATGTGATTGGAATACGATTGTATAATTAAGGTCCATCAAGTTGTAGGGACTTCAAAAATGCATTATTACAGCCGCTTAAAAGATTTATATTATTTTTGCTTTTTTATTCCTTTTATTCAAATAATATGTTTGCAATGAGCTTTTTACGAGGACTCCTTTATTTTCAGATGTCGCGATTTCAATCGCGGTTTGCGAACGAGCAATTTGTTAGACAGCGTTATCTTTTTACTGTGTTAGTGCTTTGTTGAGCTTCAGAAACAGTGTTCGTAGAAATGGCTTTGCAGATTTTTGAAGTAGATACTTGGCCGCCCGATAAAAGCCGTATCTAATATTGAATGCAATGGAAAGAGTGCTGCGACAACCGCCGCCCACTTAACGAGCTTAAAGTTGGATGGCTTTTGCCCTTGCTCTTTTCTTTTGTCAAAACACTAACAATGGAACAATCAGACAGCCACTTTTGCTGTGACCGTGATTTTTGGAGTGCGGGGCGGTTCTGTATCTAAATATACCCAACTAATATTATAAATGTGAAAGTATGGATGAATGTTTGTGTGTTTGTGCCTCAATCACGCTAAAACGGATTAAATTTCAGCACTGAGATAGTTTATGAGCTAGATTAACATATATGGTATTTTTTATCCGACTGCTCTAGAACCAGGGTAACGTTATCTCGCTAAATGATAATTTCTAGGAACACGCGGATAAAGTTGCGGGCAGTTGTATTATAAAATTCTTAATCCTGACTTATTGACTGACTGATATACCAACGCACAGCTTAAACAGCCTAGAGACATGACTCTTTTTACAGGGGTTTCTTATATAGTGTAGTTTAGCGCTGAGATGATGGGATTTGGCGAAATTCATACCCTAAGGGGGAAAATGGGGGTTTAAGTTTGTATGAAAATCAAAAACTACTTAAGGGATTAAATATGGCCAGAAAAGCATATTTTGCTTCAATTCTAGGCTAAACTAGACAAGATAAAAATGTAGGATAAATGTTATGTTATAAAAAGTCTATTAGAGATAAGAATGGACTTTTAAAATTACCGGATATCTGTTATATTTCATACTTAAAAATATTTTTCGCAATGCATTATTATTCAACTAAATGAACAAGCGCTCGGAGACGAAATCAGTTTCCTATATGAAACTTACACGCAAAAATAGCTAAAAAGAGGGAAAATTTTTAGTTGTTTTACTTTATTTTTAATGTTATTATTACAGGAGTTTAGTAATATTTTCTATAATTTTCTCGGTCTCGGAGCTCGGGCTGCCCCGCGGGGCTCTGCCCGGGAGCATGCGTCAGTCTGCTTCGACGCGATGCGACGGGTATTTGTTTTCTTTGTCTAATTTTCAATGCCATTGGCCTATGTTCAGCCCTTAACTTATGAAGGTGAAATTTTGTAGGTAGGTAGTTTGTAGATATGATACGTCAAACAAACAAGTTATTTTTCAAATTTCCTCCCGCTAAGAGGGGGATGGGGGATGATCTTTTTATGGACATAAAAACCTATGAAGCTGTTTTAACTTGGCAGGTAGGTAGTTTATAAGTGTGAGACGTCAGTTCAGTAAAGTTTTTTTTCACCGAAGTTTGAGATAATACGGGAAGATAGGGGGGGTTTGGATTTGGGTTTATATGAAAATGGGGAGGGGGAGAGGACAGGGGAAGGGACATGGAGGGGAAGTTGATATTTTTCATGCTACATCTTTGATGTCTATAAAATGATAATCTCGGTAGGTAGCACTCTTATTCTTATGTAACCAATAAAACCAATAAACCTGTTCAATGTGCATGTTTTTAACTTGTACTTTACTTTAAACTTGATTGCATCAAACAATGGAACACAAACAAATCAAAATGGCAAAAGCGAAAAAATGCAAGGACAAAAGACTCAAAGCATTGAGCATATTATAACAGTTAAATATCAATGACTCAAACAAGAGATTCCTTGCAGCAAACCTAGGATTTACTCTCTATTCTATATCTATTTGTTCTGAAAATCGAACGTCGTAGCAACTAGGATACATAATATACACAAATTATTTTTTCATTCATTTAGACGAAATGTGTGTCAAAAATCTATATATATCTTATATTATATATATAAATAAAAAAAACATGAATCTGCCGTTGGTTCCAAAATGGTAGGTAAATGAATACAGGTATTTATACAAATTGTAACCGTGACTAAAAGCACCTAGGGCGTTCGCATCGGCCAACGTTCCTAGTGCGTTGGAGCCGCCAGGTTTGTGCTGGTCTGATGGGAAGCACCCGGATGGCCTGAGTACCCTGGTACCTTGGGAGAGAGGCCGTTCCATGCTTTGGGATGCGATCTGCGTCTGCACCTTTGCATGTTAGGTCGATGGCGTCCCGCGCTGGTGCAGCTGCCGAGTCTGCCGCAAGACAAAAGTCCCTAAAATATAAAGCAATCATCATGGGCAACTACTGGGGTTTGGGGGGGATAAGGGAAAACCTTTGTTAAGGATTTGGGATGCCGCCTACGGGTTTGAGGTTTTGACTACCGCTCTGGGGCATTTCTGATGCAAAGGATCTCCCTGGCTGTGCAGTGGAGAAATGCTGCCAGCGTCATGGGAACCTTAGCCTCGGCAATGTCCCGGGTGGTTTATTCGGGTAATTGTATCTTTTTGTGTTTTATTTTATTTGTAATTGGTTAATTGTTAATTTTATTATATTTAAATTTAAATTGACGAAACTTATGTGGAGGTTTTTTTGTGAAAAAATAATTTAAATTAATTATTTATTCATTTTAAAATTAAAATAAAGAATTTTAATAAATAAAGTATAGTTTTTAAAAAGCATCTTGTAGATATATGGTACATGTTTGATGATATTTCAAGACTTTCTGATGTGAGGTTATTATATCTATATAAATCAAAAAATCGAATGACCAAAACCAAAACTTACCTCTTAGGCCTTGTCTATTTCTGATTAAAGCAACCAAGCGAAAAAACTATCCTTCTAATATTTGTATGCGGATATTTAAGCTACCCATGGTTTCTAGGATATTCTATTCGGGAGATATCGACCCTAACATTAAGCGCCAGAAAATGGACTATAGTGACTTATAATGCCCGCGGACAAAAACATATCTAAATACGTTTTAAGTAGTCGAATTTTTTGTCAACTAACTCAACTAACTCACTTAAAATATTGAACAAAAATACTATACTACGAGCAAAATACTACACATTATACTAGGTCTAAGGGGAAAATTTATTGTAATTTTACGGAGTCTGAAATTAAGATACCCCATTTAAATAACAAAAATCTGAATAATACATACATTTCAGTCTAAAATATACTTTATTTTTGCATATTACTTAATATAATATAGCTTCTGAATGAATTAAACATAAAATACAATAATTTCCTAACTGCCTTAAAAGCAAATGATCTCGTCCACCCTAACGACGAACGCAAAACAGTTCGTCTACCACTTAAAGTGTCTTCTCTGATCTCAATAACTGTTTATATCCACAGTGACATTGACGCCATCGGGCCATCGCCACACTATTCGGGGGTCATCGAATCCCAAACTGCCTGAAGCTTCTGTTTTAAATCATTTTCTCATCTTCATGAATATTTCCTCAATATTTTCTTCATTATCCACCATAAAGTTTCGATCGGAGACAAATCTGGGCTGCTTGGAGGCTAAATCATCGTAGGAACTTGCTTAAAATGAAGCCTTCGTTGTCCTTGCAGTGTGACATGATGAACCATTTTGTTGAAAAATGGCTGGCAATAGACTCGTTTCCAAAATTTCCTGGGACTTTGTAGCATTAATATTTCCCTTGAAATATTGCTGCCGACCCAGACCCTGTGCTGACATGCAACCCCATATCATTACTGATGCTGGAAACTTTCTTTTTCACCTCACTTTTATTTCTGATGATATTTTTTCGTTCATCGCTAACAGTCACCTCAAATTTAGATTCATCGCTCTATATTATTTTGACGCCACACAGTCCACTTCTGACGTTTACTCCTTTTAATCCTTTTTTCTTTTGCAGGACAGTCGGTAAAGGCTTTTCTTTTGGTGTGTAAAAACCGTACCCCATTCTCATGAGGACTCTCTTCCAAGTGTCGACTGAAACATCTTTATGGATCATGTCCTGCTATTGCCCAGTGAGTTCTCCTGTGCTCGGGCACGACGATTTTTCTTTATTGTTTTCTTCAGAACCCTGTTCTCTTCGTCACTTGTGATGCGGGGAAGGCCGGTTTTCATGCAAACCTGCTACTGATTTGTGTTTTTTAAAATGCTGGATGATTGACTGGATGGGTAGACCTTGGTAGTAACTGTTCTTTGGATATTTGGTATTTTGACTTCCCTTTATCGGTCTTACTAATAAAAGAAATTATTCACTGTGTAACTTATGCAGTGAATGTCCTGCTTTGACATTTGACATTTACTCGACGTATGAAAAGGACAATACATCTGTATAAATTAAACAGTGAATAACTTTCTTTATTAGTTAGGCCGTATTAGTATTAGAAATTATGATTTTTCTGACCGTATCAGAAATTGGTTCACCCTTACTCATAGTTGAACAATACTGACCAGAAATAAGTTTATTCTTCCTATTATTCCGCCTGACAGCGAAACTAATGACAGATTTTATTCAAATTCAAATATTGAACACAAATCCTTTTTACATCCAGTTTCTGACTTTAACTAAGTTTCAACTCAACAAAGCCGAACTTTTTTGTATCGAATAAGAACTACTTCAACAGTGGAATCAAGGATTGTAGAAGTTCTAAAATATATTAATATAACTTGACAAAGGCTGCGGCGATAGGCTAGCCGCCTGTCACGCAAGATGGAGTATTGAGTAGATGGCTTAACGTGGGAACAATTGTGCCTCTGCCACTCCGTATGGGAAATGGCGGGAAGCTATAATGAGGGAACTGTGATGTAAATGTTATGTTTAACCCTGCCTACAAAATATTTGGGTTCGAAAAATCTTTTATCTCAAAGTACGAATACTCTTCGGCCGTTTTAGAATGCGATTATGACATTTTATCAATTAGTAGATAGTAAGCAATATTTTTCATCGAAGATGTAAAAACTTATGGGTTTTGAGCAGTCAGGATAACATTCTCTCAGCGGCCAGACTTTAGATATTTCCTTGTTTATAAAAATACAAACAAGTATCTAATAAACTTTATTTAAAATCGAGCTTAAAGCAAAAAGTGAAGGTTTTACCTTGAATGACTTTACAAAACGACAAATAAATTAACGGCTGCAGTTCCGATAAATTTTAATTAAAATAATCCTTCACTTCAAATCTACCAAAACTTTCAACCCGCACCTCGCATGCAAGTTCTCAATGAGTAGTTACATTAACGTACTACTTTAGTTTCATACAATTCAGGCTTAAGCAGCAAATCTTGTTATTTACGAATTAGCTCAAACAGCTGATATATTAAATGTATTCAATCCTTCGTAAATACCATAGAAACATGAAGCAAACAATTCAATACTGAAGTGACCGCAGAACAGCAACAACTGGTAGATACCTAGTAGGTAAGTTAGTTAGTTATACCCGTGTACCACCGCCATGACCTCATGGTCCAAGTTCGTAAAACGTGGTTGTGGGTTTATGGCTACTTACGAGTAAATGCCTCACGTTACTTACTGTGTGTCAGTATACTCAACTACATAATAAGTACGTAGGCAAACATAATTTATTAGGGCTCCGTACGCGAAGGGTGCCAAACGGGACCATATTACTAAGTCTCCGCTGTCCGTCTGTCCGTCTGTCCGTCCATCCGTCCGTCAGGGGGCTGTGTCTCATGAAGGTAGAGTGTTGAAATTTTCAGTGAATGTGTATTTGTGTTGCCGCTACGGCAACAAATAATTAACTTCAGGAGATTTTATAAATTAAAGGGAGTCCCCATTCAAGCGACGTGTTTCAACACCCCCCATCCCACCGCCATATCATGATTCAAATATGATCGTAGATTTCGCGGTTTAATCACATGGTTGGTCATAATCTTAAGGTTCTGGGTTCGATTCCATGGTTCAGACATAATCTTATTTTCTTTTATTACTTTTAGTACTTAAACTTTCTTGTGCTATGGTACGGAACCCTTGGTGTGCGAGTCTGACCCGTTCTTGACCGTTTTATAGCTGTTTCGGAAAGTGGCACCCGCTGATTTGGGACCGTTATGAAGCGTCAAAGCTTACATAAGTAATATTACGAGTATAGGTACTATTTATTTTTATTTCTTGTCGTCGTTGCATTCAGGGTATAAGCTTTTATCAGTCAGCATATTAATTTGTGGACTTTATCACTGTTTTGAGGGTTCCGTATCCAAAGGCGGAATCTGTATTATGGTTTTTGATATAAGCTATATTATTTTCAACCATTTGTTCAGCATTTATGTATGCATTGATAGCATGACTAGCAAACCAAAGTCAAGGGTCAAGAAAATAAAAATACTTAATAACATTGACATCCAGCCAGACTAGAGCTAGCTGTTACTCACTGAGCTAGGAATGACTCGTAAAACTTAGGTATGATGGACATTTCTTTTTTTTACATGTCATTGTTATTACTCAGAGAATGTAATCCATCAAACAAATCACATTAATTTATTTGTAACGTGTTAATGTTATTATGAATAATATTTATTACTCTGTCTTTTCTAATTATTTAGTGAGTGCAATTAATCATACAAATAATTTATTTCTTAGATGACGTGTTCTAGAAGTGACTGATTAATACGAGGACGTACAAGATACAGATCACCCAACAACATTAAAGGAAAAAGTTTTAGGAACCGCATAGACACCATCGGTTTTTGTGAAAGGGATAATAGGAAATGGATAAATAAAAGTAAAAAATAAATAAATATAGCCCATTAATGTCCCCACCGAGGGGCATAAGCCTTTACCCGGATACGAGTAAGATTAAGCCATACTCCACCACGCTGGCTCAGTGCGGGTTGATGGACGGGTTTTACGACGAATATCACGTAGCAACAGTAGCCGGGACCTACAGCTTAACGTGTCATCCGAAACACTGAACGTCTGATACTGTACTTAAGGTAGATTTATTATCACATGGGTACATGGTCAGGGTTTGAAACTGCATGTCCTGTGCGAGAGATTAGACCACGGAGTTCTTTAAAAGTCCCCGTACTTTAATATGGACATAATACAGAAAGCTGTCTGGTTATTCGGCATTCGATCTGTATCAAATGCCTCGAGTGATAACTTTAAATCGATTTGCTGCGTGGCTGACGGCGCCATGTTGATCAATTCTCGTTATTAACTTAATTATAAGCTTAAATAAAATCGTAGTCGCTTTGTTAAGGAAGCGATGGATTTTCATGTACTTACATAGTTTAACTAATAAGAACAAAACTAACTTCAAAGGCTTAAAGTGAAACTCAAACTACAAGTGAACGTTTCTTTCGTTGTCAAATATCTTGATGAGTCTTCATTTGCATACTTTTACTAATTTTATAGCTCGATGAAAATATTAAATCTCATTAAGTTTTGCAAGAAGCTCCTCCTTCGTCAAGGTCACTTCTTGAAATGTCAGGAAGCGAATCAATAATGAATGTAAAAAACTTGTCAGTAGGTCAAAGTTGATCCACTCAAAAATATAAGTCTTGTTTGTGCAATGTTCCGTTCAACTGAAGTTACTTTAATGTTTATGAACTTAACGAGATCCAAGTACAGTAGACTGCTATTAAAGTTTTCATATGTATGATGTTTTCCAGTTGCATTTACTCTACCGCTGATAAAATTTGTTTAGTCAAATAGTCAGGAGGTAACAGAGGAGTGTGTATTTTAGGCGGTTCAGAATTTGAACTGAGTAAAAGTTCACTTTCTGTATTCCAAAGTTCTATCAAAAGGAGGATTTTTTCTCTGAAGGTTTGAAAATCTTGTCTTTCAATGTACGCCTAGACAAAGTAGGAGCATTTGGGCTCGTACGAGTATAGGTACGAAAAAGGTACTAAAATTTACATTAAATCGAGCTCCATGCAAGAAGTGAAGGTTTACTTTGATTTACATTAAAATGAAAAATAAATTAACGGCTGCAGTTCCGATAAATTTTGATTAAAATTAAACTTTAACTTCAAATCTACCAAAAGCACGCACACACGCACCTCGCATACTCTCAGTGATTGGTTCCATTGACATACTTTAGTGTCCGAGATGATAATCGCCACTTGATACACTCACCATTCTGTTTCAGTCTAAATAAGTGAAGCTCGATGTGGTGTTGATTGTACAAATTCCTATTGCCTATGAGACGGCAAGCAGTCTGGCTCTACAAGGTTAAAAGACCATTCGTCGTTAAGTGTCCTCAAACTTGTTGCGATGTCTCATACGAGGTTTTCATCATAATATATGTATTTATGTCATTCATTATTATGATGAAAACCTGACCAATTAGAAACTCCGCTAAACTAAAAAGGTTAGGGTATTAAAAGAGATTGGCTGAGGATACAAAAACAACGATCATTTAGAAGGATGGTGATGAAACTTATATATGTCACCGTAAGATTGTCAAAAGCGTTAGTTTGTAAACTATCGACAAATTGTAAACATTTCTTTAAATCTTGAATGTCATCCTAACACGAAGACTATTCGGGGCTTCGCTGCGCTTGCCCCCTCTGGTCTTCACCTAAGCTACCGCAGTGTTTGCCCTGGTATATATTTCGTTTCTAATTCAAGTTTAAACCAGTTCACAATTTAACGTTTTTGTTATAAACAAACTAACGCGTCGTAACGTAAGCATTACAGTACAGCTTACAATATATCGATAGTTTGTAAACTAACGAGAGAGAGAAACGTAAGATTATAAACTATCGGTTTTGACAATCTTTAAAATAAGATATCGTAGTTAAATAGTAAACTAATGTCCTATATCAAAGTGGAATGCATAAAGTGGGCTAAGATTGTGAATGAAAGAGCCGTTCACACGCACACCAAGTTTATTGCGAAGGTTGCAAGCAATTATGTAACAATCTTTAACAAGCACAGGTATGCACAATAGATGAAGCGGGAAACAATATTATAAGCACGGCAAGCAGCTAATAAATAGGTTTGAGCGAAAGAGAACTACGAATCTGAGCGGGAGGCCGAGCGGCGGCATGCGCTCCGCGTCGTGTATGTGTTTCGACTGGCGAAGGTGAGTGGAGGTCGCTCGCTGCCGGCAAACGGGCTAACGCCCGAGCCCAATAACCAATCCCGATCCATTTTGGTCTATCTAAGATAGGCGAATCAATCCATTTTGTAGTTGGCCCGTGCCAATAAGCGATCTATGGATTGAATTTGCAATCTGTGAACGCGATCTATCTGCGGGAGGAAGGATCACAGATTAAAGATTGCCCTCCGTTCGCAAATGACAGTTTGTGCGTCCCAATAACCTATCTTTGTAGTTTGACAGTTCTATCGATTGGCGTAAGCAATCCGAATTATTAATCCTAGGAATTCGGTGGATTACCGTTTGTTGTTTCAAAGATTGTGAGTGATTACTACAAGATAATGGCATTATTAATGCTTTCAAGTGATAGTGATAGTGAATTGGACAATCTAGCTGATCTTTCAGATTGGAGTGATGAAGAAAATGTAAGCCGAAGACCCTCACGGAGGACGCGAAGAGTCAACTTCATGCAGAGTCTCGATGATGCAGACTTCTCTTTTAGGTTTAGGTTAAACAAGCCTGCTGTTGAGTCGCTATTGACTGAAATCATGCCAATGTTGCGGGTAACATCGTCAAGGTAAGGCAATTACGTGGGGCATATCGTTGGCTGTCATAAAATCTGTGATAAAATCATTATTTTTGCTTGTTTTTTTATTACCTAAGTACCTAATTTTCTTTACAGAAATCATGGAGTACCACCGCTGCAGCAACTTTTATTGGCGCTGCGCTTCTATGCACTCGGCACAATGCTAATATCTGTAGCTGACTTTGTTGGAGTATCAAAATCTACAGCAAGCAGAATCGTGCGAGATGTGTCAGATGCCATTGCACGCCTTTATGATAAATATGTTTATGTGCATCAGAGATCCGCAGAAACATTTTATACTATCGCAGGATTCCCTCGTGTACTTGGAGCTGTTGATGGCACACATATTCGTATACAGTGTCCATGTAAGTAACATCAATCTTTAGACTGCACTCGGAGACTCCTCTTTTGTTTGATTTTACATTAATGTGGTTCATGATAAACTGGGACTGTTCACAATTATACAGTAACTTCCTCAGGTATGAGTAACTATTTACTGGGCTATTTCACCCACTGGGCTAACACTGCTCAATATTAATTATTATTATACTAAGCATGGGTCTCTCAAGAGACAGCTAAACAGTCAGATAACTTTTTTTTGACACATTTTGTACATGTGAAATTTCAAAAACTCTCAACTGATAAACACTATCTGAAGAATGAGAGAACGGCACTAAGCCATGTTTTATTTATTTTCAGGTCAGTTAATTGGCGAGGAATTCAGGAACAGAAAAGGCTATTTTTCTGTGAATGTGCAGTGTGTTTGTGATGCAGAACTAAAGCTCATGAATGTTGTGGCTCGTTGGCCAGGTTCTGCCCATGATGCAACAATCTTTAACAACTCCATTTTAAGAGGTTTGACTGAATTTTATTTTGATCTTACTAGGTATAATATTTTCATTTAAAATAGTGAAAGATGAAAAAAATAATTTAATAATTTTCTTTTGCAGCTCAAGGTGAAGCAGGACAATTTGGAAACCGCTGGTTGCTTGGGGACAGTGCATATCCAAACAGACCATATTTGCTGACGCCACTTTTAAATCCTGTTACGGAAGCAGATCAGAGATACAATGAAGCTCATATAAAAACTAGAAATACTATTGAACGGTACAATATTTTTATTTAAGATTTCCTGGCTTGCTGTAACCTGTACCAATTTTATTTTATCAAAACATACTTACATTTTTGTTTCATTTCAGTACAATAGGAGTATGGAAACGTCGCTTTCCTGTAATTGGACTTACTCTGCGCCTGTCACTGCCGAACATCTTCACAGTGATAATAGCCACAGCAGTGCTACACAACATCTGTAGAAATGGAAACCTCCCTGAAGTCCCCCCAGAGGTTGAGCTGCCAGCAGATGAGGATGATGTCAATCTCGGGGCTCAAAATGTACCTATAGGTATTCAAAATGTTGCAAATAGAGATGACCTCATCAATAACTACTTTAGTTGATTAGGTTATTCCTATTGGATCAAATAATGTGTTTAATCTAGAATAAGTGTTGCATATAACAAAGATTGTCATTTTCATATTAGCAAAAAATATTATAATAAACGCAATTTTGAGCACAAAGGTTTTATTTTATTATTTATTACACTACATATTATCACAATATATTATAATTAAAAGTATTACAGTACAGTAGCGGCAGTCAGTGCAATAGTTAGAAAAATAAGAGTAAAACCTATGAGAACTTAAGATTCCTGTAAAACTAAGTATCTATGTATTAAAAATAAAGAAAGAATCGGTAAAGAGTAATGCAGCAATGTTCATTAAATCAAGTTAAAAAAATATTATTCCTTCATTTATTACTCTCCTCTCTATCTTCTTTTAATTTTTTTAATTCTAAATTAAGTTTTTCTATTAATAATTTTAGCCTTTCATTTTCTAATTGAATGGAGTCAAACTTGCTTTTTAATAATTCTTTTTTTAGTTTATAATACTCTGCTATTGCATTGTCTCTGGCAGCCTTGCTAGAGTCTTTGAATTGTTTCTTACCTGTGAAAGGGAAAGTTGAGAATTAATAAAATACTTTAATAAAGTGATGAAGTTTTCACAGCACAGCGCACAGGAGCCTGGCTGTGGCCACTCTGTCTAGAAAAAAATAAAATAACTATTACCAGTTCCAGGGGTTCTGAACGGGACAGCTTTTGACCTAATTGGTGTTGAGGGTGGGTTCACCCGGGGAGGGTTGATTTCCCTCACATCACTACAAGGCCCCGAACCCTTAGGCATATCTGGGCCTGACATTTGGTCAACCTCAAACTCAATGTTAATTCCATCACCACTACCACCACCATCATCACCATCACCAAAATCAATGTATTCCACTGAATCCACTGGTAGTGGTACATTGTCACCCCCAAAAGGCACATCAAAGCCACTGGCTGTACTCCCCAGCAGACTCGATACACGGTCTAAGATATCATCTGGGGGAATATAGTCGCCCCGACCACCTCCAGTCTGAAAAACAAAAGTAATGTTGAATGATACAGTAGATATTACTTGAGAAAAAATATTGAAGATGTGATGTACCTATGAATGTTTCAATGGAATTTACGACTAACCTGTAAGTTATTCATCCGTATTTTGGTACAGCGTTTTCGGGCGTTCTTCTTTAAATTCTCCCATTTCAGACGCAGCTGCTGAGGGGTCCGACGACTAGTGGTGACTGTAGCATTGAAAACTGCTGTTATTCGGCTCCACTCCTCATTTTTTAATTTATTGTTTGTAGCATTAGTGGTTTTGTTGGTAATTATTTTGCTTTGCTGCACCAACTCTAGTAAAGCCTTCGTCTCTTCCTTTGACAGTGGTTTTCCTTTGACCTAAAATCAAAATGTTAATTAGCATTGTTGCAAACGGAGGGAAAGATAGAAAAAAGAGACGCGTTCTCTCAAGTTATCAATATCATTGCACAAAAAAAAACTTGCAAAACTTACCAATTCTGGCTCCATTGCAGTGGTGTAAAGATAGGTAGAATAGGTATTTTGTACTAATAACCTCTAACTAAAGTCCTCTACAATCAAACGTCCTGGTAATTTCAATTTATGAAGCTGAGAGAAAGCTGAATAATGTAACGAAAGCACTACAAAAGTTTTGAAACTGTTGTTTAGCGGTCTGTCTATTGTTCCCCGTTGCGCTGTCAACATCTGTGTTGTGTTCCATCAACATTCCAATGTCAACGTTCCATTTTACTCGAGACAAACTGTTGGACTTTCAAAATAAGAATATAAAAATATTGAAATAATTCGATTTTATAGAATGCAAAAACATCTTTTATCTTATTAAGATAATTTATATTTGTTTTAATACAAAACAATATAGTTTTGTGTCATATTTTATCCCGTAACATGTTAAAAAACATTACTAGTTTTCGAAGAACGGAACGGTCAAGAGGGACAGATTGGCGAGCAATCCAAATACAAAAACGGATTGCATCTGTCTTTTTCGGTATTGGGACACGGATAGGAGATCGATCTATGGATAGAGAACAATCTCAGATTGATTTCAATCTTGGATTAGGGATACGTTATTAAGCTCGGGCGTAAACCGGTATCTGACTGCGCCTGCTATCGTCGGGCGCAATATCCTAGGTAAGTAAGTAGTTAGACAGATATCAATATATTATGTATATAATTATTAGAATAGATATAAGTAATAGTTAAGAGTGGCGGATGCCACATGACTCCCCCGCGGAGACCGTTACTACGGGCGATAGTAATTTGGAGGCCGAACTTGACGGCCTGATCTAGTAGTCTTTGTCAAAGGCTTTGATATCCTTTTTTCGGATTGGTCGTCTCCGGTGTCATTGGTGTCTGTCATGACATACGCTGGTTTTAAGCGGTCAATTGATATTGTCACCGTTTTTCCTTTGATGCGGATTTTAAATACCTTATCTTTTCTTTCCAGTACTTCATGTGGTCCTGTATAAGCGGGCTGTAAAGCCTTTCTTAATGCATCTTCTCTTACAAATACGTGAGAGGTAGTCGCCAAATCTTTGTAGACGAATGTATCTTGCTTACTGTGGCGTGAGGCCGGTGACGGTCGTAATTTTTCGGCAAACGACCGTAAGCGGCCGGTGTACTCCGTAATGTCTGTTGTCCCCTCTATGGAAGTTTGGAAGAATTCGCCGGGTAGGCGGAGGGGTTCTCCATATACGAGTTCCGCCGAAGAACTTTTCAGATCCTCCTTGTAAGCGCTTCTGATTCCCAATAAAACCAGCGGCAGACTTTCTGTCCAATCTCCAGTACTGTGGCACATGATTGCTGATTTTAATTGTCGATGTAATCTTTCTATCATGCCGTTACAAGCTGGGTGATAAGCAGTGGTTTTCTTGTGGTCGAATCCCGTGATCTTACTGAGGTGTCCAAATAAAGCGGAGTCGAATTGTCTCCCTCTGTCTGTTACGATGACTGCTGGGCAGCCAAATCTCGTAATCCAGCCTGATAATAAAGCTTTTGCCACTGTTTCTGCTGTTATATCTGGTATAGGTATCACTTCTGGCCATCTCGTAAATCTGTCGATAGCTGTTAGACAGTAGCGATGTCCTTGTGAGATGGGTAGGGGTCCGATAAGGTCGATGTGTATATTCATGAACCTCGCACGCGGTAACTCGTATGTGCCTAATGGTGCTGACACATGGCGAGTAATCTTGGCGCGTTGACAGGGCAAACAAGTTCTGGTCCATTCTCGGCAGTCTTTTCTCACTCCAGGCCACACGTAACGTTGTGCTACTAGTTTTGCGGTAGCGTTAGCGCCTGGGTGGCTGAGTGAATGTAGATTTTCAAATACTTGTCTTCGCAGAGCTTTTGTTATGAAAGGTCTTGGATTGTCTGAGCTGACGTCACAATATACCTCTATGTTTGTTCCTGGAAGTCTGAGCTTTTCTAGTCGTAGTGAGTTGTCATCATGACGTAGTGTTTTCAGTTCCGTGTCGGATTCCTGTGCTTTTGCTAGACGGCTGTAATCAATCGGTGACTCTAGTTCTTCAACCCGCGATAAAGTGTCGGCCACGATATTGTCTTTTCCAGAAATGTGCCTTATATCGGTAGTGAACTGAGCTATGTAGTCCATGTATCTATACTGTCTCGGCGTGCAGTTCTCTTTTCTTGTATGAAACGAGAAACAGATCGGTTTGTGATCTGTGTAGATAACAAAGTTAGTAGCTTCCACCATGTGTCGAAAGTATTTGATAGACTCGTAGATGGCGAGTAGTTCACGGTCGTATGGGGAGTACTTTTGTTGAGATGGGCTCCGTTTTCTGGAAAAGAAGGCTAATGGTTGCCACGATCTTCCTTTGTACTGTTGTAGTACTGCTCCGATGGCTGTATTGGAGGCGTCCGTCGTCAAGCTTATTTTCGCTCGGCAATCCGGGTGTGCTAGGAGAGTTGCTTCACACAGACTTTGTTTGCAGTCCTCAAATGATTTTAAGGTTTCTCCTGATAATGTAATGGGGTGGTTGCCTTTAACTGATCCACCTAGCAGTGAGTTGAGTGGGCCTTAAATCAATGACTCAGTTTCTGGCAACCCACAAGTGGCATCAACATCGTCTACTATAGGAAGTACTTTGGACACCATGGCGCAACAAATTGCAGAACTGACAGAACAAGTGCAGGCACTGGCAGCTCACAACCAGGGACGATCTACATCTCGAACCACGAAAAATTCAGGATCACAGAAAAGGTTTTCAACTTGCTGGTTCCATTACAAGTTTGGAAATAAAGCGAAGAGATGTCAGAAGCCATGCGACTATAAGCCGGAAAACTACCAGGGCAGTCGATAATGGCGACAGACGACTGCCTCAACTCACCTGGTCGCTTATTTGTAACTGATCGCAATTCCAAAACGCAGTTTCTCGTTGATACAGGCAGCGACATCTGTGTTTTTCCACGGTCATCAATCAAGGAGCGCCGCCCTAAATCAAATTACCAATTGGCCGCAGCCAACGGATCTATTATAGAAACATATGGATATATAAACTTGTCCCTCGACTTCAACCTACGACGCAAATTCACGTGGCGCTTTGTGGTAGCAGACGTCACGAAACCTATTATTGGCGTAGACTTCTTGTCGTTTTATAACCTGATGGTAGACTGCAGAAATCAACACCTCATTGATAACACTACCACAATTTCAACAAAAGCATCACCAGCCCGTCCCTTGGATTTGGATGACATACATTCAGTGAATATTTGTTTGATGAGAACGAATGTTTGTACCCTAGTCATGGTTGTTCATCTATCTAAGTATAATATTTATCTATATAAGTATGTGTATCGTTGTCTAGTACCCAAGATACAGGGAATCCTAGTTTGGGGCTAGATCAATGTGTGTAAAATGATGTCCAAGGTATTATTATTATTATTATTATTATTATTATGTCCGGAAGCACACGTTACCACCAAATACTCAATGAATTTCCAGAGATAACGAGACCAGCTGGGGCGCAACGTGTTATGCATCATAACACAGTACATCACATACGCACCACCCCCGGCCC
This sequence comes from Argyresthia goedartella, assembly GCA_949825045.1. Classification (NCBI taxonomy): domain Eukaryota; kingdom Metazoa; phylum Arthropoda; class Insecta; order Lepidoptera; family Argyresthiidae; genus Argyresthia; species Argyresthia goedartella. The sequence continues at coordinate 18,336,794 of OX463810.1, forward strand.
CCCAGTATCTTGCTCTCCTAGACGATTGGCTCCGGAAAAACTAAAAATCGCCAAAGATGAATTCCAAGCCATGTTACAAAATGGAACAGCGAGACCTTCAAACAGCCCGTGGGCGTCTCCTCTGCACCTTGCACCAAAAAAGGATAATAAGTGGAGACCATGTGGGGACTATCGAATGTTGAATGCTCGCACAATTCCAGACAAATATCCGATCCGTCACATCCACGACTTCACTCAGACAATATCAGGAAGTACGATATTCAGCACTATTGATTTAGTAAAAGCGTACAACCAAATACCTGTAAATGAACAGGATATTACAAAGACGGCTATTACAACACCATTTGGATTGTACGAATTTCCTTATATGACCTTCGGCCTCCGAAACGCGGGTCAGACATTCCAGAGATTCGTCGACGAAATGACCAGAGGGCTAGATTTTTGTTTCGCATACTTGGACGATTATCTCATCTTCTCACCGGACGCAAAGACGCACGAAAGCCACTTACGTCAAATATTCAAGAGGATGAAAGATTATGGAATGCTGATAAATACCGCCAAATGCATCTTTGGAGAATCAGAGGTTACCTTTCTTGGATATACAATATCCACAAGAGGGATAAAACCTCTAGACAGTAAGGTCCAAGCCATTAAAGACTTCCCTACCCCCAAAACAGTAAAAGAATTGAGAAGATTTCTGGGAATGATAAATTTTTACAGACGATTAATTCCCGCAGCCGTTCACACGCACACCAAGTTTATTGCGAAGGTTGCAAGCAATTATGTAACAATCTTTAACAAGCACAGGTATGCACAATAGATGAAGCGGGAAACAATATTATAAGCACGGCAAGCAGCTAATAAATAGGTTTGAGCGAAAGAGAACTACGAATCTGAGCGGGAGGCCGAGCGGCGGCATGCGCTCCGCGTCGTGTATGTGTTTCGACTGGCGAAGGTGAGTGGAGGTCGCTCGCTGCCGGCGAACGGGCTAAACCGGTATCTGACTGCGCCTGCTATCGTCGGGCGCAATATCCTAGGTAAGTAAGTAGTTAGACAGATATCAATATATTATGTATATAATTATTAGAATAGATATAAGTAATAGTTAAGAGTGGCGGATGCCACATGCATATAAAATGTTTGCATTAAGGAGCTCCCTCACCATTAACATTCGCACGAATGTACATATGTATTATGTTTCTAACAAAGTCTTAGATTCGATTAACATAGAATTGAGGTATATTTCAATGTCAATTCGTTGCAGGTTGCATTAAATAAAATGTTATGCTTTCTGCTCAGATTAGAGTCTAATCTGAGCAGCTGTAAGCCTTGTCTTCACGTCAAAAGTCAGCCAGGCCTATCACAGCCTAGATTTATCGGGCCAGGGCACGTGCCTAGATTTCCTAGACACCGAATTAAGTACACAAAGTTATGTGCATAGGTGATTGCGGGGCAGTATATTGCTTGAGATTTTATGAAGCTGAAGAATTAATAAGTTATGACGTGAGTAAACGGCAATTTATTCTGTGAATTCACAAACTGCGCAATTTGATTGTCAAGTGGCGGTGGTGGAACTGCAAATACAGGTCAATAAATAAACTTGAATTGGGGTTTACGTAGTTACATAGATAACACAAAACACCATCGGAACAAAGAAACTGACCTAACAGAACCAAATAAACAAAATAACAAAATAAACGCCGCGTGACTTTGATAGATTAGCCAGACACTTCCCAATCAACCTATTCATAGAACTGACATCAACATAGCGGCTGTGTGAGGGGGTTATTCGCAAATCACCTGATATCCTAACCTTATCTATTAAAAACACACATAAATTACCAATCATAGGTATAAAGCAATGGCATTTTACGTGGTCGTGACTGCCCCTTTGTCACCGTATGGGGAAAGACGTGACCGTTTTTGTGGAGATATTATGTGGGCATCCTTTTGGTAGCCGAACATTTCAAACATCCTTTTAGTAGCCGAACATTTGCAACATCCTTATGGTAGCCGAACATTTGCAAAATCCTTTTGGTAGCCGAATATTTGCAACATACTTTTAGTAGCCGAACATTTGCAACATCCTTATGGTAGCCGAATATTTGCAACATCCTTTTGGTAGCCGAACATTTGCAACATCCTTATGGTAGCCGAACATTTGCAAAATCCTTTTGGTAGCCGAATATTTGCAACATACTTTTAGAAGCCGAACATTTGCAACATCCTTATGGTAGCCGAATATTTGCAACATCCTTTTGGTAGCCGAATATTTGCAACATACTTTTAGTAGCCGAACATTTGCAACATCCTTTTGGTAGCCGAATATTTGCAACATCCTTTTGGTAGCCGAACATTTGCAACATCCTTATGGTAGCCGAACATTTGCAAAATCCTTTTGGTAGCCGAATATTTGCAACATACTTTTAGTAGCCGAACATTTGCAACATCCTTATGGTAGCCGAATATTTGCAACATCCTTTTGGTAGCCGAAAATTTGCAACATCCATTTGGTAGCCGAATATTTGCAACATACTTTTAGTAGCCGAACATTTGCAACATCCTACTGGTAGCCGAACATTTGCAACATCCTCCTGGTAGCCGAACATTTGCAACATCCTTTTGGTAGCCCAACATTTACAATATCCTTTTGGTAGCCGAATATTTGCAACATCCTTTTGGTAGCCGAACATTTGCAACATCCTACTGGTAGCCGAACATTTGCAACATCCTTTTGGTAGCCGAACATTTGCAACATTATTTTGGTAGCCGAACACTTGCAACATCTTTTTGGTAGCCTAAAATTTGCACCATTATTTTGGTAGCCGAACACTTGCAAGATCTTTTTGGTAGCCTAAAATTTGCACCATTATTTTGATAGCCAAACATTTGCAACATCCTTTTGGTAGCCGAACATTTGCAACGTCTTTTTGGTAGCCGAAAATTTGCAACATCCTTTTGGAAGCCGAACATTTGCAACATCCTTTTGGTAGCCGAACATTACAACGTCCTTTTGGTAGCCGAACATTTGCAACATCCTTTTGGAAGCTGAACATTTGCAACATCCTTTTGGAAGCTGAACATTTGCAACATCCTTTTGGTAGCCGAACATTACAACGTCCTTTTGGTAGCCGAACATTACACTGTCCTTTTGGTAGCCGAACATTTGCAAAATTCTTTTGGTAGCTGAACATTTGCAACATTATTTTGGTAGCCGAACACTTGCAACATCTTTTTGGTAGCCTAAAATTTGCACCATTATTTTGATAGCCAAACATTTGCAACATCCTTTTGGTAGCCGAACATTTGCAACGTCTTTTTGGTAGCCGAACATTTGTAACATCCTTTTGGTAGCCGAACATTACAACGTCCTTTTGGTAGCCGAACATTTGCAACATCCTTTTGGAAGCCGAACATTTGCAACATCCTTTTGGTAGCCGAACATTACAACGTCCTTTTGGTAGCCGAACATTTGCAACATCCTTTTGGAAGCTGAACATTTGCAACATCCTTTTGGTAGCCGAACATTACAACGTCCTTTTGGTAGCCGAACATTACAACGTCCTTTTGGTAGCCGAACATTTGCAAAATTCTTTTGGTAGCTGAACATTTGCAATATTTATTTTGGTAGCCGAACATTTGCAACATCCTTTTGAAAGCCTGACATTTGCTACATCCTTTTGAAAGCCTGACATTTGCTACATCCTTTTGGTAGCCTTTTATTAATATTCTTGATCAATAGAATGAGTTTAACCTAGAGGGATATTCGGAGCTGACTGCCAACCTCCAGTAGTGGAGAGAGGCACTGGAAGAATAAGAAGAATCGGGAATAGCCCTTGTGTGGAATGCGCCTTGGTCTGATGCAACTGCGCAGGTGCGCAAGCGCAGGGAACTCTTTGTGGCAATTAATCACTTGTCAAACATTACTGAACGGGTAACATACATTTTGATTCATTCTAAATATTTTTAGATACAATGGTCTCTATTCTACCTAATAAGTCCTATACGTTCCACGAGCTTAGGGGTATGAATATTATTTTTTCAATTATTGTTGTCAATATATGTTTTTACTGATACGGATCTCGTTCCTTAAAAACTATAGCTTTCTACACTGTATGTTTTACCTATGAATTAGAGCTCTAAATTGTCATCGAGTATAATATACTTATATGTTATGAAATTTTTCGTTTACAACCGCACAAATCTAATCTCGCAGTCAAACGTTACCTCGTGAAACTCTGAAATGGCTTCTTAACGCTGGATTTCCAGTTTAACTGTGGCATAAACGTATTGTTTGATCGTAGCAGAACTGTTGGGTTATTCCATGTTCATCCCAAGAATTTTATTCCGGGCTTTATTCGATCCAATTAATTCATCGCAATAAAACCTGGATTCGTTTGACACAGGACGAACTGAATGGCACAAACAGGCAGGAAATAATAATTACTTCAAATCCCACCAAAAAAGTAATCATTTCACCCATCAAAAGAAGAAAACTTCGTCAGAATTAAAACTTTGCCATTGATGCCAAAAATCGTGCATTAATCATTATTCTGTACACTTTACGGTATGCATGTGGTATAGATAGAGGTACGCATTTTTGGTACCATCAGGAAACATGCTATACTAGGAATTACCCGACCCGTGACTGTGATATTATTAACCTACGCCATTTAATTGCACGGCGCAAAGCAAACAGTAAGAAACAGTACGCTATCGCGGGCTTCATTAAACTTGTAGGTACCATCGAAAGGCATGCGTAGATAAAGGCTGTGGCGTGATGGCTGCTGCTCGTTATATATATATATACATAGTCAGGTCATAAGTTCTGTCACATGTGCAATATGAAATAATTTAGACATGTTTATTATTTATGTAAACATTTATATAACAAAATGAACTTAATAAAACATAGATTCTTATGGTAATAACGTTTATTCAAAGTGACCCCCGCGATTTTGAATACAGGCCTTTATTCTGCGCAGCCAGTCGTATATCGCAGCACGAACGAGGTCTATGTCAATATCGGCGGCTGCCTTAAGCAAGGTTGCCTTGAGTGACTCCAAATCAGGATGAGGCTTTGAGCAGGCCTTTTCCTCCAAGTGTTGCCATATCTTGTAATCTAATGGACTCAAATCTGGACTGGAGGAGGGCCAGTCTTCGTGCCGGATGAAGTCGATTTCACGCGCCGCCAGCCAGTCTTGTGTGCTTTTCGCTCTATGAGCTGGCGCAGAATCTTGTTGGAATACCCAGTGCCTGTTATTAAACATGGTATGAGAAACAGGTTCCACAAGGTTCTTGAGGACTGTATTTTGATACACAGCTGCATTCGTTTTTACGCCTTTCTCACAAAAATGTACCTCAGTTAAGCCCCAATAAGAGACTCCCAACCAAACCATGAGCGAGGATGGAAAATGACCTCGTTGGACACGCGGAATACGGTTGCTCGCTTCTTCACTGCTGTGTGCGTACACCTTATCATTTTGTTTGTCGTAGCTCTCTTTCACGGTGAAAATTTTTTCATCCGAAAAAAGAATTTCCCGATGCTTTTTTCCCGCGTACCGCTTCAACAAAGCGCGGCATCTCTTCAGTCTCAGGTCCATTAAACGAGCGTCCAAACGATGTCCTGTTTTTCTTCGATATGCCCTTAGCCCTAAGTCTTCATTTAACACCCTTTTCACCGTGGTCCTGCTTAACCCCATCTGAAGGGCCAACAGTTTCTGCTTACGTATGGGATTTCTTTGAATTCGCGCCTTCACAGCTTTTATCACTGCTGGAGTCCTAACAGAGCGAGGGCGACTACTTCTTGACCTGTCATCTACACTAGAGTCTTCATTGTATCGTTTTATGGTACGATAAACGAATCTTTTGGTTGTATTCAATTTTTTCAGTAAGTCGAAAATCTGAATTGGCGCGTAACCGCAACGATGCAACGCAATAACTGCGACACGGTCTTCTTTAAGTGTCCACTCCATATTTAAAAATGAGGAAAATTCTAAAAAGTACACATTTTTATTTTCATGAAAAATTCGAAATTCGAATTCAATAAACTTTTTTGTGGCCAGCGTTCTAAATTCAAAAGTTTTTATTGTGTGACAGAACTTATGACCTGACTGTGTATATATATATATATATATATATACTAGCTGATGCCCGCAACTTCATTTTCGTGTTCCTAGGAATTATCATTAACCGAGATAACGTTGCCCTCCTTCTGGTGCAGTCGAATAAAAAGTATAATCTAGCTCATAAACTACCTCTGTGCTGAATTTCATTCAAATACGTTCAGCCGTTTTAGCGTAATTGAGGCACAAACACACAAACATCCAAACATCCAAACATCTTAGCATCGCTACTTTCACATTTATAATATTAGTTAGACATATTCAAGATCAGCTCCGTGGTCTAATGAGTATCATGCTTGCTTCTCACACAGGAGATGCAGGTTCGATTCCTGACCATGAGATAATTAATTTATCTTAAGTATTTACATTATACAGACGTTCTAACGGTGATGGAAAACATCGTGAGGAAACCATCATTACTCCATAGCTGCGGTGACTGGCTTGATTGAATAAATATCTAAAAGTGGGCACAATTATGCCTCTGCCACCCCGTATGGGAAAAGGCGTAACGCCATGTTATGTTATATATATATATATATATATATACACAGTCAGGTCATAACTTCTGTCACACAATAAAAACTTTTGAATTTAGAACGCTGGCCACAAAAAAGTTTATTGAATTAGAATTTCGAATTTTTCATGAAAATAAAAATGTGTTATTTTTAGAATTTTCCCCATTTTTAAATATGGAGTGGACACTAAAAGAAGACCGTGTCGCAGTTATTGCGTTGCATCGTTGCGGTTACGCGCCAATTCAGATTTCGACTTACTGAAAAATTAACCAAAAGATTCGTTTATCGTACCATAAAACGATACAACGAAGACTCTAGTGTAGATGACAGGTCAAGAAGTGGTCGCCCTCGCTCTGTTAGGACTCCAGCAGTGATAAAAGCTGTGAAGGCGCGAATTCAAAGAAATCCCATACGTAAGCAGAAACTGTTGGCCCTTCAGATGGGGTTAAGCAGGACCACGGTGAAAAGGGTGTTAAATGAAGACTTAGGGCTTAGGGCATATCGAAAAAAAACAGGACATCGTTTGGACGCTCGTTTAATGGACCTGAGACTGAAGAGATGCCGCGCTTTGTTGAAGCGGTACGCGGGAAAAATAGCATCGGGAAATTCTTTTTTCGGATGAAAACATTTTCACCGTGGAAGAGAGCTACAACAAACAAAATGATAAGGTGTACGCACACAGCAGTGAAGAAGCGAGCAACCGTATTCCGCGTGTCCAACGAGGTCATTTTCCATCCTCGCTCATGGTTTGGTTGGGAGTCTCTTATTGGGGCTTAACTGAGGTACATTTTTGTGAGAAAGGCGTAAAAACGAATGCAGTTGTGTATCAAAATACAGTCCTCAAGAACCTTGTGGAACCTGTTTCTCATACCATGTTTAATAACAGGCACTGGGTATTCCAACAAGATTCTGCGCCAGCTCATAGAGCGAAAAGCACACAAGACTGGCTGGCGGCGCGTGAAATCGACTTCATCCGGCACGAAGACTGGCCCTCCTCCAGTCCAGATTTGAGTCCGTTAGATTACAAGATATGGCAACACTTGGAGGAAAAGGCCTGCTCAAAGCCTCATCCTGATTTGGAGTCACTCAAGGCATCCTTGATTAAGGCAGCCGCCGATATTGACATGAACCTCGTTCGTGCTGCGATAGACGACTGGCCGCGCAGAATAAAGGCCTGTATTCAAAATCGCGGAGGTCATTTTGAATAAACTTTATTACCATAAGAATCTATGTTTTATTAAGTTCATTTTGCTATATAAATGTTTACATAAATAATAAACATATCTAAATTATTTCATATCGCACATGTGACAGAACTTATGACCTGACTATGTATATATATATTAAAGTTCTGCTTCAAAGTGAAAGAAAGACAGCCTAGCTCTGACTGCGGGTTGACGCTAATCCGACACCCATACAATTTACATATTATTTTTGCATAAATATGTAATTAGATTTTAATGAGTAATTTCATACAATCACCAAATATTATTTTTTATATTTAAGGTTAATTTTAATATTTATCGTACCTCTTTTTCGTAACGCATTTGAAAACATATAATTTGCCAGTTTCCACAACTCTACATGGGAAAGGTACATAAATGTATATTGAATTTTTTTCGGACCTACATACTGGAATACAAAGCTTCTGCTTTAAGAAGCAAGGTACCTTTGTGATATTGTTGAGAATACATATTTCACCTCGCACCAGCTGATTTTATTTACATAACTTGAAAAATACGTACCGAGAATAGTGATGAAGCGATAATATTTAGATAGATCTGTGCTTATGTCTGCACTCGAGTCGATGAGTGTAATCCCTGCCTATTACTAGAAATGGCGAGGTGTGGTTTTATCGCTTGCCTGAAATAACATTCGATTTTCCACATAGAAAGCGTAGAATCGCGTTTAGGTCAAAATATAAGATGTAAAGTACAAGGCCTGTACGGTGTTCCTTCCTTTGCGCACAAAATTATAATAATAATACAAATAATAATAACACCTTGGACACTATTTACACACAGTGATCTAGCCCCAAACTAGAATTCCCTGTATCTTGGGTACTAGACAACGATATACATACATATATAGATAAATATTACACTTAGATAGATAAACAACCATGACTAGGGTACAAACATCCGTTCTCATCAAACAAATATTCGTCCCCACCGGGACTCGAACCCGGGACCCTTGGCTTCGTAGGCAGGGTCACTGCCGACTCGGCCATTCGGGTCGAATTAGATCGTTACACATACTAATAGCGGTATGTTACTTGGATAAGAACGATTTATGTCAAATATATAGAAAGATTTTCCTAAAGTTTAGTCAGTCCATAATTTAGACAGAATACCAAAAAGCAATTACCCCAGCGTACCACATTAGAAGGCATTCAAGCTAAACCAAAACCCTAGCTCGCCGCGCCAGCATCGATATCCTGTGATTTACGTGTGCGTGCGCGCAGCATTTGCGCCGTGAAATCGCCGGTAACCGCGCAAGATAAACTGCCGCGCGGCGCGATCCAGTTGATATAACTCAGTGAACAAAGACTCTGGCGCAACACTCGGATTATGTTCTGGGTATTAATAGCGGAGACTTCAAGCAACAGTCCAGCTCGCAATACAGCTTACACGGTGTTTTTCTCATGATCAATTTTATACTATACCCATCAGTATGAACAACTTTCCCCAAGAAACATAAGGTCGCAAATGAAAAAAAAAACGTCCCTAATAACATTTATGTAGACATAGACCCGATCTGCTGATTAGAAGTTACTATAAAACCTAAATATTTTTCTCGTTTGCGACCTTATGTTTCTTGGGAAAAGTTGATCATAATGATGGGTGTTATCATTTCCCAAAATATGGTCAGCTAATTAATTGTCAACTTGTATAGCAAGGTAAGTTAACGTTCTTATATTTCGCCTACTATATATTAGTATTTATTTATCATTCAACATGTCATCAATAATTAACTTTATATGGCTTGGATCGATTTGAGCATAACTACAGTAAACGGAAAGACAGTAAAAAAACGCAAAATGTTAAAAAGACTTCAACGCGTGTTTCGTTTAAAGTTTTTGTTTACTCGTACAATTTCTTGCAGTAGATCGCACTAGTTGCTTAATCAGGGGGCGAGCTGTAGCACTACATTTTCATTAGTTCAGTTTCGCTTTACGTCAAGAATGATCATTGAACCTACCCACTGAGTATCTAATTTGACTGTGTACAGTCAGTCACTGTCAATAAAAGTTACAACTTGGTAGTTTTTAATTGTTTTGGACTTTTGGAGTAAGCCACAGCGGGAGTCCGAATATTGTGAATATTACCCAAATACATATCACCAAGCTACTAAGCAACACTTTTAGGTACACTACTTATCTTCTATCTGAGTCACATTGGGAACCCATATAAGCTTTATAAACTGAATTTTGTGCACTCTTATAAACTTATTATAACTATGGCCGTTTTCTTTACCTCCTTTTATTGTTTCATGCGGAACTTTTAACAGTAAGCACTTCAATGGCTCCAATGGAAAGCAGTTGGAAGTTTTTATTATATTTTTTTGCGATAGTAAGTAGTTATGTGAACCGTACTTACAACAGAAAACTATTTTGTGGCCGAAGCATTGAATGATACCCGATATCCTAGTCAACCAGAAGCAATGTATATGAATCAGTTAGTAAATGTATATTTAAAGTTTGTTTGTTTAGTAACTAGCACAACTTAAAATACACCAGACACAGACAAAAAGCCGTTTTAACTAATCAGTGCGAAAATGCAAATTGTTGCAAGCTACAAAATCCTTGGCTTAATAAATTGCAGTTATTTTCATACAACTGAATCAGACGAGACGAGAATAGTTCCGTTCACTTATAGCCGGGTAAAGTAAACAGAGTCGGTGCCAATTACGGGGCGTTTACGTTACACGGCACCAATTCTAAAGTATGCAAAACAACACAATAGTGTGTCCATTGGATACCATAAATGACGAAATTTTTGTAGCTTCTATGAACCGTAGACCGAAATATTTACCTATTCATAAAACACGAAATAAACGTAATAAAGGTAATAACCTATCTAGTTATCAAGTGTTCATGAGATAATTGACCAAGATAAAAACTCAATAAAACCGTTTTCTTCCCGCATGGGATTCTAACGTCATATCACATGATTGAAGAATGTCTTATAGTCATAATCAGTGGAAGAAATACCTTGGGGCGCAACGTTATTAAAAGTATGGATATGACTTTTTAATGGAACTAAATTTTCGGAACTTAATGAAATTTCCGAACTTTATCTTATACATTACATTTTTATTACCACTGAGATGATCTTACTTATCAATTAAACACAATTGCTGGTTTTTTTATTCTTATTGGCAAATTTAAAAGGTGGAAATATCATATCAAAACAATAGAAAATATCTTGCAAATTGTCATTAAATTTTAAAAATAAATTTGACATGTCATTTGGTGGTAATTAACTCCGAGCATTAATTTAAAAACAAATAAATGAGTTACGTACTTAGTTCAGTGCGAAATGGCTTACTCCTTGAGATACAATTAAGGTAATCGTGGGAAGTTTCAATAAAGCATTTATCTACGTGTTTTCTAAACGGTAATATCTTTATATCGACGTTAGAAGAGAAGATAGCCACGCTATTGATAAAAACTGCCCCAACAGAAACTGGTTCTTCATTGAAAGTCTCTACTAATGTCATTTCTTTGGAGGTATTGAAATAAATAATAATATTTTTTAATATATTCCTCTTTTAATGTTTTTCGCTTTAACTGTAAAATTCATATGTTGCTCGAGAATGAGCACTTCACATTAGTGGAGGTGAGAGGAGCGATTTCATTTTATCTGAATCACAATATCACTATTTATTTTATGCAAATCTGGATTCTACTTATAACTTTTTAAATTTTATTTATTATTTTTTTGAGGGCGTCTTATAAAAAAGATCTGACTTGGTTCAGTATTAATATAGAGTCCCTTATATTCAGACCACTTTTTTAGTTCTTTTATACTAAATTGTATGATACGATATGAGCATCCATTCTGCTATCTAACTCTAAAATGTTGGTCCATGTCTCAATCAGTCTTTCATTCAATCAAGCCTTGCTCATAGGACACTGCCATGGGCGGTCGTATGTCAAAATGTAACTCTCAGTTAAATCATATTCAATAGACGCCGTCACGGCCATTCGTATCATAATATGTAATCTCAATTGTCAACGTATTGTGCTTAGCTTCATTTTTCGTAATTGTAACCCTAGTTTCAAATAAAGAAGTGTAAAAATCGAAAAAAGTCAGTTTAATTTCATCAATCTCAACCTTCACAAACCCTTTGGAAAGGGACAGCGACAATTTACCACGTAGTACTCGTGATTCGTGGCCCAACTATCTACGTACAGATGCAGTCGGGAACGGCCTGGGAGCTCAGGTCTGGCTGGCACAGGCCAGCTTCATTTTGAAGAAGACAGAGCCACGTACAGCAGCCAGTTTGGGAGTGTGGCATTTGGGTGTCTGAGGTGATGCCTACTTCCATTTTCATCATCATCTAGGCTCCCGATTCATCGAACATTTCGGTAGACCCACTCGTGGAAAACTGCCGATTCAACAATCAAAATTATAATTCATTTTGTATACTTTCTGTCTCAATAATATAGGCTACGAGTAGATCAGGATCAGGATCAGGCTCAAATAGGATTTAAACTATAATTAAATGTTTTTATTAGTGTAAATAGTAAAGTTCCGATATCTAATAGGTTCGGGAAATTGAGTTCATAAAAAGTCATGTCCATACTTTTGATAACGTTGCGCCCCAAGGTATTCCGACCACCGGTTAATGATATGATAACACCTGAAATGATAACATAATAAAACGAGTTATTCTGATTAAAAAAAAATATATAGCTTCCTCATTTTCAAAAAAAAACAATGGGACCAATACGTAAGACCCTTTGTGCCATTGAGAAGAGTAGAATTGGGGCCCAGCTAGTTCTCGGAAATGTGCATACGTAGGCGAACTTCTGTTGAGTTGAATGAGAGATGTGTTGCTTGCTACGTTAGTACAGCAGTTAAGATTAGCGTCTTGCTACGATTAACGAGGTGATGTGGCGACCTTGCCCTAGTCGAGGAAGTTTTCAACACAATGCATTTCCGGGTCATGGATTTTTGTTATGTTGTTCGCTGTTACCATACAATACCTACCTGTTTACTTACACGAATATCGCTATCACGATCCATGACGTTATGAAGTCCACTTGTAACTCATACACATGTGTGTGTAGAGATGGCATAATACTACAAGACACACATTAGATACCAAGTACTTACTGATGCATTGTCGACTTTATACGTATAGTGAGGCATACTCACAGTTTTTGTGATAATAGTATTCCATTTAATTTAATTGTAACCTGTATCAAGAGATGGTGATTTTTGATGCAGAAAGATATTGACAAAAGTGAAATATCGAAGGCTGAATAAGGCAATCTAAGACCATTCTGTATTAAGCTACCAACTTTCCGTCAAATTCCAACTATAGGTATATGTTCTCAATGTCCAGTCCGGAAGCAACATCTGGCTGAGACGGGTACTGGATGGGTGTCCGTTTCTTTCTGTGTTACATTATGTTTCAGGCGCTTCCGTATTCCGGATGTCACGTTAATATGTAGGTCCCGGCTACTATCGCTACTCGGTGGAAGTATTCGTATATTGATCATAGTCGTAATACTAATTTATTATAAAATGCAATAAATACAATCACTTTCCTACGATATCTTGCATGTATTATATTGAAAATTATTGTCAAATGTTTATTTTATTATAGCATGACGTATATATGTATAATTAAGATTATTAGCTGATTAATCTAAACCACATGCTAGCCAGAATGCCCCTTGCTGAAATATCGAAATAAAGGGTTTATTATTATTATTATTATATGTCCAGTCCAGCAGTCGTGTCGCTGTTGGATATTCTCTGAGTCACTGAGGACCTTTACCACTGTAATTCCGAGTGAATGAAATTATCCCGCGACACAGAAAACAACAGTCTGAAGCTCCCGCAACTCCCAAAGCCTTCACAGCAGCGACGAGCTCACGCTCCCTTGCATTGCAAAGTCGCAACCTACCTTTTAGTTCCGGCTAAAATATGCAAACGCGTTGTACGGCGCTTCCCAGTAGTTGAAACTCGAAACTCGCGCCAAGCAATTTGCTTGAACAAAAATATGTTTACTTTACTTTTGGGTCGAAGCTCATAATGTTTGGTCTAATATTTCCTGAAAATCTTCGGCTTCGGCTGCTTCGTTTCTTTTTACTGCTGATTGTGTTGTACCTGCACCTGCGATCTCCAAGCAGGGTATGGGGTTGTATCTTATTATATATCTGTTATGGGGCCTGTTTACCTACTCCAATATTTTACCTACTCCAAAATGTTTTGATGTCTATCTACCTATGAAAGTTGTCATTTTAAAACAACGCCTCTTTTGTCTTTGCTTTACATCCATCTTTAATATTAACCTTCATTCTTTTATTTTTCCAACGCAAGGGTCATCATAAAGCGACATACTTACAACTCTTGATTACCGATGATTTAAACGTTACGATCAAGTAATATAGTTAATGCAAAAAAGTTCTCAAACTTCCTTGATCACCTGAAACTCATTTGCGAAGTCGATTCCTACAGCTTCAGATGTAAAACCGGCATTAAACTTAATTACAGCGAATAAAAGTCGGCAGAACTCTGACCAGACCAAGAAGTAATTACATTTCTGCAGGCTTTGAATTTTAATCGTCTACTTGGAAGCACACTCTTGGTACTTGCAGTAGACTAACATGTACAGGCATTTCTGAAAGTTGTTAGTTAAACCGTAGAATAATAGTATCAGATTTTCTTAAGTGTTAAGTTATAGAGAGCTAAATCATACTTTTTCAAAGGAAGGCCCTTGAAGAAGTATGCTTTAACATTCTTTGCTGTATTTGGCCACGTCATTTTGTGGTCATGCCATGTCTTTCACTCACTATAGAAACGAATACATCATCATCATCATCATCAATCAGCCCACACTGCCGGGGGTGGAACTAAATTACTATTAGTTAAATATCCACGATTACGTCTCCGTGAGAATGAAATTGACCAAATCCAAAATTCATGTCATTTGTCCATTTGCTACTACTAAGGCGATTTCCCCTAGAAGTATTAGGTTAATTATTGTTTACCTACCTTTTATCACTCATTGCTCAACTCATAACAAAATAGGCACTTTACTATATAGCTCTACGATTATTTACAAATACGAAATCTTTTCCGAGGAGAGATATAATCAATATTGTATCGCAAAGCGCTCTCCTGGTATTAATTGCCCCATTATCCGAAGTCACTGTATAATATTACATTTCTTGCCCTTATATGAGGCAGACGCAGCGGGGATTAGACAACAGTCACCCGACTTCCTTTCCAGGGCAGGTGCAAGTAACGTCACGTAATGCCGCGCTCTGATTGGACGAGAACCCTGCGCAGGCGCTGATTTACAGTAGCATCATGCAGCTGTCTTTCTTATTCGACTATCTGTTATGGGAAGTCGTCGGATAGAAACGCAGTGTGCAAAAAAGGGTATAGAAAGACGAGATCTTGTTACGTCTTGGAAAAGGATGTGGCAACGTGATTACCGCATATCTATCTACTTCTGTATGGAATACGTAATGCAGAGTACTAAAAGCTTCGATGCTTTCGAACTAAGAATGCGTCCCCTATAGTAGTTATCAATTTAACGTACAATACAGAACCGCCTCCCTCGTAAGGTACCGTTATGCATGACCCAACCGCATGAAGACGGGAAAGCACAGAAATTATCATTTCCGCATAAATCTTGAAAACGGAATTTAATAGAGCCGGCTGGTGGTGGCGTGACAACGGACATGGCAGGACGAAAGTGGCGTGTGGCACGGGACACGGGGCAGGGGGTAGCGGGGAGGGACGAGTGGGGAGGGGAAGGGTGAGGATCCAGGCGCCTGGCACGACCAGGGAAGCGGCACCAGCCAGGCACAGTCACGCGATGCCAACAGCGACGCGGAAAATTGGACAATATGACAACCCGGGAAAAACAAAACTCCGCAAACTACGTTGCGAAAATATCGCCACTGAATATTCGTATTTCTATTTTTTTTTTCGCTGTCATGGTTCACGGTAATATTTCGTTGTATTCGTAGGTTTACGTAGACAACTATAGAATCGTTTTGGGTCATGAGTTCCGCGTCGTATTTCATTTCTTTGTTATCATCACGAAACTACACATTCAACCTTTTTATACATTCTCCGATGCTGTAATACAAAGAGGAAGTAAGTATGTGTATCTTTCCATTCCCAGCTCAACTCATTCTAGATTCATGAGGTTCATGACCTTTACCCTAACATTTATAAAACCCTGTTACTTTATCCAAAACTTAGACAATCCATAACATGAGCCACAGAAAAATTATGCCGTTCGTCATCAGTCTGTCCCGAGATCGCCACAATTAGTCTCACGCGGCACATGACTATGAGTAATGTTAATTACGCCTTGATTTTCCTCGGGTCTAGCGATTAAGGCTTCCATTACAATATCTCCCACGGCGATCATTACATATCTTGTATGTGCTCAGACAATTCTTCGAAATATCATAAGCAATTACTATAGGTCAATAAATTGGATGTATAACCGGGGTACAGTGAAATAGAACCTTGAACAATAGATGTAAAGGCTTGACCTCCAATGACGCCCTCTATTAGCAATTAACACCAAAGATAGGACGTTCTGATACCAAAATGCATTATGCGACCATATTCATGCAGTAATTGAGCCGTCAACAAACGACATTGAAGCCACAAGTAGCAGTGATGAAGGTTTATATTTCGCAAGATGAAATTGTAAATTATTTCCTTACAACTCTACGTGATATTGCATAGTAATCCGCTGGTAAATATATTTCTGGTGTATCTTAAAACGATTCAATAGTAGCAAATGAAGGTACGCGTGTAGTGAAGGTATTTTAGTAGGCAGTAACACTTTATGAATGACGAAATTGAAGGAAAGCGAAATAACATTTTGTCAGATAACGAAAAATGCGGAACGCGTGCCTTGTAGGGTCTTGTTACCGTAGAATAATGTGTTTCTATACCAAAAAAGGTAAGTCTTATGACAGAATTCGACGTAATCACAAGAGTCCAACTCTTCACGGATCATTTGTTCGTCACAAGTCGCCGGTGGCCTTTTTTGGCAACCTTTAATAACCGTTAAATTCGATTACGACGTGTATTGGAAGGAAAGCGACAGTTACATAACAAAGAGCACGGTTCCTATTTCGATTTAAATCAGTAACTAAGTAGGTCGGATTAAAACTGAGCCTTGGTTGTAAATATGTACTCCACCGCTGCATAGTTTGAACCTCCACAAATTAATAAAAATCGGAGAGTCGTATCCTCTTCCAAATTAAAGATAAAATCCTATTCAATTCGTTGTCGTGTGGTCGTTTCACATTTGAAACTCATTTGTCATGATCTCATGATTATATGCAGATATTTCTTTAACATGATTCTGTATATAAATATCATCCTTTATATAACATACTGCTGAGGTGCTATTGCGTAATGTTCGGTTGCTCAATAGAAGATACTAAGTACCTAGCAGTTTAAGTCATGATGACCCGTTGTGAAACGGAGTCGTGACACCAAGGGCGTCCGTGTCAATTGATGAAATTGCTCAAATTGTCGTGCAGTTGTGTGTCGTTGAATCGTAAAAATCGTAGAAAAACCTCCAAGGTAAATGTAGGATTTACTTTTGTTTGTGTTTTTAAAGGCTTTTCACAGATTCGGTCATCATAATACTTAATGAGTAGATTCTAAAAATATAACATAGTAAGAAAGTCGATTAATAATCATGTAAAAACGACGACAATAATGGTAACACAGGCTCAAATTCTCGGAATGTATAAAATAATTCCAGCATGCTTTACGCGACTATATCACTAATCAAAAATAATCACAATCACACGCAAAGTGGTTGTTAAGTACATTTGCATATGAATGACGAGTACGTAAATATTCAAGCTAAACTAGTTCGCAATTAATCACGGTGACTAAGTACCAACTCGTACGATATTGTACATTCATAGTACCAACGTACAATATGAATAGGTACATATAAGGTACTTTATATGTGTGTACTATACATAAATTGGAAAACGTAAAATGCGTTGTCAAACTAAAGGCGTTGTGTAGCAGTATATTCCTACGTACAGTCACTATATCGTTTAGTTGTTCAGTTACCCTTTCTAGATTGTGTACCTCGCTTGTCCGTGCTTCCTATGGATCTTTAGTAATAACGCATTGACCTATCATGTCATATGACAGTATAGTAAGCAGTATCATTCAACAATTCATAACATATTAGTATCGGCGGTGACCGTGTCGTGTTGTACTAAACCTTATTCCACGAAATAAAGGTTATCCTACGACCGACGGGACCCGTTTCATCATCAAAGCTCCGCCTCTCTACTCAAAAGTGTCAATTCCTTGAGTCCACGTGATCTTGTGATGACAGTGGCAGAGACATTATGTCTGCAGTCCTTGCCATTTTATTTAATAAGGTTAACTGAAACCATCGCCGCTGTTGTGTACTTGTAGGTTGGTATTCTACCTACCTACAGGTTAAAATAAGGTTACCAACAAGAATAATAATAATAATAATAATATTAATACCTTGTACACTATTTACACACGTTGATCTAGCTCCAAACTAGGATTCCCTGTATCTTGGGTACTAGACAACGATACACATACCTATATAGATAAATATTATACTTAGATAGATAAACAACCATGACTAGGGTACAAACATCCGTTCTCATCAAACTAATATTTGCCCGCACCGGGACTCGAACCCGGGACCGTTGGCTTCGTATGCAGAGTCACTGCCGACTCGGCCATTCGGGTCGACAAACAAAAAGAACATCACATGTTAAATTTGCGGGTCATTTTGGGTTCCTAAACTGAATCGGCTTAAGACGTCGTAGTAACTCCTCAGGTCAATAAATATCAGAAAGTTGTATTAAAATATTTGTGCGTTAATTACAGTGGCAGCAGGTTGGTTACCTTTCTGTTATGTTTTTACTTACTCTGTACATGACGACAAAATCCGTTCTGTTTGGCGAAGGCTTAATGCATTCATAAAAAAACACCGGCGCTCAACGACTGTGCTCTTAGCATGCGAATGTTCAATTTAGTTTGTTAGTTAGTAATGAATGAGTTAGACCTATGTGTTCTACCAAGTTATGCAAATTACAGAAACTAACAATAAAACCTATGTTTTCCTTGTTACAGGTATGTGTGTTTGTCGCCATTTACAATCATTTCCATGCACGAGTAAGTTGGACATACATTGTATAGTATGGTTTTATTTATAGCGCGTTTATCCTAATACTAAGAACCGCAAATACTCGTGCGCAGAATGATTTCAATAAAACTATGCAGATCAGAGAGTTACTGGTAATTCCATTCCTCAAAATATAAAAAACTTAACTTTCTTCATAAATGAGCCCAGAACGAGAGCAAGTTCATAACCCATACACGTGTCTCTGCAATTATCGAAATTAAAATGAGGACGGAAATTTATATGTATACATAACAACGGTGATGTGAGATTTGAATAATCTATGTACGTGGGCGGCGGGAAGTCACCTGTTCATTCATAAAAGCGCGACGGCCAGGGCGGGGGAGATAGCGGCGAGGCGGGGAGGTGGCCGCCTACAGCTTCTCGCCACACGAAGTTTATTCAATAAGCCTCAATAGAGTTATCATTAGTCCATGGCCGAGGACTCGGCCATATGTGGAGCTGTTTCGTCACCTCGAAGTTGCTACCATTGGGACCGATCTGACATTCACCTTTCATTGACAAGAGGCAGGCATTTGCACCTATTAATGTTTGATGCAGATGCATTAGACGCAGGACATGATACAATACATAGTGCATAACCTACAGCGAGCTCAGATCATATTAACTAGAGTGGCTTTAAGTGAATTGGGCATGTCGTGTAATTAATCATAACATCTGCAGTATTCTGCAGTTGACTGGCTGAGGGTTAACAGCGCAACGTTTGGTGTCAAGTTGTCAACTGTCCTTGTGGCTTATGGTCACGATTGCACCGTTTTCTCGGCCAAATGTCATCAATTGTCATCCTAAGAGAAGACCGTGATTTATTTCAACGACCATTCTTCCTTGTAGGTACAATTTGCTTTTTGCTGCATGAATCATGCCAAGTCAAAGCAGAGCAATTACTTTGTAGTATGTAGTGACTAAGTATCTTCAGAAATTATCGATACACTATGTACTTACAGCACGTGTAAACACTATGTACGAGTATAAATAAGTATATGAAATGGACACTTGTATTACAATATTCTTGTTTGTCGAGAGTTTCTGTGTGTTCGTATATTGTTAACAAGATTAAAGGCTGCATTTTATCTTGTCCCACAGCCCCTCCTGTCTCTTGACTACCTACTTGACATTGGATTAATATGAACTGGAGCACCACCAACTACTCACTTGCCCACTGCCACACAAGTATGTTACTTGTGTCTCAGTTGCACAGTGTTGTTTTGCTTGCAGCTGCTAGTTTCTAAAGAAGAGCCAGCGAAGTGACATCTGTAAACAGAGATGTCAACTAGTTCTTTGGTACAAAGGCCGTG
Source organism: Argyresthia goedartella (assembly GCA_949825045.1). Taxonomy (NCBI): domain Eukaryota; kingdom Metazoa; phylum Arthropoda; class Insecta; order Lepidoptera; family Argyresthiidae; genus Argyresthia; species Argyresthia goedartella. Next base: position 18,357,167 of record OX463810.1, read on the forward strand.
CTTCTCGAGACAAAAGGAACCCATTAATGAACTAATGACGAAAAGAAACAGCAGGACACGTCGTTAGATGAGGTGGAGATAAGTATGCCGCGACAGTGCAATCATTAGCGTCTCTCAGCAATATGTTTGACGTCAACAAAGCCGCTGTCCTAACACCCGAAAGACAAGTTTTGTTAACGGTGAAAACGATAAGGCAAAACGTTTATACACAACGACGACAGATAAAAATGAAATGTCATAAACAAAAATAAAAGAAATCGCCCTAAGTTTGAGAAACAAACATCTCATTTACATAATAGCTTTCCAATGTGTCCCAGTTCTCGAGAAGACTAATCGATATATTCGGAGAACTATGAAATCAAGAGATAAAGGCTAAAGTTCACCAAGAATATATTGGTAGATATATCGTATTTCATCTTTATTGCTCAATGACGATTGTTACAGACATACAGGTTGTTGTTTTGTAAAGTTACGCCCGACTCAGGGGTCAGGTATTCACAAGTAACTGAAGCAATAAATTATACAAGTGCGAGTCTAAATCGCGCACGAAGGGTTCCGTACCACCGTTCAATGGAAGCGATGGTGTGGAGTGAATAGTTTGGATTTTACACAGCAAAATATTGTTTACAAAGTTATTGGTGCGGTTACTTTCACACTCCATGTACGTAACCAGGTGCATCCATAAGTTTGTATGTGGTATTGAAAGAATTGTTGTATGGGAGCCCCCTTAAAATTTCTTTTATCCTGTTTTTTAGTATTTGTTGTTATAGCGGCAATATAAATACATCATCTGTGAAAATTTCAACTGTCTAACTATCACGGTTCGTGAGATACAGCCTGGTGACAGACGGACGGACGGACAGCGGAGTCTTAGTAATAGGGTCCCGTTTGGAACCCTCCGGGTACGGAACCCTAATAAAAAACAGTGAAAAAAAAACTTAACAGTAATTAAATTGTGGGCTTAGTTGTATCTCTTGCTACCGCGCTCAATATCGGGCACTCAGCGAGCAGCGCACGCGCGCTTCGTGGACCGACCGGCCGTGTCCGCAATTTGCGTTCAAGACAAATTGAACACGGCAATTTGTGAATTAAAATTAAATAAATCAAAACTTTAGTTACAAGCGATACGTAAACTGTCATCCCTGAGTTGGGTGTAACTTTACAATACAAGAGCCTGTATGAATACAGAAAAATATGGACCTACCAAAGCGAGCTTATATCTGTCACCGTAGGATTATCAAAAGCGTTAGTTTATAAACTAACGCTTTTGATAACAAACAAATTGTCGATAGTTTGTAAACTATCGACAAATTGTACACCAGACCGAGAGGGTTTAGAATTTACGTTTCTTTTGATGTTACATGTCAACCTAACACGACTTCGCTGCGGTCTCCCCCTCTAGTCTTCACCTAAACTACCACAGTGATAGCCCTGGTATTTCGTTTGCAATTCAAGTTTAAACCAGTTCACAATTTAACCGTTGTAGAATAAACTAAGTACGGTACAGTTTACAATTTATCGATAGTCTGTAAACTAACGAGAGAAAAAAACTTTAGATTATAAACTAACCGCCTTAATCACAAAACTTATCAAACCTATGATAGCTAAAATGTGCTTTGTCCTTTTCTCACAAACACAAATTTCAAAGTGACAGACAAAGACAAACGAATTATAACGGCATTATAGTAAAAATATGTTTATTAGACGTTTATGAATAAGGCGGTAAAGGTTTAGACAATCTTACAGTGACACATGTAACAAGATAATTATTTCTTAGCAAGCTGTGATAGGAGTCTTGGTGACTTGTCTTCATGTAAAGAAATCAAGGTGCATAGCGCCCAGCCGTCTGACCCAACATCCCTCTCCTTGTCTTGATTATTATGAGATATTGCAAACGGAAAGACATACCATGATATAAAGTTTTCCAAGTATGTTAGGTGGATAATAATTGAGGCGGAATGCCAGAGGAATGAGTTTCAAGGCGAACTGCTGACTTCACTTTGAAGGAAAACATTGCATTGCTGAGTAGCTTGCAACACGCGCAGAATTACTGAATGAACGCAGATTATTCAACGGTAGACTAAGTGGCGGTTTAATATTATATTTGTCATTGACATTTTCTATGTAGAGCTCATTTCAATAAATATTTTTAAGTATTCTTTATTCATAAACTCCATCAATTCGTCGGGGGCCTTTGAAAAGTTTAAGTAAACTAGGTCTAGAACGATAATGACATTGTTTGATGAAAGTTATAAGAAGACTAGCTTTTACCCGCGACTTCTTCCGCGTGGAGTAATGCTTTTTTCTAGAAATGAATTCTTGTAAAAAATATACCTACAGCTTCGTTTATGGTGGCTATTTCCCCTTACTCAAAACATGAGAGTACATCTCAGAGGTGGAGTTTCTGCCGGTCGGTAACTTGCTTCACTGTAAGGGTTTCGCGTGCAGACAGACAGACGGACCGATAGATAGACAGACAGACTTATAGACAGACAGACAGACAGAACGACAGACAGACTGACAGACAGCTGGATGGATAGTCAGACAGACTGTATTTTTTGTATTTCCACAACGTTGGATTTTAAAATCGTTGTTGCTTTCCTAATCGGCGACCCGATAAACCACACAAACGATACCCATGTTGATTTTCAGACTTTTACCCTTTTTAGGGGTTACATTTTGAAAAATACCTTGTTTACACATTTATTGTTAGCAATTTTTTCTGTGGAATTTCGAATAAAATAGTCTTTGCATCTTGTTTTTTCATACAAACTTTCGATTCCCGTTTCATCCCCTCAGGGGGTGAATTTGGAAAAATCCTTACTTAGTGCTCCTCTAGACCTCATAAGAAATCTATTTCCCTTTTACTTTAGATTCTGCATTGAAAATGAAAGAATTTATATAATTATGTAAGTATTCTTCATCCTTCATCCCCGTTTACATCCCTTCGGGGGTAGAACTTTCAAAAACGCTGATACACGTGTCCATTAATTTTTCAAAATCAAAATCAAAATCAAAAATCATTTATTTCCATAGGATGTTGTTACATCACTTAGATCCGTCATTACATTTTTTTGGGTGAGTTCACTAACCCAATGGCGGAATCTGTGGAGAAGAGCTCACCGAAGAAACTCCACAGTCGTCGCATCTTTTGCGTTTCCTTTTTTAAATAAAATATTTTCAAATTACAAAATGAATGCTAATTATATATCGAAACAGCCTGTTACTCAAACAATCTATTCCCATGGACATCTGTCTCTAAGTAATCAGATATCCTGTAGTAACCTTTTTTATACAATTTCTGTTTTATTATTATTTTAAACTTGTCTAAAGGTAAGTTTTTAATATCAGTAGGGACCTTATTGTAATAGCGTATACAATTGCCTTTAAAAGTATTACTAATTTTATGTAGTCGGCTTACATAAGCAACCAACTTGTCTTTATTTCTAGTATTAAAATTGTGTATATCACTGTACTTCTGAAAATTAGTTATATTTCTTTTTACATACACAAGATTGTCATAGATATATTGAGACACAAATGTCAGAATATTGATTTCTTTAAACTTTTCCCTCAGTGACACTCTAGGCCCTAATCTATAAATTGCACGAACAGCACGTTTCTGCAGAATAAATATACTATTAGCATTCGCAGCGTGACCCCACAATAAAATACCATAGGTCATTAGACTATGAAAGTAACTAAAGTAGACTAGTCTAGCGGTGTCTACGTCGGTAAGAGCTCTAATTTTTTTAACTGCGAACGCTGCCGAGCTCAGTCTGTTCGACAATTTATTTATATGAGGATCCCATTGTAGTTTGGCATCTAAAGTAATGCCCAAAAAGACAGTCGACTGCACAATGTCCAATCTCTGTCCTTTTATAAATATGTCTGTAGTTACCGGGTTCACATTGGGTAACACGAATTTAATACATTTAGTTTTCTTTTCATTAAGTAATAAATTGTTAACAGTAAACCAGTTCACTATACTAGAGATAGCATTGTTTACCTCGTCATAATTTGATTGCTGTCTTTTAACTTTAAATATCAAAGAAGTATCATCGGCAAACAATACTAACCCATGTTTTGCTTTAACAAGGTAAGGTAAATCATTAATATATACTAAAAACAAGAAAGGACCAAGAATTGAACCTTGCGGTACGCCCATACTTATTGAAGACCCAGGTGATCTTTTCCCATTAACATCGACCATCTGAACCCTATCTGTTAGATATGACTCCAGAAGGCCAAGTGCCTGATCTTTTACACCATAATGGCGTAACTTCCTGACAAGAGTGTCATGATGGACGCAATCAAAAGCCTTGGATAGATCGCAGAAGACACCTATTGCATCCATTGCGTCTTCCCAGGCATCAAAAATATTGTCGATTAGTTCAACACCAGCATCGGCTGTTGAACGACCCTTTGTGAAACCAAACTGAGCAATATGAATTAAATTATTGAGATAAAAATGACTTTGCAATTGATTAAGTATGAGTTTTTCAAATATTTTGCTAAGCGTTGGTAGTATCGATATGGGTCTAAAATTGGTGGGGTCTGATGTACTACCAGCTTTGAATAAAGGTATAACTTTACTTAGTTTCATCAAGTCAGGAAACACACCATTATCTATACATTGATTAAATATACAACAAAGGTGAGGTGCAATACAATCTACAATGGAACTAGTAATTTTTACTGATAGACCATGGGCGTCAGCTGTCTTTTTCATTTCCAGGGATTTAAACGCTTTTACAATGTCTTAATTATTTACGTGCCTAAATTTAAAATCTGTTTTACATTCCTCAAAGTTTTGTTTAAGTATAGATTCAGCAGCAGCGGGAGATGAATTTAAAGACTTGGTTGTTGAAACTGGAATGTCCGTAAAGAAATTTTCGAAAGCTTTTGCTACTTTTAGGTCTGTACTTAGCAATTGATTATCTATCTTAAGCTTGAAGTTATTATGTGTAGCTTTGGCCATTCCAGTCTCTCTGTTTATAATTTGCCAAGTCGTTTTCATTACATTGCTACTAGATTCAATTTTGTTTTTAATGAAATTAGATTTAGCTACGGCACAAACGCGTTTAAACATTTTTGAATAACTACGAACATAATCTAGAAAGGCCGTATTTTTGTTATATGATTTCTCTTCATAGAGTTCATATAATCTTCGTCTGCTCCTATGAATTCCAACTGTCGCCCAATCACTAAACAAAGCTTTGTTATTAACTTTTATAGTTTTTGATTTAAATACCGTATCATATTCATTTTTGACAAGGTTAAATACTGAGTTGTACAACAAATTTGGATCGTCACTGTATGGTATTTCCCATAGTTTATCTAAAATATTTTTCCTGTAGTGTTCAAGCCGAGTGTCACTAACGGGCACACATGTAATATCCTCTTTTTGGTCCTTTTTTATTTTAATATTGAATATACCTATCTGACCAGAGTGATCAGAGGTTAATTTATTGATGACCGATTTGAAAATGGGCGTAATGTTAGTAAATATATTGTCAATGCAGGTAGCAGATGTTGCAGTAATTCTAGTAGGCTCCAAAAACAGATAGTTCATGTTGTGACATAAAAATAAAGATTTTAATCTAGTACAAATATTATTATCCTTTAACAGATTAACATTAAAATCACCACAAATTATAAAAAAATTGTTTTTATCGCTGATTTTAATCAACACTTCATCCATTTTCTTTTCGAATAAATCAAAGGATGAATCTGGTGGTCTGCATACGCTCATTACAATAAGTTGTTCAAGTACAATACAGGCTATTTCCATGGTACGCTCAACAGACAGGCTCACTATGTCAACTCGTTCCTTATATTTAAAACTATTATTTACAAGTATTAAGGAGCCACCGCGATCAGCTGTTTTTCTGTTGAACGAACTAGCAACGTGGTTATTATTAAAGTTGAACATGAACTGATAACTCTTTAAAAAGTGCTCTGTTATACATAAAATATCAATATTATTACAGTTCATGAATAACTCAATTTCCAGTTCTTTACTTAACATGCCCTGTATATTTTGATGAACCACGTTTAAAATATTCTTACTTTTACATTTTTCATTACTAGTAACTTGATTTAATGGGCAAGATGAAGGTATATTTATACAAATATTAATATTACTGCCAGAGTTACTCTCTGTTGTCCTATGGGTTAATTTAAAGAGCTTGGAACAGATTCCAAGGAGTACATGTCATTATTATTACACTGCTCAATAGAAGCAGGCGTTTCATTAGTCAAAAACTTGACTGAGTTCAAAATAAAATAAGATAGTGACTGTGCTATCTGTTTTGTATAAAACCTAGATAGGTAATACCTATCCTTAGTCAAATAAAAATATTTTCCAATACAAATATTGGTGTCAATTTTCATCAGTCAGCCTAAATACAAAACTTGAAGATCCTAACTCCAAAACTGACGGATTTTCATACCAACTTTCACCCCCTATTTGATCCCCTCAGGGTTTGAATTTCCAAAAATCCCCCCTTATTGGATGCCTACACTATGCGCAAGGTATCTATGTGCAAAATTTCAAGTCACTAGCTCCAGTGGTTTGGGCTCTGCTTTGATTCCAGCCAGTCAGCTTACGATTATATATATATATATACATATATATATATACAGAAGAAAATAAGACATTTCATTATGATACTATCTCCATGGGTTCGTTATCATTAAATTTTGGCAAAAAATATGTCGCATCAATAGTCAGCATCATATTATCATCATGATTAATAAATCACTAAGCTTTACATTTTTGTACATATGTATTAACCAACTCATATTACGAGTAGGTGGTAGACAATACCAAAACTTCGTAGGTAAGTACAGTTACTAGACAACGTTATCGTGGCCTTCTGGAGAGTGTACATCACCTTGTCCTGGGAATGTGACTTAATCGTGGCTGTACACAATTTGATTGAAAAAAAAAGAGGTTGTTTGCGAAGCTGATAGGTAATAAAAAACAATATTTATTTGTATTACATACTTGAATAAATTCCAGAAGTAGGTATTTGATTATTCTAATAAAACAAATCAAGAGGGCAGAGCAATTTCTCGTTTGTTTCATCGAGAAGTCCTCCAAATTGACATTAATTACCTAAACAAACTAGATAATTGGGTAGCTAGTATTGTCAGTAATGAGGCTGGCAGTTAGCAAACAAGGACAAATTACTTGCTTATCACCTAGTTCCATCGAGCAACCATCAATGTTTACTATGAAGTGGTCACGGCCAAAAATAGAATTTTCTATCCAAATCTTTAATAACACTGCCGTGCCGATATATGGTCTTGAGAGTTGCGACGCTCCCGCACAAACGTAGGCTTTCGCGAATGCCGCTACTCCATTGTCTGGGCACCTCTGCAGCCACAAAGAGCAATTTATATTTATAGACAGACACGACGCCGCGCGCCGCCTGCACAATATCTTCACTGCGGAAGTTATCGCTTTACTGTTTTATCCAACATACATTGTGGCATAAGCGGGTTTATCAAGACAGAGAGCCCAACTGAAAGCTTAAAGTAAGATGCCGGGAAACAAGTAGACAACTTTTGCTTAGATGTACTCTACCTACTGTGGGTCCCCTGACAGGCGGTTAATGATGACTATTTTAGTGGGTGATGACCCTTTCTGTACCTGGTGAAGTATATTAATGGAATGAAGACCTGAATGGCCGAGTCGGCAGTGACACTGCCCACGAAACCAAAGGTTCTGGGTTCGAGTCCCGGTGGGGGCAAATATTTGTTTGATGAGAATGGATGTTTGTACCCTAGTCATGGTTGTTTATCTATCTAAGTAAATATTTATCTATATAAGTATGTGTATCGTTGTCTAGTACCCAAGATACAGGGAATCCTAGTTTGGGGCTAGTTTAATGTGTGTCAATAGTGTCCAAGGTATTATTATTATTATTATTATTATTAAGTTAAGTTTTTTGTGATAGTTCTATAATTCTTAACCAGTTAAATTAAATTTATTTCATTTATTTTTTATTTTACTGCACCTGCAGGCAGTTGTTTCTCGTGCCGCGATGTATCTATGTCAGGGTAAATCTGTAGTTATTCGAAAAAGAACCGGTAGCAGCCACGTGCAGATCAAATATACAAAATCAAGGAATTCCACACCACACGAAGGTTCAACGGAAGGTTAATCAAATCACCACACCTGGCATTTAACGCCCTTGCATTTAATGGAATTTATTATCGTGGAGTTTCCGATACAATATCATCCGGTGCACCTTGAACTGGTTAAAATATTATTTATTTAACGGCGGGACAATTTTGTATAAATATGGAAATCACGGAAATCGATATAAATTTTCATCTGGAGTAGATCCACGGCCGGAAATATTTGCAATTAAAGCCGCTGTGTTTCATGCTCCACCTGTAGGAACATATTAAGTAGGATAGAGACATCAAACTTATTTATAACTTTATAACTGACCAGCTGCCCTCTGGCACCCTCAAACGCCCTCGGTGTGCATTCATGTCAGGCATATTTTATCCACAACTTCGGTCTATAAAGGTCACACAGACATAGCCAGTATGCAGCTTTAGCATAAAAGTTTAAAACGTCTGGTTCTTCCACTTTTTCTCCTCTGCACCTGACCTGAACAGTTTTTGCATACTCATAAAAGTTATTTTGAGCGCAAGCAATTTCTTATTACCTACATATAAAATGGGCGCGTGCGCAGGCCAGCTGTCTTCTCCACCTGTCGAAAGAATTATGAGCTCAAACCTAAAAGCCTAGGTATTCTTGCCTGTAGTAAGTCTGGGAACTAATTGCGGCCATCTTGAATTGATAGCTTCGACAAGCCGCACACATCTCTCGCAAAGATCGTGGCGCCCTCATTTAGTAGATTTCTGAGCCGTGCAGTACTATAAATGAACCCTTTGACCTTTCCCTGTTTGTGTTGAACAATGTGCACACTGTCAACGCGGCAGATGATGCTCATAAGAATGTCATGGCAGATGCTAGACTAGGCAAGCTGTACTGAAACCTATAAGTTGTTAAATGTAAACTTGTGACTTACATAGAACAGTTGAAATGTTCTAGTTTTAGTTGCAGCTCGGTATAGGTCGAGCCACATGTTATGAGCGGTGGCCTTGAATGCGGAGTAGTCACTTTTCAATACCTGCACATATGCGCAGTAATTCCCGCCAACGTCGCCCAGCGCTCTTAATTCGTGGCGCGAGGTATATATAGGTGAGAAAAAATAGGTATACATGCTCCACTTATTCTGCAGTGTTTTTGTTAGTGCATTAGGCAGTAGGTAAAGTCTAGCTGATGTTCTTAGTTTTCTATGTATTTCTAGTCTTATTATGAGAGACAAAAGTGTGACGCGGTCTTATTGAGTAAATCGCATTAGGTCAAACTCAAAACTCAAAACTCAAAACGTTTATTCTGTAAATAGGCCACAAGGGCACTTTCACATGTCATTTCATTTCATTTTTTACAGAACATTTGGTATTATTATTTGTATCATATTATCAGAAAAAAAAAGTACTTAATTATACCAACCATCACTAACCACTAACCTATATGCTTAGCCTAACTTAAGTGTCGAAACCAAACAGATGCTCGGTTGTGTTAAACACGCTACCATTTTGTCTAAAACTGTCGCCTACTCTCTTCCGATTGATCAAAGTAGTTTGCGATGTCCGCCGCCCACGTCAGGTCATCATGGCCGCCCAGTGGCACCGCTCTGACGCCTCGAACTTAATAAATCCTCTCGTGTCAGATACTGCGGTTGTGTTGGCGGTGGCTTAGAATGGTCAGCAATTCCACTACTATGATAATACCTTAAATTCGTGTAAATTATAGTATTGTAACTCTATAAACAGTAATTTTCGGTAAGCCAGAGTTAAAAGATATGATGTTGGATACACATACTTACCAATAGTTTGGTATTATTATACGCATGCACGAGTGATGTGTTGAAAGCAAATGTATTAGCTATTTATACTTCTCGAGGATATTGAAAGCAACGGCTCTTCTAAGAAATGTTAAATATGATGTACCTTTTCTGCATTGGAATATCGTACCTATGTCGACATTTTTATTATTGGTTCGCAAACGTCGGTAGGAGGTAACATGTATGATTTCTACCAAACACAATTTTACCAGTAGGTTTTATAAAAATGAATGAAATAATGAAAAACTCAATGCAAACGTCTTACTCGGGCTTATATGGATCTTTTTCACGATCCTGTGAATCAGGCCACTAGTTTTCTCCCTAACGATCAAGAAACCAGATCACCAATCGAATAGTTTATAGGAAATGGAAGTCGTTTCTAGATTCACATTTTTTTGCTCATCATGACATTTTTCTTTTGCTACGTCGCACAGTCCTGAAGACCTTTTAGCATTGCCGTATGGGTTTTTTTTGTAATATCTTTCGCGAAACTCGTGTTTGTGGTTCTAAAGGGTGCGTTCTTACATCGCTCTTTCACCTCACCAGTACCTGGCGAGTTGCTACAAGTAAAAAAACTAAGTAAGAGCAACTTGGTTATAGGCTTTTTACCTATACATATAATGAACGATGGATTTTCATAGTGAGTGTAAATATAAATATATTGTATCAAGGATACTCGTGCACGCAATTGCATCAGCGTCAGCAGGATTGTACTTCCCATCCAGATATGATAAGCTGCCGAGCGCGCGCTCTCAATCTACTATGTCATATGTCTCAACTCAACAGATGCCTTAAATAAACCGTGATAACGACAACTCTCACGATTACAAGATAGCGCGCCATTGTCTGTGTAATGTCTATGTTAACTGTGTTTTTGTTTTGTAAGGTGCAAAAAGACGATAACTCCAAGACAGCAAGATCCATATCGCATACAGTCCGGGAGGGTGGCTAGCTGGCGTGGCCACGTGCACAACCGTTATTCCCGTGCCCCGGCATGCTGACCGTTAGACGGTAATTAGCCACACCGCGCTAACCGTAACTTAATCATTGCTGTTGCATTATTCTGCTAACCTGCAGAGTCGGTGCGGTCGGTAAATCTATTAGTTAGGGGCGGAATCTCTACCTTTGTCGAGTACACCTAGGACTAGGAATATGTCAATCGAATTTAAGTAGTTACAAGCGCGAAAACTTGGTGTAAGCTTCGACTTAACTGCAATACTTGTTAGGACTTTAAGTGCTTGGTTACGTTGCGGTAGATTAAAGTTGAAGTCTCTTGATACCTTTTAGTTTTAGAATTTCCCTACCGAGGGTCACAGGTAAAGTCAAGGCATAAATCGGTTTATTCTAACAAAATATCCTCCGGTATCTCATTTTCTTTATAATTTCGTCAAAGTAAACACAACTATCAATTATTATTTTCCCACAATAAATATTATTGAGGCTTCAGAGCTGAGCTTCTTTATTTGCAATAAAGAATATTAAATCTTAATATTTAATATTCTTTACTTTGTGACTAGCGACTAGGTACTCGTATGAACTCGTAAACGTTTGAGTAGGTTCTTTGACATTGAATAAGTACAATATTTGACTTAATTTTATTGATTTTCTCAGCACATAAAGCTAATTTGTTTGGTCGGCAAAACAAAAACAAGAAATATAGCGGCGTCACGCCTTTGCCCTACAGGGTGGCAGAAGCACAGTTGTGACCACGATTAGTCGTAATTCATGTATGTTGCAGTTAACCTTTCGAGCCCTGGACCTGGTTATGAGGCATCGCGATTTTGAAACTAATGCCATTTTAAGACGCTGATTAAATAAATATGGGGTGCTGTTTTCATGTGTTTTTCAGGAAATACTGGGCAAATCGTAATTAATTTCTGGTATATGTAATTTGACTATATAATCTAGAGATTCGTAATTGGAAAACATGTTTGGATAAAATTTTCTCGATAGAAAATAAATACAAAGTCAACCCTTTTTTTATGGTTTTATCCTATTACACCGCAGTAGTAAGTGAATATGACTCTCTGATAATTTCAATGTATGAACAATTGTTATTTCTAACGATTTTCAATTTGAAAGTTAATTCCATGAAATAGTTTATTTTTTATGATTTTTTTTTACGTTTTGGCGCTTACGTTGTTTCAGATTAGTCGCGAGTGCATTATTGGCATCCCGCTTTTTCTTATTCGCGAGTAATTATTGCATCTCACTTCCACTCGACAGCGCATTTTTATTCCATCATGTTTAAACCTATAACGGGAAAAAGAGATGCACCGGGTATCCAGCTAGGATCCGGACCCGGCGGTTTCGGCACTTTGTCAGGATCCGGCCGGATACCGGATAACGGGTAATGCCGGATAATAATAATAACAAAAAAACTAACTGTTTTCATAGGAAAATGTTTATTATAAATGTTTTTGTTTAAAACTTTGTACTTAAATCAACATATATTTTTAACAAATTTTAGTATTAAATCCAGTCTTTATTTCTCATTTATTATTTCTTCAGTGCCGAAGTACCAACTTTTCTTCCTTCTTCACAACGTGAAATATTGGACTGGCACAATTTACACTTGCTTGTGGCTTTTGGGCCAACATTATCAATAAAGTGCTTCCAAACTTTTGATCTTTTACCAAAGGTGGGCATGATTATTGTTAATTTAATTTAACTCAAAATCTATCAGTTCTCGTAACGAAAATAGCACCCGACAAACAAACTCGTAAACATATTGTGCAAAAAAGAACAGAGGGGCGCGCGAGCGGGATGCTTTTGCGCTACTGCCAGCTGCCTGCCGTCGCTAGACATACACGCTGGCGTCATCCCTCCCCTCTCTGCCTCACCCCGCACCGCTTAGCCTTCCAAGCGGTGGATTTTAAAGACATTTTAATGCCGGGTAATTTTGCCGGGTACCCGGCGGATTCGGAAAAAATTATGCCGGGTACCCGTTACCCATTACTCGGCCAAAACAGGATCCGGCCCATCTCTAATGACACCACAATGGCGTCACCAGGGCTTAAGGAGCTAAACCCGGTTTTCAGTTTTCACTAGTTAAAACTAATTTTGCCTAAGTGCCTTACATAAAACTAGAATTTACTGCTAGTCAAAAATGAACTTCAATTAAGCAACCAATCAGGTTTTGTGAAACTACATGGGATCGGCTCGCTCCGCTCCGCTTCCCTCGGCTCCAGGTTGATAAAGTTTTCTAACTCTAACTAAAGACTGGTTTTAACGAAAGCATATGCTCAATTGCTCAGGCCTTGCCATGCCACCTGGAAGAGGAGTAGGCAGATACTAACAACCATTGATTCAATTCTACCTCCACCATTTTCCAATAATTCATGTATTACATATTTGTAATAATATTCAGATCGATTTGTAGGGACTTTTTGCGACCATCTCCAGTAAACCACATCCCAGATACGTGAAGTAACACATCTGCAAAGAAGCCAGTTTACAGTAATATTGACTGGTCTATCTAGTTTTTGTGTTTGTTCAGATTGTAAATATCCATTGGCTCTTGGAACTGTCACTAGATCGTTAAAAGCCAAAACATCACGTACTCCTCTATTTATCGATTTATCCACCTTGCCTTCGACGTATTTATCGAACAACTTAGCAAGAGGATTTTTGTGACGACTACTTTCAAAAGTTACAACCCACAGTATGGACAGGACGAAAATAAAAAATTATAAACTAACAAACATAAACATTTATATAAGCACTTACATTGATTCTGGCCCCACACTAGGAACTCGTGGGAACCAGAAACAGCGACGTCACACACATATAAACATCCATGACCTGGGGTTTTTTTTTCTTCATCCCCAGCCTGGGATCGAACCAGGGATCTCTCGCATGGTAGGCATAGCCGCAACCGCAGCGCTACAAAGGCCGTCAAATTAACGAAATCCTCACAGCAGTAGCAACAGACAATCAGATCACAACAGAGAAAGAAGCAACCCAAGTAAAAGTCGAGCTTTTACTTCTATTTAAACAAGTATGAAACTGCTTCTCACCGGACACGACTCTTGTACCCGCCGGGCATTGAACGTGGAACTCTGTTTGAGCAGACAGTGGTGACGGGCGTCGTCTGTATCGTAAACTTCTTATGGGTATCACGCACCGACCATTGCCCCAGGGCCAAGCATTTAACTGAAATACTTTGTTTGACAGCATAGTTTCCTGTACTTGGATTTGAAAATGGCCCTTTTTTTGGCAATTTAATTAATACGCACTCCATCATCCTCTGTCTTCTACGATGATGGATATGAAGGAAGGCGGGACGTTCCTAAAATTGGCGAGGAGCCAGATGAACGTTTGACTTTGACAGCGAAAAAGTTTAGGTATAGAACAATCCTGAAGATGGTACTTTATGTATAAAAAATTTGAGCTTCGTGGTGGGACACAGGAAGGGAAAGGCTCAATTTTTTGGGGAAATAGCTCTTAATAAATGTAACGAGTTTTCGTCTTTAGATATTTTTCTATGACATTCGTAAAAACCTAACACGGAGTCGTTGTCATCATGGTTTGTCGTCTGCGCCGCCGTCTAGCAGCGTGGATCTGCATATTTTCGGTTTATTTGCGTAAGCGGCTGCATGCACTATAAATAGATGATGCCTGTCTCCCATGTCGTCTGCAGCGAGCTTCCGGAACTTTGCAGGAAATATCAGATTAATATTATGAGCTCGGAGATTATGACAGTAAATGTATATGATAAATTACAATGTTGTTTTATAGATATTCTCTTCATTTAGAACGTTCCAAGTTTTTATTACACCACTATTTAAGACTTGATATTAAATAGTTAGTTCTGAAGAGAATAGAATATATAACAAATACAATATCGAACACGTAGGTAATATTAAGTTAGATTTCTATACATATTTATTTATATGTATAACAGTTATTTCAGTCAGAATCTCTGTGAGCAAATGTAGATGATTCTATAGAATCTATGTGTTTTCGAAGTCCGCTACATGTCGAAATAATTTACTGTCGCAGTTCAGTCCGCAACTCAAATTTAAGATCCAGCACGCATATGTAACATCCAATTTGGTATATTGTACCTATTTATTAATCACTGGTAAATTCAGATGAAAATATTTTGAAGCTCAGATTATCAACATCTCTAGCTTTATTAAAATTCTGATTGCGAAATCGCTGTCTGGGTATTCAGTAGGTATTTCAAAATATGTTATGTTATGAACCCTATTCCTATCGCAATTTTGGGGATTCGTTTCAGAGCCATTCACAGAAATGGCTATACCCTCACACATACATGATGTGTGAGGGTATAGCCAACTACATTAAATCCGTGGATTTGGTATTTCAGGCTTCTATTAATTAGTTCAACGATCTGCCTGAAATTATTTTGTAACAGTCGGTGGACGCGAACGCGTTCATGTCACCAGGTAATTAAAGCACCAGTAAAATATACTTATATGTACTATTTACTAGAGCTCCGTGGTCTAATGGGTTTCACTCTTGCTTCTCACACAGGAGATGCAGTTTCGATTCCTGACCATGTACCAATGAGATAATTTGTATATTTAAGTACATAATACGGACGTTCTGACGGTGATGGAAAACAGCGTGAGGAAACCTTCATTACTCCATAGCTGCGGCGATGGGCTAGCCCCCTGTCACGCAAAATGGAGTATTGAATAACTGGCTCAAAGTGGGCACAATTGTGCCGTTGCCATCCCATATGGCGTGACGCTATGTTATGTTACCTATGCACAATTAAATCTTACGAGGTTGCTCAAATCAATAGAGGGGATATTATGCATCAATGATAGGAGCCAACAGTGGAGCGTTCATCGAGAACTCAACGTTCACTTATGATGACGTTATGTACTACCGTAAACACATCTTAATTTTCTAAAATGACACACCAGGGGCCCTATTCCGCTATTGGCCATGACCTTACAGTGCTCTGGCAATGGCCTAAAGCCGACAAAAATTGCCACTTTCGTATTCTATTACTTTAAAGGACGACTTCTGCTGTCACTATGTGGTCACTATGGCGCCATTGTAACTCAGTCATATTCTAATAATCTCAAGATTGCAATGGCCGTTCAATGACGTCTTGTAACGCGATTCTATAATTTTCGATTCTATAATTAAAGCACTTCACTTAGTGAGCTGAACTTTTACATCATATAAGCAGTTTGGGTCCTATTCCACTAAACGAAATGCAACACCAAAGATTGGTTGTTACGAAATGACATGTTACTTAATGAAAATAAACCCCCACCGCCTCCAAGAAGGTCTGCATAAATTATCACTAGCCAACGACTACGACCAACTCTCTATTGAGTTTTACTGACACCATTTTTAGACACTTGTAATCAAGCCCCAGTTCGCCATAAAGCGAAACTGTCGGAGACTGAGCGAATACGCGTCGTAATATTCCGTCGTCGCCGCTTGTTAGTTCAGCTCCGGTTGCCCCATGACGGTAGATGTTGCGCCAAACCGCAGGGTAGCAGCCACTGCAACGCGTAACATTACCCTGATGGGAGCCACCCGGGCCAGACCGCGAACCAGATCTGCGCTGAGCACGGGCGGCTAGAGTGTTTACTAGCGAGTAAGACACTAGTCTACTAGACAAATAAAACATAAGTATTATGTTTGATATATAATAATAATAATATAAAAGGTTTTATCTACACACTTATCATCATAAAACACTCTTTACTGCGTCCAAAAACCGCACGTTACGACCAGTATAATGTTATACTACTTGGTAAAAACTCATTTCTTATCTGAATATTGATCTGACGCCCGCCTGCGTGCCGCCCCTTGTTTGTCTGTGAAGTTGGTACTACTGAACAAGCTAAACAAGTGCAGAGCAATTATCAATGCCACCATGCCGGTCGAACATCTGGTTCCTGAGCACATCAAAGAGAGCTTATGATATGTGTGTAGATAAACTAGTGTATGTTACTGTACATAATAAGGCATTAAAACTCTCGAGTGATATAAACCCACTCTCGAGTTCAAATACACGTATTATAACATTTCCATATTTATGTAATTAAATAGAAAAATAAAATGACTAACAATTTTAGGAAGTTTAGGTAGACCGAACATAATTGTTGGCATCGACACCATACAGGTCGTCAGCGATTACGTGTATCTTGGACATCGTTTATCCTGTGCATCTCGGGCACAGGTGAAAGAGATCAACAGACAGGCGAAGGAGAACAACATGCTTGCCAAAGTTTGTCAAACACCCGCAAGACTTGTAAAAGTGTAATTAGTTTTGCCTACTTACAATAAATGTTTTGAGTTTTCAATCCACAAGCCCCGGCCAACCTCAACTGTACCGCGAGAAGCACAACACACTAACGCAAGCCAACACGAACGCCCCGTTTGCAAGAATGAGCTATCGGTAGTTTGGCAAACATTGGCAAGCTTATGTTAGGAAACTGTGGACCAGAATGGCTTGAATAAATGCGGTGCTTTGGGAGAGACCAGTGCCCAGCGGTGGCCTGATATCAGGATCCTAAAACCGCTCCCGCTTCCTCCTATCACATTACGTAATAATTACACACCACCACAGCGCTTACCAGCCAAGACATTTCAAAATGACTGCTATGCTAACGGGAAATTGCGACTCACAAGTAACATTCACACACTCACAAGTAAGTCAGTTTAGTCAGCTTAATAAGCAAAGTCTGAAGGACAGCGGTCTTGTGACTAATTCCCCTAAGATAAGTAGATATTTAAGTTTAAACTGAACTCATAGTAATCGCTTTCGTTCAACATATAACATATACATAATGTAGGTAAATTAAAACTGGTATATATACAAGTCATCAACAGCCTATTAGAGTCCACTGCTGGACTAAGGCCTCTCCCGAGAATGGAAGGATTTGCCCATAATCAGCACGCTCGCTGGGCAGACGCGTTGGTGATCGCAGTACTGTAGATGGTAGTTGTCTTTAGAACTCGCTGCTGCCCGCTCTCTATTAGGTATATTCCTTTTGTCGCCATTTTACGACACCCGCGGGAAGAGAAGGGGTGATGACAATTTGTATTCTGTTCTGCCGTCACCACAGGGCTATTTATTATATATAGAGAAATATTAAACTGCACATCAAAAATACTGATTTGCACAGCAAATGTCAGAGCAAAATGCTGCGGTAGCTTAGGTAAAGGGGGTGAGCGAAGCGAAGCCCCCTTTATCCTTCGTGTTAGGTTGAACAAGCAAGAACAATAAAAAATACTTAAAACATAATCTTGAGTACGCACCTAATAGTAGTTTATGTGACTGCTACATAATGTAGGGCATTAATACTCGTTTCATAATAATATCACTCGAGAGTTTTAATGCCTAATTATGTAAAGTTACATACACTAGTTTATCTACACACATATCATAAGCTCTCTTTGATGTGTTCAGGAACCGCATGTTTGACCGGCATTGTGCCATTGAGTTGTTTAGCTTGTTCTGTAGTACCAACTTTACAGACAAAGTAGGGGCGGTACGCAGGCGGGCGTCGGCGTTCGAAATTTGAATGTCATAATATGTAGAAAATTTACACATTATGGTCATAATGATCAATATTCAGATAAGAAATGAGTTTTTACAAAGTAGTTTAACATTATGCTTGTGTTCAGGAACCGCATGTTTGACCGGCATTGTGGCATTGATCGTTGCTCTGCAGTTGTTTAGCTTGTTCTGTAGTACCAACTTCACAGACAAACTAGGGGCGGCACGCAGGCGGGCGTCGGCGTTCGAAATTTGAATGTCATAATTTGACAAATTTTGGGACGTTATGGTCATAATGTACAAATTTTCAGATAAGAAATGAGTTTTTAAGAAATTCTTTTACATTATGCTGGTCTTAACGTGCGGTTTTTAGACGCAGTAAAGAGGGTGTATGATACGTGTTTAGATAAAATATTTTAAACACAAGAAGTGGTTTTTGCTGGTCCTTTTTTGCTGTGCAAATCAGTATTTTTGATGTGCAGTTTAATGACAATGACATTTAATTAGCCGACCATATTTTGGGGATGATAGTACCATCAATATGGACAACTTTCCCTAAGATATATATGGTCGCAAATGAAAATAAAATTTCGTCCCTCTGTACATTGACCCGATCAGCTGAATACAAGTTACTATTACTATGGAAGACCTAATATTTTTTTCGTTTGCGGCCATATGTTTCTTAGGGAAAGTTGTTCATAATTATGGATACTATCATTCCCCAAAATATGGTCGGCTAATTAAATGTCATCTGTATAAATCTAAACTAAACAGTAAATAATTAAAAAAATAACGGTCAAGTGCGAGTCTAACTCGCGCACGAAGGGTTCCGTACCACCGTTTGGTAGGGTTGGTGTGGAGTGGATAGTTTGGATTTTACATAGCCAAATGTTGTTTACAAAGTTATTGGTGCGGCTACTTTCAAACTCCATGTACGTAACCAGGTGCATTCATAAGTTTGTATGTGATTTTGAAAGAATTGTTGCAAGGAAACCCCTTAATTATTTATTTTATTCAGTTTTTTAGTATCTGTTGTGATAGCGGCGACAGAAATACATCATCTGTGAAAATTTCATCTGTCTAACTATCACGGTTCATGAGATACAGCCTGGTGACAGACGGACAGACGGATAGACGGACGGACGGGCGGATAGACGGACGGACGGACGGACGGACGGACGGATGGACGGAGGGATGGACGGACGGATGGAAGGACAGCGGAGGCTTAGTAATAAGGTCCCGTTTGGCACCCTTAAGGTACGGAACCCTACACAATTTTCTTTAAAAATTTATTTCCGCAATATTGGATTTCAAAATGGATGTCATTTTCGTAATCAGCACTCCGAGGAACCTCGAAGATGACACCCATATCATTATAATACGAGTGTCCCTTAGCTAAGTCATAGTCATACATTTCTTACAACGCCTACCGGTTCCTATAATGGTTCCGCGGTACAACGAAATAAAGGTTTCCAAGAAACACATCAATATTTCTATCCCTTGAAAAATCATAGCAATACCTCCGTCAGAGCAACCATTACCTACCACAACCCCGTTATCCTCGGTGTAGTATAATCGATAATAATAAAACTTTAAAGCAATTTAATGGGGGTGGTACACCAGTGCGTGTACGATGGATATGGCGCCGTCTGGTCGCCCCCTGTGACTCATGGGTCGCCTCCGGGACTCCTGAACACATCGAACAAACTATCTTTGCTACCGTGGCACGGGAAACCACACTTTGATGCCTGGCGATACGACCTATGAAAATCTCCGATGGTAAATTTGTGTATGGTGTTTTCCGCACTGCCGATGATTTCACTTGTACTTGTTATGGCTTTGTATAATTAATCCATTCCGCCCTCCACGATGCCCTTTTTCTAAGCTGAAGATTTAATAAGTCAGTAATAACTTCACTCTGTGATAAAATGCCGCTTTTATTGACAACTCTATAATAAGAAGTCGAAGACTTCAGCAGCATCTCGAGTTGCAGGATCTGTCTGTAGTATTCGTAGGTATTCTTTATGGCACAGGTATTTTTTAAATCAAAATAGATATGTTTATTTGTGTACAATATATGCAGGTACAGCGAAAAAAAAAGAAAAAAAAAATAAGGCCATAAGGAAGTGATAAGTCTATTTTATAATTGTCCGCGCACCCGAGTAAACATCGAGCACCTCGCTGTATGCTGTATAAGAAAATTATTTACTGAACAAAATTTAATAGCTGGCATGCTCAAATATAAACTGTACATAGGTACGTATTACATATTACGTACTATATATATATGTCACCGTAAGATTATCAAAACCGTTAGTTTATAAATTAACGCGTTTGTTTGTAAACAATCAACAAAACCAACGGTTTTGACATTCTTACGGTGACATATACATACATGGTATGTATTAAGTAAGGAACAAACAGGAAATGCTCTTTCAGTTTTCAGGGACTATCCCTTATAGTATTTGCAACCGGCATTTGTTTCTATCTTACATGGGCATTCGTGTTAGTTTGATATTTATTAAAATTCACATTCTATTTAAACCCAATGACTGTCAGATTTTCTAACCTCGCGTGATGTCGGCCACCCCTCGCCTGGTGTACACGCGAACAAATAATAATGTTTCTAAACACGAGTACAGTATACATATCTGGAAAAATTACACCTCCGAACTTCCTTGTACTTATTACTGATTGATGAGCGAAAGGGATAGACTAACCAGTACGTGGGCGAATGAACAGGAACACCCTGTAGACATAACGTGAAGTATTTTTTTTATTTTCATACAAACGGTAGGCCCCCATGATCCCCTTTAGGAGATTAATTTTGCCAAATCCCTTCTTATAGAGTTATCCCACTCTACATAAGGAACTCCTGTTAAAAATCATTACTCAATAATCACACAAATAGCGTTTTATTAAACAGATAAGAGTAGTTCTTGCTGATAGTTTCATCTAATTTTCGAGATTAATAATGTGTGTTAGTGGCTACTGAAAATTGCTTTCGGCCATAGACGGCTGACTCTCACGCAAAGTCAATCAATCGATATTACTAGAGTTTACTCTCTTTTAGTAATAATAACCCTGACACGCTAATTCATACACACAAAATGTTAACACATCGCAATGGATTCGTACAAGAGGCTGAAAAGCTTGGTCCCAAATCGATTATACCTATAATCTCGAACCTTAGCATCTGCCTCACTTTCCGGGTGAACTAATCCGACGACCCATAACGATTCCCTCGGAACCTTCTATGCGTAACTTCGTATATCATGTTCATTAATTTCGCACCTGCCTTAGTTACTAACAGCAAAACGGTGATTCTTTTTACACCTTAACTATAGAACTTACAGAAATAAATGACTTCTGATGTAAATTCAACGATAAAATTATTCGATGCTGCGATCATTAGTTGTTTATTTATAGGAGTTATTTTTATAGAGGCCTAATAATGGTAGCTATGGGTTCTGAAAAGTTGCGAAAACCAATTTCCCTTGTCGTGATATTCCTCGGAGATACAAAGCAATTTTCTGCAAGAGATAACCTCTTCTAAACGAGCTCTCCTGTCGAAATACGCCACGACAACATTTTAAGTAAGTTCTTTTTTAGATATTCATAAAAAACTGGGCGTAGGAAGAATAAAGAATACAATCTCGTCTAAATCCTAAATTAAATGGAAAAAGTGACGTAAACCGTCTGAGTCTTATAAAAACAACGTGATTTCTGCTCTACAAAGTACAATTTTATAGGAACGTTTTCGTAAACAGTTAAATAAAAGTTTCAGCTTAAAGCTAAGGGAACAAATAAAAGTGTCCTACTGAAATAGTTAGAGTGAGAAATGGGCAGACACTAAACATGTTAGTGCAGCTATAAAGAAACCTGTAACAATGCTCGTTGTTTGCTTTTGAACAAGTCAACACAACCAGGGGCACGCAAGTCGGTAACGGTTGTACAGTAAAGACGTGATCACGTCCAGGTACCTCTTCTGGACTTTGCATCATGAACCTTACGTGATAAGCACTAGAATCGAGCGAAGTGCTAGCTAACCCTAATCGTGACTGTACACCGGTATTCTAGGAAAGCTTCATCATTGTGCGCTCTGTTATTCATGACTTCATGAGTCTGAAAATTGTGCTGCAATAGCTTGATTTTGTTCAAACTTACTACATTCTAGTTTGCTTGCAATAACGTCTCGAATTGTAGTTAAAAATAATCTCTTGGAGACTAGGAGGCAGGATTGGAGACAGAAGACATAAGCATAACTAGAACTATGGCTTTGTTAGCTTTCAATCTTCTGTAAGAATCCAACTGCCTCATTTGCTTATATCCGTGACTTGGTCTTTAAGCCTCTTTGTGCTAGTCTAGTTTGGTAATACGATAATATAATATTCAATCAGTCGAGTCCTTACAAGGCGAGGGTCGGCCATGGGGAAAGTGCCGTGACCGCACAAACCGCTTTCCAATAACGTTTCTCTCGAAAATAATATATCTATTGTTTTTCAACAAGAGGCTGAAATTTCGATGCCACGATTGGAAAGTTTTGGTCTAAAGAAAATAACTTTGAATAAGTGAGAGGTACTGAGTTTGATAAATGAATTATTCATTTATCAGTTGTTTGTTTACTGTGATGATTTATTGACAGAAAAGTTTTTAAATTATATCAAATGTTGCACTGTAAAAATGACAACGATCATATTTATTAACGTAGTAGGGGTTCATACCAAAACCAATTTAAACTTTTTATTTATGATACTAAATGTTTTTTTCAATTTCGTTTTTTACAAAAATAAGCCAAATAACGTAATAACTCTTGTAATCTGGGAAACCGGATTAACCGAATGAAGGTTCTGATATTGACTGCTCGTGGTCAGCTCTGCCCCGGTAAGGGTATTTCCCCGGAGACAACTAAATCACGTATTTCACGGTTACTTCAGATCCAGTGGCAATCAAATGTAAGGAAGTATAATACGTGTATCTAGATAGTCTGATACTATAATATGTGTAATTCTCAAAGCGCCAAAACTAACTGAGACGCATGAAATCCGACAGCTTATCTCCGGTTCTATTAGTTTTACAAGTTTTTCCAAACTCGTCTGCTTAATTAATATGTTTACTTGTGACGTTGTGACTTCTCTGGAATCGGCCTGAATGTCATGCTTAGAGATTATATCACAAATATATTTAGTAGGACAAATGATACCTTCGTTGTAAAAGTATATTTTCTGGAGCAAAAAAAAATATAACAGAGTTTGTAGACTCTAAATTGCAGTCTTAATTTAGCCTGACCATAGCCAAAGGTTATACGTGTAGTAGAGGTGACATAAAAATATCTAAGAAACAAATTTCACGACCTCTTGTCCTGACCAGCCGGCCCGTGTAGGTCGTCAGCTAGACAGACGGGCGGACGGTAAGCTGATGAATTTATTAGTGAGTAGGCTCTATTTGCTTTCAGAAACATACAACGCTGCTGTGTGAGTAAGCCTGTAATTAAAGAGTAAGGCTTACACTTATTATACGAAGAAATACTGACATTAGTGACCTGATTGAAAAACCTGCACCAGGCAAGTGGAACATTGCAAATATCACGCATGAGGTAATACTCCGATTCAGATAGCCTCGGTCAGCTTGCAGCTCGAATGCGTCAGATATTTACTTTTTTACATATTCTCGATACCTACCTGGGTCAGGATCAAATTCTTTGCATCGTTGCACAACGGAACAAAAACTGTTTATAGTTTGTGAATTTAACGGGTCACGAAGCAGGCTGGTAGATTACAATATTAAATCATATGAATAAGCTAATAGATGTAAGACTGCATATTCATAGAAGGTGTCAGAAAATATTTCAAAATCCACACGAAATTAAATCTATTCGTAATTCGTAATTTCTTTATTGTACTACACAAAACAGACAAACAGATAATTTATAATAGAAAAAAACATGTACAAAGGCGAGCTTATCTCTCAAAGAGATTTCTTCCAGCAAACCAAGATGGTAGAAAAGGTGATGGTTGAGCGGGGAAAGACCTGCGGGTACAATAAAACTCTATAAATACTACGACTAATATATACTACAAACAATATGTATTATACTGATAACCCTAATTGTTAAAAATAGACTGCATACATAATTACTTAAATACAACGTAACAATATGAATAAACCGTTTATGTAATTAACTAATACATACAAATATATGTATATATATCCAACTGGAAAGGGCGAGATAGTGCTTCTTATCCCGGAAAGAGTCCGTCGCACAACGGATCAAAAAATGTTTATATGTAGCTCGTGAAATTAACTGGCGAAAGCGCGCTAGTATGTATATTCCAATATTAAATTGAATACGCTAATAGATATTAGACTGCAATTTCACAGAGTCAGTTAAATTCACGAACTAAAACATATTTGGCTCCGTTGTGCGACGCGATTTTGCAGTGTTTCGCGAAACAACTTTGGTTATGTGATGAACAAATTGCGCCCATTTTAGTGCTGTCATAAAACGCGTTTATTTATGACACCGTGGACTTATCAAACATATTTAACTATAACGATATCCATCATTAACAAAATATATAATCTATAACCTAAATATAATATAACCTAAGTTGTTTATGTATAGCCTAGCTAGAAACATCATCATATCTTTGGGTTATAAAAAATATCAATATCTATTTGCAAGAAAAATTTCTATAACTATAATAAATGGATCTATCCGTAAGGTTGATATACGGCCTGCAAGTGTGAGTTTGGCTGCGGGTCTGTCCCAGAATTCTCCTGAGGTCCCTAAGGGCTGAGGGCAGAGGGCGGCTCTAAAAATCGCGCTTTACTGCCGTCACATCAGCGACCACTAACGTGAAGTTATGAGTTCACTGAGGCAGCGGCTTTTACCCCCAAGTTATGATTTCTCTCCGCGATTATATACGTCGTAAGATAAGTGTAATTCGCAGTAAATATCTGCCAGTGTCAGCCGCGAATGAGGTATCTCTATAACGACTAGATTTAAGAACTAGATAGTTATGCGAAATTGCTTTGGTATATTATACAGGGTCTTTTGCAACTAGACATAACGAGATTTATAAGTAGCTATTTACCTCAACCAGCAACGGTATTTGTCTGCAAACCGTTCAGTCCATTAGTGATTTAGGTATGTCCTATCTTTCGGATGATATTTGTTATCTTATCTGCACTGGCCTGCAAAATTAAGTACTACACTTTTAAAATTTCATTTTTTAACTATAGAAGTTAGAGATTTAAAATAAAAAAGGTATTGTAGCAAATTTTATCAACTTTTCGAAACAATAGTACCAAATTAAATTCTTTTTTTAGTCTTTTATATTTTGAAAGTACATCTTGTGTACTAAAAAAGTTTTAGCAATTTTAAAAGTGTGATACTTACTTAGTTTTGCAGGCCAGTGTTTTAACAAGTTTTGTACAGTGGTTCGGTGTAATGTTATGACTAGTGATGTTCTGTTGTGTCTTTTCTATTTATTAAACCGGTTTTTGAGAAAAACATGAACAACTCGTCGTTAATAACAGAATGTGTGATTGGGGCTCGTTTATTGAAATTATACTCAGCCTCGGAAGATTAATGATCACGTGAATACGAACTTGGGTAGAGAAATGAAGTGCGGCTTCAGCCTTGAATCTGGCTGGTGTCCAAAATCGCTTGTCGCCCTTTATATCGCATTTAGCCAAACGTGACACTGATGCAGAATGTGTTATCTACGCGAAGCATGTGTTTGTAACTGCTCACCGACCAGCCAGCGCTGAAACAGGAAACTAGAAAGTTATAGCCATCAGAAAGCCATCCATTCATTGGTTTTTCGCAAGTTGCATTTTGGAGCCCTGCAGTAAATACTCCAAATAAGCGTGACAGGAACAACATTTAGCACCTGTTCCCATGGAAATAGTAATACTAGGATTGTCTTCCGACAAAAAGCAACGTGCTTCCAACAATACATTTGTTTCTGCGACAACGACAAGTCAGTTAGAGTTCGCGGGCAGCAAGTTATATTGTTCCCCGTGGAGCACTGCCAATAGGAAACAAGTAATAAAAATAGTTCCCGGCATCCGTCGGCCGGGTTGGATTCCATACAAAATTACGTGCGCAATTCGGACATTCCGGGACTTTGTCGCGGGATAGATGAGGAACGCTCATTTGAGAACGTGGAATGCAGTGGTCATTATGAAAGGGTATTACTATATCGTGCCAAGCTGATCAGTTTCTGTTGAGCATTCACGAGAATTCGTTCTTGGAAACATGGAGTTGCAATTTGCGTTATTTTCCCCATAGGTATGGCTTGAAAATAGAAATGCAAAAAAATATAATTATGTATAATCAGCAACTGAAGGTGCATCTAAGAAACATGAATTCAGTTAATCACTCAGTGGCACCTACCCAAATTAATACTGATGTACTCTCCAAGTCAAGTTTAATGGCTATTTTTCGTGAGGTAGCCGTTGTCGATCGTTAGCAAAAAGGTACACGACAAAATGAAAGTTGAATATATCACCTTTTTTAAAAACTAATATTTTATTCATCACAATCAAATCTAATGTATGTATATCAGTGGTAGCTGTGGAGACCCATTAAAAAAAACCCTTGCAGCTAGCATGTGGCGCTAAACCCTTGCTTTTATTAAACTTTTTGTCGAATTTCAAGAACCATTTGTTTTATGACTTTTAAATGTTGGGCTGCATGGGAAAAGAACCCTTACACTGGGTCTCCATATTTGCTGTTGATGGTACCTATCTATAGTTCGCTTCAGGTTAGGATGGCCATAGGGGAAAAGGGAAGACGCGCGGGGAGAAGGGTGTCCCGCCCAACACCCCCACACCCGCAAAGGCCTTGTGTCACCTTTGTCATCGTGCTGCGCAAGTCCGCATCGAACCCGGTTATCGATATGGATATTGCTCACGTAGATGCTTGTAATTACACTGGTGTATTAAAATGGCACCAGTTGCCTCTTAATCGTGTTGGAAAAGGAAAACCAATGGTGTATTCTCGAGAGCTCGCCAGAAAAGTACAGAAAAATTGAGACCTTTAAAAGTTTCGAAATACTTGATTAGAATCTAGAAAATGAATACTGGGTGAAGGATATAAGGTTAGAAAAAGAGATGGAAGATTTTATTATGTAATCGAAGAAGTCGGAGGAACCAGTGACAAAGTGCCTTAAGAGTTTCTAGCGATGGTAGGCATAGTTTCATTAGATTTCAATAATAAAAATAAAATAAAACGGGGATCATATTCAAACTTTTTTGTCGTGTACCTTTTCGACATCGACTACATCATAATCGCAAGAAACACTAATATACTTATTGGAATCTAGGCTTCTTATTATTTTATAGTTATTCTCTATCGTTATATTCTTTCTAGTTTCTGAACATGTTTTCCGAAATATTTTTTCTGTTCAATGTCATAATTCTCCAGTAGTTTTCCAGCTAGTTCTCGTGCTTGAGAATGGTTTCTTAGATGATTGGAGGAAGAGACACCCAATGCCTTTTTACATACACAAGCATAAGTGCAAGCTTCAACGTGAACAAGATCGACATCGATAAATAGGGTCGAAGCCGACTTGCGCAGCACAGACAAAGGTGACGCAGAGCCTTTGCGGGGGTGCGGGGGTGCGGGAGGTGTGCGGGACGTCACCCCAGCCGCGATTCCCTCTTTCCCCTCTGGCGATCAACTCTGAGATGGGCTATACTATTCTACATTAATATCCATGTTATCATTCCTCCGCACCCTTGATCTTGAATAGTTTAATATAAGATCTCTGCTAGTTCTTATTTCAATATAAACGTTTGACAAAAAATTGAATTAATGTATCCGGCCATTAGCATGGCTTCGATGTTCCAAAATTATCAAGTCTAAGTTTGGGCTGGTTCCTAAATATCAATTACGATGAGCCTGAATTACGAGTAGAACCGGTTAGAACCAGACACATCAAAACTACATTGACACTATATTATTAGAGCGAAACTTGTTGACATTATTTTATGCCATAAAATGACTCAAATTGCATGTTATTAATAGATATCTAGATAAGCAAGAGCCACATTATAATATTGTCCATAGGGCAGACTAGAACTACAAATAGACGTATACCTTTTTAGCTACAGTACGACATAAAATAGCAGAAAATAATTAAGGGCGCCACCATCTTTGGTTTTTGTTGTTTTAGCTGAATTTAGACTTCAGACTCACCTCTGGACGCGGAAACACTTTAGATCTGAAAGTTCCGTTTTGCCTACAAATCATAAATCTGACAATCAAACACCGACGCCGGACAAGCCATTAACCACGGATGTGAGTATGAACTGTGATTCTACGGCCACTTCACGAGTAATAATTGCACCAGAATCGGGATCAACCATGATTGGTTATTGGTTTTAATGAATCTTCCATCTTTCATTTGGCCGATGTCCACCGCGAAACCCACGCTCATCAATAACAATCCGCCTTATCCCGCATCCAAACACGCCACGACGACAATTTATCCCTATCCCGAACCTCTTTGGTTATCTTACCGCATTTGTTCGGCGTATTTCTCAAAGTTGAAAAAGGCAGTTGCAATATTTTGAGTCTCGCGGGTGATGTTTGCGCAACAGTTAACCGAATATGGCGTTAACATACCTACATATTTCACGCCAATAAGAGAAACTTGATGCTGCATTTACCAATTTCGGTGAACTACCAAACTAGTATAGTCAGGCAGACCTGAAGTAATGCCTGTTTAGTTGAAGAACGGCATACCTGCCTACCTACTTAAGCTAATTCATCATCTACCGGTGATAAGTTCGGAGCTCATCCTAGACAGGTAAAAAGAATAAAATCAAAGTTGTAGAAAATTTCGTCAGCTTTCATTATCTGGTACAACAATTTTTCTTATGACGCTTTGTTTTCGAGATGTAAGCAAAAAACCAAAAAACGGGACCTTCTTTGTGCTTTTAATTCATTTTATTACGAAGTTTTAAATTTTCTCAAATATAATCTGCGAAATCTCCAGAGGAATCTTGTTGTATAATAGAACGCAAACGAAGGAAATGCTAACTTTCGCGAGTCTAAACCGGGGTGCAACTAGTCTTTGATTATTTATTAGGTTAAAATTAACATTACAGTTATCGCAAAAATTTTAATGTTGAAAGAATACCGTGATCAACACAATTAAATGCCTTCGACCGATCTCAAAAAACGCCGATAGCCTCCTGTGCAGCCTCCCATGCAGAGGAAATATGAGATATATGGGTACAGATCAGTTAACTAAAACTGGCACGTTCACAGAACTCACCCTAATGCAATTTCACTAAACAGTATGTTAAAAAATTAATGATTTTATTCTAACCTCGAAATACGTTAACAATCATAATAAAGCACGTCGATTGACACATGACACGAATGCAAAACATCACTCTATATATTATAAGCAGTAGCAAAATCAAAACAATAACTGACCTGAGGCAGACAGACTTTTCTTGATGCCCATGCTGGGCAACGTCCCGCCGCGCGCTTATTCACAGACACTACACAAGCGCAACGTGTAAATATGTTGAACGTGCCAGCTTTAGTTAACTGATCTGTAATGTCTGCATCCGTAGTCGATTTGCCCCTAGTGAAACCTTATTGATTTGCATGGAGGTTTTAGATCACAAATATTTTACCTAGTGCTGGAAGTAAAAATATTGATCTGAAATTTGAAGGATCTTGATCATCAGTTTACTAATATTTCATAAGGAGTGTGAAAGCTCTATCGTATTTATTGAATATATAACGATAACCAGAATTGCTAAGCCAATGACTTTGACTGATATACCAATGGTCTTCAGGATGTTTTAACTTAAGTAATCTAAATGTTTTGAAAATGTCCTGGGGAAAAATAGGATTAAATTTAAAATCCTACAATCTGCTTCATATGGAGATCAGTTTGTATGCTCTGTTGTGGGAAAGGGCACATTGGTGAAGAACTACCTCAAATCGACCTAGCTCAGCATTGGATTTAATAACATTAATGCTTAAAATAGCTCCGTGGTCTATTGAGTTTCACGTTTGCTTCTCACACATGAGATGCAGGTTCGAAACCTGACCAAGTACCAATGAGATAATTAATTTATCTTAAGTACATTACCGGACGTTCGGTGTTTCGGATGACACGTTAAGTCAACAGCTACTGTCGCTACGTGGTAGTGATCGTCAAACCCCTCCACCAACCCGCACTGAGCCAGCGTGGTGGAGTATGGCTTAATCATACTCTTATCCGGGTGTAAATATTTATGTTTATGTAAAGTTTTTGCAGTTCTACAAACAAAGTTGAAAGTTTTGAAATATTTTCAACATAGTGTATAGTATTTCACCGAGATACAGTGTTTTCACTAGTTCGGTTGTCACTGATACATCCTATTTTACGATATATGTTCCTGATGAAGTATGTCTCCTTATTTTTGTTAGTAGAACCTGTGTAAACCATGCTACCTGTCAATAAACAATTTCATTTCATTTCATTTTATTGCATAGTCATGATTTTTTTATCAAGATAAGTCTACTTCTACGAATTCCAAAGTTGCCTAGACACCTAGTCATTACAAGTTTTTGCAGCTCTACAAATAAACTTGAAAGTTTTACAATATTTTTTAACATGACTATCATGAAATTTCTTATCAATGTTTTTGTGTTTGTAAACGTCATACAAGATAAGTCTACTTTTACGAATTCCATAGTTGCCTAGTAATAAAAAAAATATGTTTCG
Source organism: Argyresthia goedartella (assembly GCA_949825045.1). NCBI lineage: Eukaryota > Metazoa > Arthropoda > Insecta > Lepidoptera > Argyresthiidae > Argyresthia > Argyresthia goedartella. The sequence goes on from OX463810.1 coordinate 18,388,351, forward strand.
TTATTGTCACTGACATTCTTTAATTTTAACACTTTGTTGAATTATGTTTGAATAATGTTAAAGGCTCAATGTCGCGCAGCGAGCTATGGAAAGGGCTATGCTTGGTATTTCTCTACGAGATCGAGTCATAAATGAGGAGATCCGTAGAAGAACCAAAGTTGCTGACATAGCCCGTAGGATAAGCAAGCTGAAGTGGCAATGGGCAGGCCACATAGCGCGAAGATCGGATGGCCGATGGGGCAAAAAGGTCCTTGAATGGAGACCACGTACTGGCAAGCGCAGTGTGGGTCGGCCACCTACGAGATGGACCGACGACCTGGTGAGGATCGCTGGATCTCGTTGGATGCAGGTGGCTACGGACCGGTCACGCTGGAGTGCGATTGGAGAGGCCTATGTTCAGCAGTGGACATTAACAGGCTGAAATGATGAATGTTGAAGAAGTCTGAATACATTTTGTTCCGTTTCTGTTCATTGAAATCCGTTACTGGCAAATTTATGTCTAGGTTTTTCTTATAAGTTTCTAGTCTATGGGATGTCATTTGTTTCTGTAATTGTAGAGGCTCTTAAATTGCATGATATAAATTTTATGATTGAATTAAAGCTATTAATCATTGTTTCATTGTTGTATCCACAAGTAAACCTACATTAAGATCGCCAAAAATACATAAGCTTTTTCTGATATCACATATTTTAGTGAGGGCTTCCTCCATAATATTCTTAAATTTTTCATAATTGTCATGATCCTGGGAAGTCTGTAGACATACGCAATAATTGAATAATAGGACTATCTAACTTAGTACAGGATATTATTTTTTACATAGTTTAAAGAACCACCCCCATCAGCAGTCTTCCTATTGTAACGACTGACAATTTATTTTGTTAAAGGAAAAGACATCATATTTTCCTTTAACCCGTGTTCTGTAATACAAATAACTTCGGTGTCAGAATTATTAAGAAATAATTCGGATACAAATTCTTTGCCAGGTAGCCCCTGCATGTATTGATATGTAATATTTAAGTGGTGCCATACCCTTCGCCGGAATTGGCAAAACATTTATGCTGATCGAGAATAGTCTACAGCTCAGAAGGAACTGAAAACCCACTCGTCATTAAATGTAATGTATTCATCACGCTCCGTTCGTGTCTACGAATATGATATTCAAACTACGTAGCATAACAACACCTGGATGCCACAAAAAATATCTACGAATAGCTAATTGTTTAATTACCGCACAGTATCAATCCAATTAAGCAAAATAAAGGAAATATTAATTGCGCAGGCAATTATTGAAGGCATCAAGATGTTTTGTACTTTGATCTGGACGAATAGGAATATTTTCATGATTTCGATTAAAAGTGCTAATGTTTTCGTGCTACATATACACTTATCTATCTAAAGAAGTATGTGGGTTGAGTGAGTACGGATTGAATAACATTGTATTGGTCACATACTTGTGAGTAAATAAATCAGTCCCTAGAGATACTGCAGCTTTTAGCATAAAAGCTCTGTGGTAAGGAAACATAACAATGGGATATTCCGGAAAAAACATGACGACAGTAAGCGATATTCCAAGAAAAGCTTTTTGGAATTTTTCATATTATTTAACTAGGTATAACATTTATCTAAATGATGACAGCTTGAAAAATTAAAGATATGTAGACTGCAGTCATAACAAAAACACTTTTAATTGGAAAGCCGCCATACATATATATCTAACCGAATTAAAAAAGGAGGGATTTTGGGGAAGCAACCTGTCAAATTAGTTCTACGTAGAGGGCTCTGAAAGTTTGTAGATAATGCACATGATAAACACAGAGTAAACAAGCAAAGAGTTTCGTTCATCCGATGTTACTTACAAATGAATCACAAAGTAAAAGTAAGTAAAGCATATTTATGCAGAGTTTCGTTATTCAGAGAAATTAATTGTTAATAAACAATATCCAGATAGTCATAGCACCTCCAGAAGAATAAAACTCCTTGACAATATTTACCAAGTTTCAAACCTACAGTGCCCTCTATCAAAAAAAATATGCGTAATCTTCCCTATTCGTCAGAATGTTATTTTTTGTGTATTTCTTCAGGACGGATGGAACTATTCATTTTTGTTCGGGAGAGTTTACCATCCCATTGGTCCCATTGACATCAGGTCAGGGTGTGATGGTGGGAACCTGGAGAAATCGGGGGAACTCTATTTATATAGGTAAGTGCATGCTATCTATTGTACTGCATATCGTTGAGGTTTAAACTATATAATATATATTAGGTAATTTTTATTTATATTTTGAAAGTAATTTTTGTACGTATGTATACAGTTTAATTATATTATATTATTATTGTTATTATGATTGTCCTGTTGCATAAACTCCTGAATTTAACTAACATAATGCCCCTGAACTGCCGTCTGGTAATCATATTCCTCCTCTTGTTTACGAACAGTACATAAACCTTCAATTATTCCATAATTTTACATTGTTACACACAGTAACTATTTAGAACTTTCAAAATTTCAGTCTCAGACGCCATCGTGAAAATAAATAATTAATGAGCGAATCATTTCAGTTTTACGACGCGAAATTGACAGGAGTTTATGCAAGATTAAATATTCAAATATCGTAAACACGGCTGACACAATCCTGGCGAACCAGTCTTTACCGTTAGACTTTGCGAAGCACGTCGGTGCGTCTACAGAGGTACCAGCAAAAACATTATTAATACCGACTTCATTACTGTACGGTACTAATAATTTACTTTCTATGCGCTTTGAATAGGAATGAAGGTCTCTTGTGTTCCTGGAGTTGTATACTATAAGTTTATGATAAGCCCTTGAACCACAGGAAGGGTACAGAATATTTCATCTATACTTTGGTAACCTGGCTATACTGAAGAAATTCTTAACTTACCGGAATTCAAAAGAAACCGAACCTAGGAGATTTCATTATCACTACGGCATACTCGATATCCGGCATACTCGGTATATGATTTGATATGCCACCGATTGAATTGACGTAGCATAATACATAAAAGGCTAAGGCGTTGAAAATAGTTTCCCCCAAGTAGGGATTACTCCAAGATTGTCCTTTGCTATAAAGCCTGCCGGAATAGTGCGGATTCAGACAATTTCGCTAGACTGGTGTTCGGTTATTGCGTGTGGCGCCCTTTCTAGTGGTTTTCTCGCCACAAGAGCGCTGTAGATGATTACTTACTTCCAGACACCGTTATATACCTATACTATACAGCCTACTGTTGCCACGCTGTGGTGTAGAAAAGCTACTGGGAGTTAACTTTCCATATTATTGACTCTTCTGATTTCATTTTCTTTGAGTATCTCTATTATACTTATACATAATTCGTAAGATCCTTAGTGGTATAGTTTTATCCAATCTACTTTTATAACATAATAGTTATTTGTGTCTCAAGGGAGCAAAACGAAAATTTAAATTAAATACTCTAAAAATTATGAAATAACTATTCTTTGAATTATACTTTCACCACTTTTACAGTAACCGAACAACGAAAGCAAAACTTATTTTTTTATAATGGCGGATTGTGAAGGATTAGGGAAAAGGTCACCACAGATATAATATTCCTGTGCTACTTTTACTACGAATATTACAATGGTATCCGATATCAATATTCATTATATCACAATAACAGTCATCGATAGTTTTGATTTCAGTAAAACATATATTTTATTGTGACATTTTTTTTTGATATTACGAAAAATTCATAAATCTTTATATAACTTTGTTGAAGTTAAAACTTGAAACATGTTCGTTTTTAATCGATTACGATGAAATAACAATCGATTATTTTATTAAGATCTGCGTTCAATTGACACATTGCGTTAATGCTACATGCCAATAAATAAAAAGTAATTTAAACAGAAAAGTAGCATTGTGCTCCCTCTCGTCGTGGAGCAACACTTACCTTTCCTAACGAAATGTGTGAAAAAAGTATTTATGACTAGAAACGGACAGTATGCAGGTAACAAACGTAAAAATTGATTTCAATCAATTGAAATGCTAGAAGTTAATCGAGAATCGATTACGCTACCATCAATTACTTCTCGCTTGACCAACGCTTGCCTACGACTTTAATTTGTTAGTTGGAGTTGTATGGCTGCATATTTTCTATGCCAGTTACAAGAAAACGGGTTGTGGCGAGGTGACTTCCCCGCGCTATGAGACTCGGTAGTGGTATAATAGCAGATAATTCTATTATCATACCACAGAAAACCGTAAGACAATGTTCCTGGCAGAGTGTTAATCAAAGTATGCGGGTACCTACCTACTTACCTACTCATAGACGTATCATTTATATTCAAGCAGGAAAATAGAGTTCTCTGAATCGATATTCAAGTCAGGATAAAATGTTCTGTGTCGTACGGAATCAGGATGGATAGCTGATCCTCATACCATCTCTGATCTACTTACGTGATATATGTAGAGCTAGTGTTATGTTCTGCATTGAAGATTCGATCATTGGATTGAGGCGTTGCCACATCTATATAATGTTTCCATCAATCTTACCAATGTAAGAGAAATACCTTATAAATAATAAATTATATACTTACCAGCTCATAAGCATTGTTTTGCTACGCCTCTTCGTCGGTGATTGTGGAATAATTGGTAACAGGCTAAGCAACATTGAGCTCATATACCATGTCATGTAAAGTATGATCATCACTATCATCGAACACTCAAAACCTTAAATAAGGCTTAGGATACTATCAAAGAGACGCATTCGATGATGGTAACTTTAGCACTAAAGCAGCGAGCATAAACATTCTAAATTATACTGCATTTCGCTTAATTGTTTCTTCCAACAAATATCAACCGATCTCTACCTAAACAATACTATTTAGAAGTTCTCCCCAAAAGTTACTTGTCTAACTTATCTATTAAATTAAATTACGCATTACGTCGAAAAGTGTCAGAAACAATCAGCGAAAACCGTATTCAAATCAAATAATATTGTTCTTGTAACTCGAAAGCTTAAACAAACTGTTACTCTGTTTTTTATCAACATACTCGTATGTACTACAGAGTTTCTATGCATATGTATATACGAGTATATATGCCACATCCCACCTCTCATCGAGCCGAAAATTGCACGCCTAAGAAATGAAATCTCAAGACATTAGTTATAAAGCGGTTTATCCTCTATTTGGCGGAGGGTACAAGTACAGCCGACATAAGCGTGTCTCATGCTTATCCCACTAATGTAATTAGTTCATTACCCAGACGTGGTTTCCTCCTGAAGCCAGACTATTTTATTTCTCCCGCAGTTTTATGTGTGGGTGCAGAAAAACCCGCCACGAATGCGGAAACGCGGGCCTTTTTTCTCCGCAGAATGCGCTGAAAGAGATGAGTCTTTATGAATGTGTGCGTTTGAGACTGTTTCTTGTGACCCGCCTGTTTGAGATGAGAGTCAGACGCAGTGATATTGTTTACTTTTAATGTTTTATGTTTCATAATAAAATCAGACCCTTACACTTACTACTTACTACTTACCTTTGTAAGTAATGTATGTAGGTAACTTCGTTTTTCGACACACATAAAACCTCTTAATGCATTCAAAAACCGTAAATTACGACCAGCTAAAAGATTACTGTTTCACATATTTCTTATCTTTGAAAATATTACTATTGCTTCATAATCACATCAAATTCAAAGTTCTTATACATTCAAATTTAGAACACCTCTGAAAAGCAATACAAGCTTCGTAATAACATCGAATTCGATGTTCTTATTACATTCTAATTTCGAAAATCTCTGAAATACAAAGCAATTTGATTCTACCTCAATTCCAATATTAGTCGAGATGAGTTCTATTCGAAATTAAACGTCAATGCAGCAATGTTAGTCGTAACATGCTGTACCTGAATACATCATAGAGAGCTTTTAATATGAGTGTAGATAACGCAGTGTATATAACATAATTAGGCATTAAAATACTTGTGATATTATCAAGAAACTCACCCGTCGGCTCGTGTCACAAACCCGCACTCGTATTTTAATGCGTTTTATTACGTAACAGTCACATAAACTAGTATTTTCATCTCGGTTCATAAGAAATCAGATCTTTTATAAATCTCCTAATATGAAATTTCCTACTTGTATTTTATGAATGTATCTTGGTTTTTTCCTGTACACGAGGTTTTTTCCGATAGGTACTCATTTCTACGTTTTTTTCCGTGAACAGGAAATATCGCAGACCCAACAGTGTGATCTGATCACCATTCTGTGGTAACCTTAGTGTTATGTAAGTAAATACCTACTCACGATACACCGTTAGAATGCGATGCACAACATTAAAATTTATTAGCGCGCTTCTAATCGCTTCCTGATATATCTTCGTAGTGAAGCGAACACAACACAATCAGTATAGGAAGAGATTCTACTAGCGAGTAACGAACCTGATAAAAAACCACCTTGAAAAGCTACGTATCTATTAACAGTGTCAGTGTGTTTTTCTTGCTTATTTTCTGCTCAGCCTCGCTTCTATTGGACCGTGAACTAGAGAATCAAAAATAAATACAATATGATTCCAAGCATAAAGAAGAGGAAACTTAGTTATAGCACGTGCAGAAAGTAACACGTAATTAAATGCGCCTCAGCGTCGCGCCTTATTCCGGAATGCGTATCAATTGCTCGGCCAAGTTACCCGGGCCTAAAATGAAATGCACCAAAAAGTTTTCTGCAAAGTCAAAAAATTCCATAGCAGTATTTAAAAAAATAAGCATTTTAAGTTGGCCGCGCGAACCAAACGTGGAGGATTGCGCGGCCATTTCTCCTTTTGTCGATTAAAGAGTCAATTTGTCAAAAAAAAGAGATATTGAGGATAACTGAGAAGGAATTATTCAAAATTAATAAGAATCATGCACTTTGAGCCAAGTCTTTGAAATTTGGTATGGCCTTAAGGATATAAGCAACCATCGTCTGCCACGCCACTTGTGCCTGACCTCTGGTGGCCTGTTTGCTATAAATCCAAGAGGTTTGGCCACCACATTGATGAACTCTGTGGCGAAGCGGTTGTGGCTATGCCTAACATGCGAGAGGTCCCGGGTTCGATCGCGGCTGGGCGTAAAAAAAACCCCAGGTCTTGGATGTTTATATGCTACCTAATTTTTTCTTGCTACTACTTTCTAAAATATCAAAGAACGGCTGTTCTTTGACGTATTATGGTTGATTAATGACCTGTATGTATCATGTCTGATACGTCATTATCTGACATCTTGGTTAAAAGTTCGCCGAATGCGACACCAAAAGCTAGCAACCTAAAATATTCTTATCACTCGACAGATTTTAATTTCTGACGTATCGAAAAGGGCTTTTCTTGGATATATCGTTGTTGATTAATGATCTTAATCACAGAGCATCATATCTATTAAGGCATGCATTCATTCATGTCTCATATGACGCACTAGTCGTCAAACCAAACGCTTAATAAATAAATAAAATAACTCAATCTCCAAAAACATTGGGAATTGTATATAACCTCCAATTCACGGTAATTAATTGAAGGTATCTAAATAAATACTTAAAGATCTGGTTATGTGCTTGACACTGAATTCTACTTCCATAGGTATGCTTAAACACGTACTCATTGCAGCAAGTTGCACGCAAACAGTAATAGTTGTCACATATAGTAAACAGGGTTCAATAATAACAACTAACGAGTAGATAAATATCTCGCATTAAAAGCTGGCTTACGTCAACTTAGTCTGATGCCCGATTATTGGAGAGGAGATTATTGGAGGAGAGTGGAGTTAATTTATGTCGTCTTAAATGTACCTCACTGATCTCGTCGTAATGTTATATTATAATGCATCTGCAATAATACGCAGTCATAAGACCAGTCATAATTACAGAGAAAGAGACACAACTCGAGGCTTTATCTAATATTCTCAATCAAGCATTTCATAGGTTATCCCATGTGATTTCAAACCTAGCTCACAACTGCAGGGGGCCCACGCACTTATGTATAGCCGAGTGTACAAGTTTAAATCGGTCGTAGAGCCGGACTGTCCCGTTAATGAGCATATGATGCTAATGAAAGCCACCTGTCACCGGTCACCGTGGCCGTGGGACGCGGAGACACCTACTAAGGTAATCTCCGATAGGCGCAACCATTGGTCTTTCCATAATTTGACAACCTACCAGTGTTGTTTAGCTTGATTGAACATCCTACACCCTGTTTACAGTTTTGTACTCCCATATCTCGTCCGAAAGCTCATATATCATAACATTTGCTGTACGTCTGCCACTAAGTACCTTATGTCTCCCCCGCTAGGTATATCTGAATTTCAAATTGTATATGCCGTTGAAAATTGTGAATATATTCTTGAGTTAGAGCACGTACGAAAGACTGGAAGGCTACAGGGATCTTAGAGGTACATTCAGCAACACTGTAACGAGAATGATGTTGTTAGGATTTGAGTTTGCTTTTCCTTTGACTGTACACGGAAACCTTGTTGTGCCTCCCTGAGTCCATGCTTCCCACTCAAAACATACCCAGTTTTTGTCCAATTTCTTATCTCTCAAACCATCATAAATACTAATAATGAGCCTATGAGCTGCGTATGAGGTATGATGGCATGGGATGTTTTGTTTGATGCTTAATGTGATGTCAGTCATGATGATTTATTTGCATTGTAATTTGCTAAATATTCTGATCCACCCACAGCGTCTGTATGCATAGTAATTGAATTTAATGTTCGCAAATGAGCAGTCACTGACATTCATAATTAAAACACAAACATGTTATGCCAAAAGCAATTTGCCGTTGGAATCGCCACACTCCTTTTTTATGAACTCCGGCGTCATAACAACGCAACTACGAGTGTTACTTATTCTCTATTTTCAGATTTTCATTAAAAAAATTGTCATATTTATAGTGATTTTGACATTTGTATAATCGTCAGCTACTTCATGAAACAAGCATGCCAAGATTCTCCATGCGCAGAGCATTAGTTTAAGGTTACATCGTAAAATCACATGACATGGGATTATCTTACGATGCCATTCCGTTCTCATTTGCTAATCCTCGACAAAATGAATGACCGTTGTATTGTATGTATATGTATGTATGTTGTAGTATATGTATGTATACCGATGATTTCTGACGTTGTTGGGAATCCACCCAACCAAACTATTCCAGGGAATCCTGACGTTAAAACAAACAACGATGATGATTGGCAGGTTGTATCAAGGCGCGGACGACGACGAAATACAAGAACCAACGTAGTATGTGGTACAGGTTTGGACGACCCAGATTTACAAACAGTGGAGCGGACGAAAAAGATCCACGCATGCTTTTTACGTCCAGAAGTCACGGCAGAGGCCATGCGAGCCTACATGGAAAAGAAAAAACCATCAGGAAGCTACAGAGTGGAAAAACTTGAGCTCAAGCACACATACTATGCTTCATTTGCAATCTATATCCCGGCAAGTCTATTCGATTTCTTCATGACACCGGCAAATTGGCCTCCAAGGACCGAGGTCACGGAGTGGTTTCGCCCCAGCACCCGGCGAGCGGCGCGCTCGTCACCTGACTCCGGCAGCCCCGGCCGAGCCGTGCGCGGCGCCCCACACGGCGCCCGCAGCGCAGTGGCTCGCGCCCGCGGCACCGGCGCCGGGACCCGCGCCCCAACCACCCCTTCCGCCCCCACAACTACCGAGGACCACCAACACAGTAAATAGACTAAGTACTATAAGCATAGCCCTACAAAATGTGCAATCCATAAACAATAAAACACGAAATATAGAAATGCTAACACAAGACGAATTCAAATGTGACGTTTTAGCCATAACCGAACACTGGTTAAAGAACGATCAACTAAAATGTATCTATATACCTAATTTTAATTTAGTATCAAGCTATTGCCGAACAAATCACGAACATGGTGGCTCATGTTTATTTATAAATAATATGATAAAAGCAATTGAATATCCTGACCTATGCAAACTGTCCATTGAGCGGTATTGTGAAATATCGGCAATTAAGTTAATAGACTACGATTTACTTGTAGTATGTTTTTATCGCACGAATGCTATCAAAGCATCAGACTTCATAGCTGTACTGGACAAACTTCTCGGTAAGATCAACGACACCGGCCTCGAGTGCATACTCGTAGGAGACGCGAATATTGACACGCTAGTTAGTAGTTCTGAAAATAAAGAGCTCATTGACACGCTCGCATCACACAGCTTCAGGAACTTGGTGGACTTCCCCACGCGCATAACATCAACTTCGGCGACATCACTCGACCACGCGTACACCAACACTGGGGACCGGTTCAGGCCGGCCGCGAGTCCGCTCACTACCAACCTGAGTGACCACCTCGGCGTGCGCGCGGAGCTGGTGTGCGTGGGGCGCCCCCCCGCGCCGCCCGCCACCCGCCTCGTTCGAGACTACACACAACACGCGAGGACACAATTCGCGTTAGCCATAGATAGTGTGGATTGGGAAGATCTGTTCTGCAGCAAAACGACTACAGAGGAGATCGCCCAATCTATAATTAATGTTGTTATATGTAAATCGCAAATATGCTTTCCCTTAAAACGCAAGCCAAATATAAATAAAGAGAAATCATGGCTCACTAGCGAAACACTCTGTCTTAAGTCCTTGGTGTTCGATCTCATTGAATTTCAAACTTTACATCCTAACGACACAACTATTAGCGATAAAGTTAGACAGATGACCGAGAAACTCAACGACAAACTTTACTCGCACAGACTTCAACACTTTTCCGCATTAATTAAGAATAGTGACACCCATATTAAGACAATGTGGCGTATAGTGAGCACCGAAACTTGTAAAAGCCAGAAATCGAATGTTGACTATACGCAACTTATTAAACACCCGACTGGGCTAGACTTCCAATCTAATAAAGAAGTTGTCGACCACCTCAACTCCCAGTTCGTGAATGCAGCCCGCCTGTGCGGAGCTCCGCAAGCCGATCTGTGCGCCGCGCGCGCCGCCCTAGTTGCTGCGCGCGCGCCGAGTGACACGTCGCTGCGACTCCGCCCGTTCACACCGGCGGAAGTATACACTATTATAAAAAAACGAGTTGCAAATAAGCCTACGAAAGACATCTATGATATCTCTATCAATATTATCCACAATATAGCTCGTAACTTATGCATCCCACTCTGCATTATGTTTAATAAGTGTATCAAAGGTGGATTATATCCTAAATGCATGAAGCAAATTAAAGTTAGTCCATTATATAAGGGAAAGGGGGGTAAAGATAGCTCTAGCAACTACCGTCCTATATCAATTATACCGGCGATAGCTAAAATACTGGAGAACGGTATCAGCTCCCGTCTAACTATTCTCCTGGATAGCACCTCTGCTCTCACTGACCGGCAGTACGCGTACCGTGAGGGCCGCTCCACCACCAAGCTGGCACGAGAGGTAGTGTGTCGAGTGCTTGAGGCTCGTGAGCGGCAAGAGGCCGTTGCTGTGCTCTTCTGTGACCTCTCGAAAGCATTCGATGTCGCAGATCATGATGTCCTACATATGAAGCTCCAGCACTATGGCATCACAGGGCCGGCCTTATCGCTGCTTACGAGTTTCATGCAAGAAAGAACGCAGTTCGTCGTTGGTGCAGCAGGCGCTGTGAAGTCAGACGGACTCTCGGCAGACATGGGCGTACCACAAGGCTCTTCATTGTCAAATATTGCCTTTTCCCTGCTACTAAACGATCTGCCAAGTGCGTTTAGAGAGGGGGAGATTTTCTTGTTTGCCGATGACGTAGCGGCAGTGGTAACCGCTCCAACACTGGCATTACTGGAGATGAAGCTGAATGCAACCGCCTGCCGAATGTGCCTGTGGTTTCGCTACAACGGACTCCTACTTAATACAACAAAGACGCAATTCATCCAGTTTGATCTCTCTGGACGTCGAAGGCCTAAATTGGAAGTCGGCGTTGATGGAGCTCAGATTGAGCAAGTCCACACTGCACCATTTCTAGGCTTTCAGCTGGATCAGGCGTTAACTTGGGACGCGCACATAAATAAATTATGCAGCAGACTGGCGAGCGCATGCTTCGCCTTAAGCCGGCTCTCATCAACACTCCCTGCAGAGTCGATGCGGACGTGCTACTTCGCGTCGGTGCACTCGCTGCTGCAGTACGGCGTGGAGCTGTGGGGGCGCGCGGCGCAGTGGCACCGCGTGTTCGTCCTGCAGAAGCGCGCCGTGCGGCTGCTGGCGCGGGTACCGACTGACGAGTCCGCAAGGCCGCATTTTAAACAACTTAAGATTCTCACACTGCCTAGCCTACTCATTTTCCAAGTGGCCACATATGTGCGAGAGAATATTCACCTATACAAACAACTTGGCGAAGGGCATAGGTACGAGACGCGTAACTCCAGAAAAATAGCCAAAATTGCGCATAAACTTGCGAAGACGAGCAACACCATCCACGTTATGGGTCCGGTGGTGTATAACAAGCTACCTGGGGCTGTTGTTGATGCTCCAAGTGTGTCAATTTATAAATTTAGATTGAGAAAATGGCTTATCGAGAAGTCTCTTTACAGCTATGATGAATTCTTAGCGTTAAGTTAAGCAATGACTCGAGATTATTAATTTATTATTTACAAAATGATTATTGTTAGTTTTTGTCTTCTTTTTTGTTATACCTACATATTATTATTTTTGTGACAAATTTATTTAATTATTTATGAATTTACTGTGTAACTTAAATTAACTAATTTAACGTACAATTAATTGTTAATGATTAGATTATGATCTACATTAAGACATCACATAAATTTTTGACTTGTAATGTATATTATCAATAAATAATGTCTATGTCTATGTCTATTATTCAGATGCGCATACTAAGTGTGGGATAAATAAAATGGAGGTATCTTCATAAACAGAGCAGCGCACCAGGTTACACAATACTATCAACATAGCTGTAAGTTAAGTGTGGGATACAGAAGTCTAGCGTCATTGCCTGGACGTCTGTTCCGCTAAGCGTTGCGGTGGTGAAGGCCGGTGTTCCATCGCTATTGCCACTCAGACCGGACTCATCGCTGACAGCCAATTAGCCTCACACCCTGATACGAGCTTCGGTTAGACAGAGGGCCGGTGCTGGCTGTTTCCCACAAAGCGTTGCACGCTGCACTTGGTGAAACCCGTGGAGACTGGGCTCTTGTTCTGAAGTAAGTGAAGGTGGTGTTGCGTCCGTGATATCGGATATCGCTACTAGGAACTTCGATGCTGGCTTATTATGATAAATAAAATGTCTGTATAAGTACTTTTATAGTTTACCTACATAGAAACCGTAGGGTAGCGTTTATTCCGTCGCAAAAAAGTATTTTCCATCAAAAAGCAGGAACGCTTCGAGTAAAACAACACTCGCATTGTGGTCTTGTGCGAAATGGAAATAATTCTAACCCGCAGTTACAGACCCATTTATCTTTATTCGACAAAATCGCCCGCAGACGACACACTCAATCTCTATGAGTAGGTACCGATAATACGATACCAATATGCACGAGCCAGCACCGCACCACCAACGCTCACTCGTTCCGTGCATCTGACGCCACGACAATGAAAATAAGAGTTATGCCCATTAAAATAAATGATCCCTCGGGTGAGCGAGAGATCATTATTTTTTTCAATAGACTGACTAAAACGACCCATAACTTTATCTCTACCTTGAACTTTCTAAACTAAAGTGTTTTATGGCTGAAGTTGTAAATCACGGAATTTTAGTTGAAAAGGATGAGTTCCATTCCATCTCATTGTTGCAGCAGTCTACATCAAAAGGAGTGAAGCGAACGAATTAAACTTCAGCTAACTCTTGCTGGTGACGGTTACTTTCACAAAAATAGAGAAAACATTTTACCTCTGAGCTGCGACAGCTAAATGTTAAAGTTTAAAGGCATTGCTTGAATTAAAATGGGAATAAAATAAGTCGGTCAAGATAATAAGAGCAATAATGCCTCAAATATAATGTCAGTCTGAGGTTTCGTTGTTTCTCTTGACTTTTTGCAGGTGTTGTAAAGATGTGGTTTGCTCAACAATTAAGTACCCACCGAGTCCATGAAAAATGGTTATTTTGACACTCAATCCACTTCTCAATGCCAAGGCCATCAGCCATTCCGAGAAAAACTGCGCGTAATCGGCAAATGGGAAGGTACTTGTATCTATGAGTCAGTCGTACAGCTGTAGTTAAATGACTCATAGGTCCAGTCTGATTATTTCCCGATAGTTTCTTGCATCGTCTTTACAGATTCGTTTAAGTATCTCAGTGGCACTGTAGCTTCTAACTACACAGAACAGAGCGCAGTAATTATTTGTTGAGCAGCATAAAATGGGCTCGTAACATTGTTAACTGTAATCAGATTGCCGATACGGCTGTCAGCAACGAAAAAGAGTTGCGCAGTGCGTTATTAACCAAGCACAGCTAATTATCATTTTCGTGAGATATCGCTCGGCCAAACTGTAATTGACTGCACAGCCTTTCTTTTATTTATTTATAACCGACCCGACCACTTCTATCAAAATAATCAATTCATATGCGTTATTATAATTTCATTCAAATACGAAATGACTGCAGACGGGTAGCCATTATAAATAGGTATCTACTGAATAATCTTACAGTAAAACCTACAACATAAACAAAATGTGCGAAGGCTGTTCTTCTATAACCTATTTAATATAATTCTATAAGGTTTTGCTTGAAAGGAAAGTCATCATCAGCTTCTAAAGGGCATATCCACTATAGGCTTGTATAGTTGAAGGTACACTTTGGAGATTCTTCGGCCAAATCTTTATCTGTTATTATAATCAACACTATCTATGCCTTTAGCCCTCACTGGCTACGTCGGACAGTTCTCACCTCGTCACTCACTTGTCATTCCACTGAGCATGTTATCTTGTTTTTGTTCTATGCATTTGCATAATGCATAATTTAGGGAGGGCCGGTTATGCCGTGTGCGTGTTTTCTCACTTGTTTCTCACCTAATTATTGATTGAGCTGCTGTTGAGCTGTCAAAGCCCTATCATTCAAATTATATTTTGAGAGCCAGAGTATGAACGATGGGAGGTACTTAATTCGACTGTGATTCCGAAACTAATTTTAGGAAAAAGGCTGCTAGTGCCTCTGAATGACCTCAAAGCATTTGTCTTTAGTTTCCGTTTAACCGAAACTGGAGCGGAAAACCAAGAAATTGACTGATTAATTATGGAAGCGTCATTTTTTGGTAGACGAAACGATTTTCTAGTATCTTAATTATTGTGAGCGACAACGATAAAACCGACAATTGACATCATAATAAACATCATCACATCAAACTTCAAGTGAATGGCAATTGCAGCTAAATCCTCATAAAATCATAAGTAGCTCCCCATAATATCCAAAAGAATTCGGTCTCGCAGCTGGCATTTCGCGTGCTTGCAATAAAGCAAGTAAGTATTATGCAAAAATAGCACCGCGATCCAAGTCTGTCGTCAGCACGGTACGTTCATCTCGCGAATGTGGCGCGCCCGCCCGCCATTCACATCACATACACTCTTTCAGCACTTGCCACTTTACAGTGAGTACAGTATACAGTACAACCACGCTTAGGATATCTAGACTTTGTTTGCCGAAACAACATACAAACCCTCGCAGTACCATACGAATAAATACTAGGGTAGAACAAAAGTTGTCGAAACGAAAGTTGCAGTTTTTAATTGCAAATGCAATGCTCTTCGATCTATCCATATCGAGTCTAAGGGCCTGGTAGAAGTCCCAATAAGCCTATTGAACAAATAAATCATACATATTATATGTAAATGACAGATGAATCTGTCACATAGGCTTATCGGGACTTCTTGAAAGGCCCAGTGGTGCAGTATTTTTACTGGTGGTATATTCCGTAGTTAGAGAGCACTAGAGAGCACTCATGTAAATATTTTCTGCTGCAATGTGTTCCATACATAAATAATTGCCTCTTGTCCGTTTCTACACGATACTATGGATACCGCGTAAACTCTCTATGACCTATTTTGATTCTCTTTCAGCAGGGTTTTCTTCCATCACTGCTACTTCCGAGTCAATGTGAAATAATACAATTAAACTTCTATGCGTGGTCTACTCGGAAATGCCACACCGAATTTTAACTACTTAGAAACAAGATCGTGTTCAAAAGTCATTTTGTGTTATCTTGAACAAGACTCTAGAGATCTTCTTAGAATGGCCCCTAGAGATCTTCTAATGCAATGTACTTTAAAGAACTAAACTAGACTAAACTTTGCACAAATATGGTAATTATAATGGCACAATGGTATTAAAGTTTCTTGCATGGGGATTAGATAGCTTTAATTTTGTGTTTGTGTTTACGTAGCAAAATGTTGTTTACAGAGTTATTGGTGTGGCTACTTTCATGCTCTACGTATGTAACCAGGTGCATTTTTAAGTGTATTGAAAGTGTATGTGGTATTGAAAGAGATTGTGCCCCCCATACCACCATACCATACATTTCCTTCTATACATATTTTTTCAAATGGTTTAGTAGTTTCGTTCTTTTTTTATATTTTTTTTCTTACATTTATATCGTGAGACCCTCATCACTCCAAGGCTGCGGCGATGGACTAGCCCCATGTCACGCACAATTCAGTATTGAATAACGTGCTAATAGTGGGCGCATTGGTGCCTCTGCCACCCCGTGTGGGATGAGGCGTGAACGCAATGTTATGTTATTTTACTACTAATTATTTCAAATTGACGAACCAAATGATTAAATCCTCGCAACAAGCCCTTTCATTTGACATGTCACGATATAGTTTGAAACTTCTTTTTTTGTTCGTGTTTCGGTCACATAGTAGTAGTTTATGTGACTGTTACATAATGGAGGGCATTAATACCCGAGAGTGGGTTTATGAAAGGAGCCGAAGGCGTGTTTCATAATAATATCACATGAGAGTTTTAATGCCTAATAGTTACATACACTAGTTTATCTACACACATATCATAAGCTCTCTTTGATGCGTTCAGGAACCGCATGTTTGACCGGCAATGTGGGTTTGCAGTTGTTTAGCTTGTTCTGTAGTACCAACTTCACAGACAAACTAGGGGCGGCACGCAGGCGGGTGTCGGCGTTCGAAATTTGAATGTCATATGTCATAATACATTATAGGCATAATGTGTAATTTTTCAGATAAGAAATGAGTTTTTACCAAGTAGTTCAACATTATGCTGATCGTAACGTGCGGTTTTTGTACGCAGTAAAGAGGGTTTATGATACGTGTGTAGATAAAAAATATATAAGTATACCAAATTTTACCTCAATCGGTTTAGACTTTTACACACCTAAGACAGACACATGAGGTTGCTTTTTCCTTTTTATGGTACGGAACCCCAAAAAGTTATATAAAGGTGAGCCACTTGAAATTAACCAAGCAACAAAAATGTCTATCGCCTATAGTTTCTGACTTCGCCACACTGATCCTTTCAAATGGCCCACCCTATATATCTTAACGTTTCTTATTTTGATCTAAACTCAAAATAATTGTCGATGATGCGATAACTGAACCGCCATTTTAAATGCGATTGAAAATGAATGTTTATTCTGTTTATTCTGAGAAGACAAATACAAAGAAATCTTTATTTAACAAATTAGGTAAGATGCCGCTAAAGGCAACGGATTAGGTCGAAAATAAATCCACGCTGCAACCGAATATAGTTCTAATGTGTACAATCTATGTATAGATACATTACGAGAACATCTTGTCTGAGGAACAAGGAACAACCCATTCTAAAAACTGGTGGTTCTTTAAGCAGAGTAGAAGAATAGAACTTGGCACGAGCTCGTAGTAAATGAACATCTAAGAAGAAAAGAGTGTGCACTAAGGAGGTTTATTATGGAAGACGGAATTAAAATTCGATTGGACAGCCGGCTAGTAGAGAAGATTTGTTATGTGGCATAGACTTATAACTTTTAGAGAACAAGCGCAAAATCTATCAAAACGTATTAGGAAACTAGCCTATTTTTTTAAGCAACTTTGGCATTCTGCAAGTGATTAATTAATTATACAAATATACAAGGCTCTAGTCCAATCATTAGTGACATACGGAATCACATGCTGGGGTGGATCCCCAATGACTCATATACTAGCTGTCGAACAAGCACAAAGACTCATACTAAAAAATAGTCTATTCAAACCATATAGGTTCCCAACCAAGACACTACACGAAATATCAGACACTCTAACCATCAGACAACTGTACATATTACATACCACACTGAAACAACACTCTCTCACTCCTTACTTGAACGAAA
Organism: Argyresthia goedartella; assembly: GCA_949825045.1. Classification (NCBI taxonomy): domain Eukaryota; kingdom Metazoa; phylum Arthropoda; class Insecta; order Lepidoptera; family Argyresthiidae; genus Argyresthia; species Argyresthia goedartella. Next base: position 18,406,636 of record OX463810.1, read on the forward strand.
TCAGTGAAAACCGGCCAAATGTTGACGTATGCCCTGATATCAGAGGCAGGACTTTCTTTCTAAACAGATTCCTCGTCTTTCAAGGACCCAGATTCTACAATAAAATGAATAAAGATCATAACATATTTAACCTACGTAATTTCGAAGTTCGCACAAAAAGGAAGGAAGCATAAAATAACAAACTGGCTGTTAAAACTGGACTATTATCAAACTGAAAATATTTTCACTATAATAAAGTAAAACTCTTTTCTACTTTTGACATATGTAACGAACACGCACACAAAATCACAAAATCTCAGACACATTTTCACCGACACCATAAAAAATTAAGTGTATATTATGGCCACATACTATGACATTCCCTGTTACTTATCATTTAAGTTATTTAGCTCTAAGGGTGTCAATGTGATCATAACACAAGCATTTAAAATGCCTAGCTTGGTCGTTGGCCTGCTACCACGAAAATTGTAACTTCATGTCTATATTATGTTCTTGTAATAATTTTTCTATACTCTTATATTTTATGAATAAATAATATTATTATTATCACATTATTATTAACACATATCAACATAATAGAAGATAAATGATACGTCATTTGATTCGTCTGGGTGACTGGGTACATAGAATTAAAATAAAACAAAATGGCCGATTTTATATGACTGTTAATATGCGGGCTGAAATAAGGAGACCGTCAAATAAACGGCATTAAAAGGCGAGTACGGAGATATTTACTAATCTTGCACAAGCTATGAATAATATACTACAATATAATAAAAATATATGTAATTTTGTTCAAAAAACAGGAAATAAATGACGTAATTAAAAATATATAAAAAAAACTGACTGCGGTACACAAAAAAGCATAAAAAAGCAGATAAGACTTAACGTAATTATTGAGATTCGATAAAATCATTGTTCGATAAAAAAAAAACGCCATTTATGAAATATTGCGGAAAATCTTGGTACCTAACTATTGATACGACCTTATTGTGGCGAAACTTCCTTCGGCTAAATAATGATCTTTTGATTGATCACGTTTGCTAGATAAGGGTAACAAAGAATTGACACATTGAGTAATGTTCTCTTCTCGGAAGGAAGAGAGAGAACACTAAAGAATATTCAACGACATCCGGGAAATAACGCTGTGAAACCGGGATATAGTGCTCTTTGGAAAATCATTTTCATATGAGAAAATAGCTAATTCTATTTACATATTAGTAATGCTTGTAATTCATTGATGTTGGAATCAAAGTTACAAAAAAAATAGGAAGAATGGCAAAAATATTTATACCAGCAAACCCAGATTGGACTACAAGAATTGGAAGAAGGGACCAGTATCAAGACTGGATAGTCCTAGAGAAATATTTTGGCTGTTGAAGAATTAATATCATTTCTGGACACTTGGCCAAATCGCGGGTTCACCGATTTGGACCACTATCCGTTTAATACACCTTCAAGTGTTTCTTTTCTTAATCGATCTTCCATAAATATATAAAAAAATATTCTATTATATTATAGTGCTCTACATAAATCTAATGTTGAAACTCAGACCTGTTCTATAGGTGTCACAACTAAACATTAAAAATACTAAGGTCCACTTTCAGGACATTCAGTAGGTAATAATAACATTTAGCGTCTTAGATCGATTTAGCTTCTGACAAAAAGTATGAAATATTTCAAGGTTTCAAGATTTTAAAGTTACAAGGTTCTAAGATCAATTTAGCACGCTAAAATTGTGTAAAGTTATCTACGGCAGAAGATAAAAGAAATTAAACACAAACATAAAAAAACTAAGTAATAGATAAATATGATTTGGCTGTATGGTCGGACGACTTGTGCCTGTTCAGATGGACGAAGAATTAAAAATAATGGTCTCGCACACGTCCGTAAGGGTTCCGTACCATCGATCGTAAAAGAAAACCACTTACAATAATAAACCAAAAACAAAAAGAGAATAATATTATGTCCGAACGTGAATTCTAACCCAGAATTACGAAACCAATAACAAACCAATTGCGCCACCATAACCCTGTCATAAGCCGCGAAGTCTATCACATATTTGTAATAATATGGTATGCTACATCGCGGGTGGTGTCAAACCAGGCCTGTTGCACGGATACCCCCTTTAATTGATAAAATCTCGTCTGGTTCATTATTTGTTGCTGCAGCGGCAACAGAGCTTCACATTCTGTGAACATTTCTACTCTCTGCCAATTAAGGTTCGCGAAATACAGCCCGCTGACGGACGGCCGCACGGACAGACGGGCGGACGGAGGCTTAGTAATACGGTCCCGTTTGGCACTCTTCGGGTACGGAACCCTAAAACGGAACGGAAAAAGAGTAGGTATTTCGACAAAATCCGCCTAAACAATTTGGAGTCATGCCTTTTCCCATATGGGGTGGCAGAGGCACACTTGTGCCCACGTTAAGCCAGTTATTCAATGCTCCAATCTGCGTAACAGGGGACAAGCCCATCGCCGCAGCAATGGAGATTGAAAGATTAATTTTTCCCCTAACCAATTAACATGTTAATCAATAACTTTAATTTCAACATAACCTGCGCATTTAAAACGCGTTTTTAGACTTTTTAACAGTCTCGAGCTGACACAATTGTAACCAAAACTTGACGATTCTTTAGAAATTCTATAAATGTTACCCCCATCACAACTATTCAAAGTGTCCTCTTTTCTATGGAATCTTAACTTCAATTAACCATAAATAAAAATAAATAAATTTGACCGCTATTCATTGTGAAGCTGACAACTTTCGAACTACTGAACCAATTTTAACAAAAATTATATATATAAGAACCATTTCTAAAAGGCTAAAATCCATATTCACCTTTTAGACCAAAATTCCTTGTTTATCTAATAACTTTCGAACTACTGAACCGATTTTAATAAAACATATCTAAGAACTATGGCAGTGAAGTCTACTACCAACTAAAAATCCCTATTAAAATCCGCCTACCCGTTTGACCGCTAGAGTGCCACGGACAGACATACAGACAGACACACCGACACGCCGACGCACCGACACACCCCCCGACAGACGCTTCAAACTCACAACTTATTGGTCGTCGGGGTCCAAAATAATTTGAAAATAGAACCAACGGCAACACACCCAAAACACAATTATTGACTGCATCATTTGGAGGCAAAAGTAAAATAGCATTTATTTACAAATCGTATGAGGGATATGTGCCAGTAACAAATGTCTCTGGTCCCCCGGGAAACGAGAGCAGCGTCATCAGCTCGCCCCACCATTAAATTTAATGGATCATTTTTGTCAGAGTTTTTTGTCGATTAAAGACATCACTAGCGCACACAATGCTACCATCTCTTCACCAATGAGGTATTTATAATGGTATGAGATACCCTTCCAGTCTGTCCTACTGTAATTTTAAAAGGGTGAAGAATATTTATAAAAAAAAACGTTACCATTAATGTCCTGAGAGGCAAACGTCTCTTACCCATCTAATATTTATATCACTTTTCAAAATCAATTTAATTTTGACCCGACCGCAGCTAAGCGGAAAAAAGGAGGGTTATGTGTTTGACCAGTATGTGTTTGTATGTATGTATGTCTGTTACTGTGTCCCCTTGCAACACTTAATGGCTCCACCGATTTTGATAAATGATACGTTATCAGATTCGCCGAGTGTCACGGGTATTTTTTTATTTACGTCATTTATTTCCTGCTTTTTTATTATTATTTTATTATTTGCAAGAACCTCGAGTGAGGGTCTTGCAAATGTTTTTTCAAACAAATTAAAACGAATGAAATCCGCCAGTTTTTTTCATGTGTATTGTAATGGTACACGAGGTTCGGTACATTTGATACTTCATTCTGCGTGGTAGAGAGCTAGCCCAACGCCGCGCTGTTTTGAATACGAGAATCGGTTCAGATAACGTTTGGGGGTTTTGAGTAGCTTACTGGCAAAGTTTGCAAAAAAAAAAGACGCGTGGGTTCATTCGAGGAATTTCAGTTCAGGTCAAGTTTTTTTGTCGCATTCCTGCGAGATGTGTAGAGATCAGAGCCGATTTGGCTGCGCGTTGAATAAAATTATGAATAACTAAATAATGAAAGGTTATTATGGAACGATACGGAGAAAGCTATTATGTTGATTGCAAATACACAATTGCGATTGAGGTATGAGATGGAGGGTCTGACACCGCTGGTTTGAATATCATTCTGGTAGGTCTTAGCTTCGCGCCCTAGCGGTCGGGTATGCTTAATTAATCGCAACAAGCTTTTATTGGTCAGCGATCAACAGATTCTGTGTATCGGCAGTACCAAATGATTTGAGTGATAACCTACGGTTGATCATAGTGAATATGCGTACACACAATTTGTAGAACGGCGGATCTGCATGGCATGGTTGAAATTGGACCCTGTGTAGTTAGTGATAAGAAGCTTCGCTTGGGCAGAGCGTATTCGCAAAGGACGCCATTTTTTCAGACATGTGAGGTATATAAATACCAGAGTTTGAGAGGGGAGGGGATTCAGTCTCAGCGTCTAGCTACTGTGACGGTCGTCTTCACGAGTTCTAAACAGTTTTGTCTGCCGTGTCACGCGTCAGAACTATACGAATTGGTGATTGCGAAGTTTCAGTGGGTTTTCGTGAGTGTCTGAAGCGCCGAGATATACCTCGGTTCCTACCTTTATATCAACCTACCCCTAATTCCAAAACTATCCTTGGGTCGTTAGGAAAGAACTTTTAAGTCAATTTATCTGAGTCTGAGTCTGGGCTTGGAGCGACCCTAAATTCCTTTTTCCTTCACCATAGGGTTCCTGGATGGGCTCTTAGGATATTCGCGGGCTAATCCTCTCCTCATTCCTTCGAGTAGCGAGTTTTGTAATTCCCACACACACAGTCGTTAAACATTCAAGCACATTCAAATCAAACTCAACCATTTTCGAGTGGTGTCGATAATGGACGTGGTATAACACTAGGGTTTTAGACTAGGCTAGACAGGAGTTTAGTTGCGGCTAAACCTAGGTTAGCAGGGCATAGGGAGACTGTTTGATCGATGAGGTTCCGCGGATGGAAATAACAAATTCAGAACAAAGTTAAACCGGTGTCAACACAGATAACATATCCTGTTGATATTTTGACATTTGAGTGTTGTCGGGGACGCGCGAAGAGATCAATTTACAGTCTAAAGTTCATTGTTTAGGTCCGGGTAGGTGTTTTGCATTGCCTTGGGTCAGATTGGATTCAAGTTGCATTTTTAAATTAAATGTAAATTTCGCTGGATGTCTAATGTGTAAGTTGAGTCGGTATATATGATTTGGCTCAGCCCAGGACGTGCTGCGGCTAGTGGAATTCATAGTTCGGTATTTATCGAACTATGCACTTCGCTATGGTGTGGGTTAGATATCCTAAAACAATAATGCTTGCGTTTCGATAACATCCAGCTCAAATTGCGCAGAGTTGAAGGTTTCAAAACGTTACGGACCTTTTGAGGTAACCGCTAGTTCAGAACCCATTTCGGAACTCAAATCGCAATTGTGTAAACCGGTCTTTTCGGATCGTTATTGCCGTGAACCAAATACATAATTGGAACCACCACAAGCCGCTGGTAGCGAGCACATGAAATATCATTGAGTACTCACGTCGTAAAACTACGACGGATATCTATACTATAACTGTGATCGATCACTAAAACTAAAACTAAAACTAAAACAAAAGATGTTCCAATGCGCTCATATATACAAAAACCAGATGGTGCCATCACATAAAATATAACAACGATCGTTTTGGCGCAATACACCGCTGACTGATGCGAATTACCGGCTCGCGGACATATATGCTTTCTCTGTCTAACTAGAAACTGTAACTTCTGAACCAAACTTCGTTCGACTATTGTACGCCTAACGGATTTCTCGACGAACGAGAAATTCAGACTTATCATTCTTACTTACAAAACTTACAGCCGAATCGGGTCCTCTCATTTTGGGATAGATAGAATAGACGATCATAGCTACTGATAGCGGCGGCTACGACCTTAGCCTGGTGCCGGTACAGTATACAGTGTATACAGTGTATACACATGAAAAAAACTGGCGGAAAAAACAAATTAAAACGAATGAAATCAGTGGCGAAAGATATAGAGGGGATTTTTGAACGTGAATGGCAACACTGAATGACATTTTATCGTTCGCAAAAAACACTGAATTTACATTCCGACGTGTCAGTCACTTCGAATCCCTATCTTGAACAATTTTTTCCCGAATATCGTGATTTAAAAAGACTGCGACTGTTGATTTCGAAAGGGTTATGTTATGTCTACACCTTCTGAGCTTCGCCGAGTTAATCGCTATATTATTGGTGTTAATAAGACGACTCCACTGTCACCCGTATTTAAAAATCCCTACTTTATTTGACATTCCTAACAGTAAATAACTTATTTACATGCTTTAATCAGGCTTTTGTAACACCGGTGTGACCCGTGAATATTTCTAAAATGTGTTCAACTCTTGATCTTTTCTCATATTGTAACTATGTTATTGTAAAACAATCCTATACTTGAGTACAGCTTAAATCGACTATTTTATTCGTTTGCGCGATTCATAAAAATATGCAACGTATCGTAAACTGGTTCATTTTACTATTACGAATATCTTTATACCTACGCATGAACTGAATGAAACGCAATGAAAAAAAACTGGCGGAAAAAACAAATTAAAACGAATGAAATCCGCCAGTTTTTTTCATGTGTATACAGTGTATACAGTGTATACACATGAAAAAAACTGGCGGATTTCATTCGTTTTAATTTGTTTAAAAAAACATTTGCAAGACCCTCACTCGAGGGTCTTGCAAATAATAAAATAATAGTAAAAAAGCAGGAAATAAATGACGTAAATAAAAAAATGACTGCGGTACACTCAAAAGTATAAAACAAGCAGATAAGACCTAACGTAATTAATGAGATCAGATAACATTACTATAGTAGGAACCGAGTTTAATTAAATTAAATACAATTTAAATGTAGGCGGGACCAATTAAATCTACTACAGAGGGTTTCGCTTTTTTAATTACGTCATTGCGAGCCCCTCATTGTCACATAAAAAAATTAGCCTCGTTATTCAGATACGCCCTGGATTCACCTGCTGTACTCAGTAGAGATCGCGCCAATTTTTTTATTTTATTACTTCATTGGTATCGATGAAATTTCCGGGCGGTTTTCGTCTCCCCCTTCCTGACAAATCTAATTGGTTTCTCAGTACCTACTTAACTCACCAGGCATGTGCAATGTCACCGCCTCTCGTAACATTGCTTGTTGATTGATGTTACTCGGGCTGCTAGCCTTGTGAAATTTCGCCATCCCTCGTAACAGCTTGTTGGTTGCTGTTACGCGGGCTGAAATTTCAGGGACGTTTTGAACCGCCCCTCGAAACATTGCTTGTTGATTGCTCGTTACTCGGGCTGCTAGCCATGTGAAATTTCAAGTGCGTTTTGCACCGCCCCTCGTAACATTGCTTGTTGATTGCTCGTTACTCGGGCTGCTAGCCATGTGAAATTTCAAGTGCGTTTTGCACCGCCCCTCGTAACATTGCTTGTTGATTGCTCGTTACTCGGGCTGCTAGCCATGTGAAATTTCAAGTGCGTTTTGCACCGCCCCTCGTAACATTGCTTGTTGATTGCTCGCTACTCGGGCTGCTAGCCATGTGAAATTTCAAGTGCGTTTTGCACCGCCCCTCGTAACATTGCTTGTTGATTGCTCGTTACTCGGGCTGCTAGCCATGTGAAATTTCAAGTGCGTTTTGCACCGCCCCTCGTAACATTGCTTGTTGATTGCTCGTTACTCTCGAAACATTAATTTGTAAATTACAGCATTACGGTGTTCAGGGGAAAGCTCTCGATCTTGTCTTCTCTTATCTTAGTAATAGAATCCAGAAAGTTGATGTGAATGGAGAGTGGTCATCTGCATCCATCATCCCGATTCTCTCTGAACGATATAAGGAGATCAATATTCTCACAGTGGCTTGTCAATACATGTATGAAAACTTTTTGTAGGTTCGGAAAAATATTAACACCTTTGTCAAAAATTGCGATGCTCATAATTTCAATACTAGAAATAAAAATAAACTGAATGTACATTTATGGGGAACTGTAAAGTTTTTATAATAAGTTACTTTAATTGATTTAATTGATCAATTACCCATGCAAAGGTTAAAAACATTTATTAAGGTTAATCTCATAAAGAAAGCCTATTACACTATCAATAACGATGTTAAAGACAAAAATGTATGTCCCCAATACCCCAAGCTCCATGATAATGATGATAATAATTAACGTAACTTTTACAAATGCAATAATGTTATTTAATAGCCTGGTAATAAAACTAATTGTACAAAAGTGCTATGGAGGTGACTCATAACAATTTATTCGTTTTAACGTAGAATACAAGTCAGTTACAAAAAAAAACAAGTTTATGACTAAAATGTCTTTGCTTGCTGCGGCTCTATGTAGCAGGTTGCTCCTCTCCCTCAAATATGGCGAGGGGGTGATGGCTGGTGCACAAGTCATACTCGTGAGCACACGTGCTTGGGGGGACTGGTCCAGTCTGGTTTCTCATAAGTTATGTTCATTACAGCTTTTGTTCGTTCTAATTTATTTCTTTAGTAAAATTGTTATTTCGAGACATTTTATTGGCACTTATACATACGATGTTATAATATTGTCATTAGATTAGATTATTTTTGTATTGTATATTTTGGCTTAATAAACAAATGACGAAAATTTAAAAAAATACATCCCCGTGGCGTTTCTTGGTGCTATCTTCTCTGACGGGCGTATTTCCGAAGCACTGGTAGATTTAATGGAGTTTCCTTTTCCTGTGCGAGATTCAACCATGAATCACCACTTGAAAGGGAAGTTTCCTTTTTCAAACTCAATCGATTTATTTATATATATTTTTTAAGTATCCGACTTGTAAAAGTGCATTATTTTTGCCTACTTGCAATAAAATAATTGCATTTGAGTTTGAATTTCATAACAGTCTGAACACACAGGGTATCCTAGTATGGGGCCAGAAGCAATGTATGTGCCTGTATGTAAATGTTGATATTTATTTTCCTCGTAATCATAATCTGCTGCTAATTAATTAAGCAATTTATGCTTGTGTCGTATAACTTGAAATAAAGATATTTTATATGTCGTGTCGTGAACTTGCAGGGAGTGGTCGTCGTGGTTCCGATTACACAACTTTTTAAGATTGATGTTGGGTGCCGTGTTGCCTGAGGTTAACAAGCTTACTAAAAACTGTACTGTTGGTCTTAGGGGAATGGGAGGTTGTGGGGGCGACGTCACTAATACTACGTAGTACTATTAAGTATTCTGTGCTAATACTACTTAACAAGTATCCTATTGGTACCCGTCTCATAACCTTATCCATACACGCCTTTCTCTGCTCTAACGTCCGTGAGTGTGGGTACCTACCTACATACGTATATGTAGTTGCAAAACAACGTGGGAGAATGTAACTTACGTGCTTAATGCTTAGTTGTTTAAATTATGATATTTGTAACACGACACCTAAAGACAGGTAAATTAAAAACGCAGCAATTACGAGTGCGCTTTAGATAAGCGGCAGTTTTTGTAGCCCAGTATTTTATTTTAAAGCTTCGCCAGATTTATCAAGTTAAGCATTGAACTTTTACAATAAAGTTGAGTTTCAAACTTAGAATGGTTGTAGCGACAGGATTAATAAGATACCATAAAAGAGCAAGTTTCACCCCAAAATCCAATAGGTGTCGTAGCAAAAAGCAAAGTAGTGCAGCGATTAAGTAAGGGGCGAGTATCAGCAATTTTTTTTAACTTTTCAATCTCATTCGAAAGCCAATGCCAAGCCTCTAGCGAAACCCGTATAGTCTCTAGGTATATACATATGTACATACATAGCCATATCAGCAAAAGCTTGCTTCAAAAGGCGATGTTTTAATTCCCCATGTCAACGATCTAGAGGGGAAAAACGCCACTTTGTTGGGAAGTTTGCTCAAGAGTGTTGTTCTTGTGAAGAGTTTTTTTATTCCGTCTTTGTCCTCTCGGCTCTTTGATTGATGACTTTTCGCAGTGAGCGGTATTGGGGCGTTTTTCATTGGTTCCGTAGTAGATCTATTAGTTTTAATAAATCGTTCCTTTGACGTATAATAATGTTGTTACTGTCAAGGCGATTTTGTTAATCGATGACAAAACATGTATTTGCAACATACACTTGCGTAAGTATTCCTGATTCGGAGCTACAGCATCACACGCCACTTTCAGCGAAATATGCAGGGCTTAAAGTTTCCTGCAGGTATTTATCATTATTCAATTCGAAGGGAAACTAGCGCGTTGCGAGCTGTTTTTAATTATTCGAATTCTTCCGAATTATGTTCTTATTTAACTTTTAATATTTTCATCCGCCAACACGCCAACGCAATCCACCATTCAATATTTCAGTGCTATGCCACAGGTCACAAACCACAGTGCGACCTCGGCAATGGATGTGTCGACCAAAGAGCAAAATGAACAAACATAACAATCGAAATATTTCTGTTCCAGATATCAACTTCAATTACGCAGCAGGAAATGAAAAGAGATATCCCAAACGGTAAGCAAAGCACATAATGCAGTGTACAAAAACGGATTTTTGTACCAATAACGGATTAATAAGCAGGTACTTTATAATACTTTGTAGGTTTGTTTAAAACAGTGGTGATATTATTTTGTGCCAGTATAAAATATGACTTTCAATAAAGGCCACTGGTGCCTTTGTAAACTGAGGATTAGGCAGATTTTGAAAAATATTCCACTAAAATATTTCATCGCTTGCTCGACCGCGATTTAGCGCCTTTTGTTGCTTACGTTTGTTACTGAATGATGGATGACTTTCGGGCAAAGCGTGGTCGGGGCGCAAAAAAATTGTCGTGAGGTCCGCCTGCCGCGTGACCACTACGCGGCTACACCACTAAAGCCTCGCGCGTCACAATCCCGAACCCATTTGCTTTGTACGTGCGTGAAAATGTGGCTCGGTACACACAACATTATTTCCCAAGAGAGCCGCCATGGCGCGTCATGTACTAGGTACCTACCTAATACCGAAACATGACCGAGACAGGGGCTTGTCCTTGCTTTATTTGACATTTATTCTTATAACGGGGTAGACATTCTAGATAGGATATGCAGTTAGTCTATCTAATAGAGTGCGGTATAGTTGCAAAGAGAATTCTTTGTTTTCTGTGTGACGGTTGTGTATGTATAGATAGCACGATAGGCGAGTAATTGTGGGAGGAAGAATACTATTGCAAGCAGCTCGCCTAGAAAGGCTTTAAATGAATTCGATTCTAAGACGTACGTATTTCTTGATCAAGTTATTTTAACTTCCAACCCATTTATTGCACCAAACAAAAATATGCGACCAGAATTGCCGTCCGGTCCGTGCATTAGAAAGACTTTTCTAAGATATGCTTTAAATATAGAGCTGTTCACAGCTCCAATTTGATTGCCATTACTGTTAAAAATACCGTTCGTTCTATCTATCTATCTATCTATTTATCTAAGCGTCCAACAGAAGTTGAAACTAATTGGTTGATTTTAACGTCGGAACTAAAATACTTCTTTCACGCTTAAGAATCTGGAACAAACGTCTATCCTATAAAACCTACATTAAACAAAGCTGATGAATTAGATAAACTTGTACACTAAACTGCCGTTTTAAAATAATCGAAACCTTAAAAGTACTAAGACCTTTTTACAAACTATACAGAAGCCAATTAAAGGAGACAAAGATAAAGAATTCATTGTAATGCAAGAACATACAAATGTACGAGTAGCCTCCAAATCTGCTTACGTAGCATTCTTGCACGCACACGTACAGCTTCACCATCAATTAACCTCAAAGAACCAAGGTGCTTTTGAAACACGAAAGTTCTATAATGCGGTCGGTCCTCTATTCACAAACTACTTAGTACAAAATTGTGGGAAAATTGATAAATGATTGCTGGATATAACATTATTTCGCCGAGACCAGTTCGCTTTTTGGGATAATGCTGGAACTTTAAATGTATTTCACATCTGACCTCACGTTAGCTACGTCAGTGTTTAACAATCCTTTAATGGTTCCAGCAGTTCATCAAGCTATCATTCATCATCACACAAAAAGTCGAAGATAAGTGAAAAGCAATTGATACTAAAGCACGTTTGTTATCCGTAAGTTTTTTAATGTAGTTGAAGCTATTAAGGTTATTATGTCCGGCCTGTGCTGTGGTACGCCTGGATTTGTACAACATATGAGAGAGAGATCTGTCGGAACGCGTTTGATGCATAAGTGATCAAATAGACGGCTCCAGGGCCCGGTCGATGCTCCGTTGCGCAACAAACCGTTACCTATCTTTTTAAATTGGGTTCGGTTTTGATACGTTTGGTGCTCCGAGCGCCAACACTTGGGCGGGCGCTGCGGCCGGGACATATTCAAATCGAGGAGACAATAAGCAAGCCCCAGATTACTAACTGGTACGTGACAAGAACTCGCCTTCTTATGTTGTGTCGTGTCACCCATTTTAGCTTGACAATATTTCATACACAAACATGTAATGGGACAGCTTTTAATAGGACATTTCTACAAATAAATAGGTAGCTTGAGCTACAAACACGAAATCATTATGAAAGGCCGTTCAAATTCATATCGGAATATGTATTATTTAAATGTAAGTATGTAGACATATTACCACGAGTTCTGCTTATTCACTTCTCTATCGACAAGGAAGGAAAAACTGATATACTTATAATATATCTAGTCTATAAATATCGAAACATGAATAATTAAAGGTCCTAAAAATAAGTAGGTAGCTTTGTTTAAAAATATGAAATTCAGTGGCAGTTCAGCGCTCAGTTAACTACAGGTGATATTATTAACTACAAGTTTCCGATAACATCAACGGCAGCGTGAATATTCAATATTAATGTAGCGTGAAATAATTTGAAGCACTTTCCGAGGCTATCAATCTGGCCCGATAATGAGATTCGGCCGGCCGATCAGGCTGGACCAATTTGTGCCTCACTGCACCCTGCTAATGAACAGCAACAAGAAAAACTTCTTCTCTCCTATTAAAACTTGATGTGTCGGCATGAAAGTCAGTTTAGGCCGTCCACATTCATATTGTAGCTGCCTTTCAAACGTACATCCGTGGGCTCATACCAATATAGTAACAATTTTATTATAACTCCCCTGACTGTACCTTGCTGCCTTGGAAGCAAACGGGACTGTTTTTAAATAATAATAAACTTCGTAAAATATTTAAATATAAGTATGCAGGCAGATAAAAATCTGCTATACCTATAAATCTGATATTCCTATAATAAATCGAAACAAGAGTAATCAAAGTGACCTGAGTCACGTTGTTTCGAGCTGTAATCCAAAGGGTGACTAGACAAGAACTCGCCGCAGTCATGTTGACCCCTGACTCCTGACCGCAAACTTTCACTCATCTGCCCACGACTACAGACTGGACACAGACCAACAGACTGTGCGACACTCTCTGTAACAAACAGTTACTATCATCCATTCCTAAGCGATTTCATAACAATATTTGCCTTCGGGTTAAGACCGTGGGTTATTCCTCGTAAAGGAGACACTTTCAAAATCCAGAAAAAATATATGTTATGCAGATATCCCTTTCCTTCAATGGGAACTAAATGAATGGAATGAATGAATGGTACCTCTCCAGCCAGGATTATAAACCTGTTGCGGACTTTCGGGCGGCATCCCAGAGGGCACAAGTTTTGAAAGAGGGGGGGTAAATATACTTTATTGCACGGTAAATAATGTGTGAAAATACATTAACACTTATGCGCAAAGCCGAGCTTATCTCTAAAAAGCGATTCTTCCAGCAAACCTAGGCAGGATAGGACAGTATAGTAGTATAGTAGTATAGGACTAGTAGGGGCAGTCTGGTGAATCAATGTTACTTAATTGATTGTGCACCAGACTGCCAACCAGACCTACTAACATATAAAATAAAAATAAGCATAATATAATACATTATAATAGTTACATATATCAACTTATAATACAGCTTAATATTAACAAAAATACTTGAATTTAATACAGAAGGGAAAGGAGATGCAGTTTCCACATATTTCTGAAAATTAAAATGGATGGACTATCCCTAATAGCGCAGGGAAGTGCGCTCCACAGTCTGATTGCCCTTAATCTGAACGAGTGTTCGTAAGCAACAGTAGTGTACTGAGGATTTGAGAGAAGAGATACTGTGTGGGATCTGCGATTCCTGTCCCTGGAGAAAAGGAACTCGAAACGTTCACGAAGATAGGTGGGGTAGCGCGGATTCATCAAGATATAAAAAAGGTAGGAGAGAATGTGCACATCACGACGAAGACCAATCGGAAGCCACACTAGCTCCTTGCGATACTGTAAGACATGGTCATACTTGCGCAGCCCGGAGATAAACCAAATCCCAAGATTCTGAAGTAGTTCGAGTTTATTCAGTTGTTCTTCGTTCGCACTGACCCAGAAAACATCCACTTAGTCGATTAATGGAAGTAGAAGGAACTGAGCAAAGGTGATTTTAGTATGCCGTGGCAGGAAGTATTGCAATCTCCGGAGGAAGTGAAAAGACACAAAGACTCGCCTGCTTACCTCACAGACATGGGGCGACCAGGACAGCCATTATCAAAAACAACCCTAAGGTTCTTGGCATTCTCGCTATCCGAGATTATGGTACCATTATACATTACAGGAGCGACGGGCGTTTACTGTGATGGGTTAAGAATATGCCGTATTTCCATAATCATAGCTTGAGATTTGCCCGGGTTGACCAGTAGCCCATACGAAAGAGCCCATTGCCTGATATTATCAATGTCCGCATTCACATCCAACAGAGAGAATTGCCGAGATAATTGGAGGTCATATAAGGAGTAAGGACGTCAGACTATTTAACTACTCAAACCGAGGGTAGTTGGGACGGATCGCGATTTTGAACCCTATGCCATGGTTATAAAATTTAAATTATATGACGGAAAAGTAGCGTTAGCTAACTAAACTAACTAAGCTAGCGTAAGCGCCGGTGTTAACTGAGGGGTTAAGGAACCCCTAAACAAGGGGTCTACCATATTTAGGCTTAGGGTTGAGGCTGCGCTTTGCCTATCAGTCAATCAAATACCATTTTATTAAAAGTAGATGGTTGTGTCCCATATTTCAACCACCACGAATCGAGTTGCTAATTTTACTGATACACGATCCTTAAGCGAACCAAGCGGAGACCCGATAATGAATTTAATTTTTAAGTGCGCCAAGTAGATTGTGATTCGTGATCAACCAAATGATTTACAAACAATAGCTCGCCGGAAACAATTGGTTCTGAGAAAGAGATATGATACAACTTTCTCTACGTATACGATTGCATATTGTGTGCGATTGTGCTCCCATCTATGGCAAGTGAGAGCTTTGTTGTTCAAAATACATTGTTTTCATTACTAACGACATTCGAATACATTCTTCAAGTGCTAGGATGCGTGGCATATATTTCAATTTAAATCATAGCTTCCTGCTTGGTGAGACGTCTCAATTGCTGCTCTTTCTCCTGTAATGACCAGCATCAATTTCTGCCAGCTCTCAGGGAAGGATCTGTTCATTGTATCAGTGCACGCGGAGATACATTGTCGTCCAAATTCGTGACCCTTACCGTCAACCACTCAAAATAGCTTAGAGTTCGCTCTTCGGAGTTCGTACACGCAACAAAACAATAGCAATACTCGTCAAGCGATCCAAACTCCAATGTCAAACAAATCATTCTTAACTGAGTGACCATGTGACCCAGTGTTTTGGGCACGAAATTACTCAGAAACGTTGAAGACTGAATCTTGTTTTGTGCCAGAATATAATAGTCAGTACGTGTTCAGCTCACAAGACTGAGATGACTTTGAACGGACTCCCAGTAATCAAACAAGCTACAATTTTCCCCAAGTAGCAGTCCATTATATCAAGTTACTAAATGACTCAAATTACATTATGACAGCGTCCGCAAATGGAAATATGTAAGTAGGTATGTAAGTGGCGCCTAGTAAATGTATTATTAGTTGCTAATGATTATATTGCTCAACTTTTACAAAGCAATTGATGTGATTTAAGTTTAGCAACTACCTACAAATTGCCCCACATTCAGAGTCTCCAGTGGATGGAGGATCTTTTTGTTTCTCGTCTAATAGGTGAGGCCATTGTCTTGGTGTTAGAGCAATTCGTTTGTTACAAAGTTGCAATAAAAGTAACTCGCTGCAAATCTGAACCAGTGGCAATCAACTTCTCGTGTTACATGCGGCAGGCATTTAAATTACATTAAATTCAATTTACTAGATAACTCAAGTGCTCAAGCAAGCGTGAGCCATGACGAAATATCAATCGTTAGAATTACCTTTAAATGGAAATCGTTTTATCGGGATTAGGAAATGCAAGATTATAAATTTCATTCTATCTCGGAAGGCGTTTGATCTTACTTGATTGGCAATGGTCACAGATACTTAAAGTGATAAGATTTATTATGACCACGTTTAAGAGTAACACGTATACCTAGTGCTGTAGACGACACACTGATGTCTGATCTGAGCGTGTCCATCATTTGGAGATGACCGTATGATCTGTATCCCATGCTGGTGACTGTATTCACAGAAATGTGCCGAACCGGTTTCAACTTCCGATCGCATGAGAACCGGAAATTGCCAGGATATATGCGCGAGCGCCATTCTGCGGACTAATTCTACTGCCTCGTAAATCCAGTAACCAAACCATTTGCCAATAATGCTTTTGAAATGCTTTCAATCCAATCCGGCCATTTTGTTCGCCCTATAAAAAGCTTCAACATCTCGCGAAAGAGTTTGTGTAGTTCATAGTTTAATTCTGGGGAGGTCTGTTGAGTTTTTTCTTTTATAAATCATCAGTCTCAGTGCATGTCTTCAGCTCATGATGGATATTAAATAAACAGTCGTTGTGAATTGATAGCATACGTCATGGTTTTGATTGAAAGTTATCAATAACAACGGTAGCTGAGACCTGAATACGCAGTATGAAATATAAATGGAGGACAGTCCATAGGTAGAGTCGATGTTATTGATATCTGGCCTGTTGTAATCGCCCGTTTCATCACTTAAGTTGCGTAGCGGTATTGCAATGGGCGCACTAGTGATCATTCAATGGCGGATGCCGTCGATTGTGGATTATTTCGGTCTCGAGGAGCCAAGCGTGTGTCGAGTTCCGCCCACAGCTCCTCGCAACTATAAGGAAACATTGCGTCCGCGCAGACCGCCTTGCCGAGTATTTTAAGCCCGACACGAACACCGTGTAAAATTTGTTTATAGAAGCAACACTGTTCGATTCGAATACAATAATAATCGACTGCTATATGTGTTCTGTTACGTCATTTACGTTACCTTTTTTGGTCTACCGCAGAGATGTTTGTTGAATATCATTGGCACGCAGAGATAAGTACATTTTTGGGATACTTGTGGGACGAATTTGTCTGCATACATTTGGATTCTGCTTTAAACTTAGCCATACCTTAGTCAATTAAAGCCTTTTTAATACAATACATACCTTCATTAATTAAACAGTTCCCTTGTTTCTCCATGATCTCATCATCAGATCCTGGGCAACGTTGAGAAGCTCTCCTGATACTTCATCATCACTTCCATTTCACCATTATGCATTAAGATGAGCATACATTACTGACCAGACTTAATAAAGTTACCATAACGCAACCTGTACGCTACCTTGTACTGAGCAGTTCCGTGGCCATCTGTGGCCTACTTGGTCAGTTCCACTTCACAAAATGATGCTTCCCGAGTAAATGCACGAGTTACTAAGAAAACTACAAAAATCGCTATAGGTATGCCTATAATATTTAAAGAGCTCCCTCGATTTCTCCAGGATCCCATCAATCAGATCCTAACCTGATGAAAATTGGACCAATCGGAAGGTAAACCTTTTCAAACAAAAAACAATTTTCCAAATCATAAACATAAACATAACATAAACATAAACATTTACATACAGGCACATACATTGCTTCTGGCCCCACACCAGGATACCCTGTGTCGTGGTAACCAGAAACAGCGACGTCACACACACATATAAACATCCAAGACCTGGGGATGTTTTTTTTTTTCTTTACCCCCCGTTGGGGATCGAACCCGGGACCTCTTGCATGGTAGGCAAAGCCACAACCGCTGCGCCACAGAGGCCGTCAATTTTCTTTGAAATTGTTTATTGAAATATACAACATATATTTTTTTTTCACTGTCTTACTTTAAAAGTTAGAGGGGAGACACAATTTTTTTTACTTTGGAAGGGTCATTTCTTTAACGATTTACTTTGAGTAAAAATGATTTCAGAAACCTCAACGTCATTTTTAAAGACCTATCTACAGACATGTATAGGCTTGATGAAAAAAAAATGGTTTAGTTCCATGTATGTCCCCCCTTTTTTATTATCAATTTTTTCTATAAAAATTGGAAAGCGGTTTACCGAATACATCTACATACCAAGTTTCAACTAAGTAGACTTAATAGTTGCGGAATTAAGTTGATGTAACATACGGACGGACGGACGGACAGACGGACAAACAGACTTGACGAAACTATAAGGGTTCCTTGTTTCATACGAAACCCAAAAAACCATAGCTCCCGACTAATTGTAAACCTTCTTTTGTAAAGTCGGTTACAAACAATCAAGCGTGTTGCGCGTTAACTATAGTTCCACAGGCAAACATATTCACTACGTCTGACACAAAAGAAGAATGATCAGCTAAACCTCCGATGAAAGGACCTTGTTTAAAAAATATCTTCAAACAGCACCTACAAATACAACGCCATATAGCATACAACGCTGAGATTATGTTATGTTTGCTGACCCTCATTAGACAATCCTCAGGAGGTTTTTCGCAGAACTCGCTTAAGTATGCAAATAAGACGCCCGTCGCTCGTGTCGTGCCTGTTTTGCTTTTTCAACACGGCACAGTAAAAAAGATCAACAATAAAATTCCGCGAATTTCAAAGGACATACAATCCGAGCTGTAAATTATTATATTGGCGCCAAATAAATAATAACTCATCTTGAGTTATTGGAAGACATGAAGAGATTTGTGTGTACGATCTGTTTAAAGTTATAGCTCGAACTTATTTACGACAGCTTAAACCACATTTCAAATTACGTCAGGGATGCAAATCATGCAAGCAGAGTCATCAAGTCGTTATCTTTAAATAAGAATCCTGTACGATATATCGTACAGCATTCTTTTAACTTACCGCTTCAAATTACAGCCACCACTCCAACGTATTTTATCGTATTATACGTATTCCGGTGATATATTTACTAATGATTTCCTACTGGGCCCTCTGCACATTACGCCATTTGCCCCGATGATCTGAAGATAGGTCTAAGATCGTTCCCGACGAACGAAGACCGAAGACGGTCCGAGGACAGATGCAATCATACAATTTAGGCTAAGCGATGCGTCCGCGCAGCGACTTGGCTTGCCTATGGCTTGATACGTATATCCGTGATACATCCTCAATAGTACTTAAGGACTCAGGCCTGTACGTAAGTTTGCCATGATTTAGATTAAGATTCAAAATTTTGGTAGCATGTTTTAAAACCCTATGTTGATTGATGCAATCTATTGAGTGGACCAAGCCGTGAAAATTCAATTACCTACCTGAATGGAATTTTGATGCATGTATACAACTTTTCCATTTATATCTTCTATTCGATGTCTCTACACTCTTAATATTTTTTATTATTAATGTTAATTATAACGTTAAATTTAATTCAAAGTCAAATGTTTTGAATAATTAATATGACCGGTAAATTACAATTATGAATAAATGAACTGAAACTGAAACTGAAACTCTATATGATTCCCATAATAATGTCACGATATTCCTAATTGTAAAACAAGAGTTAGATTTCCGAAACATTCTCACCGTGTGACCGTGAGGCTTTATTTTATTCTTCATGTCGATCCGTTCCGTCCGTCGCAGTGCGAAACAACAAAAAAAAAATACGTGATAATACGTGAATTTGTTGAATCCATTATTTGATAACATGATGAAAATGAAGTCAATTCATTGCTTGCTTCATAAGCTTGCTCGTTATGTTAAATTAGGTGGAATAAATTTATTGACTTCAATTTACAATAAATTTGCATCGGCAGCAAAATATTTAGTTCGTTTGATAAGGTCTACCGATTCAGAGTTTCAGAGTGTTTTTGCACACTTTTTACGTGTAGGCGTTCATTCAGACGATCAACAATTGCTCGCAAAGTGACTGTTTTGCCGCACTTGTGCGGTAGGTAATGTATTATAGTTTTTTTTTTGCCATTTCCGCTAAGATTTATAAGCCTACAAACAATTAATATTTTGTGAATAACAAACAATTTTAGGTGATTCATTAAATAATCATCATTTATATTTTTTTATAAATATTTCATAAAAGTATATATTTTTCACTAGATATTAATTGCACTAATTTGCCCTATTCAAAATATATTTTTTGGGTAAAAAAACAAAACCAGCGCCCATTTTCCATAAATATTTGTATACCTTTTCGTTGTGTGGTTAATATCAATATAATTCTGTTGTTTTCCTCGAGTGTGTTGAAAAACATCGTATCAAACTCGTGTGCATTGGTCATACACACTCGGCTCTCTTAGCACATAGTGAGCAGTGACCAACTTAGCACACTTGTATCATAATGTATTTACATATATTTTTCAATGTAAATTATTTCGTAAGTGAAATAAAAATAAAACAAATTTGACAGTGCGGTGGCCAAGGGGAGCGACAAGGCCAGCGGGCAGAAGATCTGCTCGATGGACCGACAATATCCTCAAGTCGACAGGATCTCCATGATGCGGTTACCATGGCACCACGGGACTGTGCGGGTTGGCGTTATAGAGACTCTTCTCTAGGCAAAGGCCTCTGCCTCTTCTGCCTATGCCCAGTGGGTTGATGAGGGCCAAGTATGATGAGGCACTAAGTATCAAATTACCACATCCGTGATCCCACAGCAATGAAATACTGCTTTCCCATCTAATGAGGTAATTATCTAAAGCTCGAGCCAATAATTACACTGAACACGGAAAGATTTACTAACGAGATACCGCGCTTATATTACTCACTGACCCTATTAGATCGATAGCATGAGGAAGACAGATTAATATCACAGATAAGTATGTTACTTACTTCCAGGTGTTACATGGAACTCAATAAAACTGTTGCGGCTTGGGACTGCCAGATCTCATCGTAGAACATTAAACCACTACAACACAAAAGTTGCACATTACAATACAGTCATGTTGTTAGGTTCTATCAAAATTGCATCTCGTCCTGCGTCCTTCAACACAGAATAGTAGAAAACTGCGAAATTCATGAATACATAAAGGCACAAACGCACACCACAGAGGCAGGATGCGGCTACAATAGCAGCAAAGTAACACAACACAGGACCTCGTGTTGTTTGACATAAAATGCTTTGTAAAAATAACATTCGGTTTGTGGTGTGCCTCTTCGCGTTGCATACTGAATTGCGATGTGTGTGTTTGCTGCTGAAATTGTGATAATAAGATATAGACAGATACAATGGTATGGAGCGGATTACCTGTGCGAAGTATGCGATATACCTACTTATGACTCTATATTTTCGGTGCTTAGAATCAAAATAATCTTAATCATTAAACTACTCAAAAACCGAGGGAGTTGGGACGGATCGCGATTTTTGACCCGATGCCATGATAATAAAATTTAAAACCTATGACGGAAAGTGGTGTTAGCTAACGCCGGTGGTAATTGAGGGGTTAAAGCATAGGATTTAAAACTCATTCCCAGACCTGCGAAATAATTCAATCATTTTCCAACATATGAGCAGCAGGTACTACGGTTATTATCATCAAATTACATAGAATCGGTACGGTAACGATATACAGGCCCAGCAATGTTTTAACTAAATTAATTAACATCGAACGAAATATATTCGTGGTCTAACGCGAAATTACGTTTGTTTGTTTATAATTATTTGAAAATCGTGTTGACCGGCATGTATCGAGGTTTATGCATATTTTATGGGTGTTAGTTAAGTGTTAAAGGTATATGTAAACACGTGCGATCCGAAAAGTTGCGACATAGCAGTTAAGGTGATATGTAAAAGCGGGAATACGAATCTAAACGAAAGTGACATTCAAAATGTGGACATTGGTACATAATGTCCACATTTTGAATGCAATTCCATAATAAAACGGAATTCTTTCTTAATTTCTTGTAATTCTGATTTCAGAATTATGAGAAATTAAGAAAGTAATTCTGATTTCAGAATAACAAGAAAAAAATACAATTTGTGGTATTTTCGTGATTAAATTCTATCGAGAGAATTTTATCCAATCGCGGTTTCCTTCAGTGAGAATCTGAATAAAATACTCAATAAACATTTACTCAAATAATGAAATCCGTAGATTGTATTTATAGTGGAGTAAATGGATCCGAAAAAAAACCTTTTTATTGGTATTGTCTTAACAGCAAAGCTTACAGAGGCGAGGACCATGCAAGACCAGTGTGATTGAAATAGTATATATATTGTTCTTACGACTTGTTCTTACGATATTCGATCTTTTCGGCTTCCTGATTCGGCAAAAAACAGATATTCGCGTGACGTTTTGTAACTCCCATTCTAAATACCTTCGGCATAAATCTTATAACACTTCATATTGTCTGGTCTGGCAGTATCATTTAGTATAATTCTACCTGCGCTTGTTAAGTGGAGTAAAGGCCCGTTGCGGGTAGAATGCCGACGCGATTGCGAAACGCTAATGAAAATTAGGATAGGTGTGCGAATTCGGCGCCGCATTTACAAACTGCGAACGCTTGTAATCGATCCTAAATACCTACGAGGCTGCGAGGCGAGGCAAGTGCTGCTCGATTACCATGTAACTATTTATGCAGACACGATGCAGACATTTTAACCCCCACGATAAAACAGAGGTGTTATAAGTTTGAAGCGCCTGTCTGTGGCACTCTAGCGTCAAACGGGTGGACGGACGGGTGCGGTTTTTCGGAAATCGTAGTTGGCTTCCGTGCGTGCTATGTTTTATTAAAATCTGATCAGTGGAACGAAAGTTATCACTTATCAGGAACAAGTCAGCCAAATTTTAGACTTATAATAATAATAATAATAATAATAATATCATTTATTTCAGACAATTTAGGTCCATATAAAAACAGACAAAAACAAAAACAAAAACAAAAGGGTGTTAGTAACAATTATAAACTTAACTATGTTAGTACTTAGCATTACTATTTACATGGATCAGAGTCCAATGCGCCAAGAATCGACCGTCAGATCGATCCGCTATTCCGCGCAGGATGCCGTTGGTGCTGGCGCGCAGCCTGTCGAGCGTACCGGCGCAGCGCGCGCGCAGCGTGGCATGAAACCCGTCGGCGCGCGCACGCGCGAACATATCCGACGCACTGCACCAGCGCGGCAGCCGCAACAGCACCCTCAGAGCGTTGTTGTACTGGACACGAAGGGCGCTAAGCGACTTTCGCGTGTAATTAGTCCATAGGCTGCACGTATAGAGAGATGTACAATAAGCCCTAAACAAAGTTATTTTTACCTCGGCTGTACATCTACTGAACCTACGTGCTATCATATTTGCCCTGGTCGCCAGCGCCCTCCGCTCCCTCTCTATGTCCAAGTCATCCTTTAAGTCCTCGGTAATGATATGACCGAGGTACTTAAAGGACGACACTATTTTCAAGGCTGTTCCATTTAAGTAAACTGGTGGAACATAAGATGGACACTTTTTACCAGCCTTGAAAATCAACATCTCGCTCTTTTTCTCATTATATTTGAGACCGTGTGTTTGCGCGTACTGTTCACAGACGTGTAGCAACACTCTAAGTCCCCTGATCGACGGGCTCAGCAGAGCCATGTCGTCGGCGTAACTAATATTATTTAGGCAGATATTGTCAACAAAACAACCAACATGCGCGCCGCTGAGCGCCCCGATCAGCTGATCTACATAAATATTGAACAGCTTAGGAGAAGTAAGCCCACCCTGTCTCACTCCGCATTCCAACTTATATGGTTCAGATATCGCGTCTGCCCATTTGACAGTGTTAGTTTGGTTTTGGTACCAAAATTTAAAGATATTTATAACTTCTAAGGGCAAATTAGCTTCCCCAAGTTTGTTCCATAGTACATCATAACTTACCAGATCAAACGCCTTTGATAAGTCTAAAAAGGCGGCGTAGACTGGCGTTTTTCTGTCAACGTAGTACCCGACGGTATGTTTTAGGCTCAGTATCGCGCTTTCAGTTGACAGTCCAGGCCTAAACCCAAACTGTGCATCCTGCAGTTTTATGTATTTATCGAGCACTGAATTCAACTTCACTTTGACAATAGCAGTGGCCAATGAGATGGGCCTATAATTAGACTTACTCGACATATCTCCTGTCTTGTTTTTTACAATTGGAACTACTACGGTTTTAGTCATATCTTGAGGAAGATATGAATGGCCCATACATAGTGTGAACAACATGGCCAAAACTCTGTAAATATGGGGACCAGCGTGTTGCAAGTGCTCGATGCTCAGTCCGTCGTGGCCTGGAGATTTTCCCCTTTGCATATGGCTTAACACGTGGATGACGTCATCTGCAGAAAATTTTGTCACCAGTACAGTTCCTGACACCTGAGCATCAATCACCGTGGTCGAAGGCCCTAGAGGCGATTTTACAGCAAACGAGTCCTTAAAAAGATTTGCAATATCTTTAGGTGAAGACATACCCTCCACACTCACAGGCAATCTAGGTTGACCGTTTAACACTTTGGTCTTTTTCCAAAATTGACGGAAATCCTTTTTTGTATGATAAGAAGCAATTATATCCATTTTAATCTGTTCTTGGTGTTGCTGGCACCATTTTAACCGTGATTTGAATAATTTTCGGCTACTATACATTTCATCATACAAAAAACCCGCCCTGGGCTTACCATTCAATGTCCACATTTGGAACTTGAGTCTAGCTTCCCTGTGAGCCTGACTGACATGTTTGTTCCACCCTACTACTCGCTTCTTCCTAGCTTCCGCTGGTGACTCACTCGTAGCCACGGACGCGTCGATCAGTGTATGAGTAATATCGCAGTATAGTTGATCTATGTATTAAAAGCCTGTGATCTGAGTTTGCACAATAAGTGTCGCTACAAGCATTCAAAGCTGGGGGACAAGTTATAGCTCCTAGTCTTTCACAGCATAACGCGTTATATTTGAAGATTTGTTCGGGCTTTCTGTCCTTCCATAACACCTTATTTCTAACTTGCTTACTTATAAATCTCTTTGGCTTTGTCAAATCTAGAATGCACTCCACTAGTAATGGGTAGTGGTCAGACCAGTATACATTGCTCAATACATACACTTTTACAACCGAGGGCCATGCTGCCTTTGTCACTAAGCAGTGATCTAGCCAACTCGTACTTCCATACACATCACTTAAAAAAGTATAAGTATTAGAGTCCATACCCAGATATTGAAGGTCCGCACACATCCAGTCCTGTTCCGCACAGTAACTCACCATCTCCTTACCGAAGCGTCCGCTTGGATGCGCATTAAAGTCGCCCAGGACGTAAACGAATTCGGTGGCACAGTTTTCAATAATTGCACTAATTTCACCCATACAATCTGTAAATTCCACTAAGTTGCTTTCACCTTTTTTACTATAGGAATCAGTCGGCATGTAAACATTAATTAACAGGACTGAACTATGATCAATTGCTGTCTCGATTGCACATATACGTACACTATTACACTGTATAACCGACACTGATTTGAAGAGATTTTTGCGCCACAGGATCGCTACGCCTCCGTAAGGCCTGCCCTGCAGGATCTCCGCTGACGTGTCGACCGCTGACTTTCCGCTGTATTCAAACTCCTGGTGAATATTGCCGAGGAAATGTATATCATGAGGCAGCAACCAATGCTCCTGCAGTGCTATGACGTCATACTTATCACATAGGTTACGGATACACTGGACTGAACGTTTAACAGATTTACAGTTGAACGTTACCATAGATATCTTTTGTGTTTTTGTGTTTTGTGTTTTATTCGTACTATCCATCTTTATATTTATAGTTATATTCAGGCTTTTCATTGGACAGGAGACTGTTGGACGACGTACGCCTGAATATGTAATATCTCCTAAAGAAGATGTCTTCCGGCCACAGTGAGTCGTCATCGAACAAAGCTAGCTTGCTTCTCGGCACATACATACGATACGAGTCGTAGTTTTTACTCTCAGGCACGGGTACCTTAGTCGGGTATACCTTCAGTCGGGTTTTTGAGAAGATGTACTCAACTATATCCTCTGTACGGGTTTCTTTGTTTACATTATAAATGTAAATGGGGACATTAGTTTCCGCGGCTCCGACTTAGGTTTCATTTATTGTTTTGGAGATTGTCTTAAATTTTAAATCTATAGTTGTGTATGACTTTTGCTTAACTATGCCAAGTGGTGTCAAATAATATGCGACTCGCGGTTTTTCTAAGACTGGACACGTTTAGTGAAGAAAAGCAATCACTTGTTTAAGAATAACCGTTTTGTATGTTGCATGCATGCAAGGGCGAAAAGGGCGACAGTATGCGACACCATTGACATTCCAAGGGATAAAGACCTAGGCATTGCATCTCGCCATGTGAAATCTATGCCTGGGAAAAAATATTTGCCTCAATTATCATCACAATAAACTTCTAGTTTCGCTGCGTTTTTAGCTGTGCCTGATTAGTAACTAACACCATGTTTTATCGTTGACAAAGGCAGTTCCCAGCGATCCCATTGCCACTTGTGGGAAATGCGATTTGCGATGTTGTGACGACTTTTGTTACTTGTGTGGTCTCACGGCCGCCCGTTCATTTCGCTTTATGTTCTCACAGCCATACGTTGGTGAGATTAATTGTACGCATTTTATTCCAGCTCCCATCCTCTGTGAGACAAGCGCCATGATTGTAGCTGTGATAAAGACAGAAGCAACCGACTTGCCCGGAAGTTTAATTAAAGGAACACGAGCTTTCCACCTTTATTCACCTGGTTTCTCCCGATTTACGACTGTTTCTGTATCTACCGTGGAGATGACATAGTTACATATCTTTTGTTTTAGACAATAATTACATTTACCAACATTCTCGCATCGACGAACTACTTCAAAAGGTTAAAATGGTCAAATGTTGCCGTTTCTGCTGTTCGTTAATTGTCTGAATGTCTGGAAATAATGCCATCATTTGTGTATGTATGTTGATGATACACGTATATAACACGCGTTATGTATGCCTAGAGGATATGCAGGATTAGTCATGATTTAAGTTGCTTGTATTGTACCAATATGTAATTTGCATTCACATAGTCATTAGCTTCATCATAAAATGATATAGCCTATGTAAATCTCATGGTCTCCGTAAATCCAACTAAGGGCTATAGCAGATTTTTTACATTTTCAACCCCATATCTACACCATTTGGAAAATTTTCCAAAAACTGAATAGACTAAAAAATATATAATCATCGAACATGCTCAAAAATTTCACGAGAATCGGTAGAGACATGCAGATGAGAACATTCGGACAGAAATCCGTGCAGAAATTCGAGCAGAGACGCTTCGTTCGCTCGGTCAATTAATTAGGTAGGATGTGGATTACTGCAGCCCCCCCCCCCCCCCCCCCCCCTCTAACTGCAGCCCCCTGACCTTTATCGCTCGGTATGAAGGATTGTATTGCCTCTCTGATTTTAAAAATAAACTACATTTTTGGTAGATTTTTTATACAAAAACTGGCAACGCTGGCCCCTGTCAGCTATGCATAGTGACATTTCAAACGAGAAGTTGTGTTAATTTTTGCGTTTTTAGTGTTTTTAGGATTTAAACTAGTAGGTAGTTTACTATTTAGGTAAATATTGTACATACTTAGATATCGACACGTAATGTTGTAGTGAATTATTTTTAAAATTATTGATATTTTAAAATATTTTTTCCTACCCAAAATAAACACCAAAAGTTGCAAAAAATATCAGAGCAAAATACTGCGGTAGCTTAGGTGAAGGGTAAAGAGGGTGAACGAAGCGAAGCCCCCTTTATCCTTCGTGTTAGGTTGAACATGTTAGAACAACAAAAAATATTTAAAACATAAACTTAAGTACACAAAACATAAAAAGAAGTTTGGTGATTATTTATCCAAACACAATTTGGTGGACATTTATCCATTCTGGCAGTCATTTCGAATTTATTGGTAGTAAAATAGGTGCATTTTTGGTAATCGTTTAAACATAAGCCTTAATAAAATAATTCACTGTTTAAAATAAAGAGTGGCCGGAATTAGCGACATTCGGACTTTTTGGACATTTTATTATATTTTAAATTGTTGTAGGTTCAAAATTGTACAAAAACCCTAGATTCTTGAATAAATGAAGTATCGATAAAAATACCAAATACTTTGATGTGATAATAACGACAGTTAGATTTTCTAAAGTGAAAATTGCGTTAGGTGGCTGCAGACACCCACAGTCACCCTAGGTAGTGTAATAACTACATTGACTAATACTTGTCAAATTCATACGTTGCACTCCCATGGTCTGCGGGTGACGGGGACAAAAGATGCGAGGGCGGGAAAGAAGTGCGCGGGCGGTTCCTACTAAGCGCCCCGCCACCCGCGCTCTTCTTTGCCGCTCTCGCAGCCCCTGCATCTTTCGTCCCCCGTCGCCCGCAGATCATGGGTGAGCTTAAGACCCCGTGAGTCTGTTAGTGTAAAGCTGAACTCTAACATACAAACGTATGCACCTGGTTACGTACATGGAGTAAGAAAGTACCAATAACTTTATAAACTATATTTTGCGACCTAAAATCCAACCTTTTCACGGTCTCATAAGTACAACGACACCTAATTTGTTAAAATCTGTCAAGCCTTTTGGGCTGTGGCGGTTTTTTTACATTTTAAACCATATCTCCGCAAGTTGGGAATAATTACAAAAACTGAATTATCGAAAAAAAAACATATAATTATCGAACCTGCTCACAAAATTCCAGGAGAATCGGTTGATAAATGCGACCTGTAGAGGAGAGCTGCCGGATAAATGCGACCTGTAGAGGAGAGCTGCCGGATAAATGCGACCTGTAGAGGAGAGCTGCCGGATAAATGCGACCTGTAGAGGAGAGCTGCCGGATAAATGCGACCTGTAGAGGAGAGCTGCCGGATAAATGCGACCTGTAGAGGAGAGCTGCCGGATAAATGCGACCTGTAGAGGAGAGCTGCCGGATAAATGCGACCTGTAGAGGAGAGCTGCCGGATAAATGCGACCTGTAGAGGAGAGCTGCCGGATAAATGCGACCTGTAGAGGAGAGCTGCCGGATAAATGCGACCTGTAGAGGAGAGCTGCCGGATAAATGCGACCTGTAGAGGAGAGCTGCCGGATAAATGCGACCTGTAGAGGAGAGCTGCCGGATAGAAATCCAGAAATAATTTTTGCCCAAGCTCAAACGGAGACGCTTCATCGCTCAGTCAATTATTTTTTAGGACAATTCTGAGATCTCGAGATTTACTCGTTGATGATTTATGTGTTTGTGTACTTTTTGATTTAGCGACTTCACTTCGTGAAATGATGAATTCCACAAATTGTTTTTGCCTTAGGTTAGAAGGTTAAGGTTACTAGCTTGAAGACACATGCTCTATCTGTCGTCTCGGAAAGTTATTTTAATAGGGATATCTCCATATCTCTGAATGAATAAAGGCGAAGGAGCCGGGGTGAGGCGGGTCAGTGCGATTTAATTGTCGCGATAAGGGAGGCGCCCCTGCCGTGTGATTGTGGCGGGCACTACATCTCCACAGTCACCCACTGTTATACAAAAATTAACATGACATAGCGTCACGTCTTTTCCCATACAGGGTAGCAGAGGCACTGTTGTGTCCACTTTTATTAAGTTATTCAAAACTCCATTTTGCATGTCAGCCCAACTAGCACGGTCATTTGGTATAAATATTTACAGCACAAGCTTAGAGTTGCATAAAAGCAACAAAATAAGTGCTAAGAATGGTCTGTAAGCGCTTAAACAACGGCGTTTGGGCGCAGCTCTTACAACCAAAGATGGTATAAGTGCTGAGATATAGTTGTGGTAGTCGTTACAAGCGTAATAAGATGCAAAAATAGCGAATTATATTCACCGGTTAGAACATCCTCATAATGTACTGAAGACACATTACTTATCTCATTGGTACATGGTCAGCACCGGGATTCGAACCTGCACCTCCTGCATGAGAAGCAAGCGTGAAACCCTCTATACCACGGAGCTGTCGTATACTATACTCGTAATGCGCAGCAAGTTTACACAAACACGGTATTTCTTTCTGAACTTCACTGTTATTTTGCAAAATCGAGCCATATTCAGTGGCTTGATAAGACATCAGGGCAACAGAGATTGTTGAGTTTATTGGAAGCATTTAACGAAAATCCAGCCGTACATGACGGTCCAATATTTGCCCTTTGTAGAATAATATGGAAGATGTGTCTTTGTGGAATAGTTGTTGTAGGAATTGAACCGTGCCAGTGCCACAAGACAGGAGGGAAGCAAATACAAGGCCACTGCCCGTATCCAGACGTCTCGTAATTAGCGTCTTGTGCACTTCCTGTGGGAAACCGACACTTGCCTTATCTCAACCTTTTGTTCCAGCCAACCACATGCGATTTCAGGTAAAATCACTGAGGATTAAATTTTATAATTGCCTGACGCACTGCCATTTCGTTTTATGGCTCCATTTCTACAGAAAAGATAAAAGTTCCCTTTTTGTTCTCTATTGTAAAATACACATGTTTTACCTAAGAACCTGGAATACGACAGATGGTGTGGTTTTTATTAGGACAGGAACACCTGAACCGCGTTCTGTATCCTGCATGTTATATTGTTGTTTCTATCTTTGCTTTGTTTTTCTATCTTCGACTGAGCTAAAGTATCGCGTTCTGTCACAAAACCCGACAAAGTGATTACTTAACAAACAATGTGTTAGAACGACGGATGTTGACTTTCTCCGCATTAGTTCCAATTGTGCTGTGTGGTTATTTTTGTATTCTGCACCGATAAAAGTGGATGATGAGGATATAATGAATGAGACCGTAGTGTGGGTGTCGGTTCGCAATGTAGTATCAGCGCTCGCTCCGTGGACAGTGGACACGGGTCAGTGCGACACAACGAGCCACTTCCTGCGGCAGCGGACAAGGACAAGCCAGATACGCGCGATCACAAATCTTCTAAACAATTTGAACCCTACCCCTTAACACTTAAGTTCTTAGTTGCAAACTCTAAACACACCTCAGCTCAGTCAGACTATTAAAATATTTACAGACTGATAAAATCTCAGACTGGAGTCACTATAGATAGAGCCCAAATAGACAGAGCCCAAAACAAAAAAAATACTTATCATGTTAAGACAATGAGATACCTATTCTGCTATAAGGAAAGAGAGGCCTATCTGTTACGAAATTTAATTATGCATGTAGTTGGTTAATATGGGCGTTAGCTGCACGCGATGGACGTGATGAGACGGTATTACGGCAGAGCTGTGATATCTCGAAGATGAGCAGACTACCTGGCTGCTGACGACCGCTGACCTCGCGCCAATTACACACCCAATAGCGCAAATCACACAATACGCAGCCATTACGCGGATGCCCACAACGTATTACATGCGACAATGTTCTCTGTTCAATTTGCATTTGTTTGGAATTAGACCATCAGCGGCCGCAAGCTTTGTCACGGTACCTGTAATGTCCGCACTGTACGCGAGGACCGCTTTAATCACCTCACATACAAAGTGTGGTTAACCGAATTGCTTTTATTGTGGATGTTAAAAATACGGCCATTCTTTGCTTCCACCACGAATGTTGTATGCAAGAATTTCTCTCACCGGAACTAAGTCACATTGCTGTAGTAAAAACAATGTAAGGTGTCTTGTTACCAAAGTGGTAGCGCACGAGCAGTGTTGTTTTAAAATGTAAAATAATTGCTGTATTGGCAATGGTAGGCAGCTGACACAGATAGTTATCGCGCCGCCATGATCGAACTGACCAAATCAAATCATTACTAAAACAGTAGAAAGAGAGAGGCCTTAAATTCCTGATCTTGACATTGATTTGATATGAAAATTTAACAATAGCGTGTATAAATTGGAGCTGCAGCATTCTCTTATTATCTTATTATTTCCCATCGTGTATTTTTTGTTGCTTTGGCTCCGTGATCGTGCCCCCTTCACGACCGACACATCTCGGTCTTTTTTGATGTATTACACAGTCATTACCATACCATACCTCGGTCACGCAAGAAAGTTTTCTAACCGAGAAATGTGAAATAAAGTAACTGCTAACCGTTACTTTACTCTGACAGGCCCATTTCAGCGGGAAACCATTAATTTGTGCGCAGTGATCCAGGGCCGGGAGACGAGATATGGTAATGACAAATGGCACACTGGCACGGCTTATCTCGGTGAGTCCGCAGAGAAAAGATGTAGCCGAGTTTTCTTGGCGAAGTGAAATGTCGAGCGAGTGGCAATGTCGTTAGCAGAGCCTGCCTAGCCGATATCTCCCACCGGTCCGGAGACACACTGCACGAAAGACTTTTTCACCTTATCAGAGTTATTGCAGACGTCGAACCTTTTGAGTAAATTATTTCCAGATCGCGAACGTGTTATTTCACTTTAACTTTTTTAAGTTAGGTACCACTCTTGAGTCTTCCGGTCGACAAGGACGTAACAAGGAAGTTCTTCATCAGCACACGTCTCGCCAGTTTCGCCTTTCTCTTGTGCTATACATATACGCATATACCATAGAAGATAGCGATGTCGCCTGCGCTGGAATATATTGTTCCCCGCTGTACCGCACCCGCTACTGATATGCAAATTGACTCCGTCGAGATCGTAAACCCTTTCGTATCAGATAGCGTAATTCGGAGCCAAGGCACGACGCCTAACTTCAACCAAAACCCATTAAATCGCTACAAAACAAATTCCGTACCTTTTGTGTCTTTCCCCGAAGGAGTCATACTTTATTTTCAATAAATAAGCTGTCAGTCTCCTGGCGACATAACCAAAAATGCTATTTGTTTATCTGCAGTATCTTTTACACGCTTTCGTTCGTAATTGTTTTGGAATTTATTACGTAGTTCTACGCAAATATCAATGTTTTGTGCTGGGCGCGGGGAATGTGACAAATGCGCGTCCGAGATAGCCAGAGCCGGGCCACCGGGCACCGTGGCGTAACCTGTGCCTCTTCCTCAGTCCTCATTCCTATCAGATATCTTCGACAGCCCCTCGCGCCTTATCTTTCGTAATATGTTACGTTGGAGAAAGTTGTATTTTACCTTCAAATGGTCGAGGGGACGGTATTTTATTTTATATGGCCTTAAAACGTTTATTATTCTCTACCATTCACAGTTTTACACATGTGGCCTAGTTAAACAAAGACGGGAGACAAAAAATATATTTTGTGTTTAGTGCAATTTTTTGTAGCGCACGTGTCTGTAAATCTGACAAATTAGTGGTTTCCCCCAGCAATTGTATATTTAGAATAGAGATAGCCCACCGTCAGTGAGGCGTTCGTATTGAGATGACGTTCGGTACATTCTATAGGTACGATGTAATAGCAGTCAGTACAGGTTTAATTAGATGGTGTACAAGGACCGCCCACAGAGCATTATGGATATCATTATGATGATACAAGCTCTCTCTTGTCATGTCGTCATGAGTGTAACAGACCCTTGTTAATTCGTATGATATAGGTAGACTACACGTGGAAAAAATATACATTTATATCAATGAGATATGTAATAATTTTGATAGAGTAAATTCGTCGAACATGAATGTTGATAATTTTTTGGATTTTGTTTGACCAAATAAATTATTTTGACGTGAAAAAGGTAACGGGGATGCGGGTCAGCACGAAAGCTTTCGTTAGTATTTAGAGGCACACAATAACTGGTCTAATTCTGCTATTAGATCCTCCGTTCTCTCCATTGTTTTAATGAAAAAATGTTACTAGAGATAAGCTTGATATATCTTAGGGTGATTCACAGCAACAACAAATTAAAGGAAAACAATTATTTAATTTCTTGTTGCTATGAATCACCCTAAACTTCAAGGCTTTGAGCGCTTTGTATCCGAAATCCGAATGCTTTTTTGTGGAAACATCGAAGGTTATGGCTTAGTTCGTAACGTATAATGGTATGACTACGGTGCAGGTAAGTTCCCAGGTAGCACCTGTCACGTTCCGAATTCAACCGACCTTCCATTTCTCACAGTTACAATCACATTACCTAGTTAATGTTCCAAAAAAAAAACTAAGAACTTCCTCCATTCCGAGGAATTAATATGATTATTATTGTTTTTATTTCCATTGTTCACCTCAACAATTTCGTAATATTCACATCACTTTTAATCCTTTTGATCACCTAATTTTAATAGGAGTAATTTTAATAAATAAGTACTACTACTAGATACTAGCATTTGAACATGATAATACGATAATATTAATGATGTAGCATTTGAACATGATGATACGATTATATTAATTAAACCGATTGGAGCTAATGCATTTGACGTCCCAATGCCTGCAGACTGCAGCGATATATACGAAAGAAATAGATATTCGAGGATCTTTATAGATCAATTTATTTGAGTCTCGAATTACTCTCATAATTTGCTTTCGGTCATAGTCACCAGCGAACGCACAAATGAGTCACACATGCGTGCCAGCTATCTACATACCATCAACTAAGGGCACATCGCAGTAGGATGACTCTACTGTAATTAATTACCGTAGGTGGTAAATACTTTTAAATACTTATAAATTCTGAAGCGTCCAACAATAATGTGGTTTCGAAAATTGTATTAAAAGTGTTACAACAGCCATCGACAATACTGGGGTACTTTAACATTTGAATCTACGAATTGGCGCGTATACTCGTAGAGCTTGGGGCAACGTGTTTGTTTTTTCTTGCGCATGCGTCTCTACCTGGGCGCGGCGAGGGGTAGTAGGGAGCAACCACTGCCACTTGTCCTAACAGCCAGATGTTGCAGATTTATATTCAACAGAGTAGTAGATACTATTATTATCATCAACTTCATACGCATAGGTAGAACACTTGTACAGTCCAGCTCAACCTAACCAGCGAACTTACCATGTTTCAATATCAAGACTATTTCTGGAGTAAGTGTAAGTAGTAAGTACTTACCTTTAGCATTTCCGATGTAGCCATAGCTTTCTCATTTTACTACATGGACTGTCGACAAAAGATAAAAGAACTCCCCAACTATTACTCACTCTTGAAGAGCCACTGGCTAATATTACCCACCTAATTTTTTATTCGCCTTCGTTTCTATTTTATGGCCCCTCATTTAGAAGCGTCAACAAAACAAAACATAAAAAATACAATTGGAGAGCTGGCAACGTCGCAGTAGATGTGGCAGCGTCGTCGTACGCGCAGCCCATGTTGTTAGAAAAGGAGGTAGAGAAGCTTGTCAAGCGAGTTTCGTGCGCGGGGCGAGTGGGGGACTGCGGCCGCGCCAGTGTAGAGTGCGCTCCTCGCCGACGCGCCTGACTGCGACTCTGTTGTTACTACTGCAGCCGCTAGCTGTATAAACACACCTTACAAGTTATACTACATTCACCACCGAACTAACCGGTTACTGTGCCTTCAATTTGTGCACCGAAAAGTGATATTCATATACATTGGGATTGCCGTGCCACATAGGACTTGATGTGAGGTGATATGAACCAAAGAACTTAAAGTGAAAAACTAATTTAGTGAAGTTTTTGTGTTACTATTGATTGGATTACAATCATCACATTGGATGATGTGGAGGAGTGGACGCGGGCGATTGCTTTGAGTGAGGAATAATTGAGATCGGTGAGTGTCAATGTAGGGGCTCTAGCTTCACTATAAAGGCGCGCAAACAAAAACCCGTAGACGCAGGGGTGCGGCGGGGTGGTGCGGGGGAGGGCGCCGGGCCCTGCATTGTTGACACACGGCACGGCCACGCACCACCAGCCGCCAGAGGAGAGCGAGCGGTCGAGTTCAACCGACACAGAGTAAAAAGCTCAATGTAGGGCCGAAGACCAACGCGCTATTACGAGGACAAAAGCTCGATACACAGACATTTCGAGAGTCAAAGTTTCGACTTTGAAAGTCAAACATCGTACCTGTTTTAGTATTGTTTGTAACTTCTGTTTCAAGCTTCGGAAGTTTTGCATTGTATCCCATACTCTACATACAGCCGGCACACTTTCGGGCACTACCACGCTTAATCTTTCAGTTGGGCTGAAGTCTGCTTGAGACTTGAGATATTAGTTCTGCGACACGAGATATAGTTCCATTGTCGAACTTTATTGATTACATCGCTATTGAGTTTAGGTATAACTACCTATATATACCTATACCTATAATAGCTCCAACCAGGGTTATGATTAAGAATTAATGCACCCAGATTCAAAACGGTAAATGTTTCTAACTAGGTACCACAGAGATTGATAAGAGGTTTGAAACTTAAACTCCGCTTTTCATTTCAACGTGAAAAATTCCAATAATACGGATCCATTTAAAATTATTATCGGACATATCGCTCATAAGTACATTTGTAATTTTAACTGCTGGTAATCGTAAATCATTAAGCGCTCATTATCGTAATATAAATAGTATTATCACGTTCACCGGAATATCGAGAACTGAACTCAAAACTGAAATGGCGCATCCCATGCCCTTACTCAATAATGGCCGTAAATTCTAATGTCATGAATTCTTAAACATTGCATTGTAAAAATCCACATTCTTGACAAAATAAAGCAGCATAATGAATGGAGATTATCTATGCCTATCAGTGCACTGAGTAATTGTTGATGCGTCATACGTCCATTGTTAAGATAAGACTGAAGAATTGTAAATTATACTACAGGCGTCGCTGGCCCCGTGAAGACTAATGTTAATTGGAAGTCATTTGGAGTCGCGGTCAGGGGGTCAGATGGCTATGTTAATGTTCTAACCGCTTTCTAGAGCTCTTCATACATTCCACTTCCAAAAGCAACTAATTTGACTGACACGACTCCGGCTTTTAGATATTATAGAAAAACTAAATGGGTCTAGCTAGCTTGACTGTCTAAGCTCTGATTTAACTATTGTCTAAAACAACTTTTAATATTACTTATTTGTTGTTACTTCTGATGCCTAACAAACCTACATATGACAGTTATGCAGACACCAAAACGACAATATGTTATCTGTCTAAAGAGGTCTGAAAACCTTTCAAAATTTAAACCGATAACTAAAAATAACTGTCATACAAAAGACATCAACGCAAAGTATACATAATGGCAAAAGAAAGTGTTTCATCGATCATCCTTACTCGAACTTGGAAAATCAAAATAATACCCGCCATAATAGTAGTTTATGTGACTGATACATATTGGAGGGCATTAAAACTCGAGATTCGGCTCGTTTCATAATAATATCACTCGAGTTTTAATGCCTAATTATATACAGGTACATATACTAGTTTATCTACACACATATCATAAGCTCTCTTTGATGTGTTCAGGAACCGCATGTTCGACCGGCATTGTGGCATTGATCATTGCTCTGCACTTGTTTAGCTTGATCAGTAGAACCAACTTCACAGACAAACTAGGGGCGGCACGCAGGCGGGCGTCGTCGTCGGCGTTCGAAATTTGAATGTCATATATGTGTATATACATTATGGTTATTTATTACATTATAGTTATGTTATGGTTTTTGGACGCAGTAGAGAGGGTTTATGATACATATGTGGATAAATATATACATTTTATGATTACAAATACTATTCTCGTAACTCGTAATGCAGATTTGGTCTTCGGCAGATTGTACATACATATTGTTCATTATATTTCATGTCCGCGTAAAATTGCCACAAAATCTCGTTGCAGAGTCTCTTCACGTAAGTGCCTTCTATCCTTTCACGTCATTCAAATAAGACACCAGATTTACTGTGACATACGTTTCACGCGCGATACGCCGGCAGAGGCCATAAATTGTATGCTGATATGGAAAGATGGCGAAAAACTGTCGTTTATCGTCTTTAGCATCTTTATCCCGAACCCCAGCTCTGTGCAAAGGATTACTTTTTACGGTCGGTTGAGAAGGAAACCGCAGCTTTTCCGAGTCGTGGGCCCGCAGGCAGTTGCTGACCGCACACAGGACGTCCACGGCCGCCCCCCCCGGGCTCAGATGTCAACCGCGTCTGCGTAATTGCAGCCTTATCTCGTTTATTTATAACGTACCTACATAGCATTTCTCAGAGCGATCTGGTTGTGAAGCCCTGCGGGCTAATAAAATCCATTTGAAAATAAAAATAATGCACAGGATGCCCGTCGATTACATGCTGAGACTGACTGGGATCCATGACATACGCCAACCTGTTCCATAAAATACGAACACCTATTTTATATTTTAATATCATTCTGGTTTTTTTCGTATTCGATGTTATAACGACGTCTCTATTATATTTGAATGTTGGGCTTTATTGGCAGATGTTATCTCAAGCTAATGTTATGCGTTATGTAACGGATAATACAGTTTTATTTGGGCTCTTTCAATACTGCTATATAAAATCTGATAATAAACTGGTATCGTTACCGATATGACACAACATTTTGTGAAACGAGGACCAACATGCATTTGCCTGCTCAACAGCGCTTTATTAAGCGCTTTGTAATTTGGTCGTAGCTGCCATGGCCTATAAATTATATGGCAAAGCGTATGCAATATATGAGGTATAATTTGCGCTAACGACCCATAGAGTAACGCGCCACAATACAACAATCAGCTTTGGGCGAGCACAAAATCCCAATGCACGCGCATCGGCGCAGCATAGAGAAATGCGCGAAATATTACACTGCAGTGCAGTGCGCTCTCGCTCTATCGAGTCGTTGTAGTAGATATGCTCTAACTCAAAACTAACTCCTCCCGTTACAAGCCTTGGAACTCTTGCAATCCTTTTAGTAGCTCCCACATCTGGCGACTGGCAGCCATTCTGTGAGGCTATTGATTTTAATTTGTTGCATTGTTAGTCCATTTAGTCAGCCGTTAAATTTAAGGGGTTCTAACGATGAAGCAAGTGGTTTCGAAAATGTTTTTTAATAAACATTCTCGCTTTACTTTGAAATGTTATTGTGTGTACTCTCGTACTTGTACTTTTAAATAATTTAACGTATGCGGTAGTACAAGTAGGATGAAGGCTCAATCTAACGATGCTGAAGCTCGTCGGCTTGATTAAACAGCGGCGGCTTGTTTTTGTAGGTTATTTCCGCACTATAGGTACCTATATTTAATTGCTTCTGAACAAACCTGCCTCTGTGCTTTCAAATTTAAACATCTTTACTCAACATTATAACCGAACTTCGATCACGCGAGGTCAATCAATATAATGCAGCAATTAAATTTTAATACCTTTTCGATAAATACTTTATCACATCTCTTATGATCACACTTTATAACTTAAACCTATAAAGACTAGATTTACAATGCTGCTTTTGAAGCACAAATAAAAATCTAATACAATTTACGATGTCAATGCGAGGCAAAAAGGATTCTTTGTGAGGAAAGCTGACGATCGCAGTAAATTGTACCGGTTACAGATCATAAAAGATAGATTAAAACGAGCTATCGTAACTGGCCGATGGGACAGAGATCACGGACTCCATGACAATCGGGTTTGACTTCCCACGATCGACTCAGTAA
The DNA here is from genome assembly GCA_949825045.1 of Argyresthia goedartella. Lineage (NCBI taxonomy): Eukaryota > Metazoa > Arthropoda > Insecta > Lepidoptera > Argyresthiidae > Argyresthia > Argyresthia goedartella. The sequence continues at coordinate 18,446,468 of OX463810.1, forward strand.
AAATAGTTTAATTATGAAAAAACTGGAATGTGATTCCTGAGTTTGCACGGATGCAGTCCTGCGTGCATACTTACTGGTCATGCGTACCGTGCGACCGGCGACCAGTAAGACAACATAGTTTGTAGCGCGCATCGGACGTCGACCATTAAAATAATAACAAATAAACAAGCACCCATATCAAACCCTGGAGCCATTTTATTTGCATGGATATGCCGAGTTGTGAACTCAATTAACGGGGAATTTCTTTACGGGAGTCTATATTTAAATTGGTTCTCACGCGGGGAACGGGTTTGCTTTTGTTTTATTGCACTACTCTCAGAGGTATAAAGCAATGTAAATAGGGAATCCAATATTGAGTTAATTTATTTGAGTGGATTTAGATCATATATGTAGATAACTAGATAGATACGTAGATAACTCTATAAAATGATTCCGACGAACTGGGAACTGGGAGGTCAAACTAATTAAGAGGTTTTCGTGGGTTATTCATTATTATCCAAACTAGGGTGTTTTTAGGATCAAACTCCTCCAAAATACTTACATATTTTTAAAGCTGTAGTTAGATTTATACTAATTAAAGTCTATAAATTTTAATAACACTCGAATAAAAATCTGGTCAAACCGGTAAAATATTAGCTTTGCTTAGCTTACACAAATTATAATAAAAGCAAGTCAACAACAAGCAAAAATAGGCTCGGATAAAGTTATAGCTTTTGGTCAACAGTTCATGACCAGATGGCATATGTATCTGTTAAAGTGACTATTTACTAATTATGGGAACCGTATTAAATGGTATCCAAAATTATATATATATTATCTTTTGTTTCAGGATGGAGTAAAAGATGGCGTGTTTGACAAGAACAGAGCACTGAATAACGATGGCCGTCGCTAGTGCGGTCCTGCTCTTCCTTGCAGCCACGGCGGAAGCTTGGATGCCTGATGCCAATGCAAGAATCCACGTCAAACATGGTAAGGTCAATTCAATAAATGAAATCCTGATTATTATTATTATTATTCTGTGTCCGTGGTGTCCCAAAGCCTTGATAATAATTAATAATACAAACACAACACTGAACAATTATTTACACGACAACATATTTAATTAACATTGATTAGCAGAAAGCATTTAAAAGCAAAGTGTCATTAGAAGATAAAAAAATAGATTTCATTAGGACACACAACAAAGACATTGATCGGCTATAAACATGAATTGACTGCGATAGCTGTAAGTGCGGCACTATTTGGTCAATCACGATCTGGCAATAAATCGGGGAAAAAGCAAATGAATGTTGTCCAGGGCCATGACTAACATAACAACACGGCAATAAATTTTCCACATATATCAGATAATATGGGACTAAAATCCAAACTTTTATCACGCCTCACGTTTAAAAGCGATGCTTATCCTCGATTACAGCATAATACGATAGACATGAAACCAAAGCAATTATTCAAATTACGATAATATGGCAGCTGCAAAAAATTGGTTGTCTGTTGTGGTAAACTTCAACGTACACGTGTGAGAATATCTCAGCCATTGTTATGATATTGCAAGCGTTCATTGTATTATTAAATTGTCGTACAATAGGAATATTGTTCGATTGATTTTGAGAAAAAACGTCCCAAATACGTTGGTTTCCATCAATGCACACATTCGTATTCATAGATCAGTGGAACAAAACTCAACGAGTCATATTTCAAGGATGCGCTTCGTTATTTATTTCCAACACTGTAGTTTAACTCGAATTGCATTTATCTGGTGGATTTTCATACGCACTCGTGCATAATATGTCATAGCTGTGAAATTTATGTCCATGCCATAAATACGGAACTAAGCAACTAACGATAATAAATATAAGTTATATTAGATTAAACGTAAGAAATGATGATTGTTCAAATGTTGACTCACTGAATCGGTGTTCAACTAATCATCTGCTGATAAGCTTTGCTAGACCGAATATAGCGTTAAAAAGAACATACTTACTTAACAGATATACATTATTTTTTCAAATAAATACTTAAAGCAAGACTCATGGCATTACATTCTGCCTATACCTATATAAGTTACGATTAAAGATTTGAAAGCAGAAATGTTATTTGAAGACGAGTCCCCTGCGGGAATTTCTATCGGGTTAACGACGAAGTTGCTTTAATACATAGGCCAGGCAAATGAAATGACATACCTTAAACAACTGGGGAGCTGTCTTGGAAACCAACTGACAGGGCAATGGCGTTGCCGACAGCTCACAAATCGCAGGTCATGCCGAGTCATGCGCTTACTTCGTCCACTTCTCTATACAAGAACTAAATTATATAACCCAGCTCTCTGACTTCTCGGTAAATAATCTGATATGTTCAGAGCGAATATGTTTTCAATTGTTAACAGTAAGTAACTGTTGCTTCTTGTTGTAGGTGAAGAGTCATCGGAACAGTTTGTGGGGAACGCGACGGGTCCAGACCACTTCAGAATTTTGGACAGAGATGACTTCTCAATCCTTGTTGGTGGAAGGTAAGAATTAAGAACTGAACTGAGAACTGAGAGCAAATTCCCCTTCATAAAGTGTTACAACACGCGCCGATTACAGAGCTAAACATACAATAGTGGATTTCCATATTAGGTGGTTGTTAGAATAGCCAGACTTATTTGGGCAGGTGTAGCGGCTTGTTCGACGCTTGCCCACGACGACGCAGTCTTCCGCACTATCGCCACCTCGTTTCGATGTGCATATTTGATCACCATTAACTATAAATTGTGCTTCGTTACAGAAACACAGTCTACAACCTCAGCCTCTACGACTTGGCGGAGAATTTAGATCAGGTAATGTTTATTCATTATAAATTTGCATGCTAGGGGGGAATACTCTTTCCTCGCGTATTATTCCTGGATTTTAAAGTACCTTGTTTAACTGCTTTAGCAAATCAAGGGTTAATTATACTTTAGTAATCTGTACCTCAATGCCTCAATCCGACACATCGTTTGTTACCAGTTATGCAGAAACTAATACACCTGTGGGTTGACCTTTGACATAGATATTTAAGTTCATGTTTAGTTTCCACGAGTATCTTTTAAACATTATGTAATTAAAACAAACTAAAAAAAATAATAGGAATGCAATTATTGAACAATAATTGCAGTTCTTAAACAAGTTCTCATGAGCATCAGTTATTGTTCTAAGCCAAGAAACATCATTACCTTTCGCGCGCTTTTACGAAGCTGGGCTTTCTGCTAGTTTATATTAATTTCGTCCTTGTATACTTACCTACAAGCCTAAATATGACTGTGTACTTTGTCATCTTAATCATCGGCAAAACTTATGCGCACGACTCGCAGTTAACTTCATCCATACTTTTAGGTTGTGAAAAACTTACAAAATAAAAGCGTAAAAAAATGGATCTCTAAAAACTGACACTTTCAATTACGGTATAATGTGCCCTGACAACTTTATCATTGACCCGCCGTTGCCGTTTTTGCGACACGGCTATCACATCAGCTGTTTTAGCACTTGTAAGTTTCGTTGCTTATCAATGTAGTTTTCGATAAGAAATATGGGCCAGTATTTATCGTGACATCTTTGTCGAACAGTAGCTCGCTCGCTGTGCTTTGAGCCGATTTACTTTTTTGGGTTGAACATCCTATGCGACGTGTTTGTCTCAAACGAGACGGTTCGTTTTGGTGCCGCACTGAGCCACAGCTTTATGGATCTAATCTTGTGCAAACAGCTACCGTTCACCGTGTGCCCGATGCTCACAGCTGCACTCGCTGTTTATTCTTAGTTACGAGTTCCTACGAGTCATTTCATGTGGAGTAGAAAAGTTTATTTCAGTCATGATTACTAAGTACATAGTGAAATCCAGCCGTGCCATCTCTAGCTTGTAAACTTATATCTAGGCAATGATTCATGCCAGAGTATAAATCTATGCTCTATATAATAACTTTGGGTACCCTTTAAAATTACAAGTCGTTGCTACAAAATGTCTAAGCATCTTGTATATTGCACTTCATCCAGACAGTCCATGACCGACCTGGCAAGTTGCCCAAATGTTATCACTTCAATAGTGTCTAGCTAGTGAGGTTCCATATATCAGGATTAGTGGGTCAATGAACTTGTATGTTTTTCGTTAAATGAGACCACTGCTATATATGCAACATCAGACTGCATAGGGCATTCAAATCACGATGTCGAAAATGGATACGTGACACAGAGTTAAGCTTCAGCTGGAATTTGTGAGTGCTGCAATTTATAATTCAGTCGAGGCAACGATTAATGGCCTCGCAATGTGTGCATGAAATAAAAATACCGAAAGCGCGAACGCAGGAGGCGCAAGGGTGCTTGGCAGTCAGCCATCTCCAGCCAGGCAGATATTGCTAAAGTTCGGCCCATCGGGAAACCTATCCATCCGTCTGTTTGCATTATTTGGATTGCAACACAAAGGCGAGTGCAATCACTTAGCTCACTTAGTCATTAGCAATATATCCACGTAAATATCTGCACGAAACATCGTCTTATTTCCCTAATAACAACTGCAACAAGATAATCATAAGTTGCTAACGAGTCTATGTCCTTCGTGTGGATTTTTTTACAATTTAATAAGCAACCCTGGTGGTTTTATAATATGTATAGGTATGTAGGTAACGCGACGCATATTGGTGTCTGTTGGTGATGTATTGAATTATTCACGAAGTACGCGGCTCACGTCGCTGCCTTCAGTCAAATTGACCTTCCAACGAATAATAATATATGAATTGGGTGAATGTTTTATTTTCCAACGTATTCCTTATTGAAGCTTAACAATATATTGCTGATATCGCTACCATCTGATTTGGCAAAATATCCGATAGTAATATTATTGCTTGGCAAACAGGGCTCATGCCGTTGTCAAGAAACAATAAGGAAACGTCGTGCTCCCGGCAGACATCTCCCAAGTGCAGTACTGTGTCGTGTTCGTGGGCGGACGCACCGAACCCTATCTAGCTACACTAACAAACAATACATACAATACTAACCCGACAACAAAGCTCACTGCTGACGACCGATATTGACTGCGCGTTTAATTCGATCTTGCTCCTATTTCGTGAACGCCTCGATCGCCGCCCATGTCGAAATCGCCCAACACGCCGAGGTCGATCATGTTCGCAATTGAATGGAAAATGCATAACCGGTCCTGGAAACAAGCCGCGACAGCCGTCAGCCTCAGCCCATCTACAACCTGATATTTCCCCGTGGCCGATACTCTGGCAGTTGTCGCAGACCGGTGAACTTCGGTCGTGTTCCTTACAAATTGCTCAAATGAGGCGAAACATTTGTGCCACTACATTATTTATTATGCCAAGCACCCGGCGCCGACGCTAAACTCGACTCCAAATTGGATTCGAGTAATATTTACGTGACTTTCTGGCTTTTTATTCTACCACCTGGTTACATGAACCATAAAATATAAGTATGTAATAGGTTGGTGATCGGCGCCACAAGGCCGATCACTTACAGACGTCTAGAAATCAGGTGAATAAATATGACGTCCTTATCCTTAGCGGATAAGTTATATACGCTTTATGACATGTCATTACATTGGTTGGCACGATACCACGAGCACACGAAGTTTTAGGCATCCTCGAATATCTGATAGATCTTATTGTATTTTTTATAACGTTTATTTTCAATGTCGAATAATAAAACAATAATCGGGAATACTATATCGAGTATTGAATTTGGGTTCCACTTTCGCAGAGGCTCGAGTGGCAGTCAACAGATGCCCACCGGGAACTGTGCCAAGTAAAAGGCAAGTCGGCAGACGAATGCCAGAACTATCCTCGATTGGCGGCGCGGTCCGAAGGCCGTCTGCTGGTCTGCGGCACCAACGCATTCAAGCCTCTGTGTCGGCGATACGCGAGACATCCCACCAACCATCACATCGAAGAGTTCGACGGCAGTGGCCGCAGCCCCTATGATCCGCAACACAATTCCACAGCCATATTTGCAGGTAAGGATTAACCAAGTCTATTTTACTTGTCATCGATGCACGTTTTGACCTATGTTTCGAGCTAAGTAAAATAATTTCCTCCTTTCGGCATGATCACACGTCTCGACGATAGTGAGCAGACTCATCGGAGCGCAGGCGTCACGCCGCCGCCGCCTCGCTCCGAATCGCGCGCGACGTGCCGGGAAAAGAAGGGTTGAGCTTAACACGACTTGAGACGACCGCGATACCGATCAATTTATAGCCTTTACAGTTAACCATATTCTCTATACAAAATCAAGCTAAACTTACGAAACATGCCCGCGGGATGGCACTAAAGACAGTCTTACTTTTTATACTTGCATGTAACATAATTGCAATATGCCAGATCAGTAAACTAAGGACAAATGCTAATGAGCAAGGCTTACTCACGCGAGTTCAAGAACATAATGTTTTCTGAAACCGCAATCCGTATTATCGTTGGTGGTGATGACAGAACGATCGGAGTCAAGAGACGAACTATGAGAGTAACACGTAATTAGGCACGTCTCTTTGGACTCTACATTTGTGAAAAGTCACAACTTCATTTCCAATCACAGAAAGAGGTCGATGTACTCGACTACTTTCACCTTCTACAAAGTGACAATCACGCGACACACATATTACTTAGGTGCCGTGGTCAGCGGAAATTGTTGAATTTTAATATGAATAATTACCGACTAATTACGGTCGTACACCTCCGAACAGAACACAAGTGAGACCAGTTAAGAGACCGTAATTTAGCACTGGTGTCTTGCTTTAAGGTGGCTCAAGTTAGACTGGGGCATAAAACATGAAGTGGACGGGACCGTTTGCTCAACCATGACATAACAAATGCAAGTTACTATACCTGAGAGATCGACTGCGTATACTTTGACATCCCGACCTGCCACGTAAAGCCTTTCTATGTCAGATAACTGTTACAATTTGTGCAATAAATTATTTCAGTTGAATTCTAGAGTACACATAATTAAACAATTTCTTCTTTTCAGGTGGTAAGTTATATACGGCGACGGCTGCTGATTTCTCTGGGACCGACCCTCTGATCTACCGTGAGCCGGTGCGGACAGAACGGTCTGAGCTCAGACTACTGAACGACCCTTCGTTCGTTGGTGCGGTAGCTTCAACCAGCCACGCATACTTTTTCTACAGAGAGACGGCTGTAGAATACATGAACTGCGGAAAGGCAGTGTACTCTCGAATAGCGAGAGTGTGCCTCAACGACAAGGGTGGTCCATATCAATTTGGTGACCGATGGACATCCTTCCTGAAGGCAAGACTTAATTGCTCCATGCCTGGCGACTATCCGTTCTACTTTGATGAAATTCGTAAGTATCTTTCAAATAGTAATAATTTGTTCAGACTTTGTAGCCTCGTACAGAGGACGGAAATTAAAGCCTTTATTTCCTACAGAATCTACAACTGAGCTCATAAACGGAGTATACGGCAATGGTGGCAACAGGAATGACATTTTATACGCAGTATTCACGACATCGCAAAACGCTATTGGAGGCTCAGCAGTTTGCGCATTTTCCATGAGGGATATTATGGAAGCATTTGAAGGGCCATTCAAAGGTCAGGAGAGCATGAACTCGAACTGGTTGCCACTGGAGAAAGTGCCAGTGCCTAGGCCTGGCACTTGCGTAGAAGACAGCAGAACCCTTCCCGATTCGACCGTCAACTTTATAAGAACACATCCGCTGATGGACAAAGCCGTCCCTTCCTTCTTGGCGCGGCCGTTGCTTCTTAGAGTGAGCCTTCAGTACAGGTTCTCAGCTATCGCCGTTCATCCTCAAGTACAGGCCATGAACGGATTGAAGTACGATGTCGTCTACGTGGGCACTGATGACGGAAGAGTTATCAAATCCATAAATGTTGCTTCCAATGAAGGCTTATTTGATGCCAGTTCAGATGAGTACAGTCGAAGTCCTGTGCGAACGGCTGTGATATCAGAAGTGCAAGTGTTGCCTCCAGGTGTGGCAATCAAGCAAATGCATGTAGCTCTAACGACAGAAAAGCTGATAGTCGCATCAGGTGACATTATCAAGGCTGTCGCTTTGTCTCACTGCAGCAACGTGCAGTCATGCAGGTGGGTCACAATTTTTGCAGCGTAATAAATTAACTCGATGACATCATATTGTTGTTCTATAAAAATAACGATGCCATTTCAATTATCAACGGTATCTAGAATGCTTATCGTTATAATTCTGGGAGCGGCTTTAGCAGCTGATAACGTGTTTTATGACGCTAAGTGAAATTATTATAATAATGAAACTAACGACCTTTATTGAGCTGTCTTTTACAAAGTAATTTGATTTTTCAGGGAATGTGTTGGCCTGCAAGACCCGCACTGCGCATGGGACTCCAAAGAGCAACAATGCGCTTGGGTCGGAAATAGACAATTTCCGAACCCGGAAAGATTTCTACAGAATGTAGAGCATGGAAAGACTGAAATATGTAATAAGTTGCCCGCTCTGTTTACGAGTGATCGAAATACTAATAGGAATCCAGGGACAAAGAAACCTGAGACCGACACGCGACAGAAGACGAACGATTTACAAAATGAAATAGTCATAGAAGTAGTAGAGACTAACGTTCTGACTGAAGAGAAGGACATCAATAACAAACATGAGACAGGTGTGTATAGGTTTATTAGATAACGTTAAAGTTTAACGGTTAAACATTAACAATAATACTTTTAATATTAATCGCATAGAGTTAAAAGATGAATGGTTAATTTTTCGGCATTAGTAAAATTCTGCTGTTATTTTTTAGACTTGCTGACGGTAGAGGCTGCAGACGGCAACATCTACTCTGCGCAGGCGCTGCTCACGGCGGTGGTAGCTTCGTGCCTGGTCACACTCATGGTGGGATTCGTCATCGGATACCTTTTTTCCCGGCGATTTCGTCACCCCTTTTTTACCGATACCTCACCCTTCAATGAACAACATAATCATTTAAATAGGTAAGGAATAGTTCAATTTTACACTATATTTGTTCTGTTTTCCAGTAAAACTGATGCCGTTAGTTTTCCTTTACAGCCCGGTTTTTGTGATTTCGAGAAGTGAGTTAGGTTCAATACCAGTTGTTGTCTCGTGAATTCTTCACTTCACTTTTAAACAATCTTGCACTTTTCTAAATATTGCGGACTAAATAGGTCCAGCTTTTGTAAATGGGTGCTTGTGCATAACTGTTCTATTTGCACAGAATTTGTATAAACCACCTAAATTCTTCACTCCAACTCCCAACACTCGTTTAATATTATTCTTTATTCCTCAGGCTGAGTCCAATGGAGGCGCCAATAAACGCAAACACTGTGTTCATCCCGCCGCGCTCCAAGAATGTGAACATGGTCGCCAACGTCGGCCCCATGCAGAAACAAGACAATCTGCACATTGAGCTGGGCAAGGATCGCTCTCATGATCTCCGGAACTCCACCGAATCGTTAGACAAGGAATTGAAGTGCGGTACGCTACAGAAAGTGAAAAAGACTTACATATGAAAATTACCCCAACAGACGGTTTACGGGTCAATTTGTAAGTGATAGAAACTGTTTCAAAAGTGCGTGTGCCAAGTGAATCGGCAGGAGTAGCTAGTCCACAACAGTGTTGAGGACAGCTCGTTTAAGTATGCCGTGATATCGGACGAGGCTCTCGTCATGTAAATACTGTTTGGCGTCGTGTACAGTTTAGTAAGTTATACTCAAAATGTTATTGACGTAATTCTTTACAAAAGTATTGTATAGGACGCATTTAAACGCTAGTATGAATATTGAAAGATCGTTTAAATCTATTAGTTAGCTAAATGCCAGAAATTGGGTATTTAATACTAAAGTATTATGATTTATTTATTGTAGACTAGAGTTACAAATTATAGTCAAATATATTTTGATCCATTTACACTTAGTATTAAATACCCATTAGAAACATTCCATAATATAACATTATAGAATATAAATCAGCGCGCTATTGTAAATATCATAATGCGATTTGTATATACTGATAATAGTGATATGCATACAATAAGAGAGGCATCATAGGTATGTGTTTGATAGTTAGAGGCAGTTGGATCAAAGAAAGTGTTTATGTAGAATGATCATGTTCAGTGATCAGATTACCCAATTGGCATCTTCAAACACTTCAATGTAACCAGAGTCTAGTTTGATATAAATGTTGCAAAAATATAAAGAGAATTTATCATTTGATATTATAGCATTAATACTGTGCTGAAAGCATAGTGCCTTGTAGGTTGCCAATTTAGTGCCTAATATAATTAGAATACATACAAGTTATGTTATTAAATAGTTCGATAATATTGTATCAGTAGTAGTTGAATGGCTCTATCTATCTATACTATAACCCAGCATCATCAAGCTATGTAAACAAATATAATTATATTAAAATTTAAATAATTCATGCTCTGCTCAGTACTTTAGTAGCTCACTTACTATAGATATTTTCCGTTCTTTGTTGTAAACTAAATGTTATACATCTTGAGTTGGTTGCATGAAGCACAGAATGTTCCACATCCAGACCCTCACTGTATATTCCCATTATGAAAAGAAAAGAAGTGTTCCCACCGTGATAGAATCAAAGTTTGCTAGTGTGTAGCAGATGACATCTGCTTCTGTAAATATGATAAAATATAAGATAAAGCTATTGAAGTATTATCAAATCAAAATATCGTCATTCTCTCATTAATAGACAGTATTTTTATTTTGACTGCTTAGCCTCTTTTTAGGTTGAGTATATTTTATGTATATAGTTATATATTTTAGATCATTAATTTTTACATCCTGCCGAAATCTTTATATTTAAAATTTTATTTTGTAATGAAAATACTCTCCATTTTCTACTGATTTTCCTGCCTACAGAGAAAATATAAGTATTATTAAATATTTCTTGTATTATTTCATTTATAACCCAGACAAACGCTGCCATATTTGTTAATTACTATAAAACGTAAGTAACACAAGTTCACATTAGCTAACAAAAAATCTAATTGGTACACTTATGTAGTTTAAAATATATTATTATTAAGTTGGTATACCCATATGTATAAGTTTAAAACTATTATAGGCTGTATATAATCACGTTTATTATGCAAGATTAAATGTCTAAGAGTTATCGATAAAGTTCACAAAATTACACAAGAACTGTCTTTTCTCAGACGCAGTTTTGACAATATTTGTGTCAACTACCACACCTTCGTCACAGGTTATAGGTTCCTCCTTTACATCCTGACTTCCTTCGTGGATTAGTATAAAGTTGTGCAAAACGCAAGCCGCAGTTACTACGGTACTGACAGCTTCAGGCTTATTGATGTCTATGAAATTCAATTTCCGAAATCTCTCCCTCAGAAGTTCAAACGCGCGGCCAATATACGCTCGCACTTTCCAATGTAGTTCATTGAACTTCATCTCTTCATCAGTGAGTAATTCCTCACTTGTGAAAGGAGTAATCAAGTTGACTCGTAACTTATATTCGGAATCACCCAAAATATGATTATCAAATTCGATAAAATTACTTAGTTCCTCTAACAAAGGGCTATCCTTGAGCACTTTAGTCTTTTTGGTCCTTCCGATATCACCAACGTAGACGTCAAGAAACATCAGTGACTCGTCACAGACCGCTTGCAGTAACACAATATCGGGTTTGCCCTTTTTATTTCTCTTGGAGCCGACCCGTAGGCGACAGGCGTCGATTACACCCACACAATTAGGAAAGTGAACTCGGCTATTAATTTTTAGCCTGGTGAGGTGCTGTTCCTCTATTGTGGGCCAAGTGATGTAACGGTACCTCTGTTCCATGATTAATTCAGCAATCTCGTAGAATATGTAGCTGACTGTTGATTTGTGCAGGCCAAAAAGTAATCCTGCCTCCTGAAACGACGCGTCGGTGGTGAGCAACCATAGGAACACCAGAAGTTTTTTCTCTAAAGGGATCACCGCTCCATCCACTGCCACGCTCTCTTTCAAAACTTTGATGAGTTCCTGTAATTCATTTCACTAATATCAGAATCAGGGTATTAGATATATTGTCAATCTAAGGTACAACCTTTGAGTAATAATGTATAAATACTAGAGTAGGCGCCGCAAACTGACTTTTTTGCAGCTATAAGTAGAGCTAATTCACTCAACCCCAATTCTGTCTGTGCCAAGCGCTTGCCGAGCCGTGACGTGTTTGATTGCGAGAGTAAGCAACTAAATAATGCCGTCGTGTTCTGCGGTACTGTAAAAACTACACAGTTAAGATACAAAAAAGTCAAGGAATAACTTTTCATACGTAAGTACTATCAGTAAATACGCATATTCAATAATATTTTGTGAATTACAAAAATCAACAAAGCGACATGTTTTATCTTTGAAAATCAAAGAGTTACAAGATTTTGAGATGCAGATGTGACATTTACGAATACCAACGTGTTATGCATGTCGTATATTTTTATTTCACAAGAAAATTCACATTACAAAGACAAGACATTTACAAAGGCAAGCTTATTTCTAACAAGAGATTTCTTCCAGCAAGCCCAAGATGTTGAGGATAAATTTCATAGCAGAGGTAGACCCTTGCGCAGAAATACAAGAAAGCATGTCATGATACGAACACAGATGAAATTGTAGTAGGTATTGATGAGAGGCTTTTGAATTTTATTTAGTATATATGTTACCGGCCATACCAGATTTCAGGACAAACTAGTTTTGCCTAGGATAAACTAGTTTAAGTGTACTTAAGCTTATGTTTTAAGTATTTTTTGTTGTTCTAACATGTTCAACCTAACACGAAGGATAAAGGCCTCGCTTCGCTCACCCCTTTACCCTTCACCTAAGCTACCGCAATGTTTTGCCCTGATATAAGCTGCGCAAACTAGTTTGTCCTGAAATCGGGTTTGGCCGGTAACAACATCATTTATTACATTATTACGATATAGTTGTACACAATTACACCTTTGGGCAAAGGTGACGGTAGTACGTCTCCATACAGAATTACGGCATGTCGCATCTGAGCGCAGATTTTCTATCTATGACAACTGACACGCCCGCTCTCGCCCCGCGCGTACCCCTCTCATCAAGAGGCCGGGCACATATTTTGTTCGAGCTAGCGTCTCTAGTATTGATACATTATTACTCAAAGATTACAACAGATAAGTTGTGAGAAACGAAAGAAATCTTTTTTATAGGGACCTCTATGAAATATTAACAAAATCAAGACTATGGTGTAAATGAGGCAAGGCACAAATCCATTTCTAAATAAAGTATCTGGACAAACCTCAAATGTACTCTTCTTCATGTGGAATGTTTCTTGATATTCACTATCAGAGTACTGTACAATATTCTTATAAAAATCTTTATTTCTTAGTTTATTATTGGGTATAAGATTTAGGGATATAAAGTCTCTGGTATTAGGCGGTGCCCATTCCATACATTCTTTCTTGAATTTGTCATTATACAGGGTTAAGTTCTCAACATTTTCTTTCACTATGTCAGTTGCTGTAACCATTAGTCGGTTTATTGTAGTCACACTTTCATTTTCCAAAAACATTTCCATTAAAAACTCTTTTTCAAATGATTCCATGATGTTTCCTTTACTTTCTTATTATTTTTATTGATAGAAACTAGTTCCTCTTCCACACCAAGGTTTTATTATTTGCAGGCATTTCTACTGTATCCATCAAAGTTAAGTTATTCTTATCTGCCAATCTGATGAGGTCAGATATATCACGCAAACCCCAAGAAGGATCTCTGCGCCTCAAAGAAGCATCAAATGTTACATTGCTCTCAGGAGTAATTACCCCGTCTTTACTGTAAGGCCCATAGGTAATTAATAAACCATCAGGTTTGAGATAAACCCCAGCATTATCAAGCAGTCCAACAGTACACTCATATGGACTGATATGGATCATGTTAGCATTATAGATAAAGTCAATGCTTTTTTCTTGAAATCCATATTGCGACAATTTGTTGCGGATATCAAGCAAAAATGGTGGAAGTATGTTTCTAGTCCAAATAGTTTGGGCATAGTGTGAGATGCTACTGAGGAGACTTTCATCAACTTCTGTTGGTTGGAACTTGATACCCGGGAAATGAGGAGCAAAGTGGGCTAGATGCTGGCCCGAGCCCGATGCCACCTCCAAGCACAAGGGGCTAGAGTCTTCCACTTCATCTCCATCTGATATCAGGAGTCTCTTTAATACTTGCAGTATTGGCTCTTGATTACGTGATGCTGCTGGGTAAATCAGTTTCTCCCCTTTTACACTGAAAAGCAACAGGAATATTACAAAAAATTATCTTTTGCTTTTGACTTTGACCGCACGAACTTCCTAAAATCATAGTGTGAAAATTACTTTTTACTACTTTGTTGACCTCTTGGCTTTGACCATGACTAGTCAGGACTTAGGTTCTTCTAAGTTCCAACCTAACCTATGACCCCATTGAAATTTAGACACAATGACCTACTTTAGCCATACAGCAGGGCCTCGATGATCCGAACACCGAAAATTTATACCCTGTTCGGATGCACGAAGCGTTCGGATTATAGTATGTTAAAATTTTGAAAGGGATTTTTCGAAATAAAACAAAAATATTTTATGTTTATTGAAGTATGTACGTTAGATGTATGTTAGATACAATGCTATTAATCACACTTTTTTAAAGAATTCCAATATAGTGCTTTGACGAGTAGTATTTAGTGACATAGAAAATGCTTTATCCCTTAATTTACGTAACAGCATTTTTTTCCGTTCGTTCGGATTATAGAGGCGTTCGGACGAGCTGGGGTACGGATTATCAAGGCCGTGCTGTATTTGACTTTTATTTGCATACGCTAGGCTCCGCTGCAGTGTTGCTTCTTCTAAGTTCCAACCTAACCTATAATGCAATTGAAATTTAGCCACAATAACCTACTCTAGCCACATTCGGCTTTTCTTTGCATACGCTTCGCTCCACTATATGAATCCCAGTAAATCTAAAAGTACACATTGAAATAACCTTAAATCCAAAAACGCAAAGAAACAACCTTGTAATGCAAAAATATAATAAAAAATAGCTTTTATTGCAATACAATTTGATTTAATGCACAATTTACACTGTGTATTCTCATCTTAGAAATAAGCGTACAACCAAACGTAACATATTTTGATGTTATTACAGCGTTTGTTGCTACAAAAAGCAATCTTTTACAGATTTTCGAAAAAACATATCTGAATAAGTGTTAAGTTCAGTGACCTGAAACTTTCAGGTTAAGCTTAGAATGACCTGCCTGTCTGATCAACTGTCTGCCGAAAACTCCCTTCCTAGTTGTCAAATGAGCCTTGAACTATAGCAAAATGTCACTTAAACTTCAATCGCTTAGATACTGTTGCACCGCCTTGGAATGTGACACCTCTTGTCAAAGGATATATAGGGTTTTGCTACAAAAAAATAAACTACTGTTCAACACTTGTTTAAAAACAAAAAATTATGGGATCTGACATTTGTTTTGAGGTTCAACGCTGATTAATATTTTAAGTGGTAACATGGCTAACCTTCACAGTATAACGATTTGCGTGCAGGTGTATGACACTATAGGAATGGGGTTTGCAATCTCACAATACAGAAGAGAGAGATCATCTTAACTGCACATACCATATTGTTGTAAATAATATATTTGTAACGGTAAGATTGTCAAAACCGTTAGTTTATAAAGTAACACATTAGTTTGTAAACTATTGACAAATTATAAACCAGACTGACAGGGTTAAGAATTTACATTTCTTTTGTTCTTACATGTGAACCTAAATGAGCACCTAAGCTACCGCAGTGTTTGCCCTGGTATTTCCAGGCAATTCATGTTTAAACCAGTTCACAATTTAACGGTTTTATTAATAACAAAAGCTTCATATCGTAAGCATTACGGTACAGTTTACAATTTATTGATAGTTTGTAAACCAACGAGAAAAAATCGTAAGATTATAATATTATAAATAAACGGTTTTAGAATCTTACAAATAACCAATAATAATAAGCGGTGGTCGGTACATACTTACCTTACATTCCCATCGAAGGAACAACCTGCGTCCCGGTTTTTCGACATAAGCCTTGTAATAACTCGGAGATTTCTAAAGAAAGTAATATTGAATGTAATCCGGCCGGCACGAAAATAACAAATAGATACGCAATAAGACGGCACCGAATGCAGACTGGTGGAAAGCGAAAATAACTGTATTTTATAGGTACCTACCCGGCGGCAGTTTAATAATAGTGATGAACAAGCGAGCGTTACTGCATAGCACAGTAAAAATTGGAAATTGAAACAGAAACACGTACAAAACACCCGTCACGCATTACCCGGACGGACCCAGATTCATTAATTCTGTCAGTCCGTTTTTTTTTCAGAGTTTTCATTCGTCCTTTTCTGCTTTGCTGAAACGAAACGAAAATCTAAGAGCACGAGTTTCAAATCAAATCTCTGTAACAAAAATTAGCTTATCTGTGGACATGTAAGTACAGAGTACAGACCGTTCACCGGATTCTTGGCGGGAACTTGAAAAAGCGCGATGTTTTTTTTTTTCAAAAACTTTTATTCTCGTTCTCGTTCGTTCAAGTTTTTTAGCTTAAAATTGTACTAAAACACCTAACAATGATTGCGATTTGGAAGGCAGGGTCAACTAGCCGCTCTAAACTATTTTGAGAACTAATATTAGTTTGAATTACGTTAATCGGTATTTGGAAGTCACGCTCTCTAAACGCAAACTAAGAATAGTTCTCGTTTTTTTTTCCAACTAAACGAATTACCGCCCCTAGGGACAGTTCTCAACCTCAATGTATCTTTTTATTTCTCGATTATGTTTCGATACAATCGATATTTTTCGTCATAGTCAAATAAAGAAACTGTTCAAATATATTTCCAAATTATTATTAATTTATTATTACACGTGCATTTTGTAGTGTTTCAAATTATATTTTTAAGATAACTTCAATAATAATCCACGGATAGACCCATTTTGAATAAACTAAAATTATGTTCAATCAGTTTCAGAACGTTTGTGTTGCATGCCGCGGGCGGCGCGAACTGTCTTTGTCGTGTCGTCTGTCACAATTACTTCAGTCATTATTCTTTTCAATCAATGTGATTTTAATTTTTTTCTTTCTTTTTGTGTTGTACTTCGTGTTATTATTGGAGAAGAAGAGAAGAACAGCAGGAAACAAATGTTGAAACGGCAACAGGCGCTGCTAACCGCTGCTTTTAGAGCGGCTCCATTCAAACAACGAGATTGTTCGGGGTATGTGCATTGCAATAACTTGTTTGTTTGGTAAACAGATTGTGATGTGTTTTGTGACTGCGACTTCTCATCTTTCCCCACTATGGGACACTGATATGCATGTCTGACATGGTACCCACCTATCTATTTTGCTCTTATTCGGGATGAGAAGACCTACCACTAGGTATAAATGACAGAAATCCGCCGGCAATTTTCCCGCGCAATCAAATTAAAAATATTGAGGAACTCATATGTTTTCACTTTGCTAAACTTTTGCAGGGAATAGAGCGAGCCCCACGATAATGGAGCAGGAGCAGTGGTCGGCCCTTGCCACACAGCTCAATTTATTCGGCTGCGGCAGAGATTTGAAAGAGGCAATAGGTATGTCTAATATTTGTTTAGATAAGTTTCTACTGATCAGATAGGTACTAGAGTGTGAGAATGATACACATAATAATATGTAGCCCATTAATGTCCCCACCGAGGGGCATGGGGCTTTACTGGGATACAAGTAAGATTGAGTCATAAGTACTCCACCATGCCGGCTCTGCCAGTTCGATAGAGGGGTGTCAACCCTTAATAGTGGCCAACCCAACTGTCAGAAGAAATCAAGCTGCCCTTTTAAGGCCTATGACACAGCTACCACCGAGTATGAGACACATAAGTGATATAAATAGATTAACTGGCCTAGAATTAGCCGGAGAACATAGCTTATTATGAAAGTTATGTCATTCATGAATTTGTCTGTATTGTGTAATGTATTCTTTTTAAATTGTATTGTATAGGCATGGACGTAAAGTTATGGGAGTAAAGTTCAAGTTAAAAAAATTCTCATTTCTAATCCTCAGCTAATCCTTGATGGCCAGACTCTAGAGCGTGTTGACGAGGCCAGGAATCTGGGAATCATATTTGACACTTACCTACGATTTGAAACTCACGTCTTGAATTTGGTGAAGAGTTGTATGTATCGTTTAAGGGTTTTGTACAAAATCCGTAACCTTATCTGCGAAAGGGCACGTATTATTCTGTGCGAGTCACTGATTTTATCTCGACTCAACTACGGAGATATAGTTTATGGTCCGCGTCTTCTATTGAAGACTCAGCGTTTAGTGCAGCGCATACAAAATGCCTGTTGTAGGTTTTGCTTTGATGTACCACCTCGTAGTCATATCACCCCATACTTAAACTCTGCTGGAATGCTCAAAATGGAACTGCGTAGGCACTTACACCTTTCAAGTGTAGTGTTTGATGTCATCAAGTTTAAAAAACCTGAGTACCTGTACCTAAAATTAAAGGTGGCAACATCTCACCCCAGATATGGCATGAGGGATATTCGAGCACCTCTTGAAGGTCATATTCATCGCACGGTGGCATTTAGAGGTAGCTTCCGCTTCCAAGCTACCAAATGTTGGAATGATATTCCGCCGCCCATAAGAAATCTTACCTCCAAATACACCTTCAAAACACATATGAAGTCGCACCTGATTCAAAAGCAAAAACTAGGAATTTCTCTTTCCAACATTGGATAGTCGGGCTACCTCTGCCATTTTCATATATTTTTTAGTTAGATATCTTATGATTTTAGTAAACATATTCACACTATACCCATTCTGCTACTCACTACTCACGTGGCATAATATACTTATATACCTATTTATTTAATCTTCATGTATATTTTGTACTATCCTACTCATGAAAGTATTGAAACATATTTATGTGCAATGTATTTATTTATTTCCACATCTTTAAACACTTGTAAGTATATATCTATTTCTGACACTTTTTTATTATTATTCTTTTCATTCACATTCACATTCGGATGTAACTGCTGAGTCTCTGCGTCTCCTAGGTGAGGGCTGAAAACCAGTGCTGCTCTTAACGAGCAATAAACACTGAGCTTTGACCTTTTCGCGTCAATGCAGCGCGCCTACATACCGACCTATATTCTTCTTTTTGTTTTATTGTTTTAGTAATAATGTTATGAGTTTTTTTTTCATAACTTTGCTTTCATTTAAGTTATTTTATAGTTGCACCTCCGTATCACTTTTAATTTGTATGTGTGCTGCTTTGATGCAATAAACGTTTATCTATCTATCTATCTATCTATCTATCATGGACCTAGTGGCCTTGCCGTGGTCATTACAGCAAAGCAAGTCATTCTAGTGGTCATAATCATAAATGATAGCTAATCAAAAAATTGTGTTGATAAACTTGTCCTCCAAGAAAAGTCCTATGCTACTCTAATACTTCCGTCGGTTGGATTTTCTACTGTCTGACGTCTTAATGCCGTCTCGCTCAAGAGTATGGATTGCATGTCTTTTGTTAGTCATTTTCATATTAATTAGTTGAATGGTACCTTGTTGTATATTTCATTTAGGCTGTTGCTTTTCAAGATGTGAATAATGAAAGCAATAAGTTGTTTGTTTACAAATACTTTATGTCTCTGTTATACTTCATAATACAAATACTTATGTAGTCTTGTTTACTTTACAGGGCAGCGGATTCACCTGCACTCCTGTTGGTGCAGGCTTTAAATGAAAACTCCCGCTTGATGCGCGAAACTTTGCGGGAGTCAACAGCTGAATAGACGGCCGCTATCAGGGCTGACACAACAGCTGTTGCAGTGTATTAGAGCCGCCAGACTGTGCATAGGCACACGGAACCACAATAATAAATCAGTTTGTTAATAAAATATTTAAAAGTATAAGATTGTGTTTATTTTTTTATGTAAATTAATAAGGTTAGACCGCTGCTGACGGCCTTCCTGCAGGAAGTCAAACGCGTCTTCAACTTGCAGCAGTGGTCTCCTATTCGTCTTCTAAATCTAAAATAAAAATAATACGTAGTAGGTCCACATAATATAGGTATGTATTTCGAAAGTTTTGGCAAACGTTATAATCGGTGGACTTTTGCAGCTTCCATTCTTATGTCTATAGATATATCTTGCCATCATAGTTATGAGCCTGGCATAGTTTGGGCTGCAATATGCAAGCATAAATCAATTTAGTTTACCTAACATAACTGAAGAAGAGGTAGAAAAATGAAAGGCACGGGACCTGAGTAGGTATAGATCTCGTGGTAAAGGAAGGCCTGTACCCAGCAGTGCGTAAATGTGCGCTGATTTAATTGATTGAAGGAAATTGATAAGAATGTGAATAACAATCTGTTCTAACTTACCGCCGGTAATTAGACTCTTCGTCTAGGGCTAAGAAGCCGCCACGCATTCGATATCCATTTTATTTCGTTATACATATTTTAGGATCAAGAATTCACGACGCGTGAAAACCGCCAAAATAGAAGTCATGACAAGAAAAATAAATTTGCCGCTTAAAGTTACGTTCGATTGATTGATTGATTAAATTGCGTGATTATCTCGAATTCATGACAAGAAAAATAAATTTGCCGCTTAAAGTTACGTTCGATTGATTGATTGATTAAATTGCGTGATTATCTCGAATTAGGCTGAAATACACACGAAATAATAGTTTTCATACGAAATCCGACCAAAATGGCCTCAAGCTAATTTTAATTGCCACCAAAACCATGCTCGTTAATTTTAACTGCTATCTGTCAAAAAGGAACTAAAATCGGCCATCTAAAATGCCTTCCGAATACGAAATCCATACAAATTGGCACACACTAAACGAGACAAGTTAAAATTAACTTTTAAAAACAAATATCGATTAATTTTGGCGCCTTCCGAATACCAATTAAAGCTAAGCAACTAAGATGACGTCATGATGACGTTTAGTTGTCTAGTTGGCTGTTAATTTTAGTTTTGTTTGCGATTTGGAAGGTGACACAAATTTAATATGAATAGATCTTTAAATCAGTTAAGTCTTTACTATGATGTTAAATTACACTTAAAGATTAATTCTTCCAAAAGTAGTGTTATATATTTTGGGAAAGATGACCCAACTGGTGACATTATGTATTATGGAGATGTTTTAAGTAGAGTTAGCTCAAAGAATTTCTTAGAGGTCATAATTGATCAGAGACTGGCATTTGAAGAGCATGTTAGATATATGTCAAAGAATGCTTTGAAAGCAATAAACATACTTAGATATCTTGCTGGTGTATCTTGGGGAGCAGACCCAAAAATATTATCTATTTTATACAAAGCTATAGTGAGAAGTCATTTTGACTGTAGTGCCATGGCATACATAAATAGTCCACATGCAAAAAAGTGAGATATTCTGCAGAATAAGGCTTTGAGAATTATTTTTGGTGCTATGTGCTCGACTCCCATTAGGGCCATGGAACTTGAGACTAAAATAATGCCACTGATCTTGAGACGGCTCATTCTTGCTGAAAGATATTGCCTTAAACTATTATACTCAAATAATACAGAAATTATTAATAAAATTGTTTCTTATCTTATTTATACGCCTGCACCTTTAGCAACTGGTAAGTCCTTTTGATTGGTAATACTCCAATGTAGTTCCATATATACCTGGAAATTAAATAAATTTCATAAAATTAGTAAACAGCGCCTTGCTATTCCACCTCTTACCAAAGCAGCACACATCTAATTAAAGTGGTTAATTCAGTCACTAACAATTATGAAATGTTACAATTTCTCTCAGAAAATTATTACTATTCCATATACACAGATGGAAGTAAAGGTGAGGCGTATGTGCGCTGAGCCGTGTATGATCCTCAAACGAAATTTTCTCAGAGCTTTGTCTTGCAGGATGTATGTACAATATTTCTGCATAAGGTTATGCAGTTTATCAGGCTCTGTTGCGAATCAACATTGTAAATAACTGAAAATATTTCCTAATTATTACAGACTCATTAAGTTTTATTCAGAACTTGGTGATGGTACTGGCTGGCACATCACATTATTGTCTATTGCCTTTTAGTGTTTTATCTCAATGTGACACTGTCTTGATCATCCCTTGATGGGAATACATTGCTGATGGTATTACTATGATTTGGTAGCCTAACAAATTGGCAGCAGAGCGTGTGGTCATCCTACAAAAAATAAGGATGGGTTCCACCTACCGACACATAGAGGTGCTAACCAAAACCAATTATGACACTTGGTGCCTGCAGGCGGAGGCCGTGCTCATAAAGAACGATTTATGGGAAATAGTAGTCGGCATAAAAGTGTTGGACCCAAAAGCTGATGCTGCAGCGCAGACGGCGTACAGCAAGGAGGACTCAAAGGCAAGAGCTGAAATTTTTCTTCTACTGTCACCGTCTGAACTAAAACAAGTGAAGAGCTGCATCACCTCTAAAGCTGTTTGGGATAAACTCAAAAGTACATACCAGAGCTCCGGACCAGCGAGGATAGCCATGTTGCTTAAACAGTTAATACTGAAACGATTGACCTCAAATGAAGACATTCGTGACCATATTAACAATTTCATGGACATCGTGGACAAGCTAGCTAACATGGACATCCAAATACCTGCAGAACTACTCAGCATCATGTTACTCTACAGTCTGCCAACATCATTCGAAAACTTCCGCATAGCCATAGAGTCAAGCGATAGTTTACCAAAATCTGAAGACCTGAAAGTAAAAATACTGTAGGAATATCAGGCCAGGAACGAAAACAATCAACCTGAAAGCTCTGAAGCGTATTACGCTAAAAATAACAAGCGTAAATACTGCAAGAACTGCAAAAGCCAGGCCATACGACCGAGGCATGCTGGGGTAAGAAGAAAAGCCAAGGAAAAACAGGTGAGAAGAACAATTTCAACGTCTGCCTGAGCAGCGCGGCATCGCCTACATCAGAAAAAGTTTGGTGTCTAGATAGCGGCTGTTCATCGCATATGTGTGGAGATAAAACAATGTTCTCAAATCTGAAACCCGAGAAAGGCACCCTAAAGTTGGCGTCAAATCATCACACAAGCCAAATCGAAGGAAGAGGGAATGTGCGCATCATCAAAAATCATGCATCCATCGACATCAAGGACAGCTTGTTTGTTCCGGACCTGTCAACGAACCTCCTGTCAGTCGGAAAAATAACCGATAAAGGAAAGAAGGTCATATTCGAAAAAGACAAGGCCTACATCGTAGACAAAGAAGGTGACATGACACTGACAGCACAAAGACAAAATGGGCTCTACTTCCTGGATTTTGACATTGACAGTGAAGTCAACAACAACACTGCGAACATCGTGAAAAATAAAAACAAAGATATCATGGAATGGCATCGAAAACTCGGCCACATAAATGAAAAGGACTTAATGAAGCTGGCGAAAGAGGAGATTATGTACGGTCTGGATTTACACGGTAAAATGGAAACCTGTGAAACATGCATTAAAAGCAAAATGAGCCGATCACCATTTCTAACGCACGAAAATACGTACGCAGAGGTACCGCTTAAAATAATACATAGTGATGTGTGTGGACCTTTCGAATGCGAGACGTTAGCGGAGTCAAGATATTACGTGACGTTTATCGACGATCATACACGTTACTGCCATGTATATTTCCTAAAGAAAAAGAGTAAGGTACTTGACAAGTTCAAGGAATATAAATCAGAAGTGGAAACATTGCACAATAGGAAGATAAAAGCTTTTCAATCGGACAACGGAACAGAGTACCGAAACAAAGAGTTCGATGATTTCCTCAAGACGCATGGAATCCACAGAAGGTTGACGGCAACATACACGCCGCAGCAAAATGGCATCAGCGAGAGAAAAAATAGATCCTTGCTGGATAAAGCCAGATGCTTGCTGATAGGAGCAAATGCACCCAAAAAACTATGGGCCGAAGCAGTGAGTACTGCAAATTACCTGATAAATAGAAGCCCGTCAAAACCACTAAAAGGAGAAATACCTTTCAAAAAATACCTCGACCGCACACCATCCGGAAAACACCTTCATGTTTTTGGCAGAAAAACATTCATCTTAAAAAAAAAACAGACGAGGAAAACTGACGAAAAAGACAAAGGAGGGAATATTCGTTGGATACTCGATGACGGCCAAAGCTTTTAGAGTATTTATACCGGAAGAAAACAATGTGGTTATTAGCAGGGATATAAAAGTAATAGAAAAAATGTACTTTGAAGACAACAAAGACGAGGACTATGAAATCCTGATAGGTGGGCAAGAACAGGTACACCAGCAGAGTTCTGAAAAATAAAAGAACATAAACACGACAAAAAAGAACAGAAGGAAGAAGAAAAAGGTACAACAGATAGAAGTTGAATTTAATAAAAACAAAAATGTTGATACAACTACAAATCCTGAGATTCCGGTGATAATGATACGAACAACGATGAAATTTCAGTTGTAGACATGCCCGAGAACTCAAGTTCACAAGAGAATGGGAGGCCAAAAAGAGACATCCACCCACCTGTATGGACCAAGGATTATGTGCTCAATCATACAGACCTATCAGAGACTATTGAAGAATCTTATCTGTTCGAAAACGAAAGTGACGAATATTGGCATGATGCTATAAAAGCCGAAATACGAGCACATGTCAAGAACGGTACATGGAAAATAGTCCAAAAATATGAAAGTAATAGACCACAAGATGGTTCTGAAAAACAAAACGGGACCAGACAACAGTATTACGAAGAAAGCCAGACTAGTAGCACGGGGTTTTACGCAGAGACCAGGCGTAGACTATAACGAAACGTATGCTCCCGTGGCTAAACTAAGCTCAATTAGATTTGTTTATGGATAAGCTGTAGAAGAAGGCCTAGATCTAAACCAAAGGGACGTGACTACGGCCTACCTTAATGGGGAACTAGAAGAAATTATAACAATGAAATACCCAAACTACCTAGAAGATTATTTGACAGAAATACTAATTGAAGAAAGTGAAAAAGACGATCTGACCATGTACAACAGACATCAAGTATGCTAAAAGATATAAAAAGTATAAAAAATGAGAAAATATGCCTACTGAAAAGGGCTTTATACGGACTCAAGCAGGCAGGGAGGCAGTGGTACAAGAAACTCGACACAGAACTGAAAACTCTAGGATTTGTGGCTTCAAGCTATGATCCATGTATTTACATTCTGGCGAAAGGAAGAGTAAAGATAATCCTCGCCATCTATGTCGACGACTTGTTGATTGCCTACTCGTGTCCTAAGAAACATAAGGAGATTAAGGACCTGCTAAACAAGAAGTTCGAACTGAAAGATCTGGGAAGACCAAAACGTCTGATTGGAATAGATGTGGCTTATACAGAGGATGGAATCAAATTGTACCAAGTTAAGTTCATTGGAGACACCCTCATAAAGTTCAACATGGAAGACTGCAAGTCTACATCAACACCCATGGAGCCAGGTCTTACGCTACAGAAAAGCGAAGCTCGGGAAAGAAAAGATAATATCCCCTACAAAAACATAATTGGTACGCTGATGTACTTAGCTGTGGCAACTAGACCAGATATAATGTTTGCCGTTAGCTACCTGTCTCAGTTCAATGACTGTTATAGTGAAGAACACTTCAAGTGCGCAAAGCGAGTACTGCGTTGCCTAAAAGGAACGAGGAGTGTTGGCTTAACTTTCAAGAAACCTGGATGTGAATTGTATGGAATGGCTGACGCGGATTGGGGCGCATGCAAGCTAGACAGAAAGTCATTTTGAAATGAAAATAAAATGAAATGAAATGTTTATTAAGAGATCGTGGAAGATGCTGGTTACAAAGTAGGTACTTACAAATTGGTACTAATATATTTAACTTTATGGTAATTCATAGCTATATTATTAACCATACCACATAACTAAAGTTCTGTTTAGAACTATAAACTAAATACACAAGGTGATATTGTGGATATCCCATAAAAATGGTGTGTAAGTTACATAGGTAATAGAAACAGCATAATATAGTCCGCTACCCTCCGCGCTAGTAGAAACTGTGTTGCGGCAAGGCAGATTTTCTGGCTACTGTTTATGCAGGAACAACAGTAAGCTGGATGGCCAGGAAGCAGAGAAGCGTCGTTTTATCGACATCGGAGGCAGAATCCATTGCTTTGACTGAAGCAGCAAAAGAGGCCATACACCTAAAAGGGTTATACAAAGACTTAGGGACGAACTACCAAAGAATAGTTATCCAAAACGACAATCAAGCTGCGCTGAAGCTAAGCAAGAATTCTATGGTAACGTCAAAGTCAAAACACATCGATCTGAAATTACACTTCATAAGAGATTGCATTCAAGACAAAATCTTGGAGGTCCAATACTGTCCAACAGAAGACATGGGCGCAGACTTATTAACCACTGAAACGTCTATGTATACTACAGTATACAAGCGCCGGCAACGCCATTACGTATATGTATACCACAGTATACACGCGCGACCAAGTTTGTTTATGGTCCTATTTCTCTTTATCTGTGTGTTTATAGTTCCATTTTTAACGCAAGACGAGTGTGCAAATGTGTGGCATGAGCATATGCAGGCTGAAAGCATAGCAATCCAAACCAAATCATGTCGAAAAAAATAGTCAAAGTTGACAGTCGAAATTTGTGTTGAAGACGGTTGTATCTCTGTTATCGAAATGTGGTAGTTTTCTGATTTATTACTATAATTCTATAGTTATTATACATCAAATGAATCGTAAAGATATTTCCTATAAGATTACCACAATATTTCTTTAATTCTAATAGGTTTTATTTCAATGATCGTCCACTGAGATTTGAAGCCGTTGCGACCGGCATTTTTTTATGTTTTGGAGTGACAATTTGGTATATTATTTCTGTTGATTCTTGTAAAATAACTAATAGAAGGGGTAGGTTAATTAGTTACAATCGTATTTACAGACATTTACAATACAATTTAATTACAATTACAATAAATTTTTACGCACTCGCTTGTCGCCTGAGAACATGCAACATTGTGCTGAGTACCCGGATTAATTAATTTTAGTATGATACAAACTAGCTGAAATACAGTACAATGCTGGTATTTCTTCAAAGGCCATATTGTCTTCTTTTTGAATGAAAATAATTCTAAATGATTACTTGAGTATAGTACTGATAAATCTCGAGAGAAGATAAAACTTGCTGAAATTAAACGTAGATGGTCAACTTTTCATAACTCCTGACGCTTTGTTTGTTAAACTAATAATAAACTGATTAAATAATTAGATTCTATATCTGTTAAGCTTTTTGGAACTGTTCTTCATTTCTTTATAGCTTTAGTAGTAAATCAACAGGAAGCGTTTTAGTCAACTAAGACGTGGCTGTACTTCGCCGCCGGCCGTTCGAAAAATTCGCATCGACGTATTGAGGTATACGGGTCGCGCGGTTTAGACGTGTGAGTGGTTAACAAAGGCGGTAGCTGGACCGCGACTCTGCAAATTGCGGAGCGGCCTCGGAGTCAACTATAATGTGTTGTTAGGAGGAGTGATGGTACTGGCTGGCACATCACATTATTGTCTATTGCCTTTTAGTGTTTTATCTCAATGTGACACTGTCTTGATCATCCCTTGATGGGAATATATTGCTGATTGTATTACCTTGTGTATTATTGAGTTTAACTTTAGCTATATGATTTGGTAGCCTAACACTTGGTTAATTTAAAATTTCATTTCAAAAAGAACTTTATTTTGTACATTATCAAAGAAATACCTAATTTATAAATATTATCTTAAAGGTAGCATACATACATTTCCTTCATGTGGGTGCCTTCTCTTAAGGGCATTTATGGAAATGAGATGGCTGATAAAGCTGCCTATGAAGGAATTGAACGCACTTGATGTTTCTCATGTTATGAATGTCCCTATGACTGCATTATTACCTGCATTGGGGTTGGTTTTCCACCACTGACAGTTTGATACTTAGTAAAATTGGTTACTAGGGTAGATGGGGTTTACCTTGAACCATTTATCCAGTATATAATATTAGGAGTTAAGTATTTAATTAATTATGAATTAATTAAATTTACGAATATTATCAGGAGAAATTAAACGTTTTTCGTAAAATTTTGGCTAAGATGAATGTCAATTACACTTAGAATGTGTGGAACGGAACGTAACGTCGCTGTTTGTACGTAAAAAAAACGTCGCTCGGTTAGTGTGTGTGTGTCAAGTCATTCCACAGACC
Source organism: Argyresthia goedartella (assembly GCA_949825045.1). Taxonomy (NCBI): domain Eukaryota; kingdom Metazoa; phylum Arthropoda; class Insecta; order Lepidoptera; family Argyresthiidae; genus Argyresthia; species Argyresthia goedartella. The sequence goes on from OX463810.1 coordinate 18,474,718, forward strand.
GTACAGGGATTCAGTCACTCCGTTTTTCTTCGAGTTGCGTGAATGTTCTCTCTTGCATGTTTTGTGCTATTTCGACGACTTGCTGTGTTTTCGGAATTCAGGGCAAAGACTGGAGGGCAAAATACTGCGGGAGCTTAGGTGAAGGGTAAAGGGGGTGAGCGAAGCGAAGCCCCCTTTATCCTTCGTATTAGGTTGAACATGTAAGAACAAAAAAAATATTTAAAACATAATTAATAAGTGTTTGCTGATCCTTTTTTGCTGTGAAAATCAGTATTTTTGATGTGCTATTAAATACTTGCCTTTTTTATGAGCTCTAGTAGCCGGAGCTAAGGCGATTTCGAACATCAATACTACGAACAATGACTTTTTGTAAAAATCCAATACTAAAAAATCGTTCCGGCCCATAACGTACCTATCCCAAAATGTACCTCAAGGAATAGTATTTTTTTTGCAAAATGCACCTATCCCAAAACGCACCTTTCGCAGAATGCACCTATCCCAAAATGCACCTATTGCAAAATGCACCTATCCCAAAACGCACCTGTTACAAAATGCACCTATCCCAAAACGCACCTGTTGCAAAATGTACCTATCCCAAAACGTACCTTTCGCAAAATGCATCCATTGTAAAATGCCTTACACTATTTTTGAGAATGTCACTATTATTGATATATTGCAAAATTGAAAATTAGCGCGGCGGCTATCTTGAAATGCAAAATTGACCCTTTATTCGAGACTAGAACCCTAAAGTACCTCAAAAACCATACCCATATTGCAAAATTAAAAATTAGCGCGGCGGCCATCCAAACACCCCCTTTTCTCATAGAGGGTGATGAAAAGTAAAGTGTCCACCTCTCAGGAGTAAAAACTATTTTTGGCTCGAGTGATATACATTGAAACCCTCAGGATTCTACTTATGAGTGCCTTGTTACACTCGGGACTCAACTCTAGAATCCCTCGGTCGCTCAGGTGTCAAAAAACTTTCTCGCCGTAAAAATAGTTCTTTACTCCCTTGGTAAACATTCTACTATCCCATCAATGTTATGTATGTACTTCCGTGTGTAATCCATCATATTCAGTTAAAATCACACTTTCGCCCTCTCACTAAACGCAACTGAAATAATTTCTTCAGTAATATTTTCATCAAAAGCCCGCTGAGTGTTCAAAAGCTTTTCATTTCTGCGAATCGGACGTAAGTACCTATACTTAAGAACGTTGCACCCTGAAATCACAGCCTTATCACCAGCCTGCTAAAGACTGATGTCTTCTGGTCTGGTTTTTGAGAATGTCACTATTTTTGACAGATGTTACTATTTTTGACAGATGTCACAATTTATGACATATATCATGATTTTGACAAGTTTAGGTGGAAACGTGTAGTGACTGGTGAAAAGAAAGGTGTAGTGACTGGTGAAATATGTAGTGAAAGGCCTCGATGAAACCTCCTTATTTTAAGTTAGTAGAAATAAAAAAAAGTATGTAGTGACTATGTGCATTTCAGTCATACCAACTAAACTGTACTAAATGACATAGGCAAAAAAAAAACACATTCTTAACTTAAATTCTTATTCTAATTTTAAAGGTTTCCCATAGTATAAATCACGATACGTCCGTCCGTCTGTCCGTCCGTATGTCAAAGAAAAAAACCGATCGAAAACTATATTCTATACAAAAAGCGATCGAAAATCTTTTAGGAGAGAGATAGAGAAAGATATAGATAGAGTAAGAGCGGGAGAGGGAGTGGCAGAGAGAGAAGAGATAGGGAGAGAGAAAGGGAGAGAGAGAGAGAGAGTGAGAAGAGATAGGGAGAGGAGAGATAGGGAGAGAGAGAGAGGGAGTGAGAGAAGAGAGTGAGAGAAGAGAGTGAGAGAGATACTATATATATATAAGGAGACCTAGTTACTTGGTGCACGAGTCTTAGTCGCACTTGACAGTTTATTATGAAATTTTTATGCTTATTTTTATTAAAATTATTTTTTTTTTCAAATAAATCTTTTTTTTAACTTAAATTCTTATTCTTATACAGAAGTATAAATCACGATACTAACACTGTTGTTGTTGCTTATTTTACTAATTGTAAAAATATAACTTTTTTCAAAAAAAATTGCAACGTGATATTATTTTGCTTGAAGATTTGCCAGAAGTTTGTTATATCTTTCATCAAAAATGATATATTTGTGCCGTCTGTTAGGTTTCACTTTCTTAAATAGATAGTCACGTATGCGTTTGTTCCAGAACTTGCTTTCTGCTTTGAGTTTATGAACAAACATATATATGCTTGGCTTTTTAGGTATTCGACCAGTGTTAATGCGCCGATGCCAGCCTTCTAGTGCGTTCGTAGTTCTGTGTCTCTGGCCGGCACAGCTGAGCAATGATGGGCGCATTTTTGGGTACCATTGTCTTTCGAAATATCGCTTAAAATTGTCCATTTCTTGGCTTTGAGGGGCTTGGTCTAAAATATGTAGCCAAGTAGCTGGTATGTTCTGAGCTGGTACTAGTGGTATTATTGTAAGTAAGTAAGTAAGTAAGTAAGTAATGTTTATTTGCACGAATATAGGTGTACATCAGGTGTATAATAATGTAATTTAAAATATGGTTCGCTATACTCTGCCATGCAGCATGCAAATATTAGTTACACGCAAAAAACACAAATTTACATAGATTTACATCAGATGTCAATATTTACTAAACGCGCTAAGGTATTTTTGTTAAATTTATGTCCACAAAATATTATAATGTTACTTAAAACTAGTTATAATGTACATATTATGTCATATTGACGTGTCTTCAATGTAGTCCTGTATTTTATAGTAACATTTTTCGACTAAGAACTGTTTAAGTCTCGCTTTATATATGTGAATATGGTCAATATTCCTAATCGATTTGGGCAATCTATTATACACTTTTGGCGCCATACCATAAATGCCTTTCGAGAATAGAGCTGTGGAGCTAGGAGGAGCACTTAATTTGATGTCTCGTTTACTATACATTGTCTTAAACAAATTCCACTTTACTTTTACAAATACAGCAGTTTCGTAAATGTAGAGAGATGGCAATGTTAAAATTCCTAATGATCTGAAGTGGGGCATACAGCTATCCATTGGTTTTAACTTACAGATTGCCCTTATACATCGTTTTTGGGCTATAAACGCCTTATCTTTGTCCGTTGAGTTTCCCCAAAATATAATGCCATACCTTAGTGTTGAGGCGACAAAAGCATGATAGACAGTCAACAGAGCAGATTGACCGGTAACTTTGCTAAGCGTATATAAAGCATAAGAGAGCTGACTTAATTTTTTGCACAAATGTTCTATTTGCGGTTTCCACGTCAAATGTGAGTCGATGTTTAGTCCTAAGAATGTTGTTACTTTTATTTCGTCAATTTTTTTGTTTTTATATTGAATCTCAAGTTTATTAGATTGTATGTGGTTATAATTATTTGTGAATGTCATATAATTTGTTTTCTCAATATTAATTAACAGATTATTACATTCCAGCCAGTCGACTATATTTTTAAGCGAGTCATTAATTTCTAATTCGTATGTATTTGGATCTCGGCACTCCGCAACCATGGTACTATCATCTGCGAATAGAACCATTGAATGTGTAACTGATTTAGGGAGATCATTAATGTAAACGAGGAATAGTAATGGTCCTAAAACGCTACCTTGTGGTACACCATATTGAACAGTTCTCGGATGTGATAGATGATGAATTTCCGTTTTAGTTCTATCGCAAATTCTAGAAATCTGTGTAAGCTGTTGTCTATTGGTTAGATAGCTTTTAATAAGTTCAGCCACATTCCCTCGGACACCATACACCTCAAGTTTTTTTATCAGCGTTTTATGGTCGACGAAGTCAAATGCCTTCGTCATATCCATGTACAAAGCTGAAACAGGAATCCTTTTATCCAAGCAAGTCACTACCTGACTTAAGAAATCGTAAATGGCTAAGTCAATTGTTTTACTTTTTCTGAATCCCTTTTGCTCTTCTGCAAATAATTTTTTTTTCTCAAAATATTGATAAATGCTATTATAGATTACTTTTTCAAAGACTTTCGATAATATGGGGATTAGTGCAACAGGTCTATAGAAACTCATATTTTCACGGTCCTGTTTCTTGAAGAGCGGTCTAATTATTGAGGTTTTTAATTTCTCTGGATATACGCCTTGCTCTATCGATAGGTTAATTATACAGCTATATATTGCAGCAATTTTTGCAATATTACGACCTTGGTTAGTGCGCAGCAGTCCTATTTTCTCAGCATTCTTCCAAATGGCGTCATTGTAATGATGGTAACAGCCGCTTACTTGTGATTCAGGAAATATTGTTTGTATTGCATTTATCTGCGCCAGTTCATAATCACACTTGAAAGATTTGATCTGGATCCCCAATTTATGTTTTAAAATCCTGAACAGTCGCGTATATGTCTCCTCTGTTTTATTTGGTAATAAGGCATAAATTACCGGTATTATGTTCGTGCTTTTTGTACTTGAGTTGATGTCTAAATGCAGCACACACATTTGAAAAAAAGGTGGTGGAGCACACCTAAAAGTTCCATCTGCGTAATATGATCCCGATTTTCTGTATATAATTTTTCTTGCTAAAGTGGTTGAAAATACAAAATTTTTGTTATCAGCACCCTCTTCACCACCGTCTTCACAAATTAAAAATCTTTTTCCTAACGATTCAGGAACTTTTACTGCAGCAGAACTTTTATAGCGCAATTTTTCCATGTCAAGGTATGCTCTGCGCGCTCTGTATAAGATATTTTTGAGGGAATAATACGTAGGTATCAAGTCATGATCAGACACAGGTACCTTACTACGTAATCTTGACTCATTCTCTTCATAGATTTGTTGCACTGGTCGGAAATCTTTGCATACTGCCTTTTTCAAAAACGAAACATGTTCATGGATAATATTTTTAATATCAACCGTTTTACATGTGTGCTTTGATTGCCGTGTTATAGTTTGTCCTGTTTCTTCCAGTGATATTGAGGCAATACATTCATCACGACACACACATCGCCATAAGGTACTACCTACCAGTTTTATTAGTCCGATGCTTATTATATCTATATGCACCACAAATAAGTGTACATTTTCCTTTCCGATTAGTAGAAAAAGAAAAATCCTGTTCCATGTTGTGAATTGCAAATAACCTCGGCACCACAGACTATATAGGGATACTACGTCTCGGCCGGCACACATCACACACCTTTGCGAAGCAAAGAAATATTGTAAATTTTCAAAGTACAGATATACCCACTTTTTTGTGAAATGACAGAAGTCAAAACTACGACCGCCGACCGACCAGTATGGCAAAAGTACAAAAGAGGTTAGTTATCAATTCGATCCTAACGTATTAATTTAAATGTTTATTGATGAATTTGTACTGTAACCGTCTTAACGTCTTCAGCAATGCACGCACAATGCCAGAAAAGCGAAATGCCAGAAAAGACTTATTAAGAATAATTTGTGCAGGATTCTGTATGGGACATGGACTTGTAAAAGAAGATGGCTAAATCAATGCATGGATTACTGTCCCAGACATATACAAAGACTTCTCAACAGCCAATAGCATTTCAATATTCATTCATAAATTACTGCGTCTTTAGTAAGTTTGTAGAACTTGAAGGAAATTATTAAATAATTAAGAGTTATCACGAGTAAGATTAACCCCCGGTTTCTCGTATATTTAATCCGTTGTTGACAGTCCTTAACCAATTTCAGCTGTCAAAACTGCATACAAAAAAAAATTGACGGCCGTTTGACGGTTGACTAATGGTTTGTTTTTGTACGAGAAACCGGGTATAAGCCATACTCCACCACGCAAAAAATATATCATGTACAGATGTAGTGAATAATCCTTTCCTATCGGCAAAATTCGAAACAACGATAACACCCGAATGGTGCCGATGTGTCTATGAATTACTGTATTATTAAATTACGTGTAGGTATCAAATAAATCGCATACTTTATTTATCAATGTCAAATGTCAAATTGTAAGACAAAGTAGTAAGACAAAAACGAACATTTCCGAGAAAATACGAAAGGAAAGGATTATTCACTACATCTGTACTACCTAGTAGGTAGTACTTACGTACTACTTACCACATCATAACTTCATTTTCCGTCAAGTGTGAGGCCGGGGAGACGATAAGCAAATTCAAATTCCTCGTGGTCCCCCCAGGAGGACAACCCGGGGGCCCACGAGTATGTCGGGCATTTTGCGATAGGTGCATTTTGCGATAGGTGCGGTTTGGGATAGGTACATTTTGCAACAGGTGCGTTTTGGGATAGGTGCATTTTGCAATAGGTGCATTTTGCAATGGGTGCATTTTGTGAAAGGCGCGTTTTGGGATAGGTGCATTTTGCGAAAGGTGCGTTTTGGGATAGGTGCATTTTGAGAAAGGTGCATTGTGCCACGTTTTTCGATTGGGTTCATTTTGGGATAGGTACATTATGGGCCGGAACGGTTACATACCACTACTTACTTCTTGCCAAATTTCATGATTCTAGGTCAACGAGAAGTACCCTATGCCATGGTTTTGATTCCCATGCCAAATTTTCTGCGAAAACGGCCGTATCGCTTTGCTGCGGTGGACTAGAAGTTTGTTTTTTTTACATCTCCAAGGGACCACAGACCTAAATAGGTAATTGATATTAATTTCACTATTGCTGAACCCTTTTTCCTTTTACGTTTTAACTGATTTTAACCAACTTCAAGGAAGAAAGAGGTTCTTAATTACGTGTTTTTGTATATTGTTACTTCAAAACTTTCTTTCCCAATTCTTGTAAAATATTAAATATAGGTCCAATTTAAATAATCTTAGATCTATTTGCTAAAGCGGGACATTTTTGCTCTTTCGGGGGACAGCGGGACAGTCTGAAAGCGGGACTGTCCCGCCCAAAGCGGGACGTATGGTCACGTTAGTCATGACCCCTATTGAAAACCCTTTGAAGTAACTTCTCTTCGAAATGGCTAAATTAATAGCGTCGTTCAAGGGTTTCTCATATTCTAGTATTCTTACACTATCATATATATATTATTTTTTTCAAGATCGATAACTTGTCTTGTTGTGCGATACTCTAGTCATCACTATTTGCGTATAAATTATGATATTAGTCTCCTATATATTTAACCGTCGTAAAATACGGTACTTGATAGGCGTAATTATGATGACAGCTGTAACAGCTATCTTGATATATATACTCTCTGGTCACAGCCCACAGAACAAATATACCCTAGGTACCAGCCACTCCAGCCAAGTTAGTGGCTCCGGAAAATGCTATCCGTTTCCCAAAACACCCGTTCCCGTCGCCACCTTTTCCTTAATAATCCGATCCCGATAAGCTGTATTTTGGACGGATTAACAAAATTTTAACGAGCCAGCGAAAAGTGCATGGTTATGGAAACTTTCTTAACCGCACGCAATTAGCCTCTATGCAAGTTAGGTTAATGACAAAGCTGGAGCCAAATTGTTTTATTTCTTTACTTTATTTCTAACACGCGATGAATCATTTTGTTTTATTTTTGTAAAAATATTATATTATATGCCTTAAAATCTGTGTCCTATTATTTAGCCTATATAATAAATATAACATAAAAATTATGTATTCTTTGCCTAAAATACTGTATCTCATTTTTAAACTGAAAACTAAATATACAACGTGTTATTCTTGTTTTATTTCTTAATTGTTATCAAAATAAATATACATAACGACACTTGAACTACCACTTATTGTTTTAATTGCCCGCGACCCTAAAATCATTAAAAAAATGTATTTTTATTATTATATTTTTTTAATAAAAACGATTTATTGCATTGCTCAGTAGCATGACTTTTATTTTTTATTACAAGTCTGTTTTTTTTAAACCCACTTGTGCCCCCGTACTTATACTATCAAAAGCCTTATATTGCACTTTGGGTGATTTAAATACCAGTAAAAGGCCGTTTTTTGGATAAAATTGAATAAAAATATAAGTCATGCACCTTTCGCTCTTAAATTAATTATAATTTCTACATAGGTAGTTATGCTCCCTAATTTTGGGCCGAGCAACGCAACTAGGGGCGCAACGCAACAACAACGCGCGAAAAAATCGACGCAAGCAAGCGGCTACGCGATATTTACAGTCGTATGTGTAACCTCTTTATAATACCACTTCCACACCTCTTATAGTAGTTTATGTGACTGCTACATAATGGAGGGCATTAATACTCGAGAGTGGGTTCATGAAACGAGCCGAAGGCGAGTTTCATAATAATATCACAGTACAGTATAATAGTACAGTTACATACACTAGTTTATCTACACACATATCATAAGCTCTCTTTGATGTGTTCAGGAACACATGTTTGACCGTAGCTGTGTAACTGTAGCACCAACTTCGGGCGTCGGCGTTCGAATTTTGAATGTCATTACCAACTTCACAGACAAACTAGGGGCGGCACGCAGTCGGGCGTCGGCGTTCGAAATTTGAATGTCATAATATGTAGAAAAACTACACATTATGGTCATAATGTGTAATTTTTCAGATAAGTTTTTACCAAGTAGTTTAACATTATGCTGATCGTAACGTGCGGTTTTTGTACGCAGTAAAGAGGGTTTATGATAAGTGTGTAGATAAAATAGATAAAACTTCATACTGGCCACTTGTTAACTGGTGTTTACTTATTTAGAAAGAGTTGTATACTATTATTTGTAATTGATGAAAAGTAGATTAAATAGGGATATTAAATTTATAAAAGATTCTTCCGAAAGGGAAAAGATTCCTTTTTGATCGGTATCTACCCTTATAATAACTTACACACAAGAAATAAAACGAGTGGTTGTTGGATGGGTATGGTTTTCTAGGGTTCCGTACGTTCGAATGATAAACCAAAATCCTTGTAGGATCACTCATGCATGTCTGTGTCTGTCTGTCCATCTCTCACAACCGAGTACCTTCTAGTATGTGTAATTTTAAATACCAATAACCCCCCTAAAGTGATCCCTTTACATAGTCACAAATAATTCGTAAGTCTTTGAACGGGAATAAAGATAAATCAGGTTTTCTTCATGGGTGTTATGACAAATGGGTCTTTTGGATATACGGGTGTCATGAGAAACGAATCATATGGCATACTGATGCAATGAAAAACGGGTGTTTTGGCATACGGATCCTATGAGAAACGGATCCGTTGGCGTAGGGTCGATTAAGAAACTGTTATTTTGGAACGGGCGTTTTGGGAAACGGACAGCATGTTCTGAAAGGAAGACACTGACTCAGATAGATAAACGAAACTCTTTGCTTAGTTTACTTACTCTGTGGCCAGTGACAGTTTGACTGTCAGTTGGTTTGTTTCATTGACATGACAGATCAATTCTATCCAAGTCTGGTGGGCATCAGTCTATTGTAATTATTTCTTTAATTATTCGATAACTAACGCCCCAAATATTGAATGTAGGCACATAAAGCACGCCACGTGAACACACAGCGGTTGAAAGAAATAATGGCTAAACGGGGCAGCTCTGTCGCCTTCGATGAGGATGAATCTGAAGACCGCAAGAAGGTACCTCAGAAGGAAGGCAAAAAGCATTCCCTGGACTCAGATGAAGAAGATAGCGGTGCCGAGGAGGAAAAGCAGAACGTGCTCCATGCCGACGAAATAGAGGGTGAGGAGGAAGGGGCAGGTGGCATTGAAGGTGAAGTAAGTGAAGGCATAGCGTAAAAGTACCTACTTGATGAGTGATAAATTTAAACCTCGGCATATAATTCAATTGTATCAGTTAGCTTACAAAGGATGTCCATTATCTATTTAATCAGTTTTATCTTGATTAGCCATAAAATAGAAAAGGCCACACAAACACATGACTTTATATGGACATTTGTTTACATTATTGAAAAATTGGCTCAAGTCAAGTCAAATTTCTTTATTACTGGAGATATTAACAAACTTAGCAAATGTAATTTTTTGCCTCTTTCCTACATTGGACCACTGTGGGAGAAGTAGGGTGTAGAAACTCCTATATATTGATTTTTAGATCTCTTAAAAATTGGTTGTACTTAACTAATACAAATATTACAATATTAATTACTATAATTAATAAGCAGGAATAAATTATTACAAAATTATTAACAGCAAGGTCTGTGTTGAGCTAGATTCAGAGTCCCGACATTTAAGTAAATTTGAACATTGTAATATTTAAATATAAGTTAATTAGTGCTGTCCTGATTCTTGTCTGTCGGGTATTTTGTTAGACAAATCTCAACTTCTTTAAGTTGAGATTTGATTGATAAGATTCATTGATAACTGTACAACATGATACCCTTCCTGTCATCTTCAATATGTGATTGGTGGAATTACTGTAGGAATCCAGAGAACAAGCCATTAAACCAAAAATTGAATTGAATATCCCTTTTTTGAAAAAGTCGCTTTAATATGCTTTTTAAATTGCTCAAATGACAATTTCAAAATCTCCAGAGGTATCATATTATATTAGAGAATGCACTGACCCTTGAAAGCATTCCTAACCTTTGTGAGTCTAAACCTCAGGCTATTTTTCCACAGATCACTATAACACCATTTAACATGAAGGAAGAGCTTGAAGAGGGTCATTTCGACACCAGCGGTCACTACCACTGGAAGAAGGAAGCAGAAATCAGAGACGGCTGGCTAGACAACATTGACTGGGTAAAAGTGAAAGGTCGTCCGGAAGACAAGTACAAAGTTCATAAGACTGATGATGGCAATAAAGGTCTCGGAGATTCAAGCAGTGAAGATGATGATGAAATGGAGGAGAAGTTTGATCTGATTGAGAATTACCAGGAGATTGTGAAACACATGAAGCCAATGGAGACTATTGCTAAGACACTGCAGCGTCTTGGTAAGTTTACATCAAGTCATTTTAAAAATGTATTGCAGATTTTGATGTGTGTAAAGATTTTGCTATAATTTTCACTGCATAATAAAACTAAGAAGATTTAGCGCCGGTTTCTGAATTGAGAAATTCACTAAGTTAATACTGAAGTATCATTCTTCTTCTTAAAGGGGCTGTAGTTTAGTTTATCATGGGCAACTTTTCCGCAACTCGACGTCTAAAATTTGCACCTATTTCGCGTGACTTGGGTTGGGGGCACTACTGGTATTTTATTGTGGGGGTTACGCTGCGAATGCTAATAGTATATTTATTCTGCAGAAACGGGCTGTTCGTGCAATTTATAGATTAGGGCCTAGAGTGTCACTGAGGGAAAAGTTTAAAGAAATCAATATTCTGACATTTGTGTCTCAATATATCTATGACAATCTTGTGTATGTAAAAAGAAATATAACTAATTTTCAGAAGTACAGTGATATACACAATTTTAATACTAGAAATAAAGACAAGTTGGTTGCTTATGTAAGCCGACTACATAAAATTAGTAATTCTTTTAAAGGCAGTTGTATACGCTATTACAATAAGGTCCCTACTGATATTAAAAACTTACCTTTAGACAAGTTTAAAATAATAATAAAACAGAAATTGTATAAAAAAGGTTACTATAGGATATCTGATTACTTAGAGGACAGATGTCCATGGGAATAGATTGTTTGAGTAACAGGCTGTTTCGATATATAATTAGCATTCATTTTGTGATTTGACAATATTTTATTTAAAAAAGGAAACGCAAAAGATGCGACGACTGTGGAGTTTCTTCGGTGAGCTCTTCTCCACAGATTCCGCCATTGTGTTAGTGAACGCACCCAAAAAAATGTAATGACGGATCTAAGTGATGTAACAACATCCTATGGAAATAAATTATTTTTGATTTGATTTGATTTGATTTACTCCTGCCAACCCAGCTACTGTAGGAAGCCTAGACCCTTGATGTTGCCGACAACTTCCTGGAGCGACCTCGGTGTCCCGAGGTGTGTTGCCTGGTAGATTGCCACGCCGGAACATTCCATGTGGGTGGCTGTCTCCTCGACCTCCATGCAGGCTCTGCACATTGTTTAGCAAAGCGTGTCCAGTTATAGCTCCAGTTACCAAGCGAAGCTGTGGCCTCTTGAGCTTCAGAAGCTTACGCGATAATCCGGGCCTGATAATCGGGAGGGTCTGTCTGGCTTGCTTGCAGGTATCCAAGGCTGACCAATAACGTTGGTGAATTACCTTTGTGTGCTGTTGTAGGATTTTCTTCAACCAGCTGAATGGCAATGGTATTATTGGTTCTGTTCCCTCCACTGTCTGTTCCAAACCCAACCTTGCCAGTGCGTCGGCTGCGACGTTGCCGCGCGAGCCACTGTGTCCCTTTATCCACTGCAGGGTAAAAATACTGTGGTTACATACCTCTGACAGGGCTTGGTGACATTCGTATATAAGCCCAGAACTGATAGTGTTGCTTTGTAGAGCTTGCAGAACTGCTTTGTTCTCAGATAGTATGCAGATAGGGAAATCCTTTACCTCTCTTTCTGCAATAGCAGTAGTAGCCATTATGATGCCCATGCACTCGGCTTGGAAGACGGTGTTGTGGGCACCTAATGATGTGGATTTCCTCATGTTTAGATACTTATTCCGAGAATGCCCCGGCACCTGTACCTGAGTTTGTTTAGAACCGTCTGTGAAAATCCTTAGTTCTCTTTAATTGGGGCCCTCCCATTCATGTAGTTGTATTTTGTACCTTTTGTCAAAGACATATTGCTTGGGTATCCTGTTAGTCGCCGCCTTAATAGCGGCTCCTTACCTATGTACTCATCGAGTTTTTCAGTGTGGGGTACCCTAGCATGTCTCCATAGGTTGAGTTTTTCAAGACGCACCGCAGTTGCAGCCGCCTCCTGCTTGATGAAGAGGTGAACCGGAGGCAGATATCCAGTATGACTTCCAAGGCCGCAGTGGGTGTGGTCCTCATGCATCCCGTTGCTGCCATTCAAGCCAGCCAGTTGTTGTAATTTAGCTTCGACAGTGGATAATTTAGTCCGTGGCCACCAGAAAGACTATCGCGGCGTAGCTTACTGTCGGTCTGATTACAGCTGAGTATAGCCAAAGGGTAGTTTTCGGGGTTAGCCCCCAGGTTTTACCTATCCTTCGGCACTGCCAAAATGTGACAGTCGCTTTATCAATCTTGTTCCTCAGATGATTGCTCCAATTCAGGTTGCTATCTAGTATTACACCTAGTTACTTTACCTCAGCAGCAAATTGTAGCTCTGTACCAAACAACCGGGGTGGGCAATAGTTGCCCAGATTGCGCCTGTTGGTGAACCAACAGGCGCAATATGGTTGAATTACCATTGCCGTCTTATTTGGGTTGACTGATAGTTCGTTTGTTGTGCACCAGCGTTCCACGATCCGCAGTGCTGCTTGGGAGACATCACATACAATACTTGTGACGATTCCACTTGTTAGTATCACTATATCAGCGGCATATCCTACCGTATACTAGTGTTGTGTTCAGTTTGGTGATACATTTTCAAAAAATTATATCTGAATAATTATTGCGTTCCAACACCTGAAACTTTTAGACCATGTTTAAAATGACCCAAAGTATCTACCAAAAAATCACGAAAGCCGTAGCAAACCGCGCGTTTTCAAAAGTCTAGCCTTTTATCAATATCTAAGTACTAATTACGAGTTAAAATGTTAATTATATACATGTCATGATAAATAAACTAAAGAAACCAGGTTCGGTCGCTAATCGCTATACGACACTTAAGTTTAGCCGGCTAGTCTTAAGATTAATTTCGAGCCTCGTAACTATTATCTAATCTGTGCCTCGGCTAATGTCCGAAGTCATGTTCGTTTGTGATAACGGATGTCATCTTTAATCGGCTAGACTGCACATTAGCCGATGCGTTTCGGTTAATGTTGGACATTAGTTAGGTAATGTTGAAAACCAAGTATTTGTGCGACTGCGGGGAGCGGGGCGGGGTAATTTTATTCAGATGAAAGCTATTTCTAATATCAGGGCAAAACACTGCGGTAGTTTAGGTGAAGGGTAAAGGGGGTGAGCGAAGCGAAGCGAAGCGAAGCGAACAAAAACTATAATAAGACGAGTATAAGTATTTTTTGTTGTTCTTACATGTTCAACCTAAAGCTACCGCAGTGTTTAGGGCTACCGAATCATTATCAACACTTATTCCAGATTAAGACGGTAATTTTTACACTGATATTGTTATGCTTTTACTATTTAGTTTTGTCGGTATTTCTAAGTCAAGCTATAATTTCGATTTCATACCGAGATTTTGTTTTTATGCGATTGATTCATATAAGTAATAGCTTCCGGCACTGCTTCCAATGCCTTTGCTAGAATTGTGCAGTGTCCCTTATCTGCCTTATAGCTGCCGATTTGGCTTCCTGCTGTATGAATAGTTCTAATGGTATACCTAGCATGATTTCTTTGCTGCTGATGGCGTTGACCTCATGCAGCCTGTGATGGCTACACACGCCATTCTCTGGAACTGCTGTAGTTGTGTTGCTGTTGTGGTTTGTGTTGTACGTGGCCACCATAACAGGGAGCCACATGGGATGATAGGTCTCACCACATCCATCCATCCATCAATATATTTTAGGCTTGAGTCCCCATCCGCTCCCTACCATCTTCCTATACAGAAGAACGATATGTTGGCTTTTTTTAATGTCGCTTCCATGAGGTTAAGTATCATTCTGTCACATTTTTTTGTGTGACATCTGCAGAGACAGAACAATACTAAAAGTATTTGATTATTGAAATCTGAGGTTAGTCGTTTTGAGTTGATGTTACAACATACAGAATAGCTTCATTCTCTTCCTTGGGCATTTAGTTTAAAGGAAGCTAGTTCTTCTAATATATTTATTTATTTATTTTAACCTGATTTACTTTAACATTTTCAGGTGCCAGTTCGAAAATCTCAAGTGCAGAAAGATGGAAAAGGAAGAAGGCAGGAATAGTAGATGAGGCCAGCAAGACAGTCACAAGAATTACCGAGCTCGCCAATCAGATCCTTACCAAAACAGGAAACATGGATATTTACCAAGAAACCTTTGAGAAGATCTCAACATTCCTGGACAAAAAAACTAAAAACAAAGTAGATACGGAATTAGATATGTATGCAGATGACTTTGACACAAAAGAGAAGAAGACCCTTGTAACTTACTCTACTGAGGATCAGAGTACATCAACAGCTGATAATGAGGAAGAGGAGGCAAAGGTTTTGAAGTGGGAGTTTAAGTGGAAGCAGGATGATGGAGATGATAAATTGGAGGGGCCTCACACCACAGAACAGATGCAGAAGTGGGTGTCAGAAGGTTACTTTAAAACTGGTGTGTGGGTGAAGAAGCATGGTGAAGACAGCCAGTTTTATAAATCTAATCGAATAGATTTTGAGTTGTATTTATAAGGAGAAATTTACTGGATTAGCAGTAATTTGTTGTATTTGTCATAATTGAGTACTATATTCATGCCCCAAACATTGTGACTACATAATAGTCCTATTGGTAGGCCCCCCATAAAGGAATATTGGAGCTATAACTGCCCTGTGTGGGAATATACAAAGGAAATTAAAACCATTATTAAAAACTATTTATTACACATATTTCTTTCTGCCTCTAAACAAAACATTCTTGACCAAACTGTAAAGATTTACATCAGTCAATATTCTCGCAATTTGGTGAATAAGTACAATGAATAGGGTGATAACTTGAACTATAACAAATTGAGATATGGATGTTCCTATCTCAAGCCAACTTCCCGTATTTCGGACATAGTAGAGTAGCTGGATCCCCATGATGTTCGAATAAATCAGTACCACCACATTGAGATAGCCTGTAGGTGCCTGAAACCAGAAACATGTACGACTACATGCAAAGTAATGCTAAAGTAAAGCTAACCTAAGCTGTATTGTATCGAGAACATATAGAATAGCATGACAGGATGTTATTTACATAACCAATTGGCTGGTAAGGTGACTTGCTCATTCTATCGGCAGTGAAAACCCTACTTTACTTTACCTAGACACTTGTGATTGTTTACTCCAGGTAGCCGTGTACATGCACGAGAACATCAATTCGTTCCGCAGTCACCACGACATCCACGGACACGCGACCCGCAACTGTCATAGGACTATTGCACACACCCTGGCCAGATAATCGAAGATGACTCACGTCATGGGTCCGACAGTATACAGTCGCATGCCTGAACATATACAAGGTGACATTTAATGAGCTTACCAAATTTTAGGGAATGGTAGTACCCTTCATTATGAACAACTTTCCCCAAGAAACATATGGTCGCAAACGAAACAAAATTTTGGTGCCCCCATAGTAACTCGTAATCAGCTGATCGGGTCAATGTACTGAGGGACAAATATTTTTTTCCCTTTGCGACCATATGTTTCTTGGAGAAAGTTGTTCATAATGTGGGTACTATCATTCCTCCAAATATGGTCAGCTAATTAAATGTCACCTTGTACCTATATATGTCACCGTAAGATTATTAAAACCCTCCCGTTATGCCAGGGAATCAGCGTCATTCCATCCGGCCGCTTGCCATCGTCACGTGCCAGGCTATTGGGTTCGAGGATGGTTGGCATGCCACAACTGGCAAAAGCCAAAATGTCATCATTCAGGCTGGCGTGACGGGACCACCGGCCAGCGCTGCGCTGACGAGAGAGGCCGTGGTGACCTAATTGGTCCACCATGGCACTACAACGGCAACGATGGGGTTCATTCGTACGCACGCCGAGTCGCAGGCAGACGGCAAGTGTCAGAGTGACTCTGTCAAGTAGGGTGCCGATGTGCCTCGAGGGAATAGCGTGCAGCCAGTGTCCTGTCCTGTGTGTCTTTTGCGTGACGGTTGAGTGGTGTGTATTTTGTGCTTCTGATATGCATTCACGTAGTGTGGAGACTTGTGCGCGGTGATGGAAGAATGCTCTGACTGATTGAATTTGTTGTTATGTAGGTTTTGGAAGTATTTGATTTGCTTTCTCTAGAATCAAGTACAAAATTATTTTTTTCTAGTTTTCGGCGACTTACTGACAGGGTTTTACATTTATTATTATAATTTGTATGAAATTCAACTGTTGACATTCTCTAAGCATTGAATTACAATTTCAATTTTAAGTTTATCCTGACATTTAATTTAGTATTACCAATAAATGTTTCAATGTAAGTATAATTTACCTTAGTAACAAGCTGCACAGCTCTAAAGCTGCAAGCTACACAGAGGAATGGCGCTAGGGTCTTCAGGAGTATCAGTCCAGTTATAAGGAAGGGCTGGAATGACGTCACAAAGCACGTCACCCATCGCACTTCGAAGGAATTCAGGGAAGCTATGTTCCCTGTCCCAAAGAACGCTATAATAATGTATAGTAACTGTTACTTGATGTAAGGGTTGAAAATGGACACGTGTCCCATAGTAAAATATATTTTTTTAAAATGGAAACGGATTTAGAAGGTCATAAAAAGCAGACCACTTTTGAATTTTTGAAATACATCTATTACTAAAGTTATGAGCCTCGATAGGTGAAGAACGTAGCGCTAGGTATACCTATAGCGTGATACGTCACGCGACACATACTTCCCTCGTGTCCGTACTGCCATACGCTGTTTACTCGTCCTTGCGCGAACATCTCGAACAAACAGAGTGTTGTATCCTTAAATTATTTATTGTAATAATGGATATTCGATTTGTAAAGGGTCAGTCTGATAACATACCATAGATAGATTACTATATGGTATGGCATTTTTTTTACAAATAACTCTGATTTTATGGGTGTGGAGGTGCGATGGCAGCCACAAATAACGCGATTTTAGTTTTTAGGGTTCCGTACCCGAAGGGTGCTAAACGGGACCCTGCTACTACGCCTCCGCTGTCCGTCCGTCCTTCCGTCACTCACCAGGCTGTATTTCATGAACCGTGATAGTTAGACAGATGAAATTTTCACAGAGATGTATTTCTGTTGCCGCTATAATAACAAATACTAAAAAACAGAATAAAACAAATATTTAAGGGGGCTCCCATACAACAATGCTTTCAATACCACATACAAACTTATGAATGCCTCTGGTTACGTACATGGAGTGTGAAAGTAGCCGTATGTAAAATCCAAACTATTCACTCCAGCCAGACCATCCCTACCATTGTACGGTGGTACGGAACCCTTCGTGAGCGAGTTAGACTCGCACTTGACTTTTTTTATCGGAGGCATGTTATCGCTGTCTACTAGATGAGACACCGTGAATGGCCTTGCCGGACCTGGATATAATTATCAGTAGATTATTTATACGCCTAAGTAAAAAATCAACTCAAATAAGTTGACATTAAAAGCCCTGTAAGGGCATCGCTCGAAATACTGTTGGACCTGGATAATGGTTTGAAAAACAAATACTCTATCAGATGTTATACCAGAAGTTGCCTTGCCGGATCTGGACATAGCTAGCAGTAGATGATTTATTCGCCTAAGTAGAAAATCAACTCAAATAAGTAGATATTCAAAGCCCTGCAAGGGTATGGCCCTCAAATAAGTAGATATTCAAAGCACTGCAAGGGTATGGCCCTCAAATAAGTAGATATTCAAAGCCCTGCAAGGGTTTGGCCCTCCAATATGTAGATATTCAAAGCCTTGCAAGGGTATGGCCCTCAAATAAGTAGATATGCAAAGCCATGCAAGGGTATGGCCCTCAAATAAGTAGATATTCAAACCCTGCAAGGGTATGGCCCTCAAATAAGTAGATATTCAAAGCCCTGCAAGGGTACGGCCCTCAAATAAGTAGATATTCAAAGCCCTGCAAGGGTATGGCCCTCAAATAAGTAGATATTCAAAGCCCTGCAAGGGTATGGCCCTCAAATAAGTAGATATTCAAAGCCCTGCAAGGGTATGGCCCTCAAATAAGTAGATATTCAAAGCCCTGCAAGGGTATGGCCCTCAAATAAGTAGATATTCAAAGCCCTGCAAGGGTATGGCCCTCAAATAAGTAGATATTCAAAGCCCTGCAAGGGTATGGCCCTCAAATAAGTAGATATTCAAAGCCCTGCAAGGGTTTGGCCCTCCAATATGTAGATATTCAAAGCCTTGCAAGGGTATGGCCCTCAAATAAGTAGATATGCAAAGCCCTGCAAGGGTATGGCCCTCAAATAAGTAGATATTCAAACCCTGCAAGGGTATGGCCCTCAAATAAGTAGATATTCAAAGCCCTGCAAGGGTACGGCCCTCAAATAAGTAGATATTCAAAGCCCTGCAAGGGTATGGCCCTCAAATAAGTAGATATTCAAAGCCCTGCAAGGGTATGGCCCTCAAATAAGTAGATATTCAAAGCCCTGCAAGGGTATGGCCCTCAAATAAGTAGATATTCAAAGCCCTGCAAGGGTATGGCCCTCAAATAAGTAGATATTCAAAGCCCTGCAAGGGTATGGCCCTCAAATAAGTAGATATTCTAAGCCCTGCAAGGGTATGGCCCTCAAATAAGTAGATATTCAAAGCCCTGCAAGGGTATGGCCCTCAAATAAGTAGATATTCAAAGCCCTGCAAGGGTATGGCCCTCAAATAAGTAGATATTCAAAGCCCTGCAAGGGTATGGCTCTCAAATAAGTAGATATTCAAAGCCCTGCAAGGGTATGGCCCTCAAATAAGTAGATATTCAAAGCCCTGCAAGGGTATGGCCCTCAAATAAGTAGATATTCAAAGCACTGTAAGGGTATGGCCCGAAAAACTTTTGGAACTGGTCGTTATTCTGGAACATGAAATAGAGAGTTTTCTACCAGATAAAATAACGTGAACGGCCTTGCCGCACTTGAAATAGCTAATAGTCGATAATTTAATTATACTAATTATACCTTGGACACTATTTACACACATTTATCTAGCCCCAAACTATAGGTAGGGTACCCTGTATCTTGGGTACTAGACAACGATACACATACTTATATAGATAAATATTATACTTCGATAGATAAACAACCATGACGGGGTACAAACATGCGTTCTCATCAAACAAATATTTGCCCCCACCGGGACTCGAACCCGGGACCCTTGGCTTCGTAGGCAGGGTCGCTGCCGACTCCGCCATTCAGGTCGTCAATTTATTTATTTATATTATTTATACGCCTAATTAGAATATCAACTGAAATAAGTTGATATTCCCAACCCTGTAGTTGGGATATCAACTTATTTGAGTTGATATTCTACTTAGGCGTATTAATATTCTACTGCTACCTATTTCCAGGTCCGACAATGGTACGTCTGGTGTTTCATCATGTAGAGTCGACCTTACTGCATGTTCAAAAGTAACCGCCAGGTCCAAAAGTATTTCGAGCCCTGCCCTGACAGGGTTGGGAACATTATCTTATTTGAGTTAATATTCTACTTAGGCGTATAAATAATATACTAGTTACTATATCGGTCAGGCTAGGCCATTCACGGTGACACGGAGACTATTCCCTTCTGCATATTAAAGAATAATGACCAGGTCCAAAAGCTTTTCGGGCCATACCCTTACAGGGCTTTGAATATAAACTTATTTGGGTCGATGTTCTACTTAGGCGTATAAATCATATACTGCTAGCTGTATACAGGTCCAGCAAGGCTACTTCTGGTGTTTCATCTGATAGAGTAGTCTGCATGTTCAAAAGAAACGGCCAGGTCCAATAGTTTTTCGGGATAAACCCTAACAGGGCTTAAAATATCAACTTTTTTGAGTTGATGTTTTTAATTAGACATATAAATCATCTACTGTTAGCTATATCCAGGTCCGGCAAGGCCATTCACTGTGTCTTATCTGGTAGAGTCAATCCTACTGCTTGTTCCAGAGTAACATCCGAGGCCCAAAGTGTTCGGGCCATGTCTTTACAGTGCTTTGAATATCAAATGAGTTCAGTTGATTTTCCACTTAAGCATATAAATCATCTACTGATAGCTATAGCCAGGTCCGGCAAGGCCATTTTTGGGGATACATCTGGTAGAATTGTCCCTACTGCATGTTCAGGAATACCGTACTGGCCCAAAAGGTTTTCGGGGTTATACCCTTTGAGGGCTTTGAATATCAACTTGAATTAGTGAGTTATTATATTACTTAGGGTTATAATTATAAAACATCTACTGCTAGGATGATTTCAGGTCCGGAAAATTCACTAAGGGTATTTCATCTGGTAGAATAGACCCAGCTGCATTTTATAGATTACCGTCTAGTTACAAAAGTTATATAGGCCTTACAATTATTTTACTTCAAATACTATAATGTTGAGAAATATTTTCAATAAAAACAAACCACGTAGGTACATTTTAATGCATAATTATTTTTTCAAGTCAGTAATTCAATTCTCCATGTTGCGTGACAGCGGGCTAGCCCATCGCTGCAGCTATAGACCGGTGTGAACTTGAACGCAACTGTGTTTTTTCCACTCCGTATGAGATGTGAAAAAGAGGGACGTTATATATGTAGCTTCGTTGATTAATATGTTAAAAAAATATCAAACAACGAGCAATAGCTCACGACACGTAACAGTATTATTTATAATAAAAGGATACAAAGAAGAACGCTCTCCTAAAGTCTTGACGACTTATACTCCTCTCAATATTCATGAATCTTTGGTCCCCATTTTGTAAGTGTTTTCCTTCATTTTCAAAGGAGAAGTTTGTCAACTGAAATAGATTATTAGAGATTCATATTCATATTTGGAAAAGTAGTGCCCTCATATTGTTATCATCATATTAAATTTTGTATTTTACCTGATATTTGTTCGAATACTGAAGTCGGAACTCTATCGATATCCAGCATATGGTATTGAAGATCAATGTCACAAGGAATAGACCCTCATGCGAGACCGACAGCAGCAGATAAAATGTCAATATCGATGTATTTATCGCCAATACTCGACATATTAGCGAATTCGATGTCGTTAGTGGCAATATGAGGGAAGTAGCTGAAAGAGTAAACACATCCAACATCAAAAACAACATCACCTTAGCCACAAGTATATTTGCTAATAATACTTCAAAATAATCAGTAATAAATCTACGAATACTCTAATCTTATTTATGCTTATCAGTCATGGTTACCTGCTATTGTCCAAGCTAACGTCTGATAGACATAGGAAACGGGTGTACCCATTTCAAATCTCTTGGACTGTGCATAAATATTTTCGAGTGAGACAACGAGAATGATAATTTGGGAAATACTGAGAAAGATCTCTCTTCGCCTTTCTTTCCCTTGATGGCATAGAGGTCTCAATATTGTGTAAGTGTATGCAGCAAATATTAGCGTCCATATGACCCCAGCCACAACTCTGAAACATGCGAATTATCGTCAAGGAAAATATCACCCACTTTTACTTCTCTGCTAAATCATAAAATCGATCGATACTCTGAAAGTATGGTATTGGTACGTGGTTCTACTCACACCAACTCAATGAAGACCTGCTTCCCAACAACAGGCATGAACGTGAAGGCACTAAGTAGAATGCAACTGACTGACCATAAACATAAGATGGTTTTGGAGAGATGGCTCCTTGCAGTCGAGAAGAATGGCCACAACGCCATGCCGATCAGTGGTATACTCAACATCCATCTATAAGTGAACGAGAGTCCCTGGAATTTGAAAGGGAGATGATCAGATACTTACGTATCGTCACATCTCTTACAAAATTCCCTTTCTTCAAGAAATTCTTGTCATGTCTAGGTTTGCTAGAAGAAAACTCTTTTAGAGATTTGTTCGCCTTTTTTAGATATGTGTGCATGTTATAAGCTATAAATGAAACGTAGTTATCCAATAAATTTATCAAAACCAAGGGAGGTCCCTAAATCGATTCAGGTCAGTAGGTTTATTTACTGTTTGGTTGCTCACGTCAACGTCTCAAAGGCGGCAGCCTGAGCATCAATTGGACCCGTCTTCGTCAGCGGAATGGACTTTTTGCCGTCCGCCCTAGATCGACCTTAGAGGGCAGTCGTCGTGAGGTGGGCCATGCTCTGAATGTCTCCGCAGCAGCAGAAAGGGATTGTCTCTGCACCACCACTGTGTATTAGTTCGGCGCAGCGGCCCCGGCCAGTCCGGAGTCGGTTCAGCTCGGTCCAGCAATTGCGTGGAAGGTTGAAGCCATGTAGCGGATCGTTCGGGTATTTGACCAGGCGCGTTTGGAGATCCGTTCAGTAGTTCTTGATAGAGTAACTAAAGGTCATCCTCACGAATTTTTTCCTTTACTAGCCGAAGCCCGGGGCTTCACCCGCGTGGAGTTGTGTAAAAATGGCGTAGTCTTATGCAAAAACAAGAGTTTCTTATTCTTTAACTTTAAATTTATTGTTAGTGCCCCCACCGTTGATGCGGCCATGTCGTACATACTCCCCTCCTTATTTTTCTCTCATCGTAGGAACTACCTCTTACCTAGACTACCTACATGCCACATCTTCACGGGTCAAGTTGCTTGCTTATATTTTTTTCACTACATGTTAACCTTAATTTGCTCATGTAAAGCTTTATCCCACCAAAAACATTCTGTAAAAAACTAGCCAAGTCTCGATGGAGCTGCTTGTTTATCTCTAAAAAGTAATGAAATCTAGACAAAGTCGTGCCAAGTCTAAGGTTCCTTACTGCGATTTCTTTATTATTATAGTTAATGTTGCGTGACTTGGCCGTTGAACATTCTTTATACGTTAGTGGGTACAAGTCAATTTAGAACTGCGTCGTATTTAATTACAATAAATTACAAGCTGCAAGTTTCCTGATAGGGACACGTTATCCGGGAGATATGAAAACGGTATACACCGAATCTATACCAAAAGAAAACCAAGCTCTTGTGTTTTCTAATCAGGGTCACAAGGTACTCCAGATCTTCGATTATCCTAGTTTTTATAGTTTTCCCTTTATGTGGCCCTTAAACCCTAACTCTGTACCAAATTTCAGCTGTCTGAGTTTATGGGAAGTACTAGTTCTATTCTGATGATCATGAGTGAGTGAGTGTCATAAATGCGAAACTTTGCTTTCGCTTAACTTCGGAACTAAATGACCCACAACTTGAAATTTTGGATTTTAAGTATGTGATTATAGCTTACGGATGACGAAAATTTCTGCGTTCTGGTCTTATCCAGAGGTTCTCAAATAGGGGCCTGAAAATGCAGCGAAATGGTTAAAGGATGGTACGGCAGTGTTTGCTTCGCGCTCGACTTGGTGGGGGCGGGGGGTGATATTTATAGGCAATTTTTGCAGTTAAGCATAAAATAACAG
The DNA here is from genome assembly GCA_949825045.1 of Argyresthia goedartella. NCBI lineage: Eukaryota > Metazoa > Arthropoda > Insecta > Lepidoptera > Argyresthiidae > Argyresthia > Argyresthia goedartella. Next base: position 18,498,867 of record OX463810.1, read on the forward strand.
TTCCCTTATTTAGTGCTACGCTCGGAAAAAAAAACAAAACCAGTGCGCCATTTTCCATAAATATCTGTTTTCGTTTTCGTTCTACGTTTTTTACCAAATAAGTCATTTTTTTCAGCACAAGTGTGTTGAAAAACGTTGTATGAAACTTGTTTGCATTGATCATACACACTCGGCTCCCTTACAGCTGTCAGCGGTTTGCCATTTATTTAGTGCGGCGCCCAGAAAAAAACAAAACCAGCGCGCCATTGCCATAAATATTTGTTTAAGTTTTCGCCATGCCTGACAGCGCGCGATAATAATACCGCCTCGCTCATGAGTATTAACCAACTTAGCAGACTTGTATCATAATTTACTATTACTGAATTACGAGTATGAACTACCTATCCGCAAATTCATAGGTCGAGTTTATTTTTTCTTACAAAGTTCACCCAACCCCCTTAATGGGAAAAATTTGAAAAAACTCTTGTTAACTGACTTTTCGCATCTATAAACTATCTACCTGCAAAATACAACCCCATTTACCCCCCTTAGGAGATGAATTTCGCCAAGTCCCTTCTTAGTGCTTAGTGCTACCATACGCTACATAAGGAACCCCTGTACAAAGTTTCATGCCTCTAGGTCGACCGGTTTAGGCTGTAAGTTTTTCTGTCATCAGTCAGTCAAATACCGTTGAACTTACCATTGCAAGCGATCCCATGATGTAACAAACGAATTCAGTAGCCACTGTAGCAATTAGCCTTTGCTTCTTTAGTAATTCAAAAGAATTCCTCCAGATGAAACTCGACGATAATACATACCACCATAGTAGAATGGCAAGTAAGAAATAAATATAATACTGAGGCGGCAGATTTTGTTCTGGAAAAGACAAAAAGCAGATGTAAGCAGATCCCAGGAAGCCATATCGTTTTAATAAGAGTGATACTGGTAACTAAGTAAATGCGAAACTAAACAAATAGTTTCATACAATACACGCAGTTTTGTTATCACCTATAAAGCCTGCATGGGTCAGATCCGAAATGACAATTACTAGTAGGTACGCCTCCGATTGTCCACATGATATGTCTGCGATCTTATGACCAATAGTTTGGAGCGTGAAATTAAGGATAGAATATTAGATTAAGGGATTTCGAAGTCAAGATGCCAGACTTACCGTAAACAAGATAAATTGATACTAAACACAACCCCATAAAAACCATGTTTAGTCCACTCAATCTAAAATTTCTTCTGGCTAATGCAATTTGAGAGATTTTGGAGGATGCATCAATTTGAGTACGCATGTTTTGTTCCAGTAATGTTTTGAGTAAACAGGCAATCCACCCAGAGAAAGCCAACGTTACTAACACCAATAATGGCCTCTGATAGTAATTGTGATAGTAATGTAGTCCGGAAAGACTCAAATACATTATTTCTTCACTCAAAAGTATCTAAAACAAGAATATAAATGACTTACTATTCAAACATACTTTTTAACTAAAGCGACAAGATAACAAAATAGGATTTTGAACTATGTTCACATAATAATGCAATGAGTATATAAATATGTCAGTATAATATAAATTATGCTGAGTGATTATACCTACCAGTCTATCATATTTCTCTTCAGCCATAAATTTCTCAGTTAACTCTATAATCTCTTGGTATTTCCGTTTGTCCAACGGCTCATAAGGTTGGTATAATACTGATATGGCGTTGATCTCAACATCATGTTGCTTCTTATGATACTGGGAGGCCAACTGCCTACAATTTCCATAAATAGCTTTGGCTTTATTTGGTAGCGTCATGTTCAGTAGTTCTGATGGTAGCTGACCCTGAAAAAAGCAACATCAATTTCATTTTAGTGGACAAGAAATTTAAAGATTCGCTTCCAAAGACCCATTAGTGCATCTTGATGCCTTGATCTTTTAAATGGCGCATGTTCTGGGACACATTTTATGTAACATCTTTTTACCACATGTAAGCAATAAATAAATGAATACTGAATACTGAAAGTTCTGTGACCATGATTATTAAGAAGGACTGAATAGGTTGAAGACACTCTTTTCTTAATGCGAATGGAATGGACTAATGGACAGAAATTCAACAGGACTTTTGAACAGTAGATACTTCGATTTTATATATCTGATAGGTATTGCGACTAGGAATGTGATTGAAAAGAAATTTAAAAAAAAAGTGACTAACTGCCAAACTAGCAATTAAATTAATTCAAATCTTTCAAAAAACTGTCACAATCGCAGCGCGAGAGAATCAAGCTACAGATACTAACAATAGAATTGACGGGAACCGGCACCGCAATGACTGTCGCCATCAGAGGTGTCAGGTCAGCCTGGTTGATGTCCAACCTGTTGTGTAAGGGCAAACCAAATGTCGAACTGTCTATGGCTGTCATAGGTTTCTGCTGGACTCCAGTCCCCCATAGCACATAGGGGGTTTGGGTTTCGTGATCGTCGCCTGCCCCATGTGATCCTGGAATATTTAAAGAAACTAATTTAGAAGAGGGGGAGAGAGGTCTTTGTCAGGAGTGGGACATTATGGGCTCATAATAAATATTAATAAATAAATAATAATTTATGTCAGGAATATTTTAAGAAACTTAATAACTTCAGTTAGGTACCAACTTTTCTTCATTTACTCCTACAACTTATGAATTATTGTAGTTACCTAATGAAAATCAAATAAAAATAACATATTTTTGTACACTTACAACCATGGACGAATAAATTCGTCCAAGCTTAACACAGAAAATTTTAACTCTAATTAGAGGAAATGATCCTTTGACTTCTTAAGAAATATTATAAAGGAAATCCTCTAAAAAATATATTGCTAATCTTACCCCAATCAGTCATGCCATGGTCTGATGTCATCAGGAATGTTGTTTTACCATCGTCATCATAGAATTGTCTAATTATTTGTTCAATTTTTCTTATTCCTTCATCAACAAACCTCAGTGTTGTTAAAAATTGTCTGGAATAATAAATGTTACACATAAACAGTAACTAAAGCTACGAGCATTGACATTGGTCCCACACTAAGATACCCTGAATCAGAAATATACACAGTCAGGTCATAAGTTCTGTCACACAATAAAAACTTTTGAATTTAGAACGCTGGCCACAAAAAAGTTTGTTGAATTCGAATTTCGAATTTTTCATGAAAATAAAAATGTGTACATTTTAGAATTTTCCTCATTTTTAAATATGGAGTGGACACTTAAAGAAGACCGTGTCGCAGTTATTGCGTTGCATCGTTGCGGTTACGCGCCAATTCAGATTTTCGACTTACTGAAAAATTTGAATATAACCAAAAGATTCGTTTATCGTACCATAAAACGATACAATGAAGACTCTAGTGTAGATGACAGGTCAAGAAGTGGTCGCCCTCGCTCTGTTAGGACTTCAACAGTGATAAAAGCTGTGAAGGCGCGAATTCAAAGAAATCCCATACGTAAGCAGAAACTGTTGGCCCTTCAGATGGGGTTAAGCAGGACCACGGTGAAAAGGGTGTTAAATGAAGACTTAGGGCTTAGGGCATATCGAAGAAAAACAGGACATCGTTTGGACGCTCGTTTAATGGACCTGAGACTGAAGAGATGCCGCGCTTTGTTGAAGCGGTACGCGGGAAAAAAGCATCGGGAAATTCTTTTTTCGGATGAAAAAATTTTCACCGTGGAAGAGAGCTACAACAAACAAAATGATAAGGTGTACGCACACAGCAGTGAAGAAGCGAGCAACCGTATTCCGCGTGTCCAACGAGGTCATTTTCCATCCTCGCTCATGGTTTGGTTGGGAGTATCTTATTGGGGCTTAACTGAGGTACATTTTTGTGAGAAAGGCGTAAAAACGAATGCAGTTGTGTATCAAAATACAGTCCTCAAGAACCTTGTGGAACCTGTTTCTCATACCATGTTTAATAACAGGCACTGGGTATTCCAACAAGATTCTGCGCCAGCTCATAGAGCGAAAAGCACACAAGACTGGCTGGCGGCGCGTGAAATCGACTTCATCCGGCACGAAGACTGGCCCTCCTCCAGTCCAGATTTGAGTCCGTTAGATTACAAGATATGGCAACACTTGGAGGAAAAGGCCTGCTCAAAGCCTCATCCTGATTTGGAGTCACTCAAGGCATCCTTGATTAAGGCAGCCGCCGATATTGACATGGACCTCGTTCGTGCTGCGATAGACGACTGGCCGCGCAGAATAAAGGCCTGTATTCAAAATCGCGGGAGTCATTTTGAATAAACTTTATTACCATAAGAATCTATGTTTTATTAAGTTCATTTTGCTATATAAATGTTTACATAAATAATAAACATGTCTAAATTATTTCATATTGCACATGTGACAGAACTTATGACCTGACTATGTATAAATATACGACGACCTCTGTTGGCGCAGCGGTTGTGGCTTTCCCTACCATGCGATAGGTCCCGGGTTCGATCCCCGGCTGGGGGTAAAGAAGAAAAAATATTTGGTAATGGTAACTTACTCAGTCTTAGGTTTGTGGGTGTGTCCTGAAGTATCAGTGCCTAATAAATGCAAAAAAAATGCTATTTTCTTTTGATGCAACTTCTCTTTGAGCGCCACATCATGCTTTGCTCTCTGAAAGAAATCTTCAACATTATGAAATACCCATCCATCCAGAAGTGTTGTGTTTTTATTTGTACTGAATCCTTGGTCATATGGATCAAACTTGTGTACTGAGATATGGTCATCAACAGCGCCTTTAGTAAATATATCTAGAATATCATAAGTTCCCCAACACCAGGTATACTCCGTCTGATTGAATACCGAATCAAAGTCTACTGGATTTTCCTTCCATCCCTTAACAATAGCTGATGGGTCTTCATAGAATCCAGCTATAACAGCGACATGGCCAGGTCGCGACTCTGTCGGCACTCTTGTATGTGATATACCCCATCTTCCATTTGAGCTAGCTATAGACCTGTACGGGAGACAAAAAAAGAAAGTAAAAGTTTTTTCTCACTGCTCGGAAATGTGGCGAAAGATGGTCAGTAATGGGGCCGCAAAACAATTAATAGTTTTACCAGGACAACATTTTTAGGCTGTCAACTGTCTTTGTAGCAACCTCTTGCTCCTGAAGATTCAATCAGTTTTGTGGTTAAAACAGTGATACAGCGAAAAAAACAGTGCCAAAGTGGAAATAAACTCCTTTATTACGGATTATTATCTACTCGGAAAATACTTATACTAAATTTTAAACTCCTTTATTACGGATTATTATCTACTCGGAAAATACTTATACTAAATTTCGCGATTGGCAATTTCAATTCAATTCATTCATCTACCCCACAAAAAAAAAACTCGAGTCGCGCTAAATATATTCTTACTTTACTATTAATTTCGTTTTGGTACCCCCCCCCCCCCCTCACCCTTGATCGCTATCGCTAAATATGTTCATAGTCGTTTACCCGTATCCCTTACATACCTCTATACTACCTACCTGCTTTTCAGCTTCCTATCTACCAAATTTCAGATACATAGGTCAAGTTTTATTTTTATTTTCATACAAAATTCCAAATATACGCAAAATTATCTAAATTAACTTTAATTCATCTCTCTATATCATAATCTAAAGAGTACGTCCTACACCGTACATTACTGAACCATTTGTTATTCTTGAGGATCTCCATTTTTCTCCAATTATGTAAGCGATATAAGAATTGGTCTGGGTTTGGGTTTATCCCCCTTTTTACTGAGTCTTTGGGCATGGCTGACTTCCCATCTATCCCACGTTTCTAGTTTCGCATTTGCGCTTAATCCGTTCAAGGCATTCACTACCACCTCGACAAATTTTTCGTTGCTATCCGCTTCTTCCACACATTAATTTATTGTTAAACGCTGGTAAAACCGAGTGTATAAAATTCTCACTTCCAAATGTCAGGCCAGTTGAGACCAGTTTCGTGTTAGACAGCAACAAGTTAGAATTAGTAAATGATACGAAGTTCTTAGAATAACCATTGATAGCAAATTGCAGTGGGGACCCCACATAGATAAATTAGCTGTTAAATTAAGTTCTGTGGCTTACGCTGTTAGGAACATCAGACAAAACACTGATGTGGCTACATCTAGGCTATATAATAATTCATAGTGTAATATTTGTATTAGTTAAACACAAGCAATTTTTAAAAGAGATCTAAAATTTTATCCGTGGGTATTCCTTCGCCCTACTTCTCCCACAGTGGTCCAATGTAGAGAAGTAGCAAAACATGATGTTTGCTTTGTATATTTAAATATCTACAGTAATAAAGAAATTTGACTTTGACTTTGATTACTTGAAGGTTGAAACCATCCTTGAATCATCTTTAGACCATACCCCAGTCATTGCCACTATCAGCACAACATTGACTAATATACCAACAAATCCTTCTCTATATAACAAAAACATAGACTGGGATGGTTTCCGGCAGTATTTACTACTTTATAATCTGGACTGGAGGAGGGCCAGTCTTCGTGCCGGATGAAGTCGATTTCACGCGCCGCCAGCCAGTCTTGTGTGCTTTTCGCTCTATGAGCTGGCGCAGAATCTTGTTGGAATACCCAGTGCCTGTTATTAAACATGGTATGAGAAACAGGTTCCACAAGGTTCTTGAGGACTGTATTTTGATACACAACTGCATTCGTTTTTACGCCTTTCTCACAAAAATGTACCTCAGTTAAGCCCCAATAAGATACTCCCAACCAAACCATGAGCGAGGATGGAAAATGACCTCGTTGGACACGCGGAATACGGTTGCTCGCTTCTTCACTGCTGTGTGCGTACACCTTATCATTTTGTTTGTTGTAGCTCTCTTCCACGGTGAAAATTTTTTCATCCGAAAAAAGAATTTCCCGATGCTTTTTTCCCGCGTACCGCTTCAACAAAGCGCGGCATCTCTTCAGTCTCAGGTCCATTAAACGAGCGTCCAAACGATGTCCTGTTTTTCTTCGATATGCCCTAAGCCCTAAGTCTTCATTTAACACCCTTTTCACCGTGGTCCTGCTTAACCCCATCTGAAGGGCCAACAGTTTCTGCTTACGTATGGGATTTCTTTGAATTCGCGCCTTCACAGCTTTTATCATTGTTGAAGTCCTAACAGAGCGAGGGCGACCACTTCTTGACCTGTCATCTACACTAGAGTCTTCATTGTATCGTTTTATGGTACGATAAACGAATCTTTTGGTTATATTCAAATTTTTCAGTAAGTCGAAAATCTGAATTGGCGCGTAACCGCAACGATGCAACGCAATAACTGCGACACGGTCTTCTTTAAGTGTCCACTCCATATTTAAAAATGAGGAAAATTCTGAAATGTACACATTTTTATTTTCATGAAAAATTCGAAATTCGAATTCAACAAACTTTTTTGTGGCCAGCGTTCTAAATTCAAAAGTTTTTATTGTGTGACAGAACTTATGACCTGACTGTGTATATTTCTGATTCAGGGTATCTTAGTGTGGGACCAATGTCAATGCTCGTAGCTTTAGTTACTGTTTATGTGTAACATTTATTATTCCAGACAATTTTTAACAACACTGAGGTTTGTTGATGAAGGAATAAGAAAAATTGAACAAATAATTAGACAATTCTATGATGACGATGGTAAAACAACATTTCTGATGACATCAGACCATGGCATGACTGATTGGGGTAAGATTAGCAATATATTTTTTAGAGGATTTCCTTTATAATATTTCTTAAGAAGTCAAAGGATCATTTCCTCTAATTAGAGTTAAAATTTTCTGTGTTAAGCTTGGACGAATTTATTCGTCCATGGTTGTAAGTGTACAAAAATATGTTATTTTTATTTGATTTTCATTAGGTAACTACAATAATTCATAAGTTGTAGGAGTAAATGAAGAAAAGTTGGTACCTAACTGAAGTTATTAAGTTTCTTAAAATATTCCTGACATAAATTATTATTTATTTATTAATATTTATTATGAGCCCATAATGTCCCACTCCTGACAAAGACCTCTCTCCCCCTCTTCTAAATTAGTTTCTTTAAATATTCCAGGATCACATGGGGCAGGCGACGATCACGAAACCCAAACCCCCTATGTGCTATGGGGGACTGGAGTCCAGCAGAAACCTATGACAGCCATAGACAGTTCGACATTTGGTTTGCCCTTACACAACAGGTTGGACATCAACCAGGCTGACCTGACACCTCTGATGGCGACAGTCATTGCGGTGCCGGTTCCCGTCAATTCTATTGTTAGTATCTGTAGCTTGATTCTCTCGCGCTGCGATTGTGACAGTTTTTTGAAAGATTTGAATTAATTTAATTGCTAGTTTGGCAGTTAGTCACTTTTTTTTTTAATTTCTTTTCAATCACATTCCTAGTCGCAATACCTATCAGATATATAAAATCGAAGTATCTACTGTTCAAAAGTCCTGTTGAATTTCTGTCCATTAGTCCATTCCATTCGCATTAAGAAAAGAGTGTCTTCAACCTATTCAGTCCTTCTTAATAATCATGGTCACAGAACTTTCAGTATTCAGTATTCATTTATTTATTGCTTACATGTGGTAAAAAGATGTTACATAAAATGTGTCCCAGAACATGCGCCATTTAAAAGATCAAGGCATCAAGATGCACTAATGGGTCTTTGGAAGCGAATCTTTAAATTTCTTGTCCACTAAAATGAAATTGATGTTGCTTTTTTCAGGGTCAGCTACCATCAGAACTACTGAACATGACGCTACCAAATAAAGCCAAAGCTATTTATGGAAATTGTAGGCAGTTGGCCTCCCAGTATCATAAGAAGCAACATGATGTTGAGATCAACGCCATATCAGTATTTTACCAACCTTATGAGCCGTTGGACAAACGGAAATACCAAGAGATTATAGAGTTAACTGAGAAATTTATGGCTGAAGAGAAATATGATAGACTGGTAGGTATAATCACTCAGCATAATTTATATTATACTGACATATTTATATACTCATTGCATTATTATGTGAACATAGATCAAAATCCTATTTTGTTATCTTGTCGCTTTAGTTAAAAAGTATGTTTGAATAGTAAGTCATTTATATTCTTGTTTTAGATACTTTTGAGTGAAGAAATAATGTATTTGAGTCTTTCCGGACTACATTACTATCACAATTACTATCAGAGGCCATTATTGGTGTTAGTAACGTTGGCTTTCTCTGGGTGGATTGCCTGTTTACTCAAAACATTACTGGAACAAAACATGCGTACTCAAATTGATGCATCCTCCAAAATCTCTCAAATTGCATTAGCCAGAAGAAATTTTAGATTGAGTGGACTAAACATGGTTTTTATGGGGTTGTGTTTAGTATCAATTTATCTTGTTTACGGTAAGTCTATTCCCTCCCTTATCAACACTCTGACCGAAATGACAGGTCAGATGTTGCCACTTTTTGTTAAAAAAATATTGTGAGTAGGTAAAGAATGATTTAGTTCATTGGGGTAGTTTTTAGAATCATTGGCAGTAGAAGGGGCGTAAAAGGGGTTAAATCTGGTAGGGGCTGGGTCCCTTATTATAATATAACGCTATAAGTAGCGGCATGAAACTCTAGCGCTGACCTTGGCAGTGCGTTGCAGTGCGTCTCTTTCGCGTTCATTATAGTGCATCGCAGTGCGTCTCTTTCGCATTCATTATGTCATAATGAACGCGAAAGAGACGCACTGCGACGCACTGCCAAGGACAGCGCTAGAGTTTCGTGCCGCTACTTGTACCACTCTTATTGCAAGGTAATGCATATTGGGCTGGCTATAGATATCATTCACACAATTTTTATTATTATATTATAGGTGTGGGTCTCTTGCAGCTCCCCTGTCCCCCTAGTATAGTTTTTTTGCAAGGAAATGTATAGTTTTTGGGAAATAAATTAATTTGATTTATTGTTCACATAATTTTTGTTGTGAAAGTGACATAATGCAAGTATGCAACGCGTAGAGGGTTAGGGGAGAGCTTCCTATGTGGTCTTGTAGCATTTTAGCATATTTTTTTACAAAAATACTAAGAAAAATATTTATTTAATGAAAATATGCAGCTTAACCATTTACTTAGCAGCAGAAAAATGTATTTTGTAGAAGGGCTTGTAGAGTCAGCTCTTCTAAATCTACCCTGACTTCATATTTTTTGTTAAAAAGAAAGGCTTTTTTATGCGGTCTGTCCCTGTAGTGGCTTCAGGGACTTCTTTGAGTGCCTTTGCCAAAATGGTGCAGTGACCTTTGTCTCTTGGTTGACCTTACCATTGTCCCGTGTTGTACAGTCTTAGGGCTGTAGATTTTGCTTACTGCTGCACAAAGAGGTTCAATGGTGGTATTCCCAGTATAATTTCCAGGGCTGCTGATGGTGTCGTCCTCATGCAGCCTGAGATGGCTACATATGCCATTCTCTGGAATTGTTGTAGTTGTGCTTCGGTTGTGCTTTGCATTGTTCGTTGTCACCATACTAAGCAGCCATATGTGACTACTGGTCTGACTGCTGCCTTGAACATCCATTGACATATCTTCGGTTTTAGTCCCCATTTATCACCCACCATCTTTCAGCATTGGAAAAGTGATATGGTTGCTTTTAGAGTTGCATCTAGTTGTTTGTTCCAGCTTAGTTTGCTGACAATCCATAGACCTAAGTATTAAACATTCTTAGTAAGGGTTAGTGTTTTATTGAAGAGCTTAGGCAGCTTGTAGTTAGACCCTGTAGAGGGTTAGGGGAGAGCTTCCTATGTGGTCTTGTGGCATTTAAGCATATATTTTACAAAAATACATTGATATAAAAAAATATATAGCCACTAGTACCTTATATTGAGAAAAATATTTACTTATTGAAAATATGCAGCTTAATCATTTATTTAGCAGTAGAAAAATGTATTTTTTAGAAGTGCTTGATTTTTATACCATTGTTCATTGACAAACCATATGTAAAATTAAACCAGTAGGTAATTAAAACATTAATTTGATAAATAAAATATTTTATCACATCCATAATGTAAAGCAATATCCTATCAATGTTCTCTAGTTTTTCATCCTAATTAGAATTATATCAAACTGTAGATGGCAACATTATTTCAAGAAGTGATGTTTGAAGCTGTCTGTTTCCTTCGTTATTTGAGCAATTATATATATGATGATTTTGCTCTATTTAATTTTGATTAATAAATGATTTTACGGGAGTATTAGATTAGGAAACTGTGCAATTTTTAACCTGTGTAAGTTAGTAATCATACATTGTTTGAGGGACGAGCATATGGCAGAACCAAAATTTGAGTTTCAATCCTCACATTCTGCAACTCTGGTAGGGTCCATAAACTAATGTATATATTTAAAACCCTTCGACTTATGGGTGATAGAGGGCTGATAAAAAGAATTTATCAGGCTCTTTGTCAGTCATTTCATTACTGACGTACTGCACCAGCTCATGGGGTGGTGCATCACAAACCCTACTTTTGAAACTGGAACGAGCTCAAAGAGCAGTCTGAAAAGTTTGTACTTTCAAACCCTACCTATTTTCTATTGAACCACTTTATAATTTCTGTGATATCCTTGCAATACGACAACTATTTATTTATCAAGTAATTCATAATCAACTTTCCTCTTCAAAGTTTAACCCCAACTTCTGTATAAAACGCCGCGATGACAGAGTTTTGTTACAGTCACATATTTTTAAAATATCCTTTTCTCATATTTTTTTCAGTTTCCAAGGTCCTTTCATTTGAAATAGAATTAAAAGACAAGTTCATTTATACTCCCTCAATATTCATTATCTTAAAGCTGCAGTTTCAAAATTTCTAACAACTCTATCATGTGATCAAACCGAAGATCTCCTACAATCGTAAAATGATATATCATACATGAACATTAATTATAACTAATATATGTATGTTATATTTATTAACTTATCTCTTATAGTTTTTTCATTGATTAATATGTGTACATATGATATTTCCTGTTCAACAAAGTTGCATATATCTACACACCCTCTCACACACACTCACACATACTCATACAACTGAAAGAGAGGCCACTCAACTCACATATAATTTTAATATTAATAGTCTCAACATTTTCGAAGTATTGTTAATTATTTGTTAACATAATCTCCTTTCGGTATTGTATTAACTTGTTAATCTGCACTGTAATATATATTTAAAAATTAGCAACACACCTTATTTTAGAAGAGCACTGCAGCCTGAAATACAGGTATTTTTCCTAGCTCAGGTTCCGGATGTCCCTACCATAAAGACTAAAACCTAATTAAGCTAAGAACTTTTGTGAACCAATAAAATATTATTATTATTATTAAACAAACCAATAATGTATTTTCTGAGCTGTTTTTTTTCTAGCGAGTGCCAACTTGCGATCTGCGCCAACACCATATAGTTACAGTTTATCGCGGGCCACTTTTCCGCAACTCGACGTCTTTTGCGCCTATTTTGCGTGATGATGGTTGGGGCATTACTCCTACCAACCCAGCTCCTGTAGGAAGCCTAGCACCTTGACGCTGCCGACGACTTCCTGGAGCGACCTCGGCGAGGTGTGTTGCCCGGTAGATGGCCACGCGGGAACATTCCAGTAGGACATGGGTGGCTGCCTCCTCGACCTCCATGCAGGCTCTGCACAGTGGGCGGTCTATAACACCTAGAGTGTGTAAGTGCTGTTTATTTAGCACAGCATGTCCAGTCTTCACTTCGGTTACCAAGCGGAGCTGTGACCTCTTAAGCTTCAGAAGCTTACCTGATAATCCGTGTCTGATCATCGGGAGGGCCTGTCTGGCTTGCTTGCAGATATCCAAGGTTGACCAATAAAGTTGTTCAGTCACTTCTGTGTGCTGTCGTAGGGTTTTCCTCAACCAGCTGAATGGCAGTGGTATTATGGGTTCTGGTTCCTCCAACGTCTGTTCCGAAGCCAACCTTGCCAGTGCGACGGCTGCGTCGTTGCCGCGCGAGCCACTGTGTACCTTTATCCACTGCAGGTTAACAGTACTGGGGTTAAGCCCGGAGATGATGGTATTACATTTAAGCCCTTGCAGAACTGCCTTGCTGTCGGATAGTATGCGGATAGGGAAATCCTTTAGCTCTCTTTCTGCAATAGCTGGAGTAGCCATCATGATGCCCATGCACTCGGCTTGGTAGACGGTGTTGTAGGCACCTACAATGTGGATCTCCTCATGTTTAGATCTTCCGAGAATGCCCCGGCACCTGTACCTGAGTTAGTTTTAAAACCGTCTATGAAGATCCTTAGTTCTCTTTGATTGAGGCGCTCCCAAGCGTCGTCATGCAGTTGTATTTTGTACCTATTTTCGAAGACATGCTTGGGTATCCTGTCAGTAGCCGCTTTTATTAGCGGCTCCTTACCTATGTACTCGTCGAGTATTTCAGTGTGGTGTACCATAGCTTGTCTCCACAGGTTAAGTTCTTTAAGATGCACCGCTGTTGCAGCCGCGTCCTGTCTGATTAAGAGGTGTAGCGGCTCCAGATCCAGTGTGCCAACACCATGGGCCTTACCACAAAAAAATAAAGTACTGTTCAACACTTGTTGTTCAACATGCTCCTGTCAAGAAGGTTAAAGTTAAACATCTCCCCGCTCCATGGCTTACTGATACCATTAAGGGTCTGATGGCTAAGAGAAACCGTGCCAAGACTAAATACAAAAAGGATCCGACCGAAGAAAATCTCTTAGCATACAAAAGTCTTCGTAATCGCTGCTCCCGTCTGTGTCGAGATGCCAAACGCCGTCATATATTTGAATGTATCGAAAACTACGCCCCTGCACAAGTTTGGAAATTTCTGAAGACCCTTGGTATTGGTAAGTCCCAGGACCTGACGGTTGGTAACATCGACCTTAACGGTCTCAATCATTTTTTTGCTGTCCCCCCCGTCCAGATGGATCCATCTGTCAAGGATGCCACACTCCGTAACTTGCTTTCCAGGACTGTCTCCTGCCACTCTTCTTTCAATCTGCGTCATGTTGGAATCGCTGCAGTCAGGAAAGCAGTGCTAGCAATCTCATCAAAAGCCGTCGGCGATGACAAAATCTGCTCTCAAATGTTGACAAGTGTTCTTGGAGAATTGCTGCCGGTTATCACTCACATAATTAATGCTTCACTCTCTGACTGTCACTTCCCTAGTCAGTGGAAACGTGCTCTCGTGATCCCTTTGCCTAAAACATCCAACCCAACTTCCTACAAAGAATATCGTCCTATTTCTATCCTGCCCATCCTTTCCAAAGTCCTTGAATCCATTGTACACACTCAACTATCCACCTATCTTTCCTCCATGAATCTCCTTAATTCTTTCCAATCGGGTTTTAGGCCGGGTCACAGCACTACCACCGCTCTACTCAAAGTGACAGATGACATCCAACTTGCGATGGATCAGAAGAGGATGTCTGTGCTGGCACTGCTTGACTTCAGCAGCGCTTTCAACTGCGTGGATTTTGATATCCTGGTTGCGATCCTCCATTCACTTAATGTCTCCTCTCATGCCGCCCGCTGGTTTGACTCCTATCTCAGAGATCGACAACAAAGCATCAATTCTGAGGAAACATCCACCGATTGGTGCGATCTATTCACTGGGGTTCCTCAGGGTGGCATCCTTTCACCCCTTCTGTTCTCGGTTTTTATCAACTCAATCTCTGATGTACTTACTTCTTCATATCATCTTTATGCAGATGACCTCCAAATATACCGGCATTTCTCTCCGCGTGATGTGACTCCGGCTGTGGAGGCTCTGAATGCTGACCTCGAGAATATCAGGAAGTGGGCCCTCTCATATGGGCTTCTGGTCAACCCGAGAAAGTCGCAGGCCTTGATCTTGGGAACCCGATACTCTCTTAACCTGTTACAACTTCCAATCGCTCCTCTAATATTTGATGGAACCGTAATCAAATACAGCGATAAAGCTAAAAATCTCGGAATTGTATTCGATAACATGCTGTCTTGGTCGCCCCATGTCTCCGAGGTCAGCAGACGAGTCTTTGCATCGTTTCACTCTCTTCGGAAATTACAATACTTCCTTCCACGGCATACTAAAGTCACTCTAGCCCAGTCCCTTCTACTTCCTTTAATTGATTATGCCGATGCTTGCTGGGTGAGTGCGAACGAAGAACAACTGAATAAACTCGAACGACTTCAGAACCTCGGGATTCGGTTCATCTTCGGGCTGCGCAAGTATGACCACGTCTCGCAGTATCGCAAGGAACTGGGTTGGCTCCCGATTCGTCTTCGCCGTGATTTCCACATATTGACTTTACTTTTTAACATCTTGAGAAACCCCAGATATCCTTCCTATCTTCGTGAACGTTTTGAGTTCCTTTTCTCCAGAGGCAAGGAGCGGAGATAACACCGTCGCCTACGAGCACTCGTTCAGGCTGAGGGCCATTCGGCTGTGGAACGCACTTCCCTGCACTATAAGGGACAGTCCCACTCTTTTCTCCTTTAAGAATCGCTTGAAAGAGCACTTACTTTCTCTTTCATCATAGGTATTGTATATATAAGTATGTAATTGTATTTATCTATTTATTATTATTATTTGTTTATTCTTATTTTATCTACTATTTCTTTGATTATATGTATTTTTATAGTAAGTATCATATTTTATTGGTATTTGGTAAGTATTTAATTGCACTAGACTACCCTTTTCATTTTATATGTATCCTATCCAGATAGGTTTGCTGGAAGAAATCTCTGTTGAGAGATAAGCTCGCCTTTGCCTTTTAATTTCGTGTATAATTGTATTGTTGTAATGTTCTGTGCAATAAAGAATTGTGAATTGTGAATTGTTTAAGAACGATAAATGTATGGGGTTTGACGCTTGTTTTGAGGTTAAATACTGTTTTATATTTTTTGTGGTAACACGGCATATGTTTTTGTGTTTGATTTTAGAATGTGGTAGGCAGTCCCTTCCATTGCTGGGTTGCCTAGAATGGTTTGAGTTGGACCCTATGCTGACCCAAATGTGTTTTCTCTCCAATCCTCTTTTTGGAGAAAGAGCACTTAGTGCGCTTTTTCTGTATCTAAATTCTTAAGCTTGAAAATGCCAAGTCTTTTATGCCAAGCCTTATCAAACGCTTGCTGTAAGTACAAAATGTCGTTTCCATGTTTATATTTATTCTGTGCACTCGTTCTACTGTTGAGTGCTCACTTCTGAAGCCAAATTGTCGCAAGTTGGGAGAACAGCAGCGTAGTGGCGGACTGAGTTGTAGATCACCTTCGAGGTAGGATCTGACTTCTTCATCTAATCTGTTAGTTGCCTTGGATGCGTTTGGTGTAAATTCCTCACTTAGGAACCTTCTGTACGCTCTAGCTTCTTTACTTTTCGTCCAAATCACATCATCACTTTTTAATGGGTATTACGCTAGCTGGGTGTATTTCTGGGTGGATCTGATAGCTTTCCATAGGGAGTATTTGTTGTTGACTCTGGAGCTCAGTGATTCTACTTGTTGTTATATTGTGTCGTTTACAATCTCCGCCAAGTACACTTTCAGATCCGCTGCGGCTTCATTGAATGCTGTGTTATCAGACAGGCGTCGGGAAGAGCGCCATACTTTTCTAAGTTTTGTCTTTTCCAGTACTTTTCGTCTGACTTCTAGAGGCAGATTGTAGTAGACCTTGTTTACTTTTCTTTCAGGTGGTTTGCTCAACCAAGCTGCAGTTTATATGCAATATCATCTTCAGATTTTAGTGAGACTTAGGTTTATCAGTCTGCGTGCGCGCGTCATAGTGCGCGGGTGTCTGTTATCGCGATAACGATGTCGTCGCCGAACATAGTGAAGTGCACGAATTGCAATATTGTCATCGACGAACTCCTGGCCTTCATGCAAAATAAGCAGGATGTTATGGATGAAAATAGCCTCATCCAGATCTGTTCCTCGTCGTTCTCGGCCGAGGAGATAGTGCGCTCGAAGACGTTGCTGTTTGAATCTTTGCCAACGGACAAGAGAAAAATCAATCGTATAGGAGACAACAAGCACCACCGCGACCTCCAGGACATGATCTCCGTGTTAAGGGTCACGAAGACCGACGAAGTGCCGCTTTTTGTTGCCCACAAGCTGGAGAAATTGCCCCCCGTGTTGTTCGATCATGTGGATGTGAATCCGCTTTTAAAGGATCTGCTCAAGATGAAGCAAGAATATTATAAAGGATAACTATGCCACAAAAACAGAGATTGGTGAAATACGTGAGAATCTTCAGCATCTCACGTCGGATTCCTTGGTGAATACGGATTTTGTCAATACTCGTCATCGTGGTGCTTATTTAGACAGCGGCCCCATGGGTCTGCTGTCAAACCAGTGTTTGTCCACGGACGATAAAGGTGGGCTTTTGCAACCGACTTGGCGGTCCATTTCGTATCCCACAGCGTCCCCATTTTTTCAAAATGTTGAAAAAACCAGCAAAGGAGCCAAGGAAAATATCGTCCTACCCTCAAATAGCTCGCCAATCAGCGAGCCGTTGGTTTCATCACCACCGCCGCGTCGTGACCAGCCTGCCGCCAGCGCTGTGCCGCACGCACACATAGACAGCAGCGAGTCGGCGGATATTCAATCCAGTTCGCCGCCTCAGACAATAGTCTCAACAGCTGATTGCCCTGTGGCTGTGGAAGGGGTAGCTACGTTTGCGGAGGCTGTCAAGTCATGTCCGCACGATGAAGGATGGATGCAGGTGGTGAAGAAGAAGAAGAAATCCAAGTCGAGGTCTAAGAACCGTTTCTTGGGTCAGGCGGGGCAAGCAAATGTGGAACCCGACGGTTTGTTTAAGGCAGCCGATCCCAAAGTTCCTTTGTTTATCACCAATGTTCACAATGATACGAAGACAAAGAATATTGCGGACTACATCTTCAGGAAGACGCAAGAAAAAGTATATTTACGACAAATTGACATACAGGGTGATGACTCAGAGCACAAAGCATTCAAGATGTATGTAAACAGAAATAAACTCCCGTTATTCAACGATGCCCACTTGTGGCCCAAGAGAATTTATTTCCGACGCTTTGTTCATTCCAAGTACAAAGTAATAGACAGGGACATTGGTGTGTCTGCTGGTACGAAGCCTATCACATCTTAAATGTCTAGTACTACCTGTACATACCAATGCAAACTGACCAGCTTTAATTGTAAAAGCGTAAAAACTTCCGTAAACTGTGTGAGAAGATTATGTCAAACATCAGACATTGTCGCGCTGCAGGAAACCTGGCTTCTTCCTCACGACATTCCTTCACTAGGCAACATAGATAGTGACCGGGAAATCAGCTGTAGACATACGGAGGTGTCGCGTTGTTGTGGAAAAAGTCGCTTTTTCCCTCGGTATCTGTTATAACCTGTGATAGTGAGCGGGTCGCCGCAATCAAAATAGTGATCTAAGATCGTTCTATAGTTATGTTTTCCGTGTACATGCCTACTGACAAGGCCGAGAACCTTGCTGTGTTTACGTCGTGTTTGAGTAAGATTCTGGCAATAATTGAGGTAAACAATGCGGACACCGTGTTTATCCTCGGGGATTTTAATGCGCATCCAGGTGAGCCTTTTTTTAATGAACTTATTGACTTTTGTACAGAGCAGTCATGGTCTACGGTGGACGTGGAACTGTTGCCAACGGACTCGTACACGTTTGTAAGTGAAGCACACGGGTGCAAAAGATGGTTGGACCATACAATAGTGACTAGTGCCGAGCGTCAGACTGTACTCAGTGCCAGTATACTTTATGATAGTTACCCGTCAGGCCACATACCTATACAACTTGAATGTAACTTTAGTTTAGTGAAACCAAAATTACCTACCATTCTTTCTAGTTATAATAAGGTGAAGTGGGGTGTTCGGGACTCGGATCAAATTATGAAATATCAAGATTTGTGTAATTCTAAGCTGAAAAATGTTGACTTTCCGACTGAATGTATTCACTGTGCTGATTCATATTGTTCAGACTTACATCATAAGCATGTTTTAGATAAGTTGTATGCAAGTATTGTTGGTATACTGGTTGAAGGAGCTAGTGTCAGTTATCGTGACATACCAGGCAAAAGGCGTAAATATATTGCTGGCTGGAACAGACACGTAGCAGACGCTCACAGGCGGGCCCGTCTCTGTTTTCAGACATGGAATTTGTACGGGAAACCCAGTTTTGGTCTAATTTATCAGGAAATGTGTGAGTCCAGAAAATTGTTTAAAAATTAATTAAAATGGTGTAAGAATAACGAGCAACAAATTTAAATGGACATTATTGCAAAACACCATAGGGACAAAAACTTTTCAAAATTTTGGAAGTCTACTAATAAATTAAATCCGAAGGCGAGTCTTCCTGTGAGCGTGGCTGGCGTGCATGATCCGACCGATATAGCGGAGGCCTTTCGCACTCACTTCAAAGTGGAATCGCCTTTAGGAGCAGCGTCCTCGCGCGTGCCCGATGCTGCGGAAGTGGGGCTCACCGGGGATCTTAATGTTAGGTTCACTGCTAAAGAGGTTCAAACAGTGATTAAAAATATGGTTCGAGGAAAATCCCCTGGACACGACAACCTCAGCATCGAGCACTTGCAGCATGCTGGGTTCCATGTAGGTAGGGTACTAGCGATGTTTTTAGTCTGTGTATAAGTCACTCTTACTTGCCTAATGACCTTATGTACACGCTGGTTATTCCAATTGTCAAAAACAAAACTGGAGATGCTTCTGATTTAAATAACTATAGGCCCATCTCTTTGGCAACGGTCGTTGCAAAAGTGCTGGACAGTTTGCTTGATAAACAGTTAGATAGGCACTTGACATTGAATGACCATCAGTTCGGGTTCCGGTGCGGACTCTCAACGGAAAGTGCTATCTTCTGTCTCAAGCAGACTGTTCAGTACTATACCGCCAGGAATACGCCAGTTTTTTCATGTTTCTTAGACTTGTCTAAAGCATTTGATTTAGTCAACTATAACATACTCTATGCGGAATGAAACGAGTGTACCGCCAGAAATAACACGTTTGTTTGGATTCTGGTACAGTAACCAAAACAATTGTGTCAGGTGGGCGGGGTCATGCTCTGGTGCATACAGACTGGACTGTGGTGTGAGACAAGGGGGGCTCACTTCTCCTAAACTTTTTAATTTGTATGTAAATGACCTGATCGAGGAGCTCAGCAGCACTAGAGTTGGATGTCATATAGACGGACAAAATATTAATAACATCTCTTATGCTGACGATATGGTGTTGCTCAGTCCGACTTTAAACATACTCCACTTAACCTACAAGACCATCAAGCTCAGATAAATGAAACTATCATCAAACCGCAACAGACATCTGGACACGAAAATCCCTCCACGGCAGACACCGCTTAGACTTAGCCAACCCTAACGTCGACAAAACTGCGTCGAACGCGTGGCTTAAGAAAGGCGAGCTGTTCCCGGAAACGGAGGGATTTATGTTAGCCATTCAGGACCAGGTTATAGATACTCGTAACTACAGAAAACATATCATACACGACCGCACAATGGCAAGCGACATGTGCAGACAGTGCCAAAATAGTTCAGAAACAATACAGCATATCACAGGAGCCTGCAGATCACTCGCACAATCAGATTATAAACATCGCCACGACCAAGTTGCAGCCATCATACACCAACACCTCGCATTCAGATACAAATTGATTGCACAAAAAACAGCCTACTATAAATACACACCTCAAACAGTTTTAGAATCAACAGACTTTAAACTCTACTGGGACAGAACTATAATTACAGACAAAACTATTCATTTCAACAGGCCTGACATAACTCTCCACGATAAACAAAACAAAACAGTATTTCTCATAGATATAGCCATACCAAATACACACAACCTTACCACAACGTTTACAGAAAAAAACACAAAATACACAGACCTTGCCATTGAAATTAAAACACAATGGCAGGTACAATCTGTCAAAACCATCCCAATAGTCATCTCATCCACAGGAGTCATCCCATACACATTACACACTAGTCTCAAAACACTAAATATACCCAGATCCACACATATACTTCTTCAAAAAGCAACAATACTAAATACATGTAGAATTGTACGGAAATTCATGGGCAAGGACCGTGATCTTTAGTAGATAAGCACTTGGCGTAAGCCCGTGTATCAGAACCTCTTTATTACAAGAGTGAAATGAAAAATTCATAAAAATATAATAATAATAATAGTTTATTGCAGGCATAAAAGCCCATAGAATAAATTACACATTATGTCAACAATAAAATTAAATTAAAATTCAAATAAATCATTACAAAATAAAAATGTCAAAAAATTTAAAAATAAAAACACACACACGGCAGGGGAAGAAGGACGAGTGCCTAGGCTACCCACTAACGTGTAGCCTCACCCAGTGAGCCAGCAGCGGCGAGTCCCACCGTCCTGCCAACGTGCGAAGAATGGAGTTGGAGCTGCCGCGTACGCGCGCTAATAGCGAGGCGCTGCGTTTCCTAATGATCGCGGCAAAGCCGTCAACCCTTGCCTCCGCAAACATGCCTGAGGCGCTGCAGTACCGCGGCAGGCCCATCACCACCCTAAATGCATTGTTGTACTGAATTTTGTAATTGTTGTTTTGTAAAAATTGTTGTAATTATTAGTGGAGACTTTAATATTGATACTATCAAACAAACAAAAACCTCTACCGACTTTAAAAACTTTCTGCTAGGATACAATCTAAGACTTCAATTTGCAGAACCAACAAGATTGTCATCTAAAACCTGTCTTGATAATTTTGCTCACAACATTAATCACGGAATAGGAAAAGTTATTGATTACGGGCTCTCAGACCATACAGCACAGCTTTTAAACTGTCCCGTGAAAAAAACATGTGCAATCAACTTTTGGAAAACCACCAAAAGAGATTATAGCCAAGAAAATTTAGACAAATTTAAATCATATCTTAATGCACTCTCTTTCTCTGACATATATACACTTGATGATCCCAATGAATCATATGACTGCTTTTTAGAAACATTCCTACTGATTTATAACCTATGTTTTCCAAATATTACGGTAACTGTGAAAATAAGAAAAAAACCCAAATGGATCTCGAAAGGAATAAAGAAATGTAGTATAACACAGAGACAATTACTATGGAAATCTAGACTAGACCCTACAATAAAGAACAAAAATGACCTAAAGTCCTATTCAAATCGACTTAAAAAAAATGTGAAGTTAACTCAAAAATCTCAAAATAATTATAATATTCAAAACTCATCGAATAAATCAAAAGAGTCATGGAAAATAATTAATGACACCAAAATCTCTCTCCCTAGTGAGCCTATAGAGAAAATAAAAATTGACGACAATGTCATAACCGATGCCCAACTTATTTCAGAAGCGTTCAATAACTTCTACATAGATCAAATACAACAAAACAACCAGTCACGTAATAAAACCTATCCCCACCCGATAAATCATCAGCAACAGTCAATGTACATGAATCCAACAGCAGCGGATGACATAGTCAAAACCATTAATGCTCTAAAAAATAAAAATAGTGTAGGATATGACGGCATCCATACTAAAGTAATTAAACATGTCCGGTATATCATTGCACCGCACATGAGCCACATTATAAATTTATGCATTCTCCACGGAGCATACCCGGAATTTTTAAAAACAACAATAGTAAAACCTCTCTTTAAGAAATCAGATAGGGAATCTATGACAAACTACCGACCCATTGCACTCATCCCAGTGATATCTAAAATCTTCGAGAAAATCATATATAACGCACTATCCTCATACCTAGAATCTTTCAATATCTTGACTTTGGAACAAAAGGGATTCCGCAAAGGAAAAACCATTAATATGGCAATTTACGATTTCTTGAAGGACATCATGTCCTGCGTGGATAGAAGACAACCAGTAGTGGCCCTTTATATGGACATGACAAAGGCATTTGATTATGTTGACCACAGAATACTGCTCGAAAAACTATATGTATATGGTATACGAGGAAACATACTGCAACTAATAGAATCTTACTTGAGCAACAGACAACAACACACAGAACTAACTAGAATAAATACAAAAACAAGATTAGAGAATACATATAAATCAAATGTAAGAAAAGTACTGTTTGGTGTCCCGCAAGGCAGTGTACTAGGGCCTCTTTTATTTATTATATATATCAATGACCTTCCAAAAGTGACATCTAATAAAATGACATTATTTGCGGACGATAGCACAATGATTTTAGAATGCAATGAACTAAACGATTATAATTTAAAAATAACTGACGCTTTAAAAGATATAATTAATTGGATGAATACTAATAATTTAATTGCAAATTTAGATAAGACCAAATTAATGAATTTCTGTCAAAGACAATCAAAATTAGAAAATCTTAGTGTTTATTGTGAAGGCACAACAATAGAAGTTGTCGAAAAAACCAAGTTCCTAGGATTAGTGGTAGATAACAATTTAAATTGGAAACATCACTCGAAACAAATATGTGATCGCTTAAGTAGCTCCGCCTTTTTGCTCTACAAACTTGTGAAAATCGTTAGCATCGAGACAGCATTAGCTGCCTATCACGGCTTTGTGTCGTCTACCCTGCGGTACGGTGTGATTTTCTGGGGCAACTGTTCTGAAAAGGAAACCATTTTTAAGGCACAAAAAAGATGCCTCAGAGCTGTGTTTAGCCTCAAAACTAAAGACAGCTGCGAACCATACTTCAGGAAACACAGAATACTCACCTTGCCCTGCCTATACATTTTTGAGGTGGCAGTTTTCGTAAAAACCAATCCTATTAATTTCACTGAGTCCACATCCACAACTAGTTTTTCCCACCGTCATCAACATCGGCACAGACTTTGCTTGCTAACTTCTAGGACAGCTTTATTACATAAAAGTATATTTTGCATGGCACCTAAGATATACAATAAAATTCCAAACGAAATAAAAGATTTAAATTTACAACCATTTAAGAGTAAATTATTCCATCTGCTCAGTAAAAAATGCTACTACAATATTAATTCCTTCCTAAATGACAAATCTCTATAATTTTGATATTTTGTAATTAAGTTTGACATTTTAAATTTGTGGTAAAAATAATAGACGTAATCTAATATAATAATATGTGTAAATGTTAATGTAGGTACTTTAGACAATAATATTCATACACCATTTTACTGGTAGGACATAGCGGTAATCTAATTTCTTTAAGACCTGTGTATTAATGTAACCTATGTTCATGAAATAAACAATTCTATTCTATTCTATTCTATTCTATTCTGAATACGTAGGGCGCTGTATGCACGCTGCGTATAGTTGACCCACAGGCTGCACGTGTAGTAAGACTGGCAGTATGCCCTGAACAATGTTAATTTTGATTCTTTACTACAACGGGCGAACCTGCGAGCCAGCATGTTACAGCGAACAGCCAGCGCCCTACGCTCCCTCTCAATGTCACAGACATCTTTGAGGTCATCGGTGACCCAGTGGCCCAGGTACTTGAACTTCTTAACCCTGTTCAGAGGAGAATTATTAATGTAGACTGGAGGCAGGTCAGAGTATGTTCTCGTGCCTGACTTGAAAACCATTAGCTCACTCTTTTTCGCGTTGTACCTGAGCCCATGGGCCTCCGCATAGGACTCACAAATACGCAACAGTGCACGTAGCGCACCGCCCGATGGGCTCAGCAACACCATATCGTCAGCATAAGAGATGTTATTAATATTTTGTCCGTCTATATGACATCCAACTCTAGTGCTGCTGAGCTCCTCGATCAGGTCATTTACATACAAATTAAAAAGTTTAGGAGAAGTGAGCCCCCCTTGTCTCACACCACAGTCCAGTCTGTATGCACCAGAGCATGACCCCGCCCACCTGACACAATTGTTTTGGTTACTGTACCAGAATCCAAACAAACGTGTTATTTCTGGCGGTACACTCGTTTCATTCCGCATAGAGTATGTTATAGTTGACTAAATCAAATGCTTAAGACAAGTCTAAGAAACATGAAAAAACTGGCGTATTCCTGGCGGTATAGTACTGAACAGTCTGCTTGAGACAGAAGATAGCACTTTCCGTTGAGAGTCCGCACCGGAACCCGAACTGATGGTCATTCAATGTCAAGTGCCTATCTAACTGTTTATCAAGCAAACTGTCCAGCACTTTTGCAACGACCGTTGCCAAAGAGATGGGCCTATAGTTATTTAAATCAGAAGCATCTCCAGTTTTGTTTTTGACAATTGGAATAACCAGCGTGTACATAAGGTCATTAGGCAAGTAAGAGTGACTTATACACAGACTAAAAACATCGCTAGTACCCTACCTACATGGAACCCAGCATGCTGCAAGTGCTCGATGCTGAGGTTGTCGTGTCCAGGGGATTTTCCTCGAACCATATTTTTAATCACTGTTTGAACCTCTTTAGCAGTGAACCTAACATTAAGATCCCCGGTGAGCCCCACTTCCGCAGCATCGGGCACGCGCGAGGACGCTGCTCTTAAAGGCGATTCCACTTTGAAGTGAGTGCGAAAGGCCTCCGCTATATCGGTCGGATCATGCACGCCAGCCACGCTCACAGGAAGACTCGCCTTCGGATTTAATTTATTAGTAGACTTCCAAAATTTTGAAAAGTTTTTGTCCCTATGGTGTTTTGCAATAATGTCCATTTTAATTTGTTGCTCGTTATTCTGACACCATTTTAATTAATTTTTAAACAATTTTCTGGACTCACACATTTCCTGATAAATTAGACCAAAACTGGGTTTCCCGTACAAATTCCATGTCTGAAAACAGAGACGGGCCCGCCTGTGAGCGTCTGCTACGTGTCTGTTCCAGCCAGCAATATATTTACGCCTTTTGCCTGGTAGGTCACGATAACTGACACTAGCTCCTTCAACCAGTATACCAACAATACTTGCATACAACTTATCTAAAACATGCTTATGATGTAAGTCTGAACAATATGAATCAGCACAGTGAATACATTCAGTCGGAAAGTCAACATTTTTCATCTTAGAATTACAAAAATCTTGATATTTCATAATTTGATCCGAGTCCCGAACACCCCACTTCACCTTATTATAACTAGAAAGAATGGTAGGTAATTTTGGTTTCACTAAACTAAAGTTACATTCAAGTTGTATAGGTATGTGGCCTGACGGGTAACTATCATAAAGTATACTGGCACTGAGTACAGTCTGACGCGCGGCACTAGTCACTATTGTATGGTCCAACCATCTTTTGCACCCGTGTGCTTCACTTACAAACGTGTACGAGTCCGTTGGCAACAGTTCCACGTCCACCGTAGACCATGACTGCTCTGTACAAAAGTCAATAAGTTCATTAAAAAAAGGCTCACCTGGATGCGCATTAAAATCCCCGAGGATAAACACGGTGTCCGCATTGTTTACCTCAATTATTGCCAGAATCTTACTCAAACACGACGTAAACACAGCAAGGTTCTCGGCCTTGTCAGTAGGCATGTACACGGAAAACATAACTATAGAACGATCTTAGATCACTATTTTGATTGAGGCGACCCGCTCACTATCACAGGTTATAACAGATACCGAGGGAAAAAGCGACTTTTTCCACAACAACGCGACACCTCCGTATGTCTACAGCTGATTTCCCGAAGTAGGCGAAGTCACTATCTATGTTGCCTAGTGAAGGAATGTCGTGAGGAAGAAGCCAGGTTTCCTGCAGCGCGACAATGTCTGATGTTTGACATAATCTTCTCACACAGTTTACGGAAGTTTTTACGCTTTTACAATTAAAGCTGGTCAGTTTGCATTGGTATGTACAGGGTGTACTAGACATTTAAGATGTGATAGGCTTCGTACCAGCAGACACACCAATGTCCCTGTCTATTACTTTGTACTTGGAATGAACAAAGCGTCGGAAATAAATTCTCTTGGGCCACAAGTGGGCATCGTTGAATAACGGGAGTTTATTTCTGTTTACATACATCTTGAATGCTTTGTGCTCTGAGTCATCACCCTGTATGTCAATTTGTCGTAAATATACTTTTTCTTGCGTCTTCCTGAAGATGTAGTCCGCAATATTCTTTGTCTTCGTATCATTGTGAACATTGGTGATAAACAAAGGAACTTTGGGATCGGCTGCCTTAAACAAACCGTCGGGTTCCACATTTGCTTGCCCCGCCTGACCCAAGAAACGGTTCTTAGACCTCGACTTGGATTTCTTCTTCTTCTTCACCAACTGCATCCATCCTTCATCGTGCGGACATGACTTGACAGCCTCCGCAAACGTAGCTACCCCTTCCACAGCCACAGGGCAATCAGCTGTTGAGACTATTGTCTGAGGCGGCGAACTGGATTGAATATACGCCCACTCGCTGCTGTCTATGTGTGCGTGCGGCACAGCGCTGGCGGCAGGCTGGTCACGACGCGGCGGTGGTGATGAAACCAACGGCTCGCTGATTGGCGAGCTATTTGAGGGTAGGACGATATTTTCCTTGGCTCCTTTGCTGGTTTTTTCAACATTTTGAAAAAATGGGGACGCTGTGGGATACGAAATGGACCGCCAAGTCGGTTGCAAAAGCCCACCTTTATCGTCCGTGGACAAACACTGGTTTGACAGCAGACCCATGGGGCCTCTGTCTAAATAAGCACCACGATGACGAGTATTGACAAAATCCGTATTCACCAAGGAATCCGACGTGAGATGCTGAAGATTCTCACGTATTTCACCAATCTCTGTTTTTGTGGCATAGTTATCCTTTATAATATTTAAGTCTTGCTTCATCTTGAGCAGATCCTTTAAAAGCGGAGTCACATCCACATGATCGAACAACACGGGGGGCAATTTCTCCAGCTTGTGGGCAACAAAAAGCGGCACTTCGTCGGTCTTCGTGACCCTTAACACGGAGATCATGTCCTGGAGGTCGCGGTGGTGCTTGTTGTCTCCTTTACGATTGATTTTTCTCTTGTCCGTTGGCAAAGATTCAAACAGCAACGTCTTCGAGCGCACTATCTCCTCGGCCGAGAACGACGAGGAACAGATCTGGATGAGGCTATTTTCATCCATAACATCCTGCTTATTTTGCATGAAGGCCAGGAGTTCGTCGATGACAATATTGCAATTCGTGCACTTCACTATGTTCGGCGACGACATCGTTATCGCGATAACAGACACCCGCGCACTATGACGCGCGCACGCAGACTGATAAACCTAAGTCTCACTAAAATCTGAAGATGATATTGCATATAAACTGCAGCTTGGTTGAGCAAACCACCTGAAAGAAAAGTAAACAAGGTCTACTACAATCTGCCTCTAGAAGTCAGACGAAAAGTACTGGAAAAGACAAAACTTAGAAAAGTATGGCGCTCTTCCCGACGCCTGTCTGATAACACAGCATTCAATGAAGCCGCAGCGGATCTGAAAGTGTACTTGGCGGAGATTGTAAACGACACAATATAACAACAAGTAGAATCACTGAGCTCCAGAGTCAACAACAAATACTCCCTATGGAAAGCTATCAGATCCACCCAGAAATACACCCAGCTAGCGTAATACCCATTAAAAAGTGATGATGTGATTTTGACGAAAAGTAAAGAAGCTAGAGCGTACAGAAGGTTCCTAAGTGAGGAATTTACACCAAACGCATCCAAGGCAACTAACAGATTAGATGAAGAAGTCAGATCCTACCTCGAAGGTGATCTACAGCTCAGTCCGTCACTACGCTGCTGTTCTCCCAACTTGCGACAATTTGGCTTCAGAAGTGAGCACTCAACAGTAGAACGAGTGCACAGAATAAATATAAACATGGAAACGACATTTTGTACTTACAGCAAGCGTTTGATAAGGCTTGGCATAAAATACTTGGCATTTTCAAGCTTAAGAATTTAGATACAGAAAAAGCGCACTAAGTGCTCTTTCTCCAAAAAGAGGATTGGAGAGAAAACACATATGGGTCAGCATAGGGTCCAACTCAAACCATTCTAGGCAACCCAGCAATGGAAGGGACTGCCTACCACATTCTAAAATCAAACACAAAAACATATGCCGTGTTGCCACAAAAAATATAAAACAGTATTTAACCTCAAAACAAGCGTCAAACCCCATACATTTATCGTTCTTAAACAATTCACAATTCACAATTCTTTATTGCACAGAACATTACAACAATACAATTATACACGAAATTAAAAGGCAAAGGCGAGCTTATCTCTCAACAGAGATTTCTTCCAGCAAACCTATCTGGATAGGATACATATAAAATGAAAAGGGTAGTCTAGTGCAATTAAATACTTACCAAATACCAATAAAATATGATACTTACTATAAAAATACATATAATCAAAGAAATAGTAGATAAAATAAGAATAAACAAATAATAATAATAAATAGATAAATACAATTACATACTTATATATACAATACCTATGATGAAAGAGAAAGTAAGTGCTCTTTCAAGCGATTCTTAAAGGAGAAAAGAGTGGGACTGTCCCTTATAGTGCAGGGAAGTGCGTTCCACAGCCGAATGGCCCTCAGCCTGAACGAGTGCTCGTAGGTGACGGTGTTATCTCCGCTCCTTGCCTCTGGAGAAAAGGAACTCAAAACGTTCACGAAGGTAGGAAGGATATCTGGGGTTTCTCAAGATGTTAAAAAGTAAAGTCAATATGTGGAAATCACGGCGAAGACGAATCGGGAGCCAACCCAGTTCCTTGCGATACTGCGAGACGTGGTCATACTTGCGCAGCCCGAAGATGAACCGAATCCCGAGGTTCTGAAGTCGTTCGAGTTTATTCAGTTGTTCTTCGTTCGCACTCACCCAGCAAGCATCGGCATAATCAATTAAAGGAAGTAGAAGGGACTGGGCTAGAGTGACTTTAGTATGCCGTGGAAGGAAGTATTGTAATTTCCGAAGAGAGTGAAACGATGCAAAGACTCGTCTGCTGACCTCGGAGACATGGGGCGACCAAGACAGCATGTTATCGAATACAATTCCGAGATTTTTAGCTTTATCGCTGTATTTGATTACGGTTCCATCAAATATTAGAGGAGCGATTGGAAGTTGTAACAGGTTAAGAGAGTATCGGGTTCCCAAGATCAAGGCCTGCGACTTTCTCGGGTTGACCAGAAGCCCATATGAGAGGGCCCACTTCCTGATATTCTCGAGGTCAGCATTCAGAGCCTCCACAGCCGGAGTCACATCACGCGGAGAGAAATGCCGGTATATTTGGAGGTCATCTGCATAAAGATGATATGAAGAAGTAAGTACATCAGAGATTGAGTTGATAAAAACCGAGAACAGAAGGGGTGAAAGGATGCCACCCTGAGGAACCCCAGTGAATAGATCGCACCAATCGGTGGATGTTTCCTCAGAATTGATGCGTTGTTGTCGATCTCTGAGATAGGAGTCAAACCAGCGGGCGGCATGAGAGGAGACATTAAGTGAATGGAGGATCGCAACCAGGATATCAAAATCCACGCAGTTGAAAGCGCTGCTGAAGTCAAGCAGTGCCAGCACAGACATCCTCTTCTGATCCATCGCAAGTTGGATGTCATCTGTCACTTTGAGTAGAGCGGTGGTAGTGCTGTGACCCGGCCTAAAACCCGATTGGAAAGAATTAAGGAGATTCATGGAGGAAAGATAGGTGGATAGTTGAGTGTGTACAATGGATTCAAGGACTTTGGAAAGGATGGGCAGGATAGAAATAGGACGATATTCTTTGTAGGAAGTTGGGTTGGATGTTTTAGGCAAAGGGATCACGAGAGCACGTTTCCACTGACTAGGGAAGTGACAGTCAGAGAGTGAAGCATTAATTATGTGAGTGATAACCGGCAGCAATTCTCCAAGAACACTTGTCAACATTTGAGAGCAGATTTTGTCATCGCCGACGGCTTTTGATGAGATTGCTAGCACTGCTTTCCTGACTGCAGCGATTCCAACATGACGCAGATTGAAAGAAGAGTGGCAGGAGACAGTCCTGGAAAGCAAGTTAAGGAGTGTGGCATCCTTGACAGATGGATCCATCTGGACGGGGGGGACAGCAAAAAAATGATTGAGACCGTTAAGGTCGATGTTACCAACCGTCAGGTCCTGGGACTTACCAATACCAAGGGTCTTCAGAAATTTCCAAACTTGTGCAGGGGCGTAGTTTTCGATACATTCAAATATATGACGGCGTTTGGCATCTCGACACAGACGGGAGCAGCGATTACGAAGACTTTTGTATGCTAAGAGATTTTCTTCGGTCGGATCCTTTTTGTATTTAGTCTTGGCACGGTTTCTCTTAGCCATCAGACCCTTAATGGTATCAGTAAGCCATGGAGCGGGGAGATGTTTAACTTTAACCTTCTTGACAGGAGCATGTTGAACAACAAGTGTTGAACAGTACTTTATTTTTTTGTGGTAAGGCCCATGGTGTTGTCACACTGGATCTGGAGCCGCTACACCTCTTAATTAGACAGGACGCGGCTGCAACAGCGGTGCATTTTAAAAAACTTAACCTGTGGAGACAAGCTATGGTACACCACACTGAAATACTCGACGAGTACATAGGTAAGGAGCCGCTAATAAAAGCGGCTACTGACAGGATACCCAAGCATGTCTTCGAAAATAGGTACAAAATACAACTGCATGACGACGCTTGGGAGCGCCTCAATCAAAGAGAACTAAGGATCTTCATAGACGGTTTTAAAACTAACTCAGGTACAGGTGCCGGGGCATTCTCGGAAGATCTAAACATGAGGAGATCCACATTGTAGGTGCCTACAACACCGTCTACCAAGCCGAGTGCATGGGCATCATGATGGCTACTCCAGCTATTGCAGAAAGAGAGCTAAAGGATTTCCCTATCCGCATACTATCCGACAGCAAGGCAGTTCTGCAAGGGCTTAAATGTAATACCATCATCTCCGGGCTTAACCCCAGTACTGTTAACCTGCAGTGGATAAAGGTACACAGTGGCTCGCGCGGCAACGACGCAGCCGTCGCACTGGCAAGGTTGGCTTCGGAACAGACGTTGGAGGAACCAGAACCCATAATACCACTGCCATTCAGCTGGTTGAGGAAAACCCTACGACAGCACACAGAAGTGACTGAACAACTTTATTGGTCAACCTTGGATATCTGCAAGCAAGCCAGACAGGCCCTCCCGATGATCAGACACGGATTATCAGGTAAGCTTCTGAAGCTTAAGAGGTCACAGCTCCGCTTGGTAACCGAAGTGAAGACTGGACATGCTGTGCTAAATAAACAGCACTTACACACTCTAGGTGTTATAGACCGCCCACTGTGCAGAGCCTGCATGGAGGTCGAGGAGGCAGCCACCCATGTCCTACTGGAATGTTCCCGCGTGGCCATCTACCGGGCAACACACCTCGCCGAGGTCGCTCCAGGAAGTCGTCGGCAGCGTCAAGGTGCTAGGCTTCCTACAGGAGCTGGGTTGGTAGGAGTAATGCCCCAACCATCATCACGCAAAATAGGCGCAAAAGACGTCGAGTTGCGGAAAAGTGGCCCGCGATAAACTGTAACTATATGGTGTTGGCGCAGATCGCAAGTTGGCACTCGCTAGAAAAAAAACAGCTCAGAAAATACATTATTGGTTTGTTTCATAATAATAATAATATTTTATTGGTTCACAAAAGTTCTTAGCTTAATTAGGTTTTAGTCTTTATGGTAGGGACATCCGGAACCTGAGCTAGGAAAAATACCTGTATTTCAGGCTGCAGTGCTCTTCTAAAATAAGGTGTGTTGCTAATTTTTAAATATATATTACAGTGCAGATTAACAAGTTAATACAATACCGAAAGGAGATTATGTTAACAAATAATTAACAATACTTCGAAAATGTTGAGACTATTAATATTAAAATTATATGTGAGTTGAGTGGCCTCTCTTTCAGTTGTATGAGTATGTGTGAGTGTGTGTGAGAGGGTGTGTAGATATATGCAACTTTGTTGAACAGGAAATATCATATGTACACATATTAATCAATGAAAAAACTATAAGAGATAAGTTAATAAATATAACATACATATATTAGTTATAATTAATGTTCATGTATGATATATCATTTTACGATTGTAGGAGATCTTCGGTTTGATCACATGATAGAGTTGTTAGAAATTTTGAAACTGCAGCTTTAAGATAATGAATATTGAGGGAGTATAAATGAACTTGTCTTTTAATTCTATTTCAAATGAAAGGACCTTGGAAACTGAAAAAAATATGAGAAAAGGATATTTTAAAAATATGTGACTGTAACAAAACTCTGTCATCGCGGCGTTTTATACAGAAGTTGGGGTTAAACTTTGAAGAGGAAAGTTGATTATGAATTACTTGATAAATAAATAGTTGTCGTATTGCAAGGATATCACAGAAATTATAAAGTGGTTCAATAGAAAATAGGTAGGGTTTGAAAGTACAAACTTTTCAGACTGCTCTTTGAGCTCGTTCCAGTTTCAAAAGTAGGGTTTGTGATGCACCACCCCATGAGCTGGTGCAGTACGTCAGTAATGAAATGACTGACAAAGAGCCTGATAAATTCTTTTTATCAGCCCTCTATCACCCATAAGTCGAAGGGTTTTAAATATATACATTAGTTTATGGACCCTACCAGAGTTGCAGAATGTGAGGATTGAAACTCAAATTTTGGTTCTGCCATATGCTCGTCCCTCAAACAATGTATGATTACTAACTTACACAGGTTAAAAATTGCACAGTTTCCTAATCTAATACTCCCGTAAAATCATTTATTAATCAAAATTAAATAGAGCAAAATCATCATATATATAATTGCTCAAATAACGAAGGAAACAGACAGCTTCAAACATCACTTCTTGAAATAATGTTGCCATCTACAGTTTGATATAATTCTAATTAGGATGAAAAACTAGAGAACATTGATAGGATATTGCTTTACATTATGGATGTGATAAAATATTTTATTTATCAAATTAATGTTTTAATTACCTACTGGTTTAATTTTACATATGGTTTGTCAATGAACAATGGTATAAAAATCAAGCACTTCTAAAAAATACATTTTTCTACTGCTAAATAAATGATTAAGCTGCATATTTTCAATAAGTAAATATTTTTCTCAATATAAGGTACTAGTGGCTATATATTTTTTTATATCAATGTATTTTTGTAAAATATATGCTTAAATGCCACAAGACCACATAGGAAGCTCTCCCCTAACCCTCTACAGGGTCTAACTACAAGCTGCCTAAGCTCTTCAATAAAACACTAACCCTTACTAAGAATGTTTAATACTTAGGTCTATGGATTGTCAGCAAACTAAGCTGGAACAAACAACTAGATGCAACTCTAAAAGCAACCATATCACTTTTCCAATGCTGAAAGATGGTGGGTGATAAATGGGGACTAAAACCGAAGATATGTCAATGGATGTTCAAGGCAGCAGTCAGACCAGTAGTCACATATGGCTGCTTAGTATGGTGACAACGAACAATGCAAAGCACAACCGAAGCACAACTACAACAATTCCAGAGAATGGCATATGTAGCCATCTCAGGCTGCATGAGGGCGACACCATCAGCAGCCCTGGAAATTATACTGGGAATACCACCATTGAACCTCTTTGTGCAGCAGTAAGCAAAATCTACAGCCCTAAGACTGTACAACACGGGACAATGGTAAGGTCAACCAAGAGACAAAGGTCACTGCACCATTTTGGCAAAGGCACTCAAAGAAGTCCCTGAAGCCACTACAGGGACAGACCGCATAAAAAAGCCTTTCTTTTTAACAAAAAATATGAAGTCAGGGTAGATTTAGAAGAGCTGACTCTACAAGCCCTTCTACAAAATACATTTTCTGCTGCTAAGTAAATGGTTAAGCTGCATATTTTCATTAAATAAATATTTTTCTTAGTATTTTTGTAAAAAAATATGCTAAAATGCTACAAGACCACATAGGAAGCTCTCCCCTAACCCTCTACGCGTTGCATACTTGCATTATGTCACTTTCACAACAAAAATTATGTGAACAATAAATCAAATTAATTTATTTCCCAAAAACTATACATTTCCTTGCAAAAAAACTATACTAGGGGGACAGGGGAGCTGCAAGAGACCCACACCTATAATATAATAATAAAAATTGTGTGAATGATATCTATAGCCAGCCCAATATGCATTACCTTGCAATAAGAGTGGTACAAGTAGCGGCACGAAACTCTAGCGCTGTCCTTGGCAGTGCGTCGCAGTGCGTCTCTTTCGCGTTCATTATGACATAATGAATGCGAAAGAGACGCACTGCGATGCACTATAATGAACGCGAAAGAGACGCACTGCAACGCACTGCCAAGGTCAGCGCTAGAGTTTCATGCCGCTACTTATAGCGTTATATTATAATTAGGGACCCAGCCCCTACCAGATTTAACCCCTTTTACCCCCCTTCTACTGCCAATGATTCTAAAAACTACCCCAATGAACTAAATCATTCTTTACCTACTCACAATATTTTTTTAACAAAAAGTGGCAACATCTGACCTGTCATTTCGGTCAGAGTGTTGATAAGGGAGTGAAAGCCCCTTAGTTAGTTGAGCAATTAGGATATAGGCGCACTTTTCTAGATAGGTGAGTTAAAAAACTAAAGAAATAGACCTCAAAATTTTATTATGATGATGCCATAACAGGCCAGTTTTACTTAAGAACTACCTTCTTTTCGTTATAATGAGATGTGCAAACATTAGCTGGTAGTCACTTTTCTTACCATTCTTTATCTTTTTGTGATAAAATGCAGTTTTTTTGGAAAATGAAGTTGAAAATTGCAATAGATTTGTTACCAAAACGTAAACATCGCCTTCTCGCATTTTGCACATATTGTCATTTTGTAATCATGTGTGAGCAAAACATTTTCTTAGGTAACATCTTACCGCCATAACTACAACCAAGGTCCGCAAAGGGTTGAGATACAAGGACAGTTTATTACCTCATGTAGGTCATAGTGGTGTAGTTGACGAAGGATTCAGCTCGCAGACCGTCCACGACGAATAACACCAGTCGGTCAGCCACCGCTTCATGGTGGGGCTGATAAGGAACCACATCTCTCACTATAGGCGACTTGAAGTAAATATCGAATATTGAAAATAGGAATATCACATGAATGCACAACCCAATTAAAAACATTCTTATTCTTTGAGAATTTACTTCACATTTTTTTACTCCACAATTATTTGTTTTGAA
The DNA here is from genome assembly GCA_949825045.1 of Argyresthia goedartella. Lineage (NCBI taxonomy): Eukaryota > Metazoa > Arthropoda > Insecta > Lepidoptera > Argyresthiidae > Argyresthia > Argyresthia goedartella. The sequence continues at coordinate 18,534,967 of OX463810.1, forward strand.
TCAGTCAGTGTGGGGTGCATATCTATCTATTTAATATATTTTTATTTTGAGTTTGAGTGACATTGACATTGACATGACTGACGACATTTTTTTATTTATCCCTTCTGGGCTACGGTGCTAGGCCATATCGCCTTATCTGTTGTGATGTCATCTTTGTAGTTATGTGTCTTATCTTCCAATATCTTCAACACAGATTAACGAAACTCTTTGCAGTGCTTACTTACTTACTCTGAGATCTTCAAGTCCACATGGCCATGTCCTCAATGACTGACGACATAATGACTTTGATATTAATCTTTTTTTACCACAAATGCACCACAGATAGAAAATTCTTGTGCACAAGTTGAGCATTTCCGAATCGAAACTAAACTTGGTTCCACGGGATAGTGTGCATTCATATTATCGGACAATGGTACTAAAACGACATGTGTCTCTAGTATCATCAATGGAACTAGCGATACACAAGTTCCAAGTCACTATTCCATTGATACTGTCCAATGGTACTAGTACTACAGCAATAACGGGGAAATAAACGTGTTTGAATTTTAATATTGCGTATGGTCCAAATCACGCCTACGTTCACTTCACAGGGCCGTATCGGGGGCTCAAATATAGAATAAGGACCGTCGCTTTGGGACTTTGTGTTTTTTTTTTGTGGTTAGGTCTCGATATAAGAAGTCTTTATGCGAATTTTCAATTTGCGGATATTGTTTTTTATTAAGAAATTAATTATTGAAAATCGCAAATTTTAGTACATTTTTTTTTTTTTACTGGCTGTCAGAAGCCAAGTTGATGACTAAAATCTCAGACAAACGAAACGCTTTGCCTTTGTATGTAGCGTCAATTTTGGATTGCGTACCCTTTTGTTGGTTGGTATGGTTTGATTTTCTTTTGGTTTATTTTGGGAAATATATTTAATAAAAAATGGTTTAATATATGCTTACCTATGAAATTGGCGAATTTTTCTTACAGATTCTGAAGTTCATAATTCGAGTAATTCAATATCTATTTCCAGTTATTTTTATTGTTTTAATAGTAGTTTATTTGACTGATACATAATGCAGGGCATTTTCAGAGGGCAGAGTTTCAAAATAATATCACTCGAGAGTTTTAATGCCTAATTATATACAGTTACATACACTAGTTGTACAAGCATGCACATCGTTGGTATTCACTGTACTTTTATAACCTAGATAATTATTGTAAATTAAGCATAACACGTAGTTTACCTTTCTAGGCTAAAGACTAGTCTGAGTTAGTTGCAATAAAGCACTCGGTACAATTACCAGTTAACGTCTTTCCTTCGGAACCTACAACATACATCCTACAACAACACGTTACGAGCTAAGGCTCGTACATATGGTCCTTCGAGCAAAGTTGATTGTGGTTACGGTTATTCCTACTCACTACGGGATAATACGTGATTGGAGTCAGCGTATCGGCGCCGTTGGAAACACAGGACGTTGTAAAACCACAAACATCCGTCCGGGGGTCAACTTCGGCGGGAACAAACAGCCGTCTGGAGCCAGGAGGCGCCAGCGGGAACAAACATCCGTCCGGGGGTCAACTTCGGCGGGAACAAACAGCCGTCTGGAGCCAGGAGGCGCCAGCGGGTACAAACATCCGTCCGGGGGTCAACTTCAGCGGGAACAAACATCCGTCCGGGGGTCAACTTCGGCGGGAACAAACAGCCTTCTGGAGCCAGGAGGCGCCAGCGGGTACAAACATCCGTCTGGAGGTCATCTGCGACGGGAACAAACAGCCGTCCGGGGTCAGCAGACTTGGGCATAACAAAACAACAAAATGGCAGACAAATTGGGAGATGTGCTGAAACAACAGGCGGTCATCATTGATCAAATCAAGGGCATAGGCGACAATTTCAACAAAGATGGACCATCAAGGAAGAACAAGGAGTACCTGAGGGTCCGTTTGGAGCGGTTACAACTAAACTGGGAGCAATTTGAGCTCAATCATTCGCGCCTGATGAGCAAGGAAGATAAAACATCTGAGTACTTCACCGACAACGTCTACGAGAAAGCTAAAGCGAGCTACCTGTCCATCAAGCAAGCAATTTCGGGATACGAGCAAAGGATGCGTCAACAAGAGGTGCAAGAGCAAGTTCAGGATTACAACACCGACCCCAAGGCTACACAATCAGCTACATCATCGGCTTCACATTCCGGAACAAAGGTGTTGGAGCTTCTGGGCGAGCAACGATCAAACATCAAAGCTTTAGAACGAACCATAAGAAATGTGAACATCGACTATATCTCGGAAAAATGGCAGTTAGAAGACAAACTGAAGACTATATCAACTCGCTGGCAAACTTTCGACAATATGTACTGGAAGCTGGATAACCTGCTTGATGACACAACAGAGTACGAAATGGAGTATAATAGGCTGGAAAAGTTATTCGACGAGGCAAAATCGCTCATCAACGGAAAAATGGGAAATATTCAACATAGGGAACAATCGACACCGAAAATAGAAATCCCGACATTCGACGGGAATTACTCCAAATGGACTACATTCAAAGATTTGTTCACGGAGACTGTGCACAACAACAAAAACATATCGCCGGCCCAGAAAATGCAACATTTAAAAACAAAACTTAAGGGGGAAGCAGAACGCCTGGTACAGCATTTACACGTTAGCGCCAACAACTATAAAGACTGTTGGGAAATATTGGAACATCGTTACGACAATCTTCGTCTCCTCTTCGGATACTATGCGAACTTATTGCTCAACCAACCTAACATACAACAAGCAACCGCGACCCAGGTGAAAAGACTACACGACACGACGTTGGAGAACATCAATGCTATTGCAAACTTAAACATTGATACTAGCGGATGGGAACCATTGGTGGTGCATATCCTTCAACAAAAACTGGATCCCGAGACCCTGCAGTCGTATATCGAATCGCTAGAATCACCTCGGGAACTGCCAAAACTCGATAGCTTTTTGGGCTACCTCGAACACAAATTCATCTCATTGGAGTCCAGCAACAGTAAAGCTCCAGGGAACAACTACAACAACAAGGAACAGAACAAGAATTCGTCAAACAACAACCCTCCCTTTTTCAAGTCGGTTAATAAAAAGGGGGCAGCCAGTTCAACGTTCAAACCACGAACCTATTATACAGCAAAGAGAACGTGCCCGCGCTGTAATGGAGAACATGGATTATACGCGTGCCAAGAGTTTTTGCACCTTGAACCTTTGGCTAAATTACGAGAAGTTGAAAAACTGAGAGTATGCAGCAACTGCCTGTTTGGACACAACGGGGATATTTGCAGATCAAACAAAAAATGTAAAGAGTGCAATGGGTCGCACAGCACATTGCTGCACGAGGCAATATCTAGGCCAAGCAAGTCAGCAAGCCAGCAAGTGAACCGGCACAGCACGCACGTATCGAGTACGGAAACAAACGAAGTACTGTTGGCCACAGCAAAACTTATGGTGCAAGCCAACGACGGAACTTATGTAACGCTGAGAGCTTTACTCGACCAAGGTTCTCAGATAACAATGATAACAGAGGACGCTGTGCAACGGCTACAACTCAAGAGGATCAAAAACAATGCTGATGTAACTGGGTTGGGAACAACACCCAACAAATGCAAGGGAGAAATCCATCTCGATTGCAAAGCTCTACACAACGACTACAACTTCGTCATGGGTGCCTTAATTATGAGGCGACTGACCAACAAGCTGCCTAACAGATCGTTCGATGTGGACTCTTGGAAGCATTTACAACATTTGAAGTTGGCGGACCCAGAGTTCAACATAACAGGAGAGATCGATATTTTATTGGGCGCTGATATTTATCCGGAATTGATAATGGAAGGCCTGATTAAAACAAACAATCAAGCAATTATTGCGCAACAAACACGGTTGGGATGGGTAATATGCGGAAAATTCTCCCAAAGGACTTTCAACTGTCATGTCACCATCAACAATATGGAAGATATCAGCAATTTTTGGGAACAGGAGGAGATAGCAAGCAACCAAGTTGAAACTAGCTCGGAAGACTTCTGCGAAAAAATGTATGCGGAAACAACAGAGCGACTTCTTGACGGACGATACCAGATTCGCCTCCCGATGAAGAAGGACTTCAAGAACAAGCTGGGACTATCAAAACCACAAGCTATTGCACAGTATAAACAATTAGTGCGCAAGCTTAACAAAAACAAAGAATTTTCCCAACGCTACAATGACTTCATGGCCGAATATGAACAATTGGGTCATATGGAGATATCAAATAAACAAGAACAGCTTCAATATTATCTACCGCACCACGGAATCTTGAGAATGGAAGCGGTCACAACAAAGCTAAGAGTAGTATTTAACGCCTCGGCAAAAACAACAAGCGGATTCAGTCTCAATGACTTGATGGAAACAGGACCTAATCTTCAAGCGGACCTTCAAGGACTATTACTACAGTGGCGACAGTACAAATACGTCTACTCAGCAGATATTGAGAAGATGTACAGATTCATCGTCGTACATCCGGAAGATAGGCCACTCCAGAAAATAATTTGGCAGGATTCATCAAAGAAAATGAGAGAATTCGAATTGAAAACAATAACATACGGGACTAAGGCCGCGCCTTACTTAGCCCAGAAAACGTTGAAGCAGCTCGCCTCGGACGAAGGCGATAAGCTTCCTCAAGCAAAAGGCGTCCTTCAGAACAACTTCTACATGGACGATGCACTCTTCGGAAAACATACAACAGAACAAGCAAGGTTAACAAGAGACCAGCTCATAACGCTCCTCAACAAAGGCGGGTTCAACCTCCGGAAATGGTCAAGCAATGACCCATCTTTAGTTGCCGATCTACCCGAAGAGATGAGAAACCCCCGAAACTTCAACTTCAGCGAAAAGGAAACATCAAAAACACTTGGGTTGGGATGGAACCCGAAGAACGATCAATTTATGTTCACATCAACATTAGAACAAACAACAAACTATGTCAAAACAAAAAGGCATATGTTAAGTGACGTCGCTAAGCTATTTGACCCACTTGGCTGGCTGTCGCCAGTTACGATTAAAGCAAAAATCATGTTTCAACAAGTATGGCTGTCTAAGATTTCCTGGGACGACGAATTGCCGGAGGATATCCAAAAGGAGTGGACAACTATAAGGAAGGATCTTCAAAACATACAACATTTTACAATACCGAGATGGTTGGGAATTGAAGAAACAAACTGCAACATCGAATTACATGCATTTTGCGATGCGTCAGAAAAAGCATACGCCTGCGTCGTTTACTCGAAGGTTACGTTGTCTACCGGCGATGAGAAAATAACACTTGTCGCAGCGAAAACTAAAGTAGCGCCCATAAATAAACAAATAACGCTACCAAGATTGGAGTTGGGTGGTGCATTATTACTAGCCCGACTGGTGGACAAAATAAAACACAGATTTGCTGAAAATCACAACATGAAGATATTTGCATGGACGGACTCAATGGTCGTGCTGGGATGGCTGCAAGGAGATGAACATCGCTGGAAACCCTATGTGGGAAACCGGGTTCAGGAGATCAAGAGTGTCGTCCCGGCTCAACAATGGAAACACGTGAAATCAAAGCAAAATCCAGCGGACTGTGCTTCCAGAGGACTCCTTCCGTCACAACTGCGGGGGTTCAACCTTTGGTGGGAAGGGCCTCATTGGCTTCGAAACAACGACGCAACACAAATGGCTACGGAACCTTCAAGTTATTCAACAAACGAAGAAATAAAGATTCAAGCTTATCCAGCACAACAAACAGAAATGGGGGTCATCGCCAGCGTCATCGAAAAATGCAGTTCATTGTCAAGGGCTACGCGCATACTAGCGTGGGTGTCACGTTTCATAACAACGGCACGCGACCCGGCGACAAGGGGCAACTCCAAACACCTATCGTTGCAGGAAATACGACGCGCGCTACAGCGAATAGTAAAACAAGAACAAAATACGTATTTTAAATCCGAAATTAAAGATTTAAAATCAAAGGGAACTGTCAGATCCAACAGTAACATTATCAAGCTGAATCCTATCTTGGATGAAGAGGAGAACCTACGTGTCGGAGGCAGGCTGAAGAACTCAGAGTTGGGGTACACGACAAAACATCCAATAATTCTGCCATCAAACAGCAGACTGACACAGTTATTAATCGAACAAGCTCATCAACAAACATTACACGGAGGTTCCCGGCTCACGTTAAATTACCTGAGACAGCGTTATTGGATCATCAGCGGCAACAAAACAGTAAAACAAAGATTGAGACTATGCGTGCCGTGTACAAGATTCAAACCGCAAAAACAAAACCAGAGGATGGGAGACTTACCAAAAGCCAGAATAACACCATCGAGACCGTTTTACAACTGCGGCGTGGACTTCGCAGGCCCAGTAGATGTCAAGGCCAATAAAGGAAGAGGAGTCCGAACATCCAAGGGCTACATCGCCGTGTTTATCTGCATGGCAACAAAGGCCATTCATCTGGAACTGGTCTCGGATCTGAGCACCCAAGCCTTTATTTTGGCATTGAAAAGGGTGGTCAGTAGAAGGGGTCTGATAAAAAACATATGGAGTGACAACGGAACAAACCTCCTGGGAAGCAGCAGAGAACTTAAGAAACAGTTCAAGGAACAATCAACATTTAATGAAGACTTCGTGAACAAGACAAATGAGTTGGAAATCCAGTGGCATTTCATCGCACCGGCCTGGCCAACTGCGGGCGGGTTGTGGGAATCCGCTGTCAAATCCATGAAGTATCACCTGAAAAGAGTGATAGGGGAGCAAAAACTCACATATGAAGAGTTTTACAGCCTTCTAACATGCATAGAAGCTTGTCTCAACTCGAGGCCGCTGCTACAGCTGACCGAAGACACAGAGGATCGGGAATTTGTCCTAACTCCGGGTCACTTCTTAATCGGCGAACCTCTATTAGCAATACCAGAAGAAGATCTGAAAGGCGAAGTCAGTCTGCGAAATCGGTGGAAGTTAACCACGAAGATGTACCAGGACTTCTGGAAGAAATGGTCATCAGACTATCTACAACACTTACAAACGAGGAGTAAGTGGAACAACAAAACAGAAAACCTTGCAGTGGGGGACGTCGTCGTTGTAAAAGAGGACAATCTTCCTCCGGGAAAATGGGCTCTAGGCCGAATACTAGAAGTACATCCGGGCAAGGACGACCTGGTGAGGGTGGTATCTCTCAAAACAGAAAAGGGATCTCTGAAGAGACCAATAACAAGACTCATCAGACTCCCCACCGAAGGCGAAGAAAAACAAAAACAAACACAACAAACAAACAGCACACCCGGCAAGAATAAACGCATATCGATGATGAACTACATAACTATGTTCATCGTATTTATGTGTATGGTCTGCGGCTCGCAACAACAGTTTTTCGGCATGTCATCATTTGAAAAAGGAAGACAAATATATTATGACGACTTGGGAAATCTGAACACGGTTCACGACAGTTGGACAATCCTGGCGTACTACAATATGTCTACCTACTGGAAGGGGTTCAAGGATATCCAAGGATACGTCGACCATGTAGAAAACGCCTGCCAGAACTTCGCCTATCAAGTGGTCTGCGGGAGTATCGTGTCGGAGCTACGACAAGAAATTGAGGAGCTTCAGAGCAACAACTTAGGCTTACAGTCCCGACAAAGTGGGGGAAACAGGACGAAGAGAGGCTTCTTCAATGGCGTAGGACAACTTGCGCACAGCCTATTTGGAGTTCTAGACGAAGATTTCGCGGTGCAATATCACCAAGAGATAAACAACGTCAGAGACAATGAACAATATTTGCTGAAGCTGTTCAAGAATCAGACCTCTATTGTCGAAGTACAAAACAGCATCATAAGCAGGAATGAAGCAACAATGAACAAACAACTCGGGCTCATGCGAAGCCACATCAAGAGAGCCGATGAACATATGCGGGAGTTACAACAAGACACAAAACAAAATGCCATGATGGTCTACTTTAACGCAGTCGCACTGCAAGCCAATATTATCCTGAGCAAACTCAGGAGAATACAACAAGGAGTCCTCGAGGTTATTCAAGACGTCTATCGAGGCCAAATGAACAACAAGATAATATCCCAAGAACAAATTTTGAAGGAGATGAGCGTTATCGCCTCTCGACTTCCGGGACATTTGGCATTGCCGGTGGACAACGCCCACGAAGAAATAAGGGAGGTCTTCAAATTGATCCACGTCAAAGCACGAGCGACTCAAGAATATCTTATTATGGAAATGAAGTTGCCGCTTATAAATGACAATCAGCTACAACTATACAGAGTTATACCTATACCGCTGATTACAAACAAACAGACCAGATCTGTGGTAACTACGTCTGAATACATCGCTATCAACATGCTGAAGGATATCTATGTAAACTTGAGCAAAGAAGATTTACAACAGTGCACTATTTTGAAGCAAACTAAGTACATTTGCACTTTCAACAATCCCGTCTACAGTATGCGACAACATAACAAGCCATGTGAAATAAAACTGCTAACGAATGATAACAGCACACAATGCAATGCGCTCAGTTCGACGTGCGCTAACAAATGGATCGCATTACATCGCCACAATGTCTGGCTCTACGTCTGCTGCGAAGAATGCCACCTACGCATTATTTGCAAGGAACATATGATGTCTAAGGTCACGAGCGGAACGGGAATCATCAACATGGCTCAAGGATGTTCGTTGAAGAAAGACGAAAGTACGATCTACACGGACACCGAGTACCAAAACAAACTCTTCATTAACACAAGGATTGCAGTACCTACACTGGACACCATCAACAACATGACAAAGTTAACAGCCACAGAGGACCGGGAAGATGTTGTCACCGAAGATCATTCAAATGCACTTCGGAGACTCGAGAATCAGTTGGAGGAACTCAAGAAAAATTCTGAGTTACCGCAAACATTGTCGGAGCATGACGTGCATCAGTACGCTGTTTCCTACATAACATTGACGGTGCTGATACTCGGAACGGTCATTGGCTGCCTAGCCTGGATCGCCGCGCGTCGTCGTCGTGATGCTGAGAGTCGTCAGGACAAACGTGTCGCCGCCACCGCCGCCGTTATCACGTCCCGAGCCGTCACCGCCGCCAGTGCTGCCACAGCCACTGCACCAGCCGAGGGGGACACCAAGACCGGAAGGAGATCGCGAACGGAACATATCTACGCAAGACCGACCCAGAAGACTAAAATGTTTAACGTTTAAATTAAAATATTTAAGATACTGTAATAACATAATATTAACAATTTAGCAAACCATTAGGGGATAACAATAACAGAAAGGTTTATAGTGATAGGCAGGGTAGTTACCCTTTATTTTCCCTGTTGGTTGATTTGGCAGCATGTACAAGCATGCACATCGTTGGTATTCACTGTACTTTTATAACCTAGATAATTATTGTAAATTAAGCATAACACGTAGTTTACCTTTCTAGGCTAAAGACTAGTCTGAGTTAGTTGCAATAAAGCACTCGGTACAATTACCAGTTAACGTCTTTCCTTCGGAACCTACAACATACATCCTACAACAACACGTTACGAGCTAAGGCTCGTACACTAGTGATACACACATATCATCTTTGATTTGCTTATTTGTTGTTTTTGTTGCCTCTCATCGTGAATACTGGAGAACCAGAAATGAAGGGCACCAAAGACAAAGAAGAGTAAAACACATGAACCTACTATGTCAACCTCCTGGATTTAAAGACATTTATAGGAAAAATATATTTAATATGTGTATTATTTTGTAAAATAAGATGCCTGACGACTTCAAAGTAATAAATAGCAAGTCTTTAAAAAATAAAACATAACATAGCGTCACGCCTTTTTCCATACGGGATGGCAGAGGCACAGTTGTGCCCACTTTGAGACAGTTATTCAATACTCCATTTTGCGTGACAGGGGGCTAGCCCATCGCCGCAGCTATGGAGTAATGAAGGTTTCCTCACGATGTTTTCCATCACCGTTAGAACGTCCCTATAATGTACTTAAGATAAATTCATTATCTCATTGGTTGGTAGATGTTCAGGAATCGAACCTGCATCACCTGTGTGAGAAGCAAGCGTGAAACCCATTAGACCACGGAGCTCTAATTTAAAAAATAATCTCACAAAGTGGCTACTACAACACTGTTTTTATAGCATTAAGGAATATTTAGATTATAAAATTAACCATTTATAAAATTCGATCTTCAAAAAATAAAAACCAAACAGCAAGCACTCTTCGAATCTTTTAGGGAGCGATTGGAATTGCTATTAGAAATTTTTTTTTGACAAGAAGTGCATAATCCGTGGAGACTTCAATATTATATAGATATGTTGACGGAAAATAACAGAAAAAAAAGACTTTATAAACTTGCTAACAGCTATTGTTTTAGGCATTTGATTTGTGCAATAACATATTTTGAGGAGGGATACGAGTCATGTCTAGATAATTTCCTAACGAATATACCTGAATCTAATATTTTGGATAAAACCGTGGATCAAAAAACTTAGGAGGTGGGCATGAAGGTATCTTGTGTTGTACAACTTGAACATCTAATAGCAGCAGTAAAGAAACAACAATATACAGTTGTAGAGCGTAGGGTTTTCAATGAAAGAAAAGACCTGATTTTCAAAAACAACATTTTAGAGCAAGACTGGACAAATATGGGTATAAATATTTTTAGAATAATTAGGAAACTCAAACAACAAGAATTTCTAAAACTTAAAGGCTGTTTAAACGATTACCAAAATCGCACCTATTTTACTACCAATAAATTCGAAATGACTGCCAGAATGGATAAATGTCCACCAAATTGTGTTTGGATAAATGATCACCAAACTTCTTTGTATGTTTTGTGTACTTAAGTTTATGTTTTAAGTATTTTTTGTTGTTCTTACATGTTCAACCTAACACGAAGGTTTCGCTCACCCCCTTTACCCTTTACCTAAGCTACCGCAGTATTTTGACCTGATATTTTTTGCAACTTTTGGTGTTCATTTATCCATTTTGGGTAGAAAAAAATCTTTTGCTGATCATTATATTTGTTGCCAAACTTAAATGTGTCTCTAAAGGAATTAGGCTGTTTGAGCGTCTGCTGTTACGGAGAATCCTGCCCCACATCCAGCTGAGGGCAGAACAACATGGCTTCCGTGACAGCCACAGCACGACGCTCCAGTTGGCGAGATGAGGCAGCAGGGTGATTGGGCGGTAGCCTCCCGGATGTCGTCTGTCCTTCCCCGGCTTGGTGATGACGATCACCTTGCCCTCCTTTCAGAGGGCGGGGAAGTGACCGGTGCGCAGGATGCCGTTGAACAGCCGCGTCAGTGAGACGACGGCTCTCCTTGGCAGCTATACTAGGGCCCCCGCGACGACTCCGTCCGGACCCGGGGCCTTAACTGAAAATCAGCGCTGAGGGCCTCCACCCCCAGCACAATGCTGAGTTAGTGCCTTTTGCACAGCAAGAACACACCGTGACCCTGGCCAATAATTGTTTACAATTAGTTGTGTTTTTAGATGTTTCGTTTTGTTTATTATACTTTTTTGTTTTGTCCTACTGTAAGGTGTGTTTTTTGTGTGTAATAAATGTCTTTCTTTCTTTCTTCTTCCGCTGGTTCAGCTTCAGGGCCACCTTCCGGACTTCGCGGGGCGACATGAAGTAGTCGCCGGTAAGGGGAGGCGCGGGGGCCGCCAGAAAGCGCTCTACGCGCTCTACAACAGCGGCGTTGTGCTCGTGGTCGGTAACGGGGTTGGGCCGAAACTGCTCGGCGAAGTGGTCCGCCAGGATGGTGGCACGGTCCTTTGCGGCGTAGCGGCGCCTGCCTGCGTGGTCCCTCATGGTGCAGACCGGCTCGGGAGTCGAAGTAAGGCTGCGGTTCAGGCGGTGAAGGGCGATGTCATCCCGGGAGGCCTGGTCAATGGTGCGCTCCCAGAACTGACCCCTCAGCTCGACGATTCCCGCGCGCAGTTCTTCTCCGAGCCGGTTGATCTCCGCCTTGATGGCGGGGCAGCGGGTGTGGTGCCAGGTTCGGCGAAGACGGCGTTTGAGTTCCAGCTTCTTGCGGAGGTGTGGAGGGAGCCTCTCTTTCCGCAGGACCGGCGATGGCTTGGTGATGGTGGCTGCGGCTTTAGCAGTGGTAATGGCTGTGGTAAGAGCCACTGCCGCGGCCTCTACCTCTTCCATGGTAGAGACACCGCCGGGGAGCTGAGTTGTGTTCAACTCCAGCTGGTACTTGTGCCAGTCCGTCTTCGCTCTTGGGCGCGGCGCCAATGTAAGGTCGGCCTCAACCCCGAGGACAAGCAGAACAGGCAGGTGCAGGTTGTCCAGGTCGTACAGTTCCCCCATAGCAATGGGGAACCGTACGTTCTTCACGAGGGCCACGTCGAGGACGTTCGGGCGGTGGTTAGGGTTCACCGGGTAGTGTGTTGGGGACCCCGGGATGAGGACTTCGTAGTTGTGTTCCTCAGTATCTTTCTGAAGGCCCCTTGCAGCGGCGTTGATGTTGTGTAACCCCCACTGGTGGTGCTTGGCGTTGAGATCGCCTGCGATCAGTGTGGGGGTCTCTCCTTCCATCATCGCCCGAACGTCCTCGGAGTGAAAAGGGGCGTCAGGTGGCTTGTAGGCTGCATATATCTTGAGCTCCGTGTCGGCCGTCTTCAGACGGACGCCTATGGACCACGTCGTCTTGAAGGCGGGCAGCTCCAACTCTTCGTGGACGAGGTCTCGTCTCACGAGGACCGCCGCGCCTCTGTATGACACAATTTTGGCCATCTCAAGTTGCTCAGGGAAGACACTCATGTTTAGGCAGTTATTGAAAAAGGAAGTCAGAGGAACAGCTGGGATATCTATATTTTTTTGTATGACAGTTATTGGCATACCATCATAGCCACATGACTTTTTTGGCTCCATATTTTTACAATGTTTGCGATTTCCGTCGACGTTGTTAACTCACACATTATGCTACACTGTACTCTGTCCGTACTAGATTCTAGAAAATGTATTGCTATGTAATTTTTATCTGCTGTGGAGCCTTTTTTGTCAAATTCACAAGATACATGTTCAACCACTTCACTTGGTTTTTGTAATGTAACGTCCTTAACTTTTAGCTGAATATATTCTTTATTAAAATTTTGAAGTTTGTTCCTGTGCATGTTTACAACTTTCCAAATAGCTTTGGTAGAATTTCTAGCTTTTCCTATTACATCTCGGATGGCTATTTTTCTGGTATTCCTCAATACTCTTCTGTATATTTACAAATATTTTTTAGTGTAAACATGTTTGTAATCTTCATCCTGGACACCTTTTAACGGTAAGAGAACACGTTTCATTTAACTAGATACCCTAATTCCTTTAGTGACCCATTTAAGTTTGGCAACAAATATAATGATCAGCAATAGATTTTTTCCTACCCAAAATGGATAAATGAACTCCAAAAGTTGCAAAAAATATCAGGGCAAAATACTGCGGTAGCTTAGGTGAAGGGTAAAGGGGGTGAGCGAAGCCAACGCGTTGTTGTAGAGCGCGTAGAGCGCTTTCTGGCGGCCCCCGCGCCTCCCCTCACCGGCGACTACTTCATGTCGCCCCGCGAAGTCCGGAAGGTGGCCCTGAAGCTGAACCAGCGGAAGGCCCCGGGTCCGGACGGAGTCGTCGCGGGGGCCCTAGTATAGCTGCCAAGGAGAGCCGTCGTCTCACTGACGCGGCTGTTCAACGGCATCCTGCGCACCGGTCACTTCCCCGCCCTCTGGAAGGAGGGCAAGGTGATCGTCATCACCAAGCCGGGGCAGGACAGACGACATCCGGGAGGCTACCGCCCGATCACCCTGCTGCCTCATCTCGCCAAGCTGTTTGAGCGTCTGCTGTTACGGAGAATTCTGCCCCACATCCAGCTGAGGGCAGAACAACATGGCTTCCGTGACAGCCACAGCACGACGCTCCAGTTGGCGAGAGTCCTGCACTACCTGGCGTCGGAGTTTGACAGGGGCCGATACACCGTCGGGGTCTTCCTCGACATCGAGAAGGCCTTTGACCGAGTGTGGCACGAGGGGCTCCTCTTCAAGCTCCTGGACGCAGGTGTGCCCCCAATGATCGGGCAGATCGTGGCCTCCTTCCTCGAAGACCGGTGGTTCTTCGTCTCCGAGAATGCACACTCCCAGACGAAGACCATCAGCGCAGGCGTCCCGCAAGGCAGCTGCCTTTCGCCGGTGCTCTACGCGCTCTACACCAATGACATCCCCACACTCGAGGGCCATCTCGAGGAGGGGGTGGAAGACGTTGTGCTCGCCCTCTACGCCGACGACAGCGCATAATTCGCGCCGTCGCGCAAGATAGAACTCGCCTGCAGGAAGATGCAGCGACTTTTGGACCTGCTGCCGCTCTATCTGGACAAGTGGCGGACTGCGGTGAACGTCGGGAAGACAACAGCCCTGTTGACTACCCGCTCCCGCCGTCCGACCCCGCTACAGTTGAGGGGCCAGGACATCGAGTGGCAATCGACGGTGAACTACCTCGGTTGCAACATCGACTGCTCGCTGCGTATGGTCCCGATTGTGCAACACTGCATCAACCGGGCCAAAGCCGCGCGAGCAATGATCCGGCCTATCCTGTCGTCCAGCCTGCCTCTGAGTGCCAAGCTGCGGGTGTACAAGTTTTATGTGCGCTCGCGGCTCACCTACGCTGCACCAGCATGGTACGCCCTGCTGTCGAAGACCCAGAAGGCATGGCTGCAGCAGTTCCAGAACGTCTCCCTGCGGGTGATCGCGGGAGCTGGGCGGTACGTGCGAAAAACCACCATCGCGAGAGACACCAGGATGCCCACCGTGGAGAAATTCGTCGCGCGGCTGGCCCGGCGCATGTATTATTGCGCCGACAACAGCCGCCACGCACATCTCCACGATATCGCAACGCACCACGCACGACCGTGAAGAAGAAGAAGCTCCCGCACCGTTGTCGCCAGTGTATGCCAATAGACGGCGAAAGCATGGCACAACGAAGGCCACGCGAGGCCCCTGAAAAGTAGGGGCCACCCAAGACCGGGGGGGTCGTGACCCCCCGAGTTGATGCCGTGGGCATGAGGCAACAAATAAGACCTCGACCCCGCAAGCGTAGTGGTTCCCACGCTTCGCGCGTGAACACTCCGACGACCACAGTGTCGAATTCACAGTTCCAGAACGTCTCCCTGCGGGCGATCGCGGGAGCTGGGCGGTACGTGCGAAACACCACCATCGCGAGAGACACCAGGATGCCCACCGTGGAAAAATTCGTCGCGCGGCTGGCCCGGCACATGTATGATTGCGCCGACAACAGCCGCCACGCACATCTCCACGACATCGCACCGCACCACGCACGACCGCCTGAAGGCAGACCTCTACCTAGAGAGTTGCTGTCGATTCCACTGTCGCCAGTGTAAGCCCGCAGAAGAGGGCGAAAGCACGGCACAGTGTAGAAGAAGAAGCTCCGGCACCGTTGTCGCCAGTGTATGCCAATAGACGGCGAAAGCACGGCACAACGAAGGCCACGCGAGGCCCCTGACAAGTAGGGGCCACCCAAGACCGGGGGGGACGTGACCCCCCGGGTTGACGCCGCGGGCATGAGGCAGCAAATAAGACCTCGACCCCGCAACCGTAGTGGTTACCGCGCTGCGCGCGGAAACACACTCCGCAGCCCACAGCGTCGAATTCACGCATCCTATACAAGCATTTTACAAAAACTTAGTACGTAAATTGAGCAACTCTAAGAAGTTACTCCGAGCCGACATCATTACAAGAAAGAAAAGGAGTGTTTTCTTCGACCAGGCGCCGGCCGCCCCCCCACTCCCCTCCTCTTGCACCCCTCTTGCTGAGAGAGAGAGAGAGACGAAATTCGCAACGTCGGGTATAGACACTGCCGTGTCAGACGTTGCGCGGTAACTTGCGGTACTGGAGGCTGCGGGCGACTGCGGCAAGGAAGAAGTAGGAGAGGCTTCGCTAAGCGCCTCCCACTCATCGTGGCAAGCAAGACGGCACGGGTCCCATAGCCCAGTCCGCGTCTTTTAAGCTGTGGCGAAAGTCCACCACAGTAAATGGTCCTTCGAGCCGGATTGACTTGGAAGAGGACCCCAGCCAAGCAGACCACGAAGAGGCGCAGCTTGTCTAGCAATTGACGAAGAGTCCAGAAGAGGCAGGCTCAAGAGACCAGAAGAGGTTGCCATTTGATGGAACCTTGGCGCCGGCTTGTTCCAGTGGGCTCAAGAGACCAGAAGAGGTTGCCTGCAAAGCGGCCTTTGGGAAGTCTGGATGTGGTGCACAGTGGCGAGATTTGAGGCGAAAGCCGCCCGGCTTGTTGGTACGCAGCCGGGTAACGCTCCACGAGCGGTGTGACTGATTGGGTAGGTCACCTGTCCTAAGGAGACAGAACGCCCGCTACCCTTGCTGGTATGGTGGTGTACTGACGGCGCCGGACTGTAGGTACCTAGACGGGCGAGCGGTCCTCTCGACCCTGATAGAACCCGAAAGCACATCATTCTCTGCCAGAGGTAGATCCCCCCCCTACCTTTCCTCCATTTCCACTCCTTGCTCTTACCCAGTCCTGCGGGACTCCGGAGCGAGGCTGCTAGGGTAGTAGGGAATTATGGACTTAGGGAATTAGGGAATTAGGGATTATAGAGGATAGGCGTGATAGTTGGGCGGGACGGGGACACCGATATGATAACACGAAGCAGGGGCAATCCACTGGGTGAAGATCCTCGATCGAACAAGGACGCAGGCACAGACACGACGGGCACGACCACCACTGCAACTTCGTCAAACGCGACAACTTCAAGCGAAGCCATTGACACAAATTCGACAATAATGATCGACAAAGAGAGCGACAAGCAACCCGACGGCGAGAATGAGAGCGCCGTACGGGACGGACGGCTGGGTTGCGTCAAAACTAGCACAACCACGACGGGAGGCAATAGAGTTTTGGGGCGTGGGCAACCGGCGCGGCATCTCGCAGTAATGCGGGGGGGACCCCGTCGGTTCACTAATGGGTCGCGACAACGGCGTACGTGTTTACAAGCGGAACTGGCGATCCTAGAAAAGGAGGTGGAGTTAGCTCGGCGTAAGCTCAAATTGGGAGAGCTGGCGGACTCGGACAGCGGCGAGGATGACATCGAAGAGCATCATGGCGTCGCTGTTAGTACTCAAGTTGAAGATTGGGTCTCGAGGGCCGTCGATAAGCCGAAGTCACCACCGCACGGGGCAACAGCATCACTTACCACTACTCGACACAAAGAACGACCAAAAGAGAAGATCGAACCGAGTGAAGCTACGTCGATGGGGAGAGTTTACAGATCTAGTCGCAGCAATTAGAGAGGCGGTAGCAAATAATGTGCGTCCGAAAAAACCAAAATATATGGCAGATTTGCTGAATTTTAATGGAGAATTTTTTATCGCGACACCGAACATTATTTTAGGGAGACTGAGAACGTCGCACGCCTGCGCAAATGCATACAAGGCAGAGCGCGAGAAGCAGTAAGAGCCTTGCTATTCTACGAAACCAATCCGAAGGGTGTATTGGAAATACTGGAAAGGCGTTTCGGCAGACCACGAATGTTAATAACACACGAAATAAGAACTTTGGACCGACTGCCACAGTTAGCTGAGGACGCGCACAATATCGGGCGTTTCGCGACAACGATCGCTTACGTAGTCAGTACAATAGAACAGCTCGGGAAATCATCATATCTAGACTACATGGAGATAGAAGACAAGATCGTCGACAAAATGAACAACAACATAAAAATGCGCAGGGTCGAATGGCGCACCATGTTCGAAGATCAACCTGTGTTGTTGGTATTGTCCAAATTTTTGAATCGCCTCGCCGACCAATTCGCGAGTTGCGAAATTACGCGAAAACCTATGGAAAAAATACATACACGACAGAGACGGGCGGTACACGCCACATACGCCGAGTATTCGGACTACACAGACGATAGCGCCACAGAAGACGAGTGTAGCGACGGGGAAATATCGGACTATGACTCTATAGACTTCGTAGCCGCCGCTCACAATAATGAGCCTGTCATGTGTCCGATCTGCAAAGAAAAACACGCGATTGAGAACTGCCCGAAATTTCATAAAGCATCCACCGACGAACGTTGGGAAATAGCTAAAAAGGAGCACGCATGTTTTCGATGCCTGAGTACAAGACACAGGGGATTTAATTGCCGCGCCAGCCCGTGTGGAAAAAACGGCTGTAAGAGCGGACACCACCATCTGCTTCACGCGGAAGCAAACAATAGAAGAATGACCTACTGGTCATTCTTCTATTGTTTGCTTTATGGGCTTACTAGCCCTACTCAAAAGAAACACCCCACGAACCAACGCCGAATAAACCGGGAACTTCAAACGCGGAAACCGCACATTCTTCAAGTGTTAACACGCTATGCTCTACCAAGGCGTACCTAAAGATTGCACCCATTGAGGTAACCGGGCCGCATGGAACTTACCCGGCATACGCCTTCTTGGACGAGGGATCTACGGTGACGTTAATAGATAAGGCGTTATGACGTTAATATGAGCTCGCCAACAAGACAGGGGCGACAGGACCGCAAGAAAACCTAAATGTCGAAGGAATCAGCGGCGGTTTCAGTGAATCCTCTAGCTGTCTCAAGCTACGAGTACGCGGCATTCTAATGAGCGAAGAGGAGGAAATGACAGCCTACACAGTCAACAAACTTCGCCTTTCGTCGCAAGCCATACGCAAAGAGAAGATAGAACACTGCGAACATCTCGACGGTTTGATAGATGACCTCACGTATTCACGTGTCACACCCAACGTATTAATAGGTCAAGACAACTGGCACCTCATCATCTCAAGAGAGGTAAAGTTCGGCGCTAAAACACAGCCGGTCGCATCACTGACAAAACTCGGATGGATTTTACATGGCCAGAATAGCATGTACGCCCGTGGCGGGAAAAGGCACGTAAACCATTTGTACGAGGCAGACAGAGACAAAGCGACCCATGAACTCGTAAAACAACATTTTGCTATAGAGTCCTTAGGAGTCGCGCCGAAAAAGCCATCAAGCGACCCCGGGTTGGGTCTTATATAAGACACATTGAAATTTGAAGATTGGAGTACTTAGGTGGTTAGGGGGGGTCCTTAGCTATCCTCTGATACCATTTTCTGATTTAGGAAACATCATTTTAGCACTTTAATTATAAAATATGTTTACGCGATTTTTACAACTTGGCCAATCTCGGAACGACAAATGTCAAACTCAAAAGCTCCAACGTTGGATATTGGTACATGATTTTAGTAGAAATTACAAGATTTTGTTGTAATGGTAGAAATTTGCGTCAGCAATTTTGTATTTTCTGACATAATGACTTGCTCATTTCATTCCGATTCCTTCCGTGTTTCGTGAATGTTCTGTTGCGCTCTCGTTTTATCCGTGATTCTCTGGATGACTTTGGCTTTGTTTACTTACTAACTACTTTATGGAGTTTATCAGAACCAAATTGGTTGCTTTAGGTCACTTCGTGTTTAAAAACTAAAGATAGGTTTGTTAGGTTCACACGTTACAGCAGACCTGGGAGCCGGAGCGAAGCGGATCGGAGCGAGGCGACCCCCTACTTGCTCATTTCATTCCGATTCCTTCCGTGTTTCGTGAATGTCCTGTTGCGCTCTCGTTTTATCCGTGATTCTCTGGACGACTTTGGCTTTGTTTACTTAATAACTACTTTATGGAGTTTATCAGAACCAAATTGGTTGCTTTAGGTCACTTCCTGTTTAAAAACTAAAGATAGGTTTGTTAGGTTCACACGTTACAGCAGACCCGGGAGCCGGAGCGAAGCGGAGCGGAGCGAGGCGACCCCCTACTTGCTCATTTCATTCCGATTCCTTCCGTGTTTCGTGAATGTTCTATTGCGCTCTCGTTTTATCCGTGATTCTCTGGACGACTTTGGCTTTGTTTACTTACTAACTACTTTATAGAGTTTATCAGAACCAAATTGGTTGCTTTAGGTCACTTCCTGTTTAAAAACTAAAGATAGGTTTGTTAGGTTCACACGTTACAGCAGACCCGGGAGCCGGAGCGAAGCGGAGCGGAGCGAGGCGACCCCCTACTCTTGGCAACCCCTCCTCCAACCCCTCTCCGCCTCCAACTCCCCCGAAATCCAAAAAATGTAGGCATTTTCTTCAATCTTTGGACCTCCATAACATAAAAACTAGTGGTTTCCTAAAAGGGGGGGTAGGTGGGGGGACCTCCCCTCCCCCACCCCTCCCCCCCCTCCACGCCCCCCTCCCCCAAATTCAATGTGTCTTATACAAGTACTTACCAGCGACCCCGAACAGCTGGCTTTAAAAATTCTAGAGGAAAAGAGTCGTCGTCTACCCGACGGAAGTTTCGAAACCGGGCTGCTATGGAAAACCGACCAAGAAACCATGCCCACCAATAGGGAAAGCGCGCTACGGCGCCTGTACGGCATAGAGCGGAAACTAAACAGGGACGAAAAGCTGAAAGGAGAGTACACAAAGCAAATACAAAACTTACTCGCCAGTGGATACGCAGAGAAAGCTGACACAACACCAATGTCACCAAGCGCTTGGTACCTACCGCACTTTGCCGTCGTACACCCACAAAAAGGGAAAATGCGACTCGTTTTCGACGCAGCAGCAAGAACATCCGGCAAGTGTCTAAACGATGCTTTACTATCCGGACCCGATCTCATACAATCATTATTCGGCGTGCTTACCAGATTCCGACAGAAACCAATAGCGGTAGTAGCCGACATAAAGGAGATGTTCCTACAAGTCCGTATTCGAGAAGAAGACCGGGACAGCTAACGTTTCCTGTGGAGATCAAACTCAAGCGAACCACCAAGCGAATACACAGGTGACGTCATTAATATTCGGCGCAACATCATCACCGTGTACCGCGATATACATAAAGAATAAAAACGGGCAAGAACACTCGTTAACTTACCCACTCGCGGCACAAGCAATCGCTCGAAACCACTATGTGGACGACTTACTGCAGTCTTTCGACTCCGCCAAAGAAGCGCACGAAATAATTTCGCAAATCGACAGCATTCATCGCAAGGCGAAATTCAAACTAACAGGGTGGGCTTCCAACGCACCAGAGATATTACGCGACATTGCATATGATGAGCGAGCACACGGCAATATCGAACTGAGCCACGCCCAAGAAGAAAGAACACTCGGCCTTATATGGCATGTAAAACAAGACGTGCTCAACTTTAGCCTGAGTCTACGCACGACACCCTAAGATGTAATAACCGGACAGCGGCCGCCAACCAAGCGCGAAGCAACCAGCCTGGTTATGTCCGTGTTCGACCCACTCGAGCTCGCCGCTCCAGTTCTCATACAAGGGAAAAAGATGCTACAACAAATCTGGCGAGTCGGAACTGATTGGGACGACCCCATATCACCAGGGGAACATGTTTTGTGGAAAAAATGGCTGCAAGATCTGCATCAACTCCAGAACATCAACATACCGCGTTGCCTGCCAAACTCATCGACGGGGGAAATACACGTGTTCTGCGACGCCAGCGAAACCGCCTATGCCGCCGCCGTGTACTGGCGAACGGTAACCCCCGATGGGAAAAATTACGTGCGTTTAATATCAGGAAAAGCGCGAGTCACACCTCTCAAACCGGACTCCATTCCGAGGCTGGAGCTTCAAGCGGCATTATTGAGAAGCCGACTAGCATCAACCGTGGTCGCAGAGATTGATTTCACAATAACTTCCATAACCTACTGGAGGGACGCACATACCGTACTGGCCTGGATAAAATCCGACCCGCGCACATTCAAACCGTACGTTGCCCATCGATTGGCCGAACTCGGAAGATCACACTCACCCCGATAAATGGCGCTGGGTACCTAGCAAGGAAAATGTTGCCGATGACGCAACCCGCAACAGCCCTGTTAATTTCAACTCCACGCACAGATGGTTTACGGGCGCCGCATTCCTGCACAGCGAACCCGACCAATGGCCAGTTAGAAGAAACGTTGTTGAGCCCATTAATACGGGCGAGGAAAAGTCAGAACCGCAAACACTGTGTCAGAATCCACCACCGCATTGTTAGGATTCGACAGATTTTCCAAATGGACGAGATTAATACGCTCAACAGCCCGCTTGCTCCATGCAAAAGATATATTCAAAAATCAAATTAACCCGAAACGAACGGTCAACGCCTCCAACAACAAAGACGATACCTGGCGAAGAATAGCGAAAAGAAAACCATCGTCAAACAAAAACCAGTATCCACGGAGCGTACACTGGATAAGTACTTTCCACTCAGTAAACACTACCTTCACGACGCCGAAATGCTAATCATAAAGCAAGTGCAAAAAGATTCATTTTTCGACGACATTAAACGCTTACGTAAAGGGCAAGCCGTAACGCCCCGGGTCTATGTTACGTCGCATCTACACGTATCAGCGCCGCTCGCTATTTGTCACCTACCTATAAAAGGCCAATCGTGTTGGACAGCAAACACAGAGTCACCCGAATGATAATAGAAGATCTAGACCAAAAATTCGGTCACGGTAACCACAATACCGTAATGAACGAAATAAGGCAGCGATACGAGGAATGTAATACGATAATACGTCGCGAAACAATGTGTATGGTGTAAAAGTCGCAAGAATTTTCCGCAGAGGGCACCACTGGGAGACTTACCGCCCGAACGACTGAGCGCTATGGAACATCCGTTCAGGTTCACCGGTGCAGACTATTTTGGACCGCTCGTGGTAACACAAGGGCGGAGCCACGTGAAGAGATGGGGCGTACTGTTTACCTGCTTGGTTACAAGGGCGATACACCTAGAGGTCGCAGCCTCGCTAAAAACTGACTGTGCACTGCTCGCACTACGCAGGCTATGCGCCAGGAGAGGAACCCCACACACCATAATCAGTGATAACGGCACGAACTTAACCTCCGCGAGTAGAGAGCTGCAAGAAATGCAGTTAAGCAACATAGCAGAGGGCGCGCGAACGAATGGCATCAACTGGAAATTCATTCCCCCCGGTTCGCCACATATGGGCGGAGCTTGGGAGAGACTTATTCATTCCGTCAAGATCTCATTAAGTGCTACTTTACGCGAGTAGTACCCCACCGATGAAGTGCTTCATACGCTGTTAATAGAGGTTGAGCACATGGTAAATTCACGCCCACTTATCGACGTGGATTTGAACCCGAACGAAGAGGAGGCGCTGACGCCAAACCATTTTTTGATGCAACGATCTAACGGCGCCCCTCCATTCGACATAAAGGAGCAACCTCAGCTCGGAACCATTCTATGGAAGAAGTCTCAACGCCTAGCCAACCACTTCTGGAAGCGATGGCTACGCGAATACCTGCCTACCTTGGTACCACGCCCAAACACTGGTCGTGGCTATAACAACCCCGAACTCGGTGACTTAGTGCTTATCGTCGATTCGTCGTTACCACGAAGCACGTGGCCGAGAGGAGAGATTGTCACCATACATCCAGGCCCAGATGGCAACACCCGAATAGTTGAAGTAAGAGCCAAAGCTGGATTAATGCGAAGGCCCGTGTCACGTATCGTTGTCCTAGTGCCGTCCAAATGTCGATCGCCCACACCGTAATGGTTGCAATAGCAATTTCAATTCTATAAAGTTAAATTCAATAACAATATCAGTTTATACCTAGTCAAATACAAATTTGTGATAACTCATCACTGATTAGATAGAAATATAAAACCACTGTAAAATAAGATTCACGATCTTGCATTACGAAATGTTGATACTTTCCTTACGAAATGTTGATCCATCAGTACGTGCCTTAACAAACATACCTGATGCACTACAGTAGCGCGGCATCCCCAGCAACATCCTAAAAACATTGTTATACTGGACGCGCAGGGCGTTGAGAGACTTTTGGGTATAGTTGTGATTTTTACTGGCTTTGTACAACGAGCGTTATTCATTATTCACTATTCAACCTGCACTCAAACTTGCACTATTCACTACAACCCGACAATGTCTCAACCGTGTGACGATAACCAAACAACCACACCCGGCCATACTTTACTGGATTCCTGCGTGTCTGGAGACCCCGCACTTCTTGAAGATCCTGTGAGCATATATTGTCTAGAAGAACTTGAGGATAACGCTGTTACCTTTTATCGGGATCTCGAGCGTTATCGAGGCCTTGTTCGACTTACTACGACTTATTAGTTTGTTGATCATTCTGTACCCCGTTTGGTTATGTGTTCAAAATGTGTTAATGAATTTGCTGTCAACTGATATCTCGAGTATGTGACAGACAACAACCTACAACATTGAAACAACGATTAATAACTTTGTTCAAATCATTTAATTTATGTCATGTATTTCTAGAGCCGACTAGAATTACACTTACCAGTCAAACTTGCTTAGATAACGTTTTTTGTGACTGTGCATTCACAAGTAAAAATGCAATTAACTACTTACCCTCCGATCACAGTGGTCAAATAGTTTCATTCCCAATTGCTAGTAAAAATAGGACTGATCCATCATTTTATAGGCCTATTACATCCCATAGACTAGAGACGTATATGAAAAACTTAGATATAAATTTGCGAGTACCGGATTTTGATGAACAGAACCCTAACAAAATCTATTCTTCAAAATTATTCAAACAGAATTCGATAAAGTTTTTAAATTAAAGAAAGTCAGTTCCAACAACGGTAAATCTAAATTTAATGACTGGGCGACATTTGGAATTCGGAAAAGTAGAGCTACCTATCTTGTATGACCTTTATGAACAAAAAATCTATAACTTTGATTAAAAAAATCATGACTATGTTAAAAAATATTCCAAAACTTTCAAGTTGGTTTGTAGAACTGCAAAAACTTTACTCATTAATAGAAAATTACAAAATTAAAATAATAGAATGACAACGCTTTGGCAAATCATAAACCGCGAAACTGGCAAAGTTATACCAAGGGAAAATAATTTCTGCTTAAAGATAGGTGATGATGTTGTTAAATCCAACGCTGAGGTAGCTCGAGCTTTTGAAACATTCTTCACCAATGTACCCTTACTCACAACAGAGCGTCTAAATTCATCTCCATATGAAGCAGACTTTTTTTTTTCCAATATATCATATAATAAAATTTCAACAGTATACTCCAGAAAAAGTTTCCCACAATTCTTTATTCACAATTCTTTATTGCACAGAACATTAAAACAAAACATTTTACAAGAAATTAAAAGGCAAAGGCGAGCTTATCTCTCAACAGAGATTTCTTACAGCAAACCTATCAGGATAGGATACATATAAACTGAAAAGGGTAGTCTAGTGCAATTATAAAATTACTAAATACCAATAAAATATAATACTTACTATAAAAATACATATAATAAAATAAATAGTAGATAAAATAAAAATAAACAAATAATAATAATAAACAGATAAATACAATTACATACTTATATATACAATACCTATGATGAAAGAGAAAGTAAGTGCTCTTTCAAGCGATTCTTAAAGGAGAAGAGACTGTGTGTCTCTTGTAGGCAGGAGGTTAATGACGGGTATGTAGGGGTTAATCTGGCTCAACAGACTCTGACTAAATATTATACTATTTTGTATTAGTTAAGCATAAGCAATTTTTAAAAAAGAGATCTAAAAATCAATCTGTGGGAGTTTCTACGCCCTTCTTCTCCCACAGTGGTCCAATGTAGAGAAGTGGCAAAAATGACGATTGCTAAGTATATATAAATATCTACAGTAATAAAGACATTTGGAATTTTGGAATTTTGGAACACAGACATTGCAGTTAATAATATTGTACATAATTATTTATTCCTTTTTATTAAATATGATATAATGATATTATAAAATTTGTATTAGTTAAGCACAAGCAATTTTTAAAAGAGATCTAAAAATCAATCTGTGGGAGTTTCTACGCCCTTCTTCGTCCAATGTAGAGAGTGGCAAAAATGACGATTGCTAAGTATATGTAAATATCTACAGTAATAAAGACATTTGGAAATTACGAAATTTGGATGATTTGTGTCATGAATGGGTGCCAAAAAAGATCTTAAAATACCAAAAAAACAACAATGGGATCCAACTGCAATACTCATTCATTTAATGCAATGTTTCTATGTAATTTGTTCAAGTGATCAAGATAATCACTTCGCAATTTGTTTACACCGCCATGATAGGTAAAAGTTTCGGCAGGGGCGGATAAAACCCATCACCCGCTTTTTTATTGAATTCTAATCCTGCCATAATCTAAGATTTCAAATCGCTCATTTTAAAGAAAAGTCCTTACTCATCGCTATGAGGTGGTATTATTATTCCTACGCAACTGCGCGCGCTGTCGTTCGTCCGACAAAGGAAACAATGAGAATGTGTGCGTGCAATACTCACAAAACAAAAAATATGTCTCAACTTTATGACGGCGATTTAGGGGGACAGGAATGCACGGCCCGTAATGGCCGGCCCCGGAATGCCCGACCCCGGAATCGTGGGATTTGGGACGCCAATTCCGGGGCCGGACATTCCAAGCCGCACATTACTGGGCCGTGTATTCCGAAGCCGTGCACTGCCTGTTCAACCCCGAATTGCCCGGCCCCGAATTGTGGGACGTCACTCATTGGCTGGAAATACTGGCTTCTGATTGGTCGAATATTTACGATTTAACTTAGACGAATCTAAGGCCATGGTCATAGTAGTGAGGTTTTTTGTAAGCAAAGTTTAACATTCACTTGACACATTGCATAACCTAATATTATTAATATTTGGTTAGTTTAAAATAAAAACAAACTCAATTCTGCTTATTTGTTAAAAAAAATAACACTGTGAAGACTGAGTTCAAGTGCATTATATGTATTGAGTCAAATTTGGCTAGAGTAGGTTATTGTGGCTAAATTTCAATTGGGTTATAGGTTAGGTTGGAACTTAGAAGAAGCAAAACCAAAGTGTAGCGGAGCGGAGCGAAGCGTATGCAAATAAAAAAAAACATTTAATGTTATTAATAGTTTTTTTGAGATAGTATTTTGATGATTGATTTATGAGAGTAGCAGTTGTCTATGGTACTCGGGACGCCAATTCCGGGACCGGGCATTCCGGGGTCGAGCACTATTTTGTACGGCCACGGAATGCTCGGCCTAGGAATGCCTGACCCCGGAATCGTGGGCTTTCGGGACGCCAATTCCGGGGCCGGACATTCCTGGGCCGGACATTCCTGGGCCGGACAATACTGGGCCGGGCTCGGCGATTTAAAGGGCATCTATCAGTTATGCGTTTAAGACCGTAGTTAGCTGATAAATTCGCCTGAGTTTTCATGTAAATGTTACACAATATAGCACACGACATGGCGAATGACTGCAATTTTATGATTTTTCTCGATGGATAACTTTTATAATAGTAACATTTCCTATGTTTAAAAATTCAGCCTTTATTCATGTTCTGACTATGAAAGGTCTGCTTTTCACTTTCTGGACTGGAACGGAAATCTCAAAAAAATATGTCTTCTGTACAATTTCTACATATCCGATTAATAAACAGGTATATATATTTTAAGATATTTCAATAAAACACAATGACACTAATTTTACCTTCCATGACATCTTCATAAGATGTATGAAAAAATGCCTTTACTTGCCCGTCTCAAGTTTTTAAATTAAAAAAAGTTAGTGCCAACAACGGTAAATCTAAATTTAATGACTGGGCAACATTTGGAATTCGTAAAAGTAGAGCTATCTTGTATGATCTTTATGAACAAAAAACCTATAACTTTGATATAAAATTTCATGACTATGTTAAAAAATATTCCAAAACTTTCAAGTTTGTTTGTAGAACTGCAAAAACTTTACACATAAATAGACAAATACAAAATTCAAATAATAGAATGAAAACGGTTTGGCAAATCATAAACCGTGAAACTGGCAAAGTTATACCAAGGGATAATGATTTCTGCTTAAAGATAGGTGATGATGTTGTTAAATCCAACGCTGAGGTTGCTCGAGCTTTTGAAACATTCTTTACCAATGCACCCTTACTCACAACAGAGCGTCTAAATTCATCTCCATAAGAAGCAGAGGTTTTGTTAAAAAACAGCACTAGCATCAGTAATGTAGATTTTAAATTTTATCATGTATGTCCCCAGGATATTGTCAAAACGTATAGATTACTTAACTTAAAAAATACTGAAGACCTGTGGGGTATGTCAATCAAAGTCATTGGTTCAATAATATTTGTTATAGCCCCACACCTAGCTTATATATTCAATAAATGTGATGATGGAGCTTTCCCAGACCTCATGAAACACAGTAAACTTATACCTCTGTTCAAGTCGGGAGACAAGGGTGATCCGTCAAATTTCAGACCAATATCGGTTCTTCCAGCACTAAGTAAAATTTTTGAAAAGATTATACTTAATCATATGCTCTCACACTTCAACCGTACAAAACAACTCCAAGCCAATCAATACGGTTTCACTAGGGGTAAATCGACTACGGATGCAGGTATTACCCTTATATCTCATATTTATTCTGCATGGGAAGCCGCACAGGATGCTATCGGTGTTTTTTGCGATCTGTCGAAGGCATTTGATTGTGTTGATCATGACACGTTACTAATGAAATTAAATCATTACGGAGTTAGAAATAAAGCGTTGGATCTACTAAGATCATACCTAAGCAATAGAATTCAAAAGGCAGAAGTCAACGGCGTTAAATCTGATGGATCGGGGGTAAAAATTGGCGTTCCACAAGGTTCCATATTAGGCCCTTTCTTATTTCTGGTATATATTAACGATCTGCCTTTTATGGTGGAGAAATTGACTAACATAGTGTTGTTTGCTGATGATACTTCACTGGTCTTCAAAATTGAAAGACAAAAAGAATATTTTGATGATGTCAATAGAGTATTATCTTTAACCTTGAATTGGTTCACAGTTAACAATTTATTGTTAAATGCTGGAAAAACCAAATGTATCAAATTCTCACTTCCAAATGTCAGGCAAGTTGGGACCAGTTTAGTGTTGGACAGCAATAAGTTAGAATTAGTAAATGACACGAAGTTTCTTGGAATAACCCTTGATAACAAATTGCAGTGGGGACCCCACATAGAAAAATTGGCTGGTAAATTAAGTTCCGCGGCTTACGCTGTTAGGAACATCAGACAAAGCTCGGATGTGGCTACATCTAGGCTAGTATATTTAAGTTACTTTCATAGTGTCATGTCCTATGGTATCTTGTTGTGGGGGAAAGCAGCGGATATTCAAACTATTTTTATTTTACAGAAAAGAGCTATTCGAGCAATTTATAATTTAAAACGCACAGACTCCTTAAGACAGCTTTTTAAAGAAATTGACATACTAACTGTAGCTAGTCAATTTATTTTCGAAAATATAATGTATGTACGCAAGAACCTTACAAAATTTCCCAAACTTAGCGATAGCTGTAATGTTAACCTAAGAAATAATCACAGACTACTTGCGCCCCGGTTTAGACTCGCGAAGGTTAGCAATTCTTTCAAGGGTCAATGCATTCTCTACTACAACAAGATGCCTCTGGAGATCTTGAAATTGCCATTTGAGCAATTTAAAATCCATGTTAAAGCGACTTTGTCGAAAAGGGATATTACAATGTTCAAGATTACTTAAATGATAGGTCTGTATGGGGTTAATCTGGCTCAACACAGACCTTGCTGTTAATAATTTTGTAATTATTTATTCCTGCTTATTAATTATGATAATGACTAAATATTATAATTTGTATTAGTTAAGCATAAGCAATTTTTAAAAAGAGATCTAAAAATCAATCTGTGGGAGTTTCTACGCCCTTCTTCTCTCACAGTGGTCCAATGTAGAGAAGTGGCAAAAAATGACGATTGCTAAGTATATGTAAATATCTACAGTAATAAAGACATCATTTCATTTCATTTCATTTCATTTCGTCATACCTACAAAAAAAAACAATGTGAAACGTCAATCTATTCCCTGTAAAGTCTGTGATCTATGAGTGACCTCGTGATTGTAGCTAAAACGGTAGTGATTATATTCTCTTTGATTGTAGCATATATTGTTTTATATAACGTTTTGTTTTGATATTTTATCGTTTCGTTTTTATTCCTTACGACAAGAACGGAAAATTTTGAAAAAGGAGATTCGTGAAATATACCTCAAGTTACCAAAATTATGTTATCGTCCTACGTCGCCTCCAACAACGACGCCACCAACCAACATTAATTTGCTTTACTAAATACTTTTTTTAATTATAATAATTATAGATATGATTTAAAGAATGCATACATTAAGATATTATTTTGAATTTAATAATTAGAATACTGTTGATTTTACTTTGGATCAGTGTGTCGCTACTGGCGCCACCCTGCGTCACGAGTCAGTACTAAATGTCGTTATGTTTATATTCCTTTAAAATGAAATAATACACTGGTATGTTTTAAATATAAAATAACTTCAGCAATGTTCAGATCAGTAATTATAAACGACACTCATGTTGTCATAACATTTATTAAGATAGCATTATTATTAATTGTTATTCAGTTGGTAGGAAGTACAGTATCGGTGTGAAGTTAGTTACCCATGTGAAGTTAGTGAACTAGTGTGGGAGCCGATATGATTTTTGGTTCGGCAGACATTGATGCAGCGCGGCCACATGTGGTAGATTTCTACTATTTTGGTAGATTTGATTCGTTTTGGACTTTGTTTTGGTAGTGAAAATTATTTTGGTAGATTTTGGTAGATTTACAGATTTTTTAATTTTCCGCCAGTAGATTTGGTAGATTTTGGATCAAGTACTATGGAAACCCTATATTTCGTATACCAAAGATTAATAACTAATCAAGTATCCCGGGGCATCCCGTTTACATTCGCAGTATTATCTACCGACAGACAGTCAGCGCTCTCTTTCACAAATACGGAGTTATGGATATGCGAGATAGAAACAAATATATGTATGGCAGGTGGGTGTGAGTGAGCAGGTGGCTTGAGTGAGGAAGGGCAGGCGCGCTCGCGTTGTCTGGTTGTACACAGCACAAGTCGTGACGTGAGCAATAAAATTGTTCTTTGTTTTCGTCTTATTAATAAATTTATCGCCATGAAAAGGAAATACGAAAGGCAATATCGAACGGAGTGGGAGCAAAACTCTTTATTTTCTAAGTGGTTGACAAAATCCAGTAGTGCAACCTGCTCCTGCAATAAATATTGATCAGTTCTGGGAGGAAATTAGTAAATTGTTAAAGTATAAAAATATATCAAAATTCGCCAAAGACATGCTCATTCTACCAGTTTTGAACGTTAAATGCGAGAGAATTTTTCAGAAATAAATAGGATAAAAACCAAAGATATAAATAGGTTCATAAATAAAAATGTAGCTGCGATTCTGCATGCCAGACAAGGCGTCACACCATGCACTGATTTCATACCTGATACAAAAATGTTAAAATGCATGGTAGACAAAATTTTGTACAAAGATGTTAAATATAATAAAGATACAGAGGAAAAATAATGTTTAGTTTACATTTAGTTTTATTTCATCTCTATTTTATTTACCTATCATGTTAGGATAAGAAGGTAGATTTGTGACAGATTTTGACCAAGGCCATGGTAGATTTTGGTAGTTTTCGAAAGCCGCAAAAGTAGATTGACCAATTTAAATGTGGTCACGCTGCATTGATGTACGCTTGAGGCGAATAAAACGAAACTGAAACTGAAACGATATTTTGCTGTGTCGATTATTTCTCTTGGAAAACTCTCACGTCTGTCGTGTTCCTTTTACACTTCAGAAGTGGGATACGGACAAACACCCACTAAAACAAAGAAGCAGCGATGTCGGGCCCTTACATAAATGGATTGGGCTGCCGAAGAGAAATAAAATGGCGCGAAGAAACCTCGTCAAGTGAACATGAAAACGAAGATTTTTTTGTTCTGATGAAGACCATAACCATTCACGTAAGCGACACCGAGTGACAACCGCTGATGCAGAGTTAGTACCGAAATTCTATCCAGATGATGCCAGCAGCAATATTACGGGATTGTTGCACAAGATAGATCAACTTGGGAATATTTATGGGTGGAAAAGTACTGACCGCCAGTTCATCATGCAGCTACGTCTTCGGGGTGTAGCACGCAGTTGGTATGAAGATCTCGAAGACTACAATTTAAACTTGGCCAAGTGGAAAGAAACTCTCATGACTGCATTTCCTCGTTCGACGGACTACGTGGACCGATTGGAACTTATGCTAGCAAGAGTCAAGCAAGAATCAGAGACCATGACAAAATTCTATCACGCGAAGCTTTCTTTTTTGAAGAAGTGCAACATAGATGGCAAAAATGCAATGTCATGCATTATTAGAGCATTACCGGCCGAATTGAGGGCTAACGCCAAAATTAAACCCTCATCTGTCATCATGAAAGCTTTTGGAGGTAGCTTCACACACTCATTGGGCACAACTGAAATTATTGCCGTTATTGATAACCTGCAATTACGAGGTTATGTGGAGGTAACCGACTGTGACTTGCCGAATATCGATCTTATCATAGGTCAACCAATGATAAATAAAAATAATGTGAGTCTGTTTACAACAGACACGTCAGTGCACTTCCTGCCTACCCACATATTTTCGCCGCTGCTGTGTGATATTCAGTTGAATTCTTTTGTTTTTGTATTTAAATACCCTGTATGCTTAAAATGTGCCGTAATCATACCTAAAAGGAGTAGTGTTTACGTTGAAGTATTTGTAGATTGTGCTGATAAAGGAGAGCACACATTTTTGACACATCCAGTTTGTTTTGAATTGGGCCGTACGTCCTATTTCATATCCGAGACTGTGATTTGCACTAACAATTCGTACCTTCAAATAATCAACTTAGGTAGTGAAGACATTATGTGGGCCAAGAACAGATTGATAGCTCGAGCTGACCGTTTGACACAGCAAACACACGATTGCGGGGTAGAAGTATTTTCTCTCTATGATTCCAGTGTTGATGATGATAGAAATGGTATCGATATTTCCGAGGTGGATATGGGTGATATTTCCGAGGAAAACAAAACTAAATTGCTAAAGTTACTTGATAAATATGATACATCGTTTGCGAAGGGTACCAACGATTTGGGATGCACAGATAAAATTAAGATGCGTATCCAAACGCTAGTAATCAGCCGGTTTATTGTAAGCCCTATTGATTGTCCCATAAAGAAAATGAAATAGTTAACGAGAAGGTGCAAGATCTCTTAAATGCTGGTATTGTCCGCGAATCGATGTCAGAGTACGCTAGTCCTGTCGTTCTTGTAAGAAAAAAAGGTGGAGATTATAGGCTCTGCATAGATTATAGGGCATTGAATGCGCGCACTGTTAAGGACCGATACCCTCTTCCTCATATTGAAGATCAAGTGACACGTTTAGCAGGAAAGACATTCTTTACGACTCTTGATCTCGCCCAGGGCTACTATCAAGTACCTATAGAGGAAGAATTGATAGGTAAAACAGCGTTCGTAACACCATCAGGCCAGTTTGAATTCCTAAAAATGCCATTCGGTCTCGCCAATGCTCCGGCGGTATTTTCGATACTTGTTCAAATAACTCTAGGTAGAGTTAGTAGAGATATAGCTCTATATTTGGATGACGTCATGATACCTACTACAACAGTAGAGGAGGGTGTTGATCTTTTAGAAAAAGTCTTACAACTTTTGACAGATGCCAAGCTGAAACTGAACTTGAAAAAATGTTCATTTCTCAAAAATACTGCCACGTATTTAGGACATGAAATTACGGCTGGTACTATACAACCAGGACAAGCTAAACTAAACTGCGTAGCTAATTACTCTCGTCCTAGTAATGTTCACGAGATTCGACAATTTTTAGGACTGACTTCGTATTTTCGGAAGTTCATTCAGGGATTTGCCCAAATTGCGCGACTCTTAACAGAACTTACTCGAAAAGACGTCATACTAATGCAATATCAAAAGGATGATAGTTTGAAGCCTATTGCTTATTTCAGTAGGGTAACGACAAAAGAGGAAAGTATCTACCACAGCTATGAACTTGATACCTTTGCTGTGGTAGAATCTCTTAAGCGCTTCCGTATTTACCTGATTGGGATACCAGTTAGGGTAGTCACCGACTGCAGTGCTCTACGAACTACGTTGACCAAAAAGGACCTCATTCCCCGCATTGCCCGCTGGTGCCTTACCATCCAGGAATTCGATCTCGACATTGAATACAGGGCTGGGGAAAGAATGAAGCATGTAGATGCCCTAAGCAGGAACCCTGTTTCAAACCATGTGCTGATAATTGACAACTCTGACTGGCTAATTACTCTACAAATGCAGGATGATAATATTCAGAGCATACTTACCCAACTACGGTCTGATGATATTAACGCTGACATCTCAGCAAATTACATAGAGAAGGAAGGTATTTTGTATAGAAAAACTCTGGCAGGTGATCGATTTGTTATTCCAAAATTAGGTAAGTATGGTCTCTTTCAAAAGCTCCATGATCAGATAGGACACCCAGGGTTTGACAAATGTGAGCAAGCGATTAAAGCACAGTTCTGGTTCCCGAAAATGACTAGGTTTATTCGGAAATACATCAATTCCTGTTTACAGTGCGCATTTGGTAAAGGTAATTATGGCAGGGTAGAGGGAGAGTTACACCCGATAGAGAAGCAAGCCATTCCAATGCATACTCTGCATGCCGACCATCTAGGTCCTTTTGTAAAGACATCTAGGTCCTTTTGTAAAGACACGAAAGGGGCCTTCGTATGTTCTGCTGATCATAGATTCATTCACGAAATTCGTTTTTGCTAAAGCCACGTAAAGTTGCAGTTCCATTGAGACGATAAGGCTTCTAAAAGAGGTATTTACCTTGTTCGGAAATCCTTTGAGAATTATTACAAATAGAGGAAAGGCTTTCACCAGCCGATACTTTAAGCAATTCGCACAGGAAACGCAGTTCAAGCATGTCCTGAACGCCATAGCTAGCTCACGGTCCAATGGACAAGTTGAACGCGTGAATAGAACTCTGTTGAATGGACTTCATACAATGACACAGTCTGAGTGCACTTGGGATAATAAGTTGGCAGATTTTGTATGGGGAATCAACAATACCCCAAATGCCACGACAGGTGAATCACCCTTTAGTCTTATGTTTGGTCATTCCAATAGTCGCTTCCCGGCTATACCTACAGGCGAGCCTCAGGACTCAGAAACAATGCAGCAACAGTTGCAGCAAAGGAGAAAAAAGGCCAAGCTACGTATTGATAGGAACATGACCCTTATGAAGTCTCGTTTTGATGCTAAACACAAAAAGTGTCAGAAGTATAATGTAGGGCAGCTTGTTTTGTGGAAGGGTGGAGTAGCGAGAGATCCCAGGGCTAAGATAACAAGGAAACTTGATGGCTTATACACGGGTCCGTATAGAGTTTGTAAGGCCGATTCCTCGTTAGACCGGTATACAGTCAGTAGTGTTAAAGTGTTGAAAGGATATAGAAAATTTAGTGCAGTAGTGCGTGGTGACACTTTACGTCCTTACAAAACTGTTATGTCTGGAGATGACGATACTTCAGGTAGTGACCATGAAATAGATCGCGATGACTTAGTTGATTTACTGGAAAGTTAAGAAATGAAAACTGTGTGCTCTCAATTTCAATGCGTCGCAACATTCTTTGTGTGAATAATATAAAATTAATTTGGAATGTATATACATATAGAATATCAATGGCTAAGTTGCATAAGATTAAGTCATACTCGTACGTACCAGATAAATATAAACAGAAGAGTGGATGTACAAATTAGAACCTAAGCATAAAAAGAAAATATAAGTAAAATTGTTAATACATAGAAAGAAATTAAATACATTAATCCTATGATACAACAGTTTTCTTATAAGTAAGAACTACTTACCTCGAGTTCAGCGAAATTCTGTGTGACTGTGAGTCAATTGCATAACTAAACTAACTGTGTGATATATTAGTATATTGATTTCAATTGGAGAATGTGTGACTCCTTATATTTGGGGGAGGCTGTGTGCTCAGTTTATCAACCATTAACTAACTGTGTGAATCTGTGTGATATCTCTGCTTCAATTGGAGACTGTGTGACTCCATAATTACATTTCGGAGAGGCTGTGTGATCAAACCCCGCGCTGTGTGACTTTCTGGCTGGCGGTGTGATCAAAGCCCATTCACCTAATGATATGATTTTTCCAAATATAAACAAAATGTACTGCGTGAAAATTTTATTTCAGGTTGCTGGTGCAACAGGAAAGCTAAAAATCGTATCGGATGGAGGCCGTGGGTCACGGCCTATGCAGGATGGCCGAGTGTTATCGTCCTACGTCGCCTCCAACAACGGCGCCATCAACCAACATTAATTAGCATTACTAAATATTTTTTTTAATTGCATACATTAAGATATTATTTTGAATTTAATAATTAAAATACTGTTGATTTTAGTTTGGATCAGTGTGCCGCTACTGGCGCCACCCTGCGTCACGAGTCAGTACTAAATGTCGTTATGTTTATATTCCTTTAAATTAAATAATACACTGGTATGTTTTAAATATAAAATGACTTCAGCAATGTTCAGATCAGTAATTATAAACGACACTCATGTTGTCATAACATTTATTAAGATAGCATTATTATTAATTGTTATTCAGTTGGTAGGAAGTACAGTATCGGTGTGAAGTTAGTTACCCATGTGAAGTTAGTGAACTAGTGTGGGAGCCGATATGATTTTTGGTTCGGCAGACATTGATGTACGCTTGAGGCGAATAAAACGAAACTGAAACTGAAACGATATTTTGCTGTGTCGATTATTTCTCTTGGAAAACTCTAACGTCTGTCGTGTTCCTTTTACAATTATGATGTTTGGGCAGTTCATGTCGAATTCCAGCAACCACAACATTGCTGAATTCAGAGGAGACAAAGCCCTCATGTAAGTAAGATACTGATGCTGGGATCCTGGAGTCAAATTGTTCTGATTGTCCAGCTTCTGCAGGTGGGAATTGTATCTACTGCAAAATTGCATATCTATGTATTGCCATGACAAATGATTGAAGTTTTCTTGATAATGTTTAACGCGTTTGATATTTAAACTACTATATGCTCTTCCTCTCAGCGACCCAAGTCATCATATGATGCCATTTTCCCGTTATAGGTTTTGAATTTTAATTCCATGGCATAAGGTTCAAAATCGCGATGCCACAAAACGACCAGCTTGAGAATTAAGCATATTGTAGAATTTGGCTGAATCAACAGTAACCGGTGCTCAAACACTGGGAATTGGGTGAAATAGTCTCAAAGCGGACGATTATCCACCCGCGTTCAGCGGGCGCCCCACCTCATCATCTATCTTTATACCCGTGGTACTACCGGTGGTACTTCTGGTAGTATCAATGCTGAGTCAGCTTTGGTCAGCTTCACAAATAAAATTTTGTATATAATATTTCTAGTATATGTTTTGTATAAATAAAACCATACATATTCTTAGAAATTAAGTGTATTTTTATTATATCATCTTGCAAATTTATCAACCCACAAGCAATCATTAGAATTTTTTCCAAGTAGCCCAAACAAAACTGCGAATAATTCTAGAAATATTCTCCGTTCATTTGACGACCCATTCTTCTCGCAGACCCTCTAGAATTGGTTCGAATAACAAATCCGGGTTATCACTGCTGTTTGAACACGATGGGACGAAACACTATTTGCTTCCCATTATGAAAAACAATTAGATTTTCTAAATTATATCACAATAATAATCAATAATTAAATTTTAGTCAATTCAATTCAATTAAATTTTTGGTTTGATGGCTTCTACTGTGGATCCCTACAGTAATTCCGCCAATATCACGTATTGGAGATGACACGAAGGGGGTCACGTTGTACAGTCAGTTATCGGTGAAACTTCTTTTGAGTTGAGATCTCTCTATAACAAAAGGATCGGACAAACAACAATTAGGACAGCACAAATTAACATATAATTTAAATGTTAAGTGATTTCATATTAAGGGTGTTAGACATAAAAAGAAGACATTCATAAATAAAATAATAATTCTACATCTATCTTACTACAGTTTAATCTTGTAAGAGGTTATAAATTTAGAAAGGTTGTGAATAAAGGAAGGGTCCGAAAGAGTCAATAAGAATTTAAGATTGACGGGAAGGGGGAGCTTACCGGCGAGGATGTCATACAATGAGGTTTGAAGTTTAGTGCATTCAAAAAACAAATGATCGGGGGTACCGTCAGCCAGGCCGCATTCACAAAGAGAGCTATCCCTTATCCTAATTTTAGCAAGATGTACTGGAGTGCAGGAGTGTCCCAGTCGACGCCGACAGATAGTTGACGTAACAGCCTTACACATTTCCCTGTACTTGAAAAACCAAGGTTTTTTAGGTATTAACGGTTGAATTTGGCCATAATGCCTACCCTTTAAAGTTCTAGATGACTGCCATGAAGATTCCCATGATTTTTCCAGGCGAGTCTTAGCCGAAGATACTAAGTCTTGGGTATGAATTTTGAAGTGTGATAAGTCACCAGATTCCATAACTTCCTTTGCACAAGAGTCAACTATTTCATTACCCGAAATACCACTGTGAGCTGGAATCCAAGCCGGTATAATGTCGATACCCCGAGAGAGGCATCTGAACAGAGCATGGCGAATCTTTAGTATAAGAGGGGACTTAAGTTTTGATTTAAATGGGTTAGCAGAAATTGCGTAAAGAGAGCTTAAGGAGTCCGAGAAAATTAAAGTGTTATCCAACGAATGGGATTCCGCATACAAGATGGCTTCAAGGATTTCCTTCGCCTCCCCGGAAAAAACGGAGGAACCCGGAGGTAGTTTGAAGTTTAAGATAATTCGGAATTTAGGGATCCACACGGCTGCTCCAACATTCCCGGTAGAGGAAAGCTTGGATGCATCCCTGAATATGGGCAGCCACCCTGACCACTTTTCTGTAATTATTCTATTAATTAATTACCTATTGGGTTGACGTAAATCTTTTTGAATGCCAAAATCTAATAAGATTTGAGGTTTAAAAATAAAACAATATGGGAACGAAAAGAGGGGAAAAGTTTCATAATGGAATATGGGGTGACGGATACGGAAAAAGTTGATGAAACTTCGAAGTAAACAAGGAAGATCCCTCAGGGATCTGTAACCTTGAGCCGTAGTGATCTGGAAGAGTCTTTGGAGTTAGAGAGTAAGGGGTGAGAAGAAACCTGAACAAGCTTAAAGAAAAATCTATCACATAAATACTGATTGCGGAGATAAAGTTTAGGAACGACACATTCAACCTGGAGAGCATTAGTTGGGGATGATTTCATTGTTCCTGAAACTATTCTCAGACACTTAGCTTGAATTCTGGAAATTTTGACGGTAGCAGCTTTATTACAAGGGTCCAAAAGGAAACCGCCATAATCAAAGTGGCTTCGGATAATGGCGTTGTAGATTAATTTTTGAGAATAGGGGTGGGCCCCCACCATACTGGCCCCACCTGATAAGGAGCGAAGAACGTTAATACCCTTCTCACATTTTTGGGCAACATAGGACAGGTGTGGGATCCCAGTCGGTCTGGAGTCGAGGATCACTCCAAGAAACATGACTTTATTGTCGGTAGGGATAGGTTCGTCTTCAATGAGAAGTTCCAAATCCGGAATGGTTCGTTTTTTTGTGAAAATAACTGAGGAACTCTCGGAGGCCGAAAGAGATAATCCGTGAGCATCGAGCCAATCATTTAGATACATCAGCGCCGAGTTAAGGCGAGATTCTGCAACTGAACATGAATCTACAGCCAAATAAAGGGCTAAGTCATCAGCATATTGTAAAATATTGCATAACACATCTTTCAAGATCATACGTGTATAAATTGTATAGGAGTGGGCTCATGACAGATCCCTGGGGGGACCTTTCCATACAGTACGGCTTGTAGGTGGACAGTTAGTATTTTTATGGATATAGATCTTTCCATGAGAAGATTGCATATAAATCGAGTCAACTTCTCAGGAATACTCAGATTTTGCATAGTTTGCCTGAGATCTGAGAGCTGGACGTTATCATATGCAGAAGTTACGTCAACGAATGCTGCCACCAAGTACTGTTTCTTCTTAAATGCCAGGTGGATATCAGTGACAATGATGCTTAGACTATCCATAGTGCTCATACCCTTACGAAAAACAAACTGTGATTTAGCTAGGATGTTATTATGCTCAAGGAACCACTCAAGTCTGGTTTTCAATAGACGTTCCATAATTTTACATAGGACGGATGAAAGAGCAATAGGTCTACGGGACTTAGGGTCAGAGGGATTCTTTCCCGGTTTAAGGATTGGGATTATAATTTGTTTTCTCCATGTAGTTGGGGAGGAACCAAACTCAAAGAAGAAATTTATTAATTCCAAATATTTAAATTTACATTTTGAGTTGGATTTAGTTAAGAAAGAGTAAGGAATCCCATCGACTCCAGGGGAAGAGTCGACAAGGCCTTCCAGTGCGCATTCTAATTCGCGGATAGAGAAAGGGGCGTCCATTTTCCCACATGCAGAAATAAAGGACGGGGGAGAGGGGAGATCATAAGAATTTGGAGAGAATGGAGGAGAAAGTCTGTCAGCAAAAGCACCCAGCCAAACTGCCGAATCATTGGAGGTCACATTTTCTATGTTCATAGAGCATCTAAATCTACGGATGTTTCTCCAGACTTCTGAAGGACGCGTGCGAGGAGAGAGACCTTCACAAAAAAAGTTCCAACCTGCTCTTTTTTCCGATGGATTATTCTTTTCGCTCGAGCGGCGGCGTGCTTATATTTAATGAAGTTATCCATCGACATGTCAGAAATGTATAGTGTTTCAGCATCTTTTCTCTCCCCGATCACCAACGTACATTCGGAATCCCACCAAGGAGGTGAGACTCTATGATTCCTTGGCTTCTTAATAGGAATGTGTGAATTGGCAGACGACAAGATGGCATCAACAAAGTTATCATATATTGATAGGAAGTTATTAGAAGTGCATTGAGGAATTGAATCCATTTTAACATCTAGTGAGGAAGAGAAGTCATCCCAGTTAGCTTTAGACAACCTGTATCTAACAAAGGGGCAAGGGTCAATGGCGATATAAGACTGAGAAGGAAGAGAAATAAGGATAAGGAAGTGGTCACTCCCAAAAGTACTAGAAAGCCTTTTCCAGAGACATGAAGAAGAAAGAGAGGGGGAAGTAATAGTAAGATCGACAGCAAACTTGGGGTTCTGATGGGGAAGGACTCTACGAGTAGGGGAACCATCATTAATTATACAGAGATTTAAGTTATCCAGAAGATCAAGAAGAAGATGAGAGAAGGGGTCACACTTATAGGAACCCCAAGAGATATGGTGGGAGTTGAAGTCTCCCATGACTATAATAGGGGGAGTAATTGAGGAAATTATAGATTGTAAAGAGGGAATAAGTGAGGGGTAGCTATGTACAAGGACAGAAAAGACACCAAGAGCTCTGAGAGCTATGGCATTGATCTCCTGACCATGGGGAGGGAGGGGAATTTGGGTAATAGTAAGGGAACGTTTTACTAGTAAAGCGGCCCCTGCATACCCGTCGTCCTCCCGAAGGCATGAGTAACCAGGAACCCGAAAATGGGAGCCAGGGACCAACCACGTCTCCGAGACGGCAGCGACGGCAGGTTTATATTGATCAAACAGATTAAGAAGTTCTGGATTTTTAATCTTCATGCTTTGACTGTTCAACTGAAGTATTTGGGGGAACATTGTTAAGGATATTAGAAATTTGTATTAATTGTTGTGCAACGTTGGGCGGTACTGAATCACTAAATTTAGATATTATATTTACATTGAGAGACAAAAGGGTTTCAATGAGGTTGTCGTTTGGGGATATAGATTGAGATGATTGACATAGGCAGAACCCATTAGGAACTGAGGATTTTGGATCTGCAATAATCATATTATGGGTTGATCTGTCATAACCTTTAAGTGGAGGAGGTCTGGACCTTTGGGAATAAACTGTTTTTTTATAAGATGTTGAGATAGTAGGGGCTGGAGTTGAGACCAATGGGGCTTTGAGCATGTCTGCATAGGATCTTCCAGATGAAGGGATCTTGATAGAGGCTTCTCCATATGAGATGTTCTCTTGGGTCATCATGAGCTTTATTGATTTTTGTCTGCCCTGTCCAGGGCAGTTTTTTTTCAGGAAACATGGTTGCCTGAACAGAAAATGCATGTTGGGTCGTAGTCAATTCTGTACAATCTTCACCTAGGTGGGGCTGACAGCATCGGAAGCAACGGGGTTTAGAGCGGCATTGAGCCTTGACATGGCCGAAGCGAAGGCATTGATGACATTGAATTGTGGGCAATTGGTATGATTCAACTAGCAGGGACGTGTGGTAGAAGAAAATTATTTCCGGTAAGACTTGGCCTCAGTTAACACAACAGACTGTGTAGGAACCCAAGAAGCAACATGATCCAGCCACTGCATGCGATTCAATCTGCGTGCTTTCAGGAACTCGCCACATCCTGTTGGAAGATCCACTGACTCCACAAACTCATCTATCGGCATGTCCACGGGGACACCCCTTACAAAGCCCATTCGGGATACTGCATATGTAGGGATATAGGCCTTGTATTATTTTTTTAAGTAACGGGTTTATTAGGAATTTATTTGCCTCAATAGTTTGAGAATGTCACAGACATTTTATTTCTACCGGTTTTTTAATTCCATCCTTTTTAATGTTTTTTATGTTTAGATTGAATAGAAGTTGACCGAATTTCAGTGGATTGAATGAAGTTGCAGAGTTATCAGCCTCTCTTTCCACTAATACTACATATGGGCCAATGTCCCCCTCACTATATGACCTAACGAGATCCCCCGTCAGGCTGGGATGAGGTGTATGATGGAGTATAGGTGATGATCACGGATGCCGGTTACAATCCCGGAGCCGTCACAGTTTTTTTAGCTGAAGAATCATTTTCTTTATCGACCCCTGGATAGGACCTTTTACCGTTCTCATTTAGGATCTGGGGGGAGTTATCCGGGAATAAGGTCAACTCCATGCGCTCGTTATCTCCCGTAGGACCCTGGCCTCATCCGTCCCGCCAGGGTCCGCCGGGGGAGAAAATTCCTCACCCTCCATGTCCGAAGACATGGAGGGATCTCGACACACAAAAACTACTTACCTGGTTAAAAAAAACAACCACCATCAGATAAATACAATCTCCACTCAAGGGGAGCCAATGATTAGGCAAAAGTTTGGAAAAAATCCCTCTGACACGTGTGATGAACAACAGACGCGAAAGCGGAATCCTAAATTTTATTCATGGTAGGACTGACGTGTGTGACGTGATGTTTGTTTGACAGTTGACTTCACTCTATATAGTCTGTGACTTCACTCATATACTTGGCACTCTTTGGTTGACTCGACTGCCAATTTTTTTTGTGGTAGGCAAAGAAATGTATCCCATTACGTCTCATGGTGACGTCAGGTTTACTTTTGGCGGGTAAATTTTACTTTAGTTTTTTAAATAGACGCAATGAATAAAACACAACAATAATTAAACAAGTTTCTTAAAATGGTCTATATCTTCAGAAAAAAATTAAAAAATATATATATATATCAGAAAAATGCATCGCCAATTGATGAGGTCGTTGTTGTCTGACAAACTAACACATCGCAAGTATTGCCTATTTCTGTAGAGCAAACATTGTAACCAAAAAGACGAACCCAATGACGAAATGTA
Organism: Argyresthia goedartella; assembly: GCA_949825045.1. Lineage (NCBI taxonomy): Eukaryota > Metazoa > Arthropoda > Insecta > Lepidoptera > Argyresthiidae > Argyresthia > Argyresthia goedartella. Next base: position 18,578,691 of record OX463810.1, read on the forward strand.
GTGCAAATCTAAAATTAACGCAACATCTATTTAAGCAAAGAGTTTCATTCATACGAGGTGCAAGCCATTACTTTAATTGGCAGAAATGTCGACAATCAAAGGCAGAGTTGCCAAAGATATTTTTTATTGATTTGATAAATAGATAAATTCAATAAAATCTTGCTATGCAACCCTTTGTGTTCGACTCTCACTTGTCAATTTTTACAGTACTCCAAGTGGGTGAAGTGGAATGACATAAAATCTGTTGACAACATCTGTGAGGTTGTAAACATAGCTTTTTGTTTTTGGAATATATTTAAACGCTGACCAAATAATCCACGATTTTTTAATAAAAATATCTCAAAACTGAATCAAAAATACTGACTGCACCGCAGATTTACCCACAAAACAAAATCAATTTTGCAAACTGTTTAACTAAGTTATGTAAAACCGTTATACTAAGTGATTATCTGATATCTGAATGTAAAACTAGCAATTATTTTACTAACTACAAAAACTTAAACGAACTTAACTTGAACCAAACACCTATTAATCTTTGGGGCCCATAAGTTTTAAATAATTAAAACACTATTTAATCAATCATTATAATGTAATCAAGCTCTAAAAAACACCTAAATGCAAACATAATAACAACAAAGTACGATAAATCAGATTTTGAGACATATTTTTTTGGAATTGCAAAATAAAATTTAATTGGGAAGTATTTCATTGCACATCAAATAAGTATGTCCTATTTGCACAGCAAAAATATTCAACAAAAACATTTATGTTTCTTTTGCTCTTACATGGTCAACCAAACACGAAGGATAAAGGGGGCTTCGCTTTGCTCACTCCCTTTACCCTTCACCTAAGATTCCGCAATACTTCACCCTGATATTTGCTGTGCAAATCAGTATTTTTGATGTGCGGTTTAATATTTGCCAATTTATTCCAATAAAAGTCTCAAACTTTTCATCTTAAAATTAAGGCAGGTCTTGCTTTAGCAAGGCGTCCGCGTTTTCGCTTTATGCCAATAGGAATGTTTTATATATCATTTTAATCAAAACAGATTAGAAAAAGAATTTTAGGAATAACAATGATAAAATTGTTAATTATAATTTGGTAAAGTAAACATTAATTAGTCTGGTGCAGCAAAAGACACGAATTTTAGAAATTCCGTTATTTGGATGGAGAATTTTGAGTGCAAGTCAGTATTTTAGTTTGAGTATTGAAAACGGAATTTGTGTTCTACAAGCCAGATATTTGTTGCAAACTGTTTATGAAAGATTAGCTTGTTTTGTTAGGAATTATAATTTAATTGTTGGTGCTTGTTTTGTTAATGAAATGGTTTATTTTTTTGTAGATTTGTCAGTTTTTTGGTACACGGTAGGTTAACAAGTGAAGATAATTATTTTGCATATTCCCCTTTGTTTTATACCACCAAAGTCACCAAACTCTGCGAAAGGTAAGCGATTGCCGTCTTAAATGATTGCCATAATTAAACACAGTGAAAATAAGCTAAACAACAATGGTATTACTTTTATATGTTTAATTTAGCATTGAAATTCCTACATTTTAGCAAATAAAACTCACTTCTACATAAAATAATAAAGTGCCTTTTACATTATTTTAAATCAGTTTAACCACAGATAGATACTAGGTTTAATATTTTTGACATAGGTAATAAATTACCTATTAATAATAATGTTTATATGATAACTGAAAGAAAATTGTTGCTTCAAGTTGGGGTATTGGAGTCAGATTTCTACCCAGGTGTTTCAGTTTGTTTATCTACTGTACCTGCTGACAGCAGATCAAGTAATTCGTTCTCTTGAGCACTTCCCAGCATGCTTATCACCTGCTCCGTTGGTATTTTCTCAGCTAATGGCTCAATGACTGTCAATCCAAGGGTAACAGAGGCCCGACGTATTTGACTTGCTGATAACCAGCCCCGTTCTCCAGGATCGAAGCTTTTCACGACAGCTTCCAAGTGTCTGAAAAAATAGGAAGATCAAGAGTTGTTCGGTAAGTGCCAAAGTAAAGCACGTTTTTATTGTATCGAACTTCTCATACGATAACTATAAGGGACGTGTATGAAAATTGCTAACCTCTTCTCGTAAAGTACCGGAGCTACACCCAAGCCGGCACGGGACAGCATACAGTCATCCAACAAATTCTCCAAATAATCCATGGGATGCTCCGGGGCAAGGGAAATCAATTTAGTCAGCAGAAATCTGATGAGTTCGGGGATGCGCCGTTCACGCAGGTAATGCTCAGTTCTAGCAACAGTGTTCAGCATGTGTAGCTTCCGTGGCGGTATTGGAGTTTCGTCTATTGTTGAATCATCATCAAGCAAACATTTACATAAATAAAGGGGTTCATAATTTTGTGGTAGTTCTGTAAACGGTATATATCTAGGTGCTTCTTCGTCCATTGCAGTTTGTGAAACCGCATGTTCGTTTTCCATGTTTTTATTTTCTATATATGCGAAAATATAGGATTTTGTGGGATTGAATTGAAGACCCTTGGTGACAACTTTGTTTGACAACCATTTGTTTGACGGCATGAAAAGAGGTGATAAGCCAAGGTTGGTATTTTTGCGGTCAAATTCAAGATCTACTCATTTTACTCGACACTTCATGGCGACTTCGCCAGCTCTATCGGCGGCTCAAATATAGGCGCCAAATGTCCGTGTAAATTGAAATAGGATACTCGCTAAAGAAGTGTGAGTGATTTATGTGATAAATTAAAAACGTTGGGGAAAACACAGTTGAAACAAGAAGAAATAATCATTGCAAAAACTGGGGGGACAAGCTCGGTATCAGCCACGAAAGACAAGTTGGGAGTGATCATCGTTTTCATCATATTGGCGTACATCGCGTCGCATCGCATTATAAAAGCGCCCATAAAAAATGGATTCGGTGAAAAATCACGGCGTGAATGATTTTCGTAGATCGTTTCGCCTGCGACCGATGATGAGAGCAGCCCTAGCTATTACAGCAACTGCAAGCCTGATGTCAACAAAGGTGGAGTTGGAGTAAATAGATGTTTTCGTGAAAAATGCGTCATACTTAACTGCTAAGCTGAGTTAAATTTAAGTGTGCGGTACATTTTTTATGAGATGCGAATTGTTACAACCCTTAATTGTTTAATATGCAGTAAAAGCTTAGGTTATCATAATCTCCACATGGCTGTATTTTTCCGTGTTAATTACTGCTTATCATCATTTTTAGACTCCGTCGTTTCTTTCACTATTGTATTTTAATCGGTTAGATTCTGTTACTCGCGAAAAGCGGTAAGGCTTTCCGCTCCCTCATAATTGGGAAGTCATAAAGGAGACCAATAAATACTAGTGTTAGTGACTTTGTGCTTTTTTTTAAAGACAAACTACCCAAGCTGATTAACAATTGGTGTCAGAAGTGGGATGACAGGAAGGTCTTATAAACTGAGACTCTGGCCACGTTTCATCAAATAGATCGATAGTAAGACTTGACCCTAGGAAGAGCTTGCACCAGCCGCATTCTAGCACCTAGTGATCCCGACGGTTAGTCACCGCTCCGTAGCGCGAGCCCGCGTTCTGCACACACGAACTGCTTCACCAATCTGGTCGACGGTCAGCCTCTCCATCAGCTCGAGCCCGCACCATTACAGTCATCTGTAGGTGATGACTGTATCGAATATCGACACATATCGAATTTAACCACCATCATCCAAGGAAACATTCATAAGAACTCTGTTTTGTGGAAAATTCCACACCGCCGCCTTCTCGTTATCTGCTGGTGATAGCAACAGCAGCGTTGCAAAGCCTGAAATCAGGAAACTTAAATCTGAAACCGTAGACGTCAGTCCAAAATCAGAAGAAAGCGAATCTTCAGCAACTGAAACCGCTGAATCTTCTCACTCAACACCTAAAATAACCTCTAAAACCAAAATGTCTATCACTCTTGGTGTTCCCGCTAAATCCAATAAAACCTTAATGGTGACAAAGAGTCACTCCCTGCTTTTTTAACAAACTGTGACAATGCTATGTCCCTAGCTACCCGCGAACAACAAAATTGCTCTGCAAATATATACTCTCTCAACTAGAGGGTAAGGCTCAATTAGCTTGTAGCTTAAAAAGCTTCACAAAATAAGAGAATATAAAAGCCTTTCTCAAATCAACTTTTGGGGAGAAAACGCACGCAACACATCTTTTGGTTGATTTGCAAAATTGCAGACAACTTTCTTCAGAAGATGTGACCAAATTTCACTGCGTATTGAGTTTGTACTAACTAGGATACAGTCCGATATTCACTACAATCGTAAAGATTCTAAAGAGCTTCTTGGCCATATAGAAGCCATGGAAGATCTCGCACTCAATGCTAGGCCTAAGTTGTTCAATTTATAATATTGTGCGATGCAGAAACCCCTCAAATTTAAATGAAGCGATACAGCACGCTATAGAAAAGGAAAAACTATACAAATTAAAACAACAGTCAACTTCCTCACATCACTCTCAGAAAAAGTGCTCTACATGCAATAAATTAGGGCACACATCCTCTGAGTGTTATAAAAATAAAAAGACCAACTTTTGTATTACACAAAGGTCCTTTCACGTAAATTCTGCCCAAACCCAATGTCAAGTAATGCAAATGTCAAGCAGTGTAAATACTTATAGATTTCGTATACGAAATTTTGGAAAATGGGTCTATAAAGTTGGATGTCGCGAGATCAGTGGTTTCAGAATTTCAAAACCTTTCAGAATAAGATCTCTAAGTTTTATCAGTCAGTTTTAAATGTCCATGTACTTCGTCTCTTCATAGTGATGAACTTTAGTGTATGGAAAGTGGTATGTTTTATTATTACTACTTACGCTCTGAATGGTAAAAGGTCCTCGTTCAGAATTGAGCAATGTCTCTTCGCAGTGAGGCAAAGAGTCATTGAGATCTAATGAGACGGGACATGTTATTGATTTTAATTTAGTCAGCTGTAGAACCTCAGTGTGCTCTTCCATAGAAGTGTTGGAATCTGTTTTTTTTTTAGTAAACTGTTCCTTGAAATACTTTTCGTAAGTTTAATTTAGTAGAGAATCAGTGTGAATTGCGTTGACAGGACAGCGTGATAACGCGCCAGCATTAGAGTTGAAACGACCTTGCTTGTAGACTATTTCGTAGTCATACTCTTCAAGCTTAAGGCGCTAACGAATGAGTCTACTACCGGGATCTTTTACGTTGAACAGCCATACCAAAGGGCGATGGTCTGTGACAATTTTGAATTTCCGACCAAATATATAGGGATGGAAAGTTTTGACTGCGAATATGACGGCGAGAAGTTCTTTCTCGGTAGTTGAGTAATTGCCTTCTGGCTTATTTAATGTACGTGAGGCGTAGGCAATACGCTTGTCTTTAGCTACGTCCCCTTGGGAGAGAACTGCATTTACAGCGTAGTTACTAGCAACCGGAGTAATCACAAACGGATCTGAAAAATCGGAGTATTGAAGCAGTGTGTGGTGAGTTTGACTTTAAGAATTTGGAAAGAATTTTGTTGTTCTAGAGTCCAATCAAACGAAACATCCTTTTTAAGCAGTGAAATCAGTGGTTTTATTATCTTATAAAAAATCTCAATTGATCGTTCTGTATTATCCGACTAGGCCAAGGAAGAACTTAATTTGTTTTGCGTTAGTAGGAGTGGGAAAATCAGGGACGGATTAAACCTTTTCAGGATTCGGAGATACGCCTTTGTCCGTTATGATGTATCCTAAATATGCGGCTTCGCGGCGTAAGAATTCACACTTGTCTGGCTGCAGTTTCAGGTTGAATTTACGCAGTCGGTCGAAGAATAGCTTTAGCTTGGTCATGGTCTAAATAAATAGAGCAGTGGAGACCTTGAAGTCCTGAAAGCGCCGTATTCATAAGGTGTTGAAAAGTAGCAGGAGCATATTTCAAACGCATTCTGGCATGGAAAGGTATTCTGTCGCCAGAGCTACTAGAATTGGTTGAGACGGTAAATCCTGTTGTCGACTGAGATCATATTAATCTGATGAAATCCGCTCGCGAGATCAAAATGTACTGAAGTACTTGGAATATTCTAATTGGTCAAGAATATCGGTGATTAAAGGCAGTGGATAGCTTTATGAAACAGTGACGTCGTTTAAGCGACGGTAATCGATGACGATTCTCCACTTCTTCTTGCCTGAAGCGTCCATTTCCTTTGGGACAACCCACGCTGGGGCACTCCATGGCGAAACAGAAGGACGGATTATACTCTGGTGGAGCATTTTCTGGACTTGAGTGTCGACTTCCTCTTTATGACACTCAGGGAAGCGATAAGATTTGACGTGAATAGGCGATGCATTACCGGAATTAATAGAATGCTTGAGAGCATGGGTGAAAGACACTACTGGGAACAGCACTCGAATAGTAATTTTTTCTCTTCATCATTGAGATGAGAGCAGCAAATTTGACTTATTACTCTATAGAATCGATCAGATTCAGAAGAAGTTATCGCATCCAGAATAAGGTCTTCATTTTTTGATAAAGCTCGGGCAAGTAATTTGATACTGCGCACGTTAACGGCACGATAACGGCCTCGGAGCGGGCCGGGAAAATGTAAGAAGGCTGATTATAAACAATACGTAGAGATTGGCCTTTAATTAGCAAAGTTTTTAAGTGGTAGTCATTTTTTACTTTAAAATGACTAAAGCAATCACTGCCGATGATTCCGCCATAGTATTCAAATCTGACGTTATCGCTTGTGAGATGAAATTTGGAATTCAATAATTCTTGGGGTATGTTCCTAATGTTTCAATTAAAGATTCAGGCCTTTGAGTCTTACAATTTCATGTGAAAGGTCTTTAGTTTCTCTCGGACTTGTGTTTTTGACGATAAAGTCAAAGTAAAATTTCTTTATTACTGTAGATATTAACGTATACTTAACCAACGTCATTTTTGCCTCTTCTCTAGATTGGAACACTGTGGGAGAAGGACGGCGAAGAAACTCCCACAGATTTTTTGATGTCTTTTAAAAATTGCTTGTTAATACAAATATTAATTATTATAATTAATAAGCAGGAATAAATAATTACAAAATCATTAACAGCAAGGACTGTGTTGAGCAAGATTAACCCCATAAAGTCCCATCATTAAAGTAATCTTGAACGTTGCAATATGCCTTTTTCGACAAAGTCGCTTTAACATGTTTTTTAAATTGCTCACATGGCAATTTCAAAATCTCCAGAGATATCTTATTGTAGTAGAGAATGCACCTTTGGAATACACTGACCCTTGAAATAATTGCTAACCTTCGCGAGTCTAAACCGGGGCGCAACTAGTCTGTGATTATTTCTTAAATAAACATTACAGCTATCGTAAAGTATTGGAAAATGTTGTAAGTATCTTGTGTAGATACATTATATTTTCGAAAATAAATTGACTAGCTACAGTTAATATGTAATTTTCTTGAATTTCGTTTTAAATTATAAACAACTCGAATAGCTTTTTTGTAAAATAAATATAATTTGAATATCCGCTGTAGCGTAACGCCGTCCATTCTCATACAGAGAGCGAACTATCTAGAGATGTAACGACTCGATCTACCAGCCCGGGTTAAACCGGTTTGAGCCTCAAACCGTGCACCTCAGTTTGGATCTACCTCAAGCTGGACGGGCGGATGAATGTTTGTCATTTCTAAAAATGTTTTTTTAATTAATGAATGAAAAGGCTGTTTATTTATATAGTGAACTAAAGTATTTCATATATCTTTGCTGATCTCAATAAAAAATACTTTGTAACGCCAAACCAAGAATGTAAAAACATCGCCATGGAGCGGAAAACCTATGAAAATATTTGCTTGAACATGCAACACTTTCTTTAAAAATAATTAATGTCATCTGTCGATTACTGTCAAAGTGGGGCGTCGAGAAAAAAAAGCGCGGGAGCTCTCGAAAAGCTAGGAGTATCTCTATATTTGTAGAAGGCTCTGAAGAGAAGCCGATAGCACAAAATAAATAGATACAGAAGTCAACCACATCTATGTACTTCACTTTTCATTGCTACGCTCGGTGATCGCTCTAGGGTTGTCAACTACGGCTTATGCACGAAAAACTATCGTGGTACTGGCGCTCCTACCTAGTTGTATGATTTATTTAGAAGAATTCAACGAGAAGAATGAAAACATTACACTACTATTACAATACAAAAGGTTTACAGATCGGAAAAATACCTACAGAATTTTTACGTTTGTCTACGGACAAAGCAATAGATATTTTGTAAACGGACTACCCGAGTTACAAAATATCTATTGCTCTGTCCGTTTTAGACCTACACCTGTCAAATGACACGAAAAACAACACAATATCTACACAAACAAAAAAGCATGTTTTCAACTTACGTAATGTGGCGTAAATTTACCTAACAAAAATTTAGTTAATACTTATTTTATTATACTGATTGAAAAATAGGCTACTGTTATTTATTTAAATCGATCTTAGATATATTATTCGGGGACCTTACCTACCTATCTAACTGTTCTATACATATAACGTTAAAGCGAACCATCGAAATACACGCAGATTTCCGAAACCACTGGTAGCTTAAAAAACGCCAATTCATAGTTTAATGTTGAATTTAAACAACCGTCCACTGAACAGTTATAATATATTTTTTCCGTTGCTCCATTGTTGCTTTATTTGCATTAACAGACGCGCGTGTCAAGCGGATGGCACTTACACTCGCACTGGTTTGAACTGCTCTGAGATATCGTGTCCGTGAGCAGTATCTATGTGTGCGTTTAAATTTTACAAAATAAGCAGGGGTTTTCTGGCAATCAAATGAAAAATACTAGGACAAAGGGTAAGCCCCACTTAAATATTTCCCATCAAAACATGCAGGGGCTACATGGCAAAGAACTTGTATTAGAATTATTTCTTAATCGTTCAGACACCGATGTTATTTGTATTACAGAACACTGGTTAAAGGAAAATATGATGTCTTTTAACATAAATAATTACAAAATTGTCAGTTGTTACAATAGAAAGACTGCTGATAGAGGTGGTTCTTTAATCTTAGTAAAAAATAATATTAAGGTGAAACAACGGAAAGATATTCTTGCACTTACTGTAGAAAGACAAATAGAGGTATCCTGTGTTGAGTTGGATAGCCATATTATTGTTTGTGTCTACAGACCTCCGAGAGATGAAAACGGCCATGGCAATTTTGAAATGTTCGGGAAAATTATGGAGGATGCCCTCATTAAACTTTGTAATAGCAGAAAAAAGTTAATTATTTGTGGCGATTTTAATGTCAATTTGCTTGTAGATACAACATTGAAACAACGATTAATAACTCTGTTCAAATCATTTAATTTATGTCATATATTTCTAGAGCCGACTAGAATTACACTTACCAGCCAAACTTGCTTAGATAACGTTTTTTGTGACTGTGCATTCACAAGTAAAAATGTAATTAACTGCTTACCCTCCGATCACAGTGGTCAAACAGTTTCATTCCCAATTGCCAGTAAAAATAGGACTGATCCATCATTTTATAGGCCTATTACATCCCAAAGACTAGAGACGTATATGAAAAAGTTAGATATAAATTTGCCAGTACCGGATTTTGATGAACAGAACCCAAACAAAATCTACTCAGACTTCTTCAACATTATTCAGACAGAATTCAATAAAAAAATTAAATTAAAGAAAGTCAGTGACTACAACGGTAAATCTAAATTTAATGACTGGGCAACGTTTGGAATTCGTAAAAGTAGAGTTATCTTATATGACCTTTATGAACAAAAAACCTATAACTTAGATCGAAAATTTCATGACTATTTTAAAAAATATTCCAAAACTTTCAAGTTGGTTTGTAGAACTGCAAAAACTTTACACATTAATAGAAAAATTCAAAATTCAAATAATGGAATGAAAACAGTTTGGCAAATAATAAACCGCGAAACTGGCAAAGTTATACCAAGGGACAATGATTTCTGCCTAAAGATAGGTGATGATGTTGTTAAATCCAGCGCTGATGTTGCTCGAGCTTTTGAAACATTCTTCACCAATGTACCCTTACTCACAACAGACCGTCTAAATTCATCTCCATATGAAGTAGAGACTTTATTAAAAAATAACACTAGCGTCAGTAATGTATATTTAAAATTTCATCATGTATATCCCCAGGACATTGTCAAAACGTTTAAATTACTTAACTAAAAAAATACGGAAGACCTGTGGGGTATATCAGTCAAAGTCATTGGTTCAGCAATTCTAGTTATAGCCCCACACTTAGCTTATATATTCAATAAATGTGTTGACGATGGGGCTTTCCCAGACCTCATGAAACACAGTAAACTGATACCCCTGTTCAAGTCGGGAGATAAGGGTGATCCTTCAAATTTCAGACCAATATCTGTTCTTCCAACACTAAGTAAAATATTTGAAAAGATTATACTCAATCAAATGCTCTCACACTTCAACCGTACAAAACAACTCCACGCCAAACAATACGGTTTCACTAGGGGTAAATCGACTACGGATGCAGGTATTACCCTTATATCTCATATTTATTCTGCATGGGAAGCCGCACAGGATGCTATCGGTGTTTTTTGCGATCTGTCGAAGGCATTTGATTGTGTTGATCATGACACGTTACTAATGAAATTAAATCATTACGGAGTTAGAAATAAAGCGTTGGATCTACTAAGATCATACCTAAGCAATAGAATTCAAAAGGCAGAAGTAAACGGCGTTAAATCTGATGGATCTGGTGTAAAAATTGGCGTTCCACATAGGTTCCATATTAGGCCCTTTCTTATTCCTGGTATATATTAACGATCTGCCTTTCATGGTTGAGAAATTAACTGACATAGTGTTGTTTGCTGATGATACTTCGATGGTCTTCAATATTGAAAGACAAAAAGGAGATTTTGATGATGTTAATGGTGTATTGTCTTTAACCTTGAATTGGTTCACAGTTAATAATTCATTGTTAAACGCTGGTAAAACCAAGTGTATCAAATTGTCACTTCCAAATGTCAGGCAAGTTGAGACCAGTTTAGTGTTAGACAACAGCACGTTAGAATTAGTAAATGATGCGAAGTTTCTTGGAATAACCATTGATAGCAAATTGCAGTGGGGTCCCCACATAGATAAATTAGCTGGTAAATTAAGTTCTGCGGCTTACGCTGTTAGGAACATCAGACAAAGCTCGGATGTGGCTACATCTAGGCTAGTATATTTTTGTTACTTTCATAGTGTCATGTCCTATGGTATCTTGTTGTGGGGGAAAGCAGCGGATATTCAAACTATTTTTATTTTACAGAAAAGAGCTATTCGAGCAATTTATAATTTAAAACGATCAGACTCCTTAAGAGAGCTTTTTAAAGAAATTGACATACTAACTGTAGCTAGCCAATTTATTTTCGAAAATATAATGTATGTACGCAAGAACCTTACAACATTTACCAAACTTAGCGATAGCTGCAATGTTAACCTAAGAAATAATCACAGACTGTGTGCGCCCCGATTTAGACTCGCGAAGGTTAGCAATTCTTTCAAGGGTCAGTGCATTCTCTACTATAATAAGATACCTCTGGAGATTTTGAAATTGCCATTTGAGCAATTTAAAAAGCATGTTAAAGCGAGTTTGTCGAAAAAGGGATATTACAATGTTCGAGATTACTTAAATGACAGGACTGTATGGGGTTAATCTAGTTCAACACAGACCTCGCTGTTAATAATTTTGTAATTATTTATTATTGCCTGCTTATTAAATAAAAAATAAAAACTGTACTGTATTTATATAGAACTACCTACTAGTCAGTAATAAACGAGCACTCGTACCGGTAACATGGCGTTTCATTGCTACATACATTCCATTGGCTAACGAGGATTTTTCGGATATTTGCACCTGTGATCATGGCTCTTTTCGGACATATACCGAGCTTTGATTATAAGTCAGGCGAATGGTCAATTTTTAAAGGACGGTTAACACAGTTTTTTTAAATTAATACGACCATAACGGAAGCGAACAAAAGTGCAGTGCTGATTACCCACTTAACGGACGATACCTATCGTTTAGTGAGGAATTTGGTATATCCAACATAACGTATATAAGGACATTGAAACGTTAAGTTATAACGAGCTCGTGACCGCACTCGACGGGCATTTTAAAACAAAGAAGTGTTCTTTCGTGGACAAGGCGAAGTTCTACGGGGCAACAAGGAACCCTGGCGAATCAATAGGAGACTGGGCGGCGCGACTTCGTGGATTGGCAAGTTATTGTGAATTCGGCACCGCTCTGGAATCGAACCTTCGGGATCGGTTCGTCCTCGGCCTGGGCATGGGCCCCGAGCGCGATAAACTCTTCGAGCAAAATGCGTCGACTTTGACCTTGACAAGTGCGGTAGAAATGGCGGAACAAGCACAGTGCGCGCGAGAAGCTAAGGCGTTAGTTTCTAATGAGTACGGGGTTACTATCAAAGAGGAACAGGTGTTCAGCGCGACAACGACAGGAGGGCAAAAAGGAGAAGGTTCGCGGCGATCGGGCGCGCCCTTCCCGCGCGGCACGTCCTCGGCGGATTCGTCTTATCATCAACGCGATAATAGTGCTCATAAGTGTTCTGTGTGTGGTATGAAGAACCACATTGCGGAGAAATGTAAATTTAGAAGCTACAAGTGTCAAAAATGTGGTGTGAAAGGCCATCTCAGAAAAATGTGTAAGGTTAGAGTAAACAACGTAGATGTCGAAGAACCTACACCGAGTACGTACGAAGTGTGTGAGAACTGTAAGGAATGCAATGCATTTAACATAAGGTATGAGAATTATGCTCCTATACTATTGTCTGTTGAAATAAATAGCAAAGCTTATTCAATGGAGCTGGACTCGGGGTCGGGTATATCGCTCATGTCGCATAATTACTTTGTTAATAATTTTTCTAACGCTACCCTCAAACGATGTTATTTACAACTGTGTGTTTACAATGGACACAAAATAACACCATTAGGTTGCTTTAATATTAGAGTAAAGTACAAAGATGTGACTAAAGACATTGTATTCTTTGTTATTGAAAACGGTGGTCCACCTCTGCTAGGCCGAGATTTTATGGCTAAATTTAACGTACAGCTAACTACTCTAAAGAACAATAACATTTCGTTGTCACAATATGATAACGAAATTAGGTATTTTTTCGATAAGTACGCGGCTTTATGGAGCGATAGTTTGGGGAAATTTAATAAATTCGAAGTAGAATTACAGCTAAAAGAAGGTTGTAAACCAAAATTTTTCAAATCAAGGACTGTTCCTTTTGCCTTGAAAGAGAAAGTTAATGATGAAATTAGAAGGCTAGTATCATTAGGTATATTAATTCCAGTAAAATTTTCTCAATACGCAACGCCTATAGTGCCAGTTTTAAAAGAAAACGGTAACGCGATCTCTATGTCCTAGCGAAAAAAACTACAGCCAAATTCACAAAGAGGCAGCTGCGATAATATTCGGTATCAAACACTTTCACCAATATCTTTTCGGACGTAGTGAACCGTTCATACTGAAAACGGACCATAGGCCTTTATTAGCTATATTTGGGGAAAAGAACGGGATACCAGTAATGACAGCATCACGCTTACAACGTTACGCTATTTTCCTATCAGCTTTTAACTACAAAATTGAATATACTTATATCTAGCGAAAATAACGCGCCAGCTGATTTTCTATCAAGATCCCCGTTAAACATCAACCAAATATAAAAGAAAATTGTGCATTTCTCAACTTCATAAACGATGGTGAAGTTATACCAATCTCATTCTCAAGAATAAAGGAGGCTATGTTACTAGATAAAACCTTACAAACCGTTGTTAAATACGTACGTAATGGTTGGCCTAGGAAGATCCTATGTCCAAAAATATTACCTTAAATGCAAGACGGAGTTAGTCATTGAAGATGGATGTTTACTTCGCGGTCACAGAATAATAATACCACACATATTTAGGGAACAAATGTTGAAAGAGCTCCATAAGGGTCATCTTGGTATCGTGAAGACCAAAACTCTAGCGCGGGGTAGAATGTGGTGGCCGGAGATCGACCTTGACCTTCAGCGTGTGATCCTGGGCTGTGACGTATGCAGCAGTCTCCGCGCCGCGCCGCCGCGAGCGGAGCCCGCCCGCTGGCCGCCGGCCGTCAAGCCGTTTGAAAGGATTCACATTGACTACATGCAGTTGGGTCAATACACTTTTCTAGTCGTCGTAGATAGCTATAGCAAATGGGTAGAATGTCTCCACATGGCCAGTGATTTATCGACAAAATCCCTAATAGAAAAATTAGAACACTTATTCTGTACGTTCGGTTTACCAGAATTAATAGTATCTGATAACGATCCAAAGATAAGTAATGATCAGTTCAGATACTTCTGTAGGTTATCTGGAATTAAACACATTACAAGTCCTATTTACCATCCATGCAGCAATGGGCAAGCCGAAAACTCGGTGAAAACATGCAAGAAAATGTTGAAATGTATCGTAAATGAGCATGGTAGTTTAAGTTTGAAACAGATTAAAGAAAAATTATCAACTTTTCTATTTCAATATCGCATTAGTAAACACTGTTCTACGAATGAGTCACCGGGTAAATTAATGTTCGGGAGAGAATTGCGTAATCGATTCGATCTTATTTTGCCCCCAGAAGTTCGAGTGCCTTGTATTAATGCATCGCACCGTCATTTTGATATCGGCGATAATGTGTGGACACGTTGTTTTATATCACAAAAACCAGTTTGGTGTAAAGGTATTATTAAGCAAATACTCGGAAATAGAATGTTTATTATAGACGTAGCGCAATTCGGTACATGTAAACGTCACGTTGATCAAGTTAGAAAGCTAATAGATCCATTCCCATTTTCAAGTACGCAATCACCAAATACGTATAGAATATAGATATTACAGCCCTCCTACTGATCCCCCTACTAGTGATGAACAACATACGGTCCAGCCGACAGTAGCAGATCAAAATGATCAATTTTATGAATGCGTGCCTTTGCAACAAGCGCTAAATACACGTAGTGACGTTGATGATGGTAACGGTAGTGCTAGTAGAAGTAGTGTGCAGCCATTGGTGGTAGATCTAGAGGCCGATGCGCCGACTGTAGTAGCGGAGGTAAACCCCACGCCACCATCACCACCGCCGCCGTCACCGCCGCCGCCGCCGCCGGCGCAGGCTCAGCAGCCAGACGCAGAAAGCGCAAGTACGGTGCTTCCCCCGGAGGCAGCTACTGAGCTGGGGCAGTCACCTGGGGTCTACCGTCGCGTCAAATCAAATCTACCGCCACGTACTAAATTTATTAATTATAAGGAAAAATAGTAGTTTATAGAGTAGAAGTTTTTTTTTAATGTAAAGGAATTCTAAGTTAAGAAATTAGTTTATTTTATTATAAGTACCTATGTAATTAATTCATAAATCCCCTTATTTTTAATTTTTGAGTTTGTAAGCCATTTTTTTGTATTGTCTCCAGGTTTCCAAACTGATGTGGGAGGAGTGTACTGTATTTATATAGAACTACCTACTAGTCAGTAATAAACGAGCACTCGTACCGGTAACATGGCGTTTCATTGCTACATACATTCCAAAAACATAATTGTATTAGTTAAGCACAACCTATTTTTAAAAGAGATCTAAAAATCAATCTGTGGGAGTTTCTACGCCCTGCTTCTCCCACAGTGGTCCAATGTAGAGAAGAGGCAAAAAATGACGTTTGCTAAGTATATGTAAATATCTACAGTAATAAAGTAATTTGACTTTGACTTTGCTTTGTTGCTCGAGCGCGCTTGTATGTAGATTGATTTCTGTACCTATTTATTTTGTGCCGATAGGTGGCAGGGACATTATGTCGCTCAACAACTGTCTCACAAGATTCATCGAAGGGATCAAATATCTGAGGAAAATCACTAAGTTCAAGATGGGAGTTGTCTTAGACAAACCTAACTTAGCTAATAGTTCATGGATAATAACACCTTTCTAAAGGATTATTGTTTGAAGGCTTCAATACGGGCGGTGTCAACTGAGGTCACTGGGGTTCTCCAAATTACGACTGAGATGTCCAACAAAAAAGTTTTCGAAGCCCTCTCGAGCTCAAAGAAGATTATATGCGTAAGAAGAATATTAAACAAACCGACGGTAAATTCAAGCTAGAATCCACACCCACAGTAGAAACCACGGACTACATCTACTTAAAAAAATGGCGTCTGCAGGTTTTGATACTTACATTCCTCCAATAAAGCAGTGCTTCAAATGCAATGCAATTTGGTCATCAGACCAAATTCTGCAAAAACTCCGAAAGATGCTCAATTTGCTCTGAAGCTCATAACTTCAAAGAATTCAAACAAGATAAAGACAAAGCTAAATGCGTGCACTGTGAAGGCAATCATATTTCAATTTCAGGCTCTTGACCCGTTAAACAAAAGAAAATTAAGGAAATTAAAAACAAAGTCAGCCCCTCTCCTTTTGCCAGTCTTTTTGACGACAAAAACTTCCCAGCCCTTGGAAAAAAAGACAGTACCAAAAAGATTTGGTAAACCATTTATTAGGTGATCAAAATTTTTTGAACTTATTAACTGAAAACATAATCAAGGTAATTACACTTAATAAAATTTCCTTCCTTTCATCCTCTCTCGTCCAAGTCTTGATTAGGAGCAGACGTGCTAAACCTATTTTTATTAAAATAAACGCCAAACTTCAAGCTAAATAAACCCGTAAACTAAAGAACCTAGAACTACAATCCTGAACCGCTTATTGTGCAAAAAAAATTAGCTGTCTATAACGCGACACTTTCCGCGGCCCGCATCTGCTGGCGGGGCGTCCCTACTCACGTCGGGTATAGAGTGCAGAAAATAATTGCTGTCCTCTCAAGCCGATGCGTAGTGCGTGCGACTAAATAGTGATTCATAACGACGAAAGATGACTGCGGCTCAGCATATGGGTACGTGATTAGGAGCACGTTTCCGACTACAGATTGGCATTTGGGCCGCATGGGGCACTGCGCCGCCGCCGTCGCCGACTACAAACTGACTTCTGTCTGATTCACCTTTTCATCGACTAAACAACACCAAACTTTGTTGCAACTAGAAATAAAAGAAGAACAGAAGAGGACACAGATAGCACGCAGGAACTCAATGATTTTAAAAAAGACATTAAAGTAATGATTACGACATTATTAATGAAACAAGAGCAAGAGATTGCGAAGATTTCCCCACTCTAAAAGAAATACAACAGTCTAACACAAATATTGAAGGCTCTATTTCGTTCCTTTCAGCGCAAAACGATGAGCTCAAGAAGAAAATTGAAAATCTTGAAATTCAAGTAAAACACGATAGAGAATATATTACCTTATTAGAAGAGAAAATTGAGGGTTTACATTTGGGAAGCCGGAAAGCCAACTTGGAGATTAAAAGAGTGCCCAAAAAACCCGACGAAACCAAGGAGGATTTGATAGATATGGGAATATCTTTCAAAAACGGTGGGAGGAAAACTGAGAAAATCCGACATAAAAGACAGAGAGTGCGAACTAAAAAGGAAGGGATAATTAACACCCCTACACTCAGAGAAAAATCGGCTAACAAAGCGACAATAAAAGCTTTGTTAGAATTTTATTGTTACCGCACGTAAGTGCATCGCCGCTGCAGCTATAGGCCCTTAGTTGTTGTGGCGACTTTTTTATTGTTGAAATTATTTTTGTTATTTTAGCTAAAGACACGTAGATACGGTAACTATGTTAAAAATGTTTAAACGGGATAACAACGGCACGTTGTCAACTTATCAACGTTATGAAGTGATATTGTAGCAAAGTTTAATTATCAAAATAGGCGTTGTTACTATGGCTAAATGGTGTTGTTAACACGGCAACGTTATGAAGTGATGTTACAGCAAAGTTTGATCTATCAAAATAACAGTTGTTACAACGGCTAAATGATGTTGTTGATACGGCAACGTTATATACTAACAAAATACGAAGTAGATGTTTTGACAAAGTATTCTTAGATAAAATGACAAAGTGACGTCTTATACTTGTTCTTGCAAGCGCAAACTGTTTCTCCTATTCTGCCAGTTTCAACGTGGATGTCGTGCAGAGAAGTAGTGTTTGTGCTCAAGAGTGATATGAAATATGGCATTGGAGACTTTTTTAACAGAAAATAAACTGCGGCATCTGCTGCAGTCTATGCTTGGTAAGTAACAGTGCCCTAATACAATTATGAGGTTCGTGTCGTTGACTCGTTGTCGTTGTCGTTCACCGTCTTGAATCCAGAAACCCACCAAACAAAATCGCGATAAATCTGCTGCAAGAAGACTCCAACCTCATGCAACAATGGTCGCAACAATGGAACTCAACAATGGCCGGCAAATTGGGCTCTGATCTTGTTCCAGGCTCCAAACTAAAGGGGTCCCAGCTGCCGAGGCGCGACTGGTGTAACTTCAACAGACTACGCACGGGACTACGCATCGATGCTGTCCCCAATATAAACATCGCTGCGGCTGGATAGACTCCCCTGCTTGTACCTGCGGAATTGAAGTACAAGACATCCAACATATTATCCCTGAATGCCCAGAAACGCGATATACCGGGGGACCTCCCGAGGACCTGATCAAGCTTACTGACGAAGCCACCGAGTGGCTTAAATCCCTTAATATTAACTTGTAATTTGGTATGAACTGTTTACTAATGCCATAGGAATAAATAAGTAAAGTAGAGATTATTACATACTTTTGATATAAATATTTTATTATTTTCTTTTAGGATTCTCAAATACCTCTATCCTCTTATCGTATCTTGTGCTACCCAAGCAATGTACTCGGTTGTGTCCGAATGTTAGAGTTGTTTTGATTGTGATTCTTAACGACATGTTCCAGTAATAAAGGCGATAGAGTCGAGAGAGCGCGCATTAGGATGAGGTCTGTTGAGATAAGCAGTCAGGCTTGATTTATTAGCTTGTGTATTTGAGCATTCTCTTCTTTTCGTACGTATACCTTCCCATATACGGTCCAATAGAACTTAAATTTCTTCGTTTTGACAAGATCGCGTGCGAGGAAATGCAGTCGGGATCCCACACACACACACTTTAATACACACATACAAAAACTAGTTATAGGTTTACAAAAGTTTCTTACGCATCTCACCAAATTTGCTAACACGTATAGACTTTATAATCTGGCTAATGGATAACTCTTCACAAACTTTACATCAAATCGATATCATGGAAATACCACAGGCAAATGAATATCAAATAGAAACATTTTCTAAGCAGTTCCCTATC
This sequence comes from Argyresthia goedartella, assembly GCA_949825045.1. Taxonomy (NCBI): domain Eukaryota; kingdom Metazoa; phylum Arthropoda; class Insecta; order Lepidoptera; family Argyresthiidae; genus Argyresthia; species Argyresthia goedartella. The sequence continues at coordinate 18,597,940 of OX463810.1, forward strand.
AAAAAAACAGATTTTACTTTTGTCTCTCAAAATATTCGTAGTGCCTACAAAAATATGGATGATTTAAATGTTAACCTTACCTTTTTTTAACACGGAAATAGTTTTAATAGTGCTATCAGAATGTATAATAAATCAACACAAGCCTCTTCTGCCTAATTACACATCTTACTCAACTACTTACCATCTCAACCAAAACGATGGTGTCATTGTTTGTGCCAAAACCTGTCACGATCTAATAGCCCAAGAAATAAAACTTGCTGAAGCATCATGCCTGGAGATTACTATAGGAAACTTGATTGTCTTTGCTATCTACCGCTCGCCTTCTAATACAAATGCTGAAAACTTTATAGAGTCTCTGAGTATAAAGTACTTCTCGATAAAATAAAATCAAATAAAGACATTGTCCTAACAGGTGATAATAATATTAATTTAATCCAGGGTGATGATGAGCGATCAGGCGAAAGAGCAAATAGATTTGGTTATTTAAATATGCTGTCAATACATGGCCTGTTTTCTGGACACACCTTGCCCATAAGAGCAAATAGCTGTCTGGATCATTTTATGTTAAAAATTTATAAACGAAAAGCCAAATTTGCAGTTTTAAATACGGCAATAACAGACCATAACATGATCCTATTAAAACAGTCCAAAGTAACATCCATACCTGAAATAAAGAAAACCAGAACTTCAGTCAATTTTGAAAAAGCTCTCCTATGGATTAAAAATAGTAATCTCCTTGATTTGCTTAACTGTGACGATCCGGAAACTATTACTAACACTCTCATAGGTAAAATACAAGAGTTTTTATCCCTTCATACTATTACAATACTTATACCTAGAAATAATTGCATAATCAAACCCTGGATTATGGTATTTTACGATGTATTAAAAAAAGAAATGATATGCAGAAAAAACTTAAATTAGACTCTAAAAATGAACTTACTACTGCTACTTAAAATAACATATCGCCGATATCTAAATTATTGTAATAATCTCATTAAAAATATCTAAAAACTATGGAAAACAATAAACACTATAACTAACAGAATACAGGCTAAGACACAAAATCTAAAATTACTTAGGGTCAAATCATCTTCTGAAGAGTCGGTGAACTATATTAATCAATTTTTCGTCAATATTGGGGCGAAACTGGCTGCTAGCATACTTTCTCAAAACACCATCAGTGGATAGTAAAGAAATTCTTTATAACAACACAAATTCACAAACCTCGTCTTTTGTTCTATATAATGTGACCCCGAAGGAGGTAGGTATATAACATTATTATTGATCTAAAATCAGATAATGCTCCTGGCTGCGACAAAATTACAACTACTTTCTTAAAAATTACTTGCCCAGTAATTGTCCCCATTATTACTCATCTAACTAACACCTCTTTTGAAAAAGGTATTTTTCCCTCTAATCTAAAGTACTCGATCATAACGCCCGTTTACAAGAGTAATGTGGATAGTGCTGATGCAAATAATTACAGACCTATATCAGTTTTACCGGCTATCTCAAAAATATTAGAAAAGCTAAGTCGTCTAAGTAACTACCTCAACAAAGTTAAAATCATATCGAACTCGCAGATGGGTTTAAACAAGGGCTATCAACGAAAGATGCTGTAATAGAGCTTACATCTCTTATAGTTAATGAAGTTGATACTTTGTTTTTAATTTATATAAATAACTTATGTAACATGCGCATAGAAAATGGACAAACCTTCTCTTACGCGGACGACACAGCCACTGTATTTTCTGGCGCAACATGGGACGAGGTAAGAAAGTCGGCTGAAAATGGGCTTTCAAAGGTACCTATCTTCATAGCTAGACGCTCACCTTCTTACTTTAAATACCAGTCAAACGAACTATATTATGCTTTTCAAATTACATATCAACACAACCTTCAACAATTTTTGACATAAAAATTCACTCATGCAACCACCACAACTTGCGACTTGCGATTGTCTTTCTTTAAATAAAACAACACATAAGTATAAAATACTTAGGTATCATTGTAGATCAGCGCTTTTCTTGGCATAACCAAACATAATTAATAATGAACCGAATTAGGAGACTAATATGGACTTTTAAACACTTAGGTACGTAGCGTCAAAAAAACTTACATTGCAAATCTATACCTCTTGAGCGCAATCGGTATTATGTTATTGTATTCCAGTGTGGGAGGGATGTACAAAAACAAAGAATCTGGAGCTAGAAAGGGCACAAAGAGCGTTATTAAAAACAATTTTCTTTATGCCCTACCGTTACCCTACTGACACTCTGTAGTGATGTTCTTTATTTGAGAAGGCTATACAAATACATCCTGCTCGTTGTTCTTAGGTTGTACAAATCCCTCTCTCATGAGCCTAGTTATTTGAATAAAAGAAGAAAACACACTGTAGCTCCTCCTGTCAGCATCAAAACAGCCTTTGCTGGTACACAGTACAAATCGCTAACAACTCATTTGTACAACTTAGTTCATAAACATATTGACATTTACTCAAAAACGCATTATGATTGTAAAACACAAGTTACCTAATAATTGGCTAAAAAAATAAAACCAAACAGAATCTATATATAAATAAAACCAAATATAACCAAACAGAATCCCAAAGTTCTTGATTTAACTTTTGCTACTTCTTCTCTTGCATTATCTCATGAATCCATGCGTCCATAATGATCCATTGGGTAGTTATCATATCACTTGCCAACTGTAACAAAAGTAATTATTAACAGCAGTTAGTGATGTAGGTACAACTAGCATACCCTCCCAATCTAATTTGCGTATGGTAAACTGGAATTTGTGTAAAGAAAAAGTTAATTCTTATTTACATGATTCTCAAATCAATATAACTAATCCAGAGGACTCTTACAATAAGTTTTGTAGTCTGATCTGTAAATCTATAAATGAATCTTTACATAAACATGTTAACAATAATTGAAATAAGCCTTGTAAAGGATTATTAAAACAAACAGTATTACCTTGTTGGAATGAAAAATGCTCTCAGGTAGTTGATGATAGTAAATCTGCTTTTTTAGGGTTCCGTACCCAACGGGTAAGAACGGAACCCTATTACTAAGACTTCGCTGTCCGTCCGTCCGTCCGTCTGTCACCAGGCTGTATCTCAAGAACCTAGCTAGCTAGAGAGTTGAAATTTTCACAGATTATGTATTTCTGTTGCCGCTATAACAACAAATACTAAAAAACAGGATAAAAGAAATATTGAAGGGGGCTCCCATACAACAATTCTTTCAATACCACATACAAACTTATGGATGCACCTGGTTACGTACATGGAGTGTGAAAGTAACCGCACCAATAACTTTGTAAACAATATTTTGCTGTGTAAAATCCAAACTATGCACTCCACACCATCGCTTCCATTGAACGGTGGTACGGAACCCTTCGTGCGCGATTTAGACTCGCACTTGACCGGTTTTGTTTATTAATATTTGAGGCTGACCAAACCTCACATAATTACATTAATTTCAAGAAACTCCAAGCACAAAAAAGTTAACATTAAAACAAGAAAGATTGAGTAGCTGGACAGAATTATGCCATTCTATTAATAAAATTAACTTCTATCAGTAAAGTTTGGAACACATTCAGAAAATTTAACAAAACTGGTTGAAGTGATAACAGCCATATTACAAATGGTGAATGGGTAAAAGAATTCCTACAAAAATACACATCTGACACTGTGCAGAATATTGTACCAAGCAATACCTACAGATTCAGATTTCTCTTCTGAAAACTCATATTTAACTCAAAATTTTACATTGTCTCAGATGAGTGCTGCTTTGAAGTCTAGGAGAGACACTGCTACTGGTTTAGATTGGTTATCATATAAAATGTTCAAATTATTAAATACTGATCACTTAAAATTGTTTTTAGACATATTAAACTTACTTTGGTCTGCCTTGCATATACCTAAGGAATGGAAAACTGATTGGGTATCATATAAAATGTTCAAATTATTAAATACTGATCACTTAAAATTGTTTTTAGACATACTAAACTTACTCTGGTCTGCCTTGAATGTACCTATGGCATGGAAAACTGATTGTTTAGTACCAATTTTGAAGATGGGTAAAGATAAAAACTTACCTGATTCATGTCGCCCAGTAACTTAGTCCTCTTGTGTAGGCAAAATCTTTGAGCAGCTTCTTAAATATAGAGGTTAGATAAAAAAGCGTAGAGTTCTTCATAAAGAGTAATTCTATTCTACCACAAAATCAATTTGGATTCAGGCGAGGTCGATCAGCCCGAGAAAGTCTTTCACATCAGTTCTTGACATACATAATACCGCTTTCAAAAAATAATTTTTGGCTGATTTGTGACTAAATAAATAAGTAAGTAAAATATTTTGCTGTATTTTAGGCATATCCCGATCTTCCGTAATGAAAATACAAAACGAATGTGGGACGTCAGATGTATTTTCTACGCCTAAGAAAAATAAATCTAAAACCAAAAGAAAATCATTCTGGATGATTTTGATTTATGTGCCATTAAGGCATATAATACATGAATTTTATGCTGTCCGAAAAAAAGTATCAAGTTTGAAACGGCTGCTTGCAACTCATAAATAATCCATAAATTTTGTTGATGGCAGAGAATCTCTCCGTTTACTCTTACACAAATTAGGTTATAAATATAAAAATGTAGAAATCAAAGCACAGTCCTTATGGAACGACATTTATGGCGGCAAAGCGATAATGAACCCGGCGTATCTATTTTTGTAGCTACAGGAAAAAGATAAATAATTGTTCATTGTGGTGGCAAGACTGGGTTCGTCCCGTATGCTTTATTAATTTATAACGACAAAGAAAAAAAGTTCCTTTCCATGAAGCCAAGATAAAGTTAATTTAAAAAAATGTGTATCGAATCAATTATTACCCAATCTAAATGAACCCATCTGTATAGTCATGGACAATGCAAGATATCATTCTAGCTAAATTGACAAACCTTCAAGCTCGGTTAATAGAAAATATTAAATTGCAGAATGGCTTACATCAAATAATATTGCCTTCCCTACCAAAGCCACCAAAAGTATGTTGTTGTTTTTGGTAAAAGAAAATAAACCTGAAAAAAATCAGTATACGAGATTGATAATTTAGTACAGGAGTATGGGCACAAAATACCACGACTGCCGCCATATCATTGTGACCTGAATCCTATAGAAATGATATGGGGCATAGTAAAAGGTTCCCACAAAGAATGTTGGTTTTTGATAATAATATAATAATAATGATTTATTCAATAAAAAAATCACAAAAAATTACAATGACAAATGAATACAGAATAAGAAAGGTAAAGTTTCATGTTATATAAACTTAACTAAAGATAGATACATCATCTGTTTCTGAGATTAGGTGTTGGTAGTAAGCAAAAATAACGTCAGAATCGTTACTCCCCAAGGTAGGGTTTCCCCTGTGTTTTGGGATAAGTAGCGAGGCTCTTCCCCTAAAGATATGAATTAAGAAAAATTAGCAGACCAAATATCACGTTCCTGCAGCTTGACCAAAGCGTTTTGAGGATATAACTGCTGATACATGGAATAATTGCTGTGAACATACAAACAATTAGAAGAGGAATATAGATGCAGGGGACTGGTAATTGATAGAGAAATTGAACAACATACATATTATAAATGTTGGCGGCAGTGATAGAAACACATCCAGTCTAACAACTGACAATGAGTCTGATATGTCTAGAATTGAACCAGAACAATCTGATCATGAAGATCATGAAATGTCAGAATCTGTTGCATATTTTGATTCTCAATTTGATGAATAATGAAAAAAAAAACATAATCATAATGGTTTTATTTATATATTTTAACCCAACTATAGGTATTTACTTTAGTTGAAGATTATTTAATAAAAAATAAATATATAGCAGTTAATGTAGCTTCCATAATGAGAGGCTTTAATATACGAGTGTTTAATAATAACAACACACGAGTATTTAAATGCCTAATTATGTACACTGCTTTATCTCTACATATCATAAGCTCTCTATGATTGTTAATTTATAGTTAAATATAAAATGTAACTTCTAATAAGTTCTGTTTTTAAATAAGTTCGGTAATTAGCGAAGCGGCCAATTGGCTTGGGTATACTATACTTAGTATTGCTATATATGAAGTTATTTAACGCCCTCAGACCAGGTTTTTTATGTCCCTGGTTGGGCTTTACCTATTTATTTATTTTACGACAGGTTTATTAAAAATAATCCGGGTTCAACCCGGTTACATAGATTTTTACCGTTTGACTTGCAAGTTGATTTGCATGCAACTTCAAACCGGTTTAACTCGATTTGAAAAGTTTCGAGATCGTCCATCTCTAAACTATACTGTGAACATTTTAACTTTTACTCTGAGAGCGCCGAGAGCACAAATAATCGAATCGAATTATTTGGAGCACGAGTCTGGCTGTTGAGTAAGTGAGACACTTCTCATAGTCCCAATCGATTATTTGTTACGAAGTTACGGTAAAAGTTTTTAGTCTGTGAACAATTACATATTTTTTTAACCGACAAATTTTGACACTATCCTAAAACAAACCGACAAATGTTTTGAAAAGTGTACCTACCGATATCCGATCGACTTTTTAAGAAAGGCTAAGGAAAGAAAAGAAATACGAATTATAATTATGTGTTAAAAGAAGCTACAGAACGACGTCCTTTATAGAAATATTTCAAAATGGGGAAGGAACAGGAAATCCATATCGGACGAATTGATGACTGTGAGTTAGGCTAACTATTCTTCAAAGTTGCTGTTCTAGTAACTATTCTTCAAAATATCTGTTGCTTGATGGTTGCTATCTTCTCATTTACTCAAAACTCAGATGATGCCAGAAGCCTCTTCAGGCTATTTGTCACTTTTATCTTACTTCGCAATTTTGCTAGTTGTCGCTGTTGGACCTCGTTTGTGATCCTGCAATTACTACTATTCCCTTTATGGCAGCTTAATATATACGTCAATCAATACCAAGTAAGTTTAGTTGATACTGAATGAATGTTCAAATTTAACAGGTGAGACAGATATCCGTAAAACGGGACAAGAAATGGATGTCATCCGACAGAGAACAGTGGCATATGAATATCTTTGCCGCTTAGAAGAGGCCAAGACTTGGATGGAAGCCTGCCTCAAGGAGAAACTCCCCCATGTCACAGAGTTTGAAGAAAATCTTCGTAATGGTGTCTACTTGGCTAAGCTTGCTAATTTCATTGCACCAGACCAACTACCCCTGAATAAAATTTATGATATAGATCAGAGAAGATACAAGGTAATATTTCTGACACAGTTTTTACTATGACTGCTCACCACCCAAACATCCTTATCCCGCTAACTTCCATACAAACCTGTAGCCAAAATTGGCGTGCAGAAGTGAATTGGAAGCCGGGTCCACAATTCTATAAAATATTTCAATAAACCTAGTAAAAGAAGGTATAGATTCTTCAACCAGTTGTGCGCGCGGCGCTATGTGTGGGTAAACCTTGTACATATACAGTGACTTTGTGTGTGTGACAAGAGGTACAGTCGGGTACAAATACAAATACAGTTATTGTGTGCAGGAGCGCTAACTTGTTGTGTTTGATAATATATGGGTTCTTAATAAAACAATAATTTGGTATTGGCACACTGTAATTTAATGTTTATGTATTGAACATATTACTCATTCTGAATCGCTACTTGAAAAATCAAATGATGAATTGTCGGATTCGCTGCTCTCACCAAGGTTGATTATGATTTCTGTCTCCATGTCAAAATATCGATAGTATTCTTCTTCTTTCTTTTGTACATGTCGACAAGTATTACCCCACATCTCCATCAATTTGGCTTAGATGTTCTTTTATTAGTTCCATTATTCCCGTCACATTTTGGTCGACGTTATGCGACGCAATATATTTTTTTTTAATTACCCACACATTTTCTATGGGGTTTAGATCAGGATGATATGGTGGCAGTCGAAGAACTTTTATGCCATATGGCTGAAGTATGGTCATCAATCTTATAACAAATATGTTTTTTTTTGTTTTTTTTTATCAAATCACACAGTTAAATTTTTTTCATATCTAGATTAAAAGCTATATGTTTTTCTGTCAGCCATCTCTGCATTTCTGTTTTTTTGGAATTTGAATTTGGAGCTCTGTCATTTTGAACATTATGGTATGAGGCATTATCAAGCACAATTACAGAGTTAGGTGGCATATTCGGTACAAGACATTCTTTTAGCCACTTTTCATAGTTTTCTGCGTTCATATTTGAGTGATAATCACCGGAAACAGTATTTGCTTTGAATGTCAGTAGTGCGTTAGGAACGAAACCTTGTTCTGAACCAGCATGCACAATGATAATTCTTTGTCCTTTAGACATGTTTCTCTTTAAAGGTGGTCCATCTTTATTACCCCATCCTTTGTTTTGCACAGGACTAGTTAAGATATAGCTCTCATCTGAGCAAGTTTTTCAGGTAAGAAAACCGTAGTTTTTGGATGTCATGCCGCTCTATAATAACACGTCTGTTATCCACAGTTTTTCGCCATTTGTATCCCAACTTTAACAAAGCTGTGCGCAGAGTCGAAATACTTCCATCATAATTAAGTTTCTCTTGAAATATTCTTTTCAACTTTAGCAAGGTAGGTAACTCGTGATGTTCTAAATGGTTATTTTGAATAGTTGAATGTATAACATCAATGTTAAAGTTGTCTTATTCTAACTTCTTTGAACTTTTTTTGCGGTCTTTATGCGGAGATTTAAATTTAGAGTCATTCTTTTCCTTCAGCCAATATATTAGTTATTGTTCTCTCTGATACCCCCACTGCCATTGCTGTTCTTTTCCGTATGCTGTTTAAATGTTCACTTAATTTAGATATTAAAATTGGACTTGCACTGCAAACTGGATCACTTACTAGTTGCAATATATCTCTCGCATCTTTTTCAGAAATTCGTATACCTTAGCAATGGTTTCTCGAGTCTAAAACAATAATACATAAACGTCAACAAGGATATAATATTTCATTTCATTTAAATATTATTTAATTTTTATAAGAAATAGAAATTTTTATAGAAATTTAAGATTAAAAAAGCGATAAGAACTAGGGTTTGCGATCCGGATATCCGGATATCCGTACAGTTTTTGGATCCGGATAATTTCTGTCGTAAAATGCGGATATCCGGATCTTAAAGTTATGTCAGATTGACATGAAAACATCCTAAAAAATAAATATTTTTTTATTTATTTTTTTGCTTTATCTACCTACATATGTATACGTCTCTTTTTTGCTTTTGCTTTGTATAAATTAATGACAATTTCAAAGAGTTATTTAATGTAATGTTAAATATAGATAGAGATTTTAATTTAATTTCATACATTACAGTTGGACAAAGTTATTAGGTGCCATTTGACGTTTAAGATATCCATAGAAAAATAATCAGCTGCACACACAACATTGAACCATATCTTCATGACTTAAGTAAACGTCAAACGGCACCTCTTAAATTTGTCCAACTATAGCAATTAATAATTACCACGCAGTTGCTACCTGCGCCGTGCCCGCATTGTAGAGTCATTGTGCTAAACGGGCCAATCGCGTTGCAGTAGCGTTTGAATAGGTAATCAGAGGGGAGGGTCCTTGTCTCAGTCTCAGGTAAACCCTTTTGCGAAGTGTTGTTGTTTTTTTTGGTGACGCATTACACGCGAATAATTGTGTTACTATGAGGTAAGTTTCTAAAAATCATCGTTTATTTTTTCTACATGTAAATTATATATTTTATTTATTGACATAAAAAAATAACATATGTGAAAAACAGTTGTAGTTTGAATAAATGAACTGCAATGTGCAATCAAAAATACCACGTGAGTTTGTGTTGTAGTTGTAGCCTACAACTAAAACACAAACTCACGTGGTATTTTTGATTTGATTTGAAACTTGTAGGCAGCATGTTTTTATGTAATTCAGAATTTTGAGTAAAATATTACTTGATTGGTATAAGATAAGAGCGAAAAAATATGCGGTATATTATCATTAAAGTTAATAGTAAATGAATAAGACCGGATTATTTAATTTAAAGCTATAGTCGGACAAACGTAACAGAGATAGCGCCACGAAAGAAGTCCCGCGGATTTTCGGTCTCTCTCTTTCACTCCATGGACTTTAGATTGTAGAGTGAAAGAGAGAGACCGAAAATCCGCGGGACTTCTTTCGTGGCGCGATCTCTAGGTGCCATTTGACTTTTACTTAAGTCATGGAGATAAGGTTCAATGTTGAGTGGCGCTGTTTTTTTTCTATGGATTTCTTAAATGTCAAATGGCACCTATTACGTTTGTCCGACCATTGCTGAGATGTAGATTTAAATAGTTATCTATTAACTGTCGTCTTTGCCTTGCTTATTCCGTTTTTTTAAATAGACACTTGTCTTTATTTTTCAGATTGTAATTCAATATTACAAATGCAGTAAAATTACAAGTAAAATTGAATTTAAGGAGTACAAGAAGTCAACGGACTCAAGTTCCGTCTGGCAACATTTCTTGCGCAGTACAGATGGTTTGCAAGCACAATGCAAACGATGCAAAAAAATACTGAAAATAGCCGGCTCTACTTCACCTTTGCACAAGCATCTTAAACTTCACCCGACGATTTTAATCGCATCTACTCAGCAAACTGCATCAACATCAACTGCAGCTTCAACTTGGGAGACTGAAACGATTTCCGAACCTCCGACCAAGAAAGTTAAGATGACTGACTTCTTCAAAAGCGAGGAGAGTGCTGAAGTTTTAGTTTCAAAATTAGCATTAGATGGACTTTCGTTTAACTGTATTTGCAGATCAACCTCAATCAGAACGCTTTTTAACAAAAGTGGACTCAAAATACCACATTCTCCCCACACTATAAGAAAAACTGTGGTTACCCGGAGCGAAGAGTTAAAGCAAGAGGTTAAAAAAGAATTAGAAGTACTCAAATCGCGTGATTTCAGGTTCACAGCAAGTCTAGATGAATGGACTTCACTAAGAAACATACGTAACATGAATGTCAACATTCATTGTTAAGAATTGAAAGACAAAAATTTCAGAAACTTGGGGCTCGCAAGAATAACAGGAAGCGCTAATGCAGACAACTGCTATCAAATTCTTGAAAACAGACTGGCTGAATACGATTTATCCCTAGAAGATGATGTTTGTGGTTTAGCTTCGGATGGTGCATCCGTTATGAAAGCTATGGTTCGGCAAAGCAAGTCATTTCATCAGCTTTGTCTAGCCCACGGAATTCAGTGTGCAGTACTTGACGTGCTTTATAAAAATAATCAGCGATTGGTAGAGCGCATCCCAGAAACAAGCGACGTAGAGTCATATCATGAAGACAGCTCTGAGAAGGAAGATGATAATGAGGGTTTCATTGTAGTACCAACGCCTGCAAATGTTTCCCCTGAGAATGCTCCAGAAATAACTAGGAATTACAGAGATGTTATCGCAAAGGTCCGAAGAGTTGTAAAATTTTTCAAGTCTCCACTTAGATCAGAGCGTTTATACAAATACGATCAAGAAGGTGAAAAGGCTAATATCAAATTATCGTTGGACGTCAAAACAAGATGGAACAGCCTCGCTGTAATGATTCAAAATTTTCTGAAACTGAAGAACAGTGTTCAAAAAGCACTAATTGACTACAACAATGAAATACGTTTCACTGATGAAGAGATACAGCTGTTGGAAAACCTATCAAGTTCTTTGTGCATTATAAAAGCCACCGTGGAAGCAATCTGCGAACAAAAAGCTGATTTATTGACAGCAGAAGCTGCATTGCAGTTTATGATTGAAAAACTTGATCAAGAAAACAGCTGCGTCAGCGACGAGCTCATGGTGTCTTTAAAGAAAAGGATCAGTGAACGACGAATTCCTATATTAAGTGGCACTCTAAAATACTTGCACAACTGTGCCAATTTTTATAAAGAAGGTCCTTCAAGTAACCCTTTCCAGAATCCTGATAGTGAAGAGATGTTAAAGTTCATCGCTAAAATTAATACGCAATACTTTTCGCCAAAACCGCAGCCGGAGCCGATGGAACCTACGCTCGATGACTCAACAGCACAATCCCAATCGCATACTGAAGAAGGTACTGCTAATTTGAACACAACCTCAATAAAGGAACAGTTGCAGAAAAGAATAAATGAAGCCATTTCAGCAACACCGTCAACTTCATCAGCATATAGTGATTCTTCTAGTCAACTAGACATGGAAACGAAGGTCCGAGTTGAGATGGCTCTATATGACAGTGGCGGCGAACGGGGTCTACATTTGTCGCGAGTTTACAAATTACTGAAGACTGTACCACCAACCAGCGTAGAAGCTGAGAGAGTATTCTCCGCCGCAGGCTACATGTGTAATAAAATTCGTAGTTTAATGCATGATAATACTCTCGATGCTTTAAGTTTTTTAAGATCATACTACCAAAAGAGTCAGGTGAATAAATAATAGTGTTCAATAATTTTACAAAAATAATTTATATTTACGTGCCTTCTCCTCATTCCACAAAGAAACATCTTTGTATCGTTTTAGTTTAATTTTAATTATTTCAAATAATAAAAGTTTAACGTTTGTTAATTTTGCATGTTATTCTATTTAAATTTTAAGAAATGTTTCTTTTTTTATCGTAGTATTATAACGCATTAGTTAATAGGTCTTTCTAGTTAAGTATGATAATATTATTATAAGACTTTAATATTGTTGATTTTGCAAATCTTTAATAATGATAAGAAAATAATTGTTATTTCGTTAAGATTTAACATTCCAAATTACTTATGAAGCTGTTATTATTGTTACATACGATCACATCAGTCCATTCAGTTCAATAAACAACAATTTCCATGCATTTTATTTTGTTTTTTATTTTTTAAATATCCGCAGTCCATTTAGTTAAATAAACAACTATTTGCATACATTTTACTCTGTATTTTTTTTTTTTTAAATATCCGGATAATCAAATTTCAAATCGGATAATATCCGGATAGTAAAAAGTTCCGGATCTTGCAAACCCTAATAAGAACACGTCTTGCTCGGACGACGACTGCCGCGTCACCAGTGCTGCAAACTCTAACCTGCAAGAAAAAAGGAGATGGTTAGCAAAAAAACCAGGAGACAGAGAAAAAAAACAGAAGGATAATTAAGTACCTTTTTTTCCCATAATGTGCAATTAAAAGTAGCGTGTATGTGCTAGTGAAGCTTGAAAAAACCAAAAACCACCAAAAATAACACATGCATTTTAATGTGCATTTCGCGTCCCTTTCGTTTGACATAGAAAACGAAAGGGACGGCAACACGAGTATTTGGCAAGTACGGCCAAGTGAAGAGCCGCCATCACACCTCACACCACAGATACGAAACTACGAACGTGAATGGTATAGGTAAATAAGTCAAACTCACCATTAATCATGGACTTAGTAACCATTAATACAGTCACCTCGCCTGACAAATACGTTCCGTTCGATATGATGTGATGAAACCAATAGTAGCCAACATAAGCCAAACAAAAATTCCTAAATCAGTAGATTTTCTCAATTTACAAAAAAAAAACAGTAGAGAAGGAGATTAGGCCTAAAATCATGTAATCTCCTGGTAAATCAGGAGCTTTTGCAGCACTGCGCGTCACTGCCACACAAATGAAACCTGTATATTTACAAGCGCACGCACACATAGCGCCGCGCGCACTACTGAGTTGAAGTATCTATACCTGTCTATTTACAATCACCCTGGCAATAATGAATGAGTTATCAATTTCCAGGTAATGGGCATTCAGTTCAAACATACTGATAATATCAACAAGTTCCTGCAAATATTGAAGAAAACTGAGTTACCAGTGGTAAGTGACAAATTTTAAAATAAACAGTACACATCATGTAGCACCATAGGCCAAATCACAAACTGCGTCTGAAATTTTGTATCAAAATTAAAGTACTTTAGCTACTTATACTCCAGCATGAATTCAGGTTGGGTAACACAGCACATTGGAACACAGGCTCTGTTACATAGCTCATTAGAATGTTAACAGTAAGCAATATTGGGGCATTTCTCCAGAAACTGAGCAACTTTCCTATTAAATTTTGTTCATGTTTTTTTTACTATTTACTTAAAATAAACTTATTTTTTAAACAGATATGGACCTACAGTCTTCACAAAATAAAAGGCCCAGTAGCCCAAACTAAATTCAACCTTATTATGTCAGTGACATGGACTGAGCCTTTTATTTTTATTTTATTTTTATTAACAGAAGATTAACCAAAAAATATAGTTTTTCAGCCTACTGCTCTGAATGTTTCAAAAGACAGTCTGTAATGGGGCCGCAAAACTGAATAGTTAAACAGGTCGACAAAAACATTGTTAGCTTGATTACAAAGCAAGTGGACCATTCAACCATTCAGAATGACTGGCCTCTTAAGAATGGAACACCATTCTTAGAGGATTAACAAGAATTAAGAACTGAAAATTTATTTTATTTTATTTTTATTTTATTCTCAGGGAAAACTAACAGCAAGGTACAATTATAAAAGTATGAGTTAAAGTATGGAAGGCCAATTAGAAATTGTGGCTACATCGGCAACAGCTGACACAATTTTTATATTAAAAGAGATCTTATCCCATATGAATTAAGTTGTATTTTGCATAGCATAGCAAACATGTTGGGCGTGTGAATGACACATTTAGTATTTGATGTATGGTGGTGGTGCTTAAAAGTAAAAATAGGCGGAAGTGTGAAAATTTTATTGTTTGGAATTATTGATTATAGCTATGTTAATTATGAATGATTGACAATTCTTTATTGCACAGAACATTACAGCAATACAATTATACACGAAATTAAAAGGCAAAGGCGAGCTTATCTCTCAACAGAGATTTCTTCCAGCAAACCTATCTGGATATATAAAATGAAAAAGAAAAATGATTCACCAAGTCGAAATCTTAAAAAATCACCTTTAAGTTCAAGACCTATTTCTTCCTCCCCGGACGGGATGCGAGTAAAGCCATGTCCATAAAAAATCCTCATCAAAACTTTTTTTGCATGGAAGCAAAAACCAAAACTTCATCTGTGTATATATTTTTTTTTTTTTTTTTTATTTTGATAAAATAAAGTAAATCTTGTTTTGTAGGACATACCTCTGAAGTATGTCCTACAAAACAAGAATTATCAAAATCGATTCATAATTGAAGGAATAATTGTGTAACAAACATACAAAAAAAAAATGGTTTGAGAACCGCCTCCTTTTTGAAGTCGGTTAGACATAAATAAATTTAGATCTACAATAGGTTCATCTATTGACAGTGATTATTTGGACGCATTGACGCCTGCCAAACTACAGGAGGCAGTTGTAAGGAAATTTATGTTTTTTATTTCCTCATAGCAGTTGTGAAAATCATTATGCAATGTCTCAGCCAAACATGCAATAGATGGATGGATGGATGGATGGAATCGTCTTTAATAGAATATAATTTTTAAAATAAAATAAAATAGAAAAACTATTTCTTATACCACAATGAAGACTTTTTCTTATCACTGTCATGTGATTGGCGCAAATTAGTAAATTACAAATTAGTAAATTTTTGTAATATCTTCCTGATATATTTAGTTATGGCTCGAAATCGGAATTTGAAATAAGAAACTTTATTTTTACATTCGGTCTTAAATATGTATTTTCAGTTTCACATGATATAATACTATTCCAATATAGTTTATTGCACAAAACAGTGAATACAAAACAAAAATAAAGGAAAGAACATGTACAAAGGCGTGCTTATCACTAACAAGAGATTTCTACCAGCAAACCTAGAATGGAGAGGAAAAAAGAAACTACTGGTAGGACTATGTGCACAACAATAAATACGTAACTAAAAATAATAAACGAATTAACAATACCTACATAATACTAAAAATAATGCTATATATAAAAATGTAACATGTACATAAAGAGAAACAAATAAATACTAATCCTTATCATGGAAGAGAAAGATATCTTTCAAGCGACTTTTAAAAGTGTAAATTGACGGACTGTCTCTGATGGCGCTGGGGATTTTGTTCCAGAGACTGATAGCTCGTAGTCTGAACCTGAAGTAGTTGTAAGTAGTGACCGAGTGTGAGATCTCCGTGGCCTATCCGAAGACAGAAAAACTAATCGATCCCGTAAGAAGCCAGGGTAGCGAGGATTTAAGTGAATCCCGTCGAAGGCGATTCAGGAGTCATGATAACCCTGCGATACTCCGAGGCGTGTTCAAACATGCGCAGACAGAAAAAAGAAAGATTCCCGAGGTTTTGAAGTCGCTCGAGTTTGTTGAGTTGCTCTTCGTTTGCGCTTACCCAGCATACATCAGCATAATCAATCAGGGGAAGAAGAGACTCGGCAAGCGTGATTTTGTCTGACGAGGCAGGAAGTTTTAAAGACGCCTGAGAGTGTGGAAAGTGGCAAGGAATCGTCTACTACCTCGCTGAAATGCTCTGACCAGGACAGCTGGTTATCAAACATAACTCCTCGATTTTTGGCCTTAGTACTGTATGAGATTACGGTTCCATTATAGGTTACAGGAGCAATAGAAATAAGTTGTATCAAGTTAAGGGAGTACCTAGAACCAATAATCATAGCCTGTGACTTAGTAGGGTTGACAAGGAGACCATAAGACGAGGCCCAAACACTGAAGTTATTTATTACTGTAGATATTTATATACACTAAGCAAACGTCATTTTTTGCCTCCTCTCTACATTGGACCACTGTGGGAGATAGAGCGTAGAAACTCCCACAGATTGATTTTTAGATTTCTTTTAAAATTGGTTGTGCTTAACTAATACAAATATAACAATATCAATTATTATGATAAATAAGCAGGAATAAATTTTGAAGAAATTATTAACAGCAAGGTCTGTGTTGAGTTAGATTAACCCCAAACAGTACCGTCATTTAAGTAATCTTGAACATTGTAATATTCCTTTTTCGGCAAAGTAGTTTTAACATGCTTTTTAAATTGCTCAAATGGCATTGTCAAAATCTCTATTGTAGTAGAGAATGCATTGACCCTTGAAATAATTACTAACCTCCGCGAAACTAAACCGAAGCGCAACTAGTCTGTGATTATTTCTTAGGTAAACATTAAAGCCATCGCAAAGTTTGGAAAATGTTCTAAGGTTCTGGGTACATACTTAATGTACATACATTATATTTTCGAAAATAAATTGACCTACAGTTAAAATGTCAATTTCTTTAAAAAGCTGTTTTAAGAAGTCTGTTTGTTTTAAATTATAAATTGCTTGAATAGCTGTTTTCTGTAAAATAAAAATAGTTTGCATATCCGCTGCTTTCCCCCACAACAAGATACCATAGGACATGACACTATGAAAATAACTAAAATATATTTGCCTAGATGTGGCCACACCCGTGTTTTGTCTGATGTTCCTAACTGCATAATCCGGAGGACTTAATTAACTAGCTAATTTATTTATGTGGGGTCCCCACTGCAATTTGCTATCATTGGTTATTCCAACAAACTTTGTATCAATTACTGAGTCTAACGTGTTGCTGGCTAACACTAAACTGGTCTCAACTTGCCTGACATTAGGAAGTGAGAATTGGATTCACTTGGTTTTACCAGCGTTTAACAATAAATTATTAATCGTGAACCAATTCAAGGTTAAAGACAATACACCAATAACATCATCAAAATATTATTTTTGTCTTTCAATTTTGAAGACCATTGAAGTAGGTATCATGAGCAAACACTATGTCAGTCAATTTCTCCACCTTGAAAGGCAGATCATTAATATATAACATGAATAAGAAAGGGCCTAAAATGGAACCTTGTGGAACGCCAATTTTTACACCCGATCCATCAGATTTAACGCCGTTGAATTCAGACTTGAATTATATTGCTTAAGTATGATCTTAATAGATCCAACGCTTTATTTCTAACTTCGTTAAGATTTAATTAAATTAATAGCGTATTATGATCAACACAATCAAACGCCTTTGACAGATTGCCAAGATCTCCGATAGCATCCTGTGCGGCCTCCCATACAAAATAAATATGAGATATAAGGGTAATACCTGCATCCGTATTTGATTAACCCCTAGTGAAACCGTATTGTTTGGGGTGGAGTTATTTTGTACGGTTGAAGTGTGAGAGAATTTGATTAAGTATAATCTTTCCAAATATTTTAGAACAAGGATATTGGTCTGAAATTTGAAGGATCACTCTTGTGTGCCGACTTGAACAGAGGTATCAGTTTACTGTGTTTCATGAGTTCTGGGAAAGCTTTATCGTCAACAAATGTATTGACTATATAAGCTAAGTGTGGGGCTATAACTCGAGTTACTGAACCAATGACTGACTGATATACCTCACAGGTCTTCGGTATATTTTTATTAAGTTATCTAAACGTTTTGACAATGTCCCGAGTCCTCCCCAATACATTTCTGACGCTAGTGTTGTTTTTTAACAAAGTTTCTGCTTCATATGGATATAAATTTAAATATTCTGTCATGAGTAAGGGCACATTGGTAAAGAACGCATCGAAAGCTCCAACAACCTCAGCTTTGGATTTATCAACATCAACACCTATCTTTTGGCAGAAATCATGTTCCCTTGGCACATCTTTGCCAGTTTCACGATTTAACATTTGTCAAATTGTTCCATTCTATAATTTTAATTTTGTATGTATCTAATAGGTGTCTTGAAAGTTTTGATATATTTTTTAACATAGTTACGAATTTTTATATCAAAGTAATAGGTTTTTTGTTCATAAAGGTCTTATTTATTTATTTATTTATTCGGAGAACAGGCAGGGTACATGAGTGGAATAAGACTACGATAATTATACATGAAGGATTGAGTTAACTCAGTCCCTATGGACCTTTCTCACTGAGATACAAATAGTTATTGTAGGAAACTTACGTACTAACATGCAGATTACATTTGGAAAAAAAAAAGGAATAGTTTACGTCTGTGTTACAATGTGATGTGCGGGAAGGAGGAATTTAGATGGTTTTATACATAAGTGGTTTCAAGTTTACTTGGAGAAGAGCAAACAATGCAAGAGATTTTTATATTTGTTTAGTGTGTTATCAAAGATGTCGACCGAGGCAAGGTTTTTGTTGTAGTTGTCGCAGATTCTACGCAAGGGTGATCTAAGGCCGGCGTTGGTGTTACTTACGGGGACAGCAAATAGGTTTTGGAGACGGGTCTGTCGTGCAGGGGCTCTAAATTTTATTTGTTCTAGCAACTGTGGGCAATTATACAAATTATTGCATATTTTGAAAAGTGTTGTTGCTCCGAGCATTTGTCTCCTATCGGCAAGAGATAATAACTTGTATTGGTGTAGTAATTCTTGGTAGTCTAGGTGATTGCGGGTCATTCTGTAGTGTAGGCATCTTAGAAACTTTTTTTGGATCATTTCAATTTTATCTTTGTATATTATATATAATGGGTCCCAGACTACGGATGCGTATTCGAGCTGCGGGCGAACAAGTGTTTTGTAAAGGGTAATATATGTCTCAGTGCTTCGGAAGTTTTTTCCTCCTTTTAATATGAAACCTAGCATTTGATAGGCTTTTTTGCATATCTTGTCTATGTGGTCGTCTAATTGTAGTTTGCTGTCCAGAGTCACGCCAAGGTCCCTGATGCTGTTGGTTTTGCTTATAATGTGATCATTGATATTGAAGTCTGTTGTTATACCATTATGTTTTTTTTGTGAAAGTAACATGTTTACATTTGTCGAAAGCTAGGAATAGTTTGTTGTCTGAACAGAATTGGGAGAATCTGTTAAGATCCTCTTGAAAAAGAGTACAGTCCTCGTTAGAATTAATAATTTTGTAAATCTTAAGATCGTCTGCAAACATGGATATTTTTGTATGATGGAAACATTCACAAATCTCGTTGACAAACAGGATGTATTGTAATGGTCCCAAGATTGATCACTGAGTCACCCCTGAGGAGACACACGAGACCTTTGAAATATGGCATTATTATTATATTGATTACAACCGCTTGGCGTCTATTGCTAATGTAAGAAGCGAACCATCGCAGCAGATTTCCACGGATTCCATTAAAAGCAAGCTTGCGGAGCAGCAGTAGGTGATCGACTTTATCAAATGCCTTACGGAAATCTGTATAAATGACATCTATTTGGCAACGCTTGTCCATGGATTTGAATAGAAAGTTAGTGAAAACAAGAAGGTTTGTGACGGTGGATTTTTTCTTCATGAAACCGTGTTGATGCTCTGTAATTTGGGTTTCCAGGACGGCGTAGAGTCTAGAGTGTACAAGGGATTCAAATAACTTTGGGATTCCTGAAAGGATGGAGATTGGTCTGTAGTTCTCGACTTTGGATTTTAAATCTGATTTGTGTATAGGCGTGACATGTGCGAGTTTCCAGACCTCGGGGAAGATCCCTTCCCGTAAACATTTATTAAATAATATAGTTATTGGGGTAGACAGACCTGTACGGGCGGTTTTAAGAAAGAACGGAGTTAATTTATCTGGGCCGGCCCCTTTTTTGGTGTCTAGTTTGTACAATGCCTTTAAGATATCTTTATTACTGAATTGCAAGTTCGCGATCTGGTGGGAGTCATGTGATAATGGTAGGTTGTCCATGTCGAGCCCGTCCACGTTGTCTCTAGGTTCATACACTGAGCTAAAGAATGATGAGAACATTTCTGCTATTTCCGCCGGATTCTCAGACTGTTGGTTCTTAAATGACATCTTGTTGGGGTAACCATTGTCATTTTTACGCAATGCCGATACGTATTTCCGAAAGTGTTTAATATTAATACTTAAGGACTTTTCGGTGTGAGACGTGAAGTCACGGAAACAGTTTTCAATTAGGTCCTTACATCGTGCTCTCAACATAGAAAACTCTGCGTAGTCTAGTTAAGATTTGTAGGTTTTCCACTTGCGCCATAGTTTATGTTTGGGCTTCAGACATGATATTAATGCTGGGGTGAACCAGAAGGGAAACATTTCGGATTTCCCTTTCTTGAGTGGTACTAAATCGTCGAGAATACCGTAAATAATCCTGTAAAATATGTTTGTTGCACTGTCAGCATCGAGATGATTAAGAGTTTCGGACCAGTTAATTTCATTTAATTTGTGGATGAGGTCATACAAGATAACTCTACTTTAACGAATTACAACCATTGCACAGTCATTTAATTTAGATTTACCGTTGTAGAATTCTGTTTGAATAATGTTGAAGAAGTCCAAGTAGATTTTGTTTGGGTTCTGTTCATTAAAATCCGGCAAATTTATATCTAAGTTTTTTCATATAAGTCTCTAGTTTATGGGATGTAATGGGCCTATAAAATGATGGATCAGTCTTATCCTTACTAATAATTGGGAATGAAACTATTTGACCGCTGTGATTGAAGGGTAAGCAGTTAATTACATTTTTACTTGTGAATGCACAGTCACAGAAAACGTTATCTAAGCAAGTTTGACTGGTAAGTGTTATTCTAGTCGGCTCTAGAAATACATGACATAAATTAAATGATTTGAATATAGTTATTAATCGTTGTTTCATTATTGTCCCTACAAACAAATCTACATTAAAATCGCCACAAATAATTTTTTTTTTTCTGTTATTACATAGTTTAGTGAAGGCTTCCTCCATAATTTTCGCTCTACTACGATCTGGGTAAGCTGATCCGAGAAGGGGCTGACCCCCGTACAGACACATATAGCTAAAATATTTATCAAAGCCATTTATATAGCTTATCTAAAGTCAACAACTCTTGGAGATAAACTTTAGATGTAGTTTTTTACTTCATGAGCAAAAAGCCGTATTACCAGCTTTGATAATGATAAGGTCAGAAGGTAATATATGGCATGCAGAGAATTAACACGTAGGCGGTCCCAAAAAGAAGAATCTACGTTTTTTTGTTTTTGTTTCAAAGCCATTAATCGAGATTTGAGAATCGAGATTAAATTCTCACTTAAAATCGTCAGGCAAGCTGGGACAGGTTTAGTGTTAGATAGCAACACGTTAGAATTAGTAAATGTCACGAAGTTTCTTGGAATAACCATTGATAGCTAATTGCAGTGGGGACCCCACATTGATACATTAGCTGGTAAATTAATTTCTGCGGCCTACGCTGTTAGGAACATCAGACAAAACACGGATGTGGCTACATCTAGGCTAGTATATTTTAGTTACTTTCATAGTGTCATGCATATCCTATGGTATCTTGTTGTGGGGGAAAGCAGCGGATATTCAAACTATTTTTATTTTACAGAAAAGAGCTATTCGAGCAATTTATAATTTAAAACGCACGACTCCTTAACCCTTTCGCTATCTCTGCTGGCCGGAAAAGAAAAAATAAAGACACAACAAATAAGGCAATTTTTTTTTTGCCTATAAATGCCCACAATAGTATCTACAGTACTCTAGGTGACGTCTGTCACCTAGAGTAAAGTTCAGTTTTAGGGTTTACGCTAGTCTACAGGTTAAGAGAGCTTTTTAAAGAAATTGACATACCTACTAACTGTAGCTAGTCAATTTATTTTAGAAAATATAATGTATGTACGCAAAAACCTTACAACATTTTCCAAACTTAGCGATAGCTGTTATGTTAACCTAAGAAATAATAATCGACTACTTACGCTCCGGTTTGATTTCAGGGAATGACAAAAATTAAGCATTTCCTTCCAAGGACAGGTGATACTTTTCTTTATTCATTAGGCCCATTGTAGTTGGATAATTATGAAAACTGCCTATCATGGTTTTTGGCTTTTTAACATATACCGGAACAAAAAGTAAACTGTTTATAAAAGTTCAACACCTATTTTCAGACATTTCAACCAGAAACCACTGATATCTATGACAAGAAGAACATTCCTCGCTTGATATACTGCATTCATGCCCTCAGTTCACACTTGTTCAAAATAGGGAAAGCCCCACTAATTCATGACGTCTTCGGCAAAGCCGTATTTACAGGTAAAATATATTTATCAATGGAATCTCACTTTTTCCTGATGATGGTTTTAATTTATTTTTAAGGCTATTGAATAATTTTATATTTTTTTCTGCACACGATATTTTAATGTTCTAGATGAACAACTGGACTCAGTCACTAAAGACCTCGAAAAATGTCAGCACCCCTTACCACTGTTCCAAAAAATTGGGGGAATTTTATCAAAAAACAATGTGGATGATACAGCAGGTTCACATAAAGCGATCATTGAATTGAATAAAATTATAGATGGCAACAAATCTATCACACCAGCATTGTTGAATCCTCAACTCAAGTTGCAATATCTTCAGAACAGACTAATGGACGAGTACAAAAAGGTGTTGCGAACTGCTAAACGGGAGAAATTGCAGGCAGCCCATAATCACTCACTCAACGACAGCTACGTCCCTGACGAATATGATGAACTTCTGACTGTAGTAGAAATACAGGGACACATCACAACAACAAACTACAAATTCCTTTGGTACAACTTATGTGCAGCATGTTCCAATAATGATGTCAATAGCATCCACAAAATGTTCACTGAAGATTGGGTAAAGTTAAAAGACTACAACAGTAAAAACCTAGATTTTTACTGTGACGTCGCTAAAGATTTGATTGAATGTAACAAAGATGTTGATGTAGCCAAAATCGTCAACTGGCACAAGATATTTCAGAACATTATAAGTGAGGGTAACAGAAAGTCCCTTGAACATAAAGATCACAAGTTGGCCATAGCAGCGGTCAATAACGCTTTGGATCAGGGTGGTGCTGACGATCTGTACGCGGCCCTCACGAATCCTCAGCTGGAGTTGAACATGAAAGTTGACAGATATGCTATCCCTCTTTTACTTGAAGAGATGAAACTCGAGAAATATGAGTTGGAGAAGAATTTGAACGAGAGCGATATAGCGGCATCTGTGTCGTATTTATCATGTTTGGCGAGTGTTTCTCAAGCTGTAGAAAGAGGTGATGAGGTGGCTGTGTGGAACATCCTCAATTCCAAGCAGGTGAACCTGGAAGGGCTGCGTCTCCACTGCCGCCGGCGGTATATGACGGCACTCGTGAATGCTCTGCAAGTAAAGGGGAGGGAGCATTGTGCTTGTCCACTTCTAACTCTTGACGATATTCGAGATACTGTTGATATGGTCAACATGATGGATGATGACAACGAGGACAGTAAGTTAATTGATTTTTAACTTATAAATCTGTGATATCGAGGTGAATATGTTTTATGCGAGATGAATACATGATGATGATAGTCTTGAATTGTTAAATTACTGAAATGATTGAAATTATTAAAATTACCTAGTCTAGCGATAAATTACGTACCAAGAAAAGTTATGCCTAAATCGTATTTGCAAAGTAAAAAATTACCAAAATATATTTCAATCCCTCTTTTATCAGATAAACGATAAGCTAGCTATCTCCTTCTGCTTGTACCACACTGCTTCAAACGGTCGAGCCACACCGGTATTTTCTGAGTTATAGAAGCTTCTGCTGCCACCACGTCACGCTTTAACGACTTGATTTTTTGATGAGCTACGAGCTGGCTATCTCCTTTTAAACATCCCATAGTCGTTAGTCCGAAGGGTTAACATTGGACCGGCCTGCGGGCCAACTTCGGCGGCAATAAAATTGGGTAAATTGACCAGCAGCGCGTGGCCTAGTTCACGCTCTGGGTGCAAGTGCTGTGTTCTGTTTGAATATTAAATGCTGGTTGGAGTATAAAGTTTGGATCAGTGGCTTGACAACAGGCTCCAAAGTAACGGACTGATCTCTTTCTGCCTTTGATTTTAGGCCTTGCTTGCAAAAATGAAGCTCAGTGACCCCCTCGTAGACCCCCACTAAACCATCACTGAGGCCGGGTGGAGGCTCTTTCCACTTTCGCAGTCTTCTCATAGTTCTTAAGAGATATGCGCGTATACTCGACCATCTTTCAGGTTCAACTTTTATTTTAGTATGAATATTTTTATCCATTTGATTGCTGCTGGCGTCCTGGAAACTCACGGACTGCGTCTTTTGGATCTGTCATCGTTACAGGACATCCCAGTGAACCTTTTGATAGTACAGTCGTGTACTTTCATATTATATCGAGACCCTTTAGGATATTGAAAATGTCGACTGGTATTTTGTTACACTTGTGAAGCTTGATGATTGCGACGCGATTCTCTTTCACACCCCACTCCATCTCTCCAGTTGGGATTGATGCGATCAAGATAGGGTTTTCCATAATACAATTTAGGTCACATTGAAACAAATGGGCTATGACTATCGCTTTATTTTAAATTATCCGAATTCTGAATCTTGGGACAGAACTTATGGCCAGACTAGATATTGAATATTTGATATTATTGAAATTATCCATTGTCCATTGACAACTGTCATTGTTATTATTGGAGACTTTGATCATGTAGTTAATTATGATATAATATACCTTTGTATATTATAGCATGTATTCGTAGTGATGTTTCATGCAATGTTTTTGCAATTTGGGCAGTGATCGTCAATGTTTGTGATTAAATATTTTCTACTTTACAGTGGTCGAGGTGATTGACAAAATAAACAAAGCTGTGTATGAAGAAGACACAAAAAGCTTGATGAAACTTTTAAAGGACCCCTGCTTGAAAACTACGTCAAACAACGGCCACCATCAAAACAATCCTTTATATCAAAGTATACATAAAGAAGAGCAGCACTTGTATATGAGGATGCTAAAGAAGAAGATGCTAAGCAAAGAGTCGCAGAATATTTGGCTTGATGACATAGTGGAGACTGTCAATGTGGTCAATTCAGAGTCTCTAAAAGTCAAAGAGCTGACCGACAGTTTAGTTCAAATCAATCTCTCGCTTGTGAAAAACGACCAACAAGAATTCTGGAGCGCTCTATCGAGCCCAATGCTAGGAGCTGGTTCAATTGAGGAATCATGCAAGGAGATATACTTCCAAATGTTCTCCAAGGCGTTAAAAAAGAAAGGTCACCACATCTGTCCCTGGATAGTTTGTCACACTGATGCCGGTAACACGGTCTATATCGATGTCGAGTCCTTTACCTACAGCTGGACTACCCCAAAAGATTTTGTACCGCATGCTAGATATTTGACCAGAAAAGACATCAACATAATAATTGAAAAGACCAATAAAAATCATATAAATAAATACAAACAAGTAATACTCGAGAAATGCATCACAAAACTACAAGCTTACTGTAAAGGATACTTGTACAGGCAGGACTTGGCTACTAGATTGGACCTGTTCAATAACAATGTGGAATGTATTGTAAAAATACAGTGTTGGTGGAGAAAAGTATTAGTTCTACGAAAATATGGTCCTCTCATAAAGATGAGGTGTATCGAGGCCCGACTAAGATTACAGAGGAAACAGAATCCCCAGGCGTGGTACAAAGTTCATGAGGACAAGATCGTGAAGATACAAGCTCTGTGGAGAGGAAGAAAGGCGCGAGAGGCCTTCGCTTCCTTATTCCACTCAGAAAACCCGCCATTCAAAGTCGTCCGGACTTTCGTACCGATGTTGGATTTCTCCACAGAAGACTACGACAGGGAAATAGAACTACAATCACTAAAATCTGAAGTAGTACATTCTATAAGGAAAAATCAAGAGCTCGCTAAACAGATCGATGATATGGATTTGAAGATAGGTCTTCTGGTTCAGAACCGAATAGCTCTGCAAGAGGTCGCCGCTCATGGCCTGAAGCTCAATGATCTGGTTAAACACAGTTCTCTGCCGAAATTGGGTTTACAAAATCGCCTAGACGGGAAAGGCAACCTTTTAACAATTACGACTGCCGTCAAGGGCTTGAAGTCTTTGACAAAGGAAAGTAAAAGACTGCTAGACGGATACCAACACTTGTTTTATGAGTTGCAAACAAACCCGACCTACCTATCGAAACTACTTTTTTGCATTCCCCAGAATAAGACAAACCAGTTCTTACAAAATGTTGTTTTAAGTCTTTACAACTTTGGTGCCTATGCCCGAGATGAGTACTTGCTGCTAAAGTTGTTTAGATTCACATTGGAAGAAGAGATAAGTTGCAAAGTGGCTGCCCCTTTCGATATAATCGCGTCAACGCCATTAGTACTCAAAATGGCAGTTAGTCTATCCAGACAACTTTCAGGTCTCAATAGCCTACAGACTATAATTGGTCCTTTGATTGAAAATATGTTGCAACAGAAAGATTTGAACATTGAGACTGGACCAGTCGAGATATACAAAGCTTGGAGAAATGAAACTGAAATGAAAACCGGTCAAATATCGTAAGTTACCATCACCACATTTACTTAGTCATAAATCAACCAACATTGTCGATCGTTATATTTCTAATTCTATATTTCTCTTTCTAGAAAACTTCCTTACTCTGTCACTCAAGAAGAAGCTCTAGCTTATCCAGAAGTAAAATCCCGTCTGGAAATCGCATTGAAAGAGCTCCAAGCTATTGTCACCATGTTTTTGGATAAGATTACAAATTCTACTGATCTCCTACCATTCTGCATCACATACATGTCCCGTGTACTACACAGAGCTCTCACGTCAAAGTTTCCGCGTACACCAGAGAAAGATATCCTGAAGGTGATGGCTTCTTTTGCTTCCAAACTGTTCCGTTTATTTTATTTTTAATTTTCATTCATATCTTATGAGCCACTAGTATTACTTTAGCTGTATTGTTATTTTTGCAAGGTTCTGGGCACGCCAGGCTACTTAAGGCGAAGCAGTAGGCCAAAACAGGCTTTTGTAAATCTCAATTTACGCAAAATAAAATTGGAGTATTTAAGCAGTTGTTCCTTCATGCTGGCTTGTTGATCACGAGTGTCGACTTGCATTCGATAACGAAAAACGTAATTTGATTATTTTAGCTTGATAGAAAAGTCTCCCGAAGTTATCACAAAATTTTTTTTTTAACAATTTCGCACCCAGGAAATTATGTTATGTTGCTCTGTTAGCTCGATATATCAGCTAAGAGCCTTTTTAACACTTGAATCCTATTCTTCAGAAAGCTGAAGGTGAAATTCTAAATACCGCTGTCGGTGTGCCCAGCCTTGATACCTTCATCATAATGGTTACAGGTGGTCGGTAACCTAGTTTACTACCAGTTTCTGAACGCGGCCATAGTGGCGCCAGATGCGTTCCACATCATCAGCATGCCCAACGGCAGCCAGCTGACCACGGACCAGAGAAAGAACCTCGCATCTGTCGCTAAGATTTTACACTTCTCGGCGGCCAAGAAAGGCGTAAGTACTTATGACTACAGATATACCTAAAACACTGTCACAATATCCGTTCAATTTGGTGTTGGTCACAACACCATATTGAACGGAATCCTAGTTTGGGCCTAGAACAATGTGTGTGTATAGTGCCCAAGGTATTACCGTTTTTACAGTTTATAAAAAGAATCTTGACTATTTTTGACTAGCAGTCCAATATCCTGACATGCTTATTAAGTGAGGCCTCTATTACACTATCATAAATACCTAGTCTGGCCATAAGTTCTGTCCCAAGTTTTAGGATTGTTCATTTGTGTCACTGTGAAATAGGGTTCGTTCTTCTGGAAAACCTTTAATTGATCGCATCAACCAACCCAGCTGGAGATCTGGAGTGGGGTGTGAAAAATAATTGTGTCGCAGTCAACTCGCTACACAAGTGTAACAAAATACCAGTCGACAT
Organism: Argyresthia goedartella; assembly: GCA_949825045.1. Taxonomy (NCBI): domain Eukaryota; kingdom Metazoa; phylum Arthropoda; class Insecta; order Lepidoptera; family Argyresthiidae; genus Argyresthia; species Argyresthia goedartella. The sequence continues at coordinate 18,626,594 of OX463810.1, forward strand.
TTTCAATATCCTTAAGTCTCTCGACATGATGGGAATGCATACGACTGTATTATCAAAAGGTTCACTGAGTTGTCCTCTATCGATGACGGACCCAAAAGTGGCAGTCCACGAGTTTCCTGGACGCCAGCAGCGATCAAAGCCGATGCCGAGCGAATTCGTGGAAATCCTCTCCTCAAACAGAAAATCATGTCAAGAGAGATGAAAATACCAGCTATTACCAAAATGATCAGTCAACATCTGAAGCTCAGTGCTTAGACTTACTGCTTTGAAAGTAGACCAGAACCAAGAAGTAGTGGCAGTATACGCTCACATCTCTCAAGAAGCCTCTGAGATGGTTGCCAAAGTGGAAAGAGGCCACCACCCGGCCTCAGTGATGGTTTAGTAACGGTCATATGAGGGGTCACTGAGCTTCATTTCGCAAGCAAGGCCTTAAATCAAAGGTTTTGGAGCCTGTAGCCAAGCCACTGATCCGAATTTGATTTTGCAACCAGCATTTGATATTCAAACAGAACACAGCACTTGAAAACAATTTAATTTTGATGTGCAGTTTAATATTTCCATTTCTTTAATTTGTCGGGGGTGTTTTCAATTATTAATTCATATCTATTACCGTAGTAGTAATATACTCTTTAGCTATTATATAAATGTCCTTGCAGTTCGGTGAGGAGTCCAGCCACTTACGCTGCCTGAACCCATTCATCGTGTCTTGCCACGAGAAGATGAAGGAACTCTTCCGTCGTTGCTGCCGCGGGCCCACGCTCGAGGACCACTTCTCCGTTGACGAGTACACGGAGGCCACTATGCTGCACCACCCGCATATCTACATCACTGTGCAGGTATAACATATACAGCACACACATACACACATAATATACAGGTTGATTGGTAGATAAAAAAAAACTTGCTTAAAACCAAAGGAAATTTCAATCACTTCAAAGGTCTGTAAAAGCCAAGTCTCATGTCACAGGTGCCTAGAACAAGTTTTGTTAGATTACTTAAACAATACTTAATTAGAATCTATTATAAAAGAAATCAAATATTATTGGAAATTACAATTGATACCGATTAACTGTCGAACGTTTTCCTCGAAAACAATAACACATCCATAAAAACGAATTGGTAATACTTCAACTGACATAAAATTTGCCCTAAATGGTTTTGAATTCTCCGTACAGTACAGTCCAGAAGTGTAGATACGCCCCACAGTTCAATGAAGTGTGGGACGTATCAATTTTAAGTTTCGTCAGTGAAGTGTACTCTTGTCAAGAGCCCTTGGCCAGCCCTGTGCACGCACACAATTGCAATTCTCAGGTCTCGCCTTTTTGCCTGTATCTAACTAGACACTCTTGTCATACTCGATACGACACTAACCGCCTTAAGCCGATAAAATTGATGCAAGTGGACCTTATTTGATTACGAGACAGTAAGAGATCCTACTAATTCGATTGGTGTACTTAATTATGTAAATGTTATCTCATCAGGAGATCGTAGACACGCACGCTCTCCTCATCGAGTACCAGGACATCGTCGCATCAGACCCGCGCGACCGACTCAACGATCTGTTGGACGACCTCGGCGACGTGCCGTCGGTGGCGCAGCTCGCTTCTAGGGACGTCACTATGGTACATAAGCTTTCTTCTTCTTGAGCATGCATACAGACCTCTATCAGTGATTATGGTATTTTTGAATCAGTATTGGAGGATGTCTTGAGAGTAGCTTCTAGCAATAAGTAGTAGTAGTCATTTGCGGTGACTTCAATATAGACTTGATGGTGGACTTCCCGTTGCATACTAAATTAATAATATTTTTTAAATCATTCCATTTAGTCAACATCTTCACAGAGTCCTCAAGAATAACTGAAACTACTGCAACCTGCCTTTATAACGTCTTCTGCGGTTGCGAAATTTTGAGGAAGTGTACAGTAAATTGTTTAAAGTCTGATCACAGTGGGCAAATTGTTAACTTAGAAGTAGATTCAAAATCACAGGAAGTAGTCTTGTGTAGGCCAATTACAACAAAAAAAAAGGAATCATTTAAACAAGATTTACAGAGTAGTAGTACCCACTCAAAATAATACTCAAAAAGCAAATTATCACTATACGGACTTATCACTATATCACTATTCAACAAACTTTCAGATAGTTTTGAAAAATATTTTAAAATACATAAACTTACAAATAGCGACAGTAAAGAAGGGTTTAGTGAATGGGCAACAAAAAGAATCCGTAAATGTAGGGATACACTTTATGCACATTATGGCACATGACCCAGTTTTTATTCAACATGTAAAATTATAGTCAAAAATATTTAGGGCCGTCTGCCATAAAGCTAAGTGCGAACACATAAAAACGAAAATTCGTCGAATAAAACTAAAACAATTTGGAATATCATAAATAGAGAAGCAGGTAAAACAAAATCAGGAGACAGTAGCTTTTTACTAAAGATTGAAAATAAACAAATAACTTCTAACGATGACATCGCGTCCGCATTTGAACAGTTCTTTACAAATGTTCCAATTCTTACTACGGCTTCTAGACTCGTCTCCGGATCTTGCTGCTTCATTTTTAGAAGACAATATTCCAAAGCGCAATCAAGATTTCTCATTCGCATATGAATGGCATAATTCAAGCATTTAAGTTGTTAAATATGAAAAATCTGAGGATCTCTGGGCCATGTCAGTAAAAATTATTAGCTCGGTGACGACGAACTTGCCCCTCATTTAGCCAAAATCTTCAATAAATGTGTAAATGAGAGTACTTTACCTTTATTTAAAAGCGGGGATAGGGGAGACCCCACAAATTTTAGACCAGTCTCGGTTCTACCCGTATTGATTAAAATATTTGAGAAGATCATATTGGGTCAGTTGCTGGCGCACTTCAATGCGCATCAATCCATAGCCAGCAGTTTGAATTTACAAAAGGGCGGTCGACAAAAGATGCTGGAGTCATGCTAGTTAAACATATTTTTAATGCGTGAGAAGATCGTGGGGACGCTATAGGTGTTTTTTGTGACCTGTCCAAGGCATTTGACTGTGTAGACAACGAAATATTGCTGTTCAACCTAAAACACTACGGCATAAAAGGCAATAGCTCTAAGCTTATGAGATCTTATTATGAAGGGAGGGTTCAAGAAGCTGACATTAATAGGACAAAATCGTCGGATTCTCAGGTGAAGATGGGAGTCCCAGAGGGATCTATTCTGGGGCCGTTCCTTTTCCTCGTGTATGTAAATGATTTGCCATTCTTGGTATAAACCATGTCAGAGATAGTATTATTTGCAGATGTCACGTCACATTTTTTTTAAATTAGGAGACAAGAAAATGACTTACAGGTAGGGGATTCGATCCCGGGCATTTTTTTGATCTCGGGATTTCGGGATTGGAGAGAAGCAATCCCGGGATCCCAGGATTGTAGATTTAAAAAAAAAGAGTAATTATACACAAACTTTAATCATAAGTAACGAACACATCTTTGTGAGATCAATATAAAGCACTTTAAATATTTATTTGTTATTAAAATAGCATTTTGGTCTATAAATGAAATTAACAAACTTCAAAAGTTTAACAGTAGGTAGCATAGCATTTCACTTAATTAAATAGTTACTTAGTTTTCTATTTCATCATAGAACTTTTAAATATATCATTAGTTATACCTATAAAAAGTCACGGTCATAAAAACACTTAACAGTATAGTATTATAGTTACTGACTTAAGTGAAAAATACCTGTCTATTTTTTGATATTTCGAAAATAGGACCGAAGAAACAACAAAGAGTCTATCGTCTCATCACCTAACTTCCTTCTTAATTTATTGCACATATAGGCTGCTGAGTAAAACGTACGCTCAGGCTCGATTGACGTAGGCGGGATTGTCAACAAATACTTAGACGCCTGTTCTAGAATAAAACCAAGCGTAGAATGCGATGTCTCAAAAAGGTTAATTTCCTGCCTTATAACTTTAGTCAAATCCGTTTCCGTGGAAGGTTCTTGGACTTTCATGCTTTGATCGATCTCCACCTGAAGTTTTTCATTGAGGCTCAAATTTAAGTTTTCGTTGCAGTCGCCTAGAGCAATCTGGGTATTTGTCGCATCTTTTTTGGTGTTAAGTTTTTCCGTGAGCGATGCTATCTTCTTTTTAATAACGGTCTTTGTGGGGATACCGAATAAATCAGCCGATTCATCATCCAAGTCAGTGTTTACATGATGTGGGTTTTGTAGATAGCATAAAAAGCCTGATAAGTCATCTTTTCGCCGTTGTTTAATGCGTTCAGACAATGTTATCCTCAATTTGGAAGCTAACTTCGAGGGATTGTCATTCAATTGTTTAAATAGGAATTTGAGAGCTGCATCAGCTGTACATAAATTTGCGCCAGAACGGCAAAGCGCTTCCACAGTTAGTTTAACTGGAGCCAGAACATCAATGATTTCAGTGATGACGCTGAAATCAGATTCCTCCAATAGAACCGTATTATTTAGTTCAAGAAGTGCCTGTTGAATGCTGACTTTCAAAAGAGAAAACCGCTCCAGCATTGTATACAAGCTATTCCACCTTGTTTTACAGTCGAGCAGCAAAGTCTGTATTTGGCGTTCTAATAATGGATGCCAAAAACGGGCTGTGCGGTGCAACAATACTGGCTGCGCAATTTACACGCCGTATTTTTGTTTTATTTCAAATCCCGAAAATCCCGGGATGTCAAATCGTGAAACCGATTGACAACGCCATCTATGCATTTAAGCGTGTACTGTTTCGTGGCATAGATGGCTGTAGCTTCCCCCGGTCGATGACGATAGGAGATAGTTCCTAGAATAGCCGCCAATAAGTGGCGTTGTAGTCTTTACTGTTTATATATAAGCTGTAAGTCAATTAGAAAAGGCTCTCTTTCCAAATATACACTATCGAAGCAGCACGTACTTGAAGCTTTCATTTTCTCCGCCCGTCCCGGTTCCTGCTCAACCTTCATCCACGAGTTAACATTTTGGTGACCCCGACGTGATAAGATACTCTCACACGAATACGCTAGGAGGAGAAGCTTGGCGAATCGAGCCGAACGACAAGGGCGGAGGAAAACCGAGCGGTGAGGCGGCCATCCCGTGATTCCGATCCGACAACGCCACGTGTGACGTGCGTGGTGGATTCAACCAATTTTTCCGGCGGAGAAGGGATCCAGGTGCTACAACCGATCAGATCTTTACCTACGAGAAGATTTCAACCAAATTTAATTGGAAAATCATCAATTTACGGCGGTCGAAGACGCCACGAGGTCACTTCCGGTGGTCAAAGTCCAAAGAGGAGTCGAGAGGAGAAGAAGAGAGGCTACAAGAAGGTTTCTATTATCAAGTAAGTGGCTGGCAATTAGTTTAAAGGGCACAAATTTCGAAAATCCTTTAACCTTCTCATGACAATTTACCTATAACCTATAACTGTACATGTGGTATACCTACTCTTTCTAGTAAGTACTCATATTTAGCATTACTTTAACTTCAATATGGATTCATCAAGCTCTGACAGTAATTCTACAGTTGTATGTGATAAAAAAATAAAAACTTTAATTAAAAAACGGGGTGTAGTGAAGGGAAAATTAACCCTATTTAAAAAATATTTGTCAAAACTCGCATCTGCCTCGTTAAATGCTGATCAATTAATCGATTTAGAGTTACGAACGTCTAGAATAATAAGTGTTTTCAAAGAGTTCGAAATTATTCAAGATAGAATCGAGACGCTAAGTGAGGAGCTCGAGGAGCATTTGAAGGAGAGGGAGACCTTTGAGGACACTTATTTCGAATGTGTGTCTTTAAGCAAAGGTTATTTAGCGCAGGTTTCTAGCCCAGGAGCCTCCGCATCAACTGAAGGCAACGCCCGTGAGGTCAGCGAGCCACGTGAGCACGATTCCATTAAATATCCAGACATTAAGCTACCGTCCTATGATGGACAGGTTACGGACTGGATTGAATTTAGAGACACATTTGACGCACTTGTGAATCAAACCAGTCTAAAACCGATTCAAAAATTTAAATACCTAAAGGGTTGTTTAACAGATAGTGCACTGGAAGTTATCAGTTCATTGGAATTTGCCGAGGAAAGCCACGTCATAGCTTGGCAACTACTCTGTGAAAGATACAATAGTCCAAAAACACTCGTTTACAGCCATTTGAGAGCACTGTTTAATATTGATGCCGTTCCTAATACAGCCACAGCCCTTAGATCATTAAATGATAACATTTCTAAACATTTGCGCATTCTTAGATCCGTAAAGGTACCTACCAACGATTGGGATTTGTTAATAGTTTTTTTTCTCAGTTCCAAACTCGATAAAAAATTGCAAAACAAGTGGGAGGAAAAAATTAATTCCCGCGAATTGCCTACGTTACAGGACTTCAAGTCGTTCCTGCGAACTCAAGCTGATCTCAGAGAGGCCGTCTGCCAAGTCGAGCCCGTGAAGCCCGCGGCCCGCGAGTTTCCGCCGCGGAAGGCTAATTTGGTAACCGCGTGCCCTCCGTCCCATACCAACATAACCAACAGTAAGGTAACACCTAAAAATACCTATCGTAACCAGTTTCCGAACTGTAAGGAGGCCCATTTCATAAACCAATGTCCGAAGTTTTTGGCTCTGAATGCAGCGACACGCATTCGTGTAGTTAAACGACTGGGTCTCTGCCTAAATTGTTTAGCATCGAATCATATTCTACCTAACTGCCGCGCGAGTAGCTGCAGAACATGTAAAGGTAAGCACCATACGCTTTTACACATTAGTCATACCATCGACACAAACGAGTCGACACCGCGACAGTCGACGCTCCATAATGCGTCAGAGCCGGTGGCACTGGCGCCTGGAGAACCACAGTCGATCAATTTAATTACCAATCAACGACAGTTGAACTCTGGGGAGGGTACGAGTGCCGTCGACGACGGTACACCTCCGATGGCTCCGATGACACAAAACAGAGGTGTTATTCTGTCCACGGCCCGAGTAAAGGTAATTGACAAAAATAATAAGCCAATTATTTTGCGTGCATTGCTCGACAGTGGATCGCAGTCTAACTTTATAACCGAAAGTGCATGCAATAAATTAAATATACCCACACAGCAACTAGACCTTGAGATTATAGGATTTAACCAAAATTTAACGAAAATAAATCAGGCATGTAATTTAACCATTCACTCAACCGACGACTCATTTTCAACGAATTTATCCTGTCTAATTGTATCTCAAATATGCAAGATACCTAACCACGCGATTACCGCTCGTCAGCTCAATATACCTACACGATTCCGTTTAGCAGATGAATTGTTTCACCAAGGTGGGGATATCGACCTACTTATAGGAGCTGAGCATTTTTACCAACTACTCTGCATCGGACAACATTCCTTGGGGAACGATCTACCAATCCTTCAGAGAACGCGACTAGGATACGTAGTATCCGGCCCGTACTCGTGGAACTCAGTCAATATGCCACAACAGGTAATATGTAACTTTGTTCAAATTGCTCAAACTCAGGCGCTTCAGACCTTTTGGAATGACGGCTGTCATACCACGCCGGCGGCGGTACCAGATCATGAGTACATACAATGCGAAAGGGTATTCAATGAGCACTCCAGAACGTCCAGTGGTAACTTTGTGGTAACTATTCCTTTCAAGGAGCCGCCAACCGGTTTGGGCCAGTCGCGATCTGTAGTTTACAAAAGATTTAAAACATTAGAGTCAAAGTTTTCTAGAAACCCCGACTATAAGGAAAAATATGTTCAATTTATGAAGGAATTCAAAAATGCAGGACATATGGTTCAGATAAAAAATACTGAACACTGCAATTTCTTGCCTCATCATGCTGTTTTAACCCCCCACAAGGTCACGACGCCGTTAAGGGTCGTAATGGATTGCTCATTCCAAACTGACAATGGGAAATCGCTCAATGGAATTCAATACAAGGGCACAATAAACCAAGACGACTTAGTAAACATATTGCTAAGATTCAGAAAAAATAAATACGTAGTTAGTGCAGACATCGAACGTATGTACCGAATGATTTACGTCAACCCTAACCAAACACATTTGCAATGTATTCTGTGGCGCGACAATCCCACAGAACCTTTACGTACCTACTCACTCACAACCCTAAGCTTCGGGTTAAAAAGTGCACCTCATATAGCTACACGGTGCCTGCAGCAGCTCGCGCAGGAGTGTCAGGAGTCGAATCCGGAAGCAGCGGCAGCGATACGTGACAGTTTTTACATGGACGACTTCATTTTTGGAAGCAACGACGAACGACAGGTACAAGAAACAGCTGTTCGTATCCAGCAGATCCTTCAAGGAGCGAATTTTCACCTGCGAAAATGGAAATCTAATTCCGCCAACATATTGAAAACTGTGAGTAAAACCGAACCCACACACACTACCACAGCACCCACCTCACTCGCACACGATACGCATAAGGTATTAGGGCTCGCGTGGTGTAGTAAAGGTGACAATTTAATGTACCAATTAAAAATCGAACCGGTATCAAGTCCATTAACCAAACGAAAAATATTATCCCTAGCCTCAGCTATATTTGATCCCCTAGGGCTCTTAAACCCTACCTTAGTAATTGCTAAATTCATTATAAAAAAATTATGGGATAATAAATATCAGTGGGACCAAAGTTTACCAACAGATGTTACAAACGAATGGGAAAACTTCTATAAAAAGTTGTTTACACTCAATTCATTACGTATACCTAGACACGCGCTTATCAGTGAGTACATTGCGTTAGAACTGCACGGGTTCTCGGATAGCTCATTAAAGGCATTCGGGTGCGCTATTTATTTACGCACTAAAAATACTCACGGACAAATTTTAACGCAATTATTATGCTCTAAAACAAGGGTGGCGCGTAAAGAAACTATACCGAAACTTGAACTTAGAGCAATGTTGCTACTTGCACAGCTGTTTAAAAAGGTAAATAATGCTTTAAAGTGTAACTTTACGAAAATAAACCTATGGTGTGATTCAAATGTAGCTTTGGCTTGGGCAAAATCACAACAACCAAATAATCTTGATTGTTTTGTAAAAAATCGAGTAATCGAAATACAAAGTTTAACTAATACCAATGATTGGCACTGGGTTTCGTCGAATGACAATCCTGCTGATCTCTTGACGAGGGGCTTACAGGCAGATAAGTTGCTCGATTGCGCCCTCTGGTGGGAAGGACCTTCGTGGTTAGGTAAACATAGTGACGAGTGGCCTTCCAATCGTACCTTCACCCCAGTGACACCATTGACAGGTAGTTCTGTACTGACCGAATCTCATTGTAATATTTGTAATATCACTGCGACTGTTCAATCAAACCCATTCATGGATAATCTATTTCAAAGATGGTCAGACGTAAACAAACTTGTCAATTGTGTTGCGTTTATTTTGAGATTTGCGAACAATTGTTTAAATCGAAACAAAAAACTTACCGGACCGCTCTCAGTAACTGAACTGGAGTCTGCATTAAATAAATTAATCGAAATTTCACAAGTTCAAATGTTTCCAACCGAATATAACTTACTCCAAAATAATAAACCATTATTAAAATCATCAAACCTATTGTCTTTAAACCCTTTTATGGAAAACAAACTAATGAGGGTAGGTGGCCGATTAGGTTTATCAGCTTACGACCATAACAAAAAACACCCGATTATCCTATCACATAAACATATATTAACCAAACTCATTATGAGTGACCTTCACGTGAGACTGCTGCACGCCGGGCCCCAGCTGTTGCTGTCGTCGGTCCGGGAACGATTTTGGCCGATAAACGGTAAGAGTATAGCAAATAAAATAGTCGAAAAATGCGTGACCTGCTTCAGGGCCAAACCAAGGTCACAGACTCCGATTATGGGTAACTTGCCACCGACACGTGTTACCCCCGCTCTCCCCTTTCTGTTTACAATGTTGGACTATGGTGGCCCTTACACGGTCAGGGACAAGAGGGGACGCGGATACAAAACCTATAAATGCTATATAGCTATTTTTACTTGTATGACAACGAAGGCAGTTCACATAGAATTGATTTCAGGGTTACAAACGGCGGCATTTATGTCAGCATTTCGACGGTTTATTGCCCGACGAGGTATACCAAAGGAAGTTCTAACAGACAATGCTACGACCTTCCATGGCGCCTGTAACGAGTTGACAGAGCTTTACGATTTTTTAAATATCCATTCCAATGACTTGATAACTCATTGTGCGAAGGAAAGAATTCAATGGAAATTCCTTCCGCCCTATGCTCCCCATATGGGAGGACTCCATGAGTCAGCTATTAGACGATGTAAGTTTCATTTAAAGCGAGTACTAGGCAAAGCACTATTAACCTATGAAGAATTTTTTTCAATTACTGTTCAGGTTGAAGGAATTTTGAACTCTAAACCGTTATGCCCAATTCCAAATTCGAATACAGATGAAATTACATGTCTTACGCCAGCCCACTTCTTGATAGGTAGGACTCCTAATTCTATGCCAGACTACGACTACAAAGATGTACCTATAAACCGACTCACCTTGTACCAACAATTACAGCAGCTCCAACAGAACTTCTGGACTTCCTGGTCAAGGGACTACATAGGACTATTACAGGAACGAACAAAATGGAGAAGTTCCAAAGGTCCAGGTCTTCGCGCGGGGACCGTGGTGCTGGTGCGGGAGGAGCGTCTGCCGCCCTGCCTCTGGAGGATGGGGCGCATCATCAGCTGCTGCCATGGTCGAGACGGCGTCGCGCGGGTGGCCGAGATCCAGACAGCAAGAGGCATAATCAAGCGGTCCTTTAATAATATCTGTCCGCTACCGATCGACGCGATAGACGTATAAATAAGTAGAATATTACATACCTAACTATTTAAGTTTAGCATATACCTATCTAATGTTACTTAGTTTCCTAATTGTAATTAAAACATTTTTGCATGGCGTTTTACTTACCTAAACTTTAAGTTAAATGACAAAATGTTTGGTACTTGATCACTATCAATCTACCTAGTTTATTCGTAAAAACCTACCTCTTTAACTCATTATATGTTGTAAACAAATATAAGTACCAAACAGTTTGTAATTATGCTTCTTCCAACATAAAAATGATTGTAACAACGGTCATAGTTACCTACATTAAGTTATTGACAGTCATGTGTTGAAAGAAGTTTAATAAAAATCTGCTTTGCCGGTCAGAGATAACGCATACGCAGGTAGCAACTGCAGTTGTGTCCTTTCTGAACGGTATGACAGATTACAGCTCCTCGCCGGGGGACGCCTGGGAGCATGTCAAATCGTGAAACCGATTGACAACGCCATCTATGCATTTAAGCGTGTACTGTTTCGTGGCATAGATGGCTGTAGCTTCCCCCGGTCGATGACGATACGGAGATAGTTCCTAGAATAGCCGCCAATAAGTGGCGTTGTAGTCTTTACTGTTTATATATAAGCTGTAAGTCAATTAGAAAAGGCTCTCTTTCCAAATATACACTATCGAAGCAGCACGTACTTGAAGCTTTCATTTTCTCCGCCCGTCCCGGTTCCTGCTCAACCTTCATCCACGAGTTAACATTTCACAACTGTAATCTCGGGATTTGAATCAAATTACAGGAAATAAATTATGCTCTCTGGGGAGTACTAGACTGGTTTACTGCCAATAACTTGCTTCTGAATTAAAAAAAGACAAAGTGCATAAAATTCACTTTACCTAATGTAAGGCAAGTTGAGAGTAACATTGTATTGATGCCAAACTACAGTGGGGTCCTCATATTGTAAAATTAGCATATAGACAGCTCCGCAGCATATGCAGTTAAAAGAATCAGGGAATTGACTGGCGTTGCAACTGCTAATATTTTAGTTATTTCCATAGTATTGTGTCCTACGGCATACTACTATGGGTATGTGCTGCTGACATTGAGACAATCTTCATTTTGCAGAAGAGAGCAATCCGATTTATTTATAAGCTAGTTAATAGAGAGTCTCTAAGAGATTTCTTCAAAGAAACCAACATCCTAACAGTTGCAAGTCAATATATCTATGAAAACATAATGTATCTGAGGAAAAATATCAGTAGCTTTAAAACCATTGATAGCCGCCGCAATGTGCAAACTAGAAATAAACATAAACTTTCTTTTCCAATGTTCAGACTCATCAGTAGTTATTTTATGGGACACTGAATACGTTTCTACAATAAAATTCCGCAAGAAACACAACACTTAACTGAAGCTCGATTCAAAAAATGTATAAATGCACACTTTGTGCTAATAAATAATGCCTAATAAAATAATACAAAATTAATGATTTTTTACAAGACACCTACATCTGGAATTAAACCTTTTGCACATTTTTATTTTATTTATTATTATTTTTCCACAAAAATATGAACGTAAAACTTACGTTTTACGTAAAACTGGACACGTTTTAAAACAGCCATTAGTCGAAGTGACGTCCCGAATGCAAAAGTTTTTTTTTTATTATTATTTTTTGCTTTCGTTTTCACTTTCATTCTCACATATATCGTGTCGAATAAACCACGAAGATATTTAAAAAACATTAACAAAACAATAATTTAATGCCAAAAATCGCGGGTTCAAACTGACAGTTGACAGTTTGTCGCGAAAATACCCATCAGCGGAAATGGCGTCCTGAATGCAATTGTGACCCTTGTATGTAAGGGACAGAGCTATGCGCCAATCGCTTCTCTTCCTTTCGCTTGGAAAGGGAACGGAGACTGACTCATAGCTCTTTCTCTTTTATCGAAGTGTCACAATAGAGAAGCTTCAGTGATGACATTTACACATTTAGTAATATTTTTAGAACTAAAACATGAAAGGAAATCTTTTGCATGTTTTTATTCATAGTTTTTATTGATTTCAATAAAAACTATCAATTAAGACGATACAAAACAAAAATGGGGTTTATTTCAAATCCATTTACTCCACTTTAAAGTCATCTACAGATTTGATTTTTGGGTTAACGTTTATTGAGTATTTGATTAAGATTCTCACAAAAGGAAAACGCGATTGGATACAATTTTCTCGATAGAATTTAATTACGAAAATACCTCTAAATTGTTTTATTTTTTCCTGTAATTCTGAAATCCTAAATAATTTCATTGCGGAATTGCATTCAAAATGTAGGTATTTATGTATTCGTAAATTCTCCCGAAAAATATTTTTGAAAAAGTAATGTGGTTTATTTTAAAACAATTTTTATGTGGTTTGGCGCCACGTTATCTTAGTTTGAGTCAAGCGCATTGTTTACGCTCTCTTTTTATCCTATGTGGTAGTAATTAACGCTGTCACTTTCGTTTAGATTCGTATTCCCACCCAGTTAGCCCGTGACCTCTGTCCGAGATAGTCCTGTGTCGATAATCGGTACTCGGAAGTTTTTAATAAGTGAATAAATAACGTTCAGGTTTTAATTACATTGCCGATATGGGGAACAGAAACAGAATAAAACGAAAAGTAAACAAAACCAACCACTTGAAACATCTAAGAGAAGGTGCTCGTCAAATGAGGGAAAATAAAAAGTAAGTATTCATGTCTTTATATTCATCCCATGTTCGATGCATAAAACGTGTAGGTAGAGATATTTGAAGAGACCTACATCATAGAACATATTTTTCTTTAGGGCAAACCTCGAAATCACGTAATAAATATCAGCTGTTTCATAGATAAGTGCAATACATACCTACCTAATGGGCGGAAATGTAATGAAGAGCTGGTATTTTTTTCGCGTTTTCATGGTTGGTTCCAAAAAATATGGTCTATGGAATTGACTTTGTGAGCGTAGGTATTTTCGTGGAAAAAATAATTGAAATGTAGAAACTGATTCTGTAAATTATAAATATTTTGAACTTGTTCGCGTCTGCGTCAAATCTTGCTAAAAACCTTTAGTGGTTTGGTTTGCGTTGAATATTTAGATTCAAATTTTATTTTACAGAACAAATCAATCCGACGAAATGACAGCGCCAGGACTGACATTAGAGCATGCATGCGAAACAGCAGCGATGGAAAACAAAACGATGGAGTCGCCATTATTATATTTAAATTGTCCAAATCACTGCCATGTCCAACTACCAACTTTTTGGAAAAAAATGGGTAAGCAAACTATATCCCTTAATTAATCTCGTAAAATAAAATTTCTTGATAAATGTTCCGTGAGTCATGCGTTGGTTTGCCGGAAGAAATCTCTTTTTAGAGATAAGCTCGCTTTTGTAGATATGTTTTCACTTAATGTATCTTTTTAAATAACTGTGTTCAATAAAGAATTATGAATTAATTAAGTGTCAGTGACTTTGTAATTATCACATGTGCGAATAAGTTTAATAAAGCATCTTCATGGAAAATATATTTCAGATAGGAAAGCAATAAAAAAAAAACAATTCAAACCTTATCATGTATGTAGCATATTTTGTAGGTTTTAATTATTTCTTACATTGCTACTTTCGTTTTGGTTTTCATTGAATATTTAGATACAAATTTTATTTTACAGCGCAAACCAATCCGACAAAATTACAGCACCAGAGCTGACTTCGTATACATGCGAAATATCAGCAACAGAAGAACAAAATATAGATGCGCCAATGTCATATTTAAGTTTGGACGATCAACAATTTCCAACTACCAAGTTATTGGAAAAAAAGGTGAGTAAATTATTTTGTAACTTATTTTAAGTATCGTGGAAAATTGCGAATTTCTTGCCAATTTATAAAGAGAAGAGCATTCAAGGATTATAAGTGGTGGCAAAAGGAATGTAGCACTGCACAATCTTAGCTTTAAACACTCAGTCTTTGCCTTAACAGCTACCTGGGTGAAAGTCAGACACATAAAACTAATTTTACGTAATTCAGCAGCTTACAGATTGTGGAATGCCTATGGTCCCACTTAGATTTTTTGCAATTCAAATACCTAGTAAAAAAATATAAAATATTCATAATAAGTAATTTGCTTTCAATAGTTACCGTTTTATTTATTTTTAGGTTAAGCATTATTTCGAGGAAGAGACCACATGACGATAACATCGAGCACTCAGTGGAAGTCAGCGACGATGGTGGGCTTCAACTATATGAAATAGAGACTGAAAATAATGATGTGAGTTATGATTTTTCTAAGATTGAATCATGATCAGGAATCTGTTTTTTTGTCATCTATCACATCTGTGGTCAATTGTGGTCAATCACTGGTCTATTTTGTTCTGTAGTTGTATAATTCTACAAAAAAAAAAAATGTTACCGATTTAAATATGTGTTATTTATCTTGTTTCAGGATGTAATATACAGCAGTGTGAGTGGTCACAGAATAATTGACATATTTTTTTCTCTCAATTTTCATTTGTATGCTTAATAGTAAGTAATCTTTTTTACATAGGTAAAAAAGATTTCACCATAAAGAATTCATCAGAAAATTTAAATAAAATGGCAGTTTCGGGGATGATAGCGGCAGGGTGTGGTAATGCTCAACTGAATCAAGTATCGGCATCTCTTGATTTACCAGCCATGACTAGTTATAGATACAAAAAAGCCCAAGATGAGGTTTTTGATGAATGGGAAGTAACATCGAACAAGTATCGACGAAACCTACCCATTTCTTGGTGCAACGCCAGATGGCATCACAGAAGAAATGCTGATAGAAATTAAATGTCCCATAGCACCATTCAAAATAGGAATTGAAGCTGCAATTCAAGAAGGGAAAATGAATTTCTGGCGTTGTAATAAAAAAACAGGACAGGTCGAAGTCAATGAAAAATCTGACTGGTATATACAAGCCCAAGGGCAAATGCATATATGTAAAAGAGACAAATGCTTGTTGGCAGTTTGGTATGGCAAAAAGAAAATAAAAACACATACAATTTGCAAGGATGACAAGTTTTGGAAAGATAAAATGGAGCCAAAGTTATTGTCTTTTTATTTAGACTGCCTCTTACCAGAACTGGTGGATCCACGGTATACAAGAAATCAGACGATCCGTGATCCAGAATACGTAATCAAAAAAACTAATGGCAATGTTCCGAGCAAAGAGAATAAATCATGCAGCGCAAATGTTTCAGATGAACAATTTAATGAAGACGAGAGAACTGTTACTGTAGTCCCAGAAAAAAGTAGGATTGTTATAGATTTTAGTGACTTTTAAATAAATTATATTATATAAATTATAATTATGATAAACGCTGTTTTTTATTTGAAAGAAAAATTCATAGCAAAATTAAATTTGTCAGATATTCTCTTAACCCTTCCCTTGCTTCATCTCTCAAATTCGTATCTAGGGCCTAGGGTCTCATAGGTGTCGAATATCGCGATTTTCGAGCCTCTAAATCACTACAACTACTAAATTGTAAGAAACAAGCGATATATATGTGTAATATAGGCCAGATTGGTTCAGTAGCGTAGGTGGTATACAAGAATTTATTCAGAGAATAGGGAAATTTACCGTACAAGTATACTTGTTTATATTTTTGCTCGTTTGCAAAATGCCCCATCAGAAGCGTGTCATAAAATATAAACATTTTTATAACAACATATATAGCTCGAGAGTTTTATTTATGTTATCATTACTAAATAAAGCAAAAAACTAAATAAAGTTTGCTAATAATAATTAAATTTAATTAGCGGGAATACTAACCTAAACCTATTATATTTTTGGCGACTCCATGCCTCCTCTATTCTAAAGCTTTGAAACACCGCCGGCCTGCCGCGCCGCCTTGCCGGCTCGCTGACCGCTTGCGATGTATTCATCGGGGGGCGCTCCCCGCGTTCTTGGTTAAACCACGCCCCTCGAGCTTTGATTTATTATTTACATATCACCTTAATTCGATCGACCTGCAGACATTCTCGGCCATGTACATACATAAGCTTTACACTACTGAAATACAATTCGCCTTTCAAACTCCTAATCATGATTGTAGCTGTTATGCACCATTTCTTTTGAAACCCGAGTCCATTGTACAATGAATTTTGTCGTCGGTTCTTCTCACGCACCCCTTCTGGGGCATAGGGAGTCGGGGCAGGTCCATGGATCTCTTCCCGAAGCTTCGCCTCTATCTACACCTGTGGACAGGTCATCGGGTGGCTCTTATGGGCGGTGGTCTAGTGGGTATCGCCCCTATGGTTTATCTTTCATTAATTGTATATTAACCCATATATTTTTTCAGATGGGTGACTGCACAGAAGAAAACGCGAGGCTCGAAGTGTGTCTTGCGCTTGTCAGCAAGTTTCAAGCGCCTGAAGACGATATGACAGACTTGAACAAGTTGTTTATCAAAACCAAAGAGCTGTGCGTGGCTGTTATCCCGTTCTTGAATGGTAAGTAGATTTGTGAATGGTGGCGAAGGTGAAGAGAATAAGAATATATAATCATACCTACTCACATGCATATTCCAGGTCTTAAAATCTGTCTTAGATACTTGATATTATATGTATTTATGTACAGTACAGATCTCGTCCAGCCCTTATAGTTTCGTGCGTCATAGGTGATAGGGTCTGCTGTCATACTTCTATTAGATAAATCGATGTGATCATAATTGCATATAACTGTAGTCCGTTTTCCCAGGTGAACATTTACTAGAAGCGCTTGTCATCGGCACAACAAGGACGCAACAGGAGCAATACGCCAAAAAAGTGCAAAAGCGAATATACTCCGGCCGCGCGAAGCCAGACGAAGCCATGTCCTTACGGGAGCACATCGCGAAGCTACGGCGCAACTTGCAGCTTCTAGAAGACGAGGGATATGTGACCAGGGAAGATGGCTACCAGGCCCTAGTCACGTCCATAGCCCTCGATCTGTGCAATAAGGGCAAATACAGACAAGCGCAAAGGCGAGCTCTGGCTACTCTGACGAGAACGAAGCTTAGTTTGTCCGAGAAGACAAAGTATTACCAGGAAAAAGTGCTGTCGTACGATCAGTATATCAGGTCGTGCCTGTCGAATCTTCACGCTGGGAAGAGGTTAGTTGATATAACTTACATCTTTTTATTTACACGCAGATGTCTCGGTTTGCTTCGCCACACTAAACTGTACCATAGGACCCAGAGCATAAACCTTTTTTTACCTCCATCGTAATTAAAACTCGGGATATTGCTTTTAAGAACCAAAGCCATCCAGCTGTAGTGGTCATGTGCCTGGCATAAATAATGAGTATAGTAATAATTAAAGGCCAAATCACAATACATTAAAAAGAAGCATGACGAAGCATTGCCTTTATCTTTAGAATAAAATAATGTAGTAGTATATATGTTATGGACCAAGTGATTAATCGGGCATTATAAACAATGCCCGCGCAGTTTGAATTATTTTATTTTATTATCTTAGGAAATCCAGGTTTACAAAATTTTAATAAGGTTACAAAGTATTACACATAAAAACCACGAATAGGTTCTCACCGATAGAAGTTAAGTATTAATTAAAACTAGATGCGCTAAGCAACGCAATATCAACCTCGCTCAAATTATTGACGAATTTTAACAGAATATGTAGTTACGAATATTATGTGGGTTCAAAAAACCGCTCGCTCAACATCCGCCTTGCTGATGGTACACTGGTACAGAAAAGGTCCAGTTCAACCTGCTTGCTAAGTAAGTAGTAAGTGTAATGTCCAAAATGAGAGGGCAGTGTGATAACAACTATTAGAATAATAAAACTAGGTTTTATTACATACAGTTTTATTTTTATTTTTTTATATTTCAAACGTAGAATCAACATTTTAATAGTAGTTTATGTGACTGCTGCATAATGGAGGGCATTAAAACTCGAGAGTGGGTTTATGAAACGAGCCGAAGGCGAGTTTCATAATAATATGACTCGAGAGTTTTAATGCCTAATTATGTACAGTTACATACACTAGTTTATCTACACACATATCATAAGCTCTCTTTGATGTGTTCAGGAACCGCATGTTTGACCGGCATTGTGGTTCTGCAATTGTTTAGCTTGTTCTTTAGTACCAACTTCTCGCAGGCGGGCGTCGGCGTTCGAAATTTGAATGTCAGTACCAACTTCACAGACAAACTAGGGACGGCACGCGGGTGAGTGTCGGCGTTCGAAATTTGAATGTCATTATATTTAGAAAAACTACACATAATGACCATTATGTGTAGTTTTCCAGATACGAAACGAGTTTTTACCAAGTAGTTTAACATAATGCTGATCGTAACGTGCGGTTTTTGAACGCAGCTGAACCCTCTTGGTTTATGATACGTGTGTAGATAAATAAAATTAAATATTTTCTTTCATTGGTACTCTACAGCCCTATGATATTAAAACATAAATTAACTGGATTTACCTTAGCAATAATTTATACTTGTTTAGTTCTTTGAGAACAGATTTTTATTTTGTTGGTAAACTTGGTTACAATGAAATAAAATTAAAAATTCTACAGATAACAAAGAACAAAACTATAATAAAAAAATATATATTGGTTGGCCGGTCACTGTGGGATATAGAAACAGTCTTCAGTTACAGAACCGGTCATTAAAGACGAATTTCTTGCTTAATGTCGTTCTTAAAATTGAAAGATCCTTTCCGCAACTGACAGACAGACAGAGCTAATATCTAAAGTTATAAAATGAACTGTACCATAAACAATATTAGATGATCACGCTCATAATTTCAAGGAAGACTTAAACAATTGAGGATTGTCACAAAATAAATGTCATATCATAATTATTTGATACAACAAATGCCAAATTTGTGCCGCTTTGATGACACTTCGAGTTGAATAGTAAGTATACTGTCTTTGCGACTACTGCATTTGTCCGACTTACAGCCACATTTGTTATGTTAGACGTTATGTCGAATCACTATCGCTCTAGGTTTACTCCATCTTAGATTTCCAGTTTCGCGTAAGCGTCTTTGTGTTTTGAAATGTGTTGCGACAAGGTAGGCTTCTGTGAGGAAATATTTCTTGATACATTCTTTGCGCTTCGTGCAATACCATTAGCGCTTCCATATGCCATTAAGATGTCCGCGTATTCTTTATTAGAGAATGTAGACATTATTTAATAATTAAAACCACAGCAATGAACACGCACGCTAACCAACACGACAAACACAAAGAATGAAAAACATAAATACGAAAAAAACAAATGTTTGAAAACCGCGCCAATTACTGCTTATTTACTGGGTAGTCTCCCACTGGTGGGCAAAGGCTTACCTTAACAGCCCAGTTGGCCAAAAACTTCTCGAAATCAGCAATACTACTATCGCCCTCCCGATCGATACATAAAGTTGGCAAATTAATGAACTTAACAATAGTTTTTATGGCATTAATAATAAGTGATCCGACCGATTTCGGTCACGGCGACCGCTTCATGAGCTTAGAATTCGCTGGTGTGCTCGCATGTGGCTTGTGTAGCCAATCTTCCTTGTGAAGATCGTCGCGCATTGCGGGCATGTGAGCACACCGTTATTATTATTATTATTATACTGGGTTAGCGCATTTAACTCATCGCGCTTGGTGTCGAGCTCGGCGCGCCGGTGGATTTCAAAGTCCACCACTCGGGTCTGAGGGCGACTTGCTTCTCCCACTGGGAAGACTCTATGCCGCACCTCTTCATGTGTCGCTGCAGCACATCTTTGTACCTGAGGAGTTGTCCGCCACGCTTGCTTTTGCCCTCCTCAAGTTCTGAGTAGAAGATGTGCTTCGCGACCTGCTCTGCTCTGCTCTGCTCTGCCATCCTTGACACGTATCCGCAACACCGAAGCTGTCGCCGCATGTGGTAGGCCTTAATGCCACCCACATTGGCACGTCGCAGAACTTCAGTGTTCCGCACGCCATCAGACCATCTGATGTTTATGATCTTGCATAGACATCTGAGGTAGAAACGGTCTGGCATGCGGATGTGACGGCGGTACACGGTCAAAATTTCCGCACCATACAGGAGATTAGGCAGGACGATCGTCCTGTACACTGAGATCTTCGTACCTTTCTTTATGTCGTGTGAACAGAAGACCTTGGTATTCAGCTTGCCGAATGCTGCAGCTGCAACCCCGATCCTGCTGTTGGTATCTTAATCAAGGTCGCACTTGGATGTTATAGTGCCCCCCAGGTAGCGGAACTTATCGACCTGCTTCAGCTCGTCCTCGCCAAGTTTAATATTCAGCGGCTCGTGACCGTCGATATCTACGTGTTTACGCAGAGTCGACAGCACAATGAAGTGGAGGCCTTGTTGTAAACCTGTGGAACACCAACACGTGGGGGGCAGAATTTTTTAAATCTATTACTGAGCTGATCGCCTGCATTGTTCAACTACCTATCTGATTTATAAGTCAAATAGTTTCTGATTTTGTTACAAACTCTAACCCCCCTTTTCCCACTTATAGGGAACAATTTCGATAATAACTTTACTGAACTGATGTCTCAGATTAATTAAATAATTAAAACAGATTCACAGTTCATCCCCCTGTGCGTTGATATATCAGTCAAAAAGTCTGAATTACATATATATACACACACCGGCACAACTAGCGGTACAGAAAAAAAAGGGAGTATTTACGCATTTTTGCGTGTTACTGGCCGGCTAAACAAGCTTTTTTTAAATTTGGGTTTTAATTTAAAAATTGAATACTAAGCGACTGCCATTTTTTTTCATTCTTTTGTTTTAATTTTCATTTATTCATTTTTTTCGACCGCTTGTCCGTTTTTAGAAGGTTCGTGCATTCCATTTGAAAAGCTTTGAATTGCAGTTTTTTGAGGCTTTTGAGTTTTTTCGCATATTGATAATTTACGAGCATCTAAGTATGCCTGATTTAACGCCATCAGAAATCATTAGGGCAGATCAAATGAGGAGAAACGGTCAAACCTACAGATCGATTGCCAGAAGCCTTCGTCGATCGTTATCAACGATTCATCGTAGCATCCAACGATACAGATTGACGAATACTCTAGTGAGAAGGAGAGGACAAGGCCGGAAAAGGTGTACTTCAAGGAGGGATGACCGTTTTCTCCAACTTCAAGTCCGACGGAACACGAGACTAACGGCGGTGCAGGCTCGAAATGTACTGGAAGAGGTACGAGCAGTAAGGATGAGTGAGCGGACAGTTCGTAGAAGATTCGAAGAAGTGGGTATAGGCTCGTATGTGCCCGCCAAAGCCCCAAAACTTGAGAGACATCATCGCACAAACCGTCTACACTTTGGTCGTGAACATCGTGATTGGGACTTCGACGACTGGGGACAGGTTCTTTTTACTGATTAATGCAGAGTTATGTTAAATTAAATTGATGGAAGGCAGCGAGTATGGAGACGCAAAGGAGAACGGTATATCCAGTCTAATTTTGAAAATACAGTGACATATGGCGGTGGTTCAATTATGGTCTGGGGAGGAATATGTTTAGGAGCTCGTACGGAGTTAGTAGTGGTCGATGGCGGGAACCTGAATGCTGATCGGTATATCAGGGAGATTTTAGAAGAACATGTTGTGCCATTTGCCCCCTTTATTGGTAACAACTTCATTCTAATGCAGGATAATGCTCGGGCTCACAGTGATGGAGTGGCCAGCACGGTCTCCCGATATGAACCATATAGAACAAGTCTGGGACTTGCTAAAGAGGAGTGTAAAGTCAAGAATGCCACCTCCCAATAATCTCAACGAGTTGCGAAACGCATTACTTGAAGAATAGCAGAGGTTGCCCCAAGAAACCATTGATAACATCATCCGCAGCATGCCCAGACGGATGGAAACCCTCATCAGAGCACGAGGAGGAAACACTCGATATTGAACAGTCATTGAAATTGTTGTTAACCTTTGGAAAATAATGAATTTTTTGCTGTTTCTCTATAATTAAAAAATCGAAGAAAAATGCATTTTGTTTAATTTAATTTTTATTTTAATTAAATTTTAAGTATGGTGTTACAAATGAATGTCAAAACATGTTAATTTAATTGTTGTTCCATTTTTAATAATATATTGTTTAAAAATTACATTCATTGTTCTAAATTCCCTCTTTTTTCTCCCTTTTTTTCTGTTCCGCTAATTGTGCCGTTGTGTGTGTGTATATATATATATATATATATATATATATAATTTATCCACTCAATTGTTGTGACGTAAACTTGGTTATAAAGTTAAAATCCGTTATTTCAGTGGATATAGATGAATTAAACACTTGAATTACAGGAGCGTCCACGCCTGCCTCCGGCGATCAGGGAAAGACAGCCAGAAGTTGAAGTCAAAACTGACAGTCAAGTACACCGGCGCCAAGCTCATGGAGCGAGGCGTCCTACTGGAGATAGAAGGCCTCTCCCAGTCTCAGTTCAAGAATGTCATGTTCGAGTTCACACCGACAGACCACAACGGCGTGTTCACTATAAAAGGGAAATTCATGGGCGTGGAGATGGAATCTATTGACTTGGACATACAGGATTTGCTCCAGAAACAGTATGAAGGGTGCGCCATCATGGACCTGTTCGGGAAAGCAAAGGTCAACGTGAATCTACTAATATTCTTGCTAAACAGCAAGTTTTACGGTAAAACAGGAAAATGAGTTATTTTTAAGTGAACAGATAATAGGTAAGTTTTTCTATGTTTTTGTATGACCAAGTAGAATTTATTGCATATGTAGATGTGGACGCATGAGTGGAAATATTTTGCATCACAAAACAACACAGTGTACTTTAATTGCTGGCATTTTAAATAGGTTGATTGATTTGATTAACAAAGAAAAACATACATCTGTCTGTGAAACGGAACAAATAAGATGTATGCTCTTCTTTAAAAATTACAAGAAAATTGAGATATGTATATGTAGCAATTAGCAATTAAAGCGGAGCCTGTCAACAGTAGGGACAAATCCACGGGTCAGTCTCCTTCTCCTAGTCTCTACTATTGACAGATGTCAAATGCTACTTCTAAGAATGCCTCCACTTTAATAGTATTACTAGAGTAATCCTACTCTATTTATAGTTATTTCCAGGATCACAAATGGTGACTCACAATCACAATAAAGTACCAGTATTATGAATTAAAAATAAAAATAAAACCATTTGCATGTTTAAAAACATCAACTTCCAAAGAGGAAGATATATTTGTGACGGCAATGGCTCAACATAGCATTCACCCAAAATGCATTTATCACATGATACAAAATACAACCAAATAATAATTTTATTGAATTCGCTAGTACCTGCTTTATATAATTAGGACTTGTGGTGCCTTGTTGTAGTTATTTGTCTAATTATAATTAGTTTTGACATTTTTTTAGTATACGATGATTATGATAATGAACTTATACCTACTCAATTTAATTTAATTATTATATTATTAATCAGTAAACAAACACATCTGATAATATTCCAGTATTTGATATAAGATCATAATAAACGAGGCTATTTTACAACACAATCAGGATGTATTTTTAATTTTGTCATATGAAATAACCAAAGTCGCCCAGTAGCCTGTAAGTAGGTAACCCACAGGGATGAGAGACACTTCGCTTCACGAATTATGATCGGTGGCCTTGAATGCGCACTAGTATTTTTTTATACCTGTACATTTGCGCAGTAATTCCCAGTGCCAGTGTCGCCCAGCGCTCTTTTTACATGACCCGTACTGTAGAAGAAGTGTGTTCCTCTGTTCAGAGCCACCAAATCAGCTGTTCAGGTGGGCAAAATTATAACTTCGGCCCGTCATCCGCCATTTCGCAAACATCATTCCACTGTCAGTTTCTGTCTATTCTGAGTGCTCCCGTGTTTTTTGTTTGATTTTATTGTGAAAAATGCAAATAAAATGTGCAAGTGATGCACGGCAGTGGAGACCGTCTCATACGGGCATTTAAGCACTGCCTACCCTGGGCTACTACAATAGGCATAAATCAATCTAAAATTAAACTATTTCATTAAACTATTGATTCACAATAAAAATCTAAATGTAGCTACACAATCCCGCCGCGCGAATTCATATAACGCTCAACCACTCGACTCCGACTCCCCGCACAGCACACCCCTCTTCGCTCGCCATCCTCGTCCGTTGACCAGAGGCAGTCTCAGTTCGTGCCTTCAAATTCTTCATAAATCGTATGATTGGCTCTTTACACCCGAGACAGAAAAAAACGTGTGGAACTCTGCAGCAGAGCCAACACCTTAGAATCTGACCATTTATATCTTAAAAGAATGTACGTCAAAGGTACATAACGTACGTATGCCGGCTGTACGTTCCTTAGGTAATGATAAAATAAACATTGATTGTGGCTCTGCTGCGGAGCATACTCCCTGGCAGAGCCACACAGAATATGATAACCGGAAAGATAAACGCTCCTGTTTTTGGATTAAAACTGTTGTACGAGTTTTGTTTATTGCGTACATGTTTAAAAAGTATTTGAACTAGCAGATGTAGTTGAATTTATTCCCAATTCTGGAGATGTTGTAAATTATAAAACTGTCTACGGCGTAATAAAGAATGCGAGAGTACTACGACGATATGTACTTCTACTACGGGTTCTGGTTGGAATCCAATCATGATTGTGAAGTCGCATTTTGAAAAAGTGCCGCCTTTTTGAACTTCGTAGTTACTGATTCGATAGAACACAAAATAAATCTTATTAAATATATAGCGAAAAATATTTCACGATTCGGCTTCACCATATTTCAAAATTAGACGATATAACAAGTACCTCTCAAAGTAAAAGACACTATTATAAAAAACTTACTCAGCATTTGGGATGCTTATCACTTTTACAGCAGGCATAAACGGTAGGAACAGTAAAATTTTGAACAATTGGGATAATGCACGTTAGTCAAGTTAGATACTTTTTAGGGTTCCGTACCCGAAGGGTTCCAAACGGGACCCTATTACTAAGACTCCGCTGTCCGTCCGTCCGTCCGTCTGACACCAGGCTGTATCTCAAGAACCTAGCTAGCTAGAGAGTTGAAATTTTCACAGATTATGTATTTATGTTGCCGCTATAACAACAAATACTAAAAAACAGGATAAAAGAAATATTTAAGGGGGCTCCCATACAACAATTCTTTCAATACCACATACAAACTTATGGATGCACCTGGTTACGTACATGGAGTGTGAAAGTAACCGCACCAATAACTTTGTAAACAATATTTTGCTGTGTAAAATCCAAACTATTCACTCCACACCATCGCTTCCATTGAACGGTGGTACGGAACCCTTCGTGCGCGATTTAGACTCGCACTTGACCGGTTTATTAAGAACTGTCGAAACAGTCGATTTATATGAGAGTTGTATTGAAATCCGAAACATGACGTCATATTTCGTTGAAATCAAATGCACTCTGGCACAAAATGATGTTAATTCATTCAATTGCTTAAAAAGATTAACGACTGTGATATTGACGGTCATTTTTCTTGTAAGGGTTATCAATTTAAACAGAATTAGTATTTTTTGTCTACCCTTCATGTATCATCTTCATTCGGTATATTTTATACAACTTTTCAGAAAATCCAACAGATGGTGCTGTGAATCGCAACTTGTTGCTTGCGCTTATATTACCCAAACGGGTCCATAAACCGAAAAATGGTGCTATGATATTGATATTATTTCTAAAAGATATATCCAATGATACTATTTTATGTTATACTCTATCCCATAGTGTGAGATGTCATTGGATAGATGTTTTAAAAATAATATCTATCAATATGACCATTTTTTGATTTTAGACCCGTTTGAGAAAAGAAGCGCAAGTACACAAGAGCGATTCAGAGCACCATCTGTTGGACTTTGTGGAACAGTGTTTTTTTTCTTCTCTCTCTCATTAAAATATTTTTATTTTTGACTGTTTTATTAGGGTAAAAATTTGGCTAACTTAGCAACCCTAAATTCTCTCACTCGTAGATATCCGCCGCCATTACGGTTCCTCAGTTTTGTCCTAGCGAGACTACGTCCGACTTTTTTTAAACGTCCATGACCAGAAATTGATGATTTTGACATTGGTGTTATAAGAATAAAAGATACCTACATGAATTGTATTCAGTAAGAAAAGAAATTCCGACCCTTCCTTTTCTTTCTTAGGGAAGACATCAATTTCCAAGCAAAACATGAAACTCTTCAAAATTGCACTAAAAAATAGGATTTTGTTTTAAAAAATCGGTGAAGTTCGGGTCGATTCGCACACGTAGGGTATCGAACCATAGAAGAGTTCGGGTTTTTTTTCTTTTAAATCTTATTATACGATTACGAGATTTAACAATAAATAATATATTTTGTTTTAATTTCAGGTGGAAACCTTAGATCATTTAACCAAATGGATACTTCGTGTGACCCAATTTCTATGCAAAAAAGTGGTGGAGGGTGAGGTGGCGAACACAAACACATGTTATTGGTGCTTGAAAATGTCGATATATCAGTATCGATGAATTCTTCTACAGTTACGAAAATAGTTGGATATTTCAATGAGATATTTGGCCTTTTATATGCATTCCTATAGTATTTGAATTACTTTAGACTTAGCACTTGTACGAGCCAGAGCTCACACATTGTCGTCAGACATATTGTGCATACTAAGCATTATGTAATCATTATAAGCTAATGCACAATATTATTATTTTTAGTTGACAATAACCATTCAATTGGACAACAGTTCTCTTATTCTTCAACTCCTACATAACTACGTACAATCTCAGGCAACAGCGGCCTGAACATTTTGGTCCTTCGAGCAAAGAAACGGTAATTTCGGAGTTCTCTGACTTTCGGGGTGATCTCGGTATTTTTATATGGTCTGACTACGCTAGCGATTCGATTCATTGGCCTCCCACCAGCGGGACTCACCAATTGTATTGAGAAGGCGCAAATAGTGTACGAGGAAATATAATTATAAAGAGACCCAAGAATAGACACAGAAAGTTCGTTATTACTGATACAAGCGACGGGACACTACAGTTCCTGGATAAACCACAGCTTCAGGACACTACAGTTCCTGGATAAACCATAGCTTCGGGACACTACAGTTCCTGGATACACCACAGTTTCGGGGCACTACAGCTCCTGAACATAGCACAGCTTCGGGACACTACAGTTCCTGGATACACCACAGCTTCGGGACACTACAGTTCCTGGATACACCACAGTTTCTGGACACTACAACTTCGGGGAACTACAGTTCCTGGATAATCACAGCTTCCGGACACTACAGTTCCTGGATACACCACAGTTTCGGGGCACTACAGCTCCTGAACATAGCACAGCTTCGGGACACTACAGTTCCTGGATATACCACAGCTTCGGGACACTACAGTTCCTGGATACACCACAGTTTCTGGGCACTACAACTTCGGGGCACTACAGTTCCTAGATAAACCACAGCTTCGGGACACTACAGTTCCTGGATACACCACAGTTTCTGGACACTACAACTTCGGGGCACTACAGTTCCTAGATAAACCACAGCTTCGGGACACTACAGTTCCTGGATATACCACAGTTCCGGGAAACTACAGCTCCTGAACATACCACAGCTTCAGGACACTACAGTTCCTGGATATACCACAGTTTCGGGACACTACAGCTCCTGGACATACCACAGCTTCGGCAAACTACAGTTCTTGGAGACACCACAGCTTCGGGACACTACAGTTCCTGGATATACAACAGTTCCGGGAAACTACAGCTCCTGAACATACCACAGCTTCAGGACACTACAGTTCCTGGATATAATACCACAACTTCGGGACACTACAGTTCTTGGAGACAGACACAACAACTTCAAGTTCACGACAGCCCCTGAAGTTATTACAGCCTACTGCTACAACAACAAAAAGACTTATCACAGGACCGGGACAGGTCACATTCACGAGAAAAAGTCTTTGTTAACAGGCTCAGCACATTATGTCCGAAAAATGGGAACTTGAAGATAAATTAGAAAAGCCACGATGGAAGGTTATAGATGAATTTCATTGGGAAATAGACAACTTGTTGCAAGGAAGTGACTGGGAATATGAACAGGAGTTTACAGAGTATGAAGAAAAGTATGAGGATGCAAAGAAGTGTCTTAACCAGAAACTGAACTCCGTCATTCACCAACAAAAGTCAACCCCTACCATAGAAATACCGGCATTCAGTGGATCTTTTGCACAGTGGACTACGTTTATGGACCTCTTTACGGGAGCAATACACAACAATCCCATACTCACCAGAGCCCAGAAAATGCAACATCTTAAAGGCAAATTGAAAGGAGAGCCAGAACGATTTGTCCAGCACCTATCGATATCTGAAGACAATTACGACACTTGCTGGGCAAAACTTACTCACCGGTACAACAATTTGCAAGCATTGTTCAACAATCAAATAGAACTGTACATGAATCAACCTAATATTCAAGTTTAAACATCGCAAGAACTCAAGAACCTGTATGACGTCAGTATGGAAACGATACATGCAATACAAAATCGGCAGTGAGTACGGCATCGTGGGACCCCCTCCTGGTTTATATCCTAACAAAAAAACTGGATTCAGTCACATATTCGTCTTACATGGAAACCAGGAAAACTCCAAGGGAACTGCCCACATATGATGAATTTATGGACTTCTTGGAGGCAAAGTTTACAGCCCTTGAGCCAGTTACCACCGGAAATAATCATAACCGAAGCTACAATAAAGGCTACAATACCCGGCGACCTGTACAACAAGAGAATGAGCGCACATACACTGGCGGAAAACAGAAGCTATTTATGACGATATCATTCCATGTTTCGAGCGACAGAAATTGTCCAGTTTGTAGAACGGGTCATATTTTAGTACATTGCAAGAAAATTTACAACATGTTACCAGAAACCAAACTAAAAACAATTACGGAGTTGGAAGTGTGCCCAAATTGTCTATATTACCACTATAATAATCAGTGCAACTCAGCTAAAAGATGCCTAGAATGCGAAGGTTTTCATCATACCAAAACACATGACTTGTATAACTCAACAACCGACGAGTCAGCAGCGGGGTCGTCGACATGGAGCGGTCAGCGAAATGCGAACTTAAGGTAAAGTAGCTGACTTTACCTTAAGTTCGCATCTCAGAGAATGCCGCACAACGACTAGGGTTACGAAGAAGTCATCTGAATGCGGCTATTTCAGGCATCGGAACATCTACAAGTAGAGGCAAGGGGGTGGTTAATTTGTGCTGCCAGTCGACGTATGGGGACTTCAGCTTCATGACAGAGGCACTGGTGCTAGCAAAGCTGCTGAACAATCTACCAAACACAACATTCGATAAAAGACAGTGGCCACACATACAAAATCTGCAGATGGCGGATCCAGAGTATAACATTTCAAGACCAGTAGACATATTACTAGATGCGAGCGTTTATTCTAATGTCGTCATGGGGAGGATACTACGAGGATCACCCAAGGCACCTATCGCTCAACAGACGAAGATTGGATGGGTTTTATTTGGCAGATTCAAGTCTTTTAGCTGTAATATGGTACTACACAGCCTGGAGGACATATCAAACTTTTGGGAGATGGAAGACATAACAGAAGATAGACACATGACCCAACAGGGTCACGATTGCGATTTTTTTTATCAAAGTACAACAAGACGCCAGCCCGACGGGCGCTACGCAGTCAAAATACCAATGCACCAAAAGTTTAAGCAATCGTTAGGCGGATCCATGAGACAAGCTGTGGCACAATTGAAACAGCTGGAGAAAAAGATGACAAGGAATGATGAGTTCGCTGAAAGTTACAAAAAATTCATTCATGGGTACATACAACTTAACCACATGAAAATCTGCAAAACACCCAGAGAACCGAGCTGTATACAGCTCGGTTCTCTGGGTATACTCGGGAGTATACTCCCTCACCATGGGGTCCTGAAACTGGATTCCCTAACAACTAAACTACGGGTGGTTTTTAACACATCGGCGAAAACATCTTCAGGATACAGTTTGAACGATCTGATGAACTGCGGACCCAACCTTCAACAAGACCTTCAAGCTTTGATCCTGCGGTGGAGGAACTTCCAATATGTCTACACAGCGGATATTGAGAAGTTTTATGGACAGATCTTAATACAAGATGAAGATCAACATCTACAAAAGATTGTGTGGCGAGATTCAGCATCTGATCCCATAGCAGAATATCAATTATGCACCATCACATACGGCACAAAAGCCGTGCCATATTTAGCTATGAGGGCAATCAAACAACTTGTACAGGATGATGGTCATAAATATCCACAAACAATTGATATTCTAAATAACCAGCTATATGTAGATGACCTTTTGGCGGGAAGCAACAAGTTCGAAGAAGCAAGATCGACCCAACGGCAACTTATCGACATACTACAAGGCGGAGGATTCAACCTAGGAAATGGGCCAGCAACGATTCATTCAAGACTATTAAGCGATTTATCACAAGATCAAGTGAGCGAAAACATGCTGGACTTTAAACATGCTCATTCTAACAAGACACTGGGCCTACGGTGGAATCCTCGTACTGACAACTTTACATTCCTCTACGATATACAATCCGTCGACACAGCGAAAACTATTACAAAGCGTACATTGCTGAACCTGCATCTCCTGTGTGAGAAGCAAGCGTGAAACCCATTATTAGACCACGGAGCTCTTTTTGAAGTATAAGTACTTCCACATTTTTGACAACTCAAGTGGCGAACATATTAGCTGCAAAAATTATGAAGATAATGGTGTCGTCAACTATTTGGTGTAACCAAGGATATCAAATAATCCGGGTAATAGCTAGAGTGGTAATAATTTCATGTCGATGAGCACTGAGAGTTTCCGTTAATCACCGAAAGATCACGTGACATGAAGGCGATACGGAATACCAAAACAACACAGTGGTCCGTTGGTCACTGAGCTCGGTGATCATCACTTCACTGTTGTTCACTTTCATCTCTCAAAATTAGCAAATAAGCCCGCTGGTCGGTTGTTCCGCGAAAAGCGTCAAAATCTGTTCGTACAATTCGACGTTATGTCGTATCATTACCCTCTAGGTTCAGAACATCTTAGATTGCCAGTTTCGTGTAAGCGTCGGTATGTGTTTTGAAATGTGTGGCGGGAAGTAAGCGTCTGTTAGGAAATCTTTCTTGATAAATTCTTTGCGCTTCTCGTGCAACACCATTAGCGCTTCCATATGCTATTAACATGACCGCGTATTATTCATTAGAGAAAGTAGTCATTATTTAATCATCAAAATCACAGCATTAAAAGGTTCGCGGCGCTAACCAACACGAAAAACACAAACACGAATAAAACAAATGTTTGAAAAACGCTCCAATCACAGTACTTTTTTCTGGATAGTCTCCCACTGCTGAGCAAAGGCTTATCTTAATAATAGTAATAATCCTTTATTGCACAGAAAACACAGTGGAAATTATAACAGAAACAGTATGCAAAGGTGAGCTTATTTCTAAAAAGAAATTTCTTACAGCTAACCTGTGAAGAAAAGAGAAAAATAAAATAAAGAGAGGTAGTCCTAGTGTACAATTAAGAGTTAAAAGAAATAAATAAAATAAATATACTATCAAATAAATCACAATACACCCTACGTAATTACTACAAAATAAGTAAATAGAATACAATAAATAAATAGATATACATAAATACTATGAGATACCCACTATTCGGAAGAGAGGAGATGCTGTTTCAATTTTTTCTTGAAAGTGACCAAGGATTTGCAATCCCTTATAGCGCAAGGAAGTGCATTCCACAAACGTATTGCCCTTAACCTAAACGAGTGCTCGTAAGCAACAGTGTTGTGCTGAGGAATTGACAAAAGTGATACCGTGTGAGATCTCCGAAGTCTATCCCCCGAGAAAAGATACTCAAAACGTTCACGAAGATATGCAGGGTAGCACGGATTTCTCAAAATATTGAAGAGGAAGGAGAGAATGTGCATATCACGACGAAGTCGGATCGGGAGCCAGCCTAATTCCCTACGATATTGGGACACGTGGTCGTACTTACGAAGTCCGAAAATAAACCGAATCCCGAGATTTTGGAGTCGCTCGAGTTTGTTCAGTAGATCTTCGTTCGCACTGGCCCAGCAAACATCGGCGTAGTCTATTAAAGGCAGAAGAAGGGTCTGAGCTAGCATGATTTTAGTCTGCCTAGGCAGGAAGAACTGCAAACGCCGAAGAGAATGAAAGGATGCAAAGACTCGTCTGCTGACCTCACAAACATGGGGCGACCAGGATAATAGATTGTCAAAAACAACGCCAAGATTTTTGGCTTTCTCGCTATACTTGACAATGGTACCGTCAAATAGAACGGGATCAACGGACTTATTCTGCAACAAATCAAGTAAGTGCCGTGTACCTAGTATCATCACCTGAGACTTGTCCGGGTTGACTAATAGCCCATACGAAAGAGACCATTTCCTGATGTTGTCGAGGTCAGCATTCAAAGCCTCAACAGTCGAAGTCAGATCACACAGGGGAAAATGCCGATAAATTTGAAGGTCATCTGCATAAAGATGATACGAGGAAGACAATACATCCGAGATGGAATGGATGAAAACTGAGAAGAGAAGAGGGGAAAGGATGCCACCCTGCGGAACACCTGTAGAGAGCTTGCACCATTCTGTAGTGACCTCTTCAGACTTGATGCGCTGCTGGCGGTCTCTCAAGTAAGAGTCAAACCAGCGAGCCGAGTGTGAAGAGACGTTAAGCGATTTTAAGATTTCAACAAGTATATCGAAGTCGACGCAGTTGAAGGCGCTGCTAAAGTCTAGGAGAGTCAGGACTGTCAGCTGCTTCTTATCCATTGCCAGTTGGATATCGTCAGTTACCTTGAGTAGTGCTGTGGTGGTGCTATGCCCCGGTCTAAAACCAGACTGAAAAGGGTTCAGTAAATTCATGGAGGAAAGGTACGAGGACAGCTGGGTGTGGACAATTGATTCAAGGATTTTGGAAAGGATTGGTAGGATGGAAATGGGACGGAACTCTTTGAAGGAGGACGGGTTAGACGTTTTAGGTAGGGGTAACACTAATGCTCTTTTCCACTGGCTTGGGAAGCAGTACTCGCTCAGCGACGCATTGATTATATGCGTTATGGGTTGTAACAAATGATCAAGTACACTGAAAAGCATCTGAAAGCAGATCTTGTCATCACCTATAGCCTTTGACGATATTGCTAGAAAAGCCTTCTTTACTGCGCCAACTCCGACAGACCTGAGGTTGAAAGGTAAGCTACTGGATGTCTTTCTGGTGCGCAAGTAACGAATGGTAGCATCCTTGACAGGGGAGTCCATCACGACAGGGGAGACAGCAAAGAATTTGTTGAGACCGTTGAGGTCGACACTACCGGTTACTGCGTCCTGGGACTTACCAACACCGAGGGTCTTCAGGAACTTCCAAACCTGTGCAGGAGTGTAACTCTCAATACTCTCGTAGATATGGCGGCGTTTGGCATCTCGACAAAGACGGGTGCAACGATTACGGAGACGTTTGTATGTAAGGAGATTATCGTCCGTCGGATCCTTCTTATATCTACATTTGGCACGGTTTCTCTGGGCCATCAGACCCTTGATGGTGTCAGTAAGCCAGGGCGCAGGGAGATGTTTGACCCTAACCTTTTTTACAGGAGCATGTTTGTCGAACAAACTCAGGACAATCGATTGGAAATGCTGGACTTTTTCATCAACGGGCTCACTACAGACGACAGGGGACCAGTCTATAGAGGCGGCATCAGACTCAAGGGAGCTGAGATCCATACCCTTGAAACTGCGAATATCCAGGAATTTCCCTGCGCGCTTGGGAGGCCTTAACTTGAACGAGAGATAAATCAGATCATGAAAGGAGAAGGGGGCGTTAAGTTGGCCATGCGTTGCAACCTTGGATATGTTAGAAACAATCATAAGATCCAAAAGAGAGGGGGTGCAGTGGGGCTGGAAGTGAGTTGCACTCAGGGGAAGAATATTTAAATTTAGGGAGCTTACTATAGACTGGAGTTTGGCAGAGCGAACATCATTTTTAAGTAAACAGGTATTGAAATCACCTAGGATAAGTGTGTCACTGTATAGGGGAGATAGATCATTAAGGATGCATTCAAAAGAGTCAAAGTAGTCGATGAGGAGAGAGGGGCTATAGAAGACACCCAGAAGGACCTTAGTGTGATGGAGGCATAGCTCAAGAAAGAGGTGTTCAGCGGATCCAGAGTACAGACTAGGTGAGTGGCTGATGACTTTGCAAGAAATGTCGGAACGAAGATAAATAGCAACACCGCCACCAGCCTTGCCCGTCCTATCATTCCGATAGAGCCTGTACCCCGGCAGAGCATACAAGGTAGAAGGAAGAGAGGGTTTGAGAAATGATTCGGAGATCAGAATACCATGAATGCTCTGATCGCTGAAGGAGTCGAGAAGGTCGACATGACTGGAATTAATGCTCTGAGCATTTATGTGAACGACGTTGAAGTTCCTACTGAGGTTGGAAAACACACGTTTAAGGGCAATAGGCAAAACGTCATCCGTGGACGACAATCCACTTCCTACGCTATCGGAAGCTTCACTTTCGGAGTAGGAGAAGTAACTATCACTAAATAAGAAGGTATCCATATGAGTAATTATAATATAATAAATAGATATATAATAAAATAAATACAATAAAACCTACTAAAAACACAAAAAAATAAAAAAGTCAAATCCAAAAAAACAGAAAGGCCCGAACCCAGCCAAACCCTGGGTTTACAAAAGTATAGTACATATGGAAGGAAATACATTATACAAGATAACAAATAATAGATGAGACGTGGGTGGGCAGCACAAACAAAAAAGAGATGAAGAAACAGCAAAGTGAATCCAAATACGAACATACAAGATCCGTTCGCACCGTCCGGTTGCCCGTCCGTTCCGTCCGGCTGTCTGTCCGTCCGTACAATAAATAATAATAATAAAAAAAAAAAAAAAACTTCAAGTACACAGACCACACTATGCTTGTCAAATGAAAGACTGCGTGACCTAAAAATAAAAATAAAAAGTGAATCATTTAATCTAATCTAATTCAGTCTACCCTTCGAAAATAACCCGACCAAATCACGCGACGTATGTTGCGCTTAACAGCTCAGTCCGCCAAAAACTTCTCGAAATCAGCGATACGAGTATCCCTACCGACCGATACACAAAGTTGGCACATTAATGAACTTAATAATGGTTTTTATGGCACAATTATACATTATTAGAACGATGATAGACCAGCAAGCTTTTTTAAAAACTTTCAAGAAAAAAGCCTCGTTAAGTTTATTTACGATTATTGCAAATCAAATATCAAATATTCGTTACAGAATTTCACTTCTTGACAAAGCATATGTAAGTAAATAAAAAAACGAGATGTTAATTTCCAGGATTTTGACTACAAAAGAACCGTACAACATAACACAACCAATAACAGTAAATAATTGCAAGTTTTATCAACAACTGTTTTATTTATTCAAGTTCAAAGGAGTAATTCTGGAGGATTTCAAAAATGTTAAAAATATTAAAATAAAAAAATCCGTTACCGTCAAACGTGGATACTTGGGACACAGTGGATACTGAAGTTTGGAAATGACGCTGGCAACATTTAACTCTTTAGTCTATGGTCAATCTGTCATAGCCATTACATGTGTTTTGATTTGAGGTACTCTAATCTAACGGTTAGAATATTGTAAAAAAGAGGTTGTGCAGGTAAAATCACAAGAAAACGCCGAGGGAAGTCACAGATAACATTTAGCTTTGTTTTAAGACTCATACACTTCTGTTTCTAAGTAGTAAACGGGTGAAGTCAGTATTGTTAATTTTTTCCCATGAAACCTCATAGGTGTAGTGCCCTTTAATCGTTTGCGATACCGGAATGATATTAAACGAGATACGGCCTTTTTTCTAATGTCTCGCCTTATTTGGGGTTATTTGGGACCGTGTCCCAAGTTAGGTGCGTGTCTCTCATCTCAAGTTGTCCCAAGTTACCTATTTCAGTTTTTATTGTCCCAAGTTTCCAAAATTATTTCCAAGGGTCAAATAAGCAAAAGGTTTAAAGAGAACATGCCAAGAGTCGAGTGGTGCTATTCATTTCTAGAGCGCCATAAAAGTAAACTGTCGCCTAGATTTTGGTCAAACATAAAGCGAGCTCGAGCACAAGTTTCGAAGAAGACATCTTAACATAATTATGTTTGAGGACTGGTTTGACACAATACTTTCACCTTTTACTGGAAAATGGCGGTCCTTAAATTATCTCCTATAATGAGTTTTAGAGAACTAAATCTCATTATAGGGGATAATATAAGTTCTTACATATCACTAAGCACTATTGAAAAGTGTGAAGAGAACAACATCCGATTTATTCTGTTGCCTCCCAAACTCCACTCACCTTTATCAGCCGCTGGACGTTGCAGTGTTTAAGAGTTTGAAGTCAGAATGGAGAATGGTATTGACAGAATGGAAATTAACAAAACAAAGAAACTATTTCAAAAAGCAGGTTTCTGAGTCTTTTAAAAAGGCATGAAACATTGGAAGGTATGAGCGATCGTATGTCCACAAACCTAAATTCAGCTTTTAGGGCATCTGGAATATATCCAAGCGGTATTGAAGAGACTGCCACAAACGCAGTCAGGGTGAGAACTCATCTGGTGAACTTTGGTCTCAAATAATTGTGGAAATGTTACAGAAAACTAGACAAAAAAATCCGTCTAGCAAGAAAAGGAGATCGAAACTCAATGTCAAACCCGGAGAAAGTCACTTTCAAGAATTATCAAGTGAACCAGTACCATCAACAAGTGGTATACAAAAAAGATCCATAAAATGGGAAACAACGACAAGGTCCATCAACGAGTAGACAAAGAGGAGAAAAAACACTAGAAGAAGTAAACAGACCAAGTGCAATAATAGATCATGAAGAAATCGAAGCAAGTGATGATGACATACCTAATGAGTTCTAGTAGAATTTATTATGTTGCCAGAATGTATCAACACATTCTGGCAACATAATAAATTCTCTTGCAGATGTGAATAAGACAACCATGAAGATCCCCTTTTTGACGAATTTATAAATGATAAACAAGATAATGAGGATGATGAAAGTGAGGATAAGGATATGGACCAAGAAAATGAAGAACAAGAAAGGGAAAATAAAAACAATAAACACCGGCAGAACAAGGATATAAACAATAAAGAGCGAAAAATCAAAGATAGCAAAGACCCAGAAAATAGCCACGCAGATCACAAAAGTCAAGAAAATAATAATACAAACTATGAAAAGAATTAGATGCCCTTCATAAATGTGGATTAACACAATCATATTTCTCAGTATACCGCACCAAACGTTGAAAGAAAATCTTACTTGACTGTTAGTTTCATGAACACGAACAGGATTTACTCTACACCGATAATGGTTATTGCGGCGGTTGTACATGCCATTATTACTAAAGTTGGTTTCATCAGACCACACAATGTCACTCAAAAAATTCGGGTTACGGGCAACTTCTGTTGGCACGGTTTGACAAAATTGTAGTCGTCTCTCAGGATCTCCAGGATGTAATTTTTGAACCAACCGGCATCACGATAACATTTCCACTTTTACTTTTTCAAGACTTTAAGTACCTGAGTATGGGTGGTTCCAATTTCTTCGGCAGCTTCTCTGCTTTCTAGCCTTTGGATATGCTTCAAAATATGTCAACACACTTACATCAAAATCGGAATTTTCGCGCCCGAGCAGCTGTGGACGATGACTTTTGTAACTACCAAATTCTTTCAAATTTTGTACCATTCGCCTCAAGACGAATCGAGTTGGTACTTGTCAGTCCCGATATCTCTCTTCTCTCCGTACAACCGTAAAGCTAAATTGACATCTTGGCGATTTAAAAAAAAAGCTTGCATCAAATCAAATTGTTCTTGATAAGCCATTTTGACGATTTGTAATGCTGCAGCTGACAAACAATTTGACAACAATCAAATGTGAATAGCAAAAGACTATCGCGACGTCGTATTTTCCCTGTTCCACTTCAAATAAAAAAAAAATATTATGCCACACGCTAAAAAAAATAGGTCTCATCCAAAAGAGCCTGCATTACAAACACGCGTAAAGATGATTTGTGAACAGAACAACACAAGGTACCTATCTGATGGATCCTTGAGTAAAAGTGAAATATCCTATCTTTCATGGTTTTCGTTTCATTTAATTTACTATGTTTGTTAGAGAGATGTGATCCTTATGATTGACCCTGTCGATTGACGCCATAAAAGTACAGGTGATGTTTTTTCCAATTTTAGCCGGTTTGATTCCTGGTTGTGGCAAGCGTATTTTTCAAAATCTTTGAATGCAGTTTTGTTTCTTTTAAAAAATAAAGGAATGTTTCCTTTGAGGGAAATTTGCTACCTCCATTATTTAGAGTACTTGCCCTCCAGGTGGTGTCACAAAATTCCATCCTGTGTATATAATATATATAAAACTTTTTTTTGTGGACCTAGGAAACGATGCACCAAACACCCTGAATGTTTATTCTGATATTTGGCTGGCTGACAATGCTGGTGGCCAACAAAATTGAAAAAATATAAGCAATTTTTAATATAAATAATAAATAATAATAATAAAAATTATAATATAAATAACATAATAAATTTAGTTTAAAGAAACCAATTTCATCAATGCCGAAGTTCCTGTACCAAAAAAGTAGATCTCCTTTATGAGTAAAGAGTGTGGGTTTAATTATATATATAGGGTATATTAATTTTGTTCATGGAAAATAGCGTGCGATTCGGAACGCACCCCTCACCCCTCAATGCCCCTCATGCCCTCATGTCAGTGGCAAATTTTTCATTCACTGTCAACAAAAACAAACATTCTTAGTCATTATCATTACAATAAGTAGAAAACTTTAAACAAGAAAATATACTTCTCTGCAGGTTCCGCTCCATTAGCGATCGACCAATACTTTTGCAAAAGTGAAACAGAGCTAAGAAATTCCTATGATAAAGATACGATAACATTTGATAATGATAAGATCAGTTTTGTAACTTTAGAAACAAATTTTTGCTTGAAGACAAATTTGGAAATGCGGCGAAGTTTTAGGTATTTCGTAGTCGGCACAGTTTTCACAGCATTTTACTGTGAGTTTCTTCTGTATTATATTTCTGTGGCTCAGGTAAGTTTACTAAACTAGTCGTCAGTTATATATCAGAGCAAATTATTTATAAGTGCTTATTTTGTTTGATAATTTCAGTGTTCGTGGCCAAAATTACAAACAAGTGTGAGTAGCGATGGTCTAAGAGCATTTATACTAGCAGATATACACATGCTGGGTCCAAGAAGAGGTCACTGGCTTGATAAGTGGCGAAGAGAATGGCAGATGCATCGAGCTTACCAATCCATACTAAAAGTTCATTACCCCGATGTAGTTTTTATTTTGGGTAACTGTAATGATTATTATTTTATAAAATTTATTTTGTATACCCTATATCTAAACTTTACATCCACATAATACAGAAAATAAGCTACACCAAGACCATAGTAGAACCATACAGGTATAGCCAAGAAGATCAAAGACAAATTCACGATACAAATGTTACAGGTGATACAAGTGAAATAATGTCATACTAATGCAGGCATCATGATTATGATATATTGTTAATTTGTCCTTGAGCTATACCTGTATGTATACTATCACCAAGACCATTTTAGTTCTTGTCAAGTCCTTGTAAGTAAAAAATCATTATTACCTACATATTAATTCTAACCAATTAATTTGTATGTAAATTTCAGGAGACATCTTTGATGAAGGTGAATGGACTAATGAGAGGGAATTCAATGAATATGTGGAACGGTTCTACAAACTATTCTCCGTGCCACCTGAAACCCCTCTTTATGTTGTCGCTGGTAATCATGACATAGGCTTTCATCATAAGTGAGTTTTCTGGTGTTTCCTTTGTTTTATTTAGTATGCTGACTGGACTTGTGTGAGGTTTATTTTGAAATGTCAAATACCTATATATTTTCTTAGCAAATCCGCGAGATGTATTAGCAAATTGCATCTTGTATATGGGCCCTTTAAGGTCTTGTGATGAGAGTTTTGACTAATTCACCAAATTCATTGTCATATTTTTTCAAAGGTTTCTCCTCGTCACCTTTGTTGATGAGAAAATAACAAGAACTACAGTAAATAAAATATTTTTTCCTTCCAGTTTAAGACGAGGATTTGCTGACAGATTCAGCAAAACATTCAAAGCACCTTCTGTCCAGTTCTTGACACTCAAAGAAAACCTTTTTATTATGATCAATTCTATGGCTCTTCATGGTGATTCCTGCCACCTTTGCATAGAAGCCAGAGAGTCTATCAATAATGTATCAGGTAATTATCAACATTTTCTGAACTCTGGTAGGACATTGGGTGATAATTATTTATTTTGCTTTAGTTTCGGTCTTGATTTTTTACATTTTCAGTTCATTTTTATACCTTGCCTTGTTTATACCTTCTTCTTTATACCTCTTAGCTTGCAAGGCGTGATGTACCAACATTTTATTTTCAGATGTTCTACAATGTGCACGAGATCCAGATAAATGTCCTGGCACAGTGAACAAAATCAAGTATAGTCGTCCTATAATCCTACAGGTATTTCACCAAAACATGTTACATATTATATTACTAGTTTTACCAGAGCTTGTATTCAAATGCGTGCCTATAAATAATAAATGTAGTCCATTAATGTCCTCACAGAGGGGCACAGGCCTTTACCCGGATAAGAGTAAGATTAAGCCATACTCCACCACGCTGATCATGAACAACTTTCCCCAAGAAACAATGAAAAAAATATTTATCCCTAAGCACATAGACCCGATCAGCTGATTACAAATTACTATGGTAGTGACCGTGGTCCTAACAAGAAATACGATTTAGACAAATTGTGATAATACACATATTTAGTGTATTGTTAGATATAAATGTGACCGAAATTTCAGATTTTGTTTGTACACGGGTCTGAAATATTTCACAAAAACACATCTTGCTAGAATCACGTTCAGAGATATTCCATTTCCTGCTAGGATCACGTTTGTCTAAATGCCGGTTTGAGAAAACTACTGAACACATTAATCTTGCCAGTTACATTAATATTCGTGGTATTCGTTTTTGTAACTTTTTTCAATTATCACACCGTTTGGGAGTTTTTGGTAAATCATTAAAATGCCTAAATGGCTATCTCCCTAACAAAGCAACGCTAAGTCGAACAAGAGACACCTAATAACGATACATCTTACTCAATACTATCGCAACACCGAATTTCAAAAGCCTAGGATAGGCCGTTTCACCAAAACAACAACTTTTGTTATGAATTTGGACGAAAATATTTGGACCCCAAGATAAGCAGGATGTACTTTGTTTACAGCAAAATTTTTACCACTAGCATTTAGTTAGTGTGTAATTATAAACTTTTAAAACCAAAAAGTCTTAGAAATACAGTTTTTTTTATTGCGATTTCGACGATAATACGACCAAATTAAAATGATGATCCAAAAGCGTCCGTGCAGCCTTGAGACTTACATCCGCATTTTGCAGCGTTATATAATACAAGAAATTAATTGTAGCAAATTCCACGCCAAATAATTCAAGAAATTAATTGTAGCAAATTTAATAAGCTTTCATTTGAGACCAGACTAGTACCTGTAGGCCCAGCGGTTCTCTCAAAAACTGCAGATAACCAAGAACAGTCATAAACGGGTTTTGGGGGAAATACAAATACACTGTTCTCACGTCTTTTTATGGTTTTATTTTAATACGCATAATGTGAAATGAGTTTGTAGTTTAAATTTTACATGTTTTTACATGCAGCATTTCATGTCCTACTGGAGAGCAGCGTGTAGATATGAGACCTTCTCGAATCATCCGAGATAACAGTGATGTGGAAAAACTCAAAAACTGGTTTGCTCTCCACCCTCCATTTCCCGAAACTGTCAGTTTGCTTTCTATAAGTAGTGGTTTACTGGCAGGTCTTGAGATTAATTGCCACACCGCCCAGAGAGTTGGAACGGAGGTAGTAACGAAAATTGTGGGGCAAATGTACGACAAGGTAGTAATTAAACGGAAAAACAAAGTTACCACGCTGGCATCGATTACCTCATCTGTTAAATTGCCGGACAAAAACAGAAGAGTAGCTGTGGATCCACTCACAATTTTCCAGCGTGTATGCATTGCAAAGCAATCTGAACAGGATTTACAGGCTGACTTTAAGTATGAGTTGGCCCCGTTCCCGATGTCTCTGTTCAATGAACAGGGGATGCGCAAGGGCACAAAATCCAATCTGTACTCTGCCTTCACACATCTTTCCAGCCACACGCCGATAGATGCCAGCACTCACGTCGTTTTGGATGGTGGCTACCTCTTGCTGCATCGGAATAGCACAGTTCGAGAACTTTTGGCGCGTTCTACCACCTACGTCCGTAACCACTTTGGGAACAACGTCTCCATCGTTTTTGACGGCTACCCCGAAGATGCTACCAAAAAAAAACACCAAAACAGCGGAACGACTTCGGCGCTACGCAGCTCATTCCAGC
Organism: Argyresthia goedartella; assembly: GCA_949825045.1. Classification (NCBI taxonomy): domain Eukaryota; kingdom Metazoa; phylum Arthropoda; class Insecta; order Lepidoptera; family Argyresthiidae; genus Argyresthia; species Argyresthia goedartella. The sequence goes on from OX463810.1 coordinate 18,669,995, forward strand.
TATGAACGGACGTTCGATGAATCCACAGTAATTCAAATTGCTCAAGAGCATGTATTGGGCAATGAGAACAACAAGAGACGTCTAATAAGTAATAACTCTTCTTTGTGACTCCTGAAGGAGGGAGTAGAAGTGGCTATTGCCGAAGAAGATGAGGATCTAGAGATCGTCATGACGGCGTTTTATAAAGGAGCAGTAGCCGATCGGGTCGTCATAGTTGGAGAAGACGTCGACCTGCTCGTTCTTCTGAATGTTTTAGGCGCGAAAGAGAAAGCTCTTCTGAAGGTAGACGTTTGCTTCAACGTCTACCTTCAGAAGAGCACGAAGGGCAAAGCTGGTTGCTGTCACTACTCTACGACCTCCTACAACCACCAGGACTCCCAGCGATCACCAGGGATGGTACTATTCAACCACGCGTTTACCGGATGCGATACCACCTCTGCACCGTTTGTCCAAGGAAAGGCCAAAATCACTACACTTCTGAGCAAGAGTGAATCACTCGCTGAGCAAGTGGAGGTCTTCTTTCGGCCAGACTCCACCCCACTAGCTGTGAGAGAAGCAGGCATCTAGTGCTTTGTAGCTCTATATGGGGGTGAAATAGGGAGGGATACTTTGGATTTCCTGAGGTATAAGACGTTTGTCACGTCAACAAGCATAAACCTCGCCCGTTTGCCACAGACGGAAGATGCCGCAGGTCACCATGCAGAAAGGTGCTACCTCCAAGTGCAGAAGTGGCGGGGAGTCAACTTGAATCCCACTGACTGGGGATGGAAGATGTGTTCTCTAGGACTCACCCCCATCCCCACCATCATGGATCCCGCACCTCCTGCCCTTCTGGGAAAAATTTCATGTAAATGCAAGAAAGGCTGCTCTGGGAGTTGCTCGTGCAGAAAAGCTGGGCTTCACTGCTCAGTACTCCAGTCATGCGGTTGTAAATTGTGCATTAACGTCCCGGATTTGGAGGTGACATGATCGGACGATGATGATGACCCGACTACAGACTGGGCGCCTCTCCCAGCGACCATCACAGCCATCGAAACACCATCTTCGTGTTAGCCCAAGCCCGGGCCGTATGATAAAAAGAAAGGCATGATTTGGCAAATAAAACACTATATTAACATGATTTATATTAGTTTTCTTCTTTGTATAAATGTAATATATTTATACAAAGAAGACAAGCATATTAGTATGTAGGTATATAAAACAATGCTTGAAGATGATGTTACTCTCGATAGGAATTTTATCTTTTTCTTTTTTCATCACATAATTTTTCACAATATTGTTTGATAAATAAAACCTTAAAAAGACAGTGAGAACAGTATAATTGCATTTCCCCCCAAAATCCGTTTATGACTGTTTTTGGTTATCTGCTGTTTTTGAGAGAACCGCTAGGCCTACAGGTACCAGTCTAGTCTCAAATATAAGCTAATTAAATTTTCTACAATTAATTTCAAGTATTATTTGACGTGGAATGCGTATTTAAGAAGATATTCCACAAAACAAGAGAGCATTTCGAAAAAAAAATATTTTTTGGAAAAATGGCCTATATTTGAAGAACGGTATCTTGGGAACCAATGGTTATATAGAGGTCGCCTTGGTCCCAAATTGCAGCAAATTTAGTGAACTTTAAAAGTATCCAAAGTAACTATACCGGTCAGACTCTTCCTTAGCTAAGATATTGAGTAAAACTGAAAAAAGTCCGAAAATTTCAAGGTTTTTTGGGGTAAAGCGCCACTTCCTGAGTACTTTGCAAATTGCAAATCCGGTTTTTTAATATTGGTTTAGGTCCTAACAACATATAAAAAATGCAGGACGACCGGACCTTTTGCGAGCACGGACCCCTTTTCATGTTTAACTTGACTGCATTATCACTCTAGGGAACATGGTTAAATGGTTATACGCAGGTCGTACTCGGATTACCCCGAACCGACGAAATGGTTCACGGCCTGCCAATATTATGGTCGTAGCACTCGGATATCAACGCACCGACGTAGTTACGGCTAATCGGGATGCGTTTCACTCGGATTACCCCGACTCAATGAGGAACACGGTCGCACTCGGATTGCACCGAACCGACGCAGTGGGGAGCACGAAAGACGTCGCACTCGAACTACCCCGAACCGACGCAGTGGGGAACACGGGAGACGTCGCACTCGGACTACCCCGAACCGACGCAGTGGGGAACACGGGAGACGTCGCACTCTGATTGCACCGAACCGGGAGACGTCGCACTCGGACTATCCCGAACCGACGCAGTGAGGAACACGGGAGAAGTCGCACTCGGATTGCACCGAACCGACGCAGTGGGGAACACGGGAGACGTCGCACTCGGACTACCCCGAACCGACGTAGTGAGGAGCACGGGAGACGTCGCACTCGGATAGCACCGAACCGACGCAGTGGGGAACACGGGAGACGTCGCACTCGGTCTACCCCGAACCGACGCAGTGGGGAACGCGGGAGACGTCGCACTCGGACTACCCCGAACCGACGCAATGGGGAACACGGGAGACGTCGCACTCTGATTGCACCGAACCAACGCAGTGGGGAGCACGGGAGACGTCGCACTCGGACTATCCCGAACCGACGCAGTGAGGAACACGGGAGACGTCGCACTCGGATTGCACCGAACCGACGCAGTGGGGAACACGGGAGACGTCGCACTCGGACTATCCCGAACCGACGCAGTGAGGAACACGGGAGATGTCGCACTCGGATTGCACCGAACCGACGCAGTGGGGAACAAGGGAGACGTCGCACTCGGATTACCCCGAACCGACGCAGGTGAAGCTTAAGGGCGCTTCGCTTCGCTCAACTCCTTTACCCTTCACCTAAGCTACCGCAGTGTTTTACGCTTTTATATACATTATCGGCTGCGCATTGGGTGTTATATATATTACCTAGGCAAAGTATAAAATAAATAATATTTCATACATCACCTGCACGTTTTAGGCATTCTATATATTTCCTAGAGAATAGAATAGATTATTTATTGGGTAGTCTGCACTTAGCTTCTTAGGTTAGATTTTAAGATTAATTTACCCAATGATAATAGTCTTCACACTTTCACAATAGGTACGTAACGCTGCAAAATGATGACGATGGTATGTCTCAAGTACTACACGGACGGTGTGATAATTGAAAAAAGTAATTTCACATAAATTACAAACAAACTACCACGAATATTTATTTAGCCGGCAATATTTGTTTTTGGAGGGTAGCCTAGCAAGCAACAGTTAAAAAGTCTGTCTATCTATTTTAAATTAATTTCAATTAAAATAAAAGTTTAATGTCAATAATTTTATTATAAATCTAGGCCTAGACCCCTAACATCACTGGGCAAATCACATTTTCAATATACATACCTGGAAATCATATAACAATGGAGCTCTACAATAAATTGAACAACAATATGGAGAAGATAGTGACCACTTTCAACTCCAGGATGTCACAGTATGAGAAGGACCTTCGGGAGGCCGCCACCATGTCCTCGTCCAGCAGCCCACCCGATCTCAACACCATCGCCAGCGAGTTTGTGGAATTTAAGGCATTCACTTGGAACTGCCTTGACTTGCTGCGCGCACAGATGGAGTTGCTACTTGCTGGCCAGGACCGTCTCGAGATGGCGTCCAGACGGAAGGTGCTTCTTCTCCATGGTGTTCCTGAAGTGGAGAATGAGGACTCCGTTGACATTGGGCGTGCAGTATTGTCCGACCAAATGAAGTTGTCCCCGGAGTGTGTGTCCAACATCAGTGTTGTGCATAGACTAGGATCCATGAAGAAGCCGTCGCATCCCCGTCCGTTGTTGGTGAGGTTCTCGACCTTTAGTGCTCGCTCAGAGGCCTGGAAAGGCAAGACTGCATTGAAGGGATCCAGAGTCACAGTAACCGAGTTTTTAACAAAGACAAGGCATGAGGTGTTTATGGCTGCCAGGAAGCACTTTGGTGTGCAGAATTGCTGGACTACAGATGGCAGGATCATCTTGCTGCTTCCTGACAAATCCAGACAGAAGGTGGAGCGTATGTCGGAGCTTCTGGTTCACACCAGCAAGTTCCCTCCTTCTGTTGGGCAGTCGGATCCTGCTAAGATATCTGCTCCAAAGGCGGCTGGGGTTGCTTCAAGTGCAGTGGCTGCCTCTTCGGCGCCCGGCACTGCCAAGCGTCAAATCAGGCGCGCTGGTCCGACTAAAGCCAAGAAATAAACATCTTTTCCGTACTCGCTATCACAATTTGGACGGGTAATACTCATTTTCCCAACAAGGTAGTTATTTTATTCATTTATTTTTGTTCACCTTCAATAATGTATGTAATTATTTTTCGGTTTCTGTTTCATGCTCCTGTCTGAAGTCAACATTCATTCAATTCATGTTTGTCATTGTGTCAATTATGTCATCCTTTTATTCCAACACTGCCCCAACGTTCATCCAACGTTGAGCTGTTGTTGCTGTATTGTCGGACGGAACGCAGGGCGTGTTCCATATAAATTAATGTTAATTCTATACAAAAATAATGTTAGTGTTCCATATTATCTAAATGCTCTGTGTATTAGTGATTGTTCCACAATGTGTCCCGTTTTCGTGAAATTAGTCCATTTATGTGTATTATTCTTCCTCAATGTTTAGGATGAATTATTTTTCTGAATTTTCCCCCGAAAAGCCCAGTGTATGTACGTCTGGGTTCAGGCTATTTATTTATATTAATTTGAATATTTTTTTTTTTTTATAGTAATATCGATTATTGGGTTTATTTATTATATATATATATATATATATTTGTATTCATTTTATTAGTATATTTATTTTAGACTATGGATACCTACAACTTTAGTAATAGTTTCTTCTCATCTTGTGATAACGATATTTCTGTTAGCGCGGGAAGTGTTGGGTCGGCGGATGATTCGCTGTCATATAACTTGAAACGGGTGTTTTCAAACCTTGGTGCAAACTTCAACGTTGTTCATATTAATGCTCAAAGCATTCATACCAGCTATGCTGACCTTCTTGTAGTTTCTAGTGATCTGAACATACATGGCATTCTTGTTTCGGAATCTTTTCTCAAGCCATCTCTTTCTTCTGCCATGTATGCTCTGCCAGGGTTCAGTCTCTACCGGAACGACAGGATAGGCAAGGCTGATGGCGGTGTTGCTATCTACCTACGTTCTGACATCCCATGCAAAGTCATCAGCCAGTCGCCAAGCCTGTACTCTGGTTCTGCTGAACACCTGTTCCTGGAGATATTCTTGCGTCACAACAAAGTCCTCCTGGGTGTCTATTATAGCCCCTCTCTTCGAATCGACTATTTTAACTCTTTTGAAACCCTTCTCAGTGACTTGACTCCTCTTTATAGCGACACCCTAATTCTCGGCGACTTCAACACTTGCCTTCTCAAGAATAACGGTCGCTCAGCGAAGCTGAATTCTCTTGTAAGTTCATTTAACATGCATATCCTTCCTCTAGAGGCCACTCACTTTCAACCACACTGCACCCCCTCTCTTCTAGATCTAATGATAACTTCTGACATGTCTAAGGTTGCTGCGCATGGCCAACTTAACGCCCCTTTCTCCTATCACAATCTTATTTACCTCTCTTATAAGATAAAGCCTCCCAAGCGTGCAGCTAAATTCCTTGACATTCGTAGCTTCAAGGGCATGGATATAACCTCCCTTAATTCAGACGCCTCCTCTGTCGACTGGTCGCCTGTCTACGGTAGTGAGACCATTGATGACAAAGTACGGAACTTCAACTCTATTGTCCTGAGCTTGTTTGATAAGCATGCTCCGGTCAAGAGGGTTAAAGTGAAGCATCTTCCTGCACCGTGGCTTACTGACACCATTAAGGGTCTGATGGCTAAGAGAAACCGTGCCAAGTCTAGATATAAGAGGGATCCGACCGACGAGAATCTTTTAATTTTCAAACGCCTCCGTAATCGTTGCACTCGCCTGTGTCGTGATTCTAAACGCCGTCATATCTACGAATGTATCGAGAGCTATACTCCAGCACAGGTCTGGAAGTTCCTGAAGACCCTTGGTGTTGGTAAGTCACAGGAATTGGCAGCCGGAAATGTCGATCTCCGGGGTCTCAATAGTTTCTTTGCAACTCCCCCTGTCGCGATAGACTCCCTCGTCAAGGATGCAACCCTTCGTAACCTACGGTCCAAGGCATCATCCCTCACCTCAGCATTTAATTTCATCCCTGTCGGAATCGGCGCAGTAAGGAGGGCAATACTGGCAATCTCGTCGAAGGCCATAGGTGAGGACAAGATATGTTCGCAGATGATAACAACTATCATTGATGTACTGTTACCTCTCATCACCCACATAATTAATGTGTCGCTTGACCAATGTTGCTACCCCAGCCAGTGGAAATTGGCACTTGTGATTCCCCTCCCCAAAACGTCTAATCCCGCCTTCTTTAAAGATTTCCGTCCCATTTCTATTCTGCCTATCCTCTCCAAAGTCCTGGAATCAATTGTCCACTCCCAACTCTCCTCCTACCTTTCCTCAAAAATGTTACTGAATCCCCACCAATCAGGTTTCAGGCCGGGTCACAGCACTACCACAGCACTGCTCAAAGTCACTGACGACATTCAATTAGCTATGGATCAAAAGCAGCTTACGGTCCTTACACTGCTTGATTTCAGTAGCGCCTTTAACTGCGTCGATTTCGATATACTAGTCGAAATTTTAAAGTCACTTAATGTCTCCTCGCACTCTGCTCGCTGGTTTGACTCCTACCTGAGAGACCGCCAGCAACGCATTAAGTCTGAGGAGATCTCAACGGACTGGTGTGATCTCTCCGCAGGTGTTCCGCAGGGAGGCATCCTTTCTCCTCTCCTCTTCTCGGTATTCATTAACTCCATCTCTGACGTTCTTACCTCTTCTTATCATCTGTACGCAGATGACCTTCAAATATATCGGCACTTCTCTCCGTGTGATGTGAATCTGACAGTAGAGGCGTTGAATGCTGATCTCGATAACATCAGGAAATGGGCTACCTCTTATGGTCTGCTTGTCAACCCGGGCAAATCGCAGGCCATGATTTTGGGTACTCGTCACTCTCATAACCTAGTTCAGAAAATGCCCGTCGACCCTATAGTGTATGATGGTAACATAGTCTCATACAGCGAGAAGGCCAAGAATCTTGGGGTTGTATTTGATAAATTGTTGTCCTGGTCGCCCCATGTTTGTGAGGTCAGCAGACGAGTCTTTGCGTCATTTCACTCCCTACGGAGATTGCAGCACTTCCTGCCACAGCAGACTAAAATCACCCTTGCCCAGTCCCTCCTACTACCTTTAATCGACTATGCAGATGTTTGCTGGATCGGTGCGAACGAAGAACAACTGAACAAACTCGAACGACTTCAAAACCTCGGGATTCGGTTTGTCTTCGGGCTGCGCAAGTATGACCATGTCTCACAGTATCGCAAGGAGTTGGGGTGGCTTCCGATCCGCCTTCGTCGTGATATGCACGTTCTCTCCTATCTGTTCAACATTTTGCGAAACCCCCGCTACCCCTCATATCTTCGAGAACGTTTCGAGTTTATTTCCTCCAGGCATAGCAACCGGAGATCCCACACGATGTCTCTTCTCTCTACTCCTCGGCATAACACTGCCGCTTACAAACACTCGTTTAGGTTAACGGCGATCCGACTGTGGAACGCACTTCCCTGCGCTATTAGAGATAGTCCCTCAATTTTCACTTTTAAGACAAGATTGAAAGAGCATTTCCTTTCTCTTTCGTGATAGGTACTTTTATATATGTATATATAAGTAGTATATGTTTGATATATATAAAAATTTTTGCTTTTGTATTTTATTTAGTATATATCATGTATTAAATTATTATGTTTTAGTTGTAAACAATTAGATGTACAGTTTTATTGCGCACTAGGACTCTCCTGTTGCACAATTTTTCCTGTCCTACCTAGGTTTGCTGGTAGAAATCTCTCTTTAGAGATAAGCTCGCCTTTGCTCATAAAATGTTTTGTTACCTTACTATTTCTATAAGATTTCTGTGCAATAAAGAATATGAAAATTTGTGTGTTCAGTAGTGTCTCAAACCAGCATTTGGTCAAATGTAATACTAGCAGGAAATGGTATGTCTCTGAAACCCGTGGACACACAAGATTGGCATTCGGTCACAACACGACATACTAAATGCCCATATAAGTGGAACCTTTAGATTTGAAACTTTCTTGCTTTCGTTTCGAAACGTGATTCTAGTAGCTAGTGTTTTTCTGAAATATTTCAGCCCCCGTGTACAAACAAATTCTGAAATTTCGGTCACAATGATGGTTACTATCATCCCCTAAAATATGGTTAGCTGATAATATGTCACCTATATTTGTTCCAGCATTTCCCTCTACACAGACTGTCTGACAGCATTTGCACAGAACCGGATGCCCCGCCGCTGCCAGAACGGAACATCAGATTTAGAAACAAAATTGATGCATTATCCAAAGAAGCGACAGATTACCTGGTTCATAGACTAAAACCCAGGGGCGTGTTCGGCGGGCACACACATCACGGATGTCTCGTGCAGCATAGTTACGAAGAAGGGGCTGTTGAGTTTGACGAGCATTCAGTGCCGTCATTTTCTTGGAGGAACAGAGCTGATCCGAAGTACATGCTGGTAAGTTAACTGGAGTTTCTATGGACTCATAATTTCTTTACATCTCCCTTTCATGATATGACCCATGGGTTTGCATTTTCTGCAATATTATCATTAACACGTCAACAATCTGTTGTGTTGTTTTAGGTGACGTTTACACCAGGTGATTATGCAGTGAACAAATGTGCCTTACCAACAGAGATGACCATTATTGTAACCGCTGTGATATTTATGTGTTCTGTGATAACTCTCCATTTCTTCTGTCAGAGATAAGTTTCCTTTTTTGTTCTATAGCATGTTGACTGATTTAAAAATTTATTAGTTAGTAGTTATGTAGTTAATGCAAATAAAACATGCCTCAGACTGAAACGAGGGATTCTGTTTTGCTTGGAACAATAATATGAATGAGATCATGCCGTGGCATTAGTCATTCGTAAAGTTGTTTATCTACACACGTATCATACACCCTACGCATGTTACGGTCAGCATAATGTTCTACTTTGTAAAAACACATTTCTTATCTGAATATTGAACATTATGACCATAATGTGTAAATTTTCTACATATTATGACATTCAAATTTCGAACGCTGACGCCCGCCTGTGTGCCGCCCCTACTTTGTCTGTGAAGTTGATACTACAGAACAAGCTAAATAACTCAATGCCACAATGCCGGTCAAACATGCGGTTCCTGAACACATCAAAGGGAGTTTATGATATGTGTGTAGATAAACTAGTGTATGTAACTGCACATAATTAGGCATTATGTATCAGTCACATAAACTACTATTAACTGCTTTTCACATAGATCTAGCTTTCCAATGAAGCATTCAATTTAAAAAACAAGGTTGTAAATAAGACGACGGCGCTGTAATAAGTCCAGGTTTATATTTTCACAATAAATATTTTGACAAGATCGAGCACTTTGTACACTATACACAATAACTTACAACTAAATGACATCTTTGCTTGAAACTTAGGTTCCACCTTAAGATAAATACTTATTTATCACAAATGCCTATAAATAAGTTACATTAGGATTCAGCTGATGCAATTCATTTACTATCCATTACACGTAGCGTAATAAAATAAGAGGTAGATGACATTAAGAGATTCATAAAATTATCCTTTTTAGTTTAGTAAATACTGATAAGAAATTTAAAAGTAGGTAAGTATAGAAAACTTATGAAGTTACTTTTGAGATTCGGTTGGATAGTTAAGTATATCAATTTGTAGCAGTAACTTGGAACTGTCAAATTTCTTCGGTTCTACTTTTAGTTCTGATTCTAACATTTTTTTAAGTACACTAATTACTTCCTTCAACACATACATAAATAAACAATGCAACGAACATTACACTCATCAATACCTAACGCTTACATCTAGGTTCAGTCTATTTTTAGTAAACTCCAAAATGAGTTTTACACCTAAATAATACCTACTGAGCATTGATTCATCTATACTAATAGCATACATAGATAAATTCGTGATCATGTCCCAATGTCCTGGGATATAACTGAATCTACACTATCAATAAATACATAGTACAGACCTTTAGTCTAAATCGATTATTAATGAGCAACGGAAATTAAATCATCATTGTAAGGCACAATACATTGTTCTTCAATCTAAAATTCATCGTAACTAAGTATATTTAACCGCCGACAAAAGAGTACTGTCTGTGGCACCCTAGCGCGCTCAATCGTGGGGACGGGTTTTAATGTGGGTTTTTTAAATGGTATTTGGCACTCACCAGTGTGATTGGCGGATTCCGCCAAATTAAATTTTTGCCCGACAGTGGGCCTGGCGGATTCCGCCAAAAGTTTATAGGTACAATTTCGCGTTGTAACGTCACTTTTATAGCTACCTATCTCTTTCTTTCTTTTTACAAAACGCTGAGGAAGGAACGAGCTAATGAATGAGATAAATTCTAATTAGAATACTAGGACCCACAAAAATCAGGTCAGTGGAGTGTAGCGGATTTTCAAAATGGCAGAGCCCACTGGCGAGTGGATGTTAATTTTTTTTTTAAATTGTTTTTGTAATATCCCTTATCCTAACCAAAACATATTTTTAAGTAAAATACAATCCACTCAATACCACATTTGAGTTTACATACGAGTATTTTTAAATACTGATTCTGATCGATTCATAAACACAAAACAAAAATCAGGATTTTGTGACACATCACGTCTTTCAAATCACTACACACTTGGTAACTAAAAGCAAATTAACAGTAAAGAAGGACAAAGCCGTTGTTGGCTCGGCCCTTTCTTGATTTCTATAAGAATATAATTTGAAGTACCCTTGGATGGGTGTTTGCTGGTGGTGAAGCTTGAAGGCTGTGATGTTGTGGCAAGTCATGCGAGCGCGATCTTTGTCCACTTGGCGGCTTCACTTTAGGCGTTTGCTTCTGATGGTAGCCGGAATGTGCATGCTTCGCTGATGAGCAAATGACGGCGTGAAGGTACCTATCGTATCTACAGAGGTTGGAGTCGCCTCCACTATTCGCTAGATCTAAATATCCGTTACCCGAGTTCTCGGTCTTCGTCTTGTGGAATGTAGTCGATATTGGCTTTTCGCTGATCGTGTGCGATCTGTTCCGATGCTTCTGGTATTTGGCGATCTCCTCGTCGGCCGCTGGTTCGCTGGGCTTTCTGTGGGAATAAACATTGCAATTATTATTGCTATTCGAGCGAGATATCTTCATAAGATAATGTCATTCATTCATCTGCTCATGGTTCATCTCAAATAATGTTCTTTACATAAAAAAGCAGACCAACCTTGAAGTTTGAAAGTTCATGTGGTTCTTCTCCATATTGGCCTGGATGATCTCGAGCAGCTCCTTCCGCTGCAGGCTGCCGGAGCGTTTCTTGTGGTGCTTCCTCTCTCGGTGTTCCCGGCGCGAGTGTCGCGCTGCTCGCGGTGGCGGCGGCGTGGCGGCGCGCGGCTCGCGGCGCTCCGAGGAGCCGGAGGACTTGGAAGAGTCCTCGTCGGGGGACAGCCGCCGCTCCTCGTCCGCTTCCCCCTCAGCGGGCGAGCAAGAGGGCGGCGCGGGCGGAGCGGGCGAGCTCGAGCGCCGCCGCCGTCGCCGCCGTACCTCCCGCACCTCCCGCCGGGCGGGACCGCGACCGTGTTCCGGGATCACCGTCAGCCTCACTTGGATAGTCTTCGACCCGTAGTGGGGCACCGTCACCGACTTCCCTATCGACTCGTATATCGTCGACACGATCCCCGCGATGTCCTGTTAAAGATAACGGCGTTAGTTAGTTTGATGACTGTGTGGCGTTGTGGTTCGAGAGGTCCCGGGTTCAACCCCGGGACGGGAATAAGAAGAAAAAATTATGTTTGTTCATTTGAATGATGTTTGTTCATTTGTGTGTCGTCGATGTTTCTGGGTCCCATGACACAGGATGTCTAGTGTGGGGCCAGAAGCAATGTATATGTCGCAGTTAGTTGGTTAAATCAAGCACTTAACTAACACCCTAGACCGTTAATTAAAGAAAGCAATGTATATGTCGCAGTTAGTTGGTTCAATCAGACACTTAACTAACACCCTAGACCGTTAATTAAAGAAAGCAATGTATATGTCGCAGTTAGTTGGTTCAATCAGACACTTAACTAACACCCTAGACCACTAATTAAAGACCGACGTTTAACCGAGTCACTAGCATTTTGATTTAAATAAAGCATCGTCGAAAACGTTTCATAACCTGTCTTACCGAAAGCCTGGTTAAATAATGTAAAACAAGATGGCGTCACGACAACAGCTGATTAGTCTATCTTTTCACTATTGATTTGCACAGCTTATACCAGGGCAAAACCTTGCGGTAGCTTAGGTGAAGGGTAAAGGGAGTAAGCGAAGCGAAGCCCCTTTTATCCTTCGTGTTAGGTTGAACATGTAAGAACAACAAAAAATACTTAATACATTTAAGTACACATACGTAATATTGTTTAAATCTTGTTGCCTGGGAACGTTTAGACAACTCGTTAAATGTTTCGTTCACTCACTTGTCTGACGGAACTTTAGCGACTTGGTTAAACGTCGGTCTTTAATAACCGTCTAGGGTGTTAGTTAAGTGTCTGATTTAACCAACCAACTGCGACATATATGTATACCGGTATATAAATGTTTATGTTTAGTTCCGAGAATATTTTTTGTTACACCTGTCGAGGATAGGTCAGGGTGTCATATTCGTGTTTATGAAGCGGAAAGTGAATACTAACATCCTTAGTCATACGACCGTGTCCGTCGAGGTCGTAAAGCGTGAACGAGAACTGCAACGGCTGCTGCTTGGACGGTTCGGGGTGTTGCATCTCCACGTCGCACGTCAGTTCCTGAAAGCACCAATTTCCACATTTATTCAATGACGTCTTTAAAATTGTAAAGTTTGTATATGGTGTCCAGCTGTTTATGAATGGACGAGATACCTACATAGCGCGTCTGCGCGGCGCCGCTACTCGTCGGCCGGTGCCCTTATCTCTCGCTATAAAAGGAAACTAGCCGCGCCTTTACGATCAAAACGATATAAGCCAAAGGCGCACCGTGCCGACGCTTCGAGATACAAATAAGTGATTCATCTCAGCTAGTACGTACGTACACAGCAGTATAAGAGACGAGTCTGTACGACACATCAGATAGATGCGAGGGAATATTAAAGAACAACAGTCGTCGCACTGTCTTGCTAACAGTAATTTACTGTTATTTGTCTTACAATGTACCATAGCATTATTACAACTCCGTCGTCGGGGGATTATAGAATTAATCTTTCCATAGTGACCCCTAAATCCAAGTCACGATTTCCTGGTACCGCCGGCTACAATCACCACTTTCTATCAGCCATTCACGACTGAAGCAGAATTAAATAATGAACCTTTTTGCTGTTGTTTCTAGGTGTGGTTTTTAGTACTTTAACCAACTTCCAGTGAGTGAGACTGCATATATGAATTGAACGAAATGTGAGCCTGAAAACTTGAACTGATGTATACTTAAATAGCACCCACATCCTCGATATCTGCTCCCATAGCAGATCAAAATCATAGGCTTTCAAACGTGCTTTCTTATGCGTTTCCGACGAAAAAATTTCATGGTTTATGATGCTTACCTCAAATCTAAGCCTCGGCTTCTCATGTTCATTATTGTTATTGAGTGTGGGCGAGGGTGGTTTCTTCGGGGATGTGGCGGTGCGGCTCGAGGGCGGGGTGCAGGGCTGCAGCAGCGCCCTCGCCTCATGAGGGAGCAGGTCTGGTGGCGCGCTGCATTGTGAGGCCCGTCCCATGAGCTCTTCCGTGTCCGTCCGTTCGTCTGTCCCGACTGTAAGTGAGAAGATTTAGGTGAGTTACAGTATTAATATACGTAGTTGGTTAAGTAGTAGTAGCGGTAACGATTCCAAGAGTCATTAGTACAGCCCGCGCCGGGTTTCTTGGCCTCTTGAGTCTTTCTTGTACTCACGTCCCGCAACCCCCTCCAGGCGGCATTCAGAGCCAACAAAATTGGCGTTACATGTAATTTAGGCAATTACCTCTACAAATTACTCAATTTACACACAGATTCTGACTTCTTCTTCTTCTTTGTGTACTTGGTAAAAGGCTGTAAGTTAGAGTTATTGCTAGATGTTTTGAATTATTCCAGATAATGCCAGCGCCTAACTGGCACAGTACTTCGTGGTCTTAAAACGTATAATAATGAAATAATGAAAATATAATACTGACATCGATACATCATTTTATAGCAAACTTAAAAATTTTACTTAGTCTTTCGGAGACTGGATTATCTTGTTTGGCAAGATCTTGGCATCGTGCCTCTACACAAAAATCTCTCTCAGGATCTATAAAGACTCGAAGTTCCAGTGAAATATGGAAGTGTATGTTTTTGGCATCGTGCCTTCATATCTCCTAGATCTGATATGATGGCTGTAACTTTTATAGAATTGAGTTTGCCTGCGTAGCTAGATTCGAGTGCATTCTATTTTAGATATCGGATCATTCGAAAATAATTCATGTATAGCCGATCGGCAATTTTTTCTGTGTAGCCTGATTCAGGCAACGCAAGAATATTTTGCTGAACAAACGACCAAGAGCTACGAGCACACAATCAAAATCGTTGACGCAGTGATATAGATTTGCACCCAGCTACAGATTGAAACCAAAAATTGTTTCATCATTTGTAGAGGGATCAATTTCATTGGTGGATTAATCGAATATATGTACATAACTATAAAATGATTCAATACAGAGAGTTCAGTCTCTACAGCCTAATTCAACATTCCAGGGCGGTGGAAGAGTGATACAAATGAAGACAATCGATGCGAGATTAGAGAAAGCTTTTTATCTAAGCCGAATGAATGACAGCAGAGAAAGTGCCACGAAAATTGAGGGCTGCGAGAATAAACCTGGATAAACAAGAATACTTCTTTGACATGGTAAGTAGGTTATTCCAAGATTTCCAAGGATATCTCATAATATAAACGGAGATCAATAGAAAAGGAACACGGGGACTTATAAAATGCTTCGACTGATTTTTGTCGAGTTCTCAGAACCGACGATGCTGTCGAGCAACGACTCGATTATCGTCCAGGAGAATAATAAAAGAATCTCAAGAGTTTCTCAGAAGGAATTTCATGGTTATATCTTTGATTGAAGTATTTAATTAGAAGTTTCAAAGATTTGAAGCTGACATGCATAAAATAATCCATCAACCCGAATCAAAAGCAACCGATCAGGGAGAACAGAGCTCTGTAAAATTGTTTAATGCTTAATGTAGTACATCTAAATTTTACATATAGTTTGGTCCTGTTTCTGCAAGCGTAGAGTTGGATGAAAATCTAACTAGAAGTATGTAAGTAGATAAAAATTACGGAAACTATTGGATCCAATTTAACTTCTCCTGGCTCATCAAATTTTCATCTAGCGAGTCCATCCAATGCCATCCATTATCCACACTAGTGCGTCCGAAAAATGTATCTTCTCTTTGAGTACTTATGCCAATGCCATGCATGAAAGACCATTACAGAATTATAGAACTCGCGATAACTGAATACATATTCATAGTTAATTTGCTCAACGCTCTCAGTTTTGACCGTCCAAAAATTCAAGGCACCCAGCAAGAAAAACACAATACAATCTTTGAATGGATACAGGCGAGGCAACAAGTTATCGGCGAAGGCAAACGGTCGGGCGGCGGCGTCGGCGAAATGCGCACAAACGACAAAGTCGGCTCCGCGTTTCCTGGAAGGCTCTCTGGGAGTGCGGCTAATACCTGCTGCCCGGTACCCCGGGAACATCTGCCGATAATGGCGATATCATCGGCGTCCCACCATATACTCAATAGGTACTACGGATTTGGTCGGCTGCAAGATGCAACGCAACGCCCCGTCTCCAATTCGCGTGCATCAGGTTTTAGAATAGTCTCCTTTAGGAGCGAATATGTAATTGGAAACCTGCCTTTGAGGTTTGAAGTCGGTATAGGGTTAACTTTCATTGCATTATACATAAGGTAAGCCAACAATCAGGTTTTGGTAAGCCAACAATCGTTTTGTCTCCTGCAGTTTTATTAGAAACATTGCCTCATGGAATCAACATAAATTATTTTTATGGACAAGAAATCAAAAGTATATTAGATAAGGAACCAAACAGTAAAATGAGAAAGAACGCCACAAAAAATCCGAAGTCACGGCCGCGATTGTGGATGCCGACAAAAAATAATACAAGATGAAAGAAAATGCAGCCGCCGAGCGAGCCGCGGGGTGAGGCAGCGGCGGCGGCGTGGTACCGCGCCCGCACCGCATTCCTTCACTTTGATTTAGTAAAAAGTTCCGTCCGTGCCGTGACTAGCGAACTTCGCTCTGAATAATAAACAACACCAATAGCTGTAATCCTAGTAGGCCGCGTACAATTCCTCAACTTTTATTTTGATCCTGATTTACGCCACCCATGCTACTGCTGATGAATCTCGCTGGCGTCTCTCGAATCATTTAGCATCAATTAATCAACTGCACCCGTCCGGTGAACTTTGGCCGGAGTAACGTAAACAAAGCCGCAAATATGCAGGCAGCAGCTTGAACGATCATTCAAGATCAATTAGCTCAGGTCACCCGCCAAGAAGAGGTCATTCCGTTGGAGTCCTATGGCCGTCCATAAGACAATGCTGTCACTACAGGACTTCTTTAACTTTCAATCAACATAGGTACACTTTTTGTTTTTGGTTCATTGTTCCCAATTCCCCATGTATTTTTACACTTTAAATATTAGAGATACGCCAAATTATGCAACAACCGATGTACTAGTACCTGAACCAAGTGCTTTACTTCCCTCCATTGTATTCGTATTCTTGGTATCAACGCCGTGCTATAAATCGTTCCCGTACAAAAGTCGAGTTGACGACGTCAAAAGAGTAGCTTAGTGCGGGGGCGGGGTTTCCCTTTGATGTTAAAAGGTATCATTGTCTCCGCTCCGGTGACGAGCTTTCAACTTTTCTCTTTGAAGTTAATCAAATGAACGTCGTGTCTCGGTTTTCATCTATTTTTATTAACAAAGTACCTACTACGAGATTCGTCGTGTATAATAGGATGTATACGATCAAGATCAAGCACGTTTGAAAGAGAACGAAGCTCTAACGTATTTGAGAGTAAAGTATGCAGATCTATCATTTCGAAAGGCGATCAAAGAGCAGCAATTTTCTTTGATGTTGGTTTTGATAGAATCTCTTCTCAACGGCGGAAGCTTAATTTTTATTTTCATAGAGCACTCAGCATTTAATAAACATCTTGAAAAACTGCGAGTTTTTTCGATCTCTGAACTCGATTTCATTTATTTGATAGGAATATTTGTGTTTCCATTGACTTTACGATACTTTGAACTTTACGGACGCTTAATTATACAATTTGCTACACTGATCTTCCTAATTAGATATTTAAAGTCTAGAGAACATATTATTTACAATCCTTGTAATTTATTAGAATCTGCGGTTTCAAATTAACGACCTGCTGAGATATTTTTCTTATTCGATCTGGCGGCGAACGGGCGTAGGTATGCGGCGTCGCTTTGATGTGGCGTTCTAATGTGTTATGTTGTGTTCGATGGAGATAACACATACGATGATAAAACTACACACGTATCGAGCCGACACTATTATTATAGTAACAGGTATTAGATATGATAGAATGAGATAAGGTTTTTTATTCTTCTAAAGTCCGTAGGTAGAGTTTGCTGGTATTCCGAGTTCTTTATGAAATTATCTGTACCGTGACTGTTGTTATTTTTATTGCATCAGTCAGCCATTTAGAATAATAATTTGTTATACATTTTCGTTATGTTTATTACTCTATGAAAGCGTTTTTTCATTAGAATTTTGTCATCTCGCAAATTTGATTTGGTCATATCATTCCTTAAATCCTTAGCCCTGTTTGTCATTGCTAGCTGTGATTTTATTTGCGATGTTGATTTGTTTACAGTACACAGATATTAAGCTTTCCAACCCCAACTCACACTAGAGAATAATCCAATAAAGTATAATTTATTTTTTGTTATAATGTATAACTATAATGTTAATTGCATTTACGCTGTCTTTTAAAGCCAATAAAAAAATGTATTTTGGAGTTTACTTAAACCTTTACCTACTTACTTACATCAGTATTATCTACTCTAGTTGTTTATCGTTCCTCTAAGCCTGCCTTATATACTATCATCATGTCTACTTAAGAACATTCGACACATTTAAACCAAATGGTATGAAAGTCCCAAAACAAACGCGCCATTCAAGTATTCATGGCCGCGTTGCGTGAGTGCATGCGGCTGTCATCGGTCTGTGGGCGTCGAAAACAAAAACACACTGGAAGGTTCAATCACAAAAGCTGTACACTTACTGCTGAACTTCTTGTATCCATTTCTGAACTTGTTGCGCCACCACTTGACGAAGTGGTGTGCCATGGGGGCGTCCGCGGCGACGGCGGGTGCCGGCACTCTCAACGTTTCGTAGCACGTCATGCGCTGCGCTCACGCAAGCATCCCGTACTTCAATCGAACCGCACGTATTGCCGATTCTCACTCAAATAATCACTAATGCGCGAGGTATTCACTAACACTTGGCACTGTTCACCAGCACTGCTGACGACAAATCCGGAGTGGTGTTTACGAAGTTTGTGACCCACTTGGCCGCGTGTTTGTGAATGTTGGGGCTTGCCGAACGACCGTCCCGCTTGCTTGCTGTCGAGTGACTGATGGACGGGACGACGCGACGGGGGGACG
Source organism: Argyresthia goedartella (assembly GCA_949825045.1). Classification (NCBI taxonomy): domain Eukaryota; kingdom Metazoa; phylum Arthropoda; class Insecta; order Lepidoptera; family Argyresthiidae; genus Argyresthia; species Argyresthia goedartella. The sequence goes on from OX463810.1 coordinate 18,688,844, forward strand.
ACGCGGGCAGGGGACTCACGCAGCACGGCACGGCACGTAGGGCGGTGCGGAAGGGGCGGGAGGGGAAGGGGGTACCGGCGACACAGCGACGTGCGTGGGCCGTGGGCTCCCTCGTCGCGTTGTTGTCGTCGCTTTGCGGGGAGGTTAGGAACGTTCTATCGACGAGTTCTGCGCGATAGCGACATGTCGCGCGATACAGTCTAGACTAGACGTCTAAAGGCTGGGATTACGAAAACAATAATACTTATTTGCGAATTTTCAAATCATTAGAGGTATCCCTTATTCTAAAAAGTTTATTCTTCTATTGATTTCCAAACTCATTCATTAGGTAGGTTGTAGGTGTCTACGCCGCGCCGTGCCAAAGAGTCTTCGTTGATATTACTATCTACAATGCTGATTTTAGCAACCAATGAAATCTCATACCGCTCCTATGATACAATTTCATCCATCGTGCAAAGTAACTCATCAAGGCTATTATATGTCCCTACCTACTACTACCAACTTCTACTAGATATGTTTGGTGTTGATCTCGATGAAGATCATCATTTGTTGCTCTAAAATTCATCTGGATGTCCAATTGTCTTAAATGCTAACGCAAGAGTTAAAGATCGTGAACATCTTACCAAAACAATTGTAGAAAAAATTTAACCCCTCCGTTTTTCCGGATAAATATGTAATAAGCTTCCGTATTTTTTTTAACTATTACTTATTTGTTTTAGCCATTTAAGACAGCATGAATACCTACAATTAAAAAGGTCATCTTCGAGATTCATACCTGAATGGAAGCTGAGCTCGCGTTGCCATAACTACTTATAGGTATTATACCATATTTAAATAGTTACATATACCTACCTATACTCTACAAAGTGTAGCAAGAGACTTGAATGAGATCTAGTATGTAAGACTTTATTAGCTTTGACATATTGATTTATTGTCTTGCCTTAATTTGCATACTTGGGCCTTTTTCTGCTATGCGGTTTATATCACACATCTTCCGTTTTTCATTAACTTTGCTACCACCTTTTGGCATCCCTGCGTGCATTTCTAGTATTTTATTTTCATAATGTGATAATAATATGTAATAGTTTCCGTGCTTGGATCTGTCTTGCTTCTTGTTTGCTTTTTGGGTTTTTCTATATTTTCGCTCATTGCCGGTTTCGACATGTTATACTTATTGGGATTCTTGATTTTTGTTTCTTTTTACATTCAGTATAATATTATTTCTTGTTTTATCAATAGCTTTATATATAAAAAGCTTAGGTGTGTAAATCTTGGTGCTTTGCCATCTCAACGATCTGTATCTATTGTATGCTGAATGTATTTCTGTTGCTTTACGCTATTAGCACATACTCAATAAAATTGCGAATCTCTTAATGCATGATGCATCTGCATTTCATACATTATTTTAAACTTGCTGACTTTTATTATGTACCTTTTCATGAAGCCTTTGCCCAGCAGTGGGAACATCACAGGCTAAGTAAAAAAAAAAATAGTCTTCACTACGCATTGGACTGATGTTTGTATAACTCATCCCATTTAATTCCTTTTTTGCATAGTGTATCTTAATTTGCTTGTGCTATTGCGGCTGCTTATTTACATTCTTGTAGTTTAAGTTTTTATATTAATGTCATAATGTCTGCGAATGAAATTATTAAATGGGTGTAAAATCTCAGAACAATAACTTACTTACTCTGTGTGTAAAATACTGCAAAACTACATTCTGCAATTGTCTCGCAATAATAAAAAATACTCCATTAAACTAGATGTGGTCTAATGCAGGCATTGCATATAAAACGGTGGGGTTTCACTACGCCCGTAAGCCTCCGTCCATCCGGCCAGTGACCCGGGCTCCAGACCAGAGATCACAAAAAAGATTATGGTGGCCGAGCCGATGCCGCACAGCATCGGCCACCGCAACATCCGATCTTATATTCCCAGTAGACCAGTCGGTGGTAAAGAGACCAAACTTCTGGGAATGGGAACTAAAACGATCACGGTATCAAGGTATCAAGATGAATTGCAAAAAGTTTTCAACTTTGAACAGCCTAGACTAGCCATCATCAGCTTTAGTATTCTTAGAAGCCTGCTATGGGTGCAGCTGCCATTGTGTGGGCCGGAGGGGCAGGAAGTAACGGCTGGCGGTAGGGGGGAGAGGAAGATACGTTTCGATTTAGACTTTTATTACCTCTTCGTGTTAGGTTTATTGTCGTGATGGTTACTATCCAACACGGAGATGAGGTCGTATCCCAAAATTGACTTACAACAAACAGAGATTTTATGTCCGTAATAAAGAGATCGTGCGGCTGCCCTCTCTCTCAATTCTCATTTAGAACAATTTTATACTTTGTTAGTGGCGATGTATCTATGAATTCTATTCTGTGCGTAAAATGGACTTGCTGGTTTCGGAATACCACACAAATGCTAATGTTCCTTTCGGATCGTGTCAATTATTCTCAGTCAACATCAGTGTCGCTCGTTGCTTTTAATCGTATACTCAGGAACTTTATTGGAAAACTATTCCTAGTCTACTCCCTTTATCAGTCATATCTTCATTCTTGTACTTGTCTTGATATTTATTCTTCATCCTAGAAATCCTCACTTGTTATAAAAAAACTTTTGTGGTCAAATATTAGACCCATATAAAACCATTGTGCCCTTCCATGGATGATGTAATGCTATAAACATCTCCATTGAATACGGTGCCCTAAAACCTTTTCGTGGAAATTAGAAGCCTAGAATCCAGCCACGTGGGTGGCGGGTTCTACGTAAAATAGTTCGGTGATTCACAACGCCCTGACAATATCAATCGATCGAACGCCAGTTCTCCCGTTTTCTTCAAACTTGTGCACAAAACATTGTCACATGCAGGCTGCCCGTTCAACCTGTTATTTGACTCTTGTTTGTAAGATTTACGGCTTATTATTGCTTGGGGAAGGACAGAAATAGATAAGTTTGTAAGAAAGAAACTAAGAGTGAAACCGCCGTGAGTTTGACTGACCAAGGACCACCCTGATTGACCACCGGTACCTCCTCCGCCCAAAATATAATTTTGGACCTTGTGTAGATCATATGTTAGGTGATTTAATTCCTCCGTCGATAGTTGCTTTACATTTGTGCTGTTATTTAGTTGTCAATACTTATATTAGCATTAGCAAATGCACGTTCTTTGCGTGCTGAAAATCATTGTTCGGTAATACATCTGACAAACATTGGTAGAGATATTATAATTTTATTAGATTATAAGAGACCATTCAATAGTTAGTTCATTTGAAGTTTTGTTTACTACCTAGTACGAAGATGTAAACTCTTATGATCATAGGGATATCACACTATCAAGCACTTACAATTATAAAGGCAATCAAGATGTGACCTGGAATGCTGATAGTGGCTTTATTTTCGATGCTCTTTTGGCACTGGGCCAGCTATGCTCTTCGCGTTGTTGTTAACTGTACGTATACTCTTAGCGCCATTGGGTTGGGGTAATGTGGAAACTCGGGACTTATTTATGTAATATCTGGCTAGCTACTCCTTGTTTCTTTTTGTGTGAGTGGCCATTGCCCTCTGAGGTTGTTTGTGATCATGAGCGCTGGCACTTCTAGCTGGGTTCCTATTACGTGTCACTTGTCACGGGGCTTTACGAGCCGCGTGGCCGTGAGAGGCAATATGCAATATGATATTGTTTAGACGAGTATACAGTGGGATGGTAACATTTCTAAGTTGGCCTTTCGAGTTTATAACTGTGCTGTTCGTCGAGTTATTTCTATGACTCTTCCGTAAGCTAATAATAATAGGGTTTTGTATTATGATTAAACCTACCTCAGTCTTTGACTGATGACTTTAAAGTGGGCTTTCATTATTCCCATAGACCTAGATCAACCACAAGCAAGCAATCATCCCGATCGTCATATTGGCTTTCATGTCCGACTTTGCTATTAACCTGGTTTCGGTTCCTCTTGTTGGGCTTAGCTAGCGAGTTCTTTCAAACTGTAGATTAGAGAGTAATTATGCTTAATATCATGCTGAACCGTTGAATGAATGGTGCCGGTGTTGTCGATCAAGGCAGACGAGGCACTGTGAAACGCCGCCGCCACATCGCATCGCCGCGGGCGCATCCAGCGCGGTACTTCAAAGAAATAATAACGTACGATTACGTACCTTCGTCGTGCCTCCCCTCCCCCCTCCCCCCCCGATGGGCTCTACGCCCATCCCTCTTTTATATCGGAAACCTGTTCTCTCCCGTGTCGGATGCTCTGAAAAAGCGATCCCGACTTAATAGGCACGAAGTGTGATTATTAGTTATTATATAACGCTCTACAAAATTTGGTCTTAATAATGGGTTCGGGGCGAAGAGATTTACGGTGGAAACACTCGAAATAATTTTATATCGGAGGAAGAGCCAGACACTTGCGGGGCAACGCACCTTGAAGTTTGAAAAATGGTTCAGCCAAGTGCCCACTCAAGCAAAATGGTCAATATTCATGGTCATGGTAATCTGCGGCATCTTTTATGAATATGATCGTTAAATAGGTTTCAGTGACCTGAGTGTAAAAAGTATATAGGTAGGTCTTTTTTAAGTTGTTGAAGTTCAGATGCTACAAATCGATTGATATAGGCGTAAATATAAATCGTTTTTAGGTACCTAAATCAAAGACGATAATGCTTTGATGTGCGGGACTTACTTATGTTATGGCAAATCAAAATCGAATAAATAATACCGACGACATATATTTTCCCAAATGCGCCATATCGTTGCCGGTTCCCATAGCACCGCTGTTGCATCGAGCCAGGGCGGAACATCAAAGGAATTTGAGTGATATCAATAGCTTTGTGTGTTGCTTGCTACCGAGTGGCCCTTTGTCGGCACTCTTACCGCGGCAACATCTGAGGCGACAACTGCGCCGGCGGCGATCCATTACCGCCACAAAGCGGACATCAAACGCGCCCGCAGCTGTTACGCGTCACGCGTGCCGCCTCCATTGACAATCGCCATAAAGGGACATTTTATCGCGACATAGGAAGAAACTTTATCAAATCAATCTACGAGAACTGCAATCCAACCGCTTCAACAAGATTACTCACATGGCTTTTAAAAGCGGCATTTTTTAGGGAGAGTCGGCCATACGAATGTGTTAAAACAGGATGACTTTTTATCTCAACAGCCATAAAACGTGGAAATGTACTTGGCAAAGCGATAAGATGTTGAGCCGTTGAAAGTAAACAATATATATAGGCAAGGCAGGGCAGGGGCGTGCACGCTTAAGCTCCGCACCGCGTTATGCTGTGGTGGCGACGATTTTATCTCCACGTCTTTGAACCGCCCGCTGGCGACGTCAATGCGTTTTTGTTGATTAAAATTAAAAGAATTGTGTAAAGAGCAAGCGGTCATCCAGGAATACATAGGGTACAGTACAGACATACCAGTGCCGACTGTGATTAATGCCACTATTTGCGCGTGCCAACCCTCAGCGATAGCATCGCGCGGCGGCATGCAACTCGCCATCAAATTAATTACGTCTATATTTTACGTCTTTGTCGGCGCGACCACTAGCCATTAGGGTTGCCGGCTTGCCTCATATCTGCAAACGCTTTAATAGTTTTGGACCGTAGAGTTAATTACTTACGGAATAACAATAGCAATCTTGGTACACCAGAATAACTTTTGCAGAACTCAATTAGGGTTATAACCCTGTTATAATCTCTTGTTATAACCTCTTACAACAGATTGAAATATATCTGCAAAAACAGTTGCATCTGATCTGAAGTCCTAAATTAACCAATGATCATATTTTTTGTGAGATTCGACATCTTGTTGCTTGTTGACTCAGATAAAAAAATAACATATGAACCTTTGGAGATCTTTGTAATTTGTAACGAACATTGGCAAATCGATTCTCTGTAGGTTTGTTCGACGATGTCCGAGAAAAGATGAATGCACATGCCGACCTCGTGTTATTATGTCCGATTTGACTTTGAATTCAATGGGAGTCGGGTTTCTTTGAGAATTTTGTCTTGCGTATTGAGCGTGTTCTCAGTTGAAGCAGAAGTAGGATCCCGCGGTGCGTTATGCAGCGTGTCTGTGGCATTGTGATTTACCGTGACGCAAACTTCATACAATGATACTTGATAAAGAAACTTCGGCGGTACTTTCATGTGTAAAGAAATTGCAAATAATAATAAAAAGCCCCTTTCTCTATTCAGCTTACATTATGGCAAACATCTTCTGAATCGTGCAACAACGATTCCCAGGAGAAGCAGAATGGACTCTACACGGAAATTACGTGAATTTCATGCGTGTTTGACTATTTCCCGTTCCGCTACAGCAAATAGCGCTTCGGAAACTTTTAACACAATGTGTTTTTTGTATGAGCTCTTATGGTTTGTAAAAAAAAGTTGTAGGCTAATAGACTATTTCGAGGCGTGCCCGGCGGAGACCGTGAGGCGGCGCGAGTCAAAGGCCCCGTGATCAAAGGAGCCGCCGGCAGCCGCGGCGGCTTTGATGTAGCCGCATGAAGTGCAAATTATGTTATAAAGACAGTGAATGGCGCGCCCACACTGCGCAAGCGCTCGCGGCGCTAATTAATACAGCCCGTCCGTGGACGTTGCGATCGCCAGCCTAGGAAGGTGGCCAAATGGAAAAACTAAAGGTTTGTGGTGTCAGTACGCCCGTCCTGCTTTGACAAATTGGCCATTCATCTTGTCGTAACCGGTGGAACACATTGTGAGTGCGCGGACAATACCTATTTCGTAAAACTGCGCCGGCTATAATGATTATTAGAGATTGGTATCAATAACATCTCGCTTTTTCTGAGCAACAACTATGGTTGTGCGAATAAGTAGGTAAGTATGCGAATGTCAACAGGTTCCGTTTTTATCACTTGAATTGAAACCATTAAGACGCTGATTAAATAAATATGGGGTGCTGTTTTCATGTGTTTTTCAGGAAATACTGGGCAAATCGTAATTAATTTCTGGTACTTATATGTAATTTGACAAAAGAGATTCTTAATTGGAAAACATGTTTGGATAAAATTTTCTCGATAGAAAATAAATACAAAGTCAACCCTTTTTTTATGGTTTTATCCTATTACACCGCAGTAGTAAGTGAATATGACTGTGTGATAATTGCAATGTATGAACAATTGTTATTTCTAACGATTTTCAATTTGAAAGTTAATTCCCTGAAATAGTTTATTTTTTATGATTTTTTTTTACGTTTTGGCGCTTACGTTGTTTCAGATTAGTCGCGAGTGCATTATTGGCATCCCGCTTTTTCTTATTCGCGAGTAATTATTGCATCTCACTTCCACTCGACAGCGCATTTTTATTCTATCATCGCCTTAAAGCGGTCGATTCTCCGATTTGTTTGTTTGAAATGTCTACACCCGGTCCCCCACACCCACGCTCGATCCTCAAAATCGGCGTATGACTTGTCAGCAAATGAATAACTGTCAATCTGATTAATTTTACTGACAAAAGGAACACCCTGATGGGCATTGAACTACTATTACTAGTAATGGTAGCTCAATGCCGATGGGTCTCTAATCTAGCCTCGACAAGGGTACAGTACAACATTAACATACCGCTCTGAAATTGTTGAACTGAATACTTACCTACCCTTATATAACTTTTTTGCATAACCTGGTAGGTACCTAGGTGCCCAGCCCACTTATAAAGAAAAAAAAACCAAACTGATCGAAATTGATCCTATCCAATCCAATCCAACAAACTCGTTAACTATTTAACCTAATTAGATAGAGAGTACCTACCACTGATTTTCTTAAACGTAATAATTATTATTTTCATCTGCCTGAATGTCCTTTGTGGAACAACAAAATTAAGTTTACTCAGGAGGACCGGACAATCGATATCATTATTAATTATTTTTAACATATATAGGTTGTAACATGGTTTACTTAAAATGAGGTTCTACTTACTAATTAAGTCGTACTTAAGTATATACAGATTGTAGTAAAACTTCTTTTTATTTCATATAACAAGCTTACTGGCTGACTAGCCTTCTGAAAAGCAAAGGTTCAGAATTCAAGCCTGGAATTTCGTCTGGTATCTCTTCGATTGTTTTTGACGCATTCCTTCCTTGATTATTATTGTACCTACTTACTAGGTATAAAATTGATGAATATGATAATGAGCAAAGCGTTAAAAGAAGTAATTTGGTATGTGAAAGAGCCGCAAAGACGTCGAAGGGCCGCGAAGTACGAGCGGGGGGTGAGGGGCGATCGAGCGGCTGCGATCGTCGACCTTCATGCTTTGATCTTACCGCGGTGCGCCGACGACGACGCAACAAAAAGGAGGTCCGACAGAGTCCGACTGATCCCCACCGAACATCGAGGCACACACAGCACACCTGTCTCTGTCTGGTGGTAAATTAAACGTACAGCTTCGGGTTATATCGGCGCGGGTTTTGATTTGCTTTGGTGAAGCTCTGCCATATTTAGTAACCTTCCTAACGATAAAAATCTGAGGGTGCAATGGATTATATGATTTCCTTTCGTGCAGGTCGTAATACATTTCCCCAATGAGCAGTCCCTTCGTTCAGACTTTCCTTTCTTCTGTACTCATGGGGTAAGCATACATTATCTTTTATCTATGCAGCTCTAACTCAATTACTTTACCTTTTACTACGGGCAATATGTTTTTTCACTTAAAATAAAGTTTATTAATTGATTATTGGGTTAATATCTTACCTCTGATATTGAAAATCCTTTCTATTCTACCTCCTCGAATGTTCAACCCTTCTTCCGATAGGTCCGATATTGCATTTCAAGACAACGCAGTTCACTGCAACAATTAAGCCGCATGCCACTCTGGCGTCCAATTCATTTGAGATAATTACAATAGCATCACCAAACGCAAACGCAGCATCCAGACAGTGTCCTACATCTGCTAACTCGATCAGGGTTACCCCTAGAGCGAACCCAGCGGATGTTTTCATTGTAAACGACCGAGAACAGCTGTTTATTCATACTCTAGTCGATGATAGGTTTATTTTATTAAATTGCTTGTTGCTTTTTACTTTTCGCCTGAGAATAAGTAAGTACATAGTACTACGCTTTCACTTTTAGCGGTCTATTAGTGTAAGAGATAATTGGGAGAAAGCTAAAATCTATAAAAGTTGTATTGGTTTATGATGAGTGTCAATCAACTTCAAGACACTGCAATACTTAGCCATTACTAATGAATCTAATGATTCATAAACAGCGTCATGTCGAGCTTGAATCACTCGCATCTCTTTGATAATATTCTGTAAGTTTGCAAAAGTTGCTAAATAAATAACGGACATATTTCCTTAGTTCATATTTATATCGTTTGTTACCCAAAAAAGGCTGTATGTAGCCGTAGCTTTTTCCGTTAAAAAAGTGCTCAATAACACACCGAACAATCATTATCACTACGCACGCATATCATAGTTAAGTTAACATTTATTTGACCTTTGTATAGGTTATATACCTCTTCATCATAGGGGTACATAAATCTTCATCGTAATCTTCTATCTTTTACAAGTGCGACATAAAAGAGTAGATATTAAGTTTTAGGAACTAAGAGGTTTTCACATCCTGGCAACACCGAAAAAAAACTTTTACTGTCAGTCTTCAACCAACTAAGATCTCGAACGAGTGTCTTCATTTTCGTTTGGTTCGTGTTGTTATTTCGACTCTTTCGGACTGGTTCCAGACTTAGAATAGCTAGATAATTAACAAAGTTCAAACAAATTACAGGTAGATTCCTTCAGCATATACCGAGGCCATGATGTCTAACAGTAACATCGAAAGGTAACTGTTAAATACAATACAAGGGTTCACAGGGGTTGTTTTTAGTCCGTAAACTACACGAGCTGATGAACGCTCAGTGTGTCGGGCGGGACCCGGACATAACAGGGCGGTCTGACTCCTGCGCATGGATAATTCCATTTTTTTGCCCTCCAACACAAAAAAAAACCAAGTCATTCGTGGCGGTGCCCGTGAAATAATTTATAAAGTTTTCTTTCACGCGATTTTTGGCAGAATATCAAGCCGGAATGGTGCTGTCCAACTTCGACGATATTTATCGTCGTACAGCAGATTTTACCGGTATGTAATGTGAGAAAACTAAACTTAACGGTAAATACAACTATATAGACACGAATCCTTAAGAAACTTTTTTTTTCAAAAAAAGACTGGTATTAATAGCGTGATCACAACATCTTGATCACTTAAGGTGTTACCAAAAAAAAAACTGTTGTTTATGATATGTTTAAACACGCAAATGTAAGGCGTTTGACGTTTCATTTGAGGTTAAACGATGTTTAGGAAAACTTAAATATCGTTTAAACTCAAAACAATTTGTACGAAACCGTCTAAGTACAAAAAAAAATGTAATAAGACGGTTTTGTTCTAGCTACCTGCTTATACTTTTTATAAATTCCATTGTCTGTTCGTTTCAGGAGTTTCTGTAAGCACATTGCGCAGGGTAGCAGAGCACGGCAACAAACATGGTGGTAAAATAGGAAGGGTCCTCCTTTAAAGATAGATACGTGTGCAATACGACAAAAAGCTTATTTTTTACATCGTAATAAAAAAGTACCAACAATTCGCAAATTATTGCTACCATTAAAAGAAGATATTGGGGCATTAAGGATGATTAAGATGAAAGTCGGGAGCATTTGAGAAAACTTTAAAAAAATATTGGATTCCGATATAAAAAGTGCAAATCTAGTAGATAGGTTTTAGTAGAAAAACTAATAATGGCACACAAGAGAGAAAAATATTTAAAGACAATCATGGATAATAGAAAATTGCCCGCAGAGCTTTGATACTTAGATGAAAGTTACATCCACTCAAGCTAGCAGGTGAAAACATGCTGCAATCCTTGTAAACTGAAGGTCTTGTTACGGATATTTCGAAGGGAAAGCGCTGGATTACAGTCCACGCCGGAAGCGAAAATCTTATCGAGTATTAAGCGGTATAAATAAACAAAAAGATTATCACCCAGAAATAAATCAACATAACTTCACTAGATGGGCTACTAAAAATTTATTCAAGTCAAGGTCTTTTTGGTTTAGGTACTATAGTAGTGTTGCTGCATGAACGATAGTGGCGGCCTCATTTATTTTCAACTCTTTTATGTCGCACTTCATTCGCCTGAAGACATTTCTAGTTTCTCCATGTAGAACATGCTCTAATATGATAATTGATAACTGTTAGATACCTACTAACAGCCACATTTTCCTCGCTTTTGTAAAGCAAGTTTCGTTTACATCCCATGGCGGAGTGGATGGAGTTATACACAGTCGCGGAGGGAGAGGAAAAATGTTTCCTTCGTTTTGGTAAATAAATCGGTAAAAACTTCTATACGAGTACCTACCTAGCCTGTTTCATGTGATGTGATGTTGATTTGATGTGATAACTGTCGATAGTTGATGAGTCCGCTCTTTAATTAGTTTTCTCGTCAGTGAAGAGCTGCTGACTCTATCTCTGGTAAATGGATAGATTGATATTGTAGTCGGCGACGTACGTGAGAGTTTGAACTTAAAGAAGCACAAAGCTAAACCGTTTCCGATAATTATTTATTCTGTGAAGTTAATGGATGTTCTCTGAGTAGTTTTCTGTCATAAAGTAATAGGTATAAAAGTTGCCAGGCCCGCACTCTGAAGTTGACCGCACTGGCCACACTTGCCCCCTCAGCAATTAATCAAACATCTCCCTCCCCCTCACGATATTACTTTAACTTTCGAACTTCTGTACAAAATATCCGATCGCCGTGTTTGCTGAGTGAATCGGCTGGTGTCTGCAGAGTGATTAATCGGTATTCGGTACCTATATATCCGCAGTTTTGCTTCGGATTTTACAATTTCATCGAAGTAACTGACACATCATTGAGTTTTGAACTTCGTTTTTTATAGGGATTTATCTCCGATTTGTAATAAACGTTTTTAGGGGTGAACATTAATATTATATAATGTTTTAAGAAAAGATTTGTCAAATCCAACATTTCAGTAACTAGGTACCTACCTAACAGATTACCAACAAACTCAACAATTTACTTCACTCGCTCGTTAAAGAGCGCAATGCGTGATCATTTCACAGGGACCAGTCACCGTTTTATCTAATTGGATATAGCATAGGTATAATTGCACCTTTGATTACAAAAGTTTGCCGGAGCATGGCACGCTGTTCGTTTCCGAGTAGGGCAAGCGTTTTCCATGTGGTTTATTAACGAGGCAACAACGGTGGAGCCCGTCCGGCCGGCTTCCATATTCAAATTACAGGTTTGGATTGCTGCAGCCACAGCAAGCGCCGCGGGAGAGTCGGTTGCGCGAGACCCGCTTTCTAGGAAATTTCTAAATTCTTAACTATAATGGCGTCCGTTGTACATATATCCGTAATTATTTTGTGAAGAATGCACTTTCAATGTTATTACCATATGCAGTTTAGAATATCGTCTGTTAACGGTTAAGCAGTATTTTAAATCTTTAAAATTTTCGGAAAATCTGCAGACTTATTCATACATTTCCGATTCGATTTGTAATTGAAATCGGCGCTAATATCCGCGCCCCAAGATGAAAAAGCCGCTCTCGTCCTCGGGTTTCGAAGTGCTTTCGAAATCAAAATTACAATTTGCAATACAATCGTTTCCCATTAGGGGCGAACTAACTCGCTGTGAAATTGTCTTGAGCGAATTTAATCCGCTTCGGGTAGGAACAGATTTACGAGGAACAAGTGGGGGTTTTCAATATCGACAAATGCAAACAGGCGGTGAGGGAGGGCTCGTCTCGTTTTATTGTATGTAAATAGCGTATGCTACCTGCTCGTTATCAGGACAACCTCCGGTGTTACGCAGGTTCGAGTTAACAACAAACTTATTATATAGGTATTTACTTATCTCTTATTTATATTTCTGTATTTTTTTAAATCAGGGTTTAAATGATGAGTCATACCCGATAGACTAAGCACAAGAGTTGTAGCGTTGTGGGTGACAGTTGAGGCGAACAATCAACACAATACACATACATACACACACTTTGCTGTGTCTGTACCTAATGTTCGCGCTAAATGACTTAAATCTCAGACAAATTCTAGTGCTTGTCTAACCTATCAAATATACCTACTTTGACCAAGCATACAATGCTTGTAGGTAATCACTTCAGTTAACCAGCTCGCTTTGAGTGACGTAATGAGCTTCAATCACAAAGGTCCCCACAGCGGTGCATTCCCTTTGATCATGAAACTGATATATGTGGCCTAGCCTAAATAAGGAAATGATTTATCGAGTTGAAACTACCAGGCAAAAAATAAGGGTGTAGATTATTTTGAACTCATTGTCCTGATTCGGTCAATGCCATAACGACCTATATGTCTACATGCCGTCATCATCCCAGCGGCTTACGAATCGAATCCCAACTTAGAATGTATTCATAGATTGTATCACATGACTTGTTTTTAGTTCTAGGTTCTACTTAGATACTTTCAGAAATAGGATGTTCTGAAAAATAAAAAGGTATATGTAGGTAGAGCCTGTCAGTAGCGGTCTCTTAGTAATTTCTCGCATAACCATGCAGTTTAGCCACAGATTAATAAAGAGTTTAGCCAACATCAATCCATAGCGAGCGTGGAATGGAATTCAATTATCCCAGAGTCGGGCTGGAGGAAGCAGAGAAGTGCAAACAAGCGCGAGTTGCACTGAATAGCGCCAGGGTCGGATTCAGGGCTTGCGTGGCCGGATGTGCGAGTTGCGCCATACAATGCGAAACGAGATATGCGTACGTTCGACCGGCATTCAACCCCTCGGGCTCGATATCCGATTCGATCCGTTGAAATATAACAATAATAAAAAACGGCTTTAAGTTTTTTTTACGGCACTGTTCTGTTGTGACAAGGGAACACTGAGAACAGATGAGTTAACATGATTCCGACGAAAATCGCATCCTGTCCTTTACATTTATTAGCGCCGCCGCTGCCGCCGCCGCCGCCGCGCCGCGCCGTTGAGCACATTCGCGTCCGGCCCGGCCGAGCTGTAATAATTTCTGTCTAAATATTGATCTTTTTTCACTTCCGTTCCTTTCGATCAGGCGGAAAGGGTGGATTGTTGTCATGCAATCAATACAAAAAGCACACCCTTTTATTAGTTTAATAAAAGGGTGTGCTTACCTGCCTAAGGTCGACCTACAGGTGGAGGTACTTATCTGCCTATAGGTCGACCTATCTTGGGGTTAACAGTTTATTCTTTAAGTATTTACGACTACGTTGTCCGTGAAAATCAGCACCATTGTCATCGACAAAATATATTTTTTGTCTAAATAAAAAAGCATTATAGGAGGTGCCGTCAACTGACTTTACGATGCTAGTAAATTATGAAATACTATGGAAGTTTTCAAATCTTTCTACGAATATAAAGCAGAATGCATTAAATGGCGATTAGGGGACGGAAAGTTATATCGATTGTGTGTAGGTATCGTCAATAATAGCGCATATAATATACGATATAGCTTACTCGTAAAAGTAGCCCCATAAAAGGGAAAACGGATTTGGTTTCAAATGTTATGGCTACACTTTCTGGGAATGTTTATGTTTCGGTAGTTACATATATCCATGCTAGCCCGAAGACGAGTATTTCAGAGTATCATTTGTTCCTGAACAATAAAAAAAACTCAAAAAATGAGGCCTTCCTTAAAATAAATGGACAGTCAGGAGGTTGACGACCCTTATCTTGGACAGATGAATAGTACCTTGGAGTAAACTTACATCTTGAACAAACAAATGAAGTCATTAATATTTTGGTCTAGGGTGGGAACGGTTGCAACGAGAGCTCCACTGACTCATTTGTTCTGGAATTCCGAAGAGATTGTGCGCAGCTTTTGTAAAAGTACTGTGTCGGTGCGCTTACAAAAGCTGTGAAACGACTCGTGAGACGGACGGTAATGGAGTTTCTGGGAACAACCCCTGTGGGGTGTGCCGCGGGGGCGCGGGGCGCGAGGTGTGAGGGGCGCGCGGTGCCCGGACCATCCATCACACTCCGGGGGTGCAATTAGGCTCTTGTAGATGTGCTGACACGCCGCCAGTATGCCGACACGCATATAGCACGGCCAAAGGTGCCACTAACCGCCAACGAGTGAAGCGGCAGAAGATACAACGAAATTAATCTATCTTTGCAAGAAATTACTAATATACAAACGGTGAATTGGCCATGTTTATCTGTAAAGCCTTATCGAAAGGTTCAAGTCACTCAAAAAGCAGTCGTTTCAGGGTTGAACGAATCTACGGTTAAAATTCCTTCGTTTGAAGTGCTTTGGCGAAGTGGCGCCCGGCACGAGATAACTACTGACACATCGCCGACATTGATGGATGAACCCAACAGGGTAGCCAGCCACTCTCTCGACTATTACTGTAATGACGTCATGGTTCAAATATTATACTCCAGGAAGCTATGAATGAAATAGAACTTGATTTTAAAAATCTACGGAAAATCACAATCAGACATACCTAGAAATGGTGAGAATTTGATCTTTTGTTAAAACAAAAGGGCATATTATCACAGAAAAATAGTTTTGGTGTAAAAATAAAAGGGCGTCCCTTAGTCGGCAGTAGATAGACAGGGTAATCGTTTAATACCTTACCATTCTTATCTATTCCTTAAAAATCCTTTAATAGCTCCCATTTAGCGGCGCAGACAGTGCCGATAGAGGGAAGGGTACTAATGATGTTCGGTTTGTTAAGTTTAATTCCCACAAAAATTCGATAAAAAGTTAATGTCCATCCTGGCGGGGCGGCGGCGGCGGCTGTGGAGGCAGTGCGGTAGCAGCCGCCGATTATCCGACGATAAGGTACAAAAACAGCTTTTTGATTTATGAAGAAAGCTCAGGAGAACCGGCTACCGGGCGCCGCTTCGCTGGTCTTTAAACTGACGATTCCACACACGAGGTTAACTTGTGATCAACTTAGGTATATCGATTTATTCCTCTCACTTTGTTTCGTTTTATAAAGTTTAGCAGTTAGCTCTTGGTATTGAAACTTTACCTAATCAGGCGTTTAATTTATATTTATTAAACACTAGATTCTGCCGTGTGGCTTCCATTGAACATATAATCAGATTTGATAACTAAAGCCATACTCCATTTCCTGGGAGGCAGTTTAAATCGGAGGGGCCATTATGGGACGTCGCGTGATTTAACCCTATTTTAGAAATTAGTTGATGGCATGCTGCTTTGTTGTGTAATCTGTCTTATTATACTACTATATATGTATAGTATACATGTATGTATAATATACGTATATAGTAGTAAAATAGCCGCATCATTGTAACTACATACATGTATATGTCACCGTAAGATTGTCAGTACCGTTAGTTAATAAACTAACGTTTTATTCTCGTTAGTTGGTCAACTATCGACAGATAGTAAACTGTACTGCTTAATATATGACGCGTTAGTTGATAAACTAACGGTTAAAACCGTTAAATAGTAAACTGGTTTAAACTTGAATTAAAAATGAAATACCAGGGCAAACACTGCGGTAGTTTAGGTGAAGACTAGAGGGGGCGAGCGCAGCGAAGCCCCCGAATAGTCTTCGTGTTAGGTTGATATGTAAGACCAAAAGAAACGTAAACTCTAATAATAATAATAATACCTTGGACACTATTGACACACATTGATCTAGCCCCAAACTAGGATTCCCTGTATCTTGGGTACTGACAACGATACACATACTTATATAGATAAATATTATATTAAGATAGATAAACAACAGTGACTAGGGTACAAACATTCGTTCTCATCACACAAATATTTGCCCCCACCGGGACTGGAACCCGGGACCCTTGGCTTCGTAGGCAGGGTCACTGCCGACTCGGCCATTCGGGCCGTCTAAACCCTGTCGGTCTGTTTTACAATCGGTCAATAGTTGATCAACTAACGGTTTTGACTATCTGACGGTGACAAATATACTGCATACATGTACTATTAACATTTACGTTAGCATTGTGCCTACAAACAGCCCACGAAAGACACTAAGTCTTATCATTTATGCGATTACATCGTTCATTAAAGATTCATGACCGGGCGGTGACTCGATCTCTAGACCACCTTAATTCACTGCAATAAAAATAACCTTTATTTGAATGTATCGGTGTTGTTCAGTGTTGTTGTCGACAGCACTAGTGGGTAGTGTAGGCTGGTGGGCGGCGTTGTCGCTCCCATACAGTAGAGTGGTTGTGGGTTACTGCAGCTCCCTGACCTTTAACGCTCGGTATGAAGGATTCTAATATCCAGACCTATATGCTATGATTTTTAAAATAAACTACAGTTTTGGTAGATTTTTTGTTCAAAAACTGGCAAAACTAGCCCACGTCAGCCATGCACAGTGAATTTTTAAAGTGCGAAGCGAGTGAATGTGTTCGTTTTTGCCCAAAATTGGCTAATTCTCGGAGCCCGGAGATGAGTCGTAATTCGCATAGTATTATCTTTATTGTTTGTTTTTATACTGAATATGGTTTTGGAAATACAAATGCACCTATTTCCGATTAATTTTTTGAGTTTTATATATGTTTTTAGTTTTTTACTTATTATCGACAATAAGTGAAAATTGAGGTGGCCGGCAATACCAAGAGAAATGTGTGGATTTTATAACTAAAGCCCTGGGGGGGCTGTATTTAGATAACACGGGGCTTCTAATAGCGTCCGCTTGTATTGCGTCAGGGTTGACAGAAATTTAGATTCCAGGTTTTGGACGGGGAAAGGCGTGATGTAGCGTGATTATTTTTATAGGAGTTAGTATATTTCGTAGTGTTTTTTTTTATAATTTAAGTTAGTAGGTAGTTTAATATTTAGGTAAGTATTGTATTTTACGTAGATATCTAAATATAATGTTGTAGAGAATTATAATTTTTATAATTGAAAAAATAATAATGTTGACTCAAATAAACAAAATTAAAATATACCGTCAAGGGATACAGATAAGTCTAACTACATTCGTTGTAAGGTGGGTAAAAAACTAACTATCGATATACAAGGTGACATTTAATAAGTTGACCATATTTTGGGGAATTATTGTACCCAACTTTCCTCAATCAACATATGTAAACAAAAAAAAAATTGAGTCTTCCTGATAAACGCACTGAGAAACGAAAATTATTTTTCATTTGCGACTACATATATGTTTCTTTGGGAAAGTTGTTTATAATGATCAGTGATCATTCCCAAAATATGGTCAGATAATTAAATGTCTCTTTGTTTATTATGAATTTATAAAACACTCTACCCAAAAAAGTACCGTTTATTTGGATTTGTAAGGATTTTTTTTTCTTTTTGAAGCTTTTGAACCGCTTCTTAATTTTAGTGTAGACGAACACCTATTGCTTATATTTTGTTCGTTGCGCAGTCTAGGATCCATATTTCACCTTGATTATGACATTAGCACAATATCCTTTATCATAAGAAAATTGAAACTAGTTAGGTATGGTAGTGTCCAGCTAGACTGAAACTTATAGTGACACAAAAAGACAATAAGAAAATCAAGCATTGAGTAAGTACTTAACCGTTTATTAATAATAATTTTCATGTCAAAAAATATGTAGGAAAGATAGGAATAAGAATATGAAGGTTTAGAACTAACAAATCTACAAAAACAGATTTATGACAAACAACGTGTCAAACTAACATTAAGAAAAGAATAAACTGTTTAGTCTCATGATGAGACGACCCTAGGAGGGGCCGCCATTAGAAACACAATTAGAAGCAGAGTGGCCGGAATCAGTGACATTCGGACATTTTGGACATTTTATTATTTTTTAAAGGCTAGTATTTCATCGCATATCGCACAAAAATACTGATTTGCACAGCTAAAAAGGATCAACAAAAACACTTTATGTTTTAAATATTTTATGTGTAATTAAGTTTATGTTTAAAGTATTTTTTGTTGTACTTACATATTCAACTTTACACGAAGAATAAAGGAATAAAAATAAATTTTAAAACGTTGAAAATTGCGTTAGGTGGCTGCAGATACCCACAATCACCCTACATTATTATTACACAAATCTGGTCCGTCCGTCGACACGGTCCGCGGCCAGATTTTGAAACATTATGTAAATTGTGGGCTCAAAGAAAAGAAGCCGCCGAACGCCCCAACCTTTATTAGCTACGCTAATTGTATTTTTACTGTATCAACCCACCTACTTACAAATAACCAGTGTTTTTTTTCAGAGGTAAGTATACAAATCCAAAATGAAATAAAACACGTAAAAATTAAATTTAAAAGATATTCTTATGGCATTAGTGCTTAAAAATTATTTGGGGCATATAGGTAGGCGCCACGTGATCGGGAAGTTCAATTTTCAAGATCCATCCTGTGCAGTGCAAGAGTTGAAACCGCGTGACCTTTATGCGCGCCGTACGTTCGGTGAATGGGCCGAGAACATTATTCAGCTTGACTTCCCGATCACGCTTCATTCGAGCCAGCCGTGGCACCCATATACCCCAAATAATTTTTAAGCACTAATGGCATAAGGATATATTCTATATAAAACGAATACCCATGATCTTGAAATTAATTTTTACGTGTTTTATATTTCATTTTGAATTTCTTAACCTATAAAAAACAACTTTTATATGTACAGCTTGGCAATTCAATGTCGACAAAAACGGCCAATTGTGTGTCGGACTCGTGCATCGAGTCGCTTTTTTTTCGCAATCGCTTTTTTACGTTTTTCGGATTTTTCCTGTAAGTGTGCTTTACGACCTTGCTTCGTGCCAAACATGTTCATAGGTCAACGGAAAGTACCCAATAGGTTTGCTAGTATCAAGCAAATTTATCAAATCCGTAACTTTTGATTGTTTTGTCCTAGAAGTTTGATTTTATCACAGCTCCAAGGAACCACAGATCCGAGTAATCGACTTGATACGCGTCCCTGAGAAAAACAGAAGTTATCCTAAAAGGGTTCCTTTTTCCTTTTGTAGTAAGGAACCCTAATAATAATTATGGCAACATAATTGAAGTGATATTTGTCTTAGGTATTAGCGGACTTATGTTTTTTAAATTATAAAACCGGCCAAGTGCTAGGGTTTCGCTAAAAACGCGCCTTTTTGTGCCAAATTTCATGATTGTAGTTCAACGGGAAGTACCCAGTAGGTTTTCGGTCTCTTGCGAGTATCGAGCAAATTCAGCAAAATTGTGACATAAGCGGTGGGATCTTCTTGATAGGGGGTTTTCTGATAGCTGTCAAAAAACACATTGTTCTGAAAGTTGTAGTGCTTTCATTTATGGGTCTGTGATAAAAAAAAACAGAGTATAGAACCACACTTACTTGCTATGGTCAATTCAGGCTTTACTTGTAATACTTGTTTCGGTATGAAAACCAAAGTCAGTCAAGAAAAGAAGTTTCAAAACTCCGAATGAATAACCAGAGGCGTTGTAACCAAAGAGTTTGAGTTCAATGGTCGTAATATTCCCAAAACAGGATAACGCATAGAGACAGTTGTCGATATAAGCCAAAACATGGTGTTTTGTTGTTCTTTGACAAAAGACAGTTCTTGTTCTCCGGTTTCGTCACAGAACTGCTTTGCCTAAATCACATTTCCTGCCAAGTAGTCGAGTCATTCTATGTTTTCAGACAAACTAATTAAAACAGTTTTGAGACTACCTAGTGTTATAGTTTTAGCGAACAAGTGCCGCAAACTCTACTTCAACTTGCGTTTCGGCCACACATTTCCACACCACCGCGCGGTAGGAGTACTGAGTTAACAGGGACACGTTTTACGGGGGGGGGGGATTGTGCGATTTTTACAGTACACCCAAAAATATATTTTGTAGTAAAACATGTTTAAGTTAAAAATATAGTACTGTAGCGTACTTTATAAGTAAGCTTACGCTGTTAGGAACATCAGACAAAGCACGGATGTGGCTACATCTAGGCTAGTATATTTTAGTTACTTTCATAGTGTGTTGTCCTATGGTATCTTGTTGTGGGCGAAAGCAGCGGATATTCAAACTATTTTTATTTTACAGAAAAGAGCTATTCGAGCAATTTATAATTTAAAACGAACAGACTCCTTAAGAGAGCTTTTTAAAGAAATTGACATACTAACAGTAGCTAGTCAATTTATTTTCGAAAATATAATGTATGTACGCAAGAACCTTACAACATTTTCCAAACTTAGCGATAGCTGTAATGTTTACCTAAGAAATAATCACAGACTATGTGCGCCCCGTTTTAGACTCGCGAAGGTTAGCAATTCTTTCAAGGGTCAGTGCATTCTCTACTACAATAAGATACCTCTGGAGATTTTGAAATTGCCATTTGAGCAATTTAAAAAGCATGTTAAAGCGACTTTGTCGAAAAAGGGATATTACAATGTTCAAGATTACTTAAATGACAGGACTGTATGGGGTTAATCTGGCTCAACACAGACCTTGCTGTTAATAATTTTGTAATTATTTATTCCAGCTTATTAAATAAAAATAAATCAAAATTGTATTAGTTAAGCACAACCTATTTTAAAAAGAGATCTAAAAATCAATCTGTGGGAGTTTCTACGCCCTACTTCTCCCACAGTGGTCCAATGTAGAGAAGAGGCAAAAAATTACGTTTGCTAAGTATATGTAAATATCTACAGTAATAAAGTACTTTTGAGTTTGAGTTTGAGTTTATGCAGAATATTATAAATTAAAAAGTACGCAGACCCAAAATATAGTACAATACTATATAATATAGTACGTCTGGCAACCCTACTATTGACCGACAGACAAACAGACGGACAACGAAGTGGACGTATTAGGGTTTCTATTTGACTTTTAAGGCACGGAACCCTAAAAACACGCAGTATCTGCAAATTTTGCCATTATATTATTTCTACATTAAGGGGATACCTCGTCCGTGCAAAGGGTCCCTTTACTCTAGTCGGAAAGACCCGCAGTGTAAGAGGGACGGAATCGGGGGAAAATTACATAACGTAGCGCCAAACCGCATAAAAAGTGTTTCAAATAAACTACGCTATTTTGTCAAAAAGATTTTCAAGGAGAGCTTACTAATCCAGATTTTGAATGCAATTCCGCAATGAAATAAGTTAGGATTTCAGAATTACAGGAAAAAATAAAACAATATAGAGGACTTTTCGCAATTAAATTCTATCGAGAAAATTTCACCCAATCGCGTTTTCCTTCTGTGACAATCATAATCAAATACTCAATAAACGTTTACCGAAAAATCAAATCTGTAGATGACTTTATAGTGAAGTAAATGGATTCGAAAAAAAAACCCATAATATTTTCGTATCACCTTAAATGCCAAGCTGTAGCTGTACATATCTTCCTACGTAAAATTGAAATAAGATTGCTATGAATTATGATTTGTTTGAGCGTGGATGAACCTTGACCACAGAATACAAACCTTGACTGGCTTTTTAGACAGCTAGAACTTAAGTTTTGACCGAGCGAGCGCAGAGAGCGAAGAATGGAATATAATACAATACAATGTCATTTATTTGCTGTATCAGCACAAACTTAAAGTATATAAAAGTGAAAATATCATTAAAAAGTACCGACAAGTCACGAGTGCTTTAGCTGCCGTGTGCACATGCTGCGACAGCAAAAGGGCTCAGACTCGGCATAATGTCACCGGAAGGCCTCTGGTTTTCAGTCCAGGAGCTCTATTTTTGAATCACTCGCCTCGGAAGCGAGCGCTTTCCAAGCGACGCGATTGGTGGAGCTTAGTTACGTCGAGTGATATGAACCAATCGTTGCGTTTGGCGAGCGCTCGCCACGACGCGAGTGATTCAAAAATAGAGCTCCAGACTACTGCAGACTCTGAAAGTCTACGTCAGTTTAAAATGTTTATCTACACACGTATCATAAACCCTCTTTACTGCGTCCAAAAACCGCACGTTACGATCAGCATAATGTTAAACTACTTTGTAAAAACTCATTTCTTATCTGAATATTGATCATTATGACCATAATGTGTACATTTTCTACATATTATGACATTCAAATTTCGAACGCCGACGCCCGCCTGCGTGCTACTTGTCTGTGAAGTTGGTACTACAGAACAAGTTAAACAACTCAATGCCACAATGCCGGTCAAACATGCGGTTCCTGAACACATCAAAGAGAGCTTATGATATGTGTGTAGATAAACTAGTGTATGTAACTGTACATAATTAGGCATTAAAACTCTCGAGTGATATTAGTATGAAACTCGCCAACTCTCGAGTTTTAATGCCCTCCATTATGTATCAGTCACATAAACTACTATTGTATCACCAGGTGGCTAGTGTAACATAACCTAAACTAAATTACCAGAAATAAATAAAATAATTTGTAAAACACACTAGCCACCTGGTGATATAATAGTAGTTTTATTATATCACCAGGTGGCTAGTGTAACATAACCTAAACTAAATTACCAGAAATAAATAAAATAATTTGTAAAAAGGAGGTTTCAGGAATTTATTCACTTTTGGATTAAAATATAATAGTGAGTAATACTAAGACAAAACAAATGTTGTTAAACACAGCACAGTAAGAAAAATGTAATAATATAATGTCAAAAATAATACAATAATGTCAAAAAGTAAACGCGGTACACACATTGTCGTCGCAGTATCAGGTATCCTGGCTTTGTTGTTGCTGATAATAACCGTGCTCGAATGTGTGTTTTAAATGTGACTTGATTCTAGCTCTCGAACTGGAGGGGGTATATTATGCTAACATTTTGTGGCAAGATACCTGATACTACCACGAAACGCGTCGCAGCCCCGTGGGGGACGGACAGAACCTGGTGGTGGTGGTGGTGGTGGTGGTTATGTTGTGTGGTGGCGCGGAATTCTACAGGTCAGCTTCTCAAATAGGTATTCAGGTTTACCTGTATCACAGATTACTAAATAGTTAACAAACCGAACAAATGTGTTGAAAAATGCAAATCCTGTCTTGCCTTTATTTTTAGCATATCAGCATTATTGAATTACGGTGTGACATGTCTACGTGGAGGAATGTTGTAGCAGTAACAAACGCAGACATTTTGTACCCGTTGTATCAACCTCTCGGTTCGTTTGTTTAAAGCGTCTCTGTTTCAGCTTGGGCAAAAATGCTTTCGTGGGTCTGGATTTCCAGATTTCTGTCCGGCTGATCTCCTCCATAGGTCGCGTTCCTGAACCGATTCTCGTGAAAATTGGTGAGTAGGTTCTAAAATTATATGTTTTTTTTTGTCGTTTCAGTTTTTGAAAATTTTGCAAAAGAGTGATAATATGGGTTGAAAATGGAAAAATTAAAACGTTACAGCCCAAACGATTTGACAGATTGTAACAATTGAGGTGCCGTTGGACCTTAGATTTGACGTAGGTTATGATATCATTTTAGTGAATAGTCAATAGGTTGGAGGCATATCCACTAATCCCCTGCGAGTATCCCCTGCGAAGGGATGAAGTTCCACAAATCCCCTTTTCCATTTGGATTTTAGATAGCAAAATGTAGTTTACAAAGTTTTTGGTGCGGCTACTTTCATCTCTATGTATAACCAGGTGCATTTATAAGTTTGTATGTGGTATTGAAAAAAAAACGTCGAAAAAAAACGCAAATTTCAGTTCAGTATCGCTCGCGTAGACTTGCGCAAAGTGTGTCTTTATAGGGAGTAATCATATATCTATTGATTCGGTGACACATTATATCTCTATCATATCTCACTCATTCAAATCTATGGCTTCTCATAAGGCTCCACTCCCACTTATTTCTTACTCTTTTATCTCACAAGGCTCTTATTGTTTAATGAGTTGATGAGTTGATGAGTTGGAAGAGTCGAAAAATAACCTACTCAATATAAAATATATAAACAAACGAATTGCAACAGTTGCATTTTAATTTCACCATTTGAACTATGCCTTAACCAACTTACCTAGAGACCACTTTTTATTGCCCGCTTCGATCCCTCGATCACTTTTGCCTTGGCAGCGAACTGAGGCCTCCATAGCTTCTTCATACATTATTATGAACGTTATATCCCATAGATTTTTTATTGCTTTTCGAGCTTATTGCAATGCGATAAGATTCAAATCAGTAAGCAAACTTTTGGAAACATTATGCCTATTATAGTATGACAAACACATACTCTTTCTCGCTCATCTTAATCCAACCGATGATAGCCAAAAAAACCCACGTGTTCGTTTCCGCGAATCTCGCTCTGGTGTACAGGTGAACGCACACCTATCCATGCTTATCCGGTCATTCGAGGCGTGCGAGTGCGACAGAGCAACGCGCGAGAGCAGCGTGGTCGATTCCTTCGGCGCCGTCGATCCGTTCGGTACGGTTAGTGTGTGTTCGCCTTCGCTATCGCTACTACTAGGTATCCGGCTCAAATTTGGACCAAGGATTGAAGGTGATAAGGTTGCTATTCGCCTAAAAGTGACATTTAAGACTGAAATACGTGTGTTTGGTTTGGTCAATTGTGTATTTGCCAACAAAATGTGGACCAAATGTAGACCAAATGAAGGTGATAAGGTTGCTGTTTGCCTAATAGTGACATTTTAAAACTGGAAGACGTCTGGTTTTGCTGGTTTGTTCTCACACAACTGTGTTTAGTGTAGCCTGGGCAGAGAGAGCGAGATTTGTTTGGGGAGTAAGATATGATTCATATCGCTGGGATGTAACTAGGATATAAAGGACGTCAAGCGATATGTGTGTCATATTATATCTTACTCTCGAGTTACCCAAGTCTACGCTCGCGAGGTCCACAGCTCAGAGACACAGTTATTCCGTTATACATGTACCGGAGTACCGTGAATCGTGCGTGAGTAATACGGGAAAAAAGATTAAGCCGGCGGCGGCGCCTCTTGGAATCCTCCCTTGATAAGCCGCTGTTCTTTTAGAACAATTTACAAATGAAGTATTATAACTTACAAATTAAGCACTTACAAATGAAGTATTATAGCCATTTAAAATAGCTAGTTTATGACCATGTACATCTAGGGAGGAAATCGTGGTAAAAGAGGCGCGTAAAATGTACCAGTGTACCATAAATCGAGTACCAGTACCTACTTAAATATGCATATGTGTACCTGAATTGTATTTATAAAGATGTTTGGGGAATTTGGTTGAACCATCATTGACAATAAGATTGCAAATAGGACTACTGCGCGGGATAGTCTTTCGCGAAAGCACCTAAAGCATTTAGATCGCTGGTCGATTAATTCGTAATTTCCCAGAAGCATATTTCACGGCTACCTAAAAACGCCAGACACGTATTACGTTCGTAATATCCGCTTCCGTTAATCAGTCGCCGGATAATGACACCATGCTAGACCGCTGCTCGGCGCCAGGCCGTCGCTTCACTGTTTGCTGAACCAATTCAATCCTCTCTTCTTTACGGAGAGATTGTTAGCACAAGCCCCCATTCTGGCGAAAATAAACAAGGGATGGAGGATTATTAGTGATAGCAGCTTGCTGGAGTTGAATGTTTATGGATGAGGTGTTGCATTCGGATGTGGTTATTGTTATGTGTGTTACCTATGCTCTAAAACCTTTGCCAATATTGTACTGCTAGCTAGTAGTACAATCACGGTCAGGTTGCTTAACCCCAACGTTATATGTACGTTCTATCGTGGCTATTGATTGACTGAGGCACGCACGTTACGTTAGAAGCACGGTTCTCATGTCGGTGTTACTTTTTTCACATAGTTTAAGCTTACTTAAGCTGGACATTCACGGTCAGTTTCATCGACGATAGAACTGATTCGATCTATCGACGATTAGAGACGTACTTACGATAGATCGGATGAAGACGTTCGACTTCCGCACTCACTGGCTTTCAGTTCTCGATCGACGACAGTGATGCCAGATCGAACCCCATTCAGCGCTAACAATGCTCAAAAAAGCACTTGATTAAAAATATCAGGGATCAAAAAAGGGATCTAGATTAAGCTCCAATTTTCAATAGTAAAAGACATGATATTATTACTCTCATTTATTTTATTTAAAAATGTCTCTCATTGTAACTTACTTGTTCAACTTACAATTATAATATAAACCATATTATCAACATAAAATATATTCTTGGAATAAAATCCCCTCCTAGAGATATCAATAGAGCTTCTCTTTTCTATGCTTTATTTTATACAACTGAACTCATTTCCTCTATAGCGATATAAAACGTTAAAAAAGTGCTCTCTAAGATATGCGCTAAACTTACCAAAACCCGCTAGGTCTATCGCTTAAAACCGGCGATGGCGCGGAAATCCGTGGTTGCGTCCGTTAAAAATTCAAACTCACAGTCCAATAGTCTGATCGTCGATAGATCGAATCAGTTCTATCGTCGATCAAACTGACCATGAATGCTCAGCTTTACGAATCTTACGATACGATACGATCCAACCCGTTCTTATTAAAACCTGTCACAGAAATGGGGCGCTTGAAAAGGTCGGAATTTTCAAACGCATCGTACAGATGTTTTACTTGTATACGTATTAACCAGTCTTCCACTTTACTGTAGGTACATGGGGGCTGGCAGGCTGTCGCTGCCCCCTGTGGACCGAATCAATCTCGGACAATTATTGTTGAGGCACGTAGCGGGCTCGTTCCCGTCTCCCTACTGCCAGACGCCAGGCATGATGGCTCCAGCGAATGAAAGCCTGATGTAATATCGCCATGACGAAATAGTCTCAGACAGTGACACACAAATTGGTAGCGTCTGAAAAAATAACTAAATATTGTGCACATTTTAAAATCTACGGGTTCCGAGTCGTCGAAAACAGGCGTTACAACTCTTTGAGTAATTAGTAATAGTAACCCTACAACCTAAAACATCTTTGTTAGTCCATCCGTCCGACTGATATAGCCAGTCTGTCTTTTCCACATGGTGGCTGGTTTGTCAAATCCATGTTAACGCCTGCCGACCCCATATATATGTGTTTGGTACTAACTCTAACCCTTACTCTCTTGGCCCTTACAGATGGCAAAAAGGAAATGGGAATAAACTTAATGCGTATGGCGTGGGGAGTAGTGTAGTGGAGAGCGAGGGGGTGCGGTGTGCAGGGAGTACGTCCGAAACACGCCCGAACGATAATCACATCCCATTGTTATCTATAGGTTCGCCGATACGAGTATCATCTCCTACTATTTTATCTATATTATGTGGGTAACGCCAGAGCGAAGAGGTATGGTTCCGTGTTACTCGATTATTATGAATAAAGGCCTGTGCATCTCCACAAGGACTGATATTATTATGGTGCCTAAGGAAATTGAAAATAGGTAAGCAGAATATGGCCGAATGCTGTAAACAGATGCTGAAGTAAAATGCCACTTAAATGTCATACTGATGCTGTCATTTCTCGAGCGAGAGATAGTAACAGCGTGTCTTACTTTGAGCTGTTGGCTGGGCGTCCGGGCCGCGTCTTCTGAAAAGCTCGAAAAGTGCTACAGCGCGACGCTGCGTTGTACCACACGGGATTTTTCAGCGCTCACAATACAATTCATCGTCTGAAGCCGTGGGGTACAGCCCCTGCGGCGTTGTGTCCCTTTTCGTGCTTTTCGTGAATTAGCTTCTAGTTAAAAATCCGGATCGCTACAACGAGCCTATATATTTCCTAATTTTAGTAATTCCAAATGTATAATTCTTATAGATCAAATTCAAGTTACGGCCAAAAAAAACGGCAGGGCATAAAACAAGAACATGTCGTTCTTGTTTTATGCCCTGCCCTCGTCTTCTCCGCGCCTAGTTTATACTGGAATTCAGAGTCAAATTGGTTGCTAAGTAACTTTCTGTCATAATACTAAAGTTAGGTTACCTTAGGTCACAACTTTATGTACTACCTGGAGCCAATCAGAGCAGAGCGGAGCGAGGCCACCCCATGTAGTTTCACAAAACCGTATTGGTCGCTTATTTGGCACTTATTTTCGACCAGAAGTCATTACACTAAACCAGTTTCTCATAAGTTTTTTTTTGGAAGGGGAAAAAAATGCATTTACCCATGCCCAGGAGTCAGACCTCCTGCCATGTCCGGGTCTACACATTGAGCGAGCATCATCTCATGTAGTATGGACTAAAAAATAACCCCTTGATTGATTTTTAACAGTAATCTATTAGATTTTACTGTGAGCCATGGCATAGCAGCGTAGCACCGCACGCGCTTTGGGCGCTAATTCGCTTTCTCTTTCACGCCTAGTGCATTGGTCACACGTGTTGCACCCCACGGGCTATTCAGACGGTGAATAATCAATGTAAGCGCTGAAAAACCCCGTGGGGTACAACGCAGCGTCGAGCTGTAGCGCTCTGGCTTTTCGAGCGGTTCTAAGTAGGTACCCAGAAAGTTGCATCACTTTGTAGGCATATAAAATCAAGTCAATCAAAATGTCCATTTTGAAATGAGCCGCTAGCCGGCTATAAACTTAAAAGTTCTACTGTAAATCATGTAGCGCCATCTATGGAGATTCGTAGAAACTTTCTAATTTGTTTGACATCTCGTGATCTTTTTTTGTAAATTGGTTGGCGCGTTTCGAGTCGCAACTTATTCGATTATATCGATGATATAGAGGCCATTTCAATGCTACGTTCCGAGTCACAACAAAAGCGTCTACGAGCCGTGCGTTCCGAGTCACGTCAACAAAGACATCATCACTCTCAGTGATTATATTATTTTTGGGCGTGAGTTGTTGATGGCAGTTTTAGTGATTTGAGCTCTATTCGGAACGCGGTGCTTGTCTCTGGTTTACGTTGGTTGTCTGTGGACGAATCGTGAAATTAAGTACCCCTTTATTTATAGTCTGTGATGAGTCCCTGTAATGCCCGGCCCAGTATTGTCCGGCCCAGGAATGTCCGGCTCCGGAATTGGCGTCCCGAAAGCCCACGATTCCGGGGTCGGTCATTCCTGGGCCGAGCATTCCATGGCCGTACAAAATAGTGCTCGACCCCGGAAATGGCGTCCCGAGTACCATAGACAACTGCTACATCAGAGATTAGGGTGTGTTCATAGTGTATCTATCTCAAAAAATCTATTAATATCATTAAATATTTTTTTTATTTGCATACGCTTCGCTCCGCTACGCTTCGGTTTTGCTGCTTCTAAGTTCTAACCTAACCTATAACCCAATTTAAATTTAGCCACAATAACCTACTCGAGCCAAATTTGACTCAATAAATATAATGCACTTGAACACAGTCTTCACAGTGCTATTTTTTTTTAATAAATAGCAGAATTGAGTTTGTTTTTATTTTAAACTAACCAAATATGAATAATTTTTAGGTTATGATATGTGTCAAGTGAATGTTAAACTTGCTTACAAAAAACCTCACTACTATGACCGTGGCCTTAGATTCGTCTAAGTTAAATCGAAAATGTTCGACCAATCAGAGGCCAGTATTTCCAACCAATGAGAGACGTCCCACAATTCCAGGCCGGGCATTCCGGGGTCGAACAGGCAGTGCACGGCCTCGGAAAGTCCGGCCCAGTAATGTGCGGCTTGGAATGGCGTCCCAAATTCCACGATTTCGGGGTCGGGCATTCCGGGGCCGGGCATTCTGGGCTGTGCATTCCTTTCCCCCCTTAATTTCGCATGGGAGTCGAGTTAGGTTATATTTTTCATTTTCCAGCAATTTTATATCTAAATAAACATGGGCAAAGTACGAAAACCCAGAACAAGGAAGCCAAAAATGAGTCCTGTTGAAGTGGGACCAGATATTGATGAAGAGTTGCCGTCGGATTCTAAGGAAACCCTTCTGCAAACTATCTTAGATCAGCTACAGGTTAGTAAACTCTTATTTGAAGAAGGAGTGAATACTTTGAAATTACATTCTTTATTCGGTTGGAGTGTAGATAAGGGGACGCCAAGGAAAAAAAACTTAGATTTTTTTTGCGTTTAGATAACCTATTCTTATTCAGCCCCCGTGTACAAACTATTTCTGAAATTTCGGTCACATTTATTTCTAACAACACACTAAATATGTGCATAATCAGAATCTGTCTAAATCGTACTTTCTTGCTATGATCACGGACTCTCCTGCTTGACTTAGATGTAATTATTTTCCAGGCTCACAATGTGGAAGAGAAGTACTGTGGTCTTCAAACACTCGGCCACATGATTGAGAGTCCAGATAATGTAACCCAGATACTTCAGAGAGGGATAGTGAAGGCTGTAGCACCATTGCTGATCGACAGTGCAAGTGTGGTGAGACTAGCCACTGCGGGAACTCTCCGGAACCTCTCGGCAACAGGTCTTGAGACTTGTGATGCGCTGATGGAGCAAGATATCATGACGCCACTGACCTTTTACTTTCATGAAGTGAGTATAGTTTGACTGGATTTTGGATAGGTAGATTATGTGGTAGGATAAACACTAAACATAGGACTTTGAGAGAAGCAGACCAAACAGGTCGGTGCCTTACTAACCTGGTTGGTCCAAACTCTGAAAATTAATCTGAATTTTAAAATGTTATCACAAGTTTGGGGGCTCCATGACTTTAGTGAACATACCCTCAATGGAACTGCTCAACTTAAATGCATGTATATCTTATATATGTGTTATTTTACTTATTTTCACAGCATGCAGAATCCTGGGTGCCTGATGATAAGTCAAAAACTAAGGTTGATGACATGGAGACTTTTATCCACTGCATCAATCTTTTGTGGAATTTGTGTGAGAGTTCAGGTAACTATACTAGCACTACTAATCTTGTAGATTTTATTTACTTAATTGGAAATACATGATGATGCTTATTCCAGCAAGACAAATTTATATTCTATACCTCTTGTTCTCAATTACAGAATTAGCAATCAAGTATCTCGGCCAATCAAGAATATTAGATATCCTGCCCAGATACCTGGACATGGCAACATTTGGCAATGACATTGTCACATCAGTCCTTCAATGCCTATTTGTAGTTGTAGAAGATAACTTACAAGCTATGGAGAAGGTGAAAATCAAATGTGAAAAACTTTTACAACAATTGCTGTCTCTAGAAGAAGATGAACCTTCAGTGCTTCTAATAAGGACTCTTTCAGCTGGAGTAATTATAAACACATGTGGCGGTAACATAACCAGTTTGCCGATTGATGTTATAAACAGAATAATTACTATTCTATCATCAACTCTGTCTGTAGATCATAGATCTGTTTGTAATCAGTTATCAAGTAGTGTGCCATTGAAGGATGCTTCAGGGAAAGTTGAAGCCCCTAAAGGCAAGGCTGCTCAGGAATTGGAGAAACAATTGAAATCTGTATCTCAAATGCTAGATGCCCAACAAATCTCTGTAGAAATTATTGCTAACATCTTTTCTTGTGAAGGTAAGAAAGATAATAATTTATTCGATTTACCTACTTATTGTAGGCATTGGCCAAGTTGACTCAAGATCACCACATGTTTATTGGCAAGCCCCTTATAATGTGGTGGCCACTTATTTTGAGAATTAATGAGCTATTTGCCTGTTGGCCTGATCTTCACAGTAAATTACTCTTTTCTTTAGATGTGAATGATTCAATGGAAGACAATGCGTCGGACAGTGATGAACTGGATGATGAAGAGATGTGTAGCAATGGAAATGGTATAGACTCCTCTGTTTTTGCCGAAGATAAGATGTTACCAGAAATCCTAGAGGCAATGATATCTCTGCAGATATTCAACAAAGTGTGGGCGAGAACACAACTGCCGGCAGATAATGTTTTGTTAATATTGAAGGAATATCAAGATTCTCGGCCAATCATAAAAAAGTAAGTATTTTGATATAAAATCTCTAGCGTTAATAAATCTTCTAGATTCTAGGCATTGCTTTAACAAATTGGACAACCCTTTCCTTTCAAAACGAATCCTGTTGTCTATAGAAACCTCTTCCAACTCAAAATTTATCGTTTCCATCATATTGCAGACTATTTGCGCACAATCCCAAGTGCACATGACAGAAATACCTACCAGACAACTGATAACTCATTAATCACGCAATTTTCAGATTAACCAATCTCCAAGCGCGCGCTCTTCTGTGCATAAACAACATGTTATCAAGCCTGCCGATTGATGACCTTGGCGGAGTAGACGCAGTTTATAAGATCTGGGTGGATGCAGGCAAGCTGGTCTTCAAGCAGCACTCCCGCGACGTGTCCCTCGAGGAGTCAGCCACGGCTGTGATGCGGGCGGCTTTAGACAAGATCAAGGAGAGACATGGAAGTGCCAGTGGTGCTAGTCTGTTCAATGACTTGTCGCTTACAGATATTGAGGTAAGTTTTTTGTTACAGAAGTTGTATATATGTTTGTCTTTGTCAGGATAGTTTTAAGACAGGTAGACCGACTTTTTAACGGTGTTTTATCTATGGCTAGGCAGCCGTGCAGCATTTTGAAGCCTACCGCCCTTTTTCCAATGTATATTTTAGTTAATTGGTGTTGTTATGTAATAATATTATATTTTTGATCTTTGCCTAGATGATGTTGACTGGCATCAAAGAATGTCAAGAGCCCGAGATAAGATCGAACCTTATCAGAATGATCGGCATACTTGCGCTACTGCTAATGACGAACTTGAATGAAACAACTTCGAACGTGATTTGCGTCATAACAGAGTTTTTGCTGGAACAAGCACACAAAGAAAACGAAGTGTGGGTGCTGGCAGAGGCTATAGATACCATAGTCGACCTGTACTCCGAAGATGAGAGTGATCTGTTAGCAGCTAAGGTCAAGCTTGTGGACAAATTGGCTGTGCTTGCGCCCATTCTGAAAATTAAGGTAAACAATAAAGATTCGTATATTATTATAAGATTATTCTACTTGTATGTCTGTACTTGGATCGGAGACCAATTTATTCGGTCATCTCGAGTCTTAGAGATCGAGATGAGCAAAGATTAATGTAAATGTAAGCCTATCCTTCTCATTGGGCCTTACTTGTATTCTAATTGTTTTTCTGAAGCTCACTATAGGCGCCATCTCCTACCGAAAGATCAGTAGCCTTACTATGTAATTCTGAAAAACCTTCCAATCACAAAATAATTATTTGACACAATCTGTCTTTTATTGCGACTTGGCTTTTCGAGTCGTGTTCTGATTCCTTGAATTTTCAGTGGCAATTCATATAAGTATCATATAATACGGCTACAAGCCCCGTAGCCAAGTTGGCTAACTTGTCACTCGCTCGCTACGACGACGTGTCACGTGATACTTTGCGTCGGCAATCTTTAAATCGCATACATTTTCTTAACAATACCTAGCGAGATATACATGTCACCGTAATTGTCAAAAGCGTTAGTTGATAAACTAACTTTTTTTCTCGTTAGTTAGTCAACTATCGACAGATCGTAAACTGTAACGTACTGCTTACTATATGACGCGTTAGTTAATAAACAAACTGGTTTAAACTTGAATTGCCAACGAAATACCAGGGCAAACACTGCGGTAGCTTAGGTGAAAACTAGAGGGGGCGAGCGCAGCGAAGCCCTCGAAGTCTTCGTGTTAGGTTGATATGTATGAACAAAAAAAAACGTAAATTCTATAATCCCTGTCGGTCTGGTTTACTGTCTGTTGATAGTTGATCAACTGACGCGTTAGTTTATCAACTTACGGTTTTGACTTTCTTACGGTGACATATATAAGTTAGCGAATGCAACTTGGCTACGGGGGTTGGTTCACAAAGGTCCAAGTATGGGTCTGTATTATTTTGAAACTTGTCATGTTTTCTGTTTCAGGCTCGCCAACAGAAAAGGTTGCCGAAAGAATACAAAGTCCTTGTTAGCACAGCTGTCTCAAACTTACCCAGATTCATTAGCTATAAGCGGTCTAGGGTTAGTAAATTGTAAGTTCATAGATTTTATTTACACCACCGTATTTACTGAGAACATTAATTAGTTGTAAGACTTTATTTTTATTAAAGGAATGAATTATGACTGAACTTGTTTCAATCTAAATAGTTTTTAATAAAACAAAAAATGTAACTGATAGAAGTGATTTAATTGACCAACATTTATACACTCTAACCATAGGCTCTAAAGCGAACGTCTATACACACACAACACTTATCCCAAAAATAATTTTAATATATTACTTCGTTAATAAATACAATTGTATCACTATCAGTATAGGAATCTTATAGATTAACAAATCTTTATGCATTTTGGTTATTCCTCATTAAAACTAAGATTAAGCTCTAGTAAAGTTGTTAAACTGTATATGATATATGACTAATTGCACATATCAATATCTATGATTTAAGAATCAACTCGTCACAACAAAAATGTGTTCTAACTGGTCATAATGCTGAAAGCAATATTATTTGTTTCTGTCCGTCACATGTTAATTTAGTTCTATTAAGTCACGTCTTAGTTTTGTAGCTATTGGTCACACTGCAAATCTGTTCCTATTCGTCACCCCGTCAAACAGTTCTAACTGGTCACAAGCAGAATAATAGTAGTTTATGCAACTGATACTTAAGGGGAGGCCTTAAAACACGACTGGGGCCCTATTCCACTTATCCATACTGGTAGGGAAGAACGGAACTTTTTTACTAAGATACAGTACAAGTACAAAAAAAATACTTTATTGTACCTAAAAAAAACATTCTCGATGCTATCTTTACCGAAATTTATTATTATTATTATTATATTACGAGCCCACCATGTACCACTGCTGGGCAAAGGCCTCTCTCCCCCGGATTAATCTTTGAAATCAGTAAAAACCTCTATTATCTTGTCATTCGATTTATTTATTCAAAATTTCAGTTTAAGAAATATTAGAAATAAAAATTTCAAGTATCCGCTAGCGCCTAGCGCTTCGTCAAAAACGAATTAATAAAATATAAATCAAAAAGTCAAAATTAACTTAAAACTAAGAATAGTAGGTAATAGTAGAAATTGCCGCGTTGCCACGCTGCACCGCAAGGGAGATCCTCTGCCCAGAGCTGACCCAGAGCGACGGTCATACATAACCCCGCTCCCTCTCCCTCAAGCGGCGTCCTATCTCTCACGAATGCTTTCCCCAGCTATTATCTTAACTTTATTCGCACTAGTTCAATTAGTAATTTCATTTGACTGAACTAGTGGGAAAAAACTGAAAAAAAAATCGAAAAAAAAGTGTAAAATTCTGCATGCTTGCGCCTTATTAAGGGTTAACAACCTCCTGAGGAGATATGTCCCTAGATCCTTTTGAATAAGATTTAGAGGTGTTTTGTTATAACAAGCAAAATAAAATAAGCAAGCCTATACTTCAAAGTATCTCCGTGTTTTTTTTGGAGTTGAAGTTGCAAGAAGTTTTGTAACTTCTTGGAACTTCCTGCTCTCCTACCTTTACCACTTTACCAAAAATATGATTAATTTATTTATTTGTGATTCGTGAAAGTATTAGACGCAATATTTATAATATAAGCAAAGGGTCCTAAATTATTAGTACTAGTAGTACAGTACAGTACTATTTTTAACTGAACTAACTTGCATGTAATAAATTTGAATATCTCTTATGGATCGCTGATGTGTATAGGTACGACGTATGATTTTCGCCGTAGTCACCGCTTTATACCACACGTTTGGCGAGTAGTGTAGTAGTTTAGGTTTCCTGCTCGTGACCAGTTCGAAATGTTTGACGGGATGACGTGACATAGAACTAAATTTACATGTGACTGATTAAAACAAATAATATTGCTTTTAGCACTATGACCAGTTAGAAAACATTTTTTGCTGTGACGAGTTGATTCCTAAATCATATCTATTACAGCAATCAAAAGTTTATCCCGTTGATATTATCAGTAACACTACTAAATCCATTCATTAACAATTCACAATATTGCGTGAACATTGTACAACCCTACCTTAAATTTTAAAAAGGCACTGCTTTTTGTTTGCGAAACTACATGAGATCTAAATTAATATGCTTTATCACCAAAGGTCTTGGTTTATAATTCAGTGCCCATTAATTTTATCTGCTGTGCAATTGTGTCTAATCTTAAATGTTTGCGACACCGTCTACAGGTAGTTTCCATTGACTGGAGAGTTAGAATTAGAATCGTTATTGCTCCTCCTTGGTTTTGGTATGGGGTTGGGCGTGGTGCAAACGTTGTTGTTGTCGAATTTGCGCCTTATATCGGATACGGAGAGACGTTTCCCCACTACCAAATCGTTATCGTCCTCTAGCAGCGCCGAATTCAATTTATTGATCTCACGCTCTAGCTCTCTTGTCGCTTTATCTATTTCGATGAACTCTTTCTCGGTGCTAGAAATAGAGTTATCGAGGCTCTGTTTTCGCGTTTCGGTGTATAGTTTACAGACAACTTTCTGGGGTTGTTCGTTGCCATTCGCGTCTGTCTTACGTTCGTCAATGTGCATGTCGATCGGAGATGTTTTTAAGTTCATAGCGTAGTTAACGCTTTTGCTCCGTTTGGTTGTCGCTTCGTGGTAATCTTCTAATTCGGTTCGCCGGAGTCGGAAATCATCTTCGTTGAGGCTGG
Organism: Argyresthia goedartella; assembly: GCA_949825045.1. NCBI lineage: Eukaryota > Metazoa > Arthropoda > Insecta > Lepidoptera > Argyresthiidae > Argyresthia > Argyresthia goedartella. Next base: position 18,726,218 of record OX463810.1, read on the forward strand.
AGTTTCGTCTGTACTTTACTATGTCTACTTTGTTGAATGAGACGTTATTGAGGATTTCTTCCTCTGAATCTGGTTTGTCCATATCATCATTTGTCTCCTTTTCCGTTTCCTTTTTTCGTATTTCTACTTCAAGATTTGTTTCGTCAGGAGTCCCTTTGTCGGCACTATCAGTTCTTTCAACTGACGTTTCTTCCGTTATTTCAAGGGTCGTCTCGTTAAGACCTATGTTTTGGACTTCTTCATCCTTTGCTGATTCATCAGCTATCTTAACATCTTCGTCTTCTACTATTTTAAGTTCAATGTTGACGGTTACGTGTTCGTCGTCGTCAGGTACAGCTGGCTTGTGGTTTTCGTTCAAAGTTGTATTGGTTCCTGATTCAAAGCTGGTCACCTGTAAAAGAGCAGATTTAAACCACAATTAATTATGAGTTCTTGAGCAATTAGTAAATCACAGTTTTCTAAATTATCAAACTTATACGTCTGCCTATTGAATATAATAAAATAATTTACAGTGGCGTCTTGTACTAGCAATTATCTTGCTGTCCCACTCGCTCACTTGTCATTAATCAGAATAATGAGACACTGCCTAACTGCTTGAAAAAATTGCTATTTATGCTAGTTATTAGTGCGGAATGTTGGTGATTTCCGACGAGTGGCGTTTGGACACGAGTCATCTTACGCACGTGTATCATACAATGTTTACTATGCATTGTGCGAGGTATTAAAAATATATTAGAAAAACCCCTCCATCAACCCGCACTGAGACAGTGTGGTGTGTGGTGTGTGGTGGAGCATGGCTTAATCTTATCTACTCGTGCTCGGGTAAAGATCCGTGCACCTCGGTGGGGGCATTAATGGGCTACTAATTTTCTAATAATAAATTATTAGAAAAATAACTTAACAAGAAATAAGTAAAATGGTGGGGTTATTTTAAAAACATGCGCGCTCAATGTATCTAGTACGGCGCATGTAGGTACAAATAGCTGCCACGTCATATCGCAAAAAGGTACGAGCAAAATATACGAATTGAATTGAATTGAATTGTTTATTAATAACTATAGTTTACACGTCACTAGAGTAATAATTACATTCGTCATTATCATTATATGATTACTAACATAATTTCAATTTAGATTTAGTGTACCGTAAAATCACCCAATTCTGGTCCTGGTCCTCAACTATGTTCTAAATACCCCTGCGTAGTAAATTGGCCAAAAAGCTACAACTATCGCCATCTGTATATTTTATTGCTTACTATTTTATTCTCAAAGATATTTCCTCCAATAGTTACCGGCATTATTAACAGATGGCGCTACTCTGTGAAGTTTAGTTTTCTCAGTCCATCAGACAAGTCAAAGAGTATAGTAATACATAAGGGAAAAGAGTGCCCTCTTACATGAAAAAAGTGCAACCACTTTTGAATGCTAGTGACATCTGTATATTTGCCCCGTAAACTCTGTGTATATACCTATACGTATAGGTGCGTATATTACACTGTATATGTATCATATGAGTAGTCCAGTTGCAAAACCCGCTAAATCACCCCCAAATTTTTCATTGGTTTTGGACTTTATTACTAAGACGTAAGGTTGAAAATAAGTGGGTGTTCATAGCGGGTTTTGCAACTGGATTTATGTATAGATACTCATATATGTATAGATAGGGTATAGAATTTGGATTCATGAATGTAACGCACTCAGACCAACCATCTCAGCGCACAGAAATTCGACCAGGGGCGATGGATCAAGTCTATCACTCGCCGGCGAATTTCCTTAGACCGAAACCAGTACCTGTTGTAAAGTCACTTTTAAAAAAAAAAGGTATGGGGGAGTTTCTTGCCGTTTCTTCTTAACCCCGAGGCCCACCTTCCGAAACGGTGTAGTCTTTTTTTTTATATAAAAAAAAAATGACTTGTAGTTATTAGTAAGTATAATTTTGACGTTGAATAAGATAATTTATTTATTTATATTCAATAAAAAAAAATGACTCTGACTCTAACAAGCTTGAATTACTAATCAACTCAACTCAATCGACTCAACATAAGATGTAGAATTAGCACAAGGAAGATCAGAAATTACACAAAAACGAACGAAATGCGCGTACGCAGTGCAAGCAATCCGCCATTTTGTGTATTGTGAATTGTGATGTCAACGCGCCGATGTTGCCATTTACGGAAGTAGAGAACCAGTGTTCTTTGCGCAAAAAATAAACACAACGATTATAATTCTTTTATTTCCACTATTTTCTTCTCCAAAATATTCATTTTATAGTTAAAATATCATAGTGGGAAAATTTGATCCGATAACTATAAAACATTAACATTTCTAAATATCAGTGACTTTAGTGCCATCTGTTGATGACAATAAAAAACTAAGGACAAGATAACTTCGGGGCAGGCTACCAGAGGCGCTGCCGTATATCTAAAATTCGAATTAGTATGTAAGTGTCCCCCCCCTGAGACAAGTTTGAACGAGTAACGTCGACGCTGCAAACTTTCTGGCACGGATAATACTTGGAGTGTGATTGTGGAATTGTTGGTACTGCTGAATGGTAAGTTAGTAGATACTCCTATTATGATATGTTATTCTCCAGAAAGCTATTTTATCCCATTTTTTTTAGGTTTTTCTAAATTTTCCTACTTTGCTCTCATCTAAAGTCCAAGTATTTTTTTTGGACTATATTTACAATCATACTATCTGTTTCAGGGAAAATGTCCCGAAGATTGCCGGGAGCCCGAGCCTACCGATTTTATACAGAACGGCATGGCAGCTGGAACTATGCATATCAGATATCCAGAATAAAAATCTGACACAGAGATATGACGCTCAAAAAAAACTCACCTATAAGAGCGAGCTTTATCAAGTCCCGGAGCTGGAATATAGGTGGGGAAAAACCAAAAAATTAAAACCTAGCTGATCTATTTGATTTTTTATTATTTTATGTGTTGATTAAAAAAGTTCCTTTTCTAAGTGAAAAAAAAAAACGTGATTTTTGATCTCATTATAATTTGTCTTGATGGCATTTATTTTATTATAGATACTTATGGTACCTACTTTGTTGATTGAGAAGATATTTTTTTAGTTTAGAAAGCAAAAGTTTTTTTCTTATTTTCGTAAGATTTTGTTTTATTTATTGGTAGCAGTTTCCCAACATAAAATGTCGAAAAATTAGCAATTTGAATCTAGGTAGTTTTTGATTACAAAACGTCATATTTTATCTGTGTTTTTGATTTAATTGTCATCTCTATGGTTGTCATCTCTATATAGTTGAACCTCGAACGTTTAGATATGTCCTAAAGTCCAAGAATCATACAATTATGAGGTGATTTTTCTGTTGGATCATAGTTGGAAACATAGGAGGCAACTATAGTTTACCAAAAAAATAATAAAAAAAACTACATACAATAAGAATTTCCTAATACCGTTTTTTGCATCCTAAGCTCGACTTGACCGATGGCTCCTCCAGAAAGTGGATGAGCAGCAGGACAACCTGTTTCTCATTACAGACGTCCCTGAAGATGTGGTGCCGACCCTGCTGGGAAGGGGCAGACAGCTCCTTTTTGGTAGTGGTTCGGTCTACCTTAAATTTCAGGGACCCGGTGGGAAATTTGTTAAGGAACCACCGGTGGTAACGCAGACCAGCTCTAAGCTGGTCGTCACTGGGGTTTCATCAACAACAGCTATGCCCCAGAGTTCCACTCCAGAGCGGCAGCAAACAGGCCCCGATGTAGTCGGGGAAAGTTCTGCTGCTCAACCGCAGGACGGGCACGCGCACTGGGAGGCCATGCTGCTTGGTGAAGGCGATGAGCCAGAACCAACAGTGGTGCCCTCTGAGGGCGAGGAGCTGTCCATGCGGCTGGAGGAGGAACTCGTCTTGGAGGTGGAGGAGGGGTTGACCAAAAATGGCGTCCCTCTCCCGCGATTGTAAAATCCTCCAAGCCAACCTCCAACACAGCCAAACTGCAACGGCCCAGTTAAGACGCTGGTTGGGGGCAAACAGTACTGCCGTGGCTCTGATCCAGGAGCCGTGGATCAACCGCGGTAGCATTCGAGGGCTCGCCAATTTGAGAGGTAAGCTTTTCGGTACAACTGATCACGATAACCCTAGAACGTGCATCATAACTACTAACAACATCCCAGCACAGCCATTAACAGAGTTCTGTTCCAGGGACCTGTGTGCCATAAGGCTGCAACTGCCCGACACAGCTAGGTGCCGCGAACTCGTGGTGGCCTCCGCCTACATGCCTGCGGAGGACAACCCGCCTCCACACGACCTGTGCCGGCTGGTGGACCACTGCGAGAAGTCGGGCCTCCAGCTCATCGTTGGGGCCGACTCGAACGCGCATCACCCACTGTGGGGCATGCCAGATATGAACAGCAGAGGTAAGACACTTGTGGAATACCTATTTACTACAAACCTTAATGTGCTTAACATAGGTTCTGAACCAACTTTTGTTACCAAGCGGAGCAGAACTATCGTTGATATTACCCTGGCAACGGCGGACATATCCGACGACGTTGGGGGCTGGCATGTGTCCAACGAGGCGTCATGCTCTGATCATCGATGGATACGCTTCGAGATCAACGCAGCGTTCTCCCCAACTGTCCCTAAGAGAAACCCACGCAAGACTGACAGAACCAGGTACAGAGCTATCCTAGGTGAAAGACTTGCTTGGGCTGAGACTCTACCAGATCCGGAGGGACCCGAACAAATCGAACAACAGGTAACAGATTTTACTAATACTTCAATAGACTGCTACCATTCATCTTGCCCGCTTAGCACACCAGCGCCTACCAACATCAAGGGGCAGCCTTGGTGGGGTCCTGATCTAGATAGGATGCGTGCTAAGATCAGAAGACTGCTAAACAGGGCGATGAACACCAGTGCTGATGAGGATTGGGACAACTATAAAGATGCCAAATCCAAGTACAAGAAACGACTACGGTTCAAAAGCAGCAACTCATGGAGGAAATTCTGCAGCGACATTGAAACCGTTGATCAAGCAAATCGGGTAAGGCAAATACTAGCTCAACAAGGCAACTCCAGGCTAGGGTCGCTTAAAAAACCCGATGGAACATATACCTCTTCCACCACAGAAACACACAGTCTCTTGTTGGAAACTCACTTTCCCGGAAGTAGAACTATTCAAGAGATTGTGTGGCCGGAAGAGGTTCACCATGAAGCTGTCGACCACTTAGACATAACTAATAATATTATCACTGCTGACAAGGTGAGATGGGCCATTAATAGCTTTAAACCTTTTAAATCAGCAGGACCAGATGGAATCTTCCCAGCACTTCTACAGTGGGGTGGGGAACCGAATAATTAAAGCATGTCTTAGATTCGGATACGTTCCCAAAAGGTGGAGAGTAGTAAACGTAATTTTCATACCGAAGCCAGGAAGGAGCGACTACACTAACGCTAAATCTTTCAGGCCGATTAGTCTCACCTCGTTCTTGCTTAAGACTCTTGAACGTTTGTGCGAGAGACACCTGAGAGATGGAGCGTTAAAACATATACCCTTACACAAGAATCAGCATGCATATAGTTTGGGTAAGTCTACTGAATCGGCTCTCCATGCAGTTGTATCCACAATTGAAGAGGCGATTCAAAACAAATGCATCTGTCTTGGAACTTTTATTGATATAGAAGGTGCCTTTGACAAGACGCAGCATAGCAGTATAAGTGCATCTCTAACAAGGCATGGGGTGTCAACAGCTGTAAACAACTGGGTCACAAACATGCTTAACAAACGTATCGTGCGTCTAGCTGGAGAGTCCCTGTCGGCGGAGGTAGTGCGGGGATGCCCGCAGGGAGGAGTGCTCTCCCCGCTTCTGTGGAATCTGGTCATTAACGACCTGATTACCAAGCTTAACGCTAATGGATACTACACCGTAGGATACGCCGACGATTTGGTAATCCTCATCACAGGTAAATTTGCGAGCACAGTATGCAACCTTAAACAAACAGCTCTTCGCATCGTGGAGCGCTGGTGTTTAGAATATGACCTGGCGGTTAACCCAACAAAAACGGAAATGGTCATGTTCACTAACAATAGGGCTCTTGGTAGGTATACCCTACCTAAGCTCTTTGGAACGGAACTCCAGCTAGCAACTGAGGTGAAGTACCTGGGCATAACCTTGGACAGCAAGCTCAACTGGAGTAGCCACATCGACAACAAACTAAAGAAGGCGAGTATTGCTTTCTGGCAGTGTCGGAGAATGGTGGGGAAAAAGTGGGGACTTTCTCCCAACATCATTCTTTGGCTGTACGTAACGGTGATCCGTCCTCTTGTCTGCTACGGAGCTGTGGTGTGGTGGACCAGGACCAAACTAACCACAATGGTAAGCAAACTCCAAAGCTTCCAAAGGCTGGCCTGCATGGCTATCACAGGTAGTATGAGAACTACTCCAACAGCAGCAATGGAGGCCATGCTGTGTCTTCCGCCACTCCAGCTGTATATTAAGCAGGAGGCCGCGTCATCTGCGGTGAGACTCAACACCTTAGGACTTTGGAGGAAAAACAGGACCTCGCACACCGCCATCCTAGGGGAAGTTTACAAAAAAATTCCCATCTCTATGGCTTGCAGTGACAGAATCCCTAAACAATTTGTTTTTGACAAAAAATACAATATACAGTTACATGAAGACCATCGGGTTGAGGGGCTCGACGTTAAAGAGCTCAGAATTTTTACCGATGGTTCAAAAACTGAAGCAGGCACTGGTTCAGGCACCTTCTCGGAGGACCTAAACATCAAGATAGCCATTCCACTGGGTGCCCATAATACTGTCTTTCAAGCTGAATGCATGGGCATCATCTCGGCCGCTAATGCCATAGCTTCGAGAAAAGTAAGAGATTCCTCCATTCGAATACTCTCGGATAGCATGGCCGTCCTACAAGCCCTAAATAGCAACACTATTAACTCAGGGCTAATCTACGAGTGTCACAAACGACTAATGGAGGTATGTCAACATAACCGCGTAATCCTTCAATGGATAAAAGGACACAGCGGATCAAGAGGTAACGATGCAGCGGATGAGTTGGCGCGTAAAGGATCTAGCTTGACAGCGTATGGTCCCGAACCTATCATCCCTCTTCCCTTCAAGATGGTACGCTCATTTCTGAGAGAGTCGACCAGGAATGATCATGCCACTCTTTGGACAAACCATGAGGAGTGCAGGCAGGCTAAGCTGGCCTTGCCGTCCCCTAGCGCTAGGCTGGCTAAGACCTTGCTTCGACTTAGTAGGCCGCGCATGCGACTGGTAACTGCAGCACTTACTGGCCATGGTTTCTTTAATAAACATCTATATGTCCTAGGTGTTACCGACGGCCCCCTTTGCAGAGCCTGCTTGGAGGCAGAAGAAACGGCTGCTCACGTCCTCATGGAGTGCACAGGAGTAGCGGACGACAGGGCTAAACACCTCGGTCAATCGAGGGACCTTCCAGGGATAGTCGGTAACGTAAAGGGCCTACTGGCGTTCCTGGAGGAGTTGGGTTGGCTCGAATGATGTCGCATTCCCACCCACACGCAAAATAGGCGCTTTCGTCGTCGAGTTGCGGAAACCAGCCCGTCTTACAATTGACAATTGCATCCTAAGCTCAGATAAACATAGTAGTAGTTACAAGCGGTACCATCTTAAAAAGTGAAACGCTGAACGTAGTATAAGGTATCAAACTTAAAATTGCCATTTTCTGGACCAGAGTTGGGTGATTTTACGGTAATATTCACAATATACATTTTATATATCTGATATGTTATAAAAAATATTGTTTTTTGTTTTCATACAAGTTTATAATGGTTTCATACTTATTATAAATTCCGATTTATTAATTATATATAATATTGCACAACTTTATTGTATTGACCAAGCGATTTTGTAGAAAACGTCTATCGAATAGCACGCATTTATCAATAACAGCTTTCTTATGTTTCGGAGGAAGTTGTATCACTGGGTGCATCCTTTACATCGTCGTCGGGTATTGCGTTAGGGCCAAGTGTGGACAATAAGTAATCTGACTTGGCCAATCGTCTAGGCGGCACAAATAAGTCTGATAAGCTTTTGGGCGTTCGTGAGGAAATTTTTGAGGTATGGACTTACGTGCTTACACATCTCCAGAATGTACAGGCTCGGAAGAGTTAATATTTTAAACTCTTGAAATAGTTCCCTAGCTGGGTGGTCCCAGGGCAGGGTTACCCGTATGGCATGTTTTTGCATCCTAAATGATCTGTCACGGTCCGCGATCGCTCCCCAAATGTCTAACCCGTATATTAACACTGAGTAGAAGTAGTCGTAGTACGCTTTCATCACGTTTCAGTAGAAAGAAGGGATAAGCCTGGACAGCGCGACGCACGCAGATGGGAGTCGTTTGCAGGTATTGTCAATATGTTCCGACCAGGTCAAACCAGAGTCGATTGAGAACCCAAGGTACCTGACATGGTCCACTTGTGGGACAATACTGCCGTTGCAGGTAATGTTAAGCTCGTGACCTTTTGTTTTTCGGAGTTGGAAAGTTTGTCTTTTCGACGTTAAGCATCAATTCATTGACTGAGAACCAGAGTGCAATATGGTCCATAACGGTTTTAAGCCTACTCTTTAGACCATAATAGCTATCGGCATGGACAATCGCGCAGCAGTCGTCGGCAAACATAACGTATTCAGCGTCTGCGGATGCCGTTGTCATATCGTTAACCAATATTAAAAACAAGTTGTTTCCCATGATTGAGCCTTGGGGCACAGCACAATCCTGCGTTGTTTACAGTTTGTTTACACAACTTTGTTTACAGTTTGCTAAGAAAGCCGCTATTGTGTCATGGAAGATGCCGGTTATTCCGTATTGTTTAAGCTTGTGTAGTAGGAGAGAGTGATTAACCAATTCGAACGCCCGCGACAAGTCGCAGAATATCGCTGCTACCTGCCGGTGGCCCTCGAGGTGGCCCATCACTCTCGTTACCACGTCGCGTGCTATATCCATGGTTGACCGGCCCGGTTGGTAGGCGTATTGAGTAGGCCGTTCTCCACGTTCTCTCACACTCTCTACGTTCAGCCAAACATATTTAATGAATATATAATAGTACATTACTGCAAACGCCGGGACAGAAGAGCTTGCCTGCTGAATAGGTATAGACGCCCGACCATAGGGAGGCCGGATAGTGATACCACAGAATACTTAATAGTGTGATACGAAGCCGGTAGGTCCTATTCACGGCCAGAGGCATGTATAGCGCTTTTCTCAAACATTTTTCATTGCATTGAAATAAAAAATACACCATTCCAAAAAACAAATTCAAGTTTAAAATACTAATCGTAATTTCCGTGCGCCCGTTGATGTTGATGTCTTTTGCTTTGAGCATAAATAAAAATAAAAAACCCGGCCTAGGCCTGCAATTTTGTATGAAATTCCTTTTCAGTTCTCTCGAGTTGTGCGGCCCAAAACGTGATACTTACAAGCCTGTTATATTATAACGCACGTAAGACGGCATTTCATTGCATGTTTGAGGAAAAATGTATTTATTCATCTAAATCTAAAGTAATAAGTAACACGTTTAATGAAGTGTTAGTTTTATATATTTTTATATGGACAACCAGTTGTTGTTACTTGTTGTACATTTACAAACTCTTAGAATGTTTTAGGTTTAATCAAATGCACAACATTTTAAGGTCCCACAGCATGAACGAAATTAGTTCATGTACAGTAAAAAAGTAGGTATATAATTATTATGTTTTAGCTAGATTCAGTTTAAGCTTATAATAATAACTTTTCTATTAGGTATGACAGAGGAGAATAGATGTACAAAATAAAAAAAGAAGTAAGAAAGATAAATCACAAATACTTCTACAGTTGGTTTGAAAATAATCTCCTAACGAACTCAAAACAACTTTTTTATAGGTTTTCTTGAAATTAGGGATGCAACCGATACGATACCGATACCGATACATCGGCGATATTTCGGGTTTGCCGATATATCGGCATCGGCGATATTTTTATGGCCGATACAACGATACATTTAAAATTTCGCGCTTTAAAAATGTAATGTAAACGCGCGTTTTTTCTCGTATAATTCGTTGCAAACGAGGCACGTTAAACATGCAATACAATGTAAACGCGCGCGTTGTTTCGTCTTTTTCGTTGCAAACGAGGCACGAACGAACTATGCCCGGGGAAACCCCGCGCTCTATTCAGTGTTTTGTATCGCCCGCCTCGCACATAATATTATATTATTGTCATATTTCGCTAGGTTAACTGTTGTCGCGCGTGGTATATTATTAACTATAACTAGTCGTTTGAGTCAGATAAAGTAAATTAGTAGGCATGTCAACTTCAAAGCTCAAAAGTTCTACTAGGTATATGGAATCATTTTGAAATTTCGACAATTGATAAATCCAAAGCAATATGTTTGTATTGTAAAGAAAAAGTGTCCCGTGGCATCATTTCTAAAAGTTATAACACATCAAACTTGTGGATCCACATGAAGAGGCACCATCCAAGTGAATTGCACACCGCTTCAACGTCGAAAACGACTACCCAGAAAACAAAGTCTGACGATGACAATGGCCCACAACCTAAGAAACAAGCCACTCTGGAGGAGATTATCGATAAGAAATTACTTTATAGCGACGACGATATTCGGGCAAAAGATATTACTCGCACTATTGCAGAGGAAATATGTGTAGACATGGAGCCGTTTGATCTGGTGAACAAAATAGGATTCCAAAGATTAATAAAAAAGCTAAGGCCAAATTATAAAATGGTTTCGCGGCCCCATGTTACTGAAAAAGTCATACCAGAAATTTATCAGCGAGTTAAAGCTAAAGTACTAGAGCTGTTAAAAGAGCTGCCGCATATTGTGATAACATCTGACATATGGACAAGTGACTCTTCTTCGCAATCTAATGATTTTATTAGCGTGACAGCTCATGGAATCAATGCAAATTTTGAATACAAAAATTACTGCCTTGAGGTTATGCCATTCGATGGAGCTCAGCATTCAGGTATAAAGATAGCAAGTAATCTTAACAAGGCTTTTCAAGATTGGAGTATACAAGACCGAGTTCGAGCAGTAGTTACCGACAACGCCGCAAATATGGTTGTCGCTATTAGAGAAGTTCAAAAAACCTACGATGTTGTACCTGTCAAATGTTTGGCTCACTCATTGCAACTGGTTATCAAAGCCGGCCTCTTTAATGATGACAAAGTGAATGAAATGATTACCAAAGCAAGGTCTATCATTGGACATTTCAGTCATTCCACAAGCAGCAGTAAGGTTTTAAAAGAAATGCAGAATGCACATAATATTCCCAATCATGTCCTTATCCAGGACATATCTACACGCTGGGACTCGACACTAGTGGCATTAAGGCGTTTACTGGAACAACGAGTTGCAGTACAAGCTTGTCTGCCTCGTGTAAAATGCAAAGTAGAACTTACGACTGAAGAATGGGTAATGATGGAGAAAGTGGTGAACATTTTGCGATACTTCGAAGAGGCTACAAAGTCAATAAGCAAAGCCACTGCTACGTTATCTGACGCCATTCCGTTAATTAACAGTCTTCGAAAATTATTACAAAACTTAAGAAGTCCGTCGACAGAAAGGGAAAATTCATCGCAAAAATTAGCAGCTGACTTGTTATTGGCTCTTAATGAAAAGTTTTATGATTTGGAAAAAGAAGAAACGTATTGCTTAGCCACAATGCTTGATCCTCGTTACAAAGCACGAATATTTCAATTACAGTCTACTATTAATACGGCAAAAACGCGCCTTGTTCACTTACTTGAGCTTAATCTAGCATCAGACACGGTCACACCTACATGTAGTACTGTAAGTTCTGAGATGCCTACGCGTGGCGGGCTTTGGATCGTTTGTGAGAATATTATCAGAGAGTCCGAGGAAGATGAGCCCCTGTCTACTCTGAGCTGTAATTATCTCAAAGAAAAAGTCGAGAGATACCTAAGGTCTCCTAATATAGCGAGAGATGCAGATCCTTTCGCTTTCTGGCGCAATGACGTCTTATACCCAAACTTGAAAAAAATGGCGCAGAAGTATTTTAGTTTCCAAATGAGTTCTGTCGCATCTGAGAAACTATTTTCCACCTCAGGTCTCATTCAAACAGACTTGCGAAATCGCCTTTCTCCGTCAAACTTAAGAATACTTTGTTTTTTAAACAAAAATCTGATTAATGTTAATTTTAATTACTAAAACTGCATCAACCTGTGTATATTTTTGTATTACCTAATAAAAATAATGACTTGACTTGTGTTTTATCTACTTTACCTTCATTTTTTTTATTAAATAGGCGTATCGGTATCGGTATCCGTATCGGCGATATTTTTATAAGCGTATCGGTATCGGTATCGTATCGGCAAAAAGGCGTATCGTTGCATCCCTACTTGAAATATATCTAGAGCCCTGCAAATGGCGTTGTATGTTTTAGATGGCCCCGGAACCCGGCTTGGTATATTACGCTAAGGGACTCCACAGGAGGGGTGGGCAGTCATATGAATTTCATACGATTTTGTAAACGAATATCGTCCTGGGCTTGCTTTCGAGTCAATAATTCATCGATGCAGAAGTGCTTTAATCTGTCCAATGAACGAAGACTTAAGTTTTATAAGTTTTAGTTTATTGTGCCTTTTCATTGATGATAATTTGTACATGACTAATATGTAAAACTTGACTCAAATAATAAAAACTCTGCGTCGGGCTGACTACGGAATTAAAAAAAAACAGAAAAGTAAAATGCACTAACATAGCCTTTATATACATATAAGATCAAAATTACATAAAATGCACTAGTGTGTGTGTGAATGCAGAAGTGGCACTACCCGCAAGATTTGGCTGCTTGGAAAACGCTATTTTCGGATGTATATGCCCTCACTGGACTTGTGGTCCCCCTCCATTGGATTTTTTTATTTCCAGACCTATGTCGATTTAGTAAAAGATCCCAAATAATTGTAAATTGAAGTTTTTGTAAAAGTTACCAATCAAAAGTTAATAAGTACTTACTTAATGGTTAAAATTGGCCCCTTAGTCGAAATGAGTAGATTTTTGTATCTCCGAATTTTGTAAAGATATTATGATGAGCTGAAGGCCAATATTTAATAAAGAACTAGTAAAACCTAGTTAGTTCAAATTTTAATTTGTAAAAGTTACCGATCAAAAGTTATCACTTGGACCCTCAGACGTGCATTAGTCATAATTGTTATTACTTCGTTAACTTCACCACAGATAAGTAAAGAATAGTTAAAAAAAACAAGTTAATTGATGTGAAAATGTATGTTTTGATTTATTTAAAATGTGTTCCGCCGCCGCCCCCGCCCCCGGGGAGCGGGGCTGAGAGCGCCGCAATATTTCACGGAATTAGATTTTAAGGCCGTATCAATAGGAACTACGAGAAGTGAAAATCGTTTAGTCCCTGGTGTGATTTAGGTTGTGACATAATGAAATTCAGTACAAATTTTTGTCACCGCCAAAGCCTAGAGCTATAAAAGACTTGCTTTAAGTAAGGTTTGCATTATATGATATGATGATGTCATTTTCCAGCAGGTGGTGCGAAAACTAACAAATGCACCTGGTTACGCACATGGAGTAACATAATAGCCGCACCAATAACTTTGTAAACTACATTTTGCGATCTAGAATACTCTGTATCAATAATAAGCGTATATTGTATGAATTGGCGGACTGAGACTACAACACATTTTTTTTTCTATTGAAATGATAATTACTTGTGAAACATCAAACCAGTTGTTGTTTCATTGTTTCATATACAAGTACAAATTCTTACAATGTTCTAGGTTTAATTAAGTGCACAACATTTTAAGGTGCCAAAAGCATGCACGAAATTAGTTCACATACAGTAAACAGGTAGATAAGTACATTAAAAAACATTTTCTAGATTAAGTTTGAACTAATAATAAAAACTAATTATGACAGAGGAGAATATACTTCAAAATAATAAAAAGACGGACAAAAGAAACAACGCAATTACATCTACAGTTGGTTTGAAAATAATCTCCTAACGAGCTCAAAACTACTTTTATGATATTAGGTAGGTTTTCTTTAATAGTAGTTTATGTGACTGCTACATAATGGAGGGCATTAATACTCGAGAGTTAATAATATCACTCGAGAGTTTTAATGCTTAATTATGTACAATTACATACACTAGTTTATCTACACTGTAACGTTGTAAGTTACCGTTGTCTTCACTCTATCATTAACTGGTCTTATTTTAAATTTAAGTAGTAATTCTCTTAATAAAACTACCAAATGAGGCTAGTAATCACAGTATTAATTTTCACGCGCTGTACTAGCAAGATTCCACTGTTGACAACTCACTCGCTCTGCTATGATTGGCCCGTTTTAAACTAACTAGCCGTGACCGCAACTTGACTTTGCGGCGCCGGCGTGATTCCGAAAACTCACTCAGCACTGTACGCACGTCCGTCCTACTGGCGCTCTGTAACGGTCCCTTTTTACCGTACGCCGACGAACGACTCTAAACAGTGGTTACTTACGTTTAATCATAACGTACTACTAGTAGTTACGTTTTAGTTTTGTCTGTGCTTCATATTAACCCCGATTGAGTTCGGGGTTCCTGGCACCTCTTCGGGATCACCGCTTTTCCTGCTCCGGCTGCATTCGGACCGTTACTTCTCCGACGTCAGCGGCACTCCGACTACGGCAAAACCCGCAGGGAAGATTCGTTGCTGCGTAACCAGGGTCAGACTACATTTGGAGAACCCACGTTAAATAAAATTTCTTGTCGGCTACCTATTTGGAATCTTTTTATTCCTCTCCAAGTAGGGACGTCACAGTGGCGCCCAACGTGGGGCCACTGTGACGTCCCTACTTGGAGAGGAATAAAAAGATTCCAAATAGGTAGCCGACAAGAAATTTTATTTAACCTTTACCGTTTACACCGACCACTCCGCGCTCAAATGGTTCTTGTCACTGGACAACCCTACCGGAAGACTAGCACGCTGGTGTGTGAGGTTGTCTGCCTTTAATTTCGAACTTAAACATCGTCGTGGGGTCGATAATGTCATTCCAGATGCACTATCTCGTGCTTTCCCATGTGCTTCTATCAGTACGGTCAACTCTAATTTGACTACTACTGACACATGGTACAAAAACATTTATAACGGTTGTTTAGAAAAGCCGAACCTCTTTCCTAACTACTTGATCGAAGGTGGTGCTCTCTATCGCCACTCCAAAAATAAGTGCGAAATGATTTCGGAGTTTTCCTGGAAGGAAGTGGTGCCGAAAGAATTGCGTGACAGCGTCATAGAGGAGAATCATGCTGACCCTACTGCTGCTCACTTGGGTATTTTCAAGACCTATCGACGCTTACTTCTTCGATACTACTGGCCGGGCATGCACCAAGACGTCGTACGTTTTGTTGGTTCTTGTTCAAAATGTCTCACTTACAAACCACAAAACCATCCGACGCTGGGTACGATGGGTCGACCTAAACAATGCTCACGGCCGTTTCAAATGATATCCATTGATTTCATAGGTCCACTTCCGGTCAGTCGAAAGCAGAATAGTTATATTTTGGTCGTAACATGTTGCTTCTCAAAATATTGCCTTATTTTTCCCATGCGACGCGCTACTTCGGAAGCTGTCGTCAAGGCTCTGGAGGACTCTGTGTTTCTGGTCCACGGAATCCCACAGACAATATTCCTTGACAATGGTACCCAGTTTATTAGCTCGGTAACAAATACCCTCTTTAAGAAATACAAGATACCTAACGTATTCTTCTCTCCGAGATATACTCCGCAAGTAAACACTGTCGAGCGCTATAACAAAACAATAGTTACATGTATTTCCACCTACGTGGACAATGACCACAGAACCTGGGACACTAATATTCCCAAAATACAGTATGCCATTAACAACTCCGTCAATGAAGCAACTGGCTACACTCCATCGTTCCTCGTGTACGGACGAGAAACGGTTACTTGTGGTTCTCATTATACAGATAACGATCTGGGTGAGGAACTACTATTTCTGCCACGCGACATTTACGCTGAAAATCTGGGTCACCTGTCAAAATATTTTGATAAGGTACAGGCATCTCTTTGGCACGCACATAAAAAAAATACGGCGCACTATAATCTTAGGCGGAAAGAGGCAGAATTCAGCGTAGGCGACATTGTCCTAAAACGTGCTTATGTCTTGAGTGATAAAGACAAGTACTTCAGTAAAAAGTTAGCGCCCAAATATACCAAATGTCGCGTCTCCGCTAAGAAATCACCCTTGGTATACATTTTAGAGGATATGACGGGAAAGGACTTAGGCACCTGGCATGTTAAGGATCTAAAACTAGTTAAGAATATTTAGAATTAGGTTTTGGATTTTCATTACGTATGAAAACCCTTTACTGGGCGAGGGGGTATTGTAACGTTGTAAGTTACCGTTGTCTTCACTCTATCATTAACTGGTCTTATTTTAAATTTAAGTAGTAATTCTCTTAATAAAACTACCAAATGAGGCTAGTAATCACAGTATTAATTTTCACGCGCTGTACTAGCAAGATTCCACTGTTGACAACTCACTCGCTCTGCTATGATTGGCCCGTTTTAAACTAACTAGCCGTGACCGCAACTTGACTTTGCGGCGCCGGCGTGATTCCGAAAACTCACTCAGCACTGTACGCACGTCCGTCCTACTGGCGCTCTGTAACGGTCCCTTTTTACCGTACGCCGACGAACGACTCTAAACAGTGGTTACTTACGTTTAATCATAACGTACTACTAGTAGTTACGTTTTAGTTTTGTCTGTGCTTCATATTAACCCCGATTGAGTTCGGGGTTCCTGGCACCTCTTCGGGATCACCGCTTTTCCTGCTCCGGCTGCATTCGGACCGTTACTTCTCCGACGTCAGCGGCACTCCGACTACGGCAAAACCCGCAGGGAAGATTCGTTGCTGCGTAACCAGGGTCAGACTACATTTGGAGAACCCACGTTAAATAAAATTTCTTGTCGGCTACCTATTTGGAATCTTTTTATTCCTCTCCAAGTAGGGACGTCACAACACACATATCATAAGCTCTCTTTGATGTGTTCAGGAATCGCATGTTCGACCGGCATTGTGGCGATGATCATTGCTCTGCAGTTGTTTAGCTTGTTCTGTAGTACCAACTTCACAGACAAACTAGGGGCGACACGCAGGCGGGCGTCGGCGTTCGAAATTTGAATGTCATAATTTGACAAATTTTGACAAATTAAATACATTATGGTCATAATGATCAATATTCAGATAAGAAACGAGTTTTTATTTTACCAAGAAGTTTATCATTATGCTGGTCGTAACGTATGGTTTTTGGACGCAGTAAAGAGGGTTTATGATACGTGTGTTGTGTAGATAAATATATCAAGATCCCTGCAAATGGCGTTGTAGTTTTAGACATAAGTGAAATGGCAGAGAACTGTTTTATATTTGTTCTAGCAGATGGTGTGAGCAGGTCCAGCACCAACTAGGGCCCGACTCGGAGCCCGGCGGCGTGGTACATGTACACTAAGGGACTGCAGGAGGGGTGGGCAGTCATATGAATTTCTTAGGATTTTTTAGAAGAGCATCATGTCCTGGACCTTCGAGTCAGTAATGCACCGATGCAGAAGTGCTTTAATCTGTCCATATATGAACGAAGACATAAGTTTTAGTTTTATTGTGCCTTTTATATTAATGTTAATCTGTACATGACTAATTTGTAAAACTTGACACAATTAATAAAAACTCTGCGTCGGGGTGACTATGGAATTAAAAAAAAAATGAACAGTAAAAGCACTAGTGCGAAATAGTGGCACTACCCGCAACATTTGGCTGCTTGGAAAAGCTATTTTCGGATGTATATGCCCTCTGAGGGACCCCCCGGGACTTTTCTAGTTCTGGAACTCGTCCTAGGCCTGGGCCTGGGATTTAGTAAAAGATCCCAAACAATTGTAAATTGAAACTTAAAGTAAAAGTTACCAATCAAAAGTTGTTAATCGTTAAAGGTAGCCCCTTAGTCGAACTGCGTAGATTTTTATATCTCCGAATGTGGTCAAGATATTATAAGATTAAAGCCAATATTTTGTAAGAATTGGTAAAAACTAAATAGTTCATAGTTTAGGCAGTTTTCAGACAAAACACGGATGTGGCTACATCTAGGCTAGTACTTATATTTTAGTTACTTTCATAGTGTCATGTCCTATGGTATCTTTTTGTGGGGGAAAGTAGCGGATATTCAATCTATTTTTATTTTACAGAAAAGAGCTATTCGAGCAATTCATTATTTAAAACGCACAGACTCCTTAAGAGAGCTTCTTACAGAAATTGACATACTAACTGTAGCTAGTCAATTTATTTTCGAAAACATAATGTATGTTCGCAAGAATCTTACAACATTTACCAAACTTAGCGATAGCTGTAATATTAACCTAAGAAATAATCACAGCCCCGGTTTAGACTCGCGAAGGTTAGCAATTCTTTCAAGGGTCAATGCATTCTCTACTACAACAAGATACCTCTGGAGATCTTGAAATTGCCATTTGAGCAATTTAAAAACCAAAAAAGGGATGTTCAAGATTACTTAAATGACGGGACTGTATGGGCTTAATCTGGCTGAACACAGACCTTGCTGTTACTAGTTTTGTAATTACTTATTCATAATTATTAATAATGATATTACAAAATTTGCATTAGTTAAGCACAAGCAATTTTTAAAAGAGATCTAAAAATCAATCTGTGGAAGTTTCTACGCCCTTCTCCTCCCACAGTGGTCCAAGAGAAGAGAGAGAGAGAGAAGAGACAAAAAATGACGATTGCTAAGTATACATATGTAAATATCTACACTACAGTAATAAAGACATTTGGAAATTTAGAAATTTTATTTGTAAAAGTTACCGATCAAAAGTTATCACTTGTTAAAGGTGGACCCTCATGCATTAGTCATCACAGAAAGGGATAGTTAAAATTATCAGTGGATGCTAGAAAAGGATAGCTAAATAGAAGCGTACGGCTAATAATAAATAATCACAAAACAAATTGTGCAACAATACTAATAAAACAAAACAGATTTTAGCTGGGCACATATTTTTATAATTTGTTATTATTTCTATAGTATATTATGATTTATGGTTCTTGAGCCGGACTTCTTCTTCCACAGTGGTCCAATGTAGAGAAGTAGCAAAAAATGACGTTTGCTTAGTGTTTGTAAATATCGATTAAACATAAACATTTACATACAGGCACTTACATTGTTTCTGGCCCCACACTAGGATATCCCTCGTGGGAACCAGAAACAGCGACGTCACACATATAAACACCCAAGACCTGGTCTTTTTTTTTCTTTACCCCCAGACGGGGATCGAACCTCGGACCTCTCGCATGGTAGGCAGAGCCACAATAGGTCGCCATAGTAATAAAGAATTTTGAATTTGATACAACGGCCAATGACCTCATAAACCTATTCCAACGGTTTGAGAAAAAGTATAAAACAAAAAAAACACTCTACATCGCAAAAGTATTCAGCTTGATCGAACAAATAATAGAGCAATGGAAATAAAATCTCCACAGACGCGAGTTTAATAAACAAATAAAAATAATTGAAATGTAATATCTGTAACTGCTCGTCCCTCAAGCTTAGCGATGTAAGGCCGGTATTTAACCGATTGGTAAAATACGAACTGTGCACATTTAACCCCTCATGTTCAGCTAAACCAGTTTATTCAGGGGTTTGAGTTAAATACATCTTTTATCGTAAATACTTGAGTTTAATTTATATTTGCATTGTTAGTTCCTCGTGGATTGTTCTATAGACGGATTTCCCGGGGATATATACTACGGGAATCGGAAAAATATTGATCTAAATAATCACAAGGGCTCTGAAAATCTATATTATTCATATAAGGACTGGGTCAATTGTATGAAAATATAAAAAATGGTAGGTAATGATAGGTAGGTAAACTGTAAAATATTCGAATGGAAATATTTCAAGCGGAGGCGCATAAAAATACAGTGAAAAGGGTCTATCCAGAATAAAATAATCTTAAATAGAGACCGATGGAAAAATAGTTCCGAAATGACAGCTTTAGGTTGTTGAGGATTACAGCTTGACGCCAGGCTGTAATTCTCATGTCTCGTGCAAGCAAACGAACGGTATGTCCTATCGACTTGTTTTAGGTTTAAAAAAGTAGTGATGAAGTAATGGCAACCACATACTGAATTTCATTTTACTTGACGACCTGAATGGCCGAGTCGGCAGTGACGCTGCCTACGAAACCTAGGGTCCCGGGTTCGAGTCCCGGTGGGGGCAAATATTTGTTTGATTAGAACGGATGTTTGTACCCTAGTCATGGTTGTTTATCTATCTAAGTATAATATTTATCTATATAAGTATATGTATCATTGTCTAGTACCCAAGATACAGGGAATCCTAGTTTGGGGCAAGATCAATGTGTGTAAATGGTGTCCAAGGTATTATTATTATTTGTTGAGAGTTAAAATAGCATAATTTTATGTATAAATCTATATAGAACAATGGTCATCTGTGACCCAGATTTAGCATTGCCTTATGAATTTCTCTAGCCATAATACTATTTTTTTAACACACTTAGCAGACGTATATCTCTGTAACTGCGGATGTTATCCTGGTGACAGAATAAAAGTGGAATTATTAAAACACTAAATAGATTATGCACCAAGGGGATAAAGCATTGTTTTATGACACAGGAGCAATATTAAAACCTGAACGTAACGAAGGACTTCAGATTTAACTCCCGAACGATGCGAGGGAATTAAGACTGACTCCTGAGTGCAGCGAGGTATTCAAGCGAGCCCAAGATAAAACAGCTTTATCCCCGAGGAGTATACTCTAATTTTTCACGCCTCCTGCGAGAAAATATAAAAAGCAAGGCTTCTAAAAACAGCATTATATTCAAGTTAATTAATGTGAAAATGTATGTTGCATATTTCAAGAAATTTGATTTTAAGGCCATAGCAATAAGAACTACGAGAAGTGAAAATCTTTTAGTCCCTGGAGTGATCTATGTTGTGACATAATGAAATTCAGTACAACTTTTTATCACCGCTAAAGCCTTGAGCTATAAAGACTTGCTTTAGGTAAGGTTCGCATGATGTATACAGTGTCATATTCGAGCAGGTGGTGCGAAAACTTACAAATGCACCTGGTTACGCACATGGAGCAAGAAAATAACTTTGTAAACTACATTTTGCGATCTAGAATTCTCTGCTATTTCAATAATAAGCGTAAGAAATGAATTGGCGGACTGAGACTACAACACTATTTTGTTCTACCTTCTAAGGCGGCAACTCACGAATTGGTCTACCAGCCCACATTTTGGTCTAGTTATTTGGATTCCAGAGTTCTTTTATCAGAAACTGTCTAATCGTTTGGTCAACATACCATACATGATTTCTACGTACTACTTTTGTATTTGTCGGTTAGGTTCATTTCATCCAATTCCCATTTTTATCCAAGTTCTAAATTAATCCAATTCCCATGTCATCATTTTCCCAATTCAAAAAATTGTTTTATTCAGTTCCTATTTAATCCAATACTAGAAAATCACGCCTTTTCTCACCTGGGGTGGCATATGCATAACTTCACATTAGAACATCGTTATGAAAATTTTGACAGCTGTCACTATTTTTGGCTGATGTCACATATTTGTACAGAAGTCACTATTTTTGGCAGATCTCGCTACTTTTCACAGGTGTCATTATTTTTGTCAGATGTCACTGTTTTTGACAGTTGTCTTCTTTTTTTATCGGCAACAAGTTTTTAATACGTTTTATTAGGTCGACTTGTAAATAAATTTGTAACTAAATAATAGTTACACCTACCAAAAAATATGAATTTGTTTTATTATGTGAAGTTGTGCCTTTCCCACCCCATCTGAGTAAAGTCGTGATATTGTGAGTGTCATGACTGTGCTGTGCCTCTGGCACTTCATCTGAGAAAATGAGAAATCATAATTTTTCGAGCTCGCGTGCGTCGTTGAAAAGTCATTTGAATCTATGTATCAGACGCATTGTTTGCGGAGCGACACTTGCTTAGAATGGCGAGGGGCAAAATAGCTTACGGCTGAATGACGCGCACGGCGCGCGACGCGTGGAATTGTTTGGTACAGTGTTTAGTAAGGTTAATTTTTGCCAAGCGCTCTTCTTATCATGCGTCGACCCTCAAACAATTCTATGGACCCTCATACTAACATACTCAGGTAGGACCCCTTCGGCCGCATACGTAACCGGAGGTTCGTAACTGGTTACGAAACAAATATCTTTGTACGATACTAGTTTGCAAACAATATTTTTTTTCTTACATGATACCGACTTTAATATTCGTAACCAGTTACGAATAATAAAGATTATTATAGTACAAAGATGATTTTATTATTAGTTTCCTTTAAAATAGCATCTAGGTTATGTTCCATACAACGTTGATACTACAATTAGTATCAACGTTGTATGGTTCTGCCGTATCACGATTCTGTCTAATCCAGATTCTGCCTAAACCAGTTTCTGCTCAACAGACAAGCTGCCGAACAGCGTGGGAGTGATTTATAATATATTTGAATGCTATTCGCTAGTGAGAAGTTTTGAAATATGCTGTGGGGCAGTCATAACCGATATTTAATTCAGTTCCGGAAATTGAGTTCTGCTGAAAAGTATTGTGTCCATACTTTAGATAACGTTGCGCTCCAAGGTGTTACGACCAGTGATAATAATATATAATCCTAATATTAAATAAACGGACAAGTGCGAGTCGGACTCACACACCAAGGGTTCCGTACCGTTCACACTTGTCGTTATATGTGTGTCTTTCACCGCCACATATTTTTTTGTTATTTAACTGCAAATTTACAGTTTTAGGATTTTTTCCTTTATTTGTGCTATGAGACATGCCAAATTTCAGGATTCAACGGGAAGCACTCTATGGGTTTTGATTCCCTTGCGAGTATCAATCAAATTCAGCTGTAAAAAATAGTGACAGCTGTCAATAAAAGTAAAGAACAGATGTCAGAGGGCATATACATATTTTCGAGAGCATACGTTGTAGAAATATTTGAACGCTTTTTTAACTTTAGTTTCAATAAAGTGTCATTATAATAATATACCTTATAAAACCACAACTGTTTTTTTTTGTTGACCCTATCAGCTGTTACTGTCACTGCAAGTTCAAGACGCCATTTTAGATTAGTTTCATCATTGGCAGACGTAATAGTTGCGTCATCTTTAGGCGTCCATAATCTTGTCTAAATGAATAGTTATCGGTCTAGTAATTACAGTTCCTAATGACCTTACAGCATGTCAGCATACTGTGTTTGTTTTTAAGCATATCTACTACACCAAAGCTGCCTTCCAGAGAATGGCATAAAACTTGGCAATGGGAATCAGGAGGAGCATCGGTTTGTTGTGTGATATATGTGGTCGAAGTCAAAGTCAAATTTATTTATTACTGTAGATATTTACATATACTTAGAAAACGTAATTTTTGCCTCTTCTCTACATTGGACCACTGTGGGAGAGACAGGTCTACGCCCTGCTTCTCCCACAGATTAATTTTTAGATATCTTTTAAAAATTGGTTGTGCTTAACTACTTAATACCTATATTACAATACTAATTATTATAATCAATAAATAATCAGGAATAAATAATTACAAAATTATTGACAGCAAGGACTGTGTTGAGCTAGATTAACCCCATACTGTCCCATCATTTAAGTTATCTTGAACATTGTAATATCCCTTTTTCGACAAAGTCGCTTTAACATGCTTTTGAAATTGCTGAAATGGCAATTTTAAAATCTCCAAAGGTTTGTATTGTAGTAGAGAATGCACAGACCCTTGAAAGAATTGCTAACCTTCGCGAGTCTAAATCGGGGCACAACTAGTCTGTGATTATTTCTTAGGTTAACATTACAGCTATCGCTAAGTTTGGAAAATGTTGTAAGGTCATTGCGTACATACATTATGTTTTTCAAAATAAATTGACTAGCTACAGTTAGTCTGTCAATTTCTTTAAAGCTCTTTTAAGGAGTCTGTTCGTTATAAATTATAAATTTCTCGAATAGCTCTTTTCTGTAAAATATAAATAGTTTGAATATATGCTGCTTTTCCTCACAACAAGATACCATATGACATGACACTATGAAAGTAACTGAAATATACTAGCCTAGAACTTAATTTACCGGCTAATTTACCTATGTGGGGTCCCCACTGCAATTTGCTGTCAATGGTTATTGCATGAAACTTCGTATCATTTTCTAATTCTAACGTTTTGCTGTCTAACACTAGACTGGTCTTAATTTGCCTGACATTTGGTTGTGAGAATTTGGTACACTTGGTTTTACCAGCGTTTAACAATAAATTATTAACTATGAACCAATTCAAGGTTAAAACCATTAATAACATCAAAATGGAAAGGCTGAAGAAGAATCCGCCGCGCAGTCCCAAGCAGGCGACAGAGGTTTCGACGGTGCAGATTGATCTTTTGGAGTCAGATAGACCCAAGGACTTTCTGTCCTTCAAACTTCGGGTGCCGGCCGATCTCAAGACAATGTTCCTGGCCAAAGATAACTGGCCGGAGGGCATTGTCTACCGACGCTATAGGGAAGCGAGACCGAAGACCAAAATCCCTAGCTAGGCTAGAGTTACTATTGTTATATTTTATATCTATGTCTAGTTTTAAGGTATCTATCGATATGGGATTTTACATCCTGAAATAAAGATTTATTATTATTATTATTATTAAAATCTTATTTTAGTCTTTCAATGTTGAAGACCAGTGAAGTACTTATCACCAGCAAACAACACTACGTCAGTCAATTTCTCCACCATGAAATAAATTTGAATTTAAGTAATCTAAACATTTTTACTATCTCCTGGGGATATACCCAATGCAATTTTAAATAACTTTAAATACTGACGCAAATGTTGTTTTTAACAATCTCTGCTTCATATGGAGATTAATTTACACGCTCTGTTGTGAGTAAGGGTACATTGGTGAAGAATGTTTGGAAAGCTCGAGCTACCTCAGCGTTGGATTTAACAACATCATCACCTAGCTTCAGGCAGAAATCATTGTCCCTTGGTATAACTTTGCCAGTTTCAAGGTTTATTATTTGCCAAACTGTTTTCATTCTATTATTTAAATGTTGTATTTTTCTATTAATGTACTATTTTTGCAGTTCTACAAACCAACTTGAAAGTTTTGGAATATTTTTTAATTTTTTTAGATAGTCATGAAAATTACAATCAAAGTTATAGGTTTTTTGTTCATAAAGGTCATACAAGATAAAACTCTACTTTTACGAATTCCAAACGTTGCCTAGTCATTAATTTAAGATTTACCGTTGTAGTCACTGATTTTCTTTAATTTGAAATTTATTGAATTCTGTTTGTATACTTAATGTTGATGATGGTCTTGCTTACAGCCATGAGTAAAATATGTAGTACATGAAAAGATCTCTGTGGTCTAGTGGGTTTCACGCTTGCTTCACACGCTAGAGGTTCGAATCCCGGTGCTGACCATGTACCAATGAGTTAGTTACATTATACGGACGTTCTAACGGTGACAGAACTTACTAATAACTTAAGTCTTGAATAACTGGCGTAAAAATGAGCGCAATTGTGCCTCTGCCACCCCGAATGGGAAAAGGCGTGACTCTATTTTATGTTTTGAAAATATGGTATAGACCACGGTATAGACATTACCGAGACATCAGCGGCGTTCGGCGGCGGCGGGGCCCGCTTCTTCTTCCTGCGTCGCGCCGGCGCCACGGGTCCCTCGTCGAAGGGGTTGGTACTCTCCACGCTGAGCCGGGACCCTGTTATCTCGCTGCGGGCCATGCGCGGGGTGCCGTCCCTGGAAAAAGTAAGAAAGAGGTGAGAAATACTGAAGTGCATTTCAGATAACTTGACCCTCCGCTGTAGCAATGAAACCAATGCTGCTAGCCTTTGAAAAATGTGTTGCCCAAAAGTTAGGGAGAAAATATTATAAGTAGCTCTTACTATAAATGTGCATGTATCCCCTCAACTGTGGGGCCATCATCATTATTCTCCAGAGGTTTTGCATTTTACTACAAATCAATAAGGTTCAAAATCGCAAGCCATTTTTTAACTACCCAGAGACGAGTGGATATAACGTAATAAAATAACGATAGTTTCGATTCTCGTAGGTATCTTTTTCTATTTATACACAGTCAGGTCATAAGTTCTGTCACAAAATAAAAACTTTTGAATTTAGAACGCTGGCCACAAAAAAGTTTATTGAATTCGAATTTCGAATTTTTCATGAAAATAAAAATGTGTACTTTTAAGAATTTTCCTCATTTTTAAATATGGAGTGGACACTTAAAGAAGACCGTGTCGCAGTTATTGCGTTGCATCGTTGCGGTTACGCGCCAATTCAGATTTTCAACTTACTGAAAAATTTGAATATAACCAAAAGATTCGTTTATCGTACCATAAACGATACAATGAAGACTCTAGTGTAGATGACAGGTCAAGAAGTGGTCGCCCTCGCTCTGTTAGGACTCCAGCAGTGATAAAAGCTGTGAAGGCGCGAATTCAAAGAAATCCCATACGTAAGCAGAAACTGTTGGCCCTTCAGATGGGGTTAAGCAGGACCACGGTGAAAAGGGTGTTAAATGAAGACTTAGGGCTTAGGGCATATCGAAGAAAAACAGGACATCGTTTGGACGCTCGTTTAATGGACCTGAGACTGAAGAGATGCCGCGCTTTGTTGAAGCGGTACGCGGGAAAAAAGCATCGGGAAATTCTTTTTTCGGATGAAAAAATTTTCACCGTGGAAGAGAGCTACAACAAACAAAATGATAAGGTGTACGCACACAGCAGTGAAGAAGCGAGCAACCGTATTTCGCGTGTCCAACGAGGTCATTTTCCATCCTCGCTCATGGTGTGGTTGGGAGTCTCTTATTGGGGCTTAACTGAGGTACATTTTTGTGAGAAAGGCGTAAAAACGAATGCAGTTGAGTATCGAAATACAGTCCTCAAGAACCTTGTGGAACCTGTTTCTCATACCATGTTTAATAACAGGCACTGGGTATTCCAACAAGATTCTGCGCCAGCTCATAGAGCGAAAAGCACACAAGACTGGCTGGAGGCGCGTGAAATCGACTTCATCCGGCACGAAGACTGGCCCTCCTCCAGTCCAGATTTGAGTCCGTTAGATTACAAGATATGGCAACACTTGGAGGAAAAGGCCTGCTCAAAGCCTCATCCTGATTTTGAGTCACTCAAGGCATCCTTGATTAAGGCAGCTGCCGATATTGACATGGACCTCGTTCGTGCTGCGATAGACGACTGGCCGCGCAGAATAAAGGCCTGTATTCAAAATCGCGGGGGTCATTTTGAATAAACTTTATTACCATAAGAACCTATGTTTTATTAAGTTCATTTTGCTATATAAATGTTTACATAAATAATAATAATATAATAATAATAATAATAATACCTTGGACACCTTTTACACACATTGATCTAGCCCCAAACTAGGATTCCCTGTATCTTGGGTACTAGACAACGATATATATACTTATATAGAGAAATATTATACTTAGATAGATAAACAACCATGACTAGGGTACAAACATTCGTTCTCATCAAACAAACATTTGCCCCCACCGGGACTCGAACCCGGGACCCTTGGTTTCGTAGGCAGCGTCACTACCGACTCGGCCATTCGGGTCGTCAAATAAACATGTCTAAATTATTTCATATTGCACATGTGACAGAACTTATGACCTGACTATGTATATATGATGAGGTTGTAGCTACCTTCAAACCTGCTATCTTATTAAAGCGGGGGGAATAAGCTGGCCTTCGTACATGTTTTGCAGTAAAATTATATTCGTATTAACAATTTTTTTAGACGGTTGTGCTAAGGGACAAGTTATCTGAACCGCACTTTTTTCGTAAATACATTTAACGAAATATTTATAAAATTGCTTTTGCTAGTAAGAATCATAGAACTTACATTTTTATTTTTTATAGGCCTTTATTAAGTTGTAGAGCTACATTGCTGGTAAATAACATCGTCTCATATATTCTATCATGTTTGCTTCATCAGCCTAAAATGGAAGGCGGGGCTAAAGACCCTTGCAACATATTTTATTGCGATTGTTCTACAATATCGATGACATACTCGCAAGTTGTGATTGTCGTGAGTGACCTTACTGACTCAAGCGTCATATCCGAGAATACTAAATAATTGAGGTCTGACGTGTGATTGTGATGTGGCTAATTCATAATTCGATTTCATAACTTCTTATAAAGGATTTCTGTTAGTTAATTATTTAGTTATTGACGAGAATTACAGCTCAAGCAGTAATTTTGTGCCACAGGAGAGTCGAAAATCGCCCTTGACTGGGTGCCACAGGACGGATACCGGCGTAGAGGCAGGCCTAAACGGAGATGGCGGGACGACCTTGACAATTTTCTGCCGGAGTGGCCGGAAGTGGCACAGACCAGGGAAGTGTCCTTTGGCAGTAAGAAATCGGAATTGATACCAGAAAAAAAGAGTAACAACGGGTTATTTATGTGACTTCGAAAGTAATTTGATCGATTTTAATTTTATCGAATATCATTGATGATTGCTCAGTTGCACGATGCCTTATTTCTACGAAGCCTAATTGAGGCATATTATCGGTTAATTAAACCGATGTAAGGATTCATTAGAAAACCACTTGTCCATGCTCAATTAACCCTCTGAGCCTCATAAGCACAGTCTCAATACAACAAAATTTTCAACAAAATTAAATGAAATAGTACCTACAGCTAAGTATATTTTACTATTTGCAAATAAACTGGGTTACTAGCTTTATTATTATATATATTATATTATGGGAAATATACATTGTACAACAGTAACAATTTCCAGATAACTCCAGTATTTTCTATCCATGGAATGAGTGAGGGAGTTAACCAGAGATTCAAAATCGCGATGTCTCAAACCGGATTCGATAAAGGTGCGGTTAAACGATAATACCGGTGACGACTGCCGACAAATCGTTCAGCCGACACCGGCTTTCTGCTCCAGATGAAAGGACGCAAGGTGGCTGATAAGGTTATACACATATTTCCAATCTCCATCGACTGAACGGTTATATGTTAGTACTCTATCGTTTGAATGAGCATCGTCAAGTGGTTTTTCGATGAAACGTTACATGATCGTTAAATGTTAATTAAGGCATTTATTATCACAAGTTCAATTGGCCAGTTAAGTTGAGTGAACTAGTGGGATTTTTTCCCCCATTAGTACAGTTGACTAAACTAGTGCGACTTTTTCCCCACTAGTTCAGTTGTTCGCCTGTTCTGTACGGGGAACTATATTCCCAACACATTTTGAACCTCGTGGCTTGGTAATAAATTCGAAAACCAATGAAAAATACTGCATGCTTCCGATGCCTTATTAAGTGTTAAAAACCTCCTAAGGAGATATGAGCCCCTAGTACCTTTTGTATAAGATTTGGATAAGTTTCGCAGTGACAAGCTAGTTGTGTAAATTCTTGCAACTTCCTGCTCTCCTAGTACTTTACAAAAAACATGATTGATTTATTTATTCGTGATTCCTGAAAATATTAGCCGCAATATTTATATGAGCAATATGAGCAATTGGTCCTATGAAAAAATAGTTCCTTAGAGGTGAAGCCAGGCAAAAAGCTTGTTATGTTTTCAACTGAACGAATGGGGAAAAACCCCACTAGTTCAGTCAACTCAACTATCCAATTGAACTAGTGGGAATAAGGGTAAGGCAGCGTCAAACCAGAGATACCATAATATTATTTTAGATCAACTGTGCATTTGTTCTGTAAAATAAAAATCGATCAAATTAGTTCCAAAGTCACACGGTCGGCAGAGTGACATCTTCATTCGATATCGCATGATTATGATTTAGATTAGTCGTTTACCCGATAGAGTTGACCTCGTGATGGCTAGGGCTCCGCAGGCGCTCCTGAAAGCGGGAGCGGGGGAGTGGCGTGAAGGAGCCTCCGTAGATGTACCGGTCGGGCTTCTCTGGCGAAGCCAAGGTGGTTCGCGCTGCAGTGCCTGACGAGTCTGCAATGTTTTGTTAGGCTCTCTTTAAGTATGACTACTTTCTCCTACCGCTATTACTACTTATAGGTGGGACTTCTTCACCAAAGGCCATTTGGAGTCTCTGGCATTTCATCCACAGTGAAAATCGTGATAAATCATAGACCGGAAATCGCGACTTAATTACATTACAATTTTCAAAATTACTACATTGAGAAAACAAATCTTGGATTTTTTTAATGTTTCTTGTTTCGAAAGAGTTGTATTTGCTAATTCCTTAGTTGATTTTTATTTTTATTATTAGTGTTTTTATTAAAAATTATGAATATGCCTTCCAGGCGAGACGTCCCGGGTTCGAATGCCGGCTGGAGACGAATTAAAGAAAACACCAGGCCTCGGATGTTTGTATATGTGTAACGTCGCTGCTTCTGGTTCCCACTACACAGGATATCCTAGTGTAGGGCCAGAAGCAACGTACGTGCCTGTATAAATGTTTATGTTTAATATTACTAAAATATCCTTGGATTACTGAAACTAATCTCTCGTTAGAGATAGTTGTGTTACCTCATAGCATAGGAAATAAGTATTAGATGCATGTGTTTGCATTTAGTATGACGATGGAGATCAAACTCAGATGATGTCATGCCAGAGGCGTGTGTATACGAGGCTCTCGAGAATATTCAGATTAGATACATACAATAGACTTACTGCATATGATAAGGATACCCATATGAATAGTATAGAGCAAGTGTTTAAGCGTAGGGTGGTAGCTGGAAATAAAGCTGAATTGGCTAACGATAACCATAGGTAGATAATAATAATAATAATAATACCTTGGATTGTAATTAGTGACACATATTGATCTAGCCCCAAACTAGGATTGGTACTCACATTGCATCCCTCTCCTATACACAATAGGACTGGCCTCCCCATTAGCATCGCCATTAGTTTTCTTATCCTGAGCTTCTTGACCCTTCTTTCCTTTCTTCATAAAAGACCTGAAGGCCCTGAAATAAAAGATATATTTTAATTAGGGGAATAATAATACGAGCCGGAATAAAAAAAAAATTGAGCGAATGACCATGAACATCCTCATGGCTCACAGTTATATCGAAAGATAACTTTTTCTCAACACAACTCTTTAAGGGATTAAATATGGCCAGCGCCAGGAGGCGCGAACAGAGAAATGCATCTTTAGCTTCAATTCTAGGCTAAACTAGACAACATAAAAATGTAGGGTAAATATATGTTATAAAAGGTCTATTAGAGATAAGAATGGACTTTTAAAATTACCGGATATCTGTTATATTTAATACTTAAAAATATTTTTCGCAATGCATTATTATTCAACTAAATGAACAAGCGCTCGGAGACTAAATCAGTTGCCTATATGAAACTTACTCGCAAAAATAGGTAAAAAAAGGGAATTTTTTTAGTTGTTTTATTTTATTTTTAATGTTATTATTACAGGATATTAGTAATATTTTCTATAATTTTCTTGGTCTCGGAGCTCGGGCTGCCCCGCGGGGCTCTGCGCGGGAGCATGCATCAGTCTGCTTCGACGCGATGCGACGGGTATTTGTTTTCTTTGTCTAATTCTCAATGCCATTGGCCCTTGTTCAGCCCTTAAGTCTGTATATTTCGCGAGCTGATGCCCGCTCAATGTGTATGTACACCACGAACATGGCAGGGAGGTCTGACTCTGTTTAAAGTTATGTGGGTTCAGCCAGCGCTTATTGCCTAAGTGCAACAAGTGCACTGTGCGAAGTGGTGGGTGAGGTTAGGTGAAGTACAAAGAGAGTATAAACGAAGCTATCCTTCGTGTTAGCTTGAACATGTAGGAACAAAACAATACAACGCTCGTTTTGTATTTATATTACTCGAAGGAAAATTTTCATGTTGGTGTTTTTCAGATCTCTAGTCGTGCATTTTTAGTAATTCTGTCAGACAACATCAGTATTTCTAGTCGAGCTCGGTTTGTTGCGCAATTCAGTAATTTTGTCTGGTAAGATCAGTATTTTTATGTAATAAAAACTGGAAATACGCTCATACGTTTAATTAACAAACCTTTTAATTAGCATTTGCCATGTCATTCCTTCGTATGTGTTCGCTTTGCGTGGATGTAATGTATGTGCATCGTAATTTATTTTGCAGACGGCAATAATGGAAATCAGGTTACCTTTTGCACTTTGAAGGTCATAATAAGGTCCTTTATCTTTAGCTTTCTTCAATCATAAACGACCGTAATAATATCGTGAATATCGTACTTTATCCAAAAAACAGATTCAAGAATAGATTTTTTCCTAACACTTTAGAAAACTATATAAGTGCCTACCTAAGAAAGAAAGAAGAAAGAAAGACATTTATTACACACAAAAAACACACCTTACAGTAGGACAAAACAAAAAAGTAAAATAAACAAAACAAAACATCTAAAAACACAACTAATTGTAAACAATTATTGGCCACGGTCACGGTGTGTCCTTGCTGTGCAAAACGCACTAACTCAGCATTGTGCTGGGAGTGGAGGCCCTCAGCGCTGATTTTCAGTTAGTGCCAGGTAGTGACCGCACGTGCCACAATTGCCGTGTAGTGTGCGTACAATACTTACATAATATTACTTATATTTAAATAAATAATACCTAGAGATTACTTAAGGGTAGGATTTAACAAATCACCTAATAATGCCTTTTTTATTACCAAATAAATAATGTTGGTTCTTAAAATAGTACATCTGTCACCTCAATTGTATCACTAAATTATATAAAATTAGTCAGCTAAAATTCATTTAAAAAACAATGGTTGCCTTTAAAGTCGGTTTACGGACGATAATTTAACGTGATAGATAACGTCATAAGAAATGCTTAGGCCGATCGTGCCGTGTGCGTTTCGATGGCGCGGCTAAGGCGGGCGGACGAGACTAGTCATGCTTATTCGTGCGTGCAGCCGGCGTTCATCGATTTATAAGACGTTATCACGTCAATTAAATTGTTCATCAAATGAATAGCTACTTATATAGTTAATCTGTTACTTAACATGTATGACCAAACAATTACAAATTGACCACCAATTGAGGGTTTTTTATTCTTACATGTCAACCTAACACGAAGGTCAAACTAACCTTCACCTACCTTGATCCACCACTTCGCCCTGGATATCAGGGTATTTTGTCGCATTTCAGCGGAGTTCATGCTTTATTAGGTGACAGATCTATCATTTTGGTGACAGATATATTTAGGTAACCAATCTATATTAATACACGTTATCGACTTTGATCTCGTGCACAGAATATTTGTTGTCTACGGTAGAAGATAATAAAACTCCTTTTATGCTTCGCTACAGTCAGATAAAAACAAAAAAATCCACGAATATAAGAAACGAAGAAATATTAAATAAATAAGAACTGGCTGTATGGCTTTGGCCGATTCCGATGGACGTAGAATATTAAGAAAGAAATATAAAATGGCGCTTATTTCGTTCGGAGTATTTGAAACAAAAACAGAACTGCTTGAATTAATAAAAATAGAGTAATTTTTTTATTTTAAAACTTTTTGTTTCTTTTAAAAAAAAAAGTATAACTTTAATGTTAATATAATCAGCCCTTTTAAAAAGCGTTTCAAAATCAATGCGCTTTTGAAAAAATCTTTGTATTCTTCGTCCGTCACGTCTTCTTAACCCTACATCTGTGGAAATAGCAGAATCTGCCAATAACAATTGAAAAGCAATGTTATAAACTTATACATTACCCACTGAACTGAGATTAAATAAATATTACCCGCCATCACAAATTTACAAATTACAGTGCCACCTAAGAAGTTCTACTTCAAAAAGTGATCAAACGAGTATTATTTAGGATACATATTGATAATTAATCCTTATTTATTAAGACCAATATTTTATTAGGGACAGATAAAAACCTATAATTAGGTTATCGCAGTTAAGTGACAAATATAAATTTAAGTGACAGAAAATAACGTTAAACCTAGGTATTTGATCCATAGGTTAGTACCTCCTCATAGCACAGAACACTCAATAGCTCATAGCAAGCAAATAGAACTAGGTATATCGTGTTGCTCATATCTACAATATTTGTAAGTAGGCATGAGTTTTGGTGCTGAGTTTGAAATGAATACTATGATTAATTATTTTATCAGCAGGGTTCATTATGCAGATAACTACTTATCTCTACCTAAATAGTATTTTATTTTCCTGTTACGACGAAAATCACGAATACATTCGGTCAAGTTAGTATGATCGCATGTTCCTATGTAGATGGGGTTACGAAATAAGAGCGATACAAAGTCAAAAACAATACTAGGGTGTTAGCGCCTTGTATAGCACACTTGACACAATATTCTCAGTATCTACTTCATTTATATGCATAACTTTTAGGGGAAAATAAACTCTATTTCATACACAATAGGTGTACCAAATTTTGTTGCGAATAAAGCATCCTGCGGTCGTAGATAGCATGCAGAGCTTTTGTGGGTAAGTGATTTCGTATTGATAAAGTCATTTGAAATACTAATTAACTTTTTATTGCATTAGTAGATGATAGTGTACTCCTTTGATTATTTATTTTATTTTTACTTCATATAAATCGGTTTACGGCCTTGTGTGTGAAAGAAGAAAATCGTTCGCAGAAATAAAATAATGTTTTTTCTATGCCAAATCTTTATTTTTCGTATTTTGAGTCTAGTTCATCATAATTTACTTTTCAACTTTGGACTTTATTACGTTGGTCATAATGGTGATATTTGAATAAACTAGGTTTTATCTTATGTCTTTCGTAGTCATATAGCGTTGACTAATTTATGTCATAATATGTCATTTGACATACATACGGTTTTGCCTTTTTGTACCCAAATTTACCTACCTCCTTCGATGCTCTCCTCTTTGGAAATACCCTCCCATTCTCAACCTTTTAGACGATATTACCAAAAGTACATTAAGCAAAATTTTAAACATTAATCTCGATGAACGAAGCTGGACCCAATCCGCCCTTCCAATCAGACACGGTGGCTTGGGGATCCGGAAAATCTCAGATGTGGCGCTCCCGGCCTTCCTGTCTTCAACCCATAGCTCACGTGATCTCTATGGTAAAATTATAAACCCATCACTCGGTGATGTGGAGGTCACGTGTCTGGTCGAGGCCAGGAATGCCTGGACGCAAGCCTGTCCGAGGCAAAATTTTCCAACAAATTTGAACTCTCAACGGCTATGGGACGAGCCGCTATGCATTAAAACCCGCGAAGATCTGGTAAAAACGGCTAGTGGTCCAGCAGTGCGCGCTCGTCTCCTAGCTACCAGGGAGAAGGAGTCAGGACACTGGCTGCGCGCAATCCCATCAACGCACATTGGCACCCTGCTTGACCGTACCACCCTTACCCTCGCCGTTTGCCTGCGACTCGGCGTAAAGACAAACGAAATCCATCGGTGCCGCTGCGGTGCTAGGGTGGACCAACTAGGTCACCACGGCCTCTCCTGCCAACGCAGCGCCGGTCGGTGGTCCCGTCATGCCAATCTTAATGACGTCATCCGTCGGGCCCTTGCCAGCTGTGGCGTGCCAGCAGTACTTGAACCCAATGGACTGGCACGCGACGATGGCAAGAGGCCAGACGGAATGACGCTCATTCCCTGGCAGAGCGAAAGGTCGCTAGTATGGGACGCGACCTGCGTAGATACGCTG
Organism: Argyresthia goedartella; assembly: GCA_949825045.1. NCBI lineage: Eukaryota > Metazoa > Arthropoda > Insecta > Lepidoptera > Argyresthiidae > Argyresthia > Argyresthia goedartella. Next base: position 18,761,973 of record OX463810.1, read on the forward strand.
GCACCGTGTCACCTTTCGGCAACCTCAGCCACAGCCGGCGCTGCAGCGGCAGCAGCAGAGTGTCTCAAAACCCGCAAATACGCCGCTCTCGGCGACGACTATTTGTTTATTCCGTTCGGCTTTGAGACCCTTGGGCCGTGGGGCCCTGACGCTCGAAGAGTCCTCAAAGACATCTCTAAGAGGCTCGTCGAAGCGTCAGGGGACCGCAGAGCTGGCGCCTACCTCGCTCAACGCATCAGTATTGCGATACAGCGAGGTAACAGTGCCAGCGTCTTGGGCACCCTCCCGCCCGGCAGTGAACTCAGGGAAATTTTTAATTTAGTTTAGTGCAGTTATAGTTTAGTTTTAGTTTTAAAGATCACATTTATATACCTAATTGATAAATAAACAACATACATTTAGGTAAAGATATTATATAGGTTCACGTATAGCTATGGCTATAAGTATTTACCTGCTATACACTACCCTAAAATTTATTAAATTTTTTACTTATTTTATCAAAGGACCATGCAAAAAATTGTCACCAACACAACCAACAGCAATAATCTTGGCATTTGGATGATTTTTACTTTATGAAAAATCTAATATTTAAAATCTCATATAATGTTTTATTGAATATTGAACAGAAGTTTATTTTTTATTTTTTTATATTTGCTTTCTCACCTTATTACAAATGCCATAAGGTTCAAAATATTGTGCTCACTATTTTAGTCCCTACGCAAAGAAGGGTTAAAATATATTTATAAAAAACCTTTATATTGGAGTTAAAAATAGTGCTTACGCTTATAATGAGTTAATACAAGACTATCTAAGGCGCTGTCATCTTTGTTGGCGGGTGGAGACAGTGGTCATAAATTTTTTATGGTCTTTTCCCGCTAAACCAGAAATAAAAGTCTTATTATTCTTTAGAAACCCGAATATTATCGACCAAACATTGGCTGGTAAGATCACAATAAAAACAACTATTTTGTTTGCGGTCTATACTTGTTTTATTACCTTCAAAATATGCCGCTCATTGTTCTAGCTAGTTCATAATTTATGATCCCAGCATTGTATTCTCAGCAAAAAATCATGGCCTTTGACTTTATAAGTTTTAGAGCTTTATATATATATAAAAATATATTATATAATGTTGATTTTACTAAGCAAAAAACAGGTGTTTTTAGTAGTCGTCGCTTCCTTTCATTTTTAGAATGTGTGTGCGATATCAGGAAATCATCTGGCCGATATTAGGTTCGAAATGTGCCATACCAGGCAAATTGGGTCTCTGATGCCATATCAATTAAAGACATCAAAACCCAGACAACGTTGATTTATTTTAATGCAAAAATGCATTAAAATAAACCTTAGATAGTTTTATTACAGGAAAAATAAAGTAAAATCTAAAGTCAAAAAATCAAAATCAAAAATCATTTATTTCCATAGGATGTTGTTACATCACTTAGATCCGTCATTACATTTTTTTTGGGTGAGTTCACTAACCCAATGGCGGAATCTGTGGAGAAGAGCTCACCGAAGAAACTCCACAGTCGTCGCATCTTTTTTTAAATAAAATATTGTCAAATTACAAAATGAATGCTAATTATATATCGAAACAGCCTGTTACTCAAACAATCTATTCCCATGGACATCTGTCCTCTAAGTAATCAGATATCCTGTAGTAACCTTTTTTATACAATTTCTGTTTTATTATTATTTTAAACTTGTCTAAAGGTAAGTTTTTAATATCAGTAGGGACCTTATTGTAATAGCGTATACAATTGCCTTTAAAAGAATTACTAATTTTATGTAGTCGGCTTACATAAGCAACCAACTTGTCTTTATTTCTAGTATTAAAATTGTGTATATCTCTGTACTTCTGAAAATTAGTTATATTTCTTTTTACATACACAAGATATTCATAGATATATTGAGACACAAATGTCAGAATATTGATTTCTTTAAACTTTTCCCTCAGTGACACTCTAGGCCCTAATCTATAAATTGCACGAACAGCCCGTTTCTGCAGAATAAATATACTATTAGCATTCGCAGCGTGACCCCACAATAAAATACCATAGGTCATTAGACTATGAAAGTAACTAAAGTAGACTAGTCTAGCGGTGTCTACGTCGGTAAGAGCTCTAATTTTTTTAACTGCGAACGCTGCCGAACTCAGTCTGTTCGACAATTTATTTATATGAGGATCCCATTGTAGTTTGGCGTCTAAAGTAATGCCCAAAAAGACAGTCGACTGCACAAGGTCCAATCTCTGTCCTTTTATAAATATGTCTGTAGTTACCGGGTTCACATTGGGTAACACGAATTTAATACATTTAGTTTTCTTTTCATTAAGTAATAAATTGTTAACAGTAAACCAGTTCACTATACTAGAGATAGCATTGTTTACCTCGTCATAATTTGATTGCTGTCTTTTAACTTTAAATATCAAAGAAGTATCATCGGCAAACAATACTAACCCATGTTTTGCTTTAACAAGGTAAGGTAAATCATTAATATATACTAAAAACAAGAAAGGACCAAGAATTGAACCTTGCGGTACGCCCATACTTATTGAAGACCCAGGTGATCTTTTCCCATTAACATCGACCATCTGAACCCTATCTGTTAGATATGACTCCAGAAGGCCAAGTGCCTGATCTTTTACACCATAATGGCGTAACTTCCTGACAAGAGTGTCATGATGGACGCAATCAAAAGCCTTGGATAGATCGCAGAAGACACCTATTGCATCCATTGCGTCTTCCCAGGCATCAAAAATATTGTCGATTAGTTCAACACCAGCATCGGCTGTTGAACGACCCTTTGTGAAACCAAACTGAGCAATATGAATTAAATTATTGCTAAGCGTTGGTAGTATCGATATGGGTCTAAAATTGGTGGGGTCTGATGTACTACCAGCTTTGAATAAAGGTATAACTTTACTTAGTTTCATCAAGTCAGGAAACACACCACTATCTATACATTGATTAAATATACAACAAAGGTGAGGTTCAATACAATCTACAATGGAACTAATAATTTTTACTGATAGACCATGGGCGTCAGCTGTCTTTTTCATTTCCAGGGATTTAAACGCTTTTACAATGTCTTCATTATTTACGTGCCTAAATTTAAAATCTGTTTTACATTCCTCAAAGTTTTGTTTAAGTATAGATTCAGCAGCAGCGGGAGATGAATTTAAAGACTTGGTTGTTGAAACTGGAATGTCCGTAAAGAAATTTTCGAAAGCTTTTGCTACTTCTAGGTCTGTACTTAGCAATTGATTATCTATCTTAAGCTTGAAGTTATTATGTGTAGCTTTGGCCTTTCCAGTCTCTCTGTTTATAATTTGCCAAGTCGTTTACATTACATTGCTACTAGATTCAATTTTGTTTTTAATGAAATTAGATTTAGCTATGGCACAAACGCGTTTAAACATTTTTGAATAACTACGAACATAATCTAGAAAGGCCGTATTTTTGTTATATGATTTCTCTTCATAGAGTTCATATAATCTTCGTCTGCTCCTATGAATTCCAACTGTCGCCCAATCACTAAACAAAGCTTTGTTATTAACTTTTATAGTTTTTGATTTAAATACCGTATCATATTCATTTTTGACAAGGTTAAATACTGAGTTGTACAACAAATTTGGATCGTCACTGTATGGTATTTCCCATAGTTTATCTAAAATATTATTCCTGTAGTGTTCAAGCCGAGTGTCACTAACGGGCACACATGTAATATCCTCTTTTTGGTCCTTTTTTATTTTAATATTGAATATACCTATCTGACCAGAGTGATCAGAGGTTAATTTATTGATGACCGATTTGAAAATGGGCGTAATGTTAGTAAATATATTGTCAATGCAGGTAGCAGATGTTGCAGTAATTCTAGTAGGCTCCAAAAACAGATAGTTCATGTTGTGACATAAAAATAAAGATTTTAATCTAGTACAAATATTATTATCCTCTAACAGATTAACATTAAAATCACCACAAATTATAAAAAAATTGTTTTTATCGCTGATTTTAATCAACACTTCATCCATTTTCTTTTCGAATAAATCAAAGGATGAATCTGGTGGTCTGTATACGCTCATTACAATAAGTTGTTCAAGTTCAATACAGGCTATTTCCATGGTACGCTCAACAGACAGGCTCACTATGTCAACTCGTTCCTTATATTTAAAACTATTATTTACAAGTATTAAGGAGCCACCGCGATCAGCTGTTTTTCTGTTGAACGATCAGCTGTTTTAAAGTTGTGAACTTACAAGCTGGAGGAAGTTAAAAGTGTAAAAAAAGTTTGACATCTACCATACAAGGCGCGGTCACCCTATGCCAAAAACTGTACAGAAGAGACTACCAGACATCATAACTTTGCGGCGGATGCTCGCAACATTGACAAAAGTGGGAAAGGCAGATAGTAAGTTTGTACTTACTAACTGCACTTGATTCCACTTGAACGAACGGCATTGTCCTGTGGCGAACAGACGGACGGTCAAGCATTCCTTCTGAGCTACAATATTGAGATGCTATGATATATTTACGTGTAGACGAAAGCGTACCAGCAACGCGATGTGTGCGATATTTTGTGGACGGTTTTGTAACAGTACTAACAGACTACTGAGTAGTCTTTTTATCTTGTTGTTATTGTAAATAGGTTGGTTATATTTAGTAACTGGCTATTTGTTGCTATTATAGTTTTTGTAATATTTTTATACAAATTTTATATTTATCCTCCGACTCCTGTCCGCTTCTGAAACTTCGGACGTACTCCAGTGTGCGTGCACTAGTGAAGTATTGTATTGTCTGCCTAATAGTACTCCGCTCATCATAAATATTCATGTCTACATTTACTAATGTGATGTGTTAATCTCCCAGATAGGGTACGTATTTATTATACAATTCGAACATATTTTAGGGAATGATAGTACCCTTCATTATGTACATCTTTCCCTTAGAAACATATGATCGCAAACGAAATAAAATTTTGGGTCCCCCATAGTAACTTGTAATCAGCTGATATCGGGTCAATGTACTGAGAAACTTTTTTTTTTCTCTTTGCGTTTCTTGGAGAAAGTTTTTCATAATGATGGGTACTATTATTCCTCAAAATATGGTCACCTAATAAAATGTCACCTTGCATTATTTTTCCACTTGTCCCTACAGACAGCTGTAATCCCAACTGCCTCTGATAGGTAGTTCCCTTCACGGCTCCCCGATCTTTCGGTGTTGCTGGACAAAGTCGGAGAAGGGAACATCGCAGTCGCCATCTCTCGTGTCCTTAGGCTGTTATTCACAACAGGGACCCACTTCCACCCTACCTGGTCCTGCAACCACGCACCTGCCGGATCTTACCTGGGCCAGTGGCCCTTGACACCTTGAGACCTGCCAACGCGTACTCACTCCACCTTCCTTGACGCCCTCCTCCGTGCCGTCAAGAGGCGAAGACATCCCAGGGGAGTCGTATTCTAACATACGGAACCATGCTATCAAGTCACAATCCAAGAGCTGGCCGCGGTCCTCTTATGTAAATATAAACTAAAGATCTGGACCCTCTTTTTACATCTATCTCTAACTAGGAAAACCGTTACCGTTTCAGTATGATTCAAAGAGAGCAAAATTACCGTAGTTCTAGCCTTATCTTTGGGTTGGCAGGGTATACCGTTTAAATGTCCGATTCATCACAAATAAATTCATAAGTTTCCACCCAGTTCATTTTCATTAAACCATATTTAACTAAATACCTATCAACGGCCTTTTCATCTTCGTACTATCTCATTATCTACTTACATCCTATCGCGTTATCTTTGTATGTTTTGTATCGCTACCCAGTTAAATTGTTTACAATCAGTGCATCTTGAAACAGTAAAACAGCACGTGAAATGCAATCAAAGTGACCTCAATCGCCCTAACAGCTCAAATAATAAACATCTGAATAGACGATGACATTGAAATCAGTTGCTCAGACTCAGATAAAACTATTTTAACCCGGTCTTGACCCAAAGTTGTCCGGTTTGTTCAGACTAACATATACTGAGATAGGTACGTAATTTTAATCCTACTTGTAGACAAGCTTGGTTATGATTGCCACGTTTGTGAATACTGATTGCACGATATCGCGACTCTTCTTGGCCTACCCATGATTATGATTTTATGATACACACCACCCTACTATACATATAGGTAGATATAGGCTGTAAATAAAATTTATGTCGTCTCCAACCTCGATATTCCGACTGATCAGTACTCACTAACAAAATGTCTACATAAAACTTTTGCTGCTGGCAAAATTAACGAGTGACGGACTTCCCTGGTAGGTACCAGTGTGACCCTCTATTGTCGTATTATATTACCTCTACAAGGTGTGCATTATTCATCATAATATTTAACGATACAAATTATTTGATGACTATCCTGTTACTTATACTCGTATTATGAAGGTATAGATTAGATGTAGCTTACATACCTACATACGAGCTCAAATGCAGAATACTACGTCTAGTCGTATCTACATTGCGAGAAAATATATTTCGAACGCAATTATTTTGAAGGCATGGTTGTTAGGGTTCCGTACCCGAAGGGTGCCAAACGGGACCCTATTCCTAACCACCGCTGTCCGTCCGTCCGTCTGTCACCAGGCTGTATCTCATGAACCGTGATAATAAGACAGTTGAAATTTTCACAGAAAATGTATTTCTGTTGCCGCTATAACAACAAATACAAAAAAAACAGAATAAAATAAATATTTAAGGGGGTTCCCATACAACAATTCTTTCAATACCACATACAAACTTATGAATGCACCTGGTTACGTACATGAAGTGTGGAAGTAGCCGCTCCAATTAATTTGTAAACAGCATTTTGCTATGTAAAATCCAAACTATTCACTCCACACCATCACTACCATTGTAAGGTGGTACGGAACCCTTCGTGCGCGAGTTAGACTCTCACTTGACAGGTTTTGATATAATATATATATGTAACATGTTATCTATCACAGTACCCCTCTGTATTGTACTTTATTTTAACGTTGTCATGCTATATCATGCATGCTATTTTTTGGAACTCCTACAATCCTCGATTTAACTTAGTCTCGGTACAAGCAAAATTGTACATCCAGTTCTAAGCGATTTAAAAAGTTAGTTTATGTTGAGTTAAACCTCAGTTAAAGTTAGAAACTGGACGTAAATAAGGATTCGTGCTCAATATTTCAATTTAAATTTCTGGTCACTATTTTCAAATACTAATGAAGAGAAGTCAATATCCAAAGAACTGTTACTTCTAAGGTCTGCCATCCAGTCACTCATCCAGCATTGTAAACAACAAAAATCAGTAGCATATTTGGAGAAGACGGCCGTCCCGCATCACAACTTAAATTATGCAGAGAACATGGTTCTGAAGAAAATAATAAAGAAAAATGTCGTGACTGAGTAGGAGAACTCACTGTACAATGGCGGGAAATGATCCAGAAAGATGTTTCAGTCGGCACTTGCTTGAGAGTACCTACTTAGAGAATGGGGTATGGTTTTTACACAGCAAAAGAAAAAAAACCGGCCAAGTGTGTGTCGGACTTGCGCACGAAGGGTACCGTACCACCGTACAATGGTAGGGACGGTGTGGAGTGAATAGTTTGGATTTTACATAGTACGTAACCAGGTGCATTCAAAAGTTTGTATGTGGTATTGAAGGAATTGTTGTAATGGAGCCCCCTTAAATATTGATTTTATTCTGTTTTTTAGTATTTGTTGTTATAGCGGCAACATAAATACAGTAATGGTAGCAAACACATAGCGAAAAAAACTGAAATTGTGTTTTTTTTTTCATTGATGAAATTTAATCTTTTTCTTACATGGCTTGCGGCTAGCTAACTCTAATATTCATATCGACAAATTAAAGAGATTATCAAAAGGCATATAACTTTACAAGTTTATCTCTAACGGCCTTGGCTCACCATTTTATAAGGAATACAATGCTGTGATTGAGAAATGTTTATTAAGAATTTTAGTTTAAAAAAAAAGTAGCGGAGTGTTCGGTTGCACAAAATGTGGCGAAATCTACGGTCCACTTGCTACATCATGGTACAGATGACAATTTCGAGTCTGAGTGATTGATGTGGCAGATATAAATTATAATGGATTGTGATATTCACCTACAAAGCTATTGCACATAAGATCCTCTTTCTAACTAACTGAGGCCGATAACAAGGATACTGCTTATAAAGTCGGTAAAATTCTAAATCACAAACAACTCAAGAACGGCTGGACTAATTTTATTGTCTTTTATTTGTTGGATTCATCTCTGCCCCAAATAGGAGAATAGCTATTAAAGAAAAATTCAAGAAAAAAATTATTATATTATCTTCCACAATGGCACCTATGCCCGCCTTCGCTCTCGCTTGGTGGTGCTGCGCTTGGCTTAATTGGAGGCAAAGAGTTTCATTCATCTGAGCTAAGGTTTAAAAAGACGCCACGTGATCTTTCAAATACACTTGAGACTGGCAAATTACCCTCAAAAGAGGTTAGCTCGCCATATATTTTAGGAAGAAGTAAGTAGAATTTGACAACATTGACAGATAGACAGACTCGAACAACAACAGCACCATCTGCAATGAGCTTTTGTGATTATGTGGGTGCCATTGACTGCTCAGTGCTCATTATTTATTGACTCTTAGGCGATAGGAAGTACGCGGGGTTAGCTAGTCTTAAATATTTAAAGCTGCACTGCACAATATCCATTTTCGGGAGGTATATTTTACTGTACCAAGGTATTTTACTTTGAGCCTATAGTAGTATCGTAATATTTAAGACGCTGGCTATTGTCAAATGCCCATCTTTAAAGCGTTTTTCCTCCTGAAGAAGTCACTGTCAAAATCCAGAAATCCCTTTTCTTCAGTCAGTGTTTGAAAACTTCATAATGTTAATGGAAACTATATGAAAGAAAATAGATATTTTCCTTAAAAACTTGTTATTTCTTGGGATCTAAACGGAATATTTATTGTAGTTCTTGCGTCAAAAAATAGGTATTCAAAATATCTCAAAAGGTACTGTTTTAAAATAGTGCTTTTGGAAAATAATTAAATAAACACACAATTTTTTCGCGCACTGTTCTGCCTCAGCGACTGACGTAACAGTCATGTTGCAGTGTAAACTATTATGTTTTTTTTTTACAATTACACTACGCATCGAGTTGCAAATTTATCCGATACAAGCGCCTTAAACCCTTTAAAAGTCAAAGGATGAACCTGGCACATTAGCTTTCCTATTACATCATGCAATTCCGGAAAACTGCCAGTCGTCGGCAAAAACCAGAATCTCTTAGTGCGACTATTTGGAACGCGTGTTCACTCACACTAAACTCGAGTAAACTTTGTTAACTCCATACTTTATAGGTGTTGATATAAGTGAAGTTGTCAAAGATAACTCGAGTTTAGTTTTAACTCGTGGTCTAGCTAGTCAGCCTTATTGATACACTATCACCATTGCCAAGCTGGTCTATCGATCACAACTCCGAGAATTAGAGTCCAATGCTTAAAGGCAGATGCAAATCTGCTTGATTTTCTCAAAATACAGTCAGCAAAACAGTGACCACGTCCACGTGCTGCGCAAGCGTAAGAATCGATTTCATATTCTTTTGCCGACTGTATGCTATTGTTATGTTACAATTTCAACATGACTATTGACTATTTCTAACAGTCGAGTGTTCTGCTAACACGTAAGACAATCATCGATAGTTAGAAATCCAAGCTACCTGAAGCGTAGAGTTTACTAGAGTAAAATTTTTAATGTCATAAAAAAACTTGAAATGCAGAAAAAGCTTACGGTTTTCCGAATATGTTACAAAGTCTAGATTTACTGAATGATAAAAGTTAGTCCTTCCTCCCCGATTGACATCACATGAAGTCGACACCATATTAAACCCAGAAATCTTTACAATTTAAATGGCTGCACTTAATTTATTTATAACCTCAAAATAATCTCCTGCTGCACAAAATTGCAGGTTAATTCCTCTGCTTGTTTTATTGGTGCCTCCCACGTATTTATAAAACAACATTTGGACCGGAGCCAGCTCACGTTTTGAGGTTCAGAGCTCTGAACGTGGAACTTTTTGTTTTGTTTTGATGTCAGTACCTACAACTAACTAACGGACGAAAATAACTGTAGTTATTACTTCATGTAATTACCTATTACTGATTTATACTTCCGCGTAATAGCAGTAGGTAAAGTGAAATCAGTTGCGAAAAATAAAGAAACGAGAATTATAACGAGAATAATTATAATCATAGGTAGATACCCTACATACTTAATTAATTAGTTCATGGCGTGGTTAGGTGCACAAGACAAGTAATGACTCGGTGGGAATGTTATAATTAATTGTATTTATTTAATTAAAATTTATTAAGCTAAACAAAAATGTGTCTCTGCCGCCCATTAGGTATGGGAATAGGTGTGAAGTGTATGTCACGAATATTCGCATTCGCATCAATTTAGACATTCGCATTCGCATAAAACGATGCGAATGTTTGCAATTCGAGTCAAGTCTGGAGTAATGGCCGTGCGTGCTTTGTTAGCGCATAAGCATTGCATGCAAGCCGAAGTCACGTGTTTCATTCAATATATAGAAATTCTTTGTATCCTCGTGCTGATCGTTTGGGATTGGTTTATTTTTTGTCAGTAATTCGTAAATGATACAGTAACAAACAAGTAGTTCGTGAATTTAGAGTTGTTTTGAGGTAGTTGTCACATTACTCACTCACATTAGTGAAATGTGGCGGGTTTTTACGCCAATAGATCGAGACCACGCGAAATGCAATGTTTGCCAAAAAAGTTGTGAAATGTGGCGGGTTTTTACGCCAATAGATCGAGACCACGCGAAATGCAATGTTTGCCAAAAAAGTTATCCTACTATTTGGGAGTACAAATTTGCTGTAAACATTTGAAAGCTGTTCATTCTCGAAAATTTTCACTGCTGTTACAAACTGCAGCAGAGGTCCAGGTTTCAAAACTGGATAAACCACAAGAAACTGAACTGAAAGTGGTTTAGAAACAATTATCTATTGAAGAATCTCTGATGAAATAGAAGAAATGGGACTCCAAACATCCATTATCGCGACAAATCGACTGCCGAATAGGCGAAATAATAAAGACTTGCCGTCGAAAAATCTCCGTATTTATACGGCCACGAAAGTCACCGCATTTTTCTAGCTGACGGGTTACCAACTTGCAACGACAAAAAAAAACCATCTCGCTCTCCTTCTCTAAGAAGATCTTAAGTCCTGGCTCTTCACAAGAGCCCAAACCTACTGTGCGAGTGTGTGAGTGTGTGTGTTTGCGTGAGTGTGATAATAGTTCACCGGATATCAATGTTGATCGCTGTGTAGAATCTGAACGATCTCTGATCAAATCAGAGGTCAGGCAAAAGTCATCGACTTCCGCAAAGTTTTTCTCATGTCATGTTTTTGTCATGTCTGTGCTCCTATTCAGTGCCAAATGCGAAAAATATTTGGTGCAGGTGCGCGTGTCTAAGCACCCTCGGGACCAGCCGGCACGAACGTGCGGGTGCGACCCTCAGCAGCACAGATCTCACCAGCGAAGAGCTGTCTAGCCCAATTCGGACAGCTTGGCTTCGATTACAGACGTAAGACTCGAACCATCTGAGCAGATCGTCATGTACACCGATTTGCTCCAGTTTAAACAGTAATGTCATGCCTGAGCCGATCAAAACATTTGGAATAATCGGTGTACACGGCGTCGACCTGATGGTCTTTGTCCATGAAACCTGCAACAGATCCCACGAATTCAACCAGGTTAGAAGTGGTGGAACATTTCCTCATGAAACCATGCTGAGTTGCGCTGCTACGCGAGATGACAGGGTACACCTGATCATGGACTATAAGCTCAAGGATTTTATCAAAAACGGGCAGTACTGAGACCGAGCAGTATTGTTCTGCCATGTTTTTAGGACCACCCTTGAGGTACAATAAAAGCCTTTTTCCAGTGAGTAGGAAAGCACTGCTCGTTGAGCGATCTGCGGAACAGTGTTCACAATGGGGCAGCGAGGTGATCGGCACACTGTAATAAAAATAGGCAGTATTTTGTAGTGCCCTGCACCCTTATTCATGTCAATGCCCTTGAGGTACTTAGGAACATGGACGCCTGACATCTCAATGGAGCCCACACAGCTCAAATCAAACAAAGAAGCATATGCAAAATTATTAACAGCAAGGTCTGTATTGAGCAAGATTGAACCCATGTAGTCCTGTCATTTAAGTAATCTTGAACATTGTAATATCCCTTTTTTGACAAAGACGCTTTAACATGGTTTTTAAATTGCTCAAAAGCAATTTCAAGATCTCCAGAGGTATCTTTATGTATTACAGAATGCACTGAACCTTGAAAGAATTGCTAAACTTCGCGAGTCTAAACGGGGGCGAAAGTAGTCGGAGACTATTTCTTAGATTAACATTTCAGCTATCGCTATGTTTGGAAAATGTTGTAAGGTTCTTGCCTTCATACATTATACTTTCGAGAATAAATTGACTAGCTACAGTTAGTATGTCAATTTATTTTGAATGCTCTCTTAAGAAGTCTGTGCGTTTTAAATTATAAATTGCTCGAATAACTCTTTTCTGTAAAATAAAAATAGTTTGAATATCCCATACCATACGACATGACTAGATGTAGCCACATCTGTGTTTTGTCTGATGTTCCTAACTGCGTAAGCCGCAGAACTTAATTTACCAGCTAATTTATCTATGTGGGGTCCCCACTACAATTTGCTATCAATGGTTATTCCAAGAAACTTCGTGTCATTTACTAATTCTAACGTGTTGCTGTCTAACACTAAACTGGTCTCAGCTTGCCTGACATTTGGAAATAAGAATTTGAGACATTTGGTTTTAACAGCATTTAAAAATAAATTATTAACTGTGAACCAATTCAAGGCTGAATACCCCATTAACATCATCAAAATATTCTTTTTGCCTTTCAATTTTGAAGAACAGTGAAGTATCATCAGCAAACAACACTATGTCAGTCAATTTCTCCACATTAAAGGCAGATCGTTAATATATACCAGGAATAAGAAAGGGCCTAATATGGAACCTTGTGGAAGGCCAATGTTTACCCCCGATCCATTAGATTTAACGCCGTTGACTTCTGCCTGTTGCAATAGGCATGATGACAACAAGTAAATTTCATTGAAATAATTTGTGTGTATATTATTACAAAATTCCTAATTCTAAAACTCTGATTCTTTTCATAATTAAAAGCAAGATGAATATAATAATCGATAAAATAAAATCGCTAAATACGGCAATCCGGCATGAAATGTTGAACGCCAATCAGAGCGCATGACGTCACGTTAGAGTTCTTTCTCTTTGTTTACATTTGAATTACTTAAGATAATATACACTCGCTCGCTTTTTTAATTAAATACGCCGTTATTGTTTTGTTATTAACTTCAATTTCTTTTGTGTAAATTGATTGCGCTAAATTGAGTCATGGAAAAAGGATTTACAAAGGCTTCCAGCGCAAATTTACCAAGAATCGACTTGATAATGCTAGGAACGTTTCTGGCATCAAACAAAGACTTCTGTTCAGCAGAATTTAGAAATGTTAAAACTTCCATGTAAGTATTGTGTATTAAACAGTTAATTAATTATTTAAACCATAAAAATAATGCGTTGAAAGCATAGCTATTGTACCTATTTCAGTATAACATTCAATATTACAATTTGAGGTTATGTTTATGTTAAATATTTCTTTTTGCAATTAAATATTTACCATTGCTTTAATTATTTCAGGTCTGCTAGGGCATCTTATGGTGATGATGCTGTAAGCTATTTTCAGGTCAAACATGAAGGAAATTTGTGCACAATAAAAGCTAAAATCTGCCCAGAACATAAAGTGCATGCCAAGTTGTATGGAGTGTCTTTGGTAGTCGACGAACAAGAAGAAACAGTTAAGTCAGTAGAATGTCATGATTGTGTGGCTTCTCAAGGAGGCTGCAAACATGTCATGGCATTCTTAATGTGGGTTCATCGCAGAAGTGAAGATCCATCTTGCACATCCATAGAATGCTATTGGAGGAAATCCAAACTTTCTAGAGTTGGGAGTACCCTTAAATACATAACTGCTACGGAATTATCTAAGGGTAGCCCTAGCTTACCATCTGATACCGAAGTATTCGAAAAGTTTGTAGAAGAAGGGAAGAGAAGAAGGTTAACCGACTGTGAATTAATGAAATACCAAAAGGACTATGTTTTTGATAGACTTCTAAGTCTATCAATGGACAATTTAGTGTTGAAATATAAAGAAAACTGTTGTACTAAATTTTTGGATAGTGTGATATTTTGTGATGCTGACATCAACAATGTAGAAGAAGAAACAAGGGAGCAACATAAAAGTAAGCTTTGGTATGAATTAAGGTATGGCAGAGTGACCGCTTCAAGAGCATATGAATTCAGTAGGTGTAAAACCAGTGACGGCACTCTGATGGCAGTAATAATGGGTGGAAAAATTCCAGACACAACAGCTATGAAACGTGGTAGAATTTTGGAGGATGAAGTGAGGAAAACTGTAAGTGCCAACCTGGAAAAGAAAATTAGAAAATGTGGGTTATTCTTATCTAAAAATTATCCCATGCTAGCGGGTTCACCTGATGGGATCTGTGAAAATAGTATAATAGAAATTAAGTGTCCTATGAGTCAAAAAACAGTTAAAGCATATGTAAAGAATGGGAAGCCAACCCAAAAGTTTTATGTGCAAATGCAACTCCAAATGTTACTAACAGGACATAAAAAAGGCTACTTCTGTGTAGCTGACTGCAACTACAGTGCCAATAAGAAAGTAGATATAATGGAAATTATGTATGATGAAAAATATGTATCAGATTTTCTTAAGGTAATAGTCCCTTTGTGGAAGGATAATGTATATCCAGTGTTATATAAAAGTGTAATGTTATAAATAAAAACCAGTTTATGTAAAAATGTTTTTATTTGTAGGATAAACCTCTGATGATCTTCACACATTATATACTAATTTAGAACAACACTATATAAATATTCATTTACATTCACTTATATCGATGTTTTATGTTAGACTAGCTCATATTAAACAAACGAGTTTAAGCAAAGTAACAATGAACTTCCAAATAATACTGATTCTTTGTTTAATTATCTGCATAATACAATAACTTGCACTCAAAATTGTACAGTCAAACAGGATTTCAGAAACTGAATCTAACATTATTCTGAAACTGAACTGACATATATTCTTGATCAAGCTGATTGATTTGATCTTACAAGATTCTTTGATCAAACAAACATGTATATTTATTTGATCAAAGAATCTTGTAAGTTAATCAATCCACAGGCAATGGTTATAACATCATCTAGCAATTTGACTAAATTAACATTTACACATGCATGCGGCTTTAACATACAGAATTCACGTAGGCGTCTAATCACTCTCTCCACATGAATCCTTAAGCTTGCAATTTGTTTTGTTTCCCTTGCCTCATGTTTTGATAGCTTTGTACCAGTTGCAACACTTGGAGGTCGTACTAAGTTCACTCCCTGTTTTCTTATATATTGTTGTACATGTTTGAAACCTCTGTCAGCCATCACACGCATACCTGGTTGCAAACACTTTATAAAATCACAAGATTCGACCGACAATGTGTCAGTAATTCTTCCTCCATATCCTGGAGAAATATAATTGATTAGTCCATTAGGAGTACAAGACACAAGATACTTTATCGTATTAGCTTTTTTGTATTCTGATTAGGAGAGAGCCTGGTTCACTGCTTTTGAAGGCTTTTCTATCTCAATTTCTAAGCAGTCTATAATACAAGTTACATTGTAATATTTATGCCTAAAGGCCATAGGCAAATTTTTTCTTATGGAATCTTTATCTAAGACAACAAGAAAAGGTCGCATCAAACTAGCTATTAGTGGTATATTTTTCAGAAATATCTTGAGATATAATATGGTGTGAGGGAATATTTAACTTTTTTTCAATTAAATCTATAAGGTAGTAACAACTGTTAGGAACTCCAATGTAAGACCGTGGGTTCTTTTTTATTTTCTGCAATGTATATGCCAAGATTCTTGATGCCTCTTGTTTCTTATCGTCTTCAATTAATTCACTGCAGTCTGAAGACGATTTAATTTTTAAAGATGTCACTGATGGTGATTCACTATGTGCTACAGATGGTGTGTATGAAATATCACTGTCAGAATCTGCCTGAAATCCTATTTTCTTGGAACATTTTTGTATGGTGGATGTGGATGGCTTGGTACTTGTGATTTTAAATGGTGAAGTAAAAGCAGAATGACAAAAGGGTTTCGATGGTGAAGTCATCTGATCTACTGATTTTATTTCTGCTTGAACAGCTTTACTTCTGAACTTATTTGTTATATACACTTGAATGGATTGATTTACCATCTTAGGTGCATCTTTTGTAGTACTTTCCTGCATGGCTGATGTTCCGGGGGTTAGGTCTTCAAGTTGTAGCTGTTCTGTTGCAACAGAACAAGTTGTAGTTGTTTTATTTTGTAATTCTTGCTCAGCTTCTGCAACGACTTCTCTTCTTTGCTTTTTCGCACTATATTTCCTTTCGTTTGAGTCGGAAGTTCGTTTTCTTCTGTCAGGTTGGCATTCAAATTTTGAGGGAAAGCACCCAGGTTTCATGCGAATCTGCGACACTGACCCCATCACATGATACTCTATGTAGTTTGCCATATAATTTGGTAACTGAAAATGAAATAAAATACCTTTTTAATAGCTCATTCATTGAGGATTTGATTACAATAAGTAACAGTGAGTAAGAGAATCATAACCTCCAAAAAGTTTGTATATCAATGTTTACTTCTTCCCATAAAATTAGCTTATAATGAATTTAGCAACAAAATTCTACAAAATAAAAAAGGAAATAGGTACTTACGTCAAAGTGATCTTCACAAAAATAAAGCTGTGTAGTGGGTAATATTCCTTCGAAATCACGTCTTGCAAGTTCAAGCCCTTTCTTTCTTAATTTCTTATCGAAAGGAACGAAAATAAATAACTTCTCAGGAGTTTTTATGGACGTATTAGTACACAGAGGGACGGAACACCACCTATATGCTTTCGAAGTCATGTTTTTAATGTAAAAACTAGTAAAATGTCCAAATTAAATATGAATTAGATAATGTTTACATATACCGAATGTTCCTTGTACTCTAAAGTGACGTAAGCAAGCGACGCCATGACACTTTGACGCGTTTTGGTGCAAATTTTAAATTTATGAATCAAAAATTATTTTTTAAGTACTAAACCTAAATTTTCCGCAGAAATATTATGTTTATTATAATTCGTATATATTTCCAAATATTATAGAACAGTTTCTCAAAATTTGTCATCGGCATGATGTTGCTTAGATATGATCTTAGTAGATGCAACGCTTTATTTCTTATATATCATGATCAACACAATCAAATGCCTTCGACAGTTCGCAAAAAGCACCGATAGTATCCGGTGCGGCTTCTCACACAGAATTAATATGATATATAAGGTACCTACTACCTAATTAATATGAGATACCTACATCCGTAGTCGATTTACCCCTAGTGAAACCGTATTGTTTGGCGTGGAGTTGTTTTGTACGGTTGAAGTGTGAGAGCATTTGATTGAGTATAATCTTTTCAAATATTTTGCTTTGTGCTGGAAGAACAGATATTGGTCTGAAATTTAAAGGATCACCTTTGTCTCCCTACTTATACAGAGGTATCAGTTTACTGTGTTTCATGAGGTCTGGGGAAGCTCCATCGTCAATAAATTTATTAAATATATAAGGTTTGTGTGTGGGGCTATAACTAGTATTATTGAACCAAAGACTGACTGATATACCCCACAGGTCTTCAGTATTTTTTAAGTTAAGTAATCTATACGTTTCGACTATATCCTGGGGATATACATAATGAAATTCAAAATCTACATTACTGATGCTAGTGCTGCTTTTTAACAAAGTCTCTGCTTCATATGGAGATGAATTTAGACGCTCTGTTGTGAGTAAGGGTACATTGATGAAGATGTTTCAAAAGCTCGAGGTACCTCAGCGTTGGATTTAACAACATCACCTATCTTCAAGCAGAAATAATTGTCCCTTGATATAACTTGCCAGTTTTACGGTTTATGATTAGCCAAACCGTTGTCATTCTATAATTTGAATTTTTTATTTTTCTAATAATGTGTAAAGTTTTTGCAGTTCTACAAACCAAATTGAAAGTTTTGGAATATTTTTTAACAGTCATGAAATTTTCTATCAAAGTTATAGGTTTTTTGTTTATAAAGGTCATACAAGACAGCTCTACTTTTACGAATCCCAAATGTCGCCCAGTCATTAAATTTAGATTTACCGTTGTTGGCACTGGCTTTCTTTAATTTAAAAACTTTATCGAATTCTGTTTATATTCAAATATAAAATGTAACGGGCCTATACGATGATGGGTCGGTCTTATTTTTACTAGTAATTAAGAATGAAACTGTTTGACCGCTGTGATCGGAGGGTAAGCAGTTAATTACATTTTTAACTTGTGAATACAGAAACACAAAAAACGTTATCTAAGCAAATTTGGCTGGTAAGTGTAATTCTAGTCGGCTCTAGAAATACATGACATAAACTAAATTATTTGAACAGAGTTATTAATCGTCGTTTCATTGTTGTACACAAGCAAATCTACATTATGATCGCCATAAATTATTAACTCTTTCTTGAAGGCCTATCTCAAAGAGAAACGAGCCTCTTTAGATGAAAACTCTCTGGCCTGGTGGAAAACTAAGTTGAAATACGATAAATTGACAGATCTGGCTCGAAAATATCTGAGTACCAAGTGAACAACTATTCAGTGAAGCCGGCCTCATATAAGAGTCCCTTAGAAATCGCCTAATGGGAGAAAAAATAATATGCCACTATTGGAGTTTGATTATTCACCTCTGTATAAAATAACAATGTCATGTCTGTTCTGTATACAATCATTCAATTACTATGTTTGACTAATATAAGTAAGTCCCTAAAAAAATTATGATTGTAAATCAAAGTATTTTTAACGCTGTTGTCTAAACATTCGCATTCGCACATTCGCATTCGTGTTCGCGAATGTCAAAAATATTTGATCCGTGACATCCCTGGTGTGAAGCCTAGTGCAGGTATGTAGTCAAATAAAATAGATATAGAAACACACAAGAAGCTACTTTAGCTTCTAAACAAACTACAAGTCACAAGAAAATCTTTTTCAACGAAACGTTTACAAACTTAGTGCCATGTTTTTGTGCCGTACCCTAGATACGGCACGCAAATTGTCAATTTTACAGAATACAGTTAATTGTATGTCAATCGCGCGAGTCATTTAGTCACAACTTTGCGCAAAAGTGATGAGATGACTGAAGTTCTATAAATAGGACGGTGACATTGAGTGAATTGTCAATACTTGCATTTTGCAGTACCTGCTGCTTATTGTTTACCGATGTGATAACCTAAATTGATTCTGAGCAGAAAATGTATCAAACACATCCATTAGCACTAGACTTTACTTTACGTAGAGCTACACCTGTTCGAATTCATATTGTTAAAATACCCTATGCGTAACAAAACAACCTAATCACATAATCTACCTAAACCCGACAAAACATTCAATGGGAAACTCTATGTACCAGCCCGTCAGTCCACATACTTTGCGCTAGATTCACGTAAAATGCGTCAACAGAGCCAAGTAGAATCTAACCCTAGGTAATTTTTTTTTTATAAGACAAACAATCACACAATTGTTTGTAGTCCTAAGGGCAAAACACTTGTGACATTAGTTCAAGGCTTTAGTCGGATCGAACACGAAATTAAGTGGGTAGGTAGGTAGGTATATTCAAGGATGAAAAAATAAAACCCTTGCTTACCTTGGTCAGAGTGTCGATAAGGCTATCTAAACGCGGAAAAAATTCTAAGTTTTTTTTCCTTGGCGCCCCCTTATCTACACTCCAACCCTTACCTTACAAAAAGGTTGCTTCGAAAAATACTCTAAAGAGACTTACCATGAGTTCTTCAGGTCTTTGATGCCTGAAAAGTTGATGCTGTTGGATCTGCTGAGCCTGCTCTTCCCCAGGGTCCAGAACCTGATCTTCCTGTGATTGTCCTCCTCACTGAACGGGTTCAGATGTTCAGGGTAGTCGTAGATGGACGCAGACTTGCGTGGCGCTGCAGCGGTGGCCATTGCAGAGAGGAAACTTCACAAATTCACAAGGTTTTACATAATACACTGCACAGTCAACGCTCCACGGTCGACCACTTGGATCTTTATCAGTTATCACACTGTTTTATCGCGTCGCTGATAGCGCGAACACCATTTTATCGTTTGAGATAATTGATGTTTGTTTACGCGAAGCGGCAGAGAAGTCTGAGAGAGTGCGGGAGCAGTGCCGCTCAGTGCCGTGGTCTGGCGAAAACTGTACCACCAAGTCAAGCAAGAAGCGAATAGCCGGCCGGCAGAGCTGTGCCTTGTGCCGTGTGCCACCCGCGCTGTTCGATTATAACCTTTACCGACGCAGTGGCAAAATTGCCTGCATTGCGTACGACACCATATAAATAATTATTAAAAAGACCAGCTCGACTCTACTTCGTTGCAAATCGTCAAATTTTTAATAAGCGACTCTACAATAAACTTTTCTCCACAAAAAGAGCTAAGCTAATTGATCAGCTCTATGCCACTCGATTAAGCATTGAATTTTGCACTTCTTATATTGAAGCAATTCCGAACGTCAACTTAAAACAGAACTGTTGAATTGGTACTATTGGACACATTTTTTCTGTTAACAGCGTTGTATTTGTATAGCATTAGCTGATATTTGCAGATGACGTCATCTCTCCGACGGGGCCACCTCACCTGTCTGCTGACTGGATGACGAAGGCCAAATGTAGAGAAACGTCACGTCTTGAAATACCTCTATGTACATATTTTATTTAAGTTTGATGTCAAGTTTGTGATCTGCGTGTTGCGAAAAGAATACACTCTTTTTTGCGCTATTGTTGTGGTGATTTAATCACATTCGCTTTGTTGGGAAATATGCATACATACATAACTTCGTTATTGTAGCTCCCGGTTAGATAACTAAGAACCTATCTACAGCGAATCTACCTATAGGGTTTTATTTAACTCAGGAACGTTTCCACAAAACAATAGCCGCACCCCACGCGGCTTCCCAAAATACGAAAATAATAAATGAACTCCACACCTTGGTTTTATTGATCCAAGAACACCCCAAGCCCAAACGAAGTAGTATCCATAGTTGGTAGGGAGGGTAGGTATAACATTGATGCCGTCATCGTCAGGCGTTCGTAGGAGGTAATCTTTTATATGTAGAGTAGAGGAGGAAAATACAAGAGAATTGGCCAGTTGCCTGGACAGTAGGTAAACACCAACGAGTTAGTCATTGCTTCCTTTGATAAATTCGCATTGAATTTAATGTTTGCAGAACAAAGACTCGTGTGAAGAACAGAACAACTAAGTGTGAGCACATTGTACCTTTACTAATTAGATTAGATGCATTTCAATAATACCATGCAGTTGATGTATTCTGCCTTACTATGATGCATCAAGGTGCCATGCAAGACACGCATATGTTTAAATTAGACACAGAATTAAAACTTTACTTGATTGCTCGAGTCTTAAATCAATTGCAAGGTCTGCAAGAGAGCTTCATGTGCAGCCTACTGTACAAACTGTGGCGCTATGACTAAGGCCTTCGGGTCAATGTTCAGCTCTCCAACAAACTTCCTACTAGGCAACTCTATTGCGCCATCAATTGTTCTTGGTATCACCAATTGATTGAGTGGGTCCGGCTAATAGGCTTTATCTTGGCCAATCGATATGGCCACAGTCGGAAAGAGTCAGGTAACTTCGGCCAGACAGTGGTAGAGTTTATAGTAGTTAGGAAACCTTGTCATCAAAATTCCCATAAGTCGCCTTGCCCTTAAAACTCCCTTCTAATTATGATATACTTATTATTGTTATGGACAAAAAATGATATTGTCATAATCTTCGAGCTAAATACAACAATTCTGTCCAGTATTGTATGTTACCCATCCACACCCAACATACATGTGTAGTGTAAAGCAAATAAATGTTTATTGGCATTGGCATGCCCCATCGATACCTCTCTAGCTTACCATGCATTAAATATTGTGTGGTATTTAGGTAAGTCTGCGTCACTAATTAATAATGCACCGTAGTTAGAGCATGATATGGAAAATGGAGAAAGTAGGTAGATACGGGCAAATATAAAGCAGAACAAACAGACCAAATAATTAGCAGTAATCAGAAAAGTGGGTCAATTTTAGGCCTGCAGCCTCGAGATACGCAAATCCGAGGTGTCGATACGTTTAGGTATATCCTAGTTAGTAGAAATTGCATTAACTGGGTCGGCCTACATCGTTAGTAAAGTTAGTTACTAAATTAGAATGCAGCTCAGCGCAGCTAATTAAGTTTTGTACTGTAGGCTCGTGCATTGAAGATATTTCCCACATCCCGTCAGAAAAACATTGAGGTCATCAAGCACTCCGTTATTTATGACATCTTCTTTCTGTGTTTTCTAAGAGAAGTTTTCTGTTTTCTCTTTCGTTGGGCTGACTTTGACTAGAGACCATTTAGCCCATACGCCTTCCTTCCTCGTCTAGCGACTAGGGGAACGAAGGAAGCGTCGAGTTATCTTGGAGATTGCAATAGGATGCGCCTTTACAGACGGCATTGAGGAGCAATCAGCTGAGCAGCTAAACGGCTAACGTCGGATTAAATATGCGCAGTTGCAGACGGAAGTATTATCATATTTTACACCTCAACGTGTCATCTTTGTATACAGGTTCAAACAAAAGGATTTAGCGTATATTTTAAACAATTAATCATTATAAATGGATATCTACTAAATCAATCAGAGTAGGGTCCATATTTTGTAAAGTATCTAATCAATTCTTGAGACGAAAACACTTTTTATAGTTTGAGTCATACGCGTTAAGAATTAAGTAACATAATTGCTCAATTTTAGGGCGCCCAATCAGTGGTTTTATGGTTCAGCTTCGGTTTCAGGGTACTGATGAGACGAAATACCTACGTACCTATAGCTAGTAATTTACCGGTTTAGGGAATCGGGACTCAGCGGAGTTGTACTCAAAAGCCAGATTATACATACATATGTGTACAGATTGCCAGTTTTACAGAATACCGTGTTTACATGATTCCCAATTCTACAGATTCCCAGTTCTACAGATTCCCATATTTACAGATTCCCATTTCTACATGTTCCCAGATATAAAGATTTTCGATTTAATAGAATCCGATGTTTACTGATTTTAAAGTTTCTCGTGCTCTATTGATCCCGCGTGGTATTTTACAGTGTGTTACAGAAAGGTTCAGTGTAGTTAGGGACAATATTCTGAACAACTTTCACTTGATCCAATTTAATTTGGACATCGATTCAGCTGAGCTGCAACCTACTTAGGCGTTAACTCTTTGTATCAACAGCTGTAGTGTGTAGTTGTCTTGTAACCATAACAACAAGTTGATGACGTGAGGCTGTTTTGTTGATACGGTTTTGTATTTATTGTTTGAAAGGATTCGAATTGTGTAAAATTGAGAGCCCTGTTCACATAAAGTTTCATAATGGCTGTTACCACGCCTCCAAATATATCCGCTCGTATATTTTACGGGCTTCGCACGGATATTCAGTAAGTTACAAATTGTTATGGCTGCTTAGAATAGGTATGTCTGTATAAGTGGTCCAAAAAATCAATCTTCAATTGTGAATGTGGAACGATAAAACGACCAAATATAATAGATACTAATCGAAGGACCATGAACAAGGGAATCAAATTACTGAATTGCGCGAAAAAAATACTAAGTGGTTTAACCAACACTTATTGGCTAAATAAAGACTGTCTCGGCGAAGTGAAGGACAAAACAGAGAAGCACTTTAGAAAGCGGGCGGTTTCAGATGCTTTTGCCGATTTTTCCTATACATATATGCATTATAGGTGCATTTAGAGACGATATAAAAAAACGCGAAGTGTCGGAAATCATAAGTTGAGTTTTTTTTTAAACGCCAATTGCTAACATTCGGGACGGTGGGGATGAGGGAGTATTAGGGTACGACGGATTTTGCCTATTTTTAGCCACAATAACCTACTCTAGGGAGCGAAGAAGCACTTCGTCCTTCGTGTTAGGTTATATTATCTTATGGCTTGGTAATAAATACGAAAACCAATTCAAAATTCTGCATGCTCATGGATAGTTGCTGTTTTCAGATTTCTATTCCCGCGATTCAGTAATTTTGTCAGACAAACCCTAGTCGCGCTCAGTTTGTCGCACAATTCATAAATTTTATCAGGCAAAATCAGTATTTTTGACAGGCAAAAACTAAATTTACGTTCCTATGTTTAAATACATGCGTTATAAATTATAGCGTACACTTTCACTCGGATAAGAATTGAATGTATTCATATAATTCATACAATAGGCCGGCTTTTCAGAAACAATGCCCACTACCTAACCGAGGCTGAAATCGTGTATCCAGCTGGAGGGATCTTGGTGATACACAACCACCTGCAGAAGAAACAGAAGTTCATACGCCTCCAGGACAAGCATAAGCCTATCAAGTCCTTAGTGATGGCGCCGAACAGGTAAAGATTCCCTATCAACTCGTTCACGATATTAGGTAATTAGGCTCAACCACGATATTAGCCCACCGTACACCATCTTCGGACGCAACTGTTTAGAGATACTCATCAACCTAACTCCCCACACTCACAGTCGATTAATTATAATTTATAATACAGATTTACCTGGTAAATCGTCAACAACTCAGAGTACAACAGTAAGACATTTTTGGCTGTTAAGCGACCTAAAATTCAACAAAGGTCTCCTCCTGCCCTAAGCTACGTCCGACCACCATGGCAGAAACTTGATCGATGACCAGCTATCTTCGATCTGGCCTGTCCCTATTCCGCGTCGCCGGCATCGTCTTGTAATTCTGTTTATAATGATGTACCTAACTGTCCTCAGGCGATGGCTAGCACTAAACGAGATTGCTGAAGAGGGTCAGAAGCCAATCATAACCATCTACGACCTAACCACTTTCAAGCGACGAAAGATCCTGACGGTACCCTTCGAAAACTCAACAGCTCGAGAGTTCGCTTGCGTGCAATTTTCCTTTGATTCCAAATACCTGGTGGCCGTGACTGGGGAACCCGACTGGTATTTGTATTACTACAACTGGGACAAGGGAAAGGTGGAAAGCCACGCAAAGGCCCAGAATCCTGGCGGACAGGGTACTGTTGACCACGTAAGTTACTTAAGGGCAATCTACTTAAAAACTTAATATCCTACTCTTTGTAGGTTTTTTGCCACTCCACAATGAATTGTGTACGTGACATGGAGACTGCCTTGACATCCTGTTTAATAATGGAATTTGATTGATATTGCTGTTAACTATAATCACAAAGAGCTCGGTGGGCTAGTGGTTTCCTGCTAGCTTCTCACGCACGAGAGGCGGGTTCGATTCTGGTACTGACCATGTACATTAAGTAGGTACTACATGGACGTTCTGAATGGTGATGGTGATGGAAAACATCGTGAGCTAGGCTAGCCCCCTGTCACGTAAACTGGAGTATTGAATAACTGGCTAAACGTGGGCACAATTGTACCTCTGCCACCTCGTATGCGAAATTTCGTGACGCTATGTATGAATGTATAATCACAGCTTTCTCGTAAAAATAAACCACCATATGAAATAGTGCCAACGCAAAGATTATATAAAAGTGCGTTCAGCCGACTGCGTAGCGCCCTCACGTACACCCGCATGCAATTGTATTTATTATAATATTATACGAATATAAATAATACACATAAGTAAGTTAGGTAGCAAAGAAAATTTTAATGAAACACATGAGTATTGAGTGAGTAGGTACACACGTTAAGTAAACTGCAAAAAAAGTAAACTTAAACACTATTCTTCATCACTCGAAGTGTCGGATTCATTTCTGGCTGTATAAGAAATCCAACATCACCACGTCCCGAATCCACACTAAAATATCGATTTGCTTCTTTAATTGCATGATCAACATATGTTTTCCACGTATCTGGAGTCATATTTTCCATTACTCCAAGCCTTCACTTGCGGGTGTTCGCTCGAAGCGGCTGTCTTTGAGTGAGTATCGGCGTACTATGGAAAGATTCGGCACGCGCCAAGGGGCGGCGCGATCAAAGGTGACTAACAAAATGAATAAACTATACTGATGTTTGTTATCGTCACAGGTCCAGTGCAACCCGTCAGACGCGACGTTGATCGTCCTCACTGGAGCCTTCACATTCCGCATCATGAATGTTGCGGAAACCGTCTGGCGTCAATGGGGTTGGTGCAAAGCTGAAAACGTGAGATCATCTAATTATTAATTGCAGACTGAGTTATAGGTCCCGAAGGGTCTGCAGCCCAATCGACAATTTAAAATTTGATGGACAGGGCATGATACGTCATGATGTCATTGTCTTTGCTTTCGTCATTGGAGGGGTGGGAATGGGAACTTATAAAATAGATCCGATGCCTTTATTTACAAACGATTTGAAGTAGTATATGAAATCAATGCTATGTTTTGATTAGATCATCATAACCAGTTCGATGTGGCTGACACCGGATCGCATTATGTTCGGAACACACGACGGCACTATAATGTTGGTGGAGAATGGAGAAATAAGGAACAATTGTGTGTTTCGCGCTACGGAGGTTATGGAGATGGCCATCAAGAAAGTGGAAGTTGAGGTGTAAGTGTTGAAAATAACTTACCATATTGCCGTAACAAGCTGAACAGAAACCATTTCAATGAATAACTAAAATTACGTAATTACTTTTTATTTATTTTTTGAAATTTTGGCCTATTAAAAAAAAATCTAGTACTTAATATACAGGGTGTTTGGTGCATCGATTGCCAAATTAAAATGGCGGATAGAAGGGGTCATTTCCTACGTCCACAAAAAAGTTTGGGTCCAACGGTTATTTTTTATATTTTTTTTGAAAATTCCTCCAGAATAACTCCTTTAAACTTGAATAAATAAAAAAGTTGATAAAACTTGCAATTATTTACTGTTATTGGTTGTCTAATGTTGTACGGTTCTTTTATAGTCAAAAATACTGGAAATCAACAACAGGGCCATATATAGAGTAATAAAATAAAAATAAATAAGATAAGTACTGCGAATAAATACATATATACATATGCACAGCACACCCATTTTTATCAGTGAAGGTTATCCAAATACATTTCGCAAATTTTCAGTTTCGTCATAATTTAACAAAGCAAGCCACTTTTGGATTGCGGTTTTAGCTTCCCGAGCTGCAGCAGATCTTATGTCAATTTGTTTGCAAAACTCAAAACGTTTAGTGCGACATTGTGGTGGTATATGGTGATATGTAGAATTTGAAGAACCGACAATGAACCCAGTGAGGGCACTGCAATATCTTACATCTAACTTGCACAATAATAAAATATCATAAAATGGTTAACTTTATAACAATGAGATCATTACCTACTATTATTATTATCTACAGTATTAGCGTAACATTAAAGTATTATAATTATAAGATTTACATGCATTTGTGTATGTGTACCTGTGTGTGTGTTATGAGTGTGTTTGAGGGTGTGTAAGTGCATGTGTGTGAGTGTTTGTGTGTGATTATAGAAAGTGTGTTTCATTTAAATATTCTTCAATGCTGCAGTACGCTTTTTGGAGGAGATGATTTTTTACTTTCTTTAGGAATTCTATTTCGTTAGAAATATTTTTGTAACTATCTGGAAGTTTGTTATAGATGGTTATGGACATAATATATGTGTTAGTGGATTGCAATGACATATTAATTTTGGGAGGAGAATTTTGTGTTTGTGTCTGAAGGAGTATAAGTAATTCAGTGTGTCTCTGGTCTTGTATGTTTCTGGGTATTTTCTGACTAGCTTTATTATTTCGAATAAGTAAATAGAGGGGAGGGTGAGGATGCTATATGTTTTGAAATGGTTTACATGTGTGTGTTGGTTCTATGTTTGCTATAATTCTCAGCAGCTTTTTCTGTAGTCTAAATAATTGTGGAGCGTCGGTGCTGTTTCCCCACAGTATGATGCCATAATTAAGTAAGGAATGTGCGTGTGCGTAGTATGCTGAAAGAGCAGTGGCGGTGTTAGTTGATTTTTTTACTTCCCTTAAAGCATATGAGAATTTAGATATTTTACCTTTAAGTTTCTGTACATGCGACTTCCAATTTAAGTGAGAGTCTATGATAATTCCTAATAAACTTGCCTCTTTTATTATTTCTAGTGGAATATTATTATAGCTAAAGTTGATATCGAGGGGCGGTTTTTGATGTGGATAAAACGTTATTAATTTAGTTTTCTGGGGATTTATTTCGAGGTTGTGGTCAGTCATCCAGTCAGTAATGGTGTCAAGGCATTTTGTGAGTTTTTCGTTTATATTATCGTTATTTTTGTGGGAGGAAACTAGGGATATGTCATCAGCAAATAGGATGCAAGGGTCATTTAGAATTTTTGGGAGATCGTTGATATAAATAAGAAAAAGTAAGAAAAAGTAGGCATCCGATTACGCTACCTTGAGGTATTGAGGCATGAGTAGTTATGCAGTCAGATTTATGGTATACGATTTCTCTTGTAGTCTGATTATAATATTCTATTTGGACGTATTGTTCTCTATTGTGTAAATAAGAAGTAAGCCAGTCGTGTGCTTTGCCTCTAATGCCCACACCGTTTAACTTATTCAACAGTATATTAAACTGAACTTTATCATAAGCTTTCGTCATGTCGATCAGTATACCAACAGCGTAATGTTTATTTTTAAGTATATTAAGAATTTCCTGTGTGAATTTAAAGACGGCGAGAGTAGTTGAATGATTTTTCCGAAAACCATTTTGGGAGTGATGAAATACGTTGAATTTTTCACAGAAGGAATAGATTCTATCGTGGATAGCTTTTTCAAATATTTTGGCTGATGTAGGAAGAACTGCAATGCAAACTTTGTTGTAGATAGAAGGGCAAGCGAAGAAACTGAAGCGATTAGCGTAGGCAGTGTGAACTATAGGCTTGGGGACTCTACAGACTCGTCTATTCACAAGTGTATGGTATGAGTCAGAGTTAGAAGTAATCTTATAATGCACCAGGGTTATCCTAACTATATAGAGTTGCCGAACCGCCATCACCTTCCAGTCGTGATAAATGCTGTCGGTGGGGTGTATAAAAGGCTTCTTTCCCATTACATTGAGCAACGATCGTTGCGCTCGATCCACAACAATGAGGACGGATTTGGAAGCGCCACCCCACTCCGTGATGCAATATGTCAGTAGCAACTGGCAGAGTGCAGTGTACACTAAAATTAAAATAATCATATCGGCTGCCTGTCTCAGTTGCTTCATTACGGGAATTAGTTTCCTTGCTCGAGCTGCTAGAGAAGATGTGTTAGCCCGAAAAGTCAGGTTTTCGTCCAATATTAGACCCAAGTTCGCTCATTAGACCCAACGCTCGCATGACTGAGATTCATGTTCGAAGGAGGACTAGCGGCATCTGTTTTGTAAAAGCACATGTATTTTGTTTTTTGTGTATTGAGAGTAAGCAGGTTTCACTCAGCCAGTGAGCCACTTCGGTCATATAACGCTCCGCCGCCGCCTTGGCGCCATCCCAGGTCCATGAGCTTATGAGCAGGGCCGTGTCGTCAGCGTAGCATAGTACGTCGGCATCCTTTTTATCTCGGAAAACTCTAGTCAGCTCGTCAATATAGATGATAAAGAGGGTTGTACCGAGGTGGCTGCCCTGTTGTACTCCGAATGAGATTTGACAGTTCAGAGGAGGACCTCGAACCCCAAGCCGTTCTAGTTGAATGAGTAATTTGGCCGGCGAAACGGTTTCAAAAGCTTTGGCCAAGTCCAGGAAAATGCCATCATAAACCTTTCCGCGATCAAGTGATGTACTCACTCATGAATAGTTTATTTACACTTTGTATAAAAGGGATCAGAGTCAGAGTATTTTTTTTTATTGAATATAAATAAATAAATTATCTTATTCAACGTCAAAATTATACTTACTTATAACTACAAGTAAATTTTTTTTTTATATAAAAAAGACTACACCGTTTCGGAAGGTGGGCCTCGGGGTTAAGAAGAAACGGCAAGAAACTCCCCCATACCTTTTTTTTTTTAAAAGTGACTTTACAACAGGTACTGGTTTCGGTCTAAGGAAATTCGCCGGCGAGTGATAGACTTGATCCATCGCCCTTCGTCGAATTTCTGTGCGCTGAGATGGTATGGACCATGCAGTTTTGTCATCTAAGTATTCCTTAATACTATAATAGGACTTTCTTATCAGCTCATTTTTAACATAGTTTTTGAACCTCTTTTCAGGAAGGATCAATGATTCCTGTGGTATTTTATTATAGAAGCGAATACAGTGCCCCATGAATGATGTGCCTACTTTACTTAGTCTAAATAATGGTAGTGCTAACCTATTTTTATTTCTAGTGTTAATTGTATGGCTATCACCTACAATTTTAAATAAAGCTATGTTTTTTCTTACATGCATGATATTCTCGTATATATATTGACAGGTAACCGTAAGTATATTAATTTCTTTGAATTTTTCTCTTAATTATTCTCTAGCATCTAATTGATATATCGCCCTGATCGCCCTTTTTTGTAAGAAAAATATCGTATTTATAACTGCTGCTCTCCCCCAGAGCAATATTCCATAAGACATAATACTGTGAAAATAATTAAAGTAAACCAATCTGGCAGTTTCAACATCTGTAAGATATCTGATTTGTCTGACCGCAAAAGCGGCTGAGCCAAGTCTTCGTGCGAGATTAGTTATGTGAGGACCCCATTGAAGTTTCGAATCTATAGTGATTCCGAGAAAGATTGTGTCTTCAACGAGGTCCAATCTTTCAGATCCTATTCTAACACTGCTTTCAACCTGTCGTACATTAGGCAACACTGGCTCCACAACTGGCTCCACAACTGGCTCGATAGCTATCGAGCCAGTTGTGGATCCCTTTTATACAAAGTGTAAATAAACTATTCATGAAAATAAAGACGTTGGTTTGCGTTTGTGGTTGTTTTTATTTGTCATGAATAGTTTATTTACACTTTGTATAAAAGGGATCCACAACTGGCTCGATAGCCATTACTCTAATCCTCACTATAATTTAGCTCAGTCACTGGCCGAAGCCTACGGTGAAGTGTAATTATTAGTACTAGGTCTAATATGTGGTTCCTGACCACTTGCCGACGGCGAAACGTTTAGGCGATTATATTGTATACGGGCCTCTTTAGAGTGGGTGTCACTTTGACACTGTTACTTAGTTTGTAATTTTAAAAAGAAAGAGGATTGGATGTGGAAGTCAACATGACACACTTCACCGTATACAATATACAACCTACCTTACAGTACCATAGCTGCCGTCTTCCAATAGGACGGAAATTCACCATTTTTTAGGCTAGTGTTAATTATATGAGTCAAAGCGGTTAAAATATTTGAACAAATTGCCTTAATCAGGACGTTCCCAATAAAGTCCGAGTCGTGGGGTACCGTAAATTTTTAGATTTCTTATGATTGAGTCCACTTCCACTGGGTCTGTAGGCTGAAAGAAAAGTAACTGGTGGTAAGGAGGGTCTTGGTTCGTGGGAGTTCGTCTGGAAGTATTTTGGGAGTTCAGGTTATCATTTGCGAGATGCTGGCCAATATTGGTGAAGTATTCGTTGCAGTAAGTTAGAGAATCCTCTGTTTGGTTTAGAATTTTATAGTTCTGTAGTTTTGGCTGATGGTTTGTTAATATCACATATATTTTTAATGGTTTTCCATAATTTCTTTGGATCACTCTCTATTTGATTGAAATTTAAGCCTTTTTAATAAATCATTACAAAAAATGCGATATCTCTTATAGCTGACCTGTAGGATACCATTATTTGGTCCCTTACGTGCTTTGTTGAGTACCCTGTCTCTTTGCAGCATATTTCGGATAAACCGGGGGTGATCCATGGATTCATTATAAATTTACTACGACTCACCGTTACCTCGTTTAATGATAGTATCTTCAAGTATTTCCATAAATGCTTCAGTACAGGAGGATTTATCTTTGTTTTGCAGAACAGTCGACCACGATTAGTGCTTTAAATCGTTATTTACTGCTACATAATCTATTTTTGCAAATGTTCTAACATATTTAGTCCGGGGAGGTTTAAGAACAAATATATGATCCAGGCAAGAGTCATATCTGGCGGGCTGGGTAATTACAGGTCTGAGGGACATTTCCGAAACTAGTGATAGGTATTCCTGTGTTTCCCTTTCTTCGTCAGCTAGGATGTTTATGCTTATATCGCCTGCAACTATTGTGGAACCGTTGTATTGTATTGCACTTGAGTGGGTCCAGTAAATGATCTAGAGCCCTGAGAAAGTTTGTGGAGTCTGTAAAGGATGGTGAGCGGTAGATGGCTAAGATTGTAATTTTTCCGGGTAGTCGACTATAAGGAAATTACAGCCTGCAAAATCTCTCGTACACTACCACTCCTCCGTTTTTGTGTATTTTGTAATAACAAACACATTATAGCCTGATATCGTTGTCATTGTCGAGGTTTCTTTTGTAAGACATTCGGTCAGAATAATAACATCACATTTATTAGCCTTTTTAGAAAAACCATGAATGAATCAAAGTTTTTTTGAATGCTTCTTATATTGAACGACAAGGTTTTAAAGTTAAATGATTCATTAAGTTTGCTCTTGCATAGCTCTGGGAGATCAACAGTTTGACACGAGATGCTTTACGATTTGTCTATTTCAGACTCCAAATTCAAGGTGGGCCATTCCACTAACACAGGGTTGGTGATTATGAACGCAATTTTCTGCCAGCGCACTGACGTGAAACTGAGTGCTACATTATTAAGATGATCCGAGCTGTGAGTGTGGGTGTGCATAGGTGTAATTTTATGAACGATAATATATACTTTGGTTATAGCACAGATACTATAATACTAGTTATAGTTACACGAGAATATGTAGAATGTGAGGTGTTTGATAAATAAAATTTAAATATAATTCCGAGTGGGGACCTTGTCGCATCAAAGGCTTGTCTCCAAGGAGTTTGTCCCAATCAGCTTGTGACCGCAATGGAATTGCAGCGCTTCCTTTCTTTTTGCGGATGTAGATGACTCCGTCTCTTGTCCAGCAGTATCTGTACGTGTCCGATGCTGCGGTGCGAGTTGCAAGAAATAACTGTCCGTTTTCTTTTGTAAGCCTCTCATTGATAGACTTCTTTAGAACTTCCGCTTACTATGTCTACCGTCGTCGTCAGGTATTTGCGGGATTTCGACGCCAATAGAATTTTGTCTTTTTTCGATCGGCGTGTTTGTTTGAGGACTAAAGGACGGGGGAGCTTTCCCTTCTTTGATAATACTAGCATTCTTCAAGGTTCTGGATTTTCGAACGGCTGTAACTTTTTATTTGATCAATTAGAGACTTGCTCTCCTGCAATATAATGTTGAGGTTAACCCTTATCCAAACGCGAGCCATTTCGAGTAGTAGAAGAAAACCGATGGCTATTCTGGGGTAATTTGGGGCCTATTTTATCATTACTTTTTTGAAAAAAGGGGGGAAGTGGTTTATTTTTATGGTGGTAAATATTATACCATTGTCTGGTGAAAAATTGAAAAAGTACGTTAAAGTGGTAAAATAGATTGTCAATTAAGGTATTTTTTTCTGTTTTTTGGGTCATTTTTACACTAGAGAATTACCCTACTTGTTATTTTTGTCATGAAATAAAATGTGATACTTTTTGGCGCAAATGTAAGTTTGAACTAATTTGTAGCTTAGAGAAATATAAGGCCAATGCAATTTTTGCCACATATAGCTGGCATATTTATTTTTTCTCATCGCTAAAAGTGAAACCTAGGCCATATATGGTGACATTTAATTAGCTGAGCATATATCGGGGAATTATTGTACCTATAATTTTCCCCAAGAAATATATGGTCGCAAATGAAAAAAATAAGTTCCTCAGTACATTGACCCGATCAGCTGTTTAAAAGTAACTATGAGAGACATATATTTTTAAAAGTTGTTTACAACAATGGGTACTATCATTTCCCAAAATAGTAGTAGTCTTACCCGTTGAATATTTCTTATTACCTCAACATTACGGACTATTTATCGATAATTCGTTCCTGACACGTCCAAAACATGACAATAATTCAAAATACTTACCGTGAAAATGTAACTAATTAAAACTCCACCACAAAATGCGCCACCCGCTGTTTACTACGCCACCTTCTAAACATCAGTATTACCACAAAACAAAAAATATCATTCAGTTGCCATAGTGAAAACTAAAAATACTACAGTGTTGCCACCATACTAAAGTATTTCTACCTTGAAGAATAGTAATTTTTTTTTTCATTCATGGAGACTTCCACGGAATTGCCCATATATAAAAAGTAATGTATTTTCTTCAACGGTTCGCACTTGGCTGATTTCGCCATCGCACTAGTAAGCTGCCACTTTCGGTCTACAAGAAACCAACGAAACCCTATTTTTCAAAAACCGTCTATACGTTCAGTTCAGTCATAATCGTATAAACAGTCCGACTCGGATTTGCCTATTTTTTGTTTGGGGTTTGAACCCTAATCCTTTGGCATTCAAAACAGAGCTCTCAAACAACTGTCCACATGTATTTTCGTATATGGGTAAGTCAGCCAGTATTTTTTATATAGTGATCCTTTTTCTAAAACTAACCGGAAAATGGTAAATTATTTTCCACCAAAACATCTCTACTTTGGATCATCTAAAAAGATACAAAAATACATACGTAAGCGCCGATATAAGGTCTTAAGTGTCTAGAATATAGTCAATTTTACGTATTACGAGGTATGGAAAACTTACCGGAATAGTCGTAGAACAATTCTCACAAATTTGTCGAGATAAGCGGCAAAAAGTACCATTTTTGCGATGAAAATTTGTTTGACCAACTTTGACACCGGCTGAGACTAACAATTGAACTTAAAAAGCAAATTTTTAACAGGGACCAACACCGGAAACTATCTAAGATTGTCTTTGACCTAGAATGGATGCAATTAATGTTGCCACTAAAAAAATATCCGAGGATTTTGGTAGAACCATCATGTGGAATCATTTGCCCTTTAATTGGATAAGGGTTAATGAGGCTGTCAAAATAGTGACAAATGTAAAAATCAGTAACAGCTGTCAAAAATAATTAAAGTTGTAATCTTAGAAAACACAGGTTATTGTGACTTGCAAGCAGACCTTCATATAACGTTATTGTCCTCATAACGTTATGCATCATAGCGCTATGAAAGGCGTCTTATAATATAACGTTATAATTCCTAAACGTTATACGGCTATAACGTAATTATCTTAGTTTTAAAGCGCTATATTCAGTACAGTACCGCGCATTATAGCGCTATGCACAACATAGCCCTTTCACGCCCAAACTCCGTCGTTATAGTCCATCTTTTTCACGCGTAGGTAAGTGACGTACCTAACTCACAGCAGACATAGCGTACGGCAACAACGCAATAACTTTATTCAGAAAGTTTTTCGATTTTTGGTTTCGTTGTTTCTCCTACAGTTTTGTTATCATAGCGCTACAATAACGAAACGAATTGAATATAACGTTACATACCACAATATAGCGTACTATTTTATAACGTCATGAAGGTCTGCTTGCAAGGCTATACAAACAGATCTGCCACCCCACCTGTGAAAAAACATGTTCTAAGGAAGGCCTTGATCGAATTTGAAACAACCTTTATTTATTTTTCCTTTGACTGTACACCTTTTTAACTTGCATATAAATCGACAGACATATCCTCAAAGTATATCTCGCGCCACGAGTTATGAGCGGTGGCCTTGAATGCGCAGTAGTCACTTTTCAATACCTGTACATTTGCGCAGTATTCCCGCCCACGTCGCCCAGCGCTCTTAATTCGTGGCGCGAGGTGTACCTACTGGGTTTTGGAAACACCTTTAACTTTTTATTTGATTAATTAATCTTGCTGCCTTACAATAAAATTTTGAGATAAATCAGTTCTTCATTTTAGCTGGGTTCGAAAGTGCTGCACTCTGGGCCCAGGGTCCATACTAAGTTGCCCATCGTTCTTTACGTATTTATGCACATTTCCAGAGATGCTGAAAGCGTTGATAAAGCCAGCATTACGAGCAAATCAGGGGACTCCGACAGTTTGAAAGAATCCGTTGTTATTGAGAGCCGTGCTGTGACAAACTTTGTCAACTTTGCTAAAGGTAACCTTCAGCTCTTCATACATAGGTATAGTACACCCCCTTACACGTAGTAAGACAAAGCAGAGACCATCTATCTATTATTGATGGTAAAAATGTGTTCGGTGCGATTTCAGGGTTTGTCTACGCCTGCGGACAAGGTTACGTGCATATGTTTGAGAAGGAGACTCCCCACCATTGGAGGAAGAGGAATGTTTACCGAATTTCCAGGAAATCTTATAAGTTAGATCCTTGATGTTTTTCCATGACCACAGAGTAAAGTGTAACAGCAATATAAATTATTCTTATTTGTCTTCTACAGACATACTCGCGAAGATCCTATCTGGTCACCGCTTGACGTAATTCAATACATAGCAGTGGATCCAAACCAAGAGACTCTCATCATCACAACGTTGAGAAAGCAAATTTACTACGTGAAGCTTTTTGGGCAGCACATGATGCAGGTTGGCTCAACCCCTAGAACAAAATAAACATCTAACTGAGTACCAGTTTCAGATCGTAATGAGACCATGTGTTACAGAACCCAGAAATATCTTTTAATGAGTTGGGACCCGCGATGCACAACGGTCGTATAAATTCGTTATCAATGTGCGCTTGGAAGCCAATCTTCATGACTTCTGGCCAAGAAGACAAGAGCATCAGGATATGGAATTATATGACTGACGACGTGGAAATGATAAAACTATATCAGGAGGAAATACACTGTGTGTCCTTGCACCCCAGCGGTATGATGACAAACTATTACGATAAATTTCATAAATAAAAGCAAAGTGCACATTTATTTTAATTTTTTACAGGTTTGTTCACAATAGTGGGATTTTCGGACAAGCTGAGGTTTATGGTAGTTCTGATTGACGATTTCGAAGTGATGCGTGAGTTTCCCATAAGGAACTGCAAACGAGCCAAGTTCAGCACGAACGGTCATATTTTCGCGGCTGTCAATGGTCAAGTTATTCAAGTGTTTTCTTCGGTTTCCTTCCAGAATGTTTTTAATTTGAAAGGCCACAATGGAAAGGTATGTTTGGTGTCTCATGAACACTTTCTCCAAGCAATAAGCTGCTAAAATATATTTTCTCATTAGGTAACGTCACTAAGCTGGGCGGCAAATGACGGAACTCTAGTATCGTGCGGATCGGAGGGGGCTGTCTACGAATGGAGCATGACTACAGGACAGCGCGTCGGAGAAGTGATCCTCAAAACTAACCAGTTCAGCGCCATCGCTGTCAACAGGTTTGTTAGGAGAGTCATTCCTCAGATAGATATAATTATAAAAACTATTTGTTTGCCAAGTGTATTATTTTGGTTTCAGTAACGCCAAAACAACATACGCGGTAGGAAGTGACGGTGAGATAAAAGAAATTGGAGGAAGTACTATTCGGAGGAACTTGGGCTTGTTGGGACTACCACTGGAAACCTGTATAATGTCTCGTTCCGATCTGATGCTCTTCATAACTGGAGGCTCTGGCGGGGTCACTACAGTTCAGCTGCCGCTACTTGACAAGGCTATCTTTAATGAGTTCCACATGCATAATAAGCCTGTCACCTGTGTAGCTTTATCATATGACGATCAAACGCTAGTGTCCGTTGCTGAAGACGCCTCGATTTGTCTCTGGAGGTTGACGAATGCTGATGGAAGAGCTATAGCTTTGGACAAAGACTTCGCATATTCAAAAGAAATACTAATCAGTAAAAAGGATTTGCAAGACAAACTCAATGCTATCAACGTAAGACCAACAGATTTCTAGCATGTTGTGTATGAAAATTGCCTAAGAATCTTTATTATGTTTTTATTGTTTTTCAGCTCCTGAGTACTCGAATGAGTGAGTTGGAGACGGAGCATACGTACCAACTTCGGCAAGCCGAGGCGACTCAGGCTGAGAAACTCAAAGAAGTACACGAGGGGTACTGCGCAGCCATCGAGGAGTTGAAGGAAAAGAATGAGGTATGTTATTGTAGAAGGGTACTGCTTTTCGATTCTTCGGGTCAGTCAGTTTTCCTTTATGCATGAGTTAAAATAGTCTGCACTCCTTACGTATGGTTTAGAGAATGTCAGCTAATGTTTGTGTGTTTATTGTAATTCAATGTACATGCTGATTGTTCATGTGTTCACAGAATATGGACAACGAGCACTCGCACGAAATAGGAATGATCCAACAAGACATTGCGAAACTTCGCGCGGGTCACGAGAGAACCCTGCAAGCTTTGGAGGCAGACTTCAATGTCAGGCTTATAAGCGAGTATGACAGATACCAGGTAAAAGGAATTGTCAAAGAAATCTTAACAAAATATTGCCTTCAACAAGTTGTCGAAATATAACTTGCCTACAATGTTGACATTCAAATTCTAGTGGTTCTATGACGGCACTTTGAACGGCTGTCGTTTCCAATGTCTTGGTTCAAATTTACTGAATTTTGGGAATTCGCTTATTTAAATTGTGGCATATTAGTCACATGTGTCTAGATTTTTCTACAACATAGTAACAGGGGGGTCGACAATACCCCGAAGTGATTCCCCCTCCACTCCCCCCCCTTTGTAATCTGGTGTAGAATGAACTCCTTAGTGTGCCTCTCAAATTGGATTAAAATCCGTCGATAAATACAGCAAACTTCTCCCCTTTCGCCCCAATAAAAAACGAGATCGACAAAAAATATATAAATCAAAGAACTTGTGTGCCAATTTTCGTCCAAATTGGTTGAAAAAGATGACCTGTAGGCGAGATCCGACGGATAAAGGCATTTTTGGTCTATCAGGAAACTGGACGCTTCGCTCTTTCGGTCAATGTATTCTAAAAATATGTGACATGTCTATAAAGATGAAAATTATTTTAAAACATTGTTTAGTTTTAATTATATATGAGCAAAGTTTTAAAATCAAAAATCAAAACTTGGCCGAGTCATATTCTGGCAATTAACTGTACGATTGAACGATGTCAAATAAATGAGTGACACTGTTAAATCAATTGGAATGGCAGAGGCAAAGTTTTGATCGGAGTATTTTTTGAGCAGAACCTGGAGGACAAAACAGCACGAATGAGAAAGGATTATGAAGAACGGTTGGACAACTTAGCTGAAAGCAAACGCGTCGCACTGAGAGATATGAACAATACGTTCGAAGCTAAATTAGAAGAGAAGGATACGCTACTTCAGGAAGTTAGTAATATTATTCACATACAGTCATACACACCTAGCTTTATCCAATATAGTTTAATTTAGCCAGTCGCAATAATTAGCGATCACAACAAAATTTTATATATAGTAATTATAACAGAACAAAACAGGATTAACCATGAATCCGGACAAATATCCGCTAATAGCGTCTGTTGTAATTATTGTAGCTTCAAGAACAAGCCGATTTGGAGCAACGTGAACACGAAACGATCAAAGGATCAATCGAAGAGGACGCTGACAGAGAGATAATAGAGATCAGAACAGCATACGAGATGCAGTTGAAAGAAGAGAAGGATGCTAACGTGAGACTGAAAGGAGAGACTGGACTGATGAAGAAGAAACTCATCAGTGCTCATAAAGATATTGACGAGTTCAAACATCAAGTGCACCAACTGAAAGGTGATAATCGCAACCCTAGAGTAACTTTAATTTTTATATGGTATAATTTTATATTTATAGTCTACTTAAAGCAGCTAAGATTTATCGACTATTGTTCGTTTACTTTTTAACAGCCGAGCACGTACAGTTCCAAAAAGTAATATCAACGTTAGAAAGAGATGTTGCTGACCTAAAGAATGAGATCTCCGAAAGAGACGGCACTATACAAGACAAGGAGAAGAGAATATATGAGTTGAAGAGGAAGAAGACGGAATTGGAAAAGTACAAGTTCGTCCTCAATTTCAAGATAACAGAGTTAAAAAATCAGGTGAGAATATAAAACAATATGGTCCTGATTGTTTTGATATAGCGGAATCGATTTTAATTAAATATTTTTGCGCGTAGATTGAACCTAAAGAGACAATGATTCGAGAATTGAACATTCAAATAGAGGATATGGAAAACGAAGAGTTCAAACTGCTGAACATAAAACATGATCTCGGTATGACCGGCATAGTTGTTTTGACGAGGCAGTCAATTAAATGAAAAATGTTACAGCTGAGATAAATATACTCTGAATGTATACAAACCCATTTAAAAGTCTATAATGAAATTCAGCAACATGTGGTATTTGAAATTGCATAGATTGCAACAAATGCAAAAATGATTCATTCCATTTGTTGGGTGTTATGTTCTAGTGGGATTTTAATCAAATGTACCCCATTCTCTCAAAATACAGATAGAGCCATTAGAACGCGATATAAAGGTGAAAAAACTTCGCATACTCGAGTTGGAGGTTTCCCTTGAACTTCTGTTGAAGAAGAAATCTTTTCGCGGTAATTCAGAAACATTATTTCAGTTGTGATATTTTTCATTGTACTTTTGGATTTGAT
This sequence comes from Argyresthia goedartella, assembly GCA_949825045.1. NCBI lineage: Eukaryota > Metazoa > Arthropoda > Insecta > Lepidoptera > Argyresthiidae > Argyresthia > Argyresthia goedartella. The sequence goes on from OX463810.1 coordinate 18,802,761, forward strand.
ACTCATATGCACGTGGTTAGATTTGATGACGTAGACGATGTTGAAATCCCTTGCACCTTTGGAATACCCTTCCTAAAATATTTGATAAATCATTTTTAGAACATGCACGGTAATTAGATGTTTCACTGTGAAATCTAGACACATGTACTCATTGTTGACTTCAGTTTGGGTTTAAATATTTACCGATTTATTGTGACGGAATGACCAATTGCGGTGGAATCCCTATCGTAAGTACTGGAATATTTGGTTTCCGTTTCTGTCTGAATAATGGAAGGGTACCGGCGTTACCCATCGGCCCGTACCGCCCTAGGGGCTAACGACCTTTAACTCATTTTATATGTTTAGAGCTCAAGATCACTCAACTGAACGAGAAGTTGATGTCCGCCAAGAAGGACTACATGAACGAAGCCGAGAGGAACCTCATGCTGAAGAATACCCTGAAGAAGATCAAGATCGACCTTCACAACATGACGGCAAACTTCCAGGATCCTATGAAGTTAAAACTTAATGTTAAGGTCAGTTACAGTCCACGCCAATTTTTTTTTGGCTCTGAGCGAGCTGTGACCTTTCTTTCTCGCATAGGGTAATGTAAATTGATAGAGCGAAAGGTGACAGCTCACTTAGAGCCAAAGAAACTTGGCGAGAACTGTACCAAGGATAGCTTTGAAACTAATTTATTTTTGGCTAAATGTGGCCGGAACTGTGTACCCCTGCCACACAGTATCAAAAAGTCAAAGTAGGTATCTATTTTTTATTATTCCTTTGTACGCCGCTAATAAAAAGCTACAAAAGAATTCTCTAAATAATAAAAATAGTATTAGCCATTGTTAAATTTGATACACATTATAGTCTGAAATAGAGTTCTCCATTACAGGCTTTATTCCAAAAGTATGTGGAAGACATCGACTTTGTGCGGAGCCGCGTGGCAGAGGACGAGGCAGTCCGAGAGTTCAACCGACAAAGAGACCACCTGGAGAAGCAAAACGCGATGCTGAAACAACAGCTGGCGAAGTCATTGGACGGCTCCAAGAACGATATCGGCAGGATTATGGACGTGAGATGGCATTTTTAAACCTCACTGTAGAAAGTCGAAGGATTCTCATTTCTATTTAAGTATTTCATTGGTTGCCCTGGTCGTTAGGAGGATAAAATACTTGAGCGTCAGAACGCTAGAAGGTTTCGGCGCTATCTATGTTGGAGGGATATGAAAAAATCAGGGACTTGGACAAATCCCCGGGAAATGATAAAATAGTGGCAAGATTTTAACATATCCCTTAACAGACTTTGCCTTGCTTGACTTTGTAGTACTTAAGTAGTATTTAAACTGTATTTAACGGCTGTCAAGTCTGGTGCAAATCGATCTTATAGGCAAGATCATTTAGAAAATCAGTTATTTTGGGAAATGGTGATTTTGTTATCGGTTTAATATGAGCTCAGTACAATATAAGAATCTGACAATTCGGATAGACCTGGGGCGGCTGGATGCTAGAAGGCTTGCGCGTTAAGCGTTAAGGGGCAAGGCGCGGCAGCCAGGAGAGGTTAGAAACTTGGTCGCCCGGAGACTAAAAGACTTGAACTATCCATTTCCCCAACAGGAGAACTGCACCCTTCTGACTGAGATCAACAGCCTCCGCTCCGAGTTGAAGGGCACTCGCACACGATGCCATCAGATGGAGTCGATCCTGGGACTGTCGGCGCGGTATGTGCCGCCGGCCGAGGCGAGGGCCAAACTGCAACACGTTACCGAGGATCGGCTGAAACTGGACGAACTTTTCAGGACTAAGATTGAGGTAATTATTCCTCAAGGCTCGATCGAGAATGATGTTCCCCTAAACTCACGCCAAGTTACGTTTCGTTACGCCAGTTGGCAGAAATCAAATCAAATTTCTTTATTAATGTAGATATTTACAGATACTTAGCAAACGTCATTTTTTGCCTCTTCTCTACATTGGACAACTGTGGGAGAGCAATGGACCAATAGTTCGACCAGATAGAGTTACCAGTCTATGGAAAAATCCTAAAAATAGGTCAAGTGCGGGTCGGACCCACACACGAAGGGTTCCGTCGTACAAGATAATTTAAGAAAATAAAACAAAAATATATAATCTACCAACTGGGTGTCGACACCAGTTCCTACTGATTGCACCAATGACGATAATAAAAGCTGCCACTAAAGAACCCCGCACAAAATGTTCGGTAAAAATCTTTCGGTCGATTTGGCTGAAATTTTGAGATAATGTAGTCTTTAATATTCTAATTAACTGTGTGAAGTTACAACTTCATTTAATGACTAGTTTTAAAAATATGAGGTTTTTAAAATATACTTGTCTACGAGTAGGTACGTAGTGTTCAAGCAGCTGAAGTAGGTAGATAATTACAGTTGCATAATTAGATATCGTCTTTTATCTATGAAGTACGAGTTTGAATGTCGAACGGCATAAAGAACTGATGCGAAATGTCTGAAGTAATCAATCAGTGTCAATCTAACTCAAAATAGTAAAATATGCATTTTGCATTTCGCCTAGTAAAATGGCTTTCAGAAACAGAATTCGTTGCTATATATGCGATATATATATATATATGCGATGCTGCCTTAGTGCCACGAGTAATGGTGCGGTTGGTTAGAGAAGACGGAGAAATGTTGATTGAGTTAGCCAAGCAAAGACGGGATGAAGCTGGTGGTGTACCAGTAGACGTTGATGGTGACACACGTATTTGCAATAATTGTAACTTTTCAATTATTCGGGACATTCAGATACTGAATGATGATCCCCAGTGTTTGCAGTTAAATATTTTACAGCAAAGAACTACGCGTGCTTGTTTTATATGCAACGGCGTTGACAATATACAACGATTATCACCGGAGTGTCGGGTTAATATTTTTGCGAAAAGGAACATCTATGTGCCGGTTAGGTACGTGTGCTGCAGAGGACATTTAGATGAAAGAGGTTTTCTGACTGAAGATATTCTAGTGGAGCTGAGGTATATTAACAGACCGTTTATATTAAAAGGAAATGCGTTACAAACTTTTTTGAACGCATTACGTGACGAAATAAATATCAGTGCTCAACGTCGATATCAAGATGAGAAGGAATTGACAGATGAAGAGTTTAAAGCCCTTTCCCCCGTTAGAAAAGAAGACTTTATTGATTTATTTAGTTACTGTGACCGTTTGCCGGTGAATGGTGGACATCGTTATGTGAGCAAAAAAGATCTTTTATGTTTTCTTTGTAAGTTACGGCAAGGTGTAAGTGATGAATTCTTGTGGGTTCTATTCCATTATTCGTCAAGACAAGCAGCAAGCCTAGCTGTTAGAACAGTGAGAAAATCTTTAGGGACCCGCTTTATTCGTGAGAATATAGGCTTCAATGCCATAACAAGACAAGATTACATAGAGATGCACGTAACAGACTTTGCCAATCAGCTATATAATCCCACACCAGAAGTCCCAAAAGCGTTAGTGTACAATGGTTGTACATACTTAGATATTGAAAAAAGTTCTTGTTTCAAGACTTTGCGACAGTCTTTTTGCACTCACAAAAAGAAACATTTGGTTAAACCCTCAATGTTGGTTGCTCCTTCTGGATATATTTTAGATATTCAAGGACCATATTTCTCGAATGCTCATAATAATGATGCTAGAATACTTGTCAATAAGTTAGATAACGATTTTCATGGAATGCGTGATTGCTTCCAGCTACAAGACATCTTCATTGTAGATCGTGGCTACAGAGATGCAATCCCCACATTACAGGAAATAGGAATACAAACTTTAATGCCACCTGTTCTAAGGCCAGGTCAAAGTCAATAACTGAGGACGCCAATTATGCACGGATTGTGACAAAAACACGATGGGTAGTGGAAGCACGGAATGGACATTTAAAAAATATATTTAAATTCTTTGGGCGTATGATTTCGACATCGCATATTCCGAATTTGAACACATTCCTTTTAATAGCCGGAGCTATAATAAATAAATACTATGGACCTATTGCAATGCCAGATTGTACCGTCCAGTTAGCTAATGAAATGCTCCAACGTGTCGACGACATTAATATTGTACAGGCACGAGTTGAAGCCGAAAATCTTGGCAGAAGACGAGCACGCTGGACTCCATTAACCGCTGAACTACTACCATTGTTTCCACGGTTAGACTTGGCGTATTTTCACTCGGTCACATTCGGAAAGTATCAAGTTAAATTGTCTCCAGGATATATTCAAGACAGTACATTGCGTCATATTGCCGACTTAGCAGCGGAAGACAAAGACGAGCGAGTTTTCGAAATAGACGAAAACTTCAACGAGCCAGGATTTATTAAAATAAGGGCCACATCAAGATTTCGAAACGCAGCGTTTTATTATTTGTGGATTGCATTCGATGAACAACATAATAATGGGAGTGAAGTTGACCCAGTCTTAGGTTATTACTGCACCTGTAAAAGTGGAGCACGAACCATTGGTACATGCGTTCACGTTACAGCAATATTATGGTTTTTAGGTTTTGCCCGATATGAAGAAAATGTCAAGTATCCGTCATTAAAAACTCTTCATACCATACTTAACGCCCTGTGAGAAGGTAGGATTGTGAGGCTAATCAGGTATGTTACGGATATACAATAATTAAGCAAAGATTGCTAAAATGTACTTTAACTAATAAGAAATATATGCGTACCTATAAGTAAAAAATGTTGAAAATAAAAATACTCACATTTTAAAAACTAGTCATTAATTGAAGTTGTAACTTCACACAGTTAATTAGAATATTAAAGACTACATTATCTCAAAATTTCAGCCAAATCGACTGAAAGATTTTTACCAAACATTTTGTGCGGGGTTCTTTGCGTTTATAATATCATCAGAAACATCGCGTCTCTTGCATGGGGAGCCCCCTCATTATTTGCTTGCTGCACCAGCAACAGAAATACACATTCTGTGAAAATTTCAAATCTCTACCAATGAGGCTTCATGAAATACAGCTTGCTGACGAACAGACGGGCAGACGGAAAAGTTCAGCCTAATCGGTTGAATAGTTTCGGTGTGAAAGAGGCACACACATCCCTCCTGACATATATCAGTGGATTCTCATCGACGGTTTACAATCTTTTGCAGGAGAGAGAAGATATTATCGTGGCCCTGAAAGAAGAGAACGACCGTTTACTCAGTAAGATGAGATGCGCCGAGGGGGTGAAAACCGTGGCTGCATTTGAACCAAACGAAATGCGAAGGAACTCGTGTGAATGTGAGACGGTGACGGACCCTTGTCAACCGGAAGATTAATACTGTTCTAGATGCAGAATAACTTGGCCTGTCATAAACAAAGACCGTCTCCAGAGGAAACGAAGATACAGTTGCTTGTAAATAGACGGCAAAGAAGGCGTATTCCTAGGATATTTCCTGCGCGCACAATTTTCGCTGATATTTACTTAGGCTAGAAATCGTCTATTGATTACTTTGTAGTATCAGCTTAATCGTATTACGCAGTATATTTTAACGTAGATATTGTTATCGGTCTCTAATTGATTGTGTTAATATTGAATGAAATAATCTTTATTTTATATTTATTTATTGACTTGGAAATTAAAAATAAATACTTCATTTGATCGTTAAAATATATTGGAAGTTATTTACTCGCGTAAAAAAATAAATGCGATAACTAAATAAGTTAAGACAACCTTCACCCATAAACGTCCATAACCGAAAAGCAAACAATAATAATAATAATAACAATCCTTTCATTCATTCATTATTCGTAAAAACAATATTGATACGAAGACATTTTTCCCAAATAGAGAAGTCTTAAGATCCCTTACTTAGTTTAAGTAGATTAAAGAAGAAAAGGTATGATGGCCTTCCGTCCTTTTGGGTAATCGGGGAATTCCTTCTTGTAGTTTCGGTGCTTACCAATGGCCCACACTGCCATCTGGTAGAATCCGGCCGCGGCGAAGAGACCAGCTGGGAACAGGAAACGGGGCTCACTTTAATACTTTCATAGTTGGTAAACTATTATCGGACGATCGCAACCCAACGAAAATATAAAGGAAAAAATAAATTTAGTGCAAGCGGCAAAAGGCGCTGTGTTAGAATCAGTCATTTGTAATAGTTCTCAGGATTGGGAGTTTCACGGCCATCGACACTGAAAGAGCAACAATCGACAATGCAAAAATTTGTTAGTATAGATAGGTTATAACAAAAATAAGTAATCCAGCCTCGTGATGCGATCAAATGCAAAAACCTCAAATATTTTACCTTATCTTACAATAATGTCCTAAATTACATGTAGCAGGAAAAGATTTTGTGAAACCACCAGAGTAATTGACATTTAAGCATCACCACTTCATTTAAGTGTGGTTCATTTAAGTGTGTATTGTAAGTCATCAAGAAATAAATTAACATACCAAGCAAGTTATTTATATGTTAATGAAATCAAGGGCCATTGCCTCGTGTTTGCTACCGCCAATATGTTGAGATTTTTTAATGTTCTATACTCGGGAATGTATTTGGAATCGGACATCAGATATCATGAGATAGATAAAAAATATTTCTATAGTCTATTGTCAAAGCAGTCCGCAAAGTGATTATAATTATGTCCGTATATCATAACAATATTATATTATAATTCTAATTTTATACGACCTTTTGACAATAGACAATAGAATGTAACACATGTTTTCAAAATTGCTAGCAAAATTCACAACCTGTTGTTGTTGATCACATTCTAGTGTGAATTACCAACAACGGACCAACGAAACGACTTTAACATGTGAAATCGCCATTTGTTTGTTCAAAGGAAGGCTTACCTGGCGCGCATTTAGTCATAATGGTGAAGAAGATCCATGACCCCACTTCGTATGTGTAGTTGGGGCAGGAGACGTAGTCAAACAGCTGATTTAGTGGGTTTCCGTCTGGCACTGGAACACGACGAACCTTCGTGCCCGGGGGACGCAGGTTCTTAAGCAAGACGTGGCAACTCAGGTTACCGAGCTCACATAGCTGAAATGGTGGAAAGTATATATTTTTATCAAAAGACCATTTATTCCCACTAGTTCAATTGGACAGTTCAGTTGACTGAACTAGCGGGTTTTTTTTGGGATATCTGCTTAATTACAAACTCGATGGGTTTGGATTCTTACTTATAAACCCATATAATTCGGGCTAATTAGATTCGTCGTGACAAGTCCTGTTCATTTCACATGGGGACGTTCTCATTATCGTCACCTGCTTATGGAGCTCGTAGTTGGAAGATGGATGCTTAATAGTAAACATGCAAGTAACGAATTTAGAGTTCATTTTCCAAGATGGCGGCAGCGTCATATGCAACCACCTTGCAACCCCATCATCATTGACAAATGAACAGGATTTGTCACGACGAATCTAAGAGGCCCATACTCGATGCGTTTAGAGGTAAGCAACCCAAGGCTTCGTACTCCACCTTGACGGTGATAATTTAAATTTATTTTCGACAACAATAATGTATGCACGCAAGAACCTTACAACATTTTCCAAATTTAGCGAGAGCTTTATGGTAAACTCAGAAATAATCACAGACTAGTTGCGCCCCGGTTTAGACTCACGAAAGTTAGCAATTCTTTCAATGGTCAGTGCATTCTTTACAACAACATACCTCTGGAGATTTTAAAATTACCATTTGAGCAATTTAAAAACCTTGTAAAAGAGACTTTATCTAAAAATGGATCTTACAATGTTCAAGATTACTTAAATGACGGGACTGTATGGGGCTGTGATTGATCACAGAACTCGCTGTTAATAATTTTGTAATTATTTATAATAATTAATATTGTATTATTTGTTTTAGTTAAACACAATCAATTTTTAAAAGAGATCAAAGAAACAATCTGTGGGAGTTTCCTCGCCCTACTTCTCCAACAGTAGTCCAATGTAGAGAAGAGACTAACATTTCTTCGCCCTTCCCTCCCACAGTGGTCCAATGTAGAGAAGGGGCAAAAAAAATACAATAGCTAAGAATACGTAAATATCTAAAGTAATTAAGAAATTTTGACATAGTCATATTTTGAACTTGATAAACATACCAAGTTCAATGATGATAGAAGAACTAAAAGTGGGCAAAATTTAAATTCTATTAGATTCTAAGATTTTATTATTAACATTATTAAATTACATCCTTCAATCAAATTGATCGAAGATTACAGCTATACCAAATCAAATCACATTAAAAATACACCAATTACTCATAAATATTTGATTATTTAATAAATCCACAGTATCATATCAATCAATACTAATGGGACTAACTAAAGTAAAAAGTTTATAGCCTTGATTTTGGCTAAAAACTCAGTCTAAATGATACATACTAAGTAAATACTCATTTTTGATGAATACTCAGTAAATACTCATTTATAATAAATCAGTAAATACTAAATGCTATTTACTTGGGCCGCCCATCTCTAATCACAATATAACTTCCACTTAGCCTAACGAACCAATTATTAATAGTAACATTAGTTGTATTAGATTAACCTTTGGAATGATGACAAGCATCAGCTTGTTAGCAATTTTATTAAAAACTGTAGTTCACAAAGCACGTATTTAAATCTTTTAAATGTCTCTAGATTGTTTTTTAACAACTTGCTACTAAATCTGCAAGTTAAATCTATCCTTTGTTTTAGTAATGTATTTCATTTGATTCCAAATTACCTACGGAATATTTGCAGAACTTGAGAATTGATCTCCCAGGTTTAAGCTCAAATGTAAAATTTGTTCGACTGCCATAATGTTTTAGAAAATGAATACTTTCCACTGCATAAAACAACACTATGGGATGGTGCAACAATACACAATATTTTTTCAAATTCTGCAGGTTGGATTCCCGGCTAAGAAAATGGATTTTTTTAATAATAATACCTTGAACACTATTTACACACATTGATGTTGCCCCAAACTAGGATTCCCTGTATCTTGGGTACTAGACAACGATACACATACTTATATAGATAAATATTATACTTAGATAGATAAACAACCATGACTAGGGTACAAACATCCGTTCTCATCTAACAAATATTTGCCCCCACCGGGATTCGAACCCGGGACTCTTGGCTTCGTAGGCAGGGTCAATGCCGACTCGGCCATTCAAATCTTCGGATATTTCGTCGTCGTTTTAAATTTAATAATGCAATATTATGTTTCATCCGAATTTAAGTCGTGGTTCCTTACAGCAAAAACTTCTATCTCCTAGAGTTTCTGATTTCACCATACTGACGCTTTCAACCCTCTGTATTGTATAGTACCTTGAAAATTGAAAAGTGAGCCTTTACCCGTACACTTCACTGCTGGCCGAAAAGAAAAAATGTGGACATAACAATTAAGGTAAATGTTATGTTGTTGCCGCACAAATGCCCACAATAGAAAGCTCAGTAGGTACTCAATGTGGCGCCTGCCAAAAAAAAACCTTTTTAGGTTCTCTGCGTCTCAGCAGGTATGACAATATACTTACAAAATTAAACGAACTTACCTAAGTGAATTTCCATTGTAATTATACGAGAAGCCAGCTCTATATATATTTGTGATTGTATTCTGAAATATGATCGATATATACACAGTCAGGTCATAAGTTCTGTCACACAATAAAAACTTTTGAATTTAGAACGCTGGCCACAAAAAAGTTTATTGAATTCGAATTTCGAATTTTTCATGAAAATAAAAATGTGTACTTTTTAGAATTTTCCTCATTTTTAAATATGGAGTGGACACTTAAAGAAGACCGTGTCGCAGTTATTGCGTTGCATCGTTGCGGTTACGCGCCAATTCAGATTTTCGACTTACTGAAAAATTTGAATATAACCAAAAGATTCGTTTATCGTACCATAAAACGATACAATGAAGACTCTAGTATAGATGACAGGTCAAGAAGTGGTCGCCCTCGCTCTGTTAGGACTACAGCAGTGATAAAAGATGTGAAGGCGCGAATTCAAAGAAATCCCATATGTAAGCAGAAACTGTTGGCCCTTCAGATGGGGTTAAGCAGGACCACGGTGAAAAGGGTGTTAAATGAAGACTTAGGGCTTAGGGAATATCGAAGAAAAACAGGACATCGTTTGGACGCTCGTTTAATGGACCTGAGACTGAAGAGATGCCGCGCTTTGTTGAAGCGGTACGTGTGAAAAAAGCATCGGGAAATTCTTTTTTCGGATGAAAAAATTTTCACCGTGGAAGAGAGCTACAACAAACAAAATGATAAGGTGTACGCACACAGCAGTGAAGAAGCGAGCAACCGTATTCCGCGTGTCCAACGAGGTCATTTTCCATCCTCGCTCATGGTTTGGTTGGGAGTCTCTTATTGGGGCTTAACTGAGGTACATTTTTGTGAGAAAGGCGTAAAAACGAATGCAGTTGTGTATCAAAATACAGTCCTCAAGAACCTTGTGGAACCTGTTTCTCATACCATGTTTAATAACAGGCACTGGGTATTCCAACAAGATTCTGCGCCAGCTCATAGAGCGAAAAGCACACACGACTGGCTGGCGGCGCGTGAAATCGACTTCATCCGGCACGAAGACTGGCCCTCCTCCAGTCCAGATTTGAGTCCGTTAGATTACAAGATATGGCAACACTTGGAGGAAAAGGCCTGCTCAAAGCCTCATCCTCATTTGGAGTCACTCAAGGCATCCTTGATTAAGGCAGCCGCCGATATTGACATGGACCTCGTTCGTGCTGCGATAGACGACTGGCCGCGCAGAATAAAGGCCTGTATTTAAAATCGCGGGGGTCATTTTGAATAAACTTTATTACCATAAGAATCTATGTTTTATTAAGTTCATTTTGCTATATAAATGTTTACATAAATAATAAACATGTCTAAATTATTTCATATTGCACATGTGACAGAACTTATGACCTGACTATGTATATTTATGAGACGGATTCACATGATTGTGCATAAAAACCATTTACAAGTTTAGTTCCTGAAATAGAACATATTCAACCCCAATAGAACATAGCTGCAGAATTAACTAAATAGTAACAATATAAAATGTTACTGATGAGTTGAGAGACCCTTGTTAAGATGTAACAAACAAATTCATGAAATCCATAAAAGTTTGTGCAGTCCAAGAACAGTAGCACAGAGGAATAAATAGGAACAGAGAGAAAGGTTTTAATCACTCAACGACCCAATCCAATTTTGAGGCATCACGATTTTGAACCTCATGCCATAGTAATAAAATTCAAAACCTATAAGAAAATTACCGCTATTGCAGTCCGTGGTCTTTGAGGGGTTAAGGAGCCTGCAAAATTCAAACCTATATTAGTATTGTTGGCAAAAGAAAAAAAATAAACTGTTTTTTTTTTATATTATCTTATTATTAGGGCGGTATGCCTTTGAAATACTTAGGTATCTAATAAAGTTTGTCACATGAGGTCACCCACTTATAATCTCAACTACTCATCATGGAACATCAATATTAGAACAACAACACTCTAATATTGTGATATCGAGTAGGGTGCATTGCGGCCATAATTTTATGTCATATGTGTGTTTTCCCTAGGGCCATTATTTACAGAGATACACAGTCAGGTCATAAGTTCTGTCACACAATAAAAACTTTTGAATTTAGAACGCTGGCCACAAAAAAGTTTATTGAATTCGAATTTCGAATTTTTCATGAAAATAAAAATGTGTACTTTTTAGAATTTTCCTCATTTTTAAATATGGAGTGGACACTTAAAGAAGACCGTGTCGCAGTTATTGCGTTGCATCGTTGCGGTTACGCGCCAATTCAGATTTTCGACTTACTGAAAAATTTTAATATAACCAAAAGATTCGTTTATCGTACCATAAAACGATACGATATGTTATGTCATATCAAGGAATATTAGTGAATAAGGTGAAATACATATTAGACTTATCTCTATATCTGTACTTGTTTTTTACCGTAATTACTCAATATTCAATATATTTATTGCATTCCATAAAATTTATGTTGCATAAGATGTTATAAGGATACATGTGTTATTTATGGACCTTGTAAAAAAGGCATTGCAATAGAAGAGAGGGAAACAAAGTTTGTTAATTTATAATTAGATATTATATTTACTAAAAGTCAATGGAAAGTAAATATTGGTCATGATTTTTTTTCCTAGAAATGAATTTATTGTCTATTTAAATTTGCCATTTTAGTACTCATTTACTGAATAATAGCATTTATTGTATAAAATTTGTTTTAATTTATGTATTATCTTTTGGTTCATTTAATAGAGTTTCTGGCAGATAATAAATAAATAAATAATAAATAAATATAACTTGGACACCATTCACACACATTGATTTAGCCCCAAACTAGGATTCCCTGTATCTTGGGTACTAGACAACGATACACACACATACTTATTTAGATAAATATTATACTTAGATAGATAAACAGCCATGACTAGAGTACAAACATCAGTTCTCATCAAACAAATATTTGCCCCCACCGGGACTCGAACCCGGGGACCCTTGGTTTCGTAGGCAGCGTCACTCTGCCGATATATTATATTATTAGATTATTATATATTTTTATTGACATTACTAAATGTCTTGATGAATATAGTTTTAAGTTGGAAATGGGTAATAATATTAACTTGTTTTAACATAATAACAAAACAAAACATTCGACTCATAACACCACCGGTGTACATAGAATTTTGAGGTTATAATACCTTGACCCCAATATTTTCTTGCTGGGGAACACATGAGACAATCACAAAATAGGAGAATCTTTCTGTATTTGTGATAATGGGCAGACCCTCCGGGACTCCTGCGACAAATACGTACCACATACTGTCAATCACAGGTTAGTCATTTGACAAACCAACATTTTATTCATCAAACATGGAAATAGTGGATATTACTTCAATAACTAGCCTTGTTTGTCATTTTGGGCTGCTACTAGTAATATTGTTTCCTTCTTCCTGGGTTTTTCACACATAGAACAACAAGTGTGTTACCACAAGCAAGAGCAAGAGTCTAGAATCACATTACACCGCGGCAACGATGTTTCATCATTATTTGACTGTAATTTTGGTTTTCCCACATTTTGTTCTTTTTGTGTTGGCATTGAAATGCGAAGATATTCCGTTAAACACATTAAAACACAGTTTAAACGAAATAATTAGAGTGGAGAAGTATGTAACACACAACCGAGAAAACATGAATGATTGATGACAGCTGAGGTGTTGCTAGGAAACTTTTTGTCTATTCTCTAAAGAGTCCGTCACACACACGTCGATATCATGGTACTGCCAGTAAATCATATTGGATCTGGCTTGGAGCATAATTACTTAGTTTATACTGTAATAGGATAGATTGGACATATAAGTAAATAAATTATATAAATGAAATACAAACAAGTCCTACTTACGATAAATCCACCAAGTCCTATGTAAAAGCAGCTAGTGCACGGTGGTGTATATAGGGGATGGTTGACATGGTACGCCACATACAGGGTGAAGAGCCAGTAGTAAGAGCAGTTCTTGAAAAGGTTGGAGATTGGCATAGTGCCATGTGAGAAACGGTGAATAAACAATGTCTCAAATAGACGCTTGGCGTAGTGGGCTGACCAGCACACTGCTGCCACACTGGAAATAAAGATGTTGAATATCAAATCAGAGGAGCAATTTCGGAAGGACTTTAGCGGATGACCTACTTTTGTTGACCCTGAGGGGGGAGGGGGGGATGGGGGAGGGGAGTAGATGCCCCCCCTACTACTCCCCCCCCGCGGAAATGCCTAGTTTCTGAGATATGATTATTTAAAGTTTTGAGGTTATGTTGTTAAATTAAAACAAAATTTAGACTGACCTTGATCTTTAAGTGGGGGGAGGGGGAAGGGGGTAGATGCCCCCCACCTACTACTCCCCCCCCGCGCGGAAATGCCTAGTTGCTTTCTTCGAAAGGGTCATTTTTCTGCCTCGAAACCTTTCTCCTCCACAAATGCTCCATAATGCTATCATCAAAATTTACATGAAAAGTAGCCACAATAACCTACTCTAGTCAATCGTTTTTGTTTGCATACGCTGCGCTCCGCTCCGCTCCGGTTTAGCTTCTTCAACGTTCTAACATAACCTATAACCCGATTGAAAAGTAGCCACAATAACCTACTCTAGCCAATAGTTTTTGTTTGCATACGCTCCGCTCCGGTTTATCTTCTTCAACGTTCTAACATAACCTATAACCCGATTGAAAAGTAGCCACAATAACCTACTCTAGCCAGTTGTTTTTGCTTGTAAATATCGAGAGAACAAGAAAATAGAACATTCGCGAAACTACTAGAAAAGGGACTACTACTTTGCCGCCCAACCAAAAACGCGGCAAAACGTCCCAACAAAATGTGTTCCATTTTAAACAAAAATTACAACCTTTTTATTATCAAAAGTGATATTTTACGAAAGAAATACTAAATTAACTTTGATTGACGTAAAATAAATAAACAAACATAAATTGCAAGTTAAATGAATGTTTTTATTAAAATAGGTATTATTAAAAAAAGATTCCACATTTCCTCCTTTTTTTAGAGAATTCTCATCTTTTCAAATATGCGTACAACGAAATGTAGGTAATATATTTTGACCACAGACAAGATTTAAACATATTATTTGCGTTGCGTTACATAATTTTACAAAGAATTTTCAGATTTTCAAAAAATCATATCTTAAAAACTATTGAATTCCGCACCCTGAAACTTTCAGAAAGATGATCAAATGACCCCAGCATGATGCTAAAAAAGTTTGGACGCCCCAGTGAGTAGGTCATCCGCTAAAGGTGAGCCGCAATTTCTTGTAAAAAACTCAAGTATTTGCAGCAGCACAATAAAATATAGAGTAAGTATTTCTGATAAGGTTATCCTCATCATCATCATCATCATCATCCTCCACTGCTCAGCCCACATCATCCCATGCTGGGAATAACACTCTTAGGATACAGAGACATATTGTCGACTAGGGGTGTAGGTTTATCCTAATAGAAGTTTTATGTCAGGCCATATTCCAGCAGACTTTTTTAAAACTAGATTGTTGACAGATAAACTAAAGGTTGTGTGAGATTTTGTTGCTTGCTATGTTTCCTAGAACAAGATGTTTCATCCATATTTTCTTAAGTTAAGGACACAAGGAAGTACCTACAGTTTTAGTATTTCGAGAATCCCTGCAAATAGACAACAGATACACATACCTTGCAACAAAGCTAGGACCTCCTGTAGTGGAACCATACAACAGCCAAGGTCTTTGATACGCCCACAAGTAAACAAACAGAGGTCCAGCATACTCAGCTAAAAATACATTCTTCCACGATATCTGTGGTCCAAGATCTTTTACATACAACTTGGAGCCATTCTGAATGTTCAGTGACTTCAGGTCTTGTTCATCTGACAGAGCCTTGCCTTTCGCTTCCAGTTTGATAGCTTGTCTGTCGGGGTACCATTTCTTGGCGAGGTTTTGGTAAATCTTATCTTTCACTTCCTTTATGGTCGCATTGGCGTTGAGTTGGATTTTTCCGACAGATTTGGATCCCGCCGAATTCAAGATCTCGATCTGCGTAAATAAACCGGATATAAGGTCAATTTGTAGTCAAAGCGTGAGTAAATAAAATAATTCAAGGCAAAGTCCACTCACCTCCATGGCGCCGGGTGTTTGTGCTGATTATTGCTGTCGCGAAAGCAATACAGTTGCGCTGCGGTCTAACAACAAAAGTTGAAAACTTGACCTAGTTCAACATTCACCACCGTCCATCCAAAGAGAATATAATCACTACCGTTTTACGTTCATCTACCACACACGAACGAAATGAAAATATTCCACCAAACGAAATACTCCAAAATAGCGAAGTACGAACGAAGTATGTGGGATGGTCTGGCCGCCGTCAACTTTTCAATGTCAACATGACATGACATCAATTACTTTTTTGTCGAATTGTATTTTACGGCCCAGCAGCCTTAAGGCGTAACTAGTCTGAGCTATGAACTCATATAGACTTTTACGTTTGACACCTTGCGCCAGCTTCAACTGTCAAATTGGTAACACGCAAGTAGCATCCAAACCCTTTTTTTTTTATAATGAGTTTCACGGCCCTGGATAAAATTCCTTTTGGGCCAATGCTCAGTGAATGAACGAAATCCTATATGATTTGACCTTAATCGGTATCATGTAATGTTTCAAGCGAAACCAAAGCCCATATCCAAATGTCAAAAGAAGATGGGACCTACTTTGACGTTGGCTTTCCATCAGTGTTGCCGTTCTAGCCACTTTGTGGCTAGATCTAGCGGATTTTCAACAGTTTTAGCCAAAAATAATCAATTTTAGCCACCAAAACTAATTTTGGTAATTTTTAGGGTTCCGTACCCAACGGGTAAGAACGGAACCCTATTACTAAGACTTCGCTGTCCGTCCGTCTGTCACCAGGCTGTATCTCAAGAACCTAGCTAGCTAGAGAGTTGAAATTTTCACAGATTATGTATTTCTGTTGCCGCTATAACAACAAATACTAAAAAACAGGATAAAAGAAATATTTAAGGGGGCTCCCATACATCAATTCTTTCAATACCACATACAAACTTATGGATGCACCTGGTTACGTACATGGAGTGTGAAAGTAACCGCACCAATAACTTTGTAAACAATATTTTGCTGTGTAAAATCCAAACTATTCACTCCACACCATCGCTTCCATTGAACGGTACGGAACCCTTCGTGCGCGATTTAGACTCGCACTTGACCGGTTTTTTTTAGATTATTACTGTTGAAAGTCGACCGAGTAAGTAATTTTAAATAAATCTGAGGTTATCGCCTTTTACGGAGTATCATATCATAATATACCTACCGAAACGATATCATTGTTTATGATAATAATATTATTTTATCAACAGTAATAGAATATTAAGGTTTGCAAAGAATACTATGATATACTTCCCTACTTCTAGCCACATTTCGAGAGTGTTTTTTTTTATAAAACTGGCTGTTTTTTATTTTATGTAGCCACAAACTAGATTGTCCTAAGGGCAACACTGCTTCGCATAAATAAATCGGACACTGAATAATATTCAACAAATAGAACAAAAGCTCTTATTTTAGTGATTTTGGAACGTTTAAACAATAATAATAATTAGGTTGGTGATTATTGGGAATATTGTATAGCAGTAAAAAACCAAAGGTTATAGGAACCAAAGGTTAGGTTAGGATTATTGTTTTAGTTTTTGAGATGGCGTCGGCTGTCTTGCTGGCTGCAGCAGAGTAGGAACGCATTAGGTGTCTCCATAACGAGGAACGGAGGCTGCCGAGGGTCGCACGTCAGCGGATAATGCTACCGAAGGCTGAATTTGTTGGACTTTTCCGCCTCACCAAGGGAGCTTTCCGAATGAAAATTTTACCTGTTGCCGGCAAGCCAGCGCACTAGCGCTGTGCGGCCAGACATTCGGGTAAAATGCTATACTTACGAAATAAATCTATAATTAATATATGTGAAACTTAAAAATTATTTTCGCACATCACATACTCCGCCACAGGGTACTGCCAGAAGAGTAAGTATTGGGACTTAAGGTCTTCTCAATTTGGCAGTCTACAATGTCAGACTGTCTTAGGGATTATGCTTTAAACCACCCGGGTTGGTTTTCCAACACGAACTCATTCGTATGAAGTTGAGGGGGGGAGAGGAGGGAGGGGGGGGAGGAAGTAACCCCCCTCTAAAATATCCAGTCTAGGAAATGTATGGTTTTTTTGTTATGAATTTTCAAAAATCCATTTTGAGGTTATTTTTTACTATAGGATTTTTACAAAAAGTCATTGTTTGTAGTATTGATGTTCGAAATCGCCTTAGCTCCGGCTACTAGGGCTCATAAAAAAGGCAAGTATTTAATTGCACATCAAAAATACTGATTTTGTCATGTTTTATTCATAAACCTACAAGTTAGGATAGGATACTATGAGGTACTTTTTTGTGCTATCGGGCAAAATACTGCGGTAGCTTAGGTGAAGGGTAAAGGGGGTGAGCGAAGCGAAGCCCCCTTTATCCTTCGTATTAGGTTGAACATGTAAGAACAACAAAAATACTTAAAACATAATAAGTGTTCGCTGATCCTTTTTTGCTGTGAAAATCAGTATTTTTGATGTGCAATTAAATACTTGCCTTTTTTATGAGCCCTAGTAGCCGGAGCTAAGGCGATTTCGAACATCAATACTACAAACAATGACTTTTTGTAAAAATCCTATAGTAAAAAATAACCATAAAAAAACCATACATTTCCTAGACTGGATATTTTAGAGGGGGGTTACTTCCTCCCCCCCTCCCTCCCCTCCCCCCCTCAACTTCATACGAATGAGTTCGCGAAAAAACTCCTCCACCAACCAATGAGTCAGCGTGGTGGAGAATGGCCAAATCTTACTTACTTGTATCCGGGTAAAGGCCTGTGCCCCTCGGTGAGGATATTAATGGGCTACATTTATTCCATACCATATTTATTTACTTCCTACTATCAGTACCTACTCTTTGGAAATCCATAGCATTTATTAGCATAATTCATTACTTAAGTATATTACTTAACATACCCATGGAAGCATGGGTATGTTAAAAAAAAACTGTTACAAAACTGTGTTTATAATATTTCAGTGTTACAAAATGATAATTTTACTATTCTTTAGGTGATTATGAGGATGCATGACTGTTTTCTTAATGCGTTGCTATTCTTTCCAGTGCCCGCACGCTCCTTTGTCGCTCCTTTGTCCGCTGGCCGCAGATGCCGCCATGGATTTCGCATTTAGTTCTTCTGCCGCTAGTCTGCTCTGCACTCATCGATGTCATCTGCAGTAAAAATAAAATGTTCTATTTTTATAGCTTTTTTTTTATCTTAACTTCTTAAAACTTAATATTGCCCATTAGCATGGAGTTTTATTTATTAACATTTTGTTGAGTCAAAGTCAAAGTACTTTATTACTGTAGATATTTACATATACATATTTTTGCCTCTTCTCTACATTGGACCACTGAGGGAGAAGAAGGGCGTAGAAACTCCCACAGATTGATTTTTAGATCTCTTATAAAAATTTGGTTGTGCTGAAGTAATACAAATATGAAAAATTTCATTATTATGATTAATAAGCAGGAATAAATAATTACAAAATTATTAACAGCAACGTCTATGTTGAGCTAGATTAACCCCATACAGTCCCGTAGTAGGTTATCTCACCACATACCACTGAAACATTTCCATCATATTGAAGATATGAGACTGATGAATGAATTAGAGATTGAGTTTTTAGTAAATAGTCACCATCATCATCATCATGAACAGCCTACAACTGTCCACTGCTGGAATAAAGGCCTCTCCCAAAAATGAGAGAATTTGCACAAAGTAATCACCATCCTGAGCAGACGGGTTGGTGATCGCAGTACTGTAGAAGGTGGCTGTTTATAAGAGATGCTGCTGTCCATTCGCTGTTAGGCATATTCCCTTTGACACCTCCTTATACAACCTCGGGAAGAGAAGAGGTCATGGCAATTGGTATTCTGTTCTGCCGTCACCACAAGGTGAATATTATACAAATATGTAGTACATATGTGTTGCAAATAAGAAGCAAATTCAAACCTAAATCTTGCTGATAATATGTATAACCTTGTGACTGTTAACACAGGGTAATAAATATTAAACTCACATCTCCACTCCTCTCTGTTTTATGCATTCCATCAGCCACCACGTTCATCGTGATTGTCAGCTACCCCACTGATTCTGCACTGATTTTTTCCCAGTGGGCCAGTGATACAATGCCCACTGCTCTAAGTCACGTTTCCCCTCCACTTACTCCAGCATCATCAGGAACTGCCCCTTCGGCACAACTCGGAGTGATGGCATGCTGAAATTAAAACTTATTGAAGGTATACCAAGAAGGGTCAGTCGGCTCCTCTAAATACGTCTCAGCGCAGCACACTGACTTACGCTATCATAGGGCGTGGGAAATGGGGAATTCCAACTACTTGATAAAATACAGTTTTAGTAAGCAAAAGCTATGCTTGAAATTAAGTTAAGTTTTTTGGTAAGAGCTTCTATCACGATAATTTTACCAATGTCGCGTGATGAGACCTGCACAATAGGAAAACACGTGGAACAGGTAATAAAAAGAGAACTTTAATCTGAGACTATAATTAATATTGTTGGTAGATATAAATTTGTT
Source organism: Argyresthia goedartella (assembly GCA_949825045.1). NCBI lineage: Eukaryota > Metazoa > Arthropoda > Insecta > Lepidoptera > Argyresthiidae > Argyresthia > Argyresthia goedartella. Next base: position 18,822,927 of record OX463810.1, read on the forward strand.
AAGTAAATTGACAGAGAATGGGTGAGATAAGGTGAGAAGGATGTTAGATTGGCAGGACGAGGGAATTTCGGAGGGAGTAGATCGTAAAGGGAAGTATGATTGATAGGGCATTCAAAGAACAAATGATCAGGAGTACCGTCAGCCAGGCCACATTCACACAATGATGAATCCCTTATCCTAATTTTTGCGAGACGGACAGGAGTGTCCCAAACGAAGATGACAGAAGTGACTGATTTAACTAGGTCCCTAAACTTAAAGATCCAAGGACGTTTCAGAATTATTGATTGAATGGTACCGTAGTGTTTACCTTCTATAGTTTTGGTCAGGGGCGGAAGCCCCCACTTTTTGAAATTTGTCATTTATGGTGCCAGGAATTGTCTAGTCGAGTTTTAGCTAGGTACAGCAGCGAGATCATGAGAGTGGATCTTAAAATGAGAAGGATCACCGGTCCCCACAGCATTCCTTGCTAGCGAGTCACCCGCACAGAGTAACTTATATACACCCGCCTCGTTACCAACAATGCCAGAATGTCCGTTACCAAGCAACGACAATATTGATGCCAAGAACATGACATTTGTGGTGCGACCTTTTTGCAGGGGTGCCTCAGGGTGGTATCCTCTCGCCTCTTCTCTTTTCTGTCTTCATAAATTCTATCTCAGATACTCTCTCTTCCTCTTATCATCTCTATGCCGATGATCTCCAAATTTACCGTCATTTTTCTCCCTGTGATGTTAACTCTGCTGTGGCCTTGCTGAATGCTGATCTTGAGTGTATCAGGGATTGGGCTCTGTCACACGGGCTACTCGACAATCCTTGTAAGTCGCAGTCAATGATTATCGGGTCCAGGCACTCTCTCCAAGTGTTACAGCATATGTCCACTGCACCCATAATGTACGATGGAATCGTAATTCCCTACAGCTCCAAGGCCAAAAATCTCGGAGTCATCTTTGATAACCTGCTCTCTTGGTCAGCGCATGTCTGCGAGGTTAGTAGGCGTGTCTTCGCTACGTTTTACTCTCTCAGACGACTTCAGCACTTCTTACCTCTTCAGACCAAAATTACACTCGCCCAATCTCTGTTACTTCCCCTCATTGACTACGCAGATGTCTGCTGGATCAGCGCAAACGAAGAGCAACTGGACAAACTCGAGCGACTTCAAAATCTTGGGATTCGGTTTATTTTCGGTTTGCGCAAATTTGACCATGTTTCTCAGTATCGCAGGGATCTGAAGTGGCTTCCAATCCGTCTTCGCCGGGATTCCCACATCCTCTTCACTCTCTTTAAGATTTTACATAATCCTCATTACCCTGGCTTCTTACGTGATTCGTTCACTTTTCTTTCTTCAGATAGGCCTCGGAGACCTCACACTCGGTCGCTGCTCACAACACCGCAACATAAAACTGTCGCATATGAACATGGGTTCCGACTCCGGGCTATCAAGCTCTGGAACAAACTCCCCAGCACCGTCAGGGACAGTCCATCTCTTAACATCTTCAAAAGTAGTTTGAAGGAACATTTCCTTTCTCTTCTGTAGTAGATTATATTTTATTTATATATTGTATAGGTATTTATTGATATTTATATATAGTATTTATAGGTATTATAGTATTATGTAGGTTCTCATTTATTTATATGTGTAAATATCTAAGTAATTTATTATAAATATATTAAAGTCACTCTGATGTTTAGTTTTTTGTTATGTTGTGCATAATAGGTCTATCCCTTCGCATGAAACTATTTTTCCCTGTCAGCCCAGGGTTTGCTGGAAGAAATCTCTATATAGAGATAAGCACGCCTTTGTATACTAACTATGTTTGTAATTGTCCACTAATGTGTATATGCAATAAAGTATATAATAATAATAATAATTTGTATAACGCCTCACGGATCTTGAAAATAAAATAATACTTTGATTTAGATTTAAATGGATTAGCCAAAATAGCATAGCTTAGGGATTGCTTATGCTTGAAATTGATCAATCAATCAATCAATCAATCAATTTTTAGGTTTGATGGCTTCTACTGTGGATCCCTACAGTAATTCCGCCAATATCACGTATTGAGGATGACACGAAGGGGTTCAAGTTGTACAGTTATCGGTGAAACTTCCTTTGAGTTGAGATCTCTCTATAACAAAAGGACCGGACAAACAACAATTAGGACAGCACAAATTAACATATAATTTGAATGTTAAGTGATTACATATTAAGGGTGTTAGACATAAAAAGAAGACATACATAAATAAAATAATAATTCTACATCTAACGTAAATGTAACTCAATGCATCTCAAATTACAGTTTAATCTTGTTAGAGGTTATAAATTTAGAAAGGATGTGAATAAAGGAAGGGTCCGAAAGAGTCAATAAGAATTTAAGATTGACGGGACGGGGGATCTTACCGGGGAGGATGTCATACAATGAGGTTTGAAGTTTAGTGCATTCAAAAAACAAATGATCGGGAGTACCGTCAGCCAGGCCGCATTCACAAAGAGAGCTATCCCTTATCCTAATTTTAGCGAGATGTACTGGCGTGCAGGAGTGTCCCAGTCGTAGCCGACAGATAGTTGATGTAACAGTCTTACGCATTTCCCTGTACTTGAAAAACCAAGGTTTTTTAAGTATTAACGGTTGAATTTGGCCATAATGCCTACCCTTTAAAGTTCTAGATGACTGCCATGAAGATTCCCATGATTTTTCCAGACGAGTCTTAGCCGAAGATACTAAGTCTTGGGTATGAATTTTGAAGTGTGATAAATCACCAGATTCCACAGCTTCCTTTGCACAAGAGTCAAATATTTCATTACCCGAAACACCACTGTGAGCTGGAATCCAAGCCGGTATAATGTTGATACCCCGAGAGAGGCATCTGAACAGAGCATGGCGAATCTTTAGTACAAGAGGGGACTTATGTTTTGATTTAAATGGGTTAGCAGAAATTGCGTAAAGAGAGCTTAAGGAGTCCGAGAAAATTAAAGTGTTATCCAACGAATGGGATTCCGCATACAAGATGGCTTTAAGGATTGCCGTCGCCTCCCCGGAAAAAACGGAGGAACCCGGAGGTAGTTTGAAGTTTAAGATAATTCGGAATTTAGGGATCCACACGGCTGCTCCAACATTCCCGCTAGAGGAAAGCTTGGATGCATCCGTGAATATGGGCAGCCACTCTGGCCACTTTTCTGTAATTATTCTATTAAATTGCCTATTGGGTTGACGTGAATCTTTTTGAATGCCAAAATCTAATAAGATTTGAGGTTTAAAAATAAGACAATGATATGGGAACGAAAAGAGGGGAAAAGTTTCATAATTGAATATGGGGTGACGGATACGGAAAAAGTTGATGAAACTTCGAAGTAAAAAAGGAAGATCCCTCAGGGATCTGTAACCTTGAGCCGTAGTGATCTGGAAGAGTCTTTGGAGTTTAGAGAGTAAGGGGTGAGAAGAAACCTGAACAAGCTTAAAGAAAAATCGATCACATAAATACTGATTGCGGAGATGAAGTGGAGGATCGACACATTCAACCTGGAGAGCATTAGTTGGGGATGATTTCATTGTTCCTGAAATTATTCTCAGACACTTAGCTTGAATTCTGGAAATTTTGACGGAAGCATCTTTATTACAAGGGTCCAAAAGGAAACCGCCATAATCAAAGTGGCTACGGATAATGGCGTTGTAGATTAATTTTTGAGAATAGGGGTGGGCCCCCCACCATACTCCTGATAAGGAGCGAAGAACGTTAATACCCTTCTCACATTTTTGGGCAACATAGGACAGGTGTGGGATCCCAGTCAGTCTGGAGACGAGGATCACTCCTAGAAACTTGACTTTATTGTCGGTAGGGATAGGATCGTCTTCAATGAGAAGTTCCAAATCCGGAATGGTTCGTTTTTTTGTGAAAATAACAGAGGAACTCTTGGAGGCCGAAAGAGATAATCCGTGAGCATCGAGCCAATCATTTAGATACATCAGCGCCGAGTTTAGGCGAGATTCTGCAACTGAACATGAATCTACAGCCAAATAAAGGGCTAAGTCATCAGCATATTGTAAAATATTGCAGAAGGGGGTAACGCATCTTTCAAGATCGTACGTGTATAAATTGTATAGGAGTGGGCTCATGACAGATCCCTGGGGGAGACCTTTCCATACAGTACGGCTTGTAGGTGGACAGTTAGTATTTTTTATGGATATAGATCTTTCCATGAGAAGATTGCATATAAATCGAGACAACTTCTCAGGAATACTCAGATTTTGCATAGTTTGCCTGAGAACTGAGAGCTGGACGTTATCATATGCAGAAGTTACGTCAAGGAATGCTGCCACCAAGTACTGTTTCTTCTTAAATGCCAGGTGGATATCAGTGACAATGATACTTAGACTATCCATAGTGCTCATACCCTTACGAAAACCAAACTGGGATTTAGCTAGGATGTTATTATGCTCAAGGAACCACTCAAGTCTGGTTTTCAATAGATGTTCCATAATTTTACATAGGACGGATGAAAGGGCAATAGGTCTACGGGACTTAGGGTCAGAGGGATTCTTTCCGGGTTTGAGGATTGGGATTATAATTTGTTTGCTCCATGTAGTTGGGGAGGAACCAAAGTCAAAGAAGAAATTTATTAATTCCAAATATTTAAATTTACATTTTGAGTTGGATTTAGTTAAGAAAGAGTAAGGAATCTCATCGACTCCAGGGGAAGAGTCGACAAGGCCTTCCAGTGCGCATTCTAATTCGCGGATAGAGAAAGGGGCGTCCATATTCCCACATGCAGAAATAAAGGACGGGGGAGAGGGGAGATCATAAGAATTAGGAGAGAATGGAGGAGAAAGTCTGTCAGCAAAAGCGTCCAGCCAAACTGCCGGATCATTAGAGGTCACATTCTCTATGTTCATAGAGCATCTAAATCTACGAATGTTTCTCCAGACTTCTGAAGGACGCGTGCGAGGAGAGAGACCTTCACAAAAAAAGTTCCAACCTGCTCTTTTTTTCCGATGGATTGTTCTTTTCGCTCGAGCAGCGGCGTGCTTATATTTAATGAAGTTATCCATCGACATGTCAGAAATGTATAGTGTTTCAGCATCGTTTCTCTCCCCGATCACCAACGTACATTCGGAATCCCACCAAGGAGGTGAGACTCTATGATTCCTTGGCTTCTTAATAGGAATGTGTGAATTGGCAGATGACAAGATGGCATCAACAAAGTTATCATATATTGACAGGAAGTTATTAGAAGTGCATTGAGGAATTGAATCCATTTTAACATCTAGTGAGGAAGAGAAGTCATCCCAGTTAGCTTTAGACAACCTGTATCTAACAAGGGGGCAAGGGTCAATGGCGATATAAGACTGAGAATGAAGAGAAATAAGGATAGGGAAGTGGTCACTCCCAAAAGTACTAGAAAGCCTTTTCCAGAGACATGAAGAAGAAAGAGAGGGGGAAGTAATAGTAAGATCGACAGCAGACTTGGGGTTCTGATGGGGAAGGACTCTACGAGTAGGGGAACCATCATTAATTATACAGAGATTTAAGTTATCCAAAAGATCAAGAAGAAGATGAGAGAAGGGGTCACACTTATAGGAACCCCAAGAGATATGGTGGGAGTTGAAGTCTCCCATGACTATAACAGGGGGAGTAAGTGAGGAAATTATAGCTTGTAGAGAGGGAATAAGTGAGGCTGTTGGGTTAGCTATGTACAAGGACAGAAAAGACACACCAAGAGCTCTAAGAGCTATGGCATTGATCTCCTGACCATGGGGAGGGAGGGGAATTTGGGTAAAAGTAAGGGAACGTTTTACTAGTAAAGCGGTCCCTGCATACCCGTCGTCACTTTCCTCCCGAAGACATGAGTAACCAGGAACCCGAAAACGGGAGCCGAAATAGGCCTCGGAGATCTCACGCTCGATCACTGCTTATAACTCCGCAACACAATACAGCCGCATATGAACATGGGTTCAGACTACGAGCTATCAGGCTCTGGAACAAACTTCCTAGCGCCATCAGAGACAGCCCGTCACTTTCTATTTTTAAAACTCGCTTAAAAGAACACTATCTTTCTCTTCCATACTAGATTTATGTAGGTTTATTGCTTTGATATATATGTAGTATAATTTTGTCTATTTGTATTGATATTATGTATTTATGTACATATTAGTAATTAGTTTATTATTTTAATATTTTTAACGTTGTGCACATAGGTTTACCTGTTATTTCATGTATTCTGTCCATATTAGGTTTGCTGGAAGAAATCTCTTTTTAGAGATAAGCTCGCCTTTGTACACCTAGTTTCCATTTTTTTGTATCTGTATCTTCTGTTTTTGTGCAATAAAGTATAAAGAGCCAGGGACCAACCACGTCTCCGAGACGGCAGCGACGGCAGGTTTATATTGATCAATCAGATTAAGAAGTTCTGGTTTTTTAATCTTAATGCTTTGACTGTTCCACTGAAGTATTTGGGGGAACATTGTTAAGGATATTAGAAATTTGTATTAATTGTTGTGCAACGTTGGGCGGTACTGAATCACTAAATTTAGATATTATATTTACAATGAGGGACAAAAGGGTTTCAATGAGGTTGTCGTTTGGGGATATAGATTGAGATGATATAGATAGGCAGAACCCATTAGGAACTGAGGATGTTGGATCTGCAATAATCATATTATGGGTTGATCTGTCATAACCTTTAAGTGGAGGAGGTCTGGACCTTTGGGAATAAACTGTTTTTTTATAAGATGTTGAGGTAGTAGGGGCTGGAGTTGAGACCAATGGGGCTTTGAGCATGTCTGCATAGGATCTTTCAGATGAAGGGATCTTGATAGAGGCTTCTCCATATGAGATGTTCTCTTGGGTCATCATGAGCTTTATTGATTTTTGTCTGCCCTGTTCAGGGCAGTTTTTGTCTGTGGCAACATGGTTGCCTGAACAGAAAATGCATGTTGGGTCGGTAGTCAATTCTGTACAATCTTCACCTAGGTGGGGCTGACAGCATCGGAAGCAACGGGGTTTAGAGCGGCATTGAGCCTTGACATGGCCAAAGCGAAGGCATTGATGACATTGAATTGTGGGCAATTGGTATGATTCAACTAGCAGGGACGTGTGGTAGGAGAAAATTCTTTCAGGTAAGACTTGGCCTCTAAAAGTTAACACGACAGACTGTGTAGGAACCCAAGAAGCAACATGATCCAGCCACTGCTTGCGATTCAATCTGCGTGCTTTCAGGATCTCGCCACATCCTGTTGGAAGATCCACTGACTCCACAAACTCATCCATCGGCATGTCCACGGGGACACCCCTTACAAAGCCCATTCGGGATACTGCATATGTAGGGATATAGGCCTTGTATCTATTTTTTTAAGTAGCGGGTTTATTTGGAATTTATTTGCCTCATAGATGAGATGCCAATAGTTTGAGAATGTCACAGACATTTTATTTCTACCGGTTTTTTTAATTCCATCTTTTTTTATGTTTTTTATGTTTAGATTGAATAGAAGTTGACCGAATTTCAGTGGATTGAATGAAGTTGCAGAGTTATCAGCCTCTCTTTCCACTAATACTACATATGGGCCAATGTCCCCCTCACTATATGACCTAACGAGATCCCCCGTCTGGCTGGGATGAGTATAGGTGGTGACCACGGATGCCGGTTGCAATCCCGGAGCCGTCACAGTTTTTTTAGCTGAAGAATCATTTTATTTATCGACCCCTGGATAGGACCTTTTACCGTTCTGATTTAGGATCTGGGGGGATTTATCCGGGAATAAGGTCAACTCCATGCGCTCGTTATCCCCCATAGGATCCCTGGCCTCATCCGTCCCGCCAGGGTCCGCCGGGGGAGAAAATCCCTCACCCTCCATGTCCGAAGACATGGAGGGATCTAGACACACAAAAACTACTTACCTAGTTAAACAAAACAACCACCACCAGATAAACACAATCTCCACTCAAGGGGAGCCAATGATTAGGCAAAAGTTTGGAAAAAATCCCTCTGACACGTGTGATGAACAAAAGACGCGAAAGCGGAATCGTGCAGATTTCTCTGCTTGAAATTGTAAACAAAGAGAAACTTGAACCTAATAATGTACTCTGTGACTTGAACTGTCATTTCAATAATAATGTACTCTGTGATTTCAACAAGGAAACAGTGTGCTTTTAGCGTTATCAAAACGCACTTGCAATCAATGTTTATTTTAAGCCAATACTTTTAGTATTTGACTGACAGAAACACAAAAAAAAGGTTAACAAGTTACAATAAAGGTTTTTAACTTTAATTTCAATTATTTCCTCAATATTTATGAGAATCTAAGCAACCGATTACATTACGCAACAAAACGCAACATCAAAACATCGCTCATCGATGCACGTCCCTATTTAGTTCGTTCACACGATGCTCAGAGCTGATAGATGCCTTCGGTGATACCCCGCAATCGATGAAATTGCATGAGCATGAGATGAACCATAGACACGCGCTCTGAACTTCATGGAGTTACGCCATAAGGCTGCTGGCGAACTAGTCTTTTTATGTCGCGTTCCAAGTCCACAAAGACATCATTGCTGACGTGACGTCACAACCATCATGCCCGTTCCAAGTGGGAAATGGCGACCATCAAAGATATCCGCCTTGAACGCGACGACGCGACGGGTAACGTTGGCACTGAAAGATTATAACATCATAACCTAACTTTTCTAAGTTGACATTATTGTCATTTCGAGTCGAAGTTGTTATATTGACTTTGTTTTGGGTGAATAAGTGAGGAAATAAACAATTAAGGAGCGCCAGGAGTCGCTGTTGGTTGGTGTTCTAAGTTTGATTGTCTTTGATTGTTTGCGGGACAGCTGACAATCAAACTTAGAAAGTGTGACGGTCAAACACCACAGAGTTGTGAATTTATCGGAAATGACACAACAACTTAAGTCTCAAATATTTTTTACAATATTAGGCAAATATTAGTTTTTTCTTTCCCAATACTTTTTATTATAAAAAATAAGTTGGGGTGTATAAGGTTATATGTTTATTCAATGACACGTTGTATATGGGAGGGGGCTGCCTGCTTACCCGATTTTACGAGCTCATCAACAAAAAAGTTGTAATAGCAGGAGATTTTAACATGGATACTCTAAAAACACTATTGCTACAAATGATTTTGTGCAACTGTAATCTTAAACTCCAGATTAAAGAGCCAACTCGTCTTGAAAGTGGAACATGCTTAGATAATTTTGCTCATAACGTGCAAAGAAGTGTAGGTGAAGTCATAGAACTTGCACTGTCGGATCACTGCTCAGATACTTAAATGCCCGGTCAAAAAACCTGTCTCCTAAAGCACTATTTTATTGTGAAACGAGACTACAGTGACGAAAACATAAATAAGTTTGTCACGTGCATTTCTCAACTGAGCTTTTCTGGGGCATTTGAATGTCATGATCTAGATAAAGCGTTCAACATCGACATGTAAATGGAATTTGTAAACAAAAGACATATTTTAGAAATATAGATAATTTATTTGCGTTGATATGGTACAGTCCTGGTATGGTATAAGACCTATTTCAAGTAAGTATTATTATACAAGTAGAACAGCATAGTACAGCCAACTTGCGGCATACAAATAATGTAGGTAGGTTGATTAATTCCACGCCTCAACCGAACGGCGTGGAATCTTGAGGGGCTGGGTTTTTGCCAGCACGGGAGAGAAAATCTTGGTTGTTACCTTACCTTGTCGTCGTAGACCGGAAATCGAAAGCTCGATTCAAGGCAGGAATACGGGATAAGGGCACAAGTTTGGGTGGGATCGGGAATGAATCTCACTATTCGCTGCCCGACGCTGTCGCCGGCGTGCTGCCTGCCGACACGAGGAGTCGCCGTCCGATACGACGATGTCCAATCACAACACGGATCACTTAACCGCTGACGCGAATCTACTTATTTCCCGACGATGTGGTAGATTTACACTCCGACCAGGCTCGACACCTGTATTAGACGATTATTACACCGAATTACAATCAATGGCCCGACGCCTGAGCAGACATGTTTTTTCTCCCGACAAGAAAAGATAACCTCCAATTTCTCCTCTCGTTTCGATACGAGTGACAGCTGCGGTTCCGTTTCCGTTCCGAGTCGCGCAACAAGAGGAGGTGCGTTCCGAAGCATAAATATTAAACATAGGTAAATACTCATATTAAAATAGGTATATACTTATGTAATATATCTGGACTTCCGCAAGGCGTTCGATAGAGTCGATAACGATGTCCAAATGAAGAAATTGTGTGCCATTGGACTTGCCCCACGACTGTTGGTTCTCTTCGCTGACTACCTGAAGAACCGCCAACAATACGTGCGATATGACTGTTATGAGTCCCAGCCGTACCACACACGGTCAGGTGTTATCCAAGGCTCGATCCTTGGTCCGTTGTTATTTATCATCATGATAAATGACCTGGAATCTGAACTGAAGCACGCCAATTGCCTTTTGTACGCGGACGATCTGAAACTGGTACTTCCCGTGAAGTCAGAGAATGATTGTAGGCTACTACAGGAAGATTTAGACGCGGTTCATAGTTGGAGTGTGAACAACAAGCTTCAATTCAATACTGAAAAGTGCTGTATAATGTCCTTCACGCGCTCTATAGTCAATAGTCAATAGTCAAAGTACTTTATTACTGTAGATATTTACATATACTTAGCAAACGTCATTTTTTGCCTCTTCTCTACATTGGACCACTGTGGGAGAAGAAGGGCGTAGAAACTCCCACAGATTGATTTTTAGATCTCTTTTAAAAATAGGTTGTGCTTAACTAATACAAATATGAAAAATTTAATTGTTATGATTAATAAGCAGGAATAAATAATTACAAAATTATTAACAGCAAGGTCTGTGTTGAGCCAGATTAACCCCATACAGTCCTGTCATTTAAGTAATCTTGAACATTGTAATATCCCTTTTTCGACAAAGTTGCTTTAACATGCTTTTTAAATTGCTCAAGTGGCAATTTCAAAATCTCCAGAGGTATCTTATTGTAGTAGAGAATGCACTGACCCTTGAAAGAATTGCTAACCTTCGCGAGTCTAAAACGGGGCGCACATAGTCTATGATTATTTCTTAGGTAAACATTACAGCTATCGCTAAGTTTGGAAAATGTTGTAAGGTTCTTGCGTACATACATTATATTTTCGAAAATAAATTGACTAGCTACTGTTAGTATGTCAATTTCTTTAAAAAGCTCTCTTAAGGAGTCTGTTCGTTTTAAATTATAAATTGCTCGAATAGCTCTTTTCTGTAAAATAAAAATAGTTTGAATATCCGCTGCTTTCCCCCACAACAAGATACCATAGGACATCACACTATGAAAGTAACTAAAATATACTAGCCTAGATGTAGCCACATCCGTGCTTTGTCTGATGTTCCTAACAGCGTAAGCTGCAGAACTTAATTTACCAGCCAATTTATCTATGTGGGGTCCCCACTGCAATTTGCTATCAATGGTTATTCCAAGAAACTTCGTATCATTTACTAATTCTAACGTGCTGTTGTCTAACACTAAACTGGTCTCAACTTGCCTGACATTTGGAAGTGAGAATTTGATACACTTGGTTTTACCAGCGTTTAACAATAAATTATTAACTGTGAACCAATTCAAGGTTAAAGACAATACACCATTAACATCATCAAATTCTCCTTTTTGTCTTTCAATTTTGAAGACCAGTGAAGTATCATCAGCAAACAACACTATGTCAGTTAATTTCTCCACCATGAAAGGCAGATCATTAATATATACCAGGAATAAGAAAGGGCCTAATATGGAACCTTGTGGAACGCCAATTTTAACACCCGATCCATCAGATTTTACGCCGTTAACTTCTGCCTTTTGAATTCTATTGCTTAGGTATGATCTTAGTAGATCCAACGCTTTATTTCTAACTCCACGGCCTATTAGCGCGACGTATACACTCGGCACTGAGTCTCTGACTCAAGTGTATTCGATGAAGGACCTCGGTGTTACGTTCGACCCTAAACTTACATTCCATGAGCATGTGAGCACTTTAGCCAAGGAATGCTTCAGAAGATTAGGGTTTGTGATACGGAATAGTCAGGGATTCCATAATTGGGTGTGGTCCAGCTTCTATACACGGCCCTAGTGAGAACCAAACTTGAATCTAGCTCGGTTGTTTGGAATCCGCACGAAAGCTCATACGTCCTTATGCTCGAGAAGGTACACAAAGCTTTTCTTAGATACCTATATAAGAGGAAATTTGGATACTACCCTTACCCTTATCCATCCGATTTTATTTTAGGTATGCTTGGATTTAACTCACTAGAGGTGAGACGTAACACCGAACTGCTTCTGACTGTGTGTCGATTGCTGCGAGGCGACAGTGACTGCGCAGCGCTTGTCAGTGCCGTATGCGCGCTTTACGTGCCTGACAACTACCTACGCGCTCGCAGGCACCAGGTGCTAGCGGGCGGCTCGCACCGCATGGTGGCGCGCCTGCAGACTCCCCTGGTCCGGGCACGGAATAGCCTCAATGCACTGTTGGCCGCAGCACCATTGAATGATCTGTTTGGTGATGCATGGAGGGATATTGTGCGAGAATGTGGAAGGTTCTGTGAGAAGATTGCATGATAGTGTAGTCTTGTAATTATTTTCTCGAATGTTTTTGGATATAATGATAATATGGTAACTGCATTTATACGATTGAATTGAACTTATTATATTTGACATTATTATGGTAAATTAATTTGTAATAATTGAATTGTATTGTATTTTTTATTTTTGTATATCTGTGTCGACTTGGCTTTGCTGTAATGGCACAAATAGATTATGTAAATAAATAAATAAATAAATTATAGAGGAGATTCTTAATATACCCTCCTAAAATAATCTCACTGTTAAATAATTTTCGTAACATAGCGTAATATTATCTATATTGTATAATACCATATATATGTTATTGGTGATATATTTATAATGTCATTGATTATTTTTACTTATATATTTATAGTAATATAAGTATTTATAAGCATTTTCTATCTTTATTATTATTTTTGTTTGTGTATTGTAAACTTTTCTGTTTTACTATAGGGTTTTTTTAATTATAATTTATAGTAATATCATTTAAAAGTAGTTTTTCATTTCATTCATTTCATTTACCATTGCGTAATTTATGAATTGCTAAACTTGCTAAAGTTGGCACCCATAAGACAAGCTTGCTTAGTTTGGGGCCACAAGAAAACGAAAAAAAATAATCTCTTAAATGCCTAAATGTAAATGGCTTAGTGTTTGTTATTATTTTTAATGAATCTTGTAATTATTTAGAATATTTTTTTTGTAATTGTTTTAAAGTATTTTGGAATAAATATTTTTGTATTTGTATTTGTAAGGTTAGTAAACTATCCCTAGACCCTATTGAATTAATTAATGTATAATTCTTAATAATAACTTAACAATAGTCACAATAATAATTTTACATTAATTGATTAAGTTTGGATGTCATATTATGAAATTCCGATAAGTCATAGAAGCAATTATTAACCAGCCACTTTCATAGCTTAAACTTAAAAATAGGAAAAGGTAGATATTGTACTTCTGCGGTTAGACAATTAAATATTTTTAGCGCCATGGCATAAAAGTTTATTTTCAATACTAAGTTCTGTTTTGACTCGAGGAACTACTAGGCGATTTGGAAATCGAGTATTGAATATACGTACGCTGGAAACTTTCGTGATAAAGTTAATATTAAGTCTTACAAAAGTGTTCATCTCAAATATGAAAATGCCAGTCAGTTTAAGAAGATTAAATTTTTTAAACAGCGTCGTGCAAGACTCTTATATATAGGTGTTTGTTAGCTTATTTTTCAAAATGATTTTATAATCATAATCAAGTACACATTAAAACAAGGATACAGTCAATGATAAAACAATCACTAAAATAATTTTATTTACACACTTATCATAAACCTTCTTTACTGCGTCCAAAAACCGCACGTTACGACCAGCATAATGATATACTACTGTGTAAAAACTCTTTTCTTATCTGAATATTGATACGTTATGACCATAATGTATCAATATTTCGACATATTATGACATTCAAATTTCTAACGCCGACACCGACCTGCGTGCCGCACCTAGTTTGTCTGTGAAGTTGGTACTACGGAACAAGCTAAACAAGTGCAGAGCAATGATCAATGCCACAATGCGGGGCGAACATGCGCTTCCTAAACACATCAAAGAGAGCTTATGATATGTGTATAGATAAACTAGTGTACGTAACTGTACATAATTAGGCATTATGTATCAGTCACATAAACTACTAATACCTCAGAGGCCAGCTTCACCTATTGAGAGTTCTGGCATAAAATTACTAATCACCTTTATAACTAAACAATGAAACTGACATTCTCAATAACTAAAAAAAAAATACAATCAAAATACTATCCACACATGCTTCGTCAAAATGCATTTAAATATCAATTAGAAATTATAAAATGTCAAAACTTAAAATTAACCGAACAAACCGCCCCGTGCAATTTACGTGCTAAAGGTTTCAATAACGCTGGCAGCATTTCCGCGCTGAACTGCTGGTGATATCCTCTGCATAAGAAATTCCCCAGAGCGGTAGTCGAAACCTTTGTCCCTAAGGTTTATTTTTTGTTGGAGGGGTAAAAATGGAATTACCCATGCCCAGGAGTCAGACCTCCCTGCTATGTCCGGGTCCCCACATATTGAGCGGGCATCAGCTCGTGTAGCATACGGACTAAAAAAATCCCTTTATGTTTGCAGTTGTCTGTCTAAGACTTTACTGTGAGCCATGGCCTTGGTATATGCTGAAGGGTTTCTACCTGCAATTTGCCCTTTTGGGCGATATATATGTGTATATGATATGTATGGGATATGATATATATGGGTGTCCCTAAGGCGGCGTCCCAATTCTCTTATAAACAGTTTACCCTGCGGCCCCCATACCCCAGTCGTCTCGACCGCCAGCGGAACAAAAATGTAGGCTGACGTGAGGGCGGTATATTCTAGACACTTCTGTCTAGCGGCAGGTACAGACACAAGTTGCGCCCCACTAAAGAGAGCGCCCTCTCTCCCAAGGAACCAAGGTCGGGCTGCCAGGGCGCTTCCCATCCGAACGGCACAACCCTGGCGCTCCAGCACACTCGGAACGTTAGCCGAAACTAACGCCCTACGGACAATGTCATTGACTGCGTGGTGCCGCGAAAACCTGCCAGCGCTCCTAACACAATGTAGGCCATGGCGGCCCAACTCGTCCACCCATGCCCTACAAACACATAGTGTAACCCAAACGCAAGGCGAAACCCACACGTAAAGAATCATTGTATGCCTAGTATGCCTAGCTGTGGAGAAGGTAATGCGTACAGCCACAGACCCGATTCAGGCTGAGAAACTTATAACTTTTATAACTAATCGTCTTTGTTTAGACCCATTTTATACTACTACCTTACCGAGTACCGACACATAGGTACATACAGACAGTTATTACTACATTATATAGCACAATCCTGCGATGAGGCAAAAATTAATACTTACCAAGACTAAGAAACAAATATTCATGCTCATTATCACACAAACATTGGCCCTTACCGGGATTCGAACCCAAGACTGTCAGCTTCATAGGCAGAGTCACTAGGTAACCACTATTTCATTTGATCCATTAATAGGTTTATTTTGATAAGTTAAGGATAAATTTAATTCTGGTTTGACTTGTTTGTAAAATTGCATGTTTTATCGACATTCACACATAGTTATTCATTACTAACCAATTACTAACCAATATCTTTAATTGTATTATTTATGTCATTGTTAAATTATTTTTTCTCAGTACTTATTATCTTGACAGAATTGGCAGACAATAGAGGAACGATCACCCGCCTGCGGTTCAGCGGGCGCCCCACCTCATCATCATCATCATCATGATAGAAATATCATCTGTAAATAGGGTCGGTGTTATGTAGCTTTCAGTATGTCATTAATGTATGCACCAATCATACTTGTAAAACTCTAAATTTGTTTTGACGTAGTTCTGAGTTCTAGGTTTTCGTTAAGCTTTTTATTACGGCGTATTGTGTACGATTGCCCAGGTAGGTTTTAATCCAATTTTTTGCTGGTCAGCGGATTCCGTATCTTTCACATTTCCTTTGCAGAATATTATGTATGACTGACGTAGTCGAAGTCCTTTGACATGTCAAAAATATTGTTACTGTGGGAGTTTTCTTATCAATAGACTTGGTCAATATTATTATTTAAATGTAAGCACGCCAGAATATTTGATTTTTCGTTTTGAAATCCGTTTTGTTCTTGTTGTTTTTTTTTTTAATTAAAAATGATGTGAGTCTACTGTGCATAATTTTCTGAATCACTATCAATGTTGGAAATATCCAAAAATTATATTTCAAATCTATTAATTCTAGATATACGTAGTTCTTGGGACTAGATATTAGGCTAACCCCGACAGCTAGACTTGAAACCAACTCTTCGCCTTCATCTTCTTCATCGTCATCACATCACATAACATAAACATTTATATACAGACACAAACATTTCTTCTGGCCCCACACTAAAATACACTGTTTACCTGTGTTGTTTATTTTTTTCTTATCCCAAGCCGGGGATTAAACCCGGGACCTCTCGCATCGTAGGCAGAGCCATCATTCTGGCCATGTAATAGTTTCCAGTTATCCATTGAACTGTCAAGGAGCGCATACGCAAAATGGCTGCCATGTCACGGGGTCTGAGGGATCATGGCGCGCTGCGGCCCGTTTAATAAAAAATGACGATAACTCTGTTTTTTCTATGGGACCTATACCTGAATTTTACGTGGTTGGAAAGAATATTAAATAAGCTAAACCTATTCGTTTAGCTTATTTAATATTCTTATAGTTATAAAAATATAATAAAAATAATTTAGTCCAGTTTAGCTTAGCAATATATTCTAAATTCTAATTTGAAATCAGGGGTCAGTGAATTTTTCCCAATTTATCGTACAAAGGTATTGTAATAAATAAAAAAATAAACCATTATTTCTATATGTTAGTGTTTTATTCACATATTTAAACATTATTCTAAGGAATTCAATAAAAATAACACGTCTTCTCATACAATTTTTTACAATTTTTTATGTTGAGTAGACGCAGGCACGCGATCAAGAGACACTTTGCCACTGGCGAGCACGTCACTTCATTGCCTCACTAACCGCTGATGGTTGGCTTTAGAGCCTAATCAATCGATAGTATGCTATCCTTGTTCTTCCGGCTACATTTTGGTGCAAGTTAGAAAGGGATAGTCCTATGTTTCGTTCTTCGTTTCGATCAAAATATGTCTACTTCAGACCGCGGTCATATTTGATTACGTGACAGACAGGCCCTTTTTTACGCGATCATATTTGATTACGTGACAGACCAATGTTTATAGGATAAGGACGTTAGTTTTTGCAGCTCCTTCGGTAGTTAACCTATTTCGTTTAAGACTGTGGATATTTCCATGTACCCAGATTGCGTTCAGTTGCGGCTGAAGTAAGTACAGGGAGCAGTTAATAGGCATACCGCAACTTTGCTCATGGGTTTATTCTTGCATGTTCCTTTCCACCAAGTCAATGGAGCCAAGTTGTGAAGGCTGCTCGACACAAAAAATATTGTTCATAGTCCTTAACTTGCCCTATAATTTGCCAAATCCGTCATAACTGCACTGGATTAAACTTACATGAAGTTTAATCCAGTGCATCCCTTTCTCATGAATGAAATCCAATGCAAGTATTGGCACATCTTCTTATAGTTATAAGCCTTGCGATCTTGGATGGAATGGAATGGAATTGGAAATGCTGGCATTTAGGTTGATAAATGGATAGGTTTATAGGATACGAGCTAGAAGAATTAGAAAAGTACAATGTACAAGATGTCAAATGTAAAGTTACATCTATGATTTGCAATAATCAGATGGTATTTATTCCAGGACTGATAAGAGAAAAATAAACACAAAAAAACATAAATTTAAATATTTTTGAAATATGGCATGAGCATGATTATTTATACAGGGCATTGTTTAGTAAAGTTTTATACTGAAAATATTAAACTTTACGATACAACTAAAATTTTTGAAGTTATTTGAACTACTTATGAGGATTCTAACATAAATAATAAAAAAACATACAAACAATCAGTCATTTTTAGCCAGTCTGCATGCGATGGAATTGTACATACAAATTTTATTCACGGAACATAATGACATCAATAACATCTTAATAACTGACCAGTATCAAATCAATAAAATAAATGTGATACATAAATACAAACATCAATAAAAATTTAAATCGCTGTTGTACTTTTGATACACTATTAATTTTTGTGGAAAACTTGAGATGTGCGTAGATCGTCAGAACTTACATTCTGCATTTGGTGTCATGTTTTAAGTCGATTATCTAGTTGGTTATATGTACATCATAGAGTATTGTCAGTACTTTTGTTGATTTTCTTATCCGTAGTATCATCTGTTAAAATATAGAACTATTATGATCTTATAATAAATTGGTTTAGTTACATATAGTTGGAAAAAATAAATGGCGTATTTCTATAAACAACATACCGATCTTATTTTCATAGGCATCCAACCCATGTAAACCAAAGCTGCACATTTTATTTTATCTCTTCTTCTTGAATTTCTATATCTGAATTATGTATACTATTTAAATTATTTGAAGATGATGAATGAAGAAGATGAATTCTCCATATGCCCAGTAGTAGTCTTTTCTATCGTTTCAATTTAGATTTTATATTTTTTTTTGGGTTATTTATTTTAAATTCAGATCGAAAACAAAACAAGCCATAGTGAAAAATTATTATTCAAGGCAAACAATTGAATTTAATTAAATAACATAAATTGCAACGAAACGCGAAAAGCATAAATGGCCATTAATTAAATTAAGTGGTATGACGAGCTCTTGTCTTAACTGTACCAAATGCATGAAAAATAATTAACAAAAATAATTACTTACGTTGTCAATACTATGATGAGTCTTATAGTTTTTATTTTAAAACTTCACTAGTCACTCTGTAGAGTGCACAAAAAGCGAAAGAATGAAGGAACGAATGAAAGATTGATTTCATATAAGTCATGCAGACATTATTTGCTACCACAAAGCTACGTATATTAAAAACCAAATGTTACTATTTATTTATTTAATATACAAGTACGATATACAACATTACAGGTATACACCCAATGCGCTGTACAAAGTCAAATAGTTATACAATGTCAGTGTCAATTTAGGTAAGTCGATTTCACAGGTAGGGAACAAAGGGTACAAATTCGTGGAAAATACTACATATCAAATCATATATCTCTATATAGTCCATAATTTTAGTCGTGGCGACCGAAACTAAGTCGACTCACCGACCAAATACCAATGTCGACACGAGAGTAGCAATTTTTTAAAAAACGGCCACGAAAAAGCGTTGTCTGGGTGAATAAGCCCCCGTATCGGCAGCCTAATGAAAGTATGACAATGACTCAAAACATTTTCGACGTTTGCATAATATGTACGCAATAAGGAAATGTCAAAATACCAATAATTGAGTGGACAAAGTATAATCAATGAAATTAATAGCATGATCATGAAGATGAACAATAGACCACGAACATCAGACAGTTACGCCATAGGGCTGCAGGTGCTGACAGGGGGTGTGAAAGTTTTTACCTCGTGGCGCCATCTGTCCAGGTAAACGTAGTCTGGAAGCTCAGTGGAGGCGAAGGTGACCGCCACCGTCTGCTCCTGCCTGGCTCACCTGACCGTCTGCCACCTTCGTGCGGCGCATGAATATGCGTACTTGGATGATGTGCCTTTTGCTGCCAATCGGAGTAAAGATTTTGTAGTTAGAAATTTCAACTGGGAAAACGCCGGTCACTTCCGTGGTACCCGCCGGTATGGATGCTGTTAGTTGTAGTTCGTCGAGAAACTTCTTATTCGACTTTAGATTTGTTGATGGTGCGCATACGCTTTATGCTATTGACACTGTTATTTTGCGTGTTTTTGGAGACTGCTATTCTAGTGCCTTCAGAGATTGGCCCATCGTTCACATGGGTCAGAAAAACAATGTATTACATTACCTAGATTGTCCGGGTATTTATGTGTATAGGATTTCGCCTTGTACTTGATGTATTTCTGTTTATCGTCGTCTATGAACTCCGGGTCAGAATCGGAGTCGGTCATCTCCGGGGGCCCACCGCCGCCGCCGGGACCTCGGGCTCACCCGCTTTTCATTTTCGCGTTAAAACCGCAGTCTTCGAAGGTTTTTAACGCTAAATACTATTTAAAACTCTATCGACAAAAAAAGAGCGCCTTTCTTTCTCTTTTTTATGTATTAGTTGCCATGTGGCCAGTTACTTCAAAAAGCCAGTTACTGCATGGTTTACCCATATCGACCGAGTGGATTGGCCATCTATTTCCACTCATTTATAAAGTAGGAAAATGTATGTTGGCCTCAAAGGGACTAGTTTCCAGGGCCGTTAAATATAATATTTATAAAAATAAGGTAAATGGTGTGCAATAATTTTGATCATTTTAGCTTGTGCAATAGGGGTCATTATTGAAAGCGTTTACCATGATACTCTGTGCGTTGTGTTTTCGTATTGCTTGCATGTGAGTGGAAAATGATGGCGTTGATTTCATTGAGTGAATTGAAGTGAACAACTCTCTTTATTTTGATTTTTATCATAATATCTCATGATAACTTTGGAAGTCTTACTTATCCAAAACCAAAAATGCGCTCAGTTGTAGAAATCGGGGCTACCGTCCCGGCTTTTCTTGGGAAATTGTGGAAATTGGTGAACGACTCGGAGACGAATCATCTAATTTCTTGGAGCACAGTAAGTAAATATTATTTCTCTACAGAATGATTTGCTTTCAGCATATTAGTTTTGTGTAGACGTAGTACTTACGCAATCTCCCACAATCAGATAATATTTACGAGGAAAACAACCCTAAAGTAGCCAGCTTAAACTGATAAATAAATAGTGAGGTCACGTACTGATGTATGCCACAGGTCCCCAGAGGCCTCATATTGCGGTATAGGTACTTATTATGTGATTGTTAATCTCAGTTGTAAAATAAAAATACTTTTTTGTTTTTGAACTCATGCAGTTATATCCCAATTAGCAACAATAACTGTATGCTAACAGAGCATACTGGCAATTTTCTACTTATTTGTCTAAACGTTAACCAAAATTCCCGAAAGATTGTATCTTAGCTACTACTTGTGTTAAATAGTCACAATGCAGACTAGTATGTTGATGTGTGTTCGGGAGGACATTGCTTTCAATTTTGATTCTTAAGGGTGGGCCAGACTGCTGCCAACCAGCTTCCAACAGGGGTCACAGCGGTTGGTGTTTCCCTCCACACTGGTTTACAATAAGACCCGACTTCATTGTGCTGTAGACTCTGCGTTATAAACACGTACCTATGTTAATGGCTTCATATCTAACAAAATTCTGGAAAGTTGTGGCATTCACACTTTTTAAGGGTAGCATCATTTGCGGAACTCTCATATTTTTGGTATTTTTGTATCAACAATTCCCATGAACATTTCTTTTTTGAAAATTTGATGACAAATCCCGGAGACAAGGGTAGTCTCTGTACATTCGTATTAGATTTGTCAGTACATAACATTCGTTATTTGACGCCATTTTAGTATCCGCCACGGTATGCATGCAGACATCAGCAGCACTGGAGAGGAACTGTGTATTTATTTATTTATTTATTTATTTATTTAATTAGGCACATCAACAGCACACATATATAAAATTAGACAATAGAAATATGGCGGTATTGTTCTTATATGAGTGCCTATTATAGATGTGCACAGCATTCACCATTTAAGTACTAAAATTTAACATTTTATTTTGTAAATAGGTAATTTAACTGTGTAGCGTTGGTTGAAAACAAGCAGCCACACTGTTGACAATGGCAGACGCCCGATGCCAACCCAATGCGGTTGGCAGCGCGCACCCATCAACAAAGGTCATTGAAGTTCAAATCGGGCAACCACCATCTACACTGTAGAAATGGCGCCGATCTGCAGAGGTTACCCCTGCAGAAAAGCTTGTTGGCAGTCATCTGGCCCACATTTTACATTTACCATAATAAGGTCATACACAACCAATTGGCCTATCAACTAGCTAGTAGACTGGTTAATACCTACTTTAGAACATATTATATCTTAGATAGTACATAGGTATAATAACACTTTCTTACCCATTCTAGGGTGGAAAAACGTTTATCATAAAAAACCAAGCTGATTTCGCCCGAGAGCTCCTTCCCCTATACTACAAACACAATAACATGGCCAGTTTCATACGTCAGCTGAACATGTATGGATTCCACAAGATAACATCTGTTGAGAATGGTGGGTTACGCTACGAGCGAGACGAGATCGAGTTCTCACATCCTTGCTTCATGAGAGGGCATTCTTACTTACTGGAACACATTAAGAGAAAAATAGCAAACCCCAAGTCCATTGTCACAAGCAGTGAGAATGGTGAGAAAGTGCTTGTCAAGTCTGAGATGATGAGTAAGGTATTAGCAGATGTGAAGCAAATGAAAGGAAAACAGGAGACCCTCGATTCAAAGTTCAGTGCCATGAAACAAGAGAATGAAGCTTTGTGGAGGGAAGTTGCCATTCTGAGGCAGAAGCATTTAAAACAGCAGCAGATTGTGAATAATGTTAGTATATTTTACCTCTCCCTTACTCAAAGACCAACAAAGATATTTCCACAAAGATACATTACAAAGAAGAAAATAGTGCCACTTTTGTTGTCCATTATACATGCACACAACACATGTACACAAGATGAATTCACGGTCTGTTTTTATACCCATAAACAGAGCATAAATTGAGCATATAGAGAGCATAAAAATGTGCCTCATTAGAAGAAATAATGATCTTTCTTTGCGTGTACGCTTTGTATATGCCATAGGCCCCTAAAATATTATTTTTATTATGTTCTACTGCGAATTTCCATAATGTTTTGGGACTAGTTGAGACACTATTTGACGCACTATTTTTGATATAGCATACATAAATCCAAAAGGTCGCCTACTACTTGCACTATTATGTGTATGCTACCTAAACGCCGGCTTGTGAGTTGTTAAAATGTAGTTTGATATATCCATTCCTATAAGTGCAATCGTTGTGTAACTTTCTACAGTGAGGG
Organism: Argyresthia goedartella; assembly: GCA_949825045.1. NCBI lineage: Eukaryota > Metazoa > Arthropoda > Insecta > Lepidoptera > Argyresthiidae > Argyresthia > Argyresthia goedartella. Next base: position 18,846,134 of record OX463810.1, read on the forward strand.
CACTATTTATGCACTATTTTTATGTGTTAAATTCGTATCTTGGACGTTTGCCGTTTTTGCAAAGAGTGTGGGGTACGCTAGCGTTACCGTTACGGTAGTGTACACACAATGGTCATTCGTTCTTAAACTAATGAGGTACTATTCTTTTACGAATTATGCACTTTTTATGCTCAATTTATAGGCGTAAAAACGAACCGTGAATTCACCATGTGTATGCTACAACACCGGACACTCACTATTGTGGGCCAAAAAGCTCCAATGCAAACATTAGGCCAGACAAAATCATGAATATTATTAATTTCAGCTTATTCAATTCCTGATGTCACTAGTCCAACCAACTCAGCGTGGCAGCAGCGCTGCCAACGGTAATGGTGTGAAGAGGCCTTATCAGTTGATGATCAACAGTGCGGCGCACAACAGCAATGAATATCCGGGACAAGCCAAGAATATCAAATTGGATAAGGATGCTGCAATTTTAGAGGAGATGATGGAAGACACAATGGTATTTGTCTTCAGTTATCTTTGGCAACCTTTGCATGTTAAATGCAATCTTAAGCTTACTTTCCTAAGAACAAAAGTGGAGTGTGACAATGTCAGCAGTACCTTAAAACTAATCTTTTACATGTGATTTTCAGGAGGATGGACCTACGATTCACGAATTGGCACATGATGACCTTATTCAGAATGAAATATCTCAGGACCCGTTTGATCCCAGCAACTACGTGACTGTAGACATAGCGACAACTGCAAAAATACCTTCAGGACACAGTCCAAATGAAGCACCTGGCTCTATGCAGTACCATGTCACTATTGATGATGCAGACGAATTGGAAGCAGGTACCGATGTATTTTGATTCAAGCTATGGCATTGATTATCCTACTGGGGAGGACTAACGGCCAGATATTGCGCATCTAAGCCTAGGTACTTAAAGTTTAAATGTACTTTCTAGCCACCCCAACACTGAAAATATTAACATATGTTTTACATTTCTGCTGTTTCAGAAATGTCAAGGGTGTCATTCCCAATCAACAAAAAACATGGTGTGCTTCCCACATCAGAGTCACCAATAGTCACATCACCATCACCCAGCTTGACATCCCCGGTGACACAAAACATTGACCCACATCTCATGGACCATGTGATAACAGTTGCACCCAGCACATCCAAGATAAAACGAAAAACACAAAACAGTTTGCATGGAGGAAAGATCCTACTCTCACAAAGCAATTTCAATAGCATGAATCCGGATCTTAAGCTGCCTGCGGAGATATTCGCCAGTGATGATTCAGTGGGTGAAGCTGGGATTGTGACGGCTGAAGAAGTGCCCATCGAAATTATCTTACCAGAAACAATGCCAAGCCTGGAAGTGCCTATCAAAGACACAATGGTTGGTGGCATCAACATCAAAATCGAGAATCCTGAAACACTTCAAGCAACAAGTAAAAAGAACAAGAAGTTGAGTAAGAAAATCAATAATCTTAAACTGAGTGATATCAAAACTGAGGTCCAGGATGACCTGGATTGGAATACAATGACACTTGCGACTGTCGACAATAATATGGATGATATCAAGGCCCAAAATAATAAGTAAGTTTCAATTTCAGTTGCTTGCTTCTACCTGATAACCATATTTTAGCAACCGTAACCACAAGATGCCATTTATTACTAAATCACTAGGTACACACGACAAAGAAGATCGGTTTGCAGGGCACACAAACACCAGTCTTTGTGTGCGTAACGTTGCCAATAGCTACGATTAGCAATGCACACTAACACAGTATTCGTGTTAATGTCGCGTCTGTGTGCGTTTTTCTGATCCCATACATTCATTGATTATGACGCAAGTTTTCACAGCTTTATGCAAAGTAGTCGATAGCCTAGTGGATTAGGTGCTAGAATTACGATATGTAGATAAAGGTTCGATCCCTCAAAGGAAATTATTTTTTAGAAGCTACGAGTATTATTAAATTCACATAGCATCGAATATAAATTGATTACAATTGTTTAACCAAACTAGAGTTCGAAGAGTTGTAAACTTGCCCGGTAAAAAGGCCATAGTCTACCTTCTTTATTTAAAATGTAACAGCTACCCTCTTTAAAATTGTTTTGCGTCTGCGCGCTCTCAGCATTAGTTGTATTGCATTTCGTTCCTTGTAAATTGTGATTGAGATTTGTTATCTATCATGGAAAGTCATCTATCCACTTTTAAAAAGGCGGAAATCATTGTTTTGTATGAACAAAACATTTCAATTAGCGAGATAGCACGACGTTTAATGATATCGGTGAGTTATGCATATAAAAAATAAATTTGAAGGTTTTTTATAAATTATGATTATAATTATACCTTGTGTTACTACTTCATTGTATTTTTTTCTTATTTTACAGAGAAGAACAGTGCAACTGTGGGTTCATAGGTATGCAGATTCTGGACATGTTGAAAGTCGTCGACCAGGCCCACAGCCTGTAGCCTACACAGCTGCATCTGATCGCCATCGCGACATCATTGCAGCGCATAACAGCAATCCGTTTGCCAGCACCCGGTCTACGGCGACACTTCATAATGTAACACTACAAACAGTTCGCAATCACTTACGAGCTGATGGTTTAAGATGTCGGAGACCAGCGAAGAAGATTATGATGTCTAATGAGCATCGTGAAGACAGAGTGCGGTTTGCCCGTGAATATTTGGACTTTGATTGGTGTAATAATGTTGTTGTTTTTAGTGATGAAAAGACTTTTAGATCAGACAAGGATGGGCGTAAAATACTGTGGAGAAGAAATAATGAACGATATAGTTTAGCAAACATTCTACCGTGCAGGTGTAGTGGCCGTATTACTTTGGGATATTGGGGATGGATGTCGTCGATGGGCCCCGGTGAATTAGTGCAAGTGAGTGCTCGCAACACTGCTCAAGGATACTTGGATATTTTACAGAACGTCATGTTACCAACCGTACGAACTGTATATCCGGATGAGCATATATACTTTGTCCATGACAATTGCGCTGTGCATCGCGCCCATATTGTGCAAGAATGGTTTAACAAGCAAGAATCCTTGACAGTTATTGACTGGCCTTCTAAAAGCCCTGATTTAAACCCCATCGAAAATCTATGGGGACATATGGTGCTCAATTGGGATCCATCGAATGTGAGATCTAGGTCTAATTTAGATGAAGTTGTTACTTCAACCTGGGAGATAATGCGAGGCACTGACATGTGTTGGAATATGGTCACTGGCATGAGAAGTAGACTACAACAAATAATAGTAAGAGAAGGAGCTCCACTAAGATATTAAATAAAACATAACCATTAATATGTGAAAGCTTTGTGTTATCATAAGATAAGGTGATTTATATGTCTATGATGTTATTGCTACTTCAGGTTAGAAGTTATCACATAATTTCTAATTGCTTAGCATGTTGATTCATAGCTTATATATCATCAACTGCGACATCTGTCCTTGTCTGACTAAAACTAAAATAAGTAAATTAAGTGTAGTTTATTATAACAAACTAGTAATAAATTATTATTAGGACGAAATATAATTTTGTTTTATTATGAAAAAAATAAGGCTGGTTTCACCACATGCTGATAAAGCCTATCTGTCAAATAACGCCATACAAAAATCTAAGTTTAACTGGCAGATAGGCTTCATCAGCAGTGGTGAAACCGGCCCTTAATCTAGAATAAATATTTGGTCTGATCAATAATAATTAAAAAAAAGTATCTAAAAAAAAACATTACCATGCTTTTTCCCTCCTTGATAGAGGATCGAACTCAATACCTCAAAGTCATTAGTCTGGCATCTAACCCGTTGGGCTATCGTCCACTCTGTAGGAAGCGGTAAAAACTAGTCTTATATTCAACGAAGACACATAGTGATTGTATGCTCAGACAGTATTATAATATCTGTGACTGTGCTGTGACGACCAATGTAACGCACACACATTCAAGTCAGCGATTCGTGTCGCAACGTTACGCACACAAAGAGTGGCATTTGTGTGCCCTGCAAACCGAACTTCTTTGCCGATTGTACATAACGGGTAGTGACTGAAAATCCACTTTTTGCTTGTCAGTTACTTTTGGTTTTGCCTGACTGAATTACTGACTTGCGACATAAAATGAGCGTAACTAGAAATACTGGCTTCGTCTACGTCAAAATTACTGAATTGCGCGACTAGAAATTTAAAAACAGCAACTCGAAAACCTTGATTTGAGTAACATCAACAAATACAAAATATAGGATAATGGGGCTTCGCTTAGCTCACCTCCTTTATACTTCACCTACGCTGAATGATCAGGTCTTTATTTAGCCAATAAGCGTTGACCTAACCATTCAGTAATTTAGTCGCGGAAATCAGTTGTTTTGTCATGCAATTCAGTATTTTTTTCGCTCATTTCAGGCAATACGGTATTTGGCAAGGTAGTCCAATAAATCTAGAAACCTGTCTTAAGCTGAACCTATTTCAACAAAAAAGTTTGACAATATCAGAATTGTATATTTTCAGCTGTTGTAATTTATAAAGTCAATGATGTGTTAAAATACAGCATTAAACTGTGACGTCACATACTAGTAATTAATAGAACTCGTGAGCGAGATTACCGTTTTGACAGTTCCTAAAATGTATCTATTTTGACTAGCAGTCAAATACCATATTCCGCTGTAAATGGTCATTTGCCCAATAGTTTTTTATTCGGTCGTATTATTAGTGTCCATACATAACACAAACAAAGTAATATTGAGCTGTTTTGGCATTTGGTGCTTTTTCTTAGATGCCATTTTACACTGTCATTAATTTATGAACATTTCCAACATTCAGGCTGATGAGAGATTACTTCTACAAAAATCAAGAGGATTTGTCTTCAGTGTTTGGAACAAGTCCAAAAAAAAAGTATGTTACTTTACGATATTCTGCCGTTCAGGTCTACTTTATATATTTATTGAAATGAATTCACTGACGTATTGTACGGTAGGTACAGAATGTATAAAGTTGGTATATAATATTCATTTTAAATAAGTATCTATATATTAGATATATTGGACCAGTAAATACTACATGAAACATAATGTAATGTGCAACGGGATGTATTAACCGTTTTAATACCGCATATCAACCAAACGCATTTCTAGTACGTTTATAAAAACATCTTACATCGCAAACGCGCATGTACATGTGAGCCAAAAGGGTGTTGGCGATTTGATTCCTTAATTTCTCGGAATTGCTTGGCACGGGGAGGCGGGGGGGTATGACGCTATGAAATTTAGTCGCCATGGAGCCGTACACGGGAGCGCAGCGTGAATTTTGTGTCCGAGCGTTTTACGAAAACAATAAATCGGTGATTACTGCACGACGGTTGTATCGACAAGAATACGGTTTGCAGTAATCACCGATTTATTGTTTTCGTAAAACGCTCGGACACAAAATTCACGCCAGCACCCCTTTGGCCCATCCTGTATATAGGATTTTGTTGTAAGTACCCCGGTAGTAAGATAAGAGTTTGCAGCCCGGAAAACCCCGTGTTATACTCCCGCGGTGCTTGTAAAACTGCGAAATTCTTGCACTTGCTGTAGTTTTTTTCGAGTAAGCGAACATTAAGGAATTTATTAGGGTATATTTACTTTAATTTTGTAACGTCAACTTAATTTGTTACAAATTGAGCCCAACCATAGCTCTCTAGGTCCATTGATTGCAGATATACAGCCAGTCAAAGATGAGCATATTTTTTTTCTAAAAGTATAAATGTTTCAGTAAGATCATCGGGAAAAGTTATTTCTGATGGCATTTTAGGGACGCCAAAAAGCATATCCCCCATTTAGAAACAATAAATAATCAGCGAATCTAAGGAAATATACGGTAGTAATTTTTATTTTATTCTATAAAATTTTAGCCTATTTAAAGAAACTTATTTGAATATTTCGAGTAATAGATGGCTAATTACTTTTTAAAATAATGTTTAAAACAACAACCCTCGTGACACTTGATAAAAATTATGAACGGTTACTTGAGGCTCGTTGTTAGTTTTTTGAAAGAAACAATCTATGTCACTATTGAATTTTAGTAACAACAATGACATTCCAGAAAATTGAGCTAAAAACGGTCAAAAATAACTCTCCACTATAAAATGATGGGCTAATTACATTGTTTTACAGATTTTACGTATTCAGTGTGAGTCTTTATGAAGAGCACATATTGAACAGGGTAGAAGAGGATCAAATGTTGTCGACAATTTGTACATTAGTGCAAAGGCCGCGATATAGGCAATTGCAGGTCGAGTATGAGCTTGAAGGCCGAGCCGTAGGTGAGGACTTCACTAATACTAGAGAGAGGCATATATAGTGCTTTTCTCAAAAGTATGCAGGGAAATAAAACATACTTTTTATTTTGCCTATACATTTAGTTAAATTAATATTCCATTGCCGGCTTCTGATGTTAAATCTGGTGGAGTACAATCAATCTCCATTTCACTCTCTGAACCGTCGGAACCCATATTTATTGTTAAATTTATATATTATTATATATGAGATTGACACACTTATTAGTGTGTAAATCTCAAATCAAGACGATTTTTCAGCTTTGCCGCCAATTTTCTATTTATCACCTGTGCCGCAACGCGCATTTATGGCTGAAAGCAATTTGTACTAAGCAAAGGGGTTGTTTTTAGTCCGTATACCACACGAGCTGATGCCCGCTCAATATGTGGGGACCCGGACATAGCAGGGAGGTCTGACTCCTGGGCATGGGTAATTCCATTTTTTTCCCCTCCAAAAAAAAAAGTGCTGGAGCGTTTTCTCAAACATGCATGGCAATATTGTCATTATTTTCGAAAAATGAACCGCGACGTATCGAATTTACAGACAAAGAATAACAAATACCTACATTGCTGGAGCGTCTTTTGAATTTGTAAAATTACAACGCTCTTTAATTGGATCTCGTTTATCAATCTTAGCATACCAAAGTAAGTCTCTTTGCTTAGTACAACTTGTGTTCACGTGGGTGTAGAGCCATAGTGAGTGTCTTTCGGCATAGGTGATAAATAGAAAATTCATCTTGTTTTTTTATTTACATACTATATAAATTTGATAATAAAATGAGTTCCGACTGTTCAGAGAGTGATATGGAGATTGAATGTGCTCCACCAGATTTAAGATCAGAAGCCAAATTGGCAATGGCATATTAATTAATTTAAATGTCTAATATACCAAGTGCGAGTCGAACTCGCGCACGAAGGTTTCCTTACCACCGTACAATGGTAGGGATGGTGTGGAGTGAATAGTTTGGATTTTACATAGCAAAATGTTGTTTACAAAGTTATTGGTGCGGCTACTTTCACACTCCATGTAAGCAACCAGGTGCATTCATAAGTTTGAATGTGGTATTGAAAGAATTGTTGTGTGGGAGCCCCCTTAAATATTTATTTTAATCAGCTTTTTTAGTATTTGTTGTTTTAGCGGCAACAGAAATACATCATCTGTGAAAATTTCAACTGTCTAACTATTACTGTTCATGAGATACAGTCTTAGTCTCAGACGAATAGCGGAGTCTTAGTAATAGGGTCCCGTTTGGCACCCATCGGGTACGGAGCTATAAATAGTATGTTTTATTTTCCCTGCATTCTTTTGAGAAAAGCATCTCGTATCTCTCGCCTACGGCTCGGCCTTCAAACTCATACTCGACCTGCAATTGCCTATTTCGCGGCCTTTGCTAATCTACTATTATTGTATCGGGCGAGTTTTAATTTAATTATTGTGATGTTTCAGGGTTGACATTGATGATCACTTGGACACAATGCAGACTGATCTTGAATCCTTGCGGGAACTACTTCGAAGCGACTCTTATTCCCTGGACACTAACACTCTAATGGGGGTAAGTGCTTCGCCGATAGTATCAAGCTTTATCGAAGCTGTCAGATAAGTTTTTATGCCATTATTTACACATGTGTAGCAAAGGGCCAAACATTTTTATACCACCTGCTTGGTCTATACTTGTGTGTAATGCAGCCTTACCCAGCAATATTGAAACTTTCATGGCCTTAGAATTGGCAGCGTGGGTTGGCCACACAAAATTAAAAGTTTTGAAATTGACTATAAACATGGTTATCAAAGTTCCACTCAGTTGTATTGTCACACTGTAATGGAAAAGGCTTGACCCGGTTTGTATGACTCGACCGACCACATGAAATGATCAATTTACATAGCATAGGTTGGAATTGGAACACTTTAGTCTGTATGGTTGGCAGCCCTACCTGCTGGCTTGAGTCACGTTGCAGACAACGTGTTACCGTCACTTCTTAACAAACAACTTGTCGATAAACAAACTAAAGTAGGGCGCATACATTTATTAGTTCAATGCTGTGGGGCGGAAATAAAGTTATTAATAATAATAATTGACTTTTTCAATTGGTTTGAGGCAGTCTTGATGAATCCGAGAAATGAAGCGATTAATTCACTAATTAATAGCTTGTTGTTAAATTGTATCAAGGCCCGCAATGAATTCTGAAATTGAATCTCGTACGGTATGCGACAACCTAGAGAATCTAGATATATATTTTAAACCTCGACGGCAAAAAAGGGGGGTGTTATTAGAAGGAAGCGTCTGTCTGTGTGTTTGTGTATCTGTTTGTAGCATTCTGGCGCTCAAACGGGTGGACGGATTTTGATGTGGTTTTATGTAAATGGTAGTAAACTTCCCTGCAATGTTTCTCATCCATATTTTATTACAATTGGTTAATTGGTTCGGAAGTTATCAAGTAAACAAGGAAATAAGTCAGCCAAATTTAATAGTTAATGTTTCATTAATTGTTTCGTGGGTGCTTCCAATTCTGAATTCACATTTATATTGAATAAATGATGATAGCTTTTATCTGGACACGGTTAGATAACGCGAAAGCTACTGCAGACGACGGGTCACGAGCTTAACCTAGCGAGTAAGGGAGAAAGCGCTAGGTATCTTTGCTCGCTATCTCGTTCACCCGCGAGGCTACGCTTGCTGTCTCAATCATACGCTCACGGGACACGTTGTCTACAGTTGCGGTCACTACGGTATACGGTATTTGATAAGGTAGTCCAATAAATCTAGAAACGCGTCTCAAGCTATTTAAAGAAACTATTTCTACAAAAACGTTTGACAATATCAGAATTTCCAGCGGTACTCAATTGTTGTGTAAAAAAGACAACATTTGACCGTGACGTCACATGCTAGTATTTCATAGAACTCGTTAACAAATTACTGTTTTGACAGTTCCTAAAATTTCCTATTTTGACTGGCAGTCAATTACGGTATTACACCTTTATAGACTTTCTCTTTTATTATGTTATCCACACTTGATGACGTATAGTTCAGGTCAGGTTGGGTTGGCACTAGGGGAAAGAGGAAGTCGCGGAGAGGGTGACATCCCGCCCACCTCCCGCACCCCCGCAAAGGCCCTGCGTCACCTTTGTCATAGTGCTGCGTCAACTTTGTCATAGTGCTGCGTCACCTTTGTCATAGTGATGCGTCACCTTTGTCATAGTGTTGCGTCATCTTTGTCATAGTGCTGCTTCACCTTTGTCATAGTGCTGCGTCACCTTTGTCATAGTGCTGCGTCACCTTTGTCATAGTGCTGCTTCACCTTTGTCATAGTGCTGCGTCACCTTTGTCATAGTGCTGCGTCACCTTTGTCATAGTGCTGCGTCACCTTTGTCATAGTGCTGCGTCATCTTGTTCATAGTGCTGCGTCACCTTTGTTATAGTGCTGCGTCACCTTTGTCATAGTGCTGCGTCACCTTTGTCATAGTGATGCGTCATCTTTGTCATAGTGCTGCGTCACTTTTGTCATAGTGTTGCGTCATCTTTTTCATAGTGCTGCGTCACCTTTGTCATAGTGCTGCGTCACCTTTGTCATAGTGCTGCGTCACCTTTGTCATAGTGTTGCGTCACCTTTGTCATAGTGCTGCGTCACCTTTGTCATAGTGCTGCGTCACCTTTGTCATAGTGCTGCGTCACCTTTGTCATAGTGCAGCGTCACCTTTGTCATAGTGCTGCGTCACCTTTGTCATAGTGCTGCGTCACCTTTGTCATAGTGCTGCGTTACCTTTGTCATAGGGCTGCGTCACCTTGCCATAGTACTGCGTCATCTTTGGCATAGTGTTGCGTCATCTTTGTCATGGTGCTGCGTCACCTTTGTCATAGTGCTGCGCGAGGACGCATCGACCTCGTTAATCGATTCCGATATTGCGTGTTTAAAATGGCATCAGTTGCTTCTTCGTCATTTATGAACAGCCAATAATCGATTCTCAAGCACGAGATCTCGCCAGAAAGTACTGAAAATTTGTGCATTGAAATGTTTCGGACGAGGTTTTTAGAAACTAGAAAATTAATACCTACAAGGTGAAAGATATAAGGTTAGAAAAAGTGATAGAAGATTTTATCGTAGAAGATTTAGAGACCAGCGACGAAGATTCCAAAAGTGTTTCTAGCGACGATAGGACCGAATATATTAGTTTAAATAAAAAGGTAAATAATAATATTCAACCTTCAAATTGTCGTGTATCTTTTTGGTAACTATTGACATCGACTATACCACTAAAATAATGTCATCCCAAGTTGACTTGGACAGAACATGCATGTTGGCTGGTGATGAGCGCCACTTGGAACGTCACCCAATCACTCATGGTCTGCACTTTTTCTGAATGTTTAAAATCGGTTTAAATTTAACACAATTATTTCTACGTTTCAGCTATTCGGACCAGACGACCCGTTTTATGGTCTCGCATTCAACCCTGTCGACGAGAGATCTAAGTCCGCTAACAGTGGTAAGTAACCTTATTTGTCTTGTGGTAGTATGAAGTTTTTGATAGCAAATTCAATCCTGCGGTGAAGGTGTTTGAATTGCCTAAAATAAGCCGCGCAGAGAGGTAATGCGCTTGACGTCGTGCTCCCACCACATGCAGAGATACTGCTTACAAAGATATTATTGGAATTACTTGGAGATACTTTGTATTTGTCTGAGTGTAGACTTACAGGAACTGCTTCGCTATGACAACACACTCCTTGACGTTACGAGCATTACCATTCTGCGGGGCTTATAATGGTAAACAGTTCTTCTTAGTGTGTAATTCTCAATAAATATGGAACCCGCCCATGGTCATTCATTAACTTCGTAACTCACGTTATATGAAGCAAGTTGTTGGCCAGATGTTTGAGTATTTCATGACGATGAAGAGTTTTGTGCTTCAGAAATTTCATCATACTTTATTTATGACCAAGTACCTATATCTCATCAATTCGCAGTTATTCTTAAAGTTGGGGTGTAAAAAGGGTTAGGCTGCTATATTATGATGTTTTCACGCTTCTGTTAATTGTAGATGCAACAAAACAATATTCTATGATTATTTTGATTGGCTGGTCTGTAACCACTAGACTCCGACGCCGATCTAGCCTGGCAATATCACATCAAAGTAGGCATATTTGGAGAATTTGGCTACCTTATATGTTTTGTGATAGGGTATATTCTATCGAATTGAAAAATTAAAGCTCATAGCTTTTTTGTCTTGGAGATGTAAGGATGTCATAGGATGCGCTTACGTGCACAGCGATACATTGAACTAGATGTTAAATATCTCAAGATATATCATAGCCAAGGGCGGACCTTTGTGTTCTGATGAGGTTACAAGTTATATTCATTCGAATTCAATCCTGTGGCAATCAGAGTAGACAGGGTACACTCTTGCTTGGCAGGGATGCCTCGAGGACGATTTAAGCCGATTTAAAAAGAAATTATAGTACAGTACGATTCCTTTTTCTTTTCCGCTCGACACTTCCCGGTTTTAGTCGCTAGAATTCGTTTTCCACGTAGACTTCAAAAACTTCTAGACATTATTTACAACATATGAACAAGACAAATGGTAAACGATTTAAACTAAGGTTTATGCGATGATATGGCTATGCTTGGAACCTGAAGAATGGACGAAAGTTTGCAATCACGAAATGTGAGGAAGAATTTTTAACTGAAGTAGAAAACTCGGGGGTAATGCTACTATTTCAAAAGCCTCGCACACGCATATCTCAGGCTTCAGTAGTATAATATTGGGCAGTCTAGGACACTTATCACAAGTGTGAGAGATTTTCAATACATCGTATTGGGCAAGCTAAGACACTTTTCCGGTTGTTCCCTTGGCATTTCCTTCAACCGTACTGAACAAGCTAGGACACTTTGGAGGAGAAAGTTGAACGCAGTGAGCTTTAGTGCGATTTAGGGAATTCTCTCACACCTGAAAATGTGCTCAATACTATACTATTGAAGCCTGCGATATGCTTGTGAGAGGCTTGTCATAGTAGCATACAGGCCGTGGACGTATTTATTGACAGCTTTATAATCAACGTGTCTGAATCAGACAGTGACAATGATTGTACGAGTGACACATCTATGTAATGTATAGGTCTACCTTATAAAATGTGACTACGGTACATTACATTTTTCTACTAAAGTAGTATTGTGATGAATATGCAGCATTGTATATTTTCATCCGATCTGTGCCGATAAAAGCCGAGAGAGGTGTCGAGCGGAAAAAAATATATAATTGTATTGTACATAGATAAATATATATGTCAGCGTGAGATTGTTCTAACGTTTTCTTTCTCTTAAGATTACAAACTATTGATAAATTGTAAACTGTACTGTACTGCTTACGATATGACGCGTAATTTTATAATAAAACCGTTAAATTGTGAACTGGTTTAAACTTGAATTGCAAACGAAATATCAGGGCAAACACTGCGGTAGCTTAGGTGAAGGCTAGAGTGGGCGAGCGCAGCGAAGCCCTCGAATAGTCTTCATGTTAGGTTGACCCTGTCGGTCTAGTTTACAATTTGTCGATAGTTAGTTAAAACCGTTAGTTTACAAACTAACGCGTTAGTTTATAAACTAACGGTTTTGACAATCTTACGGTGACATATACATTACTCAACTCACTGCACGTCCTGCCCTGCGCCGCGGATGAGTTGGTGATCGCATAAATGCCGCACCGCTTTGTACGAGTGTGTGTAGTGGTATACAGTGTACACTCACACTCTGCATTAAGTAAATTTTAACAGTGACAACATTATTATTGTTAATTAAAGCTAAGAAGCTGAAAGCCGAAAATAACATTAGCAGCGAGGAAAATCGCGTCCAGAACAATGAAACTGAGGATGACGGTACTAAAGCCATTTATGGATCTTGGATCCTATGTTTTTATGTGTAGCGGTAGTTTTGTAGTTATTATAATTTCTTATAAAATATTATTCCTATAAAAGGTGTCACAAAAGTAATTATCGCCGCGAACCGATCATGGTCTACTATAGTAGATTTATAAATGTCGTCATTTTTCCTGAAACTTGCTGTGAAACTTTTTGGGGCTTTAGTTAGATATGTTCAGAAACTTGAATGAGAATGTTGATGTTGTTCACATGATCCTGGAACCTCTTACTAGAGACCATGATTCTCGCTCGTTGGAAGAGCTCGTCAAAGGATTACTTTTGCTACATCTTTTGTTTTGGTTTTTTATTGCAAACTAGGTTAGTTTAGCGTTTTATTAAATACAAGTTTAGGCGTGTACGAGTTTGGTTATGAGTATTTGTATCAATTTTATCGTAATATTAGTTTTACCTTGTCACAAAAATAAAGCCTTATTTGAAAGGATTAAATAATCTTTCGTACCTATATTTATTATTGTAGTAAGTAAAATTACACAGAAACCACTCGCTAAACTAAACTAAATATTACTTTGGATCCTGCCTGTAAAAAGCAGAGTTCTACTTTCTGGATATTACTTTGACGAGGCCGCCGTGAATAACGTTCACGATTACGATTATAACATATGGAATCAAGGTTACGAGACAAGATACATGAAATTAATGAACGGGCAAGAAAAATATTATCTTGCTCTTTCAGTAGAGTAGAGTGGCATGCCCTTCTTCACAGCTGCGAAATCCACGATTGACTGGCAATGCTGAAGTTTGAGCTTTGCCTAAAGCAGTTTTAGAATTCGGTCATATTGCTGTAGATATAGTGAACTTTGGGCCTGGCCCCATCACAAGCGTTGCGGGGCATCGCATCGCTAAAATCGACACATTGACTTTAGGATATCCAACTTTCCAACTAATATTATAAATGTGAAGGTATGGATGGATGTAAGTGTGTTTGTGCCTCAATCACGCTAAAGCGGCTTAACGGATTTGAATTAAATTTCACGCAGATATAGTTTATGAGCTAGATTAACATATAGGATATTTTTTATCGGACTGCACCAGAAGGAGGGTAATGTTATCTCGGTTAATAATAATTCCTAGGAACACGCGGATGAAGTTGCGGGCATCAGCTATTCCTTGACCGCCGTAAACTCGTCCCTCCCATGGTTCGCGGGACACGGGCGGCGGGTGCGCTCAAGAAGGGGGGAGGCGTCGTTTTTTTCAATGACTTTGACGTCGTTTTTTGCTGTAGGAAAACTAGTCAACAAAAAGGTCTCGTTAGTTTGGATTTACGCAATGTTCCATGTGATGTAGAGCTTTGAATAGTCGCGAGCGTCTCGTCGGTCATCGGGCGAGTCAAACTGAGTCTTCTTCTTCTAAAATATACTTGGTGCTCATTGACTTGACGTGATCGTCTTTGATGTGTTATGAATAAAGCTCATATAGATATTAATAACTCAGATGAAATGTGTTTGGGCTCGATTCTCAATGACAATGACGCGACGACGACGCACAGTGGTGCAAAAATCGGCCTCCATACTCATAGGAACTTAATGTCGGGAATTTACAAATAAAATATTGGAATGTCTCAGGTATACCTCCCTATACGCCATATTAAAATATGGAGTTAACTGATATCTAGTTGAAATGTTGTTATTTTTGTATGGGAGAAAACACTTACCGCCTTATTAATAAAACTTATCAAACCTATGATAGCTAAAATGTGTTTTGTCCTTTTCTCACAAACAAAATTTCAAAGTGACAGACAAAGACAAACGAATTATAATGGCATTATAGTTAAAATAGGTTTTTAAGACGTTTATGAATAAGGCGATTAAAGTACATATTTTTCGGAAATTATTGAAACTGATGGGCTGAGTCTCACATCTGAATACGATGGCATATAACTCATGCACCTTTGGGTGCAGCTATGGAAGTATTGCAACTTTTGAAATTTTGCAATTTTTGTATGAGATTTTTCGATTAATTGACATAATGAGATGTAGTTGCTGATCGCTTTGAGTATAAAAATATTATAAAAACAATAAGTAGGTAGGCAGCTATCTAGTAAGTTATATAATATTAATTATTTGTATTCCTTGATAGTAAACTATAATCATAATAATGATCGAACTGAAGTTAACTGAATGATTTAACCGTTCTTTAGTAAGATACTCACTAAACACTTTTTTGTGGTAACGAAATTTAAAAACATGATTAACATTTGTTAACTGAGAAATGATGATTTAGTTAAAGAAGTGATAATTATGTGTTTTTATTATTTTTTGTAGTAATATTTATTATTTTGTCTTTAAGTAAAGAAACGACATCCGAATCTTTCTCAGACTCAAAATATGAATCTGAAAATGATTCAGATTTTAATCTCCTGATTAGATATATTAATCTTATTTATAACCTTAATTACATTAAATAAAAATATATATGGGTATTACAATGTCAAAGTCAATCTTGAGATATAATCGCCGTGGCGGCAATGCCATATGTAGCCTGCGTACACTCTGCCCCGCGTCCCGCGAACCACGGGAGGGCCGAGTTTACGACGGTAATGTTTTAGTACGACATAAGGTCGATGTCGATGTGTCGCATATTTTTGTGATGCGTCGCCGCAACGCATCGATGTGGCCTGCTCCTATCGGTTGCGTATGTTATTTTTTAAGGCCCATTCGCGCCAAGCTGTTAGTTCAGAGCTAAACAATGAACTCGATACTGTTGGCATATTTGTCGTAGTTTAAATATGAATTATCCAGTTATGTAATTAACTCTTAGTTAACAGGATGGCGAAAGGGCTATAAGACAATTGCTTAGGCTTGCTAAAAAAAGATTTTGTTGAATCCTGCCGCACCTGTTTCTGATTGTAAGACTGCACATGTAACACTGCATGTTTATATCGATAAACTCAATTTTTAAATACCCTTTCCAACCTGAAAAAAAATGTGTAAACTGCACATTTTTTTTGCTCTTTCGCAATATTCTGATACTGAAACCACCCGAGACTCTTCGTGTGGGTAGTAAAATGATTAAGCTTTCGTTATGTTTTACTAACTCATTGTCGTCATCACTGACTAACATGATATCTGTTGGAACAAATAAGATTACTGGTTTCCTCACCATACATTCCTGTTTAGTTCGTTCTTGTCCAGACATCATGGAATGCTTCCATTCTATTCTCTTCTCTATTCTCACTATTTAAACAGCATAAATCTATACTTGAATTACTAATCTCGTAAAAAGGTAAACAAAGAAATGTCGTTTTCAAAGCTACTTTAGAGATGTTTAAAACCGGTACATATGGCTTATTTTATACCAGCAGAAAGAGCAGCTTTGTATGACCACGCGAGATTTTTTACTAAGTAGGAAAAAAAAACAATTCTTGTTAAAATCTACCAAATTTTGTTGACATCGGTGGTGTTCACAGTAACCCAAAAATGAAATCTATTATTAAACTTTTATCTTGATGCTTCATCACAGACATAGACAATTCATCGTCCGAATAGCACCGCGACCCATACCCTGGGCGTGAAAGAGAAAGCGGATCAGTGCACCAAGCGCGTGCGGTGCGACGCGTGCGCTACACGTGAAAGAGAGCTTTGAATACCTTATTGATGAGTGGAACAAAGAGATCCAATATTATTTGGCAGTTTTGCGAAACACGTGCGTTTCAAGGTCACAACTTCTCACCGGTGATCTGTGATCATTTATTTTGTTTTGATGCAGTTATTGCCATACATAATCAAGACGTGCGAAACAATTAAAAACTGTTATTATTCTCGGATGAGAATTTTGAGTTGATTAGATTTAACAATGACAATAATGGAGAACAAAAATTCTACAGAAAAAAAGATTGTCTGAGGATAGTAAAAACGTCAGCCGTAACTCGTACAAACTTAATCTATAAGAAGTATCAATTTTGAATTACTAAAATTAGGAAATACATGGCGCGTTGTAGCGCTCCTTTTTTTTAACTAATAGAAGCTAATTCACGAAGAGCCAGAGGGACAACGCCGCAGGCGCTGTACCCCACGGGCTATGCAGTAGATGAATTGTTAATGTGAGCTCTGAAAAACCCGTGTGGTACAACACAGCGACGCGCTGTAGCGCTCTGGCTTTTCGAGCGGTTCGAAATTCTGAAAAGGCCGTGGGGCACAACGCGGCCCAGCGTTGTACCCCACAGGCTTTTCATAAGACGCCACCGGATCAGCTAGTTACCTTATATAAGTCAAAATTGTACCGACTTTTAGCTAGTGTAGTGATAAATAAAAGTAAGTAAAAACATTCACTGATAAAACACGTATAATTTATTATTATAAAAATATTGAATTACAACCGTGTCCAAGACCGAAAATTTAACCAGAAAAGAGATAAAAAACTGAAATTGTCTATGTCGCAAATGAACACCGAAATTGCTTTTGACGCTGTATGCGCACTTTGATCAGGACTGACATGAAGATGAAATGTTTGTATGAGGAGGATAGGAAGTGCGTATGGAATGGATGAGGGGTTAAATGAACGATTGTCCAAAAGTAAACCGAAAATATTTTTGACAGTGGCGTACAAATGCCTTTAGGAATTTATATGAAATTAATGAACAGACGACCTAATCCTGTTCAAAGATATAAAGTTGTCGAAAGAGTGAAACTGCGCGAAATTAAAATTGAAATAAATATGAAAGTTCAATTAAACAAAAGAAATGGATTGGGTCAAAAAAATACGGGATCTCCTGATGCGGCGTCCAAGTTCCTCCTTCACGTACGCCTGCCTGCCTGCGTCTGCCTGCTCCAAAGCACGCCTTGGTCAGGTCTACGCGTCCGCGGTGACGGTTTCGAAAAATTGCGCAGCTCACCACCAAAAACCAGATCGCTTCCAACGTGAAAATGTCAGGAAAACATCAGGTAAATTTTAGGCGGGCATCAATTATTGCCCAAGAACAATTCTTCTTGTGTCAAGGCTGCCCATTACAAACAAACATGCCCAACACATTACACAGCTCCTCACAACGCGAACAAAACTGGTCAAACGAGATAAATGTGCATCAAAATGCACACGCAAACGCCTCCAACAGCTCAATGAAAATATTTTTTTCCAGTCCTGCCAAAACTGACAACTTCCAATAAGAATCTAGAATAATTCGAACTTTCAATTTCGCATAAACTTATAAAACATCAATCAGCCTGTATCACAATAAAATCGAAATAAAAATTAACATAACAAATGAGTCTTAAAACGACGTCTGCGAGTTCACGCTGCACTAGTTATTCAATACTCAATTTTGCGTGACAGGAAGCTAGCCTATCGCCGCAGAAATGGAGTATTGAAGGCTTCCTCAAGATATATTTCTATCACCGTTAGAACGTCCCCGTATAATCATCGATCGGTTAATATTTATAATCTTAGAATTATTAATACTTTTCCTGAAAAAAATATGTCTGAATATTTAATAAGATATGTTATAAAAAGACCTTCGAAAAGCTTTTAAATATGTTATTTTCTTTATATACCATTTCATTTGTTGCGCAGGCAATACCACTGTTTACCATTTTGCCACGCGATTAGTAATTTGAGTTTAAATAATAAACCAGATTATTATCGAAATGTTTAAATTATCTTGGTGTATTTCAGCTGAGGAGACAAATCAGCTTATGTCGTATACAGGACCTCTCCCAGACTTTGAAGACATCGACATGCCCGAACTGGAAGGCGAGGAGTCGCAATACGCGTCGCCGGCTGTTGAGAATGTTTCGTTGAATACGCCGCAAGTGTGCCGGTCTCCAGAGTACGTCACCAAGCCATGAGTGCGCGCGCGCCGGTTACCTGCATTTGAGAGCAGAACTATTTCACAGCTGCAACGGTGTTGGTAATATGGGATTTATTTCAAGTTCAAGCTCATCAGCTTTCTGGTTGGCATTGTTTATAGTCTTTGGCCCATTAATTATACAAAATAAGGTTTTATTCTTGCTCGCTAGCCGCACTGTTTTGTCCTGTTGCTAAAACCATGTTACTGTGCGATAGATTTGCTCTTGAGTGTAGAACTGACCTGATAGAATGGCCCGTATGAATGATGTTGCCAGAACTATTAGCATGCTAATGAGCCGACAAGACCTAACAGTTCTGACAGAAGCGTACGACTCTCGGAACCGAGAACCGGATAAATAACTCCCTAGTGGATGCTAAAGTTGAAAAACCATACATACATAGGGGTGGGTACCTCTGAGATGGTAAAATACAGCGATTTTTGTATTCGAATTACTTTGTAGCCTGTTACACAGAAACTTCCATGAAACTGCGTTCGCGCTCTGTGTCTTGTATAGTGCCTACAAGACGGTTTAGTTGATTATAAGATAAATCCAGATAATCTCGTACCCAATTGTGGACTGATGATAGTGTAGAGTAAAACAACAAATCGTAGCTTTCTTACAAATAGTACATTGTTGTAGGTAGAGGATGTAAAGTGAGCAATAGTTGGACGAGTGAGTGAGAGCCCAGCCTTAGGACGCCCTCTAAGAGACGAGTCCATCTATTGCACTCTTGGCCGAGACATTACATATAACAGTGCTTTTCAACTACTGCGAGGAAATAAAATTAATTAAGCAGAAAAATTGTTTTTAGATAAAGTAGGTTTGGAACTCTGCCTGGCGGATCAGCCATCTACCACAATTGACAGCACACGTCAAGCGCGCTTTTACTGACGCGACGGCATGACGCACGCTTTTACCGACGAAACGCCCGCACGGCATGAAGCGCCCTTTTGTTACCGTCTGAGAGAACCATTACAAAACAAGCCAACAATGTTTTTTCTGTCCTGTGAACCAGGCCAGAAATAGTATTGTTGTCCTGTTTACCTATTCATTGTTTTGGCGCCCCATTACAGACCATCTTTCGCCACATTTCCTAGCAGTGGGCGTGCAAAGTATATTTAAACCACAAGTGCATCGATGCTTTTATTGCAGTCCACAAATACTTATGAAACATAATATACAATTACCATATAAATCCAGTTAGGAATTAAATTAATAATTGTTATGTTTTTCATTTATTACGATATTTATTTGTTACCTATAGCGGTAACTATCCGCGAAAGGATTTATTTAATAGAAACGCACTGATCAATGTTCAATATTTTGCGTAACAGATAGTGAGGGTCTTACCACAAAAAATAAACTCATGTTCAACAATTGTTTAAAGACAAAAATGTATAGGATTTCACGTTCGTTTTGAGCTTAACTATGTGTAGCATTTTTTGTAGTAAAACGGTGATAGTCCACCTTAGCCTTTGTCACACAAAGAAATGAGGTTAAAACTAAATATCAGCGGTTTGACCTACCCTATGAAGTAGTTATAAAATACAAAGAGACTATTTTAGTGTATATAGATTGCATAAGATATATTTTGTATATTCATGTGTGTAGGTTGTTATTGACTTTCAGTTAGCTTGCCTAAAATTGGAGATAGTACCTACTCATCATATTTATAAACAACATTTCTCATGGAAATTGCCAGACATTATATGTTTCCATCTTTATGAACTTATTTTTTGTCCGCTACCGCGTTTCCCTGAGAAAGTTTGTTCATTCATATTGGCTATTTAGAATGCTGGTGACTGGAGATAAGTCACCTGTTTATAATCTCATTTAAGTTAACAAACCGATTACATTTAAAATAATATAAGTATTAAAAATGTAAAACATGCATTTGAAGTCGCTTACGCACTACATTATTTAACAATTTGATGCAAATGACGTGTGTGAGTGGGAGACCGACCGGGCTGTTTGACCAAGTCATACAATTTTCCATCACCTCAAGTACGATTTCGATAAATTGCATATAGGAACTTAACAAATTTAATAATTTAATGTAGGATTGATTTTGGCCATTTGTGTTAGTATTTTAACTGGCCCGAGAGGTCCTCCGTTGTTGGCTAAATATGATTTAATAAACAAACGAGAAGACAGTGAATACCAAAGATCTGGTAAAGAGATCGATCCGCATCATCGGTGTAGTGACTGTAATGAAATGAAACAGAAATATTTTTGTATGTATTGTCAGTTTTCAGTAATGGGATTGCCCCACGGGCCACTACGCCCGTACCAATTTGGGTTCGCACTAACGAAAACAACCGATATACTGTTATACTGTATGTATTACAAAGTGGGCGCCATACTAGTCTTCTTGAGTTTCTTGTCCGGGTTCCTCGAGTTTACTGTCCCGCGGCAACAAAAACAGTGTAGTTAGGTACACTGACCTGTCTTCTAATGAATTGAATCGGTGTGCGCGCTCTCTTTATTTGGGACGATTTAACATACAAGGTGTAACACAAAGGTATAGTTTTGAAGTGGATATAATTAGGGACAACATTCTGAACGACTTTCACTATCATCAGAGAAGATCAGAGCAAGTTATACAAATTATAAGCTTTTATTTAGTTTCACCTGTCCTGCGCTCTGTCCGTCTGTAATCAAATCTTGCAAGTTAAATTTGACTCACTTCCCGGTTTCCGATTGAGTTCACATTTTGAGCATGCATGTAAATCAGATGACAATGCAATATTTTTATGATATGGTCAAGGTGGCAATGGGAACTCTATAATAAAACGATTAAACCCCATTGAGTTTAGGCTCGTTTAATTCGTCTTGACAATACTCCGGTCCTAGATGATATCCAGGATCTGATGATGGAGCCGGAAGGTGGCCATGGGAACTCTGTAATAAATCAACACAACCACATCTAGTTTGCGCCCGCCGAATTTGTCTTGACAAAAACTCTGGTCCTAGGTTAGTTTGGTACTTTTAAGTACCTATTTATCACTTCTTAAACAATTGATAAAATCTTATTCTCTAACTATATCTTGTTTCCCTTTTCCATTATATTTGGGCCACTGCAATGGCTCTGATCACAATTATTTCGTCGCTAGTAAATGTTGAAAAGAATGCGGTTTCTAAGAACCGTAATAAACCCTTCAAATTGTACAACACCTCTTTGTGACACCATATATTTTCTGAAAGGTAAAGACAAATATATTTTTATATCCAGTGATGAAGGCTTGACATATCTTTGGTCTTCGAATTTTTATTTATGTTCTATCAGCGAAGGAAAAAATCAGAAGTATAACTAGCGGTGAAAATTACCCGAGGAAAACTACCAGGCGAGGGTTCACTGAGCCGTTCACTGTGTCTATAGTTCGACCAATCAGGGCTGGCCTAGTGTCGCATGACACAGTATGAACCAATCATCAGCCTTTCCCCCTTTTCAGTATCTGTTACTGTTTTCGAATGAAAATTTCTTAGGAATATTTTTCGTTCACCGTGTTCTATGAACTATGGAAGTATTTGTAACTATTTGTTAGAGGCGAATGTTTTTGTTACCCCATGTCCATTATGCGTTTTTGCATTACATACATACATTACAGCTTACAATTATAAATTATGTAAAACAATTTACAATATAAGTATGAACAAAGTTTATTAGGTCTTAACAACTGTTATGTTATACATATGTAGATGTTATGTCGATTTTAAGGTATCTTATAAACTATTGTAATAAAATGATTGAAATAGATGTTGTACTGTTTTATTGTTAGACCTTTACAATACTTATTTGTGTTATTGTTTGAATGTTGGTAGGTACCTACATAGTTCTAACATTAGTTTAATGTTGGTAGGTACCTACATAGTTCTAACATTAGTTTAATGTTGGTAGGTACCTACATAGTTCTAACATTAGTTTAATGTTGGTAGGTACATACATAGTTCTAACATTAGTTTAATGTTGGTAGGTACCTACATAGTTCTAACATTAGTTAGGGGTACAATTACAATTGTTATCACAGCTACCTACAACATCTTATAGATAGTTTCATAATCTATAAACTGTATGTTCATTGCACATCATCCTGACTTATAATTACCTAATATAATTATATTTAATACTTTCGAGCCCCAAAATGTAGTGGATCAAATCCATAAAAGTAATAATTTGTACAGTTGAAAAAATACCAATAGTAAAAAGATTTAAAAAATCCGATATTCTCATTAAAATTAATCTCATCATAACGATTTAAGGATAGAGGAATGGAACTTAACGATTCATTTGTTTCTAACGTAACGCACCCCATACAAATAGTCTACATATTTTTTACAAATTATACAAATAACCATTTTATTGATTGAATTTGTTTTGTAAATATATCACGAATAAAAATAGCACAACAACTATGCTGTGCAAAGCATTAGCAGAAACCACAAACTATAGTAGAAGAGTTCGACTCGTATCTAACAAGTTCATTCGTAATGATGAGGAAGTAACTACGGGTGCCATTCTACGACGCACGTAAGGTAAGGTGTGCAACGTCCAGGGTCGTACTAAAGTCGTAGCCGATACAATTTTTATATTAAACTTTTGACCGCCATACATAAAATAGAAATGTGTCATGGTCTCTTTAAATAATATAAAAATTGTGTTGCAGCGCGGCGTGGCGCTAGTGGCACGACTTTCAGTTGTCGGCCAGTGTCAACTGAGGTGGTCAAAGGGTTAAAGACGCCTTGTATTTAATTTATTTTGCATAGCATAGCAAACATGTTTGGCGTGTGAGTGGCACATTTTGTATTTAATGTATGGCGGTCACAAGTTAACCCAGTTCTTCAAGATTGATGTCTTTCGGATGACCGACGCATGAAATGCAATACATGTCCGGAATATTTTACATGATCATCGCGACTGTACACGAGTATTACGTTAATTTCTAGATAACAAACACCGACAAATTCGCCTACGCAGAAAAGATGTTAAGACTTTAAAGTTAAGTTAACATATTTTCTGCGTAGGCGTAAAAATACTAACACGTAACAGTAAGTGTTAGTATTTTTGGAAACGAAATAGGTAGGTAGGCAGGTACCAACTTGTAATAAATCTGTTAGTCGGCTTGCCCTCCAGGTCGCCGTGAAAGCAACTTCCTCATCAAGGCTGGTAGAAATGTAGGGGCCGGCGTCCTTTGCTTGAGGCCTTCTTCAACGTAAGGCCCTGGTTTGGAAATTAGTATGGTGTGCAGAGTAGGCAAGCTCCCGATAGTGCATGCGAGCTCGGCAGACATGTTCCGACAACCTTGTACGTCCAGCATCTTCAACTTCTCGCAGTAGTCTCTCACGGATTCCAGCGATTTGTCAGTAAGCTGGTTGCAACCCTGGAATCAAATATTTTTAGTTTTAAAACAGAAAGCACATTTTTTGCGTTGTCTACTGAAAAATAAATTAGGCACTTAAGCAAAGAGCTACATAGTTACCTTTAGCTCAAGCTGCTGCAGCCTTCTCAGACATTTCACAATTTTCGTTACAGCTTCGTCCTTCAAATTATAGCAATCAATGAGGTTGAAGTACTCAATACTTGGACAGTGTTTGACGAGATGCTCAATACCCTCGTGTGTTATCTGTTGGCATCGACTCATGTTCAATATCACAAGTTCCCTTAAGTTGAATGCGTAAGTGAGACTGACGTCTGTGATTCTGTTGCAACCGCTAATGTCTAGTTCCTTCAGGCCCTCTAGACGCGCTAAGGAGAAGCCAGAAAAGGTGTCCATTGTAAGATTCTCGCACATCATCATGACATCACGTTTTCTCCTCGCATCGCGAACAATTTCTTCCTCAGCTCTGGACCCCAAGTGGATTCTTTGGGGCATCAAATTGTCATCATAAATTGACATTATCGGTGCATCATTTTCCCCTGCTGTTTGTATTTTTCCCATGCCAGTCAGCCCGCCGTCAGAAACCTTGTCACAGTGGCTCATCCTCAATATTTGCAATAGTATTTGGTTCTTAAATATAACTTGTATAGATGCATCTGTCACTGCATTGAAGCAATAACTGATGTCCAAAGTATGCAAGTTAGGGAGCTTTTCTGAAAGCATAATGAGTCCCGTTTGGTCCAGATTCAGAGAATGAATATCTAAATGTTCCAGGGTAGTGTTTTCTTGAGAACAGAGACCTTTTCTTAATCCCTCATTAGTGATCAACTCACATTGGGATATGTTGAGGGATTTTAGTTTTACCAATTTATGAAATTCGCTTACTCCTAAATCTGTGACTGCACGGCATCTCTGAATGTTGAGGTATTCAAGGTTTACAAGGTTTTTGCAAATATGGACTAAAGATTGATCTGTTACTCTGCTACACATCCCAATATTAAGCTCTCGCAGGGAAGTTTGATATGAACTCAATGCAAGAATTCCTGCATTAGTCAATTGGTCACAACAGTATACTTCTAGAGTTTCAAGTTTTAAATCCTTAACTTCTGACAAGGATTTTAAAGCTGTTCCATCGATGAGGGTGTGTGAAAAGTATAACCGCTTGATGAGCTGTGCTCTTGCAATAATAAATTGTAGGACAAAGTAGAAGGTCAATACACTTTCTGAAGGATTCTGTGTTATGTCAATATGTGGAGGGTAAAACTTTTTGACCAGTCCCAAATGAAATTGAACAGAGCATTTTGACAAGTTGAGATGTTGAATATCAGGGGCAGCTACAATAAATCTGTTCAACAATGCGTCTGTGAGGTATTGATTACCAGATAAGTTCAACACTTTCAAGTTCTCAAGGCTGTTAGCAGTGAGGCCATCAGTTTTCCCTTCCAAAAGTCGCCCAGACATAAACAGCTCTCTACAATGTTGAATACTAAGAGTTTCAAGGTAATGACAAGACTGTAATATGTACAGGAATACTTTTTCACATGTATCACAACTCCGCAAAGTCAGACTTTTTATGTTTGGACCATTGTTGTCCCAAAATTCATTCAGTTTGTTCGATATTTCTACTTCGTCAAATAGATAATGGCAGTAATCTGTTCTTGAGTTCACAAATACTTGGAGAGGAGAGGATATCTCATCACTCAGGTGTGTCTTGTAGAATATTACAACTTTGTTATCAAGGAAACATTTATCATTAGCAGCTATATACCAAGCGCGACAAGTCTCACTGGCTGCCTTCCGGTCTGATCGAGATAAATACTTGAAAAGGTACACCAACACCTGTAACAAAACAGTAGAATGGATCAGGTAGTTCTTCTGTGTAACATCTGATTTTCATCATCGGATACAAACAGAGTTATGAACGGCTATCAAGCAAGATAGGGGCTTATCAGACAACAAAGGAAAATCGACAAGGCCATCACGTGAAATAAATTATGTAAATGTAAAAATGTTTCAGCCAGTTTTAAAACCCTATATTTTGTTAAACCACTTACCTCGAATGGTAGATCCATTTGTAAGACTAGTAACTTTAATCGTGTATTTAGTAAAGCGGCCAAATGCTCCCATTCACTGCACATTCACTATATAATTTAACATTTTTATCCCACACCAATCATTTCCGTCATTTTCCCTTGTTTTTTCTACCTGCTGATTTTGACATTGACTTTTTTTTATTGAATTGAGGCGACGATTTTACATCGTTCAGCTCGTAGATGCATCCTAAAACAACATAAGTCAAGTAGGTTGAGGTAGGTATGTAGATTCTTGCTTTTTAAATATTTGCTCATTAAAGTTGTAATAAGTTTGTAATGTCCATTTGTATAATGTAAACGCTCAATTTTCATGACGCTCGTCATGTTATTGCCCACTTCTATTGCTCCCTTCCCGTGGCGATTTTTCGTGCGGGACTCTGCGTGAGTCAAAGGGCGGCCGGGGCGCGTCTTCTGAAAAGCCCGTGGGGAACAACGCTAGGCCGCGCTGTGCCCCACGGGCCTTTCAGAATTTCGAACCCCTTGAAAAGCCAGAGTGCTACAGTGCGACGCTGCGTTGTACCACCTGGGGTTTTCCAGCGCTAACATTGACAATTCATCGTCTGAATAGCCCGTGGGGTACAACGCTGCGACCCATGCATGTACTAGGCGTGAAAGTGACAGTGGATTAGCGCACCAAGCGCGTGCGGTGCAAGGTCAAAACATCTCACCAGCGATTTTTGGTCATTTTGTTTTGATGCAGTTATTGTTAGTATCGTAACATGGATGTGCGAAACAATAAACTACCTGATATTATTCTTGAATGAGGATTTTGAGTTAATTAGATTTGACGATGACAATAGTGGAGAAAAAAATTCTCGTGCGGGTTGCGGTGGAAACTTCAAAGCGAATGTTCCGAAAAACAGTGTGATAAGTTAATGAAAATATTATCTGCCAATACCCACACCAACTGTAGAACGAAGAGACGATATTCGAACACAATGCGATACGTCTTCAGAAAAGAATATGTATGTCAACATGCACATATCAACAACAACCTATAATTTTACCATTATTTATATGTTTCACTTGTTTTTGTTTAATAGCTCTACCTATTTCCTGTACCTATTTCATATGTTTTAAAGGTACGTTTTTAAGGCAACGATAACTTGGCGCGTAAATGACAGTAAAAATGTCTCTTACGATCAATCACACAAGATTCATTTTCGTAATTATTTATACCTAGATAGAGATTTACAATTTTCACAGAATGTCCTATTTCGGTTGCCGCTATAGGTAGCACCAAATAATGAACTAGGTAGGTAGGTAGGTAGGTAGGTAAACGAGATGATATAAATTTAAGATCGGGAGGCCAATACAAAGCGACGTGTTTTAATAGCCCCTACCAAATCACCATTATTCAAATACCTACCTACCTTACAACAAAACATAGCGTCACGCCTTTCCCCATATATGGAGTGGCAGAGGCACAATTGTGCTCACTTTTAGCCAGTTATTCAATACTCCATTTTGCGTGGCATGGGGCTAGCCCCTCGCCGCAGCTATCATTGCAAACGCTGCCAATCACAACGTCTAAAATATTTAAGATTTAGTTTTTAATCTTAGATTGGATCAGACATAATATTATTTTCCTTTAACAGAACATAACATAAGGTCATGCCTTTTCCCTAAGGGGTGGCAGAGGCACAATTGTGCTCACTTTTAGCCAGTTTATCGTTACTCCATTTTGCAAGACAAGAGGCTAGCCCATCGCCGCAGCAATGGGGTAATGAAGGTTTTCCATCACCGTTAAATTATATAAAGATTGTCTGAGGATTGGAAAATCGGCCATAACTTGAACGAACTTGATCTATAAGAAGTACAAATTTTAAATTACCTACTAAAATTAGGAAATATGGTTGTTGTTTTTTAACCAGAAGCTAATTCACGAAAAGCAGGCGCTGTAACCCACGGGCTATTCAAACGTTGAATTGCCAATATGACCGCTGAAAACCCCGTGTGGTACAACGCAGCGTCGCGCTGTAGCGCTCTGGCTTTTCAAGGGGTTTGAAATTCTGAAAAGCCCGTGGCGTACAACGTTGGGCCGCGTTGTACCTGGTAGTGCCACACGGGCTTTACAGAATTTCGAACCGCTCGAAAAGCCAGAGCGCTACAGTACAGCGCGACGCCGACGCTGCTGTACCACACGGGGTTTTTCAGCACTCGCC
Source organism: Argyresthia goedartella (assembly GCA_949825045.1). Classification (NCBI taxonomy): domain Eukaryota; kingdom Metazoa; phylum Arthropoda; class Insecta; order Lepidoptera; family Argyresthiidae; genus Argyresthia; species Argyresthia goedartella. Next base: position 18,874,788 of record OX463810.1, read on the forward strand.
CACGCACGGGCTATTCAGACGATGAATTGTCAATCGATGACGATGAATGGCAGCGTCGCGCTGTAGTGCTCTGGCTTTTCGGGCGGTTCTAAATTCTGAAAAGCCCGTGGGGCACACACAACGCGGCACAGCGTTGTATACGTCGCGCCACGAATCGGTGGCCTTGAATGCGCAGTAGTCACTTTTCAATTCCTGTACATATGCGCAGTAATTGCCGCCAACGTCGCCCAGCGCTCTTAATTCGTGGCGCGAGTCATACCTCACGGGCTTTACAAAAGACGCGGCCGGGGCAGCCGCATGAGACAGCGGCATGCCTGTAAGTGAGAAATATATAGTTTTTGTAGTCGGTTCGTCATTTTGAGAAATGGCACTGGTAGCAGTGGGCAGGGTGTAATGTAAACCAGGCAGGCCTAAGGAAGGTGGTTTATGGTGCAATTCTGTAGCCGACCAACATGCATTCAACGTGACTACGTTCGCTCTCTCGCTCACATGCTCACTCACTCACGTGACACGTGTCGTCCGCAGCTGCGGTCGACTGACTACGTTCGCTCTCTCGCTCACATGCTCACTCACTCACGTTACACGTGTCGTCCGCTGTTGCGGTCGACTACTACCTTGCACCCTCCAACTCTTCTCGCTATAGAGGCCCCGATATAACGGAGCACACAAGCGCACTACCACTCAACCTTTGCCCTTTCTTGTTTGAGGTGAGGCCAGTCTACGAGAGTTGAGACAACAACGTCATTAGAGACATTATGTCGAGACGAGAAAACTTTATCTTATCGTAATACCTACATTTTGCTTGTCTATGTGCCTGTTAACCCTACACTTAGTTGACCCATTTATCTAGGGTGCGTTCGAGATCGGTTAAAAATTATTCCGAGTGATGCGAAAATTACTCCAGAGAGTTCGGAAATAACCTGGTGAAACCGACGGTCAACGAACTGTTACCCGCCCTACAGCTTGCCGACCAGTGTTTTAGAACGTCTCAGATAAAGTAATTTTCTCACTGACCACAGAGTAAGTAAGTAAAAGTGTTTCGTATATCTGAGGCATTGACAAGTGCGATTTCCCTTCCTGGTTCAGCGTTGTAAAAATTACCTGACAGATGTCAGACTGTGCTTTGCGGGTTTATACTTACAAATCGGATTGGTTGACAAAGACAGGTTATCCCGTTCGGAATCACGATTCCCGCGGTAGCGTTCGATAACCGCATTTCGTCTCTCATTCAGTCATTACTCCATCTCTTTTCTTTCTCCGGGTGAATTTTCACTCGGTTTCCGAACGCACCCCTAGATAGGACCGAATTCGAACGGAACTCTAATGGAATCACTTCAAAGTTTATGTCTGTTGTCCACAGCCCATAATCTCCGAAACTATTACTTAAAGGCTAGTATTTAAACGCACATAAAAATACTGATTTGCACAGCACGCTCCGCTCACCCCCTTTACCCTTCACCTAAGCTACCGCAGCATTTTGCCCTGATATTTGCTGTGCAAATCAGTATTTTTGATGTGCAGTTTAATATTTCCTTTACATAAATAAATAGCCTATAATTCGCGTCAGGATTTGTGTGATGGCCATTTCCGGCTTATGTTTATCTGGTTAGGTAGGTACCAAATTGAGTAACAGGTTACACATAAAAAAAATTACACATAAAAATACATTTTCATCCCAGATCAACTAAATGTTCACCAAAATTTAACACCCTATTTTAAACTAAAATACATGGGGTCGCCTCGCTCCTCTCCGCTTCGCTTCGGTTGCAGATTTTTTATGAAGTTGTGACCTAAAAATCCACCTAAAGTTGGGTTTTGTAGGTCCGAACAATAAATTATTGTTCGGACTGAAAGTGACCCTTTATTGGTAGATAAACAATATATTTTTGCCATTTGCATGTTTATAGTCGATGTCGAAAGTTATGTACCGAAAAGTATACACGACAAAATGAAGATGATATATTATCATCTTTTTTCATCTTATAATTTATTTATCAGAATTTAAATCAAATGAAATCATCGCTAGAAAGACCTGGAACCTTCATCACTGGTTTCTTCGACTTCTATGATAAAATCTTCCACCTCCTTTTCTATTCTTATATCCTTCCAATAATAATTTTCAAGTTTCTGAACAATTGAACATGTTTTTAGAAAAAAAAAATGCCGTTCAATGTCACTTTTCTGGCTAGATCTCGTGCTTGTGAAGATGTTCCCTCCTCCGCATCTTCATCTTTCCCCTATGGTACTTCTGCCTAGATATCTACCTACTTAATTGTTGTTATTGTTTTTATAGAAGTTGAATGAAAATTATACCTTGCTCACACTTGCTTTTCGTATAATTTATTCTTTATACCTCGCCATCTACATCCTTCTCGGAAAATCACTCTTCAATCACGATAGCCACCAGCGTTGGCACTACATTGAAATATTGCAATTCACACAAGACGCCCGCAACAAGGCAGCGTGTTTGATCTGAGGAGTTTGCGCGATACATGTTTTGCCACTTGTTGGGTGCTGTTCTCGCCAGTAAGCGGGACGCGTGCAAACCACCCACCCATACATTCTGTGACGCGCGTATTCCACGAACACTTTCCCCGAAACTTTGTCTACCACCGGAAGTGAAGTAAAGGACTTTTGGAATAGCACAGGAAGTAGAGAAAAGAGTTTAGGTAAACATGGTGTGGGTGGTGATGGAAGTGTGAGTTCTAAGAGTTCTGTGATAATAATGTCTCGAAGAAAACAGGCGAAACCGAGGTCTCTAAAACGTAAGTAACACAGTAACTATAAATTCAATTAGCGAATGAAAAAAATATGTCTAACTCAACACAAATAATTGCGTATTTTAAAAGTCCTATAAGTTTCAATGATAATAAGACTGTTTAAATTGAAACATAGTCCTAGGAATAAGAGGGAAATAACGTTAAATGAAAACTTATGCAATAATCAAAATAAATAATAGCAAGTCTCAAAGCTCTACATATTATGAGGCGGAGGCTGGTTTTAAACTATCTACATGTATTTGCTACAATGTTCTTTACTTTTGGCCGTTTTCCGGTGTATAGAATTTTCAGAAATAAATGTTAATTATGATATCAGCTAAGTGGATAACAGTTGAGACTTGAGTCATGGAATATGTCGGATATATGTATGTGTTACGATTACGATACGATGTAACTCATCAACTTTTTAAAAGTTATTTAGATGATGATTATTAAGATGGTAAAAATATACAGGAGGCTTATTAAAATTGACAGCTATTTTTTAAGGTTCCGTATCTTAAATGAAAATAAAGGGATCCCATAGACTATAAGGCTTATGGGATCCTACGTTGTCCGTATGACCGTCTGTCGAGTCCCTTGTTAACAGGAATGCGTGGAGGTATACAGTTGAAATTAATAACAATTACTAATATTTGTGATCCCTTAGAGCTGTAAAAAAATCAAACTTCCAGGTCAACGCAATCAAAATACGGCCGTTTAAGCCGAAAATTTGATGAATTTGCATGTTACTCGCAAGGGAGTCAAAACCTATTGGGTGATCGTTAAAGAACAATGGTCAGAATTTGCCCAGTGTTGCAGCAATTTCTAACCTATGTTAAAATGAAGAACCGAATAATCTATTTTTTTATTTGTAAGGCAGCATGCTTCCGATAGGAAGCATAGATTCCCAAACTTTTTCACTGTGCGCCCCCCTAAACGCTCTACTTAAATTCCCTTCTTAATTGTATGTGAAGTTAAAAATTATTATTATTCTGTTAAAAGAAGGGCCAAAATGGGGGGTTATGAGAGAGAGGAAAGGCTAAGGAAGCAATTAGAGTACTAGGCCAAGCCTAACATTAGTTAAGAGAGCAGCGCCAGCCGCCCTGCCGCGCCGTTGAGGTTTCACATGGTTTTTGAGTCAAGTTAGTAACAACCAACAAGACCAGTTGTGATAGCCCTGCAATTTCGACGATTAACGAGTTACCAATATGATCTGTAGCTCAATTCCGTAACTGTACGAAACCAATCCCGACAGCTTTCAAATTGAGCTTTTGAAATTGACTTTGACCAATAAAAACGCGATTAGTTCACATGAGCTGTTATCTACAGTTTTCTAATTTGAATTTAAAAGGAATCATGATATAATAAGGGATACAGAATTGAGTTAGTGTTAAGAAATACGGTGCCAGCCGCCCCTGAAAATTTGAGTAAAAGTTGAATAACTTACACCCAACAAGAGATTTTTTGAGGGGCGGCGCTAGCCACCCTTGAAATTTTACATGAAAATTTCCATTTCCGCGACGTGACATTATTAATTTGAACAAATACAGTTCTGGGGCCGCTCGCTGCGCCCTCATTTGGATCACTTCACGCTCTCCTTGGGGGGCGCGCCTCCAGGTTAGGAACCCGTGCTGTAATAAATCAAATAAAAAGTTACATCCGTTTTGAAAAATCTAGTACCCTCATGATAGTTCATATTTCGCGGCAAAGTGCAAAGCTTTAACCGATTATGAATTAACAACATAAAGCTTTATATATTTTTCATTTGACTGTACAGCACACCTTTTTAACTTACATAAAAATAGACAGACATATCATCAAGTTTCTGGATTTTGGAGCCGGCTGTTACTTATTTATTCAATTAATTAGAGTCTGCGGCCTTGCAATAAAATGGTGTAATTAATCAGATCTTCATTTTAAGCTAAGTTAGAAAGTGCTACACGCTGAGTCCACGGTCCGTAAAAAGTTGCCCATTGTTCTTTGCCATGACGCAAAGTCTTATAGCACAAGAAAAGGCAAAAATCCGAAAACCGTGAATTTGTGTTCCTTCACAAAAATGCGATTTGTGCGAAGCCCTCGATGCGCGAGTACGACTCGCACTTCGCCGGCTTTTCTTATAAACTCCATTTACACGTCAAAGTCAAAGTCAAATTGGTTTATCGCTTTAGATTCACATATAAGTACTTAGGATACCTCATTTTTTGCCCCTTCTCTACATTGGACCACTTGGGAGAAGGATGGCGAAGAAACTCAAAATCTCATTTAAAAATTGGTTAACTACTACAAATATTACAATATTAATTATTGTAATTATTAAGCAGGAATACATCATTACAAAATTATTAACAGCAAAGTCGGTGTTGAGTTAGATTAACCCCATACAGTCCCGTCATTTAATTAATCTTGAACATTGTAATATCCCTTTTTTGACAAAGTCGCTTTAACATGATTTAAATTGCTCAAATGGCAATTTAAAAATCTCCAGAGGTATCTTGTTGTAGTAGAGAATGCACTGACCCTTGAAAGAATTGCTAACCTTCGCGAGTCTAAACCGGGACGCAACCAGTCTGTGATTATTTCTTAGGTAAACATTACAGCTATCGCTAAGTTTGGAAAATGTTGTAAGGTTTTTTGTGTACATACATTATGTATTCGCTTATTGTACTAACTTCACCCATTGTTTTTTATATTACGCATTACGTGTTAATGATACTGTTTTTCTCTTTGCAATCAATCAATGAACGAACACCAAGTCCCGATCCTAACACACTCATTCACTACAAAACATGCAAACTCGCAACCTACACTCTCCGCATTCGCTCTGGTACTCATATCCCCCATTTGCCCACTTAGTATCATGTTAGCTAGTCCCCACAAACCATACAACATTAAAAGAGCTTGATGAAATATCAACATACATCGATAACTTTAAAATGTCCCAATTACTATGCTGCGACGTTGAAAAATGTAAATCTCTGATACTTGAACGCCCTAAATGCCTTACTGTGGTAATTATTCCTGCTTGAGTCACAGAGTAAAAAAGTGTTCGAGTTCAGATTAAATTTACCTTATCTCATTATACATAAGAGGCACTGACAGTTCGATTCGCAAACTTTTTCGACGCCTAATTATTCCTGCTTTCTACACTGGTAATTATTCCTGCTCGAGCCATTCTATCGCAAAATAAGCGTAGCAGTGGTTGCAATATAAACAACTTTATCTACCCACGTATCATAAACCCTCTTTACTGCGTACAAAAACCGCACGTTACGATCAGCATAATGTTAAACTACTTGGTAAAAACTCATTTCTTATCTGAAAAATTACACATTATGACCATAATGTGTAATCTTTCTACATATTATGACATTTAAATTTCGAACGCCGACGCCCGCCTGCGTGCCGCCCCTACTTTGTTTGTGAAGTTGGTACTACTGAACAAGCTAAACAAGTGCAAAGCAATTATCAATGCCACCATGCCAGTCGAACATGCGGTTCCTGAACATATTAAAGAGCTTATGATATGTGTGTAGATAAACTAGTGTATGTAACTGTACATAATTAGGCATTAAAACTCTCGAGTGATATTATTATGAAACCCACTCTCGGATATTAATGCCCTCCATTATGTAGCAGTCACATAAACTACTATTTTGGTTTTCCTGAAAAGGCTTGACATTGATTGTGGTGTTATTGTGTTGACCGAATGCTGGCTTTCGTCTTATGAGATATTACCGCAGCTTGATGAATCAGCCACCACACAAAAACTAACCTAATCCAAAATAATGGCGTCATGGTTTACGATTACGTCATATCAAGCTTACCGTCATGGAATCCTCGTTTATCGGAGGTAACTGCCTTATTTTAAAGCTAGAAAATGATGTTGGGATCATAGCAATATATAGGTCTCCTTCATGTAAACATTTAGACACATTCTATAACTCCTTAAATACCGTTTTATCTAATCTGTCAAACATAAAGAGCATTGCAGTCGTTGGCGATATCAATATTAACACTCTACCAACAACACTATCATATAAAAAGTATTTCAGAGGAGTCTAACCGCATGGTCTACTAACAGCCCACAACCTTCCCACAAACCAAGATCATATCTTGCTAAAGACCAATCTCTCAGCTCTTGCTGTAGAAACTAACTCCACAGTCACAGACCACCAAGCCGTATTACTCTGCTTAAGCTGCTCTATTAGCAGACATACAACAACTTCAGAGCATACTTCAGTAATTTTCAATGGTGTTTCAAGTGATTTCAAAAAAATTTACTTCCGACCCATTTATTCGTCGACTAACTCTAACTCGGCAATGGAGTTCCTAATTTCAGCTGCCCAAAACACCATTGACGATAACTCAGTCACTACTCTAATACCGCCGCGTAAAAGACCTATTAAACCATGGACCACTCCAGGCATCGTACACTGCATGAGAAATAAGGATGAAATTAATTAAAAAATTGGACGCGACCCCACTAATATTGTTTTGAAAACTTCTTTTAACAGTAACGAAACTTCTTTACTAACCTTATCAAAAACCTTAATATAGAGTACGATAAAACAGATAGATAAAGTAGGGATTCAATCACAAAAAACTGTGGGAGACAATTAATAAGATAGCATACAGAAGAAAAACTAAAACAAAAGCGACAGACATTCTGTTATCTTCCTCAACCCAGAGTTCCGTGAACGAGATCAATAATTTCTTTGTTAATGTGGCCAAACAAACAACAAATAAATCGTATGGAAATAACCCTATCCCCAGCCTAACCAACAGGACCTATGGTACCGCTGATTTTAGAGACAATTCGTTTGATCTGCTAGATACCGACGAAAAGGAAGTGGAAAGGCTTATCTCAAAAGCACAAGTTCAGTCGGATGGGACAAAACATCGAATAAAATGCTTAAAACTCTTTGGCATATACTTGTTCACCCACTTACTTATATTTAACCTGTGTCTAAAGATTGGCTGCTTTCCTAAAGTCCACAAAAAACCAGTCGTGACCCCTATTCCTAAGACTAGGGAGAGAGACCACGTCAACAACTACAGACCTGTCTAAATTCTGCCCTCCGTTTTCAAATGGTAAAACGGCTATGTTGGGATTGGAGAGAGCACAGCGAGCTTTACTCAAGGTTAGCATTAGCATTAGCAGCTTCAATCCTTACCTTTTCCCCACATCCTCCCTGTACCAATCCTCGAATGTCCTTAAGTGTTCGGCAGCTCTTTGTCCTCCATACCATCCTCAAACAACACACACACCTTATCTACACTCTCACAATATTAATAAAGCGCAGAGCTGATAGAGTATTTAATACAGCCTCACTATACCCTCCTAAATTTGCTTTCACTAAAAGATTTTACCTCTTTCAAGCATCACCTCTATATAACAAAGTAAACAGGATACTGTCAATATATTCTCTCAACAGGCACTCATGCAAGATCAATGTAACTAAATGGTTACATACTCTCAACTATGAGGATACTGGATGTCTTCTCCACTACAACAAGTATCACTTATTAATAACCTAAATTTATTTGTGTTACTATTTCGATTACTAACACCTCACCTCTACACACAACTACACATCCCACCTACAGTGGTAGGTGGATACATTTCACTACTCACCCTCTGAAACACACCCTACTTAGTGGCCAACAAACAGAATCTTGCGATCCCAAGACAATAGTCATAGGGCTAGGCAGGCACATACCGCCGATATCGTTTATAATAATATGTTAATGCTGTCTCTGTCTTTAAGTGGTCCACATCCTACAGTTATGTTTGCGGATGACTGTCCCGTTGTCACAAAATGTACAGAGCCACTAAACGTCGAACTAGATATAAACAATACATTGAGTGGGCTTGTCGAATGGCTTCAGAATAACAATCTAAAAATTAACCTACAAAAACTAAAATTATGCAATTTCATCAACCACAAAGCACACCCACCGAAATTAAACATAAACTATGATAACAATGACGCAGAAATAGTACAAACAATAAAATTCGTCGGACTGCACCTAGACCAACACTGCGGATGAAAACTGCACATAGAAAAACTGTGCTGTAGTTACGGTATCATCTTTTTCGGAAATTCTACTGATAGGGACAAAATATTTGGGCATCAGAAAAAATGTATTAAGGCCATCGCTGGCATGAAAAAGACGGAAAGCTGCTAACCCTACTTCAAAAAATTAGACACCCTAACTTTTCCATCGATATTTATTCTAGAGTGCTTAATGTTCCTTAAGAAAAACTATCATACACGTTTTATAGAATGAAACACAATTCACACAAGAAATCTACGTAATAAAAACCATATAAACTGGCCTGCAAAACTAAGTACTACACTTTTAATAAAAAAAAATAAACTATAGAAGTTAGAGTTTTAAAATAAAAAGCATTTTATAGAAAATTTTATCAGCTTTCTTTGAAACTACAGTAAACTATACATTAGTAACATTTTTAACTTAAAAAATAAGATAAAACAATAAAAATAGCCATTTTTAGCTAAGTCTCTAAAACTCAGTTGTTTCTTTATTTTTAATAACTGGTATTGCCTCCTCGAGCTCTAACTACAGCTTCAAGCCGGTTTGGCATACTGAACACGAGGTTTCGGAGCCGATGTTAGGGAATATTCTCACATTTTCCTATCAGGGCCTGTTTTAGTGCCCTGAGGGTGGTAGGTGGTGGTCTGCGGCTTCTGACTAGCCTCGCTAGCTTATCCCAGGCGTGCTTAATCCGGTTGAGATCAGGACTTCTTGATGGCCAAGCCATCACGCTGATACCAACCTCCTGAATATACTCTTGCACGACCTGAGCCGTGTGTGGCCGGGCATTATCATACATCAGCGATCCCTCACCCATATTTGCTAAATACGGCCCTGCGTACTCAATGAGAATCTCTTGGGCATATCTTCTCCCAGTCAGAGTTAGTGGCCATTTTCTATGGCCACTAACTTTGTGCGACCTTCTGAAGATATGCCAGCCCATACATGTACACTGCCTCCACCTTACTGGACTCTTTCTGAGAAGCAGGCTGGAAGGAATCTCTCACCAGTTCGCCTGTAGACAATTCTCCTTCCATCAGAAGTATAAAGTGAGAATCGAGTCTCATCTGTAAACAAAATTCTTGACCCTGTATGTGTTCATGGGCATATCGCAATCTCGCTACTCGATGCTTTCTCTCGAGTTTAGGACCACTCGTTGGTCTTCGGGGCTTAAGATTTGCTTCAGCAAGTCTTCTTCTCACTGTGTTGTCACTAATGTAGTCCCTTCGCGTCTGTTGCTGGACTTCAACTCCATTAAGGTGGCGATTTCTCAATAAAACGGTCTTCTCGGGTACTAGTACACCTGGGTCTGCCATTACAAGGTCTTCTCAGATGGTTTAAAGTCTCTTCGTACCTTCGCTGCATCTTCTGGACCGTTCGTAACGTCACATACACTCGGCGCCACGAATAAAGAGCTCTCGGAGAAACTGGCGGGGATTACTGCGCATGTGTACAGTCGCGGCATAATTCCGAAGTGCGTTTTTAGGGTTAGTGTGAAGGAATGAGTGTTCAGGACTTTCTTCACTTCTATTTTTTCTCTGTTTGATATTTTGTTGATTGGGATATTAGCCGATGTAAATAATGGACTTTGTGTCAAATAAACTATAGGTACTCTCTATTGACAACATTTGTTAACGTCAAGGTTGAAACCTATATATAAATAACCCCCTAGCATAGAATGCCCCTAGTCACTAGGGCCTAGTGAATATAGATACTTGTAGTAATAGTCCTGCACACTCTTTTCTTCCCGCTGACTAATAATTTGTAATTCGACCGGGGCGAAAGATAACGTTGGGTAATATTGTATGCGACTGTACTCAAGAAGCTTCGAGACGTGCTTTCGGTGCGGGCATCGGGAAGCGACTGATCAACGAATCAGGTGCCGGCGCTGACTACCGCCCCCGTCGCTCCTCACTTCCCCGCGCCAAACACTTGTGAAAAGTGACTACTGCGCATTCAAGGACAAAGCTCTTTAGTCGTGGCGCCCGGTATACACCATTCTTGCAGTACGCCGCATAGGTACTTATGCCTTGTTCCAGAAAAGTCATGATCCTACCTAACACATTCTTCAGGTGAAAGAGGCATGATAAATAATGTTTATGTGCTGTGTGCTGTTGTCTAGCTTAGATTTTGTACCAAGACTTATCGATGAAGAAAAAATTTGAAAACAAAAACATAAGCAAAAAAAATAATTGTAAAATTGTAATTCGAGAGTGATTCTTTTTGTTTTTAAAGATTTTTTCAACTATTACTTAAAAGAAGGTTACCTACTATAAAGTTTTTATATACAAAATTAAACTCGTTTTCGAGTGCTCTTTATTTTGAAAGTATAAATTGTGCACTTAATAAGTTATTGCAATTTTAAAATTGTGATTCTTAGTTTTGCAGGCCCGTGTAGTACCTCCTTCTCCTAAATGCGTGCTATATAGAAATAGCGTTTTCTATGTCGCCATAAAAATATTTAACCTATAACCAAATGTATAGCATTATTTCATTAACAGAATAAAAACTTTGGATTTACATGTTTTAAAAAAACGGTTACTAAAATCTTACTTGTACTTACTATGATATCAATGAATACTTTAATGACAAAGAAATTACTCAACTAATCCGCGTCGAAGCAAAAGGGCTGGATTGAGTTTTCTTGGCGTTTCTTTCTCGTCTTGTGCCAGATTCTCAGTTTGCGAAGTTTGTAAAGCGGTGTAGCATCGCATAGATTCCTACCTAGAGTCATACCTATATAGAAACTATAATAAAATACTTATACTGATACTGCTTTAAGTTGTAAATATGTCCACTACTCTAAATATATTTAGATTAAATTTAGATTTAAGATGTTATATAATAAGGTTAATATTTGTACACCCAGTACTACTGGGTACCATCATTTGAAACACTGTTAATAATATAAAACCTAGTTATAAACAATGATGAACAAATAAATATTTTTGTCTTTTTTTTTTTTATTGTTTTACTCTCCTTTTGGCTAATAATGCCATCAAATTATTGTTATTTTTGCAACAAAAATGCACGTAGTTAATGTACTTAATGTATCAGCTACAACATATAAGGGCTGGCGCTTGGCATCAGAGACGCAGTTAATGTACTTAATCAGCTACAACATATAAGGGCTGGCGCTTGGCATCAGAGACGCAGTGTTACCTCTAGTTCGGTCACATCCTATTACATAATATCACTGTATATTTTTAAGCAAATTTTAGAATTTACTTTAACTATGTAATGTGAAACTGCCAAAGTTATTATTATTATTATATTTTCGAAAATAAATTATCTAGATACAGTTAGTATGTCAATTTCTTAAAAAGCTCTTTTAAGAGTATATATGTTGGCGGCCGATCGTCAAATTTGGCATATCGTGATGTGCCTCGGCTTATCATGATATGGCGGCATTATATCATATCGTTTCAAAACCAACTTTTGACGATCTGCCAGCCTATAACTCGGCATATCAAAAAGTAGGGTAACAATAGATTTGGCTCGGTAGGTTGAGTTAGGTTAGAACGTGTTTGTGCAACCAGCAGAGCGAGCTTGCGACTGAAAGCAGTGAAAAGCCAAATTTGGCTAGAGTAGGTTATTGTGGCTGAATTTCAGTTGAAATTAAGGATAGGTTGGAAGTTAGAAGAAGCAAAGCGGAGCGAAGCGTCTGCAAAAAACAACATTTAATATTGAGGATAATAAAAGTCTCTAAAATATCATCCTCGGATACCCAATAGTAGTCCATCGACTCCCTTGTGATGCTCATCCTACTTTTCATGATATGGTATATAACCTAAAAAATACTACTATCACTTTTTTAAATTATACAGAAATATTGATCTAGCATACGTGTAACAACAAAAATATCATTGTAAAAAGAAATAGATTTGTTTATTCGTAAAATTTTAACTATTTTACCATGTGACGTTTTCTATCCTTTGGCCATATCATGATGTTGCGCAGTGTTCACTGAGAATATCGACAAACGTTTGGTTCTCATTGATCTGCCAGATTTTGGTTTGGGCACACCATGATGTGCCCCATATACAACGGCGAAATTCAAGAAACGCCGCCATATCTTAATATGGCGTGACACATCATGATGTGCCCAATTTTACAATCGGCCGCCGACATATATATGTAGCTCAAATAGCTCTTTTCTGTAAAATAAAAACTGTTTGAATATCCGCTGCTTTCCCCCACAACAAGATGCCCTAAGACATGACAATATGAAAGTTACTAAAATATACTCTAGCCTCGATGTAGCCACATCAGTGTTTTGTCTGATGTTTCTAATAGCTTAAGCCGCAGAACTTAATTTACCAGCTAATTTATCTATCTGCAAATTGCTATCAATGGTTATTCCAAGACAGTTCGTATCACTTACTAATTCTAACGTGTTGCTGTCTAACACTAAATTGGTCTGAACTTGCCTGACGTTTGGAAGTGAGAATTTGATTTATAAGCGTTGGTTTTATAACAGTTGGTTTTATAAGCGTTTAATAATAAATTATTAATTGTGAACCAATTGTAGGTTAAAGTCAATACACCATTATAGTAGTTTATGTGACTGCTACTTAATGGAGGGCATTAATACTCGAGAGTGGGTTTATGAAACGAGCCGAAGGCGAGTTTCATAATAATATCACTCGAGAGTTTTAATGCCTAATTACGTACAGTTACATACACTAGTTTATCTACACACATATCATAAGCTCTCTTTGATGTGTTCAGGAACCGTATGTTTGACCGGCATTGTGGCTCTGCAGTTGTTTAGCTTGTTCTGTAGTACCAACTTCACAGACAAACTAGGGGCGGCATGCAGGCGGGCGTCGGTGTTCGAAATTTGAATGTCATAATATGTAAAAAAAAATACACGTTATGGTCATAATGTGTAATTTTTCAGATAAGAAATGAGTTTTTACCAAGTAGTTTAACATTATGCTGATCGTAACATGCGATTTTTGTACGCAGTAAAGAAGGTTTATGATACGTGTGTAGATAAAATCATTAAAATCTTCTTTTTCTTTCAATTTTGAAGACCAGTTAAGTGTCATCAGCAAACAACAGACGTCAGTCTGATTCCTTCCTTTGACGGTAAAGAACATACCATAGTAATGTAATCAAATCAATGGTTTGTGAATAAACTCAAACTCAAACTCAAAAGTACTTTATTACTGTAGATATTTACATATTCTTAGCAAACGTAATTTTTTGCCGCTTCTCTACATTGGACCACTGTGGGAGAAGAAGGGCGTAGAAACTCCCACAGATTGATTTTTAGATCTCTTTTAAAAATAGGTTGTGCTTAACTAATACAATTATGATTTATTTTTATTTAATAAGCTGGAATAAATAATTACAAAATTATTAACAGCAAGGTCTGTGTTGAGCCAGATTAACCCCATACAGTCCTGTCATTTAAGTAATCTTGAACATTGTAATATCCCTTTTTCGACAAAGTCGCTTTAACATGCTTTTTAAATTGCTCAAATGGCAATTTCAAAATCTCCAGAGGTATCTTATTGTAGTAGAGAATGCACTGACCTTTGAAAGAATTGCTAACCTTCGCGAGTCTAAAACGGGGCGCACATAGTCTGTGATTATTTCTTAGGTAAACATTACAGCTATCGCTAAGTTTGGAAAATGTTGTAAGGTTCTTGCGTACATACATTATATTTTCGAAAATAAATTGACTAGCTACTGTTAGTATGTCAATTTCTTTAAAAAGCTCTCTTAAGGAGTCTGTTCGTTTTAAATTATAAATTGCTCGAATAGCTCTTTTCTGTAAAATAAAAATAGTTTGAATATCCGCTGCTTTCCCCCACAACAAGATACCATAGGACATCACACTATGAAAGTGACTAAAATATACTAGCCTAGATGTAGCCACATCCGTGCTTTGTCTGATGTTCCTAACAGCGTAAGCCGCAGAACTTAATTTACCAGCCAATTTATCTATGTGGGGTCCCCACTGCAATTTGCTATCAATGGTTATTCCAAGAAACTTCGTATCATTTACTAATTCTAACGTGCTGTTGTCTAACACTAAACTGGTCTCACACAGTTCTCACACAATAACAGTTAGTAAATACATGAATTCTCTGTCGAACGATCATTTTAATGCTTGGTACATTCGCAGTTCGCAGATTTGTAGGTTCTTCTTAATTAGTTGCATTGTTTAGTAATTTGAGTGTTCGTTTCTCTGATATTTCGCTATCTCCGCTGTTATATATCACTTTTTATCCATTACCTTTCCAATGTTTCATACTATACATATACAGTCATACCTACGCTATTATGTATACCAGTACAATTAAACATAAACATAAACATAAGCATTTACATACAGGCACATACGTATAAATATATAAATATTGTTTAAACATCAATAATTTAGCTGTCGTCCAGAATTTAATTTGCAATACAAAAGTTGCATGTTATATTTATAATGACCAGCTTTTAAAATCCTTAATTTTGAAACCTAAGTCGATGGAATAGGAAGATATTTTTTTCTTCATGCCGCACATTATGGCATGTACAGAACCCTCTATGTTGTTTCACTATGACGTTACTTATCCTGTGACACTTGGGGAAACGTAAGTATTTTAACGATTCTAACATGTCTGATTCTGTTCAATGTTTAGTCAAAATCTTGAGCTAAAGAAACACACTCAGATACTTTATGTACTACATGAACCCTGAAAACATTACCACGATACACCGTTATTTGGGCAGTCCTGTTAAATAAATATTTTTTAATACATTTTTATTTATTTTCGAACTAATTTGGTCTATTCAAAGTGGTTTTCTCAGTGTTGTCCATCATCCATCATCTTCCCAACCACAGGAGAAAGAATCACCCACTTTCACTAATCAATTCTACTAACAATGTGATATAGACCGCTAAACTTGTGCGTCAGAATGGCCGGTCGTCTATAGCTCCTGGCTCTGAGTTTATTGAGGCATTGCTACTATTTGCTACCGATCATTACAAATAACCTACCTGTGACAAATTCCAGGGAATCATAAAAAACAATCTGACCGGTCGCTGACGTCTCAGACTGGCAGGTCACGTAATATAAAATCTATATACGGCACGACGCACTTTTTAATCTGCGCATTGCCAATAATTGTTACCAAATTGCTTCATAAGCTATAAAACGATGGATCAGCCTTATCTTTACTAGCAATTGGGAATGAATCTTTTTGACCGCTGTGATCGGAAGGTAAGAAGTTATTTCATTTTTACTTATCACAAAAAACGTTATCTAAGCAAGTTTGGCTGGTAAGTATAATTCTAGTCGTCTTTAGATATTCATGACATAAATTAAATTATTTGAATAAAGTTATTAATCGTTGTTTTATTGTTGTATCTACAAGCATACCTGAATATTGAATATTGAATATACTTTATTGCACAAACACAGAAGATACAGATACATCAATATCGAAACTAGGTGTACAAAGGCGAGCTTATCTCTAAAAATAGTTTTCTTCCAGCAAACCTAAGATAGATAGGATAAATTAAAGAACAGGTAGACCTATGTGCACAACGTTAAATAATTAAAATAATAAACTTCTTACAAACATGTACATAAATACATATCAATACAAATAGATTAAATTATACTACAAAATATACATCAATACATTATACTTACATGCATCTATTATGGAAGAGAAACATAGTTATGTTATTTTAAGTGACTTTTAAAAATATTAGCTGACAGGCTGTCTCTGATGGCGCTAGGAAGTGTGTTCCAGAGCCTGATATCTCGTAGTCTGAACCCATGTTCATATGCGGCTGTGTTGTGTTGCGGAGTTATAGGATTAACTAAGATGTTGAAGAGGCAGGGGCAATAATTACCTTTTTTCTGTTATTACGTAATTTAGTGAGTCCTTCCTCCATAATTTTAACAAATATTTATAAATTGCCATGGCCTTTCTTATGCCTCGGAGGTCTGTAGACACAAACAATAGTATGGCTATCTAACTCAACACAGGATGCCTCTATTTATCTTTGAACAGGAAGTGGAATATATTTAAATTTTTTCACGTTATTTTAGTTTAGTGGCGCGGCATTCGTGGCAGCGAGCGGCGCAACGCGTGCGCTGTTGAGCTGCGAGGTGCCTCCTCGTCGACGACGCACGGCGAAGCCGTTTCTTTGTCGGGACAGCGGTGGGCGCTGCAACACTCACGTTGAGGGGGGTCAAGACCAGAGTTTGTGATGTGGCCTCGTCCTCCTTGCTGGTCTCATCTTCCTCGTTCTCAATTAGAAAGCCCACCAATTCCGCGTTCTGGCGTTGTAGCTGAACTAACTCAGACGTCGCGGCTCTGAGTTCGACTAACTCACTCTATACTTTGGCATAACATTGGAGCGCCTTTGCCTGGAGGTCACGTAGATGCTGGTTTTCTACTCGGACATCTTGGAGGTCTGACTGTAAACCTACATTATTTTCCCGAAGCTCTTGCAGTAAGGAGATTATTTTTGTTCTGTTCGGTTGTCTTTTCAATCATAATTTAAATAGTTTTACAATCCCTCTAGTTTACTTCATGAATTTATTTCATGACATGACAAGGGATGTCAGGTGGACGTTGCCTTTAAGGACTTCCTTAAGGCATTCGACTGATAACGACGTCCTAATGAAGAAATTATGTTCCATTGGATTTGTCCCACGGCTGTTGGTTTTCTTCGCTGACTACCTGAAGAACCGTCAGCAACATGTGCGACACAACTGTTTTGAGTCCCAACCGTACCATACATGGTCGGGCCTTAGCAAGGGTCTTTTCTAGATCCGTTGTTATTTATCACTATGATAAATGACCTGGAATTAGAGCTCAAATATGCCAATGGCCTTTTATGCAGACGTTGTAAAACTGATACTTCCCGTGGGTTCAGAGGATGATTGTAGTTTGCTGCAGGAAGATCTAGACGCGGTCCATAGGTGGAGTGTGAACAACAAACTCCTATATAATACTGCCAAATTTTATGTAATGTCCTTTACGCGCTCTGCTCAGCCTATAAGCGCAACGTTTGACACTCGGTACGGAGTCTCTGACTCAAGTATACTCGATTAAGGAACTCGGTGTTATGTTCGACCCTAAACTTACATTCCAAGAACACATGAGAACTTTGGCCAAGGAATGCTTTAAAAAATTGGGGTTTGTAATATGGAATAGTAACGATTTCCGAAATCTGGGTGTGGTCCAGCTTCTATACAAGGCGCTAGATTCATGTTTTTTTTTATTGAATATTAATAAATAAATTATCTTATTCAACGTCAAAATTATACTTACTTATAACTACAAGTAAATTTTTTGAATAAAAAAAGACTACACCGTTTCGGAAGGTGGGCCTCGGGGTTAAGAAGAAACGGCAAGAAACTCCCCCATAGCCTCTTTTAAAAAAAGTGACTTCACAACTTAACAGGTACTACTGGTTTCGGTCTAAGGAAATTCGCCGGCGAGTGATAGACTTAATCCATCGCCCCTCGTCGAATTTCTGTGCGCTGAGATTCCTTAATACTTTAATAATACTTTCTTAGTAGAGAGAACCAAACTTGAATCTAGCTCGGTTGTTTGGAATCCGCACGAGCTCATACATACTTTAGCTCGAGAAGGTACACAAAGCTTTCCTACGATACCTATATAAGAGGAAATTTGGATACTATCTTTACCTTTATCCATCCGCTTTTATATTGGGTATACTCGGATACAACTCACAAGAGGTAAGACCACCGAGCAGCTTCTGACTGTGTGTCGATTGTGCGAGGCGACAGTGACTGTATCGCACTTGTCGGTACCGCGCGCGCAGGCACCAGCAGCTATTAGCGGGTGGCACGCACAGCATGGTGGCGCGCCACCAGTATCCGCTAGTGAGGTTGCGGAACAGTCTCAACGCTCTGTTGGCTGCAGCACCGGTGACTGATCTGTTTAGTCATATATGGAGGCATATTGTGTGGCAGGTAAAATAATTTTGGCTAATTATTTTATTTGATAAAGACAATTATTATAAATTAACTTGACTTGTAATTTGACTTGTATATGTCACCGTAAGATAGTCAAAACAATCAGTTGATAAACTAACGTTTTTTTATATACACAGATAGTAAACTGTAGCGTACTGCTTACTATATCACGTTAGTTATATACTGCTTACTATATCAACTAACGGTTAAAACTGTTAAATAGTAAACTGGTTTAAACTTGAATTGCAAACGAAATACCAGGGCAAACACTGCGGTAGCTTAGGTGTAGACTAGAGGGGGCGAGCGCAGCGAAGCCCCCGAATAGTCTTCGTGTTAGGTTTAATGTAAGAACAAAATAACCGTAAATTCTAAAGCCTGTCGGTCTGGTTTACTATCTGCCGATAGTTGATCAACTACCGCGTTAGTCTATCAACTATCGCGTTAGTCTATCAACTACCGCGTTAGTTTATCAACTAACGGTTTTGACTATCTTCCGGTGACATATATAATTTGACTTGTACTCGATAATTTATGATATTTGAATAATTTGACTATTTATTTGTAATTTGTATAATTATAGACGTAATTATTGCCATTGGTAATCTGTACTGCGCATTGGTTGCCACTGTAATGCTGTAAATATTTGAAATGAAAAAAAAAGAAAAAGAAAAAACTTTTAAATTTTTCTGCATCTCATCTAACATCTCAGTGTAATATACGTCAAACGGGCAATTTGACATTTGACATTGATAAATAAAGTATGCGATTTATTTGATACCTTCACGTAATTTAATAATACAGTAATTCATAGACACATCGGCACCATTCGGGTGCTATCGTTGTTCCGAGTTTTACCGATAGGAAAGGATTATTCACTACATCTGTACTTGTCTGCAAACGCCTTTCCCATATAGAGTCGCAGAGGCCCTGATGTTACCGCGTTTAGCTGGCTATCTATAAAACAAGTAATGTCAAAAGCGAATTGCAGACCAGACCTTTCCACCGCAAGGCATCAACGTGAATCTGGAAATAATTCGCGCCGTCAAAGAGCCACCCGAAAAATTAACGAGCCTAACTTACCAGGTGGCCACATGGGCGTCCGAAATTAATAGTGTTGCACCAATGAGCTGGCTTTCCAGCGTGTGATGGACGCGATGCGACGCGTGGCCTGCGGACCCCTAATATCACCGTTTTGTCAGTGACGGCTCGCGGTCGCCCGCGACAATTATGCAACGCCGGTGGTTCCGCAGCTACGGTTACCGTATGCTGAATTCACTTTTAACTGCTGCTTTTTGAGCAAAGCATAGGGTGAAAATTCAGTTAGATACACAACCTTAATTCTAGTAACGGGAGCTTTCATATTGTAATTTAGGTACCGAGGGAGTATTGTAGATTTTAGCTGTTAAAGGTATCCTAATAGTCTGAATTTTCGATTGTCTGACCTTCAAGATTTCCATAGTTTCTATATGAGGATAGGAGCACAGTTGTCTCCTGAGAAGGAAATTAGCCCTGAAACGTGGAATGATACCGGAATAACACACTTACTTAACAAACCCAACTCTCCAAGGTGCTAGAAACAAACCTGAAGAGTTTCTAAAGTCTTTTCGTTCGTTACGTTTAAGTAGCGATCGTTAGTATGCGTAAGTATTTCTTAGACAAGTTAGGTATTCTGATTCCTGAAAATTTACTAGCGTGCCTGTCACAATATTTTGGAGCCCTTTTGGTTACCACGTCGAGTAAGCAAGACAAGCCACTTCTGAAAGAAAACGGCTAAATCGTTGTATGGAAGACTGCCCCCGACATGTTTAAGCATTGTACCTAGCGATATACAATTCTGAATGGCTTAATATCAGTGTTTCAATCGTTTCAGGAACTTCTGATTTTTTGAAAATAAAATTGTATAATTCCTTCGTTATATTGTAAACAATCAGACAAAGCGATCAATCAAAGCAATGAAACGACGTCCGAGTCTACTGACGTTTTTTTTAAAGTGATGTGATTGGTTGGATAGAATCGATAAGGTGTTTTTTTTTCTGTTAACCATAATTTAGTCTTTATAATGGATTAAGCTAGTTTACAATGTAGCTACGCCACGGTGACATGACTGCGACGAAACTCATATGCCCGTATAAATTTGGTTTCAAATAATTTGCATGAATCTCAAACACAACACTAAAGAATGGGGAGTCTCAGTCGCATCTCGTGTTCAGGGCCTTAGTTACTTAATTTTGATACTGTTAAGCCATTGACTGAATTATCATAAATGATGTGCATAAAGTTAGTTAATTAAAATAATAAACTACTTACAATAAAATAAGTACATACAGACATAATATCAAAGCAAATAGATAAAATTATATTACAAAATTTACATTAATACAATTAAGTTACATAAGTATATTATGGAAGAGAAAGATAGTGTTATTTTAAGTGACTTTTAAAAATATTAGCTGACAGGCTGTCTCTGATGGCGCTAGGAAGTGTGTTCCAGAGCCTGATATATCGTAGTCTGAACCCATGTTCATATGCGGCTGTGTTGTGTTGCGGAGTGAGAGAGTTATAAGCTGTGACCGAGTGTGAGATCTCTGAGGCCTATCCGAAGCTAGAAATTCAAAACGATCTCGTAAGAAGCCAGGGTAGCGAGGATTAAATTAGATGGTGAAGAGGCAGATAAGGATATGAGAATCCCGACGAAGACGGATAGGGAGCCACTTTAACTCCCTGAGATACTCTGAGACATGGTCGTTCTTGCACAGGCCGAAGAAAAACATAATCCCGAGGTTTTAAAGTCACTTAAGTTTGTTCAGTTGCTCTTCGTTCGCGCTGACCCAACTTACGCCAGTGTAATCGATCAGGGGAAGGAAAAGAAACTGGGCAAGCGTGATTTTTGTCTGACGACGCAGGAAGTTTTGAAGTCGCTTGAGGGATTGAAAAGTGGCAAAGACACGCCTAGTCACCTACTGACCTCGCTGACATGCGCTGACCAGGAAATTTGGTTATCGAAGAAAACTCCTAGATTTTCAACCTTAGTACTGTACGAGATTATGGTGCCATCTTACGTTACAGGGGTAATGGGCAGATGCTGGAACAACTTAAAGGAAAACCTGAAACCAATAATCAAAGCCTGCGACGTACTAGGCTTGACAAGTAGTCCAAAAGAAGTGGCTCAAACCCTGATTCTCTCGAGATCGGCATTTAACATTCCTACAGCAGATACCATATCGCAGGGAGAAAAATTACGATAAATCTGGAGATCGTCTGCGTAAATATGATATGACGGGGAGAACTCTCTCGAGAGATTTAATTTGTGAAGATAGAAAAGAAGATGAGAGAGAATACCACCCTGAGGGACCCCCGCAAAGAGGTGACACCACTCCGTTGAAGTCACCTCCGACTTAATACGTTGATGGTGACCTCTCAAGTTAGAGTCGAACCAGCTAGCAAAGAAGGAGGACGCATTCAGGGACTTTAATATCTCAACGAGAATATCAAAATCGACGCAGGTAGAGGCGCTGCTGAAGTCGAGCAGTGCAAGCGTAACGAGCTGTTTTCGTCCATGACTTGCTGAATGTCGTCGGTGACTTTAACTAAGGCCGTAATAGTGCTATGACCAGGCCTTAAAACGGATTGGAGGTGATTCAGCAAGTTGTTTTAGGATAGATAGGAGGAGGTAAGCTGAGAATGGCCAATGGATTAGGCCTTTGGAGAGGATAAGTAGTATATAAATTGGACTAAACCACAGATTGTTACTCCAGAGAGAGGCAACAAATGCACCTTCTTCGCGTACTTAGTGAGATGTTTCGTCCCAATACCGCTTAGTCGCTCTATGGCTGTCATAAATGTCAGTCGACAAACATAAAAATGCCTCGCTGTGCAATATGAAACTGCAAAACTCAAGCAACGCTGATTGCAAAGGAAATGGAAATATTTCCTTTCATAGGTAAGTAATTTTTCTTTTGAAATTCACCTTATTTAATTTATAATCAATTATTTTTAATTGCTAGTAGCGTCGTCCCGGTTCGACTGAGATAGGTTAAAACTTAGCGTATTTCCGATGGACGTTATCTACTGCTGATTCCACTTTATACCATTCATGACATCTATTTCATAAGCCCTTAATGAACACTAAAACAACCTTTACTTTCCTTAAACGTAAACATAAACATAAACATTTATTTACAGACACAATCATTGCTTCTGGCCCCACACTCGGAGTCCCTGTGTTGTGGGTATTAGAAACAACGACGTCATATACATATCAACATCCAAGACCTGGGGTTTTTTTTTAGCCCAAGCAGGGGATCGAACCTGGGACCACTTGCATAGTAAGCAGAGCCACAATCGCAGCGCCCGAGAAGTCACCCACCTTTCAGCTGCATTTTGCATACAGATTTTCTCATTTTTCTGTCGAACTAACTAAATAGTGTTGTGCACTGCCACGAATCATGAACAATATCGCTGTATGGTTTGATTTTATTGACATAGGATTGAAAATTCTACGTAGCATTGCAATATATTATTTTATTTAAACATAGTTTAGATATTATTAAGTATTGTTATGTTTTCATTTTAATAATTGTTATAAAAATAATATGGACGACCGGTTTAACCTAGTGGGTTGTGACCCTTCCTACGAAGCTGACGGTCCTGAGTGCGAATCCCGGTAAGGGCAAATATTTGTGTGATCATGAGCATGAATATTTGTTTCTTAGACTTGAATGTTTTCTATATATTTACTGAACTATTTATCTCTATTAAATATATCGCCGTATAGTACTTATAACACAAGCTTTGTTGAGCTTAGTTTGGGCCTATTTTTGTGTAAGAGTTTCCTCTAATATTTATAGTTCATTATTATTATAATTTCAGGTTTACTACGCTTCCTATAGTAAAAAGGATATGGATTGATTCTCTAACAACTAGGCAAAGAAATTAGTTTCCTGCTAAACATAGCAGGTTTTTTTCCATAAACTTCAATAAAGATGACTTCTGTGGGATAACCAAGCTACTCAAATTGACGAAATAAGCATTTTCCACCATACATATACTTCAGAGCATGGATAAATGAGAGGTTAAGGTGAACAAACAATATCCTTTAATTACGTACATATACTTTTTATTTAAATAACGTTTTAAATATTAGTTTTATCTATTACATCTAACTGACAAAACTTGGTAGGTGGTGCCCTCAGATAAGTCAGCTGTGCTATTGAATCGATTGGGTGGCGCGACTTTGAATCGGATTCACGGTTAACATGTCAATCTGCCACTAAAATGCGCTCACAGCAGGTTGTAAAAAAAATACACGCTTGGTTCTCATACATTTCAGCGTATTTGCGTCGTCTAATTAGAGTAATGGTCTGTGGACAAAAATCTTTTTCGTTTCGATGTTATGGGTAACTAAAGCTTTTTTCCACACATTAGAGAAGGAACTATTGGAGAAAGAAGTGTTTATTATATGTGTAATAGCTAGAAGAAGCTCGTTGAGCACACTGCTGATCATTATGGAGCAATTATTGTCACCCACAGCTTTGGAGGAAATGGCGAGCACTGCTTTCCTAACGGCATCAGGATGCTATCGAAGTTTTTTGCGATCCATCGAAAGCATTTGATTGTGTTGATCATAATACGCTATTAAGGAAATAAAATAATTAAGGAGTTAGAAATAAAGCGTTGGATCTACTAAGATCATACCTAAGCAATACGATTCAAAAGGCAGAAGCCAACGGCGTTAAATCGGATGGATCGGGTGTAAAAATTGGCATTCCACAAGGTTCCATATTAGGCTGACTGACAAAGTGTTGTTTACTGATAATTCTTCAATGGTCTTCAAAATTTAAAGACAAAATGAAGATTTTGATGATGTTAATGTTGTATTGTCTTTAACCTTGAATTGTTTCACAGTTAATAATTTATTGTTAAACGCTGGTAAAACCAAGTGTATCAAAATCTCACTTCCAAATGTCAGGCAAGTTGAGACCAGTTTAGTGTTAGAAAACAGCACGTTAGAATTAGTAAATGATACGAAGTTTCTTGGAATAATCCATTCATAGCAAATTGCAGTGGGGACCCCACATAGATGGGAAATTAAGTTCTGCGGCTTACGCTGTTAGAAACATCAGACAAAACACAGCTGTGGCTACATCTAGGCTAGTATATTTTAGTTACTTTCTTAGTGTCATGTCCTATGGTATCTTTGTGTGGGGCAAAGCAGCGGGTATTCAAACTATTTTTATTTTACAGAAAAGAACTATTCGAGCAATTTATAATTTAAAACGAACAGACTCCTTAAGAGAGCTTTTTAAAGAAATTGACATACTTACTGTAGCTAGTAAATTTATTTTCAAAAATATAATGTATGTACGCAAGAACCTTACAACATTTTCCAAACTTAGCAATAGCTGTAATGAAATAATCACAGACTATGTGCGCCCCGGTTTAGACTCGCAAAGGTTAGCAATTCTTTCAAGGGTCAGTGAATTCTCTACTACAATAAGATACCTCTGGAGATTTTGTAATTGCCATTTGAGCAATTTAAAAAGTATGTTAAAGCGACTTTGTCGAAAAAGGGATACTACGATGTTCAAGATTACTTAAATGATGGTACTGTTTTGGGGTTAATCTAGCTCGACACAGACCTTGCAAAACAATTTTGTAATTATTTATTCCTGCTTATTGATCATAATGATTATTTTTTTCATATTTGTATTAGTTAAGCACAAACAATTTTTAAAAGAGATCTAAAAATCAATCTGTGGGAGTTTCTACGCCCTACCTCTCCCACAGTGGTCCAATGTAGAGAAGAGGCAAAAAATGACGTTTGCCAAGTTTAGGTAAATATCTGCAGTAATAAAGTACTTTGACTTTGACTTTGAATTACATTCCCATCAGTTTAATTGATCGCTTCGTCTGTTTGTTTACGTTATAATGAAGGAAATGTACTATTTTATTTTCAGAAGTTGCTGAAACTATTGAAACTGATATACAGTCATCCAGAATTGTGAATCACTAGGTGAATATCATTGCTTAAAAATGTCGGGGGCAGTCTTCCATACATCAAATTAGCCGTCTTCTTTCAGAAACGGCTTGCCTTGCCTACCTGACTTGGTAACTAAAAGGGCCCCAAATTATTGTGACAAACAAGTAAAATTTCTGGAATCTGAATACCTACCTAAACAAGTCTATGAAGTTCTTACATACCTATACTTGCGATCGCTTCTTGAACGTAACGAACGAACGACAAAAGGACTTTAGAAGCTCGTCAGGCTTAGTTCTAGCACCTTGGTGAGTTGGGTGTGTTTGAGTGTTATTCCGGTATAATTCCACGTTTCAGGGCTAATTTCCTTCTCAGTTAGTTTCAGTTCTCAGACTGGTATTATTGTATATACGATAATACCAGTCTCGTATTGTAAATAAAGAATAAATCAGATTGGGTCAGATACATTAGGGGACAAATTTCCCCCAACATGTCGCTGCAACGTGACGCTGCAACGTTGAACAGTGTCCCAAAACATGTCCCGTGTGTCCCGAAATATGCACAGTTTGCTGAATTGGAAACTTTAATTCCGAAGTATATTTCAAAAACTTAAAGATCAGTCAGAAAACTACTAGATGATCAAAAGTCAAATTAATAAATAGTTTTACAAATGATACACCCAACTGACGATTTTTAATTCAAATTTTCCTAGGGAAAACGACATTTTTAAAGATTTGTTACGATCGCCACATTTTTTCACCTAGCAGCCCCTGGTGGTTGAAATTTTGGACACCACCATAACAAAATTAAATTCATAACTGCAATAAGGCAATTATGTCAGTTGCTGCGCAGAACAGTGCAAAAATTTAGTGTTTTTGAAATATTTCAATAATTCATTCACCAAGTTAAAAACTTAAAAAAACCGACTTTAAGTTCAAGCCCTATTTCTTCCTCCCCGGTCGGGGTCCGAATGAAGTCTGTGTACATGAAAATGCCTCATCAAACCTTTTGCTGCACGGAACCACAAACCAAAACAACATCTGTGTATATATTTTTAAGTGCTGAATCAATTTTTAATAAAATTTGTATAGGTTCACCTATAAATTATGTCCTACCAATCAAAATACGAATCATCACAATCGGTTCATAATTGACGGAGTAACAAACACAAAAAAAAAAAACAAAAAAAAACAGACGATTAAATGAGAGCCTCCTCCTTTTCGAAATCGGTTGAATACCACTGATTATGTCTGTAATTTTAAATACTACTACTTTAAGATATTTTGAATACCTATTTTTGACGCAAGAACCATACCAATATTCCTTTGACCCTGCTCAGATTTCTATTATTTATATTATTTAGGACATGAAGGTTTAATAATAATCTAGACAATAAAGCTTAAAACCGCAATTAGACTAAAACCTATACTATATTAAAAAACCTCAAGATCGCTAGCGGGCAGCACAATGCCCAATTCAAAATTCAAAAAGAGTTTATTTCCATAAGAAACACATACTTAGGTAATATTTGGAGAATGTCAAATCTTAAACTCACATGTATAAGGTACAGGGAAATATAGAACTCAATTTGAATTCCGTCACCTCAATGTTTTAGATGCTGGAGGCAAAGAGGCGACTAGAAACCTCCAGCTTTATACGTTATTTTTTACAGAATTGGAGCAAACACCTTCCCAAGCTTTCTTGTCTTCTACATAATCAGATATTTTGTAGTAAGCTTTTTTGCATAAGTGATTTTTAACAACATTTTTAGATTTATTTACAGACAATTCTTGTAACTCAGTCGGTATTTTGTTGTAAAAGTGAATACATTGCCCTTTTAAAGATACATTAACCTTATGGAGCCTAGTAGTAGGTATAGCTAGTTTATTCCTATTTCTAGTGTTGACATTATGCCTGTCGCTATTCTTAGGAAATTTATCAATATTTTTGTGGACATACATTAGGTTTTCATAAATATACTGACTCGGCACTGTCATAGTGTTAATTTCCTTAAATTTACAACGCAGTGACTCTCTGGGACCCACATTGTAGATTGCACGAACAGCCCTCCTTTGCAGCACAAATATTATGTTAATGTCTGCAGCGTTCCCCCACAGCAGTATGCCGTAAAACATAATGCTATGGAAGTAGCTGAAGTAAACTAGTCTAGCTGTTTCCACGTCCGTAAAAAGACGGATTTTTTTAACTGCATAAACTGCGGAACTGAGTTTTTTTGATAGCTTATCTATGTGTGGGCCCCACTGAAGCTTATTATCTAAGGTGATTCCTAGGAATACCGTGCTATCTACAATTTCTAAATTTTCACCTTTAACATTAACATTAGCCGAGACTTGTTTAACATTGGGGAGTATAAACCGAATACATTTAGTTTTGTTATTGTTCAGTAAAAGATTATTAGCACTAAACCAATTGACTACCTTTGAGATTGCATTATTCACATCGTCAAAGTTCAAACTGCGTCGTTTCATTTTAAACAAAAGTGAAGTGTCATCTGCAAACAGTACAATCTCATGATTATCTCTGATAAGATGCGGCAGGTCATTAGCATAAACCAAAAACAGGAATGGCCGAGTATGGAACCCTGCGGTACACCCATAGTAACATGGAGATCGTTTACCATTAATGTCAACTCTCTGTATCCTGTTATTTAGATAAGAAGAGAGAAGATCTAAAGAGTTATCCCTAATTCCTTAGTGATGTAATTTCCTGATCAATGTCCCATGGTCAACGCAATCAAAAGCCTTAGACAAATCGCAAAATACTCCTAGAGCATCATGCGACTCCTCCCAGGCATTATATATATGTGATATTAACTCAATACCGGCATCAGTAGTTGATTTGCCTTGTGTTAAACCAAATTGTTTACAGTGGAGCATGTTGTTGGTGTTGAAATCTGTAAGAAGTTGATTTAAAATTACTTTTTCAAATACTTTACTAAATGTAGGCAATACCGATATCGGTCTGAAGTTAGAAGCGTTAGATGTACTACCCGATTTAAACAAAGGTACTATTTTACTGTGTTTCATTAAATCAGGAAACACGCCAGATTCAATAGATGCATTAAATATTATAATAATATTAATAATAAAGAGTCTAAAGACTGTAGTAGAGATTGGGATGTCAGTAAAAAAAAGCAAACGCTTTAGCTACATCAATATCATTCTTGAAAGTAATATCATTAATTTTTTATTCATATTCATTGTTTTTAATACTGACCTTTCCAGTCTCACTTTTAAATATATCCCAAGTTGATTTAATTTTGTTATCACTTTTTCTTATTTTAGATCTGATATAATTAGATTTTGCAATTTGACAAACTAATATATAAAACTAACCAATATGCTGGCACCTCGCTGTATGGCTAAACTGATACGTTGAGCGAGGTGGGTTGCAGCTCTAAGGTCTCCTGACGCTTCGACGAGGCGCTTAGAGATGTCTTAAGGACTCCTCGAGCGTCAGTGCCCCACGGCCCGAGGGCCTCCATGCCCAACGGCATAAATTATTTATTCGTCGCCTAGAGCGGCATATTTTCGTCGTTGGTTTATCCACGCATGTCGCGACCCAAATCAGCGACCTCCCGTGCTGCCAGGGAATCAGCGTCATTCTTTTTGGCCGCTTCCTATCGTCACATGCCAGGCTATTGGATTTGAGGATGGCTGGCACGCCACAACTGACAAAGGCCCAATGAATGATGTCATTCAGGCTGTCGTATCGGGACCAACGGCCTGCATTACGCTGACAGGAAAGGCTGTAATGACCTAATTGGTCCACCCGGCACCACAACGGCAGCGAAGGGGTTCATTCGTCCTCTCACTGAGTCGCAGGCAGACGGCGAGTGTAAGTGTGGCTCGATCAAGTAGGATGCCGATGTGCGTCGAGGGAATAGCGTGCAGTCCTTGACTACTTCCCCTGGCTGCTAGGAGATTAGCGCGCTCTGCTGAACAACTGGATGTGTTTTCGAGACGATCTCTCGTTTAAATACAGAGCGGTTCGTCCCACAACCTCTGGGAGTTTCGGTTTATTGCAAAATTTTTCCTCGCACAGGCTTGCGTCCAGGCATTCCTGGACTCGGCCAGACACGAGACCTCTACATCACTCAGTGATGGGTTAATGATAATACCATAGAGGTCACATGCGCTATGGGCCGAAGACAAGAAAGCCGGGAGCGCCACACCGGAGATTTTCCGGATCCCCAGGCCAGCGTGTCTGATTGGGAAGGCAGCTTAGGTCCAGCTTCGTTCATCGAAATTGGTGTTTATAATTTGGGTTAGTGAATTTTGGGTCAAAACGTCTTAAAGGTGAGAATGGGAGGGTATTTTAAAAGAGGGGAACATCGAAGGAGGTTGGTAAACTTTGGTACAAAAAGTCAAAGCCGATGATAGAAAGGACCATTTTAAAATTAGTTCATCCACGAAGCTGGGGATCCTATCATCTAGGACGGAGGGCCCTATATAGGAGGCGTAGCGAGTCTTTGCCTAGATTTTTTTATGTTGAGGGCAGCTGAGTCAAATTTTGAGATGCTGAGATAACAAGAGATAATAGGTTTAGGGGTTTTTATTTATATATTTTATTATATATAAATTTCCATATACATTTTATCAAAATGGAAACGCTTTTAGAAAAAACCAACAAATGCTGAAAATATAAACACTGATGACGTTTTGGTGTGTGGTTCCGTGCAGCAAAAGTTTTGACGATGACTTTTAATGAACATATACTTCATTCGCATATGTACCGACCGGGAAGGAAGATATTATGCTTGAACTTGGAGTTGTTTTTTTATGTTTTTAACTTAGAGATTATAACGTTTTAAACTCACCTATCTCATAATATTAGTTTAATATTAATATATTTGGGATTGAGGTTGGATAATTTAATAGATATTTGATAGTAATGTTACAGTTGATGAGACTTTATCCGTTTTGGTTAGGCAAAAGAAATATCCAATACAAAATGATCAATTATTTTGCTGAGTGTATATTTATTTTGGAAAGGATTTAAATTGTACCCAAAATAAAAGGCACCACCTTCCATACAAAAATCGGCATTGTGTGAGGATACATCACTACATCTACTCAACTAGTGAGGTCATTTCGTCTCGGAAACTAGAAGCTACGTCTGTACAAATATACCTATAGACATCACGCCTGAACCCGGCTTTAAACACGTCAAAAACTGTTAAAATATTTCCCTCAGTGGTACGTTGTTAACTCCAGTTATAATAGTACGTATATCGATCGCTAACAGTAGCTACTCGGGTAATGCGTCCCGTGGGACTACCGAGGATGTTGCGACTCTACCGATCGCTCCTGGGACGTCTAATACAATACTAGCTGTGTCTGTCTTTACTATACCTATGTATACTAGTATACTAGAGAAGGGTGTACTTAGGGCTTCAAGCTTCGACTTCAGTTAGTGATGTGGGTACGAGTACGAGTATCAGCATCAATAATAATTTTGAGGACAAGAAAATGTTGCTTCATTGCTAAGCTGAAATAAAATAACATATTTTAAGTAAGAATAGCAATTTTAGCGCACGCTCACAAGGGCCCAATATGACGTCAATTTTGGCGGGACGTCCCTCATGACGAAGGAATTAAAATTTCACATCAACTGAAAACGTAATCCAGCCGCCCTGTCCCAGGCAACCTATAAAACGGATTGCTGTATCTTAGCTCGGAGCTTGTTTACTTTATACCGTGATATGGGTATTGGGAGTTACTGGGCAAATTCAACGATGAATGGAGGGAATCTAAAAAAGCACGTAGCGAACTAATTTACAATACGGCAATTCTTTTACCTATTGAGTGCAACTTAAATCTCATGCTATATTTTCGGATACTGGGTATTTTGAATCCTAAAGGAGACACTTCTCAAATCCCGAAAAAATAATGTTAAGAAGACATTATTTTCATGCAATTTGTATATTTTAAATCATATTATGTTACATATCATAAAAACTAAGCAGTTTTTTTTCCTTAAACTTGCTATTTCTTGGGATCCAAAAGGAATATTGATATAGGGGTTTGCGACCAAAAATAGGTATTCAAAAAAAACTGTATTAAGAAATAGCCAGTGATTTTTGTACAATAAATAAAAAACCACACATTTTTCGCACTGTTCCGCGACTGACGTGAGGGCCATGTCGCAGTGTGACCTGTTATGAACTTCATTTTGATATGGACCCGAAATTTCAATCCCCACGAATCGAGTTCGAGTTTCCATTTTTAACGTACCCCTACATATGAAGGGCCTAAGCAGGGTGTGCTTCGGTACTACACACCACGGAAACACGACTGACTGATCCCGTAATTGCAATTTTTAGCAGTTTCGTACGTACTTACATATACGATGAATGCATGCAATGCAGTATGTTTCACCTGCACCGCACTAAGCATTGTCCTACCTGCTACAGAAGTGCTTCACAATGAAACATGGTGGAAGGTGTTAAGATGAAAATAAAACGTGTGAATGTTTAATGCGAGGTAAAAGCTTTGGACGGACGTATTTGTAAGCCGTTTGAAGAGGGTTAAGTCAATTTAGCTCCGTACGTCAACTTTTTTATCTTTTTACCTGCATGCCGTAAGCTGGGTGCAGATGTACCGTCTGGGTTTCGAAAGCTGACTGACAGAAAGGCTTTGTTGTTTTCAGGCGCAGCCTTCACTATGTCAAATTGAGGCCAAAATAATACAAACAGAAAACAATAACAGCGCCACACAATTTCCAGCGTTTAGTCAGTGAGGCCAAATAAATTAGAATAGCGATGCCAAATGCCCGAGACTAGTGAGATATTGATGCTTTCCTTCGACAAGGTATGTCTAAAAAGGCCTATACCACTCGGTAGACAGTGTTCAAGTCTTCACGCAAAACGCCATACCATACTGGCTCCGATTTTACAGTACCGACCCCATGTGTGTGATTCGGCGTGGCAGCCTCAAAGCTATTTGGATTAACGTCCTCAATAGAGACGTTAAACTTGCCCGATAAGGAGAGAGGGGTGGTGGGGGGGTGTTGGCGTCCATAAAACTTGTAGAGACTCCGCGGAGAGGCGCCAGCAAATTTCCCCTGGGTACAGAGCACCTCCGCGCTCGGAGGCGGCCTTGGGGAAATACGGTAAGCCATATCATAACAGCTTTATGTTCATGTTGACCTCTTCTCTCATCCGATAGGCGGACGCGAATAATTAATCGGTGTGAGTACCTACTCGTCTTGCACATATGCATAACCTATCAGTTTTGTTTCCGTTCTTCTTTTGTTTATTGCAGTTACTCACTGACGGCCCGATTAGATCGTTAACTTTCATGCAACATAAATAAGCAAACATATAAATAAGCGTAGCTAACTTATTTATTAGTAGCTAGCTGACGCGCCTGTTCTGTCAAAAGCCGTTGGACTACCATCGTCATTTGTTGGGTGGGAGTGAACTGAACATTAGTGTTTCCATATTTTGGCTGTTCCCTTTGCATTTTTCCAAGTTTTCTCTCCACAAGAACCTCCCTAAGACTTCAACGAATAGTTTAAAAACCCATCTAAATCGGTATAGTCGTTTGCGAGTTTCACGCTTACCAACACATTTAGCGATTCATTTTATGTACTGGGTGTTATTTTGACTCAGGGGTGGTTATTTATATGACACTAAAGCAAAATATATATATATTTTTAAATCGAAAACTACCAAACATTTATAAAACTGTGGCCTTACTTCTATCGGGCACCCGGCGCGCGGGGCGTGTCTGTACGTTGTGGTCAAATCAGGTAGGGCAAATAGAACACCGCTATTTGTGAATCAAAATTATGCGAGGGCAAAATTAAAAAAATGCTTCTTGGCGCCTGAGTGCCGCCTGTAGGGGGTAGCGGCGCATGGGAACAAGAGGGATGCCTACATGGGCCAGAGAGAGATGGTGGCCTCGCTCAGGCGCCAAGAAACCTTGCAATGTCCTTACAAGCCACACATAAACTATCGTCCCTGAGACGGGCGTAACTTTACAAAACAACATCCTGTACATACAGAGTGACATTTAATTAGCTGACCATATTTTGGAGCATGATAGTACCCATATGAACTTATGAACAACTTTCCCCAAGAAACATATGGTCGCAAACGAAAATTTTGGGTCTCCCATAGTAACTTGTAACCAGCTGATCGGGTCAATGTACTGAGGGACGTTTTTTTTTCATTTGCGACCATATATTTCTTGGGGAAAGTTGTTTGTAGTGATGTGTACTATCATTCCCCAAAATATGGTCAGCTAATTAAATGTCGATCTATATAGACTTCTGAAGCTATTTGTTTTACTAAGGCCCAGTATTTTGAACTCGAGTCAACACTACTCTCTTAATAACATTAAATAAACTTGTATGGCACAGAATCAGGTTGACTCGCTATCAGAGTGGTGGGCCTAAGTTAAACTTCTGATCGATTCATACTTAGCTCTGCAAGAGTGCATTGAAACTACCAACAATCAAAACTTCTTTGAAGTAGTTACAGCAGAATCAATCAATCAAACTGACTTTAACTTAATAACCCTAGGTAGCGTACCATCCCAGTAGAATAAAATGAAAAAAGTAAATAATGCCACAACGAGGAATACACGCAATACTTTATGACTCTCCCCTAAGACGTTATGAATAGGTAACTCGCCTGTACGCCTGTATGATTGTCGGTGTTGGCAGACTGTAGAGTCTTGCGACAGTCTGCCAACACCGACAGTAAATATAGCAAAACAGATGGTTGGTATACTCACTGTATTAATGATTATATTATATTATACGGGTTTTTTTTTAAAGTCAACATAAATATGTCGTACCACATTGCATCTGCTGCCGCTGAGTCCTCCTGGGCGCGTACCACTTCAAATGGTACAGATATTATTGAAAGTCAGAGATTAACTTGCAAATGAGACATTTGGCGCCAAAACCTTTATAAAAATCACATAGGTCCATAGCTATTTTGCTTTTACCATGAGACCTCCGAAAAAATCCGGGACTTGTCTACAGTCTAGTCGTTAAAAAATATCACGCTCCGACCTTCGTGCTCGGGTATAGGTGGTGGCTGGGTGGTCTCAGGGGACTGGAGTTCTCCCGCCCACGCGGAGTCCCCTGGGCGCTGGCCCGACTGCCGCGCCTGCTCCCAGGGGACACCCCTCCGCCCCCGCCCCGCACCGCTGCTGTTGGAGCCAACTGAGACGAGTGGAGTGGCGAGCTCTTGATTATATAATTGATAACATTTTTTGTGTGTTTTTTTGTTGAGAATGTTTTATATAACTTTATTTATCTATATATTATACCTATAAACTTCTCCTAAGTCGTCTGAGGTAGAGCCTATTGACTTTATCAGTTCACTATTTACTAGTCGCGCGCAGAAGGTTTGCCAAAGAATGCTCCAAGTAATCGGCTCCCATCCCACCAGTTTCTGCGCCCGATTTATTACTTTGAATCGGGGCATAATTCCAATAATATAGTGGTAATTAGTAAATTTGGCCTCCGTTTCGTCCCTGGAAGAAAAATAATGTTTATGCACCAACCTACTAAGACCGAGTGAGTCTTTCAAGTATATTTAAGGTAGTAATTAAGTAATTTAGTAAAATGGAGCATAAGAATAGGTCCTTACATTCTCCCGAACAATATCAGAGACCAAATGCTAGCTAGGAATCCGGTTGATTACAATTCCCTCACGGAGCACCCTTCAACAATAATGTCCACATTAAAATCACAGTTTGCAAGGAACTAAGCGAAACTACAACGACTTAGGTGTTTCGGGAATTCCGTTATGATTCCTTTGTGCTCATATCGGGACGGCCCATACTTAATCAAAGTTATTACTGAAGTTAACAACCTATATATTTTAGTGTTGGCACTTGACAGTATCACATTATTTACACAACCCGTAGGTAATTAAATGACTAACAAAACAAATGGGTGGAGGGGTTAAGTAATAGTGAGCAAACTAGTGAGCTTAAGGGCCGATCCGCATTAATTATGCAGAAAAAAAATCGGTTCGGCAGCAAGTACCGTACAAGCAACTTCTCTTGAGAAGAATTCTTCGAATTTATCGAATTTAAAGAATTTTCACGAAAAAGATGACGTCATAGTGGGTCCGCCATTTTGAATTTTAAAAAACTGATGAAAGATTCGAAACCAGCACCCTCAAAAACCCACATCTACCCCTCAATACTTGGAATTACATACAAAATTAACGTTGCGTGTTCAAAAAAGTCAGTTTTTTACAAATAAAAAACGAACCGCTGGACCGATTTTTTCTAGACTCCTTTCAGATCTAAGTCATGACGTGGCGTATCGATTGATATGGTCATCAAAGCGATTCGGTCCAGTAGTTATTGAGAAAACGAATTCCATAATTTTGATCACGTACATACGTACGTACACACACACACACACACACACACACACACACAGACATCACTCTAAAAATGATTGCAAATGATTCTCCAGGTCTTAAAACGTAAAGAAAACACAAAATTACCTATTTCAATTTTCAGACCTATTATAATAACTTCTCAAGAGAAGTTAATATTTTTTAGATAAATTTGGTTTTCAACTCCGCTTGGCGGAGACCTCCACCATGACGGTATAAAGCACGCTTTTACCGACACGACCAAAAGTTTCGTTCATCTGACGACAACACAGCTGCATAGACCTACCAAAGACAGGCACGAAATGCCATCTGTTGATATGTGACAGAACCATAACATTGAGCCGGCAATGTTTTTTCAGGCCTGTTCAAACTGTTTGAAGAGGCCTGACCCATTACAGACAGATCATCTTTCGCCACTTTTCCGAGTAGTGGAGTGAAAAGCCTATTTCTATTTAGGGAGTACCCAGTACAGCGACAAGGGAAAGAGGTTACCATTCCTGATGCAGCAACTAGGTATATTATGCTTTGTTAGTAAATATGACAATGATGATGATGATGATGACGATGATGGTAAAGTGCCGCTTGGAAGCGATAAGATAGGAAGGCGTCTTGACAGCGACGATATGACTGAGTGTTCGTCAAATATTGAGTAGTCGGTTGTGGTCTTGAACTCTTATTCCAATTTGAAAGTCGTCACAGGCATTCTTCCTCGAAGTAAAGTGTCATTGATTAGGGTAGAGCAGAGGTGCCGTGTGCGTCAAATTACGATTGTCGGGGGAATTCGATTTGTCTTCCTTTCGGAGACGTAGAGGCTCACACGTGACGTGAGATCAATGACATTTGTCAAACATACTTGTCTCTAGTGTAGTCCCATCTGTATAGGTGTAGATAGGTTACAACAGCTATATATGTATAGGTACCATATGTATATATAGTATATGGGCACATGACTGTGGCAGAGATGGATAGTTGGATAAGAAGGCATATGACGTAGCCATATCATAGAATTGATCATTTCATGATCTGGCCGACCATTGCGTGAAATGGTCAGAAAGGGTTGAATTTGATGAAACATGTCTTTTTAAAAGCATTTTTAGTCAGTACTACCTAATGGTTTTTTCTGATATACATGTCGAACTAATACGAAGACTATTCGTTTGTCTTTACCTAGGCTACCGCAGTGTTTTTCCCGAAAAGATTTCTTCTTTCAATGAAAGTTCTAATTAAACCATGGTTGACAATTTCATGATATGGTCAATTCTACGATATGGTTACGACACATACACTAGCCAGATGATAAGTAGGTATGTGCTCCATTTGTTGTGGTTGCTTTTTAGTGATATTGATATTACTTAGCCGTAGTAAGACTACACTAGACGTTAATCGGTCAATAAGTCGTAGAATCGATCTCTCCATGCCATAGCTTCGGTCTTAGCAACTTCACAATAACAACTCGGAAAAATGAGAACCCGCTCGTAAAGGTAGGACAAATATACATGCTCTTAAAAGTCTATCATTTTAGTGATTCAAAGCTGCCTGAGATAAGGTATTGTTTCGGTGTAGCAATCACGCCGCCACCGTCGTTTACTACAGGCGACGCGGCCATTTCAAAGCACGGTCGTAAATGATTCGACTACTCTACGGTTTTGGCCGTCAGGGGATAATAAGCAATACCAATACAGTCGGTAAGAAAATTGAATTGCTAGTTGTATTGTGTGGCGCACTTTGGTGCAGAATGCGTCCCGTGCGAGACATTGTGCTCGGGAGTTATGATGGGCTATCCTGACGCGGACTGGCTGTCAGCCGGAAACTCTGCAGCAACAACGCTATGCTTAGGCACTAAATTCTGAATGACACATTACTTTTGTATATTTCTTTTCGCTGCCTTCAGTTGAAACAGGACAGGTGTTAGAATTAACTGCCTTATCTTCTATGGTTGGTTGCAAGATACGTAGATGGTATGTTCTCGTAATGAATAGATGGAAGGTCCCTTAAGCCTACGTGCCAGAGTAGGTCTCTTGGGAAATCGCTGGGCCTGAATTTCGACCTCCAGTTTTGGAAATGGCCGCTCGCTTGGATGGCTTTATCATGCCTCCGAATTTAATTTACGGCATTGTGTAAGTCTTTACCGTAGATAATTTGTGTCAGAGAAATAAATACATAAATATTCCACACAACACACATAATATTATTTTTTTGATATATTACTAGTAAATCAATTAGTTTCCATACAATCAAAGATTGAGTAACAAAATAATAAACTACATAAATTTATTATTGATTGCTATTTCAAACTGTTGTTAAACTCCTTGACTGCTGCATAATCATGGTGAGAGTGGAAATATTATACTTCGTTCATAGTTTAAGTCCTCGATTGTACAATTAATAGCTCCTATGCTCCAACCGACATGCGAGCGGCTCCTTTTGATGACATATCTCATTTTCGCAAGTCTCCGTCTCATTTCGGTGATTATTACCGATGCCACTTTATAATGGTATAAAACATAGGGAATATTATACTTCCTCTTTCACACATACTAGTATAAGGGTTACTATAATAGCTCGTTTAGTTCAACACCCGCAAGTGCCTTTTTAAACAAGTATTTAGTGTAATGCGTAGCATACGCAAGCAGGACGCGGGGTGCGGTACTCGACAGCACCCCCGCGAGGGGTCAACCCCGCGCGCGTGATGAAATCCGCACGATTTAAAAGAGCCTTAAAGGGTAAATTCACAGGATCAAGTGAGTCTCGCTCAAGGCAAGGCAGGGCGAGGTGTGCCTGTGGACGAGGCACAATCACGCCACACCGCCCGCGCCTTGCTGGTGTCTGCTAATTATGTCACCCAACACAGGTATTAACTATTAACACGCTATCATAGTGTGGATATTCGAAGTAGTTACACACAATTTTTAAAAGAGATCTTACCAATCTGGTTTTACCAATCTGTGGGAGTTTCTATGCCCTTCTCCCCACAGTGGTCTAACATAGAGAAATGGCAAAAAGTTACGTGTTCTAAGCAAGTTTGTAAATATCTACAGTAATAAACAACTTTTTAATTTCAAATACTTGTTTTGTTTGTGAATAACTGGCTAAACATGGGCGTAATGGCGCTTTTTCCACCGCGCAAGGAACAAGACGTGAAACTATGTAGTTTAAAATCTTCGAAGACACTATTTATTTTTTCTATATTCTAGTCGACTTTTCTGTTTCGTTTCCATGTACTCGTAAAGTAACACATCGTAGATTTTTTGGAATTATATTTCATCTGGTGTCTTTCTTGCAGGGATATGGTAATATAAGGGACTTGATCAAATCCCTTTCCATCCTTATTTCCCCAAAATGTCATCAAGTGATTTAATGAAATCCCGGAAAATGATGAAATAATGACACGATAATCCCTAAACAACTATAAAGATTTGATCAAATCCAATCCAATTAAGCAATCAATATGGTTCTGTAAAACTAAAGTCAGCTTATTCTAGATATATAAATATAGCCCATTAATGTCACCCACCGAGGGGCACAGGCCTTTACCCGGATGCGAGTAAGATTGAGCCATATTCCATCATGCTGGCTCAGTGCGGGTTGATGGAGGGATTTTACGACCACCACCACGTAGCGATAGTAGGCGGGACCTACAGCTTAATATTTTTAAGATAAATTAATTATCTCATTGGAACATAGTCAGGATTCGAACCTGCATCTTCTGTGTGAGAAGCAAGCGTGAAACCCATTTGAATTGCGTGAAGACCACGGAGCTCCTTAGAGAGATATATAACAAGTTAATTAGTTTTGTTCTTTTCAATAAAAGTTACTGTGTAAATATCCAAACACGAAAAAAATCAATTATTATATCCACACTATTCTCTCAGAAGTCGAGGCAAACCAACCAGTGATTTCACGTCCCATAGGACTCGCACCTAACTTCAGTATAACATGTTCGACCCAGCGATAGATGCATTATCCTAATTAGCTCTTCTATTAATTAACTGCTGGGTGTAGTGCTGTTACTGTGATTACTTTACTTGTGGTACGTAAGGGTGGGTTCATAATGCTTAGCAATACCTAGGTACAGTTTATATGAGTAAATAGTAGCCCATTGTGAAACTACAACGTGAAAATAGCTACAAACATACATTTACGGACTTAACTTTATCTTATCCCAGTCTTAGAACTGTTAAAGCTGAAATTGGAGTTGGAAAATAAAATAATCATAACATTTATAGCAAATCACACTTTGCTCTTCAAATGAGGGCCAAATCGCGATTGTACGCATTAGGTACACTCGACCACGAATTAAAGTACCCTTTTTGTACCATTAGTGTCGAGAACGTTATGAAGTTATGTGGGCCATGCGCGACCGCGGTACAGAAAATTGTCCACAAAGTTACGCGCACCTTCGCTGAATCCTGTTACAAATTGGATGGTGAAAGCCAAACTACATGGTCTTGATGCTCCACGTGTAACGTTTATTGTCATAGAAGATGGAGGAAATGGAAGGAATCTCTTTCATTCAACTTACACGATCTGTTATTAAATTTATTATACAACCTCAGTTTTTTTTTATAAATTTTCAGCTGGCATCTTTGAATTTTTGACAGGTAAAACCTATGCCCAATGCCTCTATATCTGAAATTATAATGGCGACAACAAACATATTGTTTACCAATACACATACCTTTGGCGCTGCAGACGGAAATGTTTGGTTCAATTTATGTGTTGTAATGTATGTCTGTACTGCTGTTTTGTGTACCTATTAATAAATAAATTAAAAATTAAAAAATAAATAAATAAATATAAGTTTTGACTACAAAATTTAATAAATGTTCATCAAATTTAGTGCCCTCATGTAGATTCACAGAACTGCATTGGTTGCTATATAGGTCACGTTCTGTCCGAATACTAAAGTTAGGTTAGGATAAATTTATAATACGACCTGGAGACATAGCGAAGCGGAGCAGAGTGAGGCGACCTCATGTAGTTTAGAATAACATAGGGTATACAATTTGATTAACATTTAGTAAATTTGATGAACATTTAGTAAATTAGCACATTTGGGATGAAAATGTAATTTTTGGGATGTAACTTTTAGGCAATTTAGTAAACAGTTAAATATAAGCCAATTATAATGAGGTCAATACATATGTATTGTAATGGCCTCATTATAAATTATTATATATTTTACAAAGGTTTATTTTTGGCACAGCGGAGGAAGAAGAATGGACTGAAGATGGCAAACCTGTCGAGAAAGGTGACATCGCTGCCATGGACGAAAAAGATCCTCAGGACCAAGCTGAAGAGAAATCGGATGCAGATGACCAGGAAGACGAAAACGGTGTCAATGAAGAGACACAAGGTGGTGGTAAGTAATTAATAATTAAAACAGGTTGCGACTAAGATCAAGAATCTCATCTCTATACATTTTGGGCCTAACGTCCAAGCCAGAATGCTGAGCTGAGAGTCTGAACATTCTAATTTGTGCGATAACTCAACTCAGATAACTCATATAACTTACTATGGCGAGAGGTAGCTGAGTTATGTCGTCGAATGTCGCGTTACAGGGTGAAGTCAATTTAAAAGGTGTTGTTTGTTTAATATGATGTCCCTAACAAGTCGTTAGGGACATT
Source organism: Argyresthia goedartella (assembly GCA_949825045.1). Classification (NCBI taxonomy): domain Eukaryota; kingdom Metazoa; phylum Arthropoda; class Insecta; order Lepidoptera; family Argyresthiidae; genus Argyresthia; species Argyresthia goedartella. The sequence goes on from OX463810.1 coordinate 18,916,574, forward strand.
TTGAACAATATTCACTACGAACCCGATGTGATCGGAGCATCTCAATTTGATCACTTCTCCGTACAAATTGGTCCAAAATTAAAGGCGAAGTGGGAAATAACGGTGCTCTTATCTGTTTCATAGTAGAAGTTTTTAGAATGGGGAAGATAACACAAAGCTTTTTGGTACGGGAACTGTAAGTTTTTAACTTGATAAACATTATCACAACAGTAAAGAATTTCATTCATCTGATGTTCAATGGATATCTGGATATTGACAATTAATTTCTCCGAATAACTTAGTTTTTCTCTGTGATTTATTTATAAGATACCACAGTCGAACGAAACTCTTTGCTTACTTACTCTGTGTTTATTATCTACAGTCTTCACAAAATAAAAGGCCCGGTGGCCCAAACTAAATTCAACCTTATTACATCAGTGACACGGACGCTGTCACCGGGCCTTTTATTTTGTGAAGACTGTACCAACGTGAACTAATTTGACAGTATGTGTCCCCATTAAGTGCCTAAAAATCGTCCAGAATATAACTACACCTTTCTGTTAGACCCTGTATAATTGATAGTCAGTATTTAACCACTCTGGGTGAAACGTGCAATGATTTGCGTCAGTACTCCTGAATCACGTAGTGGTCTGACGCTGGCGGTTAGTGAGTCAGCAGACATGACGTACGGGGCTAGATAACGCGTGACGTACGAGCGGGCCGCGCTGGGTGCCTCATCCCAACTGGGTCTATTGACAGACTCACTTGTAAAAGTGTCTAGGTATAGCTATAGTGCTGGGTATTCGCAGCAACTCATAGTTCTCACTTATAAAAGGAAACTCGTACAGGAAAACTTTTGTAGTAACAACACTTTATACTTATTGTTTACTCTTATTTAAATGTGCAGGTGAACCGAACCTATTTCTTATTATTTCTTTATAAATCATTCTGTATTATAATCCGGTCTATATTAAGCGGCACAGCCACCCTGAATCGTTATTAACTGGACCTTTGGACCCTACACAATGAAGATATCTTCACTTATTAAATAAAAACCTTTTCATTGATTTGCAAAATATTATGTTCACTTTTTCGACGTCAGCTGTAGAGATACCTATATTGAATTTGATGCATTCACATTAGCGTCGTCATTTGTGTGTCGTCTTCATACGTCCCACCCGAGGGACTTACCGCGTGTACCCAGGCAGCCCCACAACTCAGGGCTGTCACTCTCATACACAATAAAACAAAGTAATAATTGATTATTTTTGTGAGATAGACAAATATTATTGGTGTTGCTACAGTCTTGAAGGCGAGTCCTGGGAAATACATTTGTGTGAGAGACAACAGGGTGACGTCACGTGCCAATGGGGTGATTGTGTGCATGTAGGGTGCACGCACATAATCGCAATTCTCAGTTATCGGCTTCTTGCCTGTATCACCCTAATGTAGTGTCTTGCTCTATGGGCAGGTATAACGTACCGTCGTAGTTACTTAACATGTCATGTAATTTTTGAGAAAATACGTTTGTCGCTTTGGTTGATCATATAAATATCTGTGTTGAATTATTAAAAAAGCTACTTTTTATCCGGCATCGAACTTCGATATCACTAGTTCCACTTTAGGTGTTCGATACTTGTGATTTTTTTTTAAATCTTATGTTTTCTTTTAGTTTCTTTCTAGCATGTATCTTGGTGTAGGACAACATAAATTTGTAAGAGGTAAATATATTTAAAAAAATCGCAAGTATCGAACACCTCAAGTGGAACTAGTGATAACGAAGTTATCATTAGTTCCATTACTTCAAGTTCTATTCATAGTGGAACTAGTGTTGATAAAAATCATCATTAGTTCCATCATGGTACTAGTGTCAACGAAGCGACCGCAACACCACAGAGGTCGTCACATTTGGTAGCATAACATTTTATTTTGTATTAAATAGTTTGGGATTAATCCAAGAAGGTTGATATTGAGTGTTGCTAGTTAAATATGTTAAACTGGAGCTTGAGCAGTTATTGAACATATCATTATCAATTATACAATTATACTGTGAATATCGACACACATTGTACTTAGGTATGCGAAAATATGTTTATTTGTTGGTAACTCTATATTGTACCTTGTTTTACGTGTAAAAACCATATATTTCCACCTGTCTGCCTACATGTGGGCACTTACTTACATTTCGCTCTCGGTGTGTCCCTGTCAAATGTAAGCTGAGGGAATTAAGCGTTACGAACGACGAATTGTCAGGGGCTGCGCTCAAAGTAACGGAATACGAAATGTTGTACGAAATACGAAGCTCGATACATTAATACTAATAATAAAGTGAATACGTCAAATGATGTATGACCTTTGTGATCACCTTTCGTAGGAGACATTGTGAGATTTGTTTCTAAATAGGAACGATAGATACTCGCAAAAACAATATGAGACAACAAAAACCCGCGTCATCTTTTTAGGATTTCTCTATTTCACGACGGGCTAGGAAACACCCTGTCAAACATAGTATACTTAAGTGCCACCAGTACGAAGGCGAGACCATCCATGTCCATGTACATTTGTATGGAGTTGTCATAGTTATTCAGAGAATAGTGTTGACTCGCCTTCGTACGTGTATCTATCGTGTTTCACGTATAACACTCCGATTGACAAAACGTTTCTTCATACCAAGTGGTAATAATATTATTGTTTCCCATAGACAATGATGGTGCCCGGGATGCAGATCAAAAGGACGCGGAGCCATACGAGTCTGAAGGTGAGCTCTGAAACCCCTGTACCCATAAAACGTCAAAAAATCCTGATCAAGTTTTATTATCGCCATTAATATTGCAGCGTTGTTTAAGATCTCAGCGCGTATCATAGCTGTGACATCTTCATTGAAATTCATAAGGAGGCTACTGGAATAACGACTGGTGCCACCCAGCGGGGGATGCGTTTTTAGTGCGGTTTAACGCGCTCTTTACAGCTTTCGTCAAAGGGTGTGGATCTTCGAGAGGCTGATGGACCGGCCTGTCTGCTTTACGAGCCTTTCCGCTCTTATCTCGCGCCGTTAGCGATAAATCTCCACCAGAACCTCGGACCTGAAATATTAACATGCTAATTCGTAGCCAGTTACGCACCCGAGATTATGAATATACACCGGCAGGGCCCCGCTCTCATCGACTGATGAGCCACAAACTTTATCTTTCATTAACTTGATAACTTTTAAAAACAAACCCGTCCGAGAGACCGTGACATTGTAATTTTATGCCACCCAGATAATTTCGGTTTTATGGGAGTCGTAAGAGGGATAGCGATCTTTGTTAGAATAACTTTTGACTTTAATAATACTTAGACAGAGCTGATATATATGCAGAAACGGAACTTTAGGAACAGCAATTTACAAATATTAGACAGAAGGATGTCATTACGTCACCTCACCTAACATGTTTGTAACGCTCCCTGTAAAAGGTGTATTACATTGCCCTGAATCAGGGCCCTCAATGGATGGAATCTCTAATTAGCCGTATGCCCCTAATTAGATATGCTCTTATTACACCACACAGATTTAGGCAGATTAGGCATCCTTACTCAGTTAAAGAGCGAACCTTGGAGCGGCTGGAAGTCATGCCACCTTATGAACACGATAAATGTAGCCCGCTAATGTCTCTACCGAGGGCACCACGCCTCGTGTCAAACAAAAAAAGCTATCGCTATTGCTATAGAAGTCCTTGCGGCAGCGGTTAATATTAAAGGCAAGAGAAGAAGAATGAAGATATGGATGAAAGAATATTTAAAACTTAGGGATATTCTTAAAAAGCGGGCCAAGCGCGTGTCGGACTTCACACATATAGGGTTCCGTAACAAATGTTGAATAAATGGCTAAAAATGGGCAAATAAAAAAAAAAGCAGTATTATCCATATATGGGTATTTTTTAAACGAACTTTGTCACCAAATTTTAAGGTCAATGTGAAGTTAAAACTTTCTTCGGTATAAAATTTTGTAACAAAGTTGACTTTCGTGGCTTCTCATTCCTTTGTTTTCGAATACATAAAATACAGTATTTATTTACTCAACGAGGTCTAAAAATCAATACCCTTTTCAATAAGCAAGGTCAGTTATATTTTTTCGCGCCCTTCTTTACTTGCATCGGAGCCCCCCTTAAAAATATTTAAAACCCACACAAATTGTTTGACAAGTTGTGTGGCTTTGGGTCAACAAGATGTGTGAACTGTGAAAATTTGAAGACATTTAACCGTTTGGCTGTAAAACCTGTGTGACAGATGAGGGACGGACGGACGGACATGTGAGTGAGAGCAATAGGGCTCTGTTTGGATCCTTCGGGTACGTTACACTAACAACATGACACATGACCGCTCTCCGAGCTCATCGCGCACCACATAAGTGCCCTAACTGCCTAAGCATTATAATGCTTAGGCAGTTAGGGCACTTATGTGTGCACTTATATACCATTGCCCCGTGGTAAAGGCACTAAGGGATAAGGTGGATCGGGTCCCCTCTTTCGCCCTAATTAGGGATCCTTACTGCCTTTCTCTAAATACACGTCTATAAGTAAGGGGATAAGGGGCCCTTATTACGGGCTATGTAACACCCCTTTAAAATTAAGCACAATTCTTGATTGGAAAACATAGCTATAGGTTCCACTGCACATGTGATTTTTCTGGTGGTTACTATAATAAGTTAGGCACAACCATCAAGCCCATGTCAATGACACACAATTCCATCTCCGAACAATCGGCTGGTCAGAAGACCATTCCGAAAGACAAAGAATCTTTTCCTACGGCACCTTAGAATAATAGTAGAATCACTCTTTGTTTACACTTTATAGTCCTGTTCGAGAGATGTTACGAGTACTGTTGACCATTGTTACCTGCGTCGCGTTTGCATACCGGCGACTGCTAGTGCTCGCCAGCTAACCGAGGCAGCTTCCAGCCTTCGAGCGATCAGCGATGGTTAACTGAAATGATTAGTATTTCTTTTAAACGGGTAGTTCATTCCGCTGTCGCAGAGTCGTTGTTAGGCCACCGCGGAGTGTTGCGCAAATGTATTCTGAGCGGGTGGGGGGCTCCGGACAGCAGCGGGGGTGGGCTGGCGCGCCGGGGGGGGGGGGGGGGAGAGGGGGGACCGGGGAGCGATGCCGCGGAGCCTGAAGTTGGGCGCGCGGGGGAGTCCCGCGGGACTACGCTCCGGACAGGGAGCGCACTCAGCAGCTGTGAAGATGGAGACGTGTAGGAATGGGCGAAGATCTACTGTCTGTCAGGCGCAAGGGTAAAACATACAATATTTGGAATAATAGTCCTCAAATAAACCTATATAGTACGCCATTAAATAATGTATATCATTATTCCTGGTGGTCTCAAGGATTCGCTAGGTTTATGTTGATAAATAACTAGTGTATGAAATAGATAGGATACATGGGACGTGAATTCTCCTGAAGCTTGATGTAGAGTGGTGAGTCGCAGCATTAACTGCGAGCGATTACCTACAATTTTTTTTTATACCTTGGACACTATTTACACACATTGATCTAGCCCCAAACTAGGATTTCCTGTATCTTGGGTACTAGTCGACGATACACATATTTATATAGATAAATATTATATTACTTAGATAGATAAATAACCATGACTAGGGTACATATATACGTCCGTTCTCATCAAACAAATATTTGCCCCTACCGGGACTCGAACCCGGGACCCTTGGCTTCGTAGGCAGGGTCACTGCCGACTCGGCCATCGGGTCGACAAATCTTCTGAATTAATAGAAACATCGCGAAATTTATTGGGACAATGATTTCAAACATACTTGAGTCCGAGGATCCGTTAACCTCACCGCCAGTCCCAACATTCTTTCAACAAACACCCTCATCCCCAAATAGGTAATGCAAAACATGCACAAGATATTCTGGCAAGTGCGCCGGTACAACAATGCTGCTAATTCCGTGTCGGGATGGCACGTGGGTAATTAAATGCCGATCCCGGACGGGGCTGGTGTCCTGGTGAGGTGGATCCGGTATTCGTCACCGCAACGCGTGCCAATCGGCCTTCGGAAACTCGACACAACACTACATTGTTGGCAGCTCGGCAGCCACAAGCGAGGCAAACTTCTATTCGTTGGCTTATTACGAACTTACTTATATCCGTCTCCGTCAGGAGACTAATGGTATTTAAAAAAAATCTAACAGATACAACGATAAAATAAGATAACGAACATATAAGATGACTTCACATGCCACCCGGCGTGACACTCAAAAGCATACTGGTCAAGCATCACTCAAAAATTCATCTGATTTAGATGAACAAAACATCGACAAACCATATTTTTATAGTGCTTTGTGTCTCTGTATATTCAACCTCTTTGTCCAAAAGCCACTAACACGATAAATTGCATTTCGTGGCATTTGACGTCACGCTTAGTTTCGACCGTAGGTGAAGCGTTTCGCCGCGTCGATTTTCCCGCGCTTATTTCGCATTTTTTATTTCCAACTTTATAATAATAAAAGTATGTCTTAGTTAAAATGTCAGGATGATAAAGACTAATAAAAATATAAGGTCAAGTGCGAGCCGAACTCGCGCACGGAGGGTTCCGTACCACCGTACAATGGTAGGGATGGTGTGGAGTGAATAGTTTGGATTTTACATAGAAAAATTTTGTTTGCAAAGTAATTGGTGTGGCTACTTTCACACTCCATGTAAGTACCCAGGTGTATTCATAAGTTTGTATGTTACCACATGAAAAAAATAAATGTATGGGAGTTTTTTAGTATTTGTTGTTATAGCGGAAACAGATATAGTTCGAATTAATCATCCATACATTACATTTCGGCAATCTGCGAAAATTTCAACTGTCTAACTATCATGGTTCATGAGATACAGCCTGGTGACAGACGGACAGACAGACAGACGGACAGCGGAATACAGCCAAATATAAACCACACCGATATATTTCCTAATAACAAACCATTTCACACAACCGACATTTTAAGTTTGGCCAAACCGTGACTTAAAGCTACATAATTCGATAGCTTTCACCGAAGAAAGAAAAACCTATTTCTGCGAGAGAAAAGTTTTTCGTAGTTTTTTCCGCGTTCCCGAATCCGTCACTGCGTGATCCCAGGTGGCGCGGCCGCAGCGTTCGGAATTATCACATAGTGGAGGCTCTGCGGGCGGCGCGCGTGGGGCCAGCCGGCGCCGGCCCGACACATTCGTCACACGGCCCACCAGCCATTAGGCATTTAGATATTATCAAAAGCCTCCCGGGAGCGGCCCGCGGCCACGAGCTCCGCTGTTGCGATGCCAAATGTTTAATTGCAAAATGCGGTTTTCATTAGGGACTCCGATGCATCATCATCGGGTGCGGCCGATATCCATCGCACAAGTCTATCGCTGTACAAACGCGTGCCCGCCCCCCGAGCCCCCCTGCGCGCTCTGCCGCCCCCCCCCCTCCGGGTCCCAGGTGGCGGCTCTCAGGCCGCACTTCCTTCCGTCCCGCGGGAATACTCGACCCGTGCACGCACACATGCACAGCGCGTGAGATCCAGATCTCGGACACGGGAAACGCGACCTTGCTCGAGTTGATTTAGTGATATTATTTGTGTTTCCAGCCGTCGGTGTTTGGATCGCATAACTGGTACAATGTTATGGCGATACACAGACAGACGCGAATTAGCTTTTCGATTTTGATGCTTACCTATTGAGCAGCTGGTGTTGGTGATACCACAGATATTAATAATATTGTAATATGATACCAACCTTATACGGTTTTTTTTTGATGAACTGTATTTAAACAACAACTTCACTAATACTTTTTAGTACATTAGAAGGTACATCATTAAAGTCCGATATTACCTGCGATTAAGCTGTCGTAGCGCTGGGCTATGCTGCGTAGCACGTCGACTACGCGCTATCTACGCGTAGCGCGTAGCAAACTGAAAATGCCACAAACTTTAGACGAACGATCACCACGCTAACCCACGTGCAAATTATATCAGTGGTTTTTTTTTGGATATCATAAACTTGTATATAAATGTCAGATTGCCTAGTTACAACGGCTACGTGTGTGTGTAGTCTGAGGCTATTCCTATAGGGACCGCTGTAACGAGATTGGGTCCGTGGGCCTGTTTCACTAAATTTAAATTATAATTTATTCGGCGTCAACACATGGCACTGATATTTGCTAGTGTTAAATATTAGTTACAAAAGTGAAATATTCAAATACAATTAATATTTAATAAATAAAAAGAAAAACAATTTTTCGTTTGGTACTGTAGAGGTTTAGTTTATTTTGGTTTAGATTACTGTCCTCAACACGATATTATTGATATTCCGTGATATCAAGAAAAATCTGCATTTAATAGTCTTTTCCGCGTTTGTTTAAAAACCAATACATGTGTTCCATTCGTAATGTGCGGTGTAATAAAACTACGGACGATGCCCGTGAACTCGCAGTAACTAGTTATAGGTCACTCGCAGTGCCCCTACCCTACTCTACATAGGGTACCGGTAGGTATACTGTATTCACCGACAAAACTTTTTAATTGTATTTCGAATACTACATAATGAATGTTTTGCGTAACTTTTTATCACAATTACACGTGTAATACAATTTACAAGTGTATTCTGTTTATATTGTAGTATTTCAAGTGTTTTTTTTTGTTTGTTCAGACATAACTGCAGCATTAGGTTATTTTGTACCTCTAGAGATAGACTAAAGTGAAAAAAAAAACATAAAAATATAAAATAAACTTAGCATTCAGCATCATAATTACGGCTTGTGCTTAAACGATTACCAAAAAATTCGAAAATTTACCACCAATAAATTAGAAATGACCGCCAGAATTAGTAAATGATCACCAAATTTTGTTGTTCTTACATGTTCAACCTAACACGAAGGATAAAGGGGGTTTCGCTTCGCTCACCCCCTTTACCCTTCACCTAAGCTACCGCAGTATTTTGCCCTGATATTTTCTACAACTTTTGGTGATGATTTACCCATTTTGGGATAGAAAAAATCATTTAAATTGATCTCCATACTTACATGTATACATTAAACACAATGCCCTTAAATTTAAATCTGTTGTTAAGGAACATCATAACAGTATTGATATATGTATACAAGTGCATTTCAATAGCATTTCCTAATAATGTAAACAGAAATGTCAGTTGACAGTTGTCTATGACTGAGCGAGATTTGAGTGTTGTACCTACACTGATGTCAAAGGCATTGATCAAAGAGATATAGTTCGCTGTCGATTTTCGATCGTTTTTTTTTCTATAAGTAGTACAAAACCAAGGAGTGGGGCGCGTAATTTCAGCTTAGACGAGCTCTAGCATCATACTAAAAACTTAATTAAATTGTTTTAGAAAATTTAGTAGAATAGAAAATAACCGTAGATAGAGAAATATACCAACCTGACGCGCGTTATTCGCTTGTGACGGATTCATCATCACTTGATGTGTCATCATCGGTCACATTTATAATAAAAGGCTGAGTTTCAGCGTCGCTAGCCACATCCATAAGGCCGTCTAATTTTTTCATCCTTTCCTCTTCGTTTTGAACGTGACCGACGCATTTTACCCATTGTTCTGCTCCGACTCTCGCCAATCCTTCTTTTAGCAAATTTTTTATAACTGCCATTTTAAAAGATTTATTATTTCTTCCTACGTAAGACTTGACCTGTGCCCAAATCAGTTCTATTGGATTCAACTCACAGTGATATGGAGGAAGGCGCAACAGTTACTCCTTTAGATGCGGCGAGATCATCGACATATTTTGTTCTATACTTTTCCTTTACGAATTTTGTACCTGTGCTTTTTCTGGATCGTTTTGAGTATGAAAAATTCAATTTCTTCAATATTCTATACATAGTTGTATGAGAAAACGTAGGTAGACTGTCATCCTCATTGACTGCTTTCATAACTTTTTCAGTTGTAGGCAAATCTCCATCAAAGTATAGTTCATAGACTTTTCTCCATATTGCAGATAAATTAAATTCATCTAATTTATCAATTATTGCTCGATTTGAAGCTTTCTCCTAAAAGTGAATCAGTTATTCAAAAACAAACAATAACTTAACTTGATGTTGTGGGTTCATGAGCACAATAATAATTGATGACATATTATCTAATACAAAAATTTCATGAAATCTGGCAGGTAATTTAAAGAGGTGTTATGTGAGGTTAGGTAGTTACCTTTGGCTGTGGTATTTCTTGAGTTTCTAAATTATGCTTCATGGTATATCTCACTACGTCCTGAGACACCCCCATTATTTTTGAAGTTGTTTTATATATCTCCATTTTTGATGGGTATGTAGGAGAGGATTTTTCCAAATAATTATGAATATTTACTAGGATTTGTTTTTCCCTTGTGGTCAGATGAATTTTTCGTCTTTTGGCAGGCGGAATAGTCTCCCACCCTGAGGTACTGGGTTGCGGCTCAGTCATTGTAACCTAAAATTGCCACTATATTCTAAATATCTCGGGTAGACTCGATCCTTAGCGCCGTTTGCGCTCCAAATTGGATCTTCGTCCGAAATAGATCTCTTTCACTCCTTGTGTAACAAACTACTATTGTTACCTCTTTGTTTTTTGAAAAAGAGGTCCTAAAATCGTATAAAAATCAAAGTCCGTGATTTTAAGCAGATGTCGTCGTTTCAATAATAAATCCAACCAAATCGCAAAAAAAATGTCCTTAATCCAAAATACAAGAAGCAAAGTCGTCGATAATTACTGGAAACGGAAAAACTCAGAGAACTCGGAACAATACCCACTGACACAGGACAGGGACAGTGAATGAAGTAACATTTTTTTTTTAATATATATTTCCTCTTTTCACTTTTTTAGGTTCACCTCCTCCTTCGGTAGGTAGATCTCCTTTAAGTTCTTCATTGTTCTTTTCATAGTTGCAAATCAATTAATCAAACCGATTGATCGATCGAATCGGATCGATTCAAAAGAATGAACCACACTAACTTTCCAAAGACAATAAGACTTTGATGCGGTTTGATGAGTAAAAAAATAATATGACTTTTTACAAACTGTTGAAATATTCGTCGTCCGATAATTTTGCAATAAAATAACTATCTTAGGGGAGTTACTTGGTGTCGAAATGATGTAAGAACAATAAATGATTCCTTGGTATGTGAATGTGTTCAGGATTGATATTCAAATGTAAGTAGTTACGGCGTAATCGTGTGTTAATTGGCTTATTTACATTATTGTGAAATGCTATCGAAATGGACACGCATGTCAGTACTTCGCAACATTTAATACAATTTGCATCCTTTTACCTTTTCATGCCACAAGCGATAGTTCCAGCCGGCCACCCTTACATTTGCATGCCCGTTATCACGTAACACAGTCACGGCGCGTGTTCTGTTATGTTTATTCGGCGCCACGTGAAAAACTTCCCTCTAGAGAGGCATGCCGGAGCAGGCCGTGGAATAACACCTTCGCTTTGAATGGCTGCGCGAAAGGTAGCGCGCCCCTGGAGGGCAGTATGCTCAAGGCGGCAGAAAATTAACGTGCCCTCGAGGGAAATCTAGCGGAGCCTTAGACGAGTGTCTGTGCGAGTGCGCGCCCACTGCGCCCACTGCGCCGGGAGGCGGGCGACGTCCGCGGGAGCGGAGATGGAGACTGATGCCACCTCAAATGGGATATATATGTCACCGTATTGTCAAAACCGTTAGTTTATAAACTAACGCGATAGTTTGTAAACTATCGACAAATTGTAAACGAGACCGACAGGGTTTAGGATTTACGTTTCTTTTGTTCTAACCTAACACGAAGACTATTTGGGGGCTTCGTTGCGCTCGCCACCTCTAGTCTTCACCTAAGCTACCGCAGTGTTTGCCCTGGTGTTTCGTTTGCCATTCCAGTTTAAACCAGTTCACAATTTAACGGTTTTATTATGAACTAACACGTTATATCGTAAGTACGGAACAGTTTACAATTTATCGATAGTTTGTAAACTAACGAGAAAAAAACTCTTACCTCCTCATTCATAAAACTTATCAAACCTATGACAGCTAAAATGTGCTGTCCTTTTGCCACAAACACAAATTTCAAAGTGACAGACAAAGACAAACTGATAACGGCATTATAGTTAAAACAGGTTCATTAGACGTTTATGAATAAGGCGGTTAGATTATAAACTAACCGTGTTACCACAAAAAATATTAAACAGCTTTTAACCTTAAAACAAACGTCAAATCCTATACATTTTTGCTTTTAAACAAGTGTTTTTTTTTTTGGTAATGCCGTAACGGTTTTGACAATTTTTATATGTATATATATATATATATAGCAACTCTGGATTATTAGTAGTTCTATTATTCTGTATCTTGCTTGGACTTCGCGTAATAAATAAAGCAAAGCCGGAATAAAGGGCGGCTCTTGTACAATTAATCGTCTTGTGATTGGTCAATTTTACAAAAGCGATTGATATTCTATTCGATGATGACCTCTGTGGCGCAGCGGTTGTGGCTCTGCCTACCATGCAGGAGGTCCCGAGTCCGATCCCCGGCTGGGGTAAAGAAAAAAAATCCCCAGGTCTTGGGTGTTTGTAATGTGTGACGTCGCTGTTTCTGGTTCCCACGGCACAGGGTATCCTAGTGTGGGGCCAAAAGCAATGTATGTGCCTGTATGTAAATGTTTATGGTTATGTTCCCTAGACGTCAGAATTTCATGATAACGCTGCTGTTTCCAATTTATATTTTATAGGATATTTGAAAACTTCAATCTCACGTTAAACCAATTAGAACGCAATTATTTCACGTGAGCTGTCATTTAAAGTAAATAATTTTCAATGGCACAAAACTGAGAATCCTATTACGACATAATTGTGTCCTTGTCAAAACTACGTTAATCCCATCTAAAAATATAAAAGGATTTCTGAAATCTCCGCAAAAAACAGAATTACCTCTCCTTCATTTGTACTCTACAGCGTATTTTTTTTTGTAGAATTCCCCTCGACGTTAAGTTGGCTGTCCTGTAAAAGTAAGACTGTCAATTCAGGTAATAGTAAAGTTAAAATATTGAGATGATGGTTGATTGTTTTATAAAGTGCTAAGATCTCAGATTTAAATAGTCTTTGGTGAAATTCTAAGATTAGAACATCGCAATCATGACTAGTGTAATAATGGTTCAACGGGTTCAAGATCTACTCAGGGAGAAGAATAGGCATTTTGGCAGGATTCATCGCGAATTTTCTACAGTTTTACAATTGATATTATTTGAGAAAGATGCTAAATATTAATAGTAGTTTATGTGACTGCTGCATAATGCCTAATTATGTACAGTTACATACACTAGTTTATCTACACACATATCATAAGCTCTCTTTGATGTGTTCAGGAACCGCATGTTTGACCGGCATTGTGGTTCTGCAATTGTTTAGTTGTTCTTTAGTACCAACTTCACGCAGGCGGGCGTCGGCGTTCGAAATTTGAATGTCAGTACCAACTTCACAGACAAACTAGGGACGGCACGCGGGTGGGCGTCGGCGTTCGAAATTTGAATGTCATTATATGTAGAAAAACTACACATAATGACCATTATGTGTAGTTTTCCAGATACGAAACGAGTTTTTACCAAGTAGTTTAACATAATGCTGATCGTAACGTGCGGTTTTTGAACGCAGTAAAGAGGGTTTATGATACGTGTGTAGATAAAATTTAAAATAGGCTAAAATTTCATAAAATAAAATAAAAAGTAGGTACTACGTATATATAATGTACTACGTATATGCAAAGCAATCGAGATATATCAGGTGCAGAAGATCGCAATCCCTATTTATATATGTCGCAGTTGGTTGGTTAAATCAGACACTTAACTAACTCTTTAGACTGTTAATTAAATACCGACGTTTAACCAAGTCACAAGCATTTTGATTTAAATAAACCATCGTCGAAAACGTTTAACAATCTGTCTTACCGAAAGCCAGCGTGTTGGAAAACAAGATGGCGTCACGGCAACAGCTGATTTGTACAAACAATCAGGGCAAAACATTGCGGTAGCTTAAGCGAAGGGTAAAGGGGGTGAGCGAAGCGAAGCCCCTTTATCCTTCATGTTAAGTTGAATATGTAAGAACAACAAAAGATACTTAAAACATAAACTTTAGTACACATAAAAATATTTATATAGTATATGTCTTGTTGCCTAGGAACGTTTAGACAACTTGTTAAACGTTTCGTTCACTCAATTGTCTGACGGAATTTTAGTGACATGGTTAAACGTCGGCATTTAATTAACGGTATAGAGAGTTAGTTAAGTGTCAAATTTAACCAAATAACTACGACATATATACTATGTATCTCAGATGAACGAATGCTTCCTATTCGAGTTTATAATAGTACAATCAACAGACTTACTTAGCATTCAACCACTTTCGTTACCTAGATTACTACTAGACTAACTCGATAAGAGGGTTTTTGATAGGAGTTTACAAACTCCTACAATACAATAGTTAAACTCGTACAAAACTATTATTTGGTTACATACTCAGGATACCCGAGAAATAAACCGCATTCGGGCACGTATCTGCTAGTATACTGAACTCTGAATGTGAAGAGTTTAAGATAAAAACATGAAAATAAATTCGTGGCGGTCGACTCTGGGGACTTACTATGCAAATAATACTTATTGACTATCACAAAAATTACCTACACGGGAATGCTTCAGCGCTCCAAGTCGGCCGTGAAGCAAACTGAATGAAAGAATTATAAAGCAGTTCACTGAGAAGCAGCTGCAAGTCTCGCTGGGTAACGAAGTCCCAGGGGACTTGGGGAGGGGGGCTAGGGGGCAGCGGGGAGGGAGCCGAGGGCCGGTACGTGGGGGGGGGGGGTTCCCTTTGCTTCCTGACAGGACAATGCTCCGGGAAAACGGTGAAGATAATGTTATTACGAGTAACTGTTACGTGTAAGAAAGGGGTTTTAAAATGCAGAGTTAAAGGAGTATTTGCCGGTTGTAGAGATGTTATCTTTGTGCATATGTTATAGTCAAACCTCGAAGCTCCGGCACACCTAGGTTTGATTTTAGTCAAAGCCCAAACAAATGAAGTTTTTCGGCCTTTGACTAAAGAATTTTCGTCAAGACTAGGAAAACTCCGGCTCCGGCTGGTACACTGCAGCGTATCCACCCAAAATAACTATTCATATCATTAAAAAAAAAAAAAGGGATATTACAATGTTCAAGATTACTTAAATGACAAGACTGTATGGGGTTAATCTGGCTCAACACAGACCTTGCTGTTAATAATTTTGTAATTATTTATTCCTGCTTATTAATCATAACAATTAAATTTTTCATATTTGTATTAGTTAAGCACAACCTATTTTTAAAAGAGATCTAAAAATAAATCTGTGGGAGTTTCTACGCCCTTCTTCTCCCACAGTGGTCCAATGTAGAGAAGAGGCAAAAAAATGACGTTTGCTAAGTATATGTAAATATCTACAGTAATAAAGTACTTTGACTATTGACTATTGACTATTAAATGTTGTTTTTATTTGCATACGCTTCGCTCCGCTCCGCTTCGCTACTCTTAGGTTTTGCTTCTTCTAAGTTCCAACCAAACCTATAACCCATTTAAATTTAGCCACAATAAACTACTCTAGCCAAACATGAAGTACAGTCGACGTTTGATCGAGTCTGCCCGTCGCTTCTAAGATCGACAGGCAAAGCCCGAAACAGATTATTTTACTTTCGACGTTTGACCGAGTCTGCCAGTTGCTTCTAAGATCGACAGGCAAAGCCCGAAACAAATTATTTTACTTTCGACGTTTGGCCGAGTCTGCCAGTCGCTTCTAAGATCGACAGGCAAAGCCCGAAACAGATTATTTTACTTTAGATGTTTGACCGAGTCTGCCAGTCGCTTCTAGGATCGACAGGCAAAGCCCGAAACAGATTATTTTACTTTAGATGTTTGACCGAGTGCCAGTCGCTTCTAGGATCGACAGGCAAAGCCTGAAACAGATTATTTTACTTTCGACGTTTGACCGAGTCTGCCAGTCGCTTCTAAGATCGACAGGCAAAGCCCGAAACAGTTTATTTTACTTTCGACGTTTGACCGAGTCTGCCAGTCGCTTCTAAGGTCGTCAGGCAAAGCCCGAAACAGTTTATTTTACTTTCGACGTTTGACCGAGTCTGCCAGTCGCTTCTAAGATCGACAGGAAAAGCCCGAAACAGTTTATTTTACTTTCGACGTTTGACCGAGTCTGCCAGTCGCTTCTAAGATCGACAGGCAAAGCCCGAAACAGTTTATTTTACTTTCGACGTTTGACCGAGTCTGCCAGTCGCTTCTAAGGTCGACAGGCAAAGCCCGAAACAGTTTATTTTACTTTCGACGTTTGACCGTTTTCGAGGTTTAACTAAAAATACTTTAGTCAAAATTATTTACGCCGAAATTGGAATTTATTTGGCTTTGGTCAAACCTATTAAACCAGTCAGTCCGGGAAGAGACTGCATATCAATCTGTGACTATGATACATAAACGGACGAGCTTTGTTGTATAGTTATTGTTTAAAGTTAGTTTAATTATTATTTATTAGATCATTCGCTCTTAAGTTTTTACAGGACGTAGGAAATTCCCATCCTCCTGCAAAGAAAATCTGCAGATAAGCTATTTATCAGATAACTGCCAAAACCCTTCCCTCGTACCTTTCTAAAAGAGCTACCCAACAGAGGGGTTCCATTCTAACTAGCAAATTGGACTAAAACTTCAAACTCGAATTGCAAATTTAAAACAAGAGGAAAGTATCTGCGGCTGGCGCACAGAGGCAAGTGGATTAGACTGGCGACCGCGCCGGTCCAGACCGCGCCCGGGGCGGCGGCACTGCCAGGTGGCGCTGGGAGCCTGGGCCTTGTGGGTCATACGTACTTTGTGAATCTGACAGAGTTCAAAGTTCAAAGCAGCGCGTAGACTGCGTTCGACTGAAAAATGAAAGACATATTATGCATGTATATTATGCTTTATTGCGTTAATTTTGTACCGTAGGTAAGGTAAATGGCCCTAGCACCGTGGGTTTTGACGGCGTTGGAAAGTAAGAGATAAATATAAGCATTTCTACGCATCATTCCAGGAGGTTTTAATTTTGGCAAGAATGGACGTTATTAATTGTAGAATATACATCTAGGGGATACCGCACTGTGTTATGGTATTTGATGTACCGTAATAGGTAGAAAGTTGAAATTTCACTGTGTATTAATTATGGTGTTAGCAGATTACATGGCACTATCTCAATCTCATGTAAAGACAGTGTAAATTTTCTTTTCATTGCAATAGCTTGCCGTTGCAGCTTGACAGGTTGCAAAACCTGCCTTCTGTGCTTCAAGCATTATCTAACTTGAATATGTCACCAAGATATCCTGATAGTCTGATAGATTGTATACGAAAATTGACAATATGGATTTAAATAGTATTATACCATCGAATATAAACAAGACAGGAGGCTAAGGAGTCTTAAATATTCGTTGGGGCCAAGGTGATGTTACGTTACAATGAAAATGTGTCCAAAGGTCTGGTGAATGGCGCTATTGAACATATTAATATTGGACATATCATCCGTCCGTGAAGACTTCGATAAAGGTGGAGTTCACCTTATTCAACCCAAGTCTGTACGATTTCCGGCCAAATATAGTCACGGTACTGCTGAACGAAGGATGTCGCCAATTATATTATTCTGGGCTTGCACAGTACACAACATGCAGGGTAGTTTAACTTTAACTCTAATACGATCACAATTAGAATATGCCGTCCCCATTTGGAATCCTTATTATGACAAATACACCGTAATTATTGAAAACGTACAAAGGAAGTTCCTTCGAGCGTTGCACTATAAATTTCATCGCCCACGCTCCAAACTCTCATATCCTAAGCTACTTAAGTTATACAACCTACCTACGCTTGAATCTAGGCGTACAATCCTGGAAGCAACGATATTATATAATCTATGTAACAACAATTTCGACTGCAGAGATCTCACTTGTAAATTGTGCTATTTGGTGCCTCGATCATTTCATATGCGTGCTGTGCGTGACCGAAAACTATTCGCGACCACGCAGTGTAAAACAAATGCAGGACTACGCGTACCTCTGCGAAAACTGGTAGATACTTTCAACACACACTTCGAGACTGTAGACATATTTAGTACACCAATACACAAATTCAAACAGCAGGTTTCGGAGATAACATCTGAATATCAGGACCTTAAGTTTTGTCAGGATCGGGATCAGCTGTAGTTTCAGTTTTCGAATTACTGAATTGTAAAAAAAAAATAATTACAATATATTTTTGCAGCGCGTTGGACTAAATTTTTTAATTTTTATCTATGTTTTAGATTCCTGTTTTTTTCTTTTTCTTTTGTAAACACATATTTTTTACAAACTTGAGATACATATATATATATCTATATAAAATGTAAAAACACTTACATTTTCCTAAATCATGATTATTTTGTTAACAGCAGCCCCAACTAAAATGTACCTGTGGATGATGCTGTGGGCTTCACAATAAAACATTTTTGTTTTTGTAATAGTTAGTTACATCTATGTATTGTGTAGTTGTTTTTCATCCCAAATAAATAAAATAAAATAAAATAAAAAGTAGTGCTGTCAACCAAGCCGTTGTCTATTCAGGCTGAATGCTCTTCGCTGCTGGTCAAGCGTACGTTGCCTTAAGAAAGTCAGATCACTAGCAGGACACCTTATTGAAGAACAAGACGGAAACGGGAAGAACACCACCAGACAACAATGACGCTTTAAATGAAATGAACAGATGAAAGAAACATTAAGATACAATAACACAGCGATAGCTAAAAAATATAACAATTAAATTAAAGGTAAATATATAAAAAAGCTTTTATTTAAATGCTCTAAAAAGAAGAAAATAATTTTAAATTAAATCAAATCTATCAACTTATTACACCACACTATTTATTATGTTACAATAGATTTACTTGTGTAGAACTAGTTACCTACCTATTGCACACATTTTGTGAAACTTGGTGTGACATTAAAAGAGGCTCTGACTGCAATGTTTACAAACCACAAAGCCGGTATTCTGATTGATTAATTTAATCAATCAATAAATTAATGATGTTTGATTAAATCGGTGCAAGTTACTGTGAAAAGGTAGGTTACTACATCTACACAAGTAAATCTCGCGGAAAGCTTTTATATCATAATGAATTGTGTGATGTAATTAATTGATGGGTTTAATTCAAGGTAATGTTTGTTTTATTCTTTTAAGAGCACTTAAATAAAATCTTTTTTAAATGTTTTTTTACATTTAATTTATTTTTGGTATTACTTTAAATGCTTTTTTTCTTTTTGAGAGATTTTATATAATATATTTTATTTAAAAAAAGGAAATATTAAACTGCACCTGAAAAATACAGATTTGCACAGCAAATATCAGAGCAAAATGCTGCTGCTTAGGTGACAAAGAACAACAACAAATTCTTAAAACATAAACTTAAGTACTTACAGATAAAATATTTAAAACATAAAAAGTATTTTTGTTGATCCTTTTTTGCTGTGCCAATAAGTAATTTTGATGTCCAATTAAATGCTTGCCTTTAAAAAATATCAATTTAAACTGACAAGTCGATCTGCTCTATTACCGGGGTATGAAAAAGATTTGAACCTTTAACCGCGAAAGTCGTGTCCTAATACCGAGGGTGGAAACATGTTGTGGTTCAATTACTAAATAAGAAAATTGAGTAACCCGCAACACATAAAATACTTTTAATTTATAGGTACTGTAAAGATTTTACATTGTATAATAATAATCTTTCGCAGATTACACACACACAATAAACAGCAAAAACTTTAACACATTTGGTTTTATTTTTAGTAACTTTACATAACGGAACCTTACATTAGGAATTATATACGTCGGTAATCGGTTCTATGAAGCTTCTTTCACCATCAAACCCATAAAAAAGTCGACACATAAACAATGTAAGAAGTTTAATCGAACAACAGCGTATTGTACAAGATATGTAAGGCTCAGGTATTTTGTTTAACTGTTAAACAAAATTACTGCCTTTTTGACTGATGAAACTCCTTTTTTCACCTTCCTAAGAAACTGACCTTTTCTCTCAACAGTTTTCATGATAACATAATATTTCTAGTACCTAAAACATACGACGGAAATTGTTTTCAATAATGTGATGTTCAACATTATTTGAACCAACCGTTAAACTTGATAATAATATCTATTATATACTGTAAGTTGTAAGCAAATAAATATGATACTTAATTCTGCTTGTTCCGTTTGTATCCAAAACCGCGTAACTATTAAAGATAAAGATAAAGGTACATTTATTGGTGTTTCCTTAAAACTAAATACAATTTTTATGTAGCCCTCGGCTATGCGCTAGTATAAACTGTGTTTCATAGCTCAGTGTCTTCCTCTGGAGTCTTTTAATATTTTACATATTAAGTATTAACGAAATGAAATGAAATGTGAAATGTAGTGTAATGTATTGTATAACCTCTAAAATGCATTTCCTATCATCGAGGTATTATATTTTTTGATTTTTAGGTCAAATAGTCATCAGTCACAAATAGGTCAAGACCTTAATTTAGAGCATGTATGATAAGGTAAGAAAGCTATAAATATCATTTTCACAAACTCGTATGCTTTTCTTCTCGCGTTTGTATATAGCGTTCTTCCGCATCGTCCCCGAGGCACTGATTAATTAATTTAATATGCTGCTGGTTTGTTATATTTTCGGACGTTAGCTGTGTGATGAATCATAAGAAGATCAAAAAGATATAAAATTGCAAATTTTAAGTTATAAATAAAATTATTAAGGCTTAAAGAAAATTTCTTTATATATAATTTTGAAGATTATAAGTTTTTTTAACTTAAAACCTTAAATATAAAAAAAAGTTCTAAGGATTATATTTAATTTTGTTGAACTTAAACTTACTTAAACGCGAATAAAACCGGAAAACAAAAGTACCTTGGTAATAGAGACAGATTTTGACTACCGCAGTAATGCCGCAAGTTACCTTAATGCATAATTCATAGTGATTCGATATTTCAGCTTTAGTTCACGTTTTCTTAAAGAAACCACAAGGGCGCAAAGAGAGACGGGCAACAAAGTGATCTTAAGTCAAAATATGGTGCACGGATATAAGGAATCTTTAAGGGTCCATGCATGGCTGGTTTGTGCGAATCTCGATTCAATGTGTAGTTTTTTCTATGTAAAGTTGCCGCTGGCCCGTTTCAACAACTCCAAGCGAACACCAAGGCCGTAGGGTTTAGTTTAACTAAAAGAAAGTTCACAATACGTAGGTGCGTAAATATGTCGTTGCGCCTTTCCTTAGGGCTTTTCCACGTGTTTTGTGTGCGCCGACCTATACAGACCACATTCATTGGGGACCCCTGTCGAGCCTGCGGCACTTTCGGCTACTTTTCAGTCATATTGTTTCAGTGATCGTCATGCCCTGCGTATTTTGAGGCCTCCGTAACTATGATATGTTTCGGAGTTGATATCATGGTGACAAGCGTTAGAAAGTGGATAAGGTTAATATTGTTGTTTTGATTGCAGATATGGCAGACATCAAGTCGGAGAGTATGGACAGCTTCGAATCTGGTGAGTTTAGAAAACAGTTATTCTTTTTTTTAATGGATTTTTGGATACAGAACACAACTGTCCAATGGTTTGACTTCGTATGTACCGCTCTCATATTTATTTTTAAGAAGCCTAAAATGCAAAATAAGTATTTAAGGCGAACGCTAGAAGTAGAAGGGCCGGTTGGTTTTAACGCAGCCCTGGAGGGCTTTTGTCGAAGTCCCTGCTCAGTAATAGAGTCGAAAAGATAAAATGAATATAATGTCGAAGCAGTGCTAGTCTCGCTCGGAGTATCGTAGTTTCCCTCTAGGTGGCACTAAACTCGCTACGATCAGGGGTCATTGGGCCAACAGCGCTATTGTGGAGCAAATGAACCTTGCGCTCTATGCTCGTAATGCCTGCATTGTATAGCCTGTCAGATGCAGCCGACTCATAAAACGAAAGTTGATTTGCTAGAGTTTATTCTTGTATACAGAAATAGAAGACACAAAAAGTAGAAGCGCTGAAAACAACTCAAATGGAGAAATGTTAACCTAAAATTGCATTGTGGAGGCCCGTTGCGAACTTGCAATTAAAACGGACGCCCCAAATTGTGTACATTGTTTGTCACTTAGCACTCGATGGCGACGGGGCGGGCGGTGGAATAACCAAGCTTTTGTTATTAATAGTTTTTCATTTTCCCAAAATAAAAGAAACCCCAAATTACGTCCAACATAAATTTACTAAAACTATAAAAGACCAGTTTCAACGCCTTCTAAAACTGGAAAATAAAACGCCCATTATGAGTGGAGACTGGACAGCATCGGAAACTATCTGTGAGGAAACCACAGAATAGTTAAGTCTATTCAGTGGCCGGCCTGCATAATGTAGGAACTTCGGAGACAGGGCGGGAGCAATGGCGCTTCGTTTTCGGCGGGAGTTTTTCCCTTGACAGACGCGGGGAAATTAGGGACAAAATGGTTTCAGTACATACTTATAGTTCACGTTCAGAGTTCACATGGGATGTTATTCTTACGAATTAGTCATCAATACTTATGCTGAGTTTGAGCTAAGTGCATTAAATAACTCAAGGAGTTAAGTTTTAATGCAGAGTGACGCATTTAAAACCGCGATCCGAAATAATCATCCGCATATACATATTCATAATATTACTGCAGTGCCCTACAATAGGAACCCCTATTTGATACTTTTCAGAGGGGGCGAGCTAGTCCAGTAATAGTTAATAGCTGAATCTAATAAAGCCAATTGCCGACGAAAATAAAGCGACAGCGCGACTTTTTAGCTTGAACAAGCGACACGATTCTGCAATCAGGTGCAGTTTAAAATGTGCATTCGCAATGTGCTGATGTAAACGCGGGGTGCAGGGGGCAGGTGGGCACGGGGGTAGGGGGAGGGTGCGGTGCGCAGACGAAACACATATTCAATAATTGAGGGTCAGACGAAGAGGCTTTATGAAAATACTCATTGTCAACCTTTCAGTCGACTGGCTCTGAACTCTGAAACTTTCTGCTCAGCCACCCAATGTGGGGTATCGGTGATCACTTGAAGAGCCGTTTAAATTGCAAGTTTAATTTACGTACACTAGTGAGACATGAATCGTCTTCAGCAGAGTTAAGTTAAACCGTCACAGCGAATGTGTGACAGAGACGAGGAAACTGTAATTACGGTGTCTTTGTTACGGGACTTCTTGAGATTGCTTCCCGAGGATGCAATGATATACGGAGGGTTGGTTAAACAGTTGGGCGATTGTTAATTAACCTGTTGGGTTGGGCCCTAGAGGTAGATACTACTGCCATCCCACCCAACCTGTTGGTGATCCTGTCAACCAATTAAGTTTCCATTTTAAATAAATTAGGACTTAAATAAACAAACTAATAAAATATCACTATTATTTTTATTGTAAGTTAGATACAAACTGTAAGGATTATATGGTTGAGTATGATAGTTCTCGTATGTTGGGTCCACGAGCAAGCTCTCCAAAAACAAAGAATGATTTTCTCAGTTATTTTCGCTGGGAGCCCTCGCTGAGACAATAGGCGCACACCTCATCTGCTGAGATCCCGATGCGGCGATAAAATCTAAAATTCAAGGCCGTGTTAACGAACAGGCCCGCAAAGAAATAGATATTCAAATGTGGGAAGATCCCATATTAACATTTATGGCAAGTTTGCGGGGACAACACAAAGGCGTAGAGCGAAGAGTCCCCTAAGAGATTCGCCTGCCTCGCGCCTAGCACCAATACAATATGCAGCAGGGAACCCGGCTAAGGGAAACAATCCTGCACAACCGAGGAAGCTGCTATCGCGGTAAATTTAATTAGATTTATTCACAAGAATAAAAGACTTGTAGTGAAACTTCTTTAAAGTGGGTGGGGCATTTTCCGAACCGTTAAACCTGAAAGATTAATCTTCGTATTGAAAACACAAAACTTCAGCCATTGTGTCATCAGCCCGAAAGACAAATAAAACTTTGTAAGAAAACAAATCAGAATCTCAATTTTGTTGGTTGCATTATTTATGTGATATTGCTCGGCGAGTCTCAAACGCTCCCCCTTTTCTTTTACATGAACTTGTGGTCTTAACTCACGCCAACGCAACTTTTGCCATCAATATTAAAAAGAAAATACGATTCGCTGTTTGTAAGAATGAAGTTTTATAGCTAAACATACAATCATGCATCACGTAAATAGCCCAATCTAGGGCTGCGTCTTTCTTCTTTATCTTCAGACACACTGCCTAAGTTAATGCAATAGAAAAGTAAGCCAACTACTTTAGTTTTACTATGTCCGCCGATAAGAGAGTTATTTATTCATTTTTTCCGATTTCATCACGAAATTGATACTTCGACTCTCTTGAGCTACACCTAAAGGTACAACTAAATATGTCGATACACTCCAGCCGTGTTAAGTCGGATTAGGGAAAGTTTCATCGGCAGTTTCCGCGTACAGCCGTTAGCCGGCGCACACGTTTCTTATTAATATCGGGCAGCGGGAAATGGCCGAGAAGACGTCCCTAGCGTTCGCTCGCTTCCAAATAAAATTGCCGCTATCTAAACAAAGAGCCCTAATTATTCGGCCGTGGCGGGCGGGGTCGCTCTCTTATGGGTGTTCTGGGGCCCATTTCGCTTCTCGTATAGGGCTCCGGGGAGCGTCGGGCGCCGCCCAGCCAATCGGCGGGCGAAGAGTGAGCGATCCGCAACCTTTTTACGCGATCGGCGGCACTCCGGGCTGCGTGTTTGTTAACCACACGCCAGCGTATGCTGCTGTATTGATGGAGTGTCGGGGTTCGGGAATCCGAACGAAGACTTATTCCTTGCCTGGAGCTCAATCTCAGGGCGTCGGGTAATGGTGGACTGGGGATCTGGAAGTTAATTATCCACCTGACTTGTAAGACTTACGAGTAAGGTGGCCGAATGACTAATATATGGTAGTTTCTGTTTAAGAATATTACTGTGTTTGGTTAGGTGTGGATTTGTTGCCGATGCGTAGAGGTTCCACCAATGCTTACACCGCAATTAAATTTCTTTAGGGGCATGCCACCACCGCGTTTGCATTATTGACCAAATACGAAAAGAAAAATACATACTTTAAAATGCCATTGCAAAGCTAAAGCTTAGCTGCTAAACACACCATCCCACTAGCTGCGTCGTTGGGGAATTAAAAGTTTGAGGGTCCCCAACCCAAATTTGATTACCCGAAACACGCGTTACGAAGGATCGCCAATCTCGATAAGCCAGACAATTTATTAGCGCTGTTTTGACGAGTTGTTTTCGCTTGTTACCGAAATGAAACTCGGACAATATGTTGTGGCGAGGGTGCAGACGAAATATTGCGTTGCCCTCGTCTGTTCGCAATAAAATCTGGGTAATCAGGGAGGAGAGGTCCCACTTCCATTGCCTTAGCGAGATAACTACTTTACTATGGCTGGGGAGAGTGGTAGCAACATTACGTACCTATAAATCTAAGCAATTATATAAGATAAGGTCTAACAACGGAATAGCTCGAGATTTTCTGATGGTGCAATCGATACTCCACTGTTTATTATTTGAGTATTTAAATAAATGAAAGCTTGCTGTACTGTTGACTATACGATATAGGTAGTTAGGTAGTAAGTCTCAAGAGAAAGGAACAAAAAGCGCTATAGAACACCCCATTCCTAAATTTCAATACTCATTTAAATTTGCACCCGATTTATTTGAGACAATGAATATGTGCGTTATAAATAAAGGGTTTCCGAGCGCGTACCTCCGGGCGCATTGTTTTCGCCCTTCGCCTTACACCATCATTGTGTAGAGATTATGAAATAAAAACGCGATATCATATGTCGTCGGCGGCGGCGGCGGCGGCGTGGGCGACTCCGGTCCGGGGCTCCGCCGGGGCGAGGCAGACATCCGACACCCGCCGCCGCGCCGCCGCCGGAGCCCACGTGAGGCCACATTGTACTTCCCCCATTCACCCCGGCTCATATTAGATTGCAATGTTTTAAGCATTCGATTGCCCTCACCGGCGATAAAGGGTTCCCAAGAAGTACAATGTGAGATTTTTTCCTAGTCTTTCTCGGGTCCTCTTTATTCCTCAATGGGTACGCTCATTGTTTTTGTGGTGAATTGTGGCGCATGAATGCGTCTCGAGCATTCAGGCGGCCGGCCGCGGAGATTGTTGGCTGATAGAACAGCACAAAGCCGGCGCGGCAGGGCGGGCAGAAGGTCGTCTGAGGTGGCAATAACAAAACTCCTACTCGGCGCCCAAATTAATGACTTTTATCCTATTCACAATTCCAATTCAATATCTCAGTCGTATATTTATCGTCTCCAAAAGAACAACCACGGGTCAGCAATACTAGCGCAATCTTTTCGAGCATAATTTAGGTAAATTCGCGAAGTTTCTTCCGGTTCCCGCGAGAGAGTCGTGGACCAAACTCTACAGTACCCGGCGGGCGGCGCCACCGTCGCCGCTCAATTAAACTTTAAGATGACATGCACGATGTCCGTAGTCCACGAGTCGACCACGAATAATAAAGGAGGCTGACAAAGTACCACAAATACAAATACAAATATTTTATTTTCCAAAAAGAAATGTATATAATAGAGTAAATAAATAAGTATTCGAAGGTTTAAAGTTAATTGCATTGGGATGACTCGGCCGAATTAAGAAATGTAGAGACACTAGACTTATTATTATTGTTGGAATGTTATTGATTTCTGATAAAACAACTCACTTAGTATATTATGCCTATTTTTCAAAATTATATTTATAAATTTCAGCATTTTAATAATATTCACATTATTGCCAATAAGGCGATTTATTTTGGCAATATAAAGTTACATAATGCTTTTGGAATCTGAAGATTTCCTAAATGTTTTTCGGGCTATTAAAAAATCACACAATGAATCATGGATCAAAAGTAACAAACATTCAAGGTAGATTCCTTCCTCTCTAGAGCAGGGACAAGTAAAGGAACTGTTTAGTTTCTATTGTTCCGAATCTGCGGTTCAGGATATCTAAGTGTGGGGCAAGCAGCACGGCTAGAGCTGTACCTAAGTCTTATAAGCTTTCTTTCTTTCTATTGCACTAAACAATGGAATACTTACTGTAAACGAATCAAATATAGGCGAGCTAATCTTTAACTCTTTTGCTTCTCTGCTGGCCGGAAAATAAAAAATAAGGCTTATGTTTAAACGAACACCAAAAACGCACCTATTTTACTACCAATAAGTTCGAAACGACCGCCAGAATTAGTAGACGAGCACCAAATTGTGTTTGGATAAGTGATCATCAAACTTCTTTTTATGTTTTGTGTATTTTTTGTTGTTCTTACATGTTCAACCTAACACGAAGGATAAATGGGGCTTCGCTTCGCTCACCCCCTTTAACTTTCACCTAAGCTACCGCAGTATTTTGCTCTGATATTTTCTGCAACTTTTGGTGATCATTTACCCATTTTGGGTAGGAAAAAAATATTTTGGTGGTCATTATATTTGTTGCCAAAAAATAATGACAACGATTTAGGTTAACCAAGACTAACATATTGGTACAATTAACAACTCGATTCGTGGTGGTTAAAAATTCGGACACAACCATATCACAATAAAGTTTATAACTGCAACGTGGATGTTACGTCAGCCGCTGCCGCAGAACATTGCGAAAATTGTGTTTTGGTTATTTGTGTTTGGTTATTACTTCGAAACCACTGGTTATTTCTTAATTTTAAACACACAGTTTTAAGATATTTTGAATACCTGTTTTTTGACGTAAGAACCATAACAATATTTAAATTATCTATGATATGATATTTTTATATCATAGTTATGTTACGGCTAAAGCTAGGTGTAAAGCATAACTTAAGTTTAGCCGGCTAGTCTTAAGATTAATTTCGAGCCTCGCCTAATGTCCGAAATAACGTTCATTGCGATAAATGATTTCAACATTAGTCGGCTAAACTGCAGTTTAGCCTCGATGCTGTTGAGGCTAAAGATGGGTGACAAAATATGGTTGACATTAGCCGAATAAACTTAAGTTTATTTTTCAGTATCCCTAGGCTAATGTTGAAAAATTACCGTCTTAATCTGGAATAAGTGATGATAATGATTCGGTAGCCGTAAACACCGCGGTAGCTTAGGTGAAGGATAAAGGGGGTGAGCGAAGCGAAGCCCCCTTTATCCTTCGTGTTAGGTTGAACATGTAAGAACAACAAAAAATACTTATACTCGTATGATTATAGTTTTTGTTGTTTTTACATGTTCAACCTAACACGAAGGATAAAGGGGGCTTCGCTTCGCTCAAACCCTTTACCTTTCACCTAAGCTACCGCAGTGTTTTGCCCTGATATTAGAAATAGCTTTCTCATCTGAATAAAATTACCCCGCCCCGCTCCCCGCAGTCGCACGAATACTTCGTTTTCAACATTAGCTAGCTAATGTCCAACATTAACCGAAACGCATCGGCTAATGTGCAGTCTAGCCGATTAAAGATGACATCCGTTATCACAAACGAACAGCACTTCGGACATTAGCCAAGGCTCGAAATTAATCTGAAGACTAGCCGGCTAAACTTAAGATTAGTTTCACACCTAGCTTTAGCCGTAACATATACACAGTCAGGTCATAAGTTCTGTCACACAATAAAAACTTATGAATTTAGAACGCTGGCCACAAAAAAGTTTATTGAATTCGAATTTCGAATTTTTCATGAAAATAAAAATGTGTACTTTTTAGAATTTTCCTCATTTTTAAATATGGAGTGGACACTTAAAGAAGACCGTGTCGCAGTTATTGCGTTGCATCGTTGCGGTTACGCGCCAATACAGATTTTCGACTTACTGAAAAATTTGAATATAACCAAAAGATTCGTTTATCGTACCATAAAACGATACAATGAAGACTCTAGTGTAGATGACAGGTCAAGAAGTGGTCGCCCTCGCTCTGTTAGAACTCCAGCAGTGATAAAAGCTGTGAAGGCGCGAATTCAAAGAAATCCCATACGTAAGCAGAAACTGTTGGCCCTTCAGATGGGGTAAAGCAGGACCACGGTGAAAAGGGTGTTAAATGAAGACTTAGGGCTTAGGGCATATCGAAGAAAAACAGGACATCGTTTGGACGCTCGTTTAATGGACCTGAGACTGAAGAGATGCCGCGCTTTGTTGAAGCGGTACGCGGGAAAAAAGCATCGGGAAATTCTTTTTTCGGATGAAAAAATTTTCACCGTGGAAGAGAGCTACAACAAACAAAATGATAAGGTGTACGCAAACAGCAGTGAAGAAGCGAGCAACCGTATTCTGCGTGTCCAACGAGGTCATTTTCCATCCTCGCTCATGGTTTGGTTGGGAGTTTCTTATTGGGGCTTAACTGAGGTACATTTTTGTGAGAAAGGCGTAAAAACGAATGCAGTTGTGTATCAAAATACAGTCCTCAAGAACCTTGTGGAACCTGTTTCTCATACCATGTTTAATAGCAGGCACTGGGTATTCCAACAAGATTCTGCGCCAGCTCATAGAGCGAAAAGCACACAAGACTGGCTGGCGGCGGGTGAAATCGACTTCATCCGGCACAAAGACTGGCCCTCCTCCAGTCCAGATTTGAGTCCATTAGATTACAAGATATGGCAACACTTGGAGGAAAAGGCCTGCTCAAAGCCTCATCCTGATTTGGAGTCACTCAAGGCATCCTTGATTAAGGCAGCCGCCGATATTGACATGGACCTCGTTCGTGCTGCGATAGACGACTGGCCGCGCAGAATAAAGGCCTGTATTCAAAATCGCGGGGGTCATTTTGAATAAACTTTATTACCATAAGAATCTATGTTTTATTAAGTTCATTTTGCTATATAAATGTTTACATAAATAATAAACATGTCTAAATTATTTCATATTGCACATGTGACAGAACTTATGACCTGACTATGTATATATGATCTAAAAAGATCCCAAAAAATAGCAAGTTGTAGCCAGTTTTAGGTGAAAAATATGTTTTTTGTTTTTGCGTGTACTAATCATGCATGTAAAAGTGCAAACATATGATGTTTTCGAACACACAGATTAAAGAAAAGGGGTGTCTTCACAACATTATTTTTGGGATTTCGGAAGTGTCCCCTTTTGACCAAATTTGACGTTACCCAGCGTTTTATCAAGATATTTCTTCCAGTATATACATGTGGTATGTCTAAAGGAACCGTATCCATAGGTAGCTACTGAATTTTCTCATTTGACTAGTTCGTCAACTACACAAGCTATAGGAAGGACTGGAGTGGTACTTGCACAGTGGTGGCACACAGACCTGTACCTGTGGGACGCGGTCGTGCGATATTGCTTTAGAGAGTGTGTGCTTAGCTATGCATGGACGGAGACTATTGTTGCCTGCTTAGCCGAACTTGCCTGCTTCTTGCCGACAACGTTTTATCGGTTGAGGGATATAGTACTTACTATTGGTTTCTTGTATTTGAGTATCAAATAAAATATCCAGATGTGTCCAAACGAATGAGTTTCCTTATCTTTGGTTGCGTCCATGATCTATAATATTCAAATATTGTTTCGATACATTACTGTAGCGAATGAAAATCTTTTGTTTCAAGCTTATAAGGCTTTTCAATTCCATTGCCAATGTATTTTGGGCTACTGTATTTGTGCTTGGTCAGGCGCCGCTGAAACACACATGCTCAAGCTTGAACGAGCACAGCGCTCGGTACTTAAGGTAATGATGTCACTGCGCTATAAATCTCCAACTGCCTTAGTGTACGAGCAAGCTAAGGTCAACTCAGTTAGAAAGATGTTCGTCTCCCAATCACTTATACGATACCACAATAGGGCCGTACCCTTTGTCCCTGTCACCAACAAAAGAACTGCGCGATGCCCAAAAACAGGCTTCTGCCGGAGCCTATTCGCTAGTAGGCATTACAGTGCTATCGTCCCAGGCTGTACACCATATTGTTGAAGTCAGACGGAACCCTTACACAACTCAACACACACAGATTCAAAAAAGCACTCCAACAGTGGCTTTAAACTATTTGATTTTGATGGTACTGAGGAACTCATAGATCGAATAACCAGCTCTACCTGATAGTGATTCAATTGTGTTTTATTTTACATGTTGTTTCAGATAGTACTGCCTGAAATACATATATTGATATTAAAATAATATATTGAATTTATACTTAAACTATATCTGCATAGGAAATAGTACCTGCCATGCTGTACGGATCGCTTTTATTCATGAACTTCCACTAAACCTAGCTAGAAGCCGTTAAAATCAGTTTATCTTGCTCGGTCACATTGAAATTTGTGTTGGTGAGAAAAGAACAAAAATCACATTTCAAGAGGTTTATGAATGAGAGGGTTTGCCGGAGGCAATTATTAGGAGAGCGACATCTTCGGGAGTAAAGTAAAAGGCTTGAGATGCGCGCAAAATACTAGACTAGACTAGACTACTTTATTATAGGGAATCCTAGCTTATATACTAGGTTGGTACATGTTATTAATGACGTGCATAAGACATAGTGCGTGATGAATATAAATATACCTTATCTGTGACGGTCGTCAACTTATCTTAACATTACGTGAAAATATGACTAACATAGTCGACCGGCACAGATACTCCCCCCTTTAGGGAAATAAATAAATGAATGTACTTATAACTTAGATACCATAACAAACTTATCAACTGCAATAATAACTAGTAGTATTTTAATAAACATAAAACCAGATCTTAATTGTGCATACTTTAACTTAATCTATTTTTATATATAAGGAAAGTTATTGTCAAATAAAACTAGATAGTAATAGCGCATACTTCAACTTAATCTAAAGTAAAGTAAAAGGTAAATCTTACACGAATTAGAAAAAAAAGGAACTACGGTTATGTGAATTCTACGTAAGTTTAAAGAATTACTTAATATTTACCTACAGGCGAGCCTTGTATCTGGCCGCACACTACATAAAATAAACTAAAAACTGGAAAACAGAAAAATACTAGAAAATGGGGTTTCGCGGTTAGTAAACTAACCTAACCTATAACTGGAAAAGATCCGCAGGAGAGTCGTCTGATGCTGCAGCCGCCCATGTTTTTCAGGAATCGATGAGTCAATTTACATCGCACGTCGTTGAAGTTGTAATCACTGTTTGTTTATAATTGCGACCGTACCTACTTGTGTAGGTACGATCCTTGTGGATGATTGTGCTGAATCAGCGTCAGCATTAAATCTGTAACCTTGGCTGTAGGCAGTCAATGATGTCGTACGTCATGTGTACGTGCGTGCTCTTCACTCTTGAGTGAATATTAAGTTGTCGATTGATGA
This sequence comes from Argyresthia goedartella, assembly GCA_949825045.1. Lineage (NCBI taxonomy): Eukaryota > Metazoa > Arthropoda > Insecta > Lepidoptera > Argyresthiidae > Argyresthia > Argyresthia goedartella. The sequence goes on from OX463810.1 coordinate 18,948,920, forward strand.
AATTTGTGTGCCTAAAAACCTTGGGATTTGGCAACATAGGGCACATCTTGTACACCAATCGTAATAAAATAAAATAAAATAAATAAATATATATATATATATATATCTCTCTCTCTTCAGTGATTTGATTATTCTTCGTGCGATGTTCTTCCTGGGTGATTAGGTATATCGATGATGTTTCAATACTCTTCTGGGGCCTGGAACGGCTTCCTATGACTTGAACTTGAAAAGCTGCTTGCTGTGAATGAATTTGCCGACGCGTTCGTTTCTGCTGGTGCGAGCTCCATTTTGATAAATCAGCAGTCGGCTGACTATCGGGTCATTATTCTTGCGGTATTTTGAGTTCGGCGCGGGAAATCTTCAGTTGAAATTATTTGGCTTCTGGTCCGTTTTCAAATCTGGTCCGGTCATGGCTTGCTTGATGTCGTCTTGGTTTGGGTGGGGTCTTGATTATGTCAAACCGAAGTCGGGGCTCGGCGATCTTGGACGAAGTGCTATTGCTTGCACTTCTAAGGTGGCAGCACACGGAGTTTTCTTCGCGGCTGGGTCCATGCTGCTATTACCGAAGGTTGCTGATGTTCAGGAGTCGGGTCACCACTTTGCCAGAGGCAATTATTAGGAGAGCGACATCTTCGGGAGTAAAGTAAAAGGCTTGAGATGCGCGCAAAATACTAGACTAGACTAGACTTTATTATAGGGAATCCTAGCTTATATACTAGGTTGGTACATGTTATTAATGACGTGCATAAGACATAGTGCGTGATGAATATAAATATACCTTATCTGTGACGGTCGTCAACTTATCTTAACATTACGTGAAAATATGACTAACATAGTCGACCGGCACAGGGTTATTTTATTTTACAGCATGTATTATTTTATCATAACTATATCATACTGAACAATTGTCCACCACACAGTAAAATACACATGTCTTGCCTAAGTTAGGTTAAGATTTTTAATTATTACTTACAACCGTCGTTATTTTGTGCAAGTAATGTATATTTTTTATCTTAGTCTTATAAATAAAATAAAGATTTTCATTTTCATTTCACATACCATTTTAGCATTGATGTTTTTCTGGACGTACCGTGTTCATTGCTAATGGCTATGTCCGCCTTTGCACCCGCTTGGCGGCGCTGGCGCAGTTGGAGGCAAAGAGTTACATTCATGAGCTCTATTTTTGAATCACTCGCGGGGCATTTATGTCACGGGAGCGCTCTTTTGTGCTGATTTTCCTTTGACATCCGAAATTTCGTATTTTTGAGTCATTCGCCTGCAACAAGCGGTCAGGTGCTCTATTTTTGAATCACTCGCGTCGTGGCGAGCGCTCGCCAAGCACAACGATTGGTTCATATCACTTGACTTAACTTGTCTCTGCCAATAGTGTCGCGAGCGCTCGCTTGCGTGGCGAGTAATTCAAAAATAGAATTCCAGGATCACTTGTTACGCTAGTCGAATAGTAGAATAAACGTCAAAACTAATTTAAAATCAGAATCCAAAACGTCAAATATTGTGACATTTACGACAGATTGAACAGTCCGATTTGTTCCATATTATTGCTAGAATTTAGAAGGCAGCTAACCCGAACAGAGACTGTCATACATTTTTTTAATATGAAAGCATTTTTCGTTCCGTTTCCCATTTACCGGTTTTTACCTTTTCTGCGTGTAACGGATAAAAATCAACATTCCCAAATTGATTGGCAACACCGATGAGGAAAGATTGATAAATGCAGAAAATCGACGTCATGCGACTCGTAAGATGAATATGATCTAAGTCGCATGCGGTATAAATTATGTCACGCGAGTGATTCTTAAATAGAGCTCAGCTTAGGTTCCAAAACACGCCACGTGATCTTTCAAATACACTTGACACTGGCATTTTTTTTCTCAAATGAGGTTAGGATGCCATATATTAAGTAGATAGAATTAATAGAATTTGACGACTTTGACAGGTAGATCCAACTACACCAGCGCCATCTGCAATGAGCTGATCAGAGTAGGTGCCATTGTAGTCTTGAATGTTTGTGTGAAATATTTGCCAATAGAAATTAGTCATGACCGAAATGGTAACCGCGGCGCCATTATTCGATCAAACGCTACTTGATCCAGTTGTGAAGTTATGCCACAGAACGATCATGCACTACGGTTATGGTCCAAATTGTATTGGATCATTGACCGGGCGCCTGTTTAGGGTCGCCTAGAGAAAGCTGTCGTGGGAATGCTCAAGTCGTGTCCTAAACACAGAAGAAAATTCTTTTGTTCCGTTTTTAATATTTTTTGCGCAACAAAAACCTATTCACTCCGTTCACTTATGTAAAGTAAGGATTTTCACAGAAAACCGAAGTAAAGTTAAAAAATCTGTGTAGATTCGTGTCCCTTCTATTTCTATTCGGCAACAGATATATTGTTTACCAATATAAATTTTGAGTCCCAAAAAAAACAAAGAACCACAAGCCAAACATATATACAATTTCTTAGTACATAAACAAATGCTGTTATTCAGAAAACAGATTAATTAGATTGTTAGATAAAACATCACTATGATGTTCACCAAATATAGTTCCCCCATGTAGTTCCACTGAACCGCATTGGTTGCTATAGGTCACTTTCTGTCCATATACTAAAGTTAGGTTTGTTAGGTTACAACGTCATACAACCTGGAGCCGATGTGAAGCGGAGCGGAGCGAGGCGCTCCATGGTACTATTGGTATAAAATAGGGTGTAAAATTTTGGAGGTTTTTTTTGGATGTATCTTTTTACTGAAATCGGTAAACAGTTTAACATAAGTCTTTAAATTCTCGGCTACATTGACACTGTAATGTCAATATTTTTTTTGCCTTAAACGTGCAATCTTTCTATATCTAAACCACCACAGCGTTAAACTTAATTATGATAATTATTTAAGTACAAATACATTCACGTACAAAGATGAAATTAGAGATGCGTTTATCAGAGATTTGATGCTTGGCGCGTGGGCCAGGTCGGCGGCTGTCGGCGAGGTGTTGCCAAAGAGATGCCGCGGTTGATAATTCAGGATTTCTCTCATCTCACCGCCTCCAGAACAACCTCGCGGATCACCCGACACGAGACGATTATGATCACTCGCTTGGTATGTTTCATTGAAATAATTCCTCTGTTTCTTTTAGCGATGCTGAAAAGGAATGGTTTATTTTGATTAGATACGGATTGTATTTAATACTGAATTCCGGAGTCCAAGACACACTTCGGTCATCTTCGGTTAGTATACGGTACCTGCTACGCACTTATAACAAAATGTTCGTTCCGGGCCCGTGGTCCCACTGGTGGGGCCATTATTTTTTTTGGAGGGGAAAAAAATGGTATTACCCATGCCCAGGAGTCAGACCTCCCTGCTATGTCCGGGTCCCCACATTTTGAGCGGGCATCAGCTCGTGTGGTATACGGATTAAAAACAACCCCTGTTATTTACAGTTATCTATGTTTGATTTTACTGTTAGCCATGGCCCACTGGTGCGACCACGGGATACCACCATGTACTCGTGGTCCCTCTGCACAAGAAATTGCAAATTAATGACTAGCTTTTGCCTCTATGTCCCACTGGTGGGTCCACGGGATACTGGTGGGTCCCATTACACTATATTGCTAAAAAAAAAACAATCACATTTTCAAAACTTAGGTTCGACAGCAGTAGTGTGGCGGCGAATTATTTTTTTCTTGGTTTTATCAAAGGAAGTTGCTCATTGTCCATGCTTTGTCATTCCCAGCCATACTATTAAACGAAAAGTTAAACAATGACAGCTTATTTTCGCTAAAAATTATATTAATACATATTATAAAAATATATGTTGTCGAATGATTAAATGACGGTTATTTTACTGAGAACGAGATGAAATATAAGTACGGTCCTTACGGAATAAGTCATTGTGTAAAAGAAACAACAGGTTTTTGTCACTGTGTCATTGCACAAAGCCTCTGGGTACTCTGGGTACCCAAGAGGGCTTTTGGGTACTCAAAATACACAGGTTTAATCTACGGGGGAAAAATTCTTGGGTACCCTGGGTACCCAAAGGCAATCAAGCGGCCACGTTCGGGACAACCACTTTAAGGGAATGTGAAATCGCGACCTCCAAGTCTACGTGGATTATTGATGGATTCTATTCCGAGACTACGGTTTTTATTAAATCAAATAATATAATACAATGTTCCTGCTTTTTACTGGTTAACAGAGCATAAACCATTTGGACTGCTATTGTGGTATTACACTTGCTGCCTACATCGCCATGAATGACAATGAGCTGATAAAAGGGGTTAAAATTGCCTTGAAAGTGCCTTCGATAAAGAACTCCGTCAGGTATTTTAAATATTTCTTTGATTCATTTATTGTCAATTCTCATAGTCTGCAATCAGACATTCTCGAAATTGTGCTGGTATTTCTACTTCTGATAATTCTTTAAAAGAAGTTATCTTGACTTCAAACGCATTGCTTCTGTTGGTGTACAAAACATTTTTGCGCTATCGTAAGTTTGCACTTTTGTGACGAGATCTTGTCCCTTATTGCGTAAAGGCGCAATATGTCTACGGACCCAAGACAGACGAAGTTAAATTTAGCTAAGCAAAATAAGCTTAAATTTTATAAAATAATGCTTACAACCACTCAAAATTGTAAACACAATTTATTAGTACGCTTTTGGCGTTATCTTTCACCTGTTTTGGGGCCATCCTCCTCCCACACATTCCCATACACAATCTACGTGACTGCATTATTTAAGACTGCTGAAGACCTGGAATTAGCCAACTGAATACACCAGCACCTAGAGACCGTCTGAATCTACTCAAATCCCTCTCGAGTTAGTTTACCTGCCAATCAACATAAAGACTATTTGGGTTATATTTTTTTATATGATTTGATATTGTGATTTCTCTCATCCAACAGTCCAACATGTTTGTTGATCGGTTACGGGATATTTTTATTTGCACCTACCCGTCTCTTAAGTTTTATTCCGTAACCATGTTGATATTCATCCAGATATTTTATATATAAATTAGTTTTAAGACATGTAAATTCAGCGTAACTACTTAGGTCACTAGATTGATAATGTAGCGTGTGTGTAGGTTTGATTCTATCGGATTTCAGGCCATCCACAGGCATTCTACAGCGAAGTAAACTTCACTCTAAACAGGGTCGATGAGCGTCCCTGAATGATGCGACCAGGGTCTGTACTACAATGTCAAATCAATCCGAATTGTACAAATCCATCTTTTAATCGGGGTATGCGAGTAGTTCTCCAGTCCATGAGTAAGAAGAAGTCTAGGCACTACGTGCTTACGACAAAGGTATGAACCAGATAGTACTCAAAGCAGTGACAGCCTTTGGAAAATGGAAAGCAGAAGTTCTTTCGAATTCCAATGCAGTATGAATGATCGACCTTCTGAATCGGAGGCGTTTCAGAAGGGGAGAATGACTGCTAATAAACCTTAGGCCGTGTAGAATCTAGTAGAGTGTTCTTATAGTAATGTCAGCTTCTTGTAGAGTAAATTTGTATGTGTGTGTTTTGTGAATGGCACGTACACGAAAGGAATGAGGAGATGATTAGCCCGCGAATATCCTAAGAGCCAATCCAGGAACCCTATGGTGAAGGAAAAAGGAAATTAGGGTCGCTCCAAGCCCAGACTCAGACTCAGATCAATTACCTACAAGTTCTTATCTAACGACCCAAGGATAGTTTTGGAATTTTGGGTAGGTTGATTTAAAGGATAGGAACCGAGGTATATCTCGGCGCTTCAGACACTCACGAAAATCCACTGCAACACGCAATCACAACTCTCCCAGTTCAAGGCGAATCGAACTGTATAGAATTCCCGAAAGACGTGTGTCACAGTAGTTTGACGCGGAGACTGAATGGCTCCCCCTCCCACGCTCCGAAAATACAATCTGAGTCTTAACTCACACTTCACTCGACGACCAGCAACAAAAAGCCCCCTTTCATCTCGACCCATCACTTTTATATCCTCTATTCCCACCAAAACGTCCTACCCCAGGCATGCTCGCCAAACCACCATGTAAAACTCCGCGAGTCATTCTCATTGGTTCGTTTCATTTCCTTTCGAAACTCAGTGCTCTGATTGGTCACTGGTCCACACCGTATACACACTTTATATTTTAGATCACACAGTTCAACCAGAAATAGACTTTATAACATCATAAAATAATCTAAATAAAATAATACCCATTTGTTTTCTATATAAAACATCTTATTGCAATTATAGTGAATAAAGTTCTACTTTGAGTCAAACCATCTGGAATTTAAAGGCGATCGACCGCCATCTGTACCTCCATAATTGAACTAACTACGCATCGGTTTGACCCACCAAACTATATCGTAACTAAACACCCTTACGAGTTTCGATTGAATGAGCCATGGCAAATGCGACACTTCAAAACAACATCACAAATGTGTAAAATGGTCATAATTCGACATCCACTGAAAGCAACGGTGAAGTTAAACCATATTCATTTTAAATTTATGATTCACAACTTATTTCATAGCTCTTAAAGTTTATCCACATTTTGGAGATTTTTAAAAAAAAATAATATTTCTACCTACTGAGAAATAAACCAAATGTTTGTTTCGTCACAAGGTCATTCCGCCTTCCTCAAAACTCGTGCCCTCTGGTATGCCGGCCGAAAGACCGGAAGGTTTAGAACCGTGGCTGGAGAAGCACCATTCATTCATTCATTCATTCAGTACGAGAGAGTTGCATTGCATTTTTTTTTACTGTAGATATTTACAAATACTTAGCAATCGTCATTTTTTACCCCTTCTCTACATTGGACCACTCTGTGGGAGAAGAAGGGCGTAGAAACTCCCAAAGATTATTTTTTAGATCTTTTTTAAAAATTGGTTGTGCTGAACTAATACAAATATTACAATATACAATATTAATTATATGAGCAGAAATAAATAATTACAAAATTATTAACAGCAAGGTCTGTGTTTAACCCCCTACAGTCCCGTCATTTTAGTAATCTTGAGCATTGTAATATCCCTTTTTCGACAAAGTCGCTAAACATGCTTTTTAAATGGCTTAAATGGCAATTTCAAAATCTCCAGAAGTATCTTGTTGTAGTAGAGAATGCACTGACCCTTGAAAGAATTGTGTTAATTTCTTATATTAGCTATTCAATAGAGCCATCGCTAAATTTGGAAAATGTTGGAGAGTTCTTGCGTACATAAATTATATTTTCGAAAATAAATTCACTAGCTACAGTTAGTATGTCAATTTCTTTAACAAGTTATCTTCTATGAGTCTCTGAGTTTTAAATTATAAATTGCTCTAATAGCTCTTTTCTGTAATATAACAATATATTGAATATCCGCTTCTATCCCCCACAACAAGATACCATAGGGCATTACACTAACTAATATGTAAGTATCTAATCTAGACTAGCCTAGATGTAGCCACATCCGTGTTTGTCTGATATTTCTAATAGCGAAAGCCGCAGAACTTAATCTACCAGTTATTAAATATATGTGAGGTCCCGACTGCAATTTGCTATTAATGGTTATTCCGAGAAACTTCGTATCATTTACTAATTATAACGTGTTGCTGTCTAACACTAAACTGGTCTCAACTTGCCTGTGAACCAAATCAAGGTCGGAGATGATACACAATTAACATAATTAAAGTCTGCTTTTTGTCTTTCAGTTTCGAAGACCAGTGACATACCATTAGCAAACAACACTGTGTCAGTCAATTTCTCCACCATAAAAGGCAGATAGTTAAATATAGCAGGAATAAGAAAGGGCCTAATATGGAACCTTGTGGAACAACAGTTTTTACACCCGACCACGCCGCAGATTTCTGCCTTTGAATTATATTTTGTTTAAGTATGATCTTAGTAGATACAACGCTTAGTATCTAACTTCGTAATGATTAAATTTCATTAGTAGCGCATCATGTTCAACACAATCAAATGCCTTCGAGAGATCGCAAAAACATCCTTTGTGATCTCCCATGCAGAAAAAGTATGTGATATAAGAGAAATGCCTGCATCCGTACTCGATTTACCCCTAGTAAAACCGAATTGTTTGGCGTGGAGTAGTTTTTTACGGTTGAAGTGTGAGGGCATTTGATTGAGTATACTCTTTTCAAATATTTTACTTAGTGCTGTTAGAACCGATATTGGTCTGAAATTTGAAGGATCACACTTGCCTCCCAACTTGGACAGATGTATCAGTTTAGTGTGTTTCATGAGGTCTGGAAAAGCTCCATTATCAACACATTTATTGAATATATAAGTGAGGGGCTATAACTAGAATAACTGAACCAATGACTTTAACTGATATACCCCGCAGGTCTTCAGTATTTTTAAGTTAAATAATCTTATCGTTTTATCCACTGTTCTGGGATTTTTCATGACTAAATATAAAATGTTCATTACTGACGCTAGAACTGTTTTGAACAAAGTTTCTGCATGTGATGATTAATGTAGACACTCTGTTGTGAGTAAAGGGTACATTGGTGATATTCATGAACTTCATAAAAGTGTAAATCATATAGATTAGGAAAAGTTCTCAATTTGCAGAGCCAGGGTTAAATGTTCTATACTATTAGCCCAACAACAGTATAGAAATTGCATACAAACTCATTTAATAGAAGACCCAAAGGCGTTTCGGAACTATATAAAATCTATGAAGGAGAGTGTGCCGGCCCGTACGCCCGCCACAGATATGCGGAAATATATCATCACGTACTATGTCTTACGCACGTCATTAATAACATGTACCAACTATATAAGCTAGGATTGTATTACAATCACGAGACACGACATTAACTGAGCATGCAGTGACAAGCCTTTTATTCCGTCTCCCGTCGGTTGCCACCCTGTCGTCAAAGTGGTGACCCCGACAGTGAACATGGAGCAACCTTCGGTAAAATCTTCATCAAAGTGAAGAAATAATCTGGATTCGCCTTTCAAAATGTTTCCGCAATGGAGACTCAGGCGCCAAGAAGACTGCATCATCAAGTTGCCGAGATATCGGTGAAATAATTCCTGCCTTCGGTCGCATATCCTAAGCCAACGAAGCAGCAGTGGAAAATACGCAGCCCACCAGCAACCTCATAACCTCAACTGTGAACCGCAGGTCAATGATCGGTTGATAGCGAGTTATGAAGACACCCCATCACATAATATCAAAAATTACGGCGATATAGCCAAGAATAAAGAAGAGTAAAGAACAAGCAACGCTTCGTTCCATCGTTCCGGAACAGACAAACGTTCCACAGCCAGAAGCAATCATCATCATCATCATCAGTCATCTCATCGAGCACTTCATCATGACAGAGTACAGTGACTAGTACATGGAGAGGCCTATCCATGACCTCTGACCCTGCACCCCAGTCTATGTAAAAAGAGACAACATTGAGAATATCATACAACGGCACGTGCAACATCAACCCCATACGAGGAGCAGAAGATGGAGCAAGCACCACGCAATCGACCTCGCATCCATGATAAATTTAGAACAAAATAGCCCCAAACCACAATAAGAACAACTTTGGACATAAATCTTCGACAGAGGAGCGCAAACTCAAGACAGCTGATAACTACATTCCTGACCTTGCACGCAACAAACGTGATTTCAAGAGTAAGCAAATGGGCTGTCATTGTCTACGAATGACAACATGCAACTGCTGAACTCGCAAAATCAAGATTGAACTCGCAGCATTATATCAAATTTGTATCATGTCTCGTAGAATATTTTATTTTTTGTTTTGTTTTGTATTTTGTAGTCCAATGTTTAAATTTTTGTAAAGGGGGGAGTATCTGTGCCGGCCCGTACGCCCGCCACAGATATGCGGAAATATATCATCACGTACTATGTCTTACGCACGTCATTAATAACATGTACCAACCTAGTATATAAGCTAGGATTGTATTACAATCACGAGACACGACATTAACTGAGTATTTTTTTGAGCATTTTATTCCGTCTCCCGTCGGTTGCCACCCTGTCGGCAAAGAGAGTAGGAGTCAACAAAAAAATGTGAAGGATGATAGGGTATTGTCAGCGGCGGAGTGCGCCCAGGAGTTTGCGAATTACTTTCATTCGGTGTACAGTACAGATCATACCTCATAGTCTCTTGGAATAATTTTGCCGGTTTCACGGTTTATTTTTTGCTTATTTTGTATTCTTCTATTAACGTTTAAAGCTACAAACTAACTTAAAAGTTTTGGAATATTTTACATCAAATTGTAGGTTTTTTGTTCATAATGGACATACATGCTTAGTCATTAAATTTTGATTTTCCGTCATTGTCACCGACTTTCTTTAACTTTAACAAAGTGTTAGTGTTAAAAACTTTATTGAATTCTGTTTGAAATAAGTTGAAGAAGTCTGAATAGATTTTGTTCGGGTTCTACATATAGTTGTGTGTATGGTTGTGGCACAACATCAAACGTTCCAGCGTTAAAAAACGTCTCCATATATAACTTTTACACGGGGGACTAATAAAGATCAGGAACATATAATATTGTACGCACAAGAAATCTTCAGTCAAGTACTCTGGAATTGTACTTGTTGTACTCTGGAATTGTACTCTAACCTAACCTAACCTCAGCTGTGTTTCGAAAAGTACAATTTGCAATGTGCCTTTTTCGCATTCGATACGGAGCGTCTCGTTTAGGAGAAGGATGGTGTTTTTTCCCCATATTGCTCAGTCCGAAATTGTGACATATGTTCTTCAAATAGAACTGGCACCGGTCTGTAGCCCGCAATCACCTTCTTTATTAATGTCGCCAAACTTTTTTCGATGTCGAGAGCCTCAAAATCCAGCGTACACAATGTGCAATGACTCTCGTTATATTTAAGTTTGGTTGGGATCACGAACAATGGCCATTGAAAAAATTTGTAGCATATTTGTGACTGCAGTAAAATACTTTTTTCTTATTTCTCCGCTTTATTCGGTGCCTATACCTAGCCCTCACTAAAATCTTCCCTCCTCATCCTCTGGTTTTAACTGCGACCCGTGAGAAGAAAATATTAACGACGTCAAATTGACATATATCAAAATTTGCACTTGTTTATGCAATATATGCTATCACAGAGGGATTGTGATAGCATATATTGTCTATTATTGTGGTAGTCATATCAGTGATATATATGTCGCTGTTTAGTTGGTTAAATCAGACACTTAACTAACTCTATAGACCGTTAATTAAATACCGACGTTTAACCAAGTCACTAAAATTCCGTCAGACAAGTGAGTGAACGAAACGTTTAACGAGTCGTCTAAACGTTCCTAGGCGACAAGACATATACTATTTTATTTTTTATGTGTACTTAAGTTTATGTTTTAAGTATTTTTGTTGTGATTACATGTTTAACCTAACACGAAGGATAAAGGGGGTTTGCTTCGCTCACCCCCTTTACCCTTCACCTAAGCTACCGCAATGTTTTTCCCTGATATAAGCTGTGCAATTCAGCGGTTGTCATGACGCCATCTCGTTTTCCAACACGCCGGCTTTTGGTAAGAGAGATTATTAAACGTTTTCGACGATGCTTTATTTAAATCAAAATGCTAGTGACTTGGTTAAACGTCGGCATTTAATTGACGGTCTAGAGAGTTAGTTAAGTGTCTGATTTAACCAACTAACTGCGACATATACAACGAGGTTACATACATCACACTCATTTAGATAACACCCACACAGGAGATAAACTACATGTGAGAAAAGCGTTTATAAAACAAAACCACAGAGGTATAGTGCTTAATAAAATATCGCGGTTAGTAATAACACATTAAAAATAAATATATATCGCGGTAAAAATTACTAAAGTATGAATTCAAACTTTCGTGTGGAGAATGACAAGAAATCATACTTTATTGAAATAAAAATAAAAAACTGAGCAATTTTGAGATCGCTGCAAAACGCGAATAGGTGAATAGCTACAAGGAATGATTAATTTCGAGGTAAATTACTGAATCTGGGCACACACGGAGATTTAATCTGATGAAAATGGACTGACGACAAATCTGAACGTGTGTGCGAGATATGATATTTTTTATTTTTATTTTTTGGGCGCACCGCAATCCACTAGCTTTCAGTCCATTTTAATCAGGCTAAAATTGATCGTGAGTGCGCGTTCTCAAATAGGTACAGCGATAACTCAATTAACAAATATTAATTTTATATAAATGAGATAGGTATGTCTTTTTACCCAACTGCACCAGTAGGTGCAAAATGTGTTTCAAGTGTTTGTATGTATACACACATACATACAAACACTTGAAACACATATATGATGACCTTTTGGTCAGAACGCGCTACAGCCCAAACGGCATGACATTTTATTAATATTCTTCCGTCCATTTTATTTAGATTTTCTAGTGATTAGACGGCAACAATAGTAAAATAAGTAGAATTTTCCCATAAGAATCCAAATCCATTTTTCAATTGAGGCGGTGAGAAATTGGCTCGCTCGATAAGTAGTAATGCACATCTGCGTGCTAGTTTGACGCCAGTGAGTGGGGAAATATTTTTGTCGTCAGTCCAAATTCATCAGACCAATTTCATCAGTCCATTGTCATCAGAGGGAGAAGCCTAACCAAAAAGTTTCGTTTAAATGAGGTCGACTCCAAGAACTTGAAGAAGCAAGCAAGCACGCAATTTTTTGAACACATGATGGCATGGGTATTCAATCATTTACATAGGTACAACGGTATAAAATCCTATGATAATTGATGTACAGTCTGATCATTTGTTATCGGCACGACCAACTGCACCAAAGGGTATTTAAACGTACGAATATATTGATTGACAAGTATTCGATTTTGCCTGACAAAATTACTGGTTTGCGCGACAAACTGAGTGCGACTACAAATAGTTCTGTCCACAGACTTGAATATATGTATATTAATGGTTCTGTCTGAAAAAATTTGATTAGAAATCTGAAAAACAGCAACTTGAAAACCTTATATTGAGTAACATAAAATATGTATAATATTAGTACGGTCCCTAATGGAAATTAAATTCATTTCCGTGGGACTCATCTCCGCCATACGAACTACTGGTATGTACTTATTCAGCATGTTTTCCTGAACACAAAAAGTGCGGTAGTCACTTCCTGGGGGTATGGGGGGTACAGCTATGACGTAGCAAAGATGGCGGCCGGACCTATTCTATTATGCGGTATATCTAGAAAACTTCTGGGCCGATTTACTTAAATAGGGTGTCAAATGAAAGATTATTTAACGAAGATAATTTTATTTTAAAAAGTAATTAATGTAAAGCATGCACGAAATGAAATATTTTCAAAAAACAACATTTAGTAAAATAAAACTTTTTTTTCAATGTAAATTCTTCGGTAACCGTTAGGATTATAGAAATTTTGCTTATTATAAAACTTATAGTTACTTTTATCAGCTTTCTAATGAACCTTAAATCATTACAATAGAGCTATAAACAACAGAACTACAGTCGTTTAAGTGAGCGTCGGTAGCGGCGCACTGACTACGATCAAGCGATCTTTAGTACGAATAATGATGAAATGATGTAATTGGACGGATTTTCTGACAACAAAAAAGTAAAAAGTGTTATAAACAGCCATGTGCGAATTGAATAACGTAAAAATTATAACTGGTTTCTGGGTAGTTTAATTTTAGGTGACAATAATAAAAACCCAGACGATATTGAAAATAAAGTTATGTCAATAGGTCAAGATATAGTATCCGCCTTTAACAATCGAAATCTCACACCCAAGCACATTAGTATTGGATTAGACATTCATCAGGCTACTAGATCTCGGTCTCTGGTAGACATGATACATGCTACTGGAAATTGTATCAGCTATCAGAATAATGCGCGTTGACACTGCCTTATTTAATCATCTTTTAAAAAAGTATGAAGATAATGGAACCTTAATTCCAGAATATTTATGTCAAACCCAAAATGGACAACACTTTGTCCATTTCGCTACAGATAACATTGCTACCCTGGAAGAGACTATTGATGGACGAGGTACCTTTCATGGCACACAGTTAGTAGATTTTCAACGAGGCAAAAAAAATAAAAAAAATACTGAAGTGGCATTAGGGAAATCAAGTGCTCTTCATGATATACCTCACGAACTTTTTAAAGTAGACCATGTACCTGATATCGGAAAACCTGTGATGAAGGTTCCAGCTGAGGTAAAAGAAGATGTTTTCGCAGAGTGTCAACGTAAAAATCCAATAAATAACCGTGATATTATATGGCTTACATGTCGTTCATCTGCCAATAAAGATCAGTAGCTCTATTTTTAAATCACTCGCGTCGTGACTAGCGCTCGTCGAGCGCAACGATTGGTTCATATCACTCGACGTAACTAAGCTCCACCAATCGTGTCGCTTGGAGAGCACTCGCTTCCGAGGCGAGTGATTCAAAAATAGAGCTCCAGGTGATACCATCATGGACAGACATGAATAAAATATTAACTCAAAAATCTCACCAAATTACGACTGTTGGATACTCTCCCATTCTATCCTGCGAATATAACTGATAGAAAAAAAAACTACACGGATAGAAAAACGAATGTCTTAGCGTGTTTTTTAGATTTATCCAAGGCGTTTGATAGTCTTGTGGCATAAAATGTCTAGTGAGAAAAATTTTCCACCCCAATTAATATCATTATTAAAATATTGGTATAGGTATCAATGGGCGGACTCTTACTCTGAAGTTTATAGGCTAGATTGTGGGGTAAGACAGGGAGGGCTAAGTTCACCTGTGCTGTTTAACTTATATGTAAATGGCCTGATCGAGGCGCTCGTCAGTACCAACATCGGCTGTTCTATTGATGGGAAAATTATCAACAACATAAGCTACGGTGACATGGTCCTGCTGAGCCCCTCGGTCAGCGGCATGAGACAAATGCTGGCAGTGTGTGAGTCATATGCGGAAGACCACGGACTCAGGTACAACACAAAGAAGAGCGAATACATGGTTTTCATGTCGGGCGCTAAAGTACCTGTCGATGTGCCGGCCCTCAAACTATGTGGCTCGCCTCTCGCTAGAGTGTCACAGTTTAAGTACCTGGGTCACGTGGTCAATGAGCGTCTGCAGGATGACGCAGATATAGCAGGGAAAGGAGGGCGTTGGCGGTCCGCTCTAGTACATCGGTTAAATCTACGGGATAGGATTAATATGTACTAGAGAGGTAAAGATTACCCTTTTCAAGGCATTTTGCCAATCTTTGTATAGGTGTGGCCTATGGGTTAGTTATACGCGGCGGGCCCTCGGCACCCTCCGAGTACAATATAATAATGTTTTCAGGATGTTGTTGGGGTTGCCGCGATACTGCAGTGCGTCGGGAATGTTCGCAGAAGCCAGGGTTGACGGTTTCGCTGCAATTATTCGAAATCGTGTGGCTTCTTTGATGCGCAGAACCCGCGACAGTCCCAACAGCATCCTGATGGTGTTAAGTGCCAGGATGGACAGCCCGTTTTTGAGGCACCATTGTATGGTACACATAAAATAAAATATAATTATAATTAAAATAATGTAAATGTCAATAGTATATATGGATATTAATCTGAAATAAAGTAATAATAATAAAAATAAAAAAAACAGACACATTAGTAGCAGTATTAAATCGTTGCAAAGATATGACCAAGGCCCTTGGTCAAAAGCACACTGTTTTAACTTGTGACGAAGCACTTTATTGTAAAATTAAGCAAATCCAGTGGTACCATGACAATTATAATGATGTTACTGTACGCCTTGGAGGATTTCATTGGGTGCTAAACTTTCTGCGTGTTATTGGCCAACATTTTGGCAGCTCTAAGAAGGATGAAAGAAGCATCAAAACTTCAAACAATACAGGAATTTCTACCTTCAGGTGGATATTCGGACGCAGTTCAAGTCAGTACTAATACACAAAGAAATGTGGATCATTTGAGAAGTACTCAGGAAGAAGCTGATACCCGTTTCATTCTACACGGAATTGATTGCAAACAATCGGGCTTTGAGCGGTTAATAGTTAACTGTCGCGAGACTGATGTGCTTCTCCTCATTCTTCACTTCTATGAACAACTACCAAGTGTTGTATGGATTAAATCAGGCACTAACAAAAAAACCAAAATATATTGACTTAAAAAATATACAAGAAAACATGACAAATGATAAGCGGAAATCATTGCTGGCTTGATAACTGGATGTTTTACCATGCGCGCAATGTCAGGTCATACAAAAAAATAAAGTCGTTCATCCCGTTGTGGATGTAGTGACAAAAAACAAAAGTGCTTGGAAGGGATATGCCATGTCCGTTACAAATGTTTTAACCAGTTTAATTATGTACAAGATATTGATCAGATCGACGACAATAATTAGATAAAAATATTTTTTCATACATTTTTTGCATTAAATTTAGTAGAGACAATATTATGTGATATATATTGAAATTATCATTATTAAAGTTCGCTGGCCTATTATGCTGATCACGTTAAAAAAAAACAGTAAACATTACCTAGAGAATCCGTCAAATTACATCTTTCATGATTATTCGTATCGACGCTCACTTAAATGACTGCAGTTCTGTTGTTTATAACTCAATTGTGATGATTTAAGGTTCATTAGAAATCTGATAAAAGTAACTATAAGTTTTATAATAAGCAAAATTTCCATAATCCTAACGGTTACCGAACAATTTACATAGTGAAAAAAGTATTATTTTACAAAATGTTGTTTTTTGAAAATATTTCATTTCGTGCTTGCTTGACACCAATGACTTTTTAAAATAAAATAATCTTCATTAAATAATCTTTCATTTGACACCCTCAATAAGTAAATCGGTCCAGTAGTTTTCTAGATATACCGCATAATAGATAGGCCCGGCCGCCATCTTTGCTACGTCATAGCTACCCCCCCCATACCCCCAGGAAGTGACTACCGCACTTTTTGTGTTTAGGAAAACATGCCAAATAAGTACATACCAGTAGTTCGTATGGCGGAGATGAGTCCCACGAAAATCGTTATTTGAAGACTTTTTTTCAAATGGGTCTCTTACTATATAGGTTATTACCTCTCTATAAGTTACACACACGCACGCGCACACACACAGACGCACTCCAACACACCCTTACACAAACACACCCACACACTTTTTACACTCAAAGGACATCCTCATCTCGTATTTTTCAGTTTATTTTGTGTATCCTTATCGTATTTTATTTATTTATTAGATATCTCTGATAATTACCTCATAATATATAATAAATAAATGTAGCCCATTAATATCCCCACCGAGGAGCACAGGCCTTTACCCGGATTCTTTTTACGACCACTACCACGTAGCGATAGTAGCCCGGACCTTGAGCGTAACGTGTCATCCGAAACACTGAACGTCCGATAATGTACTTAAGATAATTAATTTATCTTATTGGTATATGGTCAGGATTCGAACCTGCACCTCCTGTGTGAGAAGCAAGCGTGAAATCATTAGACCACGGAGCTCTTTTTTACCTCATAGTTAAATCAATTTAATGTTATGGTCATTTAATGAGAATCATAATGGGTGATGCTAAACACTTAGTACTTTTTGTTTTATTTTATAAAATGTTAGCCTATTTTATTTAAGTAACTAATTTGAATATTTCGAGTTATAGATGTCTACTTTTTTATTATATTTTAAATATCACGATTGTCGATACGATATATCGATTGATAATTTCGTTTGATTTGCAGCTCTGTGGCTCAAGCAGGAATAACTACCAGAGTGAATAAGTGTTCGAGTTCGGAAAAAATGAACCTTATGTCATATCATCATACATAAGAGTCGCTGACAGTTCGATTCGCATACTTTTTCGACGCGTAATTATTCCTGCTTCCTACACAGGTTGTTTCTGAACGAAAAATTCAATGTCACTCACATTAACTCACATGTCAGTATCAAACATCCTAACAACGAAAACATTTCAGAAAACTGAGCAAAAGACTGTCAAAAATAACGTTTCACTATAAAATTATGGAGTAAATACTTTATTTTATAGTTTGGCGTATCTTTGGCACACGTCCCAAATTATACCAATTGTAAAACTATAGAAAACTCACGATGCATGCTGCCGAAATGTTAAAGGTTTAGGTGGCTTATTCTTCTCCCTGAGTGGATCTTAAATCCATTTATTAAACTAGGCATGATTGCCTCGTTCTAATCTCAGGATTTCACTTAGACTTTATTATAATCTGAGATCTCACCATTTTATAAAACAAAAAAACCGGTCAAGTGCGAGTCTAAATCGCGCACGAAGGGTTCCGTACCACCGTTCAATGGAAGCGATGGTGTGGAGTGAATAGTTTGGATTTTACACAGCAAAATATTGTTTACAAAGTTATTGGTGCGGTTACTTTCACACTCCATGTACGTAACCAGGTGCATCCATAAGTTTGTATGTGGTATTGAAAGAATTGTTGTATGGGAGCCCCCTTAAATATTTCTTTTATCCTGTTTTTTAGTATTTGTTGTTATAGCGGCAACATAAATACATCATCTGTGAAAATTTCAACTGTCTAACTATCACGGTTCGTGAGATACAGCCTGGTGACAGACGGACGGACGGACAGCGGAGTCTTAGTAATAGGGTCCCGTTTGGAACCCTTCGGGTACGGAACCCTAAAAACTAAACCAATAATTGTTTACGTTCTGACTGACAACTTAGTTGTTGACAGACGGGAAACCATTGACATTTAACAGTTTAAAGGACAGCCAACTTAAGGGCGAAGGAATTTTTGCCAAAGAGTTTCGATCATCTGAGACTTGAGGATACTACGCTGTAGAGGACAGAATAATTACATTCTGTTTTTTTTGCGTCAATTTCATTAATCCTGTTATATTTTTGATGGGATAACGCCATTTATTTAAGAACACAAAAATCTCGTAATGATTTTCAAAACCCTTGAAAATATTTGACTTACCGAATTGCCATACGTTAAATCATATTTCTAAGTCATGTATAATGTATATAAAAGTATAGATAAACATAAGTACCTACTGTTTATAACAAAGATACATACTGACTTCATCCAAAATCCTACTGTTCTAAAAGTTTACATGATTTGGCACCTAGGAAAAGTTCCAGTAAGTTTGTACAGTTAGCATATACAACCACATAGCGCACTCTAGTGTCGGGAAAGCAAAGTTTAGGGGGAGCTCGTTGTGGGGCGCGGGAAATGGCGCGAGCGGTGTGTGGATTGGACACAATTCTTGCGGACGAGTAGTGACATCTGTCGGAAAACTCGCGGAAATGGGAGGAAAATTCTGGGAAATAGTGAGTTTGACAGGTTGATGAACGATTCCACATGTCGGTAATGTTTCGCACGAGATTTATTGATGATTAAAGAAAAGGTTTAAAAATACATTAATATTAAATACAGTGATACTTTTATATATCGTTTGTCCAGACTTTTTTTTTCTTGTTAGTTGGTCACCCAGGGCGAGCTGTGGGTGCTGTGGATCATTCATTACGGATTGACCACTGGTCTTTGATCTTTTCCTTTCTCTACTCGTATTATAACGGTTTTGTAGGTGTTTGTATCTACTTAAAGATTAATGGCGAATAATTCATTTTGGGTAAATAGCTCAGTAATCTGTTGCGACCAATGCATCGCAACCGACGAAGATTTGCGTGAGTTTTGAAATTAGGTGATTATAGAGATGTTGATGTGCTCTTCCCGAGATCATACTTACTTTACCAACCCGTATCCTTGCCACTCGCGCCGCCACATTCGAAAAATGGCGCCAAAAAACTGGTATTTGAAAATATTTCCCCTCCAACTCATTTTATGAAAGCGGGATCTCGGGAAGAGCTCATCAACATCTATACAATCACCTAATTTCAAAACTCACGCAAATCTTCGTCGGTTGCGATGCATTGGTCGCAACAGATTACTGAGCTATTTACCCAAAATGAATTATTCGCCATTAATCTTTAAGTAGATACAAACACCTACAAAACCGTTATAATACGAGTAGAGAAAGGAAAAGATCAAAGGCCAGTGGTCAATAGTCAAAGTACTTTATTACTGTAGATATTTATATATACATAGCAAACGTCATTTTTTGCCTCTTCTCTACATTGGACCACTGTGGGAGAAGAAGGGCGTAGAAACTCCCACAGATTTATTTTTATCATCCGTATCCGATATATCAATCCGTAATGAATGGTCCACAGCACCCACAGCTCGCCCTGGGTGGGCGGGGCCTACTCAACTGGGCGTCGTCGGCGCGAGGGGCCGGCCGAGGCCACGCCCCCCGCACCCACGGTAGCACCCACTAGTTTGAAAATAGTCTCAACTCCAAGGTATAAGGGTGCATGACGATGGGCTGGCCTATTGCCCATGACCATTGTTTATGTCTGTCAATTAATTAAAGCAAAGTATCTTATATTCGATCGATGTTGGTATTCGTCGCTGGCATGTTGGGACGGGTCGCGATTTTGGTATTCGTCGCTGGCATGTTGGGACGGGTCGCGATTTTGAACTTTAAGCCATGGTAATAAAATTTAAAACCTATGACGGAATCTATAACGGAAAAGTGGCGTTAGGTAACGCCGGTGGTACTCAAGAGGTTACGATTGATATTAAAATCGTTTTCAGAAACGGCCAATCCATGAAATTAATGACACTATCCACTCAAACTGACAATAAGGTATAACTCCTTTATTTAGTATAAAACAAAAAAGAGCCATCAAAAGCCACAAAATACTCAATTTAACACCATCAATTTAGCCGGCCATTACTGCCGAAAAACTCCGGAAGCGACAGTGATTGCCCGACGGAGTGCTACGCATAGAACAGCCGGCCATTTGTCCGTGGCCAGTTCGAATTGTTCCTAAATGCTTATAATGAAGGGGCAAACAGATTAGTTGCGCACGAGTCTGGATGGAGACGTCACCTCATCAGTTTATCACCTGCCCTGTGGTCCAAAGCCAGGTGCTGTGGACGTGATGCGGTCACATATACCATCCTTCGATTTAGTGCAGCAACCCTTCTTTTCTATACCGTATTTAAAATTAGCTGCAGTCTGCATTTGTTACATTCAGTTTTGTATTATTAAAATATTCCACAATATCTTGTCGATGACCCCAGCCTACAAACCATCTCGCCTTTTCCCAGACGCTCAGCAGTACTACGTAGTACTATTAAGTAGTCTGTGGCAGTACGTCATTCCACACTCCTAATTGTGTGACAGGGAACCAGCCCAACGCCGTCACATCGAACTGTCGTGGGAAAAAAGTATTTGTTCATTAAATTACTTAATCCGCGAGTCCGTCAACCGTGAAATAATGATCATAAAACCTCACGATATTCTCAGATATCTAGGTAATGGAGACGTGAGTCACCGAAGTAAGCTTCCTATTACACAGGTGGAAACCGTGGCGCTCACCGAGCCAGGCGTATAATCATAGCCACAATGAGAATACTGATGAGTACAGCATGACCAATCAGTCGGTGGGACTCGCCTCTAGCTCTACTGTACGTTTCAAAGTAGCTTCAATCCTATTGACTAATTTACTTAGTTATAATGACTGGCAGAATACATACGCTGATCCAACTGTGAGGTATAAAAACGTGACTGGGAGGTTAGGCGTTTACCACGACCACCAGGTCTGCAATAATTAGGTAAACTCTTGTACCAATAAGATTTGAATTTCCACATAGCAAGAGGATTTGGCTAATTTCAAGATCCACCGTTGATGATCATCCAACACTCATTTAACATACGTTTGAGCAAGCGAACGTAAGCAAGCGCATAGTAAATTACGAATGTATTTTGAATTATCATCAAGATCAATAATTATCATCAAGAAAAAGCTATTAGACACTTATATCCCTATCCTCGGCGCACTGGCGGACACCGGTGTCCTATTTTTGGGTGGTCGTTTCGAACGCGCTTCTCATTTCACGGATTTTAGCAGCCTCATAAAAAACGTTCCGTGCTCTGTCAACTGATCAGACCAGCAATTAAGTATTCTGGTAATCTGAAATAGTCTGAGTAAACTTTGTCATCGCAGTACGGCTATGGCGTTTTTGTCTCGGAGATATCGCGATTATTGGTTGATTAATAATGTATCTTCTATATTAAATATTCTATTAGTATAATCTAGGTACGGTCATACTTAGTTAGACTGTCTGGTCCAGAGTATTTAATACCCGCATAATAGCTCTGCCTATGAAAATATTTGGTCTCCATTATCACTAGCATACTCAATAATGACGTCACGGTCAACTACGCAATAGGAAGTTACGTTAAACCAAGATTACTTGAAGTGTATCCGAATATAGCTTCGCAGATAATGTTTACAAAATTTGGGACTGCTATAACTTCCACTGCCTATTGTTTGGTAGCATTGTCTTACGATAGTTTAGTTTAAGTCGGAAGATCTCGGCATTTCCGGCGGCTTGTCCTACATCCATTGTTGTAATTATTGTCTGCATTCGACTATTATTGCATAATTTTCAGTTATTAGTCTGTGACATCTCTGGCATGACTACGCTATCCACTAGTTCAATTCATATTGAACAATGCCTTTGTCAAACGACTACACTTATTAATATAAATTGCTGAAGGTGGGTGAGTTACTTATTTCAGTTATTCCTAGTGTTCGTATGACAGTACAGTTAATTTTACCTTTGCCCTTCTGATAGCTTTTTATCAGACATCGTCTCCCGTTGTATGTAAAAGACATACTAGAATTCAGAAATACTAAGCGTAATTTCAAGTTTTATACCTAGTTAATTGAAAGAACAAAATCGCTTTCCGTCGTTATGTCCCAGAAATACACGCAACAGATATAAGCTTAAAAGCCGGAAGGCCATCACGCAAGTAAGGAGCTCCACCGGAAGTCGTACGGAAGCTCAAGCTACTTCCGGGCAGTAGGGAGGGCGGCACTTCCTGTTTGTTTGTTTGCACCGTGGAATGTTTATCTGTCATGCAAATTCCCTAGTCTTACAAGGAGCTGGGGTTTTGAAAAGGAATGTTTGCCTTGAGAGTAACTGGCGTAGCTCTAGTATTGAAAGAACCATTCCAATGGAAATTGTATATGTTTTCTAAACGTTAATGGATTTCATGTTTGACGCAAAGCAATTTACTAATAACTTATTTCACCATACAGAAGTAAACATCTAATAATCGAATTCGAAGTCGACCATCTTATTTTTTGCATTATTTAATTGACGAGTGATTCGAATACGAAGTGGATTCATGAAACCAACATTCTTGCAGCAGCAAAGATTTCACGAAAGTATTGGTGCTCTCTACCAATTCGTCTCATAATAAATGTAGCTCATTAATGTCCCCACCGAGGGGCACAGGCCTGTATCTGGATACGATGACGATTAAGCCATACTCCACCACGCTGGCTCAGTGCAGATTGGTGGAGGGGTTTTACGACCACTACCATAGCGATAGTAGCCGGGACCTACAGCTTAATGTGTCATCCGAAACACTGAACGTATTGACTCATTGGTACATGGTCAAGATTCGAACCAGCATCTCCTGTGTTAGAAGCCAGCGTGAAACCCATTAGACCAGGGAGCTCGTCCCATAATACCAAGGAAATATCCAAGAAAATTGGTGATCAATCAATCATCCGGACCACTGCTATAGCAGGTGCCTTCTCCGAACCGCGACCGGCCCGGCCCACCTGCGCCAACGCACTCCCGGCTCATACAAACCTGCCTGTTCGTATACAAAGCAAAGTAACTCCTATTCTTCCATACCATAATGACCACATTGCCGTCAAGGTAGTTTGTGCGCAATACGTGCTGAGCTGACTCGCTATGATTACGCGCACCGCACCGCTGCCCACTTCGCGCACTGGAAAATTGGAAACGATTGTCTTATGTTTCCTGGACGTCTTGCTGTGACTTGTTTATCGAAGTATATCAGGTAAACAGGAAAATTGCAAAATGGCTTTAATATTCGAGATATTTTGATAATATCGTCATATTTTTATCATAGCAACTTGAGGTCCACACTTCCTTTACACACTGGAGATGCGGATTCTAATCCGGTGCTGATCATGCATGTAGTAATGAGATAAGTAATTTACATTAAATGAATACAGCTGCGGTGATGGATTAGCCCCCTGTCACGCAACAAGGAGTATTGGCTAAACGAGAAATAGGCACAACTGTAGCTCTGTCTCCCCGTATGGGAAAAGGCGTGATTGACGTTGTGTACTATCAGTAGCAGAAGTGGAAGCCCACTTCAAAACTTAATTGCCTTGCAGCTAGCATGTGGCGGTAAACCATTGCTTTTGTTAAACTTTTTGTCGAATTTCAAAAACCATTTGTTTTATGACTTTTAAGTGTTGGGCTGCATGGTAAAAGAACCCTTACAGTGGTCTTCCACAACTGCTGAAAATAGTACATAGTACAAGGAGGCTAGTACGATGGTCAAATGGTCCAATCCCTTCGCTGTTGCTCACTTTACCTACGTACTCGTAACGGTCGACTGTGTCAAAGGACGTCTTAAAGCTGGGCTAGACAAAAGAGCGCTTTGACGTTGACAAATGAAGTCCCTCGACAACATGTTCCTATACAAACTATTCAGAGATAAATGCCATAGCTATAGGATAGGTACTTTAACATAAAAAACAACGTCCCGAGGCCCATTTTATACACCAATAAGTATTTTACATCTCAGATACTCTGAGGAATTTCTTACCAATCTTGCCAGTTTAGGCTTGTTAAATTGTAACTAATTGCTTTATAAAATGGGCCACTGGTCGTGCCGGATAATGCGGCATAGCGCACCAATCGCTGGTAAAAAGCTGCGCGGGCGGCGACATGGAAATTGCCGATCACGAGCGCAGTGGGTCGCGCGATCGATTTATTTGTCGCCGATTCCACTGGAAGAGTGACAGCATTTTTGGAGAAAAGGTTCTAACAGACTGAGGCTGGTAACTCACAAGATTATAAAATGCTTGTAGCACCACTACGATAACTAAAGACATTGTCCGTCCACCCAAGCAGTCATCATACCACACCCCACATCTACCTTACCACCTTATTGTGATGAATAAGAAGATAAAGCATTAAATCGACAAAATTCCAATTTCCAAATGTCTTTTAATAAAGACATTTGGAAATTGGAAATTTGTCGATTACTGAAGTTATTTATATATGCTTAACAATCATCATTTTTTGCCACTTCTCTGCATTGGACCACGGTGGGAGTAGAAGGGCTTCGAAGTCTGTGTTGAGCCAGATTAACCCCTTACAGTCCCGTCAATTAAGTAATCTTGAACTTTGTAATATCCCTTTTTTGCCAAAGTCGCTTTAACATGCTTATTAAATTGCTCAAATGGCAATATCATGATCTCCAGAGATATCGTATTGTAGTAGAGAATGCACTGACCCTTGAAATAATTGCTAACCTTCGCAAGTCTAAACCGGGGCGCAACTAGTCTGTGATTATTTCTTAGGTTAACATTACAGCTATCGCTAAGTTTGTAAATGTTGTAAGCTTCTTGCGTACATTATATTTTCGAAAATAAAACGAGCTACAGTCAGTATTTCAATTTAAAAGCTCTCTTAAGGAGTCTGTGCGTTTTAAATTATAAATTGCTCGAATATTTTTTTTCTGTAAAATAAAAATAGTTTGAATATCCGCTGCTTTTATGATGCAAAGCATTCGTCGATGGGATCTCTTTGGACGCGGTTGACACAGGACTGTGAAGATGGCGCCATAGTGAAGAGGCCTATGCCCAGCTGTGGATCAATGGGGGCTGAGAATGATGACGATGATAATGATCAAAGCATTTGATCGTTTTCTGATTCCGGTGCGTCGATATGGTTACCCTGTAATCGGGCGCTAGGCGACCTCTCCCGGCCCCGCGTACTAGGCGCTGCCATGCAGAATCGTCACCAGACGAAGCCATCGACGGGCATGGCTCTTCGTTCGTTCCACCCACGAGGCGGTCCGTTAGCAGGCCATACTTTGTTTAACACTTTCCCACGGAAACGGCAAGCTGGCTTACTTAAACGCTGCCTTCAATTCTTCATCGATTGGAGTTGAATTATTATGTGTTCTAATTCCAAAAGTTCCCTAACCGTTTTTTTTTTTGTAATTGCATAAATATTATGCAGCAGTCCGCTCTTACGAAAATAATAAAAAAAATTACGAAGCCGCTTTCCCGAAATGGACTATTTCCTTACTTTAACATACTTAATTTTATACCAATCCTATATATTCAATCTATCAGTCGAGGAGGTACAACTATTATGGACGTTACATTCTGCGTGCTGTCTCCAATGGCCCTTGCTTCCGGAGGGCTAGAGGTGAGTGCAGCATGCTCACGCTCACGCTCACGCCCACTATTAATTGGTCGAGACTCGTCGCTGAAACGATCCATTACTCCGAGAATCGAAACAATAAAGCTTAAGTTAATCGTTTGTAACAGGGGAAGCAAACACAGAAACATCGGGGACCTGTTCCACTACACGTATGTCGATGTGGATTTAATGTTGTTTTATTTGACCATAATTAATGAAATGACTGAAGGCAAACTAAACGATATTAGCGATAGGTTTCAATAATAATAATATTCGATTGATAGAAACTACTTTACATACAGACTCAGCCGACGTAGTCGGTGCGAAATCGTGTGAAGATCTCCTATTGAGATGCTTTGAAATGATCGATTTTCTGGTATGACCACCTTATAAACTAAAAGTTCACCATGGGAACTTATTGCCCGATTTCAGGGTCATAACATCCGTGACATGAGAGCATAAAGCGCCCGGCATAGACTATACTGAGAATAGTGAGAGATTTCTATGCGCACGTCGCGTGAAACTGTAGAGGCAAGGTACGAAGTAACTATCATCTAATCTGTGGTAAAGGCATGTCATCCAGCAGGACCAGGCGTTGCGGTCACGTCGCTCGTCACTCCCACGTCTTAATTGACCCATTTCGTGTGAGATCCCGCGCCTGCGCACGAGAGAGTGCGCCGACTCACGGATAGCATCGCCGCGAAGTCTACGTGACACCAGTACGACCCACTCATGTCGTGTCTACTTTTCACAAATCGTCCTACACCAGACTAGATACGCTTCTGATCTTATCAAGCACATCGGTGTGGAAGGGTGTATTTTTATTACGCATTTGGTATGAATTCTCACACGTTTGCGGTTTAATGTGTTATGTTTTCGTCACGACAGTATTATGAAATTTGGAGAACGGATTTTCTGGTTTATTATTTATGAGCTTATGAGTGCTGTGATGCAAGGATGTTGTCGCTTGGGTTTAAGAGCGATGGGTGGCCGAAGGGACTATGGAAGGGACCAGTTATCGCAACGTCATGCCGGGGACCACCCTACAGGGAATTATCTCACGACATCATCTCTGCACAAAACACGGGTCTGCCCAGTGGACCATATTTTTTGTCTAACGTTTTCATTAGGTAATTTAGATTGATATTCTGACAATACTCGTAATAATAACTTCTATTAATACTACTCCGTTTGCCAAAAATGTTTGTCCGACCTTCCTAATTTATTCTTTCACTTTCTGAACTCTAGGACTCTCTTTAGGAGTAAGGCTTACTGGTATTCGGGTGCCTACTGTGCCCCCGTTGGGCACATTTATGGGCTACATTTATTACTTTTTGAGCTCTACTATGGCTCTACAGAAGCTAAACATCTCAAAAATGCTTTCTATAGGTATATTGTTCAGAATATAGTAACAGGACTCAACTCTTACTGCCCTCACGGAACCATTATTGTGTTGAAACTTAACCGAAATCTTGCGTGTCATCATCAAGAATGATAAATAAACTCGTTCAATTCAAATTACCTGGTTATTTACAAATCTCGTGCGGTTATGCCAACGATGAAGTTGTCGGAAACTGGTGCACAAAAAACCGACACGAAAGGGTCATTTAATGACGTACTCAGCCGAGGAGGATGACGGCCTCGTCCGCTGATTTATTAGGATGTGAGCACATTGTGCACGCGTGTCCTCGCCCCATTGTGGCCACGACCTTACTGCGCAGGTAGAAGAACAAAAAATATCTGGGTGTTTGTTGACAACACGGTCTGTCACGGTTCCAAATTGGATCCTAAATGTTTTTGAATTTTTATCACGTTACAGCAGGGCCTCGATGATCCGAACACCGAAAATTTATACCCTGTTCGGATGCACGAAGCGTTCGGATTATAGTATGTTAAAATTTTGAAAGGGATTTTTCGAAATAAAACAAAAATATTTTATGTTTATTGAAGTATGTACGTTAGATGTATGTTAGATACAATGCTATTAATCACACTTTTTTAAAGAATTCCAATATAGTGCTTTGACGAGTAGTATTTAGTGACATAGAAAATGCTTTATCCCTTAATTTAATAGAAATGTCGACTTCATCCGTCGTTCGGATTATAGAGGCGTTCGGACGAGCTGGGGTACGGATTATCAAGGCCGTGCTGTATTTGTGTAAAAAACCTCGAAATGCGTGAGATAATCTCGCAGAGGATAAAGACATTCAAATGAATGGCGGATTTGTAAGATTTAATATTGATAAATTATAGGTGGGTGACTGATCGCGCAGATTCCTCCGACTCGGCAATTAGCTCGCTCCCCACCAAAGGGTTATACAGGGTGGCCCAAATACCGTGGATCAAACGAACCAGGGTGATAGAGGAGGTGATTTCCAACAAAAAATATTTCTACAGCATGGTCATAACTTAATTGGATAAAAAGTGATGATCATTTTTGGTTTTTTCAAATAAACTGCCGATTTTTTTACAATTTCATTAATACAGAGAAAAGTTGATAAAAAACACCAAAACAAAAGGTATTGTATTATGACCAGATAATGTATCATTACAAAAAAAAAAAGAATTGCAGCTCTGGGTACCTAATTTAAGAAGCAATTAATTTTTTCCCGTAAATTTTGAAGCATTACAAAAAAATACTACTCACTTTGAGAGCACCCTGAGTAAAAAAAATGTACTACAGAAAAGTGACCCTGTATTAAAAAAACTAGCCGATTTAATGCTGATTTGAATGAGGTATAACACTTTAGTGTCAGACTTTCAGTTCAGGTTTTATGCGAGTTTTTTTCATGTCAAGGAGCAAATTTGTTAGAAAGGAAAATTCGAATAAAAATTACGTAGTAATTAAAAAACCATCTTGAAATAAAAGAACAACATTTATGTGGGTTCACTCTGGAGTAGTAGTGTAAGTTATGGATGTTAAAAATTCCCATTCTTCTAAAACTTTATCATCGTTATCATAAACGGCTAGTTTTCTGTACGTTGGATTGCTAGAACTGCTCTGTGCTTGTCACACTTAGGATTTATGAAATGGAAAGAAACTCTTTCACACTAAACATTGAATGAACATTTTTTCTTTAATCTTTTATCGAAAAAGCGTCATAATTAAGAAACTATGCCTCTCTTTCACACTAACCATTTCAATCCTTTGTCGAAAAAGGTCAGAACGCCCGTCTTGGCGTGGCGTTATCAGTTCAGTTCAGGTAGAAGAATGCTGGGTGGAGCGGGGCTCTACGCAGGAAGCCAGTGATCAGAGAACTGGTTCTTTTCTCTGACATCTCTTGTCCTCTTCTAACACTGATCGATTTCTGAGGGGGGCCGGCGGGGTGGGGCCGGGGGAAGCGCGTGAGCATCTTTCTTTGTTAGTAACTCGCTTTCCGCCTGTGACTACGCACCCGTATTCTGCACTTGTGACCTTACCTACCTATCACCTACGCATCGTTATTGGACTTGTCTATGTATTGCCTACCTGTGACCTACGCTTCGTTATTGGACTTGTGTTAGATTGCCTACCTGTGACCTACGCTGTGTGAACCGGACTTTGTAATCGCTACGGATTGGCTAGATAAACGGAAGATGGCTGCTGCGAGGAGAGAGTACACCCAAAGGGAGTATGCAGAAATGCATTACCTTTATGGCTTCTGCGACGGCAATGCTCGGGCTGCTGCCAGGGAATATCAACAACGGTACCCTGACCGAGACCGTTTCCCCGACTACAGGGTCTTTTTGCGTGTGCATAATGCGTACATGGAGGGAGTCTTACCCGGTACGCATGCTCCGAGAGAGAGATTTGTGGTACGATTTGACAATGAAGAGCGAATACTGCGAGAGTTACGATTGGACCCCGGTATTAGCCAACGCCAAATATCGCGAAATCTCGGGATCCCACGTTCGACGGTGCAGCGTATTATTAAAAAAAACCGATATCATGCCTACCACGTGCAACGAGTTCAAGCTTTGCTGCCAGCTGACTATGAACCTAGAGTGAGATTTTGTAGAGAGATGTTAAGACTACACAGAGAGGATCCTCAGTTTTTCAATAAAGTGTTATGGTCGGATGAGTCAAATTTTAGAAGAATGGGAATTTTTAACATCCATAACTTACACTACTACTCCAGAGTGAACCCACATATCATCAGAAATGATCGATTCCAGCATCAGTTTGGCATTAACATGTGGGCTGGTATCATTGACCAGAAGCTGGTGCTACACGAAATGCCACCAAGGCTAAACGGTGCTGAGTATTTAAATTTTTTACAAAATGATTTGAATCCATTACTC
Organism: Argyresthia goedartella; assembly: GCA_949825045.1. Lineage (NCBI taxonomy): Eukaryota > Metazoa > Arthropoda > Insecta > Lepidoptera > Argyresthiidae > Argyresthia > Argyresthia goedartella. The sequence goes on from OX463810.1 coordinate 18,979,499, forward strand.
AACGAAGCTGAAGTTCCGGAAGAAATAAGAGAAGAAATGTGGCTGCAACAGGACGGTGCCCCGCCTCATTACGCTCAAGCAGTTCGACAATACTTGAATGAGCGCTTCCCCGACCGGTGGATTGGTCGAATAGGAGCTGTTGCATGGCCACCCCGGTCGCCCGACCTTAATCCGTTAGACTTTTTTATTTGGGGCTATTTCAAAGAAGTGGTATATCAAAAAGAGAACAACACTGAACAAGAATTACGACGAAAACTCGAATTTGCAAAAGTACAAATTATGAATAACAGAGGTGCCTTCCGGCGATTACGTACCAATTTTATTAGGCGGTGCAGATTGTGCATAATGGTTAGAGGCAGGAATTTTGAGCATTTACTGTAAAAAAATAATGTAATAAAATTATCGACTCATAATTGTTGTTCTTTTATTTCAAGATGGTTTTTTAATTACTACATAATTTTTATTCGAATTTTCCTTTCTAACAAATTTGCTCCTTGACATGAAAAAAACTCGCATAAAACCTGAACTGAAAGTCTGACACTAAAGTGTTATACCTCATTCAAATCAGCATTAAATCGGCTAGTTTTTTTAATACAGGGTCACTTTTCTGTAGTACATTTTTTTTACTCAGGGTGCTCTCAAAGTGAGTAGTATTTTTTTGTAATGCTTCAAAATTTACGGGAAAAAATTAATTGCTTCTTAAATTAGGTACCCAGAGCTGCAATTCTTTTTTTTTTGTAATGATACATTATCTGGTCATAATACAACACCTTTTGTTTTGGTGTTTTTTATCAACTTTTCTCTGTATTAATGAAATTGTAAAAAAATCGGCAGTTTATTTGAAAAAACCAAAAATGATCATCACTTTTTATCCAATTAAGTTATGACCATGCTGTAGAAATATTTTTTGTTGGAAATCACCTCCTCTATCACCCTGGTTCGTTTGATCCACGGTATTTGGGCCACCCTATAATATTGGAGTTAGAATTGGACGGGTCCCCAACGGGTAAGGTAATCGCGGTGAAATTTTTATAAGCCACCGTCAGGGCATCGTGACACCTCTCTGAAAGTGTTCCTGATCAGGGGAAACCGGGGAGCTGGGTGTTGATTCGGCTGCTAACTTGTTTGTCACAAGACTCATTTCCCCTATCGCTTGCCTATCGTTACTGTTTTTCTTCACTGCCCAAATATGTCTCTTTGGGTACTCAGCGAATAAAAAATAAGCTTACTACACGCCAAAGTCAACTTGACACCTCGCACTGATGACGTCATTACGTCAGTCACTGTCTTGCAGTCGTGTCGAGCGAGAGGGGGAGGGGAAACGCATTAGTCGCCAAGTTCACTTTGTGGCGTGGTGAAAGAGAAATCTAAACTAAGCTATAATTAGTAATGAATGATATTGTACCGTAACATGTTGTAATTTTATAAGCAAGCTATCCAAGACACCACAAAATTCATGACTTACTACAGGGCAAAACAATAACCAAACAAATCAAAAACCATCGGATGTGTTACTATATACACATATTCTACGACGCCCACAAAAACACCTACTCCACGCTGCATTGAAATACGAAGCAAGGAAGAAGAAAGTTGGCCGACCCATTTACACCTGGAAAGATTCCCTTAAGCATGACATTAAATACTACGGTAAAGAACACAGTTACTGGACAGAATCAGCACACAACAGGGACGAAGTCAGAAAGGCATCGAGCCAAATATACCATATTCCAGAAACAGACAGCGAAAGCGAAACGGAGACCTTACCGGATAACCCGAACGAACACGACAGGACAGGAAACTCAACCTATAACAATACCTGAAAATAGAAGGAAAACATGAACTTGAAGAAAACAACAGCTGCTCTCCAAATCCTATATCCTCCCCATTCCACATATCCTATATTGGTTTCAGGCTGAAGAGTCGGTCGATTGAATTCACGCTCCTTCCTCTCCTATCGAGCAAGTCATTCCGCCCCCCCTCAAAACTCATGCTCTCTGGTATGCCGGCCGAAAGACCGTAACAGGTTTAGAACCCTGGCTGGAGAAGCACCATTCGTAACATGTTGTAATTTTATAACCAAAAGAAGCAAAACTCTCAAAACTCAAAACTCAAATGTTTAATTGTAAGTAGGCAAAAAATGCACTTTTTCAAGTCAGACGCTCATACATGGAGAAAAATAAATCAAATCAACTAAACTAATGATTATGGTTTTGAGTTTGAAAAGGGAAATTTTCCTTTTAAGTGGTGATTCATGGCTGAATCTCGCAAAAGAAAGGGAAACTCCATTTGCTTTACTAGTGCTTCGGAAACAAGCCCGTCAGAGAAGATAGCACCAAGAAAATCCACGGGGATGTCATTTTTTAATTTACGACATTTCTTTATGCCACAATGTAGAATATAAAAATAATCTGATCTAATGACAATATTATAACATCGTATAAGTATCAATAAGATTTCTCAAAATAACAACTTTACAAAAGAAATAGATAAGTACAAACAAAAGCTGTAATTAACATAACTTATGAGAAACAAGACTGGACCAGTCCCCTCAAGCAGTACCCGTTCACGAGTATTTCTTGTGCACCAGCCATCACCCCCTCGCCATATTTGAGGGAGGGGAGCAACCCGCTACATAGAGCCGCTGCAAGCAAAAACATTTTAGTAAGCATGACCGTAAAGCGTTTTGTGCAGTGAGAGCACAACGACAAGCAAGCGAGGAGCCAAGCTACAGATATTAGAATCAACACCCCGGTTAAATCCGTGAGACATTAGCCTCGGAAGGTCGAAGTGGCATGGTCGAAGTCTTGTCACCATCAAATATGCAGGAGCCGCGACACGGGGGAGCCGGGCCATGTTCACTCCAGTGAATACCTCGTACTGTAATAGCTGTATGGCCGGGGCCTTACTATGTAAGTATCTCCGATACTCCGATCTCCGCAATTTTTTAAATTGAATTGTGTCAAATAATATTGTGCTGACGTGGGTGAATATCTATCCAACCTCATTTCCAAAGTTGGATGGTTTGTTGGAGACAGAGATTAAGGGGACAGAGAGTGTCAGAGAGTCGTGTCATCTATAGATAAAGAGAGTGTCAACAAAAATCGCGAAAATTATTAAAATAATTGCTTAAGTCTTATTTTACACACTTTTTTCGCTTTTTGGTCATGGTTTTACATACTACACAATGCTCAGAGGCTGTTTCGATCTATAACAAACAACATAATATACCAAGAAAATGTAAATGCACTAAAAATCCTTAATCCTTTCAGTGAAACTGAAAACATAAGCGGCGATGCGGTGAAATGGTCAATGCGTAATCCACATGAACACCGACCCTCATCATAGTCACAACTGGGACCAAAAGATAAGCAGTTACTTGCTTTTTCATAATACTTTATTCAGAGCTCCAAGAGTTGTCAGTGGCACTCAGTGACAGTAATCGCTTGTCAAGCCCGGGCGCGGTCCTATTAATGTTTTAACCCTTCGCCGGGCGCCCGCCATCTCCGTGTCAATCCGGCCCGAGTCGGCTCGTGCATCTTTAATGCACGCTAATTTATCAGCTTCGCTTAGTTTGTGCAAACTACGTACGCATTGACGGGTTGAGTTCGTGTCTTTGTGCCCCTTTGTTTGATGTTTGGATTGATGTCTGGTACATTCTCACGTATGCATGTACTGTTCAGCTACGCAGAGTTTACGTCCAAATGTAAAATGATACGTACGTGTGGGCGTACATACACTCATACATAGTACAATCAGAAAAATTGGTAAAGATACAAACGTGCTGATGCATAAACAGGAAAACAAAATAGTTTCGATAGTATGGTTTTTGATAAATCCTGCAAAAACTTAAATGATTTGATGTCTGCTACGCGCCTTGTAATACTGCTACGCTATTTTAGCGTAGTAATTATCATAATTATGTTGCTAACTATAATTTAGCAGCTGATTCTATATTTTCGTACTAAAAATAATATAAATCAAAATATTATTACAGATTGGATTGTAGCAAGAGCGTGGACCGACATTACAAATCGCTTGGGTGTACTTCCGCTTTGGAGAAACAAGGAGTTTGTTCGCAAAATTATAACACTTTAGGGTGTCTCGTGGCTCAATCCTTTGTAATTTATTCTCAACTAAAGGGTAAATAATATGTTGGATTCCGCTGGTCAGCTGATTGCCCCCCGAGGTGCGATCGAAAGCTCCTCGATCCTTCCGGTGCGGCTCGAGTGACGTCACATAGAATAAGCTCGTTAAATCACGACTAAATATTATATCAGATGCTCTGAACTGCGATCGCAACACAACTGTCTAGTTTATTTACTCAATCTGAGCCCAACGTCAATTGGGGCTGCTAACTCTTTGGACAGGAACGGAAATCTCAAAACCATTTCGAAAAATATGTCTTCTGTACAAGATTAAATAGGTATATATATTTGAAGATAATTTAATAAAACATAATGACATTAATTTTACCTTCAATGATATTATCATAAGATGTTTGAAAAAATGCCTTTACCTGCCCGTCTTACCTACAAAAAAAAGCAATGTGAAACGTCAATCTATTCCCTGTAAAGTTTGTGATCTATGAGTGACCTCTTGGTGCTGTACTAGTCGTTGTTTGTGATCTATGAGTGACCTCTTGGTGCTGTACTAGTCGTTGTTTGTGATCTATGAGTGACCTCTTGGTGCTGTACTAGTCGTTGTTTGTGATCTATGAGTGACCTCTTGGTGCTGTACTAGTCGTTGTTTGTGATCTATGAGTGACCTCTTGGTGCTGTACTAGTCGTTGTTTGTCTATGAGTGACCTCTTGGTGCTGTACTAGTCGTTGTTTGTGATCTATGAGTGACCTCTTGGTGCTGTACTAGTCGTTGTTTGTCTATGAGTGACCTCTTGGTGCTGTACTAGTCGTTGTTTGTGATCTATGAGTGACCTCTTGGTGCTGTACTAGTCGTTGTTTGTGATCTATGAGTGACCTCTTGGTGCTGTACTAGTCGTTGTTTGTGATCTATGAGTGACCTCTTGGTGCTGTACTAGTCGTTGTTTGTGATCTATGAGTGACCTCTTGGTGCTGTACTAGTCGTTGTTTGTGATCTATGAGTGACCTCTTGGTGCTGTACTAGTCGTTGTTTGTGATCTATGAGTGACCTCTTGGTGCTGTACTAGTCGTTGTTTGTCTATGAGTGACCTCTTGGTGCTGTACTAGTCGTTGTTTGTCTATGAGTGACCTCTTGGTGCTGTACTAGTCGTTGTTTGTGATCTATGAGTGACCTCTTGGTGCTGTACTAGTCGTTGTTTGTGATCTATGAGTGACCTCTTGGTGCTGTACTAGTCGTTGTTTGTGATCTATGAGTGACCTCTTGGTGCTGTACTAGTCGTTGTTTGTGATCTATGAGTGACCTCTTGGTGCTGTACTAGTCGTTGTTTGTCTATGAGTGACCTCTTGGTGCTGTACTAGTCGTTGTTTGTGATCTATGATGAGTGACCTCTTGGTGCTGTACTAGTCGTTGTTTGTCTATGAGTGACCTCTTGGTGCTGTACTAGTCGTTGTTTGTGATCTATGAGTGACCTCTTGGTGCTGTACTAGTCGTTGTTTGTGATCTATGAGTGACCTCTTGGTGCTGTACTAGTCGTTGTTTGTGATCTATGAGTGACCTCTTGGTGCTGTACTAGTCGTTGTTTGTCTATGAGTGACCTCTTGGTGCTGTACTAGTCGTTGTTTGTGATCTATGAGTGACCTCTTGGTGCTGTACTAGTCGTTGTTTGTGATCTATGAGTGACCTCTTGGTGCTGTACTAGTCGTTGTTTGTGATCTATGAGTGACCTCTTGGTGCTGTACTAGTCGTTGTTTGTCTATGAGTGACCTCTTGGTGCTGTACTAGTCGTTGTTTGTGATCTATGAGTGACCTCTTGGTGCTGTACTAGTCGTTGTTTGTGATCTATGAGTGACCTCTTGGTGCTGTACTAGTCGTTGTTTGTGATCTATGAGTGACCTCTTGGTGCTGTACTAGTCGTTGTTTGTCTATGAGTGACCTCTTGGTGCTGTACTAGTCGTTGTTTGTGATCTATGAGTGACCTCTTGGTGCTGTACTAGTCGTTGTTTGTGATCTATGATGAGTGACCTCTTGGTGCTGTACTAGTCGTTGTTTGTGATCTATGAGTGACCTCTTGGTGCTGTACTAGTCGTTGTTTGTGATCTATGATGAGTGACCTCTTGGTGCTGTACTAGTCGTTGTTTGTGATCTATGAGTGACCTCTTGGTGCTGTACTAGTCGTTGTTTGTGATCTATGAGTGACCTCTTGGTGCTGTACTAGTCGTTGTTTGTGATCTATGAGTGACCTCTTGGTGCTGTACTAGTCGTTGTTTGTGATCTATGAGTGACCTCTTGGTGCTGTACTAGTCGTTGTTTGTCTATGAGTGACCTCTTGGTGCTGTACTAGTCGTTGTTTGTGATCTATGAGTGACCTCTTGGTGCTGTACTAGTCGTTGTTTGTCTATGAGTGACCTCTTGGTGCTGTACTAGTCGTTGTTTGTGATCTATGAGTGACCTCTTGGTGCTGTACTAGTCGTTGTTTGTCTATGAGTGACCTCTTGGTGCTGTACTAGTCGTTGTTTGTGATCTATGATGAGTGACCTCTTGGTGCTGTACTAGTCGTTGTTTGTCTATGAGTGACCTCTTGGTGCTGTACTAGTCGTTGTTTGTGATCTATGATGAGTGACCTCTTGGTGCTGTACTAGTCGTTGTTTGTGATCTATGAGTGACCTCTTGGTGCTGTACTAGTCGTTGTTTGTGATCTATGAGTGACCTCTTGGTGCTGTACTAGTCGTTGTTTGTGATCTATGAGTGACCTCTTGGTGCTGTACTAGTCGTTGTTTGTCTATGAGTGACCTCTTGGTGCTGTACTAGTCGTTGTTTGTGATCTATGAGTGACCTCTTGGTGCTGTACTAGTCGTTGTTTGTGATCTATGAGTGACCTCTTGGTGCTGTACTAGTCGTTGTTTGTCTATGAGTGACCTCTTGGTGCTGTACTAGTCGTTGTTTGTGATCTATGAGTGACCTCTTGATGCTGTACTAGTCGTTGTTTGTGATCTATGAGTGACCTCTTGGTGCTGTACTAGTCGTTGTTTGTCTATGAGTGACCTCTTGGTGCTGTACTAGTCGTTGTTTGTGATCTATGATGAGTGACCTCTTGGTGCTGTACTAGTCGTTGTTTGTGATCTATGAGTGACCTCTTGGTGCTGTACTAGTCGTTGTTTGTGATCTATGAGTGACCTCTTGGTGCTGTACTAGTCGTTGTTTGTGATCTATGAGTGACCTCTTGGTGCTGTACTAGTCGTTGTTTGTGATCTATGAGTGACCTCTTGGTGCTGTACTAGTCGTTGTTTGTGATCTATGAGTGACCTCTTGGTGCTGTACTAGTCGTTGTTTGTCTATGAGTGACCTCTTGGTGCTGTACTAGTCGTTGTTTGTGATCTATGAGTGACCTCTTGGTGCTGTACTAGTCGTTGTTTGTCTATGAGTGACCTCTTGGTGCTGTACTAGTCGTTGTTTGTGATCTATGAGTGACCTCTTGATGCTGTACTAGTCGTTGTTTGTGATCTATGAGTGACCTCTTGGTGCTGTACTAGTCGTTGTTTGTCTATGAGTGACCTCTTGGTGCTGTACTAGTCGTTGTTTGTGATCTATGATGAGTGACCTCTTGGTGCTGTACTAGTCGTTGTTTGTGATCTATGAGTGACCTCTTGGTGCTGTACTAGTCGTTGTTTGTGATCTATGAGTGACCTCTTGGTGCTGTACTAGTCGTTGTTTGTGATCTATGAGTGACCTCTTGGTGCTGTACTAGTCGTTGTTTGTGATCTATGAGTGACCTCTTGGTGCTGTACTAGTCGTTGTTTGTGATCTATGAGTGACCTCTTGGTGCTGTACTAGTCGTTGTTTGTCTATGAGTGACCTCTTGGTGCTGTACTAGTCGTTGTTTGTGATCTATGAGTGACCTCTTGGTGCTGTACTAGTCGTTGTTTGTCTATGAGTGACCTCTTGGTGCTGTACTAGTCGTTGTTTGTGATCTATGAGTGACCTCTTGGTGCTGTACTAGTCGTTGTTTGTGATCTATGAGTGACCTCTTGGTGCTGTACTAGTCGTTGTTTGTGATCTATGAGTGACCTCTTGGTGCTGTACTAGTCGTTGTTTGTGATCTATGAGTGACCTCTTGGTGCTGTACTAGTCGTTGTTTGTCTATGAGTGACCTCTTGGTGCTGTACTAGTCGTTGTTTGTGATCTATGAGTGACCTCTTGGTGCTGTACTAGTCGTTGTTTGTGATCTATGATGAGTGACCTCTTGGTGCTGTACTAGTCGTTGTTTGTGATCTATGAGTGACCTCTTGGTGCTGTACTAGTCGTTGTTTGTCTATGAGTGACCTCTTGGTGCTGTACTAGTCGTTGTTTGTGATCTATGAGTGACCTCTTGGTGCTGTACTAGTCGTTGTTTGTCTATGAGTGACCTCTTGGTGCTGTACTAGTCGTTGTTTGTGATCTATGATGAGTGACCTCTTGGTGCTGTACTAGTCGTTGTTTGTGATCTATGAGTGACCTCTTGGTGCTGTACTAGTCGTTGTTTGTGATCTATGATGAGTGACCTCTTGGTGCTGTACTAGTCGTTGTTTGTGATCTATGAGTGACCTCTTGGTGCTGTACTAGTCGTTGTTTGTGATCTATGATGAGTGACCTCTTGGTGCTGTACTAGTCGTTGTTTGTCTATGAGTGACCTCTTGGTGCTGTACTAGTCGTTGTTTGTGATCTATGATGAGTGACCTCTTGGTGCTGTACTAGTCGTTGTTTGTGATCTATGAGTGACCTCTTGGTGCTGTACTAGTCGTTGTTTGTGATCTATGAGTGACCTCTTGGTGCTGTACTAGTCGTTGTTTGTGATCTATGAGTGACCTCTTGATGCTGTACTAGTCGTTGTTTGTGATCTATGAGTGACCTCTTGGTGCTGTACTAGTCGTTGTTTGTGATCTATGATGAGTGACCTCTTGGTGCTGTACTAGTCGTTGTTTGTGATCTATGAGTGACCTCTTGGTGCTGTACTAGTCGTTGTTTGTGATCTATGATGAGTGACCTCTTGGTGCTCTACTAGTCGTTGTTTGTGATCTATGAGTGACCTCTTGGTGCTGTACTAGTCGTTGTTTGTGATCTATGAGTGACCTCTTGGTGCTGTACTAGTCGTTGTTTGTGATCTATGAGTGACCTCTTGGTGCTGTACTAGTCGTTGTTTGTCTATGAGTGACCTCTTGGTGCTGTACTAGTCGTTGTTTGTGATCTATGAGTGACCTCTTGGTGCTGTACTAGTCGTTGTTTGTGATCTATGAGTGACCTCTTGGTGCTGTACTAGTCGTTGTTTGTCTATGAGTGACCTCTTGGTGCTGTACTAGTCGTTGTTTGTGATCTATGAGTGACCTCTTGGTGCTGTACTAGTCGTTGTTTGTGATCTATGAGTGACCTCTTGGTGCTGTACTAGTCGTTGTTTGTGATCTATGAGTGACCTCTTGGTGCTGTACTAGTCGTTGTTTGTGATCTATGAGTGACCTCTTGGTGCTGTACTAGTCGTTGTTTGTGATCTATGAGTGACCTCTTGGTGCTGTACTAGTCGTTGTTTGTGATCTATGAGTGACCTCTTGGTGCTGTACTAGTCGTTGTTTGTCTATGAGTGACCTCTTGATGCTGTACTAGTCGTTGTTTGTGATCTATGAGTGACCTCTTGGTGCTGTACTAGTCGTTGTTTGTGATCTATGAGTGACCTCTTGGTGCTGTACTAGTCGTTGTTTGTGATCTATGAGTGACCTCTTGGTGCTGTACTAGTCGTTGTTTGTGATCTATGAGTGACCTCTTGGTGCTGTACTAGTCGTTGTTTGTGATCTATGAGTGACCTCTTGGTGCTGTACTAGTCGTTGTTTGTCTATGAGTGACCTCTTGGTGCTGTACTAGTCGTTGTTTGTGATCTATGAGTGACCTCTTGGTGCTGTACTAGTCGTTGTTTGTGATCTATGAGTGACCTCTTGGTGCTGTACTAGTCGTTGTTTGTGATCTATGAGTGACCTCTTGGTGCTGTACTAGTCGTTGTTTGTGATCTATGAGTGACCTCTTGGTGCTGTACTAGTCGTTGTTTGTGATCTATGAGTGACCTCTTGGTGCTGTACTAGTCGTTGTTTGTGATCTATGAGTGACCTCTTGGTGCTGTACTAGTCGTTGTTTGTCTATGAGTGACCTCTTGGTGCTGTACTAGTCGTTGTTTGTGATCTATGAGTGACCTCTTGGTGCTGTACTAGTCGTTGTTTGTGATCTATGAGTGACCTCTTGGTGCTGTACTAGTCGTTGTTTGTGATCTATGAGTGACCTCTTGGTGCTGTACTAGTCGTTGTTTGTGATCTATGAGTGACCTCTTGGTGCTGTACTAGTCGTTGTTTGTGATCTATGAGTGACCTCTTGGTGCTGTACTAGTCGTTGTTTGTGATCTATGAGTGACCTCTTGATGCTGTACTAGTCGTTGTTTGTGATCTATGAGTGACCTCTTGATGCTGTACTAGTCGTTGTTTGTGATCTATGAGTGACCTCTTGGTGCTGTACTAGTCGTTGTTTGTCTATGAGTGACCTCTTGGTGCTGTACTAGTCGTTGTTTGTGATCTATGAGTGACCTCTTGGTGCTGTACTAGTCGTTGTTTGTGATCTATGAGTGACCTCTTGGTGCTGTACTAGTCGTTGTTTGTCTATGAGTGACCTCTTGGTGCTGTACTAGTCGTTGTTTGTCTATGAGTGACCTCTTGGTGCTGTACTAGTCGTTGTTTGTGATCTATGAGTGACCTCTTGGTGCTGTACTAGTCGTTGTTTGTGATCTATGAGTGACCTCTTGGTGCTGTACTAGTCGTTGTTTGTGATCTATGAGTGACCTCTTGGTGCTGTACTAGTCGTTGTTTGTGATCTATGAGTGACCTCTTGGTGCTGTACTAGTCGTTGTTTGTGATCTATGAGTGACCTCTTGGTGCTGTACTAGTCGTTGTTTGTGATCTATGAGTGACCTCTTGGTGCTGTACTAGTCGTTGTTTGTGATCTATGAGTGACCTCTTGGTGCTGTACTAGTCGTTGTTTGTGATCTATGAGTGACCTCTTGGTGCTGTACTAGTCGTTGTTTGTCTATGAGTGACCTCTTGATGCTGTACTAGTCGTTGTTTGTGATCTATGAGTGACCTCTTGGTGCTGTACTAGTCGTTGTTTGTCTATGAGTGACCTCTTGGTGCTGTACTAGTCGTTGTTTGTGATCTATGAGTGACCTCTTGGTGCTGTACTAGTCGTTGTTTGTCTATGAGTGACCTCTTGGTGCTGTACTAGTCGTTGTTTGTCTATGAGTGACCTCTTGGTGCTGTACTAGTCGTTGTTTGTGATCTATGAGTGACCTCTTGGTGCTGTACTAGTCGTTGTTTGTCTATGAGTGACCTCTTGGTGCTGTACTAGTCGTTGTTTGTGATCTATGAGTGACCTCTTGGTGCTGTACTAGTCGTTGTTTGTGATCTATGAGTGACCTCTTGGTGCTGTACTAGTCGTTGTTTGTGATCTATGAGTGACCTCTTGGTGCTGTACTAGTCGTTGTTTGTGATCTATGAGTGACCTCTTGGTGCTGTACTAGTCGTTGTTTGTGATCTATGAGTGACCTCTTGGTGCTGTACTAGTCGTTGTTTGTGATCTATGAGTGACCTCTTGGTGCTGTACTAGTCGTTGTTTGTGATCTATGAGTGACCTCTTGGTGCTGTACTAGTCGTTGTTTGTCTATGAGTGACCTCTTGGTGCTGTACTAGTCGTTGTTTGTCTATGAGTGACCTCTTGGTGCTGTACTAGTCGTTGTTTGTGATCTATGAGTGACCTCTTGGTGCTGTACTAGTCGTTGTTTGTGATCTATGAGTGACCTCTTGGTGCTGTACTAGTCGTTGTTTGTGATCTATGAGTGACCTCTTGGTGCTGTACTAGTCGTTGTTTGTGATCTATGAATGACCTCTTGGTGCTGTACTAGTCGTTGTTTGTGATCTATGAGTGACCTCTTGGTGCTGTACTAGTCGTTGTTTGTCTATGAGTGACCTCTTGGTGCTGTACTAGTCGTTGTTTGTGATCTATGAGTGACCTCTTGGTGCTGTACTAGTCGTTGTTTGTCTATGAGTGACCTCTTGGTGCTGTACTAGTCGTTGTTTGTGATCTATGAGTGACCTCTTGGTGCTGTACTAGTCGTTGTTTGTGATCTATGAGTGACCTCTTGGTGCTGTACTAGTCGTTGTTTGTGATCTATGAGTGACCTCTTGGTGCTGTACTAGTCGTTGTTTGTGATCTATGAGTGACCTCTTGATGCTGTACTAGTCGTTGTTTGTGATCTATGAGTGACCTCTTGGTGCTGTACTAGTCGTTGTTTGTCTATGAGTGACCTCTTGGTGCTGTACTAGTCGTTGTTTGTGATCTATGAGTGACCTCTTGGTGCTGTACTAGTCGTTGTTTGTCTATGAGTGACCTCTTGGTGCTGTACTAGTCGTTGTTTGTGATCTATGAGTGACCTCTTGGTGCTGTACTAGTCGTTGTTTGTGATCTATGAGTGACCTCTTGGTGCTGTACTAGTCGTTGTTTGTGATCTATGAGTGACCTCTTGATGCTGTACTAGTCGTTGTTTGTGATCTATGAGTGACCTCTTGGTGCTGTACTAGTCGTTGTTTGTCTATGAGTGACCTCTTGGTGCTGTACTAGTCGTTGTTTGTGATCTATGAGTGACCTCTTGGTGCTGTACTAGTCGTTGTTTGTCTATGAGTGACCTCTTGGTGCTGTACTAGTCGTTGTTTGTGATCTATGAGTGACCTCTTGGTGCTGTACTAGTCGTTGTTTGTGATCTATGAGTGACCTCTTGGTGCTGTACTAGTCGTTGTTTGTGATCTATGAGTGACCTCTTGGTGCTGTACTAGTCGTTGTTTGTGATCTATGAGTGACCTCTTGGTGCTGTACTAGTCGTTGTTTGTCTATGAGTGACCTCTTGGTGCTGTACTAGTCGTTGTTTGTCTATGAGTGACCTCTTGGTGCTGTACTAGTCGTTGTTGGTGATCTATGAGTGACCTCTTGGTGCTGTACTAGTCGTTGTTTGTGATCTATGAGTGACCTCTTGGTGCTGTACTAGTCGTTGTTTGTGATCTATGAGTGACCTCTTGGTGCTGTACTAGTCGTTGTTTGTCTATGAGTGACCTCTTGGTGCTGTACTAGTCGTTGTTTGTCTATGAGTGACCTCTTGGTGCTGTACTAGTCGTTGTTTGTGATCTATGAGTGACCTCTTGGTGCTGTACTAGTCGTTGTTTGTCTATGAGTGACCTCTTGGTGCTGTACTAGTCGTTGTTTGTGATCTATGAGTGACCTCTTGGTGCTGTACTAGTCGTTGTTTGTGATCTATGAGTGACCTCTTGGTGCTGTACTAGTCGTTGTTTGTGATCTATGAGTGACCTCTTGGTGCTGTACTAGTCGTTGTTTGTGATCTATGAGTGACCTCTTGATGCTGTACTAGTCGTTGTTTGTGATCTATGAGTGACCTCTTGGTGCTGTACTAGTCGTTGTTTGTCTATGAGTGACCTCTTGGTGCTGTACTAGTCGTTGTTTGTGATCTATGAGTGACCTCTTGGTGCTGTACTAGTCGTTGTTTGTCTATGAGTGACCTCTTGGTGCTGTACTAGTCGTTGTTTGTGATCTATGAGTGACCTCTTGGTGCTGTACTAGTCGTTGTTTGTCTATGAGTGACCTCTTGGTGCTCTACTAGTCGTTGTTTGTGATCTATGAGTGACCTCTTGGTGCTGTACTAGTCGTTGTTTGTCTATGAGTGACCTCTTGGTGCTGTACTAGTCGTTGTTTGTGATCTATGAGTGACCTCTTGATGCTGTACTAGTCGTTGTTTGTGATCTATGAGTGACCTCTTGGTGCTGTACTAGTCGTTGTTTGTCTATGAGTGACCTCTTGGTGCTGTACTAGTCGTTGTTTGTGATCTATGAGTGACCTCTTGGTGCTGTACTAGTCGTTGTTTGTCTATGAGTGACCTCTTGGTGCTGTACTAGTCGTTGTTTGTGATCTATGAGTGACCTCTTGGTGCTGTACTAGTCGTTGTTTGTCTATGAGTGACCTCTTGGTGCTGTACTAGTCGTTGTTTGTCTATGAGTGACCTCTTGGTGCTGTACTAGTCGTTGTTTGTGATCTATGAGTGACCTCTTGGTGCTGTACTAGTCGTTGTTTGTGATCTATGAGTGACCTCTTGGTGCTGTACTAGTCGTTGTTTGTGATCTATGAGTGACCTCTTGGTGCTGTACTAGTCGTTGTTTGTGATCTATGAGTGACCTCTTGGTGCTGTACTAGTCGTTGTTTGTGATCTATGAGTGACCTCTTGGTGCTGTACTAGTCGTTGTTTGTCTATGAGTGACCTCTTGGTGCTGTACTAGTCGTTGTTTGTGATCTATGAGTGACCTCTTGGTGCTGTACTAGTCGTTGTTTGTCTATGAGTGACCTCTTGGTGCTGTACTAGTCGTTGTTTGTGATCTATGAGTGACCTCTTGGTGCTGTACTAGTCGTTGTTTGTGATCTATGAGTGACCTCTTGGTGCTGTACTAGTCGTTGTTTGTGATCTATGAGTGACCTCTTGGTGCTGTACTAGTCGTTGTTTGTGATCTATGAGTGACCTCTTGATGCTGTACTAGTCGTTGTTTGTGATCTATGAGTGACCTCTTGGTGCTGTACTAGTCGTTGTTTGTCTATGAGTGACCTCTTGGTGCTGTACTAGTCGTTGTTTGTGATCTATGAGTGACCTCTTGGTGCTGTACTAGTCGTTGTTTGTCTATGAGTGACCTCTTGGTGCTGTACTAGTCGTTGTTTGTGATCTATGAGTGACCTCTTGGTGCTGTACTAGTCGTTGTTTGTGATCTATGAGTGACCTCTTGGTGCTGTACTAGTCGTTGTTTGTGATCTATGAGTGACCTCTTGATGCTGTACTAGTCGTTGTTTGTGATCTATGAGTGACCTCTTGGTGCTGTACTAGTCGTTGTTTGTCTATGAGTGACCTCTTGGTGCTGTACTAGTCGTTGTTTGTGATCTATGAGTGACCTCTTGGTGCTGTACTAGTCGTTGTTTGTCTATGAGTGACCTCTTGGTGCTGTACTAGTCGTTGTTTGTGATCTATGAGTGACCTCTTGGTGCTGTACTAGTCGTTGTTTGTGATCTATGAGTGACCTCTTGGTGCTGTACTAGTCGTTGTTTGTGATCTATGAGTGACCTCTTGGTGCTGTACTAGTCGTTGTTTGTGATCTATGAGTGACCTCTTGGTGCTGTACTAGTCGTTGTTTGTCTATGAGTGACCTCTTGGTGCTGTACTAGTCGTTGTTTGTCTATGAGTGACCTCTTGGTGCTGTACTAGTCGTTGTTGGTGATCTATGAGTGACCTCTTGGTGCTGTACTAGTCGTTGTTTGTGATCTATGAGTGACCTCTTGGTGCTGTACTAGTCGTTGTTTGTGATCTATGAGTGACCTCTTGGTGCTGTACTAGTCGTTGTTTGTCTATGAGTGACCTCTTGGTGCTGTACTAGTCGTTGTTTGTCTATGAGTGACCTCTTGGTGCTGTACTAGTCGTTGTTTGTGATCTATGAGTGACCTCTTGGTGCTGTACTAGTCGTTGTTTGTCTATGAGTGACCTCTTGGTGCTGTACTAGTCGTTGTTTGTGATCTATGAGTGACCTCTTGGTGCTGTACTAGTCGTTGTTTGTGATCTATGAGTGACCTCTTGGTGCTGTACTAGTCGTTGTTTGTGATCTATGAGTGACCTCTTGGTGCTGTACTAGTCGTTGTTTGTGATCTATGAGTGACCTCTTGATGCTGTACTAGTCGTTGTTTGTGATCTATGAGTGACCTCTTGGTGCTGTACTAGTCGTTGTTTGTCTATGAGTGACCTCTTGGTGCTGTACTAGTCGTTGTTTGTGATCTATGAGTGACCTCTTGGTGCTGTACTAGTCGTTGTTTGTCTATGAGTGACCTCTTGGTGCTGTACTAGTCGTTGTTTGTGATCTATGAGTGACCTCTTGGTGCTGTACTAGTCGTTGTTTGTCTATGAGTGACCTCTTGGTGCTGTACTAGTCGTTGTTTGTGATCTATGAGTGACCTCTTGGTGCTGTACTAGTCGTTGTTTGTCTATGAGTGACCTCTTGGTGCTGTACTAGTCGTTGTTTGTGATCTATGAGTGACCTCTTGATGCTGTACTAGTCGTTGTTTGTGATCTATGAGTGACCTCTTGGTGCTGTACTAGTCGTTGTTTGTCTATGAGTGACCTCTTGGTGCTGTACTAGTCGTTGTTTGTGATCTATGAGTGACCTCTTGGTGCTGTACTAGTCGTTGTTTGTCTATGAGTGACCTCTTGGTGCTGTACTAGTCGTTGTTTGTGATCTATGAGTGACCTCTTGGTGCTGTACTAGTCGTTGTTTGTCTATGAGTGACCTCTTGGTGCTGTACTAGTCGTTGTTTGTCTATGAGTGACCTCTTGGTGCTGTACTAGTCGTTGTTTGTGATCTATGAGTGACCTCTTGGTGCTGTACTAGTCGTTGTTTGTCTATGAGTGACCTCTTGGTGCTGTACTAGTCGTTGTTTGTCTATGAGTGACCTCTTGGTGCTGTACTAGTCGTTGTTTGTCTATGAGTGACCTCTTGGTGCTGTACTAGTCGTTGTTTGTGATCTATGAGTGACCTCTTGGTGCTGTACTAGTCGTTGTTTGTCTATGAGTGACCTCTTGGTGCTGTACTAGTCGTTGTTTGTGATCTATGAGTGACCTCTTGGTGCTGTACTAGTCGTTGTTTGTCTATGAGTGACCTCTTGGTGCTGTACTAGTCGTTGTTTGTCTATGAGTGACCTCTTGGTGCTGTACTAGTCGTTGTTTGTCTATGAGTGACCTCTTGGTGCTGTACTAGTCGTTGTTTGTCTATGAGTGACCTCTTGGTGCTGTACTAGTCGTTGTTTGTCTATGAGTGACCTCTTGGTGCTGTACTAGTCGTTGTTGGTGATCTATGAGTGACCTCTTGGTGCTGTACTAGTCGTTGTTTGTGATCTATGAGTGACCTCTTGGTGCTGTACTAGTCGTTGTTTGTGATCTATGAGTGACCTCTTGGTGCTGTACTAGTCGTTGTTTGTCTATGAGTGACCTCTTGGTGCTGTACTAGTCGTTGTTTGTCTATGAGTGACCTCTTGGTGCTGTACTAGTCGTTGTTTGTGATCTATGAGTGACCTCTTGGTGCTGTACTAGTCGTTGTTTGTCTATGAGTGACCTCTTGGTGCTGTACTAGTCGTTGTTTGTGATCTATGAGTGACCTCTTGGTGCTGTACTAGTCGTTGTTTGTGATCTATGAGTGACCTCTTGGTGCTGTACTAGTCGTTGTTTGTGATCTATGAGTGACCTCTTGATGCTGTACTAGTCGTTGTTTGTGATCTATGAGTGACCTCTTGGTGCTGTACTAGTCGTTGTTTGTCTATGAGTGACCTCTTGGTGCTGTACTAGTCGTTGTTTGTGATCTATGAGTGACCTCTTGGTGCTGTACTAGTCGTTGTTTGTCTATGAGTGACCTCTTGGTGCTGTACTAGTCGTTGTTTGTGATCTATGAGTGACCTCTTGGTGCTGTACTAGTCGTTGTTTGTCTATGAGTGACCTCTTGGTGCTGTACTAGTCGTTGTTTGTGATCTATGAGTGACCTCTTGGTGCTGTACTAGTCGTTGTTTGTCTATGAGTGACCTCTTGGTGCTGTACTAGTCGTTGTTTGTGATCTATGAGTGACCTCTTGATGCTGTACTAGTCGTTGTTTGTGATCTATGAGTGACCTCTTGGTGCTGTACTAGTCGTTGTTTGTCTATGAGTGACCTCTTGGTGCTGTACTAGTCGTTGTTTGTGATCTATGAGTGACCTCTTGGTGCTGTACTAGTCGTTGTTTGTCTATGAGTGACCTCTTGGTGCTGTACTAGTCGTTGTTTGTGATCTATGAGTGACCTCTTGGTGCTGTACTAGTCGTTGTTTGTCTATGAGTGACCTCTTGGTGCTGTACTAGTCGTTGTTTGTCTATGAGTGACCTCTTGGTGCTGTACTAGTCGTTGTTTGTGATCTATGAGTGACCTCTTGGTGCTGT
The DNA here is from genome assembly GCA_949825045.1 of Argyresthia goedartella. NCBI lineage: Eukaryota > Metazoa > Arthropoda > Insecta > Lepidoptera > Argyresthiidae > Argyresthia > Argyresthia goedartella. The sequence continues at coordinate 18,997,702 of OX463810.1, forward strand.
ACTAGTCGTTGTTTGTCTATGAGTGACCTCTTGGTGCTGTACTAGTCGTTGTTTGTCTATGAGTGACCTCTTGGTGCTGTACTAGTCGTTGTTTGTCTATGAGTGACCTCTTGGTGCTGTACTAGTCGTTGTTTGTGATCTATGAGTGACCTCTTGGTGCTGTACTAGTCGTTGTTTGTCTATGAGTGACCTCTTGGTGCTGTACTAGTCGTTGTTTGTGATCTATGAGTGACCTCTTGGTGCTGTACTAGTCGTTGTTTGTCTATGAGTGACCTCTTGGTGCTGTACTAGTCGTTGTTTGTCTATGAGTGACCTCTTGGTGCTGTACTAGTCGTTGTTTGTCTATGAGTGACCTCTTGGTGCTGTACTAGTCGTTGTTTGTCTATGAGTGACCTCTTGGTGCTGTACTAGTCGTTGTTTGTCTATGAGTGACCTCTTGGTGCTGTACTAGTCGTTGTTTGTCTATGAGTGACCTCTTGGTGCTGTACTAGTCGTTGTTTGTGATCTATGAGTGACCTCTTGGTGCTGTACTAGTCGTTGTTTGTCTATGAGTGACCTCTTGGTGCTGTACTAGTCGTTGTTTGTGATCTATGAGTGACCTCTTGGTGCTGTACTAGTCGTTGTTTGTGATCTATGAGTGACCTCTTGGTGCTGTACTAGTCGTTGTTTGTGATCTATGAGTGACCTCTTGGTGCTGTACTAGTCGTTGTTTGTCCGGGCCTTTTGTTATAGACAGATCTCAACTTAAGGCGATGATGGAATAAAAATGCGCTGTCGAGTGGAAGTGAGATGCAATAATTACTCGCGGATAAGAAAAAGCGGGATGCCAATAATGCACTCGCGACTAATCTGAAACAACGTAAGCGCCAAAACGTAAAAAAAAATCATAAAAAATAAACTATTTCAGGGAATTAACTTTCAAATTGAAAATCGTTAGAAATAACAATTGTTCATACATTGCAATTATCACACAGTCATATTCACTTACTACTGCGGTGTAATAGGATAAAACCATAAAAAAAGGGTTGACTTTAATTTAATAAATTAAGTATTTATTTTCTATCGAGAAAATTTTATCCAAACATGTTTTCCAATTAAGAATCTCTAGATTATATAGTCAAATACATATACCAGAAATTAATTACGATTTGCCCAGTATTTCCTGAAAAACACATGAAAACAGCACCCCATATTTATTTAATCAGCGTCTTAAGGCGATACAGCGTCCGTGCAAAGGTCCCCGTTACTCCAGGCGGAAAGACATGCAGTGCGAGAAGGACGGAATCGGTAAAAAATGTCTTAACGTAGCGCTAAACCACAGAAAAATTGTTAAAAACTGCGCTATTTTATTGAAAAGTTTTTTAAGGAGAGTTTACGAATATATAATATCTACATTTGGAACGCAGTTCCACAATGAAATTAGTTAGGATTTCAGAATTACAGAAAAAAAAAAACAATTTAGAGGTATTTTCGTAATTAAATTCTATCGAGAAAATTTCATCCAATCGCGTTTTTCTTTAGTGAGAATCTTAATCAAATACTCGTAAACGTTAACCCAAAAAAATTGTCTGTAGACGACTTCGTGGTGGAGTAAACCCATTTTTTTCGTATCACCTTAAAGGAAGATTCACCGATAACTGTACAACGTGATCGCTTCGTGTCATCTTCTATACGTGATATTGGCCAAGTTACTGTAGGGATCCACAGTACAAGCCATTAAACCAAAAATTTATTTGAGTGACCTCTCGTGGTTTTAGGTTATATTGTTATATTGAGCGTTTTGTTTTGATATTTTATCGTTTCGTTTTTATTCGTTACGACAAACGGCAAATTTTGAAAAAGCAGCCTCGTGAAATTTACCTCAAGTTACCAAAATTATGATCATGTCGAATTCCAGCCACCACAAAATTGCTGAAGTCAGAGAGCCAAAGCCCTCTTGAGTCAAACTGTTCTGATTGTCCAGCTTCTGCAGGTGGGAATTTTTATCTATTGCAAAATTGCATAGATATGTATTGCATAGATATGTATTGCATAGATATGTATTGCATAGATATGTATTGCATAGATATGTATTGCATAGATATGTATTGCATAGATATGTATTGCATAGATATGTATTGCATAGATATGTATTGCATAGATATGTATTGCATAGATATGTATTGCATAGATATGTATTGCCGCGACAAACGATTGAAGTTTTCTTGATATTGTATAACGCGTTTGATATTTAAACTACAATATGCTCTTCTTCTCAACGACCCAAGTCATCATATGATGCCATTTTCCCGTTATAGGTTTTGAATTTTAATACCAAGGCATAAGGTTCACAATTGCGATGCCTCAAAACAACCCGAGGGTTTGAGAATTAAGCATATTGTAGAAGTTAACTTGTTTGTTGTGGTAATAGCTATGCAATTTTGTATATTATTGTACAAATATTTTCTTGCTTCATTAATAATACCTATCATTTGTATTCTAAGGTGGCTGCAGCCATTCCCTGCTGCTTTTATTTCGGCTTGAGAAGCGGACCTGTGATCACATATATCACGACATACCCGCGGTATATCGATCCGGTGCGGTGCAGACCAGAGATTTATTGGACCAGAACCCAGACTGCCTATATCAGCAGCTCAAGAACAAGGAGATTTGGGGAGGGAAGTCGGCTGAATCAACAGTTCCCAGTGTTTGAGCAAACACTGGGAATTGGGTGAAATAGTCTCAAGGAGCACCGATTATCCAGCCGCGTTCAGCAGGCGTCCCACCTCATCATCTATCTATCTACCCGTGGTACTATCGGTGGAACTCCTGGTAGTATCAATACTGAGTCAGCTATGGTCAGCTGCACAAACTAAATTTTGTATATAATATTCCTAGTACATATATGTTTTGTATAAATAAAACCATATATATTTTTAGAAATTTAGTGTATTTTTATTATATTATCCAGCAAATTTATCAGCCCAGCAATCATAACAATTTGATCCAAGTAGCCCAAACAAAACTGTGAATAATTCTAGAAATATTCTGCGTTCACTTGACGACCCATTCTTCTCGCAGACGTTCTAGAATAGGTACGAATAACAAATCCGGGTTATCACTGCTAAGCAGCAGCTCAAGCGAGCACGATGGGAACAAACACTATTTGCTTCCCACTATTAACAACAATTAGATTTTTTTATTATTTCACAATAATAATCAATAATTTCATTTTAGTCAGGTTAGGACTGACGTTTGTCTTGTAGTGACTTGATGTTTGTTTGACAGTTGATTTCACTCATTTACTTGGCGCTCTTTGGTTGACTCGATTGCCACTTTTTTTTTTGTGGTAGGCAAAGAAATTTATCCCATTACGTCTCTTGGTGACGTCAGGTTTACTTTGGGCGGGTAAAATTTTAGCTTTGTTTTTTAAATATACGGAATGAATATAACCCAAAAATATTTAAATTAGTTTCTAAAATGCTCGATATTTTCAAAATTAAATTTCAAAAAATATATATATATCAGAAAAATGCATGGCCAATTCGTCATTTACCATTTACCGAGAGATCGTATTTGGAGAAATCGGCTAATCGCATCAATTCAGGTAGCCAGACGAATTACTGTAGATATAAATACCTAGATATAGGTAATTTAAACTAACTAGATCAATGCTTATCAAATTTTAGCTAACATACATGTCAATTGAGATGTCAATTTAGTCCTGCTAGAATATGAAAGACGACAGATTATAATATTATCGTGTCTAATGAAACAAAACGACGATAGGATTCATATCGACAAAACGGCACAAAAGTAAAAAGAACAAAAAAGTTGAGCTAATGCAACAGTCAGCAAAGTTTATTCACGGGTCTGTCGGCGGAAGGCGCGGGGCGCGGGGCGAGGTGCGGCGGCGGGCGCCCATTGGCCGCGCCCATCCGTGGGTGGGACGCGGGAAATCCCTCGCCGCTTTTCCGACGTTCCAATTTTAAAAGCTTTCAACGTCACACACGTCAGGATGATAATTCGCGCCTATCATTCCACGCGCTTTGTCAACGCATGCATAATGAAGCGAGGTGATGGTTTTTGAACGTTCCACGTGTCGAGGGATTTGAGTTTTTATGCGTCGTTAGCTTAGTACTCTCTTTTGACGATGCTGATCGAATTAAGTCGGCGTCGTTTATGGCAGTTTTACAAATCCCATCGCGAGACGATCGACTTGTTATCAAACTTCGCTATTTCTAATAGTTCAAAGATAAAGCGAACATTAACATTGATATACTCGATGTGTCCCATGTTCCTTATCACGGTGATAGCTAGCAGGACTTCGCCAGGTCAGGGTGGGTGCGCGGGTGCGGGTGCGGGTGTGCGGGCGGCGGGCGCGGTGGGCGGGGCGGCGGCGGCGCGGCGGCGGGGGCGCGCCGGGTGCTCCGAGGCTCGCCCACCACCACTAGGACTCACCTCGCAGTCGCGACACAAGCACCGCGGCTCGCGCGCGCCAGCCACGCCACTCCTCGCGCCGCTCGAGAGTTAAACACTTCACAAAAGTCCACCTGTAGCCGGAAAATAAAGGTGCGCCAACGATTGTCGCTAATTAACCCGAAGCGAAGCCGCAGCCACCCAAATAATTGCCGTGAAGGAAGCGTACGAAGGGCAACCCGGCACGGGCGCCCTCGCCAATTAACGGACACCTGTCGGACACGCGCCGCGCATTAATTCGCACACGCGATAAATGCGCAAGCAAAAAATTCCAAAATAAACTGGAACCCGATGCACCTGCGCGAATCTGCCGGCGAGCCGTCACAGTCGGGACGTGACGAGCGCACGCGCACCACACTTGGCGCACTCTCTTACTAGAAAGAGCTGATCACAGCTACACTGGCTAGCCGCGCGGGCCGGCCGCTATGATCATGCTATTCAAGGGTAATAGCAGCCGACTCGAACATCTGATAGAGAAGATCCAAGCCAACAAGGAGAACCACGACGTCACTCCGGACGATTTTAAAGGTAAACAGTTCTTTCTTACTAGATTCTTACCGCAGGCTATAGGATCAAGCTGCGTCATCGTAGTAGATATATCATTATCTAACATAATAGGCTTGACCAGTAAAACACCCTACACAAGCATTTTGTAGTAATCTTTACAAAATTAAATAATTTTCACTTATCATTAACTTATCATTAACCTTCATCACTTATAATTAGCCAGAAATAGTTTTATAGTACAGTCATTTTATGTTTTCAAACAAACTTATTAAAGTTTTGAAACTTTGGTAAAAAAACTCTCCCCCACTGGACCTGAAGCTTCACTTACCTTAAAATGTTCCCATCGGATTTTCATTTTTTTAGGAAAACCCTAATGGATACGATAAACCAATGGCAAAAATAGACAACACAAAATTTTCAATTCTTGTACCAATCACGATTTGAAGAATAATTGATTTCTTTTTCTTGATTGAGTACTGTATAGGTAATCTAACAAAACTAGTTCTAGGCACCTGTGACTTGAAAATTGGTTTTGAGGGTTTCGTACACGAAGGGCCCAAATCCTATTGCTGACACTCATGTGTCCGTCCGTTATTCTTCAAAACTGTTAGGTTTAGCAAACAAAAATTCCGCAAAGTCTACTTAAAGATGCGTTGTGCTGTGGCCCTTAAATGAAAGGGAGTCTCCGTACTCAAGGGACCTGATTTTTGGCATTTTAGGGTTCCGTGCCACAAAGCAAAAAAAAAACCTTTTATGATCACTTCGTTGTCTTGTCCGTCCAACCGTTTTTATCTCCCTTAGACCCTTTTTCTCAGGAACACGTGAAGGTACCAAGTTGAAATTGATATCGATTACTCAGATTATGCAGTAATATAGAACTGTGAAAATAAATAAACTTCTAAGTCAGTGCAATCAAATAACAATCTTTAGGGAAACAATTTGTATCCTATAGGGCACTTTCCATGGACCTAAAATCATGAAATTTGGCAAGAAACATTTATCAGAAATAACCAAAAACATACGAAAATACACCACCAAAAGACAAGATAAAAAAAAACAGATCTCGTTTATCTCCCCACATTTTTTTAAATGCTTGTGGTTCATAGTTGTTTACTGAAGCGGCAATAAAAATACACAATTGTGAAAAATTCAAATATTTTAACTATGGTTCATCAGATATAGCCCTCTGATAGAAAGGCGGAAGAACGGACGGACGGACGGACGGACGGACGGACGGACGGACGGACAACGGAGGCTTAGTATTAGGGTTCCGTGGGGCACGTTTCACTCACTCTTGCCGCGGGGTGGCGTGGAAATGTGTTTTTGGCCGAAATGCACGTTGAAGTTGACTTTGTGGCGCTCGTATCATAAAACTTTTGATTTGATAAAAAGAGTTTTGAATGAAAATTATAGGCAATTTTCTCTTGTTTATTTTTGCCTTAGATTTTTTTATCGTATCTTAATAGATTTTCACATTTTTGGGAAAACTATAATTAGTTTTCCCAAAAATGTGAAAAAACCGCTAAGGGGACACATTTTACGGCTAGGGTCGGGAAGCGTTAGGGGGAGGGGCGAGAGGGAGAGTTCTGCGATTTTTACAGCACAGCCAAATTATTCTGAAACAAGTTTAAAAACCTTATTAATTTGTTTGGCATACTCAAATAATGGTTACACAGAATTACGTAGATTTAAAACTAAAATCAATAACTTTAATTATTGTTATCTACACACGTATCATAAACCCTCTTTACTGCGTACAAAAACCGCACGTTACGATCAGCATTATGTTAAACTACTTGATAAAAACTCATTTCTTATTTGAAAAATTACACATTATGACCATAATGTGTAATTTTTCTACACATTATGACACTCAAATTTCGAACGCCGACGCCCGCCTGCAAGCCGCCCCTAGTTTGTCTGTGAAGTTGGTACTGACATTCAAATTTCGAACGCCCGAAGTTGGTACTACAGAACAAGCTAACCAACTGCAGAGCCACAATGCCGGTCAAACATGCGGTTCCTGAACACAACAAAGAGAGCTTATGATATGTGTGTAGATAAACTAGTGTATGTAACTGTACATAATTAGGCATTAAAACTCTCGAGTGATATTATTATGAAACTCGCCTTCGGCTTGTTTCATAAACCCACTCTCGAGTATTACTGCCCTCCATTATGTAGCAGTCACATAAACTACTATTGAGGTCCACTTAGCTAGCTGAGTAGATATCATCCACAAATATAAATATATACTATATACCTACCGTTAATATTGTACCATAACATACCATTCCATTTTTATATGATCAATGAAAAATCTTAATGTCTTCCATGGGAAATCGTTATGGATCTACAGTTCGCCTTTCCGGTTTCCACTTCAATTAATTATAATTTTAGTATGTAGTAAGTATTCCGACGTCAGTAAAACTTCACATGATTATTGTACCCAACGGATTCGAAGCAGTTATAGTAATTGCTGCGGGGCACACCAAGTTAGTGCTAGGCTCTCTATCCTTTCTACATTCATTCATATCATAGATTCCTGTTCAAATGATTGACAGCCCCAGTCTTCGGCTTTTGGAGATTCAATGTAGGGTACTAACACATATAGACTGTTTAATGACTATGCAAGATAAAATCTTATTCTCGATAGAAGAATCTATCGAGAACTTGATCTCGATTACGGCTAGACAATGGTTCTATCTAGTTTGCTGTAAGAGTTCAGTATTGTAATATATGGAAATGGATGGAATGGAAATACCTCTTAAAACTTCACCGCAAACATTTCTAACAATCACGAGAGCAAGCAAGATTTCGAGGTTCCTTTATCGAAATTCTACCAATACTTGCTTGGACTCATGTTTATGTCATAATTGCAAGCACTCTGACTATTTATCGATGGATTGTTTACTTTCTTCATTGGTAACCATGTCTTCTTATTTAATCTTAAAAATGAAAATTATGACCGAGAAAAGCTTCAGTAAATCATATTGGGTCTGTGTGCATGAACAAAATACTCGTAACTTTTTACAACTAAAGAAAACGCGTAGTTTTTTATTTAATACGTAATTAAAGATCTTCAATGAATCATCATGCGTTGGTAATTGAGGGTCAACTAATTTTGCCACAGTGGAGCGGTTTTTTAATTAACTAGCCTGAAATAATGCAAATGAGTTACTTAACTTAAAAGTTATCAAGCATTCGTCAAACAAAATTGGAAATGATGGAATCGAATTGACTTAACCTTGAAGCCTGGGATTCAGCAAAAGCCTAATAATCAACTTGGCATTTGATAAAATGCCTTCCTTGATTTGTGAAAATGTAGAGACAGGTAACTTTACAGAGAGCCACCGCCCAACTGAAAATCATTAAACCAAATCTAGATTCTGAAGACATTGCATGATAAATGATTCACACAAAACATCCCCAAGCCCACTTGCCTCAAGTGTAGGTCACCTACGATCGAGGCGCGTGATGGCTAATCAGCTTGGCGCCGCCGAGGTGTCCAGAGCCAGACGCTGTGCGCAGGCGCAATTAGGAAGTGGACTTCCGCCGCCCACCCCGCACTAGCGTACCGGCGCCGGAGTCACCCGAGGAATTGCCCGCAATAGCTGCTAATTACCACTATCCTCAAGTGGCGTAGATAGTGACATGTCTATTAGCCGAATCCGGGAATTGCTGCTCAAGTGAAATACTACCCGGATGCACAGCAACAACTCAATTTTGACGCAGACCCAAATTCGTGTTGTCACTCTCTCTCAGTAGGGCACTGAAAGCGTCAGTATGCCATATAAGCGGCACTTTAATTCATCAATAATCTCTGCATTCGGACTAAATATCGTACTGGTGCTGCTCTATCTTCAAATCGTGAGTCCAGATGTAAAGAGAACATATCTGATCGTAGACCGAATGTAGGAACTACTGAACATGTAAAGTGTAACTTAAATGTCCTACGTCATTTCCCTAGCGAGCGAGCGAGCAAGAGAGAGTAGAGGACCACCGAGTCACAATTTGAGTTGGCAGTTGAGTTTTCTGATAATACTTCTACGAGTATAATGATGTTTATACGTAGACGTACGACAGTTATGGACGTTTGCTAAGTATTTGTAAATATCTACAGTAATAAATAACTTTGACTTTGACTTTGAGTACATCTAGAGGCTGTAACATAAATGTGTAGTCATATTTAAAGACTTTCTTAGAGGTATTTTATTGCATTGCCTATATGTTTTGAACTGAATTTCACATTCTAAAGGCAGTATTCTTAAGTTTGCGTTTTTGATATTATTATTGTATATCTTGTTTTGATGTTATGCAGAGTGTAATCATGTAACGAATCGGAAAACACAATGTCCTTTCTAAAAACTACTTTTTAAACTTTATTTCCACTTACCACAACACCTACAGAAATACCAGTTTACTGTTTTCTCACAAGCCTATAAGAAACTTTCGAACATCTCAAGCTGAAATAATTTCTAAACCGTTACAAAGACTTTTATGACTAGATTGAAGATTTGAAGGGCGCCGGGACAGTTACCCTGATATTTATTTAAGGACAGGTTTTCCTAACGATATTCCATTTATTCTCCAGGCGGCGGGGGCGTCGCGTCGTGAGGGAAACAGATTGATATAAATATGTAGGTCCACCTCCTACTAAGTTGGTATTAAATGGCAGAATGAGAGAAAAACAATTTCATGAAGAAAATTTGCCGAATGACTGTTGTTTAAATTATTTATACGCATGCCATTTTCTCTACGGGGTGGCATACATATTTGCAATCCCGTTTTGTATTGTTAATTATTATATACCCTTCATTCATACGAAATATGACAAAGAAACGGATATCCATATCTGAGTTAGAAACTCCAAGAGAAGTATTAAGGTTGTTAGGAACTACCGATTTGCTTCATTACGGGCTACAAATTCACCTTCCCTGTCATCTGAACTGCTACGCTGCTCGACAAAGCCTCAATAAAATGTGAAATACACCGGAGATCTCTTGCAGACTTCTCGGCACTAGTAGCGGGTAGCGAAGGCGAGATGCCTTCTGACATTAGTCATCATTTGCGCTGATGCCGCCCATCAGAGTGGCCCATTCAATTTGTTTATATTTCACGCCACTCGGAGGTGCCCGGCGAGATATATTGGCCCTAACTCCGAAATATGGGGCTTTACCGATATTTATGACGGTATTATCAGAGCGTGCTCGTGCTGTCTGTCGTAATGTGCTTTACAGTGGCTGTAAAAAGCCCTCGATTATCATTTGCTGTTGACTGTATTGACGGCTAACAATACTGAATCGCCGTGTTTATTTTGACAAGCGTGGAGAGGATGCTGATTTGCTGCGACTTGATTTATGTTTACGTTGATTTCTTTAGTGCAAATAATGGATTAGATTAGGGTCAAGCGGATCGGATTTAAGGACAATTTCCGTGAATTTGGGGCCATTGTAAATTTTTACTTATACCACCGTTAGAAGGAATACTTATTAGCACCACTTACTCGAAATCATCCGTGCCAACTGTCACCTGATCTCTCATGATCTTGAGTTCCTATTATTTTCGTTTTATTAACCCCGACGAAAAAAGAGTAGTGTCTGTGGCACTCTAACGCTCAAACGGCTGGACGGATTTTAATGCGTGCGATTTGTGTAAATGGTAGTTGACATCCCCGCGATATGTTTGATTAAAATAGGAACAGTGGCTCGAAAGTTATCAGCAAGCAGGAGACAAGTCAGACAAATATTGCTTCGGGGTGTTTTAAATTTTAAATTTATAGTTATTTCTGTACTTTTTGTACGCAATACTAGTGGTATCAAAAGACGCATATTTCTTCTGTGTCCATGCAAGTCTTTTTACATATTTCTGAATGTACAGGCTGTTGCCTGCTGCTACATACTTCCCGTTGAAATGTCATATTTGCGCTGTCATTTCCCGAACGAGATACAGTAAAGGCAGCTGAGTAACCGTCAAACTTTGCTTTGTCAATTGTGCATTCTTACAACAATAATTCAATATTATACGACAATAATACAAATGTATCACAACTGGCATGCGAAATCGCATAGCGTCTGATATGATGTAGATCAGATTAAGTATCTGCTAGTTACTATTGTGTTCACAGGTGGAGAACCTACCCTTATACGGGACGTCCTCTATACTATAGATAGATACTTAGGCAGGATGCACCTCCAGGCCATAGTGGTTATTAACGCAGCTCCTCTAACGAGTAACCCTGTCAACAGAGGCGCTGGGCAGCGTGGGCAGCACGGCCGGCTCGTCCTGGCCCTCGTCCACCCCCGAGCCGTCGCCCTCCCCCGCCACCACGCCCACCTCAGGCGATGCGGGTGACGCGGAGGCCTTCACGCTGGGCGCCACGGAGCACACGCCCTACCAGTGCCAGTTCTGCGACAAGGCCTTCCCCAGGCTGTCGTATTTGAAGAAACATGAGCAGGTATCTACCTTATCATCATTCTTAACAACTTTGATGGGTTGAGAGATCGTAGTTCTGCTTTAGAGACGGAAATGACGTTATATTGAACCATTATAAATACACTGGCCTACAAAACTAAGTATCACACTTTTAACATTGCAATAACTTTTTAAGTACATAAGATATACTTTCGAAATAAAGAGGACACGAAAAAAGGTTTAATTTTGTACTATAGTTTCGAAAAAAGCTGATTAAATTTGCTATATAAAGTTTTTTATTTTAAATCTCTAACTTCTATAGTTTAGAAAAAATGAAAATTTTAAAAGTGTAGTATTTAGTTTTGCAGGCCAGTGTAGTGTATAAGTAACTATACACGCTCTACCAGTTGTAAGTTGTTGTTATAAGTAACTATACGTTCCGAGGATGTCATATTTGAAGAAACAAGCAATGTGAAAACTTAGGCAATTTGAAAACATTTCAAGGGCACTAAACTGAGAAAACTATTGCGAGATAATTTGTTCTTGACTAAACTCTGTTACTCCCATCTAAAAATATAAAAGGGTTATTGAAATCCTCGTAAAAACAGCGCAGTTTGTTAAATGTATATACATACATTTAACAAACTACGCTCTAGAGGCCAACATAACGGCGAAGGGAATTATATAGAATTCCCTTCGCCGTTATGTTGGATATCCTGTGAAACTGTCAATTGCCAATAGTTTTCCCGTCAGTCGATAACTCAGTTGTCAGTCAGTTCAGTTTTTTTTAGTTTAATAAAACGGTGTGACGCCAGATTATTACAAAATCAAACAACAGAAAAAGATATTTGTGCCTAAGTGTAATACATTGGTTCAAGGTCCACGGGAGATGCTGAACGCTAATTCTTTTGAGAATAAGTCACCATTGAAACATTATAAAAAAAAATGACATCTATTACTCGAAATATTCAAATAATTTTCTTAAAATTGGGTAAATTTCATAAAATAAAATGTACGACGTATTTTTTCAGCATGGCCAATTGTCACTCTTGATAATACTTAGTAACTATTATGGCATGACTGATCGAAGTTCTACCTGGATCTTTGACGCAGAAGGAAGTATTTAAGTAGTTTGTCACCCTTCTGCGTTCTATGACAAGGGCTTCCTAAGAAAGGGCTTGCTTGTATTTAACGAAAAATGAGTAATGCATTCATGCTCAGCCCACTACGTCTCACTGCTCGGCATAGCCATCTTTTCTTTAGCTCTAATCCATTCGGTCCTGTACCCATAGCATTCGGCAAGATCTCTTCGTGCAAGGTGTAAGTAACCTGATCAGAATACTAACTCCCCTACTCATGCACAGTGCATTTACAATCAGAGTTTCGGCCGGCCTTAGAGCAGCATTCGATTTGATTTTTGCCGGAAGCAAAATAATTTTTACCGTCCTGCTCTGAAGAAACTTTTACCGGCTAGTTTAAAAAGTAAAGTCAAGTAAAAAAACAATTTAAAATTTGCTTTACCTCACCTCAATTGCACTATAATAATTTTCTGATTGTTGACTGGGTTTTCATAGGATTTATGCCCTTATAAAATAGTTAATCTATACAATATTGCCGGATAGAATTGGATAATATTCGTGTAATAGAATGTAGAGGGCAAATTTGCAGTACCTATTTGATATTGTGCTGAGGAATTAATAAGAACCGTGCACTTTGTGCCAAGTCTTTGAAATTCGGTGTGGACTTTGGTATGATCTTAGGTAAGGTCTTAAGGTTTTAGGAAACGTCCGTAAGCAACTTGTGCGCAACTTGTGGTGGCCTGCTTGCTATAATTCCAATAAGGCCACCTGACATGATGATCTGTGTCATAAAGATGATTAATCAACCGAGATATGTAAAAGAACAGCTGTTCTTCGATATGTCAGAAATAAATCTGTCGAGAAGTAAGAAAAATAATGGCCGCTAGCATTTGGAGACGGATTCGGCCATCTTTCAACCAAGATGCCAGATAATGATATATCCCCACGATTAACTTTTGTTTAGAATTTTATTACCATGGCATAAAGTTCAAAATCGCGACTCCTCAAAAAATCGCAACAGACATAATGCTCTGTCTCATAAAGATTGTTGATCAAATACCATGTGTCAAAGAATGGCCTTTCTTCGACATGTCAGAATTTAAAATACTGTCGAGTGGTAAGAAAATTTTGCCCAGCATTGGAGCCGGCTTCGACCAACTCACAACCAAGATGCCAGATAATAACATATCAAACATGATGCTCTGTTTCAAAACAATTCTAAATCAACTACGATATATCAAAGAATGGCCGTTTTTAGATATATCAGAAATAAAAACCTATTGAGTGGTGCCATATTGAAAAAAAATCCAAAAACTCAATCGAAAAAAAGACATTTAATTATCGAATCTGCGCACAAAATTTCACGGGCATCGGTTGAGAAATGCGACTTGAAGAGAAGTACAGCCGGAAATCCGGACAAACATGCATAAGAAAGCATTTATGCTCAAACTGAAACGGAGAAGTTTCGCTCTCTTGGTCAATTATAAAGTCTACAACAAGCGACTCAGGAAATTTGCGTTTTTTTCATAATTTTTCAACTACGACCACTTGAACAAGTGGAATGATTATCAAAAAAAAATAAAAAAATAGCGGGATAGCATTTGCTTTCTATAACACATACAATCTTATGAATGCACCTGGTAACGTAAATGGAGTATGAAAGAGCCGCACCAATAACTTTGTAAACTACATTTGTGATGTAAAATCCAACCTATTGACTTAAAATTATATAGCTTTTGTCACTTTGACGGTCTCCACAAATCCAACGATACCTCAAGCCGTTTGGACTGTAGGTTTATTTTTTTTTATTTCCAACCCCAAATCTCCGCCTTCTTGGAAAAAAAATTCAAAAAATGAATCGACAACAAAAACAAATACTTATTTGTTTATTATCGAACCAGCTCACAAAAATTTACAAGAATCAGATGGGAAATGCGACCTTTAGAGGAGAACAGACTAATAGAAATCCGAACAGAAATCCAGACATAAGAAAGCATCTTCGCTCAACAGTATATTTTTTTTAAAATCAGAAATGGAAATTAGAAAATATAATTAAAGGTTTAAAGTCAAAGTCAAAGTCAAAGTACTTTATTACTGTAGATATTCACATATACTTAGCAAACGTCAATTTTGCCTCTTCTCTACATTGGACCACTGTGGGAGACGGAGGGCGTAGAAACTCCCACAAATTGATTTTTAGATCTCTTTTAAAAATAGGTTGTGCTTAACTATTACAAATATGAAAAATGTAATTATTATGATTAATGAGCAGGAATAAATAATTACAAAATTATTAACAGCAATGCCTGTCTTGAGCCAGATTAACCCCATACAGTCCTGTCATTTAAGTAATCTTGAACATTGTAATATCCCTTTTTTGACAAAGTCGCTTTAACATGCTTTTTAAATTGCTCAAATGGCAATTTCAAAATCTCCAGAGGTATCTTATTATAGTAGAGAATACACTGACCCTTGAAAGAATTGCTAACCTTCGTGAGTCTAAATCGGGGCGCACACAGTCTGTGATTATTTCTTAGGTTAACATTACAGCTATCGCTAAGTTTGGAAAATGTTGTAAGGTTCTTGCGTACATACATTATATTTTCGAAAATAAATTGACTAGCTACTGTTAGTATGTCAATTTCTTTAAAAAGCTCTCTTAAGGAGTCTGTTCGTTTTAAATTATAAATTGCTCGAATAGCTCTTTTCTGTAAAATAAAAATAGTTTGAATATCCGCTGCTTTCCCCCACAACAAGATACCATAGGACATCACACTATGAAAGTAACTAAAATATACTAGCCTAGATGTAGCCACATCCGTGCATTGTCTGATGTTCCTAACAGCGTAAGCCGCAGAACTTAATTTACCAGCCAATTTATCTATGTGGGGTCCCCACTCTAATTTGCTATCAATGGTTATTCCAAGAAACTTCGTATCATTTACTAATTCTAACGTGCTGTTGTCTAACACTAAACTGGTCTCAACTTGCCTGACATTTGGCAGTGAGAATTTGATACACTTGGTTTTACCAGCGTTTAACAATAAATTATTAACTGTGAACCAATTCAAGGTTAAAGACAATACACTATTAACATCGTCAAAATCTGCTTTTTGTCTTTCAATTTTGAAGACCATTGATGTATCATCAGCAAATAACACTATGTCAGTTAATTTCTCCACCATGAAAGGCAGATCGTTAATATATACCAGGAACAAGAAAGGACCTAATATGGAACCTTGTGGAACGCCAATTTTTACACCCGATCCATCAGATTTTACGCCGTTAACTTCTGCCTTTTGAATTCTATTGCTTAGAATTTACAATTTAATTTACAACGCTTTATAACGCTAACTCCGTAATGATTTAATTTAATTAATAGCGTATTATGATCAACACAATCAAACGCCTTCGACAGGTCGCAAAAAACTCCGATAGCATCCTGTGCGGCCTCCCATGCAGAATAAATATGAGATATAAGGGTAATACCTGCATCCGTAGGCAATTTACCCCTAGTGAAACCGTATTGTTTGGCGTGGAGTTGCTTGGTACGGTTGAAGTGTGAGAGCATTTGATTGAGTATAATCTTTTCAAATATTTTACTTAGAGTTGGAAGAACACATATTGGTCTGAAATTTGAAGAATCACCCTTATCTCCCGATTTGAACAGAGGTATCAGTTTACTGTGTTTCATGAGGTCTGGGAAAGCCCCATCGTCAACACATTTATTGAATATATAAGCTAAATGTGGGGGGCTATAACTAGAATTACTGAACCAATGACTTTGACTGATATATCCCACAGGTCTTCCATATTTTTAAGTTAAGAGATTTAAACGTTTTGACAGTGTCTTGGGGATATAGGTACATGATGAAATTTTAAATATACCTTACTGGCTCTCGTGTTATTTTTTAATAAAGTCTCTGCTACATATGGAGATGAATTTAGACGATCTGTTGTGAGTAGAAATCACCTATCTTTAGGCAGAAACCATTATCCCTTCGTATAACTTTGCCAGTTTCACGGTTTATTATTTGCCAAACTTTTTTCACTCTATTATTTGAATTTTGAATTTTTCTATTAATGGGTAAAGTTTTTGCAGTCCTACAAACCAACTTGAAAGTTTTGGAATATTTTTTAACATAGTCATGAAATTTTCGATCAAAGTTATAGGTTTTTTGATCATAAAGGTCATACAAGATAACTCTACTTTTACAAATTCCAAACGTTGCCTAGTCATTAAATTTCGATTTACCGTTGTAGTCACTGACTTTCTTTAATTTAAAAACTTTAATTGAATTCTGTCTGAATAATGTTGAAGAAGTCTGAGTAGATTTTATTTGGGTTCTGTTCATTAAAATCCGGTACTGGCAAATTTATATCTAAGTTTTTCGTATTCGTCTCTAGTCTATGGGATGTAATAGGCCTATAAAATGATGGACCAGTCTTATCCTTAATAGCAATTGGGAATGTAACTGTTTGACCACTGTGATCGGAAGGTAAGCAGTTAATTACACTTTTACTTGTGAATGCACAGTCACAAAAAACGTTATCTAAGCAAGTTTGGCTGGTAAGTGTAAATCTAGTTGGCTCTAAAAATACATGACATAAGTTAAACGATTTGAATAATGTTATTAATCGTTGTTTCACTGTTGTTCCTACAAGCAAATCTACATTAAGATCGCCGCAAATAATTAACTTTTTTCTGTTATTACATAGTTTAGAGAGGGCTTCCTCCATAATTTTCTCAAATATTTCGAAATTGCCATGGCCTTTTTCATCCCTCGGTGGCCTGTAGACACAAACAATAATATGGCTATCCAACTCAACACAGGGTACCTCTATTTGTCTTTCAACAGTAAGTGCAAGAATATCTTTGCGTTGTTTCACCTTAATGTTATTTTTCACTAAGATTAAAGAACCACCTCTATCAGCAGTCTTTTTATTGTAACAACTGACAATTTTGTAATTATTTATGTTAAAAGACATCATATTTTCCTTCAACCAGTGTTCTGTAACACAAATAATATCAATGTCAGAATTTATCAAACCGTTTCGTGTGACATGGACAATGAAAGGACTGGTTGCGAGCATTTTAAATATATTTTTTTTCGTGACTGAAATTCTTAGTTTAAAATATCTCCGAAACTACTGATCGTAAGTTTTGAAAAAAATAAGTAAAATGGGTCTTTACTTAAATATTACAGGGAAATAAAGAGAAATGTAAATAAATAACAATTTATTTTATTTACTTATTGAAAATAAAAGTTCTGCAAATTGTATCGGGTGACATGTCAAACGAAAGGGCGTGTTACGAGGATCTCATATATTTTTTTATAAACCTGACATGCTTAGTTAAAAATATTATTTTTAATTATATTCCCACCCCCTCTTATCTCCAAAACTACTGATCCCAAAATTTTTAAAATTTAGGGATGATAGTCTTTAATTAAATATTACAGAAAATTAATGAGAAATGTATTGTTTAAATAGGGGGGCACAATTTCTTTCAATACTACTTATAAACTTATAAATGAACCTGGTTACACACGGAACATGAAAGCAGCCGCCGCACCAATAACTCGAAAAATAACATTTTGCTATCTAAACACACAGTAAAATTGAAGATAACCTCATGCAAGAAACTTGAATTCCATTGTGCGGTGGTACAGAACCCTTCGAGCGCGAGTTTGACTCGCACGTGACATTTTATTTACTTTGGCAAACTTGTTAAAACTAGGTGGTAAAAGTTTCTGCAGAGCAGGACAGAAGTAATAATTCGTATGCTTCCGACTGTAAATGCACTTTAGGAAGCTACATATGTTCATACTTGTATGAATAACTTTGATTACACTACACAATTACCTTAGTTAGGTAAAAAATTTGTGGATAATAATGCGAGTAGAGGCTCATATTAGAGCTGTAATGTGAAGATCAACACGTAAAAGCAAACAAACTTGAGTTATCCCTACATCCATCATAATTGTAAATTCACAGCAGTTTCACAACAACGGACCACTTCATTAGCGGCTAGACCCAAAACGGGCCATTAACAGTGCGAGTGGTGCGCAGATATGCATCTTGGTCGCCTTGCAGGCTCGCTCTGAGGACTGTGTGTGACGTGGCCATTACCTCCCGCCGTACATCTCTCCGGTATCTCGGCCTTTGTGCCGCCGCCGTCCCGCGATCTCCGCGCGTTATGACTGCGATTGCGACACACGCCGTAACAGATGTTGCTGAGATAGGGTAAATAGAAACGTCACTTTACATGCCGCCGCCAGCGAGCTGCAGCGCCGATTGCGATCAACACGTGCGGCTAAAGTGGCTAAAGCGTCACCTTATCCTGCATCTTGTAATTTTGGGAGAACATACCCACATTCCCTCTAGGGTAACGAAGTTAAGTAACTGGATTATAAAATATTGTTATTCTATAAACAGTCGCTGCCGTTCCGGTACTGATAGAGATCGGTCAATCCGCGCTCGCAGCTGCTATTGCACAGTCATGAGATGCGCCAGCGCAAGGAGCCGACAAATGTATCGGATGATCATCGCGATGGCTCGCGACGGAGCGCTGACGCCCGGAAATAGGCCCGCGATAACGACTCCCTATCCTGCACACCCTTTATTACACTGCAAAGATGCTTGGGAAAGGCAATCATTAAGAATAAATCAACTCCTGTGATGCCCGCTCTAAGTTTTCTTTTGACGTGTCTTCCAGGGAAATTGTAAAACAATAAATAATCAAGCGGAAAGTGCTGATGTAAATCTGAATCGCTGCGGGGCAGATAGGTCTAGAGTGAATAGATCTCGGTTATCCTATCCGGCTTAATTAAAACCGCTGATAGGTATTGTATCAGTTGATAGAGCTGTGATGTAGCGCAATCTTTGTGTCGTAAAGCAGTCTCGTGCGGGATGCGAGCGAGAGTAGACAGCCACATCACACCTCCACCCCGCCACCCCCGCCACCCCCGCCCCGACTTGCTTGGCCTGGGCGACGCCGGTTGGTCCATCCATCGTCGCTACAACCATTCAGATTGAATTAACGATCCAATTTACAATTAGCCTTATCTCGTACTTTATAGCGCTGATATTGTTAGCTCTATCGTTGGCTTCGCTCTCTGATTGATAAGTAGATGTCCGAGAGGCTTTCGTCTTCATCTACTACTGGATACTATTTATACTATCATGGATTCTAAATAATGTTGTTTACTGAATGTCACAACATTCGGTAAACAACATGTACTGTTCTAAAATAAACCCAGATAAATTATATGCAGCGGTTTAATTAATATCTTTATAACTGTCACCCTTAACATTGGGGACAAATTTCGAGGAAATACAGCCTAACAGCATAGGTGAAAAAGTTGAGTAAGTAATAGCAAACGGGAAGTCAGAAAAGAAACCAACATATTCGTTTATTCGCTGGTAAAAGCGAAATGTAAATGCAATTACGAAATGTTGTTTGCGGACATGCCAGGTGAAACACACAACACGGTAGCCATAGGTATGTTATGAATAGCCGTGAGCGATGAGGCCACGATGATATGCGGCCCGGCATGTTAGTGTAGTGTATGACATGGACTCGTATCGCTGTAAACGGGTGCCACCGGTGGTACTTGACCTCGCACTCGCCACTCGCCGGGATGTGAACTCGCCGTCATAACGTTGTTGCACCTGGGAAAGCCAAACTAAGTAACCGCCCGCAAGCCATTCTCTCAGTTTTAATGTCAATCAGTCTTGTCCGAAACAAGTTTGAAATATTATCTTTACGAGGAAAGATCAAGCATCAAGATCGTGAACAGGCTCTCACGGAACTTATTGCTATATAATAAAACGTGATGTTACTCGCGTGTGTTTTCACTATAAACGGCGTGGCGCGGCGGGGTGAGCGCGGTGAGGGTTCCGGTGCCCGGTGCGCGCACCCAGGCCGGCCCGGCGCGGCGCGGCGCGGGGCTGGCTACAGGGGCCCGCGGCGGCGGCGGCGTCCCGCGGCTCCGTCCTGCCCCGGCTTATTGAATTCTCGCACGGAACCCATCGTTGACAAGAACCAATATTTTGCGCGATATACCGCAAACATCACGCAGCAATAAGGAAAGTCGTTACTCTCTGTATCAGCTCGCAGTGGGACGCACCGGAGAATTATGAGCGTTCCAACAAATCTCTCGGTCTCTCAACATTGCTGATTTGAAATTTGTCTTAACTGGCCTAGGGGCTGCAGATAGGCTGTGTTTATGCCTTTACGTTATCCCGGGATGAATATGAGAAAAATAGCTGTTAGTATTTTATGTTGATGGCTTGCGCTGTGCTCGAGTTATGCGTGGGCTTGGGCGCTCTGCCGGGGCCCGGACGCGACCGGTGCGATTTATCGCATACGGACGATCGGATTTATTAATTCTGTCGGAGGCCGATTGCTCCAATTAAGAGAGCAGAGTAAACATGCCGGCCGCCTCCTTGTTTATGCGCTGCGCCTGCGCCGATGTCCGCACGGTTCGCGGTAACATGCGTCATTCAATTTGCAAACTCAATCACAGTACAATTCAATCATTATGCTTAGATGTTACTTGTAGGTATGGTAGCTAGGCAAATGTTCTAATACTTCAATGCCTCTATGTTCTATGGACCGAAGTGGTATACCTGTTTCTTCTATTAGAACTTACACGTATGAAATGAACCTTTCGTAAACCGAGCATCATGATATATAATTTACAGGCACATACGTTGCCTCTGGCCCCACCTAGGATCCCCTGTGTCGTGGGAACTAAAAACGACCGGCGACATCACAAACATGTAAACGTGTAAACATCCAGGACCTGGGGATTTTTTGTTACTTCCTCCTCAGCTGGGATTCGAACCCGGCACCTTTTGCTTGGGCGGCACAGCCTCGACCGCAGCACCACAGAGAAGGTCGTATCCTACCTCACCTACCGACGTACCAATAACTATCTTAAGGATTCTTCAAGATAGACAAATTGACGGCGGCTACGGTTAATTAGATTTCTAACCTAGATTCTAATCCCTATCTCATCCTGCTGCGTGTCATAACACAATTTCCTTCTTCTCCTATCTGGTATTGCTATCAATTTTTAATAGAACCGAGAAAAAGCTTCCGTTGGTGCTCTGGTTAGATAGCTAATTAAATACTTACCTACATACATACATGTACATTGCAGTTAGGATAGCACTAACTCTAAGTCGAAAGGTTTTTGTACAACAAATCGATTAACTACTCAAATGGCGTTGATTATTATTTGTGATAGGGTTAATAATTTGAAAGTAACTATAAGTTATATTATAACTATATGGCGCTAACAAATTGAGGTGGCCCTACACTAAGGTGCGATGCCCACTAAATAGACAATTATAGGCCACGCTTGCACGGGCATTGAGCCTAAAAGGGCTCCGCCCCATGATAATTGAAGTCCCACGATAGGGCACCCGCCAGACGGTCCACCATCACCAAATATCGATAACAGGAAGGAGATCAAAGGGTGTCAATACTCTTCGTCAATAAGGAATTGGACAGATACTCGTATTTTATCTGTTAGTGATGATGGATACTTACGCTCTACAAACAAACTTTTTTGGAGGGCAATTTGAACCTATCAGTGAAAAGGCACCCACAGTGGGATACCGCATCGATAAAGTTTAAGCTTCAGCTTTTGCGTGTATTTTGTGGTAAAAGCGTCAAATGCGTTCACATCTCTGTATGAATTGCAATAGACGAAGTTTGATGAGAATTGCACAGTAAATTACCCCGTGACTGTTCAATATAAAGAGATAACAAATCCAAATAACTCGCCAAACGAGTCTAGTCGATACACCCGCCTGCCTGCAGCTCCAAAGAAAGGAGTTTGCTACCTCTGCAACACAAAAGTGCTTATTATATTACCTAACTTTGCTGTACAAGTCAATCACTCTGAGATGTTTAGCATTACACTGGATTAGTGCCGTCGAGGTGGGCAATTAGAAAACCGTGAACTGGCTGTCAGTTCGGGAACGTTATTGTGAGCATCCTCGCTTCGAGTCTCGCCTGGTCGTCGCGAAGGCCGTGCTCTTTGTCTCCGACCACATTAGCATCCTCATTATTGCGTATGAATAATCCTTTCAGCTCACTAATAGTTTCTTCTTTTTAGGGTTCCGTGTCCGAAGGGGTCCTATTTCCAAGCCTCCGCTGTACGTCCGTCCGTTTGTCCGTCAGCGGGCTGTACCTCATGAACCGCAATAGGTAGAGAATTGACATTTTCACTGAATGCGTATTTCTGTTGCCGCTGCAGCAAAAAATAATGAACCAAAAAAGCTTTTATAAATTAAAGGGGGTCGTCATACAAGAGACTTGTTTTAATACTATCTGCGTTATAACAAACCATAACATGATTCAAATAGGGAAATATTAAACCTCACATCAAAAATTCTGATTTGCACAGCAAATATCAGGGCAAAATGCTGCGTCAGCGTAGGTGAAGGGTAAAGGGGGTGAGCGAAGCGAAGCCCCCTTTATCTTTCGTGTTAGGTTAAACATGCCAGAACAACAAAAAATACTTAAAACATAAACTTGAGTACCCATAAAATATTTTAAACATAAAAAGTGTTTTTGCTGATCCTTTTTTGCTGTGCAAATCAGTATTTTTGATGTGCGATTAAATACTAGCCATTAAAATATTCTCGTAGATTTCGCAGCTTACGACATGGTTGTGGTGGTGCAATTGGTTTGATATTAGTTTTGCAATCTTAGCGTCCTGATTTGAAACCACGTTTGGACAAAACGTTACTCTCTTTTGTTTTTGTTTTATTACTTTTAGTGGTAAAGTTTTCTTGTACGATGGTACGGAACCCTTCGTGTGCGAGTCCGACCCGCACTTGGCCGATTATTTATACACACGTCTTGTGAGTCGAGTCGCCTAATTAAGTAGGCACCTGTGTGTAGCCATACAAAAACCGATGATAATGCATGTCATTTTGTTTCGCCAATGAAGTCATTACTGAGTGTTGTGCACCAACCACTATGTTTATTTAAAAATTATGTGTTGTTGGCACGTTAAGTCGGCAGGATCGACTGCTGCAGGATCGACTGCTGCAGGATCGACTGCTGCAGGATCGACTGCTGCATATGATTTAAATTAAATAAGCTTTAATAGCGATTCTTACAAATCAACAGTCATGGGTCTCTTGTATACATATATATGTCACCGGAAAATAATACGATCCGCAAGTTTATAAATTTCCTAGGAAATTTATAAACTTACTTCTAGATTATATTAGGCTAGGTTAGGTTAGGTTAGGTTAGGTTAGGTTAGTATATTTATAAACTTGCGGAAAAAATTTTAGGAAATTTATAAACTTGCGGATCGTATTATTTACTTGGTAAGTATTTGAATGACCAACGATATCGTCATGAATTGAAGCTATCGAAATTTTATACACGACCTGGAGGGGAAGTTCTTTAAATAATGGAGATAGCAAATTAAATTTTTAAGAAACATTCCTTTATTTTTGAAAAGAAACAAAACTGCATTCAACGTTTTTTTAAATACGTTTGCCGCAAAAAGAAATCCATCCGGATATAATTCGAAAAAAAACAACATTCTGGACTTTTATGGCGTCAATCGACTGGGTCAATCATAAGGATAAAATCTGTCTAACAAACCTTCTTAATTTGATGAAACATGTATTTTAAATGTTTATTGAAGGTTTGATATATATGTCGAACTAACACGAATATTATTCGGGGGCTTCGCTGCGCTCGCCCCTTTAGTCTTCACCTAAGCTACCGCAGTATTTCGCCCTAAAAGATTTTTCGTTCAATGAAAGTTCTAATTCAACCATCAGCGCCTCTATCGGTGGTTAATGTAATTATTTTACGATATGATCAATAAAGTTTAACCACATCATGAAATAGTCATGCATTTCGCTGTTCATGTCATCAAACGCTTAACATGCATTGATCTGGTCAATCCATTTCATGACATGATCAGTTTGAGGTGGCTATATCATGAAATTAACGTTTTTCATAAAATTGACAATCACGTCATGATATGGTAAATTCTAAGATATGGTTACGACATATACATGATCAACAACACAAAACTCAGAAACATTGGACTGAAGTTCATCATCATCAGAAGGTTATTAGGTTCCACAATATAGAATGTTAGCTCCCATTATAATTTGTGTTGCGGTTTTGTCTCGGTAATGTGTGACCGAATCGTGGGACTCCAGGGCGTCATGTCGCGACACTTGGACGGATGGATTCCAGAATTAAAAACTCATTAGGTCACTAACATCACCGGCCACATTCACCATAATAAACACCTCTTGTCAACTGTAACAAATGTCATTTGCAGGTATAAGAGCCACAATTATGTTATGAAAAGGACCATTAATATAATGTGCGAACCCTAAGTCTTGCATAACATGAGGTGGGAGGCTAGTCGGCCTTATTTTTATTTAGTAGAATAAACATTCTTGTAAATAGTCTGAGTGTTATGTTCGAGCATAGTTCTATACTTTGTCCACTCTATTAATGGTCTTTTGAAATTTCCTTCTTTATTTTTAAGCGATATTTTCCATTGCAAACGTCAAAAATGTATACGTTTTGAACTGTCAAAAAACCATTAATAGAGTGGACAAAGTATAGTAATTAATCTTAATGTTACACATGCCGTCTTCCATCAGTCTTCTCTACAATCCTAACAATGTGATGACGTCATCAATCCACTAGGTATAAACGAATTAAGATGGCTCTATCTACCTCAGTGTCATACAGGCCCTTATTGCCCGAGTACGAGCAACACCGAGAACTGAGGTTACAACACGAAGGAGCTCTGCTATGTCTGCGGTTACGACAGCGCTCGGTACATCACAACGCGGAAGATATTTCCGTATCGAATCGATCGACAAGACGCACCAGGCATCTCGATCGTTGATATCTCATTCGATTGTCACGACTGCCTTCTGGCGACTACTTTTTTACCGTCTCCATTATTGACATAGAATGCCGGCAGTGGGTGAGCATTGGGCATCTCACGCAGCCACCGCGGTAGCAAGCCTTTGTCTGATAATAGTTCTCACGC
Organism: Argyresthia goedartella; assembly: GCA_949825045.1. NCBI lineage: Eukaryota > Metazoa > Arthropoda > Insecta > Lepidoptera > Argyresthiidae > Argyresthia > Argyresthia goedartella. The sequence continues at coordinate 19,023,230 of OX463810.1, forward strand.
TAGTTTTTATGATGCACGCGGGTAGTCACGGATTGAGATATCATCTCCATTGGATACTTTACGAGTACATTGGACTTTTATTACGAGAACTGAAGGTGCCCTATGAAAACATGACGTATTGAATGCATGACGCTGGGTGTTTTATTACTAAGCTTTATTGCCTTTTAGTATCCAGTCAATATTATAATATGCAAGGTGGTATCTATTTGCTCAGATAAACATAGTTTAACATATTGTGTTGCGTTGATATGCCGGATAAATCGAATGCTATCTGGTGTATAAGTTTTACTTTATTGCCAATAAACTTTAAACTAGATACAACATGGGCATCTATGAACTTAGCGTAGTAGGATTCAACTTGGATTATTTTAATCCAAATCTTATACGTGGCTTAGTAATCATTGTTGAATTACCTATGCAAGCAAGAGATACCTTCATCCAGAAACTATCTAATATTATGCATATCTTGCACGCAGCCAACATGAGTAAATTTACTGGCCAAACGTATATAGGCGTTAATCTATTCTCTCTAACCAATATTTATCTCGATATCTTTGAAATTGTCGTTTGAAGTGAAGGGTATAACTAACTTCAGAGCACGATTTATTTGACACATTTCCGTTTTTCCATTTTCTACTTTTCATAGGAACATTAAACTCTGAACTCTCTATTTAATGAGCCTCTTTCCTGCGCAGACGCATTCCGACCAGATGCCGTTCCGCTGCGAGTTCTGTTCGCGGCTGTTCAAGCACAAGCGCTCGCGGGACCGCCACGTCAAACTGCACACCGGCGATCGCAAATATCGGTGCGCTCACTGCGAGTCGGCCTTCTCCAGGAGGTAAGATAATCTACTTACTAGGGCTCGAAATATAAAGAGTGAGCACCAACCCGGGTTAACGTTCACCTTCTTCAACATGTAAAAGGTAAATATAGTTGCTAAGTAGCTAAGTTACCTGGCCAGGTCTTTTTGCCCAATTGATTCCTGGTGGAATTTTACGACAAGCACAGCAGGAGATGCAGCTGATCTAAGTATTATTTCATGTCTTAGGTCAGCCCAGGACTAGGTTCTTAAGATAAGTAAGTAAACCTAAGTAAGCAAACTATCTCTATTCATTTCATACAGAAATTGGTAAATGCCGTACGGGACGGTAGATATTTAACACATTGAAAACTCTTAAAGGCATTTATGTGTAGGCAATGTTGTGCTTTAACTAATTTATTCTCTAAGCCGAAGTCATTGAGCCACAAGCGTGAGTGAACGTCGTCACAGCTAAAACACTGGCGCGGCGAGGTGCGTGAGCGTCCCACTGTGACTCACTCACAATAGCGCTGGAGAAGATTGATTGCTGCCGCGTGGTCCTCCATATTTCACGGCACAAAGCGCGCCTGCTTGCTTACTTGATGCGACGGTCCCTGGCCGCGACAAGTCACCTTTTTCGTCACCTCGCCGCGGTCACGTGACTAATTCCACGCAATTTGTCGGCCCAACGAGCCGCCGACGAGTGAAAAGAGATGAAGCGCTGACAAATGGCGTTGAGGGTCTCACAAAAATGATATAATGGCCCGTACCTAACCCGGCACAGCGAGCGTGGCCATTAGTGGAGGTGTTTGGGCGAACGGCTCTATTCTGTAGTTCGCGTGAAAAGCCCCTTTGTTAGTTATGTTTGGCTCGGTCTTTATGTGGGTACTTATGTCTCGTATGACAAATTGTCGTCTGGTCACATAAAAGAGATTTGACTTATTTTATTTTTGAAATTCCTACCAAGTTCAGACGTGGACTTGTCATCCTTTGTGAGGAGGAGGCGATTGACGAACCAAAATGTTAAGCCAGCACTCACTAATTGCATGCCACATTTTCAGCGATCACCTAAAGATCCACATGAAGACGCACGACAACCAGAAGCCATTCCAATGTACGGTGTGCAACCGGGGTTACAACACGGCAGCCGCGCTTACCTCTCACATGCAGGGCCACAAGCGGGACCGTAACGAACCGGAGCGGCGCCGGGCGCTGCGCTGTCTGCGATGTGGAGACGCCTTCAGGAGGCCTGATCTCTTACAGGTAACCAAGAAAGTCTGAATTAATAATATTAAAGTCTCTAGGTATCGCGCCACAAGTCCCGTACAGGACAAATATCTCTTTGTTTGTTAATAGTCCTTGTCTGATCATCTTCTATATGTACAATTTGGTCAAATACGTATTTGTTATTCATTCCCAGGCTCACATGCTAACATCGCACGGGGTAGAAACAACCGCCCTGACTCCACCCCGCAGAGTGGCGTCGCAGCCTCCGCCAACACTGCTTGCCTGCATCTACTGCACCCGGGACACCTTCACCAGCATGGATCAGCTGCAGCTGCACGTGCGAGCGGTGCACTCCGCCCTCATCAACGGCGACGCGCATTCAGAGACGGCTGCCGACCAACCAGCGCCGACCGACCTCAGCAGAAGAGCTCCAGAAGAATCATCACCGTCGAAACGGCCACGCACCGATTCAGGCACAGCAACACCGCTCGCGTTGTCTCCCAGCACGCTCCTATGTAACCAGTGCGATGCGGCACTGCCGGACTTCGAAGCCTTTCGGGTACATTTGAAGGGTCACTTAGAAGAAGGGGGAGGTGAAATGGGGAGGACCAGTCCGGCCCCGTGTCCCCACTGCGGTGCCACATTTGCCGAGGCGGCCGCGGCCGAGCGTCACCTCGCGGCTCACTACCTCGCTGCCTCCTGCGAGTACACCTGCCACAGTTGCGCGCGGAGTTTCCCGTCCCCGGATGATCTGCAGAAGCATCTTCTGGACTTGCACGCGCACCATCTCTACCGTTGTGCTCTGTGCAAGGAGGTGTTCGACTCCAAAGTCGCTATTCAGGTGAGCGGACACTCTACTTTTACTGAACTCTATTTAATTACTCAGCATCTAGTGTATCTTAAAACTGAGGTAGTAACGGAGATTCGTGTCATCCAGGTACATTTCGCGGTGGCGCACAGCGGTGAGAGCAAGGTCTGGGTGTGCCGCGCGTGCGGACCGGGCGGTGGCTGCGTGCTGCGCTCGGAAGCGGAGGGCGCGGCACACGTTCGGGCGCGGCACGCAGCGAGGCGCTGCGCGTGCGGCGCCGTGCTAGCGGGCGAGCGCGCGCTGCGGGCGCATGCTGCCGCGCATGCGCACTACCGCTGCCCCGCACCCGCCTGCCCCGACACCTTCGCCGTCCAGTACCTGCTCGAGCGGCATATGCAGACGCAACACGGTTCTCCGCAGGTCAGGTCCTAGATTGCTTTTATGACATGAAACATTTATTTATTTATTTATTTATTTATTATGGTTAACCTACAGGTATTACACACTACACACAATTTGAAAGTACAATTACTCTTCGCTTTGTGCATACCTAATTACAGGTGAACACAACATACTATTTATGGAACAGTTCTACCAACCACCATTGATTTAATTTAAACCAAAAACCATGATTTAATTTAAACCAAAAAGAATATAAATATATAAGAGAAAATGATTACAAGCCAAATCAAACAGCAAATGCCGTTGTCATGCTCTTTTTGAATTTTCTTAACCAAGATTAAATATATCTACATCATGAGAGTGAGATGAGAATAACTTATTATGACTACGGGAAATTCGATTACAAATGCTAGAATACCCTACATTGGTCACATCATTAACATAAAATCACATTAACATAAAATGGGCGATAATTAATAACGCGGGCATTTCGACGTGGCACCACCGACCCAAACTTCGAGAGCAACTCCGGGCAGTCGACACCACCCCTTAAAATCTTATACAGCAAGACTTGATCTGCTATAGATCTTCTGTTTACGAGTGACATAAAATTAAAGCTCTTAAATTAGGCAAAATTAATACTTTCTTCTAGTGAACCGACAAAAAGAAAAGGAAGCTCTTTTGATTTTTTTCAATTATTTCAATGTGACACTGATAATAAGGAGACCAAATACTTGAGCAATACTCCAGGGAGCTACGAACCAGTGAAAAGTAAGTCATGTTATGAGCTGATAATGTCCTAGAAGATTTGCAGGCGCACCTGCAAAATAAGAAATCCAACATTTTTAGGGATTTTTTAACAATGTGGGAGTTGAAAGATAATTTTTTATCAAGGATAATTCCCAGATCCCGGGTTTTATCAACGTCTTCGAGATTAGAGGCATTTATTTAATATGTGGAGAGAACTGGGAGTAATTTCTTAGTGAGCTTTATATGTTTACATTTACCCGTGTTAAGTGGTAATTTAAACTTAAAGTCCGTCCAGTTGTAAACCGTATCTAGTTCATGATGAAGGAGAAGAACATCCGACGGTTGTTCTATGACTGTAAATTTTCAGGTCATCAGCAAAGAAGGAAAACTTACAATGAAGTAATTGTGCTGCAAGATCATTGATAAATTCTAGAAACAGTTAAGGACCTAGGTGTGATCCCTGAGGGACTCCCGAAGTTGATTTGAACTGTTTGGATTCGTATTTACTCTCTGTGACCAATTCAATATGACTTCATGCACGCCGAAAATGGAAAGCGTTTTTACCAGTAAATAATGGATGACCCTGTCAAAAGCTTTACTTATGTCAGTATAAATAGCGTCCACTTGTCGGCCTTTATCGACCTCTTCTTGCAGCTCTGATATATAGCAAGCAAGATTAGTGGTAGTAGACATGCTGCTACGGAATCCGGGTTATGTGGTGTTAAAAACACATCAATAATATGAGTTAATAACGGACATACTAATGATTGAAACACCTTACTCATCGGACTCAGGAGAGACATTGGCCTATAGTCCTGGTTATCCCTAGAATCACCTCCCTTGGGGATGGGGACCACATTAGCAAGTTTCCATGGCCTTGGAAAAACACCAGTAGATAATGATTGGTTGAATATTATATTGAGAGGAATAAATATGCCCTTTGCACAGTTAGAGACAACCAGCGCTGGAATACCATCAGGACGGACCCTGAGTCCTAACAATTTTTGAATAGCTTTCTGTATTAAATATGGCGAGGTAGTAATAATTCCGATTGTGTCACACGGCATTCGACAGACTCGCTCCATGTCAACTATACGAATAATATTGCTATCATTGTGCAAATAGACAGAGAAAAAATGGTCAGCAAAAGCATTGCAAATGGCACTAGGCGAAGAAAGCTAATCTCCTCTCATGTGCATTTCACTTGCGACGGTCTCCTGGTTTTTCCTTTTACTTCTTATGAACGCCTAGAAGGCTTATTGCGTGAGATAGAGTCTTCAATAGACTTCATGTAGTGGAAATAATATGCTTTAATTCGTTTATGGCAACTAGCTCTAGTCTCAATAAAGTCGAAATGGTCTAATGGGTTTTTTAATTTGGCATATTTAATGCGTAACTTGTCTTTATATTTAATAGTTTCAATCAATTCAAGAGTATCAGTTAGGATATTGGGCAGATTTTTGTTTACATTTCGGTACATATTTTTCGATAATGCTACCAATTCGTCCACAGTAGCAGTTGCGCATAAAATATCAGGCCAGTTGAGTGCAGTAGGGTCATTGTTATTGCTGTTGTAGTCTGCTTTATAAAAATTGTACCGGGCCACATCCACTTTTTTAAATAGTTATTTAAAGGAAAGTCAACCAAAATCTCTAGAGGAGGGTGCTGTCTCACAAGTTGACACAAGAGCCACAATGCTCAAAACAAGGTCAAGAATTTTGCCATCTTTATTGACAATGTGGTTAAATTGTTCAAAGTTGGGCAGTGATATGAAGTCACACAGCCGCTGAGCCAGACCAGAGTTAGAACAAGAAGTTATAGTTGCTGTAGAGCCGGAGGTTAGATTTTAAGGACCACTGGAAAGTCACCTACAATAAAAGTTTCTGTGTAATCAAAAGTTGAAATGGTATTGCTCAAACTGTTAAGAAGGTTTTCGATGCTGTCCAGAGTAACATTCGGGGGAATATAAACAGCTCCTAAATTAATATTTCTTACTTAACTATTTTGAGAGGATAGAGTAATTCAAAGATCCTCATAACAACTCTCATATTTCATCTGTCTAGTATAATTTCCTTATAATTTCCTCCTTCATCAGACTTTTTACTAGTTTCGTAACATCGTTCCTTACAATAACCAAGATACTTGACATTTAAGATCTCGGCATCCAGAACGCTGTCATTTAGCCAAGTTTCTGTTATAACTATTACATCGAAGTCACAGGTTAAACTCGTTAGGTGTAGGTTTTGTAGGTTACCACGAATACTTCTGCAATTTTGATAATAAATCCTTAATTGTGTGTGTGTGATGTCTGTCTTCGAGAAACTTTGTTTGTTGATTCCGATATCAGCATAGTGCTTCCACAAACAGAACATACTAATTTGTCAATAACGCTGATAACAAGATACACCCACCACACAAACTCATGGTAATGATCGTGAAAGTCTCCCAGAGACAAACCAGCACTCACCGGGCGGGCGTCGCTTCTGTACAATCATTCTGTGGCTGACGCAGCCTAGTCAAAAGCTACCGAGCCGGGTTGCTATGGACGCCAGCGCACGGAGATTTGCTTCTTACTTAGCGAGTGTAACGGTGAAAGTAGCTTGACAGTGCGCTGTATAGGTTCGCACGCACACCGCGCGTGAACACTTCTATTCACTAGATGCACTTGTAAATTAACACAGTAACGCACTTAATTTCAGGACGCAATATTAAGAATTTGAGAAAAAGATGAAAAAAACACTGTATTCTTGAAAAATTATGACGCTATCTGTTATATTAGCGATTATTTGGAATTAAATACGATGAAAGAACAAACGGATGGTAACGGTCGACTGGGTCATCAAAGATAGAAGAAACATGAATGAGAGAGTCTGTTTATAGGTTTTCTTTTATAATAAAAAAATCTTTACAGGGCTTGAATGGCGAGGCGAGCAGAATCAAGTGTCTGGACAACAACAACGCTTCCGAGGTCGAAGGGACTCGCTCCCCCTGCACGGCTGGCGCCCCCGCCACCGAGGAGCGGCGGCGCAAGAACGGCGCCGTCGCGCTACAGTGCGCGTACTGCGGCGAGCGCGCGCGCACGCGGGCCGAGCTCGAGGCGCACACGCGCGCGCACTCCGGCGCCGCCGCCGCCCGACACAAGTGCCTCATCTGCGACGAGATCCTGCCCTCCGCCGCCGTCCTCGCCGAGCACAAGCTCACGCACTGCAAGGTAGGTACCGCCGCTCGCGACACGCTGAAGATTACCTTAAACGACCGCAGGACTAACTGAATCGTTTTCGTTCGCAGGTGGTGGCGGGAGATACGTGCGCCCGCTGCCGAGCCCGCCTGCCGTCCGAGGAGTCGTTCCTGTCGCACATGGCGCGGCACCACCCCGCGCTGCCGGCGCCGTGCGTCGTGTGCCGGCAGACGCTCGCGTCCGAGGCGGAGGCGCGCCTGCACGCGCGCTTCCATCTGCGCCCCGTGGGCGATGAGCGTCGCTGCGCGCTGTGCCTGCGTGGCCTGCCCGCCGGCGCCGCGGGGGACGAGGGCGCACGTGCCTGCGCTGCCTGCTACGCGCGCCACGCCGCGCCCGCGACGGCCCCCGCCACCCCGGCAGCGCCCGTCGCCGCCGCCCACGACTGCCGCCTGTGCCGGCGCTCGCTCCCGTCGCCCACGCGGCTGCAGGCACACCTCATCGAGCACACGTTCGCCGGCTGCGGCGCGTTCACGTGCTACCTGTGCTCGGCGGTGTTCACGTCGGCGGCGGGGCTGCAGCGCCACTTGCCGGAGCACGCAGGTGCGCCGCGTCCTTACGACTGCGCACGCTGCGGCCTGCAGTTCTTCTTCCGTGCCGAGCTCGACAACCACTCGTTCGTGCACCTCGAGGAGGTGGAGCTCGCGCAGCGTGCCTTCTACGAGGCATACGCGCGCGGTGCCGCCTGGGCGCTGGCGCCGCGCGACCCGCCGCTGCCGCCGCCGGCCGTCACGTCGCCACCTGCCGCCAGCGAGCGCGTGAAGACGGAGCCGGAGGTGAAGGAGGAGCGGCCCGGCGACGAGTACATCGAGGTGTCGTCCCCGCCGCCCCCGCCGCCACCGCCGGAGCTCTCGCCGCCGCCGACGGTCAAGCAGGAGAAGCCCGACGAAGACTGAGCTCTCGCCGCGTGCCGAGTGTACATTATCGTCCGATCGCGGGCCACCCGCTGCAATACTAGATTACGTCCCAGCGTCACACTATATTTAACTAATTACTGTACGTCATATCGTTGAATTTTCGCGTTTAGAACGCTATATTTTTTGTAATAGATCGTATCGTTTATGTTGATGTTTAGGAATGATAAAGCCTGAATGTAATTATGTATCTATATATAAATAAATTGTTAAGTTAATAAATTATTAAGATTCACTTGAATAAAACATTGATAAAACAGTGTTGTATTTCCCAATAATCCTCCTGCAACGAACACAATTCAGTGTCTGCTGACAGATTCAGTCCTAGCAGGATTATTGTCTTGCTATCAGATGTACTTTCTTCTCTACGAGATAATTTTATGTGGTCACGACCTGCTGTTGTATCCAGGGTAGTAGAGCAGCAATATTCACGTAGACTCCTGGCACGTTCGTGTTGGCACAACCGAGTCCCCATGACACCAGACCTACCAGGGTCCACTGACCATTCACTTGGCACACCAACCCTGAGCCACCGTCACCCTGAAAACAAAATAGCTTTCTATAGTATTTGAAAGCCGGAGTAATATTTTGCTATGATGTCAGAGGCATTATTCCAAATTTCCAAATATTACGGAAAATTGCTGTCTATTGTAATGAGTACATAGTAAGTACCATGGTAGGTAGTTTTGTCGTGTGCGGAAGTGCACATTAATTAAATCGTCATAACATAAAACGCGACTTAAAATTCGTTTATCATAAAAGCGACTATGACATAAAAACTGTTATCCACTAAGGATGGATAACATTAAAGCAGATGATTTGTCAAACTTAAAGTTTAGCGACATCCTAGAATTAATTAAACGAACAAGAAGATTTGGGGAGGGACATCTGTTGAACCAACTGTAACCAGTGCCCAAACACTGGGAATTGGGGGAAATAGCCACGATAGAGGACCGATCACCCGCCTGTGGTTCAGCGGACGTCCCACCTCATAACCATCATCATGATATGACAACAGCAATGGTTTTTATGGTAATTAGTGACCTACCTACGTAAAGACAAATAACCCAGAATGAATGACTATTTAGTAGTAGTACTTGTCTGTGGTTTTAATTATGTACCTGTTAGGCTAGTAGAAATCGACCTTTAATGGCTAAAATCGCAAAGCATGATGTAAGTGTGTGGACCAGTCAGGGTAGTGTTAATCCAAATTTGTATCTTCGAAAAACTGCTGTGCCACACGAAAACCTACGCATTTTCGAAAGAGATATTTAGTACCCTAGAAAGATAATTTAATTCGAAACAATTGAAGCCTAACTACAGCTGTATAAAGTCTTTAGGGACCAAGCCATGGCCCTTCAAAGATGGTCCATTTTTACCGAAAATTTTCAATTTTAAATTTCGCGTCCGTGCGGATCAAAATATTAGAAAAATGGCTCTTCCTATGATAAAAGACAATAAAAATTGTTGTAGTTTATTAAATGTGTCACCGCGTAGCGTGTAGTACAAGGCGTGACGCTGTGTTATGTTGTGAGACAACCCTATTATCGTTATTTCGAGATTGTGAGCAAACTATTAGCTGACCGAGCCTGCAAAGCGTCTCCGTTTCAGGATTGGGCAAAAATGCTTTCGTATATCCGGATGTGTGTTCAGATGTTATTTTCTACAGGTCGCATTCCTCAACTGACTCTCGTGAATTTGTTGTGAGCAGGTTCGAAAATTAAATATAATTCTTTTGTCGATTCAGTTTTTGGATTTTATTCAAAATGGAGGAGATATTGGGGTTTTGAAATTTCATAACCCGCTACAGTACAGTCAGCATCAAATAATTCGGAGCAACATTACATTTCAATAAATTCGTTACACTAGACAAGCTCAATAAGATTCTGATCATGCATATTGTCATAAATATAGGAGCACCGACTTTTCAATAAATTCGGAACACAAAAACAGGTAAAAATATCAGAACGCACAGATCGTCAAAGGTATCAAAGGTACCAGGCACGGCGATCATAAATATGTGAACATTCATGGAAAATATGCCTTATGCCGGTACCAAATGGTTTAAATTCGTTACTATATTCACTTAAAGTTGTCAAAATCGATTTTAGTTAACAGTTAGCTCGAGTACTGTAGAGAACATCGGGACAGACTGACAGCGGGACAGACGGCGGCGGACGGCCATACGAAAGATTTTTGCCGAAACTGAAACGGAAGACACTCGATTGATTTATTGAAAGACCGAGCGCGTAGCGCGAGCGAGTGTCTTCATTTCAGGTTCGGCAAAAATGCTTTCGTATGTCCGTCCGTCTATCCCTAATGTTCTCCTCTACAACCGATTCTCGTGAAATTTTGTGAGCAGCTTCGATAATGAAATTGTTTTTTTTTTTGTTTTTTTTTGAATGGCGGACTTAACCATTCATAAGTTTGTATGTGGTATTATAAGAAAATGTAGTCGGGTTATTTTTTTTATAATAATTTCAGTTGTTCATCCGATAAACTTTAAAAAAACGCAATTTTCCTGTGTCGCTCGCGAGCTCTACAGCACACAGAGTCACTAGTAAAGAGGTTTGATAACATAATAGCGAAAAGTACTGAAAAAAAAGGAAATCGACCACCCTTCCAGAATGTACAAGTTGGCAAAATAGAGTAGAAATAAAAGTGGGCGCCACTATCTATGAGCTGTCTATGCGTTGGCAACCCCGATAGCACGAAAGAGCAATTTTGATACTTGATAGTAATGAAATATCTCATTTCAAAGATTATTAAGCGATTTTGACTTAATAGATAAAAAGTTGAGACTCACTCACTCACTCAGGAAAGAAAAAATTAGTTCCGTTTCAAAACTTTTTTGCCAACCTGTAAGTACAGAAAATTGTAAAAGAGGTTTGTTATGCGATTATCGAAAAAATGAAAGAAACGAAAAATGAGTACCTATTTGCTTCTTAAAAATAATGTTACAAATAGAAAGGAAAGTGAAAAAAAATATATTCAGACGGATAATTTTATTAAACAAAATCAAGATAAATTATTAAAAGGAGAAATTTCATTTGATTTTTGTCTTGATAAAGTACGTTAATTAGTTTTAAAGTGTTATGCGTAATGCTATTATCAAATGACACCGCCGTATGTTATGAACGCTTATCAGAAATCATTATTATTTTTGTTGACATCAAGAAACTAGTCTTCTGGTAGGTCTAATATTTTAGTAATGGACTTGAAATATGCTTTGATATAAATATATATTTTCTTTTTGCATTGTTTTTCCGGCAAAAAAATGTTCAGCTAACAATTTGGCCGTATCTATGACAACAGTGGGGTCGCTTGATTGGTGGGTTTGGGTCGAGTTCCCTTTTACTTTCTGTTTGGTTTGAGTACCGGCGCACATGTAAATATCTAGTGTACTGTCGTCACTCTTTAGTAGGCTTTGGCCGTCGGGTAATTTAATAAAATATTCTTCTGTATTCGGTATATTAATTTCGTCTTCAGATATGTACTCTTGTACAGGACGTGAACATAAAATCGACTGACTCTCCATGTCTTCATAACTTCCTGTAATAGGAACAAAATAGGTGACTTGGTGTAGGTAAATAGAAATATCAATATAAAAACAATGTGAATGTCGGCGCCCGATCGTATTTCATGAAGTGCCCAACCATATCATGGAATGGCGGTTTTTCATGAAAACATGTCTTTTTAAAAGCATTTTATTCAGAACTACATGGTGTTTTTGTGTTATACATGGTCAACCTAACACAAAGACTGACAGCCTTCACTTATTTTGCTACCGCAGAGTTTGCCCTGAAATATTTCATCGGGTAGACCGACTTTTATATTATTTAGAATTAAAAATGAAACTTACTTTTGGTTGCCATTGTTATGGAAATACAATTTGATTTCGGGATTTTAAAAGTATCAAATCACTTAATGCGTAATTCCCAATAAATTATTCATATGTCAGTTTTTAATTATCATAATGCTGACGTATTTCAGTATTAACGACCAGTATTTTCAAACATAATACATATAGATAAAGGTTTATTTGGCTATATAAAAAACAAACATTCCTCAATTCAAAGTTATCAAAAAGCATAGTGCCTGGGTGGCATACTTCAAGTATTATGAAAACGCAACTTTTTGGTGTACAGCTATACAACATAGGTCATTCGAAAGATATATGTTTTAAAAAACAGTTATTAGTGGCAAAATGTATAAAACTGTAGGAAACCCGAGTTATGTGAGTTTGAAGATAAAATATATTTGGCTGAATTAATGTTTTTAAAAAAAGTTTTGATGCTGTTACTTTTACCAAGGAGGTTGTGTTTGGGCATGATGGAATTTCAATCAATAATACCTACTCGAGTTCAGGTCACGGTCTGCGCCCCTCGGTAGGGTTTTTATGTTGACATATACAAATTAATTAAGTATTTATTATTAATAATTTATTAAACCATAAATAATATATACCTATATGAAATACCTAATTCTAGAGCTCGCGGCTTAGTAGCGCACGCGGTATCGCTGCCTACTGAATAAAATAAATTAATAAAAAAAACAATACGGAAACAGACTTTATTACGTTTATATATCCGCTCAGGTGCCCATGCCATTTTGCAAAGAGGCAATAAAATCGAAGGTCATTATTGCTCATGTAGTAGGCAATAGAACTCTTGGTTGCTGTTCCCACATCATATCATGCATGAGTGTTGTGTGGTGCATAGCGCGCGCACGGTCCATCCGCCGTTCGCCGGGGGAGGCTGCGGTACGGTCAAATGCAGTTCCAGGGCTTTAAAAAAAATATCAAAAGATTTTTCATCTTCAAACCCAAATAACTCGGTGTTGCTACAGTTGTAGACATTTTATCATTAATAAATGTTGTTTGTAAAAAAATCTCTTTCGATTAACGTATGCTACATAGCTTTACACCAAAAATTGACTTTTACCTTGAGGTATGCCAGCCTCCATAGATAAATGTTCGATGGCCTTTATCAGATCCACTACGTACAAAAATACAAACATTTCAATATTATAATTATCTTTAGTGTTTTTGTTGGTTAGATACTATTTTAATATGTTTATGTTTATAATTTAAAAACACACAAATTATAGAGCTCGTCTTTCCCCTTTTAGTGGTAATTTTGCAGTCATTTTGTTTGCGGGATTTTTGTTTTTCAACTATTATTTTTTGTAATTCTATGTTTCTCACAGCGGAGTCGCGACTATAAAAGTCTCGGAAAGATTAAAGTTACAAAATAAAATGTCGTCGATAGTTATCATTTGTAAACGAGAACATTCGAATTCCAAACAAAACATAAATGTACCCCATACGTCATGTCTACTTTTTTGACAACTTTAAGTGAATATAGTAATCAATTTAAACTGTTTGGTACCGGCTTAAGGCATATTTTCCATGAATGTTCACATATTTTTGATCGCCCTGCGTAGATACTTTTGACGATTTGTGCGTTCTGATATTTTTACCTGTTTTTGTGTTCCGAATTTATTGAAAAGTCGGTGCTCTTATATTTATAACAATTTGCATGATCTTATTGAGCTTGTCTAGTGTAACGAATTTATTGAAATGTAATGTTGCTCCGAATTATTTGAGTTCCTAGGCCGCTACGATATATAATAATAATAATAATAATACCCTGGACACTATTTACACACGTTGATCTAGCCCAAAACTAGGATTCCCTGTATCTTGGGTACTAGACAACGATACACATACTTATATAGATAAATTTGATGCTGACTGTACAAACAGCTTGCCGGATTTAAACAAATGAGGTGTCGTGGGATTTGTAGAGACCATGAGAGTAACAGGCTTTATAACCAGGTGCATTCATCAGTTTCTATAGTATGTGTTATTAAAAGAAAGTGTCACTCGCGAGGTATACAGCTCACAGAGCTAATAGTCCTACAGACTACTTTCTGTGATTTATTGAAAGCTAATTAAATAGACTACTTGCGTGAGAAGCGAACTTAAATCTACTCGATCATGGAGCTCTTTTACTTGCACGGAGAGCTTTGTCTCCATTATTCAAAAATCCATTTTTGTCTTCATTTCTTTAATTCCAGATTATGGGTGACCCACTTTGAAATTGAAACGACTAGCCCAGCTCCCGTGGCATGCCGAGCGCGGGGGGTACTAGCCCAGCTCCCGTGGCATGCCGAGCGCGGGGGGTACTAGCCCAGCTCCCGTGGCATGCCGAGCGCGGGGGGTACTAGCCCAGCTCGTGGCGATCTTAATGTAGATCTGCTTGTAGATACAACACTGAAGCGACGATTAATAACTCTGTTCAAATCATTTAATTTATGTCATGTATTTCTAGAGCCGACTAGAATTACACTTACAAGCCAAACTTGCTTAGATAACGTTTTTTGTGACTGTGCATTCACAACTAAAAGTGTAATTAACTGCTTACCCTCCGATCACAGTGGTCAAACAGTTTCATTCCCAATTAGTATTAAGGATAAGACTGGTCCAACATTTTATAGGCCTATTACATCCCATAGACTAGAGACATATACGAAAAACTTAGATATAAATTTGCCAGTACCGGATTTTAATGAACAGAACCCAAACAAAATCTACTCAGACTTCTTCAACATTATTCAGACAGAATTCAATAAAGTTTTCAAATTAAAGAAAGTCAGTGACTACAACGGTAAATCTAAATTTAATGACTGGGCAACGTTTGGAATTCGTAAAAGTAGAGTTATCTTGTATGACCTTTATGATCAAAAAACCTATAACTTTGATCGAAAATTTCATGACTATGTTAAAAAATATTCCAAAACTTTCAAGTTGGTTTGTAGAACTGCAAAAACTTTACACATTAATAGAAAAATTAAAAATTCAAATAATAGAATGAAAACAGTTTGGCAAATAATAAACCGCGAAACTGGCAAAGTTATACCAAGGGACAGTGATTTCTGCCTAAAGATAGGTGATGATGTTGTTAAATCCAACGCTGATGTTGCTCGAGCTTTTGAAACATTCTTCACCAATGTACCCGTACTCACAACGGACAGTCTAAATTCATCTCCATTTGAAGCAGAGACTTTATTAAAAAATAACACTAGCGTCAGTAATGTATATTTAAAATTTCATCATGTATATCCCCAGGACATTGTCAAAACGTTTAAATTACTTAACTTAAAAAATACGGAAGACCTGTGGGGTATATCAGTCAAAGTCATTGGTTCAGTAATTCTAGTTATAGCCCCACACTTAGCTTATATATTCAATAAATGTGTTGACGATGGGGATTTTCCAGACCTCATGAAACACAGTAAACTTATACCGCTGTTCAAATCGGGAGATAAGGGCGATCCTTCAAATTTCAGACCAATATCTGTTCTTCCAACACTAAGTAAAATATTTGAAAAGATTATACTCAATCAAATGCTTTCACACTTCAACCGTACAAAACAACTCCACGCTAAACAATATGGTTTCACTAGGGGTAAATCGACTACGGATGCAGGTATTTCCCTTGTATCTCATATTTATTCTGCATGGGAGGCCGCACAGGATGCTATCGGAGTTTTTTGCGACCTGTCGAAGGCGTTTGATTGTGTTGATCATAATACGCTATTAATTAAATTAAATCATTACGGAGTTAGAAATAAAGCGTTGGATCTACTAAGATCATACCTAAGCAATAGAATTCAAAAGGCAGAAGTTAACGGCGTAAAATCTGATGGATCGGGTGTTAAAATTGGCGTTCCACAAGGTTCCATATTAGGCCCTTTCTTATTCCTGGTATATATTAATGATCTGCCTTTCATGGTGGAGAAATTAACTGACATAGTGTTGTTTGCTGATGATACTTCAATGGTCTTCAAAATTGAAAGACAAAAAGGAGATTTTGATGATGTTAATGGTGTATTGTCTTTAACCTTGAATTGGTTCACAGTTAATAATTTATTGTTAAACGCTGGTAAAACCAAGTGTATCAAATTCTCACTTCCAAATGTCAGGCAAGTTGAGACCAGTTTGGTGTTAGACAACAGCACGTTAGAATTGGTAAATGATACGAAGTTTCTTGGAATAACCATTGATAGTAAATTGCAGTGGGGACCCCACATAGATAAATTGGCTGGTAAATTAAGTTCTGCGGCTTACGCTGTTAGGAACATCAGACAAAGCACGGATGTGGCTACATCTAGGCTAGTATATTTTAGTTACTTTCATAGTGTGATGTCCTATGGTATCTTGTTGTGGGGGAAAGCAGCGGATATTCAAACTATTTTTATTTTACAGAAAAGAGCTATTCGAGCAATTTATAATTTAAAACGAACAGACTCCTTAAGAGAGCTTTTTAAAGAAATTGACATACTAACAGTAGCTAGTCAATTTATTTTCGAAAATATAATGTATGTACGCAAGAACCTTACAACATTTTCCAAACTTAGCGACAGCTGTAATGTTAACCTAAGAAATAATCACAGACTATGTGCGCCCCGTTTTAGACTCGCGAAGGTTAGCAATTCTTTCAAGGGTCAGTGCATTCTCTACTACAATAAGATACCTCTGGAGATTTTGAAATTGCCATTTGAGCAATTTAAAAAGCATGTTAAAGCGACTTTGTCGAAAAAGGGATATTACAATGTTCAAGATTACTTAAATGACAGGACTGTATGGGGTTAATCTGGCTCAACACAGACCTTGCTGTTAATAATTTTGTAATTATTTATTCCTGCTTATTAATCATAACAATTAAATTTTTCATATTTGTATTAGTTAAGCACAACCTATTTTTAAAAGAGATCTAAAAATAAATCTGTGGGAGTTTCTACGCCCTTCTTCTCCCACAGTGGTCCAATGTAGAGAAGAGGCAAAAAATGACGTTTGCTAAGTATATGTAAATATCTACAGTAATAAAGTACTTTGACTATTGACTATTGACTATTGGCTCCCGTGGCATGCCGAGCGCGGGGGGTACTAGCCCAGCTCCCGTGGTATGCCGAGCGCGGGGGGTACTAGCCCAGCTCCCGTGGCATGCCGAGCGCGGGGGGTACTAGCCCAGCTCCCGTGGCATGCCGAGCGCGGGGGGTACTAGCCCAGCTCCCGTGGCATGCCGAGCGCGGGGGGTACTAGCCCAGCTCCCGTGGCATGCCGAGCGCGGGGGGTACTAGCCCAGCTCCCGTGGCATGCCGAGCGCGGGGGGTACTAGCCCAGCTCCCGTGGCATGCCGAGCGCGGGGGGTACTAGCCCAGCTCCCGTGGCATGCCGAGCGCGGGGGGTACTAGCCCAGCTCCCGTGGCATGCCGAGCGCGGGGGGTACTAGCCCAGCTCCCGTGGCATGCCGAGCGCGGGGGGTACTAGCCCAGCTCCCGTGGCATGCCGAGCGCGGGGGGTACTAGCCCAGCTCCCGTGGCATGCCGAGCGCGGGGGGTACTTCCGTGATAACGGAAAGTGAGAGACAGATCTTTGAAACGCATAGCTCTGTCCCTCAGTTCCCCACGTCTACTACACCCTCCGCGATGTCGGCATGCTATTGGTGAAGGAGCGCGTCTACTACACCCTCCGCGAGGTCGGCATGCTACTGGTGAAGAAGCGCGTCTACTACACCCTCCGCGAGGTCCGCATGCTACTGGTGAAGGAGCGCGTCTACTACACCCTCCGCGAGGTCGGCATGCTACTGGTGAAGGAGCGCGTCTACTACACCCTCCGCGAGGTCGGCATGCTACTGGTGAAGGAGCGTTTATGAGCGAACTAAGTCTTATAGACTTCTTTTTGTGCTTTAATTACGGCTAATTAAATGTACTCCAACTATATGTCCATTCACGGTTGGACAACTTAAAATTGACAAACGGGGAAAATGGGCAAAATTATTAACTCCTTAGAGTAGTTATTGAAGAACTCATAGTTTTTGACTTTTAGAGCAAAAGTAAAACGATAATAAAATCGCGTGGTGTGCAATGGGCACAAGTTATTCGAAGCTGCAAATTTTGATTAACACTTCCCTAACTGGTCCATACAACATACTTAAAAAAACTGAACTACATCATGCTTTGCGATTTTAATTTTAATATCTAC
This sequence comes from Argyresthia goedartella, assembly GCA_949825045.1. NCBI lineage: Eukaryota > Metazoa > Arthropoda > Insecta > Lepidoptera > Argyresthiidae > Argyresthia > Argyresthia goedartella. The sequence goes on from OX463810.1 coordinate 19,041,416, forward strand.
TGAGCTATGCCTTGTAATTGTAGTAAGCTTTAGAAGTGGATCGGGGTAGCATTTGTATACAGGGGTGCTATTAAGTCGACCTACATACGTTGGGTGATAGTAGCATGGGTCAAAACAAACCATTGTTACTCTGTAACACCCAATCAAAAAATTTACTGTTTTCGAGTTATGGGACTTTAAAGATTTTTAATTAAAAAGTCTCTTTTATACACTCGTACCAATTTTCCTTTGCTTGTTGATTCAGTACAGTTTTTTTTGTTTTTTGGTATAACCCACTGCGTGCCACGGTCAGCTAGAGCTGAAATTTTCCCGCAATAGGATTTCAATTTTATAACCATTGGATGAAGTTCAAAATTGCGATGCCTCATAACAGGATAGGTTAAGGTGCGGTTAGGGTAAAAATGGAGTACATTTAATAATTAAAAAGAAGAAAGAATCGACCACAAAAAAACCCACATAATACAGGCTTATGAGGAAAACGAGATTCAGAAGTTCACTTAATGGTTTGACTTTAAAGCAGTGTCACCAAAAAATAAACAACTGTTTGTGTAAACAATACTAAAAAATCTAAAAATACCTACGGTTCTCTAGCTATTAAAAAAGGAACAATAGTTTAAGAAGATAGGTTTTTGGAACCATTCAACACAAACACATGTCACAAAGGCATCATGATATTGTATACTATTCATTAGTTTTCAAAAATCCACAACAACAGCTTCGTCATATAAAAAATCTTGGAAAAACTAGGCAACGTAGAAGATCAGGTAGCGGACTTAAATATGAGCGGAGCTTTAATTAAGATGTCGTAAATAAGTGAGGGAAACCCTGAATATTGTTATCGTTATTGCTTGGCATGATATGAACTGTTCCATGCCTAATATACAGTTTCTTGTTCTATTTCACTTTTGATTACCCTTTGATTCTTAAGAGAAATGGTGATTAAGGTATTGTTGGGCGCCCATGAAATAGCCACCGCAAATATTTTTAACAACTGCGGTTAACTACATATAAACATCAAAACAAAGGTCATGGGAAAAAAGCATTATATAATAACTGATAAGAAAATATGTTAATCATTTAAAATAATTAAAAAATAAACTAGTGTACTTTCGTCGCTTGGCTGTGCATACCCTATAAACCTACCTCCCTGAGCTAACATTTTCTTTCATCGCAACTTGGCTTGTATTGTGGACTTTTGAATCTTCATCTGAACTGTGACCTGCCTGTGTAACTCGCACGTTGACTTGCTTGTGATTCGGATTGTGCGATTTCGGTTCACGATGTCGGTGTATTCTAATGAAGAATATGCTGACATACTTATTTTAATATAATAAAATGCTGACATTTTAATTTTTATTGAAAATGCCTATGCAAGTCTTTCTATAAAAAAAATTACAAATTCTTTATGATCAAAGAAGGTAATTGATAAATAACAGTTATTGTTATAATAGGTATGCTTAACCTCTTAACGACCCACGGCATCTTAAGATGTCATTGTCTAGTTATAGGTTTTGGTTTTTATTACCATGGCATGAGGTTCAATGTGATGGTGTGTCATGGTGATAATGTGGATTAAATTATTTTAATTCATTGATTTTTACTTAGCAAATGGATTAATGCAGAGAAGAAGTCTGATTTTATTCTCAATGAGTCCACATTCACCCACTGCTGGGTATAGGCCTCTTTTTTAACACAATCTACTCTGAGCCTCCGCATTCACTGAAAAATAATTCATAGAATATGCTGACATTTTAATTTTTCTCGGTAGTGTCTTACCAATTTACAAAGCACGATTACATAGAGAGCCACAACGGTATGAAGTTTTAGCTGCTTAAACGACGACCTACAGGACTCCATGTTTGAATTAATTCCATTTATGATGCGTATAGTCCTCTTTGGAAGGACGAAGATCTTTTTAATATCAATGCTATTCCCCCACACTGCCAATCCATATAATAGATTGAATAAAGGCAAAGTAGTAAAGTTGCAGGCTGCAAGGCGGCTTCCTTTGATGATATTTTGACCAAGGACCGCAAGGCATAACAAAAACAACTTAGTTTTCCTGCAATTATTTCCACGTGTTTTTTCTTCCTGTTAAGGTTGCAGTCTGTGAAAATGCCCTAAAATTTGGCATGAGGTACGAACTTCATTTTATTGTTATTGTATTCAATATCTAGTTGAGGCAGTGTTATAATTGCGGAAATGCAACATTTTTGTTTTACCGACGTTTGTGTTTAAATTAAGCCGATTTAACCATTTGATCAATATGCCAGTAGTTGTATTTATGACTTCGGGTAAATTTGCGTAACCACCGAGTTTGAATTTGAAAGAAAAAACAGATACATCGTCCCCAAATAAAATAATCTTATCTTTGATGATGCAGGTGATTTACGTACAGAAAAAATAATATTGTACCCAAAATACTACCTTGCGGGACTTACTACCGTTGATTAGTCTATTTGATGCTATTTGTTTGGTGTTGTTAATATTTTTATTAATACTGGACAATATTACACTCTGATGCTAATCCTCCAAATAAGACATGAACCATTCAGAAACGTCGCCGCGTAAACCAAATCTATTTAATATGTCCAGCACGATGATATGGTTCACCTGGTCAAAAGCCTTATCCAAAAAACTTTTATTGTAGTGTTTCGTTTTTTATTGTTTTTAAAAGCTAAATGTATTCTATTTTTACCTAAAACGTGCAAAATAACTGGACTGAATAACCAAGAAAAGGAGGATTGGTGCAAAATATGTGTAAAAGTGACGTTTTTGTTCAAAATTATTTAAAGTACCATAACTCGAAAACAATATTTTTTGGGTAAGGTATTTTATTTAAAAAATGTTTATTTTTGACCCATGCTAGCATCTCCCAATATATGTAGGTAGACTAACCAGTAACCCTGTTTTCTTCGTACCTACTATTTTTTACTATTTTTTTTCAATATGTATACCCCACAACTTACCGTACAAGAATCCTTGTTGGTTTCACCTCCAGCACAAATGAATGATGTCGTATCCAGTACATAGTTGGCTCCAAGTCTTGCCATCCTCAGTTGATTCTGGCAGGTATTGGGGTCAACAATGGGGACATCCACCTCCTTCAGTATTTGCTGATATTGACCCTGAGGGCCGAAGGCACTCTTGCCCCATCCTGACACCCAGCATCTAGAAACGCGGTAGAAATTGGGAATATTTTAGATAACGAATGAAATGGATAGCTTATTTCTGGAATTTGAACGCACTCGTATTGAAAGGTCTAGAATCTAAAATACTTGGATTAAATTCTACGCACATTTTATACCAAACTTACACATGCAGACTAGACGCTTTAAGTCACGGGAGGTTATATCAACCTGAGTACCCACCTTTGACTAGTAAAAACATCTGCTGAAGAAGCCGGTAAGCAGGCACGGTTGATCGTGGTTGTGGACCCTGACATTGGTGTCAAGGGAACTGGCGAGGAGAGCCTTAGTACTGCGATGTCATACTGCAGGGTTAGCGAGTTAAACGAGGGATGTGTGAAAACCCTGCGGACTGTGAACTCCTTGTAGGGGATAGGCTCGTACATGCCGGCTGCATCCCATTCGCCCAGCCGTACTTTTACGTTTGGAACGGTGCCTGAAACGCTGAATAACATAGGGGTCAATATCTGGTATGTTGCAATCACAATCTGATGAAAACACTCTCAATTCGTAATCCATAACTTCTTAAGCGAAACTAAATGTTAGCAGAATATAAAGAAGCAATGCTTTATTAACTGTAAGTTTTGTGTGCATTTTTAAGTCGTGTGTCTTCCAGGACCAGCTGTGCCGTCTTCCAAAGTTAGCTATTCGGGAAGGAATTTTCGAAAGCTAGGCTGTTATCATCTTCTAGTCAGGGTATTTACCGCAGGGGTGTATTTTAGTGCAGTCAGCGTCCCGGCTTCATGCTGATTGTTTGAGGACTTAGGTCTTGGAGATTTTTAGAAAGAGGCTAAATTTACAGCACGACTCGTAGAAGGCGTTCATATAGATTTAAAGTGAACCAATGTTGTCCGCCATCAATGCCTCATGCATATGTTGTTTGCATAGAGTACGTCCAGTATTGAGAGCTTGTTTATTAATTTTTTGGCGTTTAGTCGGGGTAGTTCGAAGATGCTTTTATTCCGTTCTGAAGTTAATCTCTATTTTATCACACCGCTTCAGCGCATCATTAATTATAGAGAAATACGTTGCAAACAACGTAGGCGTTCGTTACAGAATTAAACTGGGCTATCAAGTTTACAAACTTCTCTGGGCATCCCATATTTTATTTATTTATTAATTTATTAGGGCACATCAACAGCACACATATATAATATAATACAATCAAAATAAGGCGGAATTGCTCTTTTATGAGTGCCTATTGCATGAGTGAGTAAATTTATTTTTCATTACTCATACTCTGAAAGGGGGTCATTGTTCATCCAGGCACCGTGCTGAAAGTGGTACAATGCCTGCTCTAAAGCAGAAAAGTATTAAAAAAATATATGAATCGTAGTTTATATTGAACAACGCAATGGTAGTAACCTATACAGCCATAAAACGGTTAATTCTTCTTTTATTAGTTTTGTTGACATTTAAATTCTTTTTGATGTTTATAATTAATATAATGTACTTTATGTATTTATTAGTCACTTTCAAGGCGAGATGTGATTTGCGAAATAAATTAAAATATTGTTTAAGACACAGATAAAACCACCAAACGCGCGAGCTATCTCGCCGCGAGCTTGACCATCCGTCTGTTTCGGCGTGATTTCCTTATTTTTTATATTTTAAACTTGTTTTTATCCTTTAGTGATTAACATTAATAATTAATTTATATTATTTAATTTTTAAATACTAATTAAAAAATTTAATTTTTGAGCAGTCGTTTAAAAGGGCGGATAGTTTATCTCTCGGCGAGTTAGCTCACGCGCCGACTTGTGCTAGCCGTGCAGGGTGTGCGTTGGTATTAAAAAAGTAAACTGGCGGGAAACCTTAAATAAAAAAGTGCAATTTTTTCTATGGAAGTTCCATTAGACTGTATTTGTGATATTCGAAATTGAGTTTAATATAACAAAATGAGTTCTAGCGGTTCTGAAATTGAATTAACACCTGATTTTATAAGAGAAGAGGCTCAAGCTGTCGTAAAAAACCTTTTGCCAACGATATCTAAGGAACGATATATGAAATCGTATAATGATTTCATAAAGTGGCGGGCCAAGAAAAGGATGAAATCTCTATCGGAAAGTGTTTTCTTTAAGTATTTCAGTGAACTATCAAACAAACTTCAGCCTTCAACTTTATGGAGCATATTTTCTATGCTGAGATCGGTAATAAATACAAAACACGACGTCAATATAAAAAACTACACCAAGCTCATACATTTTTGAAGAGGCAATCGGATGGATTTAAATGCAAAAAGTCGAAGGTTTTTACTGCAAAAGAAGTAGAAACCTTCTTAAATCAAGCCCCCGATGAAATATATTTGGCAACAAAGGTAAGAGAAAGATTACAACTATAGTTAACTTGACGTATGTACCCCACATAACGTAATCTAATTGAATTTGGGCTCGTCGTAATATTTTTGTCATAAGGTATATTTAATGTTATCGTATTTTTTTGCAGGTTGCACTCATTTTGGGCATCAGCGGCGCCTGTAGGTGCATCGCTGTAGGTGCAGCTTACAAATCTCACCATAGAAAACATGGAAAAACACGGCCAATTACACTTAAAAAACTTCCAAATACTGTGACGTCCCTACTTGGAGAGGAATAAAAAGATTCCAATTAGGTAGCCAACAAGAAATTTTATTTAACGTGGGTTCTCCAAATGTAGTCTGACCCTGGTTACGCGGCAACGAATCTTCCCTGCGGGTTTTGCCGTAGTCGGAGTGCCGCTGACGTCGGAGAAGTAACGGTCCGAATGCAGCCGGAGCAGGGAAGCAGGTTAGCCCGAAGCGGTGTCAGGAACCGGGAAACCGTAGGGTAGCAAGAAAAGCGGTGATCCCGAAGAGGTGCCAGGAACCCCGAACTGGAATTCGAAACCGTTCCTCCTTTAACATCTGTTACTGCACTCCGTCCGAATGCTCCACCCGCCAAGAAAAGAATAGTGTTGTCGTGGTGGTAACAATCAGAACGGAGTTACATATACAAAGGAAAATACAGTGCTAGGAATAAAAACAAGCAAGCATTCATATTTGTTATCGGCAGACCCCACTTGGGACATTTTACAAATAATCGGACATTCTACAAAATGTCCAAATGTGCAATCTGCCGGTAACATTAATTATTTCTATATATAAAAAAAGGATATTTATTTGTTTATCGGCAGACCTCACTTGGGACATTATGCAAACAATCCGGACATTTTATGAAATGCCCAAATATGAAATCTGCCGGTAACAATCAACAATTTCCACACAAAAAGGTAGCTAGTATAATTTAGTAAGCTGAACATATTTTCCAGACATTCTATAATAAGCCAAGACACACTAACGCGTGTCTAAAAGCGGGTAGCAATTTGCGTTACAATGCGATGTGAATATCGCGAAATAATAATTAGCGAGTCTAAAAGGAATAAAACGCAACAAGCAATAAATGAAATGAGATGATTCTGGACACAAATGAGTAAGCCCGAAAGTACCTAACGGTAAGATGATTTTAAAACAGTATCTTTCACCACTCACCTCAATCGGGGTTAATATGAAGCACAGACAAAACTAAAACGTAACCACCAGTAGTACGTTATGATTAAAACGTAAGCAACCACTGCTTAGAGTCGTTCGTCGGCGTACGGTAAAAAGGGACCGTTACAGAGCGCCAGTAGGACGGACGTGCGCACAGTGCTGAGTGAGTTTTCGGAATGACGCCGGCGCCGCAAAGTCAAGTTGCGGTCACGGCTAGTTAGTTCAAAACGGGCCAATCATAGCAGAGCGAGCGAGTCGTCAACAGTGGAATGCTGCCAGTACAGCGCGTGAAAATCAATACTGTGATTACTAGCCTCATTTGGTAGTTTTATTAAGAGAATTACTACTTAAATTTAAAATAAGACCAGTTAATGATAGAGTGAAGACAACGGTAACTTACAACGTTACAATACCCCCTCGCCCAGTAAAGGGTTTTCATACGTAATGAAAATCCAAAACCTAATTCTAAATATTCTTAACTAGTTTTAGATCCTTAACATGCCAGGTGCCTAAGTCCTTTCCCGTCATATCCTCTAAAATGTATACCAAGGGTGATTTCTTAGCGGAGACGCGACATTTGGTATATTTGGGCGCTAACTTTTTACTAAAGTGCTTGTCTTTATCACTCAAGACATAAGCACGTTTTAGGACAATGTCGCCTACGCTGAATTCTGCCTCTTTCCGCCTAAGATTATAGTGCGCCGTATTTTTTTTATGTGCGTGCCAAAGAGATGCCTGTACCTTATCAAAATATTTTGACAGGTGACCCAGATTTTCAGCGTAAATGTCGCGTGGCAGAAATAGTAGTTCCTCACCCAGATCGTTATCTGTATAATGAGAACCACAAGTAACCGTTTCTCGTCCGTACACGAGGAACGATGGAGTGTAGCCAGTTGCTTCATTGACGGAGTTGTTAATGGCATACTGTATTTTGGGAATATTAGTGTCCCAGGTTCTGTGGTCATTGTCCACGTAGGTGGAAATACATGTAACTATTGTTTTGTTATAGCGCTCGACAGTGTTTACTTGCGGAGTATATCTCGGAGAGAAGAATACGTTAGGTATCTTGTATTTCTTAAAGAGGGTATTTGTTACCGAGCTAATAAACTGGGTACCATTGTCAAGGAATATTGTCTGTGGGATTCCGTGGACCAGAAACACAGAGTCCTCCAGAGCCTTGACGACAGCTTCCGAAGTAGCGCGTCGCATGGGAAAAATAAGGCAATATTTTGAGAAGCAACATGTTACGACCAAAATATAACTATTCTGCTTTCGACTGACCGGAAGTGGACCTATGAAATCAATGGATATCATTTGAAACGGCCGTGAGCATTGTTTAGGTCGGCCCATCGTACCCAGCGTCGGATGGTTTTGTGGTTTGTAAGTGAGACATTTTGAACAAGAACCAACAAAACGTACGACGTCTTGGTGCATGCCCGGCCAGTAGTATCGAAGAAGTAAGCGTCGATAGGTCTTGAAAATACCCAAGTGAGCAGCAGTAGGGTCAGCATGATTCTCCTCTATGACGCTGTCACGCAATTCTTTCGGCACCACTTCCTTCCAGGAAAACTCCGAAATCATTTCGCACTTATTTTTGGAGTGGCGATAGAGAGCACCACCTTCGATCAAGTAGTTAGGAAAGAGGTTCGGCTTTTCTAAACAACCGTTATAAATGTTTTTGTACCATGTGTCAGTAGTAGTCAAATTAGAGTTGACCGTACTGATAGAAGCACATGGGAAAGCACGAGATAGTGCATCTGGAATGACATTATCGACCCCACGACGATGTTTAAGTTCGAAATTAAAGGCAGACAACCTCACACACCAGCGTGCTAGTCTTCCGGTAGGGTTGTCCAGTGACAAGAACCATTTGAGCGCGGAGTGGTCGGTGTAAACGGTAAAGGTTTTTCCGTTTTCCAAGTAACACCGCCAGTGTTCTAGAGCGGTTAAAACTGCTAGCGTCTCCCTCTCGGTTATACTGTAGTTCTTCTCAGATCCCGACAACGCCCTACTCATGTATGCAATCGGATGTTCTTTACCATCAATCGTTTGTGTGAGCATGGCACCAATCCCAAAATTGCTCGCATCAGTGTGTACTTCGAACGGTAAATCGTAATTGGGACAAGAGAGAACCGGGGCTGATACAAGACACTCTTTTAGCTTATTAAAAGCATCATCAGCTTCAGTTGTCCACTGAAACTTGGGTGCGTTCTTCTTACTTGAAGTCAGCTGGTTGAGTGGTCCGGCAATAGTGCTAAAGTTGGGGACGAAACGGCGGTACCACGTGGCTGTTCCAAGGAAGCGTTTAAGATCTTTTTTTTTTGTGGGTGTTGGGAAATTAAGGATAGCCTCGACTTTTTCAGGATCAGTGCGAAGGCCATGCGCATCCACAACATAACCCAAGTACTTCAACTCATTTCTGAAGAACTTGCATTTTTCAAGGTTGATGGATAAGTTCGCTTGTTTTAATTTATGCAGCACGCCTAGTAGTAAGGACACGTGTTCCTCAAAGCTGCTGCTGATGATAATAATATCATCTAAATATGCGAACGCCTTTAGATCAAAATTCCCGAACAGAAGATCGACAAGCCTTTGTTGAGTGGCAGGGGCATTGGTGAGACCGAAAGCAGTGGTCTTAAAACGGAGAGTTCCTCTGCCTGGAACATAGAATGCAGTTTTGTCTTGATCTTCTGGAGCTATTGGAATTTGCCAGAACGCTTTCGACAAATCTACGCTAGATAAGAATTTTGCATCGCGTAGGTTGTCTAATATTTCAGTTATATAGGGTAGGTTATATGCGTCCTTTTTTGTGACCGAATTCAGTTTACGGCTGTCGAGGCAAAAGCGAGGTTGTCCATTCTTTTTATAGACAATGAGGACAGGGGACGACCAAGCGCTCTCGCAAGGTTCAACTACATCTAACGCTAGCATTTCGTCGACTTGCTCTACCAAAATTCGCTGCTTCTCAGGTGACATTCGATAGTAACGTTGTCTTATAGGTTGAGAGTCACCAGTATCGATATGGTGAGTTATAAGACTAGTTCTACCAAGGCCCATACTGTCAGTGGAGATTTCCTGGAATTGACTGACAATTGAATCGGCTGTGGACTTTTGTGAATCAGAGAGATTATCGTAAGACTGTATAAAAGTCTCATTTTTGTCGATACTTATTTCTGCCAAAGAAGAGTTGGACAAGGTGATGCTACCTAAGTATTTGGGACAAATATTGAAAATCCGCCAAAAGTCAATGCCTAGGATAAGTGGGCTGTCCACATTTGGTAACACGTAACCCTTAATAATGTGGAATTGTTCTTCAAAGTGAATGGGAAGATTGATGTAGCCAATACTTTGAAGGGACTGGCCTCCAGCAGCAGTCAAGGAGATACAATCATCGGTAAATACTTTTAGACCATGGTCCGACAATAATTTATGAGAATCATTGCCGAGAATAGTGACAGCAGATCCAGAATCGAGTAGACCAGAAGCAGGGATGTCCCCGATTCTAACGGAAATATAGGGTCTACTGTCCTTTGTTGGTTTACTATCCAGAATTGAGGCGACTCTGAAACTAGAGAAGAAGTTTCTAAGGGTTTGTAGCCATTTTTCAAAATCTACTCTATCGAAATGACCCTTAGAACCGTCCCAATTCTGGCTAATTAGTTTTTTTGAACGGTAGGAGTACATTTAGGGCATTCAGGTTTCTTTACACCTTTATTACCGCACCCAAAACAGACGATGACGTCACGACTAACCTTACACTGACGAAGATCGTGAGTGTTAGAGCGGCATCTTAGACAAAAGTTATTTGACTTTACAGTTGTTGCAGGAGCGATCGCAGAGACATGGTTGTCAGATTTCGTCTTACATGGCTTGTAAGCAAATTCGGGTGCTAGTGTGTGTGTGGTAATCGTTGGTGGCTCGCGAAAGTGTGACATACGGGTTTGTATATTTTCGTAATTTTTGCACAACGTTCTCAATACCCCAATATCCACAATCTGAGTTGCCGAGGCCAACGTACTCGCATAACATGGCCGGATATTGTGCAATAGTATCTCTAATTTGTCCTCTTCGGATAATTGTTTCGATAAGCGCGAAAACATTCCTGCCATTATGGAAAGATAAATGGTTATCGTTTCTGATTCGCCCTGAGTGCGAGCCCTAATTTCAGAAAGTAGACGATAATCATAGTCAGTTTGGCTGAAATCCTCTAACAACAGAGATTTGAGATCCGACCAGTTGTTAACGCTATCTCTTATACTTCGGAACCAGTGCAATGCTTGATCGGTGAAAATTTCCGTTGCATAGGACAGAAGTTTGGAGTCCGAAATATTTCTGGCCTGACACAGTTCCGAAACCCTTTCGATAAAAGCCCGAACACATGATTTCCCGTCGTACTTCAATTTACTAAGTTCGGAAGTATTGCCACGCTCGCAAGTTACAGAAATCACGCTCGCGCCACTAACAGATGGCGTTGATTCCCTACACGCAGTATTAGACGAGGAAGATATTGAAAGGGGATCCTTTGCTTGTGATAAGAGAGCTAGGATCTTCGAATAATATTTTCGGTAAATCTCCGACAGTTGATCATGGCCCGTTTCGAACTTTTCATCCGTAGGTACCCGACTTAATCTGTGATAGACATGGTGCATCAGATTTTGTGTCCTAAGAAGAGAGGATCTATCTGGTGCAGGTCCGTCAAGAGTAGATTGCACTTTGTCCAAGATTTTGACGACTGCAAGTAAGTCGTCCTTAGGTTCAAGGTGAGATAACAGAACGTCCTCTGACGGGTATTCTGTCACAAGTTTAGTTATTTGTTTACGTAAAATTTCTACGGTAGTGCCTGGGTTTTCACCTCTGATGGCAACTTCGTACTCCAGTTCTGCTTTGTTTAGAGAGAGAAACTTAATTTGAAAAGACATGATGCAGCTCAAATAATAAATACCAAAGAGATGAGTAGTGAAAGTGTACTGATTCCTTTAGTCGCCTCTTACGACATGCACAGGAGGAAATGCAACTGCCGTATTCTTTTTTGATTTCCCGGGACAGCACAGGAAGAGAAATCAAGGAATTGAAAATGACGCTACTAATTAGTCTCCGTTCTGTTACAAAATGATTTATGTACGTTAGGTTTTGACGGTATGAATGAAGTGAATGACGATGTAGAAAAAAATATATATGTTAAAACTGCAAATAAAAATATTGCAACTAGTGGGTAGGTGGTTAATTTTTTTATAAGAGAACGAGAAATTAAAACCAACGTAGGAATTTGAAAAAAAAAACACTACAATTTAAAAGTTTGAATAATAACCACGTACACAGAAGTTGCTAAGCAAAACCAAAATTACAACACAGGTAAACGTTTACAAAAACACGCACACACAAACAACTAACTACTTACAGCGTAAGCAAGGCCAGACTAACCACGTTATGGGCGCCACTGTGACGTCCCTACTTGGAGAGGAATAAAAAGATTCCAATTAGGTAGCCAACAAGAAATTTTATTTAACGTGGGTTCTCCAAATGTAGTCTGACCCTGGTTACGCGGCAACGAATCTTCCCTGCGGGTTTTGCCGTAGTCGGAGTGCCGCTGACGTCGGAGAAGTAACGGTCCGAATGCAGCCGGAGCAGGGAAGCAGGTTAGCCCGAAGCGGTGTCAGGAACCGGGAAACCGTAGGGTAGCAAGAAAAGCGGTGATCCCGAAGAGGTGCCAGGAACCCCGAACTGGAATTCGAAACCGTTCCTCCTTTAACATCTGTTACTGCACTCCGTCCGAATGCTCCACCCGCCAAGAAAAGAATAGTGTTGTCGTGGTGGTAACAATCAGAACGGAGTTACATATACAAAGGAAAATACAGTGCTAGGAATAAAAACAAGCAAGCATTCATATTTGTTATCGGCAGACCCCACTTGGGACATTTTACAAATAATCGGACATTCTACAAAATGTCCAAATGTGCAATCTGCCGGTAACATTAATTATTTCTATATATAAAAAAAGGATATTTATTTGTTTATCGGCAGACCTCACTTGGGACATTATGCAAACAATCCGGACATTTTATGAAATGCCCAAATATGAAATCTGCCGGTAACAATCAACAATTTCCACACAAAAAGGTAGCTAGTATAATTTAGTAAGCTGAACATATTTTCCAGACATTCTATAATAAGCCAAGACACACTAACGCGTGTCTAAAAGCGGGTAGCAATTTGCGTTACAATGCGATGTGAATATCGCGAAATAATAATTAGCGAGTCTAAAAGGAATAAAACGCAACAAGCAATAAATGAAATGAGATGATTCTGGACACAAATGAGTAAGCCCGAAAGTACCTAACGGTAAGATGATTTTAAAACAGTATCTTTCACCACTCACCTCAATCGGGGTTAATATGAAGCACAGACAAAACTAAAACGTAACCACCAGTAGTACGTTATGATTAAAACGTAAGCAACCACTGCTTAGAGTCGTTCGTCGGCGTACGGTAAAAAGGGACCGTTACAGAGCGCCAGTAGGACGGACGTGCGCACAGTGCTGAGTGAGTTTTCGGAATGACGCCGGCGCCGCAAAGTCAAGTTGCGGTCACGGCTAGTTAGTTCAAAACGGGCCAATCATAGCAGAGCGAGCGAGTCGTCAACAGTGGAATGCTGCCAGTACAGCGCGTGAAAATCAATACTGTGATTACTAGCCTCATTTGGTAGTTTTATTAAGAGAATTACTACTTAAATTTAAAATAAGACCAGTTAATGATAGAGTGAAGACAACGGTAACTTACAACGTTACAATACCAAAACAAAGATTGACAGAACATTTGTGGTGCGTGAAGAATTCGCTCTGGTGGTGGAAAAATACCAACAACTCCGGCCCGATAATTTGCAAACCAACCGATTTTTTCTGAACTACCAACGAGGTAGATGTGGAGGCAAGTTATTGGAAGAAATAAAATTTCAGGCATGCCTAAAGAAATCGCAACGTGTCTAAACCTGCCAAATCCGGATTTGTATACTGGCCACTGCTTTCGGCGAACGTCCGCTACACTTTTAGCAGACTCTGGCACCGACTTGACTATGCTGAAACGACACGGGGGGTGGAAATCGAGCGCCACTGTTGAAGGCTATATCGAGGACTCCGTCGACAACAAGTCGAAGATATCTAACAAAATAACGGAGACTATAAATTTGCGCTCAACTTCACCTCAGCCGGGAACCTCTAAAGACAATTACGAGCAACAAGAAGAGCCAAATAATTTTACGAACGAAATAATGCCTTCTCCAACATTTACAGCCCAGCCTCCTATGAATGATATTCAAATATCACAACAAGTATCAAATATTAATATGCCTGGAAGAAATATTTCTCTAACGCTCAATAACTGTACAAACGTTAAAATTAATTTCAAGTGACTTTGTTTTTTAATAAAATAATTTTGATTTCAAGTGACTTTGTTTTTTAATAAAATAATTTTGATTTTAACTGGCTTGTGTTTACTTTCTTCGTATTCGTAATGAAAAGTAGAGTGTTTTACTCGGGTGATAGCACCCATTTCTGCCTCGAACTATTGGCGCTCGAACGAAAGGAATGGGTGCCTTTCAGCCCTCGGTTAACAATCTACTATTGAAAAGAATTAAACTTACAATTTAATATGTAATAGAATTTAGTATTTCATAGAATTTAATAGGTATATAATAATAATAGAGGTATTTAGGAAATATACAAACTTCTTTGTTACAAGTAAGTTTTATTTTTCTTTAGGATTTTATTCTGGAAGACAGGCAAGCGAGGTTTTGTTACATCTGTCGCATATTTTGGGTATGGGAGAGTGCTTCTGTATATTTGTTCTGCATAGAGGTATATGGAGGGGGTAGGAAATGGGTTTGTGTGGATATTTGTAGGGAACTGTGAGTCCGATCTAGCTCAGAATGTTGCTGACATCCAAGTGATTATTGCAGACCTTGTGCAGGAATAGAGGGTCCTGTTGGTTTCGTCGGAAGTTCAGTGCATCAATGCCGAAGCGGTCCAATCGACATTCATAGGCTTCCCTGTGAGAAACGCCTGGTTGCCTGTATGCTAGATGTTTGGTGAATGCGTGCTGGATGCTTTCAATTCTTTCGGAATGGATCACGTAGACGGGATTCCAGAAAACGGAAGCGTACTCAAAGTAGCTGCGAATCAGGACATTGTATAGTAGTACCTACCTTGGTGCCAGCGAAACGGAATTCTTTAGTATTGCGCTTTGTGAAGCCGAGAATTTTTGCGGCTTCGCGCACATTGATGTGGGGCCCGAACTTTAGGTTGGACTCCATCAAAGACAAAGTCAAAGTCAAAGTTCTTTATTGCTGCAGATATTTACATACACTTAGCAAACGTTATTTTTTTCCTCTTCTCTACATTGGACCACTGTGGGAGAAGAGGGCGCAGAAACTTTCACAGATTGATTTTTAGATCTCTTTTAAAAATTGGTTGTGCTTAACTAATACAAATATTTAAAAAATATATATGATTAATAAGCAATAATAAATAATTACAAATTTATTAACAACAAGGTCTGGGTTGAGCTAGATTAACCCCATACAGTCCCATCATTTAAGTAATCTTTAACAATGTAATATCCCTGTTTCAACAAAGTCGCTTTGACATGCTTTTTAAACTGCTCAAATGGCATATTGAAAATCCCCAGGGGTATCTTATTGTAGTAGAGAATGCATTGACCAATTGAAAGAATGGCTAACCTTCGCGAGTCTAAACCGGGGCGCAACTAGTCTGATTATTTCTTAGGCTAACATTACAACTATCGCTATGTTTGGAAAATGTTGTAAGGTTCTTGCGTATATACATTATATTTTCGAAAAAAAAAATGACTAGCTATATTTTGTATGTCAATTTGTTTAAAAAGCTCTCTTTAAGGAGTCTGTTCGTTTTAAATAATAAATTACTCGAATAGCTCTTTTTTGTAAAATAAAAATAGTTGGAATATCCGCTGCTTTCCCCCACAACAAGATACCATAGAATATAACATTATGAATTGTGTGTTATTTGTGGTATGGGTTAAAGAGCAAACATCTATACTGGGACCCTAGTGATGCAGCAGACGCGCGGGCGCAGAAGGGATTTTTTGAGAGAAAGATAGTGCAATCCCTAGAGCAGATTCGGGTGAGATCGTTTCACGACCTAGAACTAACACATCATTAAACCACAACGAATACACGTTCGATAGGATGGGTAGAATTACTTACATCGGATCGGAATGGTCAAAAACGTACATTTCAGCAACAACATTGGCCTGTAGCGGAGGCCGCGATACCGTTATGATATGACACAACCTAGCCTATAATCGAGAAACTCCATGATCTACGCGATAAAGTGTTTATTGGCTTGTAAATCACACACAAGTATGCTTAAAAAAGTGTAGTTGATAAGAAGAGTTAACCCCTCAATGACCCACGACTGCGATAGAGGTCCATTTTCGTTAAAGGTTTTGAATGTTATTGCCATGACATGAAGTTCAAAATAGCGATGCCTCAATATGGGGTTGGGTTGGTGAGACGTTAAACAAAGCAGTTTAGTATTTTCTGTAAAAGACCTACCGTATCATGTCGTTATATCCTAGAAGAAGGTGAAGTGCGCTTTGGCTTGTGAATCACATAATTATGTATTGTTCGACTAGTGTTGCACAAGAAATTAATAAGAAATTACAACATAATTTTTTCTACAAATACAGTGTATAGTTTAGTGTCGGCTTGTTTAATTTGAATCTCAAAGGTCCACAATAAATACAATCAACCCAAAACGATGCAACGCAACAATAGTTTAGCTATCTAAGCTATTGTTGCGTTGCACACCCAAAACGATGCAACGCAAGAATAGATTAGCTATATAAGCTATTTAGCTTAAAGATTCTCTAGCATCTAATTGATATAACGCCCTGATCGCCTTTTTTTGTAAAACAAATATCGTTTTTATATCTGCTGCTCTCCCCCAGAGCAGTATTCCATAAGAAATAATACTGTGAAAATAACCAAAGTAAACCAATCCGGCAGTTTCAACATCTGTAAGATCTGATTTGTCTGACCGCAAAAGCGGCTGAGCTAAGTCTTCATGCGAGATTAGTTATGTGAGGACCCCATTGAAGATTCCAAGAAAAATTGTGTCCTCAACGAGGTCCAATCTTTCAGATCCTATTCTTACACTGCTTTCAACCTGTCGTACATTAGGCAAACAAAATTGGATACATTTAGTCTTCTTTGAGTTTAATAGTATTTGTGGGGCCCTAGTAGTATATTCAAAAATCACCGGGATAAAAAGAGCTAGTATTAGTAGTAGTCTTAAGAGCCTGTGGATTCAACCGCGTATTTACTATTCAGTAAAATAATTATTAAAATCCAAAATAAAAAAAAAAATATTCCGAAAAATACGATAAATAATTTTAAGCTTGATTAGAGCGTGTTTTCATTTTACAGGTGCCATTTTCA
Organism: Argyresthia goedartella; assembly: GCA_949825045.1. Classification (NCBI taxonomy): domain Eukaryota; kingdom Metazoa; phylum Arthropoda; class Insecta; order Lepidoptera; family Argyresthiidae; genus Argyresthia; species Argyresthia goedartella. Next base: position 19,058,579 of record OX463810.1, read on the forward strand.
ATGCACAATACTCTCTTTAATCCTTCCCGCATGGTACATTATTGTGCTTGATATACAAACCAATGTTATGAAATAGTGTAAGAGACATCTTACAATATTTAATAACATTTTCTTTGAATATCAATCACATATCCAACTCAATATTTTATACATTTATTTTTATTCATTTACTTTTGTAGCGCCCACTTATGGCAAACATGACATAAACATAAACCTTTTTTGTAACATAAACAAACAAAACAAAAGACAAAACAAGTAACAAACAACCTCAAACCCAAAATGTCTATATAATATCACAAACTCTAGTGATATTATATAGACATACATATTCTCCTAGCTACATGCTAACAGTCTACATAAAACCAATCATATGTACAATCGAACCAACTGAATCATGACCCATTTGCCTGATAATTCGTTTGAAACTTTCAAACTTGTAAGATCTATGTAAATGTCAGTGTCTAATCAAATGATAACAAGTTCGTTACCAAGGAAATAAACCTTCAAGCGAATTTCGACCTACTTGCATTTAAGGGGTTTAGCAAAATAAGCTTATGGTGGGTCATGATTCAGATGGTTCGATTGTACATAAATAAATATACAAACATACACACATATAATAAATAATAGTATCAGCTGTCATGGTCTTCGGAGGAAAAAATAAACGAAGCGCGACTCCATTCATTCTATAGCTCAAAACCTAACTTTGTCTGTTTCAACAATAATACGTCCGAAATCTAAAATATTATGCTATCAGTTTTTCAGCTTATTGCATGGATATAAAGCTGAAAGATATAAAATAACAATCACTGAGCTCTATATTCGCTGGTTGGTTGATATGGTTTTACGACTTTTTACGAGCTATGAAAGCAAAATAGAATTTGTCCTTAAATGTATGGTGGAAAATAAATCTTAATCCAAGTACGGACAAGGTCTATTTTCAAAAATCATAAGTTTGCTCTTATTTTATTGTTGTTTTGTTTCGATATATTCGAATAATATATCTAGGGGTTATATGATCGAAGCACATCGGACAACCTAGCAGAACAGAACCCAGAAAATCAGCCAACAATACATGAAACAGAAGATCAGGAAACATGAAAAAACTTTTCTTCTGCTCTCTATTCTTACTCCTCCCCCTTCACATGAGCAGGTCACTCCCCCCCTCCCCTCAAAAAGTGTGCCCTCTGGTATGCAGGTATTGAAAAAAACACGATTATTTGATACGAGCTGTCGACTTGTGTTCTGATTGGTCGATTTTCAATTTCAAGTCACCCAGCAAAATTATTTTATCCTGCGACAGTATTTTTCTAAGAATTCAGAATAATGGTCATGGTAGAATGTAGACTTATCTTCATCTGTAGATGATAGGTGCGTAAACGCTGGGTTTGGCGATGCGATGATGATGATTTTGAATCAAATAAGAGAATAAACTTACATGTAAGGTGATAGACGATGGATTACAGTCAAGACATTGTACTGGTCAATTAGCACACCACCGGCTATGTAATCGTTTTGGTTCGTCAGAATCATGGCCTGAAAAAATACGCCAGTACTAATATAGACAAAACGATTTACAGTAGGTACTTAAATAAAAATAATTAATATCTACTTACCATCCACGGATATTCTCCAAAGTCTGCTTGCCCGCTGGAAGCGACCACAGTAGCGGCCACGTTTTGTCTTGAGCCGCATGATATGAGATTCTGTGGTGTGCCTCCGCTACCTCCATTGAAACAGCACCACACCTGACCTGCGGGACATGTGTTTCCACCGCCACCCTATAACATGATGCAATAGCAAAAATGTTAATTTCATTACATACATGAAAAATGTATGGAGGAAATGCATTTTTCAAATAAATTAAATTCAAACTCACGGGTGTGACAATCCTGAAGTCAATCATACCAGCACCGTTGTATGTAGGACATGATCCTGCTGCTACACAACTGCAGCTCGTGACCTGTCGCTTCCGAATCCTCCGAGTATGTCCATCGAACTCGGAGGCTCTCCCGAAACTTTCTACGCTTCTCCTTTCCCTCGGGAATCGGACAGCTGTATCATAAGAAGGCATTTGAGCACTGTACCCGAAGATCGGTATCTGATAGGCCGCCGACGCCTGCGGTGTGGTGCCGAGCCGTGGGTCGATCATGGGTGAGCCTGTGATGGGTTGATCAAGATTAGCAATAACACACACTACATCAGGATCGTCACAAATGCGAACTGGTAATATGACTCCACCTGCTGGTACATTAGGCGGCGGTTGTGGGGGGTTAGTGTAGGGCGCCATCGTCGCTGCGGGCATGGTCGGAGGAGTTCCACCGGGGTTAGCTGGTGGTGCGTTAGATGGGTTTTGGTTAGGGGGCATGGTCATAGCCTGCCCTGTGTTACCGGTGGGAATGGTCGGCCTGACTGTCGTGGTGGTGGTGGTGGGGGTCAGGATCGGCGAGGGCACCGCCTGCACCACCACTATCGGGGGTGCGGAGTTCGGGAGGATCCCTAAACATGCCGTCAGTAGCCACAAGCACATATTGATACACGACTGCCTATTATGCGAGTGAAACAGATCTGAGAGGCGTCCAGGCAGAACCCGCGGTTATAACAGTAGAGTGTGTTGAGCGAGTATTAAATACGTCCTCAATAAGCAAATGATGGTATTTCCCTTACCAGGCAGCCTTCATGGTGTAATGCACATCATAAAGCGACCAATTGTGGGCAATCAGCATACCGTTGATTACTAATCTCTCGTAATCCATTTGTACGTATAAGTATGTGATTTTTTTTATTTGTCTCCTGTTCGAGTAAATAATAGTACCTACTATATCTCATATCTTTAAATATAAATGTTTGATGGATTTGGAGAAACTCCGTTGAGTAAGAGACATTTTGATCTGAAATAAGCACAACCCATCTTTACTAATTATTATCTCTTCATTATTTTGCATGCAACTTAGCTCAACAAGCATTACAACGAACGAACGAACAAAACAAAACGAACGAACCTTAACAAAACCCCAAAATCATTATCATTCGAAGGCCCAGTCATTAACACCTACCATTAGGTGTCGAAATCATTTTACTAAACGGCATCCGACGTGCTGAGCACATGATTGCTTAATTTTAGTTTGATTCGTCCGAAATCGTACTACTACCTACCATGTCATATTATGTGAGTCATGAAATTAGCATAATAAAGCAGATTCTTTCTACTATATTTTAAAATCTTCTTTTTCTTCAGGTTGCTTGTCGTATCTAAGTACTATGGAATGTAGGCTTTCCCGATGATCATATAATTTATGCAGACTGCATAAATTATACGATAATGCAGAAAACATCTTTCTTTCAAGCCATTATCATTCTTATGTGACCAAGGTACTACAGTTCTGCCAAAATAACTTTATATGTAGAAATGATAACTCTTGCGCTTTGTGGGATACTTGAGTGACTTTGAGGCGAATGGACGTGTCCATCCATCCAGGGCGCATCGAGCCAAACCTGTGTATGTACATCAAGGCTGTTAGGGGCAAAACAGTATCTACACAGACTTTTGCCTTTATTCACGGTCGTTACCGATTGAACAAAATCCCTGTATGCCTCAATGCCTAATGATGTTAATAGGTTGTGTCAGGTCAGAACTTTATTATAAAATCTGGAGCCGAGCGCAGCGGAGCGGATCAAGGCGACCCCATGTTGTTTCACAAAACCGAATCGGTTGTTATAGTTAGTATATAGACTCGTACAGTTAACGAGTACATATGGTTGCTTGGAAACGGAATTTCATATTTGGGTGCTTCTTAGGTGAAATAACGGTTTGTTATTTTTTTCGAAATTATTTTATTTCATAAATAAAGTACATATTAAAATAAGAACACAGTCAATGTTAAAACTAACACTAAAATAAATATACCTCACAGACTTGAACTACACAGCTACTAGAAGAACACACTTTGACAGTACTGACGTAGTATTTCTATCGTTTTTATAAGCGGATATACTCTGATGGGAAGCGCCCTGACGTCCTGACCTTGGTTCTTTGGGAGAGACGGCGTTCTCTTCTGTGCTTCTGTGGGACGGGAGTTGCGTCTGCACTTTTCATCAAGCATAGTAGTAAATAATGGTATCTATTCAAAAATATTTTAATTTCTACACCCAGGTACCTACTCACAGTGAGCTTACTTTAACTTTACCGCTCGATACTTCTCGGTTTAAGTCGCTGAAGTGATCAAGATGTCTCAGAAACTTGAAATTTGGCCCGAAGATGTATCGTGAATATTATGGGTAAAATCTGAAAACAGTTACCTACTTGATTTACGATCCAAAAAACATGTATGGTCACTTTACCCTGAAATAGTAAGCATTCTGATATTACATCGGATGTTTCAGGTTATGTTTACTTCTGACATAATAGCTGTTATATCGCTCTTACCGTAACTAACCATTGCCGGTTGTACTCCGACCGCATAATTTTGATCATTTCGCTGTATTATATGCGAGTGATTTAATTTGGTTCATGAGACTCCTATTCTAAATGATCTCTGCATATATGCCACACCACACACGCATAAATGTCTTTGTCTTATTATTCTCACGTACTCCCTGATATCTAGGAATTTCTATCGGAATCCCTTTCAAATTGTCAATTTGAAAGATCAGCATAACTGTTACAAGAACATAGGACCACGGTTCTTGAACGCATCAATGCTTGATTTATTTAGGTTCGCGATGCAAGTGGGTGGCCCCATGTCGGGCAAGTTTTGAATTATTGGCTAAAACTCGGTGTAAATCTATGCCTCTGCAAACTCTCAGGGGAAATACGCCATAGTAATTATGTTTAGTTTAGGTTTGTTTTCACTATTCATTTCTAGCATATTTTTAGACACAAGGCTAACCTACCATGCCTATGCCTATAGATCTATATGCAGTAGAGGCAATTGACGGAAATATCATAATAATTTATATGTTCATTTAATTCCCATTCCTTCGCATCATAGTTCAAAATGGGCGTGGAGGAACAAGCTAGCTAGTCAATGAATGTAAATGAACACTTGTAAATAGTATACCTAATTTTAAGTGGATTACGAGAGGGGCCATTTTATGCACCAATTTAAAAAGTTATGTTGTGTAAATAAATGTATGAAGACTCTCTGTGTTTGAGCTTAGGACATGAGATAACGCATAATTAAAACCAAACATAAAGGCAAAATAAAACTTAATTTGTAAAATATTGAAATATTATAGCATCATAAATTTTACTTGATTTACTTAAGTAAAATGTATGGTACCTATTACTTATTGAATGACACATTAGCTGCATTCGAATATAGCGCAATTGAAAAAAAGGTAAATGATTATATTTAGTATACTGTTCTAATAAGGAATAACCTTAATTCTAATTAGAATCAGAGAAATCCTTTAAAAACCAATAAACGGCGCTCAAAAACCCTTGTCTGTGGGGATTCCGAATTTTGGACTCACAGACAAGGCCAAATCAACAAAATGGCCGCCACAGCATAAAGGTTAATTTTTTTTTAACTCTGTAATATTGGTTATTTTGATTATTTTAAGGGATATTTATCATCTAAAACAGACATATCAGGATAAGCCATAATTTTAATCCGTGAAAGATTAAAATAAATAATGCCCCCTTCAAACCAACATAGTTTAAAATAACACCGGCCCAATGTGAGTTGGACTCACGGACCGAGGGATCCGTACAAATATTTTTTTTTTGTGAAAGAACAACAAATTTACGTTTTCAGATTTATCTTGTGTTATGAGGCATAGTTTGTGCCAAATTTCATGATTCTAGATCAACGGGAAGTATCCTATTAGTTTTGATGCCCTTGCGACTATCAAGCCAAGTCTGCATAATGGTGACATAAACAGGGTATCTTTTGATTGCATTGACCAATAAGTTAGATTTTTTCAACTTCAAGAAACCGCAGACTTAATTAATCGATATTAATTTCTAATTGAGATCTTTAGGCGTTCCTGAGAAAATGGCTCTTAATAGACGGACATATAAACGGACAACGAAGTGATTCTATGAGGGTTCAGTTTTTTCCGTACGGGGTCCGGAACCCTAAAAACACCAAGTCTCAAATACATTTAGATTATGACCTTATCTTGTAATTCTGACACCTAGGAATCGCCATTGTTTTGAACAAAATACCATTCACAAGACGATTATTTTACACGAGCTGTCTTTTATTTTGACTTCAGATCAGTATTTTTTCATAAGCAATTGAAAATCCTAGGTGTCAGGACTACATGATGAGGCTACGGAATGTTGCCAGTGGCAACTTGCCACGTGATAGATAGTGGCACCATCATTTTAAAGATCCGTATCTCAAAAGATAAAAAAATGAACCCTATAGGATCACTCGCGAGTCCGTCCGACCGTCTGTCACAGTCACTATTCTCAGGAACTATAAAAGAAAGAGTCTTGAAATCTTCTGCATAAATGCTTATCCTGATAACCGCAACATAATTCATGTATAATAGGAAAAAATATTGCCTAAAAAAAAGTGGGGGGGTAAAATGACAAAACGAAAAGAATCACCGTAATAAGTCATGTAGGGTATCGTCGAAAAGGGCTCTTTATCATATTTTATCAACACCCGTATTATAAACCCTCTTTACTGCTTACAAAAACCGCATGTTACAATCAGCGTAATGCATGCATAATGCATAAACATACTTGGTAAAAACTCTTTTCTTATCTGAAAAATTACACATTATGACCATAATGTGTAATTTTTCTACATATTATTACTTTTCTACATATATTCTACATTCAAATTTCGAACGTCGACGCCCGCCTGCGTACCGCCCCTACTTTGTTTGTGAAGTTGGGAGTACTGAACAAGCTAAACAAGTGCAAAGGAATTATCGATGCCACCATGCCGGTCGAACATGCGGTTCCTGAACACATTAAAGCGAGCTTATGATATGTATGTAGATAAACTAGTGTATGTAACATAATTAGGCATTAAAACTCTCGAGTATTAATGCCCTCCATTATGTAGCAGTCACATAAACTACTATTAAAAGATCGAATTTTGAATTTTAATTTTGATAACTAAAGAAGTAATAAGCAAAAAAGTGCAAAAAATTACCATTACAAATTCTGACTTATTAATTTTTCGATTGCCAGACCCAAAATATTTCATAATTTCATGATTCTTTATTGCACACAAAGTCAAAGTCAAAGACAAAGTACTTTATTACTGTAGATATTTACATATACTTAGCAAAGGTCATTTTTTGCCTCTTCTCTACATTAGACCACAGTGGGAGAAGAAGGGCGTAGAAACTCCCACAGATTGATTTTTAGATCTCTTTTAAAAATAGGTTGTGCTTAACTAATACAAATATGAAAAATTTCATTGTTGTGCAAAATTATAAGCAGGAATAAATAATTACAAAATTATTAACAGCAAGGTCTGTGTTGAGCCAGATTAACCCCATACAGTCCTGTCATTTAAGTAATCTTGAACATTGTAATATCCCTTTTTCGACAAAGTCGCTTTAACATGCTTTTTAAATTGCTCAAATGGCAATTTCAAAATCTCCAGAGGTATCCTATTGTAGTAGAGAATGCACTGACCCTTGAAAGAATTGCTAACCTTCGCGAGTCTAAAACGGGGCGCACATAGTCTGTGATTATTTCTTAGGTTAACATTACAGCTATCGCTAAGTTTGGAAAATGTTGTAAGGTTCTTGCGTACATACATTATATTTTCGAAAATAAATTGACTAGCTACTGTTAATATGTCAATTTCTTTAAAAAGCTCTCTTAAGGAGTCTGTTCGTTTTAAATTATAAATTGCTCGAATAGCTCTTTTCTGTAAAATAAAAATAGTTTGAATATCCGCTGCTTTCCCCCACAACAAGATACTATAGGACATCACACTATGAAAGTAACTAAAATATACTAGCCTAGATGTAGCAATATCCGTGCATTGTCTGATGTTCCTAACAGTGTAAGCCGCAGAACTTAATTTACCAGCCAATTTAACTATGTGGGGTCCCCACTGCAATTTGCTATCAATGGTTATTCCAAGAAACTTCGTATCATTTACTAATTCTAACGAGCTGTTTTCTAACACAAAACTGGTCTCAACTTGCCTGACATTTGGAAGTGAGAATTTGATACACTTGGTTTTACCAGCGTTTAACAATAAATTATTAACTGTGAACCAATTCAAGGTTAAAGACAACACACCATTAAAATCATCAAAATCTCCTTTTTGTCTTTCAATTTTGAAGACCATTGACGTATCATCAGCAAACAACACAATGTCAGTTAATTTCTCCACCATGAAAGGCAGATCATTAATATATGAAATGAAAGGAAATGAAAAATTCATTTATTTTCTCCCAAGAACACAATACACATTTAATATAAGTAATCATGCAGTCTACGATGCAGTGGGAGACAGGAGTCCAAAATAGGTAAAACCCCGTGCCATGGATCCTTTTTTTTTAACAATGGGTACATATTTGCTACTACATTTTGGTGAACGTGAATATACAAAGAGTGGGAAGATTTAGAAGATATTAAATATATGTTTTTACATTTACTTTTTGATATTTGCGGATATGAGTGCGCGTGAGAGTTTGTGCCTGTAGTGATAACATGTGTGCGTGCGTGTGTGTGTGCGTGTCTGTCTGCATGTGTCTGTGAGTGTGTGTGTGTGTGTGTGTGTGTGTGTGTGTGTGGATGTGTGTTTTTGTGTTAGTGGGTATATATTTATGTATGAGTATCTATAATACACTGCTATATTTTGGTGAAAAGTAAAAAATAGAAATAAAATAGATGACGGACGATAAAGATTTCATTATTATAACATAAGCTTCTCCGTTTCCTCATAATTGAGGGATAGCAGCCAACCTGTAAGTACCTTTTTACATTCAAATTTGGAGTTGTTAGATATATTGAGCAGCTTGTTTGCTTTATTGTACAGTCTGGTTGATACATAGGGAGAGAATCTCTGTGCTAGGACTGTTCTTGTGGAGATTGGTTGACACACCATGTGATCTCTTCGGGTGTTAGCCCTGATATGTGCCTTTTGGTAAACAAGGGTTGTATGTTGTCGTAGCAGTGACTTTAATACAAACAGTTGTCGAACTGTTAAGATTTTAGTATCTTTGTAAAGTGTTTCTGTAGGAAACACTCGTGGATTTTCGAAAATGATTTTTAAAATTAATCTCTGTGCTCTCTCTAGCTGAATCATGTGTGTCTTACTTGCTCCCCCCCCCACGATGATATACAGTAAGAGAGCACACACACACACACTTCACATAGGGAAGTATATATATTTTTAAGAAGCTTTTTATCAGCAATGTGGCGTAGCTGCTTAAAAACATATGTCAATTTTCTGACATTGAGTGTTAAGTACTTTATATGTTCAACGAAATTTAGGTTTCTGTCAATTATGACACCTAAATATTTAATACTATTTGTTTGAGCTATAACAGGGCATGTACAATCTTTAGAGAAACATGAGTGAGCATATATCTTGTATTCCTTATAAATGTCCTTATTGGTGCTATTCAACGAAAATTGTATATATTTTGTTTTATCTGCATTTAAAGTTAATGAATTTGCAGCTAACCAGTGGCACACTTTATCAAAACCTTTTTGTGCTAATATGTGGACTTCCTCCCAAGTATCTGCTACAAATGTTAGGGTTGTATCATCGGCATAGCATTGAATTTTACAGTTTTCTAGTTTCATATTACATAAATCATTTATGTAACAGAGGAATAGGGATGGGCCAAGAACACTGCCCTGTGGCACTCCGTAAGTTATTGGACATTCGGCACTAACAAAGTCATTTATCTTTACACACTGAGTACGACCAGACATGTATTTTTTTATAAGGATTAGTTGATCACCTCTTATACCCATTTTTTCGAGCTTATCATAAAGCTTTGGAAAACAGACTGTATCAAAAGCCTTTGCTAAGTCGAGAAATATAGTGATACATTTCTTTTTACTATCCAACATTTTAGTCAAATAGGTTGTATAGTCAAAGATCGCATCATCTGTCGACCTTTCATTTCTAAAACCATATTGGTTTTCAGATAAAAGATTTTTTGTTTCAAGATATCTAAGTAATCTTTGTTTAAATATTTTTTCAATTATTTTAGAAAGGGTTGGAAGAATAGAGATAGGTCTATAATTATTTATACAATCTCTCTTTTCGCCTTTGTGTATAGGAAGTTCAATAGCTTTTTTAAAAGTTTTAGGAAAATCTCCACTTTCCATACACCGATTGAATATATGAGTCAAAGTAGGTACTATGTAGTCCTTCATAGTCTTCAGGACTTGGGATGAGATACCATCATGTCCTGCAGAAAAACTTGATTTCAGGCTCATAATTATTTTTTCTAATTCTTTGCTATCAGTCTGTATTAAAGCCAGTGAGTCAGTTGCTGTGGATTTTTTTTCGGTTTGTAATGCTGGAACATTTGGGTGAATTTGGTTTGCTAGTTTTATGCCAACACCAGCGAAGAAATTGTTAACAGCATCGACAGATTTTTCTCCTGTGTCGTGTATTCCTAACAGTTCCTGAGGAGGGTTTTTATTTTTATTTAGATTTGTAATAGTTTTGATTGTGTTCCATAACATTTTATTATTTCCTTTTGCATTAGTTAATTATTTTTGTTCATAGGCAAGTTTTGCTTTTCTAGTAATCTCTTTTAAATAGTTTCGGTACCGCTTGTATGTAGTAATAAGTTTACAGTTGTTATCGTCTTTTTAAGCTTAATGTGCATTCTGTCTCGGTTTTTGATACACCTTAGCAAACCAACAGTAATCCACGGTTTAAATGTTATTTTGTTTCTAGGTAACTTAATGGTGATAGTATTTTTTAAAATAATAGTGTTCAGAAACTCTAAAAACATATTTGTGGCATAGTTTATGTCGCTTATCGCTAGTATTTTATTAAAATCCATTTGTTTGTAGTTTTGGTTTCAAAGTTTAGTTTAGTGAATGTTTTGGTTTTATTAAAGAAGTTGTAGTCCCTAGTATGTAGACAAAGTAGAACGGATTCATGATCTGTTATGGCTGTTTGCAACTTAAATGTTATTTTTGTTTGTTTTGTTTTAATGATTGCGTGGTCTAGGCAGCTTTTTCCACGCGTTGGCGTATAGTATGTTGGTGTTAGACCCATGTAGATTAGCATATCCAATTATAGATATATATATTAATTATATCTCCCACTAAGACGATACTCTTGAAGTACACCAGATTCTTCAATATTATCTGTAGAGAGCTTAGGAATTTATCTGTATTTTCAAATGAGGGGGGTCTATAAATAGCGATTATTACAAAATCCAATTTAGATTTAACCAGTAGACAGTTTGCTTCTTCTAAATTATATTCCTCTACACAAAAATTCAAAGCACTATTTAAGTAGACAACGACGCCATCATTTTGGTTAAAGTTATGTGAAGTTCTGTAATTTAAATATCCATCTAAATTAGGTAGATTATTTACACACGATAACCAACGTTCGCTAAGTACAATTATATCGCATTTTATTTTTATATTCGATAAAAGTATGCAAAGGCTATCAAAATTATGATTTATGCTTCGAATATTCTGCTGTAGTATTTTTAGGTGGGAATGTGGATTTTTTAAAAGTGAAATACATTCCTCGGGATAACAAGATATTGGCTCAGAAATGTTTAACTCGTCGACATTGCTTATAGGGTCATTTAGATCAGGGAATTTTGTTATGTTAAAAACTGTAACAAGTTAAATAGTGAACAGATATAGATATAGACATATCTAACAAAGGCGTGTTAAATATAGTTTGTAAATAGATGTGTAATGTAAGTGTATATAGTATGGGTATTGTGTAAATATTATTGTATAGGTATTTTGTGTATTGTTGTGATTTTGAGTGATTTGTGTGACGCACTAAAGCAAATTGAGTTATGATAGAATTTTTGCACGAATATAATAAGCTACAGAATATCATTTCGTTGCAGAAATGTTTCTTAGGTCCTCTTCGTTTTTTATACGGATAGCCGAGTCTCCTTCGTTTTTTCTCAAATAAATAGCTCCTGAGGTCGCCCAGCAAAAGCGATATCCGTTTGCGGATGCATATATATACCAGGAATAAGAAAGGGCCTAATATGGAACCTTGTGGAACGCCAATTTTAACACCCGTTCCATCAGATTTTACGCCGTTAACTTCTGCCTTTTGAATTATATTGCTTAGGTATGATCTTAGTAGATCAAACGCTTTATTTGTAACTCCGTAATGATTTAATTTAATTAATAGCGTATTATGATCAACACAATCAAACGCCTTCGACAGGTCGCATAAAACTCCGATAGCATCCTGTGCGGCCTCCCAAGCAGAATAAATATGAGATATAAGGGTAATACCTGCATCCGTAGTCGATTTACCCCTAGTGAAACCATATTGTTTAGCGTGGAGTTGTTTTGTACGGTTGAAGTGTAAGAGCATTTGATTGAGTATAATCTTTTCAAATATTTTACTTAGTGTTGGAAGAACAGATATTGATTTGAAATTTGAAGGATCGCCCTTATCTTCCGACTTGAACAGAGGTATCAGTTTACTGTGTTTCATGAGGTCTGGGAAAGCCCCATCGTCAACACATTTATTGAATATATAAGCTAAGTGTGGGGCTATAACTAGAATTACTGAACCAATGACTTTGACTGATATACCCCACAGGTCTTCCGTATTTTTTAAGTTAAGTAATTCAAACGTTTTGACAATGTCCTGGGGATATACATGATGAAATTTTAAATAAACATTACTGACGCTAGTGTTATTTTTTAATAAAGTCTCTGCTTAAGCAAGTTTGGCTGGTAAGTGTAAAACTAGTCGGCTCTAAAAATACATGACATAAATTCAATGATTTGAATAAAGTTATTAATCGTTGTTTCATTGTTGTTCCTACAAGCAAATCTACATTAAGATCGCCACAAATAATTAACTTTTTTCTGTTATTACATAGTTTAGTGAGGGCTTCCTCCATAATTTTCTCAAATATTTCGAAATTGCCTTGGCCTTTTTCATCCCTTGGTGGCCTGTAGACACAAACAATAATATGGCTATCACACACATATTAAATTTAAAAGGTTACATAAGGAGAAATCATATGTACAAAGGCGAGCTTATCTCTATAGTCTATCCATTCTAAGAAGCAACTTGACAGCTAACCTAAAAACTTCATAAATCCCACTTTTTAAACACTAGGGATGTTACCAACATAATCGGAAAGAATCGAAATTGTTTATTCAGTTGAATTAACAGAAGAGTTGTCATCGTCATCACTGCTATCCGCATTTAGGGATATAATTAGTTCATTTTCAACTACATTGTCTATTCCAAGGTCTCTCTGCAAATCTTGTAAAAACATCCCTTTGTTTTACCTACAACTTTTCTCCAGTCTTCTTTAGAGACATTTGCACACGCAGTTTTCAGCAGAGCCATCATTTTACCGGTGCTGAAGGGTGGCTCGGTATTATTGCGCGCTGCCTAGCCCTTCACCTGATCACCGGATCTCGAACGCAGTATGTCGTTCCGTACCGTAACCCCGGAATCACAGATGTACCGTGGACGTTTGAGTAACTAAAGAATCAAGAATAAAATGTTAGACAACTTTCCGATTCACAAATGTTTAAAGGGTTTATCGATTACTTTGATTAATCGATTTTGAGCAATATCCCCTCACTAACAGGCTAAGATTGACATCTGTCAATTGGCTGTGTATATTGGATAGACTATAAAAAGAGATTTCTTCCAGCAAACCAAAGCATGAAAGGGAAATGTATCACCGTCGTCGTAGTGCGGCATAAAAGTAATTTTTTGAATCCAGAATTAGTCCAAGACCACGAATCTAACAAACTTCCTTAATCCTATCATTATTTATGCTGTAGTATGACAAAATAGGTTTTTTATTCGGAGTAAATCTAATTTAGACGTGTTTAGAAGCATGTGATTGTCAATACACCACTGGTGTACGTGATCCAGATCTTCTTGGAGCAAGGGGTCAATTCATGTCGTTAGCAAAAAGGGAATATTTATCTACTAGGATGAATGCAGGACACAATGTCGTTGACAACAAGCTCAAACAAAATTGGTCCCAGATGTGAGCCCTGCGGGACACCAGAAATGCCCTGTAGCACTATATATATATATACCTAGGTATATATCCGTTGACAACCATAATCTGAGGTCTATTATTCAGGTAGACGAACCATTCAAGCAGACTCCCGTGAATGCCGTATTCATATTTTACCTTTCTGTGCAGAATCGTATGTGAGACTGTCGAACTGTCTACTGTAGTCGGGGTATAGACCGCATCAACTTGGTTTCCAACATCAACACGTTCAATGAAATTAGTGATGAATGAAACTAGATTAGTGACGACAGTAATCCATGCTGCTGGTTTCTTATTTGGTGGCTCTTATGGTTGGTTAGGACAGTACATACTTCAAACAGCTTCAAGAACGCAGACAGTATAGAGAAAGGCCTATAGTTGCAGACAACATCTGTGGCATCCTTTTTGCACACAGGTCTTATAGCAAAAATAAAGGAACAAATGTGAAAGGCGTAAGTTTGTCGGTGCGCGAGTCCGACTCGCACTTGGCCGTTTCTGCTATTCAACAAGTAATGGCTTCTTTCTCCAAAAAATTATTTAAAAAAGGATTCCCGTAGGTGCCATACTTCCAGAGATCTAGGCGATCTTGTTATAACGTAATTTCGTTATCTAAGTACATTTGGTTTTCACGATTTAACCCTCTATCGACCCATTTTGAAAACATTAAACGAAAAATAAAGTTGAAGCGCCTATAAAAATAGGGAGGGGGCGGGCATTTTTTCAGTACATTATGGTACAAGTGTGGAAAGTTGAATATTGCACACGAGGCGTTAAGATAGCCAAGGATGTAATAATCTATGCACACAAGTATCATATGACGTTTTTCAACTCACTTGCGAGGAAATAAATAGCTAATCAACAAAAACGCTACCAAAGATTTGTGCAAATTGGCGCGCTTTTTTTCACGCGCTGGCGCGCGCAGCAGCATCACCGCTGAACAGCCTATAAATATAAGGCTTTGAATATGCAAAGTATGGGTAAAATACAGCGAAAAAAATATTATTTCATGAAATAATGTTAAAAAGATTATTGTTTCATCATAATATTGTACTTAATGCTAAAATATTCACAAAAATATGTATTGTTTGTAGGCATAAAAACTCGCACCAGAGATTTAAAAAAAATGCAAAGTAAAAAGCACGAGGGTGCAATATGCGCTATTGTGGCCCTGCACGCCTTGCTACAGAGAACCAGTTTACGAGCATGTGTGTTGAAAAAAAATCATTTTTGTACTTCTTTTTTTTTTTTGTATTTAAAAAATGCCCCCCTTTGCCTATTTTTTATAGGCGTTTCAACTTTCTTTGTCGATTAAATGTGATGCTTTTCAACTCTGTTCGATATCTGCATTTTATAAAGACCCCCACAGTATATTTACAAATATTCCTCGAATAATAGTATAGTCTTATTGATTACGAGTACTACTACTAGTATGATGATTGGATCGCTCCCTTAAAGAACCTTTAATTTTTAAGTGTTCCGTACCCAAAAGGTAAAACGGGACCCTATTACTAAGACTCCGCTGTCCTTCCATCTGTCACCAGGCTGTATATCATGAACCGTGATAGATTGACAGTTGCAATTATCACAGATGATGTATTTCTGTTGCCCCTATAACAACAAATACTAAAAAACGAAAAAAAAAAATTATTTATCTGTCAACTTATGAATGCACCTGGTTACATACTCCATGTACATGAAGTGTGACAGTTGCCGCACCAATAACTTTGTAAACAAAACTCCTCACCATCCCTACCATTGTACGGTGGTACGGAACCCTTCGTGCGCGAGTTCGACTCGCACTTGACCGGTTTTTAAATATGCTATGAGCTTCAGCACAAAGTAATTCTAGGGGAGGAAGAGATGGATACAAGGACCTTCTTTAAAAAATCTATTCGTTTCCAGCTGGCCACTTTGGTATAATTTTCGAATACATTGAAGATCTAGAAAACATTGCTGGTAAGAATTTCTATCATTTTCATAGTATTTTTGATATCGTAAAAAAGTGAAAAGTTTGTAATTATATTTTTGCTTTGAGAGCTAATAATCATTATGATCATAAAAATTGTGAACAAAAAATACTGCCGGTAAAGGACATAACGTAGCGCCAAACCACATACAAATTGTTTAAAATTAACCTATTAACCTAAGCTATTTGTCAAAAAGATTTTCAAGGAGAGTTTATTAATACATAATATCCATATTTAGAATGCAATTCCGCAATGAAATAAGTTAGGATTTCAGAATTAAAGGAAAAAATAAAACAATTTAGAGGTATTTTCGCAATTAAATTCTATCGAGAAAATTTTCACCCATTCGCGTTTTCCTTCTGTGAGAATTTTAATCAAATATTCAATAAACGTTGACCCAAAAATCAAATCTGTAAATGAATAGTGGAGTAAATGGATCC
The DNA here is from genome assembly GCA_949825045.1 of Argyresthia goedartella. Classification (NCBI taxonomy): domain Eukaryota; kingdom Metazoa; phylum Arthropoda; class Insecta; order Lepidoptera; family Argyresthiidae; genus Argyresthia; species Argyresthia goedartella. The sequence continues at coordinate 19,075,143 of OX463810.1, forward strand.
GAAAAAAGCCCCATATTTGTTTTCGTATCACCTTAAATGAAGATTGTTCAGTGTGGGAAGCAGCGTCGAAAAAGTATGCGAATCGAACTGTCAGTGACTCTTATAGTAGTTTATGTGACTGCTGCATAATGGAGGGCATTAAAACTCGAGAGTGGGTTTATGAAACGAGCCGAAGGCGAGTTTCATAATAATATCACTCGAGAGTTTTAATGCCTAATTATGTACAGTTACATACACTAGTTTATCTACACACATATCATAAGCTCTCTTTGATGTGTTCAGGAACCGCATGTTTGACCGGCATTGTGTTTCTGCAATTGTTTAGCTTGTTCTTTAGTACCAACTTCACGCAGACGGGCGTCGGCGTTCGAAATTTGAATGTCAGTACCAACTTCACAGACAAACTAGGGACGGCACGCGGGTGGGCGTCGGCGTTCGAAATTTGAATGTCATTATATGTAGAAAAACTACACATAATGACCATTATGTGTAGTTTTCCAGATACACCACACGAGTTTTTACCAAGTAGTTTAACATAATGCTGATCTAACTTGCGGTTTTTGAACGCAGTAAAGAGGGTTTATGATACGTGTGTAGATAAATTTAATTAAGTTAATTTTATCTGAACTCTTACACTTTTTCACTCTGGTAATTATTCCTGCTTGAGCCACAGACCATTTAGAACGATTTATGCCAAACTTGTCTTTATCGATATTTCATTATTTTTGACGAAAAAAAGCCAGAATTTTACAAATTGGTAACAAATGCGATTTTGAACAATAATTTATAATTTTTTCAATCATTTCAAATCAAGTACATACTGTCACGTTAAATGCCGCGCGGCACACCGGTGTGCCTACCGATACTTTCCGTTCGGGCCACGCTGAAATCACGACATCCGTCATTTTGATGAAATTGAGATTTTTGTCTCAAACGTATATGAATATGTGTTAATTCGGATAGAAAATTAATTTTAGCTGCCTACACCGTCAAAATCGAGAGTTATTGCAAAAGGCTCACCGGTGGGTCCCGTGGCCTCCTACGAAGAATTTCTGATTTTCCGTTGGCGGGGGCCGCGGGGTCACGCGACGGCTCACCCCCGATTTAATTGTTTTGAGTATTTTTTGGAAAGAAATGTATGTTGATTGTTTACTAATAAATATTCTATAAATATGAATCGGTTGTTTATGTAATATTTCGATAAAATAATATTTTGTGCTTCGTAATTCAGCGCAACCCTAACTTTTTTACAAAATCCTTTGAAAATCTTTTTTTTTATGGATTTGAAAACCACGCCGTCCAACTCAGCTCGTGGGCCATACGGCTCACTTCCATACATATTTAGTTTGATAGCTGCACTCTGTGGCCTGTGGGAAGCGTTTAAAGTGAACCCCTCCCGCGGCCCACCGGTGAGTCCCACGGCCTGAACGAAACAGATAGGTTAGGCTCACCGGGCCCCATGGCGTTTCTGGAAAGACTCGAAAATTTGCCCGGCGTTCAACGTGTTAAGAAAATTTCGTCATCTTCTAAACAAGTTTTTTTTTAAAAGGTGTTTTTTGTGTGCAAACCTTTTTAAAAACATGCTTGTCTTTTACTTATCATTTACAAAAATATCTCATAAAATATTGAAATTAGCGCCACCGAACCAAATTGAGGGAGAAAAATTCCACCTTTATTTTCTTTCTTTGAGTTGATGACGCACATTGAAAGTTACATAGGTACCTTCATCGATAGAGGAACATCAAATGAACAAAACATGTCATATAATAATAATAATAATGTTTTTATTCCAGAAATACAGAGCATTTCCATAAGTATGAAACATTAAAAACTAGGGTAGCACATAACATAAACAGTTTAAACATAAAATTCTCGCATATTCTTTAGGACAATTTTATTTTTTAAACACCTTTTTGTCCTTTTCAATAAATTCTGCGTTAATTGCCTCGCGAACTGCTAACGGAAATGATATCATAGTTTACTGGAATCAAATAAATTGTTTATGTCACGGCCAAAAGTAGTTGTTGCCCAACCAAGGTCGTATATTTTCATATTTTTGGCCCAACCAAATGCCAACAATAAATACACTTAGTGGCCCTTTGTATTTATATACCCTATATGTATATAAATACAAAGGGCCCTTGGTTATTGGCCCATCAGCAAAACATACGGCCACAATTGACTGTTGTCCAACCAAGGTCTACAATAAATGCTACTAGGGTAGCTACGTCATACATATTACGTACTATACACAGTCAGGTCATAAGTTCTGTCACACAATAAAAACTTTTGAATTTAGAACGCTGGCCACAAAAAAGTTTATTGAATTCGAATTTCGAATTTTTCATGAAAATAAAAATGTGTACTTTTTAGAATTTTCGTCATTTTTAACCCCCGACGCAAAAAGAGGGGTGTTATAAGTTTCACGTGTCTGTCTGTGTGTCTGTCTGTCTGTCTGTCTGTCTGTCTGTGGCATCATAGCTCCCGAACGGATGAAGCAATTTCAATTTAGTTTTTTTTGCATTAAAGGTGACTTATGTGCGAGTGTTCTTAGACATGTTTGATGAAAATTGGTTGAGCCGTTTAAAAGTTGTGGGGGGTGAAAGTGGGAAAGAATAACCGAATGTCTGCAAATATACTCGAGTGGGGTCTCAAATGAAAGCGCATCACGTCCATATTACAGAATAATATGTTCAATGAAAATTGGATGCGCTATGAAAAAGCTCTGGGGGTAAAAGTGGGGAAAATACCCAATATCTGTAAATAAATGTGGGGGGGGGGGGGGGGAGAAAATGGGGATGGAAATCCGAATGTCAGCAAATATACCCAAGTAGGGTCGAAAATTTAATAGCATTACATGCACTTTACAAAGTCAATAATATTTAATAATATCAGTTGCCTGGAAGAGATTGCTACCTAGCAGTCTTTTGTATTTGTAATTTTCTTGTATTTGTTTATGTTTTTTTCTTCTGTGTGCAATAAAGATTATAAATAAATAATATATTAAATTATTAATAAAAATGTTTCTGTTGAGCCGTTTTAATGTTATGGTTATGGTGTGGGAAAATTGGGACATGGAAATCCGATAGTCAAGTGAGACTATCAATTACTACATCTCAGTCTTTGCAATTCTGCTAAAGACGATTTGTCATGTGGGTTATTAAATAATTTTCTTTGGTCGAGTTCACAAATTGCTACACCATCCAAGGTTTTTACTCTACTTAAGGCTACATAGGCTTGGCCTTTTGCGAAAGTACTTTTACCTAAGTAAACCACAGCTTTTTCAACTGTCGTCCCTTGCAACTTATGTGCTGTAACCGCCCAACATAAAATGATAGGAAACATAGTTCTTTCAATATTTCCATATCCTCTAAGACCTTGAAAAGTTACATTATGTGGCCTTATCAGAATCCACCTATTCTCGTCAACACAACTGCGACCGATACTGGCATCATCAAATTGAATTGATATTGTTTTTGGAAGTTCCCCATCTTCCAGTTGGTCACGACGTAATCCATTCCATTCAATTTTTTTAATAATGCCCATACTGCCATTGACTAGCCCGTCAGAAATGTTTAAATTTACTCCCAACATGACCCTTGCCCCGATTTCAATTTTGATTGTACTTAGTAACCCCCCTGTACAGTTAGGATCTTGCGGAACAAAATTTTGATTCGGGTTTTGCCCATAAGTTGCAGGTTCTTTCGATTCATCGAGAGCATTAATGGTATAAATTTTTATCGATTTAGCCATCATGTCTACCATTTTATCATTATAATTATTGACTTATTTTACCGTAGGAAAAATCCTTATAGCTTGGCCGTCAGCAAATTCTTTATCCAAAGTCACACGGCTTCTCTCAAGTAAAATTTCATATTGCTCCATGCTCAGCTCACCTACTCGTAAATTATTCAGGATATCTATAAATTGGCTATCGTTTTGCTGTCTGACATTAGTCTGCAGCTAACAAAATCCAAAGTAACGCCATAAATGGGGCTCTCCTTCGAATAAAGCCGGTTGCTTGAAGCACCAGCTGCCCTTAACAGGTGGCAATTGCATAATATCCCCAAAAACTAAAATATTAAGTCCACCAAAAACTTCTTGAGATTTTTTTAATTCTTGTAAACGTAGATGGATACTTCGTAAAACTTCATATGACACCATAGATATTTCGTCTATCACAAGCCATCGTATATGACGCCATTTTCTCCGCATATCCTCCAGACGCTGTCCTGTCAATTGTCTGTATACTGTGGCTCGACCTTTCTCGATTCCTAAAGAAAACGCACTATGGAGGGTTTTCCCGCTGACAAGCCGTGCTGCCACTCCAGTAGGTGCGGTAATTTCGACAAAACTTGCATGCAACAATTGATCTACTGTGGGAGCATAACAGCGGCGGATATGTTGAACTAATGTTTTAAGTACAAACGATTTGCCGCTACCAGCTCCTCCCGTCACAAATAATTTTAAGGGAGCATTTGTGATTGGTTGATTAGTTACTTCCATGCGAATATGTTTTGTAACTTCGTCGAATATTTGTTTTTTTTCTATGTTCATGCTGGCTCCCATGGAGTGAAACTCTTCATCTGTTATGTTGACATGCACTGCATCTTCAACTTCTTCCACTTCGATATCAACATAAACATAACATAAACATTTACATACAGGCACATACATTGCTTCTGGCCCCACACTAGGATACCCTGTGTCGTGGTAACCGGAAACAGCGACGTCACACACATATAAACATCCAAGACCTGGGGATGTTTTTTTTTTTTCTTTACCCCCAGTCGGGGATCGAACCCGGGACCTCTCGCATGGTAGGCAGAGCCACAACCGCTGCGCCACAGAGGCCGTCGTCATCATCAACGTCAACATCAGCCATTCTTGGATCATATCCATCAACAATCGCTCCTACGTCCTGATTTACTGGACTGAATTCTTGGTCATTGGATTGATTACATTCTGGAGGTTCGGCTAATGCTAGTACTTGACCAATAACTTGCTGGAGCTCACGTTCAATGTGTTGAAATTGCTCAACAGTATCTCCGTGAAACGTACGTAACCTATGTCGTTGGGCCATAAAAGCTTCTTCACAAGTTTCGTAACCTGTCAACAAATCAGATTCATCTCTAAAAGGCACATGGGCAACAAGATAGTTATAAAAATAGCCTTCTCTGTCTCCCATTTGCGAGTAATATCAAGTCCCCAGAATAGCTGACTTTCTTCGTTTTTTCAAGATATTTCCATTTAAAAGTCGGATAGTCGTTCGTAAGATTTCGCCGTCTTCTATTTCTCCATAAGCATCCAAATCACCGTCTTCTTCGTCGTTAACAGCTCGACTTGTGTGTTCGTAATTTATGGCAAATTCCGCCAAACTAAGATTCTCCAGATTAGTCGGCCTTTGAATATACCTGTCAAATATATTTTGATATTTTTGGTCTTCATTACTGTCATATCTTAAAATTCGGTAACGCTCGTGAGGTCGGCATGTGTTGACAAAAATAACTTTTCGAGAACTATCTCTCAGTTTTAAATGGCATAATCTATATGCGCATTCACATGCCGAGACTCTGCGATGATTTAATAATGCCATAGAAACAGCAAACAACTGTCGACCGATATCTCCATGGCAGGCTCTCACTTTATTAACGGCATCTTTTACAGCTTGACCTACATCCTGTAGCTCATGCTTTGATGTGTATTTGGCTATATAGTAAGATACAGCTGTTACATTTCCACAGGGTTGGATGTCCATATTACCTTTCCATAGTTTTAATATCTGCGGATTATAATTATTTACATACTGTTCATCAGAATGTCGTCGCAAGATGCAGAATCGTCCATTATTTTGCAAAGTCTCATCAGGTCCTAACAAAACTGTCTCATCGCTCACTGGTCTTGGAAAGTTAAACCTACAGTAATGGTCTTGTCTATTTTTGTAGCAGGTTGATGGATGCGAATGTATTTGCACCCGTTTAACAATTTCATTTAACTCATCATCTTCATTATGTAAAGAACATGATACGATTTCATTGATCAGAGATCTGCCTTCACGAGTATCAAAATTTGGTGCATTTTTTATCCAACACAGCATGTGCAAATGAGGACTTCCACGGTTTTGGAATTCAATCCTCCACCAAAAATCTGTTAGCTCTCCTCCTAAAATTTGATCGTCGTTCTTTAACAATCTCATAAAAGCATTCACACGAATCATAAATTGACGACTTAAAGTCACTGGATGTTCATCCACCAACTTTTGTCTGTCATTGAAACTTAAATCATTAGGATTTTCATCGGGTCTTCCTGCAGCAATTAGTAGTGATCTCAGTATATCGTCCCAATTAAGGTCGTTGCAACTCAATGTAAGAAACCATGTAGGAGGGCCCAAATTCTTTACCATCGCAATAAGATTTGAACATGCACTTTGCCAATAAGCATTTGAACCTCGCATATTCCGCATATTCAAATGAATGTTTTCTACTAAATTGTCTGGACGATTTTCGCCCTGGCGCATTCTTAAAACTACACCAACGTTTTGCTTAGCTCTATAGAACTCCATTACCGATAATGCATAAAAAAGATAGTCATTTCTTTGAAATCGTGTATCAGCTCCCATTATCCTAGCTTGACAGTAGTCTAATGGTGTAATCGGATGAGGTCGATTTTCCTGTAATCCATTTCTGCCATAAGGAAATAAGTGGAACCAAGATAGTTCTTCTGCTCTTCTTTCTCTTGTTATTTGTAAGGGCGGCTCGGTTTTTCTTCGTAGCTGATGAACTGGTAATTGACTACAAATATCGTTAGCAATTACAGTAGATAATTCAGGAATAGGTTGATCTATGACACGTAAAACTGACGAGGTAATCACAATATTGTCATTGTTCAAGTCATTGGATGATTGTAATGAAAGGTGAGTATTTCTTATAGTGTTAATATCGTTATCAGGTTCATTTACATTTTGAATCAATATATGTACAAGGGTAATTTTTGTAATACTATATTGGTCATTGTCCGGTCTATTTTCCTGTGATTTTGGTATATTTGATTTTAAAACCGTCCACAAGGCCGTAATATCGGTGAAAGATATCAAGCAAGCTGCTCCATTCTGAGCTACGCGGCCTTTCGGCCCCCTTGAATGGGAGTCAAACAAGTAATATAAATTACCATTTTTCCAAATTGCGACTGATATGCCATTACAAGTAATAATAGCTCCCTGACCATCACAAGATTCTGTGAAGAATTCCATTAAGCCATTCTTTAGATTTGGAAAACCATCAATATCCATATTTAAATGACCGCAAATCGAAGAAGTTTCATCGTGAATTTGTAATAAACATGAATGATTTAACACCTCAAAATTGACCTGTTCGACCAAATTTGGTGCCCTTCGAGATTGTATACTATTTGTATATAAACGATCACCGGAAATCAGGATTGAATCAATCATATTTGAAGACCAATTCTCAGTTCGTTTAATTTTTGAAACGGCAACAGCTACAGCTGCGTTTGCGGTACACTGCTTTCCTCTAGAAAAATCGTTAAATTTACTATGGCTTTGATGAAATGAACCTCGCAGTATACGTCGTTCATTGCCTATATCTTGGAAACAATCATTGTTAGTTTCGTTTGCGTTTTCTTCCAGTGCTATGTTGTTACGGTGAACATGACAAATTTCATTAATATTGTAATCATTATCATTATTAAAGTTTATCGTGACATTTCCGTATAAAGGATTATTTAAAATAAGCCAATCTAGTGCAGCTCGCAGGTTCTGAATATTCACAGAAAAGCGACGTAATCTTTGAACTGACTCTAATTGCTCACAAACAATTACTAGGCCAATACTACTCATTCGAAGTGGAAGTTGCTCAGCAATTCCTTCAACATCCTGGCCGAAAAGTACGGCTTGCCCATGGAAACCATGCTGTCCAAAACGTCCACTAAGTTTCACCATTTTTACAAATGGAATTATCCTATTTAATAAACGTATTTCCACATCGGATATAATCTTTATTTCAGGGGGAATTTCGTCTAATGACATGCTATTCCAGTAAGCTTGCGTAGGTGTTCTTCCCCTACGAAGCGTTGTGGCACATCGGTGACAGCTAACGATAACGTCGTTATTAGTTAATAACTCATTTGGTAGTATGTTTTCTGGTAAATTACTTAACGTAACTGATTGGACTTGCTTAGGATAACATTTTCTTTTACATATTAAACAAATTTTATCAGCAAACGTCTCAATTGAATTATTAAAATCAACTCTAAGTTTGGCCCTAGATTGAGCTGTAGCTGTTGCATCTTTAGAAAGCCTGGAGGAACGTTGCTGTGGAGTCTCGTTTGAATGAGCCTCAGCAGTAGACTGCGCATCCCTGGCCAACCTGGAGGCCTGTTGCTCTGGAGTCTCATTTAAACGAGATTCAGCAGTAGACTGCGCATCCCTGGCAAGTCTGGAGGTACGATGCTCTGGAGACTCGTTTAAACGAGATTCAGCAGTAGACTGCGCATCCCTGACTAACCTGGAGGTACGTTTCTCTCCAGACTCATTAGATCGTGAAGTCCTGCTATAAGTGACATCTTTTGTTTGACGGATAGTACGTGCAGTCTTAGTTTCGTTTGATCTATACAAAGCCTTAGTCTTTGCATCTTTATCTAATCGTCGCTGTCTCTGTGTTGGACTTTCCTGACGGCGTAATTCCGCCTTTCGCGCAGCTTGTGATAACAAAAAATTTTTCCTTGTAGGAGTATTCTCCTCAGGCTGAGTTAGTTTGCGCCTTTCAAATCTTCCTGAGAGTATAACACAGAATGTGAACATGGGACGTCTGAAGAGAAAACGGGAAGGCGATCTGGCTGAACTCAAAGTCGAAATGCGTGAACTATTTTCGACTTCAGAGACTGAGCAGCAAAACAAATTCCAGAATTTACAAGCCACATTAGCTGACATCAAAAAACAAAATCTGGCACTCGCTGCACAAAACACTGAGATTCAAGCTTCAATGGAAATTCTCTACTTAAAGCATAATGACATTCAAAAGGAATTTGAAAGCCTCAGACTAGAACGTAAAGAACACCTGTCGTACATCAAGGACCTAGAGACCAGGCTAGAAAATATGGAGAGATACTCTTACGCAACTAAGTTAGAGATCAGGAATATTCCGAAGGAAACCCAGGTTGAGGATAAAGAAGAGCTGACTAAGATAACCATGAAAATTGGCACCGTCCTGGGGATACAAGTCCAAAAATCGGAAATAAGAGATGTTTACCGGGGATTTGCTAAACCAGATCGGACAAAACCACTAGTGGTTGAATTTACTTCATTTCATTTCATTTCATTTTATTGCGATAAATTACAGTATTTGTTACAGATCTTAAGTAATATAATATAATGTGCTAATGTAATTTTACCAATGGCGGCATGGCAATTTAATAATCATAATTATCAATAGAATTAAATTAGATTAAGTAAATTAGATTAACATTAGAGAAAATTAGATAATAGTATTTTCCGCTTGGAAAAACAAAAAAATACATTATCATAAATAATTCTATAAAAACATTATTTTATTGGATTAGAATTGAATTGAATTGTTATTTTGAGTAAATATTTATGTCGCTAGTCAAAAGTATGAAAAATAATAAAATAAAAAGTCTAATCCGTAAAACAGTAAATACCTACTTTCTAAGACAATAATTTGCCGTATTCATAAAACTCAGTCAACGTATAAGGACACATAAGCAGTAAGTACTGCTTCAAGGCCTTCAGAAACTGATCACCCGAGAGAAGCTTTATATTTGACGGTAGTTTATTATAAACGCAGACTGCCATATTACTAGTACTTCTACTATAGGACGTAGTTCTACAGTACCTAGTCTTAAGGTCATGCTTGAACCTATCTCTTAGCCTATTACTATTGCGTTCAGAGCTGATGGGAAACTTTTCAGGATAACGCTTCATTAATTTGCAGAGCTCCATAATGTAGAGCGCTGTGACAGTGTGTATTTCCAATTTAAAAAATAGGCCGCGACAAGTTACTATATTTGATTTGACACCACTTAAAATACGAACGCATCTCTTTTGCAAGACAAACAACTTTTCTATATCAACGCGCCCACCCCACAATGCCAAGCCGTACAGAAGCCTAGAGTGGAAAAACGCATAGTAAGCCTGCAGCATGGCATGTGTTGTAGTAACTGTTGACAAGCATCTCAATGCATAGCAAAAACTACTTAGTTTTGTCTCAAGGGTATCTATGTGCTTTCTCCAATTCATGTACTCATCTGCGAAAATCCCCAGAAACTTGGCTTGGTCTACAAGGGCAACCGTAGTATTGTCCACAGTTAGATTTGGTTCCAGTCTAGGGGTATTATAATTTCGGAAATGAATCATTTTTGTTTTTCCTGCATTTGTTTTTAGTCCAATAGATTTTAACAACTTGACTATGGCATTGATAGTTTCATTTATCTCAGGAAACAGCTGTGTTGTATTATTTCTTTCAAATTTAAAGAATACTGAGACATCATCCGCAAACATAGTGATTTTCTTACTGACTATTTGGGGTAAATGATTAATATATAATATGAACAGCAGGGGACCCAGGACACTACCTTGAGGCACACCTTGCGTCATCTCAGTACTTAGGGATATTTTGTTTGAAAGTGTGTTTGTCCTGGAGTCAAACATAGGGAGTTTAACACTTTGTTGGCGGTTTGTCAGATAAGACTTTAACCAGTCTAGACAATTTCCTCTTATACCGTACCGATTTAGGATGCATAGCAACACGTGATGATCGACATAATCAAAAGCCTTTGATAAGTCCAGTAGAACAGTTACCACGTTTGACTTTATATTTAGAGAGTCCGCCACAAAATCCATCATATCGAAAACAGCATCAATAGTTGACTTACCCTTTTGAAAACCAAATTGGTTTTTGGACAGTATTTTGTATTTTAATAAAAAGTTTGTCAAACGGTTTGAATAAAATTTTTCGAAGATCTTTGAAAGACAGGGACTTCTGTAATAATAAAGGAGAACATAATGAAGGGTCTAAAAAAATTCAACAACAAGAAAAACAACAAGGATAAACTTAGTACGAGACACTTAAGAATGAACTGTACTGAAACCCCGTTATACATCTCAGAGTCCCTCACAACCAAAGCAAGAAGACTACATTACCTGGCTCGCGACTTTGCTAAGATAAATGGGTATAGCTTTTGCTGGACCGCATATGGCAAAGTTTACCTCCGGAAAGCAGAAAACCACCCCTTCATCAGGGTAGACGATGAGGCCGTACTTAACAAACTGAAAGTGAATACTTCGCCGTCAGTCTGACTAGTGACGTTCATAGTATTCTATCTGCTCTTCGCTGTTACACAATTGTTATTTCTATATAAAATAATGTACTCCACAATTACACATTACCACAACACTCTGAAACATTATGCTATACTTACACACAAAACATATATATTAAGCTCTGCTACTCCATATATCAACTCCTACATCCAACACACACACTCACTAACCTGCGAAAATATCCTATACTCTCATATTCTCGAATCTGCTGATATTCTAAAACATATGATACAATCAAACCACTGTACTCCTAGCGCATTTGGAATGAGGTTGTTCGATTCAACTCTAAGAACTTTACAAACGAGCCCTAGCTACTACTTCCTTTTCATTTACTCCAATTAATGTCATTATCAGTAATGATATAGAGCAAAGTGGCGAAATTTCTTGTACTACTATCGAGGAGCCTGGCGACTACTCCTCAATACTTAAACAAAACTACACTAGGGATGCACTACGAATAATCACGGTCAACATTCGCAGTGTAAATGCCAACTTCGATTATTTTATGATATTTTTATCCAGACTAGACCTTAAAATAGATATAATTGTGATGACTGAATGCTGGATTAATGACCAAAGTACAATACCATATATACAATAAAAGCATAAGTACAAAGCGTAGTTATAACCAAAACGATGGAGTTATTGTTTATACAAGAGAACACTTAGACATAGAGGCTTACGAACCAGATGATGTAGTGGACGGCAACTGCTTGGTACTGAAGCTAAAAAATGACTACACGATTATATGTTCTTATAGACCATATTGTTTTGATAATCCAGCAAATTATATTGCTTCCTTGGACAGATTACTACATAGTATACATTGTAAAAATATTGTTTTTACGGGGGACATCAACATTAATATCATGCCTGACTCTCTTACTGGACAAACTGCTGAATATGTAGATCTTATGGCCGCTTTTGGACTTAGACAAGGAGTTGATCGACCAACACACCAAAAAACTTGCTTGGACCATTTTATGGTAAAGTCGTGTAATAAGGCATACACAGTTGTATTCAATGAGTTCACAGACCACTGTCCAATTATGCTCATCATAGATAACAATGAAATGAAGAAAAATAAAACTTGTCATGAAAAGGTCCGTATAAATAGTTGAGAGGTTTGTTTGTGAGCAGATACATAACTTTTATCAAAAAGAAGAGATTATAAACCACAACCAATTCGGCTTTCAGCCTAAGAAAAGCACAACATCTCTGCTATCTAAATTTACAGATCACGTAAACAGTTCACTTAGTGATAAGAAACTTGTCCTTGCACTTTTTATAGATTTTTCCCGAGCATTTGATACCCTAGACCATAATCTGCTCACAAATAAACTAGGTAACTGTGGTATCAGAGGCCCACTACAAGCCTGGTGTGCCGACTACCTCAGAAACCGTCATTTTTGAGTTAAAATCGGGGAAAGCCTTAGTAAAAACAACCTCGTATCTCATGGCACAGCCCAGGGATCAGTATTAGGACCCCTTCATTTTATAACCTACATCAATGATATGGTGAATGTACTCACCTTCAGCACTCCCTATCAATTTGCGGACGACACATGTCTGATCATTGCCAGCAGTGACGTAGACACTGCACTTGAGAGCCTCCAGTTTGACTTTGACAACTTGTGTAGGTGGTGTCACGACGTAGGTTTGGTTTTAAATGCACAGAAAACCAAGCTTATGTACATTAAATCACCATATCTGAAGAGTAAGCGGCCAGCTGATCTCATTGCGCATACGCATGATTGTATGCACAGTCCAAATGACAGTAAATCTTACCGATGCCCTTCCATCGATGTCGTTGACAAGCACTCTTACCTAGGTCTTGTCATCGATGCAAAGTTCAGCTGGGGACCTCATATACAGCGGGTATGCGACAAACTCAGGGCTCTCGCTGCATCATTTTATGTAGTAAGAAATAGAATACCTTTTAAGACACGACTCATGCTGTATAATGCCTTAATTGACTCCATAGTATCGTATGGTTTATCTAGCTACGGACGAACTTATAAAACTTACATCGATCAAATATTGTCATTACAAAATAAATTACTTAAATTGATTGTTTCATATAATATAAAATGCGCATACTCCGAAAATAATGAGCCAAACTTGTTAACTTATAGTGGCACACTTCCTATTCACACCAAAGTTGAGTTTAACTTACTGAAAGAGGAATTCTTTAACAACACCATACAACACACAATAGATCACCCCGTAGGCACACGTCGCAAAGCTCAAGGCAATCTCACCACTACCCGCGCTAATAACTATTACGGCGAGCGGACGACTGCCTATTTGATTCCGAGACTAATAAACAGCTTACCCACAGATCTAAAACATTCAATAAATCACAATATCATAAAATGGAAACTCAAGAAACATTTCTCCCTTTCCATTCTCAACCCCTAATTATATAACTAGGTACCTAATTTTCTTGTATGTAATATTACCAACTTGCTAGTTACTTTGTAATCTAATCTAAATAATAGTGTAAATACCTACTTGTAATTATTTCTGCGTAACACGGAACCACGCACAAACCTACGTGGTTTTTGTGGTTCTTTTAATATAACTTCTATTATATTTTGGTTTGTAATAAATAAAAAAAAATAAAAAAAATACTGAGGGCATAGGTCTACGCCTAAGGGATCATACAAGGATTGAGCTTCTGGCTACTACTGATGTTAATGTAGCAGCTGAGCTCTTAGTCGAAACTTCAAAAAATATTATTGAGGATAACACCACTGTTACTAAGGTATCTAAACGTAGAAAGCCACTGAAGCCATGGATTACGATAGGAGTAATAAAATCAATTAGGAAAAGAGATAAACTACATAAAAAATCTAAGAAAAACACAAATAATGAGATTATGAAAGAAAAGTATACAACCTACAGAAATATTTATAACAAAATAATAAAAAAACTCAAAAAAGAATATTACAAGCAAGAATTTAGCAAACACTCTAGAAGTTCTAAGGAAACCTGGAGGATTATTAAAGAAATCTGCTCACTAAATAAGACAAATGTCTTTACTTCTGATTTGCTCAATATAAGACCGACCCATGTAGAGTCGCTGGAGGAAGTCAATAACTACTTTACCACAATAGGTTACAAACTGGCAAAGGGCACCCTTACTAGGCTTAATAAAACTGAAGCGGATCTTGCATACCTAGCGTCCTCTAGAATTACACCAGCAAGTTCTATGATGCTGTATCCTACTGACCCAACGGAAATATTGCAAACTATAGCAACGCTAAAAACCAATAGTGCGCCTGGCTGGGATAACATACCTACTACTATAATTAAAACATTTTGCCATCTATTGGCTTCACCACTATCACACATGTGCAATTTGAGCCTGGCCAACGGTACCTTTCCTACTATTTAAAAAAAAGGAATAGTCTGCCCAATTTTCAAAGCGGGGGATAGAAAATTGCCAACCTACTATAGGCCCATAACCTTGTTAACTACGATTTCTAAAATAGTTGAGAAGGATTACCTTCTTATATATATAGCTGATATGATAGCTGACCAATCTTTTATTCATTAGAATAAAAGATTGGTCAGCTATCTGGAATCAAAAATTCTATTGTCAGACAACCAATTCGGGTTCAGGTCGGGAAAGAGTACAGAGGATGCGGTGATGAAGCTGACGTCGCTTGTAACTGAACACGTCGACAGAGGTGAAAAATGTGTGGGCGTATTCCTCGACTTACAAAAAGCGTTCGACACAGTGTGCATTCCTATCCTACTAGCGCGCTTAGAGAACATCGGTGTGCGCGGCTCCCCCTTAAGATGGTTTACTGACTACCTAACTAACCGCAAACAAGCTGTGCGCATAGAAAAGCTCTTGAGTGGGAGTGCCTCATGCATGCGTGTACCACAAGGCAATACGCTGGGGCCGACCCTATTTTTGGTATACATCAATGAACTCTGTAAACTGGATATGATAGGAGCTAACCTGATAATGTTTGCTGACGATACGGTCATTCTCTTTCATGAGACAAATTGGACCAAAGTGCAACGTCTAGCTGAGACAGGACTAGCTAAGGTGACATGTTGGCTGGAGGACAGTCTGTTATCGCTTAATACGATGAAGACCAAATATTTGTGCTTCAGTAAAACTGCTGCTGGAAGTCCAGAACATAACTTCAAGCTTACTATACACACGTATCCATGCAACAGAGAATTAGTGGAAGGTGTTATGTGCGGCTGTGAAACTCTCTTGAGGGTGCCCAGCATAAAGTACCTTGGTGTCGTTGTAGGTGATAACCTACACTGGGGTCCGCACATTACAGCGACAGCTAAAAGGATACGTAAGCTCATATTTGTATTCAAGCACCTCCGTTTATATGCAAATAGAACTCTGCTTTTACAGACTTATAGCGCCTTATGCCACTGCGTGATTGAGTACTGCATCTGTGCTTGGGGAGGTGCTCGCAAAACTATTCTACTGGAGGCCGAGCGCGCCCAGCGTGCCGTGCTTAAAGTTCTTCTGTACGCGCCCTGGCGGCACCCCACCACGCTTGTGTATAAAGAATCCAATGTGCTTACCATCAGGCAGACCTTTATATTAAAATGTATTAGGCGATATCATAGTTGTACAGTCCCGCTCTTACCTGTAAGTACCAAGAGGATTTATCGTTTTCCAGTTCCACCTGCCATAAGTGCTTTTGCGCGTAGGCACTACAACTATGTAACACCTCGCTTGTACAGTACTATACACAATAAATTAAATATCTCAAAAGAAAGAAACTACACTTTAAAAAACAGAGTCTACACCTGGCTGAGATCCCACGATTATGAGGGCACCGAAAGCCTAATGGACTCTGCGTACTAAAACCATTAAGATAAGTATATTACACTTACATTCACCACACTGCACTCACTACAAGCCTAACACACACACCTACACTAACAACTACACCTACACTACACTTGATAACTCTGGTTAATTATTATAATTTTTAAATTTTCTGTCTACTATATAAAATCTTTTTGTTTTTGTAATTAATGTACATGCTTAACTACTTTATTAATTTCACAAACATTGTGACTATAATCGGGAAGAACTGTTTCCCTAGATACAGTTTAAACTAGTTAGGGAGACAGGGATCCACCAATATGGAATAAGGATTTATTGTGAATAAATATATATTTTTTTTTTTTTCTTTGATTTCGTTTTGAGCTTTTTTTGTTTTTCTTCCCAGACCCATTTTACAAAGTAAACAAATAAATAAGATAATATTATTATTAGGACAATAAGTATTTGTTACAAAAAGTTCTATGAGTTAAAAAATTGAAAAGATATGCGAAAATATCTCATCACCATCACGTAAGTATTATGTCTTAGATACCTAGCGTACTGCTTACTATATGACGCGTTACTTGATAAACTAATGGTTAAAACCGTTAAATAGTAAACTGGTTTAAACTTGAATTGCAAACGAAATACCAGGGCAAACACTGCGGTAGCTTAGGTGAAGACTAGGCTTCGCTGGGCTCGCCTCCGAATAGTCTTCGTGTTAGGTTAACATGTAAGAACAAAAGAAACGTAAATTCTTATCCCTGTCGGTCTGGTTTTCTATCTTTCGATAGTTGATCAACTAACGCGTTAGTTTATCAACTAACGGTTTTGACAATCTTATCGTGACATGCGTCATAATAAACATGAACCAACGTAGTATATATGTCGCAGTTGGTTGGTTAAATCAGACACTTAAGTAACTCTCTAGACCGTTAATTAAATGCCGACGTTTAACCAAGTCATGCATTTTGATTTAAATAAAGCATCGTCGAAAACGTTTAACAATCTGTCTTAGCGTGTTGGAAAAAAGATGGCTTCACGACAACAGCTGATTTTCACAGCTTATATCAGGGAAAAACATTGCGGTAGCTTAGGTGAAGGGTAAAGGGGGTGAGCGAAGCAAAGCCCCCTTTATGCTTCGTGTTAGGTTGAACTTGTAAGAACAACAAAAATACTTAAAACATAAACTATAAAAAAAAAAAGTGTATTAATTCTTGTTGCCTAGGAACGTTTGGACAACTCGTTAAACGTTGCTCACTGAGTTAACTATTGATGACCTCTCAGAGCCAAAATCATTCGCTTACTACTGCCGCTTCTGTTGTTATATTGTATTCTATGAGATACTCTTTAGAGGAAATATTCATTTTTTCCACTCTGACCAACGACACTTTATTGCCGCCATGTGAATGCATCTTTTCATAGTTTTACCACAAGGGGATTCTGATGAACTCCTGAGTTCACCAGGATCCCCTGGGGATTCTGGTGGACTGAATGTGCGTTCACTCACTTGTCTGACGGAATTTTAGTGACTTGGTTAAACGTCGGCATTTAATTAACGGTCTAGACTAGAGAGTTAGTTAAGTGTTTGATTTAACCAACATAAGTTAGGATTGCATTCTAATTAAATACTTTAACTGAGCATGTACTGCTAAGCCTTTCATTTCGTCTTCCGTTGGTAGCCCCCCTGTCGGGCAATTCCCACACAGCAAAAAATGTATATATATATATAATAATAATAATAATACCTTGGACACTATTTACACACATTGATCTAGCCCCAAACTAGGATTCCCTGTATCTTGGGTACTAGACAACGATACACATACTTACATATATAAATATTATACTTAGATAGATAAACAACCATGACTAGGTTACAAACAATCGTTTTCATCAAACAAATATTTACCCACTGCCGAGTGCCGACTCGGCCATTCGGGTCGTCGGGTTTAGGTTGTGCTCCTTAGGTATACCTACTATCGATTGGTACGGTTGCGGCAAGCTTGCTTACAGCGAACTGGGGCCTTATTCTGTTATGGAAAACGCATAGCGATAGCGACAAAAGACTCCGTTTAAGTAGCGATGATCTTTTGTAATGAATGATAAATGATAAATTGTTGTCCTGGTCGCCCCATGTTTGTGAGGTCAGCAGACGAGTCTTTGCGTCATTTCACTCCCTACGGAGATTGCAGCACTTCCTGCCTCAGCAGACTAAAATCACCCTTGCCCAGTCCCTCCTACTACCTTTAATCGACTAGGTATGCAGATGTTTGCTGGATCGGTGCAAACGAAGAACAACTGAACAAACTCGAACGACTTCAAAACCTCGGGATTCGGTTTGTCTTCGGGCTGCGCAAGTATGACCATGTCTCACAGTATCGTAAGGAGTTGGGGTGGCTTCCGATCCGCCTTCGTCGTGATATGCACGTTCTCTCCTATCTGTTCAACATTTTGTGAAATCCCCGCTACCCCTCATATCTTCGAGAACGTTTCGAGTTTATTTCCTCCAGGCATAGCAACCGGAGATCCCACACGATGTCTCTTCTCTCTACTCCTCGGCATAACACTGCCGCTTACAAACACTCGTTTAGGTTAACGGCGATCCGACTGTGGAACGCACTTCCCTGCGCTATTAGAGATAGTCCCTCAATTTTCACTTTTAAGACAAGATTGAAAGAGCATTTCCTTTCTCTTTCGTGATAGGTACTTTTATATATGTATATATAAGTAGTATATGTTTGATATATATAAATTTTTTTGCTTTTGTATTTTATTTAGTATATATCATTTATTAAATTATGATGTTTTAGTTGTAAACAATTAGATGTGTACAGTTTTATTGCGCACTAGGACTCTCCTGTTGCACAATTTTTCCTGTCCTACCTAGGTTTGCTGGTAGAAATCTCTCTTTAGAGATAAGCTCGCCTTTGCTCATAAAATGTTTTGTTACCTTACTATTTCTATAAGATTTCTGTGCAATAAAGAATATGAATGAATATGAATGAATGATTTGCCCCAAAATATTTCTTCGATCAATGAAACTTCTAACTCAACCATGGTTGGCCACATCATGAAATGATAAATTTTGCAATGGCCACGACATAGTTATACCTACCCAGTCATCCATCAGTGATCGCGGGAGTTATGGTGTTAGCTCTGCTGCCATCTGGGTTCAGCTGCCCGATACTACATATCTTAGCGATAACATGATGTTGAAGGTACTTTCACCGTCACCGCACCTTATACACCAGTCCATTATCACTTCGACAGATGGCGCTGTCCACCAGCCTCCGCGTGCCGCCGCCAGAGGGCGCACCAAGCGCGCCTACGTCACAGCCGCGTCAAGTCAATACACAAACAAGAGCTCACTGTCTACGTACAGTCGGTATAGCATAGTATGATAAAGCAACGGAACCAGCCAGTCAGTAGTGCTCGCTCCGTCTGCGCCGTATGTAACTCGAGGCTCATTGCTCAACCATCCGCATCCGAATATAATAGCAAATCAAGATCAATCTCGCCTGTGGTGATAATGAACGACTCCTGTCATTCATACGCTTTAACGCCTGTGCTAATCAAATATTTGTGACACCAGCTAGTGCCGCCGTCAATACTCCGCGCATGTAAATGTGGATAAAAATTAAGCCACCATAAATGTGAGTTATCGTATCGCGCACTGATAATAATAAAATGCAATATTTTATGTTATGGTTAACCGTGCTACATTGTCGAAAGTATCGAACGCTTCTGTCGGGGTGATAGAAATAAAGTAGGGTATTTAAATAAAATCTAAATGTTATCAAATTCAGCGGACATGCCGTCGTACAAGCAACAGACAAAAGTAGATCTAAATTCGAACGAGAGTGGAGTGATTGGGGATGTGAAACTTAAACGATGTGGTAACGTTCCCTTGGTGGGTCCCTTGGAAGGGCTGAGTTCAGATCGTCAGCTGGCATTCTCACTGCGGGAGTTCCTCGGTCCGGCGGACAGCGCGCAGGGCGATACCGTACTCTCCAGCGTGATCCAGACCCTGCCCTACATCGACGACCAGGTCGAGATAGATGAGCAGTCAGATACCGACCGGAACCGGGACACTGAAGAAGTATTAAGCAACGCCGCGAGTCGCCTGCGAAGGTGGCGGGCTGCGTCTCGGAAGCTGCGGCGGTCTCGTCACGCGGAGCTGGAGGGATGCGGTTCGGGGGCGGGGGCGGGGGCCAGCCGGCCGGAGCACATGCGGGGCATGTCGGCCTCCACGGGGCAGCTGCTGTCGCTGGCACCGCCGCCCCCAGCCGCCACTGCTCCGCCCTCGCCCGGCTGCCTGCTCACACCCTCGCTGGCGGACCAGAGCTCCGTTGAATACTTTGTGAGTAGCATCCATCTCTGCCATGAAGCTTATGAGTTGCTTGTGCTAAGCGCCCCAGTAGATATGAGCGCAAGACTGTTAGAAGGCGCACGGCGAGGTCTTTTCCCAACAGTGGGATCAGGAGGCTGTATTTTTGCAACACATGTGATATATGAATTTTTGATGGGGGTAAAAATTAAGGTAATTTAAATAATTGCTTTTCAATTATTATTGGCAGATTCTGCCATTCCCACAAATAAAGGCTGGTTCGCACTAGGCTAGTATTTTAGTCGAGTAGCGAGTAATTTAGTAGCTAAACGTGGCTGAACACCAAAAATATAGTCGAGTATGGTAGTCTCGCTACTCGAATAAAACACTAGCCTAATGCGAACCAGCCTTGAGTTAAGAATATGTGACGCACGAACAGTTAAAAGCTTTTTTAAAAGTGCATTGATTTTAAAACGATTTTTCAGGGCAGATAGTATTAAAATTAACGTCTTAATAAAGAAAATTAATTAGACAGAGAAAAAGTTATTAAATCAGTGAACTTCTGATAATATTTTAATCGATTCAAGCAGTTCACTTTTTGTTCGAAATACTCTGAACGAACAAAGCGCCATTTTTTTTTAAATATTCTTCGTCCATCTGAATAGGCCAAAGTCTTCCGACCATACAGCCAATTCTTATTTATTTATTTACTCGTCTATAGATTCGTGGTTCTTTTCTTTTTTGACTCGATTGCTGTGAAGTCCAAAAGGAGGTTCATTATCTTCTGTCGTAACCAACAATTTTCTACCCCGAGTTTTACTTCGATGACGTGTACTGTGTGCTGCTAAAGTAATTTTTTAGATAGGATCATGAAAATATTATCATCATGGAATCAGCCTTTAGTTTTAGTAAAACTCGCGTAGGTAGGATCCCTGTCTTTCCAATCCTTCTGAAACCCCCTGATTGTTGTTCGTCCATTGGGGACGCCTGACACAACTCTGTGTATTGACTATATTCCTACTTTCTGCATCAATGATTGCATTGATGCAGAAAGTAGGAATCTATTTACAGATCTTCAGCAGGTCCTAGATTTAGTTTATCAATTTCGCAAACACGAGATAACGATCGAGTTTTCTTCTTTGTGGTCTCTCAGTGGCTATTCTTCTAAAATTAGTATTGTACGAGTAGGTAGGGTAAAAGTACCCTTTGCGACCGCTTTACGTAAATAATTCTCCTTCTCCAACAGTGGTCCAATTTAGAGAAGAGGCAAAAATTACGTTTAATAAGTATATGTAAATCTCTACAGTAATAAACAAATTTTGACTTGTTGTTGACGGTAATAAACGAATTCAACGTGAAAATCGTCCATAAACTTATTGTATTCCACGTACAAAAGTGTGTGCTCAATCCTTTATTATATCATACCAATCCTATATTATAGTAGATTTATAAACAAAAGCAATAACTTGCAATATTCTAAGAGTGAAATAAAAAAAAAAAAAAAAAATATACACTGACGAGCAATGAAAAAGATCCAGTGACATAGCACCAAATTACTCATAAACGGGAAAGGTTAGCTTAATGACGCCGTCTGCAATATTGAAGTACATTTAACAGCGCATCAGAATATTACCACGTAAAAACGTCAATATTGTGTTCAAATTTTAAATTAAATTTTTCAAAAAATTGGATGGGTGTTTGTTGCCATTTTGTGGGTGGAACTTTTTCATTGCTCGTCAGTGTATTATCCAAGTCGTGTTGAGCATCACCCAGAGCGGAAATCACGTCAGTGTATAACTCTTTACCATGAACTCCTGCAGACTAGGTATAAGTAAAACTTCATGTTTAGGCAAAGAGTTTTGTTAATTTGAGGTTTGAAACAAAGATAACAACAAGTTTCGTTCTTTCTGAAAATACCTTGTCATTCACCCTGTTCTGTGTTCTGTTCTGAAAATACCTTGTCATTCACACTCCTGTGGTCTTATCTTGGAGCTTATATTCAACCTCGTGACCTCACGGCGACGCCATGATCACTGGAGCGTTTTCGGCGGGAGTTGTAACTTGAAAATTAAAACGTATTTATTTTTCTCATATATACATTTATTGTTTGCTGATATAATCAATTATATATGCATGTATGCAAATGGGCATTTTGAAATAGTTTTTCAAAATCAGTCAGCTACCAGGCCTATTTGACATCGCCGCCGCAGGCTTGCCTAGCAATGGAAAGGCATCATTTATTATTTGGTTTTGTGTGTGTATATTGGTTTTGTGTGTATGAAAATATTATTAATTAATATTATTATTGTCGTAATTATTATTATTGTCGCCGTAGGAGAACTCGAAATACCCAAACGAAGTTCGATATAAAAGTTCTACACTATGAGAAGAGCTTCGTGGTCAAGTGATTTCACGCTTGATTCTCACGCAGGAGATACAGATTCTCGGTTCCGGTGATGATATTCTAATCTACAATATCCTGATGTACCAATGAGACAAGTAATTAATCTTAAGTTCAATATCGGACGCTCCGTGTTTCAGATGTACGTTTTGTTTTATTTATTTTATTTAAGGTTAGCACGTTTACAGCCCAAAATGACATGCACGTTACGTAAAAATGTACAAAAATGCAAAAATAGCACTTTACTACCTAGGGAGTCATTTTTTTGTTTTAATTGTTTTGTGAGAAATAATCACATTCACTACTTTCTTAACAGCTCCTATCACCAAAAAGATTTGTCTAGAAACGCGAACCAAATAAAAAAATAAGTTTTTTTAAATTAGTGTTTTTAGCACAGAGTAAATAATTACTACATTCTAATTCTCAGTTCAAACCAATAAAAACATAGATTTCGAAACGCCGACCAAATTAAAAAAATGCAATACAACGCGTTAAATGCATACCGCATTTGGTTGTTTACAATATCGTTTGCTGAATTTATTCAAAAAAAAAAATTGTTATTCATCAAGTACCCAAGAACAAGCATTGATATTATGTAATTATGTACATATTGGTAATGAGTTTATTATTAACTTCTCTTGAGAAGTTATTATAATAGGTCTGAAAATTGAAATAGGTAATTTTGTGTTTTCTTTACGTTTTAAGACCTGGAGAATCATTTGCAATCATTTTTAGAGTGATGTCTGTGTGTGTGTGTGTGTGTGTGTGTGTGTGTACGTACGTATGTACGTGATCAAAATTATGGAATTCGTTTTCTCAATAACTACTGGACCGAATCGCTTTGATGACCATATCAATCGATACGCCACGTCATGACTTAGATCTGAAAGGAGTCTAGAAAAAATCGGTCCAGCGGTTCGTTTTTTATTTGTAAAAAACTGACTTTTTTGAACACGCAACGTTAATTTTGTATGTAATTCCAAGTATTGAGGGGTAGATGTGGGTTTTTGAGGGTGCTGGTTTCGAATCTTTCATCAGTTTTTTAAAATTCAAAATGGCGGACCCACTATGACGTCATCTTTTTCGTGAAAAAAGAATTCTTCTCAAGAGAAGTTGCTTGTACGGTACTTGCTGCCGAACCGATTTTTTTGATTATTTAACGTTGTGCACATAGGTCTACCTGTTCTTCATTGTATCCTGTCCATCCTAGGTTTGCTGGAAAAAATATATTTTTAGAGATAAAGCACGACCTTCTACACGTAGTTTCCATTGTGATGTATCTGTATCTTCTGTTTTTGTGTATGTAGCAATAAAGTATATAGGTAGTAAGTAAGTAGCTAGTGAAAATGAGAGTTTAACACCAGATACTATTGTAACAGTAACAGAAGTAAAATAGGCGTACAAGGTCTGTTGGTCTGCTTCCTACGTAATCCCGTGAAAATATGTAAATACATACGACAAAATATGTGAAAGCGACGTTTTTTTATAAAACATTAATTTAGTCTATTAACTTGTGATTATAAATGTTATTGAAATTGTATTGTTAATGATATTATTATTGTGTGTAAATAATAGTAGATTATGCACCAATGATATTGAATCCTGAACGTAACGAAGGACTCGCGAGGGTGTTATGAGTTGATTCCCGAGCAAAGCTAGGGAATTAAGACTGAGTCCTGAGTGCAGTGGGGGTGCATGCAGAGGGGCGATTCAAGCGTGCCCAAGACAAAACAACTTTATCCCCGAGGAGTGTACTTTACTTTTTGCACCTCCTGCGAGAAAATATAAAAAGAAAAGCTTCTAAAAACAGCATTTTATTAAAGTTAATTACTGTGAAAATATATGTTTGATACATTGGTCCAGTTGCAATAACGGGTCGTAATCATTTACTGTAATGTAATGTAGCCCATCATTAATGTCCCCACCGAGGGGCACTGGCCTTTACTCGGATACGAGTAAGATTAAGCCATACTCCACCGCGCTGGCTCAGCGCGGGTTGATGGAGGGGTATTACGACCACTACCACGTAGCGATAGTAGCCGGGACCTACAGCTTAACGTGTCATCCGAATCATTGAACGTCCGATGATGTACTTAAGATAAATTAATTATCTCATTGGTACATGGTCAGGAATCGAACCTGCATCACCTGTGTGAGAAGCAAGCGTGAAACCTATTAGATCACGGGGGTCGGAGGAATAATTTACTGAATTTCGTTATAGGCCGCTGGTTAATGTGATTTTCAGTTCTCATAGTTCTAATTGTTATGAACTCTTCAAAGTCTCATTTCGTGAAATACGCACGTCGCACAGCCTAGCCCAGCCCCCGAGGGGCGGGTCGGAGGCGGCGCGCGCTTATTTGGAAATAAGTGCGCGCCGAGCGGCAGTTATCTGAATGGAACACATTTTTAATATCGTAAAACAAAAGCCGAGAGTGTAGTTAGATGCTGCAATATACGTAGTAAAACTGCAAATATGCTATAACAATAGAAGATACAATTATATTTTCTTTCCACAACAGGATTAATGTATCAAAGATATTTTTTCACTTTTAATTTTATTTTAAAAAATGCTGTGTTTAGTAGCCTTCCTTTTTATATTGTCTAGAAGGAGGTCAGCAAAGTAGTGTATACTCCTCGGGGATAACGCTGTTTTATTTAGTTATGGGCGTGCTTGAACACCTCACTGGACTCAGGAAGCAGTCTGAATTCCCTCGCTTCCCTCAGGTATTAACTCATGACACCCTCACTACGCATGGGAGTTAAATAATAATAATAATAATACCTTGGACACAATTTACACCAATTGATCTAGCCCCAAACTAGGATTTCCTGTATCTTGGGTACTAGACAACGATAAACATACTAATATAGATCATTATTATACTTAGATAGATAAACAACCATGACTAGGGTACAAACAACGGATGTCTCATCAAACAAATATTTGCCCCCACCGGGACTCAAACAGTAGGTACTTTCAAAACAGTGCTTTATCCCGTCGTCGATGTATAAACAGGATATGTCGTAATAGTAGTTTATGTGACTGATACATAGTAGTTTATGTGACTGATACACTCTCGAGTGATGTTATTATGAATGATGAAAAACCCACTCTCGAGTTTTAATGCCTAATGTTGTACAGTTACATACACTAGTTTATCTACGCACATATCATAAGCTCTCTTTGATGTATTCAGGCACCGCATGTTCGACCCGCATTGTGGCATTGATCATTGCTCTGCACTTGTTTAGCTTGTTCAGTAGTACCAACTTCACATACAAACTAGGGGCTAACGCAGGAGGGCGTCGGCGTTCGAAATTTGAATGACATTCCAATGGTCATAATGTATCAATATTCAGATAAGAAATGAGTTTTCACCAAGTAGTATATCATTATGCTGGTCGTAACGTGCGGTTTTTGGACGCAGTCAGAGGGTTTATGATACGTGTGTAGATAAAACGTTTAATAGGTCATCATAATAAGCTGATATGAGGCACAGTTGAAACTTACAGAAAGATTCGGTAAGAAATAGTCCTTACATATGAAATTGGAGTTTTGCATGGGAGGAACATAAAGTCGTTTTTTTTTTAATATGATATATTTATTTAATCGAAGTATGATTGGTATCTACATATATACTTTTGTCATCTCATAGGTAGTTCTTCGATCCCTTTACTAAAAAAACATTCGGACGGGAATCAATATAATCTTTGAAGGCGGTTTGGACTGCCCCATCGGTGTTGAATGTTTTCCCTTTCAAGAAGTTACCCAAATTTCGAAAAAAATGGAAATCTGTTGGAGCAAGGTCCGGAGAGTACGGTGGATGTCTTAGACATTCCAATTGAAGCTCCTCTAATATGGTAGCCGTCTGTTGTGCAGTGTGTGGTCTAGCGTTATAATGAAGCAGCAGTGGCCTAGAGCGATTGACCAGCCTCGGTTGTTTAGCAGCTAGCTTTTCCATCATGATTTGCAGTTGCTGACAATAGACAACTGCCGTAATCGTCTGGCCAGATTTAAGAAAGTTGTAGTGAACTGGCCGTGAAGAAGACCGTGTCGCAGTTATTGCGTTGCATCGTTGCGGTTACCCGCCAATTCAGATTTTCGACTTACTGAAAAATTTGAATATAACCAAAAGATTCGTTTATCGTACCATAAAACGATACAATGAAGACTCTAGTGTAGATGACAGGTCAAGAAGTGGTCGCCCTCGCTCTGTTAGGACTCCAGCAGTGATAAAAGCTGTGAAGGCGCGAATTCAAAGAAATCCCATACGTAAGCAGAAACTGTTGGCCCTTCAGATGGGGTTAAGCAGGACCACGGTGAAAAGGGTGTTAAATGAAGACTTAGGGCTTAGGGCATATCGAAGAAAAACAGGACATCAATTGGACGCTCGTTTAATGGACCTGAGACTGAAGAGATGCCGCGCTTTGTTGAAGCGGTACGCGGGAAAAAAGCATCGGGAAATTCTTTTTTCGGATGAAAAAATTTCACCGTGGAAGAGAGCTACAACAAACAAAATGATAAGGTGTACGCATACAGCAGTGAAGAAGCGAGCAACCGTATTCCGCGTGTCCAACGAGGTCATTTTCCATCCTCGCTCATGGTTTGGTTGGGAGTCTCTTATTGGGGCTTAACTGAGGTTACATTTTTGTGAGAAAGGCGTAAAAACGAATGCAGTTGTGTATCAAAATACAGTCCTCAAGAACCTTGGGGAACCTGTTTCTCATACCATGTTTAATAACAGGCACTGGGTATTCCAACAAGATTCTGCGCCAGCTCATAGAGCGAAAAGCACACAAGACTGGCTGGCGGCGCGTGAAATCGACTTCATCCGGCACGAAGACTGGCCCTCCTCCAGTCCAGATTTGAGTCCGTTAGATTAAAAGATATGACAACACTTGGAGGAAAAGGCCTGCTCAAAGCCTCATCCTGATTTGGAGTCACTCAAGGCATCCTTGATTAAGGCAGCCGCCGATATTGACTTGGACCTCGTTCGTGCTGCGATAGACGACTGGCCGCGCAGAATAAAGGCCTGTATTCAAAATCGCGGGGGTCGTTTTGAATAAACTTTATTACCATAAGAATCTATGTTTTATTAAGTTCATTTTGCTATATAAATGTTTACATAAATAATAAACAAGTCTAAATTATTTCATATTGCACATGTGACAGAACTTATGACCTGACTGTGTATATATATATATATATATATATATATATACATAGTCAGGTCATAAGTTTAACAATAAAAACTTTTGAATTTAGAACGCTGGCCACAAAAAAGTTTATTGAATTCGAATTTCGAATTTTTCATGAAAATAAAAATGTGTGCTTTTTAGAATTTTCCTCATTTTTAAATATGGAGTGGACACTTAAAGAAGACCGTGTCGCAGTTATTGCGTTGCATCGTTGCGGTTACGCGCCAATTCAGATTTTCGACTTACTGAAAAATTTGAATATAACCAAAAGATTCGTTTATCGTACCATAAAACGATACAATGAAGACTCTAGTGTAGATGACAGGTCAAGAAGTGGTCGCCCTCGCTCTGTTAGGACTCCAGCAGTGATAAAAGCTGTGAAGGCGCGAATTCAAAGAAATCCCATACTTAAGCAGAAACTGTTGGCCCTTTAGATGGGGTTAAGCAGGACCACGGTGAAAAGGGTGTTAAATGAAGACTTAGGGCTTAGGGCATATCGAAGAAAAACAGGACATCGTTTGGACGCTCGTTTAATGGACCTGAGACTGAAGAGATGCCGCGCTTTGTTGAAGCGGTACGCGGGAAAAAAGCATCGGGAAATTCTTTTTTCGGATGAAAAAATTTTCACCGTGGAAGAGAGCTACAACAAACAAAATGATAAGGTGTACGCACACAGCAGTGAAGAAGCGAGCAACCGTATTCCGCGTGTCCAACGAGGTCATTTTCCATCCTCGCTCATGGTTTGGTTGGGAGTCTCTTATTGGGGCTTAACTGAGGTACATTTTTGTGAGAAAGGCGTAAAAACGAATGCAGTTGTGTATCAAAATACAGTCCTCAAGAACCTTGTGGAACCTGTTTCTCATACCATGTTTAATAACAGGCACTGGGTATTCCAACAAGATTCTGCGCCAGCTCATAGAGCGAAAAACACACAAGACTGGCTGGTGGCGCGTGAAATCGACTTCATCCGGCACGAAGACTGGCCCGGCCCTCCTCCAGTCCAGATTTGAGTCCGTTAGATTACAAGATATGGCAACACTTGGAGGAAAAGGCCTGCTCAAAGCCTCATCCTGATTTGGAGTCACTCAAGGCATCCTTGATTAAGGCAGCCGCCGATATTGACATGGACTTCGTTCGTGCTGCGATAGACGACTGGCCGCGCAGAATAAAGGCCTGTATTCAAAATCGCGGGGGTCATTTTGAATAAACTTTATTACCATAAGAATCTATGTTTTATTAAGTTCATTTTGCTATATAAATGTTTACATAAATAATAAACATGTCTAAATTATTTCATATTGCACATGTGACAGAACTTATGACCTGACTATGTATATATATATATATATATATATACACAGTCAGGTCATAAGTTCTGTCACACAATAAAAACTTTTAAATTTAGAACGCTGGCCACAAAAAAGTTTATTGAATTCGAATTTCGAATTTTTCATGAAAATAAAAATGTGTGCTTTTTAGAATTTTCCTCATTTTTAAATATGGAGTGGACACTTAAAGAAGACCGTGTCGCAGTTATTGCGTTGCATCGTTGCGGTTACGCGCCAATTCAGATTTTCGACTTACTGAAAAATTTGAATATAACCAAAAGATTCGTTTATCGTACCATAAAACGATACAATGAAGACTCTAGTGTAGATGACAGGTCAAGAAGTGGTCGCCCTCGCTCTGTTAGGACTCCAGCAGTGATAAAAGCTGTGAAGGCGCGAATTCAAAGAAATCCCATACGTAAGCAGAAACTGTTGGCCCTTTAGATGGGGTTAAGCAGGACCACGGTGAAAAGGGTGTTAAATGAAGACTTAGGGCTTAGGGCATATCGAAGAAAAACAGGACATCGTTTGGACGCTCGTTTAATGGACCTGAGACTGAAGAGATGCCGCGCTTTGTTGAAGCGGTACGCGGGAAAAAAGCATCGGGAAATTCTTTTTTCGGATGAAAAAATTTTCACCGTGGAAGAGAGCTACAACAAACAAAATGATAAGGTGTACGCACACAGCAGTGAAGAAGCGAGCAACCGTATTCCGCGTGTCCAACGAGGTCATTTTCCATCCTCGCTCATGGTTTGGTATGGGAGTCTCTTATTGGGGCTTAACTGAGGTAAATTTTTGTGAGAAAGGCGTAAAAACGAATGCAGTTGTGTATCAAAATACAGTCCTCAAGAACCTTGTGGAACCTGTTTCTCATACCATGTTTAATAACAGGCACTGGGTATTCCAACAAGATTCTGCGCCAGCTCATAGAGCGAAAAGCACACAAGACTGGCTGGTGGCGCGTGAAATCGACTTCATCCGGCACGAAGACTGGCCCGGCCCTCCTCCAGTCCAGATTTGAGTCCGTTAGATTACAAGATATGGCAACACTTGGAGGAAAAGGCCTGATCAAAGCCTCATCCTGATTTGGAGTCACTCAAGGCATCCTTGATTAAGGCAGCCGCCGATATTGACTTGGACCTCGTTCGTGCTGCGATAGACGACTGGCCGCGCAGAATAAAGGCCTGTATTCAAAATCGCGGGGGTCATTTTGAATAAACTTTATTACCATAAGAATCTGTTTTATTAAGTTCATTTTGCTATATAAATGTTTACATAAATAATAAACATGTCTAAATTATTTCATATTGCACATGTGACAGAACTTATGACCTGACTATTTATATATATATATATATATATATATATATATATATATATATATATATATATATATATATATTGTAAGCCATCAAAGAAATCAAATAAATAAATAAAAACACTATACCTAGGTATAGGCAGAGGGCCTTAGACCGCTGCAGTCCGATATGAATTTCTTCTTTTTGTTTTAAGGCGTGTTTTACTAATACTAGGTATGCATGTTACTGAGTTTGGTTAGTTCTTTTAAGAGCAGGGACCCACCAATTACACGAATTCATTGTAAGTGTAAGATTATATATTATCAAATTTACAAAAAAGGAAACCTTTTTTACATTTTACTTTTTACATTTACTTACATACAGGAACATACATTGCTTCTGGCCCCACACTAGGGTACTCTGTGTCGTGGGAACCAGAAACAGCGACGTCACACACATATCAACATCCAAGACCTGGTTCTTTTATACTCCAGCTGGGAGTATAAAAAACTCAGGTCTTGGATGTGTTCTGCCATAGTAGGCAGACCCACAACCGCTGCGCCAGAGGTCTTCAGGTAACTTTCGCGAAACTTACCTTGGAAAAGGAAACTGTCGAGCTAAATCTCAACTCTAGATCAGGGATTCTCTCTTTCTCTCTCTCTCTCTCTCTCTCTCTCTCTCTCTCTCTCTCTCTCTCCGTCTTTTACCTTTCATTTCTATAGATAAGACAAGAAACCAACTAGCAGGATCATGTCTTGTACTATAAATAATTACAGCTCAAATTTACTCTACTTAAAGTTGTATAAAAAAAACAAGAAGTGCTGATAATGGTCTGTAAGCACTTAAACAACGGCGTCTGGGCGCAGTTCTTACAACCAAAGATCGTATAAGCTGAGACATAGTTGTGGTGTAGGTAAAAAAGCTGTAATAAGATGCAAAGATAGTGAACTAGTTACTAAATGTCACACAACCCCCTAAAGTTGTGATTTTACAATGATTGTTGTGAAAAAGCTGCTGCATTCGTTTGTAACACAAAAATGCCCTAAAAGTGGTCAAATAAAGTTGCATTTAGACTAGTTGGTAGGGTAAAAGTAAATTATTGCTGATTTCCAACTTTTTGGTGCAGAGAATGACGTTGAATATTAGCTTACAAGTATTGTTGACATTGGCAACAGGATCAACCTCTCAACAACCGAGGGTAGATGGGACTGGTCGCGATTTTGAACCTTATGCAAAGGTAATCAAATTTAAAACCTTTAACGGCAAAGTGGCGTTGGTATTCAAGAGGTCAAGTGTATAATTTATCTACCGTGAAAATGAGATGACATCTGCAGTAGGATAGATTAATTATTTAGGATAAAGATTATGGCTGTTCTGTGTAGATCGGCTATGTGAACTTGGCACCCAACTTTACAAAAGTTATTTTTCCGGTGTTTTTCGAAATAATTCGATATGTGTTCAGGCCTCTCGGCACCCGATGACCTCGCAGGGGCCCATAGCTACGAGGTAGCGTAGCGATCAGATGCCAAGAAGCAAGAACGTCGGCGATTCACCGAGCTAAGTAATAGATTCTATCTGACCTGGTCTGTGCTTCGTTCCCGTCAAACACCTGTCTCTCTGCAAGGCCTGGGTGCACCCTAGGCTCTTCTTGGTAGACAGGTTCTTCAGCCAACCAGGTATGGCTGGCAGGCCAGCTTCGACGCACACAGTGTTCCAAATACGAACTTTATCTGGTTCGGAGAACCACAATACACTCAGCTATAAGACAATCCTGAGGGGAGCCCGAATACAATTGCAGATGGCTTACGATTTAATTTTAATGCCCAAAATCAATACGCGTCACATTACGGGGGCTTTTCGTCTGTCAGTTGTCAAAAAAACTGCTCGGTTGACAGCTCCGTCAAATTCAAAATGGCCGTTCCGAAACCATCGATCGAGTATCGATTCTGAATCGAACAATATGGATAGTGGATAAGGTAAGTGCGGTAAATAAGGACTACCTTAATTAAAATGTATTAATATTACTAATGAAATTATGAATAAAAACAAGTCTTTAGAAGAATATTTGCTTTATTGGGATAAAGAAAAAGTACAAATGTTGGTGAAACATATGAGATGTGAATTTAATTTAGTCCTTTTAAAAAAAGCTTATTGTGGACCTTATTAAACCACGGTATTTTAAAAGGGGCCACTTTCCAACTTATAATTTAAGATATGAAATCAAGAAAAAAATACAAAATATTACTTTTTTCTAGCATACATCAACTTTTGGCATCAAAAATATATAAATTAAATGTTTAATTAACAGAAAAACAAAAAAATGGACCTTATTAAACTCACAGAAACAAAACTATTTCAAAAACACTTTAAACATGTATATTTTAAACAAAGAATATACATTTTTAACAAACTATTGGCAACTTTTTTAAATCTTTTCAAAAACAATAAAAATAAACATTGGAAAGATAATACTGGCCCTTATTACACTTATGAAAAGTAATTTTGAGATCACACATAAAAAATAATGAGATCAGTCTGTCCTTCCTTGGATGAATCTCTATAAACGGATCAGTCATTCAGATCATAAATGTCTAATTATAATTACAGAATAAGCAATCAAAATCAACGTCATCTTTCGTAAGGCCCAAACATTCCTCGTGGTACCATCTTTGGCATGTTGGGCATTGTCGCATGTCTTCAAATTTTTCTGTGAAACAAGCATAGCAGTACCATTTATCATCTGCATGGTTCCCTTTGTTTTTACCTTTAATAGCTCCACTATTTTTCGTTTGACATGCCTTTCCTTTTTTATTTGTGCATTCTTTCTTTGAGTTTGCCTTCTTGCTAGGTTTGTCCTTACTTTTTACTTCCTTACATTTCTGTTCGTTTTCTTTTACTTTCTTTTTCTGGATGTCTTTTCTGTTTTCTCTTTCTGTAAACAAATCTTTCGTCACTATCCGGGCTTTATAATTGATGGCTTTACGCCTTGGCTTTACGCTTTATTCTTCACGATACCTAAGTTTGGTGTCGGTATTAGTTGTCGGAATTCAGTTTTAGTGCTTTTCTGAGACTTCAACCTGACTAATGGAACCTCGTCTTCTGAATCGTCTTCTGTAGAAGAATGTTCCCGCCTTCTTTTGTTGATGTTTACAAATGAAGATACATCGACAGGTTTAATGGGAGTACGTTCTTTTCTTCGCGCCGCAGCCACGTTATCGTCATCTTCAGAAGAGCTATATATTTGGCTATATAGCGGCTGACGTTTATGAGGCGAAAACGTCATATTGACGGAAGAATCGGATTTGATTCAGATTCTTCAGAACCAGAATCTGTTGTGGTGTAGTCAACCAAACGTTTCTTTACTCCAACACTGCTAACAGGAGAAGGTAGGCTATAGTTTTGTATTAAAGACGGCGAGCCATCAATAATGGTCTCGTCCGAATCACTGCTATGGCTCCGTGTTGCGCGCTGGGCTCTCAAGCCTGAAGGGCCAGGAGTCGGAGAACTCTCCGACCTGGTTTTCTTGCATCGGGTGATTGGTCGGTATTGACGGTTGATAGGCTTTATCTGGAATGGCATTTGGGTCAAAAGGATAAAGCCCGGTAGCTTTAAACCCGTTGACAATATTGGAATGGGTCATACATTTAGACCATATTTTGCTTAAGATGGAATTGAATCTGGCTTTGGTAATCGTTCTGCCGGGGTATTGGTACAGATATGATAAAGCTTCTTCATCCCAGTAAACCTCAAATGATTTGTTGACACTTCTGTCAAGTGGCTGGAGCCAGTGAGTGGTGTTGGATGGCAAACAGTATAAAACTATATTTTCTTTCTCCGCTGCGTCTCCAATACTATAATCTAAGTGGCAAGAAGCGCCATCAAAAACAAGTAAACACTTGCCGGGAGTTTTGTACTTTCCCAAGTGATGGATGAATTCTGTGAACAGAGACGTTGTCATGGACCCTTTTTTGCCATTCGTACCAATGATCCAGATGGCAAATCATCATTGAATTCTGGCTTCATTCTCTTCCCCTTAAACAGTATCATCGGCGGGATAGCAGTGCCTACTGCATTTACGCACATGGCAATAGTTACGTTTTCTGCGTGCTCTGGTGCAACCAAGGGCACATTTTTAGCCCCTTTTTCTGCTAAGACCACTGGTTGATTATGTATGGTTAACCTACAACCTTTTTCTTCCATATTATATAGACGTCCGGGGCTCTCTCTAATCAGTTCTTCGTATATTTTTTATATTCGTTTAAGTGCTGATTTACGATTGGTTTATTAACTTTCTGAGCCCTTCCTGGATTTAAGATCTGTACCTTTCGCTTTGATATATCGGAGTTTCGCTTCAAATACAATTTTAACCAATCCTTTCCTGCTCGTTTTTTGGAGCGATTAAATTTGTTTGGAATGTCATTTTCGTCACAAAAAACGTAAGCTTGGTGTCGAATTGATTTTGGTTTTAACGGTAAGCCTACAGCAGCAAGTCTTTTTATTCGCGTGGCCAAATCAGTCTCTTGCTCTTTTGTTAAAATTGTACGACGCCCAATTTGTTTTTCGACTTTGCCACTTTTCAAATAATTGACTAAAGTTCTTCTGGGAATAGAATAACGCGGGGCTGCTGCACGTTGTGACATTCCTCCCCGGACGGCAGTCATAGCATCTTCTAGTTGTTTCAGTGTCCACGAACCTCGTTTCTTCTTAGGAGGTGGTTCCATGATCCTGTACAAGCAAAATAAGCTTTTGCAAAATATATCAAGCAAGCAAAACATAATTAGAGATTCACGAATTCTGACCCTTTTTTTGGAAACTTTAATACCTACTTGACTTTTTTAACTTTCAACAAAGAAATTATAAAAAGAAATGAAATATATCTTGTCTCCCAAACGCCTAAACCAAATGAAAAAGAAAAAAAAAACAGGTATTTTAAGCAATTAATTATCTTAGTGTGATTGGAAAGTAATATTTTCATATGTTTAATAAGAGCCTGCCCATTTACCCGCCACGAATGTGGCCCTTATTAGGCTTTGCAACGAATCATGCGAGACTCTTTAAAAATGTCTTTATTTATTAATGAAAAGTCAAAACTTACCTTGATTAGACATCACTATTAACTTAAATTTATTGTTTTATGTTGAAAAACACAGAAAACAGCGTATTTTTGACAATATTTCTATATTTTCACAAAAAAATAATAGTAACACGGTAACGCTCGTCTAACGCTCACGATGAATGCGTGGCAACTGACAAGATGGCAGCCCGTGGGCTACGTGCCCTATAAGATTAGCGTTGCTATTGGTCCTTTCTAAGTGTGCGTGAGTTGAAACATGTAAAACGTTTGAGAGTGTGTTTTTCTGAGAGTGGCCCTTAATAGACTGTGGCCCTTACTACACGCAGGTACCTTAGTAGTAAGACAATTTGCTTTGGAGGAATTTAAAAAAGGAGAATGGCCAAAGTCCATACAAAAAACACCCAGGCCCGGCTATCTCAATGAAATTCGAATTATGTCCCCCAAAAACCACAGCCTGCGGCTGTCTATTATATACATATGAGGTAAACCAACGGTAGAGGTCACAGTGTATTCCTAGATGGAATAATTTGGACAACAGGGCGGCGAAGTCCACACGTTCGAAAGCTTTCTCTAAATCTGTGTAGACCACGTCAATCTGTCTGCGATTGTCTATCTCTTCAAGTACAAAATAAAAAAACTGTCAGATTACTAACAACTTTTTTACAACACATGGTAAGACTTCTGTATAAAAGTAAATTGAATGCTACAAGCATTCCTTGTCTGTTGTACAACTATTATGGTACGTGAATGTCCCTAGAAAGAAATCTAGATCACAGTTATACGACAGTTATAAAAAAGAACAATTTTTATTAGAATAAACATTTTACAACATGGTTTTGCGACTGAAAAGCACACGGTTTCACTCTTAGCCACACCAAGGCATAACACCCCGGCATATGAGCGCTGGCAGCAGGCTGCAGGCGGTCCGACTGTGGATCGCACTTCCTTGCACTATAAGTATTCCTCCCACTATTTTATTTTCCAAAAACCGGGAAACCATGGCTTCGATTTAAGATTTAATAATGATGGCATTATTTTTTTATCTCTCATACATAAACGAGAATCGCGATTGCCCTAGTACAGAATTGGGCCCGCATTGGTGTAACTCAAACTGGACGTAACTGGTATATCTACGGACCTGCCTAATATAGTCGATGAATCTATAGTTAAATAGATCCTGCCAGTGTATTTAATGATTAGAATACACATAGACAAGTCCTCGAAATACATTAAAATTGGTCAGACAACCTCTAAACAAAC
The DNA here is from genome assembly GCA_949825045.1 of Argyresthia goedartella. Classification (NCBI taxonomy): domain Eukaryota; kingdom Metazoa; phylum Arthropoda; class Insecta; order Lepidoptera; family Argyresthiidae; genus Argyresthia; species Argyresthia goedartella. The sequence continues at coordinate 19,112,205 of OX463810.1, forward strand.
AGCACCTGTGCTATTGTGTCAAGTTACAGGCCGTGCCAAGATTCTTTGGCTCCGAGCGAGCTGTGAACTATCAACCTCGCATAAGATAAGGTGGGGTGAGTGGAGAGAGGGAGAGGGGTGACAGCTCGCTCAGAGCCAATAAAACTTGACGCGAACTGTACTGTACATTATTCCTCAGGAATAAACGTGGAGAACTTGTTGCCCCTGATGACAAATATATTGAATTGTATAAAACAATGGTCAATATTTTTATATAAATAGGACATTATCTGATGTACGTCATATCAGAACCGCAAAAGCCACCTATCAGAGACGCGAGAAAAACGAAGTGGAATAAACCTTGCTAACATCGAAAACAACAAATAGTGAACACATGAAGCACGCCTGCATCTCATGTCACGAATCGAATGGCGTAAATATCTCTGTCCCGTCTGTCTCGTCTATCGAACATCTTGGCGCTAATTTTTTTGTAAATACTGCTTGCTCTTTGTTCACTCGCGTTCAGGTCAAGTTACATTGGTGTAACAGTATATCGTAGTCCCTATGACGCACGAAATAAGAAAAAAGTGCTGAGGTTTTAACTTGACGAGATCTCACCGGCTGCAAGTGCGGTCGTCGTTGTCGTCCCCGTGACCCAAATCTTGGCTATGACGTCACGGAATACCCGACGAAATAATGTGGGTTGCGCGCATCTTGGCCGCATCAACAAACAAACTGTCCTCTGTTTGCGATTTACTCCGATACAATCTAATAAAATGTGTAAGCAACACCTGCTGTAATGTTGAATGACCGGCCCATTTGAAGCTGAAGACAGAATCCGTGCACTTTTAGTGTCATGCGTATTTGTCACGCGGGACGCATGTGGGGTCAATCCGATAGTAAATACTTGCGTGCGTGAAGAAAAAGCCAGCAAGACGCTGAAGAGGCTGTTAGAGCCAAACATCATTGATTCTACAGCACTTTCGATAAGGTTTAGTATTCTTAAGGTTCCACATGAGATTCTGTAGATTTTTGAGAGAGTAGTTACATATGATATACAAATATAAACGCATCGGTAGGAGACTGTGGGCTGGACGTTCCGATTTTCAAAAAACACGAAATTTTATTACATTAATGAAGGGAAGGGAATGTCCAAGACATGGAAGTACTACTGAGATATCTATCGTATATAGTGTTACTATAGTATTTTTTACTAATATATCAATAGTTTTTTCTACAGCAGTATGTTTTTGGCAAATCTCTGAGTGGAACATTCAGCCGCGGGCATGGGGCGAGTTGTTCCACCTTCGGCGTAATTAGTTTCGATTAGATTATGAAAACATATAATGATAATAACATAGGTTTTATACAAAAAGAACCCTGTTTACAGTAGAATATATTTATTGTTTATGATATGCATAATTCAAACATTAAAAATCAACAAAACATAACTGGTTAACCTCAAGAATTTTTTTCAATCTGGTAACTTTTTTCATAGACATGTATAATTTTATAAATCTTATCAGATGCATATCTGAACCATACAGAATAACAAAACATAACTGATATACCTCGCGCCACGAATTAAGAGCGCTGGTCGACGTTGGCGGTAATTACTGCGCATATATGTACAGGCGTGCAAGGCGCATATGTACATGGCGGCAAAGTGACTACTGCGCATTCATGGCCACCGCTCATAACTCGTGGCGCGAGGTATATCCTTCAGATACTTTGTTTAAATTGCTAAAAAATAATCGAGATCTGATGACCGCCTACCTCTAGATATTTTTTTTTTTAATTTAGTGAAATTATAATTATGATCAGTCTTCATCAGTTTTCGTACGTCGTAAATAAATTTGATAATCTACATTTTTATTCATCACTCATTTCGTCATCTGACTCACAAACATAAGTGACCTCTTTTTTGTCTTCTTTGCTTGTTCTTCAGCCCATGCCGTCTTTCTTGTGCGATGTTTTGTGGTCTTCTGCACTCTTGGAGGTGCCTTTGGGAATGGTTGTACTCTTTCCGGGCTAAACACAGGTTCTGGCTGTACATCACACTGAGGCAATGTTTGAATGTTGGATGGTTCTGGCTGTGCCAAAGTTATGCTGCTACTTGTAGAAGGTTGAGGCTATTCTGCTGACACAACTTCAAAAGAAGTAGCTTATGGTTTTAGACGATATGTCACGAAAGATGGAGCAAAATCTGCATTGGTACAAACTTCAGGGTTCAAGGCTTCAAGCACTATGTTTCTTAGTTAAGTTACCAGCTTTTAATTTTGTAACACATCGATGGAACGTCATGTGATAAATTTCAAGTTCTCTTGCCACAGCTTTTATAGGTTTTCCCTCAATGATGACCGTACTTGCAGCTTGATTCAATAGTGTTTCGGACGTTTTACCGCTCCCCGTCATTCACGTCACGTTTGTAGTTTAAAATCCTTAAAAAAGAAATATGGACAAAATAATTGCGGGTCAATTGGGGGTTGTTGCGGGGAACAACCAACCCCTCCAGGACGGAACTTGTAGCCCCAAATTACGTTAGTATATAAAGACATATTGGCAAACTGATACGATCAATGAAAATATTAGTCATATCAGAAGATACCCTACTAATGTCACTACAAACTTTTGAGTAATAGTATTTATACATTATTACTCAAAGCTACAAACTGGGAAAGTTACACATGGATCGGTCTCTACTAAACAGAGATAGACCAAATAGTTAACATTTGAAAATATTTACTTCCCCGATGTTTTGACAGCACTGTGCACACAGCCACTCGTAACTAAAAATGGCCGCCAGCGTTGCGCGTCATCTGACGCTCCATCGCCTAACTTCAAACGTATTACGATCTCTTTTCCTTGTTTAGTTATTGCTCTCGGAACAAATTACCCCGGGAACGTCCAGCCCCTGTCTCCCTACATAGCATTACATAGAAACAGGTGGTGTTAAATACAATCATGGCAAACGCATCGCACAAGCATATCGATCGCTTCCTAACGCCTCAAATTGGCGTATGAAATAAATTGGAAATTGATCACAAGGCGCTCGCGAGCCGCTAACAAACTATTAAAGAATTCCAAGCTGCTGCACGGCTGCACCAGAGGCAAAAGCCATTTCAAATAATAAATAAACGGTCAAGTACGAGCCGGACACGCGCTTGAAGGGTTCCGTACTAACGCACAATGGTAAACAAGTTTTTTGTATAATTTGGGGATTAGTACATTTCCCTATTTTTTCCTGTATTATTAAAAACCTATATTACGAATGCTAAATACCTATATTACGTTTTTTATTTGGTCAGTAGTTTTGGAGATTAGAGCTTTTCGTCTTTTTTTATTAAATATTTTTTAAGTAAGTACTGATGTGGTCCCCATTGAGCCCCCTATTTAAGCCATTCATTTTTCTATATTTTTCCTGTAATATTAATATAAAAACGGACTTTTCCCAAAACAAATTGGTCAGTAGTATTGGAAAAAAGAGGAGGAAACGTGTATTTTTTCCTTTTTCTTATTTCTTTTAACTAAACCGTAAACGAAAAGAAATATATGTGACCCTCGCAATAAGACCTTTCATTTGACATATAATATTTATAAATATAAGTGACAGCTTTGTTTTTGTTTCTGATTTTTACCCCAATTGTGCCCCCCTATTTAAATCCATACATTTCTCATAATTTTTCCTGTAATATTAAATTAAAGGACCATTTTTTTTTCAAAATTCTAGGGTCAGTAGTTTTAGAGATAAGGGGGTGGGAGGGGGGGTAACATTTTTCTTACATTATTTTTAACAAAGCATTTCAGGTTTATGAAAAAAAAATGAGATCCTCACAAAAGACCTTTCATATGTCATACCTTTACATACACACGATACCTTTTTTATTTTTTTTGCCCAAATTTTAAACAATACATTTCTCATTGTTTTTCCTGTAATATAAGAAATAATAATACGTAATATAAGTAGACCTGTAGTTCGTTTTTTTTTTAATTCTGGAAACTTTAGTTACCTAGAAAAGGGGGGATGGTACCGCCGGTACCTTATTTACTTAAATATTCTTTTACACACCTAGGACAGACACACGAGTGTTCCTATAATTATAATCATTTCGTTTTCCCTTATTATATGGTACGAAACCAAAAAAAAAAAGAGCACCACTTTTCTTACATATTAATAGTCGATTACATTACATATCCTTTTCAAGAAGTAGAAAATCACTGTGTACAACGGTCATATTGCTGTTAGCCAGATGCCAGCGCGATACTGCGAACGGCGCGGCGGGCGTACTGTTTGTAGTATCCCGGTTTTATCTAAAACGCGCTGGCTTATCGCAAGTATCGCGTGATTGAGGAAACACGCTTGTATTTAACAACAAAGCCCCCCAGTTTAAAAATAGTTTTTGTATGGAACCCAATAACCAAAAGTTTCATTTTGTGGCGCCTAATACACAACTCTTTTATTAGCACCTAACACTTGACACCTTGAAATTAAGTACACCTTAACTATGCCAGCACACAAATCGTTTTATTACAATATCTAGGTACGTATGAATCATTAAACTGTTTTATTTTACGGAAAATGAGTTGATTAACATAAATTCTCTTGCAACACCAGGTACAAGTACCTACAACTAGTACAAGGTTGATTTTGACGTCAAACATAGGTATTTCGTGTCACCCACGGCGATGTATGTTTTGTTCCTTTTACGGTACACCACGTAAATCAACACTACCTAAACTACTCTTACTACAACAGTAATCTTTAGACGGTAGCGTGTTTGTATAATTCCACAAAAAATAAACTCAAGTATGCTCAAAATATACATTTTCACATCAAATTAGGTAAAGGTTTACCAAAAATTACATTTTCTTTCATACTAATATTACCTATAAGACTTTTTTAACTCGATCAAATAAGGTATTTGACACCATAGATAATATTGGTTTCTGACTGAAAGTGACCTATTGCACCCAATTCAGTTCAAAATTTGTTCGAAATTGCCATTTGAGCTATTTAAACACCATGTAAAAACGACTTTGTCTAAAAATGTATATCACAATGTTCAAGATTAATTCATTGTCGGGACTGATCTAATTCACCACAGAACTCGTTGTTAATAATTTTGTAATTATTTCTTCCTGCAGATTATTTATATAATAATATTTGTATTAGTTAAACATAATCAATTTTAAAAGTGATCTAAAAATCAATCTGTGGTACTTTCTTCGACCTCCTTCTGCCATATTGGTCCAAAAAAGAGAACAGGCAAAAAATATAATTTGCTTAATATTTTCAATATATATTCAATAAAAATATATATTTTGTTACTAGCTTTTGCCCACGGATTCGCCCGCATTATTTATTTATTTTTTGTAATCAATATATTTCGAACCAATTGTACATTTTGCAAAATGAGGATAACATTTTTAGGTTGCTTTTCACAGTTGTTAAACTTTTTATTTTTGAAAACTTAAAATGCCTCTTTATTGAAAATAAGTTAATTTGTACACATTAAAGCGCAACCAATTATAAATTCCGTAGCCCAAGGGAATAATAAAAACATTCTTAAACAACAACAGAACGAAAGCAAAGCTGTATTTTAAAACAAAACAAAATTTACAAAATTGTCATAGAAATTTTGCACCCTTATTTTTGACATTTGAGGATCATTTTCGGAGTACGCTGTAACTTGTACTGCTTTATTTGTAACCAATAGGCTAAATACCATACAAACTTTCTACACCCATATTACCATAGGTGGAATTTCCAAAAATCCTTCCTTAGCGGATGCCTACGCTATGCAAGGTTATGTTAAAAATTTCTTTTTTTTTTGCTTTGAGACTTTGTATACACAACTTCATCCCCCTTTTCACCCTTTTGGGGGTGGAATTTTCAAAGACGCTGGAGTTATATTCAATCTTTAGCCTTAACACAAAATTTGAAGATCCTAAATTCAAAACTCACGGATTATCTACAAACTTTCAACCCCTATTTTACCCCATTAGGGATGAAATTTAAAAAAAACGCTGAGACATGTTTCCTTTTTATTTTAAACGTCAGTCTAAACACAGAATTTCAAGATCCTACTAACATCAAATCTGACGGACTTTCATATAAACTGCAACCCCTATTTTACCCCCTTAGGGGTAGAAAAAAAAACTGAGAAACGTGTTCATTCATTTTCAATCGTCAGCCTAAACACAAAATTTTATGTTCTTTACTTCAAAACTGACGGACTTTCATATGAACTTTAACCCCCCATTTTACCCCCTTAGGGGTGGATTTTTTGACAATACGGCCTTATTCCTTGTCTACATTATAAATGGAACCTCTATGCAAAATTACAGCTTTCTAGGTTGCAGGGTTTGGGCTGGGCGTTGATGAGTCAGTGAGTGAGTCAGGCCTTCTCTTTTTATATATGTCGCATTCGGTTGGTTAAATCAGACACTTAACTAACTCTCTAGATCGTTACCTAATTAAATGCCAACGTTTAACCAAGGGTAAACAAAACAATCTATGTTGGCAATGGACGATGCCAAATAAATATGCGTAGTACTTTTTATTTTGTTCTTTTTTAGGGTTCCGTACCCGAAGGGTTCCAAACGGGACCCTATTACTAAGACTTCGCTGTCCGTCCGTCCGTCCGTCCGTCTGTCACCAGGCTGTATCTCAAGAACCTAGCTAGCTAGAGAGTTGAAATTTTCACAGATTATGTATTTCTGTTGCCGCTATAGCAACAAATACTAAAAAACAGGATAAAAGAAATATTTAAGGGGGCTCCCATACAATAATTCTTTCAATACCACATACAAACTTATGGATGCACCTGGTTACGTACATGGAGTGTGAAAGTAACCGCACCAATAACTTTGTAAACAATATTTTGCTGTGTAAAATCCAAACTATTCACTCCATACCATCGCTTCCATTGAACGGTGGTACGGAACCCTTCGTGCGCGAGTCCCACTCGCACTTGGCCGGTTTTATTTTTAATTTATACCTATTTTCATAAATTAATTTGAATATTTCGAGTAAAAGTCTAAACACTTTTTTAAATAACACCCTTCGCGACATAGATTGATCAACAATTTTTGAACGGTCACTTGCAGCTGGTTATTTCTGAACGAAAAAATCAATGTCACTCACATCAACTCACATGTGACATTCATAACAATAAAAACATTTCAGAAAATTGAGCAAAAGTCGGTCAACAATTCCTCTTCACTATAAAATGATGGAATTGTAAGTATTACAGTTTTTACTTATATTTAACACCCAAATAATATTATCAATTATTGTAAAACTATGGGAAACTCACGACCCTGAGTGACCGTTGAACCGATTTATTACACTAGACATGATTGCCTCGTTCTAATCTTAGGATTTCACAATCTGAGATCTCACCACTTTAAAACTAAATAAAACCGGTCAAGTGCGAGTAGGACATCGGACTCGCACACGTAGGTAGTATTTAATTTTTAATAATAAAATATTAAATACTACCTGGACTACATTCAAAGCCGTGCATCGAAAAATGGAAAAAGAGTTTTGTGTTTGTAGCATGTAAGTATTGAACTATGTACTCAGGTTAACCTCTTTGCGAAGTGGATAGAAATTGAGTAACTTATTTACAGAAATTGACTCAAATATGATTATATATTTATTCGAATGAGCAATTATTAATCGTATAATGACAAATAACCAAGCGCAAAACTCAATATCTGCAATTAAAGATCTTTTCCGATAAAAATCGGATTTCACCGATAAACAAATAAAACAAAATAGCTAAGAAAATGGCCATACCAATAATTTCTTGTATGGGTACTTCTTTTAATTCTTAAAACCGTGTTTCATTATTTGTTGTTATAGCGGCGACAGAAATACACCCTCTGTGAAAATTCAGCTCTCTACTTATTTTGTTTGATCCGGTAGAGCCCAGTGACAGACGGACAGACGGACAGCGGAGGCTTAGTTATAGGGTTCTTCAGGTACGGAACCCTAATAACTATATTATCTATATTTATTTACGTTCTGACTGACAACTGAGTTATTGACAGACGGGAAAGCTGTCAAGTGATACTTGACAGTTTTACAGCAAATGAATGGCCTATCAATATTTTGTTTTGTTTGGTGACGCACAGAACTGAGAAATTTGCTACTCATTGGTTATATTTAATTAAACGACTTTAAAAAAACCGGCCAATTGCGTGTCGGATTTCGCATATTTAGAGTTCCGTGCCAAATGTAGAATATAAGCCTAAAAATGAGGGAAATACTCAGGAAAAAACCGTTTTTTTTATATTTTGGTACTTTTTAATAAAATATACGTAATAATAAACAATATCACCAAATTTTAAGTTAGGTCAATGGGTCAATGGGAAATTAAAAATGTCTTCGGTACAAGATTTAAAAAAGCTGACTTGGCCTTGGCTTCTCATTCCTTTGTTTTCCAATATTTTTAAAACAAAGTATTTATCTACTCCACTAGCTCTAAACAACGATACCCCATTTTTTTCGCGCGCCCCTTAAGAACATTTTTTTTTTTTTGAGAATTTGTATGTTCTTGGGTCAACCAAACGTTTATACTGTAAAAAATAGAAGACTAACTATTTGACTGTAAACCCTGTGTGACAGACGACGGACGGGCGGACGGACGGGCACGTAAGTGACAGCAACCGTTTGGACCCTTCGGGTACGCAACCCTAAAAATGGGAGTTTCTCAATTATATACGTATGCATGTAATATAATCGGAAAAGCAGAATATTCACAATGTTATACAACATTTCATGGCTGTATTTATGCGTGTATGTTTGTATATTTGTAAGTATTTCTCCGAAATCATGAATCTGGTTATGAACAATTTATTTTATTGGCGTCAATTTAATCCAACTTAGGGAAAAGTGCAAGTTTTATAATTATAGATAGGTAGTCAAGCTTATTAATACGACCTGGACAACAAAGGAATGATGATCGGTAGGTAACTAGGGAAAAATGCAAGTTTTAATAAAATAGATTCCGTAGTTTTGGATTTATGAAAAATGGGACTGAAAAATAACAACTGGAAAACTTGACAAATTGGCGGTGTGAAGTTGTGAGTATAATATAAGGCTGGTGTTTAAACGATTACCAAAAAATTCGAAAATTTACTACCAATAAATTCGAAATGACTGCCAAAATGGATGGATGTCCACCAAATTGTGTTTGGATAAATGATCACCAAACTTCTTTTTATGTTTTGTGTACTTAAGTTTATGTTTTAAGTATTTTTTGTTGTTCTTACATGTTCAACCTAACACTTTTGATGGTCAAAAATATTTTGGGTAGGAAAAAAATATTTTGGTGGTTATTATATTTGTTTCCATAATATAATAGGAGTGCAACAAACACGGGAGGGTAAGGGTTCTTCGCAGAATTAAAAAAGGCTGACAGGGGGCCCAAAAAGACTTCTTTATCATAACAAATACAATCGCGAATAATAAGCGCGCTTTGTCGTGCGCTGCTCAAAACAAATCCCCACAACTTCCATGCAATGAACCTTGAATAATGGTCATTTGAAAGGTAATTTTGTTAGGTTTCAAATGATATCAAAATTATTCATTTTCCTACCTATGGCATTATTGCAATCCGTCAAAGTCGTGGACGTGTCTAAATCAATAGGAAGTGATATGAAAAGATAAAAAATATATTTACAATTTATGTTATATCCCCCTCAATATTTGGCCCTAATGACTGCCTGAAAACGGTTTTTCATTGACCGAATGAGTTTCCTGATGGATTCCTGTGGGATTTTCCGCCACTCTGCGACGAAAGCAGTTTTCAAAGCCGGAGTTCTCGTCCCATATATGTTCAATCGGATTCAAGTCCGGACTGATGGCTGTCCAGTCTACTGTAGAAATTTCGACTTCTTCCAGGTACAGTCTAGTCACTGCCGGCGGTGTGGCAGCGGATATTGTCGTGTATTAGCAGGAAATATTCTCCAATGGATACGGCTTAGGAGAGCACATGGCCTAGCAGAATGTTGATGTATCTTTCTGCTGTTAGCCCCCCTCCCCGGCCTCCACCAGGTATGACATCCCCGCCCACATCATACGGGAATGACCCATCCCCTATTGCCACTGTTTCCGCAAAACAGGATTATGTGAATCGCTGCCCCTGTCTCCGAAAGTCTCTCCATCGACGGTCGCTACCATGCAGGCACGTCCTGGTTTCGTCCGAGAACAGGACTCGGCTCAATTACTCCAAATTCAAATCGAAGTGATCGCCAGCAAACTGAAGCCGGGCTTGTCGGTGGGCTGGAGACAATCGGACCCTGTGGCTGACCTTTTTGAGGTCAAGTCCGCTTCTTTGAGTCTTCGAGTCGCTGTCCACTCGCTGACAGCTTCCAAACTTTGTAGGTACATCTCTGAGCTGCCGTTGGACGTCCACGCCGGTCAGGTGTCGATTCGGAGAGACCACTTCCCTCGTGATAATAAATCCTGACGCCAGATCCTGGTCTCCAGTCTCTCAAATCTCTCTCAACTTTTCAGTCTCTTGTATACCTAACTTGTTTTGCAAATAATATGGTGTTTTGTTTTAAAAACTGATGTCTTTTGTTTTTACGTTCCATGACAAAAGGTGAATATTTTTTGGTACGATATTGAAATAGGAAAGCTAACAAAATTTCCTTTCAAATTATATACCCTACCACAATCCATTTCATTACACAAAAACTGCAAAAAATTGTTCCGAGCAACGCGCAATGAAGTGATTCCTATTTAGTGTATTTCCAATCAACTTAAAATTACGACGTAAAAATATTTTTAAAACATAAGTAAACTTCAAATTAACTCACAGTAAGAAATATCATTTTTACACTTACACGAAATTTACCACCCAAACCAATTCAAGCGTCGGTTCAAAACAATATATTTTTTGAGGTAGGTGCCTAACTAATGTTAAAAAATTATAACTACCTACATTCAGTTTCTAAAGGCACCGAACTCAAAAAAAAAATTTTGTGCGACTACCAGGTGCATTCATAAGTTTGTGTATTAGAAGTTCAGCTTGCCAACAACAGAGTCGCGAGGTCTACACTACAGCCCACAGAGCCACTGGTAGGTAGGTTAGGTTAATTAACCTTTCCCCAACTCAGGCTCACGTCACGAAAACCGCCAACGACCATGTCATTTCACATCACGCCCGGCTTGCGGCGCACGACTGGCTTATCAAGTGATCCTGTTGGTAGCACTGTGAGACTTCCACTTCTGAGTAGCTGAAGTAACCCTCTCTTAGTATATATGAAATGTATGTCATTGCAACCTTAGTTTATTTTTGCACCATGAGAATCTCAGACTACTAGAAAATGCTCCCCTCTCGATACAACAATTGTTTATTTGCCGATTTTCTGGATGAATTTCACTACGATTTGTATATTTTCTAACACAAAAACAATAGTTTATAGGAATAAAACAAAGATTTACCCCGAATTCAAGCAAAAAACCTAAAACTTCGCGCACAGTTTTTTTTTATGAAAGTTGTACGGACTGTAATTGCAGGACCTAGTTTGTTAGTCACTTGACGTCTACACACGTACCAATCATGGCATATACCGCCCAACACAGCGTAATATTTAAAAAAAAACTGCGATAGAAGGGATGGGTCGTTAACGGTATTTTATGATGACTGCGATCGCAGTCATGGGTCTGTGAGAGGTTAAATAAAACACTAACACATACAACATATACATTCACGGTCGTATTTCAATGAGCTGCAGCTGCATCTTACATGATTAAGATTATAGAAGAAGCAGGATCGTGATCTTTGTATGTTATTTACGATGTTTCATCTACGATGGCTCAAGATTTTAAATAACTCCTCCAAAACAGTTAAGTTTTCCTCGTGCCATAAGTTTGCGTTATTTAAATCAATCAACGCCTTCTTGATGCAGTTTTTTATTTCTATAAAACGACTTATTGTTTCTATGCTGTTCCATCTCGTTTTAACGTCCCCATTAAGTGATTTTTCTACGTTGTGTTCCAGACGAACGTAATCTTGAAGTACTCCGTATTTTAGTGGACTTCTGCGAAATAAATTGACAATAAGCCGCGTGTCTTCAAGAACTCTCTTTAAATCTGGTCGGATTTCACGGGACTTCTCTCAACAATATCATGATCAGAATCGTAAGATTCTGAGTCTGATTCTTCAGACGCTGTGTTACTGGTCCTTTGTCTATAAAGAACGTCTGTCACCGCCAAATGGATCGCAAGGTTCATGCATAGCACCATCTCTGCTGGGCTCTCGCGGACAAAATTTTTTCATCACGTTCGGACCATCGCTTGTCGCAGCTACAATATCATGCACGAAGTTCATATTGAAATCAGCCAAGACTGTATCTACAATTATTCTTGTTTCTGGTGCTCCGCATTTCCCCGGTATGAATGTCAGACCCAAATTATAAACTTTTCCGTCTTTGCCATGTAAGTTTATATTGAAATAGCGCCTATTTCTGATGCTAGTCCATCCATCAAGAGTGATACTGAATCGTCCATTGTTATCCACGTACTTCTTCATGGTTGCGATGATTTCTTCTCTTTTTTCTTCAGCAAACGCCATAATTAATTTCATAACGTCAGATTCGCATTTCGGCATTTTTAGACCATCTTTGGTAACATAGCCTCGAATCACATCACTGTTGGTGATTGCTCGAATTGATATTCCGTCACATGCTGCTAACTTCGAGACGACTTCTCCAATAGTGTTGGGCATTTTAATATGCTGGTCCAAAGACGTCTGTTTCATAGGGGCCTTTTTTTCTGGTGGTGGTGAAGTGGAAATACCAGTAGCCGGTAAAGATGCCGAAGTTGATGCCTGCAAAGATTCTTCATTGGATCGATATTTTATGTTTATGCCATGTACTGTTGTCAAGTGTCTTGCAAGTCCACTGGTAGATGAGCCTTTGCAACTTAACTCTTTTGGGCATCGATTACATTATGCCTTTTCTGGGCCTTTTTTCTTAAAATACTTCCACACTTCTGAAGCTGTTCGAGTATCCATCTCACCCTTTAACAAATTAAACCTTAACATTTAGTTATGTCGTTACATTTTATGCTTATTTATCAACAATTAAAAGCGTGAAATTTAATCGGTGATCAGGAGAAGAAAAATATGAATATCTAGCTAAAATTAAACTTAATAGGCGAGGTCTCACGCAATTCACCTTACTGTTTAATTAATAAAAAGCTAAAACATAATTAAAACTAATAACCGCTTAGATACATGGTCAACCTGCGAACGACTTCCACGTCACTCATAAATTGTCATTGCCCTTAAATAAAAGAGGTTGTAAGCTTCACAGATACATATTAGTTAGGTGTCAAGGAATTTAGAATAAACTTAATTTCAAAATAAAAGTTCATAGAAAAAATTAGTTTGTTTTCATGTAATTAAGACTTCAACGTGACCGCCATCAATTACTGAGTTAAAAAAGTTGGTACCTGATCACCGATTAAATTTACCGTTTATATCCCAAGGTGTTAACAAACATACATATAAATAAAAAATATACAGAATTTGCAACTTACCAATGATGACAATAATTTGTTTTATCATAAACTCACTTGTTCTTTCACTTTTGTATTCCGTTAAAAATTTCACGACTATCACGTTGTTCAGGTGAACATCTAACTGATTCTGACGAAAATAAATACTACTTACTCCTTACTTCGGATAAGTGATTAGGGGCTAGGGGGCTGCGGTGAAACAAAGAAAACCAGATTGGCGCTGACCCTGCAGCTGCAAAACAATGATACACACATTTTCTAAGAATTCGCAACTACACTTTGCGAAAGATAGCGACTGACTTCATGCATATATAGTTTTGTTGAAGTACCGCCCTACAAAATTGAAAATTTTCTCTAGGTACAAATCTCTAGTTACTTTAGGTTATATCATTCATAAAGTCCTGGCTGGCCAACGAATACTTGTCTTTCTTGTTACCTACACATCTTTTTAGAGTTCTTTGTGCATAACGATAAAGATTGGCAAGCTTTTAGAGTTAAAACTGACATAAAAATCAATGGCGGAATTTCCCGGGAATTCCCGGGAATCGTGAACATTTTCCCGGGTTCGGGAATGACTTATTTACCGGGAATAAATTAGGAAGGTACTCACTTCACATACTAATAACTTCGTTTTAGAATAGCCAAAATAGTAACTTCGTTTTTCATAGTGTTTGTATGAGTGACAAAGTTATTTACGGATTTTAATAAATGTTTTATAACTTAAAATCTGCTTATTTTATTTTGATCAAACCAATTTTCGCTGAAAGTGTTTGTTGAGATACAAAACATTTATTTTTATTTTTCACTCTCTTACTATAGTTATATTTTTCCACTTTGGAAGGGTCTGTCTCTTTAACGATCTACTTTGAGGAAAAATGTTTTCAGAAACCTCAACGTCATTTTTAAATACCTATCTATAGACACCACCCCACACATACATGTTTGATGCAAAAAATATTTTTTAGTTTCAGTTCCATTTATGGGGAGCCCCCCTTAATTTTATATTTTTTCAATTTTTGTATAAAATCGTAAACCGATTCACAGTAACCAACTGTATACCAAGTTTCAACTGTGTAGTTTCGGAATAAAGTTGCTGTCACATATGGACAGACAGACTGACAGACGGAAGGATAGACTTGATGAAACTATAAGGGTTCCTTGTTTCTCTACGGAACCCTCAAAATTACCAACAGAAACGGCTCTCAGTCCCCGGCAGCCCCGCTATTCCTAGTTCTGGCAGCGGCTCAGGTTCAGGCTGGGCAGAGAGTGCGAAGAATCTCCGGCAGAGATCCGGCTGCCACCATACGATGACTTTGGCTACATTCAATGCACGGACTTTGAAAACGATGATAGGCTTACGGAAATACTTTAAGAATTAGGAAAAATCAAGTGGGACCTTGTCGGCTTGTCTGAGGTTAGATGCAAAGGAAAAGATGTGACAAAACTACCTTGTGGCCACACCTTCTACCACAGGGGACATGAGGATTCGTGATACGGGGTAGTAGGATTCCTGATCAACAAAAAACTCGTATCCGCCATCTAGAGCGTGCAAAGTATCTCTCCAGGCGTTTGCTATTTAACGCTGAGACTAAACCAAAGATATCTTCGAAGTTGATACAGGTATACGCGCCAATCTCAAAATATAGCGATGATGGCGTAGAAGTCTTCTTTGAGGAAATGGAAAGTGTTATACGAACATTCCTGTTTCTACACCACCATAATGGGTGATGTTAATACTATAATTGGTTCACCACTTGGAACACTCTCTGTGGGACAATGTGGTCTAGGATGTCGGAACCCACGAGGGCAGGTTCTCGTTAACTGTCTTGAGCATCACAACGTGTTTGCTATAAACACCTTTTTCAAGAAACGGCCCTCCAGAAAGTGGACTTGGGCCAGCCCAGATGGTCAGACTCGAAATGATATAGGCTTTTTCGTCAGTGCACAAAAGAACAGCATTACCGATGTCAGCGTTTTAAGTCGTTTTAAGACAGCAAGATACACCGTTTAGTAAGATCAATATTTAAATATAACCTGCAGGAGAGATCAAATATAGTTCAAAATCATCATGTGAAATACGACAGTACAGTTTATTTCTATCTCCATAAAGAGTTTCGTCTTGATCTGAAAAACCAATTTGGCATAGAAGAAGAAAACTTAGATATAAACTTACTGAATGAGAAACTTTGTAATATCACTGTAGAAACGACAAAGAAACATCTTGGTGGCTCCATACAAAGGAGAAAAAACATACGCCTAAAACTCTTTCTCTTCTATCTCAAAGAGAGACATGAAAATAAAAAGTCAAGTAGATCAAAGGGAAGTAGAGAGATTGAATAAAATTATAAGGAAAACTATAAAACAGGATTCAATATCATATAAGAAGGGATTTGGCAAAGGCGAAATACTTTTGCTGAGCGGTAGGCACTCAAATCCAGGAATGCTGGAACAAGTACGGCTGGACGTGAACGAATCAGGCACCGCTCATGCGGGTATTGCGCGTGCTCAACATATTAGCTGGCAAAATAGATATCATTAATTGCTCAAACAATAGATCCGAAAGGCCACATTGTACTTTTTTTGTTACAATTAGGAATGTTACTTATAATTAAGATTTTATCTGATTCATTGTGTTTAGTTACTAGTCTGTAGCATTAGGCTCAGCCTGTAATGATAGATTTATGATTTATAAATAAATTATAACACTAAAATATTACAGAAACAATCAAACAAAATAAAAAACCAAAAGTTTTCAGGCGCAAGTTAAATAAAGGCAAATCAGAAATGAACAGACTTAAAGATAATTCAGGCAATCTAATCAAATCACAGATTGAGACAAAATTATAGAAACTGTTGAAGAGCTTTACGCGGAACTGAAGAACCAGAATCACCAGATATCCACCATCCAAGGGCAGAACCAATCGAGCGGCTTGAAGATGAAATGTTGCCTCAGGTAACGGAAGGTGAAGTGCAATATGCTCTAAACCAAATGATACGTGATAAGGCCTCTGGTGATGATGGAATATATGTCGAGATGCTGCAAGCAGGGTCTCCGGAAATATTGAAGCCTCTTTCCATACTCTACAACAAAGTTCTATATGAAGGAAATCGTGGGAGAATGCCATAGTCACGTTCCTTCATAAAAAGGGCGATAAGTATAAGTTAGGTAACTATCGTCCTGTCAGCTTCCTCTTCCAAGTCTATAAACTGTTTGCGAAGATCTTATGCAACAGAATTACCCGAACTCTGGATGAATACCAACCGATAGAGCAGGCAGGCTTCCGGAGTGGATAATCAACCATGGACCACATTCACGCAGTCAAACAACTGATGGAGAGATGCAGGGAGTAAAATCGGCATACATGCTTTGCCTTTGTTGGCTATGAAAAGGCATTCGACAGTGTCGAGCACTGGGCCGTGTTTCATTATATCCGTCAGTGTAATGTTGACAAGCGATACGTGAATTTCATCCGGGAGCCCTATCGAAATGCAACTCTCCAAGTACGGATGCATAGACTTCGTGCCGATCCAGCCAGGTGTGCGCCAAGGGGACACAATCTCACCAAAGTTCAAAGACTCGAAGATCTGCTGAAGATACACGACTGGGAGGACAAAGGTATTAATATCTATGGCCGATGTTTATCACACCTTTGCTTTGCTGACGACCTTATCCTTCTAGCCGAGAACATTGCGGATCTTCAGAGAATGCTCAAAGACCAGCATAAAGCTTCACTTGGGATCGGCCTAGGGACGAACGTGTACAAACCCAAGATTATGACCAATCTTGAGGGAGAGACAGTGGATGAATACATCTACTTTATAAACAGTTTATCCTTTGGCCAAAATTCTCAAGTGATCTGTCCATTGCCCCTATAACCTATGATGGAACTATAATCTCATATAGTACTAAGGCCAAAAATCTAGGAGTTTTCTTCGATAACCAATTTTCCTGGTCAGCGCATGTCAGCGAGGTCAGTAGGCGAGTCTTTGCCACTTTTCACTCCCTCAAACGACTACAATACTTCCTGCCTCGTCAGACAAAAATAACGCTTGCCCAGTCTCTTCTCCTTCCCCTGATCGATTACGCTGACGTATGCTGGGTGAGCGCGAATGAAGAGCAACTGAACAAACTCGAGCGACTTCAAAAACTCGGGATTCGGTTTGTCTTCGGCCTGCGCAAGTATGACCACGTCTCGGAGTATCGCAGGGAGTTAAAGTGGCTCCCTATCCGTCTTCGTCGGGATTCTCATATCCTCATCTGCCTCTATAACATCTTATTTAATCCTCGCTATCCTGTCTTCTTACGAGATCGTTTTGAATTTTTGTCCTCGGATAGGCCTCGGAGATCTCACGCTCGATCACTGCTTATAACTCCGCAACACAATACAGCCGCATATGAACATGGGTTCAGACTACGAGCTATCAGGCTCTGGAACAAACTTCCTAGCGCCATCAGAGACAGCCCGTCACTTTCTATTTTTAAAACTCGCTTAAAAGAACACTATCTTTCACTTCCATACTAGATTTATGTAGGTTTATTGCTTTGATATATATGTAGTATAATTTTGTCTATTTGTATTGATATTATGTATTTATGTACATATTAGTAATTAGTTTATTATTTTAATATTTTTAACGTTGTACACATAGGTCTACCTGTTATTTCATGTATTCTGTCCATATTAGGTTTGCTGGAAGAAATCTCTTTTTAGAGATAAGTTCGCCTTTGTACACCTAGTTTCCATTTTGATGTATCTGTATCTTCTGTTTTTGTGCAATAAAGTATAAAGAAAGAAAGTGAAGGATATCTCCAGGAGCATACAGCTGGGTTGGGCCGCCTTTGGTAAATTGGCAGACGTCCTATCAAGTCCGAAATCCCTCAATGCCTGAAAACCAAGGTGTTTAACCAATGTGTCCTGCCTTTACTCACATACGGATCCGAGATATGGCCGCTCACGAAGGAATCCATGCATAAATAGCACAAAGGGCAATGGACCGTGCTATGCTCGGAATCTCTCTTCGCGATCACATATCCAACGTCGAGATACGACGACGTACCAAGGTCGTAGATGTGGGTATGCGAATCGCAAGGTTAAAGTGGAGATGAGCGGGACACTTGGCTAGGAAGGGCGACGGCAGATGGACCAAGAAGGTGACGGAATGGTGGCGAAGTGACGCGCGTAGCCCGAGAGGCAGCACCCGCCCGATGGTCGCATGACATTGCCAAAACTGGCGGGCCGCAGTGGACCAGGTTGGCCCAGGACCGCAATAAATGGCGTAATGAAGAGGAGACCTTTACTCAACAGTGGGGGCAGATAAATAATTTATTAGATATATCTTGTATTTATGTGTAGCTTGTATGTTATATTATATTTCTGTAGGTACTCGTATATTTAGTTTATATTGTTTTATATTATTTGATTAAATTCCACGCCTTAACCGACAGGGCGTGGAATCTTGGTAGGGTTGTTTTTCATTGGAATGTCACAAGCAGTACTGACCTTGACTCCGTGGACCGGCATTCGAAAGCTCAATTCGAGGCAGGAGTACGGGATGAGGAACACAAGGGTGGGGGTTGATGGGAGTCGAATCTTACTGCTGTCGTAGTCCGCCGCCGGTGCCGTCGTGATGCCACGTATCCGACTACATGGGTCGCTATCCGAACGCGACGAATTGGTGACCGAACCACTTCAACCTTTCACAGCACGAAGCACTCACTCCGATGACGTTAAATCTACTTATTTCCCGACGATTGTTCCGCGATTATTATAATTAACATTCAACCAAGCTTTCCGATGCTGGCGTTAGACATTTTCCATGTGCAAAAAGTAACCTCTACTCGTCATCTCGTTTCTATACAAGTGACAGCTAGTGATGTCCCGATCACTCGCGGTCGATCCGCGCAACGAAAAAACCGGTGCGTTCCGAAGCATAAATATTAAACATTATTCATTTGGGTATGTATGTACTAGGTAAATTAAATTGTTGTAGTACACATGTCAGAGGCCCTAATAGGGCAGCTTGATAACTTCTGACAGTTCGGGTTGGCCTGAAGCCCGACACCCCGAACTGTCAGAAGTTATCAAGCTGTCTATCGTACTTCCGGGTAACGGCCCGTGCCCCTTGGTGAGGACATTAATGGGTTACATTTATTTATTTTATTTTAGTACACATGGTCTACCTCTACCACTGCTCAGCAATCGACCTCTCTCATCCTAATTTGGTTTGCTGGAAGAGATCCTCTTATTAGAATTAAGCTCGCCTTCGTACACTGTTTTCATGTTAGTATTGTAGTCTGTATGTGATTGTATTTGTGTGCAATAAAGAAATGATCAATTACGAATACTTTATTAACATGAAGAATGTTGACTAATTTCTTAGAAATACTCGTAATTATTAAATGACGCACGAAGTACGATTTGAATAAATTTCTGATGTGAGTGACGTAGGTAAATTACTTTGATTGGGCGTGAAACGGGTTGTTGGATGATGTGAAACTTGATAATTTATGATTTTCTGACCAAATTCTTGGGAAATTTTTGGATCAAAACCATCTTTCCCCAGTGGATATATTGTTGCTGTGGCAATCGACTAGCCCCCCGTCACGCCAAATGCCACCCCGTATGGGAAATCCGTGACGCAATGTAATGTTATGCTACATAGGTATTGTCGCAAAGGAAATAACAGTACAATGAGCTGAGAAATTATATCTAAGGCACAACCTGAAAACTACGACTTCATTGAATAGGAAATATTCTACACGTCTAACATGTTTAATCCAATGTTTTGTGTTCTATTTAGCGACATCCGAAAGACGTCACTGAAACTGAGTCTGACTTGAATGACTCGATATGATTCAATGGCCCATATTTCTGTCAAACTGACAGATCTATCGGTGACCGGTGCGGCCACTTGCGTACTTTCATTAAGTTTAATAGGAATCATGTTTTTTTTGCTTTCATTTTCACTTATGTAATCTCGAATAGGCCACGAGCATATTAAAACATTAAAATCCTTAAATTTAATGCCACATCGCGGATTCAAACTGACAGTTGACAGTTTGGCGCGAAAACGGACCTACAGCGGACACGAATTGTTGTCAATAAGGGACGTAGCTATGCGTCTATCTCCTTCTCCTTTTTTCGCATAGAAAAGAAACGAAAGACCGTCTCATAGCTCTGTCCTTTACTGGCAACAGCTATTACGTCACGTTCTCTGATAGGATGTTTTTGAAAATCAACACTAAATAAAATAAAAACGTTCAAAAGAGTGGCCTTTTATGTTTTTATCTACACAAGTATCATAAACCCTCTTTACTGCGTCCAAAAAACGCACGTTACGACCAGCCTAATGATATACTACTTGGTAAAAACTCATTTCTTATCTGAATATTGATACATTATGATCAATATTTTGACATGTTATGACAATCAAATTTCGAACGCCGACGCCCGCCTGCGTGCCGCCCCTAGTTTGTCTGTGAAGTTGGTACTACTGAACAAGCTAAACAAGTGCAGAGCAATGATTAATGCCACAATGCCGGTCGAACATGCGGTTCCTGAACGCATCAAAGAGAGCTTATGATATGTGTATAGATAAACTAGTTTATGTAACTGTACATAATTAGTTACTTCGGCTCGTTTCATAAACCCACTCTCGAGTTTCAATGCCAGTATCATAGTTACATAAATTACTATTAGGTCTCAAAATACTATTATGCCTCGTCCGGACCCTTGCCACTGCCTTGTCGCAAGCTCCGAGCCACTACAAACTCGCACGCGTGTGGATGGAATCAAACGATACCATCCATACGCTTGCGAGTGCGTCAGTGAGCAAGCGTGGCGGACGTCGAAGTTATTGCGTCGGCCATAACATTTGGCCTAAGTTATTTTAATTATAAGTAAAGTAACTTTTTGAAATGCTTTCTGAAAGTAGCCATAACAATTTCTTTCTTGGTTTTCATTTCCTTTACTTTAATTTCCGAATTTCATTGAACCAAACCAAAACTGAATTACAACAGACCTGAACCGAAACCGAAACATAGACGTTTGTTCATTTTACAAAATAACGCTTTCGGCCTCCTGGTTTATTTAATAAGTTACCAGTGGTCCCGGGTTCGAATCCCGGCTCCATAGCCAGAAGGATTTTCCTTCTTCCTCCATAGGAAGAAAAAAAATCCCCAGTTCTTGGATGTTTACGTGTTTCCGACGACGTCGTGGTTTCTGGTTTCCACGACTCAGGGTTTCCTAGTGTGGAGCCAAAAGCAATGTATGTGCCTGAATGTAAATGTTAATCAAATGCGCATACCATGTATCGGCTACTTTTATTTTATCCTTGTGTCTCAAATTTACGGCTCACGCTGGTAACATTCCAACCACTACAAAAACGAAATGAGAAGGCGTGTGGAGGCGACGCAAGCGCTTGCGGCAAATCCCTTTGACTTGTGGCCAACAAACCGCCACTCGATCGGATCGGCTACAACAGTCTTTCTCAAAGTGGGCGCTAACGCCCTCTTTTGGGCGCTAGAGGTCTAGAGGGGGCGTTAAGGGGCCCAGAAAAAAATAGGGGGCGTTGGCGTGGTTTAGGGAGGCGATGGTTGATTTGTAATTTCGTTTAAGTACTTTATATTTTTAAATTCATTAAAATTAAAAATCTACATACTACTTAGCTACACAATATTGATTATTTAGTTTATATTTGTTGTTCAAAAACATTTTCAAACAAAGCTATGAAGCCTTCAAGACTTCAAGAGCATCTGAATACAATACATCCAGATAAAAAGAACAAAAATATGGCCTACTTTCAAGACCTGGAGAAGAAGCAGCAAAATATGCTCAGCCAAGTATATTCAAACTTTTTTCGGCTGCTGCTAAGCAAGACGATGACGGAATTTGAGCTTCATACAGTATCTTTTTGTTAATTGCTCAAACAGGTAAACCACACACCATCGGAGAAACGTTAATTTTTCCGGAAATAAAATAAGTCATAACTACTGTGCTCCATAAACCAGCGGCAGATATTATTCGAAAAATTCCTTTTAGCAATAGTTCTGTGCAAAGGCGAGTTAATGAAATGGCTGAAAACATTGAAGAATCATTGTGCAATCATCTGAAGACTCGTCAATTTTCAATTCGGTTGGATGAGTCCAGTTTGCCAACTTATGAAGCATTATTGCTGTCTTACGTGAGGTTTATTAAATATGAAAAAATATGTCAAGAACTATCATTTGCTAGAAATTTAGAGACAGACACAAAAGGAGAAACGATATTTAATACACTGGAAAAGTTTTGTGATGAGAAAGGAATCCCCTTTAAGAATATTATATCAGCTGCTTACAGATGGCGCTCCAGCTATGACATAATGTCAAAAAGGCTTCATAGCGTATTTAAAAAACAATATTCCAGGAGCTCGCTATACATTGCGTCACTCATCGACAACATTTGGTTGCTAGAAATTTAAGTGAACGACTGTTTCAATCACTGCAACATATCATCAAAGCAGTCAATAAAATCCGAAACAACGCTTTAAATGACAGATTTTTCAATCAGGTTTGTGTTGCTAATGACGAAGGTTTCAACCGATTGATCTTTCACACAGAAGTGCATTGGCTATCAAAAGGAAATTGTCTGACTCGATTTTACAATCTGTTTGACTCTGTCATAAAGTTATTGGGAAACAAAGACACAGAATTGCGCGACAAGCTCATCACATCAAAGAATGATATCGCATACCTTACAGACCTTTATACATTGTTGAATGATATGAATCTCCAACTTCAATGAGATGACTTTTGAACTGACTGAACTTTTTATTAAGAAATAAAAACAAAAAATGTCGTTGCTGCTTTTGTAGCCAAGCTGCTTTTACACAAGAGTTTCACGTGAGTTCCACAATTTTCCCAATTTATCAGCATCCTGCAAGAACGACGACATTTGGAAAATCTCCACAATGATTTCAATGTAAGATTCCAGGACATTCTGGAATTAAATATACCAGACTGGGTGTTGGATCCTTTTTCAAATGACAACATAACAATATCACCCCTGCTCGAAGAAGAACTTATAAAACTGGCAACGAACGAGGAAATAAAAATCAAATAAAAAAATGGATACCAAGAATTTTCGCATCAAAAGCCATTCGCGCAATTGTACCCTGGATTGTGGTCGATAGTTTAAGGATTTTTGATTTTATTCCCATCATCATATTTGTGTGAACGTGGATTTAGCGCTGTGGCAACGTTTCTTACTAAACAGAGAAATCGTTTGCATGTTACCGAACACGGCAACTTACGACTGCTTTTGAGTAAAGTTGAACCTGATATCAACAAACTTGTTAAAAGTCATCAGCTTCATCCCTCTCATTAGATTAGTTTTGAAATTAAAGTTAGTTAGGTATCTATGTATTTTGTTTCTTTTAATTTGAATAAAACATATTTTTTATGTTATAAAATTGCGTTTTAATTTCTCTCACTGGTAAAAATGTCAGTTTTAACTCCAGACCAGCCTGATATAGCATATTATAATTAAATAAATTAAAGTATGTATGTAATGAATGTCATTATGGTTTTGAAACTTTAGAAATGTAAAGGAGGCGCTGAAAAATAATTGATTTTCAAAGTGGGCGGTAGACGAAATAAGTTTGAGAATCTCTGGGCTACAAGCTCTCGCAAGCCTACGCAAGCCAAGCCAAACGGTCTCTCCACTCGCTTGAAATTGTGACGGCTTGTGGAGGCTTGCCGAGCGTGCGAACGCGCCATTTAATGTGATAAATATCTGAAATGAAGCTTCCCTATTAAAAATAGCTATACATAATTAAGTGATTGTTTTCTTATTAATTGGCGAACCCATTAAAGTCAATTACTTAATTAAAACCATTTATATTTCAAGTTTCCTTTCAGCCAAATCCAATTTGGATGCAAGCTAAAATATATGTTACTGGCGTCTCGTAGATAATAAATTCACCTCATATAATGCACAAGGTTTTAAAACCAACCACAGGGACCAAATTTTTGGTTTATTGGGCCAGTCAGATGAAAAGCTAGTTAGCGCTAATCTCGGGTAATTTATTCTATTCCGCTAATTCGTATAAAATCTCAAAGTTCACTTCCCATCTATCGTCTTGTCTCGTCGAAGTTTGCCTCTCACTAAAGTCGAAAATAACCCCAAAAGTTACCTTTGAGAAGTTTCGCGAAAGTTGGGACTTTTCAAGCCCACACACACTTCGTCCCAACAACACTTCTTCAATTGTATGATTTCGCCGCAGAAAAGTAGCTTTTGTGATTTTAGGAACAGAAAGGCAAAGCGTTTGAAATAAGCTGCAGTTTGCTCTCCATAATATATCTAGAGTTACATTTGAATTGCTTGCAATTTTTGATACCTGTTTTATTTGGCCTCAGCCTCCCGCATCCACCGCTAACCAGATAAAAAACTTCCGAGGGTTTCGTAATTATTATATTATTGTTAGCGGTTACTTGAAATTAATTTGTATTGTTGATATCTAAATCGCGTTCCTGAGAAAAAAAAAGAGTTATGCTAAAAGGTTTCCTTTTGAGGCACGGAAACCTAAAAATAGAATACTTAATATGCTCACTATCCCCCCACAGGGCTCCAGCCCCGAGTGTTGCGCCGACGGCACCGGCGCAGGCGCCGCCCCCGGCCCTGCCCCTCCCCCCGGGCCGCGGTACAAGCTCGTCACAGAAGGCACCCTGAGGATCTGCTGCTACCAGTCCACGCAGACCGTCGTGGATAAGCTGACTGCCAAATTCCTCAGACGATGGGAGACGCATGCGATGTATTTTCAAGATGACCAAATTATTTCTAAGACGGTGAGTGAATTTTGATCTTATATAATGGTTTATAAATAAGTTTTGGAAGCGCATAGAATACTGTAATATCCTTTGGAAGTAATAATAGTGCAGTTTTGAGATACTACTTAAACCATCATTTCAGTCTACAAAATTTAACTGCTGGACTCGTGCAGTATGTCAGGATCACGTTGGTTTCCGAAGGATGTCTTCAATAATGTCATCATATTTGTATACATGTGTCTGTTTAATCCTGTAGTAACTCGATAATATATTTTTTGGATATCCCTAACCTCTCAACAGCCGAGGGTAGCTGGAACCTCTTAACAACCCATGCAGGGTAGCTGGGACGGGTCGCGATTTTGAACCTTATGCCATGGTAATAAAATTTAAAACCTGTAACGGAAAAGTGTAGTTAGCTAACGCCGCGCCGCGCCGGTGGTATTCAAGAAGCTAGCGACTTAGGGATTTCCAATGGTTATTTGTGTCTCAAGGGAGCAAAATGATTTATATACAGCGAGGGCGGTACATTGAATCCAGAGTGAAGCGAAGGATTCTATGAGCGTAACGAAGGATTCAAGCGTGTTAACAAGCGTGTGGGCATTAGCCCATGACGAAAATAATTTTGCTCCTGAGTTACACATACAACTTTTCAGACAAACTATGAGGATAATTTAAATAAAATGCTCTAAAAATAATGAAATATCTATACTTTGAATTATACTTTACCACTTTTACAGTAATCGAACAACGAAAACAATATTTATTTTTAATAATGGCGGATTGTGAAAGATCAGGGAAAGGTCACCACAGATAAATAATTACTTTGCTACATTTACCAATGTATAAAAATTATAGAATCGAATATTACAATGGTATCGGATATCAATATTCATTTTATCACAATAACAGTCATCTATAGTTTTGTTTCCGTAAAACATATCCCACCAAAAACATTCTGTTAAAACTAGCCAAGTCTCGATGGAGCTGCTTGTTTATCTCTAAAAAGTAATGAAGTCTAGACAAAGTCGTGCCAAGTCTAAGGTTCCTTACTGCGACTTCTTTATTATTATACCTAGTTAATGTTGTGTGACTTGGCCGTTGAACATTCTTTATACGTTGGTGGTCACACGTTAATTTTGAACTGCGTCGTATTTAATTACAATAAATTTGAAGCTGCAAGTTTCCTGATAGGGACACTTTGACTCTGACCAAATTTCAGCTCTCTGAGTTTATGGGAAGTACTAGTTCTATTCTGATGATCATGAGTGAGTGAGTGTCATAAATGCGAAACATTGCTTTCGCTTAACTTCGGAACTAAATGACCTACAGACTTGAAATTTTGGATTTTAAGTATGTGGTTATAGCTTACTGGATGACGAAAATTTCTGCATTCTGGTCTTATCCAGAGGTTCTCAAATAGGGGCCTGAAAATGCGGCGAAATGGTTCCAGTAAAGGATGGTACGGCAGTGTGCTTCGCGCTCGACTTGGCGGGGGCACTGCCGTGCCCCCCAATAATTTATTGTGTATTTTTTTTAATATTACAAAATAAATATTCATTATTATATTATTATTATTATTATTATTAAATATTCATACATTTTCATATAACGTTGAAGTTAAAACTTGAAACATGTTCGTTTTTAATCGATTACGATGAAATTACAATCGATTATTTTATTAAGAATTGTCTCCAATTGGCACATTGCGATTAAATGCTACATGCCAATGAGTAAATTAAAAAAGTAGCTTAAACAGAAAAGTAGCATTTTGCTCCCTCTCGTCGTGGAGCACAACTTAATTTTCCGAACGAAAGGTATGAAATAGTACATTTCCCAAATTCCCAAGAGTTCGCAAAGGCTTTTATTTACGAACTGAGAAGTATACGGCACGAGCCGAAGGCAAGGGTCGGAGCGAGGTTCGTAAAAAGCCTATCAAGCAGCGAAGGTGCTATTTTTAGCTCAGAAGTCGGAAACATTTTTCCACTTTGGAAGAGTCTGTCTCTTTAACGATTTACTTTGAGGAAAAATGACATACGGACAGACGGACCGACATACATGACGAAACTATAAGGGTTCCTTGTTTCGCTACGGCACCCTGAAAATGAGCGCGATTAGAAATACTGGCTTCTTCTGACAAAATTATTGAATCGAGTGATTAGAAATCATACAACAGCAACTTGAAAACTTTATTTCGAGTAACATAAAATACAAAACGAGCGTTGGATTTTGTTGTTTTCACATGTTAAACCTAACACGAAGGATAAAGGGCGCTTTGCTTCGCTCACCCAATTTATCCTTTACCTAACCTGATCGACCACTTCGCCGAGACAGTCTATATTTAGCCAATAACCGGTGGCTTAGCCATTCAGTCATTTAGTCGCATAAACCAGTAATTTTGTAGCACAATTCAGTGTGTTTTGCTCATTTCAGGAAATTCTTCTGTTCATGGTAATTCGCTCAATTATTATTTTTATTCGATCGTTTTATAATTCCCCTTGGTATACAGAAAATACATGCTAGACAAAACTCTTCAGAGTACTGAAGTTATATCAACTACAAAATGTATGTTACTGAGACGAAGATATGGCCGGTTTTGGGTCGAAACCGAAACCTGGGCCGAAACTTGGCCGAAACCGAACCTTCGGCCGGTCTCTACTAAGTATGCTTTAACTAAAAATACCTACAAGTGGTGTCTCCGTGCAATACGATTGCGTCAGATGGATATAAGTCGGTATTGCGAATACCTAAGGCCTGACAGATAGTACGCCTGTTAAAACATCACTCGAGTAAACTTTGACGTAACATAGAAACATTGTGTGGAATGTCAAAGTTGACCCGAGATTAGTGCTAATTGGCGTTCCATCTGTCGGACCTAAAATAGCTATAAATGACGTAATTAAAAAAACTACAAACCAGACTGGTACACTAAAAAGCACAAAACAAGCAGATAAGACGTAATTGTTGAGAATGGATTTAAAAATGCAAGCGTTTCTGATATAATTGGTCCCGCTTGCATTCTAATTAAATTATCAAAATCGGTTGAGCCGTAGAGACACAGGGGACACAGGAACAGGCATACATACATATTATACAAACAGGTCAAACACATAACCCTCCTCTTTTTCGCTTGGCTGCAATCGCGTAAAAAGGCTGATTTATTTGTCAAAAATTAGGCAGCCATCTGCGGAAATACACAGTCAGGTCATATCTAAGTTCTGTCACACAATAATAACTTTTGAATTTAGAACGCTGGCCACAAAAAAGTTTATTGAATTCGAATTTAGAATTTTTCATGAAAATAAAAATGTGTACTTTTTAGAATTTTCCGCATTTTTAAATATGGAGTGGACACTTAAAGAAGACCGTGTCGCAGTTATTGCGTTGCATCGTTGCGGTTACGCGCCAATTCAGATTTTCGACTTACTGAAAAATTTGAATATAACCAAAAGATTCGTTTATCGTACCATAAAACGATACAATGAAGACTCTAGTGTAGATGACAGGTCAAGAAGTGTTCGCCCTCGCTCTGTTAGGACTCCAGCAGTGATAAAAGCTGTGAAGGCGCGAATTCAAAGAAATCCCATACGTAAGCAGAAACTGATGGCCCTTCAGATGGGGTTAAGCTGGACTACGGTGAAAAGGGTGTTAAATGAAGACTTAGGGCTTAGGGCATATCGAAGAAAAACAGGACATCGTTTGGACGCTCGTTTAATGGACCTGAGACTGAAGAGATTCCGCGCTTTGTTGAAGCGGTACGCGGGAAAAAAGCATCGGGAAATTCTTTTTTCGGATGAAAAAATTTTCACCGTGGAAGAGAGCTACAACAAACAAAATGATAAGGTGTACGCACACAGCAGTGAAGAAGCGAGCAACCGTATTCCGCGTGTCCAACGAGGTCATTTTCCATCCTCGCTCATGGTTTGGTTGGGAGTCTCTTATTGGGGCTTAACTGAGGTACATTTTTGTGAGAAAGGCGTAAATACGAATGCAGTTGTGTATCAAAATACAGTCCTCAAGAACCTTGTGGAACCTGTTTCTCATACCATGTTTAATAACAGGCACTGGGTATTCCAACAAGATTCTGCGCCAGCTCATAGAGCGAAAAGCACACAAGACTGGCTGGCGGCGCGTGAAATCGACTTCATCCGGCACGAAGACTGGCCCTCCTCCAGTCCAGATTTGAGTCCGTTAGATTACAAGATATGGCAACACTTGGAGGAAAAGGCCTGCTCAAAGCCTCATCCTGATTTGGAGTCACTCAAGGCATCCTTGATTAAGGCAGCCGCCGATATTGACATGGACGTCGTTCGTGCTGCGATAGACGACTGGCCGCGCAGAATAAAGGCCTTTATTCAAAATCGCGGGAGTCATTTTGAATAAACTTTATTACCATAAGAATCTATGTTTTATTAAGTTGATTTTGCTATATAAATGTTTACATAAATAATAAACATGTCTAAATTATTTCATATTGCACATGTGACAGAACTTATGACCTGACTATGTATATTAAAGTGATTGTGGGCAATGCCGACCTTTATTTATCTCTCGGTCGGTCGGTATGAAGGATTCTATTATTCACATCTGTAAGTGTTGACATTTTAAAATGGTAACAAATATAATGATCACCAAAATATTTTTTTCTTACCCAAAATGGATAAATGGTCACCAAAAGTTGCAGAAAATATCAGGGCAAAATACTGCGGCAGGTAATAAGGCTAAAGGGGGTGAGCGAAGCGAAGCCCCCTTTATCCTTCGTGTTAGGTTGAACATGTAAGAACAACAAAAAATAATTAAAACATAAACGTTCACAAAACATAAAAAGAAGTTTGGTGGACCTAAAGATAATTTGGTGATCATTTACTAATTCTAGTAGTCATTTCGAATATATTAGTAGTAAATTTTGGAATTTTTTGGTAATTATTTAAACACAAGCCCAATTCAGCCATGCGCAGTGTCAGATCAAAGTGCGAAAAATTTGATTTTGCTGCGATTGTCCCCAAATTTGGCTAATTCCCAGACCCTAGACTATAGGCGACCCATATTGCGCATTTAATCTCTCGAATATGATTCTGGACACGCAATGATTTCTGATCAAGTTATGGAGTTTTATTTTGTGAATAAGTGGCAATTGGGACTACCGCAATTACAAACACGAAATGTGTGGATTTAAAAAAATCGGCTAGGTTGTTAGAAAGCACGCATCTTCTAATGGCGGCCACCGGTCTTTATTCAGAGTTGTCAGAATTTAATATTGTAGGTTTTTGTACGGGAAAAAGCCTGATGTTATATTGACCTATGTTACCTATGTATATTTATGTAGGTAGGTTTATACTATAAAAGTGTTTTAACAGACTTAAAAAAGAAGGACTTTCTAAATTTGTATTACATATATAATTTTAAACAGTATAGGTAGGAATATGTAGTTAAAACGTGGTCAAAGTGGCCGGAATTAGCGTCAATCGGACTTTTTTGGCATTTCATTATTTTATAAATAGTAATAGTTTCAAAATTACGTAATAAAAAATAAAACTAGAATTCCCAAGTAACACAGAAAGCATTTTAAGGAACGAATAGTAAACCTATGTAGAACTTACGGTCCGTATAGACTCTTATAAACATTCACCGAGCATCTTGAAGCTTTATATTGGCATTTCAAAACCATTACGATGCTATACACCGTATAACGGTTGGACAGAGGCATATCAAAATGCATTTGTAAAGTCTTTAGTTTTACTGCAGCAAATTACAAAGCAACTGTAGAGTTTACAGCTGATTTTAGTGCATTTGATGATATGATGATACATAAATGCTAGTCGTATAATAGCTTAAACAAGAAACATTATAATGCCACGTTAATCCGCTATACGACTTTCAGCTGTTTGAAGTGCTATAGGGTTTACAATAGCATTTTTAAGCACTATTGTAATGCCTAACGCTGCCTAATAGCATAATCCTGTACCAACATAATTCTGTTATGTATCTTTGAGCTGGTTTTAGAGCTCTTTGTTGTATAATAGCTTTTTGAAGTGCCTTTGTTGTATAATAGCTTTTAAATGCCTAATGCTGCTAAACAGCATAAAAGTGAATCAATTTAATGCTTTTATTTTTAAAGATCACATGACTTTTGTTGCACAGCTAATAGCTGTTTAACTAAATACATGTGAGTTATTGTAATGCGTTTAGCTGTATAAACATGCACTTACTGTATTTATAAAACAATAATTATGCATGGCATACCGGTGAACCCATATAATCTACTTTAAGGACTGTGGCACTACAGTGGTTCACCAAAAGTCTTCACTCTGGCCTTTGGCTTAAAAATTGTTCACGTGTGAGTGTATATACTGCTGGTGGCATTAATTAGCCCTTTTAAATGTTCAGTGGGCTGCTATAGAACAGCACCAAAAACAAAAACAGCAAAATATTAATATTCGGACCTATTTATAACAGCAACAGACCTATATAATAATGATGACATTTAATTTCATAATGCACAACCAATACTTATAGATAAATTATGCAAAAAAAAATCTATACTAGGAACGCATCAATGATTTGGATATTTCACACATATCTATAAATGACATTTTATATCAAAACCACAAAATATCGAAGGCGCGTGAAAATTTTCAATAACACTAAACATTAACAGACATTATAGACATTAACAGTAAACTACACTGCGCAGTAATATTTGAAGGCATTAACTAATAAAAGAGCCAAAAAATTACCCAGTATTACAAAAATGTTGAGTTATGTCTCGATCATAGTCATAGTCATTGATATTCCGAGGCAGTAGTTAATTTGCAACGCAAATGAATAACGTTTTATACATAGTATTAGAGATGCTTTTGCAATTATGTAAAGTTTATTTCATTTCTAACCGTGAACACTTAGGTAGCTCTAGTCGTGCTTTTACCAGATTCTCATACCAGTCTAATGCTTTTGTAATGCTAAAAGCACTTTCAATATTAATAATAATGCTAGTATAGTGCTTCTCTAATGCCTTTGGCAACTTCATTGACCGTTATAATGCTTCTTTAATGTGATTGGCAACGTCATTGACCATTATAATGCTTCTATGACCTTCCTTGACCACAATAATGCTAATGTAATGCGCCTGTAATGCTACTATACAACTATATGTGAACCTATTTAGGATCTAAAGCTGTATAATTTGAGCCCAAATAAGCACTTTATTAGCCGTATAAACGTTTATAATTCTGCTATACAACCAACTCAAAATGCTAAAACGATACAGAAATGTTGTTATTCGGCTGATATAATGCTTTGATGTGTTACTTGGGTTGTAATTATTTAAATAAAATATCCTTTTGAAAATTCACAAAATTCGTGCTTTAATACGACAGAATTAGGTGCGACATGGGTACAGTACCGTACAATTTTCTTAAATCAAAAATTTGTGTTAGATGGCCGCGTTTCATCTGTATGAACTATTTATTTATTTATTTATTCAGGGGTTACAAACAGGACAAGTTACATTACAAAAACAAACAGAGGATAAATATACAGTTAATTAAAATCTAACTTATCCCTTAGGGTATCCCACATATGGCTTAAATGATTTGGGAAGAATTAGCTCCGAATGAGCAACAACTAAAGTACTTAGGTGCTAAGAATATACATTCTTACTAAAATTAAAAACCAAAATATGAGAGAAAAATGTGCATTGTTTACAATTAGAGTACATCTATTGCACAAACGTGCATGAAATTACCACACCACAGTCAAGGATTATTATCCTCGAGTTTTTTGAACAACAGCTTGCGTATGGAGTGCTTAAACCGATTGACAGATGAATCAAACAAGTCGACCTCTGCAAAGTTTTTGTCGTGGTATGCACAGAGTCGACCTATTGGCGCCCTTTTACCAGCATTGGTGCGAGCGGCTTTCACGTGGAAGAGCCGCTTGTGCCGCGGAGCTCTGAGCGGGACATGGTACCTTATAAGGGAGACAAGCTCTGGGCAGTTGTAGTAACTGGTGCAAATCCGCTTGAGAACAACGGCGTCCGCGAGGGTGCGACGATCGTGGAGGGACGTCTGTCTGTAGTTTGTAAGCAGGATATCATATGACCTCTTTGGAGCCCTGACACGGTAATTGAGACTACGGAGGAACTTCTTCTGTACCATTTCAATTTGTGCATCATACGTTGCATAGAAAGGATTCCAGATAGGGGATGCGTATTCAAGATGGGAACGAACGAGAGAGCCGTAAATCGTGAGGAAGGACTTGGGTTTCTTAAAGCTCTTAGTTGTACGCATGAGGAATCCAAGCATCTGATAAGCTTTCTTAGTTATGTGTGCGATGTGTGCATCGAAGGTCAACTTTGCATCAAAGTAGACGCCAAGGTCCCGAATACATGTGACCCTTTGCAATGCATGTCCGCCTATATGATATTCACGCGTATTACGCTCTATCACCTGTTTTGTGAATCTTATATATTGACACTTATTGTATGCTAGGGATATACTATTAACGGTACAGTAAGCGTCAAGTCTGTCCAGGTCCTGTTGGAGCAACACGGTGTCCATGTCGGATGGATTTCCCTATAGACCTTTAGGTCATCCGCGTACAGTAGGTAGTTACAGTGTTGGAAACACTGTGCTATATCATTGATAAAAATGACAAAAAGAAATGGGCCTATGATAGATCCTTGAGGAACGCCTGAGGTTATCAAAACTGCATTTGACAGTTTGCCATTAAGGGCGATAGATTGGTGCCTGTCTTCTAAGTAAGATGCAAACCATCTCAGTAAGTCTCCCTTGATTCCATTGTATGCCAGTTTTTTAAGAAGCAGCAAGTGATCGACTTTGTCAAATGCTTTCTTGAAGTCGGTGTATACGGAGTCCATTGCGACATTCTGATCCATGGCTTCAAAGAGATCGTTGGAGTAAATAAGTAGATTCGTGAGAGTGGAGCGGAGTTTGACAAAGCCATGCTGTTTTGGATCAAGGAATGGTTCCAAAAGGGGATATACTCTGTTATGTACCAATTTTTCGAATGTTTTAGCTAGGGTGGATAAAAGGGAAATGGGACGATAGTTGGAAACCTCATTTTTTGGTCCTGACTTATGGATAGGCGTGACATAGGCAAGCTTCCAGACTGATGGTACAACGCCCTCTTGTAATGATTTGTTAAATATAATAGTAAGTGCTGGAGAGATATATTCATGCAAATTTTTCAGGAATATAGGTGGAACTTTATCTGGACCCGCACCCTTGGTGATGTCCAACTGTCGAAGAACTGAAGTTACTTCAGGTTCAGATAGGGTCAAGCTGGACAGGTGAAGGGGACTATTGGGATTGTCAATAAGATTAAGTTCGACCAAGTTAGGTGACACCCCTGAGTTTGGCTCAAACACGGAATGGAAATATTCAGAGAAAAGTTCGACTATTTCATCAATTTTGTGTGAAGTAGTGTCTCCCGACTTCATCACTGAAGGGTAGCCGGTATTGGTTTTTTTAAGAGCGGTAGTGTACTTCCAGAAGTTTTTAATGTCCACCTTAACAGACTCCTCGACATTACTTACATATTTTTTGTTGCAAATGTCCATCTCATGTTTACATTTGGCGCGTAACTTAGAAAACCGATTGTAGTCCGCCAACGCTCCATAAACTTTCCACTTCTGCCACGCTTTGTCTTTCAGATTAAATAATTTTATCAGATGCTTAGAGAACCAAATGGGATATTTACGTGATTTAGTTTTAACACGGGGGACAGTTATATCAATAATATAATATATATGTTTATAGAATAAATCTAAAGATTCTTCTGCGTTCAAGTGTGTCAATTCTGTAACCCAATCAATGCTCTGCAGTATAGCAGTGACGTAGTCTGTTTTATAAAAGTTAAGCTTAGTGATGTTTGCGTTCGCTAATATTTTTTCGGACATATTGGTAGATAATGATATTTCCAATGGTGGATGATGTCTATCAACGTTCAATACAGGTTGCGTGGAGGTAACGACATCAATGTCAATTATATTGCTTAGGATTAAATCAAGAGTCCGGTTGTTTATGTTTCTGATGCTATTGAATTGTAGCATATTTAGAAGTGACATGGTGTTGGATAAAAGTTTGTTAACCAAATAAAAAAAATGTTTGTTAACTAAAATAGTTAAAAAGACTGATTGAATATCATTGATTACATCATACTTAAGTATTTAGTGGAAATACATTTCGTCCTACATTTTAGGCATTTAACATAACTTTCACACAGAAAACCAATTTTAAATAGCCTATTATCTTACAACTGTGTAAACGAAAACATACGTCAAACAGATCAAAGTATTACTCATTGATAGGGTATGTATAGATTTTGTGCGTAATATAAGTTACAAGAATTATAGTCGACAGATTGGGCCCTGATAAAACTGATTGCAAGCAGCCAGCCGCTGTTACAGGCGCTGCCTGGCACCCCTCTGCAGTTCCCGTGCATGAGACAAGACTTGAAAGTGGAAATTGTCTCATATTTTGAGCTTCTTATCATCAATATAAAATGTTAGTAGTTTAAGAGCACCTATTGTCGTACAACACCATCTATCGCACATTTGCAATATCCTCATTATCTACAGATTTACTCTATTTAAATTCATATTTACGGGACGATATACTCTATTCACTAGACATTACAGTTTACTAAATGTCGTTGTGAGAATTTTGGGCTTAATACGTTTGTCGTAGAGGTGATATTTAAATATACTAGATTTTATATCATTGTTTGATTGTTAGTCACTCATAGTCATAGGAATACAATAAGTTAAAGGTAAAGGTAAAGGTGAATATATATAATTATGTAAACATACAGCCTTGGCTAAAAGTCTATCAACAAAAGCATATCAAAGGAATACAATTAGGTTAAGGTGTTATATAGATACAGCGTATAGCCAAAAGTAGACTATATTCTAGATATTTCATCATTCATAATTTCATAATTCTTTATTGAACACAGTTATTTAAAAAAGATACATTAAGAGAAAACATATGTACAAAGGCGAGCTTATCTCTAAAAAGAGATTTCTTCCAGCAAACCAAGGCATGACAGGAAATTTTATCAATAAAGGGTAGGCAGTGCACAATATCTAAACAATAATAAAATACATATAAGTAAATTACATATCTATAAAATACGGTAAATAAAATACATACTCGTATCTAACAAACTACTAAATACGTATCAATACATACATAAACCTGTACATAAAGTTTACATATAATAATAATATACATACTACAACTATCACAAAAGAGAGAGGAAGTGCTCTTTTACCCGGTTTTTGAAAGCGAAAAGAGTCGGGCTGTCTCTTATCGCACAAGGAAGTGCGTTCCACAGTCGGACCGCCTGCAACCTGAAGGAGTGCTCATATGCGGAAGTGGTGTGCCTTGGAGTGGCTAAGAGTGAGACCGTGTGAGATCTCCGTTGCCGATCTCCTGAAAAGAGATACTCAAAGCGGTCTCGAAGGTAGCTGGGGTAGCGCGGATTTTTCAATATATTGAAAAGACAAAAAAGAATATGGGAGTCTCGGCGACGACGAATCGGAAGCCACCCCAACTCTTTGCGAAATTGAGAGACGTGGTCGAATTTGCGCAGCCCGAAGATAAACCGAATCCCGAGATTCTGAAGTCGTTCGAGTTTGTTCAGAAGATCTTCGTTCGCGCTCGCCCAACAGACATCGTCGATTAGCGGCAGGAGAAGGGACTGAGCAAGGGTGATTTTGGTCTGCCGCGGCAAGAAGTACTGCAGACGCCTGAGGGAGTGAAAAGACGCAAAGACCCGTCTGCTGACCTCGCTGACATGTGGAGACCAAGACAGCTGGTTATATATAAAATCTACTCCACGATTTACTACAATTTTTACTTTTTTGATAAATTTGTCGCTAAACCATAAATGAAAAGTGTATTTATTACTAGAAACCCGAATGCAAATGACCAAACATTAGGCTGATGAGAAAACAAGAAAAACAATAACACTTGTGAACACCTTTAAAAAACCTTTAAAATTTGCAGCCAATTGTTCTAGTTAGTTTGTTTTATCAAATAAAAAATTGTCATTACATAATTATCAACGGTTGCTAGTACAATATTGTGTGATATTGAAAAGTGTCATAAGTGTTGATATAATTACTTATGTTAGCTTTCGTATATAAATATAATAAGTAGATTTCATACGCAAAGATAGATGTTTTATTAGTCGCCAATACCTTTTCACATTTAGAATTTGTTTGCAAGATCAGGGCACCAACTGACCGATATTAGGCTTAAGGTGTGCGATACCACGCAAATTGGGTCTCTGATTCTAAATCAATTAATTACTTCAAAACCCACACAAATTTGTTGTATTTTATTTTAATGCATTTTTAATACATTTGATTATTTATATAGCTAACATCTAAAACTAGTTCGAGGAAGTTAAAGATGAAAAAAGCTCGGTGTGTATGATACACGGATCTTACTCTATTTTAACGTTAAAGCGGAGGTTTTAAGTACCTACCTACCACTCTGAGAGAAAATACCTGACTGAAAATTGATTATGGGGTTTTTCGAATCCATTTACTCCACTATAATGACATCTACGGATTTCATTTATTGAGTATTTTATTCAGATTCTCACTGAAGTAAAGGATCTCCTTTGATTTGGATTTGATCCAATCCAAGGAGGATTGGATCAAATTTTCTCAATATAATCTAATTACGAAAATACCTATAAACGGTTTAATTTTTTCCTGTAATTCTGAAATCCCAACTAATTTAATTGCAGAATGGCATTAAAAATGTGGATATTATGTATTCGTAAAGTCTTGAAAATGGCAAAATGTTTTTGACAAAATAGCGTAGTTTATTTTTAAACATTTTTTATGTGGTTTGAGTAGTGTGGTTTGAATCGAGCGCATTGTTTGCGCTCTCTTTTTTTTTTTTTATGTGGTAGTAATTAACGCTGTCACTGAGATTCGTTTTCCCGCTTTAACATATCACCTTAATGGGTATGGTTATGGGTATGGGTTAATGGGTTTGTACATCGAATTTTGAGTGCTTTATACATTAGCTACACACGATTAGAGTAGGAAGTTGTAGGTAGAGCCACGATCAGGTTGAGGTACCCCAATCCCCAATTCAGAACCTGAATGCAGAGAGTAGTCCCTAGACGTATGATATGATAAGGGGCCCGCCAGATTTCTTGGCTAGTGGACGAGCTCTACCCTCCCGTCCCCCAATCATCCACCCCTCCGCCCATGTATGCATATCTCTTGTGCTCATGCGCCGGGTCTACAACCTCCAGGCGGCATTCAGAGGCCAAAAACCTGGTGAGGGCCGAATAAGCCCGATACAACAGAGGGTCGAAATAATGCAAAGGACTCGAGCTTATACCAACGACTACGACAAACGATTCAAAGTTCTATGTTTCTTTGTATTTGGTTACCATTAGCGGCTGTCCCTATTTATAGGCAGATATATATCCTTTGAGACATATATCTACGAGGACACTCGTCTCTACACTACATACCTACATACAACGGGCCGGTCCTCTTTCTCATCTTCATCAATGACATTACGTCACATTTCCACAATTGCAAGTGCTCTCTCTTCGCCGACGCGACGATCTGAGTTATACAGAGTGGTCGATAACAGCAATGACACCAATATCATTCATAGCGACCAACACCGACTGCCAAGGCTCGCAGTAACTTCTAACGATAACTACTATACACACACAACACAAGGGTTGTTTTTAGTCCTTATACTACACGAGCTGATACTTACGACCTTGACATAGCAGGGAGGTCTGACTCCTGGGCATGGGTAATTCCATTTTTTTACCGTCCAACTAAAACCGATACCGACTGGTGCAATGGAGTATTAACAATGGAATGAGTCTTAACGTCAAAAAATGCTTCCATATAAAAACACCCGTTAAAACAAGCCTGTCAAGCACACTTGGCTTTATACCGCGGGATTTAAAAGATTCACCAAGATTCTTTTGCACAACGCGCTAGTCAGAAGCGATTGAGAATTCGCAAGTGCAGCCCCACGTACTAGTTAGTGTCCACTCACAACGAATAGAGATTTTGCAGCCTACATGCACGAGGGCCGTCGCATGCGATATACTGTCGCCGGAAAGCCCACACAGATAAAAAAGAAATCTTAGATCAAGAAAATTCATTTTCTAAAAATATTTTGTATAATTAAGATTATTTTACTCAAAACAAGTATTATTAATTGTGACTCAATACAATAAATAGTCAAAACAAAATAATACATTATTTCAGAATCAAGGAAATATGTTTTTATATCCATGAAATGTTGTATTAAACCGAGATAAATTTTTTCTTCAAATTAAGAATTAAAAGAAAATTGGCATAAGACAATAAATTTCAAATTAATACACGTCTGAGTCTTGGATTGAAAATAAAATTTCTTGAAGCTCCTTTAGACAACGGATTTTGTTGATTTGACTATTTGTTATTTTAACATAAAATTATTAGTTCTTCAGTTAACTAATCAGCTCTTTCTGTATTAGATTACTTATTTCCTTGTTCTAAGTAATTATCATTTTCTTTCAAAGCAGTACAAATGAAATCAATACTATATATTATTGGTACAAGTAAATGTTCTTGGCTGGCCACACTGATTCCTGTCACAACATGTTTGTTTCTATTCTGTGTCGGAGGCCGGCATTGGCGCCATTCCATTTCGTTTGTTTGTGTTTGGACGGTGCTTGTTCCACTTGTTCGTCGTTATTAGTGCAAAAGTAAGTGTTAAAATTGTGGTTGAAATTCTCCATTCACAATCTGTTCACAATTAAGCATTGCACAGATGGAGGATTTTCTGTCTAGGCACGGCGTGCCTCCAGAAATCATAGAAAACTTCCTACGTAAGTACATACCTACCTTCATTTTATTCCTTTACGACTCGCCTCGCGTGATATACCTACCACGCCATGCAACTAACTTGAACAGCGTCCCCAACAATCGTTTATTACCACCTCACTTCCGTGGATCCATCCACTACTCCATATCGTAGCATGACCTTGACAGGAAATGATGTGGACCTTTGCCTGTAGTCTGCACCTCCATGCATGAGTGGCTGAGTGGGAAAACTTCCACGAGGGGTCCTTCCTGTCCTCGATGGGGCTCTATATATATGTTCGGTATTTGGGAGTCAGTATACGTGTATAAGTATAGGTTACTGCTAGTGTTGTGTATGTGAATCTCTATGGGGCATACAGATCAGCAAACTCTGAGGCTCCCTGTATCCGAAACGGTTTCTCACTATATTTGAATAGTTATACAAGCACAATTCGGTAGCTGGACTAGTCATCCGAACCGGAGCATCCTCCATCCTGATTGGGGGTCGGGCCTCTGTGACCTGTGACCACCCTAAATAAAAAGCCATACCTTTTTACCCTTGTCTAGCTAGAATGAGGGCATAGAGAGGGGGCGTTCCGCCCCCCTTTGGTATACCGCGACCCTGTGTTTCAGTAACTATGTACAAAATAAATAAATAATGTTTACTTTTCAGGCAACGGTATAACTTTGGACCTCTTCCAATCATTATCTGAAGAGCATTTAAAAGAACTGTGCCCACATTTGGGCACAAGAATTAAGCTGGCTCAGCTGATAACAGCTTATGTAAGTAAATAATATGTTTGTGGACTTTGTGGTCCTATTGTATCAAGTAAAAGTAAGTTTAGTTGAAGATCATTTGCTGATTTATTTCATTAGTCCTAGGATGATAAGTGATACCTATGAGATGCATTGATCTATTCTAATTCAAAATTAAGTCAATTTAGTGTGTTCTATTCATACATTAACCTATGTTTGAGTATGACTGACCAACGACAGTATGTCCCGTACATTCACAATTGCAGGTAAGAAAGAAAGTATTAACTATGTAACACTCTTACAGGCCCCCACTGAAACAAACAGTGATGCTGGTGGATCCTTGTCTGATCCTTGCGCTGACAATAGCCAAGCCTTGTCTGATCCTCCCACTGAAGATAACCACCAAGATAGTTCTCAGTGTGTCGGTACTGGGAATATTGATGTCATCATCACCAGGGCATTCCCAGATTTTGATCTGAAGACCCTATTACAGACAACAGCTGGAGGGAACCACATAATTAATTACTATAATACCTTTGGAACATTGGACAGTTCTAAACGAAACCAGCTGACTGAAATTATCGTAAAACATATTTACACTCACGCAGTCCACAGGTAAGTATTTAATTTATAGGATGATTTCAATTAAGTATTCATTTCCCTGTACCAAAGGTGAACCGGTATTACTCAGCCTATATTATGTTTGTCTGTCCGTCAGTCTGTCACAAGCGACTTTCCTGGCTGTTTGAAGATGCTAGACAGACTATATAAGTCCTTTATTGCACACAAAACTTAATAATTATAAACAATTTGAGAAGATTTACACAAAGGTGGGCTTATCTCTATAAGAGATCTCTTCCAGCCAACCTTACCAGACAAGGAGAGACAATACATTGAATGCGGTGAAGCAGAAATACTATGTGAAAAGACGAAGGGTTACTGGAAATTAGTAGATGGAACTTTAACAGCGTGACAGGTCAATAATACTGAACAACTTACCCAAAGGAACATAAGCCGAAATCTGAAAATATATTTTTTCACATGTTATGTACAGGGTTATTTTGTGCTCAGATTCGTATTATGAAATCAGATGTCCAATGGTTGGTGGGCGTAGTTTTGATAATGTCAGAATTTACAGATACATACTTTAAATTTTCAGCCGAATAAGCCATGAGGAATATAATATAATAGCTGCGAAGATCATCACGTTGTTCCCTAAAGAAAATGCAGGAACATATTTCATCCACCCAGTAAGAAAAGGCCAGTCCCCTACAGGAAAACCAGTGGTTTCAAAAGGAAAATTAGTTGACAAAGTGCGGAACCTACTATTCAAGTACGGGGAGAGAAAGAGGCCATCTACTACTGGAACTGACAGCGACGCAAGTTCTAAAACAGCTCGTACTGACACAGCAGGTAAGGTAACATTTCTATCACAATATTATACTGCTCTCTGCATATATGATTTATTAACACAGAATTTATTCATATAGAAACATTGAACGAAGACAAGCTATGGCTCAAAGAAAATTCTGAGCCTTGGGATGAAGTATTAAAACGGTGGAAAATAACATCCCAGGAACGTAAGGATGGCACAACATATGTCAACATACACGATCTTTTTGTTCAATGGCCTATACTCAACGACATCAGGAGCGAACAATTGGTAAGCAATGCTATACATAATTTTATTTTATTTGTTAAGGAAACTAAAATTTAGGAACAAGATGTGATTATACAAGTTAACCATAGTTATACATACAGGGTGTAACAGGAAGGTGAAATGAAACTTAAGGGAGTTCCTGTTCATTATCATCAGCTGAGTCACCCCCTTAAGTTTTATTTCACGTTTCTGTTACAACCTGTTTACAATTATACATATTATACTATTAGCCTTTAGCAATCAAATGCTTAATGAATGATGTTGACTTATGGTGTGACCTCAGTTTTAACCACTCATTTTCTTACAGATTAATTTAGACTTTGATGAGCTACACCCGGACAAAGGCTTAAAATTCTTTATGAACTGGAATGATTTCTTCACAAAATTGATTTTATTCAAAAAGTCGAAAGATGAAAACGTCCTCAGCATTTTGAGCGCTTTAGAAGAGCTGGATGATGATTGTAAGTCAAATTTATATTTTATTAAGTGTAGACGCAATGATCTCAATTTTACTTGTCTTACCAAGCATCGAGCTTTAATTGTACCTATTCTATGTTCTATGCTTTGATTTCCGCACTTAGTCCTTTACGATCCATTGTACGTGGGCCATAGCGGCCGTCATAGTAATAGGTGCCCCGGGCCCATTTCACACCGTTATTTCAGGTGTTCCGGTTTCCTCGCGATGTTTTCCTTCATCGCCGAGAGGTGATCCGAATTGGGATACACACATGAAATTAAATTCAGAGGTACATGCCACAGCTGAGGATCGAACCACGGACTATCTGCATGATAGTTCGTGCTCTTACCAATTGAGCCACCACTGCTCTAAACTGCTATATTGCCATTGCTATAAACTGCTAATGTACCTAATAATTTACAGTGAAAATACCTGGACAGATAAAGGCATTGGTTCATCTGCTTCCCCCAAAAGGTCGCTTGAACAAAAAAGTCAAATTTACTACACAAGAAGCATTGGATTCAATATTCGTTTGCTGCCCGGTAAGTTTTATCATCTATCTTATTTCATACACATATCTGACACACTTTTTAGGGTTCCGTACCCAAAGAGTACAAACAGTCCAAACGGAGCCCTATTGTCACCCACGTGTCCCTCCATCTGTCAATCAATTCAAAATGTTGTGCCTAAAAATTTTTTAACTTCCCATTTAGCTAGACAGCTGAACATACATCCATCCATCCATACATACATCCATCCATCCATACATACATACATACATACAACCATTTTTATTGTATTCATTTTTATTGTTTTGTGGATTTCAGAACCCTGGTGATATAGACACTACGATAACAGAACAAAAACAGAAGGCAAAAGCAAGAAAACTGAATCTACAACCTTTTATAATCGTACAAGGGACCATTTACCAACCTAAATCACCACTTCTGGTAATCGATAATATTAAATATAAATTTAACAGTATCGCGAAGGCTTTCGATACATTGTTCAAATCTTTTCATGCTTTTCATGCTGAGTATCCTAAAGCCTCAAGCCACTTACACCTTGTAGTACAAAGGTGTGTCTACAAGATTACAACAAAATATGACAATATTGTGCCGTCCATTGTTGACGTTTTAAACTTGTATATAGTGATGTAGTAGTTTGGGCCTAGTTTCCTGCACTATATTACCTACACTCATGCTCAAGCTCGACTAGCTTTTTGATTAACTTTTTAAGTACCTTACTTATTTTTGAGGATATACTCTGCCAAAATGGTATTATTATGCAAATACTGCCAATTTAATTTCGACGACATAAAAAAATACATATTTCACTTAGAAACTACCCATCACATCAATAATTACTTCGTCTGCCCATACGAAAAATGTAAGCGAACTTATAATACTAAATCCAGTTTCAAATATCATTTGAATGCAGGCAATGATTTACACGGCAGTAGTGTTGATAGTAGCAGTACTTCATCAGCAAGTAATTTTACACATAATACAGCCGATGGACGCCATGTTACGAGTATTGTTGACACAAGTCCTACAGAACCACTGGAACCAAGGGACCTTCCTGACCAATGCGATTTATCATCTCAGGAAAAAATTAAACAAAACTTGGTTTTATTTTTATGTAATCTTTATAACAACATTAGTTTGCCTCGATCTGTAGTCCAAACTATTTTCGAATCAGTTGAGAACTTGATAAATAGTTTAACATCTGAAATAGACAAAACGGCAAAGAACTCTGAACATGACCCAATCACAAAAATCGGTATTATTACAAACATACTTTCAGATATTAAAATTTCATTTGACAGTTTAAACACAGAATATAAACGTATGAAACATTTCACGACAGACGGTAATTACATACAACCTAAA
Organism: Argyresthia goedartella; assembly: GCA_949825045.1. Taxonomy (NCBI): domain Eukaryota; kingdom Metazoa; phylum Arthropoda; class Insecta; order Lepidoptera; family Argyresthiidae; genus Argyresthia; species Argyresthia goedartella. Next base: position 19,157,161 of record OX463810.1, read on the forward strand.
ACAGTTATTCTGGGAACTACTACAGATAGGATAACGGTTAATGAAAATATAGTAATGACGTTAAAGGAAAGAAAGCTGTATGTAATACCTTTAAAATTACAGTTACAGGTTTTTCTTGAATTGCCAGGTGTTTTAACTGAAATCTGTAACTATCAGCGAATTCTTTTGTCTGAAAGTGATGATAATAATAAGATTATTCGAAATATTGTGCAAGGAACTTTGTGGAAAGAGATTTTGTCATCGAAACCTAAAGAGGACATAACCTTACCAATAATTCTATACTTTGACGATTTCGAGTCGGGAAATCCACTTGGTAGCCATGCTGGGCAGTACAAATTAGGTGCTGTATACGTATCAATTGCAACCATTCCTCCAAACATGTCTAGTAGACTGGAAAATATATTTTTGACTCAGCTATTTTACTCAAAGGACCGAGTACACTTTGGCAATGCGCTAGTCTTTAGAACTCTCATAGAGGAACTTAAAAATTTGGAAGAAGTTGGTATTACAGTTAAGCTAACTGACATGTCTGTTACAGTCAAGTTTGTATTAACAGTTTTATCAGGGGATAACTTGGGTCTTCATTCAATAATGGGCCTGTATGAAAGTTTTATGGCTACAAACTTTTGCAGAATTTGCTTAATCACTAAAACTGATTCAGAAACACAAATAGAGCAGGACAACGACCTTCTTCGCAAAGTTCCTGAGTACGAAAATGATGTCTTGAACCGAAAAGGTATCAAAGAGGTTTGTGTATGGAACGATTTGCCGAGTTTCCATATTTACGAAAACCAAACTCTCGATGTGATGCATGATCTTATGGAAGGAGTACACAGATATGCCATGGCACACGTTATTGCTAGCTTGATTGAAAAACAATATTTTTCACTTGACCAATTAAATTCCAGACTAAAATATTCAGAATACCATTCATGTGAAAAGAATAAACCGCCACCCATAAATAGCCAACATCTCATTAACAAGCACATTACTATGTCAGCCACTGAGATGTTATGCCTGGTTAGAAATTTCGTTTTTATTGTAGGCGATCTTGTAAACGCAGATGAGCCTATTTGGACTTATTATCTTTTATTACTAGAGATCACAAATATACTTACATCCCAAACGTTTACCTACGAGTTGCTGGACTATTTGCAGAGCATCATCAGTGAGCATCATCAGCAATATCTGAACCTGTTTCAAAGCACTTTAAAGCCAAAACATCATTTTTTATTGCACTATCCAACAATCATAAAAAAGATCGGTCCGCCAATACTTGTAAGTGCGTTTAAATATGAATCAAAACACAAAGAATTGAAAAAAGTTTGTCAGTCTATAACATCGCGAATAGATCTTCCGTTGTCTGTGATCAAACGTTGCCAGCTACAGCAAAGGTTAAAGTTAACGACTAAAAAGGGTTTAATAGATAATGTATATCATGGCAAACTTGTCGGTATTGAAACAAACCAAGATGAAGCCATTGTCACATTTAGTGTAGAGTGGTACGAATGCAATGGCATCAGATATAATGTCAATGATGTTATATCATGTGAATCAGATGACTCTGAAGGTGAACCTCAATACTACCAAATCGACAAAATATACTATAGGGCAGATGTAAACGAAGTAATGTTTGGTTGTTTCTACCTGAGATCTTTATTTTTTAACCCACATTTCAAGGCTTATAAAGTAGAAAAAACACGCCAGACTAAAATGATTAAATACAAAGATTTGTACGACAATCAGCCAACAATTGTACACAATGTTGGTTTAGACTATTATGTTAAGTTAGGTTAGGTAAAAATAGAACATTACTCGAGTAACTTACAACCGACGAGTAATGCACAACTTGCAGCAAAAATTAAACAAATCGCATTATACCAACCAAGATTTATTTTTTAAGATTTATTACCTGGCGTTGTAAGATACGAGATTGTAAGAGTTTGGTGTTCCGACAGTCAGAGATAGTAAATTTTCTGATATAATTTTTATAATTATAGGTCCTAACATAAATAAATTTTCTTTATATCGAACTACATTCTACTGACAATCGATGGTATTAATTTCATTTAATGAATCCATTATTTACTATCTCAAAACAACGTCGGAATGCCATTTTTTCATTAGAGCCATTTCTTTCAAAGATGTTTATTGTTCCTAACCTAATATAATTAGGTTACAGTAACGTTAATTGTTATGGATGCTATTTGTTACCAAATTGATTAATAATTTGTTCCTGATTACATACAGTAAGTTTGAAAGGCTGATTTGTAACTGATAAGATTTTGTATAAGTTTGAAAGGCTGATTTGTAACTGATATGATTAAGCTATTGATTATATACATAGTATAAACATAGCTATAACTATAAACATCGTGTAACGTGTTATTAAGATGACAATAAATGAATACTCTGAAATACGTTTGTGATTTGTTCAACTAATTATAGATTTCAGTTTATGTTATTGGAAATAAGCGGGTAAAATTTTAACTGTGTACTAGGCCAACTATATCCGAACTTATGTAAGAACTTTCCAAAAGGAATATAGGTCGAAATAAAAAAAAAAAAACCTTTCTGTGTATTGCCATATCCTGTGTACAAGGATATGTATGAAAGTTTTATCTCGTTTTCGACCTACGATCCTTTGGGAAAGTTGTTCGATACTGCTAACCTAGCACATGGTAAAGTTTTACCCGGTTATTTCCAGTAGTCTCAGAGAAAAAAAGAAAAAAATCAATAAAAAATATATTGAATCGAAAGAAATATAAATTCTTGATGAAAATATATATCGTTTTCCATCAAGATTAATATGATCTTAAAGCGAGAAATTGGTAGTTTTCCTAATATACAGTACGCTTTTGAAATAAGAATTCTAAATTCTAGAAATAAAAATAACATATTTTTAAAATAAAAGCTTTAGATTTCTTATTAAAAAAAATAATAATATTAAGCTAAATAATAAAAAAGTCTTCATTCAAAACGATAGATTTTCTTCAATCAACAAAATCAGATTATCTATGATACAGAAAATATTTTTTCAATACGAAATTGTAGTTTCTTAAATCAAATTAATTATTCAAGAGAATCTAGGATTTATTTTTAAGACAATGTTAGTTTCAGTATATATGAGACTACCATTTTCTTGAATAAAATAAATATGCATTGACTTAAGCATATTTGTCTAGTTTCAAGTAAGCCGTTTTTCTGTGTGCATGAACTGATCCTCTTGTACAATATGGTCATCTGCTTTAGCGGTACATTTGTCCCTCTTTCACAACGTACCACGAAACCCAATCACCTAAGTGGTCGCCTTACCGCGAAGCAGCACCAACGCCTGCAGGCTCGCCACGATCACGAATGTATAAAACATTTATAATGCTGTGCGCTAGTCGAAACGATATACCTAGTAAAGATCCTCCATGACACCCTATCAGATTTTAAATAGAAAATAATACTATGATAATTAACGTCTAATTAATTGCTCAAACTATTCATAATAATACACTGAAGAGCAATGAAAAAGTTCCACCCAAAATGCCGAAAAATACCTTAATATCTCCTAAGACACAGAACCTAGCTTCATAAATTAAAAAGTACGTTTTTAATTGGTAATATTCTGATGCGCTGTTAAATGTACTTCAATATTGCAGACGGCGTCATTAAGCTAGCCTTTCCCGTTAAGGAGTAATTTGGTGCTATGTCACTGGAACTTTTTCATTGCTCGTCAGTGTACTTGTTATTTTACCAAATTATTGGTAAGCTGTAGATCTCGCGAGTCTGTCTTGACGCTGGTTAACATCCAATTCCTCCCGAAGGAGACATTATCCAAACCTCGAAAAAAATATATAAAAACTTCCCTTTTCTTTAATCTGCGTGTTTAAAATGGGAACTACATAAATACAATAATAAATAAATATAGAAGTTTTTCACCCAAAATTTGCTATGTTCTTGGAATCTAAAAAGATTATTGATATGGTTCTTCCATAAAAAAATCGTTCTTCAAAATATCTTAAAACTGTGGGTTTTAAATTAAGAAATAAACAGTGTTTTTGAAAAAATAAATTGAAAACACAATTTCCGCAGTGTTCTGCCGCAGCGACTGCCCTAGCAGCCATATTGCAGCAGTGTGAGAACTTTATTTTAATTTTGTGTCTAAAATTTTAACCACTACGAATCGAATTGCTAACTTTTCACCGCGCTCTTATAAACAAGCTTTTATTTAATTATCGATCGCATGTAAGTAAAGTAACAAACTCAAGGTGGCATGGGTCGCCAAAAACCACATATCATAGTTATATTCCGTAAGCTAATGATATTCCCTTGCAATATGATGTGACACAGGGAAAGAGACTGGGCACTTTTGTATTGGCTACGTACCCAGAGTGTATGTGATACCGTAAGATTGTCAAAACCGTTAGTTAGATGATAAACTAACGTTTTTTTTATCTCGTTAGTTGGTCATCTATCGACAGATAGTAAACTGTAGCGTACTTTTTACTATATGACGCGTTAGTTGATGAACTAAACTTTAGTTCGTTTATCAACTAACTGTTTTGACTATCTTACGGTGACATATACAGTTGACATCATTTGAAAGTTCATATATAATATTCATAACAGTTAACATTATTTTATTGTATGGCACATAGCATTTTAACTATAGTGGCTCTCGGTGAGATGTAGGCCCGGCGAGTTTGTTAATGAAAAGCTGAACTAACATACAAAATGCAATCTTAGCACCTGGTGACCTGCATTAAATATGAAAGTAGCCAATAACTTTGTAAAGTACATTTTGCGACCTTAAATCCAACCGATTGACTTTTCACCAAAATTCTAGTGAGTGATTGAGTGAGTGAGTGACATAGACTACTCTATGTCACTCACGGTATCCACGAATCCAACGTCACCTCATTTGTTAAAATCCGTCAAGCCGCCTGGCAATATGCTTTTTTAAACATTTTCAACCACGCCATTTTAAAAATCCAAAAACTGAATCGATGAAAAAATACGGCCAAGTGCGAGTTGGACTCGGGCTCCAAGGGATCCGCACAAATCGCATATTTTTTGTAAAGTACAAATTTACGTTTTTCTGCTTTTTCCCTTTACTTGTGGTATAAGACCTTGCCTCGTGCTGAATTTCATGATTCTACAATGGGAAGTACCCTGTAGGTTTTGATTCCCTTGCGAATAATATCAAGCATTTTCAGAGAAAAAGCGACATATATCAAAATTTATAGGTTTGATTTTTTCATAACTTTAACAAATCACAGACTCGAGTAATCGATATTAATTTTAACTTGACAGCTTCAAGTTTTCCTGAGAAACAATATTATGATGATAGACGGACAGACAGAACGCAATGAAATAATTACAAGCAAGGAAATATTGTGAGCCCGAAGAAGTCCTTTCTCCGGGCTCCCCTGAATCATTAAACATTTAAGGAGCCATTGTACAAAGTTGATCGCTGCTTGGTACACTGTTTTGTCTGTCATTGAGTCGGCCATCAGTATTAACGTTGTATATTAAGCTCCTATCAGTGGGTATTACAATGTAGATTAGATGAGCCTTGCTGGTCACTTTCTCATCCCACACAATTGCCTGGGGGCTCCCCAACTCATATCAAAATCACGAACTAAATTGTGTCCTGGATTCCCCGAACAAATGTCGCCAAGATTTTCATATCACATGTTGGTGTGCTTGATATTGTTGATTCAAGGAGTATAACGACTGGCTGGCATACAACATGTAACATATACTCGTTAATCAATGTAGGTATACAAGGTGTTTGGAGTATGGCGCGACAAAATGTTTTGGGAGTAGAGGGAGTCTTAGTGAACACATATTTCTGCTTGAAAATCGGTCCTCAGTTGCCCAGTTGTTGAGATTTGAAGGTTCCGGAGAAAAGTGCCCAAAACCTTTCACTTAATCCCTAATATTTTTATAATTTCTTAAAACTATTGCACATAACACATTTAACTGAATGTTTTGATATGTAGCATTTTATAAATAAATCATAAGTTCCAACTAGTTAGACGACCGGAATGGCTGAGTCGGCTGTGACCCTGCCTACTAAGCCAAGGGTCCCGGGTTCGAATCCCGGTGGGGGCAAATATTTGCTTGATTTAATATTTATCTATATGAGAAGGTGTATCGTTGTCTAGTACCCAAGATACAGGTAATCCTAGTTTAGGGCTGGATCAATGTGTGTCAATCAATAGTGTCCAAGGTATTATTAGGTATTAACTACAAAAAAATATATTATGGATTTGAAAGTTTTTTTTTTCACCCTGACGCTGGCCGTCTGTCTGCGATGTGGGATAAAAACCAATGAGGTACATCGCTGCCGCTGCGGTGCCAGGGTGTGCCAACAAGGACACCACGGCCTGTCCTGCCATTATAGCGCCGGCCGTTTCCCCAGACATGCTGCTCTAAATGATATCATCCGCCGGGCCCTTTCGTGCGTCCATCTTAGAACCTTTAGGTATAGCGACGACGGTAAGAGGCCCGACGGAATGACACTCATTCCGTGGCAACATGGGAAGTCGCTAGTGTGGGACGCGACATGTGTTGACACGCTAGCGCCATCCCACTTACCAACGACTTCCTTAAGGGTCGGCGCTGCAGGGGAGTCTGCGGAGGGTCTCAAGAGGAGCAAATATGCAGCCCTCGGGGATAGCTACATTTTTGTGCCGTTTGGCGTGGAGACCCTCGGGCCATGGGGGCCCAGTGCTCGACTAGTCTTTAAGAAGAGGCTAGTTGAAGCATCGGGTGATCCTAGAGCTGGCACTTACTTCGCCCAGATGATTAGCCTGGCCATACAGCGAGGTAATGGTGCAAGCATGTTGGGCACCCAGGTACCACTCGACGGCGGCGACCTGAAGGTAATTTTTTATTTAGTTTAATATTTGTATTTGTATAAATTTAGCTAGGTTAAGTTTATATTTTAATTTATAAATTAATAATACCAAATTCTAATTAAAACATGAAAGTTATTAAATTATAAATCATCAAGGTAAGAAAAATATTTCTGAATTCTTCTAAATGAAATTTTATATCACTTTAAAAACTTTTTCAGTTCATGCGAATACGTTTCCACCATGTCGAAACCAATTCTTTTGTTCGAGACTTACGACCCGATAAGCCGACGTTGGCGACGCACCAAACATTGCGATTTGTTTTTTAAAGTGATATTAAATTCTTACTAGCCCTTAGTTTTTATTTAGCCGTATCTATAAATAATTTTCCTTCCTTGGCGATGTACAAGTTAATAATTTTCGAAGTCCATAACTTAATTTTTTGTTTACCAGTTGTCAGAACTTTTGATTTATTTAAAAAAGCTAATTATCCAAGAACACAGTAAACATGTTTTGTGAAGTTGTTATAACAAATAATAAAAATAAAGATTAATTGAAAGATTTTTGGTATTTTCTCCAGAAACGTTAAAAAAACCGCCAGGCGTTGTAAATTTGATGTATTCATTTTACATTTTATGTTGCTGCCTAGCCCCTTTTGGTGAGATGGTAACATAGCCTAAATGTTAAGTTGGATATTGAGACGTGTTTGTAGCGAAAACCCCATGTCGTTCGGGTCCCAGATTTCGCGTGAAGATGTCTGATAAAAAGCGGAACGTTTCAATGAGTCATCCTTTTTCGAGCGGGCAGCCGGTGTTCTCTAGCGATTTACCAGACGTTATCACGGCAAAACATTCCTCAACCACTGTGTTACAAAGTACCGAATTTAAAGCAGAAATGTATTCACTACAACCCCGTCTACTCCCCAAAAAATTTCGCCGCACCATACTCCAAACCCCCTGTGTAGGGAAACTTTAGGGCCAGCGAAGCAATCCCACCATTAGGCCCCGATGCGGTAAATCGTTTGGTACCATTATAAAGAATTATTACAGCTATAGTTTTAAGCTTTGAATTAGTGATTTAGGTTCATGTTTAGTTTTCATACCGATTATTAAAATATAATTTTCTAAATAAACTCAACAAATGAAAGATATGTGTGGAAATTACTACTGGAACATCTGAAAGGAAGGAACTGAAGTCGTATGAATTTTCATTTATTTAAGGGATATTATAATGCAACATCAAACGTTTTGTTTTGCACCTGCAACTTGGTGTATTTTTTTGTACGTAAGCAAAGACCTAACGGAACAGTTTCTATTATATTAATTCATAATCTGTATAGTACCGCAACAGAATATAAAACATCCAGCGCCAATTCACAAACAACAATTAATATAACTCAGCTACCGATAAATATTTAAGTATTAAAATTGTTCTTATTAGTAAATATTGGAAGGGAAATATTAAACTGCACATCGAAAATACTGATTTGCACAGCAAATATCAGGGCAAAATGCTGCGGTAGCTTAGGTGAAGAGTAGAGGGGGTGAGCGAAGCGAAGCCCCCTTTATCCTTCGTGTTAGGTTGAACATGCAAGAACAACAAAAAATACTTAAAACATAAACTTGAGTACACATAAAATATTTTACTCAAACAAAGCTAGTAATGTGCTCATTATTTTGACAACCTTCTTTGAGCAGTCGACATTGCCGCGCTACTTGGAGGAGCCAGAAAAGGTGCCGGCAATTTCCTGTGAAATTCCATGATTGTTTAGAAAATGGTAAAAAAAAGGTAGCGCAAAAAGTCTTTATTCAGAATTTGGTTATGTGTGACAAAAAAAGAGCGGCAGATCTTCTTGCCACTAAAAAAGGTACTGCAAAAAGGCTTTATTCAGAATTTGGTTATATTGTATGACAAAAAAAAACACTCTCAAATTAGCTGGTTTTATTAAATTACTCACATTATTTGAATACAGTACTATACAAGCCTTGGTCCTTGGTCCTCCTTAATGTCTGCACTGATGGCCAGCTACGCTGTCGGCTTATAAGCTTGGTCACCATTGCCGCCTTTGATGTCCGCGCTATAAAAGTCTCGACCTACGGTCTCGGCATTTATTCCAGCTTGTCCATCAAAGGCTGCAAAGCTGATCGCGCTGTGTAGGCCTTGAGCTCTGCTGTGCTGCGCTTTCGGCCACCAACAGTGCGACCAGCAACGCAGTCATTACAGACCACGACAGTAATGTACTATAAAACATAAATAGTCTTTTTGCTGTGCAAATCAGTATTTTTGATGTGCGATTAAATACTAGCCATTTGGAAGTGGGCATCCTTATATATTTTATAGATTCAACATCTATCGGATAATAAAATCAAATTCTAGCCTCAAAATTAGACATAGAATTGATTTATTCAACAAATAAATTAATAAATCATATTATTTTTTCATGGAAATTAGGGATTCTTCCACGTGCTCTGCGCGGCTGGGATCCTTCTCAATTCTCTAACTGGTAGCACCAGGGAATATATATCCTCGTGCTCTTACTGCAAAGGGAATTGTGAAGTGTCAGCTTGTTCTTCCTGGATGTTCGGCGATTTTATGTCGAAGGAAGTAGAAAATCTGAATAGGGCATCGCACTTCTTACTCAGTCTTGTGGAGCCGGAGGTACGGAGGGGCGGAAGCAACCGCGCATTGCTGCGCACCGAGAGATATGGAGAGGCCGAGGCTGCGAGGTGAGCGTGGTTGCAGTAGAGGCCATCGCCGCAACCCCGTGGAAGCTGGAGCCAGGGCAAATTCAAAATAATAATGCGAATCTAGTATAGTAGACGTCGGCGACCGAAGGCTCCACAACCTTCGCTTCATCGACGACATTGTACTGTTCTCGTCATCGGCACAAGAACTCGGGACAATGCTCCAAGAAGTCCAACACCTGAGCACTGCAAGCAAGGTTGGACTAAAGATGAATCGCTCAAAAACCCAGCTCATGACCAACGGCGCAAAACGTAAGGTAGGTAGTGGTTGATGGGCAGGACATTCAATACCTCGACGAATACACTTACTTGGGCCAGATAGTATCCTTCGAAAACAGGCAGGACGAGGAAATCGTACGAAGTGTTTCGAACGCCTGGAAGAGCTACTGGTCCATGAAGAAGCTAATGACGGGCAACCTCCCGTTGTCCCTGAAGCGTCAACTCGTCAACATGTGCATCCTGCCCATCCTAACGTACAACCTTGGTACTTGACCGAAGTTCAGAAGTCCAAGCTCAAGGTTTGTCAGAGAGCGCAGCATCTTGGGCACAGACCGCATAACAAACACCATACTGCGCTCCAAAACTGGCGTTGCTGATGTAGGCGTGGAAACCGCGAAGCTCAAATGGAACTGCCGGACAAGTGAGTCGAATGTACCCAGACAGATGGGCGAAGATAGTCACTGACTGGGTGCCTACAGAGGGACACCCACGTAGAGAAGGCCCAGAAGGAGATGGAGGGACGACCTGGATATGTTCCAGTCAGATTGGGTCGGTCGGCATGACGGCCGATAGGGATTTGTGGGTACGCTCAAGGGAGGCCTTTGCCCAGCAGTGGAACACAGAATAGGCTATGTAAAAAAAGTATAGTAGATTCAGTCATCTTTTTTTTCTTTTTGCAGTGGAAAAAAATGGAATTATCCATGCCCAGGAGTCAGACCTCCCTGCTATGTCTGGGTCCCCACATATTGAGCGGGCATCAGCTCGTGTGGTATACGGCCAAAAAACAACTCCTTTTTTTTACAGTTATCTGTGTAAGATTTTACTGTGAGCCATGGCCTTGTGAGCCATGGCCTATGATTCAGTCATCAATTGTTTATGATATGATAACGTATTAAAATAGAAATGACTATATGAAATTAGCAGCCGTTGAAATTATTTTATAGATGCAGTTGATATACTTATCAGAAGCTGGCAATGTGTACATATATAACAAATGTAGTTGCTATAGAGTTATCACGATTCTAAGTTTAACCCTAGCTTGTCTTACAAATAGTTGTTTGAAAAGTATTTATTAGGCGTTTAAAATTTGATGCCGATGAAACTGGTAGGTATTTTAAAGAAGCTGCATTAAATAACAACCTTTAAATAATCGCGATAATGAGTTGTTTTTTCATTACTATAAAGGATTAATATGTTAACTACTAACTTATAAATGACGTAATTAATTTAAATTAAATTATATTGAAATGCAAGTGGAACCCGCTGTATTAGATTCAATTGATCCTTCATGCATTTAAATTTAATTGGATTTCTCTTATCTCAATAATTACGTTAAGGCTTATCTGTTTGTTTTCTTCCTTTTAGTGTACGTGTCAGGTTTGTACAAAGTTACGAAAAATCAGTAAATTCTTATTTTGAAACTAAGTGTATTCCTAGCTTGTGCAAGATTAGTAAATGTTTCCGTATTCGCCTTTTAAAGCCCATTCCCACTTAAAGAGGGCCTTTTTTTTATTCTAATTTTGTAGATGCTTGTGTGATCTTGCAGCTACCTTTTTTGAGAATACAGCCAAGACCTTTACTAAAGCACGGTTGTATAGCATTTAGTATTTAATTTGGTAGTATGGGCGAATAATGTATAGGTTAGGTTATCATCAGGACTCAGCTCCATAAGACGAATCTAAAGATAGTTACTAAAGGACACAGACACAGACATACATACATACATATATACAAACAGGTCAAACACATAACCCCTAGCTCTTTTCTGCTTGTCGGGTAAACATCCTCGCGAGCTGCTTACAAAGCTGCGCTTTCTGCTATATTAATGAGTAATGAAATAAGTTACCTACTTAGTTTGCCATCTTCACCTATGTCGTATCATAAACACGTTATTGGTGGAATTTTCAAAAACTCTTGATTCATCTCCTCCTTAATTATTATATCGTCTACAACTTGGCAATTTGATGTAGAAACAAATATGGCAACATTATTAATTAAACACGCAGTTGTCCACAAATTTTGCTATCATTTCTTTGCTGCATTAAATTGCCAAGCACGACAAAGTTTAGGTTTTGATTAACTTGACAAAGTACATAATGACGACGATACAAACTTTAATCAGCCAGCACATAGATAGAGAGCATGCCTTTAAAAGGAGTGTTAAAAAGTCTGACCTTTCTCAGTTGCTCGGTTATTATCGGCATGTTATTACTGGCATACACGCATCACTTCACATGCTGAATGCTTCATTCACGACATGTTGTACTTAATAGGTACCTACACAAGAGCACACCAACCCGCAATGACAATAACCAACCAAAACTCACTTATATCGTAATATGGAAGATAAATGGCCACAATCTCAGACAGACCTCGGACTTCGGCAAATGCCAAAGGTCGCATAAATAGTAGCACTCTGTCTGCTGCATCGCTTTGTTATCATATCGCTTCTCTCTCGCCGTTCATGGACCGAGTTGATTGCGGTGCCAGTTATCGAAACGTGCTACAAATTAATGCGATTAGGACCTTGAGGACGAATAGAAACATGCAGAGATTGTGTCACACATCTATTTTTGTATGTTCGTGTGTTCTTTAGAAAGTGAAAACACAGAAAGTATTTACAGAATGTCTGTAACAAGACATTTCGTCCAACAACCCAATTTCATACACATTTTGATGCAATGTCACAAAAACGCTTGCAAAAAATGCGAAGGCGTAGGAGTGATGTTTATTTATCAAACAAAAATACTCCAGCGTCGGTCCGTCCTATTCTTAAAACGTAGTTGAAATGGGCGTGGCCTTAGAGGCCGCGTTTGGGTCCTGGTATGCTTAACAAAGCGTATTTAAGGCAGGCCCACTGAAAGAGGTCATGGTGTGACGTCACGGCTTCTGCAGCCGGGTCGCCAGGCCGCGCAGGGCGTTGCTCCGAGTTTGTATGACGTCACTGCTTGCACTCTGCAGTACCTACCTACTCTACACTCAATATCACACCCAATCAATACGTTCGGGTGCAAGTGTGAGAGTGGCAGCTACGCTTTACAGCTAAGTCGTGATAAAGTGCTAGTTAGCTTTAGCTTTGTTCAGCGAAATCCTGCTCTGGCACTACTACCTAGGTTATCGATTCAGCTAACATTGTGTTTCAGGAATGACGTAGGTATTTGCTAGTTTATTGAGCTGCAGTTAGCAACTAGAGGGCTATGGTACATGTACAGTCAGCATCAGATATATATCAGCACGCAAGCTACCTACTCATATAGGTCTACACTTCTTAAACTGCAGTTATACAGCGAAACTGTCAAAATGATGTCAACATCCAAGTAAAATTAACACTGAGGATGCTGACATAATTTTGACACAATTGGCTAAGTATAGATATGGTTGAAGGATGTGTAGATCCATTTGATTATCTTTCTTGCTCAGAGTATCTGATGCTGAATGTACAAAGAAAGGCAGAGCCAAATAAGGAATGTCCTGAATTCGGATACTCCGTTGAATCGATATGGAGCTGATCAGCGAGGGTCGGGTCACTAGTCCACTTCACACAAAGGCTCCTTTCAGCGGGTCGTTGACCTGATTATGCGCGTGTCCCCATTTTCACTGTCTTCGATGTGACATAATTTTTCCAATATAGAGACCTGACTGTGTCTCAGAGACTCCTGAGTCCAGTACTGATACTGTGTGGTGTCGCAGCACTGTAGCTAGCTAGGCCACAAATGAGCGCCGTAGATTTTCAAATAAAGTTGCAGTTCATATTATGGCGGATATTGTTGAAAAAACAGATAGAATCCTATGTTAGTACACAGGATGGGCCACTTTAAAGGGTCAGTTTGGCGACATTAGAATCTAAGAAGTTTAAATTGTTACGTTTATAATGCACTTTAACAAGTCACTTGAGTCTCATATATGTAGAAAAATAAAAAATAAATCAAATATGATCAACTAGACTAATGAGTAATGTAATAATTATGGTTAGAGTTTGATAAAGGAAATTTCCCTTTCAAGTGGTGATTCATAGAGCTATCTTACACAGGAAAAGCAACTCCAATAACTCTACGAGTGCTTCGGAAATACGCCCGTTCTGACTATCTTCTTCTTGTTGCTATCTTCTCTGGAAGATAGCACCAAGAAACTCTACGGGGATGTACATTTTTTCATTTGTTTTATGTACAGTATAAAAATAATCTAATAATCATAACTTCGTATCTTTAAGTGCAATTAGAATGTCTCAAAATAACGATTTTACAAAAAAAAAAAACAACAAACAAAAGCTGCAATAAACATAAGTTATGAAAAACCAGACTGGACCAGTCCCCCCAAGCAGCACCCGTTCACGCACGAGTATGACTTGCGCATCCGCCGTCACCCCCCTCGCCATATTTGAGGGAGGGGAGCCACACGCTACCCATGGGTAAAATAGTCACGATAGAGGACCGATCACCCACCCGCCTGTGGTTTAGCGGGCGTCCCACCTTATCATCAATCAAACACGCTATCCAGAGCCGCCGCCAGCAAAGACATGTTGGTGGGCTTGACCATTAACTCTGGTTTCAGCAGAATCCATGTCATGGTTCCTAACAACAACATTTTCTATCGCTCAAGGCTTCGGCACGCCGCAGGTGGTACAGGAGAAGCCCGGTTTTCTTTGGTAACTAATCTCCAGCAAATCCAACGCAGCTTGTGTCGTTAACGTTAAGCGTGTCACATTTCTAGATTTCGATCGATTTTCGGACCACCTCTGTGGCGTTGCAGTTCGAGGCTCTCCCTCCCAAGCGAATATCTTGGGGTCGAATCTCGGCTGGGGAGCAAAAAAATACCCAGGTTTTGGATGTTTACTTAAAATGTGTGTGACGTCGGTGTTTGTCCTAGCGTGGAGCCACAAGCAAATGTGTCTGTATGTAAAATGTTTATGTTTATAATTTGAGTTACTGAGTAAAGAGACATGTCGCTAGCGAGGCGGTTGTCAAATACAAGAAACACTATGAAGCACATCACATCAAATTCAAAAGCCGGCCCGCGCATTTGTGTGGCCATTTTGACCATGCTATTGACAAAATTGTCAAACGCCCCGCCCCTCTCCCGCCTGTGGTGTGCCGTAGCTTTAAAGCTGGCTTCAGACTATGGGATATAATAGGGTAGTATAAACTAAAACTAAACTATAACAGCACTAAACTAAATTAAAAATTTCCCTGAGTTCACTGCCGGGCGGGAGGGTGCCCAAGACGCTGGCACTGTTACCTCGCTGTATCGCAATACTGATGCGTTGAGCGAGGTAGGCGACGTCCCCTGACGCTTCGACGAGCCTCTTAGAGATGTCTTTGAGGACTCTTCGAGCGTCAGGGCCCCACGGCCCAAGGGTCTCAAAGCCGAACGGCATAAACAAATAGTCGTCGCCGAGTGCGGCGTATTTGCGGGTTTTGAGACACTCTGCTCTAGTATATATATTTACATATATATAATTGTAAATCCAGTTTTTGCTTGGCAAAAATACTCGTTTTGCCTGACTGAATTACTGAATAGCGACTAGAAATGCTGGCTTCGTCTGACCAAATTACTGAATTGCGCGACTATCTATAGAAATAAAAAAAGCAACTTGAAAACCTTAATTCGAGTAGCATAAAATCCAAAATTCTGCCTTAGCCTTTACGCTTTCCAATGGGCCTTCCTTTAAATTTCTAAAAATATGGGTGATATGACTCCCGTAATGCTAATCTTCGTGACAAGGTGGAATTATTTTCAATTTATTTATACAGGAAGAGCCCTTTCCCTGAATCCAGTCAATACATGGAGTGTAACCAGATCCAGATAATCCGGAACTTACTATATAATTTACTCTGCCCACTACTACCTAACAAAATCCGTAACTTCCGGTGAACGGACCTCTGTAGATGTCCGAAATCAGATGGTGATACAATCCACATTCAATTCTCGTGCTTTTCAGAATAACGATGCCAGAGATGCAGAATCTCACTAGAATCCCACGATCACAGGATGAAGGTTTTCTCACCATGTTTGCCATCACCGTTTCCATCAGAACGAACATTTGTAAATGTACTAAGGATAAATCTATCTCATTGCTACTACATAGTCATCTCCAGGGTTCCAACATCTCCTGCTTGACAGGCGAGCGTGTAACGACTAGACCACGAACGCCAGAATATTTATGATTTATGTTAATTCCAGCCATCGGGACTCCTGGAGAAGCCGTTGCCCTTCTACTGCATGCAGCAGGTATACTGTCTCAAGAGATGGGATCCGGCTGAGAGGTACTGCCTTCGGATCGACATGCTCACAAGATCTCTCGTGTTCCAGGTAAGAGATAGGAGTAGGTTTATCTGCAGGATAACACAAGGATCTCAATCGCGAACAGCAAAACTTTCGGAGCGAGTGTAAGGTACTATACCCATAATAATATCAATGATACGCATAGGCAAAGGCGAAGTATCTCACATATATTTGAATGCAGGATAGCGGTAGCCGAGTGTGCGAGCCTCCATTCAAATGTATGTTATGTGAGATACATCGTGAGACATCGTGGGGACTAGTCTCCGAGAGTCGCGTAGAAATCTCGTTGCCTTTGCGTGTCTCGTTGCCTTCTCTCAAGAAGGGCCTAAGAAGACGAGTCGATTGCTCGTAGCCTCACAGAACTGCAGAAATAAGATAGGTATATAAATTCGTAACATAAAGGGATATCGTATCTACTACAGTGTTTGTTTAAACTTACTTGGCCCGCCAATGTCTTTACTTACTCATGGAATAATATTGTACTTGCGATGTTTTCCTTGCCGACATAGTAGGTGTGTGAATGATTGATAGGTCTTGTATACAGGTATGTTCGCTATCAGTAATCCAATTTTTTATGTTTCTAATGACGAACTCACTCACACCAACGGCAAGTCATCATCGCACATTTCACTTAAATTACTTTACTGAAATTACATTTTCCAATGACGACTTTGTTTTTGGAGCAAGCGGGTAAATATTACCTATGAATGAAACATTAGTGGATGACATAAAACATCAATCACCCTAATGTATGCTCTTGCTTACTTTACGTAATCCAATCTAATCACAAGGGTACAAGTACAAGCAAAATAGGTACTTGGACGCCTCCTTTCCTAACTAATGAAATTTAAGACTGTTGCTACCTAGTTATTTGCCAGTCGCTAGTTGGTAAGGTTTCCTGATTGTTTTGTCTTTTTTTCTAAGAGCATGTGACGTCATGTTCTATGCGTTATTGTTAGCGTGTAATAGAAGCGTTTTACCTACCAAAAAACGCATATTAAATACTTACCTTTTATAAGGCATATTATAATAATAAGAGAAAGCATTTCCTTTTCTCTACCTACCGTAGGTACCGACTTCCTGTATCCCTTGTTATTCGCCTCCACTGAGCCAAGGCACTGCAAGATGGCGACAAGAAATACCTAGGTACTTCTTGCGCTTGCTGTCTTGCATTTTCGAGTCATTGCTGCCTATTCATGGTCCGCCAGGCAGGACTAATGTATATGCTTCATAGAAAGTAAGTATTTAATATACGTTTTATTGGTCGGGGAAACGTTCCTATTAAATCCTGTACGCTTTTATGAAGCATATTTTATAACGAGATACTTATTTGCTATGGCCTGGCGGTGGAGGTCGAAGCCAATGTGACAACATGATAGCTATAAGTAGGTACTGAAAAGTAGTTATCAGTATAGGTAGTTAGGCAGCCATGTTGAATTATTTATGTATTTAAGACTATTTTTTAACCTAAATAATTATAGATCTGCTGGATTAAAAAGCTAAAATAATCAAAATAGAATTATATAAGCGTTTTATTAATTCCATAGGATCCCTATGGTTTCTAGGAAGAAGGAAACTTAAAATAACAAAAGTTTCCACTTATTTGATTAGTAGGCGTACATAAACGAAAATAGGTACCTCCACGTGGTAAAGTAGGTGATATAAGTTTTTTTTTTTAATTACGACACATTGATTCAAATAAATTCCTAATATTGTTTAACGGATTTGAATCTGATCGTTTCAGTTCTCTTCGGTGGAACTTTCTGAATGTATTTCCAGAACGCCAGATATTAACTAATCCAAAGGGAAATTATCCAACAAATTTCTAGAGGACACTGCTGACCTGAAACTGCCGGGACTCGCCTTGAAGCCTGCCAAATTTAATAGTGCTTTACCCAACCATTAATAACCGTCCAAGAGGCGGCTTATTATTTTCCTCTTAACGTTATAAACAAAAAGCTGGATTTGCAAGTTTGTCTTCTGGGCTTTGTTAAGTTTATCAACCCTTTAATCCAATATACTGGGCACAGTGTTGCATTGGTATCGTTTGCTAGTAACTTCCATGCAAACTGCCTGTAGTCAAAAGTATCGGTCTTTGAACCAAAAGCTGACCAAAAAACGAAATTTGTTTCTGTAATTATCAGCTGTCCTGAATCTGCAAGCAGAATGATTAGATGGGACTCTTCGGCCCGAACAAAGTAGAAGTAATACAGGGCAGTGTTGCGAAAACTTAAAGCCTTTAAGACTTGTTTCACTAATTTGTGACCACTAAGTGAATATGACGATTCGGTGTTGGAAAATGTTGACACTATCAGATTTATTGAGTAGTATAATGTTGTAGGACAGTCCCTCCTTTTGGTAAACTCTGTCAGATATTGTGCAAGATTTTCTCGTGTTGGAAAGTTGAATGGAATATTATTTACCTGGGCCCAATTTCACCAACGCGTCCAAGCTACCTTAAAGTTATTTAAGGTTGATATACGCCACCCTGATCGGAGTAAACACCTTGGTTCGGCAGACCAATTTATCAGGTCCTGTCGAACCCCATATCTCTAAACTTCGAGGGTCATTTCGTGGTGGTTGGTGGCGGTAACATTGTGGATGTGTCTATCAGTGTATTCCGGAGATTATAAATGGTGTAAGGTGGAGCTAAGGCTCTTTTCTCAATTCCGCGCGCCAGATGGCTTTCTTTCACCTGGGGACTACTAGTATAAAGACGACTTTCGCTTGATTTCGATGGTGTAGGACTCTGGGGATAAGGCACGGAGGCAAAAACACCCATGCAAGCAATGCTTAAAGTTCCAAGTTCTGCTCAGGGCGTCGTAAAACAAGGCTTGATCGTCGTTCTGGTCTAAAGTCGAATATGCTGGAACGACGTGTGCGGTTTTCGATGAAAACAGGTAGATCGAGGGTTTTCCCCATTTCAAAAAGACTGTCTGTGTGTCTGAGAGAGAGAGAGAGAGAGAGATAGAGAGTATGAGCAACTCTGGTACAAGTTTGAGCCTTGAGAGGTGATCAGCTTCGCAGTTGTGTATTCCTGGGAGGTAATATACATTTAGTTGGTTTGATATCGGTCGAGGTGTTGGTAAATTCTGTAGGTGAGGTCCATCACGGTCTCCGACCGAGTTCCTCCTTCGTTTCTGAAGTATGCGAAGAGCTCTGTCGATCTGAAGTAAAATGGGAGCATTGTTTTGAGCACTTTTCCTTGTTCCAAAACTTTTCCTACCGTCAGCAGTTCTTTGTTCAACAGTGGCCCGTCTTTGTTCCAAAGACCTGATATATTCAGATTGTTCAGCTTTGCACTACATGCTGCTTCTGACTTGGATTGGAGTTGGAGCCGAGATATGTATCGCTGATGTGCGTTGACAGTTGCGAGTCCACCAAATTATTTCTTGCTATACTTCTTTTGGTAAACCGAAATGTCTTTTTGGATGTTTTTTTATTACA
This sequence comes from Argyresthia goedartella, assembly GCA_949825045.1. Lineage (NCBI taxonomy): Eukaryota > Metazoa > Arthropoda > Insecta > Lepidoptera > Argyresthiidae > Argyresthia > Argyresthia goedartella. Next base: position 19,176,707 of record OX463810.1, read on the forward strand.
GAACTTCTGTAGACATCGAATGTGTTATTGACCTCATGGTACGATAAAACTGACGAATTTCAGTACCCCAATCAAAATCTGAAGCTCTTATAGAATAGCTTTCTTTTGTGACATCATTTTTGAAGTGAGCATCAAAATCTTGTGGCTCTTTGTCCCTGGGAGGCTCTTCTGGTTTTGCCAAGGACTCCATTCTATCCCTTGGTAATCGTGCTGGACTTGAGGAGATAATGCCGAATGGGTTTTTGTGTTAATTTGCCAACCTAGTTGGTGCAGGGTTTCCACGAGTTTCTTAACATGGGGTTGCAGCACTTCAGGGCTCTGCTGCACCAGCAGAAAATCGTATAAGTAGACAAGTAGCCTTAGTTCTTTATTCGTCAACGACGCAAAAAGTTTTGGTGCCTAATTCAGACCGAACGGTAAACAAGTCATTTCCAGTAATTTGTCTTCATAAATGAGACGAAGAAACCGCATGTGGGTTTTTTTCTATTGGCAGATGAAAATATGCCTGTGTTAGGTCTAATTTGTTTGTCTGTTTACTTTCTAATTTGTTTGTCTGTTTACTTTCCGTGTGAACGTACGATTTGAACGCCTTTAAATTGAACATAGGCATCAGCCTGGATGGCTCTCCAGGCCTTAGGCATCAATTTCTTTTATGGTTAAAAAAGGTTTGAAAGGAAACTGAAGCCTTTTTTCCGCCAGCTCCAGAATACCGTGATCTTTTAGATCCTGGATGATTGAGTCTGAAATTTGTTCGCGCACGGCATAATCATTTTGTAGTAAAAGATTTATGTCAGCCTTGAATGATCTGCAATATATATGGAGGTCCGTTCATCTTGAACAAATAATTGATGTTGTCCCGTATGAAACGTTAACGCATTAATATTTACGGCGTTTATTTCCCGACTTGGTTTGGCAATCGGGGGAAATCTTTTGTTTGTTAGCATAATAACGTGTCTTTAACTCATATTCGCCTTGCTGATTAATTTCTTCCATTGGAATAGCCTCCTCTTGTTGAGCGAAAGGGGTAATTGTTGCGGGGACGTTGATTACCCATATTGTTTGAAGGTTGTTTAGGCCTTCATTATTATAGTATCCTTCTTGCACTGGTATCTTTGTGTATTGTCTTGTGGATGAGTTGGAATATTATTTGTTCCCTGCACGGGGCGGCGAGCTTATGAATGCCTTGCGGACCCCATCCGCTTTTATTAGAGCACCTTTAAAAGTGTGAAACGGATAAGAGTACTCACAATATTACGCAGCTTACTAATGTCCTTGTCAATATTCTTCAGAGTGCGCTGTCGCTGACGTTTTGATTTCCTGCTACGCTGTTTACGTGGACTTGAGTCATTCCCAGAGGAATTTGAACTGCTACTACTAGTAATGGATTCAGAACTAGGTGATGTCGGTCTTTCTTATATTCGTTTATCATTATTCGGAGTATCACTCATATTTACGAGCTCCAACTGAAATCAGACTATTAACAAGGGATACCTAAAACCAAATATTGGTGATTAAAACACACGATACAATATCGAAAGATAACATCATTAAGGGTAAAAAAAAACTGTTGAAAAACCTGTTAGGTATGTTCCTGGTTTCGATGTAGACAGAAAAGTAGTACAATGTAGGAATTTGACGCACAATACTAATTTTGTGGAATAGTCATAGTGAATAATTCTATACTTACTCGTAGTATCTGTGAGCAATAAGCAGCAGGCAAATATGTTATAATTCAAAGAAAATATAACGGCATAGATTTTTACTTTATTCACCCCGATTCGTATTGGCCCAAGCTTCGTTCGTCCAAAAGATTTACTAAGCTTGGACATGACCGCTCGCGGCGGGGGAAAATATCGGCTCGAAAACGCAAAAGCAAAACAAGGGATAACGGAACTTTGTTTGTAATATAGGTAGGGAAAACGAAATGCTTTATCTCATTATTATAATATGCTTCATAAAAGCGTACAGGATTTAATGCAAGTATTTACCCTAAGAAACTCCACAGCCAGACCGTTAATATTGCCAGCGTACCGAAAATATGTCTTGCCTCCTCTGATTATCCAATACATTTTATTGGGGGTTCATGGTTAAAAAGTAATACATTCTTTGGAAACTTGAGACAAACATTTTTTTAAAGATTTTCAGCATACCTAATTTTTGTTTTTACTTGCAGGCAAAAGATGCATACACCAGGGATAAATGGTACCATTCCATTATGTGGAGGGTGAGTTTCTAGTTCTCTTAATTTCATGATAATAATCGCTATTTCTTTCAATTGCTTAGATGACCGAGCGAGCGCTCCATTTCGACAAGATAGGAGGCCCATTTTGCTTTCGTCTGTCTCTATGTCTCGTGTCTGTCAGTTCCGGTCTAGGGGCCACAGTTTTCAAGCGATCCTCACAAAACTTGGCACACGTGTTCCTTGAATTAAAAGTTTTTTATGTCGAGAGCTTTTCTCGATTTTCTCCTGCAGGGGGGGGGGGGGGGGGGGGGAGTTATGACGTCGTTAATTTTTTGTATGGGTTTTATTTTTTTTCTGAAACCTATCGTGTGGGGTATCAAGTTAAAGGGCTTCATGAGCCGGTTCTAAAAATATACTACAACATTACCCTTCGGCCGCCTGTTTTCTAAAATTCTAAGAAATACTTTCAAAACATACCAAGTTTGGACTCCTCGAAGTAGGAGACGGTTTAGTAAAGAGGATCTATACAGACCATAAGAGTGAGTGAAATAGACTACTACTATTTTAGTAAAAAGTCAATTTTAAATCGCAAAATGTAATTTACAAAGTTATTGGTGCTACTTTACTTCTTGATTTTGATTGAATCTAAAATACTTACCTATAAATTGGTTCACAGTCCCCCCTGTTAGCGAGGTCTACTGTCCACAGGGCCACTAGTGTAAATTGTTGTGTTAAAAATTGTAAAATCATTTCTGTTTTACCCTGAAATTGAATTTTAAAACTATTATTTTTGTTACAGCGGAACATATTGCAGTATCGCCAAGTTATATCAAAGAATGTCAAGAGAGAAGTAGTCATAAAAGAACTAAAAGTACGTTCCTAGTAGATTTGTAATGCTTTTACACAAATTGTTGGCATTACCAACCACATCGAACAGTGTTTATTTACTGAATTAATTTTTTAACAGAAAATGGTTGATTTTGTCATGACGACGCCACTGCAGGACGAAGGAGTGACGCAAACTCCAATGACGATCCTTACCAATCTTCTATCCGAAGTGAGTCATTTAATGGTTTTTTGGCGTCAGTTTCACTTTCTGCATATTATTATCATCAGTAGAAGGTATTTTCAGTTACCACCATACTACTACGTAATATGGTGTGTCACAAACAGTTTCCTTTCCTTCGTACTGATTCATAAAGACCGACACCGACTGGAAATAGGAAAACCCCGTGATGTGATTATGTATGACGGCATCGTAAATGACTTAACTAAAAAAGAAATTGAATTAAAACGCGGTCTTAAAAGACTGAATCATCAAAATGAGGTGAGCCTTTGGACGTCCGCTGAATACAGGCCGGTGATCGGTCCTATCGATTATTTCAGGAGCCCTTTGATTCGAATCATTTAAGGAGTTTGTCATAATAGTAGTTTATGTGACTGCTACATAATGGAGGGCATTAATACTCGAGAGTGGCTTTCATAATAATATCACTCGAGAGTTACACCCCCAGTTTCCGAAAGATTGATCAAATGTAACAAGCGGTTAATCGATCGTTTATTCAAAATAGCGGCATGTGATTGGCTGAAATGCGTTTAACAAGTTGTCACAGCTAATTTTCCTTTCTGAAACCGGGCGTTAATGCCTAATTATGTACAGTTACATACACTAGTTTATCTACACTCATATCATAAGCTCTCTTTGATGTGTTCAGATATATATGCTCTGCAGTTGTTTAGCTTTTTCTGTAGTACCAACTTCACAGACAAACTAGGGGCGGCACGCAGGCGGGCGTCGGCGTTCGAAATTTGAATGCCATAATTTGACAAATTTTGGTACATTATATGTATACCAGCATAATGACAAACTTCTTGGTAAAAACTCATTTCTTTTCTGAATAGTGATGTCAGTCACTATTCACCCTCCAATATGTAGCCGTCACATAAACGACTAATATTTTCAGTTGGACTACTTTTTGACACTACAGACCCGTGGTCCAACAGCTATGTCCAACCGGCTGTACCACGGGGAACCAAGTTTACCCGTGGTCCAACCGGCTATACCACGGGGAACCAAGTTTACCCGTGGTCCAACCGGCTGTACCACGGGGAACCAAGTTTACCCGTGGTCCAACCGGTTGAACCACGGGCAAGTAAATTTATCAGTAGTCCAACACTAGAAAGTATGTTTACCCATGGTTCAACTGGTTGTACCACGGAGTGTTAATTTACCCATGGATCAACTAACATATAGACAAAAAGGTTATTGACCGAGCGACGAAGCGTTTCCGTTTCAGGATTGGGCAAAGATGTCGAGCTGACTGTCTGTCCGGTTGTTCTCCTCTACAGGTCGCATTTCTCAACCGATTCTCGTGAAATTTTGTGAGCAGGTTGGATAATTAAATAAGGTATATTCATAAGTTTGTATGTGTTATTGAAAGAAAATGCAGTCGGGTAATTTGTTGTCACCCCTAGATGGCGTTAGTTGTAGTCTGCCTCGCGCTATCGTTTGGTTTTCATCTCAGTGTATATTTCCAATATTGATCGGAAGTTTAACGAAAGAATACACCGTCGCAGTACTCCTGGACATGGAGAAGGCGTTCGACAGAGTATGGCACGAGGGGTTGCTGTACAAGCTGTCGACGTCCCCAGCTCCACGACGAATCACCCGCGTCGTGGTCTCGTTCCTACGGAGTCGCCACTACAGAGTGGTGGTGGAAGACGCCGTGTCAGCAGCCCGCCCCATCGAAGCCGGTGTCCCACAAGGTTCCTGTCTTTCACCCGCCTGCTACTCCCGATACACGGATGACATCCCAGTTGGCCCTGGTGTACAGCTGGCCCTCTTCGCTGACGACGCAGCATACTATGCGTCGTCCTACAAAGCACCCCACGCCGCCGTCAAAATGCAACGCACGCTGGACACCCTGCCTAAATGGCTGGCCAAATGGAGGCTCTCCGTCAACGTCGGGAAGACGCAGGCGATGATCACCGACCAGAGCAACCTGCCACCACCACTCCAACTCCAATTGGGTGGCTGCACCAAGTGAAGTATCTGGGGGTCACCATAGACCGCCGGCTCACGATGAAGACCCACGTCGACAACGTCGTAAACCAGGTCCGGGCTGCACGGGCAAAACTTCGTCCACTCCTGGACTCCGGCCTCCCCCTGCGGTCGAAGCTCGGGATCTATAAAACGTACATCAGGTCCCGCCTCACGTATGCCTCGCCGGCATGGTACGCCCTCTGCTCGGAGTCCAACAAGAAGAGACTCCGGGCCCAAGAAAACCTCTCCTTGCGTACCATCGTCGGCGCGCCTCGCTACGTGAGAAACGCAACGATCGCAAGGGACCTAGGATTGGAGACACTGGACAAGTTCGTCCAGAGGCTGGCAACGAACATGTTCGCACGAGCGGACGGCTCTCAACACCCGCTCGTGCGAGACCTGGCGCCATACCACGCGCGCCCGCCTGACCGTCGCCGCCTACCCCGAGACCTGGTTGCCGAGCCGGCAGCACCCCTGGATTGAGGCCACACAACCCGAAGAACACCTCAGCCACCCAATGACCTGGCCGTAGTCACGGCCAGCGGAAGACTCCGCGGAAGGGGGCCATTGCCCCGGGACCGCAACCCCGCACCCTGGAAGGGGTGTGAGAAGATCACCAAGAAGGAAGTTTAACAATAGTTTGAATAGAGTGCGTTGCTCACAGATTGGAATATTGATATTATTTGGATATTTGATTTGTTTTGTCAAGTGTACTAATTAATTTAAGAAAATATCATGTATGATAGCTAGGATCCACACACAAAGCCAAATGGTTTTCGTGGTCCTTTTTAAGATGTTATATTATTCTTCAGTGTATATCTTAATAAATAAAAAAAAAATGGATTTGTTTTGAAAGTTTTCGGTGCGGCTTCATTAATACTCCATGTATATAGGTAACAAATGATCAAGTTCATTCATAAGTTTGTATGTCAGATGTTCATCTTTGAGCCACCAACAGGTTCGCGAGGTCTACAACTCACAGAGCCACTAGTCTATTATTGTTTTGAACTGCAATCTCATTTGGTATTTCCGTCGATGATTAGAATTTGATACATTTTGTCAACAAAGTATATTGAAATAATCCCCCCCCCCCTTCAGACTCAGATCAGACCATTCATCCCCTCAGTGTTAGGTCTGAGGTTTATGAGACTTCAGACACGGGGAAGTAAGGTAATGTTACTTCCCCGTGGTACAACCAGTTGGACACAGCAGTTGTTCAAATAACAGTTGGACTATTGCCCCTCAGTTGTACCACGGGTCATAACAATTAAAAGAGTATTTTGACAGTTGGACCATGGGTAGAGTTACGTTCCCGTGGTACAACCAGTTGGACATAGCTCTTGGACCACGGGTCGGTAGTGCTTTTTGAGTCTCCTTATAGCTGTGTTAATATTTTTTTTTTGCTAGTAATGATTTGTAAAATTCTGAACTGCACGCGAAGGCCCGTTTAGTCTTCTTGTTGGGTTGACATGTAAGAATAAACAACCATATGTTGACGATTATGTGAAATTATTGTTATATATTTTTATTTTAATTTAATTGTATTCTTTATGTTTATGACTTTGAAATGTATACGTAATTATTTATGCCCAAGCAGAACCATAAAGTGTTCCCCTTTAATAACTCATGAAAATATTATTTGGATCACTTATGTATTTGAGCATTTACTTACATAATAAAATGGGCAGAGAAAATTACAATGAACGCTCCCGGTAAAGAAGAGACCACTCCCACAGACCATTTAAGGTAACCTTAACCATAATAACTTAACAACGCACCTGACTTAAATTAAATAAACCTTCGTCACCACACACACAAGCAGACTAGAGACGGTGGTAAAAGAAAGTTAAGTCAGGTTCTTTCTAAACATCCAATTTATGGTAACCTGACACATTTTAGTTGAATACCTAATTAATGAGATTTCGTCTATTCTCCAGGAGCAAGACAGCCCTGACTGGGAAGACTGGGCTGTCCAAGCCACCAGTGCGGCCGCGCCTCTTCTATCAGAGAGGCAGGCCTCCAGTGAACTCTGTGCTCTGCTAGCGAGGCTGTGTCGTCGGTGGGCGGAGCCCCTGCCTGCATTAGCACCGCCTGTAAGGAGAGTGCTCACTAGGAACGTCGATTTTGCGAAGGCGCCCAATGCTAGACGGCTGGTTAGAGATTATATCAGGTGAGAATAAGGACGAATAGTAAATACTTCATTATTCTTCTTCTTTATGTCTCTCCATTCGGAGGCTGCCGATCAGCTATCCATACTCGTTCTGATTTGCCCATCGCATAGCTGGCCAATCCCGTCCATTCGGAGGCTGCCGATCAGCTATCCATACTCGTTCTGATTTGCCCATCGCATAGCTGGCCAATCCCGTCCATTCGGAGGCTGCCGATCAGCTATCCATACTCGTTCTGATTTGCCCATCGCATAGCTGGCCAATCCCGTCCATTCGCATTGAATGTTGCGGAGCCACGCTTCTTCCTCTTGCCAGCGCATCATTAGTCTAATGCTAAATGAACCATAACACTGAACTTTGAACCATTGAGGTGATGATATAGCTCGAGGTAGCGATCAAGAATTAGGAAAACAACTGCGAATGGCAAACTATTTACAAAAGAGAAAATTCAATGAAATATGAACGACTTGTGCTCAACAAAATCCATGTGGCCTCATTTGGTTATAATAAAGGTTAAGATCCGAGTTTCAATCTCGACGATAGTGTCGGTTTGTTGTTGCAGTGCGCTGTTGTGACGTCAATGGCTTGCTCAACCTGTTGAGGGTCTCTCATTTAAAAATAAACAAGGGCTTAGTAACAGTTATAATAGGAACACGTATTAATCTTGTGCGATTTGGACGTCTACACGTCGTTGGTCGGGATATAATAACAATAATAGTAAAGCTGATGCAATTCATTTAGGATAGTATCTACATATTCGCCGACTGCCTCGCATTAAACATTTACAAAAAGTCACATACATTGCTTCTTGCCCCAAACTAGGATACCCTGTGTCGTGGGTCACAGGGTATCCTAGTGTGGGGTAGAAACAGCGATGTCACACACTATAAACATCCAGGACCTGGGGCTTTTTTTTCTTTATCCCCAGCCTGGGATCGAACCCGGGAGCTCTCTCATGGTAGGCAGAGCCACAACCGCTTCGCCACAGAGGTCAACTTTGATGATTGAATTATGGATGTAAATTATTGTCAAGTGACTTATGGTTGATACCGAGAAAGTTGATCATCGAGAGGTCGATCCCACTGTTTCATTAATCGAGTTTTCTACAACAGAATTTTAATCATCTTGCTCAATAAAAAAACTCTGCACACATTAGGGTCCATTAAGGTTTTTGATGATTTTCAGAATCTATTAATCGAATCTAAATACAAATGGTAACTACTACAGTTACTTCAAATGGTAACTGTAGTAGTTACCATTTGTATTTAGATTCGTTTAATAGATTCAGAAAATCATTTTAATTATCACCATTCTTTGCTTCTTGACACCCCCTCCCCCCCCCCCCTCCCCACATCATCTCAAGTAATTAATGGACGAGCTCTAACTCTAACTACTCTATTTTTGGTTCCGTTTGACAAGCAAAATAACGCTAACATCTATTCTTCAGTGCACTGAGCACGCAGTCTGCCGGCCCCGCCCTGGTGCGTCGCTTCGTCGAGGTGGCCCACGGAGACAGCGCCACCTGCCCCCATCCCCGGGCTGCTCCCAACCTGGTGGCCGTAGCCCTGGCTGCACTGGACGACCACTACAGACAGAGCAAGCTGGTCCACGAGTGTGTTGACGCCGAGGCTGAGGTGGTCTGCTTTGCTGATATCTTGGCGCATATGTAAGTAACTATCTTCCATGACAAAGGCCTCCAAAGCACGTATTTTATTCCCTTCCAGCACCCGCAGCAAGCCGAGCGCGGGGGGTTTTGTCGCGATATATATATATTTTTGTTGGAGGGGAAAAAAATGGAATTACCCATACCCCAGGAGTCAGACCTCCCTGCTATGTCCGGGTCCCCACATATTGAGGGGCATCAGCTCGTGTGGTATACGGACTAAAAACAACTCCTTTGTGTGTACAGTTGTCTTACTAAGAATTAACTGTGAGCCATGGAGTTTTGTCGCGAAAGATAAGCAACAGAGCTTTATATAGCGCATAGCTCTGTCCCTCTCTTTCCCGCGCCACACCCCTCGCGGGGTCGGCATGCTGCGGGTGGCGCACCAATAACAGAAACCTTTTTTAACTTCCAACGACCAAAAGAGGTGTTGAAAGCGTTTGTCGGTGTGCCTGGAGCCTAATTCTGTACTGGAGATAGCACCGAACCGCGAAAATGCCGTATTTGAGTCTACAAACTAAATAGGTGCCGCCGACAAGCCAAGTACGGCATTTTGCGCCCCTCGGAGCCGTCGCGATGCAATCTCCAGTATAGAATTGGCCCCTGTCTGTATGTCTCGGTGTCTTTAACCTAGCGGGTAGTGACCCTGCCTACGAAGCTAACGCTGCTGGGTTCGAATCCCGGTTAGGGCAAAATATTTTTGTGATGAGCATGAATATTTGTGTCTTAGTCTTGGATGTTTTCTATGTATTTACATAAGTATTTATCTGTATGAAATATATCGTCGTCTAGTAGGTACCCATAACATAAGCCTTGTTGAGCTTAGTATGGGCCTAGCTCGATTTGTGTAAGATTGTCCTCTCTGTCAAGCGAGTGGTGAATTTAATGCAGTTTTCTTTAAATGGTAGATTTCCCTGCGATGGTTCTTAGATATGTTTTATTAAAATCGGTTAGTAGGTAGTTCGAAAGTAATCAGCTAAACTAAGAATAGCGGAGAAACGGATGGACGGATTTTAATGCGGTCTTTTTTACTTAGACTTCACTTTGATATTTCTTAGATAACTTTTGTTAACATCGGTTCTAAAGTTATGTGTCGGGGGTTTTTCAACCCTTCCCTTCTGCTTGCTTGTACGTTGGTCGCTCTTATTACGATATGGTCTAGTCGTCTTAGTCAATACCGTCACCAATGTAACAAGACGCCGTGATAAAACTGGAGACATTTCAGGTGCGAGTACGAAGACTGGTTAGTGATAGTAAGCGGCATTCTGCAACCAGTGCCGATGTGTGCGGGCGCGATGCGGTGCCCCCGGATTGCCAAGCGCCTGGGCAGGGTGCTTCGCTCCATCGCGAACGACCGGCGCTGCGCGGTGCATACCTGTCTCGCTCCGGCGCGGGCTGCAAGAGCCGACCCACCCTCGTGGCTGCGGACAGCTGGACCATCGGAGCAGATCATAGCATTGCCGCAAAACGAACTTTGCCAACTTTGGGGAGATATGGTAACGATTTCCGAGTATTGCTGAGTTCCGTGGACTCCTAGCTTCATGCTCGTTTCTCACGCAAGAAATGCGGTTCGAATCCGGTGCTGAGCATGTACCAATGAGATAAGTAATTTATCTTAAGTACATTATACGGACAAACGGAGGAAACCTTCAATCTTCATCGCTGCGGTGATGGGTTACTGGCTAAACGTGGGCACAATACGGGGTGGCCGTATGGTAAAAGGCGTGACGCTGTTATGATAGTATTGCTAAATAGATAAGCTATATGTGATGTTGTTTTGAATCCACAATCGCGCCGTACGAAGTCCTTTCACGACACGCCAGAATCTGATTAACAGTAGACGACTTACATCAGAAAAGAATGGGACTTAACAAATAATTATTTTTACAGTTGGGAAGTTTACTAACGTGCTGTTCAAAGAGAAAAAGCTTTCTGCATGGCCTAAGCAAACAGCTACCGGATTTCGTATTGGTAGCCTTCACTGAACATGTAAGTAACAAACATCACCACGGAGGCAGTACAAAATATCAGAAGTACTGCTGAAATTAAAGGCGACATTTGATACTCAGGCAAAGGATCCATCAAAGTATCTGAACTGACTGACTTCTGAATTTTACAGCCTGCAGTGTTACTGGCGTTAAGTCTAATGCTAGAATGGGAGGTGTGCAGCGGTGAGCAAACACAACTGGAGATCATCGCTTCCCTTCAAGCCACAGAACTCGGTGGGAAATATTACGAAGAATTGTGCGAAAGACAGCAAAAGCTTCAGAAACTGGTAACAATTTTTTTTAAATATATTACTGCTGGTTTTATTCTCAAATGGCAATCGTTTCAAAAATGACAGGTACTATCAATAGCAGAAGTGGAAGCCCACTCTATAGCTAACGTGCTAGTATGTGGCGGTAAACCCTTGCTTTTGATAAACTTTTTGTCGAGTTTCAAAAACCATTTGTTTTATGACTTAAGTGTTGGGCTGCATGGGAAAAAAACCCTTACAGTGGTCTTCCACAACTTGATGATGGTACATATAACAATTTCTGTTTACGTCCTTCATACCTGTGCCATTTCGTATTTTTAATTGTTTGTTAGGCCCCGTCGGTCCGGAAGGACCTCACCGGAAGCTTTATCGATCCACCCTGGCAGGAATATACCCAGGTCGTCCGTCGCCACTTCGTATTACTTAGTTAATATAATATTAATTCCACAGCAAGCAGAAGGTGGTCCACAGAAGTTGGCTCTACCAGTGAACGCGACCGACGATGATGTCGCCGCGCTCCTTGAAACGGGGGCTTTCGGCAACCTGGAGTGCCTTTCTTTGGCATTCACTAGTGTAACCAGTGAATGTGCGAATCATCTCATCAAGGTGAGTTTAGATAAATTCATCACGACAACGGTCACTCTGTCAATCATGGGTTGAAGGTGTTATAAGAAGGAAACGTAGCTCATCAATGTTAATGAGTCATTAACGAAGGCACGCACAGCGTACATGGCAAAGCCATTACTCGGAATCGAGGAACATTGGCACACTGACTCAGTGCGGTTTAAATGCTACTATATATTAAAATAGCTCCGTGGTCAATTGGGTTTCACGCTTGCTTCTCACACAGGTGATGCAGGTTCGAATCCTGACCATGTACTAATGAGATGATTAATTTATCTTAAGTACATTATCGGATGACACGTTAAGCTGTACGTCCCGGCTGCTATCGCTACGTGGTAGTGTTCGTAAAACCCCTCCACCAACCCGCACTGAGCCATCGGGGTGGAGTATTTGAATAATAATAATAATTTGAATAATAATAATACCTTGGACACTATTTACACACATTGATCTAGCCCCAAACTAGGATTCCCTGTATCTTGGGTACTAGACAACGATACACATACTTATACGTATGGCTTAATCATACTCGTATCCGGGTAAAGACCTGTGCCCCTCGGTGGGGACATTAATGGGCGACATTTTGTTATTATTTATTATATATTTAAATTGCGCCTATAGAATTGGACTTCCTGTAACGATATAAAAACGGCGATGGTTTTTCCCGAAGCCATCTGATACGATTAGTGTTCTGTAAACGTAAGAGCTTCTCTTACCTTACATTGATAGTACCTAAGTACATTACGAACGAGTTCGCAAGGGCTTATATTTACGAGCCGAGAAGTTTACGGCAACAGCCAAAGGCGAGGGTCGTTGCGAGGTTTGTAAAGAAGCCTTTTTGAAAGAGTCACGAATATAATTATACCGCCTGAGCACCCAAAATTAAGCGGCGAAGGTGCTATTTTGAGGTTAGAAGGCGGAAATATATATTATCACAGATATGTATTATAGTAAAATACTGTACCGGTTGATCCAGCGATCGAAAAATCTCCGTTTCAGCTGGAGAAAAATCTCCGTTTCAGCTGGAGAAAAATCTCCGTTTCAGCTGGAGAAAAATCTCAGTTTCAGCTGGAGAAAAATCTCCGTTTCAGCTGGAGAAAAATCTCCGTTTCAGTTGGAGAAAAACCGCTTTCGTAGGTCAGGCTCATGCACAGGACACATTTCTCAACCGATTCTCGTGTAATTTTGTGAGCCGATAATTATATGTATTTTTGTCGATTCAGTGTCAGGATTTTTTCAAAATGGCGGAGCTATGGGCTACTTGTTTTTATAATAATACCACTTGTTCATCCGATAAACTTCAAGGGCTCGGGGTTGTGAGGGGGTAGAAAATTCTTTAAAAAACACACAAATTTCCTGTGCCGCTCGCGAGGTTTACAGCCCACAGAGCCATTGGTATATTAGTAAGTCGGTACCTAACGTTCTGTTTGCAGCTACCTTCGCTTCGCTACCTGAACCTGTGGTCGACACAGTTCGGCGACAGCGGGTTGCAGCTAATTGCAGAACACCTACCTAAGCTGCAGATCCTCAATCTCTGTGAGACGCCCATCTCTGATAAAGGCATTGAAGCGCTATCAGGTAATTGTCAATGCCAACAAATATAACGATCACCAAAATATTTTTTTCCTACCCAAAATGGGTAAATGCTACCCAAATTGGGTAAATGGTCACCAAAAGTTGCAGAAAATATCAAGGCAAAATAATGCGGTAACTTAGGTGAAGGGTAAAGTTTATAATTCGTGTTATGTTGAACATGAAAGAACAAAAAATACTTAAAACAGGAACTAATACTTAAAACAGGAAAACAGGAACAGAAACATAAAAAGAAGTTTGGTGATAATTTATGCAAATACAATTTGGAGGTCGTTTCGAATTTATTGGTAATAAAAAGGTGCGTTTTTGGTGATCGGTTAAACATAACCCATTGTAAATCTCTTAGTTCCGGATGCACACCAGTACTATAGGTCAAAGTTAAGGTGATACGAAAAAATAATAAAAGGAATACGAATGTAAACGAAAGTGAGAGCGTTAATTACTTCCACATAAGAAAGAAAAGAGAGCGCAAACAATGCGCTCGACTCAAAACTAAAATAAAGTAGCACCAAACCACATAAAAATTGTTTAAAAATAAACTACGCTATTTTGTCAAAAATATTTTCAAGGAGAGTTTGCGAATACATGATTTTGAATGCAATTCGGCAATGAAATTGGTTAGAATTTTAGAATTAGGTACTTACAGGAAAAAATAAAACAAATTAGAGGTCTTTTCGTAATTAAATTATATCAAGAAAATTTCAAACAATCGGGTTTTACTTCAGTGAGAATCTTAATGAAATGCTCAATAAACGTTAACCCAAAAAATAAATCTGTAGATGACTTTCTAGTAGAGTAAATTGATTTAAAAAAAAAAATACTTTTTTTTGCATATCACCTTAACTTGGCACCCGCGAGGAATGGTATTTCCCTTCCCTCTCTCGCTCTCTCTCGCCCTCGACGCATCAGTAGGACAGTGACGAACGCTATTTTACATTTAAGCAGCGCATAATTTGAGCAACTTTCTGTGCACTCGGCTATTATAGTCCTATAATAGCTAACGGAACAGCAATAGACTATATCAATACTCGTATGCATTGGCGCAGTCGTGATCGACCTTAACTTCAGAGGTCATTCATCTACCATCATCCATTTTTCCAGGCTTGTCAAACCTACAAAGACTGAACCTCAACAGCACCAAGCTATCCGCGGAAGCCTTCGTTGAGCTGAAGCAGCGACTCCCCCAACTTCAGGAGTACGACATCCGGTACACGGAGGCCTGGTGACAAAAGACAATTGGCAAGGTCTCCACGAGATCCAAGAGCTCATCTAGCTACTTCGACTAGATGATACAAACTGCCTGTTAAGTTCTCAGCTCATGACGGTGAGGCCACAAGATGCGGTGCGGCGCCGCACGCCTCACGCAACAGGACGAGACAGGATGGGGCGGGGGGAGGAGGGGATACGCCCATACAATACCCACGCCGCAGTGGTACCGCACCGCATCGTGTGGCCTCACCCTGAGACGTTGAGGTTTGCACAATTTATAATAGCATCTTAGAAGTACTTATTAGCTGTTAACTTATTACTGTTTTGTCGGAGTTCGTTTTGTCAATGATAGAGAGCGAGATAACTCATCAAGTTAATTTCTATTGATGCGTATAGAATACTGACTGACTACGGTAACAGCAGCATCATCAGAAGGAAATCAAGCGCCCGCAATGTATGTGCGCAAAATACTAATCAGTAGTTTGGTTCGTCAAAACGCAATGTTCGAATTTAATATCTTAAGGATTGCTAAAGCATGTAAGTGTTGAAGGGACTATATATTAATTTGATTCTATCCCAAACTAATTGGTACATGTCGGTATATAATGGTCCATAAAATATTCCAATTATTACAATACAATGTTAGATTAAAGGTGTGCGTAATGATTTTATTATAAGTTACCAAATTAGAGTGTCATGTTTTATCAATAATGATGTCATTACTGCCTATACTCCATATATTTTGGCTCTGTAGTCATCATCAAAATAACCACCGCAGTCATAATAACAGCTCCGGGACCGGGACATAGGTAAGCGGCCCAAAAGTCTAAAATGCCAGCTAAACATTACTAAGCTGACCTGGGCTTGGGTGTCTACAGCGATGCCAAAAAGTTTGTATAGCTATTGTTAAGTCTTATTAATTTCCAATGTAAATTCCTTATTTATTTCCTTACTGCGTTCTAAGTTAGATTACTATGAGTTACTATGAGTTATTGTAGAGTAAGATTTAATGTTAAATATAGGTACGCTTCACAAGAGTATTTTTAAGTATAAGATTAATTAGGATATACTTAGTTTGGAATGTTACTGGCTGTGAGAAAATACTAACTGACTGCGTGGTCAAATAACAAGTTAAGCTCTTTTGTTTCGGATTGTGAAATCGAGTCAGAGTTATGACGTCACTTCGATCCTTGTTTCAATGACCACACAGGGGGTTCTATCTAATATCTGTCACCATTTTATTGTGATGTTTTATTACGCTACTCATGCAGGCATCTGGTCTTTCACAAGACATGCTCTTGGCGTATGCTGAACTGAACGTGTGAATGAACCAGACCGATATGGTCTAAGATAGCATTTATATGGGCAGAAAAATCTACTATTACACATGACTGTTCCTGCCTTATCTGTTTGAGTGACTGTGTTATTCTCGTAATGTAGGTTCGCTCCTGTCTTAACAGCAATACATTTTCAGAAAAATGTTTAGCGTCGCATTTAATTTTAAAACTAAAAGCCAATAGAGTCTTTTACTTTATATACTTTTTACTTTAATTTGTTCTAAGTGGCACCATAAGCCCTTAAGGTCGCTAAAACCCCCCCATCTGTTGTCTCATCTTTTCGATTCTTCAGCTTATGAAATAACCGAAATTGGAATAGTCAAGACTTCCGAGATTTTACCCCCACTTTAGAGCTACAGGATCAAAAGCCGCAGTAACAGTTAAAATATGATTATCTTATCTTAATAATGGAACAGTAAACGTTAATATTTGATAAACTAAAATTACTACAATCCCAATCAATCGACCCTATTTAAACTTATTATATTATATTATTATACTTAAACTTATCACGAGTTTACTGAAAAACTATATAGTGGTAAAATTTAACGCCAATTATTATGATTGGTGTCGCCGAGTAAAACATATATCTAGATTATGTACCTACCTATTGTTCTTGAAAGCGACTATTTATTTATCGGCTAGTTATCAAAACTGTGTCCTGTATTTGTAGGGTAATAGTTCCGGTACCTATGTATTTTTTGGAATCAGAACCAACCAATGTAAATATGAAATTCACCACCTTCACCAATGAATTAACTACCTTTTATTAAAAGTTTAGTTTATTGCAGTCGATATCGATGTACACTACTTATGATTAAGCCTCGTGTAATGTGTGTTGTCTGTGTCCCTATCTTGGTCGGGACTGTCATAAAGCTGGGGTTCAGCTGTAAACGTTACATCTGTCATGGTCCCGCTGATAACGGAACTCTTCAAGGACCTCATGATAAGTGACAGTTTGATAAGTGAGTGGCTATAGTCATGAGGACAGGATATTCAATCTAGAACCCAACTCGTCAAAAAGCACAGCATCGAGTATGTAAGCATATCGACCGTTTTGTAGAAACAAATGAGGATACGTTTAACAGAACTTGGTTACTGTTTCGATTAGTTAATTGTTCATGTTTAACCATCAGGTCACAATCACAATATCTGTTCACTGTGACTGACCCCCGTATTGTAACAATAGTCCATTAGATACGTTAAGGACAATCGGAGGTAGAGGCATTCCAGCGAGATTCACATATAAAGTAACCGTGAAATATTACGATATGATTAATGTTTTGTTGTGAATTCTTGTAATAACTGTGGGGAAGGAAATTACAAATAGAAATTAAATGTAAATCACATTTTACATATGAATGTTTGTTTGTCTGTTTTTTGGATAGATACGTCTTGAAGAGGTAAAAGACTAAACTTGCATCCACTGTGTGAGAAGCGTGTCTGTTTTACAATAAAATAAGTAGAATTTTTTTGATTGTTTTCTTATTCCTATTCGAAATTTCGCACCACTACATCACTATAAATCCGGCTTCATTAGTTCGTTATTGAGTTCGAAGAAGGAAGCCCATTTACGAAAGAGTTTCGGGAGTAGTCTGATAAATACAAGGTCGGGCCATACGTTTTGTCACATACAATAAATGACATGAAAATAAAAAATTTATACATCAAACGAAAGGAAACAAAATACATATTTAAATGACAAAAGCATTCAAAATGACCTCCCCTATTTTTGATACAAGCCTTGTATCTGCGCGGCCAGTCATCGATAGAAGCACGCACGATATCCATGTCGTTATTGGCTAAACCAGGGATGCTTTGAGAGACTCCAAATTACAATGAGGTTTAGCGCAGACCTACTCCTCTAATTACTGTCATATTTTATAATCAAATGGATTCAAGTCTGGACTCGAGGAGGGCCAGATTTCCATAGGAGCCCATTTTGAGTGCCAATTGCCCTATGAGCTGCTGCACCCAGTGTCTGTTTTTGAACATTGTCTGTGAAAGAGGTTCCATCCACGAGCTTTGTTAGGGCTGTGTTTTGTTACACGAGTGCACTTGTTTTAACACCTTTTTTATAAAAATACACCTTAGTTGGGCCTTAATAGGAAACCCCCAAGTCAAACCGTGAATGACGAAGGATGGTGACCACGCTGAACACGTGGAATACGTCTGCTCGCTTCTTCACTGTTATGTGCATACACTCTATCATTGTTTGTTAAAGATTTTCTCGACATCAAGAAATTTTCCGATAAAAGAATTTCGCGGTTTTTATTCCCGCCTAGGTATGGCTTGTAACAAGACTCTATCGAACCTGATTTTCTTCAGTCGTGAGTTAAGCAAATGTGCAGTTTTTTCCGGCAAGCTCGTGGTCCAAGGTCTTCATTCAATATCTTTTTTGTAATTCTACTTAACCTCATCTGGAGAGCCCAGTTTTTGCTTCCGAACGGGATTTCTTGGTTATCGCGTCTTCGCTGCTTTGATCACTGCTGGAGTCCGACCAGTACGAGGACGACCTTTCCTCTGCAGATTTTCTAATCTCGAATCTTCCCTGAATCGATTGATAGTATGGTAAACGAATATTTATGTTATTTTCAATATATTCAGCAGTTTCAAAATCTCAGTTGGTGAGTGACCGCAGCGATGCAATGCAATTTCCGCGACTCTATCGTCTTTTCGCGTCCATTTAAGAAAATATAGAAAATTACAGAAAACCAATTAATTAAGTTTCTTAAAATATTATTTTGAAAATTACAGAAAACCAATTAATTAAGTTTCTTAAAATATACGTATTTTGAAAATTACAGAAAACCAATTAATTAAGTTTCTTAAAATATTCGTATTTTGAACGCCCAAACTTTTTTTTTTGGTTCGCGTTCTAAATTCGAAGTTTGAGGTATGTGACACAACTTATGGCCCGACCCATGTAATTCATGAAAGTTAGTGGAAGTAAATACGCCATCGTGTATTTTCGGGGATATATTTAAGTCATTTCAATACCACGGTGTGTATAATACAAATAGTCTACCTATCATACATATTTCATCACTTCTTAATTTCGAATAGCTTAAATTATTATAACTCCCTTTATTTATATACAAACCTAACATTAGTTATTCTAATAAAAGAATAATAAACAATTGAAACTAACAAGATACAAACTTATTTTGTGTTATAAGTTTAACATGAAGAAAGCTAAGGTTTAATCTTACACAGCAAATTAATTCTATTGGACTCTTCGTAGCGTTCACAGATCATCGTAATCAACTAACTCATCATGCATGTTATAGACACTAAGCCAATGGTCTTCCTTTATATTGCTACGTCATCATTTCATTCCACAACATTACTGTGCCTGTATATTTAATTAATCTACCATTATGTAGCCTAATAATGTAATGCTGACATCTAGGAATGGATGGGTCATCGCGCGCGGAATCATTCCGTCCGCGAGCGAAAGGAGCTGTCTATTGAGATCTTGTATAAGAACTGCCACTATTATATTTATATTTTTCATTTATTTATTACCAAGCAATAAGGTCAAAATCGCGGGCCATTTTTTGATCTTCCCACAGACGAGTCTCGCGGGCGCTACAGTACAATGATTGCAGTCCATACAATTTATTTTATGTTTTATTTTTAAGTTAAGAAAATAACATTTCAATGACATTCATGGAAACTAAACATGAACTTAAATCACTATGTCAAAGCGCAAATGACACGCTTTGCTGGATATATATGTCATTTTTGATAAGTATCCTCAAACCATACCACATTTGCTGTCCACTTATTACAAAGTACCTATTGAAATAATAATAATAATATAAATTAAGGTGTCCCTTATATGCAAGAAAAACATTTTCAAAAATAAAGTATTGGATTTAAACAGTTTTGACATATGAAATTTTGTTGCCATACATAAAGTTTGCAAAAAGTTCCAGTCTTTACTTTAGTGTGCCAGACTCTACAAGCTGATTTATTCCCAATTTTCTCACCAACGCCACACTTTAGTTTATTAGGGTTTTCTATAATGTCATTTATTGTTTTTGTCTTCTCACCACATTTGTTTTGCGCGGAAGTATTGAAAAAAAATTAGACTTGTAGCAGCTGCTCTTTACTTCCAGTTTCTCGCGAACGCGACACTGGTTTGTTTGTTTATGTATCCTCTATCCACACTAAATATCGTCATTTACCCAAGAAAAAACAATTTTGAGAATTATTCCGCCTTTTGTCCCAAAATGGGTTTATCATCCGGAAGAATCCCATCATTATCTAGCCTAATCACATAATTCTGAGATCTAAGAATATCAAATGCTTTTGGAAAATCGACCAATCTATAACTAGATTATTTGTCACAAGCTGTCTTTTATTCCGACTTTGCTTGTTTATGTAATGTTATTATTAGTAAATTTTTCAAAAGCGATTGAAATTCCTAGATTTCAGAATTACATGATTGGATTTATTTTCAAATCGATTGACATTCCTAGAAGTCGGAGTTACATGATGAGGCTTCTGGTATCTATGTCTGTTATCTCTACATAGAACCGGAGACAATGTGGTCCAACAAATATTAATACAAAAAACAACATTTCCTACCCCTGAATGATACACATTATGAATACCCAGTCGTCAGCAAACTAGCGGTTTATCTTGATCTACACGGGTATTTTATCATCAATGGCGAAGGCAGTCCAGTCAATTAATATTTTTAAATTAAACTAATCGTAAAATTAATATGCCATACAGCCTAAAAAATCTGGTCTAAGAGAAGCGTCGTGACGCAAGTCGCTTGAAAGATACACAGGGAAGAATGAATGGGTATTAACATTTTTGGAATACCTAATACGTCCGTCCTAATACGGAATATTCTCAATGATGGAACTGCTGTCAATCGACAGAGTAAATTATTACAAACAAAAGTACATAAGCGAAGTAGAAACATTCTTAGAAGTCGCATTTGACAACTGTCAACAGTAAGGACAGAGCTACTTCGTCTCCTTGTTTCGCTTGGTAAAGGAAGGGAGACAGACGCAGCTCTGTCGCTCCGGTGGACAGATATACCTCGCGCCACGAGTTATGAGCGGTGGCCTTAAATGCGCAGTAGTCACTTTTCAATAGCTGTACATATGCGCAGTAATTCCCACCAACGTCGCCCAGCGCTCTTAATTCGTGGCGCGAGGTATACAACTTCTAAGAATGGCTCCACTTTGTTTAAGAATTCCGTAGCTTTGCGAGATTTTTGAGGTTGAATATTTTATTTATTAAAATATAATCGAAACTGATTTTACGTTTACGGAATTCATAATTTGTTTGTTTACTCTTTCGATTGACGCCGGTTTCATCTCTGGCCGCAAAAATCAAGATTTTTCAGTGTAGGAATGCCAGTCTCCATACAAAAATGTTAAAACCATTTTAGTGTATTCTTTTCTTCGACACCCAAAAATGATAAATGTATGTATATGTAGAGTAAAAATTAATTAAAAATCTCAAAAAATAAAGCGTATATATGCTGTATAGTCGATGATCTGAGTGTTTTGTCTCACTCCAGGTTATCATACAAACAAATACTTCCTGAAAAACTATGATCGGTGATTCATTATTTTTTATACTAACTTTAGATTTTACTTATGATTTAGATCATAGCCAAGACGCTTCACTTATCGGCAGAGACTAACTATAAATGGAAATTAGGAATAAATATTGCTATCCCACTAAATAACATAAACATGTATAAGACTCAAAAACCTCAAGAGCAACAGGTAATGTAGATTTCATTTCACGAAATAACACTTGGCTTCAGTACAGCATTTATTAGGGTGCAGATGTCGTACGTACTCCTTTGTTCCGTGAAACAATACGCCTGTATGTATGTACGTACATGTTCTCGCAAACTACTCCAAGGCATATTTTTCTCCGTATAAAAGTAAATACTTACAAGTGTGAAACATAATCGAATTTATTAATTGCTTCGTCTCTACTCTAATATACACTCAATTTGTGATACTAGAATGTTTTCAAAGTAGGACCTGTTGTAATAAGATTTATTTGGCAGTTATTGTTTAAAATTCAAATAATGTTTTGATTATTTCGATCTGATGCAGTGTTAGGGGTTGGTGACGCGTCAAACAATCATTTTTGTAAGTCGAAATCGTGGTCCTATTTTACATTCGTTATGGAAATCTTGGATCTACTTATAACAAGATCGATCATAGTGTTTTATTTATTTTCAATGTAATAATGATCAGAAGAAAGCAATTTCGATGGCAAGATATTAAGGAATATATATACTATAGAGATAGACTATAATGACAAATACGTGCATTCATTTTCACCCCTATACCACTTAAGCACCGTATAAGTTAAAATCAAATTACCATCATACTCATAAAACGGCAGAAATAATCACAATTATCGCTTGAGACCATAATACTGCAGCTCAAATAGTAGTTTATCTACACACGTATCATAAACCCTCTGTACTGCGTTCAAAAACCGCACGTTACGATCAGCATTATGTTAAACTACTTGGTAAAAACTCGTGTGGTGTATCTGGAAAACTACACATTATGGTCATTATGTGTAGTTTTTCTACATATAATGACATTCAAATTTCGAACGCCGACGCCCGCCTGCATGCCGCCCCTAGTTTGTCTGTGAAGTTGGTACTAAAATTCAAATTTCGAACGCCGACGCCCGAAGTTGGTGCTACAGAACAAGCTAAACAACTGCAGAGCCACAATGCCGGTCAAACATGCGGTTCCTGAACACATCAAAGAGAGCTTATGATATGTGTGTAGATAAACTAGTGTATGTAACTGTACATAATCAGGCATTAAAACTCTCGAGTGATATTATTATGAAACTCGCCTAGTTTTAATGCCCTCCATTATGCAGCAGTCACATAAACTACTATTATGTGACTGCTACATAATGGAGGGCATTAATACTCGAGAGTGAGGCGAGTTTCATAATAATATCACTCGAGAGTTTTAATGCCTAATTATGTACAGTTACATACACTAGTTTATCTACACACATATCATAAGCTCTCTTTGATGTGTTCAGGAACCGCATGTTTGACCGGCATTGTGGCTCTGCAGTTGTTTAGCTTGTTCTGTAGTACCAACTTCACGCAGGCGGGCGTCGGCGTTCGAAATTTGAATGTCAGTACCAACTTCACAGACAAACTAGGGGCGGCACGCAGGCGGGCGTCGGCGTTCGAAATTTGAATGTCATAATATGTAGAAAAATTACACATTATGGTCATAATGTGTAATTTTTCAGATAAGCAATGAGTTTTTACCAAGTAGTTTAACATTATGCTGATTGTAACGTGCGGTTTTTGTACGTAGTAAAGAGGGTTTATGATACGTGTGTAGATAAACATTCTTACGAACAGAAATACTAACTTTTTAGTGAACATTTTGTACACCCTCCTGTGCATCGATTGAATATCTATTTGTAGCCGTCGCAGGTATGACCACGAGAATAGAACTCGTGTATACCGCGGGAGATGTAAGTGCGCACCCAGATGTGCGGAGACAGGGTTTTTATACGGGCATAACCAGTAATGATCGCTGCACGACTCCTGTGTTGTGACTTTGAAACTATCATATATCTACTATATTTCTTCTCTGGTAAATGTACCACAGACCCATTCTTTTCTCACTTACTACAGGCACGACTTAACTTTACAATGATCTAGTTAATCTGTACGCACTCGTGATACAACAGAACCATAACTCACAGAAACCGCAACAGAAAGCCAGCAGCGCTGACGTGCAGCGATCATTTCACTGATTAAAATCCGCCCACGCGAAAATTCGAATAATTTCACCGCTATTTAGTGAAGGCTGCAAACACCGCCCACATGATGTCGCAGGCGTCGTCGCGCGCGCTCTCGCTCTCAAAGTCCAGGTCGAGCAGTGTGCGCACGCGCCGCGTGGCCAGCTCGTAGTCCTCGTCAGAGAGTGGCGCGAACGCGTTCTCGAGAACGTCGGCGGAGTGAGCCAGCATGAGGAGCGCTAGGGAGCGTTTGTCGGCGTGAGCGACGTCCGTGACGGAGCGACGCAGCGCCGCTTCTTGCACCTGGGGTAGATAGATAAAGGATTGTTCAGTCTTCACAATACATAAAACAGAACACAGATAATACAACAAGTAGGCAGACTAGAAACAATAAGAATACAAGCAAATGAAAAAAACAGGTCACATATTAATATACAATAACAGCTCAGGAAAAACGTATACTTTCTCTCGTAGTGAGTTCTTTATGGCGAAGGTGAAACAGGAGGATGATACGTTTTAGTGAATTGTTTTAGGAGCGGGGTTGAAGCCTCATCATGTACGTGACACTGACACTTAGGAATTTCCTAATCATAAAATAATTATTTTTACATAAATTTTCACGTATATCATGTCGAATAGACCACGAGCACATTAAAACTCTATAATATGATTATAATACTATAATTGAATGCCAAAATCGCGGGTTCAACCTGCCATTTAATAGTTTGGCGCGAAAACGGACCTACAGCGGACGTGACGTAATAATTGTTCCCAGTAAGGGACGGCTATGCGTCAAACTCCTCCTTTTTCGCATAGAAAATGAAAAGGACGGAGACGGCGCTCTGTTCTTTACTGGCAACAACTATTACACCACCTCCACTGATGGGTCTAAAACAATTGCTGTTTGACGTTACTTTAAATTCGTAATTTTTGTTGAAAATAAATTCTAAATAAAATTTAAACTTGCAAAAGAGTGACCCTTATGTTTTAGGTCACAAAATATTATTAAATGTGATATCTTGACCGAAGATTCTCTGTTGACAAATCATACAATCAGAACACGATTATTTTAAAAGAGTTATCTTTTAATTTATCAATATGCCAATTTCAAAGGGAATCTGATAGAAATTCCCAGATGTCAGAATAACTTAAATAACCTTTCGAGCCCTGGACGTGGTTATGAGGCATCGCGATTTTAACCCTCATGACATTTTAATAAAATTCAAAACCTATACGGCACAGTGACACCACAGTGGCGTCACCAGGGCTCAACCTTTCGAGCTCTGGACCTCGTTATGAGGCATCGAGATTTTGAACCTTGTGGCATTTTAATAAAATTCAAAACCTATAACGGCACTGTGGCACCACAATGGCACCAAAATGGCGTCACCAGGGCTTAATGGGGCGGTAAGTGGTAATGCGACGAGTTCCTTTCCGTCGCGCCGCCCGCACGACTCGTGGAATACTATTTGGTAAAGTTCGCCAAAAGTAAAATATACTGGGCAATAGTTAAATTTCATTGGTTTTCGAAGGGTGGCAAGACTGTGAAATCGTTGAAAGCTGTCGAGGAAGACTTAGGACATTAGGCAAAATACCATCCTGGATAAAGGAGGACAGAGAATGAAATAGAGGGCAATTTTGAAAGAGCCCAAGACTCAGAAGAGATTGTAGCGCCGCCGTAGAATAATACTATACTAACTTTCGAAATTTTGCGTCGATTTGTTTGAGATTACCAGTCCTATAAGGCACTGAAGCTGATACTGAATTTAGAATGTCTGTCATAGAAAGGAACGAACAGAGGACTTGCAATCGGGCCCCGCACATGTGGACCAAGTGCTAGAACTTCACCCGTATCATAGGAATTGAAATAATACTTATACTACATATAGGTATTATAATACAATCATATTATAAATTGACGACCGGTTTAGCCTAACCCTGCCTACGAAGCTGACGGTCCTGGGTTCGAGTCCCGGTAAGGGCAAATATTTGTGTGATGAGCATTAATATTTGTTTCTTAGTCTTGGATGTTTTCTATGTACTATTTACATAATATTATTTATCTCTTTTAAATACATCGTCGTCTAGTACCCATAACACAAGCCTTGTTGAGCTTAGTATGGGCCTCGTTCGATCTGTGTAAGATTGTCCTCTATTTAAAAAAACGCAATTTAAAAAATACTTATTCGTTTGAAGTTATTATAGTTACAGTACGATCGGAGTATCGTATTGTCATTTGGCAGCTCTACAAATCCAAAAAGTAAAATGACGATAAAGCCTCAGAACAATACGATAAGCGTCTTATGCTATTTTTATATATGTGGTAACCATAAAAAAACACTATATCACTAATTATTATCATAATTTTAAAATAGGATTAATATCACATCAGATATTATTTAAATTGTGGTGTCGCAAGGATTAGTCAATCACTATTGTATGGGACAAAATAACGTTCCGATGTGGTAATAAACCGAGCTGTCAACAAGGATGTGGCCGGCTAAAGTCAATATTGCTTATCGATGAATTACGCTTGCTCGATGAATAAATATAGCAATCGGTTTAAGCAGTTAGTTTAAATCCTTTATCTTGAATACGAAGGTGATTGATAAGCAAACTCATGGTACCTAGTTCCTAGTAATAATAACACCGAACATTTTTATTTCTCTGTTACGAAAACATAAAATATCGTCTAACAGCTATTTTAAAAGACTTCAAAAAAAAAGAAGGAATCTCAATGCGGTTGAAGGTATGTTTTTAAATATGTGTTATCATGCAACTATTTATTATTATTTTTATTTAAGTATAACCGATTTAAAAAGATTATTTTTTTAATTGACCTTCCAGAACCCTTACCCTTTAAAAAAAAACAATCTAAACATCACATAAACAAGGTACTTAGCAATAAAAGACAGCTCATGTAAAATTATCATGTTGTTAGTAATTTTTTCTACAGAGATTGAACTTCCTAGATGTCAGAGTTACATGATAAGGCTACAGAACATCAGTATTTGACTCGAGCTGTCTTCAGCTCAAGCTGTCTACAGCGATTGAACTTCCTAGATGTCAGAGTTACATGATAAGGCTACAGAACATGAGTATTTGACTCGAGCTGTCTTCAGCTCAAGCTGTCTACAGCGATTGAACTTCCTAGATGTCAGAGTTACATGATAAGGCTACAGAACATGAGTATTTGACTCGAGCTGTCTTCAGCTCAAGCTGTCTACAGAGATTGAACTTCCTAGATGTCAGAGTTACATGATAAGGCTACAGAACATGAGTATTTGACTCGAGCTGTCTTCAGCTCAAGCTGTCTACAGCGATTGAACTTCCTACATGTCAGAGTTACATGATAAGGCTACAGAACACGAGTATTTGACACGAGCTGTCTTCAGCTCAAGCTGTCTACAGAGATTGAACTTCCTACATGTCAGAGTTACATGATAAGGCTACAGAACACGAGTATTTGACACGAGCTGTCTTCAGCTCAAGCTGTCTACAGAGATTGAACTTCCTACATGTCAGAGTTACATGATAAGGCTACAGAACACGAGTATTTGACACGAGCTGTCTTCAGCTCAAGCTGTCTACAGAGATTGAACTTCCTACATGTCAGAGTTACATGATAAGGCTACAGAACACGAGTATTTGACACGAGCTGTCTTCAGCTCAAGCTGTCTACAGCGATTGAACTTCCTACATGTCAGAGTTACATGATAAGGCTACAGAACACGAGTATTTGACACGAGCTGTCTTCAGCTCAAGCTGTCTACAGAGATTGAACTTCCTACATGTCAGAGTTACATGATAAGGCTACAGAACACGAGTATTTGACACGAGCTGTCTTCAGCTCAAGCTGTCTACAGAGATTGAACTTCCTACATGTCAGAGTTACATGATAAGGCTACAGAACACGAGTATTTGACTCGAGCTGTCTTCAGCTCAAGCTGTCTACAGAGATTGAACTTCCTACATGTCAGAGTTACATGATAAGGCTACAGAACACGAGTATTTGACTCGAGCTGTCTACAGAGATTGAACTTCCTACATGTCAGAGTTACATGATAAGGCTACAGAACACGAGTATTTGACTCGAGCTGTCTACAGAGATTGAACTTCCTACATGTCAGAGTTACATGATAAGGCTACAGAACACGAGTATTTGACTCGAGCTGTCTTCAGCTCAAGCTGTCTACAGACATTGATACAACTTCCTAGATGTCAGAGTTACATGATAAGGCTACAGAACACGAGTATTTGACACGAGCTGTCTTCAGCTCAAGCTGTCTACAGAGATTGAACTTCCTACATGTCAGAGTTACATGATAAGGCTACAGAACACGAGTATTTGACTCGAGCTGTCTTCAGCTCAAGCTGTCTACAGAGATTGATACAACTTCCTAGATGTCAGAGTTACATGATAAGGCTACAGAACACGAGTATTTGACACGAGCTGTCTTCAGCTCAAGCTGTCTACAGAGATTGATACAACTTCCTAGATGTCAGAGTTACATGATAAGGCTACAGAACACGAGTATTTGACACGAGCTGTCTTCAGCTCAAGCTGTCTACAGAGATTGAACTTCCTACATGTCAGAGTTACATGATAAGGCTACAGAACACGAGTATTTGACTCGAGCTGTCTTCAGCTCAAGCTGTCTACAGAGATTGATACAACTTCCTAGATGTCAGAGTTACATGATAAGGCTACAGAACACGAGTATTTGACACGAGCTGTCTTCAGCTCAAGCTGTCTACAGAGATTGATACAACTTCCTAGATGTCAGAGTTACATGATAAGGCTACAGAACACGAGTATTTGACTCGAGCTGTCTTCAGCTCAAGCTGTCTACAGAGATTGATACAACTTCCTAGATGTCAGAGTTACATGATAAGGCTACAGAACACGAGTATTTGACTCGAGCTGTCTTCAGCTCAAGCTGTCTACAGAGATTGATACAACTTCCTAGATGTCAGAGTTACATGATAAGGCTACAGAACACGAGTATTTGACACGAGCTGTCTTCAGCTCAAGCTGTCTACAGAGATTGAACTTCCTACATGTCAGAGTTACATGATAAGGCTACAGAACACGAGTATTTGACTCGAGCTGTCTACAGAGATTGAACTTCCTACATGTCAGAGTTACATGATAAGGCTACAGAACACGAGTATTTGACTCGAGCTGTCTACAGATATTGAACTTCCTACATGTCAGAGTTACATGATAAGGCTACAGAACACGAGTATTTGACTCGAGCTGTCTTCAGCTCAAGCTGTCTACAGACATTGATACAACTTCCTAGATGTCAGAGTTACATGATAAGGCTACAGAACACGAGTATTTGACACGAGCTGTCTTCAGCTCAAGCTGTCTACAGAGATTGAACTTCCTAGATGTCAGAGTTACATGATAAGGCTACAGAACACGAGTATTTGACTCGAGCTGTCTTCAGCTCAAGCTGTCTACAGAGATTGATACAACTTCCTAGATGTCAGAGTTACATGATAAGGCTACAGAACACGAGTATTTGACTCGAGCTGTCTTCAGCTCAAGCTGTCTACAGAGATTGATACAACTTCCTAGATGTCAGAGTTACATGATAAGGCTACAGAACACGAGTATTTGACACGAGCTGTCTTCAGCTCAAGCTGTCTACAGAGATTGAACTTCCTACATGTCAGAGTTACATGATAAGGCTACAAAACACGAGTATTTGACTCGAGCTGTCTACAGAGATTGAACTTCCTACATGTCAGAGTTACATGATAAGGCTACAGAACACGAGTATTTGACTCGAGCTGTCTTCAGCTCAAGCTGTCTACAGACATTGATACAACTTCCTAGATGTCAGAGTTACATGATAAGGCTACAGAACACGAGTATTTGACACGAGCTGTCTTCAGCTCAAGCTGTCTACAGAGATTGAACTTCCTACATGTCAGAGTTACATGATAAGGCTACAGAACACGAGTATTTGACTCGAGCTGTCTTCAGCTCAAGCTGTCTACAGAGATTGATACAACTTCCTAGATGTCAGAGTTACATGATAAGGCTACAGAACACGAGTATTTGACACGAGCTGTCTTCAGCTCAAGCTGTCTACAGAGATTGAACTTCCTACATGTCAGAGTTACATGATAAGGCTACAGAACACGAGTATTTGACTCGAGCTGTCTTCAGCTCAAGCTGTCTACAGAGATTGATACAACTTCCTAGATGTCAGAGTTACATGATAAGGCTACAGAACACGAGTATTTGACTCGAGCTGTCTACAGAGATTGAACTTCCTAGATGTCAGAGTTACATGATAAGGCTACAGAACACGAGTATTTGACTAGAGCTGTCTTCAGCTCAAGCTGTCTACAGAGATTGATACAACTTCCTAGATGTCAGAGTTACATGATAAGACTACAGAACACGAGTATTTGACACGAGCTGTCTTCAGCTCAAGCTGTCTACAGAGATTGAACTTCCTAGATGTCAGAGTTACATGAAAAGGCTACAGAACACGAGTATTTGACTCGAGCTGTCTTCAGCTCAAGCTGTCTACAGAGATTGATACAACTTCCTAGATGTCAGAGTTACATGATAAGGCTACAGAACACGAGTATTTGACTCGAGCTGTCTTCAGCTCAAGCTGTCTACAGAGATTGATACAACTTCCTAGATGTCAGAGTTACATGATAAGGCTACAGAACACGAGTATTTGACACGAGCTGTCTTCAGCTCAAGCTGTCTACAGAGATTGAACTTCCTACATGTCAGAGTTACATGATAAGGCTACAGAACACGAGTATTTGACCCGAGCTGTCTTCAGCTCAAGCTGTCTACAGAGATTGATACAACTTCCTAGATGTCAGAGTTACATGATAAGGCTACAGAACACGAGTATTTGACTCGAGCTGTCTACAGAGATTGAACTTCCTAGATGTCAGAGTTACATGATAAGGCTACAGAACACGAGTATTTGACTAGAGCTGTCTTCAGCTCAAGCTGTCTACAGAGATTGATACAACTTCCTAGATGTCAGAGTTACATGATAAGACTACAGAACACGAGTATTTGACACGAGCTGTCTTCAGCTCAAGCTGTCTACAGAGATTGAACTTCCTAGATGTCAGAGTTACATGATAAGGCTACAGAACACGAGTATTTGACTCGAGCTGTCTTCAGCTCAAGCTGTCTACAGAGATTGATACAACTTCCTAGATGTCAGAGTTACATGATAAGGCTACAGAACACGAGTATTTGACTCGAGCTGTCTACAGAGATTGAACTTCCTACATGTCAGAGTTACATGATAAGGCTACAGAACACGAGTATTTGACACGAGCTGTCTTCAGCTCAAGCTGTCTACAGAGATTGAACTTCCTAGATGTCAGAGTTACATGATAAGGCTAAAGAACACGAGTATTTGACTCGAGCTGTCTTCAGCTCAAGCTGTCTACAGAGATTGATACAACTTCCTAGATGTCAGAGTTACATGATAAGGCTACAGAACACGAGTATTTGACACGAGCTGTCTTCAGCTCAAGCTGTCTACAGAGATTGAACTTCCTACATGTCAGAGTTACATGATAAG
Organism: Argyresthia goedartella; assembly: GCA_949825045.1. NCBI lineage: Eukaryota > Metazoa > Arthropoda > Insecta > Lepidoptera > Argyresthiidae > Argyresthia > Argyresthia goedartella. Next base: position 19,208,154 of record OX463810.1, read on the forward strand.
ACTACAGAACACGAGTATTTGACACGAGCTGTCTTCAGCTCAAGCTGTCTACAGAGATTGAACTTCCTAGATGTCAGAGTTACATGATAAGGCTACAGAACACGAGTATTTGACTCGAGCTGTCTTCAGCTCAAGCTGTCTACAGAGATTGATACAACTTCCTAGATGTCAGAGTTACATGATAAGGCTACAGAACACGAGTATTTGACTCGAGCTGTCTTCAGCTCAAGCTGTCTACAGAGATTGAACTTCCTAGATGTCAGAGTTACATGATAAGGCTACAGAACACGAGTATTTGACTCGAGCTGTCTTCAGCTCAAGCTGTCTACAGAGATTGATACAACTTCCTAGATGTCAGAGTTACATGATAAGGCTACAGAACACGAGTATTTGACTCGAGCTGTCTTCAGCTCAAGCTGTCTACAGAGATTGAACTTCCTAGATGTCAGAGTTACATGATAAGGCTACAGAACACGAGTATTTGACTCGAGCTGTCTTCAGCTCAAGCTGTCTACAGAGATTGATACAACTTCCTAGATGTCAGAGTTACATGATAAGACTACAGAACACGAGTATTTGACACGAGCTGTCTTCAGCTCAAGCTGTCTACAGAGATTGAACTTCCTAGATGTCAGAGTTACATGATAAGGCTACAGAACACGAGTATTTGACTCGAGCGGTCTTCAGCTCAAGCTGTCTACAGAGATTGATACAACTTCCTAGATGTCAGAGTTACATGATAAGGCTACAGAACACGAGTATTTGACTCGAGCTGTCTACAGAGATTGAACTTCCTACATGTCAGAGTTACATGATAAGGCTACAGAACACGAGTATTTGACTCGAGCTGTCTTCAGCTCAAGCTGTCTACAGAGATTGATACAACTTCCTAGATGTCAGAGTTACATGATAAGGCTACAGAACACGAGTATTTGACACGAGCTGTCTTCAGCTCAAGCTGTCTACAGAGATTGAACTTCCTACATGTCAGAGTTACATGATAAGGCTACAGAACACGAGTATTTGACTCGAGCTGTCTTCAGCTCAAGCTGTCTACAGAGATTGAACTTCCTACATGTCAGAGTTACATGATAAGGCTACAGAACACGAGTATTTGACACGAGCTGTCTTCAGCTCAAGCTGTCTACAGAGATTGAACTTCCTACATGTCAGAGTTACATGATAAGGCTACAGAACACGAGTATTTGACTCGAGCTGTCTTCAGCTCAAGCTGTCTACAGCGATTGAACTTCCTACATGTCAGAGTTACATGATAAGGCTACAGAACACGAGTATTTGACACGAGCTGTCTTCAGCTCAAGCTGTCTACAGAGATTGATACAACTTCCTAGATGTCAGAGTTACATGATAAGGCTACAGAACACGAGTATTTGACACGAGCTGTCTTCAGCTCAAGCTGTCTACAGCGATTGAACTTCCTACATGTCAGAGTTACATGATAAGGCTACAGAACACGAGTATTTGACACGAGCTGTCTTCAGCTCAAGCTGTCTACAGAGATTGAACTTCCTACATTTTAGAGTTACATGATAAGGCTACAGAACACGAGTATTTGACTCGAGCTGTCTTTCATTGCGACTGCTTGTTTAGGGGATTGCGATTAGTCGCCTGGTTGTTCGATTTTTAAATATTTTATTTGACCAAAGGTAGTTACTATCTTCCAGATTTTAAAAAAACGACAGATAGCTGTGTCGCTATGTCATTTTTTTAGTATTACACCCAAGAATCCAGCTAACCTGACTGCTTCTATTAAGCACAGACAAGGTATATTGGAAAATTTTCTTAGTAATTTAAATTAGTTCTTAAGACAATTGAGGAAATCTCTAGCATACATGAGCCGCTAAATATATCAAGCAAGCATGATATCTAAAATGTGTAATATCTGTCCCAAATTAAAAGTCAAAAAAAAATAATAATATCCCAATATTAAATAATATTCAGATATAGGGTAAGACCCACTTAAATATTAGGTATGAAATTTGCGAATTTTTCTTATAGATCAGGATTCGTAATTCGTGTAATTCAATAGCTATTTCCATTATTTTTTATTGTTTAAAAGTTAATTTCAAAGTTTTACATATACATATAAAATTTTCTTTTAATTTTCAGTTTGATTAATAAAATTTAATAATCACAATCAGTTCGTTCTAAATGTCATAAATTTTCATGATAATATTCGTAATATTTTTTAACAGCTGAAACTTTTCAAAAATCAAATTATATTTGCTATGAGCTAAAAGTTGTCTAGTTCATAATGTCTTTCAATTTTGAAGACCAGTAAAGTATCTTCAGCAAACAACACTATGCCAGTCAATTTCTCCACCATGAAAGGCAGATTTTTAATATATACCAGGAATAAGAAAGGGCCTAGTATGGAACCTCGTGGAACACCAATTTTTACATCTGATCCATCAGATTTAACGCCGTTAACTTCTGCCTTTTGAATTCTATTGCTTAAGTATGATCTTACTAGATCCAACGCTGTATTTCTAACTGCGTAATGATTTAATTTTCAACACAATCAAATGCTTTCGAGAGATCGCACAAAACTCCGATAACATCCTGTGCGGCCTCCCATGCTGAATAAATATGAGATATAAGGGTTTTAATACCTGCATCTGTAGTCGATTTACCTCTAGTGAAACCGTATTGTTTGTCGTGGAGTTGTATTGTATGGTTGAAGTGTGAGAGCATTTGATTGAGCATAATCTTTTCAAATATTTTACTTAGACCAATATTACAATAAGTAAAGATATTGTAATATTGGTCTGAAATTTTAAGGATCACCCTTGTCTCCCGACTTAAACAGAGGTATCAGTTTATTGTATTTCATGAGGTCTGGGAAAACTCCATCATCAACACATTTATTGAATAGAAAAGCTATAATTGGGGCTATAACTAGAATGACCAAAGAACCTATGACTGACTGATACACCCCACAGGTCTTTGGTATGTTTTAAGTTGAGTAATCTAAACATTTTGACAATGTCCTGGGGATATCCATGATGAAATTTAAAATATAACATACATAGATCAAACTTATAGGCCAACGCAATCAAAAGTTACCACCATATATGTAAGTCACAAAATTGCTGAAACTGCTTGATATTGGCAAAGGATTCAAAACCTAAAGGGTACTTCCCGTTGACCTTCGTAGAATCATGAAATTTGGCACAAAGCAAGGTCTTATAGACGACTCGAATGGCCGAGTCAGCAGTGATCCTGCCTACAAAGCCAAGGGTCCCGGGTTCGAGTCCCGGTGGGGGCAAATATTTGTCTGATGAGAATGGATGTTTGTACCTGGTTGTTTATCTAAGTATAATATTTATTTATATAAGTATGTGTATCGTTGTCTAGTACCCAAGAAACAGGGAATCTATATATAATAATATCTCATATAGCGTCAAGCAATATTTAATCAAAAGTCCATATTGTAGGCCATGATGTGCTATCATTGGTGCACACTTCTTAAGAATCTATGTTTAATTTTCATGCCGCATAGAATTAAAATTACTATTTCTTTATCTATACAGGATGGGCCTGGCAGGATGTCATAAATTACCACTAGTTACAAAATATTTTCATTAGCACACAAAAATTTGATAGAATATGTACTTCCAAATTATGTCTGTAGTATCTATGTAAACTTTAGCGACATCATTAAGCGAACAAGGAGATTCTGGGAGGGACATCTGTTCAACCAACAGTATCCAGTGCCCAATCACTGGGTGAAATAGTCACAATAGAGGATCAATCAACCGCCTGTGGTTCTGCGGGTGTCCCACCTCATCATCATCACCTATGTATTGTTGGAAGAAATCTCTTTTTCGAGATATGCTCACCTTTGTACATATATTTTTTTCATCATCACCTATGTATTGTTGGAAGAAATCTCTTTTTCGAGATATGCTCACCTTTGTACATATATTTTTTTTGAATGCCTCTTTGTTTGTGTATGCAAAAAGTATGAATGAAACGTAAATGAATCCAAATATAGAATAAGCTGAGGCTAACCTTTTTTACCAGGCGGCACTTGACCACATTATCAGTCAAGGGATGTGTGGTCATGTCAAACAGGAGGAAGTTCTGTTTCTCTGTAGTCAGCACTCCTTTCTCTACAAGATTCTTTGCTAGCCTTTCACGCACATTCTTCAACTGATATTTGAGCTTCATAGGATTCCATGTTTCACCTGAAATTAACAACAATTTAGAATAATAATAATATATGTCCATTTCATATTCTGGGACAGTTGCATATCACCTCATATATGTCATAAAAACGAATAGGCTAGTAACTTTTCACAGATGGTTATTTTTTTACACACCTATGTCATCTAGCATAAAATTTCTTCCATACCATATTGTAATGGGAATATATTTTATGAAAGTTCATTTTTTTATGTGATTCTGGCAGCTATTATCGGAATTTGTGCCTTATCTCAAGCACATCCTAATGCCTGCACCTAATATGTAAAAAAAGTAGAAGAATAGTAGTTTCAACAGACCACTGAGATATTCAATCCAGCTTTGTACAGTTTCAGGTGGGTCAGTATCCTTCATGTGTTTCAGTGCTTCATCGAGTAATACATCTCCAGTAGGTGTGTCTGAAATTAAAGAAAATTTAATTAGCACTGGTAGATGGAAAAAAATCCAAGCTTATGCTAGTTACCCTGATGAAAGTCAGTGGCAATTGGGTAAATATAATAATGTAAGGTTGTAACATATTATTATGGATGCAGATTGAAGAGATAGTCTTCAAATGTCATATTACAAAGCTTAACACACAATTATTTCAGAATCTGTTACTCAGTAACAATGGCATTGACGTAAGCAGTAAATGCCAGTTTTTGCAACACAATTAGAATGTTACCGAACTAGAGTATACTTACATGAGTATATAGACTTACTTTACAATACTTAGATATGAAGATAATGCAGAAATATATAGGTGGGTACATTTGTGACACTATTTGTGACTATTTATATATACAGAAGCAGCTACTTACAACAACACTAATAAAACAGTTAGAATTCTTAAAATAATGGACTAATGTGTGAATCAGTGCTAAAGTATGGTCACTGAGTTGCTTTGTCTGGGATTTGTAATGGAATGTCATGTTTCTATTTATTAGACAGTTTTTCAAGCTTCAATTATGAAATTTCTAATGCATTTGCCTTAACCATTGAACTGTTAAGGAGCACATACGCAAAATGGCTGCCATGTCACGGGGTCTGCGGGGAGCATGGCGTGCTGCAGTCCGTTTCATAAAAAATGATGATAACTCTGTATTTTTCTATGGGACCTATACTTGAATGTTACGTGGTTGGAAATAATATTAAATAAGCTAAACCAATAAATATAGTTTAGTCCAGTTTAGCTTAGCAATATATTCTAAATTCTAATTTGAAATCAGGGGTCAGTGAATTTTTCCCAATTTATTGTACAAAGGTCGTAATAAATAAAAAATAATCCATTATCTAAATATCTTCTCTAAAAATCTAGTGTTTTATTCACATATTTAAACATTATTCCAAGGAATTCAATAAAAATAACACAAATCCTTTGCCACCGGCGAGCGCTTCACTTCATTGCCTCACTAACTGCCGATGGCTGGCTTTAGAGGCTTATCAATGGATAGTATGCCATCCTTGTTCTTTCGGCTACATTTTGGTGCAAGTTAGAAAGGGATAGTCCTATGTTTTGTTCTTCTTTTCAATCAAAATATGCCTACTTCAGACCGCGGTCATATTTGATTAAGTGACAGACAGGCCCTTTTTTTACGCGATCATATTTGATTACGTGACAGACCAATGGTTAAGAGAAGCATGTTTGTCTTATTGTATGGTCAGGACTAAGAAATAATAGTGAGTCATGATGACTCCTTGGTTCTTAACATATATAACATTAACTTGCTGGATGCAGCCCTGCGACTATGAGGATTGACACTATAGAGAACAGGCGTATGTCCAGCGAGTTTGGGTCAATGCGGACAAAGCATGAATGAATGAATAGGCCATAACAATCTTACCTGATTTGATAATCACTTTCCTAGATAGGAGGCCTTTTCTTCTCATGCCTGCTTTCTCGAGTTCCGCACGTCCTCGCAACCCCAGCTCGATCAAAATACATCCTCGCAGGCCACTTGATATGCAGTCATTCCAAAAAGATGTGTAACCCTGAAATTGTTATTGAACAAGTCACGACATTGGAACCTACCAAACTACCACTACGCTTGATCTTATGATATATCGCTGCATACCTCTTTATCTTTCAATCCCAATAGAAGCACTTCTTCCATGAGGGTCAAGCGAGTCTCTTTCGAGTCCCCGTCATCGTAACTTTTATCATTCTTCTTATCATCGACGTCGTGGTTTTCTCTCACCGCCCCGTCGGAGTTGCTGTCCTTTAGAACGTTTCTTCTTTGAACCAGTCCTTCGCTACGATTCATCTTTTACATTTAATGAAATTACACAAAATAATAAGCTAAATACACTGGATATTTTAAATAAATTATTAGAGCAATTTCGGAGAATGTTGTTGACGTTTACCACAGGAAATAAATATGGCCGCCATCATGTACAAATGGTCCGTTTACAGCTGTCAGAACTTCTAGCGCGACAACAATCCGTACCGATCCGTTCGAATTAAAGCTCTCACTGTTTTGCACAGGGGTTTATTTCAAAGGAAGCAAAAGCGCGCTGGCTGTTAAGTCAGCTGCAATCGGATCACAGCGCCGTTATGTATAGTTTTTATACATATTGGCATAAATTATGTATGCATTCAGCCTGTCAAAGATCTTTGATAAAATATAAATGCATCATGCAAGTTTGTGATCATGCCGTTAAATGAGAAGATTAATAGATGTCGACGGCCGATTGTAGTATTGGGCACATCATGTTGTGCCGCGCCTTATTAAGATATGGCGGAGTTTCTTGAAATACGCCGTTGTCAATGGGGCAGATCATGATATGCCCAAACCAAAATTGGGCAAATCGATGAGAACCAAACGTTTGTCAATATTCCTATACCCTTATTCACATAACAACGAAGTAAAATGACAATTCCAGTGTTACCGCTTTTTGGTAGAAAAAAATTGTAATGGGGTTAAGAATGATTTAGTTCATTCTTTTGTCTCAATTATATCTTATTACTGCATTTAGTTTGAACAAGCAATACTATAAACAAAATGAAAAGCAAAATGTTTTTATACCATTGCCATACATTTTTGCAAAATGAAAATTCATAATAATTTCAACATTTTTTTTATTTTCTCAAAACCTATTAAACATTTACAAGATTTTATTTTTTCTAGTAGCAAATTCTAGTAGCTCTTTTCAATACGCGTCTTTTGACACCCTAAACATTTACGTATCCCTAAAACTGATAATTACAGTCATACTTTATAGGATTTTTTACAAGCTGTACCTCTATTTATTTTCTCGCAGTCAAGTATAAAGTAGAGTATACAACTTGTGAAAAAAAAATAGCTTAATAACTTACACATAAGTAAACAAATATCAAACTTAAAAATTTAATAAAATATAATTAACAAAAAATAACATTTCTTAGTAAAAATATGAATCAGTCTAGCATGAGACAACTACATATACATAACTTATAACTAAATATTATCTGTTACTTATCCTAAATATTTATTACATATCACTATCACTATCACTATGGTACTCACTATAGGAATCATTATCATTAAAATTTATTACAAATCGGTCCAAGATACAATCTTTAAGGTGGTCGAGATGGCACATTGGATTTTCTTCCTTATTTGCATGTTCAACGCATTTTTTCCATTTCTCGGGGGTCACAGCGTTAATGCCTTCGTGAAAAATATTTTTAACATCTTTCATTTCAAATGTTTTATTGTTCGCGGCCACATGGCCTTTCACCCGCCCCCAAACTAACTCTATGGAATTCAGTTCACAGTGATAAGGGGGCAAGCGTAAGACCGTGACCCCGTGCATCGCTGCCATCTCGTCCACCACGTATTTTTCTTGAAAATTATATTTTTTTACCAATTACAGGAGGTCTTCATCATGTCCGCTTGAAACTCTATATTTTTGCTTTGAAGCCATTCCTGCATCCTTAATTTAGTCCAAGACATCTTGGGAATGCTTTCAAGTTTTCGGAAGTGGTAGGGGGCATTATCCATCACAACGACTGAATTTGGTTTTAACTTTGGCAATACCCCCTTAAACCACTCCTCAAAACAATCGGAGTTCATCTCTTGACGATAGTCCTGCTTGCCGGTTTTGGCTTCGAATATCATGAGGGAGTGTTCGACGAACCCGTCTTTCCCTCCTATGTGGCTGATTATCAATCTCTTTCCTTTTCCTGAGGGTTGCTTCATCCCCGTGGTTAAGCCTTCCACGAAAGCTTGCCGACCGGACTTAATATCACCATCAGTCCATGCCTTCTTCTGTGTATGACCTGAAATGATATAAAATTATTAAAGCAACCTGGATAAATAGTTTTAAACTGTACATGTATAGAAATAAAAAGGCTCAGTACAAAATAAGTATGCACCTTCATTAACGCAGGTCTCGTCTTGGTAATGAATTTCCCTTCCTTCTCTTCTATAAGTCTTTATTTTGTGTAAGTATCTATGACGCCATATAACAATTAATTACAGGCATATCAATAAAAATACTTTTCCTGGTTTTTGTGACATACTTGAAGTTCAAGTGTTTATAATTATCCTTCTCATTGTGGCCCAGGAAAAATCGGATTAGAAAAATAAATTAGAATTTATACATAAGTCCTAGGGATAAATATAAATAGAAATAAAAATACTCTTGTCTTTAACAGCTCGACGACTAAGGTGACAACGCACGTACGATACAAAAAAAAAAGTATTAAGGCTATGTAACATACCATAGTAATGGTTGGTGGTTCGTTGTTATGAAAAAAAACCATGAATTTTACGGCGAATCGCTGAAAACGTGGAGTCATCCACCTTGTCGTAGAACTTCAATTTACGGCCTCTTTTTTTCAGGGGATTTAAATTCAATATTTTCTTTCGACTCCTTTATATTGCTGTATACAGAGGTCTTGCCTATACCTAAGATTTCAGCAGCTTTTGCCACACACTTTTCTACGTGTGGGCGATCCGTCGGTACGGGCAGCATCTTGGACTCCTCTTGTATTACGTATTTGTATGTATTATGGATCATAATCTTTTCAGTAACACTAAATGCAACCTTTGATCTCTTGTTCTTTGGCGACAAACACTCCCTCGAAGTACTTGGTTGAAGTTTCATAATAAAGTCACGGATAACAAAAAACGTAACAAAAATAACAAACACAACGTAATAGTAACAACAAAAACAACGAAATCTTTACGGAACAGAGAACGTATTCGTGCACTCAGTCGAATAAAAGGGAGACGAATGACAATACGCCGACGACGTATACGCATGATGCAAACCGGACGCAAGCGAGACGGAAGATACGACGACAGAATAAGTGCGTTTGTATGTGTTTGTCTTGCTTGCGCATACAACCTAATAATAATATGTAATTATTATTATGTTGTGTGTGTGGTAATCACTTAAGTCACGTAAGGACACCGGCTGAGCAAACTAACAATAGAGAACAATGGGACCGTTAACGAGAGGGAGAATAGCATTAGTCCATGCATTAGTTTTCTTACTCATTTAATAATTTAATAGTAATCTATTACTCACAAAAAGTGGACACAATTTGCTTATGCTACCTCAAATGGAAATAAAGCGTAATGCTGTCGAATATCACAATAAAAAGTGTTAAACATTCATTACAAATTCTGATTGAAAAGAATCACTCTATTCAAAATATACAACTTTTCATTCTATTTTAGAATGAATGAGAACATCACTACCAAACTATACATGGCAACATTATTTCAAGAATTGACATTTGATGTTGTCAGTTTACTTCGTTTTATGTAATTAAGGTTATAGTTAAACGCTTGGCCACATCACGACATGGCCAAAAGATAAAACGTCACATAGTAAAATAGTTCAAATTTTACGAATAAACAAATCTATTTCATTTTTACAATGATTTTTTTGTTGGTACACGTATGCTAGATCGACTATTTTGTATATTTTAAAAATAATTATAATTATGTTATAAACCAAATCAAGAAAAGTAGGATGGCCATCACACGGGAGTCTGTGGACTGCTATTGGGTATCCGAGTATGATTTTTCAGAGACTTTTATTATACTTATTATTAAATGTTGTTTTTATTAGCATGCGCTTCGCTCTGCTACGCTCTGGTTTTGCTTCATATAAGGTCCAAAATAACATATGACAAAACTGAAATTTAGCCACAATAACCTACTGAAGCCAAATTTTTCACTTAGACATATACGTTCTAACCTTACCCAACTTATCACCCTACTTGTCGTATGCATAGTCATAGCCTGGCAGATCTTCGAACGTTGGGCTTGAAACAATAAGGCGGATCATGAAATGCCGCCATATCATGATATGCCGAGGCACATTATGATGTGCCGAATTCAATAATTTTGCCGATGAAATTATTATTTACACAAGTGCTATCGGTGGGGAAAGTGACAGTGAACAAGACGATAATTTTCCGATGCCTCTAGGATGTCAATAATTCTCTCTGAATCTGATTGTATTTTTAGCAAATACATATAATATTAAATTGTTATTAGTAGTTTATGTGACTGCTACATAATGGAGGGCATTAATACTCGAGAGTGGGTTTATGAAACGAGCCGTAGGCGAGTTTCATAATAATATCACTCGAGAGTTTTAATACCTAATTATGTACAGTTACATACACTAGTTTATCTACACACAAATCATAAGCTCTCTTTGATGTGTACAGGAACCGCATGTTTGTCCGGCATTGTGGCTCTGCAGTTGTTTAGCTTGTTCTGTAGCACCAACTTCGGGCGTCGGCGTTCGAAATTTGAATGTCAGTACCAACTTCACAGACAAACTAGGGGCGGCATGCAGGCGGGCGTCGAAGTTCGAAATTTGAATGTCATAATGTGTAGAAAAATTACACATTATGGTCATAATGTGTAATTTTTCAGATAAGAAATGAGTTTTTACCAAATAGTTTAACATTATGCTGATCGTAACGTGCGGTTTTTGTTCGCAGTAAAGAGGGTTTATTATACGTGTGTAGATAAAACTAATAATGTACAGATAAATCTGTTTTGCAAGTAAGGATCGTTAAATGATCGATTAACCGCTTGTTACATTTGACCACTCTTTCGGAAACTGAGTCAGCCACAATTAACGAGCGAGCTAAATACTATCTTAGCCACTAGTTATCTTCTATGTAAGCCACTCTTAATACAACTCAGCATGGTGGTTATTTTTTAGCATCTTAATTTGTAACATGTGTTCAAGCAGTAAAAAACTCAAACCCAAATCATTTATTGCAAGTAGGCAAAATAATGCATTTTTACAAGTCAAACACTTACTTAAGTCTCATACATGGAAAAAAAAACAAATATAATAAATAGGAAATTTCTCCTTCAAGTGGTGATTCATGGCTGAATCTCGCACAGGAAAAAGAAACTCCATTAACTCTACCAGAGTGCTTCGGAAATACGCCCGTCAGAGAAGATAGCACCAAGAAACTCTACGTGGATGTATTTTTGAAAAAAATCGTCATATTTTTTATTACACAAATATACAATATAAAATTTGTACATACATTGTGCGATATAAAAATTATCTAATCTAATGACAATATTATAACATCGTATCCATAAGTCCCAATAAGATGTCTCAAAAGAACAATCCAACAATATAAATAAATAAGAACACAGACAAGCTGTAATGAACATATCTTATGAGAAACCAGACTGGACTAGTCCCCCCAAGCAGCACACGTTCACGAGTATGACCAGCCATCACCCCCCTCGCCATATTTGAGGAAGGGGAGCAACCCGCCACACAGAGCCGCCGCAAGAAAAGACATTTTAGTGAGCATGTCTTTAAAGTAAAGTAAACTTCTAAAATATTCATATATGAAAGCAAATAAGATATAGCTTCTAATTTTTTAACTCAGTACATTTAAAATGTGACTCATCCCACATTAATTGATGATCAAAATTTTGCTAAAATTGCCATCAAATAGTAAATTATGGCCACTAATATTACCTACTCTAGCCAAAGAGCTTGTAACTTTATTGGCATACTTTATATTAATTAGAGATGAAACAATTGCAATACGAACGCACTATAGACAATAAACAAATACACGTGACTAACTCGTCGGTAAATGAATCAAATGGCGCTCTCTGATTGGTGCAAATGGCCGGTCGTTGACGTCTCGCGCACTCGCGCTAAATCTTGACGACCTTCAAGCTGTAATCCTCACCGTTGAAATTTCATTAAAATTAAATTTGACAATGCAAAAAAATAATCCAGAAATAGTCATAGTCATAGTCCACAAAGAAAGAAAAATAGTCCACTTATAGTTTCGAAGTTATAGCTATAGGTCGGTGAGGATTGCAGCTTGACGTCAAATACAAAATACAATGTTTAATTTCCCATACATTTCAATACATGTACAGTCGTGTACAAAATAAAAATGGGGTAAACCCTAATAAACCGGTCTATACCGGAAATGTAACGGTAATGTAATATTGTAGGAAAGTGAGGGACAGACCTTAGCGCATAGCTCTGACCCTCACTTTCCCTCACGCTCACGACTTTTAATTTTCATGTTCGGGAGAACGTCGGGAGAGTTCGGGAGACTTAGACCAGACTTTTGGTAACCGCTAAATACAGTTTAAATACAACCTTAATAAAACACGGCTAGGTTAGGGGAAACCTGGCTGACAGACAAGCTTGGCCTACTTGACTACGTTACTTGCCTTTTGCTTGTTGTCCTTAAGTTGTTCAATATAAAATGTATTTAGCGGCTGCAAAAGCCCTTAGCAGACTGAAACTAAAATGAGTTTTTTGCTGTACATAAGTGCGTGACCTTGAGCTTTTGCCCGCACTAGTGGACGCGGCTTAGGCGGTAGTGTGACCAAGCACCCAAGGGCTTGCACCCGTGTGCAAGCCCTCGGAGGTTGTTCCGCCAAGCATTTGACACAGCTGCCTTTCCTGTGGCAGTTCTTAGCCGAGTGGCCAAACAACTGACGAATGAAACACTGAAGTGGCTTATTATTTTGTGTGGGTTCTCCATTTTCAGCCCTGATATAAGGCAGATATCTTCTATCTGGAAAATCAGTTTACCCTCAGGGGATAGTTCCACTACAACAGGTACTAGGTCGTAGGGGAGCTTTGAACGGCCGTTGCACATCCTGTGTACCTACCTCATGCACAGAAATATGTTTGGGTTTAAGATCTTCTGAGATCTGTTCTGGGTCTATTTGAGACAGCCTGCTGTTAGCCGGAGAGGTCGGTGACTGCTTAATCAAGGTTTATTGCAAGACCAAATCTTGTGAGTCAGTCCACAACTCTCTCTCAGCGTAAAGCTGGCTTAGCTCTTGGGATATTTCCAGGTGGTGTAGCCTGAGTTTGTGAAGCCCCTGCTCCATCTTGAGTTTATTTATTACAACAGGGGGTGGGAAGCAAAAGAGAAAACTGTCACGGGAGGAGGGGAATACCTACCTCCCTGCCAAGAGCAGGGAGGCGTATGTGCCTACGTGGGTTAGTATGCCTATTGTGTAGAACACTTATCACACCACAGGCGAGATCCAACACTCCGACGGCACAACACAACACTAACTGCAATCCGGGTGACTCACTGTCTTAGAATTTTGTTATTCTCATAACTCGCAAGGCGCGAGTGCGCGTGGGTCGCGCGGTCGATAGCGATGGCTAATACACTGGTGTACCGGTCGAGTGGCGAACGACGAGTCCGAAAATTTTCATGCAAACTGACCCACCGACTGGCGCGCACGCCTTTTTGTAGCACGCACACCTAACCTCCCCATTAGTATTTCAAAGAGTTACTGTGTAAGTGAGGCAACGGGAATATCTGAAGAGAGCGTACGAAATATTGTAAAGGAAAATTACTCAAATGTCTTTAATGAAAATACCGAAACTGGAGTAAAGCCAAGATTTCGATTCTTGTGTAATACGGCGGATGTTAGACGATTTTCACAAGGGGCTTCAAGAACTCCCTACTCTTAAGTCATTAAAGAAAAGACTTATCACAGTCTTGAGATTGCTCTGTGAGACTAATAGAAGGCTTCGGTTTCAAAGGATCAGTTGCAACTCTTCGAAATATTATACAAGATATGACATTCAGATTTATAAAAACAGAGAATAATCGAAAAATATTACTGGAAAAACATGACGTCTGTTAAAATAAAAAAATACCTTTCGGAAATTAAGAGCTTCTGGTAAAATATCGTTTATACACATGAATCATATATTCACACTTTACACACTAAAATACAAGTTGGACAGATTCAGCCAAGAAAAGTTTAAAACAACCTATTTGTAAAGGTCAACGTTTTATAATTGTACACGCCGGAACTAACTTACTATACTTTCATAACAGTGCGAACATATTAAAGATGAAGGGTAGACGGGAACTATATCTCGCGTCGCTTATATTTAACACAATCAAGAGATCCAAGCCTGAATATCTCTTTATGAAGATGGCGTGTCATCAACAGGTCTAAGTCATATGCTAGCTTACTTAAGATACCTGTCCATAAAACATTTAGGGATAGTTTTCGATACCTTTCTTCGAAATCTTGGAACAATATACCGCCTCCTCTTCGTGATCTCAAATCAGCAACAACATTCAAAAAACATTATAAAAGACATATTTTAGCCTTACAAAAGGCTAGTCCTATAATTCGCTAAATATTATACACCTAATTACAATCAAACAATCTATCAATATTTCTTACATCAATCGATTATGTAACATTCATTTAAAATTCAATAACAATTTGAACGTCTCCTCGTGGTTAATTTTCATTTATGTTTCAGCCCTTTGGTGCGCTCTTTTTAAATTCACTCAAACTCACTCACTAACACACCCTCCCTCACTTACTAACTCACTCACACTCGCTCACTTCCATACAAGTACAATCACAGTACTCACTTGATCATTATATATTTCATCTGCCTATTGTATATATCTATCTTTATATCTATATATATCAAATGGATCCGACTGAAAATCAGCGCTGAAGCTCTTCTGTAGCATTATATGATGAGTTGGAGCCATTTCACTAACGAAGCATGCGTACATCATCAATCATCATCTATTCTAGTCATGGTTGTTTATCTATCTAAGTATAATATTTATCTATATAAGTACGTGTATCGTTGTCTAGCACCCAAAATACAGGGAATTCTAGTTTGGGGCAAGATCAATGTGTGTAAATAGTGTCCAAGGTATTATTATTATTATTATTCTCTTTTATGTACCTATGTGTTCTTCCATTACTTTGTGTTACTTTCCTATCTTAGAAACTTTCCTACTGATGTACTACTTAGGGGCCGTCCAGTAATCACGTGAGGGGGGGGGGGGTCGGAAATATCACGAAGGGGGGGGGGATTTATATTCGTAAATCGTTGCCGCGTAATGTTGTTCGTCCTTAACGCATCCTGACGCAACGATCGGTCACTCGATCGAGAGACCGATCGTTGTGCGCAAAAATGATGACGCCGAGTGGCTGGATGAGACCGAAGTTGATCTTCAACTAAGCACAGTGCCAACAGCTGCTGACTTGCAAGATGTTTACCCACTTGTTAGTTTAGAAGAAAGTCTCGCTAATCGGTGGTCCGAAGACAATGTCCATTAACTATATTTTAATTACATATATATTCTGAATTTTTTAATATACATACTTTGTACCAAAAAATACACGTGATTTTGGGTAGGGGGGAGGGGTAGTCTAAAACCTCACTACGTATCACCATGGGGGACAGGGGGGTTAAAAAGCTGCTAAAAACATCACGTGATTAATGGACGGCCCCTTATGTGTTTTGTTGTGAATAAACGTATGTCTATGTCAATGTCTCCTAGATCAGTCCGCGGACTCTGACGGAGATAATCACAAGGAAAAGAACTCGGAGAAATATTAAAGTAGAAATATAAATAGTGTGATAATTGTGAAAACAACTGATCTACCTAATTTACCGCATGATAGCGTCGTTGTAATTGATAACGTGTCTTATCATATCACACCTTATGGAGTAGCCACCTAATTCAAATAGCCGAAAAGGAGATATGAGTTCATGGCTAGATAGACACAATATTCCTTTTGCAGCTGGTGCCAAAAACCTGAACTATATGATGCAATAAAAAGGCACTAAGATAATTGTTCCAAATTTAATGTAAGTATGTGTAACCGTAAGACAGTCAAAACCGTGTTGATCAACTATCGACAGATAGTTAACCAGACCGACAGGGTTTTGAATTAATGTTTATTTTGTTCTTACATGTCAACCTAACACGAAGACTATTCGGGGGCTTCTCTGCTCTCACCCCCTCTAGTCTTCACCTAAGCTACCGCAGTGTTTGCCCTGGTATTTCGTTTGCTATTCAGTTTACTATTTAACAGTTTTAACCGTTAGTTTATCAAATAACGGTCATATAGTAAGCAGTACCCTGCAGTTTACTATCTGTCGATAGTTGACCAACTAACGAGAAAAAAAACGTTAGTTTATCAACTACAGTCGGGTCATTTTAATAGGTAACATTTAACATCTGATCAAAATTCAGCAACGTAACCTTGTAACGGCGGGCATAAAATATTTTTTTTTTGTTTTGTTAGAACTGCACAATTGCTTAACTTTTTTCAGTTACGATTACATATTTTTCGTTATAATGACCGATACGAGTAATTTTACGGTTTGCTTTCACTAATAAACCATAATAAATAATTTCTAATCTAAAGAACTGAACGTCGTTATAATGTTGTGTCAATTTAGCCTTTTTCTTTTAAAAATCGAAAGGTGATAAATAGAATCGGATGCAATGATTACTTGTGAAGAAATATCGCCATAAATTGATAACCACGTTGTGATTATAATAAAACATATTTATATTTATTATTCTTTTAACTAACTATAAAAATACAAAAAATAACTAAATAGAAAAATCATTGATTTTAGGTACAATTTAGGTGAGACGTTGCTGGCATTACCAGTGTCTGTCGATGACCCCATGTCTTGTCACCATTACATGATGCAGTCTTTTGTCGTTGTGCGAAGTGACTGTACGTTTTTGGTGTGCTCTATGTTATTTTCTTCTGACCCGGCGTTTTTATTGGATTGATCTTATTGTCTTGTCACCATTACATGATGCAGTCTTTTGTCGTTGTGCGAAGTGACTGTACGTTTTTGGTGTGCTCTATGTTATTTTCTTCTGACCCGGCGTTTTTATTGGATTGATCTTATTGACTACGTTTACCTGGCTATAAATTGGACTCCGATTGCTTAACGATTAGTAAACAAGAACAACATTACATTCTTACCATGTCGAAACGGGGGAAAACTCTACAAAGTCAATCTCGCGAACTAGTTGTGAAATTGTACAATTATTTTGAACGTCAATCTGTTAACGATGGGCCTCTTTTACCATTGATAAGATCGAGAGAACGCGTTGCCGAAGCATTGGGAATAGGGAAGAGCACAGTAACTCAAATTCAGAAATTGAGTTACTGCGCTCTTAAGAGAAATATGGACCATCAGTCTCAGAAGATAATACTATAAGTACACCGAAAAAATAAAGTGGGACAAGAAAATTGTTGGCGTTGATAATTATGATGCTGCTGCAATTCGCAACCACATTTCTGGATATTACTCGAGAAAAGAATATCCTACACGGGAAAAGCTAATGAGTCTGTTAAAAGACGCAGGCTTATTTTTTTGCGGTAAATCGTCTCTATCAAAGGTTTTGAAATCATTGGCTTTAGATTTAAAAAATCTGACAAGCGGAAAATCCTGCTAGAACGCTACGATATTATTATATGCCCGACTTATTATATGTCACGCGGGATCAGCTTCTCGAAGTTTTATTCCAGACTGCCTCCTCGCATTCGCCTCTAAAACTACAAGTGATTACCATGAGGTAATGAACTTTGAGGTTTTTAAAGAGTGGTTTGAGAAGCTGCTAGTCAGCTTAGAAAACCCATCGAAAATTATAATGGACAATGCACCGTATCATTCTGTACAAGTTGATAAACCACTAACTCAAGCAAATAAAAAACAAGAAATTGTCTCGTGGCTGGTAACAAATGGTGTGGATGCAAGTCCAACTTTATTAAAAGTTGAGTTGTTAAATCTGGTAAAAGCAACTAAGTCGTCCAAGCTCCGCTATTTAATTGATGAACTAGCCCTAGAGGATGGCACGAAGTTATTCGATTGCCTCCCTACCATTGCCAGTATAATGCCATCGAGCTTATTTGGGCACAAATAAAGGGTCATGCAACGCGGATCAATACTGAACTACCCTTCAGTACTGCTAAAATTATGACTCTGCTACAAACTGCGTGTGCAGAAGTCACTAAAGACTGGAGAAAAGTCGTAGAGAAAACAAAGAAATAATTTTACCAGATTTCGAACGAGATGTGAGAATAGACAATATTATTGAAAGTTAATCAATAATATATCTAAGTACTGACAGCAGTGATGAAGATGACAGTACTAATTCAGTACAAGTTCAGTTTGCTTCGAGTGCCCGTTCCGACGGGTCGCTGTGTCGGCCGTGTGTGACTCACTTGTTTACGTCGCGGACCAACGTGCCTTATTATAACATTGTCGACCTTATTTCACAAAACCCTTGAACAATAATTCTTGCAAAAAGTGGTCTTCCACAGGTTATGCATTACAAGGATATGACAGCCTCTAACGGTACTCGGATATGCGACTTACTTAATGAGCACTTCTACTCTGTATTTGAAACACCGCCTGACAGCTCCTTAGACTTAAACAATCTTCCGCCAGTGAGTAACACAGTTATTGACATGGATACAATTTCTTTAACGAATGATCTCGTCGGTAAATACCTAAAATCCATTAATACTAATAAAGGTGCAGGTCCTGATTGTATTCATCCCATCCTCGTTAAGAATTGCTCTACTAAACAGTGCCTATAACACTACTTTTCAACAAATCCATCAGAGAGGGATGCATGCCCACCATTTGGAAACGTGAACTTATTACTCCAATACTCAAAGGTGAAGTTAGTCAAAAGATTGAAAAATATCGGCCAATCTCTAAATTATGTCAGTTTGGTAAGATAATGGAAAAAATTGTTACAGATCAGGTATCTGCTGTCGTCTATCGGCATATCATCCCAAACCAGCACGGTTTTATTAGGGGTCGCAGTGTAGAATCGAATCTGCTAACTTGTACGGAATTCATATTAGGCGCGTTAGACGGTAACTGTCAGGTGGACGCTGTGTATACCGATTTTTCCAAGGCATTTGATAAAGTCTGTCATGAGCGGTTGCTTGTAAAGCTGTGACATATCGGTATTCACGATGATCTATTTCGTTGGATAAAGTCTTATGTAGAAAATCGTTCGCAGGCAGTCGCGGTTGGAGGTTATACTTCCCAGTATAGGACTATCACTTCAGGTGTCCCACAGGGGTTTCATTTGGGTTTCATTTGGGGCCTCTATTATTTATTCTGTACATCAATGACATTACGGAATGCATAAGACAATCTAACTTGCTTTTATTCGCTGACGATACAAAGATAATTAGAGTTATTCAAAACACAGATGATTGTAATACCCTACAAAACGACCTAGATAACTTTGAGACCTTTTGCGTCTCAAATAATTTATTCCTAAATCCAGATAGTGTGTTGTTATAAGTTTTAGTAGGAAAAGAAGAAATATCGATTTCAATTATAATCTTTGTAATAGAGAGCTAACTCGTGTCAGCCAGATCCGTGATCTTGGTATTACACCAAGATCACGGATCTGGACTCAAAACAAACTTTTATTCCTCATATCGATGCCATTTTGCGTAACTCTTTTAAACAACTCGGCTTTATATTGCGTGTAGGAAAACCTTTCAAAAGACTTTTAACGTACAAGATATTATTTAATAGTTATGTCCGTAGTCGATTGGAATTTGCAAGTGCGGTTTGGAATCCATTGTATAAAGGACACAGTGATAGAATAGAGAAAGTACAGGAAAAGTTTGTAAAGGAAGAGTATCGTACAACAAATAAATACTCAGATTATTCCACCGCTTTAAAAAGACTTAACTTTACTTATTTAGTTATCGTCGCGATCGTATTGATTTTTTGACCCTATTCAAAATTGTTAACAATCATATTAATGCCCCTATTTTATTACAGTCACTTAATTTTAGAGTACCCCGACGCTGTGAGCGAGCTTGTAGAAAAAAATATCTTTTTTATATCCCTCTCAGTCGTACTTCTTATGCGGGTAATAGTTTCATTAAGAGGGCATACAGGTTGTATAATGATAAGTTTGTACATTTAGATATTTTTAGCAGTAAGTTAAGTAAACTCAAAAAACTAACCATTACTTATGAATCAATTTAGGCTGTGTCATATATATATGCTTTATTTTTGTTTTTCATTTGTGTTCATGGGCGTACATACACATATTTACATCTAGACATACATGTACGTATGTTAGTTGTATGTAGCATTTTAATTTTGTATCCCCTTATTTTAGATTTTAAACATCAAAATAAAATAAAAATAAAAAATTGCCTTTAAGTACCTTTTAAGTTGTCATGCACAAAAGCAATTCTTTCATATATAGATATATATTTTTTAAATGTTTTGGTTTGTAATATTATTGTTAGGAAACTGTAAGTCTACTATTTATAAGAATTTTTATGTATTACTTAAAACTATGTGAGACTGTTTGTTTCTTTAATAAATAAATAAAATAAATAAATAAATAAATAATAACAGTTCTAATAGCTCAACTGATTAAATGCATTTTTTTTATTAAATTATGTACTTGTCTTATTTTGCTCCATAAATTTACGAATGAAAAAATAATAATGGGACAGGGATTCGCCTGATGATTTTTAAAATCCACATATGAGGGATTGTTTGGAATAATAGTCAATGTCAGTTTAGCTTAATTTTGCAGGTGACATTAATCTTGTATGGAAAGTATGAAGCTAAAGCCATTTTGACATCAAATCATTTTTTACTTTATTTTTGACATTGGCTGTTTTTCCAAACAACCCCTCATATGTTTCAAGTCCGTGTCGGTTCATTTACTTTAATCGATGTTTTTAAGCAGGTCACCTCACTATGAAGATAATCTGACAGACGTCAAATGTTACCTATTAAAATGACTAAACTGTAACGATTTTGACAATCTTAAGGTGACATATAGGGTAAACCACGGATAGATGCCCCACTGGGATAGGTGCCGCACCTTCAAAATACCTAACTTCTCAAACCGCAACTAAGAAATTATAGGTTAAATTCGTAGCTTCATACGCCCGCCCGTCAGTCCCCGACGACGGGTGAAGATGTGGGTCGTTCGTATTGCGAATGGCGGGAGAAAACGTTCGAAACAAGAGGAAAAAACCGCGCAGCGACATTTTCGTGAGTATTTCACCGTTACATAACTTTTGATTTAGAAATAAATTCTGTTATATTTTTTATTCTGCTAGTCCATCGAGAATGCATCTGGTAAAAAAAATTTGGTTTATTTATAAAAAAATAAGTTCTAAACCCTTTCAAAAAGGATAGAAGCCCAAGTCTCAAAAAGGATTTATGCCCCTAAGGGCATATATTGACCGAATATTACCTGATAAACCGATATAAGCGGAAAGTCAACTTTCAATATAAGACCAACAAGATTAGAGAAACTTTATTTTTCTTATGCCAATACGCACTCAATAAATATTTCGGTCCGAGCGCACAGCAGATTTGTATTGGGGACTGAAAAATAAAGTTACTCTGATTAAGTCGTTCCCATACTGAAAATTGTTCAGAATGATGTCCCTAACAATCCCTTTTCGGCTTATTATACCCTATACGATAAACACAGGCTGGAATTTGTATGCCCAGGAAAGTATTCGAAATACTACAGATGGCATACATCTATGGACTGAGCTAAAGGTCTGAAAAGAGAAGAAGTCGAGAAATTATATGATCTTCAGACCACAATCTTGAAAAATAATAATCTGTGGGATAAACCTGAAAGACTGTATCACATGGATGAGACGAGTATTCAGCTGAATAATAAAGCAGGAAAAGTCGTGGAAGGAAAAGGAAAAAGGAACATCAATTCAGTTACGTCTGCGGAGAAAGGTGAAATACTGACAGTCGTTGCCTGTTGTAATGCAGTTGGAAACTACCTAACCCCGCTAGTCATAATAAAAGGTGTGAACAAAAAGTCATAGTTTGAAGAAGGACTTCCAGAAATCTCATAAGTGTATATGAGTTAAAAGGCCGCATCTATAAATTCTGAGCTTTTCTATAAATGGCTGATAGAACACTTCATACCGAACAAACAGAATGGTAAGGTACTGCTTATTTTAGACGGGCACTCATCACATTCTTCTGCACCAGATATGCTGGAAAAAGCTGCTGACAACCACGTAATATTATTATGCTGTTCACACAACTTCAACCTTACAGCCTTTAGACCAAGCGGTATTCGGGCCATTTAAACAACGTTTCAACGATGAAACTAACCTGTACATCCGTAACAATCCGACCGGTAAGATTTCCCGCTACAATGTTGGACCACTTATAAGTAATGCTTGGATTAACGATTGTACAACTTCAAATGCAGTAAGTGGCTTTGGAGGAACCGGGATTTATCCAAAAAACATAAAAGCTTTGCCAGCTGATATGTTCCTGATATCAGATGCAATGGGTAGAAAAAATCAGAAAATGAAAGAAAAAACATCAACAATCCAGCCACAGACGGCTCTGTCGCTGGATTGCCAACGAGAACCGGTCATCGCTGAACTGAATGATGGAGAAACTGCGAACCTTCGTGAGTCTGTTCAACTCACACGAAGAACACAGACATTCCTACCACCAGTGCTACTCATTAGAAGAGAAAGCATTGCTGGACAGGACCAAAATAGAACATCACCAAATCCAATACGGACTCGAATTAATGGACAGTCAACTATGACCCTGTTCGATTTTGAATTTTTGGAAGATCAAAATACGACACCACCAAATCTGATAACGATGCCAGTAGACGAGGAATCTCCCACTCATCCTGAGGATTTTCTGAGTGAAGTAATATAGACACCTTCATAATTCCAACATCAAGCACCACCAATACCAAAAATTCCTATAACCATTGCAAAGAGGGCCAAGGAATCAGCGGATATTTTAAACTCGACTGAAAACATAAAATTGATGAAGGTAATTGTGGAAAGGAAACAAAGTAAAATACTATCCAAGAGTAACAAAGTGAAGAAGACTTAAACTGGCTATTATTATAAAACTGGTAAAGAAAATGGGGAACTTAAAAATACTAATAAAAAAACAAAGACAAAAGAGCAAACAAATATGCAAACCAAAGAAACCAGGAAAATAAACATAACTCTAGTGAGGACCAAAATAATGACTGGATTGAGTTTAGTAATAAACTAAATAAAACAAGAAAAAATGCCAAAGACAAAAATAATAAACAAATATGTAAAACATATTAAATTACTCTACTGATGAAACTAGGTACTATACAAGAGGACAATGACGAGTGGACGAGTGATAAGGAAAACATTAACACAACAGCTAGAGCTCGAAAACGATTCAGAATATATAGTTCGAATAGTGAAGATGAGGAGAACCCACCCAATAGCGACTGTGAAACTGAAGGAAAGAAAACCAAAGATTTGCTAATAAAGAAATTAAAGAAATCCAAGAGAAACGAAGGAGATGATCCTCAAGATACAGTCAAAGATTTTTGTAATTCTTTGAAAATTATCAAATGACGAAGTCAACATCAGACTGGATTCAGTGTATAAAGTGCCAGAAGTGGCTGCATGAAACCTGTACACTTTTCAAAAACTTTTGTTCAAGATGCGGAAAATTGAAAACCGTTTCCGGAGTTTACACTATATATTTATTATAGAGAGTGTATCTGAAGGGCTATTAGCCAATAGTGAGTTATTAGGGGCATCATTCTGAACGACTGTCTCTATGAAACTGATATGATCAGGGTAACTTTATTATTACTTCTCCTCATATTTTGGGCCGAGCGCTCAGCTGATTTGTAACTGAGATAAGTTATTGACTTTTAGATACATTGCTTAATTTAAAGTTAGGATGAATTATTAGAGCAATTAGATGATTAGAATTAGAGATGTTATAATAATGTTGTTTTTTATCATACCGATAAAAATAGTACCTGTATTATGTTTGTTGTACTGACACTTTATTTTTTTATGACAAATCCCCTCATTTTAAAACATAATCATCCTCATTTAATATAATAATTTATAATGGCAACAAATATAATGATCACCAAAATATATTTTTCCTACCCAAAATGGATAAATGAACACCAAAAGTTGCAAAAAATATCAGGGCAAAATACTGCGATAGCTTAGGCGGTAAAGGGGGTGAGCGAACCGAAGCCCCCTTTATCCTTCGTGTTAGGTTGAACATGTAAGAACAACAAAAATAACTTAAAAAATAAACTTAAGTACACAAAACAGAAAAAGAAGTTTGGTGATCATTTATCCCAACTCAATTTGGTGGATATTTATCAATTTTAGCAGTAATTTCGAATTTATTGGTAGTAAAATAGGTGCGTATTTTTGGTAATCGTTTAAGCACAAGACATTTATAAGGTGCATAATAAGGGGATAGATGACCTCTATATACGTATTATGCTGTAAAGGCCATCGACTCATTGTATTGAAATTTTATCTGACATTGATCTAATTTAATTTTATTGACTTTAATCTAATTTTATTTTATTGAAATTATGTTGGGTGATATGCAAATTGTATTTTACATTGTATCGAAATTCTATCTCCTATTAATCTGATTTTATTTTATTGACATTATTCTAATTTTATGTTATAGACATTTTATAGACAAAATACCTTGCAAATTGTATTTTTAACATGTTTTTTTTAGATTTTATAAGTGCTGTGTATAACGCCTTGGATTGTTATCTGTAAAGTTTGTACATTAAGATGGAATAAATAAATAAAAAATAAATAAATAAATAAATCTATCCGTTCTTCAGGCGTCTATCCTTTTTACAATTTTCTATTCGGGGCACCTATCCGTAATCACAGGGATATTGGCTCGTTTCATAAACCCACTCTCAATTTTTAATATCCTCCATTATGTATACTACTACATACTACTACTCGGTAAATGTATGTGTAAAAATGGTATTTACATCATGCATGGCCAGTAAGTAGGTTTTACTGCTGTGCAAAGAGGCTCTTTAAGATGGCATTTGCAACAAAATGCATTGTAGGTAGGTATATACATATGATGATTAATGATGATAATGAGGTGGCACGCCCGCTGAACCATAGGCGGGTGATCGGTCCTCTATCGTGACTATTTCACCCAATTCCCAGTGTTTGGCCACTGGTTACTGTTGGTTCAACAGATGTCCCTCCCCAAATCTTCTTGTTTATTTAACGTAGGATGTCGCTAAACTTTAAGTTTGACAAATCATCTGCTTTAATGTTATCCATCCCTAGTGTTCGCCATCTTATGTTTGAATAAATTTTGCATTCCATCAAGCAGTGCTGGCTATGGCTACTTTCCTCCAATCCACAGTGAGGGTTAATAATGATAGGTAGGTGTCTATTTAGTTTGCAGTGACCTGTCACCTCACCTACCAGTATTGCTAGGTTTTCCCTTAAGATTGAGTAAGTACTTAGCCTTTTTGGGGTCTTTCCTTAAGATAAACACCTTAGACTGCCTACAGTCTTAGGTGTACTTCCACTCATGGTTTGCATCTCGTGTAACTATCATGTTGTAGATGCTCTTTGTGACAGTAGCTGATATACGTAATCTTGGTTCTGGTCCAATATAACGCTGGTCCAATATAATCCCATCATGACCGGCCCATGCGATAATTATTTCTGATGTTCTTCCCAAAGAGTTAAGACTGGCCTTACACTCTTTGACTAGTGCAGATTTATTCATAGGTTGCCTAAGTTGGTTGGTTACTGTTATCAGTCTGTTGACTGTGCTATAATAATGATAGTTGTAAGCGTGCCATAAAAATAATAAAATAAATAAGTAATATATTAAAGCACTTCATTACAATAAGGTCGTTATTGCAACAGAGAAGTGTTTAGATTAACGTGCTGGCTTATTTAGCTACCTTACAATTTACTCATCTCATAGCTACTACCAGCGCTCAGATACCCTAATAAAAAACCCTTTTCATTTCAGTTGAAGCATAACAAAAAAGGCTTTATTTAAATTAACCGGTATATGTAGCATCACGCCTTTTCCCATACGGGGTGGTAGAATTTGTGCCCACGTTTAGCTAGTTATTAAATGCTCCATTTTGCGTGACATGGGGCTAGCCCATCGCCGCAGCTATGGAGATCGAGAGGTTCCCTTACGATGTTTTCTATAGGAATGTCTGTAAAATGTATTTTGGTTAAATTAACTATCTTATTGGTCAGCACCGGATTCGAACACGCATCTCCTGCGTGAGAAACGAGCATGAAACCACTAGACAACGGAGCTCAACCGGTATAAACCGGTTTATTAGGGTTTACCCTAATATGATTTTGTACATGTATTGAAATGTATGGGAAATTAACTAAAATTACTTTTATGCACTTATACAAAGACAACTAGGTGGACATGGTTATTATTTCGGTGGAACACAAAATTCAAACTGGAAGTCGTAGGTGGTCCGGAGATAGTTGATGATATCAAATGTTTGAGCTGTAATTCTCACCAAGATGTCTTAATAACTCTGGAATCGTAGAAGAACTATTTCTGAAACTTGGCATATCCTGTGGACTATTTCTGAACTATTTATTGAAAATTAAACTACGTCGGCCCTTCCGTCTGCTTGCACGAGAGATGAGCTTGACTGCAAGCTGTAATCCTCACCAAACTATAGCTATAACTTCGAAACAGCAGTGTCAAATTTTATATACATGAAGGTTTTAATGGTGAGGATTACAGCTTGAAGGTCTTCCCAGTGCGTGCCCACTTTTACTTAACTGACCCTCCAGGGATATCTACTAGGAGTATTCAGGGATACTTAAGATTTACCCAAGACAAAGGGTCGAATTGGTCAACCTGTCTTCTAGATCTCATCAATACTTTTTAAGATATTCCTATGCTACTTGGGCAATAAAATTATCTTAAGTAGGTAATTCATTACTCCATAGCTGCGGCGATGGGCTAGCTCCCTGTAACGTAAAATGGAGTATCGAATAACTGGCTCAAAGTGGGCACAATTGTGCATCTGCCGCCCCGTATGGTAAAAGGCGTGACGCTATGTTATGTTATGTAGGTAATTGAAATGGCCGTCATCAGTATCATAGGCGCCACTGAGACCAGAGTGGATCTCCCTACCCTCGGGCGATGGTACCTAAAAGGGTTGCAAGTGTCACAGGATTCATCCATACAAAGGTGGATCACTGTGAACCCCAGTGATGTTCGCTCCAAGATGGTGGATCCTATGGGATTGAGGGTTAATTTTACTAGGTTTTTTTTAGTAGCAGCACTTGAACATTTTCAGGGACCACTGGCTAAACAGTTTGGCTATCCTTTTCCAGCCATATCCAGATAGCCCCCTTTCTTGTTATTCCCACTACGACAATGATGGCCACCTTTTCAATCAGCAACGCTTCTTCTGGTCTTCATAGGTGCCTGACCACGTATGACTATTATCACCTCTTGACTGTAACAAGGTACCTATCTACCTAACTAGGTACTTACTCTTTATGTTTACAATGCAGCCTGTGTAAAACTTTCCTTGACTTAGATCAGTCCGCCATGCCTGACGCATGCACCCACCAATGATTATCGATTTCCCGATTTATACTATGTAGGTAGGTACATAGAGGGCAAGTCGGTTACTTAAGTTGAAGTATTTTGTCTTGTTGCGACGAAAATAATTATATATATCAATAACATACTTAGTTGCGTTAAACTTACGTGCACAAGTTATATTGTTATTGTTAATTGTCTATAAAATTATGATCCCTGAACCAGCAATTATACCGTAAACTAAAAATATATATGTAGTAAAGTGTAGATAGCATATCATGATGATTATTCAAAGGCCGTCCGTTTTTTATCAGTGTGTGCTGGTAGTGAGAACACGCGTCCATCGCGCTCGCTCTTCCAGTCATCTGCGCAATCAAAACATCACAACACGCGCGGCCAACCACCTCGCGTCTCCACCATGGAACAGAGCCAGGCAACCACGGTAAATACACTTTCACACACAGCACTTTTACAATCACGTGGCTAGCTGGCCACCTCAATTACAACAGTGAGGTTTGAACATACCATCCTCAAGAACAGTGAACTTTACACTTGGCCGGCGGCCGGAGTAGGGCAGTGCGCCAGTTGGCTTCTGAACTAGCCACGTCTCGGTCAACTCTACCACGGGCAGTGCAGCAAACAATATCCTAGTCGCGACCTCTAAAGGGTCATCGTGTTCGCAAGACACTGGACGATAATGATCTTCTATGGGAGTTAGTTTCAGTGAAGTGGTACGTTGAGGGAAGTGAAATTTGAAAGTTTTGGGTTCGTTATTCTGTGGTGTAACAATCAAGTCCCGGTTCTTTGAAGCCTGACCATAGCCGTTGGAAATCGTTTTTCGCGTTGTTTTTCTGAGAGTTCGGAATTCGGATGCAACATGGTGTCAATTTCCAAGGTGTGCATGCACTGCATTCGCAAGTGTTTACTGTTTACATTGCTATTTTTGGATGGCATTAGACGTGGTAGTCGATGCACTTGACGGAGTTAGTGAATGCCAGTACCTATCTTTCTTGCCAGACCAAAATACCGACGACGGTGCAGTTAGACGACCGAGTTATTAGTATTTGTTGTCTAGTAGGAACTGTGAAAATGTGTTTGATGTTGTATTTAGAACACAGTTATGTTGGGGCGCGGTATATAACTCTTTCTATGAAGTCGTCTCTACATCATATAAAAGTTGACTTACTTTTAATTAGCTAGCCAAATTTTTGGGATTGATGGTGTAAAGGTGTAAGGTTTATACTCATAATCTTTCTCCAAGAAATCTATGGCATTGACGGAGTTGTTTCGAAGCTTTGTTGTTATTTAATAAGCTGTTAGAAAACCTATCACTGTGGTCAAAAAGATCAAACTCAAAAAGATCTACACATCTTAAAAAATCAGAAACATCTATACAGCCAGTGTCAAAATTATGTCAACAACCTCAGAGTTGGCTTGGATGTTGACATAATTTTGAGAAGTTGGCTGCGTAGATATTTCTGATTTTCTAAGATGTGTGTATCTTTTTGAGTAGCTAACCTGCTCACATATATCTGATGCTGACTGTAAGTACCTAGGTAATCTAAATTTAATAATGATTTAATTCTGTTAGTAATTGATAGCGGTGCAGTAAGTACTTACACTAATTAAATAGGTATCTAATCTTCTTTTTATGACGTTACCTAGAGTCGGCACCATTCGGGTGTTATCGTTGTTCCGAGTTTTGCCGATAGGAAAGGATTATTCACTACATCTCTACCTACTGTGGATAGTGCAAATTGAATAATCATTCGATATCTTAGTAGGTAGGTAGATAGGTTTATAATATGCCTTTCCCTCTCTCTGCTGGCAAGAAAAGAAAACAATTTGACATAAAAATTAAGGCAATTAATATGCAATAGTATGTTGTTCCCCCACAAAGAATCTTCAGTACTCTAGACTCTGTCAATAACAGGCCTGGATAGTCCTTCCTTGCGCTAGCGAGTTGGTATTCACCCTTGGCTTACAGACGAAACGCTGACCATATATATGGGCACTAGTCAAATCCAAAGTGGTCGAATTGGCAAGAAGTCAAAATGGGAACTTGTCATTATGAACCTTGCCGAAATCGGTATCGGTTCTTGAAATTTGCACAAAGATGATACGAGGGTCATGCCAAAGAAATTAGATACAAATTCAAATTCAATTAAAAAACTACAAAGTTTATTTTTTATTATTGCTATCTATTTTTTGGAAGTATTCGCCGTGTGCACGTATATCCTTTTTCATCCGGCTAAATCACTTGGAAAATGTCAACGACTTTTCTTCTTTGGGTACCTCAGTAATTTCATAATTAGGCATCATAGGCAGCCAGGGCATCTTCTTTGGTTTCAAATCGATTTTTCCTTTTTAATTTTTCGAAAATTCGGCAACAGTTACAAATCACAGGGTGCCAGGTCAGGAGATATGGCGGTTGAGGAAGTATAGTGACATTTTTCGAACTAAAATAGTCGAGTGTTCTGGCAGAAGTGTGCGGGGCTGCGTTTTCGTGGTGCTGGGTTCCTGACTTGGGCCGCTTGTCACAACAAGCTGACAAAACTTGTGAAGCGCAAACTTTCACATACCATTTTGAGTTGACAGTTCTTTGATGCTCTAGCACCACATTCGCAATATGCCCTGTCTTGCAGAAAAATGTGGCAACCATTTGTTTCTGTGTGCTTCATGCTCAGCGACATTTTGTTGGAGTCGGTTCATCTTCAAAGCACCATAGCGTTGGCTGCCGCCTTGTTTCAGGATCATAGTCATACAAACATGTTTCGTCACCTGTCAGTATATCATACACAGTTTTCTTATCGCCAACTTCGAATTACTTTTATTTATGCGTTTATGCGGCATCCATCTCGAACAACGCTTATGTTGGGACAGTTGTCCATGCATTATGGTATGCAGTGTTGCTGATCCAACGCCTAGATCTCGCTCAAGCTCTACGTATGTAATTCGTCGGTTCTCACGGATATTTTTTTCCACGGCTTGCACATTTTCTTGAGTAACTGGGGTAGGCGGTCGCCCCGACTTCGCGACATCTTCAAAGCTCTCCGGCCCTCTTCTTAATTCAGCAAACCAATTAAAGACAAGCAGACTCACCAAAAGTCGTGGTAAAAGTTCAAAACATTCTTGAGGCTTTAAACCTTTTTTAAAGTCATAATAAATCATAACTCGAAAATCTCCTGAACTAAGTTCCATTGTAACCGCAAATTCCCGCCAGATTCAATGAGAAAAAAATATTTAAAAAAATATTACCCAGAATTCTGGAGTATTTCATCTTTAAATTTATATCTTCAGCCTTCAAGATGGTTTATATCTGGCCAGTGTCAATCAAATGAGCATGGAGTATCCTTTGGCATGACCCTCGTAAGCTGACGAAATGGGACGTGGTCATTAGGGACCTAAAGTGTTATTTCTACTCCTTCTAGGAGGGTGTACCTAATTCGTAGAGAGACTAAGTCGCGTTATGCCTAAACGTCATACAAAACTAGCTTATTGCCAATGATCGTGTAGGCCTATTCCGCAGTATGACCTCTTCGTAGTCAAGCTAAATATTAATCTGCCTAAAGATTCGTCAGCCTAAATCGCGTTTTGCCTAAACCTACGTTTGCAAACTTATTTGTGATTATTTATTGATACGTGTTCACTCCAGATCTATAATATAGGTATATTATGAGTATTATGACAAATAAACATGTGGCTGTTGTCCATTAAGTTGTATTAATCAAAGAATGCAATCAATCTGCAGACATTGCATTTTATTCTTGTAAAATGAATTCTGAAGATGTTATCATATTAATTGTATTTATCCATATTGTATTGCCTTTAAAATAAAGGATAGTTTTTTCAGTTAAAAATTAGTTTGATATGAATTTTGAGCAGTTCTATTAGAAATATTAACATTTTCCTAAACTGAATCAAACTTATCAATTGATTAGATCACGAAATTTATTATGATATAAAAGCTTGCTGCAAGATTACATGTCCTGTCAATTCAATATCACGAGAATCTTATGTCAACTCAATAACACATTCTGTATTCTGTATAGATATAATAGATAGATAACTAACTACATCTACATAAGTAAATCTCGCAGGAAGCTTTTATAGCACTATAAATTGTGTGATGTAATTAATTGACAGGTTTGATTCTTATTTAAAGTTTATTTTCTTCTTTTTAGAGCTTTTAATAAAAGCATGTTTTTAAAATATATTTTTACCGTTAATTTACCACTTTCAACCTACCTAACTCAGTTCGGACTGAATTTTTTGGGTACACAATACATTCCAATATATTTTTCATTTTTATGTTGTCTACAATCGATAATAAATAAGGTTTGGTTGAGGGCGGCGAAAAAAAGGCAAGGCTCCACTTTTTTAGTAATTGGCTTTTGTAGTAAAAGCACATTTTATTTTGTATTGGTGAAAGCCCTCGGTACACAAATCTTCGCATTTGGCTGTTTTTTTTTCCACTACTTCATTTATTAAGTTTGTGAAATTTAAGGTTTTATTGTTACCTATACTTAGTTAATTAAATTTCTCTTCTCATCCATTTTTTTATTCTCTTAGATTCTCGTTTGGGAGAATATTTTTGAGAACTTAAGTTCTCAAAAATATTCTTCGCAATTTATCGCGGCGACAAAGTTCTCCAGAATCCCTCATTATTAGTAAGCACCATAAAAGAAAAAACCAAATCCGTAGAATAATAATAATAATATTAATAATACCTTGAACACTATTTACACACATTGATCTCCCAAGTAGCACAAAGGTTCTGTGTAACAGCATTTTTACAGTACACCTTGGACACATTAGCTGCAAAAAATTGCTGTATATCAGCATTATATGCGCATATAATTTAGTAAAATATTGGTTGTCTGTAAAGTCAGTTTACGGACGATAATTTTACGCGATAACATCATAAGAACGCTTAGGCCGATCGTGCCTCTCTATCGCTTGTTCCGCGGTCTCGCTTGCACGCTCGGCTCAGGCGGAACGTGATAATGAGTCATGCTTTTTCGTGCGTGCAACCGGCGTTCATCGATTTATAAGAAGTTATCACGGGAAAACAATGAAAGTTTGCAATAGAAAAAGCGGGAACACGAGATTAAATATAAATACCATGTCTTATAAATCGATGAACGCCGGTTGCACGCACGAAAAAGCATGACTCATTATCACGTTCCGCCTGAGCCGAGCGTGCAAGCAAGACCGCGGAACAAGCGATAGAGAGGCACGATTTATGAAAAATGTGTTGGTGATTTAAAATTAGTGAAAGTAGTTATTATTTAGTCCAGAAACTATAAAAATAGAAGTAAATATTGTCATACCTATTTACTCACAAAACGCCCGGAAAATATAAATAAATCGACAACAATATTGGTCCCAAAGAAAACAGTGACTATAAATTTTTAAAATTGCACTCGTGTGTCAAATATTTAAATATAAGTTTGTAATTGGTATCATAAATTTTTGCGTTATGTAATTTTTTTCAATTAACCCCTCAGTTACCACTTTTCCGTTATAGGTTTTAAATTTTATTACCATGGTATAGGGTTCACAATCGCGACCCGTCCCAACTGCCCTCGGTCGGTGTTCGGGCACCTAGTTAAACTTATTCATTTATTACTTTAAAGCGTCTCTTAATTATTGTCTCATAAAAGGAGATGAATAGTTAAGTGTATAACAATTATACAATCTACTATTTTAGCATACTTTAATTACACATTACACCTTCAACGCTTTGGAGCAATTACTCAATGCTAAAGTCTACGATAAATACGAAGCATAATTTGTCTTTTTCAAGTTGTTCTAATTTAAATTTAAACTGATTATTCTTAATATACCTGTTTTATAAAATCTGCGTGCCGTATTTTACTTTCCTCACAGTCGAAATGAAAAGTAGAGTGTTTAACTCGGGTGAAAGTGACCCATTTCACCCTCGAACTATTGGCGCTCGAACGAAATGGGTCACTTTCCACCCTTTTGGTTAACAATCTAATATTGAATACCTACCTATTTTTTGAGGTTTTTTTTTTGTTGGACGGGGAAAAAATGGAATTACCCATGGCCAGGAGTCAGAACTCCCTGCTATGTCCGGGTCCCCACATATTGAGCGGGCATCAGCTCGTGTGGTATACGGACTAAAAACAACCCCTTTGTGTTTACAGTTATCCCTGGCCATGGCCTCGGTATATGCTGAAGGCTTTTTACCTGCAATTTGCCCTTTTGGGCGATATATTATATGTGTATATAATATATATGGGAGGAGTTTGCCTGCTTACCCGATTTTACGAGGGGACGTCAGCTCATAGTCAGCGGGCATGATAGCGGCATGTTAGAGGTGCAGATAGCCCCGCTACTATGAGGTGTTTATATAATTTTTTAAACCTATCTTAGGATAAGGATAGCCCTAAATGACCCAAATAAAGAGTAGTTTAGGATTAGTCCTAAACTACTCTTTAGGGGGGCTCTTACCTCAGTCCGGGAGGTTTAAAGGGGGAGGGGGAGACTGTGTGTCCGTCGAATCAAGTCGGCGATCTCTTTCAATCTAAATTTGGTATCTGAGACGCTGTAATACTTCGGGAACACAGCTTTCGTCAAGTTGACGTGCCTGAGGGGTAGGGGGTGGTTGGGCTTTAAGAGCTTTCGTGATATCGTCCCTATTTTTTGACGTAAGAACCATATCAATATTTCTTTAAGATCCCAAGAAATAACACGTTTTAAGTGAAATACATCAATTTCGTCTTTTTTCCTGCCTATAGGTAATTTCCATTGAACATCAACCCACTGGTGGGCATAGACCTCTTCTCTAGAGCCAACCCCTGCAGTCATGTGCCATCTGCATCCATTGGAATCTTGTCCACTTAAGTATATCGTCGAACCATCGGGCAGGTGGTCTGCCCACTGGCCTTGTCGCTCCCCTTGGCCACCACTTGTGACTGCTTTGGTCCACCAGCCGTCATCCCGTCTAGCCAAGTGTCCCGCCCATCTCAACCTCAGTCGTTATCCGCTTTCCTACTTATTCGCCTTTCGTATTCGACGTTTGGCACGCGGTCTACGAGAGATACCTAACATGAAACGGTCGATTCCTCGTTGGACCACCTTGATTTTGTGCATAATTTTCTGAGTGAGCGTCCATGTTTCAGCTCCATAGGTGAAGATAGGCAAGACACATTGTTTAGATATAAGCCTTAGTCTTCAGGCACTGTGGTAGTTTGGACTTCGTCTAGTTTTCCGAAAGTAGCCCACCCTAAGCCGACGCGTCTGTTGATCTCCTTCACCTGTGCATCTCGGTCAAAGGATAAACGATGTCCAATATAGACGTTATCGCTGACCACCTGTACTTCATAATAGTAGTTTATGTGACTGCTACATAATAGAGGGCATTAATACTCGAGAATGGGTTTATGAAACGAGCCGAAGACGAGTTTCATAATAATATCACTCGAGAGTTTTAATGCCTAATTATGTACAGTTACATACACTAGTTTATCTTCATACATATCATAAGCTCTCTTTGATGTGTTCAGGAACCGCATGTTCGACCGGCATTGTGGCATTGAACATTGCTCTGCAGTTGTTTAGCTTGTTTTGTAGTACTAACTTCACAGACAAACTAGGGGCGGCACGCAGGCGGGCGTCGGAATTTCGAAATTTGAATATCATAATTTGACAATTTTTTTATGGTCATAATGTACAAATTTTCAGATAAGAAATGAGTTTTTACCAAATACTTTTACATTATGCTCGTCTTAACGTGCGGTTTTTAGACACAGTAAAGAGGGTTTATGATACGTGTGTAGATAAAATATGTTTTCTCAAAAATAGTATGAAATGTTCCCGTAACATCTGTGAAGATAGTATCCGAAAGTGACTCATCCTGGATAAATTTTTGAAGTGTCCTGTAAGTAAGTATGAAATCCCATTACATATCATAATAATTAAATATAAAACTATTTTTTTTTAAAGATAAGCTAAGGAGGTTATTGGCAGTTAAGGGCCTTTAATAAAGAGGAGGTACCAAAGAGGTTGACGTGTCCGAATTGTACTTATATTGCACGATGTAAAATGGCGGAAAACTCAGTTCATTCGTATTTTTAGTATTTTGATACTACATAATTAGGAATTAGAAATTCGATACTGACAGAAGAAAAAAAGATTAAAATAAAATATTCACAATAAACATAAATGGTTTTATTTTTGAGAAAAGCATTATACACGCTTCGACCATAAGCGCCATCTTTGTTCTGGATGTTGAAAGTCTTCTTTAGGAAGAATAACGCTTCAAATTTAAAGGTACACATTTAATAAATAAAATACATAGGTAGGTACTAGTAAATATTTGGATGCGATGTGCTGGGTTTGGCTTATTATAACTTTTCTCAACTCATACTCGTGTGAGTGCACACGATCATCTCAAGATACCTTCGAGGAATACGGACTTCCTTACGGAAAGGATTTTCGTGTTGCTTGAAGTAAAATACAGCCCCTTCGTCATTTAGTATAACTGTTCTGTAAAACTTGATAACATTATTACATACCAAATTATTACGTCGTATCTACCTGAGACTTACTCGTTTGTTGTCTAATAAATAATCTAGAGGTAGATACCAGCTGTGACCTACTAATTCCCAGTGTTGTGTACCATGTCGTAGCTATATGATTAAACTCTTTTCATAAATGGCCAACCATTTCATGATCTGGCCGACTATTTCATGAAATGGTCAAAAAGGGTTGAATTTAATGAAACACGTCTTTTTAAAAGCATTGTTACTTAGTACTACCTCATGGTTTTTGTGATTTACATGTCTAACTAACACGAAGACCTAACTACACCAGAGTTTTTCGCTAAAAGATTTCTACGTTCAATGAAAGTCCTAACTCAACCATGGTTGGCAATTTCATAGTATGGTCAATTCTACGATATGGTTACGACATGCGGTGCGAAAGGAAAGTAAGGGACACAACACGGTTCAGTTCCCGTCACGTAAAAATAACGCTGGCTTCAATACATTTTGTATGGAAGGCAGCGTACTTTTTATGTGACGGGAACTGTACGTACTAACTTCGTTGCACCAACTTAAGAAAGTAAATAATAATAATAAATTACTGCAGAGACCAGTAAGTAAGCCGAAGTCTTATGGTCGAAGCGTGTATAGTGCTTTTCTCAAATTTAAAACCATTTATGTGTATGTGAATATTTTATTTTATTCTTCTTTTTCTTCTGTTAGTATCGAATTCCTTATTCCTAATTAGAAACAAAATAGTAAAAAATACGAATGAACTGAGTTTTCCGCCATTTTACATCGTGCAATATAAGTGCAATTCGGACACGTCAACCCCTATGGTACCTCCTTTTTATTAAAGGCCCTTAACTGCCAATAGCCGCCTTAGCTTATCTTTGAAAAATAATTCTATATTAAATATTATGATATGTAATGGGATTTCATACTTACTTACTGGACACTTTTATTGTTCTATATTTAAATATTATGATTTGAAATGCGATTTAAAACTTACTTACTGAACACTTTTGCGTTTTCTGGACACTTCTAAAAATTGTCCAAGATGAGTCACTTTCGGATACTATCTTTACAGATGTTATGGCAACATTTCATACTATTTTTGAGAAAAAAATAGTTTTTACTCGTATAGGTAGGTATGTAACCGATAAATGCAGACGTGTCAAGTTTGTGAGATAATTGGATCCCACTTGGACCTATCCTTTGATAAAGCGAGTAAACGTTTTTCATAGGATTTGAAACTTAACTTAAAGTACTGTATAGTATTATAGTATCTGTGCTTAAAGTAAGTATTAGTTCCAAATCGCGATCCTATTTCCAAAAGTCAAATCTGGGTTAAATTAATCAATGTTCTCAAATATTTCCCTTTATTTACAACTATTTCCCTAACGTTAAGCTTTGTTAAATATAACCAAACATTTTTTGTTTGTTAAAGTGTCCTCTACCCGTTTACCACATTCATCATGAGCCAGCGGATAAAAATGATAGAAACAACGGCATCTGTAGGATTTGAAAAAATGCGTGCTCACTTATCCAACCAGTCCTCGTCACCGCCGCGCTCGAGATATGAACTATAGGGGCCTATCAGGACCCCTAACTCCCCTAGAGTTATTGTATAACTCTTAGAAATTACACGAACAGGAAAGTAACATTTAATTAAACATTTACAGGACACTTCAACAGTGATCGTGGAGAACGGAGAAGAAATCGTCAAAATAAACAGGATGCAGTTACCAAATGGAGTTAACAAAGACAATCCCACGAATGGTGAGTCTTCATTGTTTATTAGTTATTTTTACATAGATATGAACCTTATCTAAAAGGTTATTTTTTTATTAAAAAAAAAACAA
The DNA here is from genome assembly GCA_949825045.1 of Argyresthia goedartella. NCBI lineage: Eukaryota > Metazoa > Arthropoda > Insecta > Lepidoptera > Argyresthiidae > Argyresthia > Argyresthia goedartella. The sequence continues at coordinate 19,246,450 of OX463810.1, forward strand.
CTTTTTTTGAACACATTTGGCAAACAATCGATTGACTAAAACAATGTTCAAAAATATTTAGTTTAGAACGGTGATTTGTAAAGTTCTAAAAAGATACAATATTCCTATACCTATTTCAGGTCATACTTAGATACAAACAATCAATTTCGTACTTTCCTTATTGCACCCAATACAAATAATCGAAAATCATTAGATAAGTAACCTACATAAAAACTAGTTAAAAACAATATCAGTTTGTAAACAGGATAAAATGCATAGTATCATAACTATTATCTTTTTAAAATACTCAATAAAATTATTCACTACCCAGCAATAAAACTGCCAATGTTTTGTAAAACAATAAAACATTTGACGATAATGCGGATTAAGGGATCAGACCCTAGCCACGAATTAAGATAGTACGTACATACCTAGTTCTATACTCAAATAACTAATCTTATGATTCTTTTGTAAACAAAGTAATGTCATTGGCCAGTACAATATACATATATTTATATAATGTGTACTGGCCAAACACATTACTTTGTTTGCAAAAAAAGATTATTAATTTGAGTTTAGGTAACCGCCAGTACATCGTGTTCGAAGATTATCCTAGAATTGGGTACCTACCAATCGAATAAAATTATTTGGTAATAAAACATAAAATTTTCCTTATCTAAGTGACGAAAACCTCATGTCCTCATCTACCTAAATGCATAATCCAATTCCCAACCGATTACTGTATGTATGGCATGATGTGAGTGGAGGAGTTGCTTGACTCTACCGGCGCTGGGTGGGGTTGTTGGTGTGATTTATATTCGTCCCGTATTCCCATACTCTCTCAGAGAGCTGAATACCATGCAATTATTTGGTTGAAGCACTTTGAAAAAATGTACTGTGCACTGATATGATTGACTAGGAGTTCGTCGTGTAAAAACGGCCAGTCCATACAAACCTTCAACCACGCCACCCTCCTCCCTTTTCCAAATGGTGAGGGGTAGAATTTTGGAAATCTGACTGAGATAATCGCCTGCATTGGAACTACCTGTCTGACGTCGAGTGGTTTCTGTTTTTCATAGAACTCTAAGCTTCTTTTTTCCCCCTTGTGGGGGGCATGTTTCGATAAATACTTTTTCTGAACTGACGCCTCACATCTATAAACTACCTATTTACTGGGCAAATTACAGCTTCTTAGGTCAAGTAGTTTTTGACTTTCATACAGACTTCAGCCCCTCCGTGAGTCAGTCTCCGTGACTTTGAATTTTATAAGTAGATAAGTAGATTGAAATATGTATATACGTTATCTTGTAATCCTAAGACCAACTTACTAGGGCTAGGTACACGCGATAACCACCGATTGTCTGATCACGATATTATAATGGCCCTAATTGACCCATGCACTAACGATTGGTTGTATTATTTATTGGCTAATAAATTCGGTATGAAGTTTTTACCTCTTTCGGCATATAAGGAAATGCAATCCTTGGTCGGCCATGACATTGTCCGACCTACTCGGCTAAATATCGATATAAAGTACTAATAAAATACGAAACATAACATCTCAAGTAGGAATATATCTAGTTTTAAACTATCGTAAGAAAGGTCATGCGATACACTTTACGCTAGCGACTTGCTTTTCTGTTACTTTTATCATTTCAAATCACTGCAGGTCGAAATAAAGAAATAAGATGAGAATTCCAATATTGTCGCATTATAGTACCAATATAAGGTAGGTATGATTGGTATTCGGTACCCTTAGCCAAAATAATATGGTTAGCTAAGGCTGAGCTGTCTTTTTTTATTGTCCAATGAATTTTCCGACAAAGCCCTTCTCGATACTACTTAGAGGCATATGTACCTTGAGTACATATACCTTGTTCATTATACAGAGTGTTTGTAGTATGGAGCGAAAAATCTTTGGGGAGTAGGGGACATCATTCTGAACAACTTTTAGTATGAAACCGATTTGATCATAGTAACTTTATTTTTATTTATAACAGCTGCGTAACCATGCCTTTACATAACAAGAGCATCGTTACCATGCCTTTACATAACAAGAACAATCTTACTACGATACGTAAAATCAGTGCATAGCAGGGTTGATATGATTAAAATAATAAACTACGGCGCGCAAAATGATGCAGCATTACAATTTTTGCAAGAAAACCACAGAGACTCAGAATCAGTCAATCAGAAACCTCTGGAATCAGTTTGATGAGTAGCATTATACCAAAAGTTGTAATCAAATATTGCAAAATTGAAAGTTTTGAGAAGATCTTTTAGATTATGGATAATTTCATAATATTTTATAATTATATGTTAATTTAAATATTAATAAAATTAACAAATTTTTTTTGTTTCTTTTCAATAAATAAAGGGCTTCCAGATTAAAATAGATCAGAATGGTAAAAAAAGTGATTTAAATCAAATAAATCCGATTTAAATCAATTAATCAGATTTTTATTTATTTTTAAGAGAAAATCGTGATTTTCATCAACCCTGGTGAATAGCGTTTAAACTGAACCTAAATAGTTTATCTCAAAGTTCATAGAAATACCAGCTTCATATATACGAGGGTCAAACTGCAAATTCTTAGAAAATCAAAAACTGAGCACACTAGCAAGTTATTCGTTTTACTATAATTTTTCAAAAGTGTCCATTCACGTCTCTAGATCTCTGCATCCGATGAAACCACCGAGAAAAGCACTTAGCCCACTCGTCTTTAGGGGTATCTTTGACGGCCTTTTTAAACGCAGCCACTGCTTCCTCGGCGTCCATAAAACGTTTTCCTCGAAGTTTTTCTTTAATTTTCGGGAGTAAATAAAAATCGCAAGGTGCGAGGTCGGGGCGGGGCTATATGGCGGGTGACCTAGTAATTCCACGTCTGACGTCGCCAAATAGTCGATCGTTCGCCTGGCGGTGTGTGACGAGGCGCTGTCGTGGTGAAGGAGGTCGTTTCTCCCGAACTTTTTTCAAGACAAGTGGCAAACAATTATTACTGTACCACTCTGCAGTAACTGTTTTTCGATCCTCTAAAACAACTCTTGCGTAATGACCGGTCCTTCCGAAGAACGAGGCCACCATCTTTTTTCCCACGCTTCGACCTCTCTTGACTTCAGTTGGCAACTCCTCGGAAGGAAACACCCACTGAGCAGACTGTCTTTTGGTTTCGGGATCATAACAATAAATCCAGCTTTCCTTTCACCCGTAAGTATGTCGAACACAGCATTTGACTCACCTCCGTTAAATCTTTGAACCATTTCACGGCACCAATCAACACGACTGAGTTTTTGGGCCTCGGTCAAATCATGAGGTATCCACCGGGCACAAAGCTTCCTGACCTCTAAATGTTTATGGAGGATTTTGTGCACTTGGCTCATACCAATGCCTAAACTTGCCCGAATCTGTTGATAGGTCTTTTGTCAGTATCTATTATACGCCGCACAACACTGATGTAATCTTCAGTCGTCACCGTAGAAGTTAGATCGTCGGTGAGGTTAGTGCGACCACATTTAAACTCATTATTAAATCAATTGTAAACAGTGGCACGAGATGGGGCTTCATCGTAAAAGCCTATCGAAGTCTATCATATCTTTCTTGTTCAATTAAATGACATCGAAAGTCATCAAAAATCATTGCACGAAAATTTTCTCACGTTAAATTCATGCTGACGTGAGACAGACAATTTTTAATTTGCCGCCAAATCGTAAAGCAAAAGACAAATGAATAAAATACATACTCAATAATATTGGCAAATAATTCCATATTCTAAACTTATTTTTTATTATATTGTTTACAAGTGGCCAAATCTAAACAATTTCAGTGTCGCCCTCGTACTATGTTGTCGAATCTAGGCATATTGATGTAGGAATTACCTCTATGAAATCGCGACAAGTAATAATATAAATATTTAATGCACTGATGCCGGTCGTTCCTTAGATATTTTGGTTTGACCATCCGCATATTGTTACTGTTGGTTAGATAGATAGCTATATTTTGAAACAATAAACAATGATTTCCTGTAATTAATTATAGATTGCGATATTATCCTCAGTACTAAACTGATAAGTGTTGTCTACACTCTTAATTGCCCTAAATCCACCTACCTCATAAATGTATCCTGTATGATGTGTGTTATTTAATTTCCTATGATAGGCTATTCTATGACAATGCGTCTCTAGGACCTGAACGTAATTATACCATGACCCAGCAGAAAGTAACAAAATACAAGAAGCTCTCGGTTATGGAGAGAAGGCATACATATGGTACACATGGCAATCTCAGGCATACTGTTAAGATTGTGACGTCTGATTTAGGCTCCCGCCACACAGGGAACGTTCGTGGCGTAGCGTTGAACCAGAAGCAAAGTATGCATGTACCTACCTGAAAGTATCTTCCAAACAAACACAGCTTCACGGTTTTTACCATTCGGGGTGGCAGAGGCACAGTTAAGCCCACAATTTCTAATATTATCTTGCTCGATCACCAGAGGATGCCTATTACCTATGCCCCTGGGTGTATCGGTATCGGCTTAGGCTACCCTTAGTCACGCTGGAAGTATATACCATTCCAGGACCCGACCAGATCCTGCCCGCTGACGACTACGTGACATGGAAGCGAGGCGGCCTCGTGAAGCTCCGGCTTGCCTCCCGGGGCAACGCGGCGGTACCCCCGATATCCGTGCCGGGGCTGCTGCGGCGCACGGCGGCCAGATACCCTGACGTCGCAGCGCTCTGCACCAAGGCTGACGGGAAATGGCATAGGATCACTTACAAGTGAGTGTGGACTACGTCACATCCGAGGAAGATAAACAAAATAAAATAGGCAGAACAGTAGCGATAGAGCTAGGTATACGTCAATTTCCTTCTCGCGACATGACGCTTAGCTCTGTCCCTACTATTCTGACCTCGTGTGAAATCTACATCTATGTTTCATATAACACTAGAGTGCTGTTAAAACCACTAAAGTACCAACATAGCAGAATAAAATTTCATCCGATTCAATGTTATTTGCAGACAGTACCTGGATCGAGTGAGAACCTGTGCTAAGGGCTTCCTGAAGCTTGGTCTAGAACGGCACAATGCTGTCTGCATCCTCGGATTCAACTGTGAGCAATGGTTCGTGGCCGATCTAGCAGCTATCCATGCTGGGTAAGTTACATGCGTGTACCTAAATTATTATTCCTATACCTTTGAATCTCAATAAGGTACAAGCGAGTTCGCGCTAGTTGGAGGGGTTCGAAAAGATAGCAAATGATCACGATTAGAGGGGCGCAGAATAACTTATCTAATTTGTCAGATCAGAAGTATGGTCCGCAACATTCTAATACTCGAAAAATCCTGACACCAAGGCGGTGTATTATGGTGAACTTCCGTAATGAACATAATAAGAAAAAATAAAAATATTTTGCGAACCGTCGTCAATCGAAAAGTCATCAACATCAAGACATACGTAGTATCTTAGTATGTCTGCGATCATGAGAATGTATTTCATCGGTCAGAGGACGAGATAAAATGTGTGCATTGGCCAAGTACTTGCCAAGTTCTTACGGCCTTGGCTTTGTTCATCATCGCCACGTGTATAGTTTCACGAGGAAAACAGTTCTACTGGGTAATTACAATAGTTATGGTTACTAATATACTTGGTCACGGCTGGCTAAAATACCTCTTGAAAGGCGATAAATTGTGGATTGCACTTTTTAAAATAAGATTTTAACAAAGACCGCTGGCGTTCTATACTTTTATATTGAAAGTCAGCGTTCATTTCACGTGACGCCAACCCTACCCTCCGATTAACTCCTACTCATGAACAACGGCAATTTTTTCCAGCGGCACCGCAGCAGGCATCTACACGACCAACTCGGCAGAAGCGTGCTTCCACTGCCTCCACTCTTCGGGCGCCAACATCTGCCTGGTAGAGAATGCGAAGCAGCTGGAGAAAGTGCTGGGTGTCCGCAGCCGCCTTCCGCAACTGAAGGCGATCGTGCAGTGGGGCGGCCAGGTGGACACTACCGTGCCCGGACTTTACAGTGTGAGTCAAATTACTTTATCGCATACAGATAATTAAACACATAAAATTCAAAGAAAACATATGTACAAAGGCGAGCTTATCTCTAAAAATATATTTCTTCCAGCAAACTTAGGCATGACAGGTTTTTTTTAAAGGAAAGTGAATTCGGTGCCAAAATATATGTTCTTTCTGTTCTATTCTAATATCTTATCTAACTACCAAATAAACGAATAAAAAAAATACAGAAAGTACAATATTCCAAACTGCTAAATAAGTATAATACATGAACACCTACATATAGTTTACATATACTTACATCAATATCTATCACGAAAGAGAGAGAAAGTGCTCTTTTACCCGGTTTTTACAAAAATAGTATAGGTAAGCAAAAAGAAAAACTTCAAATAAAGCCTAATTGTTCCAAACCAACCCATACGTGTCTTCATAACTTAAATAGTTCCCTTTATTTCTCCATGATCCCATCATCATCACATCCTGACCGTGACGTCGATAAATTGCTAAGAAGCTCTGATGGTACCTATGTCGCAGTTGGTTGCTTAAATCAGACACTTAATTAACTCTCTAGACCGTTAATTAAATACGGACGTTTAACAAAGTCACTAGCATTTTGATTTAAACAAAGCATCGTCGAAAACGTTTAACAATATGTCTTACCGAAAGCCGGCGTGTTGGAAAACAAGATGGCGTCACGACAACAGCTGATTTGCACAACTTATATCAGGGCAAAACATTGCGGTAGCTTAGGTTGAACATGTAAGAATTACAAAAAATATTAAAAACATAAACTTAAGTACACATAAAAAATATTTATATTGTATGTCTTGTTCCCTAGGAACGTTTAGATAACTCGTTAAACGTTTCGTTCACTCACTTTCTGACGGAATTTTAGTGACTTTCGATCTAGAGAGTTAGTTAAGTGTCTGATTTAACCAACTAAATGCGACACCATATCACCATCACTTCCATTTCACCACTATGCATTATGACGAGTACTTATATATTACTGACCAATATCATATCGCAACCTGTAATGTGCCTAGTATTGAGCAGTAACGGTGGCCATCTATGGTCTTTATCGTCAGTTCCACTTCACAAAATGATGCTTCCCAAATACACGAGTTACTATTAAGGTCAACTTGGGTAAGACCGGCATACTTTATTAAAAGTTGATTTTGATTTGCCACCATTTCTGTTCTTATTGTTCTAGAAATACGGTTTTCAGAGTAGATGACAAGTAGTCTTCCGTGAATATGTTAAAGAAGTCAAATCTCTGCTCGTATTGATTTTGGTGGCAAATACGGTTGATATTTTGAAATAACGTCTTGTAGACGGACTTCCCCAGTCATTGAGGAAAGTCCGTCTGGTGGCCATATTTCTTTTATTTGTACACTAAACGGGCTAAAATCTAGTTAGTAACATGCAAACGTGGGTAGTAATGAAAATATAACTTAACAACTATCAAAATTAAGCCTACATTCGTTTTTATTGAAGAAAAACTCAAATTGAGGTAAGCGCGGCATATCTTTGGATTCAGGGGTGCCGCACATTTTTTCACATGGATAGAATACTACCCAGACGAGCTAAGTTGTTACTGGCTGGGATGCAAATGCAATTGCCTTATTTATGAGCGCCGCCGTTGTGAAGTCACCTACAGTGAAGGTGCCTACTTAACTCGCCCTAGTAGTGGGTTATATAAGAAAAAAAGGCGTTAGTATTATAAAATTATGGTTTACTTTAATAAGTAATCGAACAAAAAATCTCAAAATATTTTGTGTCAAAATAAAGAGCTTATAAAATTAAAGAGCTAATAAACTTGTTGAATGAAACTTATCAATAATATCAATTAAATAACACTACAATAATCTTTAGTATTTAGTTGAAATCAAGGTAATTATTGCAATCAGGATCTAATTCCGTAACTCTTAACATAAATATCAATATCACTTATTATTTATTTCGTATTTGGTTAAGTATTTGGCTGAGATCAAAGTATTGTAATTAGGATCTAATTAGTACTAAATCCGTAAAACATAAAATGTTTTGTTTACCATTATATATATTAATGGTAAACAAAACATTTTAAATCATTTAAAGTCTGAATTAATCAACGAATATGCTTAGATATTTATATATCTTAATTAATTATTTAATATTATAAAAACTGAAAAAATCTTCCTCAAAACGAATAAGCCCACGACGCTCTTTGATGGGCTCAGGAAGAAAAAGCGCAATGTCTTCAAGGTGTCGGAGTTCTGATATATCTTCTACATGTGGATATGCAAATACTGTTCTTCTATCGCGACTGTTTGCCTTGCGCAGATATTTCACCACTGGGTTTTTGTCACTAGTTATTTCAATAACAACACCTACGTAGTACTTTAAGGTTTTCTTGGTTGCAAATTTCACCAGCAGCCAGTTAGCAACTTCGGGCACTTTTTTTCCTGTATTTAACGTGGGTTCCGTGGAAATGTTACCTGAAACATTTTCTTTTCCAAGTACGTCGATTTCATGGTCTGAATCTTCAGCCAAAACATCTTCATAAAACTGTTGAATGTCTTCACAGTCACTTTCATCATCAAGCTCGGGTAAGGAATCGTTCGTCACGTCATTGCTGCTTGTTGAAACTTTTCTGTTTGCTTTCCCTCGTTTCTCCTGTCTTTTACAATTTCTTGAATTCTTTTTCATAAACTTCTGTTTTTGCTTCCCTGGATTTTGGTTTTTTGTCTGTTTTACGGGTTCTTCCATTTTGCGGTGGTTCGACGACGACGACGATGGTTCTAAAGTAACGTTATTTGAAACATTCTCTTTTTCAATTTCGTAAATTTCGTTGTCTGAAGCCATTACATCTTCATACCAGTTTTGAATTTCTTCATAGTCAATATCATCAATAAGCTCTGGTAGGGACTCGTAACTATTGCTTGTCGGTACTTTTCGTTTTGATTTCTCTCGTTTAACTGGTTTTTTCTTCACAACCTTCTGTTTTTGCTTCAACGGCTTTTCGTTTCACTGTTTCGTTAATTTTTCTATGTAGCACATCGTCGTGAGTAATCACTTCCGCTCCTTCGGCCATTTTTTTTCGCTGTTGTTTTACTATACTTCCAGCCTTCACTTTTTCTAGCAGTAAATCTTCAAATGTGAAGTTTATTTTCTAGAAGATTGAGAGGCTACAATTTCTTCACCATGATTTTTTCCCAGTATCACAGGTTTGCCTGTGAAGGTGGTGGTGGGGGTGTGTCGTAATTGTGGCATGTACTGTGTCAAAACATTTAGACTTACAGTAAGCAAGCTTAAGGGTTGTTGAGTCTTTTGAGAAGTTTGAAACTCTTTCCATCGCTTGAGCTTTAAAGCATTAAACTCTTTTTCTGCCACTTCTTCACGACACGGTGGAAATATTCCAGTTTTCCGGAAGCCATTTTTTAATACCAGGGAGTCTATATTGCTCCAAACCTCACCGATGAGCTGAGCGAATTCTTTTTTGGGTAAGGGAATACCCACATTCAAGCGTTGCCATTTTACAAGAAGAGGGTCCCACTTATCTTTAAAGGACTTCATTACTGATACATCCAATGGCTGTAACACGTGACTTGAATGCGGTGGCAATTTCAGTATTGTTATATTTTCCTTCCGCGCTTCTTCGATAATATTTAGCCCAACGTGCGTTGAGTGGCCGTCATAAATGAGTAGTATTGGACGTTGATCGCCTACAGTCGCTAGGAACGTTTTCTTGAAAAAATTTTCAAACACGTTGGACTCCATCCACCCGTTAGCAGTTGCAGCATATGTCGTCCCAGGATACCCATCAGGAGATGTCCATTCATCCCACACATTTTTTCCCTTGAACACAATTAGCGGTGGTGTTTTTTCTCCGAGGGCACTTGCACCCAGTAGCACAGTGGTATTGTCTCTACCTGGTGACGCAATGACTCTGGTCGCAGCGTAACCCTTTGCGCCGACAACTTTTGTTTTGGAGGAGTCCTTACAGAAACTGGTTTCATCCAAATTCCATATTGCTGATGGGTTTTCTCGTAAATTTAAGTCGTTGATCGTCTTTTCGAGGAGGTCGAAATAGGGGTAAACGATGAAAGGGTCTATCGCTTTTTTTCTTGCATATTCCACACCTTGGGGTTTCTTGACAGACAGGTTATGTCTATTCTTAAAACCATAGAACCAGGCCTCCCCAGGCATATCATCATTGAAAGGCGTTGATATTTCGTTAATCTGGATATAATCTCTCACCATCTCAAGAAGTTCTGTTTTGCTTATGCCGAATCCATTCTTCTCCATCACATGCAAGTTTGTAGCTAGTTTTTTTTCTTCTTCTAAAGAAAATACAGTATTTCTCCCAAGGGTTTTGGATTTATACCGTTTGTTATTAACATGGTCCATTAAAGTCATACGTGGTATATTATATAACTTTGCAGCTTTGTAACCGCTGAGTTGGCCAGTTTGTATTGCCCGCACGGCTTCTTTAAATGCATCTTTGGAATATGAACCCTTGTCAGTTTTTCTTATATAATTTCTAACCATTTTGGATGATTACTGAAAAAAATAATTTTAAAAAATGTTAGTAATAATTATATATAATTATATGACGTGATTGAAACTATTATTAAGCGCATTTATACATCGATATACAGAGCTCCGTGGTCTAGTGGGTTTCATGCTTGCCTCTCACGCAGGAGGTGCAGGTTCGAATCCCGGTGCTAACCATGTACCAATGAGATAAGTCATTTATCTTAAGTACGTTATACGGACACTCTAACGGTGATGGAAAACATCGTGAGGAAACCTTCATTACTTCATAGCTGCGGCGATGGGCTAGCCCCCTGTCACGTAAAATGGAGCATTGAAACACTGGCTGAAAGTGGGCACAGTTGTGCCTCTGCCACCCCGTATGGGAAAAGGCGTGACGCTATGTTTAAATGTTATGTTATACATCGAAATCAACATTATTAGTAAATTGAACGAAATTACAGCAAGTAAGTAGTATCTAACAAAACAAAAAAGGTTGTTAACACCTGATTTGAGGAAAGACCGGCATGTGCCGGAGTTACCTCGTGTGGTGTATACGGACTTCCCCACTACAAGTTTTTTAGGTTGGAAAAGTTTACAACAATATAATTCAATAAATAAGGCAGATTTCGTGAAACCAACATACAGAATTGCTTTGGCGTACATTTTTAAAGATACTCACCATAATCTCATTGCAAAATACCCACTAATCTCTTCCAGGATATTTTTTTTCGCAGCACTTGTGAGGTCGTGTTCGTCTTTCAAAACTCAACCAATTTTGTGAGTCATTATATTTCTATCATACGCCTGATAGCGCCATCTATCATAGCTTGCTCGAACCACAATCGGGTACTGTTTTACCGACAGAAGTATAAACCGCCTAGAGTTAATAGAGACTGCACAAACTCGTGTGTTTGGTCTTGCCTCCTGGACGGTCTTACCCAAGTTGACCTTACTAATACTAAAATCGCTAAAGGTCTGGCTATAATATTTGAAGAGTTCCCCCGATTTCTCCAGGATCCCACCGCAAGATCATGACCTTTCCATCCTGTAAATGAGACCAATCGGAAGGTAAACTCTCTTGAACAAAAAAATAATTTTCCAACTCGGTCTTGGAGAAATCGCGGAACAAACTTAAAAACATAGATCCCGATAAATTGTAAACATTCTCCTTTTATGAAGAAGGTTAAAAAGTGTTGGACTATCTCTTATATATTGCAAGAAAGTGCGTTCCACAGTCGGACCGTCCCCAACTGAAAGAGTGCTCATGTACCGAGGTGTTACGCCTTGGAGTGGCTAAGACTGAGACCAGACCGTGTGAAATCACCGTTGCCGATCTCCTGAAATTAGATACTCAAGTTACATTAAACCGACGTTCTAACGGTCATGGAAAACCTCGTGCGTGAGTGATACTAAGGTCTATAGCTGGGAAAAGCATCACGTGATCGTTAAGCTGTTTGTTTTACATTTGTCTAAAATTACTGCTGATTAAACGCCCCTCCTAATCAGCAGACCATTTTAGCGCGAGTATAAATTTGAACAGTTCTTGCAGAAGTTACAGGTTACACAATTTTTTTATATGTTCTAGATAAGCAGCAGTTTAGTAGACTTCCAATTTTAACACTATCTTCTGTTTTTCTTCAGTGGGAACAACTAATGGAAATAGGAGCTAAGGAACCTGATGCACACTTGGAGAACGTGCTGAAGTCGATAGCAATCAACGAGTGCTGCACGCTGGTTTACACAGTATGACATTGCCTTTACTTACTATTGAACCTTCGTGTGTACGGTATACGGCCACAACTATCGCCAGTGTATCTGAATGATACACCATAGGGTGCTTTGTCACAGGCCAGTGTATCCTTAATGATACACCACACTGCCCCGACTTCGGAGGCCGGTGTATCCCTCAATATACATAGTTTCATACATTTTAGTAGCGCATTCAAAAGCGTTAGCCCTGGAGAATGTGCCAGTGTTATTGGGGTGTAAATATCTTAAAAAATATGGGGCTTTTCTTAAAAAAATACTACAAAATTACAGGTATACACAGGCCTGTGACAAAGCACCCTATGGTGTATCATTAAAGGTACACTGGCGCTGAGCGTGTTAACTACTATTGTATACGCGTAGTTCCCAGGCTCTTCTCTTGACGTCATTGTCATGCCATTCGAGTTGCGCTTGCGAATACAAATCTTCTATTGAGCAGAACTCTAATTTAGTGTAACTCTGAAATATTTTATGGACATTTTCCAGTCAGGAACAGTGGGTAACCCGAAAGCCGTAATGCTGACCCACGACAATGTAACATGGGACGCTTTCACCGCCACCGAGCGTCTCAAAGACGTGCAGCCGGGCGACGAGAGAATGGTCTCATTCTTGCCCCTCAGCCATATTGCTGCACAGGTAACTCAACACTTACAGAAAAATTATTCCGGTCCTAACATTAGTAATCTGCAACAATAGTAAGCCCATTAGGCTAACGTTTTGGATAAACTGGGTCATGTAAGTAGATTTTCTTTGAACTCGGAAAATACAACATCCTGTTATTCGGAAGGTCAGATTAGACTTCATTCAAGTTGTGGAAGTTTTACGGAAAATGCAATACTAAGTCAAGACATTAGAACTTATGTACGTCTAAACTCTACAAAGCTTAACCTTTGATTACTTACTATAATATACTTACTTTTCTGTTCTACACCCCATGAGCTCGTACTTTTTAAATTGCTGCTTTGATTACTATGATATGCATACATACTTACTTTTCTGTTTTACAACAATGAGCGCATACTTGTTTCAGATTCTAGATATCTACCTGCCTCTTACTAACGCGACCTCACTGTTCTTCGCGACTCCTGACGCGTTGAAGGGCGGTCTGGTAGAAACACTAAGAGAGGTTAGACCGACGAGGTTAGTATTGCAAACGCTGTGATTACGACATTACTACTTTGGCTAACTAAACTGAACTAAGATAAAGGAGGCTTCCATTAAGAAATATTCAAGTGTGAGTCTGTTTATGTACCTATTCCTTCGCAGTTCCCAGCACGAATTTTCTCCATGTCTGTCTTGAGGATATGACGGACATTATCAACAAATTACCTCTCCTGATTACAGATTCCTATCAGTGCCTCGTGTATGGGAGAAGATGTACGAGAAGATCGTGTCTGTTGGCGCTAAAAACGGTGCCATCAAGAAATCCCTGGCGGCGTGGGCCAGGAATAAAGGCTTGGAGCACAACTTTTCAAGGATCAATGGGTATGTATAATTAAACAATTTTAGAGGCTAACACACATCTACCTTATATATGTTTCTATGGACTGGACAGGTTGTGAGAATATTAGGATAGATTGTTACTCTTTCAAGCATCAAATCGAGGAAATACGGAATTTAATGACTTATCAAAAGAGGCACGCTACTTCGTTTTAGATAAAAGTACATTATTAACATTACCCCCCGAACAAATGATAAACAAATTATAGTGATTCTAATCATGATCAAATAATAGTAAAGGAATAATTATTTATCAGATAGCTCTCATGATTGGATCATGCAGCAGCGGCGCGGCGGCACCCCAATTTCCGAAAGTGTCGGCCTTTGCCGGTAGAGATGCCTGAAGTAGATATAATACCATGGTTCATGGAACTCTACCTAGTCAATTTGGTGCTCATTATTCAGTAGGCCTAATAATATCACTGAATCTGTGATCTCGATGACCTTATGATTATGTTGACCCTCACTCCGGATCTCATGTTGAATTTAGGAATCCTAAACATTAGAATAAATTTTTCGAGATAACATCCGATTTCAGTTTAAAAATCAATTATTTACGAACAATATGGTCTGTTCGTTTTGACATTGGCCTTGTTTAACAGAGCCCTATCAGCGGACATGAGGGGTCTGCCATCAGACTTCACAACTATGGAGCTCATAAAGTATTGGTATGTCAATCAAGTATAACTGTCACTTGATTGTTGGATGCTGGCATGCGTTTGGAGACTATATCGTATATTAGAAATCGAGACCAGCCTTATCATGTAATTCCGACATCTAGGAATTTCAATCGCTTTTGAAAAATTTACCAATTAGAACATCGCTTAACCGGTCAACACCTGGACGGTGGTTCAAAATCGCGGCTTATTCCACAAATCCCCTGCAACTATCCCCTGCAAAGGGGATTTGTGGAAATTTTGACAATTTTTGTCCTGAAATCCCCTTCCAGCCTTACAACGAGGTGTTTATGTTACTACCTGTGTATCAAAATAAAGACTGATTATCTAATTAGTTCTTTAAATTCGACTCTAAAAATAAAACCATGCAAACAAATGGAAAAGAAGTCCCTTTTCGCATAATCGCGATGCCTCATAGCAAAACTCAAAACCCACGACGCTTGTTGAACGTTAGTAGGTATAATGTTACGGTCAAAGTGATAAATGTGAACATTATTAATAATTCTCGATTATTATTAATATTACTGCACGATTTGATCAATGTGATAAAAACTGTGAAATTAATCACTTTTAATGATTATTGTTAATAATTCACTACTGCCTTCGATTAAAGTAATAAATCCAACAAGAAATTTGGTTAGTATAGATTATTGTGGCTAAATTGCAATTGGGTTATAACTTAGACGAAACAAAACCGGAGCGGAGCGGAGCGTAGCGTACGACAATTAAAAAAAAAACATTTTATTTTTCGGTCACAGGATTTATGCCAAACAATATTATTACATTTCTTATAATTCAATCCAACAGTGAACCCTCCTGCCACCCCCGCCCGTTTCAACAGAAGAAATAGCTCGAAAAAGACGTAAACCGAACGATTTTTTTTTAAATTAATTACATTTATCATCAGTCATCACATCACATCATCATATCAGGCCGTATCATCCCCTGTTGGGCACAGGCCTCTCCCAAAGCAAGCCACTCGCATCTGTCCCCCGCCAGTCTGATCCACTGTCTACAAGCCACCTTGACAATATCATCTGACCATCTGGCCGGTGGTCTGCCCACTGCTCTTTTCCTTGTTGGCGGCCGCCACTCTGTTGCTGCCTTGGTCCATCTTCCGTCCTCCCTTCTGACTAAATGTCCCGCCCATCGCCACTTGACCCCGCGATCCGCGTACCCACGTCTGCGACTTCGGTAACTCTACGGATTTCAAATCAGGCACAAGGTTTACGAGACTGAGCCTACCATGGCACGCTCCATAGCCCTTTCTAGTCGCCTCTTTGCCTCCAGCATCTAAAACATTGAGGTGACGGAATTCAAATTGAGTTCTATATTTCCCTGTACCTTATACATGTGTTAGTTTAAGATTTGACATTCTCCAAATGTTACCTATGTGTTTCTTATGGAAATAAACTCTTTTTGAATTTTGAATTTTGCGTGACTTCAATTCTGCGCATATTGGCTTTTGTGAGTGTCTATTTTTCGGCACCGTACCTGAGGATGGTATCCCTTTGCTTCGCATAACTTTGATTGTCCTAATTTTTAGTCGCGTAATTAATTTGTCATAACTTTAATGGCATAATAGTACTAGTAGTAATCTACTTTCTCATAACAATACTTTGGCATACTTACTGTTTTGAAAACCGAAGGCATGTTATGTCAAAAACATGCCTTCGGTATGTTTTCAGTTAGACTACTTTTGTTTCGCCTAATATGTTTGGCATTATTATGTTTTTGGCTAATAATGATTTATACTATTTATCAGAATTAAAAAATTAACTGATATACCAAATTTGGCTAGAATGGGTTATTGTGGCTAAATTTCAATTGGGTTATAGGTTAGGTTAGAACTTAGAAGAAAGCAAGACCGGAGCGTAGCGGAGCAAAGCGTGAGCAAATAAATACAACATTTAAAGAAAATAATATACATAACCTGAAATATCAAATTTTCTTCTGTGTGAATTGATTGTTATGCCTTTTTATATTTATGCTTCCTATGTTTATGTCTTTGCAATGTATGCGTAAACATTTATGCTAAATGATTATCAGGGTTTACAAAATTTCGGCCTA
Organism: Argyresthia goedartella; assembly: GCA_949825045.1. Classification (NCBI taxonomy): domain Eukaryota; kingdom Metazoa; phylum Arthropoda; class Insecta; order Lepidoptera; family Argyresthiidae; genus Argyresthia; species Argyresthia goedartella. The sequence continues at coordinate 19,262,988 of OX463810.1, forward strand.
AGTGACAATTAAAATTATGCAATACGACCCCAAACCCATGAGGATAGGCAAGAAACTTTGGTCAAAGACCTTGCTCTTCAGGCACTGTGGGATTTGTAATCTTAGGACGTCTTCCAGTTTACCGAAGGCAGCCCATCCTAGCTGGATTCGTCTGGTGATCTCCTTCACATGAGCACTTTGGCCAAAAGATAGGTTATGTCCAAGATACGTATGCTTATCCACTGCTTCTATGCAGCAGTTATCTACGATTAAGTTAGGTAAGTGATCTGGATGGCTGGACATGATCTTCGACTTGGACCTCTTCAACCTAAGTTCAGGGATGATTCGTGCAGTTGTTCGAGTATGCTTTGGAGATCTTCGATTTCTTCTGTCAGGGGGATCAGATCGTCGGCGAAACCATATTGAGTTTATATTGAGACCTCTTTCGCTCCAATCTAGTGTTTTCATATATCTTCTAACACTTTTGTGAAGACTTTGGGTGAAAGAGTGTCTACCTGATCGATTAACACCGGTTCTATCAACGTGGCGACGCTGAAGAGCTCCTCGACGATATCCCCATACCTTTTGTCAACATCGCAGCGATGGAGAGAGTGGTACACGGCCCAGTGCTCGACAATGTTGAAAGCCTTTTCATAGTCGACAAGGGCGAAGTACAAGGGTCGGTCGGTTGTACTCGTTGCATTTCTGCATCAATTGCTTGACCGTATGTATGTGGTCCATAGTTGAGTATCCACATCGGACCCGTTTTGTTCTACAGGTTGGTACTCGTCCAGGGCTCGAATCAGCCTGTTGCAGAGAATATTTTTAAACTTTGAACACCTTTCTTATGAAGGATCGTGACAACGGCATTGTGCCATGATTTCGGGGTGATGCCTACTCTAAGCACTTTGTTGAAGAGCTTTGTAGGCTGGGACCTCCTGCCAACAGCATCTCCACGTAGACACCGTCCTCTCCAGACTCCATCCCACGTTTCATTCTGCTCAGAGCAACGCCCACTTCATCTTGTATGATGGGAGGTAAGCCATCTAAAAGATCTTCCCAAAGATTAAGGTAGGATTTGCCCTGGCGTCTGATTCAGGATTCAGGTTCTGGTTGGTGACTTCGACGCATAAAGCTCCGCGAAAAACTCCTCAACCACTTTTAGTATTTGGTCGCGATTTGTGACGAGGTTTCCTGAATATACCTATACCTATAGAATACCTTAAAAATAATCTGATTTTGATTTATTTAATTTCCTTCTAATGGTGAAATTATCAATAATAATCATTTAAAGTGAATAATTTATCACTTTCATCATTATTAATAATAACCGATAATTATTAATAATTTTTAAATAAATCACATTTTTCGTAACATATTATACATTTCCAGATACCAACAGGTTGCAAGCAAAGTCGCAATACAAGACAGCTGGGGTCAAATTGAAATTCTTAGACGTCAGGGAGTATGTGATAAGGCTCTTAGACGTCAGGAAGCATATGATAAGGCTTTTAGAAGTCAGGGAGCATATGATAAGGCTCTTAGACGTCAGGGTGCATATGATAAGGCTCTTAGACGTCAGGGAGCATATGATAAGGCTCTTAGACGTCAGGGAGCATACAATAAGGCTCTTAGACGTCAGGGAGCATATGATAAAGCTCTTAGACATCAGTGAGCATATGATAAGGCTCTAAGACGTCAGGTAGCCTATGATAAGGTTCTCAGACGTCAGGGTGCATATGATAAGGCTCTTAGACGTTAGGGAGCATATGATAAGTCTCTTAGACGTCAGGGAGCATATGATAAGGCTCTTAGAGGTCAGGGAGCAAATGATAAGGCTCTTAGACGTCAGGGAGCATATGGTATGGCTCTCAGACGTCAGGGAGCATATGATAAGGCTCTCAGACGTCAGGGAGCATATGATAAGGCTCTCAGACGTCAGAGAGCACATGATAAGGCTACTGAAAATAAATAAGTTTTTGAGATTTGCCTTGTTTTGCGTTTTATTTCAGAGCATGAAAATATTATACTTGCTTTGGCGTGATTCGGTTCTGCAATTTATAAACCAATGCCATTCCCTGATTTGCCAATCATTACATACGACTGAAATAATTTTTTAACACGCTTTTAAATGCTTTTCTTTATTAGCATCACACTAACACCTAATGAGTGAAGTATCTTTGTGTTCTGATACCGTTGAAAAATCACATAGCAGTCATAGATCTAGCAACCATCCATCGTATTTGGTAACCTAAGCTACATAGGAGTTTTGAAGTGGTAAATTCAAATCTAACCGTAGTTTGACCGTAACATTGATATTACAGGTCGGAAGGTAACTCCTGCGGATACAAGCTCGCCCGCTCGATGGTGTTCAGCAAGGTCCACGAGACGTTGGGTCTGGACCAGTGCCTGACCTTCGCTACCGCAGCCGCTCCATTGTCTGCAGAGATCAAGAAGTTCTTCCTTTCTCTGGACATCCCGATTATGGACGTCTTTGGAATGAGCGAGACTTCTGGCGCGCAGACGCTTAGCATAGCACCGAAGTAAGCGAATACGTCATAGAATATCCCAAATTTACGTAAGTTTTGATGCAGATAAGGCACCCTTGTGCTTCTGCGTCATCATTTATTTGAGTATCTACTTAATAATATTCCTGGTGTCGTAACCTTAAATCACCTATGTGCATTAAGTATACTTTTGGTATGGGTATGTTTTCACAAAACAAGACATGTTTATGATAAATTCAGATAGTTACGACAGTGCGGAGAAAAACTAATTACGTCAGCTACTGTACTTAGCTGTAACTTAGTAAAATACTATCAAAATAATATAAAATCCTTGCTAAGGGCACATGCCTATGTCTTTACCTACACTAATGAAAAATGCATTGAAATTCGCAAAACGTTCCGATTCCTATACAGGGATCTTTCTTCATTGATAATTTTAATTATCCGATGTATAAACCAAAGAAGACATTGAACAGACAAATTATCTACATCAGCCGGATACATAATAAGGACCTACCAATTTCCCAGATTCAAACTAGACTCAGCGGGCGAACTCCTTGAAGGCTGCGAGATCAAGTTCGGCGGCGCGGAGAGCATCAACGGGCCCGGAGAGATCCTCATGAAGGGCAGGAACATCTTCATGGGCTACCTGAACGACGAGGCGAAGACCAGAGAGGCTCTGGATGAGGACGGGTGGCTGCACTCGGGAGATGTCGGCAAGATTGACAGCAACAACTTTTTGTACATCACTGGCAGGATAAAGGTTTGTATGTACAGATCGCTCATAGTTATTATACATCAAAATTCAGTCATCAGAATTCAGTAAGTAAGGGACAGAAGCTGAGCGTCAATCTGCTTCTCCTTCATTCGCTTAGAAAAGTAAAGAGAGACTGACGAATACCTTTACTTTTTTTTATTCGTTTCAACAATTATTAAATAAATACTTGAAATAATTCCTCTGTCCCTCACATCCTGTGTTTTGATGGCACATGCCAGAGGTAATATAACTGTGAACGAAGGTTAATCTTTATTTCCTGAATAGCTGTGCCCGCAAAATCGCCTTCGTGTACCTAGGAAAGGTCATTAACATTACCCTCCATCTGGTGCAGTCAAATAAAAATAATCCTATGTGTTAATCTAGCTCATGAACTATATGTGTGCTAAATTTCATTCAAATCCGTTCAGCCGTAATTGAGTTACAAACATCCATCCATCGTGACTTTCATAATTATGTATATGTCACCGGAAGATAGTCAAAACTTTTAGTTGATAAACTAACGCGGTAGTTGATCAACTATCGACAGATAGCAAACCAGACCGACGGGGTTTAGAATTTACGTTTCTTTTGTTTTTTAGGTAACTAATCGTTAGTTATTGAGGTTATGGCTAATCATATAAATTAGTTATAAACCAAAGATTAAGGGATTACAAAAACGTGAGGTAAAACTTAACTAAAGAGCGTTAATTTCTTACCGGAATTGGGCCCCTGATGTGGCATGAGAGTACAAGACGCTGGATGAACCACGTTAGCGTTATCCGGACAATATCGGTAAGGCAATAGTGCAAGGATAGAAGCAAGATGGTGGTGGATTCCATGGCCATACATTTTGACTAACCTGTAGGATTGACTTTCGCGAGCGAAATATATATAAGTAACAGGCAGCTCAAATCCACTGATTATTCGACCGAGTGATCTCTACTTGATCTTATAAAATATGTCAAATTGCATCAACAGGAGCTCCTAATCACCGCTGGCGGCGAGAACGTCGCCCCTGTGTCGATAGAGCAGGCGATACAAGCGGAGCTGCTGCACGTCGGGTACGCGACACTGATCGGAGACAAACGGAAATTCCTCTCGGTACTCATCACTCTCAAGGTAACGAACAACTGAATAATGTTACCTATCGTAAGTTCTGGGGTTCTGGCCAAGATAGACACCGCAAGAGTTACAAAAATACTAAATTAATCAAAGCAAAATCATTTGCGAGGTGTTGACGGTATGGATAATTCGCTCTCGATGCTGCGTCTATAGTATTCGTGCGTTAGCACGGCAATAGCGGGCATTGACCTGTCTGCTACGAACCGAATCATACATGGTAACCATGGTAACGGCCGGGGTCAACTGCGCATTCACCCCGACCGCTACCATGATACGCTAAACGATAGTAATTTCGAACGTTGCACGCAATAAGTAAGTATCGCTAACGCAATCACGAGCGTACAGTCACATAATACTTAATAGTACTACGTGGTACAGTGGTTGACAGAAGTCGATACTCGCGAGTTCGCGCCACCACTCATGTCCTGTGACGGAATCTGGAACTAAATACACTAATCTCATTGGCAAGACGACACGGTGGCGCCGCGGCTATCGGTCTTGAGTGGTGGCGGGGACCCTACGAGTGTATAGATAAATTTTCCGACATAATATTTTCCTTGTATTTTTTTTCCATTCGCGTTTTTTCCGACGATTTATTTTTTCCATACGCTTTAATTTCTTCTGTTTCTTTTTGCCAGACATAATTTTCTATGCATTTATTTTCTCAATCCGTATTTTTCATTATACATATATACATATAAAATGTATGTCTAGCAAAAAGATACAGAAGAAATTAAAGTGTGTAGAAAAATATACTACTAGTAAAATCGTATGGAAAAAATAAATCGTGGGAAAAAACGCGAATGGAAAAAAAATACAATGAAAATAATATTTCGGAAAATTTATCTATACACTCCTTACAACTAACTATTCCTAGATAAAGTAAAATACAGGGTAAAAGAGAAAGAAATACAGAGTAAAAGAGAAAGAAATAAAGAGTGAAAAGGCTGTGGGCTGATAAGTTGACGAGGAAATAATTTTGTTTCCTTTATTTAGCAATATTGTTATCCCCAGACCAAAGTGAACCCCGAGACTGGGGAGGCCCTGGACGAGCTCGAGACGGATGTGAGGAAGTGGGTGTCAAGTCTGGGCAGCAAAGCGACCACCCTCAGTGAGATACACAAAACCAAAGACCCGGCTGTGAGTATATTCAAAATTATGCAATATGAATTCATTCCTTCGTATTGTTTTTTGCATAAAACAATCTAATGCAAATTATGTACTTGGGACCAAGAGATTTATTCCCGAAATCCTAGGACAAAGAGAAAAGATATTCCAATGTGACCATGCTGATGTTGTTAGTAGTAATCCATCTAAATGATTCCAATGTGCGAAAACCGAACCGATCTTTGATCCCTTTGTAAATAAGTATTACTACCAAGTTTCGCGTTACAAATAGAAACCAATAAACAAGCTGGCTTACCATAAAGGTGGAGCAGACCTTTCCAGTATCGGGACAACTAACTTCAATTCAATTCCAGGTACACAAAGCTGTGGAGGATGGCATCAAGCGAGCTAACACGCATGCCATCTCCAACGCGCAAAAAGTGCAGAAGTTTGCGATCCTACCAGCAGACTACTCTATGCCCTCTGGTGAACTAGGTACGGATACCGACAGTACAATATACTACTGCTTTATGAATTAGTACACTAGTACGAACTCAATATCTGCCAGAAGTTAACTTGGCACCTCGCTCTGATGACGTCATAGAGTCCGTCACTGTCCTACTTATGCGTCGAGAGCGAGCTGGAGTCGCATTCTTCGCGGGCGCCAAGTTAATATTGGCGTGCAGTAATTTGTCCTGCCTTTTCGCTACTTCTAAAATGCTGTTGCAATATTTTGTTTCAGCGAGAAAGTAGGTGGTCCGACGTATAATTTATTTCCAGAATTCATCTTTAATACTTCCTCTATTCTGTGTTGTAGTCCATTTCAGCTTCTTATGTACCCATCTTCTCAAATTAGTGCGAAATTTTTCAATGAGATGATTTTTATAAAAATATTTTTCCTCAGGACCAACGCTCAAAGTGAAGAGAAACGTAGTACACGACAAATACAAAGACATTATTGAAGAGTTCTACAAGGAGTAGCGTTATTATATTAGAAGTAAGCTTAGTATTCTTGTAGTATTTAGGTATAACAATCGAGCTCAACTGCTATTTGCTCAATAGGTCTAGTGGAGGCTGGTTATGTTGTGATGTTGATATTTATACACCAATGTTCTATGTATGTATATAATAATATATTTTTGTTACAATAAACTATGTGAAGTTGGTTTTGTTAACAAGTGGTATAATTGTTTGTCTTGTTATTTTCAGTTAGGAATACTATCGTCTGATATGAGTTCTGTCAATCCATGCAAGAACTTGTCACTGACTTCACTGCTTTTAATTTTTGGGATTTCTTGCAACATTGTCCGCCAACCCAAATTTGAAATATGGTCGTGAGAACTAATGCATTACTGAAAAACGGGGTTAATTGGAACTAACAGACATAAAAGATTTGGCTGTATATATATTTTCTCCTAGCAATAGTAGGTATTTTTATTGTCATCTGACAACAAAATAAAACTACTATCGCTAGGAGAGAAAATCTATAAAGCCATTTTACTGTTACTTCCAATTAGCCCCTACAATTCCAATTAGCCACGTTTTATGGTATGTTAATACACAATAAAATAAATCCAATTTTAACGACGTCATATTACTTTTATTATTTCATAAAACTAATTAGAATTTCCTTATCAACATATAAATTCCATGTCAATGATATTTTTTTCTACTTATATAACACCGTGCAAGGTATAATCAGTCTAAATAATTGCATAAAATGGAATGTGCATTCTAATACTGAAGTATATAGTAGTCCAATAAGTACAAACACATTCAAAGGCTAGGTCATAACATAAAGCAACGTCTCGTAAAATACCTCCACAATAAGATTTAAATTTAATAAGATTTCGATCCTAACTGAAAACTGAATGAATAAGTCGTGATTTATTACAAGCTCTATTTATCATATCATTTATATCCTATACTTTCTAGCAGGTGTATCAGGAAATGTTCAGGGTGTTTACAATGTTATAACATCGATCTAAATCGTCAAAGTAGAGTATTTTACAGTAGATTCTTATAAATCCTGACGATGGCATTGATAGCTACATTGGCACTACTAAACGTTGTACCCGACGTATGTCAACCACGGGATCAGCCTAGCTAAGTAATAGTTTCACGCACCGATTTAATTGTTTTCGTATAATACTTAACATTACACATACATCTAGAGAAGGACTGCTTGGCTGCACGTTGATTTACCCTTATATATTTGGTTATACTAGTGATTGGATCATGGTCCAACTAATATTTTAATTTGTAAATAAATGGACACATTACAGTGCGATAACTGTTAATAACCCAGTTGTCAGACCATGTGATAATTGTGATTGCGCACGGTATTTAGGATTCGCGTGGTTCCTAACTAATGGTCGAAAAGGACATAACCAAGAAGTATAACATGAAGTATTCGAACGTAAGAGAATAATATACTCAAAATATCAGTAAAAGTTATCTTACGATTTTACGTTTATCCCCAGCTTACAAAAATCCTCGATTTGATTCTGGTATGCTAAAGGTAAGAACGTATCATTGTAAGGGTAACGTAACCCAACATGATGAAGCCTGCCATTGTCCTTTACACATATTGCCGATTGTGCCTCATACCTCCGGTATGGTGTTTGATCTCGCCACGTGCGGTCTAGTCGGCTAGCGGCGGCGGCGGCGGCGCGTGCGACGGCGCATCCGCCAGCGGCAGCGGCTTGGCGACGCCGATGCGCACCACACCACGAGGCGCTCCCTTCAGCGCCGCCACCGCCTGCTCCAGGGACGCGTTCTCGAGGTTCTGCGGACACGGGGGTGGGTTGTATAGGAGTTGCGTCGGAACCATTGTCGTTACAGGCGTGATACACATTGGATAGACAAGACAGAGACGACACGGAGACAGAGATACCACCTTCCGCGACTACTACTCGTAATCGTGTAATCGCTCTGCCTGATTACCCGCTGATCGACGCTGAGCACACGAGCGCAAGGCTCATTCTGCTCGCACATTTTGGTCTCGTTCTGTCCTGGGTGTTCTTCGTTGTCTTGTCTCTTCAGTTGGTGTTATGCCATACAGTCATCTAGGTAATAGGAAGTACAACACTACAACTACAAAGATACATATTGAAGTAAACATGCTACAGAAGAAGGTGGTAATGTAGCACCCTTCTTTTTTTTTTTGGTGTTTCATGTAAAATAAATATGCTTATAAATAGAGATCGGATAATCAGATGCATATTCACCTAACTTATATTGTAAAGTAGGTAGTTACCAAACTGGCATAACAAACAGCGTCAGGATAAGTAAATATTAACATACTATATTTAGAATGATTCATGTACACGATATTATTTTTTAATAAGATTATTATTTCCTTACCGCTCGACACTTATTAATCACAATACTACTTACCTTATAGTACAAAAAAGTAATGCATTGAAGTTACATTTTGTAGAGTAGACCTATAAATTACATAGAAGTGTCAGATGAATGAAATTCTTTGCTTTACTTACTTACTCTGAGTCAAAAGAAATAAACAACATAGTTTTTATTCTGTTACCATTTGTCTTGTTCATGTGTTGTGAGTAATGTATAGAAGTTTATTAAGTCTACGTTAAAAACGAATTTCAGAAACTAAAACCGAGAAGTGACGAGCGTAAAAAAAAAATTGTACCGTACAATACGATTAAAATCAGTTAAAGATTCGACTTTTCTCGGATATCATCGCCTAAATCCGGAGACGGAAATGACACGAAATACATTACCGCGATTTCTTTTAGGTAGCATTCAATTTGAAGTATCATACACGCAATGTATAGCACCTGCCAAGATGACATTACTAACAGGTAGACCAAAGAAATTTATTATGCAAAAGCGACATGAATTTGAACATTAATAACATCTATACATCGGTTATTGTTATTGTCGGTTTTTCTAAATCTGAATCCCATATCTTGGATTATATTTCGCAGAGATGAAATTGAGCCTTTGAATCCCATTTCCTCTTTTAGTTTTTTGTGTAGTGATCGCAACGTAGGAAGCTCTTTAAATCTTTCATGATAGTTATATATAATTCGTCGTATCACGCAATAATCAAAATCATCCATTTTTAAACGATATTTTTTGCCGGGCACTTCTTTGGATTGTTGATCTTTAGGTGACTGATCTGAGAGCTTGTCGTTTTCCTTCAAAATTTTTAACACGCTGCTTTTCGAAACTCCGGTTGCTTCACAAACCCTGTCCAAAAATTTTTGATGATATTTACTTTCTTCTTTTTTAAATAAATTAGCTTCTTTTCTAAAAGAGATTATTTACATTATTTACAATTTCACGAGATTGAGCAACATTTTTTTTACCACGCTTTAAATTTGTTGAAGCCGTCATACATAACTATTGTAAGTTAATTTTGATAGAATCGAATATTTTCACGAATGAAATTAGCGTTGATAAACATAAATGTATCATAAACGTCACACTGTTTTTATTGACACTAAGAAGGCAGACTGTCAAAATAGTCAATTATTTTTCTTATTTCAATATAAAGGTTGTGTTAGTTTTGAGCTACAAAGGAGGTTTTGTTGCTCATATCGTTCTTGTATTGTATTCAATAAGACAACGAGTAATATAATTAAAGGTCATATTTGTAAATTGATAACTCTATGTGAGAGATGAGGGATTCACGACAATTTCCGAGGTTGGCTGAATCGTTAACTGATTTTAATAGTATTGCAACTATTATTAAAAAGTATTGTGATTAGAGAAATTAGGGCTTCTCTGCGCTTAACGAAACAACGTATTCGATTAGTTATGCATTCCCGGATTTGATGGCATCCCGGGATCGATTTTTCAAACAGAATAAGATTTAAGACGCGGGTCCCATAATTTTACAGCCCAACAATCTATCTGTAGGTAAATATGCAACCGAATATCCGAACTCTGCTTATAAATCAAGTAAGTACGTTACAGTGTTCCTTACACATTATCATAACCGCATAGGCCGCATGTCTTGTTGTCAAAAAAATAAATAACTACAGAACAATCAAAGACCTATTTATTCTGTGAAAAAAACACAAAGTTACATTATGTGAAGGTTATATGGTCCCCACCATATTAAACATATTGGACTTTGGGAATCCATAACGGCACGGCATAAATAAAAAATATAATAGTCACCTTCACATGCTGTTTGAGCCTACAAATTGCAACTCTGGCACTGAATCCCCACCTCTCCTTTTCTTTTGCAAAAATAAGTGACTTCAGAAATAAAATGTATACCATTCCCCCTCTATAAAGCTTATTTACCTACACACGTATCATAAACCTTCTTTACTGCGTCCAAAAACCGCATGTTACGACCAGAATAATGATATACTACTTGATAAAAACTCATTTCTTAAAGGAGTTTTGTTACATTATCTGGCACTAACTGAAAATCAGCGCTGAGGGCCCCCATCCTCAGCATAATGCTGAGTTAGTGTTGGTATTTGACAAAGTAGTCCAATAAATCTAGAAACGTGTCTCAGGCTGAACCTATTTCAACAAACACGTTTGACAGTATAGTAATTGTGTGTTTCCACGCGTTGTATTTTTGTAAGTTCATTTTTTGTTAAAAAGACAGCATTTGAATATGACGTCACTTGCTAGTATTTCATTGAACTCGTTAACAAATTACCGCTTTGACAGTTCCTAAAAGTATCTATTGTGACTAGCAGTCAAATAACGTATATTGTTTTATTTTTGTCTTTTTTATTTATACAAGGTGTGTATGCTTATTTGTTTGTGTGCAATAAAAGTATTTCTTTTATTCTCCCTTTCTCTTATAGTCATAATGTATCAATGTTCAGATAAGATATGAATATTTACCAAGCACCTAGTATATCACTATGCTGAAAAGTTATACCTGTCCATCAAGCAATAAAGTTTCTTTACCTTTTTGATTGTCTTTAAATTCCAGAGCACTTCCAATTTTAATACACTACAGCTAATTTCTATAATTGTTATTCATTACAATACTGTTGACCAAGACGTGAAAATTTGTTATGACAAGGTAAGGACGAGAAATTATTTTTCAAGTGAAATTTGTCATTATCAATGGACTTTATCTTGCCATTAAAATGTTATACACTAAGGAGTATTTATAAAGCACATCGAAATAGATACACAATAGAGAGAAAAATATTTAAAAAACCGTTCAAGTGCGAGTCTAAATCGCCCACGAAGGGTTCCGTACCACCGTTCAATGGAAGCGATGGTGTGGAGTGAATAGTTTGGATTTTACACAGCAAAATATTGTTTACAAAGTTATTGGTGCGGTTGCTTTCACACTCCATGTACGTAACCAGGTGCATCCATAAGTTTGTATGTGGTATTGAAAGAATTGTTGTATGGGAGCCCCCTTAAATATTTCTTTTATCCTGTTTTTTAGTATTTGTTGTTATAGCGGCAACAGAAACACATAATCTGTGAAAATTTCAACTCTCTAGCTAGGTTCTTGAGATACAGCCTGGTGACAGACGGACGGACAGCTAAGTCTTAGTAATAGGGTTCCGTTCTTACCCGTTGGGTACGGAACGCTAAAAATAATGCAGGAGGGGTTAACGATATTGTTTCATTATGGCGAATGTCAGACACGTGATAAAAAGCCGTTTGTGTTAGACATTACGAATTTGAGACATTCAAATAGAAAGTTACATAGAAAATCTGTCATTTTGGGAAAAATATGAGTTAAGTACGTAGTGGGACCAGTGCATATAGGTATTAAGACTTACCCGACCGGAAAGGACAAATTTAGTGTTTGGATTATAGAATCGGATATATGTTTGACGACGTTCAGGTGTTGGCTAATATGAAATGCACTTGTGTAGCGATCGTAAAAAACCTGTCATTCCGTAACCGACAAATTTTGTGATTTTTTGACTGTAGAATCGGAAGCATATTTACCTGTCTTATATTGTAAAGTAGATAGATAACTAACAACGTCAGGATGAGTTAACATTGCACTACGTTAAGAATAATTCATGTTCCTATTGAAAAAAATAATTAAAATAATTGTGATTAAAAAAATGTTTAATGTTATTTCTTGCATCTATGCATTCTTTGTTTTTATGCACTCCCGGATAGCCCGACATCCAGGTATTAATTTTTCAAATGCATGCATCCCAACATCCGATCTCTAGTTATGAGGCCTTTACGGCCGTACAAAAATTGCCATAGCGGACGGTATTTCACGTCCACACGGCGGGGTATTGGTAAAGTTTTCAACTAGCAATAATCGCACCTCGGATAAACCTCATTGGTTACGATATTGCCTCTGCGCAAAGTTAAAATTTCATTCGATACCGAAACGTTATGTGGAACGCCTCGTGGCAAGCTATACCGCGATGCAGAAGACAAGTGGCGACATCTAGTGACGCGGAGTTGTAAACTAAGGCAGTTTTTTTTCGTAAGTCAGAGGGAGGGATACTACTGCTGGAAGAGCCTTGAAAACCGAGAACACTTAATATAGTCTGTTCCGTTTCAGCGGCGTACGTAACCGGTGGTTCGTAACCAGTTGCGAACCAATACTTTTTTGGACAGGTAATAACCAGCTTAACTTTTTAGTATTGGAAATCCACTTTTGTACCTACGTATTTTATTTCTAATATAATATTATTATACATATAGCCTCACATACTTGGGCAGTAAACGATTTGCCATTAAATAGGGGGCTGTGAATTATTATTAGCTACATTTGATTTAAATCAAATATAACTTACAGGTTATACGCAAACTAAGGCTTAGCAAGATACAGGTGTACTTTCGTCACGCCAAGCATTACTGGAAGGGCTGACAACAGGACTACGAGCTCCATCAGGAAAACGTATAAAACTGATAATCAGCTATATCGGCAGTGAAGAAGGATTTTTAGATGGTGGGCTTTTACTTTTTTGTGTCAAAGAAAAATACACCCGATTATCACCATGAGATGAACGCAAAGCATTTTGAAGAATGGCTAAGTGGGATCCTCCCAATATTGAAACCAACTTCAGTACTTGTAATGGACAATGCTCCATACTTTTATCACAAATTGGAAACGTATCCCACAGATAAGTGGATCAAGGCGAGAATAATGGAATGGTTGCAAGAAAAAAAAAACGGAACGGAAAAATGATAAAAACGGAGTTGATGGATATTACCCAGAAAGATCCTGCTTTTCAAAAACTTTCTGTCGATGAACTAGTGGCTGCTCATAATATTACAATTGTACGTCTGCCCCCCCCCCCCCCCCTCATTGATGATGTGGTTCGACCACATCATCAATTAATTTCAATTTCAATTTCTTATAAATGTTTCAGATGACGGCGAATTAAGTTCATCTGATATTGAAGAATAAATAAATATCTGTTTTAGATGGTGTCTTTTTGATTTAAGAGTAGTTTTAAATGTCTCGTCGTGTCTTTTTGATTTAAAACTACTCACATCCTTATCATAATTCCTTATAATTTATTTTTTTAAGGAGAGAAAGAGAGGATTGTTTTATAAATTTAATTTAGTTAAGTGAGAGCCTGAGTAAGTATAAACGTGTCAATGATTCAAAATATGGAATATAAACTTGCATTCAAAGGTTTAGTTTCATCATTATTATCACTTTTATCGGAAATGCTAATCGAGACAATTCATGTCGATAGTAAAATGATGAGATAGAGTTTAAAAAGAGGTTAATTTTTCCCTATATTCAGTAATAAATTAATTAAAGTTTGCTTATTTCCGGCAAGTCGAATTGACAATGGTACCAGTACTTGTCACTTTGGCATTGACGCATATTTGGTAACTTTTGGTAAACTTTTGGAATTTAATTAGAAAGCCGGGTTTACAATAACAGAAGACTGGTGGCGCCATCTAGTTAGCCTGCACCATACAGTTTCGTATGCACACGCACGCAACGCGTGATAAACATTGGTTCTTGGATGCTACGTCGCCCTTTGCACAATAGACTATAACAACATATTTAAGTGTACCCTTTGCACAATAGACTATAACAACATATTTAAGTGTACCCTTTGCACAATAGACTAACATAGTTAAGTGTACCCTTTGCACAATAGGCTAGCAGAGTTAAGTGTACCCTTTGAGACTAACCGAGTTAGCTGTACCCTTGCACAATACACTGGCAGAGTTAAGTGTACCTTATACACAATAGACTAACAGAGTTAGCTGTACCCTTTGCACACTAGACTAACTGAGTTAAGTGTACCCTTTGCACAATAGACCAACAGAGTTAGCTGTACCCTTTGCACAATAGACTAGCAGAGTTAAGTGTACCCTTTGCACAATAGACCAACAGAGTTAGCTGTACTCTTTGCACACTAGACTAACTGAGTTAAGTGTACCCTTTGCACAATAGACCAACAGAGTTAGCTGTACCCTTTGCACAATAGACTAGCAGAGTTAAGTGTACCTTTTGCACAATAGACTAACAGAGTTAGCTGTACCCTTTTTATGTATTTCTGATATCAGTCGCAATGTCATTCAAATTCGAAATCGGCCACTCACATCGCAAGAATAAAATGCTCGTGTAAAATAATCGTTCTTTGCATTCGGCCAATCTCCCAATAAATAGCATCATAATCATCATCTCATACTGTTACTAGTCAGAGCATTTACATAGAAAAAATCCCCAGGTCTTGGATGTTTATATGAGTGCGACGTCGCTGTTTCTGGTTTAAACAACACAGGGTAACCTAGTGTGGGGCCAGAAGCCTGTATATAGATGTTTTTGGTTTGTTTTAAACTCGAGAAAAATTCCCATAGTTCTTGTCTCAAGCTCATTTTTGCTTTGCATTTTTCATGAAATCAATAGTTTTAGCGTACGAGCGCTGCAGTCTACTTCAACATGCGTTTTGGCCAAAAATACATCTTCATGCCACCACGCGGCAGTAGTAAGTGGCGCATTTTTCAAGCTTCCATAGCCGAAAGGTGACCAATGGGAACCTTATACTAAGCCTCCGCTGTCCGTCCGTCCGTCCGTCATTCCGTTGGTGACTAGACTACCAGCGGGTCCTGGTAGTATGGTCACCTGTTCGTTGACGCACAGCAGCCGGTCGCCCGGTATGAGCCGGCCGTCCTGCTGCGCCACGCCGCCCGGCACCAGCGGGCGCTGGTAGACTAGTCACCTGTTCGTTGACGCACAGCAGCCGGTCGCCCGGTATGAGCCGGCCATCCTGCTGCGCCACGCCGCCCGGCACCAGCGGGCGCTGGTAGACTAGTCACCTGTTCGTTGACGCACAGCAGCCGGTCGCCCGGTATGAGCCGGCCGTCCTGCTGCGCCACGCCGCCCGGCACCAGCGGGCGCTGCTAGGCTAGTCACCTGTTCGTTGACGCACAGCAGCCGGTCGCCCGGTATGAGCCGGCCGTCCTGCTGCGCCACGCCGCCCGGAACCAGCGAGCGCTGGTAGACTAGTCACCTGTTCGTTGACGCACAGCAGCCGGTCGCCCGGTATGAGCCGGCCGTCCTGCTGCGCCACGCCGCCCGGCACCAGCGGGTCCTGGTAGTATGGTCACCTGTTCGTTGACGCACAGCAGCCGGTCGCCCGGTATGAGCCGGCCGTCCTGCTGCGCCACGCCGCCCGGCACCAGCGAGCGGATAACCACCAGAGTATGCGCCGGCCGCAGAGGGTCCTGGTAGTCGAGAATCGAGAAGCCCAGTCCGCGCTCGCCTTTCACCAGCTCTGGAATGTGAGAGAGCGAGCGGTCACAAGGGACAGAAACTGAATAGAATGGCAGATTCGTGAGGAGGCCTAAAGGTCATCACTGACTTATACGACCCCGCTCCTGCAAAGCTAAATAATGTTAGGTTTTAGGTTGTGCTCTGTAGACATACTATCGAGTGGTAAGTTAGCGGCAAGCTCGGTTACAGCGAGCTGTATGCGAATTAACGGCCTTTTCAGTGTCATGTGGGTTTTATCACGCACGCGGGATTTACTATGGCGCCCCGCGTCCCGCATGACAGATACGCACGACACTGAAAGCGCCCTTATGTCGGCAATGTGAAGTATATCTACAGAGCACAACCCAAAACCCACATATAAACGAACATTATTTAGCTGTATGGCAGTGGGTTCGTATGAGTCAGCAATGACCTTAAACAATGAGTTATCTGTCAGACCGATAATGATGATAATTTCGTGAAGGATGAACAATGGCTTGTGCTATCCCCCGAATGAAAACGTAGCCAACGAAGCCGGAAGTAAACTGGCTAAGTCTTTGAAGCCGATAATGACCAATAAAGTTAAGGAAGACTGTTAAAAGCTTGTGTTGTGTTTAGCGATGGGCAAAAGGAATGTTCTAGTATCGAGAAAATAATAATAATATAATAATACCTTGGACACCATTTACACACATTGATCTAGCCCCAAACTAGGATTCCCTGTATCTTGGGTACTAGACAACGATACACATACTTATATAGATAAATATTATACTTAGATACATAAACAACCGTGACTAGGGTACAAACATCCGTTCTCATCAAACAAATATTTGCCCCCACCGGGACTCGAACCCGGGACCCTTGGTTTCGTAGGCAGCGTCACTGCCGACTCAGCCATTCGGGTCGTCAAATCGATAATGTTCTGATCGAAAATTCCCGGATCGATAATTTTCGGGAATGTTCTTCGTAATCGGGAATCCATTTAGAACTTAAAGAATTTAAAAATTGTACGGGTGAAATGAAATATCAATCCTTGACTAAGAAACCAACTACATGTAAACCCTAAAACTCAATCCGAACTGAGTTATGGAGGATAGAAAGTGAGGTATAGACTAGGGTACAAACATCCGTTCTCATCAAACAAATATTTGCCGCCACCGGGCAGCGTCACTGCCGACTCAGCCATTCGGGTCGTCAAATCGATAATGTTCTGATCGAAAATTCCCGGATCGAAAATGTTCGGGAATGTTCTTCGAAATCGGGAATCCATTTAGAACTTAAAGAATTTAAAAATTGTACGGGTGAAATGAAATATCAATCCTTGACTAAGAAACCAACTACATGTAAACCCTAAAACTCAATCCGAACTGAGTTATGGAGGATAGAAAGTGAGGTATAGACTAGGGTACAAACATCCGTTCTCATCAAACAAATATTTGCCGCCACCGGGCAGCGTCACTGCCGACTCAGCCATTCGGGTCGTCAAATCGATAATGTTCTGATCGAAAATTCCCGGATCGATAATGTTCGGGAATGTTCTTCGAAATCGGGAATCCATTTAGAACTTAAAGATTTTAAAAATTGTACGGGTGAAATGAAATATCAATCCTTGACTAAGTAACCAACTACATGTAAACCCTAAAACTCAATCCGAACTGAGTTATGGAGGATAGAAAGTGAGGTATAGACTAGGGTACAAACATCCGTTCTCATCAAACAAATATTTGCCGCCACCGGGCAGCGTCACTGCCGACTCAGCCATTCGGGTCGTCAAATCGATAATGTTCTGATCGAAAATTCCCGGATCGAAAATGTTCGGGAATGTTCTTCGAAATCGGGAATCCATTTAGAACTTAAAGAATTTAAAAATTGTACGGGTGAAATGAAATATCAATCCTTGACTAAGAAACCAACTACATGTAAACCCTAAAACTCAATCCGAACTGAGTTATGGAGGATAGAAAGTGAGGTATAGACTAGGGTACAAACATCCGTTCTCATCAAACAAATATTTGCCGCCACCGGGCAGCGTCACTGCCGACTCAGCCATTCGGGTCGTCAAATCGATAATGTTCTGATCGAAAATTCCCGGATCGATAATGTTCGGGAATGTTCTTCGAAATCGGGAATCCATTTAGAACTTAAAGATTTTAAAAATTGTACGGGTGAAATGAAATATCAATCCTTGACTAAGTAACCAACTACATGTAAACCCTAAAACTCAATCCGAACTGAGTTATGGAGGATAGAAAGTGAGGTATATTTTGACGATATATTTTGGAAAGTAAACTCATAGTGGTAAAAGTATGTACAAGTACAATTGTATATATGGTTAAGTAAAAAAGAGAGCATTGAATAGGAGCACGATATCCATTTTAAAATCCAAGATTGATTATTTAAAAAAATCGATATTGGTATCGCTCAGAAGACACTGCCTGCCGGTTTTTTAAAATAATTCATATCCACCATGTTGGATTCCAAAATTGATGTCATTTTCGTTTCAACACCCTCAAATAAGCGTATAATTACAGTTATTTACCCAACAGCAAAATAGCGTCAGGCCTTTTCCCATAGGGGGTGGCAGAGGTACAATCGTGCACACTTTTAGCCAGTTTTATAATACTCCATTTTTATTTAATACAATTAACCTGTTGCCTAATTAATCCCCACTTTCTATAATATATGTCAAAATCTTTAAAATAAAATGTATACACATATTGATGTATTTATCTGATATTATGACCTTATACCCCATCCAAATAATGCCTCACTTATTTGTAGGCAGTCAAAGTTCAGCCGTGAGAAAAATCGAGTTGTATTTGATTTTTATTTCTAACCTTTTTATTGGTCGTTTTAAAAGATACTGAAATAAAAATTGATTCGTAATACGACAAGAATACGTAAAGATCGTCGAAAAATAAGTCAAGCTTTGCGGCCGGCAAATACAAAAATCGACAGGTTTTCAACAAAATAGGTGCGATACCAAAAACGACTGCCACATTCTTGAATCTATTAAAACCCGAACAGTACACAGGATATTGCTTCTGTAGAAGCTCTGAAACCCTTTTCGCAAATTCAGTTGCGGATCTTACAGAACTGCAACGTCACAGAGGTTGGAGGTCCAGCACAGTAGCAGAAAGTTATATCGAAGATTCGATCGAAAACAAAGCCAAAAGATGCAGCCGAATAGTTGAGAGTATAAATCTAAAGCCGTCTATTGTTGACTCTTGCACACCACCATATTGAAAATAACAATAAATCTCTAACACTTCAATGGATTCCATCGCATGTTGGTATCAGGGGAAATGAAGAGGTCGACACTTTGGCTATGGGTGCTTCTACTGGTGGTATCCCATTACCATGTACTCCACTATACACTGACTACGTACCCATGGTTAGAGAGAAAGGCTACCGTCAGTGGAGAGAATACTTTGACGAACCTTCACTGAGCAAAGGAATATGGTATAAGACCGTACAAAGCTGCCCTCTTCGCTTCCCCTGGTTCACAGCAGAGTCACACTTGCCTAGAAGTGAACTAGTTCTTATTTTCAGGCTTCGGTCCGGACACATTCCGCTAAATAAGTTCGCTTTCTTGATGAAAAAAGAGGATTCCCCAAATTGTGCCGAATGTGGTATCACTGAGGACGCCTACCATATCATGAGGCCCTGAGAAAATAACTGTTTAATAAATGTTATCATGTTGGTGGGTATTGCAGCGCGCTGGCGTCACCACACTCTGAGAAGGCCAGGGCGCGGATTAAATTGGTGTCAATAGGTAGGCTTAATAATATAAAGTTGTAAGGTGTAGTAGATTATAAGAACTATCCAGGTGACATGGTCACTTTGTGTACCAAACCAGTAATAAATAAAGATATAAAAAAAAAAGAAAACAAAAGAACATTCTTGAGATCTTAACCGCAGTCATCGCGACGAGAATGTTTTCGAGAATCCTCATCGCTAGTTGTGATAGACCGATAATATTTTTTACCACTTATGAAAATTGTTTTTTACTTTCGAGTTGAACGAAGTGAAAATTAAGGAAGTATTGTAATCGTAAAAAAACGAGGTTAAGATTTTGATGGGGATAGGTTCTCTATCGTTATCTTAGTCCAAAAAGTAAACAAAAATCAAATGTGTATGTGTATGTGTGTGTGTGTGCGTGCGTATGTATGCATGTATGTATGGATGGCTATTTTCCGTTGTCAGCTCTAGAGCCTAAACCACTGAACCGAATTGAATGAAAATTTGTATTGGGGGTTATTTTGTAAATACCTAGTTTTTTTTTGTTTTTGGATAACTTGATTATTTAAGGTACCTGTCATACAAATCAAACATATTTATCTAGTTTATTCCAAAACGGGACTAACGATTTTTGCAAACTTCTCGTCATAGTATCTCTTAATATCATCTGTAACATGGCATACTCGGTTATTACCGCAAAACTTTAAAAATGGTATGGCTCCCATACAATATGCACACTGCCATATATGTACATTAGCAGCGGGCGGAATAAGCTCGTAGAGCGGGGCATGGTTAAAGTAAAAAGGAGTTGTTTTGAATGGTGGAGGGGTTGTTAACGTTTAGTATGGGGCCGACTTGATGAGAGCAACATTATTTTCAACTCTACGATATAACTCAGGTGAGCGCTGATAAGAAAAATAAATTGCTCTGATCCCGTCGGTTCCATAGTAAAAGTTGTTCAAAATGATGTCCCTAAGAACCACCTTTTGGCTTGTAATTCCCTTTCTGTTAGACCTACTATACTAGATACTTTATCTTAGAACTTCTTAAAACTTCTCATAAACGCCTGTACACGGATATCCAAAAACTATTATTTAAATAACAACACCGAAGGCATCATGAGAGACAGTTAGTTAGTACAGGGTTGCCTGCACAATTTATTTATACTTGTTAAACTAGTAGTCTAGTAGGCAATTCAAGTTCGTGCTAGAGTACGCACCGATAACCTGCGGCTCGGTGGACCACATGGCGAGCCCGGTGAGTGGCTCGAGGCTGCGCGAGCGCACCTTGCTGGCCGACGTCAGCGCGCCCGGCTCCTCAGCGCCCGCGCCGGCCAGGCTGCCGTCCGACTTCGCCTGGAATCGACATACGGTACCATAGTTCATTCGTGTTCTGGGCACCACCCCAGCGGAGCTTAGGCTTTCATCTTCAGCTTACTTTCAGGGGAATAGGAATCCAAATGTAAAAGCCTCTCTTCATCGATCTAAAGAGGACTAACAGAGCAACTTTTTACATCGATTAAATAAATAACAAGTAAATAAATTCAAATCCAATGCGAAATTGTAAATAGGACTGTATATGTAGATGAATTCCCCAAAAAAAATTTTTCCAGTATTTTTAGTTCCATTCGCGCTTTTCCCCATTTTCTTTATTATCTATACATTATTTCTACCAACAGATAATTTTGTCACACGAATTTTTTCTAGGCGTTATTTTTGCTACACGCATCTTTACCGATGCAATTTTTCACCAATTTGTTTTTTTCACATGCGTTTGGTTACCCGTACAATATATTTCCACTAGTTTATTTTTGTCACACGATTTAATATCTAATCTTTTTTTTCGCAAGACGCAACTCTACCATATTATTAGCATAAACACTAAGCGGGCGGGGCTCGAGCAAAAGATATTAGTTGTAATTTGTAATTGATCCCATCGAACCATTTTCTTGTAAAATATTTCAAAGAGACCATTAGGCTAATGTGAAAAAGTTATCAAATGTTTTGTAAAGATAAGCTTCTGATACACTAAAAGCTCTAAAACGTACACTTTAGTAAACTTATGTGACCCGTCTCGCTACCGTCACTTTTCTATTATACCATAGCAAGGACTACATTAAGGTATTTATATTTATAGCCCTTGACAGTAGTAACGAAACGACCAGACTACATTATTCCCCTGCATAATTTCAATTAGGTATTTATATGTGGAAAGGAAAAGGCAATCCGTTAGTTTTTAGGGTTCCGTACCCGAAGGGTTCCAAACGGGACCCTATTACTCAGACTTCGCTGTCCGTCCGTCCGTCCGTCCGTCCGTCTGTCACCAGGCTGTATCTCAAGAACCTAGCTAGCTAGAGGTTGAAATTTCACAGATTATGTATTTCTGTTGCCGCTATAACAACAAATACTAAAAAACAGGATAAAATAAATATTAAAGGGGGCTCCCATACAACAATACCACATACAAACTTATGGATGCACCTGGTTACGTACATGGAGTGTGAAAGTAACCGCACCAATAACTTTGTAAACAATATTTTGCTGTGTAAAATCCAAACTATTCACTCCACACCATCGCTGCCATTGAACGGTGGTACGGAACCCTTCGTGCGCGATTTAGACTCGCACTTGACCGGTTTTTTTATATTTATTAGTGAAACACGGTTAACCATGTATACTTAGGACAATATAAACTACTACTACTGTAGTAGTAGTAGTTTATATTGTCCTAAGTATAGTAGTCCTAAGTGTAATAGTCCCAGTGTAGTTTATATTTATAGTAGTAGTACTATAAATATAAACTACACTGGGACCAGCCAGCGAGCGAAATCTTCTACAACTAATATGCAATCAATAGGTAAATAATCCTTACGATACACATTCCTATATTAGACTACTAACAGTATTTTCGTTAAGGCAAAACTGAATATTACTTTGTCATATTGTCAGTTCTATCAGGAAGCATGTTTCTTAAATAGTAATTGATGATACTATATTGACTTGTAGACATATTTAATAAGCGCTTTAAACTAAGGTAAGGAATATATCCAGATTGTTATTGTCTGAGACTTATGCGGGCTTTACATTAAGCCTAGAACGGTACTAAATATACTGACTATTACTGGATGGAGGGTAAGATATCTTTTCAATACAGCGGTCTAGCTTGAGACTAGGATTTACTACTACTGTAGATTGTTATAAAAATTATAATGTCACAATCGTTAACGCAAACAAAGTTTTCAGAGAGATGTACATGTATGGCCACATCTTCGAATGTCTCGAATTTCGACGTT
The DNA here is from genome assembly GCA_949825045.1 of Argyresthia goedartella. NCBI lineage: Eukaryota > Metazoa > Arthropoda > Insecta > Lepidoptera > Argyresthiidae > Argyresthia > Argyresthia goedartella. The sequence goes on from OX463810.1 coordinate 19,286,168, forward strand.
CCTGCCAATTTCTGGCGTGCTTTATACAAAGCATATCTAACACAATGAAATGGTGGTAATTTGTCAGAAAATTCCTCACGCATAAATTGTCTCATATGCTGTTTGTAAATCGTTGGGATGGGCTTATAATCAGTAGAAACTTTTTTTTTCAACTCTATAATTTCTTTTTCTATATCGACTCGTAATCCGGCACACAAGAATGGTTGACATCTCGCAATATGCTTGTTTCTGTTGCGTCTATTACTACAAATCCCTTGCATGAATTCTTTTTATGGCAATTCCACACGGAGGAACGTGACTTTTTATTGGTTCGTTTAAAATAATGGCGATATCCACCTCGTATTAATATACGCCCTCCATGAGTACTCTCTAAGAAAGTAAATGCACATGGTCCTGACGATCGCTTTTGGGGTTCATCACTCGGTTCCATCATATTTCTCCTGGCTATTTAATACCAATATTCATAAAACAATTTATTACGAATATTCATTAAAACTTCAAACACAATGACATTGACGTTGTCCAGAATGTCTAGATAATCACGGTGAAGTAGAATAGAACTCGTTACTTATCTAAAAAGGTTTATTTCTAGTGCTTATTATCTTATTAACATCAACTATCTATGCCTAAATATAATAGATCTAAGAAGTTTTCACGAGCACGCCCGCTTAGTGTTTATGCTAATAATATGGTAAAGTTGCGTCTTGCGAAAAAAAAATATATATTAAATCGTGTGACAAAAATAAACTAGTGGAAATATATTCTACGGGTAACCAAACGCATGTGAAAAAAAACAATTTGGTGAAAATTGCATCGGTAAAGATGCGTGTAGCAAAAATAGCGCCTAGAAAAAAATTCGTGTGACAAAATTATCTGTTGGTAGAAATAATGTATAGATAATAAAGAAAATGGGGAAAAATGCGAATGGAACTAAAAATACTGGTTTTTTTTTTTGGGTAATTCATCTATACAGTCTACTAAAAGGTTAAGGTGTATTGATTGGTGACTTTCTGATTTTGAACGAACTGATTGGTTGCGGGGCGCGGATAGGCCCGCGGACAACGATACGTTACTGCATTCATAACGGGAATTAACTGTAGTTATAAAACGTCATTACAAAAGAATTCTTATTCGAGACACTCGCTCCGCTCGTGCTGATATGCTTCGGGAACTGAATAGGCTTTACGGCCGAGTGGATAACAACAGCAGAAATAAAACATGAAGCATATTTTAAATTGAATGCACAATTGAAAATATGCTTCATGTTTTATTTCCTCACTGAAATACATAAAAAACATTTTATGTCGACAGGCAGGAAATCATACATATTTCATATTTTCTAGCGAAATAACATCGCTATAACTTGTTCCCACAACACAGGGGCCAGAAGTACCTGGCGTACAATGAGGTTGTTAGTTCTTTACTGGCACAATGTGCATGTGCACGGCTAACAACAACCCAAGTCAAACCTTCATCGTGAAATAGAACATCAGTAGCTCAAGCAGGAAAATCTCTCCAGACGCTAACGAGACCTCGCATCGAAAACGTAACCAGAGTCTCATCGGCAGCAGGAACCACTGTCTATCGACTAACGTCATTGCTATACCCAGAAAACGTTCTACGTAATACTGCGCCTCTAGCATGGACAAGCTGAACGAACAACACAGTATATTGAATGAATGAAACGTTCCAAATCTTACGTTATCCATAGATCGATTTTAAATTTAAGTTTTATTGCAATGTGTAGCGGAAATATTATCCCAATTTTTAATATTGTTACAATTTTTAAAGACTTTGAAATAATAAAGTGTAATTAATCATAAACTCAACGAATATTATAAAAATAATAATGGTTTTCGAGAAAGTATTTTGGTTTTTGATTGTGACATGACTCGTAGAATGGCGCTAGCGAAAACATAAATTTTTTATTGTTTTGTTGTGAATTTCCCTTTTACTGTGAATTATTTAGGGACGAGGCAGCTTCAATTATTCAATTCAGAAAAATGATATTGGATGATGTTATCGTCCGACGGTTTTGACAATTCAATCGCTCAGGATTATTGTGAACGCGTCGCCCGCGGGCTCTTACGAGTCTCATAATCTTCTAATGCATTCTTCTTCATGAAGAACCTCACATAATGCCGGAATATGAGCGCAGTAATGATAGAGTTCATGGAAAGGTAAGCTATAGTTATTTATTATAATCTTTAGCTGAGTAATTCAAAATTGAATTATCTGTCAATATAACTACGTATTTTTATCTGATTTTTGACTTTCTCTTCAACTACCTACTGGGTCCGTGATGTCCACCCACGAAATGCATGTCAGAGGGCAAGTCTATCGCTTATATAGAGATGAATTATGAACCCTTCAAACCCATATTTGGATGGGCTTACCTGTCTGATAATGATGAGAGATTGCTTACCATCATCATCATCATATTGCATTTCAAGTACTTTACTCCAAAATATTTTATATTACAGCAGAGTTTCGCCTGCGGTCGGGGCTCCTGCATCACTGCTATCCCAGAGACCTTGATGACAGAGAAAACTGAGACTTGGAGAACACCGCAAGAGATAGATTGATGATAGAGTAGCTAAGATGTTTGTGAAATGAAATAGAGAAGCAAGAGAGAGGGGCATAGTATATAAAAAGAAATGATAATACAACATGAGTTTGGAATTTGTGAGAGCAAGAGATTGCATACAATTATCAAATGTGTAGAACATTACATGCCTTAGAAATGAATTGGAGTAAATTGTTTATTTGCATTAACATCAATTACATGAAGTGTGTATAGGTTCTATACATGAATTATTAAAGTGTCATACATATACATTTTAAAAGAAGCAGATTTGTATAATTCATTTATAAGTAAGAGGCAGGCCACACAATGTGGTGTCGTGCCGCAAGCCGCCATAGACAAAGCGAGATGGGGCGGGGTGGGGGTTAGAAGGGGAGAACACTCATACAATTCCCATACTGCAGCGCCACAGTACCTCATCATATGGTCCGATGGCATTCAGTCTTCTCTTAGTTGTACAATGCCCGCCCTTCCACCATAGGCTTCTGTGACGTTAATTGACCCTTTATTAAGATCTACTGGACAAACTCGAACAACTTCAGAATCTCGAGATCTCATTTATCTCCGGGGTGCGCAAATTCAACCATGTTTCTCAATATCACAAAGAATTGGGGTGGCTTCCCATTCGCCGTCGCCAACTTCTTCTTCGTTCTTTCTTATCTTTTCAATATATGTATTGAAAAATCTGTGCTACCCCCGTTACCTCTGAGACCGCTTTGAGTAGGCAATCTCTTTTCAGGAGATTGGCAATGGAGATATCTCAAGGTCTCACTCTTAGCCACTCCAAGGCATAACACTTCCGCATATGAGGACTTCTTCAGGTTGCAGGCGGTCCGACTGTGGAACATACTTCCTTGTTCGAAAAGAGACAGTCCCACTCTTTTCGCTTTCAAAAACCGGGTAAAAGAGCACTTCCTCTCTCTTTTGTGATAGTTGTTATTATTATATGTAAACTATATGCACAGGTTTATGTATATACTGGTACTTATTTAGTAGTTTGATATATATAAGTATGTATTTTATTTTCCGTATTTTATAAAAATTTAATTTACTTATATATTTTATAAATGATTAGTTATTGTGCCCTGCCTACTCTTTCATGATAAGTTTTCCTTTCATGCCTTGGTTTGCTGGAAGAAATCTCTTTAGAGTTAAGCACGCCTTTGATCATATGTTTTCTCTTAATTAATGTATCCTTTTAATAACTGTGTTCAATAATGTGTTCAATAAATAATTTTCAACTTGATAAAGTTCAAAACCAATGGCGACCTCTGTGGCGAAGCGGTTGTGGCTCTGCCTGCCATGCCAGAGGTCCAGGGTTCGATCTCCGGCTGTGGTAAAAGGAAAATAACCCTAGGTCTTGGATGTTTATATGTGTGTGACGTAGCTGTTTCTGGTACCCACGACACAGGGTGTCCTAGTGTGGGGCTAGAAGCAATGTATGTACCTGTATGTAAATATTTATGTTTGTTAATGAAAAATTCTTGGTTAAGGTTTAAAAATCCATTGATCCAAAAATTACAATGAACTTCATATCTCCGTAGCTACTGCAATGGGCTAGCCCCCTGTCACGCAAAATGGAGTATTGAATATCTGGCTAAACGAGCACAAATGTGCCTCTGCCGTCCCCTACGGGGGAAGGCTAGGCGCTATTTTTGCTTGATGATTGGCGCTATCCTTCTTTGAGCACTAACGTATTCTCACTATCGAGGATCACTTCATGCATAACATATTCACGTAGTACTTCATCCCAATCCGCAACTTCATCGACTGAGATTCACCATGAGATTGCTATTAACAAAGGGTTGCTAAATACATAAGGTACGAAATATGTAGGTATATACACACATCAACACTGTCTAGGGATATTAGATTTTTGTTTGAATTTCTTAGTTTTTCAGAAAAACTACTCAGAATTAGGAAAAAGTTTACATGTGGAATTAAACCTCCTTGTTCCATCTTCAAACTGACATTGAAAAAAAACAAAAACTTATAGAAAACAAAAGAAAGCGCGGGAACACGCATTTGAATTAGTTTACAGTGCTAGTTTTGTGTTGAGATTTATTTATAAAAACATTATTTAACTAACTCTATCAATTGTTTTGGTGATTTTTACTGTTTGTGTCATGCAACGTCGACATCTGACGAGAGACGAGATGATAAGAGCGGTAGGAATGTTGGAAGCTGGCGCTATCCAAAACGTTGTTGCGGAGACCCTAGGCACCAGCCAGAATGTGATATCAAGGCTCTGGTCACGTTATCGTGATACTGGGGAAGTGGCGGAAGGGCATGCTGGCAGAATTCGGGTGACCACCCCTAGAGAGGACCGTTTTATCCAAAATACCGCCAGGAGAGAACCTACTCTGACGGCCATGGAAATGGTACAGAGGCTTCAACAGGAGCATCAGCTGTTGGTTAGCGACCAAACTGTCAGAAGAAGGCTACATGAAGCTAATCTTCATTCTCGCAGGGCAATTCGTGTTCCTGCTTTGCGACGAGGCAATCGCGGAAGGCGACTATTGTGGGCTCAAGAACACGTGTTATGGGATAATGAACAATGGTCGACAGTGCTCTTTACGGATGAGTCTCGGTTTGGATTTCATCCAGATTCGCGAAGAACACGAGTTTGGAGAGTTCCAGGCAGGGAAAGCCGGCTCCAGCATCCACAAGAGGTTCATTCGTACCAAGCAGGAACAATCATGGTATGGGCAGGAATTCGTATAGGCGCGCGAACCGACCTCGTTTTTGTAAGAGGCAACATGAATGCTCAGAAATACCGTGATGAGGTGGTGGAACCTGTTATTATTCCGCATAGGGTGCAAATCGGCCAGCAATTCGTACTCATGCATGATAATGCTCGTCCACACACTGCGAGGCTGGTATCAGCCGCACTTCAAGACAACGACGTCACGGTAATGAGATGGCCTGCGCAGTCGCCCGATATGAATCCCATCGAACATGCGTGGGACATGTTGCAGCGAAGGGCTATGCATGCCCTCCCTCCAAATCTGGCCACAGAAGAGCAACTTTTCTTGCACCTGCAACGAACCTGGGAACGCATACCACAGCAAGACATCGACACCTTAATTCACAGTATGAATAACCGATGCCAAACTCTTATTAACGTGAGGGGTGGCAACACTGATTATTAAGAGTTAAAATGTCTCACTTTAAGTTGTTTTTTAAATAAAATTATCCATTTTATTCATTAATTTCATTCGTAGACTTAGCACCATTTTTAGTCTCTTTGTTATTTTATTTTAAAAAAAATATTTGAAGATCTAAAATGTTTTTTATTTATATAATTAAGTTGGGCATTAACTGAGGTTTAATTCCATATATACTTCTCTGAACAAAATATTTATAGTTAATCAAAAAATTTAAGAAATACAAAATATCCCTAGACAGTGTTGATGTGTGTATATATTGAAAATTAACACTATAACCGTTAATATGTCACTTACAAACAATAAACAATAGGATATCGTTAATTAAATATATAACGAAACTATTCTCACCAACAAATATTAAGTGAGTAATTAATCGTGAGATTTCGATAGCCAGCTGACGAGTTTCACCTTAGTGTATGTCAAAACGTCGTTCGTGCTGCCGATTCTATCGAATCCTATACATTTGAAAAGCGAGTTGGTGACGTATCGTTTCGAACACCAGACGAAAATGCTTCCTGCTACCGATTTTAGTTATGTTTACGCACAATAGGGGCGCTGTTCAAAATCTCATACATTTTCCCACATTTCGATTACGGATACTTTCTCGCTAGCTGGTTCCTGCTTGAGCCTCTGTACACTGTTCATCAGGTTTCTATCAGTTTGCTCGTGTGGCACCCAATTATCGAGCTTTTTTGTGTACCAAGCTTTTTTCAAATAAGTCAAAACTGCTTTGTTGTCAATTCCCAGTTCTTCAGCTATGTTGTTATGCCGATCTTGTGCCACTTTAAAAAAAAATGGCGTCCATTATATCCGTAACAGGGCAACCAGAACGAGGTGCAACTTTGACATCAACTTTGTGCTACTCATACCGACACCTGACACTTCATTATGTCCATAAACGTCACAATTGTTTTCCGTGGCTTGCATTTTCTCCTTTTTGTTATAAAATTTTCATCAAACCTATATGTGTGGGGTGTCTATAGATAGGTCTTTAAAATGACGTTGAGGTTCCTGAAACCATTTTTCCTCAAAGCAAATGTGTGTGTGTGTCCCCTCTAACTTTTAATGTCTCTTACATTAAGTGAAAGTGAAAAATAAAAAATAAATGTTGTATATCTCAATAAATACTTTCAACGAAAATTGGTTTGAACAAAATAAAATAAGCAGTTTTTAAGATACCGCATTATTATTATTACCGTAATTATTTGCTGATGAAGAATGATAGTGATATTTTGGCTGGATGTATCAGGTGAATGTGAAGTAATTATATGCATGTAATTATGTGAGGTGAGTACTTTCCTACTTCGTCGTCGTGGACGTCGGGGGGTCGCGTATCCAATTCTAAATTTGAATTTTGTAATAATACCTTGACGGAAGAGTCCGTTACCTTACACATCGGAATCGGTCGCGCGGGTAGCAACAACTAGTTGAGACGGGTACTGGATGGGTGCCCGTTTCTATGTGGCATATGTGTCGGACGATTACGTGTTTCGGATGGCACGTCAAGCTGTAGGGCCCGGCTACTATCGCTACGCGGTGGTAGTAGTCGTAGAGTTGTGCCAGAGGCCCTAAAAGGGCTTGCTTGATAACTTCAGCAGGGTTGGCCACTAGCTCGACACCTCTTCTTCAACCCGCACTGAGCCAGCGTGGTGGAGTATGGCTCATTCTTACTCGTATTCAGGTAAAGGCCCGTGCCCCTCAGTGAGGACATTAATGGGATACATTTATTTATTGATCGAGCGAGCGAAGCGTCCAGTTACGAGATTGGTCAAAAATGCCTTTGTCCGACGCATTTTTCTATCTCGCCGTTTCCTTCGTCGATTTTGACGAAAACTGGCACATTAATTCCTTGATTTATTTAGATATTTTAGTCGATCGCGATTTTTTATTGGGGGGAAAATGTGTCCTTAGTGTGCCACTAATTTTAATCAAATGTAGTGGCACACTTAGGACTTTATTCTACACAAGATGTTGCGAAAAAAATACAAAAGGGTGAGTGGAGGGGGGAGTATTTCGGGGTATTTTTGACCCCCCTGTAACTATGTTGTAGAATCTACAACATAGTTACAGGGGGGTTAAAATTAAGTTATTTAGCTTTATCTACAATGTAGATAAAGCTAGATAACTTAATTTTCTGTGACTAAAAGGCCAGAATGTAATGACGCATATTCCCAAATTTCAGTCAATTTGAACCTATACACAGTCAGGTCATAAGTTCTGTCACACAATAAAAACTTTTGAATTTAGAAAACTGGCCACAAAAAAGTTTATTGAATTCGAATTTCGAATTTTTCATGAAAATAAAAATGTGTACTTTTTAGAATTTTCCTCATTTTTAAATATGGAGTGGACACTTAAAGAAGACCGTGTCGCAGTTATTGCGTTGCATCGTTGCGGTTACGCGCCAATTCAGATTTTCGACTTACTGAAAAATTTGAATATAACCAAAAGATTCGTTTATCGTACCATAAAACGATACAATGAAGACTCTAGTGTAGATGACAGGTCAAGAAGTGTTCGCCCTCGCTCTGTTAGGACTCCAGCAGTGGTAAAAGCTGTGAAGGCGCGAATTCAAAGAAATCCCATACGTAAGCAGAAACTGTTGGCCCTTCAGATGGGGTTAAGCAGGACCACGGTGAAAAGGGTGTTAAATGAAGACTTAGGGCTTAGGGCATATCGAAGAAAAACAGGACATCGTTTGGAAGCTCGTTTAATGGACCTGAGACTGAAGAGATGCCGCGCTTTGTTGAAGCGGTACGCGGGAAAAAAGCATCGGGAAATTCTTTTTTCGGATGAAAAAATTTTCACCGTGGAAGAGAGCTACAACAAACAAAATGATAAGGTGTACGCACACAGCAGTGAAGAAGCGAGCAACCGTATTCCGTGTGTCCAACGAGGTCATTTTCCATCCTCGCTCATTGTTTGGTTGGGAGTCTCTTATTGGGGCTTAACTGAGGTAAATTTTTGTGAGAAAGGCGTCGAAAGACGAATGCAGATGTGTATCAAAATACAGTCCTCAAGAACCTTGTGGAACCTGTTTCTCATACCATGTTTAATAACAGGCACTGGGTATTCCAACAAGATTCTGCGCCAGCTCATAGAGCGAAAAGCACACAAGACTGGCTGGCGGCGCGTGAAATCGACTTCATCCGGCACGAAGACTGGCCCTCCTCCAGTCCAGATTTGAGTCCGTTAGATTACAAGATATGGCAACACTTGGAGGAAAAGGCCTGCTCAAAGCCTCATCCTGATTTGGAGTCACTCAAGGCATCCTTAATTAAGGCAGCCGCCGATATTGACATGGACCTCGTTCGTGCTGCGATAGACGACTGGCCGCGCAGAATAAAGGCCTGTATTGAAAATCGCGGGAGTCATTTTGAATAAACTTTATTACCATAAGAATCTATGTTTTATTAAGTTGATTTTGCTATATAAATGTTTACATAAATAATAAACATGTCTAAATTATTTCATATTGCACATGTGACAGAACTTATGACCTGACTATGTAGATTGGAAACGACAGCCGTTCAAAGTTCCGTCATGTTATCACTGACTGACATTCTAATGTACCTTAAGCAGACCTACAAGATTGAAATTTTAAACAAGCGAGGTCTACTGTTCTCACAGAACCATTAGTAGTAGTACCTTGACGAGTTGTGCGGCGGGCGGCGCGAGTTCTATCGTCGTCGGCTGCACACGCGGCCTCGCACACACCATGCACACCTCGCTCGACAGCTCCTTGAGAATCGACACCACCTCCAAGTGGTTCATGCCGAGCAGCCGGTGCCCGTTCACCTCTGAAACGAGACGTATTCTTGTTAGACATACCTCGAAAAACAACAAAACGAAGCGTCTCGTCTTTACCCGCACGGGGTGGCAGTGGCACTGTTGACCTATATATGTTTAGACTTTTGGACTCAAAGAACAACACCTTCAAAAGCAAGAACCATGTACAGATGTAGTGAATAATCCTTTCTTTTCGTATTTTCTCGGAAATGTTCGTTTTTGTCTTACTACTTCACCGCACTCAGTACCCATCGAGACAACGTAGGGAACGGTCGCATTGCAAGAGGAAGTATCTATATAGAGTAGTTAATACCACAGAAATATTTTGTTGATATTTATGTTAGATTTTGTGATAAACTTCATGGACTCGTGTATTAATGCAGGCCACCTATATATATTTTTTTTGACTTTACATTTCACTCTTGTCTGTCATTTTTGTAAATAATAAACATTGATTTTATTCGATCCACATTAACAATTTATAACAGACATGCCGAAAGCACTAATAAAAGGGAAACGTTTAGATCGGCTAGCCTGCGAAGTTATTTTCAATATTTATTTATATTTCTTAACTTAAAATGATAAATTCAAACATACCAACTATACTGCTTACTTTTGTAAAGTCCAAAAACGAGTTTCGGAGGCCAGTGGAATTTCTCAACGAACAGTAAATAAAATATCGCAAAAAGAATACATAAATCAATCCACCTCCAATAGTCCGAAGTCGGCAAAGTTGGGTAGACCAAATACATTATTTTGTCTAGGTCTTGACGATTTTGACTAAAACGTTATACGCCGATTAGTGTATAATTTCCATTTGATATACAAACAAGTACCTACAATTAAAGCCCTGAAGTCCATGTTATCCGAAGCCATAAATTTTAAGGGATGTGACTTTACGCTAAGAAAAAATCTTAGAAAAATGGGATTTCGGTATAAAAAAGTTGAAAACAACAGAAAATTCCTTATCGAGAAAGATGATGTTCGTTTAAAAAGAGTAAAGTTTTTAGCCGCGATAAAAAAGTACAGATTGCAAGGGAGAGATTGTTTATATGGATGAAACATACATCCATACCTCACATTTGGCAGGTAAAATCTGGGCTGACTCGTCAGAAAACGGAGTGAAACAGTTAATTTCTAAAGGACAACGTCTTATAATAGTGCACGCTGGTAGTAGAAAGAGGTTTATACCTGGGGCATTGTTAATGTATCAGTCTACTGATAAAACAGGTGACTATCACAACGCGATGAACAATGAAAACTATGAAAAATGGCTTCGTAATCAACTCATTCCAAACTTAGCTCCACATTCGGTACTAGTAGTAGATAATGCTACATATCATAATAAGTACGTAGAAAAACCTCCTAATTCAAATACCAGGAAGCAAGACATGATTGATTGGCTATCCAAACATAACGTTCCGATTGATCCGTCATTAACAAAACTTGAAATATATGAAATTATTTGCAAGTACAAACAAGACTTTGTAGAATACTCTATAGATAAACTTATGAACGAATATGGACACAGCGTACTAAGATTGCCACCATATCATCCTGATTTCAATCCGATTGAAAACATATGGTCTCAAATAAAGGGATACGTATCCAAAAGAAACATCAGTATGAATATGACTACTGTGAAACAATTGGTACAGGAAAAGGTTAATATGATTGGTTCCGATGTTTGGGCCAAAGTATGTGACCACGCCATCAAATGCGAAAACGAGTACCGAAAACACGAACCTTAGTTGGAAAATTATATGGCTAGTTTTGTAATCACCGTTCATGAAAACTCTGACGATGATACACCAGAAAATAGTTCTGATTCTGACTGTGATATGGAAGTTGGAAGTATTGTTTCGCATCACACTGTCCACCCCGCTCCTCCTCCTCTTATCCCGCTGTCATAATCGAAGTCGTTCATCCAATCAGAAAATCATATTTATTTATATTAATTTCTCTGCTGGTTTGTTTTGTTTTAGTATTTTTAATTAATTATAAAAATTTATTGTTTTAAAAAAGGTCTGCAAAATCCTACTGTAGTTTTGAATTATAGTTAGACTTTTGGGGTTCCAATCCTTATAGAATCATTAGATCATCCCAACCGGAATTTGGTTTTTATCAGTGCGTTTTATTGAAATAAGACGTCCTCAGTAACTAGTTATATTTTTGTTTACCTAACGAATTCTTTATATGATAGAATCGGGGTGGTTTTAACATCTCAGTGTAATATACGTCAAACGGGCAATTTGACATTTGACATTGATAAATAAAGTATGCGATTTATTTGATACCTACACGTAATTTAATAATACAGTAATTCATAGACACATCGGCACCATTCGGGTGTTATCGTTGTTCCGAGTTTTGCCGATAGGAAAGGATTATTCACTACATCTTTACACAACTCTTGCAAAAACGGATGGACACTTACCGACATACCCAAAGTCGTCCTCTCAACGACCCAATCCTTTTTGAGGCGATTTTGAACCTCATGCCATGGTAATAAAATTAAAACCTATGACGGGACAATGTCTTGCCGGCAAATCATGAGTCGTTGTGAAGTTAATGATTCATTAAGGATTACTTAGTAAACGATTTTGTATGTAAATTTAAAGTTGGAATGAACCTCCTTCAACAGTCTGCTGCCCCTGCACAATCACAACGCTCAATCAACACTCTTTCTACCCCACACCTTAGAGATATTAAGTTGAGCTAAAGAAGCGGAATTCAATAAATCTATCATGGGCCCATAGACCAACTAAAGTTGTTCCATGGGACCAATTTTTCCAAAGTACTACATGATGACACAACTAGTTGTGCTATGCAGTTGAGCATGGGGTCGATGGGCGCGCGACTGACTTAAGTAATAATAGCGCACCTAAGCTCCAGCTCCAGCTCTAAGCTAAGACTACCACCAACCAACAATGATGTTTCCCCGCTGTTATACATTTCAGACATGATGCGTGGCACCCCGCGTCGCGGGGCTAAACTGTGGTGAAGAAGGCATGAGGCAGTTCTTGTCGTTGCTTTCCTTCATCTCAGCCTACATTACGGAACGGCCTGCATAGCGTAGTAAAACTCGTATTGTGTTACCACAAAACATATTAAACAGCGTTTAACCTAAAAAAAACGTCAAAACCCATACACTTTTGTTTTTAAACAAGTGTTGAACAGTAGTTTATTTTTTTGTGGTAAGGCACTTAAAGTTGAAGTTACCAAGTAGTTCGTCGCCCGGCTTGTGCACTTGTGCCCGTCCGACCGGCCCCTCCGGCAGTACTGAGCGCACGTAGTGATGCGGACGCACCTGAAATCAGTCCATTGGGCCGTTCAAATCTAAACATAACATAAACATTTATATACACGCACATTCATCGCTTATGACCCCAGACTAGGGGGTACTCTAGGTCGTGTGAACCAGAAACAGAGACGTCACACACATATAGACATCCAAGAACTATTAATTTTAATTTGATTCATGGTTGTTGCCCAAAATAATAAATTTTAATTCCATTCATGACTGTTGCCACCGAAGTGTTTCCAGCTGACTCTTAGGGGTTTACAATCAGACTTATGGCGCTATCTGAAGATCTTTGGCTTTGTCACTGCATATATGTATAACTATGTCTAACCGAACCGTCACGATCCGGCTGTATCCCTCCATTTCTACCCTCAACAACAGTACATTGTTGTAGAGGCTTGTTTGAGAGGGAGTTTGAGGGCCCACTGGCGAGGCCCCCTAAGAGACGAGTCCCTCTATTGCACTTTTGACTGAGACATTATTACATTACAAAGTGCTTCTCACGCCTACAGCGAGGAAATAAATAAATTATACAGAAAATTAGTTTTTAGATAGCGGAATTCGAAACCTAATATGTCCAAAAAATTATTTACTGTATAATACATTTTATTTCCCCGCAGAAGTCGTGAAAATCACTATGTAATTATCTTCTTAGAGGGCCTTACCATCATGGGTCATCACCGGGACCGTCAAACTCACTCGTCCATCTATTGCTCACTTCCCAGCCTCTACAACGATGTACTATTCTATCCTGTGAACATGCCAGAAATGTTATTGTTTTCCTTTGTTTTGGGGGCCCCTTACAGACCATCTTCCGCCACATTTCCGAGCAGCAGGACCTTTCGTCAGGATAAAATATTTGATCTGGTCGTTTCTGACACTAAGCGAGATTCTTTTGACATCGATCCCAATACCATTGAAAGGCACTGCCATTGTGATTGTGACAGCATTTTTATATCGGAATGTGTCAAATAATTTTACTCTAGCGCATATACTTCAAAATGTACTCTAGCGCATATACTGTTAGCGCATATACTTTAAAATGACAATTTGAACAGGATAGGGATAGAAGGCGGTAGAGAATCGATCTAGCTTTCACTTAAGACGTAACCCTTCTGCCCCACACTCGTCCAGTAGCATGGGGAGTAACGAGGAAAGGATGCAGAGACGTAGTGTGTGTGCAACATTACTCGTTGTGCATCACGTCATGCTCCTCGTCATGGCCCATGCATCACGTCATGCCCCTCGTCATGGCCCGTGCATCACGTCATGCCCCTCGTCATGGCTCCGCTCACTGTTTTGTCGGTTTTTTGATGCGAGTCAATGTCGACCACATCGGCAACACGATTGCGCGGTAGGACAGAGAGGGCAACATCGCAGCAGAGCGATGAACAACGCGAGGAGCACAGCGTGGCAAGGCAACATCAACAACAAGGCCATGTATAACTTTTTATGTTTTTACATTTATACATAAGCACATACGTTGCTTCTGGCCCCACACTAGGATACCCTGTGTCGTGGGAACCAGAAACAGCGACGTCACACACATATAAAAATCCAGGACCTATTTTTGTTTTCAAGCAAGCAAGGATTTGAACCCGGGTCATATCACTCAGGAGGCAGAGCCCCGAGCCGTTACGCCACAGGGGTGTTTGTTACCTCCCTGCCACCCTCGACGTCCACGGTGCCCTCCAGCGAGATGCCGAGGCCACCACCGCCCCGCACCACCACACCCACCACGATCTCCACGTCGGAGCCTGAAACAAACACCCGCCGCGATGATTTACACCGAGTATATAGGTACTGAGAGATTACAGTACATATCTACTGGTCCCATACTGTTTAATTGTTTCATTTTACGCCTTTCGGTTTGCATGCAACTACCTTTATAAGGAAGATTCTAGTCTGCCTCCAGTGGCCATTTAATAAAAAAATAATATAGTGCCACTAGTGGTATTCTAATCTGTTCCTTAAATTAAACTAGTAAAATCGAAAAGCGAAAATTTCCTATAGCAGTAGACTAAGATAAAAAACTATTCTGCCACAGTTATTAGTCATTACAATATGTTACCTATAGCATTGCACATAAAGTACATATTTCAATTCGTTATTTTATTGAAATTTTGCCACTATAACTTACTCTAGCCATTTTAGGCTTTTCTTTGCATACGCTTCGCTACGGTCCGGTTAAGCTTCTTCTATGTTCGACATACCCATAACTATCGTATCTAACATAACCTATAACACAATTGAAATTTAGCCACAATAACCTACTCTAGCCGAAGTAGGCTTTTCATTGCTTTCTGTCCTCCCCCCCCCATGATATGTTATGATATGATTCTAAGAATCGCCTGCAACTTGTGTCGTTAGTATAGCGGCAGCGCTCAGGCGTTTACGGAATCTTAAATCGCGTGTGCACGGCGCCCGGAGCGAAGGAGTGTCATCTTCTCAGCTCGTCTCTCAAAAAACCAGACTTCAAGCCCACATAATGAACGAATATACGGTGTAGATAAAGACAGAATTCATCTCATTAAATTAACCGTTAACACCACTGAAAAGTCACAGGAAACCATTTCGTTTACCTGGATGACATCATAAATCCAGTTTATTTTATTTAGAAAACAAACTACTGGACCAAAATAATTTTAGAAATCGTATCATAAATAGTACCAGTGTCGAGGTATCAAGCATAAAAATAATGCAACTGAATTTAGGAGGTTCTCAATTCGGTTGTATTTTTTTTAAGTCGGTTATAAAGGGAGGGCATGGATAACTGACCGCTAATCACGCAAAGTACTTGAGAGGTGCAAAACAAGGAATAAGATGGTGGTCTGTTCACCTAATATTGCTTGCCACTTGTGCCGGATGCCGTCTCTCTGTTCGGGCGTGCGCGGCATCTCAAACGGCGGGTGCGCATGCGCGGTCACCTCCCCAGCCTCGTCCCGAGCGGAGGCGTCGTCCTCTGCGGTGACGCTGCTCAGCTCGATGCTGAAGGAAAGTTGAGCGAATCACGTCACGTGCCCCATATCGAATATCGGGAAGTTAACTCTAGCAGCCAGAGTGCAGCGAGGGACTGATATGTAAATATAACGATAAACTACGATACCATGGCACGCGCCTGCGAAACATTGCATCATTATTCATAACATAAACATAAAACATTTACATACAGGCACATACATTACTTCTGGCCCCACACTAGGATACCCTGTGTCGTGGGAACCAAAAACAGCGACGTCACACACATATAAACATCCAAGACCTGGGGATATATTTTTTGTATCGACAGCCGGGGATCGAACCCGAGACCTCTCGCGTGGTAGACAGAGCCACAACCGCAGTGCCACAGAGGTCGTAACAGTAATTTGTATTGTCCTTTGCGCGCCATATTATTGTAGTCCATCTCTGTTATTATTATTTGTAATGTACAGGCAGATCGAAGCTATCGCGTGGTACTATCTGTGCGTGAAGCATGGGCACACACAAATGTCACGCCACGTATAAGGTAAGTCACTTGTTATGGAACATGGTCATCTGTATGTCCGTGTCCCTCGCGTCTGCGCGGTGCATGTGCAGGAACGGGTTGGGCGGCAACGGCGGCGCAGGCGCAGGCGGCGAGGCAGCTTCGCCGGCCGCGATGGCCTGCTGCAACTGCTCGAATTTCGGCCCGCGGAGGTATCTGCGAACGTTGTTCAAACTTAATACAAGCCAGGCATTGACTGTTGTTGTTTTCACAGTGCTATGGTACGGGTCACGCCAAGTTTATCTGTGTCTGAGTGCCGCGTGGAGGGGGTAACCGCTCTTTCTCGTATAGAGTGTGTGTGTGTGTGTGTGGGTAGCACGAATAATAACGCATCGAAAAAGTATTCGATTTGAACTGTTAGTGACTCTCTATGTACAATGTCTTAACCTCTCCGAAACCCGGCCGCCCGGCGCCAACCAGCTCTAATCCCAGGCACACATGAGCCCGCGCGGCGCGCGCGTCTTGACTGACATATCAAGTGATTATGTCTGAATGGTAACTCTTAGAACTATGAGAGTTGTACATCTGAGTAGCTAATGAAACCCTCTCTTACGCTATACGAAGAAAATGTCACTGTGACCTTAGTTTATTTTTGTACCGACATCAGAATCACAGACTTCTAATAAAATGCTCCCTCTCGTCACAAATGTAGTCGACATGAGTAAAACACAACAAAATACACATTTTGTTTGATATACAGTTACTGATATAGATACTGTTTGTTTCTAACAGTGTATCATACTTTACTACTTACCGTACAAAATTCTACACAAACTTCAATGCAAACATTCAAATGTTTACGAAAAGTGATTTTTAGAGTCACGTTTGCAGCGTCTTGAATGAATGAAATGAACAAAAGACCATACCGGAAATAGAAAATTGGCTCATTGGCCGTTTTTACACACTAAAACCTTGCCAATACGAACACAATTGGCTAATTCATTCCGGTCTAAAAAAAAAGGTATCGAGTGCGTGTCGGTACGCTTGGGTCAATAGTGTTTGTTTACGTTGACGTGTCGGTACGGTTGGGTCACGCAGAGGTTAAGATAGATTTTATCTGTCAAATATTCGTTTTCTGCCGCAATATAGGTAGAGCATAACCATAAATAAAAAAATTAAACACCCCGACACGCTATCGGCTAAAATTTGATTCACTTGTTTCCTATTAACCTCTCCGAAACCCGGCCGCCCGGCGCCAACCAGCTCTAATCCCAGGCATACATGAGCCCGCGCGGCGCGCGCGACTTGACTGACATATCAAGTGATTATGTCTGAATGGTAACTCTTAGAACTATGAGAGTTGTACATCTGAGTAGCTAATGAAACCCTCTCTTACTCAATGCGAAGAAAATGTCACTGTGACCTTAGTTTATTTTTGTACCGACATCAGAATCACAGACTTCTAATAAAATGCTCCCTCTCGTCACAAATGTAGTCGAATGAGTAAAACACAACAAAATACACATTTTGTTTGATACTTTCGTAATTTACATAAGATTACCTTTTGAAAACAATAAAAAAATTAGTATGTTCTGATAGAAAATTTTCAATATTTCAGCGTTCGAAGATTTCATGAAATACCGGTTACGAAAAGTGATTTTTTCGAGTCACGTTTGCAGCGTCATGAATGAATGAAATGAACAAAAGACCATACCGGAAATAGAAGATTGGCTCATTGGCCGTTTTTACACACTAAAACCTTGCCAATACGAACACAATTGGCTAATTCATTCCGGTCTAAAAAAAAAGGTATCGAGTGCGTGTCGGTACGCTTGGGTCAATAGTGTTTACGTTGACGTGTCGGTACGGTTGGGTCACGGAGAGGTTAAGCTGATAACTTTTGAACGCTGAACTGGTTTAATATAAAATTCAGTGATGTCACAAAATTAAAGACGAAAGCGAAATCATGGTATTAACTTAAATAGGTATTTAATCTAGTGTAATTGTTATAAAACCATACACGAAGTATGTATTCTTAAAATGTGGGACAAAAAATTGTTGTGTTCGTTAGTAGTTTAGACACAGCTCACTATGGGAAAGTAACACTTACTTTTTTAACGTACTTGTAGCTGGCCAGCTAATTTAGGACAATAAAAGTTGTTCTATGTTTAAAAAAAGAAAAGAAAAGTACTTTCTGTTTTATTTGTTTTGCCGCTTAATTTTTATATTAAACCTAATACGTTTTAAACCAATCAATATGGGAAAAAACAAAAGTTGCGATTCGTCCACTAGGAAGATTATTTTGAACTTTCATAAGAAAGGTTGATCATACAGAAAAATAGCAAACCACTTCAACTGTTCTAAGGATATGGTTATGAATGCTATAAACTATAAACATTTCAAGAAGTTCAACACGACCGAGTACCTAAAAATTCGAGACCAAGGAAGACCACTCTGCGGGAAGAATCTAAGATGGTATTATTGGCAAAAAAAGATCAAGGGAGCAGAACTAATACGTTGGGAGTTGTTTGGTGCAGGAGGGTCATGTGTCTGCAAGCACAATAAGACGGAGACTATGTAAGTACAAACTTGTACGGAAGAGTGTCTTGGAAGGTGCTACTTTTGAAAAAAAACAAAATTAAATATTAAGGCAAGATTAGCGTTTGCTAATAAATACTCACGAACACTGGACTGAATGAGAGTGGAAACTTGAGTTTTTTCTGGTGAAACAAAAATTAATATTATTAATTCTGGCGGAAAACAATATGTTAGACGCTCCCCGAGCAATGAAATGGATCCAAAGGATACCAAAAAAGTAGTCAAACATGGGGGTGGAAATATCGAAGTGTGGGGCTGTTTTTCAGGACTAGGTGTTGGACCTGTCAGGAAAATAGAAGGCAACATGGATAAATTGCAATACAAGAATATATGAATAATATTAGAACAAGCCATGCTGCCCTATTCCGAGCAAAATTTACCCGTCATTTGGACTTTCCAACACGGTAATGATCCGAAAGACACTGCAAAAGTAGTAAAAGACTTCCTAAGGGACCAGTCTGTGACAGTTTTGGATTGGCCCCCGTACAGTCCGGATTTAAATACAATAGAAAATTTGTGGTACTAGGTGAAAAAGACAGTGGCGACAAAACGTCAATCAACTTTACATAGCTTTTATAGAAGCATGTAAGCAAATTCTGGTAAAAGCTTGTACAAAATTTATCACTTCCATGCCCAAGAGATGTCGTGATGTCATTGCTACCAAAGGACATGCGACCAAATATTGATATGTACCGGAATGTTTTATAAATAAATGTGTTTGGAATTTTGTGGAATAAAGATAATTTTAATTATAACAATTCATTTTTTATTTCTTCTAAGCAAATGTAGTGTCTTTAATTATATGGCCCTATCATTGTTAAATTTATGCTGCTTGCAATTAGGATAAACCGCATAAAAGATTGGGAACAGATATCTTTTGTTGATAATATTTCGTTTTAACATTACACAATACTTAGAAATCTTTTGAAATTGTGTAGCAAGTTTCAATAATAGTCTGATAAAAATATAGAGAGGAATAGCTTAGTTATTTAACAATGAATTCAGTGTCTGTAATTATATCACCACCACTATATATCCAAGAACCATTGCAGTGAAGTCTACTTTACAACTACAAAAACCGCATTAAAATCCGACCGCCGTCCCTCATCCGTCCTTTTTACCGATAACCCTTGTTAAGCTGATAACTTTCGAACTGCTGAACCGATTTTAATAAAACATCTGCTACCATTCACAGAAAAACCGCATCAAAATCCGTACACCCGTTTGACCGCTAGGGTACCACGAACAGACAAACAGACGCTTCAAACTTATAACACCCAACTTTTGGTCGTCGGGGTTTATAAATCCCACATTCGGCGTTATAAATGCGAAAGGTGAAGGTGCGCGAGGTACCGATGAGCGGTGACTTCACACTACATTTTTCATTATTGTAACCATACCTCCAGACTGCGCTATTGCCATTTTAACTGGAATCTCTCATCTTTCTTCAACCCTAGCGCGTACGCTTAATGATGTAAGCAGACGAACGTCGCGCGGTCGGTAAAGCGTTCTCACCTCTCGGTGTGCGAGCAATAGACATATTTTTGTTAGCAGTTTACTCCAAGTATTATTATAAAAAATATTTAGGCTATTACAGCATAGGCATTTTCGCTTTTATAGGACAGCGATATATCTGTTACGAAGTAACTATTATTTAATCTCTCCCCCAGCCAAGAGCCGCAGATTTCGAAACACAGTTGAAGTACAGCAACTGTGCTTCGAAATCTGCGGCTCTGGGCTGGGATTCGAAGGGTCGAAACACAGTTGAAGTACAGAGTCCTATTTCGATAGTGGGTAGCGAATCTATGTGATTAGTAGGGAGCGGAGTTTTCATAGCAAAAATCAAATGTCACCAGAGATTGAATGTGTTATTTTATCGAGTATATAATATTTTAGAGCGTAATATTTCGATAAATCGGAAATTTGGATTGATAACTTTCTTCCATGGCGTACTGTAAGAGAATAAACAACACAGCGTCACGAATTTTCCCATACGGGGTTGCAGAGCCACTTTTAGCGAGTTATTGCAAGAATCTAAAAAAATATATACCTAGGTTAAAATACAAAATATCGGGTCTCTTCAACGATTTCTAGTTTAAATAATGTGTTTTACTTGTTAGGTGGGTTTCAACGCGTACTTAATCGTCTGCACTTGTGAAGTGCATTTAGGACAATCTTGAAATCATTGCGCTGAATCCCATCTAACAAGTAAAACACATAACTCGAAATCGGTGAAGAGTGACGGCATTTTCCATTTAGACCCAATTATTTTTCTAGATTCTTGCAATATTCCATGGAACAAACATAACAATCCACATTTCCGATTTATCAAAATCGACAGTCGATAAAATATAGTAATTTTACCTGAAAATAAAATTGTTATTATACATACTTACCTGGCTTTAAGCCTAATATAGAGAGTAGCATACTTGACATCCTTTCCGGTGCGACGAAATTAGCCCCAA
The DNA here is from genome assembly GCA_949825045.1 of Argyresthia goedartella. Taxonomy (NCBI): domain Eukaryota; kingdom Metazoa; phylum Arthropoda; class Insecta; order Lepidoptera; family Argyresthiidae; genus Argyresthia; species Argyresthia goedartella. Next base: position 19,307,541 of record OX463810.1, read on the forward strand.
ATAGCTCACTTCCTGTTTAAAACTCCTAAAATACATGTCATATCCGTTTGGAACCTCAGCAACATTGCGCGCGTAAAGTTTCAGAAATGGCGGCAATTATAGCCAGCGTTATTGTGCGCGCTCAATTTTCAGGTCATTGGCAACTCAATAAAGAGCTGATCGTGTCTAAGAATGTGTCACGATCATGCAATGCACAGTAATGTGCACAGCAGGCAGCGATTTACCTAGGCTTAAAGCCAGGTAAGTATGTATAATAACAATTTTATTTTCAGGTAAAATTACTATATTATACCTGACGTTACCTGGCTTTAAGCCTAATATTAAGTAGTGTTTGGTATCGACTGCTGATTTAAAAACGCCAATGTGATATGACTAGGAGTTCATTTATGGAAACCTTATATAAATTATGATACTGAATGTGTATGCATCATCGTGTACGTGATGCAAAGATAGGCTGCGCAAATGCAACTCAAAAATAAGGCAAATAGATAGAAACAAACACAGACTTAAGAAAGGTCTGATGAAGTCATCTTTTGAGGCCAGCCGAGTTTTGGGCTGGCTAGGTTAGACTTGGTTAGTTAGTTTCTGGCTATAAGACTCTTCTGATCTATATGAATCTAAGAATATGCAAAGCTTTACAGTAGGTTTTCCCTTCAGTCAGCACTTAAGTACAAGTTCACCGAGATTGGTGCTCGGTGGTTGGCTGCTAGCTCGCCATTCACCTCGACGACTACCAAGACTGCAGTTGTGAGGTCAGGATATCGGGTCGGTCACCTGACCTACGAAACTCGGAGCTAGAGACGTAGGCGTGCCGAATCGAATACATGTGGAAATGAGTTATAATAATTTGTACCTTGCACAGACAGGGCCATTCTGATTTGAACACAAAATATTGATGAAATTAGTGATTAGCAGTAGGTATAATCAAATTACAATTGCTGTATTTTGAATTGGGAGTGCGCCTCCTGGATGCATTACCACTGATTATGTACTGCCACATATGATTGGTCTTTGCAAAAGACTGGCGAACAAGTCTGTAATCTGACTTTAATAATAAAGTTACTCAATTAATCTAAATACCTTTTCGTATCACTTCTGAGAAGAATAGCTAGATGTGGCTGATTCTATTACAGGAGCTAGTGTGGCTATCTGACTAAACTGAAGATGCTTCTACAGTGGGCAAGCATAGATAATAAGACAAGTTTACGTGTAATAAGCATATTTGTAAATGCCTACAGTGATAAAGAAGTTTAGTATCTATCGTATTCAATTATCATTGATCAGATACCTAATACAAGTATCTGAACGCGTTTTCATTATTACCCGCAGCTGTGTAGACAACATTATGTGAAACCATGTTACCTTGGACTGAACCATAAAAGTACATACTTCACTGGGATAATCCGGCGTGGTCATAACATTCATTAAAATAATAATGTGTAATGGACAAAAGTTTTGAAAAACAGTTCACTGGTAGAAATACCAGGTTAGTGTCCTAACATAACATAGCGTCACGCCGTTTCCCATACGGGGCGGCAGAGGCACAATGGCCCCCACGCTCGATATGCTAATGTATATCATGCTCAGTCCGATATTCAATACTCCATTGCTACTCACTTTATGATTATTATTCCTTTACTATGTAGGTACTCTACGGAACAGGCTGTAGAAATATTAAGGAACTCTGCGTGTGGGCTGTATGCCGCACCGGCCACATCCAATACACATTATGGTTAGATTACCTCGATTTCGTCGACTTGGTTAAAGCTGCCTTTGCTGTTCGCTTGGGATATGTCGAAGTCAAGCGACTATTGAGAAACAACCAAATAAATAGTGGAGATGTGAAAAAAAACAATAAAATATCACGATATATAATCTCAAATTTATACTAATGTCCTGAGAGACTCGAGGACTGTCATCAGCTCCTTTTGGCTAATATACTGAAAAGTGAATTCATACAGCCACTTACCTAGTGAATTATGAAGACCTGCGCGGTCCAGTGACACGTAGGTCATTTGTGAGAAGTAATGTAGATAACTTCTCTTCCATGTAGATGGCTCCGACAAGATCCTGGTGGATAACTGTCTGAATAATATTAGCAGACTATATCTTTGGATAGTGAATCTGAAAGGTGACTGCTACAAGGATAACTATCTGAAGCAGTGAAGTAGGCATATTGCCGACCATATCCTGCCGGATTGATGAAAGTAGTCGGGTTGAAAAACAACGGCTCTGTTGTTAGATTGTAACGCGTTGTTATATTAGGGGTTGGAGGAAATCAACTAGGTACATACTCAAAGTTCTTTAAAAATATGGTTTAACATATTAAAGGTAAGTCCAACACCACAATAAGAGCAGTTTATGATTACCCTTTTACCCTTTGAGTATTGTATTATATAGATAGCCGGTCCTCCAGCCACATACCTAATGTTTAGGACTCCCTTTTAATCCATTAAAAGCAGCAGCGCTAAAATGGAAATTATTGATTTCGAAGCAAAGAAAGTTACATAAAGTAATTAGTATTAATGGAATATATACTAATTAATTAGTGTTGAATTTTATATTTCTTCACTGGTTTAAAAAGGGTTAAGATATCACGTAAATGAGTAAAATGTTACAATAAAACTGTAAGAAAATTGTTTGCCTCCACTCTGTCCGCCTCGTTCTACCAACATCAGGCGATGTTTCTGTATGAAAATGTCACTTTGAACCTTGCACAGATGGAAACGTTGCAGAGACTGAGTTAGATCTCAAGTTTCGCCGGGATACTAGAAATGCACGACAACCAGCCATCAGATATCTACATCTTTGCGCAAGATGTTTAATTGAACCGTCTCGCATAGACTGTCATTTCATACTCACACGAGCGTTTAGTAGCGATGTCCCCTTACGCGCAGGCACTACCGGCATAACCGCGAACGGCTGACGTAACTGCATGTCAATGTCGCCTTATACCTTGCAGGTGGACTAAGTTGCAGAAACTGTATCAGCGGTATATTACCATCGAAGATTGATCAACAGGTCACTTCACGAGGGAATTTCAATTTCTTTGTAGCCAAGCTGCGCTGATTGGTGTACTTATGGCGCTCAGACTGGGCTGCGGCACCTACATTTGGCTGCGGCTCGTAGTCGCCGCGTCGTCGTTCGCCTCCTGCCTCCCCTCCGCGCACGCACCAGCCTTGCGCAGGCTGGCGGCCCGGAGCGCTCGTCCGTATGCCGGCTCCGGGCGGCGGGGGCGCGTCACCGCTGCGCGCGGGCGCGGGCTAAGTGTAGCGGGCAGCCAGCAGCGCAAGGGCTCACTTTCTCTACTCGCCTTGCTCTGGAGATCGAACTCATAAAAATGCACGCAGTCGCCGTGTCGTCGTTTGCCTCCTGCTTCGGCCCGGAGCGCTAGCCGGGCTCCGGGCGGCGGGGGCGCGACACCGCTGTGCGCGGGCGCGGGCTAACAGTTGCGGGGAGCCCTTTGCACAAGGGCTTGCCTCCTCTGTTTGTCTTGCTCTGGAGGTCAAACTCACGAAAAATCTCCAGGTTTCACCTTCCTCGGACATAAAATCTGTAAAACTGGGATTAGTTATGGAATATCCACCGAGGGCAAAATCTTGCACGAGGTTTACGCGATGGTCGTGAATACATCGAGTATAGATTGAGTAGAGATCCACTCGTCCAACGTCAATATTTCGCAATTGATAAGAATCGATTTTATTATATTCCCCCTCGGAAGACATCTCGTTGATTGTATTACATACCTTATACCTGTAGCCGGAATCTGCTTGGTGCTCAACAAGCCAAGACATGACCATCGAAAATATCCCTTTTTGCGCCTCCTTCTGCTTGATCAAACCATGTGGTACTACCATGGGCGGTCACTACATTCCCGCCAAGTATGATTGCCATCTAAGGAATTGGCGCACTCGAGTTCAATGAACCCCAGCACAGAACAATAAAAGTTTGTATGTCGTGCGAACGGCAAATACCTAATCTGATTGGATTGGATTTACTTATGATTTTCTCGGCGTGAGATTCGGATGAACGCAATGTTTGTACTTTCGAGGGTAGTCACAAATAGCTACTTATGAATATCACTCCTATATCAAAGGGAGTGATATTCCTAACAAATTCAATGTCAGAATTAAACATATCTTATTGCGAGATTGTGTGAGTTACTAAACATTGCATCACTCGAACTGTTTAGCATACGATCATGCATTGCCGAGATGTTACTAGCTGAAACTTGGAACGATTTTTCCAGATTACTTGTCCTTGAATTCTTTCTTACTCCCCCGAAGTCTTCTCCTCCGGCTGCTCCTCCTCTCCGGAGACGTGGAAGTGGAACTGCTGTAGCGATCACTCCTCGATGATTCACTACGCGGGGCTATCTACCGCGGTTTTTATTAAACGGATTATTTTTTGCTGTTACACTGAACAATTAACACTATAATAACCGTAACAAAACTCCAAGGATATTTCGAAAAGTAACTTGGAATATTTTCAAATATGTTAAACGCGTGCGCACGGAAAGAAATCCAAAACGCCAATGACCTGAAAATTGAGCGCGCACAATAACGCTGGCTATAATTGCCGCCATTTCTGAAACTTTACGCGCGCAATGTTGCTGAGGTTCAAAACGGATATGACATGTATTTTAGGAGTTTTAAACAGGAAGTGAGCTATTTGGGGCTAATTTCGTCGCACCGGAAAGGAAGTCAAGTATGCTACTCTCTATATTAGGCTTAAAGCCAGGTAACGTCAGGTATAATATTAAATCTCGAGTGCCATTAGAGTTTTACTATAAAAATTCCGCCCTCTAGAGATTGTATCCCTCGTGTGTCTCTAGAGATTGTATCCCTCGTGTGTACCTACCTCTCCAGCTCCAAAGTGACGACATTCCCGCACTGCTTCAGCGCGTCCACCGCCCGCTGATTGGACTTGCCGGCGAGCGAGACTCCGTCGACCGCCACAATGCGGTCGTTGACTCGCACCCGGCCGTTGACTGCTGCCGCACTGCCGGGCGTCACTGACTTGACGAAAATGCCGGACAGCTCTTCTTTCTCGCATACGTAGCCTGGGGACAGGGCACATGACATTTATATATATTGCTTCTGGGCCCACACTATACTATATTCAGGATGGCGAGCTAGCAAAGCGCCTTCTCTGTCACTTTTGTTCTTAAATGATAAGGAAAAAGATAGCGTGAAACCGGTATATGCGCCTCATCTGTCTCCAAATCATGTGCAAGCGCACTTTGTCAGTACTAGCTCGTTATGTGAATGTAATAGAATACCCTGTGTCGTTGTAACCAGAAACAGCGTCGTCACACCTGGGGATTCTTTCTTCTTCCCCGGCCTAGTTCGAACCCAAGACCCCTCGCTTGGGAGGCAGTGCCTCGTACCGCACCGCTGCAGAGGCGGTCCAGGCTTGGTCCAGGTGAAGTAAAAGTGAATCACTCAATGAATTAATCAATCAGCCTACATTCACCCACTGCTGAGTATAAGCCTTATTACCACACATCTACTCAAGCCCTGAATTATGTTTATTTAAAAAACAGGTCAAGTGCGATTCACTCCCGCACAAAAAGGGTTCCTTACTATCGTCCAAGAACATACGCAAAAATCAGGTCTCATATATGGAGATCCCCTTTATTGTTTTAAATCTCGTGTAGTTCATTATTTGTTGCTGTAGCTGCAAAAGAAATATCCATTCTATGTAAATTTAAAGTCTGTTCCTATTACGGTTCATGAGATAGAGCCCCCTAACAGACAGACAGACAGACAAACGGACGGACGGATAACGGAGGCTTAGTAATAGGGTCCCGTTTAGAACCCTTCGAAGGAGGAAAATACAGAATCTGATAATATATCTAATACATAATCTGAAATACAGAAGCGGAGACGTCACTTACCTGCGATGGTTATTCCAAGGCCATTTTCATCTTTCTTTAGTTGCACTGTAAATCTATCAACCTCAGGGGATTCAGCATCTGAAACGCATATAAGTAGAAGATGAATTCCTAGATCTTTGTTGGAATACGTAAATCTTATTGAAATGTACAACGAACGGCGAGCCATCTCAGTAGTTTTAACTCTGTCAGTATATACTGTGATTTTTATTTTTTTTGCAGCTCTAAATATATTTATTATGTTACTTGTACATACATTTTAAAATACTTTGTACAAAACTTAAATATGCAAAAACACACAAACACACACACACACAAAAACACTAAGAAAATAAAGCGCCCCGGACCGTAGCAGATGTAAAGGTCCCCATCACGCTGGCGGCGTTTCCGCGCTGCACTGCGAGGGAGATCCTCTGCATAAGATAGGACCCGGAGCGGTGGTCATAGCCACGGTCCCTCAGGCGGCGCCCTATTTCCCTAATAAATGCCTTGCCCTGCACTCCCCAGGCCCCGGTGGTTTCTATGGCAATCGGGACGAATACATACTGGCCCAAAAGCACAGAGTACTTTTGGGTCTTCATCCTCGCTGCCTCTTCCGCTGCGGCCCCCGGGGTGGACACGGTCGATGCCAGGTGGGAGGGAGCGAATGTGCAGACACACGTCGCATCCCAAAGCAATGACCGTCCCCTCTCCCACGGGATCATGGTCAGGCCATCCGGGCGTTTCCCATCGGTACGACACAGCCCCGCGGGCTCCAATATACAAGGTATATTGGCTGTTACAAGAGCCCGCTTGACGATGTCATTGATAGAGGAGTGCCGGGAAAGCCTGCCCGCGCTTCGAACGCAGTGAAGGCCGTGCCGACCATGAGCGTCCACACCCGCACCACACACACAGGAATGAGACTGGCAGATGTCACAGCCAAGGCGCAAGGCGACAGCCACGCGCAACGTGTCATTGTCCAGAAATGTTCCTAGTTGAGGAGAAGGCAAGGCGTGGAGCCAGAGCCCTGACTCTGGCTGCGAAACTGCGCGCAGTCGTGCCAGCTCGACCCCCGAACTCCGGTCCAATAACTCGTTAAGCGTGACTCCACACGATAACTCATCCCAATTACGTTGTGAGTGCGGGTGCTGGGGCGGAGTGCTACCAGGACACCAATCATGCCATAACCCTAATGCCTCCTCCGCGAAGGGGATACGAAAACCATCACCATGGATATTTAAAATAAGAGTGACAAGGTCTCGCACCCCATGCGACGAAGACAAGAAGGCCGGCAGCTCGGTGCCGCGCAACCGTCGAATGCCTAAACCACCGTGCCTGATGGGCAAAGCTGCTTGGCACCACTGAGAGGAAGTCATTTCGATATTGATAATCGATTCTAATGAGGTCTTCATTACGTTATCATACTCAGTGGATTCCTCCCTACAAAGCCACGTCGGAGCCGTACGCAACGTGTATGTAAGCCTGGGAATTGACAGACAACTCCTCAGGATTGTTAGTGCGACGTGGGCTGGGAGTTGTTGTAAGAGATCCTTAGATGCCAAGAGAGCTCTTGTTTTGGCCGATAAGACACCCGGGATACCCTCGTAGAAGACTGGTGCACCCAATAAAGTAAAGTTGGATTTGTCCAGTAATCTTAACCCTGGGGCTACGGAATAGACTTCTGATAGCACTTCCGGGGAGACCTGGCTGGAACAGGGGTATAATTCGCATTTCTGTGGATTCACTTCCAGCCCCAACCTCGCTAACCCCTCGACAAGTGCTCTCAGATCCTCGATCACTACTTCCGGGCTGCCTCCGATGGTACCGTCATCCAAATACCATACGTTTAGAGGTGACCGCAAGGTGGACACAACATTCTGAATTATAGGTGATGTATTACCGCAGTCCTGTGGCGGTGTCAGCGAGCCTTCGAACACGAACCGCGCCGCCACCAGCATTGTGTTGAACACTTGTTCACTGTCCGCCTCGAGCAGGGAGCGGTCTACTATGCCATACTGTTCGTAACCGTTTTAATATGAGTTATAGGCGATGTATTACCGCAGTCCTGTGGCGGTGTCAGCGAGCCTTCGAACACGAACCGCGCCGCCACCAGCGGTGTGTTGAACACTTGTTCACTGTCCGCCTCGAGCAGGTAGCGGTCTACTATGCCGTACTGTTCGTCACCGTTTTAATAGGCAATTTAAGTTTTGACTCCAAAATATGTTAAATGTTCATTAAATTTTGTTTCACACAACCATATTGGTAGCTATAGGACTCTGCTTCTGTCCGAATACTAAAGTTAGGTTTGTTAGGTCACAACTTTATAATTCAATCTGGAGCCGAAGCGAAGCGGAGAGGAGCATAAATTTTGGTGAAAATTAAGATAATTTAGGATGTAAATGTATTTTTGGGATGTAAATTTTAACTCAAATTGGTAAGCAGTTAAACATACGCCGTGTTACCATAAAACTAGTTTAAACTCAAAACCAACGTTAAACCCTGCACATTTTTGTCTTTAAACAAGTGTTGAACAGGAGTTTATTTTTTTGTGATAAGACCCAAGCCGTTTTAATATAAGTTATAGGTTGTGTTACCGCTATCTTGCGGCGGTGTCAGCGAGCCGTCGAACACGAACCGCGCCGCCACCGGCTGCGTGTTGAACACTTGCTCGCAGTCCGCCTCGAGCAGGTAGCGGTCGAGAGCCTCCGGGTCCGAGAGCAGCCTGGAATATGTAGGCAGATGGTGAAAGATTATATATGTGGTTGAGACAATAGCTATCCAGATAATTGCTCCTTTCAGTGGGTTTCTAAAATGCTCCCCTGTACAGGGGGCAGGGAAGCAGGGAAGCAACAAACTGTTTATTGGGGGGACGGGGATTAGAGCTTCAAGATACTTTTCCGACTTTTGAGCTAAAAATAGCACCTTCACCGCTTGGTTTTAGGTTCTCAGGCGGAATAATTCTATTCCTTACTCGTTCCAAAAGGCTTTTTACGAACCTCGCCTTCGGCTCGTGCCGTAAACTTATCGGTTCGTAAATATAAGCCCTTTCGAACTCTTGGGAAATGTACTTTTCACCCCAGCGGCAGCGGCTCGAACATGGCGGTTTTGCTGCTTGAAACCAGTGAGGAAAATGCAATTTTGCTGCGAGCGTGAAAAAAACTAACTTTTTAATTTTTCATATCGTAGGTTAGACGCAGGTCATCTTTCCATACTGCGGGGTGTAATACAAACTTGGAACATTTGAACTTCATTCTCTCTGTCACTTTCACACCGTTACGAAAAAAGAGAGAGATAAAATATGTCGATTATTCATTCGTCTTCGAAACTTCGTAGTAGGCCCCCAAAAAGCGGAAATGAAAAACTCGTTCCGAAACAAAATAACTTAAGCAATTGTAGTAATTTTACTTTTCATTTATAATTTTTTCTTTAAGTATAAGTAAGTACATCTTGGACATTGGACAAGTTTGTATCAGAAAAATGCATAAACAAACGGACTTAACTTTTTCTTAACGTCATGTAAAGTTAATGTTGTGGGAAAGAGTAATTGTAGTTAATGTTTGTTATTTCATATGTGTTTGTTGTTTTATTTTTTACATAAAAATTATTTAATTGCTTTTATGTGGCGTTTTATTCTTTTGCGATATATGTTCTCGCCACTGGGGTGAAAAGTTGTATGTATCACACGAGAGCAAAGATATTTGCATCTCGTGCCTTTGAGTCCCTCGCTACGCTCAAGATTCTAATTTTGAATCACTCGCTACGCTCGTGATTCAATTATAGAGTATTTCGCTTGCTCGGGACTCAACATCAACACTCGCAGCCAAAATCTACTTTTCTATCTTGTTGAACAAATAACTAATTTCATCCCCTTTATTCGAAAAGTGTCGTTTCGTTCCTCGATTGCCGGGAGCAACGTAGCTCTTTTCTCCACTAGACATTTTAGCGGGCGGGAATGACATTTGAATTTGGAATATGAATCGTTCATAGCAAGTAAATATTGTCATACCTGTTTAGTCACAAAAATCCCGGAAAATATAAATAAATCGACAACAACATCAGATCCAAATAAAACGGTGACTATACATTTTCAAAATTGCGCTAGTGTGACAAATATAAATAATATAAATAAGTTTTGTAATTGGTGCTGGTATCATTAATTTTTGAGTTCATATGTAATTTTTATGAATTAAACTCATTCATTAATTATGTTAAAGCGTCTATTAATTATTTTCTCATAAAAGGAGATGAAAAGTTGAATCACTCGGGAGCAAATTTAATTTTTTCTCGGGGGAAGTACTTTGAACTCTCGCTTAATCACTTTCTATAAAAGATCCCTTCGCTGATCGCTCGGGGTTCTACTATAGAATCGCTCGTTTCGCTCTGAATTCAAAATAGCGCCATCGCCGTAAAAATAATATTTGGCTCCCTTGATATGCAATCTACTATTTCCCTTTTACAGAGGTTTTGTGATAACTGTCTTATTATACGTGCTATCATGTCGAATTATTTGATTCGTTTATTTTGTCTGCCGCTCAGGTGTACTCAGCCACACACTCGTCGAAGGGGATGGGAAGTACCGAGGAAAGTAGGCAGGGCCGTAGTGTGGCCACGTTACATGTGTTGTCGGTTTTTTGGCATGGGTCAAAGGGCGGCAATATCGGCCAATAGCTACATTAGGCGTCGCGATTAATTGCGCGAATAGAGCGGTGCGTGGCCAGAGTCCGCCGGAGAGAGCAAAATCTCGGCAGCGCGAGGAGCAGAGCGATGAGCAGCACGAGGAGCATAGTGTATCAGGGGCATAAGAGCTAGCTCTAAGGGGGCGATGCCCACTCGACAGACAAGACAGAGCCTTGACACGAAGTCGGAGACAAGGCTCAGGCGCGCGCGTATTTTTGTCTCGCTCTGTTTGTGTCCAGTGGGTGTAGGGACAGACGCCGGCACTCACCTGGCGGGCACGAGAGGAGCGCGGTCGGCGGACGGCGCAGCAGGGTCGGCAGCACGCGCCACCACCAGCCGCACGCGCGTGCCCGACGCGCGCAGCACACCCGCCACCTGCTCCGATCCCATGTCCAGCAGGCTCACCTGGGAACACACGAAACAGCTGGCTTCAAACGCTTAGGTACGCGCACAAAGCTACTGGAATAAATATCGCAAGCCCTCAAGTTGCAGGCGGTCCGACTGTGGAACGCACTTCCTTGCACTTTATGAGACAGTCCCACTCTTTTTTCTTTCAAAAACCGGATAAAAGATCACTTCCTCTCTTTCATGATAATAGTTATAGTACGTATATTATTACTTTATGTACAGGTTTTTGTATATAGATATATTTAGGTACTTATTTAGTAACAGTATGCCACTGCTGGCCAAAGGCCTCCCCGGTTCTAACCCACACATCTCTGATAGCCGCAGATTATTATAGATTAGATATTGTGCACTGCCTACCCTTTATGGTAAATTTCCATGTCATTCCTTGGTTTGCTGGAAGAAAATCTTTTTAGAGATAGCTTGGATTAGGCTTGGCGACCTCTGAGGCGTTGCGGTTTGAGGCAGGGCTTCCCAAGCGAGAGGACCCAGGTTTCAATCCCGGCTGGGAGGAAGCAAAATAATACCCAGGCCTTGGATGTGTGTAACGTGGCTGTTTCTGGTTGCCATGATACAGGTTATCCTAGTGTGGGGCCAGAAGCAATGTATTTGCCTGTTTGTCTTTATGCAAAACTGTACAGCGATTTGGAGCTGTTCCCATAATGCTGTGCAAATTAACATTTATAATAATAAAATTAATAAATAAAATAAATGTTTATTTATAAAAAGTACATAGACTCATACGTTGCCACTGGCCTAAACTATGTTTAAGTCTCGCACACACTTTTGCTATTGTTGATTTGTACATATGTTTTCCACTAATGTAGCTTTTATATATCTGTGTGCAATTAATAATTATGAATAAACTGGTTTGTAACAGGTAAATGTGCAAGGCTTATGTTTAAACGATTACCAAAAACTCACCTATTTTACTACCAATAAATTCGAAATGACTGCCAGAAAGGATAAATGTCCACCAAATTGTGTTTGGATAAATTATCACCAAACTTCTTTTTATGTTTTGTGTACTTAAGTTTATGTTTTAAGTGTGTTTTGTTGTTCTTAAATGTTCAACCTAACACGAAGGATAAAGGGGGCTTCGCTTCGTTCACCCCCTTTACCCTTCACCTAAGCTACCGCAGTATTTTGCCCTGATAGTTTTTGCAACTTTTGGTGTTCACTTATCCATTTTGGGTAGGAAAAAAATATTTTGGTGATCATTATATTTGTTGCCAATGTGCAAACGAGTCTAAAGTGACTTGAGTAAAGTAATCCTTTGATTGGCCCCAAGTGTCTTTGAATAGGATAGGACAGATAAAATGATTATAAGAAAACAGTCCCCTTCCAGCCTTTGTCATTCCAAAGTGCGTTGGCGCGCATTAAACATTAAAAAAACATTTATTTACAGGTACATAAATTGCTTTTGGCCCTACACTAGGACGACTCAAGCATATAAACATCCAAGACCAGGGGTTTCTTTTTTCTTTCCCCTCAGCCAATATTCAAAACCGGAACGTGTGGGAGAAAAAATTAAATTATTGACAATCTAAACAACTCACCTCTCCAATCTGTAGTATGTGGTCTCCGGAGCGAAGTCTACCGTCGCGGTCGGCAACCCCTCCCGCTAGGATTGTCTTCACAATGACACCACTCGTCCTTGCACCGATTATACCTGAGATGGGATACGAGCTACTTATAGGGGCCTTAATGAAGATAAACTATCAAGTATATATTTAATTAAGGCCCCTATTACATTATCATTTGAATGAATGATATATCTTTCGCACTTACTCACTATAGGTGAGAGAGTAAGCACTATGATAGGATCATATATATATATAGGATAGTGTAATAAGGGGCCTTATAGTTTAATACTACTACAATTAATACTGTGCAATTTCTAAAAACCTTGACCTTGAATTGAATTCTCATGTCTAAACCATTTGTACATATAACAATATAAAGTTCTCGAGTTGCCTTTGTAAATTAAACTCACCAAAGCCTAAACCAGTGCCATCATTGACCAAATTGATGATCTCAACTTGAGCCCAGTCGCCTGCCACAATGTAATTAGAAGTTGAAGCCAAAGAGTCGTCATTTCTTGATGCAAGATCCAGTAAGCCACGGCTCTGAAATAGTAAATGAAGTTAAATGAGAAAATACTAGTGGAGGAACCATTACCATATATTTACTGGTTAGGTAATCTTTTTCATTGGATATAATATACAAAAGTAAAATTAGAAGTTATGGTTACAGGAATCAACGGAAAGGAAAACCATTTTGATAATAAAAGGCAATAAAAAAAAATACAAAACCATGAAACATTGGCATAATTGTAAATGTATCACAATAACAATGTCACCTGTTGGGGGGACATGCTGGAGTCCACAGATGCCGTGTCCAACCCATGAATTCTCTCATTGTCCGATCCAAACTCCAGACTGTGCGGTGGTGATAGCTGAGGAACACGCTGCTCCTCTTCACCTTCATGGCTGCCGTACAAATTCCTCGCTTGTAAGGCAAGCTCACCTGATCAAAAATAAAAAGTTCACTCTAATATTAGCAGCACAACTAAGGATTTTTTCTTTCAAAAGGTCAGTGTTACTCCTACTGATTTTAATGTAGTGCAGCAGGATGCTCCTGTACAACATTTTTTGCAATCTGCTGGTGTAGTTACCCCCTCCAGCCGTTTTCACAACTGCGCTTCGCAACCAGTTGCGAATTAAGTCTTTGTTCTAGTTCCGAATCAAGATAACTTTTTCCTTAGCCGCAACTAGGAATCCTTAAGTTTAGCAACCAGTTGTAGCAAGGTTTATTTTTCCTTATTCACAACCTTCGCTAACAGTTTGATGACACTATATATTGTAGATTTGCATACAGACTTTTGGCTCTGTCCACTACAACAATATCTATAGATACCAGGTATCTAATCTTGACAATGCACTCATTGCGACGTGCTCACGCCATGTAATTTCAGAACATCTGCAACTAATGGTATTTCACAGACTATTTTAAAAAAACCAGCCAAGTACGTGTCGGATTTAAGGAATCATAGCAAATGTAGAATATAAGTCTAAAAATTAGAGAAATTCTAAGAAACTTGATAGGCAAATTAAAAATAATGGTATTATATATATATATATATATGTGTGTGTGTTATAGATAATATATATATATGTAATAATAAATATTATCACCAAATATTAAAAGGTCATAAGTGAAAGGGAAGTCAAAAATTTCTCCGGCACAAAATTTTGCAAAAAAAAAACAGAATATGGTGGGTTCTCATTCCTTTGTTTCGCAATAATTTTTTAAAGCAAAAATACATAATTATCTCCTTTACGAGTTCCAAACAACGTTGGGGTGAGTAATATTTTTTTCAAGCCAACCATACCCAACCATTTCATAATATAGTCAATTATTTCATGAAATAATCAGAAAGCGTTTAATTTCACGAAAACATGTCTTTTTTAAAACATTTGTATTTTATGTGTTATGCATGACAACCCGAATGGCCGAGTCGGCAGTGACCCTGCCTACGAAGCCAAGGGTCCCGGGTTCGAGTCCCGGTGGGGGCAAATATTTGTTTAATGAGAACGGATATTTGTACCCTAGTCATGGTTGTTTATCAATCTAAGTATAATATTTATCTATATAAGTATGTGTATCGTTGTCTAGTACCCAAGATACAGGGAATCCTAGTTTGGGGCTAGATCAATGTGTGTAAATAGTGTCCAAGGTATTATTATGTCAACCTAACACGAAGACTATCCGGGGCCTTCGCTGCGCTCACCCTAAGTTTTCACCTAAGCTACTGCAGTGTAAAATCTAAAATATTTCTTCGTTCAATGAAGTTCAACCATGGTTGGCTATATCATGATATAGTCAATTCTACGATATTGTTACGACATAAACAAGATGTGTATACTGTGAAAGTGACAGACGATGGATGGACTGACGCACACGTCAATGAATACTTTGTTTTATTTTGTTGAGTAAAATAGTAGATTGACATTGCGATTTTTCATTTCAATGGCAGGATAATTTGACAGATAACGTGAGTGTTTCACAAATCGTCACCAGGCAGCGCTAGTGCAGATGTAGACCTGTCGTTTTGTTTTTGTTGTTTGGAACGTTGGAACTGAGGTGAGAGCGACTTTTTGTAAATGTATCAATATCACATTTTTAAACGATGCCTTCATTTTGTGTTGTACCTGGGTGTGCTTCTAGAACAACCGGACATCGTTTCCCTAGCGATAGTAACAGAAAAAAGCTGTGAATCGCATAGAATACGCCGAGACAAATTCAAACCCACAGTTCATGCTAGTGTCAATTCGATCTTTATTTCGTTAACATTCCAGCTTCCATATCTATCAATCATTTGTAGGTAAAAATCAAAGATAAAGATTAAAAACAATGAAAAATAACCCAATTACGGACGAAAGTAAACATCGTTTGAGTTTGACAGGTCTCCATCTACAGCAGCGCCACCAAGCGGGATACATTTTCTGTCATCCTGCCATTACATCTATTCATTATCTTATCCACTGGTTGCGAATTAAGAAATGCTTACCTCCCATAAGCACGTAAAGCTAAACCTCAAAATTTTCCCCAAGAAAGCCCATAAGCAAATCAGACCTAGCCCAAGACGCGGTCACCTATTATTTGTGCCGCCTAGACGATTGGCCAAGTCAGATCACTTATTGTCCACAATTGGCCGTAAGCTGTACGCAATACCCGACGACGAAACAATAATTTTATTATAACATATATCAGATATATGAAATGTATATTTTAAATATTACGCTTAATCTAAATTGAAATTATGTTAGTAATGATACAATGATAATGAAGAATGAAATTATTACTCTAGTGACGTGTAAACTATGTTTATTAATAAACAATTCAATACAATCCAATTCATCGCAACTATCAATGTAAGTTTGGGAGGTACTTATTCTTTGTTCGCAATCAAGTTGCGGATAAGGATAAAGTTCTCTTGATTTGCAACTGGTTGCGAACGAAGAATAAATTTTTTAATTCGCAACTGGTTGCGAATCACAGTTGCAAAAACGGCCGGAGGGTAGTAACTTAATCTCACTAAGAGGAAATTGGTGTGATTTCTGTGCCACGCCACCAGCATTATCATAGTTAAAATTATGTGAAATTACCTGCAGGAGTGATATCAAAGTCGCCCGGCAGTATTGAAGGGTGGTGTGCCACCTGCGTGGCAAGCATTCCCACCGAGTCATGTAATGTTGCAATACTCCGCAGTATCGGACTCTCTAGGAGGTTGATCAGCATGTTCAAGTCATCATTTGTAGCTGCCTGAAATTTGCCAGACCATGATTAACATAATTAATTATCTTTGAAGACTTGACTACCAATTGGGTAATTCTATAGTGGCTGGTGGAACAGTTGACTCAAGAATAACATATATTCTGACTTGTAACTATTTATTTGGATCAAATATAACTCAAATAGATATTCTTAAATAGATAATGAACCCACTTTCAAAACTTACACCAAAAATATAATTGATGTACATCTATCTCACCTCCGTCCTAACAATATTTTAGTCTATACATAACCAGATATAATTCATTGTGGTCTGACATGGTTCATTAGACTTTGTGATAGACTAAAATAAAGCACCTATTCAGCTTACTTTATACAAAAAAAAAATATATAACCACTACATTTGTGGCTGATGGGACATGATTTACCCTTTGATATAGCTTGTGGCATAGAAATACACCAAAAAAGTTCACAAAAAGCCAATTCTTACTTTTCCAAAAAGCCGCTCTTCTTCAAAACACATTTTGAGGTCAGAAAAACAACTTTTGGTTTTAGTGTGCCTGTTGGGACATGCTATAAGTCATTGGAATTTACGAGATTTTAAGTTAAGTTTTTACCATTTTCACATTTTCATGATGTCGAATTAACATCTATGAAATACTCTTACACTAAAACACGCTTTCAACTTGAAATTACAAATTAAAACGCAGAAAATAGTGTTGCGAACTAATGCCAAAAACTGCACAAACCTTTTTTAACATCACAACTTGCTATGGACAGAAAACTGACAGGGTTGTGTTTTATATACACTTGAGAGCAATAAAATCGACGACCCCGTCCATCATGACCTTAGAGCGTATTTATGGAATAGACTGTCCCTTTTCATATTATTGTTTGGTACCACTGGAAAGCTTGCTCTCTTACCTATCTAATGGTACCAAACAAGCGTATATGGGCATGCAGCAGCACACACAGCATCGGCAATCGGAACTAAAAGTTTTTCGCACCCACCCAGCAGTTTCAAGAACAAAAAGTTTTTAGAAACTACCCGCCCCCGCTCTTCTCTCTTCGGCTCTTCTCCCCGCCCGTCGTGTGCTCACTGCGCCCGCAGTGACGTCATCGCACCGCGGCTGCCTACGTGCTTCTAAAGCTAGAAGCGCAGGACACGTTGCGGTGCCGCAACCACCACCCACGGACCGACCCCAAACGGAGAGGAGGAAGGAGAAGAAGGAGAAGACACGCCCGTCTCCGGAGTTGACCCTACGCAGCACCTGTGGTGTTGATCGACTGCTCGCCGGCACTTCACTGGGCCTCCTCGGATTTATTCGAGGTCTCACCCGGTGGAGGAAGACCGCGTTAAGTCGGCACCACAGAGCCTGCATAAACTCCGGAGAAGTAAGAGGAAGACCCCGTTGCTACAAACGATGAAGAGAAGCCGCAAGCCGGAGGACCCACCCCCCCCGCCCCCCGACGAGCCGGATCCGCCTGATGTGCGGATCCAAATCGACCGACGACGGCGCCGAATAATACAAGTCGTGAAGCGCGACATATTTACCGGCGAGACGTTCGACCTCGCCGGCAACCTGCTGCAGTTGCGACAACCCGGCGCCGCCTCCAGCCCCATCACGGGCACACCGACCCACGAGGGGGGCAGGGAAGAGTTCTTCCGCCCCCCCCCCGACTCACCAACTGAATTCCCGACCGAGGTGCCGGCGAATGAAGACGCTGCCCGCAGAGCCGCGGCAACCGCCCTGCTCGCCTCCTTATCGCCGCCACCACCGCCGGCGATGAAGAAAAGCCCGGTGCGGCCGACGCTGCCGACGAAGTTCCCCAACCTCAACCTGGGGAACGCACCGGGGGCCGTCCCGAGGCCCCCAAACCCGCTCATACGGGTGCTACAGGGGTCTGCGCAGACACAGTCACGCGACCCTAGCATTAGTAGCGAATGGGAGGAGCTAGCGTTGGCCACGCCCCCCGCTGAACCAACCACCATTGAGCGCGAGGAAACCGACGACGCGTCGACCAATCCGGACGCGATGGAAACGGCGGCTGTAACAGAAGCCGAAATGGAAGTGCCGCAGTCCACAAGTGGGGTTTCTTACGCCGCGGCATTACTACAGCCGCCGAAGCCCAAATCGCCGCGACCCACCACACCGCCAGCGACCGCCACAACAGAACCTAAGCCGAAGAAAAACCACCCGCCCATCGTGGTGGAGAACCTGCCGGCCTGGGCTACCCACTTTGCCCGGCTGAAGGAAGCCCTAGGCCATGCCCCCAACGCGCGACCCTTTGGAAAGGGGGTCCGCTTTACGCCGCAGAGCCCGGAAGAATACCGGCAAATCGTCCGGTATCTGGACGAGGCGGCCCGCGCCGACAAGACCATCTCATGGTTTTGTTACTCTCTGGACGCAGACCGCCCCTTCAAGATTGCTATCCGAGGGCTCCCGGCAACCACCCTGCCCGAAGAGGTCGCCGCAGCGCTGGCCAGCGTAGGCTTCCCGACGCAGCATGTCCGCCAGATTCCCGGCCGGATGGGCCGCGCCGGCTGCCTTTTCTTCGCCCTGCTGGCGGAGAAGCAGACTCCCGGCAGCATCGAGAGGCTCTACAGGGTGAAGGAGCTGCTCTGCATGCCGGGCATCACCATTGAGGGATGGCGCGGCCCAAAGGGGCCCTCGCAGTGCCATCGGTGTCAGTCTTTCGGCCACTCATCGACCAACTGTCGCCGCCCTGTACGCTGCGTGCGATGTGGAGAAGGGCACGCAGCTACTGACTGCCAGCGGCCGAAGTCAGAGGCCGCCACCTGCGCAAACTGCGGCCAAGGCCACCCGGCCAACAGCCGCCGATGCAAGGCGCTGAAGGAGGAGGCGCGCAAGCGCGGCATCACTATCGCGCCGCCACTGCCGCCCCAACAACAGCGCCCCAAGAAGACCGCGCGCCCAACGGCCCGCCCGGCTGCCCAACCCGCGGCCCGCCCGGCTGCCCAACCCGCGGCCCGCACGGCTGCCCAACCCGCGGCCCGCACGGCTGCCCAACCCGCGGCCCGCACGGCCCCCCCTCAACCTACGACCCATGCCGCCACTCAACACGAGGCCCGCCCCGGCCCCTCCACACACCCAGATGTGGAACCGCTGGGGTCACCAACATCGCCGCCGATAAAGCGCCCCCGCCTTGCCCAGCCGGGCGAGACCAAGGGCGCCACCATCAGAACGCCGGCCAACCCGCCCACCACCCGAGGCGAAGAGGCGAAACCCCGTAGGAAGCGGGGCAAGAAGCGCCGGAACAGAAAGAAGGCGTCTGAAGAGCCCACCGCCGAGCCGCCACTTGAGCCCGCCCAACCTGCGAGCCGCCCCCCACTGCCAGCCCGCCCCCGCCCACGGGAGCCGGCAGCACCCGCAGCCCTACCCACGGAGCGCCAGGAGGCTCCACTCATGGCCGCGCTGCTCGACGCCATCGACCTTATCAGCGCGGCCATACAGGCGATCGTGGATAGACGCGATCCATTGCTGCCCCTACTGCGGGGGCTATCCAATTTGAAGGCCACAATCTCGTCCGGACACAATGCCTAAAGACCTAAGGCTTGTGTACTGGAACCCGGACGGGATCACCAGCAAGACGACAGACCTGAGGCTACTCGTGCAGGAGCATGATGTGCATGTCGTGCTTCTGTGCGAGACGAAGCTGCACCCCAGCCGAGAGCTCCGACTGCCCAACTTCTTCGTGTACCGCCGCGACGAGTTATCTCCGAGAGACGTGCCGTACAGAGGCACGGCGGTTCTCGTGAGACGGGACCTCGTCCACGAAGAGTTGGAGCTGCCCGCCTTCAAGACTACGCGGTCCATAGGCGTCCGTCTGAAGACGGCCGACACGGAGCTCAAAGTCTTCGCAGCCTACAAGCCTCCCGGCGACGTCCACCATTTCTACCCGGAAGACATCCGAGCGATGATGGAAGGAGCGACCCCCACACTGGTCGCAGGCGATCTCAACGCCAAGCACCACCAGTGGGGGTCCCACAGCATCAACCCCGCCGGAAGGGCCCTACAGGAAGATGCTGAGAACTCCAACTACGAAGTACTCAGCCCGGGGGCCCCGACACACTACCCGACGAACCCCATGCATCGCCCGGATGTACTAGACGTCGCCCTGGTCAAGAACGTACAGTTCCCCATCGCCATCGGGGAGCTGTACGACATCGACACCCCCCACCTGCCTATCTTGCTGGTCCTCGGGGTGGAGGCCGATCTCACGTCGGCACCGCGTCCAAGAACGAAGACGGACTGGCACAAATACCAGCTGGAGTTGAACACAACGCAGCTCCCCGGCGGTGTCTCTACCAAGGAAGAGGTAGAAGCCGCGGCAGTGGCCATCACCACAGCCATCACCACCGCTCAAGCCGCAGCCACCACCACCAAGCCACCGCCGGTCTTGCGGAAGGAGAGGCTCCCTCCACACCTCCGCAAGAAGTTGGACCTCAAGCGCCGTCTTCGTCGAACCTGGCACCACACGCGCTGCCCCGTGATCAAGGCGGAGATCAACCGGCTCGGAGAAGAACTGCGCGCGGGCATCATCGAGCTGAGGGGACAGTCCTGGGAACGCACCATTGACCAGGCCTCCCAAGATGACACCGCCCTTCACCGCCTGAACCGCAGCCTGACATCAACTCCCGAGCCGGTCTGCCCCATGTTTGATCACACGGGCAGGCGCCGCTACGCCGCACGAGATCGAGCCGCCATACTGGCCGACCACTTCGCTGGGCAGTTCCAGCCCAACCCCATCGCCGACTACGAGCACAACGCCGCTGTTGTGGAGTGCGTAGAGCGCTTCCTGGCGGCCCCCGCGCCTCCCCTCGCCGGCGACTACTTCATGTCGCCCCGCGAAGTCCGGAAGGTGGCCCTGAAGCTGAACCAGCGGAAGGCCCCGGGCCCGGACGGAGTCGTCGCGGGGGCCCTAGTACAGCTGCCAAGGAGAGCCGTCGTCTCGCTGACGCGGCTGTTCAACGGCATCCTGCGCACCGGACACTTCCCCGCCCTCTGGAAGGAGGGCAAGGTGATCGTCATCCCCAAGCCGGGGAAAGACAGAAGACACCCGAGAGGCTACCGCCCGATCACCCTGCTGCCTCATATCGCCAAGCTGTTTGAGCGCCTGCTGTTACGGAGAATCCTGCCCCACATCCAGCTGAGGGCAGAGCAACATGGCTTCCGTGACAGCCACAGCACGACGCTCCAGCTGGCGAGAGTCCTGCACTACCTGGCGTCGGAGCTGAACAGGGGCCGATACACCGTCGGGGTCTTTCTTGACATCGAGAAGGCCTTTGACCGAGTGTGGCACGAGGGGCTCCTCTACAAGCTCCTGGACGCAGGTGTGCCCCCCATGATCGGGCAGATCGTGGCCTCCTTCCTGGAAGACCGGCGGTTCTTCGTCTCGGTCGAGAATGCACACTCCCAGACGAAGGCCATCAGCGCAGGAGTCCCGCAAGGCAGCTGCCTTTCGCCGGTGCTCTACGCGCTCTACACCAACGACATCCCCACACTCGAGGGCCATCTCGAGGAGGGGGTGGAAGACGTTGTGCTCGCCCTCTATGCCGACGACAGCGCCTACTTCGCGTCGTCGCGCAAAATTGAGCTCGCCTGCAGGAAGATGCAGCGACTCCTGGACCTGCTGCCGCCCTGGCTGGACAAGTGGCGGACCGCGGTGAACGTCGGGAAGACAACAGCCCTGTTGACCACCCGCTCCCGTCGTCCGACCCCGCTACAGCTGAGGGGCCGGGACATCGAATGGCAATCGACGGTGAAATACCTCGGTTGCAACATCGACTGCTCGCTGCGCATGGTCCCGATGGTGCAACACTGCATCAACCGGGCCAAAGCCGCGCGGGCAATGCTCCGGCCTGTCCTGTCGTCCAGCCTGCCTCTGAGAGCCAAGCTGCGGGTGTACAAGGCCTATGTGCGCTCGCGGCTCACCTACGCGGCTCCAGCATGGTACGCCCTGCTGTCGAAGACCCAGAAGGCACGGCTGCAGCGGTTCCAGAACATCTCCCTGCGGGTGATCACAGGAGCCGGGCGGTACGTGCGCAACACCACCATCATGAGAGATACCCGGATGCCCACCGTGGAGAAATTCGTCGCGCGGCTCGCACGGCGCATGTACGACTGCGCCGACAACAGCCGCCACGCACATCTCCACGACATTGCTCCGCACCACGCACGTCCGCCTGAAGGCAGACCACTCCCAAGAGAGTTGCTGCTCATCCCACTGTCGCCAGTGTAAGCCCGCAGAAGAGGGCGAAAGCACGGCACAGTGGAGAAGAAGAAGCTCCCGCACCGTTGTCGCCAGTGTATGCCAATAGACGGCGAAAGCACAGCGCAACGAAGACCACGCGAGGCCCCTGACAAGTAGGGGCCACCCAAGACCGGGGGGGACGTTACCCCCCGAGTTGACGCCGCGGGCATGAGGCAACCATAAGTCCTCGACCCCGCAACCGTAGTGGTCCTCGCGCTCCGCGCGAGAACACACTCCGCAGACCACACGGCTTGTTTGGTACCATTAGATAGGTAAGAGAGCAAGCTTTCCAGTGGTACCAAACAATAATATGAAAAGGGACAGTCTATTCCATAAATACGCTCTAAGGTCATGATGGACGGGGTCGTCGATTTTATTGCTCTCAAGTGTATATAAAACACAACCCTGTCAGTTTTCTGTCCATAGCAGCAGGTATAGAAGGGTAAATTTTCCCAAATTAGCCATTATCGCCGCTTCCGAGTGATGGTGCAAGACGCCGTCTCCGAGGAACACCCCGTTGCAGCCGGCGTCCCTCAGGGGTCCGGCCTGTCTCCAGCCTGTTACTCCCAATATACGGACGACATCCCCGTCGGGCCGGGTGCCCAGCTGGCACTCTACGCCGACGACGCTGCCTACTATGCGTCGTCGATCCAGGCTCGGCACGCTGCGGTCAAACTGCAGCGCACCCTGGACATCTTGCCCGACTGGCTCGCCAAGTGGCGGTTGTCCGTCAACATTGGGAAGACGCAGGCGCTCATCACAGGCCAGTCCCCCCTTCCACCACCACTCCAGCTCCAAGGACAGGACATCGCGTGGTCTCCGCAGGTGAAGTACCTGGGAGTGACCATCGATCGCCGGCTCACCATGAAGCAACATGTCGACAACGTCGTCAACCAGGTCAAGGTGGCACGCGCCAAGCTGCGTCCACTTCTCGACTCCAGCCTCCCTCTGAGGGCGAAGCTTGGGATCTACAAGTGCTACGTGAAATCCCGCCTCACCTACTCGGCACCGGCATGGTACGCCCTGTGCTCGGAGACGAACAAACAGAGACTCCCAGCCCAAGAGAACCTCTCTTTGCGTACCATCGTCGACGCCCCCCGCTACGTGAGGAATGCGACGATCCAGAGGGACCTCAGATGGGAAACAGTGGACCAGTTTGTCCAGAGGCTGGCGAAGGGCATGTTCGCGCGTGCGGATAGCTCACAACATACGCATATCCGCGACATGGCGCCGTACCACGCGCGCCCGCCCAACCGCCGCCGCCTGCCACGCGACCTGGTTGCCTAGCCGGCGATCATCCAACGGAACACCCCAAGTGAGAAGATCTCCACCGCCCGCGAGGGCCCCCCGATGACCTGTCCATAGGAGTGGACAGAGGCGCTTCCTCAGGAAGAGATCCGTTGATCTGACCCTGACTCCCCACGCCCCAGAATGGGTGCGTGAGAAGATTGCATGATTGAATTAGCCATTATTCATCAATTAGCTCTCTACCTGCACACTCGCTCACGAACAATACGGGTCTTGAAAAAGCCGAAGAATGGATACAACACCAGAACAAGCTGCCCAAACTGTGGCCCTTATTCAAGCAGGGTTTAATCATGCTCAAGTGGCTCGGCAGCTGAACCTCAGTCATTCTGCTGTTCGACGTGTCTACAGACGGTTTCAAGAAACTGGAGGCTATGTTCGGAGAAGAGGATCTGGCCGACATCGCGTCACCATTAAGCGAGATAATCGATTTTTTGTAACGACTGCGTTACGAAATCGTCACCTTGACACGGTTCGGCTGCGACTGAGGCTTCAAGAAGCACGCCATGTTACTGTTAGTCGTTGGACAGTGAGAAGAAGACTTGCAGAAGGCGGCTTGACTGCACACAGGCCAGCTACAGGTACGAAATTGACCCCAGCAAATCGGCAAGCCAGACTCCGATTTGCAAGACAACATTTGAATTGGACTATGGATCAATGGAGGACTGTATTGTTCTCGGATGAATGCAGAATTTGCCTGCATGGCAATGACGGAAGGGGAAGAGTATATTGAAGATCTACAGAGCGATTTGCACAATGCTGCATCCGTGAACGCGTTGCATTTTTTTTTTTTTATAATACCTTGGACACAATTTACACACATTGATCTAGCCCCAAACTAGGATTCCCTGTATCTTGGGTACTAGACAACGATACACATACTTATATAGATAAATATTATACTTAGATAGATAAACAACCATGAATACGGTACAAACATCAGTTCTCATCAAACGAATATTTGTCCCCACCGGGACTCGAACCCGGGACCCTTGGCTTCGTAGGCAGGGTTACTGCCGACTCTGCCATTCGGGTCGTCTGGCGGTGGATCTTGTATGGTCTGGGGAGGAATTTATCTTGAAGCAAAGACGGAGATTCTGGTCATCTTCGGCCCGGACAACAATAACAGAAGGGGTCTTACTGCTCAGCGCTACATTGAAGAAGTTCTGGAAGACCATGTGATGCCGTTTGGAGGTCTTATTGGAGATAATTTTCTCTTTATGCAAGACAGTGCCCGACCCCACACTGCAGCGGCTACGCGTCAATATCTTCAGGAGGTCAACATTCCAGTGATGGAGTGTCCAGCGCGGAGTCCTGACATGAAGCCAATTGAACACATGTGGGCAGAGTTGAAAAGGAAAATTATGGCCAGAGATGCCCCTCCCACAAATCTCGGCGACCTGCAAATCGCTGTGCAAGAAGAATGGGAGGCGATACCTCAAACTTCCGTCGTGAGGTTGATCAGATCGATGAGAAACCAAATGAGAGACGTTATTAGAGCAAGAGGAGGCAATACTTCTTATTAAAAAACTGATTCAGTCTTTTTATTTTAATAAATGTCAATTTTGTTTTACCTTTACCATGTCTTTTATTTTATCAATTAATTACCCAGATTGTACGACCCCTCCTAAAAATGTGTACATACACACCATATACGCTTGTTTGATACCATTAGATAGGTAAGAGAGCAAGCTTTCCAGTGGTACCAAACAATAATATGAAAAAGGACAGCCCATTCCATAAATACGATCTAAGGTCATGATGGACGGGGTCGTCGATTTTATTGCTCTCAAGTGTAGTTCTTCCTCAATTTAATTGTAACGAGTTGTTTAATGGGTAGCTGGTAGTCACTTTCTTAACAACGTGCTTTTCTTTCTTGATGGGCGGATGCTTCCCTCCCCCCCTACCCCCTAATCAAGAAGAAACGATTCTAAACCTTTACCAAATGGCATTTCTCGTTTTTTCAAACTAATGTTTATGGATTATAAAAATATGTTTAATATACTGTTCTCCATGGAATGTCCCAATTGGTAATATGATCCACCAAAAGTGGGGCTTAAGATATAGTTTTTTGATGGGCCAAGATCACACACACCTTTTGGTGGCCTCTTTATCATAGAAATTTCGCCAAGATATTGTTACGAGCGTGGGGTTCGTATTTGATAGAAAAGCACGAATTAATCCACTAAATAAACCACTCACTTTATTACCCAAATTACGCACTTACAATTCACACGAACTGTACTTAAAATCCACTAATTAAAACACACACATTATTTCACTAATTATGCACTCACTATTCACAAGAAGAGTCTTTCTCTCCGATTATCCTTGTACTAGCACTCGATCGCAGTTAAAATGTAACTAACTCGCGCCGGCCGTCGGCGCCTTTTATATCTCGAGGAGCCGCTCTGGACACATTGTCCACACATATCGCGAATATTCTAGTAAGGACCAGCGTGGGGGCCGAGAACATTCGAGACCATATATGTCTCTCTCTAATGGTGCACTCTCTGTCACACCCTTCTCGAATGTTCCGAGTACAGCTATCTCTTTCTAGTAGTACTATCTCTGTCACTCCTACCGGATATTTCGCCATATAACGATTTGTGCTTCAGAGGCCCATAAGGGGTCCTGAAAACGCCTGAAAACGGGTTTTCAGGTTATGGCGTCACCTGATAGAGGGTGCTCTGAAACGGCCTGAAATGACTTTTCAGCCTGCTGAAAACGCCTCTAAAGCACTGAAATTGACGTTCAAAGTTTTTGACCTAACCTACCGGCGCAACAATATGAAGGCTTTCTTCCAGATTTTGGAGCATAACTTAAGGATTGTTTTCGACAAGTATCTCTAAAAAACGAGATAAACGAGATCAAGTTAAGATAAGTTTTTTGGTTATGGCTTCTATTGTGTGTTGACACAATAATTTCGCCAATGTCACGTGATGAGACCTGCACAATAGGAATCACGTGGAACAGTTAATAAAAAGAGAATTTCAAGCTGAGACTTAAGTAAATTGACATACGATGGGTGAGATAAGGTGAGAAGTTAGTTTAGATTGTCAGGACGAGAGAATTTCGGAGGGATGGATCATAAAAGGAGGTATGATTATCAGTAGACGGTTGTGTTACGTGCGCTTGCGCTAATTACGCGAATACCCACCTACATCGTTATCGCGTAAACATCCGACCGTCGCTGTGTAACAAAGCTTTTACATCGAAGAAAAATGATTTGTAGCATGTGTAATGATGAAGTGACTGATGCAGTTGTGTGTAAAGGATGCCATAGGTCTCTGCACTATGCCTGTGCTGGTGTAACGGAGTCTGGATACAGACGTATGGGCGCCGACAGAAAAGCAGCATGGAGGTGTCCGAATTGTCGTAACTTGCCTAATGTGACTGTTCCTGGATCCCTAAATGAGACTGAAGGTATTGCGGCCGTCCTCAAAGAAATAAAAGAATTTCGAGCTGATTTTTCCTCAATGAAGTCGGACATAAATACCCTGAAATCCGATATTCAATCATGTTCTACAGGTATTCATAATATAAATACAAAATTTACCGAAATGGAAAACCGCTTCTCTGACTTAGAGAATAGATTAATTAAGCTCGAGAAAGTATGTGACGAAATACCTACTTTGCAGTCCGAATTATCTACTGCGAAGAACACAATATCTACCCTTCAACAACAAAATGATACACGAGAGCAATATTCTAGGATGAATAATGTTGAGATTTCAGGTTTGCCATTTAAAAAGAATGAAAACTTATTAAGCATCTTTCAAAGTATATTTACTGTCGTTGGACTTACAATGGACGTAAATTCCATTGACTGCATACAGCGGGTACGTCGTTATGGAACTGGAGTTGGTAACAACAATGACGAAAACACAACAATTAACACTCCGGCCGTCATAGTAAAATTCACTCGGCGCATATACAAGGATGAACTACTATCAGCAGTGCGGGCGCGTAGGGGCATCACAACAGCTTCCTTAGGGTTAGACGGTCCAGCTGTTAACCTGTTTCTGGGTGATCATCTGACACCGACCACCAAGCTACTGCTTAAACGTGCTCGCCAATTGAAAAAAGATGGAAAACTCGCATATTTATGGGTCCGAGACTGCAAAATTCTCGCGAGAAAGACGGAAACTTCTAAGGTTACGTTGATAAACAAGAATCTCGATTTGGACAAGATAAAGTGACTATGTACTTGTTTTGTTAATTTGTTTTCACTCCTACATTTGTTACTTTGTTCTCATACCCACACCTACCTTATATTGTATGCATACTTCACGTTATTATTATGTAAACAATGCCAACAATTGGTTAAATGGAAAGTTCAGCCTGCAATCACTATTATTGAAACTATTTACGTCTTACATATTTTTGTATCAGTTAACTATTGCTATCCAAAATTTAAAAATATCTATGTGTTCCGCAATACATATTCACAACCTATCTTAATTACACACACTTTAATATTAATATATTTTCCCTTTATCACTAATGGCTAACATTACCCTAAGCGGTTATTATCAAAACGTATGCGGACTTCGTACAAAAACACATAGATTTTATTCACAGGTAGCACAGTCTCATTATGATTTCATTTGTATAACGGAATCCTGGCTAAACAAAAACTTCTACGACGGGGAATTCTTCGACACTAGATATTTAGTCTATCGTTGCGATCGATCGGCTGAGGCGACTGATTTGGAGCGAGGTGGCGGCGCTATGGTGGCGGTTCACCGTGATTACCAGCCCGTGCGCCGGGACTGGCCCTGCCCCCCCGCCGCGTCCTCCGAGTGCGTCTGGGTATCAATACCGTTATCTAATAACAGTAGGCATAAATCATTGCATATTTGTTGTGTTTACATTCCGCAAGGGCATTTATATACAAGCGCATTAATTAACTTTTTTGATATTTGTAGTCGGATTGTAACAGAACATTCTGACGATGTTTTCCTTATTACTGGAGATTTT
This sequence comes from Argyresthia goedartella, assembly GCA_949825045.1. Lineage (NCBI taxonomy): Eukaryota > Metazoa > Arthropoda > Insecta > Lepidoptera > Argyresthiidae > Argyresthia > Argyresthia goedartella. The sequence continues at coordinate 19,336,363 of OX463810.1, forward strand.
AACGTATCAGATGCTGAGTGGTCGAACTCGAGTTGTAGACATATGTGTCTTGATAATGGTACCAAACCAACAGTGGAGCCATTGCAAGAGTTTTTATGCTTTACAGGGTTACAACAATTTAACAGTAGTTTTAATATAAATCATCGGTTATTAGACCTTATTTTAAGTAATAGAAATTGCGCCGTTACTAGTAGCCCAAACCCTTTAATAAAAGAGGACCGGCATCATAAAGCCGTTGAAATTGAGTTAAGTTTAGATTACTCACCTATTCTTAAGCCCGCTCCTACTGTTAGATATTGCTTTTTTAATTCTAATTTTGATGAAATTAATCGCGAACTATCTGAAATAGACTGGTTTGCACAATTTTCAGGTCGTTCTTTGGAGGAGTGTACATTAATTTTATATACAATACTAAATCGTTTAATAGACGCGCATGTCCCAAAGCGTCCTCTACGCACTTCCATTAATAGGCCTCCTTGGCACACAAAGCCACTTAGAAGGTTATTAAATGAAAAAAGAAAGTACCACAAACTATGGAAGACATACGGAAATCCTTTAGATCGTGACAGTTTTAGGTGTCTAAGGAAAAGAGTTGATAAATTGGAACCTATATGCTATAGAAATTTTATAAACTCAACTGAAAATAAAATCACATCAAACCCGAAATTTTTCTGGTCTTACATGAAGTCAATCTACGCGAAGAGTGGTCTACCACAAATAATGTACTATAAAGGTATTTCAGCTTCAACTGGTTCTCAGATTTGTGACATGTTTAATGAACATTTCCACTCTGTTTTTGAAAAACCTAGTAATAACATGATTGATTTGAACAATCTTCCGCCGGTACATAATACAGTTTTTGAGATGGATACAATATTTTTAACTAAAGACCTTGTTCATAAATACCTTAAGTCTATTAACGTAAATAAAGGTGCCGGACCAGATTGCATTCATCCTGTTATTATTAACAAATGTGCGTCTGAGTTATCAATTCCAATCACTTTGCTTTTTGAAAAATCACTTCGCGAAGGTTGTGTTCCCTCTATTTGGAAACGTGCTCTAATTACACCGATACCTAAGGGAGATATCAGCTGTGACATTGAGAAATATCGGCCAATTTCTAAACTATGTCAATTTGGCAAAATTTTGGAGAAGATTGTTACTGACCAATTGTCTGCCGCTGTACGCCGTCATGTTACTGTTCATCAACACGGTTTTCTTAAAGGTCGAAGTGTTGAAACAAATCTCTTATCCTATACAGAAATTATACTTGAAGCCTTGGACAACAATTATCAAGTGGATGCCGTGTATACTGATTTTGCTAAAGCATTCGATAAAATTTGTCATGAACGCTTGCTGTCGAAACTTTGGCAGATGGGTATACACGGGGATCTATTTCGATGGATAAAATCCTACATCGAAAATCGATCGCAGGCTGTAGCAGTAGGTGGGTACACTTCAAATCTCAAACCCATCACTTCGGGTGTCCCTCAAGGGTCACATTTAGGACCTTTGTTGTTCGTTCTTTACCTAAACGACGTCACAGAAATTACAAACAGCTCTGGTTTACTCTTATATGCCGACGATACAAAAATATTTAGGGTTATCCGAAGTGTGGGAGATTGTGATGTCCTGCAAAATGACATTAATAATTTCGAATCTTTCTGTAATTCAAACAACTTATTTTTAAATCCAGTTAAGTGCTTTGTAATAAGTTTCAGTAGAAAAATACAAACCATTAATTATAAATATGAACTTTGTCAAAGAGAATTAGCCCGCGTAGATCAAATTCGTGATCTAGGCACAATAATGGATTCCAAGCTCACTTTCGTACCTCATGTGAACCACATTATAAATAAAGCTCTTAAACAACTTGGTTTTATACTCCGCGTAGGAAAGCCCTTCAAAAAAGTCTTAACTTACAAGATACTGTTTAATAGTTATGTTCGCAGTCATCTCGAGTTCGCCAGTGCTGTTTGGAACCCATTTTATAACATTCATATAGACGGGATAGAAAGGGTGCAGAAAAAATTTATTCGAGCCCTTGAATATCGTACTGGCAACACATATTCGGATTATGTGACGTCCTTGAAAAAGGCAAAAATGTACTCATTAAGTTGTCGTCGTGACTGTATTGATATATCAATAATTTTTAAAATAATTAATAATATAATCGATTCCCCCCCATTATTACATTTATTGTCGTTTAGAGTGCCTCGTCGTCGTGAGCGTAGTTGTCGAAGCAAGCCTCTCTTTGTTATACCCCGTAGTCACACAAATTACGCTGGAAATAGTTTCATAAGACGTGCTTGCAGGTTGTACAATGATAAGTTAGTAAATATAGATATAAATATATCTAGCGTTTAAGAGATTCACTAAATAGTGAATCTCTTAAACGCTTCAAAAGTTTAACTTTGGAGTGTCTTTCAAATTGTTCTGAAAATCAAACTGAACATGTATGAAATTTTTAACTTTCTTTTTATGTATAGATATTTAGTGAATCTCTTAAACGCTTCAAAAGTTTAACTTTGGAGTGTCTTTCAAATTGTTCTGAAAATCAAACTGAACATGTATGAAATTTTTAACTTTCTTTTTATGTATAATGCTTTTTATGTTGCTTCTTCATCATTATTATTTCTTTGATATTTAAACTATTATAAAAGATGTTTTTACTAAATTAGGAAACTGTAGGTCTATGTTTTATAAAGAGTTTATGTATTGTATACAAATATGTAAGACTGTTTGTTTCTGAATAAATAAATAAATAAATAAATGATTGATAGGGCATTCAAAGAACAAATGATCAGGATTACCGTCAGCCAGGCCACATTCACACAATGATGAATCCCTCATCCTAATTTTTGCGAGATGAACAGGATTGTCCCAAACGAAGACGACAGATGACAGAAGTAACCGGTTTATCTAGGTCCCTAAACTTAAAGAACCAAGGACGTCTCAGAATGATTGATTGGATGGTACCGTAGTGTTTACCTTTTAAAGTTTTTGATATTTGCCATTTATGGTGCCAGGAATTGTCTAGTCGAGATTTAGCTACAGCAGCGAGATCATGAGAGTGGATCTTAAAATGAGAAGGATCACCGGTCCCCACAGCATTCCTTGCTAGCGAGTCAACCACCTCGTTACCAACAATGCCAGAATGACCAGGTATCCGAGCAACGACACTATTGATGCCAAGAACATGACATCTGTCTAAGGCCTCACATATCTTGAAAATAAAATTAACTTTTGATTTAGTTTTAAATGGATGAGCCAAAATAGCATATAGAGTGCTTAGGGAGTCAGTTAGAATTAATGATTAATTTAAACTATGGGATTCTGCAAAAAGAATGGCTTCTAAAATAGCCGTAGCTTCCCCTGTAAACACGGATAAAAGAGGAGGGCATTTAAAGGACAAAATTATACCGAGTTTTGGAACCCAGATCGCTGCCCCAACGTTACCATCATCAGAGAGTTTAGATGCATCAGTGAAAATTGGAGGCCAGTCAGGCCATTTCTCGAATAATATGCTGTTGTCTTTTTGAATGCCAAAATTTAAACATATATTGGGTTTAAATACCAGGGAGTTATAGGGAGATGAATAAGAGGGAATTAATCAAATTGGACAACAGGGTGACGAAGACTGAAAAAATATATAAAGCTTCTGAGCAGATGTGGGAGATCATTCAGATTTGTATCCACGCAGCGTAATGAGCTGAAAGAGTCTTTGCAGTTTAGAGAGTAGGGTATGGGATGAGACCTGGGAGAGTTTAATGATAAATTTATGGCATAAATACTGTCTACGAAGATGAAGAGGAGGGTCTACGCATTCCAATCTAAATCTTTTGATGCTCTTCCAGACTATTGAAGGACTTGGAGGAGAACCATTTTCGCAATATTTTCTCCAGCCATTTTTTTTTAATAGATAAGAATCACTTACACTGGGCAGCAAGGTGTTTATATGAAATAAAGTTCTTCTTGTGCTCCCAAACATTTTACAGTTTAATCATCAAAAGCTACAGTTTTGTCCCCAAATAATACTCGAAAGTGATGGTGAAGTGTTAATTACCATGTAGGAGTGTTATCCAAGTGCAAAACCTACTAAAACATTACAATCAGTGCATCAAAAACATCGTTCGCTGACCACTTTGTGCACCTACCCACCAAATAATTTGTATTTTTGTGGATGCGTTTCAAAATATACAAATAGTTCCTTGTCCAACATGGCATCTATTGACACGGGCACAAAAGTGTTGCCATAGTGCAGAAATAAAATACCTACTATATTACATCAATCGAGATGACTGATACCAATTCAGACATCAAATCCGAATCCAACCTGGCTACACAAAACAACCCGGATATTACTGGAAGCAAGACTCTTGTGCAAACAGTCTTCCATCCTAGTCTGTTTTTACAAAGAAGCCGAAGTAACTCTGTTGGTAGCAGACCAAATACTGACAATTCTGGGGCCAATACTCAACAACCTGCTGTCATCGACTTGTCAACAAATCATACAGGCCATAACCAAACAAACAATGATGGTAACCACATGAATATAAAGGCACCTCCCACCTGGCAACGAGTACCAACGTCAAAACAATCACACAAGAGAAAAAGGGTAAACACACCCCCACCAGAAACCCCAACATCCAATAGTTTTGACGGGCTACAAATTGAATGCACCAACAATGATGCTAAACACCCGCAAGCCAAAAGAATGCCAAGCAAACCACCACCAATTGTTCTCTATGGCATAGATGATGTGAATAAATTGTCAGAACTTTTGGAAACTGTGGCAACAACAAATGAATTCACCTACAAGGTGGTGAACAGGAACCAACTTAGAATCAGCACCACGGATATTGCAGTCTATAAAAAACTTATAACTCTTGTTAGAGAACATAACCTTATAGGTCATACCTTCAATCAAAAAGATCAGCGATGCTACAGGCTGGTCATCTGAAACCTGCATCACACAACTCCATTAAACTCAATAAAAGATGCTATGGAAACCAGTGGAAACATTGTTACTGGAGAAATTATTAACGTAAAGTTTGGGCCAGATAAAAAGCCTACCTCTACGTTCTTTGTAAACTTGCTACCTGGGACGAACAACAAAGCTGCCAAAGACATAAAATACATATACCACCAAGCAGTTGTTATTGAGGATCCTCGCAAAAAGAAGACACTTGTGCAATGTCAGAGATGCCAACAATATGGCCATTCAAAAAACTACTGCATGAGACCATACAGATGTGTGAAATGTGCACAACCGCATAAAACGCCAAAAGCGCGATCGCAACACACCTGCCACTTGCGCGTTATGTCAAGGTGCCCACCCGGCGAATTACAAAGGCTGCGAAGTGTACAAAGAAATAATATCAAGAAGAGAACATAGAACCCTTAAAAATACAACAAACGAGAAAAAAGTAGACAAAGTATCACAAGAAGAACCACAGGGAAGAAATACCAATGCAAAACTGAGCAAGACCAACCGATCATACTCAGAGGTACTCAAGCCGCCCAATAAAGTAACCACGGAACCAGAAGTAGACAATCAAACAACAAGGCAAACCATAGAATACTTACTTATAGAACAGGCAGAAAAATTCGACCTCATCCTTCAACAAATGGGCACTCTTATGATGCTCATCACAAACCTCGTCAACAAGATTCCACTACTAATAGCAACATGGAACATCAATGGTTTATCCCCTAACAAGGACGAAGTAGAAACATTCCTACACCTTCATCACATTGATATTCTACTGGTTACAGAGACGCACTTCAAATCAAACAGTAGAATTAACATTCCGAATTATAATATCTACAGCTTGAACCATCCAGATGGGACTGGACACGGTGGGTCTGCGGTTATCATAAGACATTTTGAGCTGCCTAAATTTCAAACTCCAGAGATATGTATAGAGGATAAAAATGATGACTTTAACATCTCGTCTGTTTACTGTCCCCCTAGACATGCTATATCAGAAGAACGCTTTACAGAGTACTTCCAAACCCTGGGCAACCGATTCATAGCAGGTGGTGACTGGAATGCCAAACACACACACTGGGGCTCTAGGCTCACCACCACTAGAGGAAGAACACTAAAGAAAACTGTGGACCAAAACCATCTCAAAACCTTGTCGTCATGCGAACCAACTCACTGGCCAACTGATCCTCACAAATTACCGGATATCATAGACTTCTTCATAGCCAAGGGTTTGTCTCGTCTCTTCTTTAAAATCGAGACTTGTCTGGATGCGTCGTCAAACCATGTTCCTGTTATACTGACAGCCAGTGCAACAGTGCTTTATTACCAGAAAAGGGCAGTACTTTACAATAAGCGTACGGACTGGGACTCGTTCCAGGAAATTGTAGAAGAGACATTACCCTCAAACGTGAAACTTAAAGCAGCTGAAGATATTGAAGCTGCTACAAAGGACCTAACAACCATAATTCAGTCAGCCTGCTGGAGGAGCACACCGGAATCACCTACCCGTTCGCCGAGAAACAACGAAGTCCCATTCGAAATAAAACAACACCTAATGGAGAAAAGAAGACTTCGTAGAGTTTGGCACACCAGTCGACATCCAGAAGACAAAGCCGCATTTAACAAATCTGTCTGGAAACTACTAACAACGCGACTGCTCAAGCGCATCTGGAATGGCTAACTGCTACCAAAAAAACTAGACTACTCACTCTGGCGGGCTTGTAAAAAGTTCAACCAACCGCAGAAATCTAAACCTCCCATAAGACTGCAGGGTAATGTTTGGGCCAGGACAGAACAAGAGAAGGATGCTTTTGCCAACCATTTAGCAAAGATCTTCACGCCCAACGAGAAACATCCTGGAACAAATGAAGACGATATTGATGACATCATGGCACAAGATTTTCAGCTGGATGTACCATTAAGATTGGTAACTTATCAAGAAATCAACAGAACCATTAGATGGATGGAAGACCAAAAGTCACCGGGTTTTGACTTAATAGACAAGAGAGTGTTACAAGAACTACCACATGTAGCAATTAAATTTCTTAGCACGCTGTTTAACTGCATGCTTAGAGTATCATACTTTCCTGCATTGTGGAAGGTCTCACAAATAATAATGATACATAAAGCGGAAAAACCACCACATGACGTCACTTCGTATAGACCCATAAGCCTGCTACCGATACTCTCCAAAGTCTTCGAGAAAATCATTCTTCGCAGACTGGCAGCTGCACTTGCAGAAGGATCTGTAGATCCTGGAACTGTAGTTCCAGACCACCAATTTGGATTTAGAAAAGAACATGCCACTATTGAACAAATCCACAGAGTGTGTGATGTCATCAGAAAATCTCTGGAAAGAAAAGACTACTGTTCATCATCCTTCCTTGACATACAACAAGCATTTGATAGAGTGTGGCACAGAGGACTGTTGTGCAAGATAAAACACCTTTTACCCCACTCATTCTATGCCATACTGGAATCCTACCTATCCAATAGAATATTTCAGATCAGGGAAGGTGAAAGCACATCCTCATTCCATGACATACACGCCGGAGTGCCCCAGAGTTCGGTGCTTGGGCCTATTCTTTACACAATATTCACATCAGATCTACCGCAAAGCCCTGGGGTCACAGTGGCAACCTTTGCTGATGACACAGCGATTCTAGCATCAAGCCGGTGTAACCAAGAAGCATCACAAATCCTGCAAAATAGTCTAAACTATGTTCAAAGCTGGCTCACAAAGTGGAGAATCCGTGCCAGTGCATCCAAATCGGTTCAAGTAACATTCACACTGCGCAAAGGGAACTGTCCACCAGTGAAAATGGGTGAAAATCAACTACCACACAAAGAGTCAGTGAAATACCTCGGAATGCACCTGGACCGCAGGCTTACCTGGAATAAACACATCCAAACCAAGAGAGACCAACTTAACCTCAAATATAAAGGGCTGTACTGGCTGCTAGGAAGAAAAACCTATTTGGACGTACGGTATACAACTACGGGGATCCGCCTGTGACACAAGCATACAAAAAATACAGAGAACCCAGAATGCTATGCTGAAACAAATCTCCAACGCACCCTGGTTCATCAGAAACGCAGAGGTCCACAACCACCTAAATATGAACACAGTAAAGGAGGAGATAAAGTATTACAGCAAACGGTACAAAACCCGCCTTACCAAACACCCAAACCAACTTGCAGTCCAACTGACAATTCCCTCCTACATGGGGCGCCTGAAGAGACGTAATATATTAGACCTGGACAGCATCTAAGGCACGTTAAAAGAGTAATCCCAAAGGGGAATCACCTCTACATAACACCATCACTCAAAAAATCTGCTCATAGTCAAAGACTGATTGTATGATAAAATAATAACAAAAAACATAAAAAATCTCCATGGTTCACATATTTTAAGTTATATTAGATTTCAGCCTCATTTCTCTTCCTGACAATATTAAAGCATTCCGAGTCCCACCAAGGAGGAGATACGGTCAGAGTGTCAATAAGGGGGTGGAAGCCCTTTTTTTTCCTTGGCGCCCCCTTATCTACACTCCAACCTTGGAAAGTGATTGCAACCAAAAGTATTTTGAAGAATGCGCCATGAGAAAGTGGAAGAAACGGAGGGAGAAGAAATACATCAGAAGTCTACAGCACTTTTGGGGTTTTGGTGAGGATAGATTCTACGGGTGGGGGAGCCATACATACATACCGTACATAGCCGTACATACATAGATTAAGATTGTCAAGAAGATCTAATAAAAGATAGGAGAAGGAGTCAGACTTAAAAGAACCCACAAGAAGTGTGAGTTAGTTGTGTGTGTGAGTTGGGAGTTAGTCCCCCATAACTACAACCGGAGAAGGAAGAAAAGAAATAATGAAAGATAGAGAAGGAATGTAAGATGATCGGGGGTCAGTCATTTTATCATATACAAAGAAAAGCACAGAATTAAAGGACTAAAGAAAATGAATCTTTTCATACCTTCAGCTTCGGGTCATTGCTTTGATCAACTGCAGCTTTAACACTCTCTAATTGCTGCAGAGCATTGGAAATGTTCACTCCAAGGTGCATGTCGTGCATTGTGGTAAAAGGCCTAGAAGATAACAATTTGATTCACAATCACAACAAAACAATGCAATAACTTTCATGTGATGATGACGATCAGTCGTCGTCCATCATCATAGACCGAAAGAAATGTTTGAATGAATGAATGTAAGTATAATTCGCTGTGAAACAAAAACAACTATTTTTAACTGTTAGCTTTAGTGCTACCATATTTCTACCACAAACAAAGTTTCTACCATATTTTCTGAGAATTTTATTTTGGCCGATTTTGTCTGACAAAATTTCTGAATTGCGCGACTAGAAATCTGAAAAAAGTAACTTGAAAAGTTTAAATCGAGTACATAACATAACATTTAAAACGAGTGTTGGATTTCGTTGTTCTTACATGTTTTGGCTAAGATATTAAGTAATTTTGTCGCGCAATTCAGTATTCTTTTCGCTCATTTCAGTGCAATGTCTCTGTTCATAGTCTTTCGGATTTGATTATTCCCCTTATTTATGTAGCAGCATGTATGATTATTCTATTGTTTGAACAATATATTTAGTATTTCACACAGTTAGTTGCATCTTACTACAACTAAAATAAGTAAGTGAACAAGCCAATCGAATGATAACTACCTACCTCTTGTTCTAATGGCTAGAGTCGTCACTTAGCGCCCGGCCATTCCATGTATTTTTCGTTGCATGCATGCATATCTACCATATTTAAATAACTTGTACAATGATAGAATCCAGACGGTCTATTCAATTAAGCCACTTTAAGCGTCTGAAAGAATGAAGCCTTATGAATTCCATTATAATACAAACTTATGAATGAAACCAGTTACCTACATGGAGTATGAAAGGAGCCGGACAAATAACTTTGCAAACTACATTTTGTCACCTAAAATCCAACCTATTAATTTTTCACCAAAACTATATAGACTCAGCCAATCTATTACTACTACCAGTCTACAGTAAAGAATCATGGTTGAAAATATATATCTAATGTTAAATTGTACCTATAGTCGTAGTGACTATAAGGTATACCTAGCGGAATAACGTGAGTGAAATTTTAGCAATAGTAGCAGAAAACTGAGCCTATCGCGGAGGGTTACCACAAAGTCCTAAGCCGTTCCGTCTAGGTATAAAATATAAAATAATTAATACTAGTCTTGGTACCATGTAAATTAGCGGCTCTGTGAGCTGTAGACCTCGCGAGTGACACTTTCTTTCATCTGGTTACTTAATGGACTATGAAAGTAGCCGCACCAATAACTTTGTAAACTACATTTTGCAGTTTTAAACCCAAACTTTTCACAAAAATATATATAGCCTGTTACTCTCACGGTCTTTACAAATCCAACAACACCCCATTTATTCAAATGCGTCAAGCTGTTTGGACTGTAGAGTTTTTTAATTTTAAAATCTTTGAATTTGAATTTGAAAAAATCCAAAAACTGAATTGTAAAAAAAACTATACAGGTGACATTTAATTAGCTGACCATTTTATGGGGAATGATGGTATCCATAATTATGAACAACTTTCCAAAAGAAAAATATTCGTCCCCCGAAAAAAAAATTGTCCCTCAGTACATTGACCCGATCAGGTGATTACAAGTTACTATGGGCGACCCATTTTTTTCCGTTTGCGACAATAGGTTTATTTGGGGAAGTTGTTCATATTTGTGGGTACTATTATTCCCCAAAATGTGGTCACCTAATTAAATGCCACCGATATTGTATCCGAACGAGCGAAGTGTGTATGTAAATGATTTGCCATTCATGGTACAAAACATGTCAGAGATAGTAATATTTGCAGATGACACGTCACTAATATTTAAAATTAGGAGACAGGAAAATGACTTACAGGAAACAAATAATGCTCTCTTGCTTTGACGACCTCTGTGGCGCAGCGGTTGTGGCTCTGCCTACGATGCGAGAGTACCCGGGTTCGATTCCCGGCTGGGGGTAAAAAAAAACCCCAGGTCTTGGATGTTTATATGTGTGTGACGTCGCTGTTTCTGGTCCCCACGACACAGGGTATCCTAGTGTGGGGCCAGAAGCAATGTATGTGCCTGTATGTAAATGTTTATGTTTATGTTTAGTACTAGACTGGTTTAAGGCTAATAACTTGCTTCTGAATTCAAAAAAGACAAAGTGCATAAAATACACTTTACCTAATGTAAGGTAAGTTGAGAGTAACATTGTATTGGGAAAAGACAAACTAAAACTAGTAGATGAAACTGTATTTCTCGACATCACTATTGATGCCAAACTGCAGTGGGGTCCCCATATTGTAATATTAGCACATAGACTTAGCTTCGCAGCTTAGGCGGTTAAAAGAATCAGGGAATTGACTGACGTTGCAACTGCTAGGCTTGTATATCTTAGTTATTTCCATAGCATTATGTCCTACGGCATACTACTATGGGCACGGGCTGCTGACATTGAGACCATCTTCATTTTGCAGAAGAGAGCGATCCGATTTATTTATAAGCTATGTAATAGAGACTCTCTGAGAGATTTATTCAAAGAAACCAACATCCTATAAAACCAACATCATAGGAAAACATAATGTATGTAAGGAAAAATATCAGTAGCTTTAAAACCATTGATAGCCGCCACAATGAGCAAACTAGAAATATACATAAACTTTCTTTTCCAATGTTCAGACTCATGAGTCAGCAGTTCTTTTAGGGAACAATGTTTACGCTTCTACAATAAAATTGCGCAAGAAATACTGAAGCTCCATTCAAAAAATGTATAAAGCACACTTTGTACACAAAGGCCTACTACAAAAATAATGACTTTTTACAAGACACCGACATCTGGCATTAAACCAGTTTTTTGCACCCTATATATTATGTACTATGTAATGATAAGCACCTACTTAATGTTATATTATTGTTTGCATGATTATGTTATGACGTTAATTAAGTCTCAATTTTTGTGCTATTATGAATAAAAATCTTTGAACTGAACTGAAGCGTCCGGTTTCGAGTTTGGCCAAAAATGCCTTTGTCCGTCTGTCTGTTCTCGCCTACAGTTCGCATTTTCCAACCGATTTTGACGAAAATTTGCACACTAGTTCCTTGTTTTTTTATTCGATCGCGATTTTTGATTGGGGCGAAATAGGGGGGGGAAGGGGGAAGTTTGCTGTAACGTTATTTATATTTCATTTCAATCAAATTTGTGTCTTGTCTTCACAAGATGTTGTGATCGAAAATCCAAAAGGAAGGGAGTTCAGGGGTAAAGGAGAGGAGGGGGAAGCTTAGTTATTGATAAAACTTTCAATTATTTACTATTATTGGTTGTGTAATGTTGTACGGTATTTACTCACAAATAATATTTCAAGAAGTGAGATTCTGTAACGAATCATCTTTGATTTGCAATAAAAAAAAACTAAATCAGACTTTTTTCCTGAAAGTTTTTAAAAAAGTTCGCTGGTCTATCTTCTTTCTAATAATGTACAATAATGCCATAAAAACCACTATTAAGGTCATTAATTTGCCAACTTTGTATGTCGGGCGGGAGGGCGATTCTCGTATCGTTGATTTCGAGAAGCTATTGGCGGAATGGGCTGTTAAGGTAAGCCTTTGCCCAGCAGTGGGAGACTACCCAGAAAAAAAAGAAAAAATAAGGTCAAGTGCGAGTCTAACTCATGCACGAAGGGTTCCATACCACCGTATAATGGTAGGGATGGGGTGGAGGGAATAGTTTGGATTTTACATAACAAAATGTAGTTTACAAAGTAATTGGTGCAGCTACTTTCACACTCCATACACGTAAGCCTCCTTTAATATTTATTTTGTTCTGTTTTTTAGTATTTGTTGTTGTAGCAGTCACAGAAATACATTATCTGTGAAAATTTCATCTGTCTAACTATCACGGTTCATGAGATACAGCCTGGTGACAGACGGACGGATGGATGGGCAGCGGAGGATTAGGCTTGGCACCCTTCGGGTACGGAACCCTAAAAACTGTAAACTGTATTCATTCTAAGAAATATTTTTATTTTTTTAAATATCATGCATTACTTACAATGCATTTTACATGTGTTTTTCATTATTAGGGTTCCATACCTTAAAATAAACCCGTATAGAATATCTTCATAGTCCGTCTGTCTGTCAAGATCCTTTTTTTTAGGAACGTGTGAAAGTACAACTTCATCATGCAACTTCACTTTGACATGTAACATCATGTCCGGGCAGACACCGCCCCGTGTGCAACCTCCCTAATCATTCAATAAGTTTTATTATAGTACCCTCCACTCCTCTGACTATATTCACATATCAAGACATCCAATTTGAATTAACGTCCGGTTGGTTTTTGACACTACCAATCATACATTTGAAAGCGAAGCGATTGTGAAGCGTTAATTAAAACGGAGAAATCATCCAAGTGCTTTTCTTACTAGTAACATGACTGCAAGACAACGTGAAAGTATTATTGACTTGACTATCCCCAACGAATGGTCTGACAGGACTGTTCAACATGAATATGATGTAATTGTTGTGGACGACGACTCCCTGGACGCTACAGGAGTAGAATTGTCGGTAAAAAGTTGGGTAAGTTTCTGTCAATTGCTTACATTACTTGAGCTGAAATAAATCATCTTTTAAGTCATACTCGCTCGTCATCCATCAGCCATCACACAATGTAGAAGTAGGAATCAACGATTTCGGCCTCTTACATATTTTAAGAAGTTGTTATTTGATAGGGACAACTTTTTGTTACCTACAACTTGTTTATGTTAACGATACACTAAGTGTACACGATGAGAACGCGACTGCACTATAATTTACCTACTTGTAGCTACTTGCCATATAATTACTCTCGGAAATACCTAATAATTACTACCTACCTAACTAATATTAGCCGCGTATACATTCCGTTAAGTATTGTATAGCAAGAGAGAGACAGGCCTTTACCCAACAATGAGTCGATATGGGCTGAAAATGATGATGATGGTACAGACAGAAACCGATCATTGAACACATAAGTAGTAGTTACGTGCCTGTACGTGTACTGTATTTTTCCTGACACTAAAACTGACTGAATGTGATCATCTACTTACAGAAAAAGAAAGAAAAGAAGACAGATTCGGAAAAAAAAAAGAAATTAACACCTTTAATCAAAAAGGCGCTTCAGGCAAATTCTTCAATCGACAATTCAAGGTGTATTGGTGACTGCCCCATATGCTTGGACGAATTATGGAGGAAACCTTTAGCATCGACCAAATGCGGACACGTGTTCTGCATGAAATGCCTGGAACAATCATTACTGCACGACCCTAAATGTCCCACATGCAGAAAAAGAGTACCAAATAAAAATAGTTATCATCCTTTATACTTATGAAATGAATGAATTTTTAAACCCTTAATAGGTCTATTATCTGCCAATATTAGTAAGATACTGATTTATAACTATAGTATTATTTATTTATTTTATCAAAATTTTTGAGTATTTTTTTGCAGTTGGAGTGAATTAAATATACTTTTCTTAATACAAATTGTTTATTTGAAGATAGCAATTCAACACAGTAATTAAACTATACGTTAAAATACTCTAAAATCGACACACTTATTTTACATGCATGTCGCATACCAACTAATTTTCGTATTTTCTAAATAAAAGAAGACTTAAATACATGGTTGCTTATAATTATGTAGCTGGCCTAACTTTGGGAAATGTAAATAATTAACCATAATTATGTGTTTACAATTATTTTAACTTCCAGGAGTAACCTTAAGTCTTCTGGCGGTTCAGAGAATATCCTGAGTTACGTGATATACCTTTATCTATGTTCAATTGGCTTACCTACACATTTTATGTGGAGGCACGTCAGTGCCCCCGCTAAATAACATTTCGTTCATTAGTTTCGTTACTTTCATTTCTCGGGACTGGCGTTTTTGTTCAACGTCTTCTTCATCAAGAATGCCATACCATGAACTCTGTAGTGTTTCTCCAGATCATCGAGATTCTCGAACTGGTCTCTGCAAATGTTGCACTGATTCTCCCGTAACGGCTCTTGACTAGTCGCAGTATCGTGATGTTTGGCGAGGGCGTGTTCATTGTAGCATGCTTTGTTTGCGACGTACTCGTCAACGTCTGATATGCTGTGTTTGAGCAGCAGATGCGTCGAGAAAGATGGTTTTATAACGAAACATTCACCACATTCAAGACATTGATAGGCCGTACACAGGTCTCTATGAGTCACTACATGCTTCTCTAAGGCCTGCTTGCTGTCAAAGCCTTCGCTGCACTTAATGCACTTAAAATCCCTTAAAACTTCTGGCTCTACTTCCATATTAACGCCATCGGCTGATTCAGAATATTTTTTGGGTTTCTCTTCATGGTCCCTGTTTCTTCTACGTAGCTTCTTTTTTAATACTCCGGTTTCTTTCACAGATTTCTTCTTTTGTTGGTAATAATCCGTCACATCTCGTTTGTTTAAGACTACCTTTAAGTCTGAACAGCGATATTCTTTGTGGTGGTTATCAAAGTGAATTTTGATGTCTTGCCAGTCCATTGAAATTTTGTGCTTACAGATGTAGCAGGTGATCATGTTTTCATAGTTTTCGCCCGGTCCTTGTTGCGTTCTTGAGACCTCCATCACGTGATGTCCCGGAGAGCACTTTTCTGGACATTCATTTGGCAATGAAGCAATGTCTTCATGTCGACATCGATATGTAAATACGAGTTTGCACTGATCGCATCTTTTTACCACTCTGTATAAAGCATTTTTGCTCGAATTACCCGCAGGGGGGCTTGTGGGTGTAGCATCGTTTTCTTTGGTTTTTTCGGACTTTTTCTTTGAACAATCGTTTTCGATGTGACCAAGAAGTAGTGCGATGTTTGGAAACGTATCGTTACAATCCCAGCAGGGATACACGAATGTATTTGCATGGCTTTTCATATGCAAATCTAGTTGATTATCTAAAACCAGTCGGCCAGAACAGATCTCGCACCTGTAGAACATTGCAAAGTTGGGCTTCGCAGGTTGTTGATGCCTGAGAATGTGTGTCTCCATAGCCTCTTTCTTGGAACAAGCTACCACACAGCAGGAACATTTGTATACTTTCACTAGGTGAATTTGCAAATGTGCCACACACTGACTGGGATGGAAGAAGTTGTTGCAATTATTCATCGGGCAAATCATCCGCGCTGTTGCCCGCATCATGTTGAAGCCTTCGCAGTTTCGTGTACTGTAATGGTTGAAAGGATACTCCATGCATTTGAGCGTTAGATAGATACCGCATTCTGGACAACAGCATGGACCTACTTTCAAATGAATCCTAAGGTGTGCGTTCAGCGCGCACCTGGTAGGCATCACGAACAAACATACAGGACATGAGTGTATTTCTGTCGTGTATCGCATATAATGACTTGCTCTGTCTTTGCACAATACTCCTGTTACAGAAATATCTGCCTTGCATTCATAACAGATCGCCTTATTCTTAGGCTTGTTAGGTTTCTTCTTGCAATCTGGTTTGAAGTGTGTCATAGGAAGTGGCTCGACTTTCAAATCACTCACGTTGATTGTAGCGGTCTTGAAGGCGTGGCCTCGTATGTGAGCCAATAGGTTGCATCTGTTCTTGAAAACTTTTACGTTGCTGCAGTAACGACACATATAGGTAATTTTTACAGATTGACGGTTGATGTGAAATTCGTAGCTGGACTTCAGAAGAAACCTGAAACGTGAAAACCGTGTTAACGTAACTACATTCTTAATGAACATCATAATTTTGCGGCCCTATAAGTAAATAAGTATTTTCTAAAACAGAAATACATCAAATAACCCTTTTACCTATTTGATGAATTTCTGCTTTTTTATTGGCTTTAAATTGACTGTTATATTATTTTTTCAAATGCTAACGTTAAAGTTAGCGTTTCTAATATAACTTCCATACTCAATGATACATTAAGGATGGCTTTATATGAAGATTTCCACAATAAATCGTTAATTAAGTTGTTATTAACTTACACTCAAGTCAGTTACGAATAATCTTCATCATACATATTTGCGACCCTAAAAGTTTTTTTTTCTTGTAGCCGACAGTTAGATTATTCAAAATCAGCTAAAGTGGTCTATATACCTTTATCTACGAAAAGACAATTCATAGCAGTGGTCCAAACTAAGTTAAAACAATAGTAGTACTAAGTATAGTAACTGGATAATTTACCTGTCTCCGCAGTCTGTACATGAATAGACCTTGTGCCCTTCTGTAGGCACTGGTATCACATAATTTGGTATAGCTCTTGTGAACAGCATACTTTTAATGCTCAATTTTTCATGAGCTATATTAGTGGTACCAGCCATATTCTCAGTTGAATGTGCGATGAATATTTGGTTGAGTCATCAAATCTTTGGGTGCAAATTTATAATAATTTGTATGTTAGTTAGTTGCCATTGCTGAAAAAGACGAAAAAACCTCATTTAAAGTTAAGACGTAAGTAATGTTAACGACTGTTTGCTCATGGAGATAATAATTTTAAGTTTTATAATGATCATCAATTAACCATAATATACCTAATGCCTAGTTTAGTAAAATTGTTATTGTATTTAAATACGATCGAAGCGCTAATTTCGAGTCAAATTTGTCTTCCCTTAACCCGGCGCACACGGACCACAAAATGTCGCCACAGAACGCCACCCGTCCCTATTTGCTGTACTCTTCATACATTATATGTACATATATGGACTCGCCGTACCCGGTTAACGCCGGTGGCCGTCATATGCTACAAATTGCCGTTGCTCGCTTCATTTGGCACCAGAAAACACTGACACACGCCACTTGTGCGATTAACCCATTCCCCTCTGCTTCAGTCAACCCGGGCGCAGTCGTCTTAGGCACTAAGTCATCCATGGGTAAAAAAGTAGCACCCACCATTGAGTTACATTTATTTCAATGGCAGCCACCGACCACAAGTGGCGGCGTTTTGTTGTCTGTGGCCACTATTTTTTTGCCCCGTTGATGGTCGCCACACAAGTGGCGGCGTTTTGTGGTTTGTGTGCACCGCCGAGGCTTAGATATTTTGTAGATAATGTGATCGCAGTCTGATGTCTCCTGTAATACTATCGTGGCTATAAAGTACTTATGGTGGATAGGTAAGGTAAGGGTTGATAGTAAACTGAATATCTATTGAAAACCAAGAATCATAGTCACACAGAGAACCCCAAATTGTATAAAAAGCTGGGACTGCCCATTGAATTCTAAAAAGAAGTAGATACGAATATGCGAGCGCCGAATGAAAACAACTGACCACGGTTTACAAGTCCTCATTATTTTCTGTTAATTCCCTACCATACCAACATAACAAACCAGTATCAAATCAAAACTGGCAACTCTGGATGCCGACGAACTTTCCCAAGACGTACCTAAGATACTTTTTAAAGCAACCGATTTCCCCAAATAGAGCTGCACTGAAGTTAACATGAATAAAGATAACTATACTGACCTTTAGGATCTTAGACGACGATGAATTATTAAATTTTTATCATCATTTGTAGACACGACTAGACTGCTCAAGTGCTCAACGTGTCACATTGACAGAAAATGACCGAACAATATGACGAGACGACAAAGGACGCTTCTCTATAAACATTCACTCAAGCCGTATTGCCATAACAGAAAATTATTTGGAGTTGCCCGTATAAAATGCCCATAAATATTGTATTCTCTTTTTCGTCATGCAACACAACAAAAAGATGAGCACAACTTTGCCTCTGCCATCCTGTATGGGAAACGGCCTGTTAACCCTTATTAAGGCGCGAGCCTTGGTGATTTTTTCGTTGTTTTATTACTAATTCTTATTTTATCTTAGTTGATTTGGTGGGAAAATAGTTCCCGCCGCCTTATTGGTAAAAATAATATGTTGTTATTTGAATCATGTTTGTGAAACTACAACTTTCAGATAACTCATCTCATCTCATTTCCTTGTTTGTCGATTGATATAAAATGTGCTTTTTGTTCTACAACTGTAAGCCATTTCATTTAATTCTGACGACTACGAATTTCAATCGCATTTGAAAAACTGACATTGGTCAGTTTTAACATTTTGATTTTTATTGTTCTCATTGGTGAACAATAAAAAAGCGCGTGTTAAATAATCGTGTTGTGATAGGTACATTTTCAAAAATGGACTGTAATTCCTTGATGGCAAAATGCAGATGGCTCAGTGTTGTTATTGATACGGCAATTGCCGTAATATACGGCATTCCATTACTTTTATTTCAGATTATACGGCAGGCTTTTCACTACTAATTTAGGCATTTGTCATAATTTACAGACAGTAATACGGACTATCGCTATCGAGTTTGCTCTAGTTAGATGGTTGAGTATCTCTGAGGGAGATCAAACTTCTCCCAAGATTGCTGTGGCTTGCAGCTAGTATGGTTTCTATAGTGGATGGTCACACTGGTAGCAAATGTACAAATTGCACCCTATAGTACAATTTCTCCCAGTAGCCTACCACTTTCATCACTGGATGATATATAGCTTTGTTTTTCCGATACGGGGTGGCAGAGGCACAGATGTTGCCACTTTTAGATAATCAAGTGCATTTCGCATGACAGAGGGATAGCCCATCGCCGCCACTATGGAGATATGAAGGTTTCCTCACGATAAAAAATGGACTTTAATGGAGTAAAAATCGCTTTTTCGTAAATAAAACCAACACAGCAGAACAGCTGATCAATAATTCCGCCATTTTGACAAACAAGACACTCACTAAAATAAGCTTTCTCGGTCGAATTGACTACCTACATATTATAAGCCATGCCTATCCTTAATAAAACGCTAAAAGCAGTTTTGTGGTAACGATTTTTGTAATAATTTGTTAAACAATGGTTAAAGTTTTTTGTGGTAAGACGGCCTTTGTCTACCTAAATAACATCAAAACGAAATAAACTAATAATATCAACGGTAAATGGTGCTCTATTAGCAAAACAAGCAGTTATAAATCAAAAAGACTGCAAAAATTTTCAGGTTTCACGTGGCATGTGCGACAAAATAAAAAGTATAGAAAAATATGAGAGCGTCGAAGAAATCGTAACGTCAATACGGAATCTTTATGGTGAAGATATTGCAGAAGAGTGATGTTGCAGTTTATTAATATAATAAACATATCTTAAATAAATATATTAATACGGGAATTTTGTGATTTCCTCTCATAAATAGGGCAATTTGAAACTTTAGATACGGCAACTCAAAATTTTACAATAAAAAGCATGGGCTCGACAGTATAGTACAGCTTAGCAGGTACTCTGTGAGCTTAGCTTAGTTATGACAAGGTACTCTTTGACTTAGTTCTTATCATAACGCGAATTGCAATCGCTTAGGTTAGGGAAACGCTTCAGCAGGCTCCTTATTAGGAAAGATCCTCTATCATTAATTACAGAGACTATTATTTCTGACCTATATTAAAACAAGGCGTCTACAGCACTAGTATTATTAATAAACTTTTACATATAGGCACATACATTGCTTCTGGCGAAACAGAATAAGTGATGTCACACACATCCAAGATCTGGGGTTTATTCTTTACCCCCCCGCCGCCGGGGATCAAACCCGGGACCTCTCGCAGGGTATCTAATTAATTAGGTACTATGTTTTGAACTTTTAATATAATAATGACAATGAATTATGCATTCAAAAACTTATAATAAATCAAAGGCATAGTCTTGTATAGAGACAATATAAATCTTTGGCAATATTATTTACACAGAATATCAAGTAAATTGCATTACATCAAAAGATCATTGAGACATTATACCTACCTATATATTTTTTAAATGGCACTTAGTTTTTAAATATTTTTTATGTTACTCTTTTAAATTGCATTACAATTGCAAGTTAACTAAGTACGCAATAAAGCAATTGTTTATTAAAATGATTTGATACCTAATGCTAGTGGTTTCAATACAAAAAACATAAAATAATCTTATAATAATAGGTAATCCCTTGATTAATTTGGCACTTAATAAAGTGCATTCCTCAATATTGCAATTATGATATAAAAAGAAAAGTATTAAAGGGAATTAGTGTGAGTGTTATCGTCATATTTGTCATGAAAAAGATTTAAAAGATTCTTTTCATAGCTGTCTCGTTTGTAGTAATATAAAACATCAGGTCTTTCGGTTACAGATTTTATATCAGTCAATGTGTTGTAAACCTCATTGTTATGTAACATATCTTCATCCTGTGGCATCAGGACTAAGTAACTAGCTGCTGCTTCAGCACCATCATCATACTTATCCAGCTTGTAATAAGACATTTGTAAATAATTCAGAATATCTGCCAGGAATTCTACGCCAGAATTGTAATTAAGGGTCTTCAATTTATCTTGGCAATGTTGTCTGCACTGAAGTAGTGAAGCCATGTTATTTGACGTTGTTATTATAAAATCAGAGGCCCACTGTTGTTCAGGCAGCAAGTCACATTCTACTCTGCAGCCATTTTCCCATGCCACATAGTCAGCCAAACACTCCTCTAGGGCAGCTATAGCTTCTCCCCACTTTTCCTCTTTGTACAAGTTTATTCCAAGATGGTGCATAATTTGGAAGTCAGTACTTTCAAGGTCCACAACCTCATTTTCATCAACCTCTTGTTGTGCCATGTAGTACTTCATGTTGTCTACTGACCGTTCAGTGTTGGGGTTGGCAACGAGATGTGTGTATGCTGCTGAGGCAGCCCTGGGAAGATCACCCATTTGGTAATAACACATTTGTAGATACTCATATGGTGCCTGCAACTCCAACTGAGCTTTAACTGAATCTTTAATGTCACTAAAGAGATGAACATTTTTAAACTCCTTATCTTGGCAGTCTTTGATGCAGTTTCCAACAATGAAAAACCTTTCATACATTTTTAACTCATCTATATTTTCCATCATTGAAGATTCATAGAACTGTGACTTGCACTTCAGCTTACAACCGATGATTATTGATTTCTGAAGCTTGTATAAGTGTAAGGCCTCTTCAAATTGGGTTACACATTCCGACCATCTCTCATCTGAGTAAGCTTCAAATCCTTTTTTGTAAGCTAAATCCACAGAAGCAAACTTAGCAGCATTTGCGATTGCTACGATACAAGTGTATAAACAAAGGTGCTTGAACATTCTTGCTGTAGAAGGCACTTTTTGCAAGCACATTAATATATTTTAAAAACTGAACCAAGCGAGATCTAAACTGAAGTGACCCTACCCTGACCTAATTCAATGATAATAGTTTGGTTATCAAATCGCGCATTGCACCACGTTTCACAAAAAAGTACCAACGACCGAATATTTAACCTTGATTGTTTTTTCTATTTAGGCTGTGGATGTTCGTTAAATACCTTCCAGAAAATAAATAAAACAAAAGTTCGTATGTATTTTGTTTTGTTTACAAGTTTTTCGCCGTAAACTAATTGTTGTAGAAAATAATAATATTTGTTTGTTTGATTGACGTGACTCACGTGACATGTTTGACATTAGTCTAAACGTCAAAATCACAGAGTACATGTAATATAGGGACAAATTGGGTCAAACAAAATAGGGTCAAAATGTTTCCTGGAAAATAAGCGCGTGGCGGGAACTCTCGAAAAGCTAGGAGCATTGAACTACTATGACTAGGAGGCAATTTTTAAATAAAAAATTGTAAAATTGCATAAAACTAGTTTCTGGTGACTTAATCTTTCCTTATTAGATGAAAATGGGGGAGCGAAAGCCTGAGAAGACAAAGAAGAATGGTGGGGAGGATGAAGTCACTGATAGCGGTGACTCCGAGTCGAGCCCGATGACTTGAAGGATGGAAAAATGTACTTGGACAAGTTTACGCCGTACGGGTAACTGATTACACTCGCAGTTAGGTATAGGTGTGGAATACAGGGTGTCCGGTAGATCGATGCAAAGACTTAAACCGAAGTTAGTACAGACCATTTAGAACCATTTGAGCCAAACATAGATGTGGCGAAGTCTTACCGTAAATTTTTTAATTTCCAGATTTTAGAAAAAGAAGCTATGTTGACGAATGTTTCCCAATTGCTGGATCGGCAGAGACGGGCCTATACCTTGGCCTGCTCGTTCACCAGATCTGACCCCAATGGACTATTCTGTGTGGGGCAGAGCCAAAGAACTGGGTCTATTCCAACGTAGCCATCAACACAAAATAAGAGTTGATTTCAAAATTAAGAATGGCTTTCGACACCATGAAAGATGAAATTATGCTCAAAATCACGACCGCAGAAGTCCGCAGACGGGCTCGTGTCTGTGTGAGGAACCAAGGATCTCATTTCGAGCATGAATAGCATAAATTTTATTAATTAAAAAGTCTGTCTGTGTCTAAAAAGTCTGTTGTTCTCCCTCAAACTGGTTAGTAGGTCATAACATCAAGAATGTGTGAGGTATCTATGTCAATAATACCTTAAATGAAAGATCATTAACTAAGAATGTTTTTCTAAAGATTTGCATATAAAAAGCATTCACTTGTTTTTGTTAAATTAGGTCCGAAAAACTTGTTTTATTGATGATTGAAATTTTCCGTGCTCTACAATGGTCTGTAAAAACCAAGTCTGACGTAGCAGATGCACAAATCAAGATTTATTAGAATGCTTATTAAGTGATTTATAAGAATAAATTGTAAAATAATCCAATTATTGTTTAGTTTTGCAATGATAATCACTTAACTGTGAAAATCTGGAAGTTTTCTTCAAAAACGCTAAATCATCAATACAAATTTAACAGTAAGACTTCGCCATATGTATGTTTGGCTCAAATGGTTATAAATGGTCTGTACTAACCTACTACCTTCGGTTTAAGTCTTTGAATCGATCTACCGGACACCCTGTATATTGTTTTGTAGAAGGCTTTGAAGAAAAGCCGATAGGTAGCTGGGACATGATGTCACTCACATGATCTATAGAAGGGATCAAATATCTGTAGAAAATTACACAGTTTCATGGCTAACAAAACCTTTCTAAACGATTATTGTTTGAACTTTGAAGGCTTCAAACCGGCGGCGTCAACTGAGGTCACTGGGGGTCTCAGATTAACAAAACTGTTTGCTTAAAGTGGGGTTGTCGAATTCCCACAGAGATGTCCAACAAAAAGTTTTGGGAGGCCCTCTCGAGCTCCAAGAAGATTATATGCCTAAGAAAAATCAATCAATCAATCCCTACTAAGTCACAGGCTATGATTATTGGTTCTAGGTACTCTCTTAACAAATTTATATTGCTCCTGTAACCTTTGATGTAACCTCAATTTCATACAGTACCAAGAACGAAAATCTAGGAGTTATGTTTGATATACAGCTGTCCTGGTCAGAGCATGTCAGCTTGGTTAGTAGACGAGTCTTTGCCACTTTCCACTCCCTCAGGCGTCTTCAAGACTACCTGCCTCTCCAGACAAAAATCACGATTGCACAGTTTCTTCTTCATCCCCTGATCGATTACGCTGATATCAGCTGGACAAGCGCAAACGAAGAGCAACTGAACAAACTCAAGTGACTTCAAAACATCGGGATTCAGTTTGTTTTCGGTCTGCGCAAGTATGACCACGTCTCGGAGTATCGCAGAGAGTTGAAATGGCTCCCGATTTGCCTTCGACGGGGTTCCCATATCCTCATTTGCCTCTTCAATATTTTATGTAATCCTCGTTATCCTTGCTTCTTACAGGATCGATTCTTTTTCTGTCTTCGGATAGGCCACGGAGATCTCACCCTCGGTCACTACTTATATCGCCGCAAATACATATAACAATGCCGCTTATGAAAATGGGTTCACACAACGATCTATCAGTCTCTGGAACAAACTCCCCAGCGCCATCAGAGTCCGTCAATTATCATGGCGTCTGCAGGTTGACTCTTTCATTCCTCCAAAAAAGCAGGAGTGGAGTGCTTCAAAGGCCTGCGATTTGGTCATCTGGCAGATACTCAATTTGTTCTGAAGCTCCTAACTTCAAAGACAGCTATCAAAAATAGTGACAGCTGTCAAAAATAATGACACCTGTTAAAGATAGTGACCGGGATCCATTCTTTTTAGGGGAAGTAACAATTTTAGTACTGTCCCTGTTTAGTAGGGTATCACCCTTGTTAAGGGTATCTTGGTGGAATAGCAAGTGCTATTCGATCGCCTGGGAGATTGAAATACGGGATCATAGTGGAACGCAAGAGCTAAATGTGTGCACTGCGAAGGCATATTTCAATTTCAGGCTCTTGTCCCGTTAAACAAAAACAAAATGGAAATTAAAAACAAAGCCAGCCCCTCCCAGTCTTTTTGACGACAAATATTTCTAGCCCTTGGAAAAAAAGACAGTTCCAATAAAAGATCTGGTGAACCATGTATTAGATGATAATTTTTAGGGTTCCGTAGAGAAACAAGGAACCCTTATAGTTTCGTCAAGTCTGTCTGTCCGTCCGTATTTCACAGCAACTTTTTGCAGAATCTATTAGGATTGCACAGTTGAAACTTTAGTATAATAATAGTAATAATGGTATGTAGATGTATTCTGTAAATCGCTTTACGATTTTTTCACCGTAAAAAATTAAAAATTTAAATAATTAAACATACATATGGAACTGAAAGCAATTTTTTTTTCATTAAACCTATATGTGTGAGGTCTCTATATATAGGTCTTTAAGGTTCCTGAAACCATTTTTCCTCAAAGTAAATCGTTAAAGAGACAGACCCTTCCAAAGTGGAAATATGTGTGTGCCCCTCTCTAACTTTTAAAGCAAGAAAGTGAAAAATCTACCAAAAGTATATGCTATGTATCTTAATACACACTGTCAACGAAAATTGGTTTAAACAAAATAAAATTTAGCAGTTTTGAAGATATACAACATTTAATAAACACCGCAAACATTCATACAAACACTATGAAAACAAAATTACAACACAAACATCCAGTCGCATAATTACTTGCTACAACGGAACCCTTCATGGGCGAGATCGACTCGCACTTGGCAATTTTTTTATTTTTCGAACTTAATAACTGAAAGCATAATCAGGGTTATTACACTTAATAACTAATGATACAAGTTTTCCACGAAATTTATCAGTGATGTTTTACACGAAACATTTAAAAAAATAATAATCTCAAACTAGGATAATTAAAAATAGTACAGTGAAATGCTCAGTCTTTTGACCAACAAACATATTTTATCTATACACGTATCAATTTTATCGCGAAATGCAGCGCTACCATCACGCATGATCCGAAAAGGTTCTGGAACTCTATTTTTTAATCACTCGCCTCGGAAGCGAGCGCTCTCCAAGCGACATGATTGGTGGAGCTTAGTTACGTCGAGTGATATGAACCAATCGTTGCGCTTTGCGAGCGCTCGCCACGACGCGAGTGATTGTAAAATAGAGCTCCAGGCGTTATGACGGTCTGCCAGAGCGAAAATCATTTAAGTCTCTTACTTCCAACAATGAGGAGGAAGCGTTCGAAGTCTTCTTGGAATATTTTTTATCGGTCTGCACAGATATTGGCAATCGCTCCTTGCCGCCACACTAAGCTCTAAACTCGATCAGCAAAGTGGGAAGTATAGAGTTAACAACAAACTTGATTTATCAATACTTGAAAAATAAAATACCAACAAGGGTGCGGGTCACGACGGTATTCCACCTATTTTCAGTCGTCTTTGCGCGGACCAACTTGCACTTCCACTTTATATTATTTTCCAAAGATGAAAGTGATGAAGTGAAAACGTTTTTCCAGTCCAATGGAAAAGGGCATTTAGTGTTCCGATCCACAAGGGAGGTTCGAAGCTATGCGCCGAAAACTACCGCCCAGTATCTGTGTTGCCAGTGTACAGCAAGCTCTTTGAACTTATTGTCCACGACCAAATTTATCCAATTGTAGCTCGTAGTATTCCACCGGAACAGCATGGGTTCATGCGGAAGCGTTCTATCGTCTCTAACCTCGTAGAGTTTGTGGACTCGGTGGCGGATCATATGGAAAATGGTCTTCAGGTGGATGCGTGTACACCGATTACTCTGAATTCTTTGATAGACTAAGAGATGACGTAATTTTGCTTAAACTTTCTGAATCGGTGTGCACGGCGATCTCCTCAGATGGTTTGAATCCTATCTCAAGAATCGTAGTCAGGCTGTCCATATTGGTCCTTATCATTCCCGCTTCGCTCCTATCCCTTCAGGTGTGCCGCAAGGCTCACATCTCGGTCCGCTCCTCTTCAACGTCTGCCTCTAAGATATAGCGTCGTGCTTTAGATTCGCCCGCTTTCTAATGTACGCCGACGACACCAAAGTGTTTATGCCTGTTGGGGACTTGACAGACTGTCTCAATCTACAGGAGGATCTTAACCCTAAGGAATGCCAGTCCCTCACTTTTTCTAGAAAGCGGTCTGACATTCAATTTAATTATGTCTTAAATAATCAGCAGATAGGGAGGGTTTATCAAATAAGAGACCTAGGCGTTATTTTGGACAGCAAACTCACTTTCATGCCCCATTACGAACATATCGCATCAAAAGATTCATTTATCGTGCGACCAAACCTATGCAGTCTGCCCTGGCGTTCAAACAGCTGTACTTTGCCTATGTGTTGGAATACGCCTCACCCGTCTGGTCCCCTATTTACTCGGCACACAGCGACAGACTCGAATCGGTCCAGAATAAGTTTAACAGACAGTTGGGTTATCTCTACCCCACTAGTTTTAATGCAGGCCCACATGAGTGAAGCTTGGTGTCGTTGACGGACAGAAGACTATTCGCGGATATGAAGTGGCTTCACGACGCGCGACGTGATCCACTCAGGCTTTGACAGTAGCGCACTGGTGAGCAGTGCTGCTTCGCGTCGCCCCCGCACGCCCCCGCCGGCACGGCGGCACGTGCTAGCTAACTACGCCACTTACTCACCGCTAAACAGGAGCATTGACACTTTTGAAAACAGTTTCTTCGAGCTTGACATTTTCCTCTTAAAACGCCGCGCCCATTTCTCATCGCAAATCGGACGGCACATTAAGGCACGTCTACTTAATTTGATAGATTAACCTGTTTACGTACATTCTATACATACACCACTTTTAAAATTTCCATCGGAATATCACACACGCACAAAGACACACACACTCCCACGAACCATCCTACACGCAGCTCACTCTTTAACTCACTTGTCAATATAATATGTTATGTACCTACTGATTGCTTACTCTATATATGGTTGATATATATATATAAAACTATTTCATTCCTTTTGGCTCATAATGCCAGATATAAGGAACATACATGATTTTACTCCGGTTTTATGTTTTCGCTTGCTTCTCACACAGGAGATGCAGGTTCAATTCCTGACCATGTACCAATGAGATAATTCATTTATCTAAAGTACATTCTCGGTCGTTTAGTGTTTCGGATTACACGTTATGTTGTGGGTCCCGGCTGCCTTTTCTGAAAAGCCCGTGGGGTACAACACTGGGCCGCGTTGTGCCCCACGGGCTTTTAGGAATTTCGAAACATTTGAAAAGCCAGAGTACGCTGCGTTGTACCCCACGGGGTTTTCCAGCGCTCACATTGACAATTCATCGTCTGGATAACCCGTGGGGTACAGCGCCTGCGCCTTTTCCTGAATTAGCTTCTAGTTAAAAACTGGACCGCTACAATGCTACAACGTTCAGCGTTCTTCTTTTTTACGTCACATTTGCTGTCTCCCTCAGAAAAAAAACATTGTCTGCAAAATTTGTTGACTTTTTTTATATATTTTTATTACAATGGCTTATATACTATACGAGCATTAAGGTGTTTAAATAACATGGTCTAATTTTAAGAATTTCTGAGTAAAATCGTTGTGACGAAGGACTCAAATCGTGGGACATAGGTGTTTTCAAACATATTTTAGGTGTCTCCCAACTCCAGTCACTGCGTTTAAATACATAGTACAAATAAATGTTATGTATATGACATTATAAAATGTTTGAATGCCATTTAACGAGTGAAACACTAATTATTATTATAATATACGATTCATAAACAAATGAACTAAAATACCAAAAAAGTGCTAATATGAACTTTATGTCTCCGAACGAAGTACCAATTGAGCGGTCGCCTAGGTCACACGTTTTTGCCGGATTAAACTTGTAAGAATTGCTATTGACCTTGGGTGGATGGCATGGGCACACGCTTCGCCCCTCCCCCAACCCGCCTTCAACGTCCCTGCGCCATCGCCGGCCGAGCCAGTCGCCCGAAAGTTGTCGCAGGTGGTGCGTGTTTTAATTCGGCGTCTGCTCTGTCACGTAAGTTTACTGTTGCAAATTTCATTTTATTTATTCAATATTTTATAGATTGATTGCTATTTTATTAATATTGTATTTAGGCAGCCAAGTGTTTTGATTTGACGATAAATAAAATAGCGATAATCGTGTTCATTAATATTTAACACCTCCGTCACACTATACTTCTGTAACGCCATGCGTGACAGAGTGGTAAATTATGTGACGGAGTAGTAGCTTTTGTATGATGTTTCAATGTTTTAGTGTATTATACGGAAAAATCTCGTGTTTTTAGTTTTTTAAGTGCTACAATTGGCTCTGTTTTTGTTATAGATATGACTGCTTAGTGATGGCTTTTTCAGCAGCTGAGAGGCAGCGACGCTGTCGTGAAAAACGAAAAAACAACATCGAAGAGGGGTGTAACTTTACGATTTAATTGATTAAAAATAGTAAGTTATTCTTTGTTACGTTTAAAAGCAAGTTCCTATTTCTAAAATACTATAGTTTAACATACCACTATCATTATTTTTAGTGACTGAAGTACTACTCTGTTACATTTTTACCACTCTGTCACAATGTGTCTCCATACAGCAAATTATTCAAGGAAGTCTGCCGGGCTAACTAATTGTTTTTACAAGAAGTTTGTTTTTGAATATACTAGAAAATATTGTAATTTATGAGTCCATTTATATTTCAATGCAACTAATATGCTATAAAACGGTTATTTTTTAAAGTTGGTTAACTTAACGGCATAAATATGTGACAGAGTGTTAAGAAAATCATATAATATTTTATTATTTTTAAGAAAAATACCAATTTTTGTTACTAACTTAAATATTTTAATTAGTAGTACACATAGTACAAGTTAAAACTTAAATGTGATTTTGCATGCCATAACAAAACTAAAAGTGAAACTGTGACAGAGGTGTTTGGTTTTTTGCTGCACTATCCCAAATAACTAGGAATTAATACAATTATTATTAAGAAATCATCGCTGCTGAGCATGTTTGTGAAATCTTTAGTTATGGAATTACAACTTCGGATATCAAAAACATAATAAAAACAAAAAAATATATTTTAGAAAATTTATTTTGGAGTGATCCAAATGTGACGTAAAAAAGAAGAACGACCCTCCTATGTATTTCCTAATTTTAGTAGTTCAAAATTTATACTTCTTAAAGATCAAGTTTTTTCAAGTTGTGGCCAAAAATATACGTCTGTTCTTGTTTTTTATACTTTTCATACTAGAATTTAGAGACAAATGGGTTGATGTAGTATACTATATACTACATCACCAAATACTAAATTTAGGTTATGTTAGGTCACAACTTTATGTTATGAGCCAAGCGAAGCGAAGCGGAGCAAGGTGATCCTATGTAGTTTCACAGAACCGAATTGGTGGCTTATTTGGCATTTATTTTCGACCAGCAGTGCGAGCCCTGGAAAACCCCGTGTGGTACAACGTAGCGTCACGCTGATGTAGTGCTCTGGATTTTCGAGCGGTTCGAAATTCTGAAAAGCCCGTGGGGCACAACGCGGCCCAGTGCTGTACCCCACGGGCTTTTCAGAAGACGCGTCCCGGCTACTACCGCTACGTGGTAGTGGTCGTAAAAACCCCTCCGTCAACCCGCACTGAGCCAGCGCGGTGGAGTATGGCTTAATCTTACTAGTATTCGGGTGAAGCCCTGTGCCCGTCGGTGGGGATGTTACATTTATTTTATAATGTTAAAATATGGTGACTATCATGCCTTCATATAATACAGCGGTTTTATTGAGAATTGTGTTAATTTTAACTCAATGAAAACTGTTTTTTAAGAAAATAATATTTTTTATTGTTCCTGTTTGTGCCATTCACGCAATATTTAATTTTGTTAGTGTTTTAGTGTGTAATATTCAGTGTGACTTTTAATATATTTAATTTACATATATACTGGGTTATTTTTTTACTCCTAGACAAAAGTAAAC
This sequence comes from Argyresthia goedartella, assembly GCA_949825045.1. NCBI lineage: Eukaryota > Metazoa > Arthropoda > Insecta > Lepidoptera > Argyresthiidae > Argyresthia > Argyresthia goedartella. The sequence goes on from OX463810.1 coordinate 19,367,577, forward strand.
ATGATTTATAAAAATATATAAAAAAGTATTTGGTGAAAAAAGTGTCAACTTTTCCTGTTTAAAATCTTCACTTTGTGAATCCCTTCTAAGCGAGTTCGGTCAACCTTACGTTGAACGCGTTGCGAGCCGCAAGGGACCGAGAAAATAATAATAGGAGGTGCGCGCGGTTAACAAAAGCGTAAGTGAGCATAATTTTAAATTTGGGTTAGGATTTAAGGATGAATTAGCATGGGGCATTTGGCAAGGGGTCCAAAAATAACCCTGTATACAGTGGTGTTCAGCTGATTAGAAACACAGTTCCATACATCCATGATGCTCAGAATAAGCTACTGATTACTGGATTGGGTTTTTTAGGTATTAAAGGTTTAATGGGGTATGTCAAATAATAGCCACATTATTATTGTATAAATAAATACAAAACAAATATATTAAATATCAACAAGAAATATTTATTCCATTACCTAATCTAGTCGTCATTTTGGCTTACTAGCAGTTGGACAACTAATTAGATACAAAATGAAAACCTTTGTAATATACAAAATAATTTAATAAAAACAAGAAATATTTATGAAAACATATTATAACAAAGGTCATTACTATCTTAATTAACAAATTAGTATTTAGTTCCATGCCTCCACAAATCCGTCGTAAAGCGCCTGCGCATTTCCATTCTTGGTATCCGACACTTGTTTCTATAAAATGCACCACAATTTTTCTATTGGATTGCAACCATGGCTCACAGTTTTCCATGGCTCACAGTAAAATCAAATATAAGTAGATAACTGTTATATACAAGGGGTTATTGTTATTCCGTATACCACACGAGCTGATGCCCGCTCCAAATGTGGGGACCCCGACATAGCAGGGAGGTCTGACTCCTGGGCATGGGTAATTCCACTTTCTTCCCCTCCAACAAAAAATAATAATATCGGATTGCAATCTGGACTGTTTGCAGGCCAATCTAATACAGTCAGAGATTGTTCCCTGAGTCTTCACGCTGTTAGGATTGTGTTTCGGATCATTATCCTGTTGGAATATTCTTGTAACGGGGAGATTATCGTCAGCATAAGGACTCATAGTTTCTTCTAATAAGCATATTTTGTACTGTCCCTTCAATTTTCCTTACGGGACCGATTCCGTTACCAGAAAAGCACCCATAATTTGATATTTCCCCCACCATGCTTTACTTTTTCTTTGTACCCTTAGCATCCAAAGCTTGGTTGTTAGGGAGACCAACAAATCCTTTTACATCAGAATGTATCATATTGATCTTGTTTTCGTCCGAAAACAGAACCTTTTTCCAATGATCAACATCTAGTCCAGTCCCGGCGGTATACTTTTTGGCAAAAGCCAATCGATCTTCCCTATACCGCTTGGTAAGAAGTGGGACTTTTCTGGAAACTGTTCCTTATAGTTTTTTTCGACTAATCGCCTGCTTGATGATCATTTAAAAGGGTCAAGTTTAGCCAAACGTACAATCATCATGTCCTCGCGCGGTGTGGTCTTCCGTGGGCGACATTTTCTATGAATATTCGCTGATGTGTTATGTTGATTATAATATCTTATATAATATAATAATAATACCTTGGACACTATTTACACCCATTGATCTAGTCCCAAACTATATAGGATTCCCTGTATCTTGGGTACTAGACAACGATACACATACTTATACAGATAAATATTATACTTAGATAGATAAACAACCATCACTAGGGTACAAACATCCGTTCTCCTCAAACAAATATTTGCCCCCACCGGGACTCGAACCCGGGATCCTTGGCTTCGTAGGCAGAGTCACTGCCGACTCGGTATGGCGTATGGCGTACGGCTTGTCTTTATGGCGTGTAATTCTTTCTTTAAGGAACACTCTAAGTGATCAGCGATCTTTCTATATGTCCCATGGCGATGGAAATGTAAACTAACCAATATTTTCTGGTAGAGGGGTCGCAGCTCTTAGTTTAACCAGTTTTTATTCAGAAATAAGCACAAAACAACAAACTTACTATGCAATGAAATAATATTTATAATGGCGCAAAACACATTATCATAGATAGAATAGGTACCCTATACTTTTTAAAATTTCAAATTTAGAACTCAGAACATGTCGTGATTAGCCATGTTTCTAATTAATTGTCCAGCTACAAGCAGGGCGAAATAATGAATGGTTTACAATATGTAATGTTAGAAAAAAAACTATTATTGTAACTGGTATGAATTATCGTTTGAATATTCGATACATTATTAGTGTGACTACATAAATACAACACCTTTCATATTCCTTTCATGTCATTAAAAAAAATCTGTACTGTGTCTCTAATTAGCTGGCTACCACTTGTATATGACCTCTGTGGCGCTCTGGTTGTGTCTCTGCCTGCCATGCCGGGAGGTCCCGGGTTCGATCCCCGGCTAAGGATAAAGAAAAAAAAAACCTCAATTCTTGGATGTTTATATGTATGTGATGCCGCTCTTTCTGGTTCCCACGACAGAGGGTGGGCATGTAGGTCAAAGTCAAAGTCAAAGTACTTTATTACTGTAGATATTTACATATACACAGTCAGGTCATAAGTTCTGTCACACAATAAAAACTTTTGAATTTAGAACGCTGGCCACAAAAAAGTTTATTGAATTCGAATTTCGAATTTTTCATGAAAATAAAAATGTGTACTTTTTAGAATTTTCCTCATTTTTAAATATGGAGTGGACACTTAAAGAAGACCGTGTCGCAGTTATTGCGTTGCATCGTTGCGGTTACGCGCCAATTCAGATTTTCGACTTACTGAAAAATTTGAATATAACCAAAAGATTCGTTTATCGTACCATAAAACGATACAATGAAGACTCTAGTGTAGATGACAGGTCAAGAAGTGGTCGCCCTCGCTCTGTTAGGACTCCAGCAGTGATAAAAGCTGTGGAAGGCGCGAATTCAAAGAAATCCCATACGTAAGCAGAAACTGTTGGCCCTTCAGATGGGGTTAAGCAGGACCACGGTGAAAAGGGTGTTAAATGAAGACTTAGGGCTTAGGGCATATCGAAGAAAAAAAGGGCATCGTTTGGACGCTCGTTTAATGGACCTGAGACTGAAGAGATGCCGCGCTTTGTTGAAGCGGTACGCGGGAAACAAGCATCGGGAAATTCTTTTTTCGGATGAAAAAATTTTCACCGTGGAAGAGAGCTACAACAAACAAAATGATAAGGTGTACGCACACAGCAGTGAAGAAGCGAGCAACCGTATTCCGCGTGTCCAACGAGGTCATTTTCCATACTCGCTCATGGTTTGGTTGGGAGTCTCTTATTGGGGCTTAACTGAGGTACATTTTTGTGAGAAAGGCGTAAAAACGAATGCAGTTGTGTATCAAAATACAGTCCTCAAGAACCTTCTGGAACCTGTTTCTCATACCATGTTTAATAACAGGCACTGGGTATTCCAACAAGATTCTGCGCCAGCTCATAGAGCGAAAAGCACACAAGACTGGCTGGCGGCGCGTGAAATCGACTTCATCCGGCACGAAGACTGGCCCTCCTCCAGTCCAGATTTGAGTCCGTTAGATTACAAGATATGGCAACACTTGGAGGAAAAGGCCTGCTCAAAGCCTCATCCTGATTTGGAGTCACTCAAGGCATCCTTGATTAAGGCAGCCGCCGATAGTGACATGGACCTCGTTCGTGCTGCGATAGACGACTGGCCGCGCAGAATAAAGGCCTGTATTCAAAATCGCGGGGTTCATTTTGAATAAACTTTATTACCATAAGAATCTATGTTTTATTAAGTTCATTTTGCTATATAAATGTTTACATAAATAATAAACATGTCTAAATTATTTCATATTGCACATGTGACAGAACTTATGACCTGACTATGTACTTAGCAAACGTCATTTTTTTGCCTCTTCTCTACATTGGACCACTGTGGGAGAAGAAGGGCGTAGAAACTCCCACAGATTGATTTTTAGATCTCTTTTAAAATAGGTTGTGCTTAACTAATACAATTATGATTTTTTTAAATTTAATAAGCAGGCAATAATAAATAATTACAAAATTATTAACAGCGAGGTCTGTGTTGAACTAGATTAACCCCATACAGTCCTGTCATTTAAGTAATCTCGAACATTGTAATATCCCTTTTTCGACAAAGTCGCTTTAACATGCTTTTTAAATTGCTCAAATGGCAATTTCAAAATCTCCAGAGGTATCTTATTATAGTAGAGAATGCACAAACCCTTGAAAGAATTGCTAACCTTCGCGAGTCTAAATCGGGGCGCACACAGTCTGTGATTATTTCTTAGGTTAACATTGCAGCTATAGCTAAGTTTAGTAAATGTTGTAAGGTTCTTGCGTACATACATTATATTTTCTAAAATAAATTGACTAGCTACAGTTAGTATGTCAATTTCTTTAAAAAGCTCTCTTAAGGAGTCTGTTCGTTTTAAATTATAAATTGCTCGAATAGCTCTTTTCTGGAAAATAAAAATAGTTTGAATATCCGCTGCTTTCCCCCACAACAAGATACCATAGGACATGACACTATGAAAGTAACTAAAATATACTAGCCTAGATGTAGCCACATTCGTGCTTTGTCGGATGTTCCTAACAGCGTAAGCCGCAGAACTTAATTTACCAGCTAATTTATCTATGTGGGATCCCCACTGCAATTTGCTATCAATGGTTATTCCAAGAAACTTCATCATTTACTAATTCTAACGTGCTGTTGTCTAACACTAGACTGGTCTCAACTTGCCTGACATTTGGAAGTGAGAATTTGGTGTATTGTCTTTAACCTTGAATTGGTTCACAGTTAATAATTTATTGTTAAACGCTGGTAAAACCAAGTGTATCAAAATGGCGTTTGCTAAGTTTATGTAAATATCTACAGTAATAAAGTACTTTGATTTTGACTTTCATATAAGATAACTCTACTTTTACGAATTCCAAACGTTGCCCAGTCATTAAATTTCGATTTACCGTTGTAGTCACTGACTTTCTTTAATTTAAACACTTTATTATTTTTCTTTTAATAATGTTGAAGAAGTCTGAGTAAATGTTGTTTGGGTTCTGTTCATCAAAATGCGGTACAGGCAAATTTATATCTAACTTTTTCATATACGTCTCTAGTCTATGGGATTTAATAGGCCTATAAAATGATGGATCAGTCCTATTTTTACTGGTAATTGGGAATGAAACTGTTTGATCACTGTGATCGGAGGGTAAGCAGTTAATTACATTTTTACTTGTGAATGCACAAACACAAAAAACGTTATCTAAGCAAGTTTGGCTGGTAAGTGTAATTCTAGTCGGCTCTAGAAATATATGACATAAATTAAATGATTTGAACAGAGTTATTAATCGTTGTTTTAATGTTGTGTCTACAAGCAAATCTACATTAAAATCGCCACAAATAATTAACTTTTTTCTGCTATTACAAAGTTTAATGAGGGCATCCTCCATAATTTTCTCGAACATTTCAAAATTGCCATGGCCGTTTTCATCTCTTGGAGGTCTGTAGACACAAACAATAATATGGCTATCCAACTCAACACAGGAGGTCTTTCTACAGTAAGTGCAAGAATATCTTTCCGTTGTTTCACCTTAATATTATTTTTTACTAAGATTAAAGAACCACCTCTATCAGCAGTCTTTCTATTGTAACAACTGACAATTTTTAATTATATAATATGTTAAAAGACATCATATTTTCCTTTAATCAGTGTTCTGTAATACAAATAACATCGGTGTCTGAATGATTAAGAAATAATTCTAATACAAGTTCTTTGCCAGGTAGCCCCTGCATGTTTTGATGGGAAATATTTAAGTGGGGCTTACCCTTTGTCCTAGTATTTTTCATTTGATTGCCAGAAAACCCCTGCTTATTTTGTAAAATTTTCTTGTTTTGAGGGGTCGTCTTTTGTCGAACTATTTAGTTTAAAACACTACTATTAGTACTAATACTAACTAAAACTGAAGGCGACTGCGTTATAGTATTTAGGGCCAGGAGCAATGTATGTACCTGTATACAAATATGTAAATTTGTTAAATGTAATCGGTAAATACATTAAAAATCACACTAATTATAATAATTATTCATTGAATCATTATCTAAAACACTAACGAAAACGTAATATTGCGTGAATGGCACTAACGGGAACAATAAAAATTATCATTTTCTTAAAAAACAGTCTTCATTGTTTCACATGAACACACATCTCAATAAAACGCTTAAGTAGGTATTATATAAAGGCATGAAAGTAAAACGAAACCATGGTATGTCCTTATATCTGGTATTAAGTGCCAAAAGGAATTTTATATTTCAGAATTTTCCCATTTGTTTGTAATTCATGGTAATTTCTATATTCAAGGTAACTCTGAGGTTTTTATAATTGCGCACCATGTTAATCAAGGGAATTGTCGATCATATCATATCCATACTTTTGATAGTAATAGCACCCGTGATTCCGATCTCCTCATCCTCATCATCATCATGAAAGTCCTCAATGAAAAACTTAGAGTGACGCGAATGAGTAGGTAGTATCTAAGTATTTCTTTTTGGATCGGCTGATTTGGACGTAACTTCTACAGAATTCGAATTACCATTGCATGTGTCCCTGTACTCCCTATGAGTAATTCCACAGGTCGGAGAGTCCTATTAGACCATTTTTGCGTACATAGAAAAAATATAATAATAATAATAATAATAATTGTTTTATTTCCAGACTATTATCCAATATAAATGTCGAATAATATAAAATGTCAAAAGATAAAATAGATTAATAATAACATTGATTCACACACAATTTGAATAATTTAACCAACAAATGTCCAATATATGAATGTAGAAAAATGACAAAAAATGTCAAAGATAAAATAGTTTAAAATAATTACATTGTTTCCAATTCAATAATAAAATTAATTAATATCATTTAAAAAACATCATTTAAAATAATTTTACCAACACATTAATCATCATAAAACTGTGGATGAGGGTCGGTGCAGGAGCCTCCATTCGCGGTGCAGGGGGCTGGATTGCCATGAGCGAGCAGCCTCCAGCAGCTGGTTGGTGGAGTGCGCTATGTGGGTCCGCGCGGTGGCCGTGCCCAGCCGCCGCAGCGCCGCCCAGCCCGGCGCGCGCCCCTCCGCGAACATGCCGCTTGCGCTGCACCAGCGCGGCAGGCGGAACAGTGCGCGCCATGAGTTGTTGTACTGCACGCGCATCTGCTCCATGCTCTTCTTTGTGTACATCGCCCACAGCTCCACAGTGTACACGGACGTGTAGTACGACAGGAAGAGCTGCCTCTTCACCTCCGGGCTGCAGCGCGCAAAGCGCCGCGCCAGCATGTTGGCTCGCACCAGTATAGCCCGTCGCTGCCTCGCGATGTCCAGTCTGTCGTCTAGATCCGCAGTGATGACGTGGCCCAGATATTTAACCTCCTCGACGAACTCGAGGTCTCTGCCGTTTAGTCGCACTGGCGGTATGAAGGCAGGTGTATTTGTCGATCGGAACATCATACACACAGACTTATCCGGGTTGTATGCCATGTTGTGTTGTGCTGCGTATTCCTCACAAACTGCAAGCATGTCTCTCATTGCTGAAATGGATGGGCTGAGTAGAACCATGTCATCTGCATAGCAGACATGGTTAGTTATGACGCCGTTCATGGAGCACCCAACATTGAGCTGGTTCAGTTTGTGAGACAGACCATCCATGTAGACGTTAAAAAGTATAGGTGACATGCTTCCGCCTTGTCTCACACCACACGCCAGCTTTGACGGATCTGATAGGGCCCCATTCCAACGAACGACGTTGCTCTGCTGACTATACCAGGTCTTCAGCACCTTGGTCACGTGACCCGGTACTCCCCGCTCTTGCAGTATCAGCCAGAGTCGGTCATGTGCCAGTCTGTCGAACGCCTTGCTCAAGTCAAGATAACAGGCGCACACAGATGTTTTTCTTAACTTATAGTATCCCGCGACTTGCTTCAAGGTGTAGATAGATGGCGGTACTGGTGGATACGTTCTTCTTGAATCCCATCTGGTTGTCCGCAGTGCTGAGGTAAGGCGCGGCCAGCTCATTAAGCACTTTCTCAAGCAGTCTGGCAATTATCGAGGCTAACGCAATCGGACGGTAGTTACTGCGACTGGAGATGTTTTTCTGCCTGTTCTTGCATATTGGTACAATAACCGCATCCGTCATTGCAATGGGCAGGTGAGCTGTACGCAAGATAGCTGTGAATAGGAATATGTGAATATATCTTCTGTCTCGCTTGCTACTACAGTTAATCGCTGTAGCGTTCGACATCTTTAAAATTCTATGTTACACTGCAAAATGAATTAGTACCTGAAAATGGACACCATTTTGGTTCGATATAAGCTCAGTACAATATAAAAATTTGACCTAATAGACTTCTCCAGCATTTAAATGTTTCCTATACAACATTAAAGTGTCCAAAACGTAATGCCAATCATTTGGTTACCTTCCGCGAAGGAATTAAGTAAAGAGTTTCATTCATCTGAGGAAATCTGTTGCTTATTAATACTGTAGACAAGAGACATCAGTCTTCCTTGACGGCCAGCGCCTCTGACGGTCATTGCCGGAACTATGGCAAACTAAAACATACGTATAGCTACATGTACAAACTACTCGTACCATATAGCTATAAAACTCCCGGAAATATTTTGGCGATTGATGACTGTAGACTTCAAGTATAACTTTCGGAATATAACTTGACCAGCGTTTGCTGTGTGTCTCGCTCTCTCACAAAGTCTGTCTTTGAGAGAGAGCGAGACACATACAGGGGTCATCTCTATAATCATCTCTTCGGAAGGATAAGTAAGGCATTTTTGAAATTTAAAATATTCACGTTGAATCAAATAATCATTAGGGTTTTTTGAACCACACATAGTTTCCTTACATTCTAACAATTTTTGAAAATTTGATTTTTGGTTTGTCTTAATATGTAACCAGATACATAGCTTAATGTGGCAATGATTTTAGGATTATTTTTCTTTTCATTAAAATCAACTTCGTAGTTTAGATCATCAACATCAATTTCTGTAATAATTTGTTGATTATCAGAATCATTGATTTCGAATAAATTTGACATACAATCAATAATTTCACATGCATCTTCTTCACAATTAGATCCCCTCGATTGGTTACTTAAATTATTTACTAAAAGTGACGCAAATGCGTGTTCGAAGCCAGTAGGGGTTGGGGAATTATTCCTACAACCATGGCTTCTGATTGATCCGAAGAAATTTTCAATAGGGTCCTGATTCAAATGTCTCATCCAGATTGACTTAAAATTATATTCATTAATTATTTTATTTGTTAAAAGCTCCATGTTATTAAGAGTATGTATCCAGTTACGTATTGATGGTACCGTACCTATCCTTCCTTCTTTTGTTACAAATTTCATTGATTTCATAATATTTTTTGCATTTTTCCAAATCACAGAGTGCTCTGAAGTAGAAGTGACAGGCCCCAATAATTTCTTTCCACTTTTTTTTCTTGAATTATTGTAACTACCATTCAAAGAATCAAACAAATCATCAAAAAATAGTAATATATCTGCTGTATCTTTGCTTTCTTCAGGTAATATACCCTTATCTGTAAAAAGAAAAGTAAAACATTAGAGATATTCATGGCTCTGTGCATGTGGTCCGCAGAATAAAAGTGTCAATATTTAGCTAAGCATTAGTAAGTTAAAGTAATACAAAATGTATAGTTTATCAAGTTTAAAATGACTGAACTGATTTTGATGAAACTTGTACAGTTCCTTGTTGAACAAACATACTTACAGAACACATATTACTTAAAGTCGGGTCAAGATAATCACCAGCCAAATATCCCATGTTAGTTCCAACACTTTTGCTGAACAGCTGAGTGGTATATTTGACTTTCATTTTCGCCATTTTCTTTGGGTTTACATGGACCTCCGTAAGTTTTTTTATTAGTCGAATGCCCTTATATCCCGGGTTCTCTTGATAATTGCTGGATGTGATCCCATTTGGCTACTTTTTCTTTTTCATTTAGAGTATAATGTAGATTTTTCGAAATCAGATTATTTCTTATGCCCTTCATTAGGTGTGGTGTATCGTACAGAGGTATGATTTCTTGCCCATTAATTTCAAAAGTGTCATTACTCCAAGTCTTCTTATCGTTTTGATACTCTTGTTTAGTTTGTTTAATTAATGATTTGATTGTACTTAGGTTTGTTGACCCTTGATCACAAATTGTAGCCAAGACAATAAATCCACATTTTTGAAGCTCATTTATAACATTTTTTAATTGCAACCCCAAACTCTCAGTTGATGTGGTTCCTTTACAAAAAGAATATGTCACTGCTGATTTATAATTCTTTATCACTCCGCTTATCATGAAAACCATAGCATGGTCTGCAATTATTCTTTTTCGCTCGAATCCGGTGTCAACAAAACCTTTGATGATATCTTTTTTTCTGTTATAATCGAAATGAGGTGTGAGAGCTATTTCGTCAAATAATATGGTGCATAGTCTTTCATATTCTTTCATTTTGCCTGCTTTTTTCTTCAAAAATTTAAATATATTTAGATTGATTCCGGATTTAATACTGGCTTTTGAAATGAGATGGCTGAGGGTCAATGGCGATGGCAAAATAAATATTTTGCTAAGCCATCTGTATGCTCTGGGGCCTTGTTTATATAAACTCAGTGCCATGAGTTTTTCATCGAGAGTAAATCTACGTCCCATTTTTGGCTTCTTTACTTCTCGAAATTGCATCACAGTGAAAAGTGCAGCAAGAGTTGTGAATTGCTTTAGAAATTTCTGAAATGTAACATTTTCTGAGAGTTTCAAGGCTCTTTTTAATCTTTCTGAATAACTGTCATTACATTTCTTCAGTTTTCTCACTTTCGTTTTTAATTCACTTAGAGAGCTTGATTCTTGTTTTAAATTAATTCTCTTTCTTTCAGCTTGCTGATTGCTTTTGGGTTCACCTGTAATAAAAAAGAATGATTTTTATTTATTTTCATTATAATAACCAGGAATTTTCAATAGGTAGTGCTTGACTTATTGGTCAATTGACTTGTTTTCCTAGCTAGTAACTGCTAACCATTTTTAGTTTTAGGGTCCCGATCCACCTCACATTGCCCCAAGCATCTTAAGATGCTCGCATAACAGGCTATAACTGGTTATTTTGACCTCGGGGGCAACAACCGGTTAAAAGGAAAAAAATTGAACCCTATTAGGATTACTATGTTGTCCGCCCGTCTGTCTGTCTGTCTGTCCGTGTATCAAGACCATTATATCAAAAATGCGTGGATTTATCAAACTGAAATTTATATCAATTGAGGGTTTGCGGTCGCCTGAAGTTGTGAAAAAATCAACCTTCTAGGTCAACGCAATCGAACTATACAACCGTTTATGCTGTAATATTGTTGGATTTTCATAGTAATTGCAATGGACCCAAAACCTATAGGGTACTTCCCGTAGGCCAGCATTATGAAATTTATGATTATATGCACAATCATGAAAGCGCTCAAAATTATATTAACTGTACAAAATACTTACATGAGGTTGAAGGTTCATTTTAATTTTGTTTATCAATGTTTGTCATATCAGCCAATAGCTTTCTCACGTAAGATATAGCTGTAAAAAAGCAAATGTCTAAATGAATATAAAAATATATACCTATATGTGTATCTAAAATGTGTCTGCGCTCAAAATGATTTAAATTAACTGAATGTAATACTTACATGAGGTTGAAGGTTCATTTTCATTTTGTTTATCAATGTTTGTCATAACTGCCAATGGCTTTTTCACGTAAGATATAGCTGTAAAAAAGATTATTTTTAAATGAATGTAAAAAAATATATTTGTGTAATGAATTACCTACTTGTGCAAAACTAAATTATCAAAATATCTACCTGGTATTTGCAAAGTTGGCACAGCATCAACGGTGAGGGTGTTTACCCAAGTGTGACATTTGGCTTCAAAATGTTTATGACACACTTTGCGGCATTTGAAAATATAGGCATTTTCCAGACTTATTACTTCTCCACCAACGTTATACAGCCATGATCTGAATTTGTCTGGATATTTCTCCGGGTCCGGAAATGAATGTAACGGCACCTTGTCCGCACCTGTTTCAGAAATGATATTTTTATGAGATTAGATACAATTAGGTAGATAGTAAGCAAGTACCTACTCAATGGGAAATCAGAAAATAAGTTAGCTACTTACGAGTTACGTCACAACTAGCAACACAACACCGTTTGTCCGACATTTCGAAGAGAAACCAAACCAAAAAGATTAGCAACATCCGTGCTCCTTGCGAATTGCGATGGTCGAAATTTGAGGCGGGATCGGTTGTCCAGGGAAATTGCTCAGGTCAAAAGATTGGCAGCGTCCGTATTCCTTGCGATGGTCAAAATTTGAAGCGGGATCGGTTGTCCAAGGAAATTGCTCAGGTCAGTCAGAATATTAAGAAAGAGGGAGAAAATTCGCGCATACACCACAACAAACAAACACCGAAAACCAACAAATGTCAAATATGCCGGTCGGTGGGGTACGTTCCAATTCACTAACTTAATTGTAGGGAATAAAATATATGAATATTTGTAGACGCGATATTATAAGCTCTTCTCAATTTCTCATATAATTTATAATAGTTTGCAGTTAGATTTACAAATTTTAAAGCTTTTCTAGTTTTTTTATTAAAAGTATTCACATTTATTCCATCTTTATGTAAAAAGTTCATAGCATGAAACGGAACGTTTGGTGGTGGTGTTTCTCTACTGAAAAAATAAAAGTGATACATACCATTTCACGAAATAATTATTTGACAAGTGACATCTGCAGGGCTTGGTCAGCACTAATTTCATGCTCACAAAGCTAAGGAATCACAGTATAGAGGAGTGATGAGCCCATGGTCCCGCCTTTAATCATACAGGTTACAGGTTGCTAGGCACGGTTGTACCCTGTGGTTGTGCACACGTTTAGCCACTCAACACTCCACCTAGGAAATTAACGAAACTAGCACCTACTTGGTACGGAAAGCGCCATCTAGCACTGATTGTATAAACCGTTAGGTACTTTTGCTGAGGTTGAAAAGCTGGCGGAAAAGCAGTCAGTTGGAAGAAAAGCAGATACGAACTCCGTTTTACGAAATTTTCGATGTTGCACGTGAAGATGGCGCTAACTGCCTAGCTTTAGAAACTAATCCGACTTTGCCCAACGCAATGATTCAGAGCGATCGTCGTTTGTAGGCGTAGGAAATAAACTGCAACAGAAACTGCATGTTTCAGAAAAGTGGCAGCTAAGTTGGTTACAGGATATTTGCGAAAAACCTTGATTATGTCCTCCGATATGTGACCTATTCCTATTTCTACGACAAATAAGAAGGAGAAGCTTAGTCTAATATACTCTTTGGGATACGCTATGACAGCAAGAGGTCTGACACCAATCAGTTTTGTTTAAATAAACAAAAATACCCCGAATATAAAGTATAAAAAATTTCCCTTACATAAAACTACTTATTATAAACTTTGATAGATTAATTACAATTTGTGCAGCCTTTTCTTCAGGTTTGATACAATATAATAATGTTCTACAATGATTCAGTACTTATTGGCAATTGGAGCGATGATAGACTAGAAAATGAAGTAAGTTCCTTCGCATCAAGGTAAAGGGGATGTCCTATCCAAGTCCTACCAGTAGTAAATTTTCCGTTATTAAATCCGGTAAAGCCTTTTCAACACACTTGCTCCTAAAGTGACACCCTAAGGCAACGCATTAGGTTCATAATTGAGATTATTACGCACTAGTACTTTTTACCCGACTACAGCGAAGCGAAAAGGAGGGTTATGTGTTTGACGGTGTGTATAGGTATTCAGGCCTTTGTCACATAGAGGGAACTGAAATATTGTAGATAGAATACTTTGATGAAAGAAGACTTATTTTGGCTTTAAAAACAATTTAAACTGCATTTAAAGATTTTTTTAATCGCCTGTGTTAACCGCGAATCGAACTCATCAAATGTGAAAAACAAATTAACCCTATAATTCTTTCCCCTTTTCGATTCCAGCAAATAAAACAAAACCACCGCACCATTTTCCAAAAATATTTTTTGAAGTTTTCGTTGTGTGGTTAATTGTTATCAATACAAATCATTTTTTTTCTCGCAAGTGTGTTGAAAAATGTCGTATGAAACGCGCGTGCATTGATCATTAAACACTCGGCTAACTTATCGTGCTCGCCGACTACTTGCGCGATTAATAACACCTCGTGTGTAGTAAACCTTTATTCCCACCACTAACTAGGATACTTGTATCATAATGTAGGTTGTACTTACTATCGGCTAGCAGGTCGTTACCTACTTATAAAGGGTCAGGACGTAATTATTTGCATCATTGCACAACGGAAATGAAAACGGAAAGGTAACACTGAGAAGAAAGCATCACAGTGGAATTTATAAGGGTATGAGCACATTATAGTAAAAAAGGGTTTATTATTTTTAACTACCTAGGTGACTGAGCTTTGCTGTGTGTTTGCAAAACTAAGTATTTAGTAAAATTATATTTTTATACATTATACCCGTAGTCTAGTAGTATAGTCTGCTTCAGGTTTCGAGTTTATATGAAACATTTAAAAAGCTAAAGTAGAATTTCAGACTTTTTCCAATTTAATAATAAAATTAATTAATATCATTTAAAAAACATCATTTAAAATATTTTTACCAACACATTAATCATCATAAAACTGTGGATGAGGGTCGGTGCAGGAGCCTCCATTCGCGGTGCAGGGGGCTGGATTGCCATGAGCGAGCAGCCTCCAGCAGCTGGTTGGTGGAGTGCGCTATGTGGGTCCGCGCGGTGGCCGTGCCCAGCCGCCGCAGCGCCGCCCAGCCCGGCGCGCGCCCCTCCGCGAACATGCCGCTTGCGCTGCACCAGCGCGGCAGGCGGAACAGTGCGCGCCATGAGTTGTTGTACTGCACGCGCATCTGCTCCATGCTCTTCTTTGTGTACATCGCCCACAGCTCCACAGTGTACACGGACGTGTAGTACGACAGGAAGAGCTGCCTCTTCACCTCCGGGCTGCAGCGCGCAAAGCGCCGCGCCAGCATGTTGGCTCGCACCAGTATAGCCCGTCGCTGCCTCGCGATGTCCAGTCTGTCGTCTAGATCCGCAGTGATGACGTGGCCCAGATATTTAACCTCCTCGACGAACTCGAGGTCTCTGCCGTTTAGTCGCACTGGCGGTATGAAGGCAGGTGTATTTGTCGATCGGAACATCATACACACAGACTTATCCGGGTTGTATGCCATGTTGTGTTGTGCTGCGTATTCCTCACAAACTGCAAGCATGTCTCTCATTGCTGAAATGGATGGGCTGAGTAGAACCATGTCATCTGCATAGCAGACATGGTTAGTTATGACGCCGTTCATGGAGCACCCAACATTGAGCTGGTTCAGTTTGTGAGACAGACCATCCATGTAGACGTTAAAAAGTATAGGTGACATGCTTCCGCCTTGTCTCACACCACACGCCAGCTTTGACGGATCCGATAGGGCCCCATTCCAACGAACGACGTTGCTCTGCTGACTATACCAGGTCTTCAGCACCTTGGTCACGTGACCCAGTACTCCCCGCTCTTGCAGTATCAGCCAGAGTCGGTCATGTGCCAGTCTGTCGAACGCCTTGCTCAAGTCAAGATAACAGGCGCACACAGATGTTTTTCTTAACTTATAGTATCCCGCGACTTGCTTCAAGGTGTAGATGGCGGTACTGGTGGATACGTTCTTCTTGAATCCCATCTGGTTGTCCGCAGTGCTGAGGTAAGGCGCGGCCAGCTCATTAAGCACTTTCTCAAGCAGTCTGGCAATTATCGAGGCTAACGCAATCGGACGGTAGTTACTGCGACTGGAGATGTTTTTCTGCCTGTTCTTGCATATTGGTACAATAACCGCATCCGTCATTGCAATGGGCAGGTGAGCTGTACGCAAGATAGCTGCGAATAGGAATATGTGAATATATCTTCTGTCTCGCTTGCTACTACAGTTAATCGCTATAGCGTTCGACATCTTTAAAATTCTATGTAACACTGCAAAATGAATTAGTACCTGAAAATGGACACCATTTTGGTTCGATATAAGCTCAGTACAATATAAAAATTTGACCTAATAGACTTCTCCAGCATTTAAATGTTTCCTATACAACATTAAAGTGTCCAAAACGTAATGCCAATCATTTGGTTACCTTCCGCGAAGGAATTAAGTAAAGAGTTTCATTCATCTGAGGAAATCTGTTGCTTTTTAATACTGTAGACAAGAGACATCAGTCTTCCTTGACGGCCAGCGCCTCTGACGGTCATTGCCGGAACTATGGCAAACTAAAACATACGTATAGCTACATGTACAAACTACTCGTACCATATAGCTATAAAACTCCCGGAAATATTTTGGCGATTGATGACTGTAGACTTCAAGTATAACTTTCGGAATATAACTTGACCAGCGTTTGCTGTGTGTCTCGCTCTCTCACAAAGTCTGTCTTTGAGAGAGAGCGAGACACATACAGCAAACACTGGTCAAGTTATATTCCGAAAGTTATACTTGAAGTCTACAGTCATCAATCGCCAAAAGATTTGTATGAATGTCCATTTATTTTAAGTGGACAGCCATAAAAACTTTATTTGGAGATTAATGATAGTAGCTTTAATTTATTGATTAAAATAAAATAACATGTATAAAAATGCAAGTTTAATCAAGAGTGTTTATTTTTTCTTACATATATCTTATTAGCTAATACTTGTATAGAATCATCACAATTATAATCAGATCTGGTGCCGTTCAAAATCTTATTAACATCGCAGCACCAATTATAGATAAAAAATCGACAACATAAATCAGAAATAAAATCAGTTATCATTGATTTATGATTTTGGCATTTTAAACAATCAAAATTAATTTGGACTGAAATCATTGTTTTACAATATGATTTTAAATCAGGTATTTCACTTTTTTTTTCAATTATGTTTGTAATCAGATCTTGTAAATCAGAAAATAATATAATCATCTCTTCGGAAGGATAAGTAAGGCATTTTTGAAATTTAAAATATTCACGTTGAATCAAATAATCATTAGGGTTTTTTGAACCACACATAGTTTCCTTACATTCTAACAATTTTTGGAAAATTTTATTTTTGGTTTGTCTTAATATGTAACCAGATACATAGCTTAATGTGGCAATGATTTTAGGATTATTTTTCTTTTCATTAAAATCAACTTCGTAATTCGTAATCATTAAAATCAAATTGATGTTGATGATCTAAACTATCGTAGTTTAGATCATCAACATCAATTTCTGTAATAATTTGTTGATTATCAGAATCATTGATTTCGAATAAATTTGACATACAATCAATAATTTCACATGCATCTTCTTCACAATTAGATCCCCTCGATTGGTTACTTAAATTATTTACTAAAAGTGACGCAAATGCGTGTTCGAAGCCAGTAGGGGTTGGGGAATTATTCCTACAACCATGGCTTCTGATTGATCCGAAGAAATTTTCAATAGGGTCCTGATTCAAATGTCTCATCCAGATTGACTTAAAATTATATTCATTAATTATTTTATTTGTTAAAAGCTCCATGTTATTAAGAGTATGTATCCAGTTACGTATTGATGGTACCGTACCTATCCTTCCTTCTTTTGTTACAAATTTCATTGATTTCATAATATTTTTTGCATTTTTCCAAATCACAGAGTGCTCTGAAGTAGAAGTGACAGGCCCCAATAATTTCTTTCCACTTTTTTTTCTTGAATTATTGTAACTACCATTCAAAGAATCAAACAAATCATCAAAAAATAGTAATATATCTGCTGTATCTTTGCTTTCTTCAGGTAATATACCCTTATCTGTAAAAAGAAAAGTAAAACATTAGAGATATTCATGGCTCTGTGCATGTGGTCCGCAGAATAAAGGTGTCAATATTTAGCTAAGCATTAGTAAGTTAAAGTAATACAAAATGTATAGTTTATCAAGTTTAAAATGACTGAACTGATTTTGATGAAACTTGTACAGTTCCTTGTTGAACAAACATACTTACAGAACACATATTACTTAAAGTCGGGTCAAGATAATCACCAGCCAAATATCCCATGTTAGTTCCAACACTTTTGCTGAACAGCTGAGTGGTATATTTGACTTTCATTTTCGCCATTTTCTTTGGGTTTACATGGACCTCCGTAAGTTTTTTTATTAGTCGAATGCCCTTATATCCCGGGTTCTCTTGATATAATTGCTGGATGTGATCCCATTTGGCTACTTTTTCTTTTTCATTTAGAGTATATTTTTCGAAATCTATAATAGTAACTGCTAACCATTTTTATTTTTAGGGTCCCGATCCACCTCACATTGCCCCAAGCATCTTAAGATGCTCGCATAACAGGCTATAACTGGTTATTTTGACCTCGGGGGCAACAACCGGTTAAAAGGAAAAAAATTGAACCCTATTAGGATTACTATGTTGTCCGCCCGTCTGTCTGTCTGTCTGTCCGTGTATCAAGACCATTATATCAAAAATGCATGGATTTATCAAACTGAAATTTATATCAATTGAGGGTTTGCGGTCGCGTGAAGTTGTGAAAAAATCAACCTTCTAGGTCAACGCAATCGAACTATACAACCGTTTATGCTGTAATATTGTTGGATTTTCATAGTAATTGCAATGGACCCAAAACCTATAGGGTACTTCCCGTAGGCCAGCATTATGATATATATGATTATATGCACAATCATGAAAGCGCTCAAAATTATATTAACTGTAAAAAATAATTACATGAGGTTGAAGGTTCATTCTAATTTTGTTTATCAATTTTTGTCATATCAGCCAATGGCTTTCTCACGTAAGATATAGCTGTAAAAAAGCAAATGTCTAAATGAATATAAAAATATATACCTATATGTGTATCTAAAATGTGTCTGCGCTCAAAATGATTTAAATTAACTGAACGTAATACTTACATGAGGTTGAAGGTTTATTTTCATTTTG
Source organism: Argyresthia goedartella (assembly GCA_949825045.1). NCBI lineage: Eukaryota > Metazoa > Arthropoda > Insecta > Lepidoptera > Argyresthiidae > Argyresthia > Argyresthia goedartella. Next base: position 19,386,605 of record OX463810.1, read on the forward strand.
TTTATCAATGTTTGTCATATCTGCCAATGGCTTTTTCACGTAAGATATAGCTGTAAAAAAGATTATTTTTAAATGAATGTAAAAAAATATATTTGTGTAATTAATTACCTACTTGTGCAAAACTAAATTATCAAAATATCTACCTGGTATTTGCAAAGTTGGCACAGCATCAACGGTGAGGGTGTTTACCCAAGTGTGATATTTGGCTTCAAAATGTTTATGACACACTTTGCGGCATTTGAAAATATAGGCATTTTCCAGACTTATTACTTCTCCACCAACGTTATACAGCCATGATCTGAATTTGTCTGGATATTTCTCCGGGTCCGGAAATGAATGTAACGGCACCTTGTCCGCACCTGTTTCAGAAATGATATTTTTATGAGATTAGATACAATTAGGTAGATAGTAAGCAAGTACCTACTCAATGGGAAATCAGAAAATAAGTTAGCTACTTACGAGTTACGTCACAACTAGCAACACAACACCGTTTGTCCGACATTTCGAAGAGAAACCAAACCAAAAAGATTAGCAACATCCGTGCTCCTTGCGATGGTCGAAATTTGAGGCGGGATCGGTTGTCCAGGGAAATTGCTCAGGTCAAAAGATTGGCAGCGTCCGTATTCCTTGCGATGGTCAAAATTTGAAGCGGGATCGGTTGTCCAAGGAAATTGCTCAGGTCAGTCAGAATATTAAGAAAGAGGGAGAAAATTCGCGCACAGACCACAACAAACAAACACCGAAAACCAACAAATGTCAAATATGCCGGTCGGCGGGGTACGTTCCAATTCACTAACTTAATTGTAGGGAATAAAATATATGAATATTTGTAGACGCGATATTATAAGCTCTTGTCAATTTCTCATATAATTTATAATAGTTTGCAGTTAGATTTATAAATTTTAAAGCTTTCCTAGTTTATTTATTAAAAGTATTCACATTTATTCCATCTTTATGTAAAAAGTTCATAGCATGAAACGGAACGTTGTGGTGGTGTTTCTCTACTGAAAAAATAAAAGTGATACCATTTCACGAAATAATTATTTGACAAGTGACATCTGCAGGGCTTGGTCAGCACTAATTTCATGCTCACAAAGCTAAGGAATCACAGTATAGAGGAGTGATGAGCCCATGGTCCCGCCTTTAATCATACAGGTTACAGGTTGCTAGGCACGGTTGTACCCTGTGTTTGTGCACACGTTTAGCCACTCAACACTCCACCTAGGAAATTAACGAAACTAGCACCTACTTGGTACGGAAAGCGCCATCTAGCACTGATTGTATAAACCGTTAGGTACTTTTGCTGAGGTTGAAAAGCTGGCGGAAAAGCAGTCAGTTGGAAGAAAAGCAGATACGAACTCCGTTTTACGAAATTTTCGATGTTGCACGTGAAGATGGCGCTAACTGCCTAGCTTTAGAAACTAATCCGACTTTGCCCAACGCAATGATTCAGAGCGATCGTCGTTTGTAGGCGTAGGAAATCAACTGCAACAGAAACTGCATGTTTCAGAAAAGTGGCAGCTAAGTTGGTTACAGGATATTTGCGAACAACCTTGATTATGTACTCCGATATGTGACCTATTCCTATTTCTACGACAAATAAGAAGGAGAAGCTTAGTCTAATCACAGATACACAGATACTATAATACTATACAGGTCTAATATACTCTTTGGGATACGCTCTGACAGCAAGAGGTCTGACACCAATCAGTTTTGTTTAAAACAAAAATACCCCGAATATAAAGTATAAAAAATTTCCCTTACATAAAACTACTTATTATAAACTTTGATAGATTAATTACAATTTGTGCAGCCTTTTCTTCAGGTTTGATACAATATAATAATGTTCTACAATGATTCAGTACTTATTGGCAATTGGAGCGATGATAGACTAGAAAATGAAGTAAGTTCCTTCGCATCAAGGTAAAGGGGATGTCCTATCCAAGTCCTACCAGTAGTAAATTTTCCGTTATTAAATCCGGTAAAGCCTTTTCAACACACTTGCTCCTAAAGTGACACCCTAAGGCAACGCATTAGGTTCATAATTGAGATTATTACGCACTAGTACTTTTTACCCAACTACAGCGAAGCGAAAAGGAGGGTTATGTGTTTGACGGTGTGTATAGGTATTCAGGCCTATGTCACATAGAGGGAACTGAAATATTGTAGATAGAATACTTTGATGAAAGAAGACTTATTTTGGCTTTAAAAACAATTTAAACTGCATTTAAATATTTTTTTAATCGCCTGTGTTAACCGCGAATCGAACTCATCAAATGTGAAAAACAAATTAACCCTATAATTCTTTCCCCTTTTCGATTCCAGCAAATAAAACAAAACCACCGCACCATTTTCCAAAAATATTTTTTGAAGTTTTCGTTGTGTGGTTAATTGTTATCAATACAAATCATTTTTTTTCTCGCAAGTGTGTTGAAAAATGTCGTATGAAACGCGCGTGCATTGATCATTAAACACTCGGCTAACTTATCGTGCTCGCCGACTACTTGCGCGATTAATAACACCTCGTGTGTAGTAAACCTTTATTCCCACCACTAACTAGGATACTTGTATCATAATGTAGGTTGTACTTACTATCGGCTAGCAGGTCGTTACCTACTTATAAAGGGTCAGGACGTAATTATTTGCATCATTGCACAACGGAAATGAAAACGGAAAGGTAACACTGAGAAGAAAGCATCACAGTGGAATTTATAAGGGTATGAGCACATTATAGTAAAAAAGGGTTTATTATTTTTAACTACCTAGGTGACTGAGTTTTGCTGTGTGTTTGTAAAACTAAGTATTTAGTAAAATTATATTTTTATGCATTATACCCGTAGTCTAGTAGTATAGTCTGCTTCAGGTTTCGAGTTTATATGAAACATTTAAAAAGCTAAAGTAGAATTTCAGACTTTTGCTTGACAAAAAGGGTTCAGTGTTCGTTAGTCTACCTATACTGAAGAAGCAGGTTTTGCGTTAATCAGGCGAACGAAGCGATCCTACCACTAGGTATTCCACGACCCAGCATAACCAACAGGTATGGTATAACACTTTCTCAAAAGACTAAATTACACCTACAGGTTTAAGCTTTGACACTGTGATTAAAGTTTATGTTTAGATTCCCATATTTCCCATATTCCCATATCCCAGAAAATATTTTTTTAAACAAATTCAAAAATAAAACACAAACTAACTTGAATGAACTGCAATCTATGTACCTACTTTATTATATGCGCTTTGTAAAAAATATGTAGTTTAACGGCCTTATTAATAAAAGAAGTTATACACAATATAACTTATACAGTGTTTTGTCTTGCTTTGACATTTGACATTTACTCGACGCATGAAAAGGACAAAACACTGTATAAGTTAAGAGAATCGTGTGGGCGCGAGCTTCCATACAATAAGCGGTAACCTTTTTCACCCCTTAAACCTTGTCCGATTTTCACAATTTTTTCACATGTTTGAGATACTATAAAAAACTATGCTCGTGCGTTTTGTTTTTTTTTTGAAATATTTTGTATTTTGGTAAATATAAGTACCTAAACATTCACTTTTTTGACCAAAAAAAAACCCTCCAGCATTTTATTTATTTTTAACCAATCAAGCCAGATTTTCAAAAAAAGGAAAACTACAAGCATCTTTTATGATGTGTGGAAACCAATGAGACCAAATTTGTCTTATTTCATAAAAAAGGTTTAGGGGTAGAAAAACGTTACCGCCCAAAAGCATAATTCGGCCGAAAATTTAGGCAATTGCGCTCTTATAGCTCTGAGATAGCTTGTATTTTGGTAAATACCTACTCGCGCCGAGTTCTGTCGCCATTCGCTCGTCTTAAACATTGAATAACTTTTTTTATTCTCAAGGCCGTTAGATAGCGACTTTCAATTGTTAATAAATACAAGAGATGTATTTTAACATCACCCGCGATTTATAAAACCATAACATGAGTCAAATATGATCGTAGATATGCAGCTTATCACATGGTTGTGGTGGCGCAATGGCTCTTATGTCCGCCTTTGGAGGCAAAGCGTTTCATTCATCTGAGCTTAGGTTAAAAAACACGTCACGTGATCTTTCAAACACACTTGGCACTGGCAAAATTAACCTCAAATGTGGTTAGCAAGCCGTATATTTTAGGAAGAAGCATCGATTCTGTGGGAAGAAGTAAATATAATTTGACAACATTGACAGATAGACAGCCTCCAACTACACCAGCGCAATCTGCAATGAGCTTTTGAGATTATGTGCCATTGGTTTGATATCGGTTTCACAATCTTAGGGTTCTGGACTCGAATCCACGTTCAACGTTCGTTATGTCGAATCCACGTTCGCACATAATTTTATTCTCTTTTTGTTTTATTATTTTTAGTAGTTAACACGTTGGACGCCAACGCGGTTACTGTTGTACGGCACTTGCCTTTCCCACCAGGCCATCACGAAATCACCAAAACTTACATTTTTCGTTGGTTGTTTTGTTTTTTATTTAGTTAGATATATGCATAAACAATGTGTTTCGACTAGTACAGGGTTTTTTTGACCCTCTATGATGAATTATTCTGCGCTGTACAACAATGTCCGGCAAAAATCCAAGTCATGTTGCCGCACATCACGCTCAACGTCGTAGCAACAAGCTCAACCCAACTTTATACCAAAAAATTTTTTCGGGCACCGAGTATATTAGGTCCTTACATATGAAATTGGCGTTTCTCCGTACCGGCCACTTTGATCTCAAATATCTCCTCTATGGTTAGGAATTCCAAATTAAAATTTAAACAGCTATTTACTCATGTATTTGTGTTTCTAAAATTACAATTCATTTGTTTTTTCCTCAATTGCTTTTTTTCTTGCGTCACTCAGCTTACAAAATGTAAAACTTGAAATATCGCGTTATTTACGAATATGAGTTCTACCGTGGCACCAGTGCTGCAGAAACTTCTCGAAGGATTAATGATGTATATGGCGACGGTGCCGCAATAGAAAACACAGTGCGTTTTTGGTTCCAACGTTTTTGTTCTGGATATTTCGACCTGCAGAACAAGCCCCGTGGACGGCCGGAGACCAAAGTTGATAATGAAGAATTGAAGGCTATTGTGGAAGCGGATCCATCTCAAACCACGACCGAGTTAGCTGCAGGCTGCGGTGTTAGTGATAAAACTGTTTTAATCCACTTGAAGCAAATGGGGAAGGTGAAAAAGCTTCAAAAGGTGGGTACCTCACGAACTGAGTGAAGCAAATCAACGAACGCGCGTTGACTGCTGCGTTGCATTACTCACCCGGCACAATAATGAAAGGATTTTAAATCGAATCATTACCTGTGATGAAAAGTGGATCCTGTACGATAATCGGAAGCGCTCATTGCAATGGCTGAACGTTGCCGAACCAGCCAAACCAAGCCCCAAGCGAAAATTGACTCCAAAAAAGTTAATTGAGAGCGTTTAGTGGACTAGTGCTGGTGTCGTTCACTACAGCTTTCTTAACCCCTCGCACCCCCAGCCACTTGGCGCCGACACAGCTCGTCCCCCAGGCACACTTAAGCCCGCGCGGCGCGCGACACTTGACTGACGTATCAAGTGATTATGTTGAAATGGTAACTCTTAGAACTATGAGAGTGCTAAATATGAGTAGCTAATGAAACCCTCTCTTAGTCAATGCAAAACTAATGTCACAGTGACCTTCCTTTATTATTGTACCGACATGAGAATCACAGACATCTATGAAAATGGTCCTTCTCGACACAAATCTAGCCGACATGAGAAAAACATCAACAAATATACATGTTGTTTGATACCTACGTAATCTACACAATATATCTTTTTTATAACAATAAAAACATTAGTGTGTTCTCATAGAAACAATTCAATATTCACCATAAAAGCTCAGAAAAGATCAGTCAAAATTCGCTCGCGAGAAAAAGTGATTTAGTTTTTTCCAGTCTGAATATTTTTTTCTATGAATGACCATAGACAATTGTATCGGATTATAGACTTTGTCTTATTGAGCGTCTGGAAAATCTTTAACAGTACCAACATGACAAAAATTGGCCAAAATATACCGGTTTAAAAAAGCGCGGGAGCGAGAGCGTCATATGACGCTTGGGGGACGGACGGTACTCGAGGCGAGCGTCATATGAGGCTTGGGGGATTGTAAGGTTAAATCTGGTCAGACGATTACGGCTGACAATAGTCAGCAACTGCAAATCATGATGGAAAAGCTAGCTGCTAAACAACCGAGGCTGGTCAATCGCTCTAGGCCACTGCTGCTTCATGATAACGCTAGACCACATACTGCACAACAGACGGCTACCATGTTAGAGGAGCTTCAATTGGAATGTCTAAGACATCCACCGTACTCTCCGGACCTTGCTTCAACAGATTACCATTTTTTTCGAGATTTGGATAATTTCTTGAGAGGGAAAAAATTTAACATACTTTGATTAAATAAATATATTATATTTAAAAAAAAAAACGACTTTATGTTCCTCCCATGCAAAACGCCAATTTCATATGTAAGGACCTAATATATACACAGTCAGGTCATAAGTTCTGTCACACAATAAAAACTTTTGAATTTAGAACGCTGGCCATAAAAAAGTTTATTGAATTCGAATTTCGAATTTTTCATGAAAATAAAAATGTGTACTTTTTAGAATTTTCCTCATTTTTTAATATGGAGTGGACACTTAAAGAAGACCTTGTCGTAGTTGTGTTGCATCGTTGCGGTAACGCGCCAATTCAGATTTTCGACTTACTGAAAAATTTGAATATAACCAAAAGATTCGTTTATCGTACCATAAAACATACAATGAAACATACAGATACAATGAAGACTCTAGTGTAGATGACAGGTCAAGAAGTGGTCGCCCTCGCTCTGTTAGGACTCCAGCAGTGATAAAAGCTGTGAAGGCGCGAATTCAAAGAAATCCCATATGTAAGCAGAAACTGTTGGCCCTTCAGATGGGGTTAAGCAGGACCACGGTGAAAAGGGTGTTAAATGAAGACTTAGGGCTTAGGGCATATCGAAGAAAAACAGGACATCGTTTGGACGCTCGTTTAATGGACCTGAGACTGAAGAGATGCCGCGCTTTGTTGAAGCGGTACGCGGGAAAAAAGCATCGGGAAATTATTTTTTCGGATGAAAAAATTTTCACCGTGGAAGAGAGCTACAACAAACAAAATGATAAGGTGTACGCACACAGCAGTAAAGAAGCGAGCAACCGTATTCCGTGTGTCCAACGAGGTCATTTTCCATACTCGCTCATGGTTTAGTTGGGAGTCTCTTATTGGGGCTTAACTGAGGTACATTTTTGTGAGAAAGGCGTAAAAACGAATGCAGTTGTGTATCAAAATACAGTCCTCAAGAACCTTGTGGAACCTGTTTCTCATACCATGTTTAATAACAGGCACTGGGTATTCCAACAAGATTCTGCGCCAGCTCATAGTGCGAAAAGCACACAAGACTGGCTGGCGGCACGTGAAATCGACTTCATCCGGCACGAAGACTGGCCCTCCTCCAGTCCAGATTTGAGTCCGTTAGATTACAAGATATGGCAACACTTGGAGGAAAAGGCCTGCTCAAAGGCTCATCCTGTTTTGGACTCACTCAAGGCATCCTTGATTAAGGCAGCCGCCGATAATGACATGGACCTAGTTCGTGCTGCGATAGACAACTGGCCGCGCAGAATAAAGGCCTGTATTCAAAATCGCGGGGGTCATTTTGAATAAACTTTATTACCATAAGAATCTATGTTTTATTAAGTTCATTTTGCTATATAAATGTTTACATAAATAATAAACATGTCTAAATTATTTCATATTGCACATGTGACAGAACTTATGACCTGACTATGTATATACATAGCGTCTGACTGAAAGTACATGCGGGGTTCCTCTTCACGCAGGATACCAGTTTGCGGTATAGCTGACCCATTTAAACTGTATCCTTCAGAGGACTGCTGAAATATTACTGAAATATTTAGGCACTCAATCAGTTACCCACAGTTGGATAATTGTATGATTCATATAGAAAGGGCCCTACGCATAAATACACTGGCCCTCTGTAGAAAAGTTTATATGGGCCCTTCTAATAGGTACTCGACCAGTTACCCACGTTGGATAATTGTATGATTCGTATGCAGAGGCCCTACACATAAATAAATTTAGAGGCCTTCCATAGGAAAAAATTGCTCAAGGTTATAGGCCCATCAGCAAAACAGGCGGGCAAAACTACTTGTTGCCCAACCAAGGTCCGTTTATTTTCATATATTTGGCCCAACCAAATGCCTACAATAAATACACTTAGTGGCCCTTTTTATTTATTTACATATAGGCCCTTGGTTGTTGGCCCATCATCAAAACATTCGACCACAATTGACCGTTGTCCAACCAAGGTCGTATATTTGGCCCAACCAAATGCATACAATAAATGCTACTGGGGAAAATCTATAGGGTACTTCGTTGACAAAACAACGCAAATTCGTTTCGTGCCAAATTTCATGATTCTATGTCATGCTTACACCACTAGTACAGGATAAATCCAAAATCTGTAAATATGTAGTTCATTTGCAAAAAAAAAGGTATGTTCGAAAACCTCGGGGCGCGAATCCAACTCGCACTTGGTCGGTTTCTTATTTCTATATGAATGCTGATTGATCGGTGCTGATTCTTTAATAATTAAAAGTAATTTTTTAGCGGGGTTATTTATTATAGTTCCAAACACTTTCAAAGTTTTTTTTTTTGCGAAAACCAAGCTATATTGACTACAGGGCCGCGCGGGTCAGCTTGTGTGTGAATTGTCACGGTACAATTGACCGCAGGCGAAATAGAGAGGTATGAACACAGGGCTGACGTGCGGTCAGCAGTGTACGGCGTGTTCTGAACGGAAAGTCTCAAGTGAAAGTGTCAGGCATGGCCCGAACGGAACAGTACCACTAATTGTGTTGGCGTTTAACGTGTTAAGTTTTATTGTAAGATGGTACGGAACCCTTCGTGTGCGAGTCCGACCTGCACTTGACCGATTTTTGTTAGCTTATTGTTGAAACTTTAGATTTATTTAGAAAGGATAATAATTATCTTTATGAAAAACAGTAAAACGTGTCTTGTAACATATTTATGATAAAATAAAAATATTATGGATTCATAAGTATTTTGAGTATTTTTCTCTCAAACCGTGAAAAACCATACCTCAAACACTTTGAAACTAAGACCACTAGACTAACTAGAACAACTAGACCAAATTTCAAGCAGAAATGTATTAACTAGAAATCCTCCCTCTTCTACCAAAAAAAAAATGTGTCTCCAAACACCCTTTATAGCTCTGTTCCACACATTCCATTGATATGACTGTTCACGACATTACTATAAAAGCAGGCTTTCCCTTACAAAGCGGCCCTTTCTGCTGCTTTTATAACACCTTGTATAAATAGTTATATAATTGTATGTAAAATGGATCAATATTTTCAATTATTAAATCTAAGATATTTTTCTGTGTAATCCATTAACACAATCGAAATAAAATATCGACAGTTTTTTCATAACGGATAATATAAAAAAATATGATGTGAACATACCTTTACAATTTTCCGTTGAGACGCGTCGCACAATTTTGACGAAATTATTTCTTGTCATTCGTCACACAATGAACCAAAAAACTCGACAACCAAACCTAACAATGTTTATAGTTCGAGTTTTTAACTGTAGCACGCTAGGATATTTAGATATTTAATTAAATAAGTTTACAATTGTACAATACGTGTGAGACTGCTAATTCATAGAAGTTGTCAGCAAATATTTCCAATATCCACACGAATACACGAATTTATCGTTCGACAGTAAAACATCTTGGTTGCAGTGTCCTAAAATTGGTTACAGGTAGATGTGCGCCAGTGTTGCCACAGTAATTGGTTACAGGTAGATGTGCGCCAGTGTTGCCACAGTAATTGGTTACAGGTAGATGTGCGCCAGTGTTGCCACAGTAAATGGTTACAGGTAGATGTGCGCCAGTGTTGCCACAGTAATTGGTTACAGGTAGATGTGCGCCAGTGTTGCCACAGTAATTGGTTACAGGTAGATGTGCGCCAGTGTTGCCACAGTAATTGGTTACAGGTAGATGTGCGCCAGTGTTGCCACAGTAATTGGTTACAGGTAGATGTGCGCCAGTGTTGCCACAGTAATTGGTTACAGGTAGATGTGCGCCAGTGTTGCCACAGTAAATAAACCCGATTTCCTGTTATTAGGTATTGAAATACTTCACCTATGGTGTCGTACAACTGAGTGTCACAACAAAAGCATAATTGGGACACATTATAAATTGTTTATTATTACAAAACCAATGAATGGTGCTAAAATTAATCTTAAATTAGTAACATAATATTTTTATACATTATAAAACCAATATATTACCCAAGGAACCCTAAGTTACAAGAAAAATAGATGATCACGTACATGTACACGTACGTACAGGTTCACATGTTCGTGGCTTCATCAATGGTTATTCCAAGAAAATACGTATCATTTACTAATTCTAACGTGTTGCTGTCTAAAACTAAACTGGGCTCAACTTGCCTGACATTTGGAAATGAGAAATGAGAAACCCACCAATCAGTGCAAAAAATTTGGTCTTGACCCTACAGTCACGTTCAGTTATTTCAATGTATTGCTATCATAGAACCTATTCGTTAAGAAATGTAGAACAAAGTGAAGGTGTAGGTAACTTGACAGGCCACGTTAGATACCAAGTACAAAGGAATAATTAGGAATATCCACTAGTAATTAGATAGGAAGGTACAAAGGAATATCTGTTTATTGTCGGCAGTTCGCTTTCAAACTGTTCCTACGAAAACGAGAAAGGAAGGATCTGCTGCTACAGAAGTCAAGAACATTGTTCAGTAATTTGTTGAAGGAGGTATGGTATAACTGTCTGAGTGACTCGAAAGTTTTCTTCAAACCAATATTTATAACATATGACTACATATTTAGCAGACGAAGATAGAAGTTTTATGTGCATTTATAGTATCTGTGCTAACAACACAAGCTGTAAGATTAACAAAATATTTTCAGATCTTCTATCTATACGATTATTGTTATTTATTTATTAACAAGTGATACAATCTACTTCATAATTTCTCTAATTTGTCGGCAAACACAAATTTTGTCGCTCTTGTGGTTATGGGGAAATTCAAGCTTTTTCTGGGCGTACATTTCCCGGTTTTGTAGATCTCGTGAATAGCGAAGACAAAAATTGGCATGTTTGTTCATAGCAATATCTAGAAAACTGTCTTGATCAAAAATTTGCTAAAATCCGTTCAGTTTATCAAATAACAAAAAAGGGTACATATTATAATACCGAGAGCTCATATAACTCACGATTGAAACACCTGAAAGAAACCAAAAGAATATTCACATTGTATATTATTTGATATAACCTGCCCATCGGACGTGTTCCACTGCTGGACGTAAAAATAATAATATAATATTATCATCATCATACTCAGCCAACATCGATCCACCGCTGGGCATAGGCTTCTTCTCTAAAGCGCCAATCTATATAACATAAATATAAATAAGTCGCTAAATACTAAGTAACACATTCGTGAACGGCTGTACCAATTATGCTAATTCGGTATTTAAATTGAATGAAGTTTCCGATCAAATTTATCAATCAAAATATAATATATACATGCACTGCAAGTTTACCATAAAGCAACTGCGTCAGTTACCTTTTATAAACCCTCTTGCTGGAGAATCGCACATAAAGCATCTTAACATTATTTTAATGATTTGATCCTTGTCTTTTTCTTGCACTCGAATCCCATATTTAAGAAGAGTTTCCTTTTCCGTCACAAAGTCTTCCAAATATTCATTTAAATTTTTAGGTTTTCCAGATCCATAATATACTCCTATGACAGAAGGTTCATTCAATCTTTGATTTTTCGTGTATATTGCAGAGAACAGGCCAAAATTCTTTTTTTAACTTTTAAATATCGGTAGACCATCAAAATTAAAAGTCTAAAAAAAGTCAAAAGTAAGTCAGTAACGCTGTCTTAAGTTGTTCACTTAGACCATTGTGCCAGTACTCTCCACCTTCAATTTTCTTCACACCTATGGTCTTCGGAGTTTGCAATAAGGTTCTAGGGTCTCTAGGTAACTCTTAAGGAATTCTCTCATTAATTATTGCAATAAAATCTTTTAAAGCTGCCTGTGAAATATTTTTGTTGAGAGCCCACTGTCTAATGTCCGAATGAAATGTCGAGTTTTTAAATTTCACATCACAATCTGACTCGTCTTCACTTGATGCTTGATGCAGAACTAATATTATCACAATTGTGCACGATATTCTTAGGATTTATATAGTCACTTACGGAACCGTCTTCTATAATTGGGTCTTCTATAATTTGAAAGAACTAACTGGGGAGTTTTAAAAAAATGTGCGTTTGACTATGATCCAACCTTAGATTATAGAAACCATAGACTCATCAAAATTGACCGTATGACCAAGGCATGCAGATTTTGTAGGGCATTGAAATGGAAGGAGGAAACGGCGGGAATGTGTTGCTCTGCGGGCAAGGTAGTCATTCCCACCGTGCCAAGTTTTGCAAAGAAAACAACTAACCAAAAAAAAGTCAAAAACAAGACAGTCTCTTTCCCGCCACTGTATTTTTTCCTGCATGTAATTTTTAGCTTAGGTCGTATGCGATACTGCCGAGTCATACCTTGATTTTTTATGTTTTTGTTAATAATACTTGTTTTTTTTTTACTATGCAACATAGAATGTAAATAAATTAAAGTAAATGTATTAAAATAACAAGTTTATTTAATGCAGTTACCTCGTCTGTCAGGCTGAATGGATCAATTGTCTTGGTCTAGATGATGACAGCAATTTATGCATAAAGAAGGACTTTTCGAGCAGGAGAAGTGTAATAGTACATTTCCCACGAGTTCGCAAAGTAGAAGTTTACGGCAAAGCTAAAGCTTTTTCGAACGAGTTAATAATATAATTTTTCCGCCTGAGAACCCAAAATCAAGCGGCGAAGGTGCTATTTTAAGCTCAGAAGTTGAAAACTTATAAAGTACTTACTTTAAAAAAACAATTATCAACGTAATCTATAGGTATACATATCTACCAATCTTCAGTATGTATTGAGTTTCGTAATGATTACAGCTATATTTTATTATAGCTAGATATAGATATAAATAGCCATAAAATACAAACAAGAAAAGTAACTAGAAAAATGTTCCAAACTAAAAAAAGCTAATAACTGTTATGGAGAAAGAACTACCTAACTCGTATGTGCTTCCATTTGTAATGGATTACCAATGGATGTTTTGCCGAATAATATAAGTAAAAATATGGTAAAAACTAAATTAAAATTACAGTAACCTACCTACCGAGTCATAAGCTGTGGTTGTATTTACTATACCTACATTAGTATGTAGGCAAAGTAGGAAAGAGTTAAAATTTATCAATAATTAATTATTGGAGCTTTTTAATAACGTAACCTGAAAATTTAAAGATAAAACGTACACAAATAAGATAGTAATAAAATGAAATTCTAAGCAACTACGGTTTCCGAAGCTAACCAACCGAATCCCAAAGTTATGAAAAAAGAGGCCACACAGTACAAGGCAATGACTTTCATTTTTAGCCGCATAACATAAACATTTTATTATAGATACTTGCATGATCTCGAAATCCGGGAAACTTACGCCCAGCAAAAACTACAGGATTTATTGTGGTTATGGCCACAAGAGTGACAAATTTTACAAATTATGAAGTATCTTTGTACCATGTTTCAATCGCGTGTAACTAACGTCTGACTGTAATTCTTGTGTAACATAACCTTTAACGGCCTTACTAATAAAATAAGCTATTCACAGTATAACTTGTACAGTTTTTTGTCTTGCTTTGACGTTTGAAATTTACTCGACGTATGAAAAGGACAAAACACTGAATAAGTTAAACCGTGAATAACATTTTTTATTAGTAAAACCTGACAAATTCTGAAATGTCATCTTTTACAGCGCATGATCGACCAATTATTCCATACAACTCGCCTAGGGCACAAATTTTTCCGGTTGTGTATGTACACTAATTATTAAATGATTCTCTCTATGTTCGTAGAAACCCATGAATCTGTGTGGTACATACGTCCTCTTTGGCTACAATGTACAAATAGTAGCTACTGATATGCCGGGTATGTATGTACGAGTATCTACTATTATTATTATTGGTATTAGTCGAATACAACTATGCTCTACTGCGTGGCGATAAGGCTGGAGTGGCACAGCGAAGCTTTTTATTAATGCTTTTATTTAACTTGCAACAGATGCATGTATTTAAGTATGTTCGTGTCAATTCTGCAACTTAACATTTACTCAATTCCTGATTTCGCTGAGATTGAGCTGAAATTTTGGCATGCATATGGAAATCGGATGAAAATATACAATATTTTTATTGCTTAGAGCTGAGCGGAAGGTGGCCATGGGAACTGTGTAACAAAACGACGCAACCACATCCAGTTTGTAGTTTGATTTGTCTTGACAAATACTTTGGCCTAGATGATATCCAAGGTCCGATGATGGAGCCGGAAGGTGGACATGGGAACTGTGTAACAAAACGACACAACCACATCAAATTTGGGCTAGTTAGATTTGGTTTGACAAATACTTTGGCCTAGATGATATCCAAGGTCTGATGTTGGAGCCGGAAGGTGGCCATGGGAACTCTGTAATAAAACGACCATAACGAGTTTATGCTCGTTTGATACGTCTTGACAAGTACTCTGTCAAGAGTAGTCAAGATGAATCAAAAAGGCAAAGAATCTTGATAAGAATTCTGTCAAGACGAATAAGTGCAGGGCACTTATTGGTAACTTTAGGACCTAATTAAATCAAATTATTAGAAAGTCTCCTTAGTGAAGAACTAGACTGTACAAAATTAACGGGTGAACGACCAGCCAACAATGACGCTTTAAATGAAATGAGAGGTTAAGAAACATTTAGATACATTAACATAAATGACTAAAGAATAAAATTAAAGTTATAGTAAAAAATATTAAAAAAGCTTTTATTTCTTTTATTTATTTATTATATTACACAGTTGATATGATATAAAAGTTTGTTGCGATATTTGCTTGTGTAGGGAAATAATTATGTAACTTGATCTTGACATAGGTCAATGTAATAAAAAAGTTTGTAATTATCAAAAAAGATATAATATTTTTTGTATTTTTTATCATATAAATTGTGTAATGCAATAAATTAATGGAATTGACTAAATTTTAAGTTTATTTTATTATTTTTAAAATAAAAGCTTCTTTTTAGAAAAGACACTGTAATTTTTTTGAACTTTTTGTGGATCATTTACTTTATTAACACTTACTTTCAGCAAAAACTGTAGGTGGTAAGACCCAGTATGGTCTTGCTCTTTCGAGTTTAGTGACAGATCGTCAGGTGGACTTCATGCAGAACATCAATGATGGCTGCCTCTTGACCCTATCAGCTATCACTACACCATGCTGCCGGAACACTTTTGTGATACTGAGGTACTTACGAATACATTTATTTTTATCTAAGAAGAGATGGCTCTTCGGAAAGAGATAGTTTAGTCCTGGTAAACAGGGACTAAAGCAGCACTTCAATCCCTAGAAACTAAAAGTAACTTTTTAATTTGTAGTTGCAAGTACAGAAAAAAATTATCATTTTTTTTTACCAATTTTTGCGTTTCGAGATCGATCTCACCAAAGAGATCGATCTCGAAACGCGGACCGAATTAACTAGTGGCTCTGTGAATGGCTCTGTGTATCTCGGGAGTAACACGGACATTCGCTTTTTTTTGTTCATTATATTCCACCCCCTCACACCACGCCCCCGACCGACTTGAAGTTTATTGTATGAACAAGTGGAATTATTATAAAATCAAATAACCCAATTACATTTTCATTCAATACCATATACAAACTTGTGATTGCATTTGATTTCGTACATGTAGTAAGAAATTAGTCGCGTCAATTGTAACCCCATATCTCGAAAATTTAAAAAAAATCCAATAACTGAATCAACAAAAAACATCTATTTAATTATCAAACCTGCTCACAAAATTTCACGAGTAAATTAAGATTATTCTTATTCATAACTTGTCTTCTATTATTCTTATCATTACTTACTTTCTCATTTTCAAATAAGGGAGATAAAAATTACAGAGTCCACCTCGTAAGTAACGACTATTTTGAAATCGAGTGAGTAACGACTACTTTGAATCCCTGCTGCGCTCAGGATTCTGCTTCGCTCCTTCGCTCCATTCTGGATCCAGAAAACAGCGTCGCCTTGAAAGTCACTCACTTGGCAAACAATCTACTATTATCTTCCTTTTGGAGAGCGATTGAAGTCCTAGTCCCAGATATAATCAAAACTGACTTCCTACCCGTAGTGTATTTAAGTAACCAACTATTAAGTATAACTTTTTACGAATTATTCTTCTATAATTTTCAGTACTAAAGACCATTCCATTTCCGGTGAAAAGGTCGGATTCGGCGATGAGTTTCTACTAAGAGCTGAAAACTACGGAGATCCAGAGGTAAATAAATATACATTCTGCATGTTTTATGCTTATTTCAATTGTAACCTTGTTTTCTTTGAGTGGAAGCTCGGCCTGGTCTCCGTAAGGAGTTCCTACGAATAGCAGTAGTCACCCGAACCAACACTCAAAGCTACCTCGTAATTACCAATGTTCCCCGGGGAATACCAAAGTTCCCCGATTGTGCTTTGGGAGTTGGTTGATTTGCTGCTTAGGTGGGAGGGGAGTACTCCCTATCAAAAAAAGAAGAAAAATCGATGGTCAAATTTTATTGCACGGTATAAATATAACGGGATTTCCTCTCTGGTGGCCGGTCCTACCTAAATTTAAAACAAACGTCGCTCAAACTAAATATTTATCTTATAAGGACTATCGCCTTTCGTACGCAGACGTCAGGTTCAAATGAGATCACCAATGGAGAAAGGTTTCAGTGACAGCCGAAAAGGTTCAAGAGTTCATCAGTCAGGTCGACTTCATTCAGTATTCGTCAGGCGCCATACTAAAATTCAGGCAGAACTTCGCCTGCGGTTTTCACCTGGTGTACCAACACGCTGTCGCGAGCGACCAAATATCGCCAGACAATATCGTGTACCAACACGCTGTCGCGAGCGACCAAATGTCGCCAGACAATATCGTGGTCTCTGGACGCGATCCTGTCCCAATCTGACACGTGCAACTATGACGAAAAGGAAGTGTGAGATTCTAGCTCTAACAATATCGACTCGGCGAACAGCCGTGGCGGGCTCAAAAAAGAAAAACTCCCAATGGTCAAAAGCCGTGTTCCAAATACGTTCGATCGAAAAGGTGTGGTCCGAATCTCGCTGTCGCGCTTCCAAAGCACGGATCTGAAATCCGGGGCTTTTCGTACCTTCAAAATTAATCGGCACCTAAATTGGCATTTTAAATATTAAAGAGCAAAGTTAATGGCATGTTCAGGACTCGAACCCAAGACCTCGTAAGATGCAGAATCACTGGGCCACCTAGCCTTTAGTGGCATAATGGGGATTTCTCAGATAGGGGATTTCCAAAAATGGGGATATCATTATTCATCAATAATAATGACTAAAATGTTTAATGGTATAATTTGGAAACTGAATGTTTCTTCGTAGCGAACTCTTCTTTTGTAGCGATGTCCCCATTTTACGAACTCCCTATTTGAGAAATCCCCTTTATGCTACTGTAGGCCACCGAGGTCGTCACACCTACCTTCGTGAACCATCGTTACTTACCAGGCGCCCCCGCTGTACGTGCGGTATACCCCGGAACACGTGCCCGGCCCCGCCAACCGCATGCCCATCAGACTGAGCGACAATCTAGACTCAAACTGCCGGTGGACCGTGACACCGCTGCTGGCGCGCGACAAGCTTGGAAGCTTCGGGGCACCTATCCAGGTTTCTATTACTTATGTACAGTAAGGCCATCCGCATGTTGACGTGTTGAATGACGCGGTTGACGCCCATGTGCATGCGTATGGTGCTTTTGGTTTAACCTAAAAAAATACGTTTGTGTGAGTGACACGTGTCAGCGATACGTTTGAGAGAAGAACTCCGCGCTTCAAGCCGCAGAGCTCTCACTCAGGCGCATCATCCAGACGTGACACTCACACAAACGCATTTTCCAGATTAAACCAAAATCACTATATCAAACTCTAGTCTCAGTCGAATCGTGTCATCGCATTGCTCCATGTGCAGATGGCCTAATAGTAGTAGAAACAAATACCTTACGGCAGATAATTTACAATAAATAATGTTAGAAGTTACACAGATACTCAACCATTCACAACAAACACCAAGCACACAATCACAAACGCAAGAAAATAATGGATCTAGGATGAGATGGACCACTGAATTCAACCAAGCCATAATGAAAATATAATACAAAATAACATAACTAGAAACTAATAAAGTCAAATTGGCTTCGAAGCAATCTATTGACTCTACATAACGATAAAACCATATATTTATGCTTTCCGAAAACATCAGCATCTGAGCCGCCATCTAACATCAATCTTAAGGTTCACACATGCGATAATCTGCTGGCAACTGACTGTGCGACAAACTACTCCTGCAATCTAATTAAAAGAGCTGACTATATTAGGTACTTAGGAATCACAGTTGACGAAAAGCTAAACTTCAAGAATCGCATTGATGGGCTATCAAAAAGATAATGCCTTGGGTCGTTGAGAGGAAGAGTTTAAATATCGAACGCGTTAAACATTATCAAGAAAACTTCAATCGTTTGTCGCGGCAATACATATTATTTTGCAGTAGATAAAAATTTCCACCTGCAGAACCTGGACAAACAGAACAGTTTGACTCCAGGATCTCAGCATCAGTATCTTATTTACACGAGGGCTTTGGCTCCTCTGAATTCAGCAATGTTGTGGTTGCTGAAATTCGACATAATCATAATTTTGGTAACTTGAGGTACATTTCACGAATCCGGTTCCTCAAAATTTGCCGTTCTTGTCGTTACGAATGAGAACGAAACGATGAAATATCAAAACAAAAGGCTGAATATAACAATATAACCTACAATCACACGAAGTCACTCATAGATCACAGACTTTTACAGGGAATAGATTGACGTTACACATTTTTTTTGTAGGTAGACGGGCATTAAAGGGCGGTAAAGGCATTTTTTCATACATCTTAGGAAGATGTCATAGAAGATCAAATTAATGTCATTGTGTTTTATTAAAATAATATCTTATTATATATAATACCTATTTATTAATCTGATAAATAGAAATTGTGCAAAGACATATTTCTCGAAATGGTTTTGAGATTTCCGTACCTGCCCAGTTAGTTAGCAACCCCAATTTCGCTGCCGGCATATTTTAAGCTTGTTGTCGACTGCTGTCGACTGCTGCCGACGTGTTTTATGCTGCTCATCTTAAAGAGCTCTAATTGAGCATAAATTTAATTAATGTTAGAACAATTTGGCAAAAAAATAAAAAAATGACGTTTTTTATTTCCTAAATTGCTTGTAAACCTGCAATACTAAGAAATTGAAAAATTTGGCTAGGGGTCCAAAAATAACCCTGTATCTAAAGGCAATCGCACTTCATCTGTGCTTAATACAGTTAAGATGACGATGATTAAGATGATGATAATGAGTTTCTTACTATTATCTATTTCAGACGGGTTCGAAGCTGATAATCAAGAATTGCGTGGCAGATAAGAGCCTTTGTGTAATGAACCAGAATTGGATGCAAACATTCTTTGGACCTGTTAGTTAAAATAAATAACAAGACATTAAGTTTAAAAAACTACACCACGACCACTAACACATCGCGAACTAAAAAAAAATAAGCCTATATAATGCCACCGGGCGACTCGCTCTTGCTTGCTGCTTTGCTTGTATTTAGTCGTTAGAAGCGTATTTATTTTATTTTAAATTATTGTGGAAGGTAAAAGCTTTCTTAAGTATATGCTAAAAATTATACTAACTAAGAAGCCAATGAGAACCTCCCACAGTTATTCACCGTCCGGTGGCATTGAATAGGTTTCATACTTTTTAATTCGCGATGTTTCAGTAGTCCTTGTCCTAGTCGCGATGTTTTAGTTTTGAACGTATTGTCTTGTTAGTTGTTATTTTATATTAATTTATATATTTTGAATGTGCGAATCAAGCCCTTTAATTTGATATGCAACACGGCGCTATTCAAAAACGTTTTATGCCAGTACTAAAAACTTTTTGAATGAATATTAGATTTAGTGTGATGTCAGCCTATAACTAGCGTACAACCAAAAAGTTTCTAAATGTACCCCATTTGTCAAATTCTGGTATTTTTAATGTTCGGTGTTGGTAACATATGTTCATAGAGACATAACATACTTACATCCCGGTCCAACACATAACCCTCCTTTTGGCTTCGCTGTGGTCGGGTAAAAATGTTTAAATGTCCACAAATATATTTTTCACACCTTTTATTCGGAATAGTTAATTTTGCCCCACGACGAGAGGGAACAAAATGCTACTTTTCTGTTCAAGTTACTTTTTTATTTATTAATTGGCATGCAGCATTTACGCAATGTGCCACTTGAACACAGATCTTAATAAAATAATGGATTTTAATTTCATCGTAATCGATTAAAAACGAACATGTTTCAAGTTTTAACTTTAATAACGTGATATGAAAATTTATGAATGTTTCGTAATATTTAAAAAAAATGTCACAATAAATTATAAGTTTTACTGAAATCAAAACTATCGATGACTGTTATTGTGATATAATGAATATTGAAATCCGATACCATTGTAATATTCGATTCGATTATTTTTACACATTGGTAAAAGTAGCACAGGAATATTTTATCTATTTACCTTTCCCTAAATCTTCACGATCCGCCATTATAAAAAAAAGTTTTGTTTACGTTGTTCGATTACTGTAAAAGTGGTGAAAGTATAATTCAAAGTATTTTTTTAGAGCATTTAATTTAACTTTTCCTCATAGTCGGGGTGAAATGTTGTATGTGTCACTCAGGAGCAACATTATTTTCGTCATGGGCGTTAACGCTTGAATCCTTCGTTTCGTTTCCCTTCACTCTGGATTCAATATACCGCCCTCGCCGTAAATACATCATTTTGCTCCCTTGTGACACAAATAACTATTTCTTATCATGTATAAATCCCTCAATTTGTATAGCGATCAACCCTAGTAGGAACATATGAAATCAATGAAACAAAAGGTTATTTTAATACCCTTATGGCTCACGTCAACTAATAATTCTGTTCATAAAAGTCCAACCCACTGAATACCTTCCTAGGTATTTACGTAAGTATGATTATAATAACTCTTTGCAATTTACGTTCCTCATAAATTGTGTGCATTGTTCCAGGAATGCGGCGTAACTTGTCGCAATTACATCGATATCCATAAAAGATTTAGAGCTGAAAATATTTTCAGCATAGTCAGCGATGTCAAAACGAAGAGCAGGGAATAAGTTGCGCGAAAGATCCTCGTTAATTAACTTTATTTTTGTACACTCATTTACCACCTTTATAACAATGTATACGTTGTGTACTAAAGGAGCTTTTAATCTTCGATGTTTTGATGTCACTATTTGCATGCATGTGAAAATAAATAATAGAGTTTTCCCTCGTAGCTTTTTCATGGCCTTTTGTCAATGGGAGAGATTGTCAGGGGTGAGATGATGAGGATTTAGACTTTGGTACTACAAAACACCTTCAAACTTGGTTTGCCCTTTTTGTGCCACTCATATCTAGGAGAGGATGGAAATTAATAAGAAGGGCATAGGAAGAAGACAAGCCATGCCGTAGAGAAAAGGCATGGGATAAACCAGCGTTTCGATAATCTGAGGAAAAACCGAACACAGTAAAACTCCAGATTTATCATCATAGACAAAAACTCATTGTTTCATAAGTAGTTTAACACGCTAACTGCGAAGCATGAATTTGTGAACTTTCAACTAGTGCTTTAGGAGGTCTTTCAGCCCTTGGTGTACCACTCTTCTAGTGCGATGGGGGCCTTTTGACCTCTAATCGAAATAGTTACTTCAGATGTTTATAACTTCACGAAATAGGTTTTTTTTTTATTTTTTTTCGTAGAAGCGCATTGTAGGGGATTGAAATTATTATAGTCTGCCTTCGCCTGGGGTTCCGATGACAGGTTATTGCGGTATAAGCAAAAATATACAAGAGGTTTAAGGGCCCCCTACAGCACTGAAATAAGGTACTTTTGAGCTATTCACTAGTGATGAGCCTTAGCAAAACTGCAGAGTTATCGATAATAAAAATGTTTGGGATGGGAGATGACTGCTAGTAGATCTTTTCTACGTAAATAATAGTTTTTACACTACTCCCCCCCTTGGAATGGAGGTTTCCTTCTCGGGGTCTTTTGAATCATCTTCTACTAATTGGAGCATTCTCCTACATCGTTTTTCCCGAGACATTGTCAAATAATTAGTCACTTAGCACTTACACCATAATCACAAACACTTAGAAATAGGTACGTATTAGTTTCCCTTAACACTTACGACTTAGATGCATTAATTAGATGCTTTCGCGTCAACGCACGGCATATCTCTAATCGATAGGTATTCAATCACTCACGTATACGGGTGCGGGAGGGGGTGCGAAGACCACTTCTGGAACAAGAGGCCTTTCGACCTCCTTTCCGCACTGAATTGAAATATTTTCTTTTCAGTGCGGGAAGACCTCTCTCAAATATTCTGACGTTTTATAGTAAAACCTTTAAAAAGAAACTGAACCGTACTTTCATCTCTTTCGCACAAGCAGTACTTTTGATTGTATGAGCTCCGCACGATAGCGAAACGTCAGTATATTTCACCCGCACTGCACGG
Organism: Argyresthia goedartella; assembly: GCA_949825045.1. Taxonomy (NCBI): domain Eukaryota; kingdom Metazoa; phylum Arthropoda; class Insecta; order Lepidoptera; family Argyresthiidae; genus Argyresthia; species Argyresthia goedartella. The sequence goes on from OX463810.1 coordinate 19,409,506, forward strand.
GAGAACATGCAGGAGGTCTTTAGGCCTTAAACGCAGTGGGCGTGACAATGATAGTAGTGAAACTCTTTGGTCTATATAGTCTGTGGTTATAAGTAAATTATTTACTCTTTGGTTAATATGACATACCTATTCAGTTTTCATACCATATTTTCCATATTTTCATTGGGGTTTTTCTATTTGAAAGTTTTCACTGTTTTTCATACTTATCAACTTTAAAAGTGTTAATAGTAATGGCTGAACATAATAAAGGCAACGTTTACAGTAATAGGGTGCTCGTTGGTAATTGGTATGATTCCTCAAAATTGGAGGAGGTAAGCGAATTACCTTCTTAATTCTTGCCCAGCGATCTCAATACGGACCAAATAGGGTAGACCAATGTATTAAATAATAAACAAAAACCGGTCAAGTGCGAGTCTTAATCGCGCACGAAGGGTTCCGTACCACCGTTCAATGGAAGCGATGGTGTGGAGTGAATAGTTTGGATTTTACACAGCAAAATATTGTTTACAAAGTTTTTGGTGCGGTTACTTTCACACTCCATGTACGTAACCAGGTGCATCCATAAGTTTGTATGTGGTATTGAAAGAATTGTTGTATGGGAGCCCCCTTAAATATTTCTTTTATCCTGTTTTTTAGTATTTGTTGTTATAGCGGCAACATAAATACATCATCTGTGAAAATTTCAACTGTCTAACTATCACGGTTCGTGAGATACAGCCTGGTGACAGACGGACGGACGGACAGCGGAATCTTAGTAATAGGGTCCCGTTTGGAACCCTTCGGGTACGGAACCCTAATAAGCCCACTCTGCACTTCCATCGTCTATTTGGCTTATTTCTGGCGTCATGTGGACTTGGAGTCTGAGCTTGGACTTTGTAGTAAAAAATCCCTAATTAAATGCACCTAATTCAAACCTCCTTAGCGCCGATGGTTTTTATCCTTATTTGGTTAGCTTTGCTTTACTATTATATTATTATATTTTACATTATTATATTTGATTCCTTTAACATCTGGGCGACAAAAAGCGTGACTTTAATGTATTTACCACGTATTTACATATTTTAGTTCAAGCTCAACCAATTTCTAGACCAGATGAAAAAGGGCAATATGATGCTGATTCGTTACCGCAAGATGACTGAGAATCTCAACGGGCCTACTGATCTGACCCAATCTAGCACCACTATCACTTTTGGATCTCGAATTGCCTTATATGCGCCGCATGTGCCAGGTTTGTTATTACTGACTGACAATACAGGTGTAGGCATGATCAGAGACATCATATTCATTTTCGTCACATTTACATAAACCCACAGGCAGACCTTGACTCTTTCACAAAAAGCATGAACTGTAGTCCCATTAGTGTAGTAGTGTAATCCCCAGAAGTAGCCCCATTCCATCTCAGATGTTCTCTCCTCATCATATCATTATTACGCAGACTAAATCCAGATTAATCGTCATTTTTCTCCCTGTGATATGATCTTTGCTGTAGTGATGTAAAATGCCGGTCTCGAGAAAATCAGTTATTTCTTTTAGACTACTTGTCAACCCTAGTAAGAAGGTTTTTGCCTTCACTTGTTACAGTATCTATCTATTGCCCTTGTTACCTATGATGGAACCATAATCTCATATAAAAATCTAGGAGTTTTCTTCGATAACCAAATATCCTCATCAGCGCATGTCAGCGAGGTCAGTAGGCTTGTCTTTGCCACTTTTCACTCCCTCAGGCGACTTCAAAACTGCCTGCCTCGTCAGACAAAAGTCACGCTTATCCAGTGTCTTCTCCTTCCTCTGATCGATTACGCTGACGATTGACGATAAGCGCGAACAAAGAGCAATCGAACAAACTTCAGAGACTTCAAAACCTCGGGATTCGGTTTGTCTTCGCAAGCCTGCGCAAGTATGACCACGTCTCGGAGTATCGCAGGGAGTTGAAGTGGCTCCTTATCCGTTTTCGTCGGGATTCTCACATCCTCATCTGCCTCTTCAACATCTTATTTAATCCTTGCTAGGCTTCTTACGAGGTTGTTTTGAATTTCTTCGGATAGGCCTCGGAGATCTCCCACTCGGTCACTTATGCTGCTGCTCCCGCTCGCACTGCTCGCAACACAACACAGCCGCATGTAAACATGTGTTCAAAGCTATCGAGCTTTCGTATTCTGGAACAAACTTCCTAGTGCCATCAGAGACCGCCCGTCACTTAATATTTTTATGTCGCTTAAAAGAACACTATATTTTTCTTACCTATTAGACTTATTATGTACAATATGAATATTTTGTAGTATAATTTTATCTAACTACATATTATATACATAGGTATATGCGCATTATATATATAGTGTGCACTTAGATATACCTGTTCTTTAATGTATCCTATCCATCCTAAGTTTGCTGAAAGAACTCTATTTTACAAGCTTTTATTTACTTTCACCTGTCCCGTTGTCTGTCTTTCTGTAATCAAATCTTGCAAGTTAAATTTGATCCACTTCCCGGTTTCCGAATGAGCTGAAATTTTGCATGCATGTATAAATCGGATGACAATGCAATATTATTATGACATAGAGCTGATCTGATGATGGAGCTGGAAGGTGGCCTTAGGAACTCCGTCATTAAACGACGCAACCTCATCGAGTTTTGGCACGTTTATTTTGTCTTGACGAGTACTTTGACACTAGATGATAACCAGGATCTGATGATGGAGCTGGAAGGTGTCCATAGGAACTCCGTAATTAAACGACGCCACCCCATCGAGTTTGGGCTCGTTTAATTTGTCTTGATGAGTACTTTGACACTAGATGATAACCAGGGTCTGATGATGGAGCTGAAAGGTGGCCATAGGAACTCCATCATTAAACGACGCAACCCCATCGAGTTTGGGCTCGTTTAATTTGTCTTGACGAGTAATTTGACAGTAGATGGTAACCAGGGTCTGATGATGGAGCTGGAAGGTGGCCCATAGGAACTTCATAATTAAACGAAGCAACCCCATCGAGTTTGGGCTAGTTTAATTTATCTTGACGAGTACTTTGACACAAGATGGTAACCAGGGTCTGATGATGGAGCTGGAAGGTGGTCCATAGGAACTCCATAATTAAACGACGCAACCCCATCGAGTTTGGGCTCGTTTAATTTGTCTTGACGAGTACTTTGATACTAGATGTCCGACCTCAAAGCCGAGTTAAGTCTTTAGCAGGTCTTCACATCGAAGAACTTGACTGCTCGAAGTTGACTTCGAAGAAAACTTGTAATGTTGATGCAATGGAATGGATAGAATGAGAAACGTTACAAATAAATAACTAGTGATTACATAATTAATTAAAACATTATTTTACCTTACTACAAATATGTAAAAAAATAAATACATATATAAATAAATAAAATACATAAACTTAAAGTGCTCAAAGCGGCACATATTATGTGAACGTACTACGGACTACATAACGGAAACACGCTACTTCGTGCTAAAGATATTAAAAGTTAAAAATAAAAGTAAAGAAAAAAACTTTTTTAAAAACAAGCCTTTATTAAAAATGAACTAAAAAGTTGAAAATAAATTAACTCCAATAAGAAATATATCACTTTATAAGTTCATTGTAACCTTCAACCCCCTATTCCATCTATCCCTACCATGACATCCCCCCTAGTATAAATACGTGAAATATTTTTCCTTTCTTCCCCACCAGTTGGGATATTATTCCACATATCCCTACTAAAATCCACTGAGGTAGGGACTCGTGGAATTATTTCCAAACGTCTATATAAAGTGCCCCCCTGGTAGGGACTCGTGGAATTATTTCCAAACGTCTATATAAAGTGCCCCCCTGGTAGGGACTCGTGGAATTATTTCCAAACGTCTATATAAAGTGCCCCCCTGGTAGGGACTCGTGGAATTATTTCCAAACGTCTATATAAAGTGCCCCCCTGGTAGGGGACTCGTGGAATTATTTCCAAACGTCTATATAAAGTGCCCCCCTGGTAGGGACTCGTGGAATTATTTCCAAGCGTCTATGTAAAGTGCCCCCCTGGTAGGGACTCGTGGAATTATTTCCAAACGTCTTTATAAAGTGCCCCCCTGGTAGGAACTCGTGGAATTATTTCCAAACGTCTATATAAAGTGCCCCCCTGGTAGGGACTCGTGGAATTATTTCCAAACGTCTTTACAAAGTGCCCCCCTGGTAGGAACTCGTGGAATTATTTCCAAACGTCTATATAAAGTGCCCCCCTGGTAGGGACTCGTGGAATTATTTCCAAACGTCTATATAAAGTGCCCCCCTGGTAGGGACTCGTGGAATCATTTCCAAACATCCATCCACACCGTAGCCTATAAACTAGTAACATGTAACATCACACGGTTATTACCCAAGGGTAGCCAAACATTCATGGATGTTGATGATGAAACAACATGTTGGATTTGAAGGGTTATGCTTCAAATCGCAACACAGCTGCTTCGCGGCAGAAATAATAGGAGATACAGGGGTACCTATGCTTAGGCTTAAATGAAATTACAGAAATGAAACCAAAACGGTATTTATACTTACAAAATAAACAAAGAATAACAATAAATTATCGTTACATATCGAGGAAATGGCCCACTGTTATTATTCCAGCCACCAATTGGTCTTAGCATTCTCAATAAACTGATCTCTGAGTATGTATTGTATTGGTCTCTTTTTAGGTGCGTTATCTTTTTTGGATATTGCCTTATAAGTGTTTTTATTGACAACAGAGTTTTTGTATATTTTTTTTCAAAACGGAATATAAACTAATTTTTCTATTGTTTTATCATTTATTTTAAAATGCCATGCTTCTGCGTAGTTATTAGTTCTATGTTTCAATCTGAATACACACCACCGTGCTATGAAATCGTCATTTTTCAGCCAAAAATTTGTGAAATAACTTTGGAATTCTGACATTTTTAGTTTATTCATTATTTCTGATTCAATGTACGACCACCCTTCTTTAATTTTGTGAAAGGGCAGCAATGGTAATCCTGCTGATAATGATAATATGCGTTATGTATGCGATAATATGCACTTAGTAGAGAAAGATGGAAGAAATTCCGCCTATCCCTACAAGCGGGGGCCAGGAGGGATAGGTGGACAAATTATTTCCATATATCCCAACCGGTGGGGAAGAAAGGAAAAATATTCCACGTATTTATACTAGGGGGGATGTCATGGTAGGGATAGATGGAATAGGGGCCTTTAACGATAATTAAGCTTCTTCGTCTACGACAAAATAATTACATACCGTACATAATTATATATTTTTAACATTAAAACCTTCACATTTTAATTGTTGAATCTTCCCGTTTTTATCACAGTCCTAATTTCATAAATAAAAGCGTGTTACATTGTGATGGTATGATTAAGAACATTTAGCATCTTATTTTCCTCTCGCTATCACAATTAAACACGCTTTTATTTATAGAATTGGGATGTGTTAAAAACGGGAAGATTTAAAAATTAAAGTGTAAAGGTTTTAATGTTAAAAATATATAATTATGTACGGTATGTAATTATTTTGTCGCAGACGAAGAAGCTTAATTATCGTTAAAGGTTACAATGAACTTATAAAGTGATATATTTGTTATTGGAGTTAATTTATTTTAAACTTTTTAGTTCATTTTTAATAAAAGCTTGTTTTTTAAAAAAAAAATTTTTTCTTTATTTTAAGGGATAATCTCGCGTCACAGTGTTCTGTTGTTGTGCAATAAGTATAAAGTAAATAGTAAGTTAGCCCCATTAAAGATGCAAATTAAGGTTCACTTACACTACAGCAACAGACCCACCCAGAGAGGACAAGAAAGGCCTCGTGCTAGGAGGCACATTGTCCGCAAACAATTTTGCATACTCCCAAAACCTTGAAGACGGATGCCACCTGGTCGGACTCACTAATCTAGAGCCCTGTCATAGAAACACTTTCGTCATCACCAGCGCCGATTACTGTGATAGGACTGATGAGCTGCTGAAGTATAACCAGGAATTTCTCTTGGCTTTGGCGTCTTCTTTGAACAGAAAGGTAAAATACTCAAGCTTACTCTTGTATGTACTCTATTTGTACAGTCGATAAAAATCACACTGTAATTATTATGTCTGAAGACAGGAATGAAAAATAAAACAGTATGTTTGACGGTAAACACAAATATAGTATATTTGACGGCAAACACAAATATAGGATGTTTGGAGTATGGAGAAATATTTTTTTGGAGAGTAGGATTAGTTGTAGTTAACACATTTCTGCTTGAGATTCGGTACTCAGTTGCACAGTGGTTGAGATATGGTTTTTTATAGGTTCTGCTGAAAAATACTAAAAATATTCCATTTAACCCATGATATTTTGGTTCAAATTTGTACAATTATACAAAATATGTTTTTGTGTTAATGCCTTTCTAAATATATCATAAGTCCAAAAATCTAGTAAACAAAAAATAAAGTTATGTTGAAACCATTTTTTTTGTACGAGACTTAGGACCTGATAAGCCCATCTTGGCTACTCTTGTTCACTAAACAGTGAAGGATTACCTGACGTGGGGCATACTTTTAGAAAGTTCATCAACTCAAGAAGTTTTCAAAGTGATATTTAATTCTTGCCAGCCCTTACCGTTTAGCAGAATTCACAAATTATTTTCTTACCCTTACGATTTACAATTTAAATACTTATTTAAAAACCATAAACATGACATCAGTATTTTTCTAACAGCTTTTTTTTTTGAACACACTCTAATAAACTGGAATCACTTCATGGCGCGTTGCTCGGAACATGTTTGTGCAGTTCGTATGCAATGAACAATGAGTTATGGTATATCATTTGAAAGGAAAATTTGTTAGCTTTCAACCTCTATATCATAACCAAGATGGAACGTAAAAATAATCAACAAGTCAAAAACTTGAAAAACCGACTTTAAGTTCAAGTCCTATTTCTTCCTCCCCTGTCGGGATGCGAATGTCGCAACCCTGAAAACCTTGTGCTGCCCCCACGGTGCTCGAAAAACTGCGAAATTTTGGCAAATATTTCAGTTTATTAAAAAATCTACCTTAACGAAGAGTTTTTCAAGTACGTTTGGTAGTACTTTAGTAAAGATTATAAAATTTGCTACAATTTTAGCGAAACCTGGGCACACTATGTCTTTTGGTTGCGAAGATACAGCAAGTCAAAGATGGGCAATTCTCCGGCAGTGCTAGGAAAACTGTGAAATTACAGAATTTCCGATGTAACAGCTCTTGTTTCAGTTGCTTTTTTTTGTTTCAGCATCACCAGACGACAACGCTTGTACTAGCTGATGTAGGCGGGGCTGATTCTGTTATTACTCTGCAGTTCTTCTCTTAAAATTCTTAAGTTCGGACAATTGTGAAAAAAGTAAACAATATAGTGTGATCGCAAATAAACTTCATACAGGATGTCGGATTCACCGGGCGATTGTTTTATATGTCATTCAAGCCAAAGTGGTGATTGTTAAACAAAAGGGAATCCTCACACTCATTGAAGCAAGTGAAAAACGTTGTCTTCGAGAAAACAAAAAAAATCTTTTGACGAGGAATGAAGTCTCCGTACATGATGCATGCAGAAAGAAGTATACAGCTGAAAAGAATATTGCTGCGTCTGTTCGTCGAGGAGGGGATCCAGTTCCACCCGAGCGGCCGTCACCTCGGTCATCGTTACGTCAAGAACAAGTCACAAATCTGAAAAAGATATGTTTTTTGTGTGGAGAAGAGATCACAGAAGAATTTCTAAAGCGCCAAGTGAAACTACCAGCAGCTCGTAAGAACCCAGTGCACAAAGTTGAAAAACCGTCGATGAAAGCGACAGTTATTGATATAGCTGCACGTCGAGGCGATGAGTGGGGCCAGCAGATTATAGATCGCTTTATTCGTGAAGGGACTGACTTAGTAGCTGCTGATGCTAGGTACCATCACCGATGCCACCAAAAGTTGTACTCATTACCGAGATCATTAGACAAAAGGCCATCAATGCACTCAGATGTATGTAATCTACCACAAGCTATGGAGGCTATTTATTCATACTTGCGAGAAAACAGAGAAGAGTGTCAATTCTCGCTACAAGAGCTAATGGATCAGATTACTGGTGAGTATGTTCCAGACGTAAGAACGGTCAAAGCTCACCTCATCAAACATTTCGGCGACAAAATTGTAATAACAGAAAGTGGCCAAGGAAAAATAACATTGGTGTGCTTTAGAGATGTCGGACAAACGATTCTGTACAAAAACTGATACGAAGAAAAAAAAAACAACTTGAGGGAGGAGAGGTTGCGTGTTGTGGAAGCTGCGGCATTAATCTGTTTAAAAGATATTCGCGCAGGAACTTTTGACACCTTTCAGTATCCTCCACCTGACTCTTTCTTGCAAGATATTGAATCACCAATTCCTGAAACAGTACAAACATTTTTCGAAACCATAATATTAAAACTGTGAAAATTTCAACTCTCTAGCTATCACGGTTTGTGAGAAACAGCCTCCGAAACATTATCTACAAAAACCAGCAAAAAAATCACGTTTTTTGTATGGGAGCCCCCCTTAATATTTATTGTATTCTGGTTTTTAGTATTTTTTGTCATAGCGGCAACAGAAATACATCACCTGTGAAAATTTCAACTCTCTAGCTATCACGGTTCATGAGATACACACGCAAAAACTACTGAACGGATTTTGATTTGACATTGACATTGACAGCACAGGGTTTTCAGGGTTGCAAACTTGGGTGTTAACTACTCTCAAGGGACCTAACAACATATAACAAAATCGTAGTTACATGCGCGTTTGCAATGTTTGATGTCGATATTGACCGGCCTAAAAGCTAAAACCACACGTACATAAGCCGCTCAAGTAATCCTAATCCAGCAAGGGTTGTCTCAGCGTACTATCGCTCGACACCATTTGAGCCTGTCTTGTATCTCGAAGGTATACAAGAGGTTCAGGAAGACTGGAGATTTATACTCTCGCCGCTGAGAGAATGCGATCCTGACACCTGTTAGTTTGGGATGACTAGATATGGGAGATTATTAACGTTATCGCTGAACGTTACTAACTTTACTGGCGTAACGTTATTTTATATTAACTTTTACCAGCGACTTGCGAAATATGTAAATTAAAATTGTTGCCTGTAGAAAAAAAACAAAGTATGCTATGTTACTTTTTATTGCACAAAATAATAAAACAAAAACCTAATTAAAACAACTTAACTAAATTAAACCTAAAATCTATTCATAAAGTGTTTTAATTCGATTCACATTCGCTTGACGAACTGTCGTGGCTGTCTTCGTCTCCATTTTGAATTATCATTTCATTATCAATATGCGCATAAATTCTTACTTCTCTGTCAAAATCGTCGAAATTAAGGTTTTTAGTTTTTTCGACGACCCTTGCACAGTCATCTCTTGTGACTTTTTCGCAGGCTTATTTCAGAAGGGCCATTATCTTTTTTCTGCCAAATGGTGTTGCAGTTTTGTGGCGAGCTGCATACCCTTTAATTTGAGCCCCGATCAACTCAATCGCATTATACTGGCAGTGGTACGGAGGGGTTCTCAGAACACGATGACCATATTCCAAAGCCAGTTCATCTATTTATTTCGCACATTCGGAGGCTTATTTTCTTTACCTAATTTCAATAGCTCTGCTTTGAGCATCTGCATGTTTGTGTCAATGCCCTTTTCTTGAACCCAAGCCAGCAAATCTTCTTTTTTGTTGGCTTGGGTCGGTGCTTTCTGCAGTTGTACCGAATGGTACGGCGCATTGTTCATAAATATTACTGAAGGCCAGAGCAGGCCGTGCTACTGCACGTTCTGGAACCACTCTTTAAATGTAGCGGCATTAATTTCTTCGTGGTAATCAGTGGTGGTTTTTGACATAAAATGCCAGTAAGCCGTTTTCCACGAAACCGTATTTTGAAGTACCGGCGTGGCATATTATGAGCCGGGCCCCTTTACTCTTCGGTACTTTTGACGTTGATGCTGCTGTGCCGTCGGTCCAAGATCAAGACACCGTGAGATTGGCATTTAGCCATATCTCGTCGATGGAAACTACATTGTTCCAGTCATCGATTTTCCTTGACTCTTTGAAAAGATAGTCTTTTTAAAATAATGTCGTATCGCTCCAGAAGAACTTTCCACTTGTCCGTTTTTTATATTCAAACCCAATTTGTTATAAACTTTGGTTAGGGCCGTCTTACCTCCCTCAAACAAACCAGCTGCTTTCAAAGATCCCAAAAGCGCTGTCATATTCAGGTTCTAATTTCTCCAATAGTAACTATACATAGTCAGGTCATAAGTTCTGTCACATGTGCAATATGAAATAATTTAGACATGTTTATTATTTATGTAAACATTTATATAGCAAAATGAACTTAATAAAACATAGATTCTTATGGTAATAAAGTTTATTCAAAATGACCCCCGCGATTTTGAATACAGGCCTTTATTCTGCGCGGCCAGTCGTCTATCGCAGCACGAACGAGGTCCATGTCAATATCGGCGGCTGCCTTAATCAAGGATGCCTTGAGTGACTCCAAATCAGGATGAGGTTTTGAGCAGGCCTTTTCCTCCAAGTGTTGCCATATCTTGTAATCTAACGGACTCAAATCTGGACTGGAGGAGGGCCAGTCTTCGTGCCGGATCAAGTCGATTTCACGCGCCGCCAGCCAGTCTTGTGTGCTTTTCGCTCTATGAGCTGGCGCAGAATCTTGTTGGAATACCCAGTGCCTGTTATTAAACATGGTATGAGAAACAGGTTCCACAAGGTTCTTGAGGACTGTATTTTGATACACAACTGCATTCGTTTTTACGCCTTTCTCACAAAAATGTACCTTAGTTAAGCCCCAATAAGAGACTCCCAACCAAACCATGAGCGAGGATGGAAAATGACCTCGTTGGACACGCGGAATACGGTTGCTCGCTTCTTTACTGCTGTGTGCGTACACCTTATCATTTTGTTTGTTGTAGCTCTCTTCCACGGTGAAAATTTTTTCATCCGAAAAAAGAATTTCTCGATGCTTTTTTCCCGCGTACCGCTTCAACAAAGCGCGGCATCTCTTCAGTCTCAGGTCCATTAAACGAGCGTCCAAACGATGTCCTGTTTTTCTTCGATATGCCCTAAGCCCTAAGTCTTCATTTAACACCCTTTTCACCGTGGTCCTGCTTAACCCCATCTGAAGGGCCAACAGTTTCTGCTTACGTATGGGATTTCTTTGAATTCGCGCCTTCACAGCTTTTATCACTGCTGGAGTCCTAACAGAGCGAGGGCGACCACTTCTTGACCTGTCATCTACACTAGAGTCTTTATTGTATCGTTTTATGGTACGATAAACGAATCTTTTGGTTATTCAAATTTTTCAGTAATTCGAAAATCTGAATTGGCGCGTAACCGCAACGATGCAACGCAATAACTGCGACACGGTCTTCACTCCATATTTAAAAATGAGGAAAATTCTAAAATTACACATTTTTATTTTCATGAAAAATTCGAAATTCGAATTCAATAAACTTTTTTGTGGCCAGCGTTCTAAATTCAAAAGTTTTTATTGTGTGACAGAACTTATGACCTGACTGTGTATATATGATTCCTCATTGCATCGACGTCAATGGTATCGATAACAACCTGTGATAGGTTTTGTTCTACATTTTTTCTTTGGTGTTCCCAAAACATTTTCTCTATGCCAGTTAGGCCGAACTTTTCTTATTTATTTTCGTTATAATCCCTTTTCACCTGAGAGACTTCCACTTCTTCTTCTTCTTCTTCTTCTTCTTCTTCTTCTTCTCCTCCTTCTTCTTCTTTTTCATGGGGTGGTAGTGCCACATGAGCGGGGCCTTTTTGCATATCCCCGGCACCCATTATTCTAATTCAGTCATCCCAACTGCTGCTGGTGTAAGAGGCGTGGATGTTCTAGAAGCTTCTAGGAAGAGGGTGTTGTCGTTTCATCCAGAATTGCAATCTTGGTTTCAAAGGCTCCGCGGTCTCATCCACTTCCATGCATCCCCTGCATATGGAGCTGTTTGTTGCACTTGTAAATTTCAAGTGTTTGCTAAGTGTACAGTGGCCTGTAATCATGCCAGTTCGTATTTTTATTTTATTGCGTGGTAGTCTTATTACGTAGTTTGTGAATTTATGATTATAATAATAATAATAATAAATCTTTATTTCAGGATGTAAAATCCCATATCGATAGATACCTTAAAACTAGACATAGATATAAAATATAACAATAGTAACTCTAGCCTAGCTAGGGATTTTGGTCTTCGGTCTCGCTTCCCTATAGCGTCGGTAGACAATGCCCTCCGGCCAGTAATCTTTGGCCAGGAACATTGTCTTGAGATCGGCCGGCACCCGAAGTTTGAAGGACAGAAAGTCCTTGGGTCTATCTGACTCCAAAAGATCAATCTGCACCGTCGAAACCTCTGTCGCCTGCTTGGGACTGCGCGGCGGATTCTTCTTCAGCCTTTCCAGGATGTGACGCTCGATGTCCTGGCAGGTCATGTTCACGTCGAGCCGGGAAAGGTAGATTAGGGCCGTGGGAGCGGCAGCTTTGAGGCTGCACTCATCGGCGGGGGCGGTGCCACGCTGATTGCGGCTGCGTCTGGAGCGGCGCTTCCTGGTTTGAACCAGGATGAAACCTTCCCCATCAACTGTCGCGTTCGGCGGGCCACGAGCGGGCCTGGCCGGCTGCGCGCGCGGCGCAGCCTGCAGCTTCTGTTGTTCGGCGGCGGGCGGTGCGGGGCGCGGGCGGCGGCGGCGATTATATTCCTTAAGAAATAATTTGGTGTTTTTGCACTCTATTCTTTTCGCCTATATCTTATTATGTTGGTCGGCTGTGGCTGTCTTGAGTTTTATTCTTATTTCCTCAGCCGATAGCAGTGTGAAAGGTGGAGGGCCAATCGCTGTTCTCCTCGCTCCTGCTTTGGCTAGCTTGTCCGCCTCGCAGTTTCCTTGGTCTTTGCAGTTTAACTTTGTTGTTCTCACCCAGTCTATTGAGTATCTCGTGACACTCTAGTATGAGTTTGGATTTTGTAAGTGGTTTTGTTATTGCGAAGAGTAGAGATGCCCAGTCTGTTTTAAAGACAATGTCTTTCTCCTCTACGCGTCCTACTACTTGTAATGCTCCATGCTCCAGGACACTTAAGTGTTTCTGCCTGAAACACTGTTTTGCCTCCTGAGAAACGCGCTCTTTTACTTTTCGAGAGGCAACAAGGGTTTTCGCTCAAAGTAATGTTGTTTTAATAATAATAATAATGATTAGCTCACGGCTTTCACTTTTAATTGTTTTACCACGTTTCGGTATTGCTATGCACCAAAAGCACAAAAGAAATTGAAGTTCAATTAAAGGCCAATGTCAATATGAGTAGCAGAAACAGCCAGTTAAACGAAAGCCAGGTCAACAACACGAAACAAAATCGAAGTTAAATTTAGCGACGAAGTCAATATAGGTAGAGGGAACAGTCAATTAAACGAAAGCCGAGTTACAAATAATAATAATAATCAAGAAGCACTGAAGAACGTAGACTTTAAGCACGAGACGACAATAGACGACAGACAACTTTTTGGAACAATAACAACAAAATGGCGGCCCTTCACCTGTTTTGCCAAACCCTACCAAAAAAATTACCCCAAGATGATTTTTTAATTCAATCCCTCCGTCGTATATTTAACCTGTGGTGTTTCGTTTGTGGCCACAGACCTACTAAACACTGGTCTGTGTTCGTGGCTTGGGGAGTGTTTTTTGACGTTGGTTTCACAGATTTCAAAAGGAAGTTTGTTTTTTGTTGTTTGAGACCAGTGCAACCACACTACTGTGCAGCAACACCTTTATTGTCTGATGATATCAAATTATCAGAAATAATAATAAATTAATGTGATATATAATATAACAGGCAATGTTACTATTTCCCGGTCTTTTTGGCACAACACTACAAAAATTTACGGTTGACATTACCTTATAACAGCGTGGTATGGATTTGAAGTATAAACATTAAACATCGGATTCTTCAATATTTAACATAGCATCATCATCATCAATAATAACATAAAACATTGTAACTTCACACAATTATATAGTTAAAATGGTAATTATTTGTTATTAGAGCAAATAAACAATATTTTTTTTAATCGCAAATGCAACGCTACTTCAAGGTTACATCGTCCGTTCGATCTCGATCTGCCGGGATCGCATTCTCTCAGCGGCCAGACTTTAGTCCGAAGACCAGGATCTGGACGAGAGCGATGCACTTCGGTGAGAGATGACCGATTTATCGTCATCACTTCTCTCTGAAATTGACACCTTACCGGCGTCAGGTGTCAGATTCAGAGAATTTCAATTTCGACCTGGCGGCTTAGAGAAGTTCGAGAGAAGGCTGTCAGCGAGTGGACAGCAAGGCGAAGACTCAAAGAAGCGAACTTGACCCAAAAAGACCAGCCACAGGATCCAAATTGTCTCCAGGGCAATGACAAGCCCGGGTTCAGTTTGATTGGGATTTGGAGCAATGGAGCCAAGTACTGTTTTCAGACGAAACCAGGATGTACCTGCATGATAGCGACCGTTGACGGAGAGTCTATAGGAGACCGGGGTAGCGATTCGCACAATGCTGTTCAGTGACAAATGGGGGTGGGTCCTCTATGATAATGGCGGGGATTTCTATTTAAGCAAAACGGAGCTGATATTCATACCAGGTGGAGGTCGGGGAGGGGGGCTAATTGCAGAAAGATACATCAATGACATGCTGCTAGGCCATATGCCGCCTGATTGATTGGCGAAGATTTCCTGTTAATGAACGATACTGCCCGCTGCCACGCCGCTGCGCTGCAAAGACTAGATAGTACCTGGAAGAAGTATACTTGATCGTCCCCCCATCAGCCCTTGTCGTGAAAGTCGCGAATGCCAACTACGATATGATCATAATATTGCTATCAAACAGAATCAGGCGCTAAAATATAAAGATGCGGTACTTTTAATATTGGATAGTTCAGAGGGTAGAAGTATTTATTCGATGCTGGTGCGGGGCGAGCCAGCGAGCCGAGCGCTTGCCAGACTGGATCGAGACGCGACAAGGAGTACACGGGTGTGTCTTCGACGGACCCTTGGTGAGTTTTTGCTCATGTATCTTTATCAGATGACTATTTGCACATCACCATCGAGTGGCTGATGATATTCAGACCAGTAAACCAGTATCAGAGTGATAGATTTAGTGTCGCCCAGTATGTTGGAGTTTCAACATACTGGGTCGGACGTTTACAGATCAGATGAGCATATTTAGAGTGACCTGGCTGTGTATCAACTAGGATTCAGTGCTGCCCAGTGAGGTGGAGTTTTCTACTTACTGGGCTGGGCATATTTAGTAATCAGATAAACAAAGACTCAGACCAGATCAGATTCAGTTGTGAGGAAAGGGCGTTATGGGTCAGGTAGGAGGCTACGAGGAGATGTTTACCTCCTGATCAGAATTAAGTGTTTTATTTCTTACCTACGAGCAGATATCCAGTATTCTCAGATTGATGGTCGTTGATATGTATTTTTCGTGGTCGTGTGTTTATATGAATAACCTTAGATATTCTCCATACCACGGAAGGCGTCCGTGGTGTTGGTGACAGTCCTGACTTGAATCTGATTAAAGTTATGTGGGACGAGCTGAAAAGGCGGGTACCAGGAAGATGCCCAGCTCTGGCGTAGATAGAAGACCTGCAAACTGCTTTAGTCGAAGAGTGGTAGGAAATCCCACAGGATTCCATCAGGAAACTCATTCAGTCAATAAAAAACCCTTTACAGGCAGCCATGAGGGCCAGGGGGGGTTAACACAAAATATTGAGGGGGGAAATAACATAAATTGTAATATTTATTTTTATTTTTTTAATATTATTTCCTATTCATTTAGATATTCTTAACTTCGACCTGTAATAACGTTTGACCAGCAATCATTTCTTAAATTTAGGTAGGAAATTTAAGTAATTTGAAATCTTTTTGATATACTTATAATTTGAAAGATAATAAAATTACCTTTCAAATGATATACCACAATCTATGGTTGTTGGCAAGGAAGTTGTGGGGATTTGTTTAGAGCAGCGCGCGATGATGTGATTCCAGTTTATTACTCGCGAGTGTAGTGTGTGTGCCTTTCAATCGTACAAAAGCAGGTTCCCGTGGGCTCCTCAATGATGCAAGTGTGGAAATTCTTCATTCATGCATGATTTTGGTGGTGGTACTCTTGAAAATGTTGCAGTCGCGTGTTGCTTTTTTTTTTATTTATTTAAGTAACCGTTGGGATTGCGAAAAAGCGTCTAAAAGAGAAAATGTAGCTACATAGACCCTGTACAGAAAATGTCTGTACACTAGATATAGCCTAAATCTAACATAACATTACAGGAAAAAATACAGTCTTGACCAGTATTATTATAGGATCCTCTACGTATTTAAATAGAATGCAGCATTCTATGTCACTGCGTATTCAACAGAAATCTGATCATATGATCGGTTGATAAGAACTACAAAACGGTTTAGCACTCTGGATGCACTGAATTTTTATTTGGTTCATTGTTCCTTCTGATCATTTGATCAGTTTCCACCCTAATATAAATAAAAAAGAGTGTAATCTGATCATACTTTACTTTTCCTTTCTTGTACATACTACCTCGGATGAAAGGTATTTTCGGATTTTTTTCGGATGTTAATCTTGTTCATAAGAAGTCCGATAAGTAATTTATGAAAAATGGGGAAAAATATTTCATATAGTCAGTAAAAAGAGCTAAAATAAAGTGTAGTGCAGTGGACACTCACTATTGAGTGAAAACTGATCATAAGATCAGAAGAAACAATGAACCGAATAAAATTGCAGTGGAATCTGATCACGATATCCGTGGATATAATTGACCGTGATCAGATTTTACAAAAATTTGATCATATGATCGGTTGTTAAGATCCCTTTTCGGCAGCCTCTATACGTCAAATACGACCCGGATCCATTCCCCGGCCTGTCCAGCCACTTCCCGTTGGTGCTGAGCGAGCACCCAGTGTCCAACGCTCGCTGGAGAGTTCTGCCGATTCAGAAACCTGGCATCACGAGGTTTGAGCAGGAGGACAAGCCTGTTTATGTGAGTGAACAAAGATCCGTTTGTAGCATGCACACTATCAACCTCTACCCCCCGGCCTTACAATTGGGACTTTGTCTGGTCTCTGATCGCTGGCTGGCATCTTTTTAGCGCTAGATTTTACATACTAGTAGAACGTCATTAGACAGAGACAAAGTTAATACATCATAAAATGTAAATGTTTATATTTTAGTTAATTCAAGCAGTAGATACGTCGCAGGCACATGGCCAGCGTCAAGGTGGTCCTTTCCAGCAGTGTGCCAAGCTGTCTGGAGAGGATGGCATGCAGCTAGTGCCCTGACTCTCGCTCTCTGGTTGCGAGCAGACGAGCACGCTCTGAGGGGTTCGTTGCGGCGTTAAGGAGGCTCTTACGCTTTTGGAGGCAGAACGGCTCATCCTACAACCTTTTGGATTTTGTGTTTAATGGGGAATTCTGACCCCTTCAGGCTTGCGTCCAAGCGCTCCTGGCATCGGCTAGGCACGAACCTCACCAAGTGATGGCTTAATTATTTTACCGAATAGGTAACGTGTACCATGGGCCGAGGACAGGAACGCAGATTGCGCGACATCTGATATATTTCGGATCCCCAGGCCACCGTGTCTTACAGGCAGGCACGCCTGCGTCCAGCTATTGTCATCGAAACTGCAATTTAGGATGTCTATTAGGGTTTTTTTTATGAGGTGATCTAGAGATAAAACTGAAGAAGGGTATTTCCATAGTGGGGCGCAGCGGAGGACATATTTGAATTTAGGCACAAAGAGGCAGAAGCGGATGACTGACACGGCGATGTGGGGGTTAAGATTTGTCAGTCTGTCAAAAGTCTCCTCAAAATTTGGAAATTTGCTCAGTCGTGTAGCTAGAGATCCAATCCTCTAGGACTGGAGACCCCAGGAGGCGAAGTGATTGCTCGCTAAGAATTTTGATGCCAGGTGCCAAATTGTAAAATTCTTGTTCAATTGTTATTATTTTCGAAAATATAATGTATGTAAATGATGGGACCTTTATGGGGTTAATCTGGCTCAACACAGACCCTGATGTTAATAATTTTGTAATTATGTATTCCTGCGTATTAATTGTGATAATGATAAATATATATTTTGTATTAGTTAAGCACAAGCAATTTTTAAAAGAGATCTATAAAATCAATCTGTGGGAGTTTCTACGCCCTTCTTCTCCCACAGTGGTCCAATGTAGAGAAGTGGCAAATAATGACGATTGCTAAGTACCTATATGTGAATATCTACAGTAATAAAGGTATTTGGAATTTGGAAAATTTGGATTCATCATTGCGGTCCCAGGGACGCCGGATATTCCTGCTTACGTACACCACAAATCACACTCCACTCCATACTCAGAAGGTAACTTTACACATGTATTTTTCCGTATTGGCACCAACTACCATGAATCAATTAGATAAGTCCAGAGCATTAATTAGTTTCTAATTATCAAGGATAAAGCCAAACTACCAACTCCAAAGGAGAACTTCTATGTAATATTTATTTAATATTGTTGAATATTAAATACTTAGTTAAATAAACTTTTCTGATTTAGCTCGTACCAAGACCGGCTTTTGATTAAATCCCTCATCAGCCTATCTCGTACAGGGTGTGGGATCAGGTTCTCTATATATACATTTTCTATTCCCTCTTATGTACCTATAGGGATACTGGCGCTCAAGAGGACCTGGTTTAACACTCTGCCAAACCGAGTATTTTCCACGACCCACCACTGAGCTAGGCAACAAAAATTCGTATTACAGTAGATACCTTGATTTTCCTACAAGGCTTTCTATATTATAAACAAGAGGGTGGCATGGTATAATTCGTACTCATAGCAAAAAAAACCCTCGAAGAAGGGCGCATTGTGCAAAATCAAGTCAAAGTCAAAGTACTTTATTACTGTAGATATTTACATATACTTAACAAACGTCATTTTTTGCCTTCCTGCTAGGCAGACCATAAAAAGCCACTAATTAAATAGCTACAATATGCTTCATTTTACTTAATAAATACGATGTAGCAGCTACATTTCGGGAAGTGGTTGTAAAAGGCTTCGACGTCCATGGGAAATGGTCACTGCGATAGTTTACATTTTGGGTATTGGTATTAGTAGCAAGTGGTTCCTTACAAGTGGACGTCAACCCCCTAAAGGCGCCATTGTATGTATTATTTATATTCTTCGTCCATCTGAATAAGCCATACTCTTTCGACCATACAGTGTGATTCTTCATAAACTAGACATATTAAATAGGGTTAAAAAGGATCCCATTTTATCGAAAAAAAAAAAAAAAAAAACCACCCCCCTATTATTTTTAGTCATTTGATTAAAATGTTTCGTGAACCATGCACCAATTGCAAAAAAAAATATAACTTCTGACTGAAAGGGTTTGTCGAGTTCTAATCAACTGGATTATAATGATGAAGAGCAGGCAGTACTGCCAATTACAAAAAATGATGAAAAAGTGTTAACTGCATACTAAAACTACGCTTTGTTTTTGAACAATTGTGATTTTTCGTCTACTTTTTTTTGCAGTTTAATTAAGAATTAGGTCCCCAAAAAAGAACTTTGATATGATGAAATATTATTTTCTATCTCATTTGCTTTCAAATAGCACCTACATTATGTTTCTAAGTTAATTACTTTTTTTTTTAATATTTCACTTTTCGGAACTAAGAGTAATCCTAGCCTAATGATATTTCCAGTGGATTAATGAGATCAGATAAATAAATCTAGCCCATCAATGTCCCCACCGAGGGTCACAGGCCTTTAACCGGATACGAGTAAGATTGAGCCATACTCCATCACGCTGGCTCAGTTTGGGGTGATGGATGGGTATTACGATACATACTGCCAAGTAGCGTTAGTAGCCTTGACCTGCGCGTGAGAAACAAGCGTGACACTCACTAGACTAGACCATGGAGAGCTAATGTAATAAAACAATATAAAATATTATGTACAATACATATAATTTATTTTGTTAAAAAAAAAAACAGATGTACAAAGGAAATCCATCGATGTAATGTAACTACAACAAAAACAGAAATATCCTCCTTGTTGTTGAAGGCACAAACAGTTTGGCAAATAATAAACCGTAAAACTGGCAAAGTTATACCAAGGGACAATGATTTCTGCCTAAAGATAGGTGATGATGTTGTAAAATCCAGCGCTGATGTTGCTCGAGCTTTTGAAACATTCTTCACCAAGGTACCCTTACTCACAACAGATCATCTAAATTCATCTCTATATGAAGCAGAGACTTTATAAAAAAATAACACTAGCGTCAGTAAGGTATATTAAAATTTCATCATGTATATCCCCACAACATTGTCAAAACGTTTAAATTACTTAACTTAAAAAATACGGAAGACCTGTGGGGTATATCAATCAAAGTCATTGGTTCAGTAATTCTAGTTATAGCCCCACACTTAGCTTATATATCCAATAAATGTGTTGACGATGGGGCTTTCCCAGACCTCATAAAACACAGTAAACTGATACCTCTGTTCAAGTCGGGAGAAGGGTGATCCTTCAAATTTCAGACCAATATCTGTTCTTTCAACACTAAGTAAAATATTTGAAAAGATTATACTCAATCAAATGCTCTCACACTTCAACCGTACAAAACAACTCCACGCCAAACAATACGGTTTCAATAGGGGTAAATCGACTACGGACTCATATTTATTTTGCATGGGAGGCCGCACAAGATGCTATCGGACTTTTTTGCGACCTGTCGAAGGCGTTTGATTGTGTTGATCATAATACGCTATTAATTAAATTAAATAATTACGGAGTTAGAAATAAAGCGTTGGATCTACTAAGATCATACCTAAGCAATAGAATTCAAAAGGCAGAAGTAAACGGCGTTAAATCTGATGGATCGGGTGTAAAAATTGGCGTTCCACAAGGTCCCATATTAGGCCCTTTCTTATTCCTGGTATATATTAATGATCTGCCTTTCATGGTGGAGAAATTAACTGACAAAGTGTTGTTTGCTGATGATACTTCAATGGTCTTCAAAATTGAAAGACAAAAAGGAGATTTTGATGATGATAATGGTGTATTGTCTTTAACCTTGAATTGGTTCACAGTTAATAATTTATTGTTAAATGCTGGTAAAACCAAGTGTATCAAATTCTCATTTCCAAATGTCAGGCAAGTTGAGACCAGTTTAGTCTTAGACAACAGAATTACGTTAGAATTAGTAAATGATACGAAGTTTCTTGAAATAACCATTGATATACTCTGTTTCTAGGGCAGGCGAAAAAATGGACAATGACATAAAGTATTATGTTAGTGTCGAAAGAAAACGATAAGTATCGCCCTCCTTGCAATTCTGTATCGTTTCCGTGTAGTATTGCATTTCGTGGTACGGGGTGTGGTGAGCGACGCTATCAGTCAGAGATAAAAAACCTGTTTTGACGTGTTTAGAATGATGACGTCCGGTGTGAGGAGAATACTTCATAAACAGACGGAGCTTCGGCGTCAGGCATTCCGCCCGCTTGCGTGTGTTTTGATATTGTCGGTTATTTGTTAATGTTTTAGTTTAGTTAGTATCAGTTTTCCGCTTTTAAGTTTTCTGTTTAAGTTTCCTTGTGTTATTGGACTTTTTTTTACCGTTTTTCAAGAGATATGGAGCCCGGCCCATCCACATCAAAAAAAAATAACACAAGTTTACAAATTTGGATAAAATTTTGGACCTGAGTAGATGAGAACGATTTCTTATGTTAATTGATGGCCTGCACTCAAAACTTCAATCCGTGTGTCAAAATTGGATCTAGTTTTCGAGTCCTAGCTTTTAGTTGCTCACGTCCAAAACCGTGTATTCTTGTGTTATTAAACATCTTTTAGATATCAGCAAACAATTTTATTATAAATAACGTACATACATATAATAAAAAATAAATAAATTATAATCTGATAATCAAAATATTTTTATTTTACAGAAAGGAGCTATTAGAGCAATTTATAATTTAAAACGAACAGACTCCTTAAGAGAGCTTTTTAAAGAAATTGACATACTAACTGTAGCTAGTCAATTTATTTTCGAAAATATAATGTATGTACGCAAGAATCCTACAACATTTTCCAAACTTAGCGATAGCTGTAATGTAAACCTAAGAAATAATCACAGACTATGTGCGCCCCGATTTAGACTCGCGAAGGTTAGCAATTCTTTCAAGGGTCAGTGCATTCTCTTACTACAACAAGATACCTCTGGAGATTTTGAAATTGCCATTTGAGCAATTAAAAAACCTTGTAAAAGCGTCTTTGTCGAAAAAGGGGACAGGACTGTATGGGGTTAATCTAGCTCAACACAGACCTTGCTGTTATTAATTTTGTAATTATTTATTCCTGCTTATTAATCATAATAATAAAAAAAAACATATTTGTAATAGTTAAGCACAACATATTTTTAAAAGAGATCTAAAAATCAGTCTGTGGGAGTTTCTACGCCCTTCTTCTCCCACAGTGATCCAAGTGTAGAGAAGAGGCAAAGAATGACGTTTGTTAAGTATATGTAAATATCTACAGTAATAAAGTACTTTGACTTGATTTTGCACAATGCGCCCTTCTTCGAGGGTTTTTTTTGCTATGAGTACGAATTATACCATGCCACCCTCTTGTTTATAATGTAGAAAGCCTTGTAGGAAAATCAAGGTATCTACTGTAATATGAATTTTTGTTGCCTAGCTCAGTGGTGGGTCGTGGAAAATACTCGGTTTGGCAGAGTGTTAAACCAGGTCCTCTTGAGCGCCAGTATCCCTATAGGTACATAAGAGGGAATAGAAAATGTATATATGGAGAACCTGATCCCATACCCTGTACGAGATAGGCTGATGAGGGATTTAATCAAAAGCCGGTCTAGGTACGAGCTAAATCAGAAAAGTTTATTTAACTAAGTATTTAATATTCAACAATATTAAATAAATATTACATAGAAGTTCTCCTTTGGAGTTGGTAGTTTGGCTTTATCCTTGATAATTAGAAACTAATTAATGCTCTGGACTTCTCTAATACATTCATGGTAGTTGGTGCCAATACGGAAAAATACATGTGTAAAGTTACCTTCTGAGTATGGAGTGGAGTGTGATTTGTGGTGTACGTAAGCAGGAATATCCGGCGTCCCTGGGACCGCAATGATGAATCCAAATTTTACAAATTCCAAATACCTTTATTACTGTAGATATTCACATAAAGGTACTTAGCAATCGTCATTATTTGCCACTTCTCTACTTTGGACCACTGTGGGAGAAGAAGGGCGTAGAAACTCCCACAGATTGATTTTATAGATCTCTTTTAAAAATTGCTTGTGCTTAACTAATACAAAATATATATTTATCATTATCACAATTAATAAGCAGGAATACATAATTACAAAATTATTAACATCAAGCTCTGTGTTGAGCCAGATTAACCCCATAAAGGTCCCATCATTTAAGTAATCTTGAACATTGTAATATCCCTTTTTCGACAAAGTCGCTTTAAAATGGTCTTTAAATTGCTCAAATGGCAATTTCAAGATCTCCAGAGGTATCTTGTTGTAGTAGAGAATGCATTGACCCTTGAAAGAATTGCTAACTTTCGCGAGTCTTAACCGGGGCGCAAGTAGTCTGTGATTATTTCTTAAGTTAAGATTACAGCTATCGCTAAGTTTGGGAATTTTTTTAAGGTTCTTGCGTACATACCTTATATTTTCGAAAATAATAATAATTGAACAAGAATTTTACAATTTGGCACCTGGCATCAAAATTCTTAGCGAGCAATCACTTCGCCTCCTGGGGTCTCCAGTCCTAGAGGATTGGATCCCTAGCTACACAACTGAGCAAATTTCCAAATTTTGAGGAGACTTTTGACAGACAAATAATGTCCTCCGCTGCGCCCCACTATGGAAATACCCTTCTTCCCTTTTATCTCTAGATCACCTCATAAAAAAAAACCTAATAGGGGTCAGAATTCCCCATTAAACACAAAATCCAAAAGGTTTTAGGACGAGCCGCTCTGCCTCCAAAAGCGTGGGAGCCTCCTTAACGCCGCAACTAACCCTGCAGAGCGTGCTCGTCTGCTCGCAAACAAGGAGCGAGAGTCAGGGCACTAGCTGCATGCCATCCCCTCCAGACAGCTTGGCACACTGCTGGAAAGGACCACCTTGACGCTGGCCGTCTGCCTGCGACTGGGGGTGAAAACCAACGAGATACAAAGGTTGCCGCTGCGGTGCCAGGGTGTGTCACGGCCTGTTCTGTAACTACAGCGCCGGCCGTCTCTCTAGACATGCTGCCCTGAATGACGTCATCCGTCAAGCCCTTTCCAGCGCGGGTGTGCCATCTGTTATCCTCCAGGCATAGCCCGCGACGACGGTAAGAGGCCCGACGGAATGACGTTCATTCCGTGGCAGCATGGTAAATCACTGGTGTGGGATGCGACATGTGTCGACACACTAGCGCCATCCCATTTACCAGCGACTTCTTCAAGGGCCGGCGCAGCAGCGGACTCTGCGGACTAAATATTTGTGCCGTTTGGCGTGGAGACCCTCGGGCCGTGGGGTCCTGACGCACGGCGAGTCTTTAAAGAGATAACAGAAAGACTCGTTGAAGCGTCGGGTGATCTAAGAGCTGGCACCTACCTCGCCCAGCTCATAAGCCTGGCTATACAGAGAGGCAATGGTGCCAGCATGTTGGGCACTCTGCCACTAGACCGAGGCGATCTGAGGGACATTTTTATTTAATTTAATATTTGTACATAAGTTAGGTCATTTTGTGTTTTTTGATTTGTAAATACTAATTTTAGTAAATTTTAAAAATAAAATGTAACATGCATGTAAATGTAACAAAGACAGAAAAAAAAGAGGACAATCTCACACAAATCGATCTAGGCCCATAGTAAGCTCAACAAGGCTTGTGTTATGGGTACTAGACGACGATATATTTAATAGAGATTTAATATAATTATTAAATATATTGAAAGCATCCAAGAATAAGAACCTTCATGTTCATCGCTCGAATATTTGCCCTTACCGGGCTTCGAACCCAGGACCGCCAGTTTTGTAGGCAGGGTACCTACCCGCTAGGCTAAACCGGTCGTCAATTATCCAATCATCTCAATAACGTGACACATAAGGATAAATATTACCAAACATATTTTGTTAGGTTATGTTCTCTACCCATATTTACATTATTCATCAAGCACCAAAGCAAAAATGTTAGATTTTGAAAAACACAGCTCTGAAAGGGATTGATTCCGATTACCTCCAAGAATGTCGGTTTTTAATTCTCGATCGCCTCCACACAAAATTTGTTAATTAAATTGCTTCCCGTTGTTATACATGAGACATCACAACTTACACTGGGGGTATAAATGGATATTTAATTTATAGTATACCTAATGTTCTGTTTATAGTATATTACGTGTTCTTATTATTTCTACAAGTATGTTTGTTACAAGTTCTCAAAGACAAAGTGGGAGGGACGAAGCACAATAGAGTGCAGATATAGATATAGATAACTATGCCAAATAAATAATTAAATGAAGCCTACTCATATTCCCACCGAGGGGCACGGTTCTTTACCCTGATACGAGTAAGATTGAGCCATACTCCACCACTCTGGCTAAGTACGGGTTGATGGAGGGGGGTAGGCCTGTTGGGTTAGTGGCCAACCCGACTATCAGAAGTTATCAAGCTGCGTTACTAGGGCCTTCTCACATACAATCTAGAAAATCACGTGTTTATCTGATAATAATTTGATGGTACAGTCAGCATCATATTAATTCGTAGCAGCGTGTACACCAATTGTATTGTTTCGTTTACCACAAATTAACTACCTGACTGACGGAATACAGGACTTTAAAATATTATTTTTAAACAATAATGAACTCGATGGATGCTGGCGCACTTAGGGAACTGAACTGATGATGTATGGCATTCTTAACTTGCCGAAAAAATGTGTTGGAGGAACTCGGGAACAACCCCCTGAAATAATTCCATTGTGGACAAGCCTAAGACTAAGTTAGAACATTTCGGTGGTTATATGTTCTTTTTAGTATCTAGTTTTTCGTTATTCCATAAATCCATTATGTATGTCATAAATGCCTTTGTATGGAGATATAGTTAAAGTAGAAGATTCATTTACCATATCTTCGAATATATAACGTGCTCTTTTAAATAAACCTATAAAAATGACTTAAATGACGAAGCAAACCCGTTGGTAATTTAAGTATCAAAGGATTTCATTAACGGCTTGCCTTTATTTTCAGGTGAATACAGACATTGTAATAAACCATTGCGCTACGAATGTTAATTTAGGAATAAATGTAGGCAAATGGGGACTCGGTTTTCATGGAAAAGTTAGTTTTGGCAGTTCCTTTGTTATTCTTAATTGCCTCCGCTTGTGGAAGGTAAATGAATTAATATTTCATTGCAGGTTTGCGCTCCTTTGATGAAGACCTGTCTAGACGTTTACAAATGTGAGCTGCCTAATAATGTTTGGCAAATTTACTGTCCCATCGCAAGTTAAAAGGGACGCCTCGAGTTACGTAATAATGGAATATATATAATTATTCATATTTTTATTCAGGCCTAACATTTAGACGATTCTGTAATGGAAATTTAATTAATAAATTAACAGATTTATGACCTGTTCTATCATTTAAACATTAACATACAGGCACATAATTTGCTTCTGGTGCCACCCTAGGATACCCTGCGTCGTGGGAACTAGAAACAGCGACGTCACACTCATATAAACATCCAAGACCTGGGATTTTTTTTCTTTACCCCCAGCCGGAGATCGAACCCGGGACCTCTCGCATGGTAGGCAGAGCCACAACCGCTGCGCCGCAGAGGTCATCTGGATAAACCCTATGTGACAGATAAATCTTGTTTTTAGGTACACAATTTATTATTTAAGGATTTATCCAGACATCTTTCCATCCGTTTAAAAATTAAATGCCTTTAAACTTATTATTATTAACATGAAATAAAGAAAATAGACTTTCAACTTCAGTCACAGGGTGGCTGTGTGCTTACATTGAATGTGCGTGTCTTCGAATACAAGACACACAAAGAGACAAAGAAACATTAAGAGTTCCTATGTATGTTTTGTTAACATATGACGATTCATTTCATAGCCAAGTGTAGGCTTTTATCGGGTTCATAACGAGGTCTGAAATATGTGGGAAGTGTTGAACCATCAACACAGGGTGTTCGATATTCGTTCGTTATTGTCTCGTTATTATACGAGAGCTAAAGCTCTGAAGGCTCAACTTATTGCGTCTGCCTCGAAGGTAATGAATAAGTCATGCCCTTCGTTATAAGAATTGCTGTAAGAGTGTCATGAATATCACCATCCGACTGAGCCTTATACTAGTTTCAAATTTGTTTTTGTATCAGCTCACCCATCTACTTACACTCTGGCATCACTCTAGGGTTTTCGTATTCCAGTTTCAATTAAATTAGCAACACTCATTTGAATATGGCAATTAAATATTTTGGCTGGAAGACCAAACGAGCAAAGTTTCTTAAATTTTCAAAAAATCTTTGTTAAAAAAAAACCTGGATGATCTGGTATGAGTACACAAATATGGTTTGTACCCTTTCCCAGGAATGAAGTCACTCAGGTTTTTTCATATGTTTCATGGTACACACTACTCCGTATTGAGGAACAATATGCACTGTGTTCATTCTGGGCAGTACTTGGTCCAACTTCCATACATAAATTGTCCTTTACAGCTTCACTTCGGAATGTGAGATAATAAGATAGAAACTAAACTAAAAATAGCATGCATTTGTCTACAAATTGGCGTTATAAATTTTTACTTACGCAAGTGGTTTTTGATTTTCATACGAAGTTTTACTCACCATTTTCCACCCTTAGGGGAGGAATTTCTCAAAATTCCTTTCAAGGGCTCCCATACGGTATGTAAGGGACCTATACAAAGGTCCGCTGGTTTAGGATGTGCGAACTCTGCCTAAATATTGCTTATTATTATACTATTGATTGTTTAGTGATTAATTAACGTAATCGCTGTATGTTTTCCCGGGACTCACGATTAACATTGCAATAAGTCATATTTGGCAAAGCTCTCTGTGCTCTGTGAGTCTCTGTATTAAAAACGGCAAGGGATATAAAAACGTTTGGATTCCAATTTGTAGAGAATTTCATGCTTAACTATTGTTATATGTTTTATAGGATGCGAGATATTTGCGAAAATCCGATTTTTGAAATTCTGACCTTTAAAAACTTTAGACGCGGATACGTGATTTATTGTGACTTTTGGGACAATAGAATCCTTTCTTAGGATGCCAAAATAATGGGGTTTATTCAAGTCTCCAGCTTATTATCTCATTTTCCGAAGTTTACCCTTTATATTGATTGATGTCTTTATGCACCTTCAAATATGCCGACACCATTCTCACACCTTGTATATGTATACCTCTAGGCAGTTTGCTTCAGTCAACTGCTTGAGGTGTTATAAATAGAAAATTTAATTAGTACACCCACGACGACTGTATGACGCGTGTGGAATTTATAATGAGGGCACCATACCCTCGCCGTAATGCCTGCCTGCCTGCCTGCAAATTACATTTTGTCAAATATATAAGCCCATGCCATGCCATCAGTTTAGTTTGAATGTATACTCTAAAGAGATGGTGGTATTCTTTTGTACATCACACAAACAAGAGGCAGGTAGTGTTCTGTGCATTGGACTATGATTGCCTCAGTGATCAAAGGCACGGTTTCAAGCCGACAGATATTGTAAGGTAGCTGAGAAGAAGCACGTTTTTTTTATAATATCTGTTGGGCATCGCTAAGTTTGGTGATTTACTGAAATATGATTGTTAAGTTAGATGCTTCAGGCGAAACTTGCCTCATAACATATTCAAAGTTTTAAGGTACCAGAATTATTTTGCCAAAACCTTACAAACAACATTGCCCTAAATAGAAAAGTGACAACATTCATATTTTTTCCCGGAATAGGGGTATGCAGAGACTAAAGACCTCTACTTGCTATGATCCTGACATACATCTCCTGCTTACTCAACATTCATAATCATCTTCAAACAAGCTCGCGTACTTCTAATTTGCTCCCTTCACTAATAAAACGCCAACTTGGTATTTCTACGACCTTCTTGCGTTCTCGTCCGACGGCTACATTCATACCCGAAAGTGACAAATTAACGAATCAGGGAATATTACCAGTGATACACCAACTCCTACGACGGTGTAGCCTGTATAGATCTACGCATAACCAATGTATAACTATCCCCCATAAGTCTTTATTCTAGACACGTATTGGCTTCGACACCTTGTAACGCCTTGATTCAAATGCTTCCCCTCAAAGTAGTGACGTTGGATTTTCAATTAATCATAACATAATTACTATGTTGTAGCCCTGTATTTTAACTAGGTTCGTCTAGGTTCTTCACAGCGAACAGCCTAAATTAGTTTTTTTGTTTTCCATGTTATATAATCGGTGCATTATCGAAACGCTTCGGTTTGAGAGTTGCCGTACTACTTATGATTAATTATGTGGTAAAAGCATAGTCTATGGTAAAAATACGTTTTCTTTCGTATTAAAAACGGTGTCGGAAGGTTATCAGCCTAATGTCATTTTGCATCGATGACTTATCGGGACGCGCTGCAGCGAGCGGCGCGCGTGCCCCGAGATCCGACATGGGTGTCTCCAATGGTGGGAATGTGAAGTTGTCTGAAAGAGATCTAAATAATAAATATAATTCTAAATAATAAACTAAATCTGATAGGCGGTGGTCTAGGATGTGTAGTTTCCGAGATATGACAGTTTTAAATTTGACAGCTGTCATCCGAAACGAAGATCTCGCCGAGAGCTGTCACATCTCCAAAAACAAACCGGTGGTCTAGGATGTGTAGTTTCCGAGATTTTACAGTTTTAAGTTTGACAGCTGTCAAAAATAGTGACACCTGTCAATTTTTTTGTGCCATCGGCCAAAAAAAATAACAAACACATAAAAAAATGTGAAGTGGTGCCTCTGTCACCCCCATCTGGGAAAAGGCGTTATATATAATACCAGGAGGGTTACCACAATCTTTTTCCGATCCAAATTAGGTTCAAAACAAGACCATCACCATGGCAACCATTTCCATTCCAATTCGCCATAATGGGCTTTATTTACCTAATACCAAGACTTGTTTTAAGACGGTCACGGTAATTTGCGGATCAAATTAGGTTCCTAATCTGAATCGGCATAAGACGTTGTGGTAACCCCCCTGTTCTAAATTGATCGTCTCTTGTTCAAAATGGACACATAATGAACTCATGCTCTGTCTACGGTCAAGGGTGTGTCGGTCTGCTGGTGGTATGTCGTAGTGTGTGGACGGGTTATTCACGAATTACCGCTCCACCCACCAGTGGGTAGTCTGGTGGGTGGACGGGTCATGACTGGCTCAAGTGACTGGGAAACAAACAGAACGTCATACTTGCAGGTGATATCAATATAAAACTCCGCGCTCTGTCACGTTTGACGACGAGGGCCGCATCGACTACCACTTATGTTTGCTGGCTGAGTTTGGCCTAAAACCATGAACAAAACCGACTAGAGGAATCTCTTGCCTGGACCATGTCTTTATTTGTAGATGTGATGTATAACTCAGATATAACGGATCATATGGTGGTGAAGGTTGCTCTAGTAGGCAAGCGTTCGAATGACAACCGCAAAAACGTGTAAAAACTAGACTAGACCACGACGCCATACTCAACGACTTACAGAATGTCGACTGGTCATGTGTAACCGAGGCCTCTGAGGCAGCGGAATTTTCACCAAGACCGCGGAAGATATCGTCGCAACTCATACCAAATACACTGCCGTTGGCAGATCCAAGTTCATTTTGAAAGCTTGGATAACACCTGAACTGATGAGATGCATTAAAAACTGATACGCACTACACCTAAAACCAAAAAACAACCCCAAAGACGAGACAGCAAAGCTCATAAACAGAAGATACAGAAACTACTGTAACGACCTTCATTCAGCACAAAATAAAGCACTACGAACAGCAAGAGCTAAATCACAATGCAGGGAACCCAAAAAACTTTGAGGAACAATCAAAAACATCTGTTACTTACGCAAATCAACCCCACCTCCTTGACAAACCTGACCTTCTCAAACTTACAGACGACGTTGGGAAATCGCTCAACAGATACAACGAGTTCTTTTCTTCTGTCGGATCATCTCTATCGAACAAGATCCTGAAACACTTGGATGAAACTGAAAATTCCTTGGCCTCTAAAACACAGACAGGAAGAGGACCAGGTGGCTCTTTATTTATCAAACCGACCAACGAGAATGAAATACGAATACTGATTGGAGTACTGGTGGACAAGAAAGCACCTGGTATGGATGGTATTGGAAATAGCATAACTAAATATTTTAAAACGTGTAACGAGATAACTCGGTAACTAATATTTTTCTATTGATCGACACGAGATAACTCGTTAATTATAATTTTCTGAACGGCTAGGTATTGTAGGTCTGGGTTCAGGTGACGTCGGGTTTACAGGTCGATTATTCTAGTGAAAGAAGTATTCTGACCTAAAGGAGGTCGCCACTGGTAAATCTAGTTACCAAAAATTACTTAAAGATTAAAGCGTCAATTAAAACAACAGATCCTCCACAATATCTTTTTTTGTCTATTGAAATAAGGCTGGACTGTAATTACTTAAAAATTTCTAGGAATTGATGATATAGAGGGACGGGGTTTAGATTTCCAAATGCCTACACGGTAACGGAGTGCTTTGGGATAGCCCCGAGTATATAGAATGGCTTTGCGAGTACCTATTCGGAAGGCCATCCCCAGAGTAAGATAGTTTAAGTTTAAGAATGCCATGATGTCAAACGGGGAGATTGAGACTACATACACACTTCCATCATTAAGGAGCCCACGGATCTATAAAAGCCAACTAACAACAGTGACGTCACTTGTGTCCTTGTTTATGTGCCGGAAAAACAGCAGGGCAAAATAAACCCAGAGTTACACAGTGTCTTATGTTTACCGTTATTAAAACATATCTTCCTTCTAACAGATATATATTTTGAGAGTGTTCGCGTTCCCTACATTTGCAGTCACGTATTAAACATTTCGCCGCGATAAACCATTGTTATTTAGGACTGGTGGAGTTTTTATAAGCGCTATCGGGCCTATTGTGGGCCGTTAATGAACTGCCTCTCACGGAAACTACAGACTTCCTGAAGGGAGATAACTGAGGGTGCAACATCTCAATACACCTAATAATACACCTCAATATATATATATGCCGTTCCACAGGTGGTTGCCGTTTCCAGATTTTTTGGTAAAAATTTTGCCACCTCATCTGAGAAAAGTAGTAATACTCCGTTATGCACAACTACTGGGTCCACGAGTCGGTTTTAGTATAGATAGAGCCTAAAAATTTATTTAAAATTAAAATCAACTAAAAATACTTGGTTATCACTGTGAGATGTTAAAGAATCCTATGTGCGAGTCTGACCGTTTTTTTCCAACAAACAGATCTCGCAGTTAGCAAACAATTTTACAAAACAAACACTAGTCAGCATGTCTGCTCTGCTAAGTAAGCACAGCTATATACTAAAGGTTTGCTCTAATAGAACCCTGATTCATCTGCGCTTTACGAACTCAGTCCAGAATTAGGTTCAAAGATGTTTTTTGCTTTGTTCCATTGATTGACCGAGCGAAAGAGTAGCGTGCGTGAAGCGTCTCCGTTCAGCTTGGGAAAAAAAGCTTGCGTATGTCCGGATTTCCGGCTGTTCTCATCGACATGTCGCATTTCTCAACAGATTCTCGTGAAATTATGTGAGCAGGTTCAATTTTTTCTTATGTAGCCTGTACGATAGTGTCCCAGTGCTGGGCAAAGGCCTCCCCCGGCTCAGTGCCACCTCCAGCCACCCCGGCAGAAACCGGTCGAGATCGTACCGCCATCTCCGCCTTGGCCTGCCCCTACGCCGGAATCCGTCATGTGGCGCCCAGTCAGTGGCGATCTTCGCCCACCTGTCCGGGTGCAAACAACTCACGTGTTGATAATTAAATGGATATTTTGTCGATTTAGTTTTGTATTTTTTTCAAAATGGCGGAGTTATGGGGATGTCAATTTAAAAATAAAATATTTGTCTCTGGGATTGGATTGGCCTCTATTCCTCTAAATAACATCACCAACCTTGTTGTCAACATGACTGGTAGGTACGTCATATAGTATTTGCAATGTGAATTGGCTAATTTGTAACTATTTATAAGTAAAATATTTTGTTGTATTTTAGGCATATCCCGATCTTTCGTAATGAAAATACAAATCGAAGGTGGGGTCAGCTGTATTTTCTACGCCTAAGAAAATAAACCTAAAACCAAAAAGAAAATTGGTGAAACCAAACGCCATTGACAGCTGTCACACCATTATCTGTCACTCTGAATCGAGACTTTATTGTAACACCTCATGTTCCACATCGTTATAACCTACGTAAAAATATACAGTCCAGCCTTTTATTGAAGGTCATACCAGGATCCCTACTCCCAGAGACAGGACTGGTGCCAACGTATGGTCCTTCGAGCCGGATCGTGGAACCCTTGGATTTGCTATTTTCTACGAGCAAGGTTTCGCGTCTTGTGGAGCTCTTAGACAGTGCTTTCTTCTTCGAGAAAAGCTTGTCAAGTTGCTACGTAACCACACGAAGTACATACAGTTGTATACACGGAAGCCTATTGCAACGCAACACGAAACAAGACCACTACAGTAAACCTGTTGTGGAAATAATATCTACTTGTGAAAACAAGTAAAGGAGAATCAGCAGAGCAACAACAAATATCCTGTAAGATCATCCCATATCTCACCTTTCTTTCAGATTCATATAACCTTTCATTTATATTATTAATCATTCCATCCCAATCATGCTTCCGACAAGATAAAGCACAAAATCATCCAACCTAGATACCGTAAAATACCTACCAATTCATTGCTTATACAAATCATAAACAGTAACAGATAAACAACAAAAGATAATCACGTACCTAGTTATAGTTCCAGACATTGCCGACTCATCAGAAACCAGCCCTGCTTCCCAGTACTGGCTGATGCAATCATGTGGCAATAAGATGTTTAGTCTACTCATCAGAAACCAGCCCTGCTTCCCAGTACTGGCTGATACAATCAAATGTTTAGTCTAAGTTAGCCAGACATTTTTAGCATGATATTGAGGCACTCTCGAATGAGCTTCTTTGAGGTCCTCACGTCTTACCTAATTAGATACAATTCTCTAATAGTGTAATAACCGTGTGTTTAATAATAAAATTAGCTTTTTAAAAAAACATCTTTTGCGTTCCCAAAGTTAACTGGCGCAGCCGGTAGGATTACTGGCTGTTGGCTAGCAAATTCTAAACGCAAGTGAAACCATATCTACAAGCTTCGCAAATTTACGGCAGGATCTCGAACTGTTGCTGGTCACCTAGTAATCCTCGAACCAAATAAATGTGTTAACTGGAGCTGAAGAATGGAAAAGCGGTGAGTCAAATCCTTGTCCTTTTCCTCAGTTAGGTATTCTGTAAGTAAGTGGAATTTAAAATCTAATACTAGAAAAAGTAAAGTAGTAGGTATTTATATTAAGAAAACTCGTAAACTTAGTTGTAGTTATAACTACTTACTTCTATTGTGATTATACATTTTGTGTGTGTGTTAGTTATAAGTAACGATGGTAGAACCACAGCACAGGCCGCCATGCCCGCGGTGGTTAACTTAGACATTCCTTGGGACGTACTAGCCCTAATACCACCATTTGCTGGAGATTCGAAGCTCCTGACCCTTTTCCTTCGAAAATGAGAATTTGTGATACTCAAGTACCAGGGTACCGAGGAACGCAACGCGTACCTAATGCAATGTAAAACAAGCACATTAACAGGTATAGCCGCGGAATTGATAAGCGAGCGCGCTGATTTTTAAACGTATAACGAACTGAAGGTTCTATTAAAACTAGACTTTGGCGATCCTCGCAGTGAGGAATGCTTGGCTATTGAGCTGGAGACCCTAAAAATCCGACCGTCAGAGTCAAATTTAGACTTCTGTTCACGCATACAGGATGTTAGGTCCATCCTACTATCCAAAGTCAATCAGCGCCCGGAGGCGGAATTAAAGGCAGCAAAGAAGATTATTTATAACAATACTTCGCTGAATGTCTTCTTATACAACTTACCTGAGTACTTGGTCCGATTAGTTCGCCTAAAGGCTCCTACTTCGCTTGAGGAAGCACTATCCCAAATCTTAGAAGAAAATAATTTTGAAGAGCAGTATGCTCTCCGCAGAAAAATGCTGCATCCCAGACCTTCATCCAATCAACCGGCTAACCCCATCACTCAGACGCAATACCCCTATAAGTCACAATTCTCGGCACAACCCCCAACTCGACCGCCACCATTTTACCCTCAATTCAAGTTTGGTATTCCAAACCAAACTCTCCCAAAACCAGTTTTCCCCAATCAACCCCCAGCTTATAGAGCACCTCAATTCGGCTATAGGCCCCCTCAGTTCAACCCACAAGAGTTCAGACCACAGCCTGGTCAATTTGGCTAAAGGCCCATACAACATACCCCGCCTGGTCAATTTGGATACAAACCTCCCTTCACCCCACAAGGCTTCAGGCCCCAACCTTGTCAGTTTGGATATGTTCAGCATGCCCAACCGAATGCTAAACCCAATACTGACGTGTCCATGAGAACTGCGCCTAACGCGCCAGTGCCCCAAAGATTCCCCACAAATGAACTTTACTACACCAATGACGAATTTGAACAGTATGATAGCACAGAAGGTTATGATGAGGTACTGGGTAAGCGTCCACCGTCGCTTACCCAGTACAGGAGTGTGAGTACGCGCTATACGAGTCGCACGCGGCGCAAGCGTCTTGTGAGCCCGAGAGCAGCGAAATTCCCCAAATTCAGAATACTAACAAAAATGAAAATCTGCAAACCATTCAAAATTTTCGGATAAGTGCCACAACCAAAATTCACCCACCATAATACAGTTGAATTCCCACAACAATCTGAGGCTACCCTACATATATATTCCCGAAATAAATGGTAAATTTATGTTAGATACAGGCAGCACGCGATCGTTTATAAGTCCTAAAAAGGCCAACGAGTATTTTGCTAACTACAAACAGTATGAGCCATTCACTGTTACAAGCACCCACGCCTCGAGCTTACACAGTGAAGTCGTGGATATACCGGTTTTTCCCATTTTTAAAGTTGACGTAAATCATAAGTTTTTCGTCTACGATGTCGACTCAAATTATGACGGATTAATTGGAGTCGACCTTCTATCTTTACTCCAGGCCGATATTTGCCTAAAAGATAAAGTAGTCTGTTTATCAAACTGAGTATGAGTACAAACTTGAACCCCGCACTGAGCACAAAGTACAGTTACCCACTAACTTGAAACATGGCCCTGCTATTCTAAATTATAAGCAGTTTGCCCAAGGTATACGCATGCCCTCAGCAATAGTACAGTGCGAAGATTACCTCGCTACAACAATTTTACAAAACGCTACCGAGGACTATATTACACTTACAGTTATAGCCCCGTTCGTAGTAACAAAGTTAGACGACGAGTCATGCCTCGTCAATGTAAACAGTGTCGACTTAAGTGGTACGGAGATAGACGAAATATTGACGGATAATCTTAAGAAGTTGCGTTTGGACCATCTAAACTCTGAAGATCGTGAATGCATAAGTAAGTTGTGTGAAGAGTACAAAGTCATTTTCTACTCTGAAGAGCTGCCACTTACATTCACCAACCAAGTAAAACATAAGATTCGTACCGCGAACGAAGATCCCATCTATGTCAGGCCCTACAGACAGGCACCAGCTGTAGCTGAAGAAATAAATAGGCAAACCGAAAAATTACTACAAGACGACGTCATCAGGGAGTCCCATTCCCCTTGGAGTGCCCCCGTGCACCTAGTGCCGAAGAAACTCGTTGCATCAGGCCAACCATAGTACCGCATGGTCATAGACTATCGTAGGCCCAACGAAATAACAGTTGATGATAAATATCCTCTTCCTAACATCTGCGATTTATTTGACAAGCTTGGCTCAAGTAACTATTTTACAACGCTGGACCTGGCTTCAGGTTATCACCAAATTGAAGTTGATGAAGATGATCGAGCCAAAACAGCTTTTTCCACACAAAACGGGCATTATGAATTCAAGCGCATGCCCTTCAGTCTAAAAACGGCACCCGCCACCTTTCAACGCGCTATGGACAATGTATTGAGAATTTTGCAAGGAATTCATTGTCTTGTTTACTTGGATGACATTCTGGTTTATTCAAACGGTCTCCAAGAACATCTAAAAAAGCTACGGACAGTATTCGATAGACTCCGCCAAATGAATTTGAAAGTTCAACTAGATAAATCAGATTTTTTACGTAAAGAGGTTCAGTACTTAGGCCATACCCTTACGAAAGACGGGCCAAAACACAACAATGACAAAATCAAATCAGTACTGAACTACCCCATACCCCGTACACAGACAGAAATCAAACGATTTTTAGGATTCATCGGCTATTATCGAAAATTTATCAAGGATTTTTCAAAAATCACACAACCTCGCACAGCGTGTCTAAAGAAAGGTCGAAAGGTAATAATCGATCAAAAATACACGGAAGCCTTTCAAAAGTGAAAAGAGTTGCTCGTCAATGCCCCAATACTACAATACCCAGGTATGTCAAAACGTTCCATTGTAACCACCGACGCTTCAGAAGTGGCTATAGGCGCGGTACTGTCACAAGGTCAAGTGGGAAGCGATAGACCGATCGCTTATGCTAGTCGAACTCTCACCGATACCGAGAAGCGTTACAGTGCGATTGAACGTGAATTGTTAGCTATAATTTGGGCTGCAAAACACTTAGGACCGTACCTCTACGGCAATAAATTTGACATTTACACACACCATAAACCTCTCCTTTGGCTCTATCAGTTAAAGGAACCAAACAGCAAGTTGACCCGATGGCGTTTACGGCTCCAAGAATTCGACTTTGACGTAAAACATAAAAATGGAAAACAAAACACCAACGCCGACGCGCTATCGCGGATCCAATTGAACGCGTTAGGTAACCAAAACGCTAACGAGGATAGTTCAATGATCGTGAATGTAGACGAAAGTGCAATAAAATTACAAGCCCATATAGACGATATCACAAAACAGATCTTACAATTAACCCAAAAACGTCGTGAATCCGAGGACTCTAAAACAAGCACCATATCCGACTCCGAAAGAACGGCTATAGCATCCTCAGTCATTGAAATCTTATCAGCAGACGATGAAGAATCAGAAATTAAGTATTCGGTCAAATCGGAATCCGATATCACTGAAACTATCCACTCCGCTAAAGACATGGAATCGTACGGAATACCCATGTTGCGAGAAGCGATAGACACCAAACCAAATCAGATACTTGTATTTAGTTGGCATTCTAAAAAAATGCAAGTGAGTGATTTGTCTAGGGATAAACAGAAAATACTAGAAGTATTCTTACCCCTGAACAACTCGGAAATAATCAAGGAATTCCTGAAAAGGTACATAAAACCAAAAACCAAATATTTCATCTATTTTGAAGAAGTACAACACCGAAAGGATTTCTGTAAAATCATAATTGAATTATTTAAACAAGGAACAGTGGACTTTCACGAGTGTACCGATCGTGTGGTGTATATTGAAGACGAAAAAGAACAACGAGCTGTGGTGTTGAAGTTACACGAAGGAAAGACATGCCATCGCGGCATCACGGAAACAGTAAAACGAATAAAGCGTAACTACTTTTGGCCAAATATGCACGAAACTGTATCCGCTATAATAAATTCTTGCGAAAAATGTAGAGTCACTAAATATTATAGAAAACCCATAAAACCCATCCTACAATTGACTCAAACGCAAAATGCCCCTTTTCAAGAAGTATTCATAGATTTATTCTCCATAGAGTCAAAGTACTATCTCACTATACTCGATGCTTTCAGCAAGTTAGGACAAGCAGTAGAAATCCCCTCCAGAGCAACACTAGACGTAGTTAGAGCCATGTGGGAGTTTACCTCCATTTGAAAGTGTAAAATATTTCCTTTATGACGCCAGAAATAAAGACGCACAAGTGTCTAGGACAGTGTTCAGACATGTAGAAAAAGTAGAAGTGCCAGTACAATTCAAAGATTTACTTATAGCTGATTATTGCAACGACGAAGTTGGATTGCAAACTCGTATTTTAGTTTTTAGTTCCAAATCATCTCGGCAGATGATTCCGAATATAAATGAGTATTTTATTGATTTTACAGTTGCCCGGCACCATTCGCACAAATATTTAATATTCATGGTGATATCAGTAGTACCAGAGAAGTAACCAAAGTGAAGCCATTAATTTTTGCACTGATCTCTGACCGTAAAGAGATAAGTTATATTATTCTTTTCGAAATGATTAAGTCAGTTGGATGGAAACCACACAAAATTCATTGCGACTACGAAAGGGCTATGAATGCGGTTCTAAAAGTCTTTCCAAATATAACATTGAAGGGGTGTTATTACCATTTTATTTTATTTTATTTTATTTGTTCAGGTTCGCAAACGGACAATACATGTTTACTTAATTATTACATTTTCTAGACTTTGTCGATGCTTGTCCACTTATAGGCATACACAGCTTGCATTAAATTATATTTCATACATTAATTACAATTACAATTAAATTGAAGATTCTAAATGATAATAGTTATTAATTATTATGATTAATTATTTACAAATTTTATTTAAGTTAAGTTTAAGTATAATATAATAATAGACCTATCTTAATAATTTTCAATTTGATTTAGATAATAATTCAATTAGTTAAGTCTGAGTTAAGGTTCAGGTTCAAGTTAGGTGGGTTTCAAGCTTAGTTAGGAAAGTGTGAAACGTATCATGGTATACATCAATATCTGTGGTTTGGTCTTTATGCAGTGCATTGTACAAGCGCATCATTCTGGTGGCGGGGAAATTCATACCGAGGTTTGTTTTCCATGGACGCTCTCTGAACAGTTTGTAGGTACTGGGGCGCGGAAGTCTACTTGGAACCGAGATACTGAACGATTCGAGTAGCTGCGGGCAGTCTATTCGTCCGTTCAGCACCTTGTGCATGAATTTTAGATCAAGAATTTTCCTTTGGACGGTGAGAGGTGTAATCCTGAAGTGCTCCAATTGCTCTGTGTAGGACCGAAGTTCCAAGTGACTCAGAGTGGTATTTGCTAGGTAGCAAAGAAATCTCTTTTGGACTCTTTCTAAAGTATCTTTGTGGACCTGATAGAACGGGTTCCACATCTGACAGCAGTACTCAAGATAAGATCTGACCAACGTGTTGAATAACAGTATTTTTGTGCTGGCATTCCTGAAGGGCTTGGAGGCTTTCATGATAAATCCCAGCATTTTCGACGACATTTTATAATATTGTCCATGTGAGAAGTAAAGTTGAGCTAGCCGTCCATCAACACACCAAGGTCGCGAATGGTATTCACTCGCTCGAGGCTAGTACCGTTAATATTGTACTGCACCAAGATGATTTTGATGTTACGGGTAAAAGATATTTGGTAACACTTATTAGGTTTGAGCTCCATCTTGTTTCTCACACACCATTGGCACAGTCTGTCGATGTATTGTTGTATTAAATCTATATCTGCATTACTAGAGATGGTTTTAATTATTTTTAAGTCATTTATGGCTCGGCATGCTCGAAGCAATCTACAATACCATTGATGAATAGCACGAACAGCAGAGGACCGAGATGCGACCCCTGCGGCACTCCTGATATTTCGCTAAACAATGCAGATTGCGCGCCGTTGACCACCACGTAGGAGCTTCGCCCTATCAAATACGATCGTATCC
Source organism: Argyresthia goedartella (assembly GCA_949825045.1). NCBI lineage: Eukaryota > Metazoa > Arthropoda > Insecta > Lepidoptera > Argyresthiidae > Argyresthia > Argyresthia goedartella. The sequence continues at coordinate 19,450,491 of OX463810.1, forward strand.
AGTTTTGAGTTTGTGAATAAGTATGTCAAAGTCAACCTTGTCGAACGCTTTACTAAAATCAGTATACACCGCATCCACCTGTGTGCGTTTATCCACAAAACCAGCGAGACGATCGGTAAACGCGACCAGGTTTGATTTAGTAGATCTGCCCTGCAAGAAACCGTGTTGTCTGTCGGAGAGTTGGTGAAAGACATGATTGTTCAGACATGGGTATATAAGAGTTTCAAACACCTTAGCGAAAACGGGAAGTATCGTAATAGGTCTGTACTTCTTGACGTCCATGCTGATACCCTCCTTTAGTATCGGTACAATTTTCCCTATCTTCCACTGAGAGGGGAAAATCCCTGACTTTAATAAGCGGTTGTATATGATAGTAAGTGTCCATGATAAGACATCAGCACAACGCTTTACAAATGAAGGTGGTATATTGTGGGAGCCAGCGCCCTTGGCAGGGTCGAGTGTTTTAAAATTTCTTCGAACTCTTATATCGTTGATTGATATAGTTGACAAAGGGGTATGGACTGTTGAATCTGCAGGATTATAAGATAAGGCTGGCGACACCGAGTTAACTAAATATATAGAAGCGAAGTTTTTTGCAAAGAGTTCACTGATCTCTTTACCTATCATTACCTTCTTCGGAGTTTAGTTTCATGGTCGAGGGAAGTTCGCTTCGGTTCTTCCTCCTCTGCTTTATATATGCCCAGAAGTATTTAGGATTTTCTCTTATGCTTTGTTCAATCTTTTTCATATATTCAGTGTAGCTAACAGTTATTTGTCGATCACATCTTTTTTTTTAACATTTCCAATGTAAGTTTGTCCATGGGATTATGGAATTTCTTTACATTTAATCTGATTTTATTTTTTTCATTAAGTAGCCTGATTAAACCTGATGTGAATCAAGGTGGAAAGTTACATTTCCGCGATTTTGTCAGAGGGACATACTTTTTAATGGCAATGTTTAGTTTTTCGTACAGCGTATTCAACATCTCGTTCACATCGTGACAATTATGGAAGACCTCATCCCAGTTTACCATGTCGAGATCGTTGATAATTTCTGTGTTAGCTTTGTGGAAGTTTGGTCTAGGTGTTGAGTTTGTCGGCAAGGTATTGCTGGACAGTTTTAATACAAACTCTAAAGGTGGGTGGTGAGAGTCAACTGTGCTAAGTCCGTCCGGAAAGTGAGCTACATTTATTTTATTGAGATTGGACAATATTAAATCAAGTATTGTGTCATTACTGTTTTTCACTACATTGAATTGATCAAGGTTATGCAAGGACATGAATTCAGAAATAGTGTTATATAGGGCCCCGTTATACCATTGGTCACGAAGCATTTGGAAAAAAGCAAAATCGTCAAAATTTCAGAATACAAAAACTAAACCCGAGCGGCGAATAGTAAGCATAACGGCTGCTCTTTTTTCTGTTGCACGTAGGTTTTATATCACAGGGCTTTCATTATATAAAATCGCAATGTGAGGACTTACCTCGCATATCAAAATTTATAAAATACATTGAAAGGTTTTGGTTTAAAACACATTCACCAGAAGTATTCAGTGTATTCGGTGAACGTCATAGAACCACAAATGTATTTGAAGCATTTCACTCCAAAATTAACAAATTGCTTAATAAGAACACCGTCACTTTGATGCGTTTACTGAACGTAATGAAAAATGCTCATGAAACAGATTCTGTTCCTAAAAAAAGAAGACCCCACCAAATCGTAAATGACGATTTCATAACAAATGGTCTAAATGGAATTAAAAGAAATTTCAGTAGCTCATGCGTTAGATAAATTAAGGATTGTTCAGGCTTCTCGGCACCTAATGACCTCGTAGGGGCCCATCAGCTACGAGGTAGCGTAGCGATCAGTTGCCAAGAAGTCTGAACGTCGGCGATTCACCGAGCTATTAATTATTGGAGTCGATCTAACCTGGTCTGTGCTTCGGTCCCGTCAACCTCCTGTCTCTCTGCAAGGCCCGGGTGCACCCTAGGCTCTTCTTGGTAGACAGGTTCTTCAGCCAACCAGGTATGACTGGCAGGCCAGCTTCGATGAGCACAGTGTTCCAACACAGGTTATGTTACGTGGGAAAAACCAATCGGCCACGTAAATGCGAACTTTATCTGGTTCGGGGAACCACAACACACTCAGCTATATAGACAATCCTGAGGGAAACCCGAATACATTCCAGATGGCTTGCGATTTAATTTCAATACCCTTACCAATACGCGTTACATTGCGAGGGCTTTCGTCTGTCAGTTTTCAAAAACTGCAAGGTTGGCAGCAACGTCAAATTCAAAATGGCCGTTCAGAAACCATCGATGGAATATCGATTTGGAATCGAACAATCACCCGCCCGGACAGGCACCCACCTGTCCCTTAATCTACGGGCAGCCGAGACAACGTTGCTACCGCTCGTTTTAGAACCGAGCCTCCTACTAGAACCTCTGCAGACCGGGGGGTCCCGTCCTTGCCAGGGAACAAGTTAACAATGCGCCCCCTGCGCCAACGTAGTGGCGGTAGGTTAGCATCCTTAACCAGAACGAGGTCACCAACACTAGGGGGGCTGGTTTTGTCAGTCCACTTAAGGCGCTGTTGTAAGATATGCAGATACTCGAGCGACCAACGCTTCCAGAAATTCTGAGTAAACTGCTGCAACATCTGATACCTTGACAACCGATACAATTTCACTCCCTCGAAGGGGTGTTTGGGCAACGCGTTAAGTGGCTGTCCTATCAAGAAATGGCCTGGGGTCAGAGCCTCCAGGTCATTTGGATCCGAGCTGAGCGGACACAACGGTCGCGAATTGAGAACGGCCTCGATCTTACAAAACAATGTCGCGAGCTCTTCAAAAGTCAGCGCGGTCTGACCTACTATACGCCCCAAGTGCGTCTTAGCTGACTTAACTACGGCCTCAAAAATCCCACCCCAGTGGGGGCAAATCGGTGGGCTGAAGGTCCACTGTATACCCCGACGGGAGAGGGCCGTTCCAATATCCACTTTATTTACATTCAAAAAGTTGACTATCTCTCGTAAGTATCGTTCCGCACCGACGTAGTTAGTGCCGTTATCAGAGCGGATCAAAGTTGGAAGTCCCCTTCGAGAAACAAACCTATCCAAACAAGCAATGAAGGCCTCTGTCGAGAGATCAGCCACGAGCTCGAGATGTACCGCCTTGGTGGATAAACAAACAAACACACATAGGTACGCCTTGTATTGCTTAGCGGTACGCAATCGTGAACTCTTCACCATAAACGGTCCTGCAAAATCCGTACCAACACCTGAAAACGGTCTGACCTCATTCACACGATCAGGGGGCAAGTCCCCCATGAGAGGTTGCATCGTGGCAGCCTTAAGTCGATAACAAGGCATGCACCGAAACGCGATGTTCCGTATGACACGGCGGGCAGATAAGATCCAAAATTCCCGCTGGAGCGTGGCCAACAACGCGTTACAGCCGGCATGCGCGTTTTTAATATGACGATCAGTCACCAGCAATTCAACTAACTGTCCCCCCTTGGGGAGCAGAAGTGGGTGACGAGCCGAATACGACAGATTCGCATTGCGCAATCTTCCTCCTACCCGAAGTAACCCGGTCGAATCAACAAAGGGGTTGAGACGCGCGACGGCTCCCTTCAATTTCGAACGTCCACTTCGTATAATCTCCAATTCTGCCCCAAACTTCGAGGACTGTACCAACCGGACCAAATTCAGTAGCGACTCGTTTCGCTCTGCCGGAGTCAGAATAGGGTTCAACGTTCGCTGATCGCGAGGAGTACGACAATTTCGAGCGAATCTCCTAATCCAAGTGGACACGTTTATCAACTTGTCAAGTGAGCTATACCGGTCCAGCAGGGTCCTCAGCCTTCTGGGTAACATGCACGGCCGCTCTGGGGCCATGATCCGAAGATACATGGCTGTGGGGCCAGTCCGATTCTCTCCTGGCAAGCCAGGGTGGTCCCCACCACAAATGGTGTCTAACGAGTTCAGGAGCCCGACATCCCCTGGATGCACAATCAGACGGGTTCAATTCTCCTGTTACATGTCTCCAGGTCAGTGGGACCTCAGACGACACAATCTGGGAGACACGGTTCGCAACAAAAACCTCTAAGTTATGGACCGAAGCCTTCAGCCAGCACAAAACAACCTGGCTGTCCGTCCACGCGTACACCGTATCCTCCAAAACCACTGACCCACGCAACACTGTTAGAGTGTGATTCAAAAGTTTGGTCAAAAGAGCAGCCCCGGACAGTTCCAGTTTTGGAATCGTCATCCTTGTCCGAATAGGCGCTACCTTGCTTTTTGCCAAAACCAAATGCACGTCGACCTCCCTGGTGGAGGTGACGGTTCGCAAATAAACCGCTGCCGCAAACCCTCGTTCAGAGGCATCACAAAACCCGTGAAGGGTTGCCCTGTAATCCCCAGCAGGGACCAATTTCCTCGGCAGCGATACATTATTTATGTCCGATAGCGAGGTGAACATTCGCGTCCAATCAGTCAACAAATCACCTGAGAGGTGGGTGTCCCAGGTCAACTGAGCCGCCCATAGCCTTTGCATAAAACATTTGAGAGCAAAGGTGACTGGAGAAATCCATCCATTCGGGTCGAACGTTCTCGCAATCGTTGACAGTACTGACCGCTTCGTCCAGGCCTTCGGTGTTTCTAAAACCACCCGATAGGTAAACTCATCATGGACGGGCCGGTACTGAATTCCAAGCACTGACAACATGTTAGGGTTGTCAGGATTCTCAAAAACGTGCGGGTCTTGTTGAAACTCATCTGGGAGACCAGCCATCAACTCAGGGGAGTTGGACATCCACTTGCGTAGTTCATAGCCGCCTCGTTCCAGCAATTGAATGAGCTCGTCACGTCGGTCCAGAGCTTCCTCTACACTGGCTGCCCCTGTGCAGACGTCATCGACGTACAAATCTTGCTCCAGGATAGCGGCGGCTCTAGGATAGCTCACACGGTCACGCGACGCCAACTCCCGCAGGGTACGCATCGCCAAATACGGGCTAGACCGTAACCCATACGTGTTCGTGTTCAACGCATAGACCTTGACTGGCTCGGCCGTGGACTCACGCCAAAGTATCAACTGATACCTTCTGTCAGCCGGATGAATTACCGTTTGCCTAAACATCATCCGAATGTCTGCGACAAATACAACCTGGTGCCTCCGAAAGCTCGTGAGAATATCCGAAATATCACGACTCAACTTGGGTCCCGAATGTAGACACTGATTCAGGGACATCCCGTTCGAGGTAGGTGCTGACCCATCAAAAACAACTCGAATCTTGCCGGTAGGGGTTCGTAGGACGGCATGGTGTGGAAGGAAACAATGATCCTCAGATCTCCAGTCCACACCCGATACCGACATGTGTCCTAACGACTCATACTCCCTCATGAAATCAACATATTTTTGTTTAAATACGGCGTCCCTTGACATCCTACGCTCCATCGACATCAATCTCGTCTCAGCCATCTTCCTAGATTCTCCTAGTGGCGGTCGATCGGCCCTGAAAGGCAGTCGAGTTACAAAACGACCAGAACGAAGGCGACCAGTACTATTCTGGTAAAACAACTCGCACTCTTCTTCGTCTGCGTCGACTCGACGAACGGTGGGAGGTTCCTCTATCTCCCAGAAACGTTGGATAGCGTCTGACAACGCTGAGCCAATAAGTATGCCATCTGACTCGGCAGGCCTAACCATTGGCAATGCCGGACCCATGATCACGTGACCAAACTTAGTATCCACAGCAATCAACCCGTCCGGCTGAAGAACTCGCCGATCCGACAACAGAAACCTACCCAGAACGTCTGCTCCCAGTAGCAGGTCGACCGGGGCTGGAGTGTCAAAATCGGGATCCGCCAACTTGAGTCCTGATGTCAGGAATCGAACGGCCGGATTCAACTTCACCAAGGGGTGTCTGCCCATGACATGCGTCATCACTAAAGCTTGCACGGATGTTTTTGTCAAAATGTCATAACGTGGAGAGAACGTGATCACCGATTGACCAACTACATTCGTAACCGTAACATTCCCCACGCCCCGTATTGATTTATTATAGCTATTTACCTTGAGGCCCAACCATTTTGCTAAATCGTTCGATACAATGCAGCCCTGAGCTCCAGAATCTAATAGGGCGCGAACGTATGTTGGGTTGCCCGCCAAATCCCAAACAAGCACAGAGGCGATCGGTAACACCACCGTCTCCGGTTGGGGGGCAACCAATGGTTGGGCCGCAAATTCCTAGCGAGGACCCCCGGGGCCCCACTGTGCCTGTAACCGATCAGGTAGGCAGCTATACGCCAGAGCGTCCCATTGTACAAATGGCCCACGCGCCGGTTCCATTGCCACCCTACGACGCCCCCCGAAGGGGGGTGGGCGTGAATTCAACCGTGGCCGCTCCATGAGCGGGGGGGACATCACATGCGACCGACGAGGACGAGGCGACGAGCGGGGCGACAACTGAGGCGGCGTCCGAACCGCATCCGCATAGCTCGAAGGTGTCCCATGCCACCCGCCCGTTACGGCCCGCTGAACACACCCAATGTCCCGCTGAGTCGGATGCTGAGTCGCAACCGAAAACTCAGGGCCCCCCATGTGATGACCCTGAGTGCGGCCCTGCACCCCTGGGTGGCTGCGTGCTTGTGGCCCCATTGCCCGCTGAGTCGGATGCTGAGTCGCAACCGAAAACTCAGGGCCCCCCATGTGATGACCCTGAGTGCGGCCCTGCACCCTAGTACCGCCCTGTGCACGTGGGGACATTGGCCCCTGAGTTGCGCTCCGAGTCGCAAACGAATTCTCAGGGCCCCATGCCGTGTCACCCTGGGTACGGCCCTGTGGTGGCTGTTGGCCGGACCGGTTCATGCACAACAGATTGTTGTGGGCCCCACCACAATATCCGCACATTTTTGTGCGCGTGCAGTACCTAGACATGTGTGGCCCGAGGCACAGGAAACACCAGCTCCGCTGCTTGGCCATCCGGCGCCGTCCCTGAACCCTAAGTTCCCCGAACTTATTGCAATTGGCCACAGCATGGCCAATCTGCCTACAACATGGGCAGGTCTCACTATGTGGGGTCAATGCACTCACAGTCCCATATGACTGCCGGTTGGTGCGGTCCTTCCTCGTCGGAGGGCCCCTACTCACAGCGCTCCCGGCAGCTCTCTGTGGCTCCGAAGGATGGGTGACCGTCAACCCCAAATTCTCTGCCCGTCGAGCCTCCTCTTCCAAGAATCCGACCAAGTCGGAGAAGGCGGGCAGGTCCTCGGCCGACCTCCCGTGAGACTGTTCGAAACGAGTCTGCACGTCAGCGGGTAGGCGGGAAAGTACAATGTACAGCAGTAGGTACGACCATTCACCAACCGGAAGTCCAAGATTCTCTAGAGCCTTGGTGACGGACAACAACGGGTTCAAAACCTCCGTCTGTATGGCCCCGACCTTGTTCACAACCGGGATACTAAACAAACGGTTCAGTTGGGCATCGGCCAACCTCCGTTTGTTATGGTAACGTCTGACCAACAATTGTCTGGCCGTTTCATAGTTACCCTCCGTAACTGTCAAATGAGCGACCAGCTCCCTAGGCTCACCCCTCAATGCTGCCACCAGCTGAGCCATCTTGACAGACTTGGTAATGTCCGATCGCATGTGCACCAAACTGTCGAACAGATTGATGAAGCTCATCCATTCACCGGACACTCCGTCAAAAGTAGGCATAGTTATGGCCGGTAACCTGGACCCTGAACCCTGAAGCGGCAGAGGTGCTTCAATGTCACCACCATGGCTGGACTTGCGCTGTCTACGTATGTCCGCAGCCTTCTGCGTGATAGCAGCTGCCATCTCCATACATTGGTCGACATCCCCTATCAACCGTGACAGCCTGTCAGGTGCGCAGCCATCAACTGATTCCGCCTGCGCGGACAATTCGAGCACCCTGTTGTAACGTTCCTTAACGTCCATAGACCGCTCCAATACCACATCATGCCTATCTAATCGGTCTATCAGACCGTGTGCGGAGGAAAACCATCTGAGTTCCTTAGAAACACCCTTCTGGATTTCAGATAACGACATGATCGGAACGATACTTACTCACAATTTGCAGTAACTCAATTTTATTGGACCCTCCAGTCTACAACCCAAACGAGGGAACCCTAAACCACAACTTAAACAATGCTGTTTTCCTTAAACAATAGGAACCGAGTTTTATATCTATATAAATTCTGTAAATACAATTTAGTTTCCCTTTATCATTATAACACACACAGATAGTCAATATTAGTTCAAGTTATAAATTGCTATAAACTGAAAACAATGTAATAGCCTGCTATCAATAGATGTAACTACCTATGTTAACCAAAGCATTCATTAGCATTACTAGACCACTAATAGATTGACTAACTGGTACTTCAATGCAAATTTCAATTCACCTACAATGTACCTAAGTTGAGTACCTACTATTCTGAGTCACATCTCAGTACAACTGGTCATTTAGGGAAAACTGTAATATCTGTCTGTCTACTACCAGCAATAGACTTATAGCTTACAATACTACCAATCTATGTGGATATAGGAACCAACCAGTTACTTAACCGCCTATACCTACAGATTGATAGTCCCAAATTGTGCGTTCCTGGAGCCCTTGACGGCTGCAAATCTCAGGAAACCACGCTCTGCTACCAAAACTGTTCAGGCTTCTCGGCACCTAATGACCTCGTAGGGGCCCATCAGCTACGAGGTAGCGTAGCGATCAGTTGCCAAGAAGTCTGAACGTCGGCGATTCACCGAGCTATTAATTATTGGAGTCGATCTAACCTGGTCTGTGCTTCGGTCCCGTCAACCTCCTGTCTCTCTGCAAGGCCCGGGTGCACCCTAGGCTCTTCTTGGTAGACAGGTTCTTCAGCCAACCAGGTATGACTGGCAGGCCAGCTTCGATGAGCACAGTGTTCCAACACAGGTTATGTTACGTGGGAAAAACCAATCGGCCACGTAAATGCGAACTTTATCTGGTTCGGGGAACCACAACACACTCAGCTATATAGACAATCCTGAGGGAAACCCGAATACATTCCAGATGGCTTGCGATTTAATTTCAATACCCTTACCAATACGCGTTACATTGCGAGGGCTTTCGTCTGTCAGTTTTCAAAAACTGCAAGGTTGGCAGCAACGTCAAATTCAAAATGGCCGTTCAGAAACCATCGCTCGAATATCGATTTGGAATCGAACAGGATATAAGCATTTTTGGTGTCATCATATAGGGAGACCTTAACACCTGTGCTATGCTAGGTCGCTTGATGCCTGTGGAGCAAAGTTTCCTACAGGTCTATCTCCATCGAGCGGACGGCACAGCATCGGACGGAAACGGATTTTATAACCTTGAAACGATAATAAATCTTGTATGTAGTGTGTAAAGTCTATATTGCCAGATCAATAACACCAGCATATCGGCGGGCGCGTGCGGCGGCAGCCGAACGCATCTTGTCGGAGCCGAACGGATGTGGCCGCATGCGCTCGGATGCGTTCGGCTACCGCCGGATACGTTCGGCTGCCGCCGCATACGCTCGAAGGTTATTCTCGAAAGCTAAGATCATTTTCTCCTTCTTCTTCTAATGCAATATAACAGTAATATTACGTCAACCTCAATCATTTAAAAAAAAATACCCGTAGCACACGTCAGCACTCTAGACTTTTAGCTGCGAAACGATGCGCCCGCCGCAACGGCACCCGGCCGCATGCGTACGGATGCGTACGAATGCGGCGGTATGCGGTCGGATACCGCCGTATCCGTTTCCATCCGATGCCGTGCTGTCCGGTCGGTGGAGATTGACCTTACTACGTTAATGTGTCACCACAGACCAGATATCGAGATAGACAGCGAAAGTCTACCTACTTCGCGTGTTTTTAATAGGCGAACTTCGCTCATCCCGGCTCAGTCGCTCTCTGACTGTTCGAATATAAGCCGTGTACTAATAATAATAATAAACATAAAAATGCCTCACTGTGCCGTTGTGAATTGCAGCAACTCAAGCAATGTTGTTTCCAAAGAAAACGACGGCTTTACCTTTCATACGTAAGTAATTTTATTTCTGAAATTCGCCTAATTTATTTAGTAATCAATTATTTTAAATTTCGAGTAATCCCGTTTTTACTGAGATAGGTTGAACCATAGCGTATATTTTCCATGGACTTCATCCACTGCTGCTTCCACTTTACACCATTCATGGATATCTCTTTCGTAGCCCTCAATGGACAGTGAAGCAAACTATACTTTCGTTAACCTTACGGTTGCATGGTACAGTCGATTTGCTCATTTTTCTGTCAATTTAATCAGATAGTGTTGTACAATGCGACGATTCTTGCAAAATCGCTGGACGATTCCATTTTGTTGACGGAAGAATGATAATTCTGAGTTGCATTTTCAATGCAATCTATATTTTAGTAGTAGAATAACATATATGTGAGATTGTTATGTATTAATTTTATGTTAATATATAAAAGAAGACTGAGTGACTGACTGACTGACTGACTGACATATCAAAGCACAGCCCAACCCGCTGGGTATAGAGATTCCAAATTTCGCTGACAAACAAGACTGAACAAGTAAGTAGATAATACTGTAGTAAAACTGAGTGTATTTTGATACCCAGGGGAGAATAGAGATAGCTCCCAATCTCTCTTCTCTAATACTTTACGAAGTAGTGGGCCTAAGAGTTATTTCTATTTACCTTTGGTTATCAATACACCCCGTTTTACGTTACCTACATTATTCTAGTCAGCCCCCTTAATTAGTAACTTTAATCCAGTGTAGGAAGCAGGAATAATTACGCGTCGAAAAAGTATGCGAATGGAACTGTCAGTGACTCTTATGTACAAGGTTCATGTTTTCTGAACTCGAAAACTTTTTCGCTCTGGTTATTATTCCTGCTTGAGCCAGGTCAAATGCAACGCAGTGTCAATTGATTGTATATAACTATGGGAAATCTGATACTATTCCACAGTTTAAGATCGATTCGAGTTACTGAATAAGGGGGCTGGACGGATTTACACATGAATAATAAAAGGTAATTAGGTACTACAGACAAATACATACTTTAACGCTCTATGATGTGATATCCGGGAGCAATGCTACGATACGAACTCCCGCTCGAAACACTGCCGGCTTACTGACAAAAAGGCAACGCGGTAGGTACGTGGTCGTGGTAGGTAGGGGATTCCCGCAGCAGCGCTCATTTTGAATCGATTTGGCGGCGCGCCTTTGACTCTGTTTCACGATTAACATGTCAACCCATCACTTAAAGGCGCTCGTGACGTCATAGTAGGTAGTGAAAAAGTTACACGGTTGGTTCTCATACATTCGACCGTGTTTGCTGCGTCTATCTCGATATCTGGTCTGTGTGTGTCACGTTTTGTTCTTAGAATCCTAGAGTTCGTGTTTTGTTATTTTTTTATCGTAATCCATAGCTACAAATATAAACATCACTATTAATTGGTGGTATTGTTTTTGAAATAATGGGTATGGGCGGTGGTACGGTGAGTCAGAAGCGGTTGCCTTCATGGCTCGAACCATTCATACATTAAATAAAACAGAAAAAATAAGCTAAAAACAAAATAAACATGTTTTTTTCTAGATGAGTAGTAAAATAATAAACGAAAAAAAATATTGACATAGCTCTAATATTTCAAAGTTATTTTTATCTGTCACTAGGAACGTCCAGCGCCCAAGTTTCACCGCCGATAACGGTGTTTACCTGAAATAAAACACTAGCTGCGTAATAAGGAAAACATATGTCTAACAAGGGACTCACAAAAAACATCTGCAAAAAGCTTGAAAAACTAATACAAGACAAGACGAGACAAGAAACCTGCATAAAGCTTGAAAAACTAATATTATTTTTAAAATAAACGTGGAAAAATAAAATTTTTGCTTCGAAATTGGGGTTATTACAGTTGTTTCTCAGAGGAATACTTTCCCACGTGAATTATTCATGGGTTGAAGCTTTGCATTAACATTTACAAACAACTTATGGGGGTTCCTATGATGGAAATCATTAAAATATTCTATTTCGAGTTGGACATCAACATTTTTATTGGCGTTGTGTGTTTTAGCCAATTGTATCTTTACTAACCACCTAATTTGGATGTTGAAAGCAGCTGCAGTTCACTGTCATCGTATTCATTCATACAGCAAACCATATTAGGTACCGACCTACAAATTCTGCCAATTTCTATCATCGATGAAAAGAGCGAGAGATTGTAAGGCGAGAGTGTTTTTTTAATCCAGAGCGGAGCGAGGTGTTCCAAAGTTGAGCCTAAAGGATTCTAAAGGATAATCCCTGCCTGCGTTGCGGATTCAAAGTACGTCACTCTAGGTTAAAATAGTTGCTACTCCTGAGGTGGTCACTCTAATTTGTATCACCCTCTATGAGATAATGATTAATTTAAATATTTAACTTAAACGCATTAGAAATATGAAATCGGACCACACGGCAACCAAGGCGCTCCAGTGCGCCCTGATGGCAGTAGAACGCAGGCACAAGGCACCATCGAGGCTAACTCCCTGTCACGCAAAATGGAGTATTGAATAACTGGCTCAATGTGGGCACAATTTTACCTCTGCCATCCCGTATGGGAAAAGGCGTGAGATGTTATATGCTTGTGTTTAAACGATTACAAAAAAAAACGAAAATTCACTACCAATAAATTCGAAATGACTGCCAAAATGGATGGATGTCCACCAAATTGTGTTTGGATAAATGATCACCAAACTTCTTTTTATGATTTGTGTACTTAAGTTTATGTTTTAAGTATTTTTTGTTGTTCTTACATGTTCAACCTAACACGAAGGATAAAGGGGGCTTCGCTTCGCTCACCCCCTTTACCCTTCACCTAAGCTACCGCAGTATTTTGCCCTGATATTTTCTGCAACTTTTGGTGGACATTTAGCCATTTTGGGTAGGAAAAAAATATTTTGGTGGTCATTATATTTGTTACCAATTTATAACCGTAACAATACATTTGTGGCGAAATTCAACATTACGAAAACGTGCTGCTCAACTTCTGTTCTCGAGTAACGCTGTCGCTTCTAACACCCCAGATACCTTACAAGTGCTGGAGTCAAAGAACCCATCACCTTCACCAGCACTGCACCTCCCTGATCCCCCTGACCCTTCCGAGCATACCCTCTAGGATACAACGCACGGTAATGTACTTCAGGAGCGGCCCTGCGGGTGGCCTCGATGCATATCACCTCAACATTATAAATACTTCATCTGTGGAGCCTTCGGGGATGTCGGACAGTCGCTCCTGGCGGTTATAGCAGAGCTGGCCAGTCTCATATTGTCTTGGAAGGTACACGAGGGCATAACAGATGTGTTCTAAGGAGCTAATCTGTGTGCCCTTATAAAGAAGGACATTAAATTATCTTGTTGGCCACCTATTTTTTTTTAATGTATCGCCAAATAGGTTCGTCACAACCTTTCTTGCTGACGAAGGAGATAATATGCTGCTGAGGGTAGATGTGAAAAACGCCTTCAATTCGGTAGATAGAAGAGCCCTGATATCCCAAATTAAAGAGCACACACCATCTATTTACAATTCAATGTGGGAATGTTACACTCAAAATTCTTGACTAATTTTCAGGGACCACCGGGAGATTCGGCCTTTGGCTGTCAGCATGGTGGACCACTCAGACCGGCAATATTTAGTTCGTCTAACCATCCGGTCATTACCAACCTGAAGTCGGGTCAAGATAATAGTTGCACTGGGCCAAACTAAATTCAACCTTGTTACGTCAGAGACAGAGACGCTGTCATGTTACCTATTATCTTGACCCGACTTTAAATTCCAAATTCAACAGTTGGTATATAGACAACGGGACACAAATTCCTTCATGTCAAACCTAAAGTAATGGCAATTTGTCGAGATGTAAGAATGTAAATAATCTCACCTTTACTGAGTTACATAGAAAAATTATTATTGATTTATTTTGCCTTTATTCGCAGTCATCTGAAGTACTGCTCTATGGTGTGAAACTTTTTGTGAGATGTGCATTCGTCCAGGATAGAGAGCATTTAGAACATCTTCTTGAGGAACTTGAATTTTTGCAACAGGGTATCGAGTTCTGACATTATTGGAAGTGCCAAGCGACATAAAACAATATCTTATACCACTCAAGCCGACATGATGTTCCTATACAAAGTGGTAAAAGATTTAACTGACTGACCTGAGTTGCTGTTTCGTATTAAGTTTAGAGTACCAAGACCGTCAACCAGAATTAAAACCCGAAAGACTCCGCGGAAGGGGGCCATTGCCCCGGGACCGCAACCCCGCACCCTGGAAGGGGTGTGAGAAGATCACCAAGCCGGAAACTTTGGCGAAAAAAATCTATAGACAGAATAATGAATATTTAATTAAGTTAATTAATGATATTGATATTTTTAATTTACCCCAATTCGCTTTTTAAAATCTTATCAGCAAACCTTTGGTTGGGCGCCAGACATTATTTTCTTATAATCTTATTCATAGTTTATTGATTTTCAAATATAATTGCATCAGGCGCCACTAATTTACTTGCTTATTGGGATTGGGACGCTAAGTTTATCCCGTTGGCTGAAGAGATGGCGCTGAGAGTCTCGTTTTGAAGATAAAACTCCTCGCTGATTGGTTGTTTCGCTTAAGAAAATCGCATCGTCACTGTATTGGCCACTGTAAACTCTCGCCGAGTGGTCTCGTGATGTCTCGTGAGAGGCCTGCCACGAGAGGTACCCTCTACACTCTCACCGCTTCAGTTGCGGTTCCGAACGCCGAGAGGATGAACATGTTAGAAGTCGCTTGCGCTCTTACGCTATGTGCTATCCATTATTATAGCTATGTACACATGTCACACAAAAAAAATAAAAAGGCGCCACCTTTTTATTTTTTTTGTGTGATGTAGTAATAGATAAAAGGGTCAGAGTGTCGATAAGGGGGCAAGCTCAATCCCAATCCCAATAACTGAATTTTTTATGTTTTGTTGTCAAGTTATAAATTGTAAATTTAATGCGAACCTGTACTACACGCGCGAGTTAACTTGGCACCTGGCTCGCCCCGCCCGCTTCCTCGCCCCGCTACCCGCGGTCGTCCTCGCCAAGGCGATCGCGGGTAGCGGGCGGAGAAGCGGGCGGGGCGAGCCAGGTGCCAAGTTAACTCGCGCGTGTAGTAATTGGAACCTTTCCTAATTAATTTTATTTGATAACTTTGTCATAACTGTGTATTCTGTTGGTTTGCTTACAAAATAAATAATAATAATAAAACATATTATCAAAATTAAGAAAAATAGGCCTAAACTTAAGCTTAAACTAAATGCGAATTATACAAATCCTATAACATCATGCCCCCAAAAAACTAACATCTCAAAATTTTACTCAGCCGCCCCAAAATGAAACTTCTAACAAAGAGTTGCTTTGATTCTTGCTGTGATGCCAGGGTGGACCAATTAGGATAACACGGCCGTTAAATTGGCACCGTGCTACCTACCGGCGACCTGAGCCGCGGCCGGCGCTGCAGCGGCTGCTGCAGAGGGTCTCAAACGACAAAAATGTGCCACCCTAGGCGGAGAATATCTTTTTATATCGTTCGGCGTCGAGACCCTCGGAACGTGAGTCCCTAACGCTCGACGAGGCCTTAAAGACATCTCTATGAAGCATCAGAAGACCGTAGAGCTGGCACCTACCTCGTTCAACATATCAGTTTAGCGATACAGTCAGGAAATGGAGCCAGCATATTGGGCACCATGCCGCCCCGCAGCTATCTTGGGTATTTTAGTATAGTGTTTAAGCACAGATATCGAGAGATAGGTTGAGGGGCGTGGCACGTGCGAACAAATGTAGCTCCGACAGGTTAGATATTAAAAATTCTCGGTAGTCACTGGGCGACCGCAGTGACGAATTCATTTCCGTTGTTTTTCGAAAATGCCGACCTGTGCAATAATCACGTGCAAAAATAGAAGCGAGATTGTGAACTCCAAGAACGCCGGTGTCACATATCACTTGTAAGTCTCATTCCAACTATTATTTCTTCTTTAAAACACAAGAAATAAACATTATTACGAAAATAAACCATTCGCGGAAAATTCGTCACGAATTGACATTAAAGTGACAATGTCATGTTGTTCTCGCTAAGTTTACTATACATTGCTTGTTTTGTATCTTAATTTCACTACTTATTGCCAAGCTAACACGCAATGAATATTTCACACTTATCTAAGTACGAAATCAATGATGCATCGTGATACAGAGGCGAACTGTTACACGCACACAGAGACGACATATAGTGATAGGGATAGAGATAGAAGAATTATGTTTTTGAATCGATAGATTTTATCATTCCGCAATTACTAATATAGTTAAAGTAATAATATAGTTATTTTATTGCTCATAATACGTAAGTTTATTATTAGTTATTCCAATGATTGCTAAACAGGCAGTTTAGATTTTAAGTTTGTTTAAAACCTCGCCCGACGAAGGATAATGGGGTGTTATAAGTACCTATTGATCGGAAATTCCGATGCTTTCAGTCAGGTCCGAAGAGTTCACAGTTATTCTACCTTCAGAAACCTCTTTGCCTCTCTTTATAGCTGTCAGGATTCTGTTGAAAAAAAGAAGAGAGGCAAAGGGGTCTCGTATGTCGTATTTCGTATAAATATGTCATATTTACAAACAATTTACTATTTTATTTATAGAACCCGGCATTGTATACGACTGTCTATACCAGTGTCTATAAATTATAATCGATCGATGATACACGCTGTCCTTGCATTGTCCCAACACTAGCTCGACTAGCTAGTATACCTGCGGTAGTGTGGGTGTGTTCGGACGATAGGTGCATGACATTGTAATGACCAATAAAAGCGGAGGGATTGATGTACGAGTGGTGTAAATGTATGCGTGTTCTTAGTTTTCGGCGACACTGGTTCCGATACAAGCTTAGCGCCAAGGGCCTATCTCTCGATATCTGTGTGTTTAAGTTTTGTTGTCTAAATTATAATATATATTTATAACATATAACTATAATGTTTATTTTGCAGAAAGCTAGAAAAGTGGCAGGAATATTGATAGTTATCAGCTTTGTGGGCTTTTCATGTGGGCGATCAAGCAATGAGTAAACACATAATGTTTTTCGTTGTAACGTTTATTATTACTCTTACTAGTCTCTACTGGCACTAACACTTAGCATTTATTTCAGGAAGGTATAACAGCCCGAAAGAATTTAAATTACTTAGCTCGACTAGGAAACGAAGCATATTCAATATGGAGCTGGCTCTTGGATGTTATCGAGTATCGTATCGAGTTAAATTGTTTCTGAAACGGCAACAGCCTGCAGACGGACGGACGGACGGACAGCGGAGGCTTAGTAATAGGGTCCCGATTGGCATCCTTGGGTAAGGTACACAAAAAATGGATGATTTATCCAAAACTCCACCTCTAGATGCGATGGTTACACAATGAATGAACGTCTCTCGTTCACAGTGCCTACTATGTATATTACACATATAACCAGCAGTGGTTGTACCTACCTGTAATTCTACTCTTTCTGTGTATTCTGTCTCGTCTGTTGATCACCCGTACCGAATTATTAGCCATTCCCTTTGAGAAACGTCGCGTCCCGGTATATTACTTTATGAGATGAGGAGAGTTATCACGATATCAATGGATAGAAATGCAGATACGATGGGACTGAGACCGCAAACTAACAGCTGCAGCCGAAATAATTGTGTCGTTAAAGTTAACGGAGAGTTAATCCGGGGATAGTAATAGTGATTCTGTGAGGACAGTAGATATACCTCGCGAGCCCTTCCTTATACAACCATTCAATTCAATAACCGACACTTTTCCTTTTCTCCTGGCTTGTGAGTGAGTGAGTGAGGATGAGTGAGTGAGTGAGTGACTAAGTGAGTGAGTGAGAGTGAGTTAGAGTGAGATTGAGTGAGTGAGAGCTTAGCAAAGCCATTCTAGAGTTTGAAAGAACGAAGTCGAGCTAACCAACCAAAGTCACCACATGATCGCGAGTGATATTGGATTATCCGCCACTGTCAAGTCAGTTATACCTAAAGTATATCACAGCGGAAAAATAACCATACCGCGATGCAGGATACATCCAACACCGTATATTGATCGTATAGGTAAACATTAAACTCTCCTGTCCAACCATGGTTTGCTGGAAGATATATTTTGATATTTAATTACAATTAGGGTGACATTTAATTAGCTGATCATATTTTGACCCATCAATATACGAACAACTTTCCCCAAGAAACACGTGGTCGCAAATGAAAAAAAAAAAAACGTCCCTCAGTAGATTGACCTGATCAGCTGATTACAAGTTACTATGGGAGACCCACATTTTTTTTCGTTTACGACCATATGTTTCTTGGGGTAAGTTGTTCATAATTATGGGTACTATTTTTCCCCAAAATATGATAGGCTAATTAAGTCACCTATATATTAATTGCAGTACAATTAGGAAATTATGAGTAACAATAATAATAATAATAATACCTTGGACCACAGATATCTGTGCCTTGGACACTATTTTACAAACAATAATCTAGCCCCAAACTAGGATTTCCTGTATCTTATCTAGTCACTTTTCAATACCTGTACATATGCGCAGTAATTCCCGCCAACGTCGCGCTTTTAATTCGTGGCGCGAGGTATACTAGACAACGGCACACATACTTGTATAGATAAATATTATACTTAGATAGATAAACAACCATGACTAGGGTACAAACATCCGTTCTCATCAAACAAATATTTGCCCCCACCGGGACTCGAACCCGCGACCATTGGCTTCGTACGCAGGGTCACTGCCGACTCGGCCATTCGGGTCGTCAGTAAAGGCATGTTGCCCTCGGTAGGGACACTAATGGGATGCATTTAATCTAGGTAGCTGGAACGTTGATGAACACGTCATATGTTGGGAAAAGCTGCAGTCAGGGAGAGTGAGCGTTATTCAGTAGGTACGAGTATGCTGCATCACATCAGTCGATTGTGCTCTCAGTAAATGCACAGCTTGTAGGTATGCAGATGTAACAAGAAAAAGAATCTCTGCGGAATCAATACATAACACTACCTGATTAAACAAATGCAAATGAGCTTCTAGTTAATGTTATTCATAGAACAAGGGAAACTTCATTTATATTCAGTGAGATTACGTAAGCATTGAAGCAGAGCGAAATTAGCACCGTTTAATAGCACGTGTTTCAGGCTTCTGTGCTTCTGCTGTAGGTGCAGTATAGAGGATCAGAGTTTACTGTAAGCTAGACCAGAAGTTCCCATTTTTATCATAGACCACTTTCAAAATTTTGCTGGCTCCGGTGCAGCTACATTTCTACCATATTCCCATAACCCCCCGTTTTTGGTCACGCCAACGTAGACCCCCGTCGAGTCTGTCGTGGACACCTGGGACCACTTTGGGAATCACTGACCAAGACCTTACCGAAACCGAATGGGGACCGGGGCCGTACAATGTAAATTAGCTACTAAATTTCTTAATAAAAATAAATACAAAGAAGGTAAAATTAAAAACGACCGAATAAAAATCTTTCATCGCGCTCATTTTTTGGCGCTATTCAGTAATTCGTTCAGGCGAAAAGTCGCTGCCCTGCCTGGAGAATAGCTGTGTTTTGGGATTATTTTTATTTCAATGTTTTGTGAGATCTGCTAGACGACAATAACAATTAACCACAGTGACACACAATGTCACCGTAATATTGTGAAAACCGATAGTTTATAAACCAACGCGTTAGTTTGTGAACTATCGACAAATTGTAAACCAGACGGACATGTTTACGTTTCTTTTGTTCTTACATGTCAACCTAACACGAAGACTATTAAGGGGCTTTGCTGCGCTCGCCCCCTTTAGCCTTCACCTAAGCTACCGTTGCCTGGTATTTCGTTTGCAATTCAAGTTCAAGTCAAGCAGTTCACAATGTAACGGTTTTATTTTAAACTTACGCGTCATATCATAAGCAGCACGGTACTGTTTATTATTTATCGACACTTTGTAAACTAACGAGAGAAAAAAACGTTAGATTATAAACTAAATATATATATTTAAAATATATGTATATAATATATAATTGATTATAAAATATGAAATAATGATTCAAGAAGATCATTTAAGAGAAAAATTTATACAAAATATCTCACTATTAAAAAAGTTATGATCATTTCAAGTTGCTACAGTTTGGTCCAAAAGGTCACCTTTTAGACCATACGATTGTTTGTACAGCCATTTCATTAGTTTTAGGTCATTATCGTCAAGCAGTGGACGCAAAAATGCCGAAGAAGAAGAACAAGAAGGTCATCATAACACGGAATGTTTTTTAAGTAAAATTTATTTTAATGTGTCACTGATATTTCAATTTGAGATTATTTGAATGCTTTTGATGATGCCTTACTAATGGTGGCTATAAAAAAGCTAAAACAATGTTTTCGAACAACATTTTTGCTTAGCTCATTTTCACCTAAATAAGTTTGGAAGCCGTTTTCATCGAAAAATTGCCCATAAAGAACCTTTTTATTTTTATTATTTGGTAAGCTTATAAATTGGTCAAGTTTTTTAAAGTAGTTTGAACTTATGATACAACCATTTTGTATTTTTAAGAAAATTTAGAAAATGTAACTCCGTCCAACTCAACCAAAAATTTCACTTTCGACCCTTTTTTTGGTAACTTGTAACGAAGAATGATGTGTAATTGATTATAAAGTATGAAATAATCATTCAAGAAGATCATTTTAAAGAAAAATTGATACAAAATATCTCACTATTAAAAAAGTAATAATCATTTTAAGTTGCTACGATAGAAAATGAGCAAATCTGTTTAAAAAAATCATAACTTTTAACCGCTAAAAATCGCGGAACATACATGGGGTATTTTCAGATACACCCAAGCATTAGGAAACTAAAACAAATTTTTGGACGTCACCTTTTGGACCAACCTGTATATATATTACTTCGTATATTTATGTAATTGTTGTAAATTATTTTATTATAAAAAGTAGATTATATAACCTTTCAAATGATTCCAATATTCTTATCTGATAGATAAAGTCCCCCTCCCCCCCCCACCCCCGCCCCCGCCGATGGAATCGAGTTGAAGACTTGGTAACTTGGATCATATCTAAGCTAATCCTCATAATTTTGTATTGTAAATGGATGTAGATATGATAAACAGTAAACGATTTACCCCATTTCAGCATTATTCACCGGTTTCTGTGAAATAATAACACTATTCACAATTTACCGCCAAAAAACAACAGTTCCTAATTAATTATTTAATTCTTTCAATTATTTCAAGGGTGCATTCTCTACAACAATAAGATACCCCCCCCCCCCTGGAGAGTTTGAAATTGTTATTTGAGCAATTTAAAAAGCATGTTAAAGCGACTTTGTCGAAAAAGGGATATTACAATGTTTAAGATTACTTAAATGATGGGTCTGTATGGGGTTAATCTGGCTCAACACAGACCTTGCTGTTAATTATTTTGTAATTATTTATTCCTGCTTATTAATCATAATAATTAATATTGTAATATTTGTATTAGTTAAGCACAACCAATTTTTAAAAGAGATCTAAACATCAATTTGTGGGAGTTTCTACGCCCTACTTCTCCCACAGTGGTCAATGTAGAGAAGAGGCAAAAAATTATGTTTGCTAAGTATATGTAAATATCTACAGTAATAAAAAAACTTTGACTTTGACTTTGAATTTACGGTTTCATCCATTTCCGGGAATTATATTATTTGAAAAAACCATTGTAATGAAGTATCTTGCAGGAAATATCACTACGATAAATTTGATGTATAATTATTGAATTAAGTAGTTAAACTCACCTCAAACTCTATTTATTTCCACACACTCGCCCTCTGTTTACACAAGAAAACAGAACACACTTTTGTTTTACGTCGTTAAATCTTCCTATAGTCGTATTACCTACTTTATGAAAATTCGCAAATAATCAGGTACATATCGTTCAAGAAATATTAAATACGCAAGATAAATTAATTTCATATAGCTCACTGCAGGCATATATGTATTCAGTAGATACTTATAGAACAAAGCATGAAGCAGCATGAAGGTGACGGCGAACGGAAAAGTCGTCAAATAATCAGTTATATACATATCGTTCAAGAAATATTAAATACCTACGCAAGATAAGTTAATTTCATATAACTCACTGCAGGCTGTATTTAGTAGATACTTATAGAACAAAGCATGAAGCAGCATGAAGGTGACGGCGAACGGAAAAGTCGTCAAATAATCAGTTATATACATATCGTTCAAGAAATATTAAATACCTACGCAAGATAAGTTAATTTCATATAACTCACTGCAGGCTGTATTTAGTAGATACTTATAGAACAAAGCATGAAGCAGCATGAAGGTGACGGCGAACGGAAAAGTCGTCAAATAATCAGTTATATACATATCGTTCAAGAAATATTAAATACCTACGCAAGATAAGTTAATTTCATATAACTCACTGCAGGCTGTATTTAGTAGATACTTATAGAACAAAGCATGAAGCAGCATGAAGGTGACGGCGAACGGAAAAGTCGTCAAATAATCAGTTATATACATATCGTTCAAGAAATATTAAATACCTACGCAAGATAAGTTAATTTCATATAACTCACTGCAGGCTGTATTTAGTAGATACTTATAGAACAAAGCATGAAGCAGCATGAAGGTGACGGCGAACGGGTGATGCGAGGGCGAAAAGCGCGTAACTTCGCTTCGTCGGCGTCGACGGTAAAGCAACAGACTTTACACACACAAATGTTCTGCAATTCTCTGTGTGCTACTAGCTGTTACCAAATACAGAAGCAAGGAGTCCTTCAAATCACATTAGGGCTCCTAGGTTATTGTTTTCATAAGACAGGCAAAACTCTGGGGGATTTCTGCCGTCTTTACTTGAGATAGGATCTAATTTGTTTACAAAAGAGTTTGTTAACGTATGGAGTGACAGTGACGCGCACCGGCTAAACACGCTACGGACATAACCCTTGTAGTGCGACTGAAGTTCGCACTGGGCAGATTTATTTACACAAGTCAATCCTACTGCTGCAGCTATTCTTTAATTTTGCCTGCAAGCCTAGCACAGGAAGAGGATACGATATTGGCGTGTTCTACTACATATGTACACAGTATTGAAATAAACCGTACCGTATATATTTCTTCAACTTTCCACCCAAATGGTACCTACCTCAATTGGCTTGATATGTTTTTGGCACGGAAACCATGACGAAATTATCTTCGAAAAGCGAAATGTATTTACTTTGTTTAAAATTTCTACTAACGGATCACGTTCATATCTTCTTATCTTCACATTATTTTTAGAATGAAGTCCACAAGCACGTATCATTGACAAATGGAACCTAATCCTATCCACATCCATCAAATACGAGCATAACGTGGCATAGCAGTGGCGTTACGGCGTAGCAATTCCACTTTCGTAGCAACACTGCACTGTCATTTTTGCTATCGAGGACATCGATTTCCATTAATTCTGGCGCTGACAACCTGTCCATACGAGTCACAATTTACAGCGTTTTTTTGTCGTAAAGAGTGCTGAAATTTTAGTGTAGACAAAGACTGGATAAACTGGATAAACTGTATATCTCCAAGCAAGACCCCTATTAGTCTTCGCGTTTGAGCTGAACATGACCTGAGTCGTTACTCGGCACTTCCGCAGAACTATCTTTTCTGCCTTCACTCCATGTACACTTAGCTTCACAGCCAATATGCCATACAATACCTACACCATATATCAAGAATATCGTCCCCTCTATGCACGGCCCGACAAATTCGGAACACGTACCTTTCATTCAAATCAACGTGTCGGATGTACGCTGCGTTACGAATACTTTTGCTCAGGAACGAATAAAATTCCTACTTAGACAACAAAGGATTCCTTTAAAATTTTTGTATCTTTATTGAAATACTTTCACTACCCTAACAACATTCGTGTAATTCGGTACATAGTGGAATTTCTATCCCCAAAAGGAATATCTGTCTCAAAACTACTTTGTTAGTTTACAAGGAGCCTAAGTTAATTTCGTAAAGATTCTCAAAATAATTGACTCGTTTATTCAATATTCGACCCATTCAGATAATAAAGTTTTGTTTTCAAAATAAAAATTCGGAATTCTGAAATAGTTTTTGTCTCAACCCGGAATTCTGAAATCGATTCTGTCTGATATGTACATATGAACGACGTACTTACTACATATTTAACTAAAACTAGTAGGTACAGAATATTGTAGAGCTTAGCTTATAGACAATCTGCGGGTATACAACGATGGTCGACTTACGTAAAAGGCGGTCACCTCCTGAGACGGTGTATTTACCGGCTAATCTATGAACGTCTTTAAAATATGAAATTAATGTCCGCGCTAGTAAAATGGACCTTGCCAAGCATGACAAATAGTAAATTTAGTTTTCAAGTTGCATTCGATAGTAATAACGTTAAGTTCCAATCGCCTGATTGGTCAACAAGCTTATCTGTAAGTTGATATTGGCATGTTCTACCCAATCGGAATTGAGGAATCGGGTACCCCAGTAGGACATGCCGTGCAAACGTCTCCTTTATCAGATGCATGTCACGTCATGTCATTTAAGCGGGCACGGCACGACGCTTTCAGCCAACAGGTTTAGGGCCACTAGGTTACATAGATTATTGTGATTTTATAATTTGAACCCGAATGGCCGAGTCGGCAGTGACCCTGCCTACTAAGCCAAGGGTCCCGGGTTCGAGTCCCGGTAGGGGCAAATATTTGTTTGATGAAAACGGATGTTTGTACCCTATTCATGGTTGTTTATCTATCTAAGTATAAGTAATATTTATCTATTTAAGTACGTGTATCGTTGTCTAGTATCCAAGATACAGGGAATCCTAGTTTGGGGCTAGATCAATGTGTGTAAGTAGTGTCCGAGTTATTATTATTATTAATGATGGGCTTACATTGTTAATTGTGTATCGTTAAAATGTGTAATTTATTAACATACCTGTACATTACAATAAACATTAAACATTTAATTCAACTAAAAGTGTTGAAATTAAGTAATTTCACGCAATTAATATCAACACACGGAAGCTCCACTTCTCAATTAAAATAATAGCTACTCGTGTAGCTTTCAAACTAATTCTTACCTTGTGTTACACAGGGGAATCCCAGAATAGTCAACCAACTACTTAGGTAATTACATGAAACGAATAAAACGCACAACATTGAGTTACAGCAATCTGTTTATAAATATTTTTATCTACACACGTATCATAAATCCTCTTTACTGAGTACAAAAACCGCACGTTACGATCAGCATAATGTTAAACTACTTGGTGAAAACTCATTTCTTATCTGAAAAATTACATATTATGACCATAATGTGTAATGTTTCTACACATTATGACATTCAAATTTCGAACGCCGACGCCCGCCTCGTGCCGCCCCTAGTTTGTTTGTGAAGTTGGTACTGACATTCAAATTTCGAACGCCGACGCCCGAAGTTGGTGCTGCAGAACAAGCTAAAGAACTGCAGAGCCACAATGCCGGTCAAACATGCGGTTCCTGAACACATCAAAGAGAGCTTATGATATGTGTGAAACTGAAACTAGTGTATGTAACTGTACATAATTAGGCATAAAAACTCTCGAGTGATATTATTATGATACTCGCCTTCGGCTCGTTTCATAAACCCACTCTCAAGTATTAATGCCCTCCATTATATAGCAGTCACATAAACTACTATAATAACTGCCTGTCCAAAACAGTTTATAAATTTAGCAAGACGCCTGGCAATAAATTTGTAGGGGTGCAACAGTTAAGGCTATCTAAAATAGAGACAAGATTTGTAGTGGTATCACTTTCCAGCACTCACCATATGTCTAAAATAAACTAGGATGTAGGGATACAAGACATCGTTCTAAACACGGTAAGTATTTATGCAGATCGTAGCATCAAAATGTACCCTGTACATTTTGATGCTACGATCTACTATTATACTATCTATTATACTGTCTGTGTATTACATAACCCTCAGTAGAAGCACTTAAAGCTACAATGTACCTACTCCTATATCGTACTAGCAACGGTTCCCGGTGCAACTTGATAGATAAACCTCCTGAATTGCGTGCACTGTACGCTTCAGCTAAAGTTTCAGACCTCAGTATATTCAAGATTAGTCGCATTACTTGTGCTAGCATTAAAGCGCAACTACTTGATACCGCAATATCACAAAGTTCACTCTACCCGAATAACGAATAATACGTAGTCCCGAAAATGGAAGACTTGTTATTGCCCGTCTTA
Source organism: Argyresthia goedartella (assembly GCA_949825045.1). Classification (NCBI taxonomy): domain Eukaryota; kingdom Metazoa; phylum Arthropoda; class Insecta; order Lepidoptera; family Argyresthiidae; genus Argyresthia; species Argyresthia goedartella. Next base: position 19,476,845 of record OX463810.1, read on the forward strand.
TCACCCTAAGATGCAAATGGAATCTATTTACGGATGGAAAATGTTTTCATGTGGCAAGCGTGAAATAAGCTTAGCGAAAAGTAACGGGGAAAGTGCGGAATGGGCTTGGATGTGTCGATATCATTTAACGTTACGCAGCGTAACGCTCCCCCAGCCTGACGACTGGATTTTTTCCACACTTTTTGTTAAGTAAAATATAATTCTAGTCGTACCTATAACGAGTAAGAAACTTACTTTTTCGGTATACCTGAGATGAGACACGATTTGATGCTATCAGGAAATCATGAATGTCTTAAGTTAAGCTCAGAAAAAGCTTTTATTTAACAGACGATTACACGTGGGATATCGGGGTATTTTTGGTAATTTATGTCTTATTTCTTACAAAACAGCAGCGCGTGAAAAACTTAATGCTTTCTGCTACTGCCTCAATCAATAAGTTCTTAGGATGGTATTGTTAAACTTATTGGCAATGATTTGTGTTGAGCCACACAGAAAGTAATAACATGAACCAAGATACTCAATATTTACTGTTCCGGATAGGGTTGCTGCGTTTCACAATATTACTTGGATATTTAACTAAATGATTGCCTGAAATAATTTTGCTCATTGACATAATCAGAAAACTCTTCTAAGACGTTGTGAGATCTTGTCGTGTACGATCAGTATTCTTTTTGCTTATTGGCCAAGCAAGTTCTCCGTCCTTTGGATCATGCTCACGCAAGTTTTATCCATTTTTTGCCTTTATACAGTCCCAATTTCTTTCCGTATCCTTCTGGACGTTAACCATACTAACTGTATCTGATACTTGGAATACTTTTACCATCTGTGTGTCAACCATAGGGTGTATGATTTAGAAGTCGATAGCGGCTGAGCGCTGTTTGTCGTAGGTTCTGTCAGAGACATCGAGCCTCCAACCTCGCCACTCGTACAAATATTTTGCATCGGAGCCTCTGACCAACAGCCAGCCTCTGCCGAACCCAATACCATTTGCACTCCTCAAACATCACATGGGGTTATTTAGTATGAATGAATGTAACGTAAAGGCAAACAGGAAGAATCACGTTAAGTCTCCAGAGAAATTATGGCGCAAATCTTTCCCATTCCTAGTAAATCCTCAACTTCTGTCTGCACCGCCATGAAAGCTTTGAGTAGAGGTTGTTCTTTTAGTGGCAATAATACAGTGATTGGCTTCAATTACGGCACCCGCATCGTTCGTTAGCCTCCCTTCAGTTTTTTCGGTTTCTGGTGAACGATGAGATATAACGTTTCTCCTCTACTGTTCTTGGCATATAAATGATCCACCAGAAACTGTCCCACATCCAACGTTGTTGTGTGTGAATAATTGCTCGGTAGTAAAAAAAATAAGTGAGTAGGTTAGTAAAATTGCAAAAAAAATAATAATCTAATAACCAACCTCCAAAAAACTAAAATTATGCAATTTCACCAGTCTCAAGCAAACCCACCAAACTTACAAATAATCTATAATAACCAAAACACAGAAATAGTTAAAACCATAAAATTCCTCGCACTCGACTATCATTGTGGATGGACACTTCACATATTGAAATGTTGCCGACAAATAGTTCTGTATCCCCACTAAGGAGACTAGCACATATTGCGTCCACAGAGGCGTCTACGAGTATTACTGCATATTTTGGCTATGTGCACTCTATACAAAGCTATTGACGACCTCCTGTGGTGCTGCGGTAGTGGCTCAGCCTACCATGCGAGAGGTCCCAGGTTCGATCCCCGGCTGGGGATACAAAAAAAAACGTTTCTAGTTCCCACGACACAGGGTATCCTTGTGTGGGGCCAGAAGCAATGTATGTGCCTGTATGTAAATGGTAAATGGTAAATGTATTGAAGGAAAGAATGACTTCAAACATAAAAAATAAATGCATTAGGGCTATTGCTGGTATTAAACAATAAAGAAAGATGCAGACCTCATAAAAAAAAATCTTAACATTCGATCAATATTCATACTTACTAGAATATCTTATGTTTATAAAATTATAATAGTTTTAGTGAGCGCAATAAAATACATATCAAGAAACTTACGGAATAAACACCACCCAATATTACCATTTCCTAAATTCGCATTTTATAGGAATAGCGTATTCCATGTATCTGTTACGGCTAAAGCTAGGTGTGAAACTAATTTTAAGTTTAGCCGGCTAGTCTTAAGATTAATTTCGATCCTCGGCTAATGTCCGAAGTCATGTTCGTTTGTGATAACGGATGTCATCTTTAATCGGCTAGACTGCACATTAGCCGATGCGTTTCGGTTAATGTTGGACATTAGTTAGGTAATGTTGAAAACGAAGTATTCGTGCGACTGCGGGGAGCGGGGCGGGGTAATTTTATTCAGATGAGAAAGCTATTTCTAATATCAGGCCAAAACACTGCGGTAGCTTAGGTGAAGGGTAAAGGGGGTGAGCTTTATCCTTCGTGTTAGGTTGAACATGTAAGAACAACAAAAACTATAATAAAAAGAGTATAAGTATTTTTTGTTGTTCTTACATGTTCAACCTAACACGAAGGACAAGGGGGGCTTCGCTTCGCTCACCCCCTTTATCCTTCACCTAAGCTACCGCAGTGTTTACGTCGGTCTTTAATTAACGGTCTAGGGTGTTAGTTAAGTCTCTGATTTAATCAACCAACTGCGACATATATAAAGCAGTGGCTCGGTTGATAGAAATCGACAATCCCTGATGATGTAGCGCAGGATGCCGTGTGGTCCCGCAGATCCCTTTGGCATGAGCAGTCTCAGTGCTCGCTTAACCTTGGTCAGCTGCAGTTTCTCCATATGTACTCGCGTCGCCCCGTTCCCGTCTCCAGCTTCCAATATTGCTGCATCCACATTTAAATCGGGAGTTTGTGTACTAACTTAAAGCTTATCAGACGAATTCATGAACTAGGAAACAGAATTAAGTCAGTCGCTCTCGCGTCCGCTACACACACCGGTTCATTGTGGACCGGCCTCACAACACAGAGTTCTCTTTCAATGAAACAATCTTTCGAAAAAAAACTATGTGGGTATTGCGTATGTTGTTGTTTTATAAATTATTTCCTTGTTTCTGTTATAGTATAAAACATTTGCTTTGGATAGATAATGCTTTTCGATAACACGAGTTTTTTATTTACGGTTAAGAACGTACTTAAGATTGATGGGTCTATTTTTTATGATTTAAAACGTGATATTAGAGCGGCAACTCGGAAGGAAGTTGAATTTGTTAGATTGTCATTACAATTTGCACCTTATTTGTATAGCAATAAAATATTTTGCAATTACTTGTAATGTTTAACGATAGGCTATTAAAGACTGATTTTATTTGTCTTGCAGAAAGTAAAATAGACCTTTTTATATAGTTTTTGTGATGTAGTTTTGTGCGCTATTTCTATTTGTCTTCTTTCTGAAATATACAAAGGATAGTTACAACAATTATTTAGGTACCCATTTTAAACATACATTTTATCGATTTTCCCAATTATTGCGCAATTATTTAACACAAAAAGCATATTTTCAGAATCCTCTAGTAATGCCCTTTTTTTGGACATAAAAAATTTAAAATGGACACAATTTTTTTCAATTTCAGAAACGGATTTCATTCTACAGCATAGTTTTAGACCGTGTTTAGAAGTAGAAATCTCTAGCAGGAAGCGATTCCTCCAAAATATCCTAAATTGAAGTCTCTACGTTCAGCCATTTCCGCGAAAATCGGGTCTGTGGCACACTTTTTTTCCACGGAGTTAAACCATACGGATTACGTCGTCATCTGAGGTGACGCACGTAACCCTAAAACAAAGCGATCGATGGAGCTCGGTGCATTTAGAAAATATAAAGTGCTATGACAGGGAGGTGCGAAAGACAGCGTCGATTTGAAACTCTGATAGGAAACTCGCGTTTCCTTTGAACCTCTACACTGGCGGTGCTCGCTTGAATTATTCATATTTCCGGCAAATATCTATGAAATGGGACTCTCGCAGGTGTAAACGTCTGCTATCAAATCTGGCAATATACGATCGACTAGCCTGGATCCTGGATGAGTTCGTATTTTATTTTTGTCTAGGAAAGGTTAATTCAACAGTCTTTGTCAATATGGCAAGTAATATTTGTGTAAGTACACAGTTCAAGTAAAAATATCTTCATTTGCTTCTTACAGTAACTCAGGATTACTGGAGCTTGATTTCAGAATTTACTTCAGAATTTTCCCGGCAAAACAAGACTTGGCTACAGCCAGGAAGCTGCATACTCGCGCGGTCATTGTTAATGAACAATAAGTCCAACTGTTCAAAAGTACCTCCTTAAATTGGGACAGAAGATGTATTGGTTGGTGCCTTCCTATCTGTGGCGTGTATCATCAATCACTGAGGGACGACACAGGGTCCAGTGCGAACTCTTTCCTCCTCAACTTGGTAACGAGCTCGTGATGAATAGCCTCAAGGGCTGGACGTAAACAACTTCCATTTCAGATTAATGAGCTATGTTTTTAATGGTGCTGATATTTTTAAGCTGAGGAAAATTCATACAACTAGGACTCTAGATTAGCTATTTATCCACATCGCAGTATCTTAAAGCAGTGTTTAACAGTCATATTAAAAACAGCCCCTAATTAACTTCATTAATAAGAAAGTAACGAATCAACTCCTAAGATTCATCATTGTGCTGCTAATCAATAGATTCCAGCCCTACTAATAAAAATGTACTAAACCATCCTTAAACCACACTTATGCTAAGGATAGTTATGCTAAGCATAACGTAAGAATAGGGAGAGGATATTTTCTTACTAATATACTCGGAATAACTTCGACGTATCTATTCCTTCGTTCCGTCACTCTTATAACTTCATTCATTCAGAATCCATGGACAAGAGTGTAAAAAAAAGACATTTGAACTATGGTTGTTATCATCTGTCAAATAACTGTCTGTCTGAGCTTGTTTACTTTTCGGTAAGAAATTGTATTTTAAATATAAAAATGGCTAAAATACCTAAATGTGTCATCTTACATCAGCACGATTGCATCGTATATTTAATTCACAGCTTTAAATAAAATAACACGCGTCTGAACACGTTTTTCTTTCATTACAGCAACTACTAAGGGAAATAATTAAACCCTTTATAAAATAATAGAAAACAAGGATCTTAGTACAAACACCAACAAAGCCAGAATTAATGCTTGGACAGAAATAACCGAAAAGTAGGTACTTTGATTAACTTGGTGAATTACACTTGAGTGTATATATATTGCTCCAACTAAATTATTATTAACTTTCAGCTTTAATACAGCAAATGCAAAGATAAGGGACAAGAAACAACTAATGAATCAATGGAAGTTGTAATGGTACACGAGAGTCAGTACATTTGATACTTCATTTTGCGTGACAGAGGGCTAGCCCATCGCCGCGCTGTTTTGAATACGAGAATCGGTTCATATAACGTTTGGGGTTTTGCGTAACTCAGGGTAAGTTAGCAAAAAAACAATGAGCCGACGCGTGGTTTGTTTCCAGGAACAGAGTTCAGGTCATGTTTTTTTGTCGCATTCCTGCGAGATGTGTAGGGATCAGAGCCGATTTGGCTGCGCGTTGAATAAATTATGAATAACTAAATAATGAAAGGTTATTGTGGAACGATACGGAGAAAGCTATTATGTTGATTGCAAATATACAATTGCGTTTGAGGTATGAGATGGCGAGTTTGACACGACTAGTATGAATAGCATTCTAGTGGTCTTTGTCCAGCGCGCTAGCGGTCGGGAAGGCTTAATTAATCGCAACAAGCTTTATGGTCAGCGATCAACAGATTTTGTGTATCGGCCATACCGAATGACTTGAGTGATAACCTACGGTTGATCACAGTGAATATGCGTACACACAATTTGTAGAACGGCGGATCTGCATGGCATGGTTGTAATTAGACCCTGTGTAGTTAGTGATAAGAAGCTTCGCTTGGGCAGAGCCTGTTCGCAAAGGACGCCATTTTTTTCCAGACATGTGGGGACTATAAATACGATTGCGGGGGAAGGGAGAGCATTCAGTCTCAGCGTCTAGCTACTGTGACAGTCGTCTTTCACGAGTTCTAAACAGTTTTGGTCTGCCGTGTTACGCGTCAGAACTGGGCGAATTGTGATTGCGAGTTTCAGTGGATTTTCGTGAGTGTCTGAAGCGCCGAGATATACCTCGGTTCCTATCCTTTATATCAACCTACCCTAAATTCCAAAAATATCCTTGGTTCGTTAGATAAGAACTTGTAGGTAACTGAGTCTGAGTCTGGGCTTGGAGCGACCCTAAATTCCTTTTTCCTTCACCATAGGGTTCCTGGATTGGCTCTTAGGATATTCGCGGGCTAATCCTCTCCTCATTCCTTTCGAGTAGCGAGTTTTGAAATTCCCACACACACAGTCATTAAACATACAAGCACATTCAAATCAAACTCAACCATTTTCGAGTGGTGTCGATAATGGACGTGGTATAACACTAGGTTTTTAGACTAGGCTAGACAGGAGTTTAGTTGCGGCTAAACCTAGGTTGGCAGGGCATAGGGAGACTGTTTGATCGATGAGGTTCCGCGAATGGAAATAACAAATTCAGAACAAAGTTAAACCGGTGTCAACACAGATAACCTATCCTGTTGATATTTTGACATTTGAGTGTTGTCGGGGACGCGCGAAGAGATCAAATTACAGTCTAAAGTTCATTGTTTAGGACCGGGTAGGTTGTTTTGCTTTGCCTTGGGTCAGGTTGGATCCAAGTTGCATCTTTAAATTAAACGTAAATTTCGCTGGAGGTCTAATGTGTAGGCTGAGTCAAATATATATGATTAGGCTCAGTCGAGGACGTGCTGAGGCTAGTGGAATTCATAGATCGGAATTTATCGAAGTATGCATTTCGCTATGGTGTGGATCAGATCTCCTAAAGTGCTAATGACTACGTTTCGATAACATCCAGCTCAAATTGCGCAGAGTTGAAGGTTTCAAAACGTTACGGACCTTTTGAGGTAACCGCTAGTTCAAACCCATTTCGGAAAACCAAATCGCAATTGTGTAAACCGGTCCTTTCGGATCGTTATTGCCGTGAACTAATTATATAATTGGAACCACCACAAGCCGCTACTAGCGAGCACATGAAATATCATTGAGTACTCACGTCGTAAAACTACGACGGATATCTATACGATATCCCAAACAAATATTACAAATCGTGGTCGACCACTAAAAGAAGTGCCAAGCGCCCATATATACAAAAAATAAATGGTACCATCACACAAATACAACAACGATCGATCTGGCGCAATACACCGCTGACAGATGCGAATTACCGGCTTGCGGACATATATGCTTCTCTGTCTTAACTTGAAACTCTAAATTCCTGAACCAATCTTTCGCTCGACTATTGTACGCCTAACGAACTTCTCAACGAAAGAGAAATTCGGACTTATCATTCTTAACTTACAAATTTTACAGCTGAATCGGGACATCTCTTTTTGGGGTAGGTAGAATAGACGATCATAGTACTGATAGCGGTGGCTCGACCTTAGCCGTTAATGCCGTTACAGATTTTCTGGTGCCGAGACCGAAGGATATCCTAGATAGTCTGATACCTAGATATTCTAAAAGAATCAAGGTCTAACGCGTTACTTTTAAAAATAACACAACGTAGAAACGATTTTAAACAGTTCAGTTTTGTAAGTAAGAAATAAGCAAAAAAAAGGGGCATTGTTTTCACAATTCTTCGTACGAGCTACGGCGGTTTGGTGTTCAGGAATAATGGCCGGCCGGCTTAGGAAAAACGTTAGTCGGGTAGTACAAGACGATTCACTTTCGCAGACAAGTGAAATGGCGTCAGGACAGGTGACGCAATTGTTATCTGAAATAGTGAATAGATTAGACAGTTTGGAAAGGGGTTCTAGTGCGAGCAATGCTAGTAGGACTTCGAACAGACAGACTGACAGACAGGAACTAGAGACGTTTGAACAATCGGTAGAAAAACGTCAATCATGCATTGTGAAAATGACACAGAAGTTGCCGACATTCGATGGGCGGAGTTCGGAAAATCCGATGATTTTCTTAAGAGATTTAAAGGCTTATATTAAAGTCTCGGGAGATAGTTCTAGGGCTTTGATATGGGCAGCGGATAGTTTGGTAGGAATTGCAAAAGTTCGAATGAGCATATACAGAGACTCATGGCGAACTTATTCGGATTTTGAAAAAGATTTCAGAGAGGTATTCTGGGGTGATAATGAACAGGAATTAATTAAACAAAGATTCCTAACTGCGAAGTTTGATTCTAAGAAAGGTCAAAGTATGGAAGAATTCTTTGCCTCTCAATTGAATAGCATATATGAGCTTACGATACCGTTTACTGATACGGAGAAAATCAACACGATTTTCAGACAGTTGCCGCGTGATATTCAGGTAGTATTTTTTGCTAGAAAGGAACCAATGACTATAAGAGATGCGGTCGAGTTCCTTCGGCATTTAGAACGGAATGTCGATGGGGGATTAAGTGCGTTTCAGAGTTCGGAGACAATGAATACGAATAACGTAAGGCGGAATAGCTACATGCGTGGGCAATATCGAGCTATGCGAATAAATACGATGCAATATAATGCGGTCATGAATTATCCACAACTCTTCAACGCTTCTTTAGAAGAATCTTCTTATTTTAGATCACAGGAGCAGGCCACGGAATTGGGAGAGAGCTCGCACTTCAGTTGGCGGAACTAGGAGCGACCGTTGTATGTTGGGACAACGACGCGAGACACAACAATGCAGTTGTCGACGAGATACGAAATAAAGATGGCGAGGTACATCTCCTACGGTACTGATCCTTTAGGGTTGGATATAAGGAACGGCATGGACCTGCATAACACACGTATTACTTCAGGTTGTTGAAGGATTTAGTATAATAACGAGTCGCGTGTGTCTTGAGAATTTTCTTAACCTCTGGAGGCTCTTATGTTGCCCCTTGATGAAGCTCCTTTCAGGCCCCGCCTCTTTCATGTCAACCTTCAGACCTTATATCGAATCTATAATGTTTTTTCCGATCTCTCTTTCTAATAGAAAAAGAGGTAGGCAAAGATGACCCGGAAATGATGACGATGATGATGATGTCCGACCGATTTCAGTCTTTATGAAGATCTAGACAAATTATGGATGAGTATCACCCACAATATCTCTTGAGTTAAAGACCTAGGGATGTATTTCAGAGCTTTGGCTACACAGTGGACGTGACAGCACGGGAGCAGGTCTGGGCGCTCGCCGCGCACATGCGTCGTCAGCTGACTGACGTCTCCATGGTGATCAGTAACGCGGGGGTGCTAACGTGCGCGCCAATTGCGCACCTTCGGCCTGAAGCTGCCGCTAATATCATTGAGGTCAACCTAATGGCGCATTTTTGGGTACGTTATTAAACTTACTTCGGGTCTTTTGCCTAATGGCCAATCTGCTATCTTAATCACTATCCACCTGTCTACTTAATTCCCCACGGACATCTCCCCAACAAATTACCAGATTCACAGCCATTTTCGAGTCACTCAGTAGTGTCGCACCGCCTTTGAAAAAGCTTCAAGTCATGCAATGAGGAAGCAATAAAAATTGCTAAGAGTAATACAGAAATTTCAAAACTATATAGCAAGTCGAAGACGAAGCAACACGATCAGGGGCAGTACAAGCCGCCGCTGATTGACTATCACCTTTACAGCAGATGAACGTAAATTTGGCAAACTTTCGCAGGTAATCCAAGCCTTCCTGCCGAGTATGATCGAACGGCGACGCGGACATATTGTCGCCATCAACTCCAGCGCGGGCCTGATGCCGTGTTCAGAGATGGTGCCGTATAGTGCAGCCAAGTTTGGACTTAGAGGTAACTGTTGGTTATCATGATCATTGCCCAATGTGATATTTATATCTCTAGAAAAATATAGGAGTTAAAATGCTTAGAAGAAGGTGAAATACAAGAAAGTCTCTTCCCTCGAAAATGGGCCAAAAGAAAACTGTCATTATCTTAACTTTGGTCTTAACTCAACTAATCAACTATTTGGATGATCCAGGTGATCTAAGGGTAATTAACAGACAGACAATATTGTGGGCGGATCCCGCCTTCAAGTCAACTTATCTCGCAGAAAACGTCAACTATCGCTAGTCGTTGTAGACCCTACCACCACCATGAGTCCCTGAGTCTCCTGATGGGAAGGGCCCGTAGATACGCGCTTGAAATCGACTCCTAATAAAACACAGCTGTTTCTTTCAGGTCTTATGGAGTCTATATCGGAGGAGCTCCGCCTGGACACCTGGACGAGGAATATCAACACGACGTCGGTGTACTTGGCGACGGTGTCGACCGGACTCTATCCGTCTCCCTCGCACCGCTTCACTTCGCTATACTCCGAGGTCACGGCGAAAGAAGCCGCTGGGATTATTATTGAAGGTGTGTGTGTGTGTGTAATGATCAATGAACCATTTAAATTTAAGGATTGGATTGTTTTGCCTTGGACTGTTAGGTACCTCTCGAATTTGATCTTTATTTTATATTATGTAGTAAGCAAATAGTTCAAAGTGAATCTGTCTTTTCAGGTATTCGCAAGAACCACAAGAGCATCTGCATACCAAAATTCATGAAATTCTTCATGGGACTACTCAGCTTACTGCCGTATCGAATAAGGATCATTTTCACAGACTTCTTCAACTTTTGTTGATAATTTAGTTATGTTTTAGTTTTCTAATGTGAGTTATAGATGAAAGCTGTCTTGTGAAACCTTTACAATGCTTCTAGCAATTATTTAGTTATAATAAAACCATACAAATTAGCTTTTTGTTTCTAATTTTGCTGTAGTTTATTTCCGTCAGGTACAAGAATGATAATTTAGTTTACTACGAATCACAGAATCACCGCAATGTTCACAAATCACTGTTTCCATTTCACAAATGTGTTTATTCTTCAGTTTGCTCATCTTGAAAGTTTTGTTGCATAATAAACAAGTGTTGTTACCGTTTCTGTGTAGCTGGGAATGCCGCATCAATGATGAGGAAGTGGAGTAACTTTGACCACAAGATTCGCAAAGGTGACACTGGGGTGCAGTGGTGATTGAATGCTTTTGTACATGACAATATAATTGAGACTTGTCTGTTGATGTAAAACTACATATTTTACATCTGTAACAATAGAAAATTAAATATTGGCTGTAAGGGCATACAGTTACAATAATAAAGAGATTAGCCATAATAAGTTTATTAAATCTACCTACATTGAGAAAAGCGATCATAATCCTCTCTTGACTGACTAGATTTAAACTTTTTATGTAACCGTGCCTTTAGCCTTATATCCCGAATTAATTCGATAGTATACCACTCGGGATAACTGTACCTTGGGCTTGCTCTATCTCGCTTTTTTTGGGGAATGCAATCAACAAATATTGTATAAAGCTTTTCATAAAAAAAAAACTCGATTCTAAGTCTAGGCTGTATATTTGATTCCAGTCTATAGTTTCAATCGATGAATATAGCCTGGGAAAATCCGCTTTATTAAAGTTCCAATCCGTCGAGGGAGTTCCGCCTGCCGCGGTCGCCGGCGCCGGGCCGTCGTGTTGGTGCGTTGTCGCGGGCACGTACTCGACGTCGCGGCGCGAGCGCAGGCGCAGCGTGATCTCGAGCGGCGGATGGTACGCATCAACCGGCAGTAGCGGCTGATCCGCCGCACACACGCACACCTCCGAGTTACCCGGTGTACTCAGCACCAAATCTAACGTCCTATCATTGCAATTTTTAACTCCGTTACTCTGACTGAATCCACAGTATGTTAGCAAATATTCATAGTAATAAATGTATTAGAAGAACAAGAACATAAATTAAAATCACCTATTATTAAAATTTCGCTATACCTATTACAAAGTTGTTCAATTAATTCAAACAATATCATGTACTCACAGTCTTTACTATTAGGCGGTATGTATACTACACAAATAAACACCAAAAATCTATTACGTAGGTACGCCGCTGCGCATACGACTTCGAACACACGATCGTCTATTATGACGTCACTCGACATGAGCATCTTAAGAAGGTCACGGAAGACACACGGGTTTGTATGTGGATCGCTGTTTGCGCTATCTGTAGTGTGTTAGTAAAATGCTGTTTCCAGCTATCTTTCATTTGTTTTTCTTTCTGTCAAAAGGAGTCATTCTAATGAAGAAATTCATTTTAAAATTTTATTAAAAAAGGAAAAAATGTCAGTAAAAGTAGCACAAAGTTAGCTTAGTGCGATATCTCTTCCGTGCAAAGTCCCCGTTACTCCAGGCGGAAAGACCCGCAGTGTGAGAGGGACGAATCAGAAAAAAATGAAAAAACCTAGCGCTAAACAACAGAATATTTGTTTAAAAATAAACTACTCTATTTTGTTAAAAAGTTTTTTAGGAGATTTTGCGAATACATAATATCTACATTTTGAACGCAGTTCCACAATGAAATTAGTTAGGATTTCAGAATTACAGGAAAAAATAATATAATTTAAAGGTGTTTTCGTAATTAAATTCTATCGAGAAAATTTCATCCAATCGCGTTTTTGTTTTGGTGAAAATCTTAATCAAATACTCAATAAACGTTTGCCCAAAAATCAAATCTGTAGATGACTTCATGGTGGAGTAAATGGATTCGAAAAAAACCCCATTTTATTTTCGTAGTACCTTAAGCGTTTTCAGTCCGGGAATTTTTATGTCAAAGATGCACCTCACTGTGGTCGCCCTAGTTACGGATAAAATGGACGCCATTTTTTTTAAAGTAGAGCAAGATTGGCTTTACAGTAGTTACGACATAGCTGAATAGATGGGTATTGACCACATTTTGACCCATTTGCAAAAGCTAGGTACACAAAAAAGGTCGATATTTGGGTGCCACACGAGCTCACTGAAAGAGACCTAAAGAACCGTGTACTCATTTGCAATTATTTAATGAGACGTAATGAGACCAAACCGTTTTGGAAGATACTAATATCGGGTGATGAAAAGTGGATCACTTTGACCACGACATGCTTCGCAGACTGTGGCAGAACCCGGGTTGAATCGCAATAAGGTGATGCTGTGTGTATGGTTGGATTGGAATGGCATTGTTTATTATGAGCTTTAACCACCGAGCAGAAACATCGATTCGGATCCCTACTAATGAGATTAAAGCATGAAGTTGAGAAAAAACGGAATCGATCAAAAAAAAAGGGTGTGGTCTTTCATCACGATAACGCAAGACCACACACAGCTTTAGCAAAAAATAACTGAGTTTGGCTGGGAGGTATTAATGCATCGTCCATATATGTATCCCTGATCTTGCACCTTCAGATTTCCACCTGTTTCAGTCTCTTCAACAGGTTTCAATTCCCACAACCCGACATAATAGGAAGGCGGAGGTTCTTACCTGGCATAGGATCTCAGGTTCAGTAGACTCCAGCAGCAGGATTGCAGTGTGTGCAGTTTCCGGGCTTATATCGTAGGGGTGGAATGAGTTATCGGACTTCTCTACCGCTCGGTTCTCCCTCTCCTTCTGGAGTGGTTTCGCCATGATCAAGAAGGTTTCTTTTCTTTGAAGTAAAATATAATTTCAGCACCAAGACGAGTTTTTTGGTATCCCATCCGTCAGTAAACATTATATTACTGTCAAAATCATGTCAACATTAGTCAATCTTCCTTCACAGCACCTACCTTCTTGTCCAACAAACTCAAATATCGAATTTCAAACTCAACTGTCATTCTGACAGTAACAACAAACATGCCGCTGTCGCATTTTTAAATAGTTTTACACTTATGGCTAGAAATAATGTATTCGTACGTGTAATAGGGGAGGCTGCACGGAAATTTAGGGCTGTGCAGGAGGTATGGATACTCCCGTGGTGGGGTAGTGGGGGTTTGGCTTCGGCACCACTTTGGGCTTTGGACACTCTGGTTCTGATAGTGAAATTGTGTTCTACTTGTGCGATGGCAGTATGCAGGGTGTTGATACCGCCGGTTATGAAGTCGTTGCATGGGGAAACCGTTCTGGTAAGCGACGCAAACACGATTCCTTTTGTATTTTTTGTGATAGATACCACCTTTGTCTGAGGCACCGGTAGTTGATGTATCTGTGATTGAGACCATGATGACGGACGCCTTATGACTGAGACCATCTTGGCCAGACAGAGCCAAAGTCTTTTTTGAATTTAAATTGAGATCGCTTTGGAAGATATCCTCGGTCAGAGTTCGGAGACAATGAATACGAATAACGTAAGGCGGAATAGCTACATGCGTGGGCAATATCGAGCTATGCGAATAAATACGATGCAATATAATGCGGTGAGTCGTAGGAATAATTATAACGCGGGAACGAAGGCGCGAAACGAATTTGGGACGCGCGCTCGCGGTTATTTTCGCGGTAGAGGTAGACAGCCTCAGGCTAGTTTCAAGGCAATAGGGTTCCAAAGGGGCAATGATGTTTCAGATAATACAGAGGCAGGGCAAAGTTCAAGTGACAGAAATAATGCGATAAGTTCGAATTCAAAAAACTAGTGGACTCGCGCGGGTCGTTCGCGCTCAGATATTTATTACGTTTTGGATGGACAGCCGATCAAATTGAAAAAAAACATAGACTGTATGAATTGTGTAATTTGGATTCGAACGTGGGTGTGAATGAATTTATTCAATTATTAGCGCATAAGGCGCATGGATATGCCGTGTGTTTAGAGGAAAAATCTAGATCGAATTGTAGAGATCGAAATGACAGGCGTTTACATACGATATTCAGAGACGACGATTCGACTGAGTGTGGGCGCGATTTATGTTGTACATTGACATTACCTGAGATAGATGTGCGTATTGGGAATATTGTTGTAAGGAGTTTGATTGATTCGGGCAGCGAAATCAGTGTAATTAGTCGGAGAGTGTACGATGAAGTATGCAGGCAATTGGGAAAACCGACGGAAATACCGATTCCAAGTTTGAGAATCACAGGTGCATTTGGGGTCAGTAAGGAAAAGGTTGATAAGTTAGTTACGTTACCATTAACAATAGGTGAATGCGTTATCGATACTCCAATGCTAGTATTAACAAGGGTGCCTAAAGATTTAATTTTAGGGTTTGATTTTATACAACAGACGCGAGCCAGTTTAATGTGTGAGGGTAATAAGAGGCTAATTATACGAAGCGCCGGGCGGATGTGTGAAATACCATTAGGTACTGGCCCTAATCAGGATTCTTGCTGTTGTACAATGGAAGTACAGGACCAAGATACCAGTAGAAATATGATAGAGGAATATGTGAATAATTCATCAATACCTGTTGAACACAAAACAAAGTTATTGTCGGTGTTAAATAAACATGCAGAGTTGTTTAGCGATAGGGTAGGTCGGACAAATAAATATATACATGAGATAAAAATGAGAGATGAAACGCCTTTCGTAAAACGAAGCTATCCCATACCGTTCGCATATCGCGATAAAGTAACAAAACGTTTGGAAGAAATGGAACAGATAGGTATTATTAGCAGGCAATCTACGGATTTCAGCAGTCCATTGACTTGTGCACTAAAGAAGTCAGGGGAGGTCCGTATATTGCTAGATGCACGACAATTAAACACGGGAATGGTTGGGGAAGTTGAAACTACACCTTTAATGAGTGAGATATTGCAATCGGGGCGCCGAATAAACTACATAGGGGTTATTTATATCAAAGATGCGTATTTTTCTATACCATTATCAGACGAATCTAAACGATACACGGGTTTTGTATATCAAGGCAGAAGTTATGTTTACAACGTTTTACCTCAGGGGTTGAAAACCAGTGTGGGTTAATTTTCGAGGGCGATGGACTTAATTTTAGGGCCAGAGGTTAGGTCATATTGTTTAAATTTTGTTGACGATTTGGCAATTTTAACTGAGGGTGATTTCGATCAGCATTTGTCTCAAGTGGACACGGTTCTGAGTAAATTGAAAGACGCGGGCTTCACATGCAAACTAAAAAAATGCGAGTTCGCACAAAAAAAGGTCAAGTTATTGGGGCATATTTTGTCTACACAAGGTTTGCAAATGGACCCGGACAAAATTGAAACACTTAAATTATATCCGTCACCCAGAACTGTCAGGCAATTGAGGGCGTTTTTGGGGTTCATAAATTACTTTCGGAGGTTTATAAAAAAATTTGGAACGTTAACACAGCCCTTGTACAATTTATTACGGTCTGGAGTCAAGTTCGTCTGGAGTGCGCAGGTGCAGAGCGCTTTTGACGAGATAAAAAAACAATTCTCAGGAAGTATAATTTTGAGTCAGCCATTGGCGGGAAAAACATATTATGTTCAATGTGACGCCAGCGCTATAGGAATTGGGGGCTATGTTTATCAATTAGATGATTTGGGCCAGGAACGAATTATAGGGTTTTGTTCGCAGGCATTTAAGGGAGCTCAAACTAGATGGTCTGTCAGCGAACAGGAAATGTATGCAGTTATATACACTTTAAAGCGATTTGAGATATATTTGCGGGGAGAAAAAGTTATTATTAGAACTGATCATAAAAGTTTGACGTTCATTAAGTCGTAGACTTTATTGGGGGCACGCGTAACTAGGTGGGTTATGTTTTTAGAGCAATTCGATTATAACATAGAATTTGTGCGAGGGACTGATAATCAAATTGCCGACACGCTAAGCAGGCAAATAACGGGACCTGGAGGTATGATTGACAGTATAACTGTTCAGCCGGGAATATTCTGGTTTCAGGCATCGAATACCGCAAGTGTTATTTCGAGTTTACGGGACATTGCGAGATTACAAAGCGAAGATGAGCAGTTAAATCGAATTAGCGGTTGTATCAGACGGAGGGTGGTAGATACGGGAACGAGAGGGTTTGATAATTACAAGCTAGTAGGTGATACGTTATATTTTCACGTGCCGAAGCGGAACGTACAGTTGTTAGTAATTCCGAAATCACTACAGGAGGAACTAATTTTACACATTCATGAAGAAATAGGTCACTACGGCACTATAAAATATTAGCACTGTTGAAGGACAGATATTATTTTCTTCATATGAGTAGGGTGATTAGCACGGTGATAAGAAGTTGTGACATATATCAAAAGGTCAAACCAAGTACTAACAATACCGTAGGTCCTTGTACACCGGTGTTGGCGGAAAGGTTGGGTGAGAAAGTTTTCTCGGACCTTTATGGGCCATTGCCCGTAGGTAAATTCGGATATCAATATATATATGTGATTCAAGACGTGTACAGTAAAGTAATAAAATTATATCCAATGCGAAAAGCGACAGGTAGGAGCGTGCTCGCTTGTACAAAGAGATTTCATAGGGAAATACCTATCAAAACTATAATTACGGACTCAGGACCACAGTTCATATCGAAAGTTTGGGAATTTGGTCTCAAACAGCTAGGGATTCGGGTCACTCATACATCGGTGTATTGTCCAAATTCTAATAGCGTAGAAAGAGTGAATCGCGAGCTAGGTCGACTAATTAGAACTTATTGCGGCGGAAGTAATCGTAGTTGGGTCGACGTGTTACCGGACATTCAGAATTGCTATAATAATATCGAACACACAAGCACAGGCTTTACGCCTAATGAAATAGCGTTTGGTAGGCGGGAACCGTTAACTATTGACAAGGAATTAGGCGATGAAAGGTTATTAGGTCATAGTGTGCGAGATACGGAACAGGTGCGGAATGTAGCGATAGAAAACTCTAAAAGTTCTAGTGAACGACGTAAGCGACAGGCAGACAAACGGCGTAAGTTAGAAGTCTATCGTATAGGTGATTATGTGAAACTTAAGACTTTTGTGCGTTCAAATAAAGAACACAAAATCATGCGGAAATTTTCATTGTTGTATAAAGGGCCTTATGTTATTTCGGCAGTGGTGTATCCGAACTGTTATACTTTAGTAGATCCGGGTTCAAATGAGATATTGGGTAACTTCAATACTATAAATATAGCCAGGTATTATGTGAGGACGAATAAGGGCGTAGATAAATAAGATAGTGTATAAAAGTTATATAATTAAGCTGTAAGCTGTAAATTTGAGTAACTACTTTGTAGATTTAAGGATCTTGCATGGTTTAGAAACAAAAACAAAAAAAAAACAAATAAATAATAAAAAATTGTATATATATAGTAATACGAATTAGGATAAGTTGCGGGTAAGCGAGGTTGTATAGTTAGATAGATAAATAGGATAAGACAGGAGAGAGCTCAATCGAGTTGTGTAAATATTATATACATAATTGACAGATTCATCGGTCTGTGTACATGATTTGAGATGTCCGTACATATAGAGTAGATATGGACAAAGCATGGGTAGCATAGTGGTAATGAGATCCTTGCGCCATGTTTAACTGAGATAAACAGTGTCTCAAGGTCTGGGAGGGGGCTGTAATGGTACACGAGAGTCAGTACATTTGATACTTCATTTTGCGTGACAGAGGGCTAGCCCATCGCCGCGCTGTTTTGAATACGAGAATCGGTTCATATAACGTTTGGGGTTTTGCGTAGCTCAGGGTAAGTTAGCAAAAAAACAATGAGCCGACGCGTGGTTTGTTTCCAGGAACAGAGTTCAGGTCATGTTTTTTTGTCGCATTCCTGCAAGATGTGTAGGGATCAGAGCCGATTTGGCTGCGCGTTGAATAAATTATGAATAACTAAATAATGAAAGGTTATTGTGGAACGATACGGAGAAAGCTATTGATTGATTGATTGATTGATTGATTGATTGTTGATTGCAAATATACAATTGCGTTTGAGGTATGAGATGGCGAGTTTGACACGACTAGTATGAATAGCATTCTAGAGGTCTTTGTCCAGCGCGCTAGCGGTCGGGAAGGCTTAATTAATCGCAACAAGCTTTATGGTCAGCGATCAACAGATTTTGTGTATCGGCCATACCGAATGACTTGAGTGATAACCTACGGTTGATCATAGTGAATATGCGTACACACAATTTGTAGAACGGCGGATCTGCATGGCATGGTTGAAATTAGACCCTGTGTAGTTAGTGATAAGAAGCTTCGCTTGGGCAGAGCCTGTTCGCAAAGGACGCCATTTTTTTTCCAGACATGTGGGGACTATAAATACTATTGCGGGGGAAGGGAGAGCATTCAGTTTCAGCGTCTAGCTACTGTGACAGTCGTCTTTCACGAGTTCTAAACAGTTTTGGTCTGCCGTGTTACGCGTCAGAACTGGGCGAATTGTGATTGCGAGTTTCAGTGGATTTTCGTGAGTGTCTGAAGCGCCGAGATATACCTCGGTTCCTATCCTTTATATCAACCTACCCCAAATTCCAAAACTATCCTTGGGTCGTTAGATAAGAACTTGTAGGTAACTGAGTCTGAGTCTGGGCTTGGAGCGACCCTAAATTCCTTTTTCCTTCACCATAGGGTTCCTGGATTGGCTCTTAGGATATTCGCGGGCTAATCCTCTCCTCATTCCTTTCGAGTAGCGAGTTTTGAAATTCCCACACACACAGTCATTAAACATACAAGCACATTCAAATCAAACTCAACCATTTTCGAGTGGTGTCGATAATGGACGTGGTATAACACTAGGTTTTTAGACTAGGCTAGACAGGAGTTTAGTTGCGGCTAAACCTAGGTTGGCAGGGCATAGGGAGACTGTTTGATCGATGAGGTTCCGCGAATGGAAATAACAAATTCAGAACAAAGTTAAACCGGTGTCAACACAGATAACCTATCCTGTTGATATTTTGACATTTGAGTGTTGTCGGGGACGCGCGAAGAGATCAAATTACAGTCTAAAGTTCATTGTTTAGGACCGGGTAGGTTGTTTTGCTTTGCCTTGGGTCAGGTTGGATCCAAGTTGCATCTTTAAATTAAACGTAAATTTCGCTGGAGGTCTAATGTGTAGGCTGAGTCAAATATATATGATTAGGCTCAGTCGAGGACGTGCTGAGGCTAGTGGAATTCATAGATCGGAATTTATCGAAGTATGCATTTCGCTATGGTGTGGATCAGATCTCCTAAAGTGCTAATGACTACGTTTCGATAACATCCAGCTCAAATTGCGCAGAGTTGAAGGTTTCAAAACGTTACGGACCTTTTGAGGTAACCGCTAGTTCAAACCCATTTCGGAAAATCAAATCGCAATTGTGTAAACCGGTCCTTTCGGATCGTTATTGCCGTGAACTAATTATATAATTGGAACCACCACAAGCCGCTACTAGCGAGCACATGAAATATCATTGAGTACTCACGTCGTAAAACTACGACGGATATCTATACGATATCCCAAACAAATATTACAAATCGTGGTCGACCACTAAAAGAAGTTCCAAGCGCCCATATATACAAAAAATAAATGGTACCATCACACAAATACAACAACGATCGATCTGGCGCAATACACCGCTGACAGATGCGAATTACCGGCTTGCGGACATATATGCTTCTCTGTCTTAACTTGAAACTCTAAATTCCTGAACCAATCTTCCGCTCGACTATTGTACGCCTAACGAACTTCTCAACGAAAGAGAAATTCGGACTTATCATTCTTAACTTACAAATTTTACAGCTGAATCGGGACATCTCTTTTTGGGGTAGGTAGAATAGACGATCATAGCTACTGATAGCGGTGGCTCGACCTTAGCCGTTAATGCCGTTACAAAGTGTTTAAAACTGGCTTCAAAGAAGGATTATTCGCAATACAGAAAGGCGACGGTTAAAACTGGAGGTGGGCCAAAACCACCATCTCCTTCTCCAGGCACAATGGATGTTATTGACATGATACCGCAAGAGTTTGAAGTGGATACAAATGAATTTGATGTTGATGGAGTTAAAGTTAGTGTTCTATATAAATGTAGGCATAGGTATACTATATGCTATGGGTTGGTAGTAACATGAAGGGTTTACTTTTATTTTGCAGGATCTCACCAAAGAAATACAGAGGATGATTATAGCGATATTTATCTGGTATGTTAAATAATTAGGCATGTAATTTGTTGTGTGCAATAATATTAAAATATATTTAAATATATTATTTGTTTCAGAATAACAAAAAAAATATTATCATCGAGCAAATAGACTTTACAGGCCCACACTGGAACTTCCACTAATAAATCTTCAAATATTGCGGTAGGTAGTAATTCCCTCTCAATGTATTTTGATTTGTGATTGGTGCAGCAGGTTGGGATGTCTCATTATCTTCTTCATCCGTGAAAGGCTCCTCTTTCAGCTCAATAGCTATATTGTGTAGCACTGCCAAGGCCACCAAGTACATTTTTGTATTTTCAAGAGACGTCCGGAACCCATTTAGTAGACACCTGAACCTGGATTTCCACACACCAAATCATCTCTCAATCGTGTTTCGTGTCCTTATATGAGCATAATTATATGCTTCTTCCTTAGGAGTTGCAGGATTTAGCACCGGTGCAAACAAATAATGGGTCCCCTACCCGGAGGCCCCTAGCAATCTGCCATTAAATGTTTGACCCTCTTCAAAGAATTCTTTCAGCTGGCTTTCATTGAAAATCCGAGAGTCGTGCGTGCTACCTCGCCAATGTGCAACAATGTTATTAATTTTCAAAGTTGCATCACAAACAGCCTGAAATAATGACAAACTATGAATACCTTCATAAGTTAGGTAATCTAACTTGTTAGCTAGTTAATCTACAAAGAATAGGTGCATACCTGAAATCTGAAAGAGCTAAATCCTTTGCGATTTATATAAAATTGACCACTAGGTCCCATAGCTTTAGGTATTTTTATGTGTGTACAATCTATGGCACCAACAACCGTTTTAAATCCAGCTATTGCCTCGAATTTTTCCATACACTTGAGTTGCTCGTTGAGAGAAAGAGGCATTTTAATATAATGAAACCTTTTCTCCAACAGTGCCCTTGCTACTCGTCTACATACTGTTGTGACTGATTGCTGGCTTAGTCCATGAATATCTGCCGCATCATCTTGTATCTGAAATATTACAATTCATAACCATTTTATTTAGGCATGAACCGCCGAATTAAAAAGACAATTTACATGCCTAATTGTGTTGTTACTTATGTATATTTCTTATATATGTTTATCACTTACTTGATTGCGGCCCCAATATCTTAGAGCTATCATGATTTGGAGAATTGAAGATAAACCACTATCAATTATCAAATAACTACCTATCAGTTGATCCAAAAACATAACACCTCTTTTGGAAAATCGATATTTTACACAAAATTCTTCATCGCTGTGCAATTCAAATGGATGCTCTCTACTTTTGAATGTTTTCACTTTTCTTGCGTTTTGCATATCATTGATGAGGTTCGCCAGGTTATCAATTTCCTCCACTGCCTCAACTGCTCTGGCCATTTTGATTAAATACCTAATAAATCAAACACAAAATCACGCGCACCGCACCACGTTAATAGGTTATTCCGAACTTAAACAAGGGTCGGGGTAGTAATAGCGGTACAAAGGACTGTTACGCCGAGGTTATGCTAGGTTTAAGTTATTCCTAGTTTATTAGTAAACATTTTGATTATTCCTAGGATAATCCTCGTCATAACTTTTATTCCACGTTTATTAGTAGGGGTTTAAACGAGAAATTACACGGTAAGAATAAATAGATAGATATATATATATAGATTGATAGAAGCTAAGGCTATTAAAGATTCCATTTATAATTCAATAATTTAATTTCCTTTGTCGTCTAAATACGTATAGATATCCCTTAGTATCCCTTGCACCGCCGCCGCCGGATACCCGCTACCGGTAGCCGCGTGCCATTATAGGTGAAAAAACATCCAGTTCATCTTACCAGCAACTGTGTTTAAGTACATGCAGAAAAAGTTTTTATGTTGCGATTATTTTGGTACGATATCTTAATGAATGATAAATGCTTTATTTAAACCCCTAGGTGCTAATAAACCCTTGCTGCTGATGTCTTATGAATACTTGATGGTGACAATATTTTATGTGGGAACCTTCTGTACATATTCATTCGAAAGTAAACATTGTTATATTAATTTACGCGGGGGAAGTTAAACTAATTCTATCTACGTTAAAGCTTTCAACAGCTTAACATTAGGTACGCGAAATACCCACGCCCTTTATCATGGTCGCGAAATATTTACTAAGGTAGACATATTGTTTCTCCAAAAGCTTATTATAAAAGCGGCAATTGTTGTAACAAATAATTTTGATATGACATTTATTTTGTGACAATCCTCAATTGTTTAAGTTTTCCTTTAAATTATGAGCGTGATCATCTAACATTGTTTACGGTGCAGTCCGTTTTATAACTTCAGAGATCTTTCTGTAAGTTGCAGAAAGAATTTATAAATTTTAAGAACTACATTAAGCACGAAATCCGTCTTTAGTGACACTATAGAGTTATAGACAGACTTCAGTGCTTAATGTCGTAATTAAAGATTTTTTTGTAATCGACAGGACCGACCGATCAATATTTTGTAAGGAATTGTGTGTTCTTTGTTAGCTGTAGAATTTTTAATTTTATTTAAGTAATTGAAACTGGATTAAACAACAAAACACTTAACATCAATTCACAAAGAAATAAAATATCTTCCTAATAATATTATGAGTCTGTTTATTGATAAGGTAAAATCCGGTTAATTTATGTTTTAATACTATTTATCTACACAGGTATCATAAACTCTCTTTACTGCGTCCAAAAACCGCACGTTACGATCAGCATAATGTTAAACTACTTTGTAAAAACTAATTTCTTATTTGAATATTGAACATTATGACCATAATGTGTAATTTTTCTACATATTATGACATTCAAATTTCGAACGCCGCCGCCCGCCTGCGTGCCGCCCCTTCTTTGTCTGTGATGTTGGTACTACTGAACAAGCTAAATAAGTGCTGAGCAATTATCAATTCCACCATGCCGGTCGAACATGCGGTTCCTGAACACAATAAAGAGAGCTTATGATATGTGTGTAGATAAACTAGTGTATGTAACTGTACATAATTAGGCATTATGTAGCAGTCACATAAACTACTATTGCGACCATTTCACAGAGTATTTTATTGCGACTTTGCCTGCTATGCCATGTGCTGATTGGTAAAATTTTCAAAAGCTGTTGAAATTCTTAGACGTCCGAATTACACGATAAGGCTACTTCTCTCATACAAAAAAAATAATCAAGTGCGATTCGTTCGCGAACGAAAGGTTCCGTACCACCGTACAATAGTAGGGATGGTGTGGAGTGAATAGTTTGGATTTTACATAGAAAAATGTTGTTTACAAAGTTATCGATGCGGCTGTTTTGATACTCCATGTACGTAACCAGGTGTATTTATAAGTTTGTATATGGTTTACCTAAATAAAAAACTTGGGCGATTTCGGGTAGATTTTCCTGTAATTTTTGGCAAGTTCTAAATTCTGTATTTTTTTTTCATAATTTTAGACTGTAGTTTCGGAGATAAGGGGGTGAATGATAACTGTTTGCACTTTTTTCGCTATAACTTCTGAACTTATCAAACAAAAAATAATAATAGAAAAGTTTATAAAGCCCTTTTGAAACTACATAGATTAATTACTATTACTTTGACTTGAATGATTAGACCAAGCGTTTTTGTCATGTACACTCAGAAAAACATGTGGCATCCATACTTTTAGTTAAAATCTCGAACGCATCTGGAAGGACCGTTTAAAGTCCAGAATGTATAGCATGATTTGGTGCAGACTGTACAGTACAAGGTAGGGAACAAAAGGAATCAGATGTCAATAGAAATCAATTTGTAGTTTGTGCTACGGACGTTAGCTTTGTAGAGTAGCCTCCAGGTCAAGCGTGCAATAATAAAGGTCCACTTTAATTATAAAAGCTGTGCGAGCTGCTCCAGCTTTTAATAGAAAAGCTCAGTAAGTTGTAACGAGTAAGTTTAGAAGTAGTGTCGTGTATTTTCACGTCAAACAACATAAATAAGTTAACGGAGGTTTATGTAGGTAAGGTAAGTAATAACCCCTAATTTGGCAGAATAACAAAAGCTGTGGAAGAGTTTTATGGGGCATATATTATGTTAATAGGTATTCAAATAAAACTAGATAATATTTAAAGAAATTTCGCATGTAAGGATTGCTCAAAACACACTGTAAAGTATATACTTAAGTAGTTGTATCCGTTCATATATAATGAAATGACCTTGTTCAATCACATTTTGAAATAATCATATTATAATTCGAGATTTCAATAATTTTGATATGACGTAATATTGAGCTTCTATCTCCTTCGCAACGCGTTTGCACCGCCTTGACTTCTTGCTCTCATAGATGGAGTTGCTGCTTTCTGGCCAAGACTCTCTCAATCGATACAGCGTCCAAGTGGAAGGTGCGCATGATTTACATAAATCGTCCTAGTATCAACTATTGAATGCAGTACTGTTATACTTTTTTATCTACGCGCGTATCATACATGCTCTAAATTCGACTCAGAAACAATGGCAGAAGCAGGGCAATGACCTGCATTATGACTAATCGAATAATCGATGCGTTAAAGTAAACATTTTTTGTCTGTGATCGTCGAATCGTCAAAATTGTCAACTGTCTTGACGTCTGTACAGCGCCTCCAACATAACTGTTCAGGTGGCTTAAACACGAAACTAATGCCCTCCCGGTATGAAATGACATTAGTGTGACATAGTCTCTAGACGCTACTTTAGACGCTACGCCTATACGCTTCGATTCATCGATGCGTTAAAGTAAACATTTTTTGTCTGTGATCGTCGAATCGTCAAAATTGACAATTGTCTTGACGTCTGTACAGTGCCTCCAAACACGAAACTAATGTCCTCCCAGTATGAAATTACATTAGTGTGACATAGACACTAGACTACTCGCTTCGCTCGTCCCATAAAAAAACACTCGTGATTTAAGGCCCCTTATTATTATTACGACAGTTGCATAAACTACTATTGCCAGTAGATGTGGGTAGACTACAAAAAGGAAGGAATATTCGGGTCGTAAAAAGAAAGGAATAACAGAATTAAATAAAGCACTTGCACCAAAACATAGCATGCTATCGACAGATACCGTTTTTACACAGCTCATGCGTAATCTTTCCTTTGCAGCTTCAACTGATATAATCGATGGTCTAGTTTGGTTTGGAGTTCGTCAAGTTTTCTGCTACTAGACAAATATTTCAGTCTAACGCTGAGTTGCAGCAACGATCTATAGATTTTAGAGCCCTGCCAAACTCTAATGGGCGTTACGTAAAGGCTTGTGAACTGTCGTCTACATTATGTACTCAGAAATAAGAGCCATGTTCTATCAAAAAAACAATATTTTATGAACTTGACATGCCATTTGCATTTTGCGGGGCTTTAAAATTTAAAGATCGTTTCTGAAATTGGCTGTATGTCTTCCAAATATTTGATCTATGCATAGTATCCTACGACTCTTATCAGTATATCACCTATAGCAAGTGTCACCATGTTTATAAAGCATACTTGTCAATTGTCAATTGTAAGACGGGCTGGTTTCCGCAACTCGACGACGAAAGCGCCTATTTTGCGTGTGGGTGGGAATGCGATATCATTCGAGCCAACCCAACTCCTCCAGGAACGCCAGCAGGACCTTTACGTTACCGGCTATCCCTGGAAGGTCCCTCGATTGACCGAGGCGTTTAGCCCTGTAGTCCGCTACTCCTGTGCACTCCATGAGGACGTGAGCAGCCGTTTCTTTTGCCTCCAAGCAGGCTCTGCCAAGGGGGCTGTCGGTAACACCTAGGACATATAGATGTTTATTAAAGAAACCATGGCCAGTAAGTGCTGCAGTCACCCGTCGCATGCGCGGCCTACTCAGTCGAAGCAAGGTCTTAGCAAGCCTAGCGCTAGGGGACGGCAAGGCCAGCTTAGCCTGTCTGCATTCCTCATGGTTTGTCCAAAGAGTGGCATGATCATTCCTGGTCGACTCTGTCAGAAATGTGCGTACCATCTTGAAGGGAAGAGGGATGATAGGTTCGGGACCATACGCTGCCAAGCTAGATCCTTTACGCGCCAACTCATCCGCTGCATCGTTACCTCTTGACCCGCTGTGTCCTTTTATCCATTGAAGGATTACGCGGTTATGTTGACATACCTCCATTAGTCATTTGTGACACTCGTAGATTAGCCCTGAGTTAATAGTGTTGCTATTTAGGGCTTGTAAGACGGCCATGCTATCCGAGAGGATTTGAATGGAGGAATCTCTTACCTTTCTCGATGCTATGGCATTAGCGGCCGAGATGATGCCCATGCATTCAGCTTGAAAGACAGTATTATGGGCACCCAGTGGAATGGCTATCTTGATGTTTAGGTCCTCCGAGAAGGTGCCTGAACCAGTGCCTTCTTCAGTTTTTGAACCATCGGTGAAAATTCTGAGCTCTTTAACGTCGAGCCCCTCAACCCGATGGTTTCATGTAACTGTATATTGTATTTTTAACAAATTGTTTAGGGATTCTGTCACTGCAAGCCATAGAGATGGAAATTTTTTTGTAAAATTCCCCTAGGATGGCGGTGTGTGAGGTCCTGTTTTTCCTCCAAAGTCCTAAGGTGTTGAGTCTCACCGCAGATGACGCGGCCTCCTGCTTAATGTACAGCTGGAGTGGCGGAAGACACAACATGGCCTCCATTGCTGCTGTTGGAGTAGTTCTCATACTACCTGTGATAGCCATGCAGGCCAGCCTTTGGAAGCTTTGGAGTTTGCTTACCATTGTGGTTAGTTTGGTCCTGGTCCACCACACCACAGCTCCGTAGCAGACAAGAGGACTGATCACCGTCACGTACAGCCAAAGAATGATGTTGGGAGAAAGTCCCCACTTTTTCTCCACCATTCTCCGACACTGCCAGAAAGCAATACTCGCCTTCTTTAGTTTGTTGTCAATGTGGCTACTCCAGTTGAGCTTGCTGTCCAAGGTTATGCCCAGGTACTTCACCTCAGTTGCTAGCTGGAGTTCCGTTCCAAAGAGCTTAGGTAGGGTATACATACCAAGAGCCCTATTGTTAGTGAACATGACCATTTCCTTTTTTGTTGGGTTAACCGCCAGGTCATATTCTAGACACCAGCGCTCCACGATGCGAAGAGCTGTTTGTTTAAGGTTGCACACTGTGCTTGCAAATTTACCTGTGGATTTAGGATTACCAAATCGTCGGCGTTTCCTACGGTGTAGTATCCATTAGCGTTAAGCTTGGTAGTTAGGTCGTTAATGACCAGATTCTACAGCAGCGGGGAGAGCACTCCTCCCTGCGGGCATCCCCGCACTACCTCCGCCGACAGGGACTCACCAGCTAGACGCACGATACGTTTATTAAGCATGTTTGTGACCCAGTTGTTTACAGCTGTTGAGACTCCATGCCTTGTTAGAGATGCACTTATACTGCTATGCTGCGTCTTGTCAAAGGCACCTTCTATATCAATAAACGTTCCAAGACAGATTCATTTGTTTTGAATCGCCTCTTCAATTGTGGATACAACTGCATGGAGAGCCGATTAAGTAGACTTACCCAAACTATATGCATGCTGATTCTTGTGTAAGGGTATATGTTTTAACGCTCTATCTCTCAGGTGCCTCTCGCACAAACGTTCGAGAGTCTTAAGCAAGAACGAGGTGAGGCTAATCGGCCTGAAAGATTTAGCGTTAGTGTAGTCGCTCCTTCCTGGCTTCGGTATGAAAACTACGTTTACTACTCTCCACCTTTTGGGAACGTATCCGAATCTAAGACATGCTTTCATGATTCGGACCATTATATTGATGACGGGTTCCCCACCCCACTGTAGAAGTGATGGGAAGATTCCATCTGGTCCTGCTGATTTAAAAGGTTTAAAGCTATTAATGGCCCATCTCACCTTGTCAGCAGTGATAATATTATTAGTTATGTCTAAGTGGTCGACAGCTTCATGGTGAACCTCTTCCGGCCACACAATCTCTTGAATAGTTCTACTTCCGGGGAAGTGAGTTTCCAACAAGAGACTGTGTGCTTCTGTGGTGGAAGAGGTATATGTTCCATCGGGTTTTTTAAGCGACCCTAGCCTGGAGGTGCCTTGTTGAGCTAGTATTTGCCTTACCCGATTTGCTTGATCAACGGTTTCAATGTCGCTGCAGAATTTCCTCCATGAGTTGCTGCTTTTGAACCATAGTCGTTTCTTGTACTTGGATTTGGCATCTTTGTAGTTGTCCCAATCCTCATCAGCACTGGTGTTCATCTACCTGTTTAGCAGTCTTCTGATCTTAGCACGCATCCTATCTAGATCAGGACCCCACCAAGGCTGCCCCTTGATGTTGGTAGGCGCTGGCGTGCTAAGCGGGCAAGTTGAATTGTAGCAGTCTATTGATGTATTAGTAAAATCTGTTACCTGTTGTTCGATTTGTTCGGGTCCCTCCGGATCTGGTAGAGTCTCAGCCCAAGCAAGTCTTTCGACTAGGATAGCTCTGTACCTGGTTCTGTCAGTCTTGCGTGGGTTTCTCTTAGGGACAGTTGGGGAGAACGCTGCGTTGATCTCGAAGCGTATCCATCGATGATCAGAGCATGACGCCTCGTTGGACACATGCCAGCCCCCAACGTCGTCGGATATGTCCGCCGTTGCCAGGGTAATATCAACGATGGTTCTACTTCGCTTGGTAACAAAAGTTGGTTCAGAACCTATGTTAAGCACATTAAGGTTTGTAGTAAATAGGTATTCAACAAGTGTCTTACCTCTGCTGTTCATATCCGGCATGCCCCACAGTGGATGATGTGCGTTCGAGTCGGCCCCTACGATGAGCTGGAGGCCCGACTTCTCGCAGTGGTCCACCAGCCGGCACAGGTCGTGTGGAGGCGGGTTGTCCTCCGCAGGCATGTAGGCGGAGGCCACCACGAGTTCGCGGCACCTAGCTGTGTCGGACAGTTGCAGCCTTATGGCACACAGGTCCCTGGAACAGAACTCTGTTAATGGCTGTGCTGGGATGTTGTTAGTGTTATGATATTATTTTTATATACATACTTTATGTAGTAGTCTATGAATGTCTATTCTATTACTCTTGTCTGTACTATAAATGCAATACTAAATAAAGCACATCAATATAAAAGGTTATGGGCATAATAAAAATGATTGATTAAACTACAATAAAATTGTAGTAGGTATAATGGTATAAATAAATAATCCAGGGACGTATCATTTGCGGTAAGTTGTATCATTGCAGTATATCAGCCACAACGGTGAAAACAATCAATGATGGCATCTTCCAATATTATGTCACAATTGGATGAAAAAGTAAATTTTTGCAATTGGAAATTTAGAATAAAAATATTACTAGAAGAAAAAGGCGTAGCTAACGTGCTATACGAGGACGCCCCTAAAGATGCGAAAGAAAATGAAAAATATGTACAAAACGATGCGAAGGCAAAATGTATAATTGTGCAATATGTGTCAGATAAATACTTAGATATTATAAAAAAGGCAGAAAAGAGCAAAGAAATGATGTGCAAATTGGAAGAAATATTCGAACGAAAAAGCGTGTTTAATAAATTATATCTGAAAAAGAAGTTATTGACACTTAAATGTCATGGAAGCCTACAAGACCATTTTTTGAAATTTGACGCCATCTTAAATGAAATGGAAGCCGCAGGCTGCAAGTTAGATGAAAGCGACAAGGTTGCTCACTTATTACTCACATTACCTGACACATATGAAACCGTCATAACGACACTAGAGACTATGAGCGTGGAAAAAGAATTAACAGAAGATTTTGTAAAGGCCCGATTATTAGACGCAGAACTTAAAAATAACGGGAAAGCTCAATCATCACAGCCAGAAGTGACTTTTTTAGCCTGTTTTAAATGCGGCAAACGAGGGCACAGAGCAACTGAATGCTACAGCAACAATTTTAAACAACAAAGAGGCCGAGCTCCTCACCGAGGCACAAACTCATATAGAGGACAGAGCAATTATAGAGGAAGATCGTATAGAGGTGCATCTAGAAGCACATATAGAGATCAAAGCCCACACCGTTCAAACGATAAAGTATCATTCATAGCAATGGCTGCAATTGAGAAAACAGATAACTTTATTTTAGATTCGGGAGCAACGAATCATCTGCTAAAAAAAGAATGTGAAAAATACGTAACTGAAATGAAAGAACTGGCAACACCAATAAAAATTCAAATTGCCAATGGAGAATTTATGATTGCACGATGAAAGGGAATTTTAAACACCAAATACCAAAATTTGGAAATTGAAATAGAAGTGCTATTGGTTGAAGGATTAAAACACGATTTGTTATCGATTAACAAATTAACTGAAAAAGGCTTTAACATTACCTTCAACAACAGTAATGTACTACTACAGAAAGGCAATATTCATATAAAAGGAGACAAATATAACAACTTATACACTTTAAAACTTGATTTGGTTATTGAAGAAGATTGTTACATAAGCGCAAAAGAAACCGATGACATATGGCACAAAAGACTTGGCCACATAAATTATAACGACTTGAAACTATTAAACTTACCAGTACCCAACAAGGTCTGTGATACCTGCATCGAAGGTAAAAGTACAAGAAGAAGCTTTTATTCACAGAATAATAATAGCAAACAAATCGGAGATTTAATACATTCCGACCTATGTGGACCTATAGATCCAATAGGAATATATGGCCATAAATATTTTCAGGTACTCATTGATGACTACTCACACTATCTTGTGATAAGACTATTGAAGACAAAAGATGAAGCGGAAAACAATATTATAAACTTCATTAAATTTATAAAAACCCAATTTGGACTTAAAACAAAACGAATAAGAGTAGATAACGGAGGAGAGTTCAGTTCAAACAAATTTAAAATTTACTGCAACAATAAAGGAATTCAACTTGAATATACAACGCCGTACACACCCCAACAGAACGGAACGTCAGAAAGAATGAATAGAAATATCCTAAATAAGGTACGCACTAAACTAGCGGACACAAAATTGCCTAAATACCTGTGGAGTGAAGCAGTCACAGCATCCGCTTACGAAATAAATAGAAGTCCAACCTCAGCATTAAATGGGGAAACACCAGCAAAAATATGGTTTGGTAATAACAATTTAACAAAACTACGAGTTTTTGGTAGCCAAGCTTGGGCTGTAATATTACCCAAACCAGCAAAGATAGAGCCAAGAGCTAAGAAATGTATAATGGTTGGATATAGTGGCTCGGGATACAGACTATATGATCTCAAAGAAGACAAAGTAATAATATCTACAGACGTCAAATTTAACGAAAATGAAACCACATACAAAGTGGAAAAGACAGAAGGCAACCAACATAAGTTTGTACCTTACATGAATTATGAAGAAGATGAAGCTAACGATAAAGAAGATGAAACTTATATGAATGATGAAGAAGATGTAATTGGAATGAATAATGATAAAAAAACAGTTAATGATAAAGATGATACAGTAGATGAGCCAACAGATGAAAATATTGAAATGGATATACATAATGAAACTTTAACAAGGCATGACAGTGAAGAAGAATATAATAATAGTGGAAATGAAAATGATTCTTTTCACAGCATAAATGAACCTGTTGTTCATGAAACAACAAGATCAGGAAGACTAATAAATAAACCAACACATTTAAATGATTATGAAATATATATGGCATATTGCCTGGCGAGTTTCGAAGATCCAGCAAGTTTTAAGGAAGCAATAAAAGATAAAGAATGGCAAGAAGCAATTGGAAAAGAAATTAATTCGTTAGAAAAGCTGCATACTTGGGAAGAAGTAGAGGCTTAAGGCAAAAAAGCGATAGACACAAAATGGGTCTTTAGAACCAAAGAAAGTGGACTTAAGAAAGCTAGACTAGTAGCAAAAGGATTCCAGCAGAAAGAGAGTTATTTTGAAAATAATTACTCACCAGTAGCGAGAATGAATACAATTAGAATGTTTTTAGTTCATGCAGTACAAAATGATTATAAAATATGTCAGATGAACATACCAACAGCTTTTCTAAATGGAATGTTGGAAAACGATGTATACATAAAAGCACCAGAAGGAGTGAACGTCGGTAAGAATAAAGTACTAAAATTAAAGAGAAGTTTGTATGGATTAAAAGAAAGCCCAAAATGCTGGAACGAAAGACTGAACAACTTCATAACAAATGAAATAGGACTAAAACGATCCCACCATGATTTTTGCCTGTACTATAACAGTAAAGTTTGGATGTTAGTATTTGTTGACGACATACTAATTACAGGAGAAGAAGAAGAAATAACAAAGCTGAAGCTCCAGTTATACAAAGAATTTCAGGCCAAGGATTAAGGATCAATTAATAAATTTCTCGGAATAGAAATAACAAGATCAGGTAAAGAAATGAAGATCAGTCAAACCAAACATATTGAAAAGTTATTAGAAAAATTTAAAATGACAGAATGCAATGGAGTTAAAACACCAATGGAGAAAGATTTACAGGGTAAAAGAACTAAAGATGTCATAGATGTCCCCTACCGGGAGATAATAGGAGGTCTCATGTTTTTGGCAACAGTAACCAGACCAGATATTAGTTATGCAGTGTCATACTTGAGTCAATTCTTAGATAAACCGGACACACAATGCTGGAAGCAAGCGAAAAGAGTTTTGCGATATTTAAAGGAAACTATCCACTTCGGCCTGAACTATAAGAAAGATCAAAACGAAATAAATAAAATTGAAGCATACTCAGATGCCGATTGGGCAGGCCAGAAGATAGACAGAAAAAGTACAAGTGGAGGTGTAATCACATACAACGGTAATGTTATTGGATGGCATTCAAGAAAACAGCACTGTGTTTCCTTATCAACGGCAGAAGCCGAATACGTCGCGCTGGCCAACACATGTTCAGAGGTAGTAAACATAATAGGATTAGCCAAGGATCTTGGTAAGTGCTTAACTCCTACCATTTACATAGATAACATGGGAGCCATCGCCATGTCAAACAGCTTCGAGAACAGCAAACGTGCGAAGCACATCGATATAAAATATCACTTCGTCAAAGACTTAGTTAAAAATAAAACAATAACTGTTCATCATATAGATTCATATAATAATGCTGCCGATATGTTTACGAAGGTACTGTCTGCAGATAAATTTGCTCATAATAGATTCCTGTTAAATGTTTATTAACAATTTGAAATGTTAATGTTCAATGTGTCTATGTTATTTATGTGCGTTGTCGTTACTTTCAATATTTGTTTGTTGACTTGTTATTTTAAGATGCGATTATAAATGTTAAAAGTTTGACCACATTTATAATCGAGGAGGAGTGTTATGATATTATTTTTATATACATACTTTATGTAATAGTCTATGAATGTCTATTCTATTACTCTTGTCTGTACTATAAATGTCAATACTAAATAAAGCACATCAATATAAAAGTTAGTAGTTATGATGCACGTTCTAGGGTTATCGTGATCAGTTGTAACGAAAAGCTTACCTCTCAAATTGGCGAGCCCTCGAATGCTACCGCGGTTGATCCACGGCTCCTGGATCAGAGCCACGGCAGTGCTGTTTGCCCCCAACCAGCGTCTTAACTGGGCCGTTGCAGTTTGGCTGTGTTGGAGGTTGGCTTGGAGGACTTTACAATCGCGGGAGAGGGATGCCATTTTTGGTCAACCCCTCCTCCATCTCCAAGACGAACTCCTCCTCCAGCCGCATGGACAGCTCCTCGCCCTCAGAGGGCACCACTGCTGGTTCTAGCTCATCGCCTTCACCAAGCAGCATGGCCTCCCAGCGCGCGTGCCCGTCCTGCGGTTGAGCAGCAGAACTTTCCCCGACTACATCGGGAACTGTTGGCTGCCGCTCTGGAGTGGAACTCTGGGGCATAGATACCCCAGTGATGACCAGCTTAGAGCTGGTCTGCGTTACCCACCGGTGGTTCCTTAATAAATTTCCCACCGGGTCCCTGAAATTTAAGGTAGACCGAACCACTACCAAAAAGGAGCTGTCTGCCCTTTCCCAGCAGGGTCGGCACCACATCTTCAGGGACGTCTGCAATGAGAAACAGGTTGTCCTGCTGCTCATCCACTTTCTGGAGGAGCCATCGGTTAACCTGTGCCCACTTGTTCATAAAGTGGAGGACTACGCCGACGTCGGGCGCAGACTTCCACTTGCCCCGTTCGTTGGGTATGAGCACCCCACATCGAACCCTGCGGACCATCTCCGATTGGCGTTTCACCACCAACTGTACGTTGGATGGTGTAGATACGCCGGAGACACACTCCCGCAGCCAGTTCAGGGAGTACTCGTCCTCCACGAACAGTTTAAGGTGGCCGTTCTCGTAACGAGGCTTGCCACCGAATTTGGGGTTTTCCTTGCTCGGATCCGCCAACGCTTCCCTCAAGATTTTGTCATCAATCTCGTTGAGGATGAGCGTTGACAGATCCTGTGAAATATGACCAGTAGCGACGTCAGTAACGGCGATGTACTGCTCAGACTTCACCTTCTGAGCATAGGTGACCCCAGCTCTGCGCGCTTCCGTGCACTGCTTTTTAGGTTCCACTCGAGGAGAATTACTGTCGGACCACCAGAGAACGCTACGGTAGGTTTAGCCCCGTTTGAGTCTAGGGTTGCCCCTTTGACACCACGGGAGCCGGTCACCTTACCCGCAGCTCCGGCTGTATTAACAGCGGGACCGCTAACGGTCGCCACCGTGGCAGATGGAACCCCATCTACGCCGGCAGCGGCCGATGCGGCAGCAAAACGCTGTTTCTTCTTCCACCGACGATTCGCCTTACGCCCTGGTCCGGTTTGCACCGTATCTGGACGTTTAGTCGATGGGCCCTTCCCTTGCAAGGATTGCTTGGGTGGTTTACCCTTTCGACCAACCGTCGTCCAGGCGCTGGCAAAATGCTCGGCGATGTTAGTCGAATGGCTCCGCGCACCGGGTTGCCCCGTGGCCCTGCCTCTCGACTCGCTTTCGGGCTTTGTGCACCTAACCTCCGCAGTAGAAGCACTACCGGATTGCATCGGTAGGTCATTGATGGTGTCAGTGCGCCCAGTTAAGGCTTGAGGATCTGCCGAGGCAGATTCTCGCACCTGTTTGGAGACGCTTGCGGTTTTCACCGCTGGAAGCGTTCCAGAGGGGTTTTTTGACCTGACACGATCCATGGTCAAATGTATAAAGATTCGTCTACTCGGTTTCCCACCCTCCACGGAGCCCGCACATTTGGGAGCGCCTACTCGCTTGGAACAGCTTTCAGTCGCTAGGAGTACCGAGTAGATATAGGAGCATAGGGCTGGTACTTGGCGCGACATCGGGAGCTCGCTTCTGTGGACGATGGGAACCAAGGTGTCAGCGACATGGTCCCACCGCCGTAGTCACCGAAGCTTACCCCGTCAGCATGGCCCATCCCACCGCTTTGGCTGACGCCTTAGCGGACCCTACACCCCTAGCCGTGGCCCTTTGACGGGACACTTGGCCGTTACCCCAACCCGCGGCTACGGGCGAGGCTACCGTTTTGCCTGAAATCCAGGCCAAAGAGGGCGTGTTGCCTTACGAAGCTAAACCCACAGCAACGCTCGGCTCAACCCCCCAGGACCCCTTCATCCTGGCCTACGGTGATCAACTGCGCAGACCACAAGACGCAGGTGAGTGTAGATAGTCTGCCGGGTACACCCACCTTAACCGACAGAACCGGAGGGACTTTTAGCCATCAGCTAGTAAGAGGTCCGGGGACCAGTCACTAGCCGCTGTTACCAGGGTGCACCAGGAGGAAGCAGAAGTTATGCAGTCGGACGTATCCTTCTGCATCACTTCAGCTCCCCCACACTAGGAGGTAGCTCAGAGCACCCTCTAAAGCATACTTAAAAAATGCTTTTTAAGAGCTCTCAACTATGGATTTCGCAAAGTGTACTTTACGTTTTGTTTACAGACCTGTTGTGATGATGACCAGTAAAATTATTGCTTGAAAAAATTGTATTCGAAGGCGTGTTGTGTCATCTAAACAACAACAACTAATATTTTCTACAAAATTAAATCAGGTTTCCTTTATGTCCCTCAGAGCTTATCGCCTTGTCTTCATTGTTGCTCGCTTATATTAAATGCAGTGTCGAGGCAGGATTGAATTATTTTTTGATCGAGTGAACAAAGCGTCGTGGTTTCTTGCTTTCTTATGCCTGGATTTCCGGTTGTTCTATCCACAGGTCGCATTTCTCAACCGATTCTCGTGGAATGTTGTAAGCAGGTTCAGGTAGGAAATTTTACAAACTGCGGTTATATCGGGTTACAAAGTTATTGGTGCGGCTACTTTCATACTCAAGGTATGTAACCAGGTGTAGTCATAAGTTTGTTTGCTTGTCCATCCGATAAACTTCACGGGTCGGGGATGTAAGGGGGTGGAAATAATGAAATACACCCTAAATTTCCTGTGTCGCTCGCGAGCTCTACAGCTCACAAAGCCAAAAATCTAGTATAAAGATGTACACGACGACCCGAATGGCCGAGTCGGCAGTGACCCTGCCTATGAGGCCAAGGTTCCCGGTTTCGAGTCCCGGTGCGGGCAAATATTTGTTTGATGAGAACGGATGTTTGTACTCTAGTCATGGTTGTTTATCTATCTAAGTATAATATTTATCGTTGTCTAGTACCCAAGATACAGGGAATCCTAGTTTGGGGCTAGATCAATTTGTGTAAATAGTCACCAAGGTATTATACCATTCTAAGTAAGTATATGCATTAGTACGTATGTGTGTGGCAAGATCAAAAATATAATAATATTGACGACCCGAATGGCCGAGTCAGCAGTGACCCTGCCTACGAAGCCAAGGGTCCCGGGTTCGAGTCCCGGTGGGGGCAAATATTTTTTTGATGAGATCGGATGATTGTACCCTAGTCATGGTTGTTTATCTATATAAGTATGTGTATCGTAGTCTAGTACCCAAGATACAGGGAATCCTAGTTTGGGGATAGATCAATGTGTGTAAATAGTGTCCAAGGTATTATTTTATTTATTTAAAAAAACGTGTCTAAAAATTTGCCTCTAGTTTTTGTTGACTGTTGAAATTATGCTTTACGTAATCAAATAAAGGGCTGAGAGAAAATTGGTGTTGATAGGTACGCTGACGTCATGAGAATTATTCATTTCAATATAGTTTTTAATAGGGTTCCGTACCCGAAGGGTTCCAAACGGGACCCTATTACTAAGACTTCGCTGTCCGTCCGTCCGTCCGTCCGTCTATCACCAGGCTGTATCTCAAGAACCTAGCTAGCTAGAGAGTTGAAATTTTCACAGGGGGTAATCAGGAACAGTAGTAAGGTCTTTTATAAACACACGTTTTTTTCACAAGAGGCCTAACCACGGCTGAACTCTAGCCGAGGCAATTTCTTAAGATGCGTGTGCTAACTACGAGGACAGAAGTGTATGCTAAGGAATTTAGAAATCACGACAAGCGTCTTGAGTTTAAAATTTGATAACATTAGGCAATAATTTAACGGATAGCCGTTCGTATTGCTAGCCACCATTATACATAAGGTTAATGGCGATGACGTCTACTATTATGAGTCATCAATTCTGGAAGAATGTGTTCACTACTGTAACTGCAACGCACTGTGATGCAGCAAATTCCAGAATTATAGCTCCCTCATTATTCTACAAAACGAATGGTGAATCAGAATTTTTCCATATTTTATTATTATTTATAGCTTTATCGCAAATTTAACATATCTGCTTAACGCTACTGTTTTATTTTAACAATTCAAACGGGGCTAATCCACGAGGTCATTAAGGGTCTCTCATAAAATAAATTGCGTAATAATCCGCGTACAATAAAGGATGGCTTCGCTGCGGCTTGGTTCTCTGAGACACGGTCGGAATGGGAATATACTCGCCCCCGCGTTAATTGTTCGTCTTTGTAGCAGAATGAGCAGTTTCCGAACCCACGATCCATTACGAAGGGTATTAGCCCAGATTTGGCTTGGAATATTAATATCAATATATAGAAATTGTGATTGTTAGTCGTCACGTCAAAAGGTACGTAACGGGGGCGAATGAGTTTATTTATATTATATTCTTCTGACAGAGCTCCTTGATAACGGTGGTTTATTTAACACATTCAACTAAGATTTTTTATGGTTTCAGGAGGTGGGGGTGAGTTTGTTTTGACTGCGTAGACTACCTATAGACGAAAGTGAGAAGAGAAAAGATTATATAAAAGGAAGATTTTTTTATAATTGTTTCTCTTCTCACTCGATTAAGGAATATTTTTGAATCATTTTATTTTATTATTTTTTACTTTTATTGCCTTAAATTACAGTGGTATAATGTGTTTAGTTTTAACATAAGTACAGTGTAATTTTACCGGTAAATTATAATTTAACTTAAAAAAAATAACAAATTATTAGATTTTTATTTAATTGTGCAATAAATAAATCATTTTATAACAGTATTGTCAACATACAATAAATGTTCAATATTCTCTTCAGCCATGCCTCTGCAAGATTCTCCGGGAAACAGATAAATTCTATCTTAGTATGGATAAATGGGCCGTAAATCAAATAACATAATAGCTATCCCTAATTTTGGGAAAGGTTGAAAATACAAACATTTTCGCAAATAATTTGACTAGCTACATTTCGTATGTCAATTTCTTTGAAAGTGAAGAATTTTTTGTCAGCTCGAGCTACCTCAGCGTTGGATTTAATAATTCCTTCCTAGATTTAACTTTGCCAGTTTCACGGTTTATTATTTTACAAACCTTCATTAAATTTTTTGAATTTTGTATTTAATGTGTAAAGTTTTTGCAGTTTTACAAAGCAACATGAAAGTTATGGAATATTTTAACATGAAATTTTCTACACAGGTTTTGTGTTCATAACCTCCTGACCGCAAAGTGACTAATGGTAGGACATAAAAGTTTGAAAAAATCTATCTCCTTTGGTTTGAATTAAATTGCGCAAACGTTCAACTAGTGACATCTTATATCATTTAAAGAAACTAAAATTTGTCTTTTGCTGTTGAGACCTAGTCAACACAGTTCTCAAAATGGCTGACGACAGGAGAGGTGCGGCTGCGCGCCGGCGCAAAGGTAAATAAATCCATTGTAATTATGACCCAAATGTCATGTTTTCATGCATGTTTTCATTTTTTTACATTTAGATGTAATATTAGTAACTAATAATGATTGTATTTTCAATCAAAAATAGAAAATCAAGATTTTACTGACCTCAAAAGTTTTATGTACTAAGGGTAGGGGTAGGAATCACGTTGGGTATTACGCTGACGGATATTTTTTTATGTTCTGTATTTAGGAACTCAGTTGTTAATTTATGTGTATTTATTTTTATTTTAGATCTATCGACTCAAGAACTTTTGGAATGTTTGGCAGAGTCTGATGTTGATTATTCCAGCGGCGATTCTGATGATGGTGATTCGACCTTTAGGCTGACACAAGAAGATATAAGAGCGGAAACTACATCTGATTCTGAGGACGATATCGAAGAATTACAGCCACCAACTTCGCCAACATTGTCAAACTCAACAGTCAGGGCAGCAAATTCTTGTAGACGTGGCAGCCGAGGTCGCGGTCGCGGTCCAGGTCAAGGTCGAGGTCGTGGACGCGGACGTGGACTACAACGTAATGCACAAAGTAACATCACTGACAAGTGGAGTGCTACTTCTTTTGGTGAAACATATACTCCATTACACGAGCCAGCTTACTTACCTGTCAACGATGAGCATTGGACATATCAAGATTACTTGAAACAATATCTCAATGATGATTCTCTCCAGATAATTGTAGATTGTACCAACAGAATGCAAGTTCACGTAAAAGGGAGATCACTTTTACTCACTCTGAAAGAACTTAAAGTCTATCTAGGTATTACGATGGTCATGGCTGCTTTACAATATCCTCAAATCGACATGTTTTGGTCAGAGAAATGGAGAGTTCCCCTTATTGCATCAGCCATGACTCGGTCAAGATTTTATGCAATTCGTACAAGTCTGAAGATAGTTTATGATCCAGAAGTGACTGTCGAAAGGTGCCATTCTGACAAGTTGTGGAAAGTAAGACCGTTGTTAGAATGGATTCGACAAGGTTGTCTGAAACAAAACAGATCAAAAAAACTGTCCATCGATGAGATGATAATTCCGTTCAGTGGACATTGTTCTGTTCGACAATACTGTCCAAACAAACCTAACCCTCTAGGCTTGAAAGCTTTTGTCCTTGCCACGCCTAAAGGCATTGTGATTGACTTCGAGGTATATCAAGGAGAAAATACTTTTGGAGAGCTTCGACAACAAGGTTGTGGACTTGGTGAAGCAGTTATAATAGGGCTTACCTCGTCTCTTGTACCAGGACACGAGCTTTTCTTCGACCGATACTTCACATCGATTAAGCTAGCTGATGAACTACTTCGTCGAGGCTTCAACGCTACTGGTACCATTATGCACAACAGAGTGCCAAAAGATTGCCCCATGGAAGATGAAAAAGTATTTAGTAAAAAGGCGAGGGGTACGACCGAGGTGAAATATAGAGATAATCAGATGATGGCAGTAACGAGATGGATGGATAATAAATCTGTTCTCATGTTGTCGACATTTTTGGCTGATAAATAATGTTCACAGTGTCAGAGGTGGTCAAAGAAAAACAAGGCTTATGAAAGTGTGACCATGCCAGAAGTCATTAATCAATATAACTCCAAGATGGGCGGAGTAGATTTGACAGATAGGATGTTGGCAGTCTGCCCGTCACGAAACAGAACAAAGAAATGGACCATACGAGTAATTTCTCATATGGTAGACTTGGCAGTAGTCAACAGTTACCCGCAGTGCAAGGGAAGAGAACAGAAGAAAGGTGTTAAGAGACTTCCAAAATTGAGAGATTTTAAATTAGAGCTTGGAACGGAACTTATCGTTGAAAATGATGAGAAAACTGATGATTCAAGTGACGATTCTATCGAAGAGCTGAG
Organism: Argyresthia goedartella; assembly: GCA_949825045.1. NCBI lineage: Eukaryota > Metazoa > Arthropoda > Insecta > Lepidoptera > Argyresthiidae > Argyresthia > Argyresthia goedartella. The sequence continues at coordinate 19,518,707 of OX463810.1, forward strand.
ACCAAGGCACAAGAAAAGAAAAGTTTTAATAAAACCCATACCATCACAAAAACGCAGAGGACAACAAGCAAAGCATTTACCAAAACATGAGCCAAAACAGATGAGGTGCCGAAAAGAAGGTTGTTACAAAAAAACTACAGTTTACTGTCAGAAATGTGAAATTTATCTTTGTTTTACTACCACCAGAAATTGTTACTCTGATTTTCATAAAAATGTTTAATTGTATCTACATATTTGTTGATTTATTTTTGTAAGATTATAAGATTAATCGTAATAATATAAAGTTTGTTTATGCCAAGGGCTAAAGTGAAAACTACTCAAATGTTGTGTGTTATAGATATTGTTTATTTAATAGAATTGTTTTTAAAAGGTGTTAGCAGAGTGACACGTTATTATTATTTTGTTTTTAACTAACTGAGAAATGTGATTTTTGTAAGTAATTAATGTAACTCAAGGTTCCTGATATTTTTTGTATAAGACCTCTAAGTATTTTGAAAGTAATATTGATCTCAAAACACTGATTTACAAATAAAAACCCAAGTAAAACAACAAAATGTATTTTTTGTTGCTATACATAGCTTACTAGTTGACCGCACAAGTCCTAATGATAGGACATAATTTTTTGACAATCATAGTAATAAAGCCCCAATGTCTCATATGTAGTACATAAAGAAAAGCTAGATTTTCCACGAGTAGAATTTTTTCAGCATTTTTTTAGTTAGAAAATACCCTATTCTGAAGCCAATTTCTGAATATCAACTTGATCGCAGCAAAAATTTGTCTCTGTAGTCAGGAGGTAAAGGTCACACAACATAAGTCTACATTTACGAATTTCAAAAAAATCCTTGTTTTTAATTTTTGACTGCCGATGTTGTCACTGACTTTCGTAAATTTAAAAACATTATTGAATTCTGTTTGAATAATGTAGAAGAAGTCTGAATAGATTTTGTTCGTGTTCTGGTCATATTGAAATCCGGTGCTGGCTGGTTATATCTAAGTTTTTCGTATACGTTTCTAGTCTCTGGGATGTAAAAGGCCTATAAAACAATGGATCAGTGTTAATAGCAATTGGGAATGAAACTGATTGACCTTTGTGATCAGATCAGATCAGCACAGTAAAAAAACGTTATCAAGTTTGGCTGGTAAAAGTAATTCCAGCTGCTCTAAAAATTCATGACATAATTTAAATGAATTTAAATAAAGTTTAAAGTAAACATTATTATTATAAAGTATTAATCATTGTTTCATTGTTGTATCCACAAGTAAATCAACATTAAGATCGCAACAAATAATCAACCTTTTTCTGTTATACAAGTTTTATTCCTCCATCATATTCTCAAATATTTCGAAATTACCATGGCTATTTTCATCCCTCGGGGGTCTACAGACACAAACAATAATATGACTATGTTACTCAACACAGGATAGCTCTATTTGCCTTTCTAGACTAAGTTCAAGAATATTCATCCCGTTGTTTTCCCTTATTTTTTATACTAATACGTGGGGCGCACTGTAAGTTTCCGGAATGAATATGAAAAAATACTATTAAAGGTACAAAATTAATTTATTGTTTTTCAAAATAATCTCCCTTGGCGTCTATGCACTTTTTCATTCGATGAAACCAGTTTTGAAAACTTTTGTGCCACTCCTCTGTGGTGACCTCTGAAACGTGTTTTTCATACTCCTCGACAGCCTCTTCTGGTGATGAAAATCGTTGACCGCGTAATTGGTTCTTAATTTTTGGGAACAGAACAAAGTCACAAGGTGCCAGGTCGGGACTGTATGCAGGATGACTCATGAGTTCTACATTTTTCGCCTTCAAAAAGTCGTTTGTCTGTCTGGCCGTGTGAGAACTAGCATTGTCGTGGTGCAGGATGATACGGCGTTTACGGTTATTTTTACGGAGTTCGTCAATAACTTCCGGCAAACAAATGGTCGTGTACCAGTCACTATTCACTGTACGACGATTCTCTAAAGCAACAGTAGCCACGTGTCCAGTTTTATTAAAAAAAGAAGCAATCATCCGCTTAGATGCACTTTTCACGCGCGCCACTTTGGTTGGTTTCGGCTCATCTTGAAAGACCCATACGCTCGATTGCTGCTTTGTTTTGGGATCGTAGCAATAAATCCATGTTTCGTCACCTGTTACTATGTCCCACACCAAATTTGATGCACCTTCGTTGAATCTGGGAAGCATGGCACTGCACCAAGTGACGCGGTCCGTTTTTTGAGCCTCGGTCAAGTTGTGTGGGATCCACCGCGAGCACAGCTTTCTCACACCCAAATGTTTGTGTAGGATTAATTGTATTTGACTCATGCCTATTTCTAAGGATGCGCGAATTTCATGGTAGGTCACATGCCTGTCTGTTTCAATCATACGGCGCACAGCATCGATGTTTTTGTTGGTCACAGCGGTGGACGGCCGACCATCGCGAGATTCGTCACTGAGATTGATACGACCACGCTTGAATTCTGCAAACCAGCTATAAACAGTTGTCTTGCATGGTGCTTCATTGCCAAAAGCTGTTTCAAGCCGAGCGATGCTCTGTTGAGCTGTCAAATTACACTTAAAATCGTAGAAAATCATACTACGAAAATTTTCCCGAGTTAAATCCATGTTGATGCAGACACACAATTTTTTAAATGGCGCCACAAGGTAAAAACAAAAGGCAGTCAGATGAAACAAACTGCATTCTACAGCCAAAGAGCTCTATTTTCAAATGTTGCAATAAATTTTTAAATATTGTTTATGTAAGTGGCCAGTTCCGGAAACTTACAGTGCGCCCTATGTATTAACGAAACATCCCTGTCAGCAGTCTTTCTATTGTATCAACTGACCATTACGTAATTATTAATGTTATAATACATCATAATATATCTGTATGAAACATGCCACCAAGATATAAAACCAAACAAAATATTATTATATAAGTACAATAAATATCCTATCAAATATTGTACCTTACCCTAAAATCCACTTTCACAACGTAGACCACAAGAGGGGGATATCAGTGTAACTACTTCAAAGCAACATTGTTACTGCTCCGACAGTAATACGGATTGGTCCAGCTGATCCCTAATTAGTGATGTGCAGCACTGTGTAGTACTGCAGGCTGGCCACTAGTTGGTCTAGTCCCTGCCAGTTTGCAGAAGCCAGTTAGTCGAGCCACTAATTCTGTACAGCTATATTGGAAGATTGCAGGATGTTACGATGTTGTTATTGATGATTATAGTTCACGTTTCACGGCGCTAGACAAACTTGATTGAGGTCGCTGCGAAGTTTCATACATTTTGATTTATAGAACTCAAAGTTACCTACTATGGGTACTACTTACTAGGATGTACTAAGTCGATTATTTAGAAATAAAAGGGAAATATCAAACTGCACATCAATAATACTGGTTGGCAGAGCAAATATCAAGGCATAATATTGCGGTAACTTAGGTGAAGGGTAAAGGGGGTGAGCGAAGCGAAGCCCCCTTTATTCTTCGTATTAGGTAGAACATGTAAGAACAACAAAAATACTTAAAACATAAAAATTGTTTTTGCAGATCCTTTTTTGCTGTGGAAATCAGTATTTTTGATGTGCGATTAAATACTAGCCGAAATAACACAACAGTTAAAGCTGAAACTTTATTCCACTGGTATTGTAACCTAAATGGTTTTCGATTTGTTTGACTTATTTGATCACAATGTTCCTAACATTTTGGTCCTAAAAGGCAGGCCTCGAATCAAACAAAACATATACATTTGTGTTGTTCAAAGCGTTAAGTATAAGGCTTTTATTTACAATCCTGTAAGCTACGCGAATTCGCGTCCGCATTTTGCCTCGCCGACATATCCCATAAAACATTACGCATGATTTACACGAAATACGGGTATCAGCGAGACAATGAATGTAAATGCGATTTATGCACAATGTCGGTCTCGTCTTCCATGCAGCACATATAACTATCAACTCGCAGCAATCACCAGGCTGGGGTGGGGGGACACAATTTGTGTGATGCTTCTAGAACGCACACACGTGTGCACAAATCTTTGTGTATCCACATGTGCACAAGTCATTGTGCATCAGGCAGGACTAGGTATTCGCAGAATTTGCGGCGTCTCGCGCCGCGCCGCCTAGTATAATCAAGGCAAATTTCAGAGACACTTTTTAAACCTGCGGCTGGGGTTTGTCTTTGGTGATTTTTGAAGCATTTTGACATTCGGAATAAGGAAAATATCTCAGCTCATAGGTATAATATATAGGATGAAAATATTAATAATAATTGTTTATTCCCATAAAAAATTGTGTCCATTACAAACTTGTAAAACACTGTTGTAAATTTTGTATTACAAACAGGGGATGTATTGCTACTCGCTAACAAGACAATAAGTACATAAACTAAAACCCGATTACTAAAATAAAACATCGCGTTGTAAAGAGTATAAAACCGATTACCATCGGGCCGTCAATATTTCTAACGTTTAGACTAAATGATAGCAAAGCAGCGACCAAGGGCTAGTAATATTTATTTGCTAATTAAGCCCTTTTATTCGATGGCCGGCCCTGTTCAAAATCTTTTGTTTAAGTCTGTGACTTTTTGCCCTTTAGACGGCGTCATATTAAATTTAGTGTTTAACACAGCCTATAAACAGTGCACAATCAAGACGCTTCTAACGATACCTTATTTTTTAAATTCAGATAAAAAGTTAAGATGTTCTTGTGATACAAATGAACATACATATATACATACAAACATATGTACAAATGTACATACTGGTCTAACCCAAAACCCTCCTTTTGGCTTCGCTGTAGTGGGGTGGAACAGGGCGGACCCTGTGTTTTAAGTTAAGGATATGTTACTGCTACTTCTTACTTTAATAAATGTCTCCTATAAAACCTTATTCAGATCTAATCCTACTAATATTATAAACGCGAAAGTTCGTGAGTATGCTATGTATGGATGTTTGTAACTCTTTTACGCAAAGAGAGAGATTTCTTCCAGCAAACTTACAATGGAGTGGAAAAAAGAAACTACAGGTAGACTTATATGCACAACATTAAATCCTACTAATATTAAAAACGCGAAAGTTTGTGAGTATGTATGCTTGTTACTCTTTTACGCAAAAACTACTGAATGGATTTTAATGAAGTTTTACAATAATGTAGCTTAATCATATTTTGGGTGGTGCGAACCTCACCGGGGCAGCTAGTTTTTACATATTGATATACAATTTGACAAAAAAACATGAAATATAAGTTTGTATATACTAATGCTGATGACTCATTTTCGTATATATTTCTTGGCACATGAAATAAGAAATTGCAATCCAAAAGAAAATACATTAAAAAAGCCGTAATCACTTTATTAATGGCCCTCCTACGTCTTAGATACAGCGCCACTTTCCGTTATTACTTATTTGCATTTTTATCCACAGAAAGTGGGCCACGCTCTCTACAAAATAACCTGATTCTTCATTTTTATTTCAATTATCAACTATGGCTTGGCCGCACCAAGCGCGATGCACCCGAGGCGATAATATATTAGCAATGCTAATGTGTGCAACCGCGACGTTTCCTCCTTGCCAAACAGTACAGTTACTGAGCAAATTGAATTTTTGCCCCACTTTATTCCCGGCTTGCGGCGAAATTAATAAAGTTGTAATAACTTTTGAATACACCCAACCTCCTCGCCGCTGCCGCTGTTAAGAAATGGGGAGATGAAAGGCGGAGCCGTGGTTACGGATTACGATATTTGGATCTGGGTTCAAACACGAAACACCGAAAATCCCACCTCAAAGAGACGTTAAGACGTTTTAGTCAGTGCCTCCATCCGGTGCCGAGAGTACGAGTTGGAAGAGGTAACTGCTATTGAGTGGAACATCACGAACGAACCTAATACGTCAAAGCTCTTAAAGAGGCAGTCGTAAATAACGTTCCTTGATGCTGTGGGGGACGTGAGCGAGAACTGAGTCCGTACGGGGAACGACCGGAATCACTTTCAATACATTTTGGAATCGATCGTTGAAGTTAAAGGAAATATTTTTATGACTTTCGTCACATCTAAAACATTGAGGTGACGGAATTCAAATTGAGTTCTATATTTCCCTGTACCTTATACATGTGTTAGTTTAAGATTTGACATTCTCCAAATGTTACCTATGTGTTTCTTATGGAAATAAACTCTTTTTGAATTTGATTTTTGAACAAATATACTGGAACAAAAAGCTGTAGCCTTATTTTAAGGGGTTTTAGGGACACTGTCCTGAACAACTTTTACTAAAAAAACCGGTAAAGTGCGAGTCTAACTCGTGCACGAAGGGTTCTGTACCACCGTACAATGTTAGGGATGGTGTGGAGTGAATAGTTTGGATTTTACACAGCAAAATGTTGTTTACAAAGTTATTAGTGCGGCTACTTTCACACGCCATGCACGTAACCAGGTGTATTCATAAGTTTGTATGTGGTATTGAAAGAATTGTTGTATGGGAGCCCCCTTAAATATTAATTTTATTCTGTTTTTAGTATTTGTTGTTATAGCGGCAACAGAAATACATCATCTATGAAAATTTCATCTGTCTAACTATCACGGTTCATGAGATACAGCCTGGTGTTAGACGGACGAACGGACGGACAGCGGAGGCTTAGTAATAGGGTCCCGTTTGGCACCCTTTGGTTACGAACCCTAGAAACGATTTGATCAGAGCAACTTTATTATAAATCCTTAAAAAATGACTACACATTTATTACTTGCCAAGTAATAGAGCGGAAGGCGCAGTAGGCTAAAGCCACGTATTAAGGGTCAAAACGTCGTCATATGTCACTAAATTTAGAAAATCGCGGGCCATTTTGTAGAGGCCGCACTAGCGAGGGTTTAATATGTTCCTAACTCAAATCTAGATTAACTTACTATATCTTTATATTTGTCACCGTAAGATTGTCAAAACCATTAGTTTATAAACGCGTTAGTATGTAAACTATCGACAAATTGTAAACCAGACCGAGAGAGTTTAGAATTTACGTTTTTTTTTGTACTTATGACAACCATTATGACACTTATGAAGACTATTCGGAGGCTTCGCTGCGCTCACCCCCTCTTGTCTTCACCTAAGCTACCGCGTTGTTTGCTCTGGTATTTCATTTGCAATTCCAGTTTGAACCAGTTCACAATATAACGCTTTTATTATAAACTCACGCGTCATATCGGTACAGTTTACAATTTATCGATAGTTTATAAGCTAACGAGAAAAAAAACCTCAAATTATAATATCACACAATCTTACAATCTTACGGTGACATATATAAAGATATAGTTTATATGTATCCTGCCAATAATGAGTATACCCGCATAGCGGACAAAACATACAAAAGAAATGAGAAACAATAAATATTTTTCTATAATATTATGTTTCTAAATGTAAAACAAACTCTTTTAAATATTAATAAAAAATATACTGTCTAACAGTAAATTTGTTTGCTTAACGCTAGTAATAAATCGAAAAAGTATCTAAATCAGTGGGTATCAAATATTTTTTGTTTTCGATAACACTTGTCCATGATCATATTTCCCCAAAACCATCCAATCCCTAACAAACAGAGGCTCGGAGTGAAGTATGAAAGAGGAAAGCATTTTATATTTAATTCTAGTTATTTACACTTGAGCTCATTTAAGCTAAGAAAAGTACGAACGCAATCCTGTGCTTATTTATTAAAATTCCAACACAACCAGGAAGAACCTTCGGGAGCAATCCGCCGTGGACTAATTTGACGAGGATTCAAAGAAACTGTTGGATTAAAGGAAATGGGTTACAGTATAAATTGTCTGTAGGGGGAACACCAGAGCTCGGAGGTCGGGTAACAAACACAGTGATAGTCACATGATCCTCTATATCACCCTTGCAATAAACTTGAACACCAACACATCTATTCAGCCATTGCAATCTGAAATAAACACAATCACACTAGACATAAGAACGAACAGGTAGCTAAATCAAAGAGTTGTCAATTTTGCCGTAGACGTGAGAACTCGAAAATGGAATCCACCCCACATGGCGTTCATCAACTTTATTGCACACGTGTTTTTAATCAATTTTAACTTTTGAACGTTTGCTTCTCAGTCATTTTTTAATGAAAAGAAATAATTAGTTCGTGTATTTAGAGTTGTTTTGAGGTAGTATTCACCATGTGCCCCTGGAAATAAAAGTGAAATATGGCGGTTTTTAACGCCTGTAGGTCGAGACCACGCCAAATGCAATGTTTGTGAGAAAAGTTATTCTACTATGCTACGTATCTATACAACCATTCAACAACTGTGTCTGACTAATCTAAGTCAATCCCTAATAAAAATGATGATTTAGATTAATCGAAGTTTTTTTTATGCTGTTACCTAAACATTCGCATTCGAATCCTCAAAATACGCATCTTCAAAAAAAAATTCATTTGTTCCTTGGTTCACACGCCTTGACCGCGCCCATTAGCGTTTTGCGGGGCTTTAAAATTTAAAGATCGTTTTTAAACTCAGTGAAAGTCTTGCATTAGAGAGAAATACACCCGTTTTGTTACACCCTGCAAAACTTACAAGCATTGGGTGTATTTTGTTTTACAGATTGATGATGTATGACATCGTTAGTTAGTTACGGTATTTTTTTAAGGTAGCAGACAGGTAGTCAAGCTTTTACCAATTTTTGCCTTGATTAAATAATTATCTAATGAACGACGTTGAATACCAGCAATGAACCTATTTATCGTACTGCAACAATAACATTAAATAATAGCTATTTTAAGCGGAGTAGGATAAAATTTTCTTAGTAGAGTAAGTAAAGAATCGAATTCGTGTACTTTTCGGGGAATTCGATTTACTTATTGTAGGCCACAGCTGGCCACAATAAGTAAATCGATTGACAGCTCTGATATTAGGTAGATCGGGTTGCACAAGCGTACTCGGACTTGCGGTAAACCACTCGCCTTTGCGCAGACACACCGCATTAAATATAGTGATTCGGTGTGCGTCTAGATTTTACGAATGTGTATTGTGTTGTGAACGAACCTACATTACTCTTGCGCACACCGCGGTTATTTCGTTTAGGTAGAGGAGGTTCTTTTAGTAGAAGGTCATTTTCGTGAGTAACTTGATCCGAAAGTAACCTGGTGAGAAAATGACCCTGGACCGAAAATTACCTGTAGCCTAGATATTATGTAAATATGTAAAACAGCTCGTGTAAAATAATCGTATTCCGATGGGTCGATTTTTCAACTAGACTGGTGTTGCGATTGATTTCAGAAATACATAATAAAGCTTCTATTACTAAAATGACTATGTGCCTCCGCCTAAACGGATTATTCCCATATAAATATCAGCCGCATCCCCGCCTGCGTGTACTTACCAGGACATCTAAAAACCCCTTTTTATTGAGAACCGGGGTTTCCGGTACTTATCAACGGAAGATCAGGGATTTTGAAATATTTATTATAATTTTACAATATATCACAGGATTATTGGTCTATAACACAGTCTGTTTGTAGCTAAGGCTGAAAACTTATGATTGAAACGCTGCGAGATAACAATAAGTATAAAAAACCGGTCAAGTGCGAGTCTAAATCGCGCACGAAGGGTTCCGTACCACCGTTCAATGGAAGCGATGGTGTGGAGTGAATAGTTTGGATTTTACACAGCAAAATATTGTTTACAAAGTTATTGGTGCGGTTACTTTCACACTCCATGTACGTAACCAGGTGCATCCATAAGTTTGTATGAGGTATTGAAAGAATTGTTGTATGGGAGCCCCCTTAAATATTTCTTTTATCCTGTTTTTTAGTATTTGTTGTTATAGCGGCAACAGAAATACATAATCTGTGAAAATTTCAACTCTCTAGCTAGCTACGTTCTTGAGATACAGCCTGGTGACAGACGGACGGACGGACGGACGGACGGACGGACGGACAGCGAATTCTTAGTAATAGGGTCCCGTTTGGAACCCTTCGGGTACGGAACCCTAAAAATCACTTTCCGCCCGTGGAAATATCTTGACTTTTGCGGCCAGCGATGAAACTGGTGTCAATCGACAGAGTATTACGAACAAAAATATGGTTATGATTCCTTCAATATACTTTGCGAAATGTTTGCCCATTGACTGCTCACCACCCACCGGTAATACATGTTGCTTAAATGTTCAATCCTTGAACACAGAATTTTCTAAAAATAATTATATTTCTTACCATATTAATAAGTACATATTTTTTTATTTGTTTGTTTGTTTTTTACGCATAAATCAAGATTATTTAACGTAGCTGTATGCCAGTCTCCCTACGAAATATTTAGAACCCTTTTTCTTTCTGGTAAGAAAACTGAAGCGAAAATCAAATAGAGGCCTGGTTAATTGTGCATTTAGGTTCGTATAAAATGTTGGAACACAATCGCAAATGTAACTTTGTTGACTTGCAGTTACATTGAGTCCTTCTTAACCGTATCCATTTTTGCAACCATGGATTGTTGGAAATTATGTTGTTATAGATAAGCTCGCCTATATTATTTATCTATTATAAATGTAAGAAAAACAAACGAACTTAAGCATGAAAAGCGCAGCGACATCTCACTTCAGGGACTCCCCGTAGTCCCTTACATGGAAACACGTCTTAATGTATCAACGACAACACACAGTGAGACAATGAGACCTTAACTAAAACAATTCTATTATCCTTGCTTTGTAGTCGGCGACCGGAGCGAAGCCCAGGGCCCTGGTGGACTCTGAGAGCATTAAATGTTCTAACATGGGTACGAGAGTGTACAGTCAGCTACATACTGAGCACGGCCTTTGGATTTTATGGGTACTGAAATCTCTGGAAGGTGTACTCCGGAGGCTGAAAAAAATCGGAGGAAAAGACTTCCTACATTCTAACTGCTAACTTTACACGGAATGTAGAGTTTCTCGTTAACAGAACCAAACATTTGCATTATGCTTAACGTTGCCTAAGTAATCAATAGATTTAAAATTAGGCTTTGTTATTAGCTAAATAATAAGTTTAATATTGATAGCCTTTAGATTCAAAGCATTAGACGTATCCAAATCTCTAGGTACTCGTTCAACAAGGCAAATTCCAAACAATGAAGGTACAATACATAGGTAATTTGCGTTATAGGGTATTTGCTCTACGGTTCACTGAATGCTAAGCTATAGTGCCATTAATTGATAGTCAAAGGTAATGAGTTGATGACTAAGTATATTTTGTCTACCTACTTAATACAATCCTAAAAATAATGTTTTCCAAATCATTTTCGACCATTAATTATTATCTGTGTGTGTTCAAACAAAACAATCGACTTTGTGATTTGGAAGAGGACTTTAGTACGAGTTATTTTTTAATTATTTCAGGCATCAGGAAACTGAAAATTAGTCTCATAATAATCCGCTTTATATGTATGCATGCACATATGATTATTATTATGTCGGAATGTTGCCTGTGGCATAAACCAGTTTAGACATACATTTATTCTAACATTGAATCCAAATTAACGTGATATTTCAGTTTGTAAAGGTCGATACTATGGAACGACCGATCAATTGTCATCGTTATGGCATCTGTCTCTGAAAAAATCACATAATCATTCATTCTATCAAGTCTTGTTCAATGTCCGTGACCGTGGGCAGTCGTGTCAAAGTGTAAATCTTAGTTTACCAGCGTGTTGCGGGTAGTTTTGTATTTGTCATAATTGTACAATGTGCCCTACAGTCAATGAATCAGTGTAATCATAAAAATATATTGTCAGTGTTTGAATTGGTCAACATCAACCTTCATCACGGCCCTCGTGGAGAGGGCAGAACATCGCGTAGCGCGGTGATAGTTTTACTTCGTAGAAACGAAGGTGGTGGCCCTATCTCCTCGGGTCCAGGTGCCGCTGGCGATCCAGCTGGGGGCTCGGGTCTGGCTGGCATTGGACCTTCCTGTTGCAGTCCTCACGCATGGAGTTGAAGCGTTCAGAACCACGACATCAACCAGGTTGGGTGTTTGGCAATAGACTGTCGCTAGACGATACCTGGTTGAAAAGCAGAATAGATGTACCGTAATGAAATCGTTATTAAACTGATATTGAAATTGAAACTGATATATTGTAACTAAACTCATAATGAAACGGTGAGCTTACACCGACATAAATTTACTTTATAAATTGTCTTATAGACACACATTAAAAAAATAAAAAGTTTTATTTTATTTTTATTACATTAACAAAAAAATAACTCGACTGCAGTACATTAAAAAGCACAAAACAAGCAGATAGGCTTAAAGTAATTTTGAGATTCGATAAAAAAATTATGGTAAATTGTTAAATTCAATATCTTCATACTCCAAGCAGGTAACCATTCATAAGTTTGTATGTTAGAAGTACTTCCACTAATAGAAAAGTAAAAGATTTAAAATGCAGTCGGGTTATTTGTGTTTATAATAATTCCACTTATTTATTAACTATTAGTTCTTATTTGGGATTCTTAACTTCTAATATCTATAAAATTAACAGTTACATATTACATCAAAAATCATGTTAACGATACCTTAGTATAACGAAACTGATAGCTCAGTCTCGTTACGTAACGAAACGCTAAACGTAACAAAACTGAGAAAAAATCTGAGGAATCGTTACCTCAAAAAAATCTACTAATATTGCTATTGATTTGACAATAATTTGTATCCCAGCGGACATATAATCTCTTACGCAAGATAAATCAACAATTAACTTTCAATTTACACTAACCGAAACTGGAAAATCGCTTTAATAATAATAATATATATAATAATAATAATAATAATAATCGTTTATTGCAGGCATAAAAGCCCATAGAATAAATTACACATTATGTCAGCAATAAAATAAAATTAAAATTCAAATAAATCATTACAAAATAAAAATGTCAAAAAATTTAAAAATAAAAAGACACACACGGCAGGGGAAGAAGGACGAGTGCCTAGAAGAACCCTGAGATTTTTTTTGAACAAAACGCGTGTCGCATGTTCATCAACGAGAAAATTGCAAATGGCTTTAGATCTTCCTGTAATAATATTTTGACCATAGCAGCGCGATGCCATTGAATAAAAATACAATTTATTGGTAGAATTGTGGTAATATCGTGCCCAAAATGTCGTTACTTACCCTGAGTTACGAAATTAACAAATGGAGACACAAATGAAATAAGCTAATTATTATATGTTTTATTAGTATATATTTTTTTTAATTGCAACCTCGTCAATTTTCTGATCTAGACAATGAGTGGTGATTTTCACCAACATCATATTTAAAAAATTATATATTAATCGTCCAAAATCCCCAAATGGTGGGAGATATTTAAAATTTGTATGAAAGTAATTTTGCACTAAATTAAAAATATATACCTATATAATTTGTGCCTGACTGCTGTCTCAAAGAAATAAAAATACGGGATTTTAGAGAAATGAATACACTACTAATTAGGTATAGAACTAATTTTAATTACGAAAAGATAAAAGACGAGAGATAGATATCATGTCTAAAACTTACGGGACAACTTAAATATTAACTATATACATCTATTCTGCGTTTTACCCACCTATCCCTCTCTTAGGTTTCCCATGTGGGATCTGCCCTTTCCCTAACGTAAGAGAAGTTCCCTTTATTGTCTGGTTTTCAGTTGCGATTCGGCTTGAGAATTGAATATATTGTGTTGTGAACTGAAAACTTGCGAATGATAAGACATGACATGTTCTGATAAATAAAGATGAAGTTAACACACAATTTACAACTCTCATTAAGATAGAAATCAAGATAAACGAATAAGTATTGTATATATGACTCTAAATTTTTTCTTTGTTTTCGGAAAACATATAAAAACTCACCAACTTGTATGATGTACCCACTCGTAGCGATCCACATTCCTCCCTTTGCCCACTTAAATGCGGGATCACGTTCCTATTGGCTATTTGCTAGTATTCCATCCCATTGGAGTAATTCGGCGCTATGAAACCAAATAGGTTTCCCGTTGGCTCCCGGCATGGATTGGACTGGGCGGTCGTTTGCACAGCGCCACGCTGTCGCCCTACTTAGAGATAGCTTATACAACTATATCATGTTATTATGAGGATCCTGTGTTAGTCTAACATCACCAGCATCGTAATTGCAGCAGCAAATTGGATGATACGGCCGTTTTCAAAATGGCGCCGCGCGGCCTCTTGAGAGAGAGCACCATGTTATTTATGTTTGACTAGATGATGCCCGCAACTTCATCTGCGTGGACTTTAGGAATTAAAATATGGGACCGCAGGGATAACAAAATAACAACTACAGCAAGATTGGCTAACGGGATCACGGAGGATGGACGTTGATCGAACAAAAATGATGAAGTCCACGGGATCTCAATTAAATATGCCCAAATGGCTTTGCCCAACAGCAGGTTAAGCGTTATGTTTATGATGATGATGATGATTAAAATAAGGCTTGTGTTTAAACGATTACCAAAAACGCACCTATTTTACTACCAATACATTCGAAATGACTGCCAGAGTGGATAAATGATCACCAAATGAGATATATTTTTTACATTGTCACACCTTTTCATATTGTCACAAGAAGAAAACTAGTTGATGTGTTCTTTAAGGCTGGTATTTAATTGCACATCAAATATACTGATTTGCGCAGCAAAAAAGGATCAGTTTTTATGTTTTAAATATTTCATGAGTACTTGAAGATGTTGAACTTAACACGAAGGAGAAAGGAACTATTTTAATTTTTTTCTTTTGTTTATTTTTATTAGGTTTATGTTTTAAGTATTTTTTGTTGTTCTTACATGTTCAAACTTCTTACATGTTCATGATACACGAAATACTGTAGAAATTCAACTATTTTTCTTTTTATGTTTTGTGTATTTTTATTAAGTGAATAAATATGAAAATGTGTTAATCATGATACGCTACTAATAAAATTAAATCATTACGGAGTTATAAATAAAGTGTTGTATCTACTAAGATCATACCTAAAAAATAAAATTCAAAAGTAAGAAGTCAACGGCGTTAAATCTGATGGATCGGGAGTAAAACTTGGTGTTCCACAAGGTTCCATATTAGGCCCTTTTGTTTTCCTGTTATATATTAATGATCTGCCTTCCATGGTGGCGAAATTGACTGGCATAGTGTTGTTTGCTGATGATACCTAACTGGTCTTCAAAATTGAAAGAAAAAAATAAGATTTTGATGATGTTAATGGAGTATTGGTTCACATCTTGAATTGGTTCACAGTTAATAATTTATTGTTAAACGCTGGTAAAACCAAGTGTTATGAATTCTCACTTCCAAATGTCTGGCAAGTTGAGACCAGTTTAGTGTTAGACAGCAACACGTTAGAATTAGTAAATTACAAGAAGTTTCATGGAATGACCATTGTTATCAAATTGCAGTGAGGACCCCACATAGATAAATTAGCTGGTAAATTAAGTATCCGGCTTACGCTGCTATTAGGAACATCAAGACATGGATGTGGCTACATCTAGGCTTGTATATTTTAGTTACTTTTATAGTGTCATGTCTTATGGTATCTTGTTGTGGGGTAAAGCAGCGGATATTCAAACTATTTTTATTTTACAGAAAAGAACTATTCGAGCAATTTATAATTGAAAACGCACAGACTCCTTAAGAGAGCTTTTTAAAGAAATTGACATACTAACTGTAGCTAGTCAATTTATTTTCGAAAATATAATGTATATATACGCAAGAACCTTACAACATTTTCCAAACTTAGCGATAGCTGTAATAAGAAATAATCACAGACTAGTTGCTCCCCGGTTTAGACTCGCGAAGTTTAGCAATTCTTTCAAGGGTCAGTGCATTCTCTACTACAATAAAATACTCCTGGAGATTTTGAAATAGCCTTTTGAGCAATTTAAAAAGCATGTTAAAGCGACTTTGTCGAAAAAGGGATATTACAATGTTCAAGACTACTTTAATGATGGGACTGTATGGGGTTAATCTAGCAACATAGTCCTTGCTTTTAATAATTTTGTTATGATGTATTCCTGCTTATTAATTATAATAATGAATATTGTAGTGTAATATTTGTATTAGTTAAGCACAAGCGATTTTGAAAAAAGATCTATAAATCAATATGTGGTAGTTTATACGCCCTCCTTCTCCCAAAGTGTTCCAATGTAGAGAAGATGAAAAAAATGACGTTTGCTAAGTATATGTAAATATCTACAGTAATAAAGACATTTGATTTGATTTGATTTTGATTTATTTCAATTGGTGATAGGGGCCCCCCTATCCCGCGTCTTTTACGCCGCACTGATTACGTTCACCACGCCAGAAAGCGTTAATTAACAGACTCAATTTCACTATTTCTCGAAGTCGAAAGTAAAAATAAACCTATGAAACTTCTCCATATTGTATATCTAAAAAACAGGACTCATATTGCGAAATTGTTGAGGTTTCCCTTGCTTTGTAGGCTAAACACTCATCATGTTAAAAATTCCAAGGACATTTTCGATGGTAAGTTTTTCGTTGAAATAAAATTTAAGTTCTAAATTATAATCCGATTTTTTTATATGGAATATTTCGTATAATTTGTAACCTCAGTGTTATATTCCTTACCATTTCAAATTTCGAACTCTACGTCCCTATGAGGCCGTGTCCTGAAAGTGCATATCCACATTAGCTAAGAAACCTTCAAATGAGGTACTAATATAGTACGGTGACTTTCGAGACATTCCAATTTTCAAGAAAATTTGCTTATGTTTGTGAGTTCAAACTTTTTTGAATAAAATTGGACTGACTTTTCGAACTTATGTCAAAATACAATGTAATTTAAATCAAAAGCACTAAGGAGTATTGATTCACACACACATTTCGAAAGCAAAACACCGCCAAAATTACTTTATGCCCCTTTTTGACCCCATTAGAGGATGAATTAAAATAATATACGAACTACGTCTTCCATCAATTCTATTAAATAAGGTTTATGAAAAATTTGAAGTAGATTGGACCAAGGAATGACGTTGTCCCGTTAGAAACTTTGCCCCCTTTTTCTCCTCCTTAGGGGCAGAATTTCGGAAAATCTTTTCTTATCGGATTCCTACGTTATACAAAGAACACACCTTCTAAGTTTCAGGTATCTACGATCAGCGGTTTAGGCTGTGCGTTTATCCGTCAGTCAATCAGAAGAAAGCACTTTATATGTATAGATTTACGGCGTATGCGGAATTCGACTGAAGAAGTCGTAAGTTTTACGAAAGCCATAAATACATACGTTACAATGTTAACATTGTTGCAAAAATAAGATTTTCTGCAAATCAACGACGGGGCTGCACACTACTGTTCATAAAAAAAAAATCGTGAGCATAGTAATTATGTATTCCATGGCGCTTGCAACAAGCTTGCTAAAGGAACGTGCTGATTAAACAACTTAGTTCATACAAAATGTTAGCACTAATATTAATTTTGTATGTCTCTCACGTTCCTTCTACCTTGGTTCGCTGCGTGTAATGTAACGAAAGAAAGTGTCTGTAATTTGCTTTGATATTAAAAACTTTGTTTGCATCGTGTCACGTCCTTGTTGGATAACGACATCAAAAGAAAAGGAAATACGTGATTGTATGAAAGAGGAAAAATCTTTATTTTCTTTTTTAACATACAATTAACAAGAATTTCAGGAAAGTAGATAAAACAGCTCTAAAAGGGGTTCAACGGTAATCTGACGATATCCTCCCACTGATACATGTTCACGATAGCCAGCTATTTATTAAACTATCAAGGGTATAGAATCTCTAGTCGTTTCCCTCAACGATATAGCGCAGTTTAAGGGATTTAAGTTGAGCCTTTGTGGTCGTTGTTGATAGTACCCGAATTGAATACTGGCCGTTTTGTGGCTTATCCTCGTATACACATACCTTCTTTGTTACTCTTTATTTTCTACCCGCGTTGTGTGCGCGAGATTAGGCTCCTTCCGTTTATACAACACAACCCTTTCCAGGTCGAGATGTAAGACTTCGAGCTTTATTTTGGGATGCATTATTTTGACAAAGTTCATTTTAAAGATAGTGTCTTCAGGGGATGTGCTGTCAAAATGTGTGTCTGTGCTGATAAAGTGACTCAAAATGTAGCGGCCCAGCGGGTAGAATCACTGAAAAGGCCTTGTCAACAAAAGGCCTCCTTAACCAACATTTCATAAAAACAGAGCATTAAAAATTATTATCAACGCAGTAAACGAGACAGAGGAGAAGCCCGAGGGAGCTAAGGGCTGCTTATTTGTACTGCATCAACAACAATGAAGATCAAAGCGGAACAACTACGGAATTAATTTGTGAATGTTGTCGACCCCCCGCCCGCGCCCCGCCCGCGCCCCGCCCGCGCCCCGCCCGCGCCCCGCCCGCGCCGCGCCCGTTCTAGACGATGCTCAGCGGGCGAAGGAAGTTTGCCGAAGACGAAGACCCGAGATTCTAATGTTAAAGGAAAGGACTGGTCTTACCTTGCATGTTGTTAATCATAGTTCTAATGAGTCTAGGAAATGGACACCAGATTTACAGATTTACAGATTTTTACCATGGCCATAGTGATACGTTCTCGGAATTAATTTCCTCCTTTTTAGAACATTTTCATTCAGCACTTGATATATAACAATGTTAAATGTAGCGGTGATATCCTTGTGTGTACTTGCAACACTTATTGTTAATATAGACGAGTATAAGTAGTGTATGTACAAAGTAATTAGACCCGGTGGTGGAAACATTTTCACTTTCCAGCCCGGGTTTCATTTGGCGCTGACGCCTCAGGGTGAGACTTTGTTAGTTGCCATGGCAACGACGACGCCCTGGGAATAATTGCCTTCAGACAACGCTCACCTACGGTTCTGGTCCGACGTAAATAACTTGCCTACCTGCCATGCCACCAGTATTTTGTTTCACGTTCCGCCAACGAGGAGAATGAAACAATGCCTTGTATATTACCTATTTAAAAAGAATGTGTTTTGTTGTTGAAATACACAACAGAATGTTAAGAATTTAATGATATTTTTTTTTGTCGAATCTACTATGAAACTGCCGTATAGGTAAATTGCTTGGATTTACATTTAGGTAGAAGTGTTCTGAAAAGAGTTGATTGCCTAAACCGAATGTCCGCCTAGTTAGTTAACGAGTAGTAAGAAGATCCAAGCAAAACGTAAGAAAGCTCTCCAAATCGGATTAATAGATACAGTATAAGTAGATGAATACGGAGAGGTCAAACACTGCCCTATCCCTGATTTGGGAATTTCAGATATTAGATAATCGAGGAGTTTTATTTTATCCGGGGATTCATGTTAAGTTCAAGTTAATTTATTAATAACATGCTATGTCAGTTACCTACTTGCACTGCTTTATCTACACACATATACCTATACTAAAAGCTCTCTATGATTTGTTCAGGAACCACATGTTACGACCGGCATTGCGGTATTGACATTTAATTTCGAATAGAAAGTCATGTCGACTGATGCACAGATTAATAAGACTGATATTAAAATTGATATCAAATCAAATTGCTTTGTTTTTCAGATATGTTCGAAATATGACGACCCGAACGGCCGAGTCGGCAGTGACGCTGCCTACGAAACCAAGGGTCCCGGGTTCGAGTCCCGGTGGGGGCAAATGTTTGTTTGATGAGAACGGATGTTTGTACCCTAGTCATGGTTGTTTATCTATCTAAGTATAATATTTCTCTATTTAAGTATATATATCGTTGTCTAGTACCCAAGATACAGGGAATCCTAGTTTGGGGCTAGATCAATGTGTGTAAAAGGTGTCCAAGGTATTATTATTATTATTATTATGAAGGTAATAAGAACATTATGAAGCAAAAATAACATTTTCACAGATAAGCAATGTATCCTAACAAGACAATTTACATTACATTATTAATGGATTTTCCTGTTCATTCGAAATACTGATGACGAATGTATGAGCAATAAAGCTTAAAAAGTATGGGATCATTACAGTCTATCTGATATATCGGCTGGGGATAAAGAAAAAAACCCTAGTTCTTGGATGTTTATATGTGTGTGATGTTTCTGTTTCTGGTACCCACGACACAGGGTATCCTAGTGTGGGGTCAGAAGCAATGTAAGTGCCTCTAAATAAATAATAATGTTAATGTTTATATATGTCTAGGAATTACAACAAAGAAATTACGTATCTACTCAAACACACATACATATACTCCCGAAAGTTAAAACGTTACCGATTGCATGGATATCTGAATGAGAGCCAAGACGGGTCACGACGGCGATGTTAATAGGTAATGGACTGCTACTACTGTGCACTTGATTAAGTCGAAAACTGATAGCGACTCAGTGATCCTCTTAACTACTGCTCGCAACTACTTAATGCGGAACAAAAGTGAGGCGCCGCAGGACCGAAGTTCGTAGACGAACACACATACATAGAAGTATACATAAAGTAGGTAAGATCTTGGAGTCTGCAAAGAGGAAGCTTTAAGGGGGTTACAATTAGCTCTGTGTACGACGAAGGCAAAGTATAAGCAAGTAGGTTCCAGGAAAAAGCATTCATCTAATGCCGCCCGATACATACGTATGCCTATCTGTAGCTGGAAGACATAGACTGATGACATAGAGTGCTGTTCATTAAGCCGATATTCTCGACGCATTGAGCCAGAAAATGTCCCATTACATAGATTTACTTTCTCGAAAAGCTTTTGTTTCCCGGTTTTATGGACGCACTTTTCCGTTGCACTCGAAAACGCAATATTTTACCGTCGCGGAGACACTGTTACCGTCGTTCTGCGTCGTTTCCTAGACTCCTTTGAGAGGTAAATGAAATATGAGGACTTTTAGTGTTTAGATTTTCCAGTGACTTTCCTTTCTATTCTTGTAGTATCGTATGAGTTTCTTGATATAACCTCGCTGAAATATTAGGTTGTATATTTATTTAGATGTATTATCAAGAGGTGTCAAACTCAAGAATCGGTGTTTTATTCACGGGGGAATGGAATAAGGCATTGAGCGGGGATCACTATTGCAAACAGAACGCGGTCGGATGACCTGCCTCTAGTGAGAGATGAGACCGAAAGGGGCCGCTTGAGATCCCCTTTCCCCAATGCAATTGATTTAGCTTTATTGCCTGCCATAAATTTATCCTTTGTCAGTGGCCAGCAATTCTTACTACTTTTTATAAATTAGCAAGTTCATTTACGCTCCACTAGGCTAAGTGGCACCAGATAAGTCTGTATTTATCAATTACTGCAGTGATAAATAAAACAATAAGTGAGTTCACACCCCGTCGTCGGTTTTGGGTGGTGTTGATACAGAAGCCCGGAGTGTTGTTCACTCTCACTGATATTGTCGACTTTACGACCACTTTGGGGAGCGCACGAAATTCTCCTTTATAGCCAATAGAATTCCCTAAAAGTAAATAACTTTTTAGTGTTCGCAATTCCGCGAGCAACACTGCGAATGTTATTTAAGGATGTTTATTGAATGGAGTGACGTTTTCTTGGGAAGTTGAACTTTTCTATCAGCAGAAACCGCCTATTATGTGTTAACTTTTACGCTTAGTACCTAATGAATGTAAATTTTATTTATGCCGAGTTAGTGTTCGTAGTCCGGAGGCGTCTGGGAACTTGAAACAAAGGGCGCTCAAGACGGCGAGTAAACAAGTTGCAATAAGTTTCAACGCTCTGACGTCTCTCCGAGGCTTAACCATCACTCCGTGGTCTCCAAATAGCATTATTAGTATTTATCTTTCATGTCGAGACGAGGCTTACGAGGCTACGCTACCATTTATTTCCGCTATGTCAATATTGGTGTAGCAAAAAGAATATTTATATTCTATAATATTACACGGTTAATAAACGGTAAAGTTACATGAAAATTTATGAGCATTGCATGTTCATATTAGATTTGATTTTTGTCGTACGAATGAATTTAATTAAACATTTGTGGTGGGTAAATTATGTCTCTGCAACCCGTTGTGGAAAAATGTATCAAACGAAACTTCATCTAGTATATGTATTCTAAGTCAATAAATAATTATTACTTCTGTTTGCTGTTTATTGCGAGTGGAGTTGCTAGGAGTTTCACAGGAAGGAGATGAGTTCCGCCACCCGTCACCGCCAGCGAACCGGCACGAACCGGATCCATGGATGCGTGAGCAACGAACACCATCCGTCTTTCTTCAGATTACTTTATTATTTTCATATAACATAAATGAGCCCTTTTGGACAATAATAACGCAAAATGGAGCTTGAAAATATCTAGCTAATCTTGGACACAACTGTGCCTTGCCACCCCGTAAAGGAAAAGGTGTTACGCTGTTTTTTTTATATTTGCGCCCTCCTAAGTTAAGGAAAAGGGTCTTGTTGAATAGGGTTAGCAGACGCTTGAGTAGAAATACGAGTGTTACGTGACTGGAAATCTCTGAAGCTGGTGGAGCAGGTTGGACCTACGTCTCAAGTGTTGAGCGAGATAAGTCAAGCAAAACGTTACGATTCAATTTGTTGATCCGAGCAGGATCAATATTTTCTCTAAGTTAGAATTTTCTTGTAGTTTTTATTTACGCTTCGTTTGAGGGGTTGTTACCGCTAGGGGCCGGCCTATTGTTCTCGTGACCGCGAATCTCCATACATTGATTACCCAACGGGGCCGAAAGAGATATTACTATTAATAAAATTGAATCGCGTTATTTTCATACTTCTATTACCGCTTGGGGCCTTAATGGCTAAGTACAGTTGGCTACCGAAACGATGATTTGGAGGTTTTGTGAAGGAATCGTTTTGATGCTGGTGGTTATACAATACAACCAGCAATACAATATTTTATTTTATAACCAGGTAGTAATAAAATAAAATAAGTATTTTAATAAATTTAAAACGGTGAGGAACAAAACTTTAATCTCAGTCCTGCAACGATACCTTATTCTTATCAGACAGATTTTCCACTTGTGATTTTCTGTATATTAAATAAAAAATAAAAATGTAAACATACCTTTGCCGATAATAAACGAAAAGCATGTACCAGCTGTGTTTTCGTCTTGGTCGTTCATTTTGTTTTACGAAAAATGCACAGAAGCACTTCACACACTGCATGCTTATTTGTCTAAACATGAAGTGACACCTGCACCTATGGTTCACATTCAAGGCTATGTCAAAAGCCTGGTATGAGATAAGAAATAACTTTTTGATTGGTTCAACTAAAAATGCAACCATTCCCAATTAACAAAACAATGACAAACACAAAAGAAAATATCAAAAGACCGGTAAGTAATATTTGTAAAATGAAAGGGGTATAAAGGTCATTAAGCAGGTAAAGCCACTCACGATGACTAAATGAACAACATATGTTTGAATGTGTGGACAGAAGTTTCAAGAGCTTTATTACAATACAAACTGTGGCTAATTGTTGCTTTCATTATTATAATAGTCGAATAAGGCTTTGGCCCCTAGCGGTAATACTCTTCGGCCCCTAGCGGCAACAACGCCATTTGAGCATGGTAAAGAAGTACCTAACCATGACAGAGAGAGCTCCTTTCGTAAAAACTACTTTATAATATTCCTTGGGACTCGATGGCTCGACACCCGATAACAAACAAAGATAACATTAATTTAGAGACAAGGTGCCTAATGTAGTGGGACAAATGGTACCTAATGTAGTGGGACAAATGGTACCTAATATAGTGGGACAAATGGTACCTAATGTAGTGGGATAAATCCTTGAAACTGTTTTGTGGTTTCGCACGGGCAGTTTAACTTGCCCTGTAAGTAAGCGCCACGTTCACCTGTATTTCGAACTACTGCAGCTTACTGGTTATTTACGCAGGTTGTCTTAGTATAAAAAGGTTTGTCCAATGATTTAGTACTTGTAAAATGTTTATCAAAGTCAGTCAGTCTATGATATCTACCGGAATAACATAATAAGCTATTATTGGTAGTTTTATTCTAATACACAATAGTAATGTATGGATCTAATTTGTAAGCTAGAGGCATACGATTTCATCTCATCTACTGGGTACTACATAAACTCACTTCAGCCGGGTGTCCAATCATGTGCTAATTGGCTTAAACAAAATGCTATAGCTCGGTACTACGGACAGTATGGCCATGTCAATAAAAGGAAGTAAATCAATTATGAGCACTCCGGGGTGTTGGCTTTGTCTAATTGAAACCAAACTGCAACGCTAATTAATAGGACGTAGTTTAATTTGCAGCTACGCGAGAGTTTCAAACAGACTATATTATTTCAGGTATCTGGATATGCATCAATTATCGTGCTGGGTTCTGTCGACGACTATAGACTGAATTATATGGAACTGTTAACTTCAATGAAAACCCGACTGACTGAGCGATCCTTATCGAAAGAGCGTATGATAATAAATAAGCACTTCCTTTCATCGTAAAATCGGAAATCGCAAAAGTTCGCTTCTCGGGCTAATTTGGACGGATATATCGTCACTAAGCGGCAGTATTTTCCCCGTTATCGTCACAAAAAGTGTTCCAAGTTTGAATATCAATTTTCCAGATCAAAGCAACTTCCGAGGAAAACATTCTTATCATTCGAGTGAATTTTGGGAGTCATCGTTTCCATGAAATTAGAACGACCTTATTTCGACGTGCTTGTTTGTAAGTAATAGTTGTCATAATTTATTTCGTGTCTTAATTTCAGAAGCCGTAGTCACGAAGGTTATTAAATTCTATTGTTAGTATCTTTATTGTCATGTATAATCTTTGTTTTTTTTATCTACACACGTATCATAAACCCTCTTTACTGCGTCCAAAAACCGCACGTTACGATCAGCATAATGTTAAACTACTTTGTAAAAACTCATTTCTTATCTAAATATTGAACATTATCATCATAATGTGTAAATTTTCTACATATTATGATATTAAAATTTCGAACGCCGACGCCCGCCTGCGTGCCGCCCCTACTTTGTCTGTGAAGTTGGTACTACAGAACAAGCTAAACAACTCAATGCCACAATGCCGGTCAAACATGCGGTTCCTGAACTTGATGTGTTCAGGAAGAGAGCTTATGATATGTGTGTAGATAAACTAGTGAATGTAACTGTACATAATTAGGCATTAAAACTCTCGAGTGATATTATTATGAAACTCGCCTTCGGATCGTTTCATAAACCCACTCTCGAGTTTTAATGCCCTCCATTATGTATCAGTCACATAAACTACTATTAGATAAGAATTCTCTATATTTACATTTTACGGGTTCAGTTTCTGTTTATTGGTAGGATGTATAGGTATAATATTTTCTATGACCACTACACGTAGCGATAGTAGCTGGGACCTTTGGCTTAACGTGTCATCCAAAACACAGAACGTCCGATAATGTACTTAAGGGATTAAATATGGCCAGAAAAGCATCTTTAGCTTCAATTATAGGCTAAAATAGACAACATAAAAATGTAGGATAAATATATGTTATAAAAGGTCTATTAGAGATAAGAATGGACTTTTAAAATTACCGGATATCTGTTATATTTAATACTAAAAAATATTTTTCGCAATGCATTATTATTCAACTAAATGAACAAGCGCTCGGAGACGAAATCAGTTTCCTATATGAAACTTACACGCAAAAATAGGTGAAAAAAAGGGAAAATTTTTGGTCGTTTTATTTTATTTGTAATGTTATTATTACAGGAGTTTAGTAATATTTTCTATAATTTTCTCGGTCTCGGAGCTCGGGCTGCCCCGCGGGGCTCTGCGCGGGAGCATGCGTCAGTCTGCTTCGACGCGATGCGACGGGTATTTGTTATATTTGTCTAATTCTCAATGCCATTGGCCTATGTTCAGCCCTCTTGTCTCTCTTCTACCTTGGATCACTCTGGGAGAGGGGGCGAAGAAACTTCCACAGATTGTTTCTTAGACTTTTTAGAACATATCGTCACCCCTTGTCCCAAACGGGGTGGCGGAGACACAATTGTGCCCACAGGGCAGTAACAAGGCGCTAGCCCATCGCCGCAGCTATGAGGTAATGAAGTTTTCCATCACCGTAAGAACGTCCGTATAATTTATACTTTTAATACTTATACATATACGTATAATACTTAAGATTTTAAGATCACTTATCTCATTGGTATACATGGTCAGCACCGGGATTCGAACCTGCACCGCCTGCGTGGGAAGCAAGCGTGAAATCCATCAGACCACGGAGCTTAACCATTACAAATATGATAATGTCTTTAAATTACTCAAATGACAATTTTAAAATCTCCAAAGGTTGTTGTTGTAGTAGAGAATGCACTGTCCCTTGAAAGAATTCCTAACTTTCACGAGGTAAAATTGGGCACTACTAAAGTAGGGCTGCCATCGTAATAGGTAATATTTGATACTTCATTAGAATTCAACAACGTTGTGCATAGTACGGAGGGTTTACAATAATATTTATTGTTTCAAAGTTAGAACTGCACAATTACGTTACTTTTTTTAGCTAAATATACATATTTATTGCAATAATGTCAAGTTTTACGATTTACTTACTCATAAATCATTCTAAACATATCTATGTTTTTCAAAACTGAAAATCGTACATCGTTACGTAATCTTGTTATTACAAGGGATGTGACCCAAATAATCGATCGATCCATCGAACAAAATATTGAATGCAATAATGACTGCGTTCAATTCACAGATGTTTGAAATCCGTAAAGAATCATTATTTTTCGATTTTTTTGAACAGTTCATCTAACTATGAAGCTATATTAGCTAACTGATAGATGTCCGATGTTACCTGTAACAATGGCCCTAGTACAGTCTGTGATTATTTCTTTAGTTAACACTTAACTGGTCCCGACTTGCCTGACATTTGGAAGAGAAAATTTTAATGCACTTGGTCATCAAAATGTCTTTCAATGTTGAAGACCAGTGAAGATTCATCAGCAAACCACACTAGATCAGTCAATTTCTCCACCATAAAACAGCAGATCGTTAGAAATAAACCAGGAATAAGAAAGGGCCTATGGAAACTGGTGGAATGTGATTAAACATCAGATGCATCCGATTTTACGACGTTGTTTTCTGCCTTTTGAATTATATTCCTTACCTATGGTGTTAGTAAATGCAATTTCAACTCCATAATGATTTAATTTCATTAGTAGAGTATCACGATCAACACAAAGGCCTTTGACACATCGCAATAACGCTGATAGCATCCCATGCGTAGAAAATAGGATGCCTGCATCCGTAGGCGATTTACCCTTACTAAAACCGTATTATTTGAGTGAGCATCGGCATTCTCTGACAAGAATCGGCAAGTGTAAAGGCGGTGCGATCAAAGGCGGTGCTGTCTAAGTGAACAGACTTTATGTCCGAAATGTGACGCTAAAGCCTTTGCCTACCTGTAGATTGTGTTAGATACCTACCTAATTTTATGTCAGCCTGTGACGTTCGCACTGAAAAATACCACATTTCTCCTGCAACAGCCACAAAAAGGCAAAAGGTACACTGCCAGAAAAAATATTCTTTTTTGTCACCAGCTTCACGATTCAGTGTGAAATTTCCATCGGGCTCGACAGCCAGTGAATGAGCGGGTGTATAACTCGTTTAATTAATGAAAGGGACTGGCAATGGCGGCCCAAATGGTAGTATTTGCGTCTCTTTAAGATTGTATGCCGTCTGCCGCCGCGTCTTTATGCGTCACGCTCAAATGTATGCCTTGTGCCACCGTTGAAAATCTCTTTCTCTATTTGAATGGCTTTACGTATATCCTTGGGTCAACCAGGAACGATACGGAATTGATTGGCCAAAAATACGATTCACAATCTAAAAACACGGCTAATGTAATGACTAACAATGCAACTATCTATGTACTTCCATATCGTGTATTTGAGATAACTCATCGTTTTAAGAACATAAACATTTACATACATATGCACATACATTGCTTCAGGTCCTAAACTATGATATTCCGTATCATGGGAACAGTATCGTCAAAAACATCCAAGCCCAGAGTTATTATTTTTTTCCTCACAGCCGGGATGCGATCTCGAGAACTCGCGTTTGTGAGGCAAAACCTCGACATCTTGCTTCTTGGTTCCTGGATTTGTTTACATTTGGTATCGCTTCTTTGTTGGCCCAACTATAGTCAAGGGCAACAGACGGCCAATTACCGCAATCTGCAATTAATCACCGCAGTAGGTACTTGACCGCGACTGCGATGTTGTGACTGCCCTAAAATGTATTTGTGAACGCATACGCCGTTCAAGTTGATGGCGAACTGTAACAAAGTTATTGGCTCGTGAAATAATTAACGATGTATTTCAATCAAACGGGGTGTAGGTAAACCTGCTCTGGAAAATTAAAAATTGAACTGACCATATTTCGCTGGAAGCTCGAAAATGTATAAAGTACTGAACCCGTGTAGCCCGAAATAACATGCTTGATACATTAACTAACACGAATGATGTTTACAGTATAAAATGAATCTGGTAAATTGAAAAAACTTTTCTGCTCGTTTCAGATAGACCACAGCAGATACATCGTAAAATATTTGACCTTCAAACTAATTAGCAATGCAAATAAGTCTGCTTGGCTACGTCCTCCCCTGAGGAGAGGTTTGGGGGCTTAGAATAAATACTCATAGAAGTTATTACAAAACGCAGTCAAAACCACACACATAAAGTGTTCATGTAAGCGTATCTTGCATTCGCTTTTGACTTGTGGTCTTATATTTGTTTGACTTTGATGGGAAAAAGTAAGACATTGGTTGGTTTTGCATTTTGGGTCAGTTTTCGTGAGTTAACATAACATAATATAACATTTATAAACATGCGCATACATTGCTTCTGGCGCAGGATACTCTCTGACGTGGGAACAAGATATAGCAACATGTCACAAACATGTAAATATCCAAGACTTGAGGGTTATTTTTTCTTCCCCCCCAGCCGGGATTCGAACCCGAGACCTCTCGCTTGCGAAGCACGGCCTCGACCGCAAGTTGATCGACTAACGTTTTTTTACTCGTAAGTTGGTCAACTATCGACAGATAGTAAACTGTAACGTACTGCGTACTATATGACGCGGTACTTGATCAACTAACGATTAAAACCGTAAAATAGTAAACTGGTTTAAACTTGAATTGCAAACGAAATACCAGGGCAAACACTGCAGTAGCATAGGTGAAGACTAGAGGGGGCGAGCGCAGCTAAGCCCCCGAATAGTCTTCGTATTAGGTTGACATGTAAGAGCAAAAGACACGTAACTTCTAAACCCTGTCGGTCTGGTTTACTATCTGTCGATAGTTGATCAAATACCGCGTTAGTTGATCAACTGACGGTTTTGAATGGTTTTGACTATCTTCCGGTGACATATACGAGTGACGTCATCAGGAAAACTCTCCGGGGTTACAAGACCTTGTATGCTCGTACTCGTAGAAGTCGGACGATGGATTGCGGATTCTTCCACATGGCTGCGTTTGTAAATTATTTATAACTCATAGGGCATCTCGAGTGGCCGCTTTTGTTTTCAAGAACCGCAGTGCCACAACGAAAACAATAAATTACTTAACTCCTTGTTTTTCATCCCAACAGGACTTTTTCAATTGTGTTGTTATAACTATGAACCTACAAATCAGTTCCTTTGATTAATGATTTACTTAACCAAAATATTATGAAAGCGATTGAGGTACATATGTTGTTTAATGTGTATGTACATCGAACCATCTGAATCATGACCCACCATAAGCTTATTTTGCTAAACCCCTTAAATGCAAGTAGGTCGAAATTCGCTTGAAGGTTTATTTCCTTGGTAACGAACTTGTTATCATTTGATTAGACACTGACATTTTGATAGATCTTACAAGTTTGAAAGTTTCAAACGAATTATCAGGCAAAAGGGTCATGATTCAGTTGGTTCGATAGTACCTATAGTATTATCGTAGCGTCCAAGCTAAAGATGTAAGGCCGGTGTTATACCATTTGCACATTTAGGTATAATACGAAAAATACCGTATTATACCATAAAATACCATACCCAACAGTATATTTGGTATTATTAGTTTTATCTACACACGCATCATAAACCCTCTTTACTGCGTACAAAAACCGCACGTTACGATCAGCATAATGTTAAACTACTTCGTAAAAACTCATTTCTTATCTGAAAAATTACACATTATGACCATAATGTGTAATTTTTCTGCATTCAAATTTCGAACGCCGACGCCCGCCTGCGTGCTGCCCCTAGTTTGTCTGTGAAGTTGGTACTGACATTCAAATTTCGAACGCCGACGCCCGCCTGCGTGAAGTTGGTACTACAGAACAAGCTAAACAACTGCAGAGCCACAATGCCGGTCAAACATGCGGTTCCTGAACACATCAAAGAGAGCTTATAATATGTGTGTAGATAAACTAGTGTATGTAACTGTACTTAGGGATTAAACTCTCGAGTGATATTATTATGAAACTCGCCTTCGGCTCGTTTCATAAACCCACTCTCGAGTATTAATGCTCTCCATTATGTAGCAGTCACATAAACTACTATTATGTGTTTATCATGATATGTAGTTATAAATTATTTAACAACAACATCAACGAGGGTTGGAATACCTACTTAACGCTGGGTGAGGGGGAGGTTACGCACGTTGAGGCGGGGGTCCGCCAGCATCCGGGCGCACACCCGTCTCAAACTCAAAAATCGTGGACTTTTGGGTCAAAGAGGAACTGAGCTATAACGCAGATTTTTAAAATTACTGCTTTTAACAATAGCATCAACTTTTGTCATCTAGCGTTTATGCTAAAAAGTACTTTTTTATAGCGAAAGCATAATCTGATCATTATCATAAATAGTATGAGTTTACATTTGACAATTTAGTAAAAAGTCACCAATGATATGTGAAATTACGAACCAAAAAAAATCAAATACCAATAATACCGTATGTTATTGTATAATACTGATATAATACCAGATCATTTGGTATTATGGTATTTTATCCACACACGTATCATAAACCCTCTTTACTGCGTACAAAAAACTGCACGTTACGATCAGCATAATGTTAAACTACGTGGTAAAAACTCATTTCTTATCTGAAAAATTACACATTATGACCATAATGTGTAGTTTTTCTGCATATTATGAGATTCAAATTTCAAACGCCGACGCCTGCCTGCGTGCCGCCCCTAGTTTGTTTGAAAGTTTGTGAAGTTGGTACGGACATTAAAATTTCGAACGCCGACGCCCGCCTGCGGCACGTTGGTACTACAAAACAAGCTAAACAACTGCAGAGCCACAATGCCGGTCAAACATGCGGTTCCTGAACACATAAAGGAGAGCTTATGATATGTGTGTAGATAAACTAGTGTATGTAACTGTACATAATTAGGCATTAAAACTCTAGAGTGATATTATTATGAAACTCGACTCTCGAGTATTAATGCCCTCCATTATGTAGCAGTCACATAAACTACTATTAACATCTCTAGTCCAAACCGTTCTCGTTGTTACGATATGGATTTCGGATTGGACCTTTAGTCACACTATACGTGTCAGCTAACGAGAAAAAATGCAGCGCAATACGTACGTACCTAAATGTTGTCTGCGAATCCGGCTACTGGTCTAGCCGGAATTTCCTCCAACTTTGAACAAAATTGACTAGAGCTAGACTTTCATTGCTCCAGGAATCCTTGTGTCGCATAGCTTTGGTCTTTGTAATAGGTCACGTGGTGAAGGCACGCCCATCTTGGTTCAAGGGACATGAACAATTTCAATCTGAAGCGTGCGGGCGCGGGAGAGACGAGACGTCTTGAGACAAGTTCTGAACAACTATGTAATTTCCCAACTGTAACGTGTTAGGAAATATTTAGGGTATTTCACGAGTTTGAGAAAATGTTCAGTTCCCCAATCGAGTCAATCGGGTGTTGTCGTCGTAAGAACTACATGCACCATGTAACCCGAAACTAAATGGGTAAAAAAACGATTGATGTACAATCTGTCATAATTCAAATGACTAAATCATCGAGTAATCTCTGGCTTGAGGCGGCGCAGTAGTAGAGGTCAAAACTCGCTTTTGTAAATCTCAAGTAAAGCAAAATAGGAATAATAAAGGAGCTGCTTCTTTATACGAGCTTGTTGACCACGAGTGTCAGCAGAGATTCGTGAACGTAAAAAGTAGTTTGATTATTTTTGCCCGATCGCAAAGTCTCCCGAAGTTCACAAAGTCTGGCTACATAAGAAAAAAAATGATTTTGGGGAAATTCTCAGTTCCGTTGTCGGGGTGTCCAGCCGCAAGAAGACAAATAAAGACTATCGATATAGGTACCTACGTCGCTTCACGAATTATGAGCTAGCCTTAAATGCGCGTAGTAATTTTTTTACATTTTTGTCTACACATGCGCAGTAATTCCCGCCAATGTCGCCCAGCGCCCTTAACTCGTGGGGCGACCTACTTATATGTTGTATTGAATAATAGACTAATATAATTGTGATTGTGATATTTATTTCTTCATTTTCAAACAAAACGTGAAGTTGATTTAAAAAATTCACTTCATTATTATTTAATTCTGATAACTAAACAAAATATATTCTTCTGAGTAAGTACATATTGAAGTTAACAAAAATTAAACCAAGATTACCTGTATCTTTTTATAATGAAAAAAATTAACATTTCAGTGCACATGCTGTAGTTGAAAATAAAGTTTGTCGAAGAGTAACTCTGTTGATGAAGGCCGATCACATCTCCCCTTGCTAGGTTCACATTTGTGGATATTTATGATTTCGTTTAATATGTGCGGATAGACCATGTTTTGACACCGTCTGGTAGCCGCACATATCACAAGTTGGCAGCTCTTTCCCGATTTTATGGAAGGCCAAGTGAGCGCTATAGTTTCCGCGTCTAAAAAAACTGGTAGTGCAACTACTGCAATTAAACAAACGCCCACTGTGAATATCCTTGTGTCTTTTCAAATGGTCAGCCCTTGCATACTGTTTGGGACACAAATGATATGGAAACGGCTTTTTAGTTAAATTTGTGTAAAAATGCACTGCAACACTGTCTTCCTTTTTAAACTTCTTATCACAAATTTCACATGTAAATAGCCGCTCTTCAGAATGCGAATACATGTGTTTCTTTAAAGCAGAACTTAGTGATGTTCTGAAGTCACATTTTGCGCAAGCGAACGGTATTCCACATTCTTGGTTAGCCTTCAAATGAGTCCCCACAGCAGCGTTCTCACTAAATTTTTTCAAACACACGTAACAGCGGAAATCGCCACTTACATCGTGTTTTAAAATCAAATGTCTCCTGAGGCTTGAAGGTGCATAATAGGCCAACCCGCATAAATCACATTCACACTAATTGCTTACGCCCACGTGGATTTCTTCCATTTGTCTATTTAGACTGGCATTAGTTGTAAATATTGCTGTATATTTCTTACAGTCGAAATTCCTGTATAAACCGTGGGTCAGCTCATGCCTGTCTCGGGAGATTGAAGTTGTGAAGCAAGAGGAGCAGACTCGACATATAAATATGTTTTTAGCATGTTTCAAGTTATGCCGCTGGTGTTGTTCAACAGAAACAAAAGCAGATTGGCATATTTTACAAATATGCTTCCGCCTTTTCCTCACCTCATGGTCGATGATGTGTTCGATAAAGAGGGATAGCTGAGTGAAGCAGGCGCCGCAAGTTTGACAGGTTAGCCAGGAGTTCCTTGTTCTCCAAAACTTGGACATTGGTCTCGTCGATGTAAAGAGTGATTGGTGGGGATGTTGGTCTTTAATCGTCGGAGTTCGTTAGGTCTGTAATGATATTCCATCTGCATTTCTTTTGTTTTTGTTTCATCCATTAATCGAAATTGATCTGAGACACTTTGCAAACTTGGACAAAATTGGCCTTCGATATGTCATGCAATGCTTTTATTTGAAAGGTTTAAGTCCAATCCATATTAAAGTTGAGCTGGATTTTACTCTGGGGGAGTCTGATCCTTCATTCACAGCAACAAAATATTGGGTCGCTGAGTTCAAAAGAGATCGAACGAGCTGCCAAGACGAACATCGCAGTGGTCGACCAAATGAAGTGTTTACAACAGAAATAGTGAAAAAGTACAAAAACTAGTACTGGAAGACCATAAAAAAAATATGGCAAATTATGACGATTGCTAAGTATATGTAAATATCTACAGTAATAAAGACATTTGGAATTTTGGAATAGACTAAAAGTGCGCGTGTTAGCAGACATTGTAGGGATTTCAAAAAGGGCTATACATCGCATACTGGCTGAAAACTTGGTCACGAAAAAGCTGTGCGCAAGATGGCTGCCGCGATTGCTTACTATTGAACACAGCAATGTGAGGAAGTTTCAATGCAGTGTTTGAGAAATTTCAACGCAATAAAGCCGACTTTTTACGACGATTCATCACGATGGACCAAACATGCGCCCACCACTTCACTCCTGAGACGAAAGAACAGTCGAAACAATGGGCTGAAAAGGGAGAACCGGCTCCAAAGAAGGCGAAGACAGTTTCATTTGCTGGGAAGGTCATGGCGTCAGTATTTTGGGCTGCAAATGGGATATTTTTTATTGATTATCTTCAAAAAGGCGAAACCATCATGGGCGTGTACTACGTAAAACTATTGCAGTGAAGAAAAAAAATAAAAACGGCCGCATTTAGCGAAAAAGAAAGTGTTGTTTCATCAGGACAATGCACCGGTTCACAAGTCCACTATTGACAAAAATGTATGAGTTGAAGTTTGAATTGCTTCCCCATGCACCTTCTTCGCCATATTTCTGTTCCCAAACTTGAAAAAGTGGCTCGGCGGGAAAATATTAGTTTGCTGTGGATGGCTATTTTGAGGAGCTTGACACAGACCACTATAAACAGTGTATCCAAGCTTTTAAACATCGCTGCAAATAGTATATATATAGCGTTAAAAGGAGATTATATTGAGAAATAAATAAGTTTTGTTGGAATTATTTTGTGTTATCTTTGTTAGGCCGCTTACTTCTGGGACCACCCTCGTACTTATTCTGATAACTGCAACATAATTCAAGTTTAATATGAAAAAAAAATTGCCTACAAAAAAATGGAAGGGTAAAATAACAAAACGAAAAAAAGAACACCGTAATAAGTTATGTAGGGTATCGTTAAAAGGGTTCTGTATATATTTTTTATTTTAGTTTTGATACCTTCAGAAGTTATGATCAAAAAAAAGCAAAAGATTACCCCCCCCCCCCTATCCCCAAACTACAGAGTATGAAAAAATGGGGATATTAATTTGCACATCAAAAATACTGATTTGCACAGCAAATATCAGGGCAATTTACTCCATGAAGCCATCTACAGATTTGATTTTTGGATTAACGTTTATTGAGTATTTGATTAAGATTTTCACTAAAGGAAAACGCGATTGGATGAAATTTTTCGATACAATTTAATTACGAAAACACCTCTAAATTGTTTTATTTTTTCCTGTAATTTTGAAATACTAACTAATTTCATTGTGGAACTGCGTTCAAAATATAGATAGGTATTCGCAAAATCTCCTTATTTTTTTTTTTGAACAAAATAGCGTAGTTTATTTTTAAACAATTATTCTGTGGTTTTTTATTTTTTTCCCGATTCCGTCCCTCTCACACTGCGGGTCTTTCCGCCTGGAGTAACGGGGACCATTGCATGGACGATTTATCGCCTTAAGCCAAAGATTACAGGAAAACCTACCTGGAATTACCAAGGTTTTTATTATATCTGTAAACCATATACAAACAAATAAATGCACCTGGTCACTTACATGGAGTATGAAAGTAACCGCACTAATAACTTTGTATACAACATTTTGCTATGTAAAATCCCAACTATTCACTTCACACCATCCCTACCATTGTACGGTGGTACGGAATCCTTCGTACGCGAGTCCGATTCGCACTTGACCGGTCTTTGGTACCACATATTTCTTTTTAGAGTTCCGTACCTCAAAAGTTAAAAAAGGAACCCTTATCACTGATAAGTCCGTCCGTCCGTTTGTCACAGGCACTTTTCTCAGGAACTATAAGAGATATAGTCTTGAAATCTAACGCAAAAATACTTATCCTGATAACCGCAACATAATTCAAGTATGATATGGAAAAAATATTGCCTACAAAAAAGTGGAGGGGGCAAATGACAAAACGAAAAAACACCGTACTACGTCAAGTAGGGTATCTTTAAAAAGGGCTCTTTATAAATATATATATATATACACTCGCGAGCATTAAACTGGAATCACTTCATCGCGAGTAGCTCAAGACAAGTTTTTGCCTTTTTTATGGAATGTATTAAAAATTATAGCATATCAATTTAAAGGTAATTTTATTAGCTTTCAAATGATATAAAGAGACTTTAAATTAATGAAATTTCCCACCTAAATAAAGGTAATTGTTGCAAATGGTTAAAGTTGTAGATGTCAAAATGAATACGAGGATTATGATAAGATATGTTTTTTTTTATTTACAATGTGTAATTTATCCCCTCTCAATATTTTATATTACCCCCCCCCCCCCCCTGGCCCTAATTACTGCTTGTAAACGGTTTCTCATTGACCCAATGAGTTTTCTGACGGAATCTTGAGGAATTTCCTGCCACTCTTCGATTAAAGTTATATTTAAATCTTCTAACGTCGTCGGAGCTGGATATCTTCCTCGTACCCGTCTTTTCAGCTCGTCCTACATATGT
Organism: Argyresthia goedartella; assembly: GCA_949825045.1. NCBI lineage: Eukaryota > Metazoa > Arthropoda > Insecta > Lepidoptera > Argyresthiidae > Argyresthia > Argyresthia goedartella. Next base: position 19,555,343 of record OX463810.1, read on the forward strand.
TCAATGGGGTTCAAGTCAGGACTGAGGGCTGGCCAGTCCAGTGTGGAAATCCTGACTTCTTCCAGGTACTGTCGAGTCATTGCAGCGGTGTGGCAGCGGGCATTATCGTGCATTAGCAGGAAATGTTCACCAATAAACCCGGAGTAAGGGAGCACATGGTCTTGTAGAATGTCGTTGATGTATCTTTCCGCGGTTAGACCCCCTCCCCGACCTCCTCCAGGTACGAATATCAGCTCCGTTTTTGCTTCTATAGAAATCCCCGCCCATATCATACAGGACCCGCCCCCGTATGCAACTGTTTCCGAAAAACAGCATTGTGCAAATCGCTCCCCCGGTCTCCTATAGACTCTCTGTCGACGGTCGCTACCATGCAGGCACATCCTTGTTTCGTCCGAGAACCGGACTCGGCTCCATTGCTCTATATCCCAATCTAAGTGACCGCGAGAAAATTGAAGCCGGGCTTGTCGGTGCGCTGGAGACAATTTGGGCCCCGTGGCTGGCCTTCTTGGGGTCAAATTAGCTTCTTTGAGTCTTTGCCTTACCGTCCACTCGCTAACAATCTTCTCTCGAACATCTCTGAGCTGCCGTTGAACATCGACGCCGGTTAAGTGTCGATTTCGGAGAGATGTGGTGACAATAAATCGGTCATCTCTCACCGAAGTGCAACTCTGTCGTCCAGATCCTGGTCTCTGGACACCCGGTCTCCCGGAACCTTTTATACACCTTCGAGAAACAAGACTGACTAAGATGAAGCTGTCGAGCGATGGTACGCTGAGACAACCCTTGCTGGATTAGGATGACGATTTGAGCGGCTTCTGCAGGTGTGGTTTCCATTATCTTTCAGATTCAGTGTTCCAGTGACGAGAAATATTTGACTGATGACAAATTTTTACGAATGATCACTTTTTATAGGGTCTCAGGACTTCAAAACAAAACAGTGTTTTGTTGTAAAAAAAATGTTTTTTGTTTTTACGTTCCACGACATAAAGGAAAAAATCTTTTCCTGTAACATTAACAGAGGTCGAAAGCTAATAAAATTACCTTTCAAATGATATGCCATAATTTGTAATACATTGCATAAAAAAGGCAAAAACTTGTCTTGAGCAACCCGCGATGAAGTGATTCCTGTTTAATGCTCGCGAGTGTATATATAACTTCAGAAGTTATTATTAAAAAAAGTGCAAAAATTATCAGTCTCCTTCTTTTCTCCGAAACTACAGAGTCTAAAATTATAAAGAAGAAAAAACAGAATATAGAACTTAAGCCAAAAAGATTACAGAAAAACTTACCCGGAATTTAAAAATGTTTTTATTTATCTGTAAACTACATACAAAATTATAAATCCACCTGGTTACGTACACGGAGTATGAAAGTAGCCACACCAATAACTTTGTAAACAACGTTGTTTTTGCTACGTAGAATCCAAACTATTCACTCCACACCATACCATACCACCGTACTTACAATGGTAGGGCCGGGCCATTGTACGGTGGTACGGACTCGCACTTGACCGATTTTTATTTTTAAATAAGATTCTGTTTAGTTGCACTTCTTCCAAAATAAATATCAAAGATATTCAAACTACAAGCGAATGATTTTTTATAAATTGATATTAATTTCCTCGCAATAGTCGTGAAAAATCATATATCAAAAGGGCAATAGATCGTCTCTTTTCTCGACTCGACCTCACTCACTCATCTAGCCTCTACATTTATGAACGATGTACTTGTTTAGACACGGAAGGACAAAAACAAGAGTGATTCTAAAATGTTTCCATTTTTCCTTTTAAAGGTACGGATCCCTAAAAGTAAGTGTCGTTTTAGGTATTTTCAGTTCAGGCCATGAAGAAGGGCTTTTTTTTGGCTACGTACATACCCAATGTTTCAAATTGTTCTTTTCTTTGACATTAACATTTGCCGCCATTAGTATCTTTTTTTTTAAATATATTTACATATTAATTTGTGTGTGTATTAACAAGTGTACGATGCAACTGTTCAATTCGCATCATTGACAAATGGAAAAGACAGAAAAATACAAATGAAATAAGAAACAAAAGACTAAATAAAATACCTATGCAGCGAAAAGGTTGTATTGTATTGTTGATCAATCGTTAAAACACCCACTTACATTGCACGGTGCACCCTATTATACAAGTTGGTACATTAATCAAGAAGTCTCCAAAAGGTTTTGAGTGCAACCATTGCACCAGAACCATTTTCAACATTTACCCCCACAGTCAGAGTGACCATAACTTTCCCAGTTTGATAACAGACGCATATTTATTTGATATTTATTTATCATTATCACGGGGGATCCAAAGCACACGTTCATAAATCAAAACACCCAATTCATAATAAGTTGGGCAGCAGGCCCGTAAAGGAGCGGCGATGCGCAGTGCTACCAGATAATTGGAGATACCCAACCCAACAAGGATATTATACAACAAAACAGGTATAAATAAAGGCTGATTTACACAGGGTAAGTAACTGACTACAAATTGGAGGCAAGTCCGTGTTGAACTTGTCTGTATAGATTTGGAATCAATACATCGCTTTCGCATCCAGATTCCCGCGGGAATATTTTGGAATCACGTTCAGTTGGTCAATCACAGGTGCTGCGTGGTAGGGTGCCAAAGAAAGCAGAGCCTCAAGTTTATTTTCTGTCGTTTATAAATTTTCATATCCAAACACGTCACTTTTTAGATATATATTTTTCTAACATTTCCTATACCTAGCGGATTGGGAAAAAAAACAAAAATTCAACCGTTGTAAATTCTCTTTTCTCCACTGACTTCAATAACATGCTTGCACCGTGGCGACACCGCGACAGCTGACTGCACTGACGCCTGTTACTGAACCGTTTCTTACCCTGTCTAAATCAGTCAGTTTCACGAGGGGTAAAGGGATGGTGAGGGGGCATCGAGAGAACGTTGTAATTCCTGAAACAAGGGCGTTGTAATAAAGTTACAGGATACACCGCCAGTTTCCCGGTGATTTTGATAAGGAAATCGACGCCCAGCTTGTTATTACAATAGTCTCCGGGTACCGAGTCGCCCCGGGTACGGTTGAAATTAACATTGCAATAAAATTGGGATTATTACGACCGTATTCAGTAGCTGGTCTTTATGAGAGGAATATTCATGTACAGGACCGATAAAATTACGTGCGGTATTTATCTATATTATCCTTTTATGTCATATCATCATCAATATCTTATAATGCATCCTGCGCATCATATGCAGCTCTTGTAGATTTCTGCGGAAACTGGCATGAAAATGCTATTTCTCATTTAACACCAATATAGTGTTCCCAGTATCTAATATATCAAGGTTGTATATCCGAGTCAGTAGGTACAACAGATGCCAAGTTCATTGGCGCCTGAGCGAAGTGTTACCTCTCTCTCTCTCGCCAATGTAAGCATCTCTCTTGTTCCCTCTAATTGGGCGCAAGAAACTTGTAGTCAGGTATATATCTATTACTCTAAGCCTAAGTAATGTTCCTAGTTCCCTGAACTGGAATTGATGGTCTCCGCTAGCAATATATTATGCCGATTAGCTGCAATAACTAGAGGCTCTGTGAGCTGTAGACCTCGCGAGTGACCTTTTCTTTTAATAACACATACAAACCTATGAATACAACGTATATGGAATATGAATACGCACCAATAACTTTGCAAACTAAATTTTGTGGTCTTAAACCCAACCTATTGACTTTTCACTAAAACTATATAGCTTGTTACTCTCACGGTCTCTACAAATCCAACGACACCTCATTTGTTAAAACCAGATAAGCTGTTTGTACTGTACCAGTTTTTTCATCTTTGCCGTATTAAAAAAAATCCAAAAACTGAATCGAAAAAAAAAACGATTTAACTATCGAACCTGCTCAAAAAAATTTACGAGAATCAGTTGAGAAATGCGGCCTGTAGAGGATAACATCCGGACACACATCCGGGCATACGAAAGCATTTTTACCCAATCCTAAACGAGACGCTTCGCCCGCTCGGTCATAAAGGTAGACGGGAGTTTTCTCGTACAATAGTAAACTTTTGCCAGATTCACAACAAACCATCGTATTTACCCATAATTTACAAAACTACTGCCGTATAATTATTCAAACGGTGAACTCTGAACCCATTGTTCCTGAAACTGAAAACTATCAGCTTCCCGTTGTAGTTCGAATACTTCTGCGGTCGCTGATTTGCTGAGTAAAGTAATTGCTTTGATTTTGGATATGATGAGTGTGGTCGAGAACTCAAAGGGGATGAATAGTTGATTATCTCCGCAGGAAGTACTTGCTTCCTTCATCCCTGCACGGTCCCCCTGGGTAGTATTAATTTATTTTATTTTATTTTATTTATTTATTTATCTTAAACAAAACTTATTACTAATTTTTCCACATATGGGCTCTCCGCGGAAACCTTATGCGGTTTATATGCGGAAAGTGATACATTTCCAGGTTCTAGAAAGACCTGTCCAAATATAGTTAAATCTAAAACAGACCGCCATTAATTAAGAAACTGAGAAATCAGAGTATATTTAGGAATCACGCTAGATAAACACCTTAATTTTAATTTTAATTTAAAGTGTGCTTACCATCTAGATTAAGGAAATTAATGTACCCATTTAATTTAGTCGCCACGCTGACTACTCCCTCGCCGACTCTTAGTCTCACAAAAAGGCATCAGTTCTATCTTGGCCCAAAACTGTATTAGAAATTACATAACATGTATGTATGTAATTAGCGAACCCAGACATGAATGTAAATATAAAGTATCGACACTACTAAAAACATTTACGTATGCTGACACAGAATATTTTATTATGTTATAAAATCACTAAGGCACCGACCCACACCGTCTAAGACACATACACACGCACACACCCTCACACACACACCCTCACACACACCCTCATACACACCCTCACAAGCACCCTCATACACACATCCACACACCCTCGCACTCACAAAACACACACACACATACACCCTCACACACTCACACACAAACCCTCACATACACACACACACACACACACACACACAAACACACACACACACACACACACACGCAAATTACGTTTGGTCGCAACGAAGGATCCAAAAAAAATCAAAATGCTTTTGACTTATTTTATTAATTAATTCTACAGAGTTGCGACTTCAATCGATGTAAGATATAAAGTGACTCTATACAATGGAAAAATTCTAAATTCTAAAAAGTAGCTACGTGACGTTAAATGCACCGTCAGCCGTCTTGGCTTACACGAGGCACGAATATCAGGTCATCGTCATGGTCGGCAGTATCCGTGGAAAGTACGTATGTAACACCTCCCACCGAAGATCAGGAACTATTTGAGAGGTATCTTCGAAAATGTTGCTGAGACAAGATTAGGATCAAATCTTGTTCTTTCTGGAATCTCAGAATATATCTCTTTAGGTTTATCGGACTCTGCTTTGCCAACTTGTTTCTTAATATTTACCGTCTTGGTGTAATATTTCCGAATTATGACTGCTATAACGAGTGCACATGCACTGAATAGTATCGTATAGATGGGTATTGTAGTATGGTACAGACTATTATCTGTAGCCTTCTTCAAATGTACTGGTGACTGAAGGGATATCTTCGTGCTGCTAGCGTGTAGATTTTCCAAGTTGATAGAGTTCAATTCCAAAAGTGTATGCGACTGCAGCCCTGCAGTGCTGGTTAATTCATTTCTGGACGGTAATTCAGTTATCTTCAATACTTGTCCTCTGGTACGGTCGTGACTGTTAGTTATGGTGAATTCTGGAGTCTAGAGGAAACAGCCATGTGGTAAAACTGCGAGATAGCTGCCTTGGAGTGTTTCGTATTTATTCTGTCCGCAGGACGTCTGAATTTTGGTAGGTTTCGGGAAACTTAGGTTGTAGTGCTTATCGTCGAGTTTTTCAAGTGCTTCTTTGGTGAGACTGATGGTGGTCGGCTTGCAGGACTCGTCGATTCGCTGGGCCGTAATAAGTTGCTGGATACAATCTGGTTGGTCTCGAAGCTGGTAGTTGAATTGTTCCTCGCAGAGATACCATACAGTGGTCTTCGGACATTCTGTCTCTATGTACATGAAATCTTTCTCATGAATTGCTATGTAAGGGGATGTAGGAATAAAGGACTCGTGATTTTTATTGGGTACAATAGATAATTTATAAAGGGAATAGATTTTGGATACGACAATCGGTAACTTGAAGACTATGACAATTTCCTTGTTACTATAATATGAGCCTATTTTTATTATATCGTAATATTCCCTCAAATCTATATCTAGAAGTTTATCCTTCTGATATATATATCTTAACCTACTTAACATATATTTTAAACTACCTATGGTTAAAGCCGAATGATAAGTGCTCGATGCACGAATGAAGGCTAAAGTAGTTTCTAACTTAATCAATTCTTCTGTTAAACTATCTATATTATCTCCTAAGATTAAAAGAAGCTGTGCTAAATGGGCATAGCTAACAAAATCAGCTGATTGGTAGCTCTCTCCTTTCATTACGTTATTAAGGACGTTTTTAATTTTCTCTTGGTTTTCTATGATACTGTTTAAAATAACTGAATGCTGGGACATCCATTCTTTACTGATCGTAATATGATTATTAATTTCTGAAGCTAATTTATCTTCGTTATTTTGTAATACTTTAATAGCATTGTTATAAAAAGCAGCATCTGTGTAATCGAGATTTCCTGATATACTTTTGATAATGGAACCTAAACCATCAATGAGTCCCCTTTTAGCTCGACTGGGTTCGAAAGTTAATAATTGTTCAGCTACTTTACCTAGCTTACTACTGAGATAATCGAGGTGGGGCTCAAATAGAGATAAGGTCCTATTATTTAGCTGAGGTCTAAAACTATCGATTTGACTTTTAACTAAATCGACTTTAGAGTGAATATCCGATAGACTTATACTTTTTACGAATGAGTGATAGTGAGATATTACTCGGGTTGGTCCTAGTTTAAAGGGAAGCAGTCCAGGTCCTTCTTCTAAGGAGTCAAGTGTTATCTCTTGTGCGTGGGTCTGGTGAAGTAGCAGAATCAGTAGTGTCCTGCAACAATTGTGCACTATTAGGGACCCTTTTAAGGCGTGATTTTGCTACTGGGCAAGGCTTCTTTTTAGTATAGATATGAATAGGCAAGTCAGCAAGGACTGTATCTTGAGTATAGCGGGCAGCTAGTTTCTGGCGAGCTGCTAATGGGTTTCGAATGAATATCTGCTGTTCAGGTATAAGCTCTACTTCCGGCTTACGATCTTTATTTCGAGCTTCCGTTAGCTCGGTACGACGGCTGAGGGATGTCTCGTTTATCATCTCATAGACTTTAGACATTTTGCTACGATGTTCCTGGGTATACTGTTGGAGTAAGTGTTCAGAAAGATCTATATCGAGAGGATCACGAGGATCGAAGTGTCCTGTTATAATATCTAGGGGTCTACATTTAGTGAAACTATGGATTGAGCTGTTATAAGCTAGAATAGCATACGGCATGAGATTGACGACGGATTCGTTTTTCTGATTTAATTTTAAGATACGTAAGTGTTCTAATAAAGTTGAATGAAAACGTTCAACCATTCCATTTTCATTAGGGGTGTGTGCTGAGATCTTATGATGCTGTATTTTATGGAGTCTAATGAATTCTGAGAATAACTGGTTAGTAAACTCAGTACCACGATCTGTTACTGCTACCAGGGGCATACCGTGATGAGTACAGAAGTTTAAGAGGGCCTGAATCACACTAACTGCGGTACCGTCTCTGAGATGATATGCTTGAGCATATTTCGAGAAAGCATCAACTATGGTAAGGTATTTCTCATTTTGAGCAGTGAAGAGGTCTAGATGAACGATCTCGAATGGTTTAGAAGGGGGTGGAACAATGTGAAAACGTTGCTTGATAGGACTGCGGTCATATTTAGCTTGACCACAGATAGAACATTCATTAATATACTTGGTTATGTGTTCTTTCATTTTTGGCCAGTAAAACTTATTAGACAGAGCTAAGTAACATTCAGAAATGCCACGATGGTTAGTTTTACCTTCATGGTATCTCTGAATGATTTCCTGTTGACGTAAATATTCCTTTACATTTTCATGTTCGACTTTAGTTAAGACCATAGTCATTGCTGAACTTTTGAATTTTTCCTGTATGATGGGGATGATCGAATACATAGCCAAGGGTGGATGAATAATAAGACCGGTTTTAACTTTAGGGTTAACGAATTCCTTAATAGCATTAACTACATCTTCCTCAAGATTAGATTCTGAAATTTGGATAGTGGTTCGAGTATGTGTGTCGAAAGGCTTAGTTACTGTAGTACGACCTTTAATATCACCAACTAATTTGAAACAAATCTGTCTATTGAACTTATTGAGGGGTTCGTCGGTTATTGGGACTTCTAGAATGGGGTTTTCCTGGCTGGTGTGAGCTGTTGCTGTAGTTGACCCAGAAATTGAAGGTGGTTTCTCTGATGGGTTAGCTACAACTGAACTTATTTCCTCATTATTGATTTCTATTCGGGATAATGCATCTGCATTCGTATTAGCTTTACCTTGCTTATACACAACGGTAAAGTTATAGTCACTTAATTTCATTTTCCATCGGGTTAAACGTGAATTTGGCTCTTTTAGCGTCATAACCCATTGAAGAGGTTTATGGTCAGTTACAATTTGGAACTTGCGGCCGAATAAATAGGGACGAAAGTACTTTGTTGCCCATACGATGGCTAGAAGTTCTTTTTCGATGGTACTGTAATTTATCTCACTACTGTTCAGTGTTCTAGATGCGTAAGAGATAGGTTTATCTGAACCTAGGGGACCTTGGGAGATAATAGCACCAATGGCTAGATTAGACGCGTCAGTTGTTAAGATGAAATCTTTCGAGAAGTCCGGATACTGGAGAATCGGATCATTGATCAGAAGTGTTTTACATTTTTCGAAACAGGATACATAATTTTCATCTAATCTGATTTTTGAACCTTTTTTTAGACATTGCGTGAGAGGTTTGGTTATCTTGGCAAAGTCTGGAATAAACTTTCTGTAATAACCGAGAAGTCCAAGGAATCGCTTAATTTCAGTAGGAGTTTTAGGAATGGGGTACTTCTCAATAGCTGCTAGTTTTTCAGGATTAGGCTTGATGCCATTTCGAGTTATCACATGACCTAAATAAGCTGTTTCAAGTTTCAAGAACTCCGATTTATCCATTTGAACCTTAAAATTCGATTCACGCAATCGCTGAAAAACCTTATCTAAGTTAACAATATGCTCCTGAAGGGATGTGCTGAAAAATATTATATCATCAAGATAAACCAGGCAGATGACGTTTTGGAGGCCTCTGAGGACATTATCCATCACTCGCTGGAAGGAAGAAGGACTATTTTTGAGACCCATGGGCATCCTCAAAAATTCAAAGTGCCCATGCTCCACGTTGAAAGCTGTTTTTGGGATATCCTCGTCCTGCATCTCCACCTGATAAAATCCGCTGGCGAGATCTAGGGTGGTGAAGTATTGACAATTGCCTAATTTATCAAGGACATCCGTTATGTTAGGTATGGGGTATTTATCGTCTATGGTCTTCTCGTTCACTTTCCGGAAGTCTACAACAATGCGCCATTTCGTTTTGCCAGACGCATCTGTCTTTTTGGGAACGACCCAGATTGGCGAGCTCCATGCGGAGGCCGAAGGACGAATTATTCCTTGTTCTAACATTTTTCCAATCTGGTCACTAACTTCCTGCTTATGAACAAACGGATATCGATAGCTTTTTGTATAAACTGGGACCTCATCTGTAGTTCTAATGCAGTGCTTGATCTTATTTGTGAACGTTAGCGGTTCGCCTTCGATATAAAATATATCGGCGTACTGAGAACAAAGTGATTTTAAGTTAGCGCGTTCTTCCGCGTTCAAATGACTCGTCCGTAAGCGAGAAAGTACTTCTTTCGATCGCGGCGATAATTGCTGGGACCGTTCGCATTCGTTGTTATAAATCTCACCGTGAACGGGTTGATACATAGAAAAGATGACGTCATTTGGACTCGGGTTAGTTACTTCTAAAATACCACGACGATTTATAACTGATGTCAAGCAATCACCTACAATGCAATTAGATATTACTTGCTGCGAAATAAATGCATCACCGTCATGCATGTTGACCGGTATTCGCACCAATTTTGATGAATGCGCTGGAATGATATCTTCGTAGAGGTTCACGTTGCATGAGTCGTACATGATAATGGGAATTTTAGTACTTTGTGTTTCAAGAAGTTTGTCTTTATAATTTATGTTACATTCCCAACTGGTCAGTAAATCTGATCCTATAAGACCGTCGAAATAATTATGAAATTTATATACGAAGAACGTGATATCATTTCTGTCATTGAATTCGGGGAAACTTGGCAGGGTTATAGAATAGTCATTGCGGCTAGTAGCATGCACATTAGTTACTTCGAATGGATCATAGTTCAGTGGAATGTGCTGAAAATATTTTTCAATAGTTTCAGGACTTATAAACGACTGATTGGCACCAGTGTCTATTAATAATTTAAGTGGGGGGTTCGCAATCTGAATAAACGGTAGTTGCCGTTGGGTCTGTAAATTAATTTCTATTTTAGTCTGTCTGACTTGGATGATTTGGGAAAATCCTCAGGTATGGAGGATGAAGGCTGTGGAAACATATCATCGGTATTGGAGTTCACCTCGGGGACAGGTTGATAAGAGTAACTTGACTCGGGCTCGCCTGAGAGATAAGGATTGTACTCATAGTAGTCGTTGCTCTGTTCCGGGAAATAATCTACGTCATACGTGGGGCCATATTCATAGTCATCATAGCCATAGCACTCATTGAAGTTAGTCTCTCGCGATTTAAAATAATTATTCGGAGGTGGATTGCCATGTCGGGTCCAATCATGACCGGAGGGTGGCAATGGTTTAGGTACATAAGGGACAACTCCACTCATAGGTTTTGGTGCGGTATTATGGTTTGCACCAAAATGATTAGGGTTCCGCGGTTGCATACGGAAGACATTACTGTGAGGGTTATAATTCGGTGGTGGCGCTCGGAACATTTGTTGCGTGCGCGTGGGCATATTAGCCATGCGTTGGGGTGCACTGAATTGGGGATGAGAATAATTATTATTCGGTTTCCATAAGGGCACGGTACCAGGGCGCTGTTGCCAATTGGGCAACGGGTTAGCAAAGTTGTGACGTTGTGCCATCGGCATAGGTGGCACAGAAGGGGCACTATGGATAGGGCTCATTTTTATAATGGGCTGATAATGGGGGTGTTTTCGATCAGATAGGGACTCATTTCGATTTTGAAGGTACATGACGTTCACTTCCTCCTGTACATATTCTAAAGCCTTTTCGATAGTTTCGGGTCTCATACACCGAATACGGGAACCTAGCGGCTCTTTCAGTCCTCTGATGAAAGATTGCAATGCAAGTTTTTTATATAACTCTCGTTTCGCTTCGATCGTTGTGGCGACACTCTCATGCAATGTTACATAGGTCATTATGGTACTAAAAAGACTTTGGCATCGCTCATAGAGATCTTGTGGGGTACCTTGGCCTTGTGATAGGAGGGACATGTCATTGTAAAGTGCGGTCTCGTCTCGTTGATCGGCAAAATTATTGATAAGGGCACTTTTAATACCTATCCAACTACTGATCGTTCGTGCTGCGGCACCGGTGATTTTATTTAAAATACCATTCAGCAGACATAAATTCGCTAACTCATTATCAGGGCCTGGTTTCACATATACACTAACTAGCTGGTCGCATAACTGTATGAACCTAGTTAGTACATTGGGGTTGCCGTCAAATTCGGGAAGGAGCCTTAAGGCCTTGTAAATGGTATCTACGCCTGTGTTTTCCATTCTTCTACGTGATCTATGACTTTGTACTTGTTCGTCTTCCTCCACTTCGTCTATTCGTCTAAGAAAATCTTGGGCTACTCTACGGTTCCCTACTACACTACTGGGGTAGTAAGTCGCCGATTGTCGTCGTTGGACGCGTGGGTGGAAAATTTTGGAAAATTTATATTATACAGGGCTAAAAATAGGATTAAAATAGGGGATGAGCAATCACAAGAAAGAATCAAGTGTACTCACATTAGCATCTTGGTATCTCTGGGCGTATCAATGTCTGGATACTCCTCCGCTGGCTGACCGACGTGATTTATTTGTAGGTTTCGGGATAGCTGACGACGTTTCCCGGGCCACAGGAACCAGGATTGGCAGGAACCAGGAAGCACTGACTCAGCTATCCTACCGGCTGCGCCAATTACGTTTGGTCGCAACGAAGGATCCAAAAAAAATCAAAATGCTTTTGACTTATTTTATTAATTAATTCTACAGAGTTGCGACTTCAATCGATGTAAGATATAAAGTGACTCTATACAATGGAAAAATTCTAAATTCTAAAAAGTAGCTACGTGACGTTAAATGCACCGTCAGCCGTCTTGGCTTACACGAGGCACGAATATCAGGTCATCGTCATGGTCGGCAGTATCCGTGGAAAGTACGTATGTAACACGCACATAAACACATCCACGTATACGCATGCAGCATGTTAGGAATTAAATATTGTAATTATTATTATTTTGCCTCTCCCTCCTGATGATGGAGCATATCGTTCATATTGTTTGATTGTTTTTGTTACTTAATTGTTTAGCTATTTCCATTACCAGTAACTCATTACTTAAATGACACCACCAACCCATTGCCTACGATCCTCGTAAGAGGCACGGGCGCACTTATCATAAATACAGGCTACCTGTGAGCCTAGTTATGGTATAGTCACATAAGATTACGTCTTTGGTTATGTTTTACTATAAGTATAATACAAGCACTATAATGTAAGTCATTCCAACCAGTGGATCTACTAAGATCATACTAAGCAATAGAATTCAAAAGGTAGATGTCAACGGCGTTAAATCTGATGGATCTGGTGTAAAAATTGGTGTTGTGTGCTGACGATACTTCACTGGTCATCAAAATCGAAAGACAAAAAGAAGATTTTGATGGTGGTGTATTGTCTTTAACCTTGAATTGTTTCACAGTTAATAATGTATTGTTCAGCGCTGGTAAAACCAAGTGTATCAATTTCTCAATTCCAAATGTCAGGCAAGTTGAGACCAGTTTAGTGTTAGACAGCGACTTTAGAATGAGTAAATGATACGAAGTTTCTTGGAATAACCAACCATTGATAGCAAATTGCAGTGGAGGGCCTACACAGATAAATTAGCTAGTAAATTAAGTTCTGCGGCTTACGCTGTTAAGAACATCAGACCAAACACGGTTGTGGCTACATCTAGGCTAGTATATTTTAGTTACTTTCACAGAGTCATGTCCTATGGTATATTGTTGTGGGGGAAAGCAGCAGATATTCAAACATTATTTTTTACTGTAAAGAGCTATTCGAGAAATTTATAATTTAAAAAGAACAGACTCTTTAAGAGATATTTTAAAAAAATTACTGACATACTAACTGTAGCTAGTCAATTAATTTTCGAAAATATAATGTATGTTCGCAAGAACCTTGCAACATTTTCCAAACTTAGCGGAAGCTGTAAGTAATGTTAACCTAAGAAATAATCACAGACTAGATGCGCCCCGTTTCAGACTCGCGAAGGTTAGCATTCTTTTAAGGGTCAGTGCATTCTCTACTACAACAAGATACCTCTGGAGATCTTGAAATTGCTATTTGAGCAATTTAAAAAGCATGTTAAAGCGACTTTGTCAAAAAAGGGATATTACAATGTTCGAGATTACTTAAATGACGGGACTGTATGGGGTTAATAGGTCAAAACAGACCTTGCTGTTAATAATTATATAATCATTTATTCCTGGTTATTAATTATAATAATTAATATTGTAATATCTGTATTAGTTAAGCACAAGCAATTTTTAAAAGAGATCCAAAAATCTATCTGTGGGATTGTCTGCGCCCTCCTTTTCCCACAGTGGTCCAATGTAGAGAATAGGCAAAAAATTACGTTTGCTCAGTATATGTAAATATCTACAGTAATAACTTTGTGTTCCTGTGGACATGCCAGCTAGGTCGAGAGGGTGGCACAAGTGCTGGGCAAGCACGTGTAGCCTTACTTATGTCTCAAGCGTAGCAGCTTCCGCGGAGAGGGCAGCACGGTGGAAAACAACACGGGAAGTGACAGTGACCGGTTATAAGTTCGCACAAATGGTCGTAGGTGTGGACGCCAGGGGTCACTCTCGACAGTAGGAGGGCAGTCCATAGCAGATCCATTGACCAGTTACCGCCCGCTTTGAGCGGATCAGCCCTCGGTCTGAAAGGTAATGGTCCGTCTCGGCGTCGGTTTGTTTCGCTTGGGTGTACGGAACACTGGCCAAAAATAGATCACCGGTGCTGCGCCTCAAACACCTGCATAAGAAAGTAAAGTATAAAACCCCCTTTCCTACTTACATGCGCCTTGCGACATGGAATGTCCGAACAATGAGGACAGGCTTCCCGAACACCAGTGGAAGTTCAGATTGCGCACAAGACCTGCGTAAAACTGCCGTCATCCACGCAGAACTGTACAGGCTAAACATAGCTATTGCTGCTTTGCACGAGACCAGGATCGAGAATGAGGGGTCGATAAGGGAAGCACATTACACCTTCTTCTGGAAGGGTAAAGATTCATCGGATACTCGCGAGCACGGAGTATGATTCGCGATCAGAAATGATCTTCTATCCTCGGTTTAGAGTCCTGTAGGTATCTCGGAGCGCATAATGGTCCTTCGCCTCAACACCACGTGCGGGTTCGTCTCCATTATTTCAACATATGCTCCAACACTTCCCTTAACAACTGTAGCCAAAGACCAGTTCTACGACCAACTAGACGAAGCTAAAGGAGGCTGATGGCACTAGCATCACCGATAGCACCCGTCAGCTCAAATGTTGGGTATACACTATACCGGCCTCTACTCGTGTCCAGTTGACAAACAGCCAGAAGCAGTGGATCTAATGCCGAAAATGGCAATCTAGGAGGATATACCTCGGTAGGGTATATCCTCCAATTACATTTGATTTGAACTAGTAGGTTTAAAACTACGGCAAGTCAAAGTTCCTTAATTCTGTCACTGACCTGAAAAAAAAAACTTTTTCGGTTATCGCCTTTTTAACCATACTTCAGTTAGTCGTCAACAAACTTAATTTGAAACAATTAAAGTGGTTTATTTACGAAGCACAAAACTGGTTTGGTTATTTTCAGTTCGGTTGTTTAAAAGCTAAGATTTAGTCATGTATAATCTTAATGAAGTAAACAAATCAGATTGGTTACGTGCAACAATACATGTTTACTTACTTTATACTAATTCTTAGACTAATCGTTACTAAAGGCTTGCTGAACTATCAAACAATTATTATTGTTAAACACTAAACAAACATCTTGCTACTATTATCCCAATTACGTTTGTTATTTTTACACAAAAAACTGCAATTCAACAAAACTTAATGTACGAGCCCTTGCTGGCGGTTCCTTAAACTTGATTCTGATGATGATTGGTGGAACAGGAAAGAAGAGTGATAACTTGATAAATCACTTTATTTGTAATGATTACAATTGGTGCGCACTTATTGATAGACGAATGTGAACTGATCGATAATTCTAATTTACAAAATAATGAAAACAGCAATATACATTAAAGCTGAAAAATATCTGACGATGCACGATGGAATCGTACACTTATGGAATTAACAACAACCTAATATTTTGAACTAAAATCATCGTTATCTTATTATAGCCGTATTTTGATTGTTTACAACGAAACACTTGTTTACGGGATGACGAACTACCAACAGTTCTCGCGCGAGTTGAATGAAGTCTTGTCAAACAAAAACCGACCGTGTGGCACAGTGACAAGAGCAACTCTTTATTAATCTGTGCAAAAGCGAAGAATTTCAAAAACTGCATTTTGCTGCGATCTACGCGACGACGCGACACGCCATGTCAAACACGTTGATTTTCGCTTGCGCTTGCGCCTCTCGGGACAGTCATGTCTCAGTTTTCCATCAAACCCCAAAGTAAAATTGTTATGTGCTTGTCATCTCTCTCACCAGCATAAGCCGGAGAAGATTCTTTAATTTAGTCAGCTACCTACGTAATACTGAGTGAGAGAACCATGGCTGAGCAGAGCCCAGATGCTTTCGACGATTATCTGCGGCAGTGGGGCCTGGAAGTGTATTTTACACAATTCAAAGGTAGGTATTAACCTAATCATTTCCTTTCATTATCTTGTGCTAAAGCTACGGCAATCTGGGGGTAAAAAGCAATAAGGTGCCGGCCGCGCCAGCATAGTGCCGACGACGCGCCAAAAGTAATATACCTAGTACCTCGGCACCCAAACCTACTAATAACGCTAGCTTGCATCTGTGTCTAACCTACCTAGCGATATTTTTTCACAACAAAGGGGAGGAAAGTATGGCTATAGAAATAGAATTATATTTAAAAATCAACAGTAATTGAATGGTACCTCTATTTCCTTACCACTACGTCGTTACCTAACCGGAATAGATTGATACGCCCTAATCATATGGTTTTCTAAGTTTCAGACATATGAAAATCAGTCGACGGAGCCGAATAGATCACAGGCCTCACAGGGTACTAGTAATACTAACTACAACTTACGAATACGTCCTACAGTCACTGGAGGACACTTGGACATTGGGAAAAAGATTTCCGTTGTTTTGAGATTTTCTTTTATGATAGTAATAATGACTAACAATGTTCTTACATTGTAAAATTACTTAAGTCTAACAATAAAATAATTACATTTGTAAATAAATGTGTTTATTTATCAATACTATCTACTTTTAATTTTTATATAGGTAGCACAAGAATGTTTTGTTTGTTTTAGCTGTAGTTTTTTGTTTATATGGTGTACTTCTCTAGTGTATTGCCTAATTTTTTTTACCTAGTCTGAGCGTTTTAGCAACACAAAGATCGGTCATTTGTTAATATTTGAAGAATCACCAATTAGATTGACATTATTTTCAAATCAATCTAATTGGTGATTCTTGAAATTTTAACAAAAGGGAAATTACCGCTTATTGCCCTGCTAAAACGCACAGATAGCTAAAATAAATTAGGCTACACACTACTGAAGTACTAAATACCATATAAACAAATAACTACAGCTAAAACAAGCAAAGTTTTGTTACTAACGGTCAGACTGTTTTGTAAAAATTAACAAAACAAGCTATCTAAAGTAACTAAATAAGGTTATGAGTAAACAAACAACAACAGCTGAAACAACTAATTAGTTTTGATAATAACAGTCAAACTATTTTGTAAAAAATGGCTGAAGTAAACAAAAAAATGGCTTACTAACTGGCATGTAAGTAGGCCTACCTTTAAGTAACCACCTTCGTATGACTTACACAAAATAGTGTTAACAAGTTTCGTTAAAAAAATAACCAAACTCGATTTGGTTACGTATTGCTATAGTTTTGTGGTCACTTTTTCTATGTTATACGTAGGCGAAAGTTTAGCTGCGAACAACAAGAGCTTTTTTTCAGTGCTCTCTCACCGATCATCAAAATTCTATAAGGTACTTCTAGGAGACGTAAAAGCTTGAAATTTTTAACATGATTATTGTTTAACGTACAAAGCAAAGGGAAAACTCAAACATTTCGCAATATGAGTCCCATTTCTAGATTCTTCTAATACTATAAACGCGAAAGTTTGTTGGTATTGCATTTTTTAAGAATAGAAATGACTAGATGGTATCCGCGACTTAGTCTGCGTAAGATAAGTACTTCGTGTAGATTATTTTATTTTCCAATTAATTCATCCATCTATCTTTATAACAAACCACCCGCGACTGAAGAGGTTATTGTCTCCAATGCGTGTGATGTCTTTGAGTCACCCGCGACTGCCGAGATGTTTGTTCCTTATTAGTACTATGTTACTCTAGAAGTGTTTCAACGCTCTTATTTAAATCAATAAATAAATACCTTTAACTTTTTCTTCTCTTTGTCTTTGCGCCAGCAGACAAATTCTAATTCTAACTCTGCCCACAGTCCGGAGACCGCGAGGTTGTCGATCGGAACCAAGCGGGCAACTCAAATCGAATCCACAAACTACCAACGTACAAGTTCCTGCTGCGTGGCCCTCGCGGTAAATAATAATAACAAACATAAATAATATTACCAAATTGCGATAATAATTAAGATTTTATTCACTAAAAGTTCGTATCTCTCTCCGTGCAAAAAGCACAGAAAAGCCGAGAATTTCCTACGTCAATTTGATATGTCTTTTCGATGGAGCCATATAGAATTAAGTGTACACAGTCTATCATTCGTGCTATAACAACGAATCGATGAACATCACATTCATTAGATTTGTAATGAGGAGTAAAATTTATAAAATCACGGTGACGTTAGTTCCGGCTCATCCCATTCTCTGACTTTCCGACTTGACAGTCCGCAGCGTTGTGCGTGGTCGTCGAGTAGAGTTTTCTTCTCACGCATCCTTTCTGGGGCGTGGGGAGTCAGGGTCAGATCATCGGATCTCTTCCCGAAAAAGCGCCTCTGTCCACTCCTGTGGACATGTCAACGGGGGGCTCTCATGGGCAGTGGTGGTCTTCTTACGGGAGGTGCTCCATTGGGTGATCGCCGGGTAGGCAAACAGGTCCCGTGGCAGGCGGCGGTGGTCAGGCGGGCATGTGTGGTACGGTGCCAGTTCACGGCAGTGCGGGTGGTTTGACGCATGCCCTTCGCTAGCCTCTGGATAAACTGGTCCACAGATTCCCATCTTAGGTCCCTCTGGATCGTAGGGTTCCTCACGTAGCGGGAGGAGCCGACGATGGTACGCAGAGAGAGGTTCTATTGGGCTCGGAGTCTCCGTTTTTTCCTCTCTGAGCACAGGGCGTACCATGCCGGGGCCGCGAATGTGAAGCGGGATATCACTTGTAAATCCCGAGCATCGCCATCAGAGGGAGGCTGGAGTCGAGGAGTGGACGCAGCTTGGCGCGTGGCACTTTGACCTGGTTAACGACGTTGTCGACATATGTTTCTTCACGATGAGCCGGCAATCGATGGTCACTCCCAGGTACTTCACCTGCGGAGACCACACGAGGTCCTGTCCTTGGAACTGGAGCGATGGTGGAAGGGGGGTCTGGCCTGTGATGAGCGCCTGCCTCTTCTTAATGTTGACGGACAACGGACGGACGGACGCCACATGGCAAGCCAGTCGGGCAAGATATCCAGGGCGTGCTGCAATTTGACAGCAGCGTGCTGAGCCTGGATCGATGTGCGTAGTCGATCGCGAGACCAAGGTTTTAGGCGGTACGAAGTGCGCGGGTTCAGCTTGTGCCCTATAAAGGGTTAATGCACAGGTTCATTACAATAAATACATAAGTTTTTCGCCGCCCACCGGAGGAAGCTGCTTCATTGTCTGCTAAAAAAAGAATATATTTAAATGGGACTTTACCGAATCCATACCCAATGTTTAGAACCAAACAGGCCTATTTGCGGTTTCGTCACGATTAGTGTCAATTGGAACGCACCCTACATTTGGGTCTGTGATAAATCAAAAATGTAACTTGTAGTGTTATGCTACTTACATGTCATTTTCCAGGATTTTCAGCTGGATACTTGCTGAGCTGTACAGCTTGTTATTTGGTATCACCTTTATTTTCATAGGACCCTGTAACGTTTTAAACCATAAGAACACATTAACAAATCATTTTCGCTTTGTATTTTCACACTATCAGCACTTCTAAATCGATAGCGAAGGGGTTTACCTTTGGTGACCTTGTATTTGGCTTTCTCCGAAACTCTGCAATCTCGGGCTTCGTGCGCGCTGGTGCGCTACCTTGCGCTTTTCTTGTTGTTTTCTGTATTACGAGCCTGAAACCAAAAACTGACATATGTTGATGTCGTTGTTTATCTGGTTGTCATGGCAATGTCCATTCAAACTCGTGAGCGGTCTGATATGTTTGCTTCCATACTTTTACAAAAATACTTTTTCTCTCTTGGCCACTCACAAAAATTGCTTTTAATTTAAATAATTTTTTAGAACTCTCCAAAAAGGGTATAAGAGCGGAACATTTCTGAAATTCAGGAGTCTCACGTCAGCTTCTGAGCAAGACGAACCACCTAAAGGCCTTATCCCGGGGTCGCACTACCCCGGGATCCTGCGAGCCGTTCCTACAACGGGATCCTGCGAGCCGTTCCTACAACGCGATCCTGCGAGCCGTTACTACAACGCGATCCTGCGAGCCGTTACTACAACGCGATCCTGCGAGGCGTTACTGCAACGCGATCCTGCGAGCCTCAACCCTGTTCAGCGCTGCGCTGAGTCTCCTCGTCACCTACCCGTTCTCGGCTACACCTGCATCCTGGTCATCACTCCATCGGTCTCCTACTCTCCGTGTCCTCCGCTTCCTTTTTTATACCTAATCTGTATGTTCGATTCCAAATCGATATTCGATCGATGGTTTCTGAACGGCCATTTTGAATTTGACGTTAGCTGCCAACCTGGCAGTTTTTTGACAACTGACGGACGAAAGCCCTCGCAATGAAAACGCGTTTTGGTTAGGGTATTGAAATTAAATCGCAGGCCATCTGGAATGTATTCGGGTTTCCCTCAGGATTGTTAATATAGCTGAATGTGTTATTGTTTCTCGAACCAGATAAAGTTCGCATTTTCGTGCCCGATTGTTTTTACCACGTAACATAACCTGTGTTGGAACACTGTGCTCATTGAAGCTGGCCCGCCAGTCATACCTGGTTGGCTGAAGAACCTGTCTACCAAGAAGAGCCTAGGGTGCACCCGGGCCTTGCAGAGAGACAGGAGGTTGACGGGACCGAAGCACAGACCAGGTTAGATCGACCCCAATTAACTTCAGCTCGGTGAACCGCCGACGTTCACACTTCTTGGCAACTGATCGTTACGCTACCTCGTAGCTGATGGGCCCCTACGAGGTCATTAGGTGCTGAGAAGCCTGAACACTTTTGGTAGCTAGAGCGTGGCTTCCTGAGATTTGCAGCCGTCAAGGGCTCCAGGAAGGCACGATTTGGGACTATCAATCTGTAGGTATAGGCGGTTAGGTACTTGGTTGTTCCTATATCCACATAGATTGGTAGTATTGTAAGCTATAGGTCTATTGCTGGTAGTAGATAGACAGATATTGAATTGAAAATTGCATTGAATTACCAGTTAGTCAATCTATTAGTGGTCTAGTAATGCTATTGAATGAATGTTTTGGTTAACATAGGTAGTTACATCTATTGATAGCAGGCTATTACATTGTTTTCAGTTTATAGCAATTTATAACTTGAACTAATATTGACTATCTGTGTGTGTTATAATGATAAAGGGAAACTAAATTGTATTTACAGAATTTATATAGATATAAAACTCGGTTCCTATTGTTGAAGGAAAACAACATTGTTTAAGTTGTGGTTTAGGGTTCCCTCGTTTGGGTTGTAGACTGGAGGGTCCAATAAAATTGAGTTACTGCAAATTGTGAGTAAGTATCGTTCCGATCATGTCGTTATCTGAAATCCAGAAGGGTGTTTCTAAGGAACTCAGATGGTTTTCCTCCGCACACGGTCTGATAGACCGTTTAGATAGGCATGATGTGGTATTGGAGCGGTCTATGGACGTTAAGGAACGTTACAATAGGGTGCTCGAATTGTCCGCGCAGGCGGAATCAGTTGATGGTTGCTCACCTGACAGGCTGTCACGGTTGATAGGGGATGTCGACCAATGTATGGAGATGGCAGCTGCTATCACGCAGAAGGCTGCGGACATACGTAGACAGCGCGAGTCCAGCCATGGTGGTGACATTGAAGCACCTCTGCCGCTTCAGGGATCGGGGTCCAGGTTACCTGCCATATGCCTACTTTTGACGGCGTGTCCGGTGAATGGATGAGCTTCATCAATCTGTTCGACAGTTTGGTGCACATGCGATCGGACATTACCAAGTTTGTCAAGATGGCTCAGCTGGTGGCAGCATTGAGGGGTGAGCCTAGGGAGCTGGTCGCTCATTTGACAGTTACGAAGGGTAACTATGAAACGGCCAGGCAATTGTTGGTCAGACGTTACCATAACAAACGGAGGTTGGCCGATGCCCAACTGAACCGTTTGTTTAGTATCCCGGTTGTGAACAAGGTCGGGGCCATACAGACGGAGGTTTTGAACCCATTGTTGTCCGTCACCAAGGCTCTAGAGAATCTTGGACTTCCGGTTGGTGAATGGTCGTACCTACTGTTGTACATTGTACTTTCCCGCCTACCCGCTGACGTGCAGACTCGTTTCGAACAGTCTCGCGGGAGGTCGGCCGAGGACCTGCCCGCCTTCTCCGACTTGGTCGGATTCTTGGAAGAGGAGGCTCGACGGGCAGAGAATTTGGGGTTGACGGTCACCCATCCTTCGGAGCCACAGAGAGCTGCCGGGAGCGCTGTGAGTAGGGGCCCTCCGACGAGGAAGGACCGCACCAACCGGCAGTCGTATGGGACTGTGAGTGAATTGACCCCACATGGTGAGACCTGCCCATGTTGTAGGCAGATTGGCCATGCTGTGGCCAATTGCAATAAGTTCGGGGAACTTAGGGTTCAGGGACGGCGCCGGATGGCCAAGCAGCGGAGCTGGTGTTTCCTGTGCCTCGGGCCACACATGGCAAGGGACTGCACGCGCACACAAATGTGCGGATATTGTGGCGGGCCCCACAACAATCTGTTGTGCATGAACCGGTCCGGCCAACAGCCTCCACAGGGCCGTACCCAGGGTGACACGGCATGGGGCCCTGAGAATTCGTTTGCGACTCGGAGCGCAACTCAGGGGCCAACGTCCCCACGTGCACAGGGCAGTACCAGGGTGCAGGGCCGCACTCAGGACCATTACATGGGGGGCCCTGAGTTTTCGGTTGCGACTCAGCATCCGACCCAGCGGGACATTGGGTGTGTTGAGCAGGCCGTAACGGGCGGGTGTCATGGGACACCTTCGAGCTATGCGGGTACGGTTCGGACGCCGCCTCAGTTGTCGCCCCGCTCGTCGCCTCGTCCTCGTCGGTCACATGTGATGTCCCCCCCGCAATTCACGCCCACCCCCCTTTACGGGGAATCGTAGGTTGGGAATGGAACCGGCGCGTGGGCCATTTGTACAATGGGACCCTCTGGCGTATAGCTGCATACCTGATCGGTTACAGGCACAGTGGGGCCCCGGGGGTCCTCGCTAGGAATTTGCGGCCCAACCATTTGTTGCCCCCCAACCGGAGACGGTGGTGTTACCGATCGCCTCTGTGCTTGTTTGGGATTTGGCGGGCAACCCAACATACGTTCGCGCCCTATTAGATTCTGGAGCTCAGGGCTGCATTGTATCGAATGATTTAGCAAAATGGTTGGGCCTCAAGGTAAATAGGTATAATAAATCAATACGGGGCGTGGGGAATGTTACGGTTACGAATGTAGTTGGTCAATCGGTGATCACGTTCTCTCCACGTTATGACATTTTGACAAAAACATCCGTGCAAGCTTTAGTAATGACGCATGTCATGGGCAAACACCCCTTGGTGAAGTTGAATCCGGCCGTTCGACTCCTGACGTCAGGACTCAAGTTGGCGGATCCCGATTTTGACACTCCAGCCCCGGTCGACCTGCTACTGGGAGCAGACGTTCTGGGTAGGTTTCTGTTGTCGGATCAGCGAGTTCTTCAGCCGGACGGGTTGATTGCTGTGGATACTAAGTTTGGTCACGTGATCATGGGTCCGGCATTGCCAATGGTTAGGCCTGCCGAGTCAGATGGCATACTTATTGGCTCAGCGTTGTCAGACGTTATCCAACGTTTCTGGGAGATAGAGGAACCTCCCACCGTTCGTCGAGTCGACGCAGACGAAGAAGAGTGCGAGTTGTTTTACCAGAATAGTACTGGTCGCCTTCGTTCTGGTCGTTTTGTAACTCGACTGCCTTTCAGGGCCGATCGACCGCCACTAGGAGAATCTAGGAAGATGGCTGAGACGAGATTGATGTCGATGGAGCGTAGGATGACAAGGGACGCCGTATTTAAACAAAAATATGTTGATTTCATGAGGGAGTATGAGTCGTTAGGACACATGTCGGTATCGGGTGTGGACTGGAGATCTGAGGATCATTGTTTCCTTCCACACCATGCCGTCCTACGAACCCCTACCGGCAAGATTCGAGTTGTTTTTGATGGGTCAGCACCTACCTCGAACGGGATGTCCCTGAATCAGTGTCTACATTCGGGACCCAAGTTGAGTCGTGATATTTCGGATATTCTCACGAGCTTTCGGAGGCACCAGATTGTATTTGTCGCAGACATTCGGATGATGTTTAGGCAAACGGTAATTCATCCGGCTGACAGAAGGTATCAGTTGATACTTTGGCGTGAGTCCACGGCCGAGCCAGTCAAGGTCTATGAGTTAAACACGAACACGTATGGGTTACGGTCTAGCCCGTATTTGGCGATGCGTACCCTGCGGGAGTTGGCGTCGCGTGACCGTGTGAGCTATCCTAGAGCCGCCGCTATCCTGGAGCAAGATTTGTACGTCGATGACGTCTGCACAGGGGCAGCCAGTGTAGAGGAAGCTCTGGACCGACGTGACGAGCTCATTCAATTGCTGGAACGAGGCGGCTATGAACTACGTAAGTGGATGTCCAACTCCCCTGAGTTGATGGCTGGTCTCCCAGATGAGTTTCAACAAGACCCGCACGTTTTTGAGAATCCTGACAACCCTAACACGTTGTCAGTACTTGGAATTCAGTACCGGCCCGTCCATGATGAGTTTACCTATCGGGTGGTTTTAGAAACACCGAAGGCCTGGACGAAGCGGTCAGTAATGTCAACGATTGCGAGAACGTTCGACCCGAATGGATGGATTTCTCCAGTCACCTTTGCTCTCAAATGTTTTATGCAAAGGCTATGGGCGGCTCAGTTGACCTGGGACACCCACCTCTCAGGTGATTTGTTGACTGATTGGACGCGAATGTTCACCTCGTTATCGGACATAAATAATGTATCGCTGCCGAGGAAATTGGTCCCTGCTGGGGATTACAGGGCAACCCTTCACGGGTTTTGTGATGCCTCTGAACGAGGGTTTGCGGCAGCGGTTTATTTGCGAACCGTCACCTCCACCGGGGAGGTCGACGTGCGTTTGGTTTTGGCAAAAAGCAAGGTAGCGCCTATTCGGACAAGGATGACGATTCCAAAACTGGAACTGTCCGGGGCTGCTCTTTTGACCAAACTTTTGAATCACACTCTAACAGTGTTGCGTGGGTCAGTGGTTTTGGAGGATACGGTGTACGCGTGGACGGACAGCCATGTTGTTTTGTGCTGGCTGAAGGCTTCGGTCCATAACTTAGAGGTTTTTGTTGCGAACCGTGTCTCCCAGATTGTGTCGTCTGAGGTCCCACTGACCTGGAGACATGTACCAGGAGAATTGAACCCGTCTGATTGTGCATCCAGGGGATGTCAGGCTCCTGAACTCGTTAGACACCATTTGTGGTGGGGACCACCCTGGCTTGCCAAGAGAGAATCGGACTGGCCCCACAGCAATGTAGTAGTATCTTCGGATCATGGCCCCAGAGCGGCCGTGCATGTTACCCAGAAGGCTGAGGACCCTGACGCCGGGTTTCTGCTGGACCGGTATAGCTCACTTGACAAGTTGATAAACGTGTCCACTTGGATTAGGAGATTCGCTCGAAATTGTCGTACTCCTCGCGATCAGCGAACGTTGAACCCTATTCTGACTCCGGCAGAGCGAAACGAGTCGCTATTGAATTTGGTCCGGTTGGTACAGTCCTCGAAGTTTGGGGCAGAATTGGAGATTATACGAAGTGGACGTTCGAAATTGAAGGGAGCCCTTCAATTTCGCGCGTCTCAACCCCTTTGTTGATTCGACCGGGTTACTTCGGGTAGGAGGAAGATTGCGCAATGCGAATCTGTCGTATTCGGCTCGTCACCCACTTCTGCTCCCCAAGGGGGGACAGTTAGTTGAATTGCTGGTGACTGATCGTCATATTAAAAACGCGCATGCCGGCTGTAACGCGTTGTTGGCCACGCTCCAGCGGGAGTTTTGGATCTTATCTGCCCGCCGTGTCATACGGAACATCGTGTTTCGGTGCATGCCTTGTTATCGACTTAAGGCTGCCACGATGCAACGTCTCATGGGGGACTTGCCCCCTGATCGTGTGAATGAGGTCAGACCGTTTTCAGGTGTTGGTACGGATTTTGCAGGACCGTTTATGGTGAAGAATTCACGATTGCGTACCGCTAGGCAATACAAGGCGTACTGATGATGAACTATGTGTGTTTGTTTGTTTATCCACCAAGGCGGTACATCTCGAGCTCGTTGCTGATCTCTCGACAGAGGTTTTCATTGCTTGTTTGGATAGGTTTGTTTCTCGAAGGGGACTTCCAACTTTGATCCGCTCTGATAACGGCACTAACTACATCGGTGCGGAACGATACTTACGAGAGATAGTCAACTTTTTGAATGTAAATAAAGTGGATATTGGAACGGCCCTCTCCCGTCGGGGTATACAGTGGACCTTCAGCCCACCGATTTGCCCCCACTGGGGTGGGATTTTTGAGGCCGTAGTTAAGTCAGCTAAGACGCACTTGGGGCGTATAGTAGGTCAGACCGCGCTGACTTTTGACTGAACCAGATAAAGTTCGCATTTTCGTGCCCGATTGTTTTTACCACGTAACATAACCTGTGTTGGAACACTGTGCTCATTGAAGCTGGCCCGCCAGTCATACCTGGTTGGCTGAAGAACCTGTCTACCAAGAAGAGCCTAGGGTGCACTCGGGCCTTGCAGAGAGACAGGAGGTTGACGGGACCGAAGCACAGACCAGGTTAGATCGACCCCAATTAACTTCAGCTCGGTGAACCGCCGACGTTCACACTTCTTGGCAACTGATCGTTACGCTACCTCGTAGCTGATGGGCCCCTACGAGGTCATTAGGTGCTGAGAAGCCTGAACACTGTATTTTATAAAAACCTGTTCTCATTTCATCCATCCTCATCTTCGTATCATTTTTCTATAGTCATCGCTGTAAATAACTCTAATAAACTGTCACTACTAAATTTTATCCTGGTTGTTTTCTGTTAGGTTCTGGTTAGGTTCATATCGTTACACGACAAACTTCACTTCCGTCCGTGTTTGACGTGTGAGACAAAATATGGAGAAAAAAGCCTGTTGTTGTTGCCGTGATAGCACGAGGGTTTTTTGAGGTCCCTTGGTATTGAGCCGAAAGTTGGGAAGGGATCCGTCTCCCAACCGCAAGAATTTGTTGGCCGGGGGTCGGCCCCGCGATCGGCCAAGGTGGTTTGAACACTAATTCGGTGATAGCCAGAAAGGTTTTCCACTCTCGGGTAAATTGAAGGGTGAACGACCCGCAACGAAAATACAAACAAAACCAGACGAATTGAGAACCTCCCATTTTTAAAGTCAGCTTAAAATTATCTTAGATCGACCATGACTGAAGAACGACTTGCCAGTCTGGCTATTTCGTCCAGCGAAAGAAAATCAGCGTCAGTTTTGGATTTTAATGACGAACTTAATTAATAAATTTTGGGTAATAAAAGCCACAAAACATTATTTGAAATTAGTATAATTTTAATTACTTGTCATTGCTTCAATTGTAAATCAGTTTATAATGTGGTAAAAATATTGATTAACATTTGATTATCTGTTCAGATTGTGTTTAATTCAGTAAATTTTCAAATTTGGAGGACGTCATGGGACCCAGAATTAAATGTCGCCCCGGGCCTAAAAAGTCTTTGTCCGACATTCGCCAGTATTGGTTGGAAATAAATTATTTCCAACCAATACTTTAATGAATAAAACTTGAAATTTGAGTATTGATAAATAATAGTTATATATACAATATACTTGCAGTGACACACACGATCACATTTATTAAATCTGTGAAATGGGTAACATTAGAGCTCCGTAATGCGACGCCACGAATAGATTTTCATAGATTTGGGACCGTGTTGTTATTAGACCCACCACTATGAAGGCGAGTCAACATTATTCTCTGAATAACTCCATATAATTTTGTCCAATCGTGAAAGCAAAATGAAATATTCCCTTCGGAGAAATACCAGTTTACCCTGATCAAACCGGAAATGAGATTAATTAATGTTAAATTTCTTTTGACAGTAAAATATAGGCAAGGAGAGTTCCTCCTTATAATTGGATTAAAATTTTAATACTTCTCTGAACTGAGCTATTGATTTTTGATTTATTTACTTTACCATTGAGGGGGAGTGGGTTTCTGTGGAAGGTGATTTTGATGGGATAAAATTACCATTTTAAAGATTTTTACTAAGTATTATAATTATACTTAATCTTACTCGTATCCGGGTAAAGGCATGCGCCCCTCGGTGGGGACATTAAAAAGGGCTACATTAATTTATTTATTATTATTTTATTTTAACCGCTTGCGTGCCACGGTCAGATGGAGCTGTCATTTTCCCGTTACAGTTTTTTTTTACCATGCCATGAGGTTGAAAATCGCGATATGGGGATTCGATACCTACTATATAACTTTTGTGTAAGAAAATCTTGCTTCGCTGGTTTCACACGGGTCTACACTGGGTGGGACAAAGACCTGGCATTTAGTCATTAACTCGTTTTACTCTAAGGCTCAACTCGTCATACTCTATGTACAATCAACAGTATTGGATTTAAAACAAATAAAAACACTCCTGAAAACGCTGCGATGAGATGTAAAACGAAACAATGTGTTGATGAAAATTTCAGTTACCGTGCCGCGCGCAGCCGAGATAATTCACGGCACTATTTGGCCATATTTTGAATGTCATTGTCATGGCACTAATTGTCGCTAGGGGGCGCACTCTCTCGCCCCTCTGTGCAAATAGCCGTTTTGAATACAACGCTAACTACGGGCAGGGGATTACAAATCACGGGGCACTGTTTTGTTTTTCATGTTTCGGCTGGCTCACGTGCGAGATTACTGTTTTTTACGCCCGAAACTGAACAACGGAAATTTAAAGAACACCAGACATCTTTGAATGAGATTTGGCAGTCCAATTTGACTGTGACTGTGACCTATGTGAATGTACTCTCACGAATCTATGGTGGCCTACTAGACTGCAATAATATTAAATCATTAATGGTTCTTGCAGTATATTTAGATAGTCGTAGTAAGTGACTTGTTGTTCAGACTCAAGTCTACAGGGTTTTACCCCTTTACTTTCCATCAATGATGAAACATACAAATACTCTCAGCTCAGAGTCGCGAATATGACGCTCGCAGACCGGGGCTCCCCCGCCCAGCGCCGCCCTCCGCCCGCTCTAGCTACAAACTTGGGAATTATTTTTTCCAGGCAGTTGAGTTCGAATGCGCTTCCTGCCTCAGTCGCCTCAACTTGAAAGCAGAACTTTTCGTGTTTACTTTAGTAAGATTCTTTTAACTCTTAGCTTTGGCTGGCGTAAGTATGATTCACAGTGTATTTGTTTCTTGTTCAAAAACCCAACGCAACTTCAGATTTTTTACTGGGTACTTTAAAACTTTCGCTTCAAGAACTTTTAAAGGGAATAACGAAATAAATACTAAGCGAACCCTGTTTTTACTTTTACCCTTCGTATTTATATGTTTTCCTTCTGAAGTATACTTAGAAGGTACTGATACTATAATATGCTTGCTTTGCTTTGCAATTCCATTTGGTTGCATTCATTTGTCTAATAGAAAATTAATGCGGTCAGCCACTCGCTGTCAGACTGACGATGTAATAAGTAAACCACGGGGTTGTATCACGCCTTTAATGAAATTACCAGTGGTTTTTCTGCCAACGTATTAGCTCATGCTATACCTACTTCATTTTGTACTGAAATGAACAAAAGGAAGGTAGTAGAGACCAATCATTATAACAAATAGTATAACTTAAACAAGAAAATAATTAAAAAAATATTAACGTACCACAAGTTATTCCCGAAATGGTATCAATTGGTTTGGCGATGTCCACACTGAACGGTAAAATTTCAAGCGATATTCTGATTTTCTGGCGATTTATCTAAATATATTGTCACTGCGAAGATTCATGCAATATCGCAGGACGGTTCAAGTAATGACAGTACATATTGATCTTAATAAAAAAACATAAAACTCTTTTGTTAGGAGTTCAACGACATTTTGAAAAATTCACAAAAACTGAATCGAAAAAAAATCATATAATTATCGAACCTGCTCATAAAATTTCACGATAATCGGTTGAGTGATGCGATCTACTGGTCGAGGAGAACAGCCGGACACACATAAAAGCAATTTTGCCAAAACTGAAGGACACGCTTCGCGCTCGCTAGGTCAATGATTATTATAAGAATTAAAACAGTGACTGTGCCCAGGAGTCGATTCTTTAGTTTATTTGCATGATTTGCAGGATTTCCAGTGTTTTTGTTTTAAACCAGCGACTTTTACCTTCCTCTCCCCTCCCTCTTCTATCAGCCATGTTAAGAAATAAACTTTCCTTAATGAACTTCCTTCATAAAGCTAAGAAATATAAAGGACGTTTGGTGCATCGTTTGCCAAATCAAAATGGTGGATAGAAAGGATTATTTCAGCTAGCTCAGCCTATCAAAAATTGGCACCTCGTATTTTTTTATTTTATAATTTTATTAAATCTCAAGGTTGACTCATTTAAACTTTTATTGATAAAAAAATCCTGTAACCTCCATTTTTTATTATTATTGAATGTGTAATGTTATACGGATCTATCTATCAAAATTAAAATTACTTGCAAGTAGGATCTATTATTTTTTATTGACTAACAAAAGTTATACAAGAAGTGAAAATTCCGTTAAGGATCAACTTTAACCTGCAATAAAAATGAAACTAAACAAGACTATGTTCTTAAAAAGTTTTTTAAAAAAGTGCTCTGGTCTATTCTATTTCTAATGATGCGCAATAATGTCACTAAACACTTTCACTAAATCCATTAATTTGCCAACTTTGTGTATTCTATTTCTGATAAAAACTTGTTTTTTTTTTAAATAACACGCGCAAAACTGGTAAAAACTATTACCTCAACAAATCAGCTAAGCAAAAGCGCATCGTGGGGCCCGTGGTGGGTTCAGTTATTTTAGTCGAGATTTGACTATCTCTGGTGACTAACGCATTTGTTATTTCACTGTAGAGACGCGAACCTTTTAATTCTGATACCGTTATTTGTTTTTGTTGAGTTATTTTCATTTGCTAATGGCTAATTTCAATGAGAAATTTTATGAAGGGGAGAAATAGGGAATTAACAAATCCCGACTATACAAGACCGAAGCGGGAAAAAATGCAACTCTAGGGCTGCGTTATTCTAGAAGCGAGATATTGAAAATTGCATCTCAGCTATACAAAGAGCTCCACCAAGCGACAGAGTCCAGTAAAAATTCCATAAATGAGACAAATTCAGAAAAAATATCACCTATGCTGAAATCTGGAATACGCTTGGTTATACAAATCTTGAAAAATTATAAATCCCTAGGAAAAGATAATGAAATATCCAAGTGCTACTCCGATGAATTAGTTGAAATCATCCTTATATCATCTTCAATCAGATTCATAGATCAAGTAAAATGCCAAAACAATTGCAAGCCTCAACGATCTCCCTGCTCCACAAAAAATGATCAGACAAGACATAAACTACAGGCCGATTTCTCCATCAATCTGTCTATGGAAGTTGTTCATGGGGCTGATAAAAAACAGAATACACAAGACCATACATTATATACTAAATTATATAAAAAACATTTAAAAAACAGGCAGGATTTAGGCCAGGCTTCAGGCGTGTGGTGTATTTAGAATACAATATGCCATTCATATACGTCTGTTTCGTTCTGAAAAGACTATTAATACCCGTCTTCTGAACTTCCTTGAAACACAAAACTTGTTGTCCAACAATCAGTTTGGCTTTAGAAGGAACAAGTCTACCACTGATGCTATTCAGACAGTAGTATCATACATTGCACAAAAACTAGATAAGAGGGATAAATGCCTAGGAATCTTCCTCGATCTCGCCAAGGCGTTCGATCTGTGTCTATCCCGATACTCCTACGGAAGCTTGAATATAAAGGCATACGTGGTATTCCTCTAAAGCTGCTCACAGACTATCTTAACAACAGGAAACAAGCGGTTAGGGTTGACACTTTGGAGTGCCACATATCATCTTTGGAGTGCCACAAGGCTCTGTCCTTGGGCCTACTTTATTCTTGGTCTATATCGATGACCTCTGTAAAAAACAAATGCAACATGCCAAGGTGGTCACTTTTGCTGATGACACAGTAATACTATTCAGTGCAAAATCCTGGGAGGAGGTGAAACATCTAGCAGAGGATAGCATGCGTGTTGTTCTTGAATGGCTAAACCAAAACATAGTTACTCTTAATATCAGTAAAACAAAGTACAAAATTTTTAGCATCAGGAACAACACCCAGCTTCCAGCCAACTTCTCTATAAGGTCTCATACTTGTAATGGCATTCAACCTTGCAACTGCTATGAGATTACACACTGTACCTCTATAAAGTACCTTGGACTCATAATCGACCAGAATCTAAACTGGAAGGAGCAATGTGATTCAATTAGTAAAAGGCTTACAAAGTTAATATATATCTTTAAAAAAGTAAGACACCTGCGTGATACTAAAACAATTAGGACGAAATATTTTGCTTTGTGCCAGTCAATCATTTGCTATGGAATAATATCCTGGGGTGGAGCTGACAAAACGTCTTTAATTAAAGTAGAAAAAGCCCAAAGAGCAATAATTAAAGTTGCAAATTTTAAAAACTTTCGATACCCTACAGATAACATTTACAAAGAATTTAACGTGCTAACGGTTCGGCAACTATTTATCAAATCTTTATTGCTTAGACAGCAAACTGTACCAATTTCACAGGTAATATCTAGAAGGAGACAACACCATGTCTACCATGTTCCAGGTTGTAGAACTTCTTTTGCCCAGAAATTATCTTACTACCTTGGACCGTACCTAACCAATAAAGTTGGAAAAGCAATAAATATCTGAACTGACTGCGTAAAGGCCACATGCAACAATTTGGTAACTGAATATCTGAATAAAATTAATTACGAAAGAACAGAGATGTTGCTCACAGTAATAAAATAGTGTTTGGTTTTTAGATGTACCTTAGGTTTTACTTTTACTGTTTATGTAATGTATGTATCTACATATAATTAATTGTAAGTACTTAAGTTGTAATGTATATGATTTAATATATTATATGTTTTCTTATTATTGTATTAACTTTGACTATCATACATATTATAAACTTCACATATACTACACACACACGCCATCACTTACACCAATATAAATTGAACTCGTCAGTAAAGCATTCCTGATAGGAACTTGTGTCTGTATAGGCTGGGCATGTAGTTTATAGAATTCTGCCTTGCCGCAACACAGTTTCTACTAGCGCGGAGGGTAGCGGACTATATTCTGCTGGTTCTATTACCTATGTAACTTACACACCATTTTTATGGGATATCCACAATATCACCTTGTGTATTTAGTTTATAGTTGTAAACATAACTTTAGGTATGTGGTATGGTTAATAATATAGCTATGAATTACCATAAAGTTAAATATATTAGTACAGTCTGCAACAGAGACATATGACCCCCCATAAAAGTGCTACAAAAGCGCCCTCTCTCGTGGTTAAATCCTTCATGACCTTCATTACCATCAATGCCATCTATTCGATATTCGATAAACCACCAGGTCAGGCACCACAGGGTCGAAGCGTAGGATACGCTTATTTCGTCACAAATCATGAGTGTGCGCAACTACATGTCAAGATAAGTTAGAGGTAGCATGTTCGAATCCACAAAGGCTCAGTTTTTGCTAAGCAAAATATTGGTAATGTTGGTGTAATAATTTTGGAATATAATATGGTGATTCATAGAAACGATGGGTTGTTATATTGTTAGATAACTTACCTAGCTTATTTTATAACTTATTGTTATTATAAATAAAATAAAAATAATTTTGAAAGTTATTTATTTAATTTCAATTTTTCAACAAAGAAATGTGTATCTTAGACAAACATTTAAACTCAAACTATGATTAATCTTCCGTAGAGGGAATTATCATGCTACTATGTAAGTATATTTGTAACAATTTACATCTCTCAACTTTCATAATCATAGCATGATATTTAAATAACATGTAGGGTCAAATAGTGCTACCTGGATAGCAATTTATAGAAACTTTGCTTCGATATCAATATTTAAGACTTTTTCAACAAAGAAACGAAATAAAGATATAAACTCAAACTATGATAAATCTTCCGTAGGGAGAATCAACATGCTACTAAGTCTAAGTAACAATTTACATCTCTCAACTTTCTTTATCATAGCATGATATTTAAATAGCATATAGGGTCGAATAGTGCTATACCTGGATAGCAATTTATTGAAACATTGCTTCGATATAAGTAGTGGCAGCAAATTATTTTTAATATCGGAGAGGGTGCCCCTCATTTTGAAGCACTTGTTCAAGCCTGGACTTCATTCCTGTAACCATGTTGGAACACATATTACTAAGGCGGAAAAGGTCCCAAGATCTCATCACCTCTTGGTCTAAATAACTTTTTGTTCTAACATCACTCGTATCCCAGTTAAGAACCATTTGACCCCACAAGTTTTCAATTAAGTTCAAATCTGGGCTTTTAGATGGCCACTCAATGACAGTTATATCATTACGAGCGGCAAACCACTCTCTAACCAAACACGAACGGTGCACGGAACAATTATCTTGTATAAAGTATATTTGCCCCTCTGGATACACGTTGCGCACTGTTGGAATCATCACATCTTGTAAAATTTCCAAGTATTTATCTTTGTTCATTCGGCCGCCGAATTCGATCAACTCCCCTGGGCCCATGGAGGACATCCAACCCCAATAGCCTGCAAAACAATAATTTGGTTAAATAACAAATAATCCACACTGCGTAATACAATTTAAAATAATAATATTTCGAATCCCGGCTGGGCACGAAGACAAAAGGTGTTAGAAGTTGCATGTTTCTGATGTTGCCGTGTTTGGTTCTATGACACAGGCTATTTAACCTCTCAAGATACGTCCTATAAAAATATAAGCAAAAATACATCGCGATTTTCAACTTAACGCCATAGACTTATAGAGTTCCAATCCTATGAAAATTTCGGCCGACCGGATATCGCGACGACGACGGGACGTGAAAGGTTAAGTGTGGGGCCAGAAGTAAAAGCAATGTATGTGCCTGTCTGTATGATGTTAATGTTGTTTATAAACACAACATATAACATATATGTTTATAAATATTCTTACCTAAAGTTATTCTGCCACTTGTTCTCAAAGGCAAAATATTTTGATGGTTATAACGCTCGCCAGCTCTTCTCCATAATATTTTTCTGCCATCATCATCGGACTTAAAACTTTTTTCGTCGGTAAAAATTACGATTTCGTTCTCCCAATCAAAGTTTAGATATTCAGATGCGAATCTCATTCTTGCTTGGCGATGGGCTTCGGTTAATTTAATTTTTTTGGCCGGCTTGTAGTTATGGATACCCCCTGCATGTAAATGTCTCCTTACTGTTTGCAGTGAAATATTATAATCTATGGCAGTTGATCGTGTTGTCTTAAATGGGTCTTCTGTGTGGAGATTAACGATTTCACGATGTCGGTTTGATGCATCTGTGTAGGTCATTGCTTGCGGGCCGGGGCGGTTACGCTTTACGTCACCACTATCTTGGTATCTCCGAATCCAAAGACGAACCGTGTTTCTCTGTAAGAGAATATAGGCATCTTATATTAGTAATTTTAACACTAAACCTATGTTACACGAAACAAAAAATTGTTACAAATTAGTATAATATATAATTATTTTTTACTTACCGCGATACCTAATTCTCTAGATATACTTTTAATACTGTGGTTGTCTTCCCAATACACTATTATTTTGGCTTTAACAAAATCAGTTAAAAAATGAGACATGATGACTAGTCCAAACTTTCAAAATCACAAGATCCGCAGTAACTTATGTGATATTGTGACACGAACTGAACGTATTCTTGTTCTGTGGTTATAATTCTGATATCCTACCTTCAATTTATTTGTAAATGCATTGCGTGCGGTTGACGATGAAGTTAGAGCGCTGCGTCATAGAAGTAGAACATATGATATTAATTTTCGCCATGTTATACAGATCGTTGGTTAGTGCAATGGGACGAGCGCTTGCTTCATAAATCGAAGGGCCATGGTTCGAACCCCGCTCTGTAAAGCAATTGTTTTTGTTTCTTGCTGGTTATTATTGATGTAGCCGGTTTCCTTCAATTTGAAATAGAAATACAAAATCTGCGGCTGCACACTTTCCAGAAACAAGTTTAGGTGCCAAGAATCGTGGTAGGTGGCGCTTCTCAGCAGTTTGAATGGAATTACGTTTTAAAAGTTGGGGGGTCAGATGTCTCTGTTGCAGACTGTACCAATTTTTAAGTACCTACTTTGTAACCAGCATCTTCTACGATCTCTTAATAAATATTTCATTTCATTTCAAACATTTCATTTCAAACATTTAATTTCATTTCATTTCGATTACATATGACCCTAGAGATGGCAAACGAAGCGTCGCCGGTAGACCGCGGATGGTGGAGATACGTCGACGGTAGACCGCGGATGGTGTAGATACGTCGCCAATAGAACATGATGAATAAATTCATTGCTCTAGATGACAGCATTTGCATATAAAAGAGCGAGTAATGCAGAACAGCCTCCCTTAATCTAAAATCACCTAGATACAACTTGGTCGGCGAGGGTGGTCATAACCAAATCTGGCTGTAGCTCTTGCTCTGCATTCCGCACGTTGTCCTGATTACTTAATTCATTTAAATGATTATAAAATGCATTTAATTTAATCAATTTTAAGATATTTCTTATAATTTAAATTTTACTTCGTATAATGTTAATTTTATGACGTGCGAG
Source organism: Argyresthia goedartella (assembly GCA_949825045.1). Lineage (NCBI taxonomy): Eukaryota > Metazoa > Arthropoda > Insecta > Lepidoptera > Argyresthiidae > Argyresthia > Argyresthia goedartella. The sequence goes on from OX463810.1 coordinate 19,592,341, forward strand.
TTTACTATATGTATACAAGAATATTATCTAAATAATGTATAGGTATATCGCATGCTATTCAGAACTCCATTGCTAAATCGAAACAATTGGTAGAGTTTCCATTCTAGGATGTTACTATAGGAGAGAGCCCAGTGCTGTTGTAGGTAATGTGAATGTGTGGTGTGTCGTTTATAAGCGGTGTACGGCCGGTATGGTGCGAGACGGTGTTTGGCCTTTTACGATGGGCTGATTGGAATGATGATTTCCAAGATGGGCCGGGACCGGAGACCATAGAGGGGTGCCAGATTTGTGAGGGAACGCTGTGGGCCTTTTATGCGGGTGGCTTCGAAGCTTTCTCTATTGTTTATTCATCTTTTGATTGCTTTGACCTATAAATTAAAATTTTCACAACTTAAAGAGATCGCAGACTTGAGTAATCGATATTAATTTCAACTTTATACCTCCATGCGTTTCTGAGAAAAAGTCTTAACAGACAGTGAGACAGACAGAAAGACAGACAGACAGAAATTGATTTTGATAGAACCGTACAACATTCAAAAATAAGAAAAAAACTTAGGCTATAAAAATATATTTTTATTTATCAAGTTTCAACGAGCAAATCTTGAGGATTTTCCAAAATATATATATATATATATATATATGTCGCACAAGGGTCAGGACCCATGGCTGAGGGCGTCCTGAGGATGGGTGTGATGGGTACTCGAGCATTGGAGACAACAGCTTCGTTATAACACAGTTTATTAACTTTAGGGCACGAATCATGTACTAGACACAGAATAATGACACTTGACCCTGGGAGCACTAGTTACAGAACAATCACACTGAACACGGGGAGTACTAGATACATAATAACCACACCAGTCGCGGGGACTGGCTAGTCCAATAATGTGGGAGGAGGTGCGCTCCGTACGACTGCTCGTGATAGACTAACCCGCTGTTTTTTTTTTTTTGTTGGAGGGTAAAAAAAATGGAATTACCCATACCCCAGGAGTCAGACCTCCCTGCTATGTCCGGGTCCCCACATATTGAGCGGGCATCAGCTCGTGTGGTATACGGACTAAAAACAACTCCTTTGTGTTTACAGTTGTCTTACTAAGAATTAACTGTGAGGGACTAACCCGCTGACTGGCGCGCACGCCGTTTTTATAGCATGCACACCTAACCTCCATTATTGGCTTAACCTAAGCAATATCGCTTGTGTCACCGTACTTATCTCTACTGCCTTACGCTATAGCTTTAGCTCAATTCGTACACTACGACATATATATATATAAATAATAAATGCGTGGGGCAAAATTATTTTTTCAAAGGCTGAGGAAATAGCAAATGACCCTTATATCCGCCATTTTGTTTTGGCATGGGTCCACGATGCACCAAACATCCTGTGTTTTAGATACATTCATGTACAAAATAGTATAACCAATATTCATAAATTAAACTCCATTTCCGTTTCAATATCGACTGTCCAAATTGCCCTCAGCGTAGGAACTGGTAGCCAATATAATTTCGTAACAAGCTCGATCACGAGCTAACTGCCACAGCGAATAAAATATCCATCTGAAGTGGATAAAAGGCCAAGAGCGAGTCAGACTCGCGCAAGAAGCGTTCCGTACCACGGAACTGGTTTGCCCTTAATTGAGATTCCCCCCCCTTTTAAACCATTCATTTCTCATTAATTCTCCTAAAAAATCTAAGTATTTTTTTTTTTAATTTATGATCAGAAGTTTCGGAGATAATGGGGGAGGGGAGTATTGTCTTTTTTGTCTTTTTTCTTAAATGATTATTTATCTGAGTATTTTCGAATTATGAAAATTTTACTGAAATTATCGCAACAAACCCTTTCATTTGACTTGTCACATACATAGTACAGTTTTTATTTTTTTATTTATTGATTCCCCCGGAAAAGAGCCCCCAAAATTCAAAATGATTCCATTTACATAACACGTTTGCGTTTGGGTCACAGAAATACATACGTTGTGTACTAAATTCAAATTAATCGGTTCAGAATTCGGTTGTTTAATATTACTTTTTACACCGCTAGGAAGGACACGAGTGATCCTATAATGTTTTTGCTTTTTGCGGTGAGGAACCCTAAGAATAAAATAATTTGTTTGCATTTGCCATATGGAGTTATACAAGAGCACGAAATATCAAAAACATACTAACTAACAATGACTATCGCTCGTCTATTAGTCTTGTTTTTTTATATCTACTTCCGGTAGATTGGTGTATCTTAAATAACAATGTTATTATTATTGGTTACGAAAAATATATCAGAGCTCATATATAAATAACAATAAGCAATAGTAATTAGTCCAGTTAATTACCCACTTACTTATTGTTAAACCCGGATGATAATATAAGGCTAAGGACTATACTCACACGGCCGGAATATCTTTCTGAATACCGAATCTGAATCCATTATCGGGATATAAGAACACGACCTCAGACTTGTTTTAAAAAAAAAACAGATTGGTCAGTGCCCTACAAATTCTCTACAATACCACCTCCAGAGATATCCTCTAGATATTTTGAAATTGCCACAAGAGCTATTTTAAAAACATGTAAAATCAATTTATCTAAAAAGGGATATAACAATATTCATGATAACATAACTGACAAGACCGAATTGTATTAATGTAAGTCAACACAAAACTCGCTTCATAATTTTTTAAGTAAGTAATGATTTATTCCTGGTATTTATAGCTCAAGATGGAGCCCAGGGTAAATCTCCGCTTTGAACTAAATATATGGCGACAACCACTCAGTTTGATTACAGTACGGGCTAAATATGTAATGAGCTAGCAGAGATTACTGACTTATTTACTCTCTATACTGCGGATATAGTGGTCCACGCCTTAATGCACCTCGAACTGTTTACTTTTAGGTAGATGAGGTAATTAGAATTTACAGATTTAAAATTATTAAAAAAATCTAGTGACGTTAAATTGTATAGAATCTGTAATGGAAATCGATATCGTAAGCGAGCATGAGTATAATTAAGTAGTGATCCTGTTATTTTTCCACAGTAATTAAGCTATGATAAAAATAAACAAAAGTTAATTAGCATAGTCAGTTTTATATTTTCAGGCGCAGAACTTGCTTCTGACCCCTGACTATAGGATATCCTTTTAGAATCAAAAAATTTAGATCCTTGCGGATATCATTGGGATACAGCTGCATTGTGGGGAAAAAAACGGCCAAGTGCGAGTCGGATTCGCACACGAAGAGTTAAATAGTTATTTTATTTCAATTATTTATTTTTAAAATGAATAATGCGACTCAATATTCTGTGAATATTTCAGGCGTCTACCTGTTGCCGTTATCAATATCGAACAAAAACGAGCACAAAAATCACGTATGTTGTATGGGAGCCCCCCTTAAATATTTGTTTTATTTTAATTTAAATATTTATTTAAAAAGTGAATATATAACTAAATATTCTGTGAATATTTCAAGCGTCTACCTATTGCCGTTATCAATATCGAGCAAAAACGAGCAAAAAAAATCACGTTTGCTGTATGGGAGCCCTTCTGTTTTATTGTTTGTGGGAAAAGGCGTGACACTTTGTTATGTTTTTTAGTATTTGTTGTTTTAGCGGCAACAGAAATACATCATCTGTGAAAATTTCAACTGTCTAACTATCACTGTTCATGAGATACAGCCTGGTGACAGACGGACAGACAGATAGACAGACGGACAGCGGAGGTTGAGTAATAGTCGTTTGGCATCCTTCGGATATGAAACCCTAAAAATGAGCAATGGTGGATGATTATAATATGTATGAATAATAATCTTTATTTAAGATTAACAAAAACCCATATCAATATTTTATAACACTTACCTATCTATTTATCTGATAACTGCAGCATCACCAAAATGTTGTAGAAACACGATTCTTGTGCCACTTTTAACTTCGTGTTTTTGAAACCCCCATTTTCCCCCTTTAGGGGATGAATACTTAGGGCTAATTTACACTGTATAAGGAACCCCTGTACAAAGTTCCATGATTTTAGGTTCACCAGTTTAGGCCGTGCGTTCTCCGTTAGTCTCTCAAATAAAAAAACACCCCCATCCCCCCTAATGGGAACAAAATTGAAAAAAAAATGTTTACTGACATCTTGCATCTATAAACTATCTACCTGCAAAATAGATGTCGCCAAATCCTTTTTAGTTATACCCTAAGCTACATCATCACATGATTAATTATTTTTGGCTAGTATTTAATCGCACATCAAAAATACTGATTGGCACAGTAAAAAAGGATCAGCAAAAACACTTTTTATGTTTTAAATATTTATGTGTACTCAAGTTTATGTTTTAAGTATTTTTTGTTGTTCTTGCATGTGCAACCTAACACGAAGGATACAGAGGTCTTCGCTTCGCTCACCCTCTTTACCCTTCACTTAAGCTACCGCAGCAATTTGACCGCAAATCAGTATTTTTGATGTGCAGTTTAATATTTCCCATTATTTTTCATAGGTTTGAAACTATTTTACCAAGCAATAAGGTTCAAAATTGTGGGCCATTTTTTGAACTATCCACCCACGAGTGGATAAGGAACTATGTACAAAGTTTCATGACTCAAGCACTGAGTTACAGAAAGTTATCTTGAAACTTTAAAGTCACGCATAACGCTAATGGGCGTCAAGGAATGTAAATGTTTCTGCGAATTTTAGCATCACAAAAATAAACGGGTACAAAACCTTTTTATTGAATACTTTACAAAGCCCGCAGGAAAATTTCACATGTAAACATGATTCTTTCACGCGAAAATGTATCTTTGTCTGAATCGAACCCCATTATTTCTGCTTTTCAATTAACTTGTAATCAGAGCACGATAATCTGGTTTATTGTCAGTCGCTGCTTGTAACCATATACACGGCGCAGGAGCCCTTTCATTGCGAGCCTAATGAGTTTTCACCCTTCATCGAATATTGGACACAGCTTTTTGAGGCACGCCTTTATTTTTTACTCCTCTGCCTTCGTTAAAGCAAACTAAGCGAGCAAAGACTCAATTAGTCTGTTCATGCAGCATGGAAATGAGTCTAGTCCTGGTTATCTATCGATATAAGATGCCGTTAAGCGTACCTGTAGGTGTATGTATCAGTGTCCTAACCTTAGATCTTCAAAGGGGGTGACGGTTGTTAAAAAGAGGGGTGCCAGATGATAGCTATAAATTGAAAATGTATGTTAATAAACTGGGAGGTATAACAGTAAAGAAGTGAAATTCTGCTGACAACTTTGTACCTTTTAAGAAACAAATATCGTGAGGGTGAAAATAAAATTCTACGAGAAGGTAAACTACGCGCAAATATACTTATTTAGATCTCTTATTTGATTGTTCCTGTTATACACTAAACCCATCTATTGGGCCAACTTTCGATGGAAGTTCGGAAATTTTCATTGATTGCGAATAGCGACCGGATGAAACCGATATTGGAGACCAGTAATTAATTCACCAGACCGATAGAAGCAGAAGATTTTGAGACCAAATATGGCCTGGATTAATTATCTTTATCTACTTTCTATCTACTAATTTTATGGACTCTTAAAAACCTGTCGTTTCCATATCTACTAACACAAAACCTGTCTGTTTTCATTCCAGCAATGAGGATAAAATCAAGCTATTTCGGTGGGATTCATCAACCAAAAATGTAACGTTCCGAATGGCTTGTCAGAAGCATGAATCCGTGAACAATACCGGCTTTATGTAGTGATCGAATGTTCGGTTGCCCTTTGATCTCTTAATTCCGGTTTGATTCTCGGATCCCACTCGTTGATCCTGAACAAATAGGCGGCATCGTTAATTAATACACAGATTCATATTGCCACTACTAAACTATTGTGTAGGTACCTGCTATATGATAAGTAAGTAAGTACTCGCTGTTAGTGTTTTTAACAGATCTCGCAATATAATGCTTCGGAAGAACTACATCAGCAGCATTATATAAATATTCATATCCCGTTTATATATTAGGCAAGAACTCAGCCAACAGTAGGACAGTGTCCCAAAATAATAATGTCCTGAAATGTTCGTACCAGGATCCGAAAGTTAGCGCCGAGTTGAAAATAAAACTCAGAACATAAGAAATAATATCAGTTTAATGAGAACAATGGAAACGATCTGAAATTCCATACAAAATTGATTGCTTACAAACTTGGGGTGTTACTTTGCTGGGTTTGAATCGGAAGGTATTACAATTTAATCAGTCTTCACAAATTAGGTACCTATCTTGCCTAGTTTGAGTGAGATGAAAAGTTACGTTTCAAGTGTTATGCGACATCATCGCACAAAGACGCAGATACTAAATGCAATACATAGTTACTAGAAATATTACAGACAATAAAATTGATTACTTATTTAATCCTTATTCAAATATTACACACGACATTTAAACAATCTTGACTTTATTTTTACATTCAATCATATCTCTATAATAATCTATGATCGTTATTTTTACAAGTTTGGGCAAAATATTTCTCATGGTTTCATAAAATGCCCATTGCCCGCCCACATTAGTAATGCAAGGTAAAAGGCACAGCCCTAATAGTTGATCGTGATTAAATAAACTACATTGTGCAAGCAAAGATATTTCTTTCATCTGGAAAACCTTTCGCTGATTTCAGATCATTTAATACCTAATATTTTAGCTTGAGGTCTTTATCGATTAATTGTTAACTGGTTGAAAAACACACTCAATTCAAACGAATTGAGAGGAACATCTTTGGCACAAATATGTATAATATATTCGTCTCGTCCGAGAAAGTTGATGCATCTCAAACGTATGCAACCCGTAGATGAAGATAGAGTATTAGAGAAATATGCGTTTGAATATCAATTAGGTACTTAAGTATGTTAGTATGTGTCAAACTTATTTATGATGGTGTGCATAACAGCAATGTTACTACTTATTTACATTATTAAATCAATTTACTAGCTATGTACATTAATACAAAAACTAACAATAAAAAATTAAACCTTTAACTAACAAAAATATGTTGCCTATATATAAATATACCTATACAAACTACGAAAATAAGCTATTTTACTAAGTAAAACATAAAGTCAATTCGAATAAAAAATTACACAACCACAGAACCAACAGACCACAGACTACATCGATACTACCGATCAGACCGACTACAGTTCGTCCGGCAGCAAATGCAGTATTAAAAACACGAATATATTTACCTTGATTAAAGAAACAGTAGCTTTATTATATCTCTAACATCTTACTATCTGCCAGATAACGTGGTAATAGAGGTCATTGACACAATAGGGGACCTTCACCAAAATCCAATTGATGTATCGCAAATTCTGTCGCTTACCATACAAACCTATCGCAAACTGGCATCGCTGGAATCTCGTAGTAGCAGCTTTCTCGTAAGCCTTGTACCACGATAGTTAGCGATACCAGTTTTGCGATGGGTTTGTATGGTGAGCGACAGAATCAGCGAGCATAAATTGGATTTTGGTGAAGGTCGTTTATTGTGTCATTGACCTCTATTTGCCAGGTTATTTTTGCAGATATTATAGGAATTTCAATCGTTTTTGAAAAAAAATACCAATCAGAATAAGACGATTAATATACACGACCTGTCTTTTATTGCAAGTGATTGTTTGCGATGTTCTGATTGGTAAATTTTTCAATCAATTCCTAAATGTCAGAATTACATGAAAGGCTGTACCAAAACTCAAATTACGAATCCTATTATTATTTTGTCCAGGTACAAAATCTTTGACTTCAACGTTCACATTTTATTTTGAGCAGGTACTGGCCAAAGACCTTACTTTGTTTACATAATACATTGGACGGGCCATAAGTTTTGTCACAAAACTTGTCTTCAACCTTCCTCGTGACTAGTCTATTACCTCCACTTCAGGTGGTCACTTGAATATTTCTGCATTGCCGTGTACGATCTCGCTTTCGCTGAATTTCGCACATATTCGCACAATACTGAATAAAACAAGACTCGACAGATCCCGAGTCTTGTTTTAGCGATAGACGAATTACTCTTTGATGTCGAGGAAAGTTTTAACAAGCAGAATGATTGAATATGTATGCACATAACAGTGAAGAAGCGCAAGTGCGCCCGAAGCAGACGTATCCCACGTGTTCAGCGTGGTCACCATCCTTCGTCATTCATGGTTTGGCTTGGGGTTTCCTATTCAGGCCCAACTGAGGTGTATTTTTGTGAAAAAGGAGTTAATACAAGTGTACATGCGTGTACCAAAACACCTTTTTCACAGACAATGTTAAAAACAGACAATGTGTATTCCAGCAGGACTCTTAAGGCAAAAAACACTCAAAATTGGCTCTGCTCCAGTGGAATTGACTAACACGAAGACTGGGCCTCCTCGTCTCCTGACTTAAATCCATTGGATTATAAAATATGGCAGTACCTAGAGGAGAAGGTCTGCGCTAAACCTCATAGCAATTTGGAGTATCTCAAAGCATCCCTGATTAAAGTAGTGGCCAATATTGACACGGATGTCGTGCGTGCTTCTATCGATGACTGGCCGCGCAGATTAAAGGCTTATATCGAAAATAGGGGAGGAATTTTGAATAGTTTAAATGTCATTTAAATCTGTATTTTGTATATAAATATTTGTATTACAGAGATTTTTGTGTCATTTATTACATTTATTGTATGTAACAAAACTTATGAATAAGATTAGGAATTTGAGTTTAGGTATAAATAAACCGTAGGTACTTTTTGCTTTAAATTATTGCAATTCGTTGTAAAAGTCAACAAAATAATTACTCGTAAAACTGATAAATCTTCTAAAGGTAACGAGATGAACCGTTTATAAGTACTCAGGTGGTGAAATGCCTGCAACACAAGTTTGAGTAGGTACTCAACTCATCTGAGCCTGAGTTTCAGTTCCTAAAAGTTTATACACAGCTGCTTTGTCTCTGGTCTACACATTTGGGTAAGTTTTGAACTATGTTGAACGAGCAAGCGTTATGCCTGAGCTAAAGATTAAGTATCTACTTATCAATTTTAAAAAATCTTCAAATCAATATATGAACCTGCGATCCAGAGGTTTGAATACTGGCTAAGGGCTTTGTACCCGACTGCGACAGCGAAAAAAGGAGGGTTATGTGTTTGAACTGTATGTATATCCACTCGCCAATATGTATGTCTGTTCCTGGATTCCCTCATAACAGCTTAACGGCTGAACCGATTTGAAGAAATGATACGTCATTCGATTCGTCTTGATAACGCGAGTGTCACTGGGTATATTAAATAAAATATAAATCAAAATGGCTGTTTGAGTGTACTTAAATGTGCGCCCTAAAAAATCAGGTATCAAAAGGTATTAAAATAAAGGGCTTCAAAAGTCGAGTACGGAAATATATAGTAATCTTGCACAAGCTATGAATAAATACGCATTAAGTTTTTCGTAATTGTGTCCTAAAAAGCAAGAAATAATTAATGCAGTTAAAAATACAAAAAATCCCGACTGCCGTTCACTAAAAAGCTCAAAACAAGCAGACGAAACTTAATGTAATGATTGAGATTCGATAAATTCATTAAATTATTATAATACCGTGATAAATAAAATAATTTTAAAAGCAGGCGGGACCGATTTAATTTGCCGCTCGCATTTAAATTTAATTTAACGTAACATTATATCAAATCTCAATAATTACGTTAAGTCTTATCTGCTTGTTTTGGGCTGTTTATTGTACCGCAGTTTTTTTGTATTTTAATCACTTTATTTATTTAATGCAGTTGTATCTGTTGATCTAATGAAAAACAGCAAATGCTACCGCGTTAGAGTTCTGTGCTCATTTCTCCAGTCCCTGGAGGCTTGGATCCTGTCGAAGCCGGCGTTGAGGTTTCAGCATCGCTCGAAGTCTCCGCTGTCATGTTCAGTTCATCTGTAACCTGCGTTTGCGCATAATACATTCCATTAGAAGCTGAAACACTTATGACAAAAATGGTAATGTGCAAAGATGAGAAATAGGTTTTTTTTTTCAATATTTGTAAGACACTCATTACTGGGTTATGTTCGAGTACACAGTAGATAAACATTCCTATCAAAAAAATCGTTGCTTTAACACAAGTCACACAAAATAAGTACAGAACCACAAGTCACAATAAAAATAAGTTAGTCAACAGGTGTTAGGCTACACTAGAACTAAACCCGAAACCATCATGCTCAAACACAACAACAACAACACAATTACGGGATATAACAAACCACAAGGGCGCGTGCAGCTACACATTCCGCTACGGTGGCAGACATCACATTGACCCTTGTACTCACTGGGTGCTCTCAAAGAGCGGTTTTAGGATAATGTCGAGAGTGTTGTCGTTCCGGTGATGGTAGTAGGTGCGGGGCGGCGCGCGCGCATGGTTCGCGTTCAGGTCGCGCGCCGGCGCGGGCGCAGGCCTCGCGTACCGCCGCGCCAACATCGAGCCGTCACCGCCGACTATGTTGTTGTTGCTAGCATGTCTCTGCGTAGCCCATAATCATACAGTGTCAAACTACTGGTGCTCACCTCTATCAACATAGGTACACATATGTATAAAATACATAATTATTAAGCTCCAATGGTGTTTCGTAAGGATTGGAAACGATAGCACTTTATAAGGTATTCATAGTCGAAAGCCCCTGAAGCATACAATAGGACTATTTAATAATATGAATGGATTGTATTTACAGATGAAGCAGTTGTCTAAACCCTTCTTTGTTTCTAAAACAAAGTTCAACGGTGAATATGTTAGAGCCTACGCATATAATATTTTGTGATCATAATAATGTACGCGGCCATCGCACAATATAATGGGCTACCATTAAATTTGTGTGAAACAGAAAAGCTCGAAAAGTTCGAGTGAAACATCTTTGTTAAAACTGTCTGACTAAGTTCAAATGGAAGGAAATTATTTTCATTTTTACAGCAGCCTGTACACGGTTAGCTTTAGCCGACCCAGAAACAGGAGCTGCGGATTACTCTGTCGGCCTTCGTCGGCTTATTTAATTCCTATTCCAATTTCACCTGCTTGCTTACTTTTCTTTCGAAAGAGCTTTGCATTTTCATGAAATTTGAGTTCAGTATAATCTGCGATTCCGCTCATGTTATGGACGAGCGCCGACAGAGCGCGGAAGAGTGTTAGAAGCCAAGCGCCCACTCACGAAAAGAGAATAGCCACTGTCTGCGAGGGGGTGCGGGTAGTGTCGGGGGGCGGGATCGCGTGGGCGGCGCGAGGTGGCGCGGCCCTCGCTCGCCACGGACAGCAGCGAGCGCTGCGAGCCCGACGCGGAGATGCGCGCGCGGCCCGGCCCCGCCGCCGTCGCTGCCGGCCCCACGGGCGGCCGCCGCGCCAGCCCCGCCGGCGACTCCGCGCGACCCACCGCCGCCCACTGCCTACTCACAGTGGATACTGTGTTGCTGCCGCCCACGCCGCACTTGGCGCTGTCGCTGGACCTGCACAACCAGAACATTCTCTTGTTTTCATCATGTGATGCAAATACAATATCTGCATGCTGCTCCGGCTTCGACGCATTAGTTAGATGGATCAAGTCCAAGTAGCTATCAGGTTAAAGCAGATTTAACCAATAAGCTTCTTCTTTGACAGTAAGTACACTTCTCTGAATGCTACTATGGGAAGAAGTCTCGATCGAATCAATTTAGAGAAAAGAACAAATATTTATAACCTCTCTATTTCTAGTTAGACTTGGAGAAACTACTTATAACAAGTTATGTGCAGTGCGTGCAGTTATGCTATGTGCAGTTTTGCTGTGTGGGTTAATTAATAATTAATGATCAGGTTGATATTTCAGATGTTTCTCAAAAAATAAGTCGGTGTCGATTTTGGATATGTTTTATGTCTCATTTAGTGTGCGTTGTGTATCATCTGTACTTTATCTCATCTATAAGCTATCCCTAATTCTATATCATTCCCTAAACTGTAACTTCGATCTTGAATTGTGTAAACAAAGTAAATACAAAAAACTGGTCTTGTGTTATGTCCTAGTGAGAAATGTTTAAGATGTCAGGTTTTGTGTTATGTTGTTAGTCCATTTCTTATGTTATGTCACCTTCATTGTTTTTTCTCCAAATAAGCAAAATAAAAAAATTAATGCATAAGTACAACGTGATTTCTTGGTGAAATCGAGTGTAGCACGAAGTGATTCCACTCACCTCTCTGAAGAATAAGCATAATCTTGATCAGCTCCAAGTCCCGAATCCGTGTGTTCATGAGAGACCCTCGCGCTGCCTATCAGCTCACCGCTGGAACTGTTGCTGGTACTATTAGTCACTGGGCTGTATGGGTTGTTGTTGATGGTGACTGGTGTCACGTTGCCCTTGTATCCGATGTTGGTAAGAAAGTCATCCCCAGGTCGGCCCAACGTTTCGCTGTAACTCGGGTAGACGCGCCTGAAAACGCAAAAAGTACCATTCAGTAATACTTCATTCTACCTAAATCAGAACCAGATACTTGATTTTCAGAAGCCTACCTTCCATGCTGCTTTTCACTTCCAGTCTTATGACAACTTGATATTGATCTGAGTGATCCTTGGTTCAGGTTGTCATGGCTACTTTTTCCGTGAGACGATGCACTTTTTTCTCTTCTTGCAAGTGATCCATGTTCCGTTCTGTAGGTAAAATGTTGATTAATTAAGCAGATTGATTTATAAATTGTACCCTAGGAACTTTTAAATGCAGGTACTCACTGCTTATGTCTAGACGAAGTTCTCAACTTGGCCTGCCTTGCGTGACTGGTCTGTACAACTGTGTAAGGGATCTCCTTTAGTTGCTCCTCGGTCATCCCCGTGGTATCTACCAATGAAAACTCTAAGTGCTGCTTCAGTTCTGTCGGTAACCATTTCTTTTCATTTGGAGAACCAGATCTTGACCTATGAAATAAAGAGATTTATTATCCAAAGTCAAAGGCGAAAGTACAGAAACTATGTCCAAGTCAAATTTAATGGCTCTCTTGTTTATTGCAATAAATTACATTTTTGATGAAGGTGTAATAAAATAAAGAATCCGCAAAGTGCATCGTCAATTAAAATAATCTAAGTATCAAATAATTTAAAACTACACACGCATAAATACTGAATACAATAAAAAAACACAATACTAAACAAATAAACCGCCCCAGGACATGCCCGACCCAAAGGTACCCATCACGCTGGCGGCATTACCGCGCTGCACGGCGAGTGAGATCCTTTGGATCAGGAATGCTCCGGAACGATTGTCAAAACCTCGATCCCTCAAGTGTCGCCCAATGTCCTTGACAAATGTCCTGCCCTGAGCACCCCAAATACCCGTCGGTCTCGACGGCCAAGGGAACAAACAGGTAGCTCCCCATCAGCTGTGCGTATTTTAGGCATTTGTGCGGCTCGCAGATATCGCGATTCACACGAAGCGCCATGGCTACACGCGAAAGTTGTCGTCCAGAAGGGTTCCTAAATGCGGAGACGGCAACGCATGCAGCCAAGCACCTGACTCCGACTGGGAGACTGCTCGCAGACGAGCAAGTTCCGCTCCCGAGCTCTGCGCTAACAGCCCGTCAAGGGACACATTGCACCGCTCCTCATCCCAGGGGCGCTGCACGTCGGGCTTCTCCGGAACATCTCCCCCCGGATAACAGGCCCGCCAACGATGAAGAGCCTCGTTCGCAAAAGGAATGCCAAAAACCGTCACCGTTAACCTTTAAAATGCGAGTGACTAGTTCAAGCACTCCATGCGAAGAGGCCAAGAAAGCTGGGAGCTCCTTGTCATGTAGGCGACGAACGCCGAGACCACCAAACCGTATTGGAAGGGCCGCTTGATCCCATTGGGAGGAAGACATTTTCTCGTTCAAACAGACTCAGAGATCTCCAACAGACTCATCAACTTGTTATCATATGAATCTGCCTCCCCCCTACACAGCCAAACCGGAGCGGTTCGCAAAGTGTATGTTAGCCTTGGCAGGGACAGACAACTCCGTAGAATTGTTAAAGCCACATGAGCGGAAAGCTCCTTAAGGACTGGTTTTTTCCCAACCCAGGACTTTAACTTATCCATTAAAACCCCCGGCACACCTTCCGGAAAAATGGGCGCGCCCTATAAAGTAAAACTTGGTTTATCTAGGAGCTTCACCCCTGGCATCAAAATATCCAGCTCCGCTCTGGAATCTTGGGCCAGATTCCCAGAGCAAGCGAATAACTCGCATTTTTCTGAGTTGAGGTGAAGGCCCAACTCCCCCAGACCACTGATAATAGCCTTCAAGGCGTCCACGACCACCTCGGGAGGTCCCCCGATGGTGCCACCATCCAGGTACCAAATATTTAAAAAATAAGTTACTTACACCCGAGTAACATTGGTGGAGAAATGGATATAGGGTCGGAACCGATTCATTGACCTTCCACAAAATGACGTCACGCTCAACCGAATTACAAGCGTTCTGTAGGTCAACCTTCACAATGATGTTGTCAGAGTTTTCCCGGTCGAACGAAAACGACCGGGTGGCGTGAATTGCGGCCTCGCAACCCAAGGGAACTCCGAACCCCAACTGCTGCGGCTAAAGAATAGAGGATGCAACTCCCCTAACTGCTCTTCAACCGAATTTGGCCACCAAGCGACGGAGGATGCTCCCCACTGCTATAGTACGGATACCCCCGTCCTTCTTACGCAGAGCACACAGGGAAGTTTAATGCATACACACATACACAGTTTAATGACCGTTTTTGGGTGAGGTAGCCAAGTGCTTGAGAATGGATTATTGGATTATACCTTCCAATACAGAAGAGGCAGCCGATGCCTTTTTTAACCAACTTCACAAAAAGAGGAGGATTAAAGTCATTGTTAATATATAAGTCGTCGATGCGGACATTGAGCAGCACTATGACAAAGGTGTCGCAGAGTTTCTGCGGGTGTGCGGGATGCCACCCCTGCCGCGATTTCCTCTTTCACCTCTGGCCATCAATCCTAACTTGGACTATAGATTTCATAACTGCGTAAATTAGAAAACTTGACAATCACCTATGTTTTTTGTGTCTTCTATGTCTGTGTGACGACCTATGCGTGCCAGTTCCAGTGTCTGGTTCCATTTGGGACCGTCGAACACTGGCCACCTGGAATAAAATATTAGTATCTCATAAGTATCAAACGTTTTCCCTATGCTACCTACGCCTCTAAGGCTGGAACTTTGCTTACCTGAACTCCACTGCCTGTATTTGTTTGCTGCCTCAGTACTTCTTTCCATTGCGATTCCGAATCAACCAGCTCATACTCCCTAGAAGAACGGGCACTTTAAAATTGGTAACATACACAGTCCGGTAGCCTAAGTATTTCAAGGACCTGTCGCAACTGCACTTACTTGTTGTCTGGTTGCGACTCATCCCTTTCGGATCCTGACTCAGGCTTATGCTTAGATCGGTGACGACGATGTCTCCGACCTGAGCGACCAGATCCTCTCGACATTTCGCTCTCAGCGTCGGACTGCTGTTTTCGAGACCGATGTTTGTGTCTGCAAAGGATTACAGGGTTTAAAATTATCCAATTTTAAAGAGACAATCGACCGACCGTGACTAATGGCCTGCTAAAGGCTTCTTAATCTAGCCATTCGTCATGGCGCTGTATTTACTCAAAAGTAAGCTTTTTAACAGAAGGATATATGTATACATATTTTAAGGAGCATTATCTTGAATACACACTATTTCTTCTTGAAACGTTTCAAGCATCTCTCTGTTATTAGTCCGTATCCCTATTGTAGTCTGACCACCCACCCACAAACCCTTTTGTAGTACACTACACATCAAGAGGTTGACCACACGTCTTATCCGATCACTCAATCAGCCGGAGTACTTACTTGCGGTTGGACCTCGATTCACTCGAGCTCTGCGAGTCGACCGAGGCAGACCTGTGTCTCGGCGCGGGCGGCGGTCTGGTGGCGGTCGGCGAGGCTGTGTAAAGACCTCGCCGAGTGGGCGCTGAACGGGTGGAGCGAGGGGACCCGGAGGGGTGGGGGGGCTCGCTGGTCACTTCGCCGACGACACTGGAATCAATTCCCAATTTGAAAGGATACTAATACCTATTACTACCATACTACAGCAGTACACCTTTTTTCCATGGGTACTGCTTGCATGCATCCATGAGCTTGCTGGGGGTGGAGAGATAAGGGAACAGTTAGATCTTTTTTTTTCGACGCTCAAATGGCCATATAACGCATTAATTCTATTGTGTACATAGTTCTGTGTTTCACATGATACCTTTATAGTTTATTTATTTAATAAGAAATAGTTATAGGGTTAAACTTATTAAACTTAAATAACTTATACAAGGATGGATGTTCCTATATTTAATGACAAGTTGCGAAGTTGACATTTAAGCAGAAGTTCAGACGATGAAGTCTGAGCTAGTAGGTATTACCACTGTATCTCAGACTCCAGCTTCTTCCGATCACCAAAGGCTACTCTCTCTAACCCTTCACCGACGCTTCACACCCCCTTACCGTAAAAGGGACACATTTTACGCTAACGGTTTTTTCACGCTTTTTGGGAAACTATTCTATTTAGATAAATAGAAAATTGTCTACAACAGACCTTGCAAAAACAAACGTACCTATATTATTATTTTTTTGGGATATTTTAGGCTATATTTAGAAACTTATTCGAATATTTCGGGTAATGGACGTCCTATTTTTTTATATCACCCCTCGTGACGTCACATGATTTGACATGATCACTGTTTTGGAACGGTTGTACTTGCGGCCGGTTGTTTCCGATTATAAAACTAAAAAAACCATAATATCAATATTTGTTTACGTTCCGACTGACATCTGCGTTATCGACTGACAGGAAAACTGTTGATACTTGACAGTTTTACAGAACAGCCAACTTAACGGCGAAGAAGAATTTGAACAAACTACGCCGTAGAGGACAAATTAAGTATTTTACATTATGTTTTTTACGGATATTTCAGTAAGACTGAAATATTTTTTGACGGGTATAACGGAATTTAGTAAGGAACACAATTATCCTGAAATGGTTTTCCCAGTTTGGTACCTTTGTTTTTTTACATGGCCCATTATTTTATGAGAAATCAATAGTTTTAGCGTAGGAGCGCCGGCGTTCACCCAGACTGCGTCTCACACCCGCACGGCAGACCCGCACGCAATTGTGGTTATTTTTATAAAACACAAACATAAATAATACACATTAAAATAGTTAGGTAGCAAAGATAATTTTAATGAAACATATGAGTAGGTAACATAAAGAAAAGTTGTTTTGAAATTAAACATTATTCTTCATCACTCGAGTCGGAGTCATATCGACCTGTATGAATTTATGCCAGTTCTTGGTAGTTCTTGCCAGTCTGTGATAGTACCAGATATATTCGCCGATGGACATGGACATTGATTATAATTTGAGATTGAGAACTATACACGTCACGACTAATAGTATTTATGTCGTGGAGTGATTGACGATTTCACTGATATCTCACCTATCTCTGGCTCTGGGTAGCGGGTTGCTCCCCTCCCTCAAATATGGCGAGGGGGGTGATGGCTGATGCACATGTCATACTCGTGAACGGGTGCTGCTTGGGAGAACTGGTCCAGTCTGGTTTCTCATAAGTTATGCTCATTAAAGCCTGTCTTTGTTCTTATATATTTATTTTGTAATTTGTTATTTTGAGACATCTTATTGGCACTTATAGATACGATTTTATAATATTAATATGGAATTAAATGATTTTTTCATTAGATAAGATTATTTGTATATTGTACATTGTGTAAGAATAGAAATAAATTACGAAAATTTAAAAAATGGCATCCACATAGAGTTTTTTGGTACTATTTTCTCTGACGGGCATATTTCCAAAGCACTGATAGAGTTAATGGAGTTTCCTCTTCCTGTGCGAGATTCAGCCTTGAATCACCAGTTGAAAGGAATATTTCCTTATTCAAACTCAAACCTTAATCAGTCATCTACTCATTAGTTTAGTTGATCATATTTGATTTATTTTTTATTTTTATCCAAAAATATGAGACATAAGTACACCTACTCGTAAAAGTGCATTATTTTTGCCTATTTGCAATAAAAGTTTTGAGTTTTGAGTTTATCAGTATGGTGACGAAAACTGTTCCGTGATTCTCTTCTCTAAATACCCACTTCAAAAAGACTCATCGTCTAAAGTAGTCTTATTACGTTGAAGTGGAATCGATCAACAACGAGGCCGAGTACCTATCTAAACAAAAGTCAAACACAACTCACCAAATTGTATTTCTAGTGTACTTACGAATTCGGCCTGTGAACTGAGGTAGGCTGTTTCATTTCAGGAAGGCAGTCTTTTATTCTCAAGTCTTCTAATTTAGGTACTGAAACAACAATGGGGCAATTATCTTAAAATCTGAGAGCAAAATTCTCGTTATTCTCTGGTTGCGTCAAGTAATTGTTTTGGTTAATTTGTTTAATGGAAGTAGGAGAAAATTAAGTAATTTGGTACCGTCATGTAGAGAAGTGTGTGAGACATGCGGCGGGCGGGCGTTGCGTCGTGATGGCGTCCGTGTGAAGGTCGGAGGTGGGCGGGGTCTGGCACCTCGGCCACTGCGGGAAAATGACACTGAGTTGGTACTTAGTTCAATTGTGCAACGAAAGTATTTGACAAATGAATAGTACTACTATAATGTGACTCAAGTTAGCAAATTATTGAAGAACGATAGTAGCCAGTAGTCCTGTGCTATTGATAGAATAGCGGTGTTGCGTGTCGTAAGAGCCGACCATGGTGTTTCATAAACTATCACTATAGGTGAAACCAATGTATTATTAGTTTAAATATTTCCTTCGAAAAAGAGCTGCCTCAAAGTTTCTTGGGCGTTATTCTCTCAGAAGTATCTCTTTGGAATGTACACATAGTGTTAACTAAATGACGTGCTCTAAGAGTTATGTAATTTGCTAACAAAATAATAGTAGTTTATGTGGCTGATACATAATGGAGGGCAGCATTAACACTCTAGAAGGCGAGTCGCCGAAGTCGAGTTTCATAATAATATCACTCGAGTTTTAATGCCTAATTATGTACAGTTTCATGTACTAGTTTATCTACACACATATCATAAGCTCTCTTTGATGTGTTCAGGAACCGCATGTTCGGCCAGCATTGTGGCATTGATCATTGCTCTGCACTTGTTTAGCTTGTTCAGTAGTACCAACTTCACAGGTCAACTAGGAGCAACACGCAGGCAGGCGTCAACGTTCGAAATTTGAATGTCATAATATGTCGAAATATTGATACATTATGGTCATAATGTATCAATATTCAGATAAGAAATGAGTTTTTACCAAGTAGTATATCAATATGCTGGTCGTAACTTGCGGTTTTTGGACGCAGTAAAGAGTTTATGATACGTGTGTAGATAAAAAATATTAAATAATAATATTTTTTATTATCATAAAGAAAAATTATCAAAATCAAAAAGAACTTGAACAAGTTAAGACGCGAACAAGTGATTTATTGTGACTTTGGGGACAACATCAAGGATGTCAACATATACACAAGGTCTATACAAGTTTCCAGCTCATTATCTCACATTCCGAGGTTGATTCTGTTGACATCTTTATTTTACTGAATTTTACCTGTTTCTCAGCCTGGTCCCCATCGCGAAGATGTCAGCTGACGCTGGTGAGGTCTGCTGTAGCCGGAAGAAGGCGTGGTGGTCGGAGCAGCACTTCCACAGGTGCCGGCATGCCGACCTGGTCGGGGACTCGAACCCGTATGTCGACGTCTCGTTCTGCGAAATAAGGCCTGATGTAGTTGTGCAATAATGATGTGTTTCTCGTTGAATGGGTCTTTCCAAGTAATTTTCCAATGGGGTGGATTTAATATTATACTATTGTAATCTAAGCCCTTCTCCTCGAGGATCTAAGAATACTGTCATGTGATAATATTTCCAGATGAAACAGCGTCTGTTCCCAGTACACTCGTACGTAACATATTATTATAATTGTTAACAACCCTACATTCGTAGTAATGTGACAATTCTATGCTACACTACAATTCAAACACATCATTTCATTCATACAGGAATATTCGTACGTTTATTGGTTCGGTATATGCTATCAAAACTTACATAACTGTTGGATAAGACGTAAGGATACGTCGTTTCCAGTGTTGAAACAACATAAAAGTTAGTTTTTATGGCAACAATAAATGGCAGAATTTGTATGTCTGATAGGTATGTGAAAATTTGTCTTTTTATTTGTAAGCAAGGTGAGCTTTAGGTCCCCTTTTGTATATTCCAACCATTACCATTAGTTTGTATTTTACGAGGGTTACATGAAGCCAATTCTCTATTCATAACATGGACGACATCGGTGTAGGCCTTAGTTGTGTGGATGAGAAATTGGTAATCCAATAAAGGAGGATCAAAGCGTTGTACGCCATCAATCTAATGTCTTTAGCTCCAAAATAGATTAATCAATTATGTACTTAGAGTTGAAGGCGTGACGGTGGTTCTCATGACAAGCACTGCTTCCACCCCTTGCTTAATTGATATTACCGATACCTTTATCAGTGTCCGCTTCGTACAGGACAAAGGCATGAAAGGTATCTAGGTCACGTGACATGTCAAATAGAGCAACGTCAAGACTGGAGACGCCGAGCGTAGCTTCAGGACTCGCGGATTCTCATCCCGCAGCGCAGTAAATACGAGCCTTAGTTTTGTGACTTATCTATAATTGCCTGCCTGCGAATGTCTTTCAAGGAACCGGTGTGAGATGGACTTCATCTTGCAGCACTATTATACAGCCCTTATCAGTCTCTGCGGAGGCGGGTCAAAGAGACAGATTTGGGTCACCGTAAGTGTTTTCGTATTTTATTCGGCCTCGACTTCTTAACGTTCCGGAGAGTTTTTCGAGATGTGTGTATTACTTACGTTTTTATCAGCAACACGAAGCATGAAGTAGCGTCCTTTGTAGTATAGCTTAGATACTCTGGGCCAGTAGTAGTTGGCGACAGTGTGTTTCCCGCGAAGTAAGAGCAGCCCGCTTGGCGCCAAGCCCAGGAAATACTCGACGCTGTCTTCGCCCTGTTGCAACAAAATACACTTTATCGGGACACCAACGAGATTGCTGTGCACTCGGAATGTTCTATATTTCGGTGTAAAATACATACCAGCACCGGATGCAGGTCCACGCCGTACATGTCGAGCCATTTCACTTTATCGAGGTAGCTGAGTTCCGCCTGAGCCGGTGAAATGCCACTGCAACATTAAAGCCGGTTATGGCTGCGTTTTCGTGAGATCAAAACCCAAATTCACGGTTTTGTTTTAAAGTCATTTTGACCGTGCATTTTAACGCAATATAACCGAGGACTTAAACTTCGGATTTATACAAAGTCATAATTAAGATTGCCTTAGTAACAGTGCACACAAAAGGCCAAGTAACAATGAATAATCAGGGTGCTAGTGCTAGACACGAGGTGGCGGGCGGATGTCGTCGTCGGGAGAAGCGGTCCAACGCGAGCAGCCGGGCGCGGCGCGGTTAAGCTGCGGCTCACTTACTGCTAAGTACACGTAATTTGCATGTAATTGCGGCTTTCTGACGCGCCAGCCACCGGCTGCATCTTTGCACTGTTAAAAATTCATTCAATTAGGCGAGAAGCGCGACGGAGTTTAATTTCCGGGGCGGGCGGCGGCGCTTCCGGCGTGAAACTGCTCGCCCTGAAATCTTAATTTCTTGAATGAAATGCTCTTCTTTTAGTCAAATTCAAGATTGTATTAAAACATCCGTTTGGATAAATCTCCAGTTTACGTCCAACAGTTACCCACCCAAGCTGGATAAGATACTTAACCAAACGGGCGTTTTAAAACGATAGTGAATTTGGCACCGGATTATGTGCTCGCGAACATATTGCACTTGACGGCGGATTTTAATTGGATACGTCAGGAGACGGAGACGGCAGATTATGCTCCCTTGCTCATACTATTTTATTAAGTAGTGCACTCACGTGAGGGTGCGATGTGTTTCGGCGGCCCGAGTCTCCAACTCCGGGGTTTGGTGAGCGAGCAGTCGAAACTCGGAGACGTACCCCGGCCCATGGCGTCGCGGATCGTAGTCACCCAATTCCGCTGCAGACAAGTAACGAGCTTAAGCAATCACTCAGAACAGAAGCCAGAGAACACTAGACAAAGGCTATAAAGCGCTCCCACCCGATATTCGCTGCCCTTTTGAGAAGAGCTGAAGTGAATAATAGAGCACAACAATGTGCCATGTTGTCCTGTTTGGCTGACGGGATACTTCAAACAGATAGGAATAGCTCTCGTCTCGACTCGTTTTAGAACAAATGCCTTGTTGAGCCACTCTTGGTGGCGTGCCCGAAATACCGCGACCGAACAGCCCACGACGAGATAACGCTCGATGCTGCGGTCATGCCCATCCCCAGTTAACATCAGCAATTAATTCAGTGAAGCCGGAGGGATCATGGCCTTAGTAAATACAAGAATACCATATAAACACAAACATGTTTACGTTAGAATAAAATCAAGCCTGCCCCCGCAACGGAGGCGTGCTATTGTTCCTCCATCAAATGGAATTATTAACGCATTGTGAGTGAGCATTACCTCGACGTATAAGAGTACTTTTACATGAATGTACAGCTTATTCATTAAGGTGACAATAAGATTAATGATAGTTAATGGTTTGTTCGCACGCGGTAGGCAGAGTTTGACAGACACGAGAAGACGTGAACAAACTGTTTCACGCACACGCGTTACAAAAACTAGCGCAGTACCTACTAAGTTGACAACACTTCCCGTCGTATACCGTTTTTTTGTCCTCGTAAGTCGCATCTGGTTTGTCTTTCAGCGGTGTTATATGAAAACTTGGTAACTAATGGTGTGAGTGTAGGTTTGAACTTTCCGAGTACGTTGAGGCTTATGTCTTCGAGCGAAACAAAACAAGTGTACTTATACTACCGACGAGTGTATAGGTACATACTTAAAATATTATGAACGCTAAGAACCATCTCGATAAGGATATAAAATTCTATTTGAGAAGATCTCGTGTGTCTTCTGTGTTCTCGGCACTATTTTCGAACCCGTAACTGGGAGCTAAACACTGTTTAACATGAGCCCAAATAATTTATGGCGTCTTACGAGAATGAGCTTCCGCCTCCCTTAATTGCCGGGGTAAGTAGCTGAGGACGGCTATAAATCTGATATATTTTTAAACTGCTCTGGTATTTGAAAATCTTTTGAAGAAACATTCATATAAGATATGACTTTAAATGAAGGATCAAATGCAATATAAGGCAACCGTACGTTCAAGTAGATGTTTATTTTAAATGATTTTGAAATATTACATCGTGCAATACTGTATACTTGCACCTCTGTATTATACCACTTGCTAAATTTCATAGGCGTTGAACATCAGTAGCACATGTTCGATCGCGCATCAAAGGAGTTCTGATCGCCCGATGGCTTGGATCAAATACACCATATGTTGGTGTCGGAATGTGTAAATCTGTTTCGCGTTAGTGTGTAGATGTATGTACAGACGGCGAGCGACGATCTATCACGGCGGAAACCGCCCGCCGCCGCGCTGCCGCCGCCGCCCGCCCACGGACGCAAGACGAATGTTGCCCATCGCTACTTGAACCTACCACATCTTAGAGGACTTGTGTGGTAATAGTGTGTTTACATTAAGTTGTACGGTTAATGGCTATCTGTTTCGATGTGTGGAGTAAAGGTAGTACCTACTTGTCTGTCTATCTAATCTACTAGATCACAAGATTACGACAGTTTTCGAAGATTCTTTATTTGCTAAAAGTTGTACCTGCTTGTTTTGTGCTTTTTAGTGTACCGCAGCCGGGATTTGTAGTTTATTAGGGTTCCGTACTCGAAGGGTGCCAACGGAACTCCATTAGTAAGCCTCCGCTGTACGTTAGTCTGACCGTCCGTCAGCGGGCTGCATCTCATAAACCGTAATAGAGAGTTGAAAAATTCATATAATTTGTATTTCTGTTGTCGCTACAGCAACAAACAATTACCTATATGCAATTTAAAAATGAAAGGAAATCCCCATTCAAGAGACTTGTTATTTTGCGTTGTTTTTGTAACATGTGTGTGAGTCCGAATCACAAATGATTAAAAAATTCATAATTAATTAATGCTTCAATCCTTCAACATTACATATCCTCATATCCGCGTCATAGAAGTCGGTACCTGGCAAAATTGTCGGTACTTTCAAATGCACTAGCATCGTAGCTGTATGTGTGCAGCAGTACGTCTCATTCTGTGCCGTCTCCGCGTGATTGCCAATCCAGCTGATTAATGTGAACCGGGAGCTATCCATCGCTCGCTCGATAACTTGTTGCAAAAGACGAACTAGCTATCTCGTACTGTAACAAACTTAGCGCAGCGATAGCAACCAGTGAATCCGGTCCGGCAAACATAGAAAGCGGGTAAAAATAGGCGCGATAGCTACAGTGATTAATGATATCGACTTTTCTGAAACTCGATACATAGTTTAACGTCGGAAGAAAGAAAGTGATTATTTTCCGAGATTAAAAAAGAGGGAACGTTAGCGTCGTCGTCGAGATCTAAAGGAAGGTAATATTAGTGAATCGTTTCGGGGCTAAAGCGCGCAAAATCCGCACAATTTATTATACGTACTTGTGGTGTGGCAGTCTCATCTCAATTGCTGCACAAATGGGCGTGTGGAACGCACGTTCGGAAACGTAAATAAAGCTATAAATTTTAATGTGGGTACTCAAATATTTATAAGCTTAGCTGACTATCCTTCTCTTCAGTCGAACTGAGGTTTTCATGGCTGAAACTCAATTTTTGTTTAGACACTCCCTGGGATGACATCTTACTATCCATATCTGCTAGGTAACTTATCGGTCGTTTATAATGTGTATTCTAGTAGATTATTTTATTGAGAATACCCTTATTTATAAAACAAGACATGTGAAATGAGGTGTTCAAATGATCTAACCTCACCTTGGACTCGTGTAGTGTTCTCAAAGTAATCTAAATATGCAATAACCGTACGTGTAAAACGCTTCGACGTGATCCCCGGGGGGCCACAGGGGCCGCCGCTGACGTCGACAGATCAGATGCAAATGACGCCGAGACCCTCGCTGATGGCTCATTTACCTCTTGAATAACACATCAATATTAGGACCGCTTGTGTTTTTTACAGCGAATATAATAAAATGGGTCGGGTAAACCCAAAATTCCACAAAAGCTAAATGTTAAAATTGCGGGTCGCATAAGCATCTCCCCCCGCTCATCGTTTGTCTCCACAAATACTTGTACGATATTTAATTTATGTCAACAACGTGACTAATTGGAATCAGATGCGAATATAACGTGAACTAATTAATTGCACAAGACTTCAAACGGATGGTAGATATTAAACATTATGGAAAAACATCTCTTACTTGATAAGTACGTTCGTAGAACACAATTTTCGGGTTCCCTTTGATGCGTAATAGCAAGCGTTGTAAATACTTACAAAGAAATTAATATTATTAGGCCAATGTAAGGTTGTTCGTGTACCTTGTGAAGTATAATAAATAATTTATTATGTTCATTATGTGTAATATATAGACTCGTATATAATAATGTTTTTAAGAATATATTAAGAATTATATCTAGAGTTGACCGCTAGAAATGTTGGTGAACAGCTTTTCCCATATTTTATGCATTTTGTATATGAAGGAACGTAAATCAATAACTATGACTCATACAATTTATACTAATTAGTTAGTAATAACGGTAACGTTTACATTTTCCAGTAACTAACCTGTTGTTTATTCATATTGTATTCAAAACAAAACTACTTAATAAATCAACTCAAACGAGCACACAAGGGGCATCAAAATATCATCCGCGATACGACAAGCGATAACATATTAAAATTACGAGGAAACGTCTTTCTCTCATTCTACAAGTTTCCCTACTAATAAATGCAACCAAGTGGAACGTCAGATAATTTGGTTTTGTCGTTGGAGGAGCTTTGGCGTTTTATCTCGAGTCCGCAGAACCCTGACTCCGACCGAAAATTGAACTCCATATTGGAAGCACCATTGTGAGGGTTCAATTTATTATCAGAAACTTAACAGCATAGTCCTTCTTAAACCACTGCATTTTCAAGATTCCTATTCCTATGACCTTTATTAACAAAAAACTTTGATAGAAAATTTCATTAGTTTGTTAAAAATATTCCAAAACTTTCAAGTTGGTTTGTAGAACTGAAAACTTTATATATTAATAGAAAAATACAAAATTCAAATAATAGAATGAAAACGGTTTAGCAAATCACCAACCGTGAAACTGGCAAAGTTATACGAAGGGACAATGATTTCTGCTTAAAGATAAGTGATGACGTTGTTAAATCCAACGCTGAGGTAGCTCGAGCTTTCGAAACATTCTTCACCAATGTACCCTTATCCACAACAGAGCGTCTTAATCAATCTAGTTATGAAGCAGAGACTTTGTTAAAAACAGCACTAGTATCAGTAATGTAGATTTTAAATTTCATCATGTATATCACCTGGACATTGTCAAAACGTTTAGATTACATATCTTAAAAAATACTGAAGACCTATGGGTTATACCAGTCATGTCACAAGGACATTGTCAAAATGTTTAGATTATTTTACTTAAAAATACTGAAGACCTCTGTGGGGTATATCAGTCAAAGTCATTGGTTCCGTATTTCTAGTTATAGCCCCACACTTAGCTTATTTAATAAATGTGTTGACGATGGAGCTTTCTCAGACCTCATCAAACACAATAAACTGATACCTCTGTTCAAGTCGGGAGACAAGGGTAATCCTTCAAATTTCAGACCAAGATATTGATCTTCCATCGCTAAGTAAAATATTTGAAAAGATTATACTCAATCAAATGCCCTCGCACTTTAACTGTACAAAACAACTCCACGCCAAACATTATGGTTTCACTAGGGGTAAATCGACTACGGATGCAGGTATAACCCTTGTATCTCATATTTATTCTGCAAGGGAGGCCGCACAGGATGCCATCGTTTTTTTTTTGTGATCTGAAGAATTCGATTGTGTTGATCATGATACGCTCCTAATGAAATTAGATCATTACGAAGTCTGAAATTAACCGTTGGATCTATTAAGATCAAACCTAAGCAAAAAGGAAGTAGTTAACAACGTTAAATCTGATGGATCGAGAGTAGAAACTGGCGTTCCACAAGGTTTTATATTAGGCCCTTTCTTACTCTTATATATTAACAATCTGCCTTTCATGGTGGAGAAAAAGACTGACGTAGTCTGCTGATGATATTTCACTGATTTTCAAAATTAAAAGACAAAAGAAGATTTTCTTGATGTAAATGGAGTATTGTCTTTAACCTTGGTTGGGTTCTCACTCCAGATGTCAGGCAAATTGAGACCAGTTTAGTGTTAGACAGCAACACGTTAGAATTAGTAAATGATGCGAAGTTTCTTGGAAGAACCTTTGATAGCTAATTGCAGTGAGGACCCCACATAGATAAATTAGCTGGTATATTAAGTTCTGCGGCTTACGCTGTTAGGAACATCACACAAAACACGGATGTGGCTACATCTATGCTAGTATATTTTAGTTACTTTCATAGTGTCATGTCCTATGGTATCTTGTTGTGGAAGAAAGCAGCGGATATTCAAACTTTTATTATTTTACATAAAAGAGCTATTCGAGTGATTTATAATTCAAAATGCACAGACTCCAACGAGAGTTTTTTAAAGAAATTGACAAACTAACTGTAGCTAGTCAATTTATTTTCGAAAATATAATGTATGTACGCAAGAACCTTACAACATTTTCCTGAGAAATAATCACAGACTATTTACGCCCCGGTTTAGTCTCGCGAAGGTTAGCAATTATTTCAAGGGTCAGTGAATTCTCTACTACAACAAGATACCTCTGGAGATTTTGAAATTGCCATTTGAGCAATCTAAAACCATGTAAAAGCGACTTTGTCAAAAAAGGGATATTACAATGTTCAAGATTTCTTAAATGACGGGACTGTATGGGGTTAACCTACTCAACACAGAACTTTCTTTTCATATTTTTTTTATTATTTATTCCTGCCTAATTAATATTGTAAGATTTGTATCTACACAAACAATTTTTAAAATAGATCTAAAAATCAATCTGTGGGAGTTTCTACGCCCTTCTTCCCCCACAGTGGTCCAATGTAAAGAGGCAAAAAATTACGATTGCTAAGTATATGTAAATATCTACAGTAATAAAGAGATTCGATTGATTGACTGATTGATTGAACGCAGGTATTTCGTTGTAAATAGTGAGATAATACAAATCTCTTGCACGAAGATTTCCATGATTTACTAAATTGCTTCAGTTTCTTTGACCAATTTCATTACAATTAGTTCTGGATCACCGTTCAGCCAATCACATTGGTTTCCCGGGAATAAAATATTTAATATTTCCTGTACTCTTTCAATTCACTGCATCACACTGTTTGACAAAAGTTTGAAACGAAAACGGTGCTCTCGAAAAATAAACGAGCATGTCCCGACGACAGCGTATATATATTGAATTAGGTAGTTACGCAATGCAATTCATTCGTGTCTGGCTTTGCATTCCTATTTTCTATGTAAAATAGAGTAGAATATTGACACTGAATTTTAATAAGCCTGTTAGCGGCGTAGAATGAAACAGACGAGACAGGCTAGAAAAATTCAGAATCACATTCAAAGAATATAAAATAATTACAATTAATTCGTACAATGTGTGGAAGAATAGCATAGAGAGACTAGAGTAACCAGATCTAACCGTGGTGAACATTGACACGGGGCAAGGGGGCTCTCGTTATACCTCGCCTCGGCATACCAGCCAGGCGAAGGGGAGATACCTACGGAGGAACTGGAGGTGCTAGTCAGAGAGTGTGAAGAAAATGACATACCCCTCGTAATAGGATGCGATGCCAACGCGCACAGCACCGTATGGGGCGGAAAGGCCATAGAAAAAAGAGGTAAGAATCTCATGGAATTTCTCTCAAAATACGAACTGTTGACACTAAATAGAGGATCCGAACCCACACTTGTCACAAGAAAGGCACAAACAATACCAGACATAACAATTGCCAACTTTTTGGCTCTAGACCTTATATCGGGATGGAGAGTTTCATCAGAAGCATCGTGTTCGGATCACAGATGGATCACCTTCGGCCTGAAAAATATAAAGTTAAAACCTAGGCAATTTCGTAACCCTAGAAAAATCAACTGGTGGTGCGACAAACTGCTTTTCAAACATGCCATCAATACGAAGGCAGAGGACGACTGGAAAGCTTTTCAAAAAGCACGTAACCAGTTTTTAAAAAAAAACTAGGTGCAATTTTAGAGAATCGTGGAGAAATGTCTGCAGCTCGATAAACAGCGAGTCGCAGGCCTCACGAATCAAACAGCTAATAGGTAAAAACCCACAACACCAACCTGGTTCGATAAAGAAACCGAATGGAGAATACACCAAGAGCGAAGAAGAGCTTTGTAGTGTATTGCCACAAACGTATTTCCCTGGGTGTGAAACCCTACCCGCAAAAGAGGTAGAGACACCGGCGGAAACACCAAGCTCCTCGCAAACATTAACACCCTCGTCGGAAGCTTGGGTGGAAGTAAAAACCTGATAGATGAAGAGAAGGTGAGATGGGAGATCAGCTTTTTCCTTCCATATAAATCACCAGGACCAGACGGCGTAATACCAGCCCTACTGCAATGGGGAGAAAAGCTCATTGTACCAAGACTTGTAAAAATATTTAAGGCATGTCTAGCACTCAGCTACATGCCCAGGATCTGGAGAGAAGTGAAAGTAGTCTTCCTGCCGAAACCAGGCAAGGACGACTATATACTGAACCTAAATCCTTCAGACCTATAAGTCTCATATCATTCATTCTGAAAACGTTAGAAAGAGTGTGTGATAGATTTATAAGGGACGGTCCCATGAGAACCAACCCTATACACCCAAACCAACATGTGTACCAAGCGGGAAAATCTACAGAGACCGCCTTACAAGCAGTGGTCAGAAGAATGGAAAGCTCAATACTAAGCCAACTGTCGTGCCTGGCGGTATTTATAGACATCGAAGGAGCTTTTGATAAAACAAACTTCAGTAGCATCAGAACTGGATTGGAGAAACAAGGCACCAACCCTTACATGCTAACCTGGATAACAAAAATGCTGGAATCAAGAATAATCTCTCTGGAAATCAGCGATAAAATCAAAACGGCCTTTTTATAAACACGATATTTGACCGCATGTAACTAGCACTACGGTACATAGAAACATGGTGCAAAAATAACGAACTCTCAGTAAACCCCGCCAAAACTGAGATGGTACAATTTACAAAAAAAAATAAACCACGGCAGTTACAGGCTGCCCAAACTCTTTAATAAAATACTAACACTATCAAAAGTGGTGAAATATTTAGGTGTACCACACATTAAGTTGGAGCAAGCACATGGAAGCAACACTTAAAAAAGCCACCATATCGTTCTTCCAGTGGAGGAAGATGATAAGGAACGGATGGGGACTCCAGCCCAAAATATGTCGATGGAGTTACGGCTGTGGTGAGACCCATCATTACATACGGCTCCCTGGTATGGTGGCAACGAACAACACTATGCACAACTGCAACACAACTACAGCAGTTCCAAAGAATGGCATGTGTAGCCATGACAGGCTGCATGAGGTCAACGCCATCAGCGGCACTGGAAATCATGCTAGGCATACCACCATTGGACCTATTCGTACAGCAGGAGGCCAAATCTGCGGCCATAAGGCTATACAGTACTGGACAATGGAAAGGACAAATAGCAGATAAAGGACTCTGCACAATTCTAGAAAAAGCATTCGGGGAAGTGCCGGAAGCCATTATTGGAATTGATCGCATAAAAACAGAATTCCTATTCGGTAGGAAATATGAAATCACAGCCAAGGGCTTAGAAATACCAACAATACCAAATCACAAAAGCATTACAATATACAGTGATGGCTCAAAGAAAAGCAAGAACACAGGCGGAGGTGTTTTCTCGCCGGAGCTTGACATTAAACTTTTCCTAAGCTTCGAAAAGGAGACGACAGTGTTTCAAGCTGAAGCACTGAGTCTCCTACACGGGGTAATGCACTTGATAAATGATGCAGAGGGGAATGACATAACCTTGAAAACGGACTGCGCAGCCCTACTAAGCTCACTAAAAACCGTTGACAAAATCAAAACTCATACTAGAATGCCACAAGGCACTTAACAGGCTAGGTGAGAAAAACAAGGTCACAGTCCAGTGGGTAAAAGGTCACCAGGGTGACCAGGGCAACTTGGAGGCAGACAAGCTAGCAAAAAGGCCAGACAATTACAGGTGCAACGGACAGCCCCCTGTGCAGGGGATGCATGGAAGTGGATGAAACAGTAGAGCATATGCTACTGGCATGTCCATCCACAACAGAAACCAGGATGGCTATCCTAGGAGACATAACAAACACGAGCTCCTAGAACACCCAGGCCTCCTTCTCCAGCTGGTGCAGGAGTTGGGATGGCTGACGTAGATGTGCAGGCGAAGGGGACATGCACAAAGGCCCCGCTCAAGTGGGCCAGGTGCAGGCACTACAACCCCCTTGTAGAAGATAGAAGATAGATAGACTATAGAGCAAATATAAAAATACAAAAACGTTTATTGTTTAAGGTGATACGAAAAAAAATAGGTTTTTTTTCGAATCCATTTACTCTACAATAAAGTCATCTACAGATTTGATTTTTGAGTTAACGTTTATTGAGTATTTGATTAGAGGATTATCACTAAAGGAAAACGCGATTAGATGAAATTTTCTCGATAGAATTTAATTACGAAAATACCTATAAATTGTTTTACTTTTTCCTGTAATTCTGAAATCCTAACTAATTTCATTGTGGAACTGCGTTCTAAATTTAGATATTATGTATGTATGTATGTTTATTTTAAACAATTTTTCTGAGGTTTAGTGCTACGTTATGATATTTTTTCCTGATTCCATCCCTCTCACACAGCGGGTCTTTCCGCCTGGAGTAACGGGGACCTTTGCACGGACGAGGTATCGCCTTAACAAAAAATAGGTATCACTTAATCATTACATCAGAAGTCTCCTTTTATGTAAAGAATACCTGTGACAGGAGACTCCGCTCCTTCAGTCCAGGTCATTTAGTTAAACAATAACAAGTAAAGCAACAATTGTGTGTGAGTGTGTGTTTGTTTGTATGTTGGGGAATTCGAATAGTTTTGATTTTGTTTATTTTTATAAATTTTGTTTGCCTTTCGTTTTATTTTTTAAATTATTATGTAGCTGTTTTTATTATAAGATTTTATGTTTCTTCATATGTTTTTTTAGTGATATCGTCATTTTTTTACATTCATGTTTGGTTATGGTATATATATCTCGGCTTTTATTTATAAGGTTATATAGATGTGCCGACTGATAGTTGTATTGTCTCCTAGTAAACATAGAGTGGTAGTGAGGAGTATTTTTGATTTTATGTTTACTTCTTTTGTTGAGGATGTTCGGTCAACAGTAATTGTGCTGTGAGTTTTAAGTGCACTGTTTAAGACGTACAGCTTTTTAATGGTTAATAGTTGGCACAACGAGTATAATTCATCTGCTGGGAACCTATATGGCTTGAAGTATATGAATTTTAGTAGTGATATCTGAGCCCTCTCCAATTGTATAAATTTCGATTTTGCAGCACCCCCCACACTGGTATGCAATAATTAAGTACTGATTGTGTTTACCAAGGCAATGTATATTTTATTTAACAGAATAGGTCTATATCTATGTGTTTTAAAAAACCAGATCAGTTTTCTTACTCTAGCCCTTTTAAAATTTCAATTTGGGGGAACCAAGATAACCGTTGGTCAATCACTATACCCCAGGTATTTCGTTTTTGAGATTTGTCGATGGATGTGGTCATGCATGTGCTCATTACAATAGTGAATTTTTATTTTAAATTCACTGGGGGGGTTGCGAAATGTTGTACATAGAAAAACTGATAAAATTTGTCTTTGATGCGTTCAGGGTTAATAGGTTGGTGTTTAGCCATTAATGTGAAATTTTGGATGGTCCATCTTCTGCACATGCGCGAGTTAATTTCCAAGTTTTGTTTGAGAAAACCACCGCAGTATCGTATAAAGAGAGCAGAGACAATGGCGCAATGACTATTATTTAAATATTCTCAAAGATTTATTCCTTAATTCGAGCTCCGGGCTGAAGTCAATGTCCCCTGTACCTGCATGAGCATATCATCAACTAAAACATAACATATACATATGCTTTTGGACTCTATCACATAAAAATAAGGTCCCAAAGTGTATAGTGAATTGTTTCGCTGGTGGTACCAAACTCAGTGCTGGCATCGCGTGAACTCCACAATTTCGTTCCGGAATTTTGAACTGATTACAGGCCGTAATTGTGCCATGGATTATTACAATTACCTTGCACTGCGTGATATTTCATCTTTTGTTTTCTATAAAATTATATTTTGTATTCAAGTAAGTACAATCGGCTTGTATTTCGAGTAAAATTGCACAGGCTAGCTTATAAAATGATATCGGTACTGTTATGTACTGCACTGTCTGCACTAGTAAGTTGGAGCGAGAGAGACACTAGTAACTAGTGCGGGGCCGGGAAGTGGGAATGGAAAATAATAGAGCAGGTTGGCGGCCGCTCACTTTGCAAGCGATCTCTGAATTGGTATTTTACTCCTGCGTCAGCCAACTACAAAGTCTCGTTGGAAACTTGCTCCACAAAATGGTAGATCATCACTTCTAAGGGAATCAATCCATGCAAGGTAGCGTTTCCAAAAAAAAGTCGATTGTCGAACGCTTCTAGTGAAAATGGGCGTCTTGCACATGAAATGAATATTTAAATGTATATTATATTATTTCTGTTGAAGGAAATTGTCATGAAACGAATCTACATGATTGAATCAGAGGTTGTATAACAGAAAACAAAGTGATGTTTAAATCATTTACCAAGTTAATGGCTTCAAAACCGATTTCAAGCCTTCTTCCTCTTCCTTTCCGGTCGCGGTTCGAATGTCGTCTAAATATGTCGTCTAAACGAGGCAACGAAATCTGTCTTCTGACAATCAAGGGCATACTTACGACACGAATATGCAACACCAAGCCAGAATGAATATACGCTGTATATAATTTACTCTATGGAATTAATCTTATGACTGACAGTAAAAATGCCTGAAAAGGTAGATGACATAGTATTTTTAGTTATTTTGATATTAAACCCGCCTTCTTTATTATCGATTTCAAATATTAAAAAAATGGGACCAACCATCCAACATTTTTTAAATCGGTTAGCAGTTTCGGAGTGAGAGACATTAAAAATAAAAGACGAAACAATATACTAACATTGAAGCACGAAAGCAGCCAGTTCAGCACCCAGGTCGAAGTTGACCGGCAGTCGGCCTCGTAGAACATCCTGCCTTACTTGCAGGAACAACTGGTATCTGCGATAAAAACACACAATTAAAACAATCATTTTGCACCCTCGCCGTTGGAATGCCTCTCGAAATAAAAACAGAATAAGACCGATGGTCTCAAATAAACGCGGCGAGATATTCCACCCCTTTCCCTTTGTTCAGCGGGAAAACACGGGATAATTGAATAATTTTCCTTAAAAAGACACTGCCAGCAAAATTGAAAGAATCGCAAACAATGCATAGGTATTGAAAGTAGATTACTTTCTAGAATTGAATACAATAATCATTATTCAGAGAATAATGCCCCTCGAAAATAAATTAAATATTAAAAGGGCAGGAAGGTTTCAAAGATTTTACGAGCAATAAGCCGGCGGTGCTCTTATCTTAAGAATACTTTTTTTCCCTCCTTGTTCTGACATAAAACGGCCTCGTGCCCGCCACAGCCCGTCAACGCGGTAATGACGAAAAACAAAAGTCCACGATACCTCTCCCACGGGAGTTTCAAGATAAACACTTAAATGAATAGTGTTGAACAAAATGTTCCATCCCACCGCCGTGCCTCCGCAGCTATTATTTTAAAGTTATGAAATCAAGCGGTGGATGCTTGATAAAACTTTGCAACTTGAAAATTTAGTGCCAGATGCAGCATGGTGATAACTGGAAAACTGACGGAGACAGGAGTCATAATGTCTTCTCTACTCGTACCTTGGCACAAACGAACTGCCTTTATTAAGTTTTCCAGTTTTTCTCGGGAAATCGTTAAGCATCTAGAAGAGACGTTGAATAATATATCTTGCTTATTTTTTTCATTTCAAAGAAAACTTAATGCTTCTACTTAGTTTAAAGCATTGGTATTAAAATTAATGTTGTATTAATAATTAACTGGAACAAAATTATGAAGATACCTGGTCTAAGAATACGACTCAGGTGATTCAGTAGTCGTCTTATCTCACCATAATTTATTACCAAGTCCCGTGGTTATTGCAGTCACTTTATTATGTCATGGCCTGTTTTCTTTCCTCATTTCATCCTGCCTGACATGACCGCGTCTGTTTACGAGCACTCAGCTTTACGGGAGGGCTCTCCACCATCTTTCTTCCTTTACCACACTACCTCATTTACGACGTCATAATCTACATTAAAGAAAATTTTAAATTTCCCTCGTCACAGCGACTTTATTTTTAAAGAAATATTATCTGGCGCTATGTAGAAGGCTTCAGGGTTCAGGTCGTTCAACGCAGTGTGGGCATAAATAGGGTATTTTTAATTACTTCTTGCACGCAGTCTGGCAACACAAGTGCCACGCTTACTCTGTTTGCTTCTTGTAGGGGAGATACTGCTTGAGTTATCTATCTAGCTTATCTCGTCGTATTTCGGATTTAGAGACAAAAGTACCTACAAGGATTACGTGGGATAAAACTCTAATAATTACCGGCACCACGGTTACAATTCTATTAGCGATGCCCTGGTGCATGCAATGGAAAATATTCTAACATCCGACAGAAAAATATCAAATGTAATTTCAGTCGGGCTTTACATCTACAGGGATTTAGGAAGAAGAAAGATTCTATTATTAGTTCCCCTAGCTATCCCAGGGAAGACGAGATATACTAAAAATTATGCTTAGAATGATATTCTGAAGATAATAAAGCTAGTTATATCCGAGTTGATAATAAAGTGATTGACTAAATCGTGATACGCTTTTCGCAAAATCAATAAATTCCCTTTCTTGGCATTTCTAGATTGGCCTCAATCCTAAATTGTGGTGTCTGATTAAACATTATTTATTATTTTAAAAGTCATGTTGCAAATCATACTCATAATTAGCGACGCCTTGTGCTTAAGACACGCACGGTACACATACTCTTATATTAATAATGAAATATTTTGTTATACTTAAATAGCAAAAGCAGTTTTAAAACAGTTGGTTTACAAGTACATACAAGCCACAACATGGAATCGCGCATCATCATTGCTGTAAAATAAAGTAGGTGTCATCAAAGACAATGATATATATTGGAAACTTCATTGGAAACTATTTCATCACTCGCACCCTACTTTATGAGATGTATTTTCTATTCGAATCTCAATTCCAAGATACGATTGTTTGCTCAAGTAAATCATTATGAACTAAAATATGTACGCACTTTCCAACTGCGGAAGAAATCTTTTGATATTCTTATATAAAACTTATTTAATGCGAAAGCTCAAAATAGTCATATTTACATATTTTATTTTAACTTAACTTCAACAGTGACATTGGAGCATTAGCTACTCTATTTGAAGAGAAAAAGAAGAACATTAAAAATAAGTGTAATTAACAACATACAGCTTTGAAAATACATGTGGATATTCTAATTACCAAGCAATATGGTTCAGTTCCTAGCGTCTGAGAATCCTTGAGCTTACGAAGCGCTGAGCCGACGCGTTGTCCACAGATGTCTTTTA
Source organism: Argyresthia goedartella (assembly GCA_949825045.1). Classification (NCBI taxonomy): domain Eukaryota; kingdom Metazoa; phylum Arthropoda; class Insecta; order Lepidoptera; family Argyresthiidae; genus Argyresthia; species Argyresthia goedartella. The sequence goes on from OX463810.1 coordinate 19,629,235, forward strand.
TTATCACTGAAATGCCCCATTCAGGCGTCTATTACACAGAATGATTTAGATCCTACAATCGAATTTGCTTCTCGTAACAATATATAGGTTTTTCTGGGTTGCCTTCCTCTACTTTGATTTATATCTATTCATTGCGCGATAATCTATCTAATGCTAGTTAATCGCTTTTCTTTTCTAAAATGACTATTCAAACACGAGTAAAAGGTTGAAAATTGTGTCCCTGACACCAATATTGATATTCAAATATTCATGGAGCCGATTGTCCCGGGTCAACGGTATCGCATATTTTTATCCAATCCAATATTCTCGTTTAGCTTTCTCAAAACAAGTTCAAGCTGGATGACAAGATTAACGGTATATTTTAATTATTTGTTTTGATTTATACATTTGTTTCTAAGGAATTTTATAATGAAGCTAAAAGCTTTGAGTATTGCAGATGGATTGCATTAATTAGTAGTCTGTTAAATATATAATATATGGTTCAAGGCAATATTTGAAATATCACCCCATAGAAATATCTCCAAAATTTCATGGAAGAACCAATTGTGAAACTTTTAGCTAAACAAAGCGGAATTTATTAATTTGAAAAGATCCCTAGGTTATTCAAAGCATCTTCAAAGAGAACTTCGACATGGTTGCTACACCGACGCAATTTTTCACGGGTCATTCCACAAGAATAGAAATAATTCCGAACACAGAGTTTGCCGAAGCCGTTATTATACGCAGACGTTGAAGACAAGTTAACAGATAAATTAGAAGAAAGGAATTCTGATTCCGGGCGCTAGTTCAGACGAGGATTTGTCGAAACAAACTATTTACAAGCTCTGAAACGAAGCAGCCATTACTCAGTACTGTTCTGTGGTTCAAATAGATCTTGAGAAAAAGTTGTTTGTACCGTGTAATTTCCTCGAGGAGCTTGCATGGGTCGGCAGCATAAAACTTGACTCCGAAGTAGAACGTGTGAGGATCTGAGCCGCGCAGCTGCCGCCGCAGACGCTTGCCAGCATCCAGCCAGTGCTAAGGAAATTTATATAGAAATCTTTGAAACAAAATACATAACTACTAGAAGAAATAAAGGAGAAACAGACATTGTTGTACAAATCCGTACAGCTCCACTTTAAAGTTATCAAATACTAACAATTGCAGTTTCATTGGGGGAACAGCGAGCGATTTGCAGCACTTTCATGAATTCATTGTTGCATTTTTCGTTAATATAATAACTGAAATTATTGGCAGTCAAAAAGTGCAGCATAAATCGGCCTAACTCCACAAAATATACCTTGCTTTTCAAAGCCAATTATACTATTTCAAACATTGCCCCATTGGTTGTTTCTCATAGAGGTAATCTTAATGAGTACCTACCTACTTAGCTAGTTCGGTTAAGAGTTGTAAATAAATGGAGAGAAAGTCACTTACTGTTTGGTTCTCCGGGTCCACATAACGCAGCCCGAAATATGCAGTCTCCAGCAAGTCCAAGTGTCGGAATACCACATCTAACAGCGCCTGTCCCGTATTGTTGTCCTGAAACACCAGACACTATTCACTTCTACTCCTATTATAGTATTATCTAACTAAAGTCAAAAGTATGATCCCTTTATCAATTATTACTATTAATAATTAATATTTTCACCCCAAATATCAGTCGGCATATTAGATTTGACTTTCTCAAAAGTTATCGCAAAGGCAGTATGGTTTTTGTCACAAAATTGTCTAGAATTCATGAACGGATTCCTTTGAGACTGAGTAATAGGATTTGAGTTAGGTAGTCAAATTCACAAGAGAGTTAAGCTTTGAAACCATTCCATAAATAACTACAAAGCGAAAACCTGTTAATCTCTGGTCTTGATTAGGGTGTAAATGGCACTAATTTAGTCGCAAAAAGTTAGAAAGCTTGCGTATCGTAAGTCTATAAATTATAATGCAAATCTCCCACGGTTTGGAAACTATCTCAAATTTGCATTTCTCGATGCGTTCTCGTCCACAATTAGGCTAATTCGCACGCGATGTGATGTGGCCTCTTGAAGACCGGTAGTCGGTGGAGGTATAATCTGGTATTGGGTTGATATCATGATAATGAGTAGGTGCCAGTGCCACTCTGCTCTCACGCACAAACCAATGAGAGGCGGTGTAGCCAGCGTGCGTGTCTGAGACTAAGGAGCAATCGTGTATGTAAGCTACTGTTGCGGATATCTCAGAGTCGACTGATTTTGGAGCTCTAAATGTGTGCTTTGTTTGTGCAAGAGCAAAAAGTATTTGAAGATTATCTTTACTTTTAACTTGAGCAAATCATACAACCCTAGGAACTTAGAAACAATTTAAAGGTTTGAATATCCGATTGTTGCCTTATCTAAAGTAACAACTCCAACGACTCACAAAGATACCATTAGCCCTTACATTAATTATGGGAAAAACAGTAGCAGCAGAGAGACGCTATCCTTTGTAACAGGAGGTTCCAATTAATCCAAGCGCCTAAATTCAATTGAGTTGCACGACTTCGAGCACTACCCAAACCATCAAAGTTATTTGTTTCGTCAAACTAGTGAGACAACCCGAGGAGGGAGAGTAAGGGTACCTACCCACGTAATGAACAACAACGAATGTATACCTGTCGGCCTCCAACAACTACGCGGGCAGTCGAACCTCCGCAGATTGTGGGAGAATTGTGAAACTGTTCGTTGGACTGAATAATAAATGATTTAATAACAGGGCGCGTTTGCTCCCAGAACCGGAGTGTTCAGCACAAAAAATAACAAACGATTTCAAAAACTGGCAGGCCGTGTCCCGGTGGGTGGCGGGGCGGGAGCGGGGGTAATACGCCCTAGGCTTTGAGCAATACACGACACAGACGACCATCATATTGCCTCTATAGTTAGTGCATATCAGTGTTTCACAATATATTGTACCCAAAACACGAATACAATAAATCACCTGTCGGGAATATTCCATTTTTTGCCTGAAGGGCTTTGTTTATTTACCTATATAATGCCGGTCTTCGTCAGAAAACAAAACAGTATCTGGCATAAATGTGTAAAAGTTACATACATAGATACTTAGAGTAACTAACACTCGGTACAACTGAACATCTAAATGCTCATTAATAGTAAAAAGGGGATTAATAGCATATACACTAGGGGACAAAATGTCTCCCAACATGTTGCAGTGACATGTTGGGCGACATTATGTCTCTAGTGTATCTAAGGCTTTATAGTGATTTGGTTTGTCGCACAAATCCAATAAATTGTAGACCATCAGATCGGATCGACATTTGTCTCCTAGAAAAGACAGAGATGAAACCTACAGATTTCCTTAGCATGCACTTCGCGGCCCAACAGGAGGCAATAAGGACGTTGTCAATAAAGCAGAACCAAGCCGAGGTGCATTTACGCAGCCAGGCGTGAAACGCCCGTCGACTCAATTTGCTGCTACAACAATACACTCAGAATGACCTGCTCTAGGCTGCAAGCAACAGACAGCGCCTGATTCCATTGTTTGCTTATCTCAAGCTCAACTAAGCTTTTAATTTGATAATATTTATTTGATGGTAGCGTTTGGTCGCTAACGTCAACGTGACAATATACTAGGTCGGGCCATAAGTTTTGTCACATACTTACATAACATCTCTGTAATACAAATATTTATATATCAAACGAAAGGTTACAAAATACTGATTTAAATGACAACTGAACTATTTACCTCCCCTATTTTCGAAACAAGCCTTTAACCCTTTATGTGGCGCAGAATTTTTTATAGGTTTTAGAGTTTATTCTCAAGACATAAGGTTGAAAATATGACGGCAAATGAGTCCTGCTGGAATACCCAGTGTCTGTTTTTGAACATTGTCTGAGAAATAGGTTCCATCCACGAGGTTTGTTAGGACTGTATTTTGTTACACGAGTGCACTTGTTTTAACACCTTTTTTATAAAAATACACCTCAGTTGGGCCCTAAAAGGAAACCCCCAAGTCAAACCGTGAATGACGAACAATGGTGACCACGCTGAACACGTGGAATACGTCTGCTCGTTTCTTCACTGTTACGCCCACACATTCTGTTTGTTAAAGCTTCCTCGACATCAAACATTTTTTCGTCCCAAAAAAGGATTTCGCGGTATTTTTTTCCCGCGTATCGCTTCAAGTCTCGGGATCTATCGATTTTAAGTCGTGAGTTAAGCAAATCTGCAGTTTTTTTCCGGTAAGCTCGTAGTCCAAGGTCTTCATTCCCATTTCACTATAGTTCTACTTAACCTCACCTGGAGACCCAACAGTTTTTGCTTCCGAACGGAACCTCAATACTATTTTCAATTTCGATTGACCGTTGATTCGATGCAATTACGGCGACTCTATCGTCTTTTCGCGTCAACTTCAATTTTGAAAATAAAGAAAATTACAGAAAACCTATGAATTCAGTTTCTCAAAATATTCGTATTTCGAACGCCCATAACTTATTTTTGCTTCGCGTTCTAAATTCAAAGTTTGAGGTATGTTACAAAACTTGTGGCCCGACCACTGTGCAAGGCAGAAGCCTGTGCGGCCTTTGGATAGCCTTTTCGTCAGCGGAGTGGACTTTTTACAGTCCGCATCGATGGAACAAAGAGGACAGGCGTCCGTGAGGTGGGCCATGCTCTGAAGGGCTTTGTAGCAGAAGAAAGGGATTTTCTCTGTACCCCCACTTGTGCATTAGTTCAGCGCAGCGGCCCTGGCTAATCTGGAGTCGGTTCAGCTTAGTCCAGCAGTTGCGTGGAAGGTTGAAGCCGTGTGGTGTGGCCGATCGTTAGGATTTTGACCAGATCCGCGTTTGGAGCGGGGTTGGAGGGCTATCTCTCCGCCCTTTTCTCGGTTGCTGACTTGGTTCCATTACTGAAATGTTTCAAGGTGTTTTAAGGTCCCTTACATTGAAAGGAAAAAAGGAACCCTTAAAGGATCACTTCGTTGTCCAACCGTTCCGTCCATCTGTCCAGACCGTTCCGTCCGTCTGTCCAGACCGTTTTTCTCAGGAACGCGTAGAGGTATGAAGTTGAAATTAATATCAATTACTAAGGACTGTGTTCTCTCAAAGTTGTGAAAAAAACAACATTAACATCTCTATACATTTTGGACCGGATGGTCAGCTGATTTGTACGAAGCAGCGAAAACTAAAGTAGCAAATCGCTTTCTTAGTGAAAGTTGTTCAGAATTATGTCCCTAACAATCGCCCAAAATATAACAGCTAAACCTACAGGCTGTTACACCTTTCTGTAACAGCCTGAAGATCAACGCAATCATAAGATATGTCACAATTTTGCTCATTGCTTGATATTCACTAGGGAATCAATACTTCCCGTTGACCAAGCATCATGAAATTTCTAGATAAATAGCACAATAGTTTCTAGATTAATCCGAAAACTGAAAATTTCTGCTTGTCTGCCTATCTCTGTCAAGTAAAGGAAAACATGTTAAAACCTTAAATTTGTAGTTCCTCCAAAAAACAAGAGATTTGTGCGGAACCCTCGACTTTTTTATTTTAAATCGTCTTAGTTTAACAGTAGACACAGTAAAATCGTTACATTGCTCACTTCTGCCTTTCTGAGTCATGTTAGAGGTGATTTATATACCAACCAACGAATGATCAAAGATAAGGCTGACAGCATGAAACTTATTGAAGAGATCAGAGCATGAAAGGATAACTGCGTTAGATATCATGAGAATTGCGACACTCTCCCATTCCTATCTAGTCGGACAAAGAACGACTTTACAGCACAACACTTTATAAAATTGCTCGGCAATTCTTCTTCGAAACCAGCACAAATAAGATAGAGTGATGTTATTTGTATGATCACAAATTCACATGAAACAAGGCAAACATATTTCCCAGAAAAAAGGTTTTAGCGAATTAAAACAAGAACATCTTTATTACAATCTCATTTAAATTAATATTAACCTCGATTATCCGCTAAGTTCATCTAAACGACGCTTTCATGGAAAACAATGGCATCGTAAAATTGAAATATGTATATCCTCCTATTTACGACTGCGACTCAGAGGGGATAAAGTTTCTGTTGGATCTATTTAAGACAAATGTTATTCCTACAAAGAGAAAACTGTGAGGAAAAGGGGACGATTTATCTAAAATGGTCATATATTTTACCGAGAAACGTCGAATTCCCGTCGGTTCCACTTTACCCAAATTGGATTATACTAGTCCAATATATTTGTGTGACGACCAAGTTACGGAGCCCGCGCCCAGGCCGCGAGGCCAGGACCAACAAAAGCATTTCTGGGACAAATTCCTTCCTTGTTTACGGTTATGACAGAGACATATCTGAATAACTACGAGTTTTGTACGGATAGCGAGCCTGATGCGTTACCAAGTTTGCGAAAGTTTTATAAGATAATGGAGATTTTCTCTGAGGCCGACAATGACGGCCATTAATTCCCACCAGGGAGCCAGGAGCCGGAGGGGTCCCGCTGTCGTAACTTATTTTGACATATGAGACCGTTATTTTTAAAGTAACTACGGCGTTTCTTTATTGCACGGCTAGCCGATGCTTTTATATTACTTTAACCCAGATTAGACGTAACGGAGTTTGAAAAATGTGTTGTCATGTTGAGTTGTGTTGTTTTTTTTAGTAATTAATACAAGTATGGCTAAGGACGAACTCATATTAGTATTAGTATCTCTGTATGAACGGGTCTGAGATAAGATACCTACAACATTATAAGGAATGTGAAATACTAAATTATATACAGATCCAAACAATATGGGAAGCCTGAGGGATTCAGCTCTTTCGTTACATTCACATCAGAAGCGGTTTTTTGGAGGGTTCCAAGGACAGTTTTGACATTAATAAGAGCAACACGTGCGAGCGGACCTACGCCTCCGCCGACGCCGTGCGTCGGAGCTCCACGTAGGTAGGGCTTCGCCCGTAAGCCTCGCTCCCACATTCTCGGCGCGACAATACCGCCAAATAGAATTTAATATTCATAGAGTAGTCGTACGATTCAGTGAATTCATCGCTCGCTCCTCGGACCCGAGCCTCGCGCATATAAAAGACCTTCCTTGAGGCCCTCAGGTGTACTTCAAATAATTCGTCTCGCTATTGCTGAACTGAAGCGTCAAGAGGGAAGGCGAGTGGGGAAAAACTCCGCACCTTGTCTCTCATATTTTCAGACTCGAAAATTGAAAAAAATACATTCGTGTCGGTCGAAAATGTATAGTTTTGCAGATAATCTCTTGCCAATTTTGAGTTCGATTCACATCTGTCTGCGAAGACCCTGTTAATCGATTTAGATCTTGCGCACGTTGAAGCTTGCACGTGTACTTGTGTATTTAAAATGGCATCGGCTGCCTCTTTGTGTATATGAAAAGGTAAAATTCTATAATCCATTATCACGAGAAGCACGAGAACTAGCTACAAAAGTACGGGAAAATTGTGACATTAACGAAAAAAATATTTCGAAAAACATTTTCAGAAACTAGAAAATTAATACCTAATATCAAATGATATATGAATAGAAAAAGAGATGTAAGATTTTATCATGGATGTGGGAGTAACCAGTGACGTACGAAGCTTCCTTAAATGTTTCTTGTGATGATAGTATAGGAAAATTTGAATTTGATTGTACAGGACGATTTGACGACTCGAATGGCCGAGTCGGCAGTGACCCAGCCTGCGAAGCCAAGGGTCCCGGGTTCGAGTCCCGGAGGGGGCAAACATTTGTTTGATGAGAACGGATGTTTGTACGCTAGTCATGGTTGTTTATCTATCTAAGTATAATATTTATCTATATAAGTATGTGTATGTCTAGTACCCAAGATACAGGGAATCCTAGTTTGGGGCTAGATCAATGTGGGTTTAAATAGTGTCTATGGTATTATTATTATTATTTTGGTTATAATAATAATGGTCTCTCTCGTATAGCAGCACAAGGCGGCAGGACAGCTTGCGCGTCGCCGAGCAAATATGCTACCCCATATGGAATACGGCGTACTACGTACCTGTAGCTCGTGCAGGAGGTCTCTCTCGTCTAGCAGCACGACGCGGCAGGACAGCGTGCGCGTCGCCGAGCAGAGGCACTCCAGCATCCTGGAGACGCCAGCGAAGCCAGGCCTACAACCACAAAACATAGCCATAAGTATTTACTCTTGAATCTGAGAGCTTATAGTAAGAAACTTATGGAAGTCTGGTATGTATGTCGTTGCAAGTGGAGTGGAGGTCCTCACGAAAGTAAGAAATTACTACCTTGCTCCGAGGAACCTAAAGAAACATAATTGCTTTGTCGTGAGACTGTAGACTAGATACCTTATCTATGACAACATCATTTTGAACTCATGAGGAGTTTCCAAGGTTGCAACTGAATGAAATTTCTGGCGATAGTATATTGATGCCGTCTGAACACTGAAATTCACTCTAATATGCAGGTAAAATAAACACTCGGAAACATCAAAGACGATACCTAGATATTTCATTCGCCCGTCTAACTTGTTTGAAGTCAATTACAGAGTTATTTGCAGTCGGACCCAATAGTAAATTCAGCAAAGGGTTGCTTGAAACCAAATATATATATCCTCGTTAAAAGTTGGTCGGGGGAGAGCTGGCAACACCGCGAGGCTACTGTTTTAACAATTTTGTTTTAATTAGTAGCAGCGCCCTCCCTAATAGGCTGATTCGATTCGTCGGACTTTTTGCGTTCACGTCGAGCAGTTTTGTTTGAGGTCGGTACATATTTGTTTTATAGGGGTACCTGCGCTCTGGTCCGAAATTGCATCGAAAGCGGAACAGAAAATGGCGGACCGTAAAATTCAAGTGCACTCGTGATTGAGTAAAATTACTCGGAATAACGAAACGAGGTGTGGTGCCGCGCGCCATTATTAAAGGAAATAATCAAGTCTGCAACCTAAATGAGAAATGTGTCGTTATTTTCTACGAATACTGGATTTTCCGGAATGAAATCTTAGTGGCGAGGTATCTTTCTATTCCAACATTTCCAACCGACTGTGTTGGCAACGATGGCTGGGAGCAGTAATGACTTTAAATTTTCTCTAGTTTTCCTATTTTCTTTGCAAACCTGCTGTTTTACTGTAAATATTTGTAACTGAGTATTTCTCCTTTATATGTCGGTAAACTCATCTGGGCTAACAGCAAATATAAGTGGGAAAAGTAAATACGTAGGTATGTGAATTAAAAAGTCCATAAACCTGTGGGTTGCGTACTGGGTATATAAATGTTATCGAAGTTATCTAAATGACACACAGTGCAAACACTCGAAACCAATTCCAAATATTTAAAACTAAATTAAATATTTTAGGCACCGCTCCTCCGAAACTAGCAAACATTCGTAATGTAACGTGATGTACAAGTATTTTTCCATGTAGCAACTGAGGGGAATAAAGTGGAAGAAGGCACATTAACGCACTCAACGAATGTAATCATCTTCAATCACGAAACTTCTGAAGAACAAAACAAACCAAAAACTAAGCGCAACGAACAAGAGAGATGGCAATAGCTCGCTATTAATCCGAACCATCCCGACAGAGATTAGTTCCCCCCTATCCCCGGCTTGACCCCCACCCCGCGAACACCCATATGTGGAAAACATTTTCCGCCATTGTCTAAGCGAGATCCAACTACTAGCAAAGCAACAATCGAACTAGAACTACGCAGACGAACTTCGAATGCTTACGCTGTTGCTACGACTATAGCCCCCGGAGCAGCGTTTCAATGAATAGATTCGGAGAACGCAATGCAACTGTTGGATGTTTTGGAAATGTTAAATTGAAATATCTGTAGCTGACATGAAAAGCGCAATAGAAACTTTGTTTATGACTAAATAATCTACCTGCTAAAATGTACGTATGTTCGTGCGGAAAACCAGACCAGGCCGAAAAGATTGAATAATAGCACTTTATGGAAATATATTTGGACATGTATAAAAATTTCAAGGACACTAAACTGATTTATTTTTAACATAATTGTGTTCTTGACTTAACTCCGTTGTTCCCATCTAAAATATAAGAGGATTACTATTGTGTATTCAAAGCCATTACTGCGGTGAAGGCGACTGCCAAGTGTCATCATGACACTGACAGCAATAATCCTAAGAAATGGGTTATGGCCTGACCTTGTTGATAAGTGTAAGTAAAGCAAATAAAAATAAATATTAGTGTTTCAACACATAAAATTGGCAACGATGAATAGAGAAATCAGAACCATTGAAAGCTATAAGCCCGGACAATATTTTTTAGCTTATATAGACAGAATCGAACAATTTTTTATTGTGAAAGATGTTAAAGAAGTAAAAAAGTGGCGTTCTTTATAATCCTGATGGGCATTAAAGGTCATACAAGGTATTAAAAAAAATGTTACCTCCAGCTCTCCCAAGTACAAAGATACACAACCAATTAGTGGAAGTGTTACAGGCACATTTCATAGCCAAATTCGGCTATTGTTGCACGGTATGATTTTTATAAGGAAAAACAAAAGGAAAACCAATCTGTGAACGATTTTGTGATGGAAATGTGAGTTCAAGGCATTTTGAAATGACACACATTTTTTTTAACTGACAGGCTGGTGTGTGTTCTAATAGTGAGTAAATAATAAAAAAGTTATTAAAAGAAGGAGATGATTTGACATTTGACATAGCTGTAAAACTTGCCACGCCTTATGAAAGTGCGATGAAGGATACTAAGAATACCAACCAGAAGCAGGAGTTTTTGTGGTACGTTAGTTGGAGTTTGGAAAAACGAGAATGGAGTATCGTCGACAGGAATTCCTGTCGGCGATACTCCGAAAAACAATAATAAACAAGAAGGAAAAAATATCAGAACATGAAAAAAACGGGCTATATGTTACCAGTGTGGAGGACATCAATTGGCTGATAAATGTTTTAAAAAACAATGGGTCTATTATTACTGCAACCAAGAAGGACATTTACCCAACATGTGCCGGAATATCTGGGTCAGGGAATATTGAGAAGACGGACGAAGGGCAGGGACAAGGAATAGACGAGGCAGATGGAGATAGCTATATGCAAAAAGATATTTGTTCTGGGAAGTATTATGCAGGTGTCTGGAGAAGAAGAGGTTGCTTCAGTTCCCTTGTGACTAGGCAAAAATAAGTTGAAAATGCAGGTAGAGAATACAAGGGCAACTCATAATAAAAAATAATTATAATAAAATAAATATACATAAAAATTAATTTGAAGTTTATTTTCAGGGATATAACTTAAGTAAATGTAACAAGAAACTAAAAGCTGTTTCGAAATTAAAACTAAAAGTAAAAGAAAAACGGTGTAACTTGTTATACTTGATAGGGACAAATATTTTAATGTTTTAATTGGAAGAAATTGGCTTAATATTAAGTTAAGTAAATGTAACAAGAAACTAAAAGCTGTTTCGAAATTAAAACTAAGAGTAAAAGAAAAACGGTGTAACTTGTTATACTTGATAGGGACAAATATTTTAATGTTTTAATTGGAAGAAATTGGCTTAATATTTTTTTTCCAAAATGGCAAAATATTTTCACAACAAATAAGGTTACTGATAATGTACAAAATTATGAGAAAATTGATGTGTTAGTGAGTTGCATTAAATCTAAATGCAAAAAAGTATTAACAAAGGATAGGTCTTCACATATTTTAAACATGCACGCAAAGTTAAAGTTAAAGGATAAAGCAACACCGATTTTTCATAAAGCTTAATCCATTCCTGATGCAAAAAAATTCATTCAAAAACAACCAGCCCTAAGTAACCGTTCAAATTGTTTATCAAATGACGTCACGGGAGGGGTATTATTTTAATTTATAATTAAAAAACTAATTAAACGTCTATAACTCGAAATATTCAAATCAGTGTCTTAAAATATGCCGTATTTTATAAAATCTTCATAAATCGTTCACAACAAAACATGAGAACAACGGAATTAAGTCAAGAACACAATTATCTTAAAAATGTTTTCTCAGTTTAGTGTCCTTGAAATTTTTGACATATGTCCAAATATATTTACATAAAGTGTTATTATTCAGTCTTTTTGGCCTGGTCTGGTTTTCCCTACGAATATATTACAAGAACAAAAATATGAATTGTCTAAAAAGATTTTGCTACAAAACTTATTCATTTACAGGATAATCCAAATTCTACCGGATTATCTCCAAATAAAATTATGTTTAAGTATAAACCAAGAACACGCTTTGAATTGATTAAACCATCAAATTTTTTACCGAAAAGGTAGTCACGAATAACAAACATAATTCAGTTAACATAACGTTTAAGGGAGGTGAAAAAGTTTGTTGTAAAAATTTTAAAGAAGGAAAAGGGTAGATTAAAGTAGTGGTTGTGAAATGTTTGAGTAAAATCAGATATGTTATTGATGATAATGGAAGGCAAAAACATTATTATGTAGGTGATCTAAGGCATTGTACTAGTGATACTGATTATACTATTGGTAGTAGGATAGGATCCCCAGTTGTGATACCTGAGGGATCAAATAACAGTAATGATATAGATCAAGAATATGATGAAGTGAGGATATGAATAACTCAAGAATTCAGAGAGAGACAGAAAATCAGGATAGGACTAATGACGGGGAATATTAATTAGAATGTAGAGTTAGTAGTAGCAGAGAATGTCAAAAGAGAAGTGAGGAGGGAGATAGTGTCTAGGAATGAGAAAATCGCAGAACCAGAACTACAAAATGGCTGTGGTTGACGAAGGGCTAGCAAAATTAGAATAGCTCCAGAGTGTTTAGACTTATAAACAGAGGGGAACTAGTGTTGTGTATCCTACGTTAAAGGCGACTGTCAAGTGTAATAATGATACTGAGCAATACTTCTAAGAAGTAGGTTATGGCGTGACCTCGTGTTTGATAACAGTGTATATCGTTTATATTATTAAATCAAATAAGAATAATTATTATTGTTGCAATAAATAAAAATAATGTCCTTTGTTTGTCCTCTACATTTGTGAAATTTTTGAAGAATCCCCTTCGCCCTTAAGATGGGTGTTAATTTGTCAAATCCTATTAGTTTTCCCGCCAGTCAATAATTCAGTTGTCGGTCAGACCGTAAAATAAATATTGATGTTATAGTTTACTTTTATTTGTTTTAAGTGTTTAGATTTCAGATTATAATAAAGTCTTAGTGAAATCCTAAGATAAGGACAAGGCGATCATGCCAAGTGTAATAAATGAGTTCAAGGTCCACTCAAGGGGAAGGATAGGGCCACCTTTAATCTTTAGCATTTCGGTAGCATTCATTATGATGAATGCGCATAATCGAGAGAAATCATTATCATCAATTTCACTATTGATATTATTTGGGTGCTTTGCTAAATATACGTAAAAACTGTAAGACAGTGTAATAAGTCCATCGTTTTATATTGAAGAGTTATTTTTGACCGACTTCTGCTCAATTTTCTGGAAAGTTTTTGTTTTTATGAATAAGAAAGAAGAAATCAATAGTGACATTGATTTTTTTGTTAAAAAAAACCAGCCTTAACTAACCGTTCAAATTGTTTACCAAGTGACGTCACGGGAGGGGTATTATTTAAAAAAGTAATGAAAACTCTATAACTCGTAATATTAAAATTAGTGTCTTTAAAAATTAAATAAAAAGTACAACGTTTATTTTTTTAGCATCGCCAATTATCATTTAGGTTAGAAACTTAACCATAGGCATGATGTTAAAAAAACAACATTTCTCACAACTTCACCAACAAACTATAAACCATATATTAATGGTATTCAAAACATTAAGACACGTCGCAACAAAAATATATATTTCTTTAGCTCAATCAGTGATAATTTACTGTATTTCTGTCTGGGAGGTGCCATTAAAACCAAATGAATTGAGATAGAAAGATCTCAGAGATCCCTAATAAAAATCCCTAAAAATCATGTACTTCAAACCGCGTATGTTTCCTACAAATGAACTCTATCAATCCTGCAAAGGACTGACGGTAAGGAAGCTATATTATATACTAAACATTATAATTAAACTACACAAAAAGCTGAAATACGATCCTAACCTTACAAAAAGAAAACACAATGTAGCCCCTGTACTTTCAGTATGTACAGATTACGCATATAGGCATTGTAAAAACCGATCATCAAAATAATATAATTTGGCAAACAAAGAATTGAACATATTCACAATGAAATCTTATGACTGTAAAAAAGTAATTACTGACTGGCTAATGGAGAAATCCTATGATGAAACAGAAGAACTAATCTTTAATAAATCAGAATGGGTGAGGTACTCACTCACACCAAAAACTCTCTCACACTGATACGCTCAGACACACACACACCAACACGAAGTGAGTTAAATCTTCAAGGTTATTTATCTACTAATACAGGTATCTTTTTCATTTTAAACTGAATTAATACTCTAATTGCAATGTATTTTTAAAAGTTATTAATTTTATTAAGTTCATTTGACATATATTCTAAGAAAAAATATTCTTACTATTGCCTAATTTCATTTTTAAATTATTTAATTATACTTAGAATCAAGCTTCGAGGTATATTTCCATACCTACATACTTAATATAATGATATCCAGATATGGAAGAGCGGGGCTTCCTGGCACAGGTATTTCTTACTAAAAAGGAAGCTCCAATCAACTTGTAAACGAAAATTAATTTTGGTTTATAAAGTAAAGCTTTTTGTATTTATTTATTAAAAATGCAACACATGTATACACAACACAATATGTCGAGCCGATAACAGCGCAAAAGAATTTCCCGACACAACGTTCGGAAAATCAGTGTTATTCAGCATCGGGATTGAGACAATGCACGTAGTAGGAAGTTGTGAGCAAAAAGAGGAGTTGCGATTGACATCGTGGCTCCGTACTCCGACCGGAGACGCTGTGAACATCTTGGAATTCGTTCCGGGGACCCCGCCACCTCTTCCTTCCCCGCTTGTGATGTTCCTCTTTGTTTCTAGACGATAGCACTGCAAACTACATACCCACGATAGATATGTGAAAACACTAATCAGCTGCGTTCTCACGCAATCATTTTATAAGACACGCGAGTCATACGATTTTTAAGTGCTGAATTGAGCAACTCCGAAAATAGTGTTCGTTTATTGGAAAGATCTAAATAACCGAAGTTAAACTGTAAATGGCAAGATATTTCAATATTAAACGGGGTTTGTGGTTATAGTCAACATCTCTTCTCTATATAATAAATATATCTAAAACTTAAGTACCGTGTTTACTTACAGAAAGACAGACACCATTAAGGATAGGATCAAAAAAAAATATGATGTCCAGTATAACGACGCGTAGTTCCGAGAATTGTTAAGTCATCCAACTATATATTATAATTATGAAAGTATAGCGATGTTTAGATGTTTGGATGTTTGTGTGTTTGTGCCGTAATCGCGCTAAAATAGCTGAACGGATTTGACTGAAATTTAGCACAGAGATAGTTTATAGGATAAAGGAAACTTTTTTTAGACTGCACCAATAGGAGGGTAACGTTATCTCGGTAAATGATAATTCCTAGGAACATGCAGATAAATTGCGAGCATCAGCTAGGTGTTTTATATCGAATTCCTGATTTCTTGGATATTGTGTCAATGATTGATATCAATGTTCTTTTCAAATGCTTATGAGAACACTTCCTAATTATTTCATTTAATAGAAATTTGGAATTACGGTATTTCATATATTCATATATATTATTTATTGCACAGAAAACATACATAAACAGACAGTTACAATAAATTTTATAGGCAAAGGCGAGCTTATCTCTAAAAAGAGATTTCTTCCAGCAAACCTAGGCAAGACAGGAGTGTTTATGAAAAAGGACAGTCCTAGTGCGCAATAAAACTGTATACTTACGTATGAAAATTACTTTAAAAATATAAATAAAGTATACCTAATTAAAAAAAAACTCAACTATATAAAATACACTAGATAGCATGCACATATATAAACTACAAAATATCATGCATATACTTACATAAATATGATACCGATTACGGAAGAGAAAGGAAATACGCTTTCAATATTTTCTTAAAAGTGAAAATTGAGGGACTATCCCTAATAGTGCAGGGAATTGCAGTCGGATTGCCCTTAACCTAAAAGAGTGTTTGTAGGCGGCAGTGTTATGCCGAGGATTTGACAGGAGGGACACCGTGTGGGATCTCCGATTACTATCCCTGGGGAAAAGAAACTCAAATCGTTCTCGAAGATATGTGGGGTAGCGGGGATTTCGCAAAATATTGAATAGATAAGAGAGAATGTGCAATTGTGCATATCACGGCGAAGACGGATCGGAAGCCATCCCAGCTCCTTACGATACTGGGAGACATGGTCATACATGCGCAGCCCGTAGACAAACCGAGTCCCAAGTTTTTGAAGTCACTCGAGTTTATTCAGTTGTTCTTCGTTCGCACTGACCCAACAAGCATCCGCGTAGTCTATTAAAGGTAGTAGAAGGGACTGAGCAAGGGTGATTTTAGTCTGCCGCAGCAGGAAGTACTGCAATATCCGTAGGGAGTAAAATGACGCAAAGACTCGTCTGCTGACCTCACAAACATGGGGCGACCAGGACAGCAAGTTATCATATATAACCCCAAGATTCTTAGCTTTCTCGCAGTAATTGATTATCGTACCCTCATACATCACAGGATTGACGGGCATATTTTGTATTGTGTTAATTGAGTGCCGTGTACCCATAATCATGGCTTGAGATTTTGCCGGGTTGACAAGTAGCCCATATGAAATTGCCCATTTACTGATGTTATCGAGGTCAGCAATCAACGCCTCTACGGTCAGATTTATATCACTAAGAGAGAAGTGCCGATATATTTGGAGGTCATCTGCGTAGAGATGATATAAAGAAGTAAGAACGTCAGAGATGGAGTTAATGAATACTGAGAAGAGAAGAGGAGAAAGGATACCACCCTGCGGGACAACCGTGGAGAGCTCACACCAGTCCGTGGAGATCTCCTCAGACTTAATGCACTGCTGGTGGTCTCTCAGGTAGGAGTCAAACCAGTGAGCCGTGTGCGAGGAGACTGAGCGATTTTAGAATTTCAACCAGTATTTATTAGGTATGTCACTAACGAATGTCATGTATAGGTATAAATTAGTATGCAAGAGTATCACGCTCTTTTAATTGAAAATACAACAGCAGTACAACACAACTTTTTGGCCTTGATCTAATATTTCACAAATCGAATTGACTTTGGCTGTAACAAAATTACAAAAGCTCGAAGTTTCATAACAGTATTAAATTTTCTCAAAGATTTTTGATCAAAAAAACATAGGACGATGTTTTTTTCTTCAGAATTTAATATCCCTTGCTCATGTTCAGCGCGTAGTAAGACCATACAGGTATAAGGTAAGCTCAAGGAAGAATTCACGATACGTCATCACGCCTGTGTTAAGATTTCAATAGACGTTTTTTCAATAGCTGCCGAAAAAAAATGCGGCACTGATGACAATGTAAAATACACAGTCAGGTCATAAGTTCTCACACAATAAAAACTTTTGAATTTAGAACGCTGGCCACAAAAAAGTTTATTGAATTCGAATTTCGAATTTTTCATGAAAATAAAAATGTGTACTTTTTAGAATTTCCCTCATTTTTAAATATGGAGTGGACACTTAAAGAAGACCGTGTCGCAATTATAGCGTTGCATCGTTGTGGTTACGCGCCAATTCAGATTTTCGACTTACTGAAAAATTTGAATATAACCAAAAGATTCGTTTATCGTACCATAAATAGATACAATGAAGACTCTAGTATAGATGACAGGTCAAGAAGTGGTCGCCCTCGCTCTGTTAGGACTCCAGCAGTGATAAAAGCTGTGAAGGCGCGAATTCAAAGAAATCCCATACGTAAGCAGAAACTGTTGGCCCTTCAGATGGGGTTAAGCAGGACCACGGTGAAAAGGGTTTTAAATGAAGACTTAGGGCTTAGGCATCGATATAAATACTAAGGATAGGCCTTCCCGTACTAAATTTCTTACCATTTTGAGGCTAAGAAAAATAGCGCCCCTGTCGGAATTCGTCGGAACCAAGACAGTACGAAAAATTGTAACGGCGTCACGGTCGGTCACGTTCCGATTTGTGGTGTATAGACACAATATTAGGAAAGTTGATCTACGGATAACTCTCAAATACCCGGTGACTTTTAATCGGTGATTAGGAGTAGAAATAAAATATATCTAGTTATTTTTTTTTTAAAGTATTGAAACACTGGCTGAAAGTGGGCACAGTTGTGCCTCTGCCACCTCGTATGGGAAAAGGCGTGACGCTTTGTTGTGTTATGTGTTGTTTTATCACTCCATAATCCTCCTGGGCTATGCCCAACTAACCCCCTGCCATCATAACTGGCTAAAAGTGAGCACATTTTCAGACTAAAATGAGCACATTGACTCTGTCACCCAGTATGGGAAACCGCGGATAGTATACCTTGTATTTCAACGTAAATACGACGAAACGTAATTAATTACCTTTGTACATTAAAACGAAAACAGTGAAATACAAACTCTAACTGACTGAAATAGGGGGGGGGGAACCTAATCTAATGACATTACGAATAGTAATCTTGACAGTTTCACTGGGCGTCGCGCGTCGCTACAAAGTTACGTCAGTCGAATGGTTGATTTTCGTTTGAGGATTTTTTCGAGAACAATATTTTTATGTAATTGAAAATATAATACTTACTTGTGATACGACACTCCCTGTTTTTGTGTTTTGCGATTTGGGTATGATTTACACCTTTTTACGTCGCAGGTCACCATTTTTGTTTTTGCTGCCGATATGTCAATCGGCTGTCACCGTCCAAGCGCGACTGATTGCAAACAGTCCAATTTTCCCGATTTTGTACTGTTTTTGTAGCGACACTTTTAAGCGCTCCGTGCCCTGTCCCTACTATTCAAGTCTGTGGCTTAGGGCATATCGAAGAAAAACAGGACATCGTTTGGACGCTCGTTTAATGGATCTGAGACTGAAGAGAAGCCGCGCTTTGTTGAAGCGGTACGCGGGGAAAAAGCATCGGGAAATTCTTTTTTCGGATGAAAAAATTTTCACCGTGGAAGAGAGCTACAACAAACAAAATGATAAGGTGTACGCACACAGCAGTGAAGAAGCGAGCAACCGTATTCCGCGTGTCCAACGAGGTCATTTTCCATCCTCGCTCATGGTTTGGTTGGGAGTCTCTTATTGGGGCTTAACTGAGGTACATTTTTGTGAGAAAGGCGTAAAAACGAATGCAGTTGTGTATCAAAATACAGTCCTCAAGAACCTTGTGGAACCTGTTTCTCATACCATGTTTAATAACAGGCACTGGGTATTCCAACAAGATTCTGCGCCAGCTCATAGAGCGAAAAGCACACAAGACTGGCTGGCGGCGCGTGAAATCGACTTCATCCGGCACGAAGACTGGCCCTCCTCCAGTCCAGATTTGAGTCCGTTAGATTACAAGATATGGCAACACTTGGAGGAAAAGGTCTGCTCAAAGCCTCATCCTGATTTGGAGTCACTCAAGGCATCCTTGATTAAGGCAGCCGCCGATATTGACATGGACCTCGTTCGTGCTGCGATAGACGACTGGCCGCGTAGAATAAAGGCCTGTATTCAAAATCGCGGGGGTCATTTTGAATAAACTTTATTACCATAAGAATCTATGTTTTATTAAGTTCATTTTGCTATATAAATGTTTACATAAATAATAAACATGTCTAAATTATTTCATATTGCACATGTGACAGAACTTATGACCTGACTATGTATATAATTGTAGTCAGTTACCGTAAATAAACTCAAACTATCACTAAAAACCATATCTATCCCAAAGATAATAATTTATAAAACCAACGACGTACTCACCAAATGTTTTCTCGAAACTTAAATGGTATCAATTGGTTTTTACGTATTGATAACACTGTGTTGTGAGGCCGGTCCACACTGGTCGAATCTGGCGAACGGAAGCGACTGTCTAAAACAAAAAAGTCTGATTCCTAATTCTTAATATAATTATTTCGTCTGATAAGCGTTATGGTTTATTTTACAGGTATTTCAATAAGCATTGAGGCACAATCTAAATCTAGGTTCCTCGAAGTATTGGTGCGGCTACTTTCATACTTCATCTACAGAACCAGGTGCATTTGTGAGTGTGTCTGTGGTATTGATAGAAAATGCAGTCGGGTTATTTATTTTTATAATAATTCTACTTGTTTGAGTAAATTGTACTCATAGTCACGTTTAGGTTTCTGTCATTATTCCTTATAAAATAATAACCGTATGATGAAATGGTTTTGTGACGAAAAGCGGTTATTTACGATTTTGATACACGTTTTGCACCCAGAATGTTACAATACAAACGATTGCTTTGCCAGGGAGGAGTTTCTCACGTCCAAAGGAAATACTTACTTGGTTCCTACAGCCCTTCATGTCCTTCCGGGTAGTGCTAATGAGCAACAAATTATTCTCAAGATGCTAATTTCTCGGTTCCCGATACTAAATCTTGATCTTTCTTATACACTTAACACTGGCAAAATTAACCTCAAATAAAAATAAAAATAAAAAATGACTGCTCTGTCTTCTTAAAAGGAGTGCAGCGCCTGCACCCGATTCACTTGAACAGGAACTTTGGGAATTAATTGTATTGTGTTGTGATTGCTCTGTCAAATTGATAATAACTTCTATGATCGATCCGCTCCGAAATTTTGAGGATTTTGACTTATTTTTCGTACTGATTACTGGTTTATACATGACTTTTGCTGTTGTTTGCCTGGTCTTCGATATCTGCTTAACTGTTGACTTGGGCATTGTTATTTGTATTGATATTTTATATAATATTGCAATTAAGTTTTATTTAGAATATAAATCAAAGAACAGTGCAATTAGATATTTTACTGTTCTTAGTACGTATACGAGCTATCTTCATCTTTAGTCTTGATATAATGTGCACGCCATTCTCGTAAAACCAAATCTAGGTTTCTTCCTTTCAGCTAAAGACTGTGCTTTACTTATATATATATCTATATCTTCACTAGTGCTCCACTAAATTGACTGTATCGCTAAGAACTGTCCCATCACAGTGCTTCGGCTATTATATTATGTTCGATCGAAGATCATGGTTTTTTCTCATCACTGCTTCGCAGACCATATCTACTAGCTAGCGCCATTCCATAACGCAAGGACAGCAAGGATAAAAACACCACCTAATTTACCCTAATACACCACCTAATTTACCCTAATACACCACACACTAAAGTCAGTCGCGCTCGCCGCGGCTCCTGTCACTTCTCGTCCAGTGTGGACGTGCCAGGTGTCAATTTATTTTCTATCATTTATTGCCAAGGTGTACGTACTCACTCGGTACATCATCATCATTCAAACAATCAACGTAGTATCTACACATATACTGGCAGTATATGTGTAGAGTTCATTTCTACGGTTTATTTACAACTTCTCGGCATCAAATAAGTATAAAAATAAGTGGTTATGTCGTGGCAGCGGACGCCAGCGCATACCATCACGAACCAAGCTCTCTTGCATACTGATTACTACAACCGAGCTACAAACGCCCCTCAGAGCTAGCTACCATCTACACTCAACAACATATCAACCTTTACGAGTCTGACCTCTATTTACTTACGTCACGAGCTAGTTTACAGCAAAAAAATATAGTTACATCTGCTGTCAGCAGTACGTAGAAAACTGACAACTTTAATAACACTCCGAGTTAACATGCAGCCAGTAGCCTAGCTCAAGACTTCGTAACTGCAAAAGACTTAAAACTAAAAGCGGTTTGAAGGAAATAAGCAAAGGCGTTTTTATTCTGCAAAGCTGTACCGATTCGCTGACGTAATTTACACAGGAGTCTGTATAAACATTAGATCTGTTTTAAATTTATCTTAGTGTTCGATATTTCATTATTTGAATCCAATTAAAGTGATTAATTAGATATAAAGATAGTTTACGTCACATATTGTAATATCATACATAAACATGTGTTCTCCATATGATACGTCTCATCTCCATACGACGACCTCTGTGGCGCATCGGTTGTGGCTCTGCCTATCATACGAGAGGTCCCGGGTTCGATCCCCGGCTGGGGGTAAAACAAAAAACCCCAGGTCTTGGATGTTTATATGTATGTAACGTCGCTGTTTCTGGTTCCCACGACACAGGGTATCCTAGTGTGGGGCCAGAAGGAATGTATGTTGTTGTATGTAAATGTTTATGTTTATGTTTATATTGTTACGAAAACAACAAGATGAATGAGCTGAGCTAAATCGTCAAACAGCTCTATAAGCTCTACTAACGAGGCAGGGACGAAATTGGATATCTAGTTTATTTATGTGATTGTTTTCGTCTTGAGATCTTGCTGAGTTTGAGTGACTTTAGGCCTTAGGCCCGCATCATTGAACCGCTCTCAGCTCTGAGAGCTATGTCAAGCGCGTTAAAATAAACAAGCACTAAACAGAGAATATTATTTAGAAATAGAACTAGGTAATTCCCTAAAAAGTAAGAAAGTAATCTAGGATCAGTGTACTTGTCAAGACAAATCTGACGAGCCCAGACTCGAAACTGGCTGTGTCGTTTTATTATAAAGTTCCCATGACCAAGTTCCGGCTCCATCATCAGATCCTGGATATCATCTAGGACCAGAGCACTTGTCAAGACAAATCAAACGAGCTCAAACTTGATGGAGTTGCGTCGTTCTAATAAAGAGCTCGTTTCCATTTCCGACTTCGGGCTCCATCATCAGCTCAGCTCCGTGTCATAAAAATATTGCATTGTCATCCGATTTACATATGCATGCAAAATTTCAGCTCAATCGGAAACCGAGAAGTAGATCAAATTTAACTTCAAATTTTTGATTACACAGCCCGAGACAGGTCAAACTAAGTAAAAGCTTATAATGACAGATTTCATGGGGCGAAACCGTCATTGTGATATAGCTGAGACAGCTCTCAGAGCTGAGAGCGGTTTATTAATACGGGCCTTAGTCTATCAGTAATATTGTGCGATGCGGCTAGAGTAAAAAAGATAAATTCGTCTGACAGAAGCAAATAGAGAGTAGGCAACGCGCGCGCTTATTATGTGGGTTTTTTCAAATGCGGGTCTGGACATCCAGCTGTCCGCTACGTTTGGTAAAGCCCACCGCCTTAGATTATGCTAGAACTAAACGTATTTGATTTTCAGTGTTCTGAGTACAAGGTAATAAAATTTGATAACATGTTTTGGCTCATTTATCGTTAAAATTATCAACTCGATTCGTACTGGTTGAAATTTTGGACACAATAATATTAAAATAAAGTTCATAACAGCTCACACTGCAACATGGCTGTTACGTCGGTCGCTGCGGCGCAACATTGCGAAAATTGTGTATTTTATTTATTTAAACTTATTTTTCTTAATTTCAAACATACAGTTTTAAGATATTTTGAGTACCTAGTTTTTAACACAAGAACCATATCAATATTCTTTTTATATCCCAAGTGATGGCAATTTTTAGCAAGTTTTTTGTGATAAAATCTAGCTATTAAGTTTTGTTCTTCCTATATTCCTTCATATTGACCACAGATTAATACATTCAAACGCACAGATTCAAGAAAATGGATTTATTGATATCGTATATTTTTTCGGGATTTGGAAAGTGGCACCTATATGAGGAAAAGCGCTTCAAAGCTGGGCATTTGACCGAATTTGACGTTACCCCCCTTTCGCTTCTCTGTTGGCCGGAATAGAAAAAATAATGACATAACAATCTAGGCAAATTTTATGTTGTTGGCCCGCAAATGCCCACAATAGAATAGTCAGGTACTTTAGTGACTTCTGTCAAAAAGGTTCCTTTTTAGGTTCTCTGCGTCTCGTATTGTCGGATGAATTTTCAGAAACATTCATCCTCAATTTATGAGAATATCTGATGATGATCGATAATTATACTGGGACCAAAGGGCTTTTCCTGCATTGACGGAACAAGTTCAGTAATTTCGTGTGTCGATGATTGAACCGTAGTTCACATTATGGTCTGCTGAAGCCCAGTCAAAATACTAACGCTAGCGGGATATAACATGAGGTGCTAATATACATAGATTGCTTTGCCTTAGTTTGACTATTGAATCGTGAATATTTCGGGCGTTCGCTGCATGAATGAATGGCTAGCTTTGCTTTGTGCTCATTGCAACAAAATCACATACGTGTATTTGCACTTGATATTTGTGGGCATATATGAGTTGTATCAAAGTTATACTGGGAAATATTAGATGACCAAATATGGCTGCATTTTGATAAACAAGTCAATATCATATCATTGAATATGGCTTATAATTTTAATGAACTATAAACCTAGCTCATTTTGCACCTGTAGAACGACCGGAATCATAATTACGAAATGCGTGTGATCTATTGAAACAAAAAAATGTTGAGCGATGTAATTTGAACTTTATTACGGTTACAAATTACCAAATTGAAGCAGCGATACGTTTTCGTATTAAGTCAAATGACCCACCTCGAATTTTATTCGCCTATAACTTGCACGCTCTGCCAGTTCTCTTTATGTGTTTCAAGTAGGGGAGTGAAGGTAAGAGGAGGTATATGAGTTGTGTATCCTGCACGTGTAGTGTAAAGCAGTTAAGTGTTCGGGTATAAAGTATAAGTGATCGGAGAGGCCGTATCTCTCCGGATGTCGTAAAGCGGGGATCAGGCACGCAACATTCTCCTCCCACCCCGCAACCTCGGCACACCTTGAACCCCTATAAACCCGTCGACGATTTTCCCAGCACTTTCGATTTGTGGGTCTTCGCTTTTTGCGTAAGATCGGCGGGAAACAGCCTCCTGTACTTATTACATCTTTTTGGTGCCCGAGGGTCGCTAAAACCTTTGCGGCTTGCGTAGAGCAGATAAGTCGAGCAAATATGAAAAACCAATCTCGTTTTCTTTTACTTTAGCCCGTACCGGTGCCAAAGGACTGGCGTGCGGGCGAAGTGTATCGTATAAAATACAGCCTTGGAATAAAGTTGACAGATGACTTGGATCCAAGTAAAGTTGGAGCTGAGCCAAGGAATGGAACTGAGAATTGCTTGCGAATGAATTATCGTCCACATATGTTAAATCGTGGCTGGACTCGCGAAAGCTTTGTTTAACTTTTGTACCGGAATGCTGTCTCAGCGTCAAGTATGAAAGAACAAAAAGACTGCCTCCATGAGCAGTAGAGCGCAATTTTAAATCGTTTACAGTGAGTCAGAGATAATCTGTGCGCGTTTCAATCGTTTCACAGAAGGAGTTAAAGGTTACTTTTTCTAAAATTAGTGGGTGCATTTGTTATTATGAGTAATTTGTTCTTTGGAGGCTCTGAAATTACGGCAGGTAGCCCCGGGCGCTGCCCTGTCGGTCCCGACGACCGGCGATCACTACTCGAGTGCAGGCAGCTTCCCATAACCTCCGGGCTATATTTTTACGTGACTTCGATACTCTTTTTTTGCTCAGCGCTATCTCGCCGTGTTAAACTCACGTTAAAGATTCGAAGGGTCTCATTACTGTGATATTATTTTCCCACGTTGTCTCCTTATATTGTGATTGTCAGCTATCTGACAAGGGGATTACATTGTAGGTTTATCTGATCGTAAAGGAAGCCTCCAGCGTACGAGATCAAGCTACATATCGCGGCGCCGGGAACGCCCACAGTTTAACATTTTTTCTACAGCACCGGAATTAATACTAGTTCACCGTATTGTTTATTATACAGAACAGTAATTATTCCGTCGTTATTATCATAAGCTGTCCCTCGACCGGCTCGGGACAGCCCAAATCCAAATTACAAAACTAGTTCCAACACCAAGACAAGATCTGGGAGATTTTGGGGAAATTAGCTAATTGAACCAATTCTATAGTGGTTATTGGACCGCAGTAAGGGAACTTCACAAAACATTTTGGAACAGTAATAAATTCAAACACGACTATACTATGAGCTGCCTGGATATTTTTTATACAAAATAATCTTGAAAAGGAAAAGGATAAGGAAAGTACGCTTAACTAAACTCCACCTGTACAAAATTAAATATCAGCACATTTACACCCCCAAGCAAGCGTTTTCTCGTAATATTTCGCAATATCAATATACATCCGCAGTCTCTAGAATTTCCTCTCGGTTCAGAGAAGCCATGTCTGCTGGAAGTGCTACTTCCACTCCAACTTTTATTACACGATAAAAATCAGCATTAATTAAAAAAGTTACACTTTACACGTAAGGATTCTTCCAGGGTTGGACTTCCGTGGCTGGAACAAATGGACGTACTATTTAATGCTCCATTAAAAGTTGCCTGTTTCAGAATTCTATTAGTTCAGGCTCCGGTATAGAAAGAACACTCGCGTTGGGTTAATGAAACATTACACTTGAGAAAACTTTTCCGCGACTCTCCGAAGAACGAGGAAACTAACGGTTGAAATTGAAATTACGATTGTGTTTAAAGTCCGTGGCACCAAAAGTCAAACAGAAACATTGACTGAGATTTGTCTGAAGTTCAGAAAACGTGAAAGTTAAGATCTCTGTGTAGGTAAAAAATGTATAATATACACACGATTTTCTAAATTAATGGGGGTCCCCATACAAGCGACTTGTTTTAAACACCAGCCGCGATATAATCAACCATAATATGATTCAAATACGATCGTACATTTCGCGGCTTAACACATGGTGCAAAGTTTGATGTCGGTTTCGCAATCTTTGGGTTCTCGGTTCAAATCCACGATCGAACATAATATTATTATCTTTTTATTTGTTTCATAATTTTTGTGGTACTTGTAACGATGGTACGGGTCCCTCCGTGTGCAAGTCCGACCCGCACTTAAGCGACTATGTAAATAGTCGCTAGCCTTCATGTTTGTGAAATTCGCCCAAATCTGCCAATATCGGTGCTTTTTCAGCTCGGCTTTCCTTTCATTTCCATGTGCCTTTTAGAGATTCGCAGAAAAGCCATATTTTTCCTGATCGTGTGGAGAGAACTCACATTGTATACACTAAAGTACATTTGTATCTGGCTAGGTATAGTATTCGTTCTTTATAAAGAATGGTAAATATCGCCCAGCCATGGAACCCATTAGAGCATGAAGGATGTAAGCTAGTGTGGTACATAGCCGATGGCTATCGAGTCCTGGATTGTAACGTTGTAAGTTACCGTTGTCTTCACTCTATCATTAACTGGTCTTATTTTAAATTTAAGTAGTAATTCTCTTAATAAAACTACCAAATGAGGCTAGTAATCACAGTATTAATTTTCACGCGCTGTACTAGCAACATTCCACTGTTGACAACTCACTCGCTCTGCTATGATTGGCCCGTTTTAAACTAACTAGCCGTGACCGCAACTTGACTTTGCGGCGCCGGCGTCATTCCGAAAACTCACTCAGCACTATACGCACGTCCGTCCTACTGGCGCTCTGTAACGGTCCCTTTTTACCGTACGCCGACGAACGACTCTAAACAGTAATTACTTACGTTTAATCATAACGTACTACTAGTAGTTACGTTTTAGTTTTGTCTGTGCTTCATATTAACCCCGATTGAGGTGAGTGGTGAAAGATACTGTTTTAAAATCATCTTACCGTTATTTTACCATTGTTACCACCACGACAACACTATTCTTTTCTTGGCGGGTGGAGCATTCGGACGGAGTGCAGTAACAGATGTTAAAGGAGGAACGGTTTCGAATTCCAGTTCGGGGTTCCTGGCACCTCTTCGGGATCACCGCTTTTCCTCGCTACCCTACGGTTTCCCGGTTCCTGACACCGCTTCGGGCTAACCTGCTTCCCTGCTCCGGCTGCATTCGGACCGTTACTTCTCCGACGTCAGCGGCACTCCGACTACGGCAAAACCCGCAGGGAAGATTCGTTGCTGCGTAACCAGGGTCAGACTACATTTGGAGAACCCACGTTAAATAAAATTTCTTGTTGGCTACCTATTTGGAATCTTTTTATTCCTCTCCAAGTAGGGACGTCACAGGATAAAGCGCCATATTTGCATCGAATATTATTTCATGTGGCACCACAACGCATAAATTTTAGTTTCGATGCGTTTATAATATGATCGATAGGAAATAGAATACACATACATATCCTAAATGTGTAATAAATGTGATGAACTGATGATGACACAAGGCGAGGAAACATGCCCTTTTTATGCCCTATAAAACTACCTAAAAGCATTTCATTGCTTTACGGGCATCATTTTACTTTAAGAGGCTTTATAGATTGGGTCAGCATTTTGCATCCTGAAATAGCCCTTTAAAAAGTGTCCAGCATTATAACTGAGCCTGTACCTTGATTCATACGAACGAGTTTCTTGACTGATGCTAAATCTATAACTTGATTGCATGGGTTTTTGAATTACAGTCACTTTATTACCCTCGAGTCAAATAATACAATAATTTACAAGAATTTAAGCAAATAAACGGCAAAATTAATGTAGGTCTTTTATCTGTTGGGATATGTGGGTAATAGAATAGCGAAGTTAAAATGTATGTACCCTCCCCGCCCTCTCCGGGGTGAGCGTCACCCCCCGCGGCCATGAAAGTTTCCCGAAGCGCAGTGTTTTACAGTTTAAAAGAAAACTGTAAACGATACATGAAAAGTGTGTAAGAACGAAATTATCCTTGATAAATTCACTATAAACCTATCATACATTATAATAAATTTCGGGACACTTTCGTGGGCTCGGGACACTTTCGTGGCGTCACCTCTCCCGATATATAAAATACCTGCATTAATTTTGCCAATCTCCCCATTGGATGTATTTCAATCTAAAATTCTCGTATGAAATTGAATCATTACAGTTCTAAGTTAAATTCAATTTTTATTGAATATAAGTAAATAAATTATCTTATTCAACCTCAAAGTTATACTTACTTATAACTACAAGATTTTTTTTTCATAAATAAGACTACACCGTTTCGGATGGTGGGCCTCGGGGTTAAGAAGAAATGGCAAGAAACTCCCCCATACCTTCTTTTTTTTAAAGTGACTTCACGACAGGTATTGGTTTCGGTCTAAGGTAATTCGCCGGCGAGTGATGACTTGATCCATCGCTCCTCGTCGAATTTCTGTGCGCTGAGATGGTATGGACCATGAAGTTTTGTCATCCAAGTATTCCTTAGGAATAGGACTTTCTTATAGTCTTATCTTACCTTAACATAGTTTTTGAACCTCTTTTCAGGAAGGATCAATGATTTCTATGGTATTTTATTGTAGAAGCGAACACAGTGCCCCATGAATGATGTGCCTAGTTTACTTAGTCTAAATAATGGCAGTGATAACATATTTTTATTTCTAGTGTTAATTGTATCGCCTACAGTTTTAAATAAAGCTACGTTTTTTCTTGTGTAGTCTGCAAATGTTGCTATATATTTCCTATCATTTCTTACCAAGTTACAACTTACATACCAACATAGTTGCAAAATTATCAGACATTCCTAAAATAACTAACCATCAGTGGCGAGATTAGGTGACTATTATCAATTTACAACGATAAACATGAATTTATTATGACCGTAAAAGATTGAGTTTAATTAGTCAGAGGAAATGTTATACTAGGCACGTGATTAAGATCCCCTGGAAGCAGCCCTCGTCTGTGCATAAACGTGCTCATTAAATTAGCAAAAAGGCCCTCTCTTTAATATGAATGAGGACTATAGCTAGACGCCACGTGACATTTTATGAAAATTAAATACTTTCCATATTCAACGACGCGAAACTTCCAACAAGCAACTTTCCAGTAGATCGTGGAGACGAGCAGTTTTGAAATGTAGCTGGGGCTTGTACTTGTATCCCGTGTACCGTGGCACACGTGATATATGTACCACCTATAGCTAGATAATACAATCTCCAATGATGTGACATAGAAACGTATGTAAACTCGTATGTATACATCCGCGATTAACAAATCTAGCGAATCCGCGGCACGCTGGCAGGGATCCACCTGCGAGTGAGCAACTAATGAAGATCCCCTCAGAAACTTTGTTTGGATTTCGCAGCGTTCATACTTTATTCACAAAGCGGCGCTGCTCGCGTAATAAAACGGCCTTAATGAAACGCGATCGTCGCAAATTCGTCTAAATTTCCAGCGGGATGAGCATAACATCGCCTGGCGCGTCTATTCGTTCGGTGCTTATTCGCCCGCATAACGAGAGGTTAAATTAAATAACAACCAAACTCTCGGGTGGTGGGAGCTGGGAGTGCTGGAGCTGTTGGTTCGATTTGTATTGCAAGTTTCTGACCACAAGCTGCTTGTGACGCTCCACCGCCATGCACCGTTCCGATGCACGCTCGAGCTTGCACTGTATCAACTTTGTTGGTATACAATTAGCATCAAATAAAATAATCATTGGTTCATTTAAACCAATGTGTCAATACATTATTTAAAGGTACAATCTAGCACTCATTTTGAAACCAATGGGCAGTGCATGTATGAATGGATAGGTATGTGGGTACCGTGAAGGTTGTTTCGCCAAGCAACCAAGAATAACTTGACTGCCAGTCGATTACATTGCGCGTCCAGTACAACAATAAATTATCGGGCATTTTGTTGAGGCACGTTCTGATGGATTCCCCGCCATCATACGTAAGAGAACTCCTCGTTACTGAGCAGAACGCGTGGCAGCACCAACAGCATCCTAGAGGTTATTGCGGAACGTCAATTTAATTACAACTGCAGCAACTGTAACTTTGCAAGATTTTAACCCCAGTGTAAAATGTTTCAATGATTACAACTTGTGTCTTTTTGACGAGAAACGAGGGAAATCAGAAAGCGTGAAAGCTTTGTTTCCTTCATTTATT
This sequence comes from Argyresthia goedartella, assembly GCA_949825045.1. Lineage (NCBI taxonomy): Eukaryota > Metazoa > Arthropoda > Insecta > Lepidoptera > Argyresthiidae > Argyresthia > Argyresthia goedartella. The sequence continues at coordinate 19,660,013 of OX463810.1, forward strand.
TTGAAACAAATTAATAAAGAGGTGACACAATAGGTATTATTTATACAACGTCGTATCAAAATAGTTAAGTTTTAACAGTTACCTCAAATATAATTAATTTTGGAATGGGAACCAATCAATCCGTAATTAATGAATGGGCCAAGCTAAAAAAATACTACTTTTTATTTTATTTTGTGAAAGAGGCAATTTTAAGAAACTAATTAAAATGTTTCGGGTTATGGATGTCTTAGGTATTATTTTTTAATAATTTTTAAAATAACAGCCCTCGTGACGTCACTTGCTCACAGTTTTGGAACGGTTTTTCTTGAGACTGGTTGTTTCCGATTATAAAATTAAAAAACTATAATATTAATATTTGATAACGTTCCGACTGATATCTGCGTTATCGACTGTCAGGAAAACTGTTGATACATGACAGTTTTACAGAACAGCTAACTTAACGGCGAAGGGAATTTGAACAAACTACGCCGTAGAGGACAAATACATTATGTTTTTTACGGAAATATCATGTAATATTTTTATGAGAATAACGGAATTTAGTTAAGAACACAGTAGGTACTATTAAGTATTATGGTACACAATCATCTCGAAATGGTTTTCTCAGTTTAATACCTTTGTTTTTTTACATGGCTTACATAATTGGGGTTGCTAACTTTCTGGACAGGAAAGGAAATCTCAAAACCATTTCGAGAAATATGTTTTCTGTACAATTTTATTTATCAGATTAATAAAGAGCCTTTTTAAGATATTTTAATAAAAAACAATGACACTCATTTGAACTTTTACGACATCTTCATAAGATGTGTGAAAAAATGCCTTAACCTGCCCGTCTAACTTACAAAAAAAAAATGTGAAACGTCAATCTATGCGTGACCTCTTGTGATTGTAGGTTATATTGTAAAGTAAAAGTAGATTCGTGAAATTTACCTCAAGTTACCAAAATTATGATTATGTTGAAGGTCATGTCAAATTCCCGCAACCACAACATTGTTGAATTGAGAGGAGCCAAAGCCCTCATGTAAGTAAGATACTGATGCTGAGATCCTGGAGTCATACTGTTCTGATTGTCCAGCTTCTGCAGGTGGGAATGTTCATCTACTGCAAAAATGCATAGGTATGTATTGCCGTGACAAACGATATATGTAAGTTTTCTTGATAATGTATAACGCGTTTGATATTTATTATACGTTCGTCACTTCATTCTTCAGATATATTATTAACTAGGTAGTCCCCCTAACCTACAAGGCAACATTCGCACATTTATAGCCCGATTTTATTCGGTTTTTTTTTTTTTTTTTTACTACCCCCCACTTTGCCTGGCCAGTGCCGGCCGGTCAAGCCTCCATTCCTTTGTCGTGCGAGGCAACGTGCACACACTTTATTTGAAATTCGTTATTCCAAATTTTTTATCTCAAGTAACTACTGAAGTGTAGCTTTGTACTAGAATGCCGAAACGTACGGCCGAAGAACAAATCCTACACTATAAGGAGAAGTTAAAAAAGATTGAGCAACAAGAAAATGAAAGGCGGAAACACATTTTGCCGATTTATTTCTCCACTGACGAGGAGGAAGAAAATTATGGTAAGTAGATACAATTACTACAACACTATTCAGTGACATTTAACTGTTATACTAAAAGCATATAGCCTGGATTCGCAATAGAACGATGGCGTGTCTGGGAGTTGACACCGAAGTCAACTAGTCTGGATTCAAAAAGAACGATGACTTTCCCGACAATATGTTCCCGACAATAAGTAGATACCTAATTACCGAAAAAATATGGAATTAGTGTAGCTACTTTTCACAGCGAACGGTGAGAAGCGAAAATGGCTTTTTCTTACCATACAAAACCTTACATAATAATTATGTTATATTTAAAATTAATTTACATATAAATACATTTTAGACGTTGTGGTCGATGAAGAGTTTCCGGACGAACCCACGCCTACACACGAAGTAGAACTCGAAGTTCTTCCGTGTAGCGAACCTGTGCCCATATCCGATAAGATCCTGGAGCCTAACGTAGCGGAGACGACTAATGCAACCGATATGATTCCCGCACCCAGCCTAGATCCGCTCATTCTCAGCGCATTAGGTGAGAAAACTGAAGATCAAGCAGAATTTGGTGAAACCATACACGAAAATCTGGCCCAATTATGGCTACCCCTTCTAAAAAAGGGTATGTCAAAGGATGCTAAGGAAAAAATCCTCAAAACATATCTAGTGCCTGAAAATTGCAAATTACTCCAGGCTCCAAAATTAAATCCGGAAATATCAGCCGCGATTCCAGAAATGCACAGATTACGCGACAAGAAGTTAGCTTTCAGCCAACAACAACTGGGCTTGGGAATTACTGCAATGAATAGAGCAATAAACATTCTGCTCACTAGCTCTGATGAAAATAGGAAGATCCAAGCAATAAAACACCTCAGCGACGCTTCCCGTATATTGTCGGACCGCCATTTTATGGACACCAAAACAAGAATAAAATTGATCACACCAAATCTTGATCATTCTTTCCTCCATCTCGTCCACGACCAAGAGAGGGACGAGACGTTGTTCGGAAAAAATCTGCCTGACAAAATCAAAGCCTCAAAAGCTATTGAGAGACAAGTTGCCCAAATAAAGAAGCCAAATGTCGCCAAGAACAAGTCCTCGGCTCCACAGTCGATGGCCACACGCCCACCTGCCAACCAGGGAAACTGGGCAGGACCTTCCCGGTACCCGTCGAACAGGGGGGGGCGGGAAGGTTACAATTACAGGAAGCCAGGGCCACCATCCGGGCCAGCGCGGCGCCCGCAGTACCCGGCCCAACCGCGCTTACCACCGCCGGGCTCGAACAAGCCGCGTGCAGCTCCACACCAATAGCCCAGCAGGTAAGTGTACATGCCGGCAGAGTACAGCATTTTTATCAGTGCTGGCGTGCCATTACAGACAATGAAGTTGTGCTTAAATGGATTCACGACGGTCTCGATATTCCATTCTGTACAGATGTCATACAAACTGCTGTACCTAATATGATATGGTCTAAAAAAGACAAGATCGATACGTGTATTGCCATAAGAAAATTGCTAGGTTTAGGTGTCATCTCCGAATGTAACCAATCTAAAGATCAATTCATATCAAAGACTTTTTTGGCACCTAAGCCTAATGGCGGTCAAAGATTTATACTTAACTTAAAATGTCTAAATAAGTTTATTACTCAGTCTCATTTTAAAATGGAAGACCACAGAACGGCATGCAAATTAATTCCAAAAGACGGATTTCTAGCCACAGTAGATTTAATGGAGGCTTATTTTTTGATACCAATAGCAAAGACACCGAAAATATTTGCGCTTTCAATTTGAAACTCAAAACTCAGAATTAATAACATATGAATTTAATGCAATGCCATACGGACTTTCGGTGGCACCAAGAGTATTTACGAAGATCATGAAAGAAATCATTACCAATTTGAGACAATGCGGCTGGAAATCCGTCATATACCTTGACGATATTCTATGTATCGGAGATAATTATCAACAATGTCTTGATAATGTCAACGAAACTCTAAAATTATTGTCATGCCTCGGATTTGTCATAAATAATGAGAAAAGTTCTTTAGCACCACAGCAATGTTGTACATTTCTAGGCTTCATTTTGGATTCTCGGGATTTATCCCTACATCTTCCAGTCAAAAAACGTCAACTAATTGCACAGTTAGTTGAGAAGTTTTCACTCTTACCCACCTGTACCATTCGTGAATATGCTCAGTTAATCGGAGTTTTAGTTGCTGCTTGCCCAGCTGTTAAATATGGTTGGTTGTATACGAAGGTTCTAGAGAGGCAAAAATATCTATTTTTGAATAAATACTTTGCTTATGAATGCAAAGTAAAGCTACCAAGTATAATTTTGAAAGATCTTGATTGGTGGAAGAAAAACATATTTGTAACATCCAACCCTATGCGAACTAAAGATTACAAATTAGAAATTTTTACTGACGCATCTAGAACAGGTTGGGGAGCATTTTGTGACGGTACGCGAGTAAATGGTGGTTGGAAAACAGAGGAGCTTGATTTCCACATAAATTTCTTAGAGCTCCTAGCAGTATTTTTGGGACTAAAAAGCTTTGCTGTGAACTTAAGTAACTGTACAATTTTGTTGCGAGTTGACAACACAACTGCGATAAGTTATGTTAACAGAATGGGAGGAATTCAATTTCCACATTTAAATGACCTAGCTAGAGACATTTGGCAATGGTGCGAGATACGTAATATTTGGTTGTTTGCATCCTATATAAACACCAAGGAAAATCGAGAAGCAGACGAAGAGTCTCGAAAAATTAATCCAGATACTGAATGGGAATTATCTGACTCGGCTTTTCAAAACATTGTTCATAAATTCGGTCAACCAGAAGTCGACTTATTCGCGTCTCGCACCAATGCGAAATGTACATCCTTTGTATCCTGGAAACAAGATCCAGATTCAATAGCAGTGGACGCATTTACCGTTAACTGGCACCAATGGCTATTTTATGCTTTTCCTCCATTCGCTCTCATTTTAAAATGTATCAGGAAAATCATTGATAATGAAGCATCTGGAATCCTGGTATTCCCTATTTGGCCTTCGCAGCCGTAGTACCCGCTCTTGATGAGTATTTTGATATCCGAGATGATTATCTTCAAACCTGACAAGAATCTTTTGCATTCTCGTTTCAGGAGTTATCATCCTATGCACCAACACCTTACATTGGGTGCCGCGATAGTCTCAGGGCAGCGTTTACAAGACGCGGAGCGCCGATGTCTTCACTAGATTTAATGCTTGCTTCAATAGCCAATAGTACGATGAAACAGTATAACGTAACATTTAAGCTCTGGTGGCTTTTTTGCGAGAAAAATAATATTCAAGTTTATAGTTCTACCATTGATATGGTATTACAATTCCTTTCAGAACAATTTGAAGCAGGAGCTTCTTATTCCTCTCTAAATAGTCACCGTTCTGCTCTATCATTGTTGCTAGGCAACAACATCGGTTCCGAAGAGACAATCAAGCGATTGATGAGAGGCGCATACAGACTAAGACCTTGTGCTCCTAAATATACTAGCACATGGAATCCGCAAAAAGTGTTAGATTTAATTTCTCAATGGGTGCCTAATATATCACTATCATTAGAATTAATAACAAAAAAGTTAGTAATATTACTAGCATTATGCACAGCACATAGAGTGCAAACATTATCTTTGATTAAAGTAGACAATATTAAATTATCATCTAGCGGGGCAACTATAGTAATTTGTGACGTTATAAAAACTTCTGCACCAGGTAGAGATCAACCATTGCTGGTTCTCCCACATTTTGAAGAAAATGTAAATATTTGCCCTGCTACGGTACTCAAGGATTACTTATTAATGACCAGAAATATTAGAATAAATTCATTAGACAGTAACCTTTTATTGACACACAGAACTCCACATAAACCTGCCTCATCGCAAACGATAAGTCGATGGATTAAACAGGTGTTATCAGAGAGCGGCATCGATGTAGGCCAGTTCAGTGCGCACAGCACCCGGCATGCCGCGACTTCTGCGGCTAGTGCAGCCGGCATCTCCGTTGAAGTCATCCGGAAGACTGCCGGCTGGACTAGCACCTCTAATACCTTCGCTAAATTTTATAATCGCAAAATCATAGATGTAGGCTGTTTTGCAAAGTCTGTTTGTCTCAATAATTGATACAAGATAATTAAGATTATTATAATACAATTCGATTGTAATTATATTAGTTTATTTTCCAATATGTAAAGATATTGATGAAACTTATCAAAATAAATGTTCCACTTTGACTAATTATTGACTTCGTTATTATTTTTCGCATTAAGTAATTTATGGGTATGAAAGTAAAACAACGATTAAGTAAATTAATCAGATTAAAGTAAAACAAAACTTTCAACTCTTAACATCTACCTAGTTAATAATATATCTGAAGAATGAAGTGACGAACGTATAATATATGATCAATCGAACTTCCCAAGTGAAGTTCCATCATTATTATACGAGTCACTTCATTCGAAGATATAGGAACCCGCCCACCCATAGCCCAGGAAGAAAGTTTTGTAGGAGCTCTCCAACTGTCTCTAAAGGAATGGAGGCTTGACCGGCCGGCACTGGTCAGGCAAAGTGGGGGGTAGTAAAAAAAAAAAAAAACGAATAAATTCGGGCTATAAATGTGCGAATGTTGCCTTGTAGGTTAGGGGGACTACCTAGTTAATAATATATCTTCGAATGAAGTGACTCGTATAATAATGATGGAACTTCACTTGGGAAGTTCGATTGATCATATAAACTACAATATGCTTTTCCTCTCAACGACCCAAGTCATTATATGCCATTTTCCCGTTATAGGTTTTGAATTTTAATATGACATAAGGTTCAAAATCGCGATGCCTCAAAACAACCCGAGGGTTTGAGAATTAAGCATATTGTAGAACTTAACTTGTTTGTTGTGGTAATAGGTATGCAATTTTTTATATTATTGTACAAATATTTTCTTGCATTATTAATAATACCTATAATTTTTATTTTAAGTTGGCTGCAGCCATTCCCTACTGCTTTTATTTTGGCTTGAGAAGCGGACTTGTGATCACATGGATCACAATATACCCGCGGTATATCGAACAGGTGCGGTGCAGGCTACATATTTATTGGGCCAGAACCCAGATTGCCTATATCAACAGCTCAATAACAAGGAGATTTGGGGAAGGCAGTCGGCTGAATCAACAGTACCCGGTGCTCAAACATGGGTGAAATAGTCTCAAAGAGGACCGATCATCCACCCCGTGTTCAGCAGGCGTCCCACCTCATCATCTATCTATCTACCCGTGGTACTACCGGTGGTACTTTTGGTATATTTTTTCTAGTAAGTATATGTTTTGTATAAATAAAACCATACATATTCTTAGAAATGTAGTGGGGTTGGGTCTTATATAAGACACATTGAAATTTGAAGATTGGAGTACTTAGGTGGTTAGGGGGGGTCCTTAGCTATCCTCTGATACCATTTTCTGATTTAGGAAACATCATTTTAGCACTTTAATTATAAAATATGTTTACGCGATTTTTACAACTTGGCCAATCTCGGAACGACAAATGTCAAACTCAAAAGCTCCAACGTTGGATATTGGTACATGATTTTAGTAGAAATTACAAGATTTTGTTGTAATGGTAGAAATTTGCGTCAGCAATTTTGTATTTTCTGACATAATGACTTGCTCATTTCATTCCGATTCCTTCCGTGTTTCGTGAATGTTCTGTTGCGCTCTCGTTTTATCCGTGATTCTCTGGATGACTTTGGCTTTGTTTACTTACTAACTACTTTATGGAGTTTATCAGAACCAAATTGGTTGCTTTAGATCACTTAGGTTTGTTAGGTTCACACGTTACAGCAGACCCGGGAGCCGGAGCGAAGCGGAGCGGAGCGAGGCGACCCCCTACTTGCTCATTTCATTCCGATTCCTTCCGTGTTTCGTGAATGTTCTGTTGCGCTCTCGTTTTATCCGTGATTCTCTGGACGACTTTGGCTTTGTTTACTTACTAACTACTTTATGGAGTTTATCAGAACCAAATTGGTTGCTTTAGGTCACTTCCTGTTTAAAAACTAAAGATAGGTTTGTTAGGTTCACACGTTACAGCAGACCCGGGAGCCGGAGCGAAGCGGAGCGGAGCGAGGCGACCCCCTACTTGCTCATTTCATTCCGATTCCTTCCGTGTTTTGTAAATGTTCTATTGCGCTCTCGTTTTATCCGTGATTCTCTGGACGACTTTGGCTTTGTTTACTTACTAACTACTTTATAGAGTTTATCAGAACCAAATTGGTTGCTTTAGGTCACTTCCTGTTTAAAAACTAAAGATAGGTTTGTTAGGTTCACACGTTACAGCAGACCCGGGAGCCGGAGCGAAGCGGAGCGGAGCGAGGCGACCCCCTACTTGCTCATTTCATTCCGATTCCTTCCGTGTTTCGTGAATGTTCTATTGCGCTCTCGTTTATCCGTGATTCTCTGGACGACTTTGGCTTTGTTTACTTACTAACTACTTTATAGAGTTTATCAAGAACCAAATTGGTTGCTTTAGGTCACTTCCTGTTTAAAAACTAAAGATAGGTTTGTTAGGTTCACACGTTACAGCAGACTCGGGAGCCGGAGCGAAGCGGAGCGGAGCGAGGCGACCCCCTACTCTTGGCAACCCCTCCTCCAACCCCTCTCCTCCTCCAACTCCCCCGAAATCCAAAAAATGTAGGCATTTTCTTCAATCTTTGGACCTCCATAACTTAAAAACTAGTGGTTTCCTAAAAGGGGGGGTAGGTGGGGGGACCTCCCCTCCCCCACCCCTCCCCCCCTCCACGCCCCCCTCCCCCAAATTCAATGTGTCTTATACAAGTACTTACCCATGTAGTGTATTTTTATTATATCATCCTGCAAATTTATCAACTCACAAGCAATCATTACAATTTGATCCAAGTAGCCCAAACAAAACTGCGAATAATTCTAGAAATATTTTGCGTTCACTTGACGACCCATTCTTCTCGCAGACCTTCTAGAATTGGAACGAATAATAAATCCGGGTTATCTATTTGCTTATCACAATAATAATCAATAGTTTTATTTCAGTCAGGTTAGGACTGAAGTGAGTGACGTGATGTTTGTTTTGTTTGCCAGTTGGCTTCACTCATATACTTGGCACTCTTTGGTTGATTTGACTGCCACTTTTTTTTGTGGTAGGCAAATAAATTTATTTCATTACTCCTCTTGGTAACGTCATATTTACTTTTGGTAAAATTTTAACTTTGTTTTTTAAATAGACGCAATGAATAAAACCCAAAAATATTTCAATTAGTTTCTTAAATGGTCTATACATATATTCAAAAAAAATAAAAAATAAATATTTTATGTATCAGAAAAATTGAGACAACAACGCAATTTTTTTACCACAAAAACCGACCAACTGTAATTTTTGTCCAGATATTTTGATTTCAGGGTTTTAAGCATTCAGTACTTTACCAAGTCACGCCTTTTCCCATACGGGATCTCCCAATTGTGCCCATTTGTAGTCAGTACATCAAAATTTTACTTTTATAAAGCTATAAGGGTAAAATCATTGTTTACCCGACCAGCACCCTTTTACGACCATTGCGCGAATTATCCTCAAAAATAAGCAATGTGTCCTACCATAATATATATTTTTTTATTAGCGCTACAAAGAGCGTAGAAATCACTTTTTGTTTGAATTCAATTCTAACCTGCCCTAAAAGATTCTCAGTTGACATTAGCAAAATCTACTGTGTGAAGGGAGGTCGTAATTTACGAAAAAAATAACAAGGAAGACTTCTCAAAGGTGTGATTATATTTACTTGACTTTGAACTAGTGCGAGTTTAATTTAATAAATAAAGTTTTTGAGGATTTTTCTTACAAAATTTGATAAAACATATTTTCTTTCGACATTTTGGCTGGTCGGCAAGCAGGTCCGCGTTTTTCATCAAAATTTGGTTTCCGGCTACACAGTCGTGATCTGGTTTTATATCCATCTATCGTCATCGGCTTTTCTTTCAGATAGCTTTATAATAAATGGGTAAACCACATAAAAAAGTTAAAGTCCGAGTGTTATAACAGAATGAATATTGTAAAAAATTTATCATCCAATAAATGGGGTTCAGATAGCACATGCATTAAAAATACGTACAAAGCATTAATTAGACAGAAAATCGATTATGGTTCAATTATTTATGATTCAGCCTCTCCCAGTATTTTAAAACTTCTAGATAGTACACATAACACCTGTCTAAGTTTAAGTTTAGGAGCCTTTAGAACTAGCCCAGTAAACAGTATCCTTGCTGAGGCAAACGAAATGCCTTTAATTTTTCGAAGAAAAGAATTGTGCCTTTCATACGCGATTAACCAAATAACCAACAATAACAAGACATTTCTCTCGAAAATTTCACTACCGTCTGATATTGAATACAACCTACTGCCATCTCTCCCCGTCCCCTTAAGACTTAGACTTAAAAAATATCTATCCGAAATTAATTTTGAATTACCTACCGTATTCCCACGTAAACATCCCACGTATCCGCCATGGACAAAAATCGAACCCAAAATTAACCTAGATCTAGCTTACAAGTACCCCAGAGATTCCACTCCTGATTATATTCATAAGAACCTTTTTTATGAAATTAAAGATAGGTACCCAGAGTTTATGCTATACTATACGGATGGCTCCGTTTGTGAGGGTAGAACCGGTTGCGCGATCGTGACAACAAACGATACATATAGGTACAGATTACAAAACTATGCATCTATTTTCACATGCGAAGCCGTTGCAATCCTAAAATGCCTAGAGGTAATTAATGACTACTCGAATGCAAAAAAACACATTATCTTTTCCGATTCAATGTCATCCCTCAAAGCAATATCTAATATTAATAATAATGACCCTTTGGTTAATTTAATAAGAGAAAACCTACTAGATCTAATGGATAAACAATGCGTTGTAGAATTATTCTGGATACCTAGTCATCGGGGTATTCCCGGAAATGAAAGGGCGGACACCGCAGCCAACAACGCTACGAGATATGAGCAATGCAATTATACGACTATTAATAAACCAGACCTTAAGAAATACCTTAAACTGAATATTAAAAGATTATGGAACAGCTGTTGGGTAAAAAATAACAATAGTGCCTTATATGAGATAAGAAAATCAGTATTCGAAAAGAGTAAATTCCATGTAAACAATAGAAATGACCAAGTAGTTATGAATAGATTAAGAATAGGTCATTGTAATGTTACTCATTTGTATCTGATAACTAAGGAACCTAAGAAAAAATGTCTAAGGTGTAGTAGTGATTTATCTGTCAAACGCTTGTTTATTGATTGTCCAATGTATAACACAGAACGATTAACTGTTAATCTTCCTAATAATCTGAAGGATTGTTTAAATAATTCAAAAAAAACTGTTAAATTTCTCAAGCTTATCAACTACTACGACTTGATTTAATATTGTATCCCTATAGTGGTCGCTAATGACCTTAGCTGTTTGAGCGACCTTAAATAAATAAATTAAAAAAAAAAAATAAAAAAACTGTAGAATAAAAGGAAACCATTACTATTTTAATAATTTTTAATCTTTTTTTTTGTCAAATATAAAAATACTTATTCAACCAAATTAATAATTATAACTCATTTGGCATAATTAAGATAAATTTGTGCTGCAAAAAGTATGGTCGACAAACGGTACATTAATGGCCGAAAACTAAATGATATGGCCGTTAACGGGTGCAAATGGTAATATTTTGAATAGGTATATTTTTTTATAAATTCAGTCTTTGAATATTGCTATCGATTGCTTTAGTTTATGAAACTTCTATAATTAGAGGATTGGGCACAGCACTTTTTTAATTGGAATACTATAGATCCATGGACAGTTTTCTCCTTTAATTCTTTATTTACGTAAAGTACCAACAAGGGGGTACTTTTACCATATCCCGCAGTTAATCTTTTAAAAAAATCTTTATCAACAAACCGTTATTAAATTACTAAATTAGTTAACGGCACATCTCCGACAATAGCTTGAGAACTTTGAGAAGTATAATAATTGTGCATTGTTTCTTGTAACAAATGGAACTGCTCGAACCGTCAGTTTCCCGCGATCGCAACAAAGATCGATCTACCAGTCAAGGAATCTCTGAGAGCATACGATATATAGTCTGCGACAGTAATTTCTAGCTCAAGCGTTCAGATTTTCAACCGCGACAATAGTAGTGATGTGCATTCTATGTGGACGCTCGGGACGCGCGAGTGGTGATGGACAGACGATTCAATCTGGTAATCGGAAATGGGCATTGTGCAACAAAGGCCTCATTGTGTTCTGTTAGCGTCAGGCAGGCGGCAGGCCCCGGCCGCGCCGCGAATTTGAGCAGTAAAGCAGTATGCAATCGTTGACACACACATCCCATATAGGTACCTATATACATTTACATAGCTGGGCATGTAATAATATGGATGAAACCAATTCATTTGCCACGGTTGTTGCTCTAGCAGTTTTTAATTACTTACTTAACAGTTAATATTCTGAGAGAATACAAAGTAAAAATGACATTCAAAATGATGTCAATAGAATTCTGAAAACTAACACAGTTCTGTAAAGGATATCTTTCAGACGTTGCGTCAAAGAAAGTGGTTTTGATTTACAGACCACAATACCTCTGAGTCTAGTGATAAGGAGTTCCGCATTGATTTTGTCAAAGGCAGACTCTCTAAGAAATCTCAATGGTGAAAGGACAAAGAAGCTGGAGCATTTCAAGTGTACCCTTGAGGGTAAGCCACGATTTACAAATTTCTACAGAGGTTGAAAGGACTCTTGACCTCCTTGGTTAGTGGGGTTAGAGGACCAGTATCGGTTTTCAATATAACTACCTACTCGCTATGTATGATCAGAAAGCATACTTATATTTGCTTCCCTACATATTCATTATGTTTTGTTATACCTATCTAAGAACCTATATGTAATAATATGAATATGACAAAGCATGGAACAGCCTTTGTCAGACAATGAGCTGTTGTAAGTGACGTGATAAACTGTAAGAGATAGAAACAAGACCGTATAACTATCCAATTAGAATTGCGGTACCTACCTTCATATCTACATAAGTATCTCAGAATTACCACCGTTGAATTTTAAGATCACTTGACATAGCGGTACTCATCATAATTATGTAGTACACGGCAAGTTGCCTACTCGAGTTCGGTATGTGGAATTTCTGGTTGGTACCTATAGACGCTTTGTAGTGCCTTGGGAATTATTAAAAAGTGCTGCAACTATTTCGGAAATTCCAATTAGGAACCTACTACCTACATGTAGAGCCAGGGGCATAGGTATACCTTGGTACAGTACTATTACTTTACTGTACCGCACAACACTTCTCAGTTTTAGTCGCTGAAAGTTGATCACTTTGTGTCTGATGTCCTGGGAACTTAAAATTTGGCACAGAGGTGAATCATGCATGATACTTGCTATATACGATTAAAAATAAAACGGAAGGTGTCGAGCGGTAAAGTTTAAATAATCATACTGTTCATATACAAGATAGCTAGCTTATAATAAGCGATTTCTGCAGGCGTCTAATAAATGGTATCGAGCACGCTATCACTGACAGTCGCAGATCGAAAAGAAGAAAAATGGCCCTCCCTGGAGAAAGAGCGACTCTGTAGGTCTTTATGTAAGACAGGTGAAATATGCTGCTATAGATAATGTAAAGGTTGTTTATTTTATATCCACGTGGGACGTGTGTTTGCTAGATAAGGTAGGTACCCTTTCTGGAAAAAGATGTTAGTTCGTCACTGGTTACTACGAATTCTATTATTAAATCTTCCATCTCGTATTAGGCATATTTAGGAAATATTTTTCCCGTTCAATGTCACATTTTTCCAGTACTTTTCGAGCTAATTCTCGTGCTTGAGAATGGTTATTGGATTATTGGACGAACACTCAGCCGATGCCATTTGAAAGGTACAATACAAGTGCGAGCTTCAACGTGAGCAACATCAAAGCACAAAAGGAGTCAGATATATGTTCGCGTCAGGCTAGGATGGCCATAGGGGAAAATTGAAGTCGCGGAGTGGGTGACGTCCTGCCTACCCCCCGCGTAGGTACCCGCGAAACCCCTGTATCACCTTTGTCATAGTGCATCGAGCCCGTCTATCGAATTCGATATTGCTCACATTGATGCTTGCACTGATGTATTAAAATGGTATCGGTTGCCTCTTTATCGTGTATGAAAAGAAAAAACCAAAGGTCCATTCTCAAGCGCGAAAATTCGCCAGATAAGTGCTGAAACATTGTGACATTGTAAAGTTTCCAAAAACTGCTTTAGAAACTAGAAAATTAATACTGGAGAAATTTAGAAAAATAAATGGAAGATTTTATCGTAGAAGTCGGAAAAAATCAGTGACGTAGATTCATAGACATCGATGATAGCATACCTACCTACCTAGGTTAATTGAGCCTTCATTTAAGTCGTGTACCTTTTCGGTAACTATCGATATAGACTACATCACTCAAATATGACATCCCAACTTGACTTGGACTCTATGTTGTTCGTCCTAAGAACTTCGTGGATAAAACTTTCTGGTTAGACCGCCCTCTTCTTGACACTCTGACCATCTTTCTAATTAGACCTGCAAATTTAGGACGATATTCATGATTACTGCGAACACTGCAAAGTGGTGAGGTGAGGGAAATTTATTAGGTATTTATGATACTGACGATGCTGCTACAGTTCCGCAAACAGAATTGCTTATGATTTAGTGAGCGCTAGAGGCAAACAGTGATTGCACGCTGAGCTGGCTAGCGCGGCCGTTCAACCCGGCCCTGGCCTCGCGGGCCCACCGGCGCACCACCGCTCCACCGGCAAACATTATTCACGACCACATCAACACGCTTCGATTCACCTACAAATTGCCCATACACCGCAACAACACCGAAAAAATAACAACACAAATGACGTGTACCTAGAGCACTTACAAAGTAATCTGATTAGAAGAAAGAAGTGGTTTCACTTCAGCCGCATGAGACTCATTGTTGATTTCGAGCAAAATATTGCACGGCGACGCACCAACTTTTAGTTTTGTGACCACATGAGCCGGTACGCTCAAAATTCTCAACACTTCACGACACTGGAAAGTTCACATTTTGTATAAAACTTCAAGTCAAGTTCGCAAAATAGGTAAGGAGAGAGAATGAACACAAGTGTTGCAAACAAAAGATGGTGTTCGCATTCGCGAGAAACTTGTGCCAGAGCGGCGGGATCCGGCGTGGCACCTACCGCCGAGGAGAGCCCGTCTCTACTGCCAGCCTGCCACCAACCAGAGAACAGCGAGCCAGCCGGCGGCGGCCAACGGGGCCATAACACTAGCACCCGCTACCTCGCACACCCCAACAACACGGGCCTAACGGTCCAATCAATTGTCTTAATCTCCGTTGCTGCTATAACCTCCTTTCAAAGATTGAACGGTAATCAAAACACGCGGTGGATAGTAAATCGAAATGTCAGTCGGTACGGTAAAATGTTCATGGGTATGCAGGTAAAAGCTCCCGCTCCTCCCGGTAGAGTGCCGCTTAGCTTGGGGCAAAAACTTGGGTCTGTTGCGAGAGCCATCTACGGCATAGCTTGGGTACAAAAGTAAAAGACGCCATCTGACGGCCAAGCGGTGAATTTAAAAGCTAGCTGGTGTGGAAGTTCGCTCATGGTGTAGAAGCCTTGCTTGATGTAGAGTTTCTCTGAGAATTGTCAAGATGTCACATGTCAATTTCAAAATAGGCGCAGCCTTATGGCGTAACTCTCTGAAGTTCATAGCGTGTGTCTATGGTTCATCTCATGCTCATACAATTTCATCGATTGCGGGGTATCACCGAAGGCTTCTAGGCTTCATTCAATGAGCTTGGGTTTAGCCTCCATTATGATGCTACTTGCGTGATACCAATTTGACAGATGAAGCTGGTGCAAGGTGTCAAACGTAAAAGTCTATATGAAGTAAGGAAATAAATTTCCCCCGGGAAATAAGTTATTCCTGAACCCGGGAATATTTTGGCGATCCCCGGAAATTCCTGATATTATGATAGATCATTAACTCTAAAAACTGTTAAAACCAATAAATCTTGGTTCAATGAACAAAAATGTGAGGAGCACTACCTCTCACTTTCATGATATAAGTACTACCTTGGACACTATTTACACACATTGATCTAGCCCCAAACTAGGATTCCCTGTATCTTGGGTACTAGATGTATATTGTATATATCATTATATGTATGTAGGTATGTATATGTCGTAACCATATCGTAAAATTGATTATATCATGAAATTGCCAACCATGGTTGAATTAGAACTTTAATTGAACGAGAAATATTTTAGGGCAAAACACCCCGATAGCTTAGGTGAAGACTGAAAGGGGTGAGCGCTAGGAAGCCCCCGAATCGTGTTAGTTCGACATGGATATCACAAAAAGCACCACAATAGTACTGAATAAAACATGTTTTTGTGAAATTCAACCCTTTCTGATAGTTTAATGAAATAATTCGCCATTTCATGATATGATCAATCCACGGTTGGCTATTTCATGAAATGATCAAATTTTACGATATAGCTACGACTTATATAGACATATATTGGTACTTATTTATAGTTAGGTATTATATAATATTATATTCTGTATTTGTAGATACTT
This sequence comes from Argyresthia goedartella, assembly GCA_949825045.1. Classification (NCBI taxonomy): domain Eukaryota; kingdom Metazoa; phylum Arthropoda; class Insecta; order Lepidoptera; family Argyresthiidae; genus Argyresthia; species Argyresthia goedartella. The sequence goes on from OX463810.1 coordinate 19,676,263, forward strand.
CATTTATTCATATACGTATTCTGTTATAGATTAGTTATTATTGCTATTGTGCACTGACCTCCCTCTCTGTAAAATCTTTCCTGGCATGCCTAGGTTTGCTGGAAGAAATCTCTTTTTAACCCACTTCAAAAAAGGAGGACTTCTCAATTCGTTTTTGTTATGTTTGTTACCTCAAAACTGGTACTATTTATGAACCAACTTCAAAAATCCTTTTTCATTTAAAAGAAAGACCTAGTTTGGTTCTTTTTTTGAAACTTGGCCAGTAGTTTGTTTTCTAAAAAGACTGGCATTATGATATCATCGAGGTAAACCAAATTGCGTATTATCGCTTTACTGTCAGTTATCAGTAGTGTTTAAGATTATCGTCATAAGATGAATTCTGTCTCTACCTTATATCGTCGTGTAATACGTGTGGACTTGACAGTCAGACAGACAGATTTCGTAGCCATGTTTTCGCGTATTTTGACGACATTCGCATCCCAACCGGGGAGGGAAAAAAAGAGGTTGTTGCTTTTTAAGTTTTTAAATGGGTGAATTATTAGCGGTGTTTACGTTCTATATCATGAAATGAGATGCAATCTGGCTTTTTTTTCACTTGTGTGTCGTTTATTCGTATTGTATTAAGTAGACAAGTTTCGTAGTATCGTTTTCGTGTGTATGTATAGACGACATTGGCATCCCGATCGGGAGGAATAAAAAAGACTTGAAGTCGTTTTTTCAAAGTTTTTAACTTGGTGAATTATCAGAGATAAGCTCGCTTTTGTACATTGTTTTCTGCTAATGTTACGTATTTATTTATGTGTGGAATAAAGTATAAAGAAAGAAAGAAAAACCAATTAAAAGGCATCGAAATTACAAATAACAAATATACTTCGACAAATTTGTTGTCGTAAATTATGCACTTTCTGAAATATTTCTGTTCGAAGATGTCAGACAAAATAATGTATTTTCTCGACATAAATAGCATTTAAAGCCCAACCAGGAACCAAAAAAACCTGGTCTCAAGGCGCTATATAACTTTATATAGCGCCTTGCGCCATATAGTATACCCATGCAAATTTTCCGCTTCGCTAATTGCCGAAATTATTTTAAAATCGAACTTATTAGAAGTTACATTTTAAATATAACTATAAATTAACAATCATAGAGAGCTTATGATTTGTAGAGATAAAGCAGTATATGTAACTGTATATAATAATTAGGCATTAAAATACTCGTGTATTGTTATTATGAAACACTCGTATATTAAAGCCGTAAAGTAAGTACCTGAAGTCGGGTCCAAATATATAAAATAAAACCATTACGATTATGTTTTTAATTTTTTCCATTAGTTATTAAATTCAGAATCTAAATATTCAACAGATTCATATGACATTTTTATGATCTTCATGATCAGATTATACTGGTTCAATTCTAGACATAACAGACTCATTGTCAATTGTAAGAACGGATGTTTCACTATCACTGCCGCCAACATTTATAATATGTTGTTCAATTTCTCTATCAATTACCACTCCCCTGCATCTATATTTGTCTTCTAGTTTTTTTGTATGCTCACAGCAATTATTCCAAGTATCAACAGTTATATCCTCAAAACAGTTTTGTACAAGCTGCAGGAACGTGATATTATCTAAACCAACATTCTTTGTGGCAAACTTTCCTTTTACTATGCCCCATATAATTTCTATGGGATTCAGGTCACAATGATATGGCGGCAGTCGTAGTATTTTGTGACCATACTCCTGTACTAAATTATCAAACTCGTATACTGGGTTAGGTTTATTTTGATTTACGAAAAAAAACAACATACTTTGGTAGGGCAGGCTATATTATTTGATGTAAGCCATTCTGCAATTGAATTTTTTCTATTAACCGAGCTTGGAGGTTTGTTAATTTGGCTAGAATGATATCTATGCCCATGACTATATAGGTGGGTTTATTTACATTGGGTAATAATTTATTAAATACCCATTTTTTTATTAATTTTATTCTTGGCATCATGGAAATCACCTTTTTTTTTCTTTGTCGTTATAAATTAACAAAACATTCGGGACGAACCCAGTCTTGCCACCACAATGAACAATTGACAACATTTCATTTTTGGTTAGGTAAAAAGATTTAATGTCCAATGAGATATATTTCAATGCTTTACGAATACGAAACACATTCAAATATATATTTTTCCATTCATCCGTTATAAGGATACTTTGAAAACAATTCATATATCGAGGATGTAGGCAGAAGAACTACAAATACCTTTGCCTAGCACTAACAAAATACTAGCTGACACTCATTTTGGTTCGGTTTGTTTGTGTTCTCAGAAACAAACACCCGCATAAAACTAACAGAAGAATAGCACTATACAAGTTCTACATCTGCAAAAGAGAGAACGACTGAAAAAAAAAACTGCGTTCAAACCGAACGCAGTTTTTTTTTTTACTTTCTTGGACAGGCAAATACAAAGCCTTGACAATGACATTTTCTTATGTTCTGACAAAGGCAACATGGTCCATTATGCCTACATCAACTTTTTCCAAAAAGTCAAGCTTTAAAGTTTTATTTATATATGAAAAATCAAAATTTTGGAAAATGGTAAAATGAAAATCCCTTAAGCTCTACTTTCGAATTAGCTATTAAAATTAAGGGGTTAATAATTTGAAATGTTGTGAATTATGTATCTTTTTCCAGTAGCTACAGATTTAGATACGCCGGGCTCATTTTCGCTTTGGCAACATTTTACATGATTGAGCGAAGTATGAATATAACTTTCATCAAGGTATAGAACAGGCACACCACTCTCCCTTACATCTTTGACTTTTTGTAGGTACCTGTCCCTCCATGCCACTATATCATGTCGCTCCATAAGTACTGTCCTTTGATTTCTACATATTTTATATTTATAACTTAATTTGTGTAAGAGTAAACGAAGAGATTCACTGCCACCAACAAAATTTATGGATTCTTTAAGATCTGCAAGCAGCCGTTTCAAACTCGGTACTACTTTTCGGACAGCATAAATTCATGTACTTTATGCCTACTTGCACATAAATCAAAATCATCCGGTATGATTTTCTTTTTGGTTTTAGGTTTATTTTTCTTTCGCGTAGAAAATACAGCTGACTTCCCACCTTCGTTTTGTATTTTCATTAGCAAAGATCGGGATATGCCTAAAATACAACAAAATATTTAACTTATAAATAGTTACAAATTAGCCAATTCATATACTATATGTCGTACCTACCAGTCATGTTAACACCAAGGCTGGTGATGTTATTTAGAGGAATAGAGTCCAATCCTTCAGACTTTTTATCCAACAAATATTTCGATAGATTGTGAATAACTTTTCTTACGCCACTGTTAATAGTTTTCGGAATTTTCACTCACAAAACCCAAGAAATATACCATGCACATTCAACACCTCACTTTGACAGCAATCGACAGTGACATATATTACTTTACTTTTTAAAGAAACTGTTGCAATTTGAAGAAAATAGTTTCGTAGGTTTTCCGCAACATGGCGATGTTTTTATATGCTTCGTTTGACTTTTAGAAAATTATAACAAACAATAAATACTCCTTGTCGTAACTTGTACAGTACCTACAGCCTTCATATTGTTAAAGATGTATTTAAATCTGTAGAGTGTTTGATTAGTGAAATTCTCAATTCAGAAATCGGAGGAGTCTTCTTTTATCTTACGTTTTATTTTCTAAATGAAATCAAAGGGTTTGACAAAAAATATTTTCCCAGTACTTTCGTCGGTAGATAAGTACTCGAAAAACTCCACGTTATGATCGTTGCGTGGTTCATGTCGTGGGCTCGGCACGAAGAACAGCTCCCATTGCGCCGCCAGCAGCATTTTGAATATGAAGCCAATAACGAGCGTGTATTTACTTTTTTACTTATACTTTTTTACAAATTTTTCTTTGCATTATCAAACTAATATTAATAACACTATTATATTATATATATATTAGTAAATATTTTGTAATTTATTTTGACCAAATGATCAGTTATTTAAAAGCATTCGATTTAGTAACATTTTTTAAATAGAATATCCCTTTATTTGCTGTATCAGCAAAAACACATAAATATAAAAGAAATAAACAAGGCAGAGATTAAAACCACCATAGACAAAATACATTCACACCATTCCTATTTCTCATATAGATAGACCCACGTTAAAATGTAAGTGGTTTCACTGCTATGTGCACGTCACAGGAAGGCCTGTGGCGCTGATTTTCAGTCTAGGACCCAGAAAATATATATAGGTTTAAACTCGTTAATGTCACCAGGTGGCAAGTGTAAGAAACAACCTAAAATAAACTAAACACTAAATAAATAATTAAATAAGACATTCATAAATAAACATAAATAAATCAAACAAAATGCCGGTGCGGAAATAACGGATTTGCTATTGAAAGAAAATGCAGTCGGGTTATTAGTTTTCATAATAATTCCACTTGTTCATCGGCTAAACTCCAAGGGGTCGGCGGTGTGAGGGGTAGAAAATAATTAAACAATAAACGCAAATTTCCTGTGTCGCTCACGAGCTCTACACTACAGCTCACAGAGCCATCTAGTATTACATAGATGTAGGTATACATTGCATGAAACATAAGGGGGAAGCCTAAAGGGCAATAAATAGATAAAGATCAATGAGATCCCTATCACAATCCAAAGCCAATTGAGACAATTGACTCATAACTTATCAAGATGTTCAAGAGAAGAAAAGTAATAAATTAAACACAAGTTATTTATATTCCAACGACACCCAATAAAGCGAAACTTGGTGACTCATTTGGTGAGGACGAGACATGGGTTTGAAGCAGACGTGTTAGAATTTAACTGAAATCATGACACATGGCAGATTGATTCACAGTCTTAGAAATTGTAGGAGTCCATTTAGGTTGAGGTTGTGGCCAAGAGGAACGTTGCATTACTGAATAAACAAGAGTGCAAATCTCTGCCTCTAACAACCCTTATCACAAACGGAAAAAATGCGTGATGATCTTATGAAAATATGAACATAGATAATATATAAGTAGATCTCTTCCTTTCAGAATATCCTCAGTTAAATTTTAGTTTTAATTTGTGAATTGTGCTTTAACTCACTAAAATAGTGAAACAGCTTTCAGAAAATTTTAAAAATATCCCCTCAATAGTAGTTTATGTGACTGATACATAATGGAGGGCATAAAAACTCGAGAGTGTGTTTATAATACGAGCCGAAGGCGAGTTTCATAATAATATCACTCGAGAGTGCCTAATTATGTACAGTTTATCTACACACATATCATAAGCTCTCTTTGATATGTTCAGGAACCGCATGTTCGACCGGCATGGTAACATTGATTAATTGCTCTGCACTTGTTTAGCTTGTTCAGTAGTATCAACTTCACAGAAAACTAGGGGTGCGGCACGCAGGCGGGCGTCGGCGTTCGAAATTTGAATGTCATAATTTGTCGAAAATTTATACATTATGGTCATAATGTATCAACATTAAGATAATGAATGAGTTTTTACCAAGTAGTATAACATTATGCTGGTCGTAACGTGCGGTTTTTGGACGCAGTAAAGAGGGTTTATGATATGTGTGATAGATAAAAACTGTAATGGGTGGTAAAATAATCCATAGTCATAACAAATAGTTTCTGATGCTATTATATTAGGTCCTTACATATGAAATTGGCGTTTTGCATGGGAGGAACATAAAGTCGTTTTTTGACGTGATAACGTCTTTAAAATCGTTTTAGTCGGGTGACATGTTCAGAAACTTGTGTCACACCAAAACCTCACGAGCGCGATCGCAGGTATAACGAGAGAGAGACGGACCGATCTCCCGTCTCATCTCGAGCGCTGCCAGTCATTCCGTGAAACTTGTCACGCGGAATCCTCACGAGCGGAGGCTTATCACGTAAACATCTCGATCGTAAACCTATTTTACAAACAACCAATTTTGACGTGATAACGTCTTTAAAATCGTTTTAGTCGGGTGACATGTTCAGAAACTTGTGTCACACCAAAACCTCACGAGCGCGATCGCAGGTATAACGAGAGAGAGACGGACCGATCTCCCGTCTCATCTCGAGCGCTGCCAGTCATTCCGTGAAACTTGTCACGCGGAATCCTCACGAGCGGAGGCTTATCACGTAAACATCTCGATCGTAAACCTACTTTACAAACAACCAATTATTTTTTAAATATAATATATTTATTTAATCAAAGTATACCATTGCTATATATACACTTTTGCCATCTCATAGGAGGTTCTTCGATCCCTTTACTAAAAAAAACATTCGGACGGGAATCAATAACATCTTTGAAGGCGGTTTGGACTACCCCATCTGAGTTGAATTTTTTCCCTTCAAGAAGTTATCCAAATTTCGAAAAAAATGGTAATCTGTTGGAGCAAGATCCGGAGAATACGGTGGATGTCTTAGACATTCCAATTGAAGAAGAATATGGTAGCAGTCTGTTGTGCAGTGTGTGATCTAGCGTTATCATGAAGCAGCAGTGGCCTAGAGCGATTGACCAGCCTCGGTTGCTTAGCAGCTAGCTTTTCCATCATGATTTGCAGTTGCTGACAATAGACATCTGCCTTAATCGTCTGGCCAGATTTAAGAAAGCTGTAGTGAACGAAACCAGCACTAGTTACAAACGCTTACAAGTAACTTTTTTGGAGTCAATTTTCGCTTGGGGCATGGTTTGGCTGGTTCAGCAGGGTTCAGCCATTGCGATGAGCGCTTCCGATTATCGTACAGGATCCACTTTTCATCACAGGTAATGATTCGATTTAAAATCCTTTCATTATTGTGCCGGATGAGTAATGCAACGTAGCAGTCAAGATTTGCTTCACTCAGTTCGTGAGGTACCCACCTTTCAAGCTTTTCACCTTCCCAAATTGCTTCAAGTGGATTAAAACAGTTTTATCACTAACACCGCAGCCTGCAGCTAACTCGGACGTGGTTTGCTTCCACAATAGCCTTCAATTCTTCATTATCAACTTTGGTCTCCGGCCGTCCACGGGGCTTGTTCTGCAGGTCGAAATTTCCAGAACGATAACGTTGAAACCAAAAACGCACTGTGTTTTCTATTGCGGCACCGTCGCACTACACATCATTAATCCTTCGAGCCGTTTCTGCAGCACTGGTGCCACGGTAGAACTCATACTCGTAAATAACGCAATATTTCAAGTTTTCCATTTTGTAAGCTGAGTGAAGCAAGAAAAAAAAATGAGGAAAAAACAAATTAATTATTATTTTAGAAACACAATTCATGAGTAAATAGCTGTATAAATTTGAATTTGAAATTCCTAACCATAGAGGAGATATTTGAGATCAAAGTGGCCAGTACGGCGAAACGTCAATTTCATGTGTAAGGACCTTATATGTCAAAACTCGAGAAAAAAGGGCATAGATATTTTAAATTATATTTTTCCAATAAATTGGTTACTTCATCTAGATAAATACTGTTGAAAAAACAAGTCATTTTGTGCAATAATAATATTTTTATTGTTAAAGGACATTGTCCATTTTCGGCTAAGCGTGGACAGAATGTACGAGGTAATACGAGATAACCACTGATTATAAATAATTCCATTACGAATATTTTCGATTATCTAGTTGTGTAAATCGACAATTAAATCTTAAAGGGAATTTATGTGAAACACAGTCTTTAATCGGTCGACCGGACGACATTTTAATTTCGGTATTGCCATGTAAAAACTTAATAAATCACCAATTACACATAAATCACTTTGTGGTCTCTAAAGTAGCACTTTTAGTACCAATTTTTCTTTCACATAAATAAAGTAAATCAATGCAAATGCATTAATACAATACATGCGCGATTCGTCGCATTAATCGTTGTTCAAATTGACAAAAAAAAGCTCGATTTGTGGGTAAACTACTTATTCATGGAAATACTAGACAAAAATAAAAATACACAATTGTCAGGTCACTCACGCCACAGAACACAATACAAACCTTTCGTTCTGTGTTTACCGTTTCGATAATTCGTGAATATGTTTGTTTCTACTTTGGCTTGTTATAATGGACCCCGATTCTGCGTTTGTTGATGTGTTATTGTTATTGAAATGTTATTTTATTTGAACATAACCTCTCAGTAGACATACAGGAAAAACTCACGACACAGGTATATTGACACAAAATAATTACTGTTATTGGTTTCTTACCAACCTGTACTACAAAACCTAATAGTTAGTTTCGATTCAAATGTCTGTTCACGTTTTTCATGAAAACACGAGTTCACAATCAAATCAAATCATTTATTGCAAGTAGGCAAAATAATGCACTTTTACAAGTCAAACACTTACATTAGTCTCTTATACATGGAAAAAAATAAAAAATAAATCTAATATGATCAACTAAACTAATGAGTACATAACTGATTTAAGTTTGGAAAAGGAAATTTCTCCTTCAAGTGGTGATTCATGGCTGAATTTCGCACAGGAAAAAGAAACTCCATGAACTCTACCAGTGCTTTGGAAATACGCCCGTCAGAGAAGATATCAGTACGTCTATTATGAGTTGGCGTAGTAAAGGCAACGGAAGTTACTATTGCAGTTATCGTGAAAACGCTGCTCGAACAGTAAACTGTCCTGCCTCTATTGTCAGTTTTAGTAAACGTTACTATAGCGGGTATCGTAAATACGTGAGAAGAGAAGGTATAGTTTGCTTTACGTCAAGTTAGCATCCCTGAATTATGACACTATCGTGCACTATCTCTTTCTTTTATATGATAAAGACATGGATAGAAAGAGACCTTTACCACAAAGCACCGTCTATGCACACTATTACTCCTGGGATACCATGTTTCGCAAAGAATCTAAAAAAAAATGGGCAAGTATCAGTTTCTGACATTGTTAATTTTATATTATTCTTAAGCACTGTTTAGCAAAAGATAATAAACTGAGTACCTTTGTTTTATATTATTCCTTTCTTGTCTTGTTACGGGAAATTTAATAAACCTCTTGACTATATCTGGGTCATTGAGTGCATTCGTCACATCATTTATGAAGGTATTGTTGGCTGAGAAAAAAAAATATTTCCACAGCGACACATTGATAATCTCCTTTTGCATAAAACAATAGAACACTTTATACCTGAAAATAATTAAAACAATAAATTAGCGATTATCTACAATGTTGTAAGACATTATTATTCCTCAATCTTTCTATAGAGAGAGGCAGTTCCATAGATGGTATCATAGTTCATTAATACTATCATCACATTAATTTTACTTACTTTTGTCTCAAGATTAACTCTTTGCGATGATCTTAAAATTGTATTTCGTCGTAACAGCTGGCACAAGTAACGAAATGCTCGTTTGGAGAGACGATACCATTTTTGAAATTTTGTTTCGGTATACGTCTCAAGTGCTTTATTTAGAGCTCTCGCAACTGCATATGCAATGCAGTTAGGTCATTATTTTCATCGGCTTGTTCCGCTGTTTGAATCATTTTCCAGGCAAAATAGTGCCTAGCCATGATTTTATTTCAAAACAGTAATTTTTTGTTGATTTTATAGGTTAGACATTTACTTCACTGAAAAAAATTGCGTGAGTGCCGTAACTACTACGGTTAACGTAATTTACTATAGTATCTGTCAAAATTAGTTCTCGTAATACCAAATGGTATGTAAAACATGACAGCATGTAGTGTAGTCTACGTAACTATAGCAGTAGAGTAATCGACGACAACTTATAATACCATTTTTAGTTCAGCGAAGTTACCGCTAGAGGCGCTGTACGCGTTGCCATACAAATGCTTAACTTAAGTCGCTATCGCGTATAGTTTTAAAAACTCATACTGTATCAATGAATAAAATCTGTTAACAAAAACAATTCAAATAATAACTGTAATCATTCTTTACTAAAACCTTAATTCATTCATTCATTCATAATTTATCTTTTGTTTACTCAGTATAATATTCTGAGATAAACAGCTACTCCCCCAAGTATCGGTCAACGTTTTGAATGTGCCCAGAAGCGGGGAGTTTCTATAATATCTCTGACACTTTCATCAATGATATCAAGAAGAGACAATTGATCTTTATTTTTCCCAGCCGATATTGTTAGGTAGCCGCTGGTGTAGGATAATTCTTTGGAAATTAGCTGATCATATGTTATTCTGAGTCACTTACAATCAAGAATATCAAAGTTATTGTCATCAATGAGATTACTTTATACACAGTCAGGTCATAAGTTCTGTCACACAATAAAAACTTTTGAATTTAGAACGCTGGCCACAAAAAAGTTTATTGAATTCGAATTTCGAATTTTTCATGAAAATAAAAATGTGTACTTTTTAGAATTTTCCTCATTTTTAAATATGGAGTGGAACCTTAAAGAAGACCGTGTCGCAGTTATTGCGTTGCATCGTTGCGGTTACGCGCCAATTCAGATTTTCGACTTACTGAAAAATTTGAATATAACCAAAAGATTCGTTTATCGTACCATAAAACGATACAATGAAGACTCTAGTGTAGATGACAGGTCAAGAAGTGGTCGCCCTCGCTCTGTTAGGACTCCAGCAGTGATAAAAGCTGTGAAGGCGCGAATTCAAAGAAATCCCATACGTAATCAGAAACTGTTGGCCCTTCAGATTGGGTTAAGCAGGACCACGGTGAAAAGGGTGTTAAATGAAGACTTAGGGCTTAGGGCATATCGAGGAAAAACAGGACATCGTTTGGACGCTCGTTTAATGGACCTGAGACTGAAGAGATGCCGCGCTTTGTTGAAGCGGTACGCGGGAAAAAAACATCGGGAAATTCTTTTTTCGGATGAAAAAATTTTCACCGTGGAAGGGAGCTACAACAAACAAAATGATAAGGTGTACGCACACAGCAGTGAAGAAGCGAGCAACCGTATTCCGCGTGTCCAACGAGGTCATTTTCCATCCTCGCTCATGGTTTGGTTGGGAGTCTCTTATTGGGGCTTAACTGAGGTACATTTTTGTGAGAAATGCGTAAAAACGAATGCAGTTGTGTATCAAAATACAGTCCTCAAGAACCTTGTGGAACCTGTTTCTCATACCATGTTTAATAACAGGCACTGGGTATTCCAACAAGATTCTACGCCAGCTCATAGAGCGAAAAGCACACAAGACTGGCTGGCGGCGCGTGAAATCGACTTCATCCGGCACGAAGACTGGCCCTCCTCCAGTCCAGATTTGAGTCCGTTAGATTACAAGATATGGCAACACTTGGAGGAAAAGGCCTGCTCAAAGCCTCATCCTGATTTGGAGTCACTCAAGGCATCCTTGATTAAGGCAGCCGCCGATATTGACATGGACCTCGTTCGTGCTGCGATAGACGACTGGCCGCGCAGAATAAAGGCCTGTATTCAAAATCGCGGGGGTCATTTTGAATAAACTTTATTACCATAAGAATCTATGTTTTATTAAGTTCATTTTGCTATATAAATGTTTACATAAATAATAAACATGTCTAAATTATTTCATATTGCACATGTGACAGAACTTATGACCTGACTATGTATTTCAAATGTGGAAAGGATTCCTGTGGAAGGTTGACATTTGTTTTTCTTATATTGGAGTAGTTTTTATTCAAAGACGAGAATTAGAAAAACATTCTTTGGTTCATTCCAATTACTTGAAATTTTCTTGATATGGACCGCACCAGTGGGTACCAGTCTCTCGGGTAATAGATTTGGCAATTTGTTTTGGATTTCGTTTTTTCAATTGCAGCATGAACGTTGTCACAATCCATTCGAGTATGACCTGGGACCAAAAACTTATGGTCAATTTTAAGGTATGGGAATTCCTTAATACTGTTCTGGACAACAATCGGAATAGCATATGAATTGAAAATTGTTCGCTGGCAGAAATGTGTATGTAAAAGGATGTACACAGGTAGCTACTTGGTTTGTGCCTCTGGCTGCGATTGCTTCATGCCACATACCTATAACAGTAAGCTTTCCTATTCGTCGAGTTGTAAATTGTCAAATTGTATGTGTACAATTGTCTTTTGTAGAAGGTTGATCCAGCTGTAAGGTTAGGGGTAGGCAAGCATTGTTGCAAGTCAAATGTGAGATAAAGCACTGTATCATTGGAATAGCGTGATATTTTTTTGTCAGAAGTCTTCAGGGCATATGCCATTGCGGCTTCATTATGGTGCTCCCTTTGTAATAGAGTAAGCGTGAGCTTTTTTTCTTCAGTCTTTCCTACATTCATCAAACTTGCTATCTTTTATTGAATTTACTTCTTCATCAATGGACTCTGGGGGACAGCTAGATGCTATTTTCACTGACTATAGCAAGGCATTTGACAGGATAGATCACAATATTCTTCTGCAAAAATTACTTTACGCTGGTATTCACGGAAATTTATTCAGATGGTTCACTTCCTATATTGAGAATCGGTCTCAAGCAGTTGTCATAAATGGTTTTACTTCTTCTTGGAGAGATGTCCCTTCAGGTGTCCCTCAGGGTTCCCTTTTGGGCCCTCTTTTGTTCATTATATTTATTAATGACATTAGTTCCTGCTTTAAACACTCTCATTTTCTTTTGTATGCCGACGACATGAAGGTCTTTAAACAAATTACCAATATAAATGACTGTCATCTCTTACAGGAAGATCTAGTCAGATTTGAACACTACTGTAATGAAAACCGTCTTGATCTTAACGTCTCCAAATGCTACTCAATTACATTTACACGTAAACCTCAACCCGTTACTTATAACTATTTTATTAAATTTACTTCCATTGACAAGGTTGAAAAAATACGCGATCTTGGTGTTATCCACGATAGCAAATTATTATATGATGAGCACATTGATCACATTGTGAAGAAAGCTAATATGGCGCTGGGATTTATTATGAGAGCTAGCTCGCAGTTCACGAGTGTGAAGGTTATCAAAATTTTATATTGCTCTTTCGTACGTAGTATTCTCGAGTATTGCTCCGAGGTCTGGAATCCTCAATATGAAAAATATATAATTAGAATTGAAACTATTCAAAAACGTTTTATGAGGTTTCTTCAGTTTAAGAGCAAACAATTTGACAACTCGTATAAAGCGAGATGCAAAAGATTCCACATTTTACCATTGCATTTAAGGCGTAACATAGCTGATATTGTTTTCTTGGCGAAAGTAGCCCAAAATAAAATTGATACCCCTTCACTTTTATCGTTGATTAATATTAAAGTACCTACAAAGTCGACTTCCCGTAAACATGTTTATCTGTCTGTGGCTCAGTTTAAAACTAACTACAGACAGAATTCATTTTTCATTAGAGCTCCTTCTGAGTTTAACAAGCTTGTGCAATACCCTAGTATAGATCTTTTTAATTCTAGCATTAATAGTTTCAGAAGTGTTATCTCCAAAACCTGGTTTGATCATGTGGTTCTCTAAGCTCCTTTAGTTTTATATTTTTTCTAATAATTAGTTAATAGTCTTCTCTATGTTTCTCGTTCATTAAGATTTTGTTTCTCGATTAGGTATAGCAAGTTTAGCTTTTTATATGCGGAAACATCTAAGTGGTTTTTAGATTTTTAAGTAGTATTTTTACATTGTTTTTTCAAACCGTTTGTTTCCCAAATAAACTAAAATAAAATAAAATAAATAAAATAAAATACTATACATATATACAAGTTACCAAAAAAAGAAATTCAGTCACTTGAAATACATCATCTGTGAAAATTTAAACTGACTAGTTATAACGGTTTAGACACTATCGCAAAAAACAACGAAGAAGTTAGATTTTTTGTATGGGTTTTTTTTTATATACTTATTTATTTATTTTTTTTACTTATTTAATTTTCTATTTATAATATTTGTTGTTATAGCGGCCACAGATGATGATGACCAAGTATCAAATTACTTTTTTTGCACTATGCTTCGTGTTACCAGCTAAAGATATTTTGAATTTGCCGCTTTTTTTTTGTGCAGCCACTCGCTGGTCAAACTTTATCATAATATTTAAATATAGAATTATTTTTTTTCAAAGTTAAGCTAAGGATGTTATTGACAGTTAATAAAAAGTAGCCTTTAATAAAAAGGAGTAATAATAGAGGTTGACGTGTCCTAATTGCACTTATATTGCACGACGTAAAATGGCGCAAAACTCAGTTTATTCGTTTTTTTTTTGCTATTTGGTACTAATTAGGAATTCGATAGTAACAGAAGAAAAGGAAGAATAAAATAAAATATTCACAATAAACATAAATGGTTTTATTTTTGAGAAAAGTATAAGTGCCATCCTGGCCTCGTATTATAGCCGGACCTCGCCTTCGGGTTGGCCGGCTAAATCATACTCGTCCAGGATGGCTTAATTACTGGTCTCTGCAGTAATGTACTATTACAGTACAGATTATAAGCGGCAGATAAATATTCAAACCAGGAAGCTTCGAGCAATTTCGAGAACAGCATTAATTCTTTTGCAATTAGTCAAAAAAGTGTATTTAAGCTAATCGAAAGTCTTGATCCTAACAAAAGTGCTGGGAATGACTGCATACCTTCTAGCTTTATCAAAGGATGTGGTGAATTACTGGCTAAACCGCTCTGCATCATATTTAACATGTCTATTCGGGAATCTTTTTTTCCTTCTAAATGGAAAGAAGCCCACATTGTACCGGGGCACAAAAAGGGGTCTAGGTATTACCGTCCCATATCTATCTTAAGCACCTTTGGCAAAATGCTCGAAAAGTTTATATTTGAGCATATTTATCCCGTTGTTATGCAGGGTGTCCCAGAAGAGCAACATGGCTTCACCAGGGGTCGGTCTGCCATGGACGTGCACGTCCAATCTGGCCGTATTTATAAGTGACGTCTTCGTGGTGTCTTCTCATGGGCAATTTGACGCGGTCTATACCGATTTCGAAAAGGCCTTTGATCGAGTGGACCACATCATCCTTCTCGGTAAATTACATTCACTGGGTATACGGGGTTATTTGCTGCAATGGACTGAGTCCTACATAACAAACCGCAGGCAGGCCTTAGTTGTTGGTGGTTTCCGGTCGGATTACATTGGCATACCCTCAGGGGTACCTCAAGGCAAACACATATAAGTGTGTACACATAACATTCACAAGAAAAACCAATTCAATTTCCTTTGATTACAAGCTAAATAACACTGCAATAAATAAATGCAATATCGTCCGAGACCTGGGCGTTATTCTCGACTCAAAATTAACCTTTTCAGCTCATATAATCAAAAAAGCTTATCAAAATCTGGGTTTCCTCTTTCGCACGTGTAACAAATTTACAGACACTACTTGTATTAAAATTGTCTATTTCGCTTACGTGCGAAGCGTTCTCGAATACTGCAGTCCAATTTGGAACCCACTTTACACAACACATGATATTGATAAATTGGTAACAGACATTGCTGTCCCGAAGAAACGTACACGACACACGAATATGTTTTTTGTACCCTCCGATCGCACTAATTATGCCTCTAACAGTACATGTTATAGGATTCCAAACGTTTCCAGGACCTTGACCCATTTAGCAACACAGAAGGTGCATTTAAACGATTAGTTACACTTGAGTTGCTGGATGAAACTTAAGCTGTCTCATTCTTACTTTATCATTAGAAACAGCCCCATGTAAGCCCTCCCCCCCCCCCCCCTACTTCATTCTGATACAGTAGGTAAATTACTCACCTTCTTTGCGCCAGCTGTATGCGAATGCCTAACTATCAGAACTCCCAGTTAATAAACTTTCATACTTATGTTCTCTACTAGATCCCCCCCGAAACACACATGCACACCACAAACACTTACACCCATACTTTCACTAACTTGTTGTGTAGTACCTACTGTACCTACTGTATTTCAAAAATTAATGTCTTTTATATTAAATTTATACAAGCTTTTATTTAGTTTCACCTGTCCCGTTGTCTGTCTGTCTGTAATCAAATCTTGCAAGTTAAATTTGATCCACTTCCCGGTTTCCGATTGAGCTGAAATTTTGCATGCATGTATAAATCGGATGACAATGCAATATTATTATGACATAGAGCTGATCTGATGGTGGAGCTGGAAGGTGGCCATAGAAACTCCGTCATTAAACGACGCAATCTCATCGAGTTTGGGCTCGTTTAATTTGACTTGACGAGTACTTTGACACTAGATGGTAACCAGGGTCTGATGATGGAGCTGGAGGGTAGCCCATAGAAACTCCATAATTAAACGAAGCAACCCCATCGAGTTTGGGCTAGTTTAATTTGTTTTGACGAGTACTTTGATACTAGATGTCCGACCCCAAAGCCGAGTTAAGTCTTTAGCGGGTCTTCAAATCGAAGAACTTGACTGCCCAAAGTTGACTTCGAAGAAACCTTGTAATGTTGATGCATTAGAAGAAATGGATAGAATGAGAAACGCTACAAATAAATAACTGGTGATTACATAACTAATTTAAACATTATTTAACCTTACTAAAAATATGTAAAAAAAAAATACATATATAAATATATAAAATACATAAACTTTAAGTGCTCAAAGCAGCACATATTATGTGAACGTACTACGGACTACGTAACGGAAACACGCTACTACGTGCTACGAACTACGTCGTAGTAAATCTCAATTCAAAAATACTAAAAAGTTAAAAATAAAACTAAAGAAAAAAAAACTTTTTTAAAAACAAGCTTTTATTAAAAATGAACTAAAAATTAAAGTGTAAAGGTTTTAATGTTAAAAATATATAATTATGTACGGTATGTAATTATTTTGTCGTAGACGAAGAAGCTTAATTATCGTTTAAGGTTACAATGAACTTATAAAGTAATATATTTGTTATTGGAGTTAATTTATTTTAAACTTTTTAGTTCATTTTTAATAAAAGCTTGTTTTTAAAAAAAAAATTTTTCTTTATTTTTTATATCTTAAGTTCTACATTGTAAAATCCTTAATATGCTCAATTCTAAGTTTACTTGTAAGTTTATTGTATTTGAACGGCTGTGGATTTTTGTTAAATTAATAAAATAAAAAATAATACATTTAGTTTGTTTTTGTAGCAAAGTTGTTGAAAAGCGCGCCCGCAATTTTCGGTTTGACAGTGGGATTCTTATGTGAACTGAGTAGTATGAATGTATGATAAATAATTACTCTAATTGTAAAAGCTCAGAATACGGATAGTTAACTGATAATTAAGTTGTCAAATTACTTACTTGAAACGAGATAAAATAGTGTCACCGAAGCTCCGCGATGACGTGCACCTTCCACGTTGTCACTGAAGGAAGGAACTGAGGTGCGTCCGCGCAGCGCAGTGCAGTGTTGTTAATTTGTTATAGTAAAAATTTGAATTGCTGTATCTAATTTTCAAATTGCCGTATTTATTTTTTAAGAAATGTTTATTGTAATAATTGGCGTATTTCTGAACGGTAGTGAAAATACTGCCGTATAATCTGAAAAAAGTCATGGAATGCCGTATATTACGGCAACTGTCGTATCAATAACAACAGCGTGGCGGGAAAACCCCCCGCATCCCCTTAACACCCCCTCAACCGTTCAAGTTAGCCCAATTCGCAGGACAATTATGAAGCAATTTTAGTGCACATAATAATTATTGACGTTAAGCTTATTTACACGAATTCAAAAACAAAACAAAAATGTGTATAATTATTTAACAGCAATTATATCCATGTTCACAAAAATAATCGAGTGATTTTTTGGTGCACTAAGACTTAACTGCACTTATATCCATGTTCACGAAAAATACGTATTTTTTTGTTCAATTACGCTTAACTGCATTTAAATTCATATACACTATCCATACACACTTTTTTCACATTTTGTTAAGTTATAACTCGACTTATACTCGTTATATCAAAATTCTATCTCCGTTATTTATTGAGCTAAGTGAAAACGGGTCAGACCATTCGATAGACAATAAAAAACCGGCCAAGTGCGTGTCAGACTTCGCACATTTAAGGTTCCGTAATAAATTTAGAATATAAGCTAAAAAAATAAATTAGGAAAGTACTCACTTCACAATACCTGATACACCTAGCCAAAATATCACTATCATTCTTCACCAGCAAACAATTACTTTGTTTTTCATAGTGTTTGTATGAATGACAAAGTTATATTTACGGTTTTTAATAAATGTTAATATCTTAAAAACTGCTTATTTTATTTTGTTCAAATCAATTTTCGTTGAAAGTGTTTATTGAGATTCACAACATATATATTATTTAGATTTTTCACTCTCTTACTCTAAAAGTTAGAGGGGGGGACACAATTTTTTCCATTTTGGAAGGGTCTGTCTCTTTAACGATTTACTTTGAGGAAAAATGGTTTCAGGAAACATATGTACGAGGAAAAATGGTTTCAGGAAACATATGTACGAGGAAAAATGGTTTTAGGAAACATATGTACGAGGAAAAATGGTTTCAGGAACCTCAACGTCATTTTCAAAGACCTATCTATAGACACTCCACATATATAGGTTTGAAGAAAAAAAAATTGGTTTCAGTTCCATGTATGTGTATGGGGAGCCGCCGTATTTTTTTTTTTTTGTATAAAGTCGTAAAGCGGTTCACAGAATAGATCTACATATCAAGTTTCAACTGTGTATTCCTGATGGTTTCGGAATAAAGTTGCTGTGACATACAGACGGACAGACAGACATGACGAAACTATAAGAGTTCCTTGTTTCTCCAGGGAACCCTAAAAATGCTACAAGATGCATTAATAAAATCATTTTCGATTTAACTCCACTTTTCACGGGACAAACAGATTTGTTTCCTATTTAGGCTGATAACTTTTGAACCGCTGAACAGATTGTAATAAAAATCTAAATTTAGATCTTAAAAAAAACATAGCATCATCGCAGATTAATAAAAAAAACGCATTAAACTCCGTCCAGCCGTGTGGGCGCTAGAGTGCCACGGAGAAACAGACAGACAGACAGACGCTTCAAACGTATACAGAATTTTTCCTCGGTGATTAAAAAGGAATTACATCAGAACTGTAACATAACATTATGTTATTTACGTAACACCAAACAAAGAAGGTATTGCAAGATTTGCAAGTGCAACAGTGGAAAGTGAATAACAATGGATATCCTTTCTGGTCCAGAAGTTGCTTCCGGCCTAGATGCACTTGTTTCAACAAACTTGTGAAAGTCTTCGCCTTTGTTTTAGTGTTGAGATAATGGCAAAGACATAAAAGAGGTAAAAAATAAAAACACATATTATTAGAAAATACCTAGTTACCAAAGTAAATATCAAAAACTGATTGATGAGTATAGCAATACACCGATGAATGGTATTATGCAAACATTTTAAAATCGATATCTACTAATTAAACATTACTAGGATTTTCAAACACCAAAACCCACTAGTAATTAGGTATCCTATTATTCAATATTGAGTTATTATAGTAGTTTATGTGACTGCTACATAATGGAGGGCATTAATACTCGAGAGGCTCGTTTCATAATAATATCACTCGAGAGTTTTAATGCCTAATTATGTAGAGTTACATACACTAGTTTATCTACACACATATCATAAGCTCTCTTTGATGTGTTCAGGAACCGCATGTTTGACCGGCATTGTGGCTCAGCAGTTGTTTAGCTTGTTCTGTAGTACCAACTTCACGCAGACGGGCGTCGGCGTTCGAAATTTGAATGTTAGTACCAACTTCACAGACAAACTAGGGGCGGCACGAGGCCGGCGGCGTCGGCGTTCGAAATTTGAATGTCATAATGTGTAGAAAAATTACACATTATGGTCATAATGTGTAATTTTTCAGATAAGGAATGAGTTTTTACCAAGTAGTTTAACATTATGCTGATCGTAACGTGCCGTTTTTGTACGCAGTAAAGAGGGTTTATGATACGTGTGTAGATATATTTTTTTATCCGTAAGTACCACATCATTAGAATGCTGCAAAAACGTCTAATTACCACCTTATTAAACTTCATATGGAACTTAAAAATGAAACAATGAGTGATGATCGTGTGAGAAAAATAATGTTTCGGAGAGTGATAATAATTGGTGGTGGAATGAATTATCTTTGCTAATTTTAAAGTTTTGTGATGCCGGTAATAAACAAGTTGTTTTCTTAGTTTATTTTTTCCTTATCATAGGCTTCAATGGCCTCTTGGCCTTGTCTGCGCAGGTCGCTGGTCGCACCAGCACCTGCCAACAATGCTACAAAAACTGGAGGTTTACAAACTTTAAGTACCCGTGACCATGAGCGTGAAGAGCCTAATTTTAATTGCAAAGTTTGGAGCGTGGAATGACTTTGGATATTAAGTACAGGAGTAATATCTTCATATACTCGTAGTAGCTACCTCTACAAACAACCAGATGAATGTATGTTACATACGGTATCCCCGTGTAAATATTTGTTTTACTCAGTCTCTAGTGAAACTTCTTACGAATGATTAGTTCCCTGAAGATCCGTGACATAAATTATGGCTATACTGACAATAAGTAGACAGACATAATGGACAAGTTTAAGTCTGATCTCACTGAGTAGAAAGTTCAATAAGACTTGATCCGACAATTAAATTAACCTATCAGAATAATAAGTAAGAGCTCAATCAGTTGTTCTGATTTCTCTTATTCGTAAACAATCCGTGATCAATCAAATTGTCGTCGCCTCGAATTCCTCGAATTGCGCGACCGACTATTAGGGACAAGTTTTTGTTATCAAAACGGAAACCCAGTATGGTGAAACATCTTCGTCTCATGTGTATGTCTAACTAACGGTACTAGCGATAGTCGCTCAGCGTACCGTAACAGTGTTCCCAGAGCTCTCATACTGAAACCGTATACCATTGTTGATGCAGCGCCGGGAGCTATTGATGCGTGGCTAGCAACCACTGAGATGGTCAGCCACAAGAGCGCTGTGGCGTTTTAATTTAAAGGGTAATCGATAGGTATTTCCGTGAAAGAAGTTCGCAAGGAAGGTCCATAGAATACGGAGTATCGTGTGTATTTCTGTTGTCAAGTGGTGCGCAAGAAGAAGACTATGAGCGTCGGCCGCACCGGCCCCATTATCAATCGAGGTTGATAAGACGATGAAAAAGCTATTTAGACCGACTACGCATCTAAAGTGGCGTCATTCTTAGAACAGTCAACAGTAGGATCAAGGCGGTCAAGGGCTTTGCGTCAGTCTCCACCTTTTTTCGCTTAGAAAAGGAAGGGTGTCCGACGCATAGCTAATGTCGCAACTGTTGACAGATGCCATGATACATGGTACTTCTAAGAATGACGTTGATGGTTTAATTATTTTCCTAATGCCCAGATAGAGTGAATAGAGAGTTGCATTTCCTAATGATATCATAATAACAAGATGCAGTGAAACCTTGACACGATTTTCATAGAAAGTCGTCGCACTGTTAGCTCTTCCAGCAAGTACCATCTACCTACCCATCATCGGTGCGTTTCCATTTGTTTTTGCGTTTTTCATGAACAATCCAACAAAGTGCTTCACCCGATGCGCTCTTTCACACGAGACCATTCACAGGCAGCAAGGTAATGGAAAACTCTTGTATTGCAGTACTAAACAGTTAGAAGATTTCTTGTTGCTTGCAATGTTAATGTGTTACTTCCGGTTCACTGCAACACGTACAACGATACTAACTGACGTTTAGAACATTATTGATTGATGGTTTTGTATCCCAGGAGGAGGGTATTCACGTATCCAGGCTGTAACATAGTATGAACAACAATTCAATGTGAAAATATGAAAGTAGCTACTAAAATTATTCTAACTGAAAACAGATTTCCCTGTAACCCCATAAGTTTGTCAGTACGATTTTGTTACATACTGTAGATAGCTCTTATGCTGCTTTTGCGCAAGCAATCGCGATAAGGATGCCTGGAAAATAGCTGTGACCCAAATATGGTCGATTGTGCTTTGTAAGGCCCGTAACACGCGCACATTACGCATTATCTGTACTAGGTTATATGCCAAAACAAGCTTTTGTTAAGTTGGGCCGGCCTATGTTGTCAATAGAGCTTTGAAATGGAACCGCGAAGGTACGGGCGTAGGTAAAACTTGACTCCCTATTGTACAACAAGTTGATAATACTAGACTGGGTTGTGCTGTGATGTGTGGGGCCTATATCCAGGATAGGCTGAAGTCGTTGATGATATTACGTACCCTATCTTCTTAAGCGCAGTTTATGCTATACACAAACAACTTAAATGTTATTCAAGGAAGCCGAGGAAAAAATTAATACAGTCATTAGATAAAATGAAGTTGTCAGTTAGACGACGCGACGGGTGGTGAAAAATAATTTCGAGCAGAATTTTTTATTTGGTAATAATTTGTTATATGGTTTATAAAATATTTTTTGTATTTAGCCAATACGGTATTCCACTGCTGCTTAAAGGCTTCGCCGGTTTGAGCCCACAAAAATATTTAATATCATTAAAGTCAAACCTTACGACTTTAGAAAAAAAACAACAAATAATAGTAGTTGTGACTGATACATAATGAAGGCCATTAAAACTCGAGTGTAGGTTTATGAAACGAGTCGAAGGCGAGTTTCATAATAATACACTGGTTTATTTATACACATATCATAAGCTCTCTTTGAAGTGTTCAGGAACTGCATGTTCGACCGGCATTGTGCATGGATCATTGCTCTGCACTTGTTTAGCTTGTTCAGTTCACAAACTAGAAGAGGCGCGGAGGCGGGCGGCGGCGTTCGAAATTTGGATGTCATAAAATGTCGAAATATTCATACATTATAGTCATAATACTCATAATGTATCAATATTCAGATAAAAATGAGTTTTTACCAATAAGTATATCATTGTGATGGTCATAACGTGCGGTTTATTGGACGCAGTAAGGAGGGTTTATGATACGTGTGTAGATAAAAGTTGTTTAGTACCAAACTATTTGATGTTTCGTAATCAAGGAAATATTATCCCCTAATGAGGATGCGATTGCGGTTGGTTGGCGCTGGCACCTAGCTGTAGGTTGGTTGGCACTGGCAGCTAGCTGTAGGTTGGTTGGCACTGGCAGCTAGCTGTAGGTATGCAATACTATGTTGCAACTTGATTCATTAGTACTTATTCGCTTGTTTCGGTTTTTATGTGTAGAATATCCGCACCAACCTATCTCCGAGTAATGTTAACTATAAAATAATTAATAATAATAATTAATATTTTGTGCTGAAAATTCTCCATTATTATATTTGTCTAAGTCTGAAATCATATGAATGCAGTAATTAAATACTAGTGGCCCTGTGGGCAGTAGACCTCGCTAACAGGGGGGACTGTGAACCAATTTATAGGTAAGTATTTTAGATTCAATCAGAATCAAATAGTAAAGTAGCCGCACCAATAACTTTGTTAACTACATTAAAATACAATCTATTGACTTTTCACTAAATAGTTATAGTCTATTTCACTCACTCTCATGGTCTGTATAGTACTAATGTGTCTCATTTCGAGGATATACGTTAATTTGATACCCCACACGATAGGTTTGAGAAAAAAAAGCCCATACAAAAAATTAATGACGTCATATCCCCCCCCCCCCCCCCCCAAGGGGAAAATCGAGAAAAGCTCTCGACAAAAAAAATCTTTTAATTCAAGGAACATGTGTGCCAAGTTTTGTGAAAATGGCTTGAAAACTGTGGCCCCTAGACCGGAACTGACAGACACACAGACATAGAGACAGACGAAAACAAAATCGGCCTCCTATCTTGTCGAAATCGAGCCCTTTGCTCGCTTCACTCGCTCGGTCAAAAAATCGGCCAAGAGCGAGTTGGACTCGCGCACCGAGGCTTCCGCACAAATAGTTTTTTTTGTGAAAGTACTACAAATTTACAGTTTTCAAATTGGCTAGCCCTTAGAAAGACCGCGGGTTCAGATGACCTTTTTCCTTTTTCTTATTTATATAAACGACCTACCCGATTATGTTAATATCAAGCACAGATTGTTCGCGGAGGATACTTCCTTACTCTTTAAAGTTAAAAGACAACAACAATTTTATGACGGTGTGAACAATGCTATCTCCAAAGTAGTTGATTGGTTTACAGCAAACTATCTTCTACTTTTTTTTATAAACATGTTGCGCCCACAACTGTCTGTCCTGGGCCACGTCCGTCCACCCTGGCAGAAACGCATCGAGGTCGTCCCGCCATCTCCGTCTAGGTCTGCCCCTACGCCGGCGTCCGTCCCGTGGCACCCAGTCAGTGACAATGTTCGCCCACGTGGCCGGGTGCACGCGACAGATTGGCCGGCCCAGTTCCATTTGAGGTTGATAGTCTGCACGCCTACGTCGGCAATGACAATGCAAAAATGCCAAAAAAAAAGGTAATTTCCCCACAAATACCACCCCATGGACCCGAATGCTTGAAATGGCGATTTAAAAAAAAACGATATCCCCCCAGGACAGAGTCTTGGCTTTTGGCCCATGACACAGCTAGAACTGGCTCTCTGTCGGGAGGGTCTCTAGCTGACGGTGTTCCACCGCGCTTTCATACCTCACAGGGGGTTGACCTGGCTGCCGACGAGCGACGAGTCTCAGGCGCGCCTGAGAAGATCTCCAGCTCCTTGCTCCAAGCCAAGGTTGAAGTCACCGCCAGGTCAATCTATGTCCGTTCCTTATTCTAATTATGCGTGGGTGTTTCGCAGCGAAACACACGAATCACACGCCGCACGCCGCTATAAAAAGGCTAATCAGCCCGGAGGGAGTACCGAACTCTCACGTTACGGGTGTGGAGTAAGCGCGGAGCCGAACTTCGGCAAACAAAACCTCGCTTTTGGAAGGCAGATTCCTCTCCGAAATCTCGGCGAACAACACGCGGCCGACGTGGAAATTCAACGGGCTACATTTTTTCTCGTCTGTCACAAGTGACAGCTTAGTTCCAACTCATGGTACATAGACAAAAAAGAAGGCTGCGTTCCGATTTATACTAATCGCGACGAAACCGCAACTAGGCACCGTTCGGTTCTAAACACTAATGATGTCCAACGCTTCGCATATTTTGAAATCTTCTATAAAGACACTCACCATGCAAGGGGAAAATCAGCAAAAGCATCTTAACCCGCAGTCTTTCTGTGCTATATATATTCTTATGAATTAGATTCGTGCCAAATTTAATGATTCTTGGTCACGGGAAGTATCCTATCGGCTTTACTAATAAAATAAGTTATTCCCAGTTTAAGCTGTTAACTTATACAGTGTTTTGTCTTGCTTTGACATTTACTCGACGCATGAAAAGCACAAAACATTGTATAAGTTAAACAGTGAATAACTTTTTTTCATTAGTAAGGCCGTTTAGGTATGGATTCCCTTGCATTCAAGCAAATTCAGCAAAATTCTGATAAAAACGACGGTATCATCTGATTGCATTGACTCATACATAAGTTTGAACATTGCACAACTTCAAATTCATAGAAGATTTGAGTCATCGATATTAATTTCAACTTGATACACGTTGCTGATAAAAATTGGTCTTTACAGACGGACAGACAGACAGAGAGGCAGGCAGACAGAAGTTTACAGTTTTCTGATTTCCCCTTTATTTGTGCTATAAGAACTTACTTCATGCCAAATTTCATGATTCTAGGTCAACGGAAAGTGCACTGTACGTTTCGATTCCCTTGTGAATATGAAGAAATTTCGGCAAAATTGCGACAACACCACAGAGGTCGTAAGACAGACAGTCGGACAGACGGACACCGAAGTGAACCTATAAGGGTTCTTTTTTTTCCTTTTAAGGTACGGCATCCTAAAAACTAAAAAACACGACTGCGGAACTGTAAAAAGCATAAAACAAGGAGATAAGACGTAAACGTAATTATTGAGATTACAATTTAAATGCATACGAAAGGCAATCTCTCACAAAACTCTAGCACAGTGGGTTAAATTTATTTGATTTGAAACTGTACTGTAATAATTTTATCGAATCTCAACAATCAAGTAGTTTTGTGCATTTTAGTGTACCGCCGGGTTTTTTTATTTTTTTATTACGTCACATATTTTCTGCGTTTTGGTATAAAATTACGAGAAATCTGTAAATTCTTAGTTTAAAACTAAGTTGTATTATCATAACAAGATTAGTAAATATTTCCGTACTCGCCATTTAAATCCCTATATTTTGATACCCCAGTCGAGGGTCTTCAAAAAAGTGTTTTAGCCCGTGCATCAAATACGCCATTTTTTTCATTAAATTTCTTAGCTAGTAAAACTCGCAATATCAAGAGGAGTCTAATGTCGTATCATTTATCAAAATCTGTTGAGCCGTTAAGTAGCTTCGAGGGACACTGGAACAGACATACGTACATATGCACATACAGGTCAATCACATAACCCTCCTCTTTTCCGCTTCGCTGCAGTCTGCACCTTTAATTACGAAAGGCTAGTATTTAATCACACATCAAAAATACTGATTTGCACAGCAAAGAAATATCAACAAAAACACTTTTTTTATATTTTAAATATTTTATGTGTACTTAAGTTTATGTTTTAAGTATTTTTTGTTGTTCTTACATGTTCAACCTAACACGAAGGATAAAGGGGGCTTCGCTTCGCTCACCCCCTTTACCTTTCACCTAAGCTTCCACAGAACTATGCCCTGATATTTGCTGTGCAAATCAGTACCTATTTTTGATGTGCAGTGCAGTAAGAAATACCGATTACATTAATGGCAACTCAAACAAAAGGTGTCGATTTGGGTTAACTTAATATTTTTGTTCACTTCGACGTAGGGCAGGTATCGATCGCATAATTTTTGCTCGCGTGGCTATAACGCGGAAACAAATTGATTTTTCATTCAGAAATCCCGAACGATATATGTGACATAGGTTAGATACACGTTAGATATGTACATATATGTAAGATTGTCAAAACCATTAGTTTATAAACTAACGCATTAGATTGTAAACTATCGACAAATTATAAACCAGACCGACAGGGTTTATTATTTACGTTTATTTTGTTCATGTCAACCTAACACGAAGACTATTCGGGGGCTTCATTGCGCTCGCCCCCTCTCGTCTTCACCTTAGCTGCCGCAGTGTTTGCCCTGGTATTTCGTTTGCAATTCAAGTTTAAACCAGTTCACAATTTAACGGTTTTATTATAAACTAACGCATCATATCGTAAGCTGATACCGTTTACAATTTATCGATAGTTTGTAAACTAACGAGAGAAAAAACGTTAGACTATAAAATAACAGTTTTGACAATCTTACGGTTATATATAATGTAGTGTTATGTTACTCACATGCTATTCTTGCTTCCTAACCCTTAGCTCCAGCTCCACCATCAGTCCTTTTTGTTTGTCCTTCAGGGTGCTTGCTCTATTACGCTGGATACTTGGTGAGCTGTGCTGCTTATTATTGGTCATCACTTTTATTTCCATAGGAACCTGTAATGTTTTAAACCATAAGAATACATTAATAAATCATGTTCGCTCTGCATTTTCATGTTATCAGCACTTCTAAATCGATAGGGAAAGGGCTTACCTTTGGTGACCTTGTATTTGGCTTTCTCCGAAACTCTGCAATCTCGGGCTTCGTGCGCGCTGGTGCGCTACCTTTTTTTCTTTCGCTGTTATATAATTTTGGCTATGTGAACTTGTTAAATTTTATATTACGAGCCTGAAACTAAACTTTGACATTTGTTGACATCCTTGTTTATCTGGTTGTCATGGCAATGTCCTTTCAAACTAGTTAGCGGTCTGATATGTTTGCTGTACTTTTACAAGAATACTCTTTCTCTCTTGGCCACTCACGAAAATTACGTTTAATTTAAATAATTTTTAGAACTCTCCAAAAAGGGTATAAAAGCGGAACATTTCTTCAATTCTGGACAGTCTCACGTCAGTTTCTGAACTGGAAGTACCAGTAAAGGCCTTATCCCGGGGTCGCTCAACCCCGGGATCCTGCGAAGCCTTCAAACTCCTTCAAATCTCCAAATTCTCCATCTACAACGGGATCCTGCGAAGCCTTCAAACTCCTTCAAATCTCCAAATTCTTCATCTACAACGGGATCCTGCGAACCTTCAAACTCCCTCAAAACCTTCAAATCAATCTTCAAACAACGGGATTCTGCGAGCCGCGCCTACGCCGCTACCATTCCTACAACGAAGATTTCTACAACGGGATTCTGCGAGCCGTGCCAACGCCGCTACTGTTCCTACAACGACGATTTCTACAACGGGATCCTGCGAGGCGTAATTACAAGTACGCCCGCTACTGTTCCTACAACGACGATTTCAATAACATCTACAACAACAAATACACCTGCACCCAGGTCTCCGCTTCCTTCTTTCTATCCAGACATCTGTATTTTATAAAACCTGTTTCACATCTCATCCATCCTCATCGTCGCATCATTTTTTTTTATAGACTTCACTGTAAATACTATACTTCTAATAAACTGATACTACTAAATTTTATCTTGGTTGTTTGCTGTTAGGTTCTGTTAGGTTCTGGTTAGGTTCGGATCCGCACACGACAGTATATGGTAGAATACCTACTCGTACTCATAGTCATTGTAACGTGATACAAAGAAAATACGAATGCCCTTGAATAGTGCGATACATACACCGCAGCGAGCCAGCATAGTTGGTAGCAGTCTCCATCCATGAAGGTACAGGTTTCGTCTACCGAAGGTGGCAAAATGAAGCGAATTTCCCAAAAATATAACATATAGGTGCCGCCATTTAACTCTAGCGCTGACCGTGGCTAAATGAGAGAGGAGGGAAATATTAAAATAATGAACGCGAAACAGACGCACTGCCAAGGTCCGCGTTAGAGTTTCTTGGTTTGCGTGGTTTAAGGTTCATGTATCAGAAATATTGCAGTTAGATTCTTGGTGGTTGAAAGGACAAAACCATATTAAAATAAAGTTCATAACAGCTCACACCGCAACATGGCTGTTACGTCGGTCGCTGCGGGAGAACAGTGCGATTTTTTATTTTTTTTATTTCTTTCTTCAAAACCACTGAATGTTTCTCAAAGAGAAACACTAAATTTTAAGATATTTCGAAACCGATTATTTGATGCAAGGACCATATCAATATTCCATTTAGATCAATAGCAAGAAATCAAAAGAATAGCAAGTTTTAGGTGAAAAACATCTATTTAGTTATTTTACTATTATTTTTCTTATATTTCCCACAGACTTAAAATGTTTTCGAACACTATGATTGAACACTAAACACATTTTTGCCGGACTGGGCTGGGCTGGGGCGAACCAAGTCAGTGAGGAGTGGTCTGAGAAAGGGGAGGTCTTTGCCCAGCAGTGGGACTCAACCCCGGCTTCACAAAAAAAAACATTCAATGATAGGGTTGCCTTTTTTTAATATTTAACATAATTTTTCGGGATTTGGGAAGCGAAATTATATCAAGCTGAATTAAGTTGTTGAATGTTGAATCGTTTACATCCGATAAGATACGGAATCGCTTTGCCATCTTAGGTTAACAGTGGTATAGGAATCGTGACTCCTCTGGATAATAGCAGACAGATCATTTGTGCTAATTCATGACAAAGCTTGATTAACTTGATTAACTAGCCAATAGCAGTGTTCGGGACGTAAATTACTAATAATTAATTATGATGAAGAATGTATGTACTTCGCTATCTTGAAACAGGTTAATGGAACATAAGGCCTAGATCAGAATAAGAGGTACTTACAACAAAACCATCCAGCAAAATATGCCATGTGACGGCGACGTGCAGATTGAATAGCCATATTGAGATGAGACATTCACTTCACGAAAGGTGCCAAAATCGCCACCTTTCTCTATTGTCCACATCTGCGCAACAAGTCCCTTGCGATTGTGAAACAGCCCAATCTAATCTAATCTTATCTTATCAGTCGTTGTTGCGACCGCTCCCGACATTCCTCAAGCTGCGGCGGGCTAAGCACAAACATTAATGCATCAGTATACAGCAACAACAACCCATGACTCAAAGAAATGAGAGTCAGTTTGAAGCGACTCGCTCACATTTTCGATACATCAATATTCGTGTAGCCCCTCTGGGCGCTTCACTTCCAAGAACTCCAACCGGGGATTTATGTTTATTTGACGTATCTTTTGTTCAAACGACAAGAGAGTGACGAGACGTGGGACGTGGCCCTTCAAGTGCTTCAAAGGGCCGAGATTGTTGCGCTCTTTCTTCTCCGTCTGCGTTTATTTTTTTAACACTGAAAGAACGCTTTCTGGTGTTTGTAATTTACAAATAGCTAATGGAATTAGGTGCTTGGTGGTGATAGTAACAATGGAATATACAAAGTCAGGGTTCTTAGGCACCTCTTGCACGTGGATTTTTGTAAGCTTGTTGAAGGTAAGCTATGTTTTATGTTGAACATTCGAACACCGTAGTGCAATAACTGTTCGTGACCATGTACAAAACACGGTTTATTCCTGACTCCATTATTATTACACATGGTTTCCAAGCAACGCAGCCGCCCGGAACAATAATAAGTCCCAGCCGCATTTAAAACAAAGCGAGGTTTCTACCTACCGACATTACCAGGCAAATTCAATCGAAAATGCTGCCGTTCCACAAACTTAATTAGGAGCGTGTAATATTTCGTAAGCTATGAACCGGGCTTTTGTCTTTGTATTTTCGTTAAGAGCCGCCTCTTAGGGCCCACAAGGGATCAAATAAACCATTTGTTCATATCTATAATTATATGCCCCGCGAGCAACTTTATACAGAGTGATACAATCAAGGATAGTCACGTTTTAAAACTTTACTAAATAGGAAAGCTTCGCCAACATTGCTATTTTTATGACTATCTCTAGCTGAATGAGAAGATCTCTCTTTGTTGCTTACTTCACTGTCAGATTTCTATCACAGTCAACGTTTTCAGTAACAATCAAAAGTAAGCAAATAATTATTCTGAATTAGGTAGTCGCATAACTGTTCAAGGTGAAAGTATGAATATTAAATGAGTGTTAGCGTCACGAACATATAGACACCGTTTATTTATAAGTTTATGCTATCTTAGGATACTTTGGTACTGTCGACGGAATTTATGAAAATTGGAACCATGGTCTATGTATGCCACTAAAGCACGTTTGTTGCTATGACGACGTTGCAAGCATTATTTACACGTACCAAGGCCTGTATGGTCGAAATTCATTTTTTTACTAGGAACTTTTCTTAAAGATGTCATATAACTATGAAAGGTATCGTATGTTTTGATCATAGAGTTATTTAATAAACAACGAGTTTCCTAAATTTGAGGTTTTGACAATTTATAATTGGCATTTCAGTTAGGTACTGGAATTTTCGACTTGAATTTTGATTGTCTATCAAAATTTCAACGAAATGGGTTAAAAAACTGTTCATGTTGGTTGACTCCTACCTACGTTACTAGATGCTGATATAACAAGCTTTGCACATAGAAATATGTACATATGGAATTTAGCATGCAGCCTTACCTTCCAACACACATCCGTGCTACCCAAAAATCAAATCAGAACATCCTCTAGCTGCGCCTACAGCACGTACTAAAGCATAGCGGCGCAAGAGCATGCAGTACGTGGTGTAAAGGAAGCGTGCGCCCGCGCATCGCGTAGACAGGAAGCACGCGCCGTGAGACACGACCAACAACCTATCGGTTGCATGCATGCTTTTGCCTGCTCATTCGAAATATCGAACGACGTAGTTTTCTTTGTTTATGGGAACCCTAAAACGGTGGCGTATCTGAGCGACCTGCTTTATTTCTTTAAGTGGGCACTTGTATTGTGATATCTATTGTATCTTATGTACCGACCTTCTTCATCAAAATTCTAGTCCTATAAAAGGATAAGTATTTACCATACCACGACTGTGTTTGTGGTTGGAATAGGGAGGAAGTCATCATATAATTAAACTCTACATTTCCCTAAGTTTAGTCCTGTGCAACACTTTAATATTAATTAACACGCCTCGCGGCCCCTAGGCCCACTGTAGGATATCCTGTATCACAGGGACATCGCTGTCATGTAGAAATCCATGAACCGAGAATGTTTTTGTGCTTCAGTTGATTTGAATAAGAGGAAGTTATAAGGGTTAAACATAAATAGCATCTTCTCAATAAACTATCGACGATTAGCAAAAATATTGAAAATAAAAGAACAAAAACAAAACAACTTATGATGCAAATCTACAAAGTAAGCAGTCAATCAAAACAACACCAAATAAAATGTGCTAGCAATCACCAACAGCATTGTCGGAAACAGAATACGTTGCTAGACATTAATGGTCATGTTATTGGAAGTATAGAGTAGCGGCAGCCTTGAAGCTCTACCAGCTACTTGTAGGAGCAGACAGACGTGTGGGTGCAAGCAACCTCCTACCTCCTACATCAGACCTTGGACACACTCCTATTATCCACGGCCCGCTACATGTGACTCCAACACTTCGTGATCTCTGATGAGAAAGATTAACGCTAAGGAAGTTTACATAACAAAAAGTTACCACGACAATTCTCCAAAAGCAATGCCTAAACCGGAGCAATTAGCTAAGTAATGACTAATGAGGGCAAGAGTATCGCACAATGTAATTTGAAGAATCGCAGAGAATACAGGTAGCGGGATCTTAAAGAGTGTTTTTCTCTTTGTTAGCGACTTTCGGTCAATTCATGCTTCGGTTGAATGGTTTCTTTCTGTGTTATGGATCCCTCGGGAGATGCACAGGTACTTACACAACACTCAACTTGTCACGTTGTGTCTTTTGTCTTTTGCCTTTTTTACCCGTAAACCGGCTCAGGTTCAAGGGAAACCAGCAATAGAGGTTAAAAGTGGGTGGTGTCCGAACTCCGGCGTACGACTCCGTTTATCAGGTGATTTTATTATGAACAGCGTTGGTGTGATGCTAATTCCTAATTCCTATAACTGAATCGGATATAGAGTTATCCAGCACATTTTTTTCTTGGACTTCCGGGAAAATATTTGATCTTTTGCCTTTGTTCTGCATTGAAACGCCTAGAAAATTAACTACAAGCATTAATACATAATTTGATTACCAAATTGTTTAAAGATAGCGACATCAGGGCAAAAAAGTGGTGGATCAAGGTAGCTTACGAATACAGGATAGGGGTGATTAATAAATTAAAACGTCTGGTTGAAACGTTCCCTAAGTACTTACAATATACATAGTCAGGTCATAAGTTCTGTCACATGTGCAATATGAAATAATTTAGACATGTTTATTATTTATGTAAACATTTATATAGCAAAATGAACTTAATAAAACATAGATTCTTATGGTAATAAAGTTTATTCAAAATGACCCCCGCGATTTTGAATACAGGCCTTTATTCTGCGCGGCCAGTCGACTATCGCAGCACGAACGAGGTCTATGTCAATATCGGCGGCTGCCTTAATCAAGGATGCCTTAAGTGACTCCAAATCAGGATGAGGCTTTGAGCAGGCCTTTTCCTCCAAGTGTTGCCATATCTTGTAATCTAACGGACTCAAATCTGGACTGGAGGAGGGCCAGTCTTCGTGCTGGATGAAGTCGATTTCACGCGCCGCCAGCCAGTCTTGTGTGCTTTTCGCTCTATGAGCTGGCGCAGAATCTTGTTGGAATACCCAGTGTCTGTTATTAAACATGGTATGAGAAACGGGTTCCACAAGGTTATTGAGGACTGTATTTTGATACATAACTGCATTCGTTTTTACGCCTTTCTCACAAAAATGTACCTCAGTTAAGCCCCAATAAGAGACTCCCAACCAAACCATGAGCGAGGATGGAAAATGACCTCGTTGGACACGCGGAATACGGTTGCTCGCTTCTTCACTGCTGTGTGCGTACACCTTATCATTTTGTTTGTTGTAGCTCTCTTCCACGGTGAAAATTTTTTCATCCGAAAAAATAATTTCCCGATGCTTTTTTCCTGCGTACCGCTTTAACAAAGCGCGGCATCTCTTCAGTCTCAGGTCCATTAAACGAGCGTCCAAACGATGTCCTGTTTTTCTTCGATATGCCCTAAGCCCTAAGTCTTCATTTAACACGTTTTCACCGTGGTCCTGCTTAACCCCATCTGAAGGGCCTACAGTTTCTGCTTACGTATGGGATTTCTTTGAATTCGCGCCTTCACAGCCCGTATCCGCTTAGGCACCAAATAACCATTTTACCAAAATGTCTACTTTACTCTAATGTCTATGTTTTCACAAAGTCTACTCAATTTCTCAAAATGTCTACTCTTTAGATTAGGCACCAAATGTCAATTTTACCAAAATGTCTACTTTACTCTAATGTCTATGTTTTCACAAAGTCTACTCAAAAATTCCACTTTTACTTTGAGGTTTAATCAATGCTACTCACACTACTTTACCAAAATGACCACATTTCCTTAAAAGACAAACTATGGATCGAAAATGGGCTTCTGAGTCTGATTTTGAAAATGGACGAAGGGGTCCTTGCGATAAACGGTCAGGTAGCAAGTAGTAGTGTGAGTTCTTTTAGGGAACGGAACACTAAAACATATTAAATCGTGTTTAAGGTATGAATTAAGACAATACAGCACTTCATCCTCAGATCAGCTCGATGGTACCATAAGAACATGCTCTAAGAATTCTTCTTTCAAATAAAAAAACAACATTCAAATCGGTTCACCCCGTTTACGCTCCGCGAGCTGAGAGACAGACACACACACAGATACACAGAGTGACACACGCGTCAAAATCATAACACCCCTTTACGTTGGGCGGGGGTTAAAAACACAGTTGTGACTTGCATGGTCATGCTGTTCCTCTTACAGACTTTGTTCATAAAGATATCTTATCCTATTTCATTTCTTTAGGCCGCGGGTATAGTTTCCCAACTCTCTACTTATTACGGTTCGCCCCCGAGGGCCTGCTGATGGACAGACGGACAGACAGCGGAGGCTTAGTAATAGGGTCCCGTTTGGCACCCTTCGGGTCCGGAACCCTAAAAACAGAACATTACTTCTTTGTTCTTTTGCTAGTAGATAAGGAACCCTTACCCAGACTGTTAAACGATCAGAAAAACAATTTATAAAGTACAGCTTAAAATATATTTGAAGAATGAATCTATTGAACAAACTGAAGTTTACTGAACATAACAATACATGCTTAACTAACATAACTAGAAACTATTATATTAAATCTTAACATATAAACAGCTCAATTAACTCTCAACTTAAAATAAATATTATGTGACGAGGGTCGAATTAAAGAATTAATATTCTGCTGTTATTTGCTAAACTTTACTCCCATACCAAGTTTTAAGTAAACAATTTTCTTCAAGAATGTCATGGCCGAAAATTTGTTTTGATTCAAATCCGAAAGCAAATTCTTCAATTTTTCATCAAAAACAATATCATAATTTTTTCGATTTTTTGCCAAAGTACTGAAAATAGAGTCGGTTATTTTGATATCGACATGCTTTGCTTCTTGTCTCAGTTTGTGCAAAAAGTAAAAGAAATTAGGGTTTTTCTTTATATTGGCGTTTAGCCGTCTATGCCAACCCTCTAGAGGATTGGTAGTTCTGTGTCTGTCATCGGCACAGCTCAGAAGTCCTGGTGTTATCAATGGTTTCCACTGCTGCTTGAAATATTTAAGGAATCGGTTCAGTGTGGTGATAACCGGAGATACTTCAAGGATGCTTGCCCAAGCCTCAGGTATTCGTCTTGCCGGAAGAAGAGGTAAAAGAGCACAAAGCCTGGTGATCTTTCTGCCCGCTTCTGAAAGAGTTGCGTTTAACTCTTTGGACTTTTTCCACACAGCCTTGTTAAAGTGGTAAAAACAACCACTGATTTTTGTTTCGGGAAAAGCATTTTTGATTCCATTTATCTGAGCCTGCTCGTAATCGCATTTATAGACTGCAGGATTGAATCCGAGTTTGTCACGAAGTAACTTAAAAAATCGGCTGTATGTCGCCTCATTCTTATTTGGTAGTAATCCGTAGGCTACCGGTACTACAAAAGTTGTCCTTTGTGTAGAGCCCAGATCAGCGTGTACTGAGAAGAGCTGGTAAAATGGCTTCGGTACACATCTGAATGTGCCGTCGCCAAAGTAGGTACACAATTTTTTATTGGATTTTATAGTCTTCTTGGACAAAGCAGTTGCAAAAATGAGAATTTTCTCATTTCCTTCACCATCTTCACATACAAAAAAGGGTTTATATATGTTTGGTACTTCCACATCTTTGATGTTCTCAAACAATAGTCTTCTTGAACCCAAAAATTTCTTTCGAGCCCGGTAGAGGGCGTTTTTGATGCATCCGAAAGTCGGTATCTCGGCTAGGTATCGTTTTCCTTTTTGCTTCAAGGGCTCGAATTTTTTTTCATAGATTGATTGGATGGGTCCAAAATCTACGCATACATCTTTTTTACATTGTTCGATTGTCATCAATACTTCATTCTTGATGAAATCGCTTTCACATGTATGTGGTTTTTGTCTCAAAACAACCGTTTTTGTCAGATCTAATGTGACTGTCGCCGAACAATCTTTTCTATTTACACATCTCCACAAAGTCGTTTCTTTATTTATCTTGCTTAAGTTTAACCTATACCCTCCGAGCAATAAACTGCTTTTACCTTTTTGATTATTTAAAAATATTAAATCCATGTTTCACTTGATAATATCTTCAGCAGTCGACGATTGCCCATATGACAGGCAGATACCTACATGACGTGAAACTGACACATCCCAACTTTTCAAATATCTATTAAAACGCTTTCAAGGAGTTTTTATTGTCTAACGTGTGAACTTTTATTCTTTGCTACCAGTACCTAAATAAAATTAGCGACTTTTTGAGAAAGAAGTCTTTATGGGAATGTAAACATTGTGAGATGGACTATTTGGAAAAGTGGTCATTATGGGAAAGTAGTCTTCAAGGGAATGTAAACATTGTGAGAATGTGGACTTTTTCGGGAAAGTGGTCAATATGGTAATGTAAACATTTTTGATCATAGACATTTTGGTAAAATGGTCATTTGGTGCCTAAGCGCTTTTATCACTGCTGGAGTCCTAACAGAGCGAGGGCGACCACTTCTTGACCTGTCATCTACACTAGAGTCTTCATTGTATCGTTTTATGGTACGATAAACGAATCTTTTGGTTATATTCAAATTTTTCAGTAAGTCGAAAATCTGAATTGGCGCGTAACCGCAACGATGCAACGCAACAACTGCGACATGGTCTTCTTTAAGTGTCCACTCCATATTTAAAAATGAGGAAAATTTTAAAAAGCATACATTTTTATTTTCATGAAAAATTCGAAATTCGAATTCAATAAACTTTTTTGTGGCCAGCGTTCTAAGTTCAAAAGTTTTTATTGTGTGACAGAACTTATGACCTGACTGTGTATATTCCAGTAAAAGTCAAAATAGATGTTAGAGATAACTGAAGCACTGATAGCCTTTGCCTTCATTTGTCACATTTAGATTATGTGATTGAGGAAATTAATCCAACAAAGTAGTCTGCTTTTGAATAGAACCCGAGCATAATAAGTCACTGTTTCTGGTACCCAAGACACAGGGTATCCTAGTGTGGGGCCAGAAGCAATGTAGGTGCCAGTATGTAAAAAAAAATACTAAAGATAATATGTTTTTTATAACCTAACATATTCGGTTTGATTAGATCAACTCACAGAAATATATTTGTTGTTTTATTTATCTCCTATTGAATGCCTGCAGGGGAATTATAGGGAACCCCGGCATAGTCGCCCCCACGCCACGCGTGCCCTGCCTGCACCTTTAACAATACTGCATCCCTGTCCTTCACTGGGCTTTTCGTATGTCTGTCCTCTTCATAACTCAACCCTAGTTACGGACGTAAGTACAGACAGACAGCACAAACATTTCTCAACGACACGACGACGAGCGCGTAATATTTTAAGGTTATGATGTTAGTTAGTATACATTCTACTGTCGTTCGCGGCGAACGTGCGTTCGTACAAGTTTTATAAGTAGGTGGGTGGTAACGGCTGTGATCGTCAGTGCATTCGCGAATATATGTTGGGTTAAACGTTTATTTTATGACTGAGTGCAGTGCTGATTTGAAAACAATTAGTCATGAATGTTGTGGTTCCGCTGTCTCCGGCATGTTTCCAGGACTGAAACTTTCAACTGCAAACGCACCATGACTTGGAAGTAGACTTTGTTGTCTGAGGTTTGTTATTATGTTATTATCATTTTTTTTTTCTAAAAGTTGGAAGACTTTTTGTTAGGTATTAGATATTAAAATTTTATATTATTCATTTTATTTTAGATTCGTACAATAAAAATAAATCGCACTAACATTGCCAAACTCTATTAATTACTTTTGATCCATCTTATATCTATATATTTTTATTATCATGTATATTAAATAAATCGCATAATGTGTTCGAAAGCGCGAAACTCGCAAACGGCTGGACAGTCTTGGATCATCGTTTTTTAAGTTGAAGTCACAAGAAGGTTCTTAAAGAGACAAACATTTGAAAAGAAAAGCAGATAATTCGTAAAATCTTTTAATTGATTGCATTGGTTTTTCCCGGAAAAACAGCTCATGAGTTCATATCAAAAAACATACACATGCAATCATAATGAAAACGTAACATCAATTTCAGCTCAAGCGTAAATAAGACAAAAGTTTAAGTTAGTTAACATTAATAAATTACCATTTAAATACTCTATTTTCCTAAAACTCAGTCGAAGGGTTCTGTCTGCCCCCTCGTACCTTGGATACCCTCGACGTCGGCACTGCACGCATCGGCAGACTTCTGCACCAATTTAACTTGACAGACTCCTTCAACCTTAAACCTTATACATTGGGGTGAATTTATTTTTTATCCTTATCGTTTCGTCTGGTACAATATTCATTTCTGCACCCTCGCTCTACCTAGACAGGGTATACATGCATGTTGCGGTATAATGACTTGCACCTCTCCATTAGGCGATTAAACCCTGCATTGTTATGATAGCTATTGTAATGCAAATGATAACTGTTGATCCAATCCAAGCAACGGACCTTTATTGAATAGAGAAGGTATGCAGATGGTGATGCTGTGACAATGGTTCTTTTAATTGCAAACTCGATGGCCTTCACGATTAAATTGATGAAGTTTAAATCCAGTTAAAGCATTTTTGTCTTCAGATTCTTTGTTACCTAAAATAAAAGGATTTCAAGTGATGATGATCTCATGATTAAAGATGCATGATAAATACCAGTTAGGTTCTACAATCAAATGTGTTATTCTGATATATTTACCAAATTGTTTTTGTAAATCCAGATATGCGCTACTTATAAAACATAATTCTTATGTACGGATAAAAAGGTAGGTATGAGCTATACCATTGGTTGACTTCACTCCAAAAGTGTACTAATATTTCTCACAGTCTCAAAATCATGCTTAGGTAACTCACCTTGCTCCTTACATGGAGACTTAAAATATCAAGATTCTCCATAAACGGAGCCATAAGTGGGATTATAAAGGACGCCATCTGACTTGTTGTAGCAAGACAACAACTTAAAATATCAAAGGAAAGAATGACGCATTACCAGCAGGAAATGTGACGACGAAACTTTACCGTTAACGGAAGAAAAATAATAATTAATCTAGACGGCTAAACTTTAAATACTAAAACAAGGAATTAAAATGAGTTATTTTCTTAAAATTTTTAGTTATTAATCTGCTCATTCGTGATATGAATCTTAACAGGCTTAATTTACCTAGTAGTTTACCATAGTTTTACCATAAGGCTGGATTCACAAACTGCTTAAGTTTATATGAATATAAACTGTCATGTACCCGAATTTAATTTGTCATCCAAACATTTAGTTTAGAATCAGGCCGAGTAAGTTGAGTTATCGAGAATTACTGAGTATGAAGACGGTATTTGGTATTTCACATCCGTCTTAAATGATCTATTCCACCTACGCAAGACGACGCAAACCTGCGCTCAATATTATCTTATTTGCCGGCGTTGCTCAAGCCAAGCCACCTTTGTTGAAAACAGTCCTTGATCTATCACTCGAACAACGAACAGACAGACTGATATGAAAACGTAACCTTTGCCACCGGAGTCACGAATAATTTACGACGATAAATTTGTTTCGACAATACAATATATTGAGAGCAAAATAAAAAATCTAATCGACTATAATTGTTATTGTATCAGTTTGCATCATAGGGGATAAATAAAAAGCTTATGAGTTGCAAGTAAATTGATACAATCATAGTGTGAGCTGTTCTATGATATGATAGCTCAGACCACCGGGATACCAACATCATATATGATGTTGGTATCCCGGTGGT
The DNA here is from genome assembly GCA_949825045.1 of Argyresthia goedartella. Taxonomy (NCBI): domain Eukaryota; kingdom Metazoa; phylum Arthropoda; class Insecta; order Lepidoptera; family Argyresthiidae; genus Argyresthia; species Argyresthia goedartella. Next base: position 19,716,447 of record OX463810.1, read on the forward strand.
CTGAGCTATCTGCTCTGCACGCTGATATATCAATATGCAGACCATGAAATTAAGCCCGGGCAATAACAGTACAGGCATTGCATTTCTGGTGCAACTTGCATACATTTGTAACTTCCTATGCGCAGAGACTGTATGATGAGTTCATCATAGAAGGACATACATATATACATACATACATAATAACATACCTATAACTTCATGGCAATTGCAAATTTATAAAACGTTACTCCGACTAACCAAGTAACGAACGCAAAGAAAGTAACTTGGTTACTCATTGCGTTCGTTACTTGGTTAGTCAAGCAAGCGAACAAAGCGTCTCCGTATCGGCTCGGGCAAAAATGCTTCTGGATTTCTGACCGGCTATTCAGGTCGCATTTCTCAACCGATTCTAGTGAAATTTTATAAGCTGGTTCGATAACTAGTGGTTTGATGAGAACAGTAGACCTCATCCTATTCAAAAATCGTCACTTTTCAGAGTTTTGAAACCAACCTCCCTATATTGGAGAGAAAGTAGACGATACCCATCCCCACCCCTCCTCACCAGACACCTACAACCCACCGTAGGTTTTCGCACTCCCCCTTCTCACCCACCACCCCTTACATATTTTCCAGCCTATTTAATCATTCTTCCTCGTCTATCCTTAAAAGAAGTAGTTTCATCGTACCTATTCTGGTGAGGCGGTCTAGATTAAAAGGCTCCAGGACTATATCCGCTAGCCGCCGTAGCTTCGCTCTACAGGTTCGTCTCGAGAACGCTGAGAGAACTGCGTAGTCTGATAAGATAAAAAAAACGAAATAAAATCAAAAACTGTAATCCGCTATTCGAATACGTTTGCAGCAAACTTCACCCTTCCATCCCCCCATAATACCCCCGTCACCTTAAAGTTGATCGGATGAACAACTGGAATTATTATAAATAAAATAACCCGACTGCATTTTCTTTCAATACCACATACAACCTTATGAATGCACCTACGTACGTTACGTACATGGAGTATAGCCGCACCAATAACTTTGTAACGCCATAAGTCCACCATTATTTTTTTAAATCTAAGAACTGACTCGATAAAAAGTATATATTTATCGAACCTGCTCATAAAATTTCCCGAGAATCGGTTGAGAAATGCGACCTGTAGCCGGGAACAGTCAGACAGACAGAAAGATAGAAGGACAAAGACATTGTTGGCCAATCTCGAAACTGAACGCTTCGTCGCTTCGGTCGTTCGATCTATTATATAGAATATTTTTGTCGATTCAGTTTTTCCAAAATGGCGGAGCTATGGGACTGAAAATGTAAAAAAAAAACGCTACAGCCCAAATGGCTCAGATTTTAACAAATTAGGTGTCGTTTCATTTGAGGAGACCGTGAGTTTGCCATAATTTTTGTACACATATATTTAAAAGGTTAAATTAATAGAAAATATATGTACAGAGGCGAACTTATCACTAAAAAGAGATTTCTTTTAGCAAACCAAGGCATGGTAGGAAAATGTATCATGTAAGGGTAGGCAGTGCATAACATCTTATATCTAATCTATACTAAAATACAAATAAGTAAATTAAATATCTATAAATACTGAATTAAAACTATATTTCAGACTGCTAAATAAGAACCAATACATGCAAATACATATGCATGTAAATGTTTATATGTACATATAGTTTATATATAATAATAATAATCACTAAATAGTGCTCATATGCGGAGGTTCTTTGCCTTGGAGTGGCAAAGAGATTTCCGGTGCCGATCTCCTGAAAAGAGATACTCAATACGGTCTCCAAGGTAGCGGAGGTAGCGCGGATTTTCCAATTTATTGAAAAGATATGAGTGTCTCCGCGACAACGAATCGGAAGCCACTCCAACTCTGCGATATTGAGAAACATGGTCGAATTTGCCCAGCCCAAAGATAAACCGAATTTCGAGATTCTGAAGTCGTTCGAGTTTGTACAGTAGATCTTCGTTCGCGCTCGCCCAACAGACATATTCTGCCGTGACAAGATGTACTTACTGCAGAGGCCTGTGGGAGTGGAAAAACGCAAAATCACGTTTGCTGACCTCACTGACATGTGGAGACCAAGACAGCAGGTTTTCAAAAATAATCCCAAGGTATTCGCCTTACCTGTGTACTCTATTGTGACGCTTTATATAATATAGGAACAATGGGTTTTTGTGACAAGGAAAGCGTGTGCGTGGTTCCTAAAATCATGGCTTATGATGAGGCCCAGTCTTTCACGTTCTCGAGGTCAGCATTCAGTGCCTCCACGGATAAAGCTTCATCGCAGGGGGAAAAGTGGCGATAAATTTGGAGATAATCTGCTTACAGGTGACATGAAGAAGAGAGGACGTCGGAGATCGAGTTGATAAAAACTGAAAATAGAAGAGGAGAGAGAATGCCACAGGATAGAGAATACTACATAGGTACATGACTATATAATTTTAGTGAATAATCAAGGTTAGGTTTTAGATAGCAAAATGTAGTTTACAAAGTTACAACTGTTACTTTCATACTCCATGTACGCAATCAGGTGCATTCATAAGTTTGTAAGTTGTAAGTTCAACTTCCCAACATACTCGCGCGATCTGCAGCTCACAGAGCCTCTAGTTATTATTTTGTATCTAAACAAATATTTTCATCACGCGATAAGATTAGGCCCTTCTTCCTCTGTGAAGTGTGTCTTATCGTGCGTGTTTTACTTGCATGCTGTTTCGTAAATCATGTAACATGTAATTATAGTTTTCGCCAAATGCCACTTGACCCGAGCACTTTTACTTTAGTCTTGTGAAGTGAAACCTCTAGAGAAGGGTGACCCACAGCACAGCAGCAGAATGGTAATACTTCATGTATCAATTCGTCCCACGCGCAAGGTAATGTAGGTTCTCTTATCTCTAGCTAGATAAACATATACGAGTAGCTCAGTGTAGTGTATTTGTTACGGGTAATGCTAGAAGAGAGAGTAAACCTGGGTTTATCCGGGTTTACTTGGGATTACCCAAGCTCTTTGAGTAAAGTCAGAATATTAATTTGTTTTCGGCGTTTACCCGTTCACAACTAGGTCTACCCAACACTGGTTGGTCTGAACAATAATTGAACTAAATTTTAATTCGGAGTTTACCCATACTCACCTAGGTCTACCCAATGCTGGCTGGGTAATGTTATATTAATTAGTGAAATTAAAATCCAAAAACATACAAAAGAATACGTTTTCTAGCATACAGAGATCATCAGCAATTTCAATTTTTTCTAAGGTCAAGGCTTTTTTAATAGATGTAATTTATAAACAAAATGTGATATAAAGAAGTGTATTTTCAAAGCTGTAGGAAAAATCTGCAATTTAAAGTGTCACAGCAGCTTAAATAAATAATAACTATTACATCATTAGTACTTTATGAATTTTTAGTTTTGGACTTGCCTTTAAATGCTTTAAGTTCGTTTGGTATGCTTAGCTTAGCTTAGCTTTAAATGCTTTTACTATTATGTTCTTTTGTATTTTTTTATTAAACAAAAGCTATCAATGCATTTGGTTTTAATTTCACTAATTAGTATAACATCACCCAGCCAGCGTCGGGTAGACCTAAGTGAGTATGGGTAAACTCCGAATTAAAATTTAGTTCCATTGTTATTCAGACTAAAACCTAACATTACCCAACCAGTGTTGGTAGACCTATTTGTTTATACGGGTAAACGCCGAATACAAATTAATATTCGGACTTTACCTAAATAGCTTGGGTATTCCTAAGTAAACCCGGGTAAACCTAGGTTTACTCTCTATTCTAGCATTACCCGTAACATATTCATTTGTAATGCAACAAAATAATTCCTCACACGTCCACTCAATAGAAATGTTTTACATTTTGTCGATATGATTTATCAATGCTGCGTTAATTAATTGTGCACTGGTCTGTGGTGCACTGCAAAATTATCAAGAATAGATCCAGGTAATAACATTACATAGCGTCACGCCTTTTCCCTTACGGCTTGGCAGAGCCACAGTTATGCCTACGTTTAGTCAGTTATTTGATATTCAATTTTTCGTTACAGGGGTTAGCCCATCGCCTCAGTTATAGAGTAATAAAGGTTTTCTCACGATGTTTTCATAATGTACTTGAGATAAATTACTTATCTCTTGTTATGCTTGGGGATTCGGACCAGCACTTCCTGCGTGAGAAGCAAGCGTAAAATCCACTAGAGCACGGAGCTCTCATGGAGTCTAGATCCAGCTACCTACTTGGAATTTGCATATTGGTTTATACCAATATGCAAAATACAAAGATTCGATAAAAAATCAGTCTTCAGGGTAATCCCCTAGCAGTGCCGTTTAAACAGCCGCAAACCAAGCTTCCTTGTTCTTCTTTGTCTACTCTATTATTATCTGTGATTATCACTGATACTCAATAAGGGCTTCCATTGAATCGCCATACTTTTTCTGGGTTATCAGATGACATCAAAATTTAAGTCATTTCAAGGGATGAGTAGAAATAATCCTTGATGTTTGCATATGGGAATGTTGTCAGAGACCAGCGATGCGTATAACGACATCCGCTGGAGAGGTCCGACCATGGAAAAGTACTTGTGGTGGCAAAATACACACTTAGTCATCTCCAGTACTTGATGATATATGTGTACTAGTACTACTACTTGACGATAGTGCGGTCTGCTGTTACCTTACCTTCCTGGTGTTAGAGGTTAAGTTTTTTTACTGTCTACATTTTAAAAATGTCCTTTTGGATGCGTTGTTTGTTTATATTCGCCCACCCGCATCGCATGCTTGCATGTCTTCAATTATATATTTATCTTCTTGCCCTTGGACAGCAATAGTTCGATACGGCTCCTTCCCAAAGACAGTTGTATTTTGTTATTTTTACTAACTCAGCTAAGTGATTAACTTACCCGACCTTGAGTCATTGTTCGAATCTAAGTGTCTTTGCGTCTTACGTTGTGTTACGTACGTTAGTAGAATTTTCGAGCACACCTCGTTGTCGTAAGTTATATTACAATATATTACTTAACTCAAATTACAATAACGAGAAATAGCAATACCTACTAGTATGTATGTACTTACAGACATAGCTAAAGCTCTGTATTAAGTAGAATGATTACAGCGTGACTCAATATTTCAATATCTTTAATTTAAGTTTTTCACACGACATCCCATACTTTATTGTCTCCTAGTGATTTAACATTTATTATCTTAAAAATAGGCTAGTATTTAATCGCACATCAAAAACACTTTTTATGTTTTAATTATTTTTGTTGTTCTTACATGTCCAACCTAATACGAAGGATAAAGGGGGCTTCTCTTTGCTCACCTCCTTTACCCTTCACCTAAGCTACCGCAGTATTTTGCCCTGATATTTGCTGTAAAAATCAGCATATTTACTGTGCAAATCAGTATTTTTGATGTGCAGTTTAATATTTCCCTTAAAAGTATTTCAGAACGATTTTTTCTCGATAATTTCTCTTAAGTGTTATCAACAATGGGATCGCCACGATTTCTCTTGAGATACCTACTTATAACAATAAAAGAGAATGAAGAAACGTTAAGTAATCATCAGTTCAGTTGGTACCTAGTTATTTCCCAGAGATCTCGATGAGTTATCGAATGTAGAGCACTGCCAATGGGTAATACTTTAATTCGATATTGAACAATGCAACGAAGTCAACAGAGATTTGCCGTAACGTTATACCGTATTTCTCTCGGCCTACTTGCTCACTAGTGTTCCTAGCAGGTACTTAGTTCAGTGTTGATGATGATGGTGATGAAGATATAACACTGTAACAGACCTAATCTGATTGTTAAATATAAGATGTAAAGCTTTCTATGGATTGTTTTCAATCAGAATACAGACTATGATATATTGTGTCCATTAATATGATTATGCCATGGGAAATACATTGAAAATAAATCGGCCAAGTTCGAGTCGGACTCGTGCATCAAGGGTTCCGCACAAATATTTTTTTTTTTTGTGAAAAACTACAAATTTACGGTTTTCGGACTTTTTCCTTTATTCGAGTTGTATCTTGCTTCGTGCCAAATTTCATGTTTGTAGGTCAACGGGAAGTACCCTATAGGTTTTAATTCCCTTGCCAGTATCAAGCAAATTCATAACTGTTGCGACATAAACGGCCGTTGTTTTGATTGCGTTGTCCTATGTTTTATTCTTTCACAGCTCCAAGGAATCTCAGATCTGAGTCATTTATATTAATTTCAACATGATATCTAAAAAAAGAAAAAGGGTCTTGACATACAGGCAGACAGACAGACAGTCAGACGGAGAGACAGACAACGAAGTGATCCCATAAGGGTTCCTTTTTCCTTTTCGGTACGGAACCCTAAAATGGATGTGTAATTCTCTTAATTATTATTGTAAAGGGCCGTTTACGCTCTAACTATCCTTACATAAGGGACAACTGCAGTTATACTATCATGTACTATAGGTACATAAAGTAGACTATATCTTAGAAATGAGACGTGGGTCACATTCCTTAGGGCCCATTGTGCCACTATCGCTTTCGAGCCACGCATAAATCTCAGTTTCGTTAATAAGTGTGGGCGCAACATAGGCACGAAACCGTTACTCACGACTCATAAATTCCCGGACAATAAACTTATGAACGAGAAACCTTATACTTTGCTATAAACTTGTCGTATGGGCTATGTTCTAGATCCTAGAGATATTAATAACAATATCTATACTACCCATTAGATAAAACCAGTTGACGAGATGCACCTAACTGCGGAAATGTTACGATTATGAAGTAATCAGCTATCTTACCCAATGAATTGATAAAAACTATGTTTCTTACGTGACAAATCACGAACGGTTCCTTATGTTCGATCCTGAGTTCTCTTTGTTGAAAATGTATACTGTGCAGTACAGCTTGTTCTTGATAGATAATAATAATACTCTATCCCATCACTCAATCCTTTTTGAAGTCTATAGGAGATGAATATTAAATAGACGTTCTACATAGTTCCTACACCTCTTAAATTATTACGTTTCGCAAAATCAACGCTGGCCTGCGTTGTCTCAACAGTTTGTCCTTTTTTTAACCCTTACCCCAAATTCTAGTCAATGATATGCTATTCAGCAACTAATATCTTTTCCGCTTCACATTCTCTTTGTAGTATGCCGATCGATGCACTCGAGCGTATAGAATGAGCAACTAATGGGCTGCAGCTTTAATGGCTGCCACTTGAGGCCCCAGCAATAGCAACACAAAAGTGTGGTTGGCGCTGCTGGGGCAAACACCCTAGAAGCCCTGATGACGCCGCATATGCTATGCGTTTGATGGAGCCACTTGTGCGAGCGATGCTCCGAAACGTGAAGTGCTCGCGAATAAATTGGTATTGTTTCAAATCAATTGGTCGTGCTTTCATTTCTGTGTCTTATATTGGTGTACTGGTACTTGTGATTGAATAAACAGAGACGTCAATGAATGGAACTATTTACCATTTCACTCTAAGTCGAAATAAACAATCATATAACAATAGTAGAGAAATAAAGGTTGTCAGAGCAATAAAAAATCAAAGCAGTTTAGAGCGTGGGAGAGACTGCCTCCAGTCTCACTGTCACGCTGTTCTTAACATACAATTAACACTGTAACATAGCTGCGATCCCGTTTAGGAGTAACTGTTTGTAATGAGGTTTTCACGACTTTCTTGTTAATAAGTCGTATTCTTTTTCATGGACTCGGAAAAATACATTCCATTTATTGCATTTGCTGTGATATGGAATGATAGTCCGGATGCCTCTAGTGTCAAATAACTATAATACCTTGGACACTATTTACACACATTGATCTAGCCCCAAACTAGGATTCCAAGATACAGGATCTTGGATACTAGACAACGATAAACATACTTATCTAAATAAATGTTATACTTAGATAGATAAACAACCATGACTAGGGTACAAACGGGGCCATTCGGGTCGTATAAATGTATACCTGTTTTAACCCAAATAAATTCGTGTCAACTCTACGCAGTTTTGTTCGTCCCTTGCTAGTCTCCAGAGTTTGTTGAACTCACTGTCACCGGAAGAGTTAACAACATTGCCGCCAAATTTGGAGAGTAACAGTACCGTGACTGTGCAAATTATAAAGTGCTTCCGATCTGGTTACTAGGTTTAATATAACTGTTAGCCCAGAAACTATAAAACTACTGTTCCATATGTAATATAATAACGCTAGTGGTATTATTGATATTATCAGTGGATAACTTTATTGAGTAATGTAGGTCTAGTCATTAGGGTATAAGTATAACCGCAAAGTGGATTAAATTTTATTACCAGACGGGATTTTTTCGCCCCTTTATCCGCATTAATCAGTTTCATAATGATAATGAAATAAACACATTAATCCTTGCAACAAGTTTAAAGGATTTAAGTATTTATGTGTGTACCTAGTATACAGGATAGTGTGTACACGTAACATTAAAATTTTGCTTTCGCTGTCAAAATCATTGAGGGCGAGATAAATAGTCGATTCTAAGAACGAGTCTTAGCGAAAGCACTTGCTTAAGAATCGATTTGTCTATCATAGACAGTACTTTGGCACTGTCTAAGTCGCGGAACTCGGACTAATTCTTAGCCGAGGCTGAGTACGCTATATTCGATACTTAGCACGTTCTTAGATCACAATAGTAATCTGTGACAACTGTTGCAGTTCTTGTCTTCTTGTTGATGTGTTCTGTGGTTGTCACGAAAACTTTGGAAAACTTGTGTGCAATAAACATTGTTTTCGTTGATACAATAAATATTTATACAATGGATAATGAGTTCGAAAATTTACTGGGGTTCTTTAGAGAAGTTGATAATCTTCCTCAGGAACCTCATGTTGATTTACCCCGTTTCCCAAAATGTTACCTGAGAGATGTAATTAATCCGTTCGATTTTTTTTCTGATGACGAATTTAAATTGAGGTACAGGTTTTCGAAAGCTACTGTAGTAAATGTTATATTGCCAGAGATTGTGGAGTTAAACACATTTAACCAAAGAGGTTTGCCAATTGCACTGGACCAACAACTACTTATCGCCCTAAGATTTTATGCAACGGGAAGTTTTCAGGTAAGCAACCACTAGTTATTAGACTAATGTTTATATCCATACACCCCTACTAATAAACTTGGAATATAATTTAAGAAGCAGATTAAACTAGTATTTTTAAACTGCTTCTTATCTTATATTCTCGTATTGGTACTAAGTTTAACCCTGTAATCACTTTTATTCCCAGTTTATTAGTACGGGGCTAAGATTATACAACATAGGTATCAAAATAAATATAGATTTAAAAACTCTCAATTATTTTACATTAATGGATACAAAATACCAAGTACCTAGCAATAATTCTGACCCCAATGCTTATTAATAATTTTATTTTCAGAAAGTTTGCAGTGACCTCACTTACATCTCTCAGCCCACAGTATGCCACATAGTAGAAAGGATTTCAAGAGTTCTAGCTGGAAAATTGAACAAATTTGTTCACTTTCCAAGGAGGCAAAATTTGGCAATAGCAAAACGTGATTTTTGTAATTTGGGTGCCACAAGAAACTTACCTGGTTTGTTGGAAATCGTGGGAGCTATTGACTGTACTCATATCAAAATCAATAGACCCCGTGGAATAATACATTCAGAAGCCTACAGAAATCGGCATGGGTGGTTTTCTATTAATGTTCAGGTGGGTGGTACCTACTAGTCTATTTACAGGTGACTTATGTTAAGTTATTGTTAAATCTCAAAATTCCAGGTTGTCGCAGGCCCAGGGATGGAAATATATGATGTAGTATCAAGGTGGCCAGGAAGCTCGCATGACAGTAGGATTTTCCGGAATTCAAGAGTTCATGCAAGACTAACAAATAGAGACATTGATGGGATTCTTGTTGGTGATGGCGGATATGCATGCACAGGCATCACACTAACTCCCTTGCGAAATCCTTCAACACCATCTGAAGAAAACTATAATAAAGTGCAAATAAGAACAAGGAATGTGGTGGAGCGTACATTTGGAGTGTTAAAAAGGAGGTTCCCTTGTCTGCAAAGAGGTCTTGGGTACAAATTAACAACAACGTGTAACATAATATTAGCATGTTGTATTCTCCACAATATTGCAATGAAAAATGAAAGTTCCAATGACCATCTAGGTTTTGAAACTGTTGCTAATTTGCCACAACCTCAACTTCAAATAGCAAGAAGACATGCAGCAGAAGGGCTAGCTTTAAGGAATGAGATAATAAGAAATTTATTTTAATTTTAACTAATAATTATGTAGACATGCTGTAAAATAAAATAAACCATAATTTTATATTAATCATTTTTAATATTTTGTTTCAATATTTTTATTTTTATTTGTAGTTCCTCCTCCATGAGCCTGTTCATTTCTTTTTTATGAGCAACTTCTAAATCATGCATAACCTTAATATGGTTCATTTCCACTTTAAACTTTTCTTCTCGCTGTTTTAAATCTTGTTCCATTATTTTTATTTTATATTTATCTATTGAAGATGGCTCAGTGATGCACCTGCGTCTATTTCCACTAAATGATTGTTTATTGCCAAGCGCAGTAGACACCATTGAATGTCTTGGGCTAGATGGCACTGGCACAGTTTCAGGCACTGCTGTAGGTCCCGTATCCATTGATTGGAGTTCTGCCACTGCTGGTTCTACCATTATCGTAGTTTCACATTTCAGTTCATCTTCTAGAGGCACTTCTGCTGTGGTCCTACCACGCCTCTTATTGTGGAGCCAATAAACCCCATCATCATCATCTTCGGACTGTCCTGTGTAACATATAATAATAAAAAATACCATTAGCTGACTTAATATGTATATCTATAATTTTGATAACAGGACTGTAAATAAAAATTATTACCTTGAACTGCATCGCTGTCTTGGACTTTGATGGCTGGAAGCGGCTTATTTATCACACTGAGCACTTGTATGTGCTCAGAATCCATATCTGGGATCGATGGACCACCGCCAGTATAATTTCTCTGATTTTCCACTGTTTTTGCCTCCCTCGCCTTAGCCTTCATATTATTCCAGAATTTTTTTAATTGTTTGGTGTTTGCCTGAAATATTAATTATATTATGTAGATACATGGATATAAAGTCTGAGCCAATCTATGTATTTATAGGACCTGAAGCTGATGACCGAGATGTGACAGAATTTACTTGTATTATAATTGAAATGGTGAGGTTATCAACTATCTTGCCTATTCCTGGCTTGTACAAGTATAGGCTCACACGGAATTCACAACAATTACAATGTTAGTACAAACCTTCTGTGATATTCTCGACGAAGAGTTAAATAAATCGGTCAGTTGTGACCAAGCTGCTGCCTTTTCTTTGGCACTCTTGGCATCGGTCTTTTTACAGTCTATTACTGTTGTATATTGACTTATTAAATTAGTCAATAGACTTTTTTCATAGTCCGTGAATGGTTTTTTTCGCTCCATTTCCATGTCCAGTATCAAAGCCAGGGTCAATCGCGGTTGCTACAATTTCAAGTCCAGAAGGCAAGCCAAAGTCAATCGGGTAAGTATGAATATCAAGTCCAGGGGAAAAGCTAAGGTCGTCGTAAAATTCACACTTAAAAAAACCCAAAAGAACATTAGCGAAACTACGAAAGAAACGTAATGAGGGTATCGGAAATGTCAAATTGTCAACAATAGAGCATCTGTCACTGCTGTCAGCCGTCACAGACAATTTTTGACCTTAATTGACCGAACAAAACGAAATTCACAGATACAATTGAAAAAAGTTTATTGACACCTTCTTAGCATTGGCCTAAGAACATGCTTAGCCAAGCAAACGTCTATGATATGTCTATTTTAGAAACACATTGATACTTAGCTAAGTTAGCCTGAAGTAATGCTTAGGGAAGCATGAGCACGGACTTAGGCTAAGCAACGACTATTTATCTCGCCCTGAGAATCCCGTACTTGTCCAAGAACCAATATAATTGCAACTTAATACACCAAAGAACTTATGCGAACCGGACGTTTAAGGATCAACGTAAACCAATTTTCGCTAGCCACACTTCATGTCCCCCGTTGCATCCGGCTTCACTATCATCAGCGAAGATCGCCTCAGAGCATGGGGAAGCAGGAATTTAATTATTTACCACGAAGGGAGCCTCCCCCTCCCCCTCTCCCTCGAGATTAATGTCAGCCAGTTTGTGGCCGACAGGGAGGCCTGCAATGAAACAACTTGCCATTACCTCCATTGTCGTTTTTGCGTTAATGGATTCCTCGTGTAGGTATAGGTACACATTAAGCAGGACATGACTGTTCTAAGATTGCTCGGACAATCTTGAATGAAAATAAGAACGGCTCTAACTCCACCGTGTATACCTTGATGTATGCAAGCTGCCTGTACTGCATGAGCTACTAAAGCCAATAAGCCAAAGTTACGGAATCTCTAAATAAAACGTGTGATCGTACCTGCAAATTTTCGGTGAGTTACATTAACCTGCTGAAATTAAAGTTATTAATGAAATTTATATAGGCTGTCACCGCAGATCACACAAAATTGATGTGGCTATAATATAGGTAGGTTTCATTTTTCGCCGTCTGGCTTTTGAGTTTTGAGTAGTTGCTCACTAATCTCACTATTGCTTCAGGGAACATATTTCACAGGCATTTGGCACGCTGAAATCAGACTAAGTTAACCCTCAGTTCAGTTGTTTTCTTGTAGACAATAGTCTAGTTTCGAACTCCTGAAATCTTATCTCACCGACAATATGAGTAATGACAAGAGACAACTCATACTCATATTCTATGCTGCTCTAACTTACTGGATCATAACATAAAGCTTTTTTGAGAAGGAACAAATTGTATGTCGCCATACTTCATCCAAACATCCAAAGAGAGACTCCAGCATGAGAGAGACGAATGAGTCTGACATTAGGTATTACTCGTTTAATAAGTAGTGTCTGTGGTCGGACGCAACAATTAAGCAATCCTAAATTGTTAATTGTTGTACAAAAATGTTAGGTCGAAATTAGAGCGTGCGTAGGTTATGTATGGAAGGTATACCATACATAACCTACGTCGTAGAAAGTTCATCATGATTGTAATTAGATGTGAGTATTTTTATTTGTCCTTTTGACAACATGAATTAGCAAGGACTGTCCTAACAGGCTGTCATAAAAATATTTATTTCTTTTAGTCCTTTAACTCCCATATTAATTTCTTTTAGTCCTTTATTCGAATTTCGAACCATATAACGAATTTCACGCTACACCTTTCTGTATAAAATATAAATTGACCGAGAATTAATAACGAATTCCAAACGGTTCGGTGCACTTGGGTGGACGGAAGTCCGCAAACGGTAAATGGTAAATAGGTACCTAGCAACCTTACCTTACTGTGATCAAATATCATCCATCAGTGATGAATCTCAAGAATACCTATGATGTTTCTCGGATTTCAACAACAATGTTAGTTGGTTAGGTTGTTTGTGACACAAACAAAATATTTCCGTTTAAATAAACTTTTGACCTGAATATTTAACTGAGTCCTATAGGTATAGTGAATAGAATATATTTGATTGTGATAGATGTTATGTGGAAGCGCAAACATCAGCTCATCCCGTGAAGTTGTTTGGAGTTCCCATTGCTCAATGGTTAAAAAGCAAACATGCTCCTACTGGTCAGAAGCACTCATTAGACCATTGCCCTGCTTGCCCAACATTTGGCCCTTAGACCGGACGTTAGTTGTTTGCCTATGGTACCTAAGCCCACACGGCGTAGGCGTCAACTTAACTGATTTATTCATGGAATTATGGTCGCTCGAGATAGCTCCAATCATCAAATACGGTCAGGTGCAAAAGATACGGACAACAAATATTGACACACTTAATAATTCGTTCAATGCTAAACCTGCGCGAACACTGTTTTTAGAGGTTATTTCCTTGCCAACATCCTTGACGGCGTTGTGTTTTATATTAGGTAGTCTTTTATTATGACAAACAGGAGCCTTGTACGGCAGCTGCGCTATTAGTATTCTAGTCCTACGCTTACAGACACCCCGATCCCCATATTTTCTATCTTTGGAATAACAAACAGTCAATTTCATGTAAAATTCTTATAGCTCATAAAATTCGTCAACATGCTTCTGGATTATTTTTATTATTTTGAAAACAAACCTTAAAACTGACTGTGTGATATCTCACAGATCCTGTATTCTGATATTCTGGTATCCAGCCAGTAGCAGCGATGGAATGCAGACATAAAACTGACGGTATTCTGCAGCTCGTAATCTAGAGCTCTTTTCTAGTTTACAGTTGCACGGCAGATCAAAGACATTACACTAATAAATCAGACATCTTTTAGAAGTTTCATATATTCCTATGGTTATAATTTGACCAAAGAAGCGTAAGTGTACGTGAAGCTCTATGGGGAATATTTAACTGTAGCCAAAATAAAGTAATGCAAACAAATTATCTTCTCTGATTAACCTACCGTATACCAAAAAAATTACTACTCTACAAATAAACCATTCGATTAACATAACAAGCACCACCAACAAAATCATAAATCCTATCAAAAAAAGATTAGCTTAATCTTTATTACACAATTCACAACACATATCTCTGGCTTTTCGAACATAAATTCCGTTTTCAATACAAAAATATTCTAAGTCAAACTAAAATACTAACTTGCACTCAAAATCCATATCACGGAGTTTCTAAAATTCGTGGCTTTTGCTGCACCACAGTAATTAATGTTTACTTTACCAAATTATATTTAACAATTTTATCATTCTTATACCTAAACAACTTACTACTATCGCCAGAATTCTTTTTTCTTATCTGTTTAAAAAAATATATATAAAAACCCTATTGGCATAAAGCGAAAACGCGGACGCCCTGCTAAAGCAAGACCTGCCTTAAGGGCTGAACAAAGGCCATTGGCATTGAGAATTAGACAAAGAAAACAAATACCCGTCGCATCGCGTCGAAGCAGACTGACGCATGCTCCCTCGCAGAGCCCCGCGGGGCAGCCCGAGCTCCGAGACCAAGAAAATTATAGAAAATATTACTAAACTCCTGTAATAATAACATTAAAAATAAAATAAAACAACCAAAAAATTTCCCTTTTTTTTACCTATTTTTGCGTGTAAGTTTCATATAGAAAACTGATTTCGTCTCCGAGCGCTTTTTCATTTAGTTGAATAATAATAATGCATTGCGAAAAATATTTTTAAGTATTAAATATAACAGATATCCGGTAATTTTTAAAGTCCATTCTTATCTCTAATAGACCTTTTATAACATATATTTATCCTACATTTTTATGGTGTCTAGTTTAGCCTAGAATTGAAGCTAAAGATGCATTTCTGGCCATATTTAATCCCTTAAGCATACAATGAAAAGTTTCAAGCTTGACCATAGATTAATAAAGGCTTTAATTAGGTATAATCGGGAAACAATAAATAAACCACACATCAAAAATACTGATTTGCAACAGGGCGAAGTGGTGCGGTAGCCTATAGGTGAAGGGAAAAAGTAGTGAGCTAAGCGAAGCCCCCTTTATCCTTCGTGTTAGGTTGAACATGTAGGAGCAAAAGAAACATAGAATGTTTGAACATGTAAGAGCATAAGAAACATAAGTGTTTTTGCTGTTCAAATGTTTGTAATCAATATTTGATAAGTGATTAAATACTTCCCGATTTAATGTTGTTTGTTTATATTGCAATTGCAAAAAAATATGTTTTAAATTCAATTTCAAAATTTGATTTATCGTTCTTTGTTGTTATTATGTTTGCATTTTGGTGATTTTTTGATTAATTGATTGATTAGATAAAAATTCTTGTTTTTTTTTTCATTATTAAAACTTATGGGCCTCAAAGAATACTTAATAGGTACAAAATAGGTTCAAGTAAAGTTGGGTTTAAATTTTTGTAGTTATATTAGATAGTCACTCAGTATAATGGTTTTACATAAGTAGTTAAACAGTTTGCAAAACTTATTTTGTTTTGTGGGTAAATTCTGAGGGGCAGTCAGTCTTTTTGTTACAGTTTTGAGATATTTTGATAAAAAATCGGGGATTCTTTATGTAGCGTTTAAATATATGCATGCCTCTATTACTTCACATCTCCTCATATTCATATTCATATTCTTTACGGAACAGATATCATATTTGTAGGTATATACATCAGCAAAAATTACATTGAAATTAGACAGTGGCGAATTAAATTATGAATGGCGGTGAGGACGCCTATAGTCCTCACCGCCATTCTGCTTGGTCCGCTACCAGCATACTTTATTATCTCACTATCAGTAGATTCCTCTCATCTTAACAAATGGTTTAAGCAGCGTCTGTTTGTTGCGTCCGGCATGGATCGCAACTCAAAGGTGAGCCTCGTAACTGACCGCGATGGGTGGAGAAAGACCATCTTGGAGGGATGTTATCTCATAGGCTCTTTCTATGTTCCAGGTGTAGCGATGGGCGCTCCCGCGTGGGGTTCACGCGGCGGTGGCGGCGACCGGCCGAGGCTGTTACGCATGACGCCTCTGCGACACAGCTTCGCGGCACCCGCCTCGCCGCCGGCGCAGGCGCAGACGCGCACTCTCGGCTACACGTCCGATGCTGATGGGAAGAAAGGTAGGTAGGAGTTTAAATACAAGCACACTGTTCCTTCTGTTTTGGATTTATCTGCTTCAGTTCATTTATAGGAACATATATTTATTATTTAATTTTCCTGGCTACTTACATTTACTAACATTTCAAATTTCTCTTCATTTCAGAGGAAGGGTGGAACGCAAACCTCTCTCAGCGATGGCGCAAACTTCGACGACGCTGCTCCCGACTGAGGCCTGGCTCCGGCAACCGGGACCCGAGTCCTGCCCGATGCTCCCCCTCGCCCCCGCGACTGCCGCCACATTGCTCTCCCGTGCTCCCAGCCAAGTTATCGTTCAGGCATCGAGGGAAGGTCTACACCACAGCGTCTCTAAGAGTCACGAATGGTGCGCCGGATTTGCTTCGAGCTTTAGGAAAACTCGGCGGCGGTCTAAGAAGACGAGCTCTGTCAGCGCACGACGTCCTCGCGCCACCGCAACAGCAACCCGCCACATTCTACGTTCCTACTCCAACAACAGAACGACAGACCCCTTCCTCGTCGCCAACACGAGAAGCCAGCACACTCCGGCGACGATGTAGCTCACCCAACGTCTACCGCCACAAACCGAACCTTGGCTCACCCGGACCTCGTGACCGAGCACCTCTCATTAGCAACGACGACGAATGCCGAGACGTCGTGGACTTCAACTTTAGACCAGAAAGAAGAAAGAGCACCTGCGAAGGTCGGAGTCGACGGCCTTATAGTGAAAACGTCGACTTAGACGCTCCAATATACCGGAATGGATACAGCCGTCTCAACGGAGACCACAGAGAGGGTTCGCCGAGATTGTGGGAGGAGCCGTATGCGTACAAGTTGCCACGAGTGCAGGTGCGCCAGGAGCCGATGCAGCAGTTGAGGAACGGTGTGGCCGAGTTGAGGGTCAGTGCTACGCCGAGGGCTTCTCGGCCACCGCCAGCGCCCCCTGCTAGCTTGCAGGCGAAGCGGCCACCGGCGCCTGAACCGAGAGATGGTGCACATGCCTTTGAGGTAAATATATATACAAGTTCTGGGTAAATACAAGGAATATAGTCTCGTGATAAATGTCCCACCCCCTTCTAATATGTTGATGCATTTTTGTTGGCTAACATAATCTGGATCCGGAGCAAATGAGTGCAAAATAATGGAGCAAGGTCACCGAGTGAAAGATAAGAATGACAAGAAATTAACCAAGACAGCAATGCGAATGAAAATAAATGTACAAAAAGTCAGCATTTTCTTTACCCTTTGTACATATTTAAATATTCTCTGTTTATTTTACAATGTGTGCTACTATAATTAAGCCTTTCTATTCTCAAATATTTCAGGTGCGGTTTACCAAATCAGCTGGTGGGAAAGGGCTCGGCTTCAGCATCGTGGGCGGGCGCGACTCCCCGCGCGGCAACATGGGCATCTTCGTCAAGACTATATTCAATAACGGACAGGCCGCTGAGTCAGGCTTGTTGAGAGAAGGTCTGTATTCAAACATCGAAATATGACGTTTTAATGCTGGAATTTATTGATCCATAATGGATCCTTTATGGATCAATAAATTCCAGCATTAAAACGTCATATTTCGATGTTTGAACGATGATGCTTTATTTTAAGTGTTTTGATCAGGACATTAACTATAAAACCAAAATGGTCATACAAGTTTGTAAGTATTAAACCCAAGTAAATTTATTCGTTCAAGTCTTTACTCAAAAATCTGTTCATTATTTTGACAACCTTCATTGAGCAAACTCGATATTGCCGCGCTACTTGAATTGGCGCCAGCAAAATTGTATGCAAATTCATTGCTGGTGAGTTTTAGCCACAAGCAATTTCCTGTGAAAGTTCATTATTTTCGAGATTTGTTTCAATAATGGTTAAGTGCAATAATATTTTATTCAGAATTTGACTGTGAATGAGCAGGCATCCTAGAAAAAAAAAGCGCGGGAAGAAACAAAATCGCAACTCGTTTTTTTTTTGCAATTTTCCTTATTGTGCTTCATATATTTTCGTGATCATTTTTCAATTACTCGCATTGTTTGAGTAAAACACTATTACATTGTATCCACATAATACTGTTTTAATTATACGAGTAATGTCAGCTGGTTATTGGAAGCAAGATGCATCTGACATTCCAGAACGGTTGCAGACAACAGCTGGTCCGATACTCGCCGTTACGTCCTACGTTCACCTGCCTTTCGCAATCTATAAATATCGATTCAAAGGTTACATCACTCAAACTTAATTGGCAAGGTCTGTAGGCATTGATGATAATATGCAGCTTGGTATTAATTAAGGGTCATTACTTGCTATTGGGGACAGCTCAGCGGAGGTGATTCATTAGAGGTCTTACAGGTAATCGTATCGTAAATTGAGTGCAGCATCCATTGATCTACTATTACTAGCGCATAGAAAAGCGATAAAACAATAATCGTGCCGCAAATTGATGACAGAGTGGGGAGCGGGGGCGGGGCGAGATTGCACACCGTCTGCTTTTGTACAAAAACACTTCATTAAAGGGCTAACTCTATTTCAAAATTAAATAATAGTGACTAGATTTTTTTAAAAATGGCAAAGTATGAAAGTAAAAGAAAATTAATTGTAATGCATTTAAAATCAAATCAATCTTGTATATATCGTAGATTATGAAATAATGGGTAAGTATTTTTTCAAAAACACTGAGTATTATTTGAAATGCCTCATTTGTTAACTTCTCACTCGTCACTCGTACCACCATTTGTACCTATGACTTATCTGTAAGGTTCACATTTCATCATCTATATTTTTCGTATGTCGGGTGCAGTAGAAAATAATGTACAAAATTCATTTTGGTTGGTTTTACTTAGTTGATATTTTGTTAACTTATCGATGGTAACTTTGATTTGATTTGATTGATTTTTACCAGTTCAGGATACACAAGCTGGAATTTTTAATTTCGAATTCCGAATTCGGCACGTGGTTGCTAAATTATTAAATTGTTACTTTGAGACACCTTATTGGCACTTATTTAAACGACGTTATAATATTGTCTTTAGATTAGACTATTTTTATATTGTATCTTTATCTTATCTGATGGGCTTATTTCTGAAGCTATGGTAGAGTTAATAGCGAGATTCAGCCAGGAATTGGAAAGGGAAATTTCCTTTTCAAACTCAAACCATATCCAGCTTATCTCATTAGGTTGATCATATTTGTTTTTTTTTTCCATGTAAAACTGCCTGACTTGTAAAAGTGCATTATTTTTGCCTACTTACAATAAAATATTAGAGTTTGCGTTTGAGTATGAGCGCAGGCGAGGAAACAAATGGTTCGCGGAGTTGATTCCATACGCTAGTAATAGTAGTTCAATGACCGCATCGAAAGGTCTCACTCACCTAGTGACTTTTGTTAAAAGTCACGATTGGAGCCTATAGTTACAATTTGGAAATAGAAAAACAGGAAGCACATTGCAGATTTGATAAGACTCTTTGTAAACAAACAAAGTTCTGGGATGCAATGCAATGCATTGGGCGTTTGTTACGCGCAATAAAGTCAACATGCCATCTTAAACTTAAACCAACTCTCCCAAGATAACTTAACTGGATGAGAGAGCACACCCAGTTATATTGTGAATACCCACCCAGTTAAAAGATGATAGACGATCGAAAATTATGCAAATCGTTCTTTAAAACTCTTATTATACTTGATATAAGTATATTTTTATACCAATAAACTAAAAACATGGGCATCCCCCTGTCATGCAAAAATTTTGTATCGAATAACTGGCTAAAAGTGGGCAAATTGTGCCTCTGCCACTCCGTATGGGAAAAGGCGTGACGTTTTGTTATGTTATGTTTTGTTGTTTACAAAAACCGTCCAAGTGCGAATACGGTATTTGCCTGCTAGTCAAAAGACATACATTTTAGGCACTGTCAAAACGAAAATTTATTTCACGAGTTCTATCTGATTCTAGCATGTGACGTCATAGTCAAATGCTGTCTTTTTAACATATAAAATTGAGTTTATAAAATACAACTGCTGGAAATATAGTGTTCTGATATTGCCAAACCTTTTTGCTTAAATAGGTTCAGCTTGAGACACGTTTCTAGATGTATTGGACTACCTTGTGAAATACCGTTTTGGGCCAGCGCACCGAGGTTTCCGCACAAATCGCATTTTTTGTGAAGGAACTATACACTATAACTATAACTTTTACAAATGTACGGTTTTCAGATTGTTTCTCTTTCTTGCCAACTTTCATAGTTCTTGGTCAACGGAGAGTACCCAATAGGTTTTGATTCCCTTCCGGGTGTCAATCTATTTCAGCAAAATGGTGACATCGACGGCGGTATCTTTTGATTGCAATAGTGGACGTGTGAACTGGTGCATTGTCCGGATGAATCGACACTTGCTTTTTCGCTGAATGCGGCCATTTTTTCTTAATTTCAGCACTCAAATACAACTCAAATACGCTGCAATCGTTTTGCTTAGTATATCTATTCGCCGATGATGGTTTAGCCTTTTTGAAGATAATCAAATAAAAATTATAAAAATACTGACGCCATGACCTCACCAGCAGCTGGAACTGACTTCGCCTTATTTGAAGCCGTTTCTCCTTTTCAGTCCATTGTTTCGAGTATTCTTTCATCTCAGGGGTGAAGTAGTAGACCCATGTTTCGACCATCGTTATGAATTGTCGTAAAAACTCGACTTTATTGCGTTGAAATTTCTCCAAACACTGTATTGAAACATTGTCAAGACGCTGCTTTTGTTCAATGGTGATCAATTGCTGCGCCCATCTTGCGCACAGCTTTCTCATGCCCAAATTTTCAGTCAGTATGTTTAGCGCTTTTTGAAATGCCTTCCATGTTCGCTAATCCGCGTACTTTTAGTCTACTCTACGGCCTTCTAATAGTTTTTTTTTTTTACAATTTCTGGCGTAGTCACTTCATTTGGTCGACCGCCGCGATGTTCATCTTGGCAGCTTGTGCGACCTCTTTTAAACTCAGCGACCCAATATTTTACTGTTGTAAATGAAGGAGCAACTCTCCTAGAGTAGAATACCAATACCAATACCAAATGTCTTTATTACTGTAGATATTTACATTTACTTAGCAATCGTCATTTTTTGCCACTTCTCTACATTGGACCACTGTGGGAGAAGAAGGGCGTAGAAACTCCCACAGATTGATTTTTAGATCTCTTTTTAATAATTGCTTATGCTTAACTAATACAAAATATAATATTTAGTCATTATCATAATTAATAAGCAGGAATAAATAATTACAAAATTATTAACAGCAAGGTCTGTGTTGAGCCAGATTAACCCCATACAGACCCATCATTTAAGTAATCTTGAACATTGTAATATCCCTTTTTCGACAAAGTCGCTTTAACATGGATTTTAAATTGCTCAAATGGCAATGTCAAGATCTCCAGAGGTATATTGTTGTAGTAGAGAATACATTGACCCTTGAAAGAATTGCTAACCTTCGCGAGTCTAAACCGGGGCGCAAGTAGTCTGTGATTATTTCTTAGGTTAACATTACAGCTATCGCTAAGTTTGGGAAATTTTGTAAGGTTCTTGCGTACGTACATTATATTTTCGAAAATAAATTGACTAGCTACAGTTAGTATGTCAATTTCTTTAAAAAGCTGTCTTAAGGAGTCTGTGCGTTTTAAATTATAAATTGCTCGAATAGCTCTTTTCTGTAAAATAAAAATAGTTTGAATATCCGCTGCTTTTCCCTACAACAAGATACCATAGGACATGACACTATGAAAGTAACTAAAATATACTAGCCTAGATGTAGCCACATCCGTGTTTTGTCTGATGTTCCTAACAGCGTAAGCCGCAGAACTTAATTTACATGCCAATTTTTCTATGTGGGGTCCCCACTGCAATTTGTTATCAATGGTTATTCCAAGAAACTTCGTGTCATTTACTAATTCTAACGTATTGCTGTCCAACACTAAACTGGTTCCAACTTGCCTGACATTTGGAAGTGAGAATTTGATACATTTGGTTTTACCAGCATTTAACAATAAATTGTTAACTGTGAACCAATTCAAGGTTAAAGATAATACTCTATTGACATCATCAAAATCTTCTTTTTGTCTTTCAATTTTGAAGACCAGTGAAGTGTCATCAGCAAACAACACTATGTTAGTCAATTTCTCCACCATAAAAGGCAGATCGTTAATATATACCAGGAATACGAAAGGGCCTAATATGGAACCTTGTGGAACGCATAAAGGAAACCTGATTTAATTTTGTAGCAAATATTACTTGTTGTTGTTTAGATGACACAACACGCCTTCGAATACAATTTTTTCAAGCAATAATTTTACTGGTCATCATCACAACAGGTCTGTAAACAAAACGTAAAGTATACTTTGCAATATAAGTATAAATATAAGTATAATATCAATGGTTATTCCAAGAAACTTCGTATCATTTACTAATTCTAACGTGCTGTTGTCTAACACTAAACTGGTCTCAACTTGCCTGACATTTGGAAGTGAGAATTTGATACACTTGGTTTTACCAGCCTTTAACAATAAATTATTAACTGTGAACCAATTCAAGGTTAAAGACAATACACCATTAACATCATCAAAATCTGCTTTTTGTCTTTCAATTTTGAAGACCATTGAAGTATCATCAGCAAATAACACTATGTCAGTTAATTTCTCCACCATGAAAGGCAGATCGTTCATATATACCAGGAACAAGAAAGGACCTAATATGGAACCTTGTGGAACGCCAATTTTTACACCCGATCCAT
Source organism: Argyresthia goedartella (assembly GCA_949825045.1). Classification (NCBI taxonomy): domain Eukaryota; kingdom Metazoa; phylum Arthropoda; class Insecta; order Lepidoptera; family Argyresthiidae; genus Argyresthia; species Argyresthia goedartella. The sequence continues at coordinate 19,739,804 of OX463810.1, forward strand.
CAGATTTAACGCCGTTGACTTCTGCCTTTTGAATTCTATTGCTTAAGTATGATCTTAGTAGATCCAACGCTTTATTTCTAACTCCGTAATGATTTAATTTCATTAGTAACGTGTTATGATCAACACAATCAAATGCCTTCGACAGATCGCAAAAAACACCGATAGCATCCTGTGCGGCTTCCCATGCAGAATAAATATGAGATATAAGGGTAATACCTGCATCCGTAGTCGATTTACCCCTAGTGAAACCGTATTGCTTGGCGTGGAGTTGTTTTGTACTGTTGAAGTATGAGAGAGTTTGATTGAGTAATCTTTTCAAAAATTTTACTTAGTGCTGGAAGAACCGATATTGGTCTGAAATTTGACGGATCACCCTTGTCTCCCGACTTGAACAGAGGTATAAGTTTACTGTGTTTCATGAGGTCTGGAAAAGCTCCATCATCAACACATTTATTAAATATATAAGCTAGGTGTGGGGCTATAACAAGTATTATTGAACCAATGACTTTGACTGACATACCCCACAGGTCTTCAGTATTTTTTAAGTTAAGTAATCTATACGTTTTGACAATATCCTGGGGACATACATGATAAAATTTAAAATCTACATTACTGATGCTAGTGCTGTTTTTTAACAAAGTCTCTGCTTCATATGGAGATGAATTTAGACGCTCTGTTGTGAGTAAGGGTGCATTGGTGAAGAATGTTTCAAAAGCTCGAGCTACCTCAGCGTTGGATTTAACAACATCATCACCTATCTTTAAGCAGAAATCATTATCCCTTGGAATAACTTTGCAAGTTTCACGGTTTATGATTTGCCAAACCGTTTTCATTCTATTATTTGAATTTTGTATTTTTTATTTATGTGTAAAGTTTTTGCAGTTCTACAAACCAACTTGAAAGTTTTGGAATATTTTTTAACAAAGTCATGAAATTTTATATCAAAGTTATAGGTTTTTTGTTCATAAAGATCATACAAGATAGCTCTACTTTTACGAATTCCAAATGTTGCCCAGTCATTAAATTTAGATTTACCGTTGTTGGCACTGACTTTCTTTAATTTAAAAACTGTATTGAATTCTGTTTGAATAATGTTGAAGAAGTCAGAATAGATTTTGTTCGGGTTCTGTTCATCAAAATCCGGTACTGGCAAACCCATATCTAAGTTTTTCATATACATCTCTAGTCTATGGGATGTAATAGGCCTATAAAATGATGGATCAGTCTTATTTTCACTAGTAATTTGGAATGAAACTGTTTGGCCACTGTGATCGGATGGTAAACAGTTAATTACATTTTTACTTGTGAATGCACAGTCACAAAAAACGTTATCTAAGCAAGTTTGGCTGGTAAGTGTAATTCTAGTCGGCTCTAGAAATACATGACACAAATTAAATGATTTGAACAGAGTTATTAATCGTCGCTTCAGTGTTGTATCTACAAGCAGATCTACATTAAGATCGCCACAAATAATTAACTTTTTTATGTTATTACAAAGTTTAATGAGGGCTTCCTCCATAATTTTCTCGAATATTTCAAAATTGCCATGGCCTTTTTCATCTCTCGGAGGTCTGTAGACACAAACAATAATATGGCTATCTAACTCAACAATCAGAATCCAGACCGACTTTAATATCAGTTGGATCTTTCAAAAGTATAGAATCACATATCGATGACCAATTTTATCCATGTTTGCAAAATCACTCAGAGCAATCTCTACATCCCTATATAGTCTGTGAATCTCTATGAATGGCTGTGACACAAAAACAAAAGAAAGTAGCTTGTTCTTTTTTCAAATTAACGCGCCATAAGATTGGAACATAAACGATTCTTTTTTTCTTATGGACCACCTCCTATTCTTCTTTATAGGGGTAGGAGCGCCTGCACCTGGCCCACTTAAGCGGGGCCTTTGTGCATGTCCCGTTCGCCTGCACAAATAATTCAACTCCTTCACCAGTTGGAGTAAGAATCCTGGGTGTTCTAGGTGCTCGTGGGTGGATGTTGTATCTCCCAGGATAGCCATCGTGGTTTCTATTGTGGATGGACATGCCGACAGCATGTGCTCTACTGTTTCATCCACTTCCACACGCCCCCTGCATAGGGGGCTTTCTGTTGCAACTGTAATTTTCAAGTGTTTGTTTAGTGTACAATGGCCTGTTATTAGGCTTGTTAGTATTTTATTTTACTTCCCTGGCATTCTCATTATTCCCCTTTGTGTCATCTTTCATGGCATTGCCCTGTGTAGGAGACTCAGTGTGTCCGCTTGAAACATTTTCGTTTCCTTTCCGAAGCTTAGGGAATGTTTAATGTTTAGTTCCGGCGAGAAAATTTCTCCGCCTGTGTTGCAACTCTTCTTTGAGCCGTCACTGTATATTACTATGCTGTTACGATTTGGTTTTTATGGTATATCCAAATCTTTCGCTATATTTTGGTATTTCCAATTTGGTATGTAAACAACAAATTAAGTTTAATAGTATTTTTTATCTCCTGCCTAATATTGCATTTGTATTAAAAGCTACTCTTACTAATATAAACAACTTGTTGTATAACATTTAAGATATAATATAGATAGGGTCTATCATAAAATTTATGTGAATGAATTATTAATAAATAAATAAATATTAGAGGACAATATTAAACAGGTTATATTAAGCTCAACAAGGCCTGTGTTATGGGTACTAAACGACTATATATTTAATAGAGATAAATACTTATATAAATACATAGAAATCATCCAAGACTAAGAAACAAATATTCATGGTCTTCACACGAATATTTACCATTACCGGGATTCGAACCCAGAACCGTCAGCTTCGTAGGCAGGGAACTACCCGCTAGGCTTAACCGGTCGTCAACTCGTCGTTTTTGAATGCGTGTGACCTGCTCGGAAAGGAAGGAAAGGAGGGTGATTTCAATCGACCGACTCTTCAGCCTTAAGCCAATGAAGGATATGTGGAATGGGGAGGATCTGGGATTTGGTCAGCAATAGTATTTTTCTTCGAATTCTTGCCGTCCTTCTAGTTTCCAATATCCATGTATCCATTTTCTGACTAATGTTCTGTTTGGTTGTCCTGAGAACTGTCTTTTTCAAGATGATGTTTCTTCATGTCTTGAAACATATTTATCATTATCTCCCAGAAGCACACTGAGTCCTTCCAATGGCTGCCTAAAAACTACAGTTTTCTTTTCAAATATTGGTTCCCTTTTTCTTTTGTCATCACTGTGTATTCAAAATCTGTCATTCTCTATTCGCTATGCTAGAAATCTGTATCTGCTCTTAACTTGCACATGTCCATGCCGCGTGCTCGTGTTGTTTTGTTTTTGGGCCTGAGCTGGGATAACCATTGCATTGGCGACTACCTGCTATTTTTCGTTCTTTATTGTATTGTTGACTTTTTAGATTTAACATGGACAACACCACTCTATATTTTTCAAAAGATTTATCTCCTTGTATGACCCTTTGATTCACTGATTCACAAGGCAATAAGAAATTCACCACTCACCCGGGATAACACAAATAACATAGCGTTACGCCTTTTTCCCATCCGGGGTGGCAGAGGCACAATTGTGCCCACTTTGAGCCAGTTATTTAATACTCCATTTTGCGTGACAGGGGGCTAGGCCATCGCCGCAGCTATGGAGTAATGAAGGTTTCCTCACGATATTTTCCATCACCGTTAGAACGTCCGTATAATGTAGTTAATTCGACCACGGAGCTCTTTTTTTTATCTTAATTTTAATAACACAAATCTACTGCATATACCTTACAATTCGCAAAACTTGTTAAGTTTACCATACTTCATTATGTGATTTACCTATACAATAAAAGATATCACATAGGTTTATTGAGTTTTAAAAATAATAGCTACGATAAAAAAGTATCATCATCAACTCCAAAACTGGGTTCTTTTCATCCACTACAAAGTGTTTAGCACAAAATATAAAATGTGCGAGTTGGACATTACGTGAAATGATCTGTGGATCTATTCCACAAGAATCAAAAGGTCCGCAACAGTCTGTACCACACCACTCCATCCTGATAAGATGGGTTTAGTCCTTGTTTTTGTGTTCCACACTCCGCATTCCATACCACAGCTGCGTAGCTCCTTGACCTCTGGGGAGAACTAACAATAATCGACACGGTATTTATCAAACTGCTAACTCTAGCTCTGAATTGAGCACTATTCAAATCACTTAACAAGGTTATCATACACTGTAAAGTTACATCGCTAATAACTTTAAAAATAATATATCATATTTGCAGCTATAATGTTTTCAGACTGCATATAAATGTGGACCCTTGAGATTTAAATTAAATAACACGACATTAAGTAATACACTGATGTCTTTTCAGAAGATGTGACACTGTTATTTATTATTCATTCCTCTACCCTTTATGGCTTAGAGATCAAGGAGTTTCTCGATTTTATGTATATGTAGAAATATCGCTGTTTTGACGATTTTCTTATCTCCCTCTGGTGAAAGTAATACTGCCCATCTTCTCAAACGTGTATTCTTAGTGCTTCAATGATGTGTTAATTTAATAATAAAGCGGTCTGACCCGAATCTGCGCCAAAGATTTCATCACTTCCTCTCGAACTGTCTTCATGATCGGCATGTAGTCCCATTACAGAGCTTTGCAACTTTGCTCATAGCACAAAATAACACACACAATCACAAGCACATAAATAAATTTGTTTGAAGCAAAAGTACAGGATACATTATAGTGTAAACAGTAAATTCAAGAATCACATCAGCTAATTAACATTTACGATGGGTAATTTTGGGAGAAAAAAAGGCTCTAATGTCCTACGGAGAACCCGGGACACGTCCGCTCATCTCTGCATCCCCAAGCCAACCCGGTCCTATCATATAATTAATGTCATTATTTATTGTGCGATACTCGAAAAGGGTACTAAGTCTTAAGTTCCTACAAACCTTCACCTTGTATACACTTAGTCGCATTAAACATTTAAGTTGCCTTTGCCATGTTTTTGGATCATCACTTTTACTCACTGCCCAAATCTCGTTCCAGGTGACGAGATAATGACAGTGAACGGCCGCGGCACCGCCGGCCTGACCCACGAGGAAGCCATCAGGCTGTTCAAGGACGTCCGAGCTGGCCCCGTGTTGCTGAGGGTGGCTCGGCGGTCCCCGGCCCGCTGACTACCATGCGCCTGCTGCGGGGACCCGCCGCACCAGGCGCCGTGACATAGACTATGCGTTTGTAAAGATCGACCGTCTGTCCCATCTGGTCTTGTATCCTAGACTGTAATAAGTATTACGAAGGTAGGGAGAGCAAAGGGAGAGAAGCAAATATCACTGTCTTCTCTTACGCAGTGGTACAACAGAAGCATAAATACTAAATTTTGGAGTTCAAAATCGATCTCGACTTTTTTAGGCTTATTTGAACGAAAATTCTGTGAACATCATCCTGAAAGTTATAAAGCTTTTTTATTATAATTACTGAGCAACTCCGCGAAGAACGTTTATCGTTATTCTGCTTATTTAAGACGAAAAGGAATGAGATGATCCATTAAGTGAGGGCCTGCATAGACTATATATCTTTGTAAGAATAAGTCCATTAAGCGCAAATTAATCAGACAAACTGTGGTTCTATTGTTAAATCCACGGCGGATGCTGCCGCTCTGTTAGTTAGAAATTTGACCATAAATAATATGTATGATCGAGAAAAAATATTTTAGTAAATGTCGTAGCATGAATATCTTATGCTTCTCGCTTTGGGCGAGGAAGTGATTCTAGTTGTGTTAGTACTATGCGACCAACACAACTAGGCGCAGGACAACTAAGCGTTCATTGAAATTATGGAGGGAACACCGGAACGGTGATTTATACCATATCGTACGTACTTAGTACATGCTAGTGACTTGTAAGTACACTGTACTTACAAGTCACTAGCATGTACTAATTACGTACTAGTACAGATACTCACAAAAACGTACGTTTTGTAGGCGGGTTACAGGAGCCGAAACCGCGTCCTGTCATGCGCCCAGTTCTGTTGGTTGCTAGTAAGCTAGACTGCTTTGGAACTGGTTTTTTAACTTTGCCTTAAATTATATTTAATTATGTATCTACCTGCTTACCTAGTAGCCACCCAGAGATACGGGCGTGTCTAAATGATTACAATAATTAAACTCTCGTTCATAAAGCAATTAGTTTCATCGAGATAATAATATGTTTTTTTTTTTGTGGACGATCTGTGAAAGGCCTGCTTCCGGTCTGCCAGTTAGTATTTTGTTTCTTGAAGAAGATATTATTGGTCATCCACGATTAGTATTACATTTTGTTGTCGTCAGAAAATTGGGAAATATCGCTTAACTATTTTGTAATTTAATTATGTATATAGGTAGATTATATCCAGTGACTTAATTAATCAGGGACCTAATACCGAAGCATGATTGCTTGTACGCCTTCTTGTGTATATGAATCTGTCCATCGCACAAATAAAAACAATCATTTGTAACATTGTTGTCTGTGATATTGTGAACTGAAAGTTTCGAAAGCTTTGTTAAAATAACAAGTGTGTGGCTCAAATATAGGATGTGCCTAACTGATACCAAGATAACCTAGAAATGTACGATACCTATTCCCTTCAGTTTTATCAATTCACTTAATTTACGTAGGAATATAACCCTATCCTACATTTCCTTTTAATTTAAAGACTTATTCTAGTAACAAAAGGTACCTTTGTGAGTATTAAGTGCAGCCGCTATTTATGAAGGTACCAGACTGCGCGTCCACTGGATTCTCCTCAAACTAAACATATTTGAGAGACTTATATTAAAAAACCTTCGATAAAAATCAATCTGATAAGATTAAAATTTCCACGTCGGCTTCCCCGCAAGAGATTCCTTGCTCCGTATATTTCACGAGAGTTATTCAGGAAGATGTCCCTAAACACCTTTAACCCCTCAGTTACCACCGGCGGCAGCTAACGCCACTTTTCCGTTATGGGTTTTAAATTTTATTACCATGGCATAGGGTCCAAAATCGCGGCCCGTCCCAACTGCCCTCGGTTTTTGAGTACCCTTTAAATTGAAGTTATATTTTCTGCAGCCTTTGCAGCACATTAACAATTAAACAACCAAGGGAAGAAATGGAAATACCGTGTATATGCGGGAAGGGTGGCAAATTTTCACTCACGCATTTAAAATTAATGTCGTACAGTATTTCCCCCCATGGAGGAACCGAGTGACTTACTTTTTTCACAGAGATCTACTTGGATCATGTACGAGTGTCACGTGGCACGAGTATTTGAAAACGAAATCAGTTAGATAACCAATAACCTAAAATTCTCTACATTTTACATGTAACATGGTTTCAAAAGTCTTTCCTTTTTTAGTCGATTTAATATATACATACACAGCGTCACGCCTTGTCCCATATGGAGTGGCAGAGGCAGAACTGTGCCCACGTTTAGCCAGATATTCAATAGGTACTCCATTTTGCGTGACAGGAGGCTAGCCCGTCGCTGCAACTATAGAGATTGAAAGTTTTCTCACGATGATAATTAATATGCTTTTACTAAAGTGTAATGTTTAATGACAAAATGAGCAAATACAGTGCCTTCTTCTATTTTAGAAGTACACGTGACGGCCCTTAGCATTTTAGCTTACCGAATGCAGAAAATTGTTATGTTGCAGCAATCAGTAATGCTTGTAAATAGTTCTTAAATGTAACTACATTTTTGATAACATATTCACCCTACTAATATAATAAAGTATTGTATTTTAATAATATATTTTGATACTGTAGTGGTACATGTAACCAAAACATTAGATTAGTCCTGTAGTATTTTTACAATACATTATTATAAAACGTTAATTTTAGATCACCCGATTTAAATATCATAGTTTTTTATATTTTTCCAGCCAGAATCCAATACAAATTTGACCAAATAAATTGTTGTATTTTTTCCCCGAGATACGACTGAAGGAGTTTTTTTTTTTTTGGAGCATTGGAATGATACAAAAATATGCTTTAACTAAGTACAGATTATAATATTATTTGAATGACCAATACAAGGATCAGTAAATTAATGTTGAATGCAATACTTGTATAACAGAGTCTATCAGTTATGTACCTAATTATTAATTATTAATTTATGTAAACACGAACAAGTAAATTTAGGTATTATGTCTGAATTTATGAGTACGTATACATATATACAATTTCCAAGTATACTTTTTGAATAACAAATAGTTACAATAAATAAACTTAATATAATCACTAATGGTAAGATTAGGCTTCCAGCGAAAGAGATATCATGGCAATGACTCGCTGGTGCAAAATAATTAGTATGTTTTTACATTTTTCCAATAAATTACTGAAACTTAAACAAGTATTTACTTGACTAAAAACTTAACTTAGAAGCAGGAAAGTTGGCACGAGATGGGGCAAGTTTTTATACGGGGCGAAACAAAAAATTTAAGTCACAATTTAAAGATTTATTTTATAAATAATCCAAGTTGTCAACACATTTTTTTCAGCTATTGTTTTTTGTGTCGTGGTGTAACTCAGTGAGCCACAATCTGTCTTTCTTTGCCACATTAAATGTCTTATTATTACAGACAGTATAATTAATCAACACTCTGTGGGATATTTCTGTATATAAATTTAATATTTTGGATTGTAACTTAGTTAAAAATCCCGAGTTAGTTGAAATGTTCATAGGCTACTTGCGAAAGTAGAAATACGTCAGCTTCAAAGACATTACACATATATCAAGCGATCAGGCAAAGCCTTAATAATTTATAATAATAAATAAGTACTACCTAGCGCGATCTAATCAAAATTAAACAGTCTTGAAAAAATATTATCACCAATAGTTACGATAAGAACTTTTACAGGAAAGTGAGAAATTGGCACAAAGTTGCATATAAGTAATAATAACACTTATGAATACGTCTTATGAATATGTACTTATACAAATGAAGAAGGCAAATTATGTTAGCTGAACGGGCGTACCGCCCCCGGCCCCGGCGCTTCCCTCCGCTAAATTGAATGTTGTCAGTTTGAGTCTTTTTGCCTCCTTCAGCTAACGTTCACAGATAAATGACTCTCGTTAGGCTGAGCGCTAACCGGATTCCGGGAGGCGTTCGCGCGTCGCTGGGTTGATTCTGCCATGCAGAGGCTCTCTCCTCTGAAATACGTTACCCGAGGGTTACGACGTATGTCAGTTTTTTTAATATTTCCTCAAGATTCCTCCGGGTTTCGGAGTACCAGGGCGACAGGGCCGGCCGGGAGCGCTTTGAGCGCGGCCCATGCCTGGGTTCGTGTGTAGGCCTCCATGGATTGTCCCCCAGCTGATAGTAGTTCGGCGCCAACCAGAATACGACCGCTGCGCGATGCAGCTCCTCCTGTAAATTAAATTTAAATAGAACCCTATAAAGTCTCGTTTCCACTAACGTTATCATACCGGGAAGAACTGCCAATATTGGAGGTAAGTCAGTGCATTTTATGGATTTACGATTATACTTAGAAGGATCTACAGAGAAGTAAAGAACAAGGGATATTGACGAACCTGCAAATAGCTTCTTTACTGTCAGCGGTCGATCGCCCTGCGGCGAGTCTCGGCCTCCGTCCAGGCCGAAGCCGAGGCCTGCTCCTCCGCCGGCCTTCTCTAACATCACGGTTACCACGGACCGACTGCCCAACTTGCTGGCCCCGTTGGCTGTAACCTCATGTCTCGCCTTCGACTCCGCTGGAAACCATAAATATAATCGTCATCATCACATCCTATTATCGCTCAAGTATATTATGGATCTCAGTAAAGATTTCCATCTGATCCATCCATCCGCTCCGCTGAGCTCAAAAATGGCAACCTCTTTCTTAGCATGAAAAAACACGCTTAATATCCATGATTAAGCTTCATGGTTCTGTAGATACTTAGATACTTATAAACTCGCATGAACAATCTTGTAGGTACTTTTAAACAAGTAAATGTCATTGGGCAGTGCAAAACCTTTGACTTTAACGTTCATATTAATTGTTTTGTACTGGCCACTGACATTTCTTTGTTTACCTTTAAAAGATATATAATGCGAGTTTAAACTGTTTTGTGTACCTCTACCTACATTTTCAACAATGCAGAACTCACTTCAATTTACAAATGGCAACTGCAGAATATAAATCTAAATACTTTTGGCCTTCGATCAGTTCGGCGTCCGTTTGGCTAATAGCAACAGATACTTTCTGAAAAGTTGGAATTGTCAATTTTGCTGGTATATAAATCTTACCGCTTTCAGAGCCGCATCCCACGCTGCGTCCGTTCTGTCGGGTCTCGTTCTCGATCTCAATAACAACTTCCGAGCGTTGCTCCTGGAAACAGAACAATTATATGTAGCTAACAGGATACTAGAAAATGCTGAAGAATTAGCGCTGAAACATTATTTTCCAGTATGCAGCCACTAGTTCGTGTAAGTGTGAAACAAAAAATGCTGGTATTATGAGTATATCATAATCCTAAGTACCCAGTGAACTTGATGCCTAACTTATATGGGTCACGTTATTTACTGGCTTCGAGTCTTATAAAATCGCAATCGAAAATATCAAATACCTCCCAGAAACTTTTCTAAAAGTGCGCTTTAAGTTTCGTCGCGAATTTCAGGAATGGGGAAGAAAACTGTCATTTGAGTGCCAAGGAGAGGGCGCTAAGAGCTTGAAGTTATTAAACATTGAGTAAGCTTAGAGTTTCATTCTTCTGAGGTAACTTACAAAGGAATCACAGAGTAGAAGTAAGTAAAGTATGCAAAGAGTTTCGTCATTCAGAGAAATGAATTCTCAATATCCAGATATCCATAGAACTTCAGAGAACTCTTTGTTGCTGTTGACAATGTTTATCGAGTTATAACCCTCCATGGACGTAATACAAACCGCAGATAGAAGCATGACACTCTTTGTGTTACAAACACACAGTCCCCTCTTACAAAAAGTAATCGTTAGTGCGTAATCGTCGCAATTTAGTGCAACATTTAATTTTCTGCTGTCTTGTGAAATTGTGACTTGTTCTGTAATTTTTTTCACAGCACAATTTTTCATTCGTGAATGCAGACGCCACCCACTCTGTAAGTACTTCTCTGTCGTTCACTCCGCAATGCGTCGTATTATGTATTTCTACTTTAAATACTCATACTCGTATATGCACGTGACAAATAAAAATGTTTGATAGCATAAGAAAAGCAGTGTACCTAGTAGTATTAGTATTAAATTTTACGACGTACCAAACCCAACTTGATAACAAACAGACAACCCCATAATCAACATGATTTCCTTTCGAAAGTATGGAACTTCGATACGATATGTTTTCTTCTATTGTATTCTTAGGTATTCCTTAGTTCCGATGTTTTATTTAGAAAAGTTTTAGCTAGCGAGCGGTCCGGATTTTTGGACAGTTTTTGTTATATGCCCGTTTATACGAAATTAAATAAGTACGAACCTTCAGTATAGCTACGGATTGCGCATGCGTCATGCCATTCATAAGATGGCCGTTGATGCTGCGGACCCGCGCACCTCTCTTCAGCCCTGCCATGTCCGCCACGCTGTCTGCCAGTACACGATGAACCTTTATTGAAAATTAGGCACTTTAAAAAGATATTTTTTTTCAAGTTCTTTAACCTATTTGTACATGTTGGAAAAAAAGAACGCCACATGGAGGGCAACTACCTTAAATATTGGAAATAGCACATTATATGTTAAGGAGACTCCTTAGTTTTTTAAAACAATAAATACTGCATTTATGGATTTATCAAAAAACTGTAATAACGCTTGTCATTAGTCGGAAGTCGAACCGGTCAAATGCGACAAAAATAACATGCGGTATTTTATGATGCAGATCGAAAGGGTCATTCATAGTGATCACTTTATCTACGACATGTACTCCTTTAAACTAAATAAAGACCATGAAAATTATGAATCATCTACTTTTATTGTGCATTCTAGGTAATGACCTAAACTAGGATTTTTAATTTGAGGCCAGAAGTGTAAACAAACAGCTGTTATTTTCCAATACAAAAAGTATAATATGAATGTCAAAGTCAACGGTTTTGTTCTAGAAAATGACAGTTGTTTGTTTACAATTCTGGCCTCAAATTAAAAATCGCCATATAATCATTTAACAAATATTGAAATAACAAGTCACTTTAATCACTAACATACAAAGAAAATAAAGGAGATGTTTAAATAAGGTACACTTTGTTTATCAGTTTAGTTGCGATTACTGATGCCACTTATTTAATACAATACTATTGACGTCCCAGAATTGGAACAAATATTATCTTTACACAAATTAACTACTCTTAGTTGCTTGCAATATGTAGGTAATTTGAAAATGGATCATTTGAATGAACTGTTTTTATTATTGATGTAAATAATGTATAATTTTAAAATTTTGTTTTCAATTAGTTCTCACGGTTTTATTTAGTTTAAAGAAGTATGTGCTGTAGATATAAATGGTCACTATGAATGACCCTTGCGATCTGCACCATAACATAACGGTTCGAGTCCCGATTTGATAAAATAAATAAATGCAGTATTTTTTGTTGTTAAAAATAAAGGCAAGTCTCCTCTACATAGAATGTGCTATTTACAATATTTTAGGTAGTTGCCCTCCATGCGGCGTTGGTTTTTTCCATACCCACTATATATAGAAGTTATTTTTAAAAGATTTTTGGCTAAAAGTTAAGACATGAGGGGGTCTTACCACAAAAACATAAGCTCCCGTTGAACACTCGTTTAAATAGAAAAATGAACAGGATTTGACGTTTGTTTTAAGGTTAAACTACGTTTTATATGTTTGTAGTAACATGGCAGAAGTTTTGAAGATCATTGGGTAGGGTAAGAACGTTCTAAGTTCTAAAACGGTAAAGAAAATATTGTGAGAATCTTCATATCTCCAGTAATTCCAGGTTGGCCTCCTGTCACGAAAAATGGAGTATTAAATATTTGGATAACCATGAATACAACTGTGATTCTGCCTCCCCGTAGGGTTGACGGCCTAACGCTATATTTGCTTTGTTTTACAACCTCCTATATACGGCCAATAGAGGGGTATGTCTGTCCGTAGCATCCTAGCGCTTACACAGATTTTTCTCATTGATAGTAGACTTCACTGCAATGGTTCTTACAATATTTATTAAAATCGGTTCTGTAGTTCGAAAGTTATTAGCTTAACTAGGAATAGCGCTCAAACGGGTGGACGGATTTAATTGCGGGTGTTTTATGTAGGTGGTTGGTTATAGACTTCACTTCCATGGTTATTAGATATATTTTATTTAAATCTTACAGCGGCGGTTCAAAAGATACTAAATTTGCAACAAGTGGAACAAATTTCTGATTTAAGGTTTCATTAATGTGTTTTAAGTTTGTATTGACCCGACTGCAGTGAAACCGAAAAGAGGAGGGTTATGTGTTTGATTAGTATGTATATATGTATGTATGTATTTATGACTGTTCCTGTGTCCCCTCGCAACTACTCAACGGCTCAACCGATTTTGATAAATGATACGTCATTAGATTCGTTCTGATAACGCAAGTGTCCCTGTTTACTATATTAAAGAATTTTAAACAACTTTTTTTTTCTAAGAACCTCGAGTGGGGTATCAGAACAAAGGGCTTCAAAATGCGAGTGCGGAAATATTCACGAATCTTTCACAACCTAAATAAAGCTTAGATTTAAACTGAGCATTTACAGATTTTTCGTAATTTTGTACTAAAAAGCAGGAAATAAATAACGTAATTAAAAAATACTTTAAACCCGGGACCGGGTGAGACCTAATTAAACATAATAAACTGTGGGTTCCGCTAGCAGTTTTTTTTAATTTAACACTGTAATATAATAATTATAAGGAATTTATTTATTTACATAACGTCTTGTGTGCTTGTTTTGTGCTTCTTTAGGTATTTTTTTAAGGCTTGTTTTTAAACAAGCCATAAAAAAACAGTTTAAACGATCACCAAAAACGCACCTATTTTACCGACAATAAATTCGACACGACCGCCAGAATTAGTAAACGATCCCTAAATTGTGTTTGGATAAATGATCACCAAACTTCTTTTTATGTTTTGTGTACTTAAGTTTATGTTTTTAAGTATTTTTTGTTGTTCTCACATGTTCAACCTTTACTCGTCACCTAAGCTACCACAGTATTTTGCCCTGATATATTCTGCAATTTTTAGTGATCATTTACCCATTTTGGGTAGAAAAAAAATATTTTGGTGGACATTAATATTGTTCTCTTTTTTAATTATTTATAGCTACGTTTATCATTCATTGTGTACGTACCGTGACTTCCTTCGCCTCGCAGTCAGTTCCACCCGCCAATATGACACCAACGCCCGTCCCAGCTCCACGCTGCAGTCGGATAGTTTGTGTTGATTTCGAATCAGCAACAACATTGAGTTTGACTTTCCCATTAGCCACAATCGTGTTAGTACTATCAACAACATATTTTGGCTTCTCGATTACTTTTGTAACATCGGATACACTGTTTTTAGATATATCAGTCTTAGGTTTAGGTATACTTGTATGAACCTTCACAACCTTCTGTTCTTTTTTAGAAACTACGGTTTCTATTCTGCTGATCTGAACTTTATTATTTTCTGTCACCGCTTTAGATTTTATGGTATTATAATTATCTAAACCAGCCTTCTTAATTTCTTTGATTATTCTGTCTGATATAGCTTTTGGGGCTTCTTCTACTATGGGTATTTCGACAAAAGTTTCGTTTTGCTTGTTTTTGTTGGAAGCGCTCGAAATTCGCTTTAATCGTGTAGTTTTGAAATCAGTCTTCCTTTGTCTTACATTAACTTCTTCATCACTATCTGAATCGGTTTCAGCGATAACTTTGTTTCGTCGTCTGTTTTCGCCTTTATTCGATATAGCACTCACTGTCGATGTGAGTGTAGAAAGGCGATCAGACGATTTGAGCTGTGGGCTCGGGGATTTGTCGCTAGACTCGTGAGAAAATTTCGCTTCAATCACAGGAGAATTCAGCTTAGCATCTCGGCCGCTCCTGCATTTTGCTGAAGCTAAAATATTCCTCCTGTTGATCGTGTCGATGTTGTAAGGTTTCCCAATTTTCTTCTTGTCAGAGTCAGCAACAGAGCTTTCTAGGGAGCTACAGCTTGCTTGTGAACCAGATGTAGCTGCCGAACCTGCAGATGAACTGAGAGAGACGGTCGTGTCCGACGAGACAGAGCGACATACACTGCGCTTCATATACTCCTCACAACTCTTCTCAACTGTTGAAGATTTAGTGGGAATCTCAGTTTTCACGAGTGAATATGAAGTTAAATGACAAATTCTTGGAGAGAGCCTTGAACTGTCAGATTCTATACTATCTAAAGTATGCAACGGTGATGATGCTGATGATCGATAGCTGGATTGAGTTGAACTCATTGCTGAATCGTTGTCGCTGTCCACTATATCTGTGGCGGTGCATATTTTTATCTCAACAGTGTTGTAATTTCGGAGATCATTTATTAGATCTTTGTTTGCTAAGCTTGTTGAAGTAGATAACGAAAATTTAGACGGTAACGTGGAAGATGTCATTCCCGACATATTTTTGATGTCTAACGATGTTCTTGGAGGCTTTGAAGGAACCAGTATATTGTTATTAATTTTATTAATAGAATCTCTATCATATAGTTTCCTTTCTGGAGTTGATTCCTTTGAAAGAGATGTTGGCGAATAAACTTGTAATGATTTTCTTTTAAATGCTGGGGAATATTTCGGTATATTATTCGCAAAAAGTTCAGTCTTCCATTTCTTATCAGTGATATTCAATGCTTTAGATGTGTTTTTCTTTTGTAATCTTGGTTCAGTATAATGACTCTGGCTCGGGTTATATTTTAACAAGAATGTTTTTGTGAGCGGATCTTGGACTTTGATTGCTGGCAGATCAACGATTGGAGCTTGCTGGGCTTCTGGGATAACGAGGCCTCTTAGTTTCGACATCGACTTCTTTCTCTGTTCTATCAGATACTCCAAATTAAACTTATGCACCGAACTACCGTTATCATCGCTTGAGCTGCGTGAGTGGGAAACAGGCCGAGCAAACGATGAGTCGGCAAACGGCGGTAAAGTCGTCGTGCTTCCATAAAATAATGGTTTGTTTTCTATTTGAGGAGGCTTGTGAGTATTCACCGCTGTAAAGTTTGCTATGTTGCTGCTCTCAAGAGCTCCCAGTACTTCAGGGCGCTCAGAGTGTCGTTTGTAAGAGCAAGGTACTTCGTCTAAGTTGTCTTGTGATTTTGTCAAACGTCTATCGAGCGAGGTTACTTCGAAGGTACTCGGGTAAGATGAGGTCGATGTTTTTCTAGAGGAACATGAGCTCCTCGCTGGCAAGGTGCCGCACTTGTCAAGTACGTCGGATGAGGATGACGTCTCAGTTTGGAACATGGCAATTTTGTCTTTGACACTGGCTTCGCTTCTGGCATCCTGAGATCTTGAGGTGTAGGATAACCGCGTGCGAGCCGCGGGCCAGCCACTCGGCAGGCGAGGTGGCAGCCGCCCTATTTGGTCAGCCACCTTCTCTACTGCATCAGCAGGAGTCTCCACTCCGTCCGGCGGCTGACGAGGGCAAGTCGGAAGCGCCTCGTCATTCGAGAGATTCTTGTCTTCTGCATCACTTTTGTTGACACGATCTGTAATAGAGGAAATAGCCGCTGTTAGAGATAATGAAATGGTTAACACGCAATTTCTGAAATCACTTCGCTCGCGCCACGCCTCCAAGTGCGGCTACTGTAAAATCCCGGCATTAACCGCACGCGAGCTAGTCTGCCGTCTGCCGGGATGTCTAGATAGAAGACTCAGCTGATTTAAATTACAAATTGTTTCGTTCAAGTAAATGTAGTAAAGATACTGAGAAACGCCTTCGTGCAGTAGGTTCTTACAATAGTTAAATGATGTGTAAAATATCACTAAATACAAGGAAAATAAAGATCAAACAATCCAAGATGTGAGTCACACGTTTGCTTATCTATTTACTAATCAATTGACATTTGTGTAGTAACCTGTACGCCCGATCAAAATCTTTAGCTGAGATTGAAAGTAAAAACATTGTGTTTTAATTAACAAACTTAAATTACACCTTCTCTTTCTTCGTCTATCGGATGTAAGCAGCGTGAATGTCTTATTTTGACAATGCTATATGAGGTGGTGTTCGACACTATCACTTTCGTCGTATACATCACTAAAAGACAGCAAAATGTTCACTAAAAGGTAGTTGGGATTCAACTGATGTTCCTGAGTCATGTGAACATTCGCATGTAAGCTGTATGTGCCATGGACATATCACGCTTCACGCTGTTTGCACAAGTGGTCCTGGGAAGCAGTGTTCGGTCAATATCGGAGGTTTTCCCATTCCGACGACTGAATACTTATGTTATGTAGTCAACACGAGGAAAACAAAGCGATTGATGTAACTCTTCAGCTGTTCAAACTTTTCACAGTCAAGGCAAACTACCAAAAAATATATTATGCTTGGTAGTTGATGTAGGTAATAGAATTATCACTTTTCCAAAGTATAATTCATGAAAGAATATTCAGTTTGAATACTTTTGCCATTTATTAACTTCCACGAATGGTTTCATAAATTACATTTAAATTAGGTACGTACCCTAGTACGTACGTACGTACCTACGAGTATCAACGGACTATACTTTCTATCATCTGTTATTTTAGCAGAGTTTTTAAACTATTTTATATTCAATGATTTCATTTGCTTAGGTACCTACGTACCTACTAATGCATTCTTATAGAAGACCTGACCAAACTATAGCCCCAGAGACAGACTTGGAAGTGTTTTGATGGAAGTGGCACTGCTTAGAAGGTAGTTTAGTTATTAAACCGAACTTACCATAAAGTGACAATGAGCGCCTTACTATTTTCCTAGTATCCAACATAGCACACAGTTTTTCACAGCTCACCAAGTTTAGCACCTACCATCATTATCACAAATCACATCGTTTTGATTTTCGGGCAAAAAAACTTCAAAACATGTCCTTCTATCAACTATGGTCACTACTAGAACAAAAGGCTAAACTCCTAGTGACGCACCGGTGCCGGCCTACAAGAACAAAAGACTCTCTATTTTATACGCCGCGGATTCTTGCGGATCCCGCGAGCTCATGAGAGGACGGAGGTTGAGAATGCGGAATGGATCCATTGACGCCCGAAATAACAGTTATTTAGCATAGGGTGTCGCGTATCATGGTGCGCGGGCGCCGGTGTGGAGTGCGGTGCGAGCGCGGAGTCGCCGCGGCGGGGCGCGATGCACTGGCCAGGCTCGGTCCGGAGCCGAGACTTGCACAAATTTGCAGCGTCGCCGCCCTTGACGGGGGCGTTGCTCCGAGCCAGGGACGAACACCGTGCTGCGCACGCGACGCGCCCCCGCATCACCCGCACCCGCGCACCCGCCGGACGACTCCCCGCCGCCGCCACCAGACCAGCCGCAGCAGACGTCCTACGAGCGAAACTGTCTAGCCATTCGCTACAATGTTTCCGAAATATGTAAAGACCTGCTATTTCATCTTGAGCGGAAAGCACACTTATATATTTCAAACTTCCGCGTTGAGCATCGATCGGTAAATATTTAAGCTATTTTTAGCTGAAGGCGTCGCGGCGCGGAGGGCGGCGACCGTGCGCTCGCGCAACCAGCAGATGTCAGGGTCGCGGCTGCCCTGGCTCCGCGCTCTTCTTTCGAGTATGCCTCTTATGTTGTTCAAATGCTGGCGGGATGTGCATGCACTGACCTCGCGGTCGCACTTTCTTTACGTGTACAGGCGAGTTTGTGCTCTGTGTCCGTATGTCTGCGGCTGGCAGCGAGCTCCTCGAGGGCGGCGCAGGCGACGCTCGCAGCTCTACAGCAGCTCTTGGAATGCCACTCCGCCCGCGAGCGTCGCCCCTCGCAATCCGGACGCGGCCTTTAAACCGCTCCGACGTGTTTGCAGAGTAGTTTGCACATTTTTTTACATTCCCGTCCTTTACTTACGCTCTCTTATTATAGTCTCAATAAGTTGATGTCTCAACAAGGTGGGAGGAATTCATTTTAACTACTAGTTCAGTGTTGTTTCGCCTATGTTCCTAATAAGTCTGACTGAATTGTAAAGATGCATTTGCCTTAACCAGAAAACTTCGTCGGTCATCAGTCACTGGCAACCTTGATGGTCTTAATATTGAAATAAGGCAACAATGAGATTTCGGGATCCCTGAATAAGCAATGGATTCCAACAGCGAAACTACTATAGATGGATAAGTGAAGAAAGTGCAATCGATTTCACTTTCAAAACTAAATTAACTTTCTCCAGTGACACGTGTTACGTAACTCTGAACCCTATCACAACAACACACCGAGACAAGGCAGCCAGTCATAACCGCAACATTTGTAACTTGCAAAGGTCGTCGGGCAGCTTTTATTAACTCAAATGGATCGTTGTGTGCTTTCGATTGCCAAGAACAACGTGCCCCAGCCAAACATAGCAGTTGGTTACGTAGATAAATATTGAATGACGCTAGATTTAATTATTCATTGACCCGGAAAGCAAAGCTAGGCCGCCTAGGTACCAGTACCTATTCACACAAAAGTCACAAAGATTCGACTGCACAGAGTTCTTACAAATATAAGGCGATGGGTACATATTGTCAAATGCCCATTTTAAAAGCGTTATTTTTTAAAGGAGATGGAGGAGATGATATTTGGCAAATCCCAAAATGTATGAATACGAGAATAAAACAACCAATGAGAAAAGTAATTTTTCCGATAATAATTCCGTTGTTCGGATGACAAGTTACGCTGTAGGTCCCGGCTACTATCGCTACTTGGTAGTAGATGGTACCTAGTAGTAGTCGTAAAGATCTCTCAATCTCTCCATCAACCCGCACTGAGCCAGCGTAGTGGAGTATACTCCACTACGCTGGCTCAGTGCGGGTGCGGTACGCTCAATCTTACTCATATCCGTATAAAGGCCTGTGCCCCTCGGTGGGGACATTAATGGGCTACATTTATTAATGTATTATATATCAACTAAATCTTGCTATTTCTTTTGATCTAAAAGGAATATTGATATGGTTCTTATGTCAAAATATAGGTAATCGAAATGTCTTTAAACGTGGTGTATGTTAATCAGTGGTTTTCCAAGTGGACGGTCAAGTGCGAGTTGAACTCGCGCCAAGGGTTCCGTATGCACTTGTAGATATCTCAGCTAAGCCGTCAGCATCCGTTGGGGTTGGGAGCACGCGCGTCGAGACAAACTACGACTACGGACAAACTTGAAGCAGACGGCTAGTACGTATAATAAATAGGCAGTTCGACCATCACGCTCTTATAGACGCTGGTGCACAAGCACGTCGTACAAACGACTAAGCACTTTCACCAATGTTTTTTTTATTGTGTAACTGCAGAAATGTACAGTTTTCGGATGTTTTTCTTTGTTTTTTAGCACGAAGCCCTTGCTTGCTTCGTGCTAAATTTCGTGATTCTAGCTCAACGGGATGTGCCCTATTGGCTTTAATTCCCTTGCTAATTTCTAGCAAAATCAGCAAAATTGCAACCTAAACGGTTTGATTGCATTGACCTATAAGTTTAACTTTTTCACATCTTCAATTGACTACAGACTTGAGGAATCTATAATATTTCCATACTTTATTTCTTCACGCGTTTAAAACGCTGTATAAAAGCGAACCGACAGACAGATTGAAAGAAAATTTTAATATTCGGCTTTTTTCCTTTACTTGTCCTATAACAACCCCGATGCTTCGTGCCAAATTTCATGATTCTAAAAAACTCACATTGCGAATATCGCGGCAAAATTATGACATAAATGGTGGTAAATCTTTTATTGAGTTGACAACATCAATTTTATTTTCTCACAACTTTATAAGACTACATATTTAAGTAATCGATATTGATTTCAACTTGATATCTTGTACTCTATCTCGTACCTGAGAAAACGGGTATCGATAGACGGACAGACGCACTTACAACGAAGTGATCCACGGGCATCTGTAGATGCCATTTTCCCTTTCAAAATCGCAATGCCTCAAAAATTGCTGGGGCTTTAAAGGGTTATTTTTTCATTTTAACGTACGGAACCCTAAAAATACATTATGTTGCAGTGTGAGCTGTTAGGCATTTTATTTCAATGTGGTTTTGTCCATTTCAACCATGAATCGAGTTGCTAATTTTTCCGATATAAGGCCCTATGGGATGAATGTAGAATATATGAGGTCAATGTGCCGAACGAATAAAGCAAAGTATCACCTGGAAGGAAATGCCTCCGGGAAATGCTTGACGTTCGCTCATATCAATAATGATAATTATAAGCTTTTTTTCAGTTTCACCTGTCCCTGGCCCTGTCCGTCTGTAATCAAATCTTGCAAGTAAATTTGACCCACTTCCCGGTTTGCGATTGAGCTGAAGTTGGGTGTGCATAAGCTAATCGGATGACAATGAAATATTTTCTAACATGAATCTGAAGGAATCCATGGGGACTCTAATAAAAAGACGCAACCCTATCGAGTTTGAACTCGTAGAATTCGTCTTGAAAAGTTCTCTGGTCCTAAATGATATCCAGGGTCTTATGATGGAGCCGGAAGGTGCCCATGACTACTACTCCTAAGAGTGGTATCCATAGGCACCTTCCATATAAAACGACAAAACCCTATCGAGTAAGGGTTTGCCATATTTGTCGTGACAAGTACTTTGGTCCTAGATTAATATCTTACTTTTTAGGGTTCTGTATTTGCTAGTTCTATTTTATAACAAACAAAGCATAATTAAAAATAGTTTTTTGCTTCTTTGGCTTCAAATATCTATTAGAAAAAAAAGGTTATACTTTTCTTCATTCATTCGGCTCAATTTATATGACAGACATAATACTTCGGATGCTAAAATCAACTAGATTAGCGACTGGCTTCAATAAACCGGTATTTCTCAAAGAAAATATCATACCACCTTGAGAAGAGGATGCTGGCCTCATGGCCTGTGTGCAAACTGACCGCCGCAAATCAAACCAGGCACGCCAGGAATCCACGGAACTTTACAAAGTCTCAACTCTTATTCGACAACTCCAAAATATACTACAACACCGAGGCATAGAACTCAAAATTTAAAACCAGTCGCCTTTTTTTCCGCCGTCCCTAAAGGAAATTCTTCGACTGCCAACTTAAATGGCAACCGGACGAGCAGCCCTTTAGTTTTTACTTAGTTGCATGAGCGAATCGGTTGAGAATGGCAGTTCCGTTTTTCGTCCGTGGGCTTGGTATTTTTCAATAACAAATTTACCCTCGAGTATTTCTATAGTTGACTATGTGGTAATAACAAATTGATGAGAATCCTTTATGATTTTCTTTATCCATTGACTTTTACATTACTTTCGGAAGCGATTGCGGCTACGGTGAGACGGGTACGGGATGGGTGTCCGTTTTTAGGAGGCATTTGTCTTTGGCCTCCGTGTTTCGGATGAAATTTAAAGCTGCAGGTCTCGGCTACTATCGCCTCTCGGTGGTAGTAGTCGTAAAGATGCGTTAGAGGCTCTAATAGTGCTGCTTTATAACTTCTGACAGTCGGCACTTCTCCATCAACTCACACTAAGCCAGCGTGGAGTATGGCTTCACCTCACTCGTATCCGGGCAAAGGCCCGTGCACCTAGGTGGGGACATAAATGGTATTCATTTATTTATATTTTTTCCAATAGTCTGTTAAAATAAGTTTCGTTGCAGCCAAACATCTATACATAATGTAATCCAAGCAGCAAAGCTTCATTAAACAAATTGGTCTTTATTAAAAAAAATGTATTCCTTTTATCGAATCGACATAAACATTCGGCTATACGGGACATGGAAGGAATCGTTAACTCACAATAAGGTACAAGTTTTTACACTCACAACATAACGGATCCACGGATTTTAAAAGCTCGCCTTCGCCGCGTTCCATTCCGTAGTGCAAATAAATCCGAAAACAGTTCGTTAAGAGATCCCGTCTGTTTGCTCGTTGGTATGCACTAACGACGAGGTGGACCGAAATTGCATTGCCTACGCCATGTGCGAAGTATAGGCAGGTGTTAAGCGGCGGCGCAGGCGCAAGGTGCACTTTCACGACTTCGCCCGACACAAGGATAACTAAATTCCTATAACACGCAATATTACACATACCGACGCAGCAATTCAATAATATACAAACAATTTCCCCACTTGAGTGCGGGCTGATTTGCTAATGCGGTGGAATCATATAAAATATATTGTAATGCTCATTTTAACTTGTGTCACATTCGATTCTAACCGAAACATCAGATAAAGGCTCGAAATTATTGTAATGCGTTGTGTTCTAACCGAAACATCAGATAAAGGCTCGAAATTATTGTAATGCGTTGTATAATTTTACAACTTATCTGGCCAGGCATCTGACCCGAACGCTGTCATCAATACTAAAAGTATCGCTATTTCGAAAGCCCTACGCGGAATTTAGTGAAACTTCTTAGTTGACTATTACGTAAGTAGTCAACAAAACAGACATCATTATTATACAATGCAATAAATCAGTATTAGAATCGAATTGTACCACGGCATCCATCTCCGCGCATGCGTATCATCAGAATCACTCATAGAGAGGTAATTATCTGCGCGTTTTTCACGCAATTTTACGTCTAATTTGTTCGCGACAATAGGTGCGTGCGCAGTTATTCGATAGCGCAGCCGAGGCCGACACGCCGCGGTGCGGGCGGCGGGCGGTTACACATTAATATAAACATAAACATTCATCGGCATTGAAACGGGTTAAAGAATATTTTACACATACTAATATTGGGCCTGCAATCCCTTTATATATATTTATATATTTATACTGCTATCCTACCAACCATCAACTCTAGTATGAACGCCACACGTGGTGTACATACTAGATGCAGCAACGTTATGAACATTACACAAGATCCTTCAGTATGTTTCCGTATCCGAAGGGTGCTATTACTGAACCTCCGCTGTCCGTCTGTCTGTCTGTCCATGTGTCTGTCAGCGGGCTTCTATCCCCTGAACCGAAATAGGTAGAGAGTTGAAAATTTCACAGAAAGTGTGATTCTGTTGACGCTACCGCAACAAATAATGAACTAGATGTTATTTTATAAATTTAAGGGGTATATGCCGCGATATATGAAACTCTAACATGATTCAAATATTATTGTAGACCGCATGGTTGGCGGCATGTGGTGGCGCAATTGGTTTGATATCGGTTTCGCAATCTTATTGTGCTGAGTGCGAATTTACGTTCGGACATAATAATATTCTCTTTTTATTTTTGTTTCGATATTTTTGGTGGTTAAGTTTTCTTTTACGATGGTACGAAACCCTTCGTGTGCGAGTCCGACCCGCGCTTGAAAGATTATTTTTCTTTTTATTTGATTTAGATACTGGTCGAGGATCTCTAGCATGGAAAGCGATGTAGCGGGTCTCGCCAAGAGCGACAAGATAGCGCAGTAAAGTTATAATGAAATAATCGATAAATATCCGAGAAAATTGCTGAAATTTTAAACCAAAATCATCGAAATCTGTCTGGTAACACCGCATCATAATGCACGCACAACTGCGTTTATCAGATAAACAATTTCCGATGTTGCGTGGGCAGCGCAAATGTGGTGCGTTGTTAGTAATATAATAATATACCTGGGACACTATTTCCACACATTCTAGTCCCAAACTAGGATTCCCTGTATCTTGGGTACTAGGCAACGATACACATACTTATATAGATAAATATTATACTTAGATAGATAAACAACTATGACTAGGGTACAAACATCCGTTCCCATCAAACAAATATTTGCCGCTACCGGGACTCGAACCCGGGACCCTTGGCTTCTTAGGCAGGGTCACTGCCGACTCGGTCATTCGGGTCGTCATAGTGGCGCAAGTGTTGTGTGTAGTAAGTGTCGCTGCCAGAACGCTCCTATAAATATAGATATGTAACCGATGTTTTTATGAATAGCATGTACCCCCACAAATATGAGGGTACATCTCATTCATGAAAACATCGGTTACAACATACATCACATGTTTATATGTTGTTCATTATGCAGCTGTTAAATCTTACCTTCCCAAAAGCCACTTTCATAAGAGGCTTTCCTCTCCTTCGTTTCCTTTTCAGGCGCTACTGCTTTCCTGAAACAAAAAAGCCTTACATAAGTATAGGCACATAGGAAGTACAGTGCATTTTATTTTAGATCGATGGTCGGTCTTTGGAACAGTCTTCGATGATAGCCGAAAAGATACGAATTATTAATCAGTCCTTGTCTGCACGAACTTTTACCAGCTAGTTAAAAAAAGTTACGTCACAGTTAAAAATCAATCCAAATTACCATTGCATTATAAACATTGACTGATCGTTGACGTGTTTTTGTCAGGATTTTATGTCATAAGACAATATCAAGTAATGAAAATTCATAACCGAATTAAAAATTATAAAAACGACTTCAAGTTCAAGTCCTATTTCTTCCTCCCCTGTCGGGATGCCAATTGTCGTCTTTGTACAAAATGATGATGAAACTATTGCTCTGAGGCTAAAATATAGAAACGGTTGCACACCCATACCACCATCAAGTACTACGTTTCAGGCAATAACGGGTTACAGAGATATGGAGCATCGTATATTGCCTCTTATATTAAGCTTAACCATTGGTCTGTCACGTAATCAAATATGACCGCGTAAAAAAGGGCCTGTCTGTCACGTTATCAAATATGACCGCGGTCTGAAGTAAGCAGATTTTGATCGAAAGGAAGAACAAAACATAGGAGTTCATAGACTACAGAGTACAACCCTCGAAAGAGCTGTGAATTACTTAGGCAAAAAAAAGTACCTATAAGGAAAAATATATGTTGCGTTAAGCCGAGTCAAAATTTTGGAAGGCATATTTGTCAGATTTGGACAACAAATTATTAAATAGACTACATGATGACACATCGTTATCGAAAATTACGAGACTACGAAATCTGTCTTCCGATAATCAATAATATAACAAAGCTCACTTTTCTCTGTGGGATATAACGTAATAGATACATATTATATCCCTCAGTGGGAAGTGAGCTTAATACAATACGAATATACGGTACTTAAGTGAAAAAAAATGCAAACAAAGAATGTAAACACCACACATAATTCACCAAGTTAAAAACTTAAAAAACCGAGCCCTATTTCTCACTCCCCGTCGGGATGCGAATGTCGTCAAAATACACGAAAAAAAGGCTACGAAATCTGTCTGTCTGACAGTCAAGTGCACACGTATTACACGACATCAACGAATATACTGTACTTACAGACAGAATTCATCTAATAACAATGACCTTAACCACCACTGATAAGTCACAGTAAAGCAATAATACGCAATTTCGTTTACCTGGATGATGTCATAATTCCAGTCTTTTTGCTTTAGAAACCAAACTATTGGACCGATTTATAATTTTCAAGAAAAGGGGCTAAACTGGTCAATCAAATATAATTTTTGAAATCGGTTCATAAATAGTACTAGTTTTGAGGTAACAAATATAAATTTAAAAAAAAAAACAAGAAAACAACTGAATTACGAGCCCCCTCCTTTTTTGTAGTCGGTTTAAAACAGAAATTTGTGCCTTCTTAAGAATATATCCGGTAGGAGACAGTAGATTAACTTAATTCTAAGGGCAAAAAAGGCCAGTTTCCGAGGAATGCTCAAATTTCTAACTATAAGTATCGTGTGACATGTCAAGTGGGTAGGCTTATACTTACTACTACTAAGTTAAAAAAATATTTAAGGGAAAAGGCAAAAAAGACAATTCCCTGCCCCTAATCTCCGAAACTACTGATCCTAAATTTTTTCACAAAATACGTAATATAGATATTTAATTCAATATTACAGAAAAATAATTAGAAATGTTTGGTTTAAATGGGGGGGGGGACAATTGGGGGGAAACCTGAAAATTAGTGTGAATGTCAAATGAATGGGCTTGTTGCGAGGAACTTAAGTAATAATACATGAAATGCTCTTAGTTACACAAATATTGATGATTTTAGGCACAAAATGACCAATTAAAATTAAAGATAGATATCTGATCTCCATGCAAGAAAATTGTGCGGTGCTACGTAGGTACGAAACCCTTCGTCCGCGATTCTGACTTGCACTTGATCGTTTATTATTAACTTTCACACAACTTTATTAAACTAGTTGGTAAAAGCATATGTAGAGAACTACAATAGTGATTATTAGCATGTTTTCGTTAATAATTGAAATCTGCTTTAATTACCGATTTAAAAGGAAATTCACTAAGTAAGTCTAATATGCAAATTCGCAGCGGTACAGGCGGGAAGGTGAGACTCGAGAATTGCGTGTGTGTGAGTGCTTCCATCCGTATAACACCTCGACGAAGATTGAAGCCTGTCTATGCAAGTTTCATGAGTGTAGTGTACTCCTGTCATGAAGCCCGTTGTCCGGCGCTGTGCAGGCACACTACTGCTATATATAATTCTCGAGTCTCACCTTCGTGCATGTACCCGCCTATAACCAAAACTAAAACAGTCATTAGAGTGTCTAATCAACTGGTAAATCGCACCAGCGTCGGTAGCGAGCTTTCAAGCCGCTGGTGATTTATCACGATTAAGCTGGGTTGACCAATTTCACAAACAGCTGTGATTAGTTGATGCGCTCCGCCCGCAGACGCGCAGTCTTGCCGCAACCCGCCTTCAATCTCTGCCTTCTAATAAAACCTTCGAAGAACCCGTCCTGTAAACCCTTGGTTATGATGATTTACTTTAACGACTACTCATTCAATAACCAAGTTTATGATCAACGTCCTCCTGCAGCTACTACTACTAACATACAAATGAGAATACCAGATCTGACCACTGGGTCATCTTTTCCTATTAATTTGTATATAGTTATTTATATTATAGTACAGCTTTATCCCGCGACTTCGTGGGCATTGACTTTAGAATTATGTCCAAGATCATTGAAACGCGTGTGAGTAACTGAAAAAGCGATATTTTTATCCGCAATGGCCATGACACTTGCACTATATTGATTCTCCTTCGTGCAATTAGTAATATGGTATTTTTTAATACTATGATACAGCGGTTATATTTAATATTTTATTTTAAACTACCATCGTGTTACTATAACAAATATAAAACATTGTTTTACCCACAGATATCTGTGGTTTTACCTCAAAACAAACGTCAAATCTCACACATTGTTGTTTTTAACATTTCAAAGCGCCAGGTTGTTTTGAGGCATCGCGATTTCGAACCTTATGCCATGGTATAGATAGTATATTGAGTGGTATATTGAGTGGTATATGGAGAGGGCAAGTCTTGAACAGTTTTTTTATTATAATAAGACCTTCAAAGTTTCGGTAAAAGGTGACCGAGCTTAGGTCGGTGTGTCATTTAAATTAAAATTAAAATTAAAAAATATATACAAAAACCGTATCGAGTAACCGTAAAAATACACGAACCCACATGAGCTCTTAAGAAATATCGGTGTAAAGATGTGGACTTGTCCAGCGTTTGTTTCCCTTTAAATACCTCCCCATACCTCGGTTTGGCTACAGTGTTCGTTTCCTTTTTAATTTTATGAAACCAACCAAACCAACCACTCCCTTAAGAAATATCGGCGTAAACTTGTGTATTTGTCCAGCTGTAGTAATCGTTTCTCTTTAAAGGGGGGGGTCAACCACCCTCATTTCTTGCAGGCTGTCTGTGTTCACAACGTCAGAAAGGGCTAAAACAGCGCCAATTGTCTATTTGTCCAGCTGTGTATTAGTTATAATATTTACTTTAGCTACGGGATTACATTGATCATAAACCTAGTTATTGAATGAGTCGTTTATTCAATGACCAGGTTTTTCGTAATTCTTTATTGCAAACAAATATTTTACAAGTTACAAGGTTTATGATCAATGTAATCCTGCAGCTACTTGATTTGTATGTTAATACATACAAATGAGAATGTCACATCTGACCACTGGGTCATCTTTTCCTATTGAATTCGCATTCAGTTCTTTATATTAGAATGTATGCGCAGTTACCTCGGTAACCGTCTAATTGCGACTTTACAACAGTTACCTCGGTAACCGTCTAATTGCGACTTTACAACAGTTACCTCGGTAACCGTCTAATTGCGACTTTACAACAGTGCATCTTATTTTTCATTATAAACCTATTCGAATTTTTCGATCGGTGATTGAGAGCGCGGATCAGCAGATGTAAAATTACCCCGAAATACAATGGTTTTTCCAGCAGGAACCTACTGAAAGTTATTTATTTGTTACTGTTTCAAGTGCTATCTGTTAATAATCTCGATCTTTTAAATATTTTATTTATATGAAGGTCTTTGATAAAATAAAGTAATCATAAGACTGCAATGATGCCGAGGTGAAAGGAAACCAGGCGTGACAAATCGTGATCTGATAGAAGCATGAAACATGATACAAGTCTTCGGTCCCCTGGAATGTACAATTGAACATACCTTACTTATATAAATGTGTTGACTGTGAAGAATTTACGATACATACTTTGAGTTATAGTTGCATACAGTCTAGTAATTCGTGCGGGGCGGGTATATGCATCGCACCGTGATGTCACTGCCAAAACATATGATATACAAGTCTTTTAAATAAACTACGTAATCTCAAAACTGAAAAATTATTGAGAAATCAAACATCAAAGAAGGTACCTATTTCCAATCATTGCAATTGCAACATGTTGCAGAATGTTGTAATAAAAAATTAAAACTGTCGCCAGGTTACAAAACGCTCGAGTTTCCATTCAAACTAAATTTGACGACACACGTACCAATCTGCATAATAATCGAGGTTACGAGGCAATGCCTAACTGCGTAACCAGGACTTCGATCAGCAAAAAGTTGTTTGAGTCCACTCCAAAGGTGTTGTTTTCTGAATCAATATCGAATTACTTACACAAACTCGCGGAAGCAGAACCCACCTTTTGAGGCTAAGTGCAAACAAGTCGTGCTGTTTTTAAAAACACTCACACACATACCTGTTCTCGTACAAAGAGCAACGTTCTGGAGTACGAAGGTCGATCACTTTCACGACTTCATGGTAGGCTATGGACCAGGCCGAATGCTTATAAGGACAGAGATAGCACGCTCCCATTCCGTGACCATTCTAAAATCCTTTATTAGAAATTCCTGCTATCAATGTATGAAATTCCCGAAAAATCGTGACAACGCATGAGCATACCTTGCTCTCCGGGTATCGACTCTCAAGTATCATCAGCAAAATTACGCGAATATGCTGTTTAGCTCTATAACTTGGAAATACGACTAATGTGGCAGAAAAAATTGATGTTGCTTTTGGGTAGGACAATGTAACACGGTTAATCTAGTATTCAGTATTTGGCGTTCGTTCTATGCTATAATGAGTTAGGTAGGTTGGTATTATAAAATTAGGGCAGTTGATTTGATTTGATTTGATTTGATTTGATCATTTTTATTCTCTCTATCCCTGCCAGCCCACAAAATATATCTCTAACTTTCTGCTAATACATTGGACACTCAGAAAGTTTTGGGAAAACAGTGAATATTTTTCTTATTACACCTTTTCAAAGAAATGTCCACCAGCATCTATACAAAGTTTCATGCGTCAAAACCAATTTTCGAAGCATTTTTTCCAGTCTGTTTCTGCACAGTGGTCCCGCCATAGGTCATAAATGTCAAAATATCCATTGCTTTACCTCGTATTGTGATTGTCAGGTAAACAAACCTTCCAAAACTACAAATATTTCAGCAATTTATCTTTGTTATCACTTACTTTGCAAACTTCGAAGTGTAAGCATCTGTATATCACACCCCGCCCGCTATCAGTGACCCAATAGTGCATTTTTAGGTGCAATTTCGAATTTTCCAAATTAACTTCTTTTGTGTGGGTATTTTTCATGGATTTCCAAGAACACCGTATGTTTTATCTAATAAAGGGTTTTTTGAAGTATTTTTTGGCTTTTTAGTACATATTTTTGAATGCCTAGCGACATTATATTTATATGCAATTTTTACAGTATATTTTAAAAATACGTAAACTTTTAATAAATTTTCCACGTGTCTCGACGGTGCTCAAGTATCTTCAATGAAAAATTTAACTGTCTATTTTATCCAGTAAAAGATTTTTGTGGAGGTTTGCAGATTTAGGTTCTATAGGGTTTTAACGACTGCAAGTCGCGCTCGTAGCACAAACTTCAGGTACTTTAATTACATGTACTTTTCCATGAAATTATTTCTTTGAGACCTGGTTGTTCCTATCTTGAGGACTATAAGATATCAACAAATAATGGTGACCATCCCAGCGTCCTTGGAAGATGTTGAAAATAAAGATATGTCACCTTTACATTCTTGGAATCGATTTTTCGAATATTTTGTTCATATTTATTATAGGATAGATGTCAATAAATGGTAGATTAGGTCAGAGGACAAGATAAAAAAAGTAGCCGATCGTAAATAAAAACTACAAAATGATTTTAGTATGAAACTGGTCATAATAGCATGGAGCAAGTTTGCTCCATGATAATAGTAAATAACCCAGTAGTGGTGGAAGCGAAACATCTAACAAGGGTTATAAGGCACGTAGGTTTCTTCCGTAACTCTGAAGTTTCAGCTGAAATTGCCGGCTTACCTAAAGATTGGATCGACCGATGTTCCACTATTTTTAAGCTTTATCATCGGGGTTCAATATAGATATTGAAAAATTCGATAATTTTACCCTGGAAACCGCACGACTCTTAATTCAAGAATATCCATGGTACAACCTTCCAGCTTCCGTTCACAAATTGATTCATGGTGGTGAGGTAGATAAGATCCATTTTTCATTGCCGCACGTTATTTTCATCATGCTGATATTTTTTCAGCATAATGAAATATTCAAGGACATTTCGAATGGGAACGAATGTATTTTCTTTAAATAATGGAAATTTCGAAGCAAATTGTAACTGGCCAGTGTCTTTTTTAGTGCCAAAGATTTTACTTAAGAAATACTTTTTTTCGCAAACTTTCTAAATGGCCTGGCATTGTCAGATATCAGGTGCTCAAACGAGAATGTACCTCAACTTCCCGCATGCCTCAAGCTGCATGGACCCACGGCATCTAATGTCAAAGGTTACTGTCTACTCCATTGTTCTCTTGCCTTGTGGAAAAGGCGCCGTCTTTGTTAACCACAATCACTACATGCAGGGAATGAAGAAATTTACGATTTTCAACGTCCATTTATATAAATAAATTTATGTTTAAAAATGTAAATTGTACGTGTGCATATTAGACTAGATTAAACAATTATAAAATCAATTTCGAAACTGAGAAGCATCATATATACTTTGAATTGTAATATTCAACAACTATTTTTAATTAAGGCTATCCAAAGATCAGGGATTTTCATAACTAATTCAAGTGCAGATAATCTGGCCTACATGTCAAACTGCATAAAAATGTAGAGCCTAAACCTATAGAAAACTGAAATAAGGGTCTAAATCTTATTACTCGTACAAACACCAGCTATTGAAAAAGGAGGTAATATGTTGAAGATGCATGCGTATAATTGACAATATAAAATGTCCCTGGGAGAAATAGAAATATCGATCTACTTTTATTGAAATTCTTGGAGTCAATGAAATAATTATACCTTACTTCACTATTCAATTAAATAATGATACTTTGATCAACAGCTACTTGGCACACATTAACACAAAATACAGACAGTAAAGAAGCTACACTTAAAATATTAACTAAATTTAATAATATTAGTTGCAAACAAAAGGGTTCCGTTGTAGCAAGTAATTATGAGACTGGATGTTTGTGTTGGAACTTTGTTTTTCATAGTGTTTGTATGAATGACAAAGTTATCTTTGCTATTTTTAATAAATTCTTTATATCTTAAAAACTGATTATTTTATTTTGTTCAAACCAATTTTTGTTGAAAGTGTATATTGAGATACACAGCATAGTTTTTTTGTAGATTTTTCACTCTCTTACTTTAAAAGTTTAAGGGGACACACACACACACACTCTTTAACAATTTTCTTTGAGGAAAAATGGTTTCAAAAACCTATCTATATTATATCTTGACACCTCCCACACATATAGGTTTGATGCAAAAAAAACTTTTTGGTTTCAGTTCCATGTATGGGCAGCCCACTTTAATAATAT
The DNA here is from genome assembly GCA_949825045.1 of Argyresthia goedartella. Lineage (NCBI taxonomy): Eukaryota > Metazoa > Arthropoda > Insecta > Lepidoptera > Argyresthiidae > Argyresthia > Argyresthia goedartella. The sequence continues at coordinate 19,772,993 of OX463810.1, forward strand.
AAATTTTTCAATTTTTGTATTAAAGTCGTAAAGCAGTTCACAGAATTCATCTACAATACCAAGTTTCAAGTGTGTAGTCCTAATAGTTTCTGCATAAATTTGCTGTAACATACGGACGGACGGACCGACGGACAGACAGACTTGACGAAACTATAAAGGTTCCTTGTTTCTCTACGGAACCCTAAAAAGAGGGACCTCTTTCGCGCGTTTTTATTTTATTTAAAAATGTGTATTGAAGTAACGTGAAACGAAACAGTTTCTAAACACCCACCAGCTTCTAGTGACGTCACATTAGTTAATTTGACACTAAGCTAAAGAAGGATAATGAGATGGACGCATATAGCTCTGGCCCTTGCTTCTCATTCTGTGGTGGTGAACGGCCAACACTAGGTACGTCATCGGAACTGTCGGTCCGTTTGCGTGCCAAACTGTCAACTGACAGTATAACTCGACCAATTAAAGAAGGGCACAGGCAATGGCGGCGTCGTGTATATAATAATAATAATATAAGATAATACCTTGGACACTATCGACACATATTGATCTAGCCCCAAACTAGGATTCCCTGCATCTTGGGTACTAAACAACGATATACTTACTTATATAGATACATATTATGCTTAGATAGATAAATAACCATGACTAGGGTACAAACATCCGTTTTCATCAAACCAATATTTGCCCCCACCGGGACTCGAACCCGGGACCCTTGGCTTCGTAGGCAGGGTCACTGCCGACTCGGCCATTCAGGTCCTAACTGGAACATATGGAAACTAAGTATGTATAGGTACCTTTACACAACGCTCTATAGCGTTCAGTTCGGATATACTTTAAAAACATATACCGCCGTGATGCGGATTTCAAAATATATCCGAACGCAACATTTTTAAAGGCTTACTTTCATGTAGGAAACTCCTTTTGTCTATACTATAATGTATACCGTTTTAGGGTCTCTCCATTTTTATTTCTTAATCAAATATGGTTTATTAAAGATAAAATAAAACTCATTGTTAAATTCTTCTTAATATTGTCTGTCTATAATGCACAGTTTTATTATTACAGTTAGTATAGTAATGCACAATGTTTATTAGATAGTTGTAACATATTTGATGTGTACTTAAGTTTATGTTTTAAGTATTTTTTGTTGTTCATTACATGTTCAACCAAACACGAAGGATAAAGGTCTCAAATGTATGCCAATAGCCGTCATTGCCAGTCCCTTTCTCGATTTGAATGGCTAACATTTAAAAATTTTGTTCAGCTCATGGTCTAGGTGATTTTTACATGATATTTATTCAAGCAAAAATAATATTACTGCAGGTTCTCTAATGTTACATATCCAGAAGCGAGTAAAAATTACATGACATTGCATAGTATGACTATAGGATAAGCAGGACTAACACATTTTAACTGCTTGAGTTCTGTTTTTTTATTGGCTTCACCAAACAAGTCGTAGTACGTATCATAATAAAAACTTGTATGCAAACTGGAAACGCTGGTAAGAAGAGAACAGTAATATAAAGGCCATATCAACATAATAAATAATTTAATATTGGAATATCTGTGCTAAACAAACTATTCATCGAATCTATCTAGCAACACCTCCCATTCCAATACATTGTAGTTAGATGTGGTGTAGGGTTGACAACTGTCAAAGTGGCGCTAGCATAAGAAACGGATTTTTTAATGAAATTATTAATATTTTAATCAAAATAAGCAATAACAAGGCGTTGTTGCGTAATTCGTTGCTCAGATATTAAGACCATCGTTTCCCCAAAGACATAAAGTTATTAAAACAAAGGCTTTAAGCGATACATAGAAAAAAAAGATTCCTAGAGATGGAACGAGGTTATGTCGGAATCATTTCACGGAATGCATGTTTATTTTACTCTATGCTGACTACGAAAATCAGGGAAACTGCTCAGGGTAGTTATCTTGTTTAGGAACTTAGTTTTGGCATCGATTTTTTGCATTATACGGCACCATCATTTGACCCCCCATGCTTTAGTTTTACCAACACGGTGTGATCAATTACCGGTCAGGTGATGTGTATGGGAAAAACCCGCTGCCAAAAATACTAAATGACGTTCAATTAGATTACATTACGACACACACACGTAAAATGGCATTTGTTATTCATTAAATGATTTATAATAACCAATTCATCACAGAAAAAATCCCAGAAATTAGTCCAACGTTGTAAATGGCAACTGGATGGGAGGTACCGAACGCACTGGCGCCACCTGTAATTAGCTTTAACCGGCCAACCCCATTCGAAGTTAAGTTTCAGTCAGCGTTCCTATTTCAACCTTTTCGAGTGTTAGAACACAAATATACTTAGAGGCAGGTGTTTCATGTTATGAATAAATGAAAAACTTTTCAGACACTCTTTACATCACTGGGTGTACGAAAATCTGTCTATGTGTATGAGTACCAAGACATAAGACATTCGATATTTGCATGTATATGAAGGTGGTGTCGTATGAGGTCTAGATGCATTGCGACGAGGAGGGAGGGGGAGGTAAAGCGCAGCGCGGGTGACGGCAGGTTGGAACGAAGCCTATTTACCAACTACAATTACCCCTGCACCTCCACCACATCTTGTCACGCCGGCATAAAGCCCATTTTAGTTTAGCTCCGAAGCCAGATAACTTGGTCTAGACTAGCTGCGTCGTGAGTCCGCCCCCCGCACCCCGCACATTCCATACAAGCCTGCACCCCCTCGGTTAGCGCGGGCAAGCCTTTACTATTCGGTACAACTTATAGAACACTGGATCACCTAAATCTATCATGTTGCCCAGTCTTAAGAAGCATAGAATGTATAGGGTGTGGGCTAACAATTAATGATATGTTATATAACCGTATATTATATATTTTAACCGTAAAATGGTACCCACGAATAGGTTTTGCCTAGTGTCGGGCCGCAGTTTATCGCTGTAGTTTAATACCCCCTTTGTGGTATTACTTTGTTAACCTAGCTTTAAGTATCATTTTTCTAAATAAAATGTATTCTAATTCTTCTTATTCTTATTAATGTTATTAGCTTTCAATTGTATTAACATTTCGCTGATTTTGCACTATATACGTAGATTAGCGTAGATGCATGGACCTTCATTATTCTGGAAAAAAAATATAATAGAGTTAAAAAACAAACCTAATACGAATATGTTGATTATGTATCACTAGTGACCCTGTGTGCTGCAGAAGACCTCGCGAACGAGACAGGAATCATTTTTTTCCATTATTTTCCACCCCCTCTCACCCTCGACCTTATGTACCTACATGCAGTATGAAAGTTGCCGCACCAGTATCTTTGTAACTGTAACTGTAACTTTGTTAACTGAATCGACATAAAAATACCATGAATTACCGAACCTGTTCACAAAATTTCACGAGAACTGATTGAGAAATGCGCCCTCTTCAGGAGAACAGCCGGAAATCCGGAATCATTTTTGCCCAAGCTGAAACGGAGACACTTCGCACGCTCGGTCAATAAGTTGATCTCAAGACAGAAGTCGATCATTTCTGTGTTTTTCAGGAGTTATCTTCGCGTTTGCGCATGTAAAACTTTGCATTCCATTGGCTTTCCCCTTGATTGTCGTGACTGCTATCCGCTAGAACATTTGTTAGCTGCAAATCTGATTGCGTGTAATCAGATGCACCATTTATTTACGATTGCAATTTCCTTTCGGAGTAATAAAACGCTTCGTAGGTACAAGAACTTATTGCATGTTCAAGAAAGCAATTTTAACGGAATCTGCAGTTCCCTGAGTAGATCCTGATATTAAATTCATGTTCAACAATGATTGTCTTTTAAAATTTTCCGTAAAAATAACATCTTTATTAATATAGATCATCCCCGTCTTGCAAGTACAGTCGAATACATGACTAAGTCGCGTTATGCCTAAACGTCATACAAAACTAGCTTATTGCCAATGATCGTGTAAGCCTATTCCGCAGTAGACCTCTTCGTAGTCAAGCTAAATTTTAATCTGCCTAAAGTTTCGTCAGCCTAAATCGCGTTTTGCCTATAACCTCGTTTGAAGACTTATTTGTGATTATTTATTTTCACTTGATCTGGAGTGATCTATGATATATATTATGATAAATAAACATGTGGGTGTCATCCATCAAGTAGTATCAACCAAAGAATACAATCAATCTGCGATTGCAGATATTGCAATTTATTCGTATAAAATTAACTCTGAAGATGTCATTACATTAAATATATTTATCCACATCGCCATTGCCTTTAAAATAAGGATAGTTGTTTTAGTTAAAAATTAGTTAGATGTGAATTTTAAAACTACACACACGCAAAAACACAATAAAAAACAAAATACTAAACAAATAAACCTCCCCAAGACATGCCCGACCCAAAGGTACCCATCACACTGGCAGGCAGCATTACCGTGAACTTTAAGCAGTTCTATTAGAAATATTAACATTTTCCTAAACCTAGCATCAAAAAAAGAAGAAAAAGCATAATAGTCAGAGAGCACCGTTTTTCAGATTGATTTTTATAAAGATAGTTCAGATAGGATACTGTAACATTTGTTTTAAATCTTTAATGCAGAAAAACTACGCATTTGATAGTTTGTATGTCGGCATAATTGTCACTTGTCAAATAATACCCTGGTTCAAATGCATAAGATTTTTATTAATTTGGGTAAATATACACAAGTAACTGTTTTTTTGGTAACCGGGGTTTTATTTATTGAGGTGTGTCCGAGTTCAGGGTCCTGCACTTGGTAGATTCTTAATTCTGCTGAATGTAGTCCATAGCCGTATATAGTCAGAAAAAGATATAATGCAGAAATTTCTCACAAGTTAGTAGGATCACAAGCCTCAGAAGATTAGCATTTGATATATCTTGTTTAGCATACAACCACAGGGTAAGTAAGAGTATCGTTCATCAGAGCATACAACATTCAAATGAGAATACATTTTTAAATAGGTCGTATAGAAAATATCTTTCCTCACAAAACAAATATGAACTCCCTATTATCTATATGCCTGCATCGTTATTTGACAAAAGATCTACATGTCTATGAATCTCTTTGCCATCCTCTCTTCTAACCTATACCGCGTTAGGTCTAACTAGCTATACGCCTACTTCGACTTATGACTAGTCATTACGCGATGTAGTCAATCTACGCTTTAGGCCTACCCTTCTAGAACGTAATGCATTGTTATGTACAGTGAGTGAAGTATGCTAAATAATAAACTTAATGTATGAATGATATGATTAGACGTTCACGAAACTTGAGCAGTATCAGAATTTCAGGTTATTATGTTTCTGGAAGAACTTCGCAACTTGTAACAGAAAGATAAATAACACGAGTATGATGGAAGTCGGCGTACGGTCATAACTAACGTGACCATTTATTGTTTCGCCGGAGCGGGACGCATGCGGATATTTGAAAAAAAACACAAAAAAAAAACGTCAAGTGCGAGTCGGACTCGCGTACTAAGGGTTCCGCACAAATCGCATTTTTTGGGATAGAACTACAAATTTACCTTTATAGGATTTTGCCCTTCACTTGTGCTATTATAAATTACTTCTTGCCAAATTTCATGATTCTAGGTCAACGAGAAGTACCCCGTGCCATGGTTTTGATTCCCATGCCATCAGGTAAATAAAGCAAATTTTCTGCGAAAACGGTCGTATCTCTTTGCTGCTAGGAAAAAGGGTCTATTTTTCTCAGCAATAGTGAAATTAATATCAATTACCTAATTAGGTCTGTGGTCCCCTGGAGATGTAAAAAAAACAAACTTCTAGTTTCGACTAGAATACTACCTAATTAGGTAATTGATATTAATTTCACTATTGCTGAGAAAAATAGACCCTTTTTCCTTTTACGTTTAAACTAATTTTTAACCAACTTCAAGGAAGAAAGAGGTTCTTAATTACGTGTTTTTGTATGTTTGTTACTTCAAAACTTTCTTTCCCAATTCTTGTAAAATATTAAATATAGGTCCAATTAAAATAATCTTTGATCTATTTGCTAAAGCGGGACATTTTTGCTCTTTCGGGGGACAGCGGGACAGACAGTCTGAAAGCGGGACTGTCCCGCCCAAAGCGGGACGTATGGTCACGTTAGTCATAACTACGATTCTGTGATCTATAAGAAGTTATCTATTAGAGCGTTTTATTAAGTAGATTACCGGCGGGCACAATTAACTCTATAAATATACCAATATCAATGACACATTGTGCTTTATCGCGACTGCGCCAAATAAATATTTAATTTATGATGAAACCTCTTAATGACGCTTGATTTACTGGTAGCAAGTGAGGAGTGATAAGTCTGTTAAATACGTGAAAGCAAGTGGCCGCATAAATAATGAAGTTCTGTCGCGCAAGTTGCGTGGGATCGTTAAAAATAACGAGATAATAAATATTTGATTCGCAACGAGCGCGACCGATATCCACTGATGCTGGTACCGTTACACCGTTACATACACCCCACGTGCAAGACCAGCACCCTACATTTCGCGGAACCTATGCAGCCTGCAGCAAGCAGCATCCAGCGAGCCCTAAACTGCCGACTACCAGGAAAAACCTCCACAACGACAATTAACAGCGGCTAGACTCGCTCAACGTAATCACGACTCTTGGAAACCGTAGAATATCTGTGCCACCGCATTTGTTTTTTACAACTCAATCTCAGAGGAATTCCAAGAGTTAATAATACTGTATCTGAGAAAAATTGCGAGAAAATAGTCAGGGTCAATTACTAGCAGGATTTTCCTCTTCAGATCAAATATGTCACATCCCTTTTGCGTTGAAGGGTTGGCATGCTCCTGGCGAGATGCCAACGAAACAATCCTAATGGTCATACTACACTCTCCGGTATATAAACAGGTCAAGAGAACACCAATAAGTCGATAAGTGGATGAGGTGAGACGAGCGTGCGAACAGGGTCGGCAGTGCTATTGTCACACTCGCTCGGGGAAACTACACTCGCTTGTTTATGTATACCCGTAGTTATGTGGAAACGGGTTGTGTCGGTTGGGAGCGAGAGACGGTACATATATATACTCGTCTGAGAGACGCTACATCGTCAATTATCAAGGCGATCTGCCTCTCATACGATCGATTCAATCAGCCCGTCCACCCGCAACGCTCTAATTAAAACAATGTCCTCGCAGCAAATGTCAGACTATAATTCTGAATAATGACTGAGTTTAGCCACACATGTACACGAAAACATAATAAAAGCGCGGCTTTGTATAGTCTATAGTTAGACTATACAAAGCCGCGCTTTTATTATGTTTTCGGTCTTACCACCTCGCAGTTGAGTTCAGAAGTCCAGCGTGATTTGTTCGTACTTCTGCCTGCGAAAGTCGCGATGGTGGTAACACATTACATGTGGGATAAAATACCGGTTTCTCATCAAAATAGTGCCATTCCACGGCGTTTTGTCGCAGCAATTTATGAGGGCGTAAAATATGTAGAGCCGATCAAATGTGAATGTTACATTCCGCAGTGATCGATGGCAGTGATCATCACAAATAAGAGAAAGTCCGAGTACAAATAAACTTAATAACAGTATTAGTGAAGCTGTGTGTATTGAATTGCAGCGCCCGCCTCTCGCGATGCAGCAGGGCCGATCGCCGCAAGCCGAGGTACCGTTAGCGGCCGCAACAGACCCGCAACAACCTACTTATGCTACATACGAGAACCTACCCACACAGATAGTATCTCACATAACATATATTAAATTATCATTGATACAAAGATGTTGCGACATTGAGCTATTGCCTATCATCATAGGTCTACAATCAAAATAAATTAACCGTCGAATGCATTTAGCAACTGTTCCTAGTAAATTTGTAGTCAGTTAGCTAGACAATTAAATCGCGGTCTTTCGTTTGGTAAGACACATCTTGCAAGTAGAAGCGCATTTGCGACATCTCGGTCGAGAGCCGCCACGGGCGCGGCACCGCTGCCCAACAAAGGAGACCTGGCGCCAACAACGAGCACGCTGCTAGAATACACGCCAAAAGAAAAGACGACCGACGACAAGGCCCGTTATAGAGCCGGCTAGCACAGCCGACACACACGTCGCACATTACATGCCCACTGTATGTGTGTGTGTACACAATGACTTGCAACTCAGGGTGGGTTCGAAACAAAAACGAGCACTAAAAGATAACATGCATCAACCGCATTCTAGGACAATCAACATTGTCTACGAGCACTAACGATCAATTATACTAGACCTATCTATTACAAGGCGATCGATCGAAAGCACTGAAAGTCCTCATCTTAGTCGTAATGGCCTGTATTCGTTACTGGTCATGTTTTCTCTTTCAGTTTTCTGGGTCACATCGTGAACATTATTGTCTTATCTCGACTGGAATGCGTGGGGAAAAGGAGAGTGATTGAAATTGAAGTTTTGATCAAAAGATAACAGTTATGTACCTGTAATAAAAACTGTCAGGGTCGTGTAGCTACGAAGTTATTTGTGAGTTACACGGAAATGTTAATACTCTTTATTGTACGATATTAGTTCGCTCGGTAGATTGTGCACATAACACAATCAGAAAATTACAAAAAGAGTCATCCTCTACGAAGGCGAACTTATCCTCATTGCATTTTTTAAGCATCTTACTGCGGAGACTTGTTTTGTCAATGCAACTGATAAACGTGGTTCTATTGCACCTTCGCTACCTCCTTGAAAGGAGGAGTGGGAGGAAGCAGGGGGAGAAACGCACTGCAGTAATTTATGCGAGCATGATGATACCAAGCCACTAATGTACTGACATCCGGCATTTTCATGTTTATTTTCCCCAGTATAATTGGTCATTGTGTGCAAGCTGACCAATTACAATTACAAAGGTCACATTAGTACAGTTTGTTCACACGTGTTTTTAAATGTAGGACAATCCTCTTTAGCTCTGCCGGTCGTGCAGCCATGCTCATACTCAATAAAATCCACTCTTTCACCAAAACTAATAAGTGTGAAATCAAACCCAATACTCTCGCATACTTAACATAGATTTCTTGTCTATAAGTATGTGTTATATGTACATTCCCAAATATCATTCGGTGAGCAACTGTTAGTGCAATCGAATTAGTTGCCGTTATTTCTTATGTATTTGTTTGTAAGACGGTGGCAATTTGAAATACCCAATATCGCATTTCGACGATTCCGTCTTTAACATTCGAATTCATAGGCAAACAGAAAGTGCTGATCTACTTAGTGAAGCACTAGCTGACTGACTGGCAGACAATGCACAGCCTAAACCGGTGGACCTAGATATATGAAACTTCGTACAGGGGTTCGTTATATAGCGTACGGTAGCTCTAAGAAGGGACTTGGCGATATTCATCCCCTAAGGGGGGTTACAGTTTGTATGAAAATCAAAAACTATTTGATTTATACAGCTGATATATTATAGGTATGTAGATAGTTGATAGGTACGAGACGTCAGTTAACAAGAGTTTTTCCAACTTTCCCCCGCTAAGAGGAGGGAGAGGGGGGAGATCGGGGTGTGCAAATACATAAACATAAGAAAACTTATGAATCAGAAATTTGGCAGATAAATGTAGATGTGAGACTTCAGTTCACTAAAGGTTTTATCCAAAGCCCCTACAAGGAAAAGAGGGGGTAATAGTTTGTATGAAACTCAAAAACGAATCGACCAGTGAAAATGTGGCACATAGGTAGTTGCGAGATTCAAGACATCATTGAGAGTGATTTCCGAAATTGCCGAGAGTAGAGAAAAATGGGGAGTATTATGGGTCGAATCAAGGGTGGTGGTACAAACAAGAAATAAAAGTTAAAGACGAAGAAACGTCTGTATTCGCGTATGACTTGGCAATTTTTAAACAATTCTACGCGGGTGAAGCCGCGGGCAATGGCTCGTATAGATTAAAGGTTACCACCAGAAAAGATATGGTCGAATAAGCTAAGTATGTTTCTAAAACTGACGCCTAAAATCTGATTAAATATTTCTGCTATTTCTGAATAACTTTCATACTCTGCATAGCTTGAGTCAAGTGAAAATATGGAAGTAAATTATTTTGTAAAATTTCATTGAGTCAACAGTTGTGCATTTATTTAATAAAGTGACCTAAATTCCAGCGGATTACGTAGCTCTTTTGCAAAATTATAGAAACATCATCAATTTGCTTTGCAATGCGAGTATTATGTATAGACGTAAAATACACATAGCAATAAAAGTTTATGTGAGTAAAGTACACCAAATGAAGCGGCAACAGACGCCAAAGAAAAGATGTAACCGATTTCTTATCTTATCAACAAGCAAAATAAACACCATTCCTACCTAACTTATGTACCTATATTTCTGAATCATCCGAAATTAAATCATCTTACTACTGATACTTTAAATAACCTAGATAGAATGTCTACGAGAAGTGTTAGATAGATTAGATCCAATGACTAAGTAAATTCAATGGCTTCCTTTCATTATGTACAACAGCCAAAGGTTTCACTTGATTAATTAGAGGAGTGGAAACACGTTGCGTGCGAGGAATGTATCTGTAATGTATCTGTGATGTGATTGACAACTGCGCCGGCGCCGAGTGGCGAACACAACCCGATTGTGATGGACTTTCTATTTCGTGTTCTTGAACCGAGACGACTAGACGAGAGACTGCATGAAATGAAGACTATCGGTAAAACTGTCGATGTGATGTTGATTGACTGTCAATTATTGTTAAATGTCCACCCAAATGCACATGACTGAATAGCAGTCAAAGCAGGCATAATAATCGGCCACCCCCTTAATTACTTACTCAAATAGACCGAAAATTGTGGAAAATTTACACTTCTACCAAACACTGAACGAGTTCATCTAATAATATATTCATATTCTTTATTGCAGAGAAAATATTAAGGTACAGTTTCAAGAAATATTAAAAGCAAAGGCGAGCTTATCTCTAAAGAGAGCTTATCTCTCTCTCTCTCTCTCGTCTAGCAAACCTAGATGTGACAGGAAAGTGTATGCAACAGGACAGCCCTAGCGGGCAATAAAAACTATAAAAACAACTGACTTTGAGTAATTTAAATTTGTCAGCTGTTTTTATAATTTGTAAGTACCCATTATTATGGACAAGTTTCTCCTATCTCCTATCTCCTATGTAATCTCCAATCCCAAAAAAAATGGGTCTCCTATATTATAAACCTATATTATAAATCCATCAATATGCATATTTTGACAAACAATAAGAAATAATTAATTATGTAATCTTTTATTATTTATTTCCTATTTACCATTCCTGCCATCATTAATTTTTATCGTACCAATTAATTTCTACTGACTAATTCTACTAATAATTAATAATTTATAATGTATAAACTAACAGTTTACACTAACAAATTGACTGGACGACCTCTGTGGCGCAGAGATTGTGGCTATGCCTACCATGCGATAGCTCCCGGGTTCGATCCCCGGCTGGGGGTAATAAAATAAAATAAAAACCAGGTCTTGGATATTTTATATGTGTGACGTCGCTGTTTGTGGTTCCCACGACACAGGGTATCCTAGTGTGGGGCCAGAAGCAATGTATGTGCCTGTTTTATGTTAAAGTAACTAGGTACCTTCTGTGAAAGCTTTCAGTTGAGCACGCCGTCTCGTACTGACCAGCGCCTGAGGAGTCTACTTCTCAAGCAGATGCTGAGTCAGAACCCTTTTGAAGGTGTCACACCACCCTCAGTTCTAGTGCGATGTAGGTACCTCGGTATCTATGTCCTACCTATCAAAATTTGTGTGGAATTTAATTTAACAGTTTATGAGTGTATTTTGATTTGTGTCTGAATGTTTATAATGTTATTTTTATTCACGGGGCCGTATCAAGGGTGGGGGGGTACGGAGCCCTAAAAAGCGATATAAAGATCCTGACGAATTGACAACCTCCTCCTTTTTTATTTCGTCAAAAAAAAGCAGAGAAAAGACAACGTTAACTAACTCTTTTAGAATAAATGCATACATAAGTAACTCGATACATTTCACTTTACCTAATACCCACTGCAATATTTTCCCTGAATGTCCAGAACAATATTACCTATTCAACTATTCAGAATAACAAATATCGGTATGTTTCACCTATTTGAATTGGATATTGCATTTCCGTCCGCTAGAATTATTCGAAGGCAAAGTGTTTAAGAGGGCCGATACCCAAAATTGCTTGTCGTAAAACAACTTTCACGGTACTAAATCAAGTTGGAAGTGGCAAAAACAGATATCGTAGATACTGCTTCGTATTTGCGAGGGTTTAGGTTGATCACAATTGCAAAGGGATACAATTTCCTCGATGGAAGTCATGAAGTTCGCATACATATATAAAAATTATATATATCCCGCAACCGCCTATCTTCCTTCCACCTCATATCCCAAACGGTTTCAAGCATGTTTTGATAAAGTTATTAGGAAATCCTGGCCACAACTACCTACTAAGTTAGAATTGAGTAGGAATTCGTATCAAATCGCACGTGAAAATAAGAAGGATAGTTTAAAAGATAGAACTTGTTGTGCCGTTGATTACACTCAATTAATTTATATAATAAAGGTTCCTCGTTTCATTACAATAATCGAAGAATTATAGTAAAACTAACCCACTTGTGACTATCGTGGAAATAAAAAATGTATTCGATTTTAATCTTAACCTAAAGTGGTACACTTCAAAATTGCGATTTAGTTTTCAATACTCCTGTAACGTCTGGGTCAAGTAAATGTGTCTCTTCAAAGGGGATATTAAAATAAATACAGATCAGATATCTCGGAATAGCCCCATCATTAAACATTTACCTCTATCAAATAAAACTTGTCTTAATAGGTTCAATAAGCTATTATTCCAAACAGTTTCATTAACTCTTAATTTAGACATTACAACTGGTTGGAATATAAAAAACTCTAAGCCGGGAAATGATCTCGGTCAGCTTCCTTCCGTCGAAATTTTATTTTGAATATATTCAAAATTCAAGTTTCATTTATTTACTTATGAAATTAAGTAAACCTATAGGTTGTTATTAATATTATTAGATGCTTATTCAGCTATATTTATGTCGTAAATATATCGTAAAATTGATCATATTATGAAATGACCAACCATGGTTGAATTAGAACTTTCATTGAACGAATAAATCTTTTGGGGAAAAAACACTGCGGTAGACGAATAAAGGGGGCGAGCGCAGCGAAGCAAAAGAAACATTAGGTAATACTGAATAAAAATGCTTTTAAAAAGACATGTTTCATCAAATTCAACCCTTTCTGCCCATTTCAGGAAATAGTCGGCTAGATCATGAAATGGTTGTCCATTTCATGAAATGGTCAATTCTACGATATGCTTACGACATTTATATAACATGCTAATATAAATAAGGACTACTTGACAAGGGCACACAACAATTTAACCATGAAATACTAATTAGTGCAAGAACTCGGACAGTGCACAAAATATTCGCTGTTGTAGCCATAGAAATAACTTTATTTTAAAAATCAAGGAATACTTTTTATGTCGCTGTGCAGTTCATTTGTATATATGTCACCGTAAGATATTCAAAACCTTTAGTTGATAAACTAACGCGTTAGTTGATCAACTATCTACAGATAGTAAACCAGACCGACAGGATTTAGAATTTACGCTTCTTTTGTTCTTACATGTCAACCTAACACGAACACTATTCGGGGGCTTCGCTGCGCTCGCCCCCTCTAGTCTTGACCTAAGCTAACGCAGTGTTTGTCCTGGTATTTCGTTTGCAATTCAAGTTTAAACCAGTTAATTATTTAAAGGGTTTTCACCGTTAGTTTATCAACTAACGCGTAATATAGTAAGCAGTACACTACAGTTTACTATCTGTCGATAGTTTCAACTAACGAGAAAGAAACCGTTAGTTTTTCAACTAACGGTTTTGACAATCTTACGGTGACATATACATTTTTCGCTCATTGCATAACATTTTTTTTTGCTCAAGCGTTGTTCTTGGGTCTTGGTTTATGTTCTAGTATAGGCTTTCTCGTATTCCTTGGAACCTGTTCTTTAGCAGTTGTAAACATGCTAATACTTTGTATTACTTTTGCTACATACTTCATATATATAGAGACACACGGTAAAGTTAGTATATATTTTTTTAACAGCGTCATACATGATTCTAGAAGTTTTACGCCTATAATTGACCTAATGCATTTTTTTTATGACAAATGTTAAAATCTTTACTGTATCCCCGATGATGCCGTTCGCTTATTCGGATTCCACGTATCCATAGGCAGCGAGTGTCGTTTGAAGAGTGATTTTCTTAACTTTGAAAGAACAAATACAAATTTAGTTATGTTATTGCAAACTCTGTCTATTGGCTGTTTCCAGTTTTGTCAATAACGATGCCAAGAAATCTTTCACTTTTTTCAGATTTAATTATAATTTATATTCATATTACTGACAATGTGGAAATACATTAAATTTGTATTAGTCAAATTATTTTTAAAATTATTATCATTTAACCTATCTGCTACTAACCCTACAACTGTATGTCTGACATATTTGCATAAGACAGTACAGATGTAGTGAATAATCCTTTCCTATCGGCAAAACTCGGAACAACGATAACACCCGAATGGTGCCGATGTGTCTATGAATTACTGTATTATTAAATTACGTGTAGGTATCAAATAAATCGCATACTTTATTTATCAATTTCAAATGTCAAATTGCCCGTTTGACGTATTTTACACTGAGATGTTAAAACCACCACGATTCTATCATTATAAAGAATTCGTTAGGTACCTAAACAAAAATATAACTAGTTACTGAGGACGTTTTATTTCAATAAAACGCACTGATAAAAACCAAATTCCGGTTGGGATGATCTAATGATTCTATAAAGATTGGAACCCCAAAAGTCTAACTATAAGTCAAAACTACAGTAGGATTTTGCAGACCTTTTTTATAACAATAAATTTTTGTAATTAAAAATACTATGACATAACAAAAAAGACACCTCAACATAAAACAAAACAAACCAGCAGAGAAATTAATATAAATAAATATTGAAAATAACTTCGCAGGCTTGCCGATCTAAACGTTTCCCTTTTCTTAGTGCTTTCGGCATGTCTGTTATAAATTGTTAATGTGGATCGAATAAAATCAATGTTTATTATTTACAAAAATTACAGACAAGAGTGAAATGTAAAGTCAAAAAAAATATATAGGTGGCCTGCATTAATACACGAGTCCATGAAGTTTATCACAAAATCTAACATAAATATCAACATAATATTTCTGTGGTATTAACTACTCTATATAGATACTTCCTCTTGCAATGCGACCGTTCCCTACGTTGTCTCGATGGGTACTGAGTGCGAGTGAAGTAGTAAGACAAAAACGAACATTTCCGAGAAAATACGAAAGGAAAGGATTATTCACTACATCTGTAAAATTATTATTATTAGTATTATCAGCATTGATATTATTTGAATTATTGGATAGAATGTCATTATTATTATTATTTTTGCTCACTTGACATTATCTTATGACTTTTTATAGTACCAGATTAAATTATGTATGAATCCAGCAGCGGCGGCATAGCATGGCCAGCAGTGCAATAGCTGCTATTGGCTGCTCATTAACTAGGAGCCTCATCGGGCATCTAGACGCGGTACTATTGCGAAGTCGCAGCAATCGCGTCGAATTGCCTAAATTGGGAAAAAGCAAATCAGGTTGTTGTACAACTTTGTGAAATAGTTCTAGCACTAACAAGCAGCAAACCAAATTTCTATTAAAAATAAGTATCGTGTGGGTGATCGAGCTTTGCTTTGCGCTTAAAGTTTATGATGCAGGAAAACCGGTCGGCTGACGTAATCTGCGAATGTTGTGAGTTTTTGACTTCGTGTTTGCAGGATGGATGATATTCGTGAAAACTAAAAAAAGGATAATTCATGTAACAATGGTGATTCAGTCTACTGTACTACTGTCACAACATTGAAGCCAACACCAATATTATCTGGGACAAAATATTGTGACAGAAAAGCTCACCTTTGAATAGCTGATTGCCAAAAACAAAAATCCAAATCGAAATTTTGAAGGAAGTCCTCAAACAAGTATTGGATTGGAAGGTCATTGATCGTCAAAAATCAGAATACGGCCGCGGTGGCGTCACCGCCCCCCCGCTACCCCGCAACCCCTCTTCCCCGCCCCTCGCCACACCCGATTGTTATCCACTAGTTTGCATGAAAATAGAGAAAACTCTGCATGTGTGTCACCGAATAAAATATTCATTTCTTTTCTTTGAATACGTTGTTCCTATGCACTGGTATTATGCAGCAGGCGCGAACAATACGCCGATGAATGTCGCTTTATCGGTCAACAGCACTTATCTATTTGTTTCCCGACATTGGATAATTAGGCGTCCACCATCTGCCTTAAATCTGTGCTATATATCCAAGGATACCGTTTTTATTACTTTGGAGCATTTTATACATCGTAAGAGCACCGGTCATTGGACTTAACAACGCTGTAGGAGGGAACTAATTTAGTAAAATATAGCAAAACCAGTCTCCGCTTGAATTCTCTTGTGATTTTAGCACTCTGCTGGATCTATTTACGATTTTGGATTATACTGACTTGGGGTATTGTCAAATGCCTCTATTGCACTATTCCTCATACTTAAAGGAGACACTTCCCAAATCCCGAATAAATATATGTTATGTACAATAAGTGTCATTGAAAACTTTACAAAAAAAAATAGTTTTTCACCTAAAACATGCTATTTCTTGATGGGATCTAAAAATAATATTGATGTGTTTCTTGCGTCTAAAAATAGGTATTCAAAATACCTTAAAAGTGTATATATTTTAAATAAAGAAACAATCAGTGGATTTTGATAAACAAATAAATAACACCAAATTTCGCACTGTTTCGCCGCAGTGTGTGACTGATGTAACAGCCTATTGCAGTGTTACCATATCAACTTTATTTTAATATGGTTTGTGTCAAAAATGTCAACCTCCATGAACGAGTTGCTAATTTTACCAATACAAGCGCAATCGCTTCCGAGAAATATGAACTAATGTTCGAAATATGAGACCTTGGTGTAATAATTGTCATCATTATCCCTACGGTTTCCCGGCGTTGAGATGCTTGAGTGGATTAAGAATTTAGAATTTCGCGATTTGAGCCAAACAAAAAGTCCAGCTGTTCACAAAATAATTTTATAAAACAACTTGAAAAGTATATATTAAACAGACCTGTCAATAATGATAAGATAAACTCGTGTGTGAATACGTTGCTCCGTGAGGCGCGGTATTCATACATTTTGAATACAGTTTTGCCATGGGAGGTCAAGTAACCTCCTGTTTCTATGTTCAAGTGAACATTGAAAAGTAGGAGTGAGTGACAGCATTCATTGTGAATTGCGATGCCTGATTGTTGGTAGGTACTTCAGATATATGTGAGCATGCAAGATACTCAAATAGATCATAAACCAGAAATATCTACACAGGCAAAATGTCTAAATTACGTCAACTCAACACTCTCTATGCATGAGTCGTTCTACTGATGCCTATATCCCCATTAACGTCTCATACGATGGGAACGGTGGATGAAAGAAAAGTTCCCAAATCCCCATTAGTTTAACAATAAGTACACAACATGGAAATTGAGAATCACAAACAGTTGCACAATAATCAATATAATCCACGATTTTTACATTTTCGTCTTATCTACACAAAAATATTTTTTTTACAAATTATTCATCCAAATAAATAACAGTAAAAACAAGACATACGCAATCATTTAGTTTCAAATCACCTTAGTTTTTCTAAACAGTGACCAATCGTAAATTCGGCATTTATAAGTTCCATTCGGACCTCCTGTATATGTATAAATATCGCGGTTTATACTTATTTACTTTAAACTTTATTGCACAAAAACAGAAGATACAGATACATCAAATTGAAAGTAGTGAACAAAGGCGTTTCTGCAATACCTTCTCAACCTTCAGAAAACGTAGCCGAGCCGACAAAATTGGCGTATCTTAATATGGACCGTATCGTATTTCAATACCGAAATCAAGTAACGCTTATATAGAAGTCATTGCTATTGTAATTAAAACTAATTTCGTAGATACGCAATGTTTTTACTATTTTATTTTGGAGTAGATAGGTAAATAATTTGTGAAACTCTGATTTTATTTTAGTCGCAAAAAATAAGATCTGTTATTTTAATAATGATTGTGAAACTGGGAAATAAAGACTTTGTTATTCTATGTTTCTATTCTTCATATTAAGCTATTTTTAAACTAATGGGGATTTCTGAACTTTTCTTCCTCAAATCCCTATTTCAAGCTCTATGAGACGTCAAAGGGCGTTTGTGGAGGGAAAGTTCACATATCCCTATCGATGGGGATTGTCAATTTAGTGGAATTGTCAATTAGTGGGATTGTTACATGACATATCATTTTGACATTTCGCTGTGTAGGTTTTTCTGGTTTGTTAGGATGTGTAGATCTAGTTGAGTAGCTTGCGTGCTCATCTATAATACCTGATGTTGACTGTACCGACAGGTCTGTATCGTACTGTATGCTCCGAAGTCGGGCAAAGATTTCCATGACGACGCGAATGGCTGAGTCGGCAGTGACCCTGCTTACGAAGCCAAGGGTCCCGGGTTCGAGTCCCGATGGGGGCAAATATTTGTTTGATGAGAACAGATGTTTGTACCCTAGTCATGGTTGTTTATCTATCTAAGTATAATATTTATCTATATAAGTATGTATATCGTTGTCTAGTACCCAAGATACAGGGAATCTTAGTTTGGGGCTAGATCAATGTGTGTAAATAGTGTCCAAGGTATTGTTATTATTATTATTATACACTGTTATCTTTCAAAGGGCATTCAACAATTGAGATATTAGGTGGCAATCGAAGAAGCGTCTAGTATTCAACTGTGCGCCCAGTGATGCGCAGAGTGTGCTAACTTGAAGTCGGGGGCGTAAATTAATCAATGTGATTGATGGTTATCATCAACAAGTGTTGCTTTGTAAGAGCAACGCCCTCTCTCGTACGAAGTACCTCGTAAATGCGTAAGAAGAGTACCTGTAGCTCCCTATGTACGCCACCTGAGTTATCCCGCTGTAACGAATACCACTCTTAAGCAATTCTAACTCTTTAGCTAGAATTTGCTAGCGGATGATTAGCTTTAAAGCATGGACTTTCACAATAAATAGCAAGTTAAATACTATGTTTTCAATTGCACCTTGTGATTACTTGACTAAGCTGGAAAGCTAAGTGACTTTCTTTCACTGCGA
Organism: Argyresthia goedartella; assembly: GCA_949825045.1. Classification (NCBI taxonomy): domain Eukaryota; kingdom Metazoa; phylum Arthropoda; class Insecta; order Lepidoptera; family Argyresthiidae; genus Argyresthia; species Argyresthia goedartella. The sequence continues at coordinate 19,792,264 of OX463810.1, forward strand.
TTGATGTGCCAGTGTATGTATAGTCGAACTTAAATAGGGTTGTTTGTGCCACTTTTCAGCCATAGCTCCATGCAATAGAGTCCAAAAGCGAATGAGTCTGTATTCGTTTCACTGTACGAATCGAAGTCAGGCGGAAACAGCCATTATTGGTTGCATTTGTTTGTGGTCTTATGCATGCCACCAAAGACAAATATTAACATAAAATCTGGTCAATATTATCGTGGTAGGCTATGGCAATTCATTTCCGAGTGAATATGCAGCGCCTGCCCTATCATATAAAAGGATAATTATACTTACTTAATACGTTTTAAATAAACAGCTTTTGACTGATTTGCGGAAGACTACCGAAGTACCAAAATCAAAAACAGATATGCAATATACTTTACCTTTATCCTTTTCTAGAAGTATTTGTAAACATCAGTATGAAGGCTACGAGACATAATGGAACTCGTGATACGAATAGTCGACAACGTCCTATACAAAGAAGCACCGTTAACTGGCTGTTTCGAAGATCTCAAAATAAACTAAATATAACATGTCATTGAGTTGAAGGATAGAACATCCTTCAGTTTATTCCACCAGTCCTCACTGTCCTCGGTGAACCACAGTAACCTGCTTACTGACTTGCTACGTTCAAAACCGGAGAAGTCTTCTCGCGAGATGTCAAATCATATAGACGGCCGGGCGCGAGGTCGCTCGCTCGTCACACAGACACACGACACGCGTGGCAAGCGACCCGCAAACCCCTTTGCTCACAAAAGTATGGATAATTAGTGGGAAACGTCGCTCCGAGGTGCCCACTGAAGAAATTAGTTTGCACTTAGCCACAAGAGCCATGTTTCCGCAACACGGAGTAATCACTCCCTGCCAGTTAGAAGCGTAATCACATTTTCCCATGCTTTCCTACTTTCCATACTGCCCCACAATTTTATTTATGCACACCATCTTGGAAAACTAAAGTAATAATGTTTGATAAATAACGGAGGTTTAACATTGCAGCTGTGGAGCTAGCATCCGACGGGAGAACTTTACGACTAAGAGCGGCAATTCGTGACAACAAATAGGCTGGTTTATGTCTGAACGACTCCTATTTATTCAGCAAGTAAAGAGGACCTATGACGGATACACCAGCAGCAAGTAAAGAGGACCTATGACGGATACACCAGTCACCAGCGCAAACCCAGTGTCAGAGTATTTTCATTTCATTGTAAGAGCATGTGCCGTGGGGTTATTGTTCTCGTAACTCGTAACTTTTCAGTTGAATGTGAAACGGCTTTAACGTTTTATTATGGCACAATGGATTCACGGTCATTACAACACAGTGAAGTGCGTTAAACAACTGTAAAGTGGTTTCATCCTGAGCCTAAATTATTCTAAAAGTGGGCGGTGGAGTTTCTTTCCATTTCTCTTCTGTGCTATGAAGCCCCAATTTACGAAACGGTGGCGGCGTAGTATTAAAAACCGGCTAAGTGCGAGTTGGACACGCGCACAGAGGGTTCCGAATAAATCACATTGTTTTGTGAAGAAACTCTAAATTTGTGGTTTTATGATTTTTTCCTCTACTTGTGCTGATCTTACTTCGTGCCAAATGTCAGATTCTAGGTCAACGGGAACTACCCATAGGTTTTGATTTCCTGATCAAGCAATTTCAGCAATATAAGTTTGATTTTCTTACAACTTTAACAGACTACAGACCTGAGCAATCGATATTAATCTCAACTTAATATCTTCACGCTTTCCTGAGAAAAAGGATCTTGACAGACGGACAGACGGATAGACAGACGGCCTACGAAGTCATCCTATAAGGGTCCCATTTTTCCTTTTAAGTTATGGTACACTAAAAATAGTAACTGAAGTTGACAACAAAATTAGTATTTAGGATTAATTATTTCAATAAAAAACTGACCTCTGAACTCTGATGTATTAAGCGCTAATTCGACTCACCTGTTGTCAACACCTTCGGTTGTCTCGTCCAGCTCTCCGATAGTGTCGAGCGAGGCTCCGGAGCCGTCCTCTCTGGCGTCCACGAGCGGCGGCGGCGGTGGCGGCGGCGGAGCAGTTGGTCGCGCCAGCGGGGTAGGCGCCTCGCATTCCTTGAACTGGGGCTTAGGCACAAAGTCAATCAGCCGCGGTAATGCCTCCGGTGGACTATCCTCCTCAGCACTCTTGCTACTCATCTCAGCCTCTGACCGCTGTAACCAGCTTTCTATACAGTTCTTTTTCGTCGGAGTGAGTAGAATGTCGGAAGGTGCGGTTTTCGGGGTCGGAATAGGTTTCGGCTTCTTGTCGCTGACCGAACTCTCTAGTTTGGTGCTTCTAGGCATCGGCTTGGGTTTCTCTAGCGAGATATCCAATTTCAAGTCTGCAGTGTCCGTTTGTCGCTGATCATTTGCGTCGGGATTGACGCAGGCTATATTTTTCGGCATGGTATTATTGTTTTTGTCGTTCTGCATCAATTGTTTATTATTAGTCGTCATCACTTCTTGAGCTGAAGATGTCGATGTATTTTCGAATACATTAATCGAACATGTTTTCTCCTTCACTTTGAACCCGGTCTTCGTTTCTTGCACTTCGGTCTGCTCTTCCATAATAGTGGCATTGTTTATGTCTTTTAGAATATCATAGTCGATATTTTCAATACAGTTTAGTACCTTGTGTATGTCAATAGTCTTGGGTTGCAATATCGGAGTGGACGGTATGCTGTTTTCTACAGAACTGGCCATTGAGCCGAGCCGGTCGACGACGGTTGAGATGGAGCTGCCGGTGTCATCAGACTCGGCATCAGCTCGCGTCAGACATCGCTCCCATTCCGTAGACAGTAAATCGATGTATACTTCGGCCTCCGGCGGCATGCTCTTGCCGTCAGACAGTCGTCGAACCAATCTTCGAACTTCTTCGGGTGAGCCTCTTTTTAGAGATGCAATACTTTCCTTGCTTTGCCGGTGCAAATGACTATCAAATGACGATTTTCTCGATAACTTATTGCTTATAGCCGCAGACAGACCATTACTCTGACCATTTATAGCACTTTCTTTATCAATTATCATTTGTTTGTGGAGCTCCGTGTTAATGGCACCGTTTTGTTCACCGACTGATTGTAGAAACGTTTTATCTTTGAATGAGTTCTTTTTCCCAAGTTTTCTCGGAGGCACCGGCGGCGGATGCGTCTTCGGCCTCATTATTTCTGTCGTCGGTTTCGTGTTCGTAACGCAATCTGTGACGTCGGTAGACTTAGTTTCGTTGTCGTCAGCTGTTGCAAAATGTCTGACGAGTAAAGTCAGTGCTTCATCAGAATCTTTGAGTCGACGGACGCAGTCGATTCGTGTCAGTTCAGATACGGAAACTCCGTCGATGGCGAGTATTTCGTCGCCGGGTATGAGTTTTCCCCACGGGGCGACGGCGTTGGCGGCGGGGCTGTCCTCTGTGCATGACTGTACGAGTAGTCTTCGTACTTTTTCCGCTGCAGCGGATCCTCCTTCAAACTTGAGTCCGAGACCGAGACGCGCGCCGCGAGGCCGACGCACCACAACCTCGGCGGCCCCGGTGGCGGCGCCTAGCGTCAGCACCGTCACGAAGGTGGCGGGGTCCCAGTCTGCGGGGGGGTTGGCGGCGGCGGCGACGGCGGCGGCGGAACGGCTCTCGCCCACCGGTACGATGGTAACGAACTCGTCGCCGGGCGCGCTCGTCGCCATACCGAGTGCAACGCGCGCCCGATCAGATTCACTGTCCCCAGTCGACCGCGAATCTGGCGACAAAAAATATTCATGAGCCTGCGTAATAAAAATGCTATAATGGTTGGAGTTGCGCGCGCGGCGGCCGGCACGCGAGGACTGCGCATGCGCGCGAAGCCTCTCTCTTTCACCGTTCCGATGCCCTCAACCGCAGCGAGATGAGCCAAGATCGGAACCGTCGATCTCAGTTATACTGGTTCATGTGCGTTACACCAAATATGGTCCCGCCCTCCCCAATTATTAGGTGGTCTGGTCTGCCTCCACTCGGCCATTCATTAATTCAATCGATAACGATTTGCTTGAATGTAATCTTATCTGGTATGAATTAATCAAGTTTAAATACTCCGACAGTAATTGTGAATTAAAACCTCTCAAGGAAGCAGTTTTACTGGACATTGTGGAAAGCTTCTAAATAATAACCCTTTAAAATTGAAGGTTGCAGACCAGTTACCAAATATCATTTTCGTCTCAATCTACGAGAAAGTGTAACGAGCATAATTATGTCCGAATATGCTGAGAGTAAATACGTGCAGAAAGCCAGAGCATCAACACCGCATCATTACTGATCCCGCGATATGTGGGTTAGTAGCACTGGAGGCGGCGGCGGCGGCGGTGGCGGCGTGGAGGCTTCGCGGAGATCGACACATTAGCATATCGCCGGGGGCTGTCGACCCGTTACTCTTGGGTCCCGTTCGCAAAGGGCCGCTCGCTATTCTCACGGTTTACGCCAATTTTACACGATAAACAACAATACCTCACCTCACTACCCGCTGCAGACACACGTCAGCCGCAACCTCGATCGCTCTCCGCAATTTATCTTAATAAACGTCTCATATCTTGATTTGATAACAATACAAAATGTGAACCTGTAGCCTACACACAACCTGAGCTCCGTGTACATAACCTGACGTTGCTCAAACTAAGTACCTATACATGTCTGCATCACACACAAACAAAAACCTCCGTGGCCCATTTCTGCTAATGAATAAATAGTGTCTCAGCACTGGCAATCAAGTCAAACCCCTTTAGCCTATTCTCGGAAAATTCCTAGTTCAAGAAATTATTAGTACTCGTATATACCCGTACTGATACACAATATTTTGAAAGGAATAATTTTATTTCGAAATTCGTAACTTTTTATCACTTGCCCTCACCCAAACATCACACACTCGTCATGGATATGTCGTAACCTTGTCGTAACCATATCGTAGTATTGACTGTATCATGAAATGGCCAACCATGGTTGATTTAGAACTTTCACTGAACGTAGAAATCATTTAAGGAAAAACACTGCGTAGCTTAGGCGAAGACTAAAAGGGGCAGGCGCAGCGATTCCCCGAATAGACCTCGTGTTAGTTTGACTTTTAAATCACAAAAAAACATAATGTTATAGGAATTGGTACCCTAATATCATGACTCATCTCTCGTGTACACGAGATTAAACCCAAATATTAGAAGTACAAGTAGCTGACATCAGCCGTGTCGCTCCCTGCGTTGTTTTGTTACACTGAAAACAATGAAACCAAATTGTATTCTGCATTGTTTACTAATATCACTTAATTGGACAATTTAAGTGTTTCGTCATCAAAATGTAGTACAACTTCGTAACATAGTAAGTCAGAAATTCTATGTAATTAATGAATGAAATGTAGGGAATGACAAACAAATTAATCAAGTTTAGAAACTTGTGCCACTTAATACATTTGGGTGTCTGTTCAAAATCGCTCAACTCCAGTAAGAACCACCAGCCTTAAAAAAATTAAGGGGGTCCCACCTACGTGTTTTTTTCGCGAAGTAACTACAAATTTACGTTTTTCGTATTTTTTTCATTACTTGTACTAGACCTTGCTTCTTTCAAAATTTCATGATAGCCCATGGACAATTCCCCTATAGGATACATTTTGATTCCCTAAAGAGTGTCGATATACATACGTGTGACGGACAGACACATAGAAAGGGTTCGATTTTTTCGCATTGTGATACGGCACCCTAAAAGGCCAAAGAAACATCCCTTGTACGGGACAGACCCTCTTTTATTTAACGGCCAAAACCGATGTTGATGATTACTTCGCGGCGCTCGTACGCTAAAACTATTCACTTCCGAAAAAGAAGTTGAGACAAGAATTATGGGAAACTGTAGTTGATTTTATTAGACAATTTTTATATCGTTCATTCAACGATATAAAAATTGGTTGGAAAGTAGATTGTCAAATAACTGTTTTAGGCGCCATTTCTCGAATGTGGCGGCGCGAACGGCAAAGATATACGACGTGTCAAAGAACAAATTCAGAAAAAGGCTCATCAAAATCTATAAAATCACCTTTCAAATCTTTTTAGTTCGTCGTTCGGACCAAATGACTGGGTCAAGACATATTACTTTGATTTAGACAGATCATAAGTATTGAATGTTCTTGTTTGAATAATGAGCATTCCAATAGATCTCCTTATCTGATTTTGTGTCTACTAATACGCTGCACATAATATCGAAAGGCATATTATTCACCGATCAATACTGTACTCGATAGTGTGCATGGTATTATTATGTGAGTACGTGATTAACAAGCATTTATTAGTATAACGTGAACATTATCCATTGTCTGATGTAACACGTTGCTTAGGAACAAGGCGCTGTATGTACAAGTATTAACTAGATTCAAAGAAAAGTGATCTACATTGGCTGTAAGTGGCAGATTGTTTGGGGTAATATGAAATTGTACATCAAAAATACTGATTTGCACAGCAAATATCAGGGCAAAATGCTGCTGGGTAAAGGGGGTGATTGAAGCGAAGCCCCCTTTATCCTTCGTGTGAGGTTGAACATGCAAGAACAACAAAAAATACTTAAAACCTAAACTTGAGTACCTACACATAAAATATTTAAAACATAAAAAGTGTTTTTGCTGATGCTTTTTTACTGTGCAAATCAGTATTTTTGATGTGCGATTAAATACTAGCCGTATTGTTTTAGTAAAATGGTAACTTTTGAATTCAAGTTGCACGCGATAACTATCAAATCCCACTTCCGCGAACTAAACGATGCACCTTCGATAGACAATCTAACATAATATATAGGTATGTAATGTAGACCTACGAACTAGCATACGTCACCATTTAAGTAAACAAGTAATCAGGTAAGTAGTGGAAACAATAAAGACAGTTAAATGAGCTTTTAGCAAAAGTTGATTGTGCACTTTTGTATGGGCAGACTTTGTTGACAAGCGAAATCGCGAGCCATTTTTCCATGGCCCTACAGGTGAATGGTCAACTTGGAGGCATCATAATCATTACCGCTAGCCATACACAACAACTAGTGTGCCGTGTCATTGGATTTGTGAAGACCGTGAGGTTGAGACAGTCTATATAATTTTAGTGAAAAACCATAGGTTGAAGTTTATATGGCAAAATGCAGTTTACAAAGTTATTGGTACTTTACGGTCTCCATGTTGGTAATCAGTTGCATTCATAAGTTTGTATGTGGTATTTTAAAATGTTATCTGGTTATTTGTTTTTATAATAATTCCACTTGTATTTATGGTAATAGCTTTTTAGTAATTAAGTTTATTATATATACGAAAACCATTGTATATCTAACAAAATAGTTCCTTTCCTGCGCATGTTTCGTTGTTGGTGCCATACAATAAAATAATGCTATTATCATGACCTTGCAAATGATGTATGTCACAAACACATAGGTACTCTGGAGACAAAACGCCCAATGTCTTCCGATTTTAATTAAGACTTGGCATCTTATTAATTTTATTTTCCTGCTGATACACCAAATCTATGTTCTTGTCTTCTTAAAAAAACGTAGAAACAGCTGACCCATTTTTGCCACTTTTATACCCGTTCGCCTATAGAGTGATTTGGTTTAGATCTATCAGTGGCCAGCGGTTATCAGGAAACCTCGCTTCGTAGTGGATACCTGTTCACTTTCTAAAAGAAAACCAACGACGTACCCATGACCGGTTGGTGCGTTCAACAGCGATGCATATTCGCCTCGGTGCATAATGTGCGCGTACAAGCATGTTGCATACGACGCAATTTTGTAGTAACCAGTGGCCAATCGGCACCTAGATCTAATTAGGTGACCCGCGCTTGTGTAAGCACGCCGACTCGATATGGAAACACTGCTACTGAAAACCAGCGGCTTCTTCTGACTGATAACTCGGCATATTTATTACTAAAGTCTGCTTGAAGAATGCGCTGCACAAAGTGGAGGCGGCGCCACTTTGTTTAGACTGCAACTATGCATTTGTAAGTTGCCAGCAGCACCGGAACTGAGAGCCGTGCTTTCTACAGAAAATATGTTGGAAAACAGTTTGAAAAATATCCATTTCGTACACATAAAGTTTCTCTCTCCAATGACCGCTAAGCAGGCATTATGTAAAGAACAGCATTTTGCAATTTCCATTGGTCTCTAAGAACTTATGACTCCATCGGCACGCGAGATTTGCATAGTGCCCGATACAGCTCGATAACTCATACCTGCTTATACCAACTTGTATTGAATTTATCGATAATCTATATTGTATTGTACTGAGAATAATTGGTAACTCTTTCTGACAAACTGAAGTTTGCTCCTGCGTCACTGCGATCCTTTTCAGTGATAACAAAGCACGAAATTCAAATAAGTATCTTTTTGTGAAGAGTCTCCGCGGCCGCCGCAAAAGGCAACTGGGGCAGGCAGCAGGCGCTATCTCGGCATGTGTCGCCGAAAACAGCGCGCAGGGAGGCGAAGCGGCCGATACGCCGATCTACGATAGCGTATCTCGATAGACAGACCTTACTCGCTCGTTCATTTAGTACTTCTATCTATTCCGAAATCTAGATAGGTTCTACGTATTTACACCAACTGTACTGTTTAATCAAATTAAATGAAAACTTTGTGACAACTTCGGGCTCATCTCCCAGGGCGCAATATCGCCCTCGAGTATGGTTACCAAACGGTTGGATTGGACTCGTGGTTTAGTTTGTCCAATATCGTACAGCCGAATTGGAATTGAAATGGAAAATTGCTTTTTGAAGATACTGCGAAATGATCGCCCCCAGCTGGGGTTTGGTCATCTTTAATGTATTAGTCAGAGAGAACGGTGACAAATCTACACTTTTTATGAATTTAATTCGGAAAATAGTAGCTCTTTTCTGTCGAAACATACACATTTACATACGGGCACATTTTTTCTGGCCCCACGCTAGAATACCCTGTGTCGTGGGAACCAAAGACAGTGACGTTGCACACATATACAATCTAAGACTGGGGTATTTTCCAGCTGGGGATCGAACCCGGGACCTCTCGCATGGTCGTCTTGTATCTCAGACATCTATCACAATCCACTTCTCATTGATGTTTTAAAGGATGTAACCAACTTCACATTGACATTTGACCAATCAGAACTCGATTAGTTGAGATGAGCTGACATCTAACGACTGTCATTTCAATTCAAAATTATTCGGAATATGTCAAAAGATTCAGAGAATCGAGCTACAGAAAATGTTCGTTCATGAATCGAGCTACAGAAAATGATCGTTCATGAATCGAGCTACAGAAAATGTTTATTCATGAATTGTAATACTACTAGAGCGTTATGGAAATCCTACCCATACGTATAAGGCTACATAATAAACGACAGCATCAACAATTCGGAGAAAAATCAACATTATAAAGGAAAAATCTGGCAAATTTTCCAAGCCAAATATCTAAATATTTGATGAAAGAAGATAAGGACAGTTGCAAATTCGATTAAAATTTACTAAGTTATAAAGCTGTAAATTGCTGAAAATGTCACCTCCCTTCTATGATAAATGGCAGGGCGAGCGAAACGGGAATTTAATTTTGCGCCTTTTCACAAAGCAGCGCCTTAGGTCTTAAGGTTATTCTTCCGTTATTAGACAGTGCGAGACAAATGGCAAGATAAAGGACGCTAATATAACTCCGTAGTCTTTTCTCATATTGATTCAAAGTTTCACAACTTAACGGTACTTAAAAATAAATCAAGCAATAATCGGCTCAGATTTCTGGTCAAAAATAAACTAAAGGCATATTGAATGGGCCGCAATAGCGGTCCGACGACGATACGGTGGGCGTTCCGCGGGCAGCATGACATCAGAGATTTGCTGCGGCTGTGCGGCTGTGCGGCTGTGAGGCTGGCTAGCTCGAACTCGTGTGCCGTGAGGTGAACACCCTCACTCGCAGACGCTCACCTATTGAACACGTCGCGCTACTCAAACAATATGCAAAAACTAAACACTGCCAGACTCCATAACTTTTAATTTATTGCCGAACACTTTGAAGTTTGAATTAAAAACTTTCTGGTTGTCGGTGGAATATAAAATTTTGTGGTGCTGTAGTAAAGTTATATTACACTATTATACAGGTTTACGGTTTCGTTGTAAAATTAATAAGGGGCTGTAGGGTTGATAATAATAAGTAAGTTAAACTTCGAGATGCTCTTAGGTAGGTAAAATAAGTACCCAGTCTGAAGTATAAATCAGTAGATTGCGTACTTTGTTGACTCATAACTGGTAACAGATCTCATAACTCAAACGCAAATCATGCACAGACACGATTGTCCAGTTGCCTACCAATTGTACTTATTTCCTGCTTAACAGAGACTACGATCGTACTCCATTGGACTAACTCGATCTAATCGAGACTGTACCACAACCGAGTAAAGAACGGGATAATCATCAACATTGCTGCAATCAAGAACCAGTAAAAGCTAGAAATGTACATTTACAAGTGAAACCTGATCAATCTGATCCATCTATCGCGGCTAATATACAAACTTTAATCAACAGCATAGACTGTAGGTTTAATTTATCGACGTCGGTGACCATATTAGTGACTTTTGTATTGGTAGGTTGATTTTGCCCGCAGAGAACTTTCCAAACTGCCGATGTGTAGCTAATTTAAATTCTATAATTAACACAACAAAGCATAAATTTGGGTGTGGCAAATACGCAGCGCCTTTGACACTGTTTGATTTCACCGAAACTATCACTATGTCGATAGTGGTGAGAGAAAATAGATGCCAACATACACATTGTTTTATTATATCATTGTAACAGGTGATGCCTTATCTCGGGAGGATGTAATCATTTACAAAGTTATGTTACTTCGACGCAAATGGAAACTATCTGTGAAGAGGTGTCTAATCATGATAATTATGTAGATAGGTAATGTTCACGAGAAAGAAAACATACTTATCTCGTAGGTACTCATAAGGTGTCATAATAAAGTGCATTATATTTTATATTGAATTTCACTGGTTGGGCCTGGGGCTTGTCAAAGTAATGTAATTTGTAAATAGTGGTGGATAAATCATTCTGACACATCTTCGAAGGAAAGGTGAGTCAAATACTAGGGTCGACGATAAAGTTCTATACAAAATATCTATGGAATGTCAAAGTTTACTCGAGATTGTTCCTAACTCAGTTTTTAACTTTCGGATATAAAATATTTAAATAAGCACATATATATTACGAGTACTTTGTATGTATTGTACACCAGAGCTAACGAGAGAGTTCTTTCGAAAACTGGTGGGAGCCGAGAAATTAATTAAGATTTTCACTTGATCTTTTTACTGTGGAATTCCAATAATCCTCAGATTACAGAATACGGCGGTCAGGCCATAGCTACAACTCAGAGGTGAGATCATCACCATACATACTCACAGCAAACCAGCTTACACCACACACACCCACAGCCTCGTCTTAAGAGCTTGCGATATAGAACTGCAATCTAATGCGATGTAGATGTCTAATATAGAAAGAGAGGATTTCTACCTGCTTCAACTGTGTGAAAATCATTACATTAGCTTCATATGTTAGCCATACATTGGATGGCATGGATTAATAGTTCATATTTTCAGAATAACAGCGAAGGGCTGACCCGAAGTCACGCAAAAGGAGTAAGGTTACAAATCTGAGCTCTTACTTTCTACACTTGTATAGGCTATGTTAAATTGCATTGCTCATTCGATTAAGATTGCTTGCTTGCTGCCTTACAAAAACGCTGGGTTGCTGACTATTTTAATTCCACTATAGCCTTACTAGACACAAGCCACAAACTAGGAATAGGTTTACCAACTTTATCAACGCTAGACTAATTAATATTGAAATGTCTCACTCCTCTGACAATGTACGCCGACATGTTAAGACGAGCGAATGGCGACAGAACTCGGCGCGAGTAGGTATTTACCAAAATACAAGCTATCTCAGAGCTATAAGAGCGCAATTGTCTAAATTTTCCGCCGAATTATGCTTTTGGGCGGTAACGTTTTTATACCCCTAAACCTTTATGGAATAAGAAAAATTTGGTCTCATTCGTTTCCACACATCATAAACGATGCTTGTAGTTTTTCCTTTTTTTGAAAATCTGGCTTGATTAGTTAAAAATAAATAAAATGCTGGAGGGTTTTTTTTGGTCAAAAAAGTGAATGTTTAGGTCCTTATATTTACTAAAATACAAAATATTAAAAAAAAAAAAAACGCACGAGCATAGTTTTTCATAGTATCTCAAACATGTGAAAAAATTGTGAAAATCGGACAAGGTTTAAGGGGTGAAAAAGGTTACCGCTTATTGTATGGAGGCTCGCGCCCACACGATTCTCTTAACGTTTCTTTAGTTTCTGTATAAGTGAAAATATGCAGGGACTAAGACTAACAATCACCACTAAATTCTTCGATTATATAATTGCTTAACATCGCTAAATGTTGTGTGCCCTTCTCTGTCATTATATATTTGAATAGGATGGGTGTCAGTTAAATTAATACTCAAATATGTTATTTGTTATTAATGTTACCGAGTACTTTAAGTACTTTAAAAAGCTATGATTTTATACACAAGTCGCTCTATAAATCTTGGATTTCTAGGCTACCCCTTCTTGGGAAGACAGCCGTGTAAGTAGAAATATAGCTCGCAATATCACCAAACCAGGCGGCAGGGGGTGCGGGTTTTGTTTGCAGGGCGTCAAGGCGGAGTAAGCAGTTTGGTTAGACGTCCGTGACAATCAAGCGATTAGGATTCAAATGTACAGTCGTACAAAAACAACCTACCCACCTTTTAATTCTACGTCTTGGAGATAAGTTCTAATAGAGAAACAGCTTGTTATGCTAGATTGCTCGATGCTAAACATTCATTTCAATACAAACATCACGTTCTAATGTCGAAAAGGCCTATCTGTACGTGTCCATAATATTTTGAGGAATGATGGCCAATTTATAATTTAAGATAGTTTTCCTAGCCTTATTAAGATGCCTAAATGCCTCATTGTAATAGTGGATGAGTATTTATTTATTAAGCTTTTACACGAATCAATCTCCATCACTGTATATTTTAATGTATTCTGATCGATGATAAAATGTATGAATTCATAATTTCTTTATTGCTCGCAAAAAAAAATAAAAAACAAACAGTACATAAAATTGTGTACAAAGACGAGCTTATCTCTAAAATAATTTTTCCAGCAAAACAAGTTCCGTTTATAGAGTTTGAATGCTGAGCAGCTAGACCTGCGTGTAGAGTACTAAATGAATCCTACATTCCATTTAACAGACGGAAAGTATGAGGTTATTGTATTTATGTATTTGAACTACTTGAGCAGCTATACTAATCGCAAAAAAGTCGTACTTAAAATAAACTTTAAATCAGTCACCATTGGAAAATAAACATTATGTGTACATTTTACTTTACCAACAATTTATTTTTTACGGCATACACAAAACAATTTGACGCTAATTCACTCCGACAAAACCAAACAGAATTGTCAAATAGGTACGTTACAATATCCGTACGTTACGTAGCTGTAGCAACCCTGGAGCTTGCGTAGCGCTAGCGTAGCGCGTAGCAGCGTAGACGGGACGCGCGGGAACGACGGCGCGGCGTAGCGGCCGCCCCTAATCTCATTATGTAGCATCCGAGCCACCCGCCCGCTGACCTTAGCCCCTCGATGGAAACATACAAACACTCATCGAAGCAGCCGTACTTACCGCAACTTTAATAAACAAATTGAGTTTACTTACCTAATATTGTTAGAAACACAGGCGAAGTCCCTTCGCAAACAGTATTTTATTCACTCATTCATTCACTTCAAAAGTTCCACGGCATTCACGCGTATTTTTAATTTAAGGGTGTCATTTTCACCGGTGGAGTTGTTGTTGCGCGCGGGCGCAGCGTCGCGACGTCGTCGTGTTGTGCGGTGCGCGCGCGCAGCCGGGGCGGTGGGGCCGACCGGTCGCAACCGGGGCAAGCTCTCACCGTGCCAGCCTCCACCACGATGTCGAATATAAACGCACTTGACACAGCCGCATTCGATCTTTGAAAGTCGCGTTCCTATGTTGGCAGAAAATACCCTTTACAACTCTTTCCCGTGCCAATTTTGGAAAACGTCAGCGAGCGAGCCCTCACGCGTTTACTCGTACATACAGAATGGTTACTATTGGCACAGATATGACACTTCAAGGATTTTTACTATAATTGAATTACTAGTGAATGCTGTAACCATTATTATGTTGGCTTCATCCCTCTTAGAATGCTCGCTCCGTGACACGAGTCACATATAATTTGATTTCGAATGGTTGATGTCTAGGATACAAGTAGCTCGAGCCGGCATGGCAAGAAGATTGGATAGAAGATGTAATCGTACTGAGAGGTAATAAAAATAGGCCTAACTTTAACACTTCGGAAACAGCCTCCCATTAATCTAGAATTGGTTACAGTCGATTTAAATCAGTTGTGCAAATAAAACCCCTTGATCTATTTAATTTATTATCTAACATAAACATTTTATTGCCATATAAGGCTAAATGTTTTCAAAACACATTCAAAATAGAACGACAGAGTACAAAGCGAACCATACCGTTCATACTAATAGTAGCGCAGTTTTCTTTTGTAGGCACATTTTTCCCGGCACAAAAAGGGGGTTTTAAAAAGCGTACATTTCTCGAGACATGTCTAAACGAGGTACAAATGCGCCGGCATCGAGGTGGCTGCGTTTTTCTCATTTTAGGTTAATGAAAATCGCCTCGCGCCTTTGCCGTAGTACCTACCAATTGAGACCCCTGTACTCTGTATCTCTGGTGATGTAGAAATGGAACAGATTTTCTGGAAACCTAATAATTTGTAGGGGAAGGCCGAAAAGGAGATGGAGGGATGTCTTAGATATATTTCTGCCAGGGTGCATCGATAAAGCTGTGGCTAGAGATGTGTGCGCTCGAAATAGGGGGCTTTTGCCCAGCAGTGGGACACCACATCGACTAACAAAAAAAACGTACATAGATTGTATAATCTATGTACGTTTTTAGGGTTCCGTACCCAACGGGTAAGAACGGAACCCTATTACTAAGACTTCGCTGTCCGTCCGTCTGTCACCAGGCTGTATCTCAAGAACCTAGCTAGAGAGTTGAAATTTTCACAGATTATTATTATGGCCGAGTCGGCAGTGACGCTGCCTACGAAACCAAGGGTCCCGGGTTCGAGTCCCGGTGGGGGCAAATATTTGTTTGATGAGAACGAATGTTTGTACCCTAGTCATGGTTGTTTATCTATCTAAGTATAATATTTATCTATTTAAGTATGTGTATCGTTGTCTAGTACCCAAGATACAGGGAATCCTAGTTTGGGGCTAGATCAATGTGTGTAAATAGTGTCCAAGGTATTATTATTGTTATTATTATTATTATATGTGTAAAAGGTGTCCAAGGTATTATTATTATTATTATTATTATTATTATTATATACTTTATTGCATATACACATTAGTGGACAATTACAAACATAGTTAGTATACAAAGGCGTGCTTATCTCTATATAGAGATTTCTTCCAGCAAACCCTGGGCTGACAGGGAAAAATAGTTTCATGCGAAGGGATAGACCTATTATATACAACATAACAAAAAACTAAACATCAGAGTGACTTTAATATATTTATAATAAATTACTTAGATATTTACACATATAAATAAATGAGAACCTACATAATAATATAATACCTATAAATACTATATATAAATATCAATAAATACCTATACAATATATAAATAAAATATAATCTACTACAGAAGAGAAAGGTAATGTTCCTTCAAACTACTTTTGAAGATGTTAAGAGATGGACTGTCCCTGACGGTGCTGGGGAGTTTGTTCCAGAGCTTGATTATGTATTTCTGTTGCCGCTATAACAACAAATACTAAAAAACAGGATAAAAGAAATATTTAAGGGGGCTCCCATACAACAATTCTTTCAATACCACATACAAACTTATGTATGCACCTGGTTACGTACATGGAGTGTGAAAGTAACCGCACCAATAACTTTGTAAACAATATTTTGCTGTGTAAAATCCAAACTATTCACTCCACACCATCGCTTCCATTGAACGGTGGTACGGAACCCTTCGTGCGCGATTTAGACTCGCACTTGACCGTTTTTTTTTTGTTAGTCGAGTGTATACTCGCAAAAACTGTTACAAAGACTTCGGGGCAATAAGAATTTTAGAGGTAAATACTTTTATTGTTTTCTGTAGGTAGAGTCAAGGAAATTAATTCCCGACCCAACTAAGGTTCTATGTATATCGTACACCAAACTGGCACCTTAAGGGCTTTGTCAGTAGAACACCTATATCGACGTTGCATGCACTGTTTACACGTAACTAGGCAACCTAAATGTTGCTTTGACGACGTTGCATGCACTGTTTACACGTAACTAGGCAACTGAATGTTGCTAAGACGAGGTAAGTCAACGTTATATGCACTGTTTACACGTTACTAGGCAACTGAATATTGCTATGACGACGTTATTCAACGTTGCGTGTACTGTTTACACGTAACATAGGCAACTGAATGTAGCTATGACGACGTTGCATGCACTGTTTACACGTAACTAGGCAACTGAATGTAGCTATGCCGACGTTGCATGCACTATTTACACGTAAATAGGCAAATGAATGTTGCTGTGCCGACGTTGCATGCACTGTTTACACGTAACTAGTCAACTGAATGTAGCTATGACAACGTTGCAAGCACTGTTTACACGTTGTTTAATATTTATGCGTCGGAAACGCACCGGTTTTTTGTTGCGCGAATCGATCGCGAGTAATCGAGACATCACTAGCGAAAACGGCACTAGCAGCTGTCACTCGTACCGGAACGAGATGTAAAATTGGAGGTTATTTTTTCCTCTTGGTCTGGTCTCATCGGGAGAATAACATGGCGGCTCGGGCCCCATGGCATTGAGTGGTATTTCGGTGTACCAATTGTAATACAGGCATCGGGCCTGGTCAGAGTGTAAATCTACCTCATAGCGTCGGGCTATTGATTGTAATTAGATTCGCGTCAGCGGTCAAGTGATTCGTGGTGAAGGTTGAAGTTGTACGGTCTCCAACTCGTCGTATCGGTAGCGGCGACTCCACGTGTCGGCAGCAGCGCGCCGGCCACGCCGTCGGACAGCGACGGCAAGGGTTCGATCCCATGCTATCCCAACTGTGCCCCCTTTCCCGAATTCCTGTCTCGAATCGAGCCTTCGATCTCCTGTCTACGGTGACAAGGTAAAATAACAATTTCATCATTCTTTTCTCTCACGTGCGGCGCAAAGGTCCCCTCATGACTCCACGCCGTTCGGTTTAGGCGTGGAATCAAACACACGTAACTAGGCAACTGAATGTAGCTATGCCGACGTTGCATGCACTGTTTACACGTAACTAGGCAACTGAATATTGCTATGACGACGTTGCATGCACTGTTTACACGTAAATAGGCAACTTGATATTGCTATGACTACGTTTCCTGCACTGTTTACACGTAACTTGGCAACCCATATGTAAGTTATAGAGACTCGTCAAAGCATGGGCTAGAGCTGGCACCTACCTCGCCCAGTGGATTAGTCTGGCTATACAGCGAGGTAATGGTGCCAGCATGTTGGGCACCCTGCCACTCGACGGCGGCGATCCGAAGGATTTTTTTATTTAGTAAACTAAATAAAAAATCCTTCGGTTCGCCGCCGTATATATACGTAAATGCTATGTTACTTGAAAAAATGTTTGAATTTCTGATGATACTATTTATTGACATTTCATATTATTCCTGTGCGCCAAGGGCACACAATCTCACCAAAATTATTTACTGGTGTATGCGAAGATCTGCTGAAGACAACTCGACTAGGAGGACAAAGATAATAATATCTACGGCCGATGTTTATCACATCTTCGCTTTGCTGACGACCTTATCCTTCTAACCAAAAAAGTGGCGGATCTTCAGAGAATGCTCGAATCAGCAGTTAAAGCTATACTCGGGGTCGGCCTGAGGATGAGGATGAACCGTATCCAAAACTAAGAGTATGACTAATCTTGGGGGTCCTCAACCTAACATAATCGTAGGTAACTGTCGTCTAGAGACAGTGGAGGAATACATCCACCTTGGATACAGTTTATCCTTTGGCCGAAATTCTCAAGTGAAGGAGATCTCCAGGCGCATACAGCTGGGTTGGGCCGCCTCTGGTAAATTGGAAGACGTCCTAAAGTCCAAAATTCCTCAATGCCTCAAAACTAAGGTATTTAACCAATGTGTCCTGCCTATACTCACATACGGATCCGAGACATGGCCGCTCACAAAAGAATCCATGCATAAAATCCGAGTAGCACAAAGGGCAATGGAGCGTGCTATGCTTGGAACCTCCCATCGCGATCATATACCCAGTGGAGATACGTCGACGCACCAAGGTCGTTGATGTGGGTATGCGAATCGCAAGGTCAAAGTGGAGATGGGCGGGGACGTCGGTAAATGGACCAAGGCGGTGACGGAATGGTGGCCAAGGGACGCGCGTAGACCGGGAGGCAGACCACCCGCCCGATGGTCGGATGACATCGCCAAACTTGCCGGGCTGCAGTGGACCAGGTTGGCCCAGGACCGCATGCAATAAATGGAGTAATGAAGAGGAGGCCTTTTCTCAACAGTAGGTGCTGGAGGCTGAATAGATAGATAGGTATATACTATTCCTGAACTGGAATTTTCGTGTTTAATGCATTGTGAGAGAAAATTTCAACGAAATGGGTCGGGAATTGATTAAATGCTAAGTGTTAATTATATCTTTGAAAGACCTCGATATTTACGTAGGTACTTCTACTACTTTCAAGTCCTTACAGAAAATGAGATGATTTTAGTTTCTGTATTACGTCACCGTTTCGCCATATCTCGCCACAATTGCTGAAATTGAATGCCGCTTGATGCAATATACAGGCGTCTTAACCCGGTAGAAGTTAATCGTATAATCACAAGAGCCGCGCCGTACTAAATCTCCCTTTATAGCTCGCTGGATGTAAACCAATCAACGTTTATTGAAATCTTTTCGCCTTAGCAACCCGCGGGTCGCAATCCGACATTATCTCGTTTTCAACGCATGCGCAGAGGAATGTTGGGTGTGTGCGAAGAAATTAACAACCATGTTTAGTTTTACAAAACGAATCGACGATAAAAACAACATTTCAATTAGAGGTTCCACGCGGAGCCTCGCTTGGGATTTCGTAGGTACTTGACGATCAACAACGCGTCAGACTAATGTTGTTAATAAGTACATACGTTCCACGAGTATGATAGAAGTTGTAAGCCAAACCTCTTTGCCTTGATATCGTTAACGTATTTACCTATTTGGTCCTTCATCGTATGGGCAAAATCTTTCTGCAATGATACAACTGTTCCTATCTCGAAATGAATAGGTAGAAAAAATCATTCTTGAAACTAAAAAAGGCATTTTGGAGAAAATTGCATGACCCAATTGCAGAACATCAGTCAGTCTAGTCTAGAGCTTGCTCGCTTAGGTATTCATTCCTAACCTGAGCATGAATAATTTCGCTCTTCTCTATGCGCAAATTAGCTCCATTATACATTTGATGGACATCCTGGACGTAAAGCAAATTAGGACGACCGCGTCATAGCAAATCGGAGACACATTTGGGCTATATTTGCCGGCCACTGCCTGTCGCCTGACTATCATCAATAAGTAATCAGTGTTGCCTGCAGCAGTCTGCCCCTGGGTCTACCGCGATAACTCATACCTTCTGCAATATTAACGAGGTCCCAACTGCTCTCTCCGCACCAATTTAGGCAATCGACCAAACAAGATGATTAGAAACAAACTGATTTTTGTAAGTCTTCCGAAAAAATAACAAAAAAGAGAGATTTCATTAAAAAATAATTGTTTTATTTTAGAAAAAGCTTAAGAGTGCTGAATGTCGGTCAGGTTTCGCTATGTAGTAATCGGAGGGAATGCACTAATGGTCGGTTGCAAGTAAAACTCGGCATGTAATGTGCAATTAGTGGTCAGGCATCGCGCGGTCACGTGACCCACCGCCCACGCCTGCCGGGGCCGCCATTGCGACTGCGCCCCGGTGGCTCTCACATCACGAACGTAGACCGAACAATATAAAAATGTTATCATAAACATGCAAACGCCACACTCCATTAAATTAACTGTTCAAACGTTGAAGTCTAATTTTCAGGCTAGCGTTAACCGAAGCGGTTGAGGGAAGCAAAAGAAAAACACGCTTCGTTAGCCATCCAGCCGTTTCAGGAATGATGAATGTACGCTTCCACAGAAATGTTCACTACACTACCCACGACAAGAAACTCAGCGGGAGCGAACAAATGCCCTCGTCCAACTTCAGGAACTATTCCTTCATCTAGAGAAAGTTACGGTTAATTTGCGTTCGGCGTGACATGTTGTACAAATGCACACAGCTAGTCTGCGGCTCTATTCAGCTGGTAACTATACCTGCTCCCATGACGTTTAACCTTTGCATTTGACATTTTAGTGCGGCGCGTTCATTATTCGCCTTAGATTCGAGCAAATGAGCGTCTTTTGTTTTGTTCTGCCATTCAGGCACTAAACACTCCTTAGCTTTCACCGAGTTTGCCAACTTCCTAGACTTTAACACACCAGCCCTTTACAGGGCATTTATATAGGTTTCACTTTTTGTTGCCAGCAATCATTGCTTAATATCAGTTGGCACTGCTTATGATGGAGTTAGTTCAAGAAGGCGGTTAAAGACCAGGGAAAAATTTCGCATCTATCGCTATCACTTGTCTATGTAGTGTGTTGTGTAAGTGTTGGGCGCCTATATCTAGTCCCTTCCTCTTCCAGCGTCCCTTTAGTACAATCATATATATATATACAGGGTGACTGGTAAGTCCACCAACATACGTTAGGAGATGCTAGCACGGATCAAAACCAACCATTGTTACTATGAATCACCCTACCTGAAAATTTACCGTTTTCGAGTTAGGGGCCTTTAAAGATTTTCGAGGAAAAATCCCACTTTTCAACATATTTCGCACCAATTTTCGTAATCTAGGTGATTAAGTCCAGGTATTTTGCTGGTATTAGGTAAAAATAGAGTTAATTTAATATTTAGAAACAAAAAAGAACCGACCACAGCAAAAAAATACCTATAATACAGGCTTATGGTGAAAACCGAATATCGAATGTTTACTTAATGGGTTGACTTTGAAGCAGTGTCACCAAAAACAAAAACTAGTAACTGTTTGTGCAAATAAAACCTAAAACATCTCCAGTTCTCTAGCTATTCAATGAGGTACAATAGTCAAATAAAATGTTTATATTCTTGGGAAAATTGGGCGGCAAAGTAGATAAGGAAGCGGACTCTAAAATGACCGGTGATTAAAAAAAAAGGGTTTTAAGATGTTGTAAGGGCAAAATTATTTTATTTTTATCGCCCGATGTCCAAAGGGGGGTGTTATAAGTTTGAAGCGTCTGTCAGTCTGTCGGTCTGTCTGTCTGTATGCCTGTCCGTGGCACTCTAGAAGTCAAACAGGTGGACGAATTTTGATGTCGTTTTCTGTAAATAAAAGTAGACATCTCTGCGGTGGTTCTTAGATATGTTTTGTTAAAATCGGTTAAGCCGTTCGAAAGTTATCTGCTTAAAAAGGAATAGTGGTCAAACGAATGGACTGATTTTGATGCGGTTTTCTGTAAATGGCAGTAGACTTCTGATGATGAACATCAAAACAGGTCAATTCATGGGGAAAATGCATTACAGAACAGCTGATGTGAAAAAGTTTTATCATTTAGAATAATCCAAAAATTAATGAGGCCGAGACGAAAAGAAAAGTTTTGACATAAAAACTAAGGAAAATTATGTTTTCTTCGAAATTTGAATTTTCAGTACTCTAGGTGACGTCTGTCAATTACTGGACTGGATAGTCCACGGATAGGTCCTTACGAGGTCCTTACGCGTACTATCGTAACTTGTGCTGTGCGTACCGTAATACCTTCCTCCCTGAGCTAACATTTTCTTTCATCGCGACTTTGCTTGTTTTGTGGACTTTTGAATCTTCTCCTGTACTGTGACCTGGCTGTGTAACTAGGACTTCGACTTGCTTGTGATTTGGATTGTGAGATTTTGGTTCACGATGCCGGTGTTTTCTAATGAAGAATATGCTGATATTCTTATGTGTTACGGGTTGTGTCAAGGGAATTCTCGAGCAGCACGGGCAGAGTATGTGCAACGTTATCCAGGTCGTCGAGTGCCAGATGTGTCTGTGTTTGATGGTGCTTACCGACGACTAAGAGAAACTGGCTCGGTGCAACGGCGAAATACGGATATGGGTAGACCACGTGTGTATGACGTCAACGTGGAAGACAAAATACAAAGATGCTTCCAAGAGGATCCTACGACATCTACACGTGTTGTTGCTTAACAGCTTGGCGTCTCACAGTGGAAAGTATGGTTCACTATGGACACTGCTGGAAACTATCCTTACCACTATACGCCAGTTCACGTGATAGAAGAAGGTGATCCGATTCGATGTATGGATTTCAGTCGCTTTATGCTAAATGCAGATGCCGAAGATCCGGACTTTTTAAAAAGAATATTGTGGACAGACGAATCTAAATTTATGAATTATAAAAATAAAGATGGTATATCAAACTATCATAATGCTCACTATTGGGCTCCTAAAACGCTACGGAATCCAAATAAGAAGAGAGTGAAAGGATCACAGCGAAGATTCTGTGTGAACGTCTGGATGGGAATTATAAATAACCATTTAATTGGACCTGTTTTCTTGCCTCAAAATTTTAATGGTGAAAGGTACCAGACATTTTTGACAACGGAATTAAATGATTTATTAGATGATTTACTGCTCGCACTGATAAGAGACATGTGGTATCAACACGATGGCTGTCCAGCTCACTACTTTAGGGGCGTCCGGGATTGGCTGAATGAAAATTTCCCAGACAGATGGATCGGGAGAGGAGGTCCACTACCAAGGCCTGCAAGGTGTCCAGACCTAACCCCGATGGATTATTACTTATGGGGACATATGAAGAGTATCGTGTACCAAGCTGGTCATCCTGTCGCAAATGTAGATATTTTAAAACAAAGGATTCGCATCTGAAAAAATGAGAAGGCAGCTCACAACCAGAGCAGTCAAAAATGAATTGAGAACTAGGTTACGAAATTGTATTAGGAACATGGGTGGTCATGTTGAAGATGAATTGTAAAGATAATACCCCCCCCCCCCTGACTTATTGTATCTTAACAAAACGTATCTAAGAACCACCGCAGAGATGTCTACTTTTATTTACAGAAAACGGCATCAAAATTCGTCCACCTGTTTGACTTCTAGAGTGCCACGGACAGGCATACAGACAGACAGACCGACAGACTGACAGACGTTTCAAACTTATAACACCAACTTCTAGACATCGGGCGATAAAAATAAAATAATTTTGCCCTTACAACATCATAAAACCCTTTTTTTTTAATCACCGGTCATCTTAGAGTCCGCTACCTTATCTATTTTGTCGCCCAATTTTCCCAAGAATATAAACATTTTATTTGACTATTGTACCTCATTGAATAGCTAGAGAACTGGAGATGTTTTATGTTTTGTTTGCACAAACAGTTACTAGTTTTTGTTTTTGGTGACACTGCTTCAAAGTCAACCCATTAAGTAAACATTCGATATTCGGTTTTCACCATAAGCCTGTATTATAGGTTTTTTTTTGCTGTGGTCGGTTCTTTTTTGTTTCTAAATATTAAATTAACTCTATTTTTACCTAATACCAGCAAAATACCTGGACTTAAACACCTAGATTAGGAAAATTGGTGCGAAATATGTAAAAAAGTGGGATTTTTCCTCGAAAATCTTTAAAGGCCCCTAACTCGAAAACGGTAAATTTTCGGGTAGGGTGTTTCATAGTAACAATGGTTGGTTTTGATCCGTGCTAGCATCTCCTAACGTATGTAGGTCGAATTACCAGTCACCCTGTATACATACCCGTGTGTAGTAACAATGCCACGGTACGCTACGTTCTTAAGTGTATTCCAAATATGACCTAGGGAAACATGATAAAGTTGGTATAAGCTTTGTAATACGACGTAGGTATATCCAGTTGCTGGTAACCCCGAGGAATTAAAATTTTAAAATCACTTAGGGAATTATCCATTAGAGCTGAAGTGCTGTTCTCTATTATTAGGTCTCGAATAACCTAGGGTAAGTTCGTATAGTGCTTCCAACTTTACTTTACATTTCGAACTGCAGAAGCTATGATGTATTGTTTAGAGCGTCGCGCTGAACAGAACAAAGAGGTGCATACATATTGTTCATACTACCGTATAGGTACACAGTATACATAGTATTGCATCGATACTTCGTGTTCGTGTGTGGTGTGCCACACAAAAGCCATTTCATAGTTAGTTAACCCGTAAGGCAATGATAGTGGTGGGTCATAAAACTTTACAGCCCATATTCAATGATTGTCCCATTAATACGATTAAGCATGTTCAGCAGTTGCCCAAAGTAATAACTGATAATAATCACCAAATGGAGAAATGCTGAAAGCTAGGTTTGTAGTTAAGAGCAAACAGTCATCATTATCAGTTTCCGCTACATTAAGCCTCAGTGAGCCTTCGCCATCGACCGCGAAACTACCCGCTAGTGCTGTTAGTTTGAACCGGGTTCGGGTAGCCAGGTTCTGGGTAACCGAATTATTGAAATACTAGGAAACCGTGAAATACTGTTAAGATAAGTTCTTAACCCTTCAAGCGTTTTCGTCCGGATGAAACCACGTTATAGGTTTTGAATTTTATTACCATTAAAATGAGGCTGAAAATTGCAATACCCTATTTATAATTACGCGCTGGATGGGTTGCTTTTACGCCCGCCCGTGTGGCGCCTGAAGGTGCTATTTTCATGAAATGGCATGAGGTTTAAAATCGCGATGCCTCATAACCAGGCGCAGGGCTTGGAAGGTTAATCAACAATAATTCACAAGTATCGAAAATCTCATGCGAGTGTAATTTATATAAACCCGAGTCCAAAGCTTGATATTATAAGAGCAACGATCTGACAGGGGCAGTAAACAAAAGTTTTATTATTCAGTAATAACCACGTATAAAACGTAATACAACTTAACCTCTGTACTGTCAAACCCAAAAATGCAAAATGGCCGCTTCTGTCACGGGGTCGCACGCGAACTCCGCGCGCTAACGTCCCGTTTCATTAAAATGACGATATCTCTATTTTTCCTATGGGAGCTCTCTAAGAAAGTTATATCGTTGGAATGGCTTTTAAATAAGCTACCGGATAAAAAAGAATAGTCCAGTTTTGCCTAGCAATATATTTTAATTTTAATTTTAAATCTAATTTTATATATTTATTTTATAATCTGCTCAGCTTGTATCTGCATACCCGAGTGAATACCCGTTTCAAGCAGCCGGGTATTCGGGTGACTGAAGCACTACCTACCACCCAATGTTGTTAATCTATGACATTTGGTGCGCGAAAACTCGATGTTCTCGTATTTTTGTTACCCAAGTTTTCCCAGAACGTTTCAAAAATACTGCTAACTACTTTTTGTCTCATTATTATTATCTTACAACAAGAGAGCTGATGGTCTGTGGCGGTCTTTCTTTTTATCCTCTAATGTCTCGTTTGGACATTTTTGATTAACTTTGCTCATGCTTCTTCACTATTTTCCATCGAATTTCTCTAATTAATTTATATTTTTAATAAATATCTAGTTATATTTTATATAAATTAAAAGCCATTAAAACCCTGGACGTACACGGAAAAATAGATTTGTCCAATTATATTAGTAAACATCATAAACACTCAGGAAAGAGCTTTCTGTACGGTTAAAATCAAAGGCGGTTTAGCATTACCAATTTACCAGTGTTTGAGCGGGAATACGCAGACTAATTGGGCAATTTTTCTCATAGTGCATATAGGTATAATTCTCACAGTGCTTATTATGTAAATAAGCAGATATTACATAAGGAGGAACTAATAATACATACTAATAATGTACATTAAGAAAGTAAACCGTGATTCAAATGTACAGCCAATTTTTCGATATACGGATATTAGGCAGCATGTGGCCGTGATCTGTCGCCGTCCGCCAAAGGGAGTGTTCGGTGAGACGCAAAATTTCATGTCAAACAGAATTGATATCTAGGATGAACTGCCTGCCGCGGAGTCGCCGGGCTCGAGGGGGGGTGAGAGGACCGGGGGGGGGGGGGGGCGCTCATTGATCGCGCGTCCCGCACAGCCTCCCGCCCCGCACCACGCCGCCCCCGCAACCCGCAGTGCCCTGAACTGAAACACTCCAGCCAGCTTCAGAGCCTAACACCGCGATATTTCTGATCTCTTATCGCCACAATTAGATAATGCTCTTGTTAAAGTATCAAAGCTGATTACTGTAGGTAAACCGCGCGAACTCATTTCAATTAGAGAAACAATTATCGTTATAGACTAAAGCTCTCTGATAAATTAGCACTTAGTAAAATGGACACACATTCAGGACGTGGAAACATGCTCGTGCGCTGGAATAAATTCAATTGTATCTTACCTAGACGTGATCACGTGGACGTACATATCTAATGAATGACCCTAATTGTGTACGACTGACTTATTATTTATCTATTTAATTGCATGGTAGTATCAACCACAATTTGAGCATTTTGCTTAATGAGTATTACTTACATACGTGATTCAAAAGATTACATTTATATTTGCAGAATGAATTATGAGAGAATCGCGGGTATAAAGCAAAGATCACACTTTCTGGGCGAATTTTTGTAGGTAGAACGAATAGTTCCTCGGGGTTGGCGGCCTTATAATCTAACCGGATAGTGACAGCAATATCGAGAGTAAGGAAAGTCTCAAAGCAAACTAGCGGCATTGCATAACTTATTGGACATGGAGACCTAAGAGTACATAATAGCATTAGATCCTTTGCCTTCAAATAAGTTACGTACGTACCTATCTGCATGACTATTAAACAAAACAGCCGGACCTCCGCTTATCGAATGGGCAACCGGTTAGGCGGACTAAATAAATAAAATTAAAAGTCAAGTCTAAAAGGGTAGATTTTTAAAGCCCAAAGTAATTTGCATAATTACATCGGGCTTTTATCCTAGTGAGGAGTGTGTGCGGGTGATGTAGGCGGCGGCGGCGGTGACAGCAGCTGAATGGGCGTCGTCGTTAGCGGCGCGCGACCGGGGCGGCGCGGCGGCGGCGGCGGCGCGGCAGCGCGGGTGCGCGGAGCCGGGCCCAGCGGCAGTCCGCACACCGGCGGCTCCGCTGCCCCACGGTCGGCCGCGCTCCGCTGCACAACAATGCTTCATCCACACACCGCAGATCGACGATCCTCTTAACCGCGGCGCGGACGGCGATGCTCGAGGGCCAGGCGGCACGCGAGGCCGTCGGCGAGCGGTCGTGAGCAAAGTTTAATTTATGAAAACCGCAAAAGAATTAGAGTTTAAACTGATCGTTTTTAGTATATCGGGATAGGTGTCGGGTGCGCGTGTGGGTGCGGGCGGCGACGCGCTATGGCGCGGCGCGGGCGGGCGGGCGGCGCGGTCGCAGCGCGCTGACATGGGCGGGCGGGCTCGCTCGCTGCCGGCGGCGACGGCGCCCGCGGGCCTGCTGCCGCTGCTGCTGGGCCTGCTCGTCCTGCTCCAGCCGAGGGGTGAGCGCCCTTCACTCACTCCATCCACCCACCATTACACACCACACACTCGAGACGACCGACCATACTGCATGCACATGGTTGTCATCCTCTCTTGCTCCGCACTTTTACTATAATTTAATCGTTCTTCTCAGGGGTATTTTTTTAGTAATTTTATTTCAGCCAAGTCACTTCCTTGACGTAGCGTAGCGTAACGTAACATAACGATACTTTACGTTTTAAGCGATATAATTGGTATGAGAACATTGCTTCTTTAATTCCAATTATCTTGCAATAGTGACACTTTCGGGTACAATATTACCACATATTTTTGTTTTTATAAGTGTCCTCTACCCATAATACTACAATAATCATGCACGAATGGAAAAATAAGGAGGGTAACTTTAGCGCCATCTATTTATGAAAAAAACCTGCCCAGTAAATATCTCCTTAGAGTTTGCAAGGACCCCCATATCCTTCCCCTATATCATCATCATCATGTATTATAGATGGTAGCATATACGAAAGTACTACAAACTATACTTATTATAAACTTTTTCATCTTCATAGAGAGAGGACAGTCCACCTAAATTGCAAATTGCAATATTGCATACACCCTTGTAAAATCACTTCAAGCTCACGAAACCCGCCCAAACGACCAGCTCTATGCACACACGTATGCAGCACGTTTTCCTTCTAGTTTCCATAACACGTAGCCTTTTGTGCCCTAGCTCGTGAGTACTTCAGGTGTTTTTCTCACCGATCGCTTAGTCACGCACGAGGCATCAAAGACTATGGTGGAGGTTTTTCAAGCTGCGAAATTGTTTTCAATGGCGAGGACGCCTTTAACAGCCTCTTTGATCGCAAAGGGCTTTCGACATCAGATAACGTAACAGGCCATTAGTCAGGCCACTAGAACAGCCTAATGAGCTCTCGACTTACCCAAACTGCAATCAAAGCAAATCAAACTCTACTATACTAACTGTACTAACTAAAATTGACATTCAATTTTAACTTCAATAGTGATCAAGGTAACATGCGCAAAAATGCGCTTATATCTAAAGATCTTCATTAAGGCATTCTTTTGCAACTTCGCATATACTGGATATCTAATAATTGCTCTCTGATGTACTGCCTGCAATATAGTTTGTCTTCTCTGCAATACAGACACCATTTCCGTTCGATAAACAAGACAGGCGGCGGCTCCGACATGTTCTCCTCAAAGTTTTTCACATTTCCATTGTGTGCATACTGTGCCCAACTATCTATCTTTCGTGAAGCATCTTTCGTCTGTTGTTCGAGCTGCGAGTATAGTTTTTGCCAAATCGTCGTCACGTTTCGCTTATTCAACACAATCTCAAGTTAAGCAACACTTTGGCGAATCTTCGACACCCACATATTTAACTGACGGGTAATAGAAGAGCTCAAACTATAATACTGCCAAACGGGGGTATTTAAAATCGTGAATAGAATACCGAGGTATTCTATTCACGATAATCGAAGACAAAGCTAAGTCATGACGATTACTATCTTTTGTCATCATATTTTCAACGACGAGATCGGGGCGGGTACATGAAAAAGCTGTTTCGTCTAAAACAAACCTATGATTCGCAGGCATATGTGAGAACTTGCATATTTGTAAATTCTACAAAAAGATGAATGCTGTCAATAAAGCGACTAATTTCAAATCAATTCATAATTATTGTGGTTGGTCACTTTACAACTTAACAATTTAGTAGGATTGTACGCCTGTAAAATTTTATGTTATACGTCCCAGCATGCATTGTTTTTCAATCAAGACACTCTCGTCTCATGTATATGTAGGTACGAGTAGAAAGTTATCATGACATTGTTGTTAGTTAGTTAGTTGGACGGTACAGTGAATTTCTAATAAACTAGCCGTTGAACCCGCGGGTTCACCGGCATGGAGTCGTGTAAAAATAGCCAAGTGCAAGTCATTGTACACCCCCCCCCCTTCCACCTCCTTGATACGACACTGCCGCTAAATCCGTCCGTAGTCGTTTACACGTATCCCTTCCTTACGTCTTTACCACCTACCTGCCTTATGCTTTATGCCTTATGCTGCCTTTCAGCTTCATAGGTCAAGACAAGACGGTTTTGAAGCTCGTACAATCTGTTACCCCCCATCACCCCCTCTTAGGGGATGTATTTCGCCACATCCCTTCTCTGTGCTACCGTACGCTATAAAGAACCCCTGTACAAAGTTTCATGGCTCTAGGACCCGTAATAATAAACCACCCTCAGCACTAAAATTACTGACTGATGCTGCTCTCAGCATCTCACAATGACGGTTTCGCCTTAAGTTTATTCGGTTTATTATTACGGGCCTGTCCAACGGTTTAGGCTACACCAGAATGGCGTTTGATTGTAGATTAGATACTTTGAGCCACTAAAATAGCCAATTCGACTGAACTCCAGTTTTCGCCGTGTGTTTAGTCATCGTGAGACTACATTACTTTACCACCTTACCTTAATTTGATTGGTATTGAGTTAAGAATTTCAGAATATTTTAAGATTTAAAATAAAACATGTTTTCACAATGAACCAAATTTTTGGCATTCGCTCCTAAAAAAATCTCTCGTGAAAGCTCATTAATATCACACAAAGTCGTGAAGGCTTGTAAGAAACATTTATGTTTACAGACAAATGACGAACAAAAAATATATTTGATAATTCATAAAATGTTTAAAATGACTACCCTTGTCAATTAGGACTATTAGCCGGTAATACTTGAGTATTGTCATCATAATTCACCAACCAAGTAGAAAACGTGTATTCGTTTTTTTTTGTAGGCTAGTAATTAATCGCACATCAAAAATACTGATTGATTTGCCCAGCAAAAAAGGATCAACAAAAACACTTTTTATGTTTTAAATATTTTATGTGTACTTAAGTTTATGTTTTAAGTATTATTTTTTTGTTTTTACATGTTCAACCTAACACGAAGGATAAAGGGAGCTTCGCTTCACTCACCCCCTTTACCCTTCATCTAAGCTACCGCAGCATTGTGCCCTGATATTTGCTGTGCAAATCGGTATTTGTGATGTGCAGTTTGATATGTCCCTTTTTTGTATTTGTGTATTTTTTCAAAAAGTGGTAAATCAATTTGGATAAAAAAAAACAAAAAATCATCAAAATCGGTACATAATTGACGGAGTAATCCTCCTCCTCCTCTTCCTTCTTGAAGTGGATTGAAAATAAATATTATCTTATTATCAGACGCTATATTGTTGACACCGGAAGAATCGCTGCCAACGTACAATTATGAGCTAGAGACACAGTGAATCGCAACCAATGTACAGTTTTCCACAAGCATAAATTCCGCTCCACAGATTTCTTTCTGTTTACTACTGTTTATAAACTATGCTTGTGCCTTTATGCAAATATTTCCCTGTTGTGGCAGGGGCGAGCGGCGGCCACCACGAGAAGCGTCTTCTGCACCACCTGCTAGACCACTACAACGTGCTGGAGCGGCCCGTGGTCAACGAGAGCGACCCTCTGCAGCTCTCCTTCGGACTTACACTGATGCAGATTATTGACGTGGTACGGACTACTTCTTTTTCTCAGTCCACATCAACCAACTCATTCTCTGGCCCTAGAACTTCGTCTTTTACAGTATTTTTTTTCCATTGCTGGAAATACTGAATTCTACACACTACTTACTTACTTTCATCTGCATAAAATACTGTAATATCACTGTTGGGTAAAGGGCTTTCTCTACCGAGACATTCATGACAGTCCTGTACATATTCGTACATATAACACGGTCACTGGTAATTGTATTCCACTGGAATGACCAAATGTTATTTCGTCGTATGTTGGTTGAAAACTAGCTCACCAACTTCATATCAAAGCGTTATATCCTAGCGACCAGGATTTGGTCCAAATTATATCTGTACAGTAAAACCACATCAGATTTCATAAATTCATTAAATTTCAATAACAAAGCATGCACTTTGCTTGCTTGCCCGAATTTTATTTCTTTGATCTGGGGCCTATTTCATAGAAATATACATATAAGCTATGTTCAATATTTTCACTGGGGTATTTTGTGATTTAAACAAATGCAAGTTTATTGAGAGCAGTTTACTTGAATAATGGACAAAGTTTCCGTTCACATACATATAAGGGATAAAAACATCGTACTGTAATTTGATTTAAAACATATTTATGGATTTTTTTCTTCACAGGACGAAAAGAACCAGCTTTTAATAACCAACATCTGGCTCAAACTTGTAAGTATAACAATTTTATATCTAGCATTACTAGTTTAATTTATATGTATGTAAAATTAACATCCTATCTACTTATAAAATACCTAAAAACCATGAGTAATATTATTAATTTACAAGATACGATCTTAACGGTTTGCTATATGAAAGAATATTGTTTAATAATCTGTATATCATCCAAAAGCTATTTATCAAATGTTTACACCCTTTCCTTTCCCTTCAACCACCCGCCTACACCCACACGAAACAATGCCAAATCAGCCATGTCATTTTATGATCACAACCCTACTCAAATATTGAAAACCAACGCATACTCAAATTTAAATTAGTTTAAGTGTATTGGCATGTACTTAGTCAGACTACTCGTATTAGGTACACAAGCGCCTATTTACCTAAGTAGTGATGTTTGCATTCGACCCCTATTCTGTTGTATTGTTTGTTGTTGTTTGACTTGTCACTTGTGGTACAGTCGTAAGTTTGCAATCAATTAAATAACTATTTTACTCTATTGGGTACACCTTTGTATGTCGGTACTAATATTATGATTATGAAAGTGATCGAAAGGGTGCGTGATGCACTCCAATCCATTAGTTAATTGTTAGGATTAGGGCAGACGTGGTAAAATTGCCAATGCATTTTTTGTTTGAAACAGGAATGGAATGACATGAACTTGAGATGGAACACTTCTGATTTCGGCGGGGTCAAAGATTTGCGGGTACCACCTCACAGACTATGGAAGCCTGACGTCTTAATGTACAACAGGTAGGCAAATCTCAATCGAGAAACATCACTGATCGAAGATAATAAGTTTTTGCTCTCAGTTTAAAAACTAAGACTAAAGTCTTACCTAGCATTCCACCTACTATTACCATCGGGTAATGCCATGTCAATATTTTACAACTGAATCATGAATAACGGAGATATCAACCTATTCATTCCTAGTGCCGACGAAGGCTTCGACAGTACGTATCCAACGAACGTGGTGGTAAGAAACAACGGCTCCTGCGTCTACATCCCGCCAGGCATCTTCAAGAGCACATGCAAAATCGACATCACCTGGTTTCCCTTCGACGACCAGCGGTGTGAAATGAAATTCGGAAGCTGGACTTATGATGGCTACCAAGTAAGACCAATACCTAAGGACTTGTGTAACTAACTGCCGAACCCATACTAATAATCGAACTTTCTTCTACAGCTGGACCTTCAATTGCAAGACGAAACGGGTGGAGATATTAGCAGTTTTGTTACGAATGGCGAATGGGAACTTATAGGTACGTATAGCTCATCTTTCTCGCGAAGGCTCGATGAGCTTAGATGCGTGCGCGGGTACACGTATGTAAGCATTTGTTTTAGTGTGCGCATCCAGAATTTGCTCGACCTTGCGCACAGCAAAGCAAAATGCCTGTACCTACACAAGCGCACACAGCCAGGGTCACCACGCCTTTAAGAGACGGGTGAGCTATACGACATTTATAGTATCCTATGTCAATCACACTAAAAGTTTAGCTTCTAACTTTTTGCCCATTTGAAACAGGAGTGCCTGGAAAAAGGAACGAGATATATTACAACTGTTGTCCAGAGCCTTACATCGACATTACGTTCGCGGTGGTGATCAGGCGGAAGACTCTCTACTATTTCTTCAATCTGATAGTTCCGTGCGTGCTGATCGCCTCTATGGCGCTCCTGGGGTTCACGCTGCCCCCGGATTCGGGCGAGAAGTTATCCTTAGGTAAGTCCGCTGCTATTTTTATATGTATCCCGTCATGTTTCCCACTGCTAGGTCGTGCCTCTCTTAGACCACAACCTCTTTAGATATTGCCTTATCCAGTCAATCCGACAATTTTTTTAGGTCATATTCAACTAATATTACGATATAATTAAGTGACGGTGGGAATTAGGGAGCACCATTACGTATTCCTCTTATTGCGTTTGCGAAACTGTGCCGAGTTATTCGGGGACTTCATTAGCGTAACTTTATAGTAGGCCTTGTTTATTGATGAAGATTGAGAACGGGTTCTCTTGCAATTACAAAATCTTTGAAGGACTTTGAGTATCTAACTTGCAAAACAGTTTAAAGCATTATTCAACGCTTTCGTCTTCTAACTAAACTTAGATGTATTTATGGCAACTGACATAAAACTGTAAGCTCTGCAGAATCATTTAACTACCTATAGTTTGGTTTATCCAAAACGATGGAGTTTGTGTTGCTAAGATGTAATATAATAATCACTATAATCAGGGTCCCTAAACCCAACTGTGTCAAGTACAAGATACTCTATGAAGCATGTCACATCATGCGGGCGGCGGTTCCAAAGCGGGCCCGCACAGTTGTGTCAGTGTGGTGGCCAATCGACCATACGTTTGACAACCGAAGTTAAGCAAACCGAGGTTTGCCGAAGCCTTTAATAAGAGAGGTGCCATAATAAAAGTAAAGAAGGATCCCATATTAGAGGCAAAGGCCGTCCTTCAATAAGGGCCCTGATTCAGCGTAGTGTAAGAAGGGTTTCCATATTTGGGTTCATCCACATGTTTACTTCGAGTGTGTTTTTGTGTATAGGCAATGTTTACCCTTAAAGATATATAACAAATGGAATGTAATATTGACTTATTACAATTTCCGGTCTTGAAATGTTTTACCACCAAACGTGTCTTCACTCAACTGCATATATTATATTACATATTCTTTTACCTTCTTCCTTCAGGATCTTCAATATCAATGCGCGATAACCCACAATAAATACAACAACCATAAACCTCATCAGGTGTCACGATCCTGTTGTCGCTCACCGTGTTTCTGAACATGGTGGCAGAGACGATGCCAGCCACCTCTGATGCAGTGCCACTGCTGGGCACGTACTTCAACTGCATCATGTTCATGGTGGCATCATCGGTCGTCTCCACGATCCTCATCCTGAACTACCATCATAGGCACGCTGACACGCACGAGATGAGCGACTGGGTGAGCTTAACTTGTAACTTCACTTTGATTTGATCACATCCGAATTTGCACCAAAAAAGTGTTACCTAAATAAACGGCCAAGTGCTTGTCGGAATCCCGCACTAAGGGTTCCGTAACACGAAACTGGTTTACCCTAGCTGTGCCTCACTATTCAAACCATACATTTTTCATTGTTTTTCCTGTAATATTTAAGTAAAGTCCAATATTACGTATGTTTCGGAAATAAGGTCTTATAAGGCTTTATTGTCTTATCTCTAATAAGGCTTTATTGTCTTATTTCTGAAATGTTTTGTTAAGTGTTTTAGAGTTATGAAAAAAATATTACATCCTCGCAACAAGCCCTTTCATCTATACAAGCTAAGCCAAATTTATTACCCACTCATAAAATAATTTGTTAGATTTAGGTAAAATAAAACTTTATCATTTAAAAATAAAGTAATTTATCGTATAATTAATGTATAATTTTAAAAAGAATATTTATTTTCATCAACGCGTTCATTGAACTCTCTAATAGATTTTTGATACGCAGAATCGAGCGCCTTACGGATATCTTGTTGCCCGATAGATGCCAATTGCACTTCACATAACATATGAAATCGAGATTGGGAATGTTTTGTTCAATTTTGTATAAATATTCACCACTACTGTACTACTAGGTTTAAATGTTATTACCGTGGCATATGGTTCCAAATTGCGACCCGTCCCAACTACCCTCCGTTTTTGAGAGGTTAATGGTGGTAACTATTTGAATTTGCAGAGAGGGTCACAAGTATAAAACGCCAATTAAATGTTATAGTTACGATTAATTATGAATATAATAACCAAGATAACCGAGTGATACGTACTTACTTCGAAATTTGATTCATCAAACCAGACCACATTGGACCAATCCTCATCGGTACGATGCTGGTATCGAACAGGCCATCCCAGTGACGCCACTGTGGTGCCAGTATGCCGCTATATGTTTTGAATTTTATTAATATGGCATGAGGTTCGAAATCGCGATGCCACATAACCAGGTCCAGGGCTCGAAAGGTTAAGACCGGCTTTTCCAAGTCTCCTTGTTGCTGTTCGAGCACGAACTATTTCCTCAAAATCCTCGGACAAGGCAAAAGGGAGCTTAGAAGAGCTGTTTTTTTCATGAACTCTCTAATTATTTTTCGGTCCTCTCGCTCTGTCGTGATCCGTTTTCTACCTGACCTGTTTGTTGTAGTTACTACCATATAACTTTTTATGGCAGTTCGGACAGCACAGCGCGAATACTTAATTTTTGGGCAATTTCTGTTGGAGTTTTGCCCTGCTGGTGTAACAGACCAATTTCAACATGCTCTTGAAGACTAAGTTCACGTTTCTTGGACATTTCTAACAGCAACAGCAGTTGTTATTACGAAATAAAACCTCTATGCACAAACATATTATTCGTATTTGCACTACAAGCAACAAGTTTCAGGCGTCCCTCAGGCGTCTGCAGTACTTCTTGCCGCGGCAGACCAAAATCACCCTTGCTCAGTCCCTTCTGCCGCTAATCGACTACGCCTATATCTGTTAGGCGAGCGCGAACGAAGATCATCTGAACAAACTCGAAAGACTTCAGAATCTCGGGATTCGGTTTATCTTCGGGCTGCGCAAATTCGACCATGTCTCTCAATTTCGCAAAGAGTTGGGATGGCTTCCGATTCGTCGTCGCCGAGACTCCCATATTCTTTTTTATCTTTTCAATATATTGAAAAATCCGCGCTACCCAGCTACTTTCAAGACCGCTTTGAGTATCTCTTTTCAGGAGATCGGCAACGGAGATCTCACACGGTCTCACTCAAAGCCTTTCTTTTGACATGTCACACGATACATTATGAAATTAAAATTTTTTATTTTCTTATGTTCACACCAAATTTAAATGATATATAACTCTTTATTTTTCCTGTATATTTAAGTAAATACCTATTTTACTTATTTTTTCCAATATTTTTTAGGATTCGGACATAAGTAGTTTTTTGTGTCTTTTCATAAATATTTTTTCCAACTTAGTATTTCAGAATTATGAAAAATGTATATTTAAAATTCTCACAACAATTCTTTTCATTTGACATGTCACACAATACAGTTTGAACAACTTTTTATTTTATTAAATGATTTGCTTCCTAACACTCCCCAATTATTTTGTTTGCGTATAACCCGTTCGTGTTTGGGTCACAGAAATACAACGTGTACCAAATCTAAACGTAATCGGTTGGCAATACGGTTGTTCAATATTACTTTACACACCTAGCATAGACACACGAGTGATCCTATAATGGTTCCGTTTTTTCTTTTAAAAGTATGGTACCCTAAAAATCGAATTATACTTTGAATATAGCGCTCTTATTCTCGGCCCTCAAATAGTTTTTTAATTAACCTAGCGATGATGCTGTAATGTTAGTAGTTTCATCAATTGATAAAATACTTGCAAGACCTTAATACATTTTATTGCAATTTCCTGGCCTCTCAACCCTGCAGCTTTGTTGTTTCACCGTCGAGTACCAGTCTACATCATGTGCCTAAGAACTCTGAGAAGACTCTACTTCAACCTATCCCCCCATCATTCAGATCCGCTGCGTGTTCCTGTACTGGCTGCCGTGGGTGCTGCGCATGTCGCGCCCCGGCGGCACGGCGGACCAGCGGCCGCCTGCGCGCGCGCCGCCACCGCCCGACCTCGAGCTGCGCGAGCGCTCCTCCAAGTCGCTCCTGGCCAACGTCCTCGACATCGACGATGACTTCCGACACGCCCAGCAGCAGCCCCCCTGCTGCCGCTACTACAGGTCCCTCGACGATCTACACGAACACTACTCACCGTAAATAGAACGGATTATACCCCCCGCCTTGGACCGTTCCGCAGTGCACCCGACCCTTATTGCTTAACACATGATGCAGATGATGCGAACGATTATCGGGTCTCGGGTTTTGAGTCTGTTAGATTCATTTTTAAAATAACTAAAATTGCTGATTAAAATACATTCTTTTAATAAATCACAGAGATAATGGGTTCTGCAGGTAGCTATGTCGAATCAGCGTTCGCATATGTAGATTCATGATCATTTATCAACAATCATAACGAGCATAACTCCTGTAGTGCCCTCTGTTCCTCGGTCCAGCCAGTAGTTAGCGGTTAACTGGTGGCGGCGCCTACAGATATGTGAGTTGTTGCAGGAATGGCGAGGAGAACGGAGCAGGACTCGCGGCGCACAGCTGCTTCGGTGTCGACTACGAGCTCTCAGCTATACTGAAGGAGATTCGAGTCATCACAGATCAGGTACGACGAGTGTATGAGTGGAGGTCCGTCTCCGTCCGGGTTTGCTTATTAAGGGCGGAGCCGACAGCTAATAGCGCGCTTCTGTTGCAGATGCGCAAGGACGACGAGGACGCGGACGTCTCGCGCGACTGGAAGTTCGCCGCCATGGTCGTGGACAGACTGTGCCTTATTATCTTTACCCTGTTCACAATCATCGCCACACTAGCTGTGCTGCTTTCCGCGCCGCACATCATGGTGTCGTAGCGGGCCGCCCGCTTGCGGGTGCGCATGCGCATGCGAAACGTTCTGTGATACAGCTAAATACTTTGTTAAGTTGTGATGTGCGAATGGGCGCGGGCGCCGACGCCGCGACGCCGAGAGAGGCGCCGCCCGCCGCGGCCCCCGCGCCGCACCCTGTAGCCGTAAGTTACTCGACTGCCATCCCGCGCGCCCAGCGGCGCCACTGCCTCACATCTCCTTCTCTCCTCCGTTCCTTCTACGGCCGCCCGTACTCTGTTCCCTTGTGCCTCAACCGCAGCGAGTGACCGGTCTCGCTCGTGGCCTCGCCGCACTCCCCGCGACCGAGAGCCGCCCCGCTCGCCCTGACAGCCCGCCCTGGCGCGGTGCGGGCGCATACTAGTCTCCATGGAGCCCCACGCTAGAATAGTGGCGTTTTAAATGGCCAATTCTAATTGTGGCCAAGCCTCAACCAAAAATTTTAGCACAAAAAGTCTTCCTTCGTACCGTTGAACGACCTGGTTCGCACTTAAAAAGATAAACTTTGTTAGTACCTCTTGGTTCTTGAAGTCTATTGTACAGTTAAGAATATGGGCGATTAAGCAGTGGCCCTTTGTTTTCGTCTTGTTCGATTCCGTGAATCGTGGTTATGTCCCAACTTTATTTTCAGATGTATTGTGTCAGTAGCTAGTATAGAACTTTACAAACAATGTTATTCAATTTTAAAGGGTTGTGAATACTTCAACCTCGTTGTGAACGGGTCGATATTGTTATAAAATGGTAAATCAAAGGCTATAGCTTAATAAACATTCGTTAACAAAATGTAGGTAAACAGATCATTAATTTACTAAAACAAACTGGGTCTTTTCAAAATTTTCCGCCTTTATTGGAACGAAACGGTGTGGGCGATCATTTTATACCCAGAGATGTCAGCCTAAATACAATACGTAGGTTTCTAACGAACATCACCCAAATATAACTTGAAACTCTGGGTATAGGCTGATGGCAACACAACTGTCACAAGAATGATAGAGACCCTGAACCACAAATAAAAGTGTAACAGAATAATTAAAAATGAGACGAGGTTTAAGACATTTATACATTTAATACAGTAAGCGTACATAATTATCCTTTACAGCTGTTCATTAAATGCTACTATATAATGTTAGCTTTTGCGCAAAATTAACTTGTTTATCTTTCTTTATTGTTAACCAAACATCATCATTACACATCGCCTTGACCCTAAAATCTCCTGAACGCATTGTTGTATGTTGGAAGCACCGTCATTTGTTTCTATTACCAAGATTTAATTAATCGTGTTGTACATAAATCAATTACATCATATCAAACATTGTCGACGATATCATTTAGCATGACCAAGACTAATACCTGATATTATCTGATGAGCGGAGGTGTGTCGCAAGCGCCCTAATACTTGTCCCCAGCGACATCAGCGATGAAGTCTCATTTGCCCATGTTTTCAATACATAAATAAGTTGACCATCGTTAACGAACTTATACGTTAACATCGTACTAAAGCATTGTAAACCTCGCAGGGAGGCAACGTCCACTGTTAGTTAGGCGAGCTCGCGCCTGGATACGCTCGGCCGCGGGCCGCTGTATCCGGGCCCCGCTCCTCTGATGTTGCGCTCCTGTGAGAGGTTCTGCTCTGCTGGCTGTGTTCGCTTCTAGAAGTTGCGGAGCGGATATGTGCCATGCAGACGCAACAACGTGTTTGGAGTACTCGTTGATATGTTTTGTTTCGTATCTCAACCTCAGGGTTGCGTGACTCGGGAGACAGGCCGCGTGTTACTGGCACCTCGCTCGAGCCAGGTGGTAACTAGCCCGTTGCCTGTCACCCCAAATCAGCAGGACGAATTGTCCCCTGATTCGTTCAATTGTTAGTAATACTCTGAATTGCAAATTTATTAAATATAAACGAATGAAATAAATCCCTGTGTTTGATTTGAGATCCTATTTTGTTTTCGGTTGTCGGGTAAGCCAGCATCAATATTGGACCCTGACCTATATATTTTCCGTGCCCGGTGTGGGCCGTGTAGCCTGCTGGATGAAGACAATCGATGGTATCCCGCGGGAGCTGGGCGCATGCGCCGTGCGCGCCGCGACCTAACACAAACCGAGTGTGCCGCCAACAATCGCATCGGACGGAACTGGGAGAGCGACTTGAATAGCGATGTCGCCCATCTCATGTTATGCAAACTCACACCTACCTACCATAGCTATATGATACGCATTGATTTTTCATCTTCCAACTGGATACAGAGAAGTCAGGAAATTATGAAAAACTTTTTCGAATTATCAGTTAGGATAAGAAGTAGAAGGATAATGGATGAAAGAATAGTTCACATTATAGATGATACAGAATTGTATAATGAATTACGCTCAGAGAGCTGACTGCATGCGTCCAGAATCTCACAGTTACAGTTAGTAATCACGAATATTATCTAAGTAGCAAATGGAACCATTCCTACCAGTTAAAGTCACTGATGTAGATTTAACAGGACTACTGATTATCTAACAGAGCGTAAAGGGCTTTAGAATTAAAATGAAGTTTAGCTCTTCCACAGAAGACGTACGAGTGCCTATATGTAGGATACTCTCTACTACGGTAGTTTAACAGGAGATACTAGAGCCAAGTTCAAATCATACTATGATAGGTACTTCAAAAGACAAGATTTTTGTTTCACTAAATTGGAAAAATTACTAACACCTATTTGATTTCAGTTCATAAAAGTTATAACACTATCCCCATCCTCTATTGCCGTCACAAAGCAGTCTGCGTCTAGATCAGACCATTCTTTTCTAATTCGCGTAGCATTATCACCTCCGCTGTTACCGCGCTGGGCGGGCGGTAGGGCGGGCGGCGGCTGCGGCGGGCGCGGTGGCCGACTGTGCGGCAGTCGCCCGAGCCATGCCGGCCGTGTCGCGGGCACTCAGACTAACAGTCGCTCTACTAGCCGTCCTTTACTCAGGTACCCATACTTTTTATTACTCAAACATTGTAATTTAAATACAGAATTTACTTCACAATGGTCTAAGGGACTCCACAGCGTTAATCGACAGTATCTGCCGTACGTAGATGATAAGAGTGTTCGGATAAACAATTCGCAATCGCCAATCAGCGTCGGTGCATCCCAAACGCGAAACAGACCCTGAAATTAGTGAGAATGCTGCTTTTGTGCAGAAATGCTGAGTATTCTGCGAATAATGTGCAGTTTTCACTGTCGATGTCGCTCGTGTGTAAAACAAACATTTTTGCAGAGTTAATCATCTGGTACGGATTGCAATTCTAAGCAATCATAATAGGCGTTATTCGCATTAACAAGATTATTATATAATCTCATCTGACATGATCAAGATGTTTTGCGGTCGTAAAGTATTGAGTAATTTAGTGTTAGCTAGTTGTAGACATGCATTCATCTCACGAACGGCTCCTTATTGATCTGCCGGCGCTCCGCAGCATCTATGAATTTGCCAAGGGACGCTAAATTTCACGACAGCACAAAATTCCGACGGCTAAAACTGTTAACGGGAGGTAGTGTAAATAACAAAAACAGTTAAGGAATAACAGTTAACAAATAAATATCGTGTTAAGTAATTAGTTACTTATCTTGAGATCTTTTTACAGTATTTAACTCTTATTGCGGTGGTCTGAGGTTAACTGTAAGGAGTATTTATAAGTAATAGAAGTATGACGAAACACGAAGTTATGATATTTGCTAATGTGTTTCTTTATCTCGCGATCACGACAACGGTAATGACAACTTACGGAAACTTTGTTCCACCAGTTAGGTTAGGTTAGACGCATTCAGATATATCACAAAGAGCAAAATGCAATAATTCGCCAGAGCAATGAGATATAAGATAGGCACTCTAAGTTCAATGAGACGCCTAGAGACCCGGAACTGGATTCGAAAGTTACATAAGGAAAGAACCATCAATTCAGTTCTTGCTCTGCTCTCGTGACACATCTGTAATCCTTGTTCTCCTGTCTTTAGCTTCAAAGATTCATCTATTCACATTCCAGCATGGTGTTCGGAAGACGAGGAGCGGCTGGTCCGAGACCTGTTCCGCGGGTACAACAAGCTTATCCGGCCCGTGCAGAACATGACTCAGAAGGTCGACGTCAGGTTCGGACTCGCCTTCGTCCAACTCATTAACGTGGTAAGTAGATTACCCACATTAACACCGAGAGACATGATATGGTTGTCAACGCTGGTCATATTAAAAGAACACAGATTGCCTTAACTTGTTTATCCATAAGTAACGGATAAGTTGGAAACTATTTGGAGGGGATGTGTCTGGCTGCATCTGGTTCGAGGGCCTAACTAAGTGCTTCTTCTAAAAGTCTTTCGGTCGACTAGCTAGAAGGCGGAATAA
Organism: Argyresthia goedartella; assembly: GCA_949825045.1. NCBI lineage: Eukaryota > Metazoa > Arthropoda > Insecta > Lepidoptera > Argyresthiidae > Argyresthia > Argyresthia goedartella. The sequence continues at coordinate 19,835,073 of OX463810.1, forward strand.
GACTCAAATCGAGTAAACTTCGACAACTCCATACAAATTTGTATGGATTTATCAAAGTTTACTCGAGTTAAGCCTTATTCCGCCTTCTAGCTAGTCGCCCGAATGATATTTGCTAGCTGAGAAGTTACTTGTGTTGTGGCCAATAGGTATAGGTATACAATTCGTAGTTGCATCAGCGGCCATAATACAGCTTTTATATTTCACAAGTCTTTTAGGAATTTATAGGAAAAATTGACCCAATCCCCTTTTTGGCAGAATGAGAAGAACCAGATCATGAAGTCCAATGTGTGGTTGCGACTGGTCTGGATGGACTACCAGCTGATGTGGGACGAGGCGGACTATGGCGGCATTGGGGTGTTGCGGCTGCCTCCTGATAAGGTCTGGAAACCAGATATCGTGCTGTTCAACAAGTAAGTAAAAATATTAAGTATAGGTGCGGTGCCTTTATTGTGTAGAAAATTGACATAATTATTTGGAGAAGGATATATTGTGTGTATACGTTCAATTAGAGATAGGAGAATTTTGAACCTATCCAATGAATCCTGGTTTTATGAGTAGCAACACCATTATATGGTTTAATCACTAGTCATCTATTCCAGCGCTGATGGCAACTACGAAGTACGGTACAAATCGAACGTTCTCATCTATCCCAACGGAGAGGTGCTTTGGGTACCACCGGCGATTTACCAGGTAACTTACTAACTGGTATAAGTTATTCCTGATAACACTCGGAGATAGTTCTATGGTGCCTTTAATTTAATTAAGTAATTAATTATCATTTTAACGGTTAGGGCGATTTCTACATATTATTATGTGTAAAATTATTTTTCCGCAGAGCTCATGCACGATAGATGTCACCTACTTCCCCTTCGATCAACAAACCTGCATCATGAAATTCGGGTCATGGACGTTCAACGGCGACCAAGTATCTCTTGCCCTCTACAATAACAAGAACTTCGTCGACTTATCTGACTACTGGAAGTCTGGAACTTGGGACATCATCGAAGTACCGGCGTACCTCAATATCTACGAAGGAAACCACCCAACGGAGACTGACATTACCTTCTACATCATTATAAGACGGAAAACCCTGTTTTACACTGTCAACTTGATCTTGCCAACGGTTCTCATCTCGTTCCTCTGCGTGTTGGTATTCTACTTGCCTGCTGAAGCTGGAGAAAAGGTAATTTGCAAATTAACTCACGCAATGAGTCAAAATACTTACATACCTTCATGTCTAACACTTCTTCTTTCACCCGCAGGTTACCCTCGGTATCAGTATCCTGCTGTCACTGGTTGTGTTTCTGCTACTTGTGTCGAAGATTCTTCCGCCGACATCGCTTGTGCTCCCACTTATCGCCAAGTATCTCCTGTTCACTTTCATCATGAACACTGTCAGTATTCTCGTAACCGTCATCATTATCAACTGGAACTTCCGAGGCCCAAGGACCCACAGGTTAGGATGGGAGCTTTTTTGGCCTTGCATGTCTACCTGGATGATGTTGTGATGACTTACCAATGCAATTTAATTACAGGATGCCGTTGTGGATTCGTAGCGTGTTCCTGCATTATCTGCCGGCCATGTTGCTGATGCGACGTCCACGGAAGACCCGCCTTCGCTGGATGATGGAGATGCCCGGTATGGGAGCACCCCCTCACGCCGCTGCCACACACGACCTGCCGAAACATATCAGGTATTCCAATATATTGTCAGCTAAAGACCAATCACTCCCTACATTTCCAAAATGAACTTTACTCTATATTCTAGTGCAATCGATGGGAAAAGCAAAATGGAGACGATGGAGCTGTCAGACTTGCACCATCCGAACTGCAAGATCAATCGGGCTGCTGGAGGCGTCGGTGAGGTGGGGGCCCTGGGCGGCCTCGGAGCCCTGGGCGGGTTGGGCTTGGGCGGAGACCGGCGAGAGTCCGAGAGTTCAGACTCCTTGCTGCTATCTCCGGAAGCTGCGAAGGCTACTGAAGCAGTCGAGTTCATTGCCGAGCATTTGCGCAACGAGGATTTGTACATTCAGGTGAGTCGTCTTCTAGTGGCTATAGGAAAAGGTCACACTGAAGTTATTCTTATCGCAAGTAATACTTAGTAGCTACTTACTTACCTTGGGTATATAATTACTACCACTTTCCAGACGCGTGAGGACTGGAAATACGTGGCCATGGTGATTGACAGACTACAGCTGTACATCTTCTTCATTGTGACCACAGCTGGGACTATCGGGATCCTCATGGACGCTCCACATATATTCGAGTATGTGGACCAAGATCGCATCATCGAAATATACCGCGGGAAGTAAATAAAGTATCAAGATTTAAGGTGATACAAAAAAAAAGTATTTCTTTTTGCGAATCTATTTATCCCATTATAATCATTGATTTGATTTTTGGGTTAACGTTTATTCAGTATTTGATTAAGTTTCTCACTGAAGGAAAACGCGATTGGATGAAATTTTCTCGATAGAATTTAATTGCGACAAGACATCTAAATTGTTTATTTTTTTCCTGTAGTTCTGAAATGCGGAAATGCGTTCTATTTTCATTGCGGAATTGAATTCAAAATGTGGATATTATGTATTCGTAAACTCTCCTTGAAAATATTTTTGACAAAATAGCTTTATTTTTAAACAAATTTTATGTGGTTTGACGCTACGTTATTTTAGTTTGAGTCGAGCACGTCGTTTGCTCTCTCTTTTTTTTCTTATGTGGATTTTCATATTTTTTTTACGTATCGCCTTATCAACTGTTTCTCGTTTACGAATTGAAAAACAATTTTAATCGCAATGGCTTCCATATTTCTTCGATAGCGGGAACGGTTAGATTGGAATAGTTAACTAAGTAGTTATCCTATAGCTCAGTTCTAACAATACAAAATTTGCTCCAATTTTAATTTCACTCAATTAGCTATCTCAAATGGGGTAATATAAGAAATTAATAAATTGCACCTGTTGTAGTGTAAATTATTGGAGACAAATGAATAGCAAAAAACTATGTAAAGTACGTTGTATAGGAACTAAAATGGCTGTGTTCGAAGTTTAGTACATAAAAGCACAATAGCTAAGATATATCAATAATCTTTTGTATTTTGTGGAAACGAAAATGTATGTAAGTAATTTCCAAACTGAAAATCCCTAGGGATTTAATTTATAATTTGCAATCTGCTAAAAAAAACGAAATAGCGGTGTTTTATAAAAACAATTTAAACTTCAAACGTAAAATCTCAATATTTATAGACTAACATATTTCGTCGTAAAGTAATATAGAAGCGTCGAAAAATAAGGTTATCCTTTAGGTTCTAGTACGTACCTATTAATAGCATTAGTATTTCACCTGTATTGCTCAGCCAATAATTATGTTAATGTTTAAAAATATTGTATGAACATGATTTTACAACCAAGGTATTACACTTAATAAAAAATAAATAAATTATGTCTGGTTTTTTAATGAAAGTCCCGTGCGTGTCCTTAAAAATCATTTATTAAGATACTTTCCCATCATAAAAAATATTTAATTATCTTATCTTAGTTAGTGTAACAGTGTATTACTCCTGTTGTATAACTCACGCCACACTTTATGAGCGGTGGCCTTGAATGCGCAATAGTATCTGACATATGCGCTGTAATTCCCTCCAACGTGGCCCAGCACTCTTAATTCGTGGCGCGAGGTATAGTAGGTACATAGAAAGTTATTTATTATAAGTTCGTCATCTATAGTTATATCCCACCCGCTCTGCTAATAAATAACTATCAACTTTAAAAAATATTCACAAGCAAGTTGAAGCTGTAAAGTATTGAAAATGGTATATGCCGAAAAGATACTCTTTGATTAAAGCTTAATTTTCCAAAACATTTTTATGTATCAAATCGGTTGAAATATTTTTTTCTGCGAAATAATGTTTCATATCGCAGTCACAAAATCCTAAATGTATGTACTTATAGGTACATAATAAATCACACCGACACAGAACTCTAAAATTTAAGATTATTTGAATAAAATCAATTTAAACAAATATTATTACATAAATACCACTTTAATCCTGTCTAGGACATTTTCTATGTAATGATAACATTCTTAGAACCTACTTATAATTAGAAAATCATTTTTGGAATAAACAATAGACATCTTATGCTACAACTTTGTTTCAAATTAATCATCACTCTCTTCATAAGTTGGTGAAGTCGGCGAATAAGTCGGCGAAGTCGGCGAATACGTGGTGGGTCCCCCGCCCGACTGTGGGGAGTAGGCTGGGGAGGAGGGCGAGTAGTTGAACGAGCTCGGGGTGTAGGTGGGGGAGGTGGGGGAGTACTTGGAGGAGGAAGGCGAGTAGCCGGGGGAGGAAGGCGAATAGTTGGGCGACGAGGGCGAATAGTTCGGCGACGACGGCGAGTAGCGGGTACTGCCCGGGTGTTGAGGGGACGAAGGGGAGTACGCCGGGCTAGTTGGCGAATACTGCGGGGAGGATGGCGAGTACTGCGGGCTGGTCGGGGAGTAGTTGGGGCTGCCTCCGGCGACGGACGGCGACGTCGGCGAATAGTTGGGCGACGTCGGCGAGTACTTGAGCGACGACGGCGAGTAATGCGGCGACGCCGGGGAGTAAGCGGGGGAGGTGGGGGAGTACGAAGGACTCGTAGGGGAGTATACCGGCGAAGTGGGCGTGTAGTTGGGCGAGGAGGGTGAGTAGCTGTGCGACGCCGGGCTGTAGACCGGGCTCGTCGGCGAGTAGCTGGGCGACGACGGCGAGTAGCCGGGTGAAGTAGGCGAGTAGGCCGGACTGGTGGGCGAATACGAGGGACTGGTCGGAGAGTACGACGGACTGGTCGGCGAATATGAGGGACTGGTCGGAGAGTACGACGGCGACGTCGGCGAATAGCTCGGCGACGTCGGCGAATAGGCCGGACTCGTCGGCGAATAGCTCGGGGAAGTCGGGGAGTAGCTGGGGCTCGTCGGCGAATAGGAGGGCGACGTTGGCGAGTAGCCCGGCGACGTCGGCGAGTAGTTCGGCGAGGTCGGCGAGTAGTTCGGCGACGTGGGCGAGTAGGAGGGGCTGGTCGGCGAGTAGTGGGGCGAGGCGGGAGTTAGCGAGGGCGAGGCGGGCGCGTACACGGGCGAGGTGGGCGAGTAGCTGGGCTCGGCGCCGGCGGGCGAGTGCGGCGAGTGCGGAGAGCGCGGTGACGCGTACGGGGACAGTGGCGGGCCAGGCGAGCCGGGCGAGCCGGGCGCGGGCGACCACGCCGAGTACGCGGGCGACAGACCCGACGCGTCCGACGCGCCCGACGGAGAGAACGAGGGACCGCCGGGCGTCATGCTGCTGCCCACTGGAAGATATATCGGTCAGTAAGTTCTAATAAATAAATTATTCATAGCTCAAAAACTCAAAAACTCAAACTCAAAACGTTTATTCTGTAAATAGGCCACAAGGGCACTTTCACATGTCATTTCATTTCATTTTTTACAGAACATTTGGTATTATTATCATATTATCAGAAAAAAAAAAGTACTTAATTATTGTTTCTGAGAGATGTAAAGAGTCTCAAATGTCATAATAAAATAATTAAAATATAAATAACAGAGATGTATAGTCTCTTTAGTCAATAATACAATGATAATAGGAGATGTAAATGGTCCCCACAGTCAAGAGTTGTATAATTAAATTAATCTTTGGAGGTGTAAAAGGCCTCCAAGTGTCCAGTAAAAGAAACTCTGGCAGTGAGGATGCTCACAATTAATTAGAACAATTCAGTCCCAAGCATTTTTATCGTCTATGTACTCTTTAATACTGTAGTAAGCTTTAGAAATAAGCCTTTGCTTGATGTATTTCTTGAACTTATTAATTGATAGATCTGTCAAAGTGCTTGGGAGTTTATTGTAAAATCTTACACAATTACCCTTGAACGAGTTTTTTATTTTATGGAGCCGAGTAGTGGGCACTGCAAGTTTGTCCTTGTTTCTAGTATTAAAGTTATGTATATCACATTTTCTTCGAAAGTTAACAATGTTCTTATGGACATACATAATATTCTCGTAAATATATTGACTATGGACTGTCAATATATTTACTTCTTTAAACTTATTTCTAAGAGAATCTCTATTATTCATTTTATAAATCGCACGAACAGCCCGCTTTTGCAGCACAAAAATAGTATTTATGTCAGCAGCACTGCCCCAGAGCAGAATACCGTAGGACATAATACTATGAAAATAACTAAAATAAACTAATCTGGCTGTTTTTAAATCTGTCAAGTGACGGATTTTCCTGCATGCAAAAGCTGCAGAGCTCAGTCTGTTCGATAGCTTATCAATATGTGGACCCCATTGGAGTTTGGAATCCAACGTTATACCTAGAAACACTGTGCTGGTTACCAATTCCAATTCCTCATTTTTAATTGTTATACATGTCTGATTATTTTTAACGTTAGTAGTAAGAAACTTAACACATTTAGTCTTTTTCTCATTTAATAGCAAATTATTAACATTAAACCAATTTACCACTCTTGATATGGTATTGTTCACGTGATCATCAGTAGCGTGTTGGTTTCGCTTTGTTTTAAAAAAAAAGTGAGGTGTCATCAGCAAACAGTACCATATCATGACAGTCCCTTCCTAGATAGGGTAAGTCGTTTATATAGATGAGGAATAGGAAGGGTCCCAATATTGAGCCCTGTGGCACGCCCAAAGAAACCAATGATCCTGGTGATCGTTCTCCGTTTACGTCTACCCTTTGTATTCTTCCGTTCAGATAAGATTTTAACAAATTCAATGACGTGTCTCTAACTCCATAATGATGTAATTTCCTGATCAATGTTTCATGACAAACGCAATCAAAAGCCTTAGATAAGTCACAAAAAATGCCTAGGGCATCTTGTGACTCTTCCCAGGCATCAAAAATACTTTCAATGAACTGAATTCCGGCATCTGTTGTTGAACGACCGCGAGTGAATCCAAACTGTTTGTTATGCATTAGCTTATTTGATTCAAAATGATGTAATAGCTGTGATAAGATTAATTTCTCAAAAATTTTACTAAAAGTTGGTAGTATTGATATAGGTCTGAAATTGGTGGGGTCTTGAGTACTACCTGCTTTGAAGAGGGGAATTATCTTACTTTGTTTCATTAAATCAGGAAATTCACCGCAGTCTATACAATTGTTGAAAATGACCGCTAGGTCAGGTGCAATTAATTCGATCAGGGATTTAACGACGTGAACAGAGAGTCCCCAAAGATCATTCGTTTTCTTAACATTTATCAATTTAAATGCCTTTACGACATCTGAACTTGTGACGTGCTTAAAATTCAAGTATGAAGCACACTCTGAGATATTATCTTTTAATATTGCAACAGCAGACAAAGGTGACGAATTTAAATACTTAGTCGTGGAAGGCGGTGCATTAGTAAAAAACGATTCAAATTCAGTTGCAACTTCTAAGCTAGAACTCGTAAGCTGTCCATTGATTTTTAGTTCGTAATCGTGACTCGCTTTTTTACTACGACCGGCCTCCTCATTAATTATTTTCCAAGTCGTTTTTATAACATCGGAACTATTCTTAATTTTACTACTCAGAAAATTACGTTTAGCTGTATGACAGTCTAATTTAAATTGTTTTGAGAACTGTTTGACTTGTTCTTTAAATTCGTCACTCATGTTGAACCGTCGTTCCTCATACAATGCATACAATGCTTGCCTGCGTTTATGCAACTCTGCAGTAGCCCACGTACTAAAGTCGTTTGAACCACTAACCACAACCGATTTTGAAGTGAATATCGCGCTGTACTGTTTCATAAAGGTTTCAAAGAATAAGTTATACATTATATTAGGAGACTGTTCAGCAGCCAAAAACGGTAGTTCCTGGGCTAAAGAGTATCTCATTCTTTCTAACCGGTCAGCAGTTACTGGCACAAACGAAATTTTCTTTTTAATGCAAAAGTTTAGTATTGCACACAGCCATGCACACGATTAGATCCGGTTCCGGGTTCGAATCCCGACTGAAGATGAAGAAAAAAAAACCTAGGTCTTAGATGTTAACATGTTTGTGATGTCGCTGTTTCTGGTACCCACGACACAGGGTATCCTAGTATGGGGCCAGAAGCAATGTGTGTGCCTGTGTGTAAATGTAATTATTTGTTATGTTACCTTGGCCAGGTGACCACACACTGCTGCCATATCCCGGCGTGTTCTGCGTGGACCAGGGCGTCATGAGCGGCGTCATCGACGGCGTGCCCACACCGAAGTACATGCCGCCGCCCACGCCCATGCCGACACCCAGCCCGCCCATCTCCATGCCTTGCTTGCACTTCTCCGCGTCGAGGAGGAGGTCGAAGCAGCCTGGAACAAAATCGAAATACAATTTATAATCAGGTTGATACAGTCCACTGAATTGAAGCCCCTCCTGGGCAGAATGCCTTCAGCATATACCCAGGAAATGGCCATGAGCAAAACCTATTGATGCAGGGGTTGTTTTTAGTACTTATACTACACGAGCTGATGCCCACTCAATGTGTGGAATTGGACATAGCAGGGAGGTCTGAGTCCTGGGCATAGTTAAACCAATGTTTTCCGGTCTTAAGCGAATCGAATCTTTGTCTTGATTCCAACCCTCGCATGAAAAATATAGTAGAAGACTTTAAATAGCTACCACGTGCAAGGACTTAGTCTTAACAAAATAAAAGGCCCGGTGACAGCGTCCGTGTCACTGACGTAATAAGGTTGAATTTAGTTTGGGCCACCGGGCCTTTTATTTTGTGAAGACTGTAATATTCAAATTACTTAAAGTCAATTGTTTAGAAACCCAACAAAAGTCATGAAAGTTGTTTCATTCACCTGTGCCCATCCTCGTCAGTTGTCCCATTATAATATTCTCCGAGACACCCCTCATGGGGTCGACTTCAGCGTGGCTGGCGGCGTCCAGCAACACGTCCACAGTCTCCTCGAAGGAGCATCTCATCAGCGCTCCCGTGTCCTGCCGATTGATGCCGTGACGGGTGATGGCCATGAGGTGACCCTTGGCAGTCATGACGTCACACAGCAACGCGAGGTGACGGTAGTTCACGTACAGCCCGTAGAACTGCAGAACAGCGTTCATTTCCTTCTCGACTGATTTACGCACAGCCTCGATGCCCAGCACCTGGAATATCTCGCAGATGTCGTTACTGAACGTCCTGATGGGGTCGACGTCGCGTTCCGACAGCACCTTCATCAGGGAAGTCCCGTCAGTTTCTAGAAGCCACTCGGCGATGGCCTTGAATTCTCCCTGCTCGGTGATGATGATGCGTTTCTTGGCCTCGGTCTGGGGCAAGTGCATGTACACCTTTGCGATCGCTTCTATTCCCTGCAGGGTCATGTCTGACAGCATGTTAGCCTCTATACACCGCAGGAACATGTCGTCTTCCATCTTGTCTACTGTCTCTTCCTCATTATCCTGGAATTTGCTCTCTTCGTTATTCATAATCCTGATTCGGAGCACCAGTTTCTCTGCATTGTCGTCGTTGAATATACAATTCAGGTCGTCTCCGAAGCCGGCGTTAATTTTTTCTGCGATCTGTTCCATGGTCAACTTCTTGTCTGTCATTCTCTTGCGATCCAACTCGATACGCAACAGCCACGGCGAGATCTTTGTAGGGTCAAAGTCGGGCATTTCATAGTAGACATTGACGAATTCTTGATCTTCGGCGATGACGGTGTTTTGTGGGTCGGGGTCGTAGTAGATGGCGGTGTTGGCCGTGACCTTGCGAAGCGTGGTGTGCTCCAGTCGGCAGAGGACGTTTTTGGCCTTCTCGGCGTCCCTGGCGGCCCCCCCGGTAAGGAACACAGTCAGAGACGGAGCCTTCGGTTTCTTGGAGATGTTGATAATTTCTTTCAGACGCGGCACACCGAGTGTTACGTTCTTGGAGGACACGCCGGCAAAATGGAAAGTGTTCAGTGTCATCTGAGTAGCGGGTTCTCCGAGCGACTGCGCGGCGAGTGCTCCCACCATCTCGCCAGGATTAACCTGCGCTTGTTGGAACCTAGTCTCGATTTCTCCGATCAGCCATTCGAACGCTTCGCTTGAGAGTCTGTACTCTTCCGAGACGAACTTTGTGCAGAATGTCGATCTGACGAGACATTGGAACAATAATGTGGCGTTCTCATTCGCTTGCTCGGACAACCGATCATCACCCGCCACAATGATGCATTTCTTTAGAAGGTCTCTGACACCCTTGATCACTTTGATCGGGCTCAAATCAGTAGGCATTCTCTTATTGATATGGAAAATCTTCTGGACATTCCAAATCATTCTCTTAAAGTTGCAAGGCAATACAACCTTAGATTCTCCGCTCGGGAAGATCTGCCGTAGCACGTCCCGATCTTTGTTTAGTTGCTCCCATTCACTCTCAAGGTCCCCAATAACGTAGCTAGACTCAGTAAGTTCTTTGATAATGTCTTCATTAAATATTCTTTTCAAATATCTCTCATTTGAAGGGTCAAACTTGAATTTCTTCTCGAAGGCCTTGTTGGATAGCTTCACTGTTGGCAGGTTCTGGAACTCTACCGTCTCTCCCGCGAGCCCGTCCTCGCCATATCTCAGCTGAATGAGTTGCCCCACTGAGTTTCGCACGGTGCCGTCGTAATGGACCATCACCGACTCCATAGCCTTTATCAAACGACGCTGGATATACCCAGTTTCGGCAGTCTTTACAGCAGTATCAATGAGACCTTCTCTGCCTCCCATAGCGTGGAAGTAGAACTCGGTAGGCGTCAGACCAGCCAGGTACGAGTTCTCAACGAACCCCCTGGACTCGGGACCATAGTCGTCCTTGATGAAGTGAGGCAAGGTTCTCTTACGGAAGCCGAAAGGTATACGCTTGCCTTCAACGTTTTGTTGACCCACACAAGCAATAACCTGAGAGATGTTAATGTTGGAACCTTTGGAACCTGCCACCACCATAGCTTTAAGATTGTTGTATTCAGTAAGGGACTTCTTAGCTGAACCACCAGTCTTGTCACGAGCATCGTTCAAGATACGATTCACCTGGTTCTCGAAAGTCTGACGCAACGTATTACCGGGTGTAGGCTCCAGTTCCATATTGTGAGCTTTCTGAATTACCTCTATGACGTCATCTTTGGCTTTCAGGATGGCCTCCTGGATCTCGTGGTAGGTCTGAGGATCGGCGATGGTGTCTCCGATACCGATCGAGTGACCCTCGAGAAGGAGCCAATTGTTGATGACTGTTTGGATGTTACCGTAAAATCTGCCGGCAGTCTCGTGGCCGAGCTCTAACATGCAGATATGGAGCAAGGAACCTGCGGAGGCTCCGAGGGACTTCTTGCACAGAATGCCCATGAGCAGATCTCCATGCTCCACCATGACCTTGGTGTCACCGGGAGAGATCCACTTGTACGGACCCTCGTCTTCGTCGTCAGGATGCGTGGAATGTGTTCGAATCATGTTCACGTTTCCGGGAATGATCAGCGTGAATATCTGCTTGCCGGTCCAGAGGGCCTGCGGCTTCAAGATGCAGGGCTGAGGGATCTTGCCGTCCCACGTGGGTAAGAACATGAGTAAGTTCATGACTTGTTCCTTTGTGAGGAAGACGTCACGTTTGGTCATTTTCCTGACGGCCGTGAGCGTGTCCTGCACGATGCCCATGACCGGCTTGTTGGCTTGCGGCGTGATGATCTGCCGCGGAGTAATGTGGATATTCTCGACCTCGGCGCGCGTCTCCATCGACTGCGGCACGTGCAGGTTCATCTCGTCTCCGTCAAAGTCGGCGTTGTAGGGGGAAGTGCAGCTCAGATTCATTCGGAACGTCGACCAAGGGAGAACTTTCACCCTGTGACCCATCATACTCATCTTGTGAAGTGTGGGTTGTCGGTTGAAGATCACCAAGTCATCATCCCTCAGATGACGCTCCACTTTGTAACCGTACTGTAAATGCAAATCTGAAGACTTTGGATGGAACCGCAAGTCTATCCTCTCGCCATTATCGCGAACAATATATTTAGCTCCCGGGTATTGTGCGTTGCCTCGGCGGACGAGCTCCTGCATTCTGTCGATATTGAAAGGCGTAACCAACTCCGGGAATGTCAAGTTCTGCGCGATAGACCTCGGGACTCCTACTTGGTCGATACGCAAGTTAGGATCTGGTGTGATTACAGTACGCGCAGAGAAGTCCACACGCTTCCCCATGAGGTTTCCTCTAATTCTTCCTTCTTTTCCTTTGAGTCGAGCTTTGATAGCTTTGAGTGGTTTTCCTGATTTCTGCATAGCTCTGTGAACAGATAAGATATTGTCAAATATAAATTAATGGAGCATGCCGATAAGAAAAATCTCGAAGCAGTCGCCAGGTACGGAGGTACGTACTTTGGCATGCCAGGCATATCGTTGTCCACAAATGTGGCGACATGAAACTGCAACATCCTTATATTCTCTTGTAACACATGAGCAGCCGCCCCGGACTGCTCGTTTCTCTGCAGTTCATTGTTAGCTTTGATGATGTCAGCGAGCTTATGCGTCAAATCATCCTGATTCTTAGCAGATCCAAACATGACCACAGCCGGTCTGACAGATAGTGGCGGCACTGGGAGGACAGTGACAATCATCCAGTCAGGCCGTGCGAATTTGGGGTCCATACCCAGGATGAATGATTCCTCATCTGTAATTGAATCACATAGAACATTAATAATGAACCATGAGATATCGCCAGATCCAAGACAGTTTATTAGATTTTTTTATTTAAGTAAGAAACAAGCAGTTACATTCATAATATACGACTATAAGGACATGCTCATCAATTTCTAATTGAAGATTTACTGTTTCCTTAATTATGTTTATAAAATGACAAAAATAACAAAAGGTCAATTTGCACAAACAATTAGTGCCATGTAATACCTGTGATATGTTTAAGAATTTCCCAAACCCTTTCAGCTGTAATGATGATCTTCTTTTCTTGTGTATCTTCATTGAGATGTTTCCATTCTGCAGTCAGATCCAGTCCTTGCCGTCTGATGGATGGCTGATAATGACCACAGCCACCATGTCCAGAGCCTTTCTTGGGTTCTTCACCTTCCTTTCCTATATCCATATCCTCTCCACCCTCACAAATGTTTTTTCCTTTGCACAAGTCGTAGACATAAGTTAATCTCTTACGAGGCTGTCCTTTTGACTTCATGACAACTTCTTTGATCTTGGGATTTGTCTGGAAGGATTTTAGGAGTTGAGTGAATAATATAAATAAAGGTTAATTACATTAAATTTACATACAAGCACATAAATTGCTTCTGTGTCGTGCGAGAAACAGCGACGTCACAAACATATAAACATCCGAATTTCGAACCCAGGACCTCTCGTTGGGAAGCACAATTAATCAATCAATCAATCAAAATATTATTTATTCTGTTGGATAATTACATATCTCTTAGAGCATGCCATTCAATTAACACTTGGTGTCCATTCCAAAAGCCGATACTTCTCAGAGAAGAAAGCACAAGGAACTCAGAGGTAGCTCTTTCTCAACGGAAATACTTACAATACATTTATTTACTTAGTTTTTTTTTAAGATAGCAAATGGAAGAACAAGCAGTATATCCCAAATATTTTAGTCTTCTATATAATTTGACACTGAGAAATATCCCTTCAAAAATAAACTTTTTGAATTTATGTGTCAATAAGCTTTGAATAGTATTGGGGGCCTTATTGTAAAAGCATATAAATAAGCCGATGAAGGAATTGGAAATTTTATGGAATTTACAATAGTAGCTTACAGTTTATTCTTATTTCTAGTACATATTAAAATTATGGTTATGGCATTTTTTTTAAACAGGTGGATATTTTTCTTATCATACAATATATTCACAAGAATGTACTGAGAAGGCAGAGTCAGAATATTGATCTCCTTAAAAAACTATACACATTTGGTTTTCTTTTCATTAAGTAGAAGATTGTTTGCTGTAAACCAATTTACTTCTTTGAAGATAGCATTGTTCACATCGTCATAAAAATGTTGTTGTTTTTTAACTTTTAAGAGTAAGGAAGTAACCTGCCTGACGAAACCACTCATCTTTTGCATCTGTCGGCTTTTTGGTCTTTCTGGTTTACCAGGGACATGTTAGCTTTTGCCTAACTGCAGTGATCTAGAGGGACCCTTCCCCGGGGACCAGGCGCGGTTGCAGGTCGCGGATAGCGTAATGGCCTTCTTCAAAACGAATTAGGTAAACTGTGAATAAAGGCATTACTCCAAGTAATGCTATATATAAGCAGTCACGGACGAGGGGAAGGCCCATGACCTTCGGCGATGAGTAAGGGATGGCGATCGGTGAGGTTTTTTTCGACGCGGACACTATATAAATTACACGCGGACACTATATAAATTACACGCGGAAGGCATCCATCTGACCTCTATCAGTGGTAGGACGATTGGCGATGATAGTAAGTGGTGTAGGGTGTATGGGAACATGGGCACCCTAATAATAATCATGCCCTGTGGGTGGTACATTTGCAGTGCCCACAGTACCGGGCCGAGCCAATGTTTCTTCTTGTTGGCGGTTCGGATAAATACGAGAGTTCCAATAATAAGACCATAGTCATTTATTGTGACAACCAGGCAGCTTTAAAGGCGCTAAGGCAACCAATGAATAAATCTGCACTAGTCAAAGAGTGTAAGGCAAGTAACTCTTCGGGAAACACATCAGAAATAATGATTGCACCGGCCTACCTAACCTACCCCCAACCTAGAGTGGAAGAACTCTGAAGAATGTACGCAGTCTAAGATGTTTATCTTAAGAAAAGACCCCAAAAAGGCAAATGTGGCACATGCTGAGTCGGAACCTATTCGCCGCCTAGGCACACACTTCACGACGTTACTGTCTACTCGTCGCTACAAAATTGTATTTTGCTTTTATTTATTTCTTGTTGTCTTGTGTATGTACTATAATATAAGTTACTGTGTGGTATGTACTTTTACTTTTGTGACGCGTGTGTATATTATTGTCTGCGATATTGGTTGTTATTACTTTCTCCTTCAATTGTATGTTTCACTTTTTTTCTTGTCCTCTCATAATTATCGTGTATTTTATGTTGTGTGTGTTATGGCGTAGTCCGAATAAATTGATATTCTTCTTCTTCTTCTAAAAGGGTAAGTATTTACTTAATCTTAGTAGTGAAAAGTTAGCAACACTGGTAGGTGTAGTGACAGCTCACTGCAAACTAAAGAGACGCCTATCATTATTAAGGCTCCTGCAAGACCCATCATGCCCTCACTTTGGCTTGGAGGAAAGTAGCCAACACTTCTTGGGAGAATGCGTATTGTATTCAAACATAGATGGCAAACACTAGGGATGGAAAACATTAAAGCAGATGGCTTGTCAAACTTAAAGTTAAGCGACATCCTAGAATTCATTAAGAGAACAAGAAGATTTGAGGAGGGATGTCTGTTGAGCCAACAGTAACCAGCACCCAAACACTGGGAATTGGGTGCAATTGTCACAATACAGGACCAATCACCTGCCTGTGGTTCAGCAGGCATCCCAGCTCATCATCATCAAGGAACAATACTTTTTCATGCTTCATATTAACATAATTGGGTAGGTTGTTTATATAAATAAGAAAAAGGAAGAGACCTAATTTTGCTAAGGGTTGGTAAAATAGTGATAGATCTGAAATTATTGGGATCTTTTATAATCTTTTTTTTAGAAACATTAAACTACTAACTAATCTAAACTCTAGGTGTTAGTACAAGCAATGTAGCGCGCAATCTTTCAGCTAAAAGTATGAGGCCCGCACCCACCTGTTCCTCTTCACTGCATACTCTTAGCAACAATATATGCCTTGCTTACTCGTAAAAAATGCACATTCTAAATTAATAATACAGGTATTGGATGCACTGCAAGCTTTGAAGAGAGGAATGACTTTACTTAATTTCATCAAGTCAGGAAATGTGCAACATGCCTTAAAATACAAGCTAAATGAGGGGTGATGCAATCTACACAGTCAGGTCATAAGTTCTGTCACACAATAAAAACTTATGAATTTAGAACGCTGACCACAAAAAAGTTTATTGAATTCGAATTTCGAATTTTTCATGAAAATAAAAATGTGTACTTTTTAGAATTTTCCTCATTTTTAAATATGGAGTGGACACTTAAAGAAGACCGTGTCGCAGTTATTGCGTTGCATCGTTGCGGTTACGCGCCAATTCAGATTTTCGACTTACTGAAAAATTTGAATATAACCAAAAGATTCGTTTATCGTACCATAAAACGATACAATGAAGACTCTAGTGTAGATGACAGATCAAGAAGTGGTCGCCCTCGCTCTGTTAGGACTCTAGCAGTGATAAAAGCTGTGAAGGCGCGAATTCAAAGAAATCCCATACGTAAGCAGAAACTGTTGGCCCTTCAGATGGGGTTAAGCAGGACCACGGTGAAAAGGGTGTTAAATGAAGACTTAGGGCTTAGGCCATATCGAAGAAAAACAGGACATCGTTTGGACGCTCGTTTAATGGACCTGAGACTGAAGAGATGCCGCGCTTTGTTGAAGCGGTACGCGGGAAAAAAGCATCGGGAAATTCTTTTTTCGGATGAAAAAATTTTCACCGTGGAATAGAGCTACAACAAACGAAATGATAAGGTGTACACACACAGCAGTGAAGAAGCGAGCAACCGTATTCCGCGTGTCCACGAGGTCATTTTCCATCCTCGCTCATGGTTTGGTTGGGAGTCTCTTATTGGGGCTTAACTGAGGTACATTTTTGTGAGAAAGGCGTAAAAACGAATGCAGTTGTGTATCAAAATACAGTCCTCAAGAACCTTGTGGAACCTGTTTCTCATACCATGTTTAATAACAGGCACTGGGTATTCCAACAAGATTCTGCGCCAGCTCATAGAGCGAAAAGCACACAGGACTGGCTGGCGGCGCGTGAAATCGACTTCATCCGGCACGAAGACTGGCCCTCCTCCAGTCCAGATTTGAGTCCGTTAGATTACAAGATATGGCAAGACTTGGAGGAAAAGGCCTGCTCAAAGTCTCATCCTGATTTGGAGTCACTCAAGGCATCCTTGATTAAGGCAGCCGCCGATATTGACATGGACCTTGTTCGTGCTGCGATAGACGACTGGCCGCGCAGAATAAAGGCCTGTATTCGAAATCGCGGGGGTCATTTTGAATAAACTTTATTACCATAAGAATCTATGTTTTATTAAGTTCATTTTGCTACATAAATGTTTACATAAATAATAAACATGTCTAAATTATTTCATATTGCACATGTGACAGAACTTATGACCTGACTATGTATTATGGCATTACCAGTTTTTACAGAGAAACCATCAATATCTGCAGTTGTTTTCAAATCCAGTGATTTAAAAGTTTTATGAATAGCCTTCCGCCCTATTATCGACACTCTGACCGAAGACTGACATGAATGAAATGAAAATTAAGATTGCATTATGTTTTACTATCTTTAAAGTGTAATGATTCAGCAACAGCCTCAACAGCAACATTACAGAGCTTGTCAATAGATTTTATGCTGAGATAGCTTTTACACTTGTGGAATAACACTTACCGGGCTGACAAGCAGCTTTGAGCAGTAAAAACATACACATCGAAGAATTTTTATCGTCTTTGTGATGAAGCCAATGTGAAAGACTGGCTTAGCCAAATCAATATGGCCGAAGTGGCCCGGGCATTCAGTCATATTGCCAGCGCATGTTTGACAGCGGGAGCTTCTGTCTATTACCCCTTGTCGAGGGTCCATGAGACCACCCAGCTTTGGTCGTCCACCTTCCATAGTTTCTGGGTAGCGGATGCCCCCTTCGGTAACAGACATACGTCGCTGAAAAGCAAAGGTAGTGTGTCATGAGCAGCTTGCGAGTATGACGGTCCGACCATTCGACCCGTTAGGCAGTTAGGTACGGTATGGGGTTTTATGAAATATTTCACAGCAAAGTAGGGTGCAAGGAAATGGAATTTGTGACGATGTTGATGCTTGAAATCTGGTTATTGGTAAATGATCTCATGGTGTCTGAGTATATTTGGTTCTACGCTTAGCCACAACAAATACACAACAAGCCAACTGCGTGTGACACCTTGTATTGCACCACAAACTTGGATCAAATATTTGGATGCACAGCACCTCTAAAGGAAAACTGGTGACATAAAAATATAAATAGCACATTAAAATACTTGTTAATGGCACTTACGATTTCATCTGGCGCTAATATACCAAACTGTACTCTTTTTACTGTGCGCAGAGGCGCCTTCGAATCATTCGTGTTAGCCATTTTGAATGGCTCTAATGCAGTGTGTTGCCCACTGCTAGCTACTAGGGTAGGGATGTGAAATAATAATCGATTATAGAAAAAACAATTATTAAATTATAAAAATCGATTTTTTGATTTTTGTTTTTTTTAATTGATTTTTAAAAGTCTATTATATTTTCGGTCGATTTTTTGCTTGCTTTGAACTCATCATCAGCCTGTCAGGGAACCCACCCACTGTTGGTTGGGTATACAACGTGTCATCGAAAAAACGCATAATGAGAAAATAGTTTGTACATCTGATCAAACGTGAACGGTGAAAACGACTCTTCTCTTGATGAATCAAGAGAAGAGTCGTTTTCACCAACTTTATGTATAGTCATATTTTTGAAGAAAAAAAGTTAGTTGTTGCTCTGTCTCTTTAAGCTAAGCTAACTCAGGCGCGAAAGTCCAGTTTTACTGACCCCTGCCTAAACTCGACTCACGCTAAAACGAAGCTCACACAGGTGGCCGCCCACCACATTGAAACCTGATTTTGTTTTCTTTACTAAGCATAACGAAAGGATAAATTCGTAGGTACGCTTACTTTCTTCATCCGTATAGAAAAAAGGTACAGCCTCAGCGTGGCAGTCGCGTCGACGGAAACATCGATCGAGTGAGCGAGTGCAAATCACGGAAGGGGAAAGGGTAGGGGTGAGGATGAGGATGAGGCCGGGATATCTTTGTTAGTTTTGTTTAGTCCGTCACCGCAAGTGAGGTGCGCGAGCGCAAATGTAGTGAGTGCCACGCCATTTCATTTCGATAGACAAATGTGGAATATTGTGAAATGGTGAGAGTACTGTACTTGCACTATGTAATGACAGTGTCAATCAAGCTGTGTCGGTGTACTTTGGCGGTTCGTGCTGCGAGTGTCTCAGCGAATACTATGCACAGATTAATAAAGAGTTAGTACTATGGTACTTTCACACAACCACATCCCGTCGATGTAAAGTACGTGCAGCGCCATCTAGTGAATTTCTGGTAAACGTGCTGCTTAACAAAGGCAGCCGCTAAGAAATAAATTAGTTTGTGTTATTTGACTGTGTTGTCTGTATTTTATATTTATATGATATAATGAGTTTCAGTTACAGGCCTGAAATAACCTGTGATTGTAAAATAACCTTGGGAGATGAGTGAGTCAGTCAGGACTTTGTTTTTATATGTAGCATTTACATATTGACACATTTCAACCCCATCGCACGTCAATAGGGGATAATGGTATTTCACCGCCGCCGCCGCTACGTTGGAGTTTTAAATATTCGTAATTAACGACCCAAAAAACCATAAAGACGACATCCATATTGATTTTCAGAATTTGTCACCCCATTTCCCTCTTTTAGGGGTTGAATTCAGAAAAAAAAAACTTAAATATTTATAGCCTATGTGTTAAGTCAGGGTATAAGCTACATACATTCCAAATTTCATCCAAATCCGTCAAGCCGTTTCAGCGTGAAAGAGAAGAAGAATTCAATTTAGATTTACCGTTGTTGGCACTGACTTTCTTTAATTTAAAAACTGTATTGAATTCTGTTTGAATAATGTTGAAGAAATCAGAATAGATTTTGTTTGTGTACTGTTGATCAAAATCCGGTACGGGGTTAAAAACTGCCTTTTGCTCACTTCAGATGTCAGCAGTGTTGAGTGTTCCATGAATTTGACAGTTCTCCTTACTAATTATGTAAACAAACCAATTGGTTTATGAATAATTTCTTATAATGACTCTTTGTGCAGCTGTTGATTGCAAAAATACGGGGATTCATTTATTCCCCAAAGAAGCTAAAAGAAGAAAACTGTGGGAGAAAGCTCTTCGTAGAAAAAAACCGGTCAAGTGCGAGTCTAAATCGCGTACGAAGGGTTCCGTACCACCGTTCAATGGAAGCGATGGTGTGGAGTGAATAGTTTGGATTTTACACAGCAAAATATTGTTTACAAAGTTATTGGTGCGGTTACTTTCACACTCCATGTACGTAACCAGGTGCATCCATAAGTTTGTATGTGGTATTGAAAGAATTGTTGTATGGGAGCCCCCTTAAATATTTATTTTAACCTGTTTTTTAGTATTTGTTGTTATAGCGGCAACAGAAATACATAATCTGTGAAAATTTCAACTCTCTAGCTAGCTAGGTTCTTGAGATACAGCCTGGTGACAGACGGACGGACGGACGGACGGACGGACAGCGAAGTCTTAGTAATAGGGTCCCGTTTGGAACCCTTCGGGTACGGAACCCTAAAAATGGAATGCTAGTACTTTATCATGGTTATGTGCTGTCCATTTTCTACCTGAAGATTATTATGGACCCAATTCGTATACAGGTGATAAATCTATACACAAAGTGTTGAAGAAAAGAGCTGTACCCTCCATATTTTCATATTTTAGTTTCCTTCAAAAGCAACACGAAGAGTTACCAGGCTTCTACTTTCGTACAGAAGTCTTCCTTTATTCGGTACTTGAATCTCATCCTCAAGTTCGTCTTCAACCCCGGCAAGGTTATTCCTGTCGTACGCCTGTAATCTATAACAAAAAAATGGAATTAACAAAAAAAACGAAACATAACCTTTAAATCATAACAATGCCAGTTTTTAACTTACCTTTCAACTAAAGCTGCCTTTTTATTTTTATTTTATTTTATTTTATTGGTTCAGGTCCGCCAACGGACAATACATATTTACTTAATTATTACATTTTTTTTTTACTTTTTAGATGCTTGTCCACTTATAGGCAAACACAGCTTGCGTTAAAATACAGTTCAAAGCATTAGTTCATTAGTATATAACAAGTTCTGAGTGATATAATTATTATAATTAATTAATTACATTACATTAATATTATTTAATTATTTAAGTTAAGTTTAAATTAATTGAATATAGGTGCCTATCTAAATACATTTCTGTTTGATTTTTATAATAATTCAATTCAATTTAATTTAGTTTAGTTCGAAGTTAGGTGGGAATCAAGCTTAGATCGGAAAGTATGAAACTTATCATGGTATATATCGATGTCTGTGGTTTGACTTTTATGCAGTGTATTGTACAGGCGTATCATTCTGGTGGAGGGCGAGTTTATGCCAAGGTTTGTTTTCCATGGACGCTCTCTGAACAGTTTGTAGGTACCGCGGCGTGGAAGTCTACTCGGCACCGAGATATTGAACGAGTCCAGTATCTGCTGACAGTCTATTTGTCCGTTTAGCACCTTGTGCATGAATTTCAGATCAAGAACTTTCCTTCTAACGGTAAGAGGTGTAATTTTGAAGTGATTCAGTCGTTCTGTGTAGGACCGAAGTTCTAATGACTAAGAGTGGTATTTGCTAGGAAGCAAAGAAATCTCTTTTGGACTCTTTCCAAATTATCTTTGTGAACCTGATAGAACGGACTCCTCACCTGACAGCAATACTCCAGATTAGATCTAACTAACGTGTTGAATAGCAGTATTTTTGTGCTGGTATTCCTGAAGGGCTTGGAGGCTCTGATGATAAATCCCAGCATTTTTAATGATTTTTTTACAACATTGCATATGTGAGGAGTAAAGTTGAGCTTGCTGTCCATCAACACACCGAGGTCGCGAATGGCATTAACCCGTTTGGTGCAAGTACCGTTAATATTGTACTGCGCCAGGAGATTCTGATGTTACGGGTAAAAGATATGTGGTAACACTTATTGGGATTGAGCTCCATCCTGTTGCTCGTACACCACTGGCACAGTCTGTCAATGTCTTGCTGTAACCGATCTATATCTGCATTACTAGAAATGGTTTTAATTATTTTTAAGTCAGCAAACAAGTATGGCTCTGCGTCCTCGAAGCAGTCTACAATATCGTTAATAAACACGACGAACAGAAAAGGACCGAGATGCGACCCCTGCGGAACACCTGATTTTGCGCTAAACAATGCAGATTTCGCGCCGTTGACCACCACGTAGGAACTTCGTCCTATTAAATACGATCGTATCCATTCCAACATTGGGTCCAGGATACCGTAACTTTTAAGTTTGTGAATGAGTATGTCAAAGTCGACCTTGTCGAACGCTTTACTAAAGTCAGTATACACTGCATCCACCTGTATGCGCTTATCCACAAAACTAACGAGACGATCGGTGAACGCGACCAGGTTTGAGTTAGTAGATCTGCCCTGCAAGAAACCGTGTTGTCTGTCGGAAAGCTGGTGGAAGACATGCTTGTTCAGACATGGGTATGTAAGAGTTTCAAATAGTTTTGCGAAGACGGGAAGTATCGTGATAGGTCTGTACATCTTTACGTCCATGCTGATACCTTCTTTAGGTATCGGTACAATTTTCCCTATCTTCCACTGGGAGGGGAAAATCCCTGATTTTAACGAGGTATTGTATATGATAGTCAATGGCCATGATAGCACATCAGCACAACGCTTCACAAATAAGGGTGGTATATTGTCTGAGCCAGCGCCCTTGGCAGGGTCGAGTTTTTTCAAGTTTCTTCGAACACTAAACTGGTTAATTGATATAGCTGACAGAGGGGTATAGACTGTAGAATCTGCAGGTTTACAAATTAAGGCTGGCGGCTCCGAGTCAACCACACATATAGAAGCGAAGTTTTTAGAAAAAAGTTCACTGATCTCCTTGCTACCATGACCTTCTTCGGAGTTTAGTTTCATAGTCGAGGGAAGTTCGCTTCTGTTCTTCCTCCTCTGCTTTATACACAGTCAGGTCATAAGTTCTGTCACACAATAAAAACTTTTGAATTTAGAACGCTGGCCACAAAAAAGTTTATTGAATTCGAATTTCGAATTTTTCATGAAAATATAAATGTGTACTTTTTAGAATTTTCCTCATTTTTAAATATGGAGTGGACACTTAAAGAAGACCGTGTCGCAGTTATTGCGTTGCATCGTTGCGGTTACGCGCCAATTCAGATTTTCGACTTACTGAAAAATTTGAATATAACCAAAAGATTCGTTTATCGTACTATAAAACGATACAATGAAGACTCTAGTGTAGATGACAGGTCAAGAAGTGGTCGCCCTCGCTCTGTTAGGACTCCAGCAGTGATAAAAGCTGTGAAGGCGCGAATTCAAAGAAATCCCATACGTAAGCAGAAACTGTTGGCCCTTCAGATGGGGTTAAGCAGGACCACGGCGAAAAGGGTGTTAAATGAAGACTTAGGGCTTAGGGCATATCGAAGAAAAACAGGACATCGTTTGGACGCTCGTTTAATGGACCTGAGACTGAAGAGATGCCGCGCTTTGTTGAAGCGGTACGCGGGAAAAAAGCATCGGGAAATTCTTTTTTCCGATGAAAAAATTTTCACCGTGGAAGAGAGCTACAACAAACAAAATGATAAGGTGTACGCACACAGCAGTGAAGAAGCGAGCAACCGTATTCCGCGTGTCCAACGAGGTCATTTTCCATCCTCGCTCATGGTTTGGTTGGGAGTCTCTTATTGGGGCTTAACTGAGGTACATTTTTGTGACAAAGGCGTAAAAACGAATGCAGTTGTGTATAAAAATACAGTCCTCAAGAACCTTGTGGACCCTGTTTCTCATACCATGTTTAATTATAGGCACTGGGTATTCCAACAAGATTCTGCGCCAGCACATAGAGCGAAAAGCACACAAGACTGGCTGGCGGCGCGTGAAATCGACTTCATCCGGCACGAAGACTGGCCCTCCTCCAGTCCAGATTTGAGTCCGTTAGATTACAAGATATGGCAACACTTGGAGGAAAAGGCCTGCTCAAAGCCTCATCCTGATTTGGAGTCACTCAAGGCATCCTTGATTAAGGCAGCCGCCGATATTGACATGGAGCTCGTTCGTGCTGCGATAGACGACTGGCCGCGCAGAATAAAGGTTTGTATTCAAAATCGCGGGGGTCATTTTGAATAAACTTTATTACCATAAGAATCTTTGTTTTATTAAGTTCATTTTGCTATATAAATGTTTACATAAATAATAAACATGTCTAAATTATTTCATATTGCACATGTGACAGAACTTATGACCTGACTATGTATATGCCCAGAAGTATTTAGGGTTGTCTATAGTGCTTTGTTCAATCTTTTTCATATATTCAGTGTAGCTAACAGTTATTTGTCGATCACATCTTTTCTTTAACATATCCAATGTAAGTTTGTCTATGGGATTATGGAATTTCTTTACTTTTAATCTGATTTTATCGTTGAGTAGCCTGATTAGACCTGATGTGAACCAAGGTGGGAAGTTATATTTCCGCGGTTTAGTTAGAGGGACATACTTTTTAATAGCTATGTTTAACTTTTCGTACAGCGTATCCAACATCTCGTTCACATGGAGACAATTGTGAAAGACCTCATCCCAATTGACCATGTTGAGATCGTTGATAATTTCTGTGTAGTCAGCTTTGTGGAAATTTAGTCTAGGTGTTGAGTTTGTCGGCAAGGTAGTATCGCTAGACAGTTTCAATACAAACTCTAAAGGTGGGTGATGAGGGTCGACTGTGCTGAGTCCGTCCGGAAAGTGTTTGTTTGTTGTTTGTTTTATTTGTTTTATTGACATTGGACAGTATCAAATCGAGTATTCTGTCATTACTGTTTTTTACTGCATTAAATTGATCAAGGTTATGCAAGGACATGAATTCAGAAATAGTGTTAAAAAGGGCACCGTTACCTACAGGAGACTGACGTTCAGGTTTATCTGGAATTGGTTGCCATTGTATGTCTTTTAGATTGAGATCACCCATAATCACAATCCCAGATAGGTCCGCCCTCTCCGTGAGTATGTTATTTGCATGTTCAATAAACTGCTCAAAGTCACCACATTTCAGTGGCGAAGGAATATATGTCACACAGATGCCGATCTTTTTCACCTGTTTATCGTGCCTGTGTTCAATTATTATCCATATGGCTTCAAAATTACTATTATTTTGACATTGTATTAAATCAGATTTAATGTTGTTTTTTATTGCGATCATTACGCCACCCCCACCCAACTTAGCTCCAGGACGGTCAAGATTTCTATCGCATCTATAGACTTTATATCGATCGTCAAACAACTCACGATCGCCAACACCACTCTGAATCCAAGTTTCGGTAATAACAATAATATCAAAGTTAGTTAGTTTTTTACCAATGGCAGACGCTCTCCGTTTAAGCTCGTCTTTTATCTTAGCTATACATACTACAGGTCGAATACATTTTTATCGTGATATCTAATATTGAATACTTTAGCAAACAACAACAAATAGACAATATGGCGGTTCTTAGGAACACTCAACAGTGCTACCATCTACGACGAGCTTTCAGTTTTTAACCCCTGGGATGTAATCTAAATATATATAAAATGCTAATGTGCGTACATAAAGACAGGGTTTTCTCTATCACCACCAACTCTTATCAACTTCCCGTTGTGGTGGTAAATACCCCTTGGTCTCCTGCTGAAAGTAAGGGAGTTTGGTCGCGGTGGGTGGAAGTGGGTGGTTGTGGGTGGCGAAAATGTGAAAAAATATATATCTGTCCTTTTCTAACTTATGAGATGTATTATGGTATATAAACTGAAATTAAGAGACTTTTCGTCAGTTTCAAAGAGTATATAATTTACTAGTCAGTTTGATCGTGTTTGCAGTCGAGTGAAGATCAGTTGAAATTGTCAGTGAATAGTAATTTTTTAAACAAATCAAAGTGATGTTGACAAATGAAAAAGAACAAACTGTTTGAATATTCCTGAGTGATCTGGTACTAGACATTTCGATGTGTTATGGTATATAAAGTGAAATTCAGTGACTTTTCGTCAGTTTGATCGTGCCAAACGTTCCAAAACTGTGGCGTTGACTTCAAGGAACCATCTTTACACACGGCCAATATACGTTGCATGCTCACGGGTAGGATCACCTCGAAATTTGTTCATTTACAGTCCGGACAATAAAACTATAAATGTAGTCTATAAACAAGTATTGTAAAAAGAAAAAAAAGTGTAAATGTATCATATAATATGTGGTAATATGTTGTATTTGGTCATATGTTATATGTTTAATACCATATGTAAATAATTGTGTAAATAATACATAACTTTTCGATGTACTAAGGTGTTTCTTATTTAACTTATAATTATTTCATTTAGTTAATTAATTAGTTATAATTTTCAATACACCGCATGTTTAATTGGTGACTAAGGACCGATTTCCTGAGCGATGATCAAAGTTAACAAATTAGTTCAACTGTATTTAGCCTATCACGTGCCCCTATCCAACTAATATTATAAATGTGAAAGTAGCGATGTTAAGATGTTTGTGTGTTTGTGCCTCAATCACGCTAAAACGGCTGTGTGTGACGTGTGGAATTAAATTTACCACTGAGATAGTTTATGAGCTAGATTAACTAATAGGATACTTTTTGTCCGACTCCACCAGAGGGAGGGTAATGTTATCTCGGTAAATGATAATTCCTAGGAACACGCAGATGAAGTTGCGGGCATCAGTTAGTTTTGAATAATATCGTAACGTGATTGACTCTAATCAGTTTAACCAAATTGTTAACGTTGATCAGCGCCCAATAAACCGGGGGTAAGTCTCTCAATATCTAAGATAAAAATCTATATCATCTACGTTAAAAAGTGGATCCTAAAATATTTGATATACCATTAAACATGCGATTTATTTTAACCCGAGCAACGCTGGGTTTCGCTGCTAGTAGGCCTATAAAATAATGGATCAGTCTTATTTTTACTAGCAATTGGGAATGAAACTGTTTGACCACTGTGATCGGATGGTAAACAGTTAAATAAATTTTTACTTGTGAATGCACAGTCACAAAAAACATTATCTAAGCAAGTTTGGCTGGTAAGTGTCATTCTAGTCGGCTCTAGAAATACATGACATAAATTAAATGATTTGAACAGAGTTATTAATCGTCGTTTCATTGTTGTATCTACAACACTACAACTACTGTTTTTTTCTCCGCTTTCTGGAGTGTGAACTGGATTTGGCTGGGCTGCTAGAAGTAGGTGGATGGTTTCCGGAAGAAACGAATTAATTTTCCTTTTTGCTAAAGTCCTCCTACTACCATAGAATACTTAATAGTACTACGTACAGAAAGATCACTCCGCAAATACACTTAAATAAATAGCTACTCTCACTGCGCGACAATAAAGCGCAACCTAGCTCGCACCTGCGCTACGTACAGTAATAGCTAAACACCTACATAATCGGTTGCCCCGCCCGTGCAGGCTAGATTGCGCCGCATCACTACGCCTGAGAGCTTCTTTTACTCTGACATCATAAGGTCGTGCTGTAAGCTCCTGTCTCGCTTGATCACGGTAGGGTTACTTACGTGCGATTTGTGTTTGTGAATTTTAGTCCACTCTGAGGCTATTGGCATATTCTAAGGCTAGGTAGGTACCTATCTCTTTACTTACGTAATTGTAATTTGTTTTATACTGGGTCTAAAGTGTTTTCTTTTAGGTAAACAAAAAGGTATTCAATTAAAAAGGTATTCAATTAAAATGTTAGGTTCTTAAGTCATTAGATAGATAGATAAACGTTTATTCTATCAAAGCAGCACACGTACAAATTAAAAGTGATAAGGAGATGCAACTACCTTTAACTTTAGGTGAACGTACTCAGGTTTTTTATACTTGATGACATCAAACACTACACTGGAAAGGTGTAAGTGCCTACGCAGTTCCATTTTGAGCATTCCAGCAGAGTTTAAGTATATTGTATGTAAGCATTGTTATTGCAAACATCACAGAAAAGTTGCTTATGAGGAGCTGCTAGCGCGAGACGCGACTAAGAGCCAAGCGAGCGGCAGGCAACCTAACTGAAAACCTAAACGTCGTGTTGGCCGGTCGAACGTACCTAAACTTTTGAGTGAGACCCCCTTGCTACTACTAACCAAGGGATCTGAACTTAAGAGAAGTCTGTTTAAAATATCCATTTTACAAGACTACCCAGAGAATTTACGTGCAAATATTGTCGATTCGTCGAAAAATGTTTGTTGCGCGCCTCTGCTGACTCCTCAGAAAGCTGCACAATCGGAAGCAATGCGTTTTTGATTATAATTGCTCCATGTATTAAAACTTTATGCAGTGTAAGTAGGTGTCGTCGGGTCCAAGGGTACTACTCTGCATATAAACGGGCAGTTTCTAGGGAATACATTTCATATTTTTCCACATTTATTGTGTATCCGTTTTTTATATAGTCTCTAAAATAACTTTCAGTCTAAATATAAGGTCGTAATTTATGTCTGTGATTTCTGAGGCTAGTTTTGTATCCTCGAAAAAAAGCGTAGTGAAAGACGATATTTAATTTTTATGCCTAAATACGTTTAAATTATATTTATCGTCCATTTAGCAGCAGTGAAAAAGTGGCCCTAGTTCGTTAGTTACAACTAGTTAGCATAAAAGGCACCAATAACCCCCTTAGTAGGTACTGAGTATTTAAATATATCCACAGTACACACATATTAAAACATGAGACTAACTAAAGTCAAAAGTGTATTAGCCTCGATTTTGGCCAAAAACTCAGTAAATACTTCATGCTATTTACCTACTTGGGCCGCCCATTTCCATCCATGACCCAGCCCCCTTCCCTTGATACGCAAGGCAAGAATTGAAGCTTGCTTTTCCGTCATTTGAACAGATACAGTTACCCGTAAAATGGGGTGAATAGGGACGATTTGAAACTTTATAACCAATTATTACCTTATATATGTTCTATGGACCTTGTTATTTTTGCTTATTAATTGTTCCGGAGGTCCAACCTTCATTTAGAATTGCATATTTATGAAGTTATTCTCCTAATAAGGTCAATAAATACAAAAATGTGTGCAATCCCTACCCACCCCGTAGTTGGGGTTATTAGGGATAGTAGAGGGGTGAAATGGGAATTCTACTAGGGTTGTCACTTTCAGATTTTGTATTATGGTTCGTATTACTGTATTACTTACCTACCTGCCTAGCTAATAATTATATCTAGGTAAACTATGCATTTCTACTCTACTTTTTAGGGGTACTGAAAACTACAAATTTAAAGGTATAAATCAATGTTTAATAAACTTGCTTATAAATAAACAAATAAGGAGGTAGGTAGGTAACAAATTATTTTGTTTCAATAAACTTAAATAAAAAAACACAAACACAAAAAAATATAACTCTTTTTAACAATTGACGTTTTTTATACAGAAAGAACAGAAGGGCGCAGTCATATTTTAAGGGGCTGTTAAGGACATCATTCTGAACAACTTTCGCTATAAAACCGATTTGATCAGAGCAACTTCATTTTTCTCATTTCAGTACATTTCGGGCCGAGCGCTCAGCTGAATTGTATGGAGAAGTGAAAAATAAAGTCGCTCTGATCAAATCGGTTTCATAGTGAAAGTTGTTCAGAATAATGTCCTTAACAGCCCCTTAAAATATGACTGCGCCTTTCTGTTACATCCTGTATATTATTATTATATTTTATTTTTATTTATTCTTCAATCAACATTTCTTCAGTCTCATTATAATACTTTTTTAATAATATTTTTTCTTACGTAGGTATCTAACGAATTATTTAGTTGTTATTTTGTTTCAATAAACCGAATCAAAAACACGAACGGCAATAATTTAAAATGAACTCTTTTGATGTATATAACTATAGTTATATAATTATAACGCTCTTAGGTACATTTTCGATAGACTTTTCTAACTCCGTCAAGTAATCTTTCATTATTTGTGGTGAAACTGCTGCTCGAGCTCGTTTGATGTTTTCGGCAGATTCTGTTAGAAATCTCATTTTTGTGTCTCTTCAGAAATCCGTATATGTAATCCGGTCCGGGTAGGTTATTTTTAAATCTCTTGTTATTGATGCCCAGTGTATCGAGATAATTTTTTACGATATAATATCTCAAGTCGTTGTTAATGGGTAACCCCATTCAGCACATATATTCAAGTTTTGAACAATATACTTTTCAGTATCTAATGACAGCGCCGTTTGTCCACCAACAGCTTTCATGTGCTTTAATTTATGACGGCCTAAAACTGATTTGGATATACCAAATTTTTCTGCAACAGTTTTTATGGACTGGCCTGATTTGGCAAGCTCTTCAAGTGCTTGTTCTATAACTGATTCATCATATCGTTTATACGTCTTTACACCTGGTTCTGGTTTATACACCCTTGGCATCCTGTAAAAAAGAAATACCTGCATTTAGCAAATTATTCCTTCACTAGCATTACAATCTAAAACATGCTACTGATAAGCAAAAGGCTTAAACCAACTTAAGGTTGAACCCATAGAGTTAAATACTTAATGTTTAAGTGTTCCTGTAAAAACGACAACCTACCTACCAAGTGGGTATGTAGTTACATATTTTTAAGTAGGTACCACTTTCCGAAGTAGGTAACTACATCACATTTTACATCATTAGGTTGGTCTAAACTATAAATTATTGCAAATTGACAACCCTAGCTAAAGTATCCCAATTCACCCCTTAACTATCCCTACCAACCCCGTTCTCGAACCAAATGCCCCCTCTTCGTGTCCCAATTCACCCCATTAGGCATCCCCAGTCACTCCATTAGATATCCCCCTTTACCCTGATTATACCTTCAAATTATGTGATAGGAAAAAATCGACTTTATAGTTAATACCGGGAATATTACAACTTACTTTTTTGGTTCAACTTGGGCCTGATCGGTTCAAAAGTGGCTTCCAACAATCAAAAGTACCCGAAACAAGTTGATAACACTGTAACTTCAAAGTTAGAACGTGACACTATTCGCGGATTTTTTCTCTCAACTTTGACGTTATGTTTTTTTAATAATAGATGACCAGACCAGAGCACAAAATTAATATACCACTGAAAATATTGACCCGTGTATAGGGACGTACATTCAATCCAGAGACAAATTAACAAAATCTGGTTTTATGTCCCTACTGCCCCCGTGATCCCTTTTCCCCCCATTTCACCCTACTCTGTCGAGAAGCATGACAACTTCATACAAAAAACGCTAAGGCTACCACTACTACCCACTAGGTGGCGCTAATAAATAGTTTTATTTATTTATGAAGTTGTCATTCTTCTCGACAGAGTAGGTAGGTAACTGTGTTCTGTTCAAATGACGGAAAAGCAAGCTTGAATTCTTGCCTAGCGTATCAAGGGTAGGGGGGACTGACATGACCCTTCTCTTTTCTTATAAACACACCGGCACAATTAACGGAACAGAAAAAAAAGGGAGAAAAAAGAGGGAATTTAGAACAATGAATGTAATTTTTAAACAATATATTAATTAAAATGAAACAAAAATTAAATTAACATGTTTTGACATTCATTTGTCACCATACTTAAAGTTTAATTAAAATAAAAATTAAATTAAACAAAATGCATTTTTCTTCGATTTTTTAATTATAGAGAAACAGCAGAAAATTCAAGATTTTCCAAAGGTTAACAACAATTTCAATGACTGTTCAATATCGAGTGTTTCCTCCTCGTGCTCTGATGAGGGTTTCCATCCGTCTGGGCATGCTGCGGATGATGTTATCAATGGTTTCTTGGGGCAACCTCTGCCATTCTTCAAATAATGCGTTTCGCAACTCGTTGACATTATTCGGAGGTGTGATTCTTGACTTTACACTCCACTTTAGCAAGTCCCAGACGTGTTCTACAGGGTTCATATCGGGGGACCGTGCTGGCCACTCCATCGCCGTGATACCAACATGGTTTAGGTATGTCTGTACTGAGCGAGCATTGTGAGCCCGAGCATTATCCTGCATTAGAATGAAGTTGTTACCAATAAAGGGGGCAAATGGTACAACATGTTCTTCTAAAATCTCCCTGATATACCGATCAGCATTCAGATTCCCGCCATCGACCCCTACTAACTCCGTACGAGCTCCTAAACATATTCCTCCCCAGACCATAATTGAACCGCCGCCATATGCCACTGTATTTTCAAAATTAGACTGGATATACCGTTCTCCTTTGCGTCTCCATACTCGCTACCTTCCATCAATTTGATTTAACATAACTCTGCATTCATCAGTAAAAAGAACCTGTCCCCAGTCGTCGAAGTCCCAATCACGATGTTCACGACCAAAGTGTAGACGATTTGTGCGATGATGTCTCTCAAGTTTTGGGTCTTTGGCGGGCACATACGAGCCTATACCCACTTCTTCGAACTGTCCGCTCACTCATCCTTGCTGCTCGTACCTCTTCCAGTACATTTCGAGCCAGCACCGCCCTAAGTCTCGTGTTCCGTCGGACTTGAAGTTGGAGAAAACGGTCATCCCTCCTTGAAGTACACCTTTTCCGGCCTTGTCCTCTCCTTCTCACTAGAGTATTCGTCAATCTGTATCGTTTGATGCTACGATGAATCGTTGATAACGATCGACGAAGGCTTATGGCAATCGATCTGTAGGTTTGACCATTTCTCCTCATTTGATCTGCCCTAATGATTTCTGATGGCGTTAAATCAGGCATACTTAGATGCTCGTAAATTATCAATATGCGAAAAAACTCAAGCCTCAAAAAACTGCAATTCAAAGCTTTTCAAATGGAATGCACGAACCTTCTAAAAACGGAGAAGCGGTCGAAAAAAATGAATCAATGAAAATTAAAACAAAAGTATGAAAAAAATGGCAGTCGCTTAGTATTCCATTTTTAAATTAAAACCCAAATTTAAAACAAGCTTGTTTAGCCGGCCAGTAACACGCAAAAATGCGTAAATACTCACTTTTATTTTCTGTTCCGCTAATTGTGCCGGTGTGTGTATAATGGGAGGGAGGTGGGTGGTGAAGAGCATGATGAACTCTGTTGATTCTACTTCTCATGCCACTTAAATTGATTCTGATGCTTCAATCTGTATAAGTGAGCAGAAGCTAAAGATATCGGAATCTCTTAAACTCAATCTTCACTAAATTGGCGTCTATTAGCTACGTGAGGCGTTTTAGACGATTTTCTGACGCAAGCAACCCAAAATGCCGACGATTCGTCCGCAACCTCCGCCCCAAATCTGATGACGTCATCAGGATTTCTGAGGTTCTCCGGCTTCCGACGCGGATGGTGCGAGGTTTCATAGATAAGTGTGCGTTCACCATAATTCATTAAACCAATGTTATTTTCTGTGATGTATAATTTAGTAAGGTAGGTTTCATAGATAAGTGTGCGTTCACCATAATTCATTAAACCAATGTTATTTTCTGTGATGTATAATTTAGTAAGGTAGATACCTACCTTAATTAAAAGATAACCAAGACGATCTTGCAAATAGCAAAAGGAAAATAAACAGGATAATCATATCCTAACTTTAATGCAGTTATTAATAAATACACTTTGGCAGAACTAAAAAAACTCTAGTATTCATCATTCAATCTTATCATTTCCTTTTTCATACAAAGAAATTATTACCACTTATTTATTTATCGAAATGAGAGTTCATTATACATTGCTACTAGACCCACTGGTCGTGTTAAATTCTAGAAAGTCTTTCAATAGCGTTGTGCGTCTCTTCTCGGCGACGTCCATTTGATTTTCTAATTCCCCTCGGTCGGTAGTCTCTGCTCTCTCCACTTTCCACGATAGGTTCTCAATCTCCCGCTCCAGTTGTGCCTATACAGACAAAAAAAACGTTAAACTCAAAGTAGCGGCCCTTGGATAATATAAACATTAACATTTACATACAGGCACGTACATCGCTTCTGGCCCCACACTAGGATACCTTGTGCCGTGGGAACCAGAAACAGCGACGTCACACACATATAAACATCCAAAACGTTTTTTTTTTTCTGTATCCGATCTAATTAATCTAAAATTAAACAAGATTAGAACTAAGACGTTATACAATGTGATGTAATGCTAGACCAGTAGACGCCGCGAATGGCACCTACTGTCCATCTCAACTTTAATGGCCATTTTTAGTTAGGTAGTCAATGTCGATAGTTACCAAAAAGGTACACGACAAAATTAAGTTTATTACCTTTTTGTTTATCACAATCAAAGTCAAACCATCATCACAAGAAAAACTTCATGAATTTTCAGTCGTCACTGGTTAACCTGACTTCTATGATGCAATCTTCCATGTCTTTTTCTATTACTATATCAGTTACTGGGCATTTATTTTCTGGTTTCTGAATATGTTTTTCGAAATATTTTTTCCCTTCAATGTCACAATTTTCCAGTGCTTTTCTAGCCAGTTCTCGTTCTAGCATGCATTTGTCCTTTGCGGGTGTGCGGAAAGTCACTGCCTCCCGTGATTTCCTCTTTCCCCTCTCGCCATCAATCCCGACATGGACTAAGGTTCGCAATTCGTACCATAGTTCTGTACCTAACCGCCCACTCACTCTATGACTGTTACTGTCGGATATATGTTGATATGTAAAATGGTTGGTTCACATACATATTGCTTGCGGCGTCTACTTCTATGTCCTTAAAGTTCTTATACAAAGATTGGGATAAATGCTATCCTGGCTATTTATGATGCCGCCCGAGAAGTCTCTGCTTGTAATATCGCCTTTAAATCAATATTGTACCTGTTGGTATTCGAACAGCTCTTTGCCCCGCCCGACCTCCATGTAGTATGCATATGGGTAGGTGTACTGCAGGGTGTACCGACAGCGTTTCAGAAGCTTCGCCGAGTCCCATAGGTATTGCCAGTCTATCCACGTGCCCTCACCGGCCATCACCTGTAACATTTGTTAGTTCTTTATTGCTGTTTAAGAGTGCCACCATCGAAATTATGTGTCTCCAAGGTTGACCTAAGAGATTGAAACTACTTTCATCACCAAGGAGACCACGGGAGTCTGTTTTTGTATGATTGAAAACCGCACGTACACGCACGTACAACACAATACAGCACGACACTTATGTAAGGCCCTATTACTCTATCATATACAAGTGTCATCGAATAAACGCATAATGAGAAACTAGTTGTACTACTTGTTCAGAGTCATGAGCAGAGTCGATTTCACTGACTTTTAAATTAGGTCATATTTTTGAAGAAAAAGTTATTGTTGTTGCTCTGTCTCTTTATAGCTAAGCTAACTTAGGCGCGAGGGTCCGGTTTAACTGACCCCTGCCTAGACTCTACTCACGCTGAAACGAAGCTCACACAGGTGGCCGCCCACCAAAATAAAATCTGATTTCGTTTTCTTTACTAAGCAAAACGAAAGGATAATTTCGTAGGTACGCTTACTTTCATCATCCATATGGAAAAAAGATACAGCCTCTGCGTCGCGTAGGAAACATCGAGTGAGCGAGTGCAAATCACGGAAGGGGAAGGGCTAGGGTTGAGGGGCGCAGGGATCTCTTTGTTTGTTTTGTTTAGTCAGACACCGCACTGGTGCGCGAGCACATACTTGCGCGTGCCACGCAATTTCATTTCGTACTTTCAGTACTGTACTTGCACAATGTAATGACAGTATCAATCAAGCTGTGTCGGTGTACTTTGAACGGTTCGTGGTACGAGTGTCACAGCGACTACTACGGTACTTTCACACAAACACAGCCCGTATCTTACTTACCCGTACAGTACTTACATTTGGAGTGCATTCGCGAGCGAATGGTAGGTACAAGTGAGTACGATACGTCGGAAATTATCTAGCCCGTTTCATACAAGCCGTGCAAAATTTCTGTGGCACTGAGCGAGCGGGGAGTCCCTTTCATTTATAGGGTAAGGGTGGGGTGAGTGAGAGAGGTACCGCTCGCTCAGAGCCAAAGAATCTTGGCGCGAACTGTACGGTTAATGAGGGGGCGGGGGCGGGGAATTCTAAGTGCCTAGATTTTTGCGATGTTTTGTAGTAAGTAGGTACCTAACCTATTAGAAGGTTGACGCACCGGACTCGCCTTAATAGTTGTTCATCACAGTACTCTCACTAGTAATATTAAGACTGTCTTATAAGTAATATAAAGACCTTAACTTTTTATCGATATGGAAGAACCTCCAGCCCTAACCAACAAAGACTAGACATTACGAAATTGACGTATTATTACAAAAATATAGGTATTGCATGTGAATACCCAGATGCTATAACAATTATCTACTAGCTATTGTGTGTGATTATACAGGGAATGCGTATTTTTCTTCCGGAAAGTGGTTTGTTTACATAATAAGACTTTTATTTATGGATGCACTTTACGATCCTATCATAGTTCTTCCTCTCTCACCCAGACTATGTGTGAAAGATTCATTCATATGATAAATATATAATAATGTAATAGTGGCCTAAGGGACAGAGCGTGATTCAGCCTTTCTTTTTCTAAGCGAAACAAGGAGAAGGAGAGTGAAGCATAGCTCTGTCCCTTACTTAAAAGTGTTGTGTTGGAGAATAAAATAAGGCATAGCCATAATTATAAGCATGCCAATGCCACTTCACAAAGGACACAACAATTAAAATATCGTTTACCTTCTCCTCGATTCGACCTTGCAGGTGTGCTAATGTCTGCTCTTCCAATTTCAGAGAACGGGCGTGGTTCTCCCATCTCTCGTAATAATGAAGGTATTTTTTCAACGCTTCTCTTGCCTGAATTAAAAGAAATTTGAAATTGTAAGTCTGTAAGTAATACAACCAGAAACGCATTTTATATTATTTTTTGATTGATAATCTGCACCCGTAGCATGCCCCGTGCCACTCGCGTCACTCGCCACTTTCAGTGTCCTAAACGCGAGTCGCAGGGGATTGCACGCGGGATTGATTACGCTAAGGGATTGTGCCCGCACTAGGGTGCAGTCAGTAAGGCGCCCCGCGGCCTGCATGACATATACACACGACATTAAGAGAGCGCTTATCGCATTTTAGGCGTCTAAATGTCAAAATTCGTGGCTCATTGTCACTCAAAAATTACACATAGAAAATACGCGGGAAACACGAGTCTCTCGGGGCCTGCTACGGGGCCAGGTAAGGAAATAAGGAAATCAGGTCAGGAGCTCTAACATCTGTTAGACTATGAGTCAGCTTAACAGATGTATTATTGTCATCGTCACTAATGTTTCCTTCATAGGTTTCTTTATTTTACACACTGAGCTTAGTGCTCATCCTTAAGGTCCTACCCCGATCCTTGAGTTAATTTTACAGGAGATATTTACCCTTGTGATGGCTTTTGCTAAATGTTGACTGTAGCTTTAAAGAATTCCTTCACGACTTTGCTTGTTACCTGTGCATGCTGGTTGTCATTTGTCAAATTGGGATCCTCCTTGTACCGGCTGCACTCGTAGTACTCGGAGCCGTGGGTCTTCCAGTCGCCCAGGCACACCCAACAGAAGTCATGGCGGCAAGGACCGCATTGCATATGGTTGCAGCCGCCATTCTTTTCAATGCAGATCTGACATTTTGGGCAATCCTGTGGAGTGACATACAAGATAATGATAGCTGTGAGAAATAAATTATAACGTATTACCGTAAATTCAGTTTTTGATCGACAAAATTACTGAATTACACGACAAACTGAGCGCGACTAGAAATACTGTTTCTTCCCGACAAAATCTAAAAACAGTAACTTGAAAACCTTAATTTAAGTACCATAAAATAGACAACGAGCGTTGGATTTTGTTTTTCTTACATGTTCAACCTAACACGGGAGTTTATTTTTGGAAGCCGAAGCGGACGGTCGCCTACTCAACAGCAATAATCAAAACAATAATATTTTACAACCACCCTGGGGCGCATACATTTCGTCCCGTTGGACCCTAACATGTGATATCTCTCCTCAATACGAGCGATAAACGCGATTACTTACTTGTGCCTTTATGTCAAGCTCTAGTGTGTGTTTTATTTAGCTAGCTACAAGTGTGCAGTGCGTGAACTGTGAATTAGATCTGAGCTACCTAGGATCGCAGCACCAGTTCGCTGACGAAACAAACTACCACGCCACGCCACTGTCATAGCCACCGTGTACGACACTAAGCGCCCAGGCGCCCCTAGCAGGGAGAACTAAATTAGTATTACCCGGTGAGCCTGTTCTGATTCAGTGTCCTAACGCATTTACGCATATTATTTCTCCACAGGCTAGTCTTTTAGAAGAAGCCCAGAGTTTACGTCTCGACCAACAAAATAGCAGTACTCCCTATTCTGAGTCAAAATATTGCCGCTCGCCATTATTCTTAGGTATCAACAACCGATCCTGTTCGGCACAGTAAATGTGTGGTAAAGGCACGCAACAAGTCGTAAGGGGACTGCCTAGCTCCTAGCCAAGAGGCAGGCAGGCCCCTTGCATGTGCACATGGACCATAAAATCCAAACAAATATTGTACAAAGAACAGGAATTATAACTACAATAATTCCATTCCTCAACCTAGCCAGCTGCAAAACTGTGACGCAAATACCTATTTTTTGTCTAACAAGCCCTCTATCCGGACCCGGGACAACGAGCTAAAGAAAAACCAACTCTAACGAGAAATAAACAATAGACTCATAACCGTCTCTATTTCGTATACCCTTCGCGGAAATAAATACCTAAACATGTTGGATACAATTAAAACGCCTGCGGACGGAAATTGTCTGTTCCATGCAATAGCCCACCATATTAACATATTCATAACCGCCTTCAGATGTTAGACCTTAACCTAGACGGACCACCTCAATATACCACAGCGAAAACTGTTACCAACATCATACTGGCCATCGCACTAACAGCTTCGTGCGACAGAGACGGCGCTTCTGGCCGATGTGCGTTGTTGAGCGCCGGTAACTGTATTTATTAACCGTTACGAATTCTACAGGGAACACAAAAACCAAACTCGGCGATGGAAAAACCATAGCTACACCCCTATGAGCAGATGGGAACATGAACTTGAAAAATTTAAGGTTCCAAGCATGCAAGCAAAACAAGCTACCGGATTTATGCAGCTATCCAAGACGCCAAAAAAAAATCACGACTTACTACAGGGCAAAACGTAAACCAAACGAATCAAAAACCACCGGATGTGCTACTACACACATATTCCGCGACGCCCATAACACCTCCTACTCCACGCCGCATACGAAATAAAGGAGAAGAAAGCCGGCCAACCCATATACAACTAGAAAGATTCCCTTAAACACGACATCGAATACTACGGTAAAGAACGTACTAGACAGAATAAGCTGACAACAGGGACGAAGTTAGAAAGGTCTCGAGTCAAATATACCGTATTCCAGAAACAGACAGCGAAAGCGAAACTGAGAGCTTCCCGGATAATCCAAACGAACACGACACAGGAATCTCAACCAACAAAAATACCTGAAAATATAGAAAAACAAGAACTTGAAGAAAACAACAGCTGCTTTCCTAATCCCAGATCCTCCACATTCCAGATATCCTATATTGGCTTTAGGCTAAATAGTCGGTCGGTTTGAAATCACTCTTCCTTCCTCTGCTCGAGCAGGACATTCCTCCCTCCTCAAAACTCGTGCCCTCTGGTATGCCGGCCGAAAGACCGGAACAGGTTTAGAACTAGTGATGTTGCGATAGCGATAGTCTATCGATAGTATCGTGGCCTTGAAAATCAGTCGTACTATCGATAGTCCTATCGAAACCATCTATCCTTGACGATGGATTGATGAAGATAAGTAATACTATGCTAAAGACCAATAGTATCGACAATATCGATAGTTTTGCCCTATCGATAGCCGAACATTTTACGATATTATTGCTTGCTCCTCACAGGTAATTTAGATAATGATTCCCTTTAGATAGTTCATCTATCCCATCTTTTTATTATAAATTCTCAGTTCATTCATTAGTTAGTTGTTTTATTAGATTGATTAGTTTTATTTCCAGTCGATACTATCGAAAATACGTCGATAGTTACTAAAGCAAAACTATCGATGCTATCGAAACGCGCCGATATATCATAGATAGTACCGATATTATCGACTTTTTTGACGCGACACTATCGAAAGTATCAATAGAATCGATAGTATCGACAAAGTTCAATAGTATGGCCTAATTATCACTATCGATACTATTACAGCATTTCGATATTTTCGAAAGGACTATCGCGCGATCGACCTGTTTTTCAAGGTCAACTATCGATAGCGAAACTATCGCTTTGTAACATCACTATTTAGAACTCTGGCTGGGGAAGCATTATTTATTCATTCATTCTTACATGTACAATCTAACAAGAAGGATAAAGGGGGGTTCGCTTCGCTCACCTTACGCTTCATCTTTATCCTTCCCCTACCCTGAACCACCACTTCGCCCAGACAGCCTTTATCAATAGGGATTAGCCATTCAGAATTTTATCGCACAATTCGGTCTTGTTTTTTCGCTCAATTCAGGTATTTTCGCTGTTCATGGCCATGCCCTCAATCGTGTATCATTCATGAT
The DNA here is from genome assembly GCA_949825045.1 of Argyresthia goedartella. Lineage (NCBI taxonomy): Eukaryota > Metazoa > Arthropoda > Insecta > Lepidoptera > Argyresthiidae > Argyresthia > Argyresthia goedartella. The sequence goes on from OX463810.1 coordinate 19,875,572, forward strand.
TTACATTAGTTCTTAAATATGTATTTTCAGGTTCACATAATATAACCTTAGATAGGTATGCAAATGAAATAGTATGTAAGCAATTTAATTACTAGCTATTTATTAACATACATATTTACATAATAAGTGAGTACTTTTATGGTTCTATCCTGACAGTCCCCAAAATGATTTTCCAATCATAAACTTAACAATGACAAATTTAAATAAAACACGAAGTAAACCGCTAATCCGGAATGCACAGTACAATAAATATTGGATTACGAAGAATTCTACTTATTGTTTTCAAGCAATCTTAAAGCAACCATCACATAGAAATTTATCTGAAAACTGAATATCTATTATAGCTCTGCTCTACAAATTGTTTTGAAGTATTCACTTTAAATTCGCTCCCTCTTTATGCCGCTCGTCGCTTTCGCTTTGAACATATTCCCATTACGTCGCTCCTCAATAAGTAAAGATTTCCGTAACTCCGCACGAAAAATATTTTTTATCACACCTGCTCTGAAAATACATACTAATTATACCAATTAGAGGGAAGAAACGCCTTTATCCCGCCCTTCAAATCCTTTCATCCCAAGGTATGGAAGTTTGTATGAAAATCCTTCCGACCCAAGGGTGGGAAGTATGTATGAAATTCCATTACATACCCGGTTTTTTTTTTTTATTTGTCAGCAGTCATACTGCAAAGAGACTTTAACTGTCTACTAATTAAATTTCAAGTAAATTGTTACTGGCCACATACAGTTTTTTTTTTTACCAGTTACCAACCTCCTTGGTGCATACAGAAAATTAAAAACGAAATTATTTTTGTATATAAAACGCGCGGAATCACGGAAGAAGTGGCTGCATGACCTTATGATCTTAGCCTACTCCAGAAACTGGCGAATAAAAAAGGAAAAGCCCGCGCATTTTCGCAAAAACTTCGATTGATTTAGCATTTATCTTTGTGTTTTTTGTAAAATATGGATGCATTTATGTCTATAATTTTCCTCGTAGGTGTAATAAAAAGCACTATACATACCTCAGGATAAAGTACAGTTCCATACCTCAAATGGTTTGCGCCCCTCGCAAGCTCGTGGCGCAAATGCCATAATCTCGGTATGGAACTGTCACTTTCTTCCCTCTGAAGTAATGTACTATAATAATAATAATAATAATAATAAATCTTTATTTCAGGATGTAAAATCCCATATCGATAGATACCTTAAAACTAGACATAGATATAAAATATAACAATAGTAACTCTAGCCTAGCTAGGGATTTTGGTCTTTGGTCTCGCTTCCCTATAGCGTCGGTAGACAATGCCCTCCGGCCAGTAATCTTTGGCCAGGAACATTGTCTTGAGATCGGCCGGCACCCGAAGTTTGAAGGACAGAAAGTCCTTGGGTCTATCTGACTCCAAAAGATCAATCTGCACCGTCGAAACCTCTGTCGCCTGCTTGGGACTGCGCGGCGGATTCTTCTTCAGCCTTTCCAGGATGTGACTATTATTTAAGTGTTTTAGTTTTGTGTGATAGGGGGCTAGCCACCGCCGCAGTCGCGTCGTCGAGATTGAAGGTTACCCCACGATGTGATTTTATTATTATCTAAATGCATTGATTATTATAAATGCGAAAGTTAGTTTGTATGTGTATTAAAATGGAGATTATTTATTCCCTGGATTAACAAATAGGCTACACCTACATCCCTGAATTTCCACGGGATCGGGAAATATGAAAATAACGTTAAAAATGTATAAACTCGTGTAGATACTTAATTAAAGAAAATGGTAACTAATAAAATTAATTAAATAAACTCATTAAATAAATAAATTAAATTAAATAAACTGATAAAGCACATACGGCCATATTAGTCACACGGAACCGCCACCTAAGCAAATTTTCGATTCAAGTCTATATATTATTTATGTCAGGCATTCATACACAGTCCATTTTTTATGTTATGTTACACCGACATCTGTAACAAATAGGTTGAAACTGCATTGAACATCATACTATTATTTTATTATTCAATATGCGCAGGCCCCTCGTAATTTCAAGTGCATTTGTCCGAGTGTTCGTTCGCGCGCTAGTTGGAAAAAAAAGTAAGTTGTTTTCGTTAAATGTTGATCAACTAACGTGTTCATTTATCAACTAACGGTCTTACGGTACCATAAACAAACATACTTAAATTCAAAAAAAGTAACTATACAATTAATTCGTTTATTATTTAATTTGTATGATAGGCTAGAACTGATAGACTTTGGAGTTTGTTATATTTTTAGGATGCTCACAAGTGATAACCCTCGAGGGATATATTAAAATATTATTATTATTATAATAATACAATAATAATGATAATTATATTATGATAATAAATAATAATAATTAATCTCTACAGGCCCAACTGGGGTTGCGACAAGCCCCCCATATCGCGAACCATCGTGTAGCAGGTTTTTTTTCCCAATAGTATTATCCTCCTCTTGTAGCCGTGAGCAAGCTTCAGGAAAAACTAACTCGTCTACGTTAGGATATCAAGAAACGGAATGCACCGTCATTGAGAGTAAAAAGGGTGTCATCATTTTGTACAAGGCTGGACAAAATAAATAAAGACTCGACTTCTTTATAGATTACATATTACATAGCGTCACGCCTTTTCCCATACGGGGTATCAGAGGCACAATTGTGCCCTCTTTGAGCCAGTTATTCAATACTCCATATGCACGACAAAAAGGTAGCATAGTTTTGTACAAGGCTGGACGTAGGTTTCGCATCAGCAAAAGAAATAAAGGCTCCACATCTTTATAGATATGTACGACCAAAAAACTGCAAAGGTTCATTCGCTGCAAACAGCAAAAATGACAGCATTCTTCGTGAATCCCCTCATACGTATATAACCGACGATAAAGTAGAACGAGTTGCAACTACATTAAATGTATGCAGGAAAGGGGTTAGGTCTTACATGGAACCTATCCCAATATTGTATGAAAATATGACCAAAGATTTACATTTTGTTGTTTGTTAACGAGGTGCCTGATTTAGCCATATTAAAATGAGTTTTATTTCGCAAAAAATCATAAGTTGTTTGAAACGAATCAGTCATTTCTACCTAGATGGGACGTTCAAGATTGCTCCAAAACCCTTTTATTAGCCTTGTACACTATCCATGGAGACCTAGGAAATGGCGTAATTATTCCACTTTGCTTTGCATTTTTGCCTAATAATAACAACAACAACATAGCGTCACGCCTTTTCCGATACGGGTCGGCAGAGGCACAATTGTGCCCACTTTGAGCCAGTTTTTCAATACTCCATTTTGCGTGACAGGTTGCTAGCCCATCGTCGCAGCTGTGGAGTAATGAAGGTTTCCTCACGATGTTTTCCATCACGTCCGTTAATGTACTTAAGGTAAATTAATTATTTCATTGGTACATGGTCAGGAATCGAACCTGCATCTCCTGTGTGAGAAGCAAGCGTGAAACGATTAGAACATGAGCCTCTTTAATAACCAAGTACTCACATATTGCAGGTGGTTACATAGTGGGCACGTAAACGTTCCGTTTAATAAAAGAAAATTTTAAAAATTTAAACCCACTTAAAAAAATATTTTAAAACAGCGACAATCAATGCATTACGTGAGGATTTTCCTGAATCAAATTTCAGTTGCTGTCATTTTCTGGATCGAAAAGATGTAACTAGTAATTTTTTAAATGTATTATTTGTATTACTTTTAGTGAGTCTATTTATATTAAAGACGCCAGCTATTATTGACTTCCTTGTTCTAAATTTGAAGTAATGCATATTTTAATCGATATGATAAGCAAATTACTAAGATCTTTATGTTTAAAATATTCATATATATTCAATTTACTGCATATTTACTTATTATGCTTAGTTCTTCAAATTCTAGTTAAATTTTAACTAAGACTGCTGCGCCTCCTCGATTTCCTGTCTTCTTAGTTTGTCGTGCCCTAGTAAATGTAGCAGTCACTTAATAGTGAGTTTTTTTCATCATTCGCTCGCATGAAATGCTCAGTTTTATTCTCCGATTTTTTTTTCTCTTTCGGCGTAGTTCGACTCGCACTTGACCGTTTTTTTTTGTGTGTGTTGTTTTCTAATATACAGTTCAGTGCAATGTCAAAACAATACCTTGGTATGCGCAGTAATGTAGTTAGCCGTCTCGGAGTCATCAGCGCACTTGGTCAGCCATCGTTTGATGGTGGCGCAGTCGGTGGGCGCGTGATGCGGTGCTCCGCACGTGAAGCACGTGACGGCCTCGCAACCCTTGCACTCGACGCGACGTGCACCCTCGCGCCTCGTTGCGCGGAATATCCACTATGTGATACGAAATAAGTTAGATAGATAGTACTTCTTTGAGTAATTATGTATATGTCACCGTCAGATAGTCAAAACCGTTATTTGATAAACGTTTTTTTCCTCGTTAGTTGGCCAACTATCGACAGATAGTAAAATTTAGCGTACTGCTTACTATATGACGCGTTAGTTGATAAACTAACGGTTATAACCGTTAAATAGTAAACTGGTTTAAACTTTAATTGCAAACGATATACCAGGGCAAACACTGCGGTAGCTTAGGTGACCGAATAGTCTTCGTATTAGGTTGACATGTAAGAACAAAAGAAACATTTATTCTGAACCCTGTCGGTCTGATTTACTATCTGTCGATGGTTGATCACCTAACGCGTTAATTTATCAACTAACGGTTTCAATTATCTTACGGTGACATAAACACTGGAGTAGATGCCTCAGCTTGATTTCTTGTTAAACCTATTAAGGTCAATTGACCCGAGTGCGCTTATTCTGTGCCGGACGGCTGCGACAGCTCGACGCATTGGAGTAAAAAGGGTTACGTAAATATGCCTTCACGTGTACTGAGCACAAACTACACAGGAAAATTAAATAAAAGTCAAGAAGTGACTTTCCACATGTAAGCTCTGAATTTTTGCTAAATCAACTTAATTTATTTTGTATCATTTTTTACTCATGTCGAGACGCCATGTGGCCGCCATGTTTCGCTGAAATCATAGAGCAACAAAAGAGGTCTATGCAGCAGTGACAACTGTCCGTGCATTAATTGTAAATTATGTAATGTGTTTTTGGAAGCGAAGATCTGAGATTATTGGGGTCTGTAACCACTAAGTGCCACTAGCAAGAAGGCGGGTTACCACTATGCTCTGAATAATTTTGACAACTCCTTAAACTTAGATCAAATACAATCAATTCAAAAATAAAAACAAAACCCTTCTGTTTTTCGCTTCACTGTAGTCAGGTAAAATAGCTCCGGCCGTTCCGACCACAATGACTTTTAGATAGGTACAAAATCAGTGTCACTTCTGCGGTGTGCAATCTCGGCCCGCCACCCGCTCCCCCTGTCATTAAGTTGCGACACGTTTTTGTTTGAGAAAGTGTCTCTATGCGATAGTTATAGTAACTCAATGTAGTTCTTAGCCAAATGGAGAAATGATTAGAACATTCCATACTATGATTCCATTACCAGTTATTCAATAGGAATCATGAATTAATTTTATTTTTGCTTTCATTTCCACAGATGGCATATCGGAACTGAACATATTAAAACACAATAATTTAATGCCAAAAATCGCGGGTTCAAACTGACAGTTGACAGTTTGGCGAAAACGGAACTATAGATTTTCACATAAAAAAAGGAAAGGGAGACTGACGCATATCTCTCTCTCTTACGAGTCCCGGTGGGGGCAGATATTTGTTTGATGAGAATGGATGTTTGTACTCTAGTAATGGCTGTTTTTATCTATCTGAGTATAATATTTATATATATAAGTATTTGTATCATTGTCTAGTACCCAAGATACAGGAAATCTTAGTTTGGGGCTATATCAATGTGTGTTAATAGTGTAATATAATAAAAAAAAGACAACAAATACTATGTTACTTCCTATGATGGGATGTTATATAACAAGTACTGTTCGACGTTACTTTAAAGCCATAATCAATAATAAATAAAATAAGAAATTTAAAAGAGGGCCTTTTATGTTTGTATGTCTCAAAATATTATTAAATGTGATAAATGTCTTAACCGATAATGTCTTTATTATAATTAAATCTTCTAAACACTATATAATATCAAACAGAATTTAAAGACATGCATAGCAGATCTACTTTCAGCCCTTTTACCTGACAATTAGGACTGGGACAAAATCTGAGTTCCGGGTGGGATTTCACATGATCCTTGAACATGAATAGTTGGTAGCGTTCACGGAGACTTGGATTAGCAACATGTGAAAGGACAAAATCCTCCGGCACCCGCACTTCACAATCTTGCTCCATACACTGGATGGTGTTGGATACAGCTGAAAGAAATAAAATATCATGTTTTTTTCTGAATGTGTTCAAATATCCTTAGAAATATAATGTGACACATAAGGGAGCTCCGTCACTGGGAACATTCACCCGTGATTTAACAATCCTACACCTAATTTTAAGCCTTTAGCCATTTACAGACTGGCAAGCAGCCTTGCGAGGCAAATGCCCAGCCAGATAAGACATGGCTTGACCTATAGGCTACAAACATAGAGAGATACTTCCTGAATGAACAATGCGCGAGGCAACTCACCCAGACAGTACACAGCTTTTAAGTAATGAAATTGCAGTTAGCATCATATAAACATGAAGAAAGGGTTCAAGACAGAATGTTACTAAAAACTCCTGGCTGAGTTACCTACCTTGCTTGATTTGTACTTCCAAGTGCATTGCCCAGCAGTCATTACAGAATGAGTGACCACAAGCCAGTGCACTGTAGTTGTTGAACATTGGTGAGGTTGCACAGACCGCACAGCTAGTCCGACTGCTGCTAGCCTGAACAGAGGGCACCCTGGACTTCACGTGACTGTATATCAACACTTCATTAGCATTCTCCTTGTATTTACTAATAATCTCTTGAGCATTCCATTCATAACTATGCAACATCACCTGAAAATGGCAGCAAGTTTGTTACAGGAGTTCATTATCAATTACAGACCATTTTATCTGGTAATTTAAGTATTACCTTCGCCAGTGAAGGCGTGATTTGAAGGCTGGTGCTGAGCAGTTCGATGGATTCGTTCAGCAACTTTTCTACTTCTTCAACCTTTAGGCAGGAGTAAACGAAATACTCTGGATCTAATTTGGAGGGGTCTGTCACCTCCATGTCGCAGTCATCAGGTGCGTCATCGTAATAGTTATCTCCGAATTCGTCTCCCTCATTATCGGAATATTCCATGTCGGAATCAGCAGACATTTTTTGTTGTAATTTACGACGAAGTTAACCCAAAATTCATCAAAATACTAAAACTATTCTTGCACATTAGAACGTTTTATATTGCACTATTAGAAACCAGACCGAAACCAAATCTTTTATAATTTTACTATGAAGATCAACAAAGTAGGTAAGCAAAAATTAACTAAATTACATCAAAAATATGTACAGAACCGAGTTGTATTTTGACTGTCAGTTCATTTTTCTATAGTGCGTGCAGTGCAACGAAGCCACAGAACAAATAGCGAAGCGAGGGCGCCTGCGAAAGAGTGATTCTCTGGTGTATCGTGAATCGATCATTCGGTTCGGTCGGTCGGAAGGGTCGGTCTGTGGTACAACAAACGATCGGAGCAACCGCGCACGAATATTGATCGAGTCGTGTGTGTCCGTCCACTAACCGGCCTCAAAACAAAGACAGACAGCTGTCATTTGAAGGTCACCTTGCAAAGTTCATCTGTGACAGATTTAAAATTTACAAAAACTCAGTGAATTGTATTGTGTACTTACGTAAATGTGATATTAAGTGTTAGAAAATACAATTACGTAAGTGTATGTTAAAATAGGTTTCCTAAGAATTAGGAAGTAAAACTTCATTGATAACGCTTTATAGGAAAGAGTAATGGAATCGCAATGTTATGTTTGTCTTTTTCAGGAGTCGAGGTTATTTGTAGCCTTCCAGGATGGAAGTAACCACGACCCAGAGGTTTATAGAGCGGGGTGCCCACAAGGGGAAGGGCCTGGCTGTGTTCACAAGCGGCGGTGATTCCCAGGGTATGAACGCCGCCGTTCGCTCGGTCGTGCGTATGGGCATCTATTTAGGATGTAAAGTGTACTTCATTAGGGAAGGTTATCAGGGTATGGTGGACGGGGGAGACAATATTGAAGAGGCAAACTGGTCATCTGTGAGCTCCATCATCCACAAAGGTGGCACTATCATTGGTTCAGCACGTTGTATGGACTTTATGTGAGTAAGAGTAAACAATTTAGCAATGTTTATTAGCAGTAACAATCAATGAAACAATCCCTCACACTGCAATCTAAATATTCGAAAGTGGAACTTTTTTCAATCTATCGCATCACTGATGTATTTCAAAAATTTATTAGGTACACAAAATTGCATTCAAAATTTAAGCAAAATTTTGACTGCAAAAAAGTACAGTAACTTCTTTATTAACTTGAAAAATAATATTACTTTTACTTAATTTATACTATATACTGCAGAAATAAATCCAACTTTTTTAGTTGCTAAAAATATTTCATTACAAATTATATGTTTCAGCAAGAGGGAGGGTCGTCTCCAGGCTGCCTTCAACCTTGTGAGCCGTGGTATCACCAACCTGGTTGTCATTGGTGGTGATGGTTCACTCACTGGAGCTAATCTCTTCAGAGAGGAATGGTCCAGCTTATTGGATGAGCTGCTTTCTAACAACAAGATAACTAAAGACCAAAGGGAAAAATACAAGCACTTGCACATTGCGGGAATGGTAAGCAGCATATTTCATTCAAGTTAAAGTTAAATTTAAATATTTAAGTATATTTGAATTGAACACATTTATCAGCATGTTCAGTTTAAATCCCAACTTTTGGAAAATAAGGAAACAATAAGGCATCTGTTGACAGCTATATTTTCACAAACTCTGTTGTCGCAGTTGTTGTCTAGAGTCAAAGTTCTGTAATGTCAATTACAATTGGTCCAAGTTATATGTCAAAGTCAGTAGTATTTGTCAGAGTCGATCATAGGATGCCAGAATTGTCATGGCTCTGGTCAGCCTCCTTTGGCAGTAATTCTTTCCTAACACCACAGACATACAATACTAGGATACTAGCCATCCCTAACAAAAAATCATACTCACGTAGATAGCAAAAAAATCCACCTAGGCAGAAATGGCGTTAGCCCTGATTGCTGCTTATTTGCTGTATGTTATTATGCTCTAGATGGCATAAGAGATTTATAGGACTACACTAGTAGCACCAGAATCAGATTAGACCTCAATATCATTCAAAACATGATCGTAAATTTTGCGACTTATTGTTAAGATGTCATGGCGCAATTGGTTTGATAAGGGTTTCATATCAGATGCACAAACCTTTGTTCTGGGTTGAAATACATTTCTATTTTCTTGTGTTTTTTAGTGCTTAAGTTTTCCTGTATGATATTCCATACCACCTTACCCTTGACATAAATATTGAAATGAATTCTTTCAGACCATATATTTCTCCAAAATTAATTGTAATTATTACTCTATGCTAACACCACCAATATTAGATGCTCATAGAATAATATCGGCCACTTATTACAACTCTAGCATAGGGAGTAAAGCAAATTTTACATAACTATTCTCACAGCTGTCAATAGCTGAAGCTACAAAATCACAGTAAAACATGCACAGTATGCTCTGAGAAGTGAGAACAATGTGTAATGGCGCAAGTTCGAAGCCGACTGCAACTACAGACGACATGTCGCCAGTGCAGTGAGCGTAGTTACGACGCGAGTGATCGAGACAGCAACCGTTGTTGAGTAGGTACGCTGTCACGCTCACTCGCTTCGTACCGACTCTGCCTTGCTGTCACACTCTAGCGGCATGTTGGATGCAGTTGCGCTCGGCGAACAATCTGTTAATTCTCCTTTAACAATTATTATTATTATTTTAGGTGGGCTCCATCGACAATGACTTCTGTGGGACAGACATGACGATCGGTACCGACTCTGCCTTGCATCGAATCATCGAGGCTATTGACGCCATTGTCAGCACAGCCTACTCTCACCAAAGGACTTTCATCATGGAGGTCATGGGCCGCCACTGCGGGTAACACGGTCAATAATTACTATTCATGTCCTTAAGGAGTTATAACAGACTTAGGAATTGTAGGATGGTCGCCCTATAGGATGATATGATCCGAGACAAACTGAGATATTTATAATTATCAGAAATTTAGAATCAGAATTATTTCATTTAGTCTGGATCAATGGCTAGGCGCAAGTGGATCCTAAATTTACAAAAAGAGAAATAATAAAAATTTGCGATTGTGTTGATGTTTATGATGTTTCCATTGCTTTAGATATCTTGCCGTCGTCACGGGACTAGCCTCAGAAGCGGATTATGTATTTATTCCCGAGTCCCCACCTTCAGTCGATTGGCCGCAAAAACTTTGTGATAAGTTAGAACAGGCAAGCTGACCACAGACACGATTGGGTTTCACGTTGTTCCCCTTGTTCTTTTGATCCTGCTGTTAAATAACCTTTATTCATTAACCCATTATTAAAATGCCCTTTTAGTTATCTTCCAGTTTACACCGCCCTTTGTACGGATGCTACTTATGTCTTTATTGGTGAAGACCCAGCGCCCGTTAACTGGGAGGAAAAGATGTGTGAAAAAATAGCCGAGGCAAGGAACTACTAGTTAATAATTGAGGGAGCAGTCTCGTGTAATACTTCGTTACTATCATTCTCATTTTATTCTTAATTGCAAGAATCATTTATAGCATCATCATCTTTAGTATCTGTAAGTTTTAATGTCGTCGCGTGATTGGAGTAATGTGGGGTTTCATATGCATTGCATGATGCAGATGGTGCTGCTTGTTGCAGTTATCTGGCATTAGTCGCCGCTCTGGCGAGCGAGGCTGACCAAGTATTCATTCCTGAGGATCCGGTTCCCAATAATTGGGTTGAAAAGCTTTGCAAGCGATTAGCACAGGTACGCCAGCTTAATTGGTACCTATCACTCAATATATTTTGAAATTATAACAAACAACCTTACACAGTTGATACTTGTATTCTTATATAGCTGCTTTGCCTTGGTGGAGTATTTAGAATGCGCTTTTAAGTCACGTCACAATAACTATTCAAGATAATTTTTGTTTCAACAATCTCACAATACAGATACACATTCATATCATCATCATATCATCGCAGTAATAAATCTATGAGCGCACGAATTCACATTTGAATTAAGGTCAATTGACAGATTCGCAAACTAATTTTCGGTCCACGCGGTAAATGGAGAATGATGGTAAAATATTAAAGAATATTTTATATGCTTTTATCGCTTTGCTGATTGTGTGTGGTCGGTGGCAGTTTCCCGCTTTTATGGACAGTATTTTGATGCCACAACTATTAGTTCTCTGTCTGATCAATTAGATATACATAATTGCTCCCGTTTTACATTCGAAATGATAGAATCCCATAGTCCCTGTAATATGTTATGTCATCAATTAGTGGTTCAACCTAAAATACTATCCCATGTAACTCAAAAATCTTTGTGACGTTTCCTTAACATTAGTTTCCTTAACGTATTCTAGACTGAATTTATTATTCAATTTAATTAACTTTTCAAATGCATGGTAGTCTATTCTATAGGTTATCGCTGGCTGATACGACCGTTCCCATAGAGCGAAATAAAATTCGTTCCAATATGGGTTTTAGGTTGTGCTCTGTAGATACACTAACGAGTGACACGATTGCGGGAAGCTCGCATACAGCGGGCTTTTGCTAAGTTATGTCGGAAATGTAAAGTATATCTACAGTGCACAACCAAAAACTTAACATTCTTTTGCCGGTTGGGAGCGGGTCCGTATAAGTCAGCTACTACCTTATTATTCGTGTTCGAATGCTCGTGTATCGTTTCAACTTCTACAACGATTTCTGACCAGGAGCGTAAGTCTGGACAGCGTTTGAACATCATCATCGTGGCGGAAGGCGCGATCGACCGCGAGGGCAAGCCCATCACGGCCGAGCTGGTCAAGAATGTAGTGGTGGACAACCTGCAGCAGGACACGCGCATCACTGTGCTTGGACACGTGCAGAGGGGAGGCTCGCCTTCCGCCTTTGACAGGATCTTGGTAAGGAATGAGGCCGCATTATTTTTGAATTCGCTATTGGACTGGTAGTCAAAACATATACTTTTTATGAACTGTCAAAACGGTAATCTTTTGTTCGTGAGTTAGTATAGTCATAGTCAAATGCTGTCTTTTTCTACACAAAAGTGTGTGCATAAAATTGAATTAATGGAATTCTGATATTCTCAAACATTTTTGTACAAATCGTTTCAACTTCCGACACGTTTCTAGATCTATTGGACTGCTTGGTCAAATACCTAATTATAAATATTTGTCCCATAGTGGGGCACTTCATTGACCCCCAGTTTCTGAAAGAGTGATCTAGTGGTCAACAGGGCAGTAATCGAAGATTTATTCAAAATAGCGGCACGTGATTGGCTAAAATTAGTTAAACAGGAGATTAACAAGTCGTCACAGCTAATTTTACTTTCGTAAACCGGGTGTCAGTCTGTCAGAAATTGCTCATATGCCAAGCCAACGCAAATGGATGTTAAAATAGTTACAATAGTGTTTCAAACACAAGCCGGCACATCACCTAATGATACCTTCATTACTTCAGTCATTGAATACCATATGTGGGAGAATAACATGATACCAGGGTGACCCATTTCGAAGAGTCAGCAGGGCAAAATCGGAAACTACATATAAGATATATAAGTTTTTGTTGTTACGAACCATGATATCGATTATGATCAAAACATGAAACTGCATCATTCGCTTTGAAAAAAAAGCAATTTTCTTATCCGGGAACCGAACTCGCAGATTTTGAATAAAAAGGGTCACTCGGGTTATTATGTATCTTGCAAACAGAAAGCAATCGACAAAAATTGCGCAATTTCTGCTATAAAAAGTCACAATAACGGATTGTAGCAAATGGTCAACGGTGCTGCCTCTAGCCAGCAATTACAAAACTAAAAAGTGTTGATGTTGCAAGTATCAGAATGAAAACGGTTAGCGAGCGATCGCTTTAGATAATTCGAATTTGGTTTGACACATTGCAACCGACTATTACGCGATGACATCGCTATCACTGCGCAATAGTTGCTAGTTGCAGAATTTTAATAAATAAGGCTGCCGGTAATATTGCACCATCCAATAGTGTTTTCTATAAGGATCGAAGTCTGGGAAGTATTGTCATTTGGCAAAAGAGTGGCAAGTGTTCAAAATGGGCCATCCTGTATATACGCGTAGTTTGCCAAGTAACTTGATTGGCAGTCACAATTATGTTTGAATATAAATAAAAGTAACAAACGTTAGTAAGAAACTTTTGTAAGTCTGGCTTACCTAGGGTTACCTGACAAAAAATTTAAAAAGCCAGAGAAAAAGCCTGATTACCATTGAAGAAGCCTGAGATTTCCTCAAATTTAAGCTTTGTAGGAAAAAAACGTAGTATTTTTTTAGATCTTGTTTATTACAATAACAAATAATATTCTTCCTATTATTTGTTATTGTAATAAACTAGATCTAAAACAATACTATCTATATGTTATTGAAAATTAAAAATATCCTGATTTTTCCTAAATTTGGCCGGAATCCTGAGGTGAACCTGAAAGCCTGAGATCTAGGTCCAAAGCCTGAGAGCCTGAGATGAGCCTGGAAAGCCTGAGATCTCAGGCCAAACCCTGCGATATGGTAACCATAGGCTTACCAGAGTCACTTTTAACAAACTTACTTGGTTCGTATTACCATAGTAGCTGTGGTTATCACACAAGCCTTGCTAACAAATCAGACTTGGTTCATTTTAGCAATACACTTTGCAGGCTCCCTCCGAAATGCTCGTCTGCTTTTAGTAGTCATTTATTTAGATTAACAGTTTTTCATTAACAGGGTTGTCGCATGGGTGCCGAAGCAGTTATGGCGCTGATGGAAGCGACTCCCGAGACAGAGGCCTGCGTGGTGACCCTCGATGGCAACCAGGCGGTGCGGCTACCTCTCATGGAGTGCGTTAGAAGGACCAAGGCTGTGGCGCAGGTTACTGAAATCTATATTCGTGTCCTACGGCCACTTGTCCTTAAGTACTCCGTCAGTACTTTGTCAAGCGCATCGATCCATTCTTGGATGTTGCGGGGCCGTATTTCTTCTCACTAAGGCATTTTTCAGAGTCATGCGGGTTTCATCACGCACGCGGGACTATGGGGTTGACTCTGAATCCGGGTGCTGTCAGCATGACGCCCTGCGTCCCGCATGACAAATACGCATGACACTGAAAGCGCACTAACGACTTCAATCAGGCGAGGTCAGAGTAATGGATGACTATTGCCTAAAATTTCTTACAGAGTAGTCCGTTTATTTTTTGTTACTTCAATACCTACTTAAAATTAACCGAATAAACCACCCCAGGACATTTCCATGCCAAAATTTAGATGATTCTTTTTCACATCAGGCTATGGCAGACAAAAACTGGGACTTGGCGGTCCAGCTGCGCGGGCACAGTTTCGCTCGCAATTTGGAGATTTACAAGATGTTGACGCGCTTGAAGCCGCCGAAAGAGGCGTTTGACGCTTCCGGAAAACCCTCAGTAAGTGGGCCATGCATATGATAGTCAGTAGCTTGCTCTCCAACATATAGTCTACTTCTTGTGACATCTCTCTCTGTGCTTTTTTTGTAACAGGAGTGGAGATGAGTTGATTAAACCTTGTATTATTTGTTTGTGTATATTTTATGTGAAGTAGAGTATACTTATTATATCATAGGGCGTAACAAGTAGATTTCTGTGGTAGAAGTGTATTGTCGTGACGTCTAAAAGGGTATAGCATGTTTTACAACTTCCGCACCGCTCAGCTAATAGGTAATTATGATGATTTAAGCCGATAAGGTCACGGCGACTTCTAAGGACTAAAGCGGGCGTCGCTGGCCTGCCCGGGTGTGGCTGACGTAGCCAGTATTGGTTTTAAACGTTCTTCCATACGTTGCACATTTTAGTGTGCCGTTCTCATAAGTATAGTGAATAGCTGGGGAGCAATTATAGGTGTATAAAAATACAACTTTCATTGTTCCCGCGATCAATTTTCGGGATTAAAGCAGTGTTGTGAAAAACACATATTGTGAAAATTGGCGCTGTAGAGAGGTGTCCTGTATGCAGCAGTGGGTCGATGAAGGCTGAGAATTAGATAATATTACAATAAGAAACTGACTGATTTATGTGTGAATTGATTTTATTTTCACGTGTATCATGTCAAACAAACCACGAGCTTAATAAACAATTAAAATACTATTGTAAATGCCAAAAATTGCGGGGTTCAAATGGACAGCTCGCGCGAAAAGAGGCTTACTGTTCCGATGACCTGTCTTCAATCAAAGAGACTTCTTCGTAAGGGACGGAGCTATGCGTCAACCTCCTTCTCCCTTTATAGAAAAGGAGAGACAGACTAACGGATACTTTCCCTAACAAAGAAATGTCATGTGAGTGCCGTGACGTCGCTTCCTCTGATGGGTGTTTTAAAAAACGTTCCATTGCAATTACTTTAAATTCGTGATTATTGTTGAAAACTAGTACTAAATAAAATAAGAAAACTTGCGTAAAAGGGGCTTTTTATGTTTTCTGGTCTTGACATATTATTCAATGTGCTAGTTATCGTAACTGCAGCTTCTCTATTTACTGCGGATTAAAGCAGTAACAGTAGTGTGAAAATTGGCACTGTAGAGAAGAGCAAAGGGTCGATGAAATCTGAGCATGATATTAATTTACAAGAATGTATTGACTGCTAGTCAAAATAGATACTTTTTAGGAACTGTCAAAACGGTAATTTTGTTCACGAGTTTTTTTAGCTGTCGAGACGACTGGAGTGTGGGGGATACAAGGCAGACAATTTGTGAAAGAGTTGGGCCGACGCCTCAGAGACAGAGGTTTTGACCACCGCTCCGGGGCATTTCTCATGCAGAGGATTTCCTTGGCTGTGCAGCGGGGTAACGCTGCCAGTGTGGAACCTTTGGCAGGGAGATGTCCTGGGGCGGATTGTTTAGTTAGTTTTTGGCATATAGATATATTATTTTATTGTTGATAGAATATTATTATTAATTTGTAATAGTGCATGATACTTGTATTTTTTTTTAATGAATAAATAACGTTTTACATAAATACGTGCATGTGACATCATAGTTAAATGCTGACTTTTTAACACAAAACTGAGTTTATATAATACAACTGCTGGAAATATACAATTCTGATGTTACATGTTTGTTAAAAATGGTTCAGCTTGAGACACGTTTCTAAATTTATCGGACTTCCATGTCAAATACTGTATTCCACCGATTTCCACCACGCTCAACAGGAAGGCTTCACGCTGGCAGTGATGCACATCGGCGCGCCAGCATGCGGGATGAACGCAGCGGTGCGTTCTTTCGTTCGTAACTGCATCTACCGCGGTGATACCGTTCTGGGCATTCACGACGGAGTTGAAGGCTTTATCACCGGCAACATCATCAAGATGGATTGGTGAGATATTTCTAGGAACAGTCGAAGAGTTTTCAATCCTGAATTCGTGGTACTTTCTACAAAAATAAGTAGTTCAGCGAATGATGCGGAACGAAGAATAAAATAAAGAACCATCCACCAAGTAGCATGTGCAACACACTGTCACCAGCCTAAGACTCCATCGAAATCCTATTGCGGTGCTATCAAATCAAATCAAATCAAATCATTTATTGCTGTCACATTACATTAAAAAAGGTGGTACAGGCAGGATACAGGTATACATGTGACGCCTCGTAGAGGCGTTGCAATTTTGAGAGATACAGGTTTTACTTAATATTACATAATTAATTACTTATTTCTATTACATTTAAAATGTTCATGTTAACTTGAACTTTAATAAATATTTATATTCCAACGACAATAGAATTCAAAATTAAAAAGTAACATCTACATTTATCTATAACAGTTTATAACAAGTCCCTTATATTTAAATTAAATTAAATCAAACTAAATCAATGTTAAATTATATTACGGCATGCTCCTAAATATTATTATTATTGTCTTGTCGATTTGTCATTATGTCATCTTATCGTCAAAAAATTCTTTTATATTGTAGTAGCTTTTGTGTATTAGGAAATTTTTTAAATGTTTGTTAAATAGCGTAGCTTTATCTATATTTTTTATACTATTTGGTATGTGGTTGTATATTTTTATTACCATGGAATGCGGCCCTGAGGATATTAATTTTAGTTTAGAGAATGGTACTTTTAATGTATGTAGGTTTCGGTCATTTCGTTTTATAGTATGTATTGGGGAGTACAGGTTGGGATGTTTTCTGACAAATTTGCAGGCTTCAAAAATGTAGATAGATGTAAGGGTTAATATTTCATGTTTCTCAAAAAATGGTTTACAAGACATCGTTTGGTCAATATTTACCAGTATTCTTAAACATTTCTTCTGCAAAATGAAAATGTCATTTACATCGGTACAATTTCCCCACAAAACTATACCATAAGATAGTCTTGAATGGGCGTATGCATAATATGCAGTTAAGGCAGTTTTAAAGTCTGTTACACGCTTCAAATGTCGGAGGGCATATATAAAGGACGACAGCTTATTTGTTAATTTTTGCATATACGGTTTCCAATTTATATGTGTGTCAAGGTCTATTCCTAGCAGCGTAGCAGAGGTTACAGTTTCTAATTTTTTATCTTTGTAATTGTATGTTATTTTTAGTGCAGTTTTCTGGTATGGTTTAAACTGGATTAACTTGGTTTTATTTAGGTTTAGTTGCAAATTATGACATTCTAGCCAATTTACAATTGTATTTAGTAGTGTATCTAATTTAGTTTGTAGTTCATTTGTGTTTGAGCAAGGTATTATAACCGAGATGTCATCAGCGAATAGTATACAGTGGTCATCTATTATACTTGGAAGGTCGTTTATATATATCAGGAATAATATACATCCTAAAACGCTACCTTGCGGGATAGAGCCTTTGGCAAGGATTTTGTCGGATCTAACGTGTTGGATTTGACAAGTCTCGAGGTTAGTATTTTCTATTTCTACAAATTGAACACGATTTTCAAGATATGATTTAAACCACTTATGCGCGACTCCTCTAATTCCAGTTTTATACAGTTTAGATAACAGTGTTTTATGGCAGACTCTATCATACGCTTTACTCATATCGAGTAGTAGGCCCACGGCATATTTTTTGTTATTTAGAGCTTCAAGAATTTTTTGCAAATATTTATATATCGCTAGGGTTGTGGAATGATTTTTTCTAAATCCATTTTGGCTTTTATCAAAGATGTTAAATTTTTCATAAAAGGAATAAATACGTTTAACCATTACTGTTTCAAATATCTTTGTTGATGTTGGTAATAGTGAAATTGGTCGATAGTTGTTTGGGTCAGTAACATCTCCCTTTTTATGGATAGGTTTTATTAGTGATATTTTTAGGTCTGTCGGAAATATACCTTCAGAGAAGGATTTATTTACAAGTTTAGTATACGGGGTTGTTAATTCATTTGCGCATCGTTTTACCAAAAAAGGAGGGATTTCATCTATGCCACAAGATTTTTTATTCTTTAAGTTTTTTATTACATTTAATATTTCCTTTTCATCTGTTGGATGTAGATAAAAGGTGTTTTCAATTATGTTGTCTTGGCTTGAATTGTTACGGAGACCAGGATTTTCGTCTGAGTTTCCTATTGATGCAAAAAAGATGTTAAATGAATTCGCCACCAATTTGGGGTCATGTATTATTGTATTGTTTATTTTGAGTTTTACGTTATTTTTAATTTTTTGTGTTTTTTTATTTGTTTCTTCGTGGATTATTTGCCACATTGAACGAGATTTATTTTCTGAATTGTTGAATTTACTTATATTGTTTAGTTTTTTAGATTTATGAACGGCTTTTTTTAATGTTGTACAGTACTTCTTGTAGTTGTTTTGTAAGATTTCATTTCTACTCTGTGATATTAGCATTTTTAGCAATCTTTTATTTCTGCATGATATTTTTATACCTGACGTTATATATGTTTTCTTAGAATTAAATTTAATTTTTATTGGTTTTAATGGAATACACTTATTTAGGGCATTTTTTACAATTTCTTTGAAAATGTTATAGTTCTCATTTATATTTTTATTTAGTTTAAATTTGTGGTCCCAATTTATTGTAAATAGTTCGTCTTTGAATTTATTTATGTTAGTTTCAGTGTATCTTCGTTTTAACATTGTGAGCTGTTTAGGTTGGTATGTAGTGAGAGGTGTGGAAAACAATATTCCTCTATGGTCTGAGAAGCCAAGTTCGTCTATTACTACTTGAGTATCTATTTTGAAGTTAGTAAACAAAAGATCAAGGCATGTAGAGCTACTGGCTGTCACTCTCGTGGCGCCTTTAACTTTTTGGTGGAAGTTGTAAGTTAACATTAAGTTAGATAGTGTTCTTTTTGCTTTGTTATTTGTAAGGAAATTCACATTAAAATCGCCTCCAAAAATTACTTTCTTATTGTTGTCTTTTAATGCTAATAGTTTAAGGAGTTTTTCTAGGCATGTATAGAAAACTTCCACCTCTCTGTTACTATCTGGCCTATACAAATTTATAATTAATAAGTTAATTTCGGGTATTTCGATCGCGCATGTTTCAAAAATATATTCTAACGATTGTGATTTAATGTCAGTTCTTTCGATGTAATTTAGCGTAGATTTCACCAATATGCATACACCACCGCCTTCGTGCTGTTCTCGACAAAAGGACGAACCAGGTGTGTAGTTGTTAATATTTAGTAGCTTCAATTTTTCTTTATTCATCCAAGTCTCAGTTATGCATATGACGTTGATGTTAGGTTGTTCTTCTATCAGTGCTTCGAGGAGGTGGATCTTGTTATATACACTTTGCATGTTCTGGTAGAGTAGTTTGAGGTTTGTTTCGAAAAAAATCATTTCTTGATGCGTTGCTAGTATTTGGCGTACGTTGTTTTGGGTGTGAAGGTGAGGTTAGTTGCTCTATATTTGATCTCTCGAAATCTTCTCGTGATTTTCGCAGGTTTTGTTTATTAATTTCTTCGTTTGTTAATTCTTTCCCATTCAAAATCAGCTTATTATTTTGTATGACTGCATGGTGGCCATTTTTCCTTGCTGTATTTAGTGCTTGTTTTAATTCCCTTCTTTCATGTAAGGCTGTTCTAGTTAAGTATTCAGTAACTTTTAATCCGGTTTCTCTGAAATATGTAGAGTTTTCCATTATGTACTTTCTCATTCTTTTACTTATAAGCTCTATTTTTATTGGTCTGTTGTAGCCTTTTTTCCCTATATATGTTATTTCCTCTATATATCCCGCCAGGTTCACATTTAGCACTTCGTAGAATATATTTGTAATTCTGTCTACAACTTCCTCCTCTTTCTCCCAATAATTTTCTTGTAATCCATGTAATACTATTACCTTATCTGTGTCTTTGTTATACTGTTCCATTGAGCTTAAGTTTTTTGTTTCTTTTTGGAGTTTTTCATTTTCAGTTTGCAGTGTAGAGCATTTCTCTTCTAGTGATTTTACTTTCAGGTCTATTGTAGCGATTTTATCTTTCATTATTGTTTGCTCCTTACTTGTACTTTGTATAAATTTTTTAGAGTCTTCTTTTAGCTCAGATATGATATTACTTATTTGAGTTTGGAAGAAGTTTTGTATAGATGTAGCTATATGTTTGTTGTTTTCCTGTAGTATGGACGTGAATTTTTGTATGGATAGTTTTTCGTTTTCGTCGTAGGACGATTTATCTGGATCGTTTGCGGTTTCATTTTTTTGACTTTGATTTATTGGGCTTTCACATACTAGAGTGTTTCCTAAGGGCGAGCACACTGAGTCGTCATCATAAACAGAGTTGTTTAGGTTTTGTTTTGATAGCTTTTTCCTTACCGTTATGTTTGTATTATCTGGGTAGTTTGTAATATCGATTTTTTCTTCAGGCTTCTGTAGCAAGTTTGTTGTGCTATTTTGCTGGTGGGATCGGATCGGTGTATTTGTGTTGTCTCCTTTCGGCTCCCTTGACCGGCAAAGTGGGCACTTCCATGAGTTCTTGTGATCGATAGTCATTGTGTTGTAAAACCGCTTTTCTGGTACATTTGCACATTCTAAATCATAGTTTTTGTTGCATTTTGAACATCTTAAAAATCTCCTATCAAGAATTTCATTGTGGCATCCCGCACATAAGTTCGCCATATTCATGAAGAAGTTGTGAATTGTAAGTGAATAAAATAATCAAACGTTTCGATTTAATTTTTAGCGCCACCAAGCGTGTGGTAGAGGAAGCTCGATGTCTATCTACTGGGTCTGTCGTCGAAAACCCAGCTGCATCTGTTTGGGAGGTTTTCCTCTATCACTCCATAGATGGCGCTGTATCCGATATCTATTTTGATCTTGATGATTCACGGAAATATTGATGTCGAGATTTTTGAGGTTATATTTTACTTTTATTTATTATTTTCAATTAATTTGATATAATCGATTTGTACTCCCCAACGCCGGAAGGTGGCGCTGAAAAATTTTCGCCCTCTGTTGGTGAGTAGCAGAACTACGACTTTTGGTATGATCTGATCGATTATGGATTAGTACTTCCCAACGCCGATAGGTGGCGCAGAAAATGTTTGCCCTCTGTTGGTGAGTAGCAGAACTGTGGCCTTTGGTATGATCTGCTGCTGTGTGGCGTTCAAATATTTGAAAAATTTAACGTTTTACGTTCGGTTTGAGGTTATATTTTTGGACTCACTTCGAGAACACGCTTGTTTCCTGGTATTCCTTAGCTCATGGGATAGCTAGGGAGCACTTTAGTGATGCTGTACAGTCCGGGGTGTCTTTTTATTGGGGTTTCACTTGTTAACACTGCATTGTTTGACTTTCACAGAATTGTTTATATCTCACTATATCTTCACAGAAACTTGTAGATAACGATTTTGCTGAGTTAATTTTGTAATAGTAATGTTTTGAGTCAACATTTACACTGGTTTTATGATTGTTACTAATTTTTGTTATTAAAATGCACGGAGCAACTGTTTTCGTGGAGCTAGCGCCCTCTGTCCTATCCATGTACCAATGAGATAAATTACTCTCCCTTCTAAATGTCAGGCAAGTGGAGGCCAGTTTAGTGCTAGACAGCAACACATTAGAATTAGTAAATGATACGAAGTTTCTTGGAATAACCATTGATAACAAATTGCAGTGGGGACCCCACATGGATAAATTAGCTGGTAGATTAAGTCCGACTTACGCTGTTAGTAACATAAGACAAAACACGGATGTGGCTACATCTAGGCTAGTATATTTTATTTACTTTCATAGTGTCATGTCCTATGGTATCTTGTTGTGGGGGAAAGCAGCGGTTATTCAAACTACTCCTTAAGAGAGCGTTTTAAAGTAATTGACATACTAACTGTAGCTAGTCAATTTATTTTTGAAAATATAATGTATGAAAGCAAGAACCTTACAACATTTCCCAAATTTAGCGAAATCTGTAATGTTTACCTAAGAAATAATCACAGACTATTTGCGCCCCGGTATAGACTCGTAAAGGTTAGCAATTCTTTCAAGGGTCTGTCAGTGCATTCTGTACTATAACAAGATACCTCTAGAGATTTGAAATTGCCAATTGAGCAATTTAAAGAGTGTCAAAAAAGGGATATTATAATGTTCAAGATTACTTAAGACACCGGCGGACAGCCGATCAAGTGCAACATGAGGCAAGCGCCAATGTTCGTTCGACATATCGCTATCTCTCTCTCCTCACGCGTGCGGGCGCACAGTGGGACGGATTTCGAAATTGCGGACTTACGTTTTTTGTTTCATATCCTTATTTGATTTATGGTAATCGATAGTCCTAATTAAGGCAACCATATGTTCTTAAAGGCCTTTTTTAGCTAACAAAATAAGTAGTTTTTAAGATTTAAAACATTTATTAAAAACCGCAAAGATAACTTTGTCATCATACAAACACTATGAAAAACAAAGTTACAACATAAACATCCAGTCACATAATAACTTGCTACAACGGAACCCTTCATGGGCGAGTCCGACTCGTACTTGGCCACTTTTTTATTTATTCAAAGTTTAAAGTAGTGATTCTGGAGGATATTTCAAAATTGTTAAAAAAAAACGTTGGGTCAAAACTTTTTTTGTGGACCTAGGAGATAGCAAATGACCCCCTTCTATCCCCCATTTTAATTTGGCAAACGATGCACCAAACAGCCTGTATTTATATAAAAAATAATCGCTAAATAAGTTCGTAAGCTTGAAACTCGCGAACAGCTTGATCGATTTAGATGAACATTTTTTATAAACTCTTCGTTAAGTCTTAGGTTCTTTCCGATAAAATAATTTGAAAATCTCAAAGTGTGTTCCCTTTGCGATTATCGAAATGCCGATATATCGAAAAATCCTTCGTTCAATAGATGGCGTTGGTAGCAAACTGCTACAGTCCAATAGATTTTGACAGGAAGACGTCTGTTGCTAGTAAACAATAAAAGTCAAAGTCAAAAGTCAAAAGTGTTTTATTTGTGAAACATAGGTGATGGCTGCATAAATACAGAGATGTTCTTACAATACTTCGTGTTGCACTATGTTTTGCCAATTGGCGTACAGAAACTTGGCTTAATATATATCATGCATATCTGATATTAAGTTGGTACATGATTAGTAAGCAGTTCTATTGTTTGTAAAAAGATAAAATAATGATATAGATGATGTCAGATTGGGATAATTAAATTAAAAATATAATAATAATAAGTCGTAAATCACTACAAACCATTTATGTTATCATTCAAATAATCAAAAACTGAATAATAGCACTTATTCGTAAGCAGAGTTATCAGTTTACGTCTTAGAAGTGGTATTGGCAACAGTTTAAGTTGTATTGGTAATTTATTATAAATCTTTATCGCAAGGAAACATACACTTTTGCGCGTCAAAGCTGTTTTTCCAGGATATTGGAATAAATCCTCCTTAAATCTTTGTCTCAAACGTTCACTATTGTAATTGGCTTTTTCAAACAAGTTTGGGTTATTTTTTACGAACATTACCATTTCTAAAATGTAAAGAGAAGGCATTGTCAAAATGTGTAGATTTTTAAAATGTGATACACAACTATCGGTTTGTTTAAGACTACGCATTGCTCTGATACATCTTTTTTGGGCTTTGAACACCGCCTCCTTATTTGTAGAATTTCGCAAAGTGGACGCTCCAAGACCATGGTATGCAGTTATTACAGCGTCGGTACTAGCTTTCTTTGTCAGTTTATGCAGAGCATAGGCATACTGGTTCAATTTTAGGCACACTTGCTCATAATGTGAATTCCATGGCAGGTGGTTATCTATATTTACTCCTAGAAACTTGGTAGAAGAAACTGATTCAATCATCGTCCCTTCATAATTACAAAAAATTGGTAAAGGCAGTTTACGTTGATAAAGTGCATGATTTTCGTTTTTTTCAAGATTAATTAATAAATTATTTACATTTAGCCATTCAATTATGTCCTTTATAGTTTTATTAATCTCAATTTCATAATCATGAACATCATCATGTTTAATAATAATCGTGCTGTCATCAGCAAATAATACCATAGGATGTTTGACGTGCCGGGGAAGGACGTTAATATAGAGTAAAAATAGTAGAGGCCCGAGAACACTACCTTGCGGCACGCCATACATGATTTGCCTTTTTTTAGATCGGTAAGACCTTACATATTTAGTGTGCATGCATATTGGAGAAAGTTCAGTGTATTGATCTCTATTGCTCAAATAGGATTTCAACAACTCCAAAATGTTGCCACGAATACCATATGCATTCAACTTCCTCAAAAGAATGGAATTATCTACATAATCGAATGCTTTAGTCATATCCATAAATATGGCACACACTTGATTCCGCTTATCTAAATTTTCTAATACTGGCTGCACAAGGTCATATATTGCCATATTTATGGATTTTTTTCTACGAAATCCTTTCTGTTCTGCGACTAGCAAATGATATTTCTCCAAATAACTATAAAGTGCCTCGTATATCACCTTTTCTACTACTTTAGAAAATACCGTCGCTAGAGCAGTGGGTCTATAATTTGATACATCCGTTTTGTCCCCTTTTTTATGTAAAGGTTTTATAACAACAGGCTTTAGCTTGTCTGGATATACACCAATTGAGATGATGAGGTTAACAATGTGACTTAGAGGATGGGCAATTACATGCAATACCTGCTTTACAGCTTTAGTATTTATGTCGTCATATCCAACACTATTAGTGTTTTTGAGTGATTTAATTATAATTTTTATGTCATGGGGAATCGTAGGCGTCATATACATAGATTGGCTACAGTTAGTTTTTGGATTACATTGTACAACACTGTCTTTGGTTACAATTTGGTCGATAAAAAAATCATTGAAGGCATTGGCTATATGGTTTGGATCAGTGATTGTCACGTCGTCCTTAATAAGCTTTAATATTGGCTCTTTGGGGAATGATTGCTTATTTGTATTTATAACTTGCCAAGTAGCTTTTGATTTGTTGGTTGATTGTTTTATAAAATGGTCATTTTGTGAGCGCTGCGTGAGATTTAGTATTTTTTATATCTAGTATTATATGCTTTAAAGATATTTTTATTAACTTTATTAGGACAAAGTCGATACATCCACAGTAAACCTCTTCTCCTCTTGCTACACATTTTTATCCCTCTAGATATCCACTTGGGTTTCATTGTAGATTTAAGTTTTATTATTTTGAAAGGGAAGCACAAATTGTAAAAACAGGTGAATGTATCTATAAACAATTCATAAGCTGATTTTACATCACTGCACTGTAATACATCCGAGAAAGACAAGCTATATATATATTTCTTAAATAAGGCCAAATTTTCTGAACTGAAATCTTTTTGTTTTACTCGCCAACAATTAATGAAACAGAGGTCTTCTTTACGGGGCATTTTAGTACTTGAGCCGTATGGTCCGATAAACCCAGTACAATAACTTTTCCCTTGGAGCCTTTAATAATAAGTGGAACTTAAGTGCATTTGAGATAACTTGTCCCTTCGCCGTTAAGTTAGTAGCAATGAAACCGGTGTTGCTAGCTTTGAAAAATGGTTTACCCAAAAGCTAGGGAGAAAATATCATATCTAACTCCTACTATAAATGTTCATATACATTGCCGATTCTCATAGGTATCATTTGTATATAATTTACTATATTTCTTATTGTGACAAGGTGGTAGCTTCAACGCTGCTACCTTATTTATGAAAGCGGAGAGTTGTAATGTGAATCTGGCAACCGATATTGCTTTTTCCCATTGTTTTTGTGACAGTTAGTTTAGTATAAGGGAATTTAAAGCTGAAATCTACTTCCAGGTCCGACGTGACTGGCTGGGTGGGGCAGGGCGGCGCGTTCCTCGGAACCAAGCGCACGTTGCCGGGAGACAAGAAGGCCGAGATCGCGGCGCGCATCAAGCAGTTCAATATACAGGGACTGCTCATCATCGGCGGGTTTGAGGTTAGTTTGGTGTTTGTCGGAGTATGTGTAATTTTAACACACTTTTTGTAACTAAATAACATCGTGCAACAAATCTAGGAATACTTCCTTAGTATGCAGATTACAATACAATAATATGGTTCCATCGAGCTGGTCTGGGAATCCTGAGTAGAGGGAACCCTGGGATGTTTAATGCAAACCCATCGTTAGATTGAATGTGACGAGTCCTATTAAAAACTGGTGATTTTCTCATCATCTGATGATGGAAGGTGGTAGAGGGAAGACTGGTATTCTTGTAAACCCATCGAGTTTGGACTCGCTTGATTCGTTTTAAAAAGATGGTTGGTTTCAAAATGGTTTTTTTTTTCGTTTTTTTGACTACCTACTATGATTTTCACGTCAAATATTGTGCCAAGCCACATGCTCCTGTGTCTTGTCGTGTCTTCTTGTCTGTTCATCGGGAATCGCGCCAAAGCGGGGTCATTCTCAAGCGCCTCATGCCATGTCCTTACTATTCAAGTCTGCAGCCAGGTGGACGCGCACCTAGACACGCCGCAGGAGCCGCATCGCATTTTCTCATGGCCTCGCGCAATACGCGCCGTAAGAGCCGAAGGCGCCGCACGCGCCGCATGCACAGTGCTGTCCGTCGGAATCGTATCCACTTCTCTAATATCTTCTGTATAGAACGAACGTTCGTAGTGTCTATGGAACTTGATCCTGTTATTGTCGTCGGTTGCCTATTATTAGAGGAAGAAATTAATTCATGATATTAATTTAAAAAGAGAACAGTTTGGAGAATATCACACATTATTTCATGACTTGCTAAAGGATGATAAACTCCGCTCAAGTTCAGGCAGCTGTTGGATATCCTGGGAACGCATCTAACTAGATACAATACATTATATAGAAAGGCAATTGGACCAGAAGAAAGGCTCGTTGTTTTTTTGATCGAGTTTGGGCTCGTTTATTTTATTATGTAGGCATTTATTTTTTCATTTAAGTACCTAACTAAATAGTAAATCACAATGATAGATAATACAAGTAAAATAATTTTACGAGCTAGATTAACCAGTTTTTAATAAGCTTAGCATTACAAAGAAAAAGTTAAACGGTCAATGGTATGGCTCCTCATTTATCCTAAATATTAAATATTCGCTTATTACGAAACCTCCGGATTCACAGTCAGTCTCCTCAATGACCTGGCATGATTCAAAACCAATGTTGGAATCGATCGGCTGTTGGGTTCCTGGAATTATCTGGTAGCATTCATTTTCAGGTCGATTACTATAATGGCGTGGCAGCCGGGATTCAGCTGAAGACGATGAGCGAATGTTGGAATTGATTGGATGAGGGGCTCCTGGTATTATCTGGTAGCATTCATTTTCAGGTCGATTACTATAATGGCGTGGCAGCCGGGATTCAGCTGAAGACGATGAGCGAATGTTGGAATTGATTGGATGAGGGGCTCCTGGAATTATCTGGTAGCATTCATTTTCAGGTCGATTACTATAATGGCGTGGCAGCCGGGATTCAGCTGAAGAGGATGAGCGAATGTTGGAATTGATTGGATAAGGGGCTCCTGGAATTATCTGGTAGCATTCATTTTCAGGTCGATTACTATAATGGCGTGGCAGCCGGGATTCAGCTGAAGACGATGAGCGAATGTTGGAATTGATTGGATGAGGGGCTCCTGGAATTATCTGGTAGCATTCATTTTCAGGTCGATTACTATAATGGCGTGGCATCCGGGATTCAGCTGAAGACGATGAGGGTGTAGTAGTAATTTCTGGAAGCATTAATCTACAGGAAGTCTCTTCGTTACTCATTTATATTTCTACATTATGTACCACATTTGGAATAAAGCTGATTTGAATTCTAGTTGTTTCTTCGGGGGAAACCTTTCACAGGTTTCGCCATTGTAATAAAAAATCCACCAAAGGAGCGGAGTTTTCTGTTGTCTTTGATACATATTCTTTGAAAACTGATGCCACAGTGGGCGATTGGGGAGATGTTGATGGCGTTGAAGTGTATGGTGTATATCTGGGGTTGTGAGTTGGCGTAGAGTTGACCTTGACATATTAGACGAAGATGAATCGGAATGATGTAAATCACCCCCGGGAGAATAAATACCAGATTGTGGACTTTGAGACAATTGCGTCCTAGTTCTCGAAACGTTGATTGCTCTATTTTCTTCATCTGTCAAGTATGGTGCCAGAAAACTTAACTCTTGATAGTACTTCGGAGGTTTAAGTCTGTCGGCTGACTGACCAATTTTTGCTTTTCGCAGGTTCATTGCTTTTCGAAAAAATTTCCTGATTCTTGGCCTCTTGCATCTTGTACCTGTAAAAAAAACGAAACATATTTTAACCATATTTTTTACACATCGATTAATTTAACAGAGAATAGAATTTGGATATTTAAAGTCAGATTATAAGATACCTTCTAGTGAAAACCGCATTCCTATTTATCGACATTTTTTATTTTGAAATATAGGATTTAAGCAAAATTACCAATAGGATTTGAATTTACAATGCATATTTTTAACAGAGTTTTTTGCATATTTCTAATTACCGGTAATACGTTTGCATCTCTAGCTGAAAATTATCGATTGGGCGAGACTACAATAGGTGAAACAGTTTACTCGACCTGCAAAGTAATTTGGGAATTCATACAACCTATCGTAATGCCTACACCAGACGAAAATTTACGCCTTTCATCAGAAGCACGTTTTCGCAGTAAATGAATTTTCCGTATGCAGTAGCAGCACTTGATGGCAAACATATAGTAACATAAGCGCCTGCACATAGTGGCTCTAATTATTATTGCTATAAAAATACTTCAGCACTGTATTACGAGCACTGGTTGATGTAGATAAAAAGTTTATTGCCATAGACGTTGGTGCTTTTGGCAAAAACAGGTGCCAGAATATTTCAAAATTCAAATATAGGACAAAGTCTAAGAGAAGGAAATTTAGGTAAGCCTCCACCAAGATCCAAACCCAATGGAAATACTTTGCCACACGTGATCGTGGGGGACGAAGCTTTCCCATTATGCACATACTTAATGAGGCCTTATTCCCGTGATGATGCTAGAGCAGACGAAGAAAAAAAGATGTTTACCTATAGATTAAGCCGCGTAAGAAACGTAGTGTAAAATACTTTTGGATTGCTATTGAGAAAATTTTGATTATTTGAACACAGACTAAATATGTCTCATGATCACACTGTAACGGTTGTACTAGCAACATGTTGTTTACATATTTTTTTAACAGATGATATATGTTACTGGTCGCAAAGACATCAGATCCATTTGAGTGACACATGACGTGGATAGTAAATTTTAATGGGCTGGAGGAAACACAAGAAACAGTATTTTAGAAGTCAGAAATGCCTTCAAGGACTATTTTTGTTCAGAAGCCAGTTCAGTTGAATGGCAACAACGAGGAGTTCGAGTTGGAAGAAGATTACAGTAATTAAAATGCGATGACAGCGATATAATCGTGATTTGGAACTTGTTTGTCTTAGATTTAGATGTATCCTGCAAGTTTTTATTCCGATTAAACATGAGCTGTGACAATTTCAGTTCAAACATTATCGATTAGAAAATAAAAACAGATACGTACTTAAAGAAATTGTCATAATAAAATTGAATATTGTTGCTGGTCATTTGCCTTCGGCTTCTGAACCTATCTTAAAGTACTTTTAATATGAGTGTAGATAAAGAAATGTTAAAATACAAATCCGGTTCGGACTTGACTAGTTTTTTGAAGAATAGGTATTTTAGCTCCCAAAATTCCGATCACTGATAATTAGGCATTAAAACACTCGCGTGATCTTATTATGAAACGAGCCGGTCTTGTTTTAATACCCCTTATTATGCAACAGTTACATAAGCTACTAATTGTGTTGTATGTTTAAAGGTGTAAAGAAAAATATAAAATTATACTTACTGTCCTCGGCTAGTTGCTCTGCGATTTCTTCCCAAATATTATCACGTCTCTGCTGATTACTATATTGCGAATGTTGAAGGTTGTACAACTCTTCGTATTGTTGCAATATTGCAATCAAAGCCGAATCACTTATGTGTTAGTTTAAGATTTGACATTCTCCAAGTGTAGTAACCTATGTGTTTCTTATGGAAATAACTCTTTTTGAATTTTGAATGTTGAATTTTGGGCGCTGACGGACGAATTGACAGACGTACAGACAGACAGCGGAGGCTAGTAAAGTCCATAGGCTTAGAAGGTGTGGTTATACACTCGCACGCAAATGTGGTTATTATCCTTATACGGACAAGGTTATATATCCAAGAAGCGGCACGTGCCAAGGAGGCGTGACCCCATCTAAGCGATTGGACTTTATTAGGGTCCCCTTTACCACCATTCGGGTAAGGAACCCTAAAAAATACCCAGAAACTACAAAATCCGACTGTTTCTCCCCAGGCCTACCAAGCCGGCCTCGAGATCTACGAAGGGCGCGTCCAGTTCCCCGAGTTCCGCATCCCACTGGTCGTGATACCGAGTACCATCAGCAACAACGTGCCCGGCACCGACTTCTCCCTGGGCGCCGACACCGCGCTCAACGAGATCACCGAGATCTGCGACCGCATCCGCCAGTCCGCGCAGGTTACTTGTGTACCTTATGTAGCTAGCAACAAGGTGCATGTTGATACCGAGTACCATCAGCAACAACGTGCCCGGCACCGACTTCTCCCTGGGCGCCGACACCGCGCTCAACGAGATCACCGAGATCTGCGACCGCATCCGCCAGTCCGCGCAGGTTACTTGTGTACCTTATGTAGCTAGCAACAAGGTGCATGTTGATACCGAGTACCATCAGCAAACCACAATGTGTCGACATCGATACCGGCTGATACCGCTATGGCAATTGAGTATGAAGCATATTCCCTGTCGTGATACCCTGTGTTATTAGCCGGGATGGTGACTCGCCACTTTGTACCAGTGTGCAGGGAACATAGTCCTCTTTGGTGTAGAGAACCGCCTACTTTAATGAAATTATCATATATTCTGCTGCTATAAATAAGGCATTTTCTCGATGTTACAGGGTACAAAGCGTAGAGTGTTCATCATCGAGACGATGGGCGGATACTGCGGCTACTTAGCTACATTAGCCGGTACGTTTTTTTACGTTGTATACAGACATATTGCTTCCGGCCCCACACTAGGATAACCTGTGCCGTGGGAACCAGAAACAGTGACCAAGGCCTGGGGTTTTTTTCGTCTTTCCTTATTCGAACTCGGGACCTCTCGCTTGGGAGGAAAAGCCTCGAACGGCAACGGCACAGCGGTCGTCAAATATAAGTTAGCTTCTAATAGGTACAATTAAGAGAACCTGATAAATGCTTTTGTGTGAGAGCTTCCCTCCGTAAACTACTTCGACGAAGTGTGAGACGTGTCTATGTAAGATACGTCAGTTAAGTGTACTCTAGTCAAGTAGCCAATTGGCCGGCCCTGTGCCTAAGAACAATCGCCTTCTCGCCTGTGCGATGTATTCATGTGAAACTGGTGTCGTAAAAGCATAACTTGCATGTTCAAGGCCTGGCCGGCGGCGCAGACGCAGCCTACATCTACGAAGAGAAGTTCTCCATCAAGGACCTTCAACAGGATGTCTACCACATGGCCTCCAAGATGACTGGCGGCATCCAACGCGGCCTGATCCTGAGGAACGAGAAGGCGAACGATAACTACAATACGGAGTTCATCTACCGTCTGTACTCGGAAGAGGGCAAGGGGCTGTTCACTGCTCGCATGAATGTTCTGGGTATGTTCCTCTTCTCATCATCCCATTACCCAGTTTTGAGAATAAAGGCATCGTCAAGAACAAGTCACTGAACCCGATCGCTTTCAGCTCGAGTTCATTGCTTGCTGACTATATCGCTACGTAGTCCGTCCGATCGTATGCAGCCCGAGTTCATTGCTTGTCGACTATCCTCGCTACGTAGTCCGTCCGATCGTATGCAGCCCGAGTTCATTGCTTGTCGACTATCCTCGCTACGTAGTCCGTCCGATCATATGCAGCCCGAGTTCATTGCTTGTCGACAATGTCTGTCAAACATTTTTCTTTTTCTAGCCACTTCTATCTGTGAGTTCCTACAATTGACTTCTTTGTATTACAATCTAAGACTAAAATCATGTTTTGGCATCTGTTGGTACTCCTTAAGTACAAATAAATAAATAAAAAAGCACTAGCAAAATATACTTTCAGCCAAACATATTTAATGAATATTTAAAATTAATTTTCGAGCAAATGCCAGATGTATACATGAAATCTGTAGAAAAGGCCTATAGGTATAGAGGTAATCTCAGCTGGTTATAATATTAATTTGTACATTATCCACGCGTTATATTACAGGACACATGCAGCAAGGTGGCTCACCAACCCCATTCGACCGCAACATGGGCACTAAGACTGCAGCCAAGTGTCTGAGCTGGCTGGTCGAAGCGATCCAGAAGGGTCCCGCCAACACGCCCGATACTGCGTGCTTGCTCGGAGTTGTCAAACGGCAGTATAAGTTCTCTCCGCTTGAAGATCTCAAGGCGCAGACTAACCTCAAGTAAGCGTTTGTTTTACTCGTGGGCGTTTTGTTTTTAATCAAAAATAATCAAATCTAAATTTCTTTATTACCGTAGATATTTACATTTACTTAGCAAATGTCGTTTTTTGCTTCTTCTCTACATAGGAGCAATGTGGGAGAAGGAGGGCGAAGAAACTCCCATAGATTGATTTTTAGATCTCTTTTAAAAATTGGTTGTGTATCACTAGTCTTCACAAAATAAAATGCCCGTTTTGCCAACTGTCTTCGCGACGTAACTAGTGATGTAACCGTAAGACTCGATACTCGATACCTCGATAAATCGATTCAAGTTTGCATGAGTATTTGATCGATTTGAATATTTATTGTAAAGTGCATTGGATTAAAATTCTGATTAGAAATTTTAACTCAAAATTTGATATTTGTTTGTAGGTATTTTAGAATGATACAATGTTAAGTACAGTATTGTAATCTGGAAATTAAGCTGGCACAGTCGAGCTTAAATTCCTCGACGCACTCAGGTTACTCTCTTGCTGCGCTCGGGAGAAGTATATTATGCCCCGTTGATATCGTTGCACTAATAGCATTTAAAGAGGCGCCCGTGCTACATCATAGTGATACGAAATTCTTGTAGCATAATTTATTGATATTCTAACCGCTAAAACCAAAATTGCCTCCCTTTCAGTCAAAGAATACCTAAGCATCAGTGGTGGATGAAGCTGCGTCCCCTTCTGCGTATCCTCGCGAAGCACGACTCCACCTACGAAGAGGAGGGAATGTACATGACCGTCGAGCAAGGAGACATCGACTCCGAGGCTGTCATATAAACAAACTCCGTCCCACCCAGTACATAACATCTCGACCTGACGTGATTAGATTTTAATTTGGTGCCGCCAAAACCGTTTGCGTGCTCGTTTCATGTGATTTGAACCATAGTAGAAGGATACCAGGTAGAGCTAAAAAGCTCAAGGTCAAAGCCACGATACTTCATCACGCCTGTGTTACCAGTAAATATGATTTACAGGTACAAGTATCACAGGCGTAGGCGTATCGTGGATTTGGCAATACCTGGTATGCTTTTACTATGATTTGAACTAGCGTATTGGCGCTAAGGAGGATGCGAGCCTACTTCACGGGTATCTCAAATATAAATGTGTAGGCTACAAGCATATTGTAGGTGGATATATTTCGTGGTGTGCTGAAAATGTTGTTATTCTCAGTAAGTAAATCTAATCAAAACAAAACACTGCTCTGAATTATGATGAAGAACACGCTGAATTTTATACCATGGTAGCAATCTTGGTGTAATTATTAACTGAATTCACTTTAACAGTTCATTTTCAGAAGGTAGCCATTCAATCAGGTTGCAGGAAAATAGTCAATGTCAATAATAGTATTTTTCCAATTATAGTGCAAGCACTGTAATTATAAATTAATTGAGATTAAAGCTAATAAAATGGAGTGTTTAAAACATAATATTAGGTTGTACTTGTACTGGAAAAGTATTCTCGAAATTATTTTAAACCTTTTAAGTTAGGTAGAAATGTTATTATATCAATAATGTTGTAAAACTGTAAACGTAGGTAATATTTAGCATTTTAATGAGAATTATAATCGAGACATCACTATATATGTGATAAAGAAACGTACGATGACTTTATTTTTGAGCACGTTTGCTAACTGTATAGGCAGCTGTTTGAAGTTCTTTATTTTTTTTAGGTAGATTTCTCAAATCATTGACCTCAGGACATTTTTTAAGAATAAGCTTTATTATATTATTTATTTGCTAATGCCACTAACTCTTGGGCTGTGGAATAATGACTGACATGTTAACCACAATAGTTACTATTCTACCAAAAATAAAACTATAACTATAATAGAATAGTATTATAGTATTTTAGGTAGATAGTAAAACTACCCACTACCATCGTTTTTATTTATTTTGGTGATAGAAAAATTTAAATGGCTATTTTTATACATAATATTTTATTTATAGAACATGTTTTTAGTAGATATCAGTACAAGTGACAATGATTGTTTACATCTGTGTAAAGTGCAATAGGGTTAGACATTTATTTAATCCAATAAAATCTATTAAAGTTGTATTTATTTGTTTTTAATTATCCATTTGACCGCCACTGTCGTTGCCGCTACTGACTGGCCACTGACGGCCACAGCCGACAAAATTGAAGTTCGTGATTCTAGCAAGAAAATATGATTTAGGAAGATTTTGATTAAGCACATATGTTGTTGTTTTTACACGGGGGCCGAATTATCTCAGGAAATACTTCCTGCCAGAATCACGTTTTGAAACGTGATCCTAGCAAGAAAGTGCGAAAAAAGATTTCACTTTAATAGTAGATTATTAACCAAGGGCATAAAGCAGTGTCTTCTGTCGCTGTGACGATTTAAATCGCGAGCGTAACGAAGGACTCGAGGTTTACTCCCGAGATTAGTTCGCTCGTGATTTAAGACGAGTCCTGAGTGTAGCGAGGTATTTAAGTTCACCCAAGACTAAGACACCTTTATCACCGAGGAAAATTCTCTACTTTTCGTACCATTTGCGAAAAAATTAACACAATATTAATATGAGATAAGCCTTTATTAAAAATAATGACAATTAAAAAATTAAATTACGAAAACCGACGAGGCCGTATGAGCTTGATGCCTTTGCTTTTCCGACAAAAAAATATCAGTCTAGGAATTTGCTGCGTTTTTGGAGTCCCCGTATTGTACGGCCCTGAAAAGATCAGCCCGGATTGTCCGACCCGGAATGCATGGCCCGTATGGTCGCCAATTCCGGGCCGGGCAATACGGCCTGTACTGAAAGTGCACGGGCCGTATTACACGACCCTGGAAAGCACGGCCCGGATTCCGTGTACACCTAGGTCAGGGGTCGGCAACCTGCGGCTCGCGAGCCACATGCGGCTCTTTGGATGTGAGGCTGCGGCTCTTTAGTTCCATTCGCAAATATTATTTATTTTATAAAAAAAAAAGTTCTGAAACGAAAGGTTTAGGCATTATTTCTATCTCTCAGCCACTTATACTCGCTTATCACCGCAGCGACCCTCCCTCGCGACCCGCGTCGTCACTGTCATCAGTCCGCGTCGGAAGCTCTCGAATGACGCCCGCGCCGTCGTATTCGGATGTTTCTATGTAGGTTTTGATTCACTTTCGATGCAAGACAGTTTGGCGTCTTCACCAGTGCGTTGGTTGTGACGTAGTTTGGTGTTTCAAGTAGAAGAGTTATAAGTGAATTTTATCTTCTGAATTTGGTAATCAAGATTGTTAACAGCATCTTGTCAAAAGCACTCTACCATCGTCAGATTAAAGAATTTTTAAACGAAATGGAGACTCAGTATTCCGACCTCCTTCTTCACAATAAAGTGCGATGGCTTTCCAAAGGTAAGGTGTTGAAGCGTTTTGCTTTGTGCTTGAATGAAATAAATACATTCCTCAATGAAAAAGGCATTAATAACCCTGAATTGGAGAACGACAAGTCGTTGCAAAAATTTTACTTTATGGTGGACATCACGGCGAAATTAAATGAGCTGAATCTAAAACTGCAAGGAAAGGGAAACCCAGCCTATGTTTTGGTAGAAGAATTGATTTGTTTCGAAAAAAAAAAATTATTTTTGCAGAAGATATTCAGAGCGGTAAATTACTTCATTTTCAATTTTTAAAGCAATATCGCGATAAAACCAGTGCAACTGTCGACACGAATTACTTCAGCACAGTTATACAAAAAATTAAAGATGAATTTGCTGGCAGATTTCAGCAATTCAAAACCAACAAAACCACTCTAGCATTCATAGTAAATCCTCTCAACACAAACAGTAACGAAATACACATTGAGCCATTTGGAGTTGATACTGCATCTCTAGAAATGCAATTGATCGATTTAAAAAGTAAAGATTTGTGGAGTAGAAAATTTACAGATTTGAAAAGTAAGTTAGAAGACTTGGAGGTCCAGAAATGTATGTACGTAACGCAACAAAAATGGACAGCTTTAAAAGAAATGCCCCGAGTTGAGGCACTTATATTCGACACATGGAATAGTCTTCCAGATTGCTACAGTGAGATGAAGAAGTTGGCATTTGGAGTGCTGACTATCTTCGGATCGACATATTCGTGCGAGCAAGCGTTCTCTTGCATGAATATAATTAAAAGTAAAGTAAGAAGCCATCTAACAAATGAAAATTTAGAGTCGTGTTTGAAACTTAAAACAACAAGTTATGAGCCAAATTTATCCCAACTTTCTCAAAACATGCAAAGCCAACGCTCCCATTGAATTGGTTGTTTAAATGTATGTTATCGTTATTTTTTATTTTTAAGTACAAGTTACATCGTTTAGTAAAGTTTAAATTTTCTACTTGAATAACCATGCAGAGCCATCGCTCCCATTGAATTTGTTTGTTATTGTTATATATTTTGAAAGGGATTTTTCGAAATAAAACAAAAATATTTTATGTTATTGAAGTATGTACGTTAGATGTATGTTAGATACAATGCTATTAATCACACTTTTTCCGGAATAGAAATGTCGACTTCATCTGCCCATTCCAAACAAGTATTTAAGCAAGACACAGCTTGAGTATGTGGGATCCTTGCAACTGATTCCGATGTCTCCAATTCTTCTTCGTTTTCGGTAAGGGGGATCGTTCGGATTATAGAGGCGTTCGGACGAGCTGGGGTACGGATTATCAAGGCCGTGCTGTACCTACAAGTTAGTCTTATAAGTAAGTAAATGTTTAATTGTTTTCATTTTTATCTTATTGATTATCATGTGATTATTTGTTGTGAAAAACACTACTTATATATGAATAAATAGATATTTTTCTTATATATATATATATGAATAAATAGATCAGTTTTTTTTATCAACAAACTTTATTTATGAAAGTATAGAGGATATTTATTGTTGGCAAGAAAAAAAATTGTGGCTCTTTAAAAACTTGAAATTTTGTAAATAGTAATTTTTGGCTCTTCCGACTCAAAAGGTTGCCGACCCCTGACCTAGGTCACAGATCACCCCCAATAGATACCGTATACAAGGCAAGCGACGCGCACCACGCATTAGCTCAATAGGTATTATACGAAACAAAGCTTGAATGCGCTTCTTCAGTCGCGACCAAGTGTCAGACCTGTGCGTATTGTCAAAAATTAAATCTTAAAAAAACATTTTCCGAAAAAAACAAACATTTTAATGCCGTTTTGTATTGTATGGTATAACATTCCACTGGTAAGTAAAATCCTCAAAAAATAATTTTATTTTGCCAGTGAAGCAAAGTTCAAGATACAACGGTTCATAATATTCAATAATTAATAGAACTTGCACTA
The DNA here is from genome assembly GCA_949825045.1 of Argyresthia goedartella. Classification (NCBI taxonomy): domain Eukaryota; kingdom Metazoa; phylum Arthropoda; class Insecta; order Lepidoptera; family Argyresthiidae; genus Argyresthia; species Argyresthia goedartella. The sequence continues at coordinate 19,913,988 of OX463810.1, forward strand.
CCCGTTGATGTCTTTTGAAAATGTCTCTTTCTCACCTGTGGTGATGAGAATTACTTGTCTTTTTTTAGCAAAATCATGCGATATCACTAGTGTTGTGTAGTGTTTCGCGCTCAAGTTTTTATCGAACTTTTTATATAAATGATGTTGGGATTTCGCCAAGTAAATTATCTTAGTTTGAAAGTGCTAGATTAATGCGAAATAATTGTATTCGTTTGTTGTATTAATACCTTTATGGCGCAGCGATTGTGGCTCTGCCTACCGTGCGGTACTCAGAACTCATATTAGGTAAGTTGAGAATAGCTACTAATATGTATCTTTGTACCCTCAAAATATTATCTACACAGTTATTTTAAGTGTGTTTTTGATATAATTATGAAAATAAATTGCTGAATAAAAACTATTTTTTTTACTTTCTAGCATATAATTTATTTGATTTTTTTAACATAACTTATACTATTATATATAAATAAAATGTTAAATCTGTGACTTTAATTGTGGTTCAGAAAATTGTAGGTCTTATGTCGGAATTGATTCAATGTCACTGACTGACACCGTGTGACGTATCGATAAGTGGCTATTTCAGTAATTTCGATGTCGCATCACTAGATCTTCGGTGCTTTCTAGCGCGACCTTGAATTAGCCAATCACACGCCCGCTTGTTTGTTCCCCGCACACCCTTCCTTCCTCCGAATTCGGTGAGTTCGGTCCAGTGCAAATGTCTCATCATGCGGTATCTATTGGGGGTGATCTGTGACCTAGGTACACGAATTCCGGGCCGTGCTTTCCATGGTCGTGAAATACAGGCTGTGCAAAACGTGTACACCAATTCCAGGGTCGTGTAATACGGCCTGTGCAGAAAGTGTACAGGGCGTATTCCGTGTACCGAAACCGGAAGTCCGAGTGTCCATAGACAACTGCTACATCAAAGATTAGGGTGTGTTCACAGTGTAGATATATATTTGCAGTTTTATGCTACTCTCACACAAGTGGTATGTCTGGTGCTGCCATGAAAAATACACTTCATAACATTTATCTTATATGAATGGCTGCTTTTATACTTCCATTTAGTGTCGGTGACCAGTAAAGTATCGGCATGCAGCAAGTTGGCAGTCCACAGTAAAATTGTGCACGCTTTCACAGAGCACTTCAAAAAATTACCTGGAAACATAGGGCGAGAGACATCAAACGTGTAGGTCAATGCGGCAATCAATACGCAGTTTACGTGCTGTGCATGCTTGGTTGTTGGTGGACTTTGTTAAACGTCTATATTTCATTAACGGTCTAGAGAGTTAACCAACTTACTGCGACATACATACGAATGGCAGAAACTCAGATGAAATTAAAATGTCTTCGTTTTACCTACTTTGTTTATTATTTCCATTAAGTACATTCCTAGGTACCTAGGAATTTAGGGTCCATTTTGCGTTTCTAGATGAACTGAATGAAAATTTGGTACAAGGCCAATAAACTTGCGCGAACTGTAGCACCCTAAAAAACCTTGAAAATCATACCCAATTACCCATTTTGCAAAATAAAAATTTGAATTTCTCTATCATGTAATCCATTCAGATGAATGGATAACTTGATATAGTCAATCACATGACTCACCATCCAACCAAAATTACCAAAATTATCAGTTTTAACTGCTTACGTAAACCATTATTTAATGTATAAAATAGATGAAGTTTGCACAGTTTTGCCGGATCCGATTTGCGTAAGTATTGAGGTGGCCATACACAATCAAGTTTACCGTCAAGTTTGCATGACACTTGAAGCGGTGTCTCTGTTAACTTGACCGTGTATGCCTTCAAGTTTGCATGACACTTTAAACTTGTGTAGGCCAATCACAATAAAAAAGATTGAATCATTTAAACAAGATTTAAAAAGTAGGTTACTTACTTAAAACAATAGTGATAAAGCGAATGATCACTATACGGACTTATTCAACAAACTTTCAGATAGTTTTGAAAACAATTTCAAATTACATAAACTTACAAATAGCGATAGTAAAGTAGGGTTTAGTGAATGGGCAACAAAAGGAATCCGTAAAAGTGTACTACTTTATGCACGTTATGGCAACAAACATCTACACATGACATAATTTTTATTCAACATGTAAAATTATATACAAAAATATTTGCGAACACATAAAAAGGAAGATACTTAATCTCTACATGACTCGTCTCCGGGTCTTGCTGCATCATTTTTAAAAGACAATGTTCAAAAGTGCAATCAAGATTTCTCATTCGCATATATTGAGCTCTATGGCATAATTAAATCATTTAAGTTGTAAAACGTAAAAAATCCTAGGATCTCTGGGGCATTGCAGTAAAAATTATTAGCTCGGTGATAGACGAACTTGCCCCTCATATAGCTAAAATCTTCAATAAATGGGTAGATGGGAATACTTTCCCTGATCTCATGAAACACAGCAGGCTAGTACCTTTATTTAAAAGCGGCGATCGGCAGACCAGTCTCGGTTCTACCCGTATGAAGTAAAATATTTGAGAAGATTTTATTGGGTCAGTTGCTGGCGCACTTCAATGGGCATGAAATCATCCATAGCAAGCAGGTTGAATTTACAAAAGGGCGGTCGATAACAGAAGCTGGAGTCATATTAGTTAAACATATATTAATACGTGGGAAGATCGTAGGGACGCTATAGGTGTTTTTTGTGACCTGTCCAAAGCATATGACTGTGTAGATCACGAAACATTGCTCTTAAAGCTAAAACACTACGGCATAAAAGACAATAGCTCTAAGCTTATGAGATCGAGATCGTATTTAGAAGGGAGGGTTAAAAAAGCTGACATTAATAGGACAAAATCGGTATTCAGGTGAAGATGGGAATCCCACAGGGATCTACTCTGGGTCCGTTTCTTTTCCTCGTATTTGTAAATGATTTGCCATTCATGGTACAAAACATGTCAGAGAAGAGATAGAGTCATTTTCCTGTCTCCTAATTAAAAAAAATTGTGTCGTGTCATCTGCAAATAACACTATCTCTGACATGTTCTGACATTTTTGCGATCTAAAAACCATAAAACTCGGTGATAATAAGAGACACAAAACATAACAACCGCAAACAAACACTTCGAAAGCAAGATGGCGTCACGTCAGGGCGTCATAGCGGAATGCTTGTCCCCCACAGAGGTCGAAGTAGGTAGATTGATTTTATATACTTGCGTCAAGATATTATAATATGGACATGCCATTTTATCCATAATTTGCTGGAAGTACCGGAAAAAGTACCGGGATTGGAATTATGGAATAAAATAAAATAAGAAACATACAGATAAGCTAACAAAATCTTTTATTATATGAATGATTGATTGAATTTAATGAACAGTTATTTTTAATTAATTAAAAATATAAATAATTTATTTTTAATCCTCATCGGATACAATTTCCATATTTTGGCTTTCAACTTTAATAGAATTAAAATTAAGAATCATAATTTTTTCAATATTTTCTAATTTTTAAGTATTCCTTTTGACGTCTAATATCCAGATTGATATTGTTAATACGTTTTTCACCTTAAACACAAATTCGTGCTAATTTCAAAATTCCGGAACAAATATCACAATAAATATGAAGTTCCGGTATTTTGGAGGCATATCCATATTATCCTCTACGTTTGACGTCAACGACCTTAAATCAATCTACCTACTCCGACCTCTGTGATGGGCTGTATGGTGGAGCTTGGACAAAAAAGCATGGAGCGCGGCTTATAATGCGTTCAAATTTAAGCAAATATGGAGGTAGCTAAGCCAAACAAGAACTGAACACAATATTTCTACTGATGATTGGCTTTTTATTTTAGCGAACTAATTTTTAACCACTTTTGGAAATGGTTGGTTGGCCATTCAAGCACTGGGGCAGCGGTCAGCAAAAATCGACCATACCTTATCATGAGACACGCATCTTAATCATAGTACCTTAGCAAGCATCGACATTGCATGGCACTATATAGGATATTGATTTAACAATAGTCGAGATTACTCGAGATGCAATGGCTCCCCGCTCCTTTGTCACACCTCCCCTCGTTAGAGTAGGTAATTGTGTTCCACCCGCTCAGCCTATGTTGTGCAGTGGATCTAGGATAGGGATACTTTATTTGCATCTGCGCTGCGAGTGGGCCGAAGTGATAAGGCTAAAAAACACGCGAAGAGAAGACGATGCATAAGACGATTATTCCTGTAAAAGAATCGATCACGGATCAAGTTAAATGCATGCATGTGCCTTGATTTATAATCTGTGAGCGCTATTCGTTTTTTTATCGAAGTAAGTAACGATAACGAATAACTTCCAGTCAGTCAACTAATTTTTTAATTTTAAGATAGTACTTTTGTGATTATTTGTATAAAGTTCATACTGATTACCAGCAAAAAATATTTATAATGGTTAATTTTATTATGAAAATAATCTTTATCTCCATAAAAAAGGAAAGCAAAGTTATTCGTCACTGATTTGGCTATTCTTGGTGCCAACACAACAACATCCTTGTTGACGTTTCAACGCTTATCGTCGGTGAAAGGTGTCACGTCTTGCAGATTTTGATGTCAAAAACATTTAAATCTCATTTTATTTCGTATTGATTGACTACCGGTACTTATTTCTTAATTATTAATTCCATAACTTTTTATTGTGGCTTTGAATTTCTAAAATCATATGGTGTTCTACTCTCTTAAACAATATTATCACAGTGAAACATTTTCAGGATAAGGTTACGCCGGGAAGATGGTTGCAAAACCTGTAGTTGGAAGGAAATCTAACAAGAACCCACCACTGTTTAGTCACGAATTCGTGATTCAGAACCATGCCGACATCGTATCATGTTTTGTAATGGTGTTCTTGGTCGGGCTGATGGTCCAGGTAAGTTGTTGTGAGGTGCCACGTATGCTTGACTTTCTAGCGGTACTTTGACTTAATTCTGCCTCATGTTCATGTTTTCTTTCAGTCGACGAGTCCATTTGCCAGTTTATTCATCACTCTGCACCATAATATTAGTGGAGTGGAGCCTTCCAGGGAGACTCCGAAAGGAGAGCCCTTCTTCTATGACCCCGGTTGGCAGGATGTTTGTCCTGTGTTCTTCTACTCCCTGGTGTGCATCGTCATGCACGCCATCCTACAGGAATACTTCTTGGATGTAAGTTTACTTTTATTACATTTTCATGGTCCTTTACTTACAACCATCTGTAAAAGCTTTGTAAGAGTATGGGATTTTGCATATAAATATTGATTGTGTTTACACATATGGGTCACATAGTCAGTCTATGAATATACAGATCCATTATTCAATACCTTCAGATACCTCCCAAGTCCTTCATGATCATTCAAGTAATATTTACACTAGTTGTTTATTTTTACAGAAAATTTCAAAAAAGTTCCACTTGTCCAAGTCTCGTCTCAGTGCTCTGAATGAGTCCGGCCAGCTGGTAGTGTTCTATGCGATGACAGTGTTCTGGGGAGGTGATGCGGTCCTTCGTGAGGGCTTTATATGGAACATTCCAAAGCTCTGGGATGGTCAGTATAACATGAAATTCAAGATAATTTAACAATTGTTGCAGCACCATGATGATTGTGGTATCACTCAGCACTCAATCACGCTAAGGTGGTTTTTATGCTGCCCATTACAATGTGCATGAAGGCAGCACACATGTAAAATGTAAAGCACAGTTATAGCTACACCCCTTATTTTACTGCATTGTCTCGTGAAGAAAGATATTAATACTTTCTAACTTATTTTGGCATCTCTGGCAATATTACATAATTATATTCTAAGAGCAGCAAATTACAATCTATTCAGTGAATGGCTTATCTTTTGACGGCTCAAATCCCATACATTTTTGGCAAGTGCAATGAAAAATATGCTTATCATGTATGCAATAAGGAAATGTCAAAGTTAAAGTTAAATAAAGAAATGATCAGAGTTTAATCATATTTAATTTACCTACAGGATATCCATCACACCCTATGAGCTTCCTGTTGAAGCTGTGGTGGATCGTCCAGGCTGCCTACTGGATACACATGGTGCCTGAGCTGTACTTCCAGAGAATCAAGAAGGATGAGTGGTCTGGCCGTCTCCGACTAGCCGGCATTTCATTTACATTTGTTGTCCTCTCTTACGCCTTCAGGTTAGTAAATGGATATGTTATAGTTATTAGGACTTATGATTTGTAATTGACGAAGTACAATCATGATAACAATAATTTACCCCTATGCAGCAAAAATTATCAGTCCGATGCATAAAATAAGCATGGTGCAATTCAGAAAAAGTAATGTGATTGCGACTACAGTAAACATGTTTTACTTTAGTATGCATGGTATGATATGAATATCATTATAGTTATACATATGGTATCTGTGATATCATGCTATAATTTATCCATTTCTCCAAAATATTGACACAATTGAAATAACATATTGATGGCCAAATTTATGAATATGAATAGCTATTACGGATTTGCGGCCTTGGATTATGCAAGCTTATTATAGTGTAGTTTAATCTTTTAACAATACCTACATTTGTATTTAGGTTATACAGGGTGATTGGTTAATCAATACATATGTATGTTGAGAGGGGTTAAAGTAGAACCCATTTTCAGTAGATTTAATTCTGTAATACCTTTTCTTTTCTATGTTTTTTCCAAAATTTGTCATACATATTTATTAATTAAAGAAAAAACCAAATTACTTTGGGTAACTCTTTGACTTTCGTTTGTTAGCTAATACATAAATGATTCAGTGGAATAGCTTGAAGGCAAAAAATCACTCTTAATTTTAATAATCAAAAACAGATTTAATATTTTTGTAACACCGGTTATGTCAAAAAAATAATATGTAACTGAGTGTGCCGGCCCGTCACTCTGTCAGCAAACTGAGCATAAAAATTTATTGAAAAACATGTTTGTTTTATCAGATGCAATATGGTAAAAATGTTCACACTGACTTAAAAGCAAGGCGGGTATGTGGATCCCTGGTTACGCTATCATAATACATGTTTAATTTTATTATTCAAATTTAAATAATAATTCCTCTCAAGAATTCCTATTCATAGTCTGATTCACTGTCAGACCTGGAATTAATAATGAGCTCCTCATCGATCAATCTATCCCTGTACTACTAATTTTCTTCGAGATGCTTGACATGGTTGACCTTTTTCTTCCAGTCCTCAGGTGTTTATCAACATTAAAGCATCAAGAGTCAAGCTCTATTTTAGATTGCAGCTGTTCAACATTCTTATCGGCGGCGACTCTACTCTTCAAAAGGTTCCAAATATATTCTATAGGGTTTAAATCACAGATATAAAGCTGTAAAGCGGTAATTCTACTATTTCATGACCATGATCAGCCAAAATCTTATCAATGACGAAATTTTTAGGAGTTTTGTGGGATTTGATGATCTTGTAGAACTCCGGTTTATCGCGGGCCACTTTTCCACAACTTGACGTCTTAAATTTGCGCCTATTTTGTGTGACGTGATTTGGGGGCACTACTCCTGCCAAACCAGCTCCTGTAGGAAGCCTAGCAAACCCTTAATGTTGCCGACGACTTCTTGGAGCGACCTCGGCGTCCCGAGGTGTGTTGCCCGGTAGATGGCCACGCCGGAACATTCCAACAGGACGTGGGTCGCTGTCCCCCCCACCTCCATGCAGGCTCTGCACAGGGGGCTGTCCGTAACACCTAGAGTGTGTAAGTGTTTGTTTAGCAAAGCGTGTCCAGTTATCGCTCCGGTTACCAAGCGAAGCTGTAGCCTCTTGAGCTTCAGAAGCTTGCGCGATAATCCGGGTCTGATCATCGGGAGGGCCTGTCTGGATTGTTTGCAGGTATCCAAGGTTGACCAATAACGTTGGTGAGTTACCTTCGTTTGTTGTCGTAGGGTTTTCTACGCCATCTTATGTTTGAATACATAAAGTATTCTCCCAAGAAGTGTTGGCTACTTTCCTCCAAGCCACAGTGAGGGCATGATGGGTCTTGTGGGAGCCTATTAATAATGATAGGAGTCTATTTAGTTTGCAGTGACCCGTAACCACACCTACCAGTGTTGCTAAGTTTTCTCTACTAAGATTAAGTAAGTTCTTAGCCTTTTTGTGGTCTTTTCTTAAGATAAACATCAGATTGCCTACAGTCTTTGGTTTTCTTCCGCTCTAGGTTTGCATCACATTCCCTTATGCCAAAGATTTCAGCTTGAAACACGCGAACATAAAGATATTTGAACTTTGATCTCTTATCTTCTTGAGCCATCCGTGAAGCAAGTTACAGCCGGTTGGTCGGTTTCTATTTCCCAGTTTTATCTTGATCTGTATTTCTTGTCGAATCGTGTTTCCTTCTTTATTAGATCGTTGTTTGTCAATAGCATTGCCAATTTTCCACCTCACGTTTCTGTAAGGATCGGCCTATAGGTGGTGAATGAGACGAGTCATTGGTTTAATAGACAGGCGTTGAATGATCTAGAATGTTTTTTTTTTTGTTGGAGGGGAAAAAATGGAATTACCCATGCCCAGGAGTCAGACCTCCCTGCTATGTCCGGGTCCCCACATATTGAGCGGGCATCAGCTCGTGTGGTATACGGACTAAAAACAACCCCTTTGTTTTTACAGTTGTCTTAGTAAGAATTAACTGTGAGCCATGGCCTCGGTATATGCTGAAGGCTTTCTACCTGCAATTTGCCCTTTTGGGCGATATATATGTGTAAATGATATATATGGGAGGAGTTTGTCTGCTTACCCGATTTTATGAGCGGGCATCAGCTCATAGTCAACGGGCATGATAGCGGCATGTTAGGGGTGCAGATAGCCCCCGCTACTAAGAAGTGGTTATATATAATTTTTGAGACCTATCCTAATCCTAAACTACTTTATATTTGGGTCATTTAGGGGGGCTCTGACCTCAGTCCGGGAGGTTTAAAGGGGCAGGGGGAGATTGTGTGTTCGTCGAATCAAGACGGCGATCTCTTTCAATCCAAATTTGTTATCTGAGACGCTGTAGTGCTTCGGGAACCCAGCCTTTGTCAAGTTGACGTGCCTGAGGGGCGATGATCTAGAATGATGATAATACAGACAGATTATATAGGGATAGGGTAAAGGTGTGTTCGCACACTAAAACTTTCCCCTTTTTTTTAAATTAAAAAAATGTGGTATCGTATCTTTTAATAAATTTCATGAAAACAATTGACATTGCTTGTAAGATAACATCACAATAGTGATATGCAAGTTATATTTACTTTCAAAATTACAATAAAAATAAATAACATTTTACAAATACGAACTTAATTTTAGCTCTTGGTCTTTAATTATTATTTTTTTTGACATTATTCATTCATCTGTTACAACATTTTCAGCAAGTGAATATAATACAATATAACACACATGATACACTTCTAATTTAAGTACATCCTTTTTTTTCAAAAAGACTGTATACAAAAATACTATTTTTTATACCATTTTATTTGGTTTCTATTTCAATAAAGAACACACTGTCATTGATATAAAATATATAAAGGAAAGGATATGGTGTTTATTACACAATTTAAATAAACGTATAAACGTACGTAATACATAGAAATATCATCTACTCATTAATTATAAAACTTAATTAAAACACAAATGATTATAATAGCCTAATTAAAAAAAACATAAAAATAACAATAAGTCATAATAAGTAACAACAATTAAATGTAGAGGTAAGAACTAAAAGTAGGGTTGATGCATGAATCTTTATTTTGCTTTACGACTAAAATAAAATATTACTAAATCAAACTTCATAATTGCCACATCAAAATACATGATTATAATCTCTCATTATTTTCTGGATCTCCCTTTTTATTTCTGCATTTATTGATTATTCAACTCTTATTTTATCAATCAAAAACTTACTTTATTTGTGTTCATCACATCATGTCTACCATCTCAAAACCATTCTATATACCTCATGTATAAAATATATAATATGTCATATAATCCTTCATTTCTGAAAAAAACTAAATACACTTTCTTTCCATAAGCAGTCGCTATCAATCGAAGTCTTTATTTTTATTCCACTTCGACTTCATAAAGGTACTTTTTAGGGGAATCTGGATCCCATATTATTTCACATTAATGTACTTTTATGTATACTTTTTTATTTATAGACGTCTTATGGTACTTTTCATTATAACACTACTTAAATACATATACAACTTGTACCTGGCTCCAGGTCTACCTGCCTGAGCCTGCTCGCGAGCTTATTAGTTCATCGATATCCCACGTTCTGACAAAGGAAACTCGTTCACGTCATGATCGAAGAGGAAGGAGTCGCCCCTTGTACCTTGTACCTTTGAGACTGATGAAAATACAATGACATATCGGTCTCGCCAATATTCACGTACCATACTAAAACATAACTTATAATCAATCAATACGAATCCTTCGAATTTTAAGACCTTCTGTAAAGCTTGGATGATCAGTTCCAACTTTTCCCGAAAGCTTAACAAATGAAGTGTTCTCAGGTGTCTTACTCAGTGCGCATGAGTTCTGATCTCAACATTCCATACATTTTGTTTCATCGTAGAAAACAAATTCATCTAATTCACTATACTCTCTATACAACATCAACATTCTAAAATCTAACAAAAATACAACTTTACTTTGTAATACGCAATAACATAACACTCATCAATAACAATTCTCATCTCATTCCACACATATAATGGAATACCTCATATCAGCATAATTATCATTCTTTAAATCTCACTGATCAGATCAAACATATGTAGCCATACACGAAACATATTCTATTACAATCATCAAACTAAATACAACTTGCAAACTACTCACAACACAAACTTATTTCCATTACCAACACGTAGGTACTTATTGCTGTTACTTCCTTTCATCATGTATTTGTACTATACGCTATCATTCCTATACTTCACACAAATAATTATGATGTTGGTATCGTTATAACATAAGCATACTATACATAATCAGATTGATAAGAACTTTGTGCTTTAACTGTTACTGTGTTTCGGGATAATTCAACCACAATACATATTTTACTAGTCTGGCTTGACTATAAATATAAACTGGCTTGAATATAAACTAGTATATGTTACTGTACATAATTAGGCATTAAAACTCTCGAGTGATATTATTATGAAATCGCCTTCGGCTCGTTTCATAAATCCACTCTCGAGTTTTAATGTTCTACCACCCAAATTTCTTTACCGATTACATGCAACGCTCTATTCAAAATAAAAAAATAGCGTTCGTGTTTACTTCACCAACTATACATAAATAATCAACTGCGTATTACCATTCTAGAAGGGTAGTCCTAAAGCGTAAAAAAGCGAAAGTCATAAGTCGAGGTAGGCAATTAGGCATATAGCTAGTTAGACCTTACGCGATATAGGTTAGAAGAGAGGAAGGCAAACAGATTCATAGACATCTTGATATTTTGTCAAATAACGATATAAGCAAATACTCGTAGATAATAGAGAGTTATATTTTTTTGTGGGGTAAGATCTTTTCTATACAACCTATTTAGAAATGTATACTCATTGTTATGTTGTATGCTCAGATGAACGAAACTCTTGCATATACATTGCTTCTGTGGAAACCAGAAGCGACGAAGTCACACACACACACACACACACACACATCCTTTCTTGCTCCCCAGCCGGAATTCGAGATCGGGTTGTATGCTAACCAAGATATTTAAAATGCTAATCTTCTGAGGCTATGTGATCCTTCTGAGAAATTGCTACGTTATAACTTTTTCTGAAATTTACTCAGGCTATGAACCTACCTCATTCAGCAAAATTATGAATCTATCGAGTGCAGTATGTGGTTCTATAATCTAGCGAGGTTCGTAAAGAAGCCTTTTCGAACGAGTTACGAATATAAATTTTCCGCCTTCTAACTTCAAAATGCATCTTCGCCGCTTGATTTTGGGTTCTCAAGCGGAAAAAATATATTCTTAACTCGTTCGAAAAGGCTTCTTTTCGAACCTCGCTACGACCCTCGCCTTCGGCGATAAGTATTTATTTTTTTATTCAGTCAAAAAAGTCCATAGAAGATTTAAAAAATTTTTTTTTTTACTTTTTGACGGTGTTTACCAAAATTTCATATGGAAAGGTGGGATTTTGTCATTAAAAATAAATTCGACGTCCTTCGTTTATAAGAAAACGATACCAAACACGGCCTTGTACTCAAACTAAGCCAGTTAGAATTTTTGTTAGAGGCGCGGTTGTCGGCGCCTCGAAACAAGTCTCTCCTCCGTGGGTCGGCGTGATGGGGAACTGGACCAAAAATTTTCAGTTAAATCCAAAGAACCACTGTGCAAAGTTCCACACTTTGGCCATTAAGCGCAGATCCCATTACAAGAGAGCTTCCACTATATGTCTGTTTCTTTTAGAGTAACCAACAATGAATTACACGCTTATTTTTAAATAAATGTTTTTACTTGTATTTTGGTACGGAACTTGTACTTTGACGACCTCTGTGGCTCAGCGGTTCTGGCACTACCATGCGAGAGGTCCCGGGTTCGATCCCCCGCTGGGGGTAAAGAAAAAAAACCCATGTCTTGGATGTTTATATGTGTGTGACGGCTCTGTTTCTGTTTCCCACGACACAGGGTATCCTAGTGTGGGGCCAGAAGCAATGTATGTGCCTGTATGTAAATGTTTTATGTTTACGGAACCCCTCATTTTTAGTTTTGCCAAGTGACCGATTTAGAGTTTTGCAACTTGGTCGCAGGTTCCAGCGCGTGGGTGTTTGTCTGATCGTTCTGCACTCGCTGGCCGAGCTGGTAGCACACAGCTACAAGCTCAACACAATCCTCAGAGGCGAACGCGAGGACTTCTTCGAGAAATGTGAGTACAACCTACATTTTTACCCGACCGTGTTTGACATGTATGTATGTAAGTATGTCTGTCCTTGTATCCCCTCGTAACTACTCAACGTCTCATCCGATTTTTATAAAAGATACGTCATTAGATTGATCTTGATAGCGCGAGTGTCACTGCGAAAATCGCGGATTGAATGTTCTTTAATGTGCGGTCTAAAAAAACTTAAAGATCCTCGAGTGTTATCAAAATATTTTCTAATCTTGCACAAGCTATAAATAACATCTGTTAATCTTTGGAAAGTTTTTCGATCTTATCATAATTAAGTATGTCATGAGTGTTGAGGAAATGTAAATCAGCAGATGTATTTATGCTATTATATATGAAAGGGCCTAGGAAATAGAAGAATTTTTGGGCGAAGGAAGTACGGAAAGTTATCGTCTATAAGCATATCCTTACGCCGTCTATTTAGTAGACATGGACTATATGTTAGAGATTAATGTTTCAAAACAATGTGATAGACAAATAGTTGTCTTACCGTGAGTACATCACAAGAGATACAAAGGAGATTGGGAAGAGGAGGGCACGGAATTCGGAGACCATACATACGTACATACAGCTCTTTGGGCACGTTCTTATTGCAGAATCGAAGTTTTATATGCAGCCTCTCTACGACCTGATGCAGTAAGTTAGTACAGATTGACATAGTGCCATATAAACTCGTTACATCAACTCAGCATGTGCAATGTAGATAAGTTTTCGAATTCTGCCTGTTACTAGGTGAATAAGGGGAATAAAAGTGGGATTCTGATCCATAATAACCTTTTAGTTGCTTCCGGCTATCGTAAGTTCGAGCTTGTAATGGTTTTAGATTATTGCACAAATTTCTGTCTCTCCTTTAAGTAGTTTGGAGGATGAGGTTAGCTGAGGCACGAATCTCCTTTTCATGCAATCCGTCTCTGTATCGTATGCATCTCATAAGGCCAGGCGTGATCCACGGTTTAATCACTCTGAGTGGTCGGGAGAGTTTTTTAGAGGACGTGTTAGCAGCAACAGCTCGGCAATTGTATACGCTATTACAATAAGGTCCCTACTGATATTAAAAACTTACCTTTAGACAAGTTTAAAATAATAATAAAACAGAAATTGTATAACAAAGGTTACTATAGGATATCTGATTGCTTAGAGGACAGATGTCCATGGGAATAGATTGTTTGAGTAACAGGCTGTTTCGATATATAATTAGCATTCATTTTGTAATTTGACAATATTTTATTTAAAAAAGGAAACGCAAAAGATGCGACGACTGTGGAGTTTCTTCGGTGAGCTCTTCTCCACAGATTCCGCCATTGTGTTAGTGAACTCATCCAAAAAAAATGTAATGACGGATCTAAGTGATGTAACAACATCCTAAGGAAATAAATGATTTTTGATTTGATTTGATTCGTTTGACGGAATGTGTTAGGTATCACAAAGAAGTATATGCTTGCAATACTTTATATGGAACTGAGCAATCCATAATTGACCTTAGTAGCAGTAGTCTGACTAAGCACTGTCCTATGCTTGTGGCCAATTGATATACGAACTAGGCTATGGTCGGTCAGACTAGAGTTAGCAACTAGGGCCACAGCGGGTTTTTTCGTTTTTAAAAAGACGTCGTCAGTCAAGACATGATCTGTCGAGTCTAATAGGTTAAATGTGAGCCGGTAGGGGACCATGGAAAACGCACAGAGTCACCAGCAAGGGGAGGTCATTTGCTGCTCACCTAGCCCTAATTTTCTGGACTAGGCGAGATTTTTTAATTTTTTGTTGTTTTTTGAAAAATGTCCGAAATGAATCGTTTAAATTAAGATAAGACAAAATTTATGGGTAGATCCGCCCACTTAAGGTAGTGCTTTAATCCTTACTGCCCTACTATTCTAGTTAAATTATTTTTTTTTGTGTTTATATACACAGAAAAATTATTATGAGCCATCAAAGAATTCACAAAAAAAAACATATTTACACAGCATTAAAAAAAACGAGAGCTCCTGATTCTCTTAAAACATCCCCAATTTGTGCCGATTTTTTACTCATACACAGTTGATGTGTCCTTAAGTCCATCTCCTGTCTTACATAAAATCCACAGCCTGCTTCATAAAAAAATAAAAACAAAACTACAAAACTTGTACAAAATTCTGGCCTCCATTCCTTATGCACGCTCGTCATCTTCTCTTGACTTCATCAGTTGTAGTGCGCAGCCGCATTTCTTGCTTCATTGTGTGGAAAGCCGTATTTATTTGTTGAATAAGATTATCTTTACTTTCAATTTCTCGAAAGTAGACCAATTCCTTGGCCCGCCCCCAGACATAAAAGTCCAACGGCGTGAGGTCAGGGGATCGTGCAGGCCATGGAAATGGGCCATTTTGACCATTCCAGGAGTATATATGTCACCGGAAAATAATACGATCCGCAAGTTTATGAATTTCCTATTTTTTTTCCGCAAGTTTATAAATATACTAACCTAACCTAACCTAACCTAACATAACCTAACCTAACCTAACCTAGCCTAATATAATCTAGAAGGAAGTTTATAAATTTCCTAGGAAATTTATAAACTTGCGGATCGTATTATTTTCCGGTGACATATACATGATCTAGGTATTCCCTAACAGTTGTTTGCCAACGTGCAGGGCAACCGTCTTGTTGAAATACTATAGGATTATCTCCTCCGAATAACGTCGATTCGCTTAGTAATTCAGGCAGGTCATTTTGTAGAAAATGTATGTAAGTATCGCCATCCAGGATGTCGGGTAAAATGTGCGGCCTGACCAGTTGGTCACCAAGTACACCGGCCCATATATTTACACTAAATCTGGTCTTTTACCGCGCGAGTTCTGGTCCTTCGGCGCCCGTCAATGAAGGTTATGCAAATTTAGAATCCCCTCCCTGGATAATTTGGACTCGTCCGTCCATAAAACACTTGTCCACATCGGCGCGTAGTAAAAATCGACAAAATAGGATCCGTCTATTGAAATCGCTATCCTCTAGACTTGAAACAATTAAGGGAAAAAAGTCTAGCGTCTTTTTTTTTGTTCACCAAATTACCTACCTACATCCTCAAAAACACAATAAATAAAAAAACTACCTTGAACTGGCGTGTAGTTGAATGGGTGCCTGCCACCTGCGTGAAGAACTGACCACACTTTCCAAATTCTTAAATTCTACAATAAAATTCCGCAAGAAATACAAAACTTAACTGAAGCTTCATTCAAAAAATGTATAAAGCACACTTTGTGCACAAAGGCCTGCTACAAAAATAATGACTTTTTACAAGACACCGACATCTGGCATTAAACCAGTTTTTCGCACCCTATATATTATGTACTATATAATGATTACCACCTACTTAATGTTATATTATTGCTTGCATGATTATGTTATGACGTTAATTAAGTCTCAATTTTTGTGCTATTATGAATAAAAATCTTTGAACTGAACTGAAGCGTCCGGTTTCGAGATTGGCAAAAAATGCCTTTGTCCGTCTGTCTGTTCTCGCCTACAGTTCGCATTTTCCAACCGATTTTGACGAAAATTTGCACACTAGTTCCTTGTTTTTTTATTCGATCGCGATTTTTGATTGGGGCGAAATAGGGGGGGAAAGTGGGAAGTTTGCTGTAACGTTATTTATATTTGATTTCAATCAAATTTGTGTCTTGTCTTCACAAGATGTTGTGATCGAAAATCCAAAAGGAAGGGAGTTCAGGGGTAAAGGAGAGGAGGGGGAAGCTTAGTTATTGATAATACTTTCAATTATTTACTATTATTGGTTGTTTAATGTTGTACGGTATTTACTCACAAATAATATTTCAAGAAGTGAGATTCTGTAACGAATCATCTTTGATTTGCAATAAAAAAAAACTAAATCAGACTTTTTTCCTGAAAGTTTTTAAAAAAGTTCGCTGGTCTATCTTCTTTCTAATAATGTACAATAATGCCATAAAAACCACTATTAAGGTCATTAATTTGCCAACTTTGTGTGTCGGGCGGGAGGCGATTCTCGTATCGTTGATTTCGAGAAGCTATTGGCGGACTGGGCTGTTAAGGTAAGCCTTTGCCCAGCAGTGGGAGACTACCCAGAAAAAAAAGAATAAATTAGGTCAAGTGCGAGTCTAACTCATGCACGAAGGGTTCCATACCACCGTATAATGGTAGGGATGGGGTGGAGGGAATAGTTTGGATTTTACATAACAAAATGTAGTTTATAAAGTAATTGGTGCAGCTTTCACACAGCTGCAACTTTCACACTCCATACACGTAACCAGGTGCATTCATAAGTTTGTGTGTGGTATTGAAAGAATTGTTGTATGGGAGCCTCCTTTAATATTTATTTTGTTCTGTTTTTTAGTATTTGTTGTTATAGCAGTCACAGTAATGCATTATCTGTGAAAATTTCATCTGTCTAACTATCACGGTTCATGAGATACAGCCTGGTGACAGACGGACGGATGGTTGGACAGCGGAGGCTTAGGCTTGGCACCCTTCGGGTACGGAACCCTAAAAACTGTAAACTGTATTCATACTAAGAAATATTTTTGTTTGTTTAAATATCATGCATTACTTACAATGCATTTTACATGTGTTTTTCATTATTAGGGTTCCGTACCTTAAAATAAACCCGAATAGAATATCTTCATAGTCCGTCTGTCTGTCAAGAATTCAACATCCTTGTGTTTAGGAGCGTGTGAAAGTACAACTCCATCATGCAACTTCACTTTTGACATGTTGAATATAACATCATATTTAACAACATTTTGTTGTAGAATGCCAGAAAAACGTAATTCTTTCGTAAATGAGTGTACCCAATATTTACGATGGATTTTTATTTTTTATCTGATTTTTCTAGTGCATCGTTTTAAATAACAGCATGAAGGCTAAGGTAAGGTAAGCACAGCAAGCGATGCCAGCGAAATACTGTGGTAAAAAATTCTTAACACTGCTGATTCCAGCGCGTTTTATTGCGACACACGCGCGTTTTTATCGCGACAAACGCGCGTTTTATCGAGATACGTGTGCAAAGGTCACGTGTGCTGACGGCCTGTGTTTTCTCAGCTTACGAATCGCAACAACGCGCATCGTCCGCCCGGGCAGACACCGCCCCGTGTGCAACCTCCCTAATCATAATCATTCAATAAGTTTTATTATAGTACCCTCCACTCCTCTGACTATATTCACATATCAAGACATCCAATTTGAATTAAAGTCCGGTTGGTGTTTGACACTAGTGAAACGTTAATTAAAACGGAGAAACATCCAAGTGCTTTTCTTACTAGTAACATGACTGCAAGACAACGTGAAAGTATTATTGATTTGACTATCCCCAACGAATGGTCTGACAGGACAGTTCAACATGAATATGATGTAATTGTTGTGGACGACGACTCCCTGGACGCTACAGGAGTAGAATTGTCGGTAAAAAGTTGGGTAAGTTTCTGACAATTGCTTACATTACTTGAGCTGAAATAAATAATCTTTCAAGTCATACTCGCTCGTCATCCATCAGCCATCACACAATGTAGAAGTAGGAATCAACGATTTCGGCCTCTTACATATTTTAAGAAGGTGTTATTTGATAGGGACAACTTTTTGTTACCTACAACTTGTTTATGTTAACGATACACTAAGTGTACACGATGAGAACGCGACTGCACTATAATTTACCTACTTGTAGCTACTTGCCATATAATTACTCTCGGAAATACCTAATAATTACTACCTACCTACCTAATATTAGCCGCGTATACATTCCGTTAAGCATTGTATAGCAAGAGAGAGACAGGCCTTTACCCAACAATGAGTCGATATGGGCTGAAAATGATGATGATGGTACAGACAGAAACCGATCATTGAACACATAAGTAGTAGTTACGTGCCTACTGTATTTTTCCTGACCCTAATACTGACTGTGTGATCATCTACCTACAGAAAAAGAAAGAAAAGAAGACAGATTCGGAAAAAAATAAGAAATTAACACCTTTAATCAAAAAGGCGCTTCGGGCAAATTCTTCAATCGACAATTCAAGGTGTATTGGTGACTGCCCCATATGCTTGGACGAATTATGGAGGAAACCTTTAGCATCGACCAAATGCGGACACGTGTTCTGCATGAAATGCCTGGAACAATCATTACTGCACGACCCTAAATGTCCCACATGCAGAAAAAGAGTACCAAATAAAAATAGTTATCATCCTTTATACTTATGAAATGAATGAACTTTTAAACCCTTAATAGGTCTATTAACTATCATCTGCCAATATTAGTAAGATACTGATTTATAACTATAATATTATTTATTTATTTTATCAAAATTTTTAAGTATTTTTTTTGCAGTTGGAGTGAATTAAATATACTTTTCTTAATACAAATTGTTTATTTGAAGATAGCAATTCAACACAGTAATTAAACTATAAGTTAAAATACTCTAAAATCGACACACTTATTTTACATGCATGTCGCATACCAACTAATTTTCGTATTTTCTAAATAAAAGAAGACTTAAATACATGGTTGCTTATAATTATGTAGCTGGCCTAACTTTGGGAAATGTAAATAATTAACCATAATTATGTGTTTACAATTATTTTAACTTCCAGGAGTAACCTTAAGTCTTCTGGCGGTTCAGAGAATATCCTGAGTTACGTGATATACCTTTATCTATGTTCAATTGGCTTACCTACACATTTTATGTGGAGGCACGTCAGTGCCCCCGCTAAATAACATTTCGTTCATTAGTTTCGTTACTTTCATTTCTCGGGACTGGCGTTTTTGTTCAACGTCTTCTTCATCAAGAATGCCATACCATGAACTCTGTAGTGTTTCTCCAGATCATCGAGATTCTCGAACTGGTCTCTGCAAATGTTGCACTGATTCTCCCGTAACGGCTCTTGACTAGTCGCAGTATCGTGATGTTTGGCGAGGGCGTGTTCATTGTAGCATGCTTTGTTTGCGACGTACTCGTCAACGTCTGATATGCTGTGTTTGAGCAGCAGATGCGTCGAGAAAGATGGTTTTACAACGAAACATTCACCACATTCAAGACATTGATAGGTCTCTATGAGTAACTACATGCTTCTCTAAGGCCTGCTTGCTGTCAAAGCCTTCGTTGCACTTAATGCACCTAAAATCCCTTAAAACTTCTGGCTCTACTTCCATATTAACGCCATCGGCTGAATCAGAATATTTTTTGGGTTTCACTTCATGATTTCTTCTACGTAGCTTCTTTTTTGATACTCCAGTTTCTTTTACAGATTTCTTCTTTTTTTGGTAATAATCCGTCACATCTCGTTTGTTTAAGACTACCTTTAAGTCTGAACAGCGATATTCTTTGTGGTGGTTATCAAAGTGAATTTTGATGTCTTGCCAGTCCATTGAAATTTTGTGCTTACAGATGTAGCAGGTGATCATGTTTTCATAGTTTTCGCCCGGTCCTTGTTTCGTTCTTGAGACCTCCATCACGTGATGTCCCGGAGAGCACTTTTCTGGACATTCATTTAGCAATGAAGCAATGTCTTCATGTCGACATCGATATGTAAATACGAGTTTGCACTGATCGTGATCACCTGATCTTTTTACCACTCTGTATAAAGCATTTTTGCTCGTATTACCTGCAGGGGGGCTTGTGGGTGTAGCATCGTTTTCTTTGGTTTTTTCGGCCTTTTTCTTTGAACAATCGTTTTCGATGTGATCAAGAAGTAGTGCGATGTTTGGAAACGTATCGTTACAATCCCAGCAATATATATGCAAATCTAGTTGATTATCTAAAACCAGTCGGCCGGAACAGATCTCGCACCTGTAGAACATTGCAAAGTTGGGCTTCGCAGGTTGTTGATGCCTGAGAATGTGTGTCTCCATAGCCTCTTTCTTGGAACAAGCTACCACACAGCAGGAACATTTGTATACTTTCACTAGGTGAATTTGCAAATGTGCCACATTCTGACTGGGCTGGAAGAAGTTGTTGCAATTATTCATCGGGCAAATCATCCGCGCTATTGCCCGCATCATGTTGAAGCCTTCGCAGTTTCGTGTACTGTAATGGTTGAAAGGATACTCCATGCATTTGAGCGTTAGATAGATACCGCATTCTGGACAACAGCATGGACCTACTTTCAAATGAATCCTAAGGTGTGCGTTCAGCGCGCACCTGGTAGGCATCACGAACAAACATACCGGACATGAGTGTATTTCTGTCGTGTATCGCATATAATGACTTGCTCTGTCTTTGCACAATACTCCTGTTACAGAAATATCTGCCTTGCATTCATAACAGATCGCCTTATTCTTAGGCTTGTTAGGTTTCTTCTTGCAATCTGGTTTGAAGTGTGTCATAGGAAGTGGTTCGACTTTCAAATCACTCACGTTGATTGTAGCGGTCTTGAAGGCGTGGCCTCGTATGTGAGCCAATAGGTTGCATCTGTTCTTGAAAACTTTAACGTTGCTGCAGTAACGACACATATAGGTAATTTTTACAGATTGACGGTTGATGTGAAATTCGTAGCTGGACTTCAGAAGAAACCTGAAACGTGAAAACCGTGTTAACGTAACTAGATTCTTAATGAACATCATAATTTTGCGGCCCTATAAGTAAATAAGTATTTTCTAAAACAGAAATACATCAAATAACCCTTTTATCTATTTGATGAATTTCTGTTTTTTTATTGGCTTTAAATTGACTGTTATATTATTTTTTCAAATGCTAACGTTAAAGTTAGCGTTACTAATATAACTTCCATACTCAATGATACATTAAGGATGGCTTTATATGAAGATTTCCACAATAAATCGTTAATTAAGTTGTTATTAACTTACACTCAAGTCAGTTACGAATAATCTTCATCATATTTGCGACCCTAAAAGTTTTTTTTTTCTTGTAGCCGACAGTTAGATTATTCAAAATCAGCTAAAGTGGTCTATATACCTTTATCTACGAAAAGACAATTCATAGTAGTGGTCCAAACTAAGTTAAAACAATAGTAGTAGTAAGTATAGTAACTGGACTAGACAGGTAAATTATTACCTGTCTCCGCAGTCTGTACATGAATAGACCTTGTGCCCTTCTGTAGGCACTGGTATCACATAATTTGGTATAGCTCTTGTGAACAGCATACTTTTAATGCTCAATTTTTCATGAGCAATATTAGTGGTACCAGCCATATTGTTAGTTGAACGTGCGATGAATATTTGGTTGAGTCATCAAATCTTTGGGTGCAAATTTATAATAATTTGTATGTTAGTTGCCATTGCTGAAAAAGACGAAAAAAAACTCATTTAAAGTTAAGGCGTACGTAATGTTAACGACTGTTTGCTCATGGAGATAATAATTTTAAGATTTATTTATTTTATTTATTTATTTATTTATTTATTTATTTATTTATTTATTTATTTATTTATTTATTTATTTATTTATTTGTTTATTTAACTAAGCCTACAGCACAAATTCAAAAATAATATAAACAAAGAACTTAAACTAGTCCTAGGCCAATTAAAGGCTTTCATTTTTTAGGCCGAACATAAAATGGCATTTATAATGATCATCAATTAACCATAATATACCTAATGCCTTGTTTAGTAAAATTGTTATTGTATTTAAATACGATCGAAGCACTAATTTCGAGTCAACTTTGTTTTCCACACTTTGGCGCACACGGACCACAAAATGTCGCCACAGAACGCCACCCGTCCCTATTTGCTGTACTCTTCATACATTATATGTATATATATGGACTCGCCGTACCCGGTTAACGCCGGTGGCCGTCATACGCTTCAAATTGCCGTTGCTCGCTTCATTTGGCACCAGAAAACGCTGACAACGCCACTTTTTCGTCATGCAACACAACAAAAAGATGAGCACAACTTTGCCTCTGCCATCCTGTATGGGAAACGGCCTGTTAACCCTTGTTAAGGCGCGAGCCTTGGTGTTTTTTTCGTTGTTTTATTACTAATTCTTATTTTATCTTAGTTGATTTGGTGGGAAAATAGTTCCCGGCGCCTTATTGGTAAAATAATATGTTGTTATTTGAATCATGTTTGTGAAACTACAACTTTCAGATAACTCATCTCATCTCATTTCCTTGTTTGTCGATTGATATAAAATGTGCTTTTTATTCTACAACTGTAAGCCATTCCATTTAATTCTGACGACTACGAATTTCAATCGCATTTGAAAAACTGACATTGGTCAGTTTTAACATTTTGATTTTTATTGTTCTCATTGGTGAACAATAAAAAAAGCGCGTGTCAAATAATCGTGTTGTGATAGGTACATTTTCAAAATGGACTGTAATTCCTTGATGGCAAAATGCAGATGGCTCAGTGTTGTTATTGACACGGCAATTGGCGTAATATACGGCATTCCATTACTTTTATTTCAGATTATACGGCAGGCTTCACTACTAATTTAGGCATTTGTCATAATTTACAGACAGTAATACGGACTATCGCTATCGAGTTTGCTCTAGTTAGATGGTTGAGTATCTCTGAGGGAGATCAAACTTCTCCCAAGATTGCTGTGGCTTGCAGCTAGTATGGTTTCTATAGTGGATGGTCACACTGGTAGCAAATGTACAAATTGCACCCCATAGTACAATTTCTCCCAGTAGCCTACCACAAATTTCATCACTGGATGATATATAGCTTTGTTTTTCCGATACGGGGTGGCAGAGGCACAGATGTGCCCACTTTTAGATAATAAAGTGCATTTCGCATGACAGGGGGATAGCCCATCGCCGCCACTATGGAGATATGAAGGTTTCCTCTCGATAAAACATGGAGTTTAATGGAGTAAAAACCGCTTTTTCGTAAATAAAACCAACACAGCAGAACAGCTGATCAATAATTCCGCCATTTTGACAAACAAGACACTCACTAAAATAAGCTTTCTCGGTCGCATTGACTACCTACATATTATTATTATAAGCCATGCCTATCCTTAATACAACGCTAAAAGTAGTTTTGTGGTAACGATTTTTGTAATAATTTGTTAAACAATGGTTAAAGTTTTTTGTGGTAAGACGGCCTTTGTCTACCTAAATAACATCAAAACGAAATAAACTAATAATATCAACGGTAAATGGTGCTCTATTAGCAAAACAAGCAGTTATAAATCAAAAAGACTGCAAAAAAAAAACAGGTTTCATGTGACATGTGCGACAAAATAAAAAGTATAGAAAAATATGAGAGCGTCGAAGAAATCGTAACATCAATACGGAATCTTTATGGTAAAGATATTGCAGAAGAGTGATGTTGCAGTTTATTAATATAATAAACATATCTTAAATAAATATATTATTACGGCAATTTTGTGATTTCCTCTCATAAATAGGGCAATTTGAAACTTTAGATATGGCAACTCAAAATTTTACGATAAAAAGCATGGGCTCGACAGTATAGTACAGCTTAGCAGGTACTCTGTGAGCTTAGCTTAGTTATAACAAGGTACTCTGTGACTTAGTTCTTATCATAACGCGAATTGCAATCGCTTAGGTTAGGGATACGTTTCAGCAGGCTCCTTATTAGGAAAGATCCTCTATCATTAATTACAGAGACTATTATTTCTGACCTATATTAAAACAAGGCGTCTACAGCACTAGTATTATTAATAAACTTTTACATACAGGCACATACATTGCTTCTGGAGAAACAGAAAAAGTGATGTCACACATCCAAGATCTGGGGTTTTTTCTTTACCCCCCGCCGGAGATCAAACCCGGGACCTCTCGCAGGGTATCTAATTAATTAGGTATAGGTATTATTAGGTACTATTTTTTGAACTTTTTACATAATAATAACTATGAATTATGCATACAAAATCTTTTATTAAATCAAAGGCATAGTCTTGTATAGAGACAATATAAATCTTTGGCAATATTATTTACACAGAATATCAAGTAAATTGCATTACAGATGTAGTGAATAATACTTTCCTATCAGCAAAACTCGGAACAACGATAACACCCGAATGGTGCCGATGTGTCTATGAATTACTGTATTATTAAATTAAGTGTAGGTATCAAATAAATCTATCATATAAAGAATTCGGTAGGTAATCAAAATATAACTAGTTACTGAGGACGTTTTATTTCAATAAAACGCACTGATAAAAACCAAATTCCGGTTGGGATGATCTAATGATTATATAAGGATTGGAACCCCAAAAGTCTAACTATAAGTCAAAACTACAGTAGGATTTTGCAGACCTTTTTTATAACAATAAATTTTTGTAATTAATTAAAAATACTATGACATAACAAAGAAGACACCTCAACATAAAACAAAACAAACCAGCAGAGAAATTAATATAAATAAATATGATTTTCTGATTGGATGAACGACTTCGATTATGACAGCGGGATAAGAGGAGGAGGAGCGGGGTGGACAGTGTGATGCAAAACAATACTTCCAACTTCCATATCACAGTCAGAATCAGAACTATTTTCTGGTGTATCATCGTCAGAGTTTTCATGAACGGTGATTACAAAACTAGCCATATAATTTTCCAACTCAGGTTCGTGTTTTCGGTACTCGTTTTCGCATTTGATGGCGTGGTCACATACTTTGGCCCAAATATCGGAACCAATCATATTAACCTTTTCCTGTACCAATTGTTTCACAGTAGTCATATTCATACTGATGTTTATTTTGGATACGTATCCCTTTATTTGAGACCATATGTTTTCAATCGGATTGAAATCAGGATGATATGGTGGCAATCTTAGTACGCTGTGTCCATATTCGTTCATAAGTTTATCTATAGAGTATTCTACAAAGTCTTGTTTGTACTTGCAAATAATTTCATATATTTCAAGTTTTGTTAATGACGGATCAATCGGAACGTTATGTTTGGATGGCCAATCAATCATGTCTTGCTTCCTGATATTTGAATTAGGAGGTTTTTCTACGTACTTATTATGATATGCAGCATTATCTACTACTAGTACCGAATGTGGAGCTAAGTTTGGAATGAGTTGATTACGAAGCCATTTTTCATAGTTTTCATTGTTCATCGCGTTGTGATAGTCACCTGTTTTATCAGTAGACATTAACAATGCCCCAGGTATAAACCCCTTTCTACTACCAGCGTGCACTATTATAAGACGTTGTCCTTTAGAAATTAACTGTTTCACTCCGTTTTCTGACGAGTCAGCCCAGCTTTTACCTGCCAAATGTGAGGTATGGATGTATGTTACATCCATATAAACAATCTCTCTCCCTTGCAATCTGTACTTTTTTATCGCGGCTAAAAACTTTACTCTTTTTAAACGAACATCATCTTTCTCGATAAGTAATTTTTTGTTGTTTTCAACTTTTTTATACCGAAATCCCATTTTTCTAAGAATTTTTCTTAGCGTAAAGTCACATCCCTTAAAATTTATGGCTTCGGATAATTTGGACTTCAGGGCTTTAATTGTAGGTACTTGTTTGTATATCAAATGGAAATTATACACTAATCGGCGTATAACGTTGTAGTCAAAATCGTCAAGACCTAGACAAAATAATTTATTTGGTCTACCCAACTTTGCCGACTTCGGACTATTGGAGGTGGATTGATTTATGTATTCTTTTTGCAATATTTTATTTACTGTTCGTTGAGAAATTCCACTGGCCTCCGAAACTCGTTTTTGGACTTTACAAAAGTAAGCAGTTTAGTTGGTATGTTTGAATTTATCATTTTCAGTTAAGAAATATAAATAAATATTGAAAATAACTTCGCAGGCTTGCCGATCTAAACGTTTCCCTTTTCTTAGTGCTTTCGGCATGTCTGTTATAAATTGTTAATGTGGATCGAATAAAATCAATGTGTATTATTTACAAAAATGACAGACAAGAGTGAAATGTAAAGTCAAAAAAAAATATAGGTGGCCTGCATTAGTACACGAGTCCATGAAGTTTATCACAAAATCTAACATAAATATCAACAAAATATTTCTGTGGTATTAACTACTCTATATAGATACTTCCTCTTGCAATGCGACCGTTCCCTACGTTGTCTCGATGGGTACTGAGTGCGAGTGAAGTAGTAAGACAAAAACGAACATTTCCGAGAAAATACGAAAGGAAAGGATTATTCACTACATCATCAAAAGATCATTGAGACATTATACCTACCTATATATTTTTTAAATGGCACTTGGTTTTAAAATATTTTTTATGGTACTCTTTTAAATTGCATTACAATTGCAAGTTAACTAAGTACACAATAAAGCAATTGTTTATTAAAATGCATTGTCGCATTACAATTGCAAGTTAACTAAGTACACAATAAAGCAATTGTTTATTAAAATGATTTGATACCTAATGATTTGATACCTAGTGGTTTCAATACAAACAACATAAAATAATCTTATAATAATAGGTAATCCCTAGATTAATTTGGCACTTAATAAAATGCATTCCTCAATATCGCAATTATTATATAAAAAGAAAAGTATTAAAGGGAATTAGTGTGAGTGTTATCGTCATATTTGTCATGAAAAAGATTTAAAAGATTATTTTCATAGCTGTCTCGTTTGTAGTAATATAAAACATCAGGTCTTTCGGTTACAGATTTTATATCAGTCAATGTGTCGTAAACCTCATTGTTATGTAACATATCTTCATCCTGTGGCATCAGGACTAAGTAACTAGCTGCTGCTTCAGCACCATCATCATACTTATCCATCTTGTAATAAGAAATTTTTAAATAATTCAGAATATTTTCCAGGATTTCTACGCCAGAATTGTAATTAAGGGTCTTCAATTTATCTTGGCAATGTTGTCTGCATTGAAGTAGTGAAGCCATGTTATTTGACGTTGTTATTATAAAATCAGAGGCCCACTGTTGTTCAGGCAGCAAGTCACATTCTACTCTGCAGCCATTTTCCCATGCCACATAGTCAGCCAAACACTCCTCTAGGGCAGCTATAGCTTCTCCCCACTTTTCCTCTTGTACAAGTTTATTCCAAGATGGTGCATAATTTGGAAGTCAGTACTTTCAAGGTCCACAACCTCATTTTCATCAACCTCTTGTTGTGCCATGTTGTCTACTGACCGTTCAGTGTTGGGGTTGGCAACGAGATGTGTGTATGCTGCTGAGGCAGCCCTGGGAAGATCACCCATTTGGTAATAACACATTTGTAGATACTCATATGGTGCCTGCAGCTCCAACTGAGCTTTAACTGAATCTTTAATGTCACTAAAGAGATGAACATTTTTAAACTCCTTATCTTGGCAGTCTTTGATGCAGTTTCCAACAATGAAAAACCTTTCATACATTTTTAACTCATCTATATTTTCCATCATTGAAAATTCATAGAACTGTGACTTGCACTTCAGCTTACAACCGATGATTATTGATATCTGAAGCTTGTATAAGTGTAAGGCCTCTTGAAATTGGGTTACACATTCCGACCATCTCTCATCTGAGTAAGCTTCAAATCCTTTATTGTATGCTAAATCCACAGAAGCAAACTTAGCAGCATTTGCGATTGCTACGATACAAGTGTATAAACAAAGGTGCTTGAACATTCTTGCTGTAGAAGGCACTTTTTGCAAGCACATTAATATATTTTAAAAACTGAACCAAGCGAGATCTTAACTGAAGTGACCCTACCCTGACCTAATTCAATGATAATAGTTTGGTTATCAAATCCCGCATTGCACTACGTTTCACAAAAAAGTACCAACGACCGAATATTTAACCTTGATTGTTTTTTCTATTTAGGCTGTGGATGTTCGTTAAATACCTTCCAGAAAATAAATAAAACAAAAGTTCGTATGTATTTCGTTTTGTTTACAAGTTTTTCGCCGTAAACTAATTGTTGTAAAAAATAATAATACCTATTTGTTTGTTTGACGTGACTCACGTGACATGTTTGACATTAGTCTAAACGTCAAAATGTTTGCTGGAAAAAAAGCGCGTGGCGGGAACTCTCGAAAAGCTAGGAGCATTGAACTACTATGACTAGGAGGCAATTTTTAAATAAAAAATTGTAAAATTGCATAAAACTAGTTTCTGGTGACTTAATCTTTCCTTATTAGATGAAAATGGGGGAGCGAAAGCCTGAGAAGACACAGAAGAATGGTGGGGAGGATGAAGTCACTGATAGCGGTGACTCCGAGTCGAGCCCGATGACTTGAAGGATGGAAAAATGTACTTGGACCATCGATTTAAATCGATGACTTTTACAAGTTTACGCCGTACGGGTAACTGATTACACTCGCAGTTAGGTATAGGTGTGGAATACAGGGTGTCCGGTAGATCGATGCAAAGACTTAAACCGAAGTTAGTACAGACCATTTATAACCATTTGAGCCAAACATACATGTGGCGAAGTCTCACCGTTAATTTTTTATTGATGATTTAGTGATTTTGAAGAAAATTTCCAGATTTTCACAGTTAAGTGATTATCATTGCAAAACTAAACAATAATTGGATTATTTTACAATTTATTCTTATAAATCACTTAATAAGCATTCTAATAAATCTTTGGCTCAAATGGTTCTAAATGGTCTGTACTAACCTACTACCTTCGGTTTAAGTCTTTGAATCGATCTACCGGACACCCTGTATATTGTTTTGAGGCTTTGAAGAAAAGCCGATAGGTAGCTGGGACATGATGTCACTCACATGATCTATAGAAGGGATCGAATATCTGTAGAAAATTACACAGTTTCATGGCTAATAAAACTTTCTAAACGATTATTGTTTGAACTTTGAAGGCTTCAAACCGGCGGCGTCAACTGAGGTCACTGGGGGTCTCAGATAAACAAAACTGTTTGCTTAAAATAGGGTTGTCTAATTCCCACAGAGATGTCCAACAAAAAAGTTTTGGGAGGCCCTCTCGAGCTCCAAGAAGATTATATGCCTAAGAAAAATCAATCAATCAATCCCTACTAAGTCACAGGCTATGATTATTGGTTCTAGGTACTCTCTTAACAAATATCTATTGCTCCTGTAACCTTTGATGTAACCTCAATTTCATACAGTACCAAGAACGAAAATCTAGGAGTTATGTTTGATATCCAGCTGTCCTGGTCAGAGCATGTCAGCTTGGTTAGTAGACGAGTCTTTGCCACTTTCCACTCCCTCAGGCGTCTTCAAGACTTCCTGCCTCTCCAGACAAAAATCACGATTGCACAGTTTCTTCTTCTTCCCCTGATCGATTACGCTGATATCAGCTGGACAAGCGCAAACGAAGAGCAACTGAACAAACTCAAGTGACTTCAAAACATCGGGATTCAGTTTGTTTTCGGTCTGCGCAAGTATGACCACGTCTCGGAGTATCGCAGAGAGTTTAAATGGCTCCCGATTTGCCTTCGACGGGGTTCCCATATCCTCATTTGCCTCTTCAATATTTTATGTAATCCTCGTTATCCTTGCTTCTTACAGGATCGATTCTTTTTCTGTCTTCGGATAGGCCACGGAGATCTCACCCTCGGTCACTACTTATAACTCCGCAAATATAACAATGCCGCTTATGAAAATGGGTTCACACAACGATCTATCAGTCTCTGGAACAAACTCCCCAGCGCCATCAGAGTCCGTCAATTATCAGCGTCTGCAGGTTGACTCTTTCATTCCTCCAAAAAAGCTGGAGTGGAGTGCTTCAAAGGCCTGCGATTTGGTCATCTGGCAGATACTCAATTTGTTCTGAAGCTCCTAACTTCAAAGACAGCTATCAAAAATAGTGACAGCTGTCAAAAATAATGACACCTGTTAAAAATTGTGACCGGGATCCATTCTTTTTAGGGGAAGTAACAATTTTAGTACTGTCCCTGTTTAGTAGGGTATCACCCTTGTTTAGGGTATCTTGGTGGAATAGCAAGTGCTATTCGATCGCCTGGGAGATTGAAATACGGGATCATAGTGGAACGCATGAGCTAAATGTGTGCACTGCGAAGGCATATTTAAATTTCAGGCTCTTGTCCCGTTAAACAAAAACAAAATGGAAATTAAAAACAAAGCCAGCCCCTCCCAGTCTTTTTGGCGACAAACATTTCTAGCTCTTGGAAAAAAAAAAATTTTCAATAAAAGATCTGGTGAACCATGTATTAGATGATAATTTTTAGGGTTCCGTAGAGAAACAAGGAACCCTTATAGTTTCGTCAAGTCTGTCTGTCCGTCCGTATTTCACAGCAACTGTTTGCAGAATCTATTAGGATTGCACAGTTGAAACTTTAGAATAAAAATAGTAATAATGGTATGTAGATGTATTCTGTAAACCGCTTTACGATTTTTATACAAAAAATTAAAATAATTAAACATACATATGGAACTGAAAGCATTTTTTTTTTCATTAAACCTATATGTGTGAGGTCTCTATAGATAGGTCTTTAAGGTTCCTGAAATCATTTTTCCTCAATGTAAATCGTTAAAGAGACAGACCCTTCCAAAGTGGAAAAATGTGTGTGCCCCTCTCTAACTTTTAAAGCAAGAAAGTGAAAAATCTACCAAAAGTATATGCTGTGTATCTTAATACACACTGTCAACGAAAATTGGTTGAAACAAAATAAAATTTAGCAGTTTTGAAGATATACAACATTTAATAAACACCGCAAAGATAATTTTGTCATTCATACAAACACTATGAAAACAAAATTACAACACAAACACCCAGTCGCCTAATTACTTGCTACAACGGAACCCTTCATGGGCGAGACCGAC
Source organism: Argyresthia goedartella (assembly GCA_949825045.1). Taxonomy (NCBI): domain Eukaryota; kingdom Metazoa; phylum Arthropoda; class Insecta; order Lepidoptera; family Argyresthiidae; genus Argyresthia; species Argyresthia goedartella. Next base: position 19,945,490 of record OX463810.1, read on the forward strand.
TCGCACTTGGCAATTTTTTTATTTTTCGAACTTAATAACTGAAAGCATAATCAGGATAATTACACTTAACAACTAATGATACAAGTTTGCCACGAAATTTATCAGTGATGTTTTACACGAAACATTTTAGAAAAAAATAATCTCAAACTAGGATAATTAAAAATAGTACAGTGAAATGCTGTCTTTTGACCAACAAACATATTTTATCTATACACGTATCAATTTTATCGCGAAATGCAGCGCTGCCATCACACATGATCCGAAAAGGTTCTGGAGCTCTATTTTTAAATCACTCGCCTCGGAAGCGAGCGCTCTCCAAGAGACATGATTGGTGGAGTATAGTTACGTCGAGTGATATGAACCAATCGTTGCGCTTTGCGAGCGCTCGCCACGACGCGAGTGATTGAAAAATAGAGCTCCAGGCGTTATGACGGTCTGCCAGAGCGAAAATCATTTAAGTCTCCTTCCAACAATGCGGAGGAAGCGTTCGAAGTCTTCTTGGAATATTTTTTATCGGTCTACACAGATATTGGCAATCGCTCCTTGCCGCCACACTAAGCTCTAAACTCGATCAGCAATGTGGGTAGTATAGAGTTAACAACAAACTTGGTTTATCAATAGGTACTTGAAAAAATAAAATACCAACAAGGGTGCGGGTCACGACGGTATTCCACCTATTTTCAGTCGTCTTTGCGCGGACCAACTTGCACTTCCACTTTATATTATTTTCCAAAGATGAAAGTGATGAAGTGAAAACGTTTTTCCAGTCCAATGGAAAAGGGCATTTAGTGTTCCGATCCACAAGGGAGGTTCGAAGCTAAGCGCCGAAAACTACCGCCCAGTATCTGTGTTGCCAGTGTACAGCAAGCTCTTTGAACTTATTGTCCACAACCAAATTTATCCAATTGTAGCTCGTAGTATTCCACCGGAACAGCATGGGTTCATGCGGAAGCGTTCTATCGTCTCTAACCTCGTAGAGTTTGTGGACTCGGTGGCGGATCATATGGAAAATGGTCTTCAGGTGGATGCCGTGTACACCGATTCTCTAAATTCTTTGATAGACTAAGAGATGACGTAATTTTGCTTAAACTTTCTGAATCGGTGTGCACGGCGATCTCCTCAGATGGTTTGAATCCTATCTCAAGAATCGTAGTCAGGCTGTCCGTATTGGTCCTTATCATTCCCGCTTCGCTCCTATCCCTTCAGGTGTGCCGCAAGGCTCACATCTCGGTCCGCTCCTCTTCAACGTCTGCCTCTAAGATATCGCGTCGTGCTAAGATATTTAGATTCGCCCGCTTTCTAATGTACGCCGACGACACCAAAGTGTTTATGCCTGTTGGGGACGTGACAGACTGTCTCAATCTACAGGAGGATCTTAACCCTAAGGAATGCCAGTCCCTCACTTTTTCTAGAAAGCGGTCTGACATTCAATTTAATTATGTCTTAAATAATCAGCAGATAGGGAGGGTTTATCAAATAAGAGACCTAGGCGTTATATTGGACATCAAACTCACTTTCGTGCCCCATTACGAACATATCGCATCAAAAGATTCATTTATCGTGCGACCAAACCTCTGCAGTCTGCCCTGGCGTTCAAACAGCTGTACTTTGCCTATTTGTTGGAATACGCGTCACCCGTCTGGTCTCCTATATACTCGGCACACAGCGACAGACTCGCAACGGTCCAGAATAAGTTTAACAGACAGTTGGGTTATCTCTACCCCACTAGTTTTAATGCAGGCCCACATGAGTGAAGCTTGGTGTCGTTGGCGGACAGAAGACTATTCGCGGATATAAAGTGGCTTCACGACGCGCGACGTGATCCACTCAGGCTTTGACAGTAGCGCACTGGTGAGCAGTGCTGCTTCGCGTCGCCCCCGCACGCCCCCGCGGCACGTGCTAACTACGCCACTTACTCACCGCTAAACAGGAGCATTGACACTTTTGAAAACAGTTTCTTCGAGCTTGACATTTTCCTCTTAAACCGCCGCGCCCATTTCTCATCGCAAATCGGACGGCACATTAAGGCACGTCTACTTAATTTAATAGATTAACCTGTTAACGTACATTCTATACATACACCACTTTTCAAATTTCCATCGGAATATCACACACGCACAAACACACACACTCCCACGAACCATCCTACACGCAGCTCACTCTTTAACTCACTTGTCAATATAATATGTTATGTACCTACTGATTGCTTACTCTATATTATACATAGTCAGGTCATAAGTTCTGTCACATGTGCAATATGAAATAATTTAGACATGTTTATTATTTATGTAAACATTTATATAGCAAAATGAACTTAATAAAACATAGATTCTTATGGTAATAAAGTTTATTCAAAATGACCCCCGCGATTTTGAATACAGGCCTTTATTCTGCGCGGCCAGTCGTCTATCGCAGCACGAACGAGGTCCATGTCAATATCGGCGGCTGCCTTAATCAAGGATGCCTTGAGTGACTCCAAATCAGGATGAGGCTTTGAGCAGGCCTTTTCCTCCAAGTGTTGCCATATCTTGTAATCTAACGGACTCAAATCTGGACTGGAGGAGGGCCAGTCTTCGTGCCGGATGAAGTCGATTTCACGCGCCGCCAGCCAGTCTTGTGTGCTTTTCGCTCTATGAGCTGGCGCAGAATCTTGTTGGAATACCCAGTGCCTGTTATTAAACATGGTATGAGAAACAGGTTCCACAAGGTTCTTGAAGACTGTATTTTGATACACAACTGCATTCGTTTTTAACGCCTTTCTCACAAAAATGTATCTCAGTTAAGCCCAAATAAGAGACTCCCAACCAAACCATGAGCGAGGATGGAAAATGACCTCGTTGGACACGCGGAATACGGTTGCTCGCTTCTTCACTGCTGTGTGCGTACACCTTATCATTTTGTTTGTTGTAGCTCTCTTCCACGGTGAAAATTTTTTCATCCGAAAAAAGAATTTCCCGATGCTTTTTTCCCGCGTACCGCTTCAACAAAGCGCGGCATCTCTTCAGTCTCAGGTTTATTAAACGAGCGTCCAAACGATGTCCTGTTTTTCTTCGATATGCCCTAAGCCCTAAGTCTTCATTTAACACCCTTTTCACCGTGGTCCTGCTTAACCCCATCTGAAGGGCAAACAGTTTCTGCTCAGGTATGGGATTTCTTTGAATTCGCGCCTTCACAGCTTTTATCACTGCTGGAGTCCTAACGTCGAAAATCTGAATTGGCGCGTAACCGCAACGATGCAACGCAATAACTGCGACACGGTCTTCTTTAAGTGTCCACTCCATATTTAAAAATGAGGAAAATTCTAAAAAGTACACATTTTTATTTTCATTAAAAATTCGAAATTCGATTTAAATAAACTTTTTTGTGGCCAGCGTTCTAAATTCAAAAGTTTTTATTGTGTGACAGAACTTATGACCTGACTGTGTATATACTGTATAATTAGGCGATATCTGTCATTGGCAATTCTAAATTGTTTAATTTTAACGTTAATTACCATTGTAACTTGCTGTTGATGTCCTAAATAAAGAAAATAAATAAATAAATATATATATTATTGTATATAATTATTAATTGATTTGAATTAAAGTGTTTATTATGTGTATTAGGTTAGGTATACGTTTATGCTAATAGATTTGCATTTTTTCAAGAATGTTGTGCACGTCTATAATAGACATAGACACAAGTTTCTGTTTGTTTGTAATGTTTATCTTAATGTTATGTGTTTATGTTGTTGGTGTGCCTGTATAAATAAATAAATAAATAAGAGTTCTCCTTTAGATTGTTCAGGTCTGCTTCGTCGTCACCCGGACGTAGGGAAGGCGTACCGCTTTTCGCAGGTATATTTGGCCATACGATATCCAGCAACATGTGAAGCCGTTAATCTTCGCAAACTCGGGAGCGGGGAAGCGCAGCCGTTTTGCTGAAGGCCTAAGATATCTCCGAGGTGTACACTGGCGAGGCCGGCCCATCATATCCTCGATCAGATGGCTCGTGTTAAATTTATCTTTATTTGTTTTCTTATCATTAAAATTTCTCAGTCTTCATTGGGCTGAGATTAGCCCATTAATTATCATAATTGCTATAATTAACTGTTATCATTGTTTAATATCTACGTAAACAATCGATAACTCTAATATCTTTCAATAATTTTGCATGAATTTTTCCTTATTTTTATAGAACCAAGTGGAATTAATTATATATTTACCCACTTAACTTTTGTGAATCTCTCACGAAGAGCGGGCCCTCCCGGCACAGGTGATATTTCCTTAAAAGGAGGACTCCACCTAACTCCAGATTTTTCATAAGTTTGTACTAAAAAGCATTCATTCATTCTTGCATTTTTTTTTAATATCGCAGTTATTTTCTATTTACTGTAAAAATCTGGGAATTTTCGCCATTAACAATAAATCATCAATAAATAATTCCTCAGGTTAAAAACTTTAAAAAACCGACTTCAAGTTAAAGCCCTATTCCTTCCTCCCCGGTCGCGATGCAAATGAAGTCTGTGTACAGGAAAATTCCTCATCAAAACTATTGCTGCACGGAACCACAAACCAAAACGTCATCTGTGTATATATTTTTTGTTTTTGTTGATTTTTTCAAAAAGTGTTAAATCAATTTGTATAAAATTTATATGGGACCACCTCTGAAGCATGACCTACCAATCAAAACAAGAATCGGTTCATAATTGACGGAGAAATCGCTTAACAAACATACAATAAAAAAAACAACTGACTAATTGAGAACAGCCTCCTTTTTAAGTCGGTTGAAAATAAACTGTAAGACTTTTCCAGAGGCATATTTGACTCAAATGGTTCTAAATGGTCTATCTATGGTTCTGTACTAGCTTCGCTTTAACTCTTTGCATCGATATACCGAACATCCTGTATTAAATTAAATTAAAATGCAGACGGGACCCATTTTTTAGTATAAGATTTAATTGGTCCCGCCTACTATGTATAATAATTTTATTGAATCAATAATTACGTTAACGCAAGACTTAAGTCTTATCTGCTTCTTTTATGCTGTTTAGTGTACGGCAATTGTTTTTTTATTTTTTTCATTACTTTGGGTTAAAAAGTATCATAGTAGCTATTCCAGAGCATTATTTTCACATGTCTACACACGCACGCACACACACACACAAACACACACACACACACACACACACACACACACACACACACACACACACACACACACACACAAACACATATGCATAGCTTGACGCCTTTTCCCATACGGGGTATCAGAGACACAGTTGTGCTCACGTTAAGGCTGGGCACCCCGACAGCGGAACTTAGAATATCGCCTTCAGCTTACTTTTAGAGGAATTCAAAGTTTTTTTAAAGCTTCGATTAGTATTCGAGTACTTGCCAAGAAGAATTAACCTTCCGCTCCATGTCATGAATATATTGCATTGTCATCGGATTTACATTTCAGCTCAATTGGAAATCGGGAAGTGGGGCAAATTTGACTTGCAAGAGTTGATTACACACAGGCGGATAGAAGTGGGGACTGGTGAAACTAAATAATAATAAAAAAAAAACGACTGCGTTACACACTGAAAAGCACAAAACAAGCAGATAAGACTACTTAATTAATGAGATTAGATACAAATATTATAGTGCAGTGTTAAATTAGATCTATTGTTATATAATCTCAATAATTAAGTAAAGTCTTAACTGCTTGTTTTGTGCTTTTTAGGATTCCGTACCCGAAGGGTGCCAAACGGGACCCTATTGCTAAGCCTCCGCTGTCCGACCGTCTGTCACCAGGCTGTATCTCATGAACCGTGATAGTTAGACAGATGAAATTTTCACAGATGATGTATTTCTGTTGCCGCTATAACAACAATACTAAAAAACAGACTAAAATAAATATTTATGGGGGCTCCCATACAACACTTCTTTCAATACCACATACAAACTTATGAATTCACCTGGTTACGTACATGGAGTGTGAAAGTACAGTAGTAAAGCCGCACCAATAACATAAACAACATTTTGTTATGTCAAATCCAAACTATTCACTCCACACCATACCTACCATTGTACGGTGGTACGGAACCCTGACCGGTTTTTAATGTACCCCAGAGGTTTTTATTAGTTTGTTTGATTGCGTCATTTATTTCCTTCTTTTTGATACAAAATTACGAAAAATGAGTAAATGCTTAGTTCAAAACTATTAATTAGTAAATATTTCCGTACTCGCCTTTTAAAGCCCTTTATTTTGATATCCCACTCGAGGAACTTGAGAAAAGTTTTTTAGCCCGCACATTAAAGCGCATAAAATCCGCTATTTAAAAAAAAAAGTACCCATTTATGACACTCGCGTCATAAAGGGGAATCTAATGACGTATAGTTTTTTTTATCAAAATCGGTTGAGCCGTTGTCATTTATACATATAACACAATCCTCCACTTTTCCGCTTCGCTGCAGTAGAGTAAGAAGGCTCTTAGCCGATGTACAGACAGAATACTAACAAATCAAAATAACATAATATTTTCATCACAAATAATGTACATAAATTTAAATCCGGTGCGAAATTGTATATATTTTTTGTTTTATACATATTTTTTGATAATTTCGGAAGACTTTTCTATCGAGCAAAAATATTCAAATTATGTTTGTACGTTAGCGAATGATCAACAATCTGGTATAAAGAAAACAACTTCTTTAGGCCTCCTTCCTATATTGCGTAACTTGAGAATTAAAAAAGGCTTTTTTGGCCTAATGCGTCGCCTTAAGCCAGTACTTCAATATTTCATTTTCTCCACATTTGTTATTTCAGCCAGATCGTGTCTAGTTTAGCGGGAGCGAGAAAGTAATAAACAAATCTACCTACATCACACTTTTCGTCTAAACGTCATAAACTTATGTGAATAAATGCATGCATTTTGTGGGCTGTGGCCCGCCCTGCCACGCACGGTTCTATATCAATAGTTCAATCTTGACTTGGCGTCTTCCTAGAAGAAACAAAAAAATACCATCTGCGGCATCTGTGAATGCATTAAAAGCAAACATCCGAACTATAAATACAGATGTCAGTCCCAGTCAGTTGTCTGTCTAGCTGGCGAGCTCAGGCTCACGTTACATACGATTGGTGCTTCAGAGCGTTTCATATCAACAATGTATATTTTTCACCCCTGTTATAATAACTACTACTGGGATAGTCGTAAGTCTTGTTTTATATTGTCCGATTTTGAAACGCCAAAATGTTATTAATTCAATTGCTACCTACATTTTAGTTTGTGGAGCAATAAATAGATACTGCACGCTATTCGAACCTAAAAATCTATTACTGAGATTATTGAACTATCCTAATACTAATGTGATGTTTCCATTAAAAGTATTATTAACATGATTATGTACTACGTCAAATGGTACCTATTTAATATGTCTTAGTACTCGTAGATGTACTAAATAAACAGTGATTCTCGAACAGTATTCCACGTAATTCCGGGCCCTTTCCCCAAAATCAATCCCCGCCTCCATGACAGTGTGCATGTTTGTTTACTCGCAGTGTTCGCGCTGCTGACGGCGGCGGTGTTCGTGGCCGTTCGGCTGTGCTCGCTGGTGCTGGGCGTGCTCACGTTCTACTACGGGCTCGCGGAGAGCGCGTCCGTCGTGGTGCGCGGCAGTGCGCTCGCTGTACTCGTCTCCACTCAGGTACGTACAACGCGTTTACTCACACGCTTTGACGACGACTGCAACTGTTTTTGGTTGCGATTTTGATATTTTTTGCATAACATAATTTTTAGTTAAAAATAGAAATAACGTGGGTGTTTTTGACCCCTTGCGATAATGCAATAAGACACACGTTCGAATGCCATAATTGCTGCTCAGTCAAAGTGGAACTTAATTATTTTTTGGCGCATATATGACGGTGCCCTTCAAGAAGAGTAAAGTTTTTGCGTCCGGGTCTTGGTGACATATTATTTAGTTAGCTATAAGCCATTAAAATTCAGGTGTTCATCGCGATTTTAGTAATATCGTCGATCCATGCTTTTACCTTCTCTCGGCCACCATTTACACAGTGATCTAACACTACATCACCTGCCATCACCTCGCCTCGGCTTTTGAGTGCTGAAAAAAATAGCAAACGCTAGCGTACGTACCGTATTGCAACGTTGTTAGGGTTCCTTAAAACAAAAAAAAAACCCCTTCTCTCAGGACCGCGTGAAGATATCAAGTTAAAATTAATTCAAGTCTGTGGTCTGTTGAAGTTGTTAAAAAATCAAACTTATAGGCCAACACAATCAAAATATACCCATCATGTCACAATTTTGCTGAAATTGCTTGATACTCGCAAGGGAATCAAAACCTATAGGTTACTGACCGTTCACCTAGTATCATGATATGAAATTTGGAACGAATTAAGGTAACACAAGGAAAAGACAAAAAATAAATGCGATTTATGCGATTTATACCCTCCAACTCGCAGCTGGTCGTTTTTTTTACTTAGTTGATACAATGTCTGACTGCTGCTGGGCAAAGGCCGGCCCGTTTCAAGCATATTTATTTATTTTCACATCTAACTATATTATGATATAGTTATGACGAAGTTTTGATGTTACCCCCAGGTGTACCTGATGTTCGACTTCATCTCGGAGACGATCAAGCAGCGGCAGGAGTTGCGGCAGTTGGCGCAAGTCCGCCCCAAGAAAGAGAAGAAAGAGAAACCGAGGAAAGAGAAAGGTATGTCTTATCACTAATTATCTGGCTTGTTGCAGCCGGAAACAGAAATGATCTTTAAATTTTAAGCCGTGTTAAACCCTAATGGCATGTCAGTTCCATATATATAAATATATATGTCCCGGTGGGGGCAAATATTTGTTTGATGAGAACGGATGTTTGTACCCTAGTCATGGTTGTTTATCTATCTAAGTATAATATGTATCTATATAAGTATGTGTATCGTTGTCTAGTACCCAAGATACAGGGAATCCTAGTTTGGGGCTAGATCAATGTATGTAAATAGTGTCCAAGGTATTATTATTATTATTATATATATTTGATAACTCATGGCCCTTATTTCTGAGTACATAATGTCCATAAAGGTTCACACGCCTTGACGTTGCGCCCATTAGAGTTCCATACATTTTGTTTTTTTGATAACTCATGGCTCTTATTTCTGAGTACATAATGTCCAAAACGCTCATTAGAGTTTAATGGAGGTTTAAAATATAAAGATTCTGTAGCCTCGCAAAACAAAGACATATTTTTTTGCCCGAATGACCCATCTGTCATTTTATTGAATTGTTATATTGAATATACGTTTTACTCATAATGAAGTTAAGTGTATGTGCTTTTGTGTGATACTGGATGTCATAGAAATTGTTTTTAAATGTATAATTCCTAAAACTACATAAACTAATAAACAGTCTCCTTGTAATGTGTAAAGTTGTTAACCAAACAAAACATAACATCACGTCTTTTCCTATATAGACTGGAAGCGGCACAGTGAATTAGTCGACATATAATAATGTATTGTTAAACGTGGTAAAACCAGGTGTATCAAAATCTCACTTCCAAATGTCTGGCGAGTTGATACCAGTTTATTGTTGGACAGCAACAATTAGTAAATGATACGATGTTTCTCAGAATTACCATTGATAGCAAAATGATAGATAATTAGCTGGCAGATTAAGGTCTGCGGCTTACGCTGTTAGGAACATCGGACAAAACACGGATGTGGCTACATCTAGGCTAGTCTATATTAGTATATTGTTGTGAGGAATGCAGCGGATATTCAAACTATTTTTATATAACAGAAAAGAGCTGTTTGATTGAGCTATTGATGAAGATTTCAAGTGCAGTACTCGAAATTTATGGGTTTTAAATTATAAATGCGATAATTATAAATATTATTTAGAAAAAATAATGTATGTACGCAATTTTTTAAATTTTTTACTTAGCCTATATTGTGTTCCACTGCTGGGCAAAGGCCTCCCCATTTCGAGTCCACACATATCTAGTCAGAGCTAGATTGACCCACTCTGGTTGCAACGTGTCCAGGTCGTCCCGCCATCTCCTTCTGGGCCTTCCTCTGCGCCGGTGTCCGTCTATAGGCATCCATTCAGTGGCTATCCTCGCCCACCTGTCTGGGTGCGTTCGACACACATGGCCTGCCCAGCTCCACTCCAGTTTGGCGGTCTGCACACCCACATCTGCGATGCCAGTTATGAAGCGCAGTACGGTGTTCTTATCGCGGTTATTATTATATATATACTTATTCGTTTTACACCTAAAATACTGCGCTCCATCGCTCGCTGGCAAACCTTGAGTTTGGACTTCAACAAAAATTAAAAATCTTACTACAACATTTTCCTAAATTAGCGATAGCGGTAATGTTAACCTAAGAAACTATAGCTGAAAGAATTGCCAAGTTTCGCTAAAACGGAGTGTTGTGTTTTAGTCTGGCAAAGTTAGCAATTCTTTCTAGCGTCAATGCCTCTGAAGATTCCGAAATCATTCAATCATTTGAACAAGATTACATATAGTATGGTACATACACACACATAGTGGATGGTGTTAATCTAACTCAACAAATTATAAAGCGAGTTCTGTGACTCGCTTGATAATTTTGTAATATTTAATCCTGCATATTATTTATAATAATAAATATGTAATATTTGTACTAGTTAAACACAACCTATTTTAAAAGAGATCTAAAAAATATCTGTGCAAGTTTCTTCGCTGTACTTCTCCCACAGTGATCCAATGTAGAGAACAGGGAAAAAAATATATTTTTAAACATATTTACAGGTTTACAGAAAATAAAGAAATTTTGATGGATTGATTTATTGTTCGCCCACATACCCAGATATTTACCTACGGTTACAGTCATTATTTTTCGTCCACAGTGAAGAAAGCTCACGTGGAGGAGTCAGACTTACCAGAAGTGGATCAGAATACAAACAAGACCCTCAGACAAAGGCAGCAGACAGCAGGCAAGGCCAAGTGAAGACTCCTATCTACACATCCCATCCCTAGTAATACTGTTAACAGAATACGCCGATTTAGTTGACGTGATTGCAAGGTCACCTTGGTATGCGCTTTCCTGACTGGTAGAACCGAATCAGCCAATCAGGAACGATAAATCTCGAGGTGACCTTACAATCCATAGACCAAGTTGACGCTTTAAAACCTAACTTAAATTATGTGTTCTCTAAACATGAAATCCTACATACCTACGTCTGTCCACTTACACTATTTAGTATCTTCGTCACCTCACAAAGTATCTCAGTTGGCCTGTGAATTTAAGTCTACGCGCAAAGCCTGTTGATCTGTTTGATTCGAGGAGCATTTATTTATAACATTCTAGTTAGGATAGAAAATTGACGTGAAAGAACATTTATGGAAAGTATACCACTTAATGTGAGATTGCAAATTGTTGAAGTAGACTGCCAGCCGATCTTGAAGTATTTGCATCGTTCGTTTTTGCGGATATTAAGGTCCTTCTGTTTACGTCATTTAAATGTATAGTGGATACAGGGTTGTAAAATATCTCCTAAAATGTAAAAATTGGCGTTAATTTTGCGATGCACTTTTAAAACATTGAACCTAAAATATTTTGTAGTTTTGAATCAAATTTTTAAAAGTGCAACACTGCCATTATAGTTGTAAAATGTTGTTTATATTAAAATAATGATTAGGCGTAAACAGTATATTGAATTAACACTAAAATTCCAATTTCATTTCGCATTTCGTTTTAGTAAAGAGATATTTTCATAATTCATTTCGTTTTTAAATTATTGATAGTTTATTTTTGTATGAATTTTATCGATGGACCCAGATTTTCCCAACCAAGTCTAATTATATTGGTATGTATTATGTATTGACTATTTGTAAGATTTGGTGCTTGAATAACTTGTTGTACCTGTTGAATTGTCTTCAGCCCGACATGACCAGCAGCCGCATCTCAGCAGCATAGGTTCCAAGCGATGATGTGTTGTTAGCGCTCAGAGGAAAATAAATGAGATTATGTGTGTAACTAACTACCTATGTAATGTCAAATGATATGGATGTATAACTGTAAAAACTGAATTTAATCGCATGGAAGCTCTTCCATAAGTGAAATTGTGCTGATTATTTTCACAATTGTTTCCGAGTATTTGTCAATTTTCAAGCTTGATGTTATTTTTATTAAAAAATAAATACATTTTGTAATATAACAGTTCGTTTTTTTATAGGTAGTCAGTTTTCATGATGGAGACCCGTTAGCCTCTTCAGATCAGAATCAACGTCACTTGTAACTGCACCTTCACCGCCTGACCGCCTTACATTAAACACAAAATGTCACTCACACGCCAAACATGTTTGCTTTGCTACGCGTAATACAACTTAATGGTTTGCACGAAATAAACTCTCTTTTATTATATATTTTTTGTCGGCTATAGCTTACGTGGCGCCATTGGTACGACTTTCAGTTGTCGGCCAGTGCCGAGTGGGGCGGTCAAAAGGTTAAAAAACCCTTTGCTTTATCGATACCCATTAATTCACATAGTCTTCTTTTGTAAATATAGATATATTTTTATACAAGGTGACATACTAACGTTACGTAACGTTTGGATAGCGTTATCTTTTCGAAAAAAATTTCCTTTTTGTATTCAAATAATCAACAATAAAAAAATATTAGTAGTTTTTGTTTTCTTGAACAAACAAATACCCGATACTCTTTTTGGACACCTTGGATATTCAATAAATATAAGATTCAAAGTCCCGACTTTCGACTGATTGATTGAAACTAACAGCCTAAACCGAGAGACATGAATCTGTACAGGGATTCCTTATCTATGAGAATGGTTTGGTCGTCTCGTAGCTATAATAAAAAGCTTGACCAAATACTCAATAGAAAAATATGGTTTTTATTCCGTGTTCGTTTTAGAAAATTACTTAACCGAATCTTAATACAAAAAATATAAAACTATTCTAACAAAAAGGTACATCCTCATGCACGGGAGTCGTGCACAAATGGATCTAGCTAAATTCATCCCCTAAGGGGGGAAATAAGTGGTTGAAGTAAGTATGAAAATCTTGAACGACTTGACTCATGAAGCAGGGACGGGGCAGTTTAAGGGAAGACCTTCAGAGATTCAACCAACTAAGGCTCCTGATGGAGCAATGCCGTACAGAATAGCGTCGATGGGCGATATTGCCGTCATGCATGCGACCTAATACATTGCTTGAAGAGTCTTTAAATGACCGAGCGATATCGCTCACTCGAAAGCTCGACATCGAATTGTCATTCTAATGCTATGGCGAATATATCACATTCTAATGGCGTGCAATATCGCATCAAATCGAGCGTTCTTACAAGTTGCGACTCATGCGAGATTGCGCACGCATATCAGGCACGGATCCAGGGACCATGGGGGCCAATGACCGCCTGGGCTGGGTCTAGACTAGACTGACTAGAAATCGATGGCAGCACCGAAATGGGCCTGTGATTATTTACGTCTACACTGTCCTTTTCACCCTTAAAAACTGGTGTGATAACTGACCTCCTCTTGACCGTTGATGTTAATAATGTGTTGAGAGTGGACAGAACTGACAATACCTTAAACTGAATATGAGTTTCTTAAAACCTGTGTTGGCATGTCCCAGGAATCTTCTTCAGGTAATGTCGATCTCAACGGTCAAATCAGGTCTTCTCTTCTCCCCCTGTTATAATGGACCCCATAAAGGAGGAAACCCTTCTTCGTCTACGGCTGAAGGCTGCAGTCTGTACCTCACCGTACAACTTTAGTCTCGTCTAGGCTTACCAGATACAAATTTTCAAAGTCCTGACAAAATTCCTGATTTTCGGCCAGAATTCCTGACACGAGCTTGACGTGCTCGCGCTCGCGGCGCGGTGTAGGATAATTACGATACGATTATTTATAAGTTACTATCTATGATACTCCAAAGTAGATGTGGCTTTACCTTTTTTGTATTGTGATTAGAAATAAAAGTTAACAGTGTATAAAAATTTATTGTTTCATTTATTTGCCGAAAATTCCTGACATTTCCCTTTTCCGGCCGCATTCCTGACATATGTCTAAAATTCCTGACATGTCAGGAAAATTCCTGACGTCTGGTCACCCTAGTCTCGTCGCAATCGGCGCAGTTAGAAAGTCACTGCTAGCTATAACCTCCAAAGCTACTGGTGGTGTCAATATCTGCCATCAGATGATCCACAGTATCTTTGAAGAGTTGCTCCTCCTATTACCCACATTATTAACCATTTTCTATCGGTCAGCTCATTTCCTGCTCTCTGCAAAATTTTTTAAGCCCTCCTTCAAAGACTATCAGCCCATCCCTACCTATCCCCTCCAAAGTCCTTGAATCCACAGTCCACTCTCAGCTCTCTGACCATTCTTCAAACAACTTACTCAATGCTCACCAATCTGGGTAAAGACCACGGCACAGTACCTACTACTACAGCACTTTTAAAAGTCAGCGATTACATCCAGCTAGCCATGGACCAGAAGTTAGTCACTGTGTTGGCCTTGCTTGACTTTAGCAATACCTTTAGCTGCGACTGTTCCTAGGCATTTTATTTTTACTTCTTATTGTGCTCTGCCTACCCTTATAACATACTTTTTCTTAACATGCCTTTGCTGGAATGGTTTGTTGGCAGAATTCTCTTTTTAGAGATAAACTCGACTTTGTACATGCATTTTCTTTTCATATAACTGCTTAAATACTTGTGTGCAATAAGCAATTATGAATGAATTATGAATATATTTTTAAAATCATAAATAGAAAACCATATGTTAATTTAATTTCATATAACTGCTTAAATACTTGTGTGCAATAAGGAATTATGAATGAATTATGAATATATTTTTAAAATCATAAATAGAAAACCATAACATTAGGTCCATGGAAACTTTATGGCTTTGTAAGTGGATCCTTGTCTACGCTATCATATAACACCTTTATTTTTAATATTTAAGTTAAAATATCATCTCCACTCATGTACTCCTGTTCGGAATCGGAGTTAGTGCTACTTTCTCTAGTCTCTGATTTACTGTCAAACCCGTTATTAATAATGAACTCATCAATCAATCTATCCCTGTACCAGTAATTTTCTTCAAGACGCTTGACATGGTTGACCACTTTCTTCCAGTCGTCAGGTGTTAATTGTTATCGACTTTTAAGAATCTAGAGTCAAAGAAATATGTGAAAAAAATATGTTATCTGCCTTGAGCCACTCGACCATCGCTGTAACTTATGTTGGGAGGCCAGTCTTCCTCTTTACTATGGCATGATGCGTTATCTATTACTATAATGTAATTAGACGGTATATGAGGCCATAGTTTTTGTTCTAATAACTTTGTGAAATTATCAGAGTTCATTTGATCATGGTAGTCCCCAGTTTTTGTGTTAGCTTTGAACATTAAGAGTGCGCCATCTACAAATCAATTTCCGCCTCCAGCATGAAGTGTTATCCATTGGCGACCCGGCCTATCGTTCTTTTTACTCCCTTATCCGTAGCAGACTGCCAACACCTTTTCCGGGTATAAGCACCGAGTAAATCATTGGCTTTCATACGGCGGAAAAATCTAGTTGTCCATGCCTGTATGTGGGGCCTCTCGATTAAAGACATCCTTTTTTGATATATTTTTTTGAATCGATATTGTTCTTTATAATTTGTCTTAATCTGGTCTCACTTCCTTCATAATTTTAATGACGCGTAGCAGACAATTTTTTTATAGTAGGAGTTTCTCTAAGCTGTTATTTCATATTTTTTTACCTCGCTCATTCGCCCTCAGAATTTTCTTTTTCCCTCCTTTTTTTTGGGACTGATTTTTGGCCACACCTGTGGCGGCTATCACATGTTCTGTAACTTTTGCCTTTAATTTCTGGTATCTTAGCAAGTTCATTAGAGTTTCTTTGGAAAGTATAACGTTTTGTTCAGAGAACGATACATTCATAAATGAATTACTTACTTTTCTAAGCAACTTTTCGAGTCTTCTCTCTCCTTTTCAAAATAATCATATACGTTCACAATTATTTCGGGAGTGCGGCTATTGAGTATTTTTTTACTCATCTTCTCCATTAACCTTTCAAAACCGAGGGTAGTTGGGATGAGACGCGATTTTGAACCTAATGCCATGGTAAAAAAGTTTAAAACCCATAACGGAAAAGTGGCGTTAGCTAACGCCGGTTGTATTCAAGAGGTTAATTTACATGTGAACATGATAATAATAGGTAGGTAGTTTATCAGATGAAGTAGGTTGTCCAATGTCCAATGACATAACAAATTATCATGTTGTTATTGATCTCTATGGAAACAAAAGAGTATTGCAATGCAATTTCACGTCTAAAAAGGCCAAGCTTACGAGATAAATATTGTAAACAAACTTGTAGGGGTTTAAACATTTTTATTTGAAGAATTTAAGTTCTAATTTTAAGCTTCGTATTCTAATCGTCGGCGACTATATTAGACGAAGGTGATTCGTCAGAAGAGCCCGAATCTGCCGTATTTAAGATAAAACTCGATTGATTTTTTATCAATAATTTTGTCAATATTGCTATAAAATTGTTCTCTACTTTTATGATGTGATTTACACATTTTCGCCATTTGTCAGCAGATACATTTTGGATTCCTTCTTGAAGCAATTTTTTCACATCTTCAAATTTAAATGAGGTTTTATTGGGAGCTACGTGTCCCTTCACGTCAGCCCACACGAGTTCAATGGCATTGAGCTCGCAATGATAAGGTGGCAGAAGCTCTGCCTTTACTTTTTTTTTTCATCAAAGCTCATTTCTTAATTACGTAGCCAATCTCGAATACTTGTTTTTTTCCATCTAGTGGTGGAAATTTTTTCTTGACATTTTGAGTGGTAAGGAGCATTGCCTACATATTTACATACACATCAAACACAACTCTCTTCTTTTCCGTTTCGCTTCAGTCGGATAAAAAGGGATGTAAAAATAATCAAGATAACCGACAAGAGTGCAAGACAGAATACGCTAAATCATTTTAAAATCATTTAATAATAATAATAATACCTTGGACACTATTTATACACATGTTACATGCCCTGCATTCACGGAATCTGCTGACGAGGTCTGATGACGACATTGCGCTTGCATAGTGATAGTTTTAGGTAGTAACTTATTATTTCACTGTAAATTTCCTATGCAGCGTAAGCAACCCGTGTAACCTAGATACTTTTATATTGTATTAATTTTGTGCCTTTTCTTTTTTTAATTTTAGAATCACTTCAATTCTAGCATCGATTGAATAAAGACATAAGTTTTAATTGTGATTTCCATTCCTTAAAATAAAGGATTAAATAAATTATCGATTTTTTTAAATCCATCGGTTGCCGATTCCTTATTTGGCGCAGCCGGTAGGATCCTTGAGTCAGTAGGCGCGCGGGAAACTAAAGGACTCCAGACATCGTTGCTCCTGTAGGCTCCGCAAGCCTCTGGTTGAGCTTTCAAGCCTTCATCAAGGATTCGACGAACGAAGACGAGCAGTCGAGGAGGTATCTAGACATTGATACGCGAAGAAAACCGAAGAAGATGATATATTATATGTAAGTCCATGCATTGTTCTTACTCTTGTGTTGCTTCCTTTTTTTTCCGTGTGTAATTTCCTCTTTCCACAATTTTCCGTTCCGAGAAATCTGGTGTGAAAAAGTCCTCCGTAAGACAAATACGTAATCAAAGACTTTTAGATTCGAAAAGGATTTTGGAAAGTGAAGATTTAGGTGTAGAAAATTTATTTAAGGACCCTAATAGTGATAGTGTTAGTTCAGTGACACTGTCTTTGCCTAATATTAAAATCATGACGGCGCCGACTATTGACGCTGACACCATTTTCAAGGCACTACGCCTAGTGCCCGAATTCGATGGTAACCCGAATATTCTTACGCGATTTATTAGAATATGTGATCAGCTAGTAATTCAGTATATGAAACCGGAAGCCGGTTCCGAGCTAGCGAACTTAAGTTTAATTAACGGAATATTGAACAAAATTACCGGTCCTGCCGCGAGGACAATCAACTCAAATGGAATAGCAGAAAACTGGATAGGCATCCGTACAGCCCTGATTAATAATTTTTCAGACCAAAGGGATGAAACCGCCCTCTATAATGATCTCTCGATGGTGACGCAAGGACAAAGCACCCCCCAGGAATTCTATGAAAAATGTCAAACCCTTTTTAGTACGATTATGACGTACGTTAGTCTTCATGAGACTATCCCTACCACAGTGAAAGCGAAACGCGATTACCATGCAAGCTTATGTCCGTGGTCTCAAGGAACCCCGTGGATCTCGTATAAGATGTATGAGACCCGACACCATAGAGAAAGCACTGGAGTTCGTACAGGAAGAGATGAATGTGATGTACCTCCAGGGCCGAAATGATTCACTCCCAGAGCGTAGAGCTCTCCCTCACTATCAACCCCCTATGCACATGAGAATACCTATGCCGATGCCAACTGCCATGCCGAAACCTTTTAATTTCCCGAATATGCATCGCCCTGTACCTGTTTGACAGCCAAACTTCCAGTCTCCACCTAATCAACCCCCAAGAATGTCCAATATGCCTTCTCGAACCCAGCAAATGTTCGGAGCGCCTCTCCCCAACTATAACCCTAGAAGTAACGTATTCAAATTACCACAGAGACCCACATTACCGACTCAAAATTTAGGCCCCAAGCTTCCCCCTTCTGGCCATGATTGGCGTAAATTTTGTAACCCTCCACCGAGCAATTATTTTAAAACTCGAGAAATGAATTTCAATGAAACTGCCGATTATAATGACTCATGTTACTATTCTGAACCCGAATATTACTACGAAGAAAACAACTGCTACGCACCGACTGAGCAATACTACGCCGAGTATTCTCAAGCTGACTACGCCGACTATCCCCAGACGTACGACTACGAAAACGCACCCCATGACATGCCCAACATGATTGAGGCCCCTCAACCGTCTACTAGTAGTAAAATGGATTTTCCCAAGGACAACCCCTCCACAAAACCAAGATAGTATTAAATTTGCACTCTAAGAGACACCTCCGATATGTGCAAATTGCAAACCCCCCATTAAAATAATTAGTGGATATCGGCGCGAATCAATCATTCATTAGCCCCGAAGCTGTGCAAAAATATTTTTTGCACATTCCTCTTAACTACGACCCTTTCGAAGTGACCCATGTACACGCGACGACAAAAAATGACTATTCCATTACTATTCAAAACTTCCCCGAATTTAATGATGACCAGAATATTAAATTATTCGTGTACAAGTTCCATAGATATTTCGATGGACTGATAGGACTTGACATACTAGACGGACTCGAAATAGACCTAAAAATAATTTGCTTATAACTAGAAATGCCAGAATCCCGATCATACCATATCAGAGTAACATGCCTACTACTGACTACACAATCGCAGCACATTCCTCAAAATTGATTCGCATGCCCATCGATAGCCCCGACGGTGACGTAATGGTCCCCGATCAAATTTCCTGTAATTGCATTATACACGAATGTTTCACGACTGTGACTGACCGCGAAGGAATTGTAGAAGTAGAGAATATATCCGACAACGACATAATACTTTCATTTGACCGACCAGTACAAGCTGAGCTCTTTAATGTCGAGTGCATGAGCATCGTACACGACCCGATTCGTACGCGTGAAGTGATATCACGTTTACGAACCGATCACTTGAATCAGGAAGAGAAAATTATCTTAGAGACTTTATGTTCCCGCTATCCTGATGTATTCTATATTAAAGGAGAACCACTGACATTCACTAACAAAATTAAACACAGCATCAGGACCCACGACGAAACTCCCGTTTATACGAAAAGCTATCGCTACCACTTTGTACACCGCCAAGAAGTTAGAGACCAGATAACTAAGATGTTGGATCAAGGCATCATAAGACCTTCTGATTCTGCATGGAGCTCACCTACATGGGTGGTCCCCAAGAAAGTTGACGCATCTGGAAAACAGAAATGGCGATTAGTGATAGATTTCCGTAAATTAAATGACAAAACCAGTGAGACAGGGTGGGCTTACTTCTCCTAAGCTGTTCAATATTTATGTAGATCAGCTGATCGGGGCGCTCAGCGGCGCGCATGTTGGTTGTTTTGTTGACAATATCTGCCTAAATAATATTAGTTACGCCGACGACATGGCTCTGCTGAGCCCGTCGATCAGGGGACTTAGAGTGTTGCTACACGTCTGTGAACAGTACGCGCAAACACACGGTCTCAAATATAATGAGAAAAAGAGCGAGATGTTGATTTTCAAGGCTGGTAAAAAGTTTCCATCTTATGTTCCACCAGTTTACTTAAATGGAACAGCCTTGAAAATAGTGTCGTCCTTTAAGTACCTCGGTCATATCATTACCGAGGACTTAAAGGATGACTTGGACATAGAGAGGGAGCGGAGGGCGCTGGCGACCAGGGCAAATATGATAGCACGTAGGTTCAGTAGATGTACAGCCGAGGTAAAAATAACTTTGTTTAGGGCTTATTGTACATCTCTCTATACGTGCAGCCTATGGACTAATTACACGCGAAAGTCGCTTAGCGCCCTTCGTGTCCAGTACAACAACGCTCTGAGGGTGCTGTTGCGGCTGCCGCGCTGGTGCAGTGCGTCGGATATGTTCGCGCGTGCGCGCGCCGACGGGTTTCATGCCACGCTGCGCGCGCGCTGCGCCGGTACGCTCGAAAGGCTGCGCGCCAGCACCAACGGCATCCTGCGCGGAATAGCGGATCGATCTGACGGTCGATTCTTGGCGCATTGGACTCTGATCCATGTAAATAGTAATGCTAAGTACTAACATAGTTAAGTTTATAATTGTTACTAACACCCTTTTGTTTTTGTTTTTGTTTTTGTCTGTTTTTATATGGACCTAAATTGTCTGAAATAAATGATATTATTATTATTATTATTATTGACGACAAATATCCCATCCCGAACATTAACGACGTCCTTGACAAACTTGGCAAGTGCCAGTACTTTACGACCCTGGATTTAGCGAGCGGATTTTACCAAGTAGAAATGAGCCCTGACGATATACCGAAGACTGCTTTCAATGTTGAGCACGGGCACTTCGAATTTTTGAGAATGCCGATGGGATTAAAAAATTCTCCATCGACTTTTCAACGAGTAATGGATAATGTCCTCAGAGGACTACAATTGTATATTTGGATGACATTATTGTGTTTAGTACCTCTTTACAGGAACATATGACTAACCTAGAGAAAGTTTTCACACGACTGAGGGAGTCAAACTTCAAAATTCAGATGGATAAATCCGAATTTTTTAAGTTAGAGACTGCCTACCTTGGACATGTTATCACTAGGGAAGGAATAAAGCCTAACCCCGACAAAATTTCTGCAATAGATAAGTTCCCCATTCCCACAACGACAAAACAGATTAAACAATTCCTTGGTTTGATAGGTTACTATCGTAAATTCATCCCCGACTTTGCCCGCATCACTAAACCAATGACTAAACGACTAAAGAAAGGTAGTAAAATAACCCTTGACCCTGACTATACTGAGTGCTTTGAGAAGTGTAAGACCCTACTGACAAATGACCCCATATTACAATATCCCGATTTCAGCAGATAATTCGTACTCACAACAGACGCTTCTAACGTTGCCATTGGAGCCGTTTTATCACAAGGATCAATAGGATCTGACAAACCCTTATGCTATGCATCCCGTACTCTCAATGATAGCGAGATAGTCAATAGTCAATAGTCAAAGTACTTTATTACTGTAGATATTTACATATACTTAGCAAACGTCATTTTTTGCCTCTTCTCTACATTGGACCACTGTGGGAGAAGAAGGGCGTAGAAACTCCCACAGATTTATTTTTAGATCTCTTTTAAAAATAGGTTGTGCTTAACTAATACAAATATGAAAAATTTCATTGTTATGATTAATAAGCAGGAATAAATAATTACAAAATTATTAACAGCAAGGTCTGTGTTGAGCCAGATTAACCCCATACAGTCCTGTCATTTAAGTAATCTTGAACATTGTAATATCCCTTTTTCGACAAAGTCGCTTTAACATGCTTTTTAAATTGCTCAAATGGCAATTTCAAAATCTCCAGAGGTATCTTATTGTAGTAGAGAATGCACTGACCCTTGAAAGAATTGCTAACCTTCGCGAGTCTAAAACGGGGCGCACATAGTCTGTGATAATTTCTTAGGTTAACATTACAGCTGTCGCTAAGTTTGGAAAATGTTGTAAGGTTCTTGCGTACATACATTATATTTTCGAAAATAAATTGACTAGCTACTGTTAGTATGTCAATTTCTTTAAAAAGCTCTCTTAAGGAGTCTGTTCGTTTTAAATTATAAATTGCTCGAATAGCTCTTTTCTGTAAAATAAAAATAGTTTGAATATCCGCTGCTTTCCCCCACAACAAGATACCATAGGACATCACACTATGAAAGTAACTAAAATATACTAGCCTAGATGTAGCCACATCCGTGCTTTGTCTGATGTTCCTAACAGCGTAAGCCGCAGAACTTAATTTACCAGCCAATTTATCTATGTGGGGTCCCCACTGCAATTTACTATCAATGGTTATTCCAAGAAACTTCGTATCATTTACCAATTCTAACGTGCTGAACTACAGCACCATAGAGAAGGAGCTTTTAGCCATAGTATGGGCTAACTAAGTACTTCCGACCCTATCTATTTGGACGCAAATTCAAAATTTTCACTAACCATAAGCCACTCAGGGGATTATGAACATTAAGGAACCCAACTCACGACTGACACGTTGGAGACTAAAACTAAGTGAATATGACTATATCATAGTTTACAAAAAGGGAAAGTATAACACTAACGCCGACGCCCTCTCCCGAGTCGAGATTCATAACGAAGAAACTAAAACATTTTCTATGATAGCTAACCCCTCGGAAAAGCCACCCACTGAAACAAGATCGACAACTGCAACTGCTCACACTAGTAATGAACACCCCATCCTCGAAGTTCCCATCACTGACGAACCCCTTAACAAATTCTGACAAATGACCCCATATTACAATATCCCGATTTCAGCAGAGAATTCGTACTCACAACAGACGCTTCTAAAGTTGCCATTGGAGCCGTTTTATCACAAGGATCAATAGGATCTGACAAACCCTTATGCTATGCATCCCGTACTCTCAATGATAGCGAGATGAACTACAGCACCATAGAGAAGGAGCTTTTAGCCATAGTATGGGCTAACTAAGTACTTCCGACCCTATCTATTTGGACGCAAATTCAAAATTTTCACTAACCATAAGCCTCTCAGTGGATTATGAACATTAAGGAACCCAACACGACTTCATAAGATAGATCACCATGAAACCTTGCCCCAATGATAACGGTATCATTGAACGCTTTCACTCCGCCTTGTTAGAACATCTCCGTATCCTGAAACTACAGCAAAAAGACGAGCCTGTAATTTACCTCATGCCTTACGCAATACTTGCCTATATAAGCCCTGTGCATAGCTTCACTAAGTGCAGACCATATGACATAATTGTAATGTATGTACCTACGTAGGTACCTCGATATTTATATTCTCACGGAGTACCCGCTTTTTGTAATCATTGATCTCTCTCGAATACATCGTTTTACCGAATAGCTGTGTTTCGTTTCACGTCCTGCAAATATTATCCTGGAGCTTCCCACAGGACATCTCAGTGGCGACGAGGATTAAAAGAACTTACGTGTGTGAACTTTAGTGTGGGGGAGAACGTTTTTTTGGTGCAAAAATGTCTATCGGAAAGTTGGGTCCGTTTGACCTTGACAAAGACAGTTGGGAATTGTACGCGGATCGACTGGAGCAGTATTTTGTGGCTAATGATATCAAGCCAGCAGTGAAAGTGGCCACGCTGATATCAGTTATGGGCAGAGAGGCGTACGAATTACTAGTAACCTTATGCACGCCGGCGAAACCATCCACGAAAAGTTTCGATGACCTTGTGGCTGTTATGAAAGGTCATTTACAACCCAAACCGAGCATATTGGCAGAACGGTACTTATTACGGCAGCGTAAACAACAGCGAGACGAGACTGTGGCGGAGTATGTAGCTGAGTTAAAGAAACTGTCAAAAAACTGCGGGTTTACGTCAATCAATTTAACGGAGAATCTACGTGATCAGTTCGTTTGCGGCTTGTTGAATGACCACATAAGGGAGCGTTTGTTCACAGAGGAGGATATATCGTTCGAGAGAGCATATAAGATTGCAGTCAACATGGAAGCGGCCGAGGTTAATGCTGCGTTGGTGGAAAACCGTACTAGAAAAAGTGACGGAGTGCCAACGGCGGATTCATCGTCGGCAGTCCATGCCATTACTGCGAGCAGTACCAGACGTGGCGGCGGCGGGGTGCGGCACAGCAGGAGAGGCCGACCGGAGGCCGCGCGCAGTGCGCGGGAGTCGAACCCGACACCAACCAGTGTCGGTGGTCCGAGTGGCAGGAGCGGAGCGGGCAGCGAGTCGCGGCGGCGAGAGAGGAACCGTGACAACATAAGTGATGGACAGGCGCAGAATGTATGTAGGGCGTGCGGAGGGCACCATTCCTACAGTACATGCCAGTTTACGGCTTACGTGTGCCGGGTATGTAATCTTCGCGGGCATCTAAGAAGAGTGTGCCCAAATTTACAGAAGAACAATACATTCTACAATATGGCGCAAGAACAGTTAGCATTGGATAGCGACTCGGGCGCAAGCAGTGACGAGGTAAACACTTATACGATTTACACTAGTAAGAAAAAGAACGTGGGTCCATATATAGTCACTGTTGGTATAAATGGCATAGACTTAGACATGGAAATAGACACTGGAAGTGCAGTGTCGTGCGTAAGTTTGGATTGTTATAAACAACTGTTTTCAAATTGTCCATTGTTAAAAAGCGACTTGTCTTTACGCTATTATACAGGCGAATGTGTGTTACCGATTGGAATGTTTATGTCAACAGTGTCATACCAAGGCAAAAGTAGATCTTTGTTATTGTATGTAGTGGATAACGGTAAAGTGAATCTGTTGGGTAGACAGTGGATAAGTGAGCTATGTATAGATTTGCCGCATACAGATTGTAATAGTATAAGTAAAAATGTTAAGGAATTTAATTTGGAAAATTTCAGTTCCAGATTCTGTGATGTGTTCTCTGGCGGGCTGGGGAAGTTTACTGGCGGCACGGTCGGTTTCAAACTGCGGGATGGCGCGCAGCCGGTGTTCATGCGCGCACGCCCTCTGGCGTATGCGCTGCGCGAGCCGGTGGAGCGCGCACTTGACTCGTTGGTGAGAGACGGAGTAATCACACCGGTAAATACTTCCGACTGGGCGACGCCGATTGTACCGGTTATGAAGAAAGATGGCACGATTCGGGTATGCGGCGATTTTAAAATCACTCTCAATAAGGTTTTAGAGGTGGACCGTTTTCCTTTACCACGAGTAGAAGACTTGTTGACAAAGTTGGATGGGGGGGAGAAGTTTACAAAAATTGATTTAACTCAAGCATATTCGCAATTTGAGTTGGACGACGTTTCCAAACAGTATACTGTGATCAACACACATCGGGGTCTTTTCAAATTCAACCGACTGATTTTCGGTTTGGCATCCAGTCCAGGTATTTTTCAACGGAAACTTGAACAGTTGTTTGCAGACATGCCTAGAGTAGGGGTTTTCCTGGATGATGTCATCATCACGGGGGACGACGACTCGGCTCACTTAGAAACCTTAAAGGAAGTGTTTAATAGGTTGTCAAAGTACGGCTTAAAAATTAAAAAAGAAAAATGCACATTCTTTGCGGATTCGGTCACCTATTTGGGTTTTGTGATAGATAAAAATGGAGTTCATACTTGCTCTGATAAGATCGAAGCAATTTTAAAGGTGCCGGTGCCTCAAAATGTTTCGGAACTGCGGTCTTTTTTGGGCCTAGTGATGTATTATGCAAAGTTTATACCAAACGTTAGCACGTTGCTGTCTCCTTTGTATACCTTGCTTAAAAAAGAAACGAAATATTCATGGAATGACGAGTGTGAGAGGGCGTTTAATAAAGTAAAAGAAAGGTTAGTATCGAGTGAAGTGCTAGCGCACTACTCCAGCTCGCTGCCTCTGGTGCTGACCACGGACGCCAGCAGCGTGGGCGTGGGCGCCGTCATCTCGCACATGACGTCACGCGGCGAGCGCCCCATCGCGTACGCTTCGCGCTCGCTCAACTCGGCGGAGAGGGCGTATTCTCAGATCGAACGGGAGGCTCTCTCTATTATTTTCGGTATTAGGAAGTTCCACCAGTACCTGTATGGGCGGAAATTTTTATTGCGAACCGATCACAAACCTCTAGTCGCCATTTTTGGCGATAAACACGGCATACCGGTGATGGCCGCCAGTAGGATGCAGCGCTGGGCGGTGTTATTGTCCGGATACGATTACGATATTGAGTACGTGTGTAGCAAGAAAAATTCGGCTGACGCGTTATCGCGTTTGCCGGTGGGTAAGCCTGTCAAGCAGAGGGAGGAGAAGACGTACATACATTTTGTACAGGACTACTTACCTATCACTAGGAAAACAGTGCAAAAGCATTTGCATAGCGATGTCGTGTTAAAAAAGGTGATGTTGTATTTACAGTCCGGATGGCCAAGTAATTGCGAGGACGATAGTTTGAAACCTTTTATGGACAGACGCAATGAATTATACATTGACATAGGGTGCATCGTTTGGGGATATAGATTAGTAATTCCGTTTTCATTAAGGGAGTCTTTATTGAAAGAATTGCATGTGGGTCATCAAGGCATGGTCAAAATGAAGGCTATAGCACGCAGTGTGATGTGGTGGCCCGGCATCGACGCAGACATCGAGCGCGCGTGCCGCGAGTGTGACGTGTGCGCCGCGGAGGCAAGCGCCCCGCCGCGCGCACCACCGCAGCCCTGGCCGTACGTTGCGGAGCCCTGGTCTCGACTGCACCTGGATTTTTTGGGCCCGATTCAAGGAAAAACATTTTTAGTTCTAATAGATTCTACTACGAAATGGTTAGAGATTTTTGAGATGCCTAGAACGACAGCAAGCTCAGTTATTAAGGTATTAAGGGAGACTTTTGCGCGTTTTGGCTTGCCTAAAGAGGTCGTGTCCGATAATGGCCCACCATTTTCTAGTCAAGAATATGCCCAATTTATGGCTAACAATGGTGTCAAAGTTTCGTTTTCAGCGGCTTATCACCCGTCGTCCAACGGCGCTGCTGAAGCAGCTGTAAAACTATGTAAGCGGGCAATTAAGAAGGCGTTCAGAGAAAAATGTGACGTAGATCTAGCTTTGCAAACTTACTTGATGTCATATCGTAATGTGGAGCATAGCTCAACGGGCGCATCACCTGCTATGCTGCTGCAACGTAGGCACTTACGTTCCAGGCTGGATTTATTAAAAGACTCGAGACAGATAGAGGCCACGGTGCAGGAGGCACAGGAAAAGCAGGTAGATCGTGCGGGGGGGGTTGATAGAGAATTTCAGATAGGCGATAAGGTGTATGTTCGTAATTATACGGGAGGTAATAAATGGGTTAGGGGAACCATTAAAGAAAAGTTAGGCTCGCGGAATTATTTAGTAGATAGGGAAAACAGTCCACCTACGGTCAAGCATGTAGATCAGATTAAATCGAGGTCAGAGAGACGAAATAGGCCGCCATCTTTCCCAGAGCCGGATATTGGGTCGGAGTCACGGATGTCACCGGAAGTGGAGAGTCAGGTGGGCGCGCCACCAGCTGTAAGTGTCGAAGTTTCTGCTGGACCGTCTGAGCCGCCAGTAGCGGTCCCACGTCCTTCCAATCTTAGACCTAGAGAGGAACTTAGACCAATACTTAGATATGGTTTTGATATCGATTGATAGGTGTACATTTTATTTAAACTTAGTATGCTGTGGCGGTTAGTTAAGGTTTGTGTTTATTATAATATCATTATTAAATTAGTTAGGTTTCTATGTAATATGCTAAGTTAATCATCACTGTTTATGTTATTACTATTAGATAAGAATTAAGGGATACTTCTTAGTTTATGGTGGAGGTGTAATGTATGTACCTACGTAGGTACCTCGATATTTATATTCTCACGGAGTACCCGCTTTTTGTAATCATTGATCTCTCTCGAATACATCGTTTTACCGAATAGCTGTGTTTCGTTTCACGTCCTGCAAATATTATCCTGGAGCTTCCCACAGGACATCTCAATAATAAAAGGACATTTTGACCCTAGAGACCCTATTGACATCGATCTAACAGGACATTTAATGCAACAATACGTTTTGACCCATAAGGAACAGATAAAAACCGTATACAATCTTATAAACGAGACCTCTCTTCACAATCTCACCAATTTAACTGAGAACAGGAATAAAGATAGAGAAACTGAAGTGGAATACCAACCTCAACAGCAAGTTTTCATTAACAACCCCTTAGCAAGCCGACAAAAGCTAGCCCCACGTTACACGCAAGATACTGTTTTAGCCGATCTACCCATTCACATTTATACGTCGAAAAAGAAAGGCCCTGTGGCCAAGTTACGACTCAAACGAGTCCCTAAGAATATAAAATTGTTACAGGATACTACTGGGACTGACGACACAGCTGACGCGAGCTCACGAGATAAGACTTGAGAGCTTGGACGATGGACCTGGAGATTTACCATTCAAATTAGGAAAAATGACTCTGATAACTCACTACCATACTTTTCTACAGTACATTCAATTATCTGACATCGAAGAAAAACTTGACTCCGTAGAGGCTCAACTACAGTACTTTAGGAACCGACTTGATAACCAAACCTTTTCCCTTTATGAATTTCAGATCCTTTATCTTTCCCATAAATTATCAAAATCAATGTCACAGTTAAAAAGTTTAGAGCCAAGTCGCACAAAAAGAGGTCTAATAGACGGATTAGGTTCAATAATTAAAAGTATTACTGGAAATCTGGACTATGCGGACGCAAAAACGTATAATGATGCGATTAAGTTACTTGAAGGCAATCAGAATAAGATGTTATCAGAAACTAACGAACGCATTAGTATCAATAATGAGTGGATGTCTCAACATACCACTATTCTGTCCCACATAGCATATAACCAAGTCAAAATTAACGAAACTTTAATGTTACTTTTGGACAGAAATGCATACGCAGAGAATAACCTTTTAAAGTACGCAAAGTTTGCCCAGATGTTCTCTATTATTAGTGAAAATATTGATGACTTATCATTAGAGTTACTTAGAATGGAAGATATATTAGCTTTTATACGTGCATCGAGCACACATCATTCTATGCTTAATATAGATACTTTAAGAAATATGTTAGATAGGCTTGGTAAAATATATAACCCAGATCAGATATTGGATTTGGAACTGAGAGAATATTACAATATCATTAAGCCAGGATCATACTTTTCAGGAAATCAGATAGTTATAGTTTTTAAATTACCTGTAATTTCCCCAGATTTCTTTGATTTTTATAAATTATCTATTGTCCCGAATAAACTCCATCAGACCTTCATTCCCCCTTATCCTTTCATAGCAACCAATGATAAGACTTTCATGTACATAGAGGCTGAATGCCCGAAGTTCGATCATCAGTATATCTGCGAAGCAAATACCAATCATCCCGTAAGAAGAAATCCTGACTGCATTCAACACCTTATTACCAAACAATATCTGGATAAATCCTGCCAACCTACTACGATCTCACTAACAAAGGAAGCCATGGAAAAACTAGACGACCAGCACTACTCACTTGCATTCCCGGATCCAACAGCGATTAAACTCGTCTGCGACCGAGAAGAATATATCACTACACGGAAGCTATCTCGCCATCATCCCTCACACCTGCCTTCTACGCACTGAAGAATTCACAATAATGAATGAAAATTACCTACTCAAAGGACAACCGCTGAAAATCATGAAGTTACCTATTAACACCGACATTACGTCACCAACCGTTCCTGTACCACATATCAAACTAAACTCTATCAACCTGAGAGGACTTAATAACGCTGAGGACAAAATCCTGCTTCAACCGCCTCTGCAACTGGACCAGCTAACCTCTGAAACACTATATCACACGACCATACCATTCTACGTGATATTCTGCTGTGCCACTCTAATCGCAGTAATCATGATAAGCCGCCGCTACTACACTCTACGCAGTACTTCAAATCCTGAAACGGAGTCTACATCGGATCCAGTATATGAAGACCCTGGAAAACTAACGGCTAGAAAAGCCATACCAAAAATTAAGGCTAAAATAGTCACTGATCTTCGCGGGGAGGTGTTACTTGCCCTGCATTCACGGAATCTGCTGCCGACGTCTGATGACGACATTGCGCTTGCATAGTGATAGTTTTAGGTAGTAACTTATTATTTCACTGTAATTTACCTATGCAGCGTAAGCAACCCGTGTAACCTAGATACTTTTATATTGTATTCATTTTTAGTGCCTTTTCTTTTGTTAATTTTAGACTCACTTCAATTCTAGCATCGATTGAATATAGACATAAGTTTTAATTGTAATTTCCATTCCTTAAAATAAAGGATTAAATTAATTATCGGTTTTTTTTTAAATCCATCGGTTGCCGATTCCTTATTTCACACTGATCTAGCCCCAAACTAGGATTCCCTGTATCTTGGGTACTAGACAACAATACACATACTTATATAGATACATATTATACTTAGATAGATAAACAACCATGACTAAGGTACAAACATCCGTTGTATCCGTTCTCATTAAACAAATATTTGCCCCCACCGGGACTCGAACCCGCGACCCTTGGCTTCGTAGGCAGGGTTCCGGGTATTAATATATAACATTTGTATTAGTTAACCACAATCTATTTTTAAAAGAGGATTAATCAAATCAACAAAAACATCCGCGGGATTCTCTACGCCAATCTTTTCCCACAGTGGTTCAATGTACAAGCATGAGAGGCAAAAATACGAAAACATATTTATTAACATCTAAGTATTTTAAAAGAAAATTTTGAGATAATGATTTTGTACCTAATTTAATGTAAAGGCTACGTTTAATAATTTATTAATTTAATTAGCTGACTATATTTTGGGAAATGGTACCCGTAATTATGAACAACTTTTCCCAAGAAACTTGGTCAAAAATGAAAAAGAAAATGACTCGATAAGCTTAATACAAGTTAAGAAGTTACTATGGGAGTCTCATATTTTTTCGTTTTCTTGGGTTCGTTTATAATGATGCGTTGCATACTATCATTCCCCTAAATATGGCCATCTTATAAAATGTCATTCTGTATAAAATAACACCTTGTACTTAAACAAATGGAAAACGGTATTTCGGTAACTTTTGTCCAGAAATCAGATTTGCTAGGCCTTTAACGCCGGAAGGGGATTTTCGGACAAAAAGTCAGCTAATCCCCTGCGAATTTTGGGTTGTAGCAACCTACATTATTTAACTAATTACTTGACAAATGTTAATTTCTGACATATCAAAGAAATGCTATTCTTTGAATGATAAACCTTAGAAATGGATTCCTCACATCCTTGAACCTATACACAGAGCTATTTATTACGCAAGATTTTGTGTCTAAAAGAAGCCCATCTATTAAAAATACCCATACAGATGGCGGCCATATTGGATTTATAGCAAACGGGCCACCAGAGGTTTCCTAAACCTTTCTAAGACCATACTAAATTTCAAATACTTGACATGAAGTGTTTGATTCTTATGAATCCCTAGCTATTATATCAAATAATCATCAAAGATATACACACAGATGTATGAAGATAAAATGGCTAGCGCGTGACCAACTTACTTCACACCAACCAGAACGATTTCATAGTCCCAGTGTGATACTTATCACACTGGGACTATAGTAGGTGAAATAAAATATCTTGATTTATTTTTATCGAAGCATTTTTCTGCTATCACGTTCGTGCACCTATTTTCTGTTGGAAGCTCCTGATAATAGCTTTTAGTGAAGGCTTTTTACGACAACCGTTACTGCCTTCACAGCTACGCGCAGCGTACGTGCCTAATTCTTCTGTGGTTCTTATTGGAATGGGTTAAAGGCTTGTATGGGTCGCGTCAGATGTTTTGATAAGTTTGTGGTGGTCACAATGAGAGTTGTGCTTATAGTTTGTATATAACAGCGACGCTGGAGCGAATTATAGCCAGTTCTACTACAGCATCTAAGAGACCCAGTCGTGTATCATGTATAAGTCGACGCTTTTTGTTTTCGCCTTGCTGATCGGCATTGCCTTGGCAGGTTAGTGCCCTTGCAAGATTTTTTGTTCAAAACACAACTACCACATCAATTATTGATGAGTCATCTCTCAGTTTGGGACTCAACTTCGCATAGCCGCTGAAGCTCCGCCCGGTCATCATCATTTCGGTTTAGTTATGTTATTTACCGGACCTTCATAATTATTACTCATAAACACAGCGGAAAATTTCCTGCATACCTTTGATTTTAATCAATTGTGGTTCTATATTGAGGACGCAAGTAGTTTGGAATTTGGATGATTGTTTACGACCTGGGAACACCCTCAGCTTAAGAGTATGTGACTAACCTCAATCATATTAGGTTGATCCATAACTAGAGAGTCAATCATAATATGCCACAATTTTCATTTATATCTTCATGTAAAATTATCTATTTGCAAAAATACCACATATAAAAAGATTCTCTATCGGAACGACGCACGAAAGTGTCGCATTTACAATCAGTACCTACCACCAATCCCTTTTAAAAGCCACACTCTTAAAATAAACCCCGAAATCGGGATACAGATCGCTAAACTAAAGTTGGCACGTTCACAGTACTTTAACTAATTTCACTTTACTTTCAGTATGTTTAAAAATGAATGCTTTTATACTAACCTCTAAATAAGTAAAGGAAGCATTAGCAAAAACAAAACACAATAAGTGTCTCCTTCATAAGTATGAAGGAGACACTTATTGTGTTATAAGTATAAGTTTGACCGCGCGTGAAAGAGATTATTCTTGATGCCCATGCAGTACAACATCATGCCGCGCGCTTATTTACAGACACTAACTACACAAGCAACGTGTAAATGTGTTGAAGGTGCCAGCTTTAGTTAACCGATCTGTAGCTATACAAGTTTTTCGTTTATTATGTGTGGTTTTACATATTTATGTACAGTACATCTTTTTACACTCTGTTTAGGTACACATGTATACAACTCATTTCTACGTATCTATGCCTTGGTCTGGTCACGATATCCTAAAGGTCAAAAATTGCTTATACAAAAATAACTCATTACGTAATTATAAAAGAGGATATCAGCTTTGTACATAGAACATTTTGTAATTCAAATTCTTACTTAAATATACAGTTAATCACAATCTTGGCATTAAGTAGTGTAATTATGTATTTCCTACATATTTTATTTTATCCATTCGTTGAACGAAATAACGAATAGTCTGACTGACAGACTGATGCAAGAGCACGCATCCCTAGATATTGGATGACTCACATTATAGATTAAATATCAAGATCGAAAATCCGACCCATAAGCTGGAGCTCCCTGCCTCGTGTTTGAGACATCTAGGTTTAACGCTTGTGAACTAGGAATCAATCCCTCTGGCTAATCGACCAAATTATACCTTTCTCCTGATCCATTTACTAAGTAATTGGCCACATACATGTTTCACGTTAACATGCAGGTACTTACCCACTTGTGTGCCATTATCCAGCCGTCTAAAATCCATCAAACGATAAAAAATATGATTATGTTCTCATTTTCCACGAAGAATAATTTACTTATGCTTAGAGGACTAGTTTAAGTGACTGTCCGAAGGCTTGGTAAAGCATCATCACATGAATAATCCTGTTTCAGAGGCGAATTTCTCGCATCTCTCCTTCTTATAGATTTCTATATTTAACTCGTCGTAAAGCGACTTGACAAGACAATGCTCCCATTATATGCAAAGAGACGAGACCCTTTCGAGGTAAGCTTGAGTTGTGGTTGCCTTTACTCGTATCTCTTTTATTTTATATTTTGTAATATAATATGTATTATATTCTACCTATATAGCAAAATACAGTCTATCGTTATAGAAACAGCATCAAAACTGAGATATTTAACATAACTTGAGCTTGTTCCAGAAGTCCCGATAAGCCTTATTGAACAGATAGATCAATGTATGTAAAATTACAGATGGATCTGTCACATTCACTTAGAGCATATAAACCGGTTATTAGTATACATTCAGACTATCCCGCTATAATAGTCTGAGCGCCATAGGTCAGCGTGGTACGATATTTAAAGCACACACATCGTAGCTCGGTGGACTGTATTAATAAATACTTAAAACCAACAAAATTCTAATATTAGAGGCCGCGTGCAACCACTGCTAACTAGCTTTCGTGATAGACAGTTTTTCTCGTCTTCCCTGTCAGTGGTTATACGCGGCCTTTACAAAATAGGTCGGCCACATTGTTCCCCCAGTGCTGCTGCACGCTACCTAGCTGGCCGACCGCCTGAATACGCCTATCCTATTAGACTTTCTCTACTCTGGCTGGTCTAGGTGTAGGCTGACGTCGACGCTTGTTCGGGTTGACGTTGTGCTGGTGCAGATGTCGCTGCAGACTCGCGGCGGTGCACCGGTAACTTAACAATTTTGCGACTCGGTCTTCTCAGCGTGCCTGCCCGCGTCTCCACCTCCACCACTCTTGTAACTCCGTCTCTTTCTGGGAAAGTATTAGTTATTCGCCCCATGGGCCAGGTGTTTCTGGGCAGACTAGGATCAGCCACCAAAACAACATCTCCCATCGACAGCTCGGTCCGCGTGCCTGGTGGATAATGTCCCGCGATCAAGTCCGGTAGGTATTCTTTGACTCACCGCGCCCAAAAATGATCAGCCAGTCTCTGTACCTTCCGCCACTCTTTTCTTCCAAAAAGATCCGAATCCATGAATGTGATTGTATTAATAAGAACAAGGTATGACCTCAGAGGTCGGCAAGGAAGCTAAAAACTTTTGAATTACCCGTATATAGAATGCAAAGGGAATATCATGAAACACTTGCTAATATGTGTCGTCTCTATAACGAATTGTCTAATGAGCATAATACCTTGGATGTCTTTGTGAACTTTTGTGCCTTTAAATAGCAAAAAGCATTATCTCTCTAATTTTTGCTATATCTGAAGATTTGTTTGTCTTTTTAAAATTTTACGAAAGTATTACCATGTACATTCAAATTCGGGTGAACAAAGAGGTTCTTTGTTAAACCAAATTTGACTGAGCTCTCTTAAAATTAGTTTAAAATTATTTAATTATATACCATATGTCTGCAACGCAATACAGAGCATGCTTTTAAAACACCGTGTCTAATACTTAGAAATGAAATGTAAAATATCTGTTGTGTTTTGCAATAAATAAAATAAAAATAAAATAAAATAAAATAAGTATAAACAGCAGCGCATTATAAGCTGGAGGCGTGATCTTACTGGAGTAATTGTATAATTAGTTATGCCATGGTAGATCTTAAACTTGCTCGCCATGTGCTGCGTACAAAAGACATCAACGCGTCCGCATTCGCCATTCCTCGAATGGTTTGATACCGGTAAAGATGCACTGCGGTCGCTACGGCATTCCAGCTTAATTTACAAGGTACAAACTTAGAGATTTTCATATGGTGTTAATGAAACATGTGAACAGGCGTCACGCGTTGACCTGTGGGTCGAAAAAGATAATTCTACTGTTTAAGATTGCGGTAATAAATCGTAACGGTTATCAAACCATCATTATAATGATCCTGAAATCAGGCATCACGTCACCCATTTACCCATTTTATCTATCCGAATACAAACAAAAGTAAACGTAGCATCAATCCGTTTGACATCCGTAAAGTGCTTTAGCAAACACAATAGTTGAACAGCGAACTACATATGAAATACACCCACGATTATTAAGAAAAATATTTATAATTCTATAAAAATTTCACAAGGGAATATTAAACAAGCCTATCTCCCCTGAGTGCTGAGCAATACTCGCATTGAGTTGAGTCAGCGCCTGGGCGCGCAGCGAGCGTGCTATGTACCGTACGGTACTGGTACGGGCAACCAACACCCGTCGCGTCGCGAATAGAGAACGCGCGCGCAGCATTGTGTACAGATTCGGTGCAAAAAGTACGACGCCTTTCAGTGCGGTACGGTAGTCTATATTTTTGTAGAGGATCAGAAAGAAGCAATAACTTTCGCCTTAACTCTAGGATGTCTACGCCCACCTACCCCGGCACAAAAATAGGGACGGGAATAAGTACGGGTAGTACCCTTATCACATTTTGTTTAAAAGCTTAGTGCTAATTTTAATGACAATGCCTTTTGCAAATAACAAGAGCATCACCTTACAATTCCAGGCGGGCAGTACTACGTGCCCCGCTCGTACTACACCATCGACTCGGCCGGCCACGAGTCGCTGCCGGTGCCGCTGCGGCGCCTGCGCAGGTCCATCGAGCCCTCCTTCTACCCTGGGTTCAGACGTGAGTACAGCTACCCACTACTTTCTCATTGCTCAGCTAGTGACCGACTGTTTCATTTCCATATAACTGTAGAGGTATATTTGACACATCGCGGTGTTCCTCTTTTCTTTCCACAGTCAGTCGGCCCGCTGACTTTCAGCCATAGTAACAACAAAGCCCATGCAACAAGACCTGTAGACTGTCGAATTTTATTTAGTACTGTATGCGCCGCCTTCAGCCTGTCGTCTTCGGGTAGTGCGGTGTTGTACGTGTGTGGGTTTACATTGATTCCTAATTCATACTTTCTTTATTGCTCACTACATATACTAAAAACAATAAATACATAAAAATTGTGTCCATAGGCTAGCCTCATCTCATCCAGCAAACCAAGTTAGGATGATAAAGATTGATTGCTGGGCAGGGCGAGGCCTAGAAGTTTGAATTAAAAAAAAAAGTTAAAAGAATCCAAGTGTGGTGCCCTCTTGTGTGCCTGGAATGCAAAACCTTAAAGCAGAATTTATATCTCATTTTAAATACAGGTATGAACTCATCAATACTCGTTTAATCACCTCAATTAAATACTCAATAGATGTTTGTTTAATCAAATGATTGAGGAAATTATTCAAAACGTGAATCTCAAGTATTACTCAAATCACGAATGTCACGAATTCGTTGAATAACATCATAGTAGGATCCGTATAGGAAAAGGCTTGGCGATACCTAAATAGAGGCATTTGTTTTTAACATCATACAAAATTTGTAAATATAATATAGATAGAATCAAGCACATAGGATCAAGTCTTAAAAAAATCCTTCGTCAATTATATGTTTGATAAGCTGACCCCGCGAACTTCGTGCCGCCTAAGGTCATCGTGAGCTGGCAAAGTTACATTCATTTATTTCAAAATTTACTCTCTATATATAATTTTTCGTATCTTATATTTTAATAGTTATTCTGCTAGTCGGGGCGGAGACGAATCCAACAAATAAGGATCACTAAAATTGGTCCATCCTTTCTTGAGTTTTATGTGGCGTAACTAACACGACTTTTTATGTATTTAGAAATTTGAAAACCTTTCATATACAGATAACATTTAATGTTTACACACAGGCACATTGGTTTTGGCCCCACACTAGGATACCCTTTGTCGCAGGAACTAAAAACAGCGACGTCACAAACGTGTAAACATCCAAGACCTGAGGATTTTTGTTCTTCCTCGGCTGGGATTCGAACTCAGTATCTCTCGCTTGGCAAGCACAGCCTTGTCTACAGAGGTCGTGAAGATGGGTCATAAAGAGCTCTAGAAAGTTCTCCTTTAGTTGATAAAAATGTGTAACGGCAAACTGTGCTCCGCGATTCATCAATATTCACTCGACATAGAATACGAGTATGGTTGCCACCGTACATATTCTATGTGGAGCACGATCTAATCGGCGGCGGCGCACCACCAGCGGCGATAAAAACCGTTTACATAACGGTAGCACGAAGTACCGGTATTTATTTGCTCACAAAAAAAGCGCGAAAGCCTCTCTCACACTAGACGAAACCACTCATTAAGTGTTATTATTGATCGATAGGTTACATTAAAGTTACTGTAATTTCGATTTGGGGATATTTTTTTATCTGAGTCCACCGACCGACGTACGTGTCCCGTAAGCGGAATCGAAAACTTATTGGCGAACTTTAATTCTATGACATGCAGTTACTAACTGAATAACTATCTAAACATGGGAGCCACTGTGCTCTGCGGCCCCGTATGGGAAACGGCGTGACGCTGGTGTGTTATTTGTTATAACTGTTACATAAACATTTCTATACGTTACATATATCGGTTATAGTTAAAAGTTACCGGTTGTTAGAGAGTAGAAAATTGATATCTATTCTATAAGTGTGTAGTGCCTGCACCTGGCCCATTTGAGCGGAGCCTTCGTGCATGTCCCCTTTCTTTTCGAAAAAAAAAAATTCTGATGTTTTTTTTCTGTAAATTTCAGATCCATCAAGCATCTCCATCGACAGCGGTGACGGACATGGAGACTTCACTGTACCTGGAGGATTATACTCCGCACTCAGGTAATTCATTATTGAACATTTTCTATTTTATTTAAATCTATATACTAACATTTTTATCTATAGAAAGTATAAGGTGTAAAGTGTTTATCATAATAATTACTGCTACTTACAAGTTAATGATTCCGAAACATTGATCACAAACTTAGTATATATTTTGGCTCAGAAGAAAATTTACAACTGAGCGCCTACCGGAGAGCGCGAATTACACTTCTGGACACATCTATTGGCCCACCTTGCATTTTGAGTTTCGTTTGGTCCTAGCTAAAAATGTATATTAGGTCGAGCAAAAAGTTTTTATGCAGTTTTGAACCTGGCACATTCAAAATTTTATTTTAGTCTTTTTTTGAATTCCGAACACAGAATTTAAACAAACAAAAGACAATTTGGAGCCTGTTCGTTGATATCAAACAATCGAATACTAAGAAAAATTTGATTTGGAATTGGTTTACTTGGATTTCTTGAAAGTTTGATTTTTCTCTTTTGTTTTGCAACAAAACTTACTTATTCTTGACATTAAGGTGAGGTTCTATCAATAATCTATGGGTACTTCGCCTGAAGTCGCCGCCCAAGCTGTGGCACTTATTCAGGC
This sequence comes from Argyresthia goedartella, assembly GCA_949825045.1. Classification (NCBI taxonomy): domain Eukaryota; kingdom Metazoa; phylum Arthropoda; class Insecta; order Lepidoptera; family Argyresthiidae; genus Argyresthia; species Argyresthia goedartella. The sequence continues at coordinate 19,984,630 of OX463810.1, forward strand.
CGGACACAGCCTAAGAAATGTGAGTGCTCAACTTAATTTAAGTCGATCTGCGGTCCGAAATGTTTATCGGAGGTACCTAGAGACTGGCGGCTTTGTTCGACGCCAAGGAAGGCCACGATGTCGGGTCACAACTGAGAGGCAGGATAGGTTCATCGTTACGACCAGCTTGAGAAATCGTCACCTTACCTCCATTGAGATACAAAACCAACTTCGCGACTTCCACGGAGTGGCTGTGAGCGCTCGAACTGTTCAGAGAAGGTTAAAGGAACGCGACATGGTACCACACAAGCCCGCTAATGGCCCCAAACTAACGCGAGCCCACCGCATGGCGCGCCTTCATTTCGCGCGCACTCATTTGAATTGGACTCCGCAGTGTTGGAGCCGTGTCCTCTTTACTGATGAGTGCAAAATTGCGTTACACGGCTATGATGGAAGGAAGAAGGTCTACCGACGTAAGGGGGAGCGTTTTGCACAATGCTGCTTTGAAGAGAGGGTTGCTTATGGCGGTGGATCATGGACTGTCTGGGGCGGTATATCCGCGAGTAGCAAAACTCAACTTGAAGTTGTTACGGGACCACGGCTGCCAACATTGAATGCTCAAAGGTACATTCGTGAGTGCTTAGAAGCTCACGTAATGCCATACGCGGACTATGTGGGCCCAAATTTCCTTTTTAGGGTTCCGTACCCGAAGGGTTCCAAACGGGACCCTATTACTAAGACTCCGCTGTCCGTTCGTCCGTCTGTCACCAGGCTGTATCTCACGAACCGTGATAGTTAGACAGTTGAAATGTTCACAGATGATGTATTTATGTTGCCGCTATAACAACAAATACTAAAAAACAGGATAAAAGAAATATTTAAGGGGGCTCCCATACAACAATTCTTTCAATACCACATACAAACTTATGGATGCACCTGGTTACGTACATGGAGTGTGAAAGTAACCGCACAAATAACATTGTAAACAATATTTTGCTGTGTAAAATCCAAACTATTCACTCCACACCATCGCTTCCATTGAACGGTGGTACGGAACCCTTCGTGCGCGATTTAGACTCGCACTTGACCGGTTTTTATACATGATAATGCAAGAGCCCATACGGCCGGCATCGTTAGGGAATATCTTCGAGATGTGAACATCCCAGTTATGGACTGGCCAGCCAAAAGCCCAGACATGAACCCGATTGAGCACATGTGGGACGAGCTCAAAAGACGTGTTAGGGCAAGTCAGCCAGCTGCCGAGACGATGCTAGAGTTGAGAACTGCAATAGAACAGGGATGGAAAATGATCCGCCAAAATTTCATACAGCGGTTGACAAACTCTATGCCTAATCGCATGAGAGCTGTCGTAGATGCCCATGGAGGCAAAACGCGTTATTAATTAAACCTTTGTCTCTAATAAAACATGTTTTTTATTCAAAAATCAACTCATCAAGGCGCATACCCGACTTGATAGGCGTAGCTTCATGTTGTGTGGTATTCTGAATTCAAATTTAAAACAACACGATCGAAAAGATGGTAAAATGTATCAGGTTTAATACTGCATCAATAGTTTTTGTTCGATCTAGCAATAATATTAAGGTAGGGGTTATCGAAACCTAAACTCTAAGGTGGGCCAATAGATGTGTCCAGAAGTAGTATTTAAAGGTTGGTTAATATTAGATAATTTACATGGTCGGATACAGCAGCTTCCGCTGCATGCAAAAGACATCAACAGAGTTTCATCGTTGACATCATCATCATCATAAGGCCTCCTCATCGTGACAGATGGTTCAAACAGCGTCTGTTTGAGAATGGGCCCGCCGCTCAAATCTAAGCAAACCAATGAATGGCACCGTCACCCGCACTTCCAGCACGCATTCTGAGAAACCACTGCGGCAGGAGAGACGGTCCCACAGTTGTGCCATCGCACGCATTCTGAGAAACCACTGCGGCAGGAGAGACGGTCCCACAGTTGTGCCATCGCTCGTTTCATCGGCGAGTATGCGAAACTTGGAGTCATTGTTGGTTATGCATCCCTCCGAGGTGGTGTTTCTCCACCCATCGCGATGAGATTCGAGACTCTCCATACGAGACTCAACCAGATCGCGCTTCACGTAATCCTCGAAGCGAAGAATGGGCCGCCCTACCTTACGCTTCGCAAAGGCCACTTGACTCAACAGAGTCTGTCTAGGCAAACGAGTGCTCTTTATGCGATGCATATGCCCCAACCATGGCAAGCGTCTCTGTCTGAGGAAAGCGGTAATGCAGGGCAGCTGTACAATCTGCAGCACTTTCTCGTTTGTGTGTTATGTTAAGAATGCAGACAGCGCTTCTGGAAGCTGTTAAATAGACGTTCTTGTTTAGCATACGTCGACGTCCACTCCGCTCCGTAAAAGTGTATACTCAACACGTAAGCTTGTTGTAAACAAACATCTTGGACTTTATTGTAATATTTTTGTTGTTCCAAACTCTTGTACGTATACTGCTGTACGTCATGACCGTTTTGCTGATGCGGATATCGATCTCTACATCGAGAGAGAGATTGCTCGACATGGTCGACCCGAAATAACAGGAGGTAGTGCTACTATTTGACAAGCCTCGCACAAGCATATCGCTGGCATCACTAGTGTAATAGGGCAGTCTATACACTGACGAGCAATGAAAAAGTTCCAGTGACATAGCACCAAATTACTCCTAAACGGGAAAGGCTACCTTAATGACGCCGTCTGCAATATTGAAGTACATTTAACAGCGCATCAGAATATTACCAATTAAAAACGTAAATATTGTGTTATGAAGCTAGGTTCTATGTCTAAGGAGATATTAAGGTGTTTGTCGGCATTTTGTGGGTGGAACTTCTTCATTGCTCGTCAGTGTAGTAGGATTACCCTCCAGAACTTGTCTAGCTTCATGCAAAAGACATCAACGGTGTTTCATCGTTGACATCAACTCATATTAAAGTTTATGGGGTCAATTAGGCTCGTTGTCATTATGAACATCATTTTATTTCGTCAAGGACCACACATAATTTTAGGCTTACCAAATCCAGATGTATAATAGTTTTTTTCTGTATTTCCAGGAGGAGGGAGTAAAAGTGGCCGACAAGCAGACTAATTCTAGGATCATCCTGGCCAGGGCAAAGAAGCCACTTCTAACTAAATAATATAATAAATTTGATACAATGCAAATTTTCCATCAGTTGCACCGTACGCGCACTTTGGGTTAGGTACAGTAAGCATATTAATTTAGTCTATTAGCCGACCTAGCTAATTCAGACTAATAAAAAAATAGCTCACTATACAAAGTTCGAGCAAGTTTAAGTTCAAGTTCAAGTGGTGTAACTGCCGGAAGATATTTTTTTACTTATTTATTAAAATAATTAATAGATATGTTAGATTTAATATGGTAATAAACTCTGTTGTGTATGTTATGGGTTTTTATGTTATTTTCCTTTGTACGGATTAATTAAGCATAGTCGAATTTATTGTATAGTTTTCCCACTCATAAATTTAGCCCTATAATGTTCACACCGGTGGCACAGGCCTTTACCCGGATACGAGTATGATTTATCCGAAACACGGAACCTCCGATAAATTACGTGAGATAAATTAAATAACTCTCTCATGGTCAGCATGCATCTACCACTTACATAATCGTATGTAAGTGGTAGATTCCTATTATAAATACAGTCGATAATATATCGATATTATCGACTGTATTTATAATAGGAAGTAGCTAAAGCTGCAGGTACACGGCGACTGTACCATCATGCAGGTCCAGTAAAATTGAAGATTGAAGAGATACCAATAGCATGAGTTAATTATATAGACGTGAAGGGGAGCACAGCATCATATCTCCATGCGGTGAGGCGGCAAGGGGTTAGTCCCCTGTGACGCAAATTGAACATTGAATAATTTGCTAAAGGAGAATAAACGTGGGCGCATCTGTCTCTCTCACCTCGTGTGGGAACGGCCGATGAGGCAACCTACAGTGCATAAAATCTTAGAAGTGTGACAGATAACCTAAAACTTCATGAAATCTACTTTTTAAACAATAGGGATGTCAACAAAACAATCTGAAAGAATCGGAATTGAAAAAAGAATGTAAAAATCTATCCAAATTCGCTGCATCCAATGTTTGAAGGGTGTATCGATTCTTTTGATTAATCGATGTTTTTTTAGCAGTATCGCCTCACTAACACTGACACCCGTTAAGCACCATGTTATCTTTTTCACACTGTGGTTCTTGCGACTTGCTTCGCTGAAATGTAAACCTGGACTTCACCCCAAAACGCCATCTTCCTCCATTACCTGTACTCTTCATACAATTTATATATGGACTGCCGCACAGGGTAAACGCCCTGGTGGCCGCCACACGCTGCAAATCGCCGCTGCTCGCTTCTTGTGGTGCCACAAAACGTTGTCACACGCCACTCAAGCGATTTACTCTCTCCTTTCTCTTCAATCAACCCGGGCGAAGTCGTTTATGACACTGCTTGCAACATGGTAAAAAAGAAGCAGCCACCGACCAATTGCAGCGACCACTGACCACAAGTTTTGTGGCGAGACATTTAGTGGTCCGTGTGCGGCGAGGCTAAGGCTCGTAATAATAAACCGCTCCCAACTCTGAGAGGTGTCTCAGCTATGTGACATTGACGTTTTCGCCATATCGAACCTATAATTTTCACGCGCTTGAGATAGCTCTCAGAGCTGAGAGGTTTATTAATACGGGCCTAGGACACGTCCTCTTTGTCAACTCATTAAAAATGCACGGGCGTGGGCACTTTTTAAATATATCAGTATTTATGCGAAGTTTTTGAGGAATGTTAAGATGACCGATTATTTTTTTCTCCTCTTTCAGTTAAACCTGTATGTGTACTAATCTGATAGTACTGTAATAATCTGTTGATAATGGCTACGATGGCATATACATGCCGTCGTGGCCCGGACTCTTGTTGAACTTCATTGAGAAAAGGGCACAATGAACCTCATCGCATGTGATTGTTTGTATCAGGACAACAGAAGGCTGTTTATATATTTTAGAAAAAAGTTTACTGGTTGGGTCAATGCCATTACGACGTAAATTCATGACCATCATACAAATACCGTCTAGACACGTATCAGCCCGCACTTGAGAAACAATAATCTCAGAAACGTGGCTAGGAAACCAGCCATTTAGCTTACAACCTAGTAACCAGCTAGTGTTTTTTTGCTACAAAATAATTAATTATAATAATTGTGGAAGCTGATAATAGAGACGATTTTGTAAAATTGATAGATCGCCTCCTAACGTGGGTCACCAACAATCTGAGGTAAACAGCTTGTTTTTGACAAACTTTTTGTAGAAGGAGGTGCTTAAAATTTATATTATTAGAATCTGGCATAGAATACGCGGTGGTCGGGCGGGCCCTTCATAACCCCCAACAACAACATTATTTTAAATGAGGCTCGCGCTAGAAATGCCTAGTTACTTGAATAATAAATGTCGTGAAGCTCATAGTTTTTTTAAAACGTTCTGTTTGGGAACGATCCAAAACATCTCCCACTATAAGGCCTCTGCCTCGGACTCATTCTGACGACTACTACCACCGTGCAGCGATAGTAGGCGGGACCAACAGCTTATAATAACGTATCATCCGAAACACGGAAGCGCCCGAAACAAATGCCACATAGAATCAGTGCATGATGATGATGATGATGAAAGCATAATCGTTCCCGATGTGCGAGTACCCCTAGGCCACCGGCACTTCTTCATCGAATAGCACAGTCTTATATATGCTATATTTATGCCTCCTTGGTTATTTTTACTCTGAATCGTAAACTCCAAAGAGTTCCACACTAAATGCAAAAGAAATAGACGAAAGTTAACAGGCCTCTTTTGACCCTACATTATAAGTCATGCAGGATGCAACATCATTCTATTTTGATACCATTGTGCAACTGAAAGTATGCAAGAAAGATTGTGCAAGTGAAAAACAGCAGCAGCTGTTTTTCACTTCTCCATATAAAATGCCTGGCTGGTCTGCCAATCAGGACGTTTTTACCACATGCCATATAAGGAAAGATCTTAAAATGGGTCTTCAACGTTATGTCGTACACATTACACCCTGCATCAGGATATTATCTTGTACGAACACATCAGAACTGAAAAAGCAAAATGTTAAGGCCAAAAGACAAAACAAACAAACAAAAATTACTATGATTAATTCTCAACAATATGCTAGACACCACTCGAACAAAGAAATGGATCCAAATTATACCCTTTGTATGAGCAAGTGGTCAAACATGGGGGCGGAATATCAAAGTGTGGGGCTGTTTTTCAGGACTTGGTGTTGGACCTGTCAGGAAAATAGAAGGCAACTTGGATAAATTCCAGTACAACAATATAATGGAACAAGTCATGCTGCCCCATGCCGAGCAAACTTTACCGGTAAATAAGACTTTCCAACAGGATAATGATCCGAAACACTGCAAAAGAAGTAAAAGGCTTCTTAAGGGACCAGTCTGTGACAGTTTTGGATTGGCCCCCGCACAGTCCGGATTTAAATAGAATAGAAAATTTGCGGTACTAGGTGAAGAAGACAATGGCGACAAAGCGGACTTCAAACGTCGATCAACTTTATATACGACGTGCTGTCATTTCTGCCAAAGGACATACGACATAGTAGTTTATGTGACTGCTGCTTAATGGAGGGCATTAAAACTCGAGAGCGAATTTCATAATAATATACTCGAGAGTTTTAATGCCTAATTATGTACAGTTACATACACTAGTTTATCTACACACATATCATAAGCTCTCTTTGATGTGTTCAGGAACCGCATGTTTGACCGGCATTGTGGTTCTGCAATTGTTTAGCTTATTCTTTAGTACCAACTTCACGCAGACGGGCGTCGGCGTTCGACATTTGAATGTCAGTACCAACTTTACAGACAAACTAGGGACGGCACGCGGGTGGGCGTCGGCGTTCGAAATTGGAATGTCAGTATATGTAGAAAAACTACACATAATGACCATTATGTGTAGTTTTCCAGATACGAAACGAGTTTTTACCAAGTAGTTTAACATAATGCTGATCGTAACGTGCGGTTTTTGAACAAAGTAAAGAGGGTTTATGATACGTGTGTAGATAAAAATATTGATAGGTACTTAAATGTTCTATAAATGTGTTAGGAATTTTAATCCATTAATTAATTACGTTATACAATTTATTATGATGTAAAAGCTTGCTGGGAGATTTACTTGTGTAACAATAGAAACCTATCCATTTTACAGAATGTATTATTGCCTCGCAGAAAGCTTTTATAACATAATAAATTGTGCGATGTAATTAATTGATGGGTGTGATACTTTGCCAGAGGCAATTATAAGGAAAGCGACATCTTCGGGAGTAAAGTAAAAGGCTTGAGATGCGCGCAAATACTGGACTAGACTAGAATAATTTATTATAGGGAATCCTAGCTTATATACTAGGTTGGTACATGTTATTAATGACGTGCATAAGACATAGTGCGTGATGAATATAAATATACCTTATCTGTGACGGTCGTCAACTTATCTTAACATTACGTGAAAATATGACTAACATAGTCGACCGGCACAGATACTCCCCCCTTTAGAGAAAATAAATAAATGAATGTACTTATAACAATGGAAAAAATCTAAGTTAGATACCATAACAAACTTATCAACTGCAATAATAACTAGTAGTATTTTAATATGCGAATTCTACATAACCTTAAAGAATAACTTAATATTTACCTGCAGGCAAGTCTTGTATCTGGCCGCACACTACATAAAATAAACTAAAAACTGGAAAACAGAAAAACACTAGGAAAATGGTGCTTCGCGGTTAGTAAACTAACCTAACCTATAACTGGAAAAGATCCGCAGGAGAGTTGTCTGATGCTGCAGCCGCCCATGTTTTTCAGGAATCGATGAGTCAATTTACATCGCACGTTGTTGAAGTTGTAATCACTGTTTGTTTATAATTGCGACCGTACCTACACAAGGATGATTGTGCTGAATCAGCGTCAGCATTAAATCTGTAACCTTGGCTGTAGGCAGTCAATGATCTCGTACGTCATATGTACGTGCGTGCTCTTCACTCTTGAGTGAATATTAAGTTGTCGATTGATGAAATTTGTGTGCCTAAAAACCTTGGGATTTGGCAACATAGGGCACATCTTGTACACCAATCGTTTATACATATATATATATATATATATATATCTCTCTCTCTTCATTGATTTGATTATTCTTCGTGCGATGTTCTTCCTGGATGATTTCAATATTCGTTGAATTAGGTATATCGATGATGTTTCAATACTCTTCTGGGGGCTGGAACGGCTTCCTATGTCTTGAACTTGAAAAGCTGTTTGCTGTGAATGAATTTGCGGACGCGTTCGTTTCTGCTGGTGCGAGCTCCATTTTGATAAATCATCAGTCAGCTGACTATCGGTTCTTGCGGTATCTTGAGTTCGATGCGGGAAATCTTCAGTTCTTTGGCTTCTGGTCCGTTTTCAAATCTGGTCCGGTCATGGCTTGCTTGATGTCGTCTTGGTTTGGGTGAGGTATTGATTATGGAGTTCTGCAGCGTGGTTTGAAATAGGTATGCAAACCGAAGTTGGGGCTCGGCGATCTTGGGCGAAGTGCTTCTTGCTGCACTTCTAAGGTGGCAGCACACGGAGGTTTCTTCGCGGCTGGGCCCATGCTGCTATTACCGAAGGTTGCTGATGTTCAGAAGTCGGGTCACCACTTTGCCAGAGGCAATTATAAGGAGAGCGACATCTTCGGGAGTAAAGTAAAAGGCTTGAGATGCGCGCAAATACTGGACTAGACTAGACTAATTTATTATAGGGAATCCTAGCTTATATACTAGGTTAGTACATGTTATTAATGACGTGCATAAGACATAGTGCGTGATGAATATAAATATACCTTATCTGTGACGGTCGTCAACTTATCTTAACATTACGTGAAAATATGACTAACATAGTCGACCGGCACAGATACAATTTAAAGTTTATTTTCTTCTTTTTAGAGCATTTAAATGAAAGCTTTTTTTTATGTTATTTTTTTACTTTTAATTTATTAATGTACTGTAGAACTGCTTCATAATCAATAACAAATGTTGCTTTAAAAAATAAGAACGTGTTGGAATAGGTCTGTTACACCAGCAGGGCAAAACTCCAACAGAAATTGCCCAAAAAATATAAAATAATGTGAGCTGTGCTGCGCTGTCCGAACTGGCATAAAACGTAATATTCAGACTGGTAGTAAAAACAACAGACCCAGTTCAGTTAGAAAACAGATCACGAGACGGTACGAAAAGGACTGAGGATTTTGGGAAATGGTCCGAGCTCGAGCAGCACGGAGACTTGGAAAAGCCGGTCTTAAAGGCGCGGAAGAAGCCGTATTTGTCAGAAAAAATATATAAAAGCACGCCAAGCATGGGCTATTAGAAACTCGCATTCTACATATACGAAGAGGATTGGTCCAATGTGGTCTGGTCTGATAAATCATTTATTTTTTTCGTTTATTATTGATTTTACAGAGTTTCTTGTATATGTGGCAGTTAGTTGGTTAAATCAGACACTTAATTAACTTCCTAGACCGTTAATTAAATACCAACGTTTAACCAAGCCACTAAAATTCCGTCAGACAAGTGAGTGAACGAAACGTTCCTAGGCAACAAGACATATACAATATAAATATTTTTTTATGTGTACTTAAGTTTATATTTTAAGTTTTTTTTGTTGTTCTTACATGTTCATGCTTCGCTTCGCTCACCCCCTTTACCCTTCACCTGCAGCATTTAGCCCTGAAATTTGTTGTGCAAATCAGTATTTTTGATGTGCAGTTTAATATATTTTCCCTTTTAATTTGTGGCTGATATTTTTGTGGTTGAATTACAATTTAAGCTCGGGACAGAGACTGTTAAGAAGACGAGGAACAAGATATGAAATTCGGCGTTTTCCATAGTAGTTAGTAGCTCCTACAGTCGTCAGCATTTTCTTCGTGGAGCTTCTGGTGCCAATTTTGTGTTCTAACGGTATTTGGACGGATAAGTTAAATAATTGTTCTTTTAATAGTCCGTAATCTACTTTGGTGTGTACTGGAAGTGATTTACAGTGTTTAAATAGTTTGAGCTTATCATTTGCGAACTGAAGTCTGATTTTTGGAGGTACTATAATTTTTTTTTGTATTTTAATTTGTAGCCGCAGTATACAGTTAAGTTATGATTTATGAGTGAGACAATAGGTGCTGAGTCGAGAGAGGAGATTACAGAATCTGCCAGTGCGTTGTACAGCATCAGTCTGATGTTAAAAGTTTATGATGTAAATATTCGCTAGAAAAGCAAGCAGCTTTGGAGACACTCGTTCTATATGTTAACTCCAATTAAACTTATGGTCAATCACCAGTCCTAGGTAGATATGCGAGTTGACGACTTCGATGTTGGGACAGTGGCAAGATTTAGTTACACTTTGATCATACATACAGTGGGTATGCAATATAAGTTGCCGTTCAAGTTTCCCTTTCCAGTGTGGTGACTGGATGTGCATGAGTTTTGTTTTGTCGCTGCTATGAACTAGGCCAGATTCATGACACCATTCCTTGTCGAAGTCAGCTTGAAGTTTATCTGTAAACGCGCGGAGTTCACATCATCACTGGCGATGATTAAGCAGGTATTATATATACTATTCTTGCACAAGCTCTGAATAATACACATTCGTTTTATACTAAACATCTAAAGATTTTTCGCTTTTTTCCCCTAAAAAGCAGGAAATAAATAAAGTAAGTAAAAATAATAAAATCACGACTACCTACCTACATTAAAAAGCAAAAAACACGCAAATAACACTTAGCGTAATTATTGAGATTCGATATAACTAAATTACGGGACCAATTAAATTTAATAGAGTGGGTTCCGTTTACATTATTTTTATAATGCTTTATTAACACTATATAATTATTATATATTATACATATACTAAAACAAAACTATAACTACACTAAACTAAATTAAAATTTCCCCTGAGTTCGCTGCCGCGCGGGAGGGTGCCCAGGACGCTGGCACTGTTACCTCGCTGTATCGCAATGCTGATGCGTTGAGCGAGGTAGGTGCCCGAGGGTCTCAAAGCCGAACGGCATATACAAGTAGTCGTCACCGAGTGTGGCGAATTTGCAGCATTTGAGACCCTCTGCTGCTACCACCGCAGTGCCGGCTGTGGCCAAGGTTGCCGGTAGGTGACACGGTGCCAGCTACGCACGTCGCGTCCCATACTGGCGACCTCCCGCTCTGCCAGGGAATGAGCGTCATTCCGTCCGGCCTGCTGCCATCGTTGCGTGCCAGCCCATTGGGTTCAAGTATTGCTGGCACGCCAGAGATGGCAAGGGCCCGACGGATAACGTCATTAAGATTGGCATGACGGGACCACTGACCGGGGCCCTGCGTTGGCAAGAGTGGCCGTGGTGACCTAGTTGGTCCACCCTAGCAGTGGCAGCAATGGATTTCGTTTGACTTTACGCCGAGTCGCAGGCAAACGGCGAGGGTAAGGGTGGTACGGTCAAGCAGAGTGCCAATGTGCTTTGATGGGATTGCGTGCAGCCAGTGTCCTGACTCCTTCTCCCTGGTAGCCTGGAGACGAGGGCGCACTGCTGGACCACTTGCCGTGTTTACCAGATCTTCCCAGGTTTTAATGCAGGCGGCTCGTCTCACAGCCGTTGACAGTTTAAGTTTGTTGGAAAATTTTGCCTCGGACAGACTTGCGTCCAGGCATTCCTGGCATCGGCCAGACACGTGACCTCCACACACCACCGAGTGATGGGTTTATGATTTTACTATAGAGATCATGTGTGCTGAATGAATGAATAGTGAATAAATTTGTCACCTTACGCCCATGTGACGCTAGAGACACGGCCAAGCCACATATTTTCACTAAGGTATAGAGTTTGTGAAGTTAGGGCTTGTAGATTTAGGGCGTGTAGAGATAGAAGCTTGGCTCGATGAGATCTGATAACTTTTTGACAGTGCCAGCCATATGGTCTCGTCTTGGCAACATCTGACATGAAAATGTTTTTGGTACGATAATTATGTCTAGAACTATGCAAAAATAAAATAAAGTATATACATATAATAATGTAATCGTAGTAGAGTAAGTCATGCAAGGTGATAATATAAATACTGTCTTAGTTTAGCTGGGTTTGTTGTTTATTTTAAAGGAAGATTTTTTTAATGCTGTAATAATTTAAATGTGATACTAATGAATCCTCAATAGAGCAAATACACGTACTTATTTAATTTAAAGAAACGGAAACGTCTTTATGGTTTTTAGGACAGGATATAAAAAAACATGTTTTGATAACCAGAATAAGACTGGCAAATTAAAATTAGCGACTTGGCTAGAAGTACCTACAAGGTTGTTAAACGATAAGTACAAGCTGTAAAAAATTAATGTATGCGTACTGAACTAAATTGACTTCTCTAATAAGACTTAAAAAATATTTCTGTTCTACAGCTTAGGTAGGTATGGAGTCTTGAAACAGCAAAAAATATGACCACTTATATTTGATTGTTGATTGATGTGGAATCAACTGATGTTTCAAATAGGCATCATAGATTATTAAAATTTTATTTAACTTTGGTATGTTTCGATAGTATTTTTTAAATTAAAATGTCTAATTAACGCATCACCTTGTGTCATTTATGATGTGAGCTGACTTAAAATAATTATTGCCCGAAATATGATCAATCGCGAATTACCTTAGTGTTTTTTTTTTGCGTATTGATACATCCACTGGCACTGGTTTTTACATAATGGGTACCCACCTATCCACCAAAGTATTTATTGACGGATTGAACAAAAAAGTTACATTGAAAGTTATTTATTGTCATTTTCACCATTAGATATTTCTAAACTCATACAAGCCACAAAGTCGGTACATCAATTAATTATGAGAGCCTCTAAAGTGTACTAAAATTAAACAATCAACATTGAAATGTATCTGTTGCTATTACATATAGTGTAGGTATTGATAGACTCTATATTTACTTGTGTGGTGATTAACAGTACTTATAGTTATCCTTACAGTTGTAGGCTGCACAGTAAAGGCTTGGCACATAATTACTTATACAGTTAGTTTAGAGTCTTTATTATGATCAGGTAATGTTTAGTTTTTTAAGGAAATCATGTACCCGTATAACAGAGTAGGTAAATCCTATTTAATCAACACAACATTTGTTAGCAAGATTACTGTAACAACTGAGCACGAACTGATACATAATAACGTACCTTTACTATTCCAGAAAAACAAAATCACTTTCTCACTCAATTCAGCTAACCACTCAAACACAATAAATAGATTAGTAACAAGTTAGTCTATGCCTTGATTACATGTAACGCGTAACGTGGCATGACTGTCTAAAATGGCGAAGAACTTCGAATCAAGCACAAGTCTTAGGTATAACAACAGTTTAATATGTAAATAAATGCTTGTCAATCCCTAAATATAGATACCTAGTTGAAGATCGGTCGCCACTCGACATCTCACCATGTAATCTCTCCTTTCCTTTACGTGTAATCAAACGTTTATGGTTCATTTGTGGGGTAGCTCGAGTCTATACTGAGGCTTATCGTAGCGGTACCCCGGCTGTGGTTCCGGCGCTGGGACCGGCTGGATAGGCCGCGGGGGGAAGGCGGGTACCTGAGGGGGGGTGATGATCACCGCGTCATCAGTGAACCCCACGTCGCGTCCCCCCTGGAACTGTTGCCCCGAGTATTGCTGAGGATAGAACTGTGGCGGCGCTTGGTAGAACTGATACGAAGGCGCTTCGTACTGGGAAGGGGCTCCGTATTGCTCCATGCGACCGAACATGGTGGTCAGGAATGGAAACTTATTGGTGATCGTCGCCCACAGCCCCGTCCCGCCGACCTGGTTGGTTCCAGCGGCGTTGTTCCCCCAGAACAGACGTTGCGAAGGCTCCTCAAGATAGTTGGGGTTCATCTGCACGGCGTAAGGGTCGTTCGGTCCCTGGTTGTACGGCGCTTCCCTTTGTACGTAGTAGCCCAACGCGCTACCTACAAAAAGAAAGTGTTATTAATACAATACATCACTCGATTAGACAATACTTCGCACTAAGTGACCACGATAAGTCGATAACGTACCGGCGACAAAGCACAACAAGAACGCGACCGAAGCTTTCATTTTTCCGATTGGGAGTCGACTGTGAGTTATTGTTGTCCGCCGTTTGCATTTATACCTCTTCTATTTGTTCTGAAAAGAAGGCCTTGGTGTAAAATTCTCGTAACCCAATATTGATAGTGTGAGGTAATGGTCAGGTATGAGGCGTCCTCGCGACCCGCCCTGCGCCCGCGCGGACAATAGGCGCGACAACTAGGTGACTCGTGTTCCGCGGGCCCATCACACACTTATACAGGCCGTGTCCAATTCAAAACATGTGCCGTAATCTGTCATGTATTCCTCATTTCGCTGAACGATGACAGAATCCGTAATTGAAGGTGACTCTGAAATTAAGTCTTGCTGTTATGTAACTTTCTGCAAATCGATTTTTAAGTCTTTCACTCGTATGAGCTATCATATACAAGTCAGTTAGCACATATATTATCTTCAGCTGAAAGGTAGAAATTAACATTATACATGACGTATTGTGAGTGTAACTAGTCAATATGTATTTACTTGCGTTTAATACAGACTGCAGTGTGCATGCTGCTCAGGAAATAAAGGTTAACGAGTACCACTCTCTGTAAATTGACATGGTATTCTTATTTATGCTGATGCTGCTTATTCTTATACTGATACCAGTCAGCCCCTACCCTTTTACAAATTTACGAAGACTGCCATTTAAAGGCATACCATCGCTGACCATCAGTGCAGTTTCGCCATAAAATATACACCCTGTTGCGCGAATGTTTTGTGAAAAATGCACAAAACGCGTGCTTGTTTACTCAACATAATCGGCATTATTCATAAGATAACAAGTATTTGTCTTCGGACGTTGTCACGGCATCACGGCATTGTAGCAGCAGAAGCGTTTTTCGAAACTCTTGCGCAATGTATAAGCTTTACATGATTCTGACAGAGTATAGAACTGCTATGGGATAGATAAGGACGGCCATGGATATTGACGGCAAATAGTGATAATGATAAGGAATATGAAGTCAATGTATTTTTGCACAGTTTATCCTCGTTTTAGTCAGATCCAATGAATAATTAATATTTTATCTGTAGGAACTGAATTAGAGTAATTAATGTATGTAGAGCATTACGCTGCCAACTAGATAGAGCAATAAGAGGCCTATAGGAAAGGATAGGCTTATGGACCAACTATCTCATATGAAATAATCGTACTTATTATACGTATTATATAAGCACGTATAAGTATGCAATATAGCACACTCTAATTTTCCTAGCTCATTCACATATGCATAAATAGTAACCTTTAAGTACATAATAAATAATTATTAATAACATAAGTGAAAGTGTTGTTGTTACGGAATCCTATGAAAATAAAGCCAACTTTTAATTTAATAAATCTCTTGTCCGGTCTGTAAGATGCCTTGGTCTTTAAATAATATAATTTATCTTATCTTTTAATCGAGCAGCTTAAATTAAAGTGAAATTGATTGGTTGGCGAGGAAGCGGTGGGCCATCGATCACGGTTCGCCTGTGTTGGGTTGGGGACGTCTCCGGTTGGGTCACAGACTCAAAATAAGTTTACAAAGAATTTAGAATTATGAGATCGTCCAGAAGTGACATGGCCGAGGACAGGTATCGAAATCACAATCTTTTAAACCTCTTAATTTCAATTCTAATGTATCTTCGTTACTACTAAATAGTATGTAGACAAATACGAGGAGGCATGATAGTACCCTACCTACCCCAGCAGACGTAAGCAAGTTGCTGATGAATGAATTTATTACTTGGGTTATTCGGTCTCTTTACTCAACTATGTATAAGTAAATTACTTAGGAAAATCAAAAAAGTCAATATATATTCGAAGGCTTATCTTATTTCTGCAGTTGCGCGTGAGACGGTTACGCGTTCGCACGCGTTCTTTGTTATTTTTTGTGCAAATTTTGTAGACGTTCGTTTGATTTTGTTTCGGATTTCGCAGTTATTTGTGAGTTACGATGTCGGAAAGTGTTGATGAAGAACCCGATGGTACTGGTGAGTTGTTGACAGATAAAAACTCGGACGTTATGTTTACTGAGCAACAACAGGAATTAGAGTGGGACAATTCTCAAGGTTCTTTAGTTCTACCCTCAAATAGGCCCGGGAAAAGGTTGAGAAATTCCGACGAGTCGTCGGAAGATAAAGATGGCGTGTTTACTATGGTGATAAATAGGAAAGCTAAACGTTTTATCCGGAGTATGTCTGAAGTACAAAAAAATAAAAATGAAGAAATTATTCTGCAGGGGTCTCAGGAGTCTGTCAGTCAGGGGTATGAAGTGTGTATGATTTCAGAACAACCTTTGCCAAAGCAATTCAAAATGGCAAAATTATTTAGAGAACTTAACATCGTCGATGTCCAGAAAATTAAATACAAATCACCATACAAGGCATTTATATTATTTGAAAAAAGGGATGATGCGGAAAAAATGATTAAGTGCACAAAACTTGAAGAGTTGAAATATAGATGCAATATGGCACTGGAGTTGAGTTGCTGTTACGGTATAGTGAAGCAAATTGAGCTAGACATTGAAGACAAAGAAATTATGGAGTCATTCAGCTGTAACTTCGATATCATTTCTATACGAAGGTTAAAACGTTTGACTGAAGAAGGAAAGTGGGCAGACTCTGAGACGGTACGTTTTTGCTTCAAAAGTACTACTTTGCCTCAATGCGTCACAGCTTTTGGTTGCAGGTTCAAAGTCGAACCGTATATCTTCCCAGTATCTCAATGTTCCAGATGTTGGAGGTTTGGCCACTCTTTGAACAAATGCCCTACAAAGAAAGTTATTTGCCCTAAATGCGGAAAGGATCATCCTAACTGTGATACAAAAGCATATATCTGCATTAACTGCAAAAATGAACACATGGCGATTGACAAATCATGCCCTTTGTATGCAAAAGAACGTGATATTCGCAAAATAATGTCCGAAGAATGTACAACCTATAAAAAGGCCCTGCAAGTATACTTGATTAGGCGCAAAGAATATAAGAATGACCTATGCGCTGTAAATGAAGGAAAACCTCCAAATATTTCTTCCGATATCAAAGAGAATGGCTCCACAAAGAGATTGTATCGTGACGTTGTATTGACTAGAAACTCTTATGCATCCTTGGAACATACAACGATAGTAAATGAACATGAGGATGATCAGTATGAAGCCGAGAATTCTTCACAGGAAGAAAATTGTATAGAAATGACGGAAGATAACAGGAAAAGAGTCAAACGAGTGAAGGAGAAAAGAAAAAGTAAAGACAATAAAAATGAAGACTATCAATTCTTAGAATCAGAAAAGCAGAATGTGGAAGATATGAGAGAACAGGAAACTAAAGAAAAGGAAAAAAAGAAGAAAATATCTTTTGACAACAGTTTTAGTCTAATACAAAAGTTGATTGAAACATGCTGGGCTGAAGGACATTGGTTTGGCAAATTACTAAAGTGGTCGTTTAATGAATTAGTTAAGTTTTTGAAGACAATTACAACAGAAGGAAATTTGATCAGTAAATTCCTAGGTAACTTAGTTAATGGATAGCTCACATCATACAAGAAATTTTAATGTTAAAATTGTGCAGTGGAATGCTCAAAGTTTAAAACCTAAAAATAATGACTTCGAAGCCTTACTTTGCAGAGAGAAAATTCATATTGCTATAATATCAGAAACTTGGCTGGACCCAGAGACAGTTTTGAACCTATCTAACTACCAAATTTTCAGAAAAGATAGGGATGATACATATGGTGGTGTTGCAATAATTGTTCATAGGTCTATTAAAATTCAAGTCTACCCTACAGTATGTAGAAATATTGGTATAGAACTACTTCACTTGAGACTTATGAATTGTAGGAAACTTGAACATATCATTGCTGTTTATATACCGTCTTCAGCATCTAGTGGACGTGTTCAAACCTGTCAAGCTGATTGGGATCAATTGTTTTCTATTGTAAAGGGAAAATGTCTAATAGCAGGAGATTTTAATGCACATCATACATCATGGTCTTATAAAAATGACAGTAGAGGTAATCAATTATTTGACTCCGCTTTAGAGTATAACTATGTCTCTTTGAATACTGGTCAGGCCACCAGGGTTAAGTTAGTCAATGGTATCTTACAACAGACATCTCCAGATGTTTCTTTCGTTTCTTCTGATATTGCAACAAATTTTGATTGGAGAGTCCTACACGAAACACTAGGTAGTGATCATTTAGTTATCAAAATGTCTTTTAGTTTTATAGATTCTTTAAATTTTGTATCTAAGCGAAACTTCGCTTCGGCTAACTGGAGTGAGTATAGTGAATTCCTTACCCAGCATCTTTCTGATTATAATAGTAATTTATCTATACAAGAAAATTATGATTACTTTGTAAATCAAATTAACAAAAGTGCTTCCTTAAATATACCATTAGTTAAAATTTGTACAGATCCCACCACGAAATTTTATCCAAAAAACTATTGGGAACCATCCCTCTCACATAATGTAGCCCAGCGTAGATTAGCGCTAAAAGAGTTTAGGAAAAATCCCACCCCATATAATCTTACGAAGTTAGAGAAAAAATGTAAAGAGGTTAATATTAAAATTACGAGGGCTAAGTCACAGGGCTGGAGGCAATTTTGCTCGGATTTGGATCAGATAACTTCCTCTTCAGAAATGTGGCGTAAGATGCGATGGATGAAAAAAGCTAGACAAGCCAGGGTTTATCCAACAGAAGAAAATAAAGTTCGGCTTCTTTCTGAACTTGCTCCTGATTTTGTTTTGCCCGTGATTCCTAGCTTTACCTCCAGTAACCCTTTATTAGAGCAAACCTTTCATATTCAAGAGTTAGTAAACTGTTTAAAAAAGAAGGATACTGCGCCAGGAGTTGACAAAATCACGTATTCAATGATTTTCAATTTACCTAATTCAGGAAAGTTATTTTTGTTAACATTATTTAATGAAATTTTCTACACTAGTATTGTTCCTACCCAGTGGCGTAATATTCAAATTATACCTATTCCCAAACCGCTCTCTAATGATGATACCAGTGTTCAATTTAGACCTATCTCTTTAATTTCTTGTATTTGCAAGCTGTTTCACAATATGTTAGGCAAAAGGCTCGAGTGGTATGTGGAAAAGAACGAATTTTTATCCAGAAATACTTCTGGTTTTAGAAAATCGCGGTCGTGTCTAGATTCTCTTGCAAGATTGATTATGTACATACAATTAGGTTTTTCGGAAAATAAATCTACACTGGCTACTTTTATTGACATAAGTAACGCGTACAATAATGTATTAGTGGACCAGCTTGTGAAAGGTTTAGATGACTTGGAAGTCGGTACAAAATTTTGTAAATATTTTTGGGAATTTTTGAGTGAGAGGTACATTAGTAGTCAAGAAACAGGTTGTTCAGGAAAAGCTTTATGCAGAAAGTCATGTATCGGCCTAGCTCAAGGTGACCCAATATCTCCATTATTATTTAACATTATGACCTCCAAAATTGCTACACTTGTCCAAAATTTATTTGTTGCTCAATATGCAGACGATTTTGTATTTTACCAAAGTTATTACAAGCGCAACCTTCAAAGTTGTGTTGTTGACATGGAAAATGCGTTGAATATCATGCATATTTTTTTGAGACAAATTGGTCTGGATATATCAACAAGCAAATCTAAAGTTTGTAATTTTAGTAGGGGTCATAAAAAAGTGGTTGTTAACATCAACTTTAACTCCACTGTGTTGCCTTGTGTTGACTGTTATAAATATTTGGGGATATGGCTGGATAGTTCGTTGCGATGGAGCAAACATATTAACGAAATCGGGGAAAAATGCGGTAAAATGCTTAACATTCTAAAAGTTTTGGCTGGATCAGGATGGGGTGTACATCCCAAGCATCTACGTAGGCTGTACATTTCTTTAATCAGAAGTAGATTGGATTATGGTAGTTTTTTGTTTCATAATAGTGCTAAATGCCACTTGCAAAAGTTAGATAAAATTCAGAACCAGGCGCTTAGAGTAGTAGGTGGTTTCATCCGTAGTACCCCAATCCACGTAATGGAGTCAGAATGTGGTATTCCACCACTTTCTATAAGGAGGCAGTTTTTGGCACACAAATATGTTTTGAAAAGTCTGTCGTGGAGAAACAATGACGTAACTAACCTTTTAAGATATTTTTGTAACCCTCCTCATAATGAGTTTTGGGAAAATAAAGTTAGACCACTTCTACCTGTAATTCAGAATGAGCTGCGATACATACATGTTTCATCATCTGACCCTCTCCCCATGTTCAATTTGAATACCTGGGTGACTAATATAGATTTGAGGAATGTAATATGTGCTGACCTGAATTGTATTCATAAAGCCAAAAGATACTTTCTGCCGACATCATTAAAATTTGATGTTTTAGAAGAGATTCGTAATAAATATGATGGCTCGTACAAATTATTTACAGATGGTTCAAAGAGCATAAATGGGTCAGGTGCTGCATATTATGATCCTCAGGTTAAAACTGTGGGTACTTATAAAATTGTATCAGGTGTCTCCATTATGACACTAGAGTTATTTGCAATTTTGGAGGCTATGTCATGGGTTGAGACAAATGTTAGTCTCTGTCATAGGAATGTTGTCATTTTCACGGATAGCAAAAGTGCCCTACAGCATTTAACCCGTTGCTGTACTGGAAATAGTGGGAGTGGGACATCTTTAGCTTACAGTATCCTTAACAAAATTCTTAAATTTGTTAAACAGGGTAGACTGTTGAAGATACAGTGGATACCATCACACATTGGTCTCGCGGGAAATGAGGAGGCCGACAAGTTTGCTAAAGAAGCTATTAATCAAGGTGTTGAAATATTTATAAAACCTCACTATACAGAAATGCTGTATATAATTAGAAGAAAATTGTTTGATATTTGGAAAGAATATTATGATGTTTTGTCTCGTGAAAAAGGAATATGGTACAAAACCTTCCAATGTGAACCTCCTCATGTTCCGTGGTTTAATAATGTAGATTTGTCCCGCAAAGATATTGTGACTAGTAATAGAGTTCGATCTGGCCACATTCCATTAAATAAATTTAAGTATTTAATGAAATTAGTTTCTTCCCCAAAATGCGACGCATGTGGTGTGGTCGAAGATGTTTTTCACATTTTGATGGAGTGTGTACGGATGAAACCTAAAAGATTAAATGTTTTTAATTATTTAAATATAGAAGTTAATAATGTAGGTATTGTAAATAGTTATTTATCAGAGCCGAGTAGTGAGGGCGCTCAAATGCTTTTTAGTTTATTTATAGAATAATTAAGAAGAATTTTTGTTTTGCTACTATAGAACTGGCATGTACTTTGTATAAAAAGTTCTTAAATAAAGTGTGATTAAAAAAAAAAAAAAATCTTATTTCTGCGAGCAAACAGTCTGTGGTCGCGGTCAGTGACGACAGACGCGCATACGCATCGTGCATGCGATTTTTTTATGCAAAGTAGGCTTTGACGGATTACGGGTCACGCAGACCCAACTAACATTCGTTTGGTGACCGTCGATCAAGATGCTACTGATTATGAATGCTACTACAAGATTCTTATCTTCTGCATAGTTGACGTAATATCTGGTAAGTGACTAATGTATCTATTCTGAATAAAATCATCGTCATTTCAATTGAAGTTACGAAATCATTAGTTCATATTAAACATATTTAGTAAGTATTTGAACTCCTATTTATGTTTTAATAGTAGTTTATACACCAAGGGGATAAGTTTTATGGCACGCAAAGGTAAGAAAACAGCATTTTATTGAAGTAAAAGAAAAAGAAAAAGAAAATTGCTGTTTGATTGGTCCAGTTGAGATAATATAATTTTTATATTATTCTACTCTAATAAGATTCTATAAAAAAATGCAGTTTTACTACAGGTATATTGCAGCGGCTTGCTACACTTGCGGGTTTTGTTTTATTTA
Source organism: Argyresthia goedartella (assembly GCA_949825045.1). Classification (NCBI taxonomy): domain Eukaryota; kingdom Metazoa; phylum Arthropoda; class Insecta; order Lepidoptera; family Argyresthiidae; genus Argyresthia; species Argyresthia goedartella. Next base: position 20,006,725 of record OX463810.1, read on the forward strand.
AAATGTGTTTCCATTCAGCCTGCCGTGGCGTGTTCGTGCGCGGGCGCGCCCCTCCCCCGGGGGCTGCGGGCAGTGCGTGCGCGTGCGTGCGCGTCGTGCGGATTTTACGAAATTAGACTTTAAGGACATAACAATAAGAAGTGAAAATCACGGCATTATCCAGAGCGTTATAATGAAATTCAGTACAACATTATAACCCGGCTAAGGCCAAGGGCTATAATGACATGCTTTGCGTAGGGTTTGCATGATATATAATGTGGCATTGTCGAGTAGATGGTGTGAAATAATAGTTTCTGTGACTGATACATAATGAATGGCACTAAAACTCGAGTGTGGGTTTATGAAATAAGCCGAAGGCGAGTTTCATAATTATATCACACGAGAGTTTTAATGCCTAATTATTTACAGTTACATACATTAGTTTATCTACACACATATCGTAAGCTCTCTTTGATGTGTTGGAGCCGCATGTTCGACCGGCATTGTGGCATTGATCATTGCTCTGCACTTGTTTAGCTTGTTCAGTAGTACCAAATTCACAGACAAACTAGGGGCGGCACGCGGGCGGGCGGCGGCGTTCGGAATTTAAATGTCATAATGAAAAAGACCCATAAAGTTATAGTAACTTTAAGTTCTAGTCAAACATCACATGTAGTCATATTGTGTTCAAGACCGTTAGAGACCGACCCGAAATATTGATACATTATAATCATCAATCCCATCATCATCATCATCATTAATGTATCAATCCCAGTGCTCCCAGTGCCTGTGGTTTGTGATACCTATTCGGGCTCGAACATCTAAGTACCTAAATGTAGCATGCTTCTATTTGCCTCATGGAGATTGTCATACTGACTGTTTATCCGAGTTTTTCACTAGTTGCCAGGATCTTGTTCTGAGTTATCCTAGCGATATATTTCTCTTAGTGGGTGACTTTAATATAACTTACGCTGACTGGATTTTCAGCGATTCGAATTCAAATTTCATTCTGAACTTGAATACTAATTCTAGCCTTAAGGTATGTCTTCTCTCAGATTTTTTATCCCTAACTAATCTTAAACAATATATTTCCATTAAAAATAAAAAAGTAGGTTATTAGATCTTGTTATAAGTAGCATGCCTTGTTTGGTCAGCGTATGTTTAAACCCGCTCACTCCTATAAAACATGACCATCAATGACTTAGAATTTGAACTTGACACTCAGCCCCTCATAACCTTAGGGTCATCTCCTGCCTTATTGCCAAATTTTATCTTGGCTAATTATAATCTAATAAATAATGCACTCTCTCGTGTTGATTGGGACAGCCAGTTGAGTGACTCAGATACTGAAGAGACAGCAAGTACCTTTTATAATATTATAAATGATCTCAATAACTTTCATGTAGGTACGTTTCCGCTCTTCCTCACAATCTAGAAAGTATATTGTTTGGCATTCCAAAAGCTTGATTAAGCTGGAGCGCGATAAGCAGAAATATCACAAAAGTATAAGGTTTAAGGCAGTCAATACGATTATCACACATTTTCTATCCTGAAAAAAAGGCTAAAGAAACTTGAGCGTGAATCTTATCGTAAGTAAGTTTTTCTGAACATGAAATCAAAGCATGCCCAAAATACTTCAGGACTTACATAAAGATTGTTTCCTCATGTAATGACATACCACACAAGATGAGCTTACGTGACATTTCGGCTAACACTGGCTCCGAAATCTGTGAGCTCTTTAATATGTATTTTAGCTCCGTATTTGAGCCAGCTGCGCGCTTGTTCCGCGTTTCTTTGACTTTACCCATTCCTTCTTGTACTGTAGTTGACATAAACTCTATTAACATTGATTTAAAACTGGTTTACAAATATTTAAGCGGTATTTATTCTAATAAGGGAGCTGGCCCAGATTGGCTTCATCCTTTATTCATCTCTAAATGTGCAGAGTATCTTTCAGCTCCCATAACAATTTTATTTCAAAAGTCTTTGAGTAAGGGTTGTATGTCTATCGATTGGAAGCGGGCTCTAATCGCTCCTATTCCAAAAGGAGGTGATCCGCAGAATATTACTGAATATCGACCCATATCTAAATTATGTTGGGTAGCAAAAAAAAATAAAAGATTGTCACTGATCAACTATCTTGACTTGTTTCGCATCATATATCTAGGGCTCAACATGGTTTTCGTGGTATACTAATCTCTTAACATTTACTGAATCCTTGCTTAATTCTAAGGATAAAAAGATTCAAGTAGAGGCGGTGTACACCGATTTTTCAAAAGCTTATGATAAAATTAGCCACTTTACGTTGCTTTCTAAAATTTGGAACTTCGGTATACACGGTGATCTTTTCCGTTGGATTCTCTCCTACCTGGAGAATAGAATGCAGGCAGTTGCACTTAAGTGTTTGATCTCCGATTATAATACTATTAGCTCGGGGGTCCCACGAGGGTCTCATTTGGGAGCTCTACTTTCTATTTTATATGTCAACGACATTGGATTTGATATTAAACACTCCGAATTTCTCCTTTATGCTGACGACGCTAAAATTTTCAAAAACATATCAAACATCGATGACTGTCTTCTACTCCAAAGTGATATAAATAGTATGTTAAGTTATTGTAAAGAAAACAATCTGTTCCAGAATCCTAAAAATTTTTATACTATATGGTTACATGGTTACCTGCAAAATCCGTGACCTGTATAACTATAGATTCTCGGCTCAGTTTTTTTCCACACATAAAAAAAAATATAATTCCTATAAAAAACTTGGTTTTATCCTGCGGATGGGTAAGCCTTTCAATTTAGCAAGCACATACAAGGTTCTTTATTAAAGCTATGTTAGAAGTGTATTAGAATTTGCCAGTTCTGTCTGGAACCCTTTCTTTCAAATTCATATTGATAGAATAAAAAAATAAAAATAAACAGAATAAGTTCCTTAAATCTCTTGACTATCGTGTGCACAATGCCTTCGACAATTATTAAATGTGGCCTCAACTTTATATAAAATTGAAAATAATGTTACCGACTGTCTAGTCTTATAACAAAGTATAGGTTTTCTTGTGCCTAACCCTCGTCTTAGAAATAGAAAACACCTCTTAGTTGTTCCTTCAAGTACTACTAATTAGTATGTAGTAGTATAATTATACTGGTAATTCGTTTGTCCGTAGAGGCTCTAAAGTTTATAATGAACGCTTTTCTGATTTAGATCTGTTTAATATGTCTCATAATGTGTTTAAGCAAAGTGCCACTAAAATTTTAAATATTGATTAAAATTATGTAAGTAGGTAATTTAATTGTTTTTTGTGTTTTTTATGTAAATTTCAAAAGCTGACAATTAGTAGAAAATCAAATTATACTATTTATTAATCGAATCCGTAGGTTTATTTTAATACTATAACTTTAACTTTTTCTTACTTTTGTTAACCCTTTAATATAGGTACCTACAAAGAAATAAATGAAATAAAAATCAATATTCAGATAAGAAATGAGTTTTTACCAAGAAGTATATAATTATGCTGGTCAGTCATAACGTGCGGTTTTTGTACGCAGTTAAGAGGGCTTACGTGTGTAGATAAACCCTCTTTACTGCGTACAAAAACAGCACGTTACGATCAGCATAATGTTAAACTACTTGGTAAAAACTAATTTCTTATCTGAAAAATTAAACATTATGACTATAATGTGTAATTTTTCTACATATTATGACATTCAAATTTCGAAGCCGACGCCTGCCTGCTTGCCGCCCCTAGTTTGTCTGTGAAGTTGGTACTGACATTCAAATTTCGAATACCGACGCCCGCCTGCAGAAAAAGGTAAACAACTGCAGAGTTACAATGCCGGTCAAACATGCGGTTTCTAAACACATCAAAGAGAGCTTATGATATGTGTGTAGATAAACTAGTGTACAGACCTATCAACTTAAGCTGATACTTGCATTTGTGTGAGTGCACACCGATAGTGTAGAGTGTCAATCGGCTTGAAGCGCGGCCCGTCCCGCGCATGGTTTAAACTGGTTTATACTAGTTTATATCAAGCGGCCTGATGCGCGGACCGTCCGCTACGTACCGCTTCCCTGCCGCCCGCTCACATACTTCACTTCACCTCCGGTACTGGTAGCAGATAGACGTGTAATTTTATGTGATTGATTGTGTTTGAAATATTAGTGAAATGGCTCCTACTGCTCCTGGCTGCTGCTAATGGCTCCTACAATCGACGATATAACGGAACGATTAATTATTAACACAGGCTCTGACTCTGATGAATCATCAGACGAGAGTGAAGATGAAGATGCAATGAGCGGAGTAGAAGAGTTATAAGATTCAGTCATTATGAGGTCGAGAATTGGACAGTTGGTAACATTGTGTTTTATGGACTTCGTTTAAATAAAACATTGATTTTATTTGTATGTGTTTTACTAACTGTACTTTTGGCGATCACTCACACAAATGCAAGTATCAGCTTAAGTTGATAGGTCTGTATGTAACTGTACATAATTAGGCATTAAAACTCTCGAGTGATTCAAGTATTAATGCCCTCCATTATGTAGCAGCCACATAAACTAGTATTATGTTACGTGTGTAGATAAAAAAATATATGTTGTTAAAAACTGTTTTATAATCGAAATCGACATGTGATTTGTCCGGATTACAAAATCCGCCGCGTGTGGAAATGTTTGAAACGAACTTGATTTAGATAGGTGTACAATGTTCAAGAAGATCTCATCGTCTTACTGCCGTTGGCCATTCCATGGATGTCAGTGCAACTATAGGACCTTCATAAAGCGGACCTACATATGTTATGGTAAACGACATTGTTGTATTTAGTCTAGCACCTACGGCAAAGCCGGTGTAGGAGACCTGGCACCGGATGAAGGTCATTACCACTAAAACTAATTGCAATATTTTAAGTTTCAATGTCTTCTGGCTAGAAGCTATGACGTCCAAATTGTTTGTTTTGGACGTCATTCAATAATCGGATTAAATGTATATACTTACGTAATCATCCAGCTGTAGGAAGAAACCATATGAGTGTAGGTAGAGTAATAGGCAATACAATAGGCATACCAGAAACTGAATAATGTCTCCATTATTTACAAATACTCACGAAATACACCTTTTGGTTGGAATTTGTAAAGTAGAGTCACCCAGTTCGGTACGGTACGGGATATTATTGCTCTCAAATGTAACGAGGTTTTATATTTAAAATACTCTTCACATATGTATCATGAGTAATGCGTGGAACATCAGTAAAGCGTAAAGCGGGGGGTGCGGGTTCAAATCCCGGTGACCATGTTCAAATGAGATAAGGATTTTATCCTACGTACCTACATTATACAGACTTTTGTGTCGTTTTTTACTATTGAGCTGTGCCACTGCCACCCAGTATCGTTAGTTATAGTGATTTACATAATATTATATAACATATATTATTATTTATATCACTCATTGCGGGCAAGCTTGAGCGCAAAGGACACAAGGGCGTCCTAGGGGGACCTATAGGCATACAGACAGACCAACTAAAGACTTGGAGCAATATTGGATTGTATCAGTAAATGAAGACCAAGGCCCAGACAGAGAGTACTGGAGGTTGCAGCAACGACAATGCAGGACGACAAGACTCCCCGATAATGTTGATGATGATTCGAAGCGAAACGGTATTTACCGGATCCCTTTGATTCACATCATTTTGTGTTTCCTGATATTCATTCGCATAGGTACCGAGTTTTTTATAACTTGTAATGTCTAGTAGAACTTTCTTATAACAATTCTTCGGCCTACTGTTTTGGTTATAAATTTTTAATTTATTTATTTATTCCATCTTAGTGTACAACTTCACAGATAACAATCCAAAGCGTTATACACAGCACATATAACATATAAAAAATCATAGTAAAAATACAATTTGCATAATGTCAATAAAATAAAAATAGATCAATTCAGATAAAATTTCGATACCATTACAAAATACAATTTGCAGATCACCATAAATGATGTTATTAAAATAAAATTAGATTAATGTCAATAAAATAAAATAAGATCAATGTCAGATAACATTTCTACTCGGTATTACGTCTGACCTCTAGTGAGTTGTATCCTAGCATACCCAATATAAAAGCGGATGGATAAAGGCAAGGGTAGTATCAAAATTTCCTCTTATATAGGTATCGTAGGAAAGCTTTGTTTACCTTCTCGAGCATAAGGACGTGCGGATTCCAAACAACCGAGCTAGATTCAAGTTTGGTTCTCACTAAGGCCGTGTCAAGGAGCTGGACCACACCCAGGTTCTGGAATCCCTTACTATTCCCAATTACAAACCCCAATCTTTTGAAGCATTCCAAAGTGCTCATGTGCTCGTGGAGTGTAAGTTTAGGATCGAACGTAACACCGAGGTCCTTAATTGAATACACTCGAGTCATAGACTCCTTACCGAGCGTATACGTTGCACTGATAGACTGAGAAGAGCGCGTGAAAGACATTAAATAACACTTAGCAGTATTGAATAGGAGTTTGTTGTTCACACTCCACCTACTACCCAGTGCTTTTGGTATATTTTCAGTTGGACTATTTTGGAGTATTTTTTTCATATATCTGGACGAAGTGGTGGGTCAGGGTCGGTAAAGGCTAAAGAGGGCGAGCGAAGCAAAGCCCTAAAATTCGTGTTAGGTTGACATGTAACAATAAAAAACATTATACTGCTGAATATGTAAAGTGATTGTTATATATTTTTATGTCTATGCTGTAAACTTGAGTCTTTATAATGTTTATGCTTCCTATGTTTAAGACTTCGAAAATTACGCCAAACTCAAACTGTAATCCTCATCTCTCGTGTAAGCAGACGGAAGGACCTATCGACTTGTTTAAAAAAATAGTCCACACGACATGCCAAATTTCAGAAATAGTCCTTCAACGATTCATGAGTTATTAAGACATCTTGGTAAGGATTACAGCTTGAATATTTGATATATCAAATACCTCAGGAATGCGTACGACTTTCAGGTTGAAAGGAGGATGGCCAAAAAAACCCAGGGCCGGCGCGAAAGTTTTATATCCCATATATTAACATACAATAGTTACATATACTGAATAATTATCCGTTTTCATAATTTCTGAATTCAGTGGCTAACATGTATTTTTATAGAATTTTAATTTTTAATGAATTTAGAATAGAATATAAAATAGAATATAATAAAATAAAAGTATGACAATGCAAAACACAGACATAAAATCAACACAAACAAGAAAAAAATATATAATTAATTTAAAATTCATAACAATATTCTTTAAAGATACCCCCACATAAAGTTTTGAGTGGTTTCACTGCTATGTGCACATACTGCGATAGCAAAATGGCTCAGACTCAGCATAGTGTCACAGGAAATCCTGTGACGCTGGTTTTCAGTTTAGGACCTAAAAGTACAGTTGAATTTAAAATTGTTGATGTCACCAGGTGGCAAGAGTAGAAAAATAAACAACGTAAACACTAAGCTAAATGTGTAAGTAAATAAAACAAATAAAAATAAAATGACAATTAGCAAAAAATGGAAATATGGTATTTATTAATAGGATAGGATATATATATATAGAAATATGAAGTAATAAAAAGGTAAAAGAAAGGTATTACGGATTAATGAATAAATGAATATTTGGATTGTATTGAATGTCACATTAAATTAATTAATAATGTCGTAATGAATTGAAAATTCTCAATGCAATTTCAAAGTTTGGGAATGTAGCTCTGAAATTTTGATCTTCGAGAATTTGGTAGTAAAATAGTTCAGGAGATTGGTCTTTTCCATAGTCCTTTTTCTATGAGTCGATTAAAAACACAAATTGAACCAACTCATTACCAAGACAAGGTTCTAAATCATCCTGATAAACTTTCACCAATGCCTCGGCTGCAGTGTGCAAATTTTCAGCATCCACCATATCGATGTGATTAAGAAATCCAAACCTCGAACTACACCTTCATAGGCATGCAATCTTTCGGTAAGAGAAACACATAGCTGGTCGACCACTGGGATAAAGGCGGATACTTTGTATTTCTCCTTTGGTGATAGATTTGCGTCTTGTGCTTTCCCGTTATCGAGCGGATTCAACCTCGTTTCTTGTTCAGGGTCCTGGTGCGTGATTGTACGTATTCGCCAGTCTGAGATATTTTTTTGGCAGCTTCCTTGTATTTATCAAAATAGTTTCTTTTGGATTCCACGAATTATTTTAATGATTCTAATGCACGCATTACCGATTCAAGAATTATTTTCGGGTCTTGCAACATCTTGTTTGTAGAGTTGAATCGTTCCAAGATGTCGATTCAAAATATTGCGAATAAAGCAGTTTCGAGACCACTCATCTTCTGTAGAGAGTGCGCTGCTTCATTCCTCGCGATGTCTTTTTGCTCTTTATCGGAAGATATACTTGTTAGAGCTTCTTTGATTTCCGAATAGCCGTCGACTAAGGCTTTCGTAGCTTCAACTCGATAAGACCAACGAGTGTCACTAAGCTTTTTCAAGACGTAAAACTAGTCGTTTTTTTCTTCGATAATTTCTGTACTAGATGTGAAAAACGTATATAAATTCTGAATGAAATCAAAGAATTGAACAGATGATGGGCAAGAGTTAGCAGCTGCCTTTCCATCTAAATTAAGAGAATGACCACAACCACATGATACAAACGCCGATAAATGATTTTTCTCCAAAATAAAAGCCTGCATCTCTTTGTATTTGCCACTCATGTTTGCAGCATTGTCGTACGATTGACCGCGGCAATTCATAATGTCTATTTGATGGTCACCACAAAATTTGAATAGAGCCTTTGCTGTGACTTCGCCAGTATGACCGCAGTTTGGTAAAAAGGTGAGAAATCTTTCTTTTGGCGTCGCTCCTTCCATATTGAACTAGTTAGTTGAACGATGTGAGATTCGTCGGGAGTAGAGTCCACTGATACAGAATAATATTTGGATTGTTTTATCCTGCATACTATTTCAGTTAGTACTTTATCACCCAGAGAACTGATCAGTTCTTGTTTGTACAAAGTACTGTAGGTAAAGGTAAAACGCGAAAAATATATCAAAGGAAAAGTAGTTTACTAGAGTTTACTAGTCTGAATCAGATTTTTTTTCCGAAGTCTATTGTGGGGGCCCCTCTTTTGTGGAGGCCCCGGGGCTGTAGCCCCGGTTGCCCTCCCCTAAATCCGGCCCTGGATGCACCGGTGGAGCAGACTAGGGATCCTAAGAGTTGCAAGTGTCACAGGATTCACCCAGGCAAAGGTGGATTACAGTGAACCCAAGAGTGGTGTTCGCACCACTAGTGGATCGAGCCAGCGTGGTGGAGTATGGCGCAAACTTACTCGTATTCGGGTAAAGGCTCTTAGGTTGACTTTTGAAGTCAGGCCTGTTAAAGAAGACTCGATAAGCTTTGTGACAAATTCATCTGTCATTTTAGATACAAAGTTTGAGTTGTCTTTTCAATAGCTTATTCGGACTTCTTAGAACAAGCTGTGTATGTCATAGTCATGATTGACCAAACGCTGTAGTAGCGTACCTACTAATAAATAGATAGATATGCAGGTATTATAGGTGTAAGATGGCCCTGATTCGCCTTTGTTTACTCAGTGAGTTGACGCAGTACAATGAACTTCGGCGTGAAACGTGGTTAGGCTAAATGACACTAAGAACAAGAAGACTTGAGAGAAAATTCGTCGCTATTGGTAATGCTGTCTCAATTCCACATATCATATAATTTATACGTATTAGTCTCTATATGTAATAACTATTCATAATCTCATGAATAATTTATGCCTACTCCATAAAGAGGTCTCGAACAATAGATGATAGAGCTGGTAAATATCCGAGATGATATTATCAGCAGATATGTCCTTATAAGGGTCTTGGTCTAGACGCTGATTTATTAGTTCTTAAGAGGCATCCGTTTATTTTCTTAGATATAGTCAGTAATAGAAGTAATCATGGTAATTGTCTCTCGTGGTAGATGCTGTTATCGAAGCTAAATATAGGAACCTATTTAATATTTTTTATTTATAAGTATGTGCCTTGACATCCTGTTAAGGCATCTGTCTGAATACAACATAATGTCTTACTTTTAGCAATTATGTTAATTCTACCCTTAATTATCCACATAAATCCACAATGTAGTTCCTGTCCAGGGAAGAGAATGAATGCTCGGTGCTTCGAATTTGAGAAGAAAAATTAAATTCAAATTTCGAATTGGATGCGCGACCCCCCGACGTCCTCCGCTGCCGCGCCGTAGTCCCTATATAGTATGTGGCCGTATTGAATTGTCATAGAAAAAAGTCCTCTCACCGTCAGCAAATCGTGAAAACCTCACATAATTAATGTACCCCTGTACATTTCGATAATTTTTGAATCTCTCGTAATTTATATTCAAGTACTTATTTGTGTGTTTATTTATATCGTCGAAAGTCGTAATCACAATGCCCTGGGGTAACATGACACAACTGTTCGCAACTGCACAATTTTTCTAAACTATGGGATAGTTTTCCCAAATTCGACATTTTGGATTTGACTGGATTTCAGTTAGGTACTTATAAAGGGGCTGTACATTATGCATTTTTGTAAAATCTATTAAACCATTACAATATTTATAAATGAAACTACGGCTACGTGTTTCTTATAAAGCATACAGTTTATTAAATCTTCGTTTAAACAAGTACATTAACGTAGACAATAGGACCATATATCTATTAATATACCTATGCTAAATAAGTAATACATTTTAATATTATTATCACAATTTGGCAATTTAAATATTTGTTTTATTCTAAAGTATGACCTCACACCTGACATCACTTGTTGGTTGTATCCATAATTTTGTTTATCTTTTGCCATAACCTGAAATAAGAAAATTTTACAATTTAATTAACTTATTACAATAACGTTCAATAAAATCAATTAGTATTACCTATTATTGATGAATAGGGTATTAAGACTAATTTGTTGATCGTACAATCATCAATATTTTGCCGCTACAATAGAAACTTCTTATCGATTATAATGAGTTTTTCTAGTCATTGAAATTAATTGTGGTTAAATATTTTATCTGAGATCCGTCATCATAGTTCCGTTATTCTCTTCGGAAGGTGCTCTCTGCACATCCTACTTGGGCATATCTATTCTATGAGTAACCTTAGGTTTGTCTAAGACACATAAAACATAAACATTTACATAAAGCACATACATTGTTTCTGGCTCCACACTAGGATACCCTGTTGTTGTAGGAACCAGAAACAGCGACGTAACACATATATAAACATCCAAGACCTGGTTTTTTTTTCGTCACCCCCAGCCGGTAATCGAACCCGGGACCTCTCGCGCGAGCCACAACCGCTGTGCCACAGAGGTCGTCAACATAACAGATAACAGTTCTCTCTATGGGTCAACTTTTAGGTTTCATACATTACACGGAATATCAAGATTAGCTCTAACTAGCATTCATCTTTCAGCCTTTGGGCATACCTTTGTACAACGGTGTATACGATGATTAAATAATCTACTTATTTCAAGAAAGAGACACTAACCTCCTTTGGTCCCCGCTCCAGCGGATGCGTGTGCAGTAGCCGAGCTGCTAGCAAAGCTTCCCGCCGCTCCATAAGCGCCCGCGCCCGCGCCGGTTCCGCTCAACGCCCCCGAAGCGCTCTTCGATGCTCCGAAACCGAAGGCGGGCCCGGTGCCGTGTCCGCCCCCTCCACAACCAGTATTACAACCCCCCACACCGCCGGCGCCATTCTTCTCTTCACCAGCCGACCCGTGGGCTCCCAGATTGCCAAACCCAGCGCTATAGGCACCACTCGCAGCACCAGCCTGCGCTCCGGCTCCGGCAAACTGTGAAGCGTCTCCATGGGGACTACCTTGGTGCTTAGGGCCGAAACCAGCCAACCCAGGCTTTCCGCCGTCATAAGGCTTCAGAAGTCCCGGCGGGCCACCAAATCCACCAGCGTAGGCTACGGCACTGGCTGATGCAATGGCGCCAGCTATGGCATTGCTTGCAGATCCTGCTTGGTTGTAATGAGGTAAAGAGTGATCAGGCGCACCTGGGCTGTAAGATCCTGAAGGAGATTTAGGGACATTTCCAACAGCGCTCAGTGGCCCTCCTTGATGCGCACCGTAGCTGGGGTTTACAGGTAGTTGAGGAGCTATTCCAGCACTTGGGCCAACTCCTTGTGGAGATGAGCCATAGCTTGGTTTCACTGGTGATGGTTGAGGAGCAAATCCGCCACTCGTGGGACCTCCTTGAGGCTGAGGAGATGAGCCATAACTTGGTTTGACTGGAGATGGTTGAGGAGCAAAACTGTCAATTGGCGGACCTCCTTGAGATTGAGGAGATGAGTAACTCGGTTTGACGGGAACTAGATGAGGCAGAGAGTAGTCAGTATTTGGAGAGCTAGCTTGGGGAGAGGGCTCGTGGCTTGGTTTGACGGGAGCTGGATGTGGAGCAGGCCCTTGTTGAAATGTAGAATAACTTGGATTAACATGTGGTTGGTGGGGAGTTTCTGGACCACCCTTGGAAGGCATCGAATAATCATTTGGTTTGAGCAAGCCTGCCGGTCCTCCAAATCCTCCAGCATAAACTGGTAGATTTGCACTAGATGGATTGGCAGGGTTGTGAGGTTTCTGTGGCCCAAATGAGCTCGGAATCGCAGTATGAGCTCCACCCTGTGCTGAGGGATATCCAGCGCAGTTTCCAGTAGGTCCACAGTTGCCTGGCGCAGATGCAGAAGGTGTATTGTATGAAGGAGTTTCATAGTTAGATGGTTTAGGGATATATGCTGCTCCTGAAGGTTGACCAACGCAGTTTCCACTAGGTCCACAGTTGCCTGGCGCAGGTGCAGAAGGTGTATTGTATGAAGGAGTTCCATAGTTAGATGGTTTAGGGATAGGTGCTGCTCCTGAAGATAGACCACCGCAGTTTCCACCAGGTCCACAGTTGCCTGGCGCAGGTGCAGAGGGTGTATTGTATGAAGGAGTTCCATAGTTAGATGGTTTGGAGATAGGTGCTGCTCCTGAAGGTTGACCACCGCAGTTTCCAGTAGGTCCACAGTTGCCTGGCGCAGATGCAGAAGGTGTATTATATGAAGGAGTTCCATAGTTAGATGGTTTAAGGATAGGTGCTGCTCCTGAAGGTTGACCACCGCAGTTTCCATTAAGTCCACAGTTGCCTGGCCCAGATGCAGAAGGAGTATTGTATGAAGGAGTTCCGTAGTTAGATGGTGAATGGATAGGTTCTACTCCTGAAGGTTGGCCACCGCAATTGGAGGTTCCACAATTTGGTGCCCCAGGTGGCCCTGCAGGCGTTTGGTATGACGGTGACCCATCTTGGGAATAACTCAGATACGATCCACTGGGTCCAGGAGTGCCTGGGTTCACAGGTGAGTAACTACCAGCGCAGTTGCCCGATGCACAACTGGGTGTATTTTGTGCACTTCCAAGAGGGATAAAGTTAGGTGTATGACTATTATCTGTGGGTTTGGTACTGGGAGTAGACCTGCAGCCTGGCGTGTTGCACTTTGTTGTTGCGTGTGTGGGGCTATAATTACTTGATGCAGACACTGTGTTACTGTTGCTAGAGCTTTGTGCTGCATCAACATTGCCATTGTAGCAGTTTCCAGACGAACATTTGGGAGTGTTTCCTTGAGATGGATTGCCGGAATAAGATCCATGGATAGGAACGTTATAGCTTGAAGGCACATTTCCTGATCCTGGGCTCGGGTATAGATTGGCGTTCGGCGCGCAATCAGGAGATGAGCATTTCGGCGCGGACAATAGTGAAGAAGGCTTGATGAAATTAGGAGATGGGCCAACGCCAGCGCTGCCTGATGTTGGAGACGGTTTGTGTCCACCGCAGTTCGGGGAATTACATTTACTTGACGGTTGATATCCGGGGTTGGAGTTATCTGCTGGATTACTGTAGGGAGGATATTCAGGTGTATAGCTTCCATCGTCGTAGTTTTCAGCGGAAGGTTCGCATTTCCCCGAGGGACATTCCGAGGTATCGTCTTTATAACTGCCATCGTCGTAAGGCTCCTCAGTAACTCCACATTTTCCAGAGGCACACCCCGCCGCGGGAGATCCATATCCGGGTGTCTTGTTGCTATATGAGGGTTTATTTGAGTCGTACTTCTTTGGTCCGTGATGACCGAAATTAACAGGAATATCGTCCTGGTCATATTTGTTGGGCCCCGATTCAGAAGTTTGTCCGCATTGACCTGAAGTACACTTTGAGGGATTAGAGTCACAACTCGGACCAGCACACGCGGGTTTCTGGTCAGAGCAGTCTCCCGTGCATGGGCTGCCGACTTGGTTGTGTCTTGAGCCAGCAAGTGCTCCGGCAGCTGCTGCCGCGTTTGCTCCACTTATTGCACCCCCGAAGCCATTTCCATTATCACCTGCTGAAGCTGCATTTTTGGAACATCCTGCTGATCCACATTCATTGCCGTTTTGGTTTTGAGCTCCGTTTGCTCCAGATCCACTGAAACTGAACGCGCTAGAGCTGGCACTAGAAGCCGCGAAGCTGGATGCAGAAGATTTGGAGAAGCTGCCGGCGTAGCCGCCTGCTTGGGCATTCAGTGACAGTCCACCTGCTCCAGAGAACCCTCCAGCTGCTACTGCTTCGGCTAAAACAAAAATTAAAGTAATTATTTAGTTGTAATAAATAGTATTAATAGTTAATAAATTTGATTCGACCTAGTACGTGCCATTAATCTTATTTTACATGACAATAGATATGTTATTATTATGCTATGCTAACACCCCCCTCAGGCGTGCACCCCTCCACGATATCATATGTTAACCCACTTGTTACTATCGTTTTATGAAAGGATGCATAGATGTTGAGCCTTAGTTTATAGTGATAATGTTCAAAATCGCGATCCGATTGTCAAAGTTCAAGTAACATCAGGGTTAACTGATTTATAAGATCCTCAATTCCTCACTCAGTAAAAACTTCCCCGTAAACCTACCATACACCATATATTTTACGACAGGATTACATCTGAGGGGATAACCTTAAGAAAATTTATCTACACACATATCATAAACCCTCTTTACTGCGTTCAAAAACCGCACGTTACGATCAGCGTTATGTTAAACTACTTGGTAAAAACTCGTTTCGTATCTGGAAAACTACACATGATGGTCATTATGTGTAGTTTTTCTACATATAATGACATTCAAATTTCGAACGCCGAAGCCCACCCGTGTGCCGTCCCTAGTTTGTCTGTGAAGTTGGTACTGACATTCAAATTTCGAACGCCGACGCCCGCCTGCGAGCAGTTGGTACTAAAGAACAAGCTAAACAATTGCAGAACCACAATGCCGGTCAAACATGCGGTTCCTGAACACATCAAAGAGAGCTTATGATATGTGTGTAGATAAACTAGTGTATGTAACTGTACATAATTAGGCATTAAAACTCTCCAGTGATATTATTATGAAACTCGCCTTCGGCTCGTTTCATAAACCCACTCTCGAGTTTTAATGTCTAGTTTAATGCATAAACTACTATTAAAGATGTCTAAAAAACCTTACCTTTAGCCACAGCACCTGCGCCAGCGCCACCCTTTACGCCGTATCCATGTGGGGTAGCCACCACTGCACTCACTAATGTTAGCAACAAGCCACACTTCAGCTCCATCGTGGTGAAGCTCCGACACAACTGTGTTGATCTTCTGCCTGCGCCTGGCTTTATAAAGCGATACACAAATAGGCACTCACACGATACCTGCAAAAAACTTGATTACTACGAATCTGCGCTCGCGAGGCGGCGGCGTAGGCTGTTGTTTCTCGCATTCATTAGACGCGATGGTTGGCATTGTAGCTGGCCTGTGATGTAGTCAAAATAAAAATCCATGCTATGAATACTGATGCGAATGTTTCTCTGTACGCTTGGCTGGTTAAGTGCGTTCTGGGAAACACGCTGTGGTCATCGGCCGGATCCTCGCACAAAAATTATATTTCTATTTACCTACGACGTAGTCTACAGTAGTTGATAAGTACACGCAACAGCACATAAGGTTAAACACTTCTATTGAATTTGGTGCACAGTCGAAAATGCAAGACTCGTGTTGTGCATAATTTAAAGTTCGGTTCGTACTTTATATGTCATTCAGGTACGAATTCCTTTGAATAGTGTAACACACGCCACATGGTTTTGCTCAACGAATTTTAAAGTTATCGTTTATGGGTAATGGCACCTACATAACCTAAAATATTCGACGACGAGTTTTCTCAACACATTCCTAACACCAAATAACAACTACCTACGGTTTCTCATATATTTGGTTGAATTAATTAGCATCAGGCTCGACATTACTACAGTATTACATTTCCTAAGTATCTACTCTACATCATTATCACAGCAATCATCTCCATAAATATCACGGTAAATAAGAATGCGTCGATCACCGTGAAATGATAATTTTCTATACAAATAAGTAATTCCCTATCCGCCGCCTCAGGACTTGGGACTACCAACTCTAATGCAACAAAATCGCAGGAACCTGAATCGGATCGTCTTGAAGGCCTTCTCTCATTCACACACTTGATGTTAGAACGAGAAGAATATATTGGAAGATATAAGTGTAGGTCGAATAGGTAATTATCGAGAGCGTCATATCGTGAGACCGCAATGCGTGTATTGCGGTGCACCTAAACGTTACATCCGGGTGGGTGACTGACGACTTAAGGGTCAAATTCACAGCCGGGTTATAGTGCCGGTTTCACCAAATCTAGAATTTTCGGAAGAAGATTGTAGCAAGTAGAGATCCTTAGTGTCTGTCTGCTATAGGTATAAAAAGGTTTCTTGGGCCCTCAGCGAGGCCACGATCTCTCTCTTGCCCTTGCATATTCTCTCTTGTTCCCATGCGCCGCTACCCTCTCCAGGCGGCAAGCAGGGGTCAAGAAACTTGGCATCAGGTATACAAGGCCACTGATTCGACTAAATAAGGGTCAGGCGGTTTATTGCTACAAAGGAAAGCCAAACTGGAGAGTTAATCAGACACGTTTTAAGATTAACGTGAATACTACACTTGAACGCATACATACTCAAAATAGTCTTTGCTATATTTGTACCGTACTTAATATAAACATTTTGTCTCGATCGAATGCATTACGAAGAAGTACAGTCATCTGCACCTCAAGCATTACACTTCTGTACAATATGAATCGTTGTGCGCTAGGAATTGGCATGGGTGAGTAGTTTTCTTGAAGTGTTTACCGATTGTACCGGTATACTGCAAAGTGTAGATTTATTACAGGTAATGTCTTGATTTATGTTTTCTATTCGCCTCCTTTGGGTTTATTTCGTTGCAATGACTGCATAATTCACCTATTTATATCTCAGCGTGGATCCTATAGGGTTTTGATTTCATTTTCCTTCAACCTTCGAAGCAGACATTCGAAGAAATACTTACATACCTACCCATCACTGCCGATTTGAGTACTCCGCCAATTAGCAAATAGGATGAGCGCGTCATTTTAAATGGCATCTTTGAAATATTTCAGGGGTAAAAGATATTGAACATAAGATCTGCCTAGCTATGCACACCAACAACGACACTATAATGAAATAGCGCGCCATTTGTAGACGGTCGAATTATTACATTTGCCTGCGATATAAGTACAAGGCTACGTAGTACTTCAACTGTTTTGGAGAGGACTGCGCTCTGCTGACTCAGTGATCGAATAAAGCGTTTTTTATTGCTTTGTTTTTTGCACTTCCAATAAACAGAATCTTCATAATCATAAGGTTACACTCTTCGTTCTAGGAAATAACTTGGAAATATCCAATAAAATACCGGTAAATACTTCGAAAATACTTCATTATTTTCCTGGCGTCAGAAACTCTTAAAATTCCTAGTGCAACTTAAAATCTAATTTTAATTAACAATGCTTTAATTTAAATTACAGTTTTGTACGCACGTCAAGGTCAAGGGTGATCTCGGAGGCATTAGTGATTCTTCGACACGATATGTAGACTTAGTTTTTTTTTTCCAATAAGTCTGCTGTGAGGCAAACGGCGCTTGCTGCCCAAACTCAGGTTATAGGTATCCAGAACACTCTAGGTAAAGTGCATTGCAGGTAATTTGTCCCTTCGCCGTTGCGATGGCTGCACTGAACAACTGTCAAAAAATGGGGAAAAGCAATATTCGTTTGCCAGAATCAAATCACAATTAATAATAAAACAGAAAGCAGGTTTATAGGTCGACACAACACGAAATCCGTAAAATAAAATACAAATTTTACATATGAGAATCGGTAACGTACGTAAACATTTATATTAGTCATAATATTTTCTCCCTAACTTTTGGGTAACACATTTTTTTCAAAAGCTAGCAACACTGGATTTATTGCTACCAACATAACGGCGAAGGGACAAGTTATCTGAAAAGCCTCCACTGTAGTATCCGAGGTGTTTTATACGGCTTTATTCAGACTACGGCTGACAGAGGGCCGACTGAATAGAAACGGCTATTTCTAACGCTGTGACAAATAATATATGGAAACAAAACACTCGGCTGCTAGCTGGCTGAGCAGTCAGAACATAGCCTACTCTCCCAAGCTGTCCTACAGTCATAACAATCAGTTCGGATTCTACTCTAAATAGTGCACAAATGGAAAAAAAACTCGTTCGCATTGATAAATCACTACTGCCAAATCTCGTGCCTCTCTCGCTCGAGGCCACAGCAGGAGCGTGGCTGCCTCGTGACGTGTGTGTGATGCTCAGACGAACTCGTCGGGTTCGCGGGGCGCGTCCAGGTCCCGGTAGTGTATGACGGGGCGGTAGTCCGAGCCGCCGCCGCCGCCGCCGCCCCCCCTTCAACAAGTTACCACACCTCGTTAGTACACCCCACCACGGGAGGACTAGGTTTATACTATTTCATCCCGCTTGTCAACGATCTTACAGAGTTTCCCATAAAATAATAGTAAAATTCATTTAATCTCCAAATGAAAATGTACAAAATTTTGTTCTAGTAGGATTACGCCACAGGTTTCTGAATCACAAAAGTTGCAAATGCAACAACTGCTCTCATTGCTAGGCTATTTTAATAGCCTGTATTAATGAAAAGCAGGCTCATGCCTCATAATGACTGCCTGATTAAGTGACTTAGGGGACACCAAATTCTTTCGAATTGCCCATTTTTAGGGTTCCGTACCCGAAGGGTTCCAAACGGGACCCTATTACTAAGACTTCGCTGTCCGTCCGTCCGTCCGTCCGTCTGTCACCAGGCTGTATCTCAAGAACCTAGCTAGCTAGAGAGTTAAAATTTTCACAGATTATGTATTTCTGTTGCCGCTATAACAACAAATACTAAAAAACAGGATAAAATAAATATTTAAGGGGGCTCCCATACAACAATACCACATACAAACTTATGGATGCACCTGGTTACGTACATGGAGTGTGAAAGTAACCGCACCAATAACTTTGTAAATAATATTTTGCTGTGTAAAATCCAAACTATTCACTCCACACCACCGCTTCCATTGAACGGTGGTACGGAACCCTTCGTGCGCGATTTAGACTCGCAATTGACCGGTTTTTTTACATTGTTTTAGTGCACGTCATTACTTAAATAGCCCTCTATTGTAATATTTCCAAATTTCTACGCTTTTGTAAATAGTTAGGTACTTAAGACGACACGAGTGTTATTTTTTCGATGCCTAATATAAAACACAAAAAATGTATAACTTAGTATCTTCAGAAAAAACATTGACTACGCCTTTGATCAGCTGCCATAAAAAACTGTACTTATCACAAAATAACTTTAAAAACTAGTTTATGTTATGCTGATTAAGGCATGGTACAACATGCATCATAGTACCATGAAAGAGAAATTAATGCCACCTTTACTCATCAAGCTGGGTTCCGCCCAGTAAGAAAGGTGAAAGAATAACACTGAATATCTCATTTGCTAACAACTTTTTCATTATTTGTAAGATGGACGAGAGCAAAAAATGATGGGTAGATCAATTAAGCTAACTAGTGATAAGCATTCCAGAGGCGTCACCGCTAAATTAATTATATTAACGAAAACCCCATGGTGCTCATCACATACAGATCAGATTAGCAACATTGCGTAAAACACGATTCTAATTTAAACGCCATGGCTTCAGTTAACATTCTTCTAGATGACGGTAGGCGCTAATCTTAGAATGTTAAAATATAGTAAATTATGATACAAATGTGCAAAGTTGGTCATAAAACATGGCGAGCGCGAAACATTAGCCGATAGTCTAAAATGACCGATGCACACGTGTATCGTAAGACATTTTTCAACACACCTGCTCGTAAACTGGTTCTCTGTAGCAAGGCATACAGGGCCTAGCGCATATTGCACCCTCGTGCTTTTTACTTTACATTATTTTTCAATCTCAGGTGCGAGTTTTTATGCCTACAAACAATGCATATTTTTGTGAATATTTTAGCATTAAGTGTAATATTATGATGAAAAAATAATCTTTTTAACATTATTTCATCAAATTATATTTTTTTCTTTACATTTTACCTATTATTTGAATATTCAGTCTTATTTGTATAAGCTGTTTAGCGGTGTTGCCTTCATCAACAATAACTGCGCGCGCCAGCGCGTGAAAAAAGAAAAAAGCGCGCCAATTTGCACAAATCTATTTATTTCCTAGCAAGTGAGTTAAAAACGTCGTATGATACTTGTGTGCATTGATAATTACACCCTTGGCTATCTTAACGTATACGTAACGCCTCGTGTGCATTAATCAACTTTCCACACTTGTATCATAATGTACTATTTCAACACACTTGCGGGGGAAGAAATAGGGTTTTTAATATTAATTTACAACACACACAACGGAAGTCAACAAATATTCATGTAAAACGGTGCGCTTGTTTAGTTTCCCGCCCGCCGCGCTAACGATGCGCGCGCAGGTGTAAATAAAGGCACTGGCGAAACCGCTAAACAGATAGGCTGTTTAGCGGTTTCGCCATAATTGTGTTGTATTCGGAAATTAAGGTTAACGTGTAGTGAAAAAATAATAATCTGATGAATTTATTATGCATAATATGTAACGTAACACATAAATAGTTTATATATAAAAACTTAGCGGATATTGAAATAAAATAGTAAGGAACTTCACTGAACTAGTGCGGTAATGTAAAGTAAAAAGCACTAGTTCGTAATAAGCTCCGTTATGAAACTAAATGCGATGCCATAAAGAGTCACTTTATGACCATGTGTGTTAAAAATGTTACAGAATTGCAAATAGCTAGATTTTTATTAAATCTAAAGGCGAAGTTTATGTTTTTGTTGCAGATTTAAGTTAAGACTAAACATACATTTCTCGTATTTTATTTAGATACCTACATAAGGCATCGGCAAAAATTGGCAAAACAAAGTAAAAATGAGTAATATGAAAAAAAATTAGATGCAACTTTCACTGAAGTTAAGTTAGGCTTATTTGATGCATCTAAGGCAGGTCTAAGGTCTATATCCGTATATCCGGAGTCTTCTGAATTTTTCAGTGCCACGATAGTAATGAACGGTTAAGCGACTGACGAGTTGTAGACTAAATGGTGCTTTGCCACCAATTTGTCAAAATCAATCAGGGTCTTCGATAATATGGAGTATGTGGCATAAAACGGAGTCAATGCATCCCGGAGACTACGTTTTAACGTCCATTACTACAGTTGCTACAGCTATGCGCTATGCTGTGTTAAACATATGGGGTTGAACAAGCGATTTGTGACAGATGAAAAATAATTTAGTTGACACCGACCTGTGAGTCTTTTATAGATATATTCCTGAGTCCCGTGCGCCCAACATAAAAACGCTAATTTAGGCAATGACTATATTGAAGTGGCCATACTTTTGGGAAACTGCTGCCTTATCAAAGATCTTAGCTTCCCGGGCATGGTAGATATCACTTTAGAGTTTAGAGGAACGTTGTAGGAGGAACAAGGGGTGGAAGTAACACAGAAAGAGTTAGTAAACATTTCATAGGACTGTTTATTATCTACAAGAACAAATAACGTAATTGTACATGTCAAAGAAAGATACAAAATAGGTTCTGCACATTGTGCATATGCATGAAACTTATCGAGAAAATGTAATTGAATACATTAGATTAACATTTATTCTATCGGAAACAATATCATAGACAACGACAGTTATCTTTACAAAGAACTTTTGGAAACATTGAAGAAATGATACATATCAAGTGTCATAAGTTGTGTTTGAATGGGAATAGTTTATCTCTACATTACTTATTGGAAAGATGGTAAGGATGTCTGTTAATAATGAAGTTCAATGAACTTCTGATTCATTACATGATTCACAAATCAAAGCAGCTACATTTGCAACAATCAGCTTAATTGCCGACTCTTGGCGTGAACTATGTATATATATTAAACTTATACTGCTCGTTACGCAAACCGATTATGAAGTCGTAGATGTATCCTAAGATATAAAAATACGCCAACACATTTTATGGCCACTAGTTTTGGTCATATAAAATTAGTTTTATTTTAATCGGCATTGTTGATGTAATTGCTTCTGCAAATGTAATTGCTTTCTGAAATATTAATCTGACAAAAACGGGAATGCTTTATTTGCTGAGCACGGTGCCAGTACCGCGCCACGGGACACAATTTAGAATATATCGCCACTCTCCGGGAAGTCAAGATCGTTGTATGTAATAATGGGGCGCGACCGATCCACATTTTCCCTGCAACATTATTAGCAGTCAACTTCGAAACATGTCCTACAATAGCCGAACAATATGGTCACGGATCATATCAATCAACAGATTTAAATAACCAATAACCATGCGCCTGCATACAATAATATCTTTTATTTTACAATGCCAGCCAGGTTCATGGTTATTTTAAGATGGATTATGTAATTTACAGTGGAGCCATTCTTATAAGTCGCATTTGACACCTGTCAATAGTAGGGACAGAGCTAGGAGACCGACGCCTAGCTCTGTCCGTGCTGTTGACAGATGCCACATGATACTTATATAAGCATGGCTCCACTTTAGTTAGCAATATGGAAGATAAAACTAAAACAAACCTCTGAGGTCCACTTGTGCCAAGCAGCAAGTACTTAGCCCAAATTTATTATTTCCCTTACTTTCCTTTTAAATAACGTAGCGGCGCATCGTTGCAAAGGATATATTGTGAAATTATGTACTTCTATTAATATTTTTTCAACTGAGTTAACTTTCAAGTAACTTCAATATACACCCTGTCATTTTAGTGGTTTTTAAGCGGAGGCTAGATGAGTCTTCTTGAGCAGAAGGTATCAATTTGTCTTTATTTTTTAAATCGAGGCATATATTTTTTTTCTACGAAAAATATCTCGACACACAGCTAAAGTTTCTCACTTTTTCGAGATGAAACAGTGAGAAATATTAGTACCCCTTTTTTACTACGCACGGCAAGTCGGCAACCTCAAAGCCCTTCAAAGAAGTTAGTCGCCTAGTGCAAGCGCATGCCATTAGCCAATCATCCCACTTGCAGGCCGCAACGCATGCTATCTGGCCCCGCCCCCAACCCTTTGATTTTCGGCGCGCGCGTCTTTAGTTACCCACAGCCGTCACTCGTGCGATACGTGACGCTGCTCAAAAAACGCGCGAAAATGGGTCGGCGTTACGCATACTTAAATCTGGAGTATCTTGGTATGGTGCAACAATACGCTATTGCAAATTGCTACAACACAGCAGAAGCTCGACGGCTCTACGCACAACCGGACCACCTGAACCATCTCAGAATGCAAGGCATCCCAAACCCACAGGTTCCTTCAGTAAACACTTTCCTGGCGGCTACTCAACGATTGATTGATTATGGACAGTTTAGGGTACCAGAGCATGCTCAAGCCCGAGGTCGATCCCACCAGACCTCGATGAGGAAGGACATCATCAAGTACTTCGAACGCGATCCTCGGCGAAGCACTCGATTCGGTTCAACGTGAGCCAGTGTTACGTGTGGAAACTGTTGAACTCAGAAAAGTTACACCCTGACCATTTAGGCGTGTTCATGCCCTCCACGATAACGATGGACCGGCCAGGATTGCGTTTAGTCAGTGGCTGTTGGCAAATCAAGATACAAACATTTTGTGGACTGACGAGTCAACTTTCACGCGTGTTGGACTATTCAACCAACGCAATGAACATTATTGGGCTTTTAACAACACCCACGTGATAAGCGAGTGTGCTCATCAAGTGCGTTTTTCGGTGAAGTATAGGCCGGGATAATCTCGGAAACTCAAGATGAATTGCGATAACAGACCTTTTAATGTAGTGAGACGTGACAGAGACACTTTATTAAAGTTGAAACGTAATTGCGTGAAACGGGCGCGACTTTGCATTGAACGAAATTGCCTGCACTTCGAACAGTTGCTCCGTTATCAGTGAGTGTAAACAACTAAATTAAAAAAGTGAGTGCAAAATCGTAGTATAAACTTCGCAAGCTGTGTGAAAAATCTGAAATATTGGTAAGTACCTACCAAACGCATTTGCGTGTTAAAGACCACTTTAACTAAGTACCAATCGAATCTTATAGCATATCTTGATTTACCTACGGAATGGTGAGGCGACGGGCTACTACCAGTTCGCATTTTTTGGAAACGAGATTTCTCAATTATTTTTATTTTTATTTTTTGACTAGGGCCGGTATAAATTGTCGAAATTGCTAGTACTGTTAATTTTAAATCGCCTCCCTGCGGCTTTAAAACCACTTTAATGTCAGGGTGTATATTACAATAATAAGTTAATAATTATAAATATAAATAGTACATACAAAAAGAAATATAAAGAGGTAGAAAGGTCTCCGATCTTATTTGAAGTAGTTCTAGTTACTCGATCAGATTTGGGCTAACGGCTTGGCTCAAGTGGAATCAAAGCAAAACAAAGTGGCATAACACGAGTGTATGAGAAGTGGCGCAATTACCTGGGGCGTGCGAACCGAGGGTGTCGCTGCTGGTAGGCGGGCGGGGCCCAGCCGCCCCAGCCCCAGCGGCCTCCAGGCGGGCCGCCCGGACCTGCGCCGTATCTGTATGCAAGTGCAACTTACACAAAGTGGCACAATACTACTTGGGAGAATGAGCATGCGGGTTCAGCCAACGCTTACTGTCTGGGCGAAGTGGTGGGTCAGGGTAGCTTCAACAACAAAATTTGTATTTTAAATTACCCGATAATTAAAGTTTCGAGATTTCTAGTCGCTCACAGTTATTCGCCCAATTCAGTAATTTTGACAGCCAAAACCAGTAGTTTTTTCAACGAAAACTGGATTAAAGGTCATCAATTTAAAAACTACTTCATATAGGTAAGGAACACGAAGGTGTCATCAGATTATCTGAATTTTGTTGCCTGGTAGTTTTTTAAAGCATTTACATAAAAACATCTGCATTAACTGCAGCTCCACAATAGGAATTTCTTATGCTGTCGTGAGGATCACATAATATAACCTAACATTTATATACAGACACATACATTGCTTCTGGCCCAAACTAGGATCCCTGTGTCGTGGGAACCAGAAACAGCGACATCACACACATATACACATCCAAGACATGGGGTTTTTCTTTCTTTTATCCCCAGCCGGGGATCGAACCCGAGAGCTCTTGCATGACAGGCAGAGCCACAACTGCAGCGCCACAGAGGCCGTCACAATCACAAATATCACCACGTCACAATAAAAAAAAACATCTAAGATTTCCTTTCGTGTCCCTCGCCGGGATTGATTCGAACCCGGGTCGTCTGTATTACATGGAGCCATTGCAAACAGCGGTGTCTGACCGCGCGGATGTCGCCCGGACGACGTGCAGATGTCGCCTGGACGACGTGCGGATCTCGCCCAGACGACGTGCGGATGTCGCCCGGACGATGTGCGGATGTCGCCCAGACGATGTGCGGATGTCGCCCGGACGACGTGTGGATGACTTTTGATACTAACTGGCACGATAAAATCGGGCTGTTGCCGCGCGTACCCAAATCGCGCGGTGTTTTTACGACGTGTGCAAAGGCTCTTACAGGCCCCGCCAGGTTTTTCGGCGTTTGAGCTCGATAGAGAGCCTGGTGCAGTGAGAGGGGAGGTGAGGGGTATTGTACTGACGCGTGGTGCGGCGGCTGGTGCTGGCCGGCGGTGACATGGTGACGCACCGGCGGCTCGGGCTGCTGCGGACGGCGCACGTCGCGCAGGTACGCGTTGAAGTACGCCACCTCACGCCGCACCTCGTCCACCTGCATGCAGGCCGGCATGAGTGAATGTTGAACGATCTATGTTGAGTCAGCGGAATGGGAACCAGGCAGAGCCGACGAGGTCTGCTAGCACAAATGAGACCCATATGGATAGGTTTTCTCCTTCCAAATATAATCATTTATACACAGGCACTGACGTTGCTTCTGGCCCCACACTAGGATACCCTGTGACCTAGGGATTGTTATTCTTCCTCCCCTGCCGGGATTCGATCCTGCGACAATCGTCGCCAGAACTTATTGAGCTCGAGAAGTTACGTTATTTTACACGTAAGTCCAACGCGGGATGCCACACCCGTCACCTTATCTCATGTCTCAATTAGGTGGTGTACAATTTTACACAAAATGTATATAACTAAACGACCTTAAAATGGCCTCACTACCCTATTATTTCATCTCTCAAGGAAGTTTCAACTACAACATACCTGCGGATCATTGGTATTAGTTAAGTCGGAATATTGCCAAGATTAATAATAGTAGAAGAGGTAGCCTTTAATATTAGTTCA
The DNA here is from genome assembly GCA_949825045.1 of Argyresthia goedartella. Lineage (NCBI taxonomy): Eukaryota > Metazoa > Arthropoda > Insecta > Lepidoptera > Argyresthiidae > Argyresthia > Argyresthia goedartella. Next base: position 20,033,466 of record OX463810.1, read on the forward strand.
AAAACATAACTGTAAAGAACTGTGTAACATAACTGTAACGTACTGTGTAACATAACTGTAACGTAACTGTAAAGTACTGTGTAACGTAACTGTAAAGTACTGTATAACAATTTCCCCTGTCTGCTCATGTATATGTTTGTGAATATAATTTATGAATTAGTACATAATTAAATTATCCGCAGCAAGAGACTATCTTTCCAATACCCGGTCAATCTACATCGTACAGAGTGCCGAAGTGGAGTTGTTAACTCAAACATTTTATATTTCCACTCATAAAAGGCAATACTGGCGCTCATTATCACAGCCTTCTCGTCATTCTGCCAAGCCAAGTGGCCTGCAAGCTAGATATATAAAATTATTGTTACAAACGTAATATCTATAGCCACATATTTTGGGTTTATATATATTAGTTTAGAACTATGGAGACATCGAAGTTTGATGAACTGACGAGTAGTGTTTGTTTGTAGTGACCTTTTCAGCGTGCTTGTTGAAGATGTGCTTGCGAATGAAGTCCGGCCCCTTGAACTTCTTGCCGCTGAGCGGACAGAGCCACTTGTCCTTCGACAGCTCCTGCGTGTTCGCGAGCACGAACTTCTCCACCTCAGCGTCGGGGTCCTGGGGATTCATATGAAGGTGATCATTTAATGAAGCAGAACACTCGTGACATATTTATAATAGATGGAGATTTTAATATGAGTGGTATAACATGGTCGTCGATTGATGGAAGTCTTCACCCGTGTAATCTGGTGGGTGGATATGTGAAGGATTTTATTGATACTCTTAACACTTGCGGTCTCCAAAAATTTAATAGTTTAGAAATAGTTCCACTGGTGCCAGAGGACCCCTATCATAAGGCTTATATGTATATATATATATATATATATATATATATATATATATCAAAAAGGCCATAGTGGACGCCAAATAGATACCAAGATGTATATATATATATATATATATGTACCTTTAGCATTATTCACTCCTTTAAAATATATTTCACATATCTCTTATAAGTACTCCACAGCAGACAAGGAGCAAATACGGAAACACATTAATGACATTGATTGGGTTGATAAGCCTTCCAGTGGTGACGTTGAAGATGCTGTCGAAGTTTTTTATGATGTAATTTATAAACTACGAGGTTCATATGTACGTACGAGATTCATACATAGGTGTAGGTACCTATGTTGAGTCGGCGGCAATATAGGCTGCCTATGTAAGAACAGTTACCCACCATGGTTTAGCGCTGCCCTAATTAACGTTATAAGAGAGAAGTTTAAGTATTTCAAAAAGTATAAAAACTATGGTAATCTAGCTGACAAAACATCTTTTCCAATTTTACGCAGAGCAAGCATGATGGAACGCGGCTGGCATCTAATATGTCCTATGAATGTGTAACTTCCTATGAAGGTGTAACTTCCGACGATGGTCGCACAATCGGTGATTTGTTTTCCAATTCTTTTCACTCTTACTTTCTTAGCCCATCGACTCACAGCTCTGTCGATGGGAGTCCCGTACATACTCACGCTGAATCGCAGTGTCTATACGATATATTTAGCATTGATAAAGAATAAGTCTTGGATAAAATGGCTTGTTTATGCCCTTGTTTTACAATCTACTATTGTGTAACAAGAGAGCAAAGTTGATTTTTGCTGCGAGTGCTTGTTTGAGTCCAGAGTGAGTGAAGATTCTACGTCAGAATCCTGAGTGAGAGAGGGACTCGAAGGCACGAGATGCAAATAACTTTGGTGATGTGTTGCACATTTAACTTTTCACCTCAGAAATGAGAACATACCAAATAAGAGAAAGAAAAAAAAAACGTAGGAAAAACAAATGAAAAACATGACTGATGCTGCGGTTGTGGATCTGCCTACCATGCGTCCCGGGTTCGATCCCCGGCTGGGGATACAGAAAAAAAAATGAATCCCCAGGTCTTGGATTTATATGTGTCAGACGTCGCTGTTTCTGGTTCCCACGACACAGAGTATCCTAGTGTGGGGCCAGAAGTAATGTACCTGTCGCTGAGACGGTTAAAGGCAGAACACGCTGTTATTAGAAAGGAGTTTTCTCTATAGTTGCCATGCACGAGGGGCAATTGGAACAGCGATTCTCATATTTGAGCCAGGGCACCTTGAATTTGAAGCCGACAAATACCTACTGTGTTTTTTTCTGTATCCTTTCGAGTCTATTGCTGCTGACATCGTAACATGGTTTCCAAACCTGCGACGCATATTCTAAATGACTGCGAACGTAAGCGCAATTAAGGATTTTTACCGTTTTCATTTATTTAAATGAATTCGATGCCCTCATGACGTATCCTAGTGCTTTCGATGCTTTACTGACCATTGCATCAATACACACACAATATACAAACTTATACAAGCTTAAACTTCTCTCGTAGAAAAGGAATGGGCAGATGAACTGTCACAGATGTCGGCTGCTCTTTTTCCCTCGATATTCAGATGCATTTTCATATAAGCTCGCCGGTTTATTTTATTCCCTAGGAATCTTGCGGAAGCCCTGTCTGTAGCTTTGTAATGAATTCTGATATCAATTGCAATCTGTTAAATTAAAAAATGAACCTATCATAACAATATTCTCAATCGACCTAACAGAACCCTATTGTCAATCGACCTATCAGAACACTATTATCAATCGACCTATCAGAACACTATTGTTAATCGACCTATCAGTAGCTCAAGCAGGAAAATCTCTCCAGACGCTAACGAGACCTCGCATCGAAAACGTAACCAGAGTCTCATCGGCAGCAGGAACCACTGTCTACCGACTAACGTCATTGCGATACCCAGAAAACGTTCTACGTAATACTGCGCCTCTAGCATAGATAAGCTGAACGAACAACACAGTATATTGAATGAATGAAACGTTCCAAATCTTACGTTATCCATAAATCGATTTTAAATTTAAGTTTTATTGCAATGTTTAGCGGAAATATTATCCCAATTTGTAATATTATTACAATTTTTAAAGACTTTGAAATAATAAAGTGTAATTAAATTAATCATAAACTCAACGAATATTATAAAAATAACATTGGTTTTCGAGAAAGTTTTTGGTTTTTGATTGTGACATGACTCGTAGAATGGCATTTCGACGCTAGCGAAAACATGAAAATTTTATTGTTTTGTTGTGAATTTCCCTTTTGCTGTGAATTATTTAGGGACGAGGCAGCTTCAATTATTCAATTCAGAAAAATGATATTGGATGATGTTATCGTCCGACGGTTTTGACAATTCAATCGCTCCGGATTATTGAAAACGCGTCGCTCGCGGGCTCTTACGAGTCTCATAATCTTCCAATGCATTCTTCTTCATGAAGAACCTCACATAATGCCGGAATATGAGCGCAGTAATGAGAGAGTTCATGGAAAGGTAAGCTATAGTTATTTATTATAATCTTTAGCTGAGTAATTCAACATTGAGTTATCTGTCAATATAACTACGTATTTTTTTCTGATTTTTTACTTTCTCTTCAACTACTGGGACCGTGATGTCCACCCACGAATTGCATGTCAGAAGGCAAGTCTATCGCTTATCTAGAGATGAATTATGAACCCTTCAAACCCATATTTGGATGGGCTTACCTGTCTGATAATGATGACAGATTGCTTACCATCATCATCATCAGAAATCATCCATCATCATATTGCATTTCAAGTACTTTACTCCAAAATATTTTATATTTCAGCAGAGTTTCGCCTGCGGTCGGGGCTCCTGCATCACTGCTATCCCAGAGACCTCGATGACAGAGGAAGCTGAGACTTGAAGAACACCGCTAGAGATAGATAGAGAGATAAATAGAGTAGCTAAGATGTTTGTGAAATGAAATAGAGAAGCAAGAGAGAGGGGCATAGTGTATAAAAGTAAATGATAATGCAACATGAGAGCAAGAGATCGCATACAATTATCAAACGTGTAGAACATTACATGCCTTAGAAATGTAGTGGAGTAAATTATTGTTTATTTGCATTAACATCAATTACATGAAGTGTTGTGTATAGGTTCTTATTATACCCTGTATGTATGAATTATTAAATTGTCGTACATATACATTTTAAAAGAAGCAGATTTGTTTAATTCATTTACAAGTAAGAGGCAGGTCACACAATGTGGTGTCGTGCCGCAAGCCGCCATAGACAAAGCGAGATGGGGCGGGGTGGGGGTTAGAAGGGGAGAACACTCATACAATTCCCATACAGCAGCGCCACAGTATCTCATCATAAACAACTTCAGAATCTCGGGATCTGGTTTACCTTCGGGGTGCTCAAATTCCACCATGTTTCTCAATATCACAAATAATTTGGGTGGCTTCCGATTCGCTGTCGCCGACTCTCATATTCTTTCTTATCTTTTTAATATATTGAAAAATCCGTGCTACCCCCGTTACCTCTGAGACCGCTTTGAGTAGATCTCAGGATTGATTGATTTCAGGAGATCGGCACTGCAGATATCTCAAGGTCTCACTCTTAGCCACTCCATGGCATAACACCTCCGCATAGGAGAACTCCTTCAGGTTGCAGGCGGACCGACTGTGAAACATACTTCCTTGTACGAAAACAGACAGTCCCACACTTTCCGCTTTCAAAAACCGGGTAAAAGAGCACTTCCTCTCTCTGTACAGGTTTATGTATGTATTGGTACTTATTAATAGTTTGATATTCATGAGTATGTATTTTATTTTCCGTATTTTATACATATGTTTTCTTTTAATGTATCTTTTTAATAACTGTGTTCAATAAAGAATTTTCAACTTGATAAAGTTCAAAATCAATGACGACCCCTGAGGCGAAGCGGTTGTGGCTCTGCCTACCATGCGAGAGGTACAGGGTTCTATCCCCGGCTGTGGTAAAGGGAAAAAAACCCTAGTTCTTGGATGTTTATATGTGTGTGACGTTGGTGTTTCTGGTACCCACGACACAGGGTATCCTAGTGTGGGGCCAGAAGCAATGTATGTACCTGTATGTAATTATTTATGTTTGTTGATGAAAAATTCTTGGTTAAGGTTTAAAAATCCAGAGATCCAAAAATTACAATGTACTTCATATCTCCGTAGCCGCTGCAATGGGCTAGCCCCCTGTCACGCAAAATGGAGTATTGAACATCTGGCTAAACGAGCACCATGAGCCTCTGCCGTCTCCTACGGGGGAAGGCTAGGCGCTATTTTTGCTTGATGATTGGCGCTATCCTTCTTTGAGCACTAACGGTTTCTCACTATCGAGGATCACTTCATGCATAACATATTCACGTAGTATTTCATCCCAATCCGCAACCTCATCGACTGATTTTCACCATGAGATTTGCTATTAACAAAGGGTTCCTACATACATAATGTACTAAATGTGTAGGTATATATATTGAAACATACATTGACACTATAAATGTTAATAAGTCACTTACAAACAACAAACAATAGGATATCGTTAATTAAATATATAACGAAACTATTCTCACCAACAAATATTAAGTGAGTAATTAATCGTGAGATTTCGATAGCCAGTTGACGAGTTTCCCCTTAGCGTATGTCAAAACGTCGTTCGTGCTGCCGGTTCTATCGAATCCTATACATTTGACCAGCGAGTTGCTGACGTATCGTTTCGAACACCAGACGAAAATGCTTCCTGCTACCGATTTTAGTTATGTTTACGCACAATAGGCGCTGTTCAAAATCTCATACATTTTCCCACATTTCGATTACGGATACTTTCTCGCTAGCTGGTTCCTGCTTGAGCCTCAGAACACTATTGTCAATCGAACTATCAGCACACTATTGTCAATCGACCTATCAGAACACTATTGTCAATCGACCTATCAGAACACTATTGTCAATCGACCTATCAGAAAACTATTGTTAATCGATCTATCAGAACACTATTATCAATCAACCTATCAGAACACTATTATCAATTTGAATTGTATTGCGATTGATGTCGGAAATGCATAATAAGGCTGGATTAATTTTATCCCTAAGTCAAAGACTGGTGTAAACAAAGTACCTTGATCCCAATTTTGGTCAAATCTTCGTCGGTAAGCGGCTTCACGTCTTGCAGGAATGCCGACATCTTGCCTTCAAACGCCTTGATGTAGTCCTGAACTTCCGTCGGTGTGGGCTGCATTAAATAAACAGATTATAACAATTTCCAAAGAATTCTCGTTATCTCTATCTCGTCACACGATTTATGACGTCATCTCGTACTATACAGTATTTGACAAGGTAGGCCAATAAATCTAGGAACGTGTCTCTAGCTGAACCTATTTCAACAAAAACGTTGACAATATCACAATTATATATTTCCAGCAGTTGCATTTTATAAACTCAATTTTGTTTTAAAAAGACAGCATTTGCCTGTAACGTCACATGCTTGTATTTCATGGAACTTGTGAACAGCATTACCGTTTTGACAGTTTCTAAAAAGTATCTATTTTGACTAGCAGTCAAATACCGTATAATGTGGTTCATAGAGAAAAAAAAAGATATCATCATATCAACACAGCTTGTTTTTTTTTAAAGTGACGCCCGGCTCAGGGACGATGGCTCACGTATGGCTTGAAAAATTGTTTTATTTTCCCTCGCATAATTTTGATTCACAAATTGCCATGTTCAATTTGTCCTGAAATAACTGCAACGTCCGGACACGCCCTGACACGCCCGGCCGGTTCACGAAGTGAGCGCGCGCCGATACTGCGGTGGCGATGGCGGCGCGGCGCCCGATATGCGACCACAGTAGAAAGCGATAAAGTTTTTGTGTTACATTTCTTAAGTGTCCAGCAGGTCGGTGGTGAGCCCGGCCTGTGGGTTTGTCAGTTACTTACAATCTACTTATGTTTGTCTAAATTGAAAGATCTGTGTAAGTGTTATATATTTGTTAGTGTGTGCAGAATATATCTATATAGATTTATACTGTAGTTTCATATTGCCTTATCATATTTACAGCTAATTAAATAAATAAAATTAAAGTCTATGGTATGGGGTCGTGGAGCGGTCGTTCGCTTGCTGAGCAGCCGAGCTCTTTCGTATTTTGGTACATAATTGAACTCGTCTAGTCTAGTATTAGTTAGTAGGGGGTTGTGCTGTCCGTATTCAATGTAAACGTCACCAGGGATGTCTAGATCTTCAATGAAAACCTCAATGAAAATGTGCATTTCACGGAAGCGGCGCAGCATGTCCTCATGCAGGTCTTGCGCACGGAGGCGCCATGGATCCCAATCAAGCATATCCCAAAGAACTGAGGTCTCTAGGTGTTTTGGGAATTGTCTAGTAGTCTTTAGAGCCATGCGATATTGTCTTTTTAATATTTAGTATGTTACTCTTGCTGTAACGTGAGGGTAGTTGTGTAGCGTGTTGTGTTGTATCCTATAAGAGGGGCTAGCGCGCCGCGTGTTCGTCGTGCCTTTTGAATGACATGACCCGACTTTTTGCTCATGGCCATGGTTTTATCCAGATGTACGCCCAGATATTTTATGCTGTTTTTGTATTCGATTACCTCGCCTTTGATGCATATGATTCGGCGGTATATCCTCTTATGCGTGAACATGGCACACTCCGTTTTATATTTCCGTCCATTTGAAGCCCCAGCGGAGGTAGTAGTCGATGACTGTGTCGGCAGACCAACCCACGCGTTGTGTCGCGCAGTTCGGGTCGGGAGATCTATTGAGGATGCACAGGTCATCGGCGTATTGCGAGAGCTTGAGTCCGCGAATGCGTTCCCGTTGGTCCCAAACATCGTGAAAGAACAGGTTGAAAATTACCGGGCCCAAGATAGAGCCCCGTGGAACTACGTGTGGCGCCGGTTTCTCTTCTCCGTTGGTGGTTCTGAAGCGTCCGTAGGTTTTGCGACTGCTCAGGTAATACTCTGTTAGTTTGGTGATGTTGTTTGGGACGTCGGCTGTTTGAAGTTTTTTTGTCAGACCTTCATGGTTTTTGGAGTCAAAGGCCTTTGAAAGATCCGTCGACACCATGGCCACGCTCTCCTTTGCTTCCAGCTTATCCGTTATGAACTTCCCGGTACGAAGGATCTGCGTGCCTGTTCCTCTGTTCTTGGTAAAGCCATGTCAGAACGGCGGTTGGAGTCTGTCGGCTGTCTGTTGCAGGCGTGACAGGAGCGTTCGTGTAGTTTGCCCTTGATGTTTAATAAGATGGGTCGGTATGATTTGGCGTCCCGGTGATTTTTGCCAGATTTACGTAGAAGGAGATGCACTCCCCGATTTTCCATCTGTTAGGATAATAACTTGTAAGTAATAGGTAGTCCTGATGTAGTCCGTACCTGATGAGGAAGCAGTCGTCACCAAGTTTGAGGGCGTCCGCTTTAATTTCATCCGGGCTAGGTGCCTTCTTGTTTTTAAAACGTCTGAGCGCAAATTTGATTTCATCTATGGAGGTGGGGTCGAGCGGCTGAAACGGTGTGGTCTTCTCTGTACTCTTATCTTCGTCGTTTATGTCAGCTTTTGTGACAATTGCTGCGTAGACGTGTCTTTCTTATTGTCGCAGCCCTCAATATGGGGAGTCTTTGTACTGGAGCTTTAATTTTGCGTTGGAATAGCCAAACCTGGGCTCTGTTATCCTGCAGGGTGTTTATTATGCGTGCCCATTTTGCGCTGTCATATTCCCTGAGAGCTTGTTGGACCAAGCGTTTTAGTCGATTATAGGTTCTTCTATGTTCCTTAATTCTGTTTTCCAACAGAACAATTACACATAAAACAACAAGCCATTGTGCGCATTCAATTATAGGAAAACAAATCTTGAGCGAATAGTCGTGGGAGATTTACTTACTAGTTGGGTACTAGGTTAGTAGTACTTAAGTACTTAGGTACGCAGTACTTAAATTTCTATGTCACATTAAGATAGTCAAAACTGTTAGATGATAAACGGTAGCTTAGGTGAAGACTAGAGACTAGAGACCAGAGGGAGCGAGCGCAGCGAAGCCCCCGAATAGTCTTCGTGTTAGGTTGACATGTAAGAACAAAAGAAACGTAAATTCTAAACCCTGTTAGTCTGTTTACTATCTGTCGCTACTTGGTCAACTAACGAGAAAAAAAAACGTTAGTTTATCAACTACCGGTTTTGACTATCTTACGATGACATATATAAAACAAAATAAAGTAAAAACTCAGCTAAACTCAAAGTCTCACAAGAATATAACAAGTTTGTTTTTAAGATAAGTTTTACTGATAAGATGAGAGATAGGTTATGTATGTTAACCCATTTAGACCTACCGTACCATATGTGGTACAGTAACTTTGTAAAAATATTTCGGGATACCCACATATTTCAAATATTTTATAACGATTGTGACAATCAGTTTAGACAGTTAGCTTAGCGTATAAAATATTATAAATACGTTTGTGCGAGTGGATTGCATTATATTTTGGATATTATCCGGCAAAAACATAGAAAAATATTCACGATGTCATCAAGAAGGTAAGTACTATCGTAATTATTCAAAATTCTATTGTTTCTATGCATTGTTCTGATGATTAGGGTACAATAGATGTCATGCCTCTAACAAAATCTTTCTTTTGTTAGTTTTGTACAGTATGCTGAACCATAAACTAGGTGTACCCTATATGGTACAGTAGGTTCATATATGAGCAAAATATGCGACAAAATGTAAGTTGAAAATTGTTTATATTTATTTTGTTTATTGTTTCAGACCATTGACTCTGCACGATATTGCAACAATCCTTGAGGAAGATGATGATACCAGCAACCAAGGGCAAGATTATGATATTTTTTTACTGCCACCTAACACAGCCAATGATAATCAGACTGATGAAGACTCTGGCGAAGAAGATAACGTCAACATAAATAACCTGCCTCCTAGTTTGCTTCGAGCACCAGCTGAGCTTGCTGCATCTCCAGAAGAACGGGAACCTGATGATCAAGGGCAACAACTTGAAGGACAGGATAGTGAAGAAACACACGAACCCTTGCAAAAACGTTCCATGAAATATAGCTGGAGAAAACGAGACTTACAACCAAGACTTACCACTTGGAAACCTCTGTATCATGTTTCTCTTGAAAGAACTCCAATAGAATGGTTTTCTTTGTTTTTTTCTGATGACGTGTTTGAGTTGCTAACTATTGAGACCAATAGATATTTAGCACGAAAACTTCTTGCTGCTGACGTCAAAATTGAAGAAATCAAGTGTTTGGTCGGAATTTTGCTGGTCAGTGGCTACTCTCAAGTCAACAGAAGAAGAATGTACTGGGAAAATGCACCAGATTCCAGAAACTGCTTGATTGCTACAGCACTGTCTAGAGATAGATTCGCGTATGTATATGCCAACATTCATGTGGCTGATAATCTGAATTTAGATGGATCGGATAAATTTGCAAAAGTTCGTCCGCTACTAAAACTCTTAGCTGCAAAGTTCCTTGAGAATTGTCCGCATAAGGAGAACCATAGCATCGACGAGGCTATGGTGCCATATTTTGGTCGTCATGGCTGCAAGCAATTTATTCGTGGAAAGCCTATACGGTATGGATATAAACTATGGGTTGGTGCTACTTCAGGAGGTTACATTGCATGGTTTGAGCCATATCAAGGCGCGTCTACATTTGCGAATGCCCGTTACTCTCAGCTTGGTCTCGGTGCAAGTGTAGTTTTGACGTATGCAGATCAATTAGCGCAGTTGGGATATGGTAAAGACTATCATCTTTTTATAGATAATTTCTTTACAGGCTTACCTTTGATCCACGAGCTGACTGAGAGGGGTTTTCGTATAACAGGGACTGTGAGGGAAAACAGGTGTGCAAAATGCCCTTTATTGGGCAACAAAGAAGCGAAAAACAAAGAAAGAGGCTTTTACGATTATCATGTGTCTGATGATGTCATAATTTGCAAATGGCATGATAACAGTATTGTCTCAGTATGTTCAAATGCAGTTGGTATAAATCCTGTCCACAAAACTGAAAGATATTCCCAGCAACTGAAAAAGAAAATATCTGTGTCTCAACCCCATCTTATCCATCAATACAATAAAAACATGGGTGGAGTAGATTTATCGGACCAAAACATATCTGCACTTCGCACTAGCATTCGAGGAAAAAAGTGGTACATGCCTCTGATTCTTCATTGCGTTGATATGTCTGTACAAAATGCTTGGTTGCTCTATAGACACAATGGTGGCAATATGGATCTCCTAACCTTCCGACGTCGAATTGCAAATTCTATAATTGATGGCAATAAACAACGCGAGAAGCCAGGACCTAGTCGGCCATCTTCTATAACCCATGACTCTCGATATGACGGCAAAGACCACCTTGTCACTAAGCAAGAAAAACGAACCAGGTGTGGACAATGCCACAAACAATGTCCTACAAGGTGTATCAAGTGTGATATTGGTTTACATGTGGAATGTTTTGTTATTTATCACACAAGAAAGTAAATAAAACTTTTTCATGGAACTCATATTTTTTGCATCTCTATTGTCCTACTGTACCATATATGGTACACCCCCCTCTAGGCCCCCCACTCAAAGATATTTTTTTTTAATATTTTTACTGTAAACATAGGCTTCCCCTAACACGATTTTGTTGATAAAAATCAAGGTTTTTGAAAAAAATAATTATCGGTCTAAATGGGTTAAAACAGTTTGTGTCTAAATCTACCAATCGAAGATGAAAACAAATCAAAAGCCTGAGGATTTTACAAAAAGATCATTGTGTTGTCTGCACCATCTATTTATAATAGAAAACATCCCTACATTGGTGGTCCTTGCCCGACGAAGATAAAATGGACGGTAGTTAATGAACCGGGCACCACGACGAGGAATAAGAAAACTAAATTTAGAGAGAAGTTGTGGACATTGTTGTAGCTGGAAAGTGAGTAATAGATAGAGGCGTGAGTTTGAGGGCCGAGCTGCAGGCGACAGTGTTTTTCATGACTACTACGAGAAAATAAAATGAATTATACAAAATTTTTTTTTTGATAAGTTAGGTTTGGAACTCCGCCTAGCGGTGTCCGCCCTTAGATGAAAGAAACTCTTTGGTCCGCCATCTGCCGCAATTGATAGCTCAAGTAACGCACGCTTTAACCGACGCGACAGCATGACGCACGTTGTGCCGGTAAAAAGCGACACGGCATAAAACGCCATCTGTTGACATGTGGGAGAACCATAACAAACAAGCCAACAATGTTTTTTCTGGCCTGTTGAAATGTTTTTGTTGTCCTGGTATTTTTTTATTTTATTTTATTCCCCATTACTGACAACTTTTGCCACATTGCCGAGCAGTGGAGTGAAAAAGGTATTTTCAATACATTTGCTCCAAAAGTGCGTTTTCCAAACAGCCAAATCGCGGAAAGTGCCACTTTTTCGCACTAGTGCTTTTTACTAGTTCTTATTTTTTTATTGATTTATTTTTAACTCCGTCGTCAGCCCGACGCAGAGTTTTTATTATTTGATTATTTTTTTACAAATTAGTCAAGCACAGATTATTATTAATATAAAAGGTACACCAAGACTAATACTTCATTAAACGCGTTATTAATTACTTTAGATTTATGACAAAAACTAAATTTTATAATAATAATAAAAAAATAGTACCCATGAACAGGCCCGTGCCCCTCCGTGGGGACATTAATGGGCAAAAATTATTTATAATTTTATGTTTGGCGGAACGTTCATTTAGCTAGGGCCTTTTTGCGATACGAAAAGGCACCTGCGCAGTAGTACCTCGCCACCACTCACGTCCGAAGCCGCGGCGCCAACGAGACGTGTCGTCTTGCTAGTGAGATTAGCGTATTTAGTTTCACTCTCTGTCGCAGAACAAGTGTTGTGGCGGGGTATGAATATATTGAGCATGTATTTAAAATATGCCCGCTATTTTACTAATTTCTTGATTAGTTCATATATATATTTATTTCCTTGTACCATAGTAAAACATTGTATAATAAAATGTTACTTGTCGGAAGTCACCTACTTTGGGTACTTATATATATTTATTGCTTCACTGTCATGTAAATATCCACCCTTGAGTCGGGCGTCACTTACAAATCAACAAAATTTTCTATGCTGTATAAGTAAACATATTGCATACAAACAATATTAAAGGACACTGATGAAAAGTAGTCACCTTATTAGCGGTCGCGCCGGTCCTCGCGTGCATGATCCCGCACCGGTTCGGCATCTCGTCCTCGTATGGATACTCGCAGTGGTTGTAGTAGTCCACCGAGTGCACCACCCGCAGATACATGATCAGCCGGTCCAGCACCCGCATCAGCTCCGGGTCCGGCTCCTGTGAACTGTCCGTGGAGGCTTCTAGACCGAGCAGCTCCTCCTCCTCGGTGGAGGCTTCCTCGATGAGGTGCTCGGTTATCTTGTGCAGGACGGGGTTCTTTGAGTTCAGGCTAAAGTTCTGTGGAGGGAATATAATAAGACTTAATAAGGTGACGACGCACTTCCAAGTTTGAAAGAGAGCATCCGTAGAGCGTGCACGTAGCACGTGACGTCTCTAGTGTAAGGGAGGAGGACCTTCATAAAGATTCGCTACATATGCCACGTGCGAGCCCTCTAGCGGCGAGTACAAAATAGCTGAAGTTGTCGCCATGACCGTAATTGGTCGGACATCATCAACAACGCGCGGCAAACGCCCGATGAGGCCTCGAGAGGCGGCTCACCCAGTCAGTTCGCGGCTAGAGTATGCAGACCCGCCCAGAAGAGTCTGATGCTTACTGTACGTGCAGAGTGTACTCACGTCATTCTGCGCTTCCCGCTCGCTCTCGGCTCCGGCCTCGTGCCACAGTGCGGTGCGCGAGTCCAGCAGGTACTGTACGTGCAGAGTGTACTCACTTCATTCTGCGCTTCCCGCTCGCTCTCGGCTCCGGCCTCGTGCCAAAGTGCGGTGCGCGAGTCCAGCAGGTACTGTACGTGCAGAGTGTACTCACTTCATTCTGCGCTTCCCGCTCGCTCGCAGCTCCGGACGTGCCACAGTGCGGTACGCGAGTCCAGCAGGTACTGTACGTGCAGAGTGTACTCACGTCATTCTGCGCTTCCCGCTCGCTCTCGGCTCCGGCCTCGTGCCACAGTGCGGTACGTGAGTCCAGCAGGTACTGTACGTGCAGAGTGTACTCACGTCATTCTGCGCTTCCCGCTCGCTCTCGGCCCCGGCCTCGTGCCACAGTGCGGTGCGCGTGTCCAGCAGGTACTGTACGTGCAGAGTGTACTCACGTCATTCTACGCTTCCCGCTCGCTCTCGGCCCCGGCCTCGTGCCACAGTGCGGTGCGCGTGTCCAGCAGGTACTGTACGTGCAGAGTGTACTCACGTCATTCTGCGCTTCCCGCTCGCTCTCGGCCCCGGCCTCGTGCCACAGTGCGGTGCGCGTGTCCAGCAGGTACTGTACGTGCAGAGTGTACTCACGTCATTCTGCGCTTCCCGCTCGCTCTCGGCCCCGGCCTCGTGCCACAGTGCGGTGCGCGTGTCCAGCAGGTACTGTCCGTGCAGAGTGTACTCACGTCATTCTGCGCTTCCCGCTCGCTCTCGGCCCCGGCCTCGTGCCACAGTGCGGTGCGCGTGTCCAGCAGGTACTGTACGTGCAGAGTGTACTCACGTCATTCTGCGCTTCCCGCTCGCTCTCGGCCCCGGCCTCGTGCCACAGTGCGGTGCGCGTGTCCAGCAGGTACTGTACGTGCAGAGTGTACTCACGTCATTCTGCGCTTCCCGCTCGCTCTCGGCCCCGGCCTCGTGCCACAGTGCGGTGCGCGTGTCCAGCAGGTACTGTACGTGCAGAGTGTACTCACGTCATTCTGCGCTTCCCGCTCGCTCTCGGCCCCGGCCTCGTGCCACAGTGCGGTGCGCGTGTCCAGCAGGTACTGTACGTGCAGAGTGTACTCACGTCATTCTGCGCTTCCCGCTCGCTCTCGGCCCCGGCCTCGTGCCACAGTGCGGTGCGCGTGTCCAGCAGGTACTGTACGTGCAGAGTGTACTCACTTCATTCTGCGCTTCCCGCTCGCTCGCAGCTCCGGCCTCGTGCCACAGTGCGGTACGCGAGTCCAGCAGGTACTGTACGTGCAGAGTGTACTCACGTCATTCTGCGCTTCCCGCTCGCTCTCGGCTCCGGCCTCGTGCCACAGTGCGGTACGTGAGTCCAGCAGGTACTGTACGTGCAGAGTGTACTCACGTCATTCTGCGCTTCCCGCTCGCTCTCGGCCCCGGCCTCGTGCCACAGTGCGGTGCGCGTGTCCAGCAGGTACTGTACGTGCAGAGTGTACTCACGTCATTCTACGCTTCCCGCTCGCTCTCGGCCCCGGCCTCGTGCCACAGTGCGGTGCGCGTGTCCAGCAGGTACTGTACGTGCAGAGTGTACTCACGTCATTCTGCGCTTCCCGCTCGCTCTCGGCCCCGGCCTCGTGCCACAGTGCGGTGCGCGTGTCCAGCAGGTACTGTACGTGCAGAGTGTACTCACGTCATTCTGCGCTTCCCGCTCGCTCTCGGCCCCGGCCTCGTGCCACAGTGCGGTGCGCGTGTCCAGCAGGTACTGTCCGTGCAGAGTGTACTCACGTCATTCTGCGCTTCCCGCTCGCTCTCGGCCCCGGCCTCGTGCCACAGTGCGGTGCGCGTGTCCAGCAGGTACTGTACGTGCAGAGTGTACTCACGTCATTCTGCGCTTCCCGCTCGCTCTCGGCCCCGGCCTCGTGCCACAGTGCGGTGCGCGTGTCCAGCAGGTACTGTACGTGCAGAGTGTACTCACGTCATTCTGCGCTTCCCGCTCGCTCTCGGCCCCGGCCTCGTGCCACAGTGCGGTGCGCGTGTCCAGCAGGTACTGTACGTGCAGAGTGTACTCACGTCATTCTGCGCTTCCCGCTCGCTCTCGGCCCCGGCCTCGTGCCACAGTGCGGTGCGCGTGTCCAGCAGGTGCGCTAGGCGGGCGGCGAGGCGCGCGTCCGCCCGCAGCACGGGGCGCTCCAGCGTCACGGCGGCGACGGGCCGGATGCGCCGCTGCAGGTCGCGGTTCACGATCGCACCGAGCTCGCACTCGCGCAGCTGGAACACAGGTTACGTTTGAAGCGAAAATCGTTAATGTTATGTTACGGATCGCTCGCTCGCCCGCGAGAGCCGCAAATCGCGAGTGTAAATGGTTTTGCAGCCACGCTTTCGCCCGAACTTGGCTGAAGTCGTCCAACGATTCACTAGTACGGAACTGGCCCCACAACGTAAGTGCTTGTTGACCGAACGTGCGAAGCGTCTTCCGTTTCAGCTTGGGCGAAAACGCTTGCGATTGTCTGGATGTCTGTCCGGCGGTTCCTATAGATCGCATTTCTGAACCGATCCACGCGAAATTTTGAGAGCAGGTTCGATAATTATATGGTTTTTTGAATCGATTCAGTTTCTTAATTTTTTTGAAAATGGCTGTGATATATGGGGTTGAAAATGTAAAAAAACCCGCAACAGCCCAAATAGCTTAACAGATTTTAACAAATTAGGTGTCGTTGGAGTTTTGGAGACCGTGAGATTGAGGATATACAATTTTAGTGAAAAGTCTATAGGTTAGATTTGAGATCACAAAATGTAGTTTACGAATTTATTGATGCGGCTACTTTCACACCCCATGTACACAACCAGGTGCATTCATAAGTTTGTATGTTAGAAGTTCAGCTTTTCACCAGCAATCTCGCTAGCCTAGCCTAGCAGCTCACGGAAACACTAGTAATTATAGGTGTATCTTCGTATCCGTATGTTGCTGAGGGTATACAGTAATACCTCGCTTTACGCGACCTCGCTTAACGCGATTTCGTTATAACGCGATTTTTAAAATACGCGCTAATTTACCTCGCTTTACGCGTGTCCTGATTGGTCCTATGGCGCGAGTGGCGCGATCGCATGAGCCAGTAATAATGCGTAGTTTTGTGAGATGTTTAAGTTGTACATACCTACATACATTGTTGAAAAAACGTTAGTCTTTCGTCTTTTGATAATTTTGGAATAAAATTTCTTTTCTTGGACTGAAAATGTCGTCGCGGGCTATTAAAAAAGAACGAAAAAGTTTAAGTTTGGAGGTGAAGCTAAAGGTTTTAAAAGAAATGGATAAAAGTGGTAAAGCTACAGAAGTTGGACGACAATTTGGGCTCTCAGAGTCTACTGTGCGTACAATTGTGAAAAGTCGTGATAAACTATTGCGTTCTAGTGAACATGGGACGCCAACCAGTGCCAAGAAAATAACTCGTACGAGACCAGCTGTTATAGAAAAAATGGAGCAAATGCTTTCTGTGTGGATAGAAGATATGAATAAAAAAAATGCTCCAATAAGTCAAGATATCGTTTGTGCAAAGGCAATTTCTTTATATGAGAGCCTGAAACAGCAAGAAGGTGAAGGGTCTTCTGTTCCATCTTTTGTAGCTAGTAATGGGTGGTTTGAGAAATTAAAAAAACGATTGAATCTGCATAACATTCGTGTAACTGGAGAAGCAGCAAGCGCTGATACAGCAGCTGCATCGGAATTCCCTACCCAGCTTCACAACTACATACTGCGAGAGAAAATTCCAGCATGTCTCGTCTTCAACGCAGATGAAACTGGTCTTTACTGGAAAAAAATGCCATCTAGAACTTTTATTTCAAAAGAAGAAAGGCAGGCGAGTGGTTTTAAAGCAGCCAAAAATCGACTGACTCTGCTTTTAGGTGGAAATGCCACTGGAGATTTAAAATTGAAACCATTGCTGGTTTATCAATCAGAAACACCACGAGTGATGCGAGGCATGGATAAGGATAGCTTGCCAGTTATTTGGCGATCAAACCGAAAAGCATGGGTAACAAGAGAGGTTTTCAGTGATTGGTTTACAAACAGCTTTTGCCCAGAAGTTAAAGCGTACTGCAATCGTAATAGGCTGCCTCCAAAAGTTTTGTTACTGTTGGATAATGCGCCTGGTCATCCACCAACATTTGATTCACCGCGAGGTTTGAAAGTGGAGGTGATGTTTTTGCCACCAAACACCACCTCCATTCTACAGCCTATGGACCAAGGGGCTATAGCGAACTTCAAGGCCTACTATCACCGTCGCACGTTTGGTCAGCTAATCCGGGAGACAGATGGAGAAGGACAGCAGTCTATGAGTGATTGGTGGAAATCATTCAATATTTTTAAGGCTGTACAAAATATTGCTGCCGCTTGGAATGAAGTGAAGCTGAGCAGCATGAATGGAGTATGGAGAAGTCTGTGGCCTGATGTAGTGGAGGCACCAAGTAGGCGTCTGCGAGTGCAAGATACAACAAGACAGGTTATTGAAGACATCGCAGTCATGATGGAGGGTTCTGAGCTCGGAAGCATTCCAATGGAGGAGTTAGAAGAATTTGTTGCCACCGATAGCGCACCTTTAAGCAATGAAGAATTATTGGCAATGCAAAACACTTCCCAGATAAATGAAGAAGAACCGTCAGAAGAAAGAAAGTTATCATCCAAGTCAATTCAGGAGGCACTTTCAAAAATATATTCTGGTCTTGAGATTTTAGAGAGTTCGGACAGTGATGTTAATCGCGTTTTACATCTTAGACAATCCATAGAAAACGGTGTAGCTACATATGAAAAAATTTTAATTGATCGTAAGAAAAATGCTACTCAAAAAACTTTAGACCAGTATTTCTCAAAAAATTAAGGTTATTTTTTAATTCATTGTTTTTTTTTGTAACTAAGTATTAAAGTAACTTTGTAATACATACATACATACATTTGTCTTGTTATTCTATCAACCTCGTTATACGCGTATTTCGATTAACGCGAATTTGTCTGGTACGCATCCCTCGCGTTAAGCGAGGTATTACTGTACTAGCATGGGGGCAGAGGAAAAGTAATCTGTGCTATTATTACCTGAAACAAAAGTTGATAGATAGAAAGTAAAAGTTTAGACTCTTTACCCGTATGTTGTTGAGATTCCAGCAGATGTCCTTGATGTTGACCTCGCGGCGGAAGGTGACCCAGCCGCGGCGGAACCAGCGCCGCTCCGGCTGCGGGTCCGCCAGCGCCACGCGCAGGAACCCGCCGTAGCGCTTGCACATCTGTGAACCAAACAAACACAGGGACTTTGTAACATGCTTTTAGGGTTCCGTACCTTAAAAGGAAAAAAACACCCATAAATGATATTAAAAAGAGTTACATAAAAATAGTGTACAAAGGCGAGCTTATTTCTAATAAGAGATCTCTTTCAGCAAACCAGGTTAAGATGGGAAAGGTTGTTTGCTGCGCAGGGCTGACGAAATAAACAAACTTACATATTAATAAATAAAATAAAACATATAATTACTATAATTATATGTTAAATACTTATAATGTAATACTGTCCCAGGTATTATATATATATATATATGTCACCACAAGATAGTCAAAACTATTAGTTGATAAACTAATGCATTAGTTGATTAACTATCGGCAGATAGTAAACCAGACCGACAAGGTTTAGAATTTACGTTTCTTTTGTTCTTACATGTCAACCTAACACGAAGACTACTCTAGTTTTCACTTAAGCTACCGGAATGTTTGCCCTGGTATTCCATTTGCAATTCAAGTTTAAACCAGTTTACTATTTAACGGTTTTAACTGTTGGTTTATCAACTAACGCGTCAACTTCAACAACTTCAACTTCAATGTCAACTTGATATTTCCATTGAAATTAATATCGATTATTTAGTCTGTGGTTTCCTAAAGTTGCGACAAAATCGCAATCTAAAAATAAAGACCGTAAATTTCTATCGGTCTGTCTAATATCATACCGAGGAGGATCGAAACTTATTATTTAATCTATCTGGGTTCCATACCCGAAGGGGGCCAAACGAGACCTATTATAAAGCCTCCGCTGTCGTCCGTCTGACCGTCCGTCTGTATGTCTGTTGCCGCTACAGCAAAAAATAATGAACTGTAGCAAAAATCATAAATTAACTGGATGTTAGAGAGAAAATATGTTAAGGAGTACATTGCAACAAGTTCCACTCACCGCTTCAACCTCAGCTTTCGTGATAGTGGGCGCTAAGTTCCGCAGGAATATCGACGTGGTCTTGTGCAGCGCTCTCACTTCCTTCTTCTCCGCCACCACCGCTTCTTCCACCTTCTCCTCAGCCTTCTGCGCATCGTCGCCGTTCTCCGTCGCGGGTGCGTCTGGCGCGGGCGACTCCGACTTGGCCTTGTGGCTGGGCGACTTGTCCGGGCTCTTGGACTTGGACTTGGATTTGGATTTGGACTTGGACTTGAGGCGGGCGGGATCGGCCTCGTCCTCGGAGCTGGAAGAGGACGAGCTCGACGAGGACGAGCTGGAGGACGAGCCTGGGGGGGCTGGAACAGAGGTGAGCAGACATTTAACTTACAGTGCATTAACAGATGCCCCTCGTGGTACAGACTATGCTCCTAATGCTGCTCTCTCTGGCGGATTCTGGCCACACACAGCTCTACTCGCTACCAGATGCACCCAAAACCCAGAAAACAGGGAACGGTGGGCATGCCGAGGAGAATGACGAATGAATTGTAAGTTAACCCCATGCCACACTGTTACAAACAAGGCTTCCACAAGCATTTCCACATGGGGTTTAGAAAGGTGTAGACGCTAGTTGACGAATGAATTGTAAGTTAACCCCATGCCACACTGTTACAAACAAGGCTTCCACAAGCATTTCCACATGGGGTTTAGAATGGTGTAGATGCTAGTTGACGAATGAATTGTTAGTTAACCCCATGCCACACTGTTACAAACAAGGCTTCCACAAGCATTTCCACATAGGGTTTAGAACGGTGTAGACGCTAGTTGACAAATGAATTGTAAGTTAAACCCGTGACACACTGTTACAAACAAGGCTTCTACTAGCATTTTCACATGGGGTTTAGAACGGTGTAGACGCTAGTTGACGAATTAATTGTAAGTTAAACCCGTGCCACACAGTTACAAACAAGGCTTCCACAAGCATTTCCACATGGGGTTTAGAACTGTGTAGACGCTAGTTGATGAATGAATTGTAAGTTGAACCCGTGCCACACTGTTACAAACAAGGCTCCCACAAGCATTTCCACATAGGGTTTAGAACGGTGTAGACGCTAGTTGACGAATGAATTGTAAGTTAAACCCGTGCCACACTGTTACAAACAAGGCTCCCACAAGCATTTCCACATGAGGTTTAGAATGGTGTAGACGCTAGTTGACGAATGAATTGTAAGTTAAACCCATGCCACACTGTTACAAACAAGGCTTCCACAAGCATATCCACATGGGGTTTAGAACGGTGTAGACGCTAGTTTGCAACCAAAATTCGTTTGACCTTTCCACAACCTTTGTGGACGGGCGTGCGTTGCCAACCGTGTGTGGAGGCCGGCGTTTTCCACAGTGTAGACGCTTGTTCCACCAAACATGGTGGTCAGTTGCGCAGCGGCAGTCTGGGCGCGCGCATGTGTTATCAAATTCCAACGTGTGAAATCATTAAAATGGCAATGCGAGAAGAAAAAAATGCAAAAGTAACATGCCGTTTCTCTGGGACTTTTCCTCCGAATCATTTATTTACGAATGATATCCGTGGTCTAATGGGTATCACGCTTGCTGCTCATACAGGAAATAAAGTATAAGACTGTAAACAAACATTTATATATATATACATGCACATACATTGCTTCTGGCCCCGCACTAGGATGCCCTGTGTCGAGGGAACTAGAAACAGCGACTTCACACACATATAGCCATAAACATCCAAGACGTGAGGTTTATTTCAAGTAAGCAACTCACGGGGTTCCTTCTCGGGCTCCGGCAGCTTGGCGGGCTCCTCGACGCCCGACGCGTTGAACCGCGAGAACAGCTTGGCTTGCTCCTGCAGCTGACGCAGCTGCGGGTCGATCTCGATCTCTAGAGGCGCAGCTGGCTTCGCGAGCTCCTCCGGCTTCTTCGCCTGCGAACATAGATGGACTCTAGAATACCTTGTAGGCTCACTAAGGACTACCAAGATGTCATCTAGAGTACTGAAGATTCTATTCTGGGTGACAACAAATTATTTGCTCAATTTGTGACTGCTATCAATAGTGTGGTTATTTAGGATCATGTTGGTAAAGAAATCGCAGGAGAATTGTTAACTTTGTTGTCACAGTAACTAAATATGTGATAAGGGGTCTTTGAAATAAGCAAATATTGTATGCATGGTGACAAAGTTTTTTTTAATTTACCAGACCCTATATTAGCCAGGCTTGGCTTTCATCTGGCACGCGCTTGGCGTTGACTTCCGGGATACCCTGTACATATGTAGTTCGGGGGTTGTATTGAAAATCTGCAGGATGACGTCATGAAATATTGAGGTCGAATATTGGTCTAATTTTAATGGTCGGTGACATACCTCAGCATCTTTATTCTCTTCAACTTTTTCATCCTTCACTTTGACCTTGTCATCATCAACATCGATGACCACTGGCTTGTCTGAATCTCCTTTATCTAAAAATAGTACAATATAAGTATGTGTAAGATTTAATTTACTTCAACATTTTGGGGCCGGGTATCATACACAACATATTTATATTGCAAGTTATTTGTGATCCATTCATTGATCATACGATAATGGAAAATTGGTGGTGGAAAAATGATTAAATTGGTGTCAGTAGGTATTAAGGCCAGAAAAGCTTTAATAATATTAAGTTGTAAGGTGTATTAGATTATAAGAACTATCCAGGTGACATGGTCACTTTGTGTACCAAACCTGTAATAAATAAAGATATAAAAAAAAAGCGCAGTTCTGATGGCCTGAATTTATACAACTTTTATTTTAACAAATTTATCTATATAGTGGTAGTTGCGTCAGCGTAGTGGACTTTTGTAGGCCACCCTCGATCGACCACAGAGGACAGTCGTCCATGAAGTGGGCCATGCTTGCTGAGCAATGGCTCTGCAAGAGCAGAAAGGATTGTCTTTGTACCCTCACCGGGTCGCTTAAAAAACCCGATGGAACATATACCTCTCCCACCACAGAAACACAGTCTCTTGTTGGAAACTCACTTCCCCGGAAGTAGAACTATTCACGAGATTGTGTGGCCGGAAGAGGTTCACCATGAAGCTGTCGACCACTTAGACATAACTAATAATATTATCACTGCTGACAAGGTGAGATGGGCCATTAATAGCTTTAAACCTTTTAAATCAGCAGGACCAGATGGAATCTTCCCAGCACTTCTACAGTGGGGTGGGGAACCCGTCATTAATATAATGGTCCGAATCATGAAAGCATGTCTTAGATTCGGATACGTTCCCAAAAGGTGGAGAGTAGTAAACGTAATTTTCATACAGAAGCCAGGAAGGAGCGACTACACTAACGCTAAATCTTTCAGGCCGATTATTCTCACCTCGTTCTTGCTTAAGACTCTCGAACGTTTGTGCGAGAGACACCTGAGAGATGGAGCGTTAAAACATATACCCTTACACAAGAATCAGCATGCATATAGTTTGGGTAAGTCTACTGAAACGGCTCTCCATGCAGTTGTATCCAAAATTGAAGAGGCGATTCAAAACAAATGCATCTGTCTTGGAACTTTTATTGATATAGAAGGTGCCTTTGACAAGACGTAGCATAGCAGTATAAGTGCATCTCTAACAAGGCATGGAGTGTCAACAGCTGTAAACAACTGGGTCACAAACATGCTTAATAAACGTATCGTGCGTCTAGCTGGTGAGTCCCTGTCGGCGGAGGTAGTGCGGGGATGCCCGCAGGGAGGAGTGCTCTCCCCGCTTCTGTGGAATCTGGTCATTAACGACTTGATTACCAAGCTTAACGCTAATGGATACTACACCGTAGGATACGCCGACGATTTGGTAATCCTCGTCACAGGTAAATTTGCGAGCACAGTGTGCAACCTTAAAAAAACAGCTCTTCGCATCGTGGAGCGCTGGTGTCTAGAATATGACCTGGCGGTTAACCCAACAAAAACGGAAATGGTCATGTTCACTAACAATAGGGCTCTTGGTAGGTATACCCTACCTAAGCTCTTTGGAACGGAACTCCAGCTAGCAACTGAGGTGAAGTACCTGGGCATAACCTTGGACAGCAAGCTCAACTGGAGTAGCCACATTAACAACAAACTAAAGAAGGCGAGTATTGCTTTCTGGCAGTGTCGGAGAATGGTGGGGAAAAAGTGGGGACTTTCTCCCAACATCATTCTTTGGCTGTACGTGACGGTGATCCGTCCTCTTGTCTGCTACGGAGCTGTGGTGTGGTGGACCAGGACTAAACTAACCACAATGGTAAGCAAACTCCAAAGCTTCCAAAGGCTGGCCTGCATGGCTATCACAGGTAGTATGAGAACTACTCCAACAGCAGCAATGGAGGCCATGCTGTGTCTTCCGCCACTCCAGCTGTATATTATGCAGGAGGCCGCGTCATCTGCGGTGAGACTCAACACCTTAGGACTTTGGAGGAAAAACAGGACCTCACACACCGCCATCCTAGGGGAAGTTTACAAAAAATTTCCCATCTATATGGCTTGCAGTGACAAAATCCCTAAACAATTTGTTTTTGACAAAAAATACAATATACAGTTACATGAAGACCATCGGGTTGAGGGGCTCGACGTTAAAGAGCTCAGAATTTTTACCGATGGTTCAAAAACTGAAGCAGGCACTGGTTCAGGCACCTTCTCGGAGGACCTAAACATCGAGATAGCCATTCCACTGGGTGCCCATAATACTGTCTTTCAAACTGAATGCATGGGCATCATCTCGGCCGCTAATGCCATAGCATCGAGAAAGGTAAGAGATTCCTCCATTCGAATACTCTCGGATAGCATGGCCGTCTTACAAGCCCTAAATAGCAACACTATTAACTCAGGGCTAATCTACGAGTGTCACAAACGACTAATGGAGGTATGTCAACATAACCGCGTAAACCTTCAATGGATAAAAGGACACAGCGGGTCAAGAGGTAACGATGCAGCGGATGAGTTGGCGCGTAAAGGATCTAGCTTGGCAGCGTATGGTCCCGAACCTATCATCCCTCTTCCCTTCAAGATGGTACGCACATTTCTGAGAGAGTCGACCAGGAATGATCATGCCACTCTTTGGACAAACCATGAGGAGTGCAGGCAGGCTAAGCTGGCCTTGCCGTCCCCTAGCGCTAGGCTGGCTTAGACCTTGCTTCGACTTAGTAGGCCGCGCATGCGACTGGTGACTGCAGCACTTACTGGCCATGGTTTCTTTAATAAACATCTATATGTCCTAGGTGTTACCGACAGCCCCCTTTGCAGAGCCTGCTTGGAGGCAGAAGAAACGGCTGCTCACGTCCTCATGGAGTGCACAGGAGTAGCGGACTACAGGGCTAAGCACCTCGGTCAATCGAGGGACCTTCCAGGGATAGTCGGTAACGTAAAGGGCCTGCTGGCGTTCCTGGAGGAGTTGGGTTGGCTCGAATGATATCGCATTCCCACCCACACGCAAAATAGGCGCTTTCGTCGTCGAGTTGCGGAAACCAGCCCGTCTTACAATTGACAATTGACAAATTGACCCCCACCTGTTCGAATAGTTCGGCGCAGCGGCACTGGCAAGTCCAAGTAATTTACTTACATCAGCAATAGTGAATAAGTTACCTGATTTTTCAGTCCCATTATTTTCCACAGTGGGTTCGTCGAGGGCCTTGAGGTCATCTTCCGTTCCTCCCTCCAGTTTGATGACCACAGTGTCGAGCAGGCGTATTAACTGGTCTGATTTGTCGACATCCACCGTAATCTTGTCTAACTCTCCTTGGTTTAGCAAGTCAAGGAACACATCTAAGCGATTCTGTAAGATACAAGTTATAAGGGTGTAAATAATGGATTTAAAACAAAATCACGTAAAAGCAGCATTACTTGTGCAGTGCAGTCAACAGCGTGCTACAAGTATTAACTGTTTTTATTTTTATTCAATACAATTTTAAGTATTCAGAAATTACCTTCAATGCAGCTAGCTGCTCGTCCTTCCTTTTGACAGATTCTTCAGGATGGTACTTGATCTTGAACCTAGAAGACAAAATAAACCAGTCAGACTTCAGGAATACCTTCGCCACGGCATAACGTTACAGTGAAATAAAAAACAAATCTACAACAAATAAGTGAATTTGCTATTGTGTCAATCCTCGTAAAGTTAGAGGATCCTTGGCAAGTATGAATGCAACATATTAGTTTTATCTTTGCCTTTGCAGTCATGAGAAGTGCTCATGGTAACCGAGGTAAAGCAATGATGTGCTGCATTCCAACACACCAAGGAACCCTAAACTTTATGGATCCACCTCTCATCTAGTAGTTGTAGATAGCTATACATAGTTGAGACACAATCTATCAATCGATCATACGAAAATCCATGCTATCCTTTCTGACCAATATAAAATATAAAATTATAGCTTTCACTGCTATTTTACTTCAGTAACAAAAGAATATCATGGACTGGCGATGATCGCACTTCAAAAAATTAACAAAATTGTTTAGGTAAATATTCATAAAATAACTTCATAATCTCACCTGTTCCACAATATGTGGAATACAGTAACGCAACCCTACCCCTAACATGTACGGAACCTGTAGCATTGCGCGCTACAGGTAAACGCGAGGTGAACTAGCTACACACAACCATTCATTATTTTGTACAAAGTTTTCGTTACGTAGACCGGCACATCCAAGCGGTAACACTGTAGACTGTAGGGAAAAAAGGTTAGCATTATCATTTGCATGGGACCTTAAAAGATTTTAAGCATTACTTTTGCTTCCTTCCAATACCAAATTGAGATAATTCAACTACCTTAAATGCTTAAAATCTTTTAATCACCTGCAAATAGTATGGCGTTGATCAGAATATTTACGAAAACAGGTACCAACAAAGTGTCTGAATTTAGTGCAGAAGTAATAAAAAACCTAATATTGACATTTTGACACTTGTTTCAATGTACATTATTTATAATGTACACTTTTCTTTATATAAACCACTTTACATACAACTTTGTATTTTGATGTTCTTTAGAGAATAAATTTATATAATTTTAAGGGGCATGTTTGAGCTCTTAATGAGTTATAATGCAGATGCCTTGATACATACCATTCCTCATCTTTGTGCGCAACAAAGAACTCATTTAATTGTTGTCTCCGGAAGTCTAGCTTGTATTCATTGTACTTCAGTATGGCATCATCAACTGTGATTGAGTCTTCTTGGGCTGCTAGGAAGGCTTTAAAAGACATCATTGAGGATGGGCCATCCACTGGGCCTGCTGGTAGCATAGTATCCCTGAAATCAAAAAGCATTATTAGGTAGGTTGGTACTGCCCACAAAAGTTACATTACAAAGTAGTAATCACGAGGAATGTGATTTCCCCTCCCTCTCTCGCTGGCACTCACTCTCGGAGCGTAAGTAGGACAGTGTCCGAAGCCATGGTGCAATTGGCAGGTAGAACACTGACACATTGATGTTCTGTAATATTTGCTTCTTTTTATGAAGAAACTAATATTATGCTTATAAACATATAAAAGATTCTAACCTGGCTGGAACTGGAGGCATTGGCTGACCATATCCCTGGTGGCCAGGATGCGGGCCAAAGTGGTC
Source organism: Argyresthia goedartella (assembly GCA_949825045.1). Taxonomy (NCBI): domain Eukaryota; kingdom Metazoa; phylum Arthropoda; class Insecta; order Lepidoptera; family Argyresthiidae; genus Argyresthia; species Argyresthia goedartella. The sequence goes on from OX463810.1 coordinate 20,060,972, forward strand.
ATGAAAATGGCCATATGACCCAAACGAGTCATGAGGCATTCCTCCATATCTTCTGTCCTCTAAGGGCCATTCAGGTCGGATCCGCTTGTTAGGTGGCCCCTCTCCCCTGGCTGGGGAGTACCCACGACTGGCTCCGGCTCCTCCGCGGTAATCCCTGTAGTCTGGACCGGAGCGACCACCACGCCTGTGTAAACAATTCAGGGTACAATGGAGTGGTCCAATCTAATTTATTTATATCTAACCAACAATAATACTGGCCTGTTTCACAATGCCTAGAAACATTATCGGTGACATGGACATTAGTGAAACAGGGCCCTAAGGTACCTATTACAAACAAGGTACAGCTTCTTCCTAATGTAGCTACAAAATTAATTAAACATAGTACCTACAAAACGACTATGCAACTATCTACAACATGTGCAGCAAATAATACCTTATAGCAAAGGTAACGGAATAAATACGCTTAATGGGTTTATTCAGAGCTTGGGGAAAGGTTTTTGCAGGTACGGAAACATTTTGAGGTTGGGATCTGCAAATGAAAGTTTAACGGGTAAAATAGGATAGGTCACAGAAATGAGGGTGTTTTAAGTAGGAAGTGGGTCAGTCAGTAGGTACCTATCAACCCATTCGTCGCGGCCACGGCTTCGTTCTTCTCGTCTGTCACTGCCCCTGTAACTGCTACCTTCCGCGGCACCTCTTTCACCGCGGAATTTGTCACGTCTTTTCCGATCATACTCATCGTCACTATCAGCCATGGTTGGAGTCGAGTAAAATAAACAAATAAATCAGGAATTTATAGCAATAAGGCCTTGTTTTAGTATCTAAATAAATAAAATACGCTGAGGGGAAAGAAAGCGCGTCACGACTCACGGAAACCCAAATAGGGATACGCACGCAAAAAGTATCGATACCTGAGTATAGTCGATCGATACTTTGGTAATGTGTTTTTTATACCGAGTAATATAGTACTCGATACTTTTTAATGCGATACTGAGTAAGAATCGATACTTTTCACTCTGTACAGTTCTATCTAGACTATTATATCTATGTAATGGAGTCTATAGACTAGCACCTTGGTACCTGAGAAGACATGTTGCATATTCAAAACGGAGGTGAGTCCAAGACCTATAATAAGGGTTAAGTACTGTACGCCTGTAATGTTGTACGCTTTCATTCATTCATTTGATTCATTCCCTTTCGTTTGTTCCTTCCTAACCTAACCGAATGAACGAAACGAACTCACCCCTGACAAAGACAGAGACGAAATGGGTTTATATCTCGCAAATCCAGTATGTCCATTTAAATCAAACCCAGTGCAGTGGGAAGACATGAAAACCGTGTTTCCGGGGCTCTACAGGCTTGTAGTGGCTCAAGCAGGAATAATTACCAGAGTGAAAAAGTGTGTACAAAAGAGTCACTGAGAGTTCGATTCGCATACTTTTTCGACGCCTTATTATTCCTGCTCCCTATACAGTACGCTTTCTAATTATAGTGGGGACGTCACTCTATTTTATATATATTCACGGAGACTCGAAACCGTTTGTTGGGCTCAAGGGATAATATGTTATTGAACGGGAGACGATTTTGGAATGTAATTTAACAAAAACCTATACCTATACCTATACTGTACATTTTTATCTGCGATTGTTATTAAAAGGAAAGCACAAACGTTTGAAACTGTTTCATAACCTCATCTACTACTCGCTATATGATACTCATGCATTATTAGTATTACACTCGCTGAGAATTTATTTAATAGCGAACCAGCCCGTTCGTGCCTGCATTCTGATAAAAAAGACAGCGGCGTACCAGTATTTAGACACATCCTGTGGTAATGGATGTTAAAACATTAAACATTTATTATCAAAATGTCCGGGGTTTGCGCACAAAGTCACATAATTTTTTCTCAAGCGTCTCGCATCAGGACTTGGATATAATATGCATAACGGAGAGTTGGTTGACATTGAGTTTTTGTGACCGGGAATATTTTGACTGTAGGTATGAAGTGTTCCGATGTGACAGATCGGAAGAAGCAAGCGGCGCCGAGCGGGGTGGCGGGGCAATCGTGGCAGTACCTACGAAGCGAATTCCAGCCGCTTAGACGAGATTGGCCGTGCCCTTCGCCGGCCTCTTCGGAATGCGTATGGGTATCATTACCGCTGACAAATCATAATCGCAATACGGGCATGCAATATCTAAATATAGGATGCGTCTACATTCCGCATGGACCTCAATACCTTGATACTTTGATACAATTCTTTGACTTGGCCGGTATTCTTATATCAGAGAGGCCGAATGATAAATTTATTATAACCGGCGATTTTAATATTTCAGACGCTCATTGGACAGTTTCTGCCATTGGTAACGATTTAATTTTAGCACCTAGTGGTACCCGCGCTATCCAATCTTTATATGATTTTATGTCCTACACAAATTTTAAACAATTTAATAGTATTCATAATGTAAATAATAAAATTCTCGATCTTATCCTGACTGACGTCGATTGTTGCACTGTAAGTAGTAATGATTTAATTTTAACAGGTGAAGACTTACACCATAAAGCGTTACTCGTGGAGATTTCAATATCATACGCGCCTCCCATCAAGGGTATCCCAGCAAAGGTTTTTAAATTTGACTCAGCAGATTACAATCTACTGAATAGCGAGCTATCAGGTATCGATTGGGTTAGTTTATTTTACAATTTGGGAACTGAGGATATCGTTCACAAGTTTTACGATATTTTAAATAATTTAATAATTAAATACATACCTCAACGTACCTTAAGTACATCTACATCGCGTCCAGTCTGGTACAGTAGACCACTGAGAAAATTGCTAAATGAAAAAGCTAAATATCACAGACTCTGGAAGCGGTATGGTAACCCCTTAGATTACCAAAGTTATAAATTATTAAGAAAAAGATTCGCTAAATTAGAGACAGCCTGTTATAATGATTATATAAAGTATTCAGAAGAAAAAATAAAAACCCATCCTAAATTTTTCTGGACATATCTTAAATCGATCCGTTCAAACAAGGTACTTCCAAAGTTGATGTCTTATAAAGGTATTTCCACAACTGACACTAAGCAAATCTGTAATCTTTTTAATGATAACTTCCACTCTGTTTTTGAAAAACCCATTTCTGACCCTATTGATATAGATACTCTGCGCCCTCCTGTGGATGCGGTTCTAGATGTCAGTTCTATAGAAATTACACAAGATATAGTTCTCAAATACTTAAAGACAATAAATACAAATAAGGGTTCCGGTACTGACGGTATACACCCCCTTCTTATAAAACGGTGTGCTGATACATTAGCGTTGCCTATTACATTAATTTTTATGAGCTCTCTTGGATCTGGGTGTGTTCCTGAAATGTGGAAACGAGCTTGGATCACACCTATTGCCAAGGGTACTGTCAGTGATGATGTGGAGAAATATCGGCCAATCTCCAAGTTGTGTCAATGTAGCAAAATTTTTGAAAAAATAGTTACAACTCAATTATCCGCAGCTGTTGTTCGCCATATTTCTCCAAATCAACACGGCTTCTATAGGGGTAGGAGTGTTGAAACAAATTTACTCAGTCTTACGGAATATGCTCTGAATGCCATGAACGAGAACTGTCAGGTCGACGTGGTATACACAGATTTTGCCAAGGCATTCGACAAAATCTGTCATAAAACATTATTGTTGAAGCTCTGGAGTCTGGGTATCCACGGCGACTTATTTAGGTGGATAAAGTCGTATGTGGAAGACAGATGTCAAGCGGTTGTTTTGGGTGGTCTTTGCTCCTCATACAAATACATCAGCTCGGGAGTGCCGCAGGGCTCTCATTTGGGACCATTGCTATTTGTTATATATGTTAATGATTTACCAAAATCCATCAAAAGTTCCTTTTCACTTCTATACGCTGATGATACAAAAATTTTTCGAATCATACGTGACGAAAACGACTGTAAAGCTCTTCAAAGCGATTTGTTGCATTTTGAACTATTCTGCAGCACAAATAAGTTATTTTTAAACTGTGATAAATGTCATGTCATATCTTTTACCAGGAAGAAAAATACAATAAAATTTGAATATACATTATGTAATGGGGCTTTGAGGCGCGTTACAGAGACACGTGACCTGGGTGTTCAGCTGGACAGCCAACTCACATTTGTACCACACATAGACTCTGTCTTAAAAAGAGCTTATAAACAGTTGGGTTTCATTTTACGCGTTGGCAAACCTTTCAAAAAAGCACTGACCTATAAGCTGTTATATAACAGTTACGTTAGGAGTCATCTTGAATTTGCTGGTACAGTTTGGCACCCCTTTTTTAAAAATCATATCGAGCGGATAGAAACTTTACAGAGTAAATTCATGAAATCTTTGGAATACAGGAAAGGTAACTCTTATATAGATTATCCGACCTCTTTACAGCGTCACAAAATGATGAAGTTATGCAACAGACGTGACTGTATAGACATCATATTCTTACACAAACTGCTTAATAATATTATTGATGCCCCAGAATTACTACGCGGTATTCTTCTTCGTGTACCTCGTAGGCAGGAACGCGGCTGTCGTAATAAAAACCTTTTTTCGATTGCATTTAGTAGAAGTTGTTATGTCTCGAATAGTTTTATTAGACGTAGTTGTTATACCTATAACAATGGGTTTGTTGAAATTGATTTGTTTTGTAGCTCCTTGTATTGTATAAAAAAAGAATTAAGAATTCACTTTGGATTGTAAATGTATAGTGTTTATTTTTATTTTGGTTCTATGATTGTAGTGTATAATATGTATTTTAGATTGCTTAGTGAATTAAGGGAACTATAGGTCTACATTTAAGAAATTCTTGTAATCTAATTTGTTTAAGACTGTTTGTTCCTAAATAAATATAAATATAAAACGTAATTTTATTCTAATAAACAATCTTTTAATACTTTTTTTATGTGTTTTTCATTACATTACACTGAACTAAATGCCAATCAAAAAGTACTCGATACCTGAGTAACTCGATACTTTTGATGCGAGTACGATACCAGCATCGATTACTTTTCTTGCGATACTACTCATGAGTATGGTATCGATGCTTTTGTTTCGATAGCATATCCCTAAACCCAAATCGCAAAGAACGAATTAGGCTTGTAGCAAAGTATCGATACATAGATATATCGATATTTTTAGCCGATATATTTTGATCCAATATATCGATACAAAATATCCACTATCGAAAAAAGTCTCAAAATCGATATCAATTTACGGCTTCCAGCGGAGCATGTGAAGAACAGAGTTTTCTCTAATTTAGCTACCAGACAAATACTGGTTTGCGTTATTTAATAAATAACCTTTGTTTTATTAGTGCGTGGTCTAAAATTTACAATTGATATTACTGAGCTAGGCTAAACTATATATATTATTATTTTAAAACGTAAAATGTCCTCTAAAAATTTGACCGATACATCGTTTTTTTTTCCTGATATATTCAGGCCAATATTATTTATTTTTTATAAATATCGATAGAGATATATTTTTTCACCTTTGACATCCCTAGAACGAATAGGGTTAACATCCTCAAAATAAATGTCTACCATTTTGTTGTAAGTGTTGTCTGTCAGCGGTCAATGTAATATACATAATAATTCTAAGCATAAAAAATAAAGTAGAAGACGTGAAAAGAAAATTATTCCAGTGCTCTAGCACAATGGTATTATTTACCTTAGACTATTTACTCTATAGACGGAGTGTCACTTTCGCGATTTCGTAGAAAAATAAGGCGCACAACTGTGGGCCGCCATTCAAACAGTCTGCTTTGAGCTGAAATTGGAGACGCATGCGTTGTACAGTTTCACAGGTCATCAAAATTTGATAAAAAATGCCTTGCTGTGCGATTAAAGTGTGTAGAAATTACAAAGGACGAATAAAAGCAAATCACAAGCCATCATTTCATCGGGAAGTCAACCTAAATTCGTTGTATTTCGTAAAACATTAAGTACTTGTTGATTTCACATGATTCACACTTTACGTTTTATTAGTGTTGCCAGTTTTTCAATGCAAAATTTCCCCACAAATTACAACTATGCTCGCACCTAAGTGCTTTTGAACATGAGGTGATAAACTAGCATCACCTTTTTCCATACGGGGTGGCAAAATCACAGTTGTGACCAAATTCAGTCATACTCCGTAGTTACTAGTCCGATTTGCTTCAAAATCTATATCTGGGAATCCTGCTAGAGTCAACACACAAGTACAACTAAAACATAATAATGTAATAAATGATGTATATGTTACGGCTAAAGCTAGGTGTGAAACTAAACTTAAGTTTAGCCGGCTAGTCTTAAGATTAATTTCGAGCGTCGGCTAATGTCCGAAATAATGTTCATTGCGATAAATGATTTCAACATTAGTCGGCTAAACTGCAGTTTAGCCTCGACGCTGTTGAGGCTAAAGATGGGTGAGAAAATATGGTTGACATTAGCCGACTAAACTTAAGTTTATTTTTCAGTATACCTAGGCTAATGCTGAAAAATTACCGTCTTAATCTGGAATAAGTGATGATGTGGGATGTAGCCGTAAACACTGCGGTAGCTTTGGTGAAGGATAAAGGGGGTGAAGGAAGGGACGTAAGAACAACAAAAAATACATATCTCGTCTTATTAAAGTTTTTTTCTCTCACCCCCTTTACTCTTCACCGCAGTGTTTTGACCTGATATTAGAAATAGCTTTCTCATCTGAATAAAATTACCTCACCCCGCTCCCCGCAGTCGCACGAATACTTCGTTTTTAACATTAGCTAACTAATGTCTAACATTAACCGAAACGCATTGGCTAATGTGCAATCTAGCCGATTAAAGATGACATCCGTTATCACAAACGAACATGACTTCAGACATTAGCCGAGGCTCGAAATTAATCTTAAGACTAGCCATTTTTATTATTTAGAAGTCTGATTTCACATCTCTTACTGCATTTCCAATTAAAAGATGGGCCTGAAAAACCCTGCGCATGTAAGGTGGGGTCTTTTTTTGACGCTACCTATTGAAAAAGGATTAAATAAATACTCAGTCATTTTCTTTTCAGTAATTTGTCTACCAGTCGCTATATGAATTAGTTTATTACTTGAGAATATTATGCATTATGTAGTGCCTATGAATATTATACATTATGTAGTACCAAATTAGTCATACCATACCATTAGCTACACCAAAGATAGATATTTAAGTTAAATCTGTGAAGATAAAAAATAGATAGTTGCGTACTTAACCGAAATTCAGCTAACATAATATGGTTAAAATGAGTTTAGTTTATTCACCAAGTTTATTTATTTAGGTTATACTGTAGAATAAATGATCGAAGGTAATCCACCAACTTGTACAGTTTCCCTACTTTTTCCGGTAGCATTGCTTTTGTGGCAACATTTGACACGCACACAGATTAACAGGTCGCGAGCGTTCCAACATGTCGACACGCACACTAGCATGCTAAAGTTGGCCTGTTTTCACCGCTGTCATTCAGTACTGACGCGGTATCTAGTGTTTGTATATGTAATCTAAGTTATTTACCAATTATACTCTCCGATGGCAAGAAAGACCAGATACAATTTGGTACACAATTAACGATATTGTGGAAATCGTAAAATCACCTGTCAAGAATAATAAGGTAATAAGGGAGGCTTTTTCAAAGTTACTGAAATAGAAAAGATTTTGCATAACATGTCTAGTTACTTAAAATATTTATTTTAATTAAGCCTGAAATGGCCTGACTGAATACGTAACAAACTTAGACTATTTACTCTATAGACGGAGTGTCACTTTCGCAATTGCGTCGAAAAATAAGGCCCACAACAGTAGGCCGCCATTCAAACAGTCTGCCTTGAGCTGACATTGGAGACGCACGCGTTGTACAGTTTCACAGGTCATCAAAATTTGATAAAAAATGCCTTGCTGTGCGATTAAAGTATGTAGAAATCACAAAGGACGAATAAAAGCAAATCACAAGCCATCATTTCAACGGGAAGTCAACCTAAATTCGATGTATTTCGTAAAACATTAAGTAAATTTCTTGTTGATTTCACATGATTCACACTTTACGTTTTATAAGTGTTGCCAGTTTTTCAATGCAAAATTTCCCCACAAATTACAACTATGCTCGCACCAAAGTGCTTTTGAACTTTGTTCATTGCTATAAATGATTTCAACATTAGTCGGCTAAACTGCAGTTTAGCCTCGACGCTGTTGAGGCTTAAGATGGGTGAGAAAATATGGTTGACATTAGCATAACTAAACTTAAGTTTATTTTTCAGTATATCTAGGCTAATGTTGAAAAATTACCGTCTTAATCTGGAATAAGTGATGATGTGGGATGTAGCCGTAAACACTGCGGTAGCTTAGGTGAAGGATAAAGGGGGTGAGCAAAGCGAAGCCCCCTTTATCCTTCGTGTTAGGTTGAACATGTAAAAACAACAAAAATACTTATACTCGTCTTACTATAGTTTTTCTTCACTCTTCACCTAAGCTACCGCAGTGTTTTGCCCTGATATTAGAAATAGCTTTCATATCTGAATAAAATTACCCCGCTCCGCTCCCCGCAGTCGCACGAATACATCGTTTTTAACATTGGCTAACTAATGTCAAACATTAACCGAAACGCATCGGCTAATGTGCAATCTAATAGATTAAAGATGACATCCGTTATCACAAACGAACATGACTTCGGACATTAACCGAGGCTCGAAATTAATCTTAAGACTAGCCATTTTTCTTATTTTGAGGTCTGATTTCACATCTCTTACTGCATTTCCAATTAAAAGATGGGCCTGAAAAACCCTGCGCATGTAAGGCGGGGTCTTTTTTGACGCTACCTATTGAAAAAGGATTAAATAAATACTCAGTCATTTTCTTTTCAAAAATATTTAGTTGCTACTTAACCGAAATTCAGCTAACATAATATGGTTAAAATGAGTTTAGTTTATTTACCAAGTTTATTTATTTAGGATATACTGTAGAATAAATGATCGAAGGTAATCACCAACTTGTACAGTTTCCCTACTTTTTCCGGGAGTATTGCTTTTGTGGCAACATTTGACACGCACACAGATTATCAGGTCGCGAGCGTTCCAACATGTCGACACGCACACTAGCCTGCTAAAGTTGGCCTGTTTTCACCGCTGTCATTCAGTATTAACGCGGTATCTAGTGTTTGTATAATCTAAGGTAACAAACTATGTACGAGGGTGGATCCAAAAGTTCTAAGCATATCCCTAACGATGACCTTCATGTTATTTCATATTATCTATTATCTCTTGATTTAATCTCGCGCTGCTATATCTATATTTTTCTATGAATATATATTTAATCTCGTAAGTTAATAGATTCCTTTCAGCACTCTTGTTTAATTAGGGGTTGGTTTTCCAACACTGACTCTTTGATACTTAGTAAAATTGGTAACTAGGGGGTAGATAGGGTTTACCTTGAACCATTTATCCAGTTTTTAATACTAGGAGTTAAGTATTTAATTAATTATTAATTAATTAAACTTACGAATATTATCATGAGAAACGGAACGTTTTTCGTAAAATTTGGGCTAAGAGCATATGATGAATGTCAGTTAGACTTAGAATGTGTGGAACGGAACGTAACGTCGATGTTTGAACGTAAAAAAAAACGTTGCTGGGTTAATGTGTGTGTGTGTCAAGTCATTCCGTTTTTCTTCGAGTTGCGTGAATGTTCTCTCTTGCTTGTTTTGTGCTATTGGGCAAAATACTGCGGTAGCTTAGGTGAAGGGTAAAGGGGGTGAGCGGAGCGAAGCCCCCTTTATCCTTCGTATTAGGTTGAACATGTAAGAACAACAAAAATACTTAAAACATAATAAGTGTTTGCTGATCCTTTTTTGCTGTGAAAATCAGTATTTTTGATGTGCAATTAATGTTGCGTGAATGTTCTCTCTTGCTTGTTTTGTGCTATTGGGCAAAATACTGCGGTAGCTTAGGTGAAGGGTAAATTTTTATCCTTCGTATTAGGTTGAACATGTAAGAACAAAAAAAATACTTAAAACATAATAAGTGTTTGCTGATCCTTTTTTGCTGTGAAAATCAGTATTTTTGATGTGAAATTAAATACTTGCCTTTTTTATGAGCCCTAGTAGCCGGAGCTAAGGCGATTTCGAACATCAATACTACAAACAATGACTTTTTGTAAAAATCCTATAGTAAAAAATAACCTCAAAATGAATTTTTGAAAATTCATAACAAAAAAACCATACATTTCCTAGACTGGATATTTTACAGGGGGGTTACTTCCTCCCCCCCACTCCCCCCCTCCCCCCGCTCCCTCCCCCCTCCCCCTCCCCCCTCCCCCCCACAACCTCATACGAAAGAGTCAGTGTTGGAAAAAATACCCGTAATTAGGGTCTAGGTCGGTATTTATTAAGTTATTGTTTAGGTTACTTTCTTTAGTTTGTGTTAGTATATTTTTTATAATTTGTGTTAGTATATTTTTTATAATTTGTTAGTATATTTTTTATAATTTAAAGTTTGTGTTATATATTTTATGTATGAATAATTTATGTAATATTGATAATACATAGTTCCTTCTCTTGTTCATCAAAGATTGCAAATCCTCTCGCAAACCTATTCAGAGATTGAATAGGTTTGCGAGAGGTATTGCCAGGATATGTAGCGCAGCTTTTATTTCTTCGTTTGTCATGTTGTCAGACCCAGGACTTTTTCTAATTTTAGACGATGAATTTGTTTAATAATTTTTGTTTCTTTCCAGATGATTAAATGGTTTTCTGATGAATATGTAGAAATAGAGTGGATCTTCGAAGTCGTTGTAATCGTTGATTCCCTTGCTGTATAATTGTTTATAGAACGCTAAGATGTCTTCTCGGTTTATCACTTCTTTAGAAACGTTTTTCAGACTCGGGATCCATGTACCTATTTGTTAATTTAGCATATATGCGCGTATTACGTTTCTTCTTTTCTTTATGTGTTTGTCTATTATTTTTAGCCATGTTCTGTATAGTCTCTTTTGATAGATTTGTTAGTAGCTTTATACATTTCTGATAGATCTTTTCTAGTCTCTGGTGTTCTTGGTTTCTTGGTTTGCAGTGTAAATCTTCGATTTATCAATTGTACTGTTTCATTTGACTGGATATTTCTTGTTTTTTTTTGTTTTTTTCTTGTTGTTTTCAAGCTGTTATTTATTTTGTATTCTATTCTGTCATAGAAGGTCTGTACTGTATCTTCCTGTGATATAATGATGTCTTCTTTCTGCGTGGTAAGTTGCTCTAGGGATTTTTTAATTTCCTCTACAGATTTTAGAATACTTGTTTGGCTTTTTGAATTTGGCTCTATATTTCTGTGGGTCATTCAATAGGATTGCTCTTACCATTCTGTGGTCGGTTGCAAAGAGCACCTTGTTTAGTTCCTCTAAATCGCTGTTTTTCTATGGAAGTTGGATAATATGAAATCAATTTCGTTCTCCATAGTTTCATCAGGTGGTATCCAAGTCAGTTTACGATTTGCTTTTTTCTTAATATAATGTAATGTAATGGTAATGAAAAGTTTGATTTCCAAGGCATGTTTTAATAGTGTTTCCCTTCTTGGGGTTCTTATGCCATAACCAATGTCACCCATAACAAGTTGCGCTTCTTGTGCTGGATAACCAGTTTTCTCCCATTATTATCGTGTTTCGACAAGTATGATTCTTAGCTTCATTTAATGTTTTGTAAAATAACTCAATTTCTTCTTAATTTTTATACGCTTTCAGTTGGTGCATATACTTGAAGAGAGACTCATGGGAAAGTTATTTACTGTAATTTTCAGCAGTGCGTCTTTATCTGAGAACTCAATAAAGGAGTTGATATTGTTCTTGTGTTCATTCTTGATTAAGAAGCCCACGCCAAACTCTTTCTTAGTGTTGCCACTGTGGCATGGAATAAATTATTTGTGTTCTTCTATTCCATAGTCTGGCCTTCTGGTCTTACTCAGGCCGATGACATCGCTATAGGTGAGCATTTATTATTTGAAGAGTTCCCTCGATTTCTCCATGATCCCATCATCAGGTTCTGACTGACGTTGATAATTTGTTGAGGAGCTCTCCTGGGACGTCACCATCACATCGACTTCACCTTATGCAATATGACGAGAATACATTACTTAGCAACCGTTACACTTAATTTATAAAGTAACCAAATCGCGACCTAAGGGGTTACCTAGTATTGAGTTCCGGTGGCCATCTGTGGTCTTCATTATCAGTTCCACTTGAAAAATGTGTGCTTCCTGAGAGTAAACGCATTAGTTACTATGAAAAAAATAAAAAGCTTTATAGGTCTGATTATAATATTTGAAGAGTTCCTTCGATTTCTCCAGGGTCCCATCATCAGATCCTGACCTGGTGGCAATGGGACTAAACGGAAGGTAAGCCCTCTCAATCAAAAAAATAATAATTCCAAATCACTGAACATACCTATATAAAAACATGAAAAATACCGAAATTTAAAATAGAAAAACTCCCGACTGTGGTACACTAAAAAGCGCAAAACAAGCCGATTTGACTCACGTAATTATTGAGATTCGATAAATTAAATTTAAATACAAGCGGTACCCTCTCTCTTCAATTTAATTGGTCCCGCCTGCATTTAAGCTCCTGAAATATAAACCTGTGATTTTCGTTGTACTTTTACAATTTTTGACAAATTCAAATCTGGGTTTTGATAAAACTTCAGACCTCTGCGATGCTTTTCAGCGAGATATCGGCTTTCACGTATATTTAACCGTTTCAATGGCGCGGCCATGGGGTATTTTGTAGCACAGATTCAAAAATATAAACCAAGGGTTTTTAAAAAAAAAAAATTTTTTTTTTACAAATTCGATCTGTTATTTTGCTAAATGTCAGGTCTCTGAAAAGCTAGTCTTAAAGATCTCCGTGGCCGCGCGTTTCTCCACGTATCACTGGCGCGGCCTTTTTCAAACCCTTATAATTTTTTAAACATAGCTTTGACAAATTTATGGTTTTAGAAATCACATTTTACAATTTTTTACAAAACCTTGGCATTGTTTTTTTCAGAAAATATCGCCGCTCCGTCGCCGCTCCATCGAAACGCACACACAAGGCCGAAGGATAATCGCATCCGTGATTCCGATCTCATCAATCATACACACACACACACACACACCCATTACCTGCACATATACCTGTAACTGTAATACTGATGGGGTCATGTCATAGAAATAAACCATTAGAATGAAACATCGTATTGTCAGGTATGCATGCATAATTTTAATTCTTCACACTTCCTATGTAAGATAAGATGAGTGTATTTCTACCCATTCCATAATCTCCACAACACATCAAAATGTTCAGTCAGACCATTTGTTCACATCAAAGATTTCAAACTATAAAACCACTAATACTTAAAGTCCTATTTACATATTAAAATAACGGAATATTCTCAAAATTATATTCTACATAGTTAGGTCTTTATTACTTGTCACTAATCATACCTACATACCTACTTAGTTAGGGTCAGTGGTGTATTTCCGCAAATATCCGCCATACGTTTTGGATATTGATGACGTTGTCATCGATTGTATGGCGGGTTGCTAACCTGTTTATCGCGAGATGGTACTCAAAGCCCCTATAACATTCAACACTTCATTTTCAGAATTCAGAAACAAGCATGCGCAGAAATAACATCATGAGCAATGCAGTTCATCAGTTCCATCGCCACAGTCGTCCACACCGTCGCAGATGGTTGTCTTCAGGACGCAGCGGCGGTTCCGGCAGCGTATCTCTTGAGAGCCGCATGCGCCGTCGCAGCCTTGGGGCTCGTCGCTACCGTCCTCACAGTCGGCCAGACCGTCGCAGAACCTCGATGCGGTTATGCACTGACCGTTCGTGCAGGTGAACTGGTCGCCTGGACATGCTGTTGGAAAAGATTGTGTGATGAATTAAAAACGTTTGCTGCTGCCACACTAGAGCAATGAGATATACCAGCCTCGAATCGCAGAACTCGAATAGAAAAAAGTATATCGATAGTATTGTCGGCGGGGCGCCTATTTTCTTTGGAGACTGACTGCCAAATACGGCATTTTGCGCCCAGATCTCGAGTATCTACATCTCAGAGACAGCTAGCTATCACATTTTACTTCTAATCTTTTAATCTTAGGGCTGTTCCAGCCGCGGCGGCGCCAATTTAATGGTAGATGCTAGCGAGACGGCACGCTAAATAGATAGTAAAATCTGCTATCAATTCTGTGAGATGAGAGCCTTGAAAATATTTTCATCAAAAGTTACCTCAAATTATTTGTATAGTAGGTGAGCAAAGTAAGGAAAAATAAAAGCTATTATGGGGAGCTGCTTGCGAAGAACTATTGTTAGAGTAGAGACAACCTTTCAGCAAGTTGGGCACTCTATAGATAGTTTATCTGCTTAATCCTCTTCTGGATATTAGAAGTCTTATGTATGCCCATATGTGCATGTAAGTGTTCATCGAAGTTATATGCATAATCTTATGCCGTGGCAAGTTTCCAATAAGCAGGAAGTGGCTATAGGAAGTCCCGTTAGGTTGAGTGAGCACATTCATAACCCAGTTTCGTGATACCCGAAAGGTGTTGAGGCGCCCAGTTCAGTTAATTTCTCGTAATTTGGAGGTGTATAATAATTATTATTTATATATTATTTTTACCTGTGGTGCAGTTTAATTCGTCAAACCCGTCATAGCAGTCAATGACACCATCGCACCTTTTGGAGTTTGGAAAGCATGATATGGAGTGGCCGCAGTGAAATTGCTTCGTTAGGTCACAGTCTGTAAGATGAGATATTTATTAGATGACTCTCCTAGCAACTTAGAAACATGAAATCCTCAACTTGGAATCTGGTAGCGTATCTGCCTCTGCCACCCTATCCAGTATCTAGCATGATATTATTATATTTTACGATATTTCTTAGCGGCGGCTTTAATTATAATTTAAACAACATTTACTGTGAGACCTTGCAATAAGTATATTGGCTGAAATCCAAGCATAAATGAGGGCTACAGCGCAAATAGAATTGTTTATACTTTACGAAACTTAAGACACATACAGTTGTAGTTAAGTACTTACTGCAGTGCATTTCATCAGACCGGTCATAACATTGTATGGTGCCGTCGCAACGCGCCTGCTTATCCACACACAGCCCGTTCCGACAGCGCCACTCCTGGGCGGTGCAGGTCATCAGGGTCAGTAGCCGGCAGACTCTGACTGCCCTGGCTCTGTCTACGAGCTGACAGGCCTCAGTCTCCAGAGCGCAGAGGCCACCACAACCTGATATAAAGAAAAGGTGTAAGGTACATAAGCCGGGCGGGGATAAAAAGAGCCCTAGGGCATTGTATAATCTTCCGTTAGATGGCAACACCGGCCGAGGCAACTGCACGAAAGTGTACACGCGCTATATATCTATCTGGTACATTTGGTGGTGATTCAGATGTGATAATGAAAAATCGCAATGTAAGAGATCAACTAACCTGTAGGATCGTCAGTGTCGACGGCTTTCTTACAGATCGGGGTACCGCTGCTTTCATTCAACATACAAACTTCACCTGTTTGGCACGAGCAAAACTTGACGGACAAGTCTCTATTATTAATCTCCTTTGGCTTCTCTTCACTCTTTCTTCCATCTTTAGGATAGGTCTTTATATTCTTGCGAATTTTGGCTATAAGATCTGTGAGCTTAGAGCTGTTTTCTGTTGTTATCACTAAAGCTTCTACCGAGCTGTAAGTCCTACTCGTAGTATCTACATAACGTGTAGGTTGTAAATCAATGTTAGTGATAGCCATCGTCTTATTCGTCGTCTTAATGGAACTTGTAATCTTGGTTGGCACGGCTATTGAGCTTTTGTTCGATTTAAGATTTGGACTAGTTAAATTGACCAAAACAAAACTTATAACTACTATAGCTACTATCATAACACTTATTGAGCACGCTTGAATTTGAGTCCTTTTCTTTACTGGGCTGTCAGTCAAAGCTAAGCTGACTATACATCCGATGCCTTTGAGACTCTTTCTCAGTCTCCTGTGGTTTACATTAGTAGGATGAGTATCATATGTGGCATATTTATGACGTACACTGGAGTCTACTTGCCGGGATATTGAAGGAATGCACTGATTCGTCTGATTGCTCTCAGTGTTGGAGGGTTCATTGTCCCTTGCAGAACTTCTATTGTTGTTACTTGACGTTATAGACACCGCGTCGACTTCACATCTACTATCGGTAAATCCATTACTCAATAGATTCTTCCCATTCGGAGTGGAATGATTGTTTGGTAAAAAAGTATTTATTGGCGATTTGATTTCATATTTTCTAACTTTTCCTTTGCATGTGTAGCAGTACTTTATCATCTTGTTATTGTCAATTATGTTTGCGTTATTGATAATGGCGTTGCGTAAGTAACTATTCGACCACAAATGTGAGCAGTAAAAGGAATCCCAATTGGAAGAAGAGCCATCGAGTATATCAGAGGTTGCTGTGGCAATGCCACCTTCGATGTTGGATAGAGACATTGTGGTTTAAGGCTTACTGTTCGTATGTTCCATCATTACAAAGGACTACATTCAGTGCCTGAAAAGAGAAGGAAGCATTTTAAAGAACTGAAAACACTTAGCTAAATGTGGTTATTAAAAGTTATAATATTTGGCTTTTTCAGAGTTCAGTCCTTAGTATGATAGATGTGACATTGATATACTAGGTCGGGCCATTAATTTTGTCACATACAATAAATGAAATATTTAAGATATACTTATATCAAACGAAAGGTTACAAAATACAGATTTAAAAGACATTTAATCTATTCAAACCAACGCTATTTTCGATACAAGCCTTTAATCTGCGCGGCCAGTCATCGATAGAAGCACGCACGACAACTTTAATCAGGGATGCTTTGAGAGACACCATATAGAAATGATGGTTAGCGCAGACCTTCTCCTCTAAGTACCAACTGCCATATTTTATAATCCAATGGATTCAAGTCTGGACTCGAGGAGGGCCAGTCTTCGTGTCTGATTAGTCGATTCCACGGAGGAGAGCCAATTCCCTGAATCGTTTGTTTGTACGATAAACGAACCTCAATGTTTTTTTTTTCAGAATTTCGAAATTCTCAGTTGGCGCGTGACCCCAGCGTTGCAATGCAATTACCGCGACTCTATCGTGTTTTCGCGTCCACTCCATTTTTGAAAATAAAGAAAATTAAAGAAAACCTATAAAATTTGTTTATTGATATATTCGTATATCGAACGCCCATAGCTTTTTTGGATCGCGTTCTAAATTCGAAATTTGATGAATGTGACAAAACTTATAGCCCGACCCATGTAACTTTGAAACCTTCAACTCTTCCCCTCAGGCAACCAGCCAGCAAAAGAAAAATATTGACAAAAATATTAATACAATCAATAGAATATTAAGTAATCTGGTGAAGACTGTCAATTACAGGACTGGATAGTTTGTTTCAACCTTTAACACCAGTTCCATCTGGTGTCTCGTGCACAACTGCACGGCGGTTTGAAAGAAAGAGCTAACACCCGTTTACCGTTAAAATAAACATAGACGGTGGGTAATGTGATAGCTTCACGTAAGCCTCATTCAGTATTAATTAAGTGTGTAAATGACACCACTTGAGTTAAGCCCGTGACTTGTCAAGGGGTTGACAGGGCTTTCAACTTAGCCTTAAATTCCACTTTTCAGTCTGGGAAAGTTAGTGATTTTGATGCAGGTGACATGGTTTTTTTTTGTCTTACGTTAAGTTCGGAAAAAAACACCACTGAAGTTTGAATCGAACCGAATTAATAAGTGTGTTTCAGAAGACATATTTTTATGATTAGCGATTGCTTAGTATGAATTAACATTAACACAGATGAACGAGGGTTTGGTGGTACTTAGTTTATTTTAATTAAATACGATTTTCTAACCTCAATGTTTTATAACTAGGTATTAGGCAACTACAAGCAAATGAAGCACGCAAGCAAATCCAGAATTTCTAGGTCATCTGATCTGAAACTACGCTACGGCTAAGTTACACACTACAGACTTTCAGCGCATCACGATCAGCTGACAGTCTCTTCCTCTGTTAATGCGCTAATCTTATTTAATTGAATACTCACACACATCTCGCCTTCAGTGTAGTTCACTAGCAACTGATAACCTGCAGTTATCGATGGTTCAATTCTAAAAATTAATTATAATATATTGTCGAGTGGAAGCCACGGGCACGTCTGGTTGCTGTGCCAGCGCGTGCCTTGTATTGGACTGCCGTTGCTCTGACAACGTTCAAACAACTCTACACCAGCACCTTCACCCTGAGCGACGTGGGAGAAGGACGAAGATACCTATTCGTAGAGGAAGGCGAGGGACAGAACAATGGGGTTGGCAGTACGGTGGCGTATGGTGTCGGTAGCCTGGGCCCGTGCTCACTGAAGAGTGACGGGCACCAACGAACGAACATCTGTCCGCATGCACCTTGTGCGCCGGTCGACACGACACCCTATTCCCGCATCTACTACATTAATGCTTTGATAGAATGTAATAAAGTTCATCAACTGTCCAATTTACGGTAATTGATACATGTTAAATCAACCCGAAGTACCATACTCAAACAAGTATCGCCATAACGCGTAACGCTCAATGTAGCGTCTCAGGAATGCATGGTTCCGGTCTATAATATAAAGATAATATTGATTGACCATGATGATATACATAGTAATTAGATAACCGCAATAGGGTAAATATTACGTTCCTGGGAAATTCGTACAATTCCTAGTTTGTACAACAGTACTGAGAGTTTTAGTTCGTTCAATATGTTTTTACTTATTCGTACAATAACCCAATTCGCCCCCACGATAATAATGCAATTTTTTTTAATTACAAAACTTCCTCAGGAGATTTGTCTACTCCTAGTCCCAACTTTTAGTAAAATTATTTAATTTTGAAAAGGGCCGAAATAAAAGATTTATCGCTGTCTCATTTTGTTTATTATTTACATGTTATCTTAAGTTCATTTATGTAATGCGTGATGTGTATGAGAGGGATAACGGACAAATATTGCTAAGTTTTGATTTGCCTAGGCTAAAAACCTCTTGATGAGATATGTACTACAAATAGGTACTTTCTTTAGAAGCGGTAAGCAATTCTTGTTTTCTTGGCCTTGTTTTAGACCAGTGCTACTCAAAGTGGGGTACGCGAACCCTTAGGGGTTCGTCATTTGATGGTAGGGGGTACGCGAAAAGATTTGCGTAATGGCGGCTGGATGGCTGGCAAGCAATAATTACGACACTCATGGCACGCGTGACAGCGCGCGCGCGATAACTGAGAGCATAAATGCTGGTTTGAGTATTAAGCAACAGAAGTCATTACTATTAATGTCCGCAGATGAAACTCTTCAAGCTGATTTCAGAAGGATGTCTTTGATTGATTTTTGGACAGTTAGACAGGAAGAATATCCCGAACTCTCACGAAAAGCGGTGAATTTTCTTCTACCGTTTGCAACAACATGTGAGAGTGGGTTTTCACATCTAGTAATGATAAAAACCAAGTACAGAAATCGACTTAATGTTGAGCCAGAATTAAGATTAAAATTGTCCAAAACTGCTCCTAAAATCAACTCCATTTGCGACAAGAAACAAGCCCATCCATCACATTAATATTAAAAACATATTTATTTTTGTCACTGTCATGCCTTTTATTAAAATAAAAAAACGTGTTAACAAGAATTTATTATTTTCATTTTGAAAGGAGCGGGGTTAGGGGTTCGCAGTCATTTGGCAACATTAACAGGGGTACGTGGGGCCATAAGTTTGAGAAACCCTGTTTTAGACGTTAGAAGATATTCTACGAATTCGTGACCAAATTGTGTGAATCAGGGTTTTTATCGATTTTACAAATTAGGAATTGTACGAATTGCCTACGAATGAAATAGTACGTAAATTGTATTCATTGTGTCGTCTGTCCGTCAATTCATGTGTTATTAATTAGTTTATCTACACACGTATCATAAACCCTCTTTACTGCGTCCAAAAACCGCACGTTACAATCAGCATAATGTTAAACTACTTTGTAAAAACTCATTTCATATCTGAATATTGAACAGTATGACCATAATGTGTATTTTTTTTACATATTATGACATTCAAATTTCGAACGCCGACGCCCGCCTGCATGCCGCCCCCCCTACTTTGTCTGTGAAGTTGGTACTACAGAACAAGCTAAGCAACTCAATGCCACAATGCCGGTCAAACATGCGGTTCCTGAACACATCAAAGAGAGCTTATGATATATGTGTAGATAAACTAGTGTATCTAACTGTACATAATTAGAGTGGAGTGATATTATCAAAAGGTCACAGAGACTGCACATTTACACACCACAGAGTCACATCATCACAACAGAAGCGCATCGATAAAGATCTTTATCACTTTTAATAATATTTTGAGACCTAAGAACATAAAAAGCCTCTTTTGCACGTTTTTATTTTATTTACTACATATTTGATTTTCAACAAAACATCGAGTTTAAAGTAACGTCAAACAGGCAATTGTTTTAAGATACCCCATCAGAGGAAGTGACGTAGCTATGCGTCAGTCTCCCTGTCCGTTTCTATGCGAAAAAAGGAAAAAGAGATTGGCGCATAGCTCTGTCCCTTACCGACAACAACTATTATGTCACTTCCGCTTTAGGTCCGTTTCCGCGCCAAACTGCAACTGACAGTTTGAAGTTTTGAACCCATAGTATAAAGTATTTCACCGTGATCACAAAAAATGTTACACACAGTTCAATATTTTTTGTTGTAACACGGTTAATGTTTTAATATGGTCGTGGTCTATTCGACATGATGATGATGATGATAACGTGACAATGAAAGCGAAAATAAAATTAAGTCATAATTCCTATCACTTCGACAAAAATCACAGTCAAAGGCAAATCGAAGCGTAGGTACCGTACCTGCCTATACAACCGTTAACAGTTTATCGGTGACGTATATACTGTTTAATGAAATATGGGTCTCATCATCGTTTCCCGCATTCGGGGACGTAATTTTAACTTGAAGAAACTTTCTCTATCCTCGTACATCTCTGTTGCACGTTTAGAAAACAAAGTTTTATCCTTAATTGAGTCAGAAATGTCATCTTGAATTTTCTCCAGAAAAGTTCTATTATTGTAGCTATAGGTATCCCAGGATCACCGTTGACCGTGATATTGCCTCAGGGTTGGACTTGGAACCCCTTTTGGAGCACTGCGCCATTGTGGCTTCGTTGCGGCTTGAAGAGATGTTAGACCGGGTGGCTAGGTGCAGCATCCCAAATCCCAAGTACTGGTGGCGGTACAAGTCTCACTGCGCGCGCAGCGAATGGTTGTGTGGTTGTGTGCCTCTCGCCACTGGCCCACTCCACTCCACAGCAGACACCTCCCTCGGCAAAGCAAAGCAAAGCAGTCAGTAGAGTTCAGTAGACTTGCACACAGCGGCCTGCATGCGCGCCGATTTGCCGATCAAATAGGACTCGATATGTGAATGCGAAGTTAATATAAGTGAAATGCTATTGTTAAACTAAACGCGCGTTACGGTGCCTTCATGAGGAATTGACAGCTGAAAGTTTTATTAAGGTGAGTGCGAAGTGCTTCCTATTTAATTAAACAATACGGTAGTAATAAGGGTAGCTACTGCATAATTTTGTTAGAATAAAATCTAGTGGAAACGCTGAAGTACATACTAACTGCAGTTAAACTGAGTGCGATAAGTATTGATTACACGAATAACATATGCTGGGTAATTGACTATTTGTATAACCCCGTGACATACGGTACGTCTACAAGGGCTTATTAGTAATGTTTATCATATTGATATTCATTATTTCTTAATACGGTGCTTCGAGGAAAGCGAGTGTAGGCCAGAAAGTCAGGGTGTCCTACTTCGGCCGTGTCAGAGACGACAACGGCTGGCGGCCCGGTCACCGACTGACGGACTGTTAGCGTGTGCCGCTTTATTGGTTGCGATTTCAATTGACGACGTTCCAGTTCACATCAGACAACTCTGCAGCTAAAGATAGGGCGCATCGCAAATATCCAAGAAGGAAGTCACATAAGTCCAATTGCATGCGCTGTTGTGAAAGTGACAAAACTAAACATGACCACAAGTAACGTAATCGTCTCGTCATTTGCAAGTTGCTGTGTCCTCCTGCCTGTCAAGTTGTCTATACTTTCTCAAAAGCAGGTGCTAAAACGTGATGATTTGCTGAGTTATAAAATATTTCGTGACTTTCTCGGAAGCACAAATTTGTGATAGAAATCTTTTTACGAGTAAAAAAGTCCATCCAAACCCTATACAAGGTGAAATTTAATTAGCTGACCATATTTAAGGGAAAGATAGTACCCGTCATTATGAACAACTTTCCCCAGCAAACTTATGGTGGCAAACGAAAAAAAAATTTGGGTCCCCCATACTAACTTGTAATCAGCTGAT
Source organism: Argyresthia goedartella (assembly GCA_949825045.1). Classification (NCBI taxonomy): domain Eukaryota; kingdom Metazoa; phylum Arthropoda; class Insecta; order Lepidoptera; family Argyresthiidae; genus Argyresthia; species Argyresthia goedartella. Next base: position 20,083,444 of record OX463810.1, read on the forward strand.
CGGGTCAATGTACTGAGGGACAATATTTTTTTTCCATTTGCGACCATATGTTTCTTGGGAAAAGTTGTTCAAAATTATGGGTACTATCATTCCCCAAATTATGGTCGGCTAATTAAATGTCATCTTGTATAATGGCGATGGGTCTAATAATAATAATACACTTTTTATTTGGGGTAAAGTAACCCAAGCAACAAACCATATACATGTTATATTATTTATTACAGACTTATCAAGATATACTTTTGAAGAAATAAATAAAAACACATATTTCGTAATGTTGTGCCGCAGCGACTGACGTAACAGCCGTGTTGCATGGAGACCTGTTATGAACTTTATTGTAATACGGTATTGTCACAAATTTCAACCACCACCAATCGAGTTACTAATTTTACCGATACAAGGGCCTTTTGCCTCGTAGACCCTGAAAAAAGCATCGCGGTTTTCAAACTTATTAAGAAAATATCGTTTAACGGAATCCAGGTAATGAATGATGAAGATAAATGACGTAAATGTAATCACGCTAGTTTGTTTCAAGTTCTCCAGGTATTACCGTATTATATGTAGCGTAACTTAACTGTGCGTAGCCCATGTTTGCTATACAATTACAATAAGCGAGAAGGTAATACGGGAAATGAGTGTGTTTGTTAAAATGTTGATTGTTATGAATATAATTCACATGTTGTTTTATTTTAGACACGACGTTCTTAAAACTTTTTCTAGACTTCAGTTACTGAAGTCAAAAATCGTGGTATCAAATAAATTAGTTTACACAATCAATCAACCAAATGTCTTTATTACTGTAGATATTTACATATATATATATATATATGTACTTAGCAAACGTAATTTTTTGCCCTTTGTCTACATTGGACCACTGTGGGAGAAGAAGAGCGTAAGAAACTCCCACAGATTGATTTTGAGATCACTTTAAAAAAATTGTTGAGTTAAACTAGTACTTATATTACAATGTTAATTATTGTAACTAATGAAAAGATTATTAACAGCGAGTTCTGTGTTGACGATTAACCCCATATAATCCCGTCATTTAAATAATCTTGATCATATTAATATCCGTTTTCTGACAATGTCGCTTTTACATGTTTTTTAAATTGCTCAAATGACAATTTAAAATATCCAGAGGTATCTTGTTGTAGTAGAGAATGCACTGACCCTTGAAAGAATTGCTAACCTTCGCGAGTGTTTAGTTTGCTAATTAACGTGTTTTCAGTTTTGAAGTCGTTCCCAATTTATACAAGAACATAGGACACAGTGAATGACGTAATTATAAAAACACAAAAATCCCGGCTGTGGTGCACTAAAAAGCACAAAACAAGCAGATAAGACTTTAAGTAATTAATTATTGAGATTCATTAACATTATTACAGTACAGAGTTAAATTTAATTTAATCTCAATACAAGCAGAACCCATTCTATTAGATTTATTTGGTCCCGCCTGCATTTTAATTTAATTTAACACTACTATAATAAATAATTTATCGAGTTTCAATAATAACGTTAAGTGCTGCTGCGTATGTATCTGTTTTTTTTGTTTTGTTTTTAGTGTGCCACAGAAGGGTTTTAAGTTTTTTTAATAATGTTATTTATTTCCTGCTTTTTCGTTCAAAATTACGAAACGAAATTACGTGCTTATATAGCTTGTGCAAAATTACTATATGTATTCACACTCGCCCTCCACTTTGATACCCACTCGAGAGTCTTGAAATATGTTTGTTTAGGCTGCATATTTAAGAGCATGCAATCCGCCATTTCAAAAATAATACACACTCGACACTCGGGCCATGAAGACAAATTGAATGACATATCATTTATCAAAATCGGTTCAGACGTTGAGTAGTTACGAGGGAACACAGGAACAGACATACATATATGCACACAGGTCAAACAATAACCTTCCTTTTTTTCGCTTCGCTGCAGTCGGGAAAAAAGTAAATAAATGAGTCGTTCTGCTCCAACTAACTCATCTACGCAAAGACAGCTGATATTACTTATACTTCGTGTCAAAGCCAACGAAAAAAGTGAAAACCGTTGTCACGTTCTCAGAGCGATTGTCTTCAGCTTCGATCAAAATCCAGTTATTTCTATAACCTCTTGTTGTTCCCCGCTAGATTACAGTTTTCCAAATAGCATTTGTCATGAGTAGTCATGTCACGACTGTATCATCTCCATTTGGTTGATTCAGTATTTCATGATTTTTTTGGTTTCAGAGATTCCTAAATAATAGGACTTTATTTACGAATTTTGTGTAAACTAGCTCTTCATACGTGGGCATTAAAGTAGCATTGTGTAAACTAGCTCTTCATACGTGGGCATTAAAGTAGCATTGTGTAAACTAGCTCTTCATACGTGGGCATTAAAGTAGCATTGTGTAAACTAGCTCTTCATACGTGGGCATTAAAGTAGCATTGTGTAAACTAGCTCTTCATACGTGGGCATTAAAGTAGCATTGTGTAAACTAGCTCTTCATACGTGGGCATTAAAGTAGCATTGTGTAAACTAGCTCTTCATACGTGGGCATTAAAGTAGCATTGTGTAAACTAGCTCTTCATACGTGGGCATTAAAGTAGCATTGTGTAAACTAGCTCTTCATACGTGGGCATTAAAGTAGCATTGTGTAAACTAGCTCTTCATACGTGGGCATTAAAGTAGCATTGGGATCATTTATTCATATGTTCCTGCAATAAAAGTCTTTATTTTTAGATCCAAAATTGCAATATAAATATTTATTTATATTTTTGCATCAAGCTAATCATAAATATTCACCTTATTAGAAGCGTAATTAAAGCATTAATGCCAACTAATGTATGTCGTGGCCACTCGTGGCCTTATCATTTCATTATGGGGCCATTTCATGAAATGGCCAACTCAAACTGACCAAATCATGAAATGGCTGGCCAAATCAATGAACAATCAGCGTTTGATAATACGTTTGATGATATGAATAGCTAAACGCATGACTATTTCATGATGTGGGCAAACATTAGTAATCATACCGTAAAATAGTTACATTATCTACCGCTAGAGGCGCTGGTGTAGTTTTGTTCCTGTTTTTCACCACGGCGGCGGACTAATTCTAGCTTATAATTTATAATACAGTGGAATGCGAAATGTCTTTACGACACCACATTATGTGAATTTTATGATTTTCACTCAAAAAAACGAGCTCAACATGCAAAAAGACCATGGAGTTCAGAACGTACTCCGCAGGTGAGTATTTTTATATTCAAATAGTGCAAGTTTTAGTTTTAATTTCCTTTTATAATTAAAGGAAAGAGGCTTGAATTATCTTGGGATTAATTTGTTTGTTGGCCAATATAGATGCCAATAACAATTATTCAATAAATAAAAGACGCGATCAGGAAGCCAATTGACTACTAGTAGATATCAAAATATGAGAAACAGATTTTGATCTTATAGAAGAATAACATCGATCAACCTTACCTTATTCATGTAGGTAGTACCTTCCTGAATTCATGTATTGCCAATGAAAAAATATTCCAAAATTCTAAACAAAATTTATAAAACAGGGACATGGTGGCCGACTGAACATGATTCGGTACATTAAATACAAGCTGCACATTCCAAAAAATACCCATCGATATAGTCGTTAACATGTGCTCCGTGTGTGAAATGAAACAGTCATGTTTTTGTAGTGATTGTATTTTACGAGTGATACTCAGCAATGGTTCGCCATTGCTGAGTTTCTGTGAGTGTCCACTTACTCTTGAAAACTCTGGCACTATCGCAAAAGATATCAAGTTTGAACGTTACCCACAAGTCATTGAACGTGGAAAGCATCCTCGTTACCAGCATGGCACAGAAAGTTGATTCTGTAATTGGGAGTCTTAAAAGTATCTAGACCCACTCGCCGAGAGTTCATACGAGGCACAGATAGTTAAATTTTCTCTAGTATGCCTTGACTTTGGACTTGGCCATTCAATATATTGTGGGAGAAGGATAGGCCAAGCATTCGCTTATGTGATCCCAGTTTGTCATCTCCATTTGAAATTATTACGAACTCCAAATTACAGTTCCTTTCTTCTACTTCTGACTTTAAGATTTTGACAATCCTAGTTTTTCATAGCTACTTAAGACAATCCGTGATCAATGGTGTGACAAAGTGGGAAGGTAATAGTGCCTGTAATATTTCCTTCCCAGTTTGTAACACTGTCACACAAGGCTGTGACAAAATGGGAATCAAATTCTATTTTAATTTCCAGTTGGTAAAAGTATTACCAAGATGGGTGTGACAAACTGGGAACACATGCATTCGCCTACGATCCGATAGGGCAGTTATTTAAAAAAAGGTTAGCTTTTGTTCGTAGCAGTCCTTATGACTAATACCTGGTAATATAAACACAAGATGCCTGTAAAGGATCTCTGAATGGACTCTAATCTCTCCACATGAATATTATAGATTGGGTTCCAGACGGGTTTTATTCAACCTTTTAATCATAGATACACTACATTATTGATATGTCCAAATGTGCATGGCCGTATCGTCAAACGTTGATGTTTAAACAATATGGTCAGTTTGAGCTGGCCAACCACATCATGATATGATCAATTCTACGATATGGCCACGACATGTATGTATATTTTTGAGAAAATATATAAATATCTAAATTACCTTCTCCAGATAAGATACATATCTCATTATTGAATTACTTAACAACCTTTACTTTCTCGGCGAAAGATATCTTAAAACTGAAATTCTTAATTGAAGTTTATTAATTATCATTATGTTATCTATAATAATTTGTAGTGTAGGATGTTGTTCCAACGCAAACCAGCTTGCTTGACACATGTAAGCTGGTTCAATAACTTAAGTCAACTAACTGGCAAACCTTAATTTCTAATTTTATATTACTAGAAACGAATATACCGTAAACATATTTTAGTATATAAAAGTTTAAAAGTATCATGAATAACATAAATATTATAACTGCTGTTCTTGTGACACACATAATAATAGACTAGATAGAGATTGAGAATAGAAAAAACTGTTATTATCTAAATTAAATAATTATGTGGTGTTTTTAAAAGGACAATTATATCACTCTAAAACCGATACTCTATTTTATATAAAATATTTGGTAAAAGTAAAATTCCAAAAACAAAGAACATCAGAAGCTACCCCACAACTTGACTTTCATTCTGGCTGCCCGAAGCAGGTTAACGGCAAACCTCTGATGTGCGCAGAATTATAATTAATGCCTACGTTCATCTCTACCTATGTCGCATATGAATAACGCTCCTGATAGTATAAGCCGTTCTATATTCCATAAGGTTTGCGGTAGAAACATAAAGAACGCTGTTGCCAACAATTCTTCTTTGTCTGTATCCCACAAGGAACAATCGTTGACAACAGCGATGATCAACGATAGATAATTGATGATAATGACGTACCTATTTCATGCATCCAGAGACTATGCATATCGATTGGCCCATAAACAGGTTCTTGTTTTCTAAAGTTACGCCCGACTCAGGGAAGATAGTATACTTATCGCTTGTAGCTAAACATAAGCTTTATCTATCCCTCGCAATTTCCGTGTTAAATTTGTCCTTAAATAACCCCAACCAGACTATATTGCCGAATATTGGGAGCGCGGTAGCAAGCGATAAAGGCCATTTTTTTTGCTTCCAGCCCTGAGTCGAACGTAGCTTTACAAAATCACACCCTAACCACCACCACACACTAACACTGCCTAAATTAATGTAATCAAGAGATACTTATTACATATTACTATACATACAGTGATAAATGCAAATAGCGTCAGTGTATGGAAGTTTGTAAAATTATGTTGTAGCCAATCTCTACGTTACTTAAGCCACGCAATAGGTACGTAAAGTCAATAAATAGGACGTGATGCAAAAGTAGGACAAGGGTCAAGTGCTCAATAATATAATAAGCCTATTTGTTATTGCTGTTGCGACACGCGGGCCATTATCTAAGCCGTGCTATCGATGGTGAAGAAAGCAATGTTAGCGAAAGTTACGTCAGTTTACGTTCAATCATATCCTTCATCCACGGTTTATTTCGACCACTTCCCATTATGACAAGGTTCATAATGACAAGTTCCCCATTTGACCAGTTCCCAATTCGATCACTTCCCATACCTGCATCTTGTTCACTCCTATTGTTATACGAATAAGACTTAATCAAGAGAAAGAATAGATACTAAATACGAGTAATACGGCCACAGTAATGTTGAACTTACCCAACGTAAGTCATTGAACAATAGCACGGGATGTAGTGAGTAGTAGAGAAATCCTTTAATATCACGTAAGTAAAATAAAATGAAATCCTGAGTACAAATAACACACAACAAACAAACAAACATAAAACCTTTTTGAGGATGAGCAGAGACCGTGACTTTTCATCAACAACATTGTAGAAAATATTGCAAAGTTTCTACTAACTCGACATATAAAAGAGCTCAATTCCAAGCAATTTCTATTGTTTCTATTCTAGTGTTTGTTAAATGATAGAAGTTAGACGACTTTCGACAGACGGTCGATAGAAAAATCAGTTAGAACAAATTGCAGTGTTCAAGTTGCACTTGATCTTGGACTACTTAGATACCCACTTATTAGTATTCGATAGGATGGGACTAACTCGAAATGTTGATAAAAGTAACATAAATTTGAGCTTATTAAAACGGACCATAGTTTTGTGGTACTTTCTTCTTATGGCCGTACATAATTATACGACACGGAACCGACAGGGTCTTTATTACCGCTTCTTGGCAATATATCGAAATATTATCCGATCGTATAACTAACATAACTTAACTTTCGAGGCGACAAGATCGTCATATAATTTGTAAATGATTTCCATACCGCAACTTCAATCGGCGTCCAAAGACCGAAAGTACAATCGTATTTTTAATCATCACTCATTACATTGTTTGTAAAAAATCCAAGTGTTGGAAATGATAATTCAGGATGTGGTCCCGTCTTCGAACGGAGAAATCGAATCTCAAAGACGAGCGAGTTTACTGGAGCATCACGATTAGCTTCACTGATATCACTTATAGGTCATCAACTAGACCTTGGCCCATGATTAGCTTGCCTTTGTTTGACGTTTATACTGTTGTTGTATAAATTAGAATATAATAACATAATAGAACTGAATAATATCGATATATAAGTCGATTATTATATAGAACTGAATATAATAATCGACTTTAGAATAACATCGATATATGTCGCCTTATTAAATAATTGGTATCAATAATCTAGTGCTAGCCCCCTGTCACCAAAATGGAGTATTAATCAATAACTGGCTGAAAATGGGCGCAAGTGCTCCTTTACCACCTCGTATGGAACAAGGGCGACGTCAAATTAACATTATTTTGTACAATCTACTGCGATGTTAATATTTATTATATCAGTTACATGAGTGCTTCTATCAACCATAACATCAATGTTTATTCCTATAGCTACTGCATAAAACAACGACTTATCTGATTATTTAATTACACTCACCACGTCAGTATACGCTCCTGCTTCCTACTCCTTCGCTCGCTTTCCATTTAATGCTTTCACTAGTCACGGAAACACGGCAAAGAGGATGTTTCACTTATCTCTATAAGCGTTACCCCGAACACCTAGGTCGACCATTGACACTATTAATATACGACGAAGCGGTCTCGGTTTATAGATAGCTTGAGATCGGACAGTGCGACAGCGGGTCATCAAATAGCAAATGAGCTTCGCGCGTCCATTGCAGATCAGGCTAAGGAGTTCAAGACGCTCCTTTATTGGTAGCATTGGCTCACTGATTACCAATTTACATGATGATAAAGACCTCTCTACAGTTAATTTATGACCATATCCCTAAAAGAACTCTTACACATCGCAAGTAAGTGTTAATTAAAAGGAAAAGCCATCGGAGCCGCCGACGCAATCTTAAAACTGTTAACGGACAGACTTGCGTGTCTTGTATTTAGTGAATTTCGCAAACGAAAGCAGACAAGCCGCACAACTTCATTCATACTGATTATATTTTATCCGCGATGAAAAGAATTTCTCTTTGCACGGCGTTTGTATAAATTGGCATTAATTTTGAACATACGAAGCTGTAAAACGCCACTGTAAGTGCATTTGTACGAGAGTACGATCGGGAGGTGAAAGTGAGTTCGATGAACGAACAAAAGTACAAAGAAGGGTGTCTGGAGCATGCAAGGGTCCTCCAGAAAGTAAAAGGTGAAACCCGTCAGTCACTCACTACGATATCTCAAGGTCTGATCTCTGTTTAATCGAGAGATGAAGCAATGTGCATTCTCAATGTAATTAGAGGAAGACGATGGTTTAGATGTGCTCATTCATAGATTTGTACATCGCAGATGACAAGGTAGATATTTCTAAATGATTTGGTTGCATGTAAGTATAATCGATCTCGAATACTCGTAGTCATATCACCAAGTTATAAAAGACTTGCATAATAAATAAAGTCAGTAAGTAATGAGAAAAGCGCAAAACTTTCTACTGTTTTCTTAATATACAAGACACTAATTGTAAAGCTCTTTATTATCCTTTTCCTTATAACCCCCGAAAGAAGAGGAGCGTTATCAATTTAAAGCGTCTGTCTGTGGCACCGTAGCCCAGGTGGACTGATTTAATGCGTTTTTTATTGGTATTCGACTTCACTGCGATGGGTCTTAGCTAAATTTTATTGAAATCGGTTCAGTGTTTTGAAAGATGACCATATTTTAGAAATTTAATTTATTTTGGCCGAATTGTTTTAATTATTTAATTATTCTAAAAATTGGTGTAAATTACAAAAAAAAAGGTCTGATAATTCTGATTGATCTCCTAAAGTTAAAATAATTCTTGGGGAAAATCAGCAATCTTGAAAAAACCGATTTTTAAGCATAGCGGCTGAAACGAGCGCCTGATTGTATTTGTTTTTGGGCCAAATTACTTTATTCAGCCTGTGATATCTTTAAAAACACTGAAATTTATAAGCAGCACAAAGAAGGGATTTGGCGAAATTCATCCCCTAAAAGGGGAAAATGGGGGGGTTTCAGTTTGCATGAAAATCAAAAACTACTTAACTTATGTAGCTGAAATTTTGCAGGTAGGTAGTTTTTACATGCCAGACTCAGTTAACAGATTAAAAAAAAAACTAGTAATAAAGCGAATGGGAGGTGTGAACTTGTTTGTATGAAAATATAAAAAAAAATTGACCTAAGAATCTGAAATTTGCCAGATAGGAAGTATAAAGATTGGGACGTAAGTTCAGTTTTTTTTTCTTCAAAATTCTTTTGATTTTCGGTCAATAACTTCGACGAGCTCTGCCGTGGCCTATAGGGAACCAATATCCCTGCACTAAAACTGGAAGATAAAAAACACATAAAATATATTTTCTTTGATAAGATAGGGCTAGGATTAGGTGCGATGATGATGGACTAGTGTTTAAATCAACGAATGGTTAACATCTGCATGCCCGGTGCTTCATAAACACAAATGGTGCAATTAAATTGGAATGGTACTTTTAGCAAAAGCAGTGCGATTATTTTGTTGGTAAGTAATAGCAAAAGAGTAAAACAAGTAGACCGAACTAACTGTTTAGATTCGCTGAATAAACTTGGTGTAAAAAACATTGTAACTTGTTCATTTCCATATTCCTCAGATCTTCAAAATGACTCAACAACTAGGTACATAAATAAGCTGAACCAACTTAAGTGTAGTATATCAGGTCAATATGACAAAAATGTTTAGCTTGACATAAAAATATTTATTCTTGAATTAAGGCAGACAAAATATTGTTTTTATCTTGCTGACTATTGTATAAGACAACTTGCCATGTATTTAGAATTTCATTTATTATATGTCCCTTTCATAACTAGTATGACAGAGGTTCCTTGTAAAGTATTTAGTAGTAATAATAATATTGATATTGGCATGGCAAAACAAGGTAAAAAATATACTGGTGTATCAATTTTGTTCCCATTCCGACAAAGGGTAGGCACTACTGAAATATTACCCTATTTGAGAAAATTATGGAGTAAGCCCTCACTAAACTGTGTAATAAAAGAAACAAAGTTAATTATTTGTGGCGATCTTATTCTAGATTTTCTTGTGGATACAACAATAAAAAAACTAGTAATAACTTTATTGAAATAATTTCATGTATATCATGTATTTTTGGAGCCGACTAGAAATATACTTAGCAGCCAAACTTGCTTAGATAACGTTTTTTTGTGATTGTGCATTCACAAGTACATTCACATTCACAGCGGTCAAACAGTTTCATTCCCAATTACTAATTAGGTATCCCAACCGTTTAGTTAGTAAGACTGATCCAACATTTAATAGGCCTATTACACCCCATACGAAAAACTTGTATATAAGTTTTCCAGTACTGGATTTTAATGAACACAACCCGAGAAAAATGTATTTAGACTTCTTCAACATTATTCAAATAGCCGGTTAGAGCCCACGGGCATCTATAGATGCCATCTTCTCGTTATAGGTTTTGAATTTTATTACCATGGCATGAGGTTCAAAATCGCGATGCCTCAAAAATTTGCCTGGGGCTTTAAGAATTCAATAAAGTTTTTAAATCAAAGCAATTCAGTGATAACAAAGTTAAGTAAAATTTATTGAGTAAGCAACTTTTATGAAATCCAACGCTGAGGTAGCTCGAGCTTTCGAAACAATCTTCATCAAAGTACCCTTACTCACAACAGAGCGTCTAAACTCATCTCCATATTGTTTGTTTAAAAAAGCACTAACGTCAGTGAATTTTAAATTTAATCAGAAAATTGTCAAAACTTTTAGATAAGTTAAAATACTGAAGACCTGTTTAGCACATCAGCCAAAGTCATTGATACAGTAATTCTGGTTCTAGCCCCACACTCATCTTTTATATTCAATAAACTTGTTAACGATGGAGCTTTCCCAGACCTCATGTCATGCAACACACTAAACATACCTTTGTTCAAGTCGGGAGATAGGGGTGATTTCAAATCATTATCTGTACTTCCAGCACTAAGTTAAATATTTGAAAAGATTATACTCAATCAAATGCTCTCAAACTTCAACCGTACAAAACAACTCCACGTAAAACAATGTGGTTTCACAAAGGATAAAATCGCCATTACCCTTATATCTCACACTTTCTCTGCATGTGAGGCGGCACAGGATGCTATCGGCGTTTTTTTTCGATCTGTCGAAGGCATTGGATTGGGTTGATCTTGATACGCTACTAATGAAATTAAATCATTACGGAATTGGGAATACAGCGTTGGATCTACTAAGCAATATAATTCAAAGGAAAAAAGAGCTCCGTGGTCTAATGGGTTTCACGCTTGCTTCTTGCTCACACAGGAGATGCAGGTTCGATTCCTGAGCATGTACCAATGAGATAACTAATTTATCTTAAGTACATTATACGGACGCTCTTACGGTGATGGGAAAAATCGTGAGGAAACCTTCATTACTCCATAGCTGCGGCGGTGGGCTAGCCTCTGTCACGTGAAATAGAGTTGAATAACTGGCTTAAAGTGGAATTGTGCTATGTTATGTTATGTAGAATTCAAAAGGCAGAAATCAACGGCGGTAAATCTGATGGATCGGGTGTAAAAATCGGCGTTCCACAAGATTCGATATAGGGCCCATGTCATATTCCTGATATACATAACGACCTGCTTTTTATGGTGGAGAAATTCACTGGCATAGTGTTGCGTGCTGATGATACTTCACTGTTTTTCAAAATTGATAGACAAAAACAATATTTTGATGATGTTAATGATATATCGTCTTTTACCTTGAACGAAGTTTATGAATGTACGCAATAACCTTACATTTTCCAAGATTAACCAAAGTGATTTAGATTCGCTCTCCCTCTGGAGATTTTGAAATTGCCATTTGAGCAATGTAAAAACGACTTTGTTTAAAAAGGGATATTACAATGTTCAAGATTATATTAATGACAAGACTGCATGGGGTTAATCTAACTCAACACAGAACTCGCCGTTAATAATGTTGTAATTATTTATACGTGCATATAATTTATAATATTAATATTGTAATATTTGTGTTAGTTAAACACAATCAATTTTCAAAAGAGATCAAAATTTCAGTCTGTGGGGGTTTCTTGTGGGTCAGTGGACAAAAAATGAGGTTTACTATGTATATGTTAATATCTAACGTAAAAAAGAAATTTTGATTTTGATCTAAAAGGAGCACCCCCCCTTTCATATCAAAAACAGTGGGGGATTGTACGAAAATCAGAATCGGTTTTCTCAAGTTAGCGTATGTTCCCTAAGATGGATTTTTTGGGAACTTTATCGATCAGAAAAGTTTTCTTCAAGATTTCAATTGTCCGGATTCGGTGGTTTCATTATATCGTTGATCTTCTCCAGTTGCTAAATTAATGCCTTTGGTAGGTATGGCTACCTTTTTCCAATGTTATACTCGTATTTTGGCTAGTATTTAATCGCACATCAAAAATACTGATTTGCACAGCAAAAAAGGATCAGCAAAAACACTTTTTATGTTTTAAATATTTTATGTGTACCTAAGTTTATGTTTTAAGTATATTTTGTTGTTCTTACATGTTCAACCTAAAACGAAGTATAAAGGGGGCTTCGCTTCGCTCACCCCCTTTACCCTTAACCTAAGCTGCCGCAGCATTTTGCCCTGATATTTGCTGTGCAAATCAGTATTTTTGATGTGCACTTTAATATTTTTATATTGTAAATGAAAAATCTCATCAAACAATGTGGCTCAGTCAAGTTTATCTGTACATGTAATCATTTAGCTTAATGTTTTTACATATTTCCATTGTGTGTTTTGTGATTTTATCTTTTAAAAATTGCATGAAGCAGGTTTTATTGCCCACAATAGCATCGCTTATATAGAATTTCAAATATGAGATTAAGGTTTTAGTATCTACTTGCTGTGGTGTAATTACTCGTAGGTATGCGATGGTAGAGCAAGTTGAATTCTTCGAATGATCACTCAGGTGGTAGTCGATAAACTAGTTTGTACCCCGAGGCCTGCTATAGAAACGCAGGCTAGACTTGCTCCGAACACAAGTCTCGCCAAGTGTCCGAGAAAGCACGCAGTTCGTTCGTTCTATCACCTTTTTATTATCTGGTTTCTTTTTGAACCTTTTTACAAATGCTGTGGCTAAATGTTATTCTAGCAGATATGCAGCTTCTGTTGGACGACTTATCGCCTCTACAACAAATTAGCAATGTGAAGTTACCTGATATTAAGATCACTATGATGGTTTTATTTAGAGACCTCTTGTATATACTCAAATTTAATGATATGTAACTAAGTTATGTGCATATTTGACCAAATCTCTCCTTCTGTCGCTTCATGATGCTCGTCAGCATGATTCATCTGTTAATTATTTATTCACTTTCAAATTCCTTAATCATCTTTATTACGAACTTCTGCACACAGGATGTGACAGTATTACATATTTATTGCGTATCTGCAGTCTGTCGCTAACAGTCAAGTGCATTATAGGGTATATACATATTATTTAGTAATTCTGCCGTGAAACCTGTTGACCACGGACGGAGTATGCGAGCGACAGGTTGTGGTCAGTACCAGTACAGTAACCATGACCGTAAACAAATTAGCAAGCCAAAATGTATTACGTTGCTTGGACCGAATACTTACAAAACGCCTGTTGGTATTCTTATAAACTCACTGGTTCGATCAAACTCTAGTATGGCCTGCAGCCCGAAAGGCCCAAATTGAAAAATGTCTAGTCCGGAAATCTCACTGCCAAACAAAACGTGGATTTATTTAAATTCTGTTTAAATAATGGAGATTGGAATTTGAAGGCTCAAACTATACATGCTTTATTTACTATGCAGGCAGAGACTTTGCCAGGGCGAACGACAGTGAAAGTGGATGGGTTATCTTGTCACGACCGCGTCATAAGTTGAGATCGGGAGTTCGTTCCCCGATCGAGACCTTTGTGGGAATGCATTGTTGGCACGACACCGTAATAGTATAGAGTTGAATGAATGAAAGAAAAATGTTTTAGTGTTTTTGTGTAGGCTTTCCATTCCCTGACTGTAACTAGGCTTTGCGCAATTTCATTGTATTTTGCTGAATATTTTGAAGATGCGAGTTCAGTTAAATTACTTTTAATAAGTATGCGAACGAATTAATCGATGATGTCATAATTCACGAAAATAAAGAGTGGCAGGAGGGTCAGCCGCAAAATGTGAGATAGTAAGCTCGAATCTTGCATAAACCATTTAATTTGGCATCGTTAATGTTATCCCAAAAGTCACCTCATCCTTAATGGAATCAATAAACCACGCGTCCGCGTCTCAAGTTATTCAAGGTAAAAAGTGTCAAAATCGGTATTTCGCAAATATAAAGAGAGTCAAGAGGGTCAGCCTCTTAATCTGAGATAATAAGCTCTAATCTTGCATAAACCCCATATTTTGGCATCCTTAATGTTATCCCAAATGTCAGCTCATCCTTAAGGCATCAATAAATCACGCGTCCGCGTCTCAATTTATTCAAGGTAAAAAGTATGAAAATTCGGTTTATCGCAAATTAGTCTCTCCCTATGATTTCAATGATAATGTTTTTTTCATTACAATTGTTAAGCATGAAATTCTCTAGAAATTGGCATGCATTTTTTTTAATACATAGCATTGACACTTAGCGCGGAGAGCGCGCAGCGCTCTGCCAATGTGGCTTTATCCAACGTCAATCCTGATGGGTTCGAATTCCGGTAAGGGCAAATATTTATGTGATGAGCATGAATATTTGTTTCTTGGTCTTGGATATTTTCTTTGTATTCAATTAGTATTTAACTCTATTAAATATATCGTCGTCTAGTACCCATAACACAAGCCTTGTTGAGCTTAATATGGGCCTAGTTCGATTTGTGTCAGATTGTACCTACTCTAATATGAAAAAATAATCGTGAGTCCGGGGAAAAAAATACGCCGATTACATTAATGAATAACTAAATAATCCATATTTTTCAATAATTTGCACTATTTAGGAGAGACAACGCAGCCTAAGCAGCAGCAGGGAGTCCTACAGGGATCTATTCTGGGTCCGTTCCTTTTCCTCGTGTATGTAAATAATTTGCCATTCATGGTACAAAACATGTCAGACATAGTATTATTTGCAGATGACACGTCACATTTTTTTTTAATTAGGAGACAAGAAAATACAGGAAACAAATAATGCTTCCTTGCGAGTACTAGACTGGTTTACTGCCAATAACTTGCATAGCTCCGCAGCATATTCAGTTAAAAGAATCAGGCAATTGACTGACGTTGCAACTGCTAGGCTTGTATATTTTAGTTATTTCCATAGCATTATGTCCTACGACATAATAATATGGGGGACGGTCTGCTGACATTGAGACTATATTAATTTTGCGGAAGAGAGCGATTCGATTTATTTATAAGCTAGGTAGTAGAGAGTCTCTGAGAGATTTCTTCAAAGAATCCATAATCATAACAGTTGCAAGTCGATATTTCTATGAAAACATAATGTATGTGAGGAAAAATAGCAGCAGGTTTAAAACCATTGATAGCCACCATAATATGCAAACTAGAAATAAACATAAGCTTTCTTTTCCAATGTTCAGACTCACAAAAGTTAATAGTTATTTTATGGGACACTGTATACGCGTCTACATTAAAATTCCGCAAGAAAAACAAAACTTAACTGAAGCTCGATTCAAAAAATGTATAAAGCACACTTCGTGCACAAAGGCCTACTACAAAATTAATGACAACGATTAAGACACCGACATCTGGCATTAAACCAGTTGATTGCATTAAACCAGTTGCATTATATTATGTGCTAATAATTAGGCACCTACCTGATGTTTTATTATGCTTGCTTGATTATGTTATGACGTTTATTAAGTCTCAATTTTTGTGCTATTATGAATAAAAATCTTTGAACTTGAACTTGAAACCGGTGAAACTAGAATCACGGAGGATTATATGGATGTCCCTTATGGGAGCCCTAGAAAGGGATTATGCGAAATTCCACTTCTATGGGGGGAATGTTGAAGAAATAGGGAGTTAAAATCTGTATGTAAATGAAAAACAAGTTTATAGGCTCGAAACGTCCGCTGTTAGGGTTCCGTACTCGAAGGGTGCCAAACGGGACCCTATTACTAAGCCTTCGCTGTCCGTCCGTCCGTCTGTCTGTCACTAGGCTGTATCTCATGAATCGTGATAGTTAGACAGATGGAATTTTTACAGATGATGTATTTCTGTTGCCTCTATAACAACTAATACTAAAAAACGGAATTAAATAAATATTTAATATAATATTATTTCCCTTACAGTTCTTTCAATACCACATACAAACTTATGAATGCACCTGGTTACGTACATGGAGTGTGAAAGTAGCCGCACCAATAACTTTGTAAACAACATTTTGCTATGTTAAATCAAAACTATTCACTCCACGCCATCCCTATCATTGTACGCTGGTATGGAACCCTTCGTGCGCGAGTTCTACCCACACTTGACCGTTTTTTTATATAATTTCTCCCCCCTCTCTACCTACCCGCCGGCATTCTGGTATGAAAGAAAATATATTTTTTTTGCACCTTTAAGCCTAACACTAATCTGTGGCCTATCCTAACCTGCTGCTAAGGCAGAAATCAGAAATATAACGTCACTTTTCTCCACTAATATCACGTACATATTTCAAATAAATCCTAGATTTATCTGCCTATATATTGATAGTGGTAGTGATGTACGAGAGATTAATGATGTCATTAATAGATAAAGCATACAAGTTAGGCATCAGAACATAATACCTAACCGCCTGTCGACGGCAGATTCGCACGGCACACACAATGAGTTGGCAAAATACGCCATATGCGATACCAAGTCACTTTCTTTACAACAAAGGCGACGATGCGAGGAGAAAGTACTCGCCTCTATGTCCGTGTAATGCGTAGAACTAGCTGATTCATCGGAGTAGTGTTGCACCACCAGCTGCAAGACGAGACATCCTGTCGGACAGCAGTACTAATGACATGGTATACCGACGAACAACGATTCATTATTGACTGTTTGAGATCTTCATTAAAGATCGGTTCGACACTAATAGCCCTGTTTATACGGCTATAATAATGGTTGTAGTCTCTACCCAGATAATTGGTTAAATAGGACCAACGTGGCGATAAATGCTTGAGAAACATTGAACGTCTAAATAATAAAAATACAGTCGGATAAAATCCTCAGCGGCATCGGCAGCAACTTTATATTATTATAGGTCGTAGTTCACCCGGTTAACCTACTTTCACTAGGATTTTTCTTAATATTGATGACACTGTAACCTTCTGTAGGACGATTCGAAAGTTCTCAGAACTTTACGACATACCTAATTTACTCAAGGATTAACTAACGGGGCCCATACATTTATGTTCCTTTTCATAGTAGACGTTTTATTATACAAAAGTAATTTACGATTTAAAACATTCCAATTGGTATTACAACAATTTACGGCTTTCTAAATATCATCGTATGGAAGAAATTTATACGCAATCAAAAGATTTATAATAAAGTCAAATTTGGATTTGTACAAGCAAGGCAGTATTTCCTCATTCATAGCGTTTGTGCGCAAATCAAATTGTGTCCATAATTTCTCTCTCTCATTGTTTCAGGAAATTCCTCCTTGCTCTTCTTCTTAGTTATTATGACCAGCGGATCATCATGGTTTCTACAGCCACTGATAGCTTTAAGCCTATTCGTGATAGTTGCAGGTATGTAAATACAACAACTATTCTATAGATTGTTAATATGCAAAATTTTTATGTGCAATATTTTAACCCAGGTTGCATTTGCAGGTAGCCCTATATTCCTGGACCAGATAGAAAGGTCTGCCAGGCCAGTGATAAAATGGAGGCCTCCCACCGACAATTGGAACTGGACGACGGCCCCTCGCAACCAGGAGCCTTTCTTCATGCCTCTGCACTTCAACCACACCCTGCCACC
Organism: Argyresthia goedartella; assembly: GCA_949825045.1. Taxonomy (NCBI): domain Eukaryota; kingdom Metazoa; phylum Arthropoda; class Insecta; order Lepidoptera; family Argyresthiidae; genus Argyresthia; species Argyresthia goedartella. Next base: position 20,101,440 of record OX463810.1, read on the forward strand.
TTCAGCCAACGAGACGGAACTGATAGCTCACATGGCTTCGTTACGAAGAAACTTCTCCAGACTCCTATGGGATAGCGAAAAGAGCACCAACTTGCCCCTGTTCGTGGAGAAGGCACTAAAATTGCTAAACCTCAAGCAAGTATACTATGAAGTGGAACACTCTGTCATGTCGAAGGTGTCTTGCACCGCCTGCAAGGCTGGCGCTGGACTCCTTCAGCACTACATCAGACTTGGGAAAAGTAAAGAAGAGATCAATAAGATGATCTATCAGTTCTGCGTCTCCTTGAACATACAATCAACAAGAGTGTGCGATGGCATCACAAGGCTTTTTGGGGTAATGGCAACAAATATATTGTTTACCAATATAAGTTTCGACTCCCAAATATGGTAAATGTTCACCAAATTTAGTGGCCCCATGTATTTTCACAGAACCGTATTGAGTGCTTTAGGTCACTTTCTGTCTGATTACTAAAGTTGGGTTTGTTAGGTCACAACTTTACAATACTGGGTGCGAAACGGAGCGGAGCTAGGCGACTCCATGTAGTTTACTATAAGACAATTAATGTTTTACAATTTTGGTGAACTATTAGTTCATTTAGGATGAAAACTGTTTTTTATGTAACTTTTTACTCAATTTGTAAATTTACGTTTTTAATACGCTTGTCTATTTCAGAGTGAAGTTGTGTACGTGTTGAAACGTATAACGATAGGACCGAATGAGATCTGCAGTTTCGTGATAGGCGATGCCTGTGGAGATGTCTACAATCCCTACCACGAGTGGGAAGTGGCCTTCCCTCCAGTGCCGAAGCCAGCTTTTAAACTACTTGATACACCGATAGAAAAGGCACCAACATTCAAAGTCTTGCAAATATCAGATACACACTTCGACCCTTACTATGCTGAAGGTGAGTAATATGTTTTTACAATAATATCATACAAACATAGGCAATGTCTGACTCCAGTCTACTCGTAGGCAACCCTGGATCTACGACACTTTCGACCCGGGTCCAAACTTGATAGTGGCGCCCCTTCTCCAGCGTTTGAGATGTGGGTGGGAACTAGAAATAGTGTCGACCGACACAAACGAACTCTCCTAGAGCCTGAACCAATGATCCGCAGTGGTTGTGCATGACATGTCACCCACAATCAATGATTTCAACCTATTTCCGCAAGTAAATATTCACTTCTGTTTTATGCTCAATTGTTTTTATCCGGATACGTAAAAGTAAAACAAAAACCCTTAAACAAATTCCAACTCTCTACTCTATTACGACGGACTGATAGACGGGCAGCGGGCAAAAGTAATAACAAAATGTTTCATGTTCCAGGAGCGAACGCGGAGTGCAACGAGCCTCTCTGCTGCCGGGTGTCCAACGGCCCCGCAGTGACGCCGGGCGGAGGCGCCGGCCGCTGGGGCGACTACCGCAAGTGCGACACGCCAAAGCGGACTATCGACCACATGCTGAAGCACATTGCCGACACGCACACCGTCAGTATTTGCTTAACGTCCAAATTTTATTGCTACTTAGCCTATTGGCAATAGGCCTTCACCCTTTTTTAATGTAGCCCATTATTGTCCCCACCGAGGGGCACGGGCCTTTATCCGGATACGAGTAAGATAGAGCCATACTCCACCACGCTGGCTCAGTGCGGGTTGATGGAGGTGTGTCGGGCTAGTGGCCAACCCGACTGTCAGATGTTTTCAAGCTGCCCTATTAGGGCGTCTGACCAGCTTTACGGCTTCTACCACCGAGTAGCGATAGTAGCCGGGACCTACATCTTAACGTGTCTTCCGAAACACGGAAGCGCCCGAAAAAAATGCCACAAAGAAACTGACACCCATCCAGTACCCGTCTCAGCCAATTGTTGCTACCCGTACGATCGTTTCCGATGTCACTTTCCGAAGCAAAATTATTTAATATCTCTTATGAGATTAAAACGTGCAGATATATTTTATAAAAATGAAAAGCAAGTGTTAGTCGTTTTCATTTGTATTTCAAGTTACACAGTTACTCTATGTATCACATAGAGATAATAAGAAGAGAACATAACATTTACAAATAATAAATATATAGATCCTAATCATGAAATGTATATATGTCACCCTAAGATAGTCAAAAAATTGATAAACTAAGGTTTTTTTTTTCTCTTTAGTTGGTCAACTATCGACAGATAGTAAACTGTAGCGTACTGCTTACTACGTATATGATGCGTTAGTTGATAAACAAACGGTTAAAACCGTTAAATAGTATGGTTTAAACTTGAATTGCAAACGAAATACCAGGGCAAACACTGCGGTAGCTTAGGTGAAGACTAGAGGGGGCGAGCGCAGCGAAGCCCACGAATAGTCTTCGTGTTAGGTTGACATTTAAGAACAAAAGAAACGTAAATTCTAAATCCTGTCGGTCTGATTTACTATCTATCGATAGTTGATCAACTGACGCGTTAGTTTATCAACTGACGGTTTTGACTATCTTACGGTGACATATACAACATTCATCATCCTCTTGACCATCATTCAGTTTTTAATCTGGGGTGAACAATGCACGAGCTTCATTGAAAAAGAAATTGTGTGTTTTTAAGGTTGTTTTTCTGTAGTGTGGTGACTTGGGGACGCTTTTAATGGCTGCAGTAATTGTTCAGGTTTCTCAGCACCTAATGACCTCGTAGGGGCCCATCAGCTACGAGGTAGCGTAACGATCAGTTGCCAAGAAGTGTGAACGTCGGCGGTTCACCGAGCTGAAGTTAATTGGGGTCGATCTAACCTGGTCTGTGCTTCGGTCCCGTCAACCTCCTGTCTCTCTGCAAGGCCCGGGTGCACCCAAGGCTCTTCTTGGTAGACAGGTTCTTCAGCCAACCAGGTATGACTGGCGGGCCAGCTTCAATGAGCACAGTGTTCCAACACAGGTTATGTTACGTGGTAAAAACAATCGGGCACGAAAATGCGAACTTTATCTGGTTCGAGAAACAATAACACACTCAGCTATATTAACAATCCTGAGGGAAACCCGAATACATTCCAGATGGCCTGCGATTTAATTTCAATACCCTAACCAAAACGCGTTTACATTGCGAGGGCTTTCGTCAGTCAGTTGTCAAAAAACTGCTAGGTTGGCAGCTAACGTCAAATTCAAAATGGCCGTTCAGAAACCATCGAACGAATATCGATTTGGAATCGAACAGTAATAGTACATATCCTAAAGTTTATTATCAAGTGGGTCTGATGCTGTTGCGGAAAGTTACATATTGTATTCAAAAACACTAATGTATGCTATAATAACTGAAAAATCCAAATTAATCACCAACTACAAGTACAGAAAATATATATAATATATTTACGGGCCTGTGTCCTATTTCAAATCTTCCAGAAGTGCAGATTTTACGACATGTCTATCACGGGAATATTTATCCAAGATAGTAGGTACGATGCAACTATCGTCGTACGTAATTAAATGAATGACTGCAAATGCGAAGCTGATTTGATTGCCTAATTTATTAATTATATTTGTTCATTATATGCTGATCTCCGGTTAGTATCATTAAATTGTATCTTTCTATGAATAATGTTTTTTTGTTGAATATTTCAAGTTCCAGTTTTGGAAACAAAACATTCACAAAATAAAAAATACATGTATCTACGGTGGGTGGCCATATTTCGTCTCGTTGCAGGAATACCGTAGTAGCCCACATACATATTTAACGTAGGTATCACGAATACTGAAAAAGGTATTAAATTTATGTATCCTACGGAGTGTAACATCGACATTCAGTTGGCAAGACTTTAAAAACATTTGTGGCATTATGGGAAAGTTTGATCCATTTTTAAAGGGCTTCATTATCAGTTTATTTGAATGACATACAGGGTGTCCGGTAGATCGATGCAAAGACTTAAGCCGAAGCTAGTACAGACCATTTACAACCATTTGAGCCAAACATTCATACGGCGAAGTCTTACCGTTAATTTTTTATTGATGATTTAGTGTTATGAATAAAATTTTCAGATTTTCACAGTTAAGTGATTATCATTGCGAAACTAAACAATAATTAGATTATTTTTCACTTGATTCTAATAAATCACTTAATAAGCATTCTAATAAATCTTGATTTGTGCATCTGCTACGTCAGTGATACCTCAAACATTCTTGAAGTTATGACCTATCGACATTCAGTTGGCAAGACTACAAAACGTTTGTGGCATTATGAGAAAGTTTGATCCATTTTTAAAGGTCTTCATTATCAGCTTATTTGAATGACATACAGGGTGTCCGGTAGATCGATGCAACGACTTAAATCGAAGCTAGTACGTACCATTTAGAACCATTTGAGCCAAACATATATACGGCGAAGTCTTACCGTTAAATTTTTATTGATGATTTAGTGTTTTTGAAGAAAATTTCCAGATTTTCACAGTTAAGTGATTATCATTGCTAAACTAAACAATAATTGGATTATTTTAGAATTAATTCTAATAAATCGCTTAATAAGCATTCTAATAAATCTTGATTTGTGCATCTGCTACGTCAGACTTGGTTTTTACAGACTATTGAAGAGCACGGCAAATTTCAATCATCAATAAAATAATCAATCAATACTAACCAGTTCGAGGGAGAAAAATAGACTTTTAAACAGTCTTTTTAATTAATTTAATTTATGCTATTCATACTCGAAATGAGATCATTGGTTCTTCACAAATGCACAAGCCCGTCTTCGGACTTCTGTGATCGTGATTTTGAGCATCATTTTATCTTTCATGGCGTCGAAAGCCATTCTTATTTTTGAATTCAACTCTTCTTTTGTGTTGATGGCTACGTTGGAATAGACCAGTTCTTTGACTCTGCTCCACACAAAAGAGTCCATTGGGGTCAGGTCTGGTGAACGAGCAGGCCAAGGAATAGGCCCACCTCTGCCGATCCAGCAATTGGGAAAACAGTCGTCAAGATAGCTTCTCACCGCCTAATACATCTCCTATGCACTAAAAAGCCTACGAAATTGTTTTTTTTGGATTGAACCAAATTAAACCTCTTTATTTAATTATAATATGAAAGATAATTAACTAAGAATGTTTTTATAAAGATTGCACATAAAAATCTTTCACTTATTTTTGTTAAATTAGGTCAGGAAAACTTATTTTATTGTTGATTTAAATTTGCCGAGCTCTTCAATGGTCTGTAAAAACCAAGTCTGACGTAGCAGATGCACATATCAAGATTTATTAGAATGCTTATTAACTGATTTATTAGAATCAATTGTAAAATAATCCAATTATTATTTAGTTTTGCAATGATAATACCTGAACTGTGAAAATCTGGAAATTTTCTTCAAAAACACTAAATCATCAATAAAAAATTAACGGTATGTCTCGCCATATGTATGTATGGCTCAAATGGTTCTAAATGGTCTGTACTAACTTCGGCTTAATTCTTTGCATCGATCTACCGGACACCCTGTATAATTTATCGCAATAAATACTTAAAATAGGCAGAACAGACAGAAGCAAAGGAGGATAAAGCTGTTTTACAGGGGACTATAAATAATGTCAAACCAAATGTATTCATCTAGGGTCATTAAATAATGTTTATCTACCCATATCATAATCATATTCATATCATAAACCCTCATAAACCCTATCATAATATCATCTTATCATAAACCCTCTTTACTGCGTCGAAAAACCGCACGTTACGACCAGCATAATATTATACTACTTGGTAAAAACTAATTTCTTGTCTGAATATTGATATATTATGACCATTAATGTACACATTTTCAAAAAAATAATGACAATCAAATTTCGAACGCCGACGCCCGCCTGCGTGCCGCCCCTAGTTTTTCTGTGAAATTGGTACTAATGAACAAGCCAAACAAGTGCAGAGCAATTATCAATGCCACCATGCCGGTCGAACATGCGGTTTCTGAACACATCAAAGAGAGCTTATGATATGTGTGTAGATAAACTAGTGTATGTAATGTACATAATTAGGCATTAAAACTCTCGAGTGATATTATTATGATACTCGCCTTCGGCTCGTTTCATAAGCCCACTCTCGGGTTTTAATGCCCTCCATTATATATCAGTCACAAAAACAACTATTATTAATTATAGTTAGCTCAGCACCAAATAATATAACCCCAAATCGCTAATTTCAGGATATCGACTACATCCTTTGGACGGGCGACCTGCCGCCCCACGACATATGGAACCAGACCAAGGAGGAGAATCTCAAGGTGCTGCAAGAGACAGTTGCTCAAATGTCAGACATGTTCCCCGGAGTTCCCATATTCCCCGCGCTTGGCAACCACGAGTCTTCGCCCGTTAACAGGTAAATTGATCGCTTTTCCGGCTTCAAATTCATATATAGCCATAGATATCACATGAACGACGTGACACAACGAACTACTGAAACGATACCACGCAGACTTTATAAGCTGCACCGCATCAGACATCATTTAAGTTATGTGATATATGCGAGACATTGTTCAACTAGTATAGTTAGTTTTCGTTTAGCTCTATTGTTTTCTATTGTTGCAAGGAAGGAGTCTAGTTCTAGGTAAAGATAGGTTCGCCTAAACACTTTAGAAACATCCGGGAACTAAGTATCGCACCGACGAGATTATTTCAAAGAAACTTTTTTATTACTGCAAGTGCACGTCACAATACGACGGTTTTTAATAGGTACCTTGTTTTGAATTGTGTAGTTAAAAGGTAAATTATGGATTTTTTTCTAAATGGAATGCTGCTGTAGTTATGTTAATAGTATCGCACATAATTAATACATTGCATCCAATGAGGCAGGAGGACATAGTCACATAAATGAATGGTAATTGCCGGAATTACTCGTATGACACTCAGAGCTCAATATACAGGGTGTCCCATAAGTCATGTTCCACAGCGATAATGAGGGTAGACCTGCCTTAGATGCATCGAATACGCCTTACATGACCTCAGTGAAAGTTTCGAGTACGCTCGCTTTACGCATAGGTTCTAACAATTTATGTGACGCTTCTGGAATTGGTATTCATCTTTCCATCCTTTTGCTCTCATACATGTTATAAATAACCAATTAAAATGAAAAGATAATTAGTGTTGTTCTTTCAGCTTTCTTAATAGGCGGAGCCCCGGTTTTATGATTAAAGGTGGCATTAATTTCTCTTTCATGGCATTATGATTAAAGTTTTGTGCCATTCCTGAATAGGCATAGAATAGGCAAGCTTTTAATAGATTAGAATAGTTGTAGATTTTTAGAGGCACGAAAGTGAGCAAGAGATGGAGGACGCGACGACGCCCACTAAGAGACGAGTCCAACTATTGCACTTTTGGCCGAGACATTACTTAGTGTTTTTCACGACACTGCGAGAAAATAAAATAAAATAGGTGTACAGAAAAATATTTTTACATAAATTAGGTTTTGAAGTCCCCCTGGCGGAGACCGCCATCTTCCGCAATTAACAGCACTAGCCATGCAGGCTTTTACCGACGCGACTACATGACGCACGCTTTTACCCACATGGCATGAAGTGCCAAAGAGTTTCTTTCAACTGAGTGAAGTGCCATCTGTTGCCTTTTGTTGTCCTTGTTAACTATTCGTTGTTTTTCGGCCCCATTATAGACCATCTTTTGCCACATTTCAGAGCAGTGGAGTGAAATATATTTAAATAAAATCGGCGATTTCTCGAATTACATGCAACTTTCACTGTGTTTTGTTAGGCTTATTCCATGCATCTAAGGCAGGTCTACCTTCGGTGTCGCTGTGGGACATGACTTATGCCACACCTTGTATGCACAGTGACAAGAATCTTGTATGAGATCCATGATATTTAAATGAAATTGATATATGTATATACAATGCGGCCCCATTCAATCGAATGACGAGTGGAATAATTGAGAAATAACATCGAGATTATGGTACTCATTTAAATCGATATTATAGCAGATTCCGGCAGGAGGTAGCAGCAAAAAGCTTCTTTCCTTGCTAAACAAAATCCTGCGAAGGCGAAAAGTTTAATAAATTGGCCCGAAAGAGATTATATGGGGTACCTTATCGGTCAATAAGTTCTGTCACAAGTTTATTACGTCATAAAAGCAAATCTACTAGATATATATAAAAAAAAATGTGTGAAAGCTTAGTAAATCAAGATTGTATTGGTATACAATTTATATGACATAACCACCGCAATTTTTGATACAAGCCCTTAATCTCCGTGGCTAACCATCGATCGTTGCACGAACCATTTTCGTATTTCAGTCGATACATATGTTCCAAAAATGCATGAGACTGATGATGACAATCTTTTTAATCCAAAAGGTTAAGGACTGGGCTTGAAGGGTCAGTCTCCGTGTCTTCCGGTGCGGAGTCCTGCTGGAACACCCAATACCGCCTGGGGCAGATGTTTACCGATAGTATCTAAACAGTGCCTTTGGTAATTGGCACTGGTATAGAGACGTTTTTCGCCAAAAATTACTGAAATCTGGCAAACTACGAGACTCCGAACCAAATCATGAACGGTTGATGAGCATGATGAACAGGAGGAATAGTATTACCGGCTTTCGGAGAACTTGTGGAGTACACCCTATCAATCTGTTGTTGTACTTTTCTTTGATATCGAAAATTTCTTCATCAACAAACAGCATATCCCGGTGCTTGTTTCTTGCGTGTCACTTCATCAACATTCTCGATTTTTTCACTGTCATGGCTTTTGAGTGCGCATCGAGAGTATGACCATTTTTTTCCTGGAAATTCCCAGTCTGAGCTTCTCATTCAGTATCTCTTTTAAATGTTTCTCCTCATACGCCAGTCGGTAGAGGTTCGAAGCTGAAAGGTTCATTAGTATTTGTTTTTTAGGGTTCCGTAACCGAAGGGTTCCATACGGGACCCTATTACTAAGACTTCGCTGTCCGTCCGTCCGTCCGTCCGTCTGTCACCAGGCTGTATCTCAAGAACCTAGCTAGCTAGAGAGTTGAAATTTTCACAGATTATGTATTTCTGTTGCCGCTATAACAACAAATACTAAAAACAGGATAAAATAAATATTTAAGGGGGCTCCCATACAACAATACCACATACAAACTTATGGATGCACCTGGTTACGTACATGGAGTGTAAAAGTAACCGCACCAATAACTTTGTAAACAATATTTTGCTGTGTAAAATCCAAACTATTCACTCCACACCATCGCTTCCATTGAACGGTGGTACGGAACCCTTCGTGCGCGATTTAGACTCGCACTTGACCGTTTTTTTTAGTTATCTTGTGCAACTGAGTAAATTTCAAAAATGGCAACACGATATATCTCGGAACAACTTATGGTAGCTACAGAACCTGTAAATATTTGGGCCATTTTTTGGTTTCTCGCTCATAATTTGTTTACGGTGCATCCTAGGTTGCTTTCTAACAACTCAAAGAACATAATAAGTTATGTCTAATGAGTACCAAAACTTAATAATTCAGTTAAGCCATCTATTAGAAAAATATGGTCAAAAATCGATGTCTTTTGTAATCTGGGTTTTTGGTTCATTCATTCATCATCATCATCATCTCATCCTGTCACCCCTCAGCAGGGGTATGGGGCTTTCACGACAGCTTTCCATTTGTCCCGATCTTGGGCCATCTGCTCTAGCTTGGTTTATTACTTATACATAAACATAAAGTTCCTGTTTAGTACAAAATCACGAAAAATCTGTAAATGCTTAGTTTAAAACTAAGTTTATTCATAGCTTGTGCAAGATTACTATATAATTCCACACTCTTCTTTTAAAGCCCTTTGTTTTAATATGCAATCGATTGAAACAAGGGAATGATTATTTTCAAAGTTTTAATTTATTATAATGATTAAATTTTAATACTGATAATTTTTAGTCCGCCTCTTTTTTACAGTAGTCTATGTGACTGATACACAATCAAGGGCATTAAAGCTCGAGTGTCGAAACGAAACATTTTCTAATCAGCCGCCAGAGTGTATTCTATATAATTTTCTAATCAGCCGCCAGAGTGTATTCTATATAATTTTCTAATCAGCCGCCAGAGTGTATTCTATATAATTTTCTAATCAGCCGCCAGAGTGTATTCTATATAATTTTCTAATCAGCCGCCAGAGTGTATTCTATATAATTTTGCCCTTCGCCGTTCAATTCAACTTTTATCTTTGGCAACTTCTGGCCAGGATGTGGGTGAAAAGCAGAATATATGTACCGTAAAGAAATCGTTATTAAACTGAGATTGTAACGAAACTGATAAATTATAACGAAACTCATAATGAAAGGGTTCAGATCACACAAAAGCTATAAAATAAATTAGTAGTTTATGTGACTGATACATAATGGAGGGCATTAAAACCCGAGAGTGGGTTTATGAAACGAGCCGAGAGCGAGTTTCAAAATAATATCACGCGATATAATATCACACTAGTTTCATACAAATCATATCATAAGCTTTCTTTGATGTGTTCAGGAACCGCATGTTCGACCAGCATTGTGGCATTGATCATTGCTCTGCACTTGTTTAGCTTGTTCAGTGGTACCAACTTCACAGACAAAATAGAGGCGGCACGCGGGCGGGCGGTGGCGTTCGAAATTTGAATGTCATAATATGTCGAAATATTGATACATTATAGTCATAATCATAATGTATAAATATTCAGATAAGAAATAAGTTTTTACCACTAGGATATCATTATGTTGGTCATAACATGCGGTTTTTGGACGGATTTATGATACGTGTGTAGATAAAACTGTTTATTTCCATCAAGACGAATCTAATGACGTACTTTTATCAAAACGGTTGAGCCTTGGAGTAGTTACGAGGGGGCACAGGAAAAGACATACACAAATACATAAAGGGGCCCAATTCTCTTATTCTAAACCTGTCCTGTGAATGAAGCCGACAAAAGGTCACACACATAACCTTCCTATTTTCCGCTTCGTTGCAGTCGGGTAAAATCTAAATCAAAAGCACTTACCCACATCTCTTCCACCAGCTTCCCTCCTCCTTACATATCGTCATCGGAGTCAAACATCGCGTGGCTGTACGACGAGCTAGACGCACAATGGCGCCGTTGGCTACCAGCAGGCGTCTCACACACCGTGCGCCGAGGGGCCTTCTACTCCGTGCTGGTGCGACCGGGCTTCCGCATTATATCGCTCAATATGAACTACTGCAACAACAAGAACTGGTGAGCAGGTTGAGAATTCGGGATAGACTTCAGAAATTCTGGACAGATTGCGATATAAACCTCTTGCATCTCTTGGTATCCGTCGAAATGGTTCGTTTATTCTGAGGTGAATGATGGAGCCATTATGTCTTTGTCTCAAGAGCAAAGGGAACATTGTGGTGTCTGGTCTGCATGTCCCGCAAAACAAACATGGTCTGGTGATATCCACATGACCGCTACAAAGTTGGTGCTTTCATAAAAATGTTTTATTTTTTAGGTGGCTCCTCCTCAACAGCACAGACCCGGCTACCGAGCTCCAATGGTTGATATACGAGCTTCAATCGGCTGAGTTCAGTGGCGAGAAGGTTCACATCATAGGACACATACCGCCAGGTCACTCCGACTGTCTGAAAGTGTGGAGTCGCAACTACTACGCCATCATCAATAGATACGAGTCTACGATAACTGCGCAGTTCTTCGGACATACACATTTCGACGAGTTCGAAGTGTTCTATGACCCGAGTGATCTTGGTATGTTCATTAGTCTAGCAATTCTTCCGCCTGTCATTACGTTTTTGCTGTGTCTTTAAACATTGAATGTGTCTTTTCAGGCCGTGCAACAAGTATAGCATACGTGGGACCATCAGTCTCTCCATATTATGACCTGAATCTTGGATATCGGATATACTATGTCGATGGAGACCATGACCAAACCACACGGGTAAGTAACACCGTCCAGAACACCTACCCACTGAACCATGGAGAAGGCCTGGGAGAAGCATTATATCATTCAACTACCCCATCTTCTTTCAGTTAGTGGTTGATCATGAAACGTGGATCATGAACCTGAAGGAGGCGAATCTGTTCGGGTACCCGATATGGTACAAGCTGTACTCTGCGAGATCCGCATACCTGATGTCTGCGCTGCGGCCGCAGGACTGGAACAAGTTTATAGATGAAATGACTGCTAATGAAGACATCTTCAATTTGTATTTCAAGTAAGATATTAATAGCTTCTCTGCAAGCTTTTTGTAGAATTTCAAGGAACGAGAATCTGCACACAGCTCTTAATTTTTATTTGTCATTAATTCTATCAGGAAATCTTTAGGAGAAATGTGACTCGATTCTCAGCATGGGCGGATAATAGTTTACTTAATGTAATCTTTTGATTTGGTTGCTTTGGAGAACGTAAGGATCGTCTGGTGGCCGAAATATCTTCTCACTTATCCTTCTTCCCTCAGACATTACTGGAAGAACAGTCCCCGCCGCGGCACCTGCGACGGCGAGTGTCGCAAGCGCATGGTGTGCGACGCGCGCTCCGGCCGCTCGCACGACCGGCGTGCGCTCTGCGGACACATCGAGGCGAGGATCGACGGCTCCTCGCCGGCCCCACAGACCTGGCGGGCTTGGTTCTATAATGGGCTCTCTGTTTCGTGAGTGGCATTTATAAGCACCAGTATTTTATTTTAGGTAACTGTACAGTCGTGGTTGGCATAAGTAGAGCGAGCAGCAAAATGTTAAAGTTTCGGCATAAATCTGGCCCTCTCTGCTACTAAGCACAAGCCTCACACAAGCATATCGCAGGCTCGCGCTATCTCTCTCTCTCCCGACTCGATGAAACGTGACTTCCGAGCCTGCGATAGGCTTGTGTGAGGCTTGTGGTTAGAAGCATCGGGGCCCTGGACGCGTTTGTGGCTTTTTGGAACTTGCTTGCTTCTTTAACATTTTGCGGGATCTTCAGATTGTAATTTATAGAGCTGACCTATATATGCAAGTGAGTGCCTTTAAAAGGCCTTATGACAGAATGAGGTCCCACTCCCCAGAATTAGGTAGGTATATGGCCAACCAGCCATCTGATATACTTGTTGAACATGCTTGAATGAACACATTGAACTTTCGTACATGCTGATTTTTCTTCTATATGACTTTTTTACTGAATCTTTGGCTGAACAACTCAAATTTGGACCAATTTAGCTGACGCCAATTTCTACCAAAGAACATTGACAGTTTATGAATGGAAGTTGAACCAAGTTCTGCCCAGAGTGAATACATAGTGCATTTTGTTCTTTAGACTGATACTAATCTGTAAACCGAAGTGCTCCAAAATCTGTCTGTGAAAAACTAACACGCAATTTCGTGAAAAGTCACATGAAAGCACGCAATTTCGTCTACCTGGATGACATTATATATTTTTTAATTTAGAAACCCTACTAGACCAATTAGATTTATTTGAACAGACCATAATATGGCCATTTTTTTTAAAATTAATGACGGTTCAGTAGGTAGTTGTGTTTCTAAATTTAAAAAAACTGGAAATATTGTATCATCCATATAAACGAAATTGCATATTAGCTTTTCTCCTCCTGTGACTCCTGTGACAGACTTCGGAGCACTTCGGGTTATATGTGTTCATTCTGGGCAGCACTTAGTCCACACCCGGGCAATGGTTTTTAGTTTCATTACGTAGATGGAACCATCCATGCACATACATCACTTAATCGTAGTTTTGGTAACATATAATTAAGGAATTACATTTGGTAGAGATGGAACTGAACTAAACACTAATTCTTGTGATATTTTTGTGTACAGCAGTGAAGCTACGCCTGCCGTGACACTGGTTTAATCGGTGAAGGATCTAACTTTTAGCTTTTACAGGCTCTGCTATTTTGAAGGTGGGTTTCTTGGTGAAAGGTTTTAAGGACATTGACAATTTATGTATGTAAGTTGGACCAAGTAATGCCCAGAATGGAGACATAGTGCATAGTGAGACTTTGGAACGCTTTGGTTTACAGATTAGTGTTGGCCTGAGGAATAAATTGTTTTGTGTTCATTTTGGGCCGCACTTGGTCCACACCCTGTCACTGTCCTTTGTATAATACTAATACTGCTGTAATATAACTAATGTGTACATACTTTAATTGTAAAATAATATTTGAAAACTATGTTTATGATTATTGATTTCGATTTGTTGTTTTTGATTTATATTCTTTGGGGCCACTTTTCTATACAGTGGTGGATGAGTGGTGGTCATATAATTACAGACAGAATGCATATTAAAATAACTAAGCTATTCCTCTCTATATTTTTATCAAGATTGGAACTTGCTAAACAATTTAAAATATTTGTGTAAATACTGTGTAATGTTAAAACGAAATATTGTCTACAAAACTTGACAACTGACAACAAAACTGCTGATTGATAAAACAATCTGAAATCAAGCGAGGTTTCAGACAAAAATCTTCATCTGTAGTGGGATACGCGTTAGCGTTGTAATAGCGGTCATAGACTCCTTTCTACCACGGTGCGCTCATGATAGTTACTTATTGCGTGCAACCTTAGTGTCGTTTAGCGTATCACGGTAGCGGTCACCGACTGTTACAGGCACCGCAAGGTGTCTGCGTATGAGCCAGCCCACCATCTCTCTCTCGCCCATGGATGCAACTCTCTTCTTCCTATGCGCCGCTTCCCGCTCCAGGCGGAACTCAGGCGCCAAGAAACAGGTATACACGTCGCTTCACGAATTATGAGCGGTGGCCTGGAATGCGCACTAGTCATTTTTTAATACCTATACACTTCCGCATCCCTGCCAGTTTCGCCCAGCGCTCTTAATTCGTGAGGCGACTTATGCCATGCATGTTTCGGTTCGCAGTAACAGACGGGTTAATGACCGCTATCGCAACACCAACGCGCACGCACTATCCTCCTACATATATTTCTCTATTTGGAGAAAGTGTGAAGTTGTTAAAACTCAAACTATATTTCACAGGATGTCAATGTTAATGCAGATACCTCAAGTTGCCTACCAAATACCAAAGTTCGTGATGGGCCTTGGCTGAATTTGGAGTTCCCAGTCCAACCTGGAGCGTACTACCATAGATAGAGCGATACCACCGGAAATTCGACGAGACATCGGGATGTAGTAACAAAACACAACTATCTACTTGACACAAGCATATCACTTCAATGTATTTGGCGGGATTGCAATGCTTAAGACGGCGCTAACGCCTGTCAAAATCATCATCATAACATAACTTATGGGTTAGCCTCTCTATAAGCAAAACATCTGTTCATGTCCCTGGCATTTATGACCAGCAGCTAATCTCTCAATATATCAAGCTAATAATGGTGCCTCATCTGGAACACAGGATCATTCAGTGCCTTATTGTAAAATTTTAATCAGTTAGCTATTAGTCGTGTTGTCGTAAGGTAAGATCTAAATTATGTGAACAAAATGCAACTAATACAATGAACCACTTTTGTTTAGGCTATTGATGTGTTCTACTAGTACCTATTTTGTAAATAGCTTTAATGTAAATGTTTTATAAATACAAATTATTTAGATTGTTCGGATGTTGTTTTTTTCTATTAACTGCCCACTACTGGAGATAAATCAAAGTTACACTTATTTCTTCAAACAAATATTTATTATCATAAAATACATACCGCATTAAAATGTCTTTTATTAAAAAAGAGAGCTTTGTAAGCTATCCCTTGCTAATACTAGTAATGCGTCGAGTCCTTTTCAATTAAAACTCTAAGCTTTATTTTATTACATTTACACACTTTACACACAAAGGACTCGAATAATATCAAGCAAGTTTGGAATCTAAACATAGAGATCTAATTGAGTCAATTTGACTCTTGGTCCCGCCTTTGTGATCAATTAAATTAAATATTACTCATAATAAAATGCGGACCATAATTACAATTATATACAATAAACACAATGTCAATTAGGTATTAAAAAATCGAGAACAATCTTAATTTACAGTTGAATACCAAAACAAAAGTATATTCAATGCAACTGAGAATATTGAAAAGTTTTTGTATTGAGTGGCTTCCAAGTTGCCACTAGCTTTTGATCATTTCTCAAGATTCTCATTTGAATTCCATTGAACATTGATTTTGGTCATTCAATATCATTGAGAGCTCTTTCGCTTTATACAAATCTACTTTCAGACTAGAATAGAACGCATTTCCATGCATACCCTATTCGTATTTGCACTTTACAACTGGTGATTTTAAAACCATAATTACAACATAAACTATGATAAAAGCAATCACTTACATAAGGTTTTTCAATTAAAATGAACTTATAATAGTGATGTGTAAAATAGCAGTCTTTTACAGGAGTTCACTGGCACTGCCCTCTACGAACGATAACTTATAGTTGTAACATTCCTGTAGTAAGTTAATATTACGCTGTCATAGATTCAGGATTAGTCTTTCTAAGCCAATCTTGGCTCTGGCGAACAATGGCATAACCGGTCCTGGGACGGTTGAGTGGTTATAAATCTTATCTAAAATTGAGACATGACTAAAAGATCTTAATTAATTTAACATGAGTGAACGTCACATTCTTCTTTAGCAAACTACAGGCTCCAACAACCACATTGCATATTTATGAGAATGTAGGTAATGTAGCAAGTTACACATATCACAGCACTAAGGTTCTGTGACTCTTGTCATATCCAGATTATCTTCAAATTCAAATAACAATAGCTGCAGATGAAAGCTCGTGTAAAATAATCGCGTGCTGTGCTCTTATCATGTAATTCTAACATATAGGAATTTCAATCGCTTTAGAATCATTTACAAAACAGTGGCCTTATCATGTACTCTCCCTGACATCTAGGATAATTCCAAATTGACAATTTAGCCAATCAGAACACGATTATTTTAAACAAGCTTTTGTTGACTGGCTGATTGTCAATTGAAAGGGTCTGATAGAAATTTGTAATGTCAGAATAACATAATAACCCTACAAAACATCGCATGAACTAGCAAAGTCGCAATAAAAGAGAGCTCGTGTTAAATAATC
Organism: Argyresthia goedartella; assembly: GCA_949825045.1. Taxonomy (NCBI): domain Eukaryota; kingdom Metazoa; phylum Arthropoda; class Insecta; order Lepidoptera; family Argyresthiidae; genus Argyresthia; species Argyresthia goedartella. Next base: position 20,118,407 of record OX463810.1, read on the forward strand.
ATGTTGTAAAGCTATTAAAATACCTAGATGTGAGAATTACACCTTATAGTTACTAATTGGACAATGTCAATTTGGCGAACAGCTTTCAATACATCAATTTGAATGCTATCGGTATAGGGATTGATTTCACAAATACAGAAAAGAGCGACTGGTCATTCTACACCATTGAAGTATAATAAGATCTCTATGACGCTTATAAGGAAGCTGCTATTAGACCACGCGATATATTAATGGCCTGATATTCCGTATGCGCGGGCATGGCCCCTAAGTATCGGGCTTTTCACTACTATTACATATAAGGTTGAGAACCCTTAACATTAAATGGTCTAAAATACGCCTCACTTAATGAACAGTACATAGAACAATAGTGTGAAGCTTCATGAAAACGAGATTGTATAGAGGTTTCAAACTCATTCAACTGCCGTTTAGCACCATTTTAAGGCATTGGCTCATCTGACATACTGAGATTAAAAACGTTTCCGCCTTTAGCTAGAAAATAGCTGCTTGAACTGCTTCGCTCTGATTTCAATATCACGCTCTCGCCGTATTTTGTTCCAATGTGATACAATACCAATTATTGATACTGGTAGCCAAGAGAAGTATGCAACAGTTATTTTCTTAATTTCGATTCCTTGGCGGTAATTACCTACATCTCTATGTATTATTTGTGTTGTTCTTAATTAATGTAGTTTTTCTGAGTATTGTTCATTTGACTCGTCGTCAATCTAATTTTCTTAGTCTGAGAATTCTCAACATCCATTCAACTATAATATGACTTAGTAATTACGAATTTTTACATCTATGTATGAATATAGGCACTGGAAGAGACACTGGGAATCTCATTTAAAATAATCTCAAAACAAGCCAGTCTTTATAAAACAAATCCTACAGATCTTTGGGTATGGAATGTAGTATGTAGTCTGATGCAAGAGTTTAATTAAAATCTAGAAGTCTCCTCAAGTTTTTTTTGCTCTTTTTAGTCCCAGCTGCTGATGATAAAGACTTCAACTTTCTTTTAGGGCTGCAGCCATCCAGATCGTATTTAAAGCAACTCTTGTTTGGATGTCTCTCACACTTACAGTATCTACAGAATTTGTATGAGCAACTTACACTTATACACTCCAACCACTGCTCTCCTGATGTTTCCTCATTCACTATGGCCGGTTGAGAGCAACGGACACATGGTAGCTGGATCCGGGCTGAATCGAGAGAGGCTGACTGGAAAAGGAAAAATCTATATTAATAATAATTCTCTGATTCTGGTATGTACGATAAACATTGCCACGTGTGCTAGCAATCATTCCAGAGCGAAATAGTAAATATAAATAATAAACAAGTAAAAAAACATTAACATTTGACAGTTTTGCAGGACAGCGAACTTAAGGGCAAAGAAAATTAAAGCCGAAGAGCTTGGTTCATCTGAGATTTGAGGAAACTATGCTGTAGAGGACAAATGAAGGACATTCTGTTTTTTACGTAAATTTCAGTATTCCTGTGATATTTTCTGATGGGAATAATGCCTTTATTTGAGAACACAATTAAACCTAAATGGTTTTCTTCATTTGATGCCCTTGAAAATCTTTTTCATTCCGATTTCCAGTTGTTCCTCTGACTTGAAGGGGTTGGGGTGTGAAGGAAATCCAAAATAATGTAACAAAATCTCTAACTTCCTGTTTCCCTCCTGAGGTCTACAGCTCAGCCCTAGTATTAGCTGTCTTAAACAAAATGTATGTAACAACAATACACAATGAATTTAAAATTTATTTTAATCCATTACCTTCACAAATGTTTTGAACTTCCTAGTCCTGGGTGAGTGAGGAGGACTTCTCAAGGCAAGTAATATCCTCCCGGACCGCAAATTTGCCAGGTTGCTGTGATCTTTCAAGAATTCTGGCATTTTGTAATTGCTTTCCCTTGGACTATTCCTAGTTTTACGTTCGCTAAGTCTGTTCTCAGAGTTCTCCTTTGTATTAGTTATGAAGTCTTGGAACTCTTTCTTCATCTTCATGGCTTTTGGCATTTCATCAGAGATTTTCTTCCAAAGAGGAGATACTAAGCTAAACATATGCATATCCTTCTGTGATAAGTAGTCCAACACTTTCTGTACAGCAGGGACACAGTTCACACTAGTGGACAACATACCAATGATATCGATCTTTTGATCTGTTCTGAAGACGGGCCTCACATCTTTAAACTGGGGTTTGGATTGGTTCACTTGTTCTATCTCACCATCTAAAGAATGGCACACTAAGCTGTGTTTATTCGGTGATCTCCACAGACTGCAGCAAATATTATTTATTGTCTGCAGAGGACTAGAGTTGTGACTATCATTGCAAACTGAAGAGTTACTTCTACAAACCTTCTTCACTGGTGTAACTGGGTATGAGGAATATGAGCAAGAATCTGATTCTGGCACATTAGACTTTATTGGTGACTGTGAAAATCTCGCTGCATCTTGAATGTCATTAACTTTCAATTTCGTAATTCCACCAGCTATTATGCTTGTGGGTGTAGGGACAGATGTGAAGCTTACACTGGAGACATTTAAATCCTCCTGATAGGGGCGCTTTGTACCTCTTCGTTTGAAAGGCGTTTCTAGAGGGCTATCGGGGTGGGTATCAGGCGTTACTGCCGCGGACCTGAGTCGCCTGTTCTTCCTTTGGGGTGTCCTATGGTAGTCTAGCACTACATCCTTGACTTCATGGTTTACGTGTCTTTGTCTCTTGAGTCGCTTTCCCACCAAAGGGTCGACGTTCTCATTTGATAATTCGGAACATTCCGTAGATCCAGGAGTAATTGATGTGTGATATCCACTGTCATCAGTCCTCCAATAACTGACATCATCGAATGGCGCGGGGGTTGCGGGCTCCCGAATATCCATTTGAATATCCATGTTAGCAAGATGCTTCAGTACTCGAAGAAAGAAATTAAGTCCTTACTTTAGTGCGTAGGTATTGCTTCCCTTGCACCAGTAAATAAACAACGCAGACAAACATCTTCGTTGAAGCCATCTTGAGATTCGTTCGTTTACAACGGTTTGAATTACTGTTCACTGGCCATCCATTGCCCAAATTAGAATTTTCACTTGGAGTATAAGGAAAATAGAATGATAAAAATCGTTTTACGATGTTATAACACGAAAACACAAATTAATTCGACAGCAGAACAAGAAACACAAAACATCTTCGCATCGCACTCGATTGCTCGCTCACAAACTCACACAATTGATTGTTTTTTTTATTGTGTTTTACGGCCCTGTACAAAATTGAATGAAATAATGGAAAAAGAAAGACTGAAAGAACGACGAAACATTATCTAATCAGCCAGGCTATAGCCTATATAGTGACATATATGTCACCGGAAGATAGATAGTCAATAGTTGATAAACTAACGCGGTAGTTGATTATACAGACCGACAGGGTTTAGAATTTACGTTTAAGATGCGCTCGGATTCGAAGAGTTTAAACCAGTTTACTATTTAACGGTTTTAACCGTCAGATAAACAACTAACGCGTCATACTTGTTCACTTTTAAGAAAAAATTGAAACAGCATCTCCTCTCTTCCGCATAGTGGGTATCTTATAGTATGTATGTGAATCTATGTATTTATTATATTATATTTATTTATTTTATAGTAAGTGTGTAAGATGTATTGTGATTTATCTGATGGTATATTGACTTTATTTATTTCTTTCATCTCTTAATTGTACACTAGGACTACCACTCTATACATATTTTTTTCCTTTCCTCACAGGTTAGCTGTAAGAAATTTATTTTTAGAAATAAGCTCACCAATATGGTCAAAACATAGACAAATCGCCGGAAACACCCGTTACAAACCGGAGATTTTTTTGAGCTACAATAACATAAAATACCTGAATCACTTTTAAATGGATAATTCCCAATGACATTACTTATGCAACTACTTTCAGATTGTTTTGACTTGAATGATGTTTTGATTGAACAATGAAAATACATAATAGGTATTAGAGTTATAAGTAAAGTTATACCTTTATTCAAAGCTGGTAGTACATCAGACCCCACCAATTTTAGACCCATATCGATACTACCAACGCTTAGCAAAATATTTGAAAAACTCATACTTAATCAATTGCAAAGTCATTTTTATCTCAATAATTTTATTCATATTGCTCAGTTTGGTTTCACAAAGGGTCGTTCAACAGCCGATGCTGGTGTTGAACTAATCGACAATATTTTTGATGCCTGGGAAGACGCAATGGATGCAATAGGTGTCTTCTGCGATCTATCCAAGGCTTTTGATTGCGTCCATCATGACACTCTTGTCAGGAAGTTACGCCATTATGGTGTAAAAGATCAGGCACTTGGCCTTCTGGAGTCATATCTAACAGATAGGGTTCAGATGGTCGATGTTAATGGGAAAAGATCACCTGGGTCTTCAATAAGTATGGGCGTACCGCAAGGTTCAATTCTTGGTCCTTTCTTGTTTTTAGTATATATTAATGATTTACCTTACCTTGTTAAAGCAAAACATGGGTTAGTATTGTTTGCCGATGATACTTCTTTGATATTTAAAGTTAAAAGACAGCAATCAAATTATGACGAGGTAAACAATGCTATCTCTAGTATAGTGAACTGGTCTACTGTTAACAATTTATTACTTAATGAAAAGAAAACTAAATGTATTAAATTCGTGTTACCCAATGTGAACCCGGTAACTACAGACATATTTATAAAAGGACAGAGATTGGACCTTGTGCAGTCGACTGTCTTTTTGGGCATTACTTTAGACGCCAAACTACAATGGGATCCTCATATAAATAAATTGTCGAACAGACTGAGTTCGGCAGCGTTCGCAGTTAAAAAAATTAGAGCTCTTACCGACGTAGACACCGCTAGACTAGTCTACTTTAGTTACTTTCATAGTCTAATGACCTATGGTATTTTATTGTGGGGTCACGCTGCGAATGCTAATAGTATATTTATTCTGCAGAAACGGGCTGTTCGTGCAATTTATAGATTAGGGCCTAGAGTGTCACTGAGGGAAAAGTGTAAAGAAATCAATATTCTGACATTTGTGTCTCAATATATCTATGACAATCTTGTGTATGTAAAAAGAAATATAACTAATTTTCAGAAGTACAGTGATATACACAATTTTAATACTAGAAATAAAGACAAGTTGGTTGCTTATGTAAGCCGACTACATAAAATTAGTAATTCTTTTAAAGGCAATTGTGTACGCTATTACAATAAGGTCCCTACTGATATTAAAAACTTACCTTTAGACAAGTTTAAAATAATAATAAAACAGAAATTGTATAAAAAAGGTTACTACAGGATATCTGATTACTTAGAGGACAGATGTCCATGGGAATAGATTGTTTGAGTAACAGGCTGTTTCGATATATAATTAGCATTCATTTTGTAATTTGACAATATTTTATTTAAAAAAGGAATCGCAAAAGATGCGACGACTGTGGAGTTTCTTCGGTGAGCTCTTCTCCACAGATTCCGCCATTGGGTTAGTGAACTCACCCAAAAAAATGTAATGACGGATCTAAGTGATGTAACAACATCCTATGGAAATAAATGATTTTTGATTTTGATTTTGATTTTGATTTTGATTAGATTATACACCAAGGGGGTAAATCACTATTTTATGTCATGGGCGCGATATTGCATCCATAACGCAACGAAGGTTTGCAGATTCGACTCCAGGGAGTAAAAAAAAAAATTTAAAATTTAAGCTGTTTATTTCAAAAAAAAATTATATACATTACATGGCATGAACTTAACTTCTAATCTTAATATTTAAAGATTTTTTGAGTTAAGGAGCTGCTTATTCATAAATTTACATATACATTATATTTTTACATTTATTGAGGTAGGTTTAAACAAGTACCGCTTAATAATATTTTTTGTTTGCTGACAAGTTTTGTTTTCTATTCTACTAACTAATTCTATTGGAAATCTATTCAATACTCTAGGCAGAATTGACTGCCAGACTCTCTGGCCATATTCGTTTTTACTTGTTGGTATCTCGAAGTTTGAAAGATAAGGTAGGTTACGTAGATTTACGGGTCTTTTCTTTTTTTTTAAAAGGGGTATATTTTCATTATACTGAATAACAATTGCCAAATCCAATTTATCAAATACGTTCATCACTTTACAATAATTGAATAGATTTCCATAGTTATTTTTATATTTATATTTAATCTTTGCGGGAACAATCGCTTTCAGTAATCTTAATTGTAGGTTGTAAATATGATTTAAAGATGTTTTGAATGTTCTTCCATAGCTGGCTAAGCCATAGCTTATTACAGAATCAGCCAAGGACATGTAAAGAAGTCTTAGCGTATTATAGGGAACTTTATGCCTAAGTACACACAGTTTTGACAAAATGGATCTTAGCTTATTACATACATGCTCAATATGTGGACCCCAGTTGAATCTATGGTCTATTTTTAGTCCAAGGTAAGTATGTTCTTGTACAAGATCAAGATGAACGCAGTTACAGGAAGCGCTCTGTAGGTGCATACAGTTGTGTTCGTGGGCCACGATCGCCGGTATAAAGTTTGTTTTTTTATAAGGCGAATGAATATGCATGAGTTTTGTTTTAGAGTAATTTATCGATAAACCTAGATCGTGAGCCCACTTACACAATAGATCAAAATCCTCCTGCATCATACTTTGGGCCATCTCAAGGTCCTGATGAGCGGTAGTTATACAAGTATCATCTGCAAACTGATATACTGAGCCATGCCGAAATATTTTGCACATATCATTGACGTATAATAAGTACTCGGTTGGTCCCAGGATCGATCCTTGTGCCGTACCACATAAGGTGGGCATCAGATCACTGAGTTCACCAGCTATGCTTACCGCGTTATACCTATTAGTATGATAGTTTTTCATGAGTTCTAGCACAGGTCCCTGTATACCGTTCTGCTGCATTTTCTGGTAAAGTGTCTTATAATTTAAAGTGTCAAAAGCTTTACTGAAGTCTATCATAACGGTAAGTACATGGTATCTTTTATCTAAATAGCTATTTATTTCGTCTGTAAATAATGACAAAAGCTGAGATGTGCTTTTTCGTTTTTGAAATCCAAATTGTTTTACATGTATTAAGCCATTACTTGATAGGAAGTTATTTACGGAATTTCCGATATATTTTTCTATAATTTTATCTAAGCATGATAGGATTGTTATAGGTCTGTAGTTGTTTGTATCTGTATGACTACCTTTTTTATGTATCGGTCTTACAAGTCCTATTTTAAGTTGGTCGGGATATGTGGATTGCGAGATACATAGATTAATTAGATGCATGAGGACCGGTGTAATTTTTTCAGAAATATATTTTACGTCTTTTGCCCTTATCGTATCATACCCTGGGCTTTTTTTATCGTTTATTTTTCTAATTATTCTGTGTAAGACTTCTTCGTTAATTTTTCCCAGACGTAATGATAAGCTAGGGGTATGTATGTACTCCTTCTCATCAAGCAATGGCCTATCACAAGTGTTCAATACATTTTTAACATTGTTATCGAAATCGTGTGCAAACTTATCTGATAATTGCTTTGGTCTTAACCTAAAGGACTTAACCAGTACATCATCGATAGCCTTTATAATTCTACCAGTCAATCTATTAATAATTTCCCACATTTTTTTAGGGTTTTTAAAATTATTACAAATTTCTCTTTTTGTTAAATTATTTCTAGCATTACAAATCATTCTGTTAGTTCTGTTTCTATATTTTTTGTATATTAACTCATTTTGTTTATTACTTGTATCATTTAAAAATATTTTTAAAAGTTCTTTCTTTTTGTTACACATGTTAATTAACTTATCAGATATCCAATTACAATCAGACTTTGCATACTGATTGATTTTAGTTTGATAGGTACACTTACTATATACTGCCTGGTATTTTTTAATAATAAAATCTACTACTTCGTTCGGCTCGGTGCAGCCGAGCGCAGAGCTCCAGTCAATTTGACTTAATTCCTGTTTGATTTTTTCATTATTCAACTTATTAACAGTCTTATAGGAATTCACGCAGTCGTAACTGCTGAGCGCGAGGCCTGTTACATAATGGTCGGCTAGTGCATCGCGCACAACAGCTGAGCGCACTGAATGCCCGAGCGTACCTCGCCTGGACGCGCCACGAACGAACAAGTGATCGATACATGATTTGGATATGCCATTTACATTTGACTCAACTCGTGTGAATTGTGAAATACAACACTCAAAACCTAGTTCATTTAGGCTGTTTAGGTAAGACCTTACAGTATTGTTGATGCATTTAGTGTCTATGTTGGTATCACCTACTAATATACAGTTTTTGTTGGTGGGATACGCGGATAACAATTGCGAAAGTTCAATAACGAAGTCATTTTTATTCCAACTAGGGGGCCTATATATTGAACACAAAAACGTTTTATGGCCGTTTAAACTTTCCACTTCACCACATAAACATTCAAAGTTTAACGTATTCACTGAAGTTCTAATAAATGAGATACTCTTGTGTGCGTAGATAATTATGCCACCTCCTTTTCTTTGTTTACGTAGTTCTGTGTACATTACATAATCCTTGATATCGAACAGAGTAGAAATCGAATCACTGATGTTCGCCTCAGTGATTATTATTAGATGTATAATTAGCGGGCTGCCAGCGACAATGTACTCAAGTTGCGAGTGGTTTTTGATCATCGAACGGATATTTACATGTAATAGAATAAGTTCATTTTGCTCGTGAGTTATATCACACATAAAATCATTCCACGAGTCATGAGTTGTCTCTGTTATGGTTGGGTCGACGAGATCCATATAGAATTGTTTTTTTTTTTTAACGAGCTGACTTATTATTATTTTTTATATTTTTTTATATTGGAGATCACACCTATTGGTACAGTAGGGAGGAGGTACATACCTAGCTTTTCTGTAGCTCCTTACCAATTCGACCGATGTCGTTCTCCGAGCGGACGTAGTATATCTTCTTGTCACCTTCATTTTTTCGAACCATTATCTGTCCGTTTTTGCACCAGACGTACTTACAAATTGATTTTTCTTTGAGGCTTATCTTGGTTTTCCAGAGCAGGTAGGACATCGTAGGTATGAGTGACTCACATAGGTACACCTTATTTTCACCTACACCGCCCAGGTCTCGGGAAGTCATCTTTGTTGTTTTGGCAGCTTCGCACCAGAGCTCGCGCTTACCCTCACGCAAGGATATTTTAATCGGCGCGTCGGCCTTGGCGCGCTCGGCCTGCGCCGAACTAGGGCGGCTGGGCATTTTTTTTCTATGAGCTCGGATAATATCGTCCGGTTTCTGATTTAGAAGTTGGCAAACTGATGCAGCAATTTTTTGGACATCCTCGTTCTCTTGTTCAGTTATTCCACAGATTTCGACCTCATTTGACGACTGCGCCTGCTCCAGTTTGCTTAATTTTTGCTCTAAAACCTCCATCTTTAGTGTTAGATTTTTGCATGTATTAGCATTTTCCTTACATAAATTCTCCGAAATTTTAACTCGCATTTCGTAATCTTTAATTTTTTCTTCATATTCGTCAATTTTGTCTGAATAGAATTTGAGGGTATTCTGTAATTCATCTCGAATAATTTCTCTAACGGTCTTTTGTAACTGACCAACCTCTTGTCCGAAATACAGACAGCAAATTGTCTTGATCGCTATGCGATGTTACTTCAGCATCGGATTCCTCATCATCGGGATCTGGTAAAATGACCGATATACGCTTTTTTTTGCCTTCCGTTGCAAGCGCGCACGAACTACACTTCCAATCAGAGTCCGTTGAGGACAGCACACACAGTTGTTCGGTCGATAGCGATACACAAGAGCTGTGGTACCACTTGCAACACTTATTGCACTGCACACCGGGATTCTTTTTGGTAACGGTTTTACTACACTTCGCGCATTTGGCCATTTTGTAAATATTATGCGCTCGCGTACTCACGGGTAATTAGGTCACGACCTTCCGCTGTCGCTGCGAGCGGGCAACTGAATTGTGTGAACTGAGTGAATTAAGACTTTAGTCCTGGGAGCAGTAAGGTGATCAAGCGCGCTCAAGACAAAACTAGCTTTATCTCCGGGGAGTTAATATAGTACTTTACTGACCATTTGGGAGACAATAAAAAAGCATGATCACTAATGCATTTTATTGAAGTAAATTAATGGTGTAATTATATGTTGGTAAATTACTCCAGTTGTGGAAAGATAATTTTCTATTTTTATAGAAACTTTGCAGTTTCACTTCCTGCAGCTTCTTGCAGAGTCAGAGTCAGAGTCATTTTTTTATTGAATATAAATAAATAAATTATCTTATTCAACGTCAAAATTATACTTACTTATAACTACAAGTCATTTTTTTTTATATAAAAAAAAAGACTACACCGTATCGGAAGGTGGGCCTCGGGGTTAAGAAGAAACGGCAAGAAACTCCCCCATACCTTTTTTTTGCAACACTGCAATATGCTTAATTCAGCTTGACGACCTCTGTGGCGCAGCGGTTATGGCTCTGTATACACAGGGTATCCTCGTGTGGGGTCAGAAGCAATGTATGTGGCTGTATGTAAATGTTTATGTTATGCTTATGCCAAAAAATTGTCGTCTCAGATTATCGACCTATTTCTATCCTCGCAGTTATGGGCAAGGTCTTCGAAAAACTTGTTTGTGCACACCTGACCTGGTTTTTAAAGCCATACATTCCCAATCAGCATGGATTTATGGCCTCACGTTCGACAACAACAAATTTCATGATCACCGTATCCCTACGGATGTAATTTACACGGACTTTAGCAAGGCTTTCGATAGAGTTAACCACAGACTATTAATCGGTAAACTGTCTCCGTACGGCATCGGCGGCAGCCTTATCAAATGGCTGGAGTCATATCTCCACGGTAGAAAGTGCAGAGTGGCGTTATGTGGGCAAACCAGCAATGCATTTCAGACTCATTTGGAAGTCCTTCAGTGATCTCATCTGGGTCCCATACTTTTTAATGCGTTTGTCAACGACATAGCTAGATTTAGTAACTCACAATTTTACATGTTTGCCGATGACCTTAAGTTGAGCAGGCCGATTACCTCATCTAACGACTCCAACCTTTTACACGAAGACCTCAAACAGTTGAGTTAATGGTGCGACAAAAACGACATGTCATTAAACGCGGAGAAATGCTATTGTGTCCATTTTACTCGTAACAAAATCACAAATCACTATTAGGGATAAAAACATAAAAAATTCAAGTCTAACCGTGATCTGGGCGTTCTGTTGGATGCTCGGCTGAGATTCGACAAACATATTGAGCATATACATCCAAGAGCCTAAAGACTCTGGGATTTGACATACACAAAAGCAAGCACTTTAAGGAACCGCACTGGTACTATCACAGCTTGAGTACTGTAGCGTGATCTGGAACCCGGAACCCCCAATACAGTGTTTACTCCGACAGGATTAAAAACGTACAAAAACTATTTCTCTACCACCTTGCGTACAGCGATAACAAAGCTACAAAGTTGCCCAGTTAAAACTCGCGTTTGGAGTACTACGAGATCGACACTCTGGCAGCGCGTAGAAAATGGCTCGATTTAAACTTTCTACTTATGTAGAAGCTTATGCTTATCAATGGATGAGACATCCAGTCGAGACGACTGTCCTCACTTATTGGGCAAAATAACATTTAATACCCCCGTTTAAGACTACCTCGGTCTAACTTCAGGTTATTCATCACGCAATCACGCCCTTAGTCAAAACCAATCTAGGTTCTAACGCGCCGCTGCTTAAATTGTGTAAGCTATACAGTGAACTCAGCGCCAAGGGTCGTGAACTACTTAGATCTTGACATTTTTGCGGGCCTTAGTGGTTTTAGAGCAAGTTTGCAAAAAATTAATCTAGATTAGTACTGTGCCAATTATTGTCAAAAAACTAACTAATATTGGTTTTTATTTATACATGCCTCTATCAATCAATGTTACTTGTTCTTACTTGTTTAAATTTATCATTAATGTAAATTAAATTCATGTCAATTGTTAAAATTCTCACTTGTTTTTCCGAATTAAATATAGTTAAGTAATCTTAATAAAAATAATGCATATAATAATCAATTAATAATAAATAAATATCAAATGAACGTTTAACAATTCCGATTATAGTCGCATTTGCATGCTGTGATCTTTTATAATTAAGAAAGCGCTTAATTCTGTTATTATTAAGTATCTTACCTGTGTCTGTATTGCGTTTTTATTGTTAAGGATCCTGTATAAATAAATAAATGTTTATGTTTATGCCGTGGCCAGCTCGATTTTAGAATAAGTTCTATTTTCAAATAAGTATGGCGCGGCTGGCAGAGGAGCTGTGTCGCGTGCGTATTTCACGAAATGAGACTTTCTAGAAATAACAATAAGATATATGAGAAGTGAAAATTACATTATTAACCAGCAGGTTATACTGAAATTCACTACAATATATATTATGACCCGGCTAAAGCCAGTCGCGAGACTTGCTTGACTGATGTTTAATTTGGTATTGTCGAGCGGTGCCTAGGTGGTGTGAAAAGATTATTATCTACATACATAATTGAATGAAATATAAACACAACACTAAGGGGAGTCCAAGACCACATTTGAAGTAAAGGGTATGTTGCCATTTAAAAAATAGGTAATTTTTTGGAATATATTTTATTTTCGTGGAAAACTGTTAAAAAAACCGGTCAAGTGCGAGTCTAAATCGCACACGAAGGGTTCCGTACCACCGTTCAATGGAAGCGATGGTGTGGAGTGAATAGTTTGGATTTTACACAGCAAAATATTGTTTACAAAGTTATTGGTACGGTTACTTTCACATTCCATGTACGTAACCAGGTGCATCCATAAGTTTGTATGTGGTATTGAAAGAATTGTTGTATGGAAGCCCCCTTAAATATTTCTTTTATCCTGTTTTTTAGTATTTGTTGTTATAGCGGCAACATAAATACATCATCTGTGAAAATTTCAACTGTCTAACTATCACGGTTCGTGAGATACAGCCTGGTGACAGACGGACGGACGGACAGCGGAGTCTTAGTAATAGGGTCCCGTTTGGAACCCTTCGGGTACGGAACCCTAAAAACTGTCAGTTTCAGAAAATGTCAACATAATCTGCCTGAGATTAAATTACTGGACTAATCTCCCAAAAAAGGCTGGAAACTGCCACACTCTTGCCAGTGAGATTAACTTACCTATTGATTTTCATTTTCGTCGCAGAACATGAGTGGTGGCGCGGCCTCTAAGGCCAAAATCCTATTTGGCTCAAAGTATACGTCGCGCCACTAGTTATGAGCGGTGGCCTTGAATGCGCAGTAGTCTTTTTTCAATACATCTACAGTAATTCCCGCCAACGTCGCCCAGCGCTCTTAATTCGTGGCGCGAGGTATATTAGCCTAGCGCCGTACATATAAACACAAAAACAATAAATGAATGAATGTTTGTAAGACGTCACTTCTCTAAGTTGTCAAACAAATTCTATCTAGTGGATTTTGAGGTATTTATTTGTAAATCTTGTGTTTTCAAAATTCAAGTAATTTTCTATCATTTTTATATTCGTTGATCTAAAGCTGTTATCCCAGATATGTTTTTACCTTCTTCGTGATTTGTTTGTTTGGAGTTGGACTCTTACACCTTGACCAACATGCTTATAAAAGACTTGTGCAGGTTGTGTGCTAAAAGTGACGAATTTTCTAAAAACCTGTTGGATTGTAACAATAAGAGCATTTTAGTACTAATACAGGATTTACTTAAAATCAGGGTAAGTTGGGTATATACCAATTTAGTGTGAAATTATGTCAGAGAACATACAACAAGAGCAAATTATAGTACATACTTACTATATTTTACCTTAAAGATTTCATTTAATTTCAGATAGAGGCTAGTGATACTCTTTCAACTAAAATATGTTTGGACTGCGAGGAGAAGTTGGTCACCTTTCATTTATTTATATTGGAATGTGACCGGGTCCAAGAAACATATAGCAAATTGCAAAAGGATGGTCTGTTGCCACTTGTGAAGAATGAGGCTGTGTCTGTACCAGATGAAGTGTTAACTCATTTCAAGTCTGAAGTAAGTTCCCTGAGTAGTGACTTATTCAAACAAAAACATTATTATTGTTTTCCTAGATTTTTCTGACAATTTTATTTATAATTCTGGGAGGTTAACCAGGCATTGATATTAAATAATAAATATGCATTTGCTCTATTTTATAGGTAAAAGATGAATTTTCAGCTGATGACATAGTGTGTAAGTATACTTTCTTAAAAAAAAAACTCCAACTAATCCGATCATTAATATGCTGATTTATTGATGTCACAAAATTTCTGATATCTCAGGACCTCTAGTGATCTCCCTAAGTTCTGGTAAGCTTTTAGATACATTACCTCTTTTTCAGGCAATTCATACTTTAGATACTTAGGTACTGAAACACTATTTCATTTATTGCCTGCTGCAGGTAGTATGCAAAATCTAACAAGTTTTAAAATACTCACAGGTCAGTTAGCTCAAGAAACATTTGACAACTTCAATGGTTTTGAAGCTGCTGTAGATGATTGTGATAATGACAGCTCCCTTGAGGACATCACCATTGCAACATTAAAGAAATTGAAGAATAAAAATGTGAAACAGAAAAAACATGTTGACTTCAAATTGTCTGAAACTGAGAAGGACAGCAAAATCTTAAAAGTGAAAGACTTTGTACGGTAAGTGACATTGTAAAGTGATGATGTTACCAACAATCATTCTGTAGCTTGATAGTGTATCAATTCACATATCGAAATTTCCTTTCAAATTATTATTTTTTTACCAATGGCAGTCGCTTTAAGTTACAGTTCAATTCAATGCAATTTTTGGTTTAATGGCTTGTACTGTGGAACCCTACAGTAATTTCGCCAATATCGTGTATTGAAGATGACACGAAGGGGATCATGTTGTTCAGATATCGGTGAATCATGCTTTGAATTGAGATCTGTCTATAAAAAAGGCCCGGACAAACAACAATTAGGACAGCACCGATTAACATATAATTTAAATGTTAAGTGATTACATATTAACCTGTCAAACGTCCTATGCGCTACATAAGCGCATAACTTTTTTGGGCGGCTAGCGTCCTGTGCGCTGCATAAGCGCATAGAAAGTATTGCAAACTTCGACGTTTATGAATATTCACCAAGTTTCAGAAAGTTCCCGGAAGTAGTCTTAGATTATGAGTAGTTTAGTTGGCAACCGTGTGATATGATTGGAACTGACATTGAGACAGCCTATTTATCAAAATAAATAAAATACCAAGCCATGTCGCCATTTTGGGCAGGCGACCGGCCGCAGACTTACATTTTATGTTTGTCAATATTTATTTATTGTGAAGTAATTACTGTGTTTTGTAATAAAATAATACATCTTATCGCTGGAGAAATTGGAGAAATTTAATAGTGGTGATGTGAAAAATGGAAAATAGTGTAAGTTTTGTGTTTGGCCCGTAAGAACGAAATATAATTAGAGGTGTCAGTGTCAAATAATGGATTCTGCAAACAATCGATGAAAAGCCTTATCAACTTTATTATCACATGTGAGTACACAGTGATAATAAAGTATCACAAGATAGGTAATTTCATAAACTTTATTATGGTACATAACATGTTAGGAAACTAATAAAATAACCTAACAAACTTATCAAATTCCTAACGCAAGTCGATTGAAAGTTTATTTTCGCCAGAACCTTGGACGCGTTAGGGTCCACGAGATTCGCTGTACAGGGACATTCCAGAGGTTAAGAGTGTTACAGATAAAAGAAGACATACATAAATAAAATAATAATTCAACATCTAACAACCCCTTGATTGACTTTGGGTACCCTGGGTACCCAAAATGCATAATAGGTTTTGAATTCTATTACCATGGCATAAAGATCAAAATTTCGACCTGTTAAAATGTCAAAGTTAATATGCTGTACTTATACCAATAAATATTTCTGATTGGTCAAAACATAAATTGCGATATAAAATTATAGTGTCATAGAAAAAGAATAGAACTTCTTTTTTATCCTAATACCATTATGATAATAAAAGAGAACTCAGCCAATAAGTGGTGTTAAAATTTAATGATCCAATTTAATTAATTATTTTTACACTTTAACAAATTCACTGCCAGATATATCAGTCTTTAATTGCTAGTGCTATTGATTCAACTATCTCTGTCTTGGACTTTGGGTTAAAATAACTGTCTAATTAACTAAATTTATTTATTTTCAGTATGGTGTGTCAAGTATGTCTTGAGGAGTTCAAAAACTTTGACAAGTTAATAAGTCACTGCTCAAGAGCACACAAAGATAGACCCATCCTCCATTGTATATGTGGCTTTGAGATCAAATCAAAGAGTGTACTATACAAACATGTATCAGACCACCGACTTAATGTGGAAAGTAAAAAGAACAACAGGGAAGATGGGGCTGACACCAGCTACTTGAAAGTCAAGGCTGCTGATTTAGTGGAGTATGTTTGTTTCATTTATTTATTTATTATTATCTCATTTTCAACTCTCCTCTGGATAGTACTACTTAGAGCCAGGCCAGGGCCAGTGGGCCTACCGCCCAAGCCCCGTCGGCTTGATCCCGATACCGATGCTTGAATTGACTTGCCGTATTGTCATAATGATAAAGTTCATTCTTGCAAGCTGTCAAACGAAGCTGTCAAAATGAAGCCGTCACCAATGCCGACGGAGCTTGCGCGATAGGCCCACAGGTCCCCTGGAAAAGAAGAATTCCTACTTACAATTATTATGTAATGTTAACACACATCTCTGGTAATGTAGTTCTCAACGAAAATTTGTATCACGAAAAAAAAAATACGCAGAGAAGCGCAACATCCCAAGATTTTGACCTACAAATGTGGAGGAAAATTCCTCACGGCCAGTAAATCTGTTTAAAAAAATATTATGCTTCATCCTCAGATTCAATTGTTACGTCTGTAAAAAGAAATGCGAGAGCTATTATCGATTAAAGGTACATTGCGAGAGAGTACACAAGACATCTCCGGTGGTACAATGCTTGTGCGGGGTCCTACTGAAGTCAAAAACTGTTATGTACAAACACATAGCAGAGCACAAAAATCATCATATGTATAGGTAAAGGACGAAATACACGGCTGCCAGCAACGGCATCCAGCAAAGGTCACCTTGGTTGTTGTCTCTATCGTCGGCAATGTGTTAGAAAGAGGTGTGCGCGACATCCCTGCCAAAAAGTCGCACGCATCTCTTTCGGTAACCTTTGCTGGATGCCGTTGCTGGCAGGCGTGTATTTCATCCTTAAGAAATCGCATAAAAACTATGTTTATGTAGAGTTAGTACAATACCTAAAATCATTCACACGGCTGCGGTCCGAACCACTCGTGGGGCGAAACGTGCCATGACTCGAATCATCATGGTTCAATGGTAGAATCGCGTCAAGCGGGTGAGTATTTCTTGACAACTAAGATGCCCAACCACAAGTACACCCTCTTAAGTAGTACTTTGTTCACACCGTTTCCACGACTCTCTGCTAGACAGTGCTAGCATAAGTGACCGCGAATAGAACTAGTATTTCTAGTCGCGGTCAGTCTGACGCCTAAATTTGACCGAAAAAAATACTGAATTGCGCGACTAAAAATCTTTTTTTTCTCCCAAAATGACCCATCGTGTCTATTAACTTGCTGATGTGAAGTGATTCTTGAATTTAAGCTTTACACTGTAATGTATTCTATGCTTTTACTTCAAACAAAGTTAGTTATGAGCTTATGATTGTGTGTGTTATTTTGTTCTGTGCAAAGTTGCAAAGCTCTGTAATGGGAGTACATGCCCTGACCCTGGAGACAGAGGGGCTGCGGGGGCGCGGGCGGCATCCTTCGAGAGGAAGACATTTTTCATTATTAAACACATCATTAAATCACTACGAATACACGTTTGGCAAGATGGGTAGTATTACTTTCAATAGAGGGAGATAAGAAATACGTCAAAATAGCGTTATTGGTCTGTAGGGGACGCCGCGCCGCCCCGTCATATCATATTCTAACAACCTATCTACAACAGGATTATTGTGTCTGTTTGTTATATCTTATATATAATCGAGAAGCTCCGTGATCTCTAAGCCACAAAGGGTAGAGGAATGAATAAGAAAGAACATTGTCACGCCTTCTGAAAAGACAGTGTATAATTTAATGTCGTGTTATTTAATTTGAAACTCAAGGGTCCACCACATACATACAATCTGATAAAATTACAGCTGCAGACATGATATATTATTTTTAAAGTGTACTAAACTTTACAGTGTATGATAGATAAGCTTGCTAAGTGATTTGAATAGGGTTCAATTCAGAGCTAGAGTTAACAGTTTGATAAATACCGTGTCGATTAGTGTTACATTTATTTAAATCTCCAATTTCGAAAACAAAAACTGTTAAACCTACTCAAACATTCCTCGATAAAATAGACGAAGATACTCCACAGCGGTCAAGGAGTTACGCAGATGTGACGTGGAATGCAGAATGTGGAATACAAAAAAACAAGGACTCGAATAAGAATAATACCTCGAATAAGAATAATACACACATTGATCTAGCCCAAAACTAGGATTCCCTGTATCTTGGGTACTAGACAACGATACACATAGTTATATAGATAAATATTATACTTAGATGAATAAACAACCATGACTAGGGTACAAACATCCGTTCTCATCAAACAAATATTTGCCCCCACCGGGTCTCGAACCCGGGACCCTTGGCTTCGTGGGCAGGGTCATTGCCGACACCGCCATTCGGGTCGTCATCATATGCCATACCATTTCATTATGGATATATTTTCATGATGTGTGATCAAGTGTAAATTTTCTCGTAAATCACATAATGAAGTATGGTATACACAGTCAGGTCATAAGTTCTGTCACACAATAAAAACTTTTGAATTTAGAACGCTGGCCACAAAAAAGTTTATTGAATTCGAATCTCGAATTTTTCATGAAAATAAAAATGTGTACTTTTTAGAATTTTCCTCATTTTTAAATATGAAGTGGACACTTAAAGAAGACCGTGTCGCAGTTATTGCGTTGCATCGTTGCGGTTACGCGCCAATTCAGATTTTCGACTTACTGAAAAATTTGAATATAACCAAAGGATTCGTTTATCGTACCATTAAACGATACAATGAAGACTCTAGTGTAGATGACAGGTCAAGAAGTGGTCGCCCTCGCTCTGTTAGGACTCCATCAGTGATAAAAGCTGTGAAGCCGCGAATTCAAAGAAATCCCATACGTAAGCAGAAACTGTTGGCCCTTCAAATGGGGTTAAGCAGGACCACGGTGAAAAGGGTGTTAAATGAAGACTTAGGGCTAAGGGCATATCGAAGAAAAACAGGACATCGTTTGGACGCTCGTTTAATGGACCTGAGACTGAAGAGATGCCGCGCTTTGTTGAAGCGGTACGCGGGAAAAAAGCATCAGGAAATTCTTTTTTCGGATGGAAAGATTTTCACCGTGGAAGAGAGCTACAACAAACAAAATGATAAGATGTATGCACACAGCAGTGAAGAAGCGAGCAACCGTATTCCGCGTGTCCAACGAGGTCATTTTCCATCCTCGCTCATGGTTTGGTTGGGAGTCTCTTATTGGGGCTTAACTGAGGTAAATTTTTGTGGGAAAGGCGTAAAAATTAATGCAGTTGTGTATCAAAATACAGTCCTCAAGAACCTTGTAGAACCTGTTTCTCATACCATGTTTAATAACAGGCACTGGATATTCCAACAAGATTCTGCGCCAGCTCATAGAGCGAAAAGCACACAAGACTGGCTGGCGGCGCGTGAAATCGACTTCATCCGGCACGAAGACTGGCCCTCCTCCAGTCCAGATTTGAGTCCGTTAGATTACAAGATATGGCAACACTTGGAGGAAAAGGCCTGCTCAAAGCCTCATCCTGATTTGGAGTCACTCAAGGCATCCTTGATTAAGGCAGCCGCCGATATTGACATGGACCTCGTTCGTGCTGCGATAGACGACTGGCCGCGCAGAATAAAGGCCTGTATTCAAAATCGCGGGGGTCATTTTGAATAAACTTTATTACCATAAGAATCTATGTTTTATTAAATTCATTTTGCTATATAAATGTTTACATAAATAATAAACATGTCTAAATTATTTCATATTGCACATGTGACAGAACTTATGACCTGACTATGTACTAAACAAGTGTTGCTAAATGTAAGGTATATGCAGTAGATTTGTATCCCGGGTCAGTGGTGTGGTGTGTGCTTTAGTGAATCAAAGTGTTGTACGAGGAGATTAAAAATACTATATCCATGTTAAATCTCAAAAGTTCAATATAGAATAAAGAACGAAAAATAGCAGTTACTCGCCAATGCAACAGTTATCCCAGCCCAGAAAACTGTAGTTTTTAGGTAGCTATTGGAAGGACTCAATATGCTTCTGGGAGATAATGATAAATATGTTTCAAGCCATGAAGAAACATCATCTTGAAAAAGATGACAGCTGAAAGCTCTCAGGAAAACCAACCAGAACATTAGTCAGAAAATGGGTACAAGGTTACTGGAAACTAAAAGAACGGCAAGAATTCGAAGAAAACAACTGCTCACCAAATCCCACATCCTCCCCATTCCACATAACCTATATTGGCTTAATTCTGAAGAGTCATTCGATAGAACTCTCCCTCCTTTCCTTCTTGGCGAGCAGGTCACTTGCTCACACCCCTCCTTCTAAAACTTGTGCCCTCTGGTATGTCGGCCGAAAGACCGGAATAGGTTTAAAACCCTGGTTGGAGAGGCACTATTCATTGATTTATTTTAAAAATTACAACTGCTGGATATATACTATCTGATTTTATCAAACGTTATTGTTGATGTAGGTTCAGCTTGCGACACATTTCGATATATTGGAATTCCTTGTCAAATACCTTATTCAGTAATGTTGTCACGCAATTCTGTTATTTATTCGCTCATTTCAGGTAATTCCGCTATACATAGTCATTCGCTCAATTAGTTTTTACTGGCTCATTATACTATTCTCTTTAAAATTTAAAGTTCCTACCAAAGCCTAGAACCTGCAACTTTGACGAAATAAACACGTGGTTAACAAAACTTGACTTTTAGCTGCGACAAATGTCCCAAAATCATGAAGTCCTCGGAGGCCCTGGAGAAGCACAAGCTACGACACGTGCCGCGAGAGGACAGGATATTTAAATGTTCAGAGTGTGAGAAGGTACTGACGAACAAGGAATCCCTCAAATCGCACCTCCGCTCACATATACCCATCGAGGAACGGAAGCACTATCCGTGCGACCATTGTAACATGCGGTAAGTAACATTGCGTTGCCTATGCACGATTACTATGAAGATGACGATGACGATGACAACGGTATACCTCCTTTTTAGAATTTAAAAGGGCCCTTATAAACCCTTCCCACTACCTTGATTCACCTTATTGAAAATATAAACATAACTTTACACATTACATAGATTTGAACGACTTTGAAGTTGATTGTTGAATGTTCACAATCGTGCGCAGATTTACGACTCGCTCGTCGCGCACGTCGCACCAGCGCATCGTCCATGAGAAGGTGAAGAGTTACGTGTGTGACCTCTGCGGCTACTCGTGCGGCACCAACGGCGAACTGCGGCAACACCGCGCCATACACAGCGAGGACAAGCCCTTCGTTTGCAACAAGTGCTCCAAGCCGTTAGTACTCTCCATTTCTTCCCTCATATTTAGAAAAGTTGTAGGAGAGACTAAGGGCGATCATTTGCTACTTCTCTCGCTTCCCCAACAATAAGTCTCTTCATATAAGATCGTTGGTAACGGGTTTTAACTCGGCTCGATTGAGCGTAAGCTTACCTGGAAAGCGCTTCCTGACTCACTCAAATTCGTAATACGATCAACAGGGCGATAGCATTGAAGTGTCCAGTCTTGAATACTTTATTGCCCTAAAACAATCGTTGAAATAATATGGAAAATGCAAAAGCGAGCAAGTGTGTACACTGATCACATCAGTAGTAACTAATAACTCCTCCCAGTGTGGAGCCAGAAGTAATGTATGTTTGTGTATTTTCTAGATTCAAAACGTACTCGAACCTGAAGACGCACATGGACACGCACGAGGACACGTCGTACGTGTGTTATGTGTGCAACCGCATCCTCAACAGCCGGCGCACGCTGCGGAAACATCTGCTCGTACACCAGACGGAGTGCCGACACATCTGCTCCTACTGCAACAAGGCCTTCAAGCGCCGGCAGACGCTCAAGGTAACAACACAGAAAACGATAAATTAACAATTTAAACCGCATTGTTTCCAAGTGAAGCTCTTATAAGCTTCGGACCATTAACCGATTTTGATAAATCCGATTAAGAACCATCGCTGTGAAGTGTAATACCAATTTGAAAAAAACGCATTCTGATCCGTCTACGTTTGACTGCTGGGCCGCCGCAGGCGCTGATGTTTACTGTCAAGGTGAGACACGTCATGAAGTAAATCGTATTATATACATAACTGGGGCGAAGGCCTACGCTCCATTGACAGATCACGCGAAATGGAGAATTGAATAAAAGGCTGAATTTCACCCCGAATGGGATGAGGCGAGACGCTATGCTGCTGTTGTTGCTTATGATCCTGGTTACCGCACAGGTGCACCTGTCCACTCACACGGGCGACAAGCCGCTCTCGTGCAAGTGGTGCGAGGAGCGGTTCGCGTACGCGTCGACGCTGCGCTCGCACCGGCTGCGCTACCACCCGGAGAAGATGGCCGCGCCGGTGCCGCACGCCAGCCACGCCGCCTACGCGACCTACGGCCATGTGCCGCACGCACACGAGGTAACTGCACACACACACGCCCACGCACGCACGCACGCACACGCACACACACACACACACACACACACACACACACACACACACACACACACACACACACACACACACACACACACACACCACACACAAACACACACACACACACACACTCGACGCACGCAGACACACACCCTCACACACACACGCACGCACATACTTGCACACACAAGCACACACACGCGCGCGATTTTTGATTGAGGGGTAAATAGGGGGGGGGGAGGGAAAAGTTTGCTGGAGCGCTATTTATTGATTGGATTTTAATCAAATTTAAGAGGCATACAGGAATTAATTCTACACTAGATGTTGCGAAAAAAAATAAAACCAAAAGTGGAGGCGGATGCACTTCGGAGTATTTTCGACGCCCCCGTATCTTTGTTGTTGATAATGCTAGACACCTGAGTTTTCTGTGACTAACAGGTCACAATTTGAATGGGAAAATTCCCACAATTCAGTCAATTTAAACCAATAGATTGGAAACGACATCCGTTTAAAGTTCCGTCATTTTGTCACTGACTGAGTCATCATCGATCATCAACATTCTAATCTACTTCTAGCAGACATACAAGCTTGAAACTTTAAACGAGCGAGATCTGCTGTTCTCTCAGAACCACTTGTAGATATGAGTTTAAATTTTCACAGAATGTATGTGTCTGATGAAGTACACGAGATTTTTTAAATTAAAAGGGGTGCCCAGCCCATAGAAGAGACGTAGTTTAAAGCCCCCTCCCTGGCCCCTGGGAATTACTAAATCATCATCAATAAAATAAATAATGTAGCCCATTAATGTTGCCCACACCGAGGGGCACAGGCCTTTACCCGGATACGACTAAGATTAAGCGATAATCCACCATGCTGGCTCAGAGTGGGTTGATGGGTTGATCCCCAGGCCTTGGTTGTTTATACTGTGGTGGTCACTTAATTAAAGACACACCCTTATTGACCACCAAAAACTTAATTATGGTAGTATACCATTAGCTCATACAGGACGTTGTATTATTAAAATGTAGGACAAAACATAGTTTTGTTCGTTAGTAGTTTAGACACTGCTCACTGGGAATGTAACACAAATAGTTGTGTTCGTTAGTAATTTAGACACTGCTCACTGTGGGAATGTAACACAAATAGTTGTGTTCGTTAGTAGTTTAGACACTGCTCACTGTGGGAATTTAACACAAATAGTTGTGTTCGTTAGTAGTTTAGTTTAGACACTGCTTACTGTGGGAATGAAACACAAATAGTTGTGTTCGTTAGTAGTTTAGACACTGCTCACTGTGGGAACGTAACACAAACTTTTTTAACGTACTTGTAGCTGGCCAGCTAATTAGAGACAATAAAAGCTATTTTCTAAATTTTAAATAAATTAAAAGTAAAAAATATAAAAAAAGCTTTTATTTAAATGCTCTAAAAAGAAGCAAATAAAATTTCAATGACATTTTATATACCCATATTTCTTACATTACACAATTTAAATGATATAAAAGCTTGTCGCGGGGTTTACTTGTGTTGATTTGGTTAGGTTGGTAGTTAGATGTACTTACATATTTTACACAATCTACACATAAATCCCGTTGAAAACGATATAAACAATATGAAAACATAAATGCCGAACCCCCAAACTGGGTGACTGGTCGAGAAATGAACCATTCTTTTAGAGACAGATTGCACAACTAATGATAATTGATCGGTCGTTCCATTGCATCGACCCTACAAATTGAAATATCATGTTATTTTGGATTAACATTCCTCCGCCCCCAGGGGGAAAGGTGAGCTGAACATATGCAAGCCTCATTGATAAGAATGAACACAATATAAACACAAAATGATGGTGAAAAAACATAGGTAATGACTCAAATTCAACATACACTTTACAGATCCGACAACATTGTCCGACCCGGACAAAGCTTTACCTCGGCTGCTAGTATTGTATTGGGTGATAGAATTCGCTTCTGAAGCTGTGACTGAACAGTTGGCATTATATCTGTTAGTGAGTACATAGCAACCGCTACGGTACTTATGATAGGAACCTGACAAAGGGAACGTTTGACTACTATTTTTACATATTGGGATGATTGATCACGGTAATTCAATCCGTGGTTCTAACAGACATAGCGAGGTTTCTGTTGGGATGTTATATGTTTATAGAATTATCAGTAGTATTTAATATTCTAACTGGAATCGAGCCATTGCTTGTATTCGAAATTATTCCTGCTGTGAACACACCTTTACTTGTCTCTTTCGCTAATATGACGCAATCACTTCCCAGTGTCGTCGGCATGTGTTTGATTACCTCGCAGCGTGGCGGAATTGTAAACAAATTATTATCATTAACTTCTGTAACAATAGATCGGTCTTGGTTCTCCAAACACAAAGTACCGTCTTTGTAATTCAATGCCGCATTGTAGCGTTTAAAACATCTTGGCCTAATATTCCATTGGCGTAACAAGATAAATTCTCAAATATGTAGAATCTCTGCCTAAAAAATATACCCTTAATAATAATATCTAGATCAGTATATCCGAATGATTCTAATTACCACTTATTCCTTTAATTACTATTCTATGTCTTACTATTCTGTTCTCTAGATTTTTATTTCCTACTAAACATTCATAAATAAGTACGCCCAGACTTGCACCGCTATCTATTAATAGATGCAACTCCTCATTATGTCTAAGGTTGCAAGTTACTACATAATAATGACCGTAACTAAAAATTGTATTCGAACCTTTTCTTTAGGCACGAAAAAACTGATTCTCGTCATTATTTTGCATATTTACTTGACTGTTGCTATCGGAATTCGTGTGCTGTACCTACTTGCTGAAATTGGTACCGCGAGCGATCGCCGCCGCGAAAATGCTGACGCGCGCGCCGCATCGTGCGATTACCTTTGTAACCTGAGTTCTCAAATGAATTACCTCGTTTATTACTCGGAATATTATATTTTTTCAAATCAAATCAAATCAAATGGTTTTATTCAAAAACAGAGAATGTACAGTACAGTTGCTTAACAAAAGGTACCTTAGTACTAGGTTAAACATGCAGAAAAAATGAGTAGGTACATTTAAGAAGGGAGACGAGCTGATATCCTAGCTAGATTATCAAATAATCTGTGGTAAGGAATATCAGGCCCAAACCCTTTACATATAGTTTTTTGATCGTAAAATAGGTACATAAAAATGTTGCGGAAGATAGTGAATTTATTTATAATACAAATAAGTAAAAAGTTAATATTATACTTAGTAAACAGACAATGTAAAATAGTATAATAAAGGTTATTTTATGGAAAATAAGCCCATGTGTGTGTATGTGTAAGTGTGTCTCTGTAAGGGTGAGTGTGTGTATGTGTAAGGGTGTATATGTGTGTGTGTGTGTGTGTGTTTTGTTAAATGAGGGGGTTGAAAAACTCTTCAGATTCGTTGTAGGAAAGATTCTGAAAAAAGTCGGCAATTTTACGTAAGCATTCTACGTCTGACAGTAGCTGTATGGAAAGGCTAGAACTAATCTTATTATAAAGAAAGGGGCCGAGGTAGGGGAAGAATCCTTTAGTAAATGAAAAATTAGGGGTTGGCACTGAACATATGCGATCAGTCCTTCGCTTGGTGATAGTTTTGGGAGGAGTGAGTTTATGTTGCAGTAAAATTGTTTGAGTAATAAAAAGTTGTCTGACACTTAATACCTTACATTCTTTATAGAGCTGCTGAGTGGGAAAAAGTATAGGTCGAGAAGTTGCAATCTTTAAGATAGCTCGTTGTGCTGTTTCGAGAGGCTTCATAGTAGTTTTAGGTGCCCCGCCCCATGAGACAATACAATAAGTTAATATGGACTGGCAGAGAGTGAGATAGAGCATGCGAATTATGGAGGAGTGTGCAACGTGTCTTATACGTTTAAATATGTAAATAAGTTTTCGAACTCTACCAGTTAATATGCTTATATGTGCCTTAAAGTTCAGGTGTTGATCAAGAGTGACTCCGAGATATTTTATTGTGTCTGTGGAAGATAAAAGCGGGCAGCTACAATGCCAGGGAGTTACACATGAGTGAGCCCATATATGAATGGGGCGGACGGGTTGGGAGTTACTACTAATAGAATAGGTGAGAAACTTAGTTTTATCGACATTTAAAGTGAGAGCATGTTCTTTAAGCCAGTCCGAAACCAGATTAAAGTTATGTTGTGCCTCATCTTGCAGTTTATCCCAAGAATTTGCACAAACAGTAATTGCTGTATCGTCTGCATAGGTTGTAATATTCCCATTTGGGATGTGTAAGTTACAGAGATCGTTAATGAAGACCAAAAACAGAGTGGGACCCAATATGCTTCCCTGTGGAACGCCATAGTTGATCGGTGTTTCGTCACTTTGGAATTCCTTTATTTTGACACTCTGGCTTCTTTCTGAAAGATAGGAATGAAATAGGTCTAATTGAGTACCTCTCACACCTATCGCTTCTAGTTTAAGTAGAAGGGAGGGAGTGGGTACGGTATCAAATGCCTTAGCAAGGTCCAGAAATATTGTTAATACCTTTTTCCTGTTGTTAAGACCATTAACGACAGTATCAATAACATGCTGAACGGCGTTGGATGTGGAAAGATTTCTCCTAAAGCCGTATTGATTTGTCGATAGAATTCTATTTTTTTTCAAGGTAATCAACCAGGCGATTGTTGATCAAACGTTCCAGAACCTTGAAAAGAGCTGTCAGTACAGCTATGGGCCTTTAATTATTGACCGAGTTCCCATCCCCTCCCTTGAAAATAGGATGTATAATAGCCTTCTTGAATGAAGTAGGGAATATTCCAGTTTGGAAGCAATGATTAAAAATGCGGCTTAAAATAGGTGTGAGGACTTTTGTGTATCTTTTTAATATTAAGGAGGAGATGCCGTCCCATCCAGTGGAAGCAGATAATCTCAAGGATGAGATAATGGATGACACTTCATCGGGGTCTGTATCTAATAAAACGAATGAAGACGAATGGAAAGATGGATGAGTAGAACTGGTAGAAGAAATGGTGCGGCAGCTAGGGGAAGTGTTAGGGACAATAGAGTTAGCAAGATTTTCTCCAATACTTGCGAAGAAGCTGTTTACATTATTACAGCTGTCTTTGGGAGGGATGGAAGAAAAAAGTAATTGGTTGGATGCTTTACGTATTTTTGAGGTATTGGTTATCCGCTGAATTGATTGCCAGAGACGTTTTGAATTTTTTCCAGCATCAATCAATCAAATTTTTACCTCTATTCGGTTGA
Organism: Argyresthia goedartella; assembly: GCA_949825045.1. NCBI lineage: Eukaryota > Metazoa > Arthropoda > Insecta > Lepidoptera > Argyresthiidae > Argyresthia > Argyresthia goedartella. The sequence goes on from OX463810.1 coordinate 20,146,537, forward strand.
TATGAACGCGAATAATTATTCCTGTGGCCACGAAATCCGCGATTACGGTCTCTTTGATTTTCATGGTGAGAAGTCCTATAGTGCATGGCCTGATCCTGATTTTGTTCACACTTGGACTGCTCATCTATTGCCGTCCTAATTGCTTCTGGTAACGAAGAAAACTGTCGCGATGCGATAATGGTGCTAAGCCGCCTATCCGACTAACCATCCGCTAACCGCTTAATAGCAGTCTGCTCGTTTAGTGGCCTCAATATTTCGTTCTTAGACGAGTCGCCATCAGACTGTGCTAGGGTTAAATTGACGAATAAATCCTCTAACTCTTCGCCAAATTTCTCAATACTCCTACGCCCCTGGGTTGCCCTAAATAATTGCGTTTGTAGGGTAACTGACGAATTTTTCGGGAGTAAAAATTTCCTGATATCATCCACAAGACTAGTCACACCTTTATAAGAACTCTTTAAACGTAACTTGGCACTAGCTGAGAGACGAGTTTTCAGGACAAATTCAATCAATTGGCTTTTAGTGGCCTCACTTATAAAAGATTCGTATAATTTAATGCCATCAATTAATTGTTTTGTTACTTCTTCCTGACCGTTCATCACAGGCAACAGCGAAATGGCTGTCTTTATATCAAATGCACTCGCCAATTTTAATGAAATTCCTTTATTCTCTACACAAACCTGATAACTCTCCTCTTCAATTAAATCTGTATTCGTCTGACTATCTACGATACTGGATATGGATGCGATAATAATCAACGAATTTCATCGTAGATTCCTGTAATACTATCTAATAATTTGTATATCTTTCACTGAATCAGAGCCATATTTCTTCCTTTCAATTTCTTGGTTCACCTGAGTCAAAATACTATCCAAATTTCTATACACACATTTAGCTTCATCTAACTTTTAATAAGCTATTTCCTTTTTACGACGCTCTGGACCGATTTTAATTATGTAAGTTCTAATTCTTAGGAATTAGAACTTACATAATGATGAGCTTTATAAAGTGAGTTCTACAACTATCGGTTGACTCCATGTTTACCAAAATTCGGATTAGACGTTTTTGCAGAGTAAAGATGGAAGAAGCATTTGTACTGTTTCCCCAAAGGAGTATGCCATAGTTTAACCATGCATGCCCGTAGGCGTGGTATACATTAAGTGCAGTTTTTAGATCTGTAGTGGTTTTTATCACTCGGCCAATTTGCAAGTTTATAATAATAATAATATAATAATACCTTGGACACCTTTTACACACATTGATCTAGCCCCAAACTAGGATTCCCTGTATCTTGGGTACTAGACAACGATATATATACTTATACAGAGAAATATTATACTTAGATAGATAAACAGTTTAGCACTAATCTTTGTTATGTGAATCTTCCATTCTATATGTGTATCTATTGTTAGGCCAAGTAGGTTAAAATGACTTACAGTTTCAAGTTCAATATTATTAAATGTCAGGCTAATTTCGATAGAAGATTTTTGGTATGGGTGGAACAACATTAATTTAGATTTTTTATAGTTAATTTCTAGGTTTTGATCATCAAGCCAGTTTACAGTTTTGTTTCGAATAGCTTTCCATTCAGATCAGTTTCGTTGTAGCATGACGTAAGTAGGGAAATGTCGACGGCAAATAAGACACATTTCTTTTGATCTATGATCTTTGGTAGGTCGTTGATGTAGATGAGGAATAGAGATTGATATAGATGCGTGTATTGACTAGTGTTATTTGATCTAATATTCTGAATTTCACTTTTCTGGTGGTTAAAAAATATATTTCAACCAACTGTTCTCTACTGTATAAGTAGGATGTGAACATATAATTTATCTAACAATATTTTGTATTGCACTGAATCGTAAGCTTTGGTCATGTCTAGCAAGATTCCGATAGCATACTGTTTATTATCTAATATGTTAACTATTTCCCGTATATATTTAAAAACTGCTAAGGTAGTAGAATGCTTTTTCGAAAGCCGTTTTGGCAATCGTCTAAAATTTTATATTTCTCACGAAAAGCATATACACGGTTATACATACATATACATACAACTTAGTCAGCGCGTGGGCCAGGCAATATTAAATAACTGTATGCCTGGCGCCACATATTCACAAATATTAAACAAAGTGTTGTCATCGCAGTTTTTAGAACCAACCACCCTAATTATTTTAATTGGTAGAAGGGAAAATGTATCTAAAAAACTAATTACTAAATACTTTTCCAAATTAAATTCTTTACAAAATGTAGATAGAATAATCTTGTTTGCGTTTCCCTTCAGCCAATCTTTGTCACAACATGAAAATCATATAAGACATGATTATAATACATTTATACACACATTGACATGTCGTCATACTGAAAAATTTCATTTCATAGACACCAATATTTGTATTGGAAAATATTTTTATTTGACTAAGGATAGGTATTACCTATCTAAGTTTTATACAAAACAGATAGCACAGTCACTATCTTATTTTATTTTGAACTCAGTCAAGTTTTTGACTAATGAAACGCCTGCTTCTATTGAGCAGTGTAGTAATAATGACATGTACTCCTTGGAATCTGTTCCAAGCTCTTTAAATTAACCCATAGGACAACAGAGAGTAACTCTGGCAGTAATATTAATATTTGTATAAATATACCTTCATCTTGCCCATTAAATCAAGTTACTAGTAATGAAAAATGTAAAAGTAAGAATATTTTAAACGTGGTTCATCAAAATATACAGGGCATGTTAAGTAAAGAACTGGAAATTGAGTTATTCATGAACTGTAATAATATTGATATTTTATGTATAACAGAGCACTTTTTAAAGAGTTATCAGTTCATGTTCAACTTTAATAACCACCACGTTGCTAGTTCGTTCAACAGAAAAACAGCTGATCGCGGTGGCTCCTTAATACTTGTAAATAATAGTTTTAAATATAAGGAACGAGTTGACATAGTGAGCCTGTCTGTTGAGCGTACCATGGAAATAGCCTGTATTGAACTTGAACAACTTATTGTAATGAGCGTATACAGACCACCAGATTCATCCTTTGATTTATTCGAAAAGAAAATGGATGAAGTGTTGATTAAAATCAGCGATAAAAACAATTTTTTTATAATTTGTGGTGATTTTAATGTTAATCTGTTAGAGGATAATAATATTTGTACTAGATTAAAATCTTTATTTTTATGTCACAACATGAACTATCTGTTTTTGGAGCCTACTAGAAATACTGCAACATCTGCTACCTGCATTGACAATATATTTACTAACATTACGCCCATTTTCAAATCGGTCATCAATAAATTAACCTCTGATCACTCTGGTTAGATAGGTATATTCAATATTAAAATAAAAAAGGACCAAAAAGAGGATATTACATGTGTGCCCGTTAGTGACACTCGGCTTGAACACTACAGGAATAATATTTTAGATAAACTATGGGAAATACCATACAGTGACGATCCAAATTTGTTGTACAACTCAGTATTTAACCTTGTCAAAAATGAATATGATACGGTATTTAAATCAAAAACTATAAAAGTTAATAACAAAGCTTTGTTTAGTGATTGGGCGACAGTTGGAATTCATAGGAGCAGACGAAGATTATATGAACTCTATGAAGAGAAAACATATAACAAAAATACGGCCTTTCTAGATTATGTTCGTAGTTATTCAAAAATGTTTAAACGCGTTTGTGCCGTAGCTAAATCTAATTTCATTAAAAACAAAATTGAATCTAGTAGCAATGTAATGAAAACGACTTGGCAAATTATAAACAGAGAGACTGGAAAGGCCAAAGCTACACATAATAACTTCAAGCTTAAGATAGATAATCAATTGCTAAGTACAGACCTAGAAGTAGCAAAAGCTTTCGAAAATTTCTTTACGGACATTCCAGTTTCAACAACCAAGTCTTTAAATTCATCTCACGCTGCTGCTGAATCTATACTTAAACAAAACTTTGAGGAATGTAAAACAGATTTTAAATTTAGGCACGTAAATAATGAAGACATTGTAAAAGCGTTGAAATCCCTGGAAATGAAAAAGACAGCTGACGCCCATGGTCTATCAGTAAAAATTATTAGTTCCATTGTAGATTGTATTGCACCTCACCTTTGTTGTATATTTAATCAATGTATAGATAATGGTGTGTTTCCTGTCTTGATGAAACTAAGTAAAGATATACCTTTATTCAAAGCTGGTAGTACATCAGACCCCACCAATTTTAGACCCATATCGATACTACCAACGCTTAGCAAAATATTTGAAAAACTCATACTTAATCAATTGCAAAGTCATTTTTATCTCAATAATTTAATTCATATTGCTCAGTTTGGTTTCACAAAGGGTCGTTCAACAGCCGATGCTGGTGTTGAACTAATCGACAATATTTTTGATGCCTGGGAAGACGCAATGGATGCAATAGGTGTCTTCTGCGATCTATCCAAGGCTTTTGATTGCGTCCATCATGACACTCTTGTCAGGAAGTTACGCCATTATGGTGTAAAAGATCAGGCACTTGGCCTTCTGGAGTCATATCTAACAGATAGGGTTCAGATGGTCGATGTTAATGGGAAAAGATCACCTGGGTCTTCAATAAGTATGGGCGTACCGCAAGGTTCAATTCTTGGTCCTTTCTTGTTTTTAGTATATATTAATGATTTACCTTACCTTGTTAAAGCAAAACATGGGTTAGTATTGTTTGCCGATGATACTTCTTTGATATTTAAAGTTAAAAGATAGCAATCAAATTATGACGAGGTAAAAAATGCTATCTCTAGTATAGTGAACTGGTTTACTGTTAACAATTTATTACTTAATGAAAAGAAAACTAAATGTATTAAATTCGTGTTACCCAATGTGAACCCGGTAACTACATACATATTTATAAAAGGACAGAGATTGGACCTTGTGCAGTCGACTGTCTTTTTGGGCATTACTTTAGACGCCAAACTACAATGGGATCCTCATATAAATAAATTGTCGAACAGAGTTCGGCAGCGTTCGCAGTTACAAAAATTAGAGCTCTTACCGACGTAGACACCGCTAGACTAGTCTACTTTAGTTACTTTCATAGTCTAATGACCTATGGTATTTTATTGTGGGGTCACGCTGCGAATGCTAATAGTATATTTATTCTGCAGAAACGGGCTGTTCGTGCAATTTATAGATTAGGGCCTAGAGTGTCACTGATGGAAAAGTTTAAAGAAATCAATATTCTGACATTTGTGTCTCAATATATCTATGACAATCTTGTGTATGTAAAAAGAAATATAACTAATTTTCAGAAGTACAGTGATATACACAATTTTAATACTAGAAATAAAGACAAGTTGGTTGCTTATGTAAGCCGACTACATAAAATTAGTAATTCTTTTAAAGGCAATTGTATACGCTATTACAATAAGGTCCCTACTGATATTAAAAACTTACCTTTAGACAAGTTTAAAATAATAATAAAACAGAAATTGTGTAAAAAAGGTTACTATAGGATATCTGATTACTTAGAGGACAGATGTCCATGGGAATAGATTGTTTGAGTAACAGGCTGTTTCGATATATAATTAGCATTCATTTTGTAATTTGACAATATTTTATTTAAAAAAGGAAAAGCAAAAGATGCGACGACTGTGGAGTTTCTTCGGTGAGCTTTTCTCCACAGATTCCGCCATTGTGTTAGTGAACTCACCCAAAAAAATGTAATGACGGATCTAAGTGATGTAACAACATCCTATGGAAATAAATGATTTTTGATTTTTTGATTTTGATTTTGATTTATACACAACTGTTTCGAATATGTTAGAGGCTGACGGTAATAATGCAATCGGGCGGTAATTATTTACATCGAGTTTACTATTTTTCTTGTGAATAGCTTTTACTATGGCCTTTTTTTAGTAAATCTGGAAAAACCCCTTCAGTTAGCGATTGATTTATTAATAGGAAAAGTGGCAGAGTTAACTGCTCCGCACAATGTTTAAGAATAATCGGTGGTATTTCAAAAAGCCATGACTCTTTTGTTCTTTTGATTTTTTAATAATTCAAATATTTCTCTACGCGTTACTGGACACAGTAAAATTGTATTTTCAATGGGTGAGAGGACTGGCCGACCGCGCAAAGTAGCGCTGCTATTTGAATTTTGGGAGCTTAGCTCACCTTGAGATGTGAAGAAAATATTAAAACAGTTAGATATTTCTTTTGTTTTATGATTAGGTTGTTATTTACTAGCAGTTTGATATAGTTTTTCTTTTTTTGGTTGTTTATTATTTTTTTCCTTTACAATATTTCACATAGTTTTTACTACATTGTTAGATTTATTTTATTTATATAGATGAGTTTTTTGGATATCGTAATGGCTTTTTTCAATGTGTTTTCATATTTTTTGTAATAGTCTGTTAGTGTTTTGATGTTTAATTTTAATGTAAGTATTTTTAGCAGCCTTTTATTTTCACAGACGGTTCTTATGCCAACTGTTAACCAGTATTTTTTTAATTTTGTTTATATCATGCCAGTTAATGTTATTTAATTCAGATTTGAAAAGATTTATGTTGTTTTTATTAAATACTAGCTGACCCGCTCTCGCTTCGCTGCGGGTAGCTCTACCCCTACTTTACCCTTACCTATCCCTACCCTAACCTACCCCTACCCCTAACCAACCCCTACCCAACCCCTACCCTACCCTACCCCTACCCTACCCCTACCCAACCACTACCCTACCCTTCCCCTACCCTACCCTACCCCTACCCTACCCCTGCCCTACCCTACCCTACCCCTACCCTACCCCTACCCTACCCCTACCCTTACCCCTACCCTACCCTACCCCTGCCCTACCCCTGCCCTACCCCTACCCTACCCCTACCCTACCCTACCCCTACCCTACTCCTACCCTACCCTACCCATACCCTATCCTACCCTACTTTTAAACCTTCCCTGGTCTACAACAAACATTTCAAAACCAAAATCAGCTAAATCGGCCCAGCCGTTCTCGAGTTTTAGCGAGACTAACGAACAGCGATTCATTTTTATATATATAGATTATTTTAATTGTGAGCCATGCGATTCGTTTCGTTGTATGGGACAGATTTGTATGTAGGATTGTCGCAAGATGATACGTAAATCCAAAGTCTTTCACAGCTGTGTATATATTTTTTCCAGTGAAATTTGTAAATATTAAATCTAAGCATGTCGATGAGGTTGGTGTAATGTGAGTTGGTTCTTTTATATGTTGAGAAAAGTTGTGTTCTGACATTTTATCTAGAAATTGATTAGTTTTGGTATTTTTTAGTAGAATATTTGTATTGAAGTCACCCCCTATAATGACTTTGTATTTCGAATATTTTTTTTTCGTGAAATTTTTGTCTAATTGTTCATTAAATATATCCACCCGTCTTCCATTCCAGTACATGGCGATCAATAGAACATTTTCTTTAGGTAGTAGGGCTGCGCACGCTTCCAGAACATATTCTATGGATAACTCGGCAATATCCTGTATCTCCTCGTACTCTATGTGTTCTTGCAGCAAAATACACAGGCCGCCGCCGGTGCGTTGTTTTCTACAAAATTATGCTGCAGTTTTGTAGTTGCTAAAATTTAATAATTCGAGTTTATCTTGGTTTAGCCATGTTTCCGAAATGCATAATGCTTGATAATTATGGGTTTCATCGATGAATGCTTCTAGTAGGTGTTGCTTATTGTTAAGACTTTGTAAATTCTAGAAGTAATAATAATAATACCTTGGACACTATTTACACACATTGATCTAGATTGGGGCTAGCCCCAAACTAGGATTCCCTGTATCTTGGGTACTAGACAACGATACACATACTTATATAGATAAATATTATACTTAGATAGATAAACAACCATGACTAGGGTACAAACATCCGTTCTCATCAACAAATAATTGCCCCCATCGGGACTCGAACCCGGGACCCTTGGCTTTGTAGGCAGGGATGTTGCCGACTCGGCCATTCGGGTCGTCTATTCGGAAGTGGACTTTAAAATTAAAATCTGTTTCGAAAGGAATTGTTTGATGTATTGTCTCTGTAGTTATTTCTGTTCTGTTGGTCATGGGCTGGTTGTCCTTTGTTGTTTCCGATTTCTAATTTTGTTTGTTTTCCTTCTATAAAGAGCTTGTTATTACGGATTTCTGTATGTATCTAGTATACACCGATCGGTTTATTCATTCGACGTTATCGTTTCATTCGACGACTTCTGTGGCGCAGCGGTAACGCATCTGCCTACCGTGCGAGAGGTCCCGGGTTCGAATCCCGGCTGGGGACAAAAAAAACCTTGGATTTTTTGGTCTTGGATTTTTACATGTTTGTGATGTCACTGTTTCTGGTTCCCACGACACGGGGTATCCTAGTGAAGGGCCAGAAGAAATGTATGTGCCTCTATGTCAATGTTTATGTTTTTAGCTAGAAACCTAAATAATATAACAATGTAAGCAGTGGCATGTAGTTAGTAAAAAGTCAATAAATATTTTTACCTTGTTTAACTAGTGTATCCGATTTTTGAGATTTTGTCACAGTAAATGATGATATCTTCGGTTGAGATTTTATATTCTTTGATGACACCAAGTGTGCCTGTGAATAACTATGTTTCTTTAGAGCGTATTTTCCTGATGTAATGTTAATATCCTTATTACGACTTTTACAAAAGGCATAGCTTACGAATTCTTCTTCCTATTTTTTTCTATAATATTGTAGATATTTTTTTCTTTTTGCTTTTGCGCTTGTACTCAGATCCTCGTCAGACGACATTTTAACTTAATAATCTTATTATTATATTTTTGGAGGCACTTCGCAACTATAAACTTAGGGATACTGGGATACTTGTCTACCTACTAACTGATCACTGCACTGAACTGAAATTAAACACTCTTATTCGTTCGTATGGTATGGAAGAACATATTTAATCAAAGCATCAAATGGTACTTATTCTAACACATAAAAATCGAGGTAGCGCGAGGCAGAGTACAGCCAGCGCCATCTAGTGATAGCTGCATAAACATTCTTTCTCTTCGAAGTTAAAAAAAATAATGAAAGAATACAATCCATATTATATATATATATATATATATATATATATATATATATATATATATATAGTCAAGTGATTTCTCGAGTGGGTAATCCCTAACATCGTTGTAGGACTCAATGGTATTGCCCAAAATATACCTATGGAACAATCTGCAATAACTAACTTCTCATTGTAGATACATCCATACTTACTATTGAGGGATTTTTACCCTAACGTAAAACGCGTAAAACATAGATGAAAAGGGTTGCCAACTAAGAAATATCAAAACGGTAGAAACTTCGGAATAATTCTCTGAAATCGTGGAATAGTCGATGCATTTCTGTATTTCGGTAGGGCAGAGCCCATATTGATAGAAATACCGAAAAATCGGTAGTTTTGAGACCACTGGACACATAACTTAAGTAAAATTTTTTAGTTGTGGCTATCGTGTGTTGCCACAATAATTTCGCTAATATCACGTGATGAGAACTGCACAATAGGAAAACACGTGGAACAGTTAATAAAAAGAGAACTTTAAGTTGAGACTATAATTTAATATTGTTGAAAGATATAAATTTGAGTAATTATAAACAACTTTGACAACGACATTTGGAGTTAACGCTTACATGACACTTGACGTTTGTCTGTGGTGACAAAATGAATGAAATAATTGAGTGATTGAACTTGTGTTGTGCTAGAATGAGTGAATGTCCGTAGGTTACCGATGTGAAGTTAGCGTCGAGTGGCAGCACGTTTAGAATTGTGAAGTACCCAGCCATGTTGAATTGTCCAAATATGGGCGACCAACTTTGATTTCACAGAAGATGGAGTTGTTAGCTTGGAGCTTTTATAATTTTCACAAATGCACTCACAAAATGACCTTTTGACTAAATTTAATGAAAATGGCAAACACTTGAACAGAAAGCGCCTACCCGATGATGATGCAATGTGTGCTATCCGTTCCCTTCATAGGGGCACACCATGGTATTCTGATTCGGTAGGGCCCACCTCGGAAACCTAAATGATGATGTGATAGGGGTAGGTATCGCCTAGCGACACCCAATTGCCGAACTCCCAACCAGATTGATGCGCGTGGTTCTGTCCACTCCACCGCCACGCGTGAGGATGGCAGCAAGGAGTCCAAAGCGAGCCAGACCCGCGCTTCAAGACCGACCTCCGCCCACGGCGATGGTTATTGAACAAGACTTGACAGAATGAAAGATAATTTCTATAATAACAATTTCTTCTAACCAAATGGTCTTTGATTATATGGCCATATCTTTGTTAACTTTACACTGCTCGCAATTTGGATAAAACGAATGAAAGATTAGGAACAGACGAGTTTTGTTGATAATATTTCTTTTTAACATCACACAATGCTTACAAAAATATTTTTAAAAGGTGTATCAAGTTTCAATAATAGTCTGATAAAAATATAGAGAGGAATAGCTTAGTTATTTTAATATGAATTCAGTGCCTGCAATTATATGACCACCACATAATTATACGACACAGGGTATCCTAGTGTGGGACCAGAAGCAATGTATGTGCCTGTATGTACGACCACTACCACATAGCGATAGTTGCCGGGACCTACAGCTTAAGTCCCAGTTCTGGCTGTTGAGGTGAGGGGCGCCGCATTTGCCCGTCGTCTTCTGGCGGGCTAGCGGGCGGTGCTGAATAGCGTCGGACCGCCCGGATAGATTAAAAATTAGGTGTTTTTTCGAATTTACTGAAAAACAGAAATAAGCTAATCGATAAAATTTAAGGATTAATACGGAGCTCTAAAAGAAGAAAATTTAGGTATAAAAAATTTGAGAAAAATCAGTAATTTTATATTAAAATTATTTAATCTCCTTTTAAATAAAGACTATGCTCAGGATTTTTTACGATCGAGCCAAATTAATTCAATCGCATAAAACCATAGTATCTCTTATCTATTAACTAGATTATCTCTTTGTGACTAACATATAATTTTTTGAGACCTATGAATTTTTTGTTTTTTTTTTGTGCCAAAGCTCTCTTCAGTGGTTTTGTGTGATCTTGGGCCTTAACGTGTCATCCGAAACAGTCAACGTCCGATACTGTACAGATAAATGGTACAAGGTCAGGATTCGAACCTGCATCTCCTGTGTGAGAAGGAAGCGTGAAACCCAATTGACCACGGAGCTCTTTGTCGGAAAGCATCATCAACATTAACGTAATTTTTTGCCGTACAACATTTAGTTTTACGTCGGACCGGCAACCGTAGGGACTGGTATCGTATCCAATTCGGGCATATATGTATATTTTATGTTTTTGCATTATTGCTTCTAGTCCTTAAATTGTCTCGTACGACGCTACGGATCCGGTGCGAGTCAGGACAGATTTTATGTACTTACCTACTAGGAATAAACTATTTTGTCAAATTGTGTATGCATCGAATTCCCAATCACCTTGTGTAGACCATGCTACCGTATATCGTTTTGTTAATCTGGTTTCTAAAAGTAAGCTTCTTTTTCAGGAACATCTCAAGAACGACATGAACGTAGCGATGTCAAAGATCAACGGTGAAGAAATTATTACGAGATAAGTGATATTATTTAAATTTTATAGATTGTTGAGTTATGTAACTATTTTTCATTAGAATCTATTTGTTTATTTTATATTTGTAATAGGTTGTAAATGTAAGAATAGATCATGATTAGTTAAGTATAATTCAAATGCATCATGTATTTATAATAAATAAATACATAAGTACATGACGATATCTTTTGTATTCCATTGAGCATATTTACTTATGCAAAAATATACGTTTTGTATTGCACCCTGCACGGAACCCAAAACCATCGACTGCTAACGGTGCTGCTAATCACTCCCGGTCCGAGCCGGAAATTGCTTTTACATACACGTTAGCTCGGCGCAATGTGTTATACACTCTCTGCACAGTTCACGGCATCGATCGCCCACGGTGGCGACCAGCCGAGCGCAAACGTGTGCAACACCCGAAAATTCAATCTCAGCTCGTGATACAGAGAAGTTTTTAGAACTACTGGAGCATGCGCTTTTTCATTCGTGCACGCTCAAGTGAGGAGCACCAGAAAGTGAAGCGAAATTGCCTGTCGGGCCGCGAATTCATGCTGAGATAAGGAGCGTCAGCGCGCTGGCTTGCTGCCAGGGGCCAGGGGGGACGCAGCCCGCCCGACGCACCCGTCACGAGACGCTCCACAATTAATTACGTAAACAGCGCATACGTTGTAAACGTGACTCATGAGCTAGCCACGTAACGCTACACTGCATAGTTACGATACGTCTCTCAGGGATCTGCGGAGGCAGATTTATGCGGCCGCCTTTTATACAGATTACCGCGGTTACAAACGAGCACGCCCTGTGTACAGCGCCGGTACGAATTAATTGCGCGTAACAAAATTACGCGTGCTGCTGATTAAATCTGGTTTATTGCTATTATATGTAGCGCAGTTAAGGTGTACTGGAAATAGGATATAAATTTCCTTTATAGGGAAAGGGATCCGTAGGTTAGGTACATTAAAGGATCAAAAGGAGCACTTGTAGTGCGATTTTGATTGCGTTGTTCATGCCCATTTCTTCCCTGACGCAAGTAAGTAACAGTCATTTATATCGCCAATAAATGTTACGTAACTTTCTTATCTCACATCTAGTAAAAGGCAGGGTTTCACGTCTCGGGGTAAAAAGGCTCATTTATGCCCGAGTAATCCACTCTGCTTTATACTCTGCTCTGCATTTCACTGCGATTGCGAGAAAAAAACGTCGTCACTTGAATATTGAAATGTTTTAGTTTAATGACTTTTCACTGTTCTCTTAAATTATCTTACACCGTGTTGCAAAATTTAAGAAGAGAATAGCTGTTTCCCGCCAAGATTTTTTTTAAGTTTTTTTTTTAATTTTCAATGTTCGACTTGGGTATTTCATAAGTTTTGCGTTTTTAAATAATAAATGACAACTATTTTATCTGGTTTTAGTAAATTAAAGCAAATAATAGTACATCACTGCAGACGCCGGGAAAGAGGGGCTTGCCGGCTGAGTAGGTAAAGACGGATAGTCATATAAAGTGCTTTTCTCAAACATGCAATGAGATAAAAAATACACCACTCAAAAAACAAATTCAAGTTTTCTTTTATAATCTTTATTTTTATAAAGAGTAATACATTTCACATATGACCATGTCACTCTTATTTGAACTACTTAAACTTAACCAATAACAAAACGGATTTTACATTCTATTTTTAAACCAAGTTTCACAAGTTTGTACAGCATTCTGGCTTCCCGGGATAAAGGGGAAGCCAGAGAGCTGTTACAACCACCAACTGCAGATAAACTCACATCATAAAAACAAGTGAGCAGCTGTACTCTAAAGGCCTCATTCCGGACACACTCCATTAGAATGTGAGTAACATCCTCCACCACACCGCATTCTGTACAATTGGGGGACTCGACTTTGCGCATCAAATATCCAAACTTATTCAGTGGGATGTGTCCGGAGCGGAGCCTCAGAGCAACGATGACATCTTGTCTTTTCATCTTACATCCATCAAACCATGGGAAACGGGGAGGCTCAGACTGTATGGTTTGTACCAAATCCCAACTCTCAGCGATCTCTCATCAAAGTACCACAGGGAGGAGCATTGAACTTTCACAGCCGGAATAAGGTCCGTAAAATATGGTGTACAAAGAGCATGGTTTTCCTTAGTAATAGCAAGTTTAGCTAGCCTGTCAGCCTCTTCATTCCCGTACACTACAACATGGGACGGAATCCAGGAAACAAATAAATCAGTAGTTCTACAATTAGAACTACTGATTTATTTGTTTCCTTAAACTTATTTATTCTGTCTAAGATGGTGTATGCTATCGGGGCACCACGAAAAGTAGATGTTCATTTACAAAAATATTGTAATGCACTTTTCGAAGATAACGCAACTCTCAACATTGCGATTGCCAGCATAAGCTAACGCTTCCGAAATAGCCAACAGTTCCACAAACATAATAGAAATTTTATAAATCTTATGATTGCCAGATTGTTCATCAAAAAAGGCAGCTCCGATACCAACACCATCTTTAGAACCATCTGTAAGTATATATTTTAAGTTTAAAAATACTACTAATCGTTAGTTGCGTGCGCCCGTTGATGTCTTTTGCTTTGAGAATAAAATTAAAATAAAATTACTTCCCGGCCTAGGCCTGCAATTTTGTACGAAATTCTTTTACAGTTATCTCGAGTCATGCGGCCCGAAACGTGATACTTGCCTGTTATAACGCTCGTAATGACGATATTTCATTGCATGTTTGAGAAAAGTGATTTTCACTTCTCATAGTTCTCATTGCTATCGCCTTAAAATCTAATCTCGTTAAATACGCACGGCGCTCGCATCCCAGTTCACCGGGGGCGGGGGCGGAGGCGCAGCGCGGCGCCGAACTTTTGGAACAACGAGCTGGCCATCACGGCGAGCTGAATGGAACGCATTTTAAATAAAACAAAACCCGCGATTGTTGTAAGACACTTCAACTGGAGTTTTGTATCAAACATACATTTTCACATTAATTTACTTAAATAAAATGCTGTTTTTAGTAGCCTGGATTTTTATATTTTCTCGCAGGAAGTGCGAAAAGTAGAGTATACTCCTCGGGGATAAAGCTGTTTTGTCTTGGGCACGCTTGAATCCCTCACTGCACTCAGGACTCAGTAATAATTCCCTCGCTCGGCTAGGGAATCAACTCATGGCACCCTTGCGAAATCCTTCGTTACGTTCAAGGTTAAATATCGCGCGTGACATAAAACAGTGCTTTATCTTCTTGGTGTATAATCTTCTATTATCTACATACGTATCATAAGCCCTCTTTACTGCGTACAAAAACCGCACGTTACGATCAGCATGATGTTAAACTACTTGGTAAAAACTCATTTCATATCTGAAAAATTGCACATTATGACCATAATGTGTAATTTTTCTACATATGACATATGACATTCAAATTTCGAACGTCGACGCCCACCTGCGTGCCGCCCCTAGTTTGTCTGTGAAATTGGTACTACAGCACAAGCTAAACAACTGCAGAGCCACAATGCCGGTCGAACATGCGGTTTCTGAACACATCAAAGAGAGCTTATGATATGTGTGTAGATAAACTAGTGTATGTAACTGTACATAATTAGGCATTAAAACTCTCGAGTGATATTATTATGAAACTCGCCTTCGAGTATTAATGCCCTCCATTATGTAGCAGTTACATAAACTACTATTATCATCACTAGAGATTAAAAGCGACTTCATGTCGCCTAAGCACAAGATAAAGACAAACCTTTGGTAATTTTGATCCGGCACGTTTCGCGGAACGTCCCGAAACTATCAACCCTGCTCGTACCTGACTGATTTCTTTCATCTCCACTACGAAGTACTCGCTTGTTACAACAACTAGTAACTTAGGTACCCACCGCGAGGTACGTCGTAATGACGAGAGGAAGGAATTTCTCCCACTAATGATAGACTCAATTAATTATACCTATCTACCTACGAGTAGTGGTAGAAAACTAATATATAGTCTATCATTAATATCCATTAGCACAGTTCCTGTGCTATTAATTACCCTAGTTACTCTACTAGGGGTGACTCGCAGATAATATAGGTTGCTACCCCATTATTTTGTAGGTCTACTTTTCGTTTTTCCTGCTAAGAGGTCAGGAAAACGACCGATGGTTCATTCTAAAATGACATATACCTACAGAATTTTGTAAGCATATCGAAAACGTGTAACATAAGTAAGTATAAAATAGCTGCAAATACAGTGTCACTTCCGTTGCCAAGAACCTCAGCCACTTTGTACGTAAAGTTCTTGGACTTTTCCAACAACAACATTGGAGGACATTCGATCTCCACTTAAATCTTTACGCAAGTAGTTACTTTACCGATACTTTTTGTACATCTTGAAGATTGTCAATCTATCGTCTTTAGGGGTTAATTTGTTCAGGACTCATTATATTATGTTTTAGGGTTCCGTACCCGAAGGGTGCCAAACGGTACCCTAATACTAAGCCTCCGCTGTCCATCTGTCCGTCTGTCACCGGGCTCTACCGGATCAACCGAAATAGGTAAAGAAAGAAATTTTCACAGAGGTTGTATTTCTATTGCCGCTATATCAACAAATAATGAAACAAACCGGGTTTTAAGAATTAAAAGAAGTACTCACACAAAAAAATATTGGTATGGCCATTTTGTTTAAATTTTACCGGTGAAAACAGGACTCTCCCGATCTTATCGGAAAATATATTTAATTGCAGTTATCGAGTTTTCTGTCTGTCTGTCTGTCCTTCAGCGGACGCTATCTGATGAAATGTAATAGGCAGAGGGTTGAAATTTTCCTAGAATGTGTTTTTCTGTTGCCGCTACAGCAACAACTAATAAACTATACGAGATTATATAAATTAAAGGATTTTTAATTTCAAGATACCGTGTTTCAATATCTCTGCCCCTGCGAATTACCAAATCATCGTCATTCAAATATAATCGATAATTTCGCGTCGTATCTAAATCGTTTCGGTGGTGGCGCAATTGGTTTAACGTGGAATCCGCCATCTGAAGGATGGTGGTGCCAACGTTCGAAACCTAGTTCGAACGATTTTTTTGTTTTAATTTTATTTTATTATTATTTTGTCTTGCTCGGCCCTTTTGTTGTTTGTTTGCGGAGTCATAAAATCTACAGAGCCACAAAACTTCGAACTAGATATAAACAATACATTGAGTGGGCTTGTCGAATAGCTTCAGAATAACAATAAAAAAACCTATATAAAACTAAAATCATGCCATTTCATCAACCGCAAGCAAACCCACCGAAATTAAACATAAACTATGATAACAATAACGTTGAAATAGTAGGTATACAAACAATAAAATTCGTCGGACTGCACCTAGACCAACACTGCGGATGGAAACTGCACATAGAAAAACTGTGCTATAAGATAAACAGCTTTGTTTACCCTCTAAGGAGATTAACGCAGATTGCGACCACAGAGGCAGATGTTACTCCATATTTTAGATATGTGCATTCTCTCTTTAGTTTTCGGAAATTCTAATGATAGGGACAAAATATTTAGGCATAAGAAAAAATGTATTAGGGCCATTTTTGTAGGGCCATGTACGAGTCCGACCCGCACTTGACCGATGTTTCATCATAATAGAGGCATAGCTTTATGTTGATAGCGCTTTAGGAATCAATTTCCTAAAGCCTGAGACCCCGCAACTCAATCAGCCCGCACTGATCCAGCGTGGTAGTAGATATAGTAGGCTCAATCTTACTCGATTCCGGGTAAAGGCCTGTGCCCTTCGACGGGTACATTAATGTGCTAAATTCATACCCATTAAGATACTTAAATTGTCTACCCTGATAAGCAGAACCCTCATTAACATCGAATTAGGTTTAGCTCCAAAATTGAAAAGTATTCCAGAATTAGTTAATCCTGCACGCTATTACGTAACAAAGCAAGACTCGCAAAGATTACTCGTATTTGTTCATCTCAGACGGTCCGTGATCAAGTCTTAACGTATTGGATCGGATTAACTCTCGCCGTGGCGTCGTCGTCGTATAGGCGTCGGAATAGGATAACAGTTGAATATCTAGACTAGAGTTACGAAATATACGTACAAGACGTATGTCTTTGTGGTAGATTCTATATACTGGCGCCACGCTGGCTCGGTGCGGGTTGATGAAGGGGTGTCGGGCTTGTGGCCAACCCGACTATCAGAAGTTATCAAGGTGCCGTATTAGCAACCCTTATGTTTAAGTTATAAAGCTAACCACCGAGTAGCTATAGTAGCCGGGACCTACAGCTTAACGTGTCATCCGAAACACGAAAGCGCCCAAAATAGACCTCATATAGAAAGGACGCGACGCGGCGGGCGATATAAACTTTAAAAAAGCCACCTTCAAGCCCTATTTTTTCCTCCCTGGTCGGAACGCGAATGTCTTCTATACAGGGTGTTTATGATCGATTTGATCATAGCAACTTTATTCTTCAATTCTATTAGCTACATCATCATTTGGATCTCATCAAATCGGTTTCATAGTAAAAGTTTTTCAGAATGATGTCCCCTCCAAAAAATGTTGGCGCTCCATAGTAAAGACACTGTAAACCCGAAATTAAGGCTAAGAAATTTCTCTTCTGATATTCCACCCATATTTTAAGTTTTTCTTTAATTACCTTAATTTTGAATGCTTTAGGTAACTTACCGGAAAATAACCCCGAAAACTACGTTTCTTACCGAAAGTTTCTGCAATTTTCAACTCTAACTGGCTGTAACCTTCCTTTTTATGCAAAGTCAAACATTTTTTTTGACAGTTTGACATATATTTTTTTCAAAGATACAAAAAAACGTCACTATAATTCGACAAAACTGCAATCTGCACACGGCGTAGACAGAGAATGGTAGACTGGGCGCAGGCGTCTATAGAATTAGGTACAAGGGTAGGTAGGGTAGCCAGCATAGATAATAATTCCTCAAAAGTAAAGTTTCCCCCAAAATAAATGGTATTTTTAACTTTAGATGACAAATTGCCTTTAGAAAAAATACAAATGGTGGAAAAAAACTTTATTTAGTGCAACAGATCAACAAAATTCAACAAAGCATTACAACAGCTCCGTGGTGTAGAGTTTTCACGCCCGCTTCTCCCGTTTGCATAATCATGTCTTCCGTCAGAGGAGTTCTATCAGTTCTTCGAAAAAAAAGGATCTGGAAATGAACATATTGTATTCTTGTTCTTCATAAATAAAATCGATGAAGCAAGAAACTCTTAGTACCTGGACATAATTTAAATAAACTAACAAGTTAAGTAATGTCGACATGTGAAGGAAGCCTCAAGGTTCCACTCCCACTCCACTCGACAGAGAAAAATCCTCAAGTCGAGGCGATTTTTGACAACTGATGCTTATCAGGCCAATCTTTTCAGTCTAGCTGAATTAGAGTGGAGGAAACGACTAAGCATACCGGTGTTAATGTTGTCCTAAAAGTCTCAATAAATCTCGTGGCCGCGTCTTAAGTTATTCAAGGTCAAAGGTTAAATATTCTGTTTTTCTTGCTGGAATAATAGATACAACTTTGATTGGGCCACACTTCTTACCAGATACTTTAAACGGCAAAAACTACCTGGATTTTCTTCAGGTTTCGGTGGAAGAGTCTGGAGCTCCAATCGAGCAGGAACTAATATTCCAACAAGACGGCTGTCCAGGGCATTGGACAATTGATGCCAGGAGCTATATTGACGACTGTTTTCCCAATTGATGGATAGGCAGTGATGGACCCATTCCTTGGCCCGCTCGTTCACTAGACCTGACCCCAGTGGACTTTTTTGTGTGGGTTAGGGCCAAAAAATCAAACCAAGCTATTAACACAAAAGAGGAATTGGTTTCAAAAATAAGACTGGCTTTTGATTATGAGACAGGAGATGATGTTGAAAATAACGACCACAGAAGTCAGAAGGCGGGCTGGTGCCAGTTTGAGGAACCATTTTTTTGAGCAAGAATAAAATAAAATAAGTTAAATTTGTTAAAAACATTCATATCAGTCTGCCTAAAAAACTATTCTGCTCCCTCAATCTGGCGTGTAGGTCTTAATTTTAACAATGTGTAAGGTCTAACTGATAACTCAAATGATAGAGCATTAACCAAGCATGTTTTGAAATCGATTTGCATATTAAAGCTTTCAGCGTTGTTTTTAATTGGCTCCGAAAAACTTGTTTTTTTGATGATTAAAATTTATCGTGCTCGTCAAAGGTCTGTAAAATATAAGTAGGAAGCAGCAGATGCACAAACAAAGTTTTATCAGAATGCTTAAGTGTTTTATTAAAATTAATTTTAAAATAATTGTTTAATTTCGCAGTTTTTATCGATTATCTGTGAAAATCTGGGAACTCGCCAAAACAAAAAAACTACTATAAAAATATACGGTGAGACTTCGCCATATTTGGCTCAAATGGTTCTAAATGGTCTGTAGCTTCGCTTAAGTCTTTGCATCGGTCTACCAAACACCCTGTATAGTATTTTATTTACATTTATGCTTCGTCACAAGGAATGAGACTAAAAGATATGCAGATGCAAAACATGACAGTAGTTTATCTTACCCGCCTCTGGTGAACTGAAACCATTCGTATAGTGTATGTTAGCGAGCGTTCACAATATCTCAAGCCATGGTTGAGCGCACCATATCGTACCTTAGGGGAATATCCGCTATCGCTGGATCGGGGAATAAGAGATCTTCTCTTTGCGCAGTTATGTAAAGTTAACAGTGAAAGGAACTGTTTCTTACGCCTTTGTCTACCGCAAGATTATGAATCAGTGTGCTGGCTGGCTGTTTCCCGTTCAGGAAAACACTGGCAGGATTGTTGCAGCGGTCGGGATTGTATGCCTGGGTTTTGTATCTGGAGAGTTTATACTTTCTGAATATCATGTTTTGCTGAAATGAATTGTTGAATGTCATAAGCCTGAAATGTTTAGTTAAATGTTTAGTTTATTTAGGAAAATAGGCAATAACGACCATTCCCCCCCTTATCTTCGAAACTACTAATAGTAAAATTTTGAAAAAATATCCTTGTATAGTTATTTTCTTAAACATTACAGGAAAAATATAGAGAAAGGTATGGATTAAATAGCATTAATTTCTTCCAATAAATGCACCTGGTTACAAACATGGAGTTTAAAGGTAGCCGCACACTAATAACTTTGTAAACAACATTTTGCTATTTTACACACAGGAAAATTTAAGATACTTAATCCCCATTCAAGAAACTTGAATACCATGCGTGCGGTAGTACGGATCTCTTTGATTTTTTTTATTCAAGGCTTTCCCGCACGATGATGAGTGGTATATTATATGTATAGACAGCACGAATACGAACAAAAATGACTTACCATAAAAAAAAGACAGTATCTTAGTATTCTTGAGGGAATCTTTACTCCCAATCCCGTCGCCAACGCGACACATCACTGCATTATATTACATTTTTTTTTTGTTTCTTTTTGTGTCCTGTACCCATAAATACCACATATTTTTGTTGTGCGCGGAAGTATTGGGATAATTCTTATTATGATGGATTAAAACTACTCGTTTTAGGTTCCAAACTTAGGGGACACTTTATTTCTTTCAGGAGCCACCTAGCGGTTGTTTTGATTTGCCCTAAGTGTAGGCTCATCTAGGCTCCTTGGGGACCCCCAAAATATAAGAGTCCGGCCACCGAAACAATCGCTAGACAGCTAAGAAAAAGAGCTAAGTGTCCCTTAACTGTTGGTGAAATTGGGCATAAGTCACTCAGATACATGAACCCTGAAAACATAACACTCCTTTTTTGGACAGTCGTGAAAATAGTGTGCTAAGTTGGTTACTACCCAGGAGCAGGCGAGTGCGGTAAGTTAGCCGAGTGAGTATGATTAATGCACACGAGTTTCATATGATGTTTTTCAACGCACTTGTGAGGGAAAAAACAGACTTGTATTGATAATAACCACACAACTAAAACGTAAATTAACTACGTAATAAAATGGCGCGTTGGTTAAATATTTTCCGAGCGGCGCACTTAATAAAGATACTGTCAAAACCACTAAACCGGCTAAAAAATAATTTTATCTATACATCAATAGGTTCGCAAATTTTATGGATGTAGAGGTTCACGTGAAGAAAAAGAAATATTTTGATGAAATAATGATAAAAAATAAGATTGATTTATCATAACGCGTACTGAACCTAAAAGTTTATTTTTTCACAAAAATACTCATTCTTTGTAGTAATAAAAACTCTAAGCAGAGATAGAAATTAAAAGTAAAGTGTAAAAGTACTAGTGCGTAATAAGCTCCATTATGAACCTAAATGCATTGCTATAACGAGTTACTTTACGAGCAAGTTTGTTGAAATAGCTATTTATGCTACTAGTGCGGAAAGTAGGTGGTCGATCTCCGACGAGAGACATTTTTATTCACGAACGAGCGCAGCGAGCGACTGTAAACGTCGACACGAGTCGGAATCACACCAACATATCACTTTGTTTATATGCATTGTGCGAGAGAATAAAAAAAAATGAACTAAACAAGAAATTATGGGCTAAATACATGCGCGCTTGTTAAGGTTGAGCAACCCTTACAATTATCATTCGTCAGCACTAAGTCATCATCCTAAAATGTAGAACGTACGTCATAATCTAAATCGTCAACGCTTCACTATTTTAGATATAAATATCATTGTATTCTAGATTTAATTATTATTGTCTTAATAAACCTAGTGGAAACTCTGTCCGTTTAAATAAATTATTTTTATTAATTCCTCCGCCACACCTAACTTAATTGGCGCAGCCGGTAGGATTTCAACAGTTGAATCCATATTCATCGTCCGTTTCTACGGTTAAGTTGAATCTACCGAACAAATAAATATATTAAGAAGAGGCGAACGTAGTTCCTGAGGAGTCAAGCGGCGACGTCACAGGAACGAGACCAGGACCAGGACCAGGACCAAACATCGGACCAGGACCAGGCCAGGAGAGGATCAGGACCAGAGGACACTTCGGCAAACAAGCAATATTCCGAAAGGAGATGGGAGCGACGGGATTGTGAGTACACCTTTTCACCATTCCTTATCATTCCGTATTTCCTTTCGTTCATAATATCTATACGTGTTGTTAGGAATTAGAAAACGTCATAACAAAGTCGTGTAGGTAGGCTGTTATTTGGGAATTCACATTTTCTCGAATAACAATTTAGATAGTGTTTCAATTTTAGAACTCTTTAGTTTTGATAGGTTTTTTTTTCATCGTTCAAGATGGATAATATTGTGAGAGTACCCATGGAAATGGTCAAAATCATTCCAGTATTCGATGGGGACTCCAGATTATTACCACTGTTTGTTAAGAAATGCGATTACATCCTAAACACTTTCCAAGGGGGAAATTTGCAAAACGAGTACTTGTTCCATGTTATAACTAGTAGGCTTTCGGGGGAAGCAGCTAAACTAGTTGGGGAACGAGAAAGCATTAATACATGGGATGAGTTAAAACATTTATTGGGCCAAAACTTCGGCGATCCAAGGTCCGAAGAATGTTTGGCCATGGAACTGGAAGCATTAAAACGAAATAGAAACGAAGGTTATTGCGATCTTTGTCACAGAATCCAACATTTGAGAAGTATATTATTCGCGAAGATTAATGAAACCATCAGTGACGTGAATTTACGCCAAGCTAAACACCACATTTACGATAATATGTCGCTGAATGTTTTTCTTTTTAATTTGCCGGCTTACTTAGTTAGGCTAGTACGCTTGCGAAATGTTACTACCCTGGAGGATGCTTTGAAAGTGGTATTGGAGGAACAAAACTTCCAAACAGTTTACGATGCAAAGAACGGTCCGCGATTCAATCCAAACAGGAATGGACCCAATAACAGTTCAAGTAGCAATCAATCAGTAAGGCCAAATCAATCCGTTCAATATAACCCTCCACGGTACGACAACTCGCAACGAGTACCAGGTGCACATGCACCTAATAATGCACATCACATGCAAAACAGTGCGCAGAACTCGACAAATAATTCATTCCAATTTAGAAACAATAGACAGCAGCAGGCTAATAATAGATTTAACGATAACACTTATAATAATTCGCCGCGTTTTAATAAGTCAGTGCAACCGACGGTACAAGCGCAGCGTCAGCACTATGCGGACAATGCTCCGATGCAATATCATGCGTCACCTATACCTTCGGGGTCAAACACCGATGTTACGATGCGAACAGCGAGTTCTAGACGTGTTAATTACACAGAAAATAATAACGATGTTCAACCGTGTAACTCGCAACAATGTACGAAAGACAGTCAAAATTCTGTCTCGTACAGTGAGCCGGTGGGAAATTTTTATACGGAAGCCTCCGAGATAGGGAACGTATAAAACTTAATTGTCATAAGCTTTTGAACTTGCCTCATATTCGCATACCAGAACTAGATGCCGTTTTTATGATAGATACGGGCAGCACTCGATCATTTATTAGTCCGAAAGTGGCAAACGAATATTACGCAAGTTATAAGCAGAAAGAGTCTTTCGAAGTCATTAGCACCCACGCATCAAGCAAACACAGTGAGGTAGCCTACATTGACTTGCCAAAGATATTTAAATGCAGCCATAAACATAAGTTTTATATTTATTCGGTTGATGAACGGTACGATGGTCTAATAGGAAGTGATTTATTGAAACAACTCAATGCCAAGATCGACATGAAATCTCAAACTTTGTTCACGGACTCTAGTAAAATACCTATCATTTACTCGCCACCCACGAGAGAGATGTATAACCTATCTCCTCGATGCGAAATGAGAGTCAAATTACCAGTCAACTTGTTAAACGGAGAGGGTATTCTAAATTATACCCAATTCAATAATGGAGTTAGAATGCCGGCCGCTATAGTAAAATGTGCTAACGGTTACGCAACGACAGTAATTCAAAATACAACCGATTTACTTCAAAAAATAACAGTTACGGCCCCGTTCAAGATAGAGTTATTTCAACAACAATCACACAACGTCAACTCAACGTCTCTGAATCCAACAGGAAGCTATCAGGACGTCGAGAGATTACTAGACGATAATTTAGATAGTAAGCTTAGGTTAGACCATATGAACGAGGAAGAAAGAATGATGATAGATCAAACTTGTAGAGAATATAAAGACATATTCTATTGTGAAGACATACCTCTGTCTTTTAGTAATCAGGTGAAACATAAAATCAGAACAAAAAACGAGGATCCAATTAATTTAAAGGCACACAGACTACCCCCAGTCCAGACACAAGAGATAAAAAGACAAGTAGGAAAAATGCTACGAGATAATATTGTGCAAGAATCACACTCGCCTTGGAGCGCCCCAGTACACCTGGTGCCCAAAAAGTTGGATGCATCAGGGGAACAAAAGTGGAGAATGGTAGTCGATTATAGGCGTTTAAACGATATCACTACTGATGACAAATACCCTTTACCAAACATCAATGATCTTTTTGACATGCTTGGGAAGAGTATGTATTTCACTACGCTAGATCTCGCGAGCGGATACCATCAGATAGAAGTAGAAGAGGAAGATAAATCAAAAACTGCTTTCAGTACACCATTCGGGCATTACGAATTCAATAGAATGCCGTTTGGGCTTAAAACTGCTCCTGCGACCTTTCAGCGAGCAATGGACAACGTTTTAAGAGGGTTACAAGGTTTGCATTGCCTTGTTTACCTTGATGACGTCATTATCTTTTCAAAAAGCTTGCCAGAACACATAGAGAAATTAAAAGCTGTTTTTGATAGATTCCGCCAGACTAACTTGAAAATTCAGTTAGATAAATCTCACTTCCTTAGGAAAGAAGTCTTGTATTTAGGACACACAATCACGAACGAGGGTCTTAAACCAAATAACGAAAAAATAGAAGCAGTACTTAAGTATCCAATTCCCCAAACAGCTACAGAAATTAAAAGTTTTCTAGGGCTGATAGGTTACTACAGGAAGTTTATCAAAGATTTTGCCAAAATCACGAAACCACTCACGACATGTTTAAAGAAAGGGAAAAAGATCGTGTTAAATGAAGACTACATAAATAGTTTTGAAACTTGTAAGAAGCTGCTAACAAACGCACCTCTTTTACAGTTCCCAGATTTCGAAAAACCATTTGTAGTGACCACCGATGCATCCAACTTTGCTATCGGGGCTGTCCTTTCACAAGGCACTATAGGTTCAGACAAACCTATAGCATATGCTAGTAGGACGTTAAGCGATACAGAGAGTAGATATAGTACGATCGAAAAAGAACTTTTGGCGGTAGTATGGGCCGTAAAACATTTTAGACCGTATCTTTACGGTAAGAAGTTTGTTATTTACACTGACCACAGACCTTTGGCATGGTTGTATTCACTCAAAGAGCCAAACAGCAAACTCACACGTTGGCGCCTACGATTAGAAGAGTACGATTTCGAGATTAAGTATAAAAAAGGGCAGCAAAATACTAATGCTGACGCCCTTTCTCGAGTTAGGATTAACGCATTAGAGGACGACTTAGATTCAATTTTAGTAAATATAGATGCAGACGAGAACCGTGTCCAGGAAATTATTGAAGAATTGGAACGAAATGTGACCGTTAGAAAGCCTAGACCACAGGAAGAAATAATGGATATTTCAGATACTGAGAGTGTTAAAACACAAGCGATAGATTTTTCTGGCTCCGAAAGTGACAAAATGGAGATCAAAGAAATTTCAGATTCAGATGATGGGGCTACTGCAAACTCAATCTCTAATAGGGAACACGAAGGAATCCCTATTCTTAATGAGGCAATTGATTGCAAACCGAAACAAATAATAGTACACACGTGGTTTAGGGATAATTTCTCCGTAAACAATATTTCTAATAAAAAACAAAGAATTTTAGAAGTCTTTATGCCCGTCAATAATGAAAACTTAGTGAAAGATTTCTTTAAAGAATATGTAGATACTAAACACAAATATTTCATTTATTTCGAAGACCCGATATTTAGGACAACATTCTCAAATGTTATCACAAGATTATACAAGAAAGGGACACTAAATTTGACCGAATGCACCGAGCGTACGGTAAATCTGTCAGAGTCAGAAGAAGATCAACGTCAGGTTATTCTAAAGTACCACGAAGGTAAAACATGTCATAGGGGTATTAACGAAACATTGACGAAAATCAAACGACATTATTGGTGGCCGAACATGAAAGAAACAGTTACAGCTATAATTAACTCGTGTGAACAGTGCAAAAGAATGAAGTATGAAAGGAAACCCGTAAAACCAAGTATACAATTAACTCAAACTCAAAATGCACCATTTCAGGAAGTTTTTATGGACCTTCTTTATATCGAAGGGAAATACTACTTAACAATAGTCGATGCATTTAGTAAGCTAGGACAAGCTATTAATATCCCAAATCGTAGCACACCAGAAGTAGTACAAGCTCTTATCAAGTACTTCAGTATGTACGGCTTACCAAAGAAAATAAATGGCGATTCTGGAACCGAGTTCAACAATGAATTGATTAAGGAACTATTAAATCTATACAAAATAGAGTTACATATTGGCACCCCAAATAATCCCAGTTCAATGGCAATAGTAGAGCGTTTCCACTCAACAATCATTGAGATTTATCGCTTAGCCAAGTATGAGAAAAGCGAACTTGACGTCGCTTCTGTCATGACTTACGCAACAATGGCGTACAATAACTCCATCCATTCCGCAACTAGCTACACTCCTTTTGAGATCGTTTTTGGAAACACAGACTCAAACAATGTATTTGACATAGATAGGGAACGAAACCTAATGCAAAAATTACTTCAAGATCATAGGAAACGATTAAAAGTATTGTATGAATATGTATCGGATAAACTGCAAAATGATAAGATTAAAGTTAGAGAAAAAAGAGGAGGTGAGGACCCACCTGAAATAAAAGATGGCGATGATATCTTTATGAAAAATACCCGAACAAGAAAAGCGAAAGATCTACCCCGTTTTGAGAAAGCGAAGGTCATAGGCTCACCATCTAGGAATATTATTCCAGTCGAGATAAAGAAGAGAAAAACAAGGGTAGCTATTAAGAATATTAAACGTCCTCCACAGGTCAAACCTAGTACTTCTAGTACTAGTCGGACAGATCGGCAGCCTGGAACTTCAAAACCTAAACCAGAATCCGGGAATAACACCGATAAAACTTGGCACAGCAGTGATGAGGACTAATATATGGACTATTTTTAAGACATTAGATTTAGAAACTGTAGTAAGCGAAGTAGATAATAATATACTACAGTATGATAAGATAAACGTTATAGTAACTAGTAATAATGAGTATAAAAATGAATTAGGAAGTTTATGTAAGCAAATTGAATCATTAGTAAACGAAATAAAAACTAGGATTAATCAGATTTTACCTACTTTTAGAGTAAAAAGGGCATTATTTAGTCCTCTAGGTTCGTTAGTAAAAATAATTTCAGGAAACTTAGACGAAGAGGACGCAAAACAATACAACTTTGAAATAAGTCAGTTAAAAAAGGAAGAACATTCAGTCGAACGAAAAGTATCCTTAGTAGTTAACGCTTTAGATAAATTCACTAATTTATCAGATAGTATGAATTCAAATATTAAATACTTAGATAACAAAACAGTTGAGATTCAGTCACTTCTTGAAACAGAAAGCCGACGTTATAACATAATTACATTAATGAATAACTTGTACCAAATTTCCAATAACTTTCGTACTATTTATGATTTCATTCAAGAAACCGAGACCGCTATTGCCTTCAGCAAGTTGCATACCCTACATCAGTCAATATTAAATTCCACAGAGCTTATGCAAGTCCTTATAGAAATTGAGAAACATGATAATTTAATTTACCCGGTAACAAGGGAAAACCTAGTTAAGTTAGAACGTAATATTTTGTTAAAATCATACATTGACAGGAATAAGTTAGTTTTTGTATTAGAAGTACCGCTAATAGAACCCAACACGTATATATATTATAAAATAATTCCCATTCCTATATACAATCCCTTAAACCGAAAAACCGTTACCATCATTCCCAAACACCCCTACCTAATGGTGAATAGGTTGAAATACAGACCCGTAGCGAACCTGTGTGAAGAAGCCGAGGACAACAAGTTCTTGTGTTTGCGAGACGACCTAGCACAGTACCCTACCGAAACCTGCATAGAGGAGATAATGACGCTAAAGGACAACTGCAGCAGATGCCACCAGCATCCTATACACATGGAAAAAGAGAAGATACAGAGGATAGTCGGAAACTGTTGGCTGATATACTCCGAAACAGGACTAATCATCACGGAGCACTGTGAAGACGAAGTTTACAAACAGAACATACAAGGGACATTTCTAATATGGCCGAGCCAACACTGCACAACCCAGGTACAAGATGTCGTAATAAAAACACCGACAAACGCTTCAACGATCAATCTTCAACTACCGTTTGTACAGATACCAGAAGTACGTCACGGCATCAGACAAGAAGACAAACGACTCAACCTCCGAAACGTGGATTTCAGTGATATCAAAGACATTATCAACAGTGCAAAGTTTAGTGTCAGTGAAAGTATTTCAGACGACTATATGTATGTTGTGAAAAACATAAGTATGGACAATTTTACTCTATTCTATCATTTTTATTATCTTGTTATCACTTCTAATTAAATTCAAGTTATATACAAAATGTATAAGCCGAAATTCTCCGAATACGTCTTCAACGTCTTCAGATAATTTCTCTCTTAAGGGGGGAGGTGTTAAGGTTGAGCAACCCTTACAATTATCATTCGTCAGCACTAAGTCATCATCCTAAAATGTAGAACGTACGTCATAATCTAAATCGTCAACGCTTCACTATTTTAGATATAAATATCATTGTATTCTAGATTTAATTATTATTGTCTTAATAAACCTAGTGGAAACTCTGTTCGTTTAAATAAATTATTTTTATTAATTCCTCCGCCACACCTAACTTAATTCGCTCACCATATCTATATTCCGCGCCACCACTAATGTCCTGTGACGGAAAGTGGAACTAAATACGCTAATCTCACTAGCAAGTCGACAAGGTGGCGGCTATCGGACTTTAATGGTGGCGGGGACTCCACTACTGCACATGTCAAAATATCTGCCACCTCGTATCGCAAAGGGACAGAGTAAATAGTTTTGTTTATCTGAGCAAAAAGGAACAGAGTAAAGAGTTGCGTTCATCTGAGCAAAAAGGAACAGAGTAAATAGTTTCGTTCATCTGAGCAAAAAGGAACAGAGTAAATAGTTTCGTTCATCTGAGCAAAAAGGAACAGAGTAAAGAGTTTCGTTCATCTGAGCAAAAAGGAACAGAGTAAATAGTTTCGTTCATCTGAGCAAAAAGGAACAGAGTAAAGAGTTTCGTTCATCTGAGCAAAAAGGAATAGAGTAAAGAGTTTCGTTCATCTGAGCCAAAAGGAACAGAGTAAAGAGTTTCGTTCATCTGAGCAAAAAGGAACAGAGTTAAGAGTTTCGTTCATCTGAGCAAAAAGGAACAGAGTAAAGAGTTTCGTTCATCTGAGCAAAAAGGAACAGAGTAAATAGTTTCGTTCATCTGAGCAAAAAGGAACAGGGTTAAGAGTTTCGTTCATCTGAGCAAAAAGGAACAGAGTAAAGAGTTTCGTTCATCTGAGCAAAAAGGAACAGAATAAAGAGTTTCGTTCATCTGAGCAAAAAGGAACAGAGTAAAGAGTTTCGTTCATCTGAGCAAATAGGTACAGAGTAAAGAGTTTGGTTCATCTGAGCAAAAAGGAACAGAGTAAAGAGTTTCGTTCGAATGGTTATCATTCGACAAACTTTCTGACAAAAAAAACTAGCGCAAAATTTATCAGACAACTCCTCCGTTCTTAAAATTATCACAACTCCATCTTTGCTTAAAAAATTAATTTAAATCACCACATTGTGAACTCTTTCCACCGAATGGAAATATTTAAAAAATTAACGCAGGCAAAGATCAAAGAAAAAGGAATAGAGTAAAAAGTTTCGTTCATCTGAGCGAAAAGGAACAGAGTAAAGAGTTTCGTTCATCTGAGCAAAAAGGAACAGAGTAAAGAGTTTCGTTCATCTGAGCAAAAAGGAACAGAGTAAAGAGTTTCGTTCATCTGAGCAAAAAGGAACAGAGTAAAGAGTTTCGTACATCTGAGCAAAAAGGAACAGAGTAAATAGTTTCGTTCATCTGAGCAAAAAGGAACAGAGTAAATAGTTTCGTTCATCTGAGCAAAAAGGCACAGAGTAAAGAGTTTCGTTCATCTGAGCAAAAAGGCACTAGCAATATTATACGTTCAGCCAAACATATTAAATGACTATTCTAATATTAAATAGTCATTTAATATGTTTGGTATTGAAACTTGGCTTTGGTATTGAAACTCGAGAGTGGGTTAATGAAACGAGCCGAAGGCGAGTTTCTAATAATAACACGCGAGAGTTTCAATGCCTAATTATGTACAGTTAATACACTAGTTTATCTACACACATTTCATAAGCTCTCTTTGATGTGATCAGGAACCGCATGTTCGACCGGCATTGTGGCATTGATCATTGCACTGCACTTGTTTAGCTTGTTCAGTAGTACCAACTTCACAGACAAAATACGGGCAACACGCGGGCAGGCGTCGGCGTTCGAATTTGAATGTCAGAATTTGACAAATTTCTGTACATTATGGTCATAATGTACAAATTTTCAGATAAGATATTAGTTTTTACCAAATAGTTTTATATTATGCTGGTCTTAACGTGCGGTTTTTGGACGCAGTAAAGAGGGTTTATGATACGTGTGTAGATAAAAAATATTTTCGAAGATTTTTGTGATTTGTGAAGAAGTATTTTTGTGATGTTAAAAATAAATATTATCAACAAAACTTGTCTGTCCCTAATCTTTCATTCGTTTTATCCAAATTGCGAGAAGTATAAACTTAACAAAGATATAGCCATATAATCAAAGACCATTTGGTTAGAAGAAATTGTTATTATAGAAATTATCTTTGTTCCACAAAACTCCTAACACAATTATAAAACATTCCGGAGCATATCAATATCTGTTCGCTTGTCCTTTGGCAGAAATGACAGCACGACATCTTTTCGGCATGTGTTAATCCAAAAAAGTATAAAAAAGTTTTATTTAATTTTAGTATTATTTCATTTAATTTATTTTGTGGTTTTACCAGTTACGTGTAGTAATAAAGCTACAAATAATTATACACAGTCAGGTCATAAGTTCTGTCACACAATAAAAACTTTTGAATTTAGAACGCTGGCCACAAAAAAGTTTATTGAATTAGAATTTCGAATTTTTCATGAAAATAAAAATGTGTACTTTTTAGAATTTTCCTCATTTTTAAATATGGAGTGGACACTTAAAGAAAGAAGGCCGTGTCGCAGTTATTGCGTTGCGTTGCATCGTTGCGGTTACGCGCCAATTCAGATTTTCGACTTACTGAAAAATTTGAATATAACCAAAAGATTCGTTTATCATACCATAAAACGATAAAATGAAGGCTCTAGTGTAGATTACAGGTCAAGAAGTGGTCGCCCTCGCTCTGTTAGGACTCCAGCAGTGATAAAAGCTGTGAAGGCGCGAATTCAAAGAAATCCCATACGTAAGCAGAAACTGTTGGCCCTTCAGATGGGGTTAAGTAGGACCACGGTGAAAAGGATGTTAAATGAAGACTTAGGGCTTAGGGCATATCGAAGAAAAACAGGACATCGTTTGGACTCTCGTTTAATGGACCGAGACTGAAGAGATGCCGCGCTTTGTTGAAGCGGTACGCGGGAAATAAGCATCGGGAAATTCTTTTTTCGGATGAAAACATTTTCACCGTGGAAGAACACAGCAGTGAAGAAGCGAGCAACCGTATTCCGCGTGTCCAACGAGGTCATTTTCCATCCTCGCTCATGGTTTGGTTGGGAGTCTCTTGTTGGGGCTTAAGTGAGGTACATTTTTGTGAGAAAGGCGTAAAAACGAATGCAGTTGTGTATCAAAATACAGTCCTCAAGAACCTTGTGGAACCTGCTTCTCATACCATGTTTAATAACAGGCACTGGGTATTCCAACAAGATTCTGCGCCAGCTCATAGAGCGAAAAGCACACAAGACTGGCTGGCGGCGCGTGAAATCGACTTCATCCGGCACGAAGACTGGCCCTCCTCCAGTCCAGATTTGAGTCCGTTGGATTACAAGATATGGCAACACTTGGAGGAAAAGGCCTGCTCAAAGCCTCATCCTGATTTGGAGTCACTCAAGGCATCCTTGATTAAGGCAGACGCCGATATTGACATGGACTTCGTCCGTGCTGCGATAGACGACTGGCCGCGCAGAGTAAAGGCCTGTTTTCAAAATCGCGGGGGTCATTTTGAATAAACTTTATTACCATAAGAATCTATGTTTTATTAAGTTCATTTTGCTATATAAATGTTTACATAAATAATAAACATGACTAAATTATTTCATATTGCACATGTGACAGAACTTATGACCTGACTATGTATACATAGTTAACCAAAAAACACAAAATAACCTAACTTATGTACAAATATTAAATTAAATAAAAAATATCCCTCAGATCGCGCGTTCGAAATTTTAATGTCATAATGTGTCGAAACATTGATATATCATGATGAATCAATATTCAGAGAAGAAATGAGTTTTAACCAAGTAGTATATCATTGTGCTGGTCATAACGTGCGGTTTTTGGACGCAGAAAGAGGGTTTATGATGTGTAGATAAAATTAATTTACTGACCAAAATCTAAATCTAATAGTAGTTTATGTGACTGCTACATAATGGAGGGCATTAATACTCGAGAGTGGGTTTATGAAACGAGCCGAAGGCGAGTTTCATAATAATATCACTCGAGAGTTTTATTGCCTAATTATGTACAGTTACATACACTAGTTTATCTACACACATATCATAAGCTCTCTTTGATGTGTTCAGGAAAAGCATGTTTGACCGGCATTGTGGCTCTGCAGTTATTTTGCTTGTTCTGTAGTACCAACTTCACGCAGGCGGGCGTCGGCTTCGAAATTTGAATGTCAGTACCAACTTCACAGACAAACTAGGAGCGGCACCCAGGCGGGCGTCGGCGTTCGAAATTTGAATGTCATAATATGTAGAAAAATTACACATTATGGTCATAATGTGTAATTTTTCAGATAAGAAATGAGTTTTTACCAAGTAGTTTAACATTATGCTGATCGTAACGTTGCGGTTTTTGTACGCAGTAAAGAGGGTTTATGATACGTGTGTAGATAAAGTAATTAATAACGTGTTTGATGTAGTATTTGTTTTATTGTACTTTTTATATATACGATAATCTGTACTTAACTAATTTGTAAAACCTTACTCAAATAATAAAGACTCTTTACGTCAGGATGACGTCGAAGTTAATTAAAAAAAATATTGTAAAGTAAAAAGCACTAGGGAGAAAAAAAGTGTTACTTTCCGCACGGTTTGGCTGCTTGGAAAACGTGCTTTTCCGGCAAATGCATTGTAAATTTTATAAACTCAGTCCAGAACTGACTAACCATTTGTGTTGCAATAAAATACGCGTTAAGCCTCCAAAGGCCATGTTACTTTAAGTACCTGCTCATTCATTTATAACTTGGAGGGTAACTTGTGTCTAATTAACAGTAGCTACTAGGTCAGGATTTAGCTGCTGGGGTACGTTTCTTTTATTTGACTTTTTTAAACGACTACGGTTTCAGTGGAATGACAAGTTGATGGCAATTAGCTTTTGATGGCAATTATAAAGTTTTGAACATGATTTTGCTGCACAAAGCCACAGTACTATGATGAGGTATTATTCTTCACATATTTATCTAATTACTATGTCTTCAGTTGGACTTAATTTTCCCAAGGTTAATTTTTCTTTGCTATCATATCATAGGACTCCATATTGCTTGGCATATTATCCAACGCATACAATGTCATTACAATAATGTGGGCAGACGGCAAGCGAAATAAATGTCCTGGGTGAAATATATTCCAATGTGAAAGGAAAAATGGCTTGGGTCTTATATAAGACACATTGAACTTTGAAGATTGGAGTACTTAGGTGGTTAGGGGGGGTCCTTAGCTATCCTCTGATACCATTTTCTGATTTAGGAAACATCATTTTAGCACTTTAATTATAAAATATGTTTACGCGATACAACTTGGCCAATTAACGGAACGGAACGACAAATGTCAAACCCAAAAGCTCCAACGTTGGATATTGGTACATGATTTTAGTACAAATTACAAGATTTTGTTGTAATGGTAGAAATTTGCATCAGCAATTTTGTATTTTCTGACATAATGACTTGCTCATTTCATTCCGATTCCTTCCGTGTTTCGTGAATGTTCTGTTGCGCTCTCGTTTTATCCGTGATTCTCTGGATGACTTTGGCTTTGTTTACTTACTATATTACTATACTAACTACTTTATGGAGTTTATCAGAACCAAATTGGTTGCTTTAGGTCACTTCGTGTTTAAAAACTAAAGATAGGTTTGTTAGGTTCACACGTTACAGCAGACCCGGGAGCTGGAGCGAAGCGGAGCGGAGCGAGGCGACCCCCTATTTGCTCATTTCATTCCGATTCCTTCCGTGTTTCGTGAATGTTCTGTTGCGCTCTCGTTTTATCCGTGATTCTCTGGACGACTTTGGCTTTGTTTACTTACTAACTACTTTATGGAGTTTATCAGAACCAAATTGGTTGCTTTAGGTCACTTCCTGTTTAAAAACTAAAGATAGGTTTGTTAGGTTCACAAGTTACAGCAGACCCGGGAGCCGGAGCGAAGCGGAGCGGAGCGAGGCGACCCCCTACTCTTGGCAACCCCTCCTCCAACCCCTCTCCTCCTCCAACTCCCCCGAAATCCAAAAAATGTAGGCATTTTCTTCAATCTTTGGACCTCCATAACATAAAAACTAGTGGTTTCCTAAAAGGGGGGGTAGGTAGGGGGACCTCCCCTCCCCCACCCCTCCCCCCTCCACGGCCCCCTCCATGCCCCCCTCCCCCAAATTCAGTGTGTCTTATACAAGTACTTACCCGGAAAAATAATTCATGGCGAAACTTTTGTTGTCCTATCGAAGATTATGGTTCCAGCTTTTATCAACTACACTAAGGATGAGGTTCACTCACCAGAGGCGGATTTTCATATTCCTTAACAGCATAAACGGGGAATTTAATTTTAGGATCTTATTATTATGCACATTATCTACTTTTAGTGACGAGATTGGATATTGAAGAAAAAATGTGTTGTAACGTAAATGTTTTCTAATGTTGTCACCATCGAGGGCCAGAGACAGGCCATAGCTAGAATAGTAATTATGTGATAATATTTATTACACGTAGCTGCCACTTTTTAGGATTTTGACAAAAATTGGGTACTTACAAATGATAGTTATTTGTAAGTACCCAAGTCTCAAGGGAGCAAAATGATGTATTTACGGCGTATGGCGAGGGCGGTACCTTGAATCCTGAGCGTAACAAAAGATTCAAGTGTTAACGCCCATGACGAAAATAATTTTGCTCCTGACACATACAACTTTTCACTCCGACTATGAGGAAAATTAAAATAAAATGCTCTAAAAATAATGAAATAACTATACTTTGAATTATACTTTCACCACTTTTACAGTAATCGAACAACGAAAACAAAACTTTTTATTTATAATGGCGGATTGTTAAGTATGAGGGAAAGAGAAACAGATAAAATATTCCTGTGCTACTTTTACCAATTCGTAATAATAATCGAATCGAATATTACAATGGTATCGTACATCAATATTTATTATATCACAATAACACTCATCGATAGTTTTGATTTCAGTAAAACATATAATTTATTGTGACATTTTCTTAAATATTACGAAAAATTCATGATTCATTTAACGTTAAAGTTAAAACTTGAAACATGTTCGTTTTTAATCGATTACGATAAAATTACAATCGATTATTTTTATTAAGATCTGTGTTCAATTGGCACATTGCGTAAATGCTACATGCCAATGAATAAATTAAAAAACCGGTCAAGTGCGAGTCTAAATCGCGCACGAAGGGTTCCGTACCACCGTTCAATGGAAGCGATGGTGTGGAGTGAATAGTTTGGATTTTACACAGCAAAATATTGTTTACAAAGTTATTGGTGCGGTTACTTTCACACTCCATGTACGTAACCAGGTGCATCCATAAGTTTGTATGTGGTATTGTTGTATGGGAGCTCCCTTAAATATTTATTTTATCCTGTTTTTTAGTATTTGTTGTTATAGCGGCAACATAAATACATCATTTGTGAAAATTTCAACTGTCTAGCTATCACGGTTCGTGAGATACAGCCTGGTGACAGACGGACGGACGGACAGCGGAGTCTTAGTAATAGGGTCCCGTTTGGAACCCTTCGGGTACGGAACCCTAAAAAGTAGCTTAGACAGAAGAGTAGCATTTTGCTCCCTCTCGTTGTGGAGTAAAACTTACTTTTCCGAATAAAAGATGTGAAATAGTTATTTGTGTCACAAGGGAGCAAAATGATGTATTTACTACGAAAATAATTTTGCTCCTGAGTGACACATACAACTTTTCACACCAACTATGAGGAAAATTTAAATTGCTCTAAAAAAATTAAATTTGAATTATACTTTTACCACTTTTACAGTAATCGAACAACGTAAACATTTTTTTTATAAAATGACGGATTGTGAAGGATTAGGGAAAGGTCACCACAGATAAAATATTCCTGTGTACTTTTACTATTGTCTAAAAATAATCGAATCGAATATTACAATGGTTTCGGATATCAATATTCATTATATCACAATAACAGTCATCGATAGTTTTGATTTCAGTAAAACATATAATTTATTATGACATTTTTTTAAAAATAATATTCATAAATTTTAATATAACGTTGTTAAAGTTAAAACTTGAACCATGTTCGTTTTTAATCGACTACGTCATCGTTGTCGATAGTAATGTCATTTCATAATTACATTCTATTATTATAATCTGTATTCAATTGGCACATTGCGTAAATGCTGCATGCCGATGAATAAATTAAAAAAGTAGCTCGAACAGAAAAGTAGCATTTTGCTCCCTCTCGTCGTGGAGCAAAACTTACTTTTCCGAATGAAAGGTGTAAATAGTAGATTTTACAACAAGTGCACAAAACGAACCATTTTTATCCGAGACTTTTAGCAGCCCGAGCCGAAGGCGAGGGCTGATAGTAATGTCGAGGATAAAAATGGTTTTGTGGACGAGTTATAAACTCTGCTTTTCACTTCGATTGCGAGAAAATAAAACAGTAACATAACGTATTAACATTTCTCGGCATTCCGAACATTTGATTGAGAAAATTCAATACGAAAAGTTCACGGCTTCTTTCCCGCTACTTTACTTTTTTTAATTTTCCTGCATAATTTTCGGGCAAAGAAAAAAAATATACAGCCTATTCTTAAATTATTTTGGAATAATGTATTTTTTTTGTGGTAAACACGTTTTGATATTTAGTTTCTTTTTCGTATTATCTTATTATAAATCAAAAATGCAAATAGGGATGGAAATATTATAAATTAGCAAGTTTTATCCATGTACAATTAATTGTTTTTGGCTGTATGGGCTAAATGGTCACTGCCTTAGTGTAGACACATTTAAAAAGCTACTTTTATGCACAAGAGCATAAAATTCAACTTTATGTCGCCTAGATCCTGCATAAAGTAGTACTTTTTCGAGCATGAGAAGTGAAAAAATTATTTTGTACAGTTTGCGATATCCATAGTGTAGTTGATCAAAGGTATCGCGAATAAAAGCGGCTATCAGAGAATGAGAAAAGATATTGTATAGGTAGACCCACAATGGGGTGACATACAATATCAATACTAACGTTTTATTGGGAATTCTCTACAAAGAAAATCAGTCAGCAAATAAAATCGTTTCCTCGGAATGCTGTAGTATAAAGGACTGTAATAAGGCACAGTCCAGAAGCTTAAACCTGAGAAATGCGTTTGTGTGAGTGTTTCCAACCATACGAGTATAAGACTGCGACGAAGTGTGAGACGTGTGTATGTAAAGTGTAGTGTAGGAGCCTATATTGGCCGGCACTGTGCACGCTCACAATAGTCACAATCGCAATTGCCAGGTCTCGCCTCGTATGCTTTTGTGAGAATTAGAGTAGTTCTACATCCAATTCGTGACTTTAGATAGATATTCCGTTTTGTTGTTATCGAGCCAGCGAAGTGGAGTCGACTCACAGTCGAGTGTTGTGATACACTTACAGATAAGTGCTGTCCCTGGCGGGGTCCCGGACGGACACGAGATGCCCATCTCTGCCACTTTCGTAATTTATTTTTGCGGCGAAGGAAACTATTTTCAATCTTCTCGTGATATTGGATTGCGTTAGGCGAGGCATCCGCGGAATGTAACGTAATAAATGCCGGTGGTCTGGAGACAGGGCCGGCGGCGGCGGCGGCGGCTAGCAGCGGTCAAGCGACGGAACCCTCACTCTTGATGTCTGCAGAGTACTGTGTATCCCTGGCTGGACCCTCCGAGAGGGCCGCTCGTTTATCTGCCGCGGCCACTCGGGATCACAATCGAACCCTGCGAAAAGCTACCTCAATAAACTTTCCATGCAATCATCGGTGGAGATGAAAATTTGTAATGTCGACGGTCTGCCGGTTAGATGTGACTTCCGCAATAAAATGAAATGGAAAGTCTTTACAGTTTGGATATATTTGAAGTAGGAGGGGAGCAAATTTTTTTGGTGAAGAACGGGCGACTACAGTTGAAGTTCTTAATGAAGCACCGCCATCTTACGATTAAGTACCACTACCTAGAAAGCAGAATAAGACTTAACTGGAGTAAACTTTGACAACTCCATATTTTGTATGGAGTTGAGAAAGTTTACTCAAGTTAAGTCTTATTCCGCCTTCTAGCTAGTCGCCCTAAATGTTAATCATTTCAACTGAAATAAGAAAGGCTTTTCCTCAGCGCAGGTAGTATGTGGGGTGCGACGGGCGAGGGGCGGCGGGGGCGGCGCGGGGAAGGGCGGGCGGGACACGCACTCTGCCCTCACTCAGTATCGCGGAGGCTGCGGCGGACACCGCGCCCGCCCTAACGTTCGCCGCCCGCCCTGCCAAAACATTACTCACTTCTATACAAATAAATCATTCAGACGTCGGTTTCTTTCGCCAGTTTTTGCACTAAATGGATCTCAGCGAATCTCTACTTGACAGTGAGTGAGCTTGTACATAATTGGAAACACGATATCAAATAACAGCAAGGATTTTTAAAGATAAGGCTGGAGACTGCTGCGGTTTGTTATTAGGATTATGCGAGCTAATTATAAAGCTTGCAGATTTGAAGTAGATGACAGTAATCAGTTTAATTCTTACGTAAGTATTGCTAATGCTTGATTTAGTCACGTTCTCGCGATAAGTTGGAAGAGTAGCTCACAAAAGACAAGAACTCTACTTATGAATTTGTTAGTTGGGACCTGTGGAGAAATTTGAATGCAAATCGTCTGACGAGGAGTTTATCCGAGGTCCGTGCACTCGATGTGAAGAGGGTCGCCCCTTGACGCCGAGGGCCCTCAGCCTCTTCCAATTACAGAGGTGGATATTTTAGAGAAGCTGCTCCTCCTCACAGGCAATAAGGGCTATCTGAGCAGGTTATTAAGGGTTCATCTTATGACAAAAACGAATTTACGACGCTCAAACTCAACACAACAAGGATATTAACGCAGCTTCGTTATTGTTGACAATATTTTCGGACAAAACTCTTTTGAACCGGTGCCAAAATAACGAAAAAGACTATAAGAAATAAGATAACAACAGCAGATAAAAAAGGAATACATTTGCATAGAAATATGTATCTCGCCACGATCAGCCGGCTACGTCCATTAGGGGTGGTGTTAATGTTGTCGTTAGCCGCCTTTTGTTTTTCGGAGACGACATTTGCTCCCGGGGACATCATAAAAACCCTTCCGAGCTCAAAAGCACCCCACATAACAGTTTTTGCACGGCCGACGAGTATAAAGCCATTAGCGAGCACCGAAGCACCCTCGACCGCGCCATTGAGTACAAAGGAGAGCGCTGGCGAAACAACAAGACCGTATGCGAGCACTGAAACTGCAATAGCTCGCCAACCGAGGAAACCGGACACAAAAGGCGAATCGAAAAGTGCAAGGCGGCAAAAGTTAAACAGTAGTTCCAGTGGAGGAACACTGGCGCACTCGGGAGGGCAAGCGAGCCTCGAGGAGCGGCTGGGGGCGGTCGATTGCGAACTGCCCGTGCTGCCGCGCGAGTCGCGACTGTGGCGCGGGAATGAAACACACGAACTTAATCTGCCGCTCACTGTGAGTATTCTCTTGCATTTTACTATACTATAATGAAGCAAGATTAAAACAAAGTCAAGTTTTCAGTTGGCTCAATTGTTATAATTCTAATTAAGGAATCTTCAGGGTACTCATTCATAGGATTAGTTGGATAGTTACATATGATTGATATTAATATGGTTTCACGCATTATTTCCCATGCGGGGATACCCTCCCCTCACTCACGAAGTGTCTTTCACCTGGGCTGCAACTTCAAATTACCAGATAATTTTCTCCCATCCAAGATGGCAGTTGTTGCTTAACTTCATTCTATCACTCAAACGCTGGCCGAGCTGCGACTAGAATATTGATCGGGTAAACATCTCCTTATCTGTATAAAAAATAAGGTAGATTGCATAATAATAATAATACATGTATAAGAAAGAAGGTAGATGTATGGCTTAAGTTTCAGTTAATATTTTTCTCTTTAAGAATTTCAGCTCATGCTGAATTATCCTTTTCATGCGTTGTCCGAATCCCGCATCTACTCGAGCAGACGGTATAATATTTTTTTGGTATTCGCTCTTGGTCGTAACACAGACAGGGAGAAAAAATTAAGACAGATATAAAGGAAATCGCATTAAGTGTAGAGTCTTAATAGCATCCTCCTATATATGAGGGTCGTACATCTATTTTTTGTTAATCCTTCTTAGGAGGGTTGAAAGTATATACTGTCGTCAACGTGAACGTGAAAATGTCTCCCTCCCAATGGGATCAAGCGGTCTTACCATTACTGTTTGGTGGTCTTGGCGTTCGTCGCCTGCAGGACACGGAGCTCCCAGCTTTCTTGACCTCTTCGCATGGGGTGCTTGAACTAGTTACTCGCATTTTAAAGGTTTCTGTGACGGTTTTGGCATTCCTTTTGCGGACGAGGCTCCTCAGCGGTGGCGGCCCCGTTGTCCGGGGGGAGATGTTCCGGAGAAGCCCGACGTGCAGCGCCCCTGGGATGAGGAGCTGTGCAAGGTGTCCCTTGACGGGCTGTTAACGCAGAGCTCGGGAGCGGAACTTGCTCGTCTGCGAGCAGTCTCCCAGCTGGAGTCAGGTGCTTGGCTACATGCGTTGCCGTCTCCGCATTTAGGAACCCTTCTGGACGACAACTCCGTGGAGCCGTGGCGCTTCGTCTGGGTTGCGATATCTGCGAACCGCACCACTGTGTTTGCGGCGCGTCGGTAGATTCGCGGGGGCGTCATGGGCTACACTGTGCCAGAAGTGCAGGGAGACTCTCTCGCCACCACTCGATCAACGACATCGTGATCAGCCACCACTCGAGTCCGCGGCGCGGCAGAAATGCCTAAAATACGCACAGCTGATGGGGAGCTACCTATTTGTTCCCTTGGACTCCGAGACCACGGGTATTTGGGGTGCTCAGGGCAGGATTTTTGTCATGGACATTGGGCGA
Source organism: Argyresthia goedartella (assembly GCA_949825045.1). Taxonomy (NCBI): domain Eukaryota; kingdom Metazoa; phylum Arthropoda; class Insecta; order Lepidoptera; family Argyresthiidae; genus Argyresthia; species Argyresthia goedartella. The sequence goes on from OX463810.1 coordinate 20,188,875, forward strand.
CGCCTGAGGGACCGAGGTTTTGACAATCGTTCCGGAGCGTTCCTCATCCAAAGGATCTCACTCGCCGTGCAGCGCGGTAATGCTGCCAGTGTGATGGGTACCTTTGGGTCGGGCATGTCTTGGGGAGGTTTATTTGTTTAGTATTGTGTTTTTTATTGTGTTCAGTTTTTATGCGTGTGGAGTTTTAAATTATTTGATACTTAGGTTACACTTTGCGGATTCTTTATTTTATTTCGATTATAGGTTCATTATGTTTTCTCTTTATCATAATTTTGACGATAATAAAGACATGTATATATATATTTATAGGTATTATTATTATTATTATTTTCCTCCTTTCGGCCATTGTTGATCAGGCTAAAATCCGCATCAATTGTTGATCAGTCTTTACCCGCTATTACTTAGGAAGTTTTGAGTATATCGTGCTATAATAACTATATAATAATTCTCCTCCTTGCGACGCTGTGCCTAAGTATGCCACAAAGCCTCTATCTCGTCACCGACTGACACGGCCATTGTTAATCTTTTAACCGCCTTTTTTTTTACACTAAATGAAACTTTGTTGATCATTATACACATTTTCTGATCAACATTTACTGCGGAAACTAGTATATTAAAACTGGCGCGGCGGAGCGGCAACGTCGCAAAAATTAAACGGAAGTATTAATAAAGTAAGTTCAGTCAGTCGCACTGTCGCAGACGTCATAGTTAGTAATCAATTTTCCTGCGGTGACTTGTGTTGCAGTGGAGGACGTGTTTTTAAAGCGTTTTGTTACTTAGGGTACTTAAGGTACTTAGATACGTGAATGAAAGTAGATGAACATTTCTCCTGCTGTTAACGTTTTGTTGGTAGGTACGGTAGGTAGATCTGCATTGTCATTGTTGTGTGGGAAAATGACAGTTGATTTATCCTAACGCTCGTTCGAAAAGTTACATAGTTAGTTACCCCATGAGAAACTTTAGGTAAATTCTATCTTAATTACGGAGTTGAAAAAAATTAATTCCTTCATAATATAATTAAATAGAGTCGAGAAAAATAAATACGTGTGGTGTGAATTGTCTCGTTAAAAAATAGATTTTGGTGAAAATGTCAAGTAGAGTTAATGTGGTGAGAAGATGAGAGGTGTAGTGAGTCTCTGAAAGTATAAAGAGTAGTGCCTCTTGATGTGTTTGGGGAGGGGAGGGAATTATGACTTAGTCTGCGCCCTGTTTTCATTATATTTTTATTCATCTTTTATTCAACAGTGTGTATGAGAAGATTTAAAGTAATGTTTACTAAATTATAATAAATTCTGACTAAATTAGATTGATAAATAAAATAAAATATATAGTAATTAAACTGAATTATGTAATGAAATCCGACATAAATAAATACGAATCATTGTTTTTTATTTAGATTTTTATTTTGTAATTTTGAGAACTAATTCTGTTGCTTTATAATCCAGGGTTTTGAGCCATTTTGAGCCATTGGTCTTGCACTCAAGTGATACATTTGGATGAAAATTTTAAATTTTGTTAACTTTGTTGTAAATTATACTGGACTGTATGTTGTACTGTTTACGAGCGAATACTGTTTTGTGTGCCTTGAAATAAGTGCATTTGAAACAAAATTAATACTAATCGCAATAAAAAATACAAAGTGTCAATCATCCCTTTTGTAAAATTTTACGTGAGGCGCGTGAGGCAAATACCCTTCGGCAAAAGCCACGATTTAAAATCACAGTAAAAAAGATTTTTTATACACATGCAACGAAATGTCGTCATGACGTGCGCTAATTATAGCGCACGTCATGACGACTATAGGCTTGGAAGTATCACGTTGCGGGCCGCTGTCGAAACGGGTACTGTAATGTAATTTCATACAACATTGCAGGTAATATGGGCAGGAAGTAATATTTTTTTATTTTATACTCAGAGCAAAAAATATCAACGGACGACGAAATTACGATAAGTATTTTTTTATTTCATTGCATGTGTGAGAAAAGCACTATACATGCCTCTGGCCGTGAATAGAGCTTGCCGGCTTCGTTTTCCTATCCGGTCTATACCTATTCAGCTGGCAAGCCCTTCTTTCCAGGTGTCTGCAGTAATGTACTATTACACAGACATTAAATAACTTAAATATAAATCCTTTTTTATTATTATTTAACATGTTTTATTAGTATTCTTATGTTTATATTTATTCATAAATACGTTTTCCAACATGTTACCGTCAGATTATAAACACCGTCCGTTTATAATCTTACTCGCGATATTATGAACTGTCAAACCTTTCACAATTTAACGTATTTTTCGTTAGTTTAAAATCCGTCAATGCCAAATTGTGAACTTAGATCAAATTGGCAGGATTGGGAACGCATCCTGTGCGCTTTGTAATACTTTGTAATACTTTATTGCACAAAACAGTGATAACAAAACAAATATCAAGGAAATAAAATGTACAAAGGCGCGCTTATCTCTAACAAGACCTTTCTTCCAGCAAACCTAGAATGGAGAGGAAAAAAGAAACTAAAGGTAGAACATAGTTCTACCTAGTACTTTACACAACAATAAATTTTTATTGTTGTGTAGAGTATTTCTAGTACTCTACTTAACAATAAAAAATAATAAAAATAATAAACCAATATCTTCATAATACTAAAAATAATGCTATATACAAATATATAACATATACACACATAGTAGATATAAATAAATACTTATCATGGAAGAGATAGATAGTGTTCTTTCAAACGACTATTAAAAGTGTGAATTGACGGACTGTCTCTGATGGCTCTTGGGAGTTTGTTCCAGAGACTGATAGCTCGTAGTCCGAACCCATTCTCATAAGCGGCAGTGTTATGTTGCGAATGTGAGATCTCCGTGGCCTATCCGAAGACAGAAATACGAAGCGATCCCGTAAGAAGCCAGGATAGCGAGGATTACATAAAATATTGAAGAGGCAAATGAGGATATGGGAATCCCATCGAAGGCGAATCGGGAGCCATTTCAACTCCCTGCGATACTCTGAGACGTGGTCGAACTTGCGCAGACCGAAACAAACCAAATCCCGAGGTTTTGAAATCACTCGAGTTTGTTCAGTTGCTCTTCGTTTGCGCTTTCCCAGCAGACAGCAGCGTAATCGATCAGGGGAAGAAGAAGAGACTGGGCAAGCGTGATTTTTGTCTGACGAGGCAGGAAGGTTTGAAGACGCCTAGGGAGTGGAAAGTGGCAAAGACACGTCTACTAACCTCGCAAACATGCTGGACCATGACAGCTGGTTATCAAACATAACTCCTAGATTTTTGGCCTTGGTGCTGTATGAGATCACAGAGATCATAGGTTACAGGAATAATAGAAATATGCTGTAACAAGTTGAGGGAGTACCTGGAACCAATAATCATAGCCTGTGACTTAGTAAGGTTGACAAGGAGACCATGAGACGAGGCCCAAACCATGATTTTCTCGAGATCGGCATTTAATACTTCTAAAGCTGGTGCCATATCACAGGGGGGGAATTGGCGGTATATAATTGAAGATCGTCCGCGTAGATCTTTTTATCATCTAAGAAAAATAATTGCTCTCCATAAAAACTTTGGACCCTCTTTGAACCCCTTCAGGAGATAATTTTATTTCCCACTGCGTCATTGTTTTTAATGATATTTTATGCAATAAAGGATATAATAATAATAAATTAAAAAAAAATGTTGAAATAAATTTTCTAGTTTTTAAACAAACAGTCTAAAATCGAAGTTAAAAATCTCATACCTACTTTTAAAAAAAAGCTCTTTACACAAACTTTAAAGCCCCTTTTAACACTCTTACGGCCGGTTTCCTGGGCGCTGGTTAAGTTAACAAATTGGTTAAACTGATTTCAGCCAATCACGTGCCGCTATTTTGAATATTAGCGGCACCTGATTGGCTTGAAACAGTAAGACTCTAACCTGACCAAAAGAGATTATTGGCAGGCTCAAGATACATTTATTAATCACAGGGTCGTGAGTCGAATATTGGTGATATAGTTGAAACGCTGGATAGGGACTCGCCGGGAGTTTGTAGATTTCAGCTCCTTGGTAGACTCAATCCAACTGGTCCACTTCTCCAGACGTCAACAAGTGATTATGCGGTAGCGCCAGGAGGATATTATTCCTCGGCGTGGAACCCCATGGATTGGGGATAGTAGGGAAGTTTCAAATCAACTACTGCACTTTACAGCAACTAAACATTCAGCTCCATTACAGTACTAAAGGGACTAGCCCATCGCCGCAACTAAAGGCGTGACTTAAAAATTATTGATGCAGAAGATACAACCTCACGTTTCAGAGCTCAAACAATGTCTGCCTCAAAAAAACAATCAGCTGCCAGACGAGATTCCAGACCCGATTTTCGAATTTTTATAGTTTTAGTTTTTAACTGGCTAATCCGCCAGTAGCCAATTAGGTCAAAGAGGTAGTACGTTACATACCCGTCTTGTTTGGGTAGGATTTTACCTGATAAAATCCTCTAAGATACTAACTAAACTAAACTAACTTACCAAATTAACTACTTAAGATAAAATTCTCTAAAGCTCGCCATCTACAATGTCAGAGAAATATATAACTAACAGTCTAGCTCAACTACATACAAAAATCACACATTCGAACCAACAATCAGACATCAGAATTCATACTAAGTTCATACAAGAGTTCACACTAACATCGTGTAAACACAGCCTTACTAACAGGGTGCCATTATTATAGCCAAATGCACACCCAGACTAACTGTCAGAAGTTGAAAAATAAGCAAGATCCCTTGAACTAAAATAAGTACCTTAGTACATAAACGCCCCGATAGCTTAGCTACTATCGTAACGCAGAACAACACCATGAGGGGCAGCTCCCTCAAGTGTTCAAGACTTCCTGCACCGTTAGTGGGTACAGAAAATAATAATAGAGTAGAATATCTATTCTACAACAAAGAGTAAAAAAGTAGAGAATTATAGTTCAAGAGGCCATAAGCTAAAGTAACAGACATTGCAGAGTAACGTTACACAATAAAGAACTTTTACATAGCTGTAGATATAGATGGTTTTTAGAATACAAGGGTCAAAATACTTATTACATACATAAAGGAATCGTTAACTACTATTGAATAAGACAGAACGCTGTCGCAGCCTATTTGTTTCCTGAGGTCCAGAACAGTACCCGGTGTACCTCCTCGAAGCTCAACCTCATACTCCAATTCAGCCTTATTTAGCGACAGATATTTTATAGGAAACGTCATGTTTACTACCTATCTAGTAAACTGTACAAATTTACATGAAAGTAAGCAGAGTACACGACTAACGCCCGGTTTCTGGTACAAAATCAAGCCATTGATCTACCGTTTTGACAGCTGAAATTGATAAAGGACTGTCAACAACAGATTGAATGTACGAGAAATCGGCCGTTAAACACTAACCTTATTTATTACTTAATAGTCCGAAAAGTTTCCCTACTAAAATCTTCACAATTTATTAATTTATTTTTCGTACTGAGAATTTGGAGGAAAATATTTATCAACAATTATAATATGACAACGGCCGTCAGACTGCGACCATAAATAATGTAGAAATGAGGTAGGTACCCAGATAAACGATCAAATATACTCCTGTCAGACAAAAATAAACACAACAAAATATACAAGCTACGAAAGAAATCTAGCGTTCTACGGCGCTCTTATGGCCTAACTACTCTGACCAGACATAAAACTCTATCACCAATATTCCCTTAATCCGGGCGCCATTGAAACAGTAAGACTCTAACCTGACCAAAAGAGATTATTGGCAGGCTCAAGATACATTTATTAATCACAGGGTCGTGAGTCGAATATTGGTGATATAGTTGAAACGCTGGATAGGGACTCGCCGGGAGTTTGTAGATTTCAGCTCCTTGGTAGACTCAATCCAACTGGTCCACTTCTCCAGACGTCAACAAGTGATTATGCGGTAGCGCCAGGAGGATATTATTCCTCGGCGTGGAACCCCATGGATTGGGGATAGTAGGGAAGTTTCAAATCAACTACTGCACTTTACAGCAACTAAACATTCAGCTCCATTACAGTACTAAAGGGACTAGCCCATCGCCGCAACTAAAGGCGTGACTTAAAAATTATTGATGCAGAAGATACAACCTCACGTTTCAGAGCTCAAACAATGTCTGCCTCAAAAAAACAATCAGCTGCCAGACGAGATTCCAGACCCGATTTTCGAATTTTTATAGTTTTAGTTTTTAACTGGCTAATCCGCCAGTAGCCAATTAGGTCAAAGAGGTAGTACGTTACAGGCTCAAATCAGTTTAACCAATTGGTTAACTTAATCAGCGCCCAGGAAACTGGCAGTTAGGGTATGAATTTGAAAAAACTCTGAAATTAGTTTTGTAGCCTTTTAATAAGACCAAAGTTACAAATCTCTTACTTTTAAAATTTATTGCTCTCCATATAAACTTTGAACCCCTTTTTAACCCCCATAGGGGTAGAATTTTCTAAAACGCTGAAATTACTTTTTATATTGTAATAAGTAATCTTTCTACAAAGTTTTAAGTCTCTAGCTCGAAAAAAGTGTTAAAATATTTATTTTAAATCTATCTTTAACAGTTTAAAACTCTAATAAGTTAAAGATCATTTATTCAACTAATGCAAAAGATTGTATGTCAAATAATAATCCAAAAAAGAAGTTTAGATCCGCAACGAATGCTTCGTCAGGCGGATACAAAAACAAATCAATCAGCAAACGTCACATACAAACCAAAGGTGTAATTTAAAGGTAGACAAAGGGACGCACCGAATCGTAGCTAGCTCAAACGTCCCCATCACACAGGCAGCGTTACCACGTTGAATGGCCAAAGAAATGAGTTGCACCAGGTACGATCCGGAACGAGGATCACATCCCATCTCGCTGAGACGACGACTCAATTCCCTGATGAATTCCTTAGCCTCCGTACACCAAGGACCCGCAGTCTCTACTGCAACTGGCACAAATTCGTACATAGGCTCCAAGGCGTCGGTATTTAACGTGCTTAAGCTTAGCCGCATGCTCTGCAGCCGAGCCAGCGGATCTGAGGGTGTGACTCAGGTGGGACGATGCAAATGTACATATGTGTGCACACGTAGCGCATATTCTAACAAGGTTGATTTTAATTGAAACTACCTAGTATTAGTGCTTCTATACACGATTGATAAATAAATATGTTGGGGTTTTTCAAAATTCAACCCCTATTAATCATTCGATGTATATATTGCTTTATTTAAACTTGTTGATGCACAAGTTATTAACAACCTATATATTTTCCAAAGTAAAGATTATCACATTGCATTTTTTTAATTTCAAACTTAGGCTAGATTTTATATTATGATTATAAAAAGTAGTACATAATAAAGGTACATACAAAAAATAAAAAACCAACCTAGTTTTCCGCCGGCAGCGAAACAAGACTCAAACTACCGGTGGTTAGGGTCGCAGAGTGAGGAACCTCTTAACGATGCGTGCCGAGTCAAGGAGTACCGCCTTCTGCATATGACCCAGCCATCCGAGCATCCGAGAGTCACTTAAGGTGTTCGTCGAGACTCTTTTCGCCGAAAGCACTGTCGGGACAATAATCCCACATGGCCGTAACCTCGTGAGCCGAGTCAAGGTACTTGCTGAGTTTGTCCGTCTCCTTTCGTCGTGGTTTTGTGATACGCAGTCTGCCTTTATAATATATATACTTTTAAAGTACACCCTTGTACAACCAGTTTGTTTTTATAACAGAAGTAAAAAGGCAACGTATTAAGAAGTTCCACTTTTAATTTACGGTTGTATATCCGACACAACTAATGCTTTTTTTTATGACTTTTTTGTTTGTGACCACCGTTGCCGACAACATTAAGCCGTCCATAGTTTCACACGATACGTAATTTGAATGCGAAGTTTTTATGGCGACGATTCTAACTGTTAGAATCGTCGCCAACTTCCTTAGAACGTAAGAAGTTGTATATTGATTGTGAAGCAAAGTGGCAACGGCGCACAATAGAAAACAACCAATCGTGGAGAAGCTCGTCCCTGATTGGTCCATTTGAATCAGATCAACAATTGACGGAGCGGATTTGTATAAAAAATGCTATGAACAGTTCGTAATTTTGCCACCAGATGGATAGCAATTGTTGATCCGATCGGAGCCACATTTGTATGCAGAGTTACATACATTAGATCAACAAAAACTGTTCCGATCAACAATTGCCAACGGATCAACAATTAACTGATGACACAACCCGTCTGATCGACATTTACCGAGTGGGTATATCTATATATATGCAATATTATAATAATTAATATATATATATATATATATATATATATATATATATATATATATTAATATATAATTTACTATATGTTTCAAAGTACGTTTAGGCCGTAATAGTTGGCCATGAAATGAAATATTAGATGTCTGCTATACATGTTTCCTCACACAATGTTTCCTTCATTGAGAAAGCTCAAGGTGCTCTCTGAAGCGCAAGGGTTGACCAGAAGCACCGGTAACTGAACCACGAAGGCACAGATCATTAATTGTATATCCCTCTCGTCTAAATCCCCTCTTTAAATATTACTTCCATCCACGTTTCCGTTACACTCATTACACAAGACGCTCTTGTTTCGCAGTGTTCTTGTTCGCAACTTTGATCGCAGCAGCAGCGAGCAAAGCGAGGTCAAATACATAAACCATAAATCGTCTTGATTGCGGGGAAAAAGGGGAAAAAGCTTTTTTGCTTCAGTAGTTTAAGGAGTCGCTGAGCTCTGTTCATTACTTCTGTTGAGGAAAACGACTAGTACTGGTTTATTTATTCCATTTTGAAGGGTGAGCCTCTCTGAGATTATTAGTTCTTTATGGTATCCCACTTCTGTTCTATTAATCCTCTTTCGTTTAAGTTTAGTAATTAAGCTTAAAGGGAAGTTGATTGCGCATGGTCATAAGAGTAATGCTTTTTTGTTGATTTTTCCAATAACAAATGTCAAGAATGTTTTAGAGGCATCAGAATATCAAACATTTATCGATCCCACCCAATGAATGTATTAAATAACACATTTAGCGCGGCAGACGGCCACACATTATATATAAGTCATTTACCATCTGTATTCAATTATTTATTCATAATGCCCTGTCATAGGCCGTATATAATGAGCTCTGACATCAAATCAGCCTGATTATAGGCTATATGAATCGGCCATATAAACCTTTTAGCGTTTCTCGACGAGTAATGTGTGTTTTGTTGTTTGGGTGGCGGAGGATTGCGTGAGCGGAGGCGGGATCGATGAGGAGTGTCCTCCGGCAGTCATGTCGTGGGAGGGATCCGCCGACATCCAGAGTGGAGACATCCTCATAGTACGCATCTCCGACTCACCGCTACAGAACATGGGTCATTTTGAACCCAAGAATAAAACTCTAGACGTCAACTCTTCGCACATCGACGGAGAAAGGTAAACTGATATTATAAGGTCATCCCTGTGGACTAATAAAACATTGTGTTTTCTAGTGTAAACATTCCGCTTTAATCGTGGACATGTTTTGTATACTTTATATTACCCGATTACGACAACTGGTTTATAAAACCCACACACCAAACAGACAAAATTCACAGAAAGAACACAAATTTATCTTATTCCACCATCGTCGGTATCATTCACATATTAATTCACATGAGCCAAATATCACCTTTTCCAAGACGGGGAGGCAGAGGCACTTTATATTCCATTAAGTTAATTTTGGTAGACAGTCAGTAAACCTCGAGTGATTGATTATGCAATCAATCTCCTTCCCACCGAAGATTCGCTTTCTTAACAAGTCATTTAGCAGCTTTATATTCTTTATCAATTTGTTGTTTAGCAGAGTGCACCACACCCCACCACAGCCGGCGGTTTACCAGGTGACGCGGCAAGGGCACGAGCACTGTGACCTCACGGATGGCATGTTACTCGATATCACACCGCTAGATGAAGGTGGTGCCAAGTTAATCACTCTCTACGACAAAGACCTTACAGAAGGCGTCAATCTACTTATTGGTAGGTACATAATGTACAGTAGCTGTGATGCGTGGATCCGACCCTAATTCTTGAACTGTTAATTCGATAATTTAATTAAACATGGATTCGTAAGTACGGAATGGAATCCACTCAAATCTGTATTTCAAACCAATTTAGAGCTTTTCCTTTAGAGCTTCCCCCAACCGCCACGGCCGCGTTCTGCAAAATAGGTATTTGAAAATCAAGGAGCGAATATTCTCCATTAAAAGCGCAGGTAGATAAAGAAGGAGAGCGATAAAATTATTTTTCGGCGCGGGTATCTGCGATTTTGCATACATATATTGCGGTTTCCGGAAATGAATGTTACTGTCGGTTAGTGGAAGGTAGGGGGTTTGAGAAAGGAGACTTGCTCTAGCGGAAGAGGTATAAAAGCGATAAAAGCAACGACAAGAAAGCCGCTTATACGCTCCCTTTGAACAATAGAATGTGTGTGGTATTTCCCTCAACTACTTAGACTTCTCCACTATATCCATGTCATAGTCAGGGATAGACGTTACACCACTATACATTAGGACGGCTTAATGCGCAGCCCGGCAGTTACGGCGAGTGAAGGTGTTTCATTTGATATGACTTTATGTCCGCGGTGTGCACAATAACGAGAGCTGATTGTCATCGCGTGCCAGAAATAAAAACCTTTGTTGTTTACAGTTGTATCTGAGAACTGGGGATCACAATGTGTGCGGTTAAAAGTAACTGTCAAGTCGGATAACTGTGGCGAGTCGCAGGATTGCTCTGGAAAGGGTGTTTGTTACACTAACGTCACAATGGTGGGTAAAATAAAGTGGCGAGGACGTAAGTGGGTTACCGTGTTGAGGATGATATTAATGTTGTTGGTTGTAGGAAGGCTACGAGTGTCAGTGCTGTCCGGGATTCGTGGGGCCGCATTGCGAGGAACGCGACGCCTGCAATCCTTCACCGTGCCTGAATAATGGCATTTGCGTCGACCTCACGCAACCGCTAAACCCCAACGGTGCCAACTACCACTGCCTTTGTCCATACGGTACGTTCTACACATGTTCGTTCTTTTCTAATACATAACAGCAATGTGTTGAGATCGATAGCGCTTGTCTGAGCTATGATGGATAAGGCCACTCGTGCTCGGAAAATGTAATTCGCTTTTCAGGCAAATTGCCTCGAATACGATCCAATAGATTCCCCGGTGCATTGTTGTGTAATGTAAACGGTTGATTTACGATTATCTCTATCATCAATATCGCTTTGCCTTAGGCTCTGTACAGAGATTCGACAGCTTGATCTTGATCGGTAATTGGTCCAATTTGCCTTGTACCAGCGCTGTTCGTTTCACAGCAATCCTGAGCTTGTCACATTTACCAAAATTAATATGATATTGTTCTATTTGTTTTGGCTTTATTTTAGCATTTACATGTTTCGTCAACTCGAAGAAGTTTTAAATAGTTTTTTTTTTTATAAAATTCCAACGTCGCAAGAAGCAAATAATAGAACAGAAGCCGTTTTGTGCAGCTTTGTAAAGAACTCTTAGAAGATCTGAAAAGCGACTCACTGAAAAGCGTGTCACCAATGAATCGTTGCCAAGCACGTCACGAGCTAAAAACTGGATACGGCCTTAAACTGGCTGCACCACTTTTAGTGTTTCTATTGCCAAGAAAAACAAACAATGCAATTTTCACTAAGAAGCACTCTTGGAAAGTGTTTCAAGGCTACATTGAGGAATCAGTGTGTGGTGGTGTCTGTTTATATAGGATTTATTTAGTTTTAAGCTAGCTTCTACGAGGTATTCTCATACTGAAGAAGAGCATCAAATAAGTTTGGTGTAGGTTTGCGGTGTTTATTATTTAACTTATGTGTATGACTTTTGGTAAGAATCCTATGTTCATCATGACATGAGTGTGTAAATTATATACTCTCTTTGAGGCCTCCCACCCGACTCCTAAGCCCTTCCAGGCTTCACCGGGCGCAAATGTGAGAAGGACCCGTGCTCCTCATCACCCTGCCTGAACGGGGGCTCTTGCATGAGCATGGCGATGAACGGGTCCACGACGTTCCACTGCGCGTGTGCCGATGGCTGGACCGGCGCGCACTGCGAGCTGACAGCGGCGGGTGGCGCTTGCGCGACCAACCCTTGCGTCAACGGGATATGTATCGAACAGACTGATATCGAAGTTGACGGGCAGGAGTATCGGTGTTTCTGTCAACCGGGTAAGACTTTCTTGATATTCGCTCGTGTGCGCAAAAAATCATGTATCGTAGAACTTATAACCCTCTGCAGAGCTACCGAATTAGTCGTCTCAATGAAAAAAAATAAGGCAAAATGTTATAATTCCGAAAATGCAATAGAGGCAGTATACTCAGACCTCTTCTTATTACTTTCCATAAATAACCTGCCCGAAGTAACGAATCAAAGCTGCATTCTATTCGCCTGTGATATATCGACAAATGTATTTACTGATGACATGCCGGACATTAATACGGTTATTACCTCTATAATTGATTGGTTACATAGTTATAAATTGCAAGTAAATTTAAATAAAACAATGTATGTAAATTTTAATAACTTTGAAAATATATATGTCACCGGAAGAAAGTCAAAACCGTTAGTTGATAAACTAATGCGGTACACCAGACCGACAGGGTTTAGAATTTATGACCATTTTTTTTAGTTTTATTTAGTGGTGAGATCTCAGATTATAATAAAGTCGTCGTGAAATCCTAAGATATGAGAAGAACAAGGCAATCATGCCAAGTGTGATAATTAGGTTCAAGGTCCAGAAGCCACCGAATAAGCCACCTTTAATAATTCGTCAGTTTTCTATAGTTTTACATTTATTATTATTTGAGACCTGTGCTAATTATACGTAAAAACTGTAAAACAATGTAATTAGTCCTTTATTTTATAATGAAGACATATTTTGACCGTCTTTTGCTCAATTTTCTGAAATGTTTTTGTTAATATGAATGTTCAATGGGCACATGCAAGTTGATGTGAGTGACATTGATGTTTTCGTTCAAGAAGAACCGGCCGCAGGTTCCAAAATGTTGATCAATTGACGCCACGAGGAGTGTTATTTTAAAAAAAGTGATTTGATATGAACTTTATACTGACCCTTGTTATTGAAAATTTTCCCGTTTCTTATTTCTTAGGTTTCTTAGGTTACTAAAGATACCAAGACACCAACTTTGATATAAAAAGTTATACTTACAAAATTAAAAGTGCTCTTGATGGCTTGGTAATTGGAATTTTACATAGTGCTTTTACTTTTGTTTCTTAGTGTATCTTTGTTATGCTAAGAAAATATCCACAGCACTCAGCCAAAGTGCTCAGGACTCAACTGTTTCTACTATAATTTTGTTTTAACTTTTAGATGTTGATTGGGTTCTTTAGAAGCGTAATTCAAAACAAAGCTATATTCTGCCGACAGTTATCCGTTGCTCGCTTCTAAGTAGTACCGTCATCAAAGTCAGGTATGTTGTTTTACTATAAGGTATCCGGCGACAGGGACTTCGCTTTCGATTTGCCTCAGTTGAAAACAATTTTAATAAATAGGTAGGCCAGGGGTCGTTTATATGTGCGGTTTCTAGTTTAGGGTCTGCCGCTCGTTATTCGTAACGGCGATTAAATACTTTAAAACTTAGTAAATTTATTAATGGTTAATCGTGTTTGCAAATGTTGCTCGAGCAAATTTACTCGAGTGATTTATTTGAAGCACAGTTGGAAGTTTGCCCGCGCGGTAGACGGTGCCTTGCCGACGACGCGCCAGCCGCGCCTCGCCTCTTTATCAGATAAAGTAGATCTACATCATGCCCACCAAGCCTTATTTACTATGAAAACCTCCCCAATAAAAAACAACAGCGTTTCATTATCTTTATGTTATTTTCTTTCCGACCAAACGCCTATTTCAGTTGAGATATTTATTTTATAACTTATTCAAGCGGGGTTTCCGTTAAATTCACCTCAGCACGTAGACGTGATGCGAGTCAGGCAACACATGATGAAGTAAGTATGTATTCATAGATGAATACGTAACTATGTTATTTCGCCCACTGAAGAAATTGCTAGTCTGAGGTACTCTATGTCGTAGAGAGGCAGCAAACTTGCACTTTGTGCTCCGTCTTTTGTTCTAAACAGGTATCTCCTACGAGTATTAGGTAGTGTATCGTTTTATGTGTATGTCTAGAGATATTTCATAATTACGTAATAATCAAAAACGTAGATAATAAACATAGCGGTGACGTGAAGCGTGACCTTTATCACATACGGGGTGGCAGAAGCACACTTAGCGCTCTTAATCAATCATTTTGGCTTACTTTGTTTTATTGTATCTCTACTCTACGTCTTGGTTTTATTCAAAACTAATTAAGGCTGAAACAGCTCTATAATGAGGGCTGTAAAGCTCTTTAATGTAGTTAATATTATTTTTAACTCGGTCTAATTTTCTTTTGTTCGAAATGGGCTTAAATAAATTAAAACATACGAGCCATATAGGCGATAATGAGTCATGTGAAATGATATATTTGTGTTAGTTTTTTTACGGCAATAGATGATTTTCCTGCCCATTGTGATCAAAAACAGATTATTTTTAACGATGTTTGAGAAACTGCTCAGAAACACCTCGGTTTATAAATGGGAATCCGGTTCGAACCAATTACACCCGATGTTTTTGACAAGGCTTCTGTATTTACCCTCTCAAGTAAACAACAAGTTTATACATAGGACTAATCAGAAAGGCCTTGTTTTCCGCACGAGAGGGAGGATTTATAAGCCCGGTGCATAACAACCAGTTTGTGGGGCGGACGGCCGGTTTTATTTCAGCAGTCTTTTACATTTTCTGCTCTAGTTTCTCTTTCAACACGAATAATTAATTGGTTCTTCATTTTATCTGTCTGTAATATGTATAGTAAATCAAGTGAACGTTGTTAAAATTATCCCTTCGAGTTGAGAGCCCAAAATGCTTATAGAAATATTGCCTAGAATGGAAATACAAAACTGGAAAAATTGTGTGTGCAAAATCGAGTTCGATCCAGCGATATCGCAGGTTAACAAACGATACTAGCTGTCGAGCTTTCGACTCGTAGAAGCTTTTACGCAAGTTTGTAAGCTATTTTTCGACAATGGAAATACCTGAGAGTTACACTATCTTCTTTAGACTTTTCAGGCCTTACCACAAAATATAAACGACTGATTTCACGTTTGTTTTGAGGTTAAACGCTGTTTAATATGTTTTTGTGGTAACACGGTTCATATTTATACATCCATTATTTATTACTATTATAATTTATGCTAACGCCTTTAAATACATTAACTTTTTTGCAAACCACTAAACAGTAAAGGTGATATTGAGGTGATAAAGTAGTCTGATGAGATTTTTAAAACACATTATGATCACAAATATGACGCAGGAACAAGTCTACCAGGGCTGTCAGAACATTAGGCTTTTTTGAGTTGTCTTTATGCGAGGCGGTTCCTCACGTCCGAAAGAAATACTTGGATCCTTAAATCATAATTTCCACCAAAATTGTGCTCTTTTAAATACGGTCAACACTGGCAAAATTAACCTCAAAAGAGGTTGTTAGCACACGATATATAAATATAAACCGGTCAAGTGCAAGTTGAACTTACGCACGAAGGGTTCCGTACCACCGTACAATGGTAGGGATGGTGTGGAGTGAATAGTAAGTTATTGGTGCGGCTATTTTCACACTCCATGTACGTAATCAGGTGCATTCATAAGTCTGTATGTGGTTTACAGATAAATAAATTATTTATTCTGTTTTGAGGGTTCCGTACCCGAAGGGTTCCAAACGGGACCCTATTACTAAGACTTCGCTGTCCGTCCGTCCGTCCGTCCGTCCGTCCGTCCGTCTGTCACCAGGCTGTATCTCAAGAACCTAGCTAGCTAGAGAGTTGAAATTTTCACAGATTATGTATTTCTGTTGCCGCTATAACAACAAATACTAAAAAACAGGATAAAATAAATATTTAAGGGGGCTCCCATACAACAATACCACATACAAACTTATGGATGCACCTGGTTACGTACATGGAGTGTGAAAGTAACCGCACCAATAACTTTGTAAACAATATTTTGCTGTGTTAAATCCAAACTATTCACTCCACACCATCGCTTCCATTGAACGGTGGTACGGAACCCTTCGTGCGCGATTTAGACTCGCACTTGACCGTTTTTTTTAGTATTTGTTGTTATAGCGACAACAGAAATACATCATCTGTGAAAATTTCAACTATCTAACTATCACGGTTCATGAGATACAGCCTGGTGAGAGACCGACGGGCGGACGGACAGCGCTTAGTAACAGGGTCCCGTTTTACCCTCTGGGTACGGAACCCTAAAAAAAGAATATTGTTTATTGAGTTGAGCATTATTAGTATGGAAATCATCATACCTTAACTAGCAGTTACTCCAAATGGAGTATTGAATCACTGGCTAAACGTATAAGCACATCTGTGCGTATGCGAACCCTTATAGTAAAAGAACGTGATGCTATATTTGTAAGAAGTATTCCCTACTGACTCCCTATCTGACTACCGCGCAGGGTACACGGGCGACAAGTGCGAGCTAGAGTACAACGAGTGCGAGTCATCACCTTGCGCGAACGGAGGCACGTGTACTGACCGCATCGGCGGGTTCGACTGCGCATGCGGTCGGGGGTATACGGGCAATTCCTGCCAGCTGAAGGTATGTACAGTGTCTTAGGAGATTCTTGGATTTTGCTAGATCTATATGTGCAATAGTATCCTCCTCTTTGGTTCCTGGCCCTGCGTGGACCTTGGAGCCACGACATTTCTTGGTGGCCATAGTATAATTAACTGTGCCATGACTGTGTTGGGTCAGTCATTCCAGGTTCTGTTAACCTATTGAGCCTCAGTAATGTCAATTTTCCCAGGCGTTCGTTGGCGTTGCCTTATAGTAAAGTAAATAAAGAGTGACACTGTGATCATAGTTATCTGGGTGACTTCCTCAGTCATAACCGTAAAAAAGCGACATTTAAAAATGGTTGATAAAGCAAGGTCGATAACCAAGGGGATAAAGCACTGTTTTATGTCACGGGCGCGATATTGAATGCTGAAAGTAATGAAGTACTCCATATTCATATGAGTCGAGACTGAATCTTGAAAGCAGTGAGAGGTTCCAGCGCGCCCAAAACAAAAACAGCTTTATCCCTGTCTCGCAAATGGTGACAAAAGTAGACTTTAACTTTTGTCACCATTTGCGAGACAATAAAAAAGCTAAAAAACTACCAAAAACTGCATTTTATTAAAGTAAATTGAAAGTGAAAATGTATGTTTGATACATTAGTCCAGTTGTGAAAAGATAATAGAATTGTATCTTCTATGCTTATACATAGAATCTTTGCAGTTTTACATACCTCAGCTTGCCGTGGCCGAGCTTTTCAAATAACTGCAGCGTGGTGCTGACCCCTCCCTCGGGGAGGTGGGCTGTGCGCGTGACGTGCGTATTTTACGAAATTGGACTTTAAAATATGACATAACAATAAGAACCGTGATCTGATAAAAACATTATTAACCATCGGGTTATAATAAAATTTAGTACAACATAATGACCCGGCTAAAGCCAAGGCCTATAATGACTTGCTTTACGTAAGGTTCGCTTAATACATAAGGCCTATTATTTTCCAAGTGACTAACAACTTAAAAGGCGACTAAGTCTATGCAATTAATAAAATAAGTTGCCAGCGATAAAATATTTTCGCGACAATAATATTAACTAAACTTCAAAAATAAGGTGTTATTAAAACTAAGAAATGGCAGTTGCGTTAAAGTAGCATATGTGGCATTGTCAAGCTGGTGGTGTGAAAATAGTATCATGACACAAGTGTGCTAAGTTGGTTATTACTCACGTGGAGGTATGATTCGCATGAGCCTCCAGGCCAGCGCGGTAAGAGAGCCGAGTGTGTATGATCAATGCACACGAGTTTCATATGACGTTTTTATTCACACTTCCTAGGAAAAAAAGAGAATTGTATTGACAATAACAACACAACGAAAACGTAAACAAATATTTATGGAATATGGCGCGCCGATTATTTGATTTTCCGAGCGCCGCACTAAATAAAAGCACTGGAAAAATCGCTAAACAGGATATACAATAATGTTTTGAATACGCAAAGCTGTAAGTAAAAAAATAATAATTATTAAATAATTCTAAGTGAAAAAATATAGTTTTATGAAATAATGATAGAAAACGGATGATGATTTGTTAGCTTAAAATAGTAAATTTATTCGCAAAAATATTCATTGTTTGTAGGCATAAAACTCCTAGCGGAGTTGACTGAAAAGAAAGAGTGCATAATATACTCCATTATGAACCTAAATGGGTGGCCATAAAGAGTCACTTTAGAAGTAAGTCTGTTGAAATAGTAGTTTATGTAACTGCTGCATAATGCCTAATTATGTACAGTTACATACAATAGTTTATCTACACACATATCATAAGCTCTCTTTGATGTGTTCAGGAACCGCATGTTTGACCGGCATTGTGGCTCTGCAATTGTTTATCTTGTTCTGTAGTACCAACTTCACGCAGGCGGGCGTCGGCGTTAGAAATTTTAATGTCAGTACCAACTTCACAGACAAACTAGGAGCGGCACGCAGGCGCGCGTCGGCGTTCGAAATTTGAATGTCATAATATGTAGAAAAATTACACATTATGGTCAAAATGTGTAATTTTTCAGATAAGAAATGAGTTTTTACCACGTAGTTTAACATTATGCTGATCGTAACGTGCGGTTTTTGTACGCAGTAAAGAGGGTTTATGATACGTGTGTAGATAAAATATATATTAAACCTCCCCCTAGCGAACCCGAGGAGCATAGGCTTTAATCCTAATAGATCAAGCAATACACAGATCAAGCAATATTGGTAAATCACAATAGCAAGCCAAAGAAATATTTCGTCAGACGGAAGTCCAATATGAAATGTGTCAATCTCACTAGGTGGACCTGTGCT
The DNA here is from genome assembly GCA_949825045.1 of Argyresthia goedartella. NCBI lineage: Eukaryota > Metazoa > Arthropoda > Insecta > Lepidoptera > Argyresthiidae > Argyresthia > Argyresthia goedartella. Next base: position 20,207,894 of record OX463810.1, read on the forward strand.
CTCCGAACCCGTGCCCTGAACACCGGTTCTGCATCGACCGCGGCAATAATTACGCGTGCGAGTGTCCGCGCGGCTTCGTCGGAGATGACTGCACCGTTCTAGCTAGAGCTGTACGTGTACGTTGAATTGCTGTTATACATTTATCCTGCTATTGCAATACTTATTAAATATACTCTTTTCATTTTTTTATTTTATTTATTTGGGACAAAAAACAGCTACTCAATACATATATCCTTACTTAACTAATACAAAAAAGTGTATTATTGTGGTGCCCACAGCATCATCCACAGGTACACATTATTTGGGGCTATCTGTTGTATCTCTTGTGCTAATAACATCACAGAAATGGTACCTAATCTGAAAAGCTCATTGCGGATGGCGCTGGTGTAGTTGGATCTACCTGTCAAAGTCGCCAAATATTAGTTACTTCTTCTTGCAATATACGAACCTCATTTGAGGTTAATTTTGCCGGTGTCGTAGGCAGCCAAGTGTAATTGAACGATCACATGACGTGTTTATGAACCTAACCTCTGATGAATGGAACTCTTTGGCTCCAACTATGCGGAGCAAAGGCGGGAATGGGTGTCATTCGAATCAAATGAATTGAAGCACGGTAAAGGATGATGAAATTTTGCTGTCATATCACTTTTAGATATGTACTTAAGTAGAGTTTGTTGTTTGGTTATTTTTTATTTTGATAGTTTTTACAGGATCAAAAAGCGAGCGTCATCGCATGTGTGAATGCTGCTATAAAATAAAATAAAAATAGCATTTATTATACTACATCACATTCATAAGTTCTTAACATATATATGGAAAGGGCTATGCTTGGTATTTCTCTACGAGATCGAGTCAGAAATGAGGAGATCCGTAGAAGAACCAAAGTTGCTGACATAGCCCGTAGGATAAGCAAGCTTAAGTGGCAATGGGCAGGCCACATAGCGCGAAGATCGGATGGCCGATGGGGCAAAAAGGTCCTTGAATGGAGACCACGTACTGGCTAGCGCAGTGTGGGTCGGCCACCTACGAGATGGACCGACGACCTGGTGAGGATCGCTGGATCTCGTTGGATGCAGGTGGCTACGGACCGGTCACGCTGGAGTGCGATTGGAGAGGCCTATGTTCAGCAGTGGACATTAACAGGCTGAAATGATGATGATGAATTCATAATTCTTTATTGCATAAAGATAAATAAAAAGTTACATTTAATTTTACATTCAAACCAAGGCATGATAGGAAAAGGATTATTCATTATTTGCTTAATTTTACAATAAAATCTATAAACATTTAAAATTAGTTGATTGGTGTGGTAGTCGCCTCTCTGTCGTAGGCCTCCTCCAGTTTTCTCCATTTGTCTCTATCTCTAGCTTGTCTTCTCTAATCTGGCCCACATTTCTCTTTAAATATATCTTTCCATCTTTCCGTCTGCCTTTGTTTCTTTGTCCATCTCTGGGCACTCATTCCAGGATTGTTCTGGCCCATCTGTCACCGGACATTCTGCATGCGTGGCGCGCCCATTTCCATTTATGATGCCTTACTTTTTTCAGGATGTCAGTGATCCTTGTCTTCTTTCTAATTGAGTATTTTTTATTTTGTCTAATATTTTTATGCTTAAGATGCTTCTCTCCATTATTCGTAGATCTCTGCACGGCTAGTTTGCTTTCCTTTTTTTTTGCGTAGAGACCATGTTTCGCAACCATATGTTAAGTTCATTTTTATATTTGTCCTTTTAAAAAAAAACCTCTAAGTTCTAGCTGTACTTCTTCCAGGCGATCGCTATTCTTCTATTGATTTCCTGTTCTGTCTGATCTTCGAATAAAATAAATTGACCCAAATAGATGTATTCTGAGATGTACTCTATAATTTCTGCATCCACAGAAACATTTCGCTCCGCACCATTGGTAATTATTTTTGTTTTTGTCGTGTTTAGAAACAAAACAACTCTTTAGCTCTCTATTGCTAAATTATTTACCATTTTTTCCAACTGCGTGCTGTTTTCTGTGAATATTGCTATATCGCCCGCGAATCGCAAGTGACTCAGGTATTGTCCATTTATTTTTATCCCTTGGTTCCCCAATAAATGTTTCTGAACACCATTTCTAGTACAGCGGAGAATATTTTGGATGATAACGGATCTCCTTGTCTGACATCTTTATTTAAACAGAATTCTGAGCCATCTCTCTCCATTAGAATATTTGCCAAGCACCTGGAGTATATGTTATGTAACAGTTCTATATACTTTTAGTCGACGCCTTGCTGTGAGAGTGCGTTCCATGTAGATTGATTTTCTAAAGAGTGCCTTGCTAAAATCCACAAAGCAAATGTATAGTCTTCTGGTATTCGTTTCATTTTTTTATTAATTGTGTCACGACATGCATATGGTCGATCGTTTAAAAGTGTTTTTCTAAATCCTGCCTGTTCACAGAGTTGATGATCATCTAGAATGCCTGAGAGTCTATTCAAAATGATTTTTGAAAATATTTTTTAGACATTATTACTCTTCAGGCTTACGGGTCTGTAATTATTTAAATCTGCTCTATTTCCCTTTCTGTGTAGTAGAGTCGTCGTAGACTTAGGCAACTGATTCGGGACTGTTCTTCTTTCAAATATGTTATTGAACACCGTCTAAAGGGGTCTTAGTTGAGGTTCTGATATAGATTTTAGTATTTCGTTTATATTGTGTCTCCCCCTGGCGCCTTTACATTTTTCTGGGTTTTGATCGCCAGCTCTCTCTGTGCTGTATGTGAATACTGTTACTAAGCACTAAATAATAAACGAATGTGCATAAATTAATTCTGTTGGTGCATCACACCATAAATAACATAATAGGTTCCTTTGGAAAATATATTTAAGTTTTCTTGGCGAGAAAATCACAAAGAATGCATTTATTCTCTAAAGTAATTATACTGTAGTGTAGGTGCAATAAGAGTCTGCCCGTTACCTCCCAGAGATAAAGCGGAATTGCAATCCGTGTTTCCGTGGACATACTCAGAAAAATTGAATGTGCTTTTTAGAATAGAGAAAAATACGAGCTCTTTCATGGTTTAGTTTCAGTAGCAATATTATCATTCTACTTATATACAACTTCATATGTATAAAGTATCCAACCGCTATTAGTGTGCACATTGCACATTGCACATCAGCCCCGCCCCCGCGACACGGGGTGGCACGCTTCATTTCGAAAATGGATAACAACGGGGAAACAATGGCAGTCTGGCATTTGCTAAATAAGGTATATGTGCTTAGGTGCGCTTGCAACACTTAAGTCAGCCGCGCCATTCCTGAGTTGCAGTCGGCGGCTGTTATATATTTAAATCAGCCGCTTCTAAGCCACGGTACAGCAGCGCAGGAATCGCGAATTTATATATATATATATATATATGTTACGGCTAAAGCTAGGTATGAAACTAAACTTAAGTTTAGCCGGCTAGTCTTAAGATGAATTTCGAGCCTCGGCTAATGTCCGAGGTCATGTTCGTTTGTGATAAATAACGGATGTCATCTTTAATCGGCTAGACTGCACATTAGGCGATGCGTTTCGGTTAATGTTGGACATTAGGTAGCTATTGTTGAAAACGAAGTATTCGTGCGACTGCGGGGAGCGGGGCGGGGTAATTTTATTCAGATGAGAAAGTTATTTCTAATATCAGGGCAAAACACTGCGGTAGCTTAGGTGAAGAGTAAAAGGGGTGAGCGAAGCGAAGCCCCCTTTATCTTTCGTGTTAGGGAACAACAACATGTAAGAACAACAAAAACTATAATAAGACGAGTATAAGTATTTTTGTTGTTCTTACATGATCAACCTAATACGAAGGATAAAGAGGGCTTCGCTTCGCTCACCCCCTTTATCCTTCACCTAAGCTACCGCAGTGTTTACGGCTACCGAATCATTATCAGCAGTTATTCCAGATTAAGACGGTAATTTTTCAACATTAGCCTAGGTGTACTGTAAAATAAACTTAAGTTTAATCAGCTAATATCAACCATATTTTCTAACCCATCTTTATCCTCAACAGCGTCGAGGCTAAACTGCAGTTTAGCCGACTAATGTTGAAATCATTTATCGCAACGAACATTATTACGGAAATTAGCCGAGGCTCGAAATTAATCTTAACACTAGCCGGCTAAACTTAAATTTAGTTTCACACCTAGCTTTAGCCGTAACATATATATAGGATATTACCGGCAATCTGTATAATACAGGTATTCTTTTTAATACCTGGGGCGTTCAGCCAATGTATGAAATAGTATTAATATTAATGTCCATTAAACACTCTACCTAGGTAATATATACAATGCCCAGGGATTATATAGAATACCTACTTGGCCACCGACATTGTGCAAAATAAATAGATTTCGGTAGAATATCAGGGCAAAACACTGCCGTATCTTAGGTAAAGGGTGAAGGGGGTGAGCGAAGCGGAGCCCACTTTATCCTTCGTGTTAGGTTGAACATGTAAGAACAACAAAACATACTTGGATTTAAGTATTTTTGTGTTAGTTTGAACATGTAAAAACAACAAAAAGTACTTAGTTTTAAGTAAGTATTTTTTGTTGTTCTTACATATTCAACCTAAACTAAGGATTCGCTTTACTCACCCCATTTACCCTTCACCTAAGCTACCGCAGTGTTTTACGCTTTTACATACATTACCGGCTTCGCATTGGGTATTATATATAATACCTAGGTAAAGCATAAAATAAATAATATTATATACATTACCTGCACGTGTTAGGCATTATATATATTGCCTAGGGATTGCCAGTAACATATATATATTTAGCACAGTGTGAAAGGGCACTTAGTCCTGCCTCGATAGTTATCTTTAGATGTAGGTACGTCATATTGTCACAGGCTCACAGCAAATAATACCCAAAAATACCGCATCAGAATTATCTACCCCCGCACTAAAAATATAATTGTATAAATAATAATAATCTCGCTCTACTCTGGTACAAGCCAGTACCTATAACATCTATTCGTTAATTGTTATTTACGATATTAGGCACTGATAAATAGGTACTTAAAAGCCTTTCGCGTCTGGTCAACTGGATATGGTCACTCACCTGACGCGCTGACCTAAACTGATAGTCACAGAGTAAGTAACGTATACAAAGGTTTTCAATACATATACTGAGGCTGTTTGTATATATTACAGGCGTGTGATAACAACCCCTGCGCCCATGGTGGGACGTGCTGGAATGGAGTAGACTCCTTCTATTGTTCCTGTCGGCCTGGCTACACAGGAAAACTTTGTGAAGGTACAAATAAATTATAGATGTTTTTCGTTGTTGTGCTGCAGGGTATCAATGTATTCAAGCAAAGAACTTGCAACTTGTGAGAGTCATTTGGCTCTTCTCTACATTGGACCATTGTGGGAGAAGAATGGCGTAGAAACTCCCACAGTTTATTTTTAGATCTCTTTTAAAAATAGGTTGAGCTTAACTAATACAAATATGAAAGATTTAATTATTATGATAAATAAGCGGGAATAAATAATTACAAAATTATTAACAGCAAGGTCTGTGTTGAGCTAGATTAACCCCATACAGTCCTGTCATTTACGCATCTGACTCAGCATATTTTACTGAAAATGGCTTTTGGAGCCTGCTCAGTTTTGTCTAGTGCAACAGATGTCTGCTTTTTACCGGAATTATGGAATGAATTATTTGTCATACGCGTCATGCTGATAGTATCTATATAGTGACAGTTTTGCAGCGCAAGCATCTCAAAAAGCCTTCACTAAAGTTCACATTCATTCGCGTCTTTTGGTCTCCATACAAAAAGTGGTATCCATATCCCAATATAGGCCAATTAAGGGATAATTCTGCGCCTAGAACAAAAACACCGGTAATGAGAATGCAAGTCAGTAACTTCTCACAGTCCTCTTATGGTGATCATCAGCCTCCGTGTAGCACAATCCCAATTATTTTTTCACATGAATCGCTTCATTTAGAAGTATGATAAAATATTTTTCTTTTATCCTTATCGTAAAACTTGAAACTTGTTTAAGCACTGCTGTTTTTTGTAATGGGATTCTTACTGCGCTGTTTATTTTGTTCTCTACCAGAGAGTAGTAATTCGATTACACGAGTCCTAATAAATATAATGAAAATGGAGATTAGCTTCTTGTCGTGAGATTTAGAAAAATCGATGCCATCAAAAAATAATAGTTCTTCATAACCCTGTTAAATGTTGCTTCACATTACAGTATTGCTTCCTAAGCTATGTGGTGATGGCCCGGCCAACGATTTTCCTGTCATGAATCGATTCCGTTCAACAGAAGACTTCATCCTGGAGTCGGTGGTGGGTTCAGACTCGGTGGCTGACCTGCAGTCTCGCGGCGGTGGCGGCGGCGGCGGCGGCGGCTCAGTGAGGGAAGTGCACACGCCCCTCGGCCTCTACCACGATAGGCTGCATAACGTCTACATCGCTGCCGGGACTCTGGGCGCGGCTATCGCTATCGTTGCTGTTGTGGTGAGAACAATTTAATGATCTTGTATCCTTCTAAACAAGGTCAGTGAAGATGGATGGACAGGTCGATTAAGGCAGACATAGAGTAGTGGCCAGGAACTGGACAAAACCCGGAATAACACCAGTCTGATGATATGAAAGGCACGAAACGCACCAAATGGCGTGCTTTGGGAGAGCCATAATCCCGGTAGTGAGCTGATGATTATCATGCACGAAGAAGAAGCATGCATAGATAGTGTCTGCAGCATCAGGAGCCGCTCAACAGCGTCATCCCAGCGTTCCAGGCTCAGATTAACCAAACATTTTATGGTTCCAGGTGACAGCGTGCCATTGTCGCGTGAACAAGACATACTCCCGGCTTCTATCCCGGCTCTCCCGCGCAGCCACTACCGGCCCGCCTCACCACTGGCTACAGGATAAACGTGCGCCCGCGCAGGTGCCCCCACCGCCCGCGCACCCCGCACACCCCCTCGACACCGCCGACATGTACTACACCCTCGACTTCAGCGACAGTCAGAGTTCCCCGCTGATACAATAGCAATCACAGTTGATGAACTTCTCTGATGGGGAGCGGTTCAGAATACAGTTTTAAGGGGGTTGGAAGTCGAAACAGTTGAAGGTGACGTTTCATTCATTACGCACTGGTGAGTAATTGAGTATCTTGTGTAGTAGACAGAGGTCCGACCACAGATCATACATAGGTAGATGCCGTAAGCACCCTGATATGTATGCGATCCAACCGTGTCAGTGTTGTCAAGTGTGTTTTCATATCAAAAAACGTCTGCCAGTTAAAACAGTCTTTGGCCCCCTGGGCAACTGAGCGGTTCGGTAGGTGCAGAACACCATCGTATGGCACACGAAGAGGTGCATTTACGGGGTCTACCAGTGAAGGTCTGTGGGTCCGACCACTAAATATCAGACGTCGCTGGTTTGACAAGATAATTTGAGAAAACTCGTAACGGCATTGACATTCCTGCAGACGAATTTAACATGTTACATTCTAGGTAGTTATCATTATGGGTGATATGAAACATCTGACTAGGATTGAAGCCAAGTCATTTTACGGATATTGCAAGGGCCAATTACAGTTATTTCTATCTTTATTATCATAATCTACTCAACCCTCAATCAAATCATTACATACATTTTGTAGGGCGCCATACATACAACCAATGCAATGCGGCGAGTCGTCTTGAGCGTTTGAGCCGAATATAAAATAACCGAATCAAACTTGTTTGATAGTTGCTTTTATAGCCGGTCCATTGCCGCGCCACGCATCGCGATTTTCAACCTTATACCATACATTTCAAAACATATAACGGGAAATGGCATTTTTAGAAATGCCATGGTAGTTGAGTCCATAGACTAAATATTATGATTTACAAGGGTTCTCATAAAGTCGCAATCGCCAGATCAGACTTATGATATAGGTAGAATCGAGAATACATGTTAAATGTTAAGCATCTAATATTAATTTAACTCTAAATGTAATATTATCGGGATTTATATCTCTATAGATTGACATTTTTATTGAATAGAAAAATCAAGTAAACAGTTGTCAGCATTTAGTTTTTTTTATATAAATAATAGTTATCAATAAAACCATGGGTGTAATAAACCGAAACAGAATAATCAATTTCAAATTACATGCCTGCTTGTTGATATTTCAGCTAACACATTCAAAAGTTTTTGTTTTTAAGATTTAAAATTCTTTAGGTTGATAAGACTGTCCAGTAGATCCAGATTTGTGTTATACACACTAAGTGCCTGCTTAGTTAAAGACGAAAGGTGACTTTTATTACTGATCAAAAGTTCTGATTAAGAAATGGTACATCAGCACAAATGTGGCAAAATTCGAACATGAGCGGTTTACCTCGGTCATTTGTTTAATTGTAAAAGTAGATATTGCTCATACATAACCACGTTTTAAAAGCTGATAATTTCAACTTTTGGTCTGATATTTAAGTCATCCTGAAGTAACAGATAGTATTCGATATCTCCAGCTTATAATAACCCAAAAATAATATTTGCCATGAACCGTTATTAAAGCAGAGCTTGTAAACTAGAAATACGACTGATCTTCAAATTAGGGTGTCTTTGTACTATCTATGTAATATCTTGTCTGTAGCTTCATTTTAATTTCTTCGTAAATATTCGTACTGCTTTGTATTTTTTCTAGAGTGTTAATTATTTAAATATGTACCGTTTATAGTCTTCTAGTCCAATACTAACTGAAATCTTAAACATTCGTTAAATTAAAATTTTAAGAAAGTGTCAAAATCTGCTTGTGAACTTACTTCTGTGTGTAAATAAATGTTAAATTGTTAAAAATTTTGAGTTTTGATTTTTGTTCAGCGTTATTGTTGTTTTTCACAACACTTTGGGGATCAAATAAATAAAATTTCGTTCCTTTTTTGAAGAAAAACATTTTTATTTAGATTATAAACTTTGATAAAAATAATTATATTAATAATATTTTTATGACAACTTACAAATATCCATATAAAAGAATAACGTAACATCTATCCGATTTAAAACTTAAGTACAGATGAATTTTATTACGGGATGTGACTAAAGTTTCACAATGTCGCGTCGCATCGCGCATCGTCTCATCGAGTCGTACGTATGTACGTACATACTACCCCACACTTCGAGCTCCTTAACACGCCCACAGCCACTGACTCAGTAGTAAGTCAATGCCTGCACCACGTTCCACCTCCACCCACACCTACACGCCGCCGATCCAACACGGGTGTTACATAAACTGTTTACTTATATATTAATTAGCTCATTATTTTTTATTAACCAACATTGCACAACAAGGGCACGTAAAGGGCAGCCTCGCACCTCGGTCGCGCATAACCACTAGGAAGCGAGTCGAGCGACCGAGCGGCGATCAGCGAGCGACCGATCGACGATGCGCTAGCAACCGTTTCCTCCTCCAACTACCATACAGATTTATTTACGTATTTATTGCTACTGACGTTTGTGACTTATGACGAGATTCAGAATCACGAACTAACATCAATGTAAGTAAACATTAAAGCTGCAAAATTATAAAATTAAGTACATAAATAAATATTACAAAATACGTGAATACATGCTATTCGACAGTTATAAATAAAACAATGATTAGAGTCCGCGCCACTGTAGTGGTAAACGCCGACTTTGAGCAATGGAATGCGTTGAGACAAAAACACTTTAAGCTAATTTAAGTAGTAGTGTAGAGAGTCTTCAAATATAATAATAACTAATTGTGACATACAATAACAAGTGTTCATTTTAATATCAGATGAAATTTAGAAGTAAAAACTGCGATGGACGGAACAAGTCACAAGCTCACAAGCAACCCGAACGCAACATAAGAAACAGAAAACAATATTTCATATACAGACACGTACCTATAGATAACACTATCTTAATTATAAAAATTCGATTCCTACCTGCAAGTCACGTGACAACCTTTATGTCTATAAACAAACTATCTGTAAGTGTCTACGTCTAACCTCATTAATATTCTAGATTATGTCATAATATGGCAGTTATTCGAACCGCGTCCTCACGCACGACTCGCACGAGGCCAGTGTCAGCCGCGACTACAGCGGAGACAGGACCTTTGGGAATTTGAAAAACATCCGCGGACGAAACTAAATTAATACAATTTCGATGATACTTACAATAACCACGTAGGTAGTTGCGTAACAAAGACGTTTGAGCAGTTGCGGGTACACCTACTGATGCCAGTGCGGTTTACAATCAAGTGCAATCATTAACAACCTGTCACAAATACCTACCATCTAATCTGCGCATACGCACCTTGTTCACGTCAACTACGTTCATGCAGAAATATTATTGCTGATGGCGACAACGTTAAAGACGATACAGTTCAAATATGCTTATTTACTTACATTTAGATAAGTCTTGGACACAAAAATACTTTCCTTAAACTAAATTTGTTGTCATGGCCCGATAACTTGCGTATCATAGTGCTCTTGCGTTAAATAACAATATTATTATCATTAAAAATCTTAATAATTAAGACAAACCATTCCCATCAATGATAATGTCGCGTCATGCAAATGGACTCGACATTTGTGACTATATTAGGGTGACTATTATGCAACTAAGGTAGGCTGGCTATATTATGCATTACTGCGACTGGTGGCTCATTTAAAAAAGAAAATATTAAGAAGGTATCCCTTGCTTCCGTTTTACTAAAAATGATCATTATTGCTGATATTGACTAATCAGAAGTATTAACATAAAATATTAACAAACTTTTCTGTTGCGTCAATGAATATTGGAATGTTTAATAATCATAATTATTCAAAGGTAAATGAAACTTTCAGTCTAGGAAGCAATGGTTGTAAACATTTCCATGTTTTTATTTTTTTTCAGTTTACACGTTACTAAGAGAAATATTGAGCGGACTTATGACGCGAACTTACGTTTAAAAACTTAACAAAGTGGATGGCATTTAATTTGACTTAACTCACTTACAATAAAAAATCTAGATAAAATAACATAATTATTATGACAAAGGCACTTTCTGCGTTACTCACGAATAGATTCGATATCTACTTAATGTTCTGTGACAAGACATTTCTTACTATACCATGGCAAGATTAAAAGGTACCTGTTGGAATGTTTACTATACATCTAGTATGATAACCGAGTGAATGGCACAACACGCTTAAAATCAGTAACAGACAATTCACAAGCACTTGAAATTGCCAATGAAACTAACTCACGCTCTAAAACTTTCAGATCCATACTTTGCCATCACCACATGTAATTTACATAAGGCACTAAAATGATTATTTACAATATTGGTACCTGCTTCGACTTAGCGATTCAGATGATAATTGTGACATAATTTTAGAGAAAACAAGTTTCGGTGAGCTTACAAGTTAATTTCAATCTGAGATCGTTACATTTGAGACGACAATCTCATTTATTTTATAGATAAATATTTCCCTCGTAATTTAAGTTTTAAGAAGAATAAAGAAGAGGATTTCATCCACTGTCCATGTCCATAAGTAAACCTTTAAGTTCGCCGATATATCGCGACAAGTTCACCGGCACTGTTGGCGCTGGGGGCGCTACGAGAACGCCCTAGGCGCTTCTGGGCACAAGACGCCACGTGGCCCTAGTCAGCTGTAAGGGGGAACGCCACTCGGCGCTCACAGGCTCGGCTAGTGATCGTGTGCCAGCTCCACGAAGGTGATGTCGTACAGGGGCTCGTCGTCGGTGGCGCCGGCCGGCCGCACCTCCAGCAGGAACATGTCCTCGTTGCAGTAGTACGCCAACATCTCATCGTCAATTTTGGCCGTAATCCTGTAAAGCGTTCTGATTAGTTACATGGACGACTTCGTGTGTCCTCTTTTCATGATTAAGAGACGCGGAATTTTCAAGTGCTCGGGTACGTAGAATACTCATTCGCATATGGCTAGGTCATTATGGTTGAATGTGTATTCAATTCAATGAATCAATTATTTTAAATAAAACTAGTGCAAAAAAGGAAATGTAAGTGCTGGGGTTGTCAATCGGGAGGTAGGCAGGTGATGCAAATTAGACGTTTCCCGTATGACCTATGTAGTTATTTGTGGTGGGGCCAGCGTGTCGCAAGCGTGAGGTTAGTGCTGCCCTCCGGACTCCGACAAGCGAGGCTCCGTTAGCGGGGGCGGGGCGGGGCGGGGCGGGGCGGCGGCGGCGCGGGCCGACAACAACAGTACGACTAACTAACTAACGGAGGCCAATGAAAACCACTTACCCTTTCATGTTCTTTCGATAAAGGTTATTAATTGCCGAACTTGAAATTTTGTACTTATTCTCAATCTGGAAATAAGCAGAAAAACAAAGAATTACAATCTGCTCTACGTTTTTGAACCGAGACGTCTCGTGGATCGGATTGGTACGCTCTATAACTAAACCGGTCGGTCGAAGGCTCGAGCCGATATTTCCGTTCGATTCTCAAGAAAGTGGAAAAACTATAACGCGCTCGTTGCAGCAGGTTCCGGCCGCATTTTAAGGTGTTAATTACAACATGCAGTTATGATGAGATCGTGTGTATTAGACGGGGTTATGAAGCGTCACACCGGTTAGGGGGCCGCAGGCGCCGGCGACGCTGCCGCCGACGACCGCGGCGCACGAAGCGTCTCGATTCCTTTCGTTTATTAGAGTGCAATTCGAGAGATAAACGAACACGGATCGAACGGGGCGGCTGGCGCGAGGCCGCTCGCCAGCACGCGGTTAGCCGACATCACCGGGGTTAGGGCGGCGCGTGTCACCGGGCAGGCGAGGCGGTACTCACGGCGTGCAGCAAGCCCTGCGTGGTGGGCGGCGCGACGTGCAGCGGCGTGAACACGTCGTCGCTCTCCTGCCGCACGTACAGCATGACGCGCTCGCTGAGCGGCGGCGGCGAGGTGCGCGCGCGCTTGCTCAGCACGCCCTCCAGCTCCAGCGAGTCCTTGCGCTCGCTGTACGGCGACAGACCGCCCACGTCGGACCGGTATCTGCACCAGGAGTATAACATTTACTTGCGGAAATCAAAACACACTTCTTGTCCAAGGTATAATTTCAATCATAATTCAGTATAATTGCTAATTGCTTTAAATCATTCAAGTGAAGCATTTGCCTGCGTATGTAGGTATAATTTGCATAATTATTTTTTGCCGGCAAAAACTTTAACACTGTCTGTGATTTGGGTATATTTTTTGCTTTCAATATCGATGTGTTTTTGTACTCACGCCGGTGTGTCTGGTGGGAAGTGGTTGTGGAACTTGAGCGCCGGCGCCTGTGGCTTGGCGGCGTGCAGCAGGAAGGGCGAGGCGCCCTTGAGGTGCGCCTCCGCCAGCGCCGCCTCGTCGTGTCCGTAGAAGCCCTGGATGTCCATGCCGGCCAGCTTGTCGATGTCCTCCGCTGGGCTGAACAGCACGGGCGGCTTGGCCAGGTCGGCCATGGAGTAGAACTCGCTCCGCTCCGTCACCGGGTGGTAAATCTCGTCCAACTTCTTCCGATTCGTAGCAGACATCTTCCGTTTTGCTGCTCTTCTCTCCTCGTCCCTCGTTTTTCGTTCAGCGCCCTACAAGAAACGAATTCGTACGTCAGGAAAGTGCTCAGTGCCAGAAACTTGGCACCTGCGAGAACTGCGGTTCGCCTCCCTATCTCGCTCGCTCTCGCCCTCAACGCGTCAGTAGGACGGTGACAGAGCGAATTGCCATGTTAACTTTGGCATGTAGTACCAATTCACGCACAGGTTTTGTCGTAGCTGATACAAACCTTATCACAGAAGACTTTTATTTGACAGTATCCTCTGTGGTAGACTTGTGTGTCTCTGGGATCTTCGAATGTGTCTATTTGAACGTGCAGAGGCAAACCCTGAAAATAAAAAAATAAACCTTGATATCTAGCATTTAGTTTTTGCGATTCGTTTTATTCGCCGTCATTGTGATGACCATTAAATATGCGATTCTCGATAGCATTAGCCATAAAACCACGAATATTGTTTATTAGAAAATAATTGCTGCAAATTTAATATGAGGAAAATAAGCGAGTCTGAAACGAATTGCGCTAAAAGATATGCAAAGTAGTTGTTATGAATGCAACATCTTTTAGCCTAGAGTCTGTGCTACATAAATAATGCAAAATATTTATTATACTTATGACCTGTTTCAAGAATTCCTGATAAGCTTTATGTGACAGATACGTCTGTCATTTTACATTCAAAATTTATGATTTATCTTTTCTATAGGGCTTATCGGGACTTCGTGAAACAGGCCTTTATAACAAAATGTATCCGTGACATGGACATGATAAAATAACTAGAGGTTATTTGTGTTGATTATCATTATAAAACATTTGATTTGTAAAGAAGTCTCACTGCAAACAAATTAATGATAGTTATATGTATGTCGTGCGCGGCCAGATCATAACATTGATCATATCATGATTTAGTTGACCATAGCCTGACTCAGAAGTTTGATTGAACGAAATAAGATTTTAGGGCAAACCACTGGGATAGCTTTGGGTTACAGCGAAGCCCCCAAATAGTCTCTAGTCTTCGTATTAGTCCGACATGTATATCACAAAAAACTGCACGTAGTGCTGTATTTCAAAATGGTTGGCCACATTTTGATCTGGCCACGACATGTACTCGTATGTGGATTTTCATTTTATTCCTTGAATACGGCAATGTAACCATTGCATGCAAGCTCAGAAGCTTGTTTAATTCTGCCTCTATATTGAAGAATATGACCAAGAGAATATTTATGATTCTATGTTTTATTATTAATATGAGTTTCCTGTTATCTGTATCACATCTGAGATACAAATTCATGAAATATTTTAAGTATTAATTAAGTATTCATTATATATTATTATAATTAACTAACCTTGACTCCTTTTTGGCTGCTGAAGTCCGTACTCAGGCATTGTACCGCAATGTTGATCTAAAAACAAGGAAATTACTCCATTATGGTAACTGGACAACACCTTGATAACAGAGGCATATAATTATGCACACATGGAATGAAGCCTTGAATGTAGCTCAATGTTTTAAAAGTTCCAAGTGTCTATTTATTTTAATTTCATCGAGGCAAGGCTTAGCTGCGTGCGAAACTAATCAAATTTTATTTATTTTTTTAATATGCTGCTGGCTGCATATTTTGCTCGGCGGAGCCGGGGGCGGAGTCGCGGCGGCCTGGCGCTCCGCTGGACGCCGCTCATTATCGCCAGCGACCGACTTAAGCGAACAACTATTCATCAGCCTAGAGATTCTGAGCTAATGGCCATAAAGACCAGTTTGCGTTACGAGTGCTGTACAAATATAATGGTCTCTGTGTATGTAAATGACCCCCTTGCGTTTTTACACGCCGACAGCGCGCCACCGATCACTGTCCGTACGCATATTATCTGTCGCTAACTGCTCGCATCCGCTGCGGTTTGTGTCCAACAATAAATAATTACAGATATCGATAACTGACCGCGGCTGCACCTACGTTATTTCAAGCAATAAAAGATGCTCAGGTATCTTCAACTGATGCTCGCTTAATGACGGCATCGGGAATATCGGCCGCCTCGACGTCAAATTGTAACCTTAAGATTTTTTGTAATTAAAGTGAAGATAAATAAAAATGTAGAGCGTAGGTTACTTCACATTATAACTGATAAAAAGTTCGTACCAAGAAGGATCACTTATTTTACATACAATTCCAATAATCTAGTCCAACTCCACTGCAGTTACACGACCGTTAGCCTATCTGTCTAACAGCAGGAAATTATCGCCAGTTTTTTCTCGTATTAGTAATTAAAATTTATGTTGGTGACCAAATTAGGTACAGACGAGCACTTAGTTATGGACATCGATTAATATCATTTCAAGGATTTTAATTGCTACGAAGAATATAGGCGATGTCCATTTCACGAATGCAACCTACTTTGTAATTTTATGTAGGTAATTAAAACACTTGTTTCTGTCAGTTGTTTATTATTCAATAATGCGAGCGGTAACCTGACTCCCTGTCTTGCTTGCGGGGCATGGACGTTCAAGTTTTTTGCTCCATTCACAAAAGTCGGAGGTCCGAAGAAGGGTTCCGGACACTATTCAATTACACCTTGAGTGTAGTGAGCTCATGATCTGAGTTTTAATTTAACAAAGACTATGTTTAATGCAGGCCATTCAGTAAGTAGAGTATATGATAAATATGCACATATATATTCTTGGTGAGACTCGTGTTGGTAGGCGAGTGTTTATTTAGTGCGACTGCAGCAGTGACAGGAAGACGCATTATCTCATTTGCGGCACCGTTTTGTTGAGTATGGTAAAGTGCCCTCCATCAGAAGTACTGTATAATGTCGACGTTGAGAAAAAATCTAAACACCGGTAGCGTGTGCTGCTGTACGTTTGCGTGATGTGATAAATTAATCTCGGTACCTTGATGGTACTGCTTCTACTATGCGAAGCTTAACAGACATGCGGCGGTAGGCAAGAGAAGTCACTCCAACCAAATCCTCTGAAATTGAGTAGCTCTCGTAATCTCTCAAGTTTTTTTCTAAGTCCCGTAATCTGTACCTGAAACTTAACTTATATAATACGGTAGGGTGGTTCGTATTGCTACACGGAGAAGTATACATGAGGGTCGGGAGCGGGATTGTCACTCCACTCACCTTAGCACCGCTCTCCAGCGGGTTCCAGTAGATGGCGATGGCGTTGTGCGACACCTCCTCGATGCAGCCCGCCAGGCCCACGCTGTTCTTCGTATCTGAAACAAAAGAACAACTCTCATTCATCACATCACCTCGCCAACTACGAGTCATACTAATGGCGGCGCCGATTTCGATTAAGATATCACCGCACAATACGTCATCGGTGACGGAAATTTATTTGCGGGGCGTCAACAATCACGTGATAGGATATATTTATCAGAAGTAACGATTGCGATGTGGTCATTTCATTCGATTCTGTTGGCCTGAGGTTTATTGTAATTTGCATGTGCCCACTCGGACCCGCCCCTTTCTTACGCGTTATGTTTACTGCAAATAATATTTCTTGATTTATTTCAAACATCCACTATCGTATCGGGGATGGGAGAACCAAATACATGTATCGGTCAGTTATATTGTTTCCGGTAGCTGCATGCGGCCGACGATATTGGTAACCGCCCAGAGCAATTTTATTAATGGGGAGATATTGCGACTACAGTCCCAACTTGTGGCTACCGACTACTATTAACCGGTAACCAATTCGTTTTGTTTCATTGGTAAACAAAAGAGGGGCTTTTGTAAGCATTGTTCGAATTCGAGGACAATAAGATTAATGCGTTTCGCGGGTTAGCATTATCGCGGAAAGTTTATTGCTTTTTCGGTGAATATTATCACGTAGAAAGGTTGTTAGTCACCGGCGACGACGGCCGGGGCGGCCGCGGCTGCGGGGCGGCGGCGGCGGCGGCGGCGGAGCAGCCAGCGCGAGTGCGTGGGCGCAGACTATCAGCGAGCGAGCAATCTGTGCGGGCGCGGGCGCTGCTGACGTGTTTATGAGCGCGGGGAGGACGCCCGCCCTCACGCAGCCTTATTGTTTTAACTGGCGTTTACAAATTTATGAGTCTACTTGATGTCCTGCTGAGTGCTGACTGAGTTGTGCGTCTGCAATCAAACGGCTGCAACACCCGAACTACGCCCACTACCCGCTTTTGCGAAAGCTGGAGGTAATAGGTAGTGGACTCGGCGTGGCGACATTTCTTATCGTAAATAGCGTAGGCGGGATACGATCTCATTTATAAGTTAATCTAAATCCTTCTAGCACTACTCTGCACGTGAAGTGTGCGAGTCGCTATTAATGACGCGATTACTATGCACACAATATTGCTTCTGAATAGTAGCGCGGTCGTCCGACCTCATTGCCCTCAGTCAGCAAGCTTGGCTGGTGATTAATCGTTATGAAGGAGCTGTGTAATAAAATTGTGTATACCATAAACATATAACACATACAAGGCATAAACAATCTTGCATAAAGCATCAGTAAAGACGTCCTGCGAGACTGTCAAAAGTAATAAGTTCGAAGGAAGAGACGCGTGGTGCAAGCGCAGGACATGCGATATACGAAGACATGAGGTAATCGGAGAAGGTATTGTACGGACTCGCGGTGCGTTACGGTCCCAGCCGTCGCCGCCCGCCCCTCGCACCGTGTCCCGCGCCGCATCACACTCTTTCACACGCCTGCGCACAGGTGTCGGGTGTCGCCCTCGCCCTTGACGTTACCAAGTTAATTTCTTCGCATCATTATATCATTAATTCCTAGCACCTTAGAAAGGCTTTGTTTTTCTGATCGAACTCATGCTTAAGTCAAAGTAAGTTTTGTCAAAAATATTTTTAGGGTTTCGTGCCCAAAGGGTAAACGGGACCCTATTACTAAGACATCGCTGTTCGTCCGTCCGTCCGTCTGTCACCAGGCTGTATCTCATGAACCGTGATAGTTAGACAGTTGAAATTTTCACACATAATGTTTTTCTGTTGCTGCTATAACAATAAATACTAAAAATCTGAATAAAATAATTTATTTTTCTGTAAACCACATACAAACTTATGAATGCACCTGGTTACGAACATGGAGTGTGAAAGTATCCGCACTAAATAAACTCAAACTTTATAAAGAACATTTTGCTATGTGAAATCCAAACTATTTACTCCACACCATCCCTACCATTGTACGGTGATACGGAACCCTTCGTGTGCGGGTTCGACTCGCACTTGACCCGTTTTTCCTTTCTTTTTTTCACCTTTGAGTTTGAATAACGTGGGTCGCGGTCACGTGATTTATTTTTTGTTACTTTTGTTACGTACAAAATCAAATGTCTTTATTACTGTAGATACATATACTTAGCAAACGTCATTTATTTTCCTCTTCTCTACATTGGACCACTATGGGAGTAGAAGGGTGGAGAAAATCCCACAGATTGATTTTTAGATCTCTTAAAAATTGATTGTAGTATTTAACTATACAATTATTACAAATTTATTTTTTATAAAAAAGCAGCTTAAATGATTACAAAATTATCAACAGCGATTTCTGTGTTGAGTACATTAACTCCATACAGTCCCGTCATTTAAGTAATCTTGAAAATTGTTATAACCCTTTTTAGATAAACTCGCTTTCACATGGTTTTCAAATTGATCAGATGTCAATTTCAAAATCTCCAGAGGTATCTTTAAAATAATAACAATACCTTGGACACTATTTACACATATTGATCTAGTCCCAAACTAGGATTCCCTGTATCTTGGGTAATAGACAACGATGCACATACTTATATAGATAAATATAATAGATAAACAACCATGACTAGGGTAGAAACATCCGTTTTCATCAAACAAATATTTGCCCCCACCGGATCTCGAACCCGGGACCCTTGGCTTCGTAGGCAGCGTCACTGCCGACTCGGTCATTCGGATCGTCAGTTTGTAGTAGAGAATGCACTAACATTTGAAAGAATTGCTAACGTTCGCGAGTCTAAGCCGGGGCAGAACTAGTCTGTGATTATTTATTTGGTTAACATTCGCTATCACTTCGACTAAACCTTACTTATTATATAAAGGGAATATCATCGTAAAATCGAAATTAGTTAAAAATAAGGTCGTATTTTTTAACAAGATCATAATCCGCTTTGATTTGACTCTAAATCCAATGAATATTCATGAAACCGTATGACAGAAGGCGTTTTGGTCATTATATAATTTCGTACCTATAACATCAACAAAGCAGAAAAATAAAACTTTAACATCGAGATAAGTAAAAAACCTTGACATTAAACTTGGCCCGATCGCGCGAATTAATGACTTCCACGTTTTTATTTTCCTTGAGGTTTAATTTATGTGCTGTGTTTGTGACTGCGGCGTCACTCATTACAAATGCCAGATCTCAGTTAAGTAATGTTAGAATGTGTATAAAGTGTCGTATATCACCGCTGTTGACTCGTTTAATATAATCGAATAAACCGATTAATTTTATACATTCCATCGATGACGCAAGTCTTCGAATCCACGCAACGAGTGGATGTTTCCCTAACAACATTGATAAAGATGTTGGTGGGCACAGACGCGATAAACAACAATCAATTCGATAAAGTTTGAGGCCTCGCTCGTAAATTCTTGTGTGATATTAAGCATGTGGTGTGGCATAAGCACGCAGTCAAGAATCCGATCTCCGCATGGAGTGCGGACACCACTTTTATAGCTATCATCTCATTTACATGCATACTAAGTAAATTAGGGACAGATCGCAACATTAGTAGGAATAAAAGCATTATTTATACTTTATTGCGGGATGTTCTCGGTTGTTGCGGAATAATAAAAAAGAAGGGTTATCATAGCGTTAGGTCGAGAGCGGGGAGCGCGCGCGGTGGGCAGGACACGCGGGGCACGCGGACGTCGACGTTCGTCGGCGACGCATCGCAAGCAATTAACATGCTAATGAGAAGCCTCCCCGATATCATCGCGGTAATTATGCCTCTGTGCGACTATATTGTAAGGCGGTTTATATCTCGTCTTCTGTCTTAGACATCTCGGCTGCATACATTACGTTCTGAAACAATGTTAATGCAAGGCGAATCTCGAAGGTCAACAATGCATCTGTTACGAGTATTATAGTGCCACAAAATTCACACCAGCATTATTAAACGCACATATTTTATAGTTATTTGCTTCGTTACCGGGTTCGAGATTTCTCACGATTCACGAAATTTTACGATTTCCTGTTACTCGTCCACGGAGCTAGGGAAGCGCATCATTTTAAATATCTTTATTTATCATCGTTAACAAACAGTGTGGGACAAACGGCGTGTTGATTGTATCTGTTACAATCTTCGTAGCATATATGTACCTATGTCGGAAGGCAGCTCATGTTTCTTTCTTCGGAATGTCTCAGGGCCAGGGAGGATACTGTAAGTATAGTGTTTCACCTAGGCGGCTACTGAACTAGCCGCGGCGCCTCGCATGGCTATTTTTAGCGTCGTCGATTGATAGGTTCGCCGGACGGTGTGGTTCGCGGAGGAGGACGGGGCGCGTTATTTATGCAAATGTCGTAACGAGATGTAATGTCGGTGCGCGGGAGTCGCGGGGGTGCGGGCGGCGCGCGCGGCAGCCCCGGGCGCGGTAATTAGGTCCCGCGCGCCACGCGAGCCTCGCCTGCCGACCGGGCGACCGAGCGACCGAGCGAACAGCCAGCCGCACGCAACCTCAGCCCCGCACGACCACGACCACTGTGTTTCTGTGTCGCCTCCAGCACGACTAGGTTTTTCCACATTCACGACACGCCATCATCCACCGCTGCATATTTCACACAATAATAAAACTCATTGTATTCAGAAACTTAATAATTCGCCTAATTTCGCCAAATTGCTCACGTAATACAATTATTTCTATCGGACACATTTCGATCAGTTAATAATAATGACGAACTCACCGGCGTCTAATATCCGTTGCTTCACTGAATGTTGTCTGCCATGCCAGAACTGCCAGGCCTTGATTTCGTCTTCAGGTGATTTTTCTTCGCGGAACATGAGCATGACTACGCTCTGTAACAAAGAAAAACAGAATTAAAATTTAGTTGGGTGAGAAATTTCTTTCATTTTTGTCGAGAAAGGAGATCCATTTTAGTTTTTTGTAGATATAAGTAATAATTCTTAATTTATTTATCATATTTTATACTCTCAAGTTTACCCCACCTGTCGAAGATGAATAAATTGTATACTATTATTTATTTGTTGCAACCTTATGTTGGAACTGCTGAATGCCGTGAGCATTTCGCAGTACCTACATGTGTAGGCACATACTACGCACACGATTACTGTTGCCTGCAATGTCCAGCTATTACGTTAAACGAGTGCGATTACGTCGTTGCGACGAGCATCTTAATTTCATACGCATTTAAATACTCTTTGAAAGATAGGCATGTGTAACGTTTCAACCGTTTCCGTTCAGTGAAAAAGTGAAATATGCTGTTAGATTTCTATGGACGAGTTAGAAAATTAAGTGCAAAAGAAGTGGTGAGCACGAGGCGTGGTGCGAGTGGTGCGTTGCCATATAGGGCTAACGACGAGAAAGCTCCTGCGCACGTCTTGCGCTGATTGATGGAGCGGCGCGGGTGACGGCGGCGGCGGCGGCGGCGCGTACGCAGCGCCCTCGAGCCGGCCCTGCCCTCGCCTCTGACCACTATGAAAATATCGCGCCATGAAATGTAACAGCTACCTCAGCATTCCCATCACACATATCCGTATTATGAATATGCATGTAAATAACGAAAGCTGCAATTGCAATACGGCAACTATGTAAGAGCGGTACCATTCCCGATTAGTAATAAATGCCACCAGGATTCATAACTACGCCGACTCGTATAATAAAGACAGTATTTTATAGTAAATCTGCAAATTTACGAGTAATTTGTGTCAGCAAATAGCGAAGCTTTTCTACAAAGCAGGACATCGGCTTTCTCCGTGAATCGGGCGGTGTCTGCGGCGTCCGTGGATTCAACGGAACCTCGCATACTAATAGATTGTCGATATATAGGTAAATGGTAACGGTGAACTCCTCAGAGTAGCCCATAAAACATATTAATTGCTTTTAGAATTTCCTAAACTCGCGCGGTTCGCTAGCGGCCACCTGCTACAGACATCTTATCTATGTTATTATTACAGTAACAAAATTAGCACTTTTAAAGTTACCTAATCCTTTTGGTGTTTCTGTTGGCGAAATACTACTACTACTACTGATTATATCTACTAATCTTGCGGTAACACAAACTAAATATTTACAATAAAATAAAGTGTCTTGAACGTCGATAATAATTCGTAGCTTTACCTACACTTACTAAGATACTACTCTTAACTAAATGGGTTTACGTAATTTAGAGTCGATTTTAAGTTGCAATTGATATCAAACAATGTAGCTATTGTTGCCTGACTAAGATTCATTACGGGCCAGTAGACTTAACTTGTTAGAATTACGCAATTTATCAAAAGCATGCCTATGCCTAACAATGATTTTATTTACCGTTTGCAGTTGTCACAACAATCGCTTTACATATTTTATGATTGCTCTGGGGTACAAAGATATATAGCTTATAAATAAACCTCCAACGGCAACACTCACGGGGTTTCATTTTTAAATTTAGAGGATAGATAGGCTTGCGTGCACTTCATTAAAATATCTTTGTTGTAGCGCAATATGTACCTTACCTACGAAAGTACTGAGTAAAATGCATCCAACTAAATAGATGCATCCTACTTTGGTTGTTAGGATGATTTGACCGTCTTTCTGTAACTTTTACTTTGTAACTTTAGCCAAACAAACTACGGTGCATACGTCGTTGTTCAAATATACTGTTCTTTTGTATCGCATTTGATTTGTTTCCGGTATCGGATGCGAGCTGGTAAAAAATAATTTCATTAAAAGTACATCAAGAATCTTAATACTAAGTCGGTCTGCGGCTGATCAAGGCAACACGCCGCGGTGGTTTATTTATTATTGCCCTTATTTCGACATCGGCACTTAAAGTAAAGCAGTAAAATGAAATGACAGTCAAAAATGTGTGATATCAAAAAGTGAATGACCACAGAACCTTCTGGCAAAAATTACACGCGCTGTAAAATAAAACCGTAATTTTTCCCGCGGGCAGTGTGTTGGATAGGTATGCAGTGTATGTTTGTAATTTGCTGGTGTACACGGTCATGACATGACTTTTATTATTCGGCTTATGTCACGCCTGGATTACTCATATCTGCAGTTTGATATATCCCGACTGAGACCACCTACCTGCTCGGTCACTCTGTACAGTACAAGAACTTATTTTTATTGAAACGGTTGTCTGTCGGTCGGTCGCACACTAAAGTACATTTCACAAGAGTACAGTTTTGGCGGCTCTGTTCTTGGACCAGTTAGCTTCGAGTTCTCAGACCGTCAATTAATTAATCGAGTGTATCGACATTCGACCCGATTCCAGGGGCTGGGTTGACAAACTGAGTTATCTGATTAAGCACGCTTTCTCTCGCGGTGTGCGTGTGTGACACCACCCGACCGGCCACGGCGACTCTGTCTGTCGGTCCCTCGCGAGCCGAGGCGCGAACGCGACCGACACACGTCACTGTCTACGTCCTCCGCCACGCCGTGTGCCGTGTGCCGTGTGCCAGCCCGCCTGTCACATTCTCCTCTCTCTGTTCGACAGCCACTCCAAATTAATTTCAACACCATATTTGAATAAGCAACTATTTGCATACACATATGTATTTGTTATTTATTGCACACGAACAATCACGTAACGCTGATCCGTATCTGAGACCCGACGAGTCACAGTAAGAAATAAACCATTCATCTGCTTGGTTACTAATTAATTTACCTGTAGAAATCATTAGTATTCATTATCAGTTTGGATGCTTCCTTAATGGCGCATTATTACTATGCATATGGATGGACGTCTAATAATTAACTTAATGAAGATAACGTTATGGTTATGGAGCTTCGAAGCTCTATGCTGTGTTTTTCAAATAAAAGCAAATCCCGCATTCGATAAAATATACCGCACTTTCATATAACATGACGTGCTCTCGTCTGTCGGGTTCCAGATAAATAGTATAATTAAGATTGCTGCCCGAACTTGTAGCTAATCCATTTGAATATTGTTTGCTATTACTCACATAAGTCCAACACTATGAGTGAGCCTGGAAGTAAAGCATGAATCTGTGCAACATAATCAGAGTCAATATTAATGGGTGCGTTTATGTTCTTCCAACAATTGGCACGTAAAGATGGCATGCGCGGATTGTGATTACGTGCGCATGATTTGGTCGTAACTTCGAAGTGCGTGCGGGGTTCGTTAGGTAATATTACGTATCTTTAATCGCATCATACACATAATACACGATTGTAAGTAAGTAAGTAGTTAGGTGGAACAGAAGCTGCGGTCACAAGGCGCTTTTTGCTTGTCGCGAGCTTCCTCGTTAGCCGCAGGGCGCGGCGCCCATCCATCAGACCCTATCTACTTTATGACAATTATTTATGTTCACTGCGTGGCAAAACTATTTCGCTTACCGTTGCGCTTTATCGATAGCGCAGAAGTAATGTCTCGGTGCCGCGATACGATGCTGTATCTGATACGGTTACGTCTGTTTGTTAAGTGCGCCAGTTGTCTGTGTTAGTTGTTTTAACGCCTAGGTTATTTGCTGCGAATGTTCTCCGCAGTGAATGTCGGTTTCGACATAAATTCTGAGCGGAACTGTGGGTGTAACGGCCGCGCGGGTGCCACGGGACGCAGTCCGGGTGATTATTTTCACGTCAGGTGATATATACATATATATATATATATATCGTTGTTTCCGAATGCGTAAACAAAGCAAAGCTTTAACACCTTGACTGAATCACAGGTAGATAACGATATGCTGATGAAAGTAACATTGCAAGTCAACTACCTTGCAAGGTTTTTTTATTATGTGGTGCCGAGGTGCCCGAAGCTGCGGGAGATCGATCCCAGGAGATGCGCCGCTTCCTTTCAGACAAATTGCCCAGTGTTCCATCAGCGTCCAGCGCGGCGGAGCAAAACAGCCTTTGATTGAATCTCACAATACCGCACGCACGCTTCAGACATGTATAACTGATAATAAATAGACCTACAAGCGTTACGCGTTACCTGCAATAGTCAGCTCTTTTACTCCCATAAATCAGTAATTTGTTCTCTCGGTCAAGATAATTATAAGTATAAGATACTGATTCCTATAAAGAGAATAATACATATGTACCAATCATCCTACTTCCGCTAATATCAAATCTGTGATAGATAACAATATCTGTGATAAAATATGCATTAATAATGCAAGATTTGGTTAAAACTTCTAAAAATTATGTTATTTATAATCTGATTGCAATTCCCGTGTTATTTTCATCATGCTAAATCAGTGTCGTTATCTGCATAATGTCTCCATATCAGCAACTAGGTTAGGTACCTACTTATAATTTGATTGCATTAATCGCCTGCGCCCACTGTCCGTTGGCTTTCGATCGAATCGAGCAATCCCTGCGATCCGTCGAGCGTCGGATTAACATCCGAAGCCTCCTCGTAACACTAATCTGCTTAAATGTCGAGAGGAAATGTCAGATTGAGAAGTGCAGGGCAGCCCTGGACGCGGCTTAACTCGGCCTCCGATTCCGGCCGGGCTCCTAGCGAATGCTTTCGATCACGCATTTATCAATTACTTTCTAGAGCGGTGTGTGGGCGCGACAAGCAATATGATGTAAGTATTGCAAAAAAATAACACACCGGGATCATGTCCTATTCTAGCATTACTTCCGATCAAGCGTAAGAAATGCCAGAAGCACTTATAAACGACATATATAACGACAATAAACCCTGATATCATCGGTGCATCCTCACGTGTTTCGTCATTTAAGTGGGTAATAATCCATGTGAAAAATATTGCTTCTTTAAACAAAGGATGGTCACTATCTCGATCTGTTTTCCCGAGTTAGTCACCATCGTGTTTTCCCTTGAGTAGTTCGGAGGGAGGTATAAGCCGTGTGTCACGTGGAGATTGCCCAACCATTTAAGATCGGCTAATGTCACTGATTGCGGGCTCGGTCCACTACACTATGGACTACAGCTGTCTGCGCGGGCTGGCTTGGCAGCCGTGGCAGGCAGCGCTTGCGACGTGAGACGCGATGCGTATCATGGATTGACGTTAAATACGCGCGCGCTGTGACACTTCCAATATCGAGACAATGGCAAACTCTGGATTACGTAACGCCACATTTATGTCTACGACCGAAGCTGGCAAAGAAATATAATTTAACATCGAAACTAGGATTAAGGCTAAGTGCTGATAAGTAGACGTAACAATTGACTGCGGGGAAAAACTGAAAGTTATGTAAATAGCGCGCTGTTTCAGTGGTTACGTGTAGGTTATCGCATATAACATAATTAGAAAGTGTAATATGTGTATAATAGATATGCTGCAGCGTTACGCGATCCTGAAATCGAGCGTGGAAAGTTCACGCTCGGCGAAGCACGATCGGCACGAATCGGACGGACGGCAGGGCAGAGTTAAACGGAAAAATAGCGTCGGATAGCGTAAATAACTAAACTTAATTTTTTTATAATTTGGCACACAGGGATAGAGTCATTACTAAAATAATTGAGTTATTAGTACTAATATGTGGAATAATTTCGTAGAAAGTTACAACTTCGAATAATAATGCTGATGTAATTATCGGTGCTGGATAAATACCTCTGAAGATGAAACAAGAAGTACCTACCGTAAAAGTAAAGCCATTAAAGTCGTATATGTAAGCTGCGATTTTAAAATGAGGAAAGTCATAAAAAGTACATTATTTCAAGGTAGAGTTCGGCGTTGATATATTAATAACCGTTTGGGTATGTAACATCAATAAATAACCATATACTCGCATATGTTCATAAATGCATATATACTACTATATACGACTTAAATATAAATCTAGATGATACTTAATTTATAGCAATACGGTTAATGCCTTGAATTAAATAATAGCCATGCAAAAAATAATAAAAGCTTCATTCTAAAGGATGTAAACTTTTATGTCTACATATTTAAAGGGACCGTTATTCGTAGCGTTTCAGTTGTATAATTTAGCAATTTGTAATCGTTTGCTATTTTCTGAGCAGATAGGGTTCGAATATCACGGCGCTGCAGCGGCGCGGCGCAGAAGGGTCGCCATGCAGCGGATGTGAGATGCGGCGGCGCTAAATTGAGACATGCCGGCCGACTTGATTGATTACAGGTATGATTGGCAACTTTGTGGCAACAAAGCCCATATGTAAATTACAGTTTTTGCACTCACTTCTTACACGAAACCTTTATTTCGTGGTGTTGCGTATGTTATCACACGTGAGTGATTTGTGTGAGAAAATTGCGATGTGTCTCGGATGACAGCCCTTCACTCTCGCGACGACGACGGTGCGCGGGCACAGGCGGTGTGCTCCGCATACAAGTCACGGTGCGCGGGCGCAGGCGGTGTGCTCCGCATACAAGGCGGGCACACAATCCCTCTCCGTACAATACAGACTGGCCAGTGTAAAAGGCATCATTAAAGAAAGCCTTAAAAGGCGAATCAGGGCAATCATTAAATTCGCAAAAAACATTACTAAGTAAGTTGAGAGAAAACCCCGATGATAAGTAACGAAAAGCTTTCTAAATTTTTAGTATTTATGAATAGCCTCACACACGACCCTTATGACTCTCCGGTGATTTACGTCAGAAATCGCTAATACATACATATTGCCAGCAGGTACATTAGCAGCATAGTATAAAGACCGAATTAATTAAAACACGATTTCTTTGGCCAAATAAAATTTGAATATAGTAGTTAAGAAGATCTTTCTTGAGTGCTGTAATTTATATTGAGATCAAAATCATGTAGGAAAATAAAAATGCCAAGTTAGTCGTAAAAACGTATAAAGAACTGGCAGTGGTGATTAATGAAATATTTCCGATACCTTGAGCTAAGATCGTGGGTTAGGAACGGAGTCCCAAACGTGCCACCCCTCATGCGAGGTATCACGCACCGGCGGCGGCGGCGTCACCGTATGAAGATCACAGATGATTAATTGGAACAGCATCTTGTGATTGATCGGCCTGCTTTGATAATGCAAAACTGTAGCTGTACAAAAACATCGTGTGTACTTTATGCCCCGAGCAGTAACTACTACCAACCCTTCAAAAGTATTAAAATAGATAAAAGTGCTTTAAAATGTATTAATCAATATGCTCAGAATATATATTACAGCATGGGAACGTCTCAACGTCATTGAAAAAGTTAATTGAATTTTACCCTGTGTCATGCCTGACATTTGTATGTAAAATTATAGTGCCAAACACACTCGTAATCGGCATTATCGAATAACAAAAAATATTATAGGAACAAGTCAACCAAAATGTTTACTGCCTTTTTACTGGCACATGATCCCTGCACGTTTTGCTCAAATGTTAAGTATTTTGCTTCAGACATGTATAACAATCCTACCAGTATATGTAACTTGTAAGTAAAGTAGGTAGATTGTTATTTTGTATTTCGTGTACGGGCTGTCATTACATTTCGTGTCAGCGTTCATTTCGAACGGTACGCCCGGACACTTAATTAGGTGTGAAACCTCGAATTGAGTCTCTTTTGGAACAAGAAAGATCTCGCGGTTGTGGGTGATGGTATCTGGAACAAGAAAGATCTCGCGGTGGTGGGTGATGGTATCTGGTCGCGGCGGCGGGGCAAAGCAAATTAAAGAAGGGCGGTACCAGCCGTAATTACATCCCGCAAAGCTGCGCCTGCACATCATTCGCGAGAAATCTCGCACTGAAGCCTCCTAAGCACCTATTGACACGCAAAACGTTTTTGCCGAAACTTTCGCGTTCGCGTGTCATATTCGAGTGGCGTGGACAATGGGTTTAATTGGTTCCGTTTATCATTGTCATATGGCCTACTGCAGAAGATGGTTGACACAATAACAATTAACACTATAATCTATGTACAAACTATCGGTATAAATACTACTTGAAATTGCCTTTTATACAAAACCGTATTTGCAGTGACCGGCGTTAACACTATCGATGCTGACACAAAATATCGTATCCGGTCTACAGGACACAGAAAAACACCACTTAATTCCGTGTCTATGGAACAAAATTAGAAAACGTTCCCTTCTCTCGATTGATTCAAAATTTATCGACTGCTTTCATTCTAACCTTTTTAAAGAAATCAACTTGTATAAGTCTAACAGAACATTTAATATTTCTAAGTGTCTATGCAATAACTAATTTATTAACACTATGTTAAGAACAGTAACTTAATACAAAACATCACGCTCTTTTACAATAAAATAAAACATTTTCGTATTACAGAGCGTAACCGTGACTTGTGACGACAATGACATTTACCCACTCTTTTCTTTTAGTTTCCGTCGATATCTCATCAGGAAAATTGCAAGTAGAGAGTTCCGAAGTTTTAAACTATAGAAGCTATTTTCCTTACAAAAAAAAATGTCATGACCTCAAAGTCGATATTAACATTTCAATATCGACTGCCCCGGAGTAGTCAATATGTGTAGAACGGAAATTTTCGGTAATTTATCGATAGTGACTGTATGCGTATAGGGTTACCGCAAATAAACCAAAATCAAAAACTAGCTACAGTCAAGTTAATAAATTTAAAATTTTAAGTCAATAAATTTAATAAGTCATGTCAATTTCTTTAAAAAGTTCGCTTATGGAGTCTGTGGTGTGTAATATATGTAATATATAAATATAGAATGTGATAAAATATCGCCATTCTGAACATCGATTCCCTGAACTACAATTATTATCTAATTTTTACACAGTTTTGTAAGTGGATACAATAAAAATTCACTTATACAATAAAAATTTCTTTATTACGAAACGTCATTTTTACCTCTTCTCTACATTGGACCACTGTGGGAGGGGCGAAAAAAGTCCCATAGATGGATTTTTATATCTCTTAAAAATGTGTTGTGCTGAATACAATACATACATAATAAATACAATTATTACAATATTAATCATTATAAATAATAAGCAGCAATAAATAATTACATAATTATTTACAGCGAATTCTGTGTTGAGTTCAATTAATCCCATACAGTTCCGTCATTTAAGTATAATATTGAAAACTGTAATATACTTTTTTAAATTGCTCAAATGACAATTTCAAAATCTCCAAAGTCACGAGTCTAAACTAGTCAGTGATTTCTTAGGTTAACATTACAGCTATCGCTAAATTTGGAAAATGTTGTAAGGTTCTTGCGTATATACATTATATTTTGGAAAATAAATTGACTAGCTACAGTCAATTTAATAAATTTAAAATTTAAAGTCAATAAATTTAATAAGTCATGTCAATTTCTTTAAAAAGTTCGCTTAAGGAGTCTGTGGTGTGTAATATATGTAATATATAAATATAGAATGTGATAAAATATCGCCATTCTGAACATCGAGTCCCTGAACGATCAATTATTATCTAATTTTGACACAGTTTTGTAAGTGGATACATTTTTGCTCAATAATAATCTTAACTCTCAGCCCTTAAAACTGAATGCCGGATTGAAATTCCAACCTGTCGCTATTGTTTTTCCTGTGAGCATCGTTGAAGCCAAACAGCGTGCTCGTTAAGAAAACACGATGTTTTCTGCATTGAAATAATTTTATCATATTATAGACGTTATTGTTTAAGAGGAGCGATTTTATCCGGCCGGAGCGGACGTGGCTCGGCGGCGCGGCGGAGGCTCCCGGGGCGGTCATTGTTTCCTATATGGCGAATGTCAAAAGCGTCGTCTTAATTATCGGCTTCGGCCATACAATGCGGAGTCGATTGCGCCGAGATAAGCTTATACCAATCTTATTGCGAGGTATTGAATGAGATACAGAGCGGGAGCCTCGTGCACGCCATCCGCACCGGCCGGCCGGCCGCGGGCCGCACTCCGCGCGACCGCCAACTTAATAATAACTTCAAACGTATGTCGCATTATACTCCTATCTTAAATTATTCTGCCGATCTATACCCATTCAATTCAGATAGCGATACCAAGTTTTTAATACAAACAAACAAATTAAAATTAACAATGCACAAGTTGAAAACTAGAACGTATCCACAATGTAAGTATTTCCACAAGCAGTCAACTTTTTGTGTATGTATTGGTAGGCAATCGAGTCATTAGTTTGATAAAGTGAATCTTCTGGTTATTCAAGAAATCTGAGAAAAACATCTGGAATGGACATTGTTCCAACATTGTTCTCGTGATCGTGACACCATCTATTACCAGCATTTTAATGACTCCAGGGATGTGTCAGGAAACAATTACAGATATCAGGGATTTCCTTTTCCATGGGAAATGATACTTGTTGGTTTATACAGAGTACCTGGATTTTCTTTGTGTATTGACGCAATGATTTTTCTTGTGAGATAATACGTTTAATCACGCTATGGTATGAGCTTATTGTATGTTGAGTTGACATTGTTCAAGTTCAGGTAAATCCCTACCGGTCAATTACGTTGAGAATTCGTGAAAAAATATGAAAGTTTTCATATTTCAAGAAGGTTGGTAAAGGTTGATGTATTGGCATGCGTGTGCTATGTTTTGGGTATTGTAGTGCATGAATAACTAAGTGGCAAGTTGGTGTGTAAGTAAGTTGGGAGCCGGGAACCGCAACACGGGAGCGCGTAGCGAACACGGGTCGCCCGCAGCGAGCCCCGGGAGCCCGGCCCAGGCACGGTCCCGGCACGGCCCGAACACGGTTCGGGCAAGGGACGTGTAGGCGCGCTTCGGCCGAGCAATAAAATTATACACGTAACGCTTCGCTCGTAAATATTGAGCAAACATCGATTACATTTCCGCGCAGGAGCTATAATTTTGTACATTTTATTCGCGCGGACTAGTATTATAAATTGAGATGTTCTCTTGAGGCGGCGGCGGCACGGTCATGTTTTACGACGGCCGTTGAATGCACATCGACGCAGCTTTCTAAGCTCCGCCTCGGGAGAGCATCCGCTGCCGCTGGGGTAACGGCAGCCGTTAACGCCGATAGCTTCAATTGATTCCAACAATAAAAACTCTAAGTTGCAGTCGCTCGCGAGTGGGTAATGTTTATTCATGAAGCTCGTATCTGCTTAATAGTTCCGTTTAGATTGCATGAAATTAATGTCAGCACAAATAAAAGTACTTACGAGAACCAAGTAAAGCAAATCTATAGTCGACATAACTTCGTTACTTTTTTAACCGACTTAAAAAAAAGGAGGAGGCTCTCAATTCGGTTGTATTTTTTTTTAAATGTTAGTTGCCTCAAAACTGGTACTATTTATGAACCGATTTTTTTTATCGAAAGGTGGACCATCCAGATTTGACCAATTTTTGGAAAATTAGAAATCGGTCCACTAGTTTGGTTTCTAAAGAAAAAATGCTGGAATTATGATATCATCCAGGCAAACGAAATTGCATATAATTGCTTTTCTGTGATTTATCAGTGGTGGCTTAGGTCCTTGTCATAAGATTAAATTCTGTCTATAAGTACCGTATATTTGTATATATTAATGTCGTGTAATTTCGTAGTCTTGTTTTCGTGTATTTTGACGACATTCGCATCCCGGCTGATCTCGAAAATAGAACTTGGTATTTTATGTTTTTAACTTGGTGAATTATGAGTACTGTTTACGTTGTTTGTTTGCATTTTTTTCACTTATGTGCCATATATTCGTATTGTATTTAGCTCACTTTTAACTGTGGTACATAATATGTAGGTATTACATTATATCCCATAGTGCAAAGTGAGCTTTATTATATTATTAATTATCTTAAGACGGATTTTGTAGTCTCGTAATTTCCGATAACAATCTGTCATCATGTGGTCGATTTAACAATTCGTTGGCGTCCAAATCTGACAAGACTATGCCTTCCGTACTTCTGAATCATCTTAACGCAACATATATTTGTCTTTTGCATTTTTTTTGCCAAGGTCATTCACCGCTCTTTCGAGGGTCTACCCTGTAGTCTATGAACTGTGACCGCCCAGCGGCATAAGAGGCAACATAAGACGCTCCATATCTCCGTAACCCCTTGTTGCCTGAAACGTAGTACTTGATGGTGGTGCAACCGTTTCTATATTTTAGCCTCAGTCAGTGGGTTTCATCATCACCTAGTAATCTAGTACAATGACGACATTCGCATACCGACAGGGGACGAAGAACTAGGGCTTGAACTTGAAGTCGGTTTTTTTATTTTTTTTAACTTGGTGATTATATATCGTTCATTTGCTTCACGGGATATCTTAGGCGAGACAATTAAGCAGGGTCCCCCGTCACGTACACGTCGGATTATGGACAGACACTAATTGTTGTTTACTTCTGACGCATGATAGCTATATCTGCCGTTTACTGCTACATCAATGCCTCTGTGTCGAAAACTGGAGTGACGTTCAAATTAATCACTTCGGTTTGTTCGTATTGAGATGTTATATAAAATATGGTTACTAACACTATCTAGGCTAGACACATAAAAATTTTTGGACACGAAGAAGTTAACTTCCGTTAAATCTGCATTACTGGCTGTGAATTTCTAGTAAATATTTTAAGTACAATTTGATCATCTGACTCGAGATACAAATCAAACAAAAGTAGCGAACTAATAATTCTTACCTTAACGGTCTGGTTCTTCAAGGGCTTGTCTGGGTCATGGACGTATTCCAGGGTGATCCCGTAGAACTGGCCCTTGTTGATGTAGGTGATGCGGTCATCTTCGCGCCGCTGTGAGCTGCTGCTCGCTGTCTCCAGGTGGTACTTAAACCCGTAGGGTGTGAATCTGTACCAATTGTCACTTGTTTTAGAAAATGGGATTTTGGTGTTCATTACGATACGCGGATTAAAAGAATACTAATAAAAGCAGATATATGAAGGAAATTTCTTCTAAAGAACCAAGGTAGGACAGTTATTCTAAATAGTTTTTGTATTATATGAGTAATGGAACGAATCTTGGGCCAGTAGTACGAGTATACTATGTCCACTCTATTAATGGTCTTTTGACATTTCCTTATTGCGTACTTATTCAGCAATATTTTTCACTGCAAAAGTCAAAAATGTATAGGTTTTGTTCTGTCAATTATAGAGTGGACAAGATATTGTATAAAATTACGCTACAAATTACAATTGTGGTCTAGTTTAGATTGTAGGAAAGTTGCAATATTAAAACATGCTGATAAATAATAAATGCTTTAGTTGTGTAAGTAAATGCTTCTGTTGTATGGCATGAAGTCCATCAAGTTTCCTTGATATAATCTTAATAGTGCACTCTATCATCTTGTACATAGTCACAAAAGGAGAATTTCAAGTAGTTTTGGCAACAGTGCAATCTTTATAAATATGGCATAGTTGTTATGTTTGACAGTTATGTAAATGATGACTACGTATAAAATCTAGAAATTAACATAAAAAATAAAGAACAAATATTTACAAAATGTGCCTGCAAAGATAAATGTAAACTGTGTGTGCAACTACAATAAGAAAAATAAAACAAGTTTCTGCGCACATTTAGAAAAAATGTGATTTCTTCTCCGCGATAGTAATCTGCAAAACATACTTGACGAGTCGACAATAAAGTTTCCATGAACCAAGCAATAAAAGTGGGCAAAAAGTGTAAATCTTAATTGCACCAAGTCTCAGTAAAGCTTGTCCGGCGTGTCGTTACATAAAAGCATGGCGATCCAGTTTGGAGTGCGCAATGAAAAACAGTGTTTTCTCGCGATTTCCTACAGCGGAAGGAAAACCCCGGTAAATTAGTCGTGATCGCGTGCTGTCTCTCGTTAGCCGCGGCACGATAGCTGGCGCGGGCACACAGGCGACGCCGGCGAAGCGTCGCGCATGCGCCTTGTCGCCGCGCGATCTGCACCCGACTCCGCACGCCGAACCGACGGCCGCGCAACGCCTACACAACACCTTCACTTTAGAGAAAACCCCAATTACAAACTACAATGTTCTCTTATCTATCGTAAGTAGGGTAACACGAAACTGTGTTTTCAACGAGATTACTGTAAAGCAATAACAACATTAATATATTATGTATGGTCGTAGAGGATCGTCGATACAGTGTCATTCGGGTATCTACATTTGTTGTGTCAATGTCATTGACTCAATGTATTCCACTGACATAGTACATATTGTAGGTACTTACATATTACAGCCAATAAACAACGAAATTACGTTAACTTTCGCATCAAGTAAAATGGCTCTAGTGTTGAATAATTTCTTTAGCAAACATGGTGCATCAACACACGTGCTTTAATAATGGACTTTAAACGACCAGTAACAAAGCTGCGGCTACACCATTAAGGTTTTATTGAAAACAATTTGGAAAACAGCACCGCTGATGTTTGCGATTCAACCCGAGCATGCGAGATAAAAGCCATGTAATGCAAACGCGGTCGGACAGTGACGGATCGGCTCGGCGCCCGCGCAGTTATCTGATGCTCTCTAAGTGATTCCGAACGCAATTTCCATTTGCGACGTTGCTCTCTATTGTCATTGCACCAACCCTTTGTGTGTACGCAACGTTAACTGGCCATTTTACTTTGAATTTATTATGATGCAATAAACAGTTTCATCGTCGATTCGTTTTATCTTGTAGCGACACTTTTATGAAGTCCCGAAGCAAACAATCTGTACATATGTATTATTTTGTTATTAATTATATTCGAATAGAGAAGCTTCCATATGTACAGATATACCACGAGTGAAAAAAATGACACAAATCTTTCAGCAAAATAACGAACGCTTACAAAAGTGCGTATTAAATCACACATTGTTGTCGAAGGAGCCACTTCATTGCAAATTTCAGCAACGCAGCAGCCGAAAAAGGGCACTTCCTGCGCGAAGTCAAGAAAGCTCATGAATAAATCAATCGAGGAGGCGCGGAAATTGATGAGAGGACGCAAAAACGTCTCTCAACGATCGGCAACAAAGTGCTGCCAATAAAAATACAGAACACGACGAGATGAGGACGACGACAGAGGCGGGGTCCCCGCGGAGCGCTGGGCCTTCTCCTCCGCCAAATTAAATGCGCATAAATCTACCGTGGCTTCTGTACTATTTCGTGTTTTCAATACGTTTTAAGGGATATAAAGATTATACAAGTAAGTAAGTCCAACAAATAGTCAATTATCGGAAATTGTCAAACATCTGCGTGTTACCGAATGTAAATTGGCGGAGGTAGCGGGACGAGGAAGCCATTGCGCGCTCAAGCAACAAGCACCCGCTGATGGAAATTGAGGCTCCATTGTGCGCTGGCGACGAATGTCCAACCTGACACAATGCTGGGAGCTCCCCTTGGCTTTTATTCGGTGAAACTGGCTTGATTTCTTTATGTGTATTGTGCATCTCGCGGTATCGACTCTACAAATAATATTGTAAGTCCATACATATCAGAATCACATATCATGAACAGTTATGCCTATAAGGAAGCTCGTCTTTGGAATATTAGTCGTTATCTAGGTAGGCTCTATGTGATAGCATGTCGGCGGTGTAGTAGCGCGGGCGCATCGGTTTGCTGGTGTAATGAGAACGCTTAGCCGGCAGTAATGGCGCTCGGCAGATTACCGGGTGCCGCTACCGCCCCGCCCGCCCTCGCACGCCACCCGTCACAGCCACCAGCACACTCCTCATTGCATCTGCGCCACAATCATTTACTCTCCTCCATTGTAACTAACGACCGAAGGAAATTGTTTAAGCAACTACCGGATACGTGTTGGAATCGCCTGTAGAACGCTCCGCATTAAGGCTAGATAGCGCATCATGACTTCCCTGTTCGAAGGATTCACCGTCAGAGATAATGTACAAAGGAAATTGGGAATTATCTCTCACACGCATCAAGCAGTGGAATGAAATGCTGGTTCGACACGAAGGACTCGAGTGCCAAGTGTAGCGGAATGCAGTTAAAAGTGCACCTACATTTGCTCGTCGGCTCACGAACGGCGGCGGCGGCGGCGGCGGACAGATGTAAGGTTTGCGTGTCGAGCGCAATCCCGGGCCATGCCAAGATATTGCCGACCGCGTTAAGGCTTCAATGAATTTTTAAATTAAGTGACATATTAACAATCAGTAATGCTTTACTTTTATATATGTCCGACCTAATGATACTGAATGTTTCGGAGACTTAAAACCAACACTTTTTGTAACGGTATGTCGGTCTCCAACTCGACTTAATATTCGTGATAGGAAAATAAAAACGCAGCTTCTTTCGATAGAGTTAATTGGTTCGTAAATATCGTTTCGTATAAGTTGATTAAGTTATGACCTCTAAAAAGCTTACTTCTATTGGTTGGTGTTGGCATTTGGAAAGCA
This sequence comes from Argyresthia goedartella, assembly GCA_949825045.1. Taxonomy (NCBI): domain Eukaryota; kingdom Metazoa; phylum Arthropoda; class Insecta; order Lepidoptera; family Argyresthiidae; genus Argyresthia; species Argyresthia goedartella. The sequence goes on from OX463810.1 coordinate 20,245,767, forward strand.
AACAGTTGATATTGGCTGGGGTATCCACCCGGGCTTAAGTGGTCGTTAAGTAATAGTCCAAACACGAACGGGTCGGGAGTGCAACGCAGCCAGCAGGTACGCAGGGTATCTACTGGTCCCGAGACGTCCTCCTGCCGACTTCGGTAATATAAGACGGTAGAAGCGACCGCGTTATTTGGCCCAAATGCAAGCAAGTAATTATCGAGATAATAATGCTAATGCACTTATCGTGTCAGCGACTGCTTCCGTCGCGCCTCGGCTCACTCAGTCAGCCAGCGACAATGTCACATATTTTATTTTTGAGCGTGAACATTTGTACATCGACCAATACTCGAAGTAGTAAAAAGGTAAAATTATACAACATCGACACGAACGTACTCACCCTCAACATAATTGTGTATTATCCAAGTTATCGTTGGCAGGAAAAAAAGTTGATTTCATTATTCATAATAATCAGTTACGTATACTCAATCAAGCTGCGTGCGAAATGTTAATAACTGGTTGCCTATTACGACTAACACTGGCTGATCGTCTCTAGTAAACTCATAATTTTTCACAGCAACCTTTTGAGAGTTCAATGACAAAAACAAGATCCATCCATTGAATATCTAATATGCTACGTCTAACAACTTTTCGATTCTTTAGCATGCCATGGCTAGAGTGCTAATTTCTACCTTCGTTATCATAATGGACACAATGACATTACCTAGAAAAGGAACATAGTGGAACACATAATTAAATACATACATTCAAAGACTTTTACTTGCATATTCAGAGGTCACGCCCAACAATTTAGCACCTCCTAAAAGCCGTTCCTTCGTAAAAACAACGTTTCTGAATGTGTATGTGATATGGGTACACACATATATATGTGTGCGTTTTTGTCTCGATAATAATTTTCCTAGAAAGGGCGTCCGCTAACAACCACACGCGCGGAGGTGCAAAGTGATCAGTCAATAAGGTCCAAGTTCCACGCCGCTAATAGTACCTCGCATACATACATACGGCTTTCTTTTTTCCACTAACCGATGAAATTATTATCAGATAAATCATTTTATCGGATATATATAGTATGTACGATGATGATAGCATTGTATGATGCCTTTAGGAGTGATTTAATTTATTTCAATGAAACCTATCCTAAAAGTGTGTCATTATTTTACACATTTCCACTGCATGTGTTGTTCTCTTATCGTTAATTTATTGATGAGACAACTGAATATGTTTATAGGCGATAAGTGATATTTATTCATCGTGAATTTCTTTGTGAATGTTAACATATATTTGTTTGAATACAATGGCGAGCTGCTGCCTTTGTTCTAGTCATCAATAGAGTTATGAAACATTGCGTCTCCGGCAAAGAGTTCAAGATATTTTGTACAACCTGTATGGTGTGGTCTTGCTAAAACTATAAATTTTATAAGGGACAATCCCGCACACTATATGTGAAAATATGTTATTAAAAAATATAAACCGAATGTTGATGCACAATAATGCAACAAGATGATGACATAGGTGGTAACTAGAAGGTGTAATGCAATGAATCTGAAGAAAAAATGAGGATGATCATTGATGATGATGATGTCGTTGACAATGATACACGTTGATTGTGTAAGGCGATCGTCCAACAGGCATCCTTTAGTCACGTCTTTCATGATCTCGGTTATCGTTGAAGTTCTGAGTTTCCTTGGCCCGTGATATTATAGAACGTTTTAGAGCTGCGCTGTAATTAGGTGAAGTACTTACAATTTAGGTATTTGTATCTTGTCGGCGTCGTTCTGCCTGCCGAAGTCATGCCAGGGTCGGGTGCGGGGGGCCTGCGAGGGGGAGTGGTGCGCGGAGGGGGTGCCCCGCCCGTCGTCACCGACACCGGGCTGGCAGATCACCGTGTAGTCGAACGACTGTACAACAGACAAACAAACACACCATGTTCATAACAAGAATGGGACGACACTTCCGGAAATAGCAGAGGACTGTGAGACCAGAACAGTAAGACAGAAACAGTCAAAATATGTCATTTCGTGCATGGAAGGGACTGATGGATTTTCTGATAGCAAGCAATTCGTACTTGTACCTAGGAGGTGGTCATAATTGAATATGCGACACGTTTAGTGTTACAAAACGTTAAAAAGCCAAACAGCAGGTTGATAAAAATCCTACAGAATTTATTGACCTACATAAACATATTTATGATTAGTAATTTGTAGATTAATGGGGTCTAGTGTGTTTCACGCTTGCTTCTTTCACAGGAGATGCAGGTTCGAAACCTGACCAGGTACTAAAAAGATAATTTATTTATCTCAAGGATTATCGGAGGTTCAGTGTTTCGGATGACACGTGAAGCTGTTGGTCCCGGCTACTATCGCTACCTGGTAGTGGTCGTAAAACCCCTCCATCAAGCCGCACTGAGCCAGCGTGGTGGAGTATGACTTAATATTACTCGTCTCCGGGTACGCCTGTGCCCCTCGGTGAGGACATTAATGGGCTGCATTTATTAATTTATTTACTATGTTGTTTGACAGAAACTTTTTCTGGTTACTGCTTAAATTATATACACGAGTTACATAAACTGCTTCAGTGTTGGTTACTACCTCTGTGTGTCGCAATCACTGAACAATAGATAAGGAAAATGCCTCTCAAAAGATATAATCAATACATAAATCTATTGGATGCATTGAATAATGATGATAGTCGCGTGTGACGAATCAAGAGTCATCGTATCAGTCGATGTACACTGTTGCGGCGATGTAGTGCAGAGTCATATAGTGACTCCAACTACAATCATGTAAATTACAAATCTCATTCATTTATGTACGGGTATTCTAAGTATTGTTGGCATCCAAAGAATATTGATTATCACATTTGTGTTGCTTAACGTGGTCAAATCCCTTTAATGGGATACGTCACTTGTATGTGATTAAGTTATATGAGAAAAAACTCCACAGATTGTGTTGAAATAATAAAATGTTTACAAATTATTTCTCGGTAAAAAATATGCGTCAATGTTTTGAAAGTCAACAAATACCTAGATTGTTATAAAGCAAGGATAACTGTTAATTTAATTATTATGGTCATCTATAAGACCGCTCGTTTCCATGACATCAGCAGCTAGAGAGATCAATTTCTAGGTATCTCGAATTATCCACTAATAAATATTTTGTGGAGTCATAAAATGTTTTCCATCGTTGGTGTGGGGTGTTATGGTAAAGTGAGCTGCACTGATCGAAACTACTGTGATTCGAGTAAAAAGCACGAATTAAATAGTAGTTATTAAATAGCTAATGGTTGCTTAGTGTTCTATGACTATAAATTCACGGAATATTCTAACGATGTAATATTAACAGTTTCGTCATTACGACGGTCAAAATATTGGTGTCGCAATCACTATCAACTATTGTATAATTAGGTATTAATTTATGATGATGGAACCTCATTAAAACATCATTCTGAATACGTCATTATTGTTTATAATTCCTATAACGTTTAATTTATTTAAATGCCATCGATGTCGTTTCTAAGTAGTCGAATATCTACTAATAATTAACTGTTGCTAAGAGTTATTAAACATTAAAGTATGTGCCTATATTTGATACCCTGTGTCATGGGAACACAGGGTATCCCAGTGTTTGTTTCTTTACCCCCAGCCGGTTATCGAAACCGGGACCTTTCGCGTGGTAGGCGGAGCCACTACCGCAGCGCCACAGAGGTCATCGTTATCGATCACAATGGAATACCTGTCGTACTTTAGTTGACACCAGTGTTGCTGGAATTATATTTGGCTATATCGCTAGTCGCTTAAACCCAAAGGAATTTATTCTGATGTGTAGGATAACATTCGAAAATCTAAATTGAATGAGAAAGTATTTTTTTGCAGTTGGTCGGTAACGGTAACTATCACTATTTGTTGTACGCGTTAGCATGGCTCCTGTCAACCACTGTACGCTCGTGATTGGGTTAGCGATACCTATTTATTGCGTGCAACGTCCAAAATTACTGTCGCTTAGCGTATCATGGTAGCGGTCGGGGTGAATGCGCAGTTGTTCAGGGGTTCCAGACCTAAAGGACTTTTGCATTATTTTAATCTAATTCTGTCGCACTGATACCGTTTTCAGGGTTCCGTACCCGAAGGGTTCCAAACGGGACCCTATTACTAAGACTTCGCTGTCCGTCCGTCTGTCCGTCCGTCCGTCTGCCACCAGGCTGTATCTCAAGAACCTAGCTAGAGTTGAAATTTTCACAGATTATGTATTTCTGTTGCCGCTATAACAACAAATACTAAAAAACAGGATAAAATAAATATTTAAGGGGGCTCCCATACAACAATACCACATACAAACTTATGGATGCACCTGGTTACGTACATGGAGTGTGAAAGTAACCGCACCAATAACTTTGTAAATAATATTTTGCTGTGTAAAATCCAAACTATTCACTCCACACCATCGCTTCCATTGAACGGTGGTACGGAACCCTTCGTGCGCGATTTAGACTCGCACTTGACCGGTTTTTTATATTTTTACCAGTCGATGCCCGCCGGTGCGCTCGCGCAAAGTCGTGTAAAAATGGGCACTCCATACAAAGTTTTATCCCGCCATTTCCCCCCTGCCATAATACGACCCTGACGCTAAAATCCAAAAAATGGCCATTTAAACGTGTTTAGACGTAGGTATAGGCCTGACATGCAACTACACAGTTTTTGGGTTTCAAACAACTTTAACACCCCCCACCCTTCCCGCCTTTTCCGACTTGTGGGGGCAGAATCAAGAAAATCTCTGACGGACTTAATCGCCTCCGTTGTTCAACTTCATAACTGCCAAATTAATAGATTCATATGTCGACTAGTTTCTGATTTTCATACATTTCTAACCCCACCTTCACCCCTTGTGGGTGCAAATACCGATACAAACTTCACTGAACTGAAGTGTAACAACTATAAACTACAAAACCACCTACCTGCCAAATTACAGCTTCGTCAAGTATTTTTTTATGTCTATACAAAGTTAACCTCTTCATCCCACCCTGAGCGGGGAGAATTTGAAAAATTACTACCTTAGTTGACGTCTCTTACCTAAAAACTACCTGCTTGCGAAATTTAAATTTCATAAGTCTTTTTTAGGGTTCCGTACCAGAAGGGTTCCAAACGGGACCCTATTACTAAGACTCCGCTGTCCGTCCGTCCGTCCGTCCGTCCGTCTGTCACCAGGCTGTATCTCAAGAACCTAGCTAGCTAGAGAGTTGAAATTTTCACAGATTATGTATTTATGTTGCCGCTATAACAACAAATACTAAAAAACAGGATAAAAGAAATATTTAAGGGGGCTCCCATACAACAATTCTTTCAATACCACATACAAACTTATAGATGCACCTGGTTACGTACATGGAGTGTGAAAGTAACCGCACCAATAACTTTGTAAACAATATTTTGCTGTGTAGTACGGAACCCTTCGTGCGCGATTTAGACTCGCACTTGACCGGTTTTTTTATTTTCATACAAACATCAACCCTCCATTTCCCCCCTTAGGGCATGAATTCCACCAAGGCCTTCCTTAGTGCTACCCTTAGCTATATAAGGAACCCTTGTGCAACGTGTCATGTCTCTAGGGCCAGCAGTTTAGGCTGTACGTCTACGATTTATCAGTAAGTCAGTGAGTCAGTGAGTGGAAGATACGCGCACATGCAAATGTTATAAAACTGTAAAAGAGCTGTGTCTGTAATTGAAGATATTCCAGAAAAATTAGCGGGATACCAAGCCCAAAGTGTTTTTTTTTGTATTTATAGCGATTGATTTTGTAATGATTGCGACGATTAGTTTAATCCATCAAATCATTTGATTTTGCCAAAAAAAATGTGCCGATGTGCAGAACAGCGGTCGGGTCAATGCTCGCTACTGCCAATCTAACTCGAAAGACTATTACGCGACGTTTTCCTCTACTGCAAGGCATATTTCTGTCTACTTCCTTAAGGTCTTGTTGTCCCATTAAAAAGCTGCAGTAGTCAGCTACAATAGATGGCAATTTAAAGTTACGTTGATGTAGTTTGGAGTTGTGCTTTACGTCAAGATAACAAAGAGGGAATAAATAAGCGTCCAATCTAGATCATTGTGGTAGCTGTGTCGTTGGTTCGTGAGAGCCACACCTCGCTACAATAAAAGCCTTCAAATTCACTTGTCACCGTAATCGCAGTCATATACAAACAATTAGATATTGAAAATTGATTTTAATAACGTCGCGTTAACACACCAAGGTTGGGTTGTACTTGTAATATTTTTGAATGAAGTAACTTGTACTGACAACTTTATATAATACATTTGTATGAAGTTCTCAAAGTTATTTAGAGAATAGTGTTGATTCACCTTCGTACTGGTGGCACTTAGAGGACGTCATACTTATCGGTCCACTTGTCCAACTTGCATCATAATGGCTTCGAATGGTTTGGAACCTGTTATTTAATCATTGCTGAAAACTCCTCCAATCCAAGTGCGAGTCCGATACGCGCACCGAGGGTTCCGCACGAATCGCATATTTTTCAGTGAAAGAACAACAAATTTACAAATTTAACCCGAATGTACGAGTGAGTACTAGGTTGCTCGGAAAGTGTCTGCAATCTCAATCTTATATCGATATACTTCACATGTAAGCAATTCTAACAGGAATACCATTTTATCCATTGAATCTTACATTATCGTATACGATTTTATAAATCTGCTCTGCGTCTACAATTAGAACTGGTTTAAGATATCTTAAATTGAAAACATAAAAACATTGACCTTATCGAGCGCGGGTGGGCTTCTGTGATAATGCCATTAGAGCACATTTCTGTAGTTTATCATGATGTTGCAGTTTGGTTCCTTGTTCAAATGTAGGAGAGTCTTATATCAAAAGTTTAATATGATCGCCATCAAGGAAATGTTGGCACTCTGGGGGATATCCTCAGGTATAACATGCATAATGATATAAGCTTCATGGTATATGGTGATTGTGGAGTGTAGTTGTATCGTGGTGTGTGTTGGTTGTGGTGTGCGTGAGGCCCGCGCCCGGCCCGGTCCCTGCTGGCTGACCTGCTGCACGGCGGCGTGGTCGCGCGGCGTGACGGCGTCCGCGCCGATGCCGCTGTCCGGCGAGGGCAGGTCCACCGTCAGCCCGGCCGCCGCTATCACACTTTTGCTGTGGTAGCGCGGTGCTGAGTAGCGCTCGCCGAACGCGGCGGTCGGCGCCGGCTCGGCGTCCCCGTAGGGCGGCGCGGCGCGCTGCTGGTAGCCGTCGCCGACGAAGTAGGCGTCCCGGTAGTAGGGCTCAGCAGCGAAGGCGGCCGACTGGCGCGGGTACTGGTCCCCGTAGGGTGTCGGGCTCGGCGTGCCCGGCGCCGCAAACATCTGCGCGGCGTACATGGTCGCGTCCGGCAGCAGCGAGCCAGCGGACGAGGCCCGCGAGGGCACCGGCGACGGCGAGGCGGCCTCGCCCTCCACGACCTGCGGACACACGCGTCGATTACACGCGCTCTCCCACGACACCGGCCCGCTTCGCAGCGTCGACGCGTACATGCCGCGTCGAGCTCACAGTCACAGCTTCACCAGGGCACTGAGTTAGTTTCGATGTTTACTAGAGACACACGGACACGATAATAAGGGTGTTAGAGTCGAGATATCCAAAAGACACTGGGGCCGGGCTAGGGCGCGGGTGGGTATAGGCGCGGCTAGTGCGACGCGGGCGCGCGGCTCGACGCATCGTCCGCTACGCGCGATGTAGACATGAGTGCGATGGGTAGGGAGTGTGTGAGTGCGTGCGTGCGCGCGCGGCGGCAGCGTGCGGCAGTGTGACGCACCTTATGTCGCGGCGGCTTGAGCGCGTGCTCGGACTCGTCGACCACCTTGCGGCTGAGGTCCTCGGGCTCGCGCTTCACGAGCCCCGCGTGCAGCAGCCCCGACAGCTCGCTCAGCTCCGCCCCGTGCGCGCCATTGGTCGTCTTCAGCGCGCCGCCGGCCCTGCGGAGGGGAGAGGGGCGTGTTACTGACGTGTAATGCGCGCGCGACGCCCGGCGCCACTCTAGCGACGTCGCTGCGCCTGCGCGCTCGCTCGGCGCCAGCGCTGGCTGCGTCACTCTCACGCTATATCACTATTCCTATGAGAATACTTTGTTTTCCTCGACTCTTATAAAATTTGCATACAGATGGCTCGCAGGTAATATCAGAATGATCGGAATTTTTTGCTTGAGTAAATCCCTATTTATTAATCTTTTATGTAAATTGAATATGTTAAACAAGTTATACCTTCCTAACATATTTTAATCACAATTATTCTCAGATGTTTTTGAGCAATAAAACTTTACCGGTGTCAATTTACTCTGTAGACTTGTAATATATACCTACTTAATTATTTATAGAGGATCTCCCAATTTGGAATATAAGCAAATATAGAATGCGATTGAATGGGTGTACTAATACTTACACCTACCTACCATTTCTATAGCACTCAAGGTCACACTTAACACTTCTAACGTAAGTACAATTCAACCATTGAAGTGTGCATTAGCCTCGGACGACTTAATACAATTCAACGTCACGAGAATAAATAGTCAATAATGTTAAGAGTTTAATGCTGCAAAATTAATTTTCACGTAAAACTATTTGAACATCCCAGAAAAATATAATAAAACTTGATACGAAATGCTTATTTGACTGATTGATGTCCTAACACATCCTTTAAATAAAATTAAGGAGGGGTCGTCTCACTCACGAAGGGGCATACAATACATGGAGCAAGGCGCCCACCGCCCTGCGCACACGCATCACGTGTCAGTGCTTGCCGATTTATGATTATTGAAGGCATGTTTCATCGGCGTCCAGATGTTTATTTTAGATAAGCGCCTCTCTCCGCCACTATTTCATGCGTCCGAATTGGGCGCGCGACCTCCTGTGTTTGTTCCCGACGCGTCGATGGCTTATTCGCAACTTGGCTGCTTTGGCCTGGATGTTGAACTGCCGACTCATAGTTTAAGTGACACTTAAAGTCATGTTGGGCAGATTTCAATGACAGTATGACATTAAGCTGCGGTTGCGAGCAGCAGTTTGTGCGTTGTGTGCAACAATCACATTGTTTTTCAAATAATATGAGAAGAATTTTAAAAATGTTGCTTTCTTTTTGGCTGCTTTCTCTAACAACGTGTGTGCGTTTAAGCTAGCTAGTAAACAAAATATTAACCTTAACAACTAACCTCAACTAAAATCGAATAGCCAGAATTGGGCATTTATAAGTATTTAACTTTAAACGGTGTTTAAACCAACACATCCTAAAATGCGTGCTGGATGGGAACAGCACCGTGGCCAATCGGGATCCTCGCTCTCCGCTCATCTTGTACAATTTATTCCAGCGGTTTGTGAGCGAACACAACATGTGTGAAATCGCTCGGATCCGATTTGACGCGATAAAGCGGTGACGTCGAGACGGCTCGAATATTTCGTAAAGTGGAATTTGCAAATTAGAGGGTATACGAATTTTCGGCGAGTGTAAAGGTTGTTTGTTTATGTAGTTTGTTTTATTTCCGAGTGAAGAGTAAGGATTATCCTTTTGACAGAGATATACATATGTCAATCGGCAATAAAATGCTGACAAATTGATATTAAGTATTTATTGGCGACCGTTTTTCTTTTGTGGAGTGGCGGTTGTATATAGGCTCTGCTGTCGAAACGAAAGGTCCCAGGTACAAATCCCGGCTGGAGAGGATAGAATTAGATCTCCTGGCCTTGAATATTTGTAAGTGAGTGACGTCACTATTTCTGGTTCCCATGGCACAGGGTATCGTACTGTGGGGCCAGAAGTAGTGTATGTGCCTGTATAAAAATATTTCTGTTTATGTTTGTTTATTTTTAATGCAATACGTACCTAATCCAAGGAACATAAATGTTTTTGATCATAAATTTAGTTTTTTTTTTATTTAAAATTAGCTGCATCAGCCCAATGCTAAATCTAATCCCGCCACGGTGTGCCGGCGGCGAGGCGCAAGAGATCGCGCATTCTATTCAGACGCTGGCGCATGGACAAAGCACAGTGTTTGCTATGTCATTTGTGACTGGTGAAATACGTTGACAGCTGATGTACTTGGGTGCAGAAAAATGAAGTGTACCACCTAGTTATTTAACATAACATAAACATAAACATTTACATACAGGCGTATACATTGCTTCGGCCTCAGACTAGGATAACCTGTGTCGTGAGAACCAGAAACAGCGACGTCACACACATATAAACACCCCAGACCTGTTTTTTTTCCTTCACCACCAGCCGGGGATCGAACCCGGGACCTCCCGCATGATAGGCAGAGCCGTAACCGCTGCACCACAGAGATCGTCGCTTTTTTTTGCATTAATACATAAATTTAAAAAAAGAATTAATACCATTAATTAAGCGAATACATCCTATTTCACAGATAAATAGATTGTCAGTCAATCAGACAGTCAGTGTACTGTAATGCAATTAAAAATCACAACATTAAATAAACTAGTTTTGTTCATGCTCCATCCCTGTTTGCTACGCGCGGCACAGCGGTTATAGTCTCGGCAACGCGTTACGTGCTACGAGGTCGCGTAGTACAGAATGAGTTCAGGCATCGCGTTGTAATCTATTGCAGGCGAAATACATTAATTAGCTTGTGATGACATTTTTAGGCTATGTTCTAATTGCTCACTCAGTGAGCGGCTGAGTGTCTTGTTATATTTGACACTTCGTTTCTATTCAAACGGCGCCAAATTACGCGCGCACTGTGATAATGGCCAATTTTATGACAGGTCACAAAAAAGAAAATAAAGTAAGTAGTATAAATTTGTCATTAGATGTCGTTGGTAAGATATGTTTTTTTTAAATGTTTTTAATGCCAGTTGCCAGTTTAAAAGAGGCGCAGCTTGGCAGGAAATGCTTTTTTGATGGTGATTGACTTAGGCAAAGCTGGTCTTTGACGAAACCGGAGAACAAGAACATTCGCTTGTCAATTACGTTATCCTCTGTTTTGTGATTATTACGACATCTATTCTTTCGGATCTTTGTGACTTCTTTCCTTGACTGAGTTTTGGTTTTCAATCCGAAATCATTGAAAAATAATCATAACCATAAATAATCAACGCTATCTGTCACACTTTTCAGAATTACCCCCCATGTATAGGCTGCGAGCTAACTGTCACTACGCTGGCGAAGTATGCCAAAACACGCTATGCAATTAGGTGATAATGAGTTCATCTTTAAAACCCACTACACAAGTAGGTAGAGTTCATATTTATTTTCTGAACATATACTGAAACTCTTTGCTGATTTATTCAAAGATTTTTGTCTGGCAGAGTGGCATTGAAAGTAAGAAGCGAAACAAGGAAAGGGAGATTTACGTATAGCTCTGTCTTCGTATACCTCGCGCCAAGAATTACGAGCGCTGGGCGACTTTAGCGGGAATTACTGCCCATAAGTACAGGTATTGAAAAGTGACTACAAATTCACGAACGATTCACGAAGTATAGCTAATTTGTCGCTAAGTTAGCTGATCTGTCTTTTATGCGCTAACTGTCAGCCGTAATGTCAACAAAGCTTTAATTACTGCCTCTTGATATATTTTGTTTACTTTACTCACACAGAACTGTTGCTCAAGCAGGAATTAAAATCACCAGAATGAAAAAGTGTTCGAGTTTAGATTAAATGAACCTTACATCATTGTACATAAGAGTCACTAACATTTCGATTTTTGACGCGTAATTGTAAGATAATAACTGTAAGATTGCAACTGTTTAATGATTTAGCTATAAAATGCATAGTTAAGTATTTTTTCTAAATCAAAAAAATACATTGAATTAATCCACTCCGATCTGAGATGAGAAACCATAAAATAAACGAGCACAACGGATGCCGCACAAAATTCCCAAACTGTTAATCTGATATCAGTGTCGTGTTGCATCAGATTAGCATAACAGTAACAAATAAAGCGGTACGATCGCTCGTCTCCTACTCAAGTAACGTTTTACATGCAAATATACATTTTCTTATCAAAGCGGCATCGGAATGCGCTCGGATGCAATTGCCATTATAATTATTTGCAATGTTTACTTAACACCCTTTCACACATGATGAGATCTCGACAATAGAGAGATGAGGGGAGTCGAACCTGGGGCTGCGCAGTTGCGATCCTTCAATGCTCTTGAGTCTTTGATCGGAATACTCTTATGAATTTAGTTTTTTTTATGAAATTCATTTTTTTCAACAGCTTTTAATTGTGCCTATAGTTAAATCTAAAACGATCTAAACGCCGACGAAACTTTCAGATACGAATATTGTACGATACGAATGTTCTACCTATAATACCTATGATTTTTTGCGTAAATTATATCCATTGAAGGGTGTCGACAGAACACTCCACTGCCCTTTGACGTATAGGTAACCTCGCGCCACAAATTAAGAGCGCTGGGCGACGTTGGTGGGAATTACTGCGCATATGTAAAGGTATTGAAAAGTGACTACTCATTCAAGGCCACCGCTCATAACTCGTGGCGCGGGGTATACAAGCATGTACAAGTACGGAACACTCGATTACAACCATCCCTGCCGTAGTATGAGTAAAAGTCAAAGTTCTTTGTTATTGTAGATATTTACACATACTTTAGCTAACGTCATTTTTTGCCTCTTCTCTACATTGGACCACTGTGGGAGAAGCAGGGCGTAGAAACTCCCACAGATTGATTTTAGATCTATTTTTAAAATTGGTTGTGCTTAACTAAGACAAATATTACAATATTGATTATTATGATTAATAAGCAGGAATAAATAATTAAAAAATTAATAACACCAAGGTCTGTGTTCAGCTAGATTAACCCCATACAATCCCGTCATTTAAGTAATCTTGAACTTGAAGCAATCTTGCAATATTACGTACGTTTGGTTATGAGCTTTACAAACAAGTTAACAAACTTAAGTCCCTGTTATCTCGAGTATCGCATTCTAGCGCGAGGAATAACCTGAACGTTATGGGCTCTGTCATGCAAACACCTCCACAGCTATAACTGTCGCCGTAAAAACTTTTGACTGTAAACCCCCCAATTTATTGTCATATGAAACCTTCGGTTGATTCAACAAATAATTTAAGTCCGTGGTTCAAAAGTAAATAAAAGTTTACTTTATTTTTGTACTATATTACATAATTAGTAACAGAAACTCAACTAATGCCTTTACCACATCGTAATAGAAAATGCTTAACTCTTTTTGTTTTGTTTAGTTGTTCTACATAATTGTTGTATTTTTATTAAATTACCGCATACTTTTTAAAATCCAAACCCCAAAATTTTAGCGATGATAGATGTATTTGAAAGGCAAATACTTTAATTGTACTGCGGGAGCCTAGCGGTATCTAAAACAGGATCGATATCAACGAATTGGGATTAAATTTTGTATGGGAGAAGTGAATTGAGGAGTGGAATTGAAGGGCAGATAAGATCTAGCGCCGAAGTAACTGTGAGGTTGTCATGCCTCATATAGTAGGTAGTAGTAATAGGTAGTTTACCCAACGAAGTTGCTATCGCGACACGTCGCATGTCGGCGACGGCGGCGGCAGCGGCGGCGGATGTGACGATCGTAATTCCATTCGATTTGAATGTATCATTCGACCGAATGTAGGTTTATTGCCACTTTTCTCACGGAACTAATACATTATCACAAACCTTCATTTGTATATGATTGCGCTATTTATCTCGATCATTGTAAATGCTTGTTTAGTGTCTTTAATTTCCTTCCAAAAATACTTTACATAGAATAATCGCGCTCGCTCGCTACTTTACTGTTTGACTATGTGTGTGACTGTGTGTATGTCTGTTGTGGCACTCTAGAGCTCAAACGGGTGGACGGATTTTAATGCGGTTTTTTGTAAATGATAGAACACTTCCCTGCGACGGTTCTTAGCTATGATTTATCAAAATAGGTTCAGTAGTTCGGAACTTATTAGCTTAACAAGGACACAAGTCAACCAAATTTTAGACTTTTTCACCCCAGATGACGAAAAATATGAGTGTTGTTATAGGTTTGAGGCGTCTATCTGTCTGTGTGTGTATGTGAGGGTGTGTGTGTGTGAGAGTGTGTGTGTATGAGGTTATGCCTGTGTGTGTGTCTATCTGCGTGTCTGTCTATGGCACCCTAGCGCTCAAACGGGTGGACGGATATTGGTGATATGGTAGAAGTCAGAGACGACGAAAAAGGGTGTTGTTATAAGTTTGAAGTTTACGTCTGCGTGTATGTGTGATGCTGCCTACAAGTCAGAACAAATATATTTTTGAGACACAGACTGACTTCCACATTTTTAACCCCCAACGACCAGGTAAGGTGTTATTAAAGTTTGAAGCCTCTGTAGGTCGGTGTGTGTGTCTGTAGGTATATCTGTAAGTACATGAAACCCTACCGGTCAAACAGGTGGTAGTATTTTGATGCGGTTTTCAGTAAACGATGGTAGTTGACTTCCCTGTGGAAAATCTTAGATATGTTTTATTAAAATCGGTTCAGTAGTTCGAAAATTCTCAGCTTAATACGGAATAACGGTCTAACGTGGACTGATTTTAATGCAATTTTTATAGTTACTTTGTTTGTTTTATAGTTTATAGTACTGCGATGGTTCGTCGATATATTTTATCAAAATCAGTTCAGAGGTTCAAAAGTTATCAACCTAAATAGGAAACAAGTGAACCAAATTTTTGCCGTAAGGCTACATTAATGTTTCGGGGGTGTTTTAAATTTTAAATTTATAGTTATATAACTATATTATTACTATATAGTTATATACTATATATAGTAATAATAGCTAGTTGAAAACGGTAATAATTTTAACAATCCTTCTGAATAATAATAAGGGATAGGTAACTATTTGGATGGACGTTTGCAGGAGACATAAAGGATGGTTAAGAATAATGGTCAAGCCCTGATTTGATATTTCGCTGCGCGATGACCACTGCTGATGGGGACGTAACGATGTTCTATCTTTTTAAGCATTATCTTTTTAAGAGGGTCGGGTGTTTCTAAAGGAATTGAATGGCATTAACTGCTCTACCATTAACAATACAGATGCGCCTTGAAGAGGAAACCGGTTCTAGTTCTAAATGGGTCACACGGTTCCAAGTTCCAACTCCCTGTCTGTTCTTTTTGTGAAACCACTGCGACACGCTGCAGCTTCGAGCAATCTTGCAAAATTATATTTGTGTTTTGCTGTGGCACCATCGCATCTTCTCATAAATCTAGGTGGTCTAAAATTCATTATTGTTAGTCATTCACTATGAGTGGGTAACGGACTTGCATATCGGGTTATTGCATTAGTTATACTGATGTTTTATAGCTGATCCCGCACACCAAAATATGTTGGTGATAAAGTTAAAGCATTATAACTAGCAACCTCTTGAGCAAACGACGACGACGCCAGCTCTGATTGGAACATTACTCTCGCGACCCGGACTCCGCTCGCCAGCATTAAGAATATATTCTTCGCAAAATGGCAAATTAATGTTGCAGCATCCGCTAGCAGAAAATATTTTCCCGTTAGTTAGTGGCGAGTGAGAACAGTGACAGGGTCAAGAGGTGAGCAGAACCTCCCTGTGCAAGCGACCAAGTGCGTTTCTATGCTAATCAGCCAACTATTAATGGTTATAGCATCCACTGCAGTTAAATCCGCTGCAAACCTACCTAACTACACAGAGGCAATGATCTCTACGCAACGCGTTTACGAAACTCACGCCCAATCGCCCACGGCAATAGACCTAGAAGGAGCCGACAATATGGAACTAGTTCAAATTCTAAATCTATCAAGCATTCTATTCAAATAATACGAGCAATTTAGGCAACAAATACAGCGCCCGAAACCTGACGATGCACTGGCGCTCGGCGGGCGCTCTATGCCGCAGCGGATTAGCATACAAACGTACACGGAGACACCACGCATGGATGGGTGCGGGCGACGCGAGGCATTCGTTATCATTCTGAATGTATGAATGAGCAATGGCGTCGCTCCGTCGTGAACCGAGCGTGGGCCGCGTGCGCCGACAATAGCCGAGACAAGTCCTGGGCGTCCTTGTCAATGTGAGCTGCTTCCATCTACATCCGTCTATTGTCACTGTTTGTACTAACTAATGCACTCCCGTAAAGAGCGACGGCATGACGGGCTGAACCAGGCGTCACATTCCAGAGACACAATGTAAGCAAGCAGATGCAACGGCGCGCTGCCGCAGCGGCGGTCCTGCTGCCCACCAGCAAAGACTCACTGTGTGGTTCTCTAGTGCCTGTCAAGCTTCAATATTTTAAAATTTTATTGCCGAGAACTAGATAAAGATGCACAATAAGCCTTAACAGCAAATCTTCTGGTCTGACTATAATTAATTAATGTACATCCTTTGGTTAAAGAAGATAAAATTCATAATATTGCTCTAAAATACTCTAAATGCAAATTATTACTAACAATAAAGTCGCATTTTTAATTACCCTTTTATTCATTCATATTATTTATCGCAATAAAAATATAAAGGTTCAGACAGTTATAAGAAATGTTATAAGCAAAGGCGAGCTTATCTCTAAAGAGAGATTTCTTCCAGCAAACCTTTTCAATTAATTCCATATCACATTCCCTAAAAACATGACGTTATGTGCTATTATGTTATGGAAAGGCATAAAACTTTCATAAAAATGTAAATGGTTTATGGGGTCAGGTCCTAACATATGCACTCCCCGTAGAGGTATTCAGAGTGTGACAGAGCGTTTGCTCACTTCTGCGCCTCCATTCAAAGGATGCTGTTAACAACCTCTTTCAAAGAGCAACCATAATTTGATCGGGGTCGCGTTTCTTTAGGAATGCATTCAATGCAACAACAGTATCAACTTCAACATGCAACAACAGTATCAACTTCAACTCACTATCATACACGCTTTGTCTGAAATATTCCTCAGTTTTATGTTCCATTTAAACTGCGCATTTCGTATAGAAAATACTATCAAGCTAGGTCAACACCGGCTAAAATAACAATAAATATATTATGTGCGAACGAAGATAGTAGAGGTATAATAATAAATGTAAAATAAAACCATAACCATAATCCTAGTATCCCATAACATTTTAAATTTCTAAATATATTTACATGTAGAAGGCACTTTATAATTTATTCATACCGGACATCACTACATACTAGCCATAGTTGACATGTTTAATACTAGAAATTATCTTGCAAGTTTACCAATACTAATAAAATATGCACAAAATTGTTGTACCTGCGTACTGAGGTAGGTAGATAGGGGCGCTTGGGCGCGCAGTTGCAAACTCTTATATGTTTAATCCTTGTATAGGTATTCAAATGAGCGCTGTGATTTATTGAGTGGAGTATTAGCATTTTTATTATTTGTTATTCTTACACCTTTCCTTCCTTGGGGCCGGAAGCCACGCGGCATGTGTCTCAGTCAACTCGTCCGTGAGACCTTGCTACAACACATCTCCCTTCTCTAACTTTGCATACAAAAAAGCACTACAAAAAGATTGCATATTATCATAGTTTACATATAAATTTTACGCGAATCCATTTGGTATTCGCTGCGTCTCAAAATTCGTTGATTATAATGATAATGCCTTCGATACATGAACATCGATGATCTACGGCCGTGAGAAATCATAAATTGATTTTCCGTGTTCGATTTATCGGACTTAGATTGTTTTTAAATTGTTGACGGATTTAGACGGATTTAAGATGGTTGTTGATTTTTGGATATTTCTTTATTTTTACATAGATAACAAAGTAATTTTGCAAACGATTTTTTTTAAATAATATAGGACCTTTACGAAAATAATTTATTCAACACCTAAAAATCTATTGTAATCTCAGCAAAACATTAAGATAACAAATATTATACACAATTATTTTCGTAGACCTCCTAAAATCTTCTAATTCACTGAACTTATTAGACAATCACGAAATGATGTGATCCCAACATTACTATCATCATTGTTATTTTACATCATACACACAATAATTAAACATATCTGTTCATGATCTGCTGTAATTAAATGACCCAGAACCGTATAAAACTGAACAACACCTCATTAGAACAATCCCACGTTTTTGTCAATAACTTGTTACGGGTTGTATGTAAATAAGTGATTTTTCTGTAATAAAGTTTCCACCGAACAAACACAGCTGCGTAGCATTTAATAATAACATGTAAATAAACGGAATTAGCCGGGCAGTAGTCATTTAGTATGTTTCTTCACGTTGTTAAAAATCATGGTTCAGATGTGAATGTTTCAACATCGCCGTTTAATACATCTGTGCGGGCCAGAGGCTTTCTACGAGTATGTGCAAAATGAGCGGAACCCTTTACGCTACTCACGGCCAGACATCCACCAGCTTGCCATCCTTGTTGATGGTGATCTGTGACTCGTGTGTGAGGGGAGGCAGCTTGTAGCTGTACTCCGCGACGAGGGACTGCGGCTGCGCGTCGTCGCCGACGCCCAGCACGGCGGGCGCGCCGGTCAGGGGGTGCTCCGTGCCCCCCCCGCTGTAGTATGCGCGCCACTCGCCGCTGACTTCCATCACCTCTTTGCGTCTTCTGTGGACAAATATAATTTTGAGGTTAGACGATGATGAAGCTCGTTCGTCGTGAGGTCTAATTTATACTTGGGGAAAGATCTCAGCAATTTCCTGTTCGTTTTCTTGATTCAAATCACAAGTGAATTGTATTTACGTATTGACGTAAAGCTCATAAAGATAAAAAACGTGTATTACCTATTCGTAACTGACGAATAAATAATACGCATTTCATGATAATTGTAGATACAGAGCCGGTCCTAGGGGGGGTCGACGGGATCTATTTTAGTAAGTTGCAAGGACTATACTGTGGTTGGTAGCCATGTTAATTTAGGGGGCGTCATGTGCAGCCCCTCATATCAGATCTTAATCCTTGTTTTGCTAGCTACTTGAAATTTCAAGGTTATATTGCACCGCCTATTACAACAGGACTTATTGTTTACTCTTTACTCGACTTTGCTTAGGCATATAAATTTTTGGAGACATAACAGATCTGTTTGCTTAACTTTACAGCTATGTGAAATTTCAGGGATGGATTACACATTATAACAGGATTTGTTGATTGCTCTTACGTGAGTTTACCTACGTTTTTATTATTTAGGTAGTAGGGTACAAAAGGGCGCCAACTGTATGACTCGTCCGGGGCGCCAAATTGGCTAGGGCCTGCCCTAAGTAGATGAAATAACAATTTAACGACGCTGCAGATAGAGTTCACTAAAGCATTAGATCAATACCAGCGATTAACAAACCCAATTTGGGTTACGTAATCCATTGAGAGCATCTTTTCATTCAATCTATCGAGTCATCAAGTAAACATAACGTAAATACAGGTATCCCTGGCGTGGTTGTTGTACGAGTGGGCCAACTACAACTTACTGAACCAGTTATTAGGCGTGACCATTTCGGTACGGATACTGACCTCTGGTACTCCGCCAGCGGCCGCCGTGTGACGATACGTGGATGTGCTAATTGTTGCGTACGAGTACCTACAGCGTGACTCAGCAGGCCGAGGGGCCGGTTTGCGTTGGGCGACCCGTACTCATCGCGGCGCCGGCGTTGTTGTAGTGCGGAGGCGTTTAGGAGTACTCTAATTCAGTGTTTTTTGCGCGAAGGTCGTCGAGGGCGCGCCCGGCGGCGGCGGCGGCGGGCGGCGCGACCGGCTGGAAGCGGTACAACCTGCAGCAGAACAGGTCCCCAACTCGCAGAACCGGAAGGATACGAGGCAAATCCCTGCTCCCCTCCAACCAGTTTAGGTTGTCTGACGTCACGCCCAGCGGTATCAGACGATGCAGACAAATAAATAAAAAATGTTGGAAGCACGCGTCGGACGGGTTTGACCGGATCGTAGTTATACCTGATTCCCGTTTCCTGGTCGGGTGGTGATCTCTCGGGATCAAAAGATTTACTTTTATTGTTTAACAACAAACCACCATTGGGGTGTTTCATCATGATGGAATTAATTTGTGTGCATCCGTTGCAGTTACAAGGGTTTGCTGTTGATCGGCAGCGGCACTTAAAATAACGAGCGATGGCTGAATAAATAAATGCCTGAATAAATGACACGTCTGAGTCAAACTAATCCATTACTCAATATGCACAAGAGCATGAATATGCTAATAAACGCATTAATACGTATGGACGTTTAGTTAATAAATGAGTGCAATACATCGAATGTCATGTCACTGTCAAGTGGATATGAGAATAGAATGTGTGAATTCGATCAGAAAACTGGAAAAGCCAGCTTCAAGCACTTAACTAGGCGAAGCGTGAGTCATTTGACGAGTTAACTGGCATCGCAGGCGCAGCGGCGCGGCGGCGGTGCGGGGCGGCGCGCTACGTGAATGAGATTCCGGTAGGTGCGCACGTAAAAATCGTGCAACGAATCTAACAGGTTTGCTGGGGGTCCTTGCGAGGCCACCGGGACTGGTCTAACCTGCCCTGCGAAGCTGAACCTCGAATTTCCGACCGCTTCCTATCCCGTTTGCCGCGAACCAGTATACGCTAGTATGCAGCTCTCATGTTTACGTCGAAACTCGATAAACTGCGGTAAATACAAGAATTTTAATAACATTCAATAAAGACTTCGTCGTCGCACCGACTAGTTGTCGCATGTTAAAAGAATGCTATGCTATCTGCCACAACAAAGAGTCAATATAGACTGCTGCGCGGTGAAGTTAAGACACTACAAATAATTAATTGTTATCAGCCTGTCGATTGTTCGAGACATTTGAATTTCGCAAGTTACCTGCCTGGCCGTCAGCATTGGTTCGGTATTGAACAGTGCGATTAGAAAGTGCCTCGCACAGCTGTCACCAATGTCGAGCATGGAGCGTGGAGCGCCGAGGTTGAAGCGACATCTCCGCTCGGAGCGGAACGGATGCGTCAGAGACGAACAGCAAAGGGTTGAATTGAAGGAGACTCGACTACACAAACAAAGCATTCGACGCGGCCATTCATTCCGTTTCTTAGCTAACTTACCCTTGATACGCAGCAGCGAGTTAACAGTGAAACGAGGCCAACCTTCTTGAATACGTGTGCTCACATGGACGAGTTAAGCTCTTTATTTACAATTGTTGTCGTCAAACAACAGTGAGACTGGCATTCCCTGCATGAAAGTCTCAATGCTGTTGGACCAATTTATTGAAGGTGTACTTTGAAGAGTGGCCGCTCGGCGGCGGCGGCGGCGTGTTTCGAAAGACGTCTCTCGTTCACGTCCGGTGTCGGTCCGGTGTCCAACTATCGATCATTCGGTTCGTTAATAAATAACACGTTGGCGTCGCTCGCTGCTTATCTCGGCTGCTCGGGCATGTGGAAAAATTCGGTGTCGGTGTCGTAACGGAGCGGCACGCATGTCTCATGCTGCAGTGTCTGCCCGCCGACCCCCGCCGCCCCCCGCCGCCCGCCCCCCGCACAACCGCCGCGTGTCGCGCTTATCCACTCCGGTCATTGCCTTTCCATTTTTAATTACTAATCTTTTAATTAAAAGTTTAAGAGTCTTGTAATTGAACGCATGTATAATTAAACAATATTTCTGATTCACTACTGATAACTAATAAAGCTGTGCATAAATTATAATGATGCATGTAAATAGCTTGTTAGATTAATCAAAGGGGTTTATTGGTATGCGGTATGCTGCACGTAGAAAAAAATCATATATATTGACTTGCAGTCAAATACACGGTTTCACCAAACAGGTGTTTATAACCGTTAGCTAACCCTCAGTCGACAGAGCGGACGTTTATTTCTCTCAATAATACTTTCCCTCGGACCTATGCAACCCGTCTCGTATGCATTAACCTCACGTAGCATACGAGTATATCCATAAGCGATAGGATTCTCGCTGCAGTATATATTCAATCACGAGCCTTAACGGCAGAACAGGCTCCACCTCAACTTGCCTAAGAGCTCTTACACATGGCAGTCACTGACGCGGTTTATAAACGCTGCCGTCGGCTGCCGTCGACGCGTTTTATTACACGTTTTAAAGTTGCCGTCGACAGCCGCCGACGCGCATGCCGCTCATGTGTTTGAGCCCTTACCCGAAGACGCCCGAGACGATGGCGGCGGTGGCGGCGGCGGCGGTGGCGGCGGTGGCAGGTGCAGGGAAAGTGCAGGGAGCGGCCATGCACTATCTACGCATGTTTTATCATCGGTGATAAGAGAAACTAGTATCGCTCTAACTAACGACTCATTACCCGAGCCAGCATTAAAGCATCAAGTCTTTAAATGGTTGTAAATTTTTGCACCGGATATCTAGTTCATAACATAGTATAATAACATGTCTGACGGCGTTAAGTGCGTCTACTTTTTACCAGTAAACACTGTACTTATTATTTTATTTTCTGGCGCAATATGTGGCGATCCGCCGGCTTATAGCCTAGCGCCAATTTCACGCGAAGTTATGGTCATTTGCTGTAACAGCTTCTGATTATAAGTATTTGACATAAACACTACCTCGCTCCTCCACGGCGCGCGGAGCTTAAAGAGTTCTTAATTGTAATTCATCGGCGAGGACGCGATACCCCGATAAGAAAGATAAATTGCGAGAATGACATTACCTATTTCGTATTTTTCAAGAGCTAAATGTGTCATCAATAGCAATGAGTGGACTCGGTATTCCCACATTAAAGCTAACGATGCGAGGCGGAATGTAGCGCGGCAGCATTTTGTCAATTAAAGAATTCACTGTCTCAGATTGTAGCGAGGCTGCCCGCCTGCCGCCTGCCTGGGTGGACACAAGACGCACGCTGTTATGGACCAACAAAAACGGTACATTCTTCATACCAGTATAAATAAATAAGGGATGAGTACAGGCAGCGGGCAGCTCTCAGCCAACTAAACGAAGCGCATTTTCGACAAACCTCTTTTTGCGCGTTGACGAGGTACGCATATGCGATGATTCATTTACAGAGTTCTTCGTCTTACAAGTATGGCTAACATTATTACTTCTGTTTTCTTGGCAGCATTACGCACCGTCTACAAGAAATGCTTCTCGGAAATATGCGCTCCCGCAGATTAAATATGGAAACGCAACATGGCCACTAAATAAGTCGTGTCTTCCGTTTGTGCAACTTTTGAACAGCAGTAGCCAAGGAATAATCACAAAACGTTTATTAACAGACAATAATGATATGTCGAAGGTTTCAATTATTGGCACTAAACGTTCCTCCGTGAACTTTAATAATCATACGCCTTGTACACGACACGGTATATATTAAAACCCATATTAGCCATACAAGAGAAACAATCCGACTGTTCGATGTTCACCGATTCATTAATTCGCTTCCATACGCTATAATATTGAACAATAACACGTTTTTTGTGGATCGTCGCCTGAAGGGGTGTTATTGATACAATTACGCATCTCTTTGAAAATCTTCTCTGTATAACATCCAAACATGCCAGGTGAATTGTTTCTTAATTTTATTATGCCTATTCAGTTTAGCATTCAAGTTCAAGATTTAACAGATGTGATCGGCCGCGTATCTAACCATGAAGTCAAACTTTAAATAATATTTAAAGCGAAATAAGTACATTTAATTTTGATGGACGTGCACACCGATGTATGGCTTTATAGACTCGTTAACCACATGTTGAAATTGTCATTTGACATGGACGTAAAATTTGAGAAGAGCTACTGTGATTCCCTTTTTAGTTTTTTTGGTGATAAAACCGTTGGCTGACCGTTGAGTGACGTTGACGCGGGACCGTGAATAGCGACGCATCATCTCTTTGGAAGGACGGCATTGTATAGAGTGGCTCGCCTCCTTGCTCGGACTCGATCACAATCAATACCCACTTTGAACTGTACAAGTAGGGAGATGTCTGACTGAGATTCCTGAGATTGAATCCCAAGTATTAACTCTGAATATTTTTTGATCTGCGGTCAATCAACCGCCTAACAGTCAACTGGCATTGAGCCATATCGTGGCTGAGTATTTTAGCATGAAAGCTACTTAACGTTTGCTTCTGCCTCACGACGAGGAGGATAATAATGAAAACTCGAATCTTCCTCAGTTGGGTGTTTAAAAAAATGCACTACGAAAATAACCGTCCGTCCCATGACTAGATTTTTAAAATATTTGTTGCTTGAAAAATAATACTTGAAAATCTGAATATTACTTAACCATTAGCCCTGAAACCTTCTTTAAATTATATATTATAATGGAAATGTTACTGAAGAAGGTAAACTTCTGAGTTCCCACCGCTGCTCGGCAGTATATGTACATTTTGAACAAAGAGTTGTTTTCTTGCTTTTGGCTCCTTGTTTGATATAATATATGAGGTGTAAACAGTTAAAACTCATAATTGAACCTGAAATAGAGTGTCTTATAACTTGTCCTACAAATTCGACAAGTTAGGAATTCCGGAGTACGTTACGGCTTTTTATCATGGTTTCATTCAACCAACAGGTTCCAAAAGAATTTTTATTTCTGAATAAAGGACCATAGGGAAATGTCTGAAAGCGTCACGCTGTGATTTTTTTCCCTTCCGCCACATAACACACGTCTTACTGATGGTAAGTACTGTTGATTTACTTTTAATTTAAGTGATAAAGTTGTAGAATCTAGATAGATTAAAGATATAATCTGACTAACGTAGGTAAATAGCTTTTAACTCTTTTTTTGTTGCCATTAAGTGACCCACTGATGGGCAAAGGCCTCCCCATGTTGCAAACACAATTCCCTATATTCCTGGCAGAAACTTATCGAGGTCACCCCGGCATCTTCGCCTCTGCCTGCCCCTACGCCGGCGTCTGTCTTGTGGCACCCTATCAGTGACGATGTTCGCCTATCTGTCTGGGTGCATGCGACAGACATGGCCGGCCCAGTTCAATTTCAGCTTGGCGGTCTGCACACCTATGCCAGCAATGCAAGTCAAGAAGCGCAAGCGCGTCGTGATTCTAGCGGGAATCGTCCTTCGAACTATGCAATTGCTCGCTGGCTTGCTTGCTTGTGTGGATGTGTAGACAGCAATAAATTGTTTTGTTTCCCGTGTTTGGTGTTTGCTGCTAGTGGTGGTGGTGAATCTGCATGGACAGAAACCGGTGTTGATGATTTAGCGCATCTTTCAATAAAAGTGAAAAAGCATTCGCAATCTCGATCTCATATGTTATGTGAAGTGCAATTAGCATCTATCGGACGACAAGATATTCGTAAGGCGCTTGATTCTGCGTATCGAAAATCTATTAGAGAGTTCAATGAACGTGTTGATGAAAATCCTCTGATAAATAATATTTCAGATTCCCACAAGAAGGTCATTGACGTCTTCGCTCACCAAAAAGATCTGCGAATGGATTTTATTTACAAATAAAACAATGAGGTAAGCTGTCGTTTTTCATTTTTATTTTTAGTGAACACCCAACAAAAAAATATCGCGAGCCGCCCCTGATAGTCAGGATACACATATCGACGAGTTTACGGTTAATAATGTTTAGTCAACGGAACCATTGTTCATCAACTCCTACTTACGTTACATCCATACGATACATGATGTATTAGCGGAACAATAAAATGGAACGTAACTAAATGATAGGCTTAGCTTATAATCAGCCTGATAAGTCCATATATATTTAACGGGTGGTTCGACAGTCGAAGCACCAGGTTTTTTTCCTGGTGCTTCGACTCTAACCACAACCTGTTCTGAAAAATGGGACCTGGTGGTTCGAAGATGTTTGAACTCCTTTGATGGGGAAGCAGGGGCACAGCGTAACCAGTCCATGCAAGTCCTAGTAATCACAAACCACCGGCAGATGTATAACTTTACGTAATACATATAACCTTCACATAACCTTTAAATATTTGACAGTTGTCACTATTTTTGACAGTTGTCACTACTTTTGACAGGTGTCCCTAATTTTAACACCTGTCAAAAATAGTGAAACCTGTCAAAATGAGTGACACCTCTTAAAACGTGTGACACCTGTAAAATTAGTGACAACCGACAAAATAAGTGACACCAGTCGAGGATAGTGACAGCTGTAAAAATAGTAACAGTTATTAAAAATAGTGACAGCTGTCAAAAATAACATGAACGTAGGAAGGATGACTATATAATATAGGCATGTGAAACGCTTCTGCCACCGCATCTGAGAACAGACAGGTTATTGTAACTTGCTTGGTCAGGCTATGTCTCTGCCATCCCATATGAGAACGGACTTGTAATAGCATGTGGCTTATGTGGATACGCTGTGCCTGTACTAACCTATCTAGACGACCGGTTTGCCGTGCGGGTAGAGCCCTGCCTACAAAACTGACGGTCCCGGGTTCGAATCCCGATAAGGGCAATAATTTGTGTGATGAGCATGAATATTTGTTTCTTCGTCTTAGATGTTTTCTTTGTATTTACGTAAGTATTTATCTGTATTTAATATATCGTCGTCTAGTACCCATAACATAAGCCTTGTTGAGCTTACCTATTCGATAATTCGATTTGTGTAAGATTGTCCTCTCATATTTATTTATTATTAATTATATTATCTGGGTATTGAAATGACTACATAATTTGCTTTCTGAGGGTAAAAGCACGCGATTCCGTTTTTCAGAACAGAAGCCGATACAATTATTTTGTGGATGAAGGTATCCATGTGGTCTTATCTTAATGCTATCAACGTCACTACAAGCAAAAATTAAAAAACGGCCCAGTTTCAAACATAACACATAACATAGCGTCACGCCTTTTCCCATTTGGGGTGGCAGAGGCACAATTGTGCCCACGTTTAGTCAGTTATTTAATAGTCCATTTTACGTGACAGGGGGCTAGCCTACAGCTATAGCTATGGAGATCAAAAGTTTCCTCACGATGTTTTCCATCACTGTTAGAAAGTCCATATGATGTACTTAAGATCAATGATGGTGCATGGTCAGCACCGGAAAACGGGTCAAGAAAGGTTCCCCGTTCTCCCCAAGGCTCTTTACTATAGTTATTGATAAAGTCCTATTACTAGAAGACGAGATACCAAATGTCAAACTTGATCAAGACGATATCATTACTGTACCTCCTATACTGTTCTACCCCGACGACCTCCGACTCATAGTCAACAATGTAAAGCACCTCGTCGACAAATTAGACACCCATCTCAAATATGTCTCGTTAACAATTGGCCTGAACTAGAATGGAACTAAAACCAAAACTCTAATCAGAAACCCACTAAACACAACCACACCCTCAACCATCCTACTGGACAGAAATGCACTTAATTACTACAAATAAATTCGAAATCCTTCACAAAATTTATGAGTTCTCATCAAATCGTGTTTCATGAAGTATTTCAGCAATGACGCTATTTTAATTTTTATTTTAAACTATAAAAAACTAATTTCAGAACAAATATTTTATATTATCGCGAAATAGATGTTACCAATATGACATAACAAACCTCTCTTTAGTTTTCAAACAGAAAGTGACCTATACCGACCATTTCGGTTCTATGAACTAAATTCTGGCCGCTGAGAGAATGCGATCCTGACCGCTCAAAATCCATAAATTTTTGACACCAGCAATGCAAAATAATGCTTATTATGTACGCAGTAAGAAAATGCCATAATTGCATCCTAAAAACGGCCGAAGTGTGCATTCATCTCGCTCCGCTCTGCTCCGCTTCGCTTTGGCTCCCAGTTTTGTTATAACGTTGTGACATAACAAATCTATCTTTAGTTTTCAAATAGACAGTGACCATTACCAACCAATTCGGTTCTGTGAAACTACATAAGGTCGCCTCGCTCCGCTCCACTTCGCTTCGGCTTCCGGTTTCGTTATAACATTGTGACCTAACAAACCTATTTTTAGTTTTCAAACAGAAAGTGACCTATACCAACCAATTTGAATCTTTGAAACTACTTGAAACGACTGTAATCTTAGTTTAACAATAATATATTTCAAATTGAGGTTGGATTATTTATTAGATAGAACTATAATTTTTGGTAGTAATGTTACTGTTTCAGCAAAACAATATTTGATAAGAGTTTATCCGTTTCGGTTATTCAAAAAGAATACCAAATACAAAATTTTCAATTATTTTGATAAGTATATATTGAAATGGAAAGGATTGAAATTGTACCAAACAAAATCAAGTCACTCGCTACATACATATCATCAGGTCACAGTAGGAAAGACCCAGTTATGAAAAAGTGTAAACAAGCACAAAAAATTCAAAAAGCCCTACTACAGTTCGTGGAAAATAGCCATATGGAATGGCAAACGCATTATGTATAAAATGGTTATAGCACCTACGGACTGAAATCAGCAGCATTGAACCGATCCAGAATTCAGAATTCGCAGATATGAGAGATTTGTTCAAGAGACCTGATTTTCAGAGCCAGAAACAGCGCAGCGCTAAAATACGAGGCAAAATAAAAAAAAGTTGGATGACCCATCTTCACATGGAAGGATACGCTCAATCAAGACAGGGCCAACTATGGCGAAAGCCACGAATTCCGGGATGCAGCAGCAACAGCAGCAAATTTATCTGAATAAAAAAAACAGCATAATCCCAGAAATAGACTCTGAAAACGAGGAGGAAACTTACCCTAAAGCTGTGATGGCCCCGACAGATCAAGCTAACGAGAGGACTACAAGAGGAAGACGCAGATTTAACAACAATTCAGTTCTTCAAAATTGTAATCCTTCTAACTACTCTAGCCTATTTCCAATAAAGGAAAGCAGTAACCTGCTTTCGTATATCGGCTTTAGGCTGAATACTCGGTCGATTGAACGCCCCAACTCTTAGTCCTATCCTCAGAGCTGGCTCCCTATATGCTTTTATGCCACCCGGTACACAAGCTGAGTATATATTGCCGAGTAAGGTGACCTGACCTAGTAATAATGGATGCACAAAATTCAATTCAAATAGCCCAGGAGGTTTCCGGTGAATTTGAAGCCAGGATGTGGAGGGGAAACCCTCCCTGCAGTGGGGGGCCCGGATCGCATAGCGGACTGGACCTTCCCCTGCAGGCTAAAGGCGGGTCGTTTTCTGGGTGCTGCCAAATTTTTGCGTCGAGGGAAGAAGGAAGGAAGAGAGGAAAACAGGGAGATGATTTCCTCTGTTGGTTCTGATGAATCGGCAGTAGAAAAACCTCCGTCAACCAAGCTAGCTTTCTTACGGGACAATGGTTCTATAGATTTTGATCTATAGAAATTTAACAGGGATCTTCTTCTCAAAAAATTTAACAGGGATCTCATGATCCAAGAAGATTAAAGTTATTGATGTCTCCCCTACCCGCGACAAAGTCGACAGAGTTGGCAGCGATTGACCTCCCAATCGACATTCATTTGAGTAGGGCGGAGAAAAACCGGGAGGAGTTCAAACGGCGAACACTAGTACGTCGCACGTCAGGAAAGGACGCAGGAGGTTCAAGCTCAGTCCACCTCAGCTAGTACTGCACCCAGAAATTCAGTGAAAGAGCGTCAGGACACAGATGAGAGCCAGACGACGGAACAGCATCGTTGTAAGCGCCAGAATCGCGGACCGGAGCAGGCCGAGGGTCCA
The DNA here is from genome assembly GCA_949825045.1 of Argyresthia goedartella. Lineage (NCBI taxonomy): Eukaryota > Metazoa > Arthropoda > Insecta > Lepidoptera > Argyresthiidae > Argyresthia > Argyresthia goedartella. The sequence continues at coordinate 20,275,316 of OX463810.1, forward strand.
CGTAACTCTGCTGAAGAGCACCGTGGGTTAGATCTTGGAAAGCCGTGGAAGATGGGATGGACTTAAAGATGACAAAGTTTGCTGCATTAGGATGGTATCAGAAGTATTCTTCCTTGTGACACCAATGACCGAGGAGGCAAGAGATTGACTTCTTGGGGCACGTCAGGAAAGGACGCAGGAGGTTCAAGCTCAGTCCACCTCACCTAGTACTGCACCCAGAAATTCAGTGAAAGAGCGTCAGGATACAGATGAGAGCCAGACGACGGAACAGCATCGTTGTAAGCGCCAGAATCGCGGACCGGAGCAGGCCGAGGGTCCACGTAACTCTGCTGAAGAGCACCGTGGGTTAGATCTTGGAAAGCCGTGGAAGATGGGATGGACTTAAAGATGACAAAGTTTGCTGCATTAGGATGGTATCAGAAGTATTCTTCCTTGTGACACCAATGACCGAGGAGGCAAGAGATTGACTTCTTGGGGCAAACTTCGGTGATCAAAACGGTATAGCTATTACAGAAGCTACATAATTCTCGGGTGGCAGTGTGGCTTCCGGGAAAACAAGAGGATCTTCCGAAATATCCTCTAAAATGATTATATATTGTATAAGAACACGGATAGGGTTAACCTGGATATATATATAGGACTGGAAAACGTATATTTGAATTGGGTAAAATAGTCACAATAGAGGACCGATCGGGTGACCCGGTGGTTCAGCGCACGTCCCACCCCATCATTATCAAAGTGACCTGTGTCTGTTATAAGCACCAGGGCTTACCCTAGACGCGGACTACTTGGACCAAATCTAAACTTAGAAGTATATTGATTTATCAGTGTCAGAGAAACTCTGGCTAGGATCGGTGTCATTCATTCGTTCATTCATTCATTCATTCATTAGTACATGGTCAGCACCAGATTCGAACCTGAATCTGCTGCGTGAGAAGCGAGCGTGAAACCTAGATAGTAATATGGGAATTTCTCTTATATATAGTAATATGGTAATATATCTTACATCTCTTGAATGTACGGCTATAATTTAATGCAATACTAATTCAGCCTGTCGAGGTGCAACCATAACAAAGTATTGTCGACGAGAGAGAAGTGCGGAAGTATAAGGTTGTCGAAGGTTGGCTGTCCTTCGTCTTTCCGTCCAACCGTCCGCCTGGCGCCGCCGTGTATCGCCAGCCGGTAACAACTCATTACCCGAGTTAGCAGCCTCACTCAGATAACACAACAATCAATCGATGTGTTTCAATATCAGACGTACACATTTGTTATTGTCGTTTCACAGGAATGCTGTGAATAGAAGTGTAAATAGGTAAACGGATGAAGTCAGTCATAAATAACAATCGGTGGTACCGTTCTCATTACAATAATCGCCTCATACGAGCAAAACACGGACAACTGTTTTGGATTCACAACAAATCAAAATGAGATATTTTATCGATGTTGCACGCATTAAGCTCGCTTAAAGTGTCTTATTAGAAGAGTTACGAGCTTAGAAAGAAGGGTCGCCCGCGGCGGCGCGCGCGCGGGAACAACACAATAAATGCATCATTTCCGTTTTGTCTGACTTTTCTAATTTGAATGTCGGTGTGTGGTCCATGTTCAGGTGTAGAATTACCAATAGGCAGTTTATTCCTTAATTTTACTTATAAATCAGAAATATTAATGTTCACGGCGTGAGCTGATGTGCCTCGATATGGTTACTGATCTCTCTTGAAGTAATTTATACGTAAGTATGTACATACATAAGAAATAAGTATCGATTCAACAAACCGATTTTTTTATAATCGTCTATTATAATATATAATCACTGGGGCGTAAAGTAAAATCTACTGAAAGCACTCCCAGCAAGCACATAAAGGCAGAGTCAAAATTTTCCGTTGAGAGTTTGAACGCGAGTTGAGACACCCATGCAGCGAAAGAATTACCTCCGATGAACACATGCACAATGCCTCAATGGAAATGGTAATGTCATCAATTGTGTGCTAAACGCGAGACTAAGCTGAGTTTTGAACAATGAGCAGATAGCCTATAAATTTTGTTTACGGGTAAAAACTATAAATGTCGCTATAAATGAATTTGCAATTCTTTGCAGTGGGAATGATAAAAAAAAACTTTGATACGGTATAGTTTTGGACTCGTAGATAAGCATGACGGTATAAATTGCAGCGATGTCGCGGAGACACAATGAGTCTCGCAGTCAGACGCAGCCAGTCGACGCTGCACATTGTGCCACGAATTGAAACAGGTTGTGGCTGGTATGGCAGGTATCTATAGAGCGTGATTTATGCCCGATTATGTTATACTCCTACAACTATAATTAAACCGTTGCACTATTGTACCCGAAAGATCTGCGACACTGCCCACGGAAATAGCAAATGATTTAGTTCGTTCAGCTGTATTAGGCATTGTTTTGCCAAAGAGCCCTAGATGTAATGCCAAACTGTTAAATGATTACAGGAATTAAGCAATACAGACTTATCTGCGATCTAACAACGGCGCGAGATAATGGGAATTATTTCATTGCTTGATTCTAGAAACAGTCAATGTTGTCCTCAGCGCTCAGATAATTCTTTTGTGGGTAAATTCAAAGCCACGATTTACGTTCATATTTACAACCGTTAAGTAAACAATCGGTTCGTCAAAGAATGTTCGCGCTATACAGAGAAAAATAGACATCCTAGCAGCGTTCTGTGAGGTAAGTGTGTAAATATCTGCAGAGTTTTGTGAATGCGTCAATATTAGTCTCAAATGGCTATTAGAACGACAACAATCATTACCGCTAGCAGTATGTATTATTAATACTCGTAGTGAAGCACGCAGTGATCGGCTCCACACATCCGGCGAGTTTTTAACGGCATTAAAAATTGCAGACAACTCGTCAACCGGCCGACAATTGTGAGAACGCGATCAATTATGCTGTGTAAATAGTAATTGTCAACAGTAAATAAAGTATGAATTTAAAAGGAACGTTTTCATTATCGGCTCGCTTTTAAAATAGCATGTCAATCATTTTCAGAAGCCAATCAGCGGGTCCGGCGACGGCAGAGCGCGAGATAAGGTTTTAATTGCCTCGCTCACCTATTTACATATTGTAGAAGATATTCGCGGATATCTCGCAATTAGGGGCGTATGCTTCTTCCTTTTACGCGGCTCGGAGATGCGGCTTTGTCGCTCGGTAGCTCTAGCTTGGCTGACGAGAGATTAAACCACTCGTAACTACTTCCGAGCCGTCTCGCATCGAAGTGCAGCTTTGCAAGACTCAACTCTGTTTACAGCTTCCTCTTTACGATCACGTATCAAATATTACCATCAAGTAAATGCATGGAACTCGTCTAGGTCCAACTCTAATTGAAATTTTATGAACTTGCTTGATTTAATTAATTGTTTAAACTGTGGAGTTGTATAGCGTAACAAAACTAATACATAGACAGTGTACCACTAACACCTAACTTTTAGATACCTACTATTACTTACCCTGTCAATCTTTAATTTAGAATACTTATTTAAATGTAATAAATGATTTAGTCTGAACGTAATTCAATTCTTGCGTTTATTTGCGATACGATAATGCAGATAAGCTTTCAGTACGCCATTTATCTAAGTCGCACTCAGTGTAGGAAACGTAATGTACTAATTGCCAACGCGGATAATTTACGCACAACCTGAATATCTGCAGCTCCTTAGAAGTTACAGTAGCGTAACTAAAGATATTTAATTGAAGATAGAGGAGAGTCACAAAGTTAACCAGAATGTCTAAAAAAACATGGGAAATTAATTCGACTTCTCGATATAGCCCGCTCAACTGAATCTGCTAAATATTGCAATAAAAGCAAGTGTTGCTCAAAATATCTTCATTGTCTGTCTCATTATATAGCTTTGCGTTACAATTCAAATCAGGAAAACCTCAAGAAATGAAAAAATGAATTTAGTGGGACCTCGCTTAAATTTGCTTATTTGACTGCGGAAATTCAGAGCAAATTGCTTAATGCACATTTTATGAGCTACGCCACAATAAACATTGAATTTTTAATTTTATCACCGCAGTTTTATCGTCAATTGGAATTCATATCAAGGTTAGTGAGTCCATGAGTAATGTGCTCATTTCCGTTTTCGTCTCATGTCTACGTATAACTGTTTATCATATCCATCTAGTGTTGGCGCGGTGCTCCCGTCGCTTAGCGGTCACGGGAGATATTTGCAGAGCCCCGCAGTGTCGGCGGCGGCGGCGGCGGCGGCGGCGGAGCCCGATGATTGCCCGATTAAATCTCTCATTTATGAGATGCGAAGCCATCTTGTATTTTTTGCGCAAACATAATTTTATAGTTAATTTACGTGCGATAGAGTAAAGCGGCCCACGCCCCCGCGCCCCGCGACCGCCCCCGCGGTGGTCCGCTGTGCTATCTAAATGCAAATCGGATAGGTTCGGTGGATGTCCACCGATAAATCAGCCTCACGGCCGCGGTCCGTTATGCGCCCGCGCTGCCCCCGGGGGCGGCCGTCGGCCATACGTCGTCCGTCGCACGTCGCCACACCACACTCAACGTCGCGAAACATACAATTATCTGAAGAAGTAATATTAAAAACTGTGAACAAACAGCTCTATCAAGACATCACAATGAATATGTATTTCGCTACCAATTACACTATGCGTATTTAAGTGACGATTTATTATTGGTGGTAATGACATGACACTTAAAAAAGGCTGCTGATGTGTTTTTTTTTTCATTTAAAATTAAGAAATCCATCTACGCACGTAGCAAAGTGCCTATGTTCTAGTATGTTTAAGATTGCAACACCAAAGTTATCTGGCGTCATTAATTACCTAGACTTCCAGTATTACCTAAATAAATGCCGAGAGCAAAGAGTTATGTCCGTAAGCAGTGTGAAATGAACCTAAGTGGCCCTTAAAGGAAACGCATTCCCGGCTGTAATTTATCATTAGTATAGTGTGCGCGAAAGCGGATACTTGTTGCCTATCACTGCAACTACCTCCAACATATTAGTTGGGCGGTTTAGGCTCACAGTGACCATGGCTCACAGTGACCATGACTCACAGTGACCATGGCTCACAGTGACCATGGCTCACAGTGACCATGGCTCACAGTGACCATGGCTCACAGTGATTCGATGGCTCACAGTGTTATGGATTTTATCGATAACTGTCACACAATACAAGAAAGGGGTTGTGTTTAGTCCGTATACAACACGAGCTGATGCACGCTCAATATGTGGGGACCCGGACATAGCAGGGAGGTCTGACTCCTGGGCATGGGTAATTACATCTTTTTCCCCTCCAAGATAAAAAAAAAGAAAAGAAAAAAAGCGGTTTACGTTGCATCGCCACATCCTCGTAACTGGAGCTTTGGTATCAAGTTATATTTAAAATCAACGCATTATTTGAAGTTAGGAATCATATTTAATGAGACCTTAGTAGGAAATGGAAAGCTCACTCATAAAATGATCATTAATAGAATAGTTCCAACAGGAAGCTAGTTGGAATTCAGTTAGAACGTAACAGACAGGTAATTACACCACTTGGACTTAAAGCTTACTTTACTACTGTTGAACTAGCATGTTCAAAAATAAGGTACAAATAAGTAATATTTCACGTTAATCTATTTCGTTGAATAATTGAAAACACGGCTGTAAATTGCCACATACATAATTGTCAGGCTTAGACGCAGGCGCAAATCGCAACACTTCATTAAAGTTTTAATAGAACTAGCTGAAGTCAAGAAAAGCTCACACGAATGTAATAAGATTAGTTAGACTCACATAGATAGGATACGAATCATGATATATAAATCAAACAGAAACGGATGTAATAAAAATATGTAAAAAGTCTCGGTATCATTCCAGCTCAGAATATATGGTTTACCTATCGATTAAACTACCTTTTAATATAAGAGTTAACAAAAATTTTACTAAATTAATGCAGTTGTTTTATCTTTGGGGATAGGTTGGTTACAGAGCGAATTAAATTGTATGAAGTCGAGTGCGAGTCAGACTTACACTCTGCCTTTTTTTGTTTTAATATTTTTTGGTTCCTTAGTTTTCTTGCATGATTGAATGAAACGTTTTTGTTACTTCATAGTCAGTACAAATATTTATATTTCGCTAAACGGCCAACTGAATAAAATTCTCAAAATAGCGTAGCAGCGTGAAAGTAATTTGTTAATAAATAATTATACCTCCTTTTTAAGAGAATTTTCTCAGGCATACAAAATTTGGTGGTATTGTTATTTTTTATTGAGAAAACTAAACTTTCAGCCAAGAAATTCGACAAATATTAAAAAATATGTTTGGTGGCATGGTGCGCGAAAACTATGTATCGTATATAGTTTTCTTTTAAACTGTAAAACACCGGCTTCGGGACACTTTCGGGACTGCGAAGAGGTGACGCACACCCCGGAGGGGGGGAGGTATACATTTAAACTTCACTCTATAAAAACGATGGAAAAAAACTGCATTAATAAAGAAATAATAAAATTCGAGGAGATACGATTAAAAATCAGAGGACATTCTCTTACACAAACCGAACTAGGCCCATACTATAGTATATATATATATAGTATATATACTTATAAGCTCAACAAGGCTTGCGTTTTGGGTTCTAGACGAAGATATATTTAATAGAGATAAATACTTATGTAAATACATATAAAACATCCAAGACTAAAAAACAAATATTCATGCTCATCACAAAAATATTTGCCCTTACCGGGATTCGAACCCAGGACCGTCTTGCCTGCGTAGGCAGGGTCACTACCCACTAAGCTCAAATGGTCACCATTAATTTTGGCAATTTTTCCACAAATTGATTTCTAGAATTCTTGGATTCTAGGTATGTTTATAGCTCTTATTGTCATTAACAGCTTATTTCATGGTTGTTTACCTATCTAAGTATAGTATTTATCTATATAATGATACACATACTTATCATTGTCTAGTACCCAAGATACAGGGAATCCTAGTTTGGGGCTAGATCAATGTGTGTAAATAGTGTCCAAGGTATTATTATTATTATTATTATTATTATTTGACACGCTGCAATTTCTGATATTCTATGTTGTCTTCGTGCTTAGCTGCAGTTGTGTATATTATATGAGATTCTTGTAAGTAAATATAATTCTTGTTCAACTAAAACCAATAACATTCTTCGGCCTGATCTACGCCGTACAAAATGTAAAGTTAGTCTACTTGTACTTCAATCAAAATGCAAGTGTGATCGTGCAATCATTTTCTTGTATAATGCAGATTGGGTGTTCGTTAACGGATCTCTATACATTTATTTACATCTCAATCGAACCCGTTATAAATATTCATCCAAAGTCTGCTATCATCCAACCAACAGCAATATTATCACTGATACAAATGAAAAATATAACAAGGAGGCAACTTAATTAAGCAGAAGTGCCTCAAGATAGTCATTGTGTATTCCAGCATTCGACAAGCAACATTTATGTACAAGAACAAGTAACTATTGGAAGGTATGACACGAACATGAATCGCATCAGACTTATATTAATCAGACGCATTAGGGGTGGGCTGACTAAACTCATCTTAAATATTTATTAGGAAAATAAAGGAAAAATTTGATTGTAGTGATTTTCTACATAGCTAAATATAGAGGAGTCATGAAAAAGACGCAATTTTATGTAGATTTAGGCACTTACTAGGCACAATTATGCAAATATGCGACGTCGATTATTGCATAGTAACCACCTCCTAGTTGCGGGAATTTATCTCCGTGCGCAGACGCACCTCGCAGCGGTTTACATACAACTATAAATAAAATGTATTGAAATATCGTCACTGTTAGGATTTTACTAGAACATTCAATATGGTCCTCATACAACTGTACAGTTGATTTAGCATCTATTCTTGAACTTTAACTAGTACCGACTGAGAAAGACGAAGGGTCGCCAATTAACGACCTCTGTGGCGCTGCGGTAGTGGCTCTGCCTGTCATGCGGGAGGTGCCGGGTTCAATCCCCGGCCGGGGATAAAAAAAGCCAGGTCTTGGATGTTTATATGGTGTGATGTCGCTGTTTCTGGTTCCCACGACACAGAGTAACCTAATGTGGGGCCACAAGCAATGTATGTGCCTGTATATAAGGTTTATGTTTATGTGGCTCAGGAATTTGCAGTGTTCAAAGGCTTTTTGATGATTATAATAAGTCAAACTGTTACAATACATAAATCCCTGACAAGATTATACTTCCCCTACTGTCCGTCTACAGGTTATGTTAAATTATGATTCCAGAAGCAAACAAGAAACCAGAAATTGTATTTTTTCTACCTGTAAGATGCACACTATCTTTAAATATTTTAGCTATTTACCTATACATATTGTGCAGCTTCCTATTATCATTTTAATATGTACAGTTGCCTTTCGGTTCCCCTGACACGCGTCAATGAAATATTGACTATGTATCTAATCATAATTACCACTGTGCCTCAATCCTAACCTGGTATGGGAAAAGGCATAATGCTATGTTTGTTTTGTTTGTTATGTGCGGTTCAGCCGAAACAAAATATGTCTGGGACTCTAGTGGCTGGTGTAACCGTAGCTCTAAGTTCGCGCAGGCGCATGGCACGGCTGTCACGTCAGGCGGGCAGCAGACTGTCCCTGCATGGTTCGATGTCGGTGCAATGACTTTATGGCCTCGAGGAACTCCCGACAAGGCTTTAGGCGCCGCCTCTCCGATGCTAGCTAGTAGAATCAATCGACGCGCATAAATGTACATATTTTTATTATATCGTCTTTTGCGTTATTATAAGTCAATCAGAATATCTTTATAAAAGCACTTGTTTTAGTTAAAATCAAATATCGTCTGAGTTGAAATATCATAAGAATGTATGTAAAATTCACAGTAAAACTGCACAGTAAAACTGCACAGTCAGTAGTTAAACTTCTCATGCAGTGCAAGTGTTGTGCATTAATTATATCAAAACACAAAAGTAGTGCCTGCAACCGAAAAACAAAACCAAGTCTGCAAAAGCTCTCCCCGCACGAAAACCACACGAAGTGGGCCAAAACGCGAGAGGCTTACAAAAGCACGCCGATGGGCCTGCGCCTCGTGAGAGCAGCCCCCTCACGACTGCTCATGATAATTTTTCACCAAAACTCTCTTTGTATAACCAATTATAAGTGCATTTTGTCGGTGTGTCTGTCATTAACTTAAACGTACGATGTTATTTTAAGGAGCGTAATAGCAGCCCCGGCGATGCGCGGTGCGTTTTTGCGCAGCTCACGAAAAGAGCTATGCATTTAAACGCTTATATTATGAAATTACTGCAGCGAGTGTAAACAAGCGTTGGTTTGAGAGCAAGAGTGCTGCTGGATGCTTAGTTGGGGTAAGTTTGGAGCTTCAAGCAATAGGGCAAATTAAATATAAGTATAACTCGAAATATGCAATACATATGTATGTGCCCGATTATAACTACAAAGATCCTTTTAAAAAAATAACAAATCCTGTACAGACCATGTAATGATGAGATAAGTCATTTATCTTACATGCAGACGTTCTAACGGTGAAGGAAAACATTATGAGGAAACATGCAATCTATAAGCTGCGGCGATGGGATTAGCCTTTTTCTCAGGCAAAAGAGAGTATTAAATAACTGGCTAACCGTGGGCCTTGAAAAAGGCGTGATGTTACATAAACAATGTTTGTTATCAAATCACTGCAAACGGTTATTAAAGACCACAAATGCACGTTAGCCCGTTGAAGTCTTTTGTTCCTCCGTGACGTCCTCATGTACACATTTTCATTTCCAAGAAGTCCCGATAAGCTCAATATGACTTCATCTGTCATATTATATTCAAAAATTTTGATTTTTCTTTCATTCAATAGGGCTTATCGGGACTTTTTCCAAATTCCAAATTCCAAAAGTCTTTATTACTGTAGATATTTACATATACTTAGCAATCGTCATTTTTTGCCACTTCTCTACATTGGAACACTGTGGGAGAACAAGGGCGTAGAAACTCCCACAGATTGATTTTTAGATCTCTTTTTAAAAATTGTTTATGCTTAACTAATACAAAATATAATATTTAGTCATTATCATAATTAATAAGCAGGTATAAATAATTACAAAATTATTAACAGCAAGGTCTGTGTTGAGCCAGATTAACCCCATACAGACCCATCATTTAAGTAATCTTGAACATTGTAATATCCCTTTTTCGACAAAATCGCTTTAACGTGGATTTTAAATTGCTCAAATGGCAATTTCAAGATCTTCAGAGGTATCTTGTTGTAGTAGAGAATGCATTGACCCTTGAAAGAATTGCTAACCTTCGCGAGTCTAAACCGGGGCGCAAGTAGTCTGTGATTATTTCTTAGGTTAACATTACAGCTATCGCTAAGTTTGGGAAATTTTGTAAGGTTCTTGCGTACACATTATATTTTCGAAAATAAAAGTTCTTGAAACAGGCCCTTAAAAGATCTTGTTACAAAGTATACACTATTTTTAAACGCTACATAACATAGTGTTACTGTTTACTAACAACCCAATAGGTGCGTTACTCTCATCCAACACCCAAAGACAACGGCCGACTATAGCTCAAATTACAATATTAATTCACTAAGCGTAAACTCATTGTGTTATGACAGAAGCGCACGCACACATCCACAAGCGGACCCTCGGATGCTGCGCAACAATGCAGCTCCCAGCGCGCGAGTGTCAAAACTGTGAGACATTACTATACTACATATAGCACGAAGCGCTCCGTGGACAGACAGAGGCGAAGAAAGGGTTCCGAAACTACAACAAAGGCCAGGGGTCGCGAATTGTCTAGTCATTATACTGGGGAGATATAATGGTCAAGTGCGATAGTGTGCTTCGCTCACCGTGTGAAACTGCATACACCGTCAGCTAGGCAACGGTATTCAGTTCGCGGTGTCCCTAGCCGAATACAATCGCGATGTATTTACAAATTATCTAATGCCAATGAAATGAGAGGAAATTTTAACGGACATACCAGACTGTTTTTGCTCTATGTTTAAAGTCGTGTATAGACGACCCGAATGGCCGAGTCGGCAGTGACCCTGCCGGTTCGAGTGGTGGTGGGGAATATTTGTTTGATGAGAACGGATTTTTGCACCCTACTCATGGTTGTTTATCTATCTAAGTATAATATTTGTCTATATAAGTATGTGTATCGTTGTCTAGTACCCAAGATTCCTAGTATGTGGATAGATCAATGTGTGTATATAGAGTCCAAGGTATTATTATTATATTATATGGTAATATCAGGAAAATAGCATGTAAATAAAATTCACTCACACGCCACACGATTTCATTAAGACGTACAAAATCAAATACGAAATTGATTTAATGACGTATGATTTTCTATTGAGCCGGACCCATGCTGGGTTGGTTTCACAGACACCTGCAGGTAACCGCAACATGAGAGGTTTCGGCAGCGACTCGTCACAATAGCTGAGCTGGCGAGCTGCAAGTTGATTGCCAAATTACAGGTTTGGGTGGCATGAGCATCAGCAGGCGCGACCCATGCGGCGACGTCCCGCCCCGCCGCCCCGCCGCCCCGCTGCAGTCCCGCCCGGGAGAGGGGGACAGAGCTATTGTAGCACTGCACCGCGATGCGCGCACGCATAGGTGTGAGATCAAGTTTCTCACTTTGTTGATGCTTCATTCAGGTGTCGAGGGAATTTAGCGCCGAATAATTACAATACATATCAAGTAGGTGTAAGGCGCAATGCAGGACTCGACAGATGAGCTGTAGTATCGTCGGTCTTCCTCTGGCTGGCCACTTGCGCCTGCGCCGACGCCGGTACCGAGGAATTACGTGAGAATATCCATCGCGAATATGATGGTAATTGCTAGCTTTTACCCGATAAATCGCTAGAGTTTACTACATACTGCCTCAATACAGAGGAATTAGAAAGTTATATTGTTAATCATTTTATATGCCGTGGATCCTCATGAAATGATGGGCGTGCGCAAAACACAATTTCACATTTAAATCGCATTAAGACAATTGAATTCCATAAAAATTCCAACGAAATAACCACTTTATTATCTGTAATATGTCACTGCACAAAACTTCATTATTAGATCTATGTTCGAACTTTGAATTGTGCTGTGTTTTTTTGACCAGATTTCCTCTTCAGGCACCCAACACTAGTCTACCGATTATACAAAAAAAAAACCTATATATGAAAATCACGACAAGCCCCTATGTGGACACTCCGGTACTTCTAATTTGTGCAATATTCAGAGCCTGGTGTTGGTTGAGAATATTTTAACTAATATAAATAACCCACCGACCATCATAGTACGGTTCGCGAAAAGAATTTAATTATATTTCGCTTAATGACAACACGGGTTGCACAAAAACCCTAAAGCGTTGCGGCTCCAATGAAGGGTCGTTCAAGAAAGCGACAAAAAAAAATCGCCCCGATGAGCCATTATCTTCCGACGTTAAAAATAATATGGTCATAGGGTAGTGTACATTCATGCGCGGCGAGTCCAGGAGCGTATTTGAATATGCATTGTGCGCCTGCGACCCCCTGCCCCCTGCCTGCGCTGGACTTCACACGCTCGCGGCTCGGCAGGTACCCCCCGCGGCACCCCTCGCCCCGTGCCTACCGCGCAAAAACACCCTTGATACTTATACATCACATTCTAAGAAACTCTGCCATATTATCAATGTTTAACCTTAATACCGTAATGCATGACCTAAATGCAAATATATGCAAATTTGATTCACTATTTGAGTCGTATAGATTGCTGGATACAAAACGACTACTAAGTCTGTCAATGGCAATGACTAAGCGGGGAATTAGCGAAATATAATTGCCAGACAACTATTTTAATGAGATAAGACATAATGTGCATTAATTGCAGTACCAACAATAACACTATTCGACTGTTTAGTCAGGTGAAGCAACAGGAAGTGTAATCTACTCGTACCTCTGCGCCAACGCCGGCATTCCGCATGTTTGAATATTTGATATATATCTTGTGCGACTCAATTCGATATGTGACACGCTATGCACGGAGAAATAGTTAACGCGCTTTTCATTTATTCTATTTGTTCGTTCGCATCCGTCGAGTCAAATTAAGTTACAAAACATAAGCGTCAATACTTTTTGGGCCACTAGCTTGATGGACGCACTTGAATTGCTCGAATAACAGTGATTGCTAATAATACTCGTACTATTATTACTATTTATTTACTTGTATAAAGACTAATTTTAGTAAACGAAGCAGATGAATAGAATAGTTAAATTGAATAGCCGTTACAATTATAACGCTTTCGTAATTCTTGTCGATAAGTAACAGTGCTCGTATGGCATCGAGTAGAAGATTGCCTGGTAATGATTGATGGCTTATTATTTGTCCAGCTATCAAAAAATATTGCCTCCTATCTTTAAATTTAATGAATATGTGCATCATACTTTCATAATATTGATTATCGCAAAGCTACTGTCTAGACAGCCTATTAGGCTAGCCTAATAATATTTATCGAATAGAATAACATAGATTGTAGAGTCTAAATGTCATTTAATAAAAAAATCGGCTATTATTCTAGAATGTACTTTGCAACGTCGAGGTATAATTTCTTTGATTACTTCGCTTTGAAGCCGACTTGTCGTGTTTTGGAATTGAAATCCATTTAGAAAAGTTAACTGAACGCAATAAATTTAACATTCCGGACCGTTACAAGAACTGAGTCGAGAAAAGCAATTTCTTTAATGGCGAGATGTTTCATCAGCGATTAAGATTAAAATTATCTTTGGGCGTATGGAATAACTTAAAGGTTCACAAAGTTCACAATATCCGCTGAATGTATGGCAAAGACCAAGATAGAAATATCCATGTTGTTAAAATTATATTTATCATTTTATTCGCAAATTTTATCTCTCGACATAAATCTTTTTTCATAATAAGTAAAGGATTAAAGGATATTGTAAAATTGTTAATGTATTTCGAATCAACAACCATTTGTTTGTCCATTGTCCATGAAGAGTTTTCCGATAACCTGGCTGGGTGATACAAGGCAATATTAGTCCAGCGGAATCTGCACTAATTGCTGCTAGGTTTGTAATTATATCGTAGGGGATGAAAAATAATATGCAAATCATATATAAATACTAAGTTGAACAAACCATTAACGGGCGGGATATAAATCCAAACAACCAGCAGGCTGTCACTCAAGCTCATTTAAATACAGCGATAACGTTGATTTGAAAATGTAATAAACTAGTGAAGAAGCTGCAGCATCGCGTGTCAGTTGACATTTCCCATAGTATAGGCAAGTAGCAAGCGAGTGCGGGGCGCAGGCGCGCTGCGTCTTGCGCTTGCGTCGCTCGCCGGGCGGGATAGAAAGTGCGGCCACCAATAAATACTCGGTCCGATTATGATCTACGGCGCGTAGCCCGTAGCCACAATGCATTCAGTAGTGTTGCCTACACTCCTTGCGTATTTAGCTCATCCGACCCGCGTAAATCTAGCGATCTAATATACGATTATATGAATTTATGCGGCATAAAGCTTCTCGCATCAATACAGCATAGCATTAATGTCGAAATATATCGCGAACGCCTTCCTACGTTGAATTGAATTCAGATCGAGATTCGTTTGAACTGTGTTTTTCTGCCTTCCTTACTGGTACTACTCGGTAGCGAGGCTAAGGATTGTGGGTCGCATTCCGAGCTGCGCTCGCGCACTGTGCGTGTACCTAGAAAAACGTAACGTCTCTTCCCCACATGCGGTGGATTCTCGGGACGACGCTAAGTTAATACAAAAAACTCGCGGACCTATGTTAGGATACAATGGACAGTCACATAATTACAGACTGAGTTTTTATGTGTTTACTAGAAAAAGAAGGATATTGACACGGACGGATGTTTGATGCCGCTCTTCAATCGTCCGAGCTTCGACGACTCAGTGATCGAAATGTTAGCTCTTAGCTTTATTTTACTAAACGTTCATACAAACACACGGATCTTTGCAAGATTTTTACTTACTACAGATTTCGCACCATACATTGAGATGGTGGGTCCATATTGAATTCATATTGAATACTTTAAAGACTTTTATTATATACTTTAAAGAAAATTTAGGTTGTCAATTACGTGATTTTATAGTCATGTAACATCAAGTCAAGTTCTGAAAATGTGCACTTAAAGAGAAGGTAATGTGATTGAGGTAGGATCACTGATCATTTAGATAGAGCCCGCGGGCATTATTAGCATACGATCATTTCGCGACACCGCTCACCGATTGGTACCTACTCGGTGTGGTAGCCGCGGACTGCACGTGGGAGGTTCGCAAAATGTATGCCCAATGTAGGTCATCCGAATTTAAATTCGATCCATAATTGGCGAGCGATCGGTTTGGTGTAATTGCAAACCTAAGAAACTTAACGTTTAACGTACACTGTTATTATGATTTATTTTTATTGGAGGCAATTTAAAAAACAACTCCTCGCTGTGCGTACTACTTTTCGTGTGTGACCCGCTCCCTTGGCATGGCGATTTGCTAAACGGTTATAGCGAAATTAACTCGAAGTGAATAGCTAATCTGAGCCATGACAGGTTAATAGTTTCCTCGATGTATGTCGATGTTGTCATCATCAAGCTTGCGGGTGGTGCAAATAAGCAGGTTGGAAAGTGGCGGGTGCGTGCGGGGTGCGGGCGGGGTGGGTACGGCCACGGCGGCGGCGCGGGTACATACATGTGTTACGTACCACGCACCACGCCCGGGCTCCACACATGAGCCGCGACTCCGCCACTTTCTCGCGGCGGCGGCGGCGCGCCCATATTAATTGCTCCCGTTCTTCGTCGAAGCTTTATTTATTGCTCTCGTCGATGATTGTGAAAAGCTTCGAGTGTACATTAGTTTCAATTTTATCGCGTCTCTAGATCTGACGTGTGACACACGGGCCCACGGCTCGCTGGGACGGCCGCATCTTTCTCTGATCTCCTATTTGTATAAAAGGTTGCTTGCGAAGCATTTATCTAACGGGTGAAAAATCTCACCGAATCTGGGGTTCCGTGAGAAAATGCCCCGGAGTGGTATTTACCGATGTGGGACATCGTACGGCATTATTACACTCGACGCTTAACACAAAATCAATTATTAGTTAAAGACAAAAAAGTGAGTGACGCGCGCCGAAGTCAACGTTTTAGAAAAATAAACATTTAGTTGTGTGCGCAGTGCCCGCCGTCGCTACAATCAATATTTGAGATTCGAAAATACTTTTCTAATGTATGTCTTGGTACACGGGAGTGTACACACAGTACTTACATTGGGGCTATTTCGTAACTAGGTATTAGATGTGATCCAACGACACTTCATTCCCATTACAGTTGTACTAAATATACTCACAACGATAAACAAAATATATACTCTCTAAAGGATATTACGTTAATATAACAATATAATCTTAGATTACATGGATTACTTTAGCCACATGCCCAGGTACAGGCGAACATTTACGTGCCGACAACGTTAGCATACCGAGCAGAACCTCACATGAACAGAGAACATTTAAATTTAACTGTAAATGTAAGATGTCAAAATGTTCAAGTGTGTCAGCCATTCGCTAACTTACCTATATATCTGTCACCGTGAGATTGTGAGAAGCGATAATCTAACGATTTTTAGGGTTCCGTACCCAAAGGGTAAAAACGAGACCCTATTACTAAGACTCCGTTGTCTATCTGTCTCTCTGTCTGTCTGTCCGCCTGTCACCACCCAAGTAACATTTCGGGTTCTATATAAGATGTCTAGTCGTTCACATGTACTCCACAAGCTGTGCAAGTCAGCTGTATAGCTTGCTATAATGCTCTTATAGAACCAGTTTGGGCACAAATTAGACAGCCTTAAGTTCACTATGGCTTTACATTATCAGTATAATAGCATTATAATAGCAGTTTAAGTAGTAAAATCGGACTTAAGGCTGACTTACGGCACTATATGGGACGCAGTGTGAACCATGTGAGTGTGAGTGTAATAAAGAGTAACAAGTGGCTAAATACACAGCCTTCACAGTTATAAAATCCGACAAAAGTACTCTAGTGCAACCTAGAGTTCACGTGTGTCCAAAATTATTTCTTTATTTTATTATTTTCATGGTTATTATATTATAGAGTGCTAAAAGGTTATCAAGAAAGACAATTTACAACTCCGGCGGATATCATTTGGATATAAATTTATGATATAACACGCGGTAAGTTACCTGTTTTAAATACTTAATCATGTTAATGCCATGGGAATGCAACTTTATCGTGAAATGTATACATATTTACAACTAAAATATTCACGCGCCTCTGTAAAAACGCGATATTCATTTTAAAATATTTAAAACTGGTTGAGAGGAAATCTAAAATTTTCAGTTTTTGATATTATATTGGCATTATAATTATACTACGGTAATTAATTATAACATGAAACCAAAACTCAAACGGTCTATCTGCTTATTTTGTGATAAATCTGCATGATAATTTTGGAGATTGTTTGGTAAATATTTTAGGTTACGAGAACAAAATGGTGGAGATGAAATACGGCTATGTGAACTGTTATAACTCCAATTTAATGCCGTGAAGCGTATATAGGTTCACATGTGTTCTGTTAGAATGCTGTTATCTATATGAAGTCCAACATTTGTACTACAGAGCCAATGCCTATAAATGTATTCTTATGTGAACTTATGTACAACTTTAAGATGTAGTTCAGGTCAATTGCTTAATACTGAAATTTTAGAGATCCACAATAATAATTATTGTCCGTTAAATCGCCTAGCCCAGGTACTAAAAGTCAAGTATGAATACCTAAAGTACAATTTATTCAAAGCGGAATGACGAATACTATTATATTTTTTATTTTATTTTATTTTTTATTTTATTAACCTAGGAAAACCAACAGCTATCTTTAAATTAACAATAGGAATCTTATATAAAAACAAAAAAGCCAATTATAGGTTTTCGCCGACAAAAAGACACAATAAACAAATAAAACAGTTAAAGCACTCTTAAATAATAGAATAAGTTCGCATTATACATAGCCCTATACGTTGTAACATGTATTTTCAATAGCATATGTTCTTAATTTATTTGCGAAAGGTTAAATGATTGTCCAAATCAAAATCGTATTCACTATCACTAAAACTGCAATCACCACACTCTGATATCTGTATGTTTTGAAGGGAACTTTCAGGTTCATCCACATTATTGTCCTCTGCACCATGTACAGAACCACCATGAACAACGGTCTAAGTCGCCATTGTTGACGCCGTGTCGACGGGCTCATTTTCGGGCGTCGTTGTTAATCGACTGTTTATTTTTACAATTCGCGAATATTCTTTTGCAATTTTTCTTCTTATTCCACCGGTTCTCGCTCTTATTTTCCAAGATTTTTTATTGATTTTCACAAATGTTTGCACTTGACTTATATAAACACCATTCATCAGCTTGTGGGATAAGTGTAATAGAATATCACATGCACATTCATGTTCAGCTTACAGCAAATAAGAGTAGAACTTGTGGACAAATAAACTGCTATTGATGTTAATGGACAACACATATAGTCCTTTTAACAGCCTACAGTGCACATGTGAACCATTTAAACACTTCTGTACAGTAGTAAAAAAAGGTTATTTTAATGATCACAAACAAGTCCTACTACAGCTACTAGCTGTATAACAGTCTAAAACAAGTAAACATACAGCCTTTGGCTTAATAAATGACCACATATGTTCTATTAAAATGCTAGCTCTATAACATCGTACAAGTAGGCCGTTAAACAGCGGTTGCCGTATCTCTACCCTCCTATAATGCTCTTAGTCAGACGGCTGACTAAAGGATAGTTGTTAGAGTATTATAACACCAACAATCGTATAAAAGTATAACTCTACACTCATATAAGTCCCTTATACAGGTACAGGCGTTATTAATCGCAATATTGCAGCTTGTACATCACGAGTGAACTGTAATAATGCTTCAAGTACACCTGGGAACTAAATGTGTACTCTTAAATGGAGTAAAATGCTACTTGGGCAGGCTATATCTCATCAACCGTGATAGTTAGATAGTTGAAATTTTTACAGATGATGTATATCTGTTGCCGCTATAACAACAAATACTAAAAAACAGAATTAAATATTTTATTTATTATCATATACAAACTTATGAATACACCGGTTAAGTACACGGAGTATGAAAGTAGCCGCACCAATAACTTTGTAAACAACATTTTGCTATCTAAAATCCAAACTGTTCACGGTGTACGGTGTTACGGAACCCTTCGTGCACGAGTTCGACTAGCAGTTGACCGTATTTTATTTTATTTACCCCCGGTCGGGGATCGAACCCGGGACCTCTCTAAAATATCCACAGAAGCATTTCATGTCAAATTGACTTCCGACTGATATGAGTTGATGGTTAGTAAAAAAGACTTTTCGAGAATGCTACACCGCATCGACATCAGAGTGCTACGTTCTACGAAAACTATAACAACTCGTGCCATCACTGTCACGTACTCGTTGTTCGGTTATCAGCGAATAATTCTAGGTAAAACTCACAAAAACCGCATTTACCAATGACATAACACACAAAATATATATACTATGTGTCCGGTCATCGTGAGACTTGAATTACGTTGAGTTTTCAATTTTCGCATAAAAAGCTAGAATGATTAAGTAATTTCAATTTGGTTGACAGCAATGTGATTACGTATTTAGCTTGTGTGTTAAGATATTGTTTTCAACTGATTAAAATCCGTTCAACAACGATACAGCTCATCGATAGATGTAGTAGATACATTAAACCACAATTAATAACATTGTTTATGCGTCATTTCTATAAATTTGACAGATTCTTTGGCTTAAGTCATTATCTCTAGGTGTTTTATAACAAAATTTTAATAAATATCTCATTAAGCCAAAAAACACCGAACGCGATCCGAATCTCACGGTCAAACGAGACATAAATCTCTGAGGCGTCCGCGCCGAGGAAACGCGCAGGCGCACGTGACTAGCGACCACTGAGAGGCTATTCCGAAAATCCCCCCGGAAAATCCCCTTTGTTTGGTACTTCTGGCCAAAAAACAGCGATATCCTCACTGAATCTTTAACTGTACGATTACTTTTTTTGAGTGAGTGTTTGTCCAGAGGATATTTAGAATAACCTAGCGAGCGACGCGGTGAGGTGAGCTGAGCATGAGGCTGCGAGCGGGGCGGCGCGCGCGGCGATGTTGCGGGAAGCTGGACGAAGCGACGAGCGGGGCGGGAGGCGGGGCGGCGAAGCGGCGGCCGACAACGCGGAACACATTACGCATGCAGCATGCAATACATTTCATGTTCTATAAGACTGAATCACATTTTACATATATTCTCAATCAATTGATGTCTTTTCATTAAACGTTCCTTAAGTTGACATTTCACCTAATGGACTCGAGTATAAGGTAAGCAGCGTACCTAACTTTTCCGTTAACTCTAACTGAACCAATTGTCACTACAACGTGTATCTAGTGCTGGCATAAATATAAGAGACATATTTTTATACATATATTCGTATAAGGTAAAATTATATGTTGAAGTTAGCACAATAAACAGGTTTTTTGTTTTAGGACTGGAACTGAAATTTTCAGGACTTGAATATCGTATACCCATAGACACATCATATGATAGTGCTTTTCAAACATGTAACATCTAACATGATATAACAGCGTGTACTTTGTAATAAACATTAATATTAATACGTAGTCAGTATGTGTACATAGAGATATGTTTTATTGGCATCATTGTTATGGTGTCATCATCACACCGTACAGTACGGTTCTCAATCAATGGCCTCCAAGAACGGGTCACGACATTAATCCTAAATACCTGTTGGACTGGTCAAAAACTGGTCGGGAGCTCGCGGGGTGGTCGTGCCTCCGGGGTGAGGGGGGCTCGCATCGCAGGGGTCACTACACAATGGGCCGGCCGGTGTCCAGTGTCCACCCCGTGCGTCGCGAGCTGCGGGTTGCGGGTTGCGAGCGCGGTCAGTGCGCGGCCGGCGGGCGGCTGTGCGGCCAGGATGCGCGATCGAGTCTGCTGCCGACGGTACTCTGAGCTCCGGCCCGGCCCAAGCCCCGGCCGCGCTCGCTAGCGGACGGACGCCCGGAGAAGGGTGACACTAACTCTTCCTCGAGCCACCATAAAGGGTTGGCAACCGTTAAATGCAGGGGCCTTTTTTGCATTTCTTTGTTTCTCTTATAAAGAGGATATCACAAGGCGAGTATGGTACCGCATGTGTTTAGGTGCAGGTAGATTTTAAGACGCGGGGTCACGCATTGTAGCTTGTGGAAAAGACCGTCGATGCGACATAGATTCGATGAGAGAATGACAGGGATTCAAGACAAATTTAGGTAGAAGTTTACAGCCTACTTATCTGCCTAAATAGCTAAGAGGTAAACTGCGTAGGAGTAGGTAGTTATGTAAGCAGAGTCATGAAGGTCAATATCACATTACCTCAATCTTGAGAACTCTCCGTGAGAAAAACTAAAAGCGACGCTAAAACTAATTAAAGTAATAACATCAGGAAACATAAAGCGGCGGCGCGGACGCAATTAACAGTCAAATTTGAGCTTGCATCGCGACCAGTGTACGATGACCGCTTGTGTTAGCCAGGTGGTGTAGAGAGTAGAGTTCAGTTTATGTGGTCGGAGGCTAAGAAGCCGTGACGTGGCTGCGGGAGAGGGTGGGCGGGAGAGGAGCGCAGCCTCGGACGCGGAAGTTATCACCATCGGGTCTCTATTCATAGATAATTAAGCACAGAAGCGTTACTTTAACACATTTACTGTGAACAGCAATAGATGCACGTAGATAATAATTAACGCTAATTGAAGGGGTAACAAAGAAACCCAATAGCAACATGAAAGTTATACATCACTTCTTAATTCTTATTAAGTACTTTGTTTCAATCATGCCTGTGATCGTGATTATGATTTCGACTTATGTTTTGGATTAACTATGCATTTAGTTAATGTTTATCACTTTACGGTAGAATAATTATTAATCTTTATGCGTTTTGAAAATGTCTATAAAAATAGCTACTGTATTCTTACAACCAATTGTATTCTTATTTTAACCAAATGCAGTCCTTGTAGGTTTTTTTTTATAAGGACTGCACCACTAAAACTCTGTTTTATATAAACTTGCTTGCCACAATTGAAAACAAACAAACTACAACATCCAGTTCACCTTCCATCCGCCCAAAATATTACATCCGCAGTATATCTGGGTTTACTCGACATTTACTTCACACGCCGACGTTATATGTTAGGTAATGAGCACTCTCCTAATTGCATATAAATAACTCCTCGACATTTATTCTGTGATTAATCCAATAAATAAAAGTAGAAACCGAACCAACCGAATGTAGGTAGGTAGGCAACGACTTTAAAGTTTCGCCGTTGTTGTTGTCGCCACAGTTTTATAGTTGTCATTAATTTATATTGCGTTACAGATAGCAAAGTGTTTAGTATTTTTTACCGTTTTACGTAATTACAAAATTATGCTTCGTGTTTACTTGGGTCCGGTCCCCAGCGCAGGCGCACCCATTTTAAGCCGATGAGAATTAGAGAAGCTCAGCGGCAGAGATGAATTGTTTATGACATCTCACTACCGATGACTACCGTCACATGTCATAGACAAGAACATAATTTCCCGTGTTGTATCACAGAAGATAAAATTATTGTAAGTACGTGGCGTTCGCATCCAGGTACAAACATCTGGACTTTGTACTGAACCTATTTTTTAACATAAACATAACATAAACATTTACATACAGGCACATACATTGCTTCTGGCCCCACACTAGGATACCATATGTCGTGGGAACCAGAAACAGCGACGTCACACACATATAAATTAGGTTTAGGGTATCTCAGACTGAACGGTGACTATCGACCTTAACTCGACAAACAGACAATAAACTGTTAATAGATACCAGTATCAAAACAAAACAGCATATACTCAGACACGAAAACTCTTATTAGAATTTGACTCTGGCTAAGTAGAGTATACCTATTGAGCTCGTAACATAAGATAAAATTTGACAAATTGATTCTGCTAAGTGAATAAACATAAGACAAATAAACCTCTACATTACCCGACAATGATTCATATTGCTGATGAGATAATTAGATATGCTTCTTTTTGCTTCGAATATAATACTTAATTGCGTAATGTTAAGACTGTAGCATGTGTGGCGTATCGAAGGAACAGTTATACCTATACATAAGCCGTATAAGAGGTACGTATGAGCATGTATGAATATGTAATTTCACATTGGCAAATTCAACCTTAAAGTGGGTTGTAATGGACGAAGCATGATTGGCATAACGAGCACAGGTACCGATTTTGGTCAATAATCGTCATACATACGTACACGAGTGATCACGTATACTGAATGCAATAATAATTGGACGGTACAATTTATCACGTCTGTTTTCTCCGAAATGCCTAAAAGGACGTCTCACATCGGTCCTCCACGTATCCGCCGGTGCCTCCATGCGTGCGCGTGAGACCCATCGAGCTCACGAAAATATCTCGAGGAAACAGTGAGAGCGCGCGTAATTATAGTGTAACCATTCGTGCAACGAACTTCGTTTCTGATATTTTTTATCCTTGCTGTTTTCTAACCGTTTCGCATGCTCGAAAATACACAATCGAACCCTTTTATCCCTTACTGTCCACCCTAAGGTAAGACATCTACTATTAGTTATCGCACGAAGGGTCAATCCGTTCTCAAGGTTCACAAACGGCAACTTCCCACACTGGTCATCGTGGCGCGCTGGTCATCGTCGGTCAAGAATGTTTTGTTGGTCATTGTCTACTAGAAAAAAACAACCCCTTTCATATTCAAATTTTGATTGTATGAACAGCGATATTTGACACGGTGCCTTTTTAAGAAATGCCCGAATGGTAATCCGTAAACAAAAGACAGTATTGTTTTTCTTTGCATACGAGGTACGCACTCGGAGATAGCTATTTTACGACTACTCGTATGCCGGCATGCTGCTAATAACCGAAAAGATGTGACCTAAGAAAATGTAGAGTCATATTCGGATAGGAATAGGTGCTAAAACAGAATAATAAAACTCTAAACATACGGGTAAATGTATGGCACCGGGTTGGGATCCCTGTATGTGTTATGTGGGATACGTGGGATACAGATTGTTACTACAAAAAATATTAAACATGTTTAACCTCAAAACAACTCTCAAATCCCATACATGTTTGTCTTTAAACAAGTGTTCAACAGGATTTTGTTTATTTGTAGTAAGACCCACAGAAACGCAAGTTGACGTAAGCAACTCAGAATTTATAAATACTTCTTTTTATTCTTAGGAGTTTTTAAATGCTTACACCAGTTTGCACATACAACAAGGTTGACCCGAAACGCCCATTCAAGACTGTGTGTTTTATGTAGCACTTCTGATAATACGTTATTCTGTGTAGCAAGCGGGTGGCTCCGAGCACTCGACACATACGAGCACACACATCGACTGGAGCGACTGGAGAAAGTCACCGAGATCATGATAAGCCGCTCTCCGGCGATAAATTTATGCGCCCTTTGTTTCTTTTCATCGATTTATCAAAAAACATACTATTCATATCGACAACCTCACCTATTCACCTCTGTGTTTACGACTAGAACAACGTTGGTCTACCTCTACTATGCTCAACTAAGCTGATCAAGTCATCACTTTTAATTTAAGAGAGTCTCGAGTGAAGTAAGTAAACTACGTAGCTGAAATAACATTAGGACCCCATCTTGAGAATAGAGGTTCATCGTTTGAACCCCTACATATGCCGACTGTCTTTAGGAGCAGCAGTCCATCATTTATCGTGTGATGACGAGTCATACAAGAGCGTCAGCGAATGAGGTCAAGCAATTTACTGTTAAATCGTGATCTCCACATCGATCCCTCATCGGCGAGGTGAACGGTGAAGGTGCGCGCGCGCCGTCCTGCGGGCGCACTGTTATTACCGCAGCATCAGCCGATGTAACGAGATAACTAACAGAATATAGAGGAGTAACACAAAAACCGTAATGTACTGAGTACCTCAAATTACTTGTTGTGTTCACATGCCCCGCAGGCAGGTCAATTTGACCCTTATCAAAAGAAATAAGTGACGAAAGCACGGTCGCCCCATTATACGAGCGGGGAAAAAAATAATTGTTTGTGATTGGATCTCTGATAATTGATTGCCAATTGAAGACAGGATGTCTCGGGCGCCATGATGCATAGGGAGCGAAAAAATACATAGCTGTGGGCATGTAAGTACGTCTTTGTCGAGCGAGTGTGGTCAAGAGGACCAAATCAGACTACGGATCTTCCTGATTTTGTTAATAAATGTTAAACAATACATTTATGATTCATTGATTGGTATTTGCATATAACGCTAATGCAGCGCAGGACATAATAATACATTCATATTTAAATTAAATTGATCGTTGTTTATTTATTTATTATAGGCAGGCCTGTGTTTATTATAGAGATGCTCTAAGATGCCGTTTAAAAACCGTTACAAACACGGGCCAGCATGAATGGGGCCGACCCCAAGCCGGTCATTTACTTGCAAGGATTACCACTAAGTACTTACCTAGTGGTAGTCCTTGTGAGTAAATTGTCGGCTGCCAATACCTCCATAATGAGCGCTAATTTTATCGGAAACAACTTGAAATACCTGCGCACTATCAACATTGTACAAGTTCATTATTTTCATTATCTCCAACGCGAGATATCTTTCTTTAGCATTACTTGGGTGTAATAAAGCCTCCCAACAGTAGGGTGTGGTGTACCACCGTTCTAAATAATTTATCGATAAACAGTAGTACTAATCGACAACAAAATGAATTAATTGTCGATTATCTTAATGCCCGGTTCGCGGGGAGAGGAAGCAAAGTGTATCAAAGGCTAGGCTGGTAACATGGAACCTAGGGCGTGTATACAGAGCAGATATATGTTAGTCATAAACCTTAATTCTTCTTATTTAAGAGTGGTAAGAGTTAGTTTCGAGTGAAGGTTCGCTCAATGAGTTTCCCTGTAGTGTCGGTACAAACACTCGGCCCCGCACGCAATGGGCACCATATTTTTAGCTTGGCCTCTCACACACGGGGGCTCAGCTGTAAATCACTACATTTGACAGCGCTGATAAATTGTTCTGATCCACCTAGTAAATATTACAGACATAACCATATTGGTATATGTTGTGCCTCTTTGTGCCTATACATTATTAATAAAACGGGACTCGACGCTCCGCCACTAAGAAACATGGCTATTTTCACGTTTTTATGGATTTTGTAACGCCTTCCCAGGCTGCTTACTTTGTCTTGATCAAGTCTGATAAAACTTTTAACTATGCAATGAAATAAATTTTACTTTTGTGTCTTTTACGCCTGTTAATCCGCTACATATTACTGCATTCAGACCAGTAATGAAAGGGCCATATCTTTCGCGTAAACTAAGTAAATTATTTCATTACTAATGTTTTTAATATTCACTGGAGTCATAAAGTTTAATTCCGAATTAATGGCGTCGTGAATTCTTAACTAACTTCCTAACGGCACGGACGGAGTTGGTACTGCGACCACATTATGACAATGTAATCGAGAGCCGCGTTGTTAATTGCATTCGTCGAATGAATTTAAAAATGCATGGCATTTAAATGTCAACTCAAGCGCCATTTTGGATCGGCGCGGGAGCCTATCACCTTGAGCGAGGCTTAAATCTGACAGCTTTGAATGTCACTCTCGCTCGGACCAATTAAATAAAAATTAAAACATATTTAAAGTGACTTTTTGTTTTGAGTGAAGTGAACAACGTTTGAGGTTTTAAATGAAATTGGAAACAAAGTTAAAATGATGTTCTGTTGAAAAAGTTCAGTCAAGCAACAGTAAAGTCAAAGCACTTAGTTGTTGTAATTGACGGATATTGTACAACATTTATATTTTACAGTTTAACATCGGCAATACCATCCCATGCTTTTTGCTAAAGATAAATGGTACAGCCGCAGGCATGGCAAAGTCGTAAAACAAACACTTACCAACAATGATTTCAGTTCACTGGACATATCACTGAGAAAGAAAAAGTGTTATGAGCGCCGACTCTCTCGTATAATTTTCGAGATAGTGGTAAATTCTTTCTTCGTACCGCTAAATTACATTTCTAGTTGTTGTATGCCACGTTTACGAGGTACTTGAAGATGTACTGTTGTGTCCATAAGGCTCATTGCAATATTATGCGGCCAGATGCCGAAGTGATATGAACGACGTTCTCTCTACAGCCACTGTGTAATTTCTGACCATACAAGTAACTCTCCATGGTCAAAGAAAATTGCTGTACCAATTATATCATGGTCCGATCTAGCACATAAACGTCAATCAGATATGAAGTCTTTCCTAGAAAAACGATGGCTTTTGGCTTTAGATTAACTGTGTGATGTATGTTCAGTTGGCAACAGTGAAACGTGGTAGGTCGGTAAATAAGAAGTGACGGTGGCAGCAATCAATTAGCGATGCTAAGAAAATATAGGCAATACTTTTTATATTATTTTATGAGTTTTTAGCCTATTTTAAGAAACTAAATTGAATATTTTAAGTAAAACATGTATAATTACTTTTGTAAATAATGTTCAAAATAACACCCCTCGCGACGTCACTCGGATCAAATTTTATTAACTGTTACTTGAGGCTGGTTGTTTCTGAACGACCATTCTTAACAAACAACATCATTCCAGAAATTGAGCAAAAGACGGTCAAAAGCAAAAAAAATATGATAGTTTAATTTTTTATTTTAGTGGTGAGATCTCAGATTATATTAAAGTCTTAGTGAAATGCTAACGATTAGAACGAGACAATCCTGCTCTGTTCTTTTTCGTTTCAAAGTTTTGATTTTTAAAGATAAATTAAGGATACTTCATTTTCATTACAAACGTTTTCTGCACGACTGGACGCTTTAGTATTGATTATTTTAAAATACATAGATGTAAATGTATAATTGGAAATAAATGTCTTAATTTTATGTTTATCTTTCATTCACGTTAATCTATCAAAATATAAATTGTATTAGTAGATGCCATGAAAGCGCAGTAACTGTAATTATTCCTTTTGGAATTAAATTAACGCAAGTATATAGCTCCAGGAATGAAGAAGCAGGTAAAAATCAACATTCAGGTTATTTCATTGAGAGTGTATTAAGGTATTTTTATTAATATAAATAATTAAAACAAAAAATAACTGTGGCGCCACTTGTACATCTTTGACAGCTTATTACTAAGAAATGAGACGTTTTACGAGATTTTGTCGATCTATATACTCTATGTTTAATGTAGTGTTAGATTACATTTAGTTTGATAAGCATCCGCCAACTGCTTCGTATAATAAATATGTAAAATGTCACACACACACACAAACACACTAAGAAAATAAACCGCCCCGGACCATATCAGATGCAAAGGTCCCCATCACGCTGGCGGCGTTTCCGCGCTGCACTGTGAGGGAGATCCTCTGCATAAGATAGGACCCGGAGCGGTGGTCATAGCCACGGTCCCTCAGGCGGCGCCCTATTTCCCTAATGAATGCCTTGCCCTGCACTCCCCAGACCCCGGTGGTTTCTATGGCAAGCGGGACGAATATATACTGGCCCAAAAGCACAGAGTACTTTTGGGTCTTCATCCTCGCTGCCTCTGCCGCTGCGGCCCCCGGGGTGGACACGGTCGACGCCAGGTGGGAGGGGGCGAATGTGCAAACACACGCCGCATCCCAAAGCAATGAGCGCCCCCTCTCCCACGGAATCACGGTCAGGCGATCAGGGTACGACACAGACCCGCTGGCTCCAATACACAAGGTATATTGGCTGTTACAAGAGCCCGTTTGACGATGTCGTTGATGGAGGAGTGCCAAAAAAGCCTGCCCGCGCTTCGAACACCACACACACAAGAATGAGACTGGCAGATGTCACAGCCAAGGCGCAAGGCGACAGCCACGGGCAACAAGTCATTGTCCAGAATGTTCCTAGTTGAGGAGAAGGCAAGACGTGGAGTCGGAGCCACGACTCAGCCTGCGAAACTCCGCGCAGTCGTGGCAGCTCGATCCCAAAACTCCGGTCCAATAACTCTTTTAGTGTGACTCCGCACATCCTCATCCCAATTGCGCTGTGAGTGCGGGTGCTGGGGCGGAGTGGTACCAGGACACCAAACATGTCATAACCCTAATGCCTCCTCCGCGAAGGGGATACCATATTTAAAATACGAGTGACAAGGTCTCGCACCCCATGCGACGAAGACAAGAAGGCCGGCAGCTCGGTGCCGCGCAACCGTCGAATGCCTAAACCACCATGTCTGATGGGCAAAGCTGCTTGGCAACACTGAGTGGAAGTCATTTCGATATTGATAATCGGCTCTAGTAAGGCCTTCAGCACGGTATCATACTAAGTGGATTCCTCCCTAAAGAGCCACATCGGAGCCGTACGCAACGTGTATGTAAGCTTGAGAATCGACAGACAACTCCTCAGGATTGTTAGTGCGACGTGGGCTGGGAGTTGTTTTCAAGCTTCTGGGGTGCCAAGAGAGCTCTTGTTTTGGCCGATAAGACACCCGGAATACCCTCGGGGAAGATTGGTGCAACCAATAAAGTAAAGTTGGATTTGTCCAGTAACCTTAACCTTGGGGCTTCCGGGAAGACCTGGCCGGAACAGGGGTATAATTCGCATTTCTGTGGATTCACTCCAGCCCCAACCTCGCTAATCCATCGACAAGTGCTCTCAGATCCTCGATCACTCCGAGGCCACGAGGCACTTCCGAGCTGCCTCCGTTGGTACCGTCATCCAAATACCATACCTTTGTGGATACTAAATTCTGAATTGCAAGGCTAAATATTAAAGGTCCCAAAGGATAACCTTGCTGCGCCCCCACCTGAGACTCCACCAGCAAAATAAGTAACTCGGTCTGCAATAACATTGGTGTACAAAGAGGTACAGTGCAGAAACTTTCTCCTTTATCATGGACAAAATTGAGTCGCGCTCGACTGCATTAAAAGCGTTGCGAAGATCGATCTTTACTATGCAATTATTTGTATCAACCTCAGTCAGGGCAAAGGTCCGAGTAGCATGTATAGCCGCCGCGCAACCTAAGGGTACGCCAAAACCCAAAACTTTATGTTTGTATTAATGTGGACTATCCATTTACAAAGGTTTTAAGGGTGGCCGCCATTTTGGAAAAAAAAACAAATGGCGGTTGGCACCTGGTACACTCTCCATACAAAAATGTTCAATCCCATATATTTATTTGGCGGCGCCCATTCCATAAAAATTTAACAAATTTTGCTGTAGAAGACCAATAAAGGACATTCTGTTTTTTCGGAGATTCCGTACGAGTAATCCTTTTATATTATTAAGTGGGAATAAAGTAGTTTGGTCAAGAACACAATTATCTCGAAATGTTTTTTTCAGTTTGGTGCCATTGAAAAATCCTAATTTAATTATTCCTTTATAGTGTACATAGGCGAGCGCAAGAGATCTCTTCCAGCAAACCAAAAATCTTTACCTGGCTAATTTTCAAAATGATAAAACATGATGAGCTGTCATTTTTAGGCAATTCGTTATTTTAACTTTGATTTTGATTATCGATTATTTAAATGATGATTGCCACAAGTACCATGCATAATGTAAGTGTAAGTAATGCGTCTGAAGGGAACAAGAAATAAAAACCATCCAAGTGCGAGTCGGACTGGCGCACGAAGGGTTCCAAACCACCGTAGAATGGTAGGGATGGGGTGGAGTGAATAGTTTAGATTTTACATGGCAAAATGTTGTTTACTAAGTTATTGGTGCGGCTTCTTTCACACTCCATGTACGTGACCAAGTGCATTCATAAGTTTGTATGTGGTATTGAAAGAATGATTGTATGGGAGCCCCCTTAAATATTTATTTTATTCTGTTTTTAGTATATGTTGTTATAGCGGCAACAGAAATTGGGCGTACCCAAAAGGTAAAAACGGGACGGGTTCCGTAGAACACTAAAATGTGGCCCACATTGCTCAAAACAAAATCTATTTTCAAGATGGTAAAATTTAACACATAGCTACCGGCGATACAACAAGCATGGCTGATTTTATCCGCAAGTTCGAATTGCTATCTATGACCCGGCGTCAGCAGACGACGTCCAAATAAATGGACCACTTCGAGTTTCGCAAACTCAGAAAGCACAGAAGCGATCAACGAGAGACTCAATGATTAATCAATCATCGACGATATCGTAAAACTGTGATGGAGTACCCGCGGTGACGGCGACGGCGGCGGCGGGGCGGCGGCGGCGATAGCTCTCCAAATTTAGCTAATTCTAGCTCGATGTTGTTATAACATTTATTGGGGGGCCAATTTTAGAAGCTAATTAAAAAGCCTTATGCCGGCCGTGAGAGAGTAGTAAATGCTTCAGAAAGACTTATAGTCGACATATTACATAATTAGGCGAGTCAAATTGTTACCATTTAGGTTGCTCTCATCTTATATACCACCATATAGAAGGAGAAATTTCTAAATGCAGTCTAATCAATAAAGAATTTAAACGCAGCAATATTTATTGTGACCTGCGCGAGCGCAGTCGAGAGTTCATCAAACACCACTAGTCTTGCCGAATTCGTCGATAGTGGCAACTCACTGTCGGGACAGACGGAATCCATTAGGAGAGCTAAAGGCTAAAACCACAATTAGATAGGTACCTAATTAAAACAAGCAAAATGAGAGGAACAGACACCATTCATTCATCTACGCCGTGTGCAATCCTATATCGATCCTAAACGAATCCATTAGTAATTTATCGTCTCATTTATTACAACAGTTGTACGTTTCGACGCAAATGAATTGCGGCCCTACGCGAACCGTCTCGGGGTTTAGTCACGCAATTATCACGGGGCGGCTAAGCGCTGATGTTGCGATTCCATTTCTGTATCAATATAAGCGAATTTGCTCATAATCAGAAAGACGCCTACGCTGTCTTGATGGAACTTAGCCTTTAAAAAGTTCTCTACACGATCGCCATTAATCAAAGATTTTCCATAGCCAACGTGCAATCGTATCGAATGAAATAAATTCCTTTAATGGGGCATCTAAGTGGTCGGTTTAGTGCGTTGTAATAACCGAATCACGTTCGTTTTTCAGCTGGCGGCTGCACTCGTTGCGTAGGCACAGACACTGTTCTGTGGAGCGGTGACGAATGGAGTCATGCTGCCAGCGTGGCTCCTCGGAGATTTATGTCTGGACTAAATGAGCGCGAAGGGCGGAGCACGAAACAAAACGATAGGCCGTGGCGGCGTGCTCGAGGTGACCTATCCAAGTGACGCCGTGCGACGATCCGCGGTGATATGCGAATGCGGCGCACGCGCCTGCACTTATGTGTGCTTCACATACAAATAACACCTCACTCACTGCATCGAAACCTAGCACATATAGGAATCGACTTCATTGAAATTCAAATGAGTACTTTCATAACATTCAAATAACAAGGAAATTAATGAAGTGTTTATGGGATTTTTTGACGTGATAACGTAGACGTTATCACGTCAAAGCCGGCCGTGCATGCAGCCGGCGTTCATCGATTTATTAGAATAAATCGATGAACACCGGCTGCATGCAAGAAAAAATGTCACGTTCCGCCTAAGCCGAGCGTGCAAGCGAGAGCGCGGAACAAGCGATAAAGAGGCACGATCGGCCTGAGCGTTTCTTATGACGTTATCACGTAAAATTATCATCCGTAAACCGACTTTATAGACATCCAATTTTTTAGTACCTGGAGGTTTACATCTGCAACTTGTTTGTGCCTATTAACTGAAACAATAGTACAGCATTACTTGTTGAGTGGGAATTCGCAATCAACACAATCGTTAATTAATCTGTACTCATTTGTTGGATTTGCGTACACACACACCCACTTGTAGAATATTATAGATTATTATTATTAGAATATTACTACTCGTACTGGTACGAGTGAAATTGATGAACTTGTCTACTTAATCGTGTAGCAATCATTATAACTATTCATAACACAATGAAGAGAAGTTTCCATCTATGTTTAGAACTCTCATTGATTTTTACCTAATTAGAACATTGAACAAGTCTCTTGTTGAATATAATCGGGGTTGAATATAACAACATTGTCGGTGATTTATGCTGCTGGTGTAAATATGTTTGCAGTCTACAGTAACAAATTAAATTAATGAGGTATCGAGATATAGGTAAATGAATTCTTCTGGGTGCACAAAACCTTCGACAAAAAGTGGACTGTTGATTTAATTAATATGTAGCATTTTGTACTAATTAATAGGAAAAGTAATGAGACCACAAATAAGGCTCCGATCACACGTAGAAGCAGGCCGGGACGGACGGGGGGGGGGGCCCGGCCGGCCAGGTCTCGTTCCGGCCCGGCCCGGCCTGCCGCGCTGCACCGTAGATGCCCTCGGGAGGTATTTTATGAGCGCTAATTAAGCTTCTTGTTTCGCGAGCCCATTCTCGATCCTGGAACTAATTATTAGTTCCCTGTGAACTTTTTATCTGCCGCCCACGGACAATGGAAACGTGACTGTACTGGCGATCCGCTCGCCATATTATTACTTACTAGCCTTCTCCGATGCTCCGAGGACCGAAAAAACGAACACTCAATGCCATCCTTGCAATTAACTTGTGTACTTTATAAACCATTAGAAAACTTCAACATATATATATTTTGAAATGGAATCGTAACATTCAGGTGTAATGCGATGATAACATGGTAATTCACATTTGACATTCAGTGTTTACAACATTGTACCTAAATATACCTATATATCTAAAAATACGGCGGCGGTATTCCATATTGGTGGTCTTAACTTTGCTATCGTCCCGAATCGTTAAAATATAATGAACTTTGCCATTGATTTTTGATCATGGTCAAGCAATGTTGCTATTTATTCATGTCCGTAAGTCTTTGTTGCCGCTATACGTAAATACATTTAAGTATTAAAATAGAAACACACGGAACAAGACGATCATTTTAAATTTTACTATACATCTCACTTATTTTGTTCGTTAGCAAGAAATGGAAACTTCACTAACCAAATAGCCCTTAGGTGAAGTTGTGAAATGATACAATGATTCACCGCTTCTCTGAAGTAAAATCAACAACTTTAGTTAAAATAGTTAGGTCTTAGGCCCAAGCCATACAGAAATTACTTAAGACCTGTCTGTATGCATTGCAGACAGGGCGCAGACAGCTTGAGCTTGGTGATCTTCTCACACCCCTTCCAGGGTGCGGGGTTGCGGTCCCGGGGCAATGGCCCCCTTCCGCGGAGTCTTCCGCTGGCCGTGACTACGGCCAGGTCATTGGGTGGCTGAGGTGTTCTTCTTCGGGTTGTGTGGCCTCAATCCAGGGGTGCTGCCGGCTCGGCAACCAGGTCTCGGGGTAGGCGGCGACGGTCAGGCGGGCGCGCGTGGTATGGCGCCAGGTCTCGCACGAGCGGGTGTTGAGAGCCGTCCGCTCGTGCGAACATGTTCGTTGCCAGCCTCTGGACGAACTTGTCCAGTGTCTCCAATCCTAGGTCCCTTGCGATCGTTGCGTTTCTCACGTAGCGAGGCGCGCTGACGATGGTACGCAAGGAGAGGTTTTCTTGGGCCCGGAGTCTCTTCTTGTTGGACTCCGAGCAGAGGGCGTACCATGCCGGCGAGGCATACGTGAGGCGGGACCTGATGTACGTTTTATAGATCCCGAGCTTCGACCGCAGGGGGAGGCCGGAGTCCAGGAGTGGACGAAGTTTTGCCCGTGCAGCCCGGACCTGGTTTACGACGTTGTCGACGTGGGTCTTCATCGTGAGCCGGCGGTCTATGGTGACCCCCAGATACTTCACTTGGTGCAGCCACCCAATGTCCTTCCCTTGGAGTTGGAGTGGTGGTGGCAGGTTGCTCTGGCCGGTGCTCATCGCCTGCGTCTTCCCGACGTTGACGGAGAGCCTCCATTTGGCCAGCCATTTAGGCAGGGTGTCCAGCGTGCGTTGCATTTTGACGGCGGCGTGGGGTGCTTTGTAGGACGACGCATAGTATGCTGCGTCGTCAGCGAAGAGGGCCAGCTGTACACCAGGGCCAACTGGGATGTCATCCGTGTATCGGGAGTAGCAGGCGGGTGAAAGACAGGAACCTTGTGGGACGCCGGCTTCGATAGGGCGGGCTTCTGACACGGCGTCTTCCACCACCACTCTGTAGTGGCGACTCCGTAGGAACGAGGCCACGACGCGGGTGATTCGTCGTGGAGCTGGGGACGTCGACAGCTTGTACAGCAACCCCTCGTGCCATACTCTGTCGAACGCCTTCTCCATGTCCAGGAGTACTGCGATGGTGTATTCTTTCTTATTCCGACAGACCGTCATGTCGTTCAGTACCCTGGTGAGCTGGAGCGTCGTCGAATGCTCTGGCCTGAAGCCGAACTGTTCCGGGCGAGCTTGGATATGTGGCAGCAGTCTTCCTAGCAGCAGCTTCTCGAACACCTTTGACATGGTGCTCAGGAGGGTGATGGGCCGATAGCTCTCGGGCTTCTTGACATTCTTGCCCGGCTTGGGGAGCATTATGACCAGGCCTTCCTTCCATGTAGTAGGGAAGTGCCCCGTGCGCATGATGCCGTTAAACAGGCGCGTCATAGCCGCCACAGTCGGTAGC
Source organism: Argyresthia goedartella (assembly GCA_949825045.1). Taxonomy (NCBI): domain Eukaryota; kingdom Metazoa; phylum Arthropoda; class Insecta; order Lepidoptera; family Argyresthiidae; genus Argyresthia; species Argyresthia goedartella. The sequence goes on from OX463810.1 coordinate 20,311,031, forward strand.
GGCAAGTTGCGCAGCGCCATGTTGGTGATTCGGTCTGCGCCCGGGGCTTTCCTGGGCTTGGTGCGCCTGATCGTTCGCAGGACTTGGCCGGGCGAGAAGAAGATGGGGTCCTCTTCAGGAGCTATCGGCGTCGCGAAGTAGTGCCGCAGTTGTTCCTCCACTGCTGCTACGTGTTCGGCGTCGTCGGTGGGGTTCGGCTTGAACTGCCTCTCCAGGCATTCGGCGAAAATTTCAGCTCGGTCTTTTGCTCTGAATCTCGGGAAGCCGTCGCTGCCCAGCAGCGGTCGAACAGGAGCCGGGGTGGCCGACAGCTGCCGGCATAAGCGATGCACGGAGGGGACGTGATCGCCTACGGACTCGATGTGGCGTTCCCAAGATTCTTCGGCGTGGTCGGCAAGGCATCTTTTGGTGGTGGCCGTCATGGCGTTGAGGCGGGACTTCAGAGTTGGGCACCGGGTTTGTTGACATAGCTTCCGGAGACGGCGCTGTTCGCAGATCAGTGCCTGAATCTTCGCCGGGAGGGGTTGGGGTTTCCTCCGGCTAGAGACGGTGTGCGAGGATGTGTCGAGCGCGTCCTGGATCTTGCTAGTCAACTCTGAAGTCAGTGCTTCGACGTCTTCTGGCTGTGTGGCTGTCCGGGTGGTGGGGTTTTCGGCGAGTGCGGCCGAGAAGGAGGCCCAGTTGTACCGTCGACGGGGCGCTGGTGGCGAGACTCTTGTTGGCAAATCCGCAAGAACGAGGAGAATGGGTCTGTGATCCGAGGGAAGGTCTGGCAGGACTTCCTGGCTTGGCTGGGTCCGGATTCCTTTGTAGACTACGATGTCGATGATGTCCCCAGAGCCGTCCGGGTTGTAGTGAGTCGGCTCATAGGGTCCGATGACATCGTAGTCGTGGCTCACGGAGTCGGCGAGGAGTGCGCGTCCGGCGGCGCACACTTTCGAGGAGTTCCAGTGTGGGTGCTTGGCGTTGAGGTCTCCGGCGATGAGAGTCGGTTGCGGCGACTCCAGCAGTCCCCGGAGCTCCCTGGGATTGAGTCTCTCACCGGGGGGGTGATAGGCGGCATAGAGTCGCACAACGTTGCCGGCGACCTGTACTTCGACGCCAAGGACGTAGAATCGTAACATTCAGGTGTAATGCGATGATAACATGGTAATTCACATTCGACATTCAGTGTTTACAACATTGTACCTAAATATACCTATATATCTAAAAATACGGCGGCGGTATTCCATATTGGTGGTCTTAACTTTGCTATCGTCCCGAATCGTTAAAATATAATGAACTTTGCCAATGATTTTTGATCATGGTCAAGCAATGTTGCTATTTATTCATGTCCGTAAGTCTTTGTTGCCGCTATACGTAAATACATTTAAGTATTAAAATAGAAACACACGGAACAAGACGATCATTTTAAATTTTACTATACATCTCACTTATTTTGTTCGTTAGCAAGAAATGGAAACTTCACTAACCAAATAGCCCTTAGGTGAAGTTGTGAAATGATACAATGATTCACCGCTTCTCTGAAGTAAAATCAACAACTTTAGTTAAAATAGTTAGGTCTTAGGCCCAAGCCATACAGAAATTACTTAAGACCTGTCTGTATGCATTGCAGACAGGGCGCAGACAGGGCTCCGATGCGACTTTTTAAACCATGAAAGGACGGGCCCCGGACGTGATGGCGTGATTTTAGGGACGATTTTGACAAACAATATCTTGCCGCTCTCTGAGTCGCGCCCATGCCCCATTTCATTCATGTTTTGCAATAGGGCGCAGACGAGTAAGCGTCGTGTCTGCGCCCGGTCCTTGTCTTACCACAAAAAGATAAACTCATAATAAAAAATGTAAAGAATTTGACGTTTGTTTTGAGCTTAAGTTAGTGTAACATTTTTTGTAGTAACACGATATATGTTTTACGTAGCCATCAGGCTTCTATATATATATACTTCTATATATATATACTAACTATACTTCTTGTATGAAAGTAAATTAAAGTATTTTCTGTCTGGCTTGGGCCTTAAATTACGTTACCAAAAGTTTGTATCCTTTGTGTGCCGGTAGAGTCTTTGTACTCATGATACGAAAGTGAGCCCCGAACGAATGATGAACATGTTTATTTACTGTTGTTGTAGTTGGTAGCCCGACGAAACAAGATAATATACCTACAAGTCAATTGCGACTATTTACCACTATGAAAGTTTGGCTAGTATTTAATCGCACATCAAAAATACTGATTTGCACAGCAAAAAAGGATCAACAAAAACACTTTTTATGTTTTAAATATTTTATGTGTACTTTTATGTTTTAGTATTTTTTGTTGATCTTACATGTTCAGCCTAAAACGAAGGATAATTAATACCCTTCACCTAAGCTACCGCAGCATTTTGCCCTGATACTAGCAGTGAAAATCAGTATTTTGGATGTGCAGTTTAATATTTCCCTTAAAGTTTTTCACAAGCAAGGCACACGTCAAACTGTTTCATTCCTTGTAGGAAACAGTATTTGTAGAAGATTCGTAGCGTGCTACGAAATTGCCCGAAAGCTACGGAACGCGACATTTGATCGCACTCGCTGCTTCGAGCTCTCGTTACGTTTAAAATGCGACGAATACATTTTTTTGTTTAGATTTGATTCTCTCAAGTATTAACTTAGGGGAAATATTAATCTGCACATCAATAATACTGATTTACACAGCAAATATACTGATTTTCACAGCAAATATCAGGGCAAAATACTGCGTTAGCTTAGGTGAAGGGTAACGCGGGTGAACGAAGCGAAGCCCCCTTTATCCTTCTTATAAGTTTGAACATGTAAGAACAACAAAAATACTTAAAACATAAAAAGGGTTTTGCTGATCCTTTTATGCTGTGTAAATTAGTATTTTTGATGTACGGTTACTTTACTTAGTGGCTGTGGGTATGCCGACTTTAGTTCGCTTTATTGGTAACGCGGTCGGACATTAGTAACAAAACGAGCACTACGTTCGTCTAAATGATGTTATATAATGCAGGGTGATGCTTGAATAGACATAGATAGATACAGTGCAGTTTTAACGGCTCTCAATAAAATCGTATAAGGCAGTCCGCTCTTAATGACTATAAATTGTAAAGATTAAGGTCAATACCGCGACGGGTATTAACATATGCATATATACATACAGCATAGATCCTTCTAGCGATGTTACCAGCATTAGTATATGCGCAAATGGCAATCCTAAAGTACCGTAAATACCTGCTTAGTAGTCTAATATATAATGCACCATAAAGCAATGATCGTGCCTCGATAAGGTGAATTCAAATTTATTTATGTCAGCAACTAAGTATAAAGGCACTAGCCTATTAAATTAGTACAACTACACGCGTTAATATGGACTGGTGGAGCAATTTCCAGATAACTACAAAAAACGTATGTAACAATAAAAGTTTATGGACTGTTTATTTCACACTGTAAAAGTTATCATCGAAGTACAAAATAGGTACGAATATACATTTAATCGACTGCCGGTAATAAGATGCGCCATTGCTATAGCGAGCTGCTTGCTGAGAGACTATGAGCGCCATCTGTTATTGAAGATGGTAAAATGAAGTTAGACCTCGGAACAACGACCTCTATCGGTGGATCCGTGAATCTTTTAATGACTGCGTGCCATTAACGGCTTTTTTAACTTAGCGGTTTCCAGTTTTCCGGGACTGTGTTGGGGGATAGCTTTTAAAAAAATGTTAAATATACTTAAGCAGACCGTGGACGTATACTTCCCACATACATTTCTCGATACCGTATCCAGGTTTTGAAAGTACAAAGCCCTCAATATATCAATATATAATCTTAGATGCATACTCTATGGTCACAAAATCTCCAACGCCGCCGCCGCCGTCGTAACCGAACGTATATTTGACACGTCAATCACGAAATTCAAATCTGTCAAGATTTGATTTTTGTTTTTTTAAATACACTAGTTAGTTATAGGAAATAGGTATTTAAATTAAAATTTACGCAGCTTTATTTTATACCTTTTATATCTATAAATAATTATCTTTTTCTCAAAAAAGCTTAATTTAGTAGGAAAAATTAATCTTATTGTTTATAAAATTTATTTCAGATTCGCGTGACGTCACTCTAAAAACTAAACACAAATTCTCAGATGAACGAAACTCTTTGCACTTACCTATTTGCTGCACCTGCACATGCACCTACCTCTGTGCACAAATTGATGATGTATAAATACCGTATGCTACCAAATGATCAGGTATTCTATCAGTATTAAGTATTCAATAACATACGGTACCTAATTTTGGTATTTTACTTTTTAATTCATAAATTAAACTTTCTTCTATTTTTGTTTTTGTGTTTGTTAACTAAATTGTCAAATTTAGACAGCGGCATACATTTTGACTGGCTGGCTGGCTGATCTGGCTCATATACGGGGGAGGCCGACAAAGGAGGATAATCAGAACCACGTTTATTTAATGTTTCTTTACGTACTGTCGGCAAAATACTTTGCAATATTCCAATGTCCTCACCATCGAAAAAATCTATCGATAGACGCCTTTTTCTACAAAAAAAAAGAACTCAGATAATACATCATATACACACTAAATTATAAATTATAAAATATTAAATTATCCAGAAACAACGCGTCCATCCTATTAGATAAACGCTAATTATAGCTATTAGATAAATAGTTTGTATCTTTGCGTAATTCTAAGTGCCCATCTGTTTCTTTCTTTCTACAAATTTTGACAAATAAATAGTATTTATGACCTACGAAGGTAGGTAGGTAGGTAGGTATGTACTTACTATTCATTCTCGTGCGATTACAAACAATAACGCGACAATTAAACATATTGTTTGTATACTTATCGAGCGAAAGAGTATAACTCACCGTGCGAAACATCCCCCTCTCCCCACGTTAAATAGTAACACCCGCCCTCGCTGATGATGTTGTTAAAGAATTATATAACTATATATACATAACTTTAGAATTATGTAAAATTATATAACGTAAACGAATAATACCAAAAAAACGGTATTTTTCGTTTTATACCAAAAAGTACAAATGGTATACCGGCCTTACATCTCTACTTCGGCTATCGCCAACAAATCAATAAATATTAGAGGATAATCTTACACAATCGAACTAGGCCCATAGTAAGCACAACAGGCTTGTATTATGGGTACCTACTAGACGACGATATATTTGATAGAGATAAATCACAGTCAGGTCATAAGTCGTGTCACACAATAAAAACTTTTGAATTTAGAACGCTGGCCACAAAAAAGATTATTGAATTCGAATTTCGAATTTTTCATGAAAATAAAAATGTGTACTTTTTAGAATTTTCCTCATTTTTAAATATGGAGTGGACACTTAAAGAAGACCGTGTCGCAGTTATTGCGTTGCATCGTTGCGATTACGCGCCAATTCAGATTTTCGACTTACTGAAAAATTTGAATATAACCAAAAGATTCGTTTATCGTACCATAAAACGATACAATGAAGACTCTAGTGTAGATGACAGGTCAAGAAGTGGTCGCCCTCGCTCTGTTAGGACTCCAGCAGTGATAAAAGCTGTGAAGGCGCGAATTCAAAGAAATCTCATACGTAAGCAGAAACTGCTGGCCCTTCAGATGGGGTTAAGCAGGACCACGGTGAAAAGGGTGTTAAATGAAGACTGAGGGCTTAGGGCATATCGAAGAAAAACAGGACATCGTTTGCACGCTCGTTTAATGGACCTGAGACTGAAGAGATGCCGCGCTTTGTTGAAGCGGTACGCGGGAAAAAAGCATTGGGAAATTCTTTTTTCGGATGAAAAAATTTTCACCGTGGAAGATAGCTACAACAAACAAAATGATAAGGTGTACGCACACAGCAGTGAAGAAGCGAGCAACCGTATTCCGCGTGTCCAACGAGGTCATTTTCCATCCTCGCTCATGGTTTGGTTGGGAGTCTCTTATTGGGGCTTAACTGAGGTACATTTTTGTGAGAAAGGCGTAAAAACGAATGCAGTTGTGTATCAAAATACAGTCCTCAAGAACCTTGTGGAACCTGTTTCTCATACCATGTTTAATAACAGGCACTGGGTATTCCAACAAGATTCTGCGCCAGCTCATAGAGCGAAAAGCACACAAGACTGGCTGGCGGCGCGTGAAATCGACTTCATCCGGCATGAAGACTGGCCCTCCTCCAGTCCAGATTTGAGTCCGTTAGATTACAAGATATGGCAACATCTGGAGGAAAAGGCCTGCTCAAAGCCTCATCCTGATTTGGAGTCACTCAAGGCATCCTTGATTAAGGCAGCCGCCGATATTGACATGGACCTCGTTCATGCTGCGATAGACGACTGGCCGCGCAGAATAAAGGCCTGTATTCAAAATCGCGGGGGTCATTTTGAATAAACTTTATTACCATAAGAATCTATGTTTTATTAAGTTCATTTTTCTATATAAATTTTTACATAAATAATAATCATGTCTAAATTATTTCATATTGCACATGTGACAGAACTTATGACCTGACTATGTACAACATCCAAGACTTAGAAACAAATTTTCATGCTCATCACACAAATTTTTGCCCTTACCGGGATTCGAACCCAGGACCGTCAGCTTCGTAGACAGGGTCACTACCCGCTAAACCTAAACCTAAACCGGTCGTATAAGTTTGAAGTGACCTCATGTGAATGAAACTTTTATTGATTGCTAGTGGTATGACGTCACACGAAGCTCAATTATGGCCGACCGCATTGATCTTGTAATCCAAAAACAAGAAAACGGAATGAAAGTACTTTACCATTTTAATTAACTTATTAACTTAACTTATTAGATGTTGTCCAAATAGGTCTACCTATTGTTTTATAATATCCTATCCATCCAAGGTTTACTGGAAGAAATCTCTTGTTATAACAAGATGAGCTCGCATTTGTACATTTATTTTCCATTTTCCAGTCTGTCTTATATTCAATAATTATTCAAAAATGTAATTATTACTATTTATTTTAATGCCATATAATTATAGTAAAGTTATTGTTATCTTTTGCAACCGTCGGCAGATTTTTCCATCCTCATGTAACGTTATATCTGCCTGTTTATCTGAGGAATTTCACAGAACATGTATGTGTGAAATTTCAAATAAAGTTATCTGACTCTTTAACTAGAGATGTAACAATCGCCCTCGTATCTATTCAATTTCATAAAATATTTTTAAAACTGTCTAGAAACCAATGGTGAAACAAAAAACGGTAAGACGTGCAATTTTTTGATAAAAGTTGTAGATTTTAAGTTTTTCTAACAAGATTTGCAGTGTTTCAAGTTGATATTGTGCAAAATTGTCTAAAATATGTTAAATAAGTGACCATCTAATAGCCTGTTAGTTAAGTCGAACTTATTTGTGGGAACAACTATATTTCCTTTGCCTGCACTTTACTTTACTTTATTACTTTAACATTACCGCTGTACACTTCTTGGTTTTATTCGCTGAAAGTGATCAAGATGTCATGGAAACTTGAAATTTGGCACAGAGGTGTATCATGAAGTGTATAATAAGGGAAAAATCTGAAAACAGTTAATTGATTTACGGTTGAAAAAAAACCGAGAAGTGCCGAGCGGTGAAGTTAAAATGTACATAATCTTCATTCTTAAGACTAGCCTTTTCAACTTAGGGACGTTGCTTGGGATTTCTAATATATTTAACAGTTCTACTGGAAAATACGAACGATTAAGATAATTTAACACAAATTTTATTAAAATCGAGATACTGTCGCAAAACAATATTCACAGAACAGACAAATATTATACATAGCGATACAGATAAAAGGTAGTCTCTACCCAGGCAATGAGATTATGCTTTCTCACATTTTTTTTATGTATTTTCAGGATTTTGTTGATAAGAAATCTTAAAGGGCATTATTCAAAGCCTGTCTCCACACATATCACGTCTTTCAGCGGTTCTTCTGGGCCTGTTTAACCCCTTTAGCCACTGTGGTGCCACTGTGCCGTTATAGGTTTGGGATTTTATTAAAATGGCATGAGTCGCTATGCCTCATAACCAGGTCCAGGGCTCAAAAGGTTAAGGGTTACAATTTTATGAATATATAAAAGCTATGATTAGAAAAAAATATAGAATTAAAGCCTTTGTGGTGTGTTGTCACACGATTTCTTTTTCAAAATTCTAAATAATTTTAGAAATTGTCCTTCCCTGCTAGATAAAATATCGTTTGAAATCTCAAACGCCTCTTTACGTTCTCGTGATTTTTTCCATACGTTTTGCTCGCACCAACTACTCTCAGCACACGTTCTTCAGACTTGTCTCAAAATTCTATAAAAGGTCTCTTAATGATATCAATCCCTTTAATAAAACTTTAGGTTCTTTTAAGAATCTCCTCAGATCAACATTGTCTTAGTAATTTTAGGTTTAGCTCCGTTATAATCATGTTATTCTTTCGACGTCATTGCCTAATTTAATTATTGATACGCTAGATCTTTAGAGTAAGCAGTTTGTTAATTTCGCTCTCTCATTCGATCGCTCATTGAGTTAAAAACTTATATAATATTATATTTTAAGTTATCTTATGGAACGCCAAGTCTATTCGTATGTCTTTAACTTAAGTACTTATACTTTGTATAAGGCTGTTTGTTTCCTAAATAAATAAAATTAAAATAAAATAGAAACGCATAAAATTCAAATGCAGTTGCTACGTCGATTAAAAGGCGTCGCGTACACGCCCCGGGATAAAAACCGGATAGGTATTCCGATGCAAGAAACGCAACGGGCCCTTGGTTGGCGCAGGGCTCGCGTGAACGTACTGCTTTGTATTCGGCACACGTTCGCTATTGTTTTACATAAAATGCGAGCGTGTGCAAAAACGAGCGATCTGTCTATACACCAACAACATCTCGTTAGCTTCTCGGTCTGCGTGGAAGTAAGATCGAGCGAGGACAACCCGTAGCTAGGCTATCTTAGTACTGTTTAATGCACTAAGATTGGTTAATTGTATGTGTTATATTAGAACAGATATTCTTATAAGAATGCATTGGCTTTAGAAAACCTGACAGTGATAATATATTTGCCGAACCTTTGTTGTACTTCACTAATACATGACATGATATATGGATGGGTAATAGGCATAACTACATAATCAAACAAAGTGAAGTCTCTATAAGTACTTCATATCGTAATAAATGACAAGCGGAAATTCTGATTATCTTCTTTTGTTAAAGTAATACTGTAAGCACTGTAACTTTGTTAATTATTTTTAAGCTGACTTAATCATAAGATGTATGGCTTATAAAATAAATAAGATTAAAAAAAAAAAAAAAACAAAGTATGTGAAGCATTACGCATAAAGGGAAAAACAGCAGGAAAACTTATCAAAATATCACAACACTTGAGGCCGGAGTACTGACCAAGTGTTATTACGTTCCTCCAGGGGCATCTACACGCGTAATAGGATTTTTTTGTACTTCTTACATCTTTTACCTATTCCTAGGTCTAGGATATGAGCTCTAGCCCTAGGGCTCACCTCAGAGGAGTCAGGACTTTTAGTATGTTGGTCTTCTAACTAGCCCAAACAAAGTTCCGAAGCCAAACGTTCTGCTTTCGACTTTTACACGGAGGGCCCCCTTTTGAGCACTCATTCCCTAAGGTTTATCGCTAATAAGGCCCATAGAAATACCACTTGGTAGTTATGGCAATGAATTATTAAGTGGAGATAAATAAATAGTCAGGAAATAGTACAAGCTTTGTCACAGATAAACAAACAGTATTTATTTGGTCTTGAGCTACAAAAGTAATTTCTTAATACCTTTTTTTACTTGGGACCCTTTTTGCTCAAAGCTCATTACTCCACAGCGACTTAATAAGTTTAATGAAGTCTCCATACATTATTAATGGATTCCAATACGTGGAAGAGTGTACGGTCAGAAATATTTTGATTCAAATATATTGTATCTATAATAAAGTGAATAAAAAATGTAAATGTTCTAAAAGCGATTGACAATAGTTTATTTTTCACATATTGGAAACTATCGATATAATTGGCACACCGTCATCGAACCAGTAGTGAAAAAAAATCTTGCTTGGTTTTAGTTCGCGCTCTTCAAATGTAATGTGTGTAATGTAATACAGATATGGCGAAAGATATAAAGCCAAAAAGTCGTATGAGGCCTCTTTAGTTTTTCTGCTGACCATAGCTTTGCCCATAATGGGACAGTGGCGTTTACCAGGCTAGCTGTACAGTACAAGGAGCTACGTAACATTACCAGCTCACCATCATCGAGCGACTGTTCGAGCTTGTCGCACGAATCATCAGTAAGCGTTTACTTTAATTGTATCGCGATTATATTAATCTTGATCTAGGGGTGAACAAAAACCCGTCATCATATAAAGGCGACAATATTATAATAACAATTATGGCCTTAAAATGCCGCACATGAAGTTCGTTAGCCCTACTTGGACATCGCCATTGGGTAATTACTTGCGAGCGAGCTTTACTCCCAACTTGCGACACATACATGCGAAACACAGCTTGTTGGAAAGCTCATTTGTATCAAATGATGACACGGTAATTGCATTTTTTCATCTGATAAATTTAATTGGTTAAAATGTCGTCGATTTCATATTAGGCAGTTAATTAAGGTACATGAACATTGAGAACGACACAAAGTATAGTTGATCTTTTTGGTAAGCTGCAATCAATAAATAAAATTAAATATTTTAGGTATTGCTCCTTGAGTTTAGCATTCAAGAGGATGACTGATGTTACGGACATGCACTTTGCATGGGAAATAGCCAATAACAATATTTAACTTAATCGCATAATACTTCATAATTATATATTCTTTCAAAACTTCTGTCCAGGGGATTTTAACATTCTGAGTCCGCCAGCGTTGCAAAAGTCGCCCATTATATATAATTATGTGGCCGCATAAGTCGAACAGTTTGCAGCTCAAGCCCCAATTACCGCTTAGCGGACCTCTTAATATTGTTCATTATGCTAAGGAAATGACAAGATTTTGCAAGAATCCATTATCCTTATAAAGACATAGATATGGTCACAAATCACACGAATCATGGACATCAAATGAGATCTTTCTCATAACATCGTCTTGATGCCCAACACTCAGGATATAATGATGGGAAATTAATTCAGTCATATAGTCGTCGGCGTTTAACTTCGCTGCGCATTCGCAGTAGTCGAATTTTGTAACATTGCATACATTCCCACCCACCCAATCTGTTTAAAAAAACATCATTCGAACCTGACACTGCGATAAAATGTAAAGTGTAAAGTACTTCTAGCATCCTTTTAGGTGCGATATTAAATAAAACCGTTAAATCCGGCACCTATTTTACAATCTAACAGCAGAAAAGTGAGCATTATATTTTGCACTCATGCAAATAATATTTTAGGAAATGTACTTTTTATTTCTCTAAATAAATACCTAATTTATCACATTTACCACAATTATAGTTTTATCGACTGCTTATACTATATAGGGACCAGAGAGTCGGGCTTTTTTCTTTTGGTTAGTTAGTCGTCTGTGATCGCGCGATCAATCCGATGTAACGAGACAGGATGATGCTCACTCGGATGAAGGCACATGTTTTGTTCATGATCCAGCAAACTCATTAATGGAGAGAGACTAAAAAGTCTCTGATAAACATTGATAAGAACAAAAGTTCTTATCACATGGTCAGTGCACTAGTCAACAACATTCAATAGTACTTTACCCCTTTTGGAGGTTAAATTTAACCAGTGTTAAACCGCCAGGTTTGCTATATCTCCAGATCGACGTTTTTGCAAAGTTGCCCGGCACTCTAAGCTACCAAAATCTAAATATAAGTGATGTAAATAGCCATGAGTTTGACAGTTTCATGAATTAAGTTGAAGGTGTGCGTTTAAGTTTTCCTCTACACAAGCTCGAATCGAAAAGATCCACATCATAAAAAATATAAATGTCTTTCGACAACATTATTTTAAAGACACTAATAAGCTTACAAAGGTTATCTTGGCAACAATCTCACGCAGTATCTGCATCAACGGGTTCGATGTAACTACAAGATGTATTCAAGCCGACCGACTGTAGAGATGGAATCTGTGCTAACTACTATTACGTAGTTCAGCGCTTCTGTACCGACCCCAGCGTCCCCAGCTGGGTGCCCGAAGCCCGGTACTTGGTACAATCTACAACTATCCACTCAAGGCTTATCACCAATAGGCTCTATATTGTGAAACCTGCGTCCACACGATATGCTAAGTTGATCCGGCAAGAGGCGCGGTAAAGGTTGTCTCCGCTTACATTTTATCTGACTAATATTTTGTCAAGTTTGTTATAGCTGTTGCAAGATACTTTCCATGTTTATCACATCTAGATAGAGCGGCTTTTACTACACACCGACAACAGTATAAATGCGATATTGAATTTAGTCATACGCAACTTTACGGTCAATTTCTACGGCGCTCTTTTGAAAGACGCTGACTATATCGATTGAGAACAATGATGGAGAGATCATATACGTATTTATAATGTAATATTGTAGTGGAGCCAGTTAATGGCTAATATAATAACTGTTGTACTTGACGTGAGGTACATTTAGGATAATTACCGTATTATTATTTAACGGTCACCGGCGATGTCAGTCTCCAATCGCGCTGGGCGGCATGTTTTAAACTTAATGGCATGTAGTGCATTGAGCGAGATTATCTTATCTATGAGGGACAAATTCACTATTGTGATTGAACGCCCTTGCGGTAGCTTGCCAGCCCGGTCGGACGGTATACTGGAGTTTTAATAAAAGGGGTGGTCTGACCCATCAGTGAATTTGACCCCAAATTAACATATATACATTAGTATCATATGTACGGGTCAAACTATTTTCTAGTGCAATTTCAGTAGAAAGCTTGTGCTGTTTGTTTTCGTTGCTACCTACTTATATATGTCACAGTAAAATTGTCAAAACCGTTAGTTTATAATCCAACGATTTTTTTCTCTCGTTATTATAGTATGCATTTAACATTTATAAGAAACTCTGTGTTAGATGTAAGTAGTTTGTTAGTTATTGCAGTGCCCTTACAGGGTCTATTGTACCACAATGTAGCAATAGATAATTTGTGTTTGAGTTCATACCAAAATGAGACGCCTCAAGTATACAAACTATCGATAAATTGTGAACTGTACCGAACTCCTTAAGATATGACGTGTTAGTTTATAATAAAACCGTTAAATTCTGAACAGGTTTAAACTTGATTTGCAAAGAAAATACCAGGGCAAACACTGCGGTAGCTAGCTTAGGTGAAGACCAGAGGAGGCGAGCGCAGCTAAGCCCCCGAATAGTATTCGTGTTAGATTGACACGTAAGAACAAAAGAAACGTAAATTCTAAACCCTCTCGGTCTGGTTTACAATTTGCCGATAGATTACAAGCTAACGCGTAGGTTTATAAATTAACGGTTTTGACAATCTTACAGTGCCATATACATAAATATGTATATGCGCGGTATAACCCGCGGGGATTTACCGACGTAGTCTCACACGATGTTACATGCAGCCGCAGCTACCGTGCATATTTATAGGGTCCCGTACCCGATGGGTGCCTAACAGGACCCCTTACTAATAAGCCTGCGCATTCCGTCCGACTGTCTGTCCGTCACCATCAGGCTGTCTCTTATGAAACGTAATACCACTTCTGCCGCTACAGCAACAATAATTAACTACACGACTTTTGTTAAAGTTAGGGGGTCCCCATTAAGAGACGGGTTTTTTATATCTAGAGATCTTGAAATTATTTATATATATATCTCTGGAGGTCTTGAAATTGCCATTTCAGCAATTTAAAAAGTATGTTAAAGCGACTTTGTCGAAAAAGGGATATTACAATGTTCAAGATTACTTAAATGATGGGACTGTATGGGGTTATTCTGGCTCAACACAAACCTTGCTGTTAATCATTTTGTTATTATTTATTCCTGCTTATTAATTATGATAACGATAAATATATATATTTGTATTGGTTAAGCACAAGCAAAAGAGATCTAAAAATCAATCTATGGGAGTTTCTACGCCCTTCTTCTCCCACTGTGGTCCAGTGAAGAGAAGTGGCAAAAAATTACGATTGCTAAGTATATGTAAATATCTACAGTAATAAAGACATTTGGATTTTATCCCTGCTCCTGCGAAATTTTCAATATCACCGCAAATGCCGCTACACTATCCTACATTGTCGTCGTCGGTGGCTCAGTGTGGAAAAAAATTAGTCCCACGTAGAGGACGCTATGTGTGTAAGCAAAGAGTTTAATTCATCTAAGGTCACAAATGAATCACAGTGTGTACGTTAGAACGCAAGTTGAAGCAAAGACTCTCGAATCAGAGAAATGAATTGTCAATATCCATAGAACTTTGACAATTTTGCGTAAATTGGTTTGACGTCGGATCCGCAATAGGTATGTAGGGACTGGTATAGAAACTAAGTACAATACGTTTAAAATCAGTTAAGGATTCGGCCAACCTCGGAAATTGTCGTGAATCCCTCATCTCTCACATAGAGTTATCATTTTACAGATATGAAATTTAATTATATTACTCGTTGTCTTATTGAATACAATACAAGAACGATATGAGCAACAAAACCTCCTTTGTAGTTCAAAACTAACACAACCTTCTTAGTATCAATAAAAACAGTGTGACGTATAGATACATTTATGTTTATGAACGCTAATTTCATTGGTCAAAATATTCGATTCTATCAAATTTTATCAAAATTAACTTACAATAGTTATGTATCATGGCTTTAACAAATTTAAAGCGTGGTAAAAAAATTGTTGCTCAATCTCGTGAAATTGTAAATAATGTATATAACTATTTTAGAAAAGAAGCTAATTTATTTAAAAAAGAAGAATGTAAATATCATCAAAAAAAATTGAACTGGGTTTGTGAAGCAACCGGAGTTTCGAAAACAAACGTGTTTTTTTTAAGCAGAACGACTAGCTCTCAGATCAGTCACCTAAAAATCAACAATCCAAAGAAGTGCCCGGCAAAATAATTCGTTTAAAATGGATGATTTTGATTATTGCGTGATAATAATAATTATACCTTGGACACTATTTACACACATTGATCTAGCTCCAAACTAGGATTCCCTGTATCTTGGGTACTAGACAACGATACACATACTTATATAGATAAATACTATACTTGGATAGATAAACAACCATGACTACTACATTATACGACAAATGATACTATATGATAATAACTTTCATGAAAGATTTAAAGAGCTTCCTACGTTGCGATCACTACACAAAAAACTAAAAGAGGAAATGGGATTCAGATTTAGAAAAACCGACAATAACAGGAGAATTTTGATGGTAAAACATGACGTCCGTTTAAAAATAATAAAATATTTGAGAGGAATCCGACAATTAAGGGCTACTGGTAAAAATATTGTTTATACTGATGAATCATATATTCATACAACGCACACAAAGCCAAAAGCTGGACGGACGCAGCCAATAAAATATATATCAAAGGGTCAAAGATTTATTATTGTTCACGCAGGTAATGAAAAAGGCTTTGTACCTGGAGCTCTTTTACTAGATCAGTCCGCGGATCCCGATGGCGATTACCACAAGGAAATAATGCTGAGAAGTATGAGAAGTGGTTAAGAGCAGAACTAATGCCTAATTTACCCGATAACAGCGTTGTTGTTATAGATAACGCTTCTTACCACAACAAAATTTGTTGAAATAGCAATACTCGAAAGGCGGACATGATCGAGTGGTTAACAAGACACGACATTCCTTTTACACCTGATAACAAAAAACCGAAACTGTATAGCGTAGTATACAACGTCACAAAGAACACTTCAGCGTTTTTCGAGTGGATAAGGTTTTGGCTGAAAATGGACATACAGCAATACGACTGCCTCCATATCACCCACACTTTAATCCCATAGAAAATATATGGTCACAATTAAAAGGCAGTGAAGAAACTGCTTATGGAATAAATTTAAATGTTAGGACCCGAAGAATGGACAAAAGTCTGTAATCATGCAATAAAGTGTGAAAATGTGTTCTTAACAGAAGAAGAGAAATTAGATGTGTTTAGCGAGCGTTTTATAATCAATGTAAATGATTAAGATAGTGATAGTGAGGAGGAGGAGGAGGAGGAGGAGGTTCTCAATTCGACGTGAATGTTATTTTGTATGTATGTTATAAGATTTGTAGAAGACACGTGAACCGATTTACAAAATTCTTTTTGTATTTGATAGGGTACACCTCCGAGATGGTCCCATGTAGATTTATAAATCTATAGATGTAGATGTAGTAGGCTTTAGATGTATAGATGTTATTAATGTTCAAATTCATGTCGCTTCTGCTTATAAATTTTTTAGGTCTACCTGTTAGTAATGTCATCTTGGCAGATGCTATACATTGCGTTTATGATACTTCAAATTGAATGATACCTAAAAGAAATCGCGGTAATGTATTTCCTGTCATTTCCGTCCCCGGATTTAGGCGATGATATCCGAGAAAAGCCGAATCTTTATCTGATTTTAATCTTATTGTACCGAGTTTTTTATTTTTTTTTTATTTTCTTGTATGAGGGCACGGAACCCTACATGTGCGGGTATGGACCGATTTTTATTTAAAAACAACTATACAGAGTGGGCCATTGGGAAGTGACAGTATGGCGAAATTATAAACTATAAGAAATAGAAGTCGTTGCTGTGAGGAACCATGACAGGAAATATAAAACTGCATCATTCGATTTAAAAAAACTATGATCCTACCCGGGAATTGTCACCGTGGATTTTGAAATTAAAATTCATCCTATAACATAGAATCACGCCTTTTCCAATATGGGGTGGTAGAGGTACAATTTTACTTTTAGCCAGTTATTCAAATTCCCCTTGTATCATTCGATAGTGTGGATGTTACATATGACCTTTCTGGGAAGTAATGTCATATGTAAAAAACCACGGAAAGGGTTCATTTATAATAAAATTATTCAATCTAAATGTCAATTTAAATTTTTCTTCGCCTGCATCTGGATTGTAACCAGTTTCGAAGGGGATTTTATTAGAAAATGAACACTTTCCACTCTTTGATTAATAAAATTGATTATTTAAACTAGGAACTATACAATATGTAATCACATAATTAAATCGACAATCAAAAACAAAACTAACAATTAGCCTAATAAAATACCCCGGGGCATTTCCGAGGCAAAGGATCTCATGACACTGGCAGCATTTCCAAGCTGCATAGCCAGGGAGATCCTATTCATCAGAAATGCCCCAGAGCGGTTGTCAAAACCCCTTAATCCCTAAGAAGGCGCCCTAAATCTTTGATAAATATTTTCCCTTGCTTCTCCCACACCCCTGTGGTCTCGAGCGCAAGCGGCATGAATAAGTCAACAGTTTTGTCTTGCCGCAGACTCGGCAGCAGCACTTCTTAATTCTGGCAATTTTCCTGTAGGCCTCTTAAAACAATAGCTATGTTCTTATTATCGCGCATAAACCCACCAAAGATATTTATGACATTTCGACGGAACTTATACACTGGGCCGCAGAGCCTTTAGCACCGATACTAGCTAAACTCTTTAACGAGTGCGTCAGACGAGGCATCTACCCGACAGCGCTAAAGAAGAGCAAAATAGCACCGATATTCAAGGGGAAAGGAAAGAGGGAGAATATCGATGGGTACAGACCAGTCGCAGTCGTGCCCATACTGTCCAAGATCTTAGAGAACGGGCTTAGCTCCCGACTCCTTGAATTTCTAGCGTCGACTGAAGCGCTGTCGGACCGGCAATACGCGTACCGCGCGGGACGCTCGACGACTGCGATGACGAGGGTGGTGGTGCGACGCGTGCTCGAGGCGAGAGAGAAAAAGCTCCAGGTAGCAGTACTCTGCTGTGACCTCTCGAAGGCCTTCGACGTGACTGATCACGGCGTTCTCGCCGTCAAACTCCGGCATTACGGTATCGATGGAAAGCCCCTATCTCTGGTAGCGGATTTTATGAAAAACCGTACCCAGATCGTTGTTGGTGATGGAGGCAGGACGAGATCAAAACCAGTGATGATACATATCGCTTCGAGCTGGACCGCGGCCTCACGTGGAGTGCGCACTTGGACAGGCTGTGTGCGCGGCTCAGCGGCGCGTGCTTCGCGCTGCGTCGGCTGGCACGCACGGTGCCGCGCGACATAGTGAAGTCGTACTACTTCGCTACAGTGCATTCGCTGGTGCAGTACGGAGCCGAACTGTGGGGACGCGCAGCAGATTGGGAACGGGCATTCAGGATGCAAAAGCGAGCCGTGAGAGCTATAGTCCGTCCGCTGGGACGTCTCCGCGAAGCCTCACTTCAAAGCGCTCAGGATCCTGACGTTGCCGTCCGTCACCATTCTGCAAG
Organism: Argyresthia goedartella; assembly: GCA_949825045.1. Taxonomy (NCBI): domain Eukaryota; kingdom Metazoa; phylum Arthropoda; class Insecta; order Lepidoptera; family Argyresthiidae; genus Argyresthia; species Argyresthia goedartella. The sequence continues at coordinate 20,329,435 of OX463810.1, forward strand.
TGGCTGTCTACGTGCGCGAAAACCTGGACTCATTCCGCACGCTCCGCAAAACACACCGCCACGGTCACAAACTCGCGACGGTCCCCCACACATTGGGGAAGTCATCGAAGATGACTCACGTCATGGGTCCGGCGGTATATAATCGTCTTCCCGCCAACGTAACCGATGCTCCCAATCCAAGCACTTTCAAACTGCGCCTGAAGCGCTGGCTTGTCGAGCAAACCTTCTATTCTTTTTCGGAATTCCTAGACCTACCCAACTAGGTAGACTCTCTCTAGACAAAATTTGTGTTAATTAAGTAAATTATTCTTTTTTTTATATTTTTATATAATTCAATATAATTTATTATTATTATTTTAATTTAATTTGACACAATTTAATTTTAATGTTATTTTTATTTGACATTCATCTGAACTAACTATATTTACAAAATGACTTGTAACTGACGTTATCAATAAATAAATATGAATATGAATATGAATATGAATATTATTTTTATTAATTGCTTTATTAATGACAGAATAATGAGTCTCAGTAAAATTGTTAGTCTTATGAACCTGGCCATAACAGCACCATTTGTCCGACCACAATTTGTGGTCAATCCACTGTGTGACCATATAGTCGTTACATTTTTATTTTTTTGATCTTGAGGACTCTCTCATAATGTAAAGCCAAGCATCATCCAAATTATCCGGTGGCAAATAAGGGAGTTTAGTACATAACGCAACGTGCTTTCTATACTTATATGCTGTTATCGTTGAGGCCTCGCTCTTTCCCTCCTTTTTTTAACGCCTTCTTAAAATGAAAGTAGCATCTCTTTACTGCTACATTGGGAATATTAGTAGTTATTATTAAATCAGAATATTATTCGGTAACATTAATAATTATTGTCGTAGTGGTTTTTATTATTTTTCATTTTTAAATGTCGCCTAGACAGATTTCGTATGTTCAATTGTTCATTTATTAATAACTCGTCAACTAAGTATAAAAATGAATTAAATTGTTAAATTAATAATAAAAATAAATAAATAGTAAATTGAGTAAGTAGGTAAGTAAGTAGCTACATAATCTTAAAGTATGAGGCTATGTACGTAAGCATTACACATACTTACGTACATAGCCTCATATTAATAAACATTCTTGTGATTTTTACCGATATCTTTAATTTAATAACGTCCTGTATACATCCCAGCATCCCAGTAGGCTGCTAAGTTAGGTGCTATTCGTGGACAAAAATGTAAAAATAAATTTTAGTCCACGAATAGCTCCTGGGTGCTATTCGTGGACTAGGCTAGGTGCTATTCGCGTAGGTGCTATTCCGACAGATGCTATTCGTGGACTACCCACGAGAGGCTGCCAGCTCCTGCTTATGGTGGAGAAATTGACTGACATAGTGTTGTTTGCTGATGATACTTCACTGGTCTTCAAAATTGAAAGACAAAAAGAAGATTTTGATGATGTCAATAGAGTATTATCTTTAACCTTGAATTGGTTCACAGTTAACAATTTATTGTTAAATGCTGGTAAAACCAAATGTATCAAATTCTCACTTCCAAATGTCAGGCAAGTTGGGACCAGTTTAGTGTTGGACAGCAATACGTTAGAATTAGTAAATGACACGAAGTTTCTTGGAATAACCATTGATAACAAATTGCAGTGGGGACCCCACATAGAAAAATTGGCTGGTAAATTAAGTTCTGCGGCTCACGCTGTTAGGAACATCAGACAAAACACGGATGTGGCTACATCTAGGCTAGTATATTTTAGTTACTTTCATAGCGTCATGTCCTATGGTATCTTGTTGTGGGGGAAAGCAGCGGATATATAACTATTTTTATTTTACAGAAAAGAGCTATTCAAGCAATTTATAATTTAAAACGCACAGACTCCTTAAGACAGCTTTTTAAAGAAATTGACATACTAACTGTAGCTAGTCAATTTATTTTCGAAAATATAATGTATGTACGCAAGAACCTTACAAAATTTCCCAAACTTAGAGATAGCTGTAATGTTAACCTAAGAAATAATCACAGACTACTTGCGCCCCGGTTTAGACTCGCGAAGGTTAGCAATTCTTTCAAGGGTCAATGCATTCTCTACTACAACAAGATACCTCTGGAGATCTTGAAATTGCCATTTCAGAAATTTAAAATCCATGTTAAAGCGACTTTGTAGAAAAAGGGATATTACAATGTTCAAGATTATTTAAATGATGGTTCTGTATAGGGTTAATCTAGTTCAACACAGACTTCGCTGTTAATAATTTAGTAATTATTTATTATTGCCTGCTTATTAAATTTAAAAAAAAACATAATTGTATTAGTTAAGCACAACCTATTTTTAAAAGAGATCTAAAAATCAATCTGTGGGAGTTTCTACGCCCTTGTTCTCCCACAGTGTTCCAATGTAGAGAAGTGGCAAAAAATGACGATTGCTAAGTATATGTAAATATGTACAGTAATAAAGACATTTGGAATTGGAATTGTTACACTGTAGGCCATGGCGTCCTAGCTCATCAACGCAGGCCCCACAAAAGACAACATCTTCCACTAATTTGATCCCTATTAACAACAGGAGGTATCTGATGGTGCAATAATACAGGCGAAGTTATTTTTTCAAAATCTGCGGGATCGATTCCTTTTTTTTTTAATTGAATGATGCAGTTTTATTTTTCATCCAGATCGATGTGGTTCCTTGCAGCAAAATTTTCTCATATACGTGGGGCGCACTATAAGTTTCCGGAATGAATATGAAAAAATACTATTAAAGGTACAAAATTAATTTATTGTTTTTCAAAATAATCTCCCTTGGCGTCTATGCACTTTTTCATTCGATGAAACCAGTTTTGAAAACTTTTGTGCCACTCCTCTGTGGTGACCTCTGAAACGTGTTTTTCATACTCCTCGACAGCCTCTTCTGGTGATGAAAATCGTTGACCGCGTAATTGGTTCTTAATTTTTGGGAACAGAAAAAAGTCACAAGGTGCCAGGTCGGGACTGTATGCAGGATGACTCATGAGTTCTACATTTTTCGCCTTCAAAAAGTCGTTTGTCTGTCTGGCCGTGTGAAAACTAGCATTGTCGTGGTGCAGGATGATACGGCGTTTACGGTTATTTTTACGGAGTTCGTCAATAACTTCCGGCAAACAAATGGTCGTGTACCAGTCACTATTCACTGTACGACGATTCTCTAAAGCAACAGTAGCCACGTGTCCAGTTTTATTAAAAAAAGAAGCAATCATCCGCTTAGATGCACTTTTCACGCGCGCCACATTGGTTGGTTTCGGCTCATCTTGAAAGACCCATACGCTCGATTGCTGCTTTGTTTTGGGATCGTAGCAATAAATCCATGTTTCGTCACCTGTTACTATGTCCCACACCAAATTTGACGCACCTTCGTTGAATCTGGTAAGCAAGGCACTGCACCAAGTGACGCGGTCCGTTTTTTGAGCCTCGGTCAAGTTGTGTGGGATCCACCGCGAGCACAGCTTTCTCACACCCAAATGTTTGTGTAGGATTAATTGTATTTGACTCATGCCTATTTCTAAGGATGCGCGAATTTCATGGTAGGTCACATGCCTGTCTGTTTCAATCATACGGCGCACAGCATCGATGTTTTTGTTGGTCACAGCGGTGGACGGCCGACCATCGCGAGATTCGTCACTGAGATTGATACGACCACGCTTGAATTCTGCAAACCAGCTATAAACAGTTGTCTTGCATGGTGCTTCATTGCCAAAAGCTGTTTCAAGCCGAGCGATGCTCTGTTGAGCTGTCAAATTACACTTAAAATCGTAGAAAATCATACTACGAAAATTTTCCCGAGTTAAATCCATGTTGATGCAGACACACAATTTTTTAAATGGCGCCACAAGGTAAAAACAAAAGGCAGTCAGATGAAACAAACTGCATTCTACAGCCAAAGAGTTCTATTTTCAAATGTTGCAATAAATTTTTAAATATTGTTTATGTAAGTGGCCAGTTCCGGAAACTTACAGTGCGCCCTATGTACACTGGCCTGCAAAACTAAGCACTACACTTTTAAAATTTCAATTTCTTTCTAAACCATAGAAATTAGAGATTTTAAATAAATAACGTTTTGTAGCTAATTTTATCAACTTTCCTTGAAACGTTAGTAAACAATATAAACTCTTTTTCGAGTCCTTTATATTTTGAAAGTATATATTGTGTACTTAAAAAGTTATTGCAATTTAAAAAGTATGATACTTAGTTTTGCAGGCCAGTGTAGTTTCTGACATCACCATACTGACCATTTCAAATGCCCAACCTTTATATTCCAGGTATTAATCTAACATTCAACAAGCCGGTTCAGTAGTAATGGCTTAAGAGAGTAACAGTCAAACAAACAAGGAATAGGTACAGCTACTAATATTATAAAAATCGCGAAAGTTTCACCTTAGGGTAGTCTCGACTCAGATCGGATCGGAAGTCTCAGTAGCTATTTTATCAGTAGTTAGAGCATTAGCTTGTCATTTCGGTTCCGTGTAATACGGCAAGGGTTAATTATAATCTGTGGTGGGTAATTTAATAATTGTTCGCGGTTTTAATGCGCAGGCGCAGTTGCACCGCACGGACATAATCGATAATTAATTTGCCGATAGAGAACTAATTTAACTAATAACTACTGCTTCGGCCATTATAACATACATTTTAAGAGTAAATTAAATAGATAATAATTAATGACTAAAGTTTCTTTTTCTGTATTTATGTAAGTAGTAAATAAAATAGTTAGTAGTCCAGCACCTCTAAACTGAATAGCTTATTTATTTATAGAAACATACTAAGACAGTTATCACAGATACACCAAATTTGAATGAAAACATAAAACTTCATCTGTTATAAACCTCAACTAAATAATCACCAATATTCAGTTCGAATTTATTTACATATTTTAAAGTCCGCTGTAGCCAACTCCAAATAAAATCAGATAGCGTATAAAGAGTTGCTCGCATCAACGGCCGTCGTTAAATTCCGAGCAATAAAAATCGTCGATGGAAGTTTTATTATTGGTGTTGCAAGTATACAAATTGACGTATCTGTATTTAATGAGAACATTAGCGAGTGATGGGAATGCGTGGACAGGCTGGCAAGGAAGAGACGCCATCTTCGGCGCAGAGTGCAGCACAGTACACAGCACATGCCCAACTATGGCCGCCCGGGCGGGGCGAGGGGGAGGGGGCAGGCCGGATGATTTACAGGACGCATTAATAAACGCTCGGAACCCACACTATTCGTATCTCTAAATGGGTTTCAGTGCCAGCTTTCTAATCGCCATATAGACCCTGCGAAGCTCGCGCCCTTACTAACCCTGGCTCCGAAGATCGTCATTTAGCCCGCAGTCACCTTTTCATTAATGCTGTATGTTTATGCGTTAGATATATATGCATATTATTGTGGGATATACAATAATTAGGAGCCATAACCGGTTGCCGGTCATTCGGGCAATCAAAATTCTCTCGCATCAGCTCGTGAAGCTATAAATATGTCAAGTGTTAAATCCAACATTTTATTCGGGATTTTAATTAGCTAACAGATCGGTCGAGTATAAGTTCAAGGTTCAGATCTACGATGGCTTGATGGCACAATACTCAATATTTTACTGATATGTCCACAAAATACATACATAATAAAGTAGTTTTTTTTTAATTTTGGGATGATTAATCAAACTAAATCATCTGATGTGGTTACATTTCTTATCACCAGACGTATATATTTCCCTCCAAATACATCACCGGAAAGCTTGTAATTCATCAGTGCAGGTTGAATATATTCACTATATATGCACTAATACATTTACAGTCCGACAAGGATGCTGTATTTCTTCATCAAACAAAACAGGCAACCTATAAAAACTCAAATCGTGAATTCAATCATCGTGGATCAAAGAGTGTATTGTGGAAACGTGAGTCTCAACGTCATTGTGACCTAAGCTGGTTAGATTTACCTGTAGATCGAAGTTACCTACTGAAAAAGGGGGCATGTGTTGTTCTGATTCTGATCAATCAGCAAAATTTCCCTTATTCCCGGTAGCAGTTAAATTGTCCGCGTCAGAGAATTACCCCGCCGCGCCGTGCTTTACCTCGGAGCGAGCGCGGCAATGCGACGAGTGGCGGCAGCGCGCATTCTGCGGAGATGCAAGATGTGAGAGTCACCGGGAGAAAGTGCGCGACGCCCTGTTGCGACGGCATTTCTCATTCCTCGCCGCAAGGGTTGCCAGGATAACAGCGGCACAATACCATACCCAAGCAAGAGACACTATACGAGGTGACATTTAATTAGCCGACCATATTTTGGGGAATGATAGTATCCATCATTATGAACAAATTTCCCCAAGAAATGCAAATGGCAAAAAATGTCCTTCAGTACTTTGACCCGATCAGCTGATTACAAGTTTTTTTTTTCTATGGGAAACCCATTTTTTTTTTTCGTTTGCGACCATATGTTTCTTGGGGAAAGTTATTCACAATGAGGGGTACTATCATTCCCTAAAATATGGTCAGCTTGTATATATGTATAGCAGAAACGCTGATATTATACTTGCATTTAACTAAATGCTGATGTCATCTTAATGATTTTGATGAAAGAAGTAAACACCTAATTTCATCATTATCATCGTTATTGAAGCCTGCGTGAATAATTATTTCTTAGAAAAACGTCATGGTAACCATCTCTCAATCTTAAATTGGTTTGCAATATCATATAAAGCTTCCTGCCGGTATTGATTTGTCATTTAGTTGTGTTAACATAGAGCTGGTAAGAATTCATATAAGCTAAGACATAGCACACAACCACAAGATTCTCGAAAGTTAACCCAGTGTTAGAGCCCCTGGTTACCCGCCTCGTACTAACGCCCCGCTGGACCTTATTTTTGTACACATGTTTCGGGTAGTACATATCTATTTATTACATTATTTAATTTTATGACTTGTCAGTACAAGTACAAAAGACCATGTTGTCAAATACAAAGTAAGTGTGATGAGAAACTTTTGCCAACTGTTCCTGGTAGCCCTGATCGCCGCCGAGGGCCTTTTACACCGTTACTCGTGTATAAATGTCTCCGCAGTAATGCAGCCGCCGCCGCCGCCGCCGCCCTCAGTGCACTCCGAGAGTACAACTTTTTGTGCAATCCACTGTATGTGGAGGTGGCTGTAACAAATCCCCTAATTATACCCAATTATAGCGACCAATGGGCATGAGAAGATTTTTGGGTGCAGCAATGCAGGAAGAAATTAATTTAATTTTACTGTGTGAGTTGTTATGAGCCATTTGCGTTATGTAGTTAATTCACGAGTAATTCGTACACCGCAATCATTTTTTTTCTTGATTTATACTTCTTCTTTAGTATTTAGGCTTCTCTAGATACGAGCGGTGCTCCGTAGACCCTGCCTGACGCCCCTCGATCCAAATATCCTTCTTAAAAGGCCCGGAACTTCAGCTTGGGTCGGTATTATTTGCCCCACTGCCTGTTCAAGGCGTCAGTTTGTGGCTCAAAGTACCTTGTTTAGGGTTGCATAACCGAATTCCAAATTCAAATTCCAAATTACAAATATCTTTATTACTGTAGATGTTCAATTAGCAATCGTCGTTTTTTGCCACTTCTCTACATTGGACCACTGTGGGAGTAGAAGGGAGTAGAAACTCCCACAGATTGATTTTAGATCTCTTTTAAAAATTTCTTATGCTTCACTAATCAATTTATTTTCGAAAATATAATGAATGTACGCAAGAACGTTACAAAATTTCCCAAACTTAGCGATAGCTGTAATGTTATCCTAAGAAATAATCACAGACTAGTTGCGCCCCGGTTTAGACTCGCGAAGGTTAGCAATACTTTCAAGGGTCAATGCATTCTCTACTACAACAAGATACCTCTGGAGATCTTGAAATTGCCATTTGAGCAATTTAAAAACCATGTTAAAGCGACTTTATCGAAAAAGGGATATTACAATATTTAAGATTACTAAATGATGGGACTGTAGGGGTTAATCTGGCTCAACACAGACCTTGCTGTTAATAATTTTGTAATTATTGATTCTGTCTAAAATAAAAATAGTTTCGAGTATCCGCTGCTTTCCCCCACAACAAGATACCATAGGACATGGCACTATGAAAGGCTGTCAAACGGGACTTTATTACTAAGCCTCCGCTGTCCCTCTGTCCGTCTCTCCGTCCGTCCGTCCGTCACCGGTCTCTACCGGATCAACCGAAAAGGTAGAGAGCAGTAATTTTCACAGAGGGTGTTCTATTGCTGCTATACAACAAATAATGAAAAATACGGGTTTTTAAGAATGAGGTCCCATACAAGAGATTATTTGTATGACCATCTTCTCATTTTGTTTTATTTGTTTATCGGTGAACTGAACTGGACTCTCCCAATCTTATCGGAAATAATTTTTATTTGCGGCTATTGAATTTTGTGCTTAGTTATCTGCCATTATACGATTAATAATTGCTCATGCGAATTATAATAAATAATATTAAGCTTTTTTAACTTATTTGATTTTATTTCTGTAAATAAGTTACTGAATTTCTAATCACTTCCGGTATCAATGAGCAAAGAGTTTCGTGAACCTGAGTACATATAACAATATTAACATAATACATAGACAAAACTCTTTTTATTTTTTTTGATGTACGGCCTGGAATCCTACAGTCCTAACTAGTATTTCATAATTAAAAAGGTATAAGCAGACTGTCGTTTTACGTTTTTCCGTATCCCGGAACCCTTCATGTGCGGGTCCGGCGACGTACTGGCACTTGACCGGTTTTTTATACAATAAAATTAATAAATTATCTCCAATTTACCATTTGAATTACCGTGAAGTCGAAAACAAAGTTGTTAAATGGTTATAATCCCTTGATTATATAAAAGGAAATAATAAACGGCACATCAAAAAACTGATTTGCACAGGAAATGTCAGGGCAAAATGCTGCGGTAGCTTAGGTGAAGGGTAAAGGGGGTGGGCGAAGGGAAGCCCCCTTTATTCTTCATGTAAGGTTGAATAAGCAAGAAGAACAAAAAATACCTACTTAAAACATAAACTTGAGTACACATAAAATATTTAAAACATAAAAAGTGTTTTTGCAGATACTTTTTTTCTTATATAAACACTGAACTACTTCTTAAGACACCTGAATGATTTTGGGGAAAATCAGTTTTCATACAATATAAGAAAAATTGTAAAAATATACCTAAGAATTCATTTGATTTTTTAAAAGTAAGAAGGTTTATCAAAGTAAGTAAGCAAAATTAACAAATTAAGTTATCATATTTCTATTAATTACGTACATTATATACATTATATTGTTACGCAGCTACCTAGTTATTGTTGTTATATTGACGGCCTCTGTAGCGCTGCGGTTGTGCCTCTGCCTAACATGCGAGAGGTCCCGGGTTCGATTCCCGGCTGGGTATACAGAAAAAAGAATCCCCAGGTCTTGGATGTGACGTCGCTGTTTCTGGTTCCCATGACACAGGGTATCCTAGTGTTGGTCCAGAAGCAATGTATGTGCCTGTATGTAAATTTTAATTATCTAATATCGATCGGAGGACCTACAAACCCTTTAAGATAAAAGTGCATAATTGTTCTATGTACTGGTACAAAAAATGACTGCAGCGCATTCAAGGCCACCGCTCATAGTTCCTGAAGCGACGTATTGGGGCTAGAAGTTCGAAATATATTAATTTCATTTAAACGTTTATCTTATCTTATATTAATAGGAGTCGCGCTACAGTTAATCAAGTAGGTTGTTAGTTATCGGATTTTTCTTGTTTTGTATTCATTCATTCTGAATGACAGTAATCAGATTCAGACCCTCACACTAGCTAGACACCCGACAATGTGCCTGTCAGAACAAATAATCAAGAAATCACTTCAACCAAATTCAATGCGAATTCAGTGGTCCCGAGATAGTAAAATTAATCGGTGAGGAATCTCCCATAGACGCTATCAGGGTTGACGTGGGGGTCCTCCAGCAAGCGCGCTAGTGCGGTGTTTGTGCGCATGCGTCTCGGCGCAGCACTGTGACCTCTGCCGGCGCGCGCGGCAAGGTCACGATCGCGACGCGCGTGCACGTCAGTCGTGACCCGCCCGCGCGCGCACAGCACTACACACGCTGCAATACAGACACAAAACACAAAAACCACAGAGCACAATATCAATTGCGCGCCGTCTCAGCCGCTCTATCACATAGACAACCAGCATTCGAACCCGCTAGGGCGCGCGATATAATTCTACGCGAATACTAACACGGTAGGTATTAAAACCAGTAGAGAAGTCGGCAACATTGAATTATTAGATAGATATTCATAACTGAATTGCGACACGCTGAGATCATAGACGGTTTTATATGCAGAAGCTCTTAGCATTTTGCAAACTGTTGATACAAACATAAATGCAGCGGAATCCCACAGGACAAGGACAGCCTTGCTTGTGATTATTTCATAACTTTTTGTGATTTCGCTAATTATATAGTTGTCTTTGTTTACGAACCGGAACAAAGATACAAGGAACTATAATGAATAGCATAGCAAGCACCACATCAACGAAGTATTTGAAGTTTGCTCATGCGAGGCCATGAACTCGGTTAAGAGTTAGGTGGAGGTACATACGCAGGACGCCTCGAGACAACGCGGAGCGAAACCATTGTTTACTTTATTATATCTATGAGCACGAATATCTAACACGATTATACATTGTACAAGCAATGATGTAAAGTTATGGGAGATAAACATTTGAAACTAATGAATTCATGCAAAATTGGTAACTTGAATTATTTGGCGTCTGTTTGTGTTCGAACCTGAATCTTCCGGGTCACCTATATGAATGTCAAATTCACTTTTCAACCGACTTCAAAAAGGAGAAGGATCTCAATTCGTCTGTATTTTTTGTATGTTTATTACGCGATTTCTCCGTAGATTGTTAACCGATTTTGATTATTTTTATATTGGTTGGTAGTTCATACTTCAGAGGTGGTCAATATTTTTTTTTTTTAATTTTACCTAGCGCTTTTAAAAAAAAACAATAAATACAAAAAATAAATACACAGCTGACGTTTTGGTTTGTGGTTCCGTGCAGTTTTGATAAGGGCTTTTCATCTCTTTTTCATCTTTCCGACCGGGGAGGAAGAATTGGTCGGTTTTTTCAAGTTTTTAACTTGGTGACTATGTAATGAAATGTCTGGATTAAAAAATCTCCAGTTTTGACAGCGCATCCTCAGCCTCACCCCAGGTCGTTGCATGCAGTAGACGGCTACAAGAACAGAAGAGAAAATCTCGGCTGCGTTTCCACCTCTGTGTGACTTAAGCTTCGCGAGTAGATTGAGATTAACGACTCAGGTGTTTGAAAATAACGGTCGATGGTGGCGCCTTATACGCTCGGTGGTGGTTGATGGCAGATCTGAAGAGCCGAGAGTGGGATACATTATTCAGGGGATCATTAACATCGGGTCGCGAGTGGCGAGCGGCGACATGGACGGACTCCTTGTATGTGCATGGAGGCACAGGCCCGTATGCAATGCACCTCGCACTGAAGGCAAAAACGCGCTCTACCCTCCAAGGAGCGTGCCTTTTTAATCCGCCTGCCTGTGTTGGTATCCCCTTAACGATCAAACAAACACATACATATTTGTAATTGTAAATCGTGCTCAATGATAACGTTTTGCTTTATTACAGGGCTGATTAGCTGCAGCTTTTACACGCCAGTTGTAAGATGAGTTGTGTAAATATGTAATCGTTCATAAATGTTACAGCAGGAAAATAACCAATGGTAACATGTAAATATTTTTAAGTGATAAAGATTCAGCGTTGTTCGAATACAAATTGGCTATTATCAATAATTTTGTGTCTCCGGCGAGCCCGCGGACGACGTCGCTGCCGTAGTCATTCATTTTGGTCGTAACTCAAAACCGAAACAAAATTAATAAAACCGCTACACGTTCTCGGATCTTAAAATGTTTTATCTATGAAGTAACGGATGGTGTTTCGAAATACATATCAACACTAATCCCTTAAAATAAGTTATATATGTCACCGTCAGATTGTCAAAACCGTTAGTTTATAATCTAACGTTTTCTTCTCGTTAGTTTACAAACTAGCGATAAATTGTAAATTTTACCGTACTGCTAACGATATGACGCGTTAGTTTATAATAAAACCGTTGTATTGTGTAGTTTAAACTTGAATTGCAATGGAAATACCAGGGCAAACACTGCGGCAGCTTAGGTGAAGACTAGAGGGAGCGAGTGAAGCGAAACCCCAGAATAGTCTTCGTGTTAGGTTGACATGTAAGAACAAAAGAATCGTAAATTCTAAACCCTGTCGGTCTGGTTTACAATTTGCCGATAGTTTACAAACTCACGCGTTATTTTATAAACTAACGGTTTTGACAATCTTTCGGTGACATATACTATATAATTATGATTTGCTGGTGTCATCATATACGAATAACAAAAGTGCCTACATAACTATCATCACTAGTAAAACTGCTTATTAGGTAATTATGTCATGTACTATTTAATTATTATGTAGAAAACGACCTCCAGAAAATAGATTACAAAGTACAGACCAACTGTTCACCGAAAGTTGTATCCGAATAAATACCACGTGACCGCCGCCGCTTGCGAAAACAGTCAGTCCCACGATCGGAATATCTCTTTAAAAAATCGATTAAGTTCGAATGTAAGCACTTATTCATATGATACACATCGAAACCGTGCGGACAGACCTTCACGTAACGTGAGTGAGAGGCGTGCCCTTGCGGCTGCGCCGGCGCAGTCCTTGCGACGCGAATTCGGACACCATGGCCGGGTCCGAATGATTCTGTCAGAAGATTTAGTCCACAAGCAGTTCCATCGAAATAAATCCCCATTCATATACGGTTGAGGATTGAATTTGTGATGCAAGCATTCGGACCACGGCCCGGGCACCGCGGCGGGGCGTGCGAACTACGCCAAAAGGCAGGGGCGGGGCGAGGGCGGGCGGGGAACCCGAACTTTCATCTTGGGCATTCTTGGGCAAGTTCACAATGCCTGCGGTAAGATTGTATGTAACAGTACACCCTCAGCCCACAGGTGTTGTGGTTAAACTGAAACGTTTTGGTGAACGGCATGAGGATCAATAATAAGAAAGTCACGAGTAGTCTCGTGGAAGTTATGCAGTTGCGAACGTGTATAACTTTCTGCAAATTGGTGCAATATTGTGGTCCGATATGGCTCAAATCAATAAATATTAATCTTGATTAAGTTCGGAATTTATGTTTGTCGGTTCCCGTTTAGATACACAATGTAAAAGAGTAAATCTTGGGTTAAACGCTTTACAAATAACTTCAAACGAGTATCTTAGTGTAGATGTTTTTGAGATGCGATAAAAATACTTAGAAAGATTTAAGAATATATTTATATCTGGCTTTAACATAGGAAATATAGGAAAAGGCATTTAAATCCTTGGATCAGAGATGTGATCAGAGAGGTAATGTGATTGTGTGGCCTCGTTTATTTAAAAACAGTTCAATTATTGTGACAACATTGTAACCTTGAATATCTACATAAGGAATACAAAAAGGAATTCACATGAAATAAAATCTCAAGTTCATTTAGAATAACGTTCTCGAACCATCTAGCCTTCTATCTGTAATGATCTACACTTATTAGGATATTGAATTTAAAGATTTAAATGATACTGTACCTATAATATATCTGCCTATCCTTTTATGATACTATTTCCTATAGTGCCTTGGTTTGCTGGAAGAAATCTCTTTTTAGAGATAAGCTCGCCTTTGTACATGCATTTTCTTTTAATGTAACATCATAAATATTTGTGCGTAATAAAGTATTATGAATATACTGTACTTTAATTTTATGAATCGAGACAGAAATAAGCACATCGATTAAGTACATAATAGCATTTACGTTTACCTGCTTGTTATTTGCTTGTTGTAGAATGTATTTTGTACAACAAAGGCAACTTTATATTAATCAATGTTATGAAGTAATTAAATGTGTCTACCCTAACACAGTTGCAACATCTAGCGACAACACAAATAGTTAAATAGCGTTTATGCAAATTGTCAACAGAATATGAACATAACACTGCCTAGGAATTTATTAATTATAAGATAATAATACCTATACCTATAATAGTAAATAGTTAAAGCAAAATATCCGAGAATGCGGAGTTATGATGTTGTTAATTTTATTGTATGGCAAATAATGATATCGGCACGTTTATTTATTTATATTAATTAGGTCTCCTAATTAATCTATACACCAAATGCTTATTTGCTTATCCTAGGATACAGGGTTGCTGAGTGCACACATCAATTATACATATATAAGTAAACACCACTTGCTCTGCCAAGTGTCACCACCGAATTTTCATCCGACCCCAAGAAGTAAAAATTAAAATTAAATGAAAGTAAGGATTAATTAACTAAGCTTTGACACAGTTGGGAGTAAGATGATTTAAGGTCATGTCAATATAACGCGACTTTTTTTTAAAATATTAGAGGACAATCTTACACAAATCGAACGAAAGGCCCATATATAGTAAGCTCAATAAGGCTTGCGTTATGGGTACTAGATAAATACTTATTTAAATACATAGAAAAGATCCAAGACTCAGAAACAAATATTCATGCTCATCAGGCAAATATTTGCCCTTACCGGGATTCGAACCCAATACCGTCAGCTTTGTGGGCAGGGTCATTACCCGCTAGGCTAAACCTGTCGTCAAAATCGGTCGTTTTAGTTGGCCTATTGAGTCATTGAAACATCAAGGGAGTCAATGTATTTTTTTAGCAGAGTACAGAGACGCGGAGCAGCGGAGTTGGCACCAAGAACTGTAAATGTTGAGGACAATTTTTAATAAATAAACCAATATAATGGTACTCCTAATTTGGGCAATTGCCCTTGTGAACCAATCAAATGTGCCGCCAAACTGAGAAATCATTTCGAGATAATTGTGTTCCTAACTAAATTCCGTTATTCCCATCAAAAATATTACAGGATTACTGAAATATCCGTAAAAAACATAAAGTACTTCATTTGTCCTCTACGTCGTAGTTGATTCAAATTCCCTTCGCCGTTTAGCCGGCTGTTCTGTAAAACTGTCAAGTAGGTATCAACAGTTTTTCTGTCAGTCGATAAGGCAGATGTCTGTCGGAAAGTAACAAATATTGATATTATTGTTTTTTTAGTTTTATAATCAGAAAGAACCAGCTTCAAGTACAACCATTCCAATTGTGAGCAAGTCACGTCACGAGGAGTGTTATTTTAAAAATTATATAATTATCTGTTAGTCGAAATTTTGGTTCGGAATATTGGTCCCTTGAGAGAGAGCGTATTCTCCTTTATTGGAAGCGATCTGTGTCTGCACTTTCGCAGCCTCGCATGTGGTTGCACGACTGCCACTGCTGGTGCCGCGGCCGAAGCTGCTGCTAGACTGAAGCGTCAGAAATATATACCCAGGCCTCTTCTACTCCAGCTGGTGCTGGATTTGGATGGCTGAATTGGATGTGCAGGCGAAGGGAACATGCACAAAGGCCCCGTTCTCAAGTGGGCCAGGTGTAGGCGCTACAACCCCCTTAGAGAAGAATAGAAATATGCTGACCACATAGGCGGCTACACACCTTTGCGGCGAGTCGACCGAAATATGGGGACACAGGGAAACCTTTCATGAAGGAGGTAGAGGGCCGCCTCAGAGAGTGAGCTTATGATCACCGCTCCGGGACTTTCCTCATGCAGAGGCTTTCCTTGGCTTTGCAGCGGGGCAACGCTGCCAGTGTCCTGGGAACCTTTCCAGGGAGATGTCCTGGGGCAGTTCGTTTGTTTAGTTTTTCATTATACGATTATAATTTAATGGTACATACGCAGACGTTTAAGATATATGCTGTGAGATATTTGATCGAATGACTATTCTATTGCATATGGTACCATGAGGTCAGGCAAAGTATTTTTACGATTTGTGATAAATTCTAATGAGTTGTGGTATATTATCCGATGGTCGAATGACTTGATGATGACTTCTCCAAAACTGCTGGGCAACTATGTATTAATGGAGAGGAGATCTTTACTCCACAATTGGGACAGGCAGCTGTTAGGAGTACCTGATGGGTCTTTTTAGGGTTCCGTACCCGAATTGTACCAAACGGGACCCTATTACTAAGCCTCCACTATCCATCTGTCCGTCTGTCAGCGAGCTGTATCTCATGCACGAACCGTTATATGTTGAGAGTTAACATGTTCACAAAATGTGTATTTCTGTGGCCTTCTTCGGCATCAGTTAGGAACTAGACGGACGGACAAGGAGACGAATTAAGTTTGGGTAAATATCGGCGGCCGATCGTCAATTCGGCATATCATGATGTGCCTCGGCCGGCATATAATATAACATAATATAATGAAAATCACCAAAATATCATACTCGGATACCCAATAGAAGTCCACCGACTCCCGTGTGAAGGTCATCTTACTTTTATTGATTTGGTTTATAACCTAAAAAATATATTCATGAATAATAATTTTTAAAAGTTTACAAAAATCGTCATACTAGATAGAATCGAAATAGATTTGTGTATTCGTAAAGTTTGAACAATTTTACGATGTGACGTTTTATCCTTTGGCCATATCATGATGTGGCGAACCGTTTACTGGGAATATCGACAAATGTTTGGTCCTCATCGATCTGCCCGATTTTGGTTTGGCCACATCATGATGTGCCCCATATACAAAGGCGTATTTCACGAAACGCCGCCATATCTTAATACGGCACATTATGATGTGCCCAATTCTACAATCGGCCGACGACATATATAATGATCAGGTCTATCTTCCTACATCTATAGAGAAAATACAATATGTAAGCGTCACCCCTTTTCACATACGGAGTGGCAGAGACATAGTTGTGGCTACGTTGAGCCTGTCATTCAAATACAATACATACAGGCCAACGTTTAATTAAACGTTCATGAGTAACGTACATACATTCATAAAGTATTTCATTTATATAACGTCGGTATACGAACACTCACAAACAACCATTTAAAATGAAGGTTACGATAAACATTCTTATTGAAAAATAGTTTATTTTATTTTATTTACATTTAGTATCGAACATAATTGCTTAATAGCCGATAATTTTACATGTGATCTGAATCACTGTTTATGTGTAGCCAGCCATATTAACCTGCCATACAACATTGATAAAAACTTACATTCGTATAGAGAAAAGGTAAAGTCAACCTTGTTGACGTTTGCTATCTCTGTCGCACTAAGCACAGCACAGTAATACTGTCTCTTTCTGTCAACGCACACACGTGTACTTAGAACTTCATACGAACTCACACAAACAACATTTTATTTGTGTGAGTTGAGTAGGTACATACATACATGATATCGACGAGATGAATAAACAGTTTCTCTAACTTTACGATTCATTGATTTCATAGATACTAACCTATGCAAAGTTGGTTAATGGTTTCGAAACATAAAATAAATAATTTTTCACTTCTCGTGCTCGAAAAGTCCTTCTTTATGCTGAATGTAGGCTGCGTAAAATCGTATTTTAGGGACTAAGTTATTTTAGGTGCATAAAGTGTTGTCATCTAGACCACAGATTCATAATCTAGACTAAGACAATTGAGCCATTCAGCCTGACAGACGAGGTGACTGCATTAAATAAATTTGTTATTTTAATACATTTACTTTAATTTATTTGCATTCTATGTTGCATAGTAAAAAAGGAACTAAAAACTAATAAAAACAAATATAACTAACAAAAATATTCAAAAATCCAAGTATGGCTCGGGCAGTATCGCGTACGACCTAAGCTAAAAATGACATGCGGAAATAAAATAAAACAAAAATTAAAATATAGTGGCGGGAAAGATACTTGTTTTTGACGTTTAATTAGTTGTTTTCTTTGCAAAACTTGTTGTTTTACGAACGTTAATTAATATGTCGGTACGTGGAGAGGAAATAATGCTTATGCCTAACACACTAATGGAAACAAAAGCAAAAGGAGTATTGAACAGACATTAGCGCCTAAATCCAAGCAAATTTATCTTAAAACGTGTGAAAATTTCATGCTCTGGAGAAACGGCAAACAAGGCAATACATTCTCAGAAGGTATTTTTTACATAATCACTGTTTCATTTTCTCGCAATTGAAGTGAAAAGCAGGGTGTATAACTCGGTCATAAACCCCATTAACCCTCGACTTAACTATCCACCCTTGCCTGCGGCTCGGGTGGATATCAACGTCTCGGTTGAAATGGCGAGTTTCATGCCCTTGTTGTACAATCTACTATTGTTATACAATTTCCTTTCTCATTCAATCAGAAAAGCATGAAATGCGTATCCTGCTGATACATTACTTGTACATATACATACATAAGGGACAATATCGCTTTGATACGTATACAAGTTTCATCAGATAAGGTGTATTCAATTCTAACATACAGTGTTTAATTTAAGAAGGGTCTATTTAGTCAGACATAATGCACTATGCCCACTGAAGTGGAATGACATAGCCACGCCCATAGATTTCACGTCGATTGTAACGCACAGAGCCTAAGGATTATTTTATCCTTATGTATTAACTTTATGTGAGCTAACCAACGTATGAAATTGACACCTTTTAAAAGGCTATTATTTAATCGCAGAGCAAAAATACTGATTTTCACAGCAAAAAAGGAACAGCAAAAATACTTTTTATGTTTTAAGTATTTTTGTTGTTCTTACATGTTCAAACTAATACGAAGTCTATAAAGGGGGCTTCGCTTCGCTTACCCCCTAAGCTACCGCAGTATTTTGCCTTGATAATTGCCGTGAAAATCGGTATATTTGCTGTGCAAATCAGTATTATTGATGTGCAGTTTAATATTTCCCCTTTTAAATTAAGTAAGCTCTTGACCTTATTTTGAAAGCAAATGTTAATAACAGTAACCTTAAAAACATAATCACAAACAAGTGGAAGCCTTCCTTCGTTCGTTCCTTCCTTCCTTCGTTCGTTCGTTCGTTCGTTCGTTCGATGAGGTTTCGGACATAGCCACAAAGGGATCCCCGAAACAAAATAAAAAATCGCATATCAAAAACTTCCCTCGACTCCGGCTCTCTCATTTTCAATCGTATTGTAACTCCCACAGAATTCATTTTGACTCATCCCTCTGTTTAAATGTAATGATGCCTTACAATTTCGAACCTTGATATAAGATAATAAAACGCTATAATGGGTTTGCTCTTGTACGAGTGTGAGTCAACAAAAAAGGATGAAAGATTTACTCGCTTCTGTGTATGGATGTGACCATTTTTGGTCTGATAATTGATATCTATTATTCGGGGCGCGGCGCGTGGAAACAGCGTTATTGTAATTGTAATAACAACAAAATCAATAAAGTGCAGGCTGACAGTGTTAATAAACTCTTGACGTGTTTTTAAAACCATCCTTGTGCAGAGGAAGAAATACTAGCAGCAACATCCTGAGCCAGATTGGACTGACAGTCCCCTATAACTATCCACGCAAACGTATCTCCAACACCTTCCATACGCCTCTATACAGGACAAATATTTACAAGCACTCGCCGATACCCAGAATGTGTGACAAATATAACAACACCTGTAGTGAAACCGACATAGACATATTTCGTGATCGCTTGCCTGTCTTCAGGAATAAAATCCTGAAAGAGCAAACTAACTTGCACCTAAAATGATCTTTATAATTCCTAAATATTATTATTAATATTATATAGCTACATTAATTCCAAATTCTAATTAATTGTTATTTATTATTGTAATACTTACATTCTAAGTTAAATTACCTATTTACAAAATAAAATGTTAAATTTTAGGTGAATGCTGTGCACATCTATAATAGGCACTCATATAAGAACAATACCGCCATATTTATATTGTCTAATTTTATATATGTGTGCTGTTGATGTGCCTAATTAAATAAATAAATAAATAAATAAATAAATACTATTTCAACTGTTCCTCCATGAGCTCTGGAAGGGTCTTAAAGTAAACGAGAACACATTTTTATACAATCGATACTTATTTATTAATGAAAAGCAATCCATACTATTCTTTCGTGTTAAAGAAATGTTATCCCCCGTCGAGATATCTGTTGGACGTTGCGTCGCTGTCGAGGCTCGGCTCGGAGCTCGTCGATACGACCACGTATGTGTGCATGTGTGTGTGTGAGAGATGTCTCTGTGTGCGTCTGCGTGGGTACCTTCATCTTCCATGTGATGGGAAGTGAACCCTTTACGTGGTGAGACGTTTTTTATTTGCACTCGGACAGCAGCGTCAGGTAGAAAGGATGATCGTTGATTTTTAAAGGACACACTCAGGTTTGTGTTTAACCTCAAATCAGTATTGAAAAAGGTGACTCTAATATATTTTTTGTTTTATTCGGGTTGGATGTTTCATTGACAGTGAACAGAATCGTGTTGGGATCTTATTTATCAAATATTAAACAAATAATACTCGTTAAAATAATACAGCAATTTTAACAAAAATAGACCCCAAGGCAATCTATTTCTTGCTTTTACTCAATTCCTATTTGCTTGAAACTTTGTGTCCCGTCGTAAAGTTCCGAAATCCCGTTGATGTCTTTTCTATGAGAAGCTCTCGCGTCCCGTTCTCAAAAGTTTATTGACACTGTATGTACCTGCCCGGCGCGACCTTACCAAAGGTGATTCTACAGAAAAAAAGCAAACAAAAACTTCATAACAAAATATATATAAACTGATATTCACATCATCAACAAAAATAAATAATAAAATTCACATCGCAAAGGGCAAAGGAGGTTGCGAAGCAATGTTCGCGAGAATGACGACTTGCATTAAGGTTGATTCGTACAAGAAGCGTATGTAACCGTTATGCCGTCCAAAAAGGCTCTGCCGGCGAAATAATTACATTAAATAATCATTGGGGGCGAAAATACTCGCGTTCGACGGTAACCTCATCTCGGACGCTTCGAGAGAACGCGAGACTATAGAATGAGACGTGAGAGGGGTGTGCGTGGCGCGCCGGGGGGGAGGGGGGGAGGGGGAGGACAGTATGCGCGTGAGTGGCGGGCGCGAGCGGGACCTGCAGCTGCAGCTGTTCCAGGCCATGGCTCTCCATCGACTGATAGTCAAGTGGATATTCTTCTTCGCAGCTACGCTTCCTCCACACACCTGATGCGTTTATTATAAGCTTCTCACAAGAAACCGCCCTGTCATGACCGTGTAGCTACAAATACAATTTGTACAAATTGAGATTGCCTATGTCGATTAGAGAGAAAAGGTTTTGATCCAACAGTTTTCAATAAGATCTCAACGCATACACTAACTCCTGCGCCTCTCACAGCGCCCGCTGCCGGCCGTGGCTCGCGGCACCGAGTCACAAAAAGTGATCATTAAAGACTCCTCGGTGCGCGGCGGGGGGAGGGGGGGGGGGGGGGGGGCACATCGGCGCGGGCGCAACCTCCGCCTAAAACGTACTCACTCGATACAGACAGTTTTTTATCACCGACGCACCACCGCCACATGCGGCCCATGTATACCGCACTACAACGGATTCCACGCGACTTTCCGAATGGTCCGTGTACCTACCGCAAGACATTCTTCTCCGTGTGTCGTAACCAACATCTGCCCACGTTTATTGGTAGTTAACGGCTCTCATTAACATAAGCGACTTATAACTTTTGAACGTCTCTCTGGTTGCTGTAAGTAATCTTTCAGTACCAACATAAGGTTCAGGTATGAAAGTATCGATAATACTCGAGCAAGTCATGTTATCAGCAGGATTAGCCGGACAAAGAGGCCGCGCGGGGCAGGAGGCAAGAGGCGAGGGGCGCGGGGCGCGGGGCGGGGACTGCCGAGCTATAAATAGATAGTATACCTTGTAGGGTATAATTTAGATGTAAAATATGTTAGCCATTGATAGGTTTTCGATTAGATTACCCACAAATTAAATATTTTCGTGAAGCTGTAAGGAGAACACGTGTAAGCAGCTTCGAGTTCAAACTCAAAAATTTAATAGAGTAATAAACAAGGTATAGAAACATTAACATACCGGCATAAACATTTGCTTTCGCGGGCGGTCTTAGGAATAGTCTAGGAATGTCCTTAAAGTCTCATCCGATCTTACCGGTATCGTTAAAAACCCCATAAAATATACAAGAATCCGCATAGTTCCGTCCAAACGAATATCTAATTACCGACTAACATATTTTGAAAGGCTCGTCTTTGCTCAAGTCAAGGCCCTCATGCAAGATCACAACAAACAAAAGGCAGATTCATGTGTCTCCGAGTTTGCTGATTGATACTAACAGCTGTTGCGTGAGTCTAACAACTCCATCACGTGTCGGAATATTATGCTGTAATAGACACGGTCTTTATTGAGATTGTTACACAAAAAAGGGTCTTAAACTTCCACATTCAGCTGACGGAGCGAACGTCTCCTTAAACTTCCACATTGAGCTGACGGAGCGAACGTCTCCTTAAACTTCCACATTGAGCTGACGGAGCGAACGTCTCCTTAAACTTCCACATTGAGCTGACGGAGCGAACGTCTTCTTAAACTTCCACATTGAGCTGACGGAGCGAACGTCTCCTTAAACTTCCACATTGAGCTGACGGAGCGAACGTCTCCTTAAACTTCCACATTGAGCTGACGGAGCGAACGTCTCCTTAAACTTCCACATTGAGCTGACGGAGCGAACGTCTCCTTAAACTTCCACATTGAGCTGACGGAGCGAACGTCTCCTTAAACTTCCACATTGAGCTGACGGAGCGAACGTCTCCTTAAACTTCCACATTGAGCTGACGGAGCGAACGTCTCCTTTCCAGCTTTTGGCAAGAATTATTTCTGACTCTCTATCCTAATTTTTGTCCGGATTATCGGCTGTTCTCCTCTGCAGGTCTCATTTCTCAACCTGCTCTCGTGAAATTTTGTGAGCAGGTTAGTTAGTTATATGGTGTTTTTTCTTGATTTGGTTTTGGTATTTTTTTCAAAATGGCGGAATTATGGGGTGCAAAGTTATTGGTGCGGCTACTTTCATGCTCCATGTTCCTAACCAGGTGCATTCATAAGTTTGTATGTGGTATTCAAAGAATATGCAGTCTATTTATTTGTTCTCATAATAATTCCACTTGTTCATCCGACAAACTTCAAGGGGTCGGGAGTGTGACGGGATAGAAAATTATGAAAAAATAAATAAAAAAATCCTATTCCGCTCGCGAGGTATAAGGTCACAGAGTCTAGTTGTGTATGTTACGGATTATGCTAGGTCGGTAACGATACATCAATGCGTAACATTCTATTTAACTTAGAATGTTATGAAAAGTTAGTACAAACAATTTCAATTATGTACATTGTATTAGCAGAATTCATTTACCGCAAAGAAGTTCAAATCTACACACTGCATGGTACGGTACCTATAAAGTTCTGGAAAGCACGGCTTTGTCCGCCATTGATGCATTGTGTGATTTACGTAGTGTTGTGTGAGCGATGATGACGTATTAGACCTGTAAAACCACCGCGAATCCACACTGCAGTGTCGGCCGGGACGACGCGCATGTCATTACTAGCAGACAGCGTCATACGTTATGTATGACATGCACATGACGAGTTTTCGCCTCTACTACGGTACGTTCAAACGCTCGTGAGTTTGTTTATCGAGACGAAACCGGATGGCTAGACGAATGATATAACAATTCGTTCTGAAAATCCATGTTCGTCGGTAGATTGGCGGTATAACAGTGGGTTTAGCGAGCCAGAGAGAGTAAAGAGGTTAGAGATTTAGAGTTTAGATGTGGGTGCGGCATCGATGGCAGCGCTAGTTCAGCCTCTCGCGGTAAGTTCAAGGTGAGCGCGTCTCCACCCACGCACGCGGCGGCGTCACCCGAGCTATGCCCGCGCCACAACCGTTACACTCTCGGCGGCACACGGCAGATCACATCTTAACCTCCTCGGCTCGATCCGAATATTGACTCTCACGCGGTAAAACCATATACTCGTTTTAATATAATTACTCTGGAGTTCCAAGCAACTTGAGGCTTGCTGGGAACCCAAAAAACAGTGGTAAGTAATTCCTTTCGAATACGAAATTGCCGTCGTGAATTGAACAAGCATGGAACTGACCTGGGTATGGTGATGACTTGCCCCAGCTCGTCGACGACATGGTCGTGCAGCACAAGAACGGTGCCGGGCTGGCCGGGCGCGCCCACCACCACGGACACGGCGCCGCCGCCGCCGCCGCCCTCCACCACGCCGCTCGCTACCAGCTGCCCGTCCTCCAGCTGCCCGCTGATCATCTCGACGCGCTTCTGGTCGGGTGTGGTGCGGTAGATGACAGTCTCCTTGTCCCCCGCATATATGAAGTCGATGGGCGTCTTCTCGTCGATACTCTCCATGTGGTGGTCGTACACGTCGGGCTGGCCGGGCACCTTGTTCTCGGGCGCGTACGCGGCGAGCTCGTGTGGCGAGTGCCGGTACGAGTGCGCCTCTGGCGGGTACCCGTCGTCCGAGTCCAGCTCCACTTTGTGCGGGTAGTAATCGTGCGGCGGCGGCGGCGGTAGCGGCGGCACGGGCGTCATGGTGGCGAGCACTGCATGAGCGGGCGCGGGCGAGCGCGGTGGCGGCGAGGCGGCGCCGCGCGGCGTGCGGGCGCGCTCGGCGGGCGGCGACGCGGACATAGTCGCTGCTGCCGGTGTCGGACTGCGACCGGAGGCCCCGGTCAGGGGCGCCCCGTCTAGCGAGTCTCCCAACCCCAATATCTGGAAATAATATCGGCTCTGAACATCCGGCTTGAATGTCAACATGGTTCCGGTATCAATGTACAAATATGTAGATAGTTCCAGTGTCCTGACGCGCTTTTGTATCTCATTAACGATTGATCAGACACATTTGTCCAAATCTTCATCTAGTCTTAACCGAAGTTCGAGTACGTTCACTTTCTCGCTTTTACCGGCGAAGCTCGAGAATCAGCTGATCTAAGTCCAGTTAGAGAAGAACTCGTATCGAGTGGTACGCGGGCCACCTGACGCGGCGCGCGGCGGAGTCGAGAGAACTCGTTCAGGGGCCGCCTGCGAGCCTGCGCCTGCGACCACACTCGCACCACCGAACGGTACAAACTGGTCGCTGCGACTGCGGTCCCCACGTGCTCCTACACCAAACCAATTTGGACAAAAACAAGCTGGTTTTGACCCACGGATAATGCCATATAAGATTTGGGGTTTTGGAGACCCTAATCTGGTTTGTCTGGTCAAAATTAAAAACAGCGTATTATTTTGTGTAGATGCACATTTAAATATCTCAGGCTGAACCAAAGGTATGTTCAAACCAAAATATACCCAGCTACCCGGAAACTACCTCAGGCCCTTCCAAATATCACCAATAATGTGGTCTTTGCTCTCAAGGAAAACATTCAAGAAATTCAAAGTATCTCCTGTCCTCGCTCAATTACTGCCTTTTACATCGAAACACTCTTCTGAGCTGAGGCTCGATCACATTACAGCCTCCGAGAAGGATGGAGCGACGCGGTGTCTTCAAGAGCGAGCAAGACGACCCGCAGACTTGTCAGCCATTTATATGCCTGAGAAATAAATTTGCTGTGGGTAGATACATTTATTAAAGTTATGTCCAGTGAGTATCTGCTCTACGGAATACTGAGGAGGCTGTAATTATAAAAAGATTGGTTTCTGTTAGGCGGGGCGATCACAGGACGCTTTATACTACCTATATAATAGTAAAGTCATTTGTTCGCACCCGAGACAGGAAACCAATGACATTCAAAAATGATTAAAGATGTTATCTTACAGCGACCCCTTCTAAGAATACATTTGTGAGTCACGTTACAAACACTGCATTAAGCAAATGTTTCCAATGAAGCTGCTGGAAAGGATGCGCGAGAAGCTTTTCATAGTTAATGCGCCGGAGAACAAAGAAACTGACCGATTGATACCTTATGCACTGCAATGGAAAATGTTTTTATGATAACAAGCGCACTTGTCTAGTGAGACGTCATTATCATTCATCATCGCTGCGATACCATATGATACGGTACAATAACTTACGAAGCCGGTTTGACTTGTTTGACCAATGAGTTGGTACCTGCGTAATTGCATCTAATCAGAGATATAGTAAGTGCATTTTGATGAATTCAAGAACTGAGGTACATATTCGATCGTAAAACAACATTAATCAGAGGTGTACTACGTACTTAGTAGTTAAACACAGAGATGTCCTTGTGGGAACTGGGAACAGTCCACCCTATGCCTTCGAGCGGCGATGCCTCTCGCCGGTCGCCGAGCCAAGCTACAGAAGGAAAAATAAAAACTCGAGAGGAGCTACATCGACGAGGTAAGCGTGACTGTGTGCGTGCGCGGCACCTCCTCCGGCTCTTTGGGTCCGTCTCGAGCGAGACGAGCACCCACACACGCATAGCAGCCGTGCCGACACGCGGCTCGCACACACACTCGCGAGCGCAGCAGGAGGCTGTGTGCTTCCATATAATTATCCTCAGGCAACCGACACATATTTTGAAAAAATACGCATGGCATGATCATTCCTCAACAAAAACAAAGTCAGACGAAGTCTGGTAATAGGCGTCAACACAAACCGATCAGATGAGAAGGTACGTGGTAGCATCGATCGACTCTTGGAAGCTTTTAGGCGAACGTGCAAAATCCTATTAGAACCGTCGATAGCCGTACGTAGCAGAATCTGGACACAGTATCTACCACACAGGTCCGGCGGCGGGTCACTTTCGAACCTCGGGAACCGGCACGTCACGACACTGAAACTGAAGGTCGGGGTGGGGCGGGGACGAGGCCGGGGGTAGGGCGGCCGCGGTCCTGTTGCGAGCCGTCAGCGTCACGCGAACGCGTCAAACTAGTCTAGTGACGTCACCGCCCGCGCCCGCGCCCGCCCGGCGAAGTGACAAACCGGCCGGCGGCGGGCGCCTCGGCCGGCGGCGGCGCCCTCGGCCGGCGCAGTGGCGGGCGCGCCGCCGCTCCACCCGGCCGGGCCGGGGCTGCGGCACGTACCTCTGTCAGCGTCGCGACGCTGCGTGCGTGTCGCGGGGTGCGCGGTCCGGCGACGGCGCGGCGCGGTTTCACTCGCGGAGCGGCGCTACGGAGCGCGGGCGCAGGTGGTCTGAGAGCGCAGCAGCCTCCGCGCGCCGCGCCGCCGCCGCGCCCCGCGCCCCGCCCCGCCCCACACTCTCCCGCACGCACCAAAACGACGAATTTATCTTCCGCGCGCTGGACCTCAGCCTCCCTGCGAGGACGTTGCCCACCGATTCGATTGTATTCACGGAAGCTTCCATTAAAAGCTCTGCAGGGCCATTGCGAAGCGACAATTAAGTTGCGCGACGCTGCTGAACAGTAAGGGTGCTTGCATAACGAGGTAGATTTATCGGTACTTACTATTCCGTGCACGCAGCCACTGGCACCTTTATGAATATGGAATTTATTATCTAAGGAGTTTCCATCCGTACCGGTATAGAGGCTCACTTTAAGCAAACAACCCTATTAATAAGAACGAAAATTAGAATTTTAGTTTAATTACTTAAATAGAATCGAGCACTCTACAGCACATTATAAATAACGAATAGTACTAAACTAAGTGTAATCTCTTTTCAGTCTAAGTTATTGAAAGCTATGAATAATCTGGTTTCCGTAAAGACCAAATCGAAGAGGAAAATATGGCCAAAAAACCATTAATGTGCTTTACTGGGTACGAAGCATATTTACAGAATAGTAGACGATCAGGTTACTCAGCAGAAGTGTCTGTGGGTGTGCTGCGGCAGCAACACGGGCATCACCGACGCAGGCGCAGGCTGCTGGCTGTACGTCGCCGCTGCCTCCGAGACGTTCTGATGAGAGAGATGGCGATGGCGTTGCGACATCACACGCGTGGATTTACCCAAAGTTACGCAACATCCCTTAAAGGGCTCACACAGATATCGCCACTGGAGAACCTAATAGCAACACACATATATTGCTCATTCAGGCTTTAGGACGGTAATAATTTGGAAAAGTGGGAATTAGAAGGTTCTAAATGACCTATACTATATTTACTCTGCTACTACAGACAATGGGGCGCGTGCCCCGGGCCCCCAGCCTCAGGCGTCCCGAAAGCCTCCTTAAACAAATTGCTCCTTACTCGACTCGATAGCCGTGTTTTGTAACCTTATTTTATATTAATGTAACGCTTGTTCTCAGGGTAATGGCTAGTAATTACTCGAATGCGAAATTTCAGGGTCGGCGCAAGCCTTCTTGCATGATAGCCATCAATTTGTTACTCAAGCTACTGACCATGTGAAATTTCATTGAAATCTGAGGAGACGTCTGCACCCGCAGCATGTCCCGTGCGCGTCGCATTTGTCGTGCACTTTGGCGTCTAAATGTCAATATTCGCGACTCACTGACATGACACAAATAAATGACACAATAGACGTGAAAAAATGCGCGGTAAACACGAGTCGCATGGTTGCTCGCATAAGATTAAATGTGACACTACTCGTATTGAAATCGTCAGTAAAATAAATCCTAAACTATATCGTCCGCCATTTTTGCTTATCGTGTTTTTAACTAAAAGGGACCCAAATTCTTGTGTACCCAAGGGCCCCAGCATGGCCCACGACGGCCCAGGCTACAGAACGTGCCCTGAGATCCTTATTTTAGTGTGTGTTGGTAGTCGGTACTTATAACAAAGACCCGATATACGAAAATGTGTCGGGCGAGTCAATAACACCTACAATGATTCGCCACAAATAACATCAACACTGTCCCGATAACTCACAAATGTTCAGTAATATTGTTATTCGACAAAATCACGAGTCTAATTCTGTTTTCTGTTTAACTGAGTATTAGGTTTTGTATAAATTGATCATTGGATTCACACACTGTAACCCTTTGCTAAATACACATTAACTTGAAATACCTACATATGTACTTAAGTACTATTGGGCTAGCTCTGGTTTGGACCTTATTAATCATCAATCAGAAACAAGATCAGTTACAAAATTGTTAACAGGTGTTACATCTAGATCCGTGATTATTTATAATAGGTAATTCCATGGAATGTGAGGGGCTCATGGCTGCAACGAACACTGGCTTGTGTTGTTGAATTACAGGCAATCTTAATATAAATCTCGGTCGTTGAGACGGCGGCGGCGGCGGCGGCGCGGCAGATACCTTCTCGGTTGGTTATTTAACTTCCAAGAAATGCTAAAATGACCGCACCGGGTGAAAGCCTCGGCTCGGATCACAGGTGTAACACATTGTGGATATGTAGGTAGCTGTATACTTTAAATTAAATATATGTTCATAAATTCGTGTATGCAACAGAACGAAAAGTACCCGATTGTATATCTGTGTGGTAGGTAGGTATTACTGATCTAATCAAAACTTCAAACGGCTGCACTGTTAGCTAAAGGCCCCGCCAAGTTTCTTGGCGTTTGAGAGAGCTGTCACCTCTCTCTCTCTCTCTTTATTTTTATCTTATTTTTACGAATAGTCAATACTTTCGTATACTTTTATGAGGACGTTACAACACAAATAATCGACGTAATTAAAAAAAATAAAAAAACCGACTGCGGTATACTAAAATAGTTAGGTGTTATCTGCGTGTTTTGTGCTTTTTAGTGTACTGCAGTCGTTTTTTTTAGTTTTTAGGGTTCCGTACCCAAAGGGTGCCAAACGGGACTCTATTACTAATCCTCCGCTGACCATCTGTCCGTCCGTCTGTCACCGGGCTCTACCGGATCTGAAATTTTCACAAAGGTTGTATTTATATATGGACCACCCGAATGGCCGAGTCGGCAGTGGCCCTGCCTACGAAACCAAGGGTCCCGGGTTCGAGTCCCGGTGGGGGCAAATATTTGCTTAATAAGAACGGATGTTAGTATACCCTAGTCATGGTTGTTTATCTATCTAAGTATAATATTTATCTATATAAGTATGTGTATCGTTGTCTAGTACCCAAGATACAGGGAATCCTAGTTTGGGGCTAGGTCAATGTGTGTTAATAGAGTCCATGGTAATAATATTAAATAAAAAATATATATATATTTCTATTGCCGCTATAACATCAAATAATGAAACATACAGGTTTTACGGCGAACTGATGGACTCTCCCGATCTTTAATTACGGGTATTGAGTTTTGAGATTAGTTGTTTGTCATTATACGATTAATTATTGCTCATTCCATTTATAATAAAAATATTAAGCATTTTTGTCATATTTGATTTTATTTCTGTAAATAAGTTACTTAATTTCTATTCTATAAACCGGTTTCTATACTATATTTCTATAAACCGGTTTCAATGAGCAAAGAGTTTCGTTAATCTGAGTACATAGTTCAATACTTACGTACTACATAAACAAAACACTTTTTTAATGTTTCGATGTACGACCTTGAATCTAGTCCTACCTACTATTAGTAAATATTCTATTATAAAAAATTAAAAAGGTATACTCGTACAAAAGACTGTCGTTTTACGTTTATCCGTGTACAATGGTGTGGATGGACCCCTTTGTGTGCGGGCCCGACGTCCTACTCGCACTTGACCGGTTTTATTTCAATTACGTCACTTATTTCCTGCTTTTTGTACAAAATTACGAAAAAAATTAAATGCTTGGTTTAAAAATAACGTGTAATTAATAGCTTGTGCAAGATTTGTAATTTCCGTAGTCGCCTTCTTGAAAAAGTATTTTTAGCCCGCACAAAATCCGACATTTTATATATATATATATATATATATATAGTCAGTCAAATCTGTTAGTTAATAAACTAGCAGATTTGACAACCGTTCGGTGACATATACAGGCTGATCAATCCAAATGGGTCAGTAGGGAGAAGTCAGAAACTATGAGAGAAAGCGACATCTGTTCTTAGAAACCAAGGCTTAGATTTTAGATTTAATAATAAAGGCAAACATTTTTTTTAAATATCTCATACATAACCGGGAATCGAACCTGGTC
The DNA here is from genome assembly GCA_949825045.1 of Argyresthia goedartella. Lineage (NCBI taxonomy): Eukaryota > Metazoa > Arthropoda > Insecta > Lepidoptera > Argyresthiidae > Argyresthia > Argyresthia goedartella. Next base: position 20,360,432 of record OX463810.1, read on the forward strand.
GAAGTCTCTGTAAACAATGTTAAGTATACATTCTGCAAGATTTTTCGTTGTTATTGTTGATGATGAACACTTTTTTAATATTGTTTAAGTAATTTAAACAAAAACCCAACAATAAGATAATTATATTATTTCAGTAACTGAGATTGATTGATGTCATTCATAATGATGACCGATCAATAATAATGACGAAATTTTGCAAATTATTTCAATTGTGGGCATTTCAGTCCAATGTTTACACAAGATTTCATATATAATAATTTGGTCCTTATACTTTCAGGATCAATTATACAAACAAATACTACATGCGACTACATAAAGAATATTCACCAGGTTCGATTCCCGGTTATGTATGAGAGTTTAAAAAAAGTTTGAATGTCATTATTATTAAATCTAAAATCGACGCCATGGTTCTTAACAACAGATTTCGCTATCTCTTATAGTTTCTGACTGATACTGACAGTGACAGTACAGGTATATGTATATATTGGTACTCATTTAGTAGTCTGTGCCGGTACAAAACGATTAAAATCAGTTAAGGATTCGGCCAACCTCGGAAATTGTCGTGAATCCCTCATCTATCACATAGAGTTATCAATTTACAGATATGAAATTTAATTATATTACTCGTTGTCTTATTGAATACAATACAAGAACGATATGAGCAACAAAACCTCCTTTGTAGCTCAAAACTAACACAACCTTTATATTGAAATAAGAAAAATAATTGACTATTTTGACAGTCTGCCTTCTTAGTGTCAATAAAACAGTGTGACGTATGTGATACATGTATGTTTATGAACGCTAATTTCATTCGTGAAAATATTTGATTCTATCAAATTTTATCAAAATTAACTTACAATAGTTATGTATCATGGCTTCAACAAATTTAAAGCGTGGTAAAAACGCAATCTCGTGAAATTTAAAATAATGTATATAACTATTTTAGAAAAGAAGCTAATTTATTTAAAAAAGAAGAAAGTAAATATCATAAAAAAAAATTGGACAGGGTTTGTGAAGCAACCGGAGTTTCGAAAAGAAGCGTGTTAAAATTTTTGAAGGAAAACGACAAGCTCTCAGATCAGTCAACTAAAGATCAACAATCTAAAGAAGTGCCCGGCAAAAAATATCGTTTAAAAATGGATGATTTTGATTATTGCGTGATAATAATAATTATACCTTGGACACTATTTACACACATTGATCTAGCTCCAAACTAGGATTCCCTGTATCTTGGGTACTAGACAACGATACACATACTTATATAGATAAATACTATACTTGGATAGATAAACAACCATGACTACTACATGATACGACGAATGATACTATATGATAATAACTGTCATGAAAGATTTAAAGAGCTACGTTGCGATCACTACACAAAAAACTAAAAGAGGAAATGGGATTCAGATTTAGAAAAATCGACAATAACAGGAGCATTTTGATGGAAAAACATGACGTCCGTTTAAAAAGAATAAAATATTTGAGAGGAATCCGACAATTAAGGGCTACTGGTAAAAATATTGTTTATACTGATAAATCATATATTCATATAACGCACACTAAAGCCAAAAGCTGGACGGACGCAGCCAATAAAATCTATATCAAAGGGTCAAAGATTTATTATTGTTCACGCAGGTAATGAAAAAGGCTTTGTACCTGGAGCTCGTTTACTAGATCAGTCCGCGGATCCCGATGGCGATTACCACAAGGAAATAAATGCTGAGAAGTATGAGAAGTGGTTAAGAGCAGAACTAATGCCTAATTACCCGATAACAGCGTTGTTGTTATAGATAATGCTTCTTACCACAACAAATTTGTTGAAAGGCGACATAAAAGCAATACTCGAAAGGCGGACATGATCGAGTGGTTAGCAAGACACGATATTCCTGTTACACCTTATAACAAAAAACCGAAACTGTATAGCGTAGTACAACGTCACAAAGAACACTTCAGCGTTTTTCGAGTGGATAAGGTTTTGTCTGAAAATGGACATACAGCAATACGACTGCCTCCATATCACCCAGACTTTAATCCCATAGAAAATATAAGGGCACAGTTAAAAGGCTATGTCGCCTCCAAAAATGTCGAAATGAATAAAACTTCAGTGAAAAATCTGCTTATGGAAAAAAATAAATGTTAGGACCCGAAGAATGGACGAAAGTCTGTAATCATGCAATAAAGTGTGAAGATGTGTTCTTAACAGAAGAAGAGAAATTAGATGTGTTTAGCGAGCGTTTTATAATTAATGTAAATGATTCAGATAGTGATAGTGAGGAGGAGGAGAAGGAGGAGAAGGAGGAGGAGGAGGAGGAGGAGGAGGTTCTCAATTCGACGTGATTGTTTTTTGTATATACACAGTCGGTCCATAAGTTCTGTCACAAATATTTTGCCGCATAGTAAATAATACCAAGTTTTATTTTATTTAATACTATATATGGTTTGATAGCTCATTAAATACTGATAAATTAGAACGATTATTGGATTTAAATGCTTAAAGCCATATTACACAAATGCTAGTTTCTTCAGAGATTTTGCACTTTTTTACCCAATCAAAAATACGGACGTGATTCACTTTATCTTTTTTCGATGACTCTTACCTTTCAAACTTACGTGAGATTTTAGTCAGAACCCTCCCTGAACCCATTACCTTCATTTTGAAGCATAAGATAACTAAGTCTGGGTAAAACTAATTTTCATATTCACATTTTACGTAGTGTACTTGCTGCCCACAAGATCTTGTTGCCCACAAGATCATTTTTATACATTTTTCTGAAAATGTAAAAAGTAGGTACGTAAAGTTCTCTTTGGGAGCAGTTGGAACTGAAAGCTAACAGAAAATCAAATGCTAGTTGTTAAGCATGGTCTAAAACCGAGGTTTCAGAATAAATAAAAAAAAATTGTTGGTTATCTGGAACACTGTTTTTTTATTAAATTTGTGGTAAGTGGTATTTTTGTCAGTTGCGGCGTGTTTTGGGTTCGCGATTGTCTCAAGTTATAAGGTTTTTTGTCATATTGCGATAATCGTACAAAATGTATTGTATTGCAATTTGATTCGTATAAAATAAGCTTTTTAATCATGTATAATACGAATAAGAAAAAGGTTATTGCTGAGTTTTATCTATCAAAAACCTAGTGACAGAACTTAAGGACCGACTATGTATGTTATAAGATTCCTAGTCGACACATGAACCGATTTACAAAATTCTTTTTGTATTTGATAGGGAACACTTTCTAGATGGTCCCATGTATAGATGTATAGATGTTATTAATGTTCAAATTCATGTCGCTTCTGCATAATAAATTTCTTAGGTCTACCTGTTAGTAATGTTATCTTGGCAGGTGATATACATTGCGTTTATGATACTTCAAATTGAATGCTGCCTAAAAGAGATCGCGGTAATGTATTACGTGTCATTTCCGTCTCCGGATTGAGGCGATGATATCCGAGAAAAGCCGAATCTTTAACTGATTTTAATCGTATATATATAGGTATTTGATTTTCCGTATTTATACAGGGTGTAACAGAAAGGTGTAGTCATATTTTAAGGGGTTGTTAGAGACATCAATTTGAACAACGTCCGCTATGACACCGATTTGATCAGAGCAACTTTATTTTTGACATCGCTAACATTTTGGGCCCAGCGATCAGCTGATTGGTAGTTTCCTGTTACTGGAGAAGAGAAATATAAAGTTGCTCTGATCAAATAGGTTTCATAGTGAAAGTTGTTCAGAATAACGTCCCTAACAACCCCCTAAAATATGACTATTCCTTTCTGTTACATCCCGTAGATATTTAATTTACTTATTAGCTTAAATCCAAACTGAGCGTTAGTTGTGTGCAGTTTTGCGAATATTTTATGCCATATTAATCGCTCCATTACTCTGGCACATATTGTAGGCAATGATATTGGTCTGTAGCTGGCAGGAGTCGATGAATCTAGTTGGTGTTTTTTTAGTATCGGAACAACGACTGTTTTTGTGAAGTCAGTCGGCAGATAGATTGCTTCCACATGTTCTTAAATAGCAATGAGCAAAAAAAGGCAACGAATTTTCATAGCTTTCCGATGCAAGTTCCAAGAATAATTTTCTAAAGTTTTCCGCAATATTTATGCTCTCAGTGCAACCGTCGGTGTGTGTGGGTACTGTAGGTCTTGTGTTTATCATGGCAACAGTTTTTGACCAGAACGAGCCAAACTTCTTATCGTTTAGTTCCTCAGCGATTACTTTCATTTTGATTTGCTCCTCTGCATCCATGCAGTATTTTAGATGTTGTTTAAAGATTTGTCGAAGCCGTATTTGCTCATCAAAAAGCGTGCCTTAGTTCGGTTTTCCAGCCAAAACCCATCTCAAGAAAGCTGCCCGAGAATTTTCATAATGTTCCTTTACTCTATCGTACCAGCCAGGGATTATGCGCTTTTTCATTTGTGTTTTGGTACTTCCAGAGAAAGAATTAGTTGCTGCAATTCGTATAGAGTGAATGATATCGCGCCGTAGAGTTTATTTATATCTCGGGTACACATATTGAGATACTTTTCGAGTGTCATTTTGTCTTTTGGATATCCCTCCGTCCTTTTGGCTTCGAGGATGCAGGATCCCTTGGTCGGTTGTTATCCACAGTGTATCTGACAAGGTTATTAGCTCTAAGTTGCACATACATGGGTCGGTAATCCATCCAGTCCACAGTATAGTCTACATGTATGTCCTCTGTCAACTCCACTATTGATTCACCAACGATGCAGTGGTTCAGCCAGAAGGTGGTTGAGTGTGCGTCGCTGATGTAAGTGTAGCTGCCAGTTGGGAACTTTTCGAGATCCAGAATTCTGAGGTCGTTTTCCTTACAAAATGTGATTAGTTTTCTTCCAAAGAGTGCATTAGGATCGGCATCAAGGTCGCCCATTATAATTGTATTAGTTGGAGCACTGTTTTTCTTCAATAAAAGAAAAAAGCCTCGACAGACATACCAGAAATTCAGTTACTTCCTAAAAATCATAAGAGACGATGCCTCTGATACTAATATCTCTATCGCACCCACCCTGGATGTATCGCAGGTGACTAATATCACTCGAAGGTACTTTTTGGTTAGTATATCGGTGCCGCCGTAGGGCCGTCCTCGTAGCGGGCCGCTTGTTAAATCAACCGCCGAGTTATCCCAGGCTTGAAATTCTTCATGGACAGAATCAAGTAGTTGTATATCCGCGTCCAATGCCCAAGTCTCTTGAATTAGTACTATGTCGCACCCAGTACAGATCTTCGATAAATTTTAATTTCCGTTTCATGCCTCTGAGATTGATGGTGCATATTTTAAGTGACTTATCCATGTTCAAGGTGGCACCGCAGGCGCAAACAAACAGCCGATATCGACTTCAGCGCAAGCAAAAGTTCCCACACCGGCACCAGTAGCTCATAACGCGACTAACGCCAAGGACGCAACGGAAGATGGTGGAGAGTGATGGACCAAAATCACCAGGAAGCCACGAAGTCCCCGGTTGCTGCACGGCACAGCAGGAACCACAATTACCACTCTTCGTGCGGAGGAGCGACAGCGGTTCTTCCATCTCTGGAATATGACGTCGGGACTGGAGGAAGTTAGGGCATATTTACAGGAGTAGTGCTCAACCGAAACCGGCACCGTGGTAGAGTTGTCGACAAAGTGAGCGTACAAGTCCTATAAAATAGGTGTTCCGGAGTCCCTTTTTGATACCTGCTCCATGGATGTGTGGTCTGTTGACGCCCGTATCAAGGAGTGGCTGCCCTTTCATACCTACATTGAGCTCTACAAAAACAGCAAAAATAAATCACCGCCCCCCCACCCTAATGAATATCTTGATATCCTTTATCAAAATGTCCGCGGTATCAAAGCGCGATTGGAGTTTTGGCGGCAAAACCTGCTGCTGCTGGATCACCACCTCGTCGCCGCTACGGTGAATTTCCTAGACTCGTCGTTTGGAGATGCCGGGGTCACTGCGGGAGACTGGAGCGTGCTGCGCCGGGACCGCACTAACGCTGCTCGCCGCCCGCCCTGGCATCACACTGAGACGGCGCCACGACCTTGAAACGCCGAGCGGTGAAGATCTCTGGGCGACTCTGACTGGGTAGTGACGATTACCGTCTGTGTAGTTTACATAGATCCCAGCAGGAAGAAAATCACCCAGGCGGATAAGGACGTCGAGTATACGAACTGGTTTTCAGAGACAGGGGAAAATGTGGCCCAAGTGAACGGAACATTAATTATTGTAGGATACCTCAATATTTGCAACACTTAACTATTAATGTTATTTCCTATATGTCTTTGGTATGTATGAGATGAATGAAGTGAAGAATGATCATGGTGGCGTGCTTGATGTGGTGTTACTGTCGGAGAGTGTACGTGACGTAACTGTGCACGCTTCCGTGTCAGGAAGCCTGGTGCCACGTACTGACGCCTACCATCTGCCTCTCGACGTCATTGTGCCCGTGTTGTATGCGCATAGCGCTGGCCAGCGATCCGGCCGCTTGGATCCCAGCAACATTGGAGGTCGCAATGACGCATGTGTAGCATATTTTAGGACAGTGTTCTCGAAGCTACTGATGTAGAGACTGTAGTCGGTCGCTTCTACGATTCCATTTACGAGGTCTTCAACAACTGTATCCAGAAGAAGACCAGACCAACCCAGCCTAAAAGGAGATACCCGGTGTGGTTCACTGTGGTGACATATTAAGGGACTTGACCACGAAGGCCACACTCCACCGTAAATGGAAAACGAGGAGGAGGCCGGCTGACTACGTCTCATTCAGCGAGCTAAGAGCCAACCTCAAGTGTCGCATAGATACAGCTGGAAGCTTTCTCGAGTCAGTCCTATCCCCAAGACAAGTGACACTGCCTCCGTTTATCAATATCGACCTATTGCGATTCTGAGTCCATTGGCAAAACTGTTCGAGTCGATCATTAAAGACAAAAGCAGACTCGCAACACGGATTCAGGAGTCGCCGCTCAGTTAACACCAACTTGCTGACTTTAGTCGAGATAGTGTCGAAGTGCATGGACAAGGGATGTCAGGTGCACGTCGCCTATATGGACTTGCGTAAAAAACGCGCACGCTTTGGTTTCACCTCGTCGGTTTCGATGGGCGGCAATGCTTGTGGTCCCCACTCGTTTGGTTCTAGACGGCCGGGTGGGGGAGACTCACGTCGGACCCCGCTTGCGCCTGCGCTGTGTCCAGGTCCAGGTGAGAGGCGGCGGCGGCGGCGGCGCGGCGGCCGGCGCTCGCATACTTGATAGCACACTACCCACAGAAAAATATACATCGTCGCGCTCCTCGACCATTGAGCGAGCACCCTTGCAAAAAGATTTCGGTAAGCTTTCAAATCGACTTTTATATTTCTTATGTCTACTTTTGTGCCTGTGATTTTTCTTGACGAGCCTTATCGTTTTTTAAGGAGAAGATCTCGGACTTCAGTGTCACAAGTTCGTTAGAATTTTGGTAACGTCCAGGTGATCAAAAGTAATTGGCGGTATCTTTTGCGACACAGATAGTTAAGTTATTAGGTTCAGTTTCCTTCAAAATTTTAATAATATCTTGAACATGATTTGCTGACCTTCCGTCTCCTTTTCTTGCGGTGCTACGGACGCTGATTGGTCCGCAAAGCATCGCCTTTGCTTCTTCTATTTCCTTTTCGGAGATGTTCGAGGTACATATTCAGTTTAAAATTGGTTCTTTGAGGACATCAATCAATTTGAGTATCGCCGTCACCATTATGCGTTAAAAGATGCATTTATTTACTAGGGTGTCCAGCCATTAGCGGCAACTAGAAAACGCCTTACGTGTGCGCTTCGTATCGCGGCGAGCGAGCGACTGCTTAATGAAATAGTCTCAAAAATTTTAAGGTTGATTTATCATAATTAGTTTGTCCTGCCTGAAGGACCCACTCGTTGTTTGCATCTATCGGCTAGTCTTTTCTGGTTTACCAGGGACTTGTTGGCTTTTGCCTAACTGCAGTGATCTAGAGGGATCCTTCCCCGGTGACTAGGCGCGGGTCGCGGATAGCGTAGTGGCCTCCTTCAAATGGAAAGAGGTTAACCGTGAATAAAGGTATTACCCCAAGTAATGCTATTAATAAGCAGTCGGCTTCAGAGGCCAACTCATCTGATTTTCTTAAAAGAAATGACGATCGATGAGGTGTATTTCGATGCAGACACTATAAATTACACGCGGAACGCAGCCCATCTGACCTCCATCAGAGGTATGACGATTGGCGATGATAGTTAGTGGTGTATGGGAACGTGGACACCCCAAAAATAATCACGCCCTATGGGTGGTACGTGCGCAGAGCCCACAGTACCGGACCAGCGATAGGGGGAATCGGTCACACGTTTCTTCCTTGACGGTTTCAGGTAACGTTTAGGCGTTGTCAATGTATTACAACTTTGACTGCGGCTGACGTCGTTGTCAATGTATTACAACTTTGACTGCGGCTGACGTTCTGCAAACTCCGACGAGGTGGGCGACTAAAGATGCACAAATTTTAAGTCTACTACCCCAGGAGGGTACCAGTGATTTAAACGCCGGAGAATCCCTCCCTGCAGTGGAGAGGGGTTCGCATAGCGGATTGGACCTTCCCCTGCAGGCTAAAGGCGGGTCTTTTTCGGGAGCCGCCAAATTTTTGCGTCAATGGTGGAATTAGAAGAGAGATAGGAGTACAGGGAGATGATTTCCTCTGCTGTTTCTGATGAACCGGCAGTAGGAAAACAACAAGCTTTCTAGCTTCAAGCTCAAAAACAAGCTAGCTTTCTTGGGGGACAATGATTTTATGGATCAAATTCTCCTCAAGATATTTAACAGGGATCCCACGATCCAAGAAGAGGAAAGCTTATTGATGTCTCCCAAACCCGTGACAAAGTTAACAGATTTGGCGGCGAGTGGGAGTTCCTCACATAAGTATAGTAGTAGGGCAGAGAAAACCCAGGAAGAAGCTCAAAAGACGTAAAATAGCACGTCGGGAAAGGTCACGGGTGCACGTCACAAGGTGACCGGGGTTGATGCTCAGTCCACCTTAGCTACTTCTGCGCCCAGAAATGCCGTGAAAGTTGAGCGTCAGGAGACAGATGAGAGTCAGACGACGGAACAGCGTTCATCAAAACGCCACCGCGGACCGGAGCAGGCCGTGGGTCCTCGTAGCTCAGCTAAAGAGCCCCGTGGGCTAGCGGTTGCTTTGTGCCGTAAGGATGGCCTCACAATGGACAAAGCTCTATCTTCTACGGTTAGGAAAATGCTGCAGAACATGGTTAGAACGTTATGGAAGCCGGCGTTGACTTCAGGATGACAAAGTTTCTTCCTTGTGACACCAATGACCGAGGAGGCAAGAGATTGGCTTCTTGGGGCCAATTTTGGTGACCTTGATGGTGTAAACATCATAGCAAAGAAGCTACATAAGTCTCGGGTAGCAGTGTGGCTTCCAGGAAAACAAGAGAATCTTCCGAAGGATCCTCTAAAGCTGATAAAATATCAGAACACAGATAGGGTTGACCTGGGCATACAGGACTGGACGCTCATCAGCAGGCAGAACATGCCTTTGGGTATCCGTCTGCTGACGGGTGTACCGTCTGAGTATGCCGAATCATGGAGCAAAAACATGTTTTCGTTGTGCTTCTAGATGACGCAAGTCCAGGCCAGGCTTATCCGTGACCAGTCGGCGACTAAGGCTGAACCACTGAAGCCTGCCTCTTCGGTAAACACACATTGTGGGTGTGGATCGCAGAGGGAGGCTCCCACTAGAAGGAAGGAAGAGAAGGCTAAAAGCGAGAAGGGGAGGGTGAGGTCAGTGTGATGTCGACACAGGGCACTCAGACTGACTTTGACCTAATCCTGGAGCACGAGCCTTCTAATCCACACCAAAATAAGACATAGAACACTACACAAAACATAAACTTTTTTAAATGACAGACACATATCACAAGAACAGACACAACACAAACACACAAATTATAATGTGTCAATTGAACCTACTCATTAACATAGTTCAACCATTGCAAAGATGCAATGGTTGAACTATGCCAAACCATAGTGGGCGACAAGATAGACATAGCCCTGCTACTAGAGCCATACATGTCGACGACAAAACGCGTCACGGGGTTGGGCTGCCTGGGTGGCGAACTCTATTATGACCATTCAGGTGAGCTGGCAGGCCGGACATATATTTTTGTCAAAAATAAAATCGAAGCACTAGGCTGTATCTCTGGTACATGTTACAGAGATCTGGTCGCTATAGAACTTAATCTGATGGAAGCTGGCGGGGAAAGCAAGAAGGTGGCGCTCATATCTAGCTACATGCGGAGCGAGGCAGATTTCGTGCTGCCCCAGCGAGATGTAGAAGACATTGTAAATAATTATAAAGGTAAAGACGTTCCATTCGTGTTGTTCTGTGATGCTAACTCCCATAATGAGGTGTGGGGTAGTACCGATACTTACAAGAAAGGAGAAAAATTATTAGATTTTATCACAAGTAATAATCTTGATATAAAGAATGTAGGCAATGAAGCAACCTTTCAGAGAGGTCCTCGATATAACAGTTAAATCGGATGACAAAGGCAAAAAAGTTAAGAATTGGAGAGTAGATGAGGAAGATAATCTGTCTGATCATAGGCGTATAACCTTCCAACTAGATTATCAGTTCGATATACTAAAAATAAGAAATCCTCTGAAGACGGACTGGAGTATATTCTGCGACATCATGGGCAAATGGACTCCAGCCCGACAAACATTTGGAATTAGAGAAGATTTAGAAGAGGTGGCGAATGAATTAGGAAAAACACTAATATATGCGTGCCCCTTAGAAGAATTCCGGAAGGAAATTGTCAACTATGGTGTAACAAACCTGAAGAAGCAAAGAAAAAGAACTCGGAGAGCTATGAGGCTAGCCCTTTCAAGGGACGACGAAGATTGCTGGGATGAGTATAGAAGGGTCAGGAATGAATATAGTAAAACAAGACATAGAGAAAGTAGGAAAAGCTGTCGCCTGTACTGCAAAGAGATGAGCACATATTCAGATGCAGCTAGGCTGGTGAAATTACTAGGAAGCGACAAAACATGCCAACTAGGAAGTTTGAAAATATATGGAAACCGTATATCTGAACCCCAAACAGTGTTAAAAACCATCTAGGAGTCCAATTTCCCGGTCTGCGAAGAATATACAGAGAGCAACATATCGGATCCTCAGGAAACATGGAAGGATCCACCAGATCTGATAAAAGAAGAAAACCTAGAATGGGCGATAAATTCATTTGCACCATTCAAATCTGCGGGGCCTGATGGCATTTTATCTGTGCTTCTACAAAAGGCCTACATATTTATTAGCAACCATCTAGCAGAACTATTTAGGAGTAGTAGTAACTTTACACTTGAATATATCCCTCCTAATTGGAGGAGAGTAAACCAGCTTTCATACCAAAACCACGAAAGAAATCTTACCAGGAAGCTAAGTCATTTCGGTGTATAAGTATTTCCTCCTTCGTAAATCACTAGAGAAAATTTTGGCCAGACACTTAAGAATAAAACTCAATGAAAGTGACTCTCCCCTCCATAGCAATCAGCATGCATATATGGAAGGGAAATCAACAGAAACAGCTCTACACAACCTAACGATAAAGGTGGAAAGAGCACTAGAAAACAAAGAGTTTTCCCTGGGATGTTTCTTTGATGTAGAGGGAGCTTTCGTCAGGGCAAACTTCCAAGCAATAGAAGAATCCCTTAAGTGGGATGGAATACATGAACAGTTAGCAAAATGAGTGGTAACCATGCTCAAAAACAGGGTGAGCACTGCATATCTTGCTGGGACTAGCTACTCAATAGGAGCAAATAGAGGATTCCCACAAGGTTATAGACTAAATGCAGGTATATACAGATAATGGGGCTATTCTTATAATAGGGAAAGTGATAAATACGATACGAGATATTATGAAGAACGCAATAGGAAAGGTCTTACGGTGGTGTCAAGAAAAAGACCTTGACCTAAACCTGGAGAAAACAAAGCTACTACTCTTCATGAATAAACGGAAAAATATAGAAATGCTTCCCATTACGTTGAAGGGCACAAGACTAGAAGTAGTAGACCTAGAAGTGACCTTTGACTGGAGTATGAAGTTTGACACTCATGTAAATTCACAGTGCGCTAAGGCCATTAGAGTCTTATTCCTGTGCAAGAGAACTGTAGGGAACAGATGAGGAATGAAGCCAGAGATCGTCCATTAGATCTACACGGCAATCATTCTACCAAGGATTCTATGCGGATCAATTGTATGGTGGAAAAGATCAGTACTAGCAACGACGAAAAAAGAGCTTGGCAAGGTACAAAGATTGGCATGTCTTATGATCACAGGAGTCATGAGGTCTACACCAACGGTATCCTTACTTACAATGCTCAATCTAAACTCATTGCATGTAGAAGTAAAAAGGACAGCAACTGAACAATGGTACAGAATGAATATAAAAATAAAATATGGAAAGGCAACTCTATAGACACAGGGCATGCCTCAATTTTAGAAACTTCAGGTGGAAAGTTGTCGATGCTATTAGCAAACAACGATCTGTTAAAGAAGGAAATACGATTCAATAAGAAATACCGAATCAATTTAGGAACAAGAGAAAATTGGGAAATAGAAACAGACCAACCGGTTGTAACTTGCTTCACGGATGGCTCAAGAAGTGAGAGCACAAAACTAGCAGGAGCTGGTTTTTGCATCATGGACAGCAATAAACAAGACAAATCAATTGCCTTGGGGTTAAGTCAGCGTGTTCCAAGCGGAAATCTACGCCATAATGGAAGGCGCTGAAGCACTAAGGGAAACAGCAGAAATCAAAACAAGACAATAGTATTATATTCTGACAGTCAGGCAGCTTTAAAGGCGCTTAGGCAACCAATTAATAAATCTGAACTAGTCAAAGAGTGTAAGGCCACTCTTAACTCTTTACCTCCCCTGGAAAACCGCCACTGCCTACAATGTCCGGACTCTAATGAAGGAAGAGCGTTTAGTTGAGCTGGAACACTCTCTTAAGGACATAAAGTGGGATATTGTAGGCTTCGCTGAAGTGGAAAGACCTGGAGAGGCATGCGGTGAACACGTGCTGTGCAACCACTTTTTTGTGAGTTATCTTGGTGACTTATGTGGGTACCCTATTTGTATCAGACTGGGTTTGGCACTACTCGTAATTCTTCGATATTGTGGAGAGTAGAATTTTGGGGATGACGTGTATGTAGATGACGTAGGATCACCAAAAACCCCCGCCTTGAAGATCTCGATATAATAATCTTGCAGTCTGCTAATTACTTCTTTTAAGTAAAGACGACCTCTGTGGTGTTGCGGTTGAGGCTGTGCTTCCCAAGCTGTCCGGGGTTTGAATGCCGGCAGGGGAGGAAGAATAAAATAATCCCCAGGTCTTGGATATTTACAAGTTTGTCATGTAGCTGTTTCTGGTTCCCTCGACACAGAGAATCCTAGTGTGGGGCCAGAAGCAATGTATGAGTCTGTATGTAAATGAAAAAGTACCCGGCACCCGGCACCCGGCACCCGAAGTTTGAAGGGCAGGAAGTCCTTGGGTCTGTCTGACTCCAAAACCTCAATCTGTACATTCAACTCCTTGAGACCAGACGACGGATTTTTTGTTAGTCTTTCAAGGATGTGACGCTCAACGTCCTCGCAGGTCATTTTCACGTCGACCCTGGAAAGTTGTACTCTGCTAGTTGATACTCCTGATAGTTGTAAGGCTGCACTCAACGGCAGGGGTGGTGCAACACTGATTGCGGCTGCGTCTGGAGCGGCGCTTCCTGGTATGGACCGATAGTCATCCCCATCGACAGTCGCGTGTGGCGGGCCACGGGCGGGCCACGGGCGGGCCTGGCCGGTGTCGCGCGCGGCGCAGCCTGCAGCTTCTGTTGGCAGCAGGCACGGCGGGATACAGCAGCATACGTGTCCTTCTGGGGTTTCAGTATTTTAGATGTACCAGAAGAAACCGCATCCGGTGCTGGTTGACTCGGCTTCGTGATGTCACGAGGCTGTGTGATATTTGCCAAAGCGGGCTTAGCAACTCACGTAACTAGGTAGGTTAGTTATTTTTTGCGAAGCCGACCATCAAGCCGCGGCTGCGAAGGCGAGCGACAATGAACTTTGAACGACATCTAACGTTAAAAAAGCGGTCAAATTCGTCGTTTCCTCATCCTAATGCTAATGGGAATGAGACTACAACCTCACCTTGGGTGAGCTAAGTTGGCTCCTGGCTCGAGTGACGTTTGTGCAAAGTACAGTGTACAAAATACAGTACGTTTTGGCATATTGCTAAATCGAAATTCGTCGATATATTAGGTTTACTCACACACATATATAGAGTAGACAAAGCAAGCACGAATAAACGACAGGGGCTAGTCCATCGCTGCAGCTATGATTAGAGATTAAATGTTTCCGCACGGGAATTCAATATTTGTAATATCCTGATGCCCTTTTGCAGTAGGAGAATTTTGTAGTCACACGTGAAAGAACTCAAATCAGTCAGACCAGCCTCATCGGAAGACAAATAGTTTTTCAGCCTTCTAACCCCAAAATAGCACCTTCGCAGCTTGATTTTGGGTTCTCAGGCGGAAATAGTCTTATTACATTATGTACAACTTGTGGACTATGGATGGACTATATTTGTTCTGTGCTATGGACGTAAATCCCAAGCCGTCCGGGCGGACTGTACGAAAAAAAATACTGTCAATTATGAAATTCAACACAACCTAACGCTTTTGGTGAATTTTGTAACGGTTTTCATAAAGATTGCTTCCAAACGTTCGGACAACGATGCAAGCAATCTAAATGTCACGGTGCGGTGACGTTCAATGACATCGTGGAATGTTTTGTCTCGTTCCCTCATTCACTATATTCTCTTCGATTCCCTCTTCCTTCTTTCTTTTCAAAAAACCGTCCACATGAGCGGTTTGCTAGTGAATGTTTAATTTAATTTCATAAAATTAAAGCTTTGCACTGCCAATTTTCGTTGTACAAGAATCCACGTTACATTTCAAGGTAAGATCAATCGATTTTGACTCCACAAATGGTATCCATGTCTATAACCTCAATGAGTTCATGAAAGTCAAATCGAACTTTTGAAATCAGCAGTCACTATTATTTACGTAAATAATTCCAGATCAAAATGTCTGCACTCATTCATGAAAAAGTTTGGCTTGACAAGACCTCATACACCGACGCTGAACGTGATTACTACGAGTCCTTGTCAAAGGTATTGTAACAGTTATTTATCTAATTTCTAAATGACTCGCGTAAGTTGTAATATCACTTTCTTTTAACGTTCTCTCCCATAGCCGTTGATACTTATTTCTCTATTCTTGTATTGTAATGTTGAACAATAACTGTTGTAGGTTGGAGTCGCTCCAATCTTGTCCGCTCAGTCTTCTTTGGCAAATGAAGTGGCAAAGGCTAGACAGCACATCAAAAGTTCTCTAGAATGTGTGAGTACACATATTTATAACCACACATATTATTTGAGTGTTTTAGTTTGTTGTCAAAATATTTTTCATTTCTCTTGTCTTTAGTTCATTAATATTTGTTCTTTTTGTGTTGATGTGCTTTTTTAGGTAGCCAGAATATGTGGTTTTTAGTGGTTCACAAGAGTTTTGTCAGTCAGTTATACATAATCTTTACTTTCTCTGTTCCAGATGGACAGCGTGGCTTCCTTGGCCGGTGTACCAAACACTGAGATCAATAACAAGATCAACAATCTGGAAAAGGAGAACTCATCCCTGAAGAAAGTTGTTGATGATCTTCGCAAGCTGGTGCTGAGCCTACAAGCACGTGTAGACAACTTGGAGTCTAAGGGCAGCTCCATTATACAAAAAGCTCAGGTAGCCAGCCACATCTTGTTCTTTACAGTACTGGAGAATATGTAGGTAGGAGAATAAATAAAATCTTATTGACCAAGCGATCATGTAGCGAGTGCTAAATATTTTGAAAAACAATATTTGTTAAATTTTGAGAGCAAGTTCTATATCTATTTATTTCAAAAAAGATTTCAAATTAAAAAAAAATATTAAAATAATATCAGGAGTCTTAAAATCATATCTATCTATTCTTTCAGCCCAAACCAGCACCTAAAGCTGCTGATGATGATGATGATGATGGTGTGGATCTCTTTGGGTCAGATGATGAAGAGGAAAGTGCTGAGGCAGCTAGAATCAGGGAAGAACGCCTTGCAGCTTATGCAGCAAAGAAATCTAACAGTAAGTCTGGCCAATGTTACCAAATTTTGCTATACCCATGGGGATGGAAATGACATAGTGAGCTTGTAATTTAAAAAATGTCTTATGATATCTGTTCATTGATTTTACATTTACAAAGCCACAAAGTAAAGCAAGTAATTTATTCCTGTCTGTTGCAGTGGTTTTATTTTAGGCACATACTGTGTTAGGACAAAAAAATATTAAACAGCGTTTAACCTAAAAACCAATGTCAAATCCCATACACTTGTTTTTAAACAAGTGTTGAACAGTAGTTTATTTTTTTGTGGTAAGGCCAATAGAGAAAGATAGAGGAATGGAAGGAATTGGAGGAAGCCTACACCCTAATAGGGATCCAAATAGAAAAAAAACAACAAATTAACAGAACTACCCATTTATAACAAATACTCAAATGAGAAAATCAAAAAATAATCAAACAAAATATAAAAGATTTTATTTTTTATGGCAAAAAATAGCTCATAATAATAATAATAAAAGCCAATAGAAAAAAATTAACTCCTGTTGAACACTTGGTTTAAGACAAATATGTAGGTTTTGATGTTTGTTTTGAGGTTAAACTATGTACATAAACATTTTTTGTAGTAACACAGTAACTGTCTTACCACAAAAAACTTTAACCACTGTTTTACATATGTCCAAAAAATGTTACAACAAAACTGCTTTTTATGTTGTATTAGGGACATGGACATGGCGTAAACTATGTAGGCAATCAATCAATCATGTCAAGATGGTGGAATTATTGATCAGCTGTTCAGATGTATTGGTTTTATTTATGAAAAAGTTTTTACTCCATTATGATCCAAGTTTTGTCTTGAGGAAACCTTTGTATCTCCATAGGACATTGTGAGAAAACCTCCAAAGTTGCGCCGATGGGCTATCCCGTGTCATGCAAGATTATCCAATAGTGGGCACAACTGTGCCTGCCACCCCATATTGAAAAAGCTAAATGCTATGTATTTCCCAATGATGGAAATTATGGTAGACTACTGGGAGACTATGTACTATGGGGTGCAATTTATACATGTGCTATCAGTGCGCCATGAGAAGTTTCATCTGCCTCAGAGCTACTCAAACATCCAGGCTGATCTTAGCGTCTTTAAATAATCTTTTCAGTACTTTGGACAGCACATATTATAGATCTATATGATGACATCAGATGTGGTGGCTTTCCAGGCTTGGGAACCATAGTTATTTGTGATGCTTTCTAAATTCTAGGGCAATATGATGTTCTTAGAATACAGTTAAATAGAGATGTTATGAAGATGATCACCTTTTTTGGCAAGTTTCTCAATACTTCCGCTGTTATACGATCAAATAGTCAAGTATGATTCAACGGATTTCTGTAGGTGTACAACATTTCAGGGGTGGGCTAAGATGTAGGTCACGGTTGAGAAAAGACCTGAAGGAGTCAGGTCTTTTCTCACTCTATTATATATATCTACACTTTCTGTTCTGAGGTTTGAAGAGAGTGCTGAGATACATTCCATATGCTTCTGTTCTCAATTTTAACCCATAAACATAAAATATTTTTTTATTTCTTGTTTTAAGGCCCTGGAAATTTTGTCCTTTAAGGCTAATTCAGGAATGAACTGAAATTAATTGAATGATTTAGCCATTCTTTAGTTCGATACTCACTTAACACTTTTTTGTGGCAACAAAATTTAGAAGCTTGCTTAACTTTTGATCACTGATAAATTATGATTTAGTTTAACAAGTGATAGTGTTTTTATTATTTTTGTAGAAAGACGACGGTACGCATTTTATTGAAAAACCAAAATTCAGGAATCCATAATCATCAATGATGAGTGATGACTCATCATGATGATTCAAGAATTGAAATAAAAATCTCCATAAAGGAGTCACAGTGCAGCTGCATAAATTGTACACTGTTTGTTACAGAGCCTATCCTAATCGCAAAGTCAAATATCATCCTGGACATAAAGCCCTGGGATGACGATACTGACATGAAAGCCATGGAAGCTAAAGTGCGCGAAATCAACACAGCGGGTCTCTTGTGGGGTGCGGCCAAGCTGGTGCCTCTAGCCTATGGTATCCACAAGTTGCAGATCTCGTGTGTGGTTGAAGATGACAAGGTGTCTATTGATTGGCTGACTGAGGAAATTGAGAAGAATGAAGACTATGTAAGTGCAAAGTAATTACGAAGGCCATGTTTCAAAAGGTCAGGCTAAGCCCTATGTGACAGATAAATCATAAATTTTGTATGTAATTATCATAATGTAATGTCATTTAGGGAATATATGGACACTGTGAAACAGGGCATAAATCTAGTAAGGAAACTATGGATATTTAGGTAAGACTTATGAGGACTTATGTGATCCCTACAATGATCCTAAACTCTGGGTACCCTCTGGAATGCATATGCATATTATACACACAGCTGTAGCTGTGTGTATAATATGCATACATAACTATATCAGATTCAGACTTGTCTGTTTGTGAGAGCGCCACTGACCTGCACTCGCATATTATCACCAAACAAATCCCCAGGAATAAAAAGTAAAAAATAGTTTTTCTTTTCACGATAATATCCACCTAGTTAATTAATTCTTAATAATTTTTTTTCATTTCCAGGTACAAAGTGTGGATATTGCTGCATTCAACAAAGTCTAATATCTGTTCTTTTGATTAAATTAACTATTGATTTTTCATCATAATTTATTTTATTATCTGATAAATAAAACTATCCAAATCCAGCATGGAATCTACGATGCACCTTCGTCGTTACCATGTGCTCCCAGTTTGTCACACCCAAAAAATCCCAGTTTGTATCACTGTTACCAACTGGGAATGAAAATAGAATGTTATTCCCATTTTGACACACCCTTGTGTAACAGTGTTACAAACTGGGTAGCTATTTCCTTCCCACTTTGTAATACAATTGATCAGGGGTCTCCATACTTTAAAGCCTTAGGGCCATAATATTTTTTTGGTATGTTCCAAGGGCCGAAACAATTCAAATTTTTCTGCCCACTAAGCAAACAGGCTTTTTTTGCAATACTATTGATTGTGTATTGTGACACGTAACGACATCTAGTGGCGAATAGTGATATTATGTACTGTACTATGTTACAGCTACCCACTATTAGTGGCATATTTGGTAAATTCCGCATTGTTTCGAGAAAGTTCTGGCTTTGGCTAGTTTTTTCGATCACTGGCAGTAATTGCATAGGTATAAAAAGGCTAGCGGCGCCATTGCGAGTCAATTTGCGAAGGAAGCGAAACTGCCTATTGTGAAATAAAGTAACACCCGCTAATTAGATTTGTTTTTATGTGTGATTTATCAGTATGGAAAAGAAGTGAAAAATATACAGGCATTGCAAAACGTTCCAAGATAAATGGAACTTTCAGTATTTTGTGATTGAGTGCAGTAATAAGGCGTTATGTTTAATTTGTAAAGAAACCATAGCTGTTCACAAAGAATATAACATTAAACGTCACTATGAATCGAAACATCTTCAAAATGACTAAATATACAGGAAGTTGCGGACGGAAAAATTTGAAGCGCGGACTGAAATCGCAGCAATCTATGTTTACCAAAGCAAATACTGCGCAAGAGTCTGCAACTCGCGCCAGCTTTCGTGTGGCTCTTGAAATCGCAAAACGTGGAAAATCATTCACCGATGGAGAAATGATAAAGAATGCTTGGTTGCAGTAGCTAAAGAAATATGACCCGAAAAGGTAAATTTATTGAAAGGTGTGCTTTCTTTTTTGTTTGTTGTATTCTATTGTATTTGTCATTCTTAGTTGGTGTAGGTTTTGTTGTACCAGGCTTAACATACAACTTATTTCTTAATATTTTTTGTTTCATTGGGTATTTTTTTCTTATTTCATTAGGTTTAATATTCATTTATTACTGGCACCGACTCCAAACAACAATAGGTATATAAGTATAACTATTGTAAGATATTTAGCTGGTTTAACTTTAATTACTTTGACATAGTTTAGGAAAATTATAGTATTAGGTAATAGATACGTGGGGCGCACTGTAAGTTTCCGGAATGAATATGAAAAAATACTATTAAAGGTACAAAATTAATTTATTGTTTTTCAAAATAATCTCCCTTGGCGTCTATGCACTTTTTCATTCGATGAAACCAGTTTTGAAAACTTTTGTGCCACTCCTCTGTGGTGACCTCTGAAACGTGTTTTTCATACTCCTCGACAGCCTCTTCTGGTGATGAAAATCGTTGACCGCGTAATTGGTTCTTAATTTTTGGGAACAGAAAAAAGTCACAAGGTGCCAGGTCGGGACTGTATGCAGGGTGACTCATGAGTTCTACATTTTTCGCCTTCAAAAAGTCGTTTGTCTGTCTGGCCGTGTGAGAACTAGCATTGTCGTGGTGCAGGATGATATGGCGTTTACGGTTATTTTTACGGAGTTCGTCAATAACTTCCGGCAAACAAATGGTCGTGTACCAGTCACTATTCACTGTACGACGATTCTCTAAAGCAACAGTAGCCACGTGTCCAGTTTTATTAAAAAAAGAAGCAATCATCCGCTTAGATGCACTTTTCACGCGCGCCACTTTGGTTGGTTTCGGCTCATCTTGAAAGACCCATACGCTCGATTGCTGGTTTGTTTTGGGATCGTAGCAATAAATCCATGTTTCGTCACCTGTTACTATGTCCCACACCAAATTTGACGCACCTTCGTTGAATCTGGTAAGCATGGCACTGCACCAAGTGACGCGGTCCGTTTTTTGAGCCTCGGTCAAGTTGGGTGGGATCCACCGCGAGCACAGCTTTCTCACACCCAAATGTTTGTGTAGGATTAATTGTATTTGACTCATGCCTATTTCTAAGGATGCGCGAATTTCATGGTAGGTCACATGCCTGTCTGTTTCAATCATACGGCGCACAGCATCGATGTTTTTGTTGGTCACAGCGGTGGACGGCCGACCATCGCGAGATTCGTCACTGAGATTGATACGACCACGCTTGAATTCTGCAAACCAGCTAAAAACAGTTGTCTTGCATGGTGCTTCATTGCCAAAAGCTGTTTCAAGCCGAGCGATGCTCTGTTGAGCTGTCAAATTACACTTAAAATCGTAGAAAATCATACTACGAAAATTTTCCCGAGTTAAATCCATGTTGATGCAGACACACAATTTTTTAAATGGCGCCACAAGGTAAAAACAAAAGGCAGTCAGATGAAACAAACTGCATTCTACAGCCAAAGAGTTCTATTTTCAAATGTTGCAATAAATTTTTAAATATTGTTTATGTAAGTGGCCAGTTCCGGAAACTTACAGTGCGCCCTATGTATTATGAATTATTTTTTAATTTTTAGTTTTTTTGTGTTCACGCATTTGAAGTCGGTTTTATTTTTTTCAAAAAGTTAATTATTTTATCGGATGCGCAAATTTTCAAATTATTGCTTTCTTTTTTGTTTGTTGTATTCTATTGTATTTGTTATTCTTAGTTGGTATAGGTTTTGTTGTACCAGGCTTAACATACAACTTATTTCTTAATATTTTTTGTTTCATTGGGTACTTTTTTCTTATTTCATTAGGTTTAATATTCATTTACTACTATATCGACTCCAAAAAACAATAGGTATATAAGTATAACTATTGTAAGATATTTAGCTGGTTTAACTTTAATTACTTTGACATAGTTTAGGAAAATTATAGTATTAGGTAATAGATATTGGGAATTATTTTTTTATTTTTAGTTTTTTTTATGTTCACGCATTTGAAGTCGGTTTTTTTTTTTTTAAAGTTAATTATTTTATTTTAAAATTTTTTGTGTTATTTTTTTGTAGATACCCTTAGTGTATTTAATATGGGTAGGCCTACTTAACGCGCAGATCTAATGAGACAGCGCCGTTCGGAGGAAACAAAAGAAGAAAGGGAAGTGCGTTTAAAAGAAAGTAGAGAAAGAAATGCTAATAATATATTAAAGGAGAGTGATGAGCAGCGGACTTCTAGACTTTCGAAAATGAGAGCATACGAAAATTTAACCAGGATCAATGAAAGCCCCGAACACCGGACTCATCGGCTTGGTTTGATACACAATCGTTTATCAAGCGAAACCGAAGAGCAACGCTCTCACCGGCTCGGCTTGATACACGATCGTTTATCAAGCGAAACCGAAGAGCAACGCTCTCACCGGCTCGGCTTGATACACGATCGTTTATCAAATGAATCTACCGAATCGAGGATGACCCGATTAAATGCTATGATACAGGTGAGTCGTAACCAAAGGGTCATGTCTTCTAAAAATGATTTCGAAAGAGCAATTAATATTTTCGCGGACGTTCCATGTGCGGTTTGTAACAAGGCATTATACCCACAACAACGTTGCAATGTAAGCACTACAATGTTCAGTGCCTTATTACCCGAAGAACTGGTTAGTTTGCGTACTATTACGACATGCTCTCGTTGTCACAATAACATTAGAAAACGAAAAACACCACCGGCTGCTTTCTGGAATAATATGACAGTTGCCTCAATACCTGAAGAGCTAGCTAATTTGACCAAACTTGAAGAACGATTTTTATGTCGAGTGGTACCGTTTCTTAAAATAGTGAAGCTGCAGAACAGATTCTGCCAGGATTGGTGCAAGGGTCAGGTAGTGTTGTTCGCAAAAGACGTCGCAGAAATCGCTTGCGCCAAACCAAGCAGGATTAGTTCTTGTTGTGGAAAGTCTAGAAAATTTGCAACGTTCTCGAGAGTTTGTTGTGAATATGAACAGGCTACATAGAGCTCTAACTTGGCTAATGACTAATAATGTCCTATACAGAGATGTTAGACCCTTATTTGATAATATTTTAGATATTTCTGAAATCGTTCAAATCGCTGAAGATCCGGCAAATACTGGAGTTACCGTCTGTTCCTCAAAATCATTATGTTGATTTGAATGAGAACATTTCAATTTTACATGGATCATTTCACCAAGCAGATTCTAGATTTAGTTTACATTCTCGTGGCAAACAATGTACTGCTGTAGCGGCTGTAGCTTGTGCAGCATTTTGTATGGGGGAACCAGAGCTATGGGCTAAAATTGACATTGACTATATAGTTATACTCGGAGATAAACTCTACACCGAGTCTGTTGCTACAAGACAAGCCCCTGCAGACGGTGAAGTTAACTCTGAATATCTCGCCGCTAGTGATCTTGCACCGCAAATATTGTATAACAGGAAAATAATTACTATCTCTGTTATTTAGAGCAACTATAATGGTCATATAGATACCGATCAAAGTTCTGCCGGCTTACCAAATCTAAAAAATGCCCTTACATTGTTTTTCCGTTGCGGTTTACTTACTGCAAATGCCACCACTGTAGCGGTATATTGTAAATCTGCAGGTGACACCTGTACATATTGGTTGTTCGATTCACATGCCCGTGGACCTAAGGGTGCGAGAGCCCCACGGCGAGGTGCTGCCTGTTGCATGAGATTTGAGCACATTCATGATTTGTATAACACATTGCGACGAAATTTATATTTGGTAAATAAAGCACAAGACACTCTTATGCTTAATGTTTACTCACTGACTCCTTTGCTTGCTGAAAACCAACAAGAAGTGCACCCACAGAGTCCTGTGTTAGATAGCAGTCACGTTTCTCAACATGCATCTCTTCCGATCTCAGCTCCAGTCCAACAGCAGTCTTCACAACCACAAGTTCATCAAATTGAAAATATAATAGAAACGACAAGTATGTTGCGCGGCATAGACGAATCTGTTCCAAATCTAGAGACTATAGTTACAGTGAATCCCGACTCAAATACTAATGACAGCGAAATGAGGATTGCTGAGATCAAAAGGAAAACAGCACCGCCATTAAATGTGGATCGTGAGAAAAGAACGGAGGAACTTGCATGGTATATTCTTTTCCCTGATGGTAAAAATGGATTTGGGGAAGAACGACCAGTAAAGATTACAGCTTTGGATTATTTCCAAAGTCGAATCATGAGCGTAGATAAAAAAGATTTAGTCGAAATGACTATTTTTTTTTGCTCTGTCCATCGTTGAATATTTTCGGGCTAAATCTAGTGTATCGGTTTCATGCAGGATGCGTCAGGGTCAGGGCGAGCAAACACCTCGAGGTCTCATTGACAACATGCATCTTACCATGAGAAATATACGAGGATCAGCATCTTATTAGCATAAATGTTGCTCTGAACTCATTGCGATGGTCCGAACGCTAGGGGCACCTACGTGGTTCATGACGTTTTCTTGTAATGACCTTAACTGGCGAGATATGATAAATGCATTATTAATCGCAGATGGTCGTAACACAAATGAAGCAGAAAGCCTGTCATTTCCTGATCGTTTGGCGTTGGTACAAAAACGTCCTGTAGTTGTCTCTCGACAATTTACAATTCGCGTCAATGCTCTCATGCGATTTCTTAAAAGCGATCCAGATGTCTTAGGAGGTCCAGTAGCAGACTTTTGGTATAGGATCGAGTTCCAAAATCGAGGAAGCCCACATCTTCATATGTTGGTATGGAGTCATAATGTTCCAGATTTCTCTACTCGAGAGGGTGTCGAGGTTATTGAAAGGGTTGTTTCATGTTCGCTAATGGACAATGATCCTACATTGCAGAAATTAGTAGAGGCTGTGCAAATACACAAACACACTTCCACGTGTTACAAAAATCGCAACGACAGTTGCTGCCGTTTTGCATTTCCCCGGCCACCACGAGAGAGTACTGTTTGCTTAGGTCCGGATAAAGTTTTGTCAAACAATGGCCGATTTTGTTGTTTGAAGAGAACTGAAGACGAAAACATGGTAAATAACTACAATCCTATTCTGCTAAATCTATGGGAAGGAAATATTGATGTCCAGCCGTGTGGTAACATAACAGCAGTTGCATATTATATTGCCAAATACGCAAGTAAGGTGAGCCCCACGATACCGGTGAAGTCATACGAGAGGCCGTTGCTAAGGCGAAAAGGCAAGGTGGTGCTGTTTGGAGACAGCTATTTGCAGTATCAATGGCCATTTTATCTCAACGTCTGGTAAGTGCTCCGGAATGTGCATACAGACTATGTCATTTACCGCTAAAAATGTCTTCTCGGAAATCAGTCTTCGTAAACAGCTGTAAACCGAACGAACGTTTCAGACTCCTACGGTTCGATAGTGATGACACGTCTGTTTTTAATAATATTTTTGACCGGTATGTGTTACGACCAGACGAATTAGAAGACTTAAGTCTTGCTGAGTTTGCTGTGCGCTTTGAAATGGTGTCAAACCCAACATGGAGTGAAGAGGATGGTGACGAAGAGTTAAGAGGTGAAGACGTTACGCCGGCAAAATTTATTCGACTAAGGGATAACACACGGATGCGTGTAAGGAACAAGCCAGCAGTATTACGCACGCGATACTTTACATTGACAAAGAATCTTACTATTACAGCTTAATAGTATGTCATGTGCCATTCCGTGACGAAAGTGACCTACTGCTTGAAGAGGAAACTGCTGAGGCGTGTTTTATTCGGCGACAACGAGAACTTCGACCGTTACAGGGCAACGTAAGTGCAGAAGAGTTTGCTCACGCGGAACAGACCATACAACAGGCGCTTGCCCAAGCAGTCGCACTCGATGGTGCCCGATTATTGCCGAAACACACGATGTTAGTGCCCCTTTAATTTGTGGTGGTGAACAAATCGTCAATAATATTGATGACAATTATTATAATAATAATAATAATAATCTTAATTTCAGGCTTAAAAAAACCCATATCTATAAATACCTTACAACTAGAGATACATAATGTAATATAAAAAACACACTAAATATAATCTAACCTAGCCAGGGATTTTCTTCTTAGTTCTCGCTTCCCTGTAGCGTCCGTAAGGCCAGTAATCTTTGGCCAGGAACATCGTCTTGAGGTCCGCCGGCACACGAAGTTTGAAGGAATGGAACTCCTTGGGTCTTTCTGACTCCAAAACTTCGATCCGTACATTCGCCTCTTTATACCAGACGGCGGATTTTTCTTCAGCTTTTCCAGAATATGACGTTCAACGTCCTGGCAGGTCATTTTCACGTCAATCCTGGAAAAGTATAACTGAACGGTGGGAGCGGCAGCTTTCAGGCTGCTCTCACCGGCGGGGGCTGTGCCACGCAGATTGCGGCTGCGTGTGGAGCGGCGCTTCCTGTTTTGGACCAGGATAAAGCCTTCCCCATCGACGGTCGCGTTCGGCGGGCCACGGGCGGGCCTGGCCGGTGTCGCGCGCGGCGCAGCCTGCAGCTTCTGTTGTACGGCGGCGGGCGGTGCGGGGCGCGGGCGGCGGCGGCGGGCACGGCGGGACACAGCAGCATACGTGTCCTTCTGGGGTTCCAGTATTTTGGATGTTCCAGAAGAAACCGCATCCGGTGCTGGTCGACTCAACTTCGTGACGTCACCAGGCGGTGCGATATTTATTAACGCGGGCTTGACTCGTGGAACTGGGTCCAGATGCAGTAACCGCATTTTTGCTTACCGGCGTAATGTTGTCGCGCGTGTCGGCTATTCGCTGCGTCGGCAAAGACTTATCAGCCTGACGCAATACCGACAACTCACGTTTCAGGTCGGCGCAGATGCCTTCGGAAGCCTCCAACTTGCTCCGGATTTCGCTGACGTCAGCCTGCAGCCGCACGATGTCCTTCAGCAGCCGGGTGACGTCGACGTGGTCAAATGTCACCGGCGGCAGCTTGTTGAGGTCGCGGGCTACGTAGGTTGGGACGTCATCGGGTTCGGTCTCCTTGAACACCCGGAAGATGTCCTGGAGATCCTTCTTTCCGCTCGCGTTCCTCCGCGCCACAAGGCGCACGGTTGTGACTGCGGTGTCATGCAGCAATTTCTTGGCGGCGGCGATCTCAACCTCCTTGAAGCTGGTCGAGCAGATCTGCTCCAGGGAGAGCTCGTCCATCACGTCCAGCTTCTGTTGTACGAAGGCGAGCAGCTCGTTCACCAAGATGGTGTCCGCGCGCTTGGCTGGTACAGTCATGGCGGTATAAGTATTGCGAAAACTAGGTCGACACTGAGTTATGGGACATTGTTGCGAACGCTGCTAGGAAGCGTCCGTACGTGCCGGTGTCGCAAATGCACTGAGCCCAATGTCGCAATTATTGTGAAGATGTAGGTGAAAGATCCACAATGTCTGATGAAATCTTCTTGGCTAGCATCAGAGGATTAAATGTGAAACAGAAAGATCTTTTCCAAAAAGTTTCTGTAGCTGTCGAGAATGATTTACATCGACAAGAAGGCCAATTATTGTTTTTCATCACTGGTGGTGCAGGTAGTGGGAAGACTTTCGTCTTGAAATTACTTGTGGAACATATAAAACGGTGTTATGCACCTACAGTTGACGTATTGCTCAAGGCAAAATTTGTTGAGGTCGGATCTTTGACAGGTGTCGCTGTGCGTCAAATACTTGGAAAAACCTTACATTCAATATTCTCACTTCCGATTGAAAAAGGAAATACCATGACATATAAAAAACTCACTGGTCAAAAGTTAGAGAATGAAAGACGAAACTGGCGTCATATTAACTGGCTGATCACTGACGAGATATCGATGGTTTCATATGAGAACTTACGCATTATACATTTGCGTCTCCAAGAATTTAAAAACAATAACAAGTTATTTGGAGGGGTACACGTACTGCTTTTTGGAGATATTCTTCAACTTCCACCAGTAAAAGGACATTGGTGTTTTATTCAACCGCCATGGTTTTCGGCTGAAATTAATTTATGGCAGCAGTTCTCGTTTTGTGAACTAACCATCAACATGCGCCAGCAAAACGATATTGAGTTCATCGATTTTCTCAATAGCCTGCGAGTAGGTGATTTAACAACGGGTCAGCTGGAGTTACTCTGTGAGCGGCGACACGTGCCTATGTCTGGTGATTTTGCTGATGGGGTTGCAGTCCGTATCTTCCCCACAATACGTCAAGTAGACAATTATAATGATAAAATGACCGCTGAAAATTCCAAAACCAACCGAATGTACACCATAAATGCCGTAGACGAGTCTCGCGAGGTGGCAACTTATGGCAGAAAACCACCAGACTATGTTATACCTAAAGACATTAATAACTGTGGTGGTTTTCTACTAACTTTAAAATTGGGTGTCGGATCACGAGTGATGTCGAGACGTAATATTTCGGTGTCCGATGGGCTCGTAAATGGTGCAATGGGCATTGTCAAAGAAATAAAATGGCCTGCTCTGCGGCGAGATCAACTGGAGGAAGGCGAGTTGCCTGAAGCAGTACTTATACAATTTGATGACGCGACTATTGGGTTAAGAATGAAGGATAAAGATGGGTACATATCAATTTCACCTGTTTGTACCACTTTCCAAGCGCAAAGGGAATATGGAGACGTCGAGCGAAGAATGTTACCGCTAATTTTAAGCTGGGCAGTAACAGTGCACAAATTACAAGGCACCACCCTTAATACGGCTGTAATTGATTTGGGGAAGAAAAATTTCGCAAAAGGGCAAGTTTATGTGGCTCTTAGTCGCGTCAAAACATTGGATGGCATTGCTTTGTCCGATTTGGATGCTAATAAATTATTTAATCGACCACACGACGACAAAGCTCTCACTGAAATGATGAGGTTGCGTAATATTAGTGAATAGAATGGAATTAGTAAGATTTGTCAAACTCTACGCACGCCGCTCAGCACTCCCAGTGCCATTAGATATCTCGTAACAACTAACGTTCTATTCTTGGGGGTGAAATATTTTCTTCAAATTCACATGGGACCACCCTTGTGATTATTTACGCAACAAAAAAAGAATCGTTCAAATTGGTTCATAATCGGCGAAGATTTCGCAGAGAAAAGGGTACACCCCTAAAATTCTACCCTTGGGGGTGAAATATTTTCTTCAAATTCGCATGAAACCACGCTTTTGATAATACCTATTCAACAAAAAAATAATCGTTCAAATTGGTTCATAATCGGCGGAGATATTGCGTATAAAAAAGTTCATCCCCAATTTTCCACCCTTGGGGGAGAAATATTTTCTTCAAATTCGCATGAAACCACCCTTTTGATAATACCTATTCAACAAAAAAATAATCGTTCAAATTGGTTTATAATCGGCGGAGATATTGCGTATAAAAAAGTTCATCCCCAATTTTCCACCCTTGGGGGTTGTTTTTTTTTATTATTAAATTTAAATGGGACCACCCTTGAGGTATTACCTATACGCCAAAAAAAGATTTGTTCAAATCGGTTCATAATTGGCGGAGTTATCGCGTAACAAACATAGAAAAAAAACATACGGGTCGAATTGAGAACCTCCTCCTTTTTTTGAAGTCGGTTGAAAAAGGGCGATCAGGGCGATATATCAATTAGATGCTAGGGAATCATTAAGAGAAAAATGCAAAAAAGTAATATACTTACGGTTACCTGTCAATATATATACGAGAATATCATGCATGTAAGAAAAAACATAGCTTTATTTAAAACTGTAGGTGATAGCCATACTAATACTAGAAATAGGTTAGCACTACCATTATTTAGACTAAATAAAATAGGCACATCATTCAGGGGGCACTGTATTCGCTTCTACAATAAAATACCACAAGAATCATTGATCCTTCCTGAAAAGAGGTTCAAAAACTATGTTAAAAATGAGCTGATAAGAAAGTCCTATTAAGGAATACTTAGATGACAAAACTGCATGGTCCATACCATCTCAGCGCACGATAATTCGAGGAGGGGCGATGGATTAAGTCTATCACTCGCCAGCGAATTTCCTTAAACCGAACCGAAAACGTTGTGAAGTCACTTTTTTAAAAAGAAGGTATGGGGGAGTTTCTTGCAGTTTCTTCTTAACCCCGAGGCCCACCTTCCGAAATGGTGTAGTCTCTTTTTTATACAAAAAATTGACTTGTAGTTATAAGAAAGTATAATTTTGACGTTGAATAAGATAATTTGTTTATTTATATTCAATAAAAAAATGAATCTGAATCTGAATCTGATCGAATCTTTTTTGAATGAGAAGCAACGGCCTTGTGCCGATTTAGGAAATATTGAATGGCTGTGGAAATTATCATTCTATGTCGATTTGACAAATCATATGAACGAACTGAATTTGAGATTGCAAGGAGAAAATCAGCTTCTCCCTGATTTATTCACCAATATCAAATCGTTCAGGCAGAAAATAATACTATTTCTTCTCTATGAAAAATGTTTCACACATTTTAAAACTGAAATATTCAGCCACACTACAGAGACCGATTACCCGTCGATTTTGCAGTCGAAACTTTGAGTGTTTTAAAGATAAATTTCTATACTCGTTTCTCAGACTTTGATGTCATTGGAATGAAATTAAGCTTTTTCAAAATCCTTGATGATGATGAAGTAGGTACACAAACAATGTTTACAGATCTAAATTAACCGATGAGCATCTATTTTAATAATTAGTGCAAGTAAAATTAATCCGCAACTACAAACAATTTTCGATGGAAAATCACAATTACATACATAAATCTCATTATTGTTTTTTTTTGTTTTATTCGTTGGATTAATTTCAATTTAATTATTTGTTAGTTCTTAATATGCTTAATCTTAGAGACTTACGTTCAGTTTTCTGCGTCATCATTTCTGTTGTAAAGTTTTACCTTGCAAGAAAATAAAACCGAGTAATTATCATTCTGTTTTCAATCTCTTTCATTCAACTTATCACAGCAATAGTAACAACAGTAAAACATTGGCTGCCGTGGGCCAGATTGATGACTCTAACTCTTAAGCTGTCGCGGGCCGGATTTATGGAACTGGCGGGCAGGATTTGGCCCGCGGGCCGTAGTTTGGAGACCCCTGAAGTTTAAAACTTAAGTTTGTAACAGGTAGTTACAAACCGGCACTATTTCATACTTAAAGTCAGAAGTAAAAGTAATAATTACTTGTGATAGTGAAGTTATAATTATCTTTATCGTATCGTTTATTGTGTCTTATTTTGTATTTATACTTATTTTGACCCAGGTTAATTTCTCCACGACAAAAACACTCGAGTTTTAATGTCCTTCATTATGTATCAGTCACATAAACTACTATTATGTAATTGATGTGATAATTACTTGTGATACATCTTATTTCTATATTGTAATTATAACACCTAGTGTTAATATTCTAGATCATCAATCAAAATTAGAACTTAGTTTAACACTTTCGCGGACACTTCGGCACCCTATTTGGACACTTTTTTTTGTATGGGAATTTTCAGCATGCTATAGCATCTGTGTCCTATTGCGGTTTATGGAGCACATTGGATTGTGTCAGCAGATGCTCTTGCATTCGAATGCTATAGCAGTTGCGTCCTATTGCGGTACTAATTGATAGCTAAAGTGGGACGGAGATGCTATGGCATGAGAATGCTATAGCAGTTGCGTCCTATTGCGGTACTAATTGATAGCTAAAGTGGGACGGAGATGCTATGGCATGCGAATGCTATAGCAGTTGCGTCCTATTGTGGTATTAATTGATAGCTATAGTGTGACGGGGATGCTATGGCATGCGAATGCTATAGCAGTCATGTCCTATTCCAGTACTTTTGCAAACTTAAAATTGTCAGAGGATGCTATGGCATTCGACTGCTACAGCTGAATAAATATCCTAAATTTTGATAGCAATCCGTTTTGTTAACTAAAGCTGAGTTAATAATGGATTTATATGTATCTTATAAAAGAAACAATATAATGCATCTAATAATTATTTATTCAATCACTTAAGTAAGTACTTTAATCAGTTATAAATCAGTCACCGATGTATTATAGAGGATCTGGAACTCTGTTTAGGAGAGAATTGTCATCTAACTAATATTAATAACAAACATTCAGATATAACAAAAAATAAATTATTCACAGCTAACACAACTAATTAAACACACATATAACATTCACAAGCTTTATGAAAATTGAGGAATCTCGAGAAAGAAAGAAGGAATTTTAAATTTAAGCTTAAAAACTACTGTGACATTAACCTAGAAGATCTGGAACTCTTTTTAGAACTAAATTATAATCTCTTTCTTATCACAAATAAAATATTTTAAGCCTTTCTTCATACACAAACATAAAAAAAAACTTCGTCAACATAAAGCTTCAGCAGCATAAAGCATCAGAGCTTTCATAACTAATAAACGCAATACTCATTATTAGCGTAAGGAACATAAAGGAATATTGAGGTACTTACATACGCTTAAAAACTACTGTGAATTTATTTTACGAATTAGGTTCTCTGTGCAATTTCTTTATGCCACGTTTCAAAGCATCCTGGACAGAGGGCTGGGTTTCCCAAACATCCTTTGCATCGATAGCTAGTATTTTTTACAATTTTATTTTTGGTGCAAACTCGACACTTAAGGAACAACTTGTTCCGTTTCGTAGTGGCTGTTATTGGTATAGGCTCAGGCCAATGTCCAAATATCAGTTCAGTTGCTTCGTTTTTTTCAGATTCTTGGCGAGGTTGTGCCGCTATTCTACTGCAAGCGCCTTGACTGCTAGGCCTACCTTTTAGGATGTTATTTTTCATCTCGGTCAGCGTTATTAGTATAGTCATTAGTACATTTCACAATGTCATCTACTATCTCTTTTGTAAATAAGAAATCCAGAACATTTACTGGCGTTGTATTTTCATTCAAAGTTACTGATGGCCCTTCATTAGCAGTGTTGAAGTCAAAATCCGCGATAGGTTTAATTGTTGCTTCCCAATCTTCATCCACATTGGTTGGTGAACCGCCTACCAAAATCGGCCGGGTATTACGGTGTTGGTTGTTGTTTTCGTTTCCCATTTGATCAAACGAAGAGCTACTTACGGTATTAGTTGTAGTCAACCCGGGTAATACATTCTCATGAGACGGAGTTATGATCTGATGCTGATCAGCTGTCATCAGTTCTACAGGAACATGCGGTGGACTATCTGGGGCTATTTCTATCATAATTTGTATTTCGGTTTCTGCTGAAGGTATATTGTAATAAGGAGCTGGTTGTGAAGGAGTCTGACTGGTGGCTGGTGTAAAAGGCTGGATGTCGATGTCACTTAATCTTGTCCGATCAGAATCGGAACTCGCTTCATCTTCGTCGGGATTGTAGTTCTGATCGGACCCAAATTCTCCTTCAGCGTCACTAAATGGGTCATTTACTGAAGAATTGGAAGATTGTATCATACCTCGACTAGTATCTTGTTCCTCATGTTCGTCGCCTGATCTTTCAGATTCCTCCAAATCCTCTACGGCAGAAAGGTTGTCTGAATCAGATAACTCGTCAAACAGCCTGCTCATGCTATTTTGCAGCGTCTCTGGTTTGATTGAGATCTTTTTAGGAGGCATCTTCTGCAAGCAACAATTTTTAGGTAAGTTCGTGTTTCTAGTGAGAAAAACTAGGTTTTTACTAGTAGAAACTGCCCTTCTGAAACAAATACTACAAAAGAACAACGAATGGTAAAATAATCATGCAAAATAAGGTAGATATAACATTACTTACGACGGCAAATACTCTCGAAAAACCCACCAGTCACACGGTCTAACACGGGCCCACGCGCCGCGACACTGACAAAAAAAAGTATGTAAAAACGGATACTATAGCATTTGTGTGCGTGTGAGGGGGGTACGGGGTGGAGGTATAATTTTATTTTTCTAAGCGTCGAAAATCCACCCTAGAGGACAGTAATCAACCTGTGTAACTGGTAACAGTGACACCAAACATGCCGCTACTACATTTTACTATCAGCAAACAGATGCTCAGGCATCTTTGCCCGAAAAAGTCGAACTTTCTGCGGATGCTATGGCATCCGTGTCCAAACACGAACTCAAAAACGGATGCTATAGCATCCCTGTCCGGGATAGTGTTAAACAGTATAGATAAATAGTCCCTTAAATACCAAATATTATACATTTGTGGCATTTTTTCAATATTAACGAACTGTTAGCTAAAATAACTCGAGGGGTGTTTGATATGATAAGGAGTTACCTGCATTTAAATTTTTTACGAATTCCAAATTACAGTTACTTTCTGAGTTTATGTTTAAATATTAGAATAAAACATTTTATTTTGAATGTCCAATTTTTTTATAGATAGGTACTTAAGGTATTTAGAGCCAGTTTGTAACAGTGTTACAAACTGGAACTATATACTATTTCCTTCCCAGTTTGTAACACTGTTACATAAGGGTGTGACAAAATAGGAATGACATTCTATTGGGTGCTTACCTATGAAATTGACGCATTTTTCTTAAAGATTCAGAAGTTCATAATTCGAGTAATTCGAGTAATTCGAGTATTTTATAATCTACTTATTAAATTTTCTTTTAATTTTCAGTTTGATAACTAAAATGTTATCTTCAAAATCAGTGCCTCCTAAATGTCATCCATTTTCATGATAATATTCGTAATATTTTTTTACAGCTGACACTTTCAAAAATTATATAAAATTTTCTGTTAGCTAAATGTTGTCTCATTCATACACACAAAGTTTATAAAATTAGGATCTGTCATTCCTAAAAAAAAATACAAAAATGTTTGTACTGAAAATTGAGTTAACTTCAATTTCTCCATAAAAAACGCCAATTTCATAGATAAAGATAAAGATAAAGATTTTTATTTGCTAAGATAAGGGTAGGCAGTCGATGGCCAGTTATACATTATGAACACCTTATCTGCTATTAATTTTAGCATGCAAATATTAAATAGTCCACATTACACTGAAAAAAATTAATGTTACTGTTAGTATTGCTCTAACTTATAAAACTATTTTATATATAAGTTTTATATTTAATAAATTCATCTACTGAAAAAAAAAATCTGTAGAAGCCATTTCAACAGTTCAGATTTAAACTTATTAATTGAATATTCCTTTATCTCTTCGGGTATTTTGTTAAATATTTTAACGCACATAGCAGGACAATTCTTAAGATACAGTGATGTACGTGGCGTATGATTATATATTAACCTATTCGGGTTTCTCGTATTTCTTGAATATTTTTCTTGGGCTCTTTTAAATAATTTTGGATTAAGTTTTACAAATTTTCCTATTTCCAGTATATACAAACATGGTAATGGCAATATATTTAATTTAGTGAACATCGGTTTGCATGATTCATTTGGGGCCATACCACAAATTGTACGCACACATTTCTTTTGAGCAATAAAAACTTTATTAATATCAGTGCCGTTTCCCCAAACTACAAGACCATATCTCAAGACAGACTCTACATATCCATGATAGGCAACTAGAGCAGTCTTTATCTCTGCTGTTTTCCTAAGTCTACGTAATACATAAATAAATCTATTAATTTTATTGGATTAAATCTATTAATCTTACAAACTTTATCAGTGTGATCTTTCCAATTTAAATGTCTATCTATGTTAATACCTAAAAAAGTCACACTGTGATCCTCCTCTATGATTTGTCCGTTGTGATTTATATTTAATGTCCATATCTCTATAGAATTTGTCAAAGTTATTAAAATTATGTACTTTGTTTTGTCTAAATTAATCTATAAATTATTA
Organism: Argyresthia goedartella; assembly: GCA_949825045.1. NCBI lineage: Eukaryota > Metazoa > Arthropoda > Insecta > Lepidoptera > Argyresthiidae > Argyresthia > Argyresthia goedartella. The sequence goes on from OX463810.1 coordinate 20,396,162, forward strand.
TTATTCAACCACTCAATTACACTAGTTATTGCATTATTAATGTCTGATTCGTGGAAGGAGATGTCATCACTTATTGCGCGCGTTACATTTATTGAAATATCGTCTTCGAACAAAATACACCATTGATTTGTCACCTCAGGTAAGTCATTTGTATAAAGTAAAAATAGAAGCGGTCCAAGGACACTGCCCTGAGGGACGCCGAATTTGTTAGATTTTAAGTCAGATTTAAAACAATTTACTACATTTTTGTCATCTGCTCTACAAATTTCTACGAATTGCAATCGGTTATTCAGATAAGATTGTATGTATATGTAAGGACCTAATATTTTCATTCCCAATTGGTAACAGTGTTAAAAACTGGGATTTTTTCCCCATTTGTAAAAGTGTTACCAAGCTGGGTGTTGACACACTGGGAACACATAGTCGTTGCGGGTCACACTATAGTGCAGATGCTATGCACATCGAATTCGCCTGTATCTACATAAAGCAATTCTTAACACAGACAAAAGGCATATAGTCGAACACTGAGCATCTTCGGACGCAGCATAATAGTTATTCCTACTTTTGACCTAAAAATAGCAACTTCGCCGCTTTATTTTGGGTTCTCAGCCAGTTTTTTTTAATTCTTAACACGATCCGGGGCGGTAACGGCGATGGCCGTTATTCTTACTTCTTCTGATATGACAGTACGGCGATCCCCGTAATTTTTCAATCCTCTCTAAATGTCGGTACGGTTACCTCCGTAGTATTTCTGTGAGATCTCCATATAAAAAAAATCCACCGCCATTCTACAGAAACACATCAAAGTTGTACTGTCAATCTACAGCCAGTTGAGTCGCTCTTTGTAGTGACCAGTGCACACACGCATACTAGTACTCACACATTGACAGTACGGTAATACCCGATACGTTTATGTGGGTTTTCAATCGGCGTGTGCGTCAGTGTCACTCAGGACGTCGCCAGTGGTGGACGGTGTTTTTGATCACGTTACGCGGGTAAACAAGTTGTTCGGAGATGAAAAGTAAGTTGTTTTACTTGTTACTACCTGTTTAGAATACTTCATATTGTTTTATAGCATGTGTTTGAAGCGTGATTAGTAGAATAAATCACCAACACGTCATTAGTGTGTGCGAAAAGGGAACCGCCGCACAATGGCGTGGCGTGATGTACAATAGGTACAAACTTACGATGGTTATCTTTTCGCACAGACTTTACAGGATTCATCGTTTATTTTGTTTTTAGATGAATCGACCAAGGAAGGGTGAAAAAGAAGAGGAGCGCATCCAGCGGCTTCTAGGAGAGATGTCTTCGTCGGAAACGGAAAAAAGCTCTGATAGTGATCATGACCCATTCAGTGATAGTGATGGAGCCTATGGAACAGACCATAATTTTGAACCGAACTTTAGTGATGTTTCAAGTAGCGAAGACGAGGAACTAAAACGTAAAACGATTAGGAGACAAAAACCTGAATTTAGTGACTCAAGCGACACCTCGGCAGAGTCAGATGGTGATTCTCAGACAAAAGCAGCAGTTCGCCTCGTAAGTCAAGGTGTCATCAAAACGCATGGTGACGAGCATAACAGGTCACTAAATTTAGCTGCCCCTCAAGAATCATCTGACTTGCCTAGAGCAGAAAGTCCATCAATATTAGTCAACGAAACTTTTGAAGAGCCTGCTGTATTCTATTCTCAGACCAAAGCACCGGAATCAGCGCTTGATGTTTGTGGGCTTTCTGATCAAGCCGCTAATGTTAAAACTTTTGTCGTTCCTGCTGGAGCCGAAATACCAGAAATACTGGTTGATGTCGGTGATCAACCCGTTGATGCTGCTTCGGATACTCCCAATATAAATGCACAAGATGATAATAATGAATGGTCATGTACCACAGAACCGATCCCTGAATTCGATTTTGATTTTGCCTCACAGGGACTTCGGGTTGAACTTGCTGATAATACTAATCCGCTTGATATGTTTAAACTGATGTTCTCCGAAGAACTAATAGACTATCTCGTGGCCAGAACGAATGATTACGGTCATCGATTGACTGACACAAATAGACCTCATACGAGGCACAGCCGAAACCAAGTCTTCCGCAATGTAACCAAGGACGAAATGTTAGCATTTTTGGGACTATGCTTACTACATGGGCAAATACAGGCACCAAACTTCCGGCAACTGTTCTCCTATTCTGACCCTCTAAATTATCACCCGATATTTCCTCATGCCATGTCGTCTCGAAGATTTCAGCAAATACTAAGGTGCTTATGTGTGGCGAACGTCAATGCAAAAAGCGAGAAAAAAGTCACAGACTTTCTGATGGCAATAACTGAAAATTTTCGTCGTGTTTATGGGCCAGGAAAAGAACTATCATTGGACGAATCACTGATTTTATTCAGAGGCAGATTACACTTCCGCCAGTACATAAAATCTAAGAAAGCGCGATATGGCATAAAGTTTTATGTGCTAACAACTGCAGACGGTTATGTTTTGAACATCTTTATGTACTGCGGCAAAGGAGATGAATCAACAAAGAAATCTGATGAATCTACAAAGAAAACAGAAATGATTGTCATGAAACTTTTAAGGCCTTACCTGATGAAAGGCCACCATGTCTTCATGGACAACTTCTACAATGATGTAGAACTAAGTCAAAAATTATTAGATCTGCGTACGCATACCAATGGCACGTTACGAAAAAATAGGAAAACCAATCCCAGATCACTGGTTACTAAGAAGTTGAAGAAGGGGGAACATTACTGGCTTCGTAAAAAACAAGTGTATGTTTCTGTCTGGCAAGACAAACGGCCTGTCCATGTCATAACAACCAGGAATCATCCCACAATGACTGAAGTTGCGAACAGATTTGGGAAATTATCGACAAAGCCAGTGGAAGTTGGAGAGTACAACAAATATATGGGGGGAATCGATCGTAAAGATCAAATGGTTGCATACTACTCGTCACCGCAAAAAACCATTCGTTGGTACAAAAAAGTATTCTTCCATTTGCTAGACATATGTGTTTGGAATGCTTTTTATGTGTTCAAAAAGTACTTCAAGGATGACGTCAAGTACAGCTTTCTGGCATTTCGAGAGGAACTTATAAAGCAAATGATAAAGCTGGACAACAACACGAAAGGCACAGAATTGTTGAAAAAAGGAAGCATTTTTTCCAGTAGACGCACAGAATATACAAATAAACCACAGACACAGAGAACTGAGAACCCGGGACCCTCAAAACAAGTTGCTGAAAATCATTGGCCAGAAGACATTCCCCCATCTGAAAATTCAAAGAGAAAGCTAAAATACCTCAACTGCAGTCTTTGTTACAAGAAGAAGAAACGTAAAGAGACCAGGTATAGATGCAAAGGATGCACGGCTAAGACTCCTCTTTGTGCTACGTGTTTTGAAGAATGGCATCTATTGTATTCAACAAATTAATGGTTAGCTTATAAGTTGTTGATTTTTACAGATATAAAATTGATCTCATTAGAACTGTACACTGTTCATTATAATTCCTAATAATATAAGACTGTTGTCACTTGTTTAGTTATTTACATTTTGATATAAAAATTAATCTCATTAGAACTGTGCACCGTTCATTGTTATTCCTAATAATATAAGACTGATGTCACTTATTTAGATATTTACATTTTGATATAAAACTTTATCTCATTAGAACTGTACACTGTTCATTGTTATTCATAATAATCTAAGACTGATGTCTCTTGTGTCGTTATTTACATTTATATACTATAAACAAATATATCTCATTATAACTGTAGAGCTTGTCTAAGCTCAAATGACGCGCCCCACCACCTCATTGCGTCATTTGAGCTTAGACAAGCTCTACACTGTTCATTGTTATTTCTAATAATACAAGACTGATGTCTCTTGTTTCGTTATTTAGAAATGGATGGCTTATATGTTCAACAACTTGATTATGACAATTGATCTCACTGGAGCAGTGTGATATTGAACTTTTTTGTTTAAAACCTAATTATGTTTTGAAAATTATAACTAGAGCCAAATAAATAAGATTAGTGTTTAAGTTTGTCTTTCTGTAATGAACGAAAATGTTTCCTATTATGATTAAAATGAAAATAATAAACAAGTAATTTCATTTGTTTTACATCCCCTTATACTAACTGTTATATCCGTACTGACATCTCCTACCACGGCAACAACGTATTGGCATGACAGTACGGCTATAACTGTACTACTGTCATAACCGTACTGATTTTCTCTAAGTATTAATTTGATGAGTGAAGTGACAGTCCTGTAATAACCGTATTACTGCTATAACCGAACTGTCATTTGCAAATGTATTTTTGTGTTATAAGGTGGCAGTACGGCTTTGACAGGGGTTTTGGTTTGTATGAAGATTTTTACTGCTTATCTTCGAAGTCGAGCTAGTGAGGTACCGCCCCGGAACGTGTTAACACGTACGAAAAGGCTTTTTACGAACCTCGCGAACTCGTAGGAAATGTAATATTATCGTTTGAGTGGTCCAGTGTAAAGAAGAGGCAAAAAATTATGTTTGCTATCTAAGTACCTACCTATATGTAAATATCTAATGGTTACTATATATATTTGATTTTGGTGTGTGTTCATTCACCATTGCATAGAAGTCGAAATGAACCATGTGCAAACTAAATAAAAATCGATTATATAAAATATCCTAGCAAAATAAAACTGCAACACTAGCAGTATTTCTGGTTCCGCTTATAAAAAAACTACTTAGTTTCCGTTTATGGTCGTCAACATCTAACCGAGTTATTCCAAATCCATCAACTGTTGGGATGTTGTACTTACTTTCATATCGAAGCTCTCAGCGAAGATAGACAGGTGTAAGAATGTTGCAACTGTTGGAAAATGGAAGAAATGTTTTGACAGTTGACAGAACATAATGGCTATTGTTGTCTAATATTAATTTCATTCACTTATTTCATCATTTGTTCATTTGTGTAAGAGGTTATTCTGGAATTGGAAATATGTATTTCGAAATGCTTCCTTACCTATTTGTAATACTGCGCTAATGATGGAGTGTAAGAAGTGCAAGTCTTCAACATTATTAGTGCTACTCAGAAAAAGAGATGCTTATTGTGAAGATTGTTTTCTAACGAATACAAATCATAAATTTCGTTCATGCATAGGAAAGAACCGAATTTTATATTCTAAAGAAAACACCTTGTTGGCTGTGTCTGGTGGTATTGGTTCTGCGGTTCTATTGGACTTGGTCCATAACGGAATAAGTTTAAATAACCATAAGGTTTTGCGAGTGAATCCATTCTGTATCCACATTGCTGGTAAGTATGGGGCATGTTTTTAATTCTTAAATACTGTTTTAGCTCTGAATTTTTAGTCAATATTTGCATTACAGGGCCCACAGCTGATACTCAAGAATTTAATTCAGCTAACACAGTACTAAAACAGTGTAAAAAATATGGTTTTGATGTGTATATAGTGCATGTGTCAGACTATTTTCATAACAAACTGGAGCTTCCTGAAAAAAATTGTCTGCCTGAATTGAGTCCTGATGCTACCAAAAACTTTACCTCAAAATGGAAAAAGATGACCCCTACTGAATGGAATGATGTTATTGTCAAAATAAGAAGAAATCTTTTTATCAAAGTGGCAGAACTTTTACATTGCAATTACATATTCTCAGCTGAAACAACCACAACATTAGCAAGCAACTTGTTGTCCAATATTGCAATGGGAAGAGGATCTCAAATAGAAAATGACATTGTAAGTATATTGATTTAATGGAAACAAAATATCTTAAAATTATTACTTGTTATTAATTAATATGGGACTATATCACAAACGAGCATCATCGCTATGCTAAAGCAGAGATGGCTGTGTTGGCTTGGACATGTGCATCGTATGGAGCACACTCGTTTGCCTTGGCAAACTCTTTTTTTTTTTTTTTTTACTCTATTTCTCTAGATATTTACATTTGCAAACGTCATTAGCAAACGTCAATTTTGCCTCTTCTCTACATTGGACCACTGTGGGAGAAAAACAAGATACCATAGGACATCACACTATGAAAGTAACTTAAATATTGACGACCCGAATGGCCGAGTCGGCAGTGACGCTGCCTACGAATCCAAGGGTCCCGGGTTCGAGTCCCGGTGGGGGCAAATATTTGATTGATGAGAACGAATGTTTGTACCCTAGTCATGGTTGTTTATCTATCTAAGTATAATATTTATCTATATAAGTATTTGTATCATTGTCTAGTTCCCAAGATACAGGGAATCCTAGTTTGGGGCTAGATCAATGTGTGTAAATGGTGTCCAAAAAAAAAAAAAAAAACTAGTATAGATGTAGCCACATCCATGCTTTTTCTGATGTTCCTAACAGCGTAAGCCGCAGAACTTAATTTACCAGCCAATTTATCTATGTGGGGTCCCCACTGCAATTTGCTATCAATGGTTATTCCAAGAAACTTTGTATCATTTACTAATTCTAACGTGCTGTTGTCTAACACTAAACTGGTCTCAACTTGCCTGACATTTGGAAGTGAGAATTTGATACACTTGGTTTTACCAGCGTTTAACAATAAGTTATTAACTGTGAACCAATTCAAGGTTAAAGACAATACACCATTAACATCATCAAAATCTGCTTTTTGTCTTTCAATTTTGAAGACCATTGAAGTATCATCAGCAAATAACACTATGTCAGTTAATTTCTCCACCATGAAAGGCAGATCGTTAATATACATATACCAGGAACAAGAAAGGTCCTAATATAGAACCTTGTGGAACGCCAATTTTTACACACGATCCATCAGATTTAACGCCGTTAAATTCTGCCTTTTGAATTCTATTGCTTAGGTACGATCTTAGTAGATCCAACGCTTTATTTCGAACTCCGTAATGATTTAATTTAATTAATAGCGTATTATGATCAACACAATCAAATGCCTTCGACAGGTCGCAAAAAACTCCGATAGCATCCTGTGCGGCCTCCCATGCAGAATAAATATGAGATATAAGGGTAGTACCTGCATCCGTTGTCAATTTACCCCTAGTGAAACCGTATTGTTTGGCGTGGAGTTGTTTCGTACGGTTGAAGTGTGAGAGGATTTGATTGAGTATAATCTTTTCAAATATTCTTTCAAAACTCCTGAGTGAAGTCGCACACGCCAAGAGAACAGTCGGACGACCCCTGTTGCGTTTCAAGGATTGTGTCAAGCGCAACATGTCTGCGTTTCAAATCGAAGCCAACAGGTGGGAAGAGGTCTCCTCTGTCCGAGAATCTTGGAGGAGAGTTGTTGCAGAAGGTCGCACAGCACACGACAGGGCCTGGTTCGATGCTCTGGCTGTAAAAAGAGCAAAACGACATGCTCCACCACCCAGTATGCATGCACCACCTCTAGCATCAGCAGCGACACAACATGTGTACCGTGCGTGTGGACTAGAGTTTCGGTCCCGGGATCGGGAATTCCCGGGAAATAAGTCATTCCCGAACCCGGGAAAATTTTGACGATTCCCGGGAAATTCCGCCATTGATTTTTATGTCAGTTTTAATTAGAAAAGCTTGCCAATCTTTATCGTTATGCATAAAGAACTCTAAAAATATGTGTAGGTAACAAGAAAGACAAGTATTCGTTGGCCAGCCAGGTACTTTTTTGAACTTTATGAATGATATAACCTAAAGTAACTAGAGATTTGTACCTAGAAAAAATATATAATTTTGTAGGGCGGCACTTCAAAAAAACTTTACATGCATGAAGTCAGTCGCTATCTTTCGCAAAGTGTAGTTGCGAATTCTTAGAAATTGTGTGTGTCATTGTTTTGCAGCTGCAGGGTCAGCGCCAATCTGGTTTTATTTGTTTCACCGCAGCCCCCTAGCCCCTAATCACTTATCCGAAGTAAGGAGTAAGTAGTATTTATTTTCGTCAGTATCAGTTAGATGTTCACCTGAACAACGTGATAGTCGTGAAATTTGTAACGGAATACAAAAGTGAAAGAACAAGTGAGTTTATGATAAAACAAATTATTGTCATCATTGGTAAGTTTCAAATTCTGTATATTTTTAATTTATATGTATGTTTGTTAAGACCTTGGGATATAAACGGTAAATTTAATCTGTGATCAGGTACCAACTTTTTTAACTCAGTTATTGATGGCGGTCACGTTGAAGTCTTAATTACATGAAAACAAACTTTTTTTTTTCTATGAACTTTTATTTTGAAATTAAGTTTATTCTAAATTCCTTGACACCCAACTAATCTGTATCTGTGAAGCTTACAACCTCTTTTATTTAAGGGCAATGACAATTTATGAGTGACGTGGAAGTCGTTCGCAGGTTGACCGTGTATCTAAGCGGTTATTAGTTTTAATTATGTTTTAGCTTTTTATTAATTAAACAGTAAGGTGAATTGCGTGAGACCTCGCCTATTAAGTTTAATTTTAGCTAGATATTCATATTTTTCTACTCCTGATCACCGATTAAATTTCACGCTTTTAATTGTTGATAAATAAGCATGTAACGACATAACTAAATGTAACGACATAACTAATTTTTAAGGTTTAATTTGTTAAAGGGTGAGATGGATACTCGAGCATCTTCAGAAGTGTGGAAGTATTTTAAGAAAAAAGGCCCAGAAAAGGCGTAATGTAATCGATGCCCAAAAGAGTTAAGTTGCAAAGGCTCATCTACCAGTGGACTAGTAAGACACTTGACAACAGTACATGGCATAAACATAAAATATCGATCCGATGAAGAATCTTCGCTGGCATCAACTTCGGCATCTTTACCGGCTACTGGTACTTCCACTTCACCACCACCAGAAAAAGAAAGGCCCCTATGAAACACGTCTTTGAACCAGCATATTAAAATGCCCAACACTATTGGCGAAGTCGTCTCGAAGTTAGCAGCATGTGACGGAATATCAATTCGAGCAATCACCAACAGTGATGTGATTCGAGGCTATGTTACCAAAGATGGTCTAAAAATTCCGAAATGCGAATCTGACGTTATGAAATTAATTATGGCGTTTGCTGAAGAAAAAAGAGAAGAAATCATCGCAACCATGAAGAAGTACGTGGATAACAATGGACGATTCAGTATCACTCTTGATGAATGGACTAGCATCAGAAATAGGCGCTATTTCAATATAAACTTACATGGCAAAGACGGAAAAGTTTATAATTTGGGTCTGATATTCATACCGGGGAAATGCGGAGCACCAGAAACAAGAATAATTGTAGATACAGTCTTGGCTGATTTCAATATCAACTTCGAGCATGATATTGTAGCTACGACAAGCGATGGTCCGAACGTGATGAAAAAATTTGGCCGCGAGAGCCCAGCAGAGATGGTGCTATGCATGAACCATGCGATCCATTTGGCGGTGACAGACGTCCTTTATAGACAAAGGACCAGTGACAAAGCGTCTGAAGAATCCGACTCAGAATCTTACGATTCTAATCATGTTATTGTGGAGAGAAGTTCCCGTGAAATCCGACCAGATTTAAAGAGAGTTCTTGAAGACACGCGGCTTATTGTCAATTTATTTCGCAGAAGTCCACTAAAAAACGGAATATGTACTTCAAGATTACGTTCGTCTGGAACACAACGTAGAAAAATCACTGAATCGGGACGTTAAAACGAGGTGGAACAGCATAGAAACAATGATAAGTCGTTTTATGGAAATAAAAAACTGCATCAAGAAGGCGTTGTTTGTTTTAAATAACGCAAACTTATGGCACGAGGAAAACTTAACTGTTTTGGAGGATTTACTTAAAATCTTGAATCCTATTAAATTGGCAGTGGAGGCGCTGAGCTCCCGAAAAGCAGGTATTCTGTTCTGCGAAGCAGTTATTACAATACTTGAGGTCGTCGATTTAGGTTTGTCTGACCATACAGCTCAAATATTGAAATGCAATGTCAAAAAAACATGTAAACTGAAATTCTGGCGGATAAAACGGAGGGACTACTGTGACGAAAATCTAAAAAAATTCAAAGAGTACCTAAATCAATGGAAATTTACTGACTTATACACTACTGACGACCCAAATGAGGCATACAACCGATTTCTTGACATTTTTCTTTTGCTGTATGAGCTATGTTTCCCATTAAAATATATTAAAATCTCCTGCGAAAAGAGAGTCAGATGGATATCAAAAGGTATAAAATTATGTACATAAAGGCAAAGGACTCTGCTTTGGAACAATAGGATAAATCCAAGTGAAGTCAATAAATCTGCTCTAAAAACTTATACTCAAAGATTAAGAAAAATTATAAAGCTGACACAAAAATCTATAAACAGTCATTTAATTAGAACGTCAGTTAATAAGTCAAAAACAACTTGAAAAATTATTAACAGCACTAAACCTTATCAACCCAGGGAACCCATTAGAAAACTAAAGGACGATAATAATACATTGATTACAGACCCAATAAAAATTGCAAACACATTTAATGACCACTTCATAGACCAAATAACAACTCCACCTATGAACCTACATATGACATATAACCTAAAATTCAATTCTCAACCATCTTCATTATTTATATCACCTACAATTTCGTATGACATAATCAAAGTAATAAAATCATTAAAAAATAAAACAAGCGTAGGCTATGATAACATTAGCACTAACGTGATAAAATACGTTAATGAAATAATTTCACCCCATCTAAGCCACATAATAAATCTATGCATTGTTAACGGGACTTTCCCTGCAAAATTAAAAACAACGATAATTAAGCCTATTTATAAAAAAGGCGATAAAAACTCGGTTCACAATTACAGACCAATTAATTCCAATTATTTCCAAAATATTTGAAAATGTTATTTATAATTCGGTCTACAACTATCTCGATAAATATAATATATTAGTAGAGCAGCAAAAAGGATTCAGAAAAGGAAAAGTATTAATCTCGCAATATACGACTTTCTTGCGGATATAATACGATGCGTAGATTCTAGAGTTCCAGTATCGGCTATTAACATGGACATGACAAAAGCATTCGACTACGTTAATCACAAAATTTTGCTACAAAAAATGGAATTCTATGGAGTGAGAGGTACAGCTTTAAAACTCATAAAATCATATTTAAACGGGCGAACACAACAAACTCAACTCTCAAATATTTGCATAGAGACAAACAACGAAGTAACATATACTTCAAATGACCGCTTGTCTCTACATGGAGTCCCGCAAGGCAGTATACTCGGCCCATTGATTTTTTGCTCTACATTAACGATTTGCCGCTGAATGTAAGCTACCCTATGACCCTATTTGCTGACGACAGCACAGCGGTCATAAAAAAATCAGAAAATAAAAATTACGAACACGAAATAAATAAAACTCTCCAAGAAATAATGTCATGGCTAGAATCAAACTGTTTAAAGGCTAACTTAAGCAAAACTAAAATTATGCACTTAACACAAAAAACCAATCCACCTCCTGTAAACTTGGTATACAACAATGTAGCAATCCAGCAAGAACATGTCACCAAGTTTTTAGGTTTGACGATAGATCATAACTTAAGCTGGAAATACCAAGCCGAGGTAACGTGCAATAAGCTTAGTAAATCTGCCTACGCCTTATACAAGTTATCAAAAATTGTTAGTAGAGACGCCGTACTGTCAGCTTTCCACGGGTATGTAATGTCAACATTGCGGTTTGGAATTGTATTTTGGGGCAATTGCACTGAAGTAACTACAATATTTAAAGCCCAAAAAAGATGTCTGAGAGCGATGTATCAGTTAAAATCTACCGAAACCTGTAAGCCATATTTTAAGGCACTGAAAATTCTTACACTTACCTATCTATATGTATACGAAGTTGCTGTCTTTGTCAAAACAAACGAGTCGCTATTTCCAAAGGCGCATGAAAATAGCTCTAGAACAATACGGCATCCACATAAACTAAAAATTGAATCCTGTAAAACAGCCTTCAAACAAAAAAGCATTGTGGTCATGGGACCAAAAATATATAACAAGTTGCCAGATAATCTAAAATCGCTAAATACTATTCAATTTAAAAGAAAATTATATGACATGCTGACTAATAAATGCTATTATGACATGAAAGAGTTCTTTGAAGATAAATTGTAATTTAGATCAGATATTTATTAATTTAGTTTGTAATTATTGACACGCTGACATGTATATCTTTATCATTGACATTAATTTTGTATTTATTTAAATGGTTTTTTTTAATATTAACTTAATCTTTTAATTTTTGACATTCTGTATTTAATTGTATTTTTATAAAATTATTTAAAAAGTTTTACTTGTGACATAAGATTTGTATGCCTATTTAGGTAGAGCACAAAAGAAGCTATATTTTTTCAACCATTACACCTGATGTACTTGTGTCTCACAAATCAATAAATGAATTATGAATTATGAAATTATGAAATCTTGGAAGATTGGCTAAGTTGGAATCCCCGCTTGCTGTGGAGTTTTTCAATTGCTTGACATGAAGGATTCAAGCTAATGAATACATCACAGACAGTGCCGAAACCAAGGAATCGATGATACGTTTTGCTGAAAAAGTCTTTCGGCGATTGTTTCCAGAAAAATCTGCAGCTGATTCCAGTCCAGAGGAGATTTTACAGGCTCTTGCTGAAAGGCAAAGAGAAATGAGTTTTGCTGATCAGCTCCAAGAAGCCATACAAAATGCATGCAAGGGCACTTCATCGCCACGAACTCGCTTTACAAGACTATAGAAAGACTTTGACTTATATATATCATCTGGTAAAAGAACACCAAACCTGGATCTACTGCACAACGCCCTTGGAACTATCATGGCCACGTCGACTGAAAGCGAGCGCACTTTTTCTGTATCGGGAAATTTTGCAACAAAGATAAGGAGCAGATTGAGTGATAAATCACTTAGTGCATTAGTTTTCTTGAAACATTTTTTTAAGGAACAGAAGAATTAAAGTGGGATATGATAGAGAATATGATTGAAATAATACAGATTCAGACCAATAAATAGCTTATAGGATAAATTAACGTGTTTTATTACTTTTCTGGTAGGTATAAATAGCAAAAAAATCAAAATATTAAAAATTCCCGGGAAACCGGATATTTTGTTCCCGGGTCCCGGGAACAAAATATCCGATACCGAAACCCTAGTGTGGACGTGTCTGCCGCTCCAGGATCGGACTGTATAGTCGAGCATGTACCTCGGACGCTGCTTAAATCATCCGCTATAGATGTTACAGGCCATAATTGAATTTGAGTTGTATGTCCACTTTTGTACTAAAATACCTTTGATTTGCAGGGCTTCTCAGACAACCGCAATAACATCAAAATTCTTAGACCTATAAAAGATATCAGTAAAGAAGAGCTGGACAATTATGTTGCAATCAAAAAGCTGGAGTTTGTGTGTGAAGCTGCTACCAAGGATGCTAGTCTACAATCAATAATCAACAGTTTTGTTGTGGACCTGCAAGTAAACTTCCAAGCAACCATATCCACTGTTTGTAGGACTGCCGAAAAAATTGGCAGTGGTGATCATGAAGATAATTCTTTAAAATGTATATTCTGTCAGGTAAATTCCACAATTTCATGTCCAACAGCTATTTACCCAAATACCCAAATTATTTACATATTGAGTTTACTTTTTCCCTTCAGAGCGACACCAGTTCCAAAAGATCACAGTTAACAGCACACGAAGCTACAAACTTTTCAAGAGCTGTTTGCTATGGACGTTTGCAACAGTTGGAAGAAAGTTCTTTGGAAGATGTATCTTTTTGTTATGCTTGTAATAGAAATAAGGGTTTATGTTCATGAAATAAATAATTTGCTTACATATATGCTTACTCTAATTCGGTAGTTAGTAAAACAATCAGCACCCTTTTGCATGGGAATGGTAGGCTTGAGTACGACCAAACTTAATCAATGGAAAGGAACCATGTTTTCATCAGCATTATAAAACTTCATAAAGTTAAGTCTACATACAAACCACTTGATGAATGAAAGAGCACTTCCTCCAAAAAACCGGGTAAAAGAGCACTTCCTATTGTCCTTATGTCTATTGGTACATAGTAGTTTGGTATATAGATATTTTATTTTACATTTTTATAGATATTTCATTTATTTATTTATTATAGATAAGTTATTAGATATTGAGCACTGCCTAGCCTTTCATTGTAATTTTTCCTATCATGTACATATGTTTTCAACGAATGTAACTTTTTATTTATCTTTATTCTTTAGAATTATGAATATGAAAGCGCATTCGGCTTTTCTCTGCCTACCCTGTTTATAAACAGGTATGTATAATGAAGATGAGTGAGTCATGATATTCAATCATCCATTAGTTTTGGTGATAGGCCTACAGACTTAGACTCCTCATAATTGGTAGTGAAGTACCATAGGGTTCAGTATCGCATTACTTAATGACGCCTTTGAACTTAACCCAACTATTAGCAGCATCATCATCAGACGACCCTTACTGACTAAACAAGAGATTAAACGGATAGTCGTTTGGCAGTATACCGGATATCCGGCCGAACAAAGCCGAGTGGCGCATCGTAACGTGAAGTATGTACGTGTCGTAGGTGCGAACGATGTTATAAAAGTCCTCAATTAAAAATCCCGTGACGCGATTGCTATAGGATTAAAGATATAAGGCCGGTATTTACCAACCGCACATGTACGGGTAAACCAGTTTTGGTAGGGGGTTTGGGTTCAATGCATCTTTTATCGTAACTACTTGAGTTTAATCTATATTTTCATTTTAAGTTCTTCGTGGATTGTTAATAGACGGATTTCCCGATAATAGTTGCTAAGGGAATCGAAAAAATATCGATTTAAAGAATCATAAGGGTTCTGAAACCGCGGTACATTATTCCGCGGTTTGGAAATAATTTCTAAGTACCGGTTCAAATGTATGAAAATGGTAAAAATATAAAATATTTTAAATATAAAATTTAGAGCAAAATATATTTTATTTGTTTTGAAAAAACTAACTACCGACACACTTAATCGCACCACTATACAGGACTATATAGGTAAGTACGGGTATGCAACTCCCGCTATTTTGTCTGCGTTTAGAATGCTGTTTATTGTGGAGATCGCCATAACTATTATCTAAAATTATGGATAATAAACAACCAATAAAAATAGATATACCGATGCCGGTATGCAAGCTGGTTATTCAAACAGGAGAAGAATGTCATGCAAGGATGCATACGAGTGCGCAGTACAATATTTTACAAATTAATATCCGAAGCATAAACAAAAACTTTAATAACTTATTGGTTCTGTTGAAGAGATTGAGTATTGACTGGGATATCATGGTTCTTAAAGAGTGTTGGTTGGGTAATAATGATGTCGTTCCGCATATCCCTAGTTATAGGTCGCATCGAACAACTCAGCATATGAACAAAGCTGATGGAGTCGTAGTTTATGTTAGAAGCAACTACTTGGTTTCTGAAATTATATTAACTGGTGCCCGTGGAGTACTTTTGACTATAGAAAATACAAAGTTATTTGCAATATATAGATCACCTCAATCAAGAACGTGGATCTCATTTTGGGATCACTAACTCAGTAATTAAATTTGGTTAAACTTTGTGAAAATATCCTACTCTGTGGTGATATTAATATAAATACCTATTCTCGAGGGCTCTGATGATAATCGCAAAACAGATTACTTAGGTTGCTTGGCCACGTATGATTTATTACCATATGTTACCGATCCTACTAGACTAAACTCACGTCTAGACCACGTAATGGCAAAAAGTAAGTACAATATAACTATCGTATGCGAATCTCAAATAACAGATCATGCCCCTATATTAATATCGGTAGGTACGACAAAATCGACTGAAATCCCAAAGCTTTTCAAAGAGACTATATACTCCGACTCTGTTAATACTGACCTTAGGAGTATAGACTGGCTACCATTATACGAAAGTAATGATGTAAATGAAGCAACTAAAATTCTGGTGGATATTGTGGCAAATGTAATAAAAAACCGGTCAAGTGCGAGTCTAAATCGCGCACGAAGGGTTCCGTACCACCGTTCAATGGAAGCGATGGTGTGGAGTGAATAGTTTGGATTTTACACAGCAAAATATTGTTTACAAAGTTATTGGTGCGGTTACTTTCACACTCCATGTACGTAACCAGGTGCATCCATAAGTTTGTATGTGGTATTGTTGTATGGGAGCCCCCTTAAATATTTATTTTATCCTGTTTTTTAGTATTTGTTGTTATAGCGGCAACAGAAATACATAATCTGAGAAAATTTCAACTCTCTAGCTAGCTAGGTTCTTGAGATACAGCCTGGTGACAGACGGACGGACGGATGGACGGTCGGACAGCGAAGTCTTAGTAATAGGGTCCCGTTTGGAACCCTTCGGGTACGGAACCCTAAAAAAAAACGACTAGGAGGAAACTAACAAGAACGCAGCGTAACAAAAAATCATGGATTACAGAAGGACTATTAATATGTTATAGAAGACGTGACAAGCTGCCTTAAATCAAAAAAACACCCTACGAATTAATATTATAATATTTTTTATAAGACTTAGAAACATTTGTACCAGAGCAACCAAAACGGCAAAGTACTTGTTTACACAGGGAGAGATTGCTAAAACACGCAATCACCCTCGTAGGCTATGCTCGGTGATTAAACAAGCAGCTTCTGTCCCATGCAATAACAAAAATGACACATCATCACAGCTACTCAACAATAAAGCTGTAAAAGACTCTTTGAATACAGTAAATAGCTTTTTCGTTAATATTAGTGCACAGCTAGCGAATAAAACACTGAATGAATTAGGACTAACGGAGAAACATCTTTCAGAGAAAATAGATTTAAAATTATCAATGCAAAATTCCTTTTACATTAGCCCAACATCATCAAGCGAAGTCAATGCTACTTACTATATTAGAACTTAAGAGGAGTGGAGCAGTGGTATTTGATGGTGTAAGCAACAATGTAGTTAAAATAATAGAGGATGTTATTGGACACATTCTAAACCTCTCTTTCAGCACAGGGGTTTTCCCTGATGCCATGAAGAATGCCATAGTGGTACCAATTCATAAATCAGGGAATACTGAAGACCCGTCTAACCATAGACTAGTTTCCCTATTGCCAACATTTCCAAAAATTTTAGAAAAAATTATGAAATTTTTTCAAAAATTTTTGAATGCCTACTCAGTTACATTGAAAAAAAAAACAACCTGTTGAGCCATAATCAATATGGATTCAGAACTGGCAAATCTACCTCAGATGCAGTGAATGAACTTCTGGATCATGTTTCTAAGTTACTGGACGATTCATCTCACTGCATTGGAGTATTTCTGGACTTAGCAAAGGCTTTTAATACCATATCTACTAAACTGTTACTTAGGAAACTAGAGTTAATCGGTCTCAGAGGTCTTTCTCAACAATGGTTTGCAACTTATCTGGGGGAGCGAACTCAAATGGTTAAAATAGCAGGAAACTATAGTGATCCAGCCACAGATAATTTAGAAGTTCCACAGGGTAGTGTGCTAGGGCCTCTGCTATTCATACTTTATGTAAATGGGCTGTGTGAGCTACCTCTAAAGCAATGTAAAATACTAGGTTATGCTGATGATACAGTCCTATTACTGTCTGGTAACACCCGGGAAGACAGTTTTAAAAATGCTGAATCAGGCATGAGGAATGTTAAAAAATGGCTGGATAGAAATTTGCTTACATATCTCAAAAACAAAGTATTTAAAATTTCATGTAACGGAACACTCAAATCCGCGTGATGCATTTACACTCCGCATGCACTCGATGGTACAACAGACTGTGACTGTCCTACTATAGAAACTGTTAAAAGTATAAAGTACTTAGGTTTTATATTAGATGATGGGCTGTCTTGGGTTAACCACATAGAATATCTATCAAATGGCTTACGTAAATTAATGTTTATTTTTAAAAGACTAAGAGATTATTAGGGATGTAAACTTGAGAAGAACCATCTATAAAGCTTTAGGAGAATCAATTATAACATATTGTATAACTGCTTGGGGTGGGGCCGCAAAGACACATCTTCTAGAAGCTGAGCGAGCACAAAAAGCAGCATTGAGAGTCCTGTTCTCTAAGGGCTTTCAATACCCTACATTCGAACTGCACAGGGAAACACAATTGCTTACTGTTCGACAACTTTACATCGTCTGTATTATTAAAAAACTCATTAAAACAATGGTATAAGTGTCAAGGAGTCCGAACGAAGCCTTAGTTAATTTTTTTTTTTTTTGTTGGAGGGGAAAAACATGGAATTACCCATGCCCAGGAGTCAGACCTCCCTGCTATGTCCGGGTCCCCACATATTGAGCGGGCATCAGCTCGTGTGGTATACGGACTAAAACAACCCCTTTGTTTTTACAGTTGTCTTAGTAAGAATTAACTGTGAGCCATGGCCTCGGTATATGCTGAAGGCTTTCTACCTGCAATTTGCCCTTTTGGGCGATATATATGTTTATATGATATATATGGGAGGAGTTTGCCTGCTTACCCGATTTTATGAGCGGGCATCAGCTCATAGTCAACGGGCATGATAGCGGCCTGTTAGGGGGGCAGATAGCCCCCGCTACTAGGTTAGGGGGGCAGATAGCCCCCGCTACTAGCTTAGTTTAAACGAAAGCAAAAGGTAGAAGTCACTAGGAGCAGAACTACATTTTTTAGGCGATTTAGATCATTCCTTGGTCCTCATATATTCAACAAAATCGAAGGTACAATAGAGTCCAAATGTGATCCTATGTACTTAAAGAAGTGGTTGATGGATAAAGCCTACTACGATATTGAGCAAATAGTATCAACGAGTGATAAAACGTGAGTTTGAACACAAATCTGCTGCTTAGTGGTCCCGTATCCGATCCCAAGACTACCTTGTCGTAGGGCTAAGCAGTCATACACAATAACCCTCACAACCCCTAGGCTACCTAGGTATAATAACTATTTTTTCCATTTTGTATTTGTCCATTCTGCAAACAGGTATATTTTTAAAAACTGTTTTTAGACTGCAATTAGTTTGTAGATTATTCCTTTGATCTTAACTTACTGCGAGACGGTCTCTAACCAGTGCAGAAGTCAATGTCATGCGTCGAATAATATCTAGAACTTACATACACTTTAGATATAAGTAAACCTGTAATTGATATTTTTGATTAATAAGCACTTTGAACTTAATTACAATGCGGAGGCGCATGCAAAATACAGCGAAAATGGTGTAGTCAGAACAGGTTTTGGGTTTTATCTCCCAACCCGCGCCCCGCACCTCTTTCCATTCCCCGTCACCCCTGCACGCTTAAACAATTCACACAACTGCATTTAATGGAAAAGCCGTGGAAATGAAAATTTCTTCTTGTAGTGCCTCTCCACTACTGGAGGTTGGCGGTCACTTCTTCAAATTTCTCTCTGTTCTTTACCAGGCGCTTGAGCTGTTCTACGCTGGCCACTCCCGTTCATTCCCTAATGTTGCGGAGCCACGACTTTCTCCTTCTGCCAGCGCGAAGTTTCCCCTCTACCTTGCCCATTACGATGACCTGAAGGAGTCTGGATAGTTCGGGTCTAAGCCGTTGTCCCAAGTAACTTAGTTTCTTCTTTCTGGTCAAGGTGAGTACTCGGGAGCTTCTTCGTTCGTGACTCTATGGACCCAGCTTATCCTCAGCAGCCTCAGGAAACACCACATTTAAAATGCGTCGAGTTTTTTTGCAGGTTGTTTCCTTTAAGGTCCAGGATTTGCAACCATACATAACCACTGGCCAGATGTAGCCTTGAAGCATCCTAATTCGGAGTTGAATTTCTCATTTTGTTAAAAGCAGCACGAGCAATTTCAATCCGAGTCTTTATCTTAAATTAAGACTCCCATGCTTTATTCACCCATATAATATAATAATAATAATATAATAATACCTTGGACACCATTTACACACATTGATCTAGCCCCAAACTAGGATTCCCTGTATCTTGGGTACTAGACAACGATACACGTACTTATATAGATAAATATTATACTTAGATAGATAAACAACCATGACTAGGGTACAAACATCCGTTCTCATCAAACATATATTGGCCCCCACCGGGACTCAAACCCGGGACCCTGGGTTTCGTAGGCAGGGTCACTGCCGACTCGGCCGTTCGGGTCGTCATGCTAGGTACTTGTATTTGGTCACTCTCTCCAAGGTAATTCCTGCTACCGAGATTGTTGGGTGATAGTTTTAATTTCTAGAAACCACCATGAACTTCGTTTTGGCGAGATTCATTGATAGCCCCGCTATTTGGCTGTACTCGTAACCTCTACACGTTGTCAACTGTCCTCTGCAGATCTTCAGGTATTGAGGCTATAAAAGCGGTATCGTGGGCGTATCTCAATTTGTTAATTATTTGCCCATTGATCTTGATACCCCATCCTTGTTCTTCCAGTACTTCAGAGATAATAGTTTCTGAGTACAGAATAAATAGAAGTGGGGACAGAATGCATCCTTGCTTCACTCCACATATCGCAATTAGTTCGGTTTCGTCACCGTCTACTCTCACCGTGCTGGTTTGTTTCCAGTAGAGGTTTTGTATGAACCTCATGTCCGCTTGGTAACCGGAGCGATGACTGGACACACTTTGCAAACAATCACTTACACACTCTAGGTGTTACAGACAGACAACCCACTGTGCAGAGCCTGCATGGAAGTCGAGGAGACAGCCACTCACGTCTTGCGGGAATGTTCCGGCGTGGCCATCTACCGGGCAACACACCGAGGTCGCGCCAGGAAGTTGTCGGCAACACCAAGGGTTTGCTAGGCTTCCTACAGGAGCTGGGTTTGCAGGAGTAGTGCCCCCAACCCACATCACGCAAAATAGGTGAAAACTAAAGTTGTCGAGTTTCGGAAAATCGGCCCGCGACAAACTATATGATCCTCATCTCCGTGCCATCAATTCCAATTTCTTGCAGACGACACAGTTCCTTGTGTTTAACACGGTTAAAAGCCTTTTCGTAATCAACCAAACATATAATCACGTCAGTCTGCATGTCTCTACATTTTTGAACGAGAACATTCAACGAGAACAGAGCCTCTCTGGTTCCTAACCCAGATCTTAATCCAAACTGGCTCTCAGAAATTTGTGCATCGGACTTGACTCTTATCCGCTCATGTGAAATCGGGAGGAAGAGTATTTCACTCATAATACTTATTGTGCGGTATTCTGTGCATTTCTTAGCTATAGGTTTCTTCGGGAGGGTAACAAAAGTTGATTTTAACCAATCCATTGGGATGATCCCAGTATTATTGAACAGTGAACAGTACAGTTGAAGAAGTTGGTTAGGTACTGGATCGACAAGGAGCTCCTCTACAATTAAATTTTGAACGGTGAAATAGTTTGTGTAACTTGTAACTTTCTTTCAAATAAATGGAGAAAGGCTGGGTGTGTTCTAAATAATACGCTTTTAAGCTTATTTTTATATCTGCAGTAGTGTCAGCATGTAATACATATATAAATATATAACCGATTTAACTGCACAATAGGCACAGTTTTATTTATTTATCCGTGCACTTTAGGGTTTAACGGTTAATTTACAACTACATCTATAAAGGATGCGTTTTTGGTTCGGCTGGTTGAGTCCATGTAATGCCCGGCCCACTATTGTCCGGCCCCGGAATTGGCGTCCCGTTAGCCCACGATTCCGGGGTCGGGCATTCGTGGGCCGGGCATTCCGTGGTCGTACAAAACAGTAATAATTTCATAAGTTTATCTCATTATCCTGATTAGGATCGCCAGGATTAATTAATTTCTCGTATTTGGGGGATTGACAAAACAGTCTACTTACTTTCCGGCTCGCGCACTCGAACTAAAAAATGAAAAATAAATATAGTTTAAAAAAACTAAAAAACGCGCTTTTAAAGCACTTCGAACTAAAAAGTTAAAAATATTTTTAATATAACCTGAAAACAATAATGAGTGCTTTAAAAGCGTGTTTTTTAGTTTTTTTAAACTATTTTATTTTTATTTTAAACTAACCAAATATGAATAATTTTAAGGTTATGCTATGTGTCAAGTGAATGTTAATCTTGTTTTCCAAAAAAACTCACTACTATGGCCATGGCCTTAGATTAATCTAAGGTAAATCGAAAATGTTCGACCAATCAGAAGCCAGTATTTCCTGCCAATGAGAGACGTCCCACAATTCCGGGTCGAACAGGCAGTGCCCCGCAACGCCCGGCCTAGTAATGCGCGGCCTGGATTTTCCGGCCCCGGAATTGGCGTCCCAAATCCCACGATTCCGGGGTCCGGCATTCCGGGCCGGGCATTACTGAGCCGTGCATTCTTGTCCCCCGGCTGGTTTAGAAGGGGGTTCACATTTCCATTACAATTAAACCTACCGTCAAACACGCCAACATTGCCTTTGGAGTATAACTTTGCCCAAAACCCAAAAATAACTTCAACAGTCGATTGCATTTTCCCCTAAATTTAACTATATAAGTATAAGTATATATGTCACCGGAAAATAATACGATCCGCAAGTTTATAAATTTCCTAGGAAATTTACAAACTTCCTTCTAGATTATATTAGGCTAGGTTAGGTTAGGTTAGTATATTTATAAACTTGCGGAAAAAAAATTTGGAAATTTATAAACTTGCGGATCGTATTATTTTCCGGTGACATATATATGGTAGCTCTGCTCGACCGGTGTGAGCAAAGCACAGACTCTGTGCTGTGCCACAGAGCACTGAATCATCACGCGCGCTCCCCGCGGATTCGTCATTTATGTAGTAGTGCGTGTGCTAGTGTGAGTAGACGGTGACGCCTAACTTTAGTGTTGCCACACGGTGATCTTCATTTTTCCCCATCACCTCATAAAATACCATTACTTTATGCTGAGATTAAAGTGTCCAAAACATCTTATAAACAGCAGGTAACACAGGTACCTATAGCATAACAGTGGTCCAAACCATAAAGAGACGCTTTATTTGTCCCAAACCTTTTGTAAGAACGAGATTTGCCCATACATACAAAGCCCATCGACTTAACAGCAAATTCTTCTTTGAAGTTGTCCTCTGTAGCAACCATGAGATCAAATGAAAATATATATAACTCGCTTTATAACCTCAACTATGACGAAACAGAAAACGTGTTGTCGATAACTGAATAAAAAAGTACTCTTAGTCATAATTCATAATTTCTTTATTGCACACAACTAATATATGGACAACAAGACTTACATAAAAATAGTGTACAAAGGCGAGCTTATCTCTAATAAGAGATCTCTTCCAGCAAACCAAATTATGGGAATGGTCGATTGCTGTGTACAACAATATAATTTAGTACATATCTAAATAACTAACATATGGTTAGATATATGTTATATCTAAATAACTAATATAAAACAATATTAAATAAATATACGAGGGCTTACATAAATATCATATAATATACTCGTACATGCTAAACATAAATACTATATAAATATATATAATTTTTAAATAAATATACTAATAAATACATACGTACTACCTATATTTCTAAAGAGAAAGGTAATGCTTCTTCACGCGACTTTTAAATATATTAAGAGAAGGACTGTCCCTGATAGTGCAGGGGAGTGCATTCCACAATTGAATGGCCCGGAATCTAAACCCATGCTCATAGGACGCGGTGTTATGCTGTGGGGTTGTGAGCATTGAAAGCGCGTAAGTTCTCCGAGGCCTGCTGGAAGAAAGAAATGGAAAACGGTCTCGTAAGAAGGTTGGATAGCGTGGATTGCGTAAAATGTTGTAGAGGATGTTGAGGATGTGAGAATCCCGACGAAGACGTATTGGCAGCCACTTCAGCTCTTTGCGATGCTGTGATACATGGTCGTATTTGCGCAGCCCAAAGATAAACCGAATCCCGAGATTTTGAAGTCGTTCGAGTTTGTTCAGTAATTCTTCGTTAGCACTGACCCAGCAGACATCAGCATAATCGATGAGAGGTAGAAGGAGAGACTGAGCGAGAGTGATTTTGATCTGTCGAGGCAAAAAGTACTGAAGTTTCCTGAGAGAGTGAGAAGTAGCAAATACTCGTCGACTGACCTCATTGACATGCGATGACCAGGACAGCTGGTTGTCGAAGATAAGACCCAGGTTTTTAGCTTTATCGCTATACACGATTGTGGTACCATTAAAAGTGACAGGTGGAATGGGCTGTTGCTGCAACAAGTTAAGAGATTCTCTGGTGTCTATAATCATGGCCTGGGACTTGCTCGGGTTAACCAGGAGTCCGAAGGATGAAGCCCAGCTTCTCACCCCCTCCAGATCAGCGTTCAATGCCTCCACAGCAGAGTTTACATCGTTATGAGAGAAGTGGCGATAAATCTGGAGATCATCAGCATAAAGATGATATGAAGAAGACAGGATGTCCGAGATGGAGTTTATGAAAATCGAGAATAGAAGAGGAAAAAGAATACCACCTTGAGGGATGCCTGAAAGGAGGTCACACCATTCAGTGGATGTCTCTTCCGTCCTGATTCGCTGTTGCCGATCCCTCAAATAAGAGTCGAACCAGCTCTCTTATAACGCTATGACCCGGTCGGAATCCTGACTGGAACGTGTTTAGCAGATTGTTTGAGGAGAGGTAGTAGGAAAGCTGGTTATGGACAATGGTCTCAAGGACTTTGGAGAGGATGGGCAGGATTGAAATGGGACGGTACTCTTTAAAGGAGGTGGGACTGGAGGTTTTGGGTAGTGGGATGACTAGTGCTTTCTTCCACACTGTGGGGAAGACACCATTAGCTAAAGAAAAGTTTATAACGTGTGTTATTGCTGGTAATAGTTCGTCAAGGATTGTCAGTAGCATTTTAAGGCAAATTTTGTCATCGCCTACAGCTTTCGAATTGACTGCCAATAGCGCCTTCTTGACCGCATCGATTCCAACATTACTCAAGTTGAATGGTGTGGTGTTGGGTAAGGACTTAGAGCGCAGGCTCTGAAGCGGGGCTTGTTTGACAGTGGGATCCATCACAACAGGCGGGGCAGAAAGAAACTGGTTGAGACCGTTGAGATCTACATTACCAGCATGTAGGTCCCGGGCCTTAGCTACACCAAGTGTTCTCAGGAATTTCCACACCTGAGCTGGAGTGTAGTTCTCAATGCATTCGTGTATGTGCCGACGTTTAGCATCGCGACAGAGACGGTTGCAACGGTTGCGAAGACATTTGTAAGAGAGGAAATTATCATCTGTCGGATTCTTGCGGTATCTACACTTGGCTCTATTACTCTTGGCCATTAGGCACTTAATAGTGTCTGTTAGCCAAGGGGCAGGGTGGTGTTTAACCCTCACTTTTTTTGAAGGTGCGTGCTTGTCATAGAGACCCAGGACTATAGAATTAAAATTGGCGATTTTACTATCAACAGTCTTACTGGTAGTGACAGGGAACCAGTCAATCGACATGGCATCAGACAAAAGGGACTCATGGTTGATATCCTTAAAGTTCCGGATATAAAGGAATTTCGCTCTGCTCTTGAGAGGCCTTATCTTATAAGAAAGATAAATGAGGTCATGATAAGGAAAAGGAGAATTTAGCTGACCGTGTATTGCGACCTTGTCCAAATTGGAAATGATCATAATGTCGAGAAGCGAGGGAGAGCAATGAGGTTGGAAATGGGTGGCATCAAGCGGCAGAATATGCAGATTAAAGGACTCAACCATGGACTTGAGTCCATCATCATCCACTAGTTAGTAATAACTGAATGTTCTCGTTTGTTATATGGAAATCACATAATTTTAATCTTGGCCTAATATTATAATATAATATAATAAACAATATATCAGTACGTACATTAAAACTAAAATAATAAGTATTTATAATAAAAAATAACAGTATGTTTCTTATTCATTATTAGAAATAATCTTTAATGATAATCAATATCGATCATGCATGTATTACAAATATTTAAAATTAAATGGGTAACATTAAACTACACATCAATAATACTGATTTTTACAGAAAATATCAGGGCAAAATACTGCGGAAGCTTAGATGAAGGGTTAAGGCCTTTAGCCTTCGTATTAGGTTAAACATGTAAGAACAACGAAAATAATTAAAACATAAAAAGTATTTTTGCTGATCCTTTTTTGCTGTGAAAATCAGTATTTATGCTCTGCTATTACATCTAGCCAAATTAAATTGACATTTTATTTTATACTTTTGAAATTTACTTATTTGTAACCATGTTTTTATGAACAATTATAATTGAAAGGAATTGGCTTACAAGTTATAACCTAGTTTAGTAGCCAAGACCGACAATTTCGTAAATAGATATTGTGAGATAAATTCATTTCATTTTTTATTTGCCATGTTCCTTTGCATATTCGCATTTGATCGTAATGAAATTGCTACTTTCGTGCTAACATAATTTTCTTCTTTGGACTTAAAATTTCGTGGATTGACGTAATCAACATTCTGTAGGTCAGTAATACGAGACAAATGGGAGTTATCAATGAAGCAATCCAAAGGCTTCTGTATACTTTACATACAAGGGTCAGAATTACGATGCACCCTATTCCAGAGAAAATCCGGATCCTTTTTTATGGGTATGGAAAGCAAAAATTCCGTACTTGTACGGACAAATCCGTACTATGGCAACACTATGGCATCCTGACTTCAACCAACTGTTAAGCGACATCTGTGGTTATTGCTCTAACTAGTTATTCAGCGACATCTGTCGTTTAACATAAGCACTACTATAAATTACATAGCTACCGGCGCTACCTGAGTATCATATCTCATACATATATCTTGAACATACGACTAAATTAAAAACACATTATTTTAACCGAAACCAAAGGTCGGTACTGTACTTCGTAATTGAGAATCTTTATAATGGTTCGTTTCCAACATTTTTCTTCTAAGTTTGACACCCCTGAACAAGACTGAGCTCCGTCCCTCAAAACGTTTATATTAGCTACCCATTTATATTAGCTCACGATGACATCAGAATGACAATTCGATGAGGGGCTGCCATACAAAATAAGACATTAGATAAAGTAAAATTCATCAGAATAAGTACCCCTCTCAAATAACACACAAAAATGACTATTTTAAACAATATAAATACATGAATCATGCCATTCGGCTATCCGATAATAGTGCTGCCACCTGGCGCCCGTCATAAAAAAGATTTTATGAACCATTCAAACAAATTATTTGCCTTCCTTTACAATCACTAAACATAATCATGTCAATCATCAGAACATAACAAGAACAATGTAACTCCATTTATTAAGAGTAACATTATTACAGAATATTATGTTGTGTAGAAGTACTTGCTCCATGGTATAAGTAATGGTAAAGATTTTTACATAAATGATATCAACAATCATGACATTCGGTATTTCAGGGCATCTAATTTATTTTATTTCCAAATATGACATTTTGGTATCGAAATATCGAAGTAATTTCGAACAAAATAAATGTGTTAACATAAGCTAAAGCTATCGTGCTAATTTTAACACTTACTTGACAAGAACATTAGAAACATAACATCTTGTGCAATGAAATACAAAATAATTAATAACGTTTATTCAATGTCCTGGTTGTGCTCACTACTTCTGCTACTATTGTCTGTATTATATTCCTCTAGAGGTAACAACCAAAGACTAATTTGAAACAATCCCGATCAATATCCATATAAGAAATATAAAAATTAGCACTCGAGTGTAAATGATTAATTTATATTTTCTTTATTACATACTTAGATCTCGAATGTCTCGATCGAAAATATCTCCTCTCTACATTTACAGTGACTCTACATGCATATGTAGTGCATATAAATTCCTGCGTAGAGCCGTGCCCCCCCCCCCGGTTATTCCTGTGAATTGGCGCGGAAGTTCCGCAACCTGGATCGCGTCATCAGCCGCTACGAAGACCTACGCAGTGCAGGGAAGTGACTCCCTTCAGGGACTTGTTTTGTGTAGGCGTGTGCTCAGCTAAATTATCCACGGCCTAGAAGGTTTTCTTTTTTCTGTTTTTTAGAATTAAATTAATTGTATATTTAATTCCTGTTTTCTACCCTGCCCTACCTACCTAGTAGCAATCCCGTTACAATGGCGCCCAATCTAGGTATTTTATTGAGCTGAGCATTACTGAAACAGGTTCTTGGCATTATTTGGCTATCATTGGTGTTGGTTGCTAACTAGTTCTAGTGTTCACATAGTTTAAACTTGCTTGGTGTTTAGTAAACTTAGTGTAAATCTTATTTGAAAAATTGTCTTGTATCAGTATCTATATATTTTAAATTAACTAAAATTAGGTTTTATGCATCTACCTACAGTTATTAGTGTAATTATTGTGTTTTAAATTTAAGTTTCACTATATATAGCGATTATGATTTCTACAACTGCTTCCTAATAACTATAATCACAACTCACACCTTTTCTAAGTAGCTTTTGCAATTGTGGTATCATGTCGTATCCAATTAAGCCTTTGTAATCACTACAAAAATCCGAACTAGAATACGAGGTCGTTCTTAGAGGTGGCACAACTGGTTCCGTACAAGAGCTTCGTAGCCAGATAGTAAATTTAGCCATACCCCCTGAAGACATATTGTAATCTCATTTAGAACCCGATTGACCTGAATACTGTTAAAGACAGTCTACTAAAGACTGAAATTATGATAAAGTCCTTAAAAAATAAATTTGAAAGAAATTTGTTCTTGTGTACTGAAAATCTTCTTCATCACATATACCACAGAACAAATAGAATTTCAAACGGTGACATGTGATCGTAACTTAACTGCTGATCTAGTAAAGCTGAAGTTCTCTGGTGAATCCTGCGTACTCTCATTTATACAAAGGGTGAACGAATTTGTGGATGCGAGAAACATTTCTAAGGATCGCTTATTGAAGAAGTTCGCCTTATCTTACTTATAGCCGATCTAAGGTGATTGCTAAAAAACACTCCGAACCTACTTCTGGCCACTTCGGCATTTTCAAAACGCATAAACGCCTGTCTTTAAAATACTTCTGGCCTGATATGCACTACGACGTCTCCAACTTTGTAACAAGCTGTGATACTTGTAATGCTCACAAACATGTCAACCACACCACTCTTGGTATCATGGGCCGTCCTAAAGGTTGCTCTCGCCCATTTCAAATGTTGAGCATGGATCTTGTCGGACCTTTACCCCCTTCAAGAAAACAAAATACATTTATATTTGTGTTGACATGTTGTTTCTCCAAATATTGTCTGTTATTTCCTATTCGACGGGCAACCTCCGAGATATTAGCTAAGATACTCGAAGATAACATTTTTCTTGTTCATGGTATCCCCAGTACTTTCCTAATGGACAACGGAAAACAATTTGTTGGTAACGTTTTAAAACAAATATTCTCCAAGTACAAAATTCCTAGCGTCAAATACACACCTAAATATACGCCTCAGGTAAATAGCGTTGAACGATATAATAAGACTATAATGACAGCCGTATCAACCTTTATCGAAAATGACCACAGATCTTGGGACTCCAACCTCCACAAAATCGAGTTCGCCTTAAATAAATCTGTCAATGAGGTCACTGTTTATACACCGGCATTTCTTGTATACGGTCGTGAGATAGTAAGCTGTGGTTCTCACTATATCGACGCAGATGCCAGTAGTGACTTAATTTTCGCACCAAGGGATGAGTACACCGAAAATTTAGGTATTTTAAGAAGAGTTTATGAAAAAGTACAGTCTTGCCTCATTAAAGCCCACTCTAGAAATGGTAGTCATTACAATCTGCGCCGTAAGGATGTTAATTTTAAAGTCGGCGACGTAATTTGGAAAAAGACTTTCTATCAGAGTAACAAGGATAAAATATTTTCAAAGAAACTTGCTCCCAAATT
The DNA here is from genome assembly GCA_949825045.1 of Argyresthia goedartella. Classification (NCBI taxonomy): domain Eukaryota; kingdom Metazoa; phylum Arthropoda; class Insecta; order Lepidoptera; family Argyresthiidae; genus Argyresthia; species Argyresthia goedartella. The sequence goes on from OX463810.1 coordinate 20,425,988, forward strand.
TATTAAATGGATAATTATTTCTAAAAAGTCTAAATTAGTTTATGAACTTGAAGATATGCAAGGAAATAATATAGGAGACTGGCATGTAAAATATTTTAAATTGACTAATTACAAATAATAATATAATAAATTAATTCGTATGTTACTATCTCTATACTTATTGTTATCTAATCTATAAGCCCATAATGTATGCTATCGTAACTGCTGCCGTACCCCAAATATGAGATCTCATGATTTTTTATTTTACTGTCCCCTACCGGACAGTCAGATATCTTCCTATAGGTAATGTGTTCATCTTCTACAAATATGTACAATTGGGAGGGTATTGGCAACATTAACATAGGGCTGGATTACTAGATTCCGATTAGATCCTATAATGGTTATATGAGAGTATTTTATGTTCATTTTCTTGGAATACTCAGTCTGGTCGGATGCAATAACACGTGTTCTGAGTGTCTATTGCTTATACATAGTTGAGTGATGTATGGACGAATGGTGGAGATGGATGAGATGAGAGATATGTTGAGATGGAAGCCTGAAAGAGGACAAGTATAACTAATATGCAGCATACAGAGATAGCGGATTTTCATTAGTTAAAATCCTAACCTAAAAAGGGGGGTATGTAATGGTTCACCGTTATTCCCCATAAAGCCAGACTATTATTACTACAAATAAAAAATCAAACAATTAAATAAACAAATACTAAACAGTACACTACTAAAATCAGTTTGCACTACATAAAAATAAAATAAAATCTACAAACAAACAGATTTTGCTAAGCGCGTCTACTATGGGTTATAAATAGATGCGAATACAAAAGACTACTTCACTCACGGTCATTAAAGCGGTGTCATGGTAGGAGGATTGAGACGAACGACACTTACACTACGGCATTGACAGCGGAAGGTCAAAAGTTGATTTCAATTCCAAGATCTTCTATATAACTACTTTTGTGTGAAGAAGTGTGTCTTGGATACGACATGAACATTAACTACAGTGTTATATTTATTTAATAAGTTTCACTGTTTCCCCAGACCGGGGACCAAGTATGGGGTTATTTCTGGACCCTATTTTGCTTCCTGCGCATAGAGCCGTGCGCCCCCGGTGATTCCTGTGAAGTGGACGCGGAAGTTCCTCAACCTGGATCGCGTCATCAGCCGCTACGAAGACCTACGCAGTGCAGGGAAGTGACTCCCTTCAGGGACTTGTTTTGTGTAGGAGTGTGCTCAGCTTATAAAACTAAATTATCCACGGCCTAGTCGGTTTTCTTTTTTCTGTTTTTTTTTAATTAAATTAATTGTATATTTAATTCCTGTTTTTTTTACCCTGCCCTACCTACCTAGTAGCAATCTCGTTACACTTGATCAAAGGATGGACGTTAAAAGTATAAATATCATTCAATTCATTATAGTAATTTCTAATAATTATTATTTACAAAATACTTATCAGTCAGTTGGTCAGTTGCTCCCGTGCTTTATGACGGTACCATTGTCAAGTACAGCGAAAAAGCCAAAAATCTTGGGGTTGTTTTTGATACTCTTTTATCCTGGTCGCCCCACGTTTGTGAGGTCAGCAGACGAGTCTTTGCATCCTTTCATTCCCTTCGGCGTTTGCAGTACTTCTTGCCTAGGCAGACTAAAATCATGCTAGTTCAGACCCTTCTTCTGCCTTTAATTGACTACGCCGATGTATGCTGGGCCAGCGCGAACGAAGATCTACTGAACAAACTCGAGCGACTTCAAAATCTCGGGATTCGGTTTATCTTCGGTCTCCGCAAGTACGATCACGTGTCCCAATATCGCAGGGAATTAGGCTGGCTCCCGATCCGACTTCGTCGTGATATGCACATTCTCTCCTTCCTCTTCAATATTTTGAGAAATCCGCGCTATCCCGCATATCTTCGTGAACATTTTGAGTTTCTTTTCTCTGGGGATAGACTTCGGAGATCTCACACGGTGTCACTTTTGTCAATTCCTCAGCACAACACTGTTGCTTACGAGCACTCGTTTAGGTTAAGGGCAATACGTTTGTGGAATGCACTTCCTTGCGCTATTAGGGATTGCACATCCTTGTTCTCTTTTAAGAAAAAGTTGAAACTGCATCTCCTCTCTTCCGCATAGTGGGTATCTTATAGTATGTATGTGTATCTATGTATTTATTGTATTCTATTAATTTATTTTATAGTATGTGTAGGATGTATTGTGATTTATCTGATAGTATATTGACTTTATTTCTTTCTTTTAAATCTTAATTGTACACTAGGACTACCTCTCTATAAATATTTTTTCCTTTCCTCACAGGTTAGCTGTAAGAAATTTCTTTTTAGAAATAAGCTCACCTTTGCATATTGTTCGTTGTATTTTTTCCATTGTGTTTTCTGTGCAATAAAGAATTATTATTATTATTATTATTACCTATTTATATACAACATAAAAGTATTTAGACAAATGAAGTTACAAACAATATTGCTCAATTTTCAAACAGTGTAAAGATAAAAAAAAAAAAATGGCATCAATTTAATTTACACATATACACTTTTTGTGCAAAAAGGTTTATATAAAACAAAGAAAATGGATAAAAACTTAACTAATTTGATTGCAATAACAATGTATATATATATATATAATGGAAGGTGATGTATATATATATATAAATCCCTCAACCTATTTGGCGTCCTTTTACTTTGCATTATTATGGCGTCCACCAGATGACGTTGACTTATTGAAACTTTTTGAATGTATACTAATACATTGAACCTATCTGACGACAGTAACCATCTTTTATTTATTATAAACTCTAAAATATTGATATACAAATATATGTATATTGCCAATCACTATGCAACCAATCTCAACTCCCTTCCTTAATTACATCAAAAGGACATCCGCCGTATATTTTAAAATAATTTTTACATTATCGACTATATAACGTCCACGTGTTTATGCGACGTTGCCAAACTTCCAATAACTGCAAGCATACAAATTTAAGCTTTACTACAAAAGATAACGGTCTGATTTGCTTGCAAAGCTTAGAATGCAAAAACAATCCCAGAAACATGTGTTCGACGGACAGAAACAGAATCCCATTAAAAGCACCATAGTATCGAATGAAAGACTACGCGGGCAGTGTGGGGTGCTCTAGAAGACAGCAAGCTAGATAGATATAACGAGCTGGGTAGACGGCGTAGGCGGATGAAGGAGCCAAAACAACAAAACAATATGAAAATAACATTATTTATTGATGTTATAAGATCATTGAACCGTTAAACCTAAACAGTGAAATAGAAAAATAAACGTAAGTATTAATTAAACAAGTCCCATACATTTTTTGAAAGATTTTTGGCTCCTATGTCCCTAAAAATTAAAAACATTTAAAAAATCTACCATATTCGGACGCAAAACCAAATACGGTGTGAATTTTTTATCCCATCTGGCATCCGTATATGTGTCTCAAAAATCTGCAGCCTGGAATTCACTAACACATATTTATTACTAAGTTAGTAACATTATTTTTATAACGGAACCACAACTAGTGCGCTACAAATGAAACACAAAAATTATTGTTTACTGAAATATTAAAACAAACACATATATGGGCGCCAAACTAAACACGATATCTACGATTTTGATATATCCGCATATATGTATAAATCATCTTAAAAATAGTCCTAGAATTAATAAATTCACATTTGTCACAAAGTGACAGTAAGCACAACAAAAGCATAATTAGGGCGCTACAAAACATTACACAAAGGTTATTTTTTACTGAAATAACAAACCAAAAACATATATGGATGCCAAACTAAACACAGTATGAATAATTTTCAAATATATGGCGTCCCAATATATATCTGTTATTGTTTCATTCATTCTGGGTAGGCATACAGCTTATCATCGTTTTTGTTTACTCTTGACTTCATAAGTCTTCTTTAAATTCTTGCATAGCCTTGACAAATGATTACCACTACTCATTGAAATGTGAGGGTAGTTAACTCATTTTAATACACAAGAGAGATTACGTGGATCAATAAATCCGGATCGTTCAGTAGAGCCTTCTATTACTTCTCACTTTTAAAAAATTACCTTCCTTGCCACATTATCATACTTTTCCGTCACGTTACCATAGTAAACGAATTAAGAAAATTAACAAAGAATGTCAAAACTATATCTGCTTTAAAAATATGTACAGTAAAGTAAGGTCGCATGAATTAAGAATTTTGCACATTGACTCCTAGCTAATTGTATCTTTCGCTCGCGCGTAAATGATATCGTCTTCATGCTCACAATTGAACTGTGCGAGCGCCACTCCAATGTAATTTACGCGTGAGCGAGAGAGACCAGTATCTAGGGGTAGATGTACGAAATTCCTTCTGCTCGGCGACCGTACTTTAGTAGAGAATTTAGGATGTGATTCGGCTACTGTCGGATAAAATCAGAACAATTCGTGTTACAGAAAAATTGTGGTAAATTATAATATTTTTTTAAATTAAAAGTGCTGTTGACTTCATCAGCAGTAGAAATACAATGGTGTTTCTGACTCGTTCTCACCAAATTAAATAAATACATATCAGACACTTTCCAAAGATAAAACGATGACTGAAATTAATTTTACCTCACAAAGAAAACAATGATAATCCACATACCATTTTTTAATGAAAAAATGGCTTAAGAAAGCTGAGAAGAGTACGGGTGAACTATTAATTAATAATTTTATTCAGCTGAAGATCTCCCATAGATAGATTTGTAAGTTGCACAGGTATTTAAAATGTTGAACTATTTGAAAAATAAAATAAAAAATATTGTGGTCTAAAGGAGAATACAGCCCTGTCTAGTCAAAGAAATATAATTTCTTTATTTTAATTATATTGTCATAACGACAAATCTCATTACTGTGATATGTTAGTTTTCCATTCCATTCTTTTTGTGCCTTTTCCATGTCTTCCACTGATCCTGGCCGAATTTGCCTCTTGCCACCTTTTAACAAAAATGATTTGGATTGAAATTGTTATTATGATGTTCCAATGAAACCTACTATAACAATCACAAAATGATCATTATATAATGAGGTAACGCTTATTTTGACTTGATTCTCAACTTTGGCTTATCTTTTCTTTTATCCGCAAAAATTGTACACCATTTTTTCAAAATTTTATTTTCCAGGCTATTATTGTGGAAGTGTGTTGATTTTAGTATGATATGAATGCGCTAAGGCAGATAATTTAGTAAAAGTGAGAAGTAATGGAAGGCGAATGAATGATGCGGATTGATTGTTCCTCGTAATTCCCTAGAGCATTAAAATGGGTGAACGACCTTCACATTTCAATGAGCTGTAGCAGTAGTTATGTACGAGCTTATATTTGTTTTGACATATAAGTAATGTCTAAAAATGTAACTGATGAAATAGATAGTAATCAAAATGTAAGCTGCACAAAACCAAACGTTTAAGAGAGCTGCAAAAGTGACATAAGCTCTCAGTATAATTTAAAAACTAATGACATTTAATATTCGTAGCATTAACAGAAACTTTGATGATGTTATTTATCATTGCACTGAAACGAATGGATATTAATATGGACTTCATGGTATTTAACCAAATGTCATTTGAACAGTAATTCTGTTATAAGGCAAATAGAGAGTTACGTCAATTTAACTCCACCAAATACATAAATAAAGCTGGTAGGGGACGGTAGGAATTGCTGACGTATAACCTGACGTAAAAGATGCAAATGGCGTGGTTGTAGACATCAAAAATGGGCCCAAGGTTATCGGGACCTATCGCACACTCTCAATATGCAACGTTGACGATGAACGTTGGCTTCATCTCATCCGTAGACATTCTACTTGAGTCGCTAAAGGTAAACTCTTTCAGCATATTTGCAGGGGACATAAATATCAACATAATGCCAGATGAAGACGATAGCCGCAAAATATAAAACCTGTGTCGCCTAGACGAGCATGGACAGGGGTTGGAATAATCCAGCCAATACAAAACCAAATAGGATGGAAAACTGCCTCGATCACATATTGAAAAGGACTAGGTACGGGGCGGAATCCGCGATATTTATTGACCAGCATTACCAATCATGATATTGCCATGGTTTTAAGCACACCAAAGCATCGTGAGTATGAAATCGTCAAGAAAAAAAAGTAAACTATGATGCAGTCAGAAATTACCTGGGACTGGAAGACTGGAAAGCAGTCATTAACACTGAAAGCCGTAGAGATTTTCACATCAATTCTCCAAACTTAGATTTTGCGAAAAATACTTCATAGATAAACTAGCAGATCGAAGCTCAACTTGAAGCCTTGAATCACGCCCGGTCTCCTAAGATAAGCTGCACTTGGAACAAATAAAGGATAGCAATTACAATTTACTCAGGGTCACTTACTAGAGGTACTAAAAACGATCTGTTACACCGACTCAAAACAACTCACGAAGCTCTTTAGCTTCCCAAACAGTTATGGAAACCTATCAGATAATACGCTTCCAAACGCCTATACAAAATTATTCACTGGACCTGCTCGACATTAAAAATAGTGTCAAGGCCTTTCTCAACAAATACATTGCTAAAGTGGGTCAAAATCTCGACCACATGACCCTAAACAACATTCTTTCTTTACTCTACAGTCACAGCGGTGATCCAACTCCTGACAACTTCAATAACTTGCTCATCAAAGTCATAGCCCATAAAATAGTAAAAGCGCTCTCACAAATTTTCAACTTGAGTCTTGTGATTATTAATATGCAAATTCAAAATCTTAATAAAATGAATCCATATGATAGGATATCACAACCTAAAATATATCTTAAATTAAAAAATCCACTGGCATATTTCTGGAAGCATGGAAAATAGCCAACGTGTCACTTTTTCATAAAGGTGGATCTAAAACCGATGTGAGCCACTAAATACCAATCTCGCTCCTGAACACAATGTCGAAGATGCTTGAGATGATGGTAAACAACCGCCTTATCGACTACCTAGAAAAGCTGAGATTACTAGCAGGTAGACAATTTGGTTTCCGCAGAAACAAATTCACTGGAGATGCTACCACTCTACTCACTAAACTAGTTGCTTCGCATATAGACTTAGGTGAGAGATATCTTAGTATTTTCCGGCCTAGTGAAGGCGTTCAACACTATCTCCATACCAATCCTGTTACAAAAGTAGAACGATTGGGCATTGGAGGGTTAACACTAAAATGGTTGAGGAGTTACCTAATGGAAAGGAGACAGTGTCTTAGGATCAAGCCCTGCTCAGAGTTGAAGGACTCGGCTCCAGTGAGTTTCGGAGTCTCTCAAGGCAGCACCCTGGGTCCCACGTTTTTCGTTATTTATATAAATAACCTTTTACATCTTCGCATTCTGGATGCCGAGATCTTTTGGTATGCCAATGACAAAGCTATTCTGTTCCATGGAAAATCCTCGAATAGTGTTTACAGAACAGCCGAGTCAGGGTTGAGACAGGTGGTGATAAAAAATAAAAACATGAAACACTCGGCGAACAAAATCCCACTTATTTCAATTTATACAGCTTTGTGTCAAAGGGCCAAAGCCGCCACTGTGTCAAACATGCCTAAATAACATGCATATGTATGTTGGATCTTCACCAGGGATAGCGCTTCACCATCTAGCGCGACACTATCTTTCGCGTCACTGCCGAGGCATTGTATAAGTAGCTGTATTAGAACTCTGCAGTGGAGGGCTTGGAAAGCCAACCTGGTTGCGAATTAAGTACGTACGAATTGCGTAATTTATAGGCACAAAGGTACAAGTAAAATTATCTTTTTTCTCTAGAGATCTCGAACCTTCTTTCGACAACGATGAAATAGTCCTTTTACGTCGATATTTATTTTTCTCCATCTTCTTTTTTTCAAGTTTTTCTTAGCTTCCGTGAGATAACTCTTCTGTTTTCATAATCTTTGCGAAGTTTTAACTTACTTTTTAGAAATCGAAAGATGCTTGCTGAGTTATCGAAACTGAAAACGTGAATGACGAACGACCGATGTCGGAGGCGCGGGAGGAAACGAAAAGAAAACACCAATACCCTCAAATACAGTGTTGAGTGATGACCGCTGGATGCGCTACTACATAGTATTATCTCTTACTTTAGGTTACTCAATTCTTCAGATGGAGCCTTACGTGAAGAACCCGTACGTGAAGTTCTATCATTATTATACAATAATGATAGAACTTCACGTACGGGTACTTACCAGGACCATATTGGCACGCCGTTTCCCTGATTTTTCCTTTTCATCTACTTAACAGGATCCAAAATACCCATAATTTCGCCTACAAACCCTTTCAGGAAACAAAATAAGAGTTTGAAAGAGTTTGTGTTGTCGCTGAACTCAATTTGAAATCATTTTCTATTATTTTATTACGCATGTTTGAGCTGCAATAATTATATTACCTACTTTTTTCCCAGCCTTCTATGTACCTATATAATAAACCGTCTTGTTTGTATAACTTTTAATGAATCATAAAGGATCCCATAGGACAGGCCCTGACTAGTTAGGGTTCCACCATTTATTATCTAATTATAAAACATCTTATTCATAATCAAATGTTAAGTTAAATGTTCCTAGGTTACTTAATTCTTTCACACATTAAATAGTGTATAAAGGGAGAGGCAGATGGGCCTTAAAACACAGGTTTATTAAACTTAGTTTAAGGTTCCTATGTATCTTTCATCTGTATATTACTTTGGTGAATAAATTTCATTTTCATTTTCATCTAGACATTGTATATAGTATCTAAACATGTTTTTCTTTATGTTTTTTCACAATTTTAAAAAGATAATTTTACTTGTACCTTTGTGCCTCTAGATAACGCAACCCGTACGTACTTAATTCGCAACCAGGTTGGCTTTACAAGCCCTCCACTGCAGAGTTATAATACAGCTACTTATACATCGCATCGGCAGTGACGCGAAAGATAGTGTCGCGCTAGATGGTGAAGCACTGCCACTATCCCTTGTGAAGATCCAAAATGCACCACTACATATGCATGTTAGTTAGGCATGTTTGACACAAAGCTGTATAAATGGAAATAAGTAGGATTTTGTTCGCCGAGTGTCTCAAAAGTTTCATGTTTTTATTTTTTATTTTTTTCTCTTTATTTGGGTCAAATAACAGCTAACACAATGTTATCAAATCTAATAATAAAATAATTGTGCAACCAACTCTAATAACTACATATTACTATTTAACTTATTAAACTAGTGTAGCGAGCGAGTGATAGAAGCTAATAAATTCAAACAGAAAGGATACATGACAAAGTCTGTCGATTAAAAAGATCTGTTGAATAAAGTATAAACGCGTACGATTAAGGCATATTGTTATAAATTAATTAAGGCTTCTATTATATAGTTAGCAATTGAGACATAATATATGACGTTGATGAGTTTACATATACGACCAGATACCAATGAGATATGGGCTCTAATTGTGAGTATGTCGTCCAGCATTAGACCCAAATTCTTAAAAGATTCCCTTCACTGCACTTCAGGACAGTGACATGTTGAGGTGGGATTGCACCTATGGGATAGCAGCCTGGCGTTTGCTGGAGGGGCAGATACTTCGGTGATATGAAAAGCCAGGTATTTAGTTTTGCTGGTGTTAAGTGTTAGCAAGTTCAATTCCAACTAATCCACCACCTGTCTTAACCCTGACTCGGCTGTTCTGTAAACACTATTCCAGGATTTTCCATGGAAAAGAATGGCTTTGTCATTGGCGTACCAAAAGATCTCGGCATTCAGGATGCGAAGATGTAGAAGGTCATTTATATAAATAACGAAAAACGTTGGACCCAGGATGCTGCCTTGAGGGACTCCGAAACTCACTGGAACCGAGTCCTTCGTCTCTGAGCAGGGCTTGCTCCTAAGACACTGTCTTCTTTCCATTAGGTAACTGCTCAACCATTTTAGTGTTAACCCTCCAATGCCCAATCGTTCTACTTTTGTAACAGGATTGATATGGAGATAGTGTTGAACGCCTTCACTAGGCCAGAAAATACTAAGATATCTCTCACCTAAGTCTATATGCGAAGCTACTAGGTTAGTGAGTAGAGTGGTAGCATCTCCAGTCGATTTGTTTCTACGGAAACCAAATTGTCTACCTGCTAGTAATCTCAGCTTCTCTAGGTAGTCGATAAGGCGGTTGTTTACCAAATTCTCAAACATCTTCGACATTGTGTTCAGGAGCGAGATTGGTAATTAGTGCCTCACATCGGTTTTAGTTCCACTTTTATGAAAAGGTGACACGTTGGCTATTTTCCATGCTTCCAGAAATATGCCAGTCATAAGACTCAAGTTGAAAATTTGTGAGAGCGCTTTTACTATTTTAGGGGCTATGACTTTGATGAGCAGGTTATTGAAGTTGTCAGGAGTTGGATCACCGCTGTGTCGTCTGTAGAGTAAAGAAAGAGTGTTGTTTAGGGTCATGTTGTCGAGATTTTGACCCACTTTAGCGATGTATTCATTGCAGTTGTTGAGAAAGGCCTTGACACTATTTTTAATGTCGAGCATTTCCAGTGAATACTTTCATATAGGCGTTTGGAAGCATATTTTCTGATAGGTTTCCATAACTGTTTGGGATTGCCCTGGCTGTCTTCTAGCTCTTTAGCTTCGTTAGTTGTTTTGAGTCGGTGTAACAGATCATTTTTAGTACCTCTAGTAAGTGACCTTGAGTAAATTATTATTGCTATCCTTTATTTGTTTCAAGTGATCCAAGGCTTCAAGTTAAGTTTCGATCTGCTAATATTTATCTATGAAGTATTTGTCGTAACATGTTTGGAGAATTGATGTGAAAATCTCTTCGGCTTTCAGTATTAATGACTGCTTTCCAGTCTTCCAGTCCCAGGTAAGTTCTGACTACATCATTGATGTCTACATCCACGCCATAAGCATCTTTTACGTCAGGTTCATACGTCAGCAATTCCTACCGTCCCCCACCAGCTTTATTTATGTATTTGGTGGAGTTAAATTGACGTAACTCTCTATTTGCCTTATAACAGAATCACTGTTTAAATGATATTTGGTTAAATACCATGAAGTCCATATTAATATCCATTCGTTTCAGTGCAATATGTCATTAGCTTTAAATTATACTGAGAGATGACTCTTTTGCAGCTCTCTTGAACGTTTGGTTTTGTGCAGCTTACATTTTGATAACTATCTATTTCATCAGTTAGATTTTTAGACATTATTTATATGTGAAAAAAAAATATAAGCTCGTACATAACTACTGCTACAGCTCATTGAAATGTGAAGGTCGTTCACACATTTCAATGCTCAAGGGAATTACGAGGAACAATCAATCCGCATCATTCATTCGCCTTCCATTACTTCTCACTATTACTAAATTGTCTGCCTTAGCGCAATTTCATACTAAAATCACCACACTTCCACAATAATAGCCAGGAAAATAAAATTTTGAAAAAATGCCTAAGCTTGATCTTGATTTTCCGCAGTAAATCCCGTTTTTTAAGGTTTACAATTTTTGCGGATAAAAGAAAAGATAAGCCAAAGTTCAGAATCAAGGCAAATAAGCGTTACCTCATTATATTATGATCATTTTGTGATTTTTAAAGTAGGTTTCATTGGAATATCATAATAACAATTTCAATCCAATTCATTTTTGTTAATTGGCAAGAGGCAAATTTGGCCAGGATCAGTGGCAGACATGGAAAAGGCACAAAAGGAATGGAATAGAAAACGAATATATCACAGTAATGATATTTGTCGTTACGACTATATAATTAAAATAAAGAAATTATATTTCTTCGACTAGACAGGGCTATATTCTCCTTTAGACCACAATATTTTTTATTTTATTTTCCAAATAGTTCTAAATTTTAAATACTTCTGCAACTTACTATCCAGGGGAGATCGTCAGATAATTAAAATTATTGATTAATAGTTCACCCGTACTCTTCTCAGCTTTCTTAAGTCATTTTTTCATTAAAAATGGAATTTGGTGTTATCATTGTTTTCTTTGTGAGGTAAAATTAATTTCAGTCATCGTTTTATCTTTGGGAAGTGTTGTAATGGTACATAAGAGTCAGTAAATTTGATACTTCATTTTGCGTGACAGAGGGCTAGCCCATCGCCGCGCTGTATTGTTACACACATTGAATACAAGAGTCGGTTCAGTTAACGTTTGGGTTTTTGAGTAGCTCAGGGTTGGTTCCAGGAACAGAGGTCAGGTCAGGTTTTTTTGGCGCATTCCTGCGAAATGTGTAGGGATCAGAGCCGATTTGGCTGCGCGCTGAATAAATTATGAATAACTAAATAATGGAAGGTTATTATGGAACGATACTGAGAAAGCTATTATGTTGACTGCAAATTACAATTGCGTTTGTTTGTACGATGTGGCGAGTTTGACATCACGGGTTTGAATATCATTCTAGTGATCTTTGTCTAAGACGCTAGCGGTCGGGAAGGCTTAATTAATCGCAACAAGCTTTTATGGTCAGCGATCAACAGATTCTGTGTAACGGCAATACCAAATGATTTGAGTGATAGCCAATGGTTGATTAGAAACTATGCGTACACACAATTTGTAGAACGGCGGATCTGCATGGCATGGTTGAAATTAGACCCTGTGTAGTTAGTGATAAGAAGCTTTCGCTTGGGCAGCGCGTGTTCGCAAAGGATGCCATTTTTTCCAGACATGTGGGGTCTATAAATACAAGAGCGTGGGAGGGGAGAGCATTCAGTCTCTGCGTCAAGCTGCTGTGACATTCGTCTTTCAGTAACTCTAGACAGTTTCGGTCTGCCGTTTTACGCGTCTGAACTGGACGGATTGTGATTGCGTGTTACAGTGGATTTTCGTGAGTGTCTGAAGCGCCGTGATATACCTCGGTTTCTATCTTTTAAATCAACCTACCCCAAATTCCAAAACTATCCTTGGGTCGTTAGATAAGAACTTGTAGGTAATTGATCTGAGTCTGAGTCTGGGCTTGGAGCGACCCTAAATTCCTTTTTCCTTCACCATAGGGTTCCTGGATTGGCTCTTAGGATATTCGCGGGCTAATCCTCTCCTCATTCCTTTCGAGTAGCGAGTTTTGAAATTCCCACACACACAGTCATTAAACATACAAACACAGTCAAATCAAACTCAACCATTTTCGAGTGGTGTCGATAATGGACGTGGTATAACACTAGGATTTTAGACTAGGCTAGACAGGAGTTTAGTTGCGGCTAAACCTAGGTTGGCAGGGCATAGGGAGACTGTTTGATCGATGAGGTTCCGCGGATGGAAATAACAAATTCAGAACAAAGTTAAACTGGTGTCAACACAGATAACCTATCCTGTTGATATTTTGACATTTGAGTGTTGTCGGAGACGCGCGAAGAGATCAAATTACAGTCTAAAGTTCATTGTTTAGGACCGGGTAGATTGTTTTGCTTTGCCTTGGAACGGTTTGGATTCAAGTAGCATCATTAAATTAAATGTAAATTTCGCTGGAGGTCTAATGTGTAGGCTGAGTCAAATATATATGATTGGGCTCGGTCGAGGACGTGCTGAGGTCAGTGGAATTGATAGATCGGTATTTACCGAAGTATGTACTTCGCTATGGTGTGGGTTAGATCTCCAAAAGCGCTAATGACAACATCCAGTTTCGATAACATCCAGCTCAAATTGCGCAGAGTTGAAGGTTTCAAAACGTTACGGACCTTTTGAGGTAACTGCTAGTTCAAACCCATTTCGGAAAATCAAATCGCAATTGTGTAAACCGGTCTATTCGGATCGTTATTGCCGTAAACTAAATATATATAAATGGAACCACCACAAGCCGCTACTAGCGAGCACATGAAATATCATTGAGTACTCACGTCGTAAAACTACGACGGATATCTATACGATATCCCAAACAAATATTATAAATTGTGGTCGACCACTAAAAGAAGTTCCAAGCGCCCATATATACAAAAAAAACAAATGGTACCATCACACAAAATACATCAACGATCGATCTGGCGCAATACACCGCTAACTGATGCGAAATACCGGCTTGCGGGCATATATGCTTTCTCTGTCTAATTTGAAACTCTAACTTCCTGAACCAATCTTCCGTTCGACTATTGTACGCCTAACGAACTTCTCAACGAACGAGAAATTCAGACTTATCATTCTCAACTTACAATTTTTACAGCTGAATCGGGACATCTCTTTTTGGGGTAGATAGAATAGACGATCATAGCTACTGATAGCGGTGGCTCGACCTTAGCCTTTAATGCCGTTACAGATTTTCTGGTGCCGAGACCGATATATGGATATCCTAGATAGTCTGATATCTAGATATTCTATAAGAATCAAGGTCTAACGCGTTACTTTAAAAATAACACAACGTAGAAACTATTTTAAACAGTTCAGTTTTGTCAGTAAGAAATAAGCAACAACAAAAAAGGGGCATTGTTTTCACAATTCTTCGGACGAGCTACGACGGTTTAGTGTTCAGGAAATGGGCCGGCCTAGAAAAAACGTTAGTCGGGTTGTACAAGACGACTCACTTTCGCAGACAAGTGTTTTAAATAATGAGATGGCGTCAGGACAGGTGATTCAATTGTTATCTGAAATAGTGAGCAGATTAGACAGTTTGGAACGGGGTTCAAGTACAAGTAATACTTCGGACAGACAGACGGACAGACAGGAACTAGAGACGTTTGAACAATCGGTAGAAAAACGTCAATCATGCTTAGTGAAAATGACACAGAAGTTGCCAACATTCGATGGGCGGAGTTCGGAATATCCGATGATTTTCTTAAGAGATTTAAAGGCTTATTTTAAAGTCTCGGGAGATACTTCGAGGGCTTTGATATGGGCAACGGATAGTTTGGTAGGAATTGCAAAAGTTCGAATGAGCATATACAGAGACTCATGGCGAACTTATTCGGATTTTGAAAAAGATTTCAGAGAGGTATTCTGGGGTGATCATGAACAGGAATTAATTAAACAAAGATTCCTAACCGCGAAGTTCGATTCTAAGAAAGGTCAAAGTATGGAAGAATTCTTTGTCTCTCAATTGAATAGCATATATGAGCTTACGATACCGTTTACTGATACGGAGAAGATCAACACGATTTTCAGACAGTTGCCGCGCGATATTCAGGTAGCGTTTTTTGCTAGAAAGGAACCAATGACTATACGAGATGCGGTCGAGTTCCTTCGGCATTTAGAACGGAATGTCGATGGGGGATTAAGTGCGTTGCAGAGTTCGGAGACAATGAATACGAACGACGTAAGGCGGAATAGCTACATGCGAGGGCAATATCGTGCTTTGCGAGTAAATACGATGCGATATAACGCGGTGAGTCGTAGGAATAATTATAACGCGGGAACAAAGGCACGAAACGAATTTGGGACGCGCGCTCGCGGTTATTTTCGCGGTAGAGGTAGGCAGCCTCAGGCTAGTTTCAAGGCAATAGATTTCCAAAGGGGCAATGATATTTCAGGAAATACAGAGGCAGGGCAAAGTTCAAGTGACAGGAATAATGCGATAAATCAGAATTCAAAAAACTAGTGGACTCGCGCGGGCCGTTCGCGCTCAGATATTTATTACGTTTTGGATGGACAGCCGATCAAATTGAAAGAAAGCATAGACTGTATGATTTGTGTAATTTGGATTCGAACGTGGGTGTGAATGAATTTATTCAATTACTAGCGCATAAAGCGCATGGATATGCCGTGTGTTTAGATGAAAAATCGAGATCGAATTGTAGAGATCGAAATGACAGGCGTTTACATACGATATTCAGAGACGACGATTCGACTGAGTGTGGGCGCGATTTATGTAGTACCTTGACATTACCTGAGATAGATGTGTGTATTGAAAATATTGTTGTAAGGAGTTTGATTGATTCGGGGAGCGAAATCAGTGTAATTAGTCGGGGAGTGTACGATGAAGTATGCAAGCAAATGGGAAATTAAACCAACGGAAATACCGATCCCAAGTTTGAGAATCACAGGTGCGTTTGGGGTCAGTAAAGAAAAGGTTGATAAGTTAGTCACGTTACCATTAACAATAGGTGAATGCGTTATCGATACTCCAATGCTATGCGATGCTAGTATTAACAAGGGTGCCTAAAGATTTAATTTTAGGGTTTGATTTTATGCAACAAACGCGAGCCAGTTTAATGTGTGAGGGAAATAAGAGGCTAATTATAGGAAGCGCCGGGCGGATGTGTGAAATACCATTAGGTACTGGCCCTGATCAGGATTCTTGCTGTTGTACAATGGAAGTACAGAACCAAGATACCAGTAGAAAAATGATAGAGGAATATGTGAATAATTCATCAATACCTGTTGTACACAAAACAAAGTTATTACCGGTGTTAAATAAACATGCAGAGTTGTTTAGCGATAGGGTAGGTCGGACAAATAAATATATACATGAGATAAAAATTAGAGATGAAACGCCTTTCGTAAAACGAAGCTATCCCATACCGTTCGCATATCGCGATAAAGTAACAAAACGATTGGAAGAAATGGAACAGATAGGTATTATTAGCAGGCAATCTACGGATTTCAGCAGTCCATTGACTTGTGCACTAAAGAAGTCAGGGGAGGTTCGTATACTGCTAGATGCGCGACAATTAAACACGGGAACGGTTGGGGAAGTTGAAACAACACCTTTAATGAGTGAGATATTGCAATCGGGGCGCCGGATAAATTATATAGGGGTTATTGATATCAAAGATGCGTATTTTTCTATACCATTATCAGACGAATCTAAACGATACACGGGTTTTGTATATCAAGGCAGAAGTTATGTTTACAACGTTTTACCTCAGGGGTTGAAAACCAGTGTGGGTTCATTTTCCAGGGCGATGGACTTAATCTTAGGGCCAGAGGTTAGGTCATATTGTTTAAATTTTGTTGACGATTTGGCGATTTTAACTGAGGGTGACTTCGATCAGCATTTGTCTCAAGTGGACACGGTTCTGAGTAAATTGAAAGACGCGGGCTTCACATGCAAACTAAAAAAATGTGAGTTCGCACAAAAAAGAGTCAAGTTATTGGGGCATATTTTGTCTACACAAGGTTTGCAGATGGACCCGGACAAAATTGAAACACTTAAATTATATCCGTCACCCAGAACTGTCAGGCAATTGAGGGCGTTTTTGGGGTTCATAAATTACTTTCGGCGGTTCATAAAAAATTTTGGAACGTTAACACAGCCATTTTACAATTTATTACGGTCTGGAGTCAAATTCGTTTGGAGTGCGCACGTGCAGAGTGCTTTTGACGAGATAAAAAACCAATTCTCAGAAAGTATAATATTGAGTCAGCCATTGGCGGGAAAGACGTATTATGTTCAATGCGACGCCAGCGCTATAGGAATTGGGGGCTATGTTTATCAATTAGATGATTTGGGCCAGGAACGAATAGGGTTTTGTTCGCAGGCATTTAAGGGAGCTCAAACGAGATGGGCTGTCAGCGAACAGGAAATGTATGCAGTTATATACACTTTAAAGCGATTTGAGATATATTTGCGGGGAGAAAAAGTTATTATTAGAACTGATCATAAAAGTTTGACGTTCATTAAATCGTGGACTTTATTGGGGGCATGCGTAACTAGATGGATTATGTTTTTAGAGCAATTCGATTACAACATAGAATTTGTGCGAGGGATTGATAATCAAATTGCCGACACGCTAAGCAGGCAAATAGCGGGACCTGGAGGTATGAATGATAGTATAAATGTTCAGCCGGGAATATTCTGGTTTCAGGCATCGAATACCGCAAGTGTTATTTCGAGTTTACAGGACATTGCGAGATTACAAAGCGAAGATGAGCGGTTAAATCGAATTAGCGGTTGTATCAGACGTAGGGTGGTAGATACGGAAACGAAAGTGTTTGAAAATTACAAGCTAGTAGCTGATACGTTATATTTTCATGTGCCGAAGCGGAACGTACGGTTGTTAGTAATTCCGGAGGCATTACAGGAGGAACTAATATTTCACATACATGAAGAAATAGGTCACTACGGCAGATATAAAATATTAGCACTGATGAAGGACAGATATTATTTTCTTTATATGAGTAGGGTGAGTAGCACGGTGATAAGAAGTTGTGACATATGTCAAAAGGTCAAACCAAGTACTAACAATACCGTTGGTCCTTGTACACCGGTGTTGGCGGAAAAGTTGGGTGAGAAAGTTTTCTCGGACCTTTATGGGCCATTGCCCGTAGGTAAATTCGGATATCAATATACATATGTGATTCAAGACGTGTACAGTAAGGTAATAAAATTGTATCCAATGCGAAAAGCTACAGGTAGGAGCGTGCTCGCTTGTACAAAGAGATTTCATAGGGAAATACCTATCGAAACTATAATTACGGACTCAGGACCACAGTTCATATCGAAAGTTTGGGAATTTGGTCTCAAACAGCTAGGGATTCGGGACACTCATACGTCCGTGTATTGTCCAAATTCTAATAGCGTAGAAAGAGTGAATCGCGAGCTAGGTCGACTAATTAGAACTTATTGCGGCGGAAGTAATCGAAGTTGGGTCGACGAGTTACCGGACATTCAAAATTGCTACAGTAATATCGAACACACAAGCACAGGCTTTGCGCCTAATGAGTTGGCGTTTGGTAGGCGGGAACCGTTAACTATTGACAAGGAATTAGGCGATGAATGGTTATTAGGTCATAGTGTGCGAGATACGGAACAGGTGCGGAATGTAGCGATAGAGAACTCTAAAAATGCTAGTGAGCGACGTAAGCGACAGGCAGACAAACGGCGTAAGTTAGAAGTCTATCGTATAGGTGATTATGTGAAACTTAAGACTTTTGTGCGTTCAAATAAAGAACATAAAATCATGCGGAAATTTTCATTGTTGTATAAAGGGCCTTATGTTATTTCGGCAGTGGTATATCCGAACTGTTATACTTTAGTAGATCCAGTTTCAAATGAGATATTGGGTAACTACAATACTATAAATATAGCTAGGTATTATGTGAGGACGAATAAGGGCGTAGATAAATAAGACAGTGTATAAAAGTTATATAACTAAGCCGTAAGCTGTAAATTTGAGTAACTACTTTGTAGATTTAAGGATCTTGCATGGTTTAGAAAGGAACAAAAACAAAAAAATAAAAAAAATGTATATATATACAGGGTGATTAGGGGGCCTTGGAGCAAGAAAGAAGCATTTAACTTACTTTCTCCTAAGGATCACGATAGGTTAGGACTAACAGTACACCAGCGACTTATTTTAGTCAGAAAAAAAAATGTGATAATTCGAGATCATGGTCACCCTACTATTTCCCAAGAAAACTTATGTCAAGTGCATGGACTTAACAATACGGGTACGGCGCGCGGAGGCATAATTAATTTATTTTATTTTAAATCTTGTTGACACGTTTATTGACTTTGATGTGTTGTGACATTATTACTCATATATTATTAAGTATTCTATCAGAGATTTTGTTTTCTAAAAAGGTGAAATATTAAAAGTAGGGTGACCACGCATTTTGAGTCAATAATAATTTTTAAATAAAAATACGTAAATAACGAATCAACTTTATTTCAATTAAAATAAATACAGGTAGCATTTACTGAGTCAGAAAAAAATGGTTGGGATCACGACCCCGAAATCACCCTGTATATATAGTAATACGAATTAGGATAAGTTGCGGGTGTGCGAGGTTATAACTATACAGTTAGGTAGATAAATAAGACAAGACAGGGGAGAGCTCAATCGAGTTGTGTAAATATTATATGCATAATTGACGGATTCATCGGTCTGTGTACATGATTTGAGATGGTCGTGCATATAGAATAGATATGGACAAAGCATGGGTTAGCATTGGGGTAATGAGATCCTTGCGCCATGTTTAACTGAGATAAACAGTGTCTCAAGGTCTGGGAGAGGGCTGTAATGGTACATAAGAGTCAGTACATTTGATACTTCATTTTGCGTGACAGAGGGCTAGCCCATCGCCGCGCTGTATTGTTACACACATTGAATACAAGAGTCGGTTCAGTTAACGTTTGGGTTTTTGAGTAGCTCAGGGTTGGTTCCAGGAACAGAGGTCAGGTCAGGTTTTTTTGGCGCATTCCTGCGAAATGTGTAGGGATCAGAGCCGATTTGGCTGCGCGCTGAATAAATTATGAATAACTAAATAATGGAAGGTTATTATGGAACGATACGGAGAAAGCTATTATGTTGACTGCAAATATACAATTGCGTTTGTTTGTACGATGTGGCGAGTTTGACATCACGGGTTTGAATATCATTCTAGTGATCTTTGTCTAAGACGCTAGCGGTCGGGAAGGCTTAATTAATCGCAACAAGCTTTTATGGTCAGAGATCAACAGATTCTGTGTATCGGCAATACCAAATGATTTGAGTGATAGCCAATGGTTGATTAGAAACTATGCGTACACACAATTTGTACAACAGCGGATCTGCATGGCATGGTTGAAATTAGACCCTGTGTAGTTAGTGATAAGAAGCTTTCGCTTGGGCAGCGCGTATTCGCAAAGGACGCCATTTTTTTCCAGACATGTGGGGTCTATAAATACAAAGGCGTGGGAGGGGAGAGCATTCAGTCTCTGCGTCAAGCTGCTGTGACATTCTTCTTTCAGTAATTCTAGACAGTTTCGGTCTGCCGTTTTACGCGTCTGAACTGGACGGATTGTGATTGCGTGTTACAGTGGATTTTCGTGAGTGTCTGAAGCGCCGAGATATACCTCGGTTCCTATCTTTTAAATCAACCTACCCTAAATTCCAAAACTATCCTTGGGTCGTTAGATAAGAACTTGTAGGTAATTGATCTGAGTCTGAGTCTGGGCTTGGAGCGACCCTAAATTCCTTTTTCCTTCACCATAGGGTTCCTGGATTGGCTCTTAGGATATTCGCGGGCTAATCCTCTCCTCATTCCTTTCGAGTAGCGAGTTTTGAAATTCTCATACACACAGTCATTAAACATACAAACACAGTCAAATCAAACTCAACCATTTTCGAGTGGTGTCGATAATGGACGTGGTATAACACTAGGATTTTAGACTAGGCTAGACAGGAGTTTAGTTGCGGCTAAACCTAGGTTGGCAGGGCATAGGGAGACTGTTTGATCGATGAGGTTCCGCGGATGGAAATAACAAATTCAGAACAAAGTTAAACCGGTGTCAACACAGATAACCTATCCTGTTGATATTTTGACATTTGAGTGTTGTCGGGGACGCGCGAAGAGATCAAATTACAGTCTAAAGTTCATTGTTTAGGACCGGGTAGATTGTTTTGCTTTGCCTTGGAACGGTTTGGATTCAAGTTGCATCTTTAAATTAAATGTAAATTTCGCTGGAGGTCTAATGTGTAGGCTGAGTCAAATATATATGATTGGGCTCGGTCGAGGACGTGCTGAGGTCAGTGGAATTCATAGATCGGTATTTACCGAAGTATGCACTTCGCTATGGTGTGGGTTAGATCTCCAAAAGCGCTAATGACAACGTTTCGATAACATCCAGCTCAAATTGCGCAGAGTTGAAGGTTTCAAAACGTTACGGACCTTTTGAGGTAACCGCTAGTTAAAACCCATTTCTGAAAATCAAATCGCAATTGTGTAAACCGGTCTATTCGGATCGTTATTGCCGTGAACTAAATATATATAATTGGAACCACCACAAGCCGCTACTAGCGAGCACATGAAATATCATTGAGTACTCACGTCGTAAAACTACGACGGATATCTATACGATATCCCAATCAAATATTATAAATTGTGGTCGTCCACTAAAAGAAGTTCCAAGCGCCCATATATAAAAAAAAAAACAAATGGTACCATCACACAAAATACAACAACGATCGATCTGGCGCAATACACCGCTATCTGATGCGAAATACCGGCTTGCGGGCATATATGCTTTCTCTGTCTAATTTGAAACTCTAACTTCCTGAACCAATCTTCCGTTCGACTATTGTACGCCTAACGAACTTCTCAACGAACGAGAAATTCAGACTTATCATTCTCAACTTACAATTTTTACAGCTGAATCGGGACATCTCTTTTTGGGGTAGATAGAATAGACGATCATAGCTACTGATAGGGGTGGCTCGACCTTAGCCTTTAATGCCGTTACAGTGTCTTATATGTATTTCTTTAAATTGGTGAGAACGAGTCAGAAACACCATTGTATTACTTCTGCTGATGAAGTCAACAGCACTTTTAATTTAAAAAATATTATAATTTACCACAAATATTCTATAACACGAATTGTTCTGATTTTATCCGACAGTAGCCGAATCACATCCTAAATTCTCTACTAAAGTACGGTCGCCGCTACTACTAATACTAGTCTTTTTCGCTCACGCGTAAATTATATTGGCGTGGCGCTCGCACAGTTAAATTGTGAGCATGAAGGCGATATCATTTACGCGTGAGCGAAAGATACAAGTAGCTACGAGTCAATGTGCAAAATTCTTAATTCATGCGAACGTACTTTACTGTACATATTTTTAAAGCAGACAGAAAGATTTGACATTCTTTGTTATTTTTTTTAATACGTTTACTGTGGTAATGTGACGGAAAAAGTATGATAATGTGGCAAGGAAGGTAATTTGGTAAAAGTGAGAAGTAATAGAAGGCGTTACTGAACGATCCGGGTTTATTGATCCTCGTAATCCTCTTGAGTATTAAAATGTGTAAACTACCCTCACATTTCAATGAGTTGGGCATCGATATAAATACTAAGGATAGGCCTTCCCGTACTTAATTTCTTACCATTTTGAGGCTAAGAAAAATAGCGCCCCTGTCGGAATTCATCGGAACCAAGACAGTACGAAAAATTGTAACGGCGTCACGGTCGGTCACGTTCCGATTTGTGTTGTATAGACACAATATTAGGAAAGTTCATCTACGGATAACTCTCAAATACCCGGTGACTTTTCATCGGTGATTAGGAGTAGAAATAAAATATATCTAGCTAAAATTTAACTTAAGGGGCGAGGTCACACGCAATTACCTCATGTTTAATTAATAAAAAGTTGAAACATAATTCAATAGGCATATTAATTTTTGTCTTTGCCGTTAAATTATGAAAGAGGATGTAAGCTCATTAGTAGCGTGACTTGGAATTTAAGATCTTGATTTTGATTTTTAAGTACCTAATCATAGAAAAAGTTATGAAAATTGGTACCTGATATCACTGATTTAGTCATCGTGTATAAAATAGAGTATTTAGCAATACATTACACGCGTAACATAGCGTCACGCCTTTTCCCATACGGGCTGGCAGAGGCACAACTGTCTAAAAGTGAGCACATTTTCAGACTAAAAGTGAGCACATTGACTCTGTCACCCAGTATGGGAAACCGCGGATAGTGTACCTTGTATTTCAACGTAAATACGACGAAACGTAATTAATTACATTTGTAAATTAAAACGAAAACAGTGAAATACAAACTCTAGCTGACTGAAATAGGGGGGGGGGGGTAACCAAATGACATTACGAATAGTAATCTAATGACATTACGAATAGTAATCTTGACATTACGAATAGAAAAATTACCAAATCGGATCGTTTTTCAAATATAGGAAGTCGCACGTCGCTACAAAGTTACGTCAGTCGAATGGTTGGTTTTCGTTTGAGGATTTTTTCGAGAACAATATTTTATATATAATCAATTTAAAGCCAATAGTAATTGAAAATATAATACTTACTTGTGATACGACACTCCCTGTTTTTGTGTTTTGCGATTTGGGTATGATTTACACCTTTTTACGTCGCAGGTCACCATTTTTGTTTTTGCTGCCGATATGTCAATCGGCTGTCACCGTCCAAGCGCGACTGCTGATTGCAAACAGTCCAATTTTCCCGATTTTGTACTGTCTTTGTAGCGACACTTTCAAGCGCTCCGTGCCCTGTCCCTACTATTCAAGTCTGTGGAGTTGGGCTAATCATTTGTCAAGGCTCTGCAAGAATTAAAAAAAGACTTATGAAGTTAAGAGTAAATAAAAACGATGATAAGCTTTATGCCTACCCAGAATGAATGAAACAACAACAGATATATATTGGGACGCCAGATATTTGCAAAATTATTCATACTGTGTTTAGTTTGGCATCCATATATGTTTTTGGTTTGTTATTTCAGTAAAAAAGTAATGTTTGTATTGTTTTGTAGCGCCCTAATTATGTTTTTATTGTTCTTACTGTCACTTTGTGACAAATTTGAATTTATTTATTCTAGATGGACCATTTTTTAAGAAGATTTATACATATATGCGGACACCAGATATATCAAAATCGTAGATATCGTGTTCAGTTTGCCGCCGATATATGTGTTTGTTTTAATATCTCAGTAAACAATAATCTTTGTGTTTTGTTTTGCAGGGCACTAGTTGTGGTTCCGTTATAAAAATAATGTTACTAACTTAGTAATAAATATGTGTTAGTTAATTCCAGGCTGCATATTTTTGAGACACATATACGGATGCCAGATGGGATAAAAAAGTTACACCGTATTTGGTTTTGCGTCCGAATATTGTAGATTTTTTATGTGTTTTAAATTTTTAGGGACATAGGAGCCAAAAATCTTTCAAAACATGTATGGGACTTGTCTAAATAATACCAACGTTTATTTTTCTATTTCACTGTTTAGGATTATCAGTTCAGTGATCTTATAACATCAATAAATAATGTTATTTTCATATTGTTTTGTTGTTTTGGCTCCTTCATCCGCCTACGCCGTCTACCCGGCTCGTAATATCTATCCAGATTGCTGTCTTCTAGAGCACCCCACACTGCCCGCGTAGTCTGTCATTCGATACTGTGCGGTGCTTGTGTACGGTGCTTTTAAAGGGATTGTGTTTCTGTCCGTCGAACATATGTTTCTGGGATTGTTTTTGCATTCTAAGCTTTGCAAGCAAATCAGACCGTTGTCTCTTGTAGTAAAGCTTAAATTTGTATGCTTGCAGTTATCGGATGTTTGGCAACGTCGCATAAACACGTGGACGTTATATAGTCGATAATGTAAAAAATATTTTAAAATATACGGCGGATGTTCTTTAGATGTTATTATGGAAGGGAGTTGAGATTGGTTGCTTAGTGATTGGCAATATACATATATTTGTATTTCAACATTATAGAGTTTATGATTAAAAAAAGATTGTAACTGTCGTCAGATAGGTTCAATATGTCAGTATACATTCAAAAAGTTTCAATAAGTCAACGTCATCTGGTGGACGCCACAATAATGCAAAGTGAAAGGACGCCAAATAGGTTGCGGGATTTATATATATATATCCCCTACCCCTCGGATGTGATTAGAAGTGGACGTGTTTTCTGTCGTATTTATTTGCTTGCGAAATAAAATCAATCACCGGAGCCTTTTATTACACAAAGAACTAAGCGTCCAAGGGACTCCAGTAACTCTAATCCTAGCGAATTCTCCGACCTCAAGGATATGATACTGCGGATGATGTCCAGCTGGACAACTTGGAAAAGCATATACTGGATATTAAAAGACAAACGACAAACATTGAGACCACACATTCAGATATCGAAAAGGCAATGACTCACATCTCTGACCAAATGACATGTTTTGAGGCAAAAATTGTGAAGTTGGAAAGGGAAAACAAGTCCTTATCAGCCGAAATTGTCACGGCTCAGAGCAGAATTGACACCATCGAACCATATACGACAAAATCGTCAATAGAAATACGACACGTACCTAAACAGAGCAATGAAACTAAAAAGGTTCTGTACGGGATGATAACCCAGCTATCCAAAACCCTCAACATTCAATTTAACCGCAGCGACATTCGAGACGTTTCCAGATCCCTCTCCAAGAAAGAAGAACAACTTTCTACAATCGTTGTTAAGTTTACCAACACATTGACCAAAGCACAATATCTAAATATGGCCAGGGACTACAACAAAAAGACAACACACACCTAGGACTCCCGGAGCCGAAATCACCAATCTACATTGGCGAGCTGCTGACGCCTGCTGCAAAAAAACTCTTTTACCTCACCAGAACCTTTGTAAAAGAGAGCCACTTCAACCACTGCTGGACAACAGAAGGAAAAATCTTGATAAAAGAAAATAATGACAGTCCGTATTTCCAAATTAAAAACGAAGCACACATATAGTGTCCCTAAAAAACCCTATTTCTGAATGACTACCCGATTGTACTATTCTCCTACGTAAAATGAGTCATATTTTTAGTTACCTACGATCCTGTTCAGCTTATATCAAAACACAATACACACCTTAATTTACACAAACAAATAACAAAACAATGCCAACTCAGTACGTTAACATCTGACTGTCAATACCTACTTTACCTTCGACGCTAAAATCCCACTATCAATATTGTACCCAAAGAGATTGCAGCACATTTATATTATTATATTTTTACACAAATTACCGGTTTCCTTACCAAACCAGTAAGCATACAAGTATTGATACCCTCCTAACAAAGCATTTCCAAATTACTCCTTTTCCATGGATAAAATAGACGATGCTTTTACGCAAAATCTAGATAACTTTTGTGTATCCACTGTCTTATCCTGTACTCCAAAACAAATCCAAACACATATTACAAAGCCCAACAATAAACTTAAAATACTATCAATCAATATTCGCTCAATAAACTGCAACTTCCATGGTTTCCTTACTCTTCTCACAAGATTAGACATAGATTGCGATATTTTAGTTCTGACTGAATGCTGGTTAAGTTGCCTTTCTAATTCCTACATACCTACGCTAGCAAACTATACCCCTATTTTAACAACTAAGCATCAGAATCAAAGTGACGGCGTTATTGTTTATGTAAGGTCCAAGCTCGCTCATACCTCAGAAGAACTTGATTTTAGGGGTTCAGCTTCTGGGCTTCTATTGAAATTAGATTCTGACATAGCTATATTATGCATCTACCGCTCTCCTTCTAATTACAACATTGATTTATTTTTAGAAACTTTAGACCATATTATTCCTACCTTATCATCATTTAAATCCCTAATTATAGCGGGTGACATAAACGTCTATATTATCCCAACCTCTCTGGACTCACGCTCTCATAACTATCTTTGCCACCTCTCATTCCATGGTATACTGCCAGCACACGATCTACCTACTAGATAAAATTGTTGTCTAGACCACCTGATGCTTAGAACCCAATCTCCATCACTCATGTTTATCCTCGACTGATACACAACTGATCATCACCCAACTCTCTTTATGCTTGACTCTAAACCCACACGAGATAAGTCTCCAGGAACAATTTCTATTATCAACTACGATGTCCTTGATAAAGACACTGAACAACTTGACTTTGCTCCTGTCCTTTCCTCGACTGATCCTGAGTCTGCAACAAATAATTTAATAACCAGTCTCTCTACAATAATTAATAAAAACACAATAGTAAA
Source organism: Argyresthia goedartella (assembly GCA_949825045.1). Taxonomy (NCBI): domain Eukaryota; kingdom Metazoa; phylum Arthropoda; class Insecta; order Lepidoptera; family Argyresthiidae; genus Argyresthia; species Argyresthia goedartella. The sequence goes on from OX463810.1 coordinate 20,453,368, forward strand.
AACCATCTCCAAAAAGCGAAAGCCCTGGATCTCTCCAGGACTCCTCCGATGCATGCATAACCGCGATCACCTCCATAAACAGCATAAAGCGAATAAAGATAATGAGATTTTAAGATTAACTTACGTCCGCTATAGAAACTTCTGTACAAAACTTTTGAAAAAAATAAAAAGACAGTATGACACAAACGAATTAAAAAAGCTGGTAATAATAGCAAACGTTTATGGGACACAATAAAAAGAATTTCAAACACTACACATACTATATCCGTGCCTAACCAACTTCTTTCTCCCCAACATTCTTGTAACAATGTAAATAACTTTTTTGTTAATATTGGAAAAACTTTGGCTGATAATGTTAGATGCTCACCTCTCCCTACGGGCTGCAGTGACCCCCCTCCTCAATTATCTAAAATTCCTGGTTCTTTTGTGTTGCTGAACACAGACGAAAACGAAGTTATTGGCACCATAAATTCCTTAAGACCCCTTGCTGCTACTGGCTGGGATGGCATTTCTCCAACAATTATATAATGATACTCCTTGATTCTCGCCCCTATTCTTAGTCACATTTTCAATCTTTGCATTCAAAAAGGCCATCATCCACCCTATCTTTAAAAGTGGAGATAGGTCATGCGCTACTAACTATCGCCCAATCGATGTGCTCACTGCCTTCTCGAAGCTCTTGGAACGCATTATTAATAATAGACTTACCAATTACCTAGAAATGCATAATATAATATCTCCCCAACAATTTGGCTTTCGTAAAAAGATCTCCACCGTTGATGCAGTTCTAAAGCTAACAGATAATATTGTAAAAAAACCGGTCAAGTGCGAGTCTAAATCGCACACGAAGGGTTCCGTACCACCGTTCAATGGAAGCGATGGTGTGGAGTGAATAGTTTGGATTTTACACAGCAAAATATTGTTTACAAAGTTATTGGTGCGGTTACTTTCACACTCCATGTACGTAACCAGGTGCATCCATAAGTTTGTATGTGGTATTGAAAGAATTGTTGTATGGGAGCCCCCTTAAATATTTCTTTTATCCTGTTTTTTTGTATTTGTTGTTATAGCGGCAACAGAAATACATAATCTGTGAAAATTTCAACTCTCTAGCTAGCTAGGTTCTTGAGATACAGCCTGGTGACAGACGGACGGACGGACGGACGGACGGACGGACAGCGAAGTCTTAGTAATAGGGTCCCGTTTGGAACCCTTCGGGTACGGAACCCTAAAAAATAAACAACAACAAGAAAACTCTCGCGGTTTTCCTTAATTTAGCAAAAGCGTTTGACACCGTAGCGATCCCAATTCTTCTCACCAAACTATATTCTATCGGTATCAGAGGCACTCAGTACAACTTTTTCGGATCATATCTTACGGGCCGATCACAAATGGTCAAAATAGGCCCCCACACGAGTGACGAATCGCAAATATCATACGGTGTACCGCAAGGTAGTATATTAGGGCCCACACTCTTCCTCATATTTATTAATGACATGTGTAACATATCACTTAAAAATGGCACTATTATTACATAAGCCGATGATACAGTTCTCCTCTTTAATAGTTTTAGTTGGGCCGATCTCCAAAAGACAACTCAATCAGGTTTCAATGTTGTCGCAAAATGGCTTTCCACACACTTTCTAACTTTGAACACTTCTAAAACTAAATTTATACCCTTCTCTCCCACATCCGCCAATCAATCAAAATTACCAATTGTTATCCAAGCTCACTCCTGCCGCGATCCTCTACTGTGCCAATGCCCCTCCATAGACCGTACAGACATATTTAAATACTTAGGAATCACGTTAGATAAACACCTTAACTTTAAAACCCACATTGATCTGCTTACATCTAGACTTAGGAAATTAATGTACGTATTTAAATCTATCCGCCACACTGCCCCCCTAAATGTAATTAAAACAATGTATCTTGCTCTAGCCCATTCTATAATTACATATTGTATACCGTGTTGGGGTGGTGCAATAAAAACACATCTCAAACTACTGGAAGTGGCCCAACGCGGAATATTGAAGGTGGCCACCAAACGACCTATCAGCTACCCTACTACTAAATTATACAGTGACTGCGACGTCCTAACTGTCAGACAGCTCTTTATTTACAACACCGTGATTCATCAACACATTAATACACCTTTCTATGAAACGTCGCAAAGACTTAATTTGTAATACTCCCTTGCCAAAGCTTAGTTTTACAAAAAGGTATCAGTTATATCTTGGCCCAAAACTATATAATAAGATAAATAACATACACTTCGTATTTAACAAACCCACATATCAATGTAAAACGAATGTGTCTACACTACTAAAATCCTTAACTTATGATGAAACAGAAAACTTTATAATGTAATACAATTAGTTACGTACTTATCCACTCACACTCACACTCACATACACGCACACGAACCCTCGAACACACGCACCCTCTAACTGAGGCGTGTAGCATGTGTAGTGATAAATAAAATAATCAGTAAAAACATTCACTGAGAAAAACACGTATAATTTATTTTATAATAAATTAATCGCAACAAGCTTTTATGGTCAGCGATCAACAGATTCTGTGTAATGGCAATACCAAATGATTTGAGTGATAGCCAATGGTTGATTAGAAACTATGCGTACACACAATTTGTAGAACGGCGGATCTGCATGGCATGGTTGAAATTAGACCCTGTGTAGTTAGTGATAAGAAGCTTTCGCTTGGGCAGCGCGTGTTCGCAAAGGACGCCATTTTTTCCAGACATGTGGGGTCTATAAATACAAGAGCGTGGGAGGGGAGAGCATTCAGTCTCTGCGTCAAGCTGCTGTGACATTCGTCTTTCAGTAACTCTAGACAGTTTCGGTCTGCCGTTTTACGCGTCTGAACTGGACGGATTGTGATTGCGTGTTACAGTGGATTTTCGTGAGTGTCTGAAACGCCGTGATATACCTCGGTTCCTATCTTTTAAATCAACCTACCCCAAATTCCAAAACTATCCTTGGGTCGTTAGATAAGAACTTGTAGGTAATTGATTTGAGTCTGAGTCTGGGCTTGGAGCGACCCTAAATTCCTTTTTCCTTCACCATAGGGTTCCTGGATTGGCTCTTAGGATATTCGCGGGCTAATCCTCTCCTCATTCCTTTCGAGTAGCGAGTTTTGAAATTCCCACACACACAGTCATTAAACATACAAACACAGTCAAATCAAACTCAACCATTTTCGAGTGGTGTCGATAATGGACGTGGTATAAATAACAAATTCAGAACAAAGTTAAACTGGTGTCAACACAGATAACCTATCCTGTTGATATTTTGACATTTGAGTGTTGTCGGAGACGCGCGAAGAGATCAAATTACAGTCTAAAGTTCATTGTTTAGGACCGGGTAGATTGTTTTGCTTTGCCTAGGAACGGTTTGGATTCAAGTAGCATCATTAAATTAAATGTAAATTTCGCTGGAGGTCTAATGTGTAGGCTGAGTCAAATATATATGATTGGGCTCGGTCGAGGACGTGCTGAGGTCAGTGGAATTGATAGATCGGTATTTACCGAAGTATGTACTTCGCTATGGTGTGGGTTTGATCTCCAAAAGCGCTAATGACAACATCCAGTTTCGATAACATCCAGCTCAAATTGCGCAGAGTTGAAGGTTTCAAAACGTTACGGACCTTTTGAGGTAACTGCTAGTTCAAACCCATTTCGGAAAATCAAATCGCAATTGTGTAAACCGGTCTATTCGGATCGTTATTGCCGTAAACTAAATATATATAAATGGAACCACCACAAGCCGCTACTAGCGAGCACATGAAATATCATTGAGTACTCACGTCGTAAAACTACGACGGATATCTATACGATATCCCAAACAAATATTATAAATTGTGGTCGACCACTAAAAGAAGTTCCAAGCGCCCATATATACAAAAAAACCAAATGGTACCATCACACAAAATACATCAACGATCGATCTGGCGCAATACACCGCTAACTGATGCGAAATACCGGCTTGCGGGCATATATGCTTTCTCTGTCTAATTTGAAACTCTAACTTCCTGAACCAATCTTCCGTTCGACTATTGTACGCCTAACGAACTTCTCAACGAACGAGAAATTCAGACTTATCATTCTCAACTTACAATTTTTACAGCTGAATCGGGACATCTCTTTTTGGGGTAGATAGAATAGACGATCATAGCTACTGATAGCGGTGGCTCGACCTTAGCCTTTAATGCCGTTACAGATTTTCTGGTGCCGAGACCGATATATGGATATCCTAGATAGTCTGATATCTAGATATTCTATAAGAATCAAGGTCTAACGCGTTACTTTAAAAATAACACAACGTAGAAACTATTTTAAACAGTTCAGTTTTGTCAGTAAGAAATAAGCAACAACAAAAAAAGGGGCATTGTTTTCACAATTCTTCGGACGAGCTACGACGGTTTAGTGTTCAGGAAATGGGCCGGCCTAGAAAAAACGTTAGTCGGGTTGTACAAGACGACTCACTTTCGCAGACAAGTGTTTTAAATAATGAGATGGCGTCAGGACAGGTGATTCAATTGTTATCTGAAATAGTGAGCAGATTAGACAGTTTGGAACGGGGTTCAAGTACAAGTAATACTTCGGACAGACAGACGGACAGACAGGAACTAGAGACGTTTGAACAATCGGTAGAAAAACGTCAATCATGCTTAGTGAAAATGACACAGAAGTTGCCAACATTCGATGGGCGGAGTTCGGAATATCCGATGATTTTCTTAAGAGATTTAAAGGCTTATTTTAAAGTCTCGGGAGATACTTCGAGGGCTTTGATATGGGCAACGGATAGTTTGGTAGGAATTGCAAAAGTTCGAATGAGCATATACAGAGACTCATGGCGAACTTATTCGGATTTTGAAAAAGATTTCAGAGAGGTATTCTGGGGTGATCATGAACAGGAATTAATTAAACAAAGATTCCTAACCGCGAAGTTCGATTCTAAGAAAGGTCAAAGTATGGAAGAATTCTTTGTCTCTCAATTGAATAGCATATATGAGCTTACGATACCGTTTACTGATACGGAGAAGATCAACACGATTTTCAGACAGTTGCCGCGCGATATTCAGGTAGCGTTTTTTGCTAGAAAGGAACCAATGACTATACGAGATGCGGTCGAGTTCCTTCGGCATTTAGAACGAAATGTCGATGGGGGATTAAGTGCGTTGCAGAGTTCGGAGACAATGAATACGAACGACGTAAGGCGGAATAGCTACATGCGAGGGCAATATCGTGCTTTGCGAGTAAATACGATGCGATATAACGCGGTGAGTCGTAGGAATAATTATAACGCGGGAACAAAGGCACGCAACGAATTTGGGACGCGCGCTCGCGGTTATTTTCGCGGTAGAGGTAGGCAGCCTCAGGCTAGTTTCAAGGCAATAGATTTCCAAAGGGGCAATGATATTTCAGGAAATACAGAGGCAGGGCAAAGTTCAAGTGACAGGAATAATGCGATAAATCAGAATTCAAAAAACTAGTGGACTCGCGCGGGTCGTTCGCGCTCAGATATTTATTACGTTTTGGATGGACAGCCGATCAAATTGAAAGAAAGCATAGACTGTATGTATGATTTGTGTAATTTGGATTCGAACGTGGGTGTGAATGAATTTATTCAATTACTAGCGCATAAAGCGCATGGATATGCCGTGTGTTTAGATGAAAAATCGAGATCGAATTGTAGAGATCGAAATGACAGGCGTTTACATACGATATTCAGAGACGACGATTCGACTGAGTGTGGGCGCGATTTATGTAGTACCTTGACATTACCTGAGATAGATGTGTGTATTGAAAATATTGTTGTAAGGAGTTTGATTGATTCGGGGAGCGAAATCAGTGTAATTAGTCGGGGAGTGTACGATGAAGTATGCAGGCAAATGGGAAAACCAACGGAAATACCGATCCCAAGTTTGAGAATCACAGGTGTGTTTGGGGTCAGTAAAGAAAAGGTTGATAAGTTAGTCACGTTACCATTAACAATAGGTGAATGCGTTATCGATACTCCAATGCTAGTATTAACAAGGGTGCCTAAAGATTTAATTTTAGGGTTTGATTTTATGCAACAAACGCGAGCCAGTTTAATGTGTGAGGGAAATAAGAGGCTAATTATACGAAGCGCCGGGCGGATGTGTGAAATACCATTAGGTACTGGCCCTAATCAGGATTCTTGCTGTTGTACAATGGAAGTACAGAACCAAGATACCAGTAGAAAAATGATAGAGGAATATGTGAATAATTCATCAATACCTAATGTACGTATTCAAATCTATCCGCAACACTGCCCCTCCAAATGTAATTAAAACAATGTATTTTGCTCTAGTCCAATCTATAATTACTTATTGTATACCGTGTTGGGGTGGTGCCACTAAAACACACCTCAAACCACTGGATGTTGCCCAACGCGGAGTACTAAAGGTGGCTACCAAACGTCCTATCCTCTACCCTACTACAAAATTATACAGTGACTGCGACGTCCTAACAGTCAGACAGCTCTTTATTTACAACACCGTGATTCATCAGCATATCAATACACCCTTCTACGAAACCTCCAAACGTCGCAACGACTTAATTTGTAATATTCCCTTGCCAAAGCTTAGTTTTACAAAAAGGCATCACTTATATCTTGGTCCAAAACTTTATAATAAGATAAATAACATAAATTTTGTATTTAACAAACCCACATATGAATGTAAAAAGAATGTGTCTACACTACTAAAAACCTTAACGTATGATGAAACAGAATTTTTTATAGTGTAATATAATTGGTTACGTACTTATCCACTCACACTCTCTCTCTCTCTCTCTCACACACACACACACACACACACACACACCCTCACACACACACACACACACACACACACACACACACACAACACACGCACACACACACACACCACACAGCCTCAAACTGAGGCATGCAGCATGTTAGTTATTAAAATTTTATTCTGTGTCCTTCCTTCTGAGGAAACATTTTGTCAAGCACATTGTTTAAATTTAATTTTGTTTGTTCTTATTTTAATTATTGCTTGTATCACTTTTACTGCTTAAAACATGACGCCACCGAATCACTGTAACGATCCTCGTAAGAGGCACGGGCCTACTTAATCATAAATACAGGCTACCTGTTAGCCTAGTTATGATAGTAGTCGAAAAACTATCTCCTTGTTATGTATGTTTTTACTATGAATAAAGATTTATTATTATTATTATATTATTATTATTATTACCTGTTGAACACAAAACAAAGTTATTACCGGTGTTAAATAAACATGCAGAGTTGTTTAGCGATAGGGTAGGTCGGACAAATAAATATATACATGAGATAAAAATTAGAGATGAAACGCCTTTCGTAAAACGAAGCTATCCCATACCGTGCGCATATCGCGATAAAGTAACAAAACGATTGGAAGAAATGGAACCAAACAAACCCTCGTTCAGAGGCATCACAAAACCCGTGAAGGGTTGCCCTGTAATCCCCAGCAGGGACCAATTTCCTCGGCAGCGATACCATTATTTATGAGGCCCAACCATTTTGCTAAATCATTCGATACAATGCAGCCCTGAGCTCCAGAATCTAATAGGGCGCGAACGTATGTTGGGTTGCCCGCCAAATCCCAAACAAGCACAGAGGCGATCGGAAACACCACCGTCTCCGGTTGGGGGGCAACAAATTGTTGGGCCGCAAATTCCTAGCGAGGGCCCCCGGGGCCCCACTCTGCTTGTAACCGATCAGGTAGGCAGCTATACGCCAGAGGGTCCCATTGTACAAATGGCCCACGCGCCGGTTCCATTGCCACCCTACGACGCCCCCCGAAGGGGGGTGGGCGTGAATTCAACCGTGGCCGCTCCATGAGCGGGGGGGACATCACATGTGACCGACGAGGACGAGGCGACGAGCGGGGCGACAACTGAGGCGGCGTCCGAACCGCACCCGCATAGCTCGACGGTGTCCCATGCCACCCGCCCGTTACGGCCTGCTCAACACACCCAATGTCCCGCTGGGTCGGATGCTGAGTCGCAACCGAAAACTCAGGGCCCCCCATGTGATGACCCTGAGTGCGGCCCTGCACCCCTGTACTGCCCTGTGCACGTGGGAACGTTGGCCCCTGAGTTGCGCTCCGAGTCGCAAACGAATTCTCAGGGCCCCATGCCGTGTCACCCTGGGTACGGCCCTGTGGAGTTTGTTGGCCGGACCGGTTCATGCACAACAGATTGTTGTGGGCCCCACCACAATATCCGCACATTTTCGTGCGCGTGCAGTCCCTAGCCATGTGTGGCCCGAGGCACAGGAAACACCAGCTCCGCTGCTTGGCCATCCGGCGCCGTCCCTGAACCCTAAGTTCCCCGAACTTATTGCAATTGGCCACAGCATGGCCAATCTGCCTACAACATGGGCAGGTCTCACTATGTGGGGTCAATGCACTCACAGTCCCATACGACTGCCGGTTGGTGCGGTCCTTCCTCGTCGGAGGGCCCCTACTCACAGCGCTCCCGGCAGCTCTCTGTGGCTCCGAAGGATGGGTGACCGTCAACCCCAAATTCTCTGCCCGTCGAGCCTCCTCTTCCAAGAATCCGACCAAGTCGGAGAAGGCGGGCAGGTCCTCGGCCGACCTCCCGTGAGACTGTTCGAAACGAGTCTGCACGTCAGCGGGTAGGCGGGAAAGTACAATGTACAGCAGTAGGTACGACCATTCACCAACCGGAAGTTCAAGATTCTCTAGAGCCTTGGTGACGGACAACAACGGGTTCAAAACCTCCGTCTGTATGGCCCCGACCTTGTTCACAACCGGGATACTAAACAAACGGTTCAGTTGGGCATCGGCCAACCTCCGTTTGTTATGGTAACGTCTGACCAACAATTGTCTGGCCGTTTCATAGTTACCCTGCGTAACTGTCAAATGAGAGACCAGCTCCCTAGGCTCACCCCTCAATGCTGCCACCAGCTGAGCCATCTTGACAGACTTGGTAATGTCCGATCGCATGTGCACCAAACTGTCGAACAGATTGATGAAGCTCATCCATTCACCGGACACTCCGTCAAAAGTAGGCATAGTTATGGCCGGTAACCTGGACCCTGAACCCTGAAGCGGCAGAGGTGCTTCAATGTCACCACCATGGCTGGACTCGCGCTGTCTACGTATGTCCGCAGCCTTCTGCGTGATAGCAGCTGCCATCTCCATACATTGGTCGACATCCCCTAGCAACCGTGACAGCCTGTCAGGTGCGCAACCATCAACTGATTCCGCCTGCGCGGACAATTCGAGCACCCTATTGTAACGTTCCCCAAAAAGCGAAAGCCCTGGATCTCTCCAGGACTCCTCCGATGCATGCATAACCGCGATCACCTCCATAAACAGCATAAAGCGAATAAAGATAATGAGATTTTAAGATTAACTTACGTCCGCTATAGAAACTTCTGTACAAAACTTTTGAAAAAAATAAAAAGACAGTATGACACAAACGAATTAAAAAAGCTGGTAATAATAGCAAACGTTTATGGGACACAATAAAAAGAATTTCAAACACTACACATACTATATCCGTGCCTAACCAACTTCTTTCTCCCCAACATTCTTGTAACAATGTAAATAACTTTTTTGTTAATATTGGAAAAACTTTGGCTGATAATATTAGATGCTCACCTCTCCCTACGGGCTGCAGTGACCCCCCTCCTCAATTATCTAAAATTCCTGGTTCTTTTGTGTTGCTGAACACAGACGAAAACGAAGTTATTGGCGCCATAAATTCCTTAAGACCCCTTGCTGCTACTGGCTGGGATGGCATTTCTCCAACAATTATATAATGATACTCCTTGATTCTCGCCCCTATTCTTAGTCACATTTTCAATCTTTGCATTCAAAAAGGCCATTATCCACCCTATCTTTAAAAGTGGAGATAGGTCATGCGCTACTAACTATCGCCCAATCGATGTGCTCACTGCCTTCTCGAAGCTCTTGGAACGCATTATTAATAATAGACTTACCAATTACCTAGAAATGCATAATATAATATCTCCCCAACAATTTGGCTTTCGTAAAAAGATCTCCACCGTTGATGCAGTTCTAAAGCTAACAGATAATATTGTAAAAAAACCGGTCAAGTGCGAGTCTAAATCGCACACGAAGGGTTCCGTACCACCGTTCAATGGAAGCGATGGTGTGGAGTGAATAGTTTGGATTTTACACAGCAAAATATTGTTTACAAAGTTATTGGTGCGGTTACTTTCACACTCCATGTACGTAACCAGGTGCATCCATAAGTTTGTATGTGGTATTGAAAGAATTGTTGTATGGGAGCCCCCTTAAATATTTCTTTTATCCTGTTTTTTTGTATTTGTTGTTATAGCGGCAACAGAAATACATAATCTGTGAAAATTTCAACTCTCTAGCTAGCTAGGTTCTTGAGATACAGCCTGGTGACAGACGGACGGACGGACGGACGGACGGACGGACAGTGAAGTCTTAGTAATAGGGTCCCGTTTGGAACCCTTCGGGTACGGAACCCTAAAAAATAAACAACAACAAGAAAACTCTCGCGGTTTTCCTTAATTTAGCAAAAGCGTTTGACACCGTAGCGATCCCAATTCTTCTCACCAAACTATATTCTATCGGTATCAGAGGCACTCAGCACAACTTTTTCGGATCATATCTTACGGGCCGATCACAAATGGTCAAAATAGGCCCCCACACGAGTGACGAATCGCAAATATCATACGGTGTACCGCAAGGTAGTATATTAGGGCCCACACTCTTCCTCATATTTATTAATGACATGTGTAACATATCACTTAAAAATGGCACTATTATTACATAAGCCGATGATACAGTTCTCCTCTTTAATAGTTTTAGTTGGGCCGATCTCCAAAAGACAACTCAATCAGGTTTCAATGTTGTCGCAAAATGGCTTTCCACACACTTTCTAACTTTGAACACTTCTAAAACTAAATTTATACCCTTCTCTCCCACATCCGCCAATCAATCACAATTACCAATTGTTATCCAAGCTCACTCCTGCCGCGATCCTCTACTGTGCCAATGCCCCTCCATAGACCGTACAGACATATTTAAATACTTAGGAATCACGTTAGATAAACACCTTAACTTTAAAACCCACATTGATCTGCTTACATCTAGACTTAGGAAATTAATGTACGTATTTAAATCTATCCGCCACACTGCCCCCCTAAATGTAATTAAAACAATGTATCTTGCTCTAGCCCATTCTATAATTACATATTGTATACCGTGTTGGGGTGGTGCAATAAAAACACATCTCAAACTACTGGAAGTGGCCCAACGCGGAATACTGAAGGTGGCCACCAAACGACCTATCAGCTACCCTACTACTAAATTATACAGTGACTGCGACGTCCTAACTGTCAGACAGCTCTTTATTTACAACACCGTGATTCATCAACACATTAATACACCTTTCTATGAAACGTCGCAAAGACTTAATTTGTAATACTCCCTTGCCAAAGCTTAGTTTTACAAAAAGGTATCAGTTATATCTTGGCCCAAAACTATATAATAAGATAAATAACATACACTTCGTATTTAACAAACCCACATATCAATGTAAAACGAATGTGTCTACACTACTAAAATCCTTAACTTATGATGAAACAGAAAATTTTATAATGTAATACAATTAGTTACGTACTTATCCACTCACACTCACACTCACATACACGCACACAAACCCTCGAACACACGCACCCTCTAACTGAGGCGTGTAGCATGTGTAGTGATAAATAAAATAATCAGTAAAAACATTCACTGAGAAAAACACGTATAATTTATTTTATAATAAATTAATCGCAACAAGCTTTTATGGTCAGCGATCAACAGATTCTGTGTAACGGCAATACCAAATGATTTGAGTGATAGCCAATGGTTGATTAGAAACTATGCGTACACACAATTTGTAGAACGGCGGATCTGCATGGCATGGTTGAAATTAGACCCTGTGTAGTTAGTGATAAGAAGCTTTCGCTTGGGCAGCGCGTGTTCGCAAAGGACGCCATTTTTTCCAGACATGTGGCGTCTATAAATACAAGAGCGTGGGAGGGGAGAGCATTCAGTCTCTGCGTCAAGCTGCTGTGACATTCGTCTTTCAGTAACTCTAGACAGTTTCGGTCTGCCGTTTTACGCGTCTGAACTGGACGGATTGTGATTGCGTGTTACAGTGGATTTTCGTGAGTGTCTGAAGCGCCGTGATATACCTCGGTTCCTATCTTTTAAATCAACCTACCCCAAATTCCAAAACTATCCTTGGGTCGTTAGATAAGAACTTGTAGGTAATTGATCTGAGTCTGAGTCTGGGCTTGCAGCGACCCTAAATTCCTTTTTCCTTCACCATAGGGTTCCTGGATTGGCTCTTAGGATATTCGTGGGCTAATCCTCTCCTCATTCCTTTCGAGTAGCGAGTTTTGAAATTCCCACACACACAGTCATTAAACATACAAACACAGTCAAATCAAACTCAACCATTTTCGAGTGGTGTCGATAATGGACGTGGTATAACACTAGGATTTTAGACTAGGCTAGACAGGAGTTTAGTTGCGGCTAAACCTAGGTTGGCAGGGCATAGGGAGACTGTTTGATCGATGAGGTTCCGCGGATGGAAATAACAAATTCAGAACAAAGTTAAACTGGTGTCAACACAGATAACCTATCCTGTTGATATTTTGACATTTGAGTGTTGTCGGAGACGCGCGAAGAGATCAAATTACAGTCTAAAGTTCATTGTTTAGGACCGGGTAGATTGTTTTGCTTTGCCTTGGAACGGTTTGGATTCAAGTAGCATCATTAAATTAAATGTAAATTTCGCTGGAGGTCTAATGTGTAGGCTGAGTCAAATATATATGATTGGGCTCGGTCGAGGACGTGCTGAGGTCAGTGGAATTGATAGATCGGTATTTACCGAAGTATGTACTTCGCTATGGTGTGGGTTAGATCTCCAAAAGCGCTAATGACAACGTTTCGATAACATCCAGCTCAAATTGCGCAGAGTTGAAGGTTTCAAAACGTTACGGACCTTTTGAGGTAACTGCTAGTTCAAACCCATTTCGGAAAATCAAATCGCAATTGTGTAAACCGGTCTATTCGGATCGTTATTGCCGTGAACTAAATATATATAATTGGAACCACCACAAGCCGCTACTAGCGAGCACATGAAATATCATTGAGTACTCACATCGCAAAACTACGACGGATATCTATACGATATCCCAAACAAATATTATAAATTGTGGTCGACCACTAAAAGAAGTTCCAAGCGCCCATATATACAAAAAAACCAAATGGTACATTGGTACAATGGTAATTTGTTTGTTTGTGTTCAGGCTTCTCGGCACCTAATGACCTCGTAGGGGCCCATCAGCTACGAGGTAGCGTAGCGATCAGTTGCCAAGAAGTGTGAACGTCGGCGATTCACCGAGCTAATACTTATGGAGTCGATCTAACCTGGTCTGTGCTTCGGTCCCGTCAACCTCCTGTCTCTCTGCAAGGCCCGGGTGCACCCTAGGCTCTTCTTGGTAGACAGGTTCTTCAGCCAACCAGGTATGACTGGCAGGCCAGCTTCGATGAGCACAGTGTTCCAACACAGGTTATGTTACGTGGGAAAAAACCAATCGGCCACGTAAATGCGAACTTTATCTGGTTCGGGAAACCACAACACACTCAGCTATATAGACAATCCTGAGGGAAACCCGAATACATTCCAGATGGCTTGCGATTTAATTTCAATACCCTAACCAATACGCGTTACATTGCGAGGGCTTTCGTCTGTCAGTTGTCAAAAACTGCAAGGTTGGCAGCAACGTCAAATTCAAAATGGCCGTTCCGAAACCATCGATCGAATATCGATTTGGAATCGAACAATCACCCGCCCGGACAGGCACCCACCTGTCCCCTAATCTACGGGCAGCCGAGACAACGTTGCTACCGCTCGTTTTAGAACCGAGCCTCCTACTAGAACCTCCGCAGACCGGGGGGTCCCGTCCTTGCCAGGGAACAAGTTAACAATGCGCCCCCTGCGCCAACGTAGTGGCGGTAGGTTAGCATCCTTAACCAGAACGAGGTCACCAACACTAGGGGGGCTGGTTTTGTCAGTCCACTTAAGGCGCTGTTGTAAGATATGCAGATACTCGAGCGACCAACGCTTCCAGAAATTCTGAGTAAACTGCTGCAACATCTGATACCTTGACAACCGATACAATTTCACTCCCTCGAAGGGGTGCTCGGGCAACGCGTTAAGTGGCTGTCCTATCAAGAAATGGCCTGGGGTCAGAGCCTCCAGGTCATTTGGATCCGAGCTGAGCGGACACAACGGTCGCGAATTGAGAACGGCCTCGATCTTACAAAACAATGTCGCGAGCTCCTCAAAAGTCAGCGCGGTCTGACCTACTATACGCCCCAAGTGCGTCTTAGCTGACTTAACTACGGCCTCAAAAATCCCACCCCAGTGGGGGCAACTCGGTGGGCTGAAGGTCCTCTGTATACCCCGACGGGAGAGGGCCGTTCCAATATCCACTTTATTTACATTCAAAAAGTTGTCTATCTCTCGTAAGTATCGTTCCGCACCGACGTAGTTAGTGCCGTTATCAGAGCGGATCAAAGTTGGAAGTCCCCTTCGAGAAACAAACCTATCCAAACAAGCAATGAAAGCCTCTGTCGAGAGATCAGCAACGAGCTCGAGATGTACCGCCTTGGTGGATAAACAAACAAACACACATAGGTACGCCTTGTATTGCTTAGCGGTACGCAATCGTGAACTCTTCACCATAAACGGTCCGGCAAAATCCGTACCAACACCTGAAAACGGTCTGACCTCATTCACACGATCAGGGGGCAAGTCCCCCATGAGAGGTTGCATCGTGGCAGCCTTAAGTCGATAACAAGGCATGCACCGAAACACGATGTTCCGTATGACACGGCGGGCAGATAAGATCCAAAACTCCCGCTGGAGCGTGGCCAACAACGCGTTACAGCCAGCATGCGCGTTTTTAATATGACGATCAGTCACCAGCAATTCAAATAACTGTCCCCCCTTGGGGAGCAGAAGTGGGTGACGAGCCGAATACGACAGATTCGCATTGCGCAATCTTCCTCCTACCCGAAGTAACCCGGTCGAATCAACAAAGGGGTTGAGACGCGCGACGGCTCCCTTCAATTTCGAACGTCCACTTCGTATAATCTCCAATTCTGCCCCAAACTTCGAGGACTGTACCAACCGGACCAAATTCAGTAGCGACTCGTTTCGCTCTGCCGGAGTCAGAATAGGGTTCAACGTTCGCTGATCGCGAGGAGTACGACAATTTCGAGCGAATCTCCTAATCCAAGTGGACACGTTTATCAACTTGTCAAGTGAGCTATACCGGTCCAGCAGAAACCCGGCGTCAGGGTCCTCAGCCTTCTGGGTAACATGCACGGCCGTTCTGGGGCCATGATCCGAAGATACTACTACATGGCTGTGGGGCCAGTCCAATTCTCTCCTGGCAAGCCAGGGTGGTCCCCACCACAAATGGTGTCTAACGAGTTCAGGAGCCCGACATCCCCTGGATGCACAATCAGACGGGTTCAATTCTCCTGGTACATGTCTCCAGGTCAGTGGGACCTCAGACGACACAATCTGGGAGACACGGTTCGCAACAAAAACCTCTAAGTTATGGACCGAAGCCTTCAGCCAGCACAAAACAATCTGGCTGTCCGTCCACGCGTACACCGTATCCTCCAAAACCACTGACCCACGCAACACTGTGAGAGTGTGATTCAAAAGTTTGGTCAAAAGAGCAGCCCCGGATAGTTCCAGTTTTGGAATCGTCATCCTTGTCCGAATAGGCGCTACCTTGCTTTTTGCCAAAACCAAACGCACGTCGACCTCCCCGGTGGAGGTGACGGTTCGCAAATAAACCGCTGCCGCAAACCCTCGTTCAGAGGCATCACAAAACCCGTGAAGGGTTGCCCTGTAATCCCCAGCAGGGACCAATTTCCTCGGCAGCGATACATTATTTATGAGGCCCAACCATTTTGCTAAATCATTCGATACAATGCAGCCCTGAGCTCCAGAATCTAATAGGGCGCGAACGTATGTTGGGTTGCCCGCCAAATCCCAAACAAGCACAGAGGCGATCGGAAACACCACCGTCTCCGGTTGGGGGGCAACAAATTGTTGGGCCGCAAATTCCTAGCGAGGGCCCCCGGGGCCCCACTCTGCTTGTAACCGATCAGGTAGGCAGCTATACGCCAGAGGGTCCCATTGTACAAATGGCCCACGCGCCGGTTCCATTGCCACCCTACGACGCCCCCCGAAGGGGGGTGGGCGTGAATTCAACCGTGGCCGCTCCATGAGCGGGGGGGACATCACATGTGACCGACGAGGACGAGGCGACGAGCGGGGCGACAACTGAGGCGGCGTCCGAACCGCACCCGCATAGCTCGACGGTGTCCCATGCCACCCGCCCGTTACGGCCTGCTCAACACACCCAATGTCCCGCTGGGTCGGTTGCTGAGTCGCAACCGAAAACTCAGGGCCCCCCATGTGATGACCCTGAGTGCGGCCCTGCACCCCTGTACTGCCCTGTGCACGTGGGAACGTTGGCCCCTGAGTTGCGCTCCGAGTCGCAAACGAATTCTCAGGGCCCCATGCCGTGTCACCCTGGGTACGGCCCTGTGGAGTTTGTTGGCCGGACCGGTTCATGCACAACAGATTGTTGTGGGCCCCACCACAATATCCGCACATTTTCGTGCGCGTGCAGTCCCTAGCCATGTGTGGCCCGAGGCACAGGAAACACCAGCTCCGCTGCTTGGCCATCCGGCGCCGTCCCTGAACCCTAAGTTCCCCGAACTTATTGCAATTGGCCACAGCATGGCCAATCTGCCTACAACATGGGCAGGTCTCACTATGTGGGGTCAATGCACTCACAGTCCCATACGACTGCCGGTTGGTGCGGTCCTTCCTCGTCGGAGGGCCCCTACTCACAGCGCTCCCGGCAGCTCTCTGTGGCTCCGAAGGATGGGTGACCGTCAACCCCAAATTCTCTGCCCGTCGAGCCTCCTCTTCCAAGAATCCGACCAAGTCGGAGAAGGCGGGCAGGTCCTCGGCCGACCTCCCGTGAGACTGTTCGAAACGAGTCTGCACGTCAGCGGGTAGGCGGGAAAGTACAATGTACAGCAATAGGTACGACCATTCACCAACCGGAAGACCAAGATTCTCTAGAGCCTTGGTGACGGACAACAACAACCTCCGTCTGTATGGCCCCGACCTTGTTCACAACCGGGATACTAAACAAACGGTTCAGTTGGGCATCGGCCAACCTCCGTTTGTTATGGTAACGTCTGACCAACAATTGTCTGGCCGTTTCATAGTTACCCTCCGTAACTGTCAAATGAGCGACCAGCTCCCTAGGCTCACCCCTCAATGCTGCCACCAGCTGAGCCATCTTGACAGACTTGGTAATGTCCGATCGCATGTGCACCAAACTGTCGAACAGATTGATGAAGCTCATCCATTCACCGGACACTCCGTCAAAAGTAGGCATAGTTATGGCCGGTAACCTGGACCCTGAACCCTGAAGCGGCAGAGGTGCTTCAATGTCACCACCATGGCTGGACTCGCGCTGCCTACGTATGTCCGCAGCCTTCTGCGTGATAGCAGCTGCCATCTCCATACATTGGTCGACATCCCCTAGCAACCGTGACAGCCTGTCAGGTGCGCAACCATCAACTGATTCCGCCTGCGCGGACAATTCGAGCACCCTATTGTAACGTTCCTTAACGTCCATAGACCGCTCCAATACCACATCATGCCTATCTAAACGGTCTATCAGACCGTGTGCGGAGGAAAACCATCTGAGTTCCTTAGAAACACCCTTCTGTATTTCAGATAACGACATGATCGGAACGATACTTACTCACAATTTGCAGTAACTCAATTTTATTGGACCCTCCAGCCTACAACCCAAACGAGGGAACCCTAAACTATAACTTAAACAATGCTGTTTTCCTTAAACAATAGGAACCGAGTTTTATATCTATATAAATTCTGTAAATACAATTTAGTTTCCCTTTATCACTACAACACATACAGATAGTCAATATTAGTTCAAGTTATAAATTGCTATAAACTGAAAACAATGCAATAGCCTGCTATCAATAGATGTAACTTCCTATGTTAACCAAAACATTCTTCAATAGCATTACTAGACCACTAATAGATTGACTAACTGGTAATTCAATGCAATTTTCAATTCACCTACAATGTACCTAAGTTGAGTACCTACTATTCTGAGTCACATCTCAGTACAACTGGCCATTTAGGGAAAACTGTAATATCTGTCTGTCTACTACCAGACCTATAGCTTACAATACTACCAATCTATGTGGATATAGGAACACAACCAAGTTACCTAGTAACCGCCTATACCTACAGATTGATAGTCCCAAATCGTGCGTTCCTGGAGCCCTTGACGGCTGCAATTCTCAGGAAACCACGCTCTGCTACCAAAATGTTCAGGCTTCTCGGCACCTAATGACCTCGTAGGGGCCCATCAGCTACGAGGTAGCGTAGCGATCAGTTGCCAAGAAGTGTGAACGTCGGCGATTCACCGAGCTAATACTTATGGAGTCGATCTAACCTGGTCTGTGCTTCGGTCCCGTCAACCTCCTGTCTCTCTGCAAGGCCCGGGTGCACCCTAGGCTCTTCTTGGTAGACAGGTTCTTCAGCCAACCAGGTATGACTGGCAGGCCAGCTTCGATAAGCACAGTGTTCCAACACAGGTTATGTTACGTGGGAAAAAACCAATCGGCCACGTAAATGCGAACTTTATCTGGTTCGGGAAACCACAACACACTCAGCTATATAGACAATCCTGAGGGAAACCCGAATACATTCCAGATGGCTTGCGATTTAATTTCAATACCCTAACCAATACGCGTTACATTGCGAGGGCTTTCGTCTGTCAGTTGTCAAAAACTGCAAGGTTGGCAGCAACGTCAAATTCAAAATGGCCGTTCCGAAACCATCGATCGAATATCGATTTGGAATCGAACAGATAGGTATTATTAGCAGGCAATCTACGGATTTCAGCAGTCCATTGACTTGTGCACTAAAGAAGTCAGGGGAGGTTCGTATACTGCTAGATGCGCGACAATTAAACACGGGAACGGTTGGGGAAGTTGAAACTACACCTTTAATGAGTGAGATATTGCAATCGGGGCGCCGGATAAATTATATAGGGGTTATTGATATCAAAGATGCGTATTTTTCTATACCATTATCAGACGAATCTAAACGATACACGGGTTTTGTATATCAAGGCAGAAGTTATGTTTACAACGTTTTACCTCAGGGGTTGAAAACCAGTGTGGGTTCATTTTCCAGGGCGATGGACTTAATCTTAGGGCCAGAGGTTAGGTCATATTGTTTATATTTTGTTGACGATTTGGCGATTTTAACTGAGGGTGACTTCGATCAGCATTTGTCTCAAGTGGACACGGTTCTGAGTAAATTGAAAGACGCGGGCTTCACATGCAAACTAAAAAAATGTGAGTTCGCACAAAAAAGAGTCAAGTTATTGGGGCATATTTTGTCTACACAAGGTTTGCAGATGGACCCGGACAAAATTGAAACACTTAAATTATATCCGTCACCCAGAACTGTCAGGCAATTGAGGGCGTTTTTGGGGTTCATAAATTACTTTCGGCGGTTCATAAAAAAATTTGGAACGTTAACACAGCCATTATACAATTTATTACGGTCTGGAGTCAAATTCGTTTGGAGTGCGCACGTGCAGAGTGCTTTTGACGAGATAAAAAACCAATTCTCAGAAAGTATAATATTGAGTCAGCCATTGGCGGGAAAGACGTATTATGTTCAATGCGACGCCAGCGCTATAGGAATTGGGGGCTATGTTTATCAATTAGATGATTTGGGCCAGGAACGAATAGGGTTTTGTTCGCAGGCATTTAAGGGAGCTCAAACGAGATGGGCTGTCAGCGAACAGGAAATGTATGCAGTTATATACACTTTAAAGCGATTTGAGATATATTTGCGGGGAGAAAAAGTTATTATTAGAACTGATCATAAAAGTTTGACGTTCATTAAGTCGTGGACTTTATTGGGGGCATGCGTAACTAGATGGATTATGTTTTTAGAGCAATTCGATTACAACATAGAATTTGTGCGAGGGATTGATAATCAAATTGCCGACACGCTAAGCAGGCAAATAGCGGGACCTGGAGGTATGAATGATAGTATAAATGTTCAGCCGGGAATATTCTGGTTTCAGGCATCGAATACCGCAAGTGTTATTTCGAGTTTACGGGACATTGCGAGATTACAAAGCGAAGATGAGCGGTTAAATCGAATTAGCGGTTGTATCAGACGTAGGGTGGTAGATACGGAAACGAAAGTGTTTGAAAATTACAAGCTAGTAGCTGATACGTTATATTTTCATGTGCCGAAGCGGAACGTACGGTTGTTAGTAATTCCGGAGGCATTACAGGAGGAACTAATATTTCACATACATGAAGAAATAGGTCACTACGGCAGATATAAAATATTAGCACTGATGAAGGACAGATATTATTTTCTTTATATGAGTAGGGTGAGTAGCACGGTGATAAGAAGTTGTGACATATGTCAAAAGGTCAAACCAAGTACTAACAATACCGTTGGTCCTTGTACACCGGTGTTGGCGGAAAAGTTGGGTGAGAAAGTTTTCTCGGACCTTTATGGGCCATTGCCCGTAGGTAAATTCGGATATCAATATATATATGTGATTCAAGACGTGTACAGTAAGGTAATAAAATTGTATCCAATGCGAAAAGTTACAGGTAGGAGCGTGCTCGCTTGTACAAAGAGATTTCATACGGAAATACCTATCGAAACTATAATTACGGACTCAGGACCACAGTTCATATCGAAAGTTTGGGAATTTGGTCTCAAACAGCTAGGGATTCGGGACACTCATACGTCCGTGTATTGTCCAAATTCTAATAGCGTAGAAAGAGTGAATCGCGAGCTAGGTCGACTAATTAGAACTTATTGCGGCGGAAGTAATCGAAGTTGGGTCGACGTGTTACCGGACATTCAAAATTGCTACAATAATATCGAACACACAAGCACAGGCTTTGCGCCTAATGAGTTGGCGTTTGGTAGGCGGGAACCGTTAACTATTGACAAGAAATTAGGCGATGAATGGTTATTAGGTCATAGTGTGCGAGATACGGAACAGGTGCGGAATGTAGCGATAGAGAACTCTAAAAATGCTAGTGAGCGACGTAAGCGACAGGCAGACAAACGGCGTAAGTTAGAAGTCTATCGTATAGGTGATTATGTGAAACTTAAGACTTTTGTGCGTTCAAATAAAGAACATAAAATCATGCGGAAATTTTCATTGTTGTATAAAGGGCCTTATGTTATTTCGGCAGTGGTATATCCGAACTGTTATACTTTAGTAGATCCGGTTTCAAATGAGATATTGGGTAACTACAATATTATAAATATAGCTAGGTATTATGTGAGGACGAATAAGGGCGTAGATAAATAAGATAGTGTATAAAAGTTATATAACTAAGCCGTAAGCTGTAAATTTGAGTAACTACTTTGTAGATTTAAGGATCTTGCATGGTTTAGAAAGGAACAAAAACAAAAAAATAAAAACAATGTATATATATACAGGGCGATTAGGGGGTCTTGGAGCAAGAAAGAAGCATTTAACTTACTTTCTCCTAAGGATCACGATAGGTTAGGACTAACAGTACACCAGCGACTTATTTTAGTCAGAAAAAAAAATGTGATAATTCGAGATCATGGTCACCCTACTATTTCCCAAGAAAACTTTTGTCAAGTGCATGGACTTAACAATACGGGTACGGCGCGCGGAGGCATAATTAATTTATTTTATTTTAAATCTTGTTGACACGTTTATTGACTTTGATGTGTTGTGACATTATTACTCATATATTATTAAGTATTCTATCAGATATTTTGTTTTCTAAAAAGGTGAAATATTAAAAGTAGGGTGACCACGCATTTTGAGTCAATAATAATTTTTAAATAAAAATACGTAAATAACGAATCAACTTTATTTCAATTAAAATAAATACAGGTAGCATTTACTGAGTCAGAAAAAAATGGTTGGGATCACGACCCCGAAATCACCCTGTATATATAGTAATACGAATTAGGATAAGTTGCGGGTGTGCGAGGTTATAACTATACAGTTAGGTAGATAAATAAGACAAGACAGGGGAGAGCTCAATCGAGTTGTGTAAATATTATATGCATAATTGACGGATTCATCGGTCTGTGTACATGATTTGAGATGTTCGTGCATATAGAATAGATATGGACAAAGCATGGGTTAGCATTGGGGTAGTGAGATCCTTGCGCCATGTTTAACTGAGATAAACAGTGTCTCAAGGTCTGGGAGAGGGCTGTAATGGTACATAAGAGTCAGTACATTTGATACTTCATTTTGCGTGACAGAGGGCTAGCCCATCGCCGCGCTGTATTGTTACACACATTGAATACAAGAGTCGGTTCAGTTAACGTTTGGGTTTTTGAGTAGCTCAGGGTTGGTTCCAGGAACAGAGGTCAGGTCAGGTTTTTTTGGCGCATTCCTGCGAAATGTGTAGGGATCAGAGCCGATTTGGCTGCGCGCTGAATAAATTATGAATAACTAAATAATGGAAGGTTATTATGGAACGATACGGAGAAAGCTATTATGTTGACTGCAAATATACAATTGCGTTTGTTTGTACGATGTGGCGAGTTTGACATCACGGGTTTGAATATCATTCTAGTGATCTTTGTCTAAGACGCTAGCGGTCGGGAAGGCTTAATTAATCGCAACAAGCTTTTATGGTCAGAGATCAACAGATTCTGTGTATCGGCAATACCAAATGATTTGAGTGATAGCCAATGGTTGATTAGAAACTATGCGTACACACAATTTGTACAACAGCGGATCTGCATGGCATGGTTGAAATTAGACCCTGTGTAGTTAGTGATAAGAAGCTTTCGCTTGGGCAGCGCGTGTTCGCAAAGGACGCCATTTTTTTCCAGACATGTGGGGTCTATAAATACAAAGGCGTGGGAGGGGAGAGCATTCAGTCTCTGCGTCAAGCTGCTGTGACATTCTTCTTTCAGTAATTCTAGACAGTTTCGGTCTGCCGTTTTACGCGTCTGAACTGGACGGATTGTGATTGCGTGTTACAGTGGATTTTCGTGAGTGTCTGAAGCGCCGAGATATACCTCGGTTCCTATCTTTTAAATCAACTTACCCTAAATTCCAAAACTATCCTTGGGTCGTTAGATAAGAACTTGTAGGTAATTGATCTGAGTCTGAGTCTGGGCTTGGAGCGACCCTAAATTCCTTTTTCCTTCACCATAGGGTTCCTGGATTGGCTCTTAGGATATTCGCGGGCTAATCCTCTCCTCATTCCTTTCGAGTAGCGAGTTTTGAAATTCTCATACACACAGTCATTAAACATACAAACACAGTCAAATCAAACTCAACCATTTTCGAGTGGTGTCGATAATGGACGTGGTATAACACTAGGATTTTAGACTAGGCTAGACAGGAGTTTAGTTGCGGCTAAACCTAGGTTGGCAGGGCATAGGGAGACTGTTTGATCGATGAGGTTCCGCGGATGGAAATAACAAATTCAGAACAAAGTTAAACCGGTGTCAACACAGATAACCTATCCTGTTGATATTTTGACATTTGAGTGTTGTCGGGGACGCGCGAAGAGATCAAATTACAGTCTAAAGTTCATTGTTTAGGACCGGGTAGATTGTTTTGCTTTGCCTTGGAACGGTTTGGATTCAAGTTGCATCTTTAAATTAAATGTAAATTTCGCTGGAGGTCTAATGTGTAGGCTGAGTCAAATATATATGATTGGGCTCGGTCGAGGACGTGCTGAGGTCAGTGGAATTCATAGATCGGTATTTACCGAAGTATGCACTTCGCTATGGTGTGGGTTAGATCTCCAAAAGCGCTAATGACAACGTTTCGATAACATCCAGCTCAAATTGCGCAGAGTTGAAGGTTTCAAAACGTTACGGACCTTTTGAGGTAACCGCTAGTTAAAACCCATTTCTGAAAATCAAATCGCAATTGTGTAAACCGGTCTATTCGGATCGTTATTGCCGTGAACTAAATATATATAATTGGAACCACCACAAGCCGCTACTAGCGAGCACATGAAATATCATTGAGTACTCACGTCGTAAAACTACGACGGATATCTATACGATATCCCAATCAAATATTATAAATTGTGGTCGTCCACTAAAAGAAGTTCCAAGCGCCCATATATACAAAAAAAAACAAATGGTACCATCACACAAAATACAACAACGATCGATCTGGCGCAATACACCGCTAACTGATGCGAAATACCGGCTTGCGGGCATATATGCTTTCTCTGTCTAATTTGAAACTCTAACTTCCTGAACCAATCTTCCGTTCGACTATTGTACGCCTAACGAACTTCTCAACGAACGAGAAATTCAGACTTATCATTCTTAACTTACAATTTTTACAGCTGAATCGGGACATCTCTTTTTGGGGTAGATAGAATAGACGATCATAGCTACTGATAGGGGTGGCTCGACCTTAGCCTTTAATGCCGTTACAGTGTCTTATATGTATTTCTTTAAATTGGTGAGAACGAGTCAGAAACACCATTGTATTACTTCTGCTGATGAAGTCAACAGCACTTTTAATTTAAAAAATATTATAATTTACCACAAATATTCTATAACACGAATTGTTCTGATTTTATCCGACAGTAGCCGAATCACATCCTAAATTCTCTACTAAAGTACGGTCGCCGCTACTACTACTACTAGTCTTTTTCGCTCACGCGTAAATTATATTGGCGTGGCGCTCGCACAGTTAAATTGTGAGCATGAAGGCGATATCATTTACGCGTGAGCGAAAGATACAAGTAGCTACGAGTCAATGTGCAAAATTCTTAATTCATGCGAACGTACTTTACTGTACATATTTTTAAAGCAGATATAGTTTTGACAATCTTTGTTATTTTTTTTAATACGTTTACTGTGGTAATGTGACGGAAAAAGTATGATAATGTGGCAAGGAAGGTAATTTGGTAAAAGTGAGAAGTAATAGAAGGCGTTACTGAACGATCCGGGTTTATTGATCCTCGTAATCCTCTTGAGTATTAAAATGTGTAAACTACCCTCACATTTCAATGAGTTGGGCATCGATATAAATACTAAGGATAGGCCTTCCCGTACTAAATTTCTTACCATTTTGAGGCTAAGAAAAATAGCGCCCCTGTCGGAATTCATCGGAACCAAGACAGTACGAAAAATTGTAACGGCGTCACGGTCGGTCACGTTCCGATTTGTGTTGTATAGACACAATATTAGGAAAGTTCATCTACGGATAACTCTCAAATACCCGGTGACTTTTCATCGGTGATTAGGAGTAGAAATAAAATATATCTAGCTAAAATTTAACTTAAGGGGCGAGGTCACACGCAATTACCTCATGTTTAATTAATAAAAAGTTGAAACATAATTCAATAGGCATATTAATTTTTGTCTTTGCCGTTAAATTATGAAAGAGGATGTAAGCTCATTAGTAGCGTGACTTGGAATTTAAGATCTTGATTTTGATTTTTAAGTACCTAATCATAGAAAAAGTTATGAAAATTGGTACCTGATATCACTGATTTAGTCATCGTGTATAAAATAGAGTATTTAGCAATACATTACACGCGTAACATAGCGTCACGCCTTTTCCCATACGGGCTGGCAGAGGCACAACTGTCTAAAAGTGAGCACATTTTCAGACTAAAAGTGAGCACATTGACTCTGTCACCCAGTATGGGAAACCGCGGATAGTGTACCTTGTATTTCAACGTAAATACGACGAAACGTAATTAATTACATTTGTAAATTAAAACGAAAACAGTGAAATACAAACTCTAGCTGACTGAAATAGGGGGGGGGGGGGGGGGGGTAACCAAATGACATTACGAATAGTAATCTAATGACATTACGAATAGTAATCTTGACATTACGAATAGAAAAATTACCAAATCGGATCGTTTTTCAAATATAGGAAGTCGCACGTCGCTACAAAGTTACGTCAGTCGAATGGTTGGTTTTCGTTTGAGGATTTTTTCGAGAACAATATTTTATATATAATCAATTTAAAGCCAATAGTAATTGAAAATATAATACTTACTTGTGATACGACACTCCCTGTTTTTGTGTTTTGCGATTTGGGTATGATTTACACCTTTTTACGTCGCAGGTCACCATTTTTGTTTTTGCTGCCGATATGTCAATCGGCTGTCACCGTCCAAGCGCGACTGCTGATTGCAAACAGTCCAATTTTCCCGATTTTGTACTGTTTTTGTAGCGACACTTTCAAGCGCTCCGTGCCCTGTCCCTACTATTCAAGTCTGTGGAGTTGGGCTAATCATTTGTCAAGGCTCTGCAAGAATTAAAAAAAGACTTATGAAGTTAAGAGTAAATAAAAACGATGATAAGCTTTATGCCTACCCAGAATGAATGAAACAACAACAGATATATATTGGGACGCCAGATATTTGCAAAATTATTCATACTGTGTTTAGTTTGGCATCCATATATGTTTTTGGTTTGTTATTTCAGTAAAAAAGTAATGTTTGTATTGTTTTGTAGCGCCCTAATTATGTTTTTATTGTTCTTACTGTCACTTTGTGACAAATTTGAATTTATTTATTCTAGATGGACCATTTTTTAAGAAGATTTATACATATATGCGGACACCAGATATATCAAAATCGTAGATATCGTGTTCAGTTTGCCGCCGATATATGTGTTTGTTTTAATATCTCAGTAAACAATAATCTTTGTGTTTTGTTTTGCAGGGCACTAGTTGTGGTTCCGTTATAAAAATAATGTTACTAACTTAGTAATAAATATGTGTTAGTTAATTCCAGGCTGCATATTTTTGAGACACATATACGGATGCCAGATGGGATAAAAAAGTTACACCGTATTTGGTTTTGCGTCCGAATATTGTAGATTTTTTATGTGTTTTAAATTTTTAGGGACATAGGAGCCAAAAATCTTTCAAAACATGTATGGGACTTGTCTAAATAATACCAACGTTTATTTTTCTATTTCACTGTTTAGGATTATCAGTTCAGTGATCTTATAACATCAATAAATAATGTTATTTTAATATTGTTTTGTTGTTTTGGCTCCTTCATCCGCCTACGCCGTCTACCCGGCTCGTAATATCTATCCAGATTGCTGTCTTCTAGAGCACCCCACACTGCCCGCGTAGTCTGTCATTCGATACTGTGCGGTGCTTGTGTACGGTGCTTTTAAAGGGATTGTGTTTCTGTCCGTCGAACATATGTTTCTGGGATTGTTTTTGCATTCTAAGCTTTGCAAGCAAATCAGACCGTTGTCTCTTGTAGTAAAGCTTAAATTTGTATGCTTGCAGTTATCGGATGTTTGGCAACGTCGCATAAACACGTGGACGTTATATAGTCGATAATGTAAAAAATATTTAAAAATATACGGCGGATGTACTTTAGATGTAATTATGGAAGGGAGTTGAGATTGGTTGCTTAGTGATTGGCAATATACATATATTTGTATTTCAACATTATAGAGTTTATGATTAAAAAAAGATTGTAACTGTCGTCAGATAGGTTCAATGTGTCAGTATACATTCAAAAAGTTTCAATAAGTCAACGTCATCTGGTGGACGCCACAATAATGCAAAGTGAAAGGACGCCAAATAGGTTGCGGGATTTATATATATATATCCCCTACCCCTCGGATGTGATTAGAAGTGGACGTGTTTTCTGTCGTATTTATTTGCTTGCGAAATAAAATCAATCACCGGAGCCTTTTATTACACAAAGAACTAAGGGTCCAAGGGACTCCAGTAACTCTAATCCTAGCGGATTCTCCGACCTCAAGGATATGATACTGCGGATGATGTCCAGCTGGACAACTTGGAAAAGCATATACTGGATATTAAAAGACAAACGACAAACATTGAGACCACACATTCAGATATCGAAAAGGCAATGACTCACATCTCTGACCAAATGACATGTTTTGAGGCAAAAATTGCGAAGTTGGAAAGGGAAAACAAGTCCTTATCAGCCGAAATTGTCACGGCTCAGAGCAGAATTGACACCATCGAACCATATACGACAAAATCGTCAATAGAAATACGACACGTACCTAAACAGAGCAATGAAACTAAATAGGTTCTGTACGGGATGATAACCCAGCTATCCAAAACCCTCAACATTCAATTTAACCGCAGCGACATTCGAGACGTTTCCAGATCCCTCTCCAAGAAAGAAGAACAACTTTCTACAATCGTTGTTGAGTTTACCAACACATTGACCAAAGCACAATATCTAAATATGGCCAGGGACTACAACAAAAAGAACAAGAACAACAAGCTGGACAACACACACCTAGGACTCCCGGAGCCGAAATCACCAATCTACATTGGCGAGCTGCTGACGCCTGCTGCAAAAAAACTCTTTTACCTCACCAGAACCTTTGTAAAAGAGAGCCACTTCAACCACTGCTGGACAACAGAAGGAAAAATCTTGATAAAAGAAAATAATGACAGTCCGTATTTCCAAATTAAAAACGAAGCACACATATAGTGTCCCTAAAAAACCCTATTTCTGAATGACTACCCGATTGTACTATTCTCCTACGTAAAATGAGTCATATTTTTAGTTACCTACGATCCTGTTCAGCTTATATCAAAACACAATACACACCTTAATTTACACAAACAAATAACAAAACAATGCCAACTCAGTACGTTAACATCTGACTGTCAATACCTACTTTACCTTCGACGCTAAAATCCCACTATCAATATTGTACCCAAAGAGATTGCAGCACATTTATATTATTATATTTTTACACAAATTACCGGTTTCCTTACCAAACCAGTAAGCATACAAGTATTGATACCCTCCTAACAAAGCATTTCCAAATTACTCCTTTTCCATGGATAAAATAGACGATGCTTTTACGCAAAATCTAGATAACTTTTGTGTATCCACTGTCTTATCCTGTACTCCAAAACAAATCCAAACACATATTACAAAGCCCAACAATAAACTTAAAATACTATCAATCAATATTCGCTCAATAAACTGCAACTTCCATGGTTTCCTTACTCTTCTCACAAGATTAGACATAGATTGCGATATTTTAGTTCTGACTGAATGCTGGTTAAGTTGCCTTTCTAATTCCTACATACCTACGCTAGCAAACTATACCCCTATTTTAACAACTAAGCATCAGAATCAAAGTGACGGCGTTATTGTTTATGTAAGGTCCAAGCTCGCTCATACCTCAGAAGAACTTGATTTTAGGGGTTCAGCTTCTGGGCTTCTATTGAAATTAGATTCTGACATAGCTATATTATGCATCTACCGCTCTCCTTCTAATTACAACATTGATTTATTTTTAGAAACTTTAGACCATATTATTCCTACCTTATCATCATTTAAATCCCTAATTATAGCGGGTGACATAAACGTCTATATTATCCCAACCTCTCTGGACTCACGCTCTCATAACTATCTTTGCCACCTCTCATTCCATGGTATACTGCCAGCACACGATCTACCTACTAGATAAAATTGTTGTCTAGACCACCTGATGCTTAGAACCCAATCTCCATCACTCATGTTTATCCTCGACTGATACACAACTGATCATCACCCAACTCTCTTTATGCTTGACTCTAAACCCACACGAGATAAGTCTCCAGGAACAATTTCTATTATCAACTACGATGTCCTTGATAAAGACATTGAACAACTTGACTTTGCTCCTGTCCTTTCCTCGACTGATCCTGAGTCTGCAACAAATAATTTAATAACCAGTCTCTCTACAATAATTAATAAAAACACAATAGTAAAAACCATCTCCAAAAAGCGAAAGCCCTGGATCTCTCCAGGACTCCTCCGATGCATGCATAACCGCGATCACCTCCATAAACAGCATAAAGCGAATAAAGATAATGAGATTTTAAGATTAACTTACGTCCGCTATAGAAACTTCTGTACAAAACTTTTGAAAAAAATAAAAAGACAGTATGACACAAACGAATTAAAAAAGCTGGTAATAATGGCAAACGTTTATGGGACACAATAAAAAGAATTTCAAACACTACAAATACTATATCCGTGCCTAACCAACTTCTTTCTCCCCAACATTCTTGTAACAATGTAAATAACTTTTTTGTTAATATTGGAAAAACTTTGGCTGATAATATTAGATGCTCACCTCTCCCTACGGGCTGCAGTGACCCCCCTCCTCAATTATCTAAAATTCCTGGTTCTTTTGTGTTGCTGAACACAGACGAAAACGAAGTTATTGGCGCCATAAATTCCTTAAGACCCCTTGCTGCTACTGGCTGGGATGGCATTTCTCCAACAATTATATAATGATACTCCTTGATTCTCGCCCCTATTCTTAGTCACATTTTCAATCTTTGCATTCAAAAAGGCCATTATCCACCCTATCTTTAAAAGTGGAGATAGGTCATGCGCTACTAACTATCGCCCAATCGATGTGCTCACTGCCTTCTCGAAGCTCTTGGAACGCATTATTAATAATAGACTTACCAATTACCTAGAAATGCATAATATAATATCTCCCCAACAATTTGGCTTTCGTAAAAAGATCTCCACCGTTGATGCAGTTCTAAAGCTAACAGATAATATTGTAAAAAAACCGGTCAGGTGCGAGTCTAAATCGCACACGAAGGGTTCCGTACCACCGTTCAATGGAAGCGATGATGTGGAGTGAATAGTTTGGATTTTACACAGCAAAATATTGTTTACAAAGTTATTGGTGCGGTTACTTTCACACTCCATGTACGTAACCAGGTGCATCCATAAGTTTGTATGTGGTATTGAAAGAATTGTTGTATGGGAGCCCCCTTAAATATTTCTTTTATCCTGTTTTTTTGTATTTGTTGTTATAGCGGCAACAGAAATACATAATCTGTGAAAATTTCAACTCTCTAGCTAGCTAGGTTCTTGAGATACAGCCTGGTGACAGACGGACGGACGGACGGACGGACGGACGGACAGTGAAGTCTTAGTAATAGGGTCCCGTTTGGAACCCTTCGGGTACGGAACCCTAAAAAATAAACAACAACAAGAAAACTCTCGCGGTTTTCCTTAATTTAGCAAAAGCGTTTGACACCGTAGCGATCCCAATTCTTCTCACCAAACTATATTCTATCGGTATCAGAGGCACTCAGCACAACTTTTTCGGATCATATCTTACGGGCCGATCACAAATGGTCAAAATAGGCCCCCACACGAGTGACGAATCGCAAATATCATACGGTG
Organism: Argyresthia goedartella; assembly: GCA_949825045.1. Taxonomy (NCBI): domain Eukaryota; kingdom Metazoa; phylum Arthropoda; class Insecta; order Lepidoptera; family Argyresthiidae; genus Argyresthia; species Argyresthia goedartella. Next base: position 20,484,811 of record OX463810.1, read on the forward strand.
TACCGCAAGGTAGTATATTAGGGCCCACACTCTTCCTCATATTTATTAATGACATGTGTAACATATCACTTAAAAATGGCACTATTATTACATAAGCCGATGATACAGTTCTCCTCTTTAATAGTTTTAGTTGGGCCGATCTCCAAAAGACAACTCAATCAGGTTTCAATGTTGTCGCAAAATGGCTTTCCACACACTTTCTAACTTTGAACACTTCTAAAACTAAATTTATACCCTTCTCTCCCACATCCGCCAATCAATCACAATTACCAATTGTTATCCAAGCTCACTCCTGCCGCGATCCTCTACTGTGCCAATGCCCCTCCATAGACCGTACAGACATATTTAAATACTTAGGAATCACGTTAGATAAACACCTTAACTTTAAAACCCACATTGATCTGCTTACATCTAGACTTAGGAAATTAATGTACGTGTTTAAATCTATCCGCCACACTGCCCCCCCCAAATGTAATTAAAACAATGTATCTTGCTCTAGCCCATTCTATAATTACATATTGTATACCGTGTTGGGGTGGTGCAATAAAAACACATCTCAAACTACTGGAAGTGGCCCAACGCGGAATACTGAAGGTGGCCACCAAACGACCTATCAGCTACCCTACTACTAAATTATACAGTGACTGCGACGTCCTAACTGTCAGACAGCTCTTTATTTACAACACCGTGATTCATCAACACATCAATACACCTTTCTATGAAACGTCGCAAAGACTTAATTTGTAATACTCCCTTGCCAAAGCTTTGTTTTACAAAAAGGTATCAGTTATATCTTGGCCCAAAACTATATAATAAGATAAATAACATACACTTCGTATTTAACAAACCCACATATCAATGTAAAACGAATGTGTCTACACTACTAAAATCCTTAACTTATGATGAAACAGAAAATTTTATAATGTAATACAATTAGTTACGTACTTATCCACTCACACTCACACTCACATACACGCACACAAACCCTCGAACACACGCACCCTCTAACTGAGGCGTGTAGCATGTGTAGTGATAAATAAAATAATCAGTAAAAACATTCACTGAGAAAAACACGTATAATTTATTTTATAATAAAACCAAAAGATTACAACAAAAATATTGAATTACAACCGTGTCCAAGACCGAAAATTAAACAAGAAAAGAGATTAAAAAAACTGAAATTGTCTATGTCGCAAATGAACACCGAAATTGCTTTTGACGCTGTATGCGCACTTTGATCAGGACTTGACGTGAAGATGAAATAATTGTATGAGGATGGTATGAAGTGCGTATGGAATGAACGAGGGGTTATATGAACGATTGCCCAAAAGTTTGCCGAAAATATCTTTGACAGTGGCGTACAAATGCCTTTAGGAATTTAGATGGAATTAATGAACAGACGACCTAATCCTGTTCAAAGATATAAAGTTGTCGAAAGAGTGAAGCTGCGCGAAATTAAAATTGAAATAAATATGACAGTACAATTAAACAAAAAAATGGATTTGGTCAAAAAAATACGGAATCTCCTGAAGCGGCGTCCAAGTTCCTCCTTCACGTACGCCTGCCTGCCTGCGTCTGCCTGCTCCAAAACATGCCTTGGTGAGGTCTACGCGTCCGCGGTGTCGGTTTCGAAAAATTGCGCAGCTCTCCACCAAAAGCTACAAATAACATATAACGATAAGTACCAGAATAACGCTAACACGACCAAAATGCCACCACTGAATATAAACACCAAATACATACCCAGATCGCTTCCAACGTCTGGCCTTTGAGTTCAGATGAAATAATGGGAAAATATCAGGAAAACATCAGGAAAATTTTAGGCGGGCATCAATTCTTGCCCAAGGACAATTCCTCTTGTGTCAAGGCTGCCCAAAACACATTACACAGCTCCTCACAACGCGAACAAAACTGGTCAAACGAGATAAATGTGCACCAAAATGCTTACGACTCCAACAGCTCAATGAAAATGATTTTTTTCCAGTCCTGCCAAAACTGACAACTACCAATAAGAATCTAGAATAATTCGAACTTTCAATTTCGCATAAACTTATAAAACATCAACCAGCCTGTATCACAATAAAATCGAAATAAAAATTAACATAACAAAGGAGTCTTAAAACGACGTCTGCGAGTTCACGCTGCACATGTAAGATATTAAAATTTTATTTTGTGTCCTTCCCTCTGGGGGAACATATTATTGTTTAGAAAATTGTTTAACTTAACGTTGTATGTTTTTATTTAAATTTTTTCTTGCTTGTAATTTCATTCTTTTCTTAAAACACGACTCCACCGAATCACTGTTACGATCCTCGCAAGAGGCGCGGGCCTACCAATTCATAAATACAGGCTACTTGTGAGCCTAGTTATGATAGTAGTCGACAAAACTATCTCCTTGTTGTGTATATTTTTTACTATGAATAAAGATTTATTATTATTATTATTATTATTATATTTTTATGAATTTTTACATTTCACTCTTGTAATAAAGAGGTTCTGATACACGGGCTTACGCCAAGTGCTTATCTACTAAAGATCACGGTCCTTGCCCATGAATATCCGTACAATTCTACATGTATTTAGTATTGTTGCTTTTTGAAGAAGTATGTGTGTGGATCTGGGTATATTTAGTGTTTTGAGACTAGTGTGTAATGTGTATGGGATGACTCCTGTGGATGAGATGACTATTGGGATGGTTTTGACAGATTGTACCTGCCATTGTGTTTTAATTTCAATGGCAAGGTCTGTGTATTTTGTGTTTTTTTCTGTAAACGTTGTGGTAAGGTTGTGTGTATTTGGTATGGCTATATCTATGAGAAATACTGTTTTGTTTTGTTTATCATGGAGAGTTATGTCAGGCCTGTTGAAATGAATAGTTTTGTCTGTAATTATGGTTCTGTCCCAGTAGAGTTTAAAGTCTGTTGATTCTAAAACTGTTTGAGGTGTGTATTTATAGTAGGCTGTTTTTTGTGCAATCAATTTGTATCTGAATGCGAGGTGTTGGTGTATGATGGCTGCAACTTGGTCGTGGCGATGTTTATAATCTGATTGTGCGAGTGATCTGCATGCTCCTGTGATATGCTGTATTGTTTCTGAACTATTTTGGCACTGTCTGCACATGTCGCTTGCCATTGTGCGGTCGTGTATGATATGTTTTCTGTAGTTACGAGTATCTATAACCTGGTCCTGTATGGCTAACATAAATCCCTCCGTTTCCGGGAACAGCTCGCCTTTCTTAAGCCACGCGTTCGACGCAGTTTTGTCGACGTTAGGGTTGGCTAAGTCTAAGCGGTGTCTGCCGTGGAGGGATTTTCGTGTCCAGATGTCGATTTTCTGTTGCGGTTTGATGATAGTTTCATTTATCTGAGCTTGATGGTCTTGTAAGTTAAGTGGAGTATGTTTAAAGTCGGACTGAGCGACGGCATTGTGCAGGGTTGAGTGCAATGATTTAGCGTGAAAGAACCTTCTTAGTGTGGTGATTTGTTTGTTGTGTAAATTTTTTAAGTCTATTATTCGCCTTCCTCCTTCAATTTTAGGTATTGTGAGTCTTTGTATGCAAGAGCGTGGATGGTGTTTTCTGTATTTAGTCATAAGTGTGTTGATGGTGCGTTGGCGTTTTATTAAGTCTGATTGGGACCAGTTGATTATACCGCATTCGGTATAATCAACTGGTCCCAATATGTGAGGATTGGGATGGCGTATGTGTTTAATGCTTTGACGGTATTTCGAGCGTTCAACTGTGTTTTAAGTATGCTATGTATCCGTTTCCTAAACTTCTGTGTGATTGTTTTTTTTGTCTCCCTTTGATGTATCTGTTGCGTTTGATAGTAACCTAAGTATTTATATCCTATCTCGTTATCCACTGGATCTATTTGATCTCCGTTCTCTAATATGTATGTATTGCTCTCAACTTTTCCTCTATGAACTGATTGTATTTTGCACTTATCTATTCCGAACTCCATCTGTATGTCATTAGAAAACTGTTGTGTTAGATCTGCAAGTTTATGTATTTCTGTTAAGTTACTTCCATAAAGTTTTATATCGTCCATATGTAGTAAATGTGATAATGTGTGGTGTGTGTCATCAAACTTTATTTGGAATCCTTTTTTTGTGTTATTGAGTAGATTTGATAGTGGATTGAGTGCCAGGCAAAACCAGAGGGGACTCAGTGAATCGCCCTGGAAGATTCCTCTGCGAATGATGATTTTGTCAGTCTGTATTGTATTGTTATCATTGTATAACTTAAGAATAGTGTTCCAGGTCTGCATGGTTGTTGATAGATATGAGATGATAGTGGGGTGAACTTTATAGTGTTGTAATACGTAGATAAGCCATGTGTGCGGTACAGAGTCAAAGGCCTTCTTATAGTCAATAAACATAGTGTTAATGTTTCTTTTTTTACGAAGAGCTTGTTTAGATGCGACAGCATCGATGATAAGTTGCTCCTTGCATCCCTGACTGAATTTGCGGCATCCTTTTTGTTGTTCAGCTAGTAACTGGTTCGTGTTTACGTGTTTGTATATGAGTTGACTAAGACATGCTGTTATTATTTTGTATATGTTTTGGAGACAAGTTATGGGTCGATATTTAGCTGGGTTTATGGTATCTGTGAGGTCTTTAGGTAGCATATAGGTAGTTCCTTGTGTAATGTAATATGGCATGTGCTCCGGATTTTGTATAAAATTGTTTATCTGTAACAATAATATTGAGTGGGTGATTGTGAGTTTTTTGTACCAGTAATTATGAATTTTATCAGAACCGGTGGCCTTCCAGTTATGTGTCTTAGCTATTACTGAAATCAGAGTATCTATAGTGATACCATCAAATTCCATTCCTGGAACATTTTTGAGAGCATGCTGGTCATCTTAGATCCATTTGCTATTATTGTGTGTTACTGGCTTTGACCATATGTTTGACCAGAAGTCATGTAATGCTTCTGGTGTAGGTGCTTCTTGTGATTGTGTGGGGCGGTTTGAGTTTTCGGTGAGCAAAGATCTATAAAACTGTTTTTCATTTGTGTAGAAAGTCTTGTTTTGTGTTTTTCTAAGAGTTGTCAGTTTGTAACGGCGTAGACAACTTGCTAATGCATTCAGCTTTTGTTTTAGAGTGTCTAAAAATTGAGAAGGGTCTGTGTTATCTGGTTCGTATTGGGAGTGTACCCTATATTGTAGCTTGATTCGTTCAACATGTTGTTGGACATTGGAGCTGGTGTTACCTTGTGTATAATGTGTTAACCTACTTATATCTGCTCTAAGGTCAGCTATTCTCTTTTCTAATCTTATTTGCCACGCTGGTATCCTATTTTTATTGGGGTATTGCGATCCGTTGGGTCCTCGTATTATTCCACCATTGTAAGTGATGGCAGTATGTGCTGCGCAGTAAATTATTGTTTGTAATGTATTAAAATCGGTTTCAGTACTAATGTGTTTTGGTAGTATCTTTACGTTAATGGTGTGTACTAGAATAGCAAATTGTCTACTTGGTTTCTGTTTGGGTATATATGGCCTTGCTGTAGGGTCGACGTCTTTTAAATATGCTAGTGTGCTAGTGTCTTGGTGAATAATTCGTCCAACTCTCCAATTTGTTCTTCAGGTAGTACTACAAAATTGTTGCGTTGATTGTGTGGTTGTGTGGTATTGGCGTCACTTTGGTCTTCCTCTCTTTCCGGATTCGATAACTGATGATGGGTGTCATTTTTTGATGGTGATGAATGCCAAGGGTCCCGGGTCCGAGTCCCGGTGGGGGTAAATATTTGTTTGACGAGAACGGATTTTTGTTCCCTAGTCATGGTTGTTTATCTATCTATTTATCTATATAAGTATGTGTATTGTTGTCTAGTACTCAAGATACAGAGAATCCTAGTTAGGGGCTAGATCAATATGTGTAAATAGTGTCCAAAGTATTATTATTATTATTATTGTCTCAGGGGTGTCCCAAGTCTCACCTACCGTTCTGATACCCTGTGTAAAACTTCCAGTGGTACCGCGAGGTCCGGACCCATGGGGCAGCGGCCGCTCCCGTGGTGCTCTGCGGGTGCAAGGCCGACCTTCGACATGGCAAGGAGTCCCTCACCATATTGTCCAAGATGAAGACACACCCCGTCACGAGTGAAGAGGTAAGAGGCTTAAGATAGTGTCACGCCTTTTCACCCGACTGCAGAAGCGGAAAAGAGAAGTGTTTGACCTGTATGTATATTCTGTTCCTGTAGCCCCCCGTAACTATTCTACAGCTCAACCGATTTTGATCAGTGATGCGTGAATCTGTGATTGAGTTGATAGTGAATTAACGTGTACTTCGGTACCTGATTCTATTTCCATGGCCACTTCATCCCGTATATGCTGTAATCTATTGTCGGTAATGTATTTATTATTAATGATGGCTCTGAGTTGGTCAGAGATTCTCTGTTCAGAGAAGTGTGCTAGGTGAGGATGTGCAGCTATCACAGCGGCGTGTAGTGTTGGTCTGTAGACAGTTTTGTTGGACTCAAGCCTGGTTATCTTGTAGTAAATGCGCATTATAGTCTCGTTGATGTCATTGCTCCAGGTCATTCTTTGTCGTGGAGTATTTGTTGTGTTTAAGATTTGTGTGAAAAGTTGACTGTTTGATTGTGAGTTTTGGTTTGTTTGAGGCTGGTTATCACGAGACGTAGCTACTTCTATTCTAATTTCATCCAGGACGTTTTGTGTTAGTAATTTAGTTCTGAGGATTGCTCTTCTTTGGTCTCCGACCCTTTGTCTAGAGGCATTAATTTGTGGGAATTCAGTTGTAAATATGCGGTGCATTTCTGATAGGTAAGATCTGGTATTCTGTTCAAGATTAGATGCTATGAGATATGCACGCCATATGGAGCGGTTCATATTTTCCGTCCACTTTATTCTCGTGCTGGTCCTGGCAACAGTGGGTGCAGGAATATTGGCGAGTGCCCCCTGCACAACATCTGTCCGGTTGGATATTGTTGGTGAAGATGGGGGTGAGATGTTCGAAGTCTGTCTCGAGAAGCTATGCCGTGATGATACGCTCTCATAAGAGAAAAGACTTTGTGGTGATGATGGAGATGGAGATGATTCGGCTGTAACATTTTCGGGTTCAGCCCCAGCGAGAGCCCGCCTGTCCGTGAACTGTTGTGCCCCCCCAGAAACGTCGGGCTGCCCGAGCCGGGCGATCCAGGCTCGCCGGGCTCGGGGAGGGATTCCCCGGCAGTGCCGGTACCCTCCTGAGGAATTAAGTTTTTCTTCTTCACGTCCATGATTTCTTCCACCTCGGGTTGGGAACCGTTAGTTTGGGGAGGGTGATAACCAAGTTGGTGTAGGTTTTTAAAAACAGTGCCTCCTGTAAAGGGTATCGAGTCAAGATGGAGAGACTAAAAATAAGTTTCTCCTCCCTGTAAGCCCCCCCACCACGTCAATGTGGTCCCCTTGGGGGGGGTTATTATTATTATTATTATCATTATTATTATTATTATTATTATTATTATTATTATTATTATTATTATTATTATTATTATTACTATTATTATTATTATTATTATTATTATTATTATTATTATTATTATTATTACTATTATTATTATCATTATTATTATTATTATTATTATTATTATTATTATTATTATTATTATTATTATTATTATTATTATTATTATTATTATTATTATTATTATTATTATTATTATTATTATTATTATTATTATTATTATTATTATTATTATTATTATTATTATTATTATTATTATTATTATTATTATTATTATTATTATTATTATTATTATTATTATATTATTATATACATCTTGGTATCTATCTGGCGTCCACTATGGCCTTTTTTGCATATGATGTGGCGTCCACCTGCTTTCGGCGTCCGGTATACGGACGTCACATCGGCAATATGTCTAAATCGCTTCTACTGTTGAAGCACATCACAGAATTGTTAAGAATTTTTTTTACTCGGACGTCATTTAGTCCTTAGTATGACTTGACTGTATATTGCTATAGTTCTGCTTTTTTCTCCATCAAATTACAGTGGCGCTACAGTCGCAAGAAACACTTTCATGATAGGCCGCATTTCACGTCCGCTCGAAGAATGAGACGTTGCCAAACTTCGTCCATACTGATTTTGTTATCGAAGCGTGTGGAGTTACGTACCTACATAATCCACAGTTTAATATTATTGAAGTGTTTGTTGATTTCGAAGTTTACGTTGATAATAATTTATTTGCCTTGGAAGTAATTGTGAAAAATCATAAAGAAATACATGTTTAGATATTATATACAATATCTAGATAATAAATGGCGGATTCCAAACTAGTCAGGGCCTGTCCTATGGGATCCTGTACGTACTTAATTCGCAACCAGGTTGGCTTTCCAAGCCCTCCACTGCAGAGTTATAATACAGCTACTTACACATTGCCTCGGCAGTGACGCGAAAGATAGAGTCGCGCTAGATGGTGAAACGCTATCCCTGGTGAAGATCCAACATGCACCACTACATATGCATGTTAGTTAGGCATGTTTGACACAAAGCTGTATAAATGGAAATAAGTAGGATTTTGTTCGCACAGTGTCTCAAAAGTTTCATGTTTTTACTTTTTATTTTTTTTTTCTCTTAATTTGGGAGTTTCATGTTTTTACTTTTTATTTTTTTTTTTCTCTTTATTTGGGTCAAATAACAGTTAACACAATGTTATCAAATCTAATAATAAAATTATTGTGCAACCAACTCCAATAACCACATATTACTATTTAACTTAATTAAATAGTGTAGCGAGCGAGTGATAGAAGCTAATAAATTCAAACAGAAAGAATACATGACAAAGTCTGTTGATAAAAAAGGTCTGTTGAATAAAGTATAAACGCGTACGATTAAGGCATATTGCTATAAATTAATTAAGGTTTCTATTATATAGTTAGCAATTGAGACATAATATAATGATGTTGATGAGTTTACATATACGACCAGATACCAATGAGATATGGGCTCTAAATATGAGTATGTCTAGAAGTTGGTTTTCTGCGCCTGGGCTTTGCTAACTGGTGGGCCTTATTAGACGACTGTACCTTATAATGAAACTACGCGACGAAGCTCATGAAGCTTATCGCAAGAGTCATTGTAGCAACCAAAAAAGGCAATATAAAGAGCTTAAGCATCTCGTGAACGTTAGTATTTTCTACGAAAAGAAGTCCTACTTTGACCATTATATCAACGCTAACTTAGGTAACTCCTACAATTTGTTCTTCATAAGATGGACAAGCGGAAGCAGGTTGATGTTGTCTATACGGATTTTGAGAAAGCTTTCGACCGCGTAGACCATATCATCCTGTTGCGCAAATTATTTCATCTGGGGATTCAGGGTGACCTCCACCGTTGGATTACTTCTTATGTTTCTAAGAGAAGTCAGGCTGTGATTGTTGGTGGATATAACTCGAACTTTATTGATATCCCGTCGGGTGTTCCTCAAGGTTCTCACTTAGGTCCTTTGCTGTACAACGCATATCTCTATGATATTTATACTGCATTTTATGACTGTAAATTTTTACTATATGCTGACGATAAAAAGGTCTACCTTGATGTAAACAGTACCACCGAATGTGATAAGCTACAGGCCGATCTTAATCGCCTAAGTCAGTACTATGAAAAGAATAGGATCTCTGTGAATATTAGTAAATGCGTCCAAATCTCGTTCACTAGAAGTCCCACCCCTATTATATATGACTACTCCATTAACAACAAGCCATTAGCCCGCGTCAATACTATCCGCGATCTTGGTGTCATTCTCGATAGTAAACTATCATTTGAAAAACACATTGAGCACATCACGGCCCGTGCGTTTCGAAATCTGGGTTTTGTTCTGAGAATCTGCAAACCGTTTAGCGACCTGGGTTGTATAAAACAGATATATTATGCTTACGTAAGGAGCATTTTGGAATACGCTTCATGTATATGGTCTCCAAACTACATTACGTACATTCAACGCATTGAGCTTATTCAATCAAAATTTATAAAGTACCTGAATTTCAGGTCTCACACTCTTGGGCGCTCTTACGAGGAGTCTTGTCACCAGCATCACCTCATCAGTCTTGAGGATCGCAGAATTTTGCTTGATATGATGTTACTCCACGATATTCTATCGGGCCGCCTTGATTCTTCACCTCTTCTCTCTGAACTATCTTTCTGTGTCCCATCGCGCCGTACTCGTCAAACTTCTAAAAGGCTTTTTGCTATCCCCCTCACGCATACCAGTTATGCTCAAAATTCAACAATGGTTCGCCTTACCAATCAATTTAATAAACTTTTTAACAATTTCGATCCGTTTGCATCGTCTAAGGCGAAATTCCGTCAGGACATTATTAAAAAATTACACAATATCAAGGAGGAATAAGTGAACCTCACACATGCACTGACACACCCTCTCACACTCATTCATACACTTACACACAAACACGTCATAAATCTTACATCATTTATTTCTTTATTCTACATATACCTTTAAATAAACATCATAATAAACACACCTGTCTCTTAGCTCTATATACATGTAAGAGATCTTATTTATTAAGTTTGCACACTGTTCTATCTGTTTAAGTTTCTCAATTTAAATTTATCTCTTGTATTTTTGTGGATATCTGTTACTGGCTTTAATTTTGTATCTTTGTTCTTTGTAATTTGTTTATCCATGTGCTGTTGATGTCCCAAATAAAATAAAATAAAATAAAATAAAATAAAACTCTAAGGTTCTTTGGAAAAAATTGAAACAAACCGTGTTACCAAACTTTGAAGGTAAACACGAACTGCCAGATCATTTTGACGACCCAGACGAGATTAATAATACTTTTCTTAATGTTCCTGGTAGCGCTGATCTATGTATTTCCGACCTTACCTATTTTGAATTCCACCGTCATCGTCACGGAGATTCTACCTTTGAGATCAAACCCGTCGATGCAATCACAGTTGCTAAAGTAATCCTAGGTATAAACTCTAATGCACAGGGTGTTGATCTGATTATGATGGATATGGTGATCCTGACACTCCCACGTACTTTGGATGTTATAACAGACATTATAAATCATTCGATATCTACCGTCCCCGCCTTATGGAAAGTCGCTAGCGTCACTCCTATAACCAAATCAGCAACCCTATGAGACCCAGTGAACTGCGTCCTATGAGCATACTTCCGTACCTTTCTAAAATACTGGAAATAGTCGTCTACAATCAGCTAATACAATATTGTGAATTTTACAAAATCTTACCCGAACTACAATCTGGATTTAGGAATGAGAGAGGTACCAGCACGGCTCTGTTGGACGTGGTTGATAACATTCTTACTGCTAGGGAACATGGTAATGGGACTATACTGGCTCTCCTAGATTTCTCCCGCGCTTTTGATTGTATCAATACTACTCTATTGCTATCGAAGCTAACATACTATGGATTTAAGAGATCAACCGTCGCATGGTTTGATAACTACTTGAAGGGTCGATATCAGCAGGTGGTTATTACTAAGACTTGTGGCTCTAAATTAGTTTCAGGAAAAAAGATCATCTCGAGTGGTGTGCCACAAAGGTCAATTCTGGGCCCACTTCTATTTATACTCTATAGTGCTGATATTGTCTAACAAATTCAAAACTCTCAGTTTCACTTATGATGACTTACAAATTTATGTTTCACCAAAGCAGTCTGAGTTTAATCAGGACGTAGCTTATTTAAATGAGGACCTTCAGCGCATATCAACCTGGTCAAACAGAAACTATCTTACACGACAGTTAACTTAGTTAACTACAGTTAATCCTACAAAATCTAAGTTTATGGTCCTTGGTTCTAAGAAACAAGTCGAAGTAATTGAACAATTTGGTCCTACCATTACTATTAGTAATACGGTTGTAGAACAGGTCAATGAAGCTAGAAATCTCGGAATCCTCACGAATAGTAATCTGACGTTTGAATCACATGTTATCGAGCTTGTTAGAAATTGTTTTTCATGCTGAGGGTCCTCCACAAGTTTCAGAATCTTATTTCGGTTGATCTTCGCATTATGTTGTGTGAATCAGTGGTCCTATCCAAACTAAATTATGGAATAACACTGTATGGCCCGTGCTTGTTGGAGAGATCACAGCGTTTATTACAACGAGTTCAAAATGAGTGCGCCCGTTATTGCTTCCGAATTCCCCCACGATCACATGTCACTCCCTTTCTGGACGGCGCGAACATATTAAAGATGAAGGGTAGACAGCAGCTATTTCTCGCGTCGCTTATGTTCAACACAATTAAGAGATCCAAGCCTGAGTATCTCTTTAAGAAGCTTGCATGGCGTGACACCAACCGGACTAGGTCATGTGCGAGCGTACTTAAAGTACACTCTCATAAAACAGCCGCCTTCATGGGTGGCTTTAGGTACCTTTCTTCTAAATGTTGGAACAATATACCGCCTCCTCTACTTGAATTTCAATCAGTGGAAACATTCAAAAACCATTATAAAATATATATTTTAGCCTTACAAAAGGCTAACTTACCTATATAATAGGCATATTTCATTTTTTAAACATTACATATTACAATCAAGTAATAAATGATAATCGAATTAAAAATTATAATCAATCTACAAATAACAATCAAACTACTGTAATTAAATTACAAATCTACTTAAAATATATCCAGATACAATTTAACAGGTACTTTTCATTTGCAATGTAATTGTAAGCCCATGTGCCTTTTATATTTTGGAGTTGTGGATGGTTATGTACATGATGGCGGAGGGGAACAGTGCTATACCCACGTATCGCTCTGTCTCGTTCTGCTTTTGTGACATTACGGTTCATCTTACGAGAATCGAACAGCCAGTCTCCCTTTGTATCTTAAAGTTTAATCCAAAACCCCTGCCGCACCTACGAACATACAAGTTAACTCACTGAGAGCGAGTTTTACCATCGAAGAGTAACTTTTTACTCGAGAGTATTTTCTACTTTTTCTAAGAATGACCTCATTTTGAACTGTCATTGTCATATAAATGATCTCGATAAAAGCCACGGATCAAAAACTTAACTTTAACTTAGCTATTCTCGCATGACTTTTTGCTGTAAAATCCACCCTAAGTCACTTACTGTACTCACTTAATTATTAGTATTATTATTATGTACCTATTTCATATTTCTATTGTATATCTATATATCTACCTATATATCGCATCGTTGAGAGGTGCCTGCACGGATATCAAATGGTTTTGACTGAAAATCAGCGCTCTGTTGCAGCATTATGCTGAGTTGGAGCCATTTCACTGGTGAAGCATGCGTACATCATCCTTCTCTTTTATTTAGAAAATATGTGTTTTCCTCTATAATGTAATGTCGATTTCCTGTCTGTAAAGTTATCCTGTTGATGTACTATATTTTGTCCAGTGAATAAATAAATGTCTATGTCTATGTCTATGTCTATGTCGTCCAGCATTAGACCCAAATTCTTAAGTTTCCCTTCACTGCACTTCAGGACAGTGACACGTTGAGGTGGGATTGCACCTATGGAATAGCAGCCTGGCGTTTGCTTGAGGGGCAGATACTTCGGTGATGTGGAAAGCCAGGTATTTAGTTTCGCTGGCGTTAAGGGTTAGCAAGTTCACTTTCAAGTAATCCACCACCTGTCTTAACCCAGACGCGCGTTCTGTAAACACTATTCCAGGATTTTCCATGAAACAGAATGGCTGTGTCATTGGATTTCCAAAAGATCTCGGCATTCAGGATGCGAAGATGTAGAAGGTCATTTATATAAATAACGAAAAACGTGGGACCCAGGATGCTGCCTTGAGGGACTCCGAAACTCACAGGAGCCAAGTCCTTCGTCTCTGAGCAGGGCTTGATCCTAAGACACTGTCTCCTATACATTAGGTGACTGCTCAACCATTTTAGTGTTAACCCTCCAACGCCCAATCCTTCTAGCTTTTGTAACAGGATTGGTATGGAGATAGTGTTGAACGCCTTCACTAGTCCAGAAAACACTAAGATATCTCTCACCTATGTCTATATGCGAAGCTACTAGGTTAGTGAGTAGAGTGGTAGCATCTCCAGTCGTTTTTTTCTGCGGAAACCAAATTGTTAACCTGCTAGTAGTCTCAGCTTCTCTAGGTAGTCGATAAGGCGGTTGTTTACCAACTTCTCAAGCATCTTCGACATTGTGTTCAGGAGTGAGATTGGTATTTAGTGGCTCACATCGATTTTAGATCCACCTTTATGAAAAAGTGACACGTTGGCTATTTTCCATGCTTCCAGACATATGCCAGTCACAAGACTCAAGTTGAAATTTGTGAGAGCGTTTTTACTATTTTAGGGGCTATGACTTTGATGAACAGGTTATTGAAGTTGTCAGGAGTTGGATCACGGCTGTGTCGTCTGTAGAGTAAAGAAAGAGTGTTGTTTAGGGTCATCTAATGGTTATGGCAACTTTGAAGATCAAGAAGGAAAAATATAAAACCGCGTTATAGTGTGAACAGACCTATACGAAAAATAAACTTAGATGATTTTAATTCTGATCTAAATTTGATCGACTGGGAAGATGTTTTGTTGTACTCATCCGTTGATGATATGATAGTACGTTTTGGGAGACACCTTTTAGATCTATATGACAAACATGCCCCGTTAACCAAGACTATGATTAGGGGCAAACCGAAACCTTGGCTTACAAGTAATATACTTCTGATGATGCGGTTACGTGATCAGGCGCATGCTTGTTCACGCATATCAAAAACTGAACAGGATAGGGAGCAGTATAAGTCTCTAAACATCTTGTTAATGTGGCATTGTATGGTGAGAAGAAGGCTTATTTTGAGAAGCACATTCATGATTCTTAAAAATTATGGAAAACCTTAAATGATACAATTTTACCAAATTTTAAAAATAATCGTGGTTTACCTGAACATTTCAATGATCGTGATCAAATTAATTCAAACTTTTTAAAAGTTCCTGGCGCTGGTGCGGTTTCTATTTCACGTCTAACTTATTTTGAATTCAATAGATACAGTCAGGCTGAGTTTTTCTTAGACCAGGTAGATGAGAGCTGTGTAGCTAAAACAATCCTTGCCATAAGTTCAAATGCTAGAGGAGCTGATGGAATAACCGAAGTTATGATTTTACTAACCCTGCCTCGTACTCTTGAAGTCATAACTGCTATTGTAAATAGGTCTATAGCCTCTTCAATTTTTCCATCCCAATGGAAGACTGCAAATGTCCGTCCTATACCGAAAATTGACAACCCTGTAAGTAAATGTAAGTGACCTACGTGCAATAAGTATCTTACCGTATCTATCTAAAATTTTGGAAAAAGTGATATATAACCAGGTCTCAAAGTACTGTGAGAGTAATAACATCCTGCCTCAGTGCCAGTCCGGGTTCAGAAAGGGGCTTAGCACTGCGTCGGCCCTGTTAGATGTGGTGGATAATATCCTGTCTTCTCAGGACCAGGGCAGGGGAACAATACTCGCTCTCCTAGATTTTTTCCAGAGCTTTCGATGCTTTAAACATTCCTCTACAGCTGTCAAAACTGGCTTTCTATGGCTTCGATGTTCCTACCATAAAATGGTTTAGTAGCAATCGGTGTCAACGGGTAGTGCTGGATAAGACAGACGGATCTCAGATGCAGTCACAGCTAGCTACCCTGAATAGAGGAGTCCCACAAGGATCCATAATTGGACCCCTTCTGTTTATAATATATAGTGCAGACATCACTCGAAGTATAATTAACAGTAGTTATCACTTGTATGCCGATGATCTTCAAATTTACATATCAGTTGACAGTGATCCCCGTATGGGAGTGGAGGCTTGAATGAAGATCTGGGCCGTATATCGCAATGGGCGTCTTCTAACACTCTAGTCCTTAACCCAAATAAATCGAAGTGCATACACTTCGATTTTTTGAGCCCAGTATCACAATATTGGGCTCATAAAATCAAATACAGGCAATAGCTATGCATGATCCGAAGGTCCTGGTAAATGGGGTCGCCATTACACGGGTCCGGAAGCACGAAGTCTTCTTATGGATGACAAACTTCGTTTTGAGGGACATGTCCTTGACGTTGTAAGGAATTGCTTCTATAGGCTTCAAGTTTTGTATAGAATCCGTTACCTTCGAATACAGTTAAGTGAAGCATTAGTACTATCCAAGCTTAACTATTGTATTACAGTGTATGGAGCGTGTCTATTTGAGAAAACATAAAAACTCATACAAAGAGTAAAAAATGCCTCTGCCAGGTTCTGTTTCGTAATTCCCCCCCAAACGCACATTACTCCATTTTTAAACAGGGCAAATATTTTAAGGATGAAAGCTAGACAGGATTTGTATTTTTCAACGCTGTTGTTTGAGGTTATAGTGAAGAGGACACCTTCTTATCTTTGTGACAAACTTACCTGGCGTATGTCCCAGAGAGTTGCTCCTTTTCTTTCAATGCCTCGACACAAGGGTGCAGCTTTCCGTGGCAGTTTTAAGTAGCGTGCCACCAAGTGCTGAAATAACATCCCCCCCCCCCTCGGCTGCTTACTAGTAAGGCTGGGTTTAGATGTGCCTATAGAAAGTATTGACTACTACAGCAGAAGACTGAGGGAACGGCACGGAGCTAATCTACCTGTTACCTATGATATTTATATTGTTTCCAATTATATTATTACTATGATTAATTCCCTACTGATTATTATTATTTCGTAATCCTAATGACATTTTCAATTTAATCTTACTTATAACCCTGACATCAATTTTAGTACAAATTGCTATATTTTTATTTTATTTTATTTCTCATATTACTTTACATTTTTATGATATAATTTTAATACTATAATTTTAATACAATCTTCTTTAATACAATCTATTTTATTGAACTATTTTATTAAAATCATCATCTTTAACGTTGTTAAATGTGTACTTGAGCAGACCGTTGTCTCGTCCGTACTGGCTCTGGCAGAATATCAGCGCCACAGATTCGTCTGTGACATTGCTGAGTCAGGGCCATTTCATTGTCGCGGTACAGTCACAATACCACATAGTTATCCTTACCGTACCTTAATGTTTGCTTGTATAATTTTATTATTTATTAATTGCTTTATTTAACTGCTGTTTGTTTTCTTTTTGTAGATTTTTTCTTCTTAAAGTTTGAGTTATAATTATGTATATGTGTGTGTACCATGTTGCAATGAATAAATAAATTAATCTATCTATCTACCTATCTATCATGTTGTCGAGATTTTGACCCACTTTAGCGATGTATTCATTGCAGTTGTTGGGAAAGGCCTTGGCACTATTTTTAATGTCGAACAGTTCCAGTGAATACTTTCGTATAGACGTTTGAAAGCATATTTTCTGGTAAGTTTCCATAACTGTTTGGGATTGCCCTGGCTGTCTTCTAGCTCTTTAGCTTCGTGAGTTGTTTTGAGTCAGTGTAACAGATCGCTTTTAGTACCTCTAGTAAGTGACCTTGAGTAAATTGTTATTGGTATAATTTATTTGTTCCAAGTGCAGCTTATCTTAGGAGACCGGGCGTGATCCAAGGCTTCAAGTTGTGCCTAGGTGTGCTTAAAACCATGGCAATATCATGATCATGGTCAATAAAGATCGCGGATTCCGCCCCGTACCTAGTCCTTTTAATTATGTGATCGAGGCAGTTTTCCATCCTAGTTGGTTTTGTATTGGCTGGATTACTCCAGCCCCTGTCCATGGCTAGGCGACACAGGTTTTATATTTTGCGGCTATCGTCTTCTTCTAGCATTATGTTGATATTTATGTCCCCTGCAAATATGATGAAAGAGTTACTCTTTAGAGAGTCAAGTAGAATGTCTACGGATGAGATGAAGCTAACATTCCTCGTCAACGTTGCATATTAAGAGTGTACGATAGTTCATTTGGTTTTGTGCAGCTTACATTTTAATAACTATCTATTTCATCAGTTATATTTTTAGACATTATTTATATAGAAATAGAATAGAAATAGAAATATTTATTTAAAAAATAAAAATAAGCAGGTTTCCAAAAGAACATTAATAAAGAAATAAAAACCTTAAACGCTACAAGTATGATTAACTGTGGCCCCACACTAGGCAGAGCCTGTATCGTGGGTACCATAATTATGATTCACAGATAGGAGATGGGAGTTCAGCGTGGGTACAATTTAATTATTAAGGACACAAAAACAACAGGAAAGAGTGGGTATTATAACCGAAAATATAAACAAAAAGATAAAACACAGACTAACAAAACAAAGACAGTACATTATTTTAAAACTTAAGAGTACTACAGCATATAATCATGTGGGACATATCGACAGTATTTGCATAATGACGAAAATTCCTATTGAAGGACTCCTAAGACCATTTCAGTGGTATCGTATGTGAGGGATAGAAGCCATTTTTGACACTTACGTTTGACTTCAAAACTACTACAATTTCTAAAGTTACAAAAACTGTTGGCCTTGTTGTACATGTAAGGATGAAGAAAATCAGGGAATCTCTGCGCAAAGGTAGTGTGGACAGCGTTAATAGGAACCTTGTAGGTCCGTTGCATTAGAAGTTTGTTGTATACAGGAGAGTTGGTTATATTTTTATGAACTAAAATAACAGACCTCAGAATAAACAGCCTACGGATACTAAGTATATCATTTTCACCATGTATTAGATCAGTGGGGTAGTTTTTTGGTTTCCTATACATAACTTTCAATACCGAACGTTGAGCTCGCTCTGCGTCTATTAAGATTGTCTTACTACATCCACCCCATACCGAAATACAGTAGGTAAGAATCGACTCACATATAGCCGTATACACTCCCTTTAGGAGTCCATAGTCGGCACAGTTTCGCAATTGTTTCATGATGTAAATAATTTTACGGATTCTGGCTGTCAATGCTTTTATAGGGTCTCTAAAGTTCAGATTTTTGTCAAGTATTATGCCTAGGTATTTAATCGATGTAGTATTTTGTATCTCAGGACATTGACATTGGGTAGAGATATTTCCGCATTTGTGAACTTTAATGTTGGGCAACGCTGGTGGCCCGGAGGCTTCGGTCTTGTAAAAGCACAGGTACTTAGTTTTTGCAGTGTTCAGAGTAAGCAAGTTTTTTCGTAACCATGTTGCTACATTGGACATACCGTTTTCAGCACTAGCAAAGACATTATTCCAGGAGGTATCGTTAAAAATTATGGCGGTGTCATCAGCATAGCAAAATAGGTCAGCTTTGGGTAGATTTATACTATATATGTCATTAATGTACATTAAGAAAAGAGTGGGGCCTAAGATACTGCCCTGTGGAATACCAAAGCTTACAGGTTCAAGTGGGCTAATATGTGTGCCCACTTTTAGACATTGGAGTCTATTTGTGAGGTAGCTTTTAAACCAAGCAAGAACAGTACCTCGAATCCCCATGTTATGTAGTTTGTTTAGCAGTATGGGTGTAGAGACCGTATCAAACGCCTTTGCCAGATCAAGGAAGACACCAATGCAGGGTCTACCTTCATCTAGCAAGGTACATACACGTCTCACTAGTGAACTTACTGCGTCCTCAGTCGAGATACCCTTCCTAAAACCGAATTGACGGTGGTAGAGCAACCTGTTTTGTTCCAAAAAACTAATTAGCCGTTTGTTAACTACCTTTTCCAGTAATTTGGAGAAAGTAGGAAGTAACGAGATCGGACGGTAATTAGAGGGTTCATCTTTTGGCCCTGCTTTATGGATTGGGCAAACCAAAGCTGTTTTCCAGACCTCTGGGAATTCACCCGTTGACATACTAAGATTAATTATATGGGTCAGAGGTTTTATCACAAAGTATTTTAGTCTCTTGACGATGCTATTGCTAGTACCATCTATTCCTGGTGCACTACTAGAGGTGAGACGTTGAATCATGCATGTGAGTTCTACACTATCAGTCGGTTGTAAAAATATGGAGTGACCATTTGTTTGCTGATTTGACGTTTTTGATGCAAGACTTTCTTCGGATTCATTGGTATCGTTTAAAATATTTGTGGCTAAGTGTTTACCTACGTTACTAAAGTACTTATTACATTTGCTAAAGTACTTATTACATTTGAGAGGAAATAGGATCATTGGAGATATTCAAAAGTTCAGTGGCTATAGGGTTTTTTGTTTTTGAGTGACATATGTCTTTGATACAACTCCAGAGCTTCTTGGGGTCATTTTTGTTTTCTTCCAGTGCTTTCGACTCGTATTCACGTTTTAGATTGTATAAAAGATTATTGCAGTAGTTTCTATAACGAGAATAAGTCACCTTCAAAACATCGTTGTTGGGGTTTTTTCGCAATTTGTAATGCAATGCATCGCGATTTTTCATGCATTTCATTAAACCTGGTGTTATCCATGGTTTTACATTAAACTTGGATCTACTTATTTTACCATGTTTTGTGTTTTTCGCAACAATATCAGAGATGATTTTAGAAAAAGATTTGGTGGCCACCTCGACCGATGTTTCAGTCATCACCGCAGACCAGTCGATGTTTTTATTTCGATTTCGATTGCTTCATAGTCCACCTTCAACCGTGTTCTGGGTACTGGGTCAGATTTGACAGCAGCCTCAATTTCTATCATTGCTAAGTCGTGATCGGTTATATCTGTTTTGCAAACGATCGCCTGTGCCTTAAGAAATGATGATAAAAATATATGGTCCAAACAAGCAGTTAACCGAGTTGGCTCTGTTATAGCTGGTAGCAATTCACTCTCAGCCATCATACAAAGGTACTCCGATCGCTTATATCTTACATCGTCAGAAAGCAAATCTATATTGACATCACCTGCCAGAATTACCGGATGTTTGTCCTTATTAATGTTAACAAGAAGATCGTGCAGAGAGTCAAGAAAAATAAGAGGAGTATCCGCGGGCGATCGGTAGATTGCAACGACAGTTGCGTTCCCAGGCAGTTCCAGTACAATGCAATTTGCGCCAATGAATTCAGGTTCGGACATAGATGCGCTAAGGACATTCCTTACATATACAACAACACCCCCAGACTTGTTAATGAATCTAGCAGATTTGTAAACTGTGTATCCATCTAACGTTCCCACCAGTGTGTTCTCGCGAAGCCAACACTCAGTGAGTATAATGATATCAAACTCAATGTTAAGTCTCCTAAGTAAAACTTGAAATTCGTCGAAATGCAAATATATACTGCGAATATTATAAGTCAATATTTTTAGTTTTGAGTTATCGTGAAAGAAGCTCTCACATTCTTCAGGCAGATTTAATGAATGGCACTTGATTACAAGAGTATTATCCAGATCATTTGCTAGTTCGACTTTATCCATAGTCAGATATGGTAAAAATTGAGTGGCGGAGTGGGTTTGTTACTACCATGTTTAATGTGAGAGTCTTATGATTTACACTGTGGGAATAATATGTCGAACAGTGATTAGCTGTTGTAATAGGTTTTTGTAAGCTATATGTTTGAATCATTAATGAAAATAGATAATTATTTAGTACTATATAAATGGAGTCACTCAATTGTTGAAGGGTGTGCACTGGAACCGGTTTATGCATGTGCAGTTGTAGTGTCGGCGGCGGCGGTGGGGAGCGATCCAGTGATGCTATCGAGTTGTTGTTGCGACAGTATGCGGATCGCGGGTTTTCCGTCTTGCTTGCGGATATAAATTGAGCCTTGGGTACACCAGCAGTAGAAGAAGTTGTGTAATTTGGTTGCATCCCTAGCCTTCCGAAATAACTGTCTGTTTGTTTTGGTCAAGCGTTCGTTATAAAAGATTTTCAGTGGTGGTCCCGCTATCTCAAGGTCCGCGCTAGTTATGTTGCGTCTGGTCTTAGCGGCGGAGAGGAATTGATCGCAGGTTGACTTTCGTAGCAGTCGTACAACAACCGGGCGGGGCAGTGCGGGTTTGTCGGCAGGTTTCGCGGTAGCAGGTGTGTCCTTCATTTTGTCGTAGTCAGTCGATGCTGGGTTGGAACTCTCCTTGTTTGAACTTGCCGGGGCTTTACGTTTTGGCCCGACACGCATAGCCCAATCAATGTCTCTGTTCTCCATTTCTACTCCCATTAAACGGGCCGCTACCAAGATCGTGTGGTGCAGGTTTTCGTGTGGATGCTCGTGAATTCCGCATACTTCAATCTCGTTCCTAAGCTGGTGTTGAACGTGGAGAGAAACGTCCGTCTTTAGTTCGGATATCTCAGCCTTTAGAAGAGCAATCTCTGAGTCACGTGCTTCTAGGATTTTAAGACGCACTTCATTTTTTTCCATGGATGCATGTAGTTCATCCAGTCGTTCGTGACATCTTGTTAAAGATTTGGTGGCATCTTCTAGTTTGCCTTTCAGTGAGCATATCTCCTGTACTAGACAGCGAACTTCATTGGTTAGGTCTTTTATTGCAGAGTCGTCACGTTCCGGGGTAGATGTTAGGGAGTCTTTTGTAGCATGTTGGGAGTCCTGTGGCACTACCAGATCCGTGCGGTGTGGCGTGCTAGTATTGTCTGTCTTTTTCTCCGATGTGCAGCATTCAAAGCATTTCCACAGTTTTTTTCGATCTGCAGTCATGGTAGATGTGTTGACGCACAGTGAGCAGAAAGATCGATCGCATGTTATTGCAGTGCAATTCATGCAGTTTGCCGCTTTAAACACCTTAAGAAATCCAGCGCACTTCATTGTGTTACACAAAAATTATTTGTCTCTGAGAGACAAGAACGCAATATATGTGAAAACAAATATAAACTCGTACATAACTACTGCTACAGCTCATTGAAATTTGAAGGTCGTTCACACATTTCAATGCTCAAGGGAATTAAGAGGAACAATCAATCAAAGTCAAAGTCAAAGTCAAAGTTCTTTATTACTGTAGATGTTTACATATACTTAGCAAACGTCAATTTTGCCTCTTCTCTACATTGGACCACTGTGGGAGAAGCAGGGCGTAGAAACTCCCACAGATTGATTTTTAGATCTCTTTTAAAAATAGGTTGTGCTTAACTATTATAAATATGAAAAATTTAATTATTATGATTATGATAGGAATAAATAATTACAAAATTATTAACAGCAAGGCCTGTGTTGAGCTAGATTAACCCCATACAGTCCTGTAATTTAAGTAATCTTGAACATTGTGATATCCCTTTTTTGACAAAGTTGCTTTAACATGCTTTTTAAATTGCTCAAATGGCAATTTCAAAATCTCCAGAGGTATCTTATTATGGTAGAGAATACACTGACTGACCCTTGAAAGAATTGCTAACCTTCGCGAGTCTAAATCGGGGCGCACATAGTCTGTGATTATTTCTTAGGTTAACATTACAGCTATCGCTAAGTTTGGAAAATGTTGTAAGGTTCTTGCGCACATACATTATATTTTCGAAAATAAATTGACTAGCTACTGTTAGTATGTCAATGTCTTTAAAAAGCTCTCTTAAGGAGTCTGTTCGTTTTAAATTATAAATTGCTCGAATAGCTCTTTTCTGTAAAATAAAAATAGTTTGAATATCCGCTGCTTTCCCCCACAACAAAATACCATAGGACATCACACTATGAAAGTAACTAAAATATACTACCCTAGATGTAGCCACATGCATGCTTTGTCTGATGTTCCTTACAGCGTAAGCCGCAGAACTTAATTTACTAGCCAATTTATCTATGTGGGGTCCCCACTGCAATTTGCTATCAATGGTTATTCCAAGAAACTTCGTATCATTTACTAATTCTAACGTGCTGTTGTACAACACTAAACTGTTCTCAACTTGCCTGACATTTGGAAGTGAGAATTTGATACACTTGGTTTTACCAGCGTTTAACAATAAATTATTAACTGTGAACCAATTCAAGGTTAAAAATAATACACCACTAACATCATCAAAATCTGCTTTTTGTCTTTCAATTTTGAAGACCATTGAAGTATCATCAGCAAATAACACTATGTCAGTTAATTTCTCCACCATGAAAGGCAGATCGTTAATATATACCAGGAATGAGAAAGGACCTAATATGGAACCTTGTGGAACGCCAATCATTAATTTGTAAAGTTTTTGCAGTCCTACGAACCAACTTGAAAGTTTTGGAATATTTTTTAACATAGTCATGAAATTTTCGATCAAAGTTATAGGTTTTTTGATCATAAAGGTCATACAAGATAACTCTACTTTTACGAATTCCAAACGTTGCGCAGTCATTAAATTTCGATTTACCGTTGTAGTCACTGACTTTCTTTAATTTTAAAACTTTATTGAATTCTGTCTGAATAATGTTGAAGAAGTCTGAGTAGATTTTGTTTGGGTTCTGTTCATTAAAATCCGGTACTGGAAAATTTATATCTAAGTTTTTCGTATATGTCTCTAGTATCAAAATCAAAAAATCAAAAATCATTTATTTCCATAGGATGTTGCTACATCACTTAGATCCGTCATTACATTTTTTTGGGTGAGTTCACTAACCCAATGGCGGAATCTGTGGAGAAGAGCTCACCGAAGAAACTCCACAGTCGTCGCATCTTTTGCGTTTCCTTTTTTAAATAAAATATTGTCAAATTACAAAATGAATGCTAATTATATATCGAAACAGCCTGTTACTCAAACAATCTATTCCCATGGACATCTGTCCTCTAAGTAATCATATATCCTGTAGTAACCTTTTTTATACAATTTCTGTTTTATTATTATTTTAAACTTGTCTAAAGGTAAGTTTTTAATATCAGTAGGAACCTTATTGTAATAGCGTATACAATTGCCTTTAAAAGAATTACTAATTTTATGTAGCCGGCTTACATAAGCAACCAACTTGTCTTTATTTCTAGTATTAAAATTGTGTATATCACTGTACTTCTGAAAATTAGTTATATTTCTTTTTACATACACAAGATTGTCATAGATATATTGAGACACAAATGTCAGAATATTGATTTCTTTAAACTTTTCCCTCAGTGACACTCTAGGCCCTAATCTATAAATTGCACGAACAGCCCGTTTCTGCAGAATAAATATACTATTAGCATTCGCAGCGTGACCCCACAATAAAATACCATAGGTCATTAGACTATGAAAGTAACTAAAGTAGACTAGTCTAGCGGTGTCTACGTCGGTAAGAGCTCTAATTTTTTTAACTGCGAACGCTGCCGAACTCAGTCTGTTCGACAATTTATTTATATGAGGATCCCATTGTAGTTTGGCGTCTAAAGTAATGCCCAAAAAGACAGTCGACTGCACAAGGTCCAATCTCTGTCCTTTTATAAATATGTCTGTAGTTACCGGGTTCACATTGGGTAACACGAATTTAATACATTTAGTTTTCTTTTCATTAAGTAATAAATTGTTAACAGTAAACCAGTTCACTATACTAGAGATAGCATTGTTTACCTCGTCATAATTTGATTGCTATCTTTTAACTTTAAATATCAAAGAAGTATCATCGGCAAACAATACTAACCCATGTTTTGCTTTAACAAGGTAAGGTAAATCATTAATATATACTAAAAACAAGAAAGGACCAAGAATTGAACCTTGCGGTACGCCCATACTTATTGAAGACCCAGGTGATCTTTTCCCATTAACATCGACCATCTGAACCCTATCTGTTAGATATGACTCCAGAAGGCCAAGTGCCTGATCTTTTACACCATAATGGCGTAACTTCCTGACAAGAGTGTCATGATGGACGCAATCAAAAGCCTTGGATAGATCGCAGAAGACACCTATTGCATCCATTGCGTCTTCCCAGGCATCATAAATATTGTCGATTAGTTCAACACCAGCATCGGCTGTTGAACGACCCTTTGTGAAACCAAACCGAGCAATATGAATTAAATTATTGAGATAAAAATGACTTTGCAATTGATTAAGTATGAGTTTTTCAAATATTTTGCTAAGCGTTGGTAGTATCGATATGGGTCTAAAATTGGTGGGGTCTGATGTACTACCAGCTTTGAATAAAGGTATAACTTTACTTAGTTTCATCAAGTCAGGAAACACACCACTATCTATACATTGATTAAATATACAACAAAGGTGAGGTGCAATACAATCTACAATGGAACTAATAATTTTTACTGATAGACCATGGGCGTCAGCTGTCTTTTTCATTTCCAGGGATTTAAACGCTTTTACAATGTCTTCATTATTTACGTGCCCAAATTTAAAATCTGTTTTACATTCCTCAAAGTTTTGTTTAAGTATAGATTCAGCAGCAGCGGGAGATGAATTGAAAGACTTGGTTGTTGAAACTGGAATGTCCGTAAAGAAATTTTCGAAAGCTTTTGCTACTTCTAGGTCTGTACTTAGCAATTGATTATCTATCTTAAGCTTGAAGTTATTATGTGTAGCTTTGGCCTTTCCAGTCTCTCTGTTTATAATTTGCCAAGTCGTTTTCATTACATTGCTACTAGACTCAATTTTGTTTTTAATGAAATTAGATTTAGCTACGGCACAAACGCGTTTAAACATTTTTGAATAACTACGAACATAATCTAGAAAGGCCGTATTTTTGTTATATGATTTCTCTTCATAGAGTTCATATAATCTTCGTCTGCTCCTTTGAATTCCAACTGTCGCCCAATCACTAAACAAAGCTTTGTTATTAACTTTTATAGTTTTTGATTTAAATACCGTATCATATTCATTTTTGACAAGGTTAAATACTGAGTTGTACAACAAATTTGGATCGTCACTGTATGGTATTTCACATAGTTTATCTAAAATATTATTCCTGTAGTGTTCAAGCCGAGTGTCACTAACGGGCACACATGTAATATCATCTTTTTGGTCCTTTTTTATTTTAATATTGAATATACCTATCTGACCAGAGTGATCAGAGGTTAATTTATTGATGACCGATTTGAAAATGGGCGTAATGTTAGTAAATATATTGTCAATGCAGGTAGCAGATGTTGCAGTAATTCTAGTAGGCTCCAAAAACAGATAGTTCATGTTGTGACATAAAAATAAAGATTTTAATCTAGTACAAATATTATTATCCTCTAACAGATTAACATTAAAATCACCACAAATTATAAAAAATTTGTTTTATCGCTGATTTTAATCAACACTTCATCCATTTTCTTTTCGAATAAATCAAAGGATGAATCTGGTGGTCTGTATACGCTCATTACAATAAGTTGTTCAAGTGCAATACAGGCTATTTCCATGGTACGCTCAACAGACAGGCTCACTATGTCAACTCGTTCCTTATATTTAAAACTATTATTTACAAGTATTAAGGAGCCACCGCGATCAGCTGTTTTTCTGTTGAACGAACTAGCAACGTGGTGGTTATTAAAGTTGAACATGAACTGATAACTCTTTAAAAAGTGCTCTGTTATACATAAAATATCAATATTATTACAGTTCATGAATAACTCAATTTCCAGTTCTTTACTTAACATGCCCTGTATATTTTGATGAACCACGTTTAAAATATTCTTACTTTTACATTTTTCATTACTAGTAACTTGATTTAATGGGCAAGATGAAGGTATATTTATACAAATATTAATATTACTGCCAGAGTTACTCTCTGTTGTCCTATGGGTTAATTTAAAGAGCTTGGAACAGATTCCAAGGAGTACATGTCATTATTATTACACTGCTCAATAGAAGCAGGCGTTTCATTAGTCAAAAACTTGACTGAGTTCAAAATAAAATAAGATAGTGACTGTGCTATCTGTTTTGTATAAAACCTAGATAGGTAATACCTATCCTAAGTCAAATAAAAATATTTTCCAATACAAATATTGGTGTCTATGAAATGAAATTTTTCAGTATGACGACATGTCAATGTGTGTATAAATGTATTATAATCATGTCTTATATGATTTTCATGTTGTGACAAAGATTGGCTGAAGGGAAACGCAAACAAGATTATTCTATCTACATTTTGTAAAGAATTTAATTTGGAAAAGTATTTAGTTATTAGTTTTTTAGATACATTTTCCCTTCTACCAATTAAAATAATTAGGGTGGTTGGTTCTAAAAACTGCGATGACAACACTTTGTTTAATATTTGTGAATATGTGGCGCCAGGCATACAGTTATTTAATATTGCCTGGCCCACGCGCTGACTAAGTTGTAGTATATGGGATGTAATAGGCCTATAAAATGATGGACCAGTCTTATCCTTAATAGCAATTGGGAATGAAACTGTTTGATCACTGTGATCGGAAGGTATGCAGTTAATTACACTTTTACTTGTGAATGCACAGTCACAAAAAACGTTATCTAAGCAAGTTTGGCTGGTAAGTGTAAATCTAGTTGGCTCTAAAAATACATGACATAAGTTAAACGATTTGAATAAAGTTATTTATCGTTGTTTCATTGTTGTTCCTAAAAGCAAATCTACATTAAGATCGCCACAAATAATTAACTTTTTTCTGTTATTACATAGTTTAGAGAGGGCTTCCTCCATAATTTTCTCAAATATTTCGAAATTGCCATGGCCTTTTTCATCCCTTGGTGACCTGTAGATTTAAACAATAATATAGCTATCCAACTCAACATAGGACCTCTATTTGTCTTTCAACAGTAAGTGCAAGAATATCTTTGCGTTGTTTCACCTTAATATTATTTTTCACTAAGATTAAAGAACCACCTCTATCAGCAGTCTTTCTATTGTAACAACTGACAATTTTGTAATTATTTATGTTAAAAGACATCATATTTTCCTTCAACCAGTGTTCAACACAAATAATATCAATGTCAGAATTTTTTAGAAATAATTCTAATACAAGTTCTTTGCCAGGTAGCCCCTGGATGTTTTGATGGGCAATATTTAACTGGGGCTTACATTTTGACATATTTAGTGGCTCTTGTATGCTAGAGATTTCCTCTATTGTCTTATGAACTAATTTAAATTACTTGGAATAGATTCCAACGTTGCATGCAAAGTATGATTAACAGTTGAATTACCAATAGGGGTGCATGTCACATTACTCTTAACATACAAAGGTTTAGTATAATTATTTCTACACTCGTCATTTCCTACTGGCACCCTAGTTATTTTTTTTTTCTTAATTAATGGCGGTCTAACATCTAGGTTAATTTCGCCAATGACACGTGTTTTTTTAGATTTCACTGTATTTGGACAGGTTCTCTTTCGAGAACCTGGAAATTTTAGTGTTCACTTGTTGCTCCTTAGCACTACCCGGGAGGACGTGAAGGGCTGTAGGTACCAAGTATCTCCTTCGCACGTGAGCAACTGCCTCCCCCCTAGTTATTTTCTCTACAATAACAGGGTCATAAATATTGTATGCCAATAATTTGGCAATCTGTCGCTTAGATGACATTGTATCCCTAGTCAGTATAAAATTTCGAATAAACTTATTCGTATCAAAATATAATACTCGGTCCCGATGCCCAAAGGTCAAGTTATACATAAGCTCGTTGAGTCTAGAAATCCGGTCGTTGTTGCCTCTGTTAAAGCTTTGAAAAAGGGAAAACCACACAAAATAATTTTCCTTGCCCGGAGAGATACTACAGATTCAAAGTAATTAATCAAATCGTCTTGTTGAACTCCTGTGGTGTTCCCTATTTGTAATCCGCATCATTCATTCGCCTTCCATTACTTCTCACTTTTACTTAATTATCTGCCTTAGCGCAATGTCATACTAAAATCACCAAACTTCCACAACAATAGCCAGGAAAATAAAATTTTGAAAAAATGCCTAAGCTATCAAATCTTGATTTTCCGCAGAAATCCGTTTTCTTAAGGTTCACAATTTTTGTGGATAAAAGAAAATATAAGCCAAAGTTGAGAATCAAGGCAAAATAAGCGTTATCGTATTATATTATGATCATTTTGTGATTGTTAAAGTAGGTTTCATTGTAATATCATAATAACAAGTTCAATCCAATTCATGTTTGTTAATGGTGGCAAGAGGCAAATTCGGCCAGGATCAGTGGAAGTCATGGAAAAAACACAAAAGGAATGGAATGGAAAACTAATATATCACAGTTATGACATTTGCCGTTATGGCAATATAATTAAAATAAAGATATTATATTTCTTCGACTAGACAGGGCTGTATTCTCCTTTAGACCACAATATTTTTTATTTTATTTTTCAAATAGTTCTAAATTTTAATACCTATACAACTTACTATCCATGGGATATTTTTAGCTGATTAAAATTATTAATTAATAGTTCACCCGTACGTACTCTTCTCAGCTTTCTTAAGTCATTTTTTCATCAAAAAATGGTATATGGTTTTGTTTTCTTTGTGAGGTAAAATTAATTTCAGTCATCTTTGGAAAGTGTCTAATATGTGTTTCTTTAATTTGGTGAGAACAAGTCATAAAGCCCATTTGATTACTTCTGCTGATGAAGTCAACAGAAATTTTAATTTAAAAAAATATTATAATTTACCACAATTTTTCTATAACACGAATTGTTCTGATTTTATCCGACAGTAGCCGAATCACATCCTAAATTCTCTACTAAAGTACGGTCGCCGAGCAGAAGGAATTTCGTACATCTACCCCTAGCTACTAGTCTCTTTTGTTTACGCGTAAATTATATGAAATGAAATGAAATGAAATGATTTTTATTTGCCAGAAAACAGTAATAAGATGATCTTAAATTTAAAGTATGTGCAGTGTTTTCAGCTTATGTATAAGCATGCAAAATAGTTATAGTTATAATTTATGAAATAGCGCAATATTATAGTAAATCGTTTTAATTTAATTCTGATTTAGTTATATAATTCAAATTTAAAATGTCCGTTTGTAAAATCTTATATTTATAAATGTTGAGTTTCTATATTCTAAATATTCTTTAATGCTATAAAAACAGTGTTGTTGTAGCCACTTAGTAAGATTATTTTTTAAGGACTTGCTAGTCAGTACTTTAAAGTCATCAGGCAGCTTGTTAAACAAAATAATACACATATTGTATATATTCTTCCTATAAATGTCCTTAAATCCAGGAGGTTGATATAGTAGGTTCGTGTATTTTGCTCTTATTTGTCTCTGTTGTCCTTCATTTCTGGATCTCCAGTTTTCTCGATGAGAGGCAACAAAAACACAAACATCTCTAATGTAGGCACATGGTAGAGGTAAAATATTAAGTTTTTTAAAAAGTGGTTTACATGTTTGATCGAATTTAACCTTACAGATCGCTCTTATGCACTTTTTTTGAATTTTGAAAGCCCTTTCCACCTCCACCGAATTTCCCCACAGGATCAGACCATAGCTGAGTACAGAGGAGACGTAAGCGTGGTAGGCCATTAGAGCGGCTTCGATAGAGACAGTTTGCCTCAGTTGGTACAAAGCGTACACAAAGCGATTTATTTTGTTACATACCGATTCTACGTGTTTTTTCCAATTTAGATTTTTGTCGATTGTGATGCCTAGGAATTTAAAATTGTCAACTTCGGAGATTGTTTCATTATTATAAGCAATAGAAATAGGATGCGCATTTGAATTATAGGAGAGAAATTGCATAAATTTTATTTTGTTAATATTAATTTGTAAATTATATGATTGCAGCCACTTTATAATGTCCCCAAGTGCAGTATTAATTACGTTTTCAGAGTTATTTGGTTTTTTGCACTGTATACTGTTATTGGCGTGGCGCTCGCATAGTTCAATTGTGAGCATGAAGGCGATATCATTTACGCGCGAGCGAAAGATACAAATAGCTAGGAGTCATTGTGCAAAATTCTTAATTCATGCGACCGAACTTTACTGTACATATTTTTAAAGCAGATATAGTTTTGACATTCTTTGTTAATTTTCTTAATTCGTTTTCTGTGGTAATGTGACGGAGAAAGTATGATAATGTGGCAAGGTAGGTCATTTGGTTAAAGTGAGAAGTAAAAGAAGGCGCTACTGAACGATCCGGATTTATTGATCCTCGTAATCCTCTTGAGTATTAAAATGTGTAAATTACCCTCACATTTCAATGAGTTGGGCTAATCATTTTTCAAGGCTATGCAAGAATTTAAAGAAGACTTCTGAAGTCAAGAGTAAAGAAAAACGATGATAAGCTTTTTGCCTAACCAGAATGATTGAAACAACAACAGATATATATTGGGACGCCACAATTATATATAAATCCTGCAACCTATTTGGCGTCCTTTCACTTTGCATTATTCTGGCGTCCACCAGATGACGTTGACTTATTGAATCAGTTTGTCAATAACTGGCTGGCGAAGGGCATGTTCGCGCGTGCGGATGCATCAAATCTTCCGCACATCGCCGAACTGGCGCCGCACCACGCGCGCCCGCCCGACCGCCGCCGCCTGCCACGCGACCTGGTTGCCTAGCCCGCGATCACCCACTGCATACCAGCGCCACATGAAGACCACCGCCCGCAGGGGCCATCCGATGACCTGTCCACAGGAGTGGACAGAGGCGATTCTTCGGGAAGAGGTCCGTCGACCTGACCCCGACTCCCCACGCCCCAGAAGGGGTGCGTGAGATGATTATGAAGAAAGAATTCGGATCATTAACTCTTGAGGTGTCAAGAGTTAATGATCCGACGCAAGTAAATTTTCCTTCTGCTGTCGGCGAACACCGCCATATAGACGATCCTTTGCGATATGTTCTTACGCGATAATATCGATAACCCCCATGAAATAGCACGAAACCTGTACTTTTTTCTAAAAAAGCAAATCTTCTTCAACCTCCATTGTAATTCACAAATAACGCGTAATAATAATCAAGTTCCGTTTTTTGTAAAAACTGCAACAATATTTTTCACACAATGACAAAGTCACTAAGAAGTCATTTTCTTTTTGTACATTTCTAATCAGTAGCCAGTACTTATAGTGATAACCTCTTTAGAGCTATGCTAACTATGCTAACCTCAAACTAGGTTTTGAACTATAGTACAAAGTGCAAGCAATGCAAGTAAGTTTATATTGGGAATGCGTAAAACCCTATCCGTTGTCAGATTGCTTTGTTAGATCGATCTGACCACGTCCACTCTTTTGTGTCCTTGGTCAGACCGATTAAATTAAAGGGTCCTTGATCAGATTGGTAGCCATAGTTAGATTCAATAGCTATATTTGACATCATAGTCTAACAGAATGTCACACCTTTCCTAGATAGGGTGGCAGAGGCATAATTTCGCATAACATAATACTGTTAATGGTCACAGCTATCACTATTTTGACAGCTGTACTATTTTTGAAAGGTGTCATGGTATTGACATTTCGGATGACAGCTGTCTAAATCATGGTATTGACATTTCGGATGACAGCTGTCTAAATCATGACACCTGTCAAAAAATCATAATGGTTTTCTATGTGACGTTATACCTCTGCCACCCCCTAAGAGAATAGGCCTATTAAATGTCATGTAATATGCAGTATATTTACTAACAACCAGTTAATCCTTATCACAATAAGGTCAACGCGGTTTGTCTTTAGAATAGCAATCCGGCCACGGATACCTTATATCCATATACCTACCAAACCAATTAATCATTAAGTAGATATCTTGGTGACAAAAAATTGTTTTTTTTTTCTAGAACTGTTTGTTTTTGTTAACTTAATAAAAATATGATGATTTTAAACGATAAAATCATAATGGACCAACAGATGAATTTTTGGTTAACTTAATAAAAGTATAATGATTAAACAAACTGGAATTGTCAATCCAAAAAGTTCAACTGTGAAATGTAGTTGAACAAACTGGACGAAAGCAGTCCAGTTTGTTCAACTAGTTCATCAGATAGTTGAACATACCGGTTTAGACTCGCGAAGGTTAGCAATTCTTTCAAGGGTCGGTGCATTCTCTACTACAACGAGATGGAGATTTTGAAATTGCCATTTGTGCAATTTAAAAACCATGTAAAAGCTACGTTGTCAAAAATGAGAAATTACAATGTTCAATATTACTTAAATGACGAGACTATATGGGGTTAATCTAACTAAACACAGAACTTGCTGTTAACAATTTTGTAATTATTTATTCCTGCTTAATTAATACTTATTATAATTAATGCTGTAAGAATTGTATTACTTAAACACAACCAATTTTTAAAAGAGATCTAAAAATCAATCTGTGGGAGTTTCTACGCCTACTTCTCCCACAGTGATCTAATTTAGAGAAGAGGCAAAAAATGACGTTTGCTAAGTAAATCTACAGTATTAGAGACATTTGATTGATTGAATGATTGGTTTGACGACCACTACCACGTGGGGACCTACAGCTTAACGTATCATCCGAAACACTGAACGTCCGATAATCTACTTAAGTTACATTATTTATCTGATTGGTACATGGTCAGGATTCGAACCTGCATCTCCTGTATGAGAAGCAAGCGTGAAACCCATTAGACCAAATTACCATTAGATTACAGACCATTAGATCAAATTAACAAAGAAGTGAACATAACATAGCGTCACGCCTTTTCCCATACGAGGTGTCAGAGGCACAATTGTGGCCACTTTGAGTCAGTTATTCAGTACTCCATTTTGCGTGCCGGGGGGCTAGCCCATTGCCACGGCTATGGAGTAATGAAGGTTTCCTTACGATGTTTTCCATCGCCGTTAGAACGTCCGTATAATGAACTTGAGATAAATGAATTATCTCATTGGTACTTGGTCAAGAATCGAACCTGCGTCTCCTGTATGAGAAGCAAGCGTGAAACCCATTACACCACGGAGCATTTTTACGTTAAATTAACACGACAATTTGTGAATCAAAATTATGCGACGGAAAAATAAGATAAAAATAGTTAAAAGTGATACGTAAACTATCACTCTTGAGTAGGTGTAAATGACCAGTTTGGACCACCGAAGTTAGGCCAACCTGTACGGTATATGTACTTATAGGTACATACATATAACGTACAGGTATGTAAGTATGAAAATATAAAAGGGCTTGTGTTTAAACCAACCAACCAAAACCAAAAAAATCGTAAATTTTCTAGGTACCAATAAATGCGAAATGACTGCCAGAATTAGTCAATGATCACCAAATTGTGTTTGTATAAATGATCACCAAACTTCTTTTTATGTTTTGTGTACTTAAGTCTACTTCGCTTCGCTCACCCCCTTTACCCTTCACCTAAGCCACCACAGTATTTTGCCCTGATATTTTCTGCAACTTTTGGTGATCATTTACCCATTTTGGGTAAGAAAAAAATATATTGATCATTGTATTTGTTGCCATATCAAATTACTATAGGTACCTACATATTTTATGAGATCCATATTTTTAAGTCACCTGCATAGTTATCTTAAGGTATAAATGATTAAAATCTGAACTTTCGGTTCTAGACTAGGGTGTAGTCAAATATGCGTATGATCTCCTCATACCCAAAAACTCAAAACTCAAATCATTTATTGCAAGTAGGAAAAATAATGCACTTTTACAAGTCAAACACTTACTTAAGTCTCATATAAATGGAAAAAATAAAAAATATATCAAATATGATCAGCTAAACTAATAAGTAAATAACTTATGAGAAACCAGACTGGACCAGACCCCCCAAGCAGCACCCGTTCACGAGTATGACTTGTGCACCAGCCAGCCAGCATCCCCCCCTCGCCATATTTTAGGGAGGGGAGCAACCTGCTACACAGAGTAGACTACAGGGAGCCGCCAGAGTATTCAAATGGTACTTAAGGGCTGAACATAGGCCAATGGCATTGAGAATTAGACAAAGAAAACAAATACCCGTCGCATCGCGTCGAAGCAGACTGACGCATGCTCCCGCGCAGAGCCCCGCGGGGCAGCCCGAGCTCCGAGACCAAGAACTTTATAGAAAATATTACTAAACTCCTGTAATAATAACATTAAAAATAAAATAAAAACAACCAAAAAATTTCCCTTTTTTTACCTATTTTTGAGTGTAAGATTCATATAAGAAACTGATTTCGTCTCTGAGCGCTTGTTCATTTAGTTGAATAATAATGCATTGCGAAAAATATTTTTAAGTATTAAATATAACAGATATCCGGTAATTTTAAAAGTCCATTCTTATCTCTAATAGACCTTTTATAACATATATTTTTCCTACATTTTGATGTTGTCTAGTTTAGCCTAGAATTGAAGCTATAGATGCATTTCTGGCCATATTTAATCCCTTAATACGAGTCCCAACTCCAACGAGTACAAACCCACAAATCCTACAAACGAACCAAAAGGGTTCCACTTCGATCCAAAAGATCGATTTAAGGCGATACCTCGTCCGTTCAAAGGTCCCCATTACTCTAAGGCCTAGAGTCTAGGCGGAAAGAGCTGCAATGTGAGAGGGACGGAATCGGCAAAAAATGACATAACATAGAGCTAAACCACAGAAAAATTGTTTAAAAATGAACTACGCTATTTTGTTAAAAAGTTTTATAAGGAGATTTTACGAATACATAATATCTACATTTTGAACGCAGTTCCACAATGAAATTAGTTATGATGTCAGAATTGCAGGAAAAAATAAAACAATTTAGAGGTATTTTCGTAATTAAATTCTATCTAGAAAATTTCATCCAATCGCGTTTCGTTTAACCCAAAAATCAAATCTGTAGATGACTTCATGGTGGAGCAAATGGGTTCGAAAAAAACCCCTTTTTTTCATAGCACCTTAAACTAAAATATCAAGCATCCATGTTCGCGGTTTTGGTGTGGTGTAGACATTTATTTAGCATTTATAACATAAATATTTACATACAAGCACATAACTTGCTTATGGCCACACACTATCCTGTGTCGTGGGAACTAGAAAGATCGACGTCACCCATATACAGGATACAGTTGACTTTTAATCAGCTGACCACTTTTTAGGAAATGATAGTACCCATTAATATGAACAACTTTTGCTTATGAACTTATGTTCCTAAGTGTTTTTTTCGTAGGTAATCCATAAAAAATGCGATCAGCTGTTCTGATTAATTAGTTTCATTTTAATTCAAACTGTACAAGCTCTGATTTCAAAACGCAGTTGTCAAATGAAGTCAACCCCAATGGTCAATCAAAGACATTCAAAAGATTTTTTGCGTCTCTCATTTCGAATCAACATCGCAATGTCGTGGTGTGAGTATACTCTCCCACACCGGTGCGCGGCCGGCCTGGGGGGCCCGGGCGCGGCGGTGGAGGTGCGGCGACGGACTGTGCTGTCGTCGGCATACTTCATTCAAAAGAGCGAGCGGGGGCGTACCATGTACCAACCAATATCACGAAGACGTCTACGATATGGCAACAGTTTGTCGTCGATGAATCAATAATATCAGACTAGAATACAGGTCTCGCCAAGTTTCTCTCATGCAACCAAAATCAAAATCAAAATCAAAAATCATTTATTTCCATAGGATGTTGTTACATCACTTAGATCCGTCATTACATTTTTTTGGGTGAGTTCACTAACACAATGGCGGAATCTGTGGAGAAGAGTTCACCGAAGAAACTCCACAGTCGTCGCATCTTTTGCGTTTCCTTTTTTAAATAAAATATTGTCAAATTACAAAATGAATGCTAATTATATATCGAAACAGCCTGTTACTCAAACAATCTATTCCCATGGACATCTGTCCTCTAAGTAATCAGATATCCTATAGTAACCTTTTTTATACAATTTCTGTTTTATTATTATTTTAAACTTGTCTAAAGGTAAGTTTTTAATATCAGTAGGGACCTTATTGTAATAGCGTATACAATTGCCTTTAAAAGAATTACAAATTTTATGTAGTCGGCTTACATAAGCAACCAACTTGTCTTTATTTCTAGTATTAAAATTGTGTATATCACTGTACTTCTGAAAATTAGTTATATATCTTTTTACATACACAAGATTGTCATAGATATATTGAGACACAAATGTCAGAATATTGATTTCTTTAAACTTTTCCCTCAGTGACGCTCTAGGCCCTAATCTATAAATTGCACGAACAGCCCGTTTCTGCAGAATAAATATACTATTAGCATTCGCAGCGTGACCCCACAATAAAATACCATAGGTCATTAGACTATGAAAGTAACTAAAGTAGACTAGTCTAGCGGTGTCTACGTCGGTAAGAGCTCTAATTTTTTTAACTGCGAACGCTGCTGAACTCAGTCTGTTCGACAATTTATTTATATGAGGATCCCATTGTAGTTTGGCGTCTTAAGTAATGCCCAAAAAGACAGTCGACTGCACAAGGTCCAATCTCTGTCCTTTTATAAATATGTCTGTAGTTACCGGGTTCACATTGGGTGACACGAATTTAATACATTTAGTTTTCTTTTCATTAAGTAATAAATTGTTAACAGTAAACCAGTTCACTATACTAGAGATAGCATTGTTTACCTCGTCATAATTTGATTGCTGTCTTTTAACTTTAAATATCAAAGAAGTATCATCGGCAAACAATACTAACCCATGTTTTGCTTTAACAAGGTAAGGTAAATCATTAATATATACTAAAAACAAGAAAGGACCAAGAATTGAACCTTGCGGTACACCCATACTTATTGAAGACCCAGGTGATCTTTTCCCATTAACATCGACCATCTGAACCCTATCTGTTAGATATGACTCCAGAAGGCCAAGGGCCTGATCTTTTACACCATAATGGCGTAACTTCCTGACAAGAGTGTCATGATGGACGCAATCAAAAGCCTTGGATAGATCGCAGAAGACACCTATTGCATCCATTGCGTCTTCCCAGGCATCAAAAATATTGTCGATTAGTTCAACACCAGCATCGGCTGTTGGACGACCCTTTGTGAAACCAAACTGAGCAATATGAATTAAATTATTGAGATAAAAATGACTTTGCAATTGATTAAGTATGAGTTTTTCAAATATTTTGCTAAGCGTTGGTAGTATCGATATAGGTCTAAAATTGGTGGGGTCTGATACCAGCTTTGAATAAAGGTATAACTTTACTTAGTTTCATCAAGTCAGCAAACACACCATTATCTATACATTGATTAAATATACAACAAAGGTGAGGTGCAATACAATCTACAATGGAACTAATAATTTTTACTGATAGACCATGGGCGTCAGCTGTCTTTTTCATTTCCAGGGATTTAAACGCTTTTACAATGTCTTCATTATTTACGTGCCTAAATTTAAAATCTGTTTTACATTCCTCAAAGTTTTGTTTAAGTATAGATTCAGCAGCAGCGGGAGATGAATTTAAAGACTTGGTTGTTGAAACTGGAATGTCCGTAAAGAAATTTTCGAAAGCTTTTGCTACTTCTAGGTCTGTACTTAGCAATTGAATCTCTTCAAAAGTGATCGTAATCAGACGTGAAAATGATTTAAACAAAATTGCTTAATATGTTGGTCACCTCACTGCCCCATTATAAACAACGTTATTAACTATAAGTCATTCTTATATGTAAATTTAATTACTGTAGTTTCGTCACTTTGTAAATTGTTGTGCACCCCTGCCTTGCCAACAGCTTGTTACTATCGTATCATGTTATCCTCGCGGAATGAGGCGTCCATCTCATTTGCTCACATTAATTTCGCAAACTATCTATTTCCTTCGCACGCTTGGCGATTTCACTGTGGATCTATAAACCTACCCGCGCTCACTATATCTATATTCTATTGTGTTTTTACCAAAATTGTTTATTATTCTGGCTTTTCATACCGCTGCTTATTGTGTTGCTATGTTTGTTTTAGTTTGCAATGATTTCGTTTAATGGCTTAAGTATTTATTATCAGAACGTAAGTGGACTACGAACGAAAACTGAGGATGCGTGTTTGAGTGCATATGATGTAATAATCTTAACTGAGACATGGTTATTGGATAGTATATCTAACTCGGAGTTCTTGGATGATCGGTACCTAGTTTGGCGTAGAGACCGCGACTACTGCTCAACTGATCAAGTAATGGGCGGTGGTGTCCTGATAGCTACGCGTAAGCACTTGCAAGTTAAATTATTGCCCCATTTCAACTCCACTGGTTATGTCTACGTATAAAACAAGCTCTTACACGTAAGTGGATTGACTTGTACCTGTGCGTGATATATTTGTGTGCACAGAACAATGGCTTGTCATTTAGTTCTCAATTGTAACTGAACAACGCTGTTTCAAATAACCCGTCCGATGCGTTCCTTATTGTTGGTGACTTTACTTTAAAAAAAAAAAAAAATAAAAAAAAAAAAAATTAAATTAAATAAATTCATGAAGAAAACTAGAGGTAATAAAAAAGTACTGAAATTAGCCTTGAAACGGCAATCAAACAGAATATTAAGAATCTCCTTAATGCAAGAGCTCCGGGGAAAAAATGTAGGTTTACAGTCGGACCTTCAACATGCCCGAGTAGAAATCCAGCATCTACATGACCTGCTAGCAAATACACTAAAATGTTATGCCAAAGAGCAAAGTGAGTTAGCAGAACTCAGAGCCGCGACGTCTGAGTTAGTACAGCTACAACGCCAGAATGCGGAATTGGTGGGCGTTCTAATTGAGAATGAGGAGAATGAGACCAGCAAGGAGGACGAGCCCACATCACTAACTTTGGTCTCGACCCCCCTCTGTTGTGTCTGATGTTGTTAAATCCAACGCTGATGTTGCTCGAGCTTTTGAAACATTTTTCACCAATGTACCCGTACTCACAACGGACCGTCTAAATTCATCTCCATTTGAAGCAGAGACTTTATTAAAAAA
Source organism: Argyresthia goedartella (assembly GCA_949825045.1). Taxonomy (NCBI): domain Eukaryota; kingdom Metazoa; phylum Arthropoda; class Insecta; order Lepidoptera; family Argyresthiidae; genus Argyresthia; species Argyresthia goedartella. Next base: position 20,525,292 of record OX463810.1, read on the forward strand.
TAACACTAGCGTCAGTAATGTATATTTAAAATTTCATCATGTATGTCCCCAGGACATTGTCAAAACGTTTAAATTACTTAACTTAAAAAATACGGAAGACCTGTGGGATATATCAGTCAAAGTCATTGGTTCAGTAATTCTAGTTATAGCCCCACACTTAGCTTATATATTCAATAAATGTGTTGACGATGGGGCTTTTCCAGACCTCATGAAACACAGTAAACTTATACCGCTGTTCAAATCGGGAGATAAGGGCGATCCTTCAAATTTCAGACCAATATCTGTTCTTCCAACACTAAGTAAAATATTTGAAAAGATTATACTCAATCAAATGCTCTCACACTACAACCGTACAAAACAACTCCACGCTAAACAATATGGTTTCACTAGGGGTAAATCGACTACGGATGCAGGTATTACCCTTGTATCTCATATTTATTCTGCATGGGAGGCCGCACAGGATGCTATCGGAGTTTTTTGCGACCTGTCGAAGGCGTTTGATTGTGTTGATCATAATACGCTATTAATTAAATTAAATCATTACGGAGTTAGAAATAAAGCGTTGGATCTACTAAGATCATACCTAAGCAATAGAATTCAAAAGGCAGAAGTTAACGGCGTAAAATCTGATGGATCGGGTGTTAAAATTGGCGTTCCACAAGGTTCCATATTAGGCCCTTTCTTATTCCTGGTATATATTAATGATCTGCCTTTCATGGTGGAGAAATTAACTGACATAGTGTTGTTTGCTGATGATACTTCAATGGTCTTCAAAATTGAAAGACAAAAAGGAGATTTTGATGATGTTAATGGTATATTGTCTTTAACCTTGAATTGGTTCACAGTTAATAATTTATTGTTAAACGCTTGTAAAACCAAGTGTATCAAATTCTCACTTCCAAATGTCAGGCAAGTTGAGACCAGTTTGGTGTTAGACAACAGCACGTTAGAATTGGTAAATGATACGAAGTTTCTTGGAATAACCATTGATACCAAATTGCAGTGGGGACCCCACATAGATAAATTGGCTGGTAAATTAAGTTCTGCGGCTTACGCTGTTAGGAGCATCAGACAAATCACGGATGTGGCTACATCTAGGCTAGTATATTTTAGTTACTTTCATAGTGTGATGTCCTATGGTATCTTGTTGTGGGGGAAAGCAGCGGATATTCAAACTATTTTTATTTTACAGAAAAGAGCTATTCGAGCAATTTATAATTTAAAACGAACAGACTCCTTAAGAGAGCTTTTTAAAGAAATTGACATACTAACAGTAGCTAGTCAATTTATTTTTGAAAATATAATGTATGTACGCAAGAACCTTAAAACATTTTCCAAACTTAGCGACAGCTGTAATGTTAACCTAAGAAATAATCACAGACTATGTGCGCCCCGTTTTAGACTCGCGAAGGTTAGCAATTCTTTCAAGGGTCAGTGCATTCTCTACTACAATAAGATACCTCTGGAGATTTTGAAATTGCCATTTGAGCAATTTAAAAAGCATGTTAAAGCGACTTTGTCGAAAAAGGGATATTACAATGTTCAAGATTACTTAAATGACAGGACTGTATGGGGTTAATCTGGCTCAACACAGACCTTGCTGTTAATAATTTTGTAATTATTTATTCCTGCTTATTAATCATAACAATTAAATTTTTCTTATTTGTATTAGTTAAGCACAACCTATTTTTAAAAGAGATCTAAAAATAAATCTGTGGGAGTTTCTACGCCCTTCTTCTCCCACAGTGGTCCAATGTAGAGAAAAGGCAAAAAATGACGTTTGCTAAGTATATGTAAATATCTACAGTAATAAAGTACTTTGACTATTGACTATTGACTATTTAATCTGAGCGGCATTGTTTGGGCTACCACACCTACCGATCATTCGAGATTTTACCCGTCAAATATTAGTAGTACGGACGAATTTTTGCTAACTGATGAAATGAGTGCCTTGGGTTTCGATCAGTATAACGGAATAACCAACGCGTCTGATAGAATTCTTGATCTAGTTTATTCTAATCAATTGATAACGGTATCTAAGTGTGTTGACCCTCTAACGAAAAAAAATGATTTGCATCATCCTGTTCTATTGTTAAATGCTAAAGCATTCGAAACCCCATCATTAGACTACGCGCCGCGTACCCGCTATGTATTTGACAAGGGCGATTTTGAATCAATAAATAATGCAATTAGTAGTGTCGATTGGAATGCCAAGTTTCTATCCTGTTCAATTGATGAGTGCGTTACTTTATTTAATAAATTTATATATGATCTACATAGTAAGTACATACCAATTAAAGGCATCCGTAACTATTCGTATCCTATATGGTATAATACAGCTTTAAAAAAAGCTATTAAGGAAAAGTATAAGTTTTTAGTAAAATTCAAAAAATATGGTAATAGATCAGACGAACTAACCTATATGCTTTTGCGTGACAGAGTTAATCGCTTGGAATCGAGTTGTTATCAAAATTATATGCAGTCGACTGAGGATGCAATAATAAAAAATCCTAAGCATTTCTGGAGTTTCGTAAAAAATAGATCTCAATCTCTATCTATCCCAAGCTCGATGACATATAATAATACTACTTTTTCTAGTGGGTAGACAATTTTAATGCATTCTCCACATTTTTTCAGTCTACTTTCCTTAACCCTACGAAAGGTTTTAATTCATCTCCCTCACTTAATACTACTGCCATTGGTCATTCAACTCCTAATAATATAACCACTGATTTAGGCAATATTGAGGTTAACCCTATGGAAGTTAAGATTTTGCTGAATAAACTAGATACATCAAAAGCACCCGGTCCTGATAATATCTCGTCGAAATTCCTTCTAAAGAGTTCTTCAACTATCGCCTATCCAATGGCTGCCTTATTTAGTAAATCACTTTCATGTAATATTGTTCCTAGCCTATGGAAATCTGCTTTTATAACCCCAGTCCATAAGAAGGATTCTAAAACGGAAATAAGCAATTATAGACCTATATCCAAACTATGCATTATTGCCAAAGTTTTCGAAACAATAGTTTATAACCAAGTGTACGGTGTCTTAAAAATACATTTAGCCCATTTCAACATGGATTCTTGAGAGGAAAATCCACAGTGTCAAACCTCATACTCCTGAATGATTACATCACTGAAGCAATGGATAATGGTCAGCAAGTCGATGTTATATATACAGATTATATATAAAGGTAATCTACCACGGAAATCTAGTACCTATGTTACAGATATTTCTTGGGTCTTTGGTGTACGGTCCTCATCAGACATCATAGTTCAGCAACAACATGAAAAGAAACACCGGTTAATAAACAATTCATAACAATACCGCATACACAAACCACAACCATAAACCGGGATAAAATTGTATTATATTCCTAATGTATAATTATTTAATATCCTAATGTTCCTATCCTAATCCTATAATTATTTAATGTCCTAATGTATAATTATTTAATATCAGACGAACACCTCAACGCAGCACAAAGCGTTTTAAACGATTTGCGTTAACAATCCCGGCCCGGGACCGTGAGTTCAGATGACGAATCAGCACATCAGACCTCCCAACGATCTCAATGACCTTGTATGGTCCTTGATACAGACGTGCCAACTTCATACATCTTCCCGTTACCCGTTATCCCATACATTAAATGACGCGCTCGAGTAACTCGCAAAATAACCGAGTGGCCTCCCGGACTATTGAAAAAATTTATTTCATCCGCAGGTCCGTCTTACAATTTTAAAAATATTACCTACCTAACTTCCTTTCTTGACACGGCACGCACGAAGCTATATAACGCTCTATCTCCTTATCGGCTTTCGGCATGAAATATTTCGACCGAAACCTCTTCCACGTCTTTGCGAGACCCAAATGACCTCCTGTCCACGCCTCATCATGTAATTCGTTCATTACATTTTGAAACAAAAACCTAGGCAATACTAATACCTCCCTAACTTCTCCATCTCTACGTACGCTTTTATATAATACATTTTTTCTCAAGCAAAAACCGCTACGCCACGCTTCCGGACGTTGGCTCAACCGCGTTAACCATCTACTACAAAATGAATCGTTCTCTTGATCCGCCTGTAACGACTCTACATTGATACTAAAAACTTCAAAACCATCATCATCAGGTTCAGAACGAGAAGAAGACTGAGGTCCTTCTGTTCCCGTTTCCCTTCTTCCATTAGCGGATTCCTACTCAAAAAATCTGCCACTACATTGCTTTTCCGCGAGCAATGAACTATCTCGAAATTCCATTCTTGAATCGCTAATGCCCATCGCGCTAACCTACCAGACATATCTTTTTTCGACTATAACCAACATAACGCGCTATGGTCTGTAACCACCTGAAAATACGATCCCCAAAGATAATTAAGGCACTATAGGCATTAGCCTATAGTGCCTTAACGCCCATACTAACCCAAGACACTCTTTCTCCGTCGTACTATATTTTTTCTTCGCATCCGTTAACTTCCTAGACGCATAGGCAACCGGACTCATTTTTTCAACGCCCTGCATCAATACTGCACCCAACGCCTCGTTAGACGCATCCACATAAACTCTCGTAGAAACCGACTTATCCCCCGAATAATAGGAAAGTATTGGCGCACTACACATAACCTTCTTAATATACTCGAACGAATTCTGCAATTCTTCATTCCATTGAAACTTTACCCCCTTTTTCAATAATTTAGTGAGAGGCAACGAAATTCTCGCAAAATTAGATACAAATTTTCTATAATAAGAAAATAAACCTAATATTTGTTTCACATCCTTCGTAGATGTGGGAGTTGGAACCTGTTGCATAGCCTTCAGCTTTTTCTCACTAGGTTTTACTCCTTCATTCGAGATTCGATAACCCAACATCTCAATCTCGCAAAAACCGAATTTACATTTGGATGGCTTGAAGGTCAAGTTCGCTTCTCTAAACCGCCCAAAAACTTTCTGCAACGTATCGGTAAACTCCTCGAACGTTCTACCATACACAATCACATTGTCTACATAAACCATAACCCCTTTAAATCTTAAATCCGCTAAAACTTTATCCATCATCCGTTGGAAAACCGCTTGACTCGTTGCCAAACCGAACGGAACAACATTAAATTCATAAAGACCCGTGGTCGTGACGAAAGCCGTTTTATGCCTACCTTCCGTAATAACCGTCTGCCAATAACCTGAATTGAGATCTAACTCCGCAAAATACTTGGCTCCGGCCAAACTATCGACAATGTCTTCTATCCGCGGAACAGGATAACTATCCCTACAAATTTTCTTAATTAATTTCCGATAATCTGTACAAAACCTCCATGAATCATCGGGCTTTTTAATTAACACAACGGGCGCAGCATGAGAACTAGTGGATTCCCTAATAACACCTAGTTTCAACATTTCCGCGACCTGCTCCTCAATAATTTCCCGTTGCACCGGCGAAACGCGATACGGGTGACAATGAACCGGCTCTTCATCATAAGTCTTAATATCGACCGACACTATCTCCGACCTACATAACTGGTCAGTTGCAAACGCAAATCTATCCGCATTCCTATCCAACAACGCTAATAATACCCGCTTATCATTCTCACATAAATCCTCATTTACAATAAACCGTTTATCTTCTACCCCAAACGCAAATTCGCACGAATCCGATAACCCCGAGAAATAAACGTAATCGCCCTTTCTTAGCTCCTGAAAGTCGATAGAATTTATCACGTCACGATCCTCGATAACCGTGGTTTCCCCAAAGTTCACTTGTTTCCTTCTAGAACCGTCTAGAAAGTCCGACCCTATCTTTTGTTTTGAAAGAATCCCTACGCACATGACATTTCGTTTTACCGGCGTCGTATTTGTTTCGTATGGAAATTATTGAAAATCGGTATTTTTCCCTGGAAAAAACCCACACACGAATGAACAAAATCAATATTCATACCGTTCTTTATTAAAAAAATCCACCCCTAAAATAATGCTACAATTCAAATCAGTTACTACTAAAAATTCCTGTGAAAAGCTAAAATTGTCCAAACTAAAATATATAACACATTTCCCTACAATTTGCAGCAAACTTCCATTTACCGCCTTAACCCGTCTCTTCTCTTCTTGCATACATCTCGCACCCACTTGATCTGCAACGGCTGGGCTGATGCATGAAGCTGTAGCGCCTGTATCTAAAAGAGCTACCACATTTACTCCCGAAGAATTAAATAAAACTAATGGTCTGACCTGCTGATCCGCCTCGCCTGCGATCTTCTCCATTGGTCGTTCTGCTTCTGTGCTACGCTGCTGGGCTCGTCTAAGGCCCTCATTCCACAGGTCAGCCTGGTCACCGCTATCGGGCTCTAGCGACGACGTGTTGCAAAATCCGCTTGTCATGGACCAAATTCGGTCCAAAAGTTGCCGGGTTCCTAAACACATTCACATTATCATCACTTCCCGAACTCAATTTCTCCATCTGTACTAGTACCGCCCTTAGCGCCTTCTTATCTACAAAATGGCTCAACATTAATTTATTTCTAAGATGGTTTTGCAATCCTCTTAAAAATTGCGTTATAAAAATGTCATCTTTAGTAACTCTAGCCTTCCTCGCCAGGTACCCTAAATAATGGAAGCAGTCCAACAAACTGCTTTTCTCTTGCTTGGCATTGTAAAGTCTGTGCTTCCAAACTCCTCATTAAATTTATTCACCACCTCGTCAAATGTCTGGGCACTGCCCCTAATTTCCCTAAAAAAATATAAGGCTCCACCTTTTAAATACGAAGGAAATAATAATTTTAATTCCTCCGACGATATAAATCTCTTCCTCGATGCAGCATCTCTGAAGTTTCTAGAAAGTCTTCAAAGGACTCCTGAGGACTCCCCGAAAAACAAGTTGACAACTCCTCCATCATGAAATAATTTCATAAAAATTTTCACAAAATGTCTGCCGCTATAAAACAATCTTCCCACAACATTTTTCTATTTGATTCTTCACTCGCTTGGCAGGTCGAGGTAATTCCTAAATAAAAAACTTAAGTACAGAAATATACTTCCCAATGCACATTCGATCCTTCCTCGATTCAGCAAGGTCTGGATCGACGATCACCATCCTCTTCAATTACGTCATTTCTTATGACGTCACCTTCCTTCCTCCTGAAGCAGTCTTCTTATTTCTCCGGCCCGTTCGGCGCCTCCGCCAATGTAGCGCTCCTGGTGTAATGCTCCTAGCACTAAAAGTCACTGCCTAATTGATAACCATAAATCATAACACTGGACTGGTTTGTTGTTACTGTTCTGTTTTATTTGATCTTTTAGTTATATACACTTTTTATAAAAGGGATCCACAACTGGCTCGATAGCCATTACTCTAATCCTCACTATAATTTAGCTCAGTCACTGGCCGAAGCCTACGGTGAAGTGTGTCACATTGACTTCCACATCCAATCCTCTTTCTTTTTAAACTACATATAACGTGACAGTGTCCAAGTGAACACCCACTCTAAAGAGCCCCGTATACAATATACAACCTACCTTACAGTACCTACCTACCTTGTACAAGATATCTTCCTACAACAAACAAAACAAAGCGTCACGCCTTTTCCCATACAGGTAGGCGGAGGCAAAATTGTGCCTTCGTTTAAATGGAATATTATTCAATATTCCATTTTGCGTGACAGGGGGCTAGCCCTTCGCCGCGCGCAACTATGGAGACTAGGGATGGGCCGAAATTCGTTATACATTTGACGGAATTTCGGCAGCTTGAACAGAACTTCGACATTCGACCGAAATTCGGTTTAAATGCCGAACTAGATATCATACTTATCATATTAATCGTAAAATAAAATAAGGCCTTTGTTCATTGTCATTTATTTGAAATTAAATTAGCCAAGCTTTCCAAAAGCCAAGCCGGCTCATGTAGGAAGCCGAGCAAACCGTTGTTGCCGACGACTTCCTGGAGCGACCTCGGCGACCCGAGGTGTGTTGTCCGGTAGATGGCCACGCTGTTATATGTGACGTGGGTGGCTGTCTCCTCCACCGCCATGCAGGCTCTGCACAGAGGGCTGTCTGTAACACCTTAGCAAAGCGTGGTCAGCGTCGTCGGCTGCGTCGTTGCCGCGCGAGCCACTGTCCCATTATTCACTGCAGGGTAACAATACTGTATACATATTTGCAAAGAGTACCACTGTCCTATTATCCACCACCGCAGGGTAACAATACTGTATACATATCTCTGACCGGGCTTGGTGATACTCGTGTATAAGCCCGGAGGTGATGGTGTTGCTTTACCGTTGGTGAGCATAACCAGAAGTTAAAAAAACGACAGCCAAAAGTTATATACTTACCAAGACAAATTCATACAAGAAGCCCAACTGGAGCTACTAGATAACCAGATAACTGTCGGCCATTTTTTTAAATGGTTCGTCGTTAAATAATTCACATTAAATGATCTCATAAAAACTTTGTAGTGATACCTAATAAGTACTTTTCTGTGATTTAATAGCGTAAGTGTAGTTTTTGTGTAATTCTCCATTATCTATAACTTTAAAAATTAAGTCAATTTCAGTATAATCACTCACTAGTCAATCAATGGGAACAAAAATGTGATAAAACTTGAAAAAATATGTCAATTTATAATCACTCACTCACTAGTCAATCAGTGGGAACGTAATTGTGATTTTATTATTATTTATTATATGATTATACAATTGTTTAATTTAAATAGAAGTCTAATTATGTTAATTTAAATAAGTCCAATTATTTAAATCTATGTATGTACCTAAACTTGTTTCATTTCATAAGAAAATTCGCCATTATTTTTGATAAGTATTGTTAATAATAAAATACAATAGATACATACTTACCTACTAAAAAGTCTTCACGTTTTTATTACTTTAGAACCGTCACTGGGCTGGGATTGAATATGCTGATGGCATCTGCTACTGGGTAGTAGCGCAACCACCCCGTGTGACAGGCAGGGGTAGCATCTGCGACTGCATTAGTAGCCGATGCCACCCCTATGGTGGCATTTGCTACTGCTTAGTAGCGGATGCCACCCCGGGTGACATCTGGGAATAAAGGGCGTTGTTTTGTATGGCTAGCAGAACAGCTTTGCTGTCGGTTAGTATGCGGATATGGAAATCCTTTTACCTCTCTTTCTGCAGTAACTGTAGTAGCCATTATGATGCCCATACACTCGGCTTGGTATAGACGGTGTGTGGGCACCTAATGATGTTTAGATTCCTCATGTTTAGATCTTTCGAGAATGCCCGGCGGCGCGGCGCTTGTACCTGAGTTTGTTTTAAAACCGTCTGTGAAGATCCTTAGCTCTTTGATTGAGGCCCTCACAAGGATCTTCATGCAGGGGCCCAATTCTGTACTCGACATGCAATCTCCAGTAAAGAATGGGGCCCCAGTTGTATTTTATACCTTTCGACGAAGATTAACAGCTTAGGTATCCTGTCAGATAGGTTTCTAAGGGTAAGTTGTTTGTTCATAATAATGAGTACTATCATTCCCCAAAATATGGTCATTGATCATTTTATTAAAATAAATGTATTTGATTAACACACTCAGCGCCGGTGTAAACTTAACTATACACCGCGGTACGTCTTTTCCCAGGCCGGTGTATCTTCAATGATACACCCACCTTATGTTCACAGGCCGGTCTATAGTTGAGTGTAGACCGTTTCATTGATTTTATATGGCGATTCGAAGTGACGGAATCCCTAAACAATTTGTTTTCGACAAAAAATACAATATACAGTTACATGAAGACCATCGGGTTGAGGAGCTCGACGTTAAAGAGCTCAGAATTTTCACCGATGGTTCAAAAACTGAAGCAGGCACTGGTTCAGGTACCTTCTCGGAGGACCTAAACATCAAGATAGCCATTCCACTGGGAGCCCATAATACTGTCTTTCAAGCTGAATGCATGGGCATCATCTCGGCCGCTACTGCCATAGCATCGAGAAAGGTAAGAGATTCCTCCATTCGAATCCTCTCGGATAGCATGGCCGTCTTACAAGCCCTAAATAGCAACACTATTAACTCAGGGCTAATCTACGAGTGTCACAAACGACTAATGGAGGTATGTCAACATAACCGCGTAATCCTTCAATAGATAAAAAGACACAGCGGGTCAAGAGGTAACGATGCAGCGGATGAGTTGGCGCGTAAAGGATCCAGCTTGGCAGCGTATGGTCCCGAACCTATCATCCCTCTTCCCTTCAAGATGGTACGCACATTTCTGAGAGAGTCGACCAGGAATGATCATGCCACTCTTTGGACAAACCATGAGGAGAGCAGACAGGCTAAGCTGGCCTTGCCGTCCCCTAGCGCTAGGCTTGCTAAGACCTTGCTTCGACTGAGTAGGCCGCGCTTGCGACTGGTAACTGCAGCACTTACTGGCCATGCTTTCTTTAATAAACATCTATATGTCCTAGGTGTTACCGACAGCCCCCTTTGCAGAGCCTGCTTGGAGGCAGAAGAAACGGCTGCTCACGTCCTCATGGAGTGCACAGGAGTAGCGGACTACAGGGCTAAACACCTCGGTCAATCGAGGGACCTTCCAGGGATAGCCGGTAACGTAAAGGGCCTGCTGGCGTTCCTGGAGGAGTTGGGTTGGCTCGAATGATATCGCATTCCCACCCACAGGCAAAATAGGCGCTTTCGTCGTCGAGTTGCGGAAACCAGCCCGTCTTACAATTGACAATGGCGTTTCGATAGGGCGGCTCGCCCTTGAGAATACGCCAATATTTCTTTCTGGCCTGACCGGCCTGGGAAAAGACACCTCGGTGTATAATAATAATAATAATAATAATACCTTGGACACTACTTACACACATTGATCTAGCCCCAAACTAGGATTCCCTGTATCTTGGGTGCTAGACAACGATACACGTACTTATATAGATAAATATTATACTTAGATAGATAAACAACCATGACTAGGGTACAAACATCCGTTCTCATCAAACAAATATTTGCCCCCACCGGGAATCGAACCCGGGACCCTTGGTTTCGTAGGCAGGGTCACTGCCGACTCGGCCATTCGGGTCGACATATAGTTAAGTATACACTGGCGCTGATTGTGTTAAAGTTAATAATTGTGATAATTTTTGTAATCATTAGGAATTAAGGTGGTGTTTTTATTTTTATTTTTAAGATAGGCAAGAGCCTCAATATCTGTAAATTGTTACTATGTTCTGTGATATTGTTGATTCTTTAAATTATTCTGATAAAACTATTCTTTAAATTATTGTGTCGTTCGCGCAGCCTCCTTGCTAAAATGCCTACAACTTTTCATATCTGCTGCGAAAAATGTTTTGAATTCGCAAATTAAGGTTCTTATGCGTAGTGAAAAAAATATAATCTGACGACATATGGTTGATTTATCTTAATATGTACGTCCTAAAATAGTAAGCAAAATATTTATTGTTTGTGAAGGCATATCGGACTCCTAGCGGTGATTGAAAAAAAAGCAAGGTACATTACCGCACTAGTAAAAAGCAAAAGTGCATAATACGCTTCATTATCAACCTAAATGCGTGGCAATAAAGAGTCACTTTAAGAGCATATACGAACAGCATTATGCGACTGACTGTCTACAAAATAAAAACATGTAATGAATAACATATTCAGGCATGAGTTAGGAGAGAGTTTATTTAGGAGTTTTTGATGTAACAACTTGAAACTTTCACAACAATTAAAAGTAAATAAATAAATGTCAATGAGGCTCGTTTTCAATTGAAGAAAAGACTGTTTCAGATAAGACAAACAAACTGTATAAAGACTGCTAACGCAACTTACTAAGAACATAGCAATAAAGAAACAAGATTAATAATTAATTTAAAATTGACATTGGCCTTGATTCTGGTTTGTACTATTTGAAACCAAACTATAATTGGTATGGCGAAAAGTAATGCTTGGCACTATCTTTCCTCCATTGCGTGAAAATGACAACATCACTTAAGCACCTGACAATTTGTGGTGTCTGCATTAAACTTGAAAACACAAACCTAGAGCAAGACCCTTGCCATACTAAAACAGTTACTGGTCGCCCTCATAAAAACAAGTTGTTAAAGAAAACGATTAATTTAATCATATTAAAATTTTGTATTTATATCACACATATCTACATATTATTTCTATTACATAAATACAAAATTTTAAATAAGTAATATATTATACCAACCAATAAGCTTGTAACCAAATATCGCATATGGTACGCAGGTGTTATTATACAAATAATTACAATATCAATACCATAGTTAAATGCAAAAGATCAAGTGCCGACAGAGTAATGAACCTACTCTTTCTCTTTTTACTTCATGTAAAAAAACAAATAATTTACATCATCAATCTGATTGCTAAAATTGAAATTCACAAGATGGTATCTAGTAACAAAGATTGTATGCAGCCCATTTCATTTCACTAAGACTCATTCAATCCTTTCATAACTTTTATACCACAGGGTTATAACACTTTTAAAATAATTTTAAACCAGTTTTACTATTATTTAAACACTAAATTATATTGTCTTTCCAAAAGTATATTTTCCAAGTCACTTGTATATTTACTGCGGAATTAGAAGGGATTGTTGATACAACATAGTGACAATTCACTGAATGTGTTTTGTGTATAACACAGCTGACAGTATCTCCTAGGAATTTGGTGTTTCCCTTGTTGCTTCTGGAATCTTGTATAAGTAAATATTTAATACATAGGATATAAAGAATTAATTAGTCTTTATAACAACTATTATTCTGCTGCATTTATTGGTCCTTGCAATGCATTAGGGGTTGGAGAGTTTGAGGACACCATTCGACCTTGTTCCTTGACGATCGGATCTGTAAAGAACAATTTATACTTAACTATAATGCCGCAGCACAGCACACACTAATATTAAGGTTCATTCAATTAATGAATAATTAATTCAAAATCTGTTAACATTTGCATCTCAAGCTTGGTAATATTGTGGTAGCCATTTTGAGTAACATTTTTTGTAAGACTTTTTGAAGTGGACCTCTTGGGTGGGATGATACACAGGCAAAGGTTACAGGATTTTTAAGGTTCCGTACCCAAACGTAGCCAAACGGGACCCTAATACTAAGCCTCCACTTGCTAGGTTGAAAATGTAAGAAAAACAAAATCCGACGCTTGTTTTGTATTTTGTTTTACACGAATTAAGGTTTTAAAGTTGCTATTTTTAGATTTCTAGTCGCGCAATTCAGTAATTCTGTCGGACGAAGCCGAATTTCTAGTCGCGCTTGTTTTTTTCACTATTCAGGAATTCAGTCTGCGATAAACTGGATTTACAGACATATATTTAAATACTACCCTTCATAAATTAAAGAGTTGTAATTAAAGAGTGTACAAGAAACGTGTTTTAACCCCCCCGGCGATATAACAAATCATATCATTATTCTGATATGGTCGTAGGTTTCGCGGCTTATCAATCAAGTGGCGTGGCGGCGCATTGTCACCTCATCTTACAAGCACATCTACATACATAAATATCGCGCTGGTATTGTTGGAGGCTGTCTATCTGTCAAACTTGTCGAATTCTATTTACCTACTTCTTCCTGAAATATATGGTGTGCTAACCACCTCATTTGAGGTTCATTTTGCCAGTGTCAAGTCTATGTACACAGACCTTGATGTTAATAGATTTGTAATTATTTATTCCTGCTTATTAATTTTAACAATTATTATTGTAATATTTGTATTAGTTAAGGACAAGCAATTTTTAAAAGAGATCTAAAAATCAATCTGTGGGAGTTTCTATGCCCTTCTTCTCCCACAGAAGTCTAGAGAATTGGCAAAAATCAAGAATGCTAAGTACACGTAAATATCTACAGTGATTGTGAAGACATTTGATTGATTGATTGATTTGAAAGATCACGTAGTGTTTTTAACATAACCTCAGATGCATGACTCTGCCTCGAACTACGCCAGCGCCACCAGGCGGGAGCAAAGGCGAGCGTAGGTGCCATTGGTTTGATATCGGTGGCGCAATCTTTATCTTCTTTAAATAAATATTATTTTTGATTTATTATTTTTAGAGTTTAAGTTTTCTTTTACGAGATGGTAAGGAACCCTCCGTGTGCGATCCCGACACACACTCTGGACCAATTCCATTGTAATATTCAGTTTCAGTGCCATAAGCAGTTTTAGTTGGTTGCAATTATTTATGTACTTTAGCCAGAGCAATACTTACAGAAATAAGGATGTTCCATTGCCTCGCGCGCCGTGTAGCGTTCATAGTGGTCGTAGCGCAGCAAGCGATCCAGAAAGTCCAGAGCTTCTGGAGACACCAGGTGTTGGTTCTCAGAGTGCACGAAGCGCTCCCACCGTTTGCGGGAATGTCTGTAATCAAATCAGTCGTTATTAAATCTGTACCAATTGTGTGAGTAAGAAATTGCTGAGTTTTCACGGATCTTGTTTCATTGATTACAGATAATATTGTAATTAGATGCACCAATAAATATAAAAGCTGCTGCAACTCTTCTAAGTTACTGAAACTACTACTGCTTATTAAAAAAAGACAAATTTGAGAGAAATTAATTCATATCACACCTTCCGAGTATATCATTAAACCGAGGATCCAAGTCTATATGATATTTGTCCAAGTATTCCAGAAGCTCTTCTGTGCCAAGAACTTTTGCAATACGCACAAGCTGGTCATAGTTATCATGACCGTGGAAGAATGGTTCCTTACGGAAGATCATTGATGCCAGCATGCATCCAAGCGACCACATATCCAGTGAGTAGTCATACATTTGATAATCCACCAAGAGCTCCGGACCCTGGAAAACCAAACAGATCAATACATTGCATACCAAACACTCAAAGGAAATCATACTACTAGCATAGATTAATAATACAAGAAGACTAGCCATCCCGAACAACAAATAATACTCCGTTAGATGGCAACATTTCCGCCCAGGCACAGATGGCGTTAGCCCTGTTTCTGTTTACGTAGAAAGAGAAACCAGCTTTCTCTGTCTACGGCTGCCTATTGTTGCACGTTATAATGCCCTAGGTGGCGTCAGATTTATAAGACTATACTAACGCCACCAGACTCAGATTAGACCTCAATATCATTCAAAACATGGTCGTAAATTTCGCGACTTATTGAAACGTTGTGATGGCGTAATTGGTTTGATATCAGTTGCGCAATCTCTATGTTGTGGGTTCAAATAGAAGTTTTTTTCTTGGTTTTTGTGTTCGAGTCTGAGTAGTCTGACCCGCACTTGACCTTTTCGAAAAAACTTCTCCAATATTTGCATTACTTTTATTACAGGCGCAAAAGCAAGCAAGTAAAAATACATAAAATATAATCAACGGTCAAGTGCGAGTCGGACATTAAATAAATAAAAACAAAATTTGGCTCAATTAATAAAGGGAAATATTAAATAAACTGCACATCAAAAATACTGCTTTTGCATTTGCATCAAAAATACTGCTTTTGCATCCTTCGTGTTAGGTTCATCATGTAAGAACAACAAAAAATACTTAAAACATAAACGTAAGTATTCATTACATATTTAAAACATAGTGTTTTTGCTGATCCCTTTTTGCTGCGAAAATCAATATTTTTGCTGTTCGATTAAATACCAGCCATTAATAAAACCATAAAAACATAAACAAAAGGTAAGTTGTCTGCACTGGGGATCAACCACTTCAAAGTCTGATGATGAAACGCTCGGCCATCCACCTCGCTGATATAACCAGCAAATACATTGTTTGGTTCGGCTATGAAAGCGTGTGGAAAGATTAAAATTATAATTTAGTTATGAAAAAATACTATCAGCGACATCTAGGTTGTTACCAATGAACTATTTTTCGATATACGGCGCTTTGTATGGCGATAGACACTCTTCTTTATATTATTACTCTGTGGTACTAGTACAATATATGCATATTGCACAAATATATGCAGTGCACATATGTGCACTATGCATATATATGCATAGTGCATAGAAATATTTTTGTAGAGCATGTATTGAAACTATGTACTTAAAAAACAAAAGGTACAGGTACAGCCAACTCACCTTGAAGTATCTTGAAGCGACACGGACATTGTACTCTTGACCTGGATGATAAAATTCTGCTAATCCCCAGTCAATCAGACGCAACTTCCGGTTGTCATGATCAATCATGACATTGTGTGGTTTTACATCTCTATGCATGATGCCCATACTGTGGCAGTAGTCTAGAGCCTTCAACAGCTCATACAAATAATACCTGCAAACAAACAAACATTGCAAACAAATGCACTGATTTTTCTGAAATAGGTATACTGAAGGTATATACATCGAGCCATGTATGTCATTTCAAAGCATTGGTATTTTAATTAAACCTGTGAATTTAGTAGTAAAGCCCTTACTAGTGGTTTAGTAACTAATAAAATTATACCAAGTTCACTTATACCTTATATCGTAATCCGATAATGTTTGATACAATTGCTTGAAATCAGTATTGTTCACATGTTCAAAGATTAGTGCTGGAGTACGAGAAACAGGGTCTTTGACAACAGCTTGTAGTGTTATTATATTTGTGCCTCCTCTAAGATTCTCTAATATTTTTATTTCTCTTTTGATCTTCTTCTTCTTGACTGGCTAGAACGTAAAAAGCTGATTAGTTTATGAGTTGGCGGAAAACAATTTTTGGTTTTGATACTCAGGTGCCAGAGGCAATGTAACATATGTGTCTGTACAAAAATGTATGATTTATATAAAATATCCTATAATTATAAAAAAATATCCAGGTAAGGTGAATTTGACCTGAAATGAGCAGCAACCAGGGCGTCGAGGCGCGTATGGAACTCGAGGAACTATAGTATATTGATTGGTCCCAAGAGCGGCATTTTGCGCCCTAGGGAGCAATTGATATACTATTGCTATTCGAGTTTCATATGCGACTTGAGTCCCTGTACTGCCATGGCTAACAGCAACATCTCACGATAACTGCTTCACACACAACACAGTGTTTTTTTTAGTCCACAAGCTGTTGCCTGCTCAATATGTAGTTACCCGGGGCATCATAGCAGGGACATCTGACCCTGGGCATGGGTAATTCCATTTTTCCCCTCCCAACAAAAAATAATCAATTGGAGGCCCATCTATGAGTGTGTATATGACAAAGGTGACTAATACAGACAAGTTTTATCTACATAGTTGTAGAACAATTGTGACAACCATGCACAGATTGTATGTACTTAATTAATTAATTAAAGTTCTTAAGTATATAACATTCCACAACAAATCTAGAATAGATCAGCTGCTGTCGAGATTGAGTGCTTGAATAAATTTGCACTAGATTAAGTACAAATGAATTATATTAAGTAAGCATGACATGACATATCCACAGGTAAGCCAATTTCTTTTTGTACTTGTATTTATTTGTTTCTAAAAACTTAAGCATATACTGTGTAACCACAAAAAATATTAAACAGTGTTTAACCTCAAAACAAAACATACATTTATAGTTGTATCAGAGTTGTACAGAAAGGGTTAGGTAGTTTGTAGTTAAACGAATTCAATTTCACACTGATTTGGCTTAAGTGTTCCATCACTGCAAAGCACAATAACAATAATAATAAAAGGTTCTATTCTAGCCTAAGAAATAACCCATGAGCTTTAGGGAAATCTACATTGACTGTTCTATTCTATATTACGACTAGAGATGCAACAATTTGGCCAAATACAGAATTTTGATATTCAGCCATTCTTGGCTAAAGCTAAAGTGCCAAATATTCCAAGTATAAGGAAAAGATAAAAGTAGGTAGGTTTTATATATTGGCAAGAATATTTAAGACACATTCTTTCTTCATTATCTATCAGGATGTTCATTCCATACAGATTAGAACTAGTAACACTTTGTAATCCAGGGATGGCGCTGGGAGTAATTTAAATGCCATGGTTTCAGTCAACATACTTGTAGATGGGAGCACCCACAGATTGTTTTTTAGATCTTTTTTATAATTAGGTTGTGCTTAAATAGTACAAAATCGTCATATAAATTAGAATCAATAAATATGCTGAAATAAATATAAACCCCCTTTGAAAAAGAGTTATCAGGAGTTCTGTGTTGAGTTAGATTAACTCCATGCACTCTTGTCATTAACATAATCTTGGATAACATAGTAGGTATCCCTTTTAGAGCAAGGAATGTTTTCATGGTTTTTAAATTGGTCAACTACCAATTTCAAAATATTGAAAGTTGTAATAGAGGAAGCGAAATTGACCCTTGAAGGAATTGCTAACTTTCGCGAAACTAAACTGGGGTACAACTAGTCTGTGATTATTTCTTAGGTTAAAATTATAGCTACTGCTAATTTTGGAAAATGTTGAGGTATATTTTCCAAAAATAAATTGACTTGCTAGTTATTATTAGTTACCTTAGCAATAATTCATTTCAGATGTTTTGTTGATACTTGTCAGATTTTAATTATCAGATTTAAAAAATCTCTTCCAAATTTACTATTTGGTATTCTTCCAAATAGCGGCTGAATAGTCCAAATACCAAATAGTCCTTGAATTTTGTTGCAATTCTAATTACAACACTATTCTTAATTGTATTGCTATCTCAGACACACATCTACAAAGTACATGATCATGCAAGTGGGTGTATTTCGATTCATAAGATTCTATTGCGGTAAAATCTGATAGGGTCATACTGACATGCGTATGGCTTGATCATAAATTAAGTTGGAACAAGCACATGGAAGCGATACTAAATAATGCCACCATATTGTTCTTCTAGTGTAGTAAGAGGGTAGGGAATGGATGGGTACTTAGGCCTTAAATATGTCGAAGGATGTATACGGCTGTGGTTCGAAGGATGTATACGGCTGTGGTGAGACCCATCATCACATATGGCTCCCTGGTGTGGTGGCAATGAACAACAGAAACCATAACAGCATCATAAACACAGCAGTTCTAGAAAATGGCATGTGTAGCCATCACAAGCTGCAGAAGGTCAACACAATCAGCGGCACTAGAAATCAAGCTAGGTATACCACCATTGGACCTATTCATACAGCAGGAGGCCAAATCGGCAGCTATAAGGCTATACAGTAAAGTACAATGGAAAGGACAAATAGCAGATAAAGGACACTGCATAATAGGCATTTGAAGAAGTGCAGGAAGCTATTATTGGAATCAATATAAAACAGAATTCCTGTTCATAAGGAAATACGAAATTACTGCTAATGAC
This sequence comes from Argyresthia goedartella, assembly GCA_949825045.1. Classification (NCBI taxonomy): domain Eukaryota; kingdom Metazoa; phylum Arthropoda; class Insecta; order Lepidoptera; family Argyresthiidae; genus Argyresthia; species Argyresthia goedartella. The sequence goes on from OX463810.1 coordinate 20,544,489, forward strand.
TTGGAAATAACAACAAAACCAAATCATAACAGCATAACAATAAACAGTGACGGCTCAAAGAAAAGCAGAAACACAGGCAGAGGAGATTTCTTCACTACAGAACAGTTTCAGAACTACACATCAAACTTTCCTTAAACTTCGGAAAGGAAACAACAGTGTTTCAATTTCAATTTTCAAGTGGGTAAAAGGTCGCCAAGGAGGCCAGGGCAACTGTGAGGAAGAAGCTAACAAAATTAGGGGCAGGAAGGCCAGCGATTGGTCCTCCACCATTCTCACCCTTATCAGCAGAAGCTCTATGGAAAAGGTTCAAAGAAGCCACAGTACTGCAACAAAATGAATTATGGTCTAGCAGGGAAGACTGAAAAAATACAAAACTATTCATAAATAAGTATAACCATAAATTTACTAACTAGCTAATGAGACTGCCAAGTTTAATTAACCTCTCAAAAACCGAGGGTAGTTGGGACGGTTCGCGATTTTTAACCTGATGCCATGGTGATAATTTAAAACCTATAATGGAAAAGTGGTGTTATCTAACACCGGTGGTATTCAACAGGTTAATAACAGATACACTAAACACATGAAAATTACAGGTGCAGCAAACAGCCCCCTACGCAGGGGGTGTATGGCAGTGGATGAAACAGTAGAGCACATGCTGCTGGCATGTCCACCCACAACAGAAACCAGGATGGCTATCCTGGGTGAGACAACATTAGCTCCAAGAACACCCAGGCCTCCTACTCCAGCTCGTGGAGGAGTTGGGATGGCTGAACAAGTTGTGCATGCAAAGGGGACATGCACAAAAGCCCGCTCAAGTGGGCCGGGTGCAAGCGCTACACCCCCTTTAAGAATAGAATACTGACCATGTTTCTACAAGCTCTGGGTTTGAGTGTAGTTAAGGGGGCGCCAAGGGAAATATCGCTTCCTTATCGACACTTTAACCAAGCTCTGGAGGCATACATAACAATGAAATCAGAAGTGGATACATTGACAATAAAAATGTACTTACTTTCAGTATTTTGACTACACACTTCTCATTATTTGTGATATTGATTGCCTCAAATACTTCGCTGTATTTTCCTCTGCCTAGCTTGCGCACCAGCTGGTAATCGTCCTGGTTGCCCCAGTCTACAACATAGCTCTCGTAGTCCCAGTACTCGCGCGCTTTTTGTGAGTTCACATCGGCGTACACTCTAGCTCTACTAGGTACTGCCATCTTTATATAGCTCTGCCGACTCAGGGACAAGTCGACAAGGTTCTTTCCGGAAATCGCGTATGTCTTGAGTAATGATGCTGTGGAAAAAAATATTTTCCACGTCACTTTATAATAATCACAGTTTCACTTTCCTAAACAAAGACACTGTTTGGCACGTAGCAGAGTAAGCGCCATGGTGGTAGACTGGCTGTAGAGCAGACACGAATAATTAGGTGGTGATGTATAACCTAAAATCGACATCCAGCACACAGCTTACGACCGAAGCACTAGGACGTACAATCCACTATCTACACCAAATTTGGTTTACATGATGGTTAATCTACATCCACGTACACGCTAATAACCGTTAATAAACTTTGATAATTAGAAATTATTTTTGAAAGTCTCTTTTGGAAGAAAAACGCACGCCATTACTCCACTCGTCAAATGAGCGAATTTGTTCAATGAAGAGTATCCATACCTAACACATTACTGAAGTTTGTTTTAATTTGTATGCTATTTTAATTTCAGCAGACATAGAACTTCCTAAAAATTTAAAGAAGATGTAAAACCAAAGCTGCAAAAACACTTTTTATCACAAATATAACCGGCTCAAATTCAGCAAATTTCAAGATGGACGCCCGCCCATGTCGGTGTCGGTCGCCCATCCATAGACTAGATAAACCGAAGCCTATTGTGCACTCCTCTATTCCCGCCCTTTGGATTAATCGAATAGAAATGTTTCAGAAAGTGGGATTCGCCCATTAGTCATGCGGATTTTTTAAATAAATTTAATTTAAAATATACGTATGGAGCGATAGAATGGAACTTATCAGCCAATCATAACAAAAGGATTTGACACGCAAGAAAAATTAAACAACCAAATTAATCGAACACGACCGTGATGTCACTTCCGGGGATAAAAAAGGTGTGTTTATTGGCTTCTTACTTCTTACTCCCCGCCACGGCCAAAACGAAGGGTAAGCCCCTAAGCCCCGGCTTATTTTGAACTATTCATAAAATGACTGTTTTCTGTTCTAATGATGATATTAATAATCGCCCAGAAAATTTAGAGTTTTACTTCGGAATGTGAGATAAGAGCTGGAATTAAACACCCTATATTTCGTACTCCTTAATGTTGTATCAAAAGCCACAATAAATCACGTCTTAAGATATTCAAGGTCAGAATTGTCAAAATCTATTTTTTGCTAATATCTCGCTTACTTTTTTCCATTCCTCGGTTTCAATAATGGTGGCATCCTATTAAAAATTGTACAGCATGACATTCTTATTCTCTCATTTTAATTTTAGTATAAATAATGATTATATCTGTCATTTTATTTGTGTTTCTTAACCTATTTTAGAAAGTATATCATTACAACGCGCACAGTCATATAATAAGATACTACAACGCGTAGACACTACTGTCTGCCTACTGTCTACTATCGGCCTGGTCTACTGTCTCAAGATTGATCGAATCACTTAAATTCGATCACAACACGTTCGCGAGTGATCGAATCATCTTTTTAGGAATGATACAATCGTTTTTCTTTTGACCCACTCATTTTGATCCGTTCGTTTTCAAAATGTACCACGCAGTGGCAACAGCGCCGAGACAGTCTGTCAACGTTACAAAATAAAGAATTATTTATGTTGTAACCATATCGTAGAATTGACCATATCACGAAATGGGCAACCTTTTAATTGAACGAAGAAATATTTTAGAGACAAACGCTGCGGTAGCTTAGATGAAGACTAAAGTCCGAATAGTCTTCGTGCTAGTTTGTATTAGGTAAATATTAGGTAAACAAAAACATTAGATAATACTGAATAAATAAAATTCAACCCTTGCTGACCATTTCATAAAATGGTTGGCCATTTCATGATATGATCAATTCTATGATAAGGCAACGACATACTTATTACGATTATTATTTTTATTATTATTATTATTTAATATGGCATTGTCCGGGTTGGTTCAAGCTCAAGATCAAGTTCAAATATTTTAATTCATAATAGCACAAAAATTGAGACTTAATGAACGTCATAACATAATCAAGCATAATATATCATTAAGTAGGAGTCTAATTATTACATAAAACATAATTTATAAGGTGCAATGAACTGGTTTAATGCCAGATGTCGGTGTCTTGTAAAAAGTCATTAATTTTGTAGTAGGCCTTAGTGCACAAAGTGTGCTTTATACATTTTTTGAATCGAGCTTCAGTTAAGTTTTGTATTTCTTGCGGAATTTTATTGTAGAAGCGTATACAGTGTCCCATAAAAGACCTGTTGTTGTTGTTGTTGACCTGTATGTTTATTTCTAGTTTGCACATTGTGGCGGCTATCAATGGTTTTAAAGCTACTGATATTTTTCCTCAAATACATTATGTTTTCATAGATATATTGACTTGCAACTGTTAGGATGTTGGTTTCTTTGAAGAAATCTCTCAGAGATTCTTTATTACATAGCTTATAAATAAATCGGATCGCTCTCTTCTGCAAAATGAATGTTATGCCGTTGGACATAATGCTATGGAAATAACTTAAATATACAAGCCTAGCAGTTGCAACGTCAGTCAATTCCCTGATTCTTTTATCCGCATATGCTGCGGAGCTAAGTCTATGTGCTAATTTTAAAATATGGGGACCCCACTGTAGTTTGGAATCAATAGTGATGCCGAGAAATACAGATTCATCTACTAGTTTTAGTTTGTCTTTAACCAATACAATGTTACTCTCAACTTGCCTTAAAGTAGGTAAAGTCAATTTTATGTACTGTGTCTTTTTTGAATTCAGAAGCAAGTTATTGGCAGTAAACCAGTCTAGTATGTACTTGCAAGAGAGCATTATTTGTTTTCTATAAGTCATTTTCCTGTCTCTTAATTTTAAAAATTAGTGACGTGTCATCTGCAATAATACTATCCCTGACATGTTTTGTAACATTTAACCCAAACCCCCGACCAAAACGGGTTTACCCTTACATGTGCGGTTAAATGTGCACAGTAGGTATTTATTTAAGGAAAATTTATATTAAACTGCACAACAATAATACTGATTTGCACAGCAAATATACTGATTTTTACAGAAAATATGAGGGCAAAATACTGCGGTAGCTTAGGTGACCCTTCACTCTTTACCCTTAAAGGGGGTGAGCAAAGCGAAGCCCCCTTTATCCTTCGTGTTAGGTTGAACATGTAAAAAGAACAAAAAATACTTAAAACATAAAAAGTGTTTTTGCTGTGAAAATCAGGTTTTTTTATGTGCGATTAAAAACTAGCCTTTTTTTAACCAATCGGTTAAATACTGGTCTTACTTCTCTAGTCCTAACATTTGGATCAGTCCCAGATACTTAAGGTGTACAATAATCATCTGTGTTTGAAATAAAATCCAAATACTACCATGAAAAGTCGATTTTTTCTCACGGCTGTACTTTGACTACCTACAACAGAGACATTATTGAATAGAGTAAAAAGTCATAAAATCAGATATAAGCATCAATATAAAGCTCAACCAGGAACATAAAAAACCTGGTATGAGGGCGCTACATAACTTTATATATAGCAATACTAAGTATAGTATACACATGCAAATTGGCGACTTCGCTAATTTCCGAACGTATTTTAAAATAGAACTTATTAAAAGTTACATTTTAAATATAACTATAAATTAACAATCATAGAGAGCTTATCCTATGTAGAGATAAAGCAGTGTATTTAACTGTACATAATTAGGCATTAAAATACTCGCGTACTCGTTGTTATTATGAAATACTCGTATATTAAAGCCTTTCATTATGAAAGTCACATTAACTACCTACTATTATTTTTTATTATTTTGAAATAATCTTCCACTAAAGTAAGTAGCCGGGTTAAAATATAGAAAATAAAACCATTATAGTTCAATTTTTAACTATAGTTTATTTTGTTTTACCAAAAACAACAACATACTTTTGGTAGGGTAGACTATATTTTAGGTGTAAGCCATTCGGCAATTGAATTTTTTCTATTAACCGAGCTTGGGGGTTTGTTAATTTGGTTAGAATGATATATCTAGCATTGTCTACAGGTGGGTTCATTTAGATTGGGTAATAATTTATTCAGTACTCATTTTTTGAAATTAACTTTATTCATGGCATCATGGAAATCAGCTTTTTTTCTTGGTTGTCATAAATAAATAAAGCATTCGGAACAAAGCCTGTCTTGCCACCACAATGAACAATTATTTATCGTTTGCTGTAGCTACAGATTTAGATACGAGGCGGGCTCATTTTCGCTTTGCATGATTTTTGCCAACATTTTGCATGATTGAGCGAATTAAATCAAATCAAAATCGTTTATTTTCTAAAATACACGTATACAGTTATAGGTGGTGCTATTTATAATACTTGAAATTAGTTCAGTGTATTTTACCGTATGGTACGGTGTACAATATTTACAAATTATCAATTATAATTATAACTATACAGGGGCGATTCTTAAAATTTAACATGTCAGTGGGTATTAAATATGAATAATAATAATAATTCCATAATCGATATAAATAATTTTAATTTTTACTAATTTTTATTTTCTAGAAAACACTATAGAAACATTAGTCATGACATGAGCTAGTTTGTCAATTTACTTTTAAACACTACACATCTTTCATATTGTTTCATCTCGTCAGGTAACTTATTAAATATTTTATTGGCCATACAGTACACAGTTTATCTTTGTGGCGAGTTTGTCTCACATAAATATCTGCATTTTTTAGAAAGTAGTTCCTTTGTTGCACTACAAATGTACAAATTTCTCTGATGCAGAGGCAAGGCAACGTTAGTATATGTAATTTTTTAAATAAAAAGCTTTGACTACACCCTACTCCGCATATCGCCCGTATACATTTATTTTGCACTATAAATGCCCTGTCTACATCGACAGAGTTTCCCCATTAGGATGAGTCCATATGCCAAAACTGACGATACATACCTATGATATGCTGTGATCACAGATATCGAGAGATAGGTTGAGGGGCGTTGCACGTGCGAACAAATCTAGCCCCGATAGTCATCATATTAAAAATTCTCGGTATTCACCGGGCGACCGCAGTGACGAATTCATTTCCGCTGTTTTTCGAAAATGCCGACCTGTGCAATACTCATGTGCAAAAATAGAAGCGGGATTGTGAACTCCAAGAACGGCGGAGTAACATATCACTTGTAAGTCTCATTCCAACTATTATTTCTTCTTAAAAGACAAAAAATAAACATTATTACGGAAATAAATCATTCACAAAAAATTCGTCACGAATTGATCATTAAAGTGACAATGTCATGTTGTTCTCGCTAGATTTATTATCCATTGCTTGTTTTGTATCTTAATTTCACTACATATTGCCAAGCTAACACGCAATGAATATTTCGCACTTATCTAAATACGAAAGTAAATATGCATCGAGGTACGGAGGCGCACTGTTACACGCAGGCAGAGACGACGTATAGTGATGGGAATAGTGATAGTGAGAATTATGTTTTTTAATCGATGGAAAAAAATAGTTTTTTTACCAACTCGAAAAAAACCATTGGGTAATCATCTAATATTACTAATCAAAGCTCTTATGAGAAGATATACTAATATAAGACTGCATTACTTAGCAAAAAATGCTACGCCTAAATTGTCAAAACGCCAAGTTCTTAAGGTGCTACGAAAATAAAATTGGGTTTTTTTCGAATCCATTTACTCCACCATGAAGTCATCTACAGATTTGATTTTTGGGTAAATGTTTATTGAGTATTTGATTAAGATTTTCACCAAAACAAAAACGCGATTGGATGAAATTTTCTCGATAGAATTTAATTACGAAAACACCTCTAAATTATATTATTTTTTCCTGTAATTCTGAAATCCTAACTAATTTCATTGTGGAACTGCGTTCAAAATGTAGATATTATGTATTCGCAAAATCTCCTGAAAAAACTTTTTAACAAAATAGAGTAGTTTATTTTTAAACAATTATTGTGTTGTTTAGCGCTACGGTTTTTCATTTTTTTCCGATTCCGTCCCTCTCACACTGCGGGTCTTTCCGCCTGGAGTAACGGGGACCTTTGCACGGACGAGGTATCGCCTTAATAAATATTTACACTTTTCTTGTCAATAGGTAGTATTGTACTGTACAGGATTATACAGAAAGGGTATATATGCCGAAAGGCGGTTGTTAAGACATCAATCTGAACATCCTTCTCTATTAAAACGATTTGATCAGAGCAACATTATTTTTCACTTTGCAGTACATTTTGGGCCGAGCGGTCAGCTGATTTTTATGGGGAAGTAAAAAATAACGTTTCTCTGATCAAATCAGATGCATTCAGAAAGTTGTTCAAAATCATGTCCCAAACAATCCTTTTCGGCTTGGCACCCCGTATGTGTTACAGCCTGTAAACATAGTACTATGTTTACAGGCTGTAACACATACGGGGTATTTCTTGTAAAATAAATTTGTCATATTAACAAACAAAGTATTATTTTATTTATATAACCCGGCATAAATACCACACGCTGAAACACGCTGTCCTTGCAATGTCCCAGCACTAGCTGGGCTAGCTAGTGTATGTATTGCTTTTGTAGAGCGCCGAGCTGAGCAGGCGACCGTTCGCTATGGCTTCCAAAAAGCAACATGTTTTTTTTTTGTCGATTTAGTTATATATTTTTTTAAATGGCGGAGTTATGGGATTGAAAATGTGAAAAAACCGCTACTTGACAGACTAACAAATTAGGTCGCGTTGGATTTGTGGAGACCGTGAGATTGACATAGGCTATATAATTTTAGTGAATAGTTATATCCATGGGTTGGATTTTAGATCGCAAAATATAGTTTAAGAAGTTATACATAACTACTAAAAGAAGTAGAGTAGAAGGTACATGCAAATATAAGTTTGTATGTTATAAAACATGTACCAGACGGCTGTAGCCAGCGTCCCAGCAGGGGTCACCTTGGCGGAAACTGGCTTGCATCCGCGGATTGTGTTTCGCCTAGACGGATGTCAGCCAACGCGCCAAACCACGCTCGCGAATCAGTCGCTAGTCGTCTTCTGGCGTGAAAACCTCCGTGTTGTAGAAATGGCTCCAAATTTGTCAAAATTTCAAAAAGTGGGCCTTGCCTTAGCGGTTTTGTCCGCAATTGATGAAAAAAAGAAAAAAAAAGGAAGTGGATGAAGCGTTGGTTGAAAGAACGATCGATTCTTAGCCATTCAAACTTATTGGAGTTATTAGACTTCAATGATGTTCATAACTTCCTAAGAATGGACAAGGAAACATTTTACGAGTTATACTGGAAATGGTGCGAACTATCATAACAAAAAATTTTGGCTGTAATCTGCCGTCTACACGGCTTTAAGCCACGGCTGCAATCCGTGGATTTGATCACGCTCCCGCAAGCCAAGGACGATGAAGGTCATTTAGAATTTGGCTTACATCTGCCGTCCACACGGATTGCAACCAGCAAGGTCACCTCTGCTGGGACGGTGGCTTACAGCCGTGTGGTAAACGTATAAAAGTTCAACTTTCCACCAACGTACTCAAACATACCCGCATTTTTTTTCCGGTAACATCGGGAATCCAGGGGCCCCATTCCGGTACACAATGACAGCTCCATGACAATTACATGACGATTACGGTCTACTTTAGATATCCAATATCTGACGATTTTGTAATCCCATTGCCTTTATTGATAAACTTAATTATTGTGCTTACCAATACACTTATTATTTATCATAATTGCCTAAAAAAATATTCTCCGAACGCGAAATATGGATATCTAAAGTTGACCATAATCGTAATGTAATTGTCATGGAGCTGTTATTGTGTACCGGAATTGGGCCCCTGTTCAGTTCAAGAACTCTTGTATGGGAATCACGTTTAATTCATAAAAACGCGCATGTTTCATTTTTTGTTGCTGTAGCGGCGACAGAAATACACATTGTGTGAAAATTTCAACTCGCTACCTATCCGGTTAATGAGATACAGACCGGCGCGGCGATGGACAGACAGACGAACAGCGGAGACTTAGAAACAGGGTCCCGTTTGGCATCCTTCGTGTATGGAACCCTAAAAAATGTTGTTAGGGTTCCGTACCCGAAGGGTTCCAAACGGGACCCTATTACTAAGACTTCGCTGTCCGTCCGTCCGTCCGTCTGTCACCAGGCTGTATCTCAAGAACCTAGCTAACTAGAGAGTTGAAATTTTCACAGATTATGTATTTCTGTTGCCGCTATAACAACAAATACTAAAAAACAGGATAAAATAAATATTTAAGGGGGCTCCCATACAACAATATCACATACAAACTTATGGATGCACCTGGTTACGTACATGGAGTGTGAAAGTAACCGCACCAATAACTTTGTAAACAATATTTTGCTGTGTAAAATCCAAACTATTCACTCCACACCATCGCTTCCATTGAACGGTGGTACGGAACCCTTCGTGCGCGATTTAGACTCGCACTTGACCGTTTTTTTTTACCAAGATTTATTCTAGCAGGAGACCTGTCTGACCTGACTACCAGCTGCACTAAGACTTGTTGCTGACTTGTTTTTACAAGTATTTCTTCGTTTATTTCTTGCTTCTCGTTTTGACCCATCAAAAACATCGATAATAATGAGTTATAACTGGGCTATATCGTGCTGACCCGGGTTATAAGGTTATAACTGGGTTACAACCCACTACCCATGACGCTAACCGTGACTATGCGTGAGGTCCCGGGTTCTATCCCCGGCTGAATGAAAAATAACCCCGGTCTTGGATGTTTATGTGTGTGAAGTCGCTGTTTCAGGTTCCCACGACACAGTGTATCCTAGTGTGGGGCCAGAGGCAATGTATGTGTGTGCCCGCATGTAAATGTTATGTTTATGTCTGTCTGCAGGCCGCACCATGCTTCTATAATTGGCTCTGAGCGTGCGGTTACCTCTCATTCTCGTAGAGGGTAAGGTGGGGTAAGGGGTTGACAGCTCGCTCAGTTCCGAAGAAAATTTTCTAGCTCCTCTAGGCTGGTGGAAAGAGATAGAGAGATACCGAGTGAAAAGGAGAGAGAATGAGAACACCAGTAGCCTTATCTTCATGTACTCCCCCCTGACATCTAGGATATTCTATCGGAAATCTTTCAAATGGAAATCAACCAATTAGAACAAGAATATTTTAAACGAGCTGTCTTTCAATTGGTTGATTGTATGAGAGTACTATGATCATAAATCATAAATAAATAAAATATAACCATAAATAAAACAAAACCACTCAAGAAACTCCTCCGATAAAACCAACTACTCACACAAAATGAATACCAGCAACAGGGCCAATTTCTTTAGTGATGGTTTACGCATTTTACTAATTTTATCTAACAACTAAACAACAATCAAAAAGTTTCCTGTACTTATGTATTTTTACTTTGTTTTTTTTTCGTTACTCACTTTAGGCTGAGATATAAAATATTTTATTGCCGGACTCGTAATCGAATATAAGAAGACCATAAAGTACTCAGAAACAGCTTTATTTATGACATAATATCCAGTCCAACTATTGCTCTACTTTGAACAGTACAGTTACATGCCTATGTTGATGCGAATGGTTTCGCACATGTACTGATAGCAATAAAGGTGAGTGGAGTGATGAATGAATGAACGAACCACACTAGTTTCATACAAAAAATACCCAAACATGAAACGCAGTTTACCTATATCTTTAAAGTAACTCACTCTAAGTCAGCCAGTATAAACTGACGTAAAAAAAAATGGTTTGAGTTTCGGAGTATACATGTCGTAAGAGTTGTTTGTTACATAGCCTTGGATCGATATTTCATGGTTTGATTGAAGGCCGAAAAAGAAATGGCACCACTTGTTGTGTTTGGGTTGTTAATACCCTCATTCTCATCCTCATCAAGGCAAAAGAAGCTATTATTCACTTCAAAAGTTTGTGGGTTTTTTTTGTTGTTTTTTATTATTGTAAATTTTTCGATGTTTATTTTTATTGTACCTATTACTTATTGCAATTTTCTGTTGAATTTTCCATCCGTACAAAATAGAACATAGATTTCAAAATTCCGCTGTCAACTTCACATCGACCTAAAATAAATAAAGCTATACCTAAATAAATTATGCACATTAATAATTAAATCTATTTAGTAGTCGGCCATAGTCAATTGTGTTGTTGTAGTTTAATTTCATGTATTTTTCATACTTACTGCCTAACTTCGGTTTCACGTCAAGTTACACTGTTGCGAAACCAAAACACATTTTTTTTTATTACAAATGCAATGAATGACTTTGGAAATGAAACGGCGAGTTTTTCTACCGTTACACTTTATCTAAGGGCAGCAAGATAAATACATTAATATAACAATACTTTACAGTCGCTATCTGATATTTACAGCATCTTATGCAGTCTGATATACCCCAGGGCCACTTTTACTTTGTTCCGGCCACCCGTCAGTATATGTATATACAGTGTGTCTTTATAAAGTGCACTAATCGAACAGGGTTGAAGAGGATGAAATTTGACCTACGGGGAAAAATATATGATTTCTACAGGCAAGAAGCCATTACTTGGTTAACCCTTCAAACATATTCGTCTGGCCTACGGATTAACTTTATTTTGAGTTGTATTACTATGGCCAAGAAAACTAGCCATCCCGAACAAAAAATCGTACTCAGGTAGATAGCAGAAATTTCCGCCCAGGCACAGATGGCGTTGGCCCTGTTTGAAAAAAATCTATATAAATTCTGTAGCCGCAGCCGCACTGAGCCAGCGTGGTGGAGTATGGCTTAATCTTACTCGTGTCCGAGTAAAGGCCTGAGACTATCGGTGGGGACATTAATTAGGCTTCATCTAAGCTAATGCAGCGTTTGCCCTAGTAATTCCTTTGCATTTCAAGTTTAGGCCAATTTCACAATTTAACAGTTTTATTATAAACTAACGCGTCATATTGTAAGCAGTATGGTTTACTTTACAATTTATCGATAGTTTGTAAGCTAACGAGAAAAGAACGTTAGATTATAAACTAACTGTTTGGACAATCTCACGGTGACGTATTATAAGTATAAGGTGACATTTAATCAGCCGACCATATTTTGGGGAATGATAGTACCCATCATTATGAACAACATTCCCCAAGAAACATATGGTCACAAATTCTCAGTACATTGACCCGATCAACTGATTAGAAGTTATTAAGGGGGACCCAAATTTTTTTTTCGTTTGCGACCGATTCGTCGTCGCCGAGACCCTCAAATTCTTTATTATATGCGCAATATCTTGAAAAATCAGAGCTACCCCAACCACCTTCGAGACCGTTTTGAGTATCTCTTTTCTGGGGATCGGCGCCGGAGATCTCACACAGTCTCACTTTTAGCCACTCCGCTGCATAACAATGCTGCGTATCACTCTTTCAGGTTACGGGCGGTCCGACTTTGGAACGCACTTCCTTGTACTATAAGAGACAGTCCCACTCTTTTCTCTTTTAAAAAACGTATTGAAGAACACTACCTCTCTCTTTCGTAAATGTTTTTGTCTTTTTGTTTTATGTAATAATCTTATGTATTTTTGTTTTTATTACTTTGCTATCATTTAAGTTCTTTTATAGTTGCACTTCCGTATCACTTTTAATTTGTATGTGTGCTGCTTTGATGGAATAAACCTTAATCTATCTATCTATTGTATGTATTTATATGTAAAGTGTGTGTAGTATATTTGGGTACTTATTTAGTAGTTACTGTCTTTACTTTATAAGTATTTAATTTATTCCTTGTCATTTTATTTATGCTAGTTATTATGCACTGCCTACCTACCTTTTATAATAATATTTCCTTTAATGTCTTGGTTTGCTGGCAGAAATCTCTTTTTAGAGATAAGCTCGCCTTTGAACATACATTTTCTGTTAATGTAACTTGTAAAATATTTCTATGCAATAAAGAATTATGAATTGTGAATTATGTTTTCTGGGGAAAGTTGTTCATAATAATGGTTACTATCCTTCCCTAAAAAAGGGTCGGCTGATTGAATGTCACCCTGTATATCGAATATGGATTTAATTTTTGGCTATGGAAGGGCTTTTTAATAATAATAAAAAAAATGTACAGGGATTCCGGGATTGTATAACTATTCGGATGCACATTTATTAAACGTTAATTTTAATTCCCGATGCAAATATGTATGTGTGTAGGGGCGCTCCCGGAATCAACGCAGACTAATGCGGGACCCGGGACTATAGCCGCCGGGTCGCGTGAATCTGGAGCCTGTAAAGCTAGACGCTGAAGGTGTTGAGCCCGCACAAATTGTGTCCTCCCTTTTTAGCTCCTTCGGGAATTTAATATGAACAAAATCTGTGTTCCTTCAATAATTTCACATGTACTCGTACAGCAACCAATTCGGTTCTGTAAAATTACACGGGATCGCCTTGCTTCGTTCCGCTGCGCTCGGCTCCTGGTAGTATTATAAAGTTGTGACCTAACACAACCTAACTTCAGTTTACGGAAAGGAAGTGACCTATAGCAACCAATTAACAACATTAGACGTCGAGGCATACGCAAATTTCGTTCAATCGGTACACGAATGAGTGAAGGCGAAAGCTATGTACTGTTTAGCACCTAACAGCGTTGGCTATACACAGTTTACACACAGTACACAGTTTTTGGCTTCATGCTAACTCCCGCAAAGGATCGATGAGCTCCAGCCTCGGAGGGCTGCACATTCAGGCGGCCTGCCTCACGACCAGCAGCGAGGAGTCGTCGAGCTGGTGCGCGGCAGCCGCGGTGGCGCCAGCCAGGCTGGCGGCGACGCTGACGGCGGCGGTTGGCAGGTAGCTGCCGGGCGCGGCGACCAGCGCACGCACGTGCACGGCGTGGGACTGCAGCGCCGCCAGGTGCACGCGCAGCCCGAGCGGCCCTGGGGACAGCGCGCCGGACCAGCCCAGGGAACTGCAATAGTATTTTACGGAAACTCTTTAAAGATAATCTCTCATTAGTCTTCAGAATAATGGTGTGAATTCGCCTGTTAAATAAGCCTTTGCGAACTCGTACGAAATTTACTATTATACAATCACAGTGATACAATTAATAATCAAATAAAAATGGAAACTACTACCGTTACCTTTATACCTTTACACATGTTTTAGTCACGGAATCATTGTTTATTTACGTACTAGGGAAAAAATACGTAATATTTGCCGAGAACCGCCTAAATTTCTCAAGTAATTAATGGACGCCCCCAAAACAAGTATTTACTTTCATAATAGGAGCTAAATTAATGAAGAAATAAATACAATACAACAACAAAATTGAGAAATCCGCCTTACTATGTTTTCAGATTTGCCATAGACTATAGATTATGTGAATAAGAGTTCATGTTTAGGAGTTCCGCTAAACGTTTTCAAACTTGTGACGTAACCAACGACGCCATGACCTCCGTCTGGAGCGTTTTCGGCGGAAGTTGTAACTGGTAAACTAAAATGTATATATTTTTCTATTAAACCCTTATTTTTTTACAAATAAGATTGAAATATTAATTCATATAAATGTATACGGCTATAAGAAACAGTTTTTCAAAATACCAATAATTTACCAAGAAAATAGTTTGCAAGTCTAGAATTTGGATATGAATAATTTACAACGCAACAGTAACACCCACCTCTTTTTCGACATATCAATGAAGGCAGTCACCGGAACAGCATAACAATTCACAATATTGATAGTGATCGGTATCAGACACAGCTTGCTCTGTTTGAAGTTGTGATTGATCTCAGAGGAATGTACCATATTGACGAGCACGATATTCTCCTTAATAGTCTTGCTCTTGTCGCAGACTTCGTCGGACTTCGTATCGTCGTCGAGCGCAGTGAGGTCTAGTGCCGTGCGAGTTCTCTCGGCGGTGACGGCCCGAGTGAAGCACTCGAGCCACAAACAATGCTGACCGATCACGGACCTGCCACTAGTCTTGTCCTGAACCTTCCACCGGACCACGAGCATCGACTCTATCAGGCCGTTCGGTTTAGTTTTGCCGTCGCGTAAAAACGAGTCCTCGTCTTCTATGAACGAAGTCTTGTATTCGAGTACGAATTTGGAGTACGGGGGGGTGTCGATGTCAGGTTCGCTGTCCGGGACTCCCTTCGCTATTTTGAGGCTGGAAGACTGTATCTTGTCTCGCGGCTGCGGCAGCCTGGCGGCCTCGAGGACGAGATGGCACTTCTCTCGCGAGGAGAGGCAGTCGTTTTTGTTCCTGGTAGCGGACACGTAGTCGGTGAACCTCCACTGCTTGCCGAGGAGCGACGCCTCCAGCACCTGCAGGGCGGCGGGAGCGTGCTGGTCGTCGCTGACATTCTTCACTTCGACGGCGAGGCTCATCTTCTCGGCAGCCGCAGCGCCACCGGCCGCCACGGAGATGCAGCGCCGCGGCGTCGCCGACACTTCCACTACCTCCTGCAATTGTAATCGGCCGGTATTGTTTTCTGTGTTTTCAAAAATATCGAGGAAGGCACGATTTATCAAGAGTAGAGGAAATGTACGTGTTCGGCAAAATATGTCGATTTAGACGTAAAAGCTGTTGTTTATGATGCTGTAGTGCGGAAATTCACGAGCGTGCTAGTCTAAAAGACGACACGAATCGGAAATGATCTTACGCACGTGTATCGCATAATGGTTTCATGATGAAAATGCATGCATGCATGCATGAGGAAATAAATAAATATACGTCCTAAACAAAAAAAATAGTAGAATGGCGGGCTTATCTTAAATACATGCGCGCTCAACATATGTATAGTTCGCGCCACCACTCATGTCCTGCGGCGGAAAGTGGAACTAAATACGCAAATCTCACTATATATAGATAGATAAATGAGCTGGTTGATTAAGTTCTGAGGCCTACGCTCTGTTAGGAACATCAGACATAAACTGGATATGATAACCCCTCTCCTTCGTAAATTTTATTGTATGTATTTATATTTTATTTTATTATCTTAGGAAAACCAATTTTAATACGGTAACACATTACACATAAAAACCACTAATAGGTTCTCACCTTCTCACTTTAAATTGTATGTAGAACATATCGGTACTTATTTAGTACTAGCTGCCCGTGGCGCGGCTTCGCAACGCGTTTTTCGTAATCTCATAGTTCCTCGTCATATAACTATTCGTTTATCATTTTAGAGGCACCTTCATAGGTTTCTGAAATCCGTATCGACATTATCAACTCAAACTTTTATTGCAAATAGGCAAAAATAATGCACTTTTGCAGAAATAAATGGATAAAAATAAAAAATAAATCAAATGTGATCAACTAAATTAATGCCTACATGACTGATTAAGGTTTGAGTTTGAAAAAGAGAATCTCCCTTTCGAGTGATGGAATCTCGCACAGGAAAAGGAAACTCTATTAACTCTACCAGTTCTTCGGAAATACTCCCTTCAGAGGAGATAGCACCAAGAAACTCTATGGGGATGTATTTTTTTTGTTATTACTCAATGTACAATATTGATAAATTCCCTCTAATATCTTATTATAAAAGCGTACAAAAGTTCCCCATAAATGAACCATTAACCGAAATCTAGTTACATTCAGTTTATTTTTATTTCTAGTGTTGAAATTATGAACATCGCAATTTTTGACAATGGTGTTAATATTTTTCCGAATGTACAGTCAGCATCAGAAATATGTGAGCAGGTTAGCTACCCAAAAAGATCTACACATCTTAACAAATCAGAAATATCGATACAGCCAAAGTGACAAAATTATGTCAACATCCAAGTTAACTCTGAGGGTGTTGACATAATTTTGTCACTTTGGCTGTATCGATATTTCTGATTTTTAAGATGTGTAGATCTTTTTGAGTAGCTAACCTGCTCACATATATCTGATGCTGACTGTACAATAAGTTTTCAGACGAGGGTCATGCCAAAAGAAATTAGATACTCCATGCCCATTTGAGTGATACTGGCCAGTTATACACCATCGTGAAGGCTGATTAAATAGCTATAAATTTAAAAATGGACTACTCCGGAAATCTGAGTAATTTTAACATTTTTTTAAAAATATTTTTTCTGATTGAATCTGGCGGGAATTTGCGGTTACAATGGAACTTAGTCGACGAGGATTTATTATGACTTTAATAGTAGTTTATGTGACTGATACATAATTGAGGGCATTAAAACTCGAGAATGGTTTTATGAAATGGAGATATCAGATTTTGAGATGTGTACCATCTGTCACAAAAACATTGTGACCAGGATGATATGTACATTTCGCTTAGATCATTTAACCAAATGGATAATTCATGTGTCCCAATGACTATGCAAAAAAGTCTGCCACTCGGTCGGTGGGGGGTGAGGTAGCGCACACAAACACATGATATTGGTGCTTGAAAATATCGATAAATCAGTATCGATGAATTCTTCTACAGCGTACGACAATAGTTGGATATTATCAATGAGATATTTGTTATTTTATATGCATACCTATAGTATTTGGATTACTTTAGACTTAGCACTTGCTGGACGGTGAAGGAAACCACTGTGAGGATCCTGCATGCATAATTTACGAAGAACTCCGAGTCAATTGGTATGGCAAGACTAAATTGTATGGTTCACTGTCCAGTCTCCATTATGAATTTGCTACATAAATAAAAGTCACGTTATAGGTAAATATTTTTTTCGGTTTTTTGACATGTGCTTATATTAAATTCTAAAGATCTAAAAGTCAATAATACAACGATATCTCATCACGCCCGTGTTATCAATCAGACAGAAGGGGCCGTGATGACGTATCGTTGATTTAACATTGAACTTTAAAGTTAGCTTGGCACCACGCTACAGGATCTTATTGATTTTTAAAATGAATCAGTTTTGTATATGCTTAATGCGTTTTTGGGGTCGTTTTTTTTTAATAAACAGCTTATTATAATATTAGTATACATTATTGCTATCGATTTTACAAGTTCAATATTATGCACAACAAAATAATTATCAGAATAAGTCACAAGCTATTTGTTATTTGAAATTATTATGAACAAGGATCAAAAATTTCAGAACAGATTATGCTAGTACGCTTAGGCGTCCACGAAACAGGGTTATTACAGGTTTGGACCCATACAGTCCCATTCATTGCGTCTTTTGGAAACCTGCAAAATAAAGGTACTATTACTAGTATATGCTATTACGTACTTAAAATAATCGCTATCGATATTTGAGTTTGTGCCGTCCGTGTCCCAGTACTAGCAATGTCGCAGTGTGGCAAACTTATATATATAAAACTGCCTATTATAAAACAAGTTATGATGATAAATATATTTTTATCTTAGATAAGGTTCACCGAAATAAGTATACGAACAAACAAACCATCTTTTCAGGATTTTGACGTGATAACGTCTTTAAAATCGTTTTAGTCGGGTGACATGTTCAGAAACTTGTGTCACACCAAAACCTCACGAGCACGATCGCAGGTATAACGAGAGAGAGACGGCCCGATCTCCCGTCTCATCTCGAGCGCTGCCAGTCATTCCGTGAAACTTGTCACGCGGAATCCTCACGAGCGGAGGCTTATCACGTAAACATCTCGATAGTAAACCTACTTTACAAACAACCAATTTTTTTTCTACAAATTTATATATATCACGTATTAAACTGCTATTTTGTGACTCAGTCTGCAGTGTGCAATAAAAAGTTGGTCTAATGTTCTTGGTGGTACCTTGAATGACCTGTGCCATCTGAATGATAGGATCAGTCAGTGTTCAATACTACGATATTAGCTTAGCTAATTGCTGAGGACTGCAGATTCCGATTGCCAGAGCAATACCTCTCATCAACGATGAGACGGCATTAGTCTACACCGGGAGCGCGTCATCACGCTTCTGCAACTAGCTCAATTATTCAAAAACATTCAACGAGTTCTTCGAGGCTTGTCGTCATTAAGTGCTACGACGACGTAGCACACCGCTACGACCAGTGACTGTTCTAAGAAAATAGATTTTTAGTAATTTATTAATTATTAATTTAAATTAATTGGTTATTTATTTTAAGTGAGCGTTATTCATAATAATGAATTATTTTATTTTATTTTACAATTTGTATACAATAATATGAATGTTTCTAGGGCTGTTTGTCCTCATTGCCCCGGTTCCTCAAAGGAATTTGTCGTTCCGCGTGGTTTGAACGTGCACATTAGTCGGGTACACAGGGATGTCAAGTGCCAACAGCCGCAGGGGGGTGTGCAGGCTAATGTGGACGTTTCTTCAACACCGCCGTCGCTCAATGATCTGGCTCGCTTGAGAAGTAGGGTTAGGGTGTTAAAACATGTGCCAAAGGGAGCGAGGTGTCTGGCGGCGGGCAAGCTGTCGGAGCTCATTGAGAGGTGCGTCCAGACCATTGGGACCAATGATTGGTTTGATCTGCTTACCTTTTCATACACCTGTCTGAGGGCCCCATCATCCGATGACAGAAGTAGGTCCAAAAGACATTAATATTGTCTTATATTGTCTGGCTGGTTCTTTAGACGGCCTTTAATCGGCCCAGTCATAGGATGTTTGTTTTAGGAGCGGGAGTGTTCATCGGCGCGCTTTTTATAAGTACGTCGAGTCAAAGGTCCATGATGGTGACCTAGGAGGTGCTGTGCGGATCCTGCTGTCAGACTGCTCTGTAGCCGAGGATAATGAGCAGACCTTGGAGTCCTTGTCCTTACGTCTTAAGCACCCGTCTCCGTCCCGTGATATGCACTTCCCTCAGGAGCCGGACCTCTCAAGTAAGTTTTCGGCGGTTGAAAAGGCTGACGTTTTGGAGGCAATTATGACCTTTAATAACGGGTACGCAGCTGGTCTTGATGGGATCCGCCCAGCAATTCTTAAGGAGCTGACTTCTGCTGGGGCTGGGGATAATGGTGCAACTCTCTTTCGGTCGCTAGTAAATCTAGCCAATTTTATGAATTGTCAACAGGGAGGTATGCCCCTTTCTTTATGGCGCTTCTCTCTGTGCCTTGAGTAAGAAGGACGGTGGGATTCGTCCTATTGCTGTTGGGAGCGTACTCCGTCGTCTGGTGGCCAAACTCTGTTGCAGAGCTGTTAGGGGAATTGCATCGTCTTTACTTCAGCCACAGCAGTTGGGATTTGGAGTACCGCTGGGATGCGAGGCCGCAATCCACGCCACCCGGACACTGATAAAGTCATTGTTAAGGTTGATTTACAAAATGCTTTTAACTCAGTTGAGCGTGACGTCATTTTGAGCAAAGTTAGTGGTTGCGATCCATCTCTCTACCCTTTTCTCCATCAGTGTTACTCTGGTACTACAAACTTGTTTTTTGGGGAAAACCTGGTAGTCTCAAGTGGGAGCGCAAAAGGGTGATCCGTTAGGGCTATTGATATTCAAGCTTGGCGATACAGGATGTTGTAAAATCTGTAAGTTCCCCTTTGAATGTCTGGTACTTGGATGACGATACTATCGGGGGACCTCCGGATGTAGTCCTGGCCGATTTGGAGTCGATTATTCGTGGTCAAGGAGTCTAAGGGCTACAACCTTTAACTCACAGAAATGTGAGTTATTACCGTGCTCTGGAATTTTGGCGCAAGGCTCAAGAGCGATGTTTGAACGTTTAGTGCCGAGGGCGAAGGTCCTTAATAAAACAGATTTCACCCTGTTGGGGGCGCCCATATTTGTAGAAGGTGCACCGGGTATTCTGCGAAGTAAGATGGAGGCCTTGGTTGGGGCTTTGCCACATCTCAAGGAGCTTTCCGCACATGTGGCCCTTATTATTCTGTGAAATTGTTTGTCCCAGCCGAGGTTAACATATTCTTTGCGGACGGCTCCGGTCTGGATGTGCAGGGGGGAGGCAGATTCATAATACCTAGCTTTGAAGAATATTTTGGAGACGATTTTGAATTTGAAGATGTCTCTCTCCCAGTGGTCACAGGCAGCACTTCCTATTAGATTTGGTGGTCTCGGCGTTCGTCGCCTACAGGACACGGAACTCCCGGCTTTCCTGGCCTCTTCGCATGGTGTGTTGAAACTTGTCACTCGCATTTTGAATATTAATGGTGACCGCAAAAGGAATGTTCAAATGAACATTCCTTTTGCGGCCGAGGCTTTGCGGCTGTGGCAGGTCCGTTGCTCGGGGAGAGATGAGCCGGTGCAGCCTGGCGTGCAGCGTGCCTGGGATGAAGACCTTTGCAGGTCATCCCTTGACGGGCTTCTGGCGCAGAGTACGGGAGCGGATCTTGCCCGCCTGCGTGCAGTCTCCCAGCCAGAGTCTGGCGCCTGGCTGCATGCATTACCGTCTCCGCAGTTGGGCACCTTTTTGGACGACAACTCCCTGCGTGTGGCAGTGGCGCTTCGGTTAGGTTGCGACATCTGCGAACCACGTCGCTGTGTTTGTGGTGCGGCGGTTGACTCGCTGGGGCGCCATGGGCTGCACTGTGTTCGGAGTGCAGGGAGACTCTCTCGCCATCACTTAGTTAACGACATCGTCCGGAGAGCGCTTGTCTCTGCCAATATTCCGACGGTTCTAGAACCTCCGGGTTTGAGCCGCAGCGACGGGAAACGTCCGGACGGTCTCACGTTAATATCGTGGGAGAGAGGTCGTTTGCCTATTGTGGGATGCGACCTGCGTGTGCACGTACGCACCATCCCACATCAGGTCAACTATGGTAACCCCGGGTGCTGCTGCTGAGTCGGCAGCGCGGAAGAAATGCATTAAATACGCACAGCTAATGGGAAGTTATCTGTTTGTTCCTTTGGCCGTCGAGACTACAGGGGTGTGGGGTTCGCAGGGTAGGGCCTTCGTCAAGGACATTGGGCGTCGTTTGAGGGACCGAGGATTTGATCACCGCTCCGGATCGTTCCTGTCACAGGGGATCTCCCTAGCTGTGCAGCGCGGTAATGCTGCCAGTGTAATGGGCACGTTTGGTGCGGGCGTTTCTTGGGGCGGTTTATTTCTATAGATTTGTATTTTGTTTCTTATGTTTAGTTAGGATTTATGTCTTATGTTTGTATTTTATTGTAGTTATAGTAGTTAGCGAGCTATGGAAAGGGCTATGCTTGGTATTTCTCTACGAGATCGAGTCAGAAATGAGGAGATCCGTAGAAGAACCAAAGTTGCTGACATAGCCCGTAGGATAAGCAAGCTGAAGTGGCAATGGGCAGGCCACATAGCGCGAAGATCGGATGGCCGATGGGGCAAAAAGGTCCTTGAATGGAGACCACGTACTGGCAAGCGCAGTGTGGGTCGGCCACCTACGAGATGGACCGACGACCTGGTGAGGATCGCTGGATCTCGTTGGATGCAGGTGGCTACGGACCGGTCACGCTGGAGTGCGATTGGAGAGGCCTATGTTCAGCAGTGGACATTAACAGGCTGAAATGATGATGATAGTAGTTAGGTACTAGACCTTAGACTGTCTCCTTCAATTTATATATAGTTAATTTAATAAAAGTATACGAATGCTCAATGTATACCTTTAAAGCCTCATTATACTTTGTCAGCGATTTTAGTAAGAAAATTCTTTAAAAAATTCAAAAATAAATAAACATGTCAACAGTAATCTATCATTAATCATATATAGTTATAATTGGTATTTACAAATAGTAGCCGTAGGCCTATAGAATAGACGTATAGTTTAGTCGTATAAGTCAACCTCTAAAATTACCCCAAATTATGTTTTTTTTGCAATTGACTGGCCACACTGTTTGGTTTGGAATATTGTTGTGTTTTGCTGATTTATTCAATAATATTTGGGCAAATATGTACTTACAGGTGGAAAGTAACGTTGTCTTTTTCTAAATGTGACAATTGAGATTTCTTTTGCACTAAAATACACTGTCAGTCGGCATTTTCGTCGGAGATCTTTCCGCGGGCACTGCATTTTGACAATGTCGCGGAACGCGCAGCAACTAGTTTTATAAAAAACGGTAAGACTGCTAGTCTTCTTGACGTCAGATTTCTTGGCAGGTGGGTAAGCATGTCCGTGAGTACTCCTTGTTGAATTCTCTAAGACATTTCGACACTTTCATACTTTTTGCCACATATACAGCTGGTCCGTAGAGACATTTTGACAACAATATACATTCTACTACAATAACATCCCTCTGGAGATTTTGAAATTGCCATTTGAGTAATTAAAAACCAAGTAAAAACGACTTTGTCTAAAAAGAAATATTACAATGTTCAAGATTACATAAATGACAAGAATGTATGGGATTAATCTAACTCAATAATTTTCATTTATTATTTATAATAATTTATGTTGTAATATTTAAATTACTTCAACACATTGTTTTTTTTAATAAATCTAAAAATCAATCTTTGGGAGTTGCTTCCCCCTTATTCTACCACAGTGGTCAACGTAGAGAAGAGGCAAAAATGACGTTTGCTAAGTATGTGTAAATATCTACAGTAATGAATAATTTGCGCATGTGCTAAAAGCTGCAAAAAGGCACTAGCAAAATATACGTTCGGCAAAACATATACTGACGCTATTTAATGAATAATTCAAATTATTTTATTGATCAAAATCTAACTCTAATAGTAGTTTATGTGACTGCTACATAATGGAGGGCAGTAATACTCGAGAGTGGGTTTATGAAACGAGCCGAGGCCGAGTTTCATAATAATATCACTCGAGAGTTTTAATGCCTAATTATGTACAGTTACATACACTAGTTTATCTACACACATATCATAAGCTCTCTTTGATGTGTTCAGGAACCGCATGTTTGACCGGCATTGTGGCTCTGCAGTTGTTTAGCTTGTTCTGTAGCACCAGCTTTACAGACAAACTAGGGGCGGCACGCAGGCGGGCGTCGGCGTTCGAAATTTGAATGTCAGTACCAACTTCACAGACAAACTAGGGGCGGTACGCAGGCGGGCGTCGGCGTTCGAATGTTATAATGTGTAGAAAAATTACACATTATGGTCATAATGTCTAATTTTTCAGATAAGAAATGAGTTTTTACCAAGTAGTTTAACATTATGCTGATCGTAACGTGCGGTTTTTGTACGCAGTAAAGAGGGATTATGATACGTGTGTAGATAAAGTAATTAATATCTCGTTTAATAAAGTATTAGTTTTATTGTGCCTTTTATATGAATGATAATCTGCACTTCACAATTTTGTAAACTTTCTCATGTTATAAAAAACCCATTGAGTGAGGCTGACAATGGAGTTAAATTTTTTAATTAAACTGAAAAGTAAAAAGCACTAGTACGAAAAAGTGGCACTTTCTACACGACTTGGCTGCTTGGAAGACGCTATTTTCGAGCAAATGCATTGTAAACAAATATTTAAATATATATCGGGTTTCACGACTATTAAATTGGCAACGCGAGCTTTTCTGGATTCCGCTTCTGAGGGTATCTACCGAACAGCCAGAAGACTGCACGACTCACATGGACATTGAACCGGAATACGTGCCGCAGCAGCCGGTACCCCTTGCCGGCGGTGTCCTGCGGCTCGTAGTAGGCCAGCAGGTAGAGCGCGCGGGCGCCGGTGCGCGGACGCAGCAGCAGCACGGCGCGCGCTGCGGCGGCAGGCGGCAGCGCGGCGGCAGCGGGCGGCAGCGCGCGCACGTGGCGACCGCATGCCGCGCGCCACGACACCGACCGCGCCGTGCGCTCCTCTGTGCCGCGGGGGAAATTGTACAAACGTTGACGGTAAATGGAAAAAATATTCAAATCTCATCGAGGACGGCGAGACCTGCCCTTGCAGCATGCTGCGCGGGACTCGCATGTCGCGCATTTTTAACCGACTTCAAAAAAGGAGGGATGTTTTCGATTCGTCGAGATGTTTTTTATGTATTTTTTAAATGTATATTCAGAGATTTGAAGTGAAAAAATAATTACGTCCGTGATGGTAGCAACTCATCAAGGATGCTAGCAACTCATCAAGGATACTAGTCAACATCTTGCCCTCCTAACTGCGCCGATTCCGACAGTCGAAGTTGAAAGGTGGATTAAGAGCTGCGGTCCTGGAGCGCAGGTTGCGGAGGGTAGGTTCCTTTACAAGGGGTTCCATTACAACACGGGACACCTTTAGCTATTTGGGTAGTATTTGACTTGGTGAAGTGGAACTGATGATGAAGACTACAGATTGCCACCGAAACTACTCAATTCTAGGTATAAATAGGGTTTATTTGAAGTGTTTGCCGGACCTCACGTGCTGCAATAACAGTTCGGCCGTCACAGGTATGCGGAAATATCTCATCACGTATTAATATACATTACGGACGTCATTATTAAATGTACTAGCCTAGTATATAAGCAAAGTTCCCAATCAAATAGATATAACCACAAAAAATATTAAACAGCGTTTAACCTGAAAACAATCGTCAAATCCTACATTTTGGTTTTTAAACAAGTGTTGAACGGTAGTTTATTTTTTTGTGGTAAGGCCCTAACTGAGCATGAAGTGACAAGCCTTTTATTCGGTCTCCCGTCTGTTGCCCTCTGACGTCAAAAAGTCGATTTTTTCTTAAGCTTTACTTTTTGTTTAAATTCTATCGCTATCGAAGAAGTCGCGAATTCGTGACATTTTAGATCCGATTAGGTAATGCGCGACAAACAAGAGTCGCGCGTTGCATGATATTGTTGCTGGTATAATACCAAAAAAATGTCGCTTCAAATATCTCAATACACAAAATACTTTATACAATAGACGTGTTTTTTTAGCGCTTGTTCATTATTTGTTTCTATAACGACTTCTCTCTCTAGCCAAATAATATTAAAATAGACATCCCAACGAAGAGAAGTCGGGCGCGATGTTAAAAACATGTGTATAGTAGCAACAAACGGTACCTAGCTGTGTCGGCGGTTCACTAAACTTGTCCTCGTTGAGCAGTTTGAAGTGTTCGTGTGGCTCTGTGGGTGGGTGGCTGACGAGGTGCATGCAGTCCGGGTGAGACACGGCCAGGTGCAGGCCCGTCATGCCGACTGGGCCCACGTTGCGGAACTCTACGTCGACGGAGCGCATCTCGCCGCAGATCACGTCGGGGTTCGTCTCCGAGAATGTCATCTGGACAAGTTGTGCTGATGGTGAGGATATTGGACAAATTATGTATTCTTCGGTAAGGTGGGGCGAGAAGGAGAGAAGTCAACATTGTAATATGATCTATTTGTAAAAAATAATTCGTAGCTGTTTTACTGAATTGAAGAGCATCCAATGTCCAAGGACACATTTAATTTTTGTGTGACTTGTACCATACTCCAGCAGCCCAATATAATTAATTAGGAGATCCGTATTGATTTAGTTTACACAATAACTCGTTTACATTGAAGGAAGGAAGCGAAATGATTAGCATTTCGCTTCCTTCCTTCAATGTAAAAAATACCTGTAAACATGGCGCGCAAGGAATCACAGTAATGCTCAAGCACTTGAAAGGATTGTCCTCTTCTAGATCTATCTTGCCGGATATAGTAATACTGTTCGCGACCTCGCTGAGTTCTTCAGCGCCGCTGACTAGTCTGAAACGATATAATACAAAAATGTTTTTTTTTGCAGAAATGGAACACTACGAAGAATCTCTAGCCTGAAAAACATAAATTTAGTCTACTCACTTATAAGCAACACTGTGTATCTTCAATAAGCCGACTTGAAGCGGCGTCAGCGAGAACGTCAATGTATCCTCACATTCACTCTCTAGTACCACCGACTTGATCTTCTGCCCGTATATCACGTTATGTTCCATCGGCGAACCGGTCGCCACTGAAGCCTCGTTGCCGAGCCAGTCTTCTGTCTTCTCGACACCCTCTGTGTTTGGCTGAAATCGCCAGAGTAGCTCCAGATCTTTCAATACGATGGCTACTTTCAGCGGATTTCGCAACGATATTGATATTTGGATTGGTTCTGAAAGGAAGAGATACAATACAATAGCTATTTATGCTACTAGTGCGGAAAGTACGTACGACGGGTGGCATTTTTATTCCCTAGCGAGCGAGTGTATGAGTCGACACGAATTGGAATAGTATATGGCTAGAATTTAATGACACATCAAAAATACTGATTTGCACAGCAAAAAAGCATCAGCAAAAACACTTTTTATGTTTTAAATATTTTATGTGTACTCAAGTTTATATTTTAAGTATTTTTGTTATTCTTACATGTTCAACCTATCACGAAGGATAAAGGGTGCTTCGCTTCGCTCACCCCCTTTACCTTTCACCTAAGCTAACGCGGCATTTTGCCCTGATATTTGCTGTGCAAATGTATGTTTGATGTGCATTTCAATATTTCCCATAGTATGACACAAATGTGCTAAGTTAAACACTGCTCAGCTCGGTTAGTTATCCGAGTGTTTATGATCAGTGCACACGAGTTTCATACGAGGTTTTTCAACAAACTTGCGAGAAAAAAACAGACCTTTATTGATAATAACCACATAACGAAAACGTGTTTGTTTACGTATTTTTATGGAAAATAGCGCGCTGGTTTCGTTTTTTCCGAGCACCGAACTAAATAACTTGCAAAACCAAAAAAATGCGATAATGTACGATATACGATACGATACGATTATGTACTAGTGCGAAATAAGATCCATTATGAACCTAAATGCGTTGCCATAAAAAGTCACTTTACGAGCAAGTGTGTTGAAAATAATCTCACGCACGTGCATCGTACAATATTTTACCATGCACTATGCGATGAAATATAACCCTAATCTCACTGGCAAGACAACACGGTGGCGCCGCAGCTATAGGGCTTGGGTGGTAGCGGGCACTCTACTACCACGCTTGTGCAAATTGATGCCACGTCGTATTGCAAAAAGGCACTAGCAAAATATACGATCAGCCAAACATTTAATAGTAGGTAGTTTATGTGACTGATACATAGTGATGGGCCTTAAAACTCGAAATTGGGTTTATGAAACGAGCCGAAGCTTATGTACAGTCACATACACTAGTTTATTTACACACATATATCATAAGATATGTGTGTAGACAACATATCAAACGAAACACATCATGTGTTCAGGAACCGCATGTTCGACCGGCATTGTGGCATTGATCATTGCTCTGCACTGATCTGCGGCACGCAGGCGGGCGTCGGCTTTCGAAATTTGAATGTCATAGCATATCGAATATTCTGATAAGAAATGAGTTTTACCAAGTAGTTTATCATTGTGCTGGTCGTTAAGTGCGGTTTTTGGACGCAGTATAATTTGAAAAACTTTGTTCAAATAATAAAACTGACGATGGAGTTAAAAAAAGAAAAGTAAAAAGCACTAAAAGAGCGATGAAGTGCAAAAAAGAAGCACTTTCCGCACGATTTGGCTGCTTGGAAAACGCTCTTTTCTAGCAGTAGCATAATATTGGGCAAGCTATCCCTAGAACTCATCCCTGCAATCGCACGTCCACTTTGGAACACTTTTGACTCAAATGTTTCTGCAACAAATTTATTTCAGTTTTTATACTTCGGAGCTCTGCAATAAAATCTTCTTTTTTACAATAATTGATATTGATTTGATCAACAGCTTCATCGTCATCAATAGCTAATTTCAATCTTTTCAACTTTAACTTACTTGTTACCAGCATCCCTTGAAGCCATCAATAATTTCAAACTAAATCATTCGGATCCTTCCAAAAATGTAATCTTCTTTTTTACCAACTTTTTTAAATAATGGTAAGCCTTTACCTTTGGGGTGCTAACGGATTTTGATTATGTGAACTTAACAAGGATTTTATAATGTTTAAATATTTGAAACCCCTGTTGCTATTAATTGGTTGACTGCTGGCGTATTTACGTCTATGTGAATTCTTGATCAATCTTGTCTTATAATTTTGTTTATCATCTTCAGTAACTATGGTTAAATTAAGGGTTCTTTGGTAGAGCAATTCAACCAAACCTCTTGTTTTATTAAATGAGTGTCCCGCTATTGTCAATTCACTATCGGTTACGATAACTGGTCCTAATCCAATCATAGGTGTTCCCTTTTATACCCTTACTCTGTATGGCACATCTTTAAAACATCTGACGATAAAGACCATGATGATAGAGACTTTGTAGTAGGAGGCGAAGTAGCATCAGAATTTGTTTAAAAAATAATTCGCTTGTTTTTTTTAGAGTTTTGTTTAAATTCTGAATCACTTGATAGTTAAGAAGACTCAGAAAATTTACTCTTCCGTGAAATAATCATTTCCGGTAATATATGCCCATCTTCTGCATTTTTCTCATAAACCGCTTAATTTTCGTCGGTTACTGGTTGAACATATATTCTAATACAATATCAGAATCTAGTTGGTATTTTTCAAACGTTGCACCTTCTTTTTAACAAACTCGGCGTATTTAATTATTTGCTGTTTTATTATTTTTTCGTCACTCATTTTTATAATGGTACAACTGCTCTCTTAAACAGAAAGTATACAAGTGGATTGTATATTATTGAGAAACTTTATTTAAGTATTTCAATCATCAACACTAATAAAAGTATCGAATTTCATTCGTTAGGAACCATTATTCTTTTGACAATCTTTATATATGATGTTCTCCGACCGGGTTCGGTCACGGCGACTGTAACTGCTGGGGAAGGCGTCGTTCGTGTGCCCTAATATGGCTTGCGTAGCCTATTTTATTGGAAAAAGTGCGATTGCACTGGCCACACGTCAGCACGCCATTTTGGTGCGTGTACTGTATTGCGGCAGGTGTTCTGCCTCGTAGTTTGTCTCGCTTGGCATCAAGAGTGGCTCTTCGTTGGGCCTCGAAATCGAAGATCTTTGTGTGCACCGTATGTCGCCACTTTGCCTTGTCTTCCGTGAGTTCCTCCCACGTGGAATGGTCGATACCGCAACTGACCGCCTTGTTTGCGTTTTCCGTTCTGTAGTTCACAGTATAAGAGACGTTTTGCAAGACGTCCCTCTGGCATCCGTCGCACGTGGCCACACCATCGCAGTTGACGCCTCATCAAGTAAGCTTCGACCCCACCAACATTAGAACGTCGTAATATCTTTGTATTCCTGATACGGTCAGACCACTTGACGTTCAAAATGTTTCGAAGACATCTTAGATGGAATCTGTCTAAAGCGCTGATATGTTTACGGTATGGACACCAGGTCTCGGCGGGATAGAGAAGGTTCGGAAGAACTATGGCCATATAGACGGAGACTTCGGTGGATAGCTTGATGTCATGCTATCGGGAGACTTTGCGCTCCAACCTCCCAAAAGCTGCAGTTCAATTCACGATCAAGATCGTATTTCGACGATACAGTGCTCCCAAGGTATTTGAACTTATCGACCTGCTTCAGTGAGTCTGCGCCAAGCTTTATATTTAAGGTCGAGTTTTCGACTCCTTGAGTGTCCATCGCCATGACCTCCGTCTTGCTGACACTGATTTTGAGCCCATATTTACGACATACCTCGTCGAAAGCCGTGATCCACTGTTGTAGTCCCTCCACAGAATCTGACACAAAGCAAAGATCGTCGGCGTACATGATCTCTCTAATTGTATCGCAGGATGTCTTAGTGCGCGCTTTTAGTCGAGCGAGGTTAAATAGCTTTCCGTCTGTTCTAAAGCGGATATGAATACCAGATGTCGATTCGTCAGTTGATTCTCTTACGACTGCAGCAAAGTAGAGAGCAAACAAAGTCGGTGCCAGTACGCAACCTTGCTTTACTCCACAGGTAACGGAGAAAAACTCGAATTGCTCACCATTAAAGCTGACACAACACTTCATATCATCGTGGAGTAGTCGTATAATCCGTACGAATTTTTCAGGGCAGCCCAGCTTTGCCAGTAGAATCCAGAGAGCTTCACGTGGTACACAGTCAAAAGCCTTCTCTAGATCAATGAAGCAGAGAAACAGAGGTTGTCCTTGTTCTCGACTTTTCTCCTGAAGTTGGCCTCTAAGTGCCTATTCCACGCAATTGCTGACCAAATTAATCACCATCATTAATCACGCGGAAACCATGATAGCCACAATAAAATCGGCAACCAATACACTATGTTATAAACGCGCATATTCCCAGCTCTTCCACGAGAGCAACAGCAGCGTTGCTCTCGTGGAAGAGAGAAAAATCAATTTATAAAAGAGATCCAAAAATCAATTCTACGCCCTCCTTCTCCCACAGTGGTCCAATGTAGAGAAGTGGCAAAAAATGACGATTGCTTAGTATATGTAAATATCTACAGTAATATAGCAATTTTACCTGAAAATAAAATTGTTATTATACATACTTTGGCTTTAAGCCTAATATAGAGAATAGCATACTTGACTTCCTTTCCGGTGCGACGAAATTAGCCCCAAATAGCTCACTTCCCGTTTAAAACTCCTAAAATACATGTCATATCCGTTTTGAACCTCAGCAACATTGCGCGCGTAAAGTTTCAGAAATGGCGGCAATTGTAGCCAGCGTTATTGTGCGCGCTCAATTTTCAGGTCATTGGCAACTCAATAAAGAGCTTATCGTGTCTAAGAATGTGTCACGATCATGCAATGCACAGTAATGTGCACAGCTGGCAGCGATTTACCTAGGCTTAAAGCCAGGTAAGTATGTATAATAACAATTTTATTTTCAGGTAAAATTGCTATATTATACCTGACGTTACCTGGCTTTAAGCCTAATATTGAGTAGTGTTTGGTATCGACTGCTGAGAAAAAACGCCAATGTGATATGACTAGGAGTTCATTTATGGAAACCTTATATAAATTATGTTACTGAATGTGTATGCATCATCGTGTACGTGATGCAAAGATAGGCTGCGCAAATGCAACTCAAAAATAAGTCAAATAGATAGAAACAAACACAGACTTAAGAAAGGTCTGATGAAGTCATCTTTTGAGGCCAGCCGAGTTTTGGGCTGGCTAGGTTAGACTTGGTTAGTTAGTTTCTGGCTATAAGACTCTTCTGATCTATATGAATCTAAGAATATGCAAAGCTTTACAGTAGGTTTTCCCTTCAGTCAGCACTTAAGTACAAGTTCACCGAGATTGGTGCTCGGTGGTTGGCTGCTAGCTCGCCATTCACCTCGACGACTACCAAGACTGCAGTTGTGAGGTCAGGATATCAGGTCGGTCACCTGACCTACGAAACTCGGAGCTAGAGACGTAGGTGCCGAATCGAATACATGTGAAAATGAGTTATTATAATTTGTACCTTGCACAGACAGGGCCAATCTGATTTAAATACAAAACATTGATGAAATTAGTGATTAGCAGTAGGTATAATCAAATTACACTTGCTGTATTTTGAATTGGGAGTGCGCCTCCTGGATGCATTACCACTGATTATGTACTGCCACATATGATTGGTCTTTGCAAAAGACTGGCGAACAAGTCTGTAATCTGACTTTAATAATAAAGTTACTCAATTAATCTAAATACCTTATCGTATCACTTCTGCGAAGAATAGCTAGATGTGGCTGATTCTATTACAGGAGCTAGTGTGGCTATCTGACTAAACTGAAGATGCTTCTACAGTGGACAAGCATAGAGAAAAAGATAAGTTTACGTGTAATAAGCATATTTGTAAATGCCTACAGTGATAAAGAAGTTTAGTATCTATCGTATTCAATTATCATTGATCAGATACCTAATACAAGTATCTGAACGCGTTTTCATTATTACCCGCAGATGTGTAGACAACATTATGTGAAACCATGTTACCTAGGACTGAACCATAAAAGCACATACTTCACTGGGATAATCCGGCGTGGTCATAACATTCATTAAAATAATAATGTGTAATGGATAAAAGTTTTGAAAAACAGTTCACTGGTAGAAATACCAGGTTGGTGTCCTAACATAACATAGCGTCACGCCTTTTCCCATACGCGGCGGCAGAGGCACAATGGCGCCCACGCTCAATATGCTAATGTATATCATGCTCAGTCCGATATTCTATACTCCATTGCAACTTTATAATTATTATTCCTTTACTATGTAGGTACTCTACGGAACAGCTGTAGAAATATTAAGGAACTCTGCTTGTGGGCTGTATGCCGCACCGGCCACATCCACGACACAATATGGTTAGATTACCTCGATTTCGTCGACTTGGTTAAAGCTGCCTTTGCTGTTCGCTTGGGATATGTCGAAGTAAAGCGACTATTGAGAAACAACTAAATAAATAGTTTATATTTATGTCCTGAGAGACTCGAGGACTGTCATCAGCTCCTTTTGGATAATATACTGAAAAGTGCATTCTTACAGCCACTTACCTAGTGAATTATGAAGACCTGCGCGGTCCAGTGCCACGTAGGTCATTTGTGAGAAGTAATGTAGATAACTTCTCTATATGGCTCCGACAATATCCTGGTGGATAACCGTCTGAATAATATTAGCAGACTATATCTTTGGATAGTGAATCTGAAAGGTGACTGCTACAATGACAACTATCTGAAGCAGTGAAGTAGGCATATTGCCGACCATATATCCTGCCGGATTGATGAAAGTAGTCGGGTTGAAAAACGACGGCTCTGTTGTTAGATTGTAACGCGTTGTTATATTAGGGGTTGGAGGAAATCAACTAGGTAGGTACTCAAAGTTCTTTAAAAATATGGTTTAACATATTAAAGGTAAGTCCAACACCACAATTAGAGCAGTTTATGATTACCCTTTTACCCTTTGAGTATTGTATTATATAGATAGCCGGTCCTCCAGCCACATACCTAATGTTTAGAACTCCCTTTTAATCCATTAAAAGCAGCAGCGCTAAAATGGAAATTATTGATTTCGAAGCAAAGAAAGTTACATAAAGTAATAAAACCTCTGACCCATATAATTAATCTTAGTATGTCAACGGGTGAATTCCCAGAGGTCTGGAAAACAGCTTTGGTTTGCCCAATCCATAAAGCAGGGCCAAAAGATGAACCCTCTAATTACCGTCCGATCTCGTTACTTCCTACTTTCTCCAAACTACTGGAAAAGGTAGTTAACAAACGGCTAATTAGTTTTTTGGAACAAAACAGGTTGCTCTACCACCGTCAATTCGGTTTTAGGAAGGGTATCTCGACTGAGGACGCAGTAAGTTCACTAGTGAGACGTGTATGTACCTTGCTAGATGAAGGTAGACCCTGCATTGGTGTCTTCCTTGATCTGGAAAAGGCGTTTGATACGGTCTCTACACCCATACTGCTAAACAAACTACATAACATGGGGATTCGAGGTACTGTTCTTACTTGGTTTAAAAGCTACCTCACAAATAGACTCCAATGTCTAAAAGTGGGCACACATATTAGCCCACTTGAACCCGTTAGCTTTGGTGTTCCACAGGGCAGTATCTTAGGCCCCTCTTTTTTCTTAATGTACATTAATGACATATATAGTATAAATCTACCCAAAGCTGACCTATTTTG
The DNA here is from genome assembly GCA_949825045.1 of Argyresthia goedartella. NCBI lineage: Eukaryota > Metazoa > Arthropoda > Insecta > Lepidoptera > Argyresthiidae > Argyresthia > Argyresthia goedartella. Next base: position 20,578,961 of record OX463810.1, read on the forward strand.
CTATGCTGATGACACCGCCATAATTTTTAACGATACCTACCTCCTGGAATAATGTCTTTGCTAGTGCTGAAAACGGTATGTCCAATGTAGCAACATGGTTACGAAAAAACTTGCTTACTCTGAACACTGCAAAAACTAAGTACCTGTGCTTTTATAAGACCGAGGCCTCCGGGCCACCAGCGTTGCCCAACATATCTCTACCCAATGTCAATGTCCTGAGATACAAAATACTACATCGATTAAATACCTAGGCATAATACTTGACAAAAATCTGAACTTTAGAGACCATATAAAAGCATTGACAGCCAGAATCCGTAAAATTATTTACATCATGAAACAATTGCGAAACTGTGCCGACTATGGACTCCTAAAGGGAGTGTATACGGCTATATGTGAGTCGATTCTTACCTACTGTACATCGGTATGGGGTGGATGTAGTAAGACAATCTTAATAGACGCAGAGCGAGCTCAACGTTCGGTATTGAAAGTTATGTATAGGAAACCAAAAAACTACCCCACTGATCTAATACAAGGTGAAAATGATATACTTAGTATCCGTAGGCTGTTTATTCTGAGGTCTGTTATTTTAGTTCATAAAAATATAACCAACTCTCCTGTATACAACAAACTTCTAATGAAACGGACCTACAAGGTTCCTATTAACACTGTCCACACTACCTTTGCGCAAAGATTCCCTGATTTTCTTCATCCTTACATGTACAACAAGGCCAACAGTTTTTGTAACTTTAGAAATTGTAGTAGTTTTGAAGTCAAACGTAAGTGTCAAAAATGGCTTCTATCCCTCACATACGATACCACTGAAATGGTCTTAGGAGTCCTTCAATAGGAATTTTCGTCATTATGCAAATACTGTCGATATGTCCTACATGATTATATGCTGTAGTACTCTTAAGGTTTAAAATAATGTACTGTCTTTGTTTTGTTAGTCTGTGTTTTATCTTTTTGTTTATATTTTCGGTTATAATACCCACTCTTTCCTGTTGTTTTTGTGTCCCTAATAATTAAATTTTACCCACGCTGAACTCCCATCTCCTATCTGTGAATCATAATTATGGTACCCACGATACAGGCTCTGCCTAGTGTGGGGCCACAGTTAATCATACTTGTAGCGTTTAAGGTTTTTATTTCTTTATTAATGTTCTTTTGGAAACCTGCTTATTTTATTTTTTAAATAAATATTTCTATTCTATTCTATTCTAATTAGTATAAATGGAATATAAAATAGTGTTGATTTTATATTTCTTCGTCACTGGTTTAAAAAGGGTTAAGATATCACGTAAATGAGTAAAACGTTACAATAAAACTGTAAGAAAATTGTTTGCCTCCACTCTATCCGCCTCGTTCTACCAACATCAGGCGATGTTTCTGTATGAAAATGTCGCTTTGAACCTTGCACAGATGGAAACGTTGCAGAGACTGAGTTAGATCTCAAGTTTCGCCGGGATACTAGAAATGCACGACAACCAGCCATCAGATATCTACATCTTTGCGCAAGATGTTTAATTGAACCGTCTCGCATAGACTGATTCATTTCATCCTCACACGAGCGTTTAGTAGCGATGTCCCCTTACGCGCAGGCACTACCGGCATAACCGCTAACGGCTGACGTAACTGCATGTCAATGTCGCTTTAAACCTTGCAGGTGGACTAAGTTGCAGAAACTGTATCAGCGGTATATTACCATCGAAGATTGATCAACAGGTCACTTCACGAGGGAATTTCAATTTCTCTGTAGCCAAGCTGCGCTGATCGGTGTACTTATGGCGCTCAGACTGGGCTGCGGCACCTACATTTGGCTGCGGCTCGTAGTCGCCGCGTCGTCGTTCGCCTCCTGCCTCCCCTCCGCGCACGCACCAGCCTTGCGCAGGCTGGCGGCCCGGAGCGCTCGCCGTATGCCGGCTCCGGGCGGCGGGGCGCGTCACCGCTGCGCGCGGGCGCGGGCTAAGTGTAGCGGGCAGCCAGCAGCGCAAGGGCTCACCTTCTCTACTCGCCGTGCTCTGGAGGTCGAACTCACAAAAATGCACGCAGTCGCCGTGTCGTCGTTTGCCTCCTGCTTCCCCTCCGCGCGCGCGCCAGCCTTGCGCAGGCTGGCGACCCGGAGCGCTAGCTGGGCTCCGGGCGGCGGGGGCGCGACACCGCTGCGCGCGGGCGCGGGCTAACAGTTGCGGGGAGCCCTTTGCACAAGGGCTTGCCTCCTCTGTTTGCCTTGCTCTGGAGGTCAAACTCACGAAAAATCTCCAGGTTTCTCCTTCCTCGGACATAAAATCTGTAAAACTGGGATTAGTTATGGAATATCCACCGAGGGCAAAATCTTGCACGAGGTTACCATTACGCGATGGTCGTGAATGCATTGAGTATAGATCCACTCGTCCAACGTCAATATTTCGCAATTGATAAGAATCGATTTTATTATATTCCCCCTCGGAAGACATCTCGTTGATTGTATTACATACCTTTTCCCTGTAGCTGGAATCTGCTTGGTGCTCAACAAGCCAAGACATGACCGTCGAAAATATCCCTTTTTGCGCCTCCTTCTGCTTGATCAAACCATGTGGTACTACCATGGGCGGTCACTACGTTCCCGCCAAGTATGATTGCCATCTAAGGACTTGGCGCACTCGAGTTCATTGAACTCCAGCACAGAACAATAAAAGTTTGTATCTCATGCGAACGGCAAATACCTAATCTGATTGGATTGGATTTACTTATGATTTTCTCGGCGTGAGATTCGAATGAATGCAATGTTTGTACTTTCGAGGGTAGTTACAAATAGCTACTTATAAATATCACTCCTATATCAAAGGGAGTGATATTCCTAACAAATTCAATGTCAGAATTAAACATATCTTATTGCGAGATTGTGTGAGTTACTAAACATTGCATCACTCGATCTGTTTAGCATGCATGATCGTATATGCATTGCCGAGATGTTACTAGCTGAAACTTGGAACGATTTTTCCAGATTACTTGTCCTTGAATTCTTTCTTACTCCCCCGAAGTCTTCTCCTCCGGCTGCTCCTCCTCTCCGGAGACGTGGAAGTGGAACTGCTGTAGCGATCACTCCTCGATGATTCACTACGCGGGGCTATCTACCGCGGTTTTTATTAAACGGATTATTTTTTGCTGTTACACTGAACAATTAACTCTATAACCGTAACAAAATTCCAAGGATATTTCGAAAAGTAACTTGGAATATTTTCAAATTTGTTAAACGCGTGCACACGGAAAGAAATCCAAAACGCCAATGTGACCTGAAAATTGAGCGCGCACAATAACGCTGGCTACAATTGCCGCCATTTCTGAAACTTTACGCGCGCAATGTTGCTGAGGTTCAAAACGGATATGACATGTATTTTAGGAGTTTTAAACAGGAAGTGAGCTATTTGGGGCTAATTTCGTCGCACCGGAAAGGAAGTCAAGTATGCTACTCTCAATATTAGGCTTAAAGCCAGGTAACGTCAGGTATAATAAAGACATTTGGAATTTGAATTTGAATTTGGAATTTGGATCTGCCACTAATTCATTGTTCATTGTAATCACTCTGAGCCTGTTTTAGTAAAACCATGCTAAGGTACCACAGAACGATTGGTTTGGTGTATTATGATTATGAGACATCATTTTGCGTCTTCAGATCATTGACTGAATTATTTGATAAAATACCCAATATTGTTTGAATTCTGTGAATTAATCTGCCTCTTACAGCTTTTCATTCGCCAAAAATCATTCGGTTTTTGGTTTCGTTATAAAAAAAGAAGTTAAAACTTCGCGCCCCCATTATTGCTACAGAGTCGGTGATGAAAACATATTACTTTTAAAATGGAATTTGTCAAACAGTCAACTTCTCTTCATCTCGAAAACATTTATATAGGATCTAAAAAATTAACTCTTCGTCATGGTAAACTTTTACCTCCCAACATTCGTTGCATAGTTTGTGGACCATCTAATTGTGGAAAAACTAACTTAGTGATTGGATGGATGGATTACATTTTCGTAACATCTACTTGTATTCTAAAACTCTTTTTGAATGAATGAATGAATGGTGCTTCTTCAGCCAGGGTTCAAAACCTATTCCGGTCTTTCGGCCGGCATACCAGAGGGCACGAGTTTTGAGGAGGACGGAATGACCTGCTCGATAGGAGAGGAAGGAGAGTGAATTCAGCCTGAAGCCAATGTAGGATATGTGGAATCGGGAGGATGTGGGATACGAATCGACGAAGAAGTCATCATCAATGTGATGATGACTTCTTCGTCGACCAAGAAGGTCGTCAGTCAAGAAGGCGAGACCTGAGAATTGCGGTCGTGTTCGTGCCAGCTACAGTGTGCATACACCGGTAGGTGGCCTCCACTCGGCGCACACGCAATCAGCCCCCGTCCGGCACGTGGCGTCACCCCATTTTTCACTCAAACAAACGCAATGCTCAGGTCTCGCCTTCTAGTCCTTAGGTGGGACTGTAGGACTATGTTCTTGCCGGTGGTCATATTTATGTCTATACTAAAATTCATCAATATCAGTCTAGCTGCTTGGTTCGAAAACGTAACGAACTGGCAGTTTCTATTAAACGGGAGCCGCTTACCACCCTGCGGCACGCTAGGACTCGCGTCCAGCGCCGCAGTGAACACGTTCACCGTCGGCCGGAATATCATCGGCACTGCGCCCCGCGCCGCGTGCAAGCACATCTGTTCTAACTTGTCCCAGTACTTGTGCTCGCCTGGCCGGGACGAGTGGGCGTCCTGTTGACAAATATTAATATAGGTATACAGACTTTGTCTCGGGACACTTCACTGTCCGACTGTGCGACCTGTTCAACAACGCAGAATACAGAAATCCACTCAATGTATAAGCTCATGATGTGATTGTATATGTCTCTTCTGCAAGAGGAAAAGGAAACAAAACACATATATCGTCATCCTCCTGAGATAAGGACAGCTTGAACTGTTGTAGTCAGGCATCAAGACATTTTTACGTACATACATCATACAATGAAACCAATTTTCGGTACTTCATCGGCTCCTTGTTTCCGCCCATTGCTGGGAATAAGCCTTCTCCTTTTTGCGCCAACTTATCCGGTGCGATGCCAATCGATACCAGGTTCCGAAGAAAGCAGTAGTTAACGTCATTGTATTCCATGGTTGAGTGAGTTTGTTTGTTTGTTTCACCTGCAAGGTGACGCTGGTGGCAGGCGCGCGGCCAGGCGCGGACAGCGGGGCAGGCCCGGCCACCAGCACGGCAGTGCGCGCGTGGCTCAGCAGCGGCAGCGGCAGCGCTACCAGCGACCGCTGCACGCCCATCGACGACACCCATTGCTGGCGGAGAGAGATATATACATAGTCAGGTCATAAGTTCTGTCACATGTGCAATATGAAATAATTTAGACATGTTTATTATTTATGTAAACATTTATATAGCAAAATGAACTTAATAAAACATAGATTCCTATGGTAATAAAGTTTATTCAAAATGACCCCCGCGATTTTGAATACAGGCCTTTATTCTGCGCGGCCAGTCGTCTATCGCAGCACGAACGAGGTCCATGTCAATATCGGCGGCTGCCTTAATCAAGGACGCCTTGAGTGACTCCAAATCAGGATGAGGCTTTGAGCAGGCCTTTTCCTCCAAGTGTTGCCATATCTTGTAATCTAACGGACTCAAATCTGGACTGGAGGAGGGCCAGTCTTCGTGCCGGATGAAGTCGATTTCACGCGCCGCCAGCCAGTCTTTTGTGCTTTTCGCTCTATGAGCTGGCGCAGAATCTTGTTGGAATACCCAGTGCCTGTTATTAAACATGGTATGAGAAACAGGTTCCACAAGGTTCTTGAGGACTGTATTTTGATACACAACTGCATTCGTTTACGCCTTTCTCACAAAAATGTACCTCAGTTAAGCCCCAATAAGAGACTCCCAACCAAACCATTTGCGAGGATGGAAAATGACCTCGTTGGACACGCGGAATACGGTTGCTCGCTTCTTCACTGCTGTGTGCGTTCACCCTTATCATTTTGTTTGTTGTAGCTCTCTTCCACGGTGAAAATTTTTTTATCCGAAAAAAGAATTTCCCGATGCTTTTTTCCCGCGTACCGCTTCAACAAAGCGCGGCATCTCTTCAGTCTCAGGTCCATTAAACGAGCGTCCAAACGATGTCCTGTTTTTCTTCGATATGCCCTAAGCCCTAAGTCTTCGTTTAACACCCTTTTCACCGTGGTCCTGCTTAACCCCATCTGAAGGGCCAACAGTTTCTGCTTACATATAGGATTTCTTTGAATTCGCGCCTTCACAGCTTTTATCACTGCTGGAGTCCTAACAGAGCGAGGGCGACCACTTCTTGACCTGTCATCTATACTAGAGTCTTCATTGTATCGTTTTATGGTACGATAAACGAATCTTTTGGTTATATTAAAATTTTTCAGTAAGTCGAAAATCTGAATTGGCGCGTAACCGCAACGATGCAAAGCAATAACTGCGACACGGTCTTCTTTAAGTGTCCAATCCATATTTAAAAATGAGGAAAATTCTAAAAAGTTCACATTTTTATTTTCATGAAAAATTCGAAATTCGAATTCAATAAACTTTTTTGTGGCCAGCGTTCTAAATTCAAAAGTTTTTATTGTGTGACAGAACTTATGACCTGACTATGTATATAATGTATAATGCGTTCAAAAATCGCAAGTTACAACCAGCTTACAAGATAAACAGTTTAGTTAAAACGCATTTCTTACTTGTAAAAATGTTATTATTACTTCATAATAACATCGAATTCGATGTTCTTATTACATTAAAATCTCGAACATCTCCGAAAAACAAAGCAATTTGATTTGATCTACATTCTAATATCAGTCGAGACGACATTATATTCGAAATTAAATGTCAATACCGAAATGCCGGTCTTAACATGCGGTTCCTGAACACATCCTATAGAGCTTATAATATGTGTATAGATAGAGCAGTGTATGTAACTGTAAATAATTAGGCATTAATAACGTATACGCGCCAGAAACGTAAATTATGCAATAATCTGTTCATTTTTGTACAATATAGTTACGAAGAATAATAAGATTTCCATGGCCTATCCAAATGACCAGTGTGTTTTTAGTAATTTTGTATAGTTTTCTCGTGAGAGCCGTTTTTCCATCAGCCGTTTATCAAACAAGCCGTAAAAGGACTTTTTATTCTTGAAATAATGACAAAATTATGGGAAAGAAACAAATTAATACATGATATTTTTAAACCTAAGTTCCTTCTGTCATCACATGCCCAATCAAAAACACTCGCCCTACGAAGTTTCATTCATGAAAATTACAATCAAAATAGTCATTTCAGTGAGTTTTTCTAGATATTAATTTGGTAAGTTCCGGAAGAATCATAACCAATTTTTAAAGTATTTTTATCCAGGATTTGAAATCACTTATGTCTTAAAATATTGTATTATTTTTAGAGATTTGCCGAATTTGGTTTTAACCGAATACGAACTTCGGCCGAACATTCGGTTGTAATAAAAAAATCGGTAGAAGCGGTTTAATTTCGCCGCTATTTCTCGAGAGCGACACTTAATGACTTGTTTACGCACTTACATGAATTGTCGAAATGAATAGATGCACCCCGCAGAACTAGAAGTGTTTTTTTTGTATATTTATAGTTGCGCATTTAAATTACGCAGTTGTTAGGCATTTAAATATACCAAGTTTATTTTGCATAACGTACCAAAGTTTACTTAACTAATTTAATTTCAAAATAAATGACAATTAATAAAGGTAATTTTTTTTTTGGGAAATATTAAACTGCACATCAAAAGTACTGATTTGCAAAGCAAATATCAGGGCAAAATGCTGCGATAGCTTAGGTGAAGGGTAAAGGGGATGAGCGAAGCGAAGGCCTCTTTATCCTTCGTGTTAGGTTGAACATGCAAGACAACAAAAAATATTTAAAACATAAACTTGAGTACACATAATAGTAGTTTATGTGACTGCTGCATAATGGAGGGCATTAAAACTCGAGAGTGGGTTTATGAAACGAGCCGAAGGCGAGTTTCATACTAATATCACTCGAGAGTTTTAATGCCTAATTATGTACAGTTACATACACTAGTTTATCTACACACATATCAAAAGCTCTCTTTGATGTGTTCAGGAACCGCATGTTTGACCGGCATTGTGGTTCTGCAGTTGTTTAGCTTGTTCTTTAGTACCAACTTCACGCAGACGGGCGTCGGCGGCGTTCGAAATTTTAATGTCAGTACCAACTTCACAGACAAACTAGGGACGGCACGCGGGTGGGCGTCGGCGTTCGAAATTTGAATGTCATTATATGTAGAAAAACTACACATAATGACCATTATGTGTAGTTTTCCAGATACGAAACGAGTTTTTACCAAGTAGTTTAACATAATGCTGATCGTAACGTGCGGTTTTTGAACGCAGTAAAGAGGGTTTATGATACGTGTGTAGATAAAATATTTAAAACACAAAAAATGTTTTTGCTGATCCTTTTTTGCTATGCAAATCAGTATTTTTGATGTGCGATTAAATGCTAGCCATTTTTTTACGATTATTATGATAAATATTATTTCTATTCTATTAATTTTAGTCAAAAAGCAAGTGTGTATTTTACTTATTTTAGCACCGAATGTTCGGCATTTAAACCGAATTTCGGCCGAATGCCTAAGTTCTGTTCAAGCTGCCGAAATTCGGTCAAACCGAATGTATAACGAATTTCGGCCTCCCTAATTATTTTTCATCACAAATTTATTTGGTTATTTTACTACGATTTTTCTAAAACAACTGTGCCGGTCGACTATGTTAGTCATATTTCCACGTAATGTTAAGATAAGCTGACGACCATCACAGATAAGGTATATTTATATTCATCACGTAGTTTTGTTGTAAATTGTATATAAGCTTAGTATTAACTATAATAAATTAGTCTAGTATTTGCGCGCATCTCAAGCCTTTTACTTTACTCCCGAAGATGTCGCTCTCCTTATAATTGCCTCTGGCAAAACAACTATACAGGTTATTTGGTGCATCGTTTGCCAAATTAAAGGAGGAGAAAAGAAGAAGTCATTTGCTATCTCCTAGGTCCACAAAAAAGTTTTGGCTCAACAGATATTTTTTTTTTATATTTTTAACTTTTTTGAAAAATCCTTCAGAATTACTACTTTAAACTTGAATAAATAAAATTTATTAATAAAACCTGTAATTATTTACTGTTATTGGTTGTGTAATGTTGTGCGGTTCTTTTAAAGTCAAAACTACACGACCTTCAAGCTGTAATCCTCACTGTTGAAACCTCAATGAAAATGAAATTTTTGCACTGCTAAAAATAGAACAGAAATAGTCCTAAATAGTCCACAAAGAAAAAAATATAGTCCACTTATAGTTCCGAAGTTATAGCTATAGGTTGGTGAGGATTACAGCTTGACGTCAAGCTGTAATCCTCATCTCTCGTGCAAGCAAACGGAAGGGCCTATCGACTTGGTTTAGGTTTCAAAAATTAGTCCAGAAATAGTCCACACGACATGCCAAATTTCAGAAATAGTCCTTCAACGATTCCAGAGTTATTCAGACATCTTGGTGAGAATTACAGCTTGAACATTTGATATCATCAAATATCTTCGGAACGCTTACGACTTTCAGTTTGAAATTTGAGCCAAAAATTAGTTCATAAATAGTCCACCGACACAATGATGATTTACACCTGGTTTACTTTGAAGAAGTGCATTAAAAATACATTGTTTAATTTCCCATACATTTCAATACATGTACAGTCGTGTACAAAATAATAATGGGGTAAACCCTAATAAACCGGTTTATACCGGTTAATTCAATCAAAGGGCCTGCTTTTAATCTCTGAAAACGAACGGTAGTGTAATATTGTAGGAAAGTGAGGGACAGAGCTATATATAGTGCATAGCCATGTCCCTCACGTTCACGACGCTAACTTTTATGTTCTTCCATTTAGCCGGACTTACACCAGACTTTTGATAACCGCTAAATACAGTTTGAATACAACCTTAATAAAACACGGCTAGGTTAGGGGGAACCTGGCTGACAATAAACAGGCAATAAGCTTGGCCTGCTTGACTACGTTACTTGCCTTTTGCTTGTTGTGTTTAATTTAAACTGCATTTAGCGGCTGTCAAAACCTGAAACTTAAATGAGTCTTTTGTTGTACATAAGTGCGTGACAGCGATTTGGATTTTGAACGGGTCTTCGAGCCCCGGTTGTAGCTATGATATATATGTTATATATTTATATAGTTGAGCTAAGTTGTAAACAACAATGGCGAAATTAGTATCGTGAACGCGCTGGAAAAATTTCGTCGAAATACAATCTTGCCAAAATTTTAAAGACATCTTAAAGCATTTTTCGGTGGAAATTAAGGCATGAGTGTTTAAAAATCACGTCAATCGGTACATGACAATTGAAATAAAGACATCATTGCAATGGAGGAAAGTGTTAAGAACCGACAATCAATGTGTAAAGGATAACATGCTAGCTTCTGTACTCACGAGACATAATTTGAAGAAAAAAAAACAGATGTTTTATATCCATTTATGTTTATATCACATTTAAATATATGTAACTTAGTTTTAATCACAATAATCACAGTTCATTGGTATAATCATCACATAATATCAAACATTGTTCGATTAATTAAAGTCTTCATTTAAATTTTAGGTATTTCATTAAGTGTTTATCTCTAAATAATTGGCACCTCCCGAGTATAAGTATAAATAAAGGTGTAGTCAAATTTCAAGAGGATAACCCCTTAAAATTTTACTACACGAAACGTTTCGCCATGAAACATCTTCAGAGCAACTTTATTTTTAACCTCTTCCAAAAATGAATATACAGGCTGTTGTTTTGTAAAGTTACGCCCAGCTCAGGGACTATAGTACCCATCATTATGAACAACTTTACCCAGAAACATATGGTCGCAAATGAAAAAAAACATGCCTCATTACATTGACCGATCAGCTGATTACATATTACTATGGGAGACCCAAGATGTTTTTTCGTTTGCGACCATATATTTCTTGTCAAAGTCAAAGTGCTCTGATAAAAACGGTTTTTTAGTGAAAATTGTTCAGAATGATGTTTCTAACAACCCCTAATTTGACTACACTTTAATTTTACAGCCTGTTTATAAATCCCATGTAATTAAATTATTAATTATGATTTATTATCATATATAAAAAACAGTCAAAATAAAGTAAGTATAATTGCTAGATCTCTAACCCAACGAGTAGTCAGTAGAGTTCAATTATTATGGAAAGTGGCAGTAAAGTCATGAAAATTCCGAATAACTGATGTCGATTTTAAATATTTTCATCATTTTTAAATTAGTATTAGAGCATACTATACTTTTTTTTTACAAAATACTGTCCTTTTTGTATTTTTGTGCTATCCTTTTCAAGGCACCTAAATCAAACACTGGTTGTCGTATAGCGCAGCCGGTCTGGCGCAGTGGGGTAATAAAATTGTAACCTCATATTGTTGTACCTTTGTAGGAAGGTAGGTAGTTAGGTACCTGCAGCAGGGGGCTAGCCCACCACCGCAGCCATGGAGATAAAAGGTTGCCTAACGATGTTTTCCATCACCGTAAGAACGTCTGCATGATGTACATTGATTAAATTACTTATCTCAATGGTATATGGTCAGTACCGGATTCGAACACGCATCTCCTGCATGAGAAGCGAGTATGAAACCACTAGAACATGGAGCTCAATTGGTATAAACCGGTTTATTAGGGTTTACCCCATTATTATTTTGAACACGACGGTACATTTATGAAATGTATGGGAAATTAAACATTGCATATTTAATGCTGTTTTTCAAAGTAAACCAGGTGGAAATGATTATTGTTTTGGTGGACTATTTCTGGACTATTTTTTGGCACAAATATCAAACTGAAAGTCGTAGGCGGTCCGGAGATATTTGATGTTATCAAATGTTCAATCTGTAATCCTCACCAAGATGTCTTAATAACTCTGGAATCGTTGAAGGACTGTTTCTGAAATTTGGCATATCATGTGGACTATTTCTGGACTAATTTTTGAAACCTAAACCAAGTCGGTAGGCCCTTCTGTTTGCTTGCACGAGAGATGAGGATTACAGCTTGACGTCAAGCTGTAATCCTCACCAACCTATAGCTATAACTTCGGAACTATAAGTGGACTAATTTTCTTTTTTGGTGGACTATTTAGGACTATTTCTGGACATTTTTTTAGCATTATCAAATTTCATTTCCATGAAGGTTTCAATGGTGAGGATTACAGCTTGAAGGTCGTAAAACTACTGGAAATTATTATCTAGTTTTTTTTTATTGACTCACAAATGTTTTTCAAGAAGTGAATTTCTGTAACGAATCATCTTTGACTTGCAATTCAAATAAATAACGAGGCTTTTTTCTTAAAATAAAAAAAGGTTCGCTGGGCTATCTTCCTATAATTTGGCAAACGATGCAGCAAACAGCCTGTATATTCCGCACACGCCGGGCCTGGGCCCGCGCTCATTCCCGGCGGAAGCCAGAGGCAAGATGTGTACCGCGATTGTTGAGAAAATTGACTCGCAGCGTGCCGCCTTATTGACGCCGCATTGAGCTTGCTCGCCGCTCGCCTTCGGCTCGTTTCATAAACCCACTCTCGAGTTTTAATGCCCTCCATTATGCAGCAGTCACATAAACTACTATTAAAACCTCGCCCGACGAAGGATAATGGGGTGTTATAAGTATTGATTGGAAATTCCGATGCTTTCAGTCAGGTCCGAAGAGTTCACAGTTATTCTACCTTCAGAAACCTCTTTGCCTATCTTTCTAGCTGTAAGGATTCTGTTGAAAAAAGAACAGAGGCAAAGGGGTCTCGTATGTCGTATGTCGTATAAATATGTCGCATTTACAAACAATTTACTATTTTATTTATAGAACCCGGCATTGTATACGACTGTCTATACCAGTGTCTATAAATTACAATCGATCGATGATACACGCTGTTCTTGCATTGTCCCAACACTAGCTCGACTAGCTAGTATACCTGCGGTAGTGTGGGTGTGTTCGGACGATAGGTGCATGACATTGCACTGACCAATAAAAACGGAGGGATTGATGTACGAGTGGTGTAAATGTATGCGTATTCTTAGTTTTCGGCGACACTGGTTCCGATACAAGCTTAGCGCCAAGGGCCTATCTCTCGATATCTGTGGGCCTTTCGCTCGCTCGGTCAATGAATAATTGCTCATTCGAATAAATAATATTAAGGTTTTTATCATATTTGATTTTATTTCTGTAAATAAATTACTCAATTTTTATCCACTTCCGGTTTCGCAAATGATGAGCAAAGAATTTCGTAAACCTAAGTACATAGTTTGATACCTACATACTACATACACAAAACTATTTTTCAATGTTTCGATGTACGGCCTTGAATGTAGTCCTTTTTATTAAAAAATAAATAGGTACCTATATGTAATCGTACAAAAAACTATCGTTTTACGTTTTTCCGTGTACAATGGTATGGAACCCTTCATGTGCTGGTCCGATGTCCTACTCGCACTTGACCGATTTTATTTTATATTTAATCTATCAAAGTCGAGATCGAGGTTTAATATTACATCGTCAATTTTAAAAGTCAACTTCATAATAACTCATATGCGATTGTAAAAAGAGAAAGTATTCAGATTTTTGTTGCGAGTTTGACCGTCTACTTTTAATTTCATGATTTGAACCACACTTTGAAACGAAACGCATATTGACAAAAAAAAAACAACTCCATCTAACATTATACTATGGCGTCTTAACAAAAGCTAGAATTCTTAGCTTTCTTGTCGAGCGGCGATATATTTAAAATCAATAAATGAAACACCCGGCGACATCTATGATACATTATAGGTACTATATTCCGATTACGGTATTTTGTATGAGTCTGCTTCTCTTTTCTAATACTTGCTCCATGGTACTAGTAATATCACAATAATAATAATATAATACCTTGGACACTATTTACACACATTGATCTAGCCCCAAACTAGGATTCCCTGCATCTTGGGTACTACAGCGATACACATACTTATATAGATAAATATTATACTTAGATAGATAAACAACCATGACTAGGGTACAAACATCCGTTCTCGTCAAACAAATATTTGCCCCCACCGGGACTCGAACCCGGGACCCTTGGCTTCGTAGGCAGGGTCACTGCCGACTCGGCCATTCGGGTCGTCAAAATACACCCGGAAACACCATTATTACGAGTAGGTATTGAAGTAAAGAGTGTTTCTTTGATTCAGACCAAATAGACGAAAACCAGGACTTGAATGTTCCCGGTGTTGTAAGTGAAGGCTTACATATGTACCTAATACCATAATTTAATATTTTAAAAATCTTAACTATTCTTTTATCTTTACTTTTAGTATTTACTAGTTCTAAATAGTCTAAAGCGGTTTTATAATTGTAATATAACATTATAATATGTATAAATATAATATATTATGTAATCTCTATTGTGTCTGCGCAGTTTGGTCAGCAAGAGTCTAAAGCGGTTTTATAATTGTAATATAACTTTATAATATGTATAAATATAATATATTATGTAATCTCTATTGTGTCTGCGCAGTTTGGTCAGCAAGAGGATTGCATGTTAATTTTTATTTATTAGTTTTTGGAATGACTTAATTTGTTATTTTGTTTTATAAAATGTCATGTCACTTCTTTGATCAGCTTTCTATATCAATACATCTTTTCTAATTATATGTATATGTATTTATTATACTTATATACTTTCTTATTGGGTTCTATGAATATCTAGGCTGTTAATTAATTGTTGTTACATTAATTAATTAATATTAAATTATAGATGCTTCTCCAGATGGACTGATAGATGATAATGGTCTTGTTGAAGTCAAATGTCCTGGCTCGGCATTCGGATTAGAAGGTAATGTCGCCGTACCAGAAAATATTAAAATTAGGATGGCACTCTAAATCAAAAACATGACTGGTTTTACCAGGTTCAGCGCCAACTCCGTGTAAAAAAAAGAAAGTATTATCTGTTTGGGGTATGGACAGGAGAAAATTTAAAAATTAAGACCGAAAAAATTGTCAAAGATGATGAATTCTGGAGAATGAATATGGAAGTACGATTAGTCAGTTTTTACATTAAATGATTATTTCCCGAAATAGTTGACCGCCGAAAAATACGATCAATGAAATTAAGAGATGACCCATATTATTATTTTTTGATGTATTACTTATACTTACACTTTTTTTAAACCTCTTTTACAACATTTGTGAATTTGCTCATTCATTGCTTACCTATAGCTCGGCAATAAATAGAAGAACCATTACGAGGGCGCCACTATCTAACATAGCAACAATTTTGTTGGGAATTCACGAAAACAATGCTGTGAGTGGTTCCGCGAAATTGGACCTGTAGGGATTAGAAACGCTTTATCGGTTTTTAGTGATTTTGAATCCATGGACTTTCCTCGTTACACAACAGACTTTTTTTAAGAGGTATATTTTTTTTATAAATTTTATAATTTCACTAGTCGATCGTCTGAATAATTGCAACGCTTCAGTTTCAAATTGACACTTGTACTATTAATAACTTTAAAAACTTCACTGATACTATTAATTTTTGTAAATTATACGCAATGCACGTGTTGTTGTTTATTGTCAAAGACGCTTACTGGCATAAAACAAACCTGCAATTACACGAGAAAATCCGCGTCATTCAAAAAATCATAAAAAAAATCTATACACTACTCCAAACTTTGAACTCGATCTTCTCGAAATCAATCTTTTTCCCTACAGGTCCCTTTTCGCTTTAACTCACAGTTTATTTTACTTTTTGGGGGTTTCCGGAATAAAATACACACTCACAGTTAGTTAGTTGCACTCACAAATAGTCCCACTTTATTTAATTTCTACTATTTATTGCCAAACTATTTAGGATATGCCGGTTCGAATCCGGTGCTGATGATGTTGAGATAGGTAATATATCTTACAATACAATATACAAATCATAGTACATTATGCGATTGCGGACGTTCAATTATAACAGTGCGTGATGGAAAACATCGTTACGAAACCTTCAATTTCCATAGCTTCAGCGAAGGGCTAGCTCCTTCCGACGCTAAATTGAGTAATGAATAACTGCCCAAATGTGGGCACAATTGTGCCTCTCCCCCTATCGGAAAAGGCAGGACGACTATATGTATGTGTGTTTGTGTGTGTGTGTGTGTGTGTGTGTGTGTGTTATAATAGTAATATGATTAAAACCCAATAATTAATTGTTCCCATCGACTATAGGCTTGAAAAGTATCAACAGCTTTTAGCGCGGTGTGTCAACCTAGCTCCAACACACACACAGGTATGCGCGCACGCAGCATAGATACACGCTTCCGAGCTCGTAAGCGTCGTGCTTAAAACCTAAATTTGATGCGCGCCGTGACGCGTTAAGGCTCTTAAAACACTCGTGTGATGTTATTCTGGACTCGCCTGTAAACATACACTTGTATCTTAATGCATTTATTTCATTATGTAACAGTCACATGAACTTCATTTTAATTTAACAGGTTTAAAACCCAGAACCTGACCGGATTGAAAATGAAAATAGTATTTATTGAGCCAACTTGTAACTAATTACATTAGAGAATAAAACTTAATCAATAAAGGCTACTTATGGTGCATATCTGGTTCATACTTGTTGACTCTTGAACTAGATTCTTAGGAACCTGTATGTAGAGAGTCAAGTGGTTATCACCAAAAGTTGTCTCTGGGAAGTTGCCTCACTATAGGGTTAGGTGAGTGTGTGAATTATGTAAGTAATACATTAACAAAATATATTAAAATTATACAATAATTTAGTGCAATTTATGCTGTTAACACTTTTCAATATTTATGTAAATGATATTGTGAGTCCTGACAAATAAGAATTTCATTGCAAGGTTTAGATTAGTTTCGTTTAGCTGAATGATTTTACTATAAGTAGGTAAGTATTTATCTTTTATCTTTAATATGTAAGTGTCTGAAGGGTTTTATAGGTAGTAAAGTGTTGATTTATGGTTGATCTTATTCAGGTGGGTAGTAAATATCGGTTAGCTATAAGTGACATTATTCTTAGCAGAAGATCTTCGGTTTCACTGTATTTTAATTTTAGAAGGAACTTTCGTAACTTGATTTTTACTTCTTGATAGGTTAGGAGGTAGATGTTAAGAATTTTGTTCATTTTATTGTATAGACTAGGTGCTTGTATGTTGTACTGCCTTCCAGCAAATTCGGTTAGAAAGTTAGGAGTTGTGCAAACGAATTCAGTTCTACGGCTGGATATTTTGGAGGGATTATAATTTAGATTTGTGTGGCGTCTTAGTGTTGTTTGGTGTATGTATAATTGTCGGACTGTGAGGAGCTCACAGTACTTGTACAGGTCAGCACTAGGGAAGCTGTATGGCTTGAAAGTGGAAACCTTTAGCAGCGATCTTTGCGCTCGTTCCAGTTCGAACAAGTGTGTTTTACAGGCTCCACCCCATGCTGGAATACAGTACGTTGAAACGGATTGTGCAAGCGTATAGTAAACGGTCTTCAAAAGGTAGGGTGGTGCTACATGTCTGAGTTTTTTGAAGATCCAGATTAGCTTTCTCAATCGACCTGCTAGCATTTTAATGTGGGGCTTCCAAGTCAGGTTATCGTCATTGATGATTCCAAGGTATTTTATGGTGTTGCTTTTTGCCATGGCAGGGCATTGGCAATTATGGTTACTGTAATCTTTGCAATTATGCACTTTGATCTCAAAGTCGGGGGGTGGTTGCCCTCTATTAATGATAGAGAAGGTTAAATATTGTGACTTAGATATATTAAGAGTGAGGAGATTGTTTTTGAGCCAGGATGAAATAATAGCAAGTCCCGTCTCTGCATGACTACGAGCTTGGTCCCACGAATCCCCATGAAAGACCAATGCTGTCTCATCTGCAAAAGTTACTATTTTACAGTTGTCTAGTTTATGTTGGCAAAGGCCATTAATGTAGATGAGAAATAGTGTGGGTCCCAGCACGCTACCCTGGGGTAACTCCATATGCTATATCCACGTCACTGCTAATTAAATTGTCGATTTTTATGCGTTGAACTCGGTTTTGTAGATAGTTTTGAAAGATGGCAAGGGGAATACCCCTTATACCCATTTTCTCCATTTTGTTTATTAGAATGGGCACTGAAACCGTATCAAAAGCCTTGGCAAGGTCTAAAAATACTCCTATACACTTCTGTCTTTTATCTAGTCTTTGAACGATTTCTTCAGTTAGTGAGAGCACGGCATCTACAGTGGACCTACCCCCTCTAAATCCAAATTGTGACCCTGATAGAAGCTTTTGCTCATGTAGAAATTTTTGGAGCCTACGATTAAGAAGCTTCTCTATTATTTTTGATAGAGCGGGTAGGACCGAAATGGGCCTGTAGTTGCCAATTTCGCTTTTGTCTCCACTTTTAAATATTGGAAGTACCAGAGATCGTTTAAACACGTCAGGGAATATACCTGTTGAGAAACAGTTGTTTATCATATGCGTCAGTGGTTTTACTATAAGACTCTTGGCTAGTTTAATCGTCCTTGTGGATATTTCGTCCCAACCTATAGCGCAGTCTAACTTTAGATTTAGTATTGTTGTTTCAACTTCGGATTCATCGGTATCCAGGAGTACAAAAGTGTTTAGATTTGTGTTACAATCAGAATTTGTTACTATTTTGTCTATACCGTTAGGATTGTTTTTGATTTTCTCAGCTAGTTGTTTCCCTATGTTCACAAAGTAATTGTTAATAAATTCTAGTGACTGAGCAGTAGTTTGTTTAAGTTCCAATAGTTCCGGGTTACTCTTTTTGTTTTTATCCATATTGGCTATTTTTTTATTGTTTTCCAGGTTTTCTTGGTGCTATTTGAAGCTAACTTTAGTTCTGTGCGGTCATATGAGATTTTAATTTTTTTCAAAAGATTATTACAGAAATTTCTGTACCGGCGGTACGTGGTTGCTAGTATAAGATTATCTGGGGGTTTTCTTAATTTATGATGCATTTTATCCCTATTTATTACACAACGCAGTAATCCAACAGTCATCCATGGCTTAATTGTTCTACATCTTTGTGTAATAGTTTGTGTCTCAGTGTTTTCATATATAGTTTTTGAAATTATGTCCACCATCATATTCGCTGCTTCATTGGGGTCAGTTATAGTTGTTATATCGCTTAGGTTTGAAATCGATAGTTGTTTTATTATATTTTCATAATTAACTTTTTTGGAGGTTCCGCTTATTAGATGTTTTGGTGTTTTAGTTTTAAGGTTAAGCACTACTGTTGAATGATCCGTGACCGAGTTATCTAGAAACGTGACATAAGCGCAATTTTGTGTTTTCAATAAGAATATGTGATCCAAGCAATTATTTCCTCTTGTAGGTAAGCTATGAGCTGGTAATAAGCGGTAAGATTTAGATAATTAGTACTTCTTGTGTCTGTGTTATTTGGTTTTATGTCTATATTCATATCGCCGATCATAATATGTTTCTAGGATTTTAGTGACTGTAGGCTTAAGTCTATGGAGTTGATGAAATTTTCTATATTTTGTATAGATGGTGATCGATAAACTGCCAGAATTGCTGTTTGCTCTCCTATCCTTATAATTAAAGTAGTTATATCAGTCAATACCGGTTCTTCAATCGTATACTTAATGTTACTCCTGATGTACGCGATTATCCATCGTTTTGGTTACGACATACTTGTGTGCAGTGTAGGTTATAGTTGGGTATTGTAGGGAGAGTTTTATCAGCGTCGAGCCAGCATTCAGTCAATATCATAATGTCGCAGTCAAAGTTCAGCTGTGTTAGGGTTGTGTCGAAGTTATTAATATTTCTGTTTATGCTTCTTATGTTTTGTGTTAACACAGTAAAGCTATTGTTGTCGTATGATAATAGTGATTTACAGTTTGCCGGGCTACACATAACAGACTCTGCTACCTTTATGGATTCCAACTCATCTAATATTTTTGACGTGTCAAGCTCTGTAGAGTATTTAAAACTTTACTGGGGTTTTTTATAACTCGCAATTTGGCATATCTATACGTTTTGAAAGTGCCCACAGTATAATAAGTGGCAGTTAGGTTTTTAAGATACACACACCAAACATATTGCAGTTTAAAGTTACAGTATGGCTCAACACCAAAGACTATAAAAAAGAAGAACAAATTAAAACATGCAAATGATAATAGAAGCTAACATCTAGTCACTGTGTTTTCAGTAATTTTTGTAAACATTGCTCAGATTGTACAGGGATTGCTTTAGAGCCATTGTCTTTCCGTATGAAGATCTTCCCATTAGTAACCCAGCAAAAAGTGTAGTTGTTAGTCTTGATGAACTGGCGGGCTTGGTATAACAGCTTTCTTGCATTGTTGGACCGATGTTCTGAGATGTAAACTGCCGAACATGGTCCTGGGAGACCAATGTGCACTGAGTTCAGTTTTTCGGCAGGTCTCTTATCTTTGTTAAATTTGCGGACTGCATTCATTAGGTCAGTCTTGATCTGTGCTTTGGCAAATTCAGCAATGATCATTTTATTTGAATCTGGTTTACCTGGCAAGCGGTAGACGTCGCGTCGCGTAGCTCCGGTAGTGCAATATTTATGCCAACAGTCTTTGTTATAGCTGTCACGATATTTGTGAGCTCCTCCACTGTCTCTTTATCTTTGCCTGGGATATTCCTGATCTCTACTGTTGATGTACGGCTGCATTGTTGTGAATCCAAGATTTGCGACTCTAGGACAGCCATATGTTGTCGGTCCTTTGTCATTTTTTCACGTCTTCATGTGTAGCGTTCATGTATTCAATAGCTTTTTCAATTTCTTTGTTTGATTTTTGAATCTCCATATTTTGTCGCTTCATTTGCTCCAGGTCATTACTCACTTTTGCGAGGAAGGCGTCGTTGTCAGTTTTCCATACAGCTAGCATACTCTTTATTTCCTCTTTCAACTCTTTCAACTCTGCAAGCTCATTTCTATGGCCCTCTTCGACGCGATATATTTTATTCTTTGGCGAACGCTAACGTAGGAATGTGCGGCTAGATCAGAGTTATGGTCTGCTTCGGCATGAATGTTGGGATCAGATTGCCGATGCGCCGGGTTTGAGTCAACGTTTCCCGGTTTTGCGGACGGTGGAGATTGGAGAGCATTAAAGTTTGACATCGTAATTGTGTTGAGCGAGAGTAATTACGATAAATATTATATTCTATGGTAGTTGACAAGGCGTAACGTATGAAGCTGATTCACCTTATACATACTCATTATGACTGGTCATTAAGATGCAGAGCAGAGCTCCGATAACGAATAATAAATCATCGAAGCAAGTAAGCGAATTTAGCTGGCACTGACTTATGAACAGTGATATAATTAAATCAGGACTAATTTCAAATACTCTAGGTAATTGACACAGATCTGAACATTTAATTTAATTATTATTTTTTACTTCTCATTCTTCATGTGAAACGAGCAATGCTCTACCGTCGTACAGTCTCGCACTATTACGGAGACCAATACACAACTCACTACAACAACTCATTAAGTATATTTGTTTTTGTAATTAAAAGGAGTTTGAGTTTTAAAATTACTTAAAATACTAAGATTTTTTGAGAGGTCGCCATTTTGAACTTTATGCCATGGTAATAAAATTCAAAACCTATAACGGGATTTTGTTTACCCAAAGGTCAAATGGGCGTTTAATGTTAAGTAGCGTTATTTTTTGTATGAAAATAAAATATTTCTATTTCTTGGACTCGCTTATCTCTTTTGATGGGTCAAATAGTCTTGATTGGGGGGCTCGTCTGAGGTGAGGTATTTTACCTGATGCGCCAGCATATAGTCCCTGAGGAAGGCGTGGTGCTGGCGCGGCGGCTGAGGCGAGTGCGGTGCGAGCGGTGCGGCCAGCCAGGCGGCAGCATCGCGCGACTGTCGCAGCGCGCCCGCAAGCCGTCCGAGCGCGAACTGCACGTGGTCCGTGGACAGTCGCCAGCCGCTGCCGGCGTACACCTGCAGGTACGGTGGGCCCAATTGATAAAGAAAGTTATTATCTTTTCACGCCCACTGCTCGGAAATGTGACGCAAGATGGTCAAGTTGAATGAGCAGGCCTGATATAAATTTAAACTGGACAACAATAATTTAAACAAAAATTGAAACTTTAGAAAAAACAGACTTCAATTACACCCTTATATGATTGGCAACTATTTAGGCAAGCCTATTAACTAGAAGTGCATTGTTCCGGTGGCCATCTGTTGTCGGACAACTTGTCTTCATCATCAGTTCCATTCACAATCACAATAATTATAAATTATTTAGCAAGGAAGTGATACATCGCTTTGTTGACAGGTTAAAAAATTTGTAGAATGTAAAATATGTAAGTTTTGTGTTATATAGACCTTTGGTTTCTATGGTGCGCTTGTAATCCTAACTACTTTATTTCATTGAGGTGGTAAACTATTGGTATATTGGTAGTGTATCCCACTAATATTTCATTAGGACGAGAAGAGATAGATAGGAAGCAGCAACGAACCTCATAAGCTTGCTTGTAACACCTATAAGCATGCTTCTTCTGCCCCGCCTTCGAGAACCGATGTCCCGCTAGGACCATGTGGAAGGCGTACTTCCTTCCCATGGCCCTGGAGCCCGCCGGGCCTAACAGGAAGCAAAGCGCCGCTTGTTCCAGCAGCATGGCGCTGCGCAGGTCACTGTCCTCAGACGTCATGCGGATGAGTTGCTTCGCTGCCTCGCCGTGCAGCCCCGAGCTACCGAGGCAGATAGCCGATAGAAGGGTAGCCCGGACTGCGTATTGCACCATCCTGGGAATTAAATGTCATTTTTAGGGTTCCGTACCTGAAGAGTGCTAAACGGGACCCTATTACTAAGCGACTGTCCGTCGTGATGAACCGTATTAGGTAGAAAGTTGAAATTTTCACAGAATGAGTAATTAAATTCTGATGCCGCTACAGCAACAGATAATAAACGACACGAGGTTTTATTAATTCAAAAGGGGTCCCCATACAAGAAACGTGCTTTATTATGCCTTGATAGGCCTTTCATAGTGGTCGATGGCGCGATCCGCAATCTGAGGGACCGGTACCGAAACCAAATTCGGACATTATTTTTTTCTTAACCCTTAACTCAGTTGTTACTAACGGTCGTTAAAACGATCAATTGTGTTTCATAGGATTTGAACCTTATCGCGATCCGATTTTCAAAAGTCCCGCTATAACTGGTTTAATAGGGCCTGAGCATTTAGATTTTTCATTGGTTTTCAAATGTATTACCAAGTCATAAGGTTGAAAAATATGTCGTAATATATGTCCCCTTGCCTTATTAAGGGATAAGTTTCTTGTACGATGGTACGGACTACGGAACCATTAGTGTGCAAGTCCGACCCGCACATGACCGATTTTATCAAGAAATTGTGGCGTATGGAACTTGGCGGGAAGTTGGGGGAAACCAATGTCATCCATTGGGATGACATTGGTTTCCCCCAACTTCCCGTTGGTGGAGTGACATGTCGTTCCCAGCAATGACATGTCACTCATTATGTAATGTAAGGCTTTTTAGATTGTTCTCATTAGCCGACCTCTGTCGCGTTGCGGTTCGAGGTTCAAGGCTCTGCCTCCCAAGCGAGAGGTACCGGGTACGAATCCCGGCTGGGGAGGAAGAAACAAATTGTCCCCAAGGATTGGATGTTTATGTAATGTAAGCTGTTCAATATTTATGTAGATCAGCTGATCGGGGCGCTCAGCGGCGCGCATGTTGGTTGTTTTGTTGACAATATCTGCCTAAATAATATTAGTTACGCCGACGACATGGCTCTGCTGAGCCCGTCGATCAGGGGACTTAGAGTGTTGCTACACGTCTGTGAACAGTACGCGCAAACACACGGTCTCAAATATAATGAGAAAAAGAGCGAGATGTTGATTTTCAAGGCTGGTAAAAAGTGTCCATCTTATGTTCCACCAGTTTACTTAAATGGAACAGCCTTGAAAATAGTGTCGTCCTTTAAGTACCTCGGTCATATCATTACCGAGGACTTAAAGGATGACTTGGACATAGAGAGGGAGCGGAGGGCGCTAGCGACCAGGGCAAATATGATAGCACGTAGGTTCAGTAGATGTACAGCCGAGGTAAAAATAACTTTGTTTAGGGCTTATTGTACATCTCTCTATACGTGCAGCCTATGGACTAATTACACGCGAAAGTCGCTTAGCGCCCTTCGTGTCCAGTACAACAACGCTCTGAGGGTGCTGTTGCGGCTGCCGCGCTGGTGCAGTGCGTCGGATATGTTCGCGCGTGCGCGCGCCGACGGGTTTCATGCCACGCTGCGCGCGCGCTGCGCCGGTACGCTCGACAGGCTGCGCGCCAGCACCAACGGCATCCTGCGCGGAATAGCGGATCGATCTGACGGTCGATTCTTGGCGCATTGGACTCTGATCCATGTAAATAGTAATGCTAAGTACTAACATAGTTAAGTTTATAATTGTTACTAACACCCTTTTGTTCTTGTTTTTGTCTGTTTTTATATGGACCTAAATTGTCTGAAATAAATGATATTATTATTATTATTATTATTATATGTATGTGACGTGTGGTTGTGTTTCTGGTTCCCACGACTCAGGGTATCCTAGTGTGGGGCCAAAAGGAATGTATGTGCCTGTATGTAAATGTATATGATTATTATGGCTAACAGTCTACCCCGACAGAGGAGCAGTGGGTACTTGCACTCAAGGTAATCAACCCACAAAAAACTCGGTGGGCAATCAACAGCTTTAACTCGTTTAAATCGCCGGGACTGGACGGCATATTCCCGGCTTTGTTAAAGTGGGGAGGAGACCAACTAGTTCTGGCACTAACCAATGTCATGGTGGCATGTCTGACACACAGATATGTACCGAGACACTGGAGGGAGGTAAAAGTAATTTTCATACTCAAGCTAGGTAAGAATGACTACTCAGACTCCTAATCCTCTTAAATCCTTTAGATCAATCAGCCTTACCTCGTTTCTGCTCAAAACGAAGGAAAGGCTATGCGATAGAGATCTGCGAGAGAAGGCCCTGAGTAACATACCCTAGCATCAAAATCAGCAAGCCTACAGTCAAGGTAAATCTACAGAATCGGCTCTTCATTCTGTTGTTTGCAAAATTGAAGAATCCATCAACAGCAAGTGTATGTGCCTAGGAATCTTCATTGACATTGAAGGAGCCTTGGATAAGACTAAAATCACAAGCATAACAGCGGCACTGGTAAAACAGGGAGCAAATGCAGTTATGGTGGAGTGGATAGGTAACATGTTGAGTAAAAGAGCCATTAAACTCACTTCAACCAAATCCCAACATGCATTGGTAGCGAAGGGATGCCCCAGGGCTGTGTTCTCTCGCCGCTGCGTTGGAACCTGGTGGCGAACGACCTCCTCACCAAACTGAACATACAACACTATTATACGATAGGATATGACGGAAATGGTAATATTCACCAACAGGCGCAATCTGGGCAAATATCGCCCACCCATAGGTTGTTTGGTAAAGAGCTACAATTTTCTGCTGAGGTAAAGTACCTAGATGTAATACTAGATAGCAAGCTGAATTGGAGCAAACTTCCGAATAACAAGATTGATAAAGCGACTGTCACATTTTGGCAGTGCAGAAGAATGGTAGGTAAAACCTGGGGGTTAACCCCGAAAACTACCCTTTGGTAATACTCAGCTGTCATCAGACCGATAATAAGCTACGGCGCGATTGTTTGGTGGCCACGAACGAAATTATCCACTGTCGAAGCTAAACTTCAACGACTCCAGAGGTTGGCTTGCATGGCAGCAACGGGATGCATGAGGACCACACCCACTGCGGCCTTGGAAGTCATACTGGATCTGCCGCCGCTTCACCTCTTTATCAAGCAAGAGGCGGCTGCAACTGCGGTGCGTCTTAAAAAACTCAACCTATGGAGACATGCTAGGGTACCCCACACTGAAATACTCGATGAGTACATAGGTAAGTAGCCGCTATTAGAAGCGGCGACTGACAAGATACCCAAGCAATATGTCTTCGACAAAAGGTATAACATACAACTGCATAAAGACTCTTGGGAGGGCCTCAATCAAAAAGAACTAAGGATTTTCACAGACGATTCTAAAACAAACTCAGGTACAGGAGCCGGGGCATTCTCGGAAGATCTAATCATAATGAAATAAAGATAATTAGGTGTCCACAACACCGTCTTCCAAGCCGAGTGCATGGGCATCATAAAGGCTACTGCAGCTATTGCAAAATGAGAGGTTAAGGATTTCCCTATCCGCATACTATCCGACAGCAAAGCAGTTCCGCAAGCCCTACAAAGCAAAACCTTCAGTTCTGGGCTTATATACGAGTGTCACCAAGCCCTGCCAGAGGTATGCAACCACAGTATTGTTACCCTGCAGTGGATAAAGGGACACAGTGGCTCGCGCGGCAACGACGCAGCCGGTTGGGTTCGGATCAGTCGGTGGAGGGACCAGAACCCATAATACCATTGCCATTGAGCTGGTTGAGGAAAACCCTACGACAACACACAAAGGTAACTCACCAACGTTATTGGTCAACCTTGGATACCTGCAATCAAGCCAGACAGTCGCTCCCGATGATCAGACCCGGATTATCGCGTAAGCTTCTGAAGCTCAAGAGGCCACAGCTTCGCTTGGTAATCGGAACGATAACTGGACACGCTTTGCTAAATAAACACTTACACACTCTAGGTGTCACGGACAGCCCTCTGTGCAGAGCCTGCATGGAGGTCGAGGAGACAGCCACCCACGTCCTGCTGGAATGTTCCGGCGTGGCCATCTACCGGGCAACACACCTTGGGACGCCGAGGTCGCTCCAGGAAGTCGTCGGCAACATTAAGGGTCTGCTAGGCTTCCTACGGGAGCTGGGTTGGCAGGAGTAATGCCCCTAACCCACGTCACGCAAAATAGGCGCAAATTTAAGACGTTGAGTTGCGGAAAAGTGGCCCTATAACTATAACTATACATATGGCTAACAGTGAACAGCCGGCAGTTTCTTTCCATATAAATTTGACAGTCAGCCTTAGTAAGAACAAAGCATGAAATCAATGCGGATCAAAACTCTGGTATCCCAAAATTATACCCGAAGACATAATTATTTAACCTATTATTTGAATCGTGAACTAATAAAGATCTTACCGAGGTCCCGGGTTCAAATCCCAGCTTGGAAGGAAGCAACAAATAACCCCAGGTCAAGGATATTTCCGAACACTGAAAAAATCCACCCACCTGCAAGTATTCAGATACGTGACGATGCTCTCCTCGAAATACCCGTGCGTCTTCCTATTAGCGTCGCCCGCCATGAAAGCGCTCAGGGCCGCCATTTCGAGCGCGCCCGCGTAGCAGAGCCATGCGCCGTCGGCGTAGAACTCCCGCTTGGCCGTGTGGTAGGTGTCGAAGGCGCGCTGCCACTGCCCGCACATGAACCACAGGTCGCCCAGGCGACGGAGCTGCAGCTCGGGACAGTCCGTCGAGTAGCTGCGGAGATAATGCTGTTCAAACAGAGCTGATGGGGTACAACATTTTGGCATTATTTCTCAGTGAAATATTCCTGGGGCCGTAGCCAGCGATCATATATATCCGTTATACGTTATTCGGTGAGATTGAGGGTGAATTCAGCTCCAATTGCTTTACGTTATAAAACTTATAATTGTTACTTACCGAAAATACGACTCACCATGTTTTTTCAATATATGATTGGTATCGTTTTTACAGTTTTTGACTGAGCACTTCGGCACGTTGTTTCGATAGCAAACCGCGCGCGACTGCTAGCGAAACTGTGCATTCTCGGCATTTGTGCACTGTTTATTCGAGACACATTTCGAGCCTCGACGCTGTATCTTGGGTATATATGATCGCTGGCCGTAGCACAAAACTTTATAGGCGCACAAGTATAAAATTGTTAACAACAAATACAAATTAATTTAACAAATACAATAATGATTGGGCACTTTATCGATAACACAGAATTTTACGCCTGTAAAGCTTTGTGTTATACGAGTAGGTCTCTATAATATTCTATAACAAGGAATTTATTTTTCAATAGTTATTTGTGTGACAAGGGAGCAAAATGATGTATTTACGGCGAGGGCGGTACATTGAATCCAGAGTGAAGGGAAGGATTTTACGATAGCGAGGGATTCTAAGTTAGAATCCTGAGCGTAACGAAGGATTCAAGTGTTAACGCACATGACGAAAATAATTTTGCTCCTGAGTGAAACATACAACTTTTCACACCGACTATGAGGAAAATTTAAATTAAATGCTCCAAAAAAATTTAATAGCTATACTTTGAATTATAATTTCACCACTTTTACAGTAATCGAACAACGTAAACAAAACTTTTTTTATATAATGGTGGATTGTGAAGGATTAGGGAAAGGTCACCACAGATAAAATATTCCTGTGTACTTTTACTATGTGTAAAAATAATCGAATCAAATATTACAATGGTTTCGGATATCAATATTCATTATATCACAATAACAGTCATCGATAGTTTTGATTTCAGTAAAACAAATAATTTATTGTGACATTTTTTTAATATTCCGAAAAATTCATAAATTTTCATATAACGTTGTTAATATTTATAATTAATAATATTAATATGTAATTATGTTCATAATTACATTCGATTATTTTAATCTGTGTTCAATAGGTACATTGCGTAAATGCTGCATGCCAATGAATAAATTAAAAAAGTAGCTTGAACAGAAAAGTAGCATTTTGCTCCCTCTCGTCGTGGAGCAAAACTTGCTTTTCCGAATGAAAGGTGTGAAATAGTTATTTGTGTCACAAGGGAGCAAAATGATGTACACAGTCAGGTCATAAGTTCTGTCACACAATAAAAACTTTTGAATTTAGAACGCTGGCCACAAAAAAGTTTATTGAATTCGAATTTCGAATTTTTCATGAAAATAAAAATGTGTACTTTTTAGAATTTTCCTCATTTTTAAATATGGAGTGGACACTTAAAGAAGACCGTGTCGCAGTTATTGCGTTGCATCGTTGCGGTTACGCGCCAATTCAGATTTTCGACTTACTGAAAAATTTGAATATAACCAAAAAATTCGTTTATCGTACCATAAAACGATACAATGAAGACTCTAGTGTAGATGACAGGTCAAGAAGTGGTCGCCATCGCTCTGTTAGGACTCCAGCAGTGATAAAAGCTGTGAAGGCGCGAATTCAAAGAAATCCCATACGTAAGCAGAAACTGTTGGCCCTTCAGATGGGGTTAAGCAGGACCACGGTGAAAAGGGTGTTAAATGAAGACTTAGGGCTTAGGGCATATCGAAGAAAAACAGGACATCGTTTGGACGCTCGTTTAATGGACCTGAGACTGAAGAGATGCCGCGCTTTGTTGAAGCGGTACGCGGGAAAAAAGCATCGGAAAATTCTTTTTTCGGATGAAAAATTTTTCACCGTGGAAGAGAGCTACAACAAACAAAATGATAAGGTATACGCACACAGCAGTGAAGAAGCGAGCAACCGTATTCCGCTTGTCCAACGAGGTCATTTTCCATCCTCGCTCATGGTTTGGTTGGGAGTCTCTTATTGGGGCTAAACTGAGGTACATTTTTGTGAGAAAGGCGTAAAAACGAATGCAGTTGTGTATCAAAATACAGTCCTCAAGAACCTTGTGGAACCTGTTTCTCATACCATGTTTAATAACAGGCACGGGGTATTCCAAAGATTATAAGTTTCTGCGCCAGCTCATAGAGCGAAAAGCACACAAGACTGGCTGGCGGCGCGTGAAATCGACTTCATCCGGCACGAAGACTGGCCCTCCTCCAGTCCAGATTTGAGTCCGTTAGATTATAAGATATGGCAACACTTGGAGGAAAACGCCTGCTCAAAGCCTCATCCTGATTTGGAGTCACTCAAGGCATCCTTGATTAAGGCAGCCGCCGATATTGACATGGACCTGGTTCGTGCTGCGATAGACGACTGGCCGCGCAGAATAAAGGCCTGTATTCAAAATCGCGGGGGTCATTTTGAATAAACTTTATTACCATAAGAATCTATGTTTTATTAAGTTCATTTTGCTATATAAATGTTTACATAAATAATAAACATGTCTAAATTATTTCATATTGCACATGTGACAGAACTTATGACCTGACTATGTATTTACGGCGAGGGCGGTACATTGAATCCAGAGTGAAGGGAAGGATTCTACGATATAATCCTGAGCGTAGCGAGGGATTCTAAGATATAATCCTGAGCGTAACGACTCCTGACGACGAATCCTGAGCCCATGACGAAAATAATTTTGCTCCTGAGTGACACATACAACTTTTCACACCGACTATTAGGAAAATTTAAATTGCTCTAAAAAAATTAAATTTGAATTATACTTTTAGCACTTTTACAGTAATCGAACAACGTAAACCTTTTTATTTATATAATGACGGATTGTGAAGGATTAGGGAAAGGTCACCACAGATAAAATATTCCTGTGTACTTTTACTATTGTGTAAAAATAATCGAATCGAATATTACAATGGTTTCGGATATCAATATTCATAATATCACAATAACAGTCATCGATAGTTTTGATTTCAGTAAAACATATAATTTATTATGACATTTTTTTTAAATATTACGAAAAATTCATAATTTTTTATATAACGTTGTTAAAGTTAAAACTTGAACCATGTTCGTTTTTAATCGACTACGTCATCGTTGTCGATTGTAATGTAATTTCATAATTACATTCTATTGCTTAAATGCTGCATGCCAATGAATAAATTAAAAAACCGGTCAAGTGCAAGTCCAAATCGCGCACGAAGGGTTCCGTACCACCGTTCAATGGAAGCGATGGTGTGGAGTGAATAGTTTGGATTTTACACAGCAAAATATTATTTACAAAGTTATTGGTGCGGTTACTTTCACACTCCATGTACGTAACCAGGTGCATCCATAAGTTTGTATGTGGTATTGTTGTATGGGAGCCCCCTTAAATATTTATTTTATCCTGTTTTTTAGTATTTGTTGTTATAGCGGCAACAGAAATACATAATCTGTGAAAATTTCAACTCTCTAGCTAGCTAGGTTCTTGAGATACAGCCTGGTGACAGACGGACGGACGGACGGACGGACGGACAGCGAAGACTTAGTAATAGGGTCCCGTTTGGAACCCTTCGGGTACGGAACCCTAAAAAGTACATAGCTTGAACAGAAAAGTAGCATTTTGCTCCCTCTCGTCGTGGAGCAAAACTTACTTTTCCGAATGAAAGGTGTGAAAAGGTTATTTCCGCCACCCACACCGACCGCCTGGAAACATTTTGCAACAGACCCTATTTTTGTTCAAGCGAGCGCGTAGCGAGACAAAGTGTCTGTCGCCGTTTCAGCTTGGGCAATTTTTTTTCGGATGTCTGTCCGGATGTTCTCCTCTACAGGTCGCATTTCTCTACAATGGTAGGGATGGTGTGTAGTGAATTGTTTGGATTTAACATAGCAAAATGTTGTTTACAAAGTTACTGGTGCGGCTACTTTCATACTCCATGTACAAAACCAGGTGCATTCATAAGTTCGCATGTGAGTTGCAGTTGGGTTATTTGTTTTATAAAAATTCCACTTGTTCATCCGATAAACTTCTCGGGGTCGGGGGTGTGAGGGGGTGGAAAATAAAGAAAGCATGTTTTCTGTGTCGCTCGCGAGGCCTACAGCTCACAGAGTTATTCTGTATACTTATGTGTTAATACAGCTGATAAGACATTGATACGATAAGATATTCATTGCTCACATGACGGAGTTGTTGCCTGTAGTGTTTCCTCCCTTCCCTGTACCAAACCATCGCTTTGTTGCCGACAACAACGATCTGCTGACCCCTTTACGATTCGCGACCTGGAAACACAATTAGCCCGTAGGATAAGCAAGCTGAAGTGGCAATGGGCAGGCCACATAGCGCGAAGATCGGATGGCCGATGAGGCAAAAAGGTCCTCGAATGGAGACCACGTACTGGCAAGCGCAGCGTGGGTCGGCCACCTACGAGATGGACCGACGACCTGGTGAGGATCGCTGGTTCTCGTTGGATGCAGGTGGCTACGGACCGGTCACGCTGGAGTGCGATTGGAGAGGCCTATGTTCAGCAGTGGACGTTGACAGGCTGAAATGATGATGATGATGATGATGAAACACAATTAGCTGTTGCAGTCATTTGAGTCAAGAAGCCACAACCGCCCTATCAACCAGAGCCTGGCCATCTAAGTAAATAATATTAGGTGCATGTTTCATTGAATAACATGCCACATACGGCCAAGTCTGCCGCTCCAGAATCTGACTGAATAGTCACAAGCGCAATGTTCTTCCACATCTTCTTCTTTTATTAATGGCGTGCTTACCTCTTCTGAAGTTAATTTTGCCAGTACCAAGTGTATTTGAAAGATCACAAATTGGTCAGGTTCTCTGTTTACGTCTTGACAGTGATTTGTTGCTCTTTAGCACTACCCGGGAGGATGTGAAACGCTGTAGGATCCAAGTATTTCCTTCGGTCGTGAGCAACTGCCTCCCATGGTAATGATGATGAATCATGTTCAGAATACTTACAAGTTCAGATAGTGTAGCAATTTGCCTCTCAATGTAAGGCAGCAGAGCTTTAGATGCATAGTCTTGCATGAATTTCTTCAAGGACTCAATATCAGTGGAGTTTAGAGCAGCGCCATGAACTTCGTTGGAATAATCCAGTGCTTTCCCAACGATGCTCACACTTTCTGAACTTCCAGAGAAGGAATGGGTCTGAAAATTTTAAACAGACATTTTCATTAGATATTTATTTAAAGGTTGTGTAATTAAATATGTAGTCTAATCAAATAATTATCGTCATGGCATTTGTGAGACTACAGCCGTTTCTAAAACAATGAAGGTATTCTCTTACCTGCAAACTGTTTGCATTATCATACACATCATTATCAACTGTCAGTGGATGTGGAGTTTCTGGTTGAGTGGTTGTTATCCCAAAATTAATATCTTCTTCTCCTGCTGACACAGTTAGATTGGTATCTGAACAAGTTTTGTTGTATGTGATTATCATATTCTTAGCCAAAACACAGTACAGTGCAGAAGGTGAGAGCTGGAGACGAATCACACAAGCGCATTTCTCAGCTCGCACCTTCTGCACTGTAGTAACATATTGTGTAGAACATAATTGATAGTGCTGCTCAAGTGATCTGGCCCACTTGAGCAGGACTTTTATGGTAGGTATTTCGAGCCCCTGATATAGGTAGAAAAGAAACAAAGCTACTGATACCCAGTTTCCCAACCAATGCCAAACATGTGCATACTCAAATAAGGTACAGCAGGCCAATTTATGTATATACCTGTGATAACTGGAGTCTGTCCTACTTGATGTTCCAGTGGCGTACTAGGCAAGTTAGTTGTGGGTGATGTCACCTCACTCTGCAAATTGTACAATATCATATTTAGGGAGCTTGCACCAGACTTTCAACAGCATAAACATAATTTAAGGTACAACATGGTTATGATACAGTCAAGCATGGCAAGGTTATTGCCTGTTAGCAAGGTTCCCAGCTATCATGGGCATGTTGTTTAAACTGTATTTAGCAGCTGTTAAAAGTCGGGTGCTGGTGCAAGTCGGCATTAATGTTATATATTTCAAGGCTGGCCTAAATCTATTAGGGCCTAAAAATAGGTATTTGATCCTGTGATTATATTTGCATCTGATTCAGATATTGAAATTTCTACTTACATTAGATGAGGAATAGGTTCTTAAGAATGGTGCCCAAAGATCCCCAGCTATTGGTGGATCAATGGAATTCTTAGAGTTTATAGTTAGCATGAAACAGTTGCTTGCTTCCAAGTGTTGTTTCATTGTCTCAAAAGTTGAATCAGCTCTGTAAGTAAAAGAAAGTAAGACATAAGACAGTTTTATTACGCATTTGCTGAAATAGACGAACTTAAACCTTTATAATAATAATATGGTTAATCATAAACTTACTTTTCTTGAGCAACAGATGATGCATCATGTATCAGAACATAAGTTTTCAACACATTACTATTGAACCATTTAGGCAATTTAGGAGCTGTCACAGTTTGGTACTGAGTAAATTGCTGATTTAGGTCATTGAATGTCTCTACAATGTTGTCCTCCATTGTTGTTGCAACCAAAATGCATGAGAGAAAGTGTTTAGTGTACTCATGGTCTGAAGGGAACTGCACCTCAAAGTATGATTCCCTCCAGGCATCAAACCATGGTGTGCTCTGAGAGAGGTTGATCTTCCATGAACCTGTAAAACATATAATATTATTATAGAAATTATTTAAATCTGGAATTAAACATATTTAATAAATAACAATGGGTTGACTTTACCTATTTCCATGGCCACTGTTTTGTCATTGTAGTTGTGGAGTACTGCATTGTTTAGCTGTCTCCTGGCCTCTGTGGGTTGCAGTGGTTTCCAAGTGACATCTCTCACAACCAGTTTCCAGTTCTTCACTATGCAAACAGTTCCATTTGGTTCCCGAAATTGGCCTGTGTAGAGAAATTATACATTGTTGAATCAGTATTGAGCAGACCGAGGGTAAGTTATCATGCAAAAAAATCAACAAATACCTTCCCAATCAAAGGTCGTGAAGGGCTGCAGAAGATCGACAAATGATAAGTTGTTCTTAGAAACAGCAATATGCACTTTTGTGCTGCATAATACAGCATTAATGGGCGAGAATGATCCCTGAATAAATTCTTGGGCGGTTTTCCCTGGACGAACCATTATGTTGGTAACCCACTTTCAAAGAAATTGAAACCTTTATTTACACTTTTGGATAGTATCACGTTGTGTAAAATAAATGAACCTGGTCGTAGCTAACTCTTGTGAAAGTTTAACTTGAAGTAAATATTTTCACTCGACCACAAACTTCCACTTTTCACCACCATCAATATTTTGTTTTGACATATTTGACACTTGGTTCACATGACAGCATTTGTGTTAAAGCACAGAATACTTAGTAGTTAAAGTGCATTACAGATAACTTGTCCCTACGCCGTTAAGTTGGATGGTTGTGCACAATGGTAATAATAGAACAATAATAATAATAGCTACTTTAGATAAAGAAATCGGGTAGAACAAATATTTTAAACGGTCCTTTGTGAGAGAAACCGAATTTCGGAACGTCACTTTTTGCCTCATTGTGTACATTCCGATATTCGGAATGAATTTTCAATTTTCAATTTCGCACTCATTGCTATGTTCATTTTATTCCTATCTCTTTCTAGCGTAGGTCAAAATGCACGTGAAGAAACAGGCTAGCTAAGAATAAATGTCAATTAGCACTTGTAATTTGTGTACCTAATATTAAGTGGATGGATAACGAGAGCCAGAGTTCTCAACTTAGGGGTTTCCCCCCTAAATTTAGGGGGAAAGATGGCGAATGGGGTTTTTTTAGGGGCCTAACATTTAAGCGGTAACATTTAGGGAGATTATGAATTTTTCAAATTTTCTATAAACCTTCTTTGATGGGTTGAAAAAAGTGACATATAGTGAAATATCTTGTAATTTATGTTTGACTTGAAAAGCTGAACAGTAGATGGCACTTTTCAAATTTATCAATGGGTGAATCGTTCTTTTCGAAAACATGCATGAGTCCTCAGGAAGCAAAAACAAAACACATTCTATTTTCTATGTGCTCGCGACCTCGAGTATTACGTTAGAGACGGCACCCACCAGCACTGGAAGTCCTCTGGATTATAGCAAATTGGTTCATATTCCAGAGACAATAAAGACTTTGACGCGGGATTTCAGTGGTAGCGCTGGCTCTAGTTAGACTCTGCAAAATAGAGCATGATAGCTGTGTCTAGACTAGACTAGAACTGAGAATAGGTGAGTATAAATATCGTTATTTCGACTATATGTAACTGAAGGTTTCAATTCAATCAAAATCAATCAAAACGAACTTGTTACACGTTTTTATTCTTGTAATAAAGGTTAACAGCCCAGCCACATACACTGTTGTTCACAGCAAGAATTCTAATCTCAATCTATTGATAGTATATAATAGTTTGTATTATCAATTTATTTTTCAAGGTCGTTAACTTGTCTTGTTGTACGATGACCCTAGCCAGGCCATCACTATTCGCGTATAAAGTATGATATTTGACTCCGTAAGCACCCTCACATAATGTCTCATTCGTTGGTGTCTTTTGGTGGGTCGATATAATTATCGATATTTCGACTATAATAATATGACTCTGAATGTTTCTATTAAATCATACAAACAAAAATTGACAATCTCAACGGCGCAGCGGTTGTGGCTCTGCCTACCATGCGAGAGGCCCCGGGTTCGAACCCCGGCTGGGGGTAAAGAATTATAAAAAAAAACAGGCCTTGGGTGTTTATAAGTGTGTTACGTTGCGGTTTCTGGTTCCCACGACACAGGGTATCCTAGTGTGCGACCAGAAGCAATGCA
The DNA here is from genome assembly GCA_949825045.1 of Argyresthia goedartella. Taxonomy (NCBI): domain Eukaryota; kingdom Metazoa; phylum Arthropoda; class Insecta; order Lepidoptera; family Argyresthiidae; genus Argyresthia; species Argyresthia goedartella. Next base: position 20,615,487 of record OX463810.1, read on the forward strand.
TGTGCCAGTACGTAAATGTTTATGTTTAAGTTAAAAAGGAACTTTTAACACATTCTTATTCTTGCAATAAAGGTACACAACCCAAATCATTATCAATTATCAATTATTTTTTTCAGGATCGATGACTTGTCTTGTTGTGCGATTACTCTAGGACATCACAATTCGCGTCTAAAGTATGATATTTATCTCCCATACATTTCACTGTCGCAAAATACGGTACGCTATAGGCGTGATTTTGATGACAGCTGTCGCAGCTATCCTGCTATATTTTACAGAGTGTAGCTATTTATATTTTGCGGAAGGGAGTTCGTTATCTGTTGCTGTGCTGTGTCTCGAGTTGAGAATGAAACAATTGCAAGTATGCCGAAACAAATTGTAACGGCATAAATAGCTAAGGTCGAGCTACCGTTGTCAGAAGCTATGATCGTCTATTCTATCTACCCCCAAAAGAGATGTCCCGATTCAGCTGTGAAAATTGCAAGTTAAGAATGATAAGACTGAATATCTCGTTTGTTGAGAAGTTCAGTGGGCGTACAATAGTCGAACGGAAGATTGGTTCAGGAAGTTAGAGTTTCAAGTTAAACAGAGAAAGCATGTATGCCCGCAAGCCGGTATTGCGCATCAGTTAGCGGTGTTTTGCGCCAGATCGATCTTTGTTATATTTTTTTTATACCATTTATTTTTTGTATATATAGGCGCTTGGAGCTTCTTTTTAAGTGGTCGGCCACAATTTATAATATTTGTTTGGGATATCGTATGGATATCTATCGTAGTGTTACGACGTGAGTACTCAATGATATTTCATGTGCTCGCTAGTAGCGGCTTTAGTGGCTCCAATTATATAATTAGTTCACGGCAATAACGATCCAAATAGACCGGATTTACACAATTGCGATTTGATTTTCCGAAATGGGTCTGAACTAGCGGTTTCCTCAAAAGGTCCGTAACGTTTTGAAACCTTCAACTCTGCGCACTTTGAGCTGGATGTTATCGAAACCTTTTCTTTAGCGCTTTTGGAAATCTAACCCTCTCCCCAACGAGTTACATACTTCGGAAAATACCGATTTATGCATCTAGTTAACCACAGCTCTTCCTCGACTGAGCCCAGCAAAATAACTGCGTGACACAATCTACACGTTAGATCTCCAGCGAAATTAACATTTAATTTAAAGATGCAACTTGAATCAATAACGATCCAAGGCAAAGCAAAACAATCTACCCGTCCCTAAACAATGAACTTTAGACTGTAATTTGATCTCTTCGCGCGTCCCCGACAACACTCAATGTCAAATATATCAACGAGATAGGTTATCTGAGTGGACAACGTTTATACTTTGTTCTGAATTTATTATTTTCATCCGCGGAACCCCATCGAGAAAAACAGTCTCCCTATGCCTTGACACCCTAGGTTTAGCCGCAACTAACCTCCTGTCTAGCCTAGTCTCAAATCCTAGTGTTATACCACGCCCATCATCGACACCACTCGAAGTTGGTTGTGTATGATTTGAATGCGTTTGTCTGGTTAACGACTGTGTGTGTGGGAATTTCAAAACTCGCTACACGAAGGAAATGAGGAGAGAATTAACTCGCGAATATCCTAAGAGCTAATCCAGGAACCCTATGGTGAAGGAAAAAGGAAATTAGGGTCGCTCCAAGCCCAGACTCAGACTCAGATCAAATTACCTACAAGTTCTTATCTAACGACCCAAGGATAGTTTTGGAATTTGGAGTAGGTTGATTTAAAGGATAGGGACCGAGGTATATCTCGGCGCTTCAGGCACACACGAAAATCCACTGTAGCACGCAATCACAAATCTTCCAGTTCCAGACGCGTAAAACGGCAGACCGAACTGTACAGATTACCGAAAGACGCGTGTACCACAGTAGTTTGACGTAGAGACTGAATGACTTCCTTTTTTTTTTTTTTTGTTGGAGGGGAAAAAAATGGAATTACCCATGCCCAGGAGTCAGACCTCCCTGCTATGTCCGGGTCCCCACATATTGAGCGGGCATCAGCTCGTGTGGTATACGGACTAAAAACAACCCCTTTGTTTTTACAGTTGTCTTAGTAAGAATTAACTGTGAGCCATGGAAGCTGAATGACTTCCCCACCCACGCGCTCGTATTTATAGGCCCAACATGTCTGAAAAAATGGCGTCCTTTGCGTGACACAATCTGCCCAAGCGCTAGCTTCTTAACTCTAACTACACAGGGTCTAATTTCAATCAACCATGCCATGCACGCCCGCTGTTCTACAATTTTGTGTACGCATAGTTTCTAATCAACCTTCGGTTATCACTCAAGTCATTTGGTATTGCCGATACACAAAATTTGTCGATCGCTGGCTATAAAAGCGGTTGCGATTAAATAAGCCTGCCCGACCGCTAGCGTCTTAGACAAAGATCACTAAAATGATATTCAAACCCGTGATGTCAGACTCACCACATCGTAACAATCAAACGCAATTGTATATTTGCAGTCAACACATTAGCTTTCTCCGAGCTCTTCTCCACAGATTCCGCCATTGGGTTAGTGAACTCACCCAAAAAATGTAATGACGGATCTAAGTGATGTAACAACATCCTATGGAAATAAATGATTTTTGATTTTGATTTTTGATTTTGATTCGTATAGTTCCATAAGAACCTTCCATTATTTAGTTATTCATAATTTATTCAGCGCGCAACCAAATCGGCTCTGATCCCTACACATTTCGCAGGAATGCGACAAAAAAAAACTGACCCGACCTCTCTTCTCCGAACCAACCACGTTCTATGGCCCCTTTCTTGTCAACTTACTTCGAACTACTCGATAACCCAAGCGTTAACTGAACCGACTCTTGTATTTAATGTGTACCGTGCGGCGATGGGCTAGCCCTCTGTCACGCAAAATGAAGTATTAAATGAACTGACTCTTGTGTACCATTACAAAATGTACGACTTTAAAAGTACTTCTGAAGAAACAAATTGTATTTTTGACCTACTCAACATTATATGATAATAACTAATTAAAAGATAGTTGTATTTAAGATAAAGAGATTTTTAAATCTTGATGTTTTTTTTTGGGGTTTTTAATTAAGTTTGGGCATTTTAAGGGGATTTTGACTTTGGTTAGGGGTAAAATATTTAAGGAGTTGGCAACCCTGACGAGAAAACATTTTTTTGTACCGTCGTGCACCCTAACTTCACCTCTAAGTGCCTATCTTCGCCTATTTTAATCAAATTGAAATCTACCAAAAAGCTGTGCAAAAAGTAAGTATGACAGCGTACGTGATAAACTACTAAGAACAAAGCAATATTTATTCCTGGCTACATTTCTGCTGTCAAAACACAGTTACTCCTCAGATGACAGTTGCAGTTATATTAAATGTACTCTGTGGTTGCAGTTTTTAGTGAACAGGGAAAGGTGCAATTTCGTGACTCGGAAAAAAACTTTGATTGGTTTGAAGAATAGACGGCAGGTACAGCTGAACATTTTAGTGCTTATGTTCAAAATGTGTCCCTTCTAAAGTTAAAGCTATTGTTTTTATGATTTGTTATGTAGTTAAAGCATAATCGTAAGAAACTGTGACAAGGGTATTGTGGCGGCCATGCTGTTGCCAATCTTCGCCTAACCTTAGGGTTGTCACTTCAGACTTGAACATTTAAGTAATAATATACAGTTTGTAATTAAAATAGCAAACAATATTATGGTTTTAGGGTTTTATCGATGCTGAACACTTTCTGAATATTTTTATTATTTTCTAATTTAAATTTTTGTAAAAAAAAATTTTTTTGGTCGCTATGTATTTTTATTATTGATATGAACAACTTTTCTTTCTGAAACAATGTCATTTTTTTAACCGTTCAGACATAAATACTATCTGAAGTTCTGAATTTTTAGAAGATTTAGTCCAATTTCCGAAAGTACTACCTTACCTAGTTAAGAACTCTCGATTCTCGAACGACACTTTCTGATCAAAAATTATGTTGTGAAGTTACATTTATTTAGGTATTAATATTATTGCTATTTTACAGGTTAGCACGATGCCCAAGTTAAAAGTAAAAGTTATGAAAAAGAAAAGGAATTATACAGCACGGCACAATGAAGAAATGTTAGCAGTTGCTATAGACTTAATGAAGAATAAGAAAATGTCTTCATATGAAGCCGAAAAACTGTTTGGGATTCCACGGCGAACTTTTGGACAAACTCAACTGCAAACATATGCGAAGTACGGGATGTCCAACTTGGCTTACAAGTGATGAAGAAAGCAATATAGTTGAAGTACTTACGGCTGCTGGTGATTTTGGCAGTCCTCTTACTCTGCTAGATTTGAGAATTTTCGTGCAGATGTATTTAGAAGCGAACGGGAGAGCAGCTGTTTTTCATTACAAACTACCAGGAAAAAAATGGGCATTCTCTTTTTTAAAACGCCACGCAACTGAGCTTACTCATAGAGCTACACAAATTCAAGCTTGAAAATTCAAGCTAATAAGACAAAAATACTAAAGAAAAGTCGCATTGCTCGCAAGGATTCTTCATCGTCGACAGGATGCAGTGATGAAAAAATGAGTTTCGCCTCATCAACTGAAGACCTGATATTAGCAAGTAAACAATTTGAAAATTCCGGAGATGAAAACTCGGAAGATGACATACCATTAGCGCTTCTCGAGTCTGATCGCCAAAGATACTCCAATAAAAGACAATCTGTTTAAGATTTAATCCAAGCCAAACTCCCGTGGTAATGGTAAAGATAAATCTATCAATGAACAATCCGAGCCAGCCAAGCTGTCCAAAAAAGAGTATGACATAGGAGATCACGTAATAGTAAAGTGGGTTTCGTCTGTTTATCCAGGCCAGCTTGTCTCCCACAACATTGATGGAGTTCTAGTTAATTGCATGAAAAAAGGAAAGAGTTTCTGGAGATGGCCTGTCTTAAGAGACGAACAACTTTACTCTTGGGATAACGTACTGCAAAAGATTGATGTTCCTAAATTTGTTAAAAAAGGGTGTTTTACCATACCAGAACTTGATAAATAAGTTTATCTACCTACTTGTAATTTATTTTATTTGTCACAGTTAGGAACATCAATCTTAGAACACAGCTTATTCTGAATGGGCGAGTGGCAAATAAAGTTGCTCCGATCAAATCGGTTCCAAAGTGAAATTTATTTAGAATGATTTCGCTGTCGACCACAGCGAAAAGACTCCGTTATCAGCTCCGTTATCAGATGATAAAATTAAAACCGTTTGGAAGATGATTAATCAGGAATCTGGAAAGTCTAAATTGCAAGATAGAAATATTTGTTTCATCGTAGATGATAAAAAAGTAGACTCACCAGCTGAAGTTGCAAACATTTTCGAAAGGTTTTTTAAGGAAATTCCATCCCAACTAACCTATGGGCTTAATTCATCACCAGAAGCAGCAACCAAACTGCTGATAGAAAATGTTAGCAGATGTAATGAAGGTTTTTCATTTAAGAAAATTAGCGATTATACTATTATTAAAACATTTGGTCAACTTAAGTTAAAATCAACTGAGGACCACTGGGGACTATCAGTTAAGGTTATTAAATCCATTATAACAAGTATAGCTCCATTGTTGGCACACATCTTTAATGTTTGCATCAAAAATGGAATGTTCCCAGATCTCATGAAATTAGCTAAGGTTATACCATTATTTAAAACAGGAGAAAAATGTGATCCTAATAACTATAGGCCAGTTGCGATATTACCAGTGTTAAGTAAACTCTTTGAAAAGATTATGCTCAAGCAAATGCTTTATCACTTTAGTTCTAATGGGCTTTTCCACGCGAAACAGTTTGGGTTTACGAAAGGTAGATCAACTATTGACGCAGGCATAGCTCTTATATCCCATATTTATGATTCTTGGGAAAATTCAGAGGATGCTCTTGGAGTATTCTGTGATCTTTCTAAAGCCTTTGATTGCGTAAATCATGAGACCTTGCTCAATAAACTTAAACATTATGGAATAAGAGATAAGTCAAATGAATTAATTCATTCTTATTTGTCGAACAGAACCCAAAAAATCAATGTTAATGGTATTGCTTCAAACGGATGTGAAATGGAAATGGGTGTCCCTCAAGGATCAGTATTAGGACCATTTTTATTTCTTATTTATATTAATGACTTGCCATACCTTATGGAAAAATCTGCCGATATTGTATTGTTCGCTGATGATACTTCTATAATATTTAATATACAGAGACAATCTACATCTCTTGACAAGGCGAACTCTGCTCTATCGGTGCTACTAGATTGGTTTAATAAAAATAATTTAAATCTTAACACTAAGAAAACTAATTGTATAAAATTTGTTCTACCAAATGTAAGGCAAGTAGAAGCACCATTAAACCTGGGCAAGGAGACACTGGGCTTTGTCGAGAAGGCAGTGTTTCTTGGCTTAACACTGGATAGTAAACTGCAATGGGGTCCACATATTGAAACACTGGGCTCTAAATTAAGTTCTGCGGCTTTTGCTGTTAAAAGAATCCGGCAACTAGCTGATGAAAAAACAGCAAAGCTTGTATATTATGCCTATTTTCACAGTGTAATGTCATATGGAGTACTCCTTTGGGGCGGCGCTGCCAATGTTGAAAGTATTTTTATCTTACAGAAACGTGCCATTAGGGCCATTTATAACTTGAAGGCTAGATCATCGTTGAGAGATAAATTTAAGGATATTAATATTTTGACTCTTCCCTCTCAATATGTTTATGAAAATATTATGTATGTCCGCAAAAATATCAGTAGCTTTAATAGAAAATGTGATCTTCACTCATTTAATACTAGAAACAAATTAAAATTATCTTATACTCATTTTCGTTTAAGCAAAGTTTCCTCTAGCTTCAAGGGGCTTTCTGTTAGGTGTTACAATAAGTTGCCCTCCAATGTTATTAATTTATCAGAAAAACAATTCAAGAAAACTGTTAAGAATGTATTAATTAAAAAGGCATACTATAAAGTTGAGGATTATTTAAATGATAAACTGGTCTGGCAGTAAATTAGCTCCATTTGACAGCTTCTTTTCATGTAAATTGACCAAACAATTATTGTTTAGACATAAGTACTTGAATTTTGAAAAGAGTATGCAATGTGTTTCTTGTGCATTCCTCACATTGAGGACAACATTTCGAATGCACCTAGGCAGGTAACTATTTTTAATTTTAATGACTATTTTTAAGAGGTTTTATATTAGATTCTCTATGTAAAATCCAATGAAAATAAACTATTTAAAACTGAAACTGAAACTGAAACTGCTCATTGGTTTTGAATTTCGTTTCAGGTACCTAGTTTCAGTAACAAAGTTGTTCAGAATGATATTTCTAACTTTTGGCTTGTAACCTTTTTGTACTTTATTTCAAACTGTTTTTTTAACAAAGGTAGGCAATAATAAAAATTCTCAAATTATGTTGTTTTTTTTCTAATTTTTGTATGTGACAACCCTTGGAAAATCATGCATAATGAATGAAGACAACTTCAGATCGGTTCCAAACTTCGCCTACATTATTTTCTACTACTAAAATGAACTCTATGTGAGTAGCATAAAGTTCAATTTTGCTTGTGGTATTATTCTGTATTTAGATAAATTTAACCTATAAAAATAGGCATCTTTATCACAGAGAAACATATGCTAGGCGAAGATAGGCAACAACGTCTATACTTCGCCTTCTACATTTGCATCGCTTTTTCACTTTCCAGTCGTTTAAACTGTATTTTATTAAGTGGAGATCGATCGTAGTGATACTCGTAGTTATAAAGATTACTTTTTTTAGAGGTTAGAACCAGAAAACTTTGAATTAAGAGAAAAATATGTTAAAATGTGTCAAAAACCAGGCGAAGTTAGGGGGCACGACGGTACCAAAAAAGTTATGTTTGTATGGTGCGGACCCGCACTTGACCGTTTTTTGTGCATAATATGTAGTAGTGGCGGCCTGACGCCGCCGCCGTCAAAGAGTATATAATTTACTTCCGCCGCCACAATCGAAGAAATTTTGCTCACCTGAAAAATCGATTGGCCAGCCCAGCCTGGGTTTAGGACACGATAAGTGATAAGATAACGCATAATTAAAAGCTTAAGGCCAAATAAAGGCCTAGACTTTAGAAAACGTGCGGTTTGCTAGGGCCTGCGTGATTTTTTGGTAGATCATTTGGGTCACTTTAAACACGGTCTAAAAGTTTCAGGTGTCGGTACTGTAAGGTCACAACACACCACCTATAATTGCCTACCTAATCTGTAGGGCTAGGGAGTTTAATTAGGAAGACGTTAATAACACAAAACTTGTGTTTATTGATCGAATATGGTTACAATTTATATAAAAGGGATCAAACTGGCTCGATAGCCATTAAGCTAATCCTAACTATCTCATTTACATCGGTCGCTGACCGAAGCGGTAAGGTGAAGTGTGTCACATTGACTTTTCACATCAAAGCCTCTTTCTTTTTAAAATTACAAATTACGTAACAGTGTCAAAGCGAACACTCACTCTAAAGAGGCCCGTATGCAATATTATCGCATAGACAAATATCGAACCTAACTATATACCTTACAATCATTCCCCCTCCTTTAAAAAAAAATTCAAAGGTTTTTTTTTTTTCCAAAGTGGCAACCCTAACTCAAAGTTTAAAATCTAAAATGACAACCCTATATCAAAGTCTAAAATCTAAACAACATTAAATGTTAACATTAAGTGAGCTTGCTGTGCTTGAAATCTAAAAAACAGTAAATATGCCGCAAGCATAATCTTAAATAACATCGAGTACCCTAATCCTTATCCGTCCAACCATCCCATTTAACCTACTTAATTAAACATTAAATACCCTAACATTAAACTCTGATCACGCATAAGACCAGTACCAAAACAAAACAATGACATGAACACATGCTTCGTGTCTACAAATTAAGATTGGTAATAACATTATTTTAGGAATATATCGCTCTCCATCTAACTCAAATGCAGATAATTTTATAAACTCTTTGAACTTACATCTAGATACATTAAATAGGAATAGAAACGTTGTACTTACCGGCGACTTAAATATTAATATAATTTCTTCAGTAAATCAAAACTATGACTACAATAATCGATCCAACTACCTTAATATGCTTGCTTTGCACGGATTATTCTCAGGTCATTACTACCCCACTAGAAAAGAAAACTGCTTAGATCATTTTTTTCTTAAAATTAATAAACAAACATGTCAGGCAAAAAATGCAGTATTAAATACTAGTATTACGGATCACCTTATGGTACTTCTTGATCTTAGTTACTTAAAACATAAATATGTCTGCGCAAAAACAAAAACCATTACTGACTACCAAAAATCTGTTGAGTCTTTGAGCAAAAAAGATTTTTCTTACTTACTTACTTGTGAAGACCCTAACTTGATGGCTAGTGAACTAATTAGTAACATTTCGGAAACTATAGAACAAAATACAACAATTGTAACAATTTCTAAAAACAAAAGAATTATTAAACCTTGGATTACCCCTGGAATCTTAAGATGCATTAAAAATAGAAATAAAATGCAAAATGAACTAAAAACTGATCCAAACAATGAAATACTTATATTAACATTTAAAAGATATAGAAATTATTGTAACAAATTAGTTAAGAAATTGAAAAGAACGTATGATAGGCAAAAACTTTTAGATTCTACAAAAAACTCTAGGGTTCTCTGGAGAAATATCAAAGATATAACTAACCTAACTAGTAATAAAGCTGACAATACTGTTTTATTAAACACATGTGCGACATCGGCAGAATCGATTAATAAAATAAATAAATATTTCAGTAATATTGGAAAAACTCTGGCAGAAAATATAACAAAGGGTTTTAATAGAAATGCGTCAGTTAAAAAAGATAACTCTATAAATAACAGGCAGTGCTCCTCCTTTCTTTTATTAGAAACTTTTCCTGAAGAGATTCATAGCATTCTAATGAGCCTTAAAACTGACAGTGCTCCGGGGTGGGATAATGTCACAACCAAATTTCTCAAGCTTGCAAAACAAATAGTTGTGCCTTTGATTAGTTATTTAACAAATTTATGTTTTGCAAAAGGCATTTTTCCTGCAGCCTTTAAAAGGTCAATTATCACGCCTGTTTTTGAAGGTGGCGAAGACAGGCTAGACATAAACAATTACAGGCCGATATCAGTGTTGCCAGCGATTTAAAAAATTGTAGAGAAAATACTAAATAATAGATTAGTACAATATTTAGAAGAATTAAATATACTACCTAGCTCACAGTTTGGGTTCAGACCAGGTAAATCTACAGAGGATGCTGTGGCAGCTCTGAGCTCTATAATAGTTAAGAATTTGGATGCTGGAAATAAGTGCCTCACTGTATTTTTAGACCTCAAAAAGGCCTTTGATACCGTGGCTGTTCCCATTATGATCAGGAAACTTGAGCTTGTTGGAATTAGGGGTATCCCACTGAAACTGCTCCGGGACTACATGAGTGAGCGGAAACAGAGTGTCAAAATAGGGAGTAAGCTCAGTGACTGTGATGACATTACTTTTGGCGTTCCTCAGGGAAGTGTCCTTGGTCCGACTCTCTTCCTGATCTATCTGTACGATTTAGGTAGTATCAATGTCTGTAGTGGTCATATCTTCTCATATGCAGATGACACAGCGGTAGTATTTTCAGGCTCAAATTGGCGAAATGTTTATAATCATGCTGAAATAGGACTCGCCGAGGTCGCTAGATGGCTTGAAACTAACCTGTTAACCCTAAATACCAGCAAGACTAATTACATTTGTTTCTCGATCAATAGCCGTGGACAGCCAGATAGTAGCTTCGGCTTAAAAATTCATAATTGTGAGATCCCTTTTTCCAGTAACTGCGATTGCCCCACAATAACTCGGGTACCTGCTGTCAAATATTTGGGTGTCATGATTGACCAAAGGCTATCGTGGCACGCCCATATAGATCTTTTGGTGGCTAGGACTAGGAAGATGATTTGGGTTTTTAAGGTCCTGCGCCATGTAGCAAATAAAGAACTGATATTTAAAATATATACAGCACTAGCACAGTCAATACTAACCTATTGCATTCCGGTTTGGGGCGGGACTTCCAAGACAAAATTTATAGAACTGGAAAGAGCACAACGAGCCTTACTAAAAACTATATTATTTAAGCCATATCGGTTCCCTACAGCATCTCTGTATGCCCTTTGTGATATGCTCTCAGTAAGACGTTTATATATCCTACGCATCATTCTTAGACTGCACAAGTCCCTATTATTTGATTTAAATATTTATAAAAAGAAGAGAAATGGAAATGTTTCACAAATGGTTCGCACAAGGACTACTTTTGCTAGTTGCCAAATGGCAAAACAATCTGCACTTTTATATAATAAAATTAACAAAAAACTAGACATATACCCTAAAACAAACTTTGAGTGTAAAAAGGTCTTAATCGAATGGTTTAAGAGTTTAAGCTACAATGAAACAGAAGAGTGGAAGTGGAGTGGAAGAGCGGGCCCTCCTGACACAGGTATTTCTATACTTACTAGGAGGGTCCAGCCCCTGTATATTATTTGTAAATTTATTATGAATAAACAATTTTGTTTTTTTTTTTTTTTTGAACAAGAATAAATTGACATGAAATAGAATAAACTGACCGAAGGTCATATGTTAAGTTACACACTTAACTACACTTAGGGTGTAGATCCTACTTAATATAAACCTAACTACACTTAAGGTGTAGGCTATGCACCTTAAAAAACTTAATTAAAAAAACTTAAATTATAACACCCTATGATCCCATCATACAATTATTCGCGGCTTAACACTAACCTACCTAACGCTAGAAAACTATCTATTACAATACGAAGGCAAACAGCTGAATCTAGCTAAGATTTAGCCTCTCGAATGGTTATCATTCGACAAACTTTCTGACAAAAAAAACTAGCGAAAAATTTATCAGACAACTATAATACCTCCGTTCTTAAAATTATCGCAACTCCATCTTTGCTTAAAAAAATCATTTAAATCACCACATTGTGAACTCTTTCCACCGAATGGAAATATTTCAAAAATTAACGCAGGCAAAGATCAAAGAAAAAATTATCATTTTCAAATATAGGAAACGTCAACAATATTAACAGGATTAATCCATAGAACCGTATTACTAAGCCACAGTTTAAGAATGAGGTCATTAAAATTCGTCCCAATAATACGATGAAATCAACTAGCTTTAAAACCGATACTACAACTCAACTATTCCATTGGAATTCAGTAAACTATCATTTACTATTAACAGTTTAAGATAATCGCCGTGAGTTGCAACCAATTACCCAAGTTAAAACACTACAAAGAATCTCGAATGTGTATCGAATACCCGAGTTATCCCACATCAGAAATTACTTTCATTGAGAAACCTTCGTTACCAACTTTATGAACAACCCATACTCTCCCCTTACCAAATCATCCCAACTCTATACTTTAAGAACGCAGGAACCAAAACAGAAGCCTATGACGAATAGCTATTGCCTCGTCATACTGCTCTCAAAGATAAAACCAGGCAATCGGTTCAAACAATTATTCGAACTGTCGTTTATAAAAGTTTCTCATATAAAGGTAATCTACCACGGAAATCTAGTATGTTACAGATATTTCTTGGGTCTTTGGTGAACGGTCCTCATCAAACATCATAGTTCAGCAACAACATGAAAAGAAACACCGGTTAATAAACAATTCATAACAATACCGCATACATAAACCACAAACCAACAACCGGGATAAAATTATATTATACTCCTAATGTATAATTATTTAACATCAGACGAACTCCTCAACGCAGCACAAAGCGTTTTAAACGATTTGTGTTAACAATAACGCCCCGTGACCGTGAGTTCAGACGACGAATCAGCACATTAGACCTCCCAACGATCTCAATGACCTTGTATGGTCCTTGATACAGACGTGCCAACTTCATACATCTTCCCGTTATCCGCCTTGGTACGTATAACAAAACTAAGTCATTCACCCGGAACAATCTGGGTTTTGATCTCATATCGTAATACCGTCTTTGTACACGCTGTGCATTCGCAATACATATTCCCTAACGCCTTAGTCAGCAGCCTTCCCATACGATTTACCCTTCCATCTATCGTTTCGTCTAAACCAACTGCGTTTAATTCTAATGATCGATCCACCACTGAGCACTGTTCCCTTCCAAATAAAATATTATACGGCGACACTTTCGTTGACGCCTGCACGCTAGTGTTATACGCATGTACTACCAAAGGTAAAACTGAGCACCATTGCCTTTGATTACTACCTAAATATTTTGATAACATCGAAGTTAACGTTCTATTCATTCGTTCGTTCTACCAAACCGTTACTCTGTGGGTGAAAGGAACTTGTATGTATTATTTTAGCCCCAAACTGTTCTACCGTTTCTTTTACGATTCCCGCCGTAAAAACTGTACCTCTATCTGAAATAATTTCCCTAATAGGCCCGAACCTACAGAAAACTTCCTCCACTAAAAACTGCACTACATCTTCCGATGTAACCCTAGGTAACGCCTTACATATCGCAAACCGCGACGCATACTCTACCGCGACTATAATAAATCGGTTATCTCTCGACGAACGTGGAAACGCTCCTAACACGTCGATTCCTACCTTCTCTAAAATATCCGAGACCCTAATCGGCATCAAATCTGCTACGCTTTTAACTAATTTCCTTTCTTGACACGGCACGCACGAAGCTATATAACGCTCTATCTCCTTATCGGCTTTCGGCATGAAATATTTCGACCGAAACCTCTTCAACGTTTTTGCGAGACCCAAATGACCTCCTGTCCACGCCTCATCATGTAATTCGTTCATTACATTTTGAAACAAAGACCTAGGCAATACGAATACCTCACTAATTTCTCCATCTCTACGTACGCTTTTATATAATAAATTATTTCGCAAACAAAAACCCCTACGCCACGCTTCCGGACGTTCGCTCAACCGCGTTAACCATCTACTACAAAATGAATCGTTCGCTTGATCCGCCTGTAATGACTCTACATTAATACTAAAAACTTCCGAACCATCATCATCAGGTTCAGAACGAGAAGAAGACTTAGGTCCTTCTGTTTCCCGTTTCCCTTCTTCCATTAGCGGATTCCTACTCAAAAAATCTGCCACTACATTGCTTTTCCCCGAGCAATGAACTATCTCGAAATCCCATTCTTGTATCGCTAACGCCCATCGCGCTAACCTACCAGACATATCTTTTTTCGACTGTAACCAACATAACGCGCTATGGTCTGTAACCACCTGAAAATACGATCCCCAAAGATAATGCCTATAGTGCCTTAACGCCCATACTAACCCCAGACACTCTTTCTCCGTCGTACTATATTTTTTCTCTGCATTCGTTAACTTCCTAGACGCATAGGCAACCGGACTCATTTTTTCAACGCCCTGCATCAATACTGCACCTAACGCCTCGTTAGACGCATCCACATAAACCCTCGTAGTAACCGACTTATCCCCCGAATAGTACGAAAGTATTGGCGCACTACACATAACCTTCTTAATATAATCGAACGAATTCTGTAATTCTTCATTCCATTGTAACTTTACCCCCTTTTTCAATAATTTAGTGAGAGGTAACGATATTCTCGCAAAATTCGATACAAATTTTCTATAATAAGAAAATAAACCTAATAATTGTTTCACATCCTTCGCAGATGTGGGAGTTGGAACCTGTTGCATAGCCTTCAGCTTTTTCTCACTAGGTTTTACTCCTACATTCGAGATTAGATAACCTAGCATCTCAATCTCGCAAAAACCGAATTTACATTTGGATGGCTTGAAGGTCAAGTTCGCTTCTCTAAACCGCCCAAAAACTTTCTGCAACGTACCGGTAAACTCCTCGAACGTTCTACCATACACAATTACATTGTCTACGTAAACCATAACCCCTTTAAATCTTAAATCCGCCAAAACTTTATCCATCATCCGTTGGAAAACTGCTTGATTCGTTGCCAAACCGAACGGAACAACATTAAATTCATAAAGACTCGTGGTCGTGACGAAAGCCGTTTTATGCCTACCTTCCGTAATAACCGTCTGCCAATAACCTGAATTGAGATCTAACTCCGCAAAATACTTGTCCCCGGCCAAACTATCGACAATGTCTTCTATCCGCGGAATAGGATAACTATCCCTACAAATTTTCTTATTTAATTTCCGATAATCTACACAAAACCTCCATGAATTATCGGGCGCCTTAATTAACACAACGGGCGCAGCATAAGAACTAGTGGATTCCCTAATAACACCTAGTTTCAACAACTCCGCGACCTGCTCCTCAATAATTTCTCGTTGCACCGGCGAAACGCGATACGGGTGACAATGAACCGGCTCTTCATCATAAGTCTTAATATCGACCGACACTATCTCCGACCTACCTAACTGGTCAGTTGCAAACGCAAATCTATCCGCATTCCTATCCAACAACGCCAATAATACCTGCTTATCATTCCCACATAAACCCTCATTTACGATAAACCGTTTATCTTCTACCCCAAACGCAAATTCGCACGAATCCGATAACCCCGAGAAATAAACGTAATCGCCCTTTCTTAACTCCTGAAAGTCGATAAAATTTATCACGTCACGATCCTCGATAACCGTGGTTTTCCCGAAGTTCACTTGTTTCCTTCTAGAACCGTCTAGAAAGTCCGACCCTATCTTTTGTTTTGAAAGAATCCCTACGCACACGACATTTCGTTTTACCGGTGTCGTGTTTTGTTTCGTATGGAAATGATTGAAAAACGGTATTTTTCCCTGGAAAAAACACATACACGAATGAACAAAATCAATATTCATACCGTTCTTTACTAAAAAATCCACCCCTAAAATAATGCTACAATTTAAATCAGTTATTACTAAAAATTCCTGTGAAAGTTAAAATTGTCCAAACTAAAATCTATAACACATTTCCCTACAATTTGCAATAAACTTCCATTTACCGCCTTAACCCGTCTCTTCTCTTCTTGCATACATCACGCACCCACTTGATCTGCAACGGCTGGGCTGATGCATGAAGCCGTAGCGCCTGTATCTAAAAGAGCTACCACGTTTACACTAGAAGAATTCAATAAAACTAATGGTCTGACCTGCTGATCCGCCTCGTCTGCGACGATCTTCCCCATTGGTCGTTTCGCTTCCGTGCTGCGCTGCTGAGCTCGTCTGAGGCCCTCATCCCACAGGTCAGCCTGGTCACCGCTATCGGCCTCTAGCGACGACGCGTTGTAAAATCCGCTTGCCTAGGACGCAAATTTTAATTATTAGTACTAGGTCTAATATATGGTTCCTGACCACTTGACGACGGCGAAACATTCGGCGTTCGTCGTGGGTCTTGAGTGGGGCTTTGATTAAATTGTGCAGGCCTAAAAGAATGTGAAAAGTCAATGTAAGGTCACAACACACCACCTATAATTGCCTACCTAATCTGTAGGGCTAGGGAGTTTAATTAGGAAGACGTTAATAACACCAAACTTGTGTTTATTGATCGAATATGGTTACAATTTATATAAAAGGGATCAAACTGGCTTGATAGCCATTAAGCTAATCCTAACTATGTAAGTTACATCGGTCGCTGACCGAAGCCTAAGGTGAAGTGTGTCACATTGACTTTTCACATCAAAGCCTCTTTCTTTTTAAAATTACAAATTACGTAACAGTGTCAAAGCGAACACTCACTCTAAAGAGGCCCGTATACAATATTATCGCATAGACAAATATCGAAACTAACTATATACCTTACAGTACTCAATAGTTTTTCAGATATGATTTTTTGAAAATCTATAAAATGTTGCTTTTTGTATGACACACACAATAATACAACACGCAATAATAACCTCAAAATGTGTTAAGTTTCGTTGTAAGCTTATTGTAAGATGAGAATACATAGATGAAAGAGTGCATTAAACCGAATTATATTGTAATAAACCTATTTTTGATAATATTTATCCCCACGATACAGGCTTGCCTAGTGTGGGGATCACAAGTACTGTTTTTGTTTAATCTTAATTTTACACATAAGTCGTCAGATAATATTTAAATTATAGTTAAAATTGTTTGCTTTTTGTGAAATAAATAAATATTTGATTTGATTTGTGCGTCACAAGCTTGTTTCTTGGCGTTTTCAGGCTTTTGCTTATTTCAATGTGTTCTTTAGATTTACTGAGATTCAGTTTTTTGTAACGGAGCGCAGAAAGCCAAATTAATTAATTCATTGCCTGTTTTTTTCTTTTTTAATTATGTTTTACGGCCCTGAATCTGGTCCTTTTAGGCCTTCAATGCTTGCATTCACGTCAGTGAACATAGTTTCTTTTCGTTTGAGTCGCTTTGAATACCTACTTTGGCTAGAGTAAGTTATTGTGGCTAAATTTCAATTAGGTTATAGATTAGGTTGGAACTTAGAAGATGCAACCCCGGAGCGTAGCGGAGCGGAGCGTATACAAAGAAAAGCCAAATTTGGCTAGAGTAGGTTATTGTGGCTAAATTCAATTGGATTATAGGTTAGGTTAGGACTTAGAATAAGCAACTCCGGAGCGAAGCGTATGCAAGGAGAAGCTAAATTTGTCTAGAGTAGGTGATTGTGGCTAAATATAATCAGGTTATGGGTTAGGTTAGACGTTGAAGAATCCTACATCCATAGAGCAAGCATTGACCATAGTCTGGGAAGAGGTGAAATTTTACGACCAATATAACGCGCGTAATAAATTACATAACAGACCCCAACCTTAACAGGTAGAACCTATTTTTCCGCCCACAGCAGTTTGGCCAACAAACAACACCTCAACAGATAGGATATAGGCCTTCGCAGCAGTTTGACTATAAACCACCGCAACAACTAGGATACAGACCACCACAGCAATTTGGGTATAGGCCCCCTCAGAGTATTCAGCCATCTATGTACAAACTCCCACAGCTAGATAACGAAGTTTCCATGCGAACGGCAAAACCGAAATCAAGTTTCCCACTTAACGGACATGAACTGGACGGCGAAATAGAGCAATCATATGAGTATTACAATGACTCATACGAGTATGTGCCCGAGAATGACGAATGCACGTAGGTGACAATAACGACCCGAAGATTGACTTGGAAACATCCGACGCTAATGTAAATTTTCACATAGTAGGTAGCCTCGGATTATAGCCGCAGGAAATAATATATGATCAATCGAACTTCCCAAGTGAAGTTCCATCATTATTATACGAGTCCCTTCATTCGAAGATATACTAAGTAGTCCCCCTAACCTACAAGGCAACATTCGCACATTTATAGATAGCCCGAATTTGTTCGGTTTTTTATTTATTTTTTATTTTACTACCCCCCACTTTACCACTGGCCAGTGCCGGTCGGTCAAGCCTTCATTCCTTTAGAGATAATTGGAGAGCTACTGCTCATACAAAACTTTATTCCTGGGCTATGGGTGGGTGGGTTCCTATATCTTCGAATGAAGGGACTCGTATAATAATGATGGAACTTCACTTGGGAAGTTCGATTGATCATATATTATACGTTCGTCCCTTCATTCTTCAGATATAGTATTAACTAAGTAGATGTTAAGAGTTGAAATTTTTGTTTTATAGTACTTTAATCTGATTAGTTTACTTAATCGTTGATTTACTTTCAAACCCATAAATTAATTGATGCGAAAAATAATAACGAAGTAATTAGATAAAGTGAAACATTTATTTTGATTAATTTCATCAATATCTTTACATATTGGAAAATAAACTAATATCTTATATTCTATAATAATCTTGATTATTTTATTTATCAATTATTGAGACAAACAGACTTTGCAAAAACGCTTTCATCTATGATCTTGCGATTATAAAATTTAGCGAAGGTATTAGAGGTGCTAGTCCAGCCGGATGACTTCAACGGAGATGCCGGCTGCACTAGCCGCAGAAGTCGCGGCATGCCGGGTGCTGTGCGCACTGAACTGGCTCACATTGATGCCGCTCTCTGATAACACCTGTTTAATCCATCGACTTATCGTTTGCGATGAGGCAGGTTTATGTGGAGGTCTGTGTGTCAATAAAAGGTTACAGCCTAATGAATTTGGTCTAATGTTTCTGGTCATTAATAAGTAATCCTTGAGTACCGTAGCAGGGCAAATATTTCCATTTTCTTCAAAATATGGTAGAACAAGCAATGGTTGATCCCTACCTGGTGCAGATGTTTTTATAACGTCGTAAATTACTATACTTGCCCCGCTAGTTGATTAATTAATATTGTCTACTTTAATCAAAGATAATGTTTGCACTCTATGTGCTGTGCATAATGCTAGTAATATTACTGACTTTTTTGTAATTAATTCTAATGATAATGATATATTTGGCACCCATTGAGAAATTAAATCTAACACTTTTTGCGGATTCCATGTGCTAGTATATTTAGGAATACAAGGTCTTAGTCTGTATGCGCCTCTCATCAATCGCTTGATTGTCTCTTCGGAACCAATGTTGTTGCCTAGCAATAATGATAGGGCAGAACGATGACTATTTAGTGAGGAATAAGAAGTTCCTGCTTCAAATTGTTCTGAAAGGAATTGTAATACCATATCAATGGTAGAACTATAAACTTGAATATGATTCTTCTCGCAAAAATGCCACCAGAGCTTAAATGTCACGTTATACTGTTTTATCGTACTATCGGCTATTGAAGCAAGCATTAAATCTAGTGAAGACATCGGCGCTCCGCGTCTCGTAAACGCTGCCCTGAGACTATCGCGGCACCCAATCTAAGGTGTTGGTGCATAGGATGATAACTCCTGAAACGAGAATGCAAAAGATTCTTGTCAGGTTTAAAGATAATCATCTCAGATGTCAAAATACTCGTCAAGAGCGGGTACCACAGCTGCGAAGACCAAATAGGAGATTCCAGATGCTTCATTATATATGATTTTCCTAACACATTTTAAGATGAGAGCGAAAGGCGGAAAAGCATAAAATAGCCATTGGTGCCAGTTAACGGTAAATGCGTCCACTGCTATTGAATCTGGATCTTGTTTCCAGGATATAAAGGATGTACATTTGGCATTTGTGCGAGACGCGAATAAGTCAACTTCTGGTTGACCGAATTTATGAACAATGTTTTGAAAAGCTGAGTCGGATAATTCCCATTCAGTATCTGGGTTAATTTTTCGAGATTCTTCGTCGGCTTCTCGATTTTCCTTGGTGTTTATATAGGATGCAAACAACGAAATATTACGTATCTCGCACCATTGCCAAATGTCCCTAGCCAGGTCATTTAAATGTGGAAATTGAATTCCTCCCATTCTGTTAACATAACTTATCGCAGTTGTGTTGTCAACTCGCAATAAAATTGCACAGTTACTTAAGTTCATAGCAAAGCTTTTTAGCCCCAAAAATACTGCTAGGAGTTCTAAGAAATTTATGTGGAAATCAAGCTCCTCTGTCTTCTAACCACCATTAACTCGAGTACCGTCACAAAATTCTCCCCATCCAGTTCTAGATGCGTCCGTGAAAATTTCTAATTTGTAATCTAAAGTTCGCATAGGGTTGGATGTTACAATTTTTCTTCCACCAACTAAGATCATTCAAAAATATACTTGGTAGCTTTGCTTTGCATTCATAGGTAAAGTATTTATTCAAAAATAGATATTTTTGTCTCTCTAGAGAGTTCTAGAACCTTCGTATACAACCAACCATATTTGACAGCTGGGCAAGCAGAAACTAAAACTCCGATTAATTGGGCGTACTCCCGAATGGTACAGGTGGGTAAGAGTGAAAACTTCTCAACTAACTGTGCCATTTTTTGACGTTTTTTAACTGGAAGGTGTAGGGATAAATCCCGAGAATCCAAAATGAAGCCTAGAAATGTACAACATTACTGTGGTACTAAAGAACTTTTTTCATTATTTATGACAAATCCGAGGCATGACAATAATTTCAGAGTTTCGTTGACATTATCAAAACATTGTTGATAATTTTCTCCAATACATAGAATATCATCGAGGTATATGACGGATTTCCAGCCGCGTTGTCTCAAATTGGTAATGATTTCTTTCATGATCTTCGTAAATACTCTTGGTGCCACCGAAAGTCCGTATGGCATTGCATTAAATTCATATGTAATTAATTCTGAGTTTTAAGTTTCAAATTGAAACCGCAAATATTTTCGGTGTCTTTTTGCTATTGGTATCAAAAAATTAGCCTCTTTTAAATCTACTGTGGCTAGAAATCCGTCCTTTGGAATTAATTTGCATGCCGTTCTGTGGTCTTCCATCTTAAAATGAGCCTGAGTAATAAACTTATTTAGACATTTTAAGTTAAGTCTTTGACCGCCATTAGGCTTAGGTGCCAAAAAAGTCTTTGATATGAATTGATATTTAGATTGGTTACATTCGGAGATTACACCTAAACCTAGCATTTTTTGTATGGCTATACACGTATCGATCTTATCTTTTTTAGACCATGTCATATTAGGTATAGCAGTTTGTATAACATCCGTACAGAATGGAATATCAAGACCGTTATGAATCCATTTAAGCACAACTTCATTGTCTGTAATGGCACGCCAGCACTGATAAAAATGCTGTACTCTGCCGGCATGTACACTTAAATTACCTGCTGGGCTACTGGTGTGGAGCCGCACGCGGCTTGTTCGAGCCCGGCGGTGGCAGGCGCGGTTGGGCCGGGTACTGCGGGCGCCGCGCTGGCCCAGCTGGTGGCCCTGGCTTGTAATTGTAACTCCCCCCCCCCGCCCTGTTTGACGGGTACCGGGAAGGTCCTGCCCAGTTTCCCTGGTTGGCAGGTGGGTGTGTGGCCGTCGATTGTGGAGTCGATGACTTGTTCTTTGCGACATTTGGCTTATTTTTTTGGGAAACTTGTCTCTCAATAGCTTTTGAGGCTTTGATTTTGTCAGGCAGATTTTTTCCGAACAACGTCTCATCCCTCTCTTGGTCGTGGACGAGATGGAGGAAAGAATGATCAAGATTTGGTGTGATCAATTTTATTCTTGTTTGGTGTCCATAAACTGGCGGTCCGACAATGTACGGGAAGCGTCGCTAAGGTGTTTGATTGCTTGGATTTTTCTGTTCTCATCAGAGCTAGTGAGCAGAATGTTTATTGCTCTATTCATTGCAGTAATTCCCAAGCCCAGTTGTTGTTGGCTGAAAGCTAACTTTTTGTCGCGTAATCTGTGCATTTCTAGAATCGCGGCTCATATTTCCGGATTTAATTTTGGAGCCTGAAGTGATTTGCAATTTTCAGGCACTAGATAAGTTTTGAGGATTTTTTCCTTAGCATCCTTTGGCATACCCTTTTTTAGAAGGGGTAGCCATAATTGGGCCAGATTTTCGTGAATTGTTTCACCAAATTCTGCTTGATCTTCAGTTTTCTCACCTAATGCGCTGAGAATGAGCGGATCTAGGCTGGGTGCAGGAATTGTATCGGTTGCGTTAGTCGTCTCCGTTACGTTAGGCTCCAGGATCTCATCGGATATGGGCACAGGTTCGCTGCACGGAAGAACCTCGAGTTCTACTTCGTGTGTTTGTTATTTTAGTTCAATATTTATATGTAACTATGTAAGATTTTGTATAGGAGGCAAAAGCCATTTTCGCTGCTCACCGTTCCTTATTGAATCGGTAGAATATAGCTGTGAAAAGTAGGTACACTAATGCCATATTTTTTCGGTAATTAGGTATCTACTTGCGCGCATATTGTCGGGAAAGTCATCGTTCATTTTGAATCCAGACTAGATGACTTCGGTGTCAACTCCCAGACACGCCATCGTTCTATTGAGAATCCAGGCTATATGCTTTTAGTATAACAGTAAAATGTCACTGAATAGTTTTGTAGTAATTATCTACTTACCACAATCTTCTTCCTCCTCATCGGTGGAGAAATAAATCGGCAAAATGCGTTTTCGCCTTTCATTTTCTTGTTCCTCAATCTTTTTTAACTTCTCCTTATAGTGTAGGATTTGTTCTTGAGCCGTACGTTTCGGCATTTTATAGTATAAACCTACACTTCAGTAGTTACTTGAGATTAAAAATTTGGAATAAATAATGTCAAATAAAGCGTGTGCACGTTGCCTCGCACGACAAAGGAATGAAGGCTTGACCGACCGGCACTGGCCAGTGGTAAAGTGGGGGGTAGTAAAATAAAAAATAAATAAAAAACCGAACAAATTCGGGCTATCTATAAATGTGCGAATGTTGCCTTGAAGGTTAGGGGGACTACTTAGTTAATACTATATCTGAAGAATGAAGGGACGAACGTATAATGTTACATTACAATCTTAACCTTAAGTTACCATTTGTATATTTACCTGAAATAAACGCAAAATTTATTATTGATACTGGGTGTAGTCAATCTTTCATAATTTAGCGATATGTTGTAGATGGTGTGAAGAGTTGTTGTAAGGAAACAACGAAATAGCAAACAAGCAGATACGTTTGTATTCACAAGCACCACAGTTTATATACAGCTAGCACAAGCAGTTTATAGAAGGAGAGATAGCACAGGAATAGTAGAAGAAGAAAGATCGAAGCAACGATACAAACAGAAGTTAAAATGCGTAAAACATATACGAAACA
The DNA here is from genome assembly GCA_949825045.1 of Argyresthia goedartella. NCBI lineage: Eukaryota > Metazoa > Arthropoda > Insecta > Lepidoptera > Argyresthiidae > Argyresthia > Argyresthia goedartella. The sequence continues at coordinate 20,639,087 of OX463810.1, forward strand.
AAGACGCGATAGTGCGCGGTAGTACAGCGAGCGATGCGGGCTTCGCGTGGCTCTGATAATTTGCGACTGGCGGCGGGCGTCGCCGGTCGGCCGATCGAGGACTCGACACTCGAGCGCAGCGTGTACACTAGCTATGTAAGTATACAGGCGCTGCGAGTTGTGAAACATACGGCCCGCCGCATACTACGGATATCGCCCGGCTTTGCTTGTGAATTATGAAATATTATGTGTGTATGTAGTTTTGTGTGTCATAAATAAATATGTGTATTTATATATTTATATGTAAGTTACCTACAATAAGTCCCCGTAAAGCAGATCAATACTACCAGGCTCAAAAGCGACATGAACCCTTTAAAGTAATTATCACACATGCTACCAGCAGTCATAACGAAGTAATAGATATTGCCCAGGACATTCAGGACTAGAAATCATCACACCTTTTATGTGTTTGAGGTAGACGAACAATATGATGGATTAATTAATAGGTATAGACTTGTTAAAGGAGCCACAATAGACATCAGATCCCAAAACCTTCACACGAGTACGACTTCTATCAAGATCTATTGTACCATGACTCCGTACAAGATAATCATCTCACCACGCACAACGAGTGCAACTACCTACAAATTTATAATCAGGAAAAGCTATTATGAATTACATGCAGTTTTGTGTAGGGGTACGTAGCGTGTTTCCGTAATATACAAGGTCATTACGCAGGGGTCTGTAAATTATCGCGTATACTTTAGAACGCAATATATTCACTTACGTCTTCCGAACTCAGCATTACGCCACAATCGTGTATACTTCGGAATGGTCTACCCCAATTTTATGGTTCTGTTATATACTGCGCTATTGCCCAATGTAAATACTCGGGCCCGTGGCGACTCTCGATGGGGAAGGCTTTAACCTGGTCCAAAATAGGAAGCGCCGCTCCAGACGCAGCCGCAATCAGCGTGGCACAGCCCCCGCCGGTGAGGGCAGCCTCAAAGCTGCCGCTCCCACTGCACAGATATACCTTTCCAGGATCGACGTGAAAATGACCTGCGAGGACGTTGAGCGCCACATCCTGGAAAGACTGAAGAAAAATCCGCCGTCTGGTTTCAAGGAGTTGAATGAACAGATTGAGATTTTGGAGTCAGAAAGACCCAAGGACTTCCTGTCCTTCAAACTTCGGGTGCCGGCGGACCTGAAGACGATGTTCCTGGCCAAAGGTTACTGGCCGGAGGGCATCCTTTTCCGACGCTATAGGGAAGCGAAACCTAGGAAGAAAATCCCTAGCTAGGCTAGATAATATTTTGTGTTTATTTAATAAATTATGTATCTTTAGTCTTAAGGTATGTATAGATATGGGTTGTAATCTAAAATAAAGATGATTATTATTATTATTGTTATTATTAAATGAGGCAATTGACACCAAACCGAATCAAATTTTTGTGTACAAGTGGTTTAAAAATGAATTACAAGTTCTAAATTTATCTCGTGAAAAACCAAAAGGTATTACAGATTTTCCTACCTATAGATAACAAAGATATTGTAAAGCAATTCTTAAAAGAATACATTAAAAATAAAACCAAATATTTCATCCGGTTTGAATGTGAACTACATAGAAAACAGTTTTCTAACATTATCATAGACTTGTTTAAGCGAGATGCAGTAACATTTTTTAAATGCACTGAGAGAGTAATGTTTATAGAAGATGAGGAAGAACAAAGAGCCGTCGTACTTAAACATCACATAGGCAAAACCTGTCACAGAGGTATCAAAGAAACAAGCGCGAGAATCCGCCGCAACTATTTCTGGCATAAGACGCAAGACACAGTATATGCAGTGTTAAATGGTTGTGAAGCCTGTAGAAAAATGAAATAGGAAAGACTCCCAATTATACCAATGTTACAACTGACACAGACACAAGGGGCTCCATTCCAGTAAGGCTTTATAGACTTATTTTCCATCGAAGGAAAATCTTATTTGACTCTTGTGGACGCATTTAGCAAACTTGGACAAGCGTTCGAGTTAACCAGCCTGAAGTATCTCGCGCTTTGATAAAGTACTTTTCTTTTTACGGCACCCCCAAAAAGATCAGTTGTGATCCCGGCTCCGAGTTCAACAATGGAGTCATGAAAGAACTCATGAGCATGTACTAACAACCCCAACTCATTAGGAATTGTAAAAAGATTTCATTCCACCCTGATAGAGATATATATTAAAAAAATACGAGCAGAAATGTACGGACGCAGCGTCCATAATGACATACTCCGTAATGGCCTATAATCATACCATACACACAGCCACTATTATAACGCTATTCGAAGTAGTATTTTATCACACAGACTCAGGCAAGATCTTTGATATAGAATTTGAAAATCAATACACCCAACAACTCGTAAAGGACCATGCCAAACGAACACGGTATTTGTATAGTCATTTGGCACAAAAGCTTTTAGAACGCAAGGCGAAAGTTAGAGAAAAGAAAGGAGGTGAAACCGAGGAAAGTTTCCCCGAAAGAACTCCAATTTTCGCTAAGGTTGTAAACACGCGTAAACATAAGGACACTACCAAAAAGCTATCGTAATAGGCAAGACTAAAAGAAACATTGTCCCGGTAAATATTGGACAACGACCTTCTAAGGTCCCTGTTAAAAACGTAAAACACCCTCCACAGGTGGAGTTGGTTCATGCTGACCGCGGCGAACCTCAGCCTGGCCTTTCATCTTCAAAATACTGATCAGAACCCCGGCATCATGCCTGTGAAAGAATGTCAAGCTTGTGTTCAACAAGATAAGTGGACGATAATTAAGGTTTTAGATATAAGCGGATTAGAGCGAGATTTAGATTTTAATATTTTAAAATATACAGGATATCATAGGTTAATTAATGTCGATAAGCCCTATGATTACGAATTTATAGGATTAAAAGCACAAGTGGAGTATTTATGCAACATTACCTCTTTTAAATTACAACAGTTAAACCACTAAACGTTTTAAGCGAGGAATATTAGACCCTCTAGGTTCCATAGTAAAGCTTATTACAGGTACCTACCATAGCGACGACATCCGATATGACACCATAATCTCTAACATGAAATTTCAACAGACTACTACGGAAAAGAAGCTCACCCTGATTACCAAAGTCTTGGAGAGTTTCATAAACAGCACTACGCCCATAACAGCAACACAAAATTGTTAGATGAAAGATTCAAAAGAGTCGAAAGTATGATTAAAGATATGGCTACTAAAGAAAATAACGCTATTTACTCTACCTATGTTTTAGGATTATATTACTTGTTTATAATTGTTTAGTAATTATATTATATTATTATTATTAAAACTGGAAAATACTGTAAAATCTTATATGAAAGGTAAGGATACCTTTATATTGGAAGTGCCCTTGATCGACAACAGTACCTGTTCGATTCCAAATCGATATTCGATCGATGGTTTCTGAACGGTCATTTTTAATTTGACGTTAGCTGTCAATCTGGCAGTTTTGACAACTGACAGACGAAAGCCCTCGCAATGTAAACGCGTTTTGATGAGGGTGTTGAAATTAAATCGCAGGGCATCTGGAATGTATTCGGGATTCCCTCAGGATTGTTAATATAGCTGAGTGTGCCGTTGTCTCTCGAACCAGATAAAGTTCGGATTTTCGTGCCCGATTTGTATTTACCAGTAGAAACATAACCTGTGTTGGACACTGTGCTCATCACGTTGGCCCGCCAGTCATACCTGGTTGGCTGAAGAACCTGTCTACCAAGAAGAGCCTAGGGTGCACCCGGGCCTTGCAGAGAGACAGGAGGTTGACGGGACCGAAGCACAGACCAGGTTAGATCTACCCCACATAACTTCAGCTCGGTGAATCGCCGACGTTCATCACTTCTTGGCAGCTGATCGTCACGCTACCTCGTAGCTCATGGGCCCCTACGAGGTCATTAGTTGCTGAGAAGCCTGAACATTTTGGTAGCTAGAGCGTGGCTTCCTGAGATTTGCAGCCGTTAAGGGCTCCAGGAAGGCACGATTTGGGACTATCAATCTGTAGGTATAGGCGGTTAGGTAACTTGGTTGTTGTTCCTATATCCACATAGATTGGTAGTATTGTAAGCTATTGTCTATTGCTGGTAGTAGACAGACAGATATTGAATTGAAATTTGCATTGAATTACCAGTTAGTCAATCTATTAGTGGTCTAGTAATGCTATTGAATGAATGTTTTGGTTAACATAGGTAGTTACATCTATTGATAGCAGGCTATTACATTGTTTTCAGTTTGTAGCAATTTATAACTTGAACTAATATTGACTATCTGTGTGTGTTATAATGATAAAGGGAAACTAAATTGTTATTTACAGAATTTATATAGATATAAAACTCGGTTCCTATTGTTTAAGGAAAACAACATTGTTTAAGTTATAGTTTAGGGTTCCCTCGTTTGGGTTATAAACTGGAGGGTCCAATAAAATTGAGTTACTGCAAATTGTGAGTAAGTATCGTTCCGATCATGTCGTTATCTGAAATCCAGAAGGGTGTTTCTAAGGAACTCAGATGGTTTTCCTCCGCACACGGTCTGATAGACCGTTTAGATAGGCATGATGTGGTATTGGAGCGGCCTATGGACGTTAAGGAACGTTACAATAGGGTGCTCGAATTGTCCGCGCAGGCGGAATCAGTTGATGGTTGTGCACCTGACAGGCTGTCACGGTTGATAGGGGATGTCGACCAATGTATGGAGATGGCAGCTGCTATCACGCAGAAGGCTGCGGACATACGTAGACAGCGCGAGTCCAGCCATGATGGTGACATTAAAGCACCTCTGCCGCATCAGGGATCGGGGTCCAGGTTACCTGCCATAACTATGCCTACCTTTGACGGCGTGTCCGGTGAATGGATGAGCTTCATCAATCTGTTCGACAGTTTGGTGCACATGCGATCGGACATTACCAAGTCTGTCAAGATGGCTCAGCTGGTGGCAGCATTGAGGGGTGAGCCTAGGGAGCTGGTCGCTCATTTGACAGTTACGGAGGGTAACTATGAGACGGCCAGGCAATTGTTGGTCAGACGTTACCACAACAAACGGAGGTTGGCCGATGCCCAACTGAACCGTTTGTTTAGCATCCCGGTTGTGAACAAGGTCGGGGCTATACAGACGGAGGTTTTGAACCCATTGTTGTCCGTCACCAAGGCTCTAGAGAATCTTGGACTTCCGGTTGGTGAATGGTCGTACTTACTGTTGTACATTGTACTTTCCCGCCTACCCGCTGACGTGCAGACTCGTTTCGAACAGTCTCACGGGAGGTCGGCCGAGGACCTGCCCGCCTTCTCCGACTTGGTCGGATTTTTGGAAGAGGAGGCTCGACGGGCAGAGAATTTGGGGTTGACGGTCACCCATCCTTCGGAGCCACAGAGAGCTGCCGGGAGCGCTGTGAGTAGGGGCCCTCCGACGAGGAAGGACCGCACCAACCGGCAGTCAAATGGGACTATGAGTGCATTGACCCCACATGGTGAGACCTGCCCATGTTGTAGGCAGATTGGCCATGCTGTGGCCAATTGCAATAAGTTCGGGGAACTTAGGGTTCAGGGACGGCGCCGGATGGCCAAGCAGCGGAGCTGGTGTTTCCTGTGCCTCGGGCCACACATGGCTAGGGACTGCACGCGCACACAAATGTGCGGATATTGTGGTGGGGCCCACAACAATCTGTTGTGCATGAACTGGTCCGGCCAACAGCCACCACAGGGCCATACCCAGGGTGACACGGCAAGGGGCCCTGAGAATTCGTTTGCGACTCGGAGCGCAACTCAGGGGCCAACGTACCCACGTGCACAGGGCAGTACTAGGGTGCAGGGCCGCACTCAGGATCATTACATGGGGGGCCCTGAGTTTTCGGTTGCGACTCAGCATCCGACTCAGCGGGACATTGGGTGTGTTGAGCAGGCCGTAACGGGCGGGTGGCATGGGACACCTTCGAGCTATGCGGGTGTGGTTCGGACGCCGCCTCAGTTGTCGCCCCGCTCGTCGCCTCGTCCTCGTCGGTCACATGTGATGTCCCCCCCGCTCATGGAGCGGCCACGGTTGAATTCACGCCCACCCCCCTTTACGGGGCGTCGTAGGGTGGCAATGGAACCGGCGCGTGGGCCATTTGTACAATGGGACCCTCTGGCGTATAGCTGCATACCTGATCGGTTACAGGCAGATTGGGGCCCTGGGGGCCCTCGCTAGGAATTTGCGGCCCAACAATTTGTTGCCCCCCAACCGGAGACGGTGGTGTTACCGATCGCCTCTGTGCTTGTTTGGGATTTGGCGGGCAACCCAACATACGTTCGCGCCCTATTAGATTCTGGAGCTCAGGGCTGCAATGTATCGAATGATTTAGCAAAATGGTTGGGCCTCAAGGTAAATAGGTATAATAAATCAATACGGGGCGTGGGGAATGTTACGGTTACGAATGTAGTTTGGCAATCGGTGATCACGTTCTCTCCACGTTATGACATTTTGACAAAAACATCCGTGCAAGCTTTAGTTATGACGCATGTCATGGGCAGACACCCCTTGGTGAAGTTGAATCCGGCCGTTCGATTCCTGACATCAGGACTCAAGTTGGCGGATACCGATTTTGACACTCCAGCCCCGGTCGACCTGCTACTGGGAGCAGACGTTCTGGGTAGGTTTCTGTTGTCGGATCGGCGAGTTCTTCAGCCGGACGGGTTGATTGCTGTGGATACTAAGTTTGGTCACGTGATCATGGGTCCGGCATTGCCAATGGTTAGGCCTGCCGAGTCAGATGGCATACTTATTGGCTCAGCGTTGTCAGACGCTATCCAACGTTTCTGGGAGATAGAGGAACCTCCCACCGTTCGTCGAGTCGACGCAGACGAAGAAGAGTGCGAGTTGTTTTACCAGAATAGTACTGGTTGCCTTCGTTCTGGTCGTTTTGTAACTCGACTGCCTTTCAGGGCCGATCGACCGCCACTAGGAGAATCTAGGAAGATGGCTGAGACGGATTGATGTCGATGGAGCGTAGGATGTCAAGGGACGCCGTATTTAAACAAAAATACGTCGATTTCATGAGGGAGTATGAGTCGTTAGGACACATGTCGGTATCGGGTGTGGACTGGAGATCTGAGGATCATTGTTTCCTTCCACACCATGCCGTCCTGCGAACCCCTACCGGCAAGATTCGAGTTGTTTTTGATGGGTCAGCACCTACCTCGAACGGGATGTCCCTGAATCAGTGTCTACATTCGGGACCCAAGTTGAGTCGTGATATTTCGGATATTCTCACGAGCTTTCGGAGACACCAGATTGTATTTGTCGCAGACATTCGGATGATGTTTAGGCAAACGGTAATTCATCCGGCTGACAGAAGGTATCAGTTGATACTTTGGCGTGAGTCCACGGCCGAGCCAGTCAAGGTCTATGAGTTAAACACGAACACGTATGGGTTACGGTCTAGCCCGTATTTGGCGATGCGTACCCTGCGGGAGTTGGCGTCGCGTGACCGTGTGAGCTATCCTAGAGCCGCCGCTATCCTGGAGCAAGATTTGTACGTCGATGACGTCTGCACAGGGGCAGCCAGTGTAGAGGAAGCTCTGGACCGACGTGACGAGCTCATTCAATTGCTGGAACGAGGCGGCTATGAACTACGCAAGTGGATGTCCAACTCTTGAGTTGATGGCTGGTCTCCCAGATGAGTTTCAACAAGACCCGCACGTTTTTGAGAATCCTGACAACCTTAACATGTTGTCAGTGCTTGGAATTCAGTACCGGCCCGTCCATGATGAGTTTACCTATCGGGTGGTTTTAGAAACACCGAAGGCCTGGACGAAGCGGTCAGTACTGTCAACGATTGCGAGAACGTTCGACCCGAATGGATGGATTTCTCCAGTCACCTTTGCTCTCAAATGTTTTATGCAAAGGCTATGGGCGGCTCAGTTGACCTGGGACACCCACCTCTCAGGTGATTTGTTGACTGATTGGACGCGAATGTTCACCTCGCTATCGGACATAAATAATGTATCGCTACCGAGGAAATTGGTCCCTGCTGGGGATTACAGGGCAACCCTTCACGGGTTTTGTGATGCCTCTGAACGAGGGTTTGCGGCAGCGGTTTATTTGCGAACCGACACCTCCACCGGGGAGGTCGACGTGCGTTTGGTTTTGGCAAAAAGCAAGGTAGCGCCTATTCGGACAAGGATGACGATTCCAAAACTGGAACTGTCCGGGGCTGCTCTTTTGACCAAACATTTGAATCACACTCTAACAGTGTTGCGTGGGTCAGTGATTTTGGAGGATACGGTGTACGCTTGGACGGACAGCCAGATTGTTTTGTGCTGGCTGAAGGCTTCGGTCCATAACTTAGAGGTTTTTGTTGCGAACCGTGTCTCCCAGATTGTGTCGTCTGAGGTCCCACTGACCTGGAGACATGTACCAGGAGAATTGAACCCGTCTGATTGTGCATCCAGGGGATGTCAGGCTCCTGAACTCGTTAGACACCATTTGTGGTGGGGACCACCCTGGCTTGCCAAGAGAGAATCGGACTGGCCCCACAGCCATGTAGTATTATCTTCGCATCATGGCCCCAGAGCGGCCGTGCATGTTACCCAGAAGGCTGAGGACCCTGACGCCGGGTTTCTGCTGGACCGGTATAGCTCACTTGACAAGTTGATAAACGTGTCCACTTGGATTAAGAGATTCGCTCGAAATTGTCGTACTCCTCGCGATCAGCGAACGTTGAACCCTATTCTAACTCCGGCAGAGGGAAACGAGTCGCTGTTGAATTTGGTCCAGTTGGTACAGTCCTCGAAGTTTGGGGCAGAATTGGAGATTATACGAAGTGGACGTTCGAAATTGAAGGGAGCCGTCGCGCGTCTCAACCCCTTTGTTGATTCGACCGGGTTACTTCGGGTAGGAGGAAGATTGCGCAATGCGAATCTGTCGTATTCGGCTCGTCACCCACTTCTGCTCCCCAAGGGGGGACCGTTAGTTGAATTGCTGGTGACTGATCGTCATATTAAAAACGCGCATGCCGGCTGTAACGCGTTGTTGGCCACGCTCCAGCGGGAGTTTTGGATCTTATCTGCCCGCCGTGCCATACGGAACATCGTGTTTCGGTGCATGCCTTGTTATCGACTTAAGGCTGCCACGATGCAACCTCTCATGGGGGACTTGCCCCCTGATCGTGTGAATGAGGTCAGACCGTTTTCAGGTGTTGGTACGGATTTTGCAGGACCGTTTATGGTGAAGAGTTCACGATTGCGTACCGCTAAGCAATACAAGGCATACCTATGTGTGTTTGTTTGTTTATCCACCAAGGCGGTACATCTTGAGCTCGTTGCTGATCTCTCGACAGAGGCTTTCATTGCTTGTTTGGATAGGTTTGTTTCTCGAAGGGGACTTCCAACTTTGATCCGCTCTGATAACGGCACTAACTACATAGGTGCGGAACGATACTTACGAGAGATAGTCAACTTTTTGAATGTAAATAAAGTGGATATTGGAACGGCCCTCTCCCGTCGGGGTATACAGTGGAACTTCAGCCCACCGATTTGCCCCCACTGGGGTGGGATTTTTGAGGCCGTAGTTAAGTCAGCTAAGACGCACTTAGGGCGTATAGTAGGTCAGACCGCGCTGACTTTTGAGGAGCTCGCGACATTGTTTTGTAAGATCGAGGCCGTTCTCAATTCGCGACCGTTGTGTCCGCTCAGCTCGGATCCAAATGACCTGGAGGCTCTGACCCCAGGCCATTTCTTGATAGGACAGCCACTTAACGCGTTGCCCGAGCACCCCTTCGAGGAAGTGAAATTGTATCGGTTGTCAAGGTATCAGATGTTGCAGCAGTTTACTCAGAATTTCTGGAAGCGTTGGTCGCTCGAGTATCTGCATATCTTACAACAGCGCCTTAAGTGAACTGACAAAACTAGCCCCCCTAGTGTTGGTGACCTCGTTCTGGTTAAGGATGCTAACCTACCGCCACTACGTTCGCGCAGGGGGCGCATTGTTAACTTGTTCCCTGGCAAGGACGGGACCCCCCGGTCTGCAGAGGTTCTAGTAGGAGGCTCGGTTCTAAAACGAGCGGTAGCAACGTTGTCTCGGCTGCCCGTAGATTAGGGGACAGGTGGGTGCCTGTCCGGGCGGGTGATTGTTCGATTCCAAATCGATATTCGATCGATGGTTTCTGAACGGTCATTTTTAATTTGACGTTAGCTGTCAATCTGGCAGTTTTGACAACTGACAGACGAAAGCCCTCGCAATGTAAACGCGTTTTGATGAGGATGTTGAAATTAAATCGCAGGGCATCTGGAATGTATTCGGGATTCCCTCAGGATTGTTAATATAGCTGAGTGTGCCGTTGTCTCTCGAACCAGATAAAGTTCGGATTTTCGTGCCCGATTTGTATTTACCAGTAGAAACATAACCTGTGTTGGACACTGTGCTCATCACGTTGGCCCGCCAGTCATACCTGGTTGGCTGAAGAACCTGTCTACCAAGAAGAGCCTAGGGTGCACCCGGGCCTTGCAGAGAGACAGGAGGTTGACGGGGCCGAAGCACAGACCAGGTTAGATCTACCCCACATAACTTCAGCTCGGTGAATCGCCGACGTTCATCACTTCTTGGCAGCTGATCGTCACGCTACCTCGTAGCTCATGGGCCCCTACAAGGTCATTAGTTGCTGAGAAGCCTGAACATTTTGGTAGCTAGAGCGTGGCTTCCTGAGATTTGCAGCCGTCAAGGGCTCCAGGAAGGCACGATTTGGGACTATCAATCTGTAGGTATAGGCGGTTAGGTAACTTGGTTGTTGTTCCTATATCCACATTGATTGGTAGTATTGTAAGCTATTGTCTATTGCTGGTAGTAGACAGACAGATATTGAATTGAAATTTGCATTGAATTACCAGTTAGTCAATCTATTAGTGGTCTAGTAATGCTATTGAATGAATGTTTTGGTTAACATAGGTAGTTACATCTATTGATAGCAGGCTATTACATTGTTTTCAGTTTATAGCAATTTATAACTTGAACTAATATTGACTATCTGTGTGTGTTATAATGATAAAGGGAAACTAAATTGTTATTTACAGAATTTATATAGATATAAAACTCGGTTCCTATTGTTTAAGGAAAACAACATTGTTTAAGTTATAGTTTAGGGTTCCCTCGTTTGGGTTATAAACTGGAGGGTCCAATAAAATTGAGTTACTGCAAATTGTGAGTAAGTATCGTTCCGATCATGTCGTTATCTGAAATCCAGAAGGGTGTTTCTAAGGAACTCAGATGGTTTTCCTCCGCACACGGTCTGATAGACCGTTTAGATAGGCATGATGTGGAATTGGAGCGGCCTATGGACGTTAAGGAACGTTACAATAGGGTGCTCGAATTGTCAGCGCAGGCGGAATCAGTTGATGGTTGTGCACCTGACAGGCTGTCACGGTTGATAGGGGATGTCGACCAATGTATGGAGATGGCAGCTGCTATCACGCAGAAGGCTGCGGACATACGTAGACAGCGCGAGTCCAGCCATGATGGTGACATTGAAGCACCTCTGCCGCATCAGGGATCGGGGTCCAGGTTACCTGCCATAACTATGCCTACCTTTGACGGCGTGTCCGGTGAATGGATGAGCTTCATCAATCTGTTCGACAGTTTGGTGCACATGCGATCGGACATTACCAAGTCTGTCAAGATGGCTCAGCTGGTGGCAGTATTGAGGGGTGAGCCTAGGGAGCTGGTCGCTCATTTGACAGTTACGGAGGGTAACTATGAGACGGCCAGGCCATTGTTGGTCAGACGTTACCACAACAAACGGAGGTTGGCCGATGCCCAACTGAACCGTTTGTTTAGCATCCCGGTGGTGAACAAGGTCGGGGCCATACAGACGGAGGTTTTGAACCCATTGTTGTCCGTCACCAAGGCTCTAGAGAATCTTGGACTTCCGGTTGGTGAATGGTCGTACCTACTGTTGTACATTGTACTTTCCCGCCTACCCGCTGACGTGCAGACTCGTTTCGAACAGTCTCACGGGAGGTCGGCCGAGGACCTGCCCGCCTTCCATGACTTGGTCGGATTTTTGGAAGAGGAGGCTCGACGGGCAGAGAATTTGGGGTTGACGGTCACCCATCCTTCGGAGCCACAGAGAGCTGCCGGGAGCGCTGTGAGTAGGGGCCCTCCGACGAGGAAGGACCGCACCAACCGGCAGTCGTATGGGACTGTGAGTGAATTGACCCCACATGGTGAGACCTGCCCATGTTGTAGGCAGATTGGCCATGCTGTGGCCAATTGCAATAAGTTCGGGGAACTTAGGGTTCAGGGACGGCGCCAGATGGCCAAGAAGCGGTGCTGGTGTTTCCTGTGCCTCGGGCCACACATGGCTAGGGACTGCACGCGCACACAAATGTGCGGATATTGTGGTGGGCCCCACAACAATCTGTTGTGCATGAACCGGTCCGGCCAACAGCCACAACAGGGCCGTACCCAGGGTGACACGGCAAGGGGCCCTGAGAATTCGTTTGCGACTCGGAGCGCAACTCAGGGGCCAACGTCCCCACGTGCACAGGGCAGTACTAGGGTGCAGGGCCGCACTCAGGGTCATTACATGGGGGGCCCTGAGTTTTCGGTTGCGACTCAGCATCCGACTCAGCGGGACATTGGGTGTGTTGAGCAGGCCGTAACGGGCGGGTGGCATGGGACACCTTCGAGCTATGCGGGTGCGATTCGGACGCCGCCTCAGTTGTCGCCCCGATCGTCGCCTCGTCCTCGTCGGTCAGATGTGATGTCCCCCCCGCTCATGGAGCGGCCACGGTTGAATTCACGCCCACCCCCCTATACGGGGCGTCGTAGGGTGGCAATGGAACCGGCGCGTGGGCCATTTGTACAATGGGACCCTCTGGCGTATAGCTGCATACCTGATCGGTTACAGGCAAAGTGGGGCCCCGGGGGCCCTCGCTAGGAATTTGCGGCCCAACAATTTGTTGCCCCCCAACCGGAGACGGTGGTGTTACCGATCGCCTCTGTGCTTGTTTGGGATTTGGCGGGCAACCCAACATACGTTCGCGCCCTATTAGATTCTGGAGCTCAGGGCTGCAATGTATCGAATGATTTAGCAAAATGGTTGGGCCTCAAGGTAAATAGGTATAATAAATCAATACGGGGCGTGGGGAATGTTACGGTTACGAATGTAGTTTGGCAATCGGTGATCACGTTCTCTCCACGTTATGACATTTTGACAAAAACATCCGTGCAAGCTTTAGTTATGACGCATGTCATGGGCAGACACCCCTTGGTGAAGTTGAATCCGGCCGTTCGATTCCTGACATCAGGACTCAAGTTGGCGGATACCGATTTTGACACTCCAGCCCCGGTCGACCTGCTACTGGGAGCAGACGGATCGGCGAGTTCTTCAGCCGGACGGGTTGATTGCTGTGGATACTAAGTTTGGTCACGTGATCATGGGTCCGGCATTGCCAATGGTTAGGCCTGCCGAGTCAGATGGCATACTTATTGGCTCAGCGTTGTCAGACGCTATCTAACGTTTCTGGGAGATAGAGGAACCTCCCACCGTTCGTCGAGTCGACGCAGACGAAGAAGAGTGCGAGTTGTTTTACCAGAATAGTACTGGTCGCCTTCGTTCTGGTCGTTTTGTAACTCGACTGCCTTTCAGGGCCGATCGACCGCCACTAGGAGAATCTAGAAAGATGGCTGAGACGAGATTGATGTCGATGGAGCGTAGGATGTCAAGGGACGCCGTATTTAAACAAAAATACGTTGATTTCATGAGGGAGTATGAGTCGTTAGGACACATGTCGGTATCGGGTGTGGACTGGAGATCTGAGGATCATTGTTTCCTTCCACACCATGCCGTCCTGCGAACCCCTACCGGCAAGATTCGAGTTGTTTTTGATGGGTCAGCACCTACCTCGAACGGGATGTCCCTGAATCAGTGTCTACATTCTGGACCCAAGTTGAGTCGTGATATTTCGGATATTCTCACGAGCTTTCGGAGACACCAGATTGTATTTGTCGCAGACATTCGGATGATGTTTAGGCAAACGGTAATTCATCCGGCTGACAGAAGGTATCAGTTGATACTTTGGCGTGAGACTACTATTGTATTATTATTAATTGTTAATTTATGGACATGTACCAATGACATTTAGTAAAACTAACTTATTTATGGATGTAAATATATCTTAATCATAATATTGCTACGCCCTAAGGGTAAAATTACATTGAAACTACTGTACTTATTTAAGACCTTATGTAACATGTTTTTTATTGCAATAAATATATATTGATATTGATTGATTGACTACGGCCGAGCCAGTCAAGGTCTATGAGTTAAACACGAACACGTATGGGTTACGGTCTAGCCCGTATTTGGCGATGCGTACCCTGCGGGAGTTGGCGTCGCGTGACCGTGTGAGCTATCCTAGAGCCGCCGCTATCCTGGAGCAAGATTTGTACGTCGATGACGTCTGCACAGGGGCAGCCAGTGTAGAGGAAGCTCTGGACCGACGTGACGAGCTCATTCAATTGCTGGAACGAGGCGGCTATGAACTACGCAAATGGATGTCCAACTCCCCTGAGTTGATGGCTGGTCTCCCAGATGAGTTTCAACAAGACCCGCACGTTTTTGAGAATCCTGACAACCCTAACATGTTGTCAGTGCTTGGAATTCAGTACCGGCCCGTCCATGATGAGTTTACCTATCGGGTGGTTTTAGAAACACCGAAGGCCTGGACGAAGCGGTCAGTAATGTCAACGATTGCGAGAACGTTCGACCCGAATGGATGGATTTCTCCAGTCACCTTTGCTCTCAAATGTTTTATGCAAAGGCTATGGGCGGCTCAGTTGACCTGGGACACCCACCTCTCAGGTGATTTGTTGACTGATTGGACGCGAATGTTCACCTCGCTATCGGACATAAATAATGTATCGCTACCGAGGAAATTGGTCCCTGCTGGGGATTACAGGGCAACCCTTCACGGGTTTTGTGATGCCTCTGAACGAGGGTTTGCGGCAGCGGTTTATTTGCGAACCGTCACCTCCACCGGGGAGGTCGACGTGCGTTTGGTTTTGGCAAAAAGCAAGGTAGCGCCTATTCGGACAAGGATGACGATTCCAGAACTGGAACTGTCCGGGGCTGCTCTTTTGACCAAACTTTTGAATCACACTCTAACAGTGTTGCGTGGGTCAGTGGTTTTGGAGGATACGGTGTACGCTTGGACGGACATCCAGATTGTTTTGTGCTGGCTGAAGGCTTCGGTCCATAACTTAGAGGTTTTTGTTGCGAACCGTGTCTCCCAGATTGTGTCGTCTGAGGTCCCACTGACCTGGAGACATGTACCAGGAGAATTGAACCCGTCTGATTGTGCATCCAGGGGATGTCAGGCTCCTGAACTCGTTAGACACCATTTGTGGTGGGGACCACCCTGGCTTGCCAAGAGAGAATCGGACTGGCCCCACAGCCATGTAGTAGTATCTTCGGATCATGGCCCCAGAGCGGCCGTGCATGTTACCCAGAAGGCTGAGGACCCTGACGCCGGGTTTCTGCTGGACCGGAATAGCTCACTTGACAAGTTGATAAACGTGTCCACTTGGATTAGGAGATTCGCTCGAAATTGTCGTACTCCTCGCGATCAGCGAACGTTGAACCCTATTCTGACTCCGGCAGAGCGAAACGAGTCGCTGTTGAATTTGGTCCGGTTGGTACAGTCCTCGAAGTTTGGGGCAGAATTGGAGATTATACGAAGTGGACGTTCGAAATTGAAGGGAGCCGTCGCGCGTCTCAACCCCTCTGTTGATTCGACCGGGTTACTTCGGGTAGGAGGAAGATTGCGCAATGCGAATCTGTCGTATTCGGCTCGTCACCCACTTCTGCTCCCCAAGGGGGGACCGTTAGTTAAATTGCTGGTGACTGATCGTCATATTAAAAACGCGCATGCCGGCTGTAACGCGTTGTTGGCCACGCTCCAGCGGGAGTTTTGGATCTTATCTGCCCGCCGTGCCATACGGAACATCGTGTTTCGGTGCATGCCTTGTTATCGACTTAAGGCTGCCACGATGCAACCTCTCATGGGGGACTTGCCCCCTGATCGTGTGAATGAGGTCAGACCGTTTTCAGGTGTTGGTACGGATTTTGCAGGACCGTTTATGGTGAAGAGTTCACGATTGCGTACCGCTAAGCTATACAAGGCGTACCTATGTGTGTTTGTTTGTTTATCCACCAAGGCGGTACATCTCGAGCTCGTTGCTGATCTCTCGACAGAGGCTTTCATTGCTTGTTTGGATAGGTTTGTTTCTCGAAGGGGACTTCCAACTTTGATCCGCTCTGATAACGGCACTAACTACATAGGTGCGGAACGATACTTACGAGAGGTAGTCAACTTTTTGAATGTAAATAAGGTGGATATTGGAACGGCCCTCTCCCGTCGGGGTATACAGTGGACCTTCAGCCCACCAATTTGCCCCCACTGGGGTGGGATTCTTGAGGCCGTAGTTAAGTCAGCTAAGACGCACTTAGGGCGTATAGTAGGTCAGACCGCGCTGACCTTTGAGGAGCTCGCGACATTGTTTTGTAAGATCGAGGCCGTTCTCAATTCGCGACCGTTGTGTCCGCTCAGCTCGGATCCAAATGACCTGGAGGCTCTGACCCCAGGCCATTTCTTGATAGGACAGCCACTTAACGCGTTGCCCGAGCACCCCTTCGAGGGAGTGAAATTGTATCGGTTGTCAAGGTATCAGATGTTGCAGCAGTTTACTCAGAATTTCTGGAAGCGTTGGTCGCTCGAGTATCTGCATATCTTACAACAGCGCCTTAAGTGGACTGACAAAACTAGCCCCCCTAGTGTTGGTGACCTCGTTCTGGTTAAGGATGCTAACCTACCGCCACTACGTTGGCGCAGGGGGCGCATTGTTAACTTGTTCCCTGGCAAGGACGGGACCCCCCAGTCTGCAGAGGTTCTAGTAGGAGGCTCGGTTCTAAAACGAGCGGTAGCAACGTTGTCTCGGCTGCCCGTAGATTAGGGGACAGGTGGGTGCCTGTCCGGGCGGGTGATTGTTCGATTCCAAATCGATATTCGATCGATGGTTTCTGAACGGTCATTTTAATTTGACGTTAGCTGTCAATCTGGCAGTTTTGACAACTGACAGACGAAAGCCCTCGCAATGTAAACGCGTTTTGATTAGGGTGTTGAAATTAAATCGCAGGGCATCTGGAATGTATTCGGGATTCCCTAAGGATTGTTAATATAGCTGAGTGTGCCGTTGTCTCTCGAAACAGATAAAGTTCGGATTTTCGTGCCCGATTTGTATTTACCAGTAGAAACACTGGTGCTGGACACTGTGCTCACCAAGCTGGCCCGCCAGTCATACCTGGTTGGCTGAAGAACCTGTCTACCAAGAAGAGCCTAGGGTGCACCCGGGCCTTGCAGAGAGACAGGAGGTTGACGGGACCGAAGCACAGACCAGGTTAGATCTACCCCACATAACTTCAGCTCGGTGAATCGCCGACATTCATCACTTCTTGGCACCTGATCGTCACGCTACCTCTTAGCTCATGGGCCCCTACGAGGTCATTAGGTGCTGAGAAGCCTGAACCTGAAACGTCACGACACCTTCAGCATACCTGCAGTCAATATGGAAGACGTCAACCTGGATGAGTTGAATTTCCTGTCCCATGTAGTGAAACGGAACAACGCCTTTAGTGACCGTGAAAATCACAGTGTAGTGTATGTGAATAGAATAAGCCTTGCTACCATTGTTTTATATGTACATTTGTTCTTGATTATTTCGTGTTTATTTGTAATTTACCTTAAGTAAGATTGTCTCCAGAGACTTTGGCCGAATCACGCTGATCATCATCATAACTGTTCATCAGGTGATTCTGCTCTTAAGGAGGGTGGAGTTATATTTTCCTCTCGATCTGAAGTGCTGACTGTCAATGATTCATCGGCACTTAGGTCGTAGGTACAGATAGTTTCTTAGAACGGATGTTTAGTCTATCTGTGATACTTTGCTTGTCCAAGAGTGGCTACCTACGTTAAGTTGAGATGACGTATGTTTGTACTTTGGAAGCCTGTAGAGACGCTGGGAGCGTTCAATTATAGGTAGTTGTCAGCTCTCAAATCGAGCATTCATTTTAAGTAGAGTCTTATAATAAAAAGTTGTTTTTTAAAAGCTTTTTACTACGCTTCAAAACTTGTCTATGTAGTTATATCCCATGATACCTTTTTTAAAACATAGTTTATCGCTCCCAAAACATAACTATGTAGTTAAGTTTTAGGAGCGATAAACTATGTAATGAGGAAAATGATGACCAACGTCTGTTTCAGAGAGAAGCCAAATGTATTGTGTAGAGCTAAAGATTTGAGTGGACCAAGTAGGGTCGCATGTATACATTACTCAGCTTAAATCTAACAATTCGTAGGAAATGGATGAGTCATATGCTCAACCTAACATAGTCATTCTAGACTAGCAAGATATCATGGGATATTGATAGAGATATCAGATCAAAATCTAACTTTTGGTCCACATATTCAGCTAGTAGCATCTAGGGTGCGTAAGCTCATCTACATCTTTATAATACTTCGCTATGTTGCTGATGCAAGATTGATGAAACAGGTTTATATGGCACTCTGTCAATCTGTGCTCTCCTACGGCATCACGTCGTGGGGTGGTGCACCTAAGACTTCAATACTTCAAATAGAGCGTGCCCAGAGAACTGTTCTTAAGGTCTCTACCTTCCGTCCCCGCCTTTTCCCCACTGTCTCTCTCTATAACTCTTGTGACGTTCTTACGGTAAGGCAGTTGTTTGTATATCACATTATTCTGAAACAGCACTCATCCATTATCTTTGACCCATGTATTATCCCCAGGCGGCGCACACTGAATCGTCAAGAACATGCTAGCTGGACAAAAGTCACCTCCTAATTTCCAAGAATTAGTGGTCACATGTCATTAACAATACCCCAGAGGGAACATTTCCAAGAATTGTTTGTTTCAAAGTACGTGTTTAATATTTATGCTTCGGAACGCAACGGTTTTTTGTTGCGCGGATCGACCGCGAGTAATCGGGACATCACTAAGCGGAAACGGACCGCAGCTGTCACTCGTATCGAAACGAGAGGAAAAATTGGAGGTTATCTTTTCTCGTCGGGAGAAAAAACATGTCTGCTCAGGCATCGTGCCATTGATGGTCTTTCGGTGTACCAATTACCAAATACAGGCGTCGGGCCTGGTCGGAGTGTTAATCATCTACATCGTCGGGAAATAAGTAGATTCGCGTCAGCGGTCAAGTGATCCGTGTTGATTGGACATCGTCGTATCGGTAGCGGCGACTCCACGTGTCGGCAGGCAGCACGCCGGCGACAGCGCCGGGCAGCGACGGCAAGGTTCGGTTCCTCTCCTATCCCAAAACTGTCTCCTATCCCGCATTCCTGTCTCGAATCGAGCTTTCGATCTCCGGTCTGCGACGACAAGGTCAGTAACAATCATTCAACTTCTTTTCTCCCGTGCTGGCAAAAACCCAGCCCCCTCATGACTCCACGCCGTTCGGTTTAGGCCTGGAATTAATCATTTTGGTAGCAGGCGCGGTTTTCCTAGTGGGAAATCACCGATTCACGGAAGGTTGTAGGGTTGTTGCCACATTGTAGTTGGGAGAAAAGAATATCTCAGATTGGCCGGCAATCTGTTTGTGAGTGAGTCTGTGGTCGGTACACCACAATTAAAGTTCATTTTCGGTTAGTGAAAGTATAAGTGTCAATTTGGTTAACAGTTATTATAAATTTGTAGTCGGAAACTACTGTTTGTATAAAAGATTGAACAGTCATTCTGCGAAGTAACTAGATTGTATTACTTGCGGTAGAACGTCGGGTTCTATAGTACTGCAGTGTTATTTCGGTTTACACAGCAGGGTCGGGCTATTTAGGGGGTATTAAGCTGATTTTGCTGACCTCAAAAGAAGTGTGGGTCATATCGGAGGGGCCACTTCTAGAAAAATAGTTTTTTTATAATACCTTTTTGTGTGTTATTTGTATTGTACCATATGGTGGCATTCTCTAATTGATTTAGAGTATGTATTTATAAGGTGTATGTCCACAGGGCGACCATATTAAATATTGTTTAGGATTTAATTGTTTTAGTGGTTGCCTTGGTTTTTACAACTTAGTTTTAATTTCTGTGCCCAGCGCTGACGGGAAAGTGCTGGTCTCTGGCTGTGCTTAGTTCGGTAGTGAAGCATAGGACCAGAAACAATTGAATTGGTAACCATGGCACCTTCACCCTTGACGGTACTGCGGTATGGCGTCCGTGAGGAGATGAGATGGCTCGCCCATACTCACAAGTATGTGGAGCGACCTGACATGGACGATGTCCTGCTCAAGCGTGTGGAGGACGCAATGACACGCGTCGGGAAGGTATGTCGGCTGGCCGCGGAGGCTGAAGCCCTCGGGCTTACGGATGAGGCTTCGGTGGCTGCAGTGAAGCAGCTCTGCGCGGATGCTGACCAAGCGATGGAGTGGTTGGGCGACCTCGAGCGTCGCGCCGAAAAAATTAAGCGGTCGCGTCGGGATGACCGCGGGGAGGGTAGCGGAGACCCGCCCCCTAAGGGTGTTGTTGGACGGCTGCCACACCTGGAGATTCCGGCCTTCGGTGGGGCAATTGATGAGTGGCCGGCATTCATCAATTTATTCGATAGTCTGGTCCACGGTCGGGACGACCTAAACAACGCCTACAAGTTGGCCCAACTATTGATGGCACTGCGGGGTGAACCGAAGGAGTTGGTCGGTCACCTAACGGTCACGGCGGGCAATTATGAGATTGCCCGGGTCATATTGTTTGACCGCTACCAACACAAACGGCGGTTGGTTGATGCGCAGCTGGGGAAGCTGTTTAGCATCCCACGAGTAACCCGGGATGTTGACATCCGGGTACAGGTGCTCAACCCTGTGCTGGTGGCCACTAAGGCCCTTCAGAACCTTGGTCTGCCGGTAGACCAATGGTCATATATCGTGTTATATATGGTTTTGTCACGGTTGCCTGCAGCTGTTCAAAGTCGGTTTGAACAGCTGCATGGGGGCAGTAGCTCGGAACTGCCCACGCTCGTCCAATTAACGGATTTTTTGGAGGGTGAATGCAGGCGATGCGACACATTGGATTCGGAGGCCAGTGTGCAGCGCCAACCCGCGCGGATGCGGGAGGGGCCGCGCCCCCCACCCCCACGGGGGGGTGGGCGGTCAAAACAATTTGGCGTTTTGAGTGCCGCGCCGTCGGGTGACGGCTGTGTGCACTGCGACAGTGCCGGTCATGAGGTGGCCAGTTGCGCCAACTTTAAGGCGCTCGGTGTGGCTGCCCGCAGGAAGGTGGTCTTCCGCCACCGATTGTGTTTCGGTTGTTTGGGGCCGCACCCGCTGAGCGAGTGCTCACGCGCGTCCCCCTGTGAGTGCTGCGGTGGCACGCACCACATCGTGTTGTGCCTGAACCGGTCAGGCCCTTCGGACGGTCACCAGGGCCGGACTCAGGTTGGTCGGTCACAGGGCCCAGCCAGGGCCGGACCCAGTCCCCCTCCGGGCAACGGGAGTCACCAACGGGGTGACTGGGGTACCCGCGGACGGGACCCCCCCCGAGGGGAAGGGGGCAGCGCGGGGGGTAACAGGCGGGATAGCCGGGGTTCGGTCGCCGCTGTCCAGGGTCAGCGAGGACTTCGGGCCGCTGGCTCACCGCGTGTTACGGGCGGGTGTCAGATGGCACCTGTGAGTGGCGTGAAGGCTGGGAGCCCACCACCTTCTGCGCCACCCTGCCCGTCGCTCTGGGAGGCGAACAGGGAGGCGAACAGTCGGATGTCGCCCCCATTCCTGGAGCGCCCCAGGTTGGATCCGCTCTCCCCCCTCCATCCACGGTGGCCGCCGGGCACACCGTGCACAGTCCGGTGTGGTCGGGTACCGGGACAGCGAGGGGCCTATTATGCGGGTTGGGACCCCCTGATGTACATACGGTCTGATATGCCACCAGTGGCATATCAGCAGCCGAGTTACCAGGCCGACGGGGGTCCCAGCGGGTTTGGATCCCGCGGAGGTTCCCGCTAGGGACACGCCGCCCACTTACAGGGTGCCGCCACTCCACAGACGGTCATGCTCCCCACCGCCTCGGTGATAGCGTGGAGTTCGGACGGCAAATCTTGTGTGGCACGAGCACTATTGGACTCGGGGGCCCAGGGGTGCTTAGTCTCGTGCAACCTTGTAAGACGGTTGGGCATTTCGGTAAGGGAGTATCCACATTCCATTCGGGGAATTGGGAACACGGAAGTCGGTTCCGTTAAGGGAGTATGTCGGATTACTCTCTCGTCACGGGTGGATTCATCGGTGAATCTGACGGTCACGGCATTAGTCATGCCTAATGTGATGGGCTCACACCCTCACGTACGGTTGTCGCCCTCGGTGCGACAGTTGGTCGCTGGGTTGTCACTGGCTGACCCGGAGTTCGATATTCCGGGCCCAGTAGACATTTTATTGGGTGTCGATGCCTTGGGATACCTGTTAGTGCCAGGTGTCCACGTGTTGCAGGCAACTGGTCTGGTTTCGGTCAACACCAGACTGGGCCATGCGGTAATGGGTCCGGTCATGCCGGCTGCCCCACGCCTAGCGACTCGTAGTCCCTTATTCGGTTCTGTACTCTCGGAGGTGATACAGAAGTTTTGGGAGGTGGAGGAACCACCTACGGTCCGCCGGTTGGACCCGGTTGAAGAAGAGTGTGAACAGTTTTATCGGAACAATACTGGTCGCCTTCGGTCAGGTCGATTTCTCACACGTCTTCCATTCCGGAGTGATCGCCCACCGCTGGGCAGTTCACACCATGCAGCCGAGACGCGGCTTCTGTCGATGGAACGACGCATAAAGCGTGACGGGATTTTCCGGCAGAAGTACGTCGATTTCATGCGGGAATACGAGTCGCTCGGCCACATGTCGGTTTCGGGTATCGACTGGAAGCGTGAAGACCACTGCTTCCTGCCCCATCACGCGGTCTTGAGGACCCCGGAGGGCAAAATACGGGTGGTGTTGGATGGATCGGCATCAACATCTAACGACATGAACCTGAACCAGTGTTTGCATTCAGGGCCGAAGTTGAACCATGACATCGCGGATGTTATCACACGGTTCCGTCGACACAATGTTGTGTTTGTAGCTGACATCCGGATGATGTTTAGACAGACGGTCATTCACCCTGACGATAGACGGTATCAGCTGATACTGTGGCGAGAGAGCCCAGATCAGCCCATCAGGGTGTACGAGCTGAACACCAACACGTACGGGCTACGGTCTAGTCCTTATTTGGCGATTCGCACTCTGCGGGAGTTAGCGGATCGAGAACGGTTAAACTTCCCTAGAGGAGCAGCGATCCTGGAGCAAGATCTCTACGTGGACGATATCTGTACCGGTGCAGATTCAGTAGAGGAGGCGCTCGCTCGACGGGACGAGCTAGTTGAGCTCTTACGGGGTGGAGGTTACGAGCTCCGGAAATGGATGTCGAACTCTCCAGAGTTACTGACTGGTCTTCCGGATGACTACCAGCAGGATCCCCACATTTTTGAAAATTTGGAAAATCCAAATATGTTGTCAGTATTAGGCGTCCAGTACCAGCCGGTGTCAGACATGTTTTCGTATCGGGTCGAGTTGGACTCACCGAAGGTCTGGACGAAACGGAACGTCCTCTCAACGGTGGCTAGGACATTTGATCCAAACGGGTGGATCACCCCGGTAACATTTCAGCTCAAGTGTTTTATGCAGCAATTG
The DNA here is from genome assembly GCA_949825045.1 of Argyresthia goedartella. Classification (NCBI taxonomy): domain Eukaryota; kingdom Metazoa; phylum Arthropoda; class Insecta; order Lepidoptera; family Argyresthiidae; genus Argyresthia; species Argyresthia goedartella. The sequence goes on from OX463810.1 coordinate 20,662,856, forward strand.
TGGTCTGCTGAGCTGAAATGGGACGACCCGATCGGCGGGTCATTGAGCTCAGAGTGGGACTCGTTCTTTTCGACCCTCCCTGGCATCAATCGGATTTCACTGCCACGGAGGTTGGTCCCCACCAAACGATACACCGCCACCCTGCATGGGTTTTGCGATGCCTCGGAGAAGGGCTACGGAGCTGCGGTGCATCTGCGTACAGTCGACTCCTCGGGGGAGGTTGATGTGCGGTTGGTCATGGCTAAGAGCAAGGTTGCGCCGTTGCGCACTCGCCTGACCATTCCCAAGTTAGAGCTTTCGGGAGCGGCTCTCCTAACTCGTCTGCTCAACCACACGATGACGGTTCTTCGTGGGTCAATAGCATTGGAAGATACGGTCTACGCTTGGACGGACAGCCAGATCGTGTTATGCTGGCTGAAGGCTTCGGTTCACAAGCTGGAGATTTTTGTGGCGAATCGGGTTTCACAGATATTGAATTCGGAGGTTCCCTTAATCTGGAGACATGTTCCAGGGGAAATGAACCCAGCAGACTGTGCGTCTCGTGGGTGTCACGCTCCGGAGTTGGTTGGACATCCCTTGTGGTGGGGTCCAAAATGGTTGACTCAAGCCGAATCGGATTGGCCAATGAGTCCACGCGTTACCACGGCGAACGGCGCCTTGGCAGTCGGTGTTTGTACGACGCAACCAGAGCCGGAAGAGGAGTTCAGCCTGCTGGAACGGTACAGCTCGCTCGACAAGCTGGTCAATGTGACCGCCTGGATCTGCCGATTTGCGCGGAATTGTCGGAATTCTGAGGCGCAACGAGTGCGGACACAGGTCCTGACACCACGGGAACGGAACCATGCGTTGTTCGCATTGGTACGGAACGTGCAGACGGTGCACTTTAAGTCCGAACTGGACATTCTGAGACGCGGACGCGTCCAACTGAAGGGAGCTGTGGCTCGGCTCAACCCATTTATTGACCCTCAAGGATTGCTGAGGGTAGGAGGTCGGCTGCGGAATGCCACCCTGCCTTATGCGGCTCGCCACCCGTTGTTACTCCCTAGGAAAGGGAAGTTGGTCGAACTGTTGTACAGGATCGACACATTCGGAATGGGCATATCGGATGCCACGCCTTGATGGCGTTTCTCCAGCGCGAGTTCTGGATTCTATCGGGAAGACGCTTAGTGCGTAGCGTCGTATTTCGGTGCCTGCCTTGTTATCGGGCCAAGGCGGCTACGATGCAGCCCCAGATGGGCGATTTGCCCTCGGATAGGGTTAACGAAATCCGGCCCTTTGCGGGTGTCGGAACGGATTTCGCGGGACCATTCATGGTCAAGTCTTCACAGCTACGGAACGCCAGAATAGTGAAGGCATACCTGTGCGTCTTCGTGTGCTTGGCCACGAAGGTAGTCCACTTGGAGGTGGTCAGTGACCTCACTACGGAGGCATTTATCGCTTGTCTGGATCGGTTCGTCTCACGAAGGGGCCTCCCGACATTAATCCGTTCGGACAACGACACAAATTTTGTCGGAGCCAGGCGATATCTGCAGGAGGTCACTCAATTCCTGAACGGTAACCAGGACGCCATCGGTACGGCTTGCTCCCGACGAGGGATTGAATGGGTTTTCAGTCCGCCGGGATGTCCTCATTGGGGAGGAATTTTTGAGGCTGCGGTTAAATCGGCTAAGTCGCACCTGACGAGGATCATCGGTGAGACCTCTCTACGCTTTGAAGAGCTTGCGACGCTGTTCTGTAAAATTTAAATGACACTGAGCTCGCGTCCGTTGTGCCCGCTCAGTTCGGATCTAAATGATTTGGAAGCGTTGACTCCGGGTCACTTCCTGATAGGTCAGCCCCTTAACGCCCTGCCAGAATACCCATTCGGTGATGTTAAGTTAAGTCGGTTAAATAGGTGGCAGATGTTGCAGCAGATGGCTCAAGATTTTTGGAAACGGTGGTCCCTTGAGTACTTGCACATCTTGCAGCAGCGCCTTAAGTGGACTGACTATCAAAAATATACAATACATTGCATTCACAATTAACTTCTACCACATTTTCTCTTTCAATAGTATTGAAATATGTTCTAGCAATAGATAATCTCAGCTTATAAACTTCTTCACTGTTCTTTTCACACATAAGTCTTATGAGCTGACATAGGACGTGGTCACTCCTCTGTATCATTTGGGTTAAACTAGATTTATCGACATAAGCTATATGTAGCTAATGCTTGGCAGACTGAGTCTAGTGCATAGGTGTTTGTTGTCATAACAATTTCGTTGTCAATTAAAAATCTGCCTCCATTTGATAGCAGTAATACCTTCTTATTTCGTTCATTCAGCTGCTTTTTCTTTTTACTGCTTGATACACCCAAACCTTTCCAATTCTCTACAAAACTTGGATGTTCTGAGAAAATAGAATCGTTTCTAAATTCAGACACCTTTCTTACAGTTATTTTTTTAATAATTACCGTTTTTGACCTTTTTGAGGTGATATTTCTTTGGCCGTTTAGATTATCTACTGTTTGCAATTTTCAGCTCTCCACTTAAATATCCTAAATGCTTAATGATAAATTCATCAATACGTAATCTTTCAGGCTTAGTGCCGATTTGAAACAACAGTTTCTTAATGTTTTTAAAATAAGCTTCTACGTTCGAAGATGTAGGTCTGTCTATGTTTGATTTGTACAGCTTCTTCATAAAATTGGACCAATTGGGCCATCGAACGCGTTAGTACTTCAATAAATGCTGGAAAGTAGTACAGATTTTCGTGTTCACCATTTTCATCATCAAGAGTAATTATCAATTTCTCAACATCAATTTTATTATAAAACCAAATTGGTTGTTTTCTATCAGGTACAGCTCCAGAGATGTTGCACTTGAAACTGTTTCCAAATATTGAATTACTATCATCTTCAATGTTTATATTTACTTTGTCATTGTCTTTGACTTCGATTTCCGTGACTTTAACGCTAAATAAACTAAGTTTTTTAAGTCTGCTCTTGGCAATTTCGCATCTCGTAGGTTCACCATTTTACTGCATACCGTCTCGTTGATACAAACATACAGTTATCATTATTTCTTTCGCTGCGACAATTATACTAATAATTGTCGCAGCTTTTTAATTCAATGAGGCATTTTACATAAAAAAAACACCCTGATATCGGTATGTTTAAAACGGGTTCACTACGCCAGTTCGAAACACGCTTAACCTTGTTACATTTCTAATATGACGCGTCATCGACCATACAGTAAACCTTAAGTTTATTTCATAGAATGTTTGGTATGCCTTTAACCATTTGTTCAGTGCTACGTTTCACCTAAACGCTATACTACGAAATATATTTAATCGAAGTACCATTTACACTCACTATCGCATTATCAATAACACTTATCTAAATTCTAAAAACAAAACGCAGCTCGGACAGATATTGCAATACTACCTACAACATTAAAAAGAGGGTAGTGGTGAAAAGTTAAACTAATGAATGTAAGAATTCAGTGCCTGCTAGGCATTTGCTCATTACCGTTACGCTAGGAATTGTCGGTCTTAGTTTATTTTACCGGACATAAGTGTTTTTATTCGATAATCATGTCAGACAATATTAGCGGTCCCAGATGTGATATTATAATTGAAAAAACTGTGCGCGGAAAGGATATGCTGATATTGAACGGTTATCAGTTCTATACAAACTCGCTAAACAATGACAAGTTTTATTGGCAGCGTATTCAAAAGCAATCGAAACAGTGCAGAAGTTCTGTGATCACAAAGTTTACTGCTGGTGATGGGCACTCGATAATTAAACCTCCAAGTGATCATTCTCATTCGCCCAGCGCTTCGAAATCTGATGAAATAACTCTAAAAAATCGATTAAAACCCGATGCTGCGTGTAGCTTTTCCGCACCTACTCAGATCATACAAGATAATTTTGCGCAAATACCTTATAGCAGCGCAAGCAGTGTACCAAATAAAAATGCTTTACACGATGCTAAAACACGATAAGTTGAATAATATTTTTATAAAATGACTTGTGTCAATACGGACGTTACATGTATCGCTGAGTTCTTCATCGTCATCTAATTTTCTGTATGAATCCTTAACATACATATCAGTAGAATCATATTTTGTGAAAGCCTTTATTGTGGCTCCATTTAATGCGGATGAATCGTCTAAGTTAATATCGTTTGGAACAGGATTACATTTCCTCCAAGCTTTGAGCCGCTGATATATAGTATCCATTGTCTGGCTTTCAGATATCATCTAGGAGACTGGAACTGAACTAAGATTCGTATCAACATATAAAAATATTTAACTGTATTTAAAAAAATGTATATGTTTGCCAACTAACATGTTATTATTCGGGCCTATCCCTTTGAAAATGCTACCAGTAGTGTATCAATACTGAGCACAAATTTTTCGACTTGATTTTCTTGCAATAGGTTTCTTGGGTGTGTGTCCAATAATATACGTAGAACGGGTACAGAGAAATGTGCTTAATAGCTTCTTTATATGGCACAATACTGGTCATTATCCATAATGACAGTACTTGATTTGTATCGTAATATGAACTCTGCTTTTTCTCTTTAGGCAAGGTCAAGAATGCGGCCATAACTATTCTCGAATGCATTAAATTGGCGGAGACCACAGACATGCAAGGCATCAACAAAATTCTTAACCTGGGAACTGACTAAGTTAGATGGCTGAAGTTGACCGTTCCGTAGTGTCCATTGTATGCAACTCATATTAAAATCGCCTACAATAACAAATCTATCCTGATTATTATGAGTCATAAGATTAATTAAATTACTACAAAAAAATCCAGTTACGTTACAATTAAATAATCGCAGATAGTAAGAAATTTGAAGACACGTTAAAGAATTAGGCAATGATAATGACACAAGCCATTCCCACATCATTATTACCTAAGTTAAATATAATTATACGGCAGCGCCAGAACAGAGTCCGTAATTGTAATCCGTACCAGCTAAATAGTATGGAAATATTAAACAATATTGCCAGACGAAGGCAGCAAAAAACGGGTTGCATGCCTGCGCGACTCATATTCAAAGCATTAGCAAAAAATTAGCAGCGAGATGATTGGCAATAATAAGCGGTGATAAGATACGGTCACATAGCAAATTAGTTACTAATAACCGTGCAGCAGAGTTCAAAATAGGCAGTAGGAAAAATAGGTAAGCGCGAGAGTGGTTTGAGTGATTAACAAAGCAATGGCGGAATGCGTGTGCAGTAACAAACAGTAGCCATATGCAAGGACAAATAGCGGTTCTCAACATTTCAAAGTATAAAAACATATTTAGCAAAGCGTTCAAAACATAACAAGCAGCAAAGGTAATTAATTCTAAATGTAGCATATTATTTAATTTTTGATAGGTCACTGGTGGATTGAATATGGAGAAAGGGCGATGTTTCGTTCCGCCGCACCATGATTTTGCCGTGTTTTACCCAGAAGAATTCATATTGCTTTTCCTTGACCAATTTCTTCGCCGACGTCAGAAGCTACTTTTGGCTGACGGTGAGATGGTCATTAATGAACACCCTGTTGGCCCCTTGCATGCAGATGTCGGATGCTGAGAGGTCCTTAGTAGCTCGGCCAGCTGCGACGAAATTCTCCTTTCGAAACGGTGCGTGAAACAGACGATTATAGACTTGCCTTTTCCTTCCTCGCGAAAGGGAATTCTAGTAATAAAATTTATTTTTTCGCGCACTATGGCAAATCCGATAGCTTTTCCAACGTTGGATAGAATACCCAGAAGATTTTCGTTGGCCTTAATGGGGACTCCCTTTATCTCCACATTGCACGAACGTAGCCACTGGTCTCTAGCCTCAGACGACTTCTCCAGCGCCTCCACTCTCGCCTGTAGCTCCGTGGTGACGACCTGCTGCCGCTCGAATTGAGCAACGCGACGCTCGATATCGTCGATGCTGCCTACAATGGACTCGGTCACGGTCTTTAGATCGGAAATGTCACTACTTATGCTTGCCAGACTCTTGAGAGGTTGCAGCTGGATGGCCATTTCATCCAGACGCTGCATGATGAGCTCCAGGGTTGGCACAGAAGGAGATTCAGAAGTCGTTGCAGCCAACGGCAGTGAAGTCGCAGGCGTGCTAGTACCCACCAGTGGTACAACCTTGATCAGACACGAAGGACAGTTCCACTCTCTTTTCTTCTTTTCCGATAATCTCCGGTACTTCGCCTCGGTGATGCCTTCACATATGAAATCATAATATAGTCCGCACACTGCACAAGGAATGGTATCCGAGGCTTCTTGGTTGCAACCGCCGCACTCAACCATTGTAGCGATAAAGAACGAGATAACGCACTTTGAGAATCTTTGGTAAGCGTAACCGGGTAGCGAAAATGCGTGTGATTGCTAGTAGATCTCAGAGAGGAAATTTGAATCTACGAAGTCTTGCTCTACTTTTACGAATATACCTGGAATAGGTCCCATGTCTTCGGTGACAGCTTTTTTCATGATACTTAAGCATTTATCAGCCTCCAATCCAAGAAAATTGGGTGCACAAATATGTTGTATATGTTGGCTCAGGGGTGGTCTTAGCTAGACTTTTGTGGTGCGAGATCTTATGGTGGCGCCCCAGTTTACATAGACACAAAAAAATAACATACTTATGTTCTTTATTTCGTGTCAATTTTTTTTAAGAGAAGAAGAGAATAAAGGACAAAATATTAGTTTGACTATATTTATTTAATTAAAAACTCTTAGAAACTAGAAAATCACTTTTCGTTGCCTTTGCGCTTGCGATTTTTTTTATTAAATTGGAATAATTTAATCCTTTGGCAATGTAATTTTCTATTGATAGAATTGCAAGATCTGACTTTCTTTCTTGACACATTGTCGAACGTAAGTACGTTTGAATTAGTTTTAATTTACTAAAGCTTCGTTCACTTTTGGCGACAGTTATAGGGATGGTCAGCAAAATCCGAAGCACTGTCCACACATTCGGGAAAATATCCTGCCAATATATTTTTTAATATGCTGAAGAACTTTTATTGGCTCTGCTGATTCAAGGTTTTTTAATAATGGATTCAGGCTCAAAAGTTCTTCAACCAATTCGCAACTAGACACGACACATTTTTCCCCATCGGTTAAAATTATTTGCAAATCTGCACAGGCTTTTTCTAATAAAGACTTATCAGGAATTATTTTGATGTTATACAAAAAAGACCATGTATCATTGAATTTGGATAATGGTCCAAACCGAGTGACCAATGCATTTTCAATTGTATCTATCATAGGGTAAAAGACGTTAATTTTAAACAGTTTTTCGGGATCTGTTGGTATTTCATCTGCAGCTTCATACTCAAATAATCGCTTCTATCTCCGGGCTCGGACTGGCTTAAAAGTGGGATCTATATCAGCCTCAGAAGCTATTTCCTTAGCTGTTATTTGAGCAGACGAATAAGTCCGGTACTGCTTCACAAATTCCGAGCAGTTTTTCAGCAATTGCGATGAGTTAGATAAATCCATAGTTTCAGACTGCATAGCTTTACTTACAATGTTTACTTGAAACAGTATATCGTACCAAGCCACCAATGTAACTAAGAATTCAAATTGCTCCATATTCTGAATCAGTGACAAAGCCTCTGATGCAGCAACTGAATCATTCGTTTCTTCGTGAAGATTCAAAAGAGCATCACGAACTGAACAGTAATTGTAGCGAACAGAAGCAAGGCTAGAAACTCTACTCTCCCAGCGAGTTTCGCAAACTTTTTTCAGTGATAATCCTTCTATGTGTTTAGATATGACTTCCCACCTCTTTGTTGATCCAGAAAATAATACAAATAGTCTTTGGATAATTCCAAATAGAGACCGATCTAACGGATGATTTAGCTGCATCTGCTACCACCAAATTCAAGCTGTGACAGCCACATGGGTTAAAAAATGCTCGAGGATATTGGTTCAGAATTCTGGTTTGGACACCTTTGTTTATTCCTACCATGTTGGCGCCATTATCGTACCCTTGACCTCGACAATCGTTCATATCCAAGTCAAGTTCATGCACAATTTCATCGAGAAAAAGGCCAGTGAGCCCTTCTCCTGAAGAGTCACTTACCGGCTTGTAAGCAACGAAACACTCGTACTTTCACTTCTTCTCCATTAGTGTCAACAAAACGGAAAGTTAATTATAATTGTTCAAAGTGGCTTACATCAGGAGTGCAGTCCAATATGATAGAGAAGTATTTGGATGACTTAATCATAGTCAAAATTTTATTTCCAACTTCACTTCCAAGTAAGCCAATTAACTCGTTTTGAATTCTTTTGCTGAAATAGTGGACATTAGTCTCCTTACTATCAACACGGCGAAGGTTTTCCATCATCACAAGATCATATTTTCCTAGAAGTTGCACCAAACCCAGGAAGTTACCATTATTATTAGTGTATGTTTCAGATCCAGAGCTTCCTCTGAACGACAAATTATTTCCTGCTAAGAAGAATACTATGGCCATCATTCGTTCCAGTATAGCGGCCCACCTTGATTTTTCGTCTTCAATCTGTTTTTGCAAGTGTTTGTCTATTCCACTGAATTTTTTCAGTCTAATCGAAGTTTCTATCCAATTGTTCATAGCACGTCGATGATCTGTAGATGTTTCGTGAGTTTTGAGACGTGTCGACAAGTGTCTCCAGTCGTCTAATCCATCTTTTCCCAAATTAGAGTGGACATTTAGATTAAATATACTGCAGCAAAAACAATATACCTTGTCTGCTAATTTTGAGTATACAAGCCATCTTCTATTAAATGTTTCCCCATTTGGCATTACTCTTTGAAAATGTATAGGTATTTGAAAAATGACGCCCATCATATTTTCTAGGATACTCTTCGTTGCTTATTTCATTGCGTACAGGTCCACGAATAATTATTTCGTCTCGTGTGGACGAGTGAATAAGCGGCGGCCATTTTGAAATATCATCACTTTCATCTTGAAGGCATGCTGCATCTGAAGTTATTATAGAAGATGTGGATGGTATATCTTCTATAATAACTTCAGATGAGGTCCCAGGAGTAGCATCATCTTCAGTGTTTTGCTCTTCATGTTCATCAGCTTCTTTGTCTTCTCCTGTGTGTTGAACGCTTGATGATGATGATTTAAAAAAAAAATGCAAGTGATTTTGCAGCCTTCTCAGTATCCTCTTGTTTTTGCTTTTTTCTTTTAAGGTTCTGAGATCCTGATAGTTTTTTTGGTAGCGGCATGTTTATTTTCTGTAAGAAATACATTTATATTATTTAGATAAATAGGATCTACTCCATGGCAGTTGTCGTAAAATATATATCACAACACAACTCACAAGAAACTCTAAGACCAAGATGGCATTAACACCAGATGCATAAGGTTTAAAGAAATAATGCCTACATAGCGGGGTGAGGCAAGTTTACCCTCTTGGTTGTGGAGCTCTGATGGCAGTCGCTCCATTTAAAAATCAGTACCTTCAACAATCCGAATTAGGAAACGGGATAACGTTAGGAAGAAGAAACATATTATACATAAATTAGTAAAAACAATATCTTCAGAAATATAATTACCTATGATATTTACAATAGTGACGAAGACGAGACAGATTCGTCTGACGACGAAGAAACAATGTGAGTTAATCAATAAAGCACTTTTTTATATTAATTCGTGTTTTTTATACTTTACACATCAATTACACACACATAGTAAACGAGATTCTAAATAATACCCAAATGATAAGAATAAAAATTAATTTGGGTATTTTTGATATTATTCGAACATCCGGCGCACCTAATAAAACAAAAACAATGTATGTACCTACCTATCGTTATTTTGTAATATAGATCATAATTTCCCAATAACTTCCTTACTAGTAGCTTATTGAATTCGTGCGAAAGTTTATTATATCAGAATTAATAAATCTATCTCTAACACGCATAAATACTTACTTGAACCGAGTTGAACCGTGCTTGAAATGTGTCTGTACTGTAGTTTTATCGATAGAAAAACAATAATTCTGGTAACATTTCCGGTAATAACAATTTAATAATCACACGTTACACAAGTAAGTAGGTATACCATAATCCAAATACACCCGTGCGCGAACAGACGATGTTTGCGAGCGACCGTGACTGACGAAACAAAATTTCATTCACCCGTTCCCCTCACCGCCTCCCCATTTGTCGCTCGTCGCTACTCGCTAGGCAACAGTGTTGCCAACACGGAGTTTTTAGAGCTAGGTTCAGCTTTAAATGAACTTGGTCAGCTTCAAAAAAGTCGGTTTAGCTTCTTAGCTCTACTTTCTACAAGTTTTAGCTCTTTTTCCTTAGTTAGTTAAATTTAGTAAAAACTAAATCCAGAATCAGATTGAGCATAGCTCTCTGTCTAATCGGGATTGAAAAGAATTAAAAAATGCTGCCATGAATACGAGCTTCCCAAAGATGTCCTTAACAGAATTGGGACCGTTTTAATGTAAAGAGAAAGTACTGACGATGGAGCTGGTTGTAGTGGCCTACAAACACATGAGTCGGAGTCATCATTGATTAATTGATTGAATTAAAGTGACTAATTAAGTAATTCCTTATTTTTAGTAATATAGTAATACCTAATGCAAACAAAAAAATTGGCTCTTTTTTACTAAAAAAAATAGCTCTTTTTTAGCTTTTTTTCAGAGATGATCTGGCTCCCTTTAAAAATCTGAGTTGGCAACACTGCTAGGCAACAATACGATTTGCTTGCGCGATCGGTACCTAGTCGGGCGTTCGGCGCCCGGTGCGGTCGCACCGCTCGCACCGCCGCGCCCCTGTGTTGGCTCCTTTATTATCCTATTGCTATGATCAAAAGTAATGGAAGTTGAGCATTTACCTCTATTAAAACATCTCCAGTTACTAGAACCATTTTCATTTCGATTTGTACCCATAATGTAGAAGAATTCCGTTTTCTTTTCTTTCAATGTTAATAAAATTTAACTCACCTTCATCAATAAGATGATCCATTTTCTTTAAATTAATTATTATTGTTTTTAGTACTAGGAAATTGCAATTACACTATTTCGATGTAAACAACAATAGCCATGACAATTGACAATGACTTCATGTTATTGGATGTTATAGGAATTACTAATTTAAAGAGGTTTCGGGAACCTAAAGAGGTTTTATCATTTGTAAGAGTTATTTGGTACGACAGATCTGGAATACATAGAATCTGGAAAACAACGAGTAAGGAATCCGACGAATACGGAACAAATCATTTACATTACTTTGTCTGCGTCTTCCTACTCCATATTTAGACAAACTATAAAGAAAATAAAGATCACAAGCATGGTATAAAAACATGCTCGTGATCTTTATTTTTAGGACATCATTAGGACATAAAGTCCTAAAGTTAATGTTATAAGAGAATATTGGCCTCGGTTCTGTTTGATTTCGATAATTTTCCATCAATGTCCAAAAAAGTTGTAAAATGCGGGCAATGTTGTACGACACATAGACAGACATCCATCCAAGCTAGAAGCTAGCTTGTAAATAAATGAAAGATTTTTTTTAGAGTAGCAGGCTCTATTTCATTTTAAATTTATTTAATTTAAAAAACTGTTTTAACAAACCTATCTAATGACAGAATGGGTTTGACAACAAAATCATAAAATAATGTGTATAAAATAAAATGTATAATGTATACAATTAAGTAAATCATTCAATGCTGCTACACTAATATACAAATAAAATATACTTTATAAAAAAGAAATTATATTTAAAAAACATTTAACATAATCTTAAAATATAAAATATTACTATGAAATCACTATACTCGTGCATAATCTTGATCGCTAGTGGGGTTCAAAACATTCCCACATAAGGCTTTTACTGTGGACTTAGCTAATATGTGAAATCTGCCCATTGGTTATTATTTAAGATAATTTTCTTTCACTACTTAAATAAAATAAAGTGCAAGTCGCCTTCGATCAAAATCATATATATCTACAATAAATTCATACGCAGTTCCACAACAATGGTGCTCTTCTCGCATGTCATTACTTAAAATATCATGTCCATAACTATCAATTTATTAATACTTGAAAATACTAAAATAAGTAATCGATACAAAATCTAAAATACAATACCCCCTGGTGGACATCCAGGATACTAACTAAATCAGGTTATCAAAATCATGTTCATCCATTTATACGTCGTCGTAGCCATATCGTAGAATTGGCTATAGCATGATTTCGACAGCCATGATCATTTCATGAAATGGTTGAACATATCATCATCAACCATTTCATGAAAACTTCAGAAAGGGTTGAATTTCATGAAGACATGTATTTTGTTAAAGCATTTGTATTCAGTACAACCTGGTGTTTGTTGTGATATAAATGTCGAACTAACACGAAGACTATTAGTCTTTGTCTTCACCTAAGCATCCGCAGTGCTTTTCCTTAAATATTGATTTGTTCAATGAAAGTTCTAATTCAACTATGGTTGATGATATCATGGTCTAGCCACTTCTACGATATGGCTACGACATATACATGGATGAACATGGTTACCAAATTTATATTTTAAACAATATTTCATAAGTCAGATTTTTTACATTTGCAGACGCGTTATTTGGTTTATATGTAACATTATGGGCATTTCACAATTACAACTATGTAATAGTAATTTGGTAACAAAAAATACTAACAGATCTAATTAAGAGATTGAAAGACACATTTTGAAAGTAACACACAGTTGTAGACATTCACTAACTTGCAATTATTTATGCCGGATATTGCACCATTGTAAAATCAAGAGTCATCTTGGGTTTTCAATAGGTAATTTTATTTATCGAGAAAAACTTCCTATACAGAGCAAGAGTCACACAAAAGTATCATAAATATGTACGATATTTAAAAATATGTTACTCAATTATGCATTGATTATCCCATTTGGAAAACTAAAAAATTTGTACCTATATCTAATATTACAATAATGGAAGTACAAAATAAAATATATGTAACTATTATTATATTTATATTACACCTTAATTAATTATCTATAGTATCGTCCTTACGGTAATAACAAAAACAGTAGCAATTTACTTCCTAAGTGATTTTTAAGATTTCAGCAGCATTTATATTATCTAAAAATGACCATACAATATTTAACACGATACTTATGTTTTCATTGTTGCGGTTCTGTCCAGTCCCATTTCTGTCTGACAAGAGAATCAACACTTAGAGATATAATGCTAAGCATCATATTCATCTAATTACAATCTAGGACTCAATTTACTAGCTATACATATATGGAGTTAGTAAAAAAGCCTTAGAAATAAATAGTAATATGATATGATCCTTAGCATCATCATCTGATACAGCTTGTTAAATAAACCTATCCGGCAATTCTTTAAATTGGATAGTAATATAGTGACTGTGCAATAAGTAAGAAGGTTTTTTTAAATTAGGAAGATTGTAATGATAGCCGCGTCTAACTAGCTTAAACATAGACACAAGCGTGTGCCGAAGAGAAAGAGTGAACGTAAATGGTTTAGTTTCTGCTCAAAAGTTAGTAATAAATATACCAAAATGTAGATAGAATCATAATATTCTGCAGACGTTTTAATTTTAAATGATAGAGTTACCGTCCGGCCACGGCGAAAACAAATTTACAGCCACAGCTACTGTTGACGCGAATTCCTACATTTGTTATCGCCGCTCGCATCTAGCCGCACAGCGCAGCCGCAGCTAGCTGTGGCCGGGCGGATAGACATATTTTATAATTTCAGTGCTGGATAGCGTTATTCACATCTATGAAGACCTTTGAAGGGGTACACACGTGTCAAATGCCGGACAGCGTTATTCACATACATGAAGGCCTTTCAAGGGATTCACACATTTCAAGTGCCGGATAGCGTTACTCGCAAACACGAAGGCCTTTCAAGGGGTTCACACAGTTCAAGTGCCGGATAGCGTTATTCACATTTATGTAGGCCTTTCAACGGGTTCAAACATTTCATTTTTTCTATCGGTCCATCATCAAATTTATTAATAATAATTTAATTTTGTAGCGATGGAAATATGTGTTCTACAAGTCCTAGTGAACCGTGACCCCTAGGGTTGGATAAGTATTGGTGTGTTCAGACAGAAGCGGCGGTGCTGTCGATACTATTCAAAGTTGGAGTTGAACATGTTTATGTTGAGGTCCTCGAAGGTGGCGCCGGCGCCGCTCTGGTCGAGGATCTGCAGCATCTCCGACAGCTCGTGCGGTGCATGCGTGCCTTCCGGTGCCGGCGCGCCGCCTTGCCACGCCCACATGCCTGGCGGGCGTAAGGAGGAACACATCTCATACATGGGAATATGGCATTCACGTTGCGCACCGTGAGAATAAAGTTAGCCTATCTAAAATAATCTTGTTGATATGTTGATAAATGAGTTTGAACTGTAGAGCAACTCAAAATTAAATGCTCTATTGCGTACTAAATAACTGAACACCACTTTTTAGCGGGACCGGGACAAACAGATATATCGGTCTCTCTCTCTACTCTAGGTATATCTGGGACTGATTGAGTGCGACAACGCCGCTTTTAGTGTTGGGTCGCTGTGCTTAAGGTAGGAAAGTTAGTTCAGTCTCTTTTATTCCAGTTTAATGGAAAGACTCATGATCATTTATTTTATCATGACATAATTGGGTTTGTAGTTGTTTATTTCTTACTTGACTGATGGCTTTTGTGACTGATTCATTATTACAACATTTTAATGATAGGGACCAAGGTGACTCATTGCCCTATAAAATATTTTTGTAAAAGAAAAAATTAATATTTTGGGTCAATATCATATGCATTTTTTGAGTGTCATATGCAAATTTTGAATTAGGTCACATCTCATGGTGCGATTGTTTGATGATGGTTTAATAGTCCAATTTCTAAATACTAACGTACAGTCAAGGCACAGATTTCAAGCCAGTGCGTTTCGTCATTATCAACATCAAATTGGAATTATAAGTAGTTTCTCTCTCATAGTTTCTTAGATTTTTCTCCAGAAACTACTTGTGATCCTTTCGGCCGATATTGCCGTCTGGGACCAAAAACATATTGCATACAAATTCCATAAGAAGTGTTCTTGACTGCACAATGCTGATAGTGAGTGCCTAAAATGATGGAGTCTCTCACTTTGGAGAAGATAAGACAACGCCTCGCAACTACGATGTCGTTGCTGACGAACCCCTAAAACTCCATCGCTTCACGGTGTAATCTGTAGTGCAACCTAATAACTGAGAGTTGTCTCACCGTGCGCGGGATGCGGCGGGTGCGCGGGATGCGCGGGATGCGGGTGCGGATGCGGATGGTGCGGATAGTGCGGGTGCGGCAGGTAGGCACCCGCAGTCCCCGCAGCGGACGGCGCGGACGGCGAGCGCACCGGGCTGCCCTCGGCCGCCGCCACCGCCGCCGGCGCCTCGCCGCTGTACGCGTAGCTCTCGCCGCTGCCGGCTCCGCCCTGTAACGCGACTACGTGAACAGGGGAACTCAATGAGACATGCGTCCCCCGATCTACGACCTTCGGACCGGGGCAAAAATTGATAGTGGTGCCCCCTCTCCAGCATTTGAAATATTAATATTACGTTTTAAGCAACATAAATAGCGTTATTAAAATCACACCTTTTTTGTAACCAGCAGCCCTGAAGAAATAAACATTAACGTTTATATATAGGAAAATACATTGCTTCTAGCCCCAAACTAGGATCCAGAAGCAATGTGTCATGTCATAGGAACCAGAAACAACGACGTCACACACATATGCACATCCAAGACCTGGGGTATGAGGCATTTTTGGTGAATATTTAGTAAATTTGGTGGACATTCAGTAAATTTAGAATGAGATAGTATATTGCCGGAGCGGCTGGAAAGTGTGCAAAAGATGGACAAGGCGAGGCTCTCTTAGAGACGAGTCCATATATTGCAGTTTCGGCCGAGACATTACATAGTGCTTTTCACGACTAATGCGAGGGAACAAAATTAATTATGCAGAAAAATATTTTTAGATAAATTAGGTTTGGTGTCCGTCTCTTTGCACCGTCTGGCGGAGCCCGCCCTCAGATGAACGAAACTCTTTGGTCCGCCACCTACCGCTATTGAAAGCACAAGTCGGGCACGCTTTTACCGATGTGACGGCATGACGCACGCTATGTCGGTAAAAACCGCCATCTGTTGACATGTAAGTAGAACAAGCCAACAATGTTTTGTCTTGTCTTGGTTAACTATTTATTGTTTTGTGGCCCCATACCATGACTATCTTTTGCCACATTTCCGAGCTGTGGAGTCAAAATGTATTTTATTGGATGAAACTTTTTACTCAATTTGGTAAACAGAAACATAAGCCTTGAAGAAACATAAAACATGTTCATTTGATTTTGCTCAAACGCGGCTCTTCCTTGACCAGCATTACAACTTGTTATGCCGTATTTACAAGTAATGGCGGAGGGCATCGCGTAGGGTGATGAGTTCCCGTGTGTATTGAGGTCAGCCTCAACATTCGATTCACCTCGCTTGCTGGTTCACATACAAGTCGGGCTATGTCAGCTTTGACCAGTAGAGTGGCAGTTCGAGTGATGGCGGTGTGTGTATGTGTGTGTGTGTGTATGTATGTACTCACCGGACGCAGCGTGGTCCAGGTGGTCTGCGGCGGCGTGGCGGCGGGCGGACGGTGCGGCGAGTACTCGGGCGCGTAGTGCGCGTGTGCCGGGTACCCTCCGCCTCCGCCGCCTCCGCCTCCGCCGCCCGGGGAGCGCTCGCCGCCGGACACGGGCGCTCCGCCCACGGCTGACGTCACTGCGCCTGAACACGGAACACGGAACCAGTTCAGATCCATGGGCATCAAACAATACACTGGTGCCACTTATATTGTTAGAGGTATTGCGGTAAATACATTGCTGATTGTAAAAGCCCCACACTAGGATACTCTGTCGTGGGAACCAGAAACAGCAACGTCACACACGTATAAACATCCAAGATCTGTTTGTTTTTTCCTTCCCAAACGGGGATTCCAACCCGAGACCTTTAGCTTAGGAGGCAGAGCCTAGAACTGCAACGCCACAGACGACGTCACGTCATTTCAGATGGAACTTTAGATAGTATCGCTTGTGGGCTTGGCTTACTTTAAGCATATTTCTCACTGCTGCTGGATAAAGGCCTCTCCAATCCCAGACCATCCTTTATTGTTTTTTATGTAAATATCTGTCCTCTAGAGGAAAATTTTGTCAAGATCATTGTATACCACCACAACTTGCCCTTCAGAACATGTGCCGGTCGAGTAAACAAGGTGCTGCCTCACAAGCAGAGGCGCATGGTCCTCCTCATGTTTGTTGTGTATGTCTGTATGTGTGTATGTGTATGAGTGCTGTGCATGTACCCGGCGGCGCGTGGTGCTGCTGGTGCATGCCGGGCGCAGGCGGCTGGTACACGTCACGGTGCCGCAGATGGAAGTCGTAGCCGCCCTCCTCCGCCACCGGCTCCGCCGCGCTGCCCAGCGACCGGCTGACAATAAACATATTTAGAGATCACACATGGGAGGTGGAACACACAAAGACATGTCGCCACTCAGTAGAATGAGGCACTTAATTATTATCCTGGGCCGTTCATTAATGAGAGGCTTTTAAACAAATGACTAGCCTTTTAATTAAAATAGGGTACCGTCGGAAACGTTTAACAAACAGAGCGTTACCGAAAGCAGGGGGGTCAAGTACAATCGACCGGCCAACCCGACAGGCAGGAATTCAGTTATGTTGCCGCTCGCTTGACTGGCAGTCGTGTCGCGCGCTAGCCGCTCCTCATAAGCAACTTTTCTGTGATTTTTGCAACAACAATGACTTTAGAGTTTCTAAATGAATTGTTTACAAATAAAATTTGATTACTTTTTAATTGAATATCTTTTTGTTTAACTAAAAGTAAACACTTTAGACCCAGTATAAAACAAATGACCATTACATAAAAAAGGAGGTAGGTACCTACCTAGCCTTAGAATTTACCCATAGCCTGAATAAGTACTAATAACAACTCTCTTAGATAGAGTGGACTAAAATTCACAAACAGAAATAATCGCACCTAGGTAACCCTACCGTGATCAAGCGAGACAGGAGTTTACAGGACGACCTTGTGATGTCAGAGTAAAAGAAGCTCTCAGGCGTAGTAATGCGGCGCAATCTAGCCTGCACGGGCGGGGCAACCGATTCTGTAGGTGCTTAGCGATTGTTGTAGGTAGCGCAGGTGCGAGCTAGATTGCACTTTATTGTCGCGCAGTGAGAGTAGCTATTTATTTAAGTGTATTTCAGGAGTAATCTTTCTGTACGTAGTACTATTAAGTATTCTGTCCCGAAAGTCAGCCTTTTGATTCAGAGGAGTGGAGACCCGGCGGGCCTATTCAATTAGTTTTTTGCAAGGTGGTGTCAGCGCAACAGGTGATTTCTGTTAGAGTCAACGTTATTTGCTAACATTGTGCAACATTGGATCAGTCGTAGTGTGTTCTGGTTTTTGTTTCAAAGTTTAGTCTTTGGTGCAATGCAATTGTAAACATGTTGTCGACTCCCGTCATTATTATTTCATTATAATTGAAAAACAATGGTTTCAAATACCTTGGTTGCTTTAGGTCACTTTCTGTCCAAATACTAAAGTTAGGTTGTATGAGGTCACAACTTTACGTACAAACTGGAGCCGAGCGAAGTGGAGCGGAGCGAGGAGATACCATGGTACAAGGCTACACGGACAATCATTTGCCGCACGTTTAGGCAACTCATTAAAGTTACGCTCAATTACATGGCCCGACCTTTGGCCATTTGATTTAATGCCGGCTTTAAGTTAACAGCCTGGGCTGTTGATTAAGAGTCTAATTTATCGAAATGGCGGCGACTTCGATACAGGTTATACGTTACTTGTGGAACGCATCGCAAAGAAAAGGTAACATTGGAAATTATGATTAAAGAAATAGTTTTGGTACTAATAACATGTCTGAGGTTCAGCCAATCCGTGTGGGGATACGTGAAATGTTATGAGATAAACGACGAATGACGATTTGACGACCCGAATGGCCGAGTCGGCAGTGAGCCTGCCTACGAAGCCAAGGGCCGGGTTCGAGTCCTGGTGGGGGCAAATATTTGTTTCACGAGAACGGGTGTTTGTACCCTAGTCATGGTTGTTTATTTATCTAATCATAATATTTATCTTAAGTATGTGTATCGTTGTCCAGTACCCAAGATACAGGGAATCCTAGTTTGGGGCTAGATCAATGTGCGTCAATAGTGTCCAAGGTATTATTATCCAAGGTATTATAAATCAGCAAGTTCCCAGTATGAAAAACGCATTGGTGACACTGTACACTTCTCTTTACATTCTTGACCACGAACAAGGCATAGCATTTTTGACGTTGTGAAACTGAAGTTAAGAATTTCAAATTATAGTCGTTATGAAAGAAAATCACGAAAAAAGTACAAAATACTCACTTGGCTAATGTGTTCGTACAAACTATGTATTCTACGTCATCGTTGTAGGGGTTCAGGAAGGCGAAGGCGGAAGTCCTCAGCCACACCCATTCTCTGTTTTTTGTGCGAAACCGGTACATGAGCGAGATGATCTGCCCTTTTAGTTTGAGTACTGAAAAAAAGATGTAAGGTATAGAACCTTTCGCTCGCTCTAGAAACAACTGGGGTCTGGGGGTGCAGGGGAAGACCTTGGAGACCTTTGTTGGAGAAATAGGACGCTGGTTGAGGGAGCGGGGTTATGTATGACCGTCGCTCTGGGTCATATCTTATGCAGAGGCTTATGCGGCAACAGGAACCTTTGTATCTAATATGTCTCGGGCGGCCTATTCTCTTAGTTTAAAGATAATTTTGTAAATTTTATTTATAATTTATTATTTTTATGCATTTATACATTAGGAGCATAGATTTATACGGCTTTATGTTAATTATAAGTTATTAGGTTTAGAAAGGGATGTGGACTAAGAACCAGCGTTTTGTGTCTGATATTTTACCAAAACACTGCAAATACTGAGCGCATACGGTCTGGTCAACTCAATTAAATTTGTATGGAGATGTCAAAGTTAATCCGTGAATAATGCTAACTCGCTTTCGGGCCTGAGTGTGACAGCTAGACAAGACGCTACTGGAGTATTGAATAACGGGCTGGACGCGCGTACAACTGTGCCTCTGCCAACCCTTATTCGATATATGCAGAAGCCAATGAGCCTTTATATATATGTATAAATGTTTTTCATGTACATATAATATGTTTATTTTAATTTCTCTCCGTGTTACTACAAAAAATGTTACACATAGTTTAACCTCGAAACAAACGACAAATCGACAAACGACATTTTTGTCTTTAAACAAGTGTTGAACAGGAGTTTATTTAATTGTGGTCAGACCCTCTGTGTCCATTATACAGTATGTCCCGTAACTCAACGTCAAGCAAGTATCAGAAGATAGGCCTGTTTACATAGGGTCTGGGAAAATATTAAAATAAATCAATTCATCGAATAAATCACTTGGTTCGTCGATAACTTGCTGTCAAAGTTACTAGAAATGTATGATAGGGAGCAATTTTTTTTTTATTTTTACAAAAAATCTATCTCCTTTTTTTTAATTATATACACAAATACATATTTGCCGGAGGCAGGCCATTTCCTGGGAGTCGCTTGACGTTGCATTACGGGACATCTGTGTAATTTCAACATTGGATGGCGAATTTGAACTTTAAGTTGAGGTTTAAATTCTATGAAAATAAAAATATTTTTTTTATCAAACGATAGATCCTAGTGGGACGATATCGACGAATACCTTGATCGAAGTTGTCCCTCATGTGCTGCTGGTCCTCCGGGTGGTAGAACTCGTAGGCCAGCTTGCCGAGCAGATCCGCGGGCACGTAGCCCAGCACCTGGGCCGCGCGCTGGTCCGCGAACGTGAACCGCCCGTCCGCCGAGTGCCGCGACACGAACTCGATTCCGCCCGTGCACAGGCTCGTCTCCGTCGCGTTAGGCGTTGACGTCACCTGGGGGAAACAGGTATACTCCATGTCAGGATTGATGGCCAGAGGGGAAACAGGAAATCGCGGAGGGGGTGACGTCCCGCACACCCGCAAAGGCCCTGTCACAGTCCACATCGACCCTGTTTATCGATTTCGTTCTTGCTATATATTTAAAATAGCATCGGCTGCCTCTTCGTCTATATGAAAAGGTAAAATCCAATAATCCATTCGAAAGTACTAAAAATTGTGATATTGAAATAAAAATATATTACAAAAAACATGTTGAGAAACTAGAAAATGAATAGGAATATAAAAAACCGGTCAAGTGCAAGGGATTCGTACCACCGTACAATGGTAGGGATGGTGTGGAAGGTATAGTTTGGATTTTACATAGCAAAATGTTGTTTACGAAGTGAAGTTATTGGTACTTTCACACTCCATGTAAGTAACCAGGTACATTCATAAGTTTGTAAGTGGTTTACAGATAAATAAATTATTGTATCTACACACGTATCATAAACCCTCTTTACTGCGTCTAAAACTCGTTAACACCAGCATAATGTAAAACTATTTGGTAAAAACGCATTTCTTATCTGAAAATTTGTACATTATGACCATAATGTACAAAAAAAGAAAAAAAATTGACATTCAAATTTCGAACGCAATTGCGGTTCCTGAACACATCAAAGAGAGCTTATGATATGTGTTTGGATAAACTAGTGTTACATACACTGTACATAATTAGGCATTAAAACTCTTGAGTGATATTATTGTGAAACTCGCCATCGGCTCGTTTCATAAACCCACTCTCGAGTATTAATGCCCTCCATTATGTTGCAGTCACATAAACTACTATTATTCTGTTTTTTTAGTATTTTTTTGTTATAGCGGCAACAGAAATACATCATCTGTGAAATTTTCTACTGTCTAACTATCACGGTTCATGAGATACAGCCTCGTGACAGAAGAAAGGACGGACGGAAGGACGGACGGACGGACGGAAGGACGGACGCACGGACGGACGGACAGCGGAGTCTTAGTAATAGGGTCCCGTTTTACCATTTGGGTACGGAACCCTAAAAAGATCATGTAAATTGGTGTAACCACCAATTTATATGATATATTAAGCGAATGACCATGACCAGCGGAATTACCTCAAACGTGCGAAAATATACTGAATTGCGCGACCACTACCACCACTACCACGTTAGACCCTTCGTGTTAGGTTGAACATGTAAGAACAAATAAACCCAGCGCCCGCTAAGGTGTTTAACCTGTCCTTCGCCGAATCTCATTATGAGGCATCGCGATTTTGAACCTCATGCCTTGATAATAAAATTCAATATCTATAACGGCCAAATGTCAGCTCTAGCTGTTTTTCTGATTTCTACTCGCGCATTTCAGTAATTTTGTCGGGCAAAAACAATATTTTTAGTCGCGCTCAGTTTATCGCGAAATTCAGTCATTATGTCAGGCAAGATCAGTATATTTGTCAATCCAAAACTGTGTTTGCGGTCATGCGTTTAAATACTACCCTTAAACTAAAACAATGTGTCGCTTCTTCACGTATCCACACTGCCAGAGTTGACATTGACACAGGAATAGAGTTGCAGCGAGGGATTCAAGCTGCAATTTGTAGCAGTTTCATGCCTATAGCCAAAATGACAACTCTCTACAAGTTGTATTTTGGGGAGGAAGTATAGATTAGTTTCGTGTATGTAGTTAGTTAGTTACCTGCAGTCGGCCGATGGCAACAAGGCAGCAGTGAGAAGCGTGCAGCTCATCGTCAGCCGGACGATCCATCTGCATACCTGGAAACAGATCTAATGTCCCACATACATAACATTTTGTTTGTTACTAAACATTCTAAAAACAGAATATCAAAATACCTATGAGTATCATTGTTTAGATTGATATAATGTTACCCTGTTACCAATTGAAGACGTGGTCTCAGCGTTCATCAGAAGAGAGGAAACTAAAGAATTTTCAAGTTACTTGAAGTAGTTCAGATCATTCATTCAGAGCTTAAAGCTTCGGCACGTCAAATGTATGGTCAATGGCCGCCACAACGAAACAACAGCGCGGGCTCTCTTTCGAACTCGGTGTGCATGCTTCATAGTTTATTGTATTTGACACCCATCTCGCTGCCGGTGCGTCGCCGGTGGTGTGCCGAAGCCATACTCTCATGAAGCCTTAGCTAGGCCCCTCGCTCTTATGATGTCATAGCGTTCGTCACTGTCCTACTGATGCGTGACGCATCGAGGGCGAGAGCGAGCGAGAGAGATAGGTGGAATTTCTCCATTTCTCGTGGGTGCCATCTTAACTTTGTGGCGCTGAAGAGATTGTCCCCCAAGCCTTCTGAACACGACAAATTAACTTAGAAAATTGAAAATGTTTTCCCATGACATGGCAGCAAATGTCGTACTCACCTGTCGGCGGCCAGTTCTTGATGTAGCCGGTGCAGTGCACCACCGCGTAGTTGTGTCCGTCGTGCGAGGGACCGAGCGAGTTGCGCGCGCGCAGCCGGCCTAGATGTGCGCCCTCAGCCGCACCCCCCACACGCATGCGGCAGATGAAGCCGCGCCGCGAGCCCATCACTTGCCGCATCGATGCTGCCACACAACGATGACAATATCATACTACAGCCGCATGTAGTCGGCGATGAGTTATCGCAACCCAAGCTTATGTCGAACACAGGCCGCTATGTCGCCGTACGTAGTATTAGAGTATATCTACAACATGCTCGTGCGAGTCGAAGTAAGAGATATTTTTCAGCGTAAAGATTGACCTAAACTATGGATCGTAAAGTCAGTACAGGCTCCACGTATTACCAATGAAGTCTCAACAGGAACAATCTCTAGACAGTGTTAAGCATCAAAAACTCACATTGGTGACCTTCCTTCTTGACAGTTCCAGTCTTGAGGTCGAGAATGCGGCCGGTGTTCTGTGGCTCCTGTGTGCTCAACTGTTCCCTGACTTTCTCTACATCGTCCGGGTGCAGCTGGTCGTACAGGCACGATGAATACCATTCACCCTGATAAATCATAACACCATTATTTCATCGATCATAATTTTGTTTATCTACACACGTATCAGCATAATGTTAAACTATTTTGTAAAAACTCATTTCTTATCTGAATATTATGACCATAATGTGTAAATTTTCTACATATTATGACATTCAAATTTCGAACGCCGACGCCCGCCTGCGCTGCATGAAAACTCTCAAGTGATATTATTATGAACCGCATGTTTGACCGGCATTGTGGCATTGAGTTGTTTAGCTTGTTCAGTAGTAACAACTTCACAGAAAAAGTAGGGGCGGCACGCAGGCGGGCGTCGGCGTTCGAAATTTGAATGTTATAATATGTCGAAATATTGATACATTATGGTCATATTGTATCAACATTCAGATAAGAAATGAGTTTTTACCAAGTAGTATATCATTATGCTGGTCGTAACGTGCGGTTTTTGGACGCAGTAAAGTGGGTTTATTATATGTGTGTAGATAAACTACTATAATAAAATACTTTTTCCCAAACATGCAATGAAATGTCGTCATTACGTGCGTTATAACAAGCTTGGAAGTATCACGATTCGGGCCGCACGACTCGAGAGGACTGTAAAGGAATTTCATTCAAAATTGCAGGCCTAGGCCTGAAGTTTTTAGGGTTCCGTACCCGAAGGGTTCCAAACGGGACCCTATTACTAAGACTCCGCTGTCCGTCCGTCTGTCCGTCCGTCCGTCTGCCACCAGGCTGTATCTCAAGAACCTAGTTAGCTAGAGTTGAAATTTTCACAGATTATGTATTTCTGTTGCCGCTATAACAACAAATACTAAAAAACAGGATAAAAGAAATATTTAAGGGGGCTCCCATACAACAATTCTTTCAATACCACATACAAACTTATGGATGCACCTGGTTACGTACATGGAGTGTGAAAGTAACCGCACCAATAACTTTGTAAACAATATTTTGCTGTGTAAAATCCAAACTATTCACTCCTCACCATCGCTTCCATTGAACGGTGGTACGGAACCCTTCGTGCGCGATTTAGACTCGCTCTTGACCGGTTTTTTTTTATTTGATGCTCAAATCACGGGCGCACGGAGCTTGCGATTAGTTAATTTTTAAACTTGAATTTGTATTTTGAGTGGAGCATTTTTTTATTTCATTGCATATGTTTGAGAAAAGCACTTTACATGCCTCTGGAGCTCTATTTTTGAATCACTCGCCTCGGAAGCGAGCGCTCTCTAAGCGTCACGATTGGTGGAGCTTAGCTAAGTTGTTTGATATGAACCAATCGTTGCGCTTGGCGAGCGCTCGCCACGAAACGAGTGATTCAAAAATAGAGCTCCTGGCCGTGAAAAGGGCTTGCCGGCTTCGTATCACTATCCGTCTATACCTACTCGGCCGACAAGCCCTACTTTCCCGGCGTGGCGTCTGCAGTAATGTACTATAATGATGAATAGAATATACCTGTGAGTAATTAAGTACTGGCGCTATACTATCACTGACGTATATGACTCGCCCGGTGTCGCAGCTTATAACGAATAAGAATCCATCTGCTGCCTCGAGGATTAAGTGCTTCAATTCCTGGTCTGTCAAAAACGACGGTTTGTAGGTGCCGTCTGTTGACGTATTTCCCGTGCCTGCAATATTGAAAACTAATGATTAAAGAAAATTTATATTCTATATTTCCAGCACAAATATTGATACCAGTTTTAGAAATCGATGAATGTGCAATGACCTAAACAACTCCAGGTCATTCTAATCTAAAAGATAATCTACATCTAATTTCGAGAATTTTGCTGCGGGAATGTTTCTCTTTGCAATGGGAAGTTGCTGGCTTATTTGTATAACTAGCCTTATTGAGCTTACTATGGGCCTAGTTCGATTTGTTTAAGATTGTAATCAAATATTTATTCATTTATTTGAAAGTGTTGATTGATCATGGATACCAAGTAAAATTGTAAATGTTACCTCTCAGCGCTTTCATATGCGCGACGGCCATACGCAGTATGGTCAGTTTGTCGGGCTTGCGTGCCAGTGCCGAGCACGTGGGCACCATGTCTGACAGTTCAGTTATGTAGGCCGTCATCTTGTTGCGGCGGCGACGTTCGATTTCACAATGATTCTCTCGGCTGCAACGAATAGGGATAGTTCTATGATCATGATTGATGCTTCATCTATGCCTAACTAGTTGAAATATTCTTGCCCCCTCGAACCTAAGATTTCGTTTAACTACGAGAAAATATAGGCGCGCCTGATGCAGAGGACATGTGGTATTATAGAGAAATAGAGATAGAAGAGGGAAATTGAGTGACCGAGAGATGTAGAAGGCCGGGAGAGCCAGCTTGCGTCACATGCTGTCCCACATGGTCCACAGCGATTAGGGACTGTTTTTTGCTAGATTGTAACCTTTAATATTTTTTAACTTCACAAGATATTGAAGGTGCACATTTAGCGCGTCATCATGATTCACCATCAGGAATGTATGTCAATAAAATAGAAACCTACGCGCCATGTGGCGCCACCAAGTAATAGATCGTTAAAAAACAATATCATTAAGATTCTTCATAAAAAGGAAAGGAGGTATTGGCGTCTCGCGTGATAGATAAGACACGTTTTTCAATCACACGCTAAACCAACAATGGTGGTGTTATGGGAAGAATATTTAACTTTCAATTTAAAACGGTCATTGTAACATGGTTATTAGCCATTACTTACATAACAAATTGATGTTCATTGTTAGCTTGAGAAAATGTTTTAACAAAACCTTATCAGTAAGCAAATATGTAGTAAAACCACAGTAAAATTGTTACATGTAAGTACATTGTTTGTAGGTACCTGTTAAAAGTGCCTATGAGGATTAATATTAGTTAGATATTTGTTGTTCTTGGATTAATTTTTCTCATTGCTTTATATTGAGGGCCAGAAAGACAGCACCGGGGGTAGGACCCTGCCAGTTATTATTAGTATCTCACCTTGCAAATCTTTCCTTGTCTTGAATGTTGTCTTCTTCCATCCTTGTGTATTTGCCCCCGCTCGCGTCGTCTTCATCGGACCTGGTATCAAACATAGAGAAACATATACTTTACATACATACCTAATTAATAGAAATGTTTTTGGGCATAAAGTTCTAAAAGTGCGTTGAAAAAACAAAGAGGCTAATAAAAAGTGACATCTGATTTTCAGCAACATTATTAATGTAAGAAGACTATCAGTAGGCTTATTTTATGTTATTCTCTCATCTGGGAATTTATATCAGAATACTTTTCAAACTGACAAATCAACCAATAGAAATTCCTAGATGTCAGAGAGTACATACATACATTATAAGGCTACAGGATATTATGGTAAGCATGAAATGAGGTTCTGGAAAGCAACAACTAATTTTAAGTATTAAACGGGTGACATTATAATAATTAAATTTAATCAGTAGATGCAGCTTTGTCCATGCAATGATTGGTGAGTTTGTTTAAAGTATTGGATGTGTTAAAACAAAACATAACAAATTTGGTGATAGTTTCTCAAAGTAGTGAGACAGCAACTCACCCGATACTGCCAGCACGGCGCTTTTGTATATCCTTGGCTGGCTCAGCCCCTATAAAACAATTATTATTTTTCAGTTGCCACTTTCCAGAGCCAGAGATCAATATTTCATGCTATTCATATTGTATTATTGTCAGTGAGAACCATTACAATCTAAGAAAACATGGGGTGAGGTTATGCACATTATGAAAGATGACAGGGCGGTTGTTGTATCACAGAATTATCAGATTCCTGATAAAGAGCGCTACTTCCAGGAACTTAAGGTATAATCATTTTGATACATTTGTATATCATATAATTATCAAGTTATGTAATAGAATGATGCAAGTGTACCTAGTTTAAAAAAAATTAAATAGCTTTTTCAAGCATTCGGGACCGTGGGGATGTGGGAGTATTAGGGTGGGGAAATGACGAATTTCCCGTTTTTTTTAAACGTCGGATGTCGTACACAGTCTCACGCAACCAGGACCAAACAAAAAAATTGTTCCTATTTAGCACATATTTAATGGCGTCCACATGCTATCTTAGTCTTTGTCTCTGTGTCCCTTTCTTACAGTCTGTCATGGCGACACGTGTGGTTGTTTGGGATCATTTGGTTGGGAGAATAATTGTGAAATTTTCAATAATTTGCGTGATATTATTTTTAAAAGTGCTGGGGTGGGGACTGCTGTGTGACTCTTACAAACTATTTCCTCGTGATTCTCTAAAAATAGCACCGATTAGACACTATAGATCGTGTGTAATTTGTACAAAAAGATATGGTCGACAAAATTTTATTAAAAGGAAATTTATGACAAAATTTCCTATAGATGAAGATCATGAAGTACAACTTGACTAAAATAATAAAGTATTTTGTCCCCTTGAACTATCAGCGAGACTAAAATTATACTCTATCTTTCTGAAATGAGAAAAAATATTTGTATGTTTGTAAACAAAAGTGATGTAAATTTTCACTCTATCGATAAACGGATTAAGTGTTGTTCGGGAACCGAACACCTTTTGCTGACGCCTGTATAGTCGGCCACTCGCGATTACTTATTTTCAGTGCATTTTACGGAACCGCGCGTGACGGGTGCATTCATAACATTTCAACATTTCCTCATTAACTATTCGTGAATTAAAGCCACTTCAGTGTTCAAGCTAACATTGTGTATCAATCAACAACCCCAACAAGGCATCAACCCAAACATTGGTCCTTCGAGCCACTCGGTTGGACTTCGTGCGTGATTGCAATCGGTTCACTGGCTTCCCAGAAGCGGGTTCCACCAGTTGGATTGAGAAGGGCAAACTTCACGTGTGAAGCTCGCCGGGTAATCAGCAAAAAAGGAGTGAGTGCCGAACAACAAACATCTAAACATTTCGAGAGAGTCGGAGAACATTAACATTAAACAACAACAATTATCTTAACATTCCAAGAGCGACAGAAAACATTAACAACCAACAATGGAGGAATTAATGAGCAAACAAGTGGAGACGACGGCAGCCATGGAGAAATTGCTGGTCAACTTCAAAAAAGAAAAAACTGAGAGTAAGCCAACCATAGCAAGTAAAAGGATTGAGAAACTGACGGAGCTGTTTCGTGAATTTCACGCGAATCATCTCATCCTTTGTCAGTATGAAGATAAATCGCACGATTATTTCAAAGGAGAACATTACGAGACAACAAAAATATTTTACTATGAAACATTAGCCTATTTGGAGAAATATGTGAAGCTACAACAACAAACATCTGGAACGTCGAAGGAGATCACTAACATTGACAAAAAATTAGACGACAAGCTGCGTAAGCAGACGGCTAACTACAAGGCTTTTCAGCGAACAATTACGAACATAGATGTAGAGGCGATAACAGAGAAATGGGAGTTTGAAGATGCTCTGAAGACTTTGGAAACGCGTTGGTCGACAATCGACTCATTGCATTGGGAACTAGAAGGTTTGCTTAATGAAGAGGATAATGAACAGTTCGAGGCATTATTTAACAACAACGAGAAGCAGTATAATAAACTGAAAAAGAACCTTAATTCAAAAATGTGGTCAGAAACCCACAGAGACAAAACAACCCCTAAAATGGAGGTACCGGTATATCATGGAAATTACAACCAGTGGATGTCTTTTAAAGACCTCTTTACTGAAACTATTCACAAGAATGCTTCGTTGTCTAACGCACAAAAGATGCAGTTTCTGAAAGGGAAGGTACGTGGAGAATCTGAGCGTCTGATACAGCACCTCAATATTAGCTCTGACAACTATACCGTGTGCTGGGACATTCTGAACCATAGGTACAACAACAAACGCCTTATTTTCACAACGTATATCAACACACTATTAGAAATACCAAACATGAAACACCAGTCCCTAGAACAGATCAAGAGGATGCACGATGTGGCCCAAGAAACACTCAATGCGATCAAGAACTTAGGAGTAGATATAACAACATGGGACCCACTAATTGTACATATTTTGGATTTGAAATTGGATAGCGAAAGCCACTCAGAGTACATAGACTCTTTAAAAAATCGCCGCGAGCTACCAATATTGAGCGATTTTATTGATTTTCTGGAGGGAAAATTCACCGCTATGGAAACAAGTCGACGAAAAGGAGAGAACAATCAACAAAGAGCATCTTACAATCATCATTATCAGCCAAGTTCATCATCTTCAAATAATACTCGAACAAATATTTCGAACAATAAAGAAAGACCGCCAGTAACAAAATCAACATTCAACGTGACGACAATAAAATGCCCACTATGCAACAACGAACATGGCCTGTATAACTGCAAATACTTCCTAGAATTACAAAATGATAGAAAACTAAAAAAAGTACGAGAACTTCAAGTTTGCATCAACTGTTTATTCAGCCACAATGGCAACGAATGTAAATCATCAAAAACATGCCGCAAATGTAACAAGAGACACAACACAATAATTCACGATGCACTGAACTGCAATAACAACTCACACGTGTCGAAACAAAGTGATTTGAACATGACAGCGGAGGTCTTGTTGTCAACCGCCATGATAAAAGTGAAGGGAAGCGATGGTACTTATCATCTCCTGAGAGCGCTGGTGGACCAAGGGTCACAAATTTCCATCATTACGGAGAAAACAGCCCAGTTATTAAAAATTAAACGTGTCAACTGCAAGGGATCAGTTTGTGGTATTGGAGAGAAAGAGACAAATGGAAAGGGAATGATGCACATAGAATGCAAATCTATACATAATGATTACACTTTTAACACAGACGTCATCATAATGAACAATCTGGTCGGTAACTTACCTAACAAAACATTTGCAAAGCCGGAATGGACATCAATCAAAAATATTTCATTAGCCGACCCGGAATTTTACATTTGCCGCCCAGTTGACGTGTTACTTGGAGCAGAAATATATTCACAAATTATACTCAGCGGAATGATTAAGGAGAATGACTCACGTCAGCCGCTCGTACAACAATCACATCTTGGTTGGTTACTGTGTGGAAACGCCAAGACATACAAATGCAACATAGTGAGGCAAGATTTAGATGAGATTAAAAAGTTTTGGGAGTTGGAGGAGATCAATGAACAGTCAAACTTATCAGTAGAAGAGCAACATTGCATAACATACTACAACGAAACAACTACCAGAAAAGAAAATGGGAGATATGAAGTACGATTACCACTCAAAGAAGACATCGAGACAAAACTAGGGTCGTCTAAACAGACTGCCTTAACACAATTTAAAAATTTGGAGAAAAAGTTTCAGAAACAAAGTAAATTAGCGACGGATTATAAAACATTTATGGAGGAGTACGGAGCCTTAAATCATATGAAACCGACAAATAGCAACGAGACACCTGAGTACTACATGCCGCACCACGGGGTCGAGCGAATCGACTCGCTGACAACGCAATATAGAGTTGTATTCAACGCATCAAACAAAACATCTACAGGATGTAGTCTTAATGACTTAATGTATACAGGACCGAATTTACAGGTTGACCTACAAACACTTTTGCTCATATGGAGACAATACCAATATGTTTACACGGCAGACATAGAGAAGATGTTTCGCATGATACTAATAAATGAAGAAGACCAAAGATACCAGAAAATTATTTGGAGATCAGACTTAGAACAACCCATACAAATATTTAGTCTATCAACAGTCACGTACGGAACACGCGCCGCGCCGTTCTTAGCAATGATGACTCTGAAAAGATTGGCAGCGGACTCACGAGAGCAATATCCTGAAGCAGCCAAAGTTGCAGAATCAGCATTCTACATGGACGATTTGCTGCATGGATCAGATACGATTGAAGAAGGAAAGAAACTGATAAGAGAGTTGGACTTATTGATGAAATCAGGCGAATTTAATCTCAGGAAGTGGTCCGCAAGTGAACCGCAACTACTGGCAGATATCAAAGAGGAACGTAACCGGACAGAAGACACAATTTTCAATTTTAAAACAGACAACATTAGTAAAACATTGGGATTATGCTGGAACTCAGATAAAGATACTTTCACGTTTCAATACAGCATTCCAGAACAGAGAGGGAAACATACAAAAAGAAGGTTGTTGTCCGAGATATCGAAACTGTTTGATCCAATGGGATGGCTGGCCCCCATTACAACAAAACTAAAACTTTTATTCCAACAACTATGGAGTGAAACCATTAAGTGGGACGACGAAGTACCGGAAAACATTCAGAAGGAATGGGCAAGGTTAAAGGCGGAACTTAACCTCATTAACGAAATCGAAATTCCCAGATGGATTGGAAGCAGAAGGGGAGATATAATAGAGCTTCACGGCTTTTGCGACTCGTCCTTAGTCGCATTCGCCTGTGTGGTTTATGCTAAGATTATCAACAAACAAACAGTGGTTCTGGTGTCAGCCAAAACAAAACTCGTTCCACACAAAAAAGCATCAACACTTCCTAGAATGGAGCTTAACGGAGCCTATTTACTGGCAAAACTAATGAGAAAAATTGCAGAAGCATTACATCAACATAAACTTGAGATCTATGGATGGACGGACTCGATGGTGACATTAGGTTGGTTACAAGGAGAGCCGAGCCGATGGAAACCATATGTGGCGAATCGAGTTCAAAAAACAACAGAAGTCATACCGGGTCAAAGTTGGAGGTATGTGAACACGAAAGAAAACCCTGCTGACGCAGCGAGTCGGGGTCAATACCCTATACAGCTAAAAGACAACACATTGTGGAAAAATGGGCCTTCTTGGCTGTCAACATTTGAGAAAGAAAATACCGAGCCGGAGAATTACACAACAGAACAGGAGATGTGCAAAAAACAATCAACAGTCGTTATGGAACGAGAGAAACATTTGATCGACGATCTTTTAATCAATCATAGCTCATTCAATAAAATAACACGTATTGTAGCTTGGCTACTAAGGACAGCTGCACCGAGTAAACGTAACAAATTGCCAAGCTATCTCACGTTACACGAGTTGGCCGCCGCAAAAACGCTGATCGTAAAATACGTGCAACATGCAGAGTATGGAGTGGAAATCGAACGATTGCGAAAACATAAACAAATAGAGGCGAAAAGTAACATTTTGAGCTTGAATCCGTTCATTGACGAATTAGGAGTTTTACGAGTTGGTGGGAGGTTGGAGAACGCGAACATAAACAAGGAAAGGAGACACCCAAAAATCATACCACGAGGGAGTCGACTGGCAGAGCTTTTGATAGATGAAGCTCATCAACTAACATTTCACGGAGGTCCACGCCTGACCTCGGCGAATCTCAGGCAGCAGTTCTGGATCCCTGGAGGAAACAACGCAGTGAAGAAACAGTTGCGTAACTGCGTGACTTGCAGAAAAAACAATCCGAGCAAACAAAACCAAATAATGGGAGATTTACCCGCAGCTCGGGTAGAGCCTGCACAACCCTTCTACCAATGTGGGGTCGACTACACCGGGTTTGTGGAGATAAAGGCGAACAGAACAAGAAACGCAAGGTCACTGAAAGGCTATATCGCCGTGTTCATTTGTATGGTGACCAAAGCCATTCATCTGGAGTTGGTGTCAGACCTTACCAGCTCAGCATTTCTAGCAGCATTGAGGAGGATGGCCGCCAGGAGAGGAGCCCCCGGCCACCTGTACAGTGATTGTGGCACTAACTTTGTCGGCGCTAACAGAATAATACAGGAAGAGTATGAACAAGTGAAACAAACATTGGATGACAATTTTCGAGGAGTTTTGGAAAACATGAACATAACATGGCATTTTAATGCGCCCGCTTGGCCAAGCGCAGGAGGAATTTGGGAAAGAGCAGTGCGTAGCCTCAAACACCACTTGAAACGTGTAGTCGGACAACAACGCCTAACATTTGAAGAATATTCAACAATATTATCGCAACTCGAAGCTTGCTTGAACTCCCGGCCTTTGTGCGCCCTGACAGAAGATACGGACGACTTGGATTTCTTAACTCCCGCACACTTCTTAACCGGGAGAGCAGGTGTAACAGTGATAGAAACCAGAGAGGATGCGAGAACAAGATGGTTCCTAACAACTCAGATTTTACAACAAATATGGAAGAGATGGAAAGACGAATATCTAACACAACTAGCAGCGAGAAATAAGTGGTTACAACCAAAAAGAAACGTCCAAGTAGGCGATTTAGTGACCATTCGAGAAGATAACATGCCTGTCGGAAAATGGGCAATGGGCAGAGTGGTTGAGATACATCCAGGAAGAGACGGTTACGTGAGGGTAGTGACATTGAAAACAGAGACTGGATATATCAAACGCCCCGTAGTCAAGCTCAACTTGCTCCCAATACAATCCGAAGAACAAAAACAAGATGACAGCGAGAAAAATGCAAAGAACAGCAATAACAACAACCGTCAGCAAACAAACTGTAGCCGCAAGCCGCTCTCCAAACTATTCGCGGTGGTAACAGCAATAATATTTTTTGCTTCATTCATATCAGGATCGAGCGCAACATGCAACGTCACAAAACTCAACAACAACCAGTCGCTTTATTTCGACCCGCTCGCAAAAATGCAACTACTAAATGATCAATGGACACTCGTGACATACTATGATATGAGTCCATACTGGGCCGGAACACAAACAACAGAAAAACTCTTAAAATATCTCGAAAATATGTGTAACAGTCTGGAAATAAACAATAAGTGTAACATGATCATACCTCAACTGAGACATGAGTTCAATGAGCTGGAGTACTACGACCAGCTTTTGTCAACTCAGCATTTCACGGAGCAAGCGAGACGCCGCCGCCGCCGCCGCCGCAGAGGTCTTATCAACGGTGTCGGTTACCTTGCTAATAGCCTTTTCGGGGTACTAGACGAACATTTCGCAGAACAGTACTCACGCGACATAGCGCTTATTAAGAAAAATCAATCTCATCTAAAGAAATTATGGATTAATCAGACGACAGTGTTGGAGTCGGAACATAATCTACTAAAACGAACGGAGGAAATCATGGAAAAACAACATAAAATTATTAATAAACATTTGAACAGTCTTGACGCAGCAACAAAAAATATTCTGAAGGAGATTAACATTGCAGAGAAAGAAAGAGACTTTACATTGACAGCTATTGCAGCGACAAACATACTACAAATCTTAAGAGAAATACAGAATATGATGCTGGATACCATATCAGACATATTTAAGGGACAGTTTAACCTACATTTATTGACGCCAAAACAACTTCAAGAACAATTGTTTAATTGCTAACTGGATTATTATCGAGCGAAGTAACATTACCGATTGAAAACATACATACAGACTTTACGAAGCTTTACAAACTTCTAAAAGTTCGAGCAAGAATGACACAAGATTATTTCATCTTTGAAATCAGAATCCCCCTAGTCAGCAGAGAACAGTATGATCTATACCACGTCATTCCAGTGCCGCAAGTGCAACAATCAAATATGATATCAATCGTGCCGATTTCCGAGTATGTGGCGCTAAACCTACAAAAGGACAGATATATACCCGTAACACAGGAGAATATACAGAAATGCATAATCGAAGACAGTTCAACATTCATGTGCAACCTTCAAAACCCTATATACAAGATGAAGTCTGATATTGATTTGTGTGTGCAAACAGAGAGCAAATGTGAAATAAACGTCGCTAAGTGTAAAAATAACTGGGTCGGACTTATGAAAGAAAACATTTATCTATACTTCTGTTGCGAGCAATGCCAACTACGAACAATATGCGGAGATCGCGTTACCGCACACCAGCTGACGCATACAAGTGTCATTAGCCTCGATGATTACTGCATAATCAAAACAAAGGACTTTACGATCTACGGGCACAAACACTACAGAAGTCAATTAAACATTAAAGATGAGTTTCAACCTTCAATCATAGCCCCGATCTATCACATAATTAACATTACGATAGAGACGCAAGATGGAAATGCGACAAATGAAACTAAAGAAAGAGATCGGTTATCTCAGGACATCGAAGCGAAGCTGAGGCTAATGAAACAGAGTCAAAGTGATGAAGATGGAACCCAGGTCTCATACCATAATATTCACCACTACGCACTGATCTACGGTATCATTGTACTGTTAGTGCTGGCATGGTTATGGCGTCGATCACGTCGTAGTTGGAGAACACCCCAGGCACCAGCAGCAACGACGAGCGAGCCGGCTGTGACCGCCCCTTCCCCCGCCTCCGCCCAGGCCCCAGCTAAACACAACTACAATCAACATCGTCATAGTGCACCAGCGAATGACTTCAACATGGACAATGGGAAATCCCCAGTGTTTCGCAAAATAGTGTTTAGTGATGAATAAATATTTTACATAATTACATAAGTACTAACATTAACATAATTTCCTATATTGTAACATGATTTGTAATTTTCTTTCTTGTTTAATCACCACATTAACTACTAACATTTAACAGGAAAGCACCCAGAACGCTTATCTTTGCCCCCCGGGAATATGTTCGGGAACCGAACACCTTTTGCTGACGCCTGTATAGTCGGCCACTCGCGATTACTTATTTTCAGTGCATTTTACGGAACCGCGCGTGACGGGTGCATTCATAACATTTCAACATTTCCTCATTAACTATTCGTGAATTAAAGCCACTTCAGTGTTCAAGCTAACATTGTGTATCAATCAACAACCCCAACAAGGCATCAACCCAAACATAATCGATAAACTTTACCTTATGATGCTGTTATAGTGGATATTTTGGAATAGTTTTGCATCGATGCTGTTGCGTACAGTCAGAGACAAGACTCTTTACACTTTTTCTTATGATCGCATTTTTCATTTAGTAATTTAAATTAAACATCTTCTGGTTTTTATGTAAATAAGTAATAGTTTTGTACGTGATGAAACTCTCCGCGCGGACGCATAGAAACCGTTTCAGAGTTTTACTGAAATTCACGGAGAAGTCGACGATCTCCTTGTCCACGCGGACCCATATAAATCGAGCCTAAGTCTCAATCTTCTTGTTGTTTTGTAAATTGAACTTAAAATTGATGCTTTTGTTAATTGTAAGTAAAAAAATTCGTTTTTTTAATTGAAAATTTGTGATGTAAATAATAAAAAAAAAAGTTTATTGTCTTATTGTTAGGTACGATAAATGTCTTCTCATATGATTAACCCAGGTTGCCCCTGACGATAATTTATCGATATCGATTTAATCAGGAACTACATTTTGCCATCCCTAATTGTACTCGTAATGTTGGTATGACGTATTTTGACATTTAATTTTTTGCTGTATTGGTATTGCTAGTTGTGCTAATTAGATTACATTTCCAAGTAAGGAAGTCCCGTCTCTTAAAACGGTAGTGATTATATTATCTTTGGTCGTACATAATTCGCAAAAAAATCCTCGTTTTTCCGAATTAAAATTGACCTTTTGGGCTTTTTTCAGTATAATAATATCGCAGTAATCGGGGTGGGTACCGCTTCACCCTGACAAAGATGCCCCTGAAAGGGTAAAGCAACGTTCTTGAGAAAA
The DNA here is from genome assembly GCA_949825045.1 of Argyresthia goedartella. Classification (NCBI taxonomy): domain Eukaryota; kingdom Metazoa; phylum Arthropoda; class Insecta; order Lepidoptera; family Argyresthiidae; genus Argyresthia; species Argyresthia goedartella. The sequence goes on from OX463810.1 coordinate 20,700,344, forward strand.
ATATGTTTTTGGTTATATAATTTTCGCTACGAAAGTGACCTACATCGCATTATTATTTCGAAATCGCCTTAGCTCCGGCTGCTACTGGGCTGCGGCGATCTCCCCGCACTGCATCGCACCCACGCTCGCCTCCGCAGCAAGCCGTCTCACTCGGTGCAAAGCAGTGCGCGGTCGCCTGCGCCCCTCCGCACCTCCAGCTCATAAAAAAACACTCTAGAGTGTAGCCTGCCTAGGTAGTGGGGTGCCCTGATTCGGATCATCTATTCTGAAACGGCGAATCTGAGAATTTTCTGCGAAATATGCACATAAGGTCAAGGTCAAGGTCAATGAAGTTTGAACGACATCGAACATAAAAAATGGCAAAACTGAGAATTTTCTGCGAAATATACACGCAAGGTCAAGTTCAAGCTCAAAGTCAATGGCCACGAAGTCAATGAACGTTCAACGACATCTAACGTTTACGTTCGTCGTTTCCCCACCCTAATACTCCCACATCCCCACATTCCCGAAAGCTTGAAATGGCTATTTAAAAATAAAACTCGAAAACTAATTATTTCCGACGGTTCGTGTATTTTGAAATCATCTATAATCCACTAATAAAGCATAGAAAAAATCAGCAGATGCATCTGAAATGGCCGTCTTTCTAAAGGTTAACCAGCAAATCAAGCACAAAATCGAGGTGGGCCAACGAGCAATGGAGCGTTCCATGTTAGGTATCTCTCTCCTTGACCGGGTGCCAAACGTCGAAATTCGACGGAAGACGAAGGGTGAAGATGTAGGCAAGCACATAACGGGACTGAGGTGGAAATAGGCGGGACACTTGGCTAGACGGGATGACGGACGGTGGACCAAAGCAGTCACAGAGTGGTGGCCAAGGGGAGCGACAAGGCCAGTGGGCAGACCACCTGCCTGACGGTCCGACAATATACTAAAGTCGACAGGATCTCAATGGATGCGGTTGACACAGGGCCGTAGGGGTTGGCGATATTTTGGTTTCAAGAAAACTTAACCACTCAAAATAACAACATAGCATCACGCCGTGACAGGGGCTACCCACTATGGAGTAATGAAGGTTTCCTAATGATGATTTCTTTCATCTTTAGAACATCCGTATAATGTACTAACACCAACCAACCAAAAAATAAAACAAAAACAAAGGGAGAATAATATTACGTCTGAACGTGGATTCGAACCCAAAACCCTGTGATTTCGATACTGACAGGCCTCGCCTATACCTACCGCGATACGCACCTACAGCGCGCGACAACTTGAAGTTGCAAATCAGTCCCCCACAGAGTAGTACACGCGTACCTAGACGACGGTTAGTATATCATCGTTGCAATGCAAGATTTATTGCTCCAACAGCACTGTACTCTTCTTTATAATGGAAAATCTTAACAATAATAATTGCGCGGACTGCTGTCGTAATAAACAGAAGGATTCAAAGTTTTAATTTTTTACTAAACCGAAAGATCACTCCAGCAAATAGATTACTTTTGCTTCAAAAAAACATTGACTTTACTGCACCATGTCCATGTTTTCCGACACTATACCTTTTAAAATTGTTTGTTCGATTTCGAATTTTCGCAGCACTGAAGTTTAATTAATAATAATAAGAAATAAAATATAAGAGATGGTAAGAAATACATACAACACTACATTAAAGTTAAACAATTTTATATACAATAAATGCTTCTTAAGATGTGGTTATTTATTTTACGTCGCTTCTACAACTCTGACGCTTGAGCTGTGGTGTAGATACATTTTGAACACAAAGGAATTGCGCTCTTGTGAGCTTAGTAGTAAGGTGCTATTTGGAATGCACAAGGTGCGTTGGAAATTTTGTAGGCTATTATTACAATGGCGGCATTCTTCGAGATCAAAGGAGTGCAACTTCTGATTACTTTTGCTTCAAAAAAACATTGACTTTACTGCACCATGTCCATGTTTTCCGACACTATACCTTTTAAAATTGTTTGTTCCATTTCGAATTTTCGCAACACTGAAGTTTAATTAATAATAATAAGAAATAAAATATAAGAGATGGTAAGAAATACATACAACACTACATTAAAGTTAAACAATTTTATATACAATAAATGCTTCTTAAAATGTTGTTGTTATTTATTTTACGTTGCTTCTACAACTCTCGACGCTTGAGCTGTGGTGTAGATACATTTTGAACACAAAGGAATTGCGCTCTTGTGAGCTTAGTAGTAAGGTGCTATTTGGAATGCACAAGGTGCGTTGGAAATTTTGTAGGCTATTATTACAATGGCGGCATTCTTCGAGATCAAAGGAGTGCAACTTCTGTACGTCTAGTACTATTATATATTCTGTGATAATGACTTCAAATCAATTGAAGTGTCTCTACAACCATGTGATAAGCTGCAAAATCTACAATCATATATGAATCATCTAATGGTTTTTTATATCGCGGGTGTTGTTAAAACACGTCTCTTGTATGGGGACCCCCTTTAATTTATAAAAAAACTGCTGCACTCCGAGGAAGTTTTCGGTACCTGGCGTCAAAATGCTGGAATAACCTGCCCCCACCTCTACGAAAAATAGGTTCCAAACAAGTTTTCAAGAATGCTATTTAAACCTATTAAATTTACAGAAGACAAGTTGATGCTTCACATTTTAGTGACAGCTTTTTGCCCCGGCATCTTTCCATACCCTGGCATTATTTCCTTGTATAATATATATAGATATATCGAGGCATTTATATTTGGCCCAAATCAATAACAGCAATGGCTGCCCAATAAAATGTGATGTTCATAGTGTTGTGTAAAGATAAGTATTTCTGGACCCAGTAGACGTATCCGAACTCGGAACGACATAATTCCGGTCCGATCTGACTAAATTAACATACTCCATAGTCCGGCGGAGTCAAATCTACAAAAAGGATTGAGGAACCAGAGAGAGAACAACTCCACATCTCCGGTCTGGCGGAGTTGGACGGTCGTCGGTGCGACGAGGATTGAGGAATGAGCTGAGCGCCTCATTCTACCGACTCGGCCCTCTCTGTATCTCACTTTCCGTCCTGATAATGCCCGATATATTGTTATCTACATGAAAGATTAAAATGTAATTTATTCAAAAATGGTAGAGATTAGAGAATTCAATATTATAAAAAATATAATAGGTTATATATTTGCCACATATATTAACGTGATATTTATTCGTGATATGGCCTGTTTGTTTGTCCTGCTTAAATAAATAACATTATATTATATACTGACTGATTATAAGTAGGTACCTACTAAATATTGATCACCAAAATGTCTAATGATTATCATTTTATATAGTTATAAAACCTTTATTTTTTTTATTTATCAACCTAAAATCAAACATAAACCAACCAATCAGCTTTGGTTAAGCCTAGGTTTAGTGGGTCAAAACCAGAAGTCGTATTTATTATTAAATACCTACTTTGGGCTTTAACTGAGGAGCTTGAGCAACCAGTTAAACCAAGAATAAACTGCTCTTCTAGCTTTAGCTGTAACAAAGACATATCATTCATTTGATATTTTACTGACCATTGAGCTCCATCATTTTAGATTATTTTTTTATTTTTTTATTTATTTACATAATCTATTTGTGCCATTACAGCAAATCCAAGTCGACACAAATATACAAAATTAGAAAATACAATACAATTCAATTATTACAAATTAATTTACCATAATTATGTCAAATATAATAAGTTCAATTCAATCGTATAAATGGAGTTACCATATTATCATTATATCCATAAACATTCGAGAAAATAATTACAAGACCACACTATCATGCAATCTTCTCACATAACCTTCCACATTCTCGCACAATATCCCTCCATGCATCACCAAACAGATCATTCAATGGTGCTGCGGCCAACAGTGCATTGAGGCTATTCCGTGCCCGGACCAGCGGAGACTGCAGGCGCGCCACCGTGCGGTGCTAGCCGCCCGCTAGCAGCTGGTGCCTACGAGCGCGTAGGTAGTTGTCAGGCACGTAAAGCGCGCATACGGCACTGACAAGCGCTGCGCAGTCACTGTCGCCTCGCAATAATCGACACACAATCAGAAGCTGTTCGGTGTTACGTCTTACCTCTAGTGAGTTAAATCCAAGCATACCTAAAATAAAATCGGATGGATAAAGGTAAGGGTAGTATCCAAATTTCCACTTATATAGGTATCTAAGAAAAGCTTTGTGTACCTTCTCGAGCATAAGGACGTATGAGCTTTCATGCGGATTCCAAACAACCGAGCTAGATCCAAGTTTGGTTCTCACTAGGGCCGTGTATAGAAGCTGGAACTATTCCGTATCACAAACCCTAATCTTTTGAAGCATTCCTTGGCTAAAGTGCTCACATGCTCATGGAATGTGAGTTTAGGGTCGAACGTAACACCGAGGTCCTTCATCGAATACACTCGAGTCAGAGTTTATGACATGCCGGTGCATTTGGGCCACGATTCAGGGCGACTAGCTAGAAGGCGGAATAAGATTTAACTTAAACTCGAGTAAAGTTTGACAACTACATACAAATTTATATAGAGTTGTTAAAGTTCACTCGAGCAAAGTCTTATTCCACCTTCTAGCCAGTCGCCCTAAGGATGAATTTTTAGCAAACCTCCTTTCGTCAAATCATGCCCATCACTAAAACGAATTATGAAACTTCTTGCTAATCTATGTTCAGATTTTCGTCAGACGTAGAATTTTGGCAAACAGTGTTATTTCTAAGCATAATTTAGACCAGTTTTAAGTGAATTCTAGTGTATTTCTGTTTTAAATTGTCTCTACAACTGAATGTTGTAACCAACATTGAGTGATCCCTTTGGAATATCGAGTTTTCTGATCAAGTGACATTTATTTACATTGTGGGCCAAGTAAGAATGCCCATAATACCTTGGACACTATTTACACACATTGATCTAGCCCCAAACTAGGATTCCCTGTATCTTGGATACTAGACAACGATACACATACTTATATAGATAAATATTATACTTAGATAGATAAACAACCGTGACTAGGGTACAAACATCCGTTCTCATCAAACAAAAATATTTGCTCCCGCTCGGCCATTCGGGTCCTCAATACTTTACCTATTTTCAAGACATTTTGGATTATTTATATTTATTTATATTTATACTCAATTTACACATAATTTATCTATTACAGAGTTTATCTTTTTCCAATCTCTGTTACCTTGACCTTTCACCTACCTCTATCACATTTTTGTTTTTGTTTATTTTTTATTTTTATTCTATAATTATGCCAGCAAAGAAATCATCTTATTATAATAAGTGGTAATATATTACCACTCTATTATTGATGACAAGCTTTTGCTGGTCATTCTTACAAAGGTTCTGGCAGAACATCAGTGTTGCAGATCATCTGCAACATTTTGCTGAGCCAGGGCATTTTCTCTTGCTACAAATGCATGTTTTTGTTAATTTCGTTTTTGTAAAATTAATTGATTTTCTTTGTACTTGGGTGTCTAATGTAAATGTGTGCTGCAACAAGGAATTAAGTGATTATCTATCTATATAAAAACTCGAGTAGTTCACTATTTTTTGCTGTAGTGGCAACAGAAATACATGGTGTGAAAATTTCAACTCTCTACCTATTATGGTTCATGAGATACAGCCCGCTGAAAGACGTACAGATATAGTAATAGGGTCCCGAACAACCTGTTACAACATATTCCACATATATTGAATCACAGTGTGTCCACTGCAAGCGGAAAGGATTCTTTCTCCAGATTTGCCAGAAAGGGCGCCAAAGAGACACCGATAGTTACTCTACCAATGTGATACTCCTGAATGGGATGGTGAGCGGAAGAGTGGAGCAAAATCCTTTGCTAATCGCGATGTTCTTGATTGACTCTTGTCTGTCCTGTACATTTGACGTATGTTGGCTGTAAAGACTATTTGGTGTAGTCTGAATCACAATAAAATGCTGACAATTTCAGCTTGTATATGCAATGCACCCTGTCAACAGAGTATTGTACAATGAGAGGCCATTCTTATCTTGGGCAGAAGCGTCATATACAACGTGCCTTCGGGTATGGAACCCTAAAAATAGGGATTTCAAATAAAAATTATTAATGTAAGCGCCACTGTGATGTGTGTTCTAAAGGACACCCTAAATAGGTAGTAAGCCATATGATCATTGCAAGTTGTACCTACTTCAATTCATAATAAGTATTTTATTGCAGTGGCAGGAAACATCTCATGACTTAGCAAGCTAATAAAAATGCAGACAAATTACAAAACAATATACCTACACATAAGGAATCTAAGTCAGCAATTTATGTACTGAAACCATCTAGTTATAATGTTTAGCCTTTGGCTAGACATTGAGCTGGTTCTCATCATTCCAAAATTGTGTTTGTTTGCGTTTGGTTCTAATTTCTATAAAAGGTTCAAGAGGTAACGAAAAATCATATTAGTAGCGCAATTATGAAATAAATACAAGACGAAACCCTGTCCCTAATGACGCTCTGAGGTCGCCAAGTAACCAGGGAAGCAAATCAGGGTAGCACTGACAAAACCCACAACTACATGACCTGATCGTGTAAACGAAGTGGTAGTGCTTCTGTAATTTATCTTACCAATAAATTACTGAAGCACTACCACATACAGATATTACCATAATTTTCTAAAATTTACTCAAACAGCAAAATTTATTATCAACCTGGGATACTGGGAGCCACGGCAGACATCGGTCAATAAACTCATCAGTCCACGTGTTATTTCACTATCTTAGTTACACTTATCTATTTACCAACACTGATTTATTCAGAACAATTCACTAGATCACAAAAAACACTAGTGTTTACTGTAAACTCTAAAACGAAACGCCATTTTGCTGTGCTGTCTGGCTTCGGCGGTCCGAATTCTCCGAAACACGCACCATGCATGCATTATCCTTTCGATCCACAGACAGAGATACAAAATGGTTTGCTAAGTGTCTTTCTAATGGTGGAATGGTGAACGCATCCGTAAAACTTATAATGTTGGTAACGAACATCGAACATGACTTTGGCTTTGCAAAAGGCGGGAAAGGCTTGGTTTATAAAAGTTAGGTTTTAGTATCGTTCGTATCGTTGCGCCTTAATTTAATTATAATGAGGTGTGTATCGATAGCTGATAGTCTCTTTTCCAAACAAAGTGCTTTTCTTAAAATAAGGAAATGCGTAGTTTTTTTTATCAAAGATGAAAAGTGGAAAATTTCTGAACGACTGGCTGGAGCAGGTTAGTGTGGCTACTTTTTAATCGGGATATAGGTTAGGTTAGACCGTTAAAGAGACTAAACTGGAGCGGAGCGTTTGCAGACAAAAACTACTGTCTAGAGTAGGTTATCGTTGTACCAGTGTGATAACCCCCCCCCCCCCCTTTCCTCACAAAAAAAAACTATACCAGGGGGGTCGGGGTTCCCTTCCCTCTCCCTTTTTAGGGAATTTTCGATTTTCGTTTGTGTGAGTGTGGCCCGAATCCACAGAGGGCAATAAAAAATGAAAGCGCGCGCATGACTTTGATTGCGCGCTCAATTTTGATTGTCCGCTGTGCATTCGGGCCTGTGTCACGGGCGGGGGTTCCCCGGCGGTGGCGTACGTTCGGCCGGCCAACCCACACCAGGCACGTTTGCCGCTCGCTTGACGCGCAGTCAACCTTGAGACGTCAGAGTAAAATAAGCTCTCTGGCGTAGACATGCGGCGCAATCTAGCTTGCACGAGATTCACTAGGCATTTAACATTGCTTGGACTAGCGCACTGGTAGATAGGTAGGTAGGCATTGTAGTTTGATATTCTTGATTCATCCACAAACTGGCCATCACATCTTAATCATCTTTGTGGTACTTATTAGTTGGTGGGCAGAAATGAGAGAAACAGATGATGAATTGATGACGGACATAGGCGAAAGCACGGCCAGCCACACAGTCCACGCGCAGCTAGCTTGTTTGAAGTGCCGCCGCTCTGCCGGAAGACAGACAGCGCGGGGACTAGCGCAGGTGCGAGCTAGATTGCACTTTATTGCCGCGCAGCGAGAGTAGCTATTTATTTAAGTGTCTAAGGAGTTGTGACTGGGAGTGTGCGTGTCGGAAGTAGTCGGAACCACAGGGGCTATGAACATTTTGATATTGGTCATTGCCAATCATCCTAAAAAGGAATGATTTTTAAAAAAAGTAACAAGAAATCAGAAAAAAAATCTAATTGCCAAAACTTCATCATAATAATGGGTACTAAAATACCCTAACTTTGTGATCGATATTTTAAAATCACCCTATATAGGGATACCTCGGGATCCATTTTTTTTAAGATAATATAACGTCACGCCTTTTCCCGTACGGATTGGCAGATGCATAATTGTGCCCACTTTTAGCTCGATACCCTATTTTGGGTAACAGGGGGCTAGGCCATCGCCGCAGCTAAGGAATCATGATGGTTTCCTTAAAATGATTTCCACCACCATTAGAAGTAGTTAGAACGTCCGAACATGGTCAGCACCGGGATTTGAACCAACATCTCCTGCTTGAGAAGCAAGCGTGAAAGAAACCCATTCGTAGCTCTTTTATATATGTTTATCGATTTCTCCATGAAGAAAGCATAATTTTGTGAAGTGGGAGAGAGTGACACCATAGATGGCCACCGGAAGTGCTCCATACTGGGTATCCTACAGGTTGTGTGATAACTTTATTTATTACACTTCGGCCGTTTTTAGAATGCGATATGACATTTTCTTAATGCGTACATAATAAGCAATATTTTTCATTGCAGATGTAAAAAATATGGGTTTTGAGCTGACAGGATCGCATTCTCTGTGGCCAGACTTTAAGACACTGTCATGGTGGGTGTCATATGGGTGGCATTTGCTGGATAGGTCTAGAATTTCACATACAAAAAAACATTCTGTTAGGCTGTCTTGCAGCAGACTTTTGGCAGTGGCTTAATACAGTATAATTTAAAGTTTTAAACGCCAATTAAGTACAACACGGCCAAGTTACGTAGTCAAGCATGGCAAGAGTGTAGCCTGTCAGCCAGGTTCCCACTCAAGATGGCCGCGTTGTATTTATATTGCGTTTAAACTCCATGTTCAAAAAAAAAGTTGTATGTAGCGGCTGTCAAAAGTCTCAAGCGGCCTTCGCGTTTTGATGACATCCAGGAGACAAACTCTGCACTTTGACCTTTTTGTTAGGATTCACCAAAAAATATAATATTTAAATTCTAGTTACAAACTTTTGACGTGTTTTTATGGTCGACTTCAAGTTGACTTTCAATTTTGTATTTTTGTGTCAATATCCAAACAAAATTATGAGGTTTTTGACTTATTTTCTCATTATTTCCTGATTTTTTTCTTGCTCCTTGCCAATAGTTTCTGTAATCAAAATTATAAAATAATCATGGATGGCGAACCGGAATCACTGTCTGATAGTAACTACGCCGCTGCTAATTCCGATAGCATGTCGGAAAATCAAGCTAAATTAGATTCACTGGAAAAAAAAGCTGTTCATCTACGGTATTCCCATATTTATGTATTACACTTATTGCTACAATAAACATAACTTACGTTATGAGTTTTGAGTTTATGACGGCCCATTATTTCAATACTTACCTAGAGCTTACATAGGTAGGTACAGTCCAGAAGGCGATATCTGAGAAATGCGTTTGTGTGAGTGCTTCCATCCGTATGAGTTCGACGAAATGTGAGATGTGTCTCAATGTAAGTTTTGTCAGTGTAGTTACTTATCAAATAGCCGATTTTCCGGCGCTGTGCACACACACAATCACAATTCTCAGGTCTCGCCTTCTTGCCTGTACTTATTTATTTACTTAACCAATTTCAGATTATTTCTTGAAAAGGATTTCAAGGCAGCTGATATCAAATGGAGTTTATTTGTGGCAGGGGCGTTTAGTTTCAGACATGAAAGTTGTCTCAGGCCTTTCCCGCCCGCTTATATCAAGAAAGGTACTAAAGACATGGACGAATTGGTATGGTATCATTGTTTATATTCTTATATAGGTATAATATATTAAAGTTTTAAACATTATCTCATTCTTTTTCATTCATGAATTTTCAGCTTAGCGTAATAGCTGATGTGCCAGCTCTGGATCTGGTTTTGCAACAGCTGGATAACCTCGACAACTTGATAAACATAAGCGAAATTCTGGATCTTCTGTTTTATATTCTAGTGAGACTAAAAGAGCCTACTTTAAAAACTCTCCCTCCGGAAGTTGTGAGTATATTTCAATAGAGTAAGTTAACTTCATACCTACTCGAAAAAAAAACTAATGCTTATTATATTTTTAGCATGATGCTATTCTGATGCATGCGAACTGTACACTTCCTGCGACCAAGCCACAATACATATTTCAAGTTGTCAGTTCCTGCAAGTCCAGTGCAGAAATGAAATGGCGAGATATTGCTAAACGTCACAATGTCTTCTATGCTTTCCACGCCAATCGCTTGGAAAACTTTTACACCATCTTAAATTTTGGCCTACAGCAGCATTTGAATAAGGTACATTACGGTATTTGACTGCTAGTTAAAATAGATACTTATAGGCATTGTCAAAACGGTAATTTTGTTCACGAGTTCTATGAAATACTAGCATGGCGTCAACCGGCACTGCGTCAACCCGCTTGACTATACCCGGTACTTTCTTCGCAGGACGTCAACTTTTCGGGTAACTCTATACTAGACTTCGCGTGGCGTCAACTAATTCAGTTTGGTTCGGATTATTCCTGATTATACCTCAGCGTCTGCCTCGATAGATGCCAAGGGAGAGTAGTATTGGAAAATTCCCAACTAAAAAAAAATCCTTAACTGCTGTGCTTTACATCAAGGTGCGTTTAGAAAGTGTACTACATTTAACTAATCAATCGCCCCATATCGACAGGCGGCGGCGGCGGCGGCGCAAACGCGAAACGACTGTTCCGTTCCGAACACAAATTAATTTCAGTTTCAGAAGACTTAAAATAATTTGTGTTGCATTTTGGATGGGAAATGGACAATGGACATGAATGGACTTTTTCAGAAAGTCAAATGAAAAATAAACTTTAAAAAATCGTAGTTTTTCCAGATGGGGTGGGAGAGGCACGATTTCATATTTCTTATGATTCTGACAGGTATTAACATTATGATACCTGTCATCTAGTGGTCTAGGATCAGTAGTTTCCGGTGTATTACAGTTTTTTAGTTTGACAGCTGTTATCCAAAATGAAGATCTCGTCAAGAGATGTCATATCTCTGTACCAGTGGTGTAGGATTAGTAGTTTCCGCGATATGAGAGTTTATAGTTTGACACCCGAAAAAAACCATGACTCCTGTCAAAATAGTGACACCTGTCAAAAAGCATGTGACACCTGTCAAAATAGTGATACCTGTCAAAATTATGGAACCTGTCAAAAATTATGGAACCTATCAGTAAAAGAAAGTAAAGTAATAAAGAAGGGGAAAATTAATTAAATGGATTAGGAAGTAACTGATTGGGAAAGTGGACGGATCGGGAAGTAGACGGATCGTGATAAACCAGTAGACCGACTGTGAAACCATTACGTTTTATTTTTCTTTATTATTCGAGTTCAATGTCAGCTGACAGTGAGGTCTAGTAAGGAATAAACTAAAAGTTGATGCAGCGCGATTGAAATGTATCGGGCATAGTAAAGCGGGTTGATGCAGTGCCGGTTGACGCCATGCGAATAAATCTTTCTGTAATACTCAAGGTGTCCTTATGTCCTTAAAATACAATAAGTTACACATTCCAGAACGCGACGTTCGGTTATGCTCAAGGTGTTCTTACAATCTAACAACTTGTCACATTCCAGAACGCGACGTTCGGTTATGCTCAAGGTGTCCTTACAATCCAATAAATTGTCACATTCCAGAACGCGATGTTCGGTAACGGGGTGTACCTGACGCCTGACCTGAGCGTGTGCCTGCCGCACAGCCACGGAGGCTTCGGCTGGGGCGCGAGCTGCATCGGCGGCCACCTCTCATGCGTAGCCATGTGCGAAGTCATCGACGCGCCGGAAGGCATCAATTACCAGAAACCCATGAACAGTGAAGGTAATTTAACAGTCATTCATGATTTATTGCATGAACGATCAGGAATATGAAATATTTACAACTATGTGCTGCAGTTTTGTTATAAAGTAAAAGGTGTCTTCCTAAACTTTTGATCTCTTTGTTATGTTATTAATTTGTTTTAGGGGATAGCGTTTTTGATGATAACAAAACTGCTAAAAGCGAGAAAATTTCCGACGATCACAGCCTTGAAGGCCGTAAGGCATCACCACATTACATCGTAGTGACCAACTGTGAGCTGGCTAGAGTGCGCTACCTGCTCGTTTACGCGAAGCAGCCAACATCGATGAGATTTCCAATTGCAACCAATCGGCTTAGTAAGTCAAATCTTCTACTCCTGTTTAAAGAAGGGTCAACTTAATGTATCACCTTTTACATCTCTCAGATTGGTCAAGAACTCAAAAGAGTGTATAGATACATTTTCCGAAATAATATTTTCCTTGTATTTTATTTTTTCCAGGATTTATTTTTTCCACACGAATTTTTTACTAGTAGTATTTTTTTCTAAACGCTTCATTTCTTCTATTTCTTTTTGCCAGACGTATATTTTTCTATGCATTTATTTCCTCAATCCGTATTTTTCCCAAACATATATTTAACCCATAGTTTCAATTTCCAGGTGCTTATTTCCTCATGTATTTTATGCTTGATTTAAATTACATCGATACACGTCCATTTTGCGTGACAATGGGCTATCCCATCGCCGCAGCTAAGGAGATATGAAGGTTTCCTCATGATGGTTTCATCACCGTTAGAACGTCCACATAGTGTACTATCGGTCTAACATCATACAATAACGAGCGATTTATTAAATAAATGAAGGCTGGCTGGCGATTTCATTCCGTGATGCCTAACTTGTTGTATTTTATATGTTCTTTTTGTGTCATACATATCTCCTTAGCTGTGGCGTGTGGCGATGGGCTAGCCCCCTGTCACGCAAAAAGGAGTAGTGAAAACTGATGTAAGTTAAATCAAGCATAAAGTGTATAAGGAAGTAAACATCTGGAAAATAATCATATCGGTAAAACAAATGTGTATGAAAAATGCTGATTGAGAAAATAAATGCATAGAAAAATATATGTCTGGCAAAAAGAAACAGAAGAAATTAAATCGTATGGAAAAAATAATCATGGGAAAAAACGCGAATGGAAAAAAAATAAAAGGAAAATATTATTTCTAAAAATTTATCTGTACCCTCACTCAAAAGACTCCGATGTAACTGGGGCTACATTATTACTATTAAATTATTTATATAATCTCCCTAGAGCATTGAAATTACGTTTTTAAATTCCTGTATTGTATCAAAAGTAAAATGTAGTTTTGATACGTTACCAGATTTTCCATTTGCGGGATTGAATGCTTTATCGTGATTATACAATATGTTTTTTTTTTTCAGATGAAGGGGGTTTTCAGCGTTGGTTGGCTCGAAACAAGCTATTCTCTATTCTTTTCGGGTATGGACTCATGCTTGCTACCATTGGCCTAGCTAACAACCAACCTATCCATTACTATTACAAAATACTTATGAAGAAATTAGACCTTGCCTACAGCAATGTCAAAGTGTGATGTTATTGTGTCCAGTGAAAGCATTAAATTTTTAGCCATTTGTAGTTTAATTGTCCAAAGTAGGTACAAGTGGTTCAATAAATAAAATCATCTACTCCAGGTCTATTTGTTTTTGTTGGGTTTACACTCGTGGAGTTAAGTCCTACACTTATTAATATGAGTTCCTTCAGTATGACATACGAATTGTGAATGTTGTAATTGAGGCAAATAGTATTTTGATATATCTGGCATGAGGTACTCACCATCATACATATTACATTATCAAACAGGATCACTTTTTTTACAAATTTTACACAAAAGCTTTTGTAGGGTATGGAAAACAATAGGGGAGATTCGTTACGGTGCTCCCATCACGCACTAGTGCGCAATCATTGTATGATCTAATTTGTATTGTCCGATGTCCACTAACATTCTGACATGCCAACGGTCCCAACGCGTGCTTATAGAGTGTAGGTTCTTTATGCATCACAAAAAGTATCTTCATTAAATTGCATGCCTGAGGAATTTAAAATGAGTTCATCGTGGAAATTGTTGATACTTTTAACAATCTATGTTAGTGGTCAGGACCCAGCCGTGGTCCTGCCACAAGGTCGGATAGTGGGAGTAAGTTTAATTTTCATTTCAATGAAATCTATGCCGGTACTTCTATAATCTCTCATCTACTCACCATTTGGGAATTACAGATAAAAGTTTACCCGAAGAATTCAATTATCCCTGTTGAAATCTACTTTGGAGTTCCATTCGCGATACCGCCAACCGGAAGATATAGATTTTCAGTAAGTGTATTTATTGTTGCGATAACAACATACAGATTCCATCCAATCCATCTCACTTTCATCGATTACATCAATACAGGCACCAGAGCGACATCCCGGATGGCGAAGGACTTTCTTCGCCCATCGACGTCCGCCACGCTGCCCACAATTTGGTGACACAGAAAATGATTCAGTCAGTGAAGACTGTCTTTTCCTCAATATATGGACTCCACAGGTTAGATTACACCAAATAGATTTGTTAATCAATCAATGGGTATTGAATCTACATATAAAAGTTTTTCAGGTAGCGTGCGGATAAGAAATCTCTACCAGTGATAGTAATACTGTACAGCGAGTCTTGGAGTCACGGAGGAGTAACGATGCTACCATGTGAAGAGATAGCGTCAGATGGTGTCGTGGTTGTGACAGTATCATACCGACTTCATATCTTGGGGTTCTTCACATTGAAATCGATATTAGCTCGCGGGAACCTGGCCCTCCTAGATCAATACTTGGCACTGCTCTGGATTCGAGAAAATATTGCTGCTTTCGGCGGAGACCCCACCTCAATCACCCTCTTGGGTCATTCGTTTGGAGCTGATTGTGTTTTGCATCATATTGTGTCTCGGCGTGCAATTGGTGAGTTTTATATGTAAGTAAGTAGTTAGTTCGTCTGGCTACAACAGCATGAAAAAATAATTTAAAATATAATATGCCTTTGTAAGGCTCTGTTCTTATTATGGCTGACAGTAGGCGCCGAATGTTTCCATATAAATAAAAAAGTGGGCAAGTGCGACTCCGACTCGACCATGAAGGGTTCCGTTGAAGCAAGTAATTATTTGACTGGATGTTTGTGTTGTAACTTTGTTTTTCATACTGTTTGTATGAATGACAAAGTTATATTTGCTGTTTTTAATAAATGTTTATATCAAACTACTTATTTTATTTTGTTCAAAGCAATTTTCGTTGAAAGTGTGTATTGAGATACACAGCATATATTATAGCATATATACATAGTCAGGTCATAAGTTCTGTCACATGTGCAATATGAAATAATTTAGACATGTTTATTATTTATGTAAACATTTATATAGCAAAATGAACTTAATAAAACATAGATTCTTATGGTAATAAAGTTTATTCAAAATGACCCCCGCGATTTTGAATACAGGCCTTTATTCTGCGCGGCCAGTCGTCTATCGCAGCACGAACGAGGTCCATGTCAATATCGGCGGCTGCCTTAATCAAGGATGCCTTGAGTGACTCCAAATCAGGATGAGCTACAGCAGCATTTGAATAAGGTACATTACGGTATTTGACTGCTAGTTAAAATAGATACTTATAGGCATTCTCAAAACGGTAATTTTGTTCACGAGTTCTATGAAATACTAGCATGGCGTCAACCGGCACTGCGTCAACCCGCTTGACTATACCCGGTACTTTCTTCGCAGGACGTCAACTTTTCGGGTAACTCTATACTAGACTTCGCGTGGCGTCAACTAATTCAGTTTGGTTCGGATTATTCCTGATTATACCTCAGCGTCTGCCTCGATAGATGCCAAGGGAGAGTAGTATTGTAAAATTCCCAATTAAAAAAAATCCTTAACTGCTGTGCTTTACATCAAGGTGCGTTTAGAAAGTGCACTACATATAACTAATCGCCCCATATCGAAAGGCGGCGGCGGCGGCGGCGCAAACGCGAAACGACTGTTCCGTTCCGAACACAAATTAATTTAAGTTTCAGAAGAGTTAAAATAATTTGTGTTGCATTTTGGATGGGAAATGGACAATGGACATGAATGGACTTTTTCAGAAAGTCAAATGAAAAATAAACTTTAAAAAAATCGTAGTTTTTCCAGATGGGGTGGGAGAGGCACGATTTCATATTTCTTATGATTCTGACAGGTATCAACATTATGATACCTGTCATCTAGTGGTCTAGGATCAGTAGTTTCCGGTATATTACAGTTTTTTAGTTTGACAGCTGTTATCCAAAATGAAGATCTCGTCGAGAGCTGTCATATCTCTACATACCAGTGGTGTAGGATTAGTAGTTTCCGCGATATGAGAGTTTATAGTTTGACACCCGAAAAAAACCATGACTCCTGTCAAAATAGTGACACCTATCAAAAAGCATGTGACACCTGTCAAAATAGTGATACCTGTCAAAAATTATGGAACCTGTCAAAAATTATGGACGGATCGGGAAGTAGACGGATCGTGATAAACCAGTAGACCGACTGTGAAACCATTACGTTTTATTTTTCTTTATTATTCGAGTTCAATGTCAGCTGACAGTGAGGTCTAGTAAGGAATAAACTAAAAGTTGATGCAGCGCGATTGAAATGTATCGGGCATAGTAAAGCGGGTTGATGCAGTGCCGGTTGACGCCATGCGAATAAATCTTTCTGTAATACTCAAGGTGTCCTTATGTCCTTAAAATACAATAACTTATCACATTCCAGAACGCGACGTTCGGTTATGCTCAAGGTGTTCTTACAATCTAACAACTTGTCACATTCCAGGACGCGACGTTCGGTTATGCTCAAGGTGTCCTTACAATCCAATAAATTGTCACATTCCAGAACGCGATGTTCGGTAACGGGGTGTACCTGACGCCTGACCTGAGCGTGTGCCTGCCGCACAGCCACGGAGGCTTCGGCTGGGGCGCGAGCTGCATCGGCGGCCACCTCTCATGCGTAGCCATGTGCGAAGTCATCGACGCGCCGGAAGGCATCAATTACCAGAAACCCATGAACAGTGAAGGTAATTTAACAGTCATTCATGATTTATTGCATGAACGTTCAGGAATATGAAATATTTACAACTATGTGCTGCAGTTTTGTTATAAAGTAAAAGGTGTCTTCCTAAACTTTTGATCTCTTTGTTATGTTATTAATTTGTTTTAGGGGATAGCGTTTTTGATGATAACAAAACTGCTAAAAGCGAGAAAATTTCCGACGATCACAGCCTTGAAGGCCGTAAGGCCTCACCACATTACATCGTAGTGACCAACTGTGAGCTGGCTAGAGTGCGCTACCTGCTCGTTTACGCGAAGCAGCCAACATCGATGAGATTTCCAATTGCAACCAATCGGCTTAGTAAGTCAAATCTTCTACTCCTGTTTAAAGAAGGGTCAACTTAATGTATCACCTTTTACATCTCTCAGATTGGTCAAGAACTCAAAAGAGTGTATTATACATTTTCCGAAATAATATTTTCCTTGTATTTTATTTTTTCCAGGATTTATTTTTTCCACACGAATTTTTTACTAGTAGTATTTTTTTCTAAACGCTTCATTTCTTCTATTTCTTTTTGCCAGACGTATATTTTTCTATGCATTTATTTTCTCAATCCGTATTTTTCCCAAACATATATTTAACCCATAGTTTCAATTTCCAGGTGCTTATTTCCTCATGTATTTTATGCTTGATTTAAATTACATCGATACACGTCCATTTTGCGTGACAATGGGCTATCCCATCGCCGCAGCTAAGGAGATATGAAGGTTTCCTCATGATGGTTTCATCACCGTTAGAACGTCCACATAGTGTACTATCGGTCTAACATCATACAATAACGAGCGATTTATTAAATAAATGAAGGCTGGCTGGCGATTTCATTCCGTGATGCCTAACTTGTTGTATTTTATATGTTCTTTTTGTGTCATACATATCTCCTTAGCTGTGGCGTGTGGCAATGGGCTAGCCCCCTGTCACGCAAAAAGGAGTAGTGAAAACTGATGTAAGTTAAATCAAGCATAAAGTGTATAAGGAAATAAACACCTGCAAAATGATCATATCGGTAAAACAAATGTGTATGAAAAATACTGATTGAGAAAATAAATGCATATACAAAATATATGTCTGGCAAAAAGAAACAGAAGAAATTAAATCGTATGGAAAAAATAATCGTGGGAAAAAACGCGAATGGAAAAAAAATACAAGGAAAATATTATTTCTAAAAATTTATCTGTACCCTCACTCAAAAGACTCCGATGTAACTGGGGCTACATTATTACTATTAAATTATTTATATTATCACCCTAGAGCATTAAAATTACGTTTTTAAATTCCTGTATTGTATCAAAAATAAAATGTAGTTTTGATACGTTACCAGATTTTCCATTTGCGGGATTGAATGCTTTATCGTGATTATACTATGTTTTTTTTTCAGATGAAGGGGGTTTTCAGCGTTGGTTGGCTCGAAACAAGCTATTCTCTATTCTTTTCGGGTATGGACTCATGCTTGCTACCATTGGCCTAGCTAACAACCAACCTATCCATTACTATTACAAAATACTTATGAAGAAATTAGACCTTGCCTACAGCAATGTCAAAGTGTGATGTTATTGTGTCCAGTGAAAGCATTAAATTTTTAGTCATTTGTAGTTTAATTGTCCAAAGTAGGTACAAGTGGTTCAATAAATAAAATCATCTACTCCAGGTCTATTTGTTTTTGTTGGGTTTACACTCGTGGAGTTAAGTCCTACACTTATTAATATGAGTTCCTTCAGTATGACATACGAATTGTGAATGTTGTAATTGAGGCAAATAGTATTTTGATATATCTGGCATGAGGTACTCACCATCATACATATTACATTATCAAACAGGATCACTTTTTTTACAAATTTTACACAAAAGCTTTTGTAGGGTATGGAAAACAATAGGGGAGATTCGTTACGGTGCTCCCATCACGCACTAGTGCGCAATCATTGTATGATCTAATTTGTATTGTCCGATGTCCACTAACATTCTGACATGCCAACAGTCCCAGCGCGTACTTATAGAGTGTAGGTTCTTTATGCATCACAAAAAGTATCTTCATTAAATTGCATGCCTGAGGAATTTAAAATGAGTTCATCGTGGAAATTGTTGATACTTTTAACAATCTATGTTAGTGGTCAGGACCCAGCCGTGGTCCTGCCACAAGGTCGGATAGTGGGAGTAAGTTTAATTTTCATTTCAATGTAATCTATGCCGGTACTTCTATAATCTCTCATCTACTCACCATTTGGGAATTACAGATAAAAGTTTACCCGAAGAATTCAATTATCCCTGTTGAAATCTACTTTGGAGTTCCATTCGCGATACCGCCAACCGGAAGATATAGATTTTCAGTAAGTGTATTTATTGTTGCGATAACAACATACAGATTCCATCCAATCCATCTCACTTTCATCGATTACATCAATACAGGCACCAGAGCGACATCCCGGATGGCGAAGGACTTTCTTCGCCCATCGACGTCCGCCACGCTGCCCACAATTTGGTGACACAGAAAATGATTCAGTCAGTGAAGACTGTCTTTTCCTCAATATATGGACTCCACAGGTTAGATTACACCAAATAGATTTGTTAATCAATCAATGGGTATTGAATCTACATATAAAAGTTTTTCAGGTAGCGTGCGGATAAGAAATCTCTACCAGTGATAGTAATACTGTACAGCGAGTCTTGGAGTCACGGAGGAGTAACGATGCTACCATGTGAAGAGATAGCGTCAGATGGTGTCGTGGTTGTGACAGTATCATACCGACTTCATATCTTGGGGTTCTTCACATTGAAATCGATATTAGCTCGCGGGAACCTGGCCCTCCTAGATCAATACTTGGCACTGCTCTGGATTCGAGAAAATATTGCTGCTTTCGGCGGAGACCCCACCTCAATCACCCTCTTGGGTCATTCGTTTGGAGCTGATTGTGTTTTGCATCATATTGTGTCTCGACGTGCAATTGGTGAGTTTTATATGTAAGTAGTTAGTTAGTCTGGCTACAACAGCATGAAAAAATAATTTAAAATATAATATGCCTTTGTAAGGCTCTGTTCTTATTATGGCTGACAGTAGGCGCCGAATGTTTCCATATAAATAAAAAAGTGGGCAAGTGCGACTCCGACTCGACCATGAAGGGTTCCGTTGAAGCAAGTAATTATTTGACTGGATGTTTGTGTTGTAACTTTGTTTTTCATACTGTTTGTATGAATGACAAAGTTATATTTGCTGTTTTTAATAAATGTTTATATCAAACTACTTATTTTATTTTGTTCAAAGCAATTTTCGTTGAAAGTGTGTATTGAGATACACAGCATATATTATAGCATATATACATAGTCAGGTCATAAGTTCTGTCACATGTGCAATATGAAATAATTTAGACATGTTTATTATTTATGTAAACATTTATATAGCAAAATGAACTTAATAAAACATAGATTCTTATGGTAATAAAGTTTATTCAAAATGACCCTCGCGATTTTGAATACAGGCCTTTATTCTGCGCGGCCAGTCGTCTATCGCAGCACGAACGAGGTCCATGTCAATATCGGCGGCTGCCTTAATCAAGGATGCCTTGAGTGACTCCAAATCAGGATGAGGCTTTGAGCAGGCCTTTTCCTCCAAGTGTTGCCATATCTTGCTCAAATCTGGACTGGAGGAGGGCCAGTCTTCTTGCCGGATGAAGTCGATTTCACGCGCCGCCAGCCAGTCTTGTGTGCTTTTCGCTCTATGAGCTGGCGCAGAATCTTGTTGGAATACCCAGTGCCTGTTATTAAACATGGTATGAGAAACAGGTTCCACAAGGTTCTCGAGGACTGTATTTTGATACACAACTGCATTCGTTTTTACGCCTTTCTCACAAAAATGTACCTCAGTTAAGCCCCAATAAGAGACTCCCAACCAAACCATGAGCGAGGATGGAAAATGACCTCGTTGGACACGCGGAATACGGTTGCTCGCTTCTTCACTGCTGTGTGCGTACACCTTATCATTTTGTTTGTTGTAGCTCTCTTCCACGGTGAAAATTTTTTCATCCGAAAAAAGAATTTCCCGATGCTTTTTTCCCGCGTACCGCTTCAACAAAGCGTGGCATCTCTTCAGTCTCAGGTCCATTAAACGAGCGTCCAAACGATGTCCTGTTTTTCTTCGATATGCCCTTAGCCCTAAGTCTTCATTTAACACCCTTTTCACCGTGGTCCTGCTTAACCCCATCTGAAGGGCCAACAGTTTCTGCTTACGTATGGGATTTCTTTGAATTCGCGCCTTCACAGCTTTTATCACTGCTGGAGTCCTAACAGAGCGAGGGCGACCACTTCTTGACCTGTCATCTACACTAGAGTCTTCATTGTATCGTTTTGTGGTACGATAAACGAATCTTTTGGTTATATTAAAATTTTTCAGTAAGTCAAAAATCTGAATTGGCGCGTAACCGCAACGATGCAAAGCAATAACTGCGACACGATCTTCTTTAAGTGTCCACTCCATATTTAAAAATGAGGAAAATTCTAAAAAGTACAGATTTTTATTTTCATGAAAAAATCGAAATTCGAATTCAATAAACTTTTTTGTGGCCAGCGTTCTAAATTCAAAAGTTTTTATTGTGTGACAGAACTTATGACCTGACTGTGTATAGGTTAGGGGGGGGGGACATTTTTCCACTTTGGAAGGGTCTGCTCTTTAACGATTTACTTTGAGGAAAAATAGTTACAGGAACCTCAATGTAATTTTTAAGACCTATCTATAGACACTCCACACATGTAGGTTTGATGAAAAAATATTTTTTGGTTTCAGTTCCATGTATGCCTCCTTTAGTTATTTTAATTTTTCAATTTTTGTACAAAAATCGTAAAGCGATTCACAGAATACATCTACTTACCCAGTTTCAACTGTGTAATCCTAATCGTTTCTGCATAAAGTTGCTGTGACATACGGACGGACAGAAAGACTTGACGAAACAATAATAATCCTGAAAGCGAAATAGTTTGCGCGAACTGTCGGCCGATTGAGAAAGGCCAAAACCTTAGGTAGCCTACGCACTAAGCGGTTGCGGCTGCGGCTAGCGGGCTAGCTGCCTTTAGTGTTACAAGCGACCGCCTCGGTTAGTTGGGCGGTCTAGTGCAAATGAAATAGTTTTTCATACATATTATTGGGCGTGGCCAGCCACGGGTTGGCAAACCGCAGCCGCAACCGCATTGTGTCTAGGCTCACTTAGATACGCTTATAGTAATTGATTACTTGAGTTAAATTAATAACATTTTCTTTTCAGGTTTGTTTCAAAGAGCCATTATTATGTCCCCGCGGTATATTTGGCGAGCGATTGATGATGAAAACGTTGTAATGGATATCGTAAAAATATCACATGAATTTGCGAGCGGCGTTGGTTGTACAGGTTCTGATGAGGACATAGTGCACTGTTTGCGAGATCGCTCCTTCGTAGACATATTGCGGACTTATAGGGTACCTAATCTAAATGATGATATTTAATGTAACACAATTAATAATAATAGCTATCTATGAGGACATAGTGCACTGTTTGCGAGATCGCTCCTTCGTAGACATATTGCGGACTTATAGGGTACCTAATCTAAATGATGATATTTAATGTAACACAATTAATAATAATAGCTATCTATGACTTTGTCCTATCTTTCGTTCAAAAAAAAACATTGGACGAAATAAACATAAGCCTACCTAATTAATTACTCAATCAGGTTAACTTGTAATATTAATTAAATACCTTCTCAATTAAGAAATGTTTATGTACTCGAATGCTAAATTCACAGAATTCTAACTGGACTAATGCTATACTACCTATACCGGACACATTTTTGCCGGAGTCGGAACAGTATTTGCCAAAGTCGCTTGTGGCCGCTCTGTCAGCGACGAAACAGCCTACCACGCAACTCGACCTACTTTTGGGCACCACTGACCTTGAAGCAATCAATTTTGATCGTGAGTTTCCTTTTGTAAATTTATAGTTTTATAGTCTTTTTTATTTTATCGCTTTATTGATTATTTTTTACGACACAATAATTTCACTGCTACGTATGTTGGTCGGTTGATGATGATGACATGACGGGAACCTGCTATTGCGTCTTGTACAACTCGAATAAATGTTTCAGATGTAGATTATGAAGAACTGTCTAAGCGTGGAGCATCCTATATCATTGAATATGCTACTAACAAATGTATACCAGAATTATTTCGAATGCTGTCTATGTCTCCAGACATACACCCCATGGTAAGTAAAGGACTTCCAAGTTCTTCCATATAGGTAGATAAGATAAGAGTAAAGGTTGTTTTGCTTTGCAGTTGGTTGAAGCAGTGCGATGGGAATTCTGGGGTCCCAAGTCACGAATACAAAATGCGAATGTAGAAAGTTTTCACGCAGCGGAAAGACTGGCCCGGGCGGATTCGTCCGTGAAATGGGGTGCGGGAGCAGCTCTATTGGCTGCAAGATTGGCAAGGCGCTTCTCACGACTCTACATGTACCGATTTACTCAGCCTTCTGGAGTTGATCTTCGTGGGCGCCAGCTCAACTATACCGGTAAGAACCCTCGCCACTTTCTCGCCTAGTTCTAGTTCAGCAGTGGATCAATGTAGGTTCTTTGTAACTTGGACACATTCGCTGCTAAAAAATGCGGTATAACAGCGTTATATGCGCATATAATGCTGATATAACTCTAATTTGGGCAATGCTGATATAACAAATTACGTGGCACATTGCTGTACAATTGAATTATAATAGCATTATATTGCCTGAATAACAAGGCACGTGGTACTTATTATAGTTAATATGCAGCCATTCTCATACTCATTCGCAAAATTGGTATAAGTGTGGACATCTAACATGCTTTATCGAAGCTAAATTATTAGTGAAATTGTGGTATGCCGTAACGCATTTATAATTTTTACTCAATACGAGAGCGTAGAAGTGTAATAAGTGATATTGTGCATGCAAATGAGGATGTTTTAGTTGCAATTTTGTGGTTGAATAATAAAGTTAAACTTTGGGTTATTTCAATTATGTGTTGAATTGTATCGGGAATTTATCTTTATTGTGAAATACCATACATATTTAGGTCAAAATTAACACGCGCTCTTTTAATATCCACAATTACGTGAAAAAAGTTTAAAATAAAATAGCTAATTGCAAGTAGGTACTATTTTTTACATATTAATTTTATAGGTAAGATAGTAGAAATATGTAAAAATATTAATTTATTTTTGTTCTTATTCACTTCAAGTCGATATTTTCTAAAATAATCCGCGTCACATACTTAAAAATAGCGGATAAAGAAGTTGTCAGTGTTAACTTTAATTTAATGCTTAATGCTTTATAATTGTCCACGCGTAGCTGTAATGGTAAATTAAAACTCAAACAGCAAACTAAATGCCGATATAAATTCCATTATTCAGCATAGGTCTGAATTGACGGGCATGAGTATACAGATCTATATATTTTGGCCTATATTAATACTGATATAGGCTGCTGTGTAACTGCATAAAAGGCAACACTCGGTACAGTTTTGGCCTATATTAATGCTGATACACGAGTATTCTATATCAGTTGAGTAATGGCGTAAAAGTGCACGTTTAAGCAGCATAGAACATTATATCTTTTTAATGGACGTCACATCGTTATAGTTTGCGTTATAGAGGTTAATGTGTTCTCTCTTAAAATGCAAGTGTTTTAAAGGCACACCTGTGAACCATTATTCAGAAAACTGCACTATTTGTGTCCAGAAAATGCGCTTTTGCAGCTGGTAGGGTACAACGCTTCTTAACGCTGAATAACAGTGAATCTGTTGCATCTGTGTAGCTCTTCATAGAATTGTAGTACAGAATTATGCATAATATTGGGTCTCATTATTTCATATGCATATATTGCAGTCCGAGTGAACACTAATAAGTCGTTAAAAGTGCTTAAACTACCGATGTGGACCTTGTGTGACATTACATAATGCAGCTTCGTGCTACTTGGGTATGATGATATGATGATGATGATGATGAATAGGCGGATGTCCGTCATGCTCTCTATTAAAAGAGTTTTCAGTAAACCCTGACTTTTCTTTTCATTCTTCAGGAGCGGTTCATGGCACGGATTTAGTGGCTTTACTTGGGGATGCTATGCTTCTTCAAGTTGCGAGACGACCCACTACTGTTGATGAACAACGAACATCGACACAGTTCCGTAGATACATTGTCAACTTTGCCAAATTCGGGTGAGTAGTACCTTATGACTCTGGGTGTTGTCAAATGTCAAAAGGAGACACTTTCCAAATCCAGAAAAAATACGCATTAAGAAAAAAAACGATGGAATTTATCTCCCTCACTTTGGTTCGAAGGCCCTTATTTTAATAACGTATATCTCACAAATCTCCCCCGTGTTTTTTAAATGCAGTCAAAAAACCTTGCTAAAAAGCAGTGGAAATTTTACAGCTCTCAAAGCTCGGTAAATATCAAGTCCCAACTCACAGATGCCTAAAACAAGTTTTGTAAGTTTACTTAAAAAAAAAGTAACCAATTAATCTTCAAAATCGCAATAATTACCAATGGCATTTATTGGCCAACGGTTGGGGATCCGTTGGGATATAGTTAGTTAGTTTGCCCACCTAAAACTGACGTTGGCCCAAAAGAAATATATTACATGATTTCGGCCCACAAATTAATCAATGGGCCGATTGCAATTTGTCCTACCATTGGATAAATAGTGTTGGTGTTTCCACATTTTAAATAATGTAGGGCCAACAACCCATTGCCTGTAATGGGCCAGCTGTTACCAGCCATACCGTTGCATAAATAATGTTGTCGTTTGTACATTTTAAATGTAGGGCCAACAATCAGCCATTACCAACAATGGATCATCTGCAAGGATCGCTACCATTGGGTAATACTGTTGGTGTTTCCACATTTATATCTACGTATATAATAGCCAACAACCCACCCAACTAGTTCAAAGCTACCTACAACAAAATCTGCGGCTTGTAAAAACCATCATATCCGATTTTTGCAGTCAAAAGTTAATTCATCACTGTCAGAAACGTCGTAGCAACAAGCACAACTTAACTTTATACCATAAAAATTGCCCAAAATGGCTCTAATTAGAAATAGAAAGCTTTTTCACCCACCGAGTAACGTCTGACTAAGAGTACATGCGGGGTCCCTCTCTACGCAGGAAAGCAGTTTGCGGTATAGCTGGCCTACTTAGACAGTATCCTTCAGATGACTGCTGAAATATTATTAAAATATTTAGTGACCCAATCAGTTACCCACCGTTGGATAATTGTAAGATTCATATAGAAAGGGCCCTACACATAAATACACTTAGTGGCCCTCTGTAGAAAAGTTTATAATGGGCATTGGATAATTGTATGATTCGTATACAGAGGCCCTACACAAATACATTTAGCGGCCCTCCATAGGAAATTTATGCCCTTGGTTATTGGCCCATCAGCAAAACAGGCGGCCAAAACTAGTTGTTTCCCAACCAAGGTCGTATATTTTCATATATTTGGCCCAACCAAACACCTACTATAAATATACTTAGTGGCCCTTTGTATTTATTTACATATAAGCCCTTGGTTATTGGCCCACCAGCAAAACATACGGCCACAATTGACCGCTGTCCAACCAAGGCCGTATATTTGGCCCAACCAAATGCCTACAAAATGATACCTAGGGTGACTGTAAAATTCTGGGGTTTTTCGTCAAAAACAATAAAACAACAATAAAAACGAAACTGTCAGACTTCGCCAAACACAAGTTGGGCTTAAATTGTTTCTTTGAACGGTCCACCTCTGGTGTATTGTAGGGTGTGACTTATGGGACATCCTGTATATAAACAAAACTAAATAGATGATTTTCACCTTAAATTTCTTGGATTCCAAAATGAATTTCTTCTTAACCCATCTTCCGAAACGGCGTCTTTTTTATATAAAAAAATACTTGTAGTTATAAGTAAGTATAATTTTGACGTTGATTAAGATTAATTATTTATTTTTATTCAATAAAAAAACTGTATCTGAATATTGGTATGGTTCTTGCCTCAAAACATAGGTATTCAATATATATTACATCGTTATTTTAGAAATTATAGAAATAATCAGTGCCCTTGGAAAATAAATAAAAAAACACTTTTTTTGCCCTGTTCTGCCACAGGGATTGACATAACAGCCATGTTGCAGGGTTAGATGTTATGAACTTTATTTTAATATGTCCAAAATTTTAACCTTCACCTGCGAATGTATCCATTTCACGCCCCTTAGCAGTTACTACTAGCAAGGACTTTTATAATAATATTCGGATTATTTTCTATAGGTCCCCCGGGATTGAGCAAGAATGGCCGCGATACAAGGCTGGAGAAGCATACGTGCACAATATACGCGATAATGTTGACTCGTGCGACCACATCGCTGAACGACATGTAGCCTTCTGGCTGCAATATCTACCTCACTTGACTAGTACTGTCTCACTTTCCAAAGGAACAGAGCAACTCCAACTTACTGCAGGTAAACTATTAAAAAACCAACCACGTGCAATTCTGACTCGCACCGATTGGTTCCGTACCGTATCTTATATGGTGAACCCGTTATTTTTTTTCATTTCGTTTAGTTCATTATTTGCTGCTGTAGCGGCAAAAAATATATATTCTGTATACTTAAATTTCAAATAACTACCTTTTACGCTTCATAAGCAAGAGTCCACTGACGGACAGACAGGCGGACAGTCGGACGGACAGCGGAGGCTTAATAACAGTAGTCCCGTTTGGCACCCTACAGGTGGTACTTAAGTATCCTAACAAACGATGATTGTGCCTCTGGTTCCACGTATGAGAAAACGCATGTCTATACGAAAACAGATATAAACAATAAAAGATCAGTCATGCAAAATGAAAACTAATATTACGTACTATATAACAAATCAATGTTTTACAGGAGAAACTCGGCTTCGTGGTGGAGTGTTTGCACTGTGCGGAATTCTGTTGATGCTCTTAGCGCTGTTGTGCGCGTGCGCAGTACTTCTTCGATGGGAACGTGCACGTCACCATTCGATAGAAGCCACAGATTAGTCTTATTGCCATTAAACATAACACTACCATCCAACTTTTAGATGCCTACCTTATATAATATACTTTTAAAATATACCTACTGTGAATCTGTGATTGAAATAAATCTGTTTTACCAATTACCATTTCATTCACAAAATATTTCTAAGAACGAGCCCAAATATTTTTTAAGATAGGTACAGGTACAACCTACCTACCTTCGTACATCAGATATGCGAATCGTCGCGATTTTTCGTAGGATAGGTGGGGTCATTCATCACGATTCTAAACGTTTCAGTTATCATTTAAAAAATTAGGACCACTTCAAATTAACTAATTAGTAAGTTTTTTTTTATACATTTTTTGGTACTTGTAAGTACCAAAAAAGAAATTGTTTTGTAAAACAATTTCTTTTTTGAGTTCTGTCCCAGGCCTTGAAAAATGTAGGTAGGTATGTATGTAGTTGTAATTTTGTAACATACCTAAAATAAATTGTACCAACCTTTGAATTGGTTTAGGTGGTAAATTTCGTGTATATGTAAAATAGTTCCTATTTCCAATGAGTTCGCAAAGGCTTATTCATATTCATATTCTTCATTGCACAGAAATCTTAATAGTAAGGTAACAAAACATTTTATGAGCAAAGGCGAGCTTATCTCTTAAGAGAGATTTCTACCAGCAAACCTAGGCAGGACAGGAAAAATTGTGCAACAGGAGAGTCCTAGTGCGCAATAAAACTGTACACATCTAACTGTTTACAACTAAAACATAATAATGTAATAAATGATATACACTAAATAAAATACAAAAGCAAAAAATAAAATATATATCAAACATATACTACTTATATATACATATATAAAAATACCTATCACGAAAGAGAAAGGAAATGCTCTTTCAATCTTGTCTTAAAAGTGAAAATTGAGGGACATCTCTAATAGCGCAGGGAAGTGCGTTCCACAGTCGGATCGCCGTTAACCTAAACGAGTGTTTGTAAGCGGCAGTGTTATGCCGAGGAGTAGAAAGAAGAGACATCGTGTGGGATCTCCGGTTGTTATGCCTGGAGGAAATAAACTCGAAACGTTCTCGAAGATATGAGGGGTAGCGGGGATTTCGCAAATTGTTGAACAGATAGGAGAGAACGTGCATATCACGACGAAGGTGGATCGGAAGCCACCCCAACTCCTTGCGATAATGTGAGACATGGTCATACTTGCGCAGCCCGAAGACAAACCGAATCCCGAGGTTTTGAAGTCGTTCGAGTTTGTTCAGTTGTTCTTCGTTCGTACCGATCCAGCAAACATCCGCATAGTGGATTAAAGGTAGTAGGAGAGATTGGGCTAGGGTGATTTTAGTCTGCTGCGGCAGGAAGTGCTGCAATCTCCGTAGGGAGTGAAAAGACGCAAAGACTCGTCTGCTGACCTCACAAACATGGGGCGACCAGGACAACAATTTATCAAATACAACCCCAAGATTCTTGGCCTTCTCGCTGTATGAAATTATGTTACCATCATACACTATAGGGTCGACGGGCATTTTCTGAACTAGGTTATGAGAGTGACGAGTACCCAAAATCATGGCCTGCGATTTGCCCGGGTTGACACGCAGACCATATGAGGTAGCCCATTTCCTGATGTTATCGAGATCAGCATTCAACGCCTCTACTGTCAGATTCACATCACACGGAGAGAAGTGCCGATATATTTGAAGGTCATCTGCGTACAGATGATAAGAAGAGGTAAGAACAGAGTGGATGTCAGAGATGGAGTTAATGAATACCGAGAAGAGGAGAGGAGAAAGGATGCCTCCCTGCGGAGCATCTGCGGAGAGATCACACCAGTCCGTTGAGATCTCCTCAGACTTAATGCGTTGCTGGCGGTCTCTCAGGTAGGAGTCAAACCAGCGAGCAGAGTGAGAGGAGACATTAAGTGACTTTAAAATTTCAACTAGTATATCGAAATCGACGCAGTTGAAGGCGCTACTGAAATCAAGCAGTGTAAGGACCGTAAGCTGCTTTTGATCCATAGCTGATTGAATGTCGTCAGTGACTTTGAGCAGTGCTGTGGTAGTGCTGTGACCCGGCCTGAAACCTGATTGGTGGGGATTCAGTAACATTTTTGAGGAAAGGTAGGAGGAGAGTTGGGAGTGAACAATTGATTCCAGGACTTTGGAGATGATAGGCAGAATAGAAATGGGACGGAAATCTTTAAAGGAGGCGGGATTGGACGTTTTGGGGAGGGGAATCACAAGTGCCAATTTCCACTGGCTGGGGTAGCAACATTGGTCAAGCGACACATTAATTATGTGGGTGATGAGAGGTAACAGTACATCAATGATAGTTGTTATCATCTGCGAACATATCTTGTCCTCACCTATGGCCTTCGACGAGATTGCTAGTATTGCCCTCCTTAATGCGCCGATTCCGACAGGGATGTAATTAAATGCTGAGGTGAGGGCTGTTGCCTTGGACCGTAGGTTACGAAGGGTTGCATCCTTGACGAGGGGGTCCATCGCAACAGGGGGAGTTGCAAAGAAACTATTGAGACCCCGGAGATCGACATTTCCGGCTGCCAAGTCCTGGGACTTACCAACACCAAGGGTCTTCAGGAACTTCCAGACCTGTGCTGGAGCTGTAGCTCTCGATACATTCGTAGATATGACGGCGTTTAGAATCACGACACAGGCGAGTGCAACGATTACGGAGGCGTTTGAAGATTAAAAGATTCTCATTGGTCGGATCCCTCTTATATCTAGACTTGGCACGGTTTCTCTTAGCCATCAGACCCTTAATGGTGTCAGTAAGCCACGGTGCAGGAAGATGCTTAACTCTAACCCTCTTGACCGGAGCATGCTTATCAAACAAGCTCAGGACAATAGAGTTGAAGTTCCATACTTTGTCATCAATGGTCTCACTACCGTAGACAGGTGACCAGACGACAGAAGAGGCGTCTGAATTAAGGGAGGTTATATCCATGCCCTTGAAGCTACGAATGTCAAGGAATTTAGCTGCTCGCTTGGGAGGCTTTATCTTATAAGAGAGGTAAATAAGATTGTTATAGGAGAAAGGGGCGTTAAGTTGGCCATACGCAGCAACCTTAGACATGTCAGAAGTAATCATTAGATCTAGAAGAGAGGGGGTGCAGTGTGGTTGAAAGTGAGTGGCCTCTAGAGGAAGGATATGCATGTTAAATGAATAAGCTTGTATTTTGAGCTATTTTTAGCTCAGAAGTCGGAAAAGAAAATTAATTAATTTTAACAATTTTAATAATACACATAAACAAAAACATGCATATTAACAAGAGAAAAGGCCCTGCATGAATATCAATGTTGCAGATGATCTGCAACATTGATATTCTGCCAGAACCTTCGTAAGAATGACTACCAAAAGCTTGGTTTTGATTCGGTTCTGCTACAAGCAAATTCTTTAAATATTTGTAAGCGTAAAATATGTCATACGACTGATGAAAACATTAATTCAACACCTGAAGAGTTGAGAGAGCAGGTGAATAACGCGGAATTAAGTTTCCTTCCCAAAAAATCTATAATATACGATAAATACCTTAATGTCTCGATAGTTTTAATGCATGGAGACTTATGAAGGACGCAAAGGCTTTATCGGAGAATATGTTGTCTTCTTAGAATTGTCTCAAATGAAGCAACCATCTACATTGTGGAATATTTACTCAATGCTAAAGGCAACCATAAAAACAAAATATGATGTGCACATAGAAACCTATCCGAAACTTATTGCGTTCTTGAAAAGAACGTCAGCAGGACACCAATCGAAAAAGTCCAAAGTTTTCGCTGCTCATAGTGTTGAACAGTTTCTTAACAAAGCCCCGGACTGAAATTTTCTCGCTACTTATTTCGTTCTTGAAAAGAACGTCAGCAGGACACCAATCGAAAAAGTCCAAAGTTTTCGCGGCTCATAGTGTTGAACAGTTTCTTAACAAAGCCCCGGACTGCAATTTTCTCGCTACTTATTTCGTTCTTGAAAAGAACGTCAGCAGGACACCAATCGAAAAAGTCCAAAGTTTTCGCGGCTCATAGTGTTGAACAGTTTCTTAACAAAGCCCCGGACTGCAATTTTCTCGCGACTTATTTCGTTCTTGAAAAGAACGTCAGCAGGACACCAATCGAAAAAGTCCAAAGTTTTCGCGGCTCATAGTGTTGAACAGTTTCTTAACAAAGCCCCGGACTGCAATTTTCTCGCTACTTATTTCGTTCTTGAAAAGAACGTCAGTAGGACACCAATCGAAAAAGTCCAAAGTTTTCGCGGCTCATAATGTTGAACAGTTTTCTTAACAAAGCTCCGGACTGCAATTTTCTGCAATTTTGCTGTAAAAGTAAATATATATACTTTTAATGTCTACTTCGTATTAAGTTGATAATAAATTATTATTTCAATTCAGTTATTTTAGTGTAAGTGAATTTACCTAATACAAAGACTACACTCTGACAGATCCTTTGTCATTCGCGAGGAGTATGTTAAATTTATTCTGAGATACAAGATGTTGCGGCCAGCGAATACAAAAACGGATAGATTTTTCTTATAATATTACCATGTAAAATGCATACGACAGCCTATGGGAGTAAACAAAATAAGCGGTACCCCACGAGAAATAGCCACATACTTAAATCTGCAAGAACCCCACTTATACACTGGACACGCCTTTCGGCGCATATCAGCTACACTTTTGGCAGATTTTGGAGCCGACCTTACCATGTTAAGCGCTACCGGGGCGGGTGGAAATCTAGTACAGTGGCAAAAGGCTATATCGAGGATTCGATACAGAATAAATCTAAAATATGTAAGCGTATAGTAGAGGATATAAATTTGACAGATAGCTCAGATCCTTGGTCACGCCCGTCAACATCTAGGGATCAAAGCCCGCCAAAAACAGTCAACTTTAGACAAACCTCAGATCCCCGGCCACGCCCGCCTATATTTAGAGATACGAATATAGAAAACCACGTTGTTTCAACTATATTCACTGTTTTGACCTCACAATCAGGAGCGCTGGCAAATGAAGGCAATGACGAGTCAACATCTACTCAAATTAATCAAGCCACCACCATCAACACAACCATAACCGTCCCAAACAAAACTGTAACTTTTAATTTGCAAAACTGCAATAATTGCACTTTGAACTTGTAACTTTTTTCCATTATTTAAAAATTACAATAAATTTTATCCGATTTTTCAATGTCGTACTTTTTCATTCTCTTATTTGTTATGCGCCGGCACTTCAATAGACCGATACGCCCAATACGGCACCCTATGCCCGTGCCTCCCTCGCCCCTCTACGCCTATGCGCTCCGTTGCCACGTCTCGTCTCGTCTAGCACTCTAACCTCAAAACTTATCACGTGCACGTGCGTACGTATTTACCTTTGAGTAATAATTATTAATCAAAGGTATTTTTGAAGTGAGAATTTCTAATTTCTGGCACTGCGTTCGCATCATTCACAACAAGGTTGAGTTTGTGACTTGAGCAATGAAAATATAAAGCACGAGGATATTTTTTTCTCAAAATGGCTTGTACGCCACCCTCTTTCCCTGCCATTGTAGAACTGCCGTCGAATCCAAACCCTACGCAATCTTCGGTTGGGAGGTTAGAACTAATCAAGAAATTGTCAATTGCTTCGGCAATTGCTAATTTGCCGAAGTTGAACTAAAAGCATTTTGTGCTTTTAGTTCAACGAACCCTACAAATTCTTCTCTGATTTTCCTTTTGCTTTCGTCGTAGAACCGCACGCCTATTGACAGCTGTTCTTTCCCAGCTACGTCTGCTGTTTCATCAGCTAAGACTGCGTAAGCCATGGTCTTCTGAACCTCACTTATTATATTCTCCTTAATAACTTCGCCACATAAATTTATCAATTCGTTTTGTATTTTTGGCGATGTGTAAACTGCATTGCGACGGCACTTTTCCAGGTGACTCTTTAATTTGTCGTCCCCTGAATTGATTCTCAACTTCAATAAATCTAATAAAACACCCTCATCTGCTTGATTTCCCCTAAGAGGCATATCATGTGTACCGCAAAATACTATACAAGAAATAATTGATGACAATATTTGTCTGTTTTCTTCGATAGCTTTTTGGTATCCACTTTGTAGACAACAGGAACATTTTCAAGAAAAATTTCGCAGCATCTGCCGCCGTTAGGTGAAGGTTGGTCGTTGCATGCTTTCGGCAGTCTTCATGCATATTTTTGAACTTTATATATGGCCTGACCATAAATGATCCCAAAATTCCTCTCACAGTGCTGATGGGCGGAGGGAACAAAACACAATGCTTACAAAGAGCGCCTTTTAGTCGCTTGGAATATACTAGCCATGGTGCATATTGATCCGACCAAGCATGATTAAATTTTCTTTTCAAATGGCTTGCATCACTATCAAAATCGTAATTTCTGGGCGGGATCCAAGGATTTTGTAACAACTCCCTCTTCTTTTCCGTCGATAGCTGGGTAGCCAACCCAACATAACGACCCAGATCATTTTCATGATAGCCATCGTCCAATATAGTATAATACACTTGTCCGCTGTAGGTTGGAGTACGCGTCTGTCATATGGTCGCCAATGTACAAAGTCCATATCAACCATGTAGAGTCAGTCCAAAAGCGTTTTCTTCGTATGCTTTGCGCGCGTTTCGTGCTTCGTCGTTCACTAAGGTCTTACGAAAGTAGGTGTGAACAATTCTCGATAGAAACCCTTGAATCACGTCGCGGGCTTCAGGACCTGATCCACCTACACAAAATAATTAACGGCACCATTACAACTTCTATTCTCTCAGACATTAACTTCCCCGCACCCAGCAGATTAGTTAGAAAGCCACGTCCCTTCTTCATCCCGCCGTGCAAATCCAACATCAGCGCTAACAACCCTACTCTTCGTATGAGTCGCTACTTTAACGAGCTTTCTGCCAGCGAAGACGACGTCCCTGATATCTACCATGATTCGTTGCCTTGTTTTAAGTTTAAAATGCGTAATATCCTCAAATAATATTTTCTGTAAATTATTTTCTATTTTCTGTAAATTGTTAAAATTCTGCAGATTTTTCTAAATGACTTTGAAATTGTTAATTTGTTGAAACTGTTTTATGTGTAATTTAATTTTTTTAAATTGTTAATTTCTTCTTTAGTGTTCTTTGATTTATTGTATGTATAATTTTAATTAGGCACATACTCTTTTTTTATAACATGCTGTGTACACATATTTTTGGCGCTGAAGACAGCCTTTCACCCGTTGTCATGTTATATTTTAGTGTATTATCTTCAATGCTGTTTTGTGTAGCAAAGATAATAAATAAATTAAATAAATATAATTTCAGGATCGACGTTGACGTCATATGTTTGTTGGGATGTCAATGGAGAAGAATAGTCGGCAACAGATATATTTACAGGTTCTGCTGGAGAATGTGACGCTTGTCCAATGTTAGCATGCAATGATCTTGGCATTACATGAGTAGTTTTATCATGGTTGTCATTTTCATCGCTCCCACTGCTACTTTCCCGACCTTTTTTTATTTTTTCCTGTGTTGTCCCTAAAAAATGGATACACAAAATTACTCTTACGGTGTTTAGGCATAGGACAAAAATAAAGATCAAGATACCTATATACATCACATTCAAATATCATTTACTTCCTATCAGTAAAAGTAAAATTGCGATATTCAAAATTCGTTAACTTTGTGGTTTAAACGCCAAATAATCAAAACATAATATAATATACAATTATAACAAAACCACGTCTTGTAATTAATAAATTTTAATATTGTAAGTAATTAATATGCTAAAAATATACACTTACAAGAGAGACCTCCTTAAACAAATCAAATAGTCATATTAGGTACATATGTATGTGTTTTGTTTTGACTCAACTCTTTCAAAGAATTTCCTGATATCCATTTGACGGAGTAATATTTCCAGTTGTTGCGCAGTAAACGTAAATCTCGTGTCGCCGCAACTAAACTATGAGACACTATGGCGCACCAAACTGAATTGAATTGTATTCGAACTGAATTGCCTTGCTCTTCTTCTTCATTATCTTCTCACGCACCCTTTCTGGGGCGTGGGGAGTCGGGGTCAGGTCGACGG
Organism: Argyresthia goedartella; assembly: GCA_949825045.1. Taxonomy (NCBI): domain Eukaryota; kingdom Metazoa; phylum Arthropoda; class Insecta; order Lepidoptera; family Argyresthiidae; genus Argyresthia; species Argyresthia goedartella. The sequence goes on from OX463810.1 coordinate 20,736,669, forward strand.
ACCTCTTCCCGAAGAATCGCCTCTGTCCACTCCTGTGGACAGGTCATCGGATGGCCCCTGCGGGCGGTGGTCTTCTTGTGGCGCTGGTATGCAGTGGGTGATCGCCGGCTAGGCAACCAGGTCGCGTGGCAGGCGGTGGCGGTCGGGCGGGCGCGCGTGGTGCGGCGCCAGTTCGGCGATGTGCGGAAGGTGTGATGCATCCGCACGCGCGAACATGCCCTTCGCCAGCCTCTGGACAAACTGGTCCACGGTTTCCCATCTTAGGTCCCTCTGGATTGTCGCGTTCCTCACGTAGCGGGGGGCGCCGACGATGATACGCAGAGAGAGGTTCTTGTAGATCCCGAGCTTCGCCCTCAGAGGGAGGCTGGAGTCTAGAAGTGGACGCAGCTTGGCGCGTGCCACCTTGACCTGGCTGACGACGTTGTCGACGTGTTGCTTCATGGTGAGCCGGCGATCAATGGTCACTCCCAGGTACTTCACCTGCGAAGACCACTCGATGCGCTGTCCCTGGAGCTGGAGCGATGGTGGAAGGAGACTCTGGCCTGTGATGAGCGCCTGCGTTTTCCCAACATTGACGGACAGTCGCTACTTGGCGAGCCAGTCGGGCAAGATGTCCAGGGTGCGCTGCAGTTTGATGGCAGCGTGCGGAGCCTGGAACGACGACGCATAGTAGGCTGCGTCGTCTGCAAAGAGTGCCAGCTGGACACCCGGCCCGACGGGGATGTCGTCCGTGTATCGGGCGTAGCAGGCGGGAGACAGGCAGGAGCCCTGGGGGACGCCGGCTGCGACGGGATGTTCCTCGGAGATGGCGTCTTCCACCATCACTCGGAAGCGGCGATTCTTCAGGAAAGAGGCGATTGTCTTGACCGTTCTTCTTGGGGCAGGGGTCGTCGACAGCTTGTACAGCAACCCCTCGTGCCATACTCTGTCGAACGCCTTCTCTATATAGGCGCTAAACTTTCTCAACACAACATGTCAAAAACGACTCCATTCATTCGGCGAGGAACTTTGTTCCACCCAACGCATTTATTAAAATATTTATTCTAAAATTACGTTAATAGGTAAGATTGAGGGTGAATTCAGCCCCAATTCTTTTACGTTATAAAACTTATAATTGTTACTTACCGAAAATACGACACACCATGTTTTTTCGATATATGATTGGTATCGTTTTTACACTTTTTGACGGATCACTTCGGCGTGTAGTCTCGATAGCAAACCGCGCGCGACTGCAAGCGAAACTGGGTACGAAGCACCGCACAAAGAGGAGATCGCAAATATACGAAACACTGTATAATACTTGCTATCTCATTCTCTCGCACGTTAAATCGTATGGAGTTATGTATCTGTCTCTTTTTACTCTCGCTTTTTCGTTTCGTATCAATCCAGATCACAACGATGCTAAAGAAGTTTTCACTTCAAAAACAAATATATGACGTGCATAACATGGAACACGGAACATTCGGAAATGGCAACAAATGTAATGATCACCAAAATATTTTTTTCCTAGGTACCTAAAATGGATAAATGAACACCAAAAGTTGCAAAAAATATCAGGGCAAAATACTGCGGTAGCTTAGGTGAAGGGTAAAGGGGGTCAGCGAAGCGAAGCTCCCTTTATCCTTCGTGTTAGGTTGAACATGTAAGAACAGCAAAAAATACTTAAAACATAAACTTAAGTACACAAAACATAAAAAGAAGTTTGGCGATCATTTATACAAATACAATTTGGTGGACATTTATCCATTCTGGCGGTCATTTCGAATTTATTGGTAGTAAAATAGGTGCGTTTTTGGTAATCGTTTAAATACAAGCCTACGGAAATGACACATCTGCATGTAAAAATCTTGTTACTCTTTGATTTTCAAAGAGAAATCATGGCTGTCGCTTTGTTGATTTTTGTAATTCACAAAATATTATGGAAAATGCGTATTTTACTGATAATACATGGTAATTAATTATGAAAGGTTATTCCTCGTCTTTTTTGGTCTGTACGGTTTAGTTTTTACATTACCGCAGAGCACATGACGTGACGGCATTATTTAGTTTCTTACTCTCGCATCAAAAGCGTCACGGCTCGGCAAGCGCTTGGCACAGACTAAATTGGTGTTGAGTGAATTCACTCTACATAGAGCAGGAAGAAAGTCAGTTTGCGCGCCTACTCTAATATTTATACATTATTTTACTCAAATATACTATCCTACATGTTGTTTTGAGTGATATCTATTATTCAATCTATATGTTTTACTAGGTACTCATATGTGTACTTGCTTGTATACACGTTTAGAGCTATTCTTAGATTTTACCTAGTTAAGTTTTTGTATATTTATAACCTGTGCTCGTTATATCTTACCTTATACTTATGCTCTGTAGGAATAACAAAAACTTAATACTCATAACTTCAATATTCACAGTTGTAATCTTTAACTCTTATTACTGATGATGCCGGGTTCCTCTGTCCCTGGGTGCCGCGTGGGGGGTGGCCTCTCTTTCTCTCGTCCATTGTAAGGGAGAGATCCTACCCACAGTGCGCGGCGCTCGGGGGCGGCCCGTGTTGTGTTGCAAGGCCCACGTCGTTTAGGAAGGCCCATAAAAGTTGTTGCTCAGGCCTTAGAAGACGCGGCTGGGCCTTCCAATCCTACTGCAGTCTAATAAGGCCCTTTACTGTTTGATAATGTAAGTTTTCAATAAAATAATACCGGTAAAAGGGGGCTAATTGGAATTGAGAGGCTAATTGGAACTAATACAAAATGCAGAGATTTGGCTTCATTTTCTATTAGTTCCAATTAGCCTCCTTTTACGGTACTCAATTTTTATTATTAATACTGTCTTTTTTAAATAGTTACCTCATATATAAATTAATATTATTATTGATTAATTCCACGCCTCAACCGAACGGCGTGGAATCTTGAGGGGGTGGTTTTCACCAGCACGGGGAGAATCGCAAGTGGTACTGACCATTGACGCCGTAGACCGGAATTCGAAAGCTCAATTCGAGGCAGGAATACGGGATAGGAGCACAAGGTATGGGGGGAGAGGATCGAATCTTACTCTCGTCGTAGCCCGATGCTGTCGCCGGCGTGTTGCTTGCCGACACGAGGAGTCGCTGTCCGAATACGACGATTTGGGGACCGTACAACTTTGACCTTCACAACACGAATCACTCACTCCGCTGACGTGAATCTACTTATTTCCCGACGATTATTATGGTTAACACTCCGACCAGGCCCGACACCTGTGTTAGACAATTGTTACACTAAAATACAGTCAAGGCCCGACGCCATGTGCAGACATTTTTTCTCACGACAAGAAAAAAGTAACCTCTAACTCGTCATCTCGTTTCTATACAAGTGACAGCTGCTAGTTCCGTTTCCGATCACTCGCGGTCCGAGTCGCGCAACAAAAAGAGGTGCGTTCCGAAGCATAAATATTAAACAGTCACCCGCCCGGACAGGCCCGAACCTGTCCCTAATCAATAGGAAGGCGAGAAAGTGTTGCGACCGCTCTCTTGAGGACCGAGTCCCCCACCTTGACTTCTGCTGATCGAGGCGTGCCATCCCGACCCGTGTACAATTTGAAGATCCGTCCTCGTCTACATCTCAATGATGGCAGGTTCGCATCCTTAATCAGCACCAAATCACCGACTTGAGGGGGGCTCGTCCGGTCAGTCCACTTAAGGCGCTGCTGCAAGATGTGCAAGTACTCAAGGGACCACCGTTTCCAAAAATCTTGAGCCATCTGCTGCAACATCTGCCACCTAGTTAACCGACTTAACTTAACATCACCGAATGGGTATTCTGGCAGGGCGTTAAGGGGCTGACCTATCAGGAAGTGACCCGGCGTCAACGCTTCCATATCATTTGGATCCGAATTGAGCGGGCACAACGGACGCGAGTTCAGTGTCATCTCAATTTTACAGAACAGCGTCACAAGCTCTTCAAAGCGTAGAGAGGTCTCACCGATGATCCTCGTCAGGTGCGACTTAGCCGATTTAACCGCAGCCTCAAAAATTCCTCCCCAATGAGGACATCCCGGCGGACTGAAAACCCATTCAATCCCTCGTCGGGAGCAAGCCGTACCGATGGCGTCCTGGTTACCGTTCAGGAATTGAGTGACCTCCTGCAGATATCGCCTGGCTCCGACAAAATTTGTGCCGTTGTCCGAACGGATTAATGTCGGGAGGCCCCTTCGTGATTCGAACCTATCTAGACCTGCGATAAATGCCTCTGTAGTGAGGTAACTGACCACCTCCAAGTGGACTGCCTTCGTGGCCAAGCACACGAAGACGCACAGGTATGCCTTCACTAATCTGGCGCTCCGCAGCTGTGAAGACTTGACCATGAATGGTCCCGCGAAATCCGTTCCGACACCCGCAAAGGGCCGGATTTCGTTAACCCTATCCGAGGGCAAATCGCCCATCTGGGGCTGCATCGTAGCCGCCTTAGCCCGATAACAAGGCAGGCACCGAAATACGACGCTACGCACGTATAAGCGTCTTCCCGATAGAATCCAGAACTCGCGCTGGAGAAACGCCATCAAGGCGTGGCATCCGATATGCCCATTCCGAATGTGTCGATCCTGTATCAACAGTTCGACCAACTTCCCTTTCCTAGGGAGTAACAACGGGTGGCGAGCCGCATAAGGCAGGTTGGCATTCCGCAGCCGACCTCCTACCCTCAGCAATCCTTGAGGGTCAACAAACGGGCTGAGCCGAGCCACAGCTCCCTTCAGTTGGACGCGTCCGCGTCTCAGAATGTCCAATTCGGACTTAAAGTGCACCGTCTGCACGTTCCGTACCAATGCGAACAACGCATGGTTCCGCTCCCGTGGTGTCAGGACCTGTGTCCGCACCCGTTGCACCACAGAATTGCGACAATTCCGCGCAAATCGGAAGATCCAGGCGGTCACATTGACCAGCTTGTCGAGCGAGCTGTACCGTTCCAGCAGGCTGAACTCCTCTTCCGGCTCTGGTTGCGTCGTACAGACACCGACTGTCAAGGCGCCGTTCGCCGAGGTAACGCGTGGACTCATTGGCCAATCCGATTCGGCTTGAGTCAACCATTTTGGACCCCACCACAAGGGATGTCCACCCAACTCCGGAGCGTGACACCCACGAGACGCACAGTCTGCTGGGTTCATTTCCCCTGGAACATGTCTCCAGATTAAGGGAACCTCCGAATTCAAAATCTGCGAAACCCGTTTCGCCACAAAAATCTCCAGCTTGTGAACTGAAGCCTTCAGCCAGCATAACACGATCTGGCTGTCCGTCCAAGCGTAGACCGTATCTTCTAACGCTATTGACCCACGAAGAACCGTCATCGTGTGGTTGAGCAGACGAGTCAGGAGAGCCGCTCCCGAAAGCTCTAACTTGGGAATGGTCAGGCGAGTGCGCAACGGCGCAACCTTGCTCTTGGCCATGACCAACCGCACATCAACCTCCCCCGAGGAGTCGACCGTACGCAGATACACCGCAGCTCCGTAGCCCTTCTCCGAGGCATCGCAAAACCCATGCAGGGTGGCGGTGTATCGTTTGGTGGGGACCAACCTCCGTGGCAGTGAAATCCGATTGATGCCAGGGAGGGTCGAAAAGAACGAGTCCCACTCTGAGCTCAATGACCCGCCGATCGGGTCGTCCCATTTCAGCTCAGCAGACCACAATTGCTGCATAAAACACTTGAGCTGAAATGTTACCGGGGTGATCCACCCGTTTGGATCAAATGTCCTAGCCACCGTTGAAAGGACGTTCCGTTTCGTCCAGACCTTCGGGGAGTCCAACTCGACCCGATACGAAAACATGTCTGACACCGGCTGGTACTGGACGCCTAATACCGACAACATATTTGGATTTTCCAAATTTTCAAAAATGTGGGGATCCTGCTGGTAGTCATCCGGAAGACCAGTCAGTAACTCTGGAGAGTTCGACATCCATTTCCGGAGCTCGTAACCTCCACCCCGTAAGAGCTCAACTAGCTCGTCCCGTCGAGCGAGCGCCTCCTCTACGGAATCTGCACCGGTACAGATATCGTCCACGTAGAGATCCTGCTCCAGGATCGCTGCTCCTCTAGGGAAATTTAACCGTTCTCGATCCGCTAACTCCCGCAGAGTGCGAATCGCCAAATAAGGACTAGACCGTAGCCCGTACGTGTTGGTGTTCAGCTCGTACACCCTGATGGGCTGATCTGGGCTCTCTCGCCACAGTATCAGCTGATACCGTCTATCGTCAGGGTGAATGACCGTCTGTCTAAACATCATCCGGATGTCAGCTACAAACACAACATTGTGTCAAATCAAATCAAATCAAATCAAATCAAAAATCATTTATTTCCATAGGATGTTGTTACATCACTTAGATCCGTCATTACATTTTTTTGGGTGAGTTCACTAACACAATGGCGGAATCTGTGGAGAAGAGCTCACCGAAGAAACTCCACAGTCGTCGCATCTTTTGTCGACGGAACCATGTGATAACATCCGCGATGTCATGGTTCAACTTCGGCCCTGAATGCAAACACTGGTTCAGGTTCATGCCGTTAGATGTTGATGCCGATCCATCGAACACTACCCGTATTTTGCCCTCCGGGGTCCTCAAGACCGCGTGATGGGGCAGGAAGCAGTGGTCTTCACGCTTCCAGTCGATACCCGAAACCGACATGTGGCCGAGCGACTCGTATTCCCGCATGAAGTCGACTTACTTCTGCCGGAAAATCCCGTCACGCTTCATGCGTCGTTCCATCGACAGAAGCCGCGTCTCGGCTGTATGGTGTGAACTGCCCAGCGGTGGGCGATCACTCCGGAATGGAAGACGTGTGAGAAATCGACCTGACCGAAGGCGACCAGTATTGTTCCGATAAAACTGTTCACACTCTTCTTCAACCGGGTCCAACCGGCGGACCGTAGGTGGTTCCTCCACCTCCCAAAACTTCTGTATCACCTCCGAGAGTACAGAACCTAATAAGGGACTACCAGTCGCTAGGCGTGGGGCAGCCGGCATGACCGGACCCATTACCGCATGGCCCAGTCTGGTGTTGACCGAAACCAGACCAGTCGCCTGCAACACGTGGACACCTGGCACTAACAGGTATCCCAAGGCATCGACACCCAATAAAATGTCTACTGGGCCCGGAATATCGAACTCCGGGTCAGCCAGTGACAACCCAGCGACCAACTGTCGCACCGAGGGCGACAACCGTACGTGAGGGTGTGAGCCCATCACATTAGGCATGACTAATGCCGTGACCGTCAGATTCACCGATGAATCCACCCGTGACGAGAGAGTAATCCGACATACTCCCTTAACGGAACCGACTTCCGTGTTCCCAATTCCCCGAATGGAATGTGGATACTCCCTTACCGAAATGCCCAACCGTCTTACAAGGTTGCACGAGACTAAGCACCCCTGGGCCCCCGAGTCCAATAGTGCTCGTGCCACACAAGATTTGCCGTCCGAACTCCACGCTATCACAGAGGCGGTGGGGAGCATGACCGTCTGTGGAGTGGCGGCACCCTGTAAGTGGGCGGCGTGTCCCTAGCGGGAACCTCCGCGGGATCCGAACCCGCTGAGACCTCCGTCGGCCTGGTAACTCGGCTGCTGATATGCCGGTGGCATATCAGACCGTATGTACATCAGGGGGTCCCAACCCGCATAATAGGCCCCTCGCTGTCCCGGTATCCGACCATACCGGACGGTGTACGGTGTGCCCGGTGGCCACCGTGGATGGAGGGGGGAGAGCGGATCCAACCTGGGGCGCTCTAGGAATGGGGGCGACATCCGACTGTTCGCCTCCCGGTTCGCCTCCCAGAGCGACGGGCAGGGTGGCGCAGAAGGTGGTGGGCTCCCAGCCTTCGCGCCACTCATAGGTGCCATCTGACACCCGCCCGTAACACGCGGTGAGCCAGCGGCCCGAAGTCCTCGCTGACCCTGGACAGCGGCGACCGAACCCCGGCTATCCCGCATGTTACCCCCCGCGCTGCCCCCTTCCCCTCGGGGGGGGGTCCAGTCACCCCGTTGGTGACTCCCGTTGCCCGGAGGGGGACTGGGTCCGGCCCTGGTTGGGCCCTGTGGCCGACCAACCTGAGTCCGGCCCTGGTGACCGTCCGAAGGGCCTGACCGGTTCAGGCACAACACGATGTGGTGCTTGCCACCACAGCACTCACAGGGGAACGCGCGTGAGCACTCGCTCAGCGGGTGCGGCCCCAAACAACCGAAACACAATCGGTGGCGGCAGACTACTTTCCTGCGGGCAGCTACCCCGAGCGCCTTAAAGTTGGCGCAACTGGTCACTTCATGACCGGCACTGTCGCAGTGCACACAGCCGTCACCCGACGGCGCGGCATTCAAAACGCCAAATTGTTTCGACGCGCGGGGGGCGCGGCCCCTCCCGCATCCGCGCGGGTTGGCGCTGCACACTGGCCTCCGTGTCCAGTGTGTCACATCGCCTGCATTCACCCTCCAAAAAATCCGTCAATTGGACGAGCGTGGGCAGTTCCGTGCTACTGCCCCCATGCAGCTGTTCAAACCGACTTTGAACAGCTGCAGGCAACCGTGACAAAACCATATACAAAACAATGTATGACCATTGGTCTACCGGAAGACCAAGGTTCTGAAGGGCCTTCGTGGCCACCAGCACAGGGTTGAGCACCTGTACTCGGATGTCAACATCCCGGGTTACTTTAGGGATGCTAAACAGCTTCCCCAGCTGCGCATCAACCAACCGCCGTTTGTGTTGGTAGCGGTCAAACAATATGGACCTGGCTATCTCATAATTGTGACAAGTGACAGCTGCTAGTTCCGTTTCCGATCACTCGCGGTCCGAGTCGCGCACAAAAAGAGGTGCGTTCCGAAGCATAAATATTAAACAGTCACCCGCCCGGACAGGCCCGAACCTGTCCCTAATCAATAGGAAGGCGAGAAAGTGTTGCGACCGCTCTCTTGAGGACCGAGTCCCCCGCCTTGACTTCTGCTGATCGAGGCGTGCCATCCCGACCCGTGTACAATTTGACGATCCGTCCTCGTCTGCATCTCAATGATGGCAGGTTCGCATCCTTAATCAGCACCAAATCACCGACTTGAGGGGGGCTCGTCCGGTCAGTCCACTTAAGGCGCTGCTGCAAGATGTGCAAGTACAAATATTAAACAATTATGAATACTGTCTTTTTTAAATAGTTACCTCATATATAAATTAAGTAATATTTAAGAATAAACTAATTCTAATTATAAACTAAATTTTGGCACTGAATTTTCCAGGGCCTTGTAACCCACAAAATGGGCCTTCTAAAGCAAATATGTATGTGTAAGTAGGAAAACTATTAATCAAAAACCTAGAAAATAGTTACTCAATTCTAGCATGAATATTGTTATGTAAAATACTAACATTTATACAGGAAACACCTAAAAATTCGATAGCTAAGTTGTTAACCAGTGGAAAAGTGTATTTTTCAAACAAGATATTGACGATTTTAGTTTTTACTTGCTATTTTTAAGTTCATAAATATGACAATGTTCACTTTAATATAATCTTTGAGGTCTTTAATGCATACTTTTGCACCTAACGGCGTATAAACGGCACGGGCCTTCTTATACAGACCATGTTTAGTAAAGCCCAAAAGAGGTTTTTAAAAATGGAAAAAATATACCTATTATAATCATAGCTTTAAAACTACATTTATTTGGATTCTGAAATAATCATAGCTATTATTGTAAACCTTTTTTTCCCTAGGGTGGTAAAATAAAGGTTTTATTTGAATTTGTAAAAAAGTTGGCCTTACAATCCGGCTGTACCTTATATAGACTCTCGTTACACAGTATTCAGATGTGACCGCGGCAGAGAAGCTACAGACAAGGAGGACGGTGTTGGCGTTCTTATAGCTGTGCTGCGGAGTCTTCAACCTACATATCCAATAAATTATACTGTATCGTTTGATAAAAGCAAAAGCAAAAGGAACACATTATATTATTACCTACCCAGTTCAACACGAAATCAAAATCCCCTCTTCATTAGTGCAGTTTATCTATATACCTCCCAAAACACCGGACTCAGCTTACACAACTCATTTTGACAATTTACTCAGCATAGTATCAACACATAGCATTGATTAATTCTCTATATTCGGCGACTACAACCTACCTGACTTACAATTCGCAAGCTGATTCAATATCAATATGACGACAGGACAAATATGCATTAGCACTGACACCTCGAGCAGAGGCATAAGTAACTTCCTATCCATTTTAGACGTATATCAATACAATACCTACACTAGGGTTTCGTTCCCGGGTTCCCGGGAACGGGAAGAGTTTTGCGAATTACTGGCATTCCCGGGTTTTTTTTTATGTGATATAAATGCTCTGGAACAGTCATAAATCTGCATCAAAATTAACGGTGAGAATCGTGGATAAAGTTTTGTCGGAAAAGGTTCAACAAAAACACTTTATAGTAGTTTATGTGACTGCTACATAATGGAGGGCATTAATACTCGAGAGTGGGTTTATGAAACGAGCCGAAGGCGAGTTTCATAACAATATCACTCTAGAGTTTTAATGCCTAATTATGTACAGTTACATACACTAGTTTATCTACATACATATCATAAGCTCTCTTTGATGTGTTCAGGAACCGCATGTTTGACTGGCATTGTGGCTCTGCAGTTGTTTAGCTTGTTCTGTAGTACCAACTTCACGCAAGCGGGCGTCGGCGTTCGAAATTTGAATGTCAGTACCTACCAACTTCACAGACAAACTAGAGACGGCACGCAGGCGGGCGTCGGCGTTCGAAATTTGAATGTCATAATATGTAGAAAAATTACACATTATGGTCATAATGTGTAATTTTTCAGATAAGAAATGAGTTTTTACCAAGTAGTTTAACATTATGCTGATCGTGACGTGCGGTTTTTGTACGCAGTAAAGAGGGTTTATGATACGTGTGTAGATAAAATATTTTATGTGTAATTCAGTTTATATTTTAAGTATTTTTTGCTGTTATTAAATGTTCAACCTAACACGAAGGATAAAGGGAGCTTCGCTTCGCTCACCCCCATTCACCTAAGCTACCGCAGTGTTCATCAGGGAAAATACTGCGGTAGCTTAGATGAAGGTTAAAAACATCATTGTATGATTGTAAGCCTCATAATTTCTTTTATTATGTAGAAGTTACAACAAAGTTTGTGATTGTAGAATAAAAGTTAAAATATTACAGATTTAATTGTAATATTTATTAACTTTTATTTTTATAGTTCACATAAGTCATAAATTTCATAAGGCAATTTTAATTTTATTACATTTAAGAATACCAAAAAGCTTTTTTAATTGATTTTCGTATTTTATTTGACTTCTGAAAGGGAAAAACATAATAACATTTTTTTCCGGGTTCCCGGGATTCCCAGGAAATTGGAATTCCCGGTTACCGGGATGGAAAAAGGCCGGGAAAACCGAAACCCTAACCTACACTAACAAATCTAACAATATCTTAGACCTTTTGATTTCGAATACCGATTGCACTATAAACCGCCCGGATTATTCTCTCTCAATAATTGAGATACCTATAACATCCGACTTTTGTTACCAAAAGTTTTGTTGTTTTGTTATCACTGACTGTTGAAAAGCCCCCAGCCCATCATCCCTCGTTCAGGTATAATTTTCGCAAAGCAAACAAATTGGCTATAAATAATAGCCTGAGCGAGGTACCATGGCTGCAGTTGTCAGCCGCAGAAGCACTCTAGACGAGTTTTACAATGTCACAAATGAAATAATCAACTAATATGTGCCCATCAACATCTCTAGAAAGAAACAGTTTCCAGTTTGGTTCTCTCCATCACTAATACCTACGCATTTTAAAATCTAAAAACAAAGCCTGTGCCTGTAGACAAGAGACATCGCTAAGGATAGCGAGTCGAAGCGATAGCTTTTTATGTATGCGATTTGACATTTGGATTCGCTAGGTGACGTCACCTTAGCGATTCCAAATGTCATATCGCATACATAAAAATTTATATTTTCGACTCGCTATCCTTAGCGATGTCACTTGTCTAGGGGGGCTGGTGTAAATGGAAAATTTATGAAAACATATCCGACTAGGAACTGTTTTCTTACTACCGAGCTAGATTTAAAACAGAATGTGATAACTGTTTCTCCAAATATATAAAGTCTGTAGAGGACATAATTACTGGTAAAGACAAATCTGATATTCCATCAAACATGCATTACCTCCAGCAAACATTTAACAATCCCTAGGATATTTGTAATATGTTTTCAGACTTTTTTCACTCCATCTATGAGCCCTCTACTCTGCCAACAAATGTACATTGGTATCTAAACACTAAACCATTGTGCTTACAATAACATCTTATTACCTAACCTTTCATTGACTGAATCCGAAATTCTCACTCCTGTAAAGCTTCTGGTTCTCACCAAAGGTTTAGGCCCTTATGTATCACCGTCATTCTTCCTCGTCCGCACCCCTGTTTATTATTTTCCACAAATGCTTAAAAGAAGGCATCTTTGGCGAAAGGTGGAAGATTGCTAATATTACATCAGTACACAAATCACGTTCCAAGCAGAACGTTGAAAATTATCGTCCAATTTCTATATTATCTGCCTTGTCAAAGCTTTGTACTTCGAGAGACTTGTACACTACGATATTTATCCCTCTCTCCACAATATCATTATTGAAGAGCAGCATGGCTTTATGAAACGTAGATCTACTACCACTGGTCTTTACGAATCACCTCTTCGAGAACATGGACAGACAGGTTCAGACTGACGCGGTATACTTATTACTTATACTGACTTCAGAAAAGCCTTTGAGAAGATGGACCACGATTATTGAATATAATTGCTTAAAATGGCATAAAGGGTAACCTTGATTGATTGATTTTTGTCATAACCGAACTCAAAGAGCCATGGTTAACAGTTTTCAGTCAAATACAATTAATGTTACATCTGGTGTCCCGCAAGGGTCCATACTAGAACCCCTACTATTCATAATCATCATCAATGATATTAAACAGTGTTTTCATCATTCTAAGTATTTACTATATACAGATGACCTAAAAGCCTACCATCGCATCAGCACCACTAGTGACTGTCTCCTCTTCCAGGACGACTTAAATAGATTCTCAAAATACTGCATCGATAATAAACTACACCTTCATATTGACAAATGTAACCAAATTACTTTTACTAAAAATATTAATAATACTCACTTTTCTTAAACTCTGGGTAGCAAAAAGCTAACAAGGGTGTTGACTCCTTGCGGGACCTAGGGCTGTTACTTGACTCTAAATTGCACGTGGACTTTCTTATCGAGTAAATCGTTAACAAAGCACTTCAGACGTACGGTTTTGTAATGAGGGCAACCAGTATCTACACTTATATAAAACTCTCATACGATGCCATTTAGAATATGCCGTGCCCCTATGGAATCGTTATTATGACAAATACAAGTAAATTATTGAAAATGTGCAAAGGAAGTTGTGTGAAGTGCGTTACATTTCAGATGCCGCCGCGCAAGTATCTCATACCCTCAGCTACTAAAGTTATACAACTTGCCAACACTTGAATCCAGGCGTACTATCCTTGGTGCTATAACACTATACAATATATGCAATAACAAATTTGATTGCAAAGACCTTACAAGTAAACTATGTTACCTGGTACCTCGGTCTTCACAAAGACGTACAGCACATAACTGAATACTGTTTGCGACAACAACGTGCAGAACTAATGCTGGACTACGCGTTCCTCTGCGAAGACTGCCAGATAACTTTAACGCTCACTTTGAAGCGGTCGACATATTCTATCTGCCAATACAATGGTGTATATGTCTGTTCAAACAGCAAGCCACGGAAATAGAACTGGGATTACAGAGCGAACAGTTACGGGATCAATATTGTCCTACTTCCGCAGAGCTTCATTGGCTGGATCCATTTATTACGTACAGACATCGTGTTTGTTCTTCCATGCTCATATTGACATGTGAGCATGGAAGAATATGCACTGAGTATATAGTTTATACTAACTTATCTACATAAAGCAATAAGTTGGCTGGTCTTCGCATGTGTATGTGTATAATAAAATATGCAGATGCACATATGTAAAAACACACTCAACGCAGGCGCTGAGGTGCGTGTACAGTACATTCATAAAAAGTGGGTACAACACACGTATGTTAGTGTGTGTGTGTGTGTGTGTGTGTGTTCTTAGCCTATCTTACCTAATTTGTTAACAGTTCCACTGTCTAAGATGTTACATATGGATGATATTGTGGGCTCCACAATTACAACTATTTTATGCACTTATTATTATTAACATATATTGTGAGGCTGTTTTTAATACCAAATAAATAAAATAAAAAAGATCTGATCCGTGAAAGGCATACCCGCACGGATGTACCCGACAGATCTGCCTGCCAGGCATATCCGTGCCCGTTTCATGCCATGCATCTACAGTTTTGCCCGCAGGCACAACTGGCGGGCAGATCCGCCGTACCCGGCAGGTACCCCTGCCAGGTATATCAGTGCATGTATGGCTGGCTAATTATAATATCATTTTCACATATAAGAACAGTTTATCTTTAATTCTTTAGCTGGTCGTTATTGGCGGTTTTTGAACACATTAAAGAGGTTTTATTATATTTGTATAGATATCAGTAGTTTATGTGACTGCTATATAATGGAGGGCATTAATTAATACTCGAGAGTGGGACGAGCCGACGAAGGCGAGTTTCATAATAATATCACTCGAGAGTTTTAATGCCTAATTATGTACAGTTACACCCTAGTTTATCTACAGACATATCATAAGCTCTCTTTAATGTGTTCAGGAACCGCTCGTTTGACCGGCATTGTGGCATTGATCATATCTCTGCAGTTGTTTAGCTTGTTCTGTAGTACCAACTTCACAGTCAAACTAGGGGAGGCACGCAGGCGGGCGTAGGCGTACGAAATTTGAATGTCATAATTTGACAAATTTTTGTACATTATTATCATAATGTACAAATTTTCAGATAAGAAATGAATTTTTACCAAATAGTTTTACATTATGCTGGTCTTAACGTGCGGTTTTTAGACGCAGTAAAGAGGGTTTATGATACGTGTGTAGATAATAGTAGTTTATGTGACTGCTACATAATGACTAATTATGTACAGTTACATACACTAGTTTATCTACACACATATCATAAGCTTTCTTTGATGTGTTCCTGAACACATCAAAGAAAGCTTATGATTTTGTTTGACCGGCATTGTGGCTATGCAGTTGTTTAGCTTGTTCTGTAGTACCAACTTCATGCAGGCGGGCGTCGGCGTTCTAAATTTGAATGTCAGTACCAACTTCACAGACAAACTAGGGGCGGCACGCAGTCGGGCGTCGGCGTTCGAAAATTGAATGTCATAATATGTAGAAAAATTACACATTATGGTCATAATGTGTAATTTTTCAGATAAGAAATGAGTTTTTACCAAGTAGTTTAACATTATGCTGATCGTAACGTGCGATTTTTGTACGCAGTAAAGAGGGTTTATGTTACGTGTGTAGATAAACTATTTTATGTTACGTGACGCAATTACAAGGTCTGTAATTCGCATTATTAGATTTTTTGACATTTTAGGAGAGTACCTCTACGATAGGATAAATAAGAAAATTGAAATATACTCTCTTACAAATTACGAATGTAAAAGAGTACTAACAGCGTGGCTAAAATCTGAAAGTTTTCTGTCAATCATCTCCTGATGATCTCCCCCTGTCCTTCACACACACCCACACACACACACACCCACACACACACACACACACACGCACGCACGCACGCACGCACACACACACACACTTGCAATCTCTGACACTCCACACCATTACACCCTCTTACCTATCTGATAATTAAATTGCATCTACCTTGGGTACCTTGATGCTGATCGACGCTGAACCGGAGTACGGTTCAGCGTCGGGAGAGGCTGGTAATCTGTCAAACAGGACCTCCTACTAGTATAAACTTTTTTGTATTTTGTATTTTTTCTTGTAATAATTTTCTGTACTTTTATGTTTTATGAATAAACATTATTATTTTTATATTTATAAATGCACCTGGCTACACCAATAACTTATAAAATTACTTTTTGCTATCTTAACACACAGGAAAATTTAAGATACCTAATACCCATGCAAAAAACGTTCATATCATTATGTGGTAGTACGGAACCCTTCGTGCGCGAGTCCAACTCGCACTTGACAGTTTATTTTAACCACTGGACCTCGAATCGCGATTTTGAACCTCATGTCATGGTAATAAAATGCAATACCTATATCAGCAAAAAGGCGTCCCTGGCCGCCGCTAGGCGCCCAAGGATAAAAAGCGATTGAAATTCCTGGAATTTAGAATTAAATGTTAAGGCTATGTACTGCTCTGAAAGTATCCTCTTGACTATTGATGGATGGAATGGAATCATGGAAATGGAACGCACCGTTATGCAAATCTTGAATTTTTCTTTAGTCAGTTCCGGTTGTTCACAGACTACTTTTTTTTTGTTTTTCAGTTGGCAATACTTGATTACTTGCCAGGGAGGGGAGGGGAAAAAAGGGAGGACAGGCAGGGCGGACGGACAGTTTTTAGTTTTCGTATTCCTTTTTATATTTCCTAGTCTCTTCAAATTGTTTACAGTTACCTCAGAAATGGAAGATAATAAAGCATCACACTCAAATGATTTCCAAAAGAACAGTGAACCGGATAAACAAACAAAGAAGAAGAAAGATAAGAAAAAGCGTAGCGGTGGTGACGGCGACCACGGTGCCTCGGCAGCGGCAGGCAATGCAGTCTCAGTTCCTACCTCGGGTGATATTTCGCAAAATATCTCATTGAAAGACCTGAAAATGGCAATGGAAGTTCTGAATCTACAGCAAAAGCCCGCAAAAACTACCGAAGAGGCTTTACATAAATCTTACCAGTTCTGGTCAACACAACCTGTGCCCCAGCTAGACGAGAAAATAGTGGCCAATGAAGCAATTGAGCCTCCAAAGTCACCGGAAGAACTGCGCTCGGAACCCTATACGCTTCCGGATGACTTCCGCTGGGATACCTTGAACCTAAATGAACCTTTAGTCTTGACGGAACTTTACACCTTATTGAATGAGAACTATGTGGAAGATGATGATTGTATGTTCCGCTTTGACTATCAAACTGAGTTCTTGAAGTGGGCCTTACAGCCTCCTGGATGGAGAATGGAATGGCACTGCGGTGTGAGAGTGGGCAAGTCCGGACGCCTTGTTGGATTCATTTCAGCAATCCCCGCTCAATTGAGAATGTATGACCATGTACAGACTGTTGTGGAGATAAATTTCCTATGTGTTCACAAAAAATTGCGCGCTAAGAGAGTTGCTCCCGTTTTGATCAGGGAGATAACACGTAGAGTTAATCTAACTGGCATTTTCCAAGGAGTTTACACTGCAGGCATTGTTCTACCAAAGCCTGTTGCTACTTGCCGATACTGGCATAGATCCTTGAATCCGAAGAAGCTAATTGACATCAAATTCAGTCATTTGTCGAGGCATATGACTATGCAGAGAACTTTGAAACTTTTTAAGCTACCTGACAACCCTAAAACTCCTGGTTTTCGCAAGTTAGAGCCCCAAGATGGTGACAAAGTTGTGAAGCTGCTCAATGAGTATTTACAAAAGTTTGATTTGGCCCCAATATTCTCAGAAGAAGACTTCAAACATTGGTTTTTGCCACAAGCAGGAATAATTGATAGTTTTGTTGTTGAAGATGCAAATGGAGAGATCTCTGATTTTGTCAGCTACTACACATTACCATCTACTGTTGTGTATCATCCAGTTCACAAGTGCTTAAAAGCTGCATATTCATTCTATAATGTTTCAACAAAGACACCGTGGGTAGACTTGATGCTTGATGCGTTGGTCACTGCAAGAAACTCTGGATTTGATGTATTCAATGCTTTGGACCTTATGGACAATAAAGAGTTCTTAGAGCGATTGAAATTTGGCATTGGAGATGGGAACCTACAGTATTACTTGTACAACTGGAGATGTCCCAGCATGTCACCAAACAAAGTCGGCTTAGTACTGCAATAAAGTTTTATTCATAAATCTTTACTAAATGTTTGTGAATGGAATGTGGGTTTTGTTTTGTTTTTTACGTTAACAGAAATGTATTGGTTGGAAATATAGCTTAATAATTTATTTCATTCGTTTGCTTTGATAACAAAGGCTTATCTTATTCTGTATGAACAGAAGTAATACCTAGGTATGAATTTGCCACTACTACCGATTGCCTACAGCTAAAGTTCCCAAAACAAACAGTACTGAGCCTGTAGACAAGATGTAAAAGGCAAATATGTATATATCTCTGAAATATATCCTCGTCTAGTATACCCATAATTCAAACCTTATTGAGCTTACTAGGGGCCTAGTTTGATTTGTGTAAGATTGTCCTCTAATATTTATTTATTTAATAATAAAATGAGCTCGGTTTTGGGATATAAAAGCTATATTATTATTATTATAAAATGAGCTCTGTGGTTTAATGGGTTTCACGCTTGCTTCTCACACAGGAGATGCGGGTTCAATTCTTGACCATGTACCAATGAGATAATTTATTTATCCTAACTACATTATTGGACGTTCTAAGGTGATGGTAAATATCGTGAGGCAATCTTTATTACTCCATAGCTGCGGCGATGGGCTAGCCCCCTGTCACGCAAAATGGATTATTGAATAACTGGCTAAACGCCACCCCGTATGGGAAAAGGCGTGACGCTATGTTATGTGTTATTTACTTATTTCAATAACAATCACACGAAACGCTTAAAAATATACAGGGTGACATTTAAATAGCTGACCATATTTTGGGGAATGATAGTACCGTAAAAGGGGGCTAATTGGAACTAATAGAAAATGCAGCCAAATGCATGCATTATTTGTTAGTTCCAATTAGCCTACTTTTACCGGTACCCATGATCATGAACATATCGCAAACGATAAAGAAATGATCTTCCTTAGTAACTTAATCAGTCGGTCAGGTTTGATATTTTTTTTCATTTGCGACCATGTTTCTTGGGGAAAGTTGTTCATAATTATAGGACTATCATTCCCCAAGATATTGTCAGCTAATTAAATGTCATCCTGTATGACTTTACAAGAAAATGTCATGTTATATATACCGATCCGTAGTACAGCTGCTATGCATAAAATATAAGTTTTTATCTAAGATGTCCAACTGGTTGTACCACGGCAACGTAAATCTACCCATGATTCAACCAACGGTCTGAATACCTATGTACTTTTTCTTCTGCAATTTATTAACCCATAATATATACAACTGAGGAGCTATTGTCCAACTGGTATATGCACAACCAACCGCCATGTTCAACGCCCTTGGGTCTGTCAGACAGAATACTATTATTACTATTACTGCATTTTTTTAAATAATGCAAGGTAGAACTACTATTGATTCGTCGCATTTGTCAATTGAACGAAAACATGACCTTTTCTCGAAACGTCCACTTTTCAGCTATGTCTTCTCGTTGGGGTGACAGAGGCAGAACTACAGGACCATAGCTATGCAAAACAGTATTACGTAGACAGACAGCGAGTGACAGAGTGGCTGGATCGAGTAGGGTGCCCCGAGAGGATAGCGTGCAGCCAGTGTGCTGCCTGACTCCTTCTCCCTGGATGATAGGAGACGAGCGCGCTCTGCTGAACAACTGGAAGTGTTTGAGGACACAACACAACCTTTGGGAGTTTTGGTTTATTGGGAAAAATTGCCTCGTACAGGCTTCCGACTAGGCATTCCTGCCTGGCCTCGGCCAGACACGTGACCTCTTCAACACTGAGTTATGATGGGATAATGATTTTACCATAGACGTCACGTGCGCTATGGGCCGAATACAAGAAAGCCGGGAGCGCCACATCGGAGATTTTTCCCTCTATTCCCAGTTGTAACCGCGTCGTACGCCACCGGTGGCAAATGGGACATGAAACATTCAAATCATTCCCAGTTGCCACCGGAGGCAACTGGGAATGATTACCCCCACTTTTGACAGCTGTACACCCCTGCTCTATAACATTTATTTGTGTTGTGTCGTATGCCGAAGTCGTTGAGTCATTCCTATACCCAATAGGCGTGTTTTCTCAGATGGGGTGGTAGAGGCACAACTTCATCTAATGTGAATGATTTTGACAGATCTCTTGTTTTTAACGTAATTGTCATAATTTTGACACGATTTATACACCTTTTTTACTACTTTTTCGATATTTTGTTATTTAAATTTTTGACAATTGTCAATGTCCCCCCCCAATGGGCACATGCCTTTACCCGGATACGAGTAAGGTTAAGCCATACTCTACCACCACGGCTAGATAAGTTTGTGGATCTGTAAGTTTTTGTTGTGGCGTCCGGTAGGTATTATATAGTATATTTGTGCTCGCACGATAAGTCTGCACTCATTTATGGTGTGCGAGTCGTTTTCTTTGGTATTATTTTCAGTTTAATCATTTTATTGAAATAAATGCGAAATGAGATTTTTGTCAGTGATAGAAAAAAATGCGCTAATTCACAATTTACAGGACTATGATGGAAGTTAGAAATTACTTCAACTTGTCACCGCGCGCAGACTTACCGTGCGAGCACTCTAGGCACCATTTTGCTTTATAGCTTGGCGTTCAAAAGATTAATACCTAATAGCTGGTTTTCCATGCGCCGGCAAGGCAACAGCGCCGGCTTTCGCGACGCCGGTGCCGGTGCCGGTACGCCTGCGCTCGCTCGGCTTTGTGACTAGCTAGTTCTAACACAGAAATCAGTTCTATCTAAAATACTTAAAAATGATCTAGTCAAATCGTCGTATCTATATGTCATATCAACTTTACATCTAAGGTGAAAATACCAACGACACTTACCAAATACGAGTAGGTAGGAAGGTACGAGTCCGCGACGCGTCGGGGCATCCCCTTACTCACCTACACGCTACGCTCACACACACACACTCAAACGGCAACAATACCTACACAATGCACATGCACTTTTGCCAGCCGGCATCGAGTGGGAAGCTTGCTGCCCCGGCACCGGCACCGGAGCATTGGCGGGAGTCATCGCCGTGCCGGCGCCGGTGCCGGTAAGTCAAAAAGCGTACCATATGTACAGCCGCTGCCCGTTGCCGTTGCCGGGCCGGCGTATGGTGAAACGGCTAATGGAAAACCAGCTATTAGACAAAAACTACGAAAGGCGGGAAACCTCTAATCGAGAAAGGCGCTAATTTTCTGTGGGAAAATTTTTTAATAGATTTTTAGTGTTAAAAACCGTCGCATTCTGCGCTTCTAGCGCGAAAATGGGCCGTCAAAAGCCCAAGAAACGAAAATCGGTCGAGCTGGAGGCTCCCGACGACGGCGGCGGCGGGCAACCGACGACAGACTCTGACTCCGAACCCCATGGACAATAAGGACCAAATATCTCACGTTTAAATCCTATTCACGCAAATACCCGGACAACCTCGGTAATGTAGAATAGGTATATTGTTTTTCTGGCGCATAAAGGGGCCTATTACTGAAGGAACTCGAATGGCAGTTTCCAGAAACACGCAAAGGCACAGTTTAAATGGAAAACATATGCGCACTATAAATAAATATAAACTAGGCATGATATTTGACAACGCGAACAACGCCAACATGTTCCTGTCGAATAAAAAGTTTCTTGACAAGCTAAAGTTGACAGCGTCGATACCGGCAGGCACCACAGAAGTCACTGGCGTTCTTAGGAGAGTCTCAGTTGAAATGTCTAATTACAAGATCTTTTCTCTGATTGACCGCAAGAGAAACTTCATTCAGGTACGCCGGTTCATGCGCCGCACGAAAGCGGCAGACCCCCTATCAAACTATGCTTGAAGTGCCTAAGATTTGGACTCATTTCCAAGTTTTGCAAGAACTCCGTGAAATGATCGATCTGTGGAGAGGCCCATTCATATAGAGACTGCTCTGTGAACTCATAAAATGCAAAATGCTGAAATTGCCAAGGAAATCATGTTGCAATATCTTCGCATTGCCCAATCAAAACACAAAAAATTACTGAAGCACAAATTAAGGCCAAGACAGTACCGAACGCGGAATTATTTAATGAAAAATCATTCCCCCACCTGAATCCCCAAAAATCATTCTCATCCCTACTTAACTTCGACCTGTTCATGAATCTCATGGTACAGACTATCGTCAAAATAAAGTCATTCAACAAAACAACGAAACCATCACTTCAAACAGCATAAAATCTATTATAAAGGAAACATTTACTGAAAATAAAAAACAACAATAATTAAAAATGGATAATATAAGCACAATAAACATAGTACAATGGAACGCATAAAGCATATTATGTAATAGACATATTTTTTACAAATACCTAATTGACAATATACTTATCGCAATAGTTTCAGAAACTTGGCTACAACCTGAAAAAATTTTTTTTTTAAAGGATACTCAATAGAAAGAAACGACACAGGAAACTTGCATAATGGCGTAGCCATTATAGTACATAAGAAAATTTCATAAAATAAAATTTAAACATAAACGGATTAAAACTTGCAATAATAAAGAAATAAGTATAGTTAGTATGTATTGTCCATCTAGTTCTCTACCAAAATTTGATAGAAGAAATTAGATTATTTGATAAAAAGCATCCCGAAACCTATCGTTTTAGCTGGAGATTTTAACTGCTTGGGCCTGTTCCTATATTAAACCTCGTGGTAGGCAACTTCTTGATGTGATTGATGATAATAATCTAGTACTTCTGAACGAAGGTAAGGTGACAACAGTTGGAATGCATACTTGGCGTCCAAATGCACTTGATTTAACTATTGCTTCTCCATCACTATTGTTATGTAGTAATTAGTCTGTGCACGATGATCCATTAGGCAGCTACCATCTTCCTGTAATAATGAAAACCAATATTGTCAACACAAAACAAACCGATCCTAATGGATGGTGAGCCATTAAAGTTTCCAAATTACCGTCTAGTTAACTGGAAGTTATACACAGAGTCAGTTGATAATTTTTGCAAAACTTTCAGATAAATCCTAGTTCTCCTGAGAATACATATAAAAGTTTTTCTTCCATTTTACATGACAGTATTCTAAAAGCTTTACCTACAACCACAGAGTACATTATTAATCTTGATATAGAGACATCAGTCTGCCTTTACAGCCAGCGCCTCTGGCGGCGAGTGAAAGAACCAAGTTTAACAAAAACATACCTATAGCTATACCATAGACTATACATAGCTTCCTTTCCTTCTTACATTACAACTACAATCATCAATCTTCAAATTGAGTTTATATTGATGACCACTTGAGATTATTTGTGTGGACATCATACAAACTTAATTTGGAGAGAGATGATTGTAGGCTTCGTTTATTTTCATTAATTTTTAGTGAACTAAAATAAAAAAATGGGGTGATAATTCAATAACTTTTAATTTATCAGTATCACATTTTATATCATTGAAATCAACATATATTGCAATTATAGTTTTACAATAATTATACTGGTGTATGCACTGTTAGGATGGCATTCCAAAAAAGAGTGTTGAATGAAGCATGATATTTCTCTTCAAATTGTTTTTGAAAAACTCTTCGTCGTTTTAATACCAGTACTTTAGAATATGCTACGGATAAATATTTTAATTAAAAATATTAACAATCATCAGACTGCAGACAAACAAGTTTTTTTCATTAATTCCAGCTATCTCATATGATAAGTATAAAAAATATTTTGACTTATACATATGCGTAGAACGGATTGAAATCACAACCTCTTTTTATTATTTTTTATTTTGCGGCTCTGGATACTTTTCTTTCAGCCTGGCTCACGACCTCTAGGGAGGAGTGAAAGAACTAATTCTAAAAGCAGAATTTGTATGTGGAAGTGAATGCACCATACCTACAACCAAAGACCAATCCATCAGTACTTCAAATACAAAAAAGAAAAGAAACAGGCCACCGCTTCCATGGTGGAACAGCAAATGTAATGAAGCAGTATTAAGATCAAAATAAGCTTATATAACTTTTAAGCATGATCCTACAGAACAAAATTACAATTAACTTTAAGAAACTTCAAGCTCAGAAAAAGCTCACCTTGAAAGTCGAATGTAGCAATAGTTGGGCTGATCTCTGCCAAAGCTTCAATAGAAACACACAATGTCTCTGATCTGGAATCACATGAAAAAGTTTAATAAAACTTTTAATTTCAACAGCAATACAGGCAACAATTCATGGGTTCCTGATTTCTTGGAAAAGTATTCTTTTGATTTTGTGCAAAATAATGTCAACTTCTTTTCTGATAACTTCCAATCTACTAAATCAAATTCTTTACTTACAGACAGTTTCTCTTTGTAAGAATTAAAGTCTGCCATAACATCTAGAAAATATACTGCTTTCGGTTTGGATGGCATTCCTTAGGCTTTTATGAAAAAATTAAGCCCAAAGGGCATGGAAACATTAATGCATGTTTTTAATTACTTTTGGGAACAAAATTACATACCTCCAGATTCAGATTGGAAAATTGAATGCTTGATCCCTATTTGAAAACCAGAAAAAGAAAAAAACAATCCTGATTCTTATCGTCCAATTGCTTTAACTTTTTGTGTAGGGAAAATTTATGAGCAACTTCTTAAACAACGCTTGGAGTTCTTTGCCGAAAATATTCTACCTTCCAATCAGTTCGGATTCTGCCGTGGCCATAGTGCACGAGAAAACATTTGTCATATACAATTAGACATACAAAAAGCTCTCAATCAAGGTGAATCACTGGCTTGGATATTTTTCGACATCACAGGTGCTTTCAATAATGTAGATCATTCCATTTTGCAACATGAACTGGCATCCGTTGGTTTACCTGGGAAAATAATAAATTGGGTGTCAAATCAACGAAGTATATTAAGCCAACTGATTTACATCCTATATATTCATAAAATAAATTCAGTTTTAGGATCCGATGTTCCAAATCTGCAATTTGCTGATGACTTAGCAGTGTATTATAGCAGCAAAGACTTAAAATTGTAAATACGCTTAACTGTGCCTTTTCAAAATTAAAATCATATTTTTTATTAAGGTTAAGGTAACCTTAATAAAAAACATAAGTAAAAGTAAACTCATAGCGTTTAGCAAAAATATTCCTCAGATCTCTCAAATTTGTTATGATAACATTCGCATCCCAGTTTCTGCAAAAGCAAAGTTTTTAGGTGTTGTGTTCACTCGTAATTTGTCATGGAATAAGTATGTTGATTCCATGATTTGTAAAGCTAATAGAGCATTTAATATATTAAAGTCTTTGTCCAGATCATATTGGGAGGCAGACAGACCCCAAAATTTTGCTTATATTGTACAAGTCTTTCGTGCGCCATTTTGAATATGGTTTTCTTTGTTTTTCCTCCAACAACCAGTTACTAGATAAACCAGATAAAGTCCAGAATAAGAACTCACGTCTTATTACTGGTGCATTCAGAACAAGTCCCATAAATTCAATGCAGATTAAATGTAACCTCCCTCCTTTAGACTTTAGATTCAAGCACCACCAGTGGGGGTCCCACATCATCAACTCCGCCGGAAGGGCCCTACAGGAAGATGCTGAGAACTCCAACTACGAAGTTCTCAGCCCGGGGGCCCCGACACACTACCCGAAGAACCCCATGCATCGCCCGGATGTACTAGACGTCGCCCTGGTCAAGAACGTACAGTTCCCCATCGCCATCGGGGAGCTGTATGACATCGACACCTCCCACCTGCCTATCTTACTGGTCCTCGGGGTGGAGGCCGATCTCTCGTCGGCACCGTGTCCAAGAACGAAGCAGGACTGGCACAAATACCAGCTGGAGTTGAACACAACGCAGCTCCCCGGCGGTGTTTCTACCAAGGAAGAGGTAGAAGCCGCGGCAGTGGCCATCACCACAGCCATCACCACCGCTCAAGCCGCAGCCACCACCACCAAGCCACCGCCGGTCTTGCGGAAGGAGAGGCTCCCTCCACACCTCCGCAAGAAGCTGGACCTCAAGCGCCGTCTTCGTCGAACCTGGCACCACACGCGCTGCCCTGTGATCAGGGCGGAGATCAACCGGCTCGGAGAAGAACTGCGCGCGGGCATCATCGAGCTGAGGGGACAGTCCTGGGAGCGCACTGTTGAACAGGCCTCCCAAGATGACACCGCCCTTCACCGCCTGAACCGCAGCCTGACGTCAACTCCCGAGCCGGTCTGCCCCATATTTGATCACACGGGCAGGCGCCGCTACGCCGCACGAGATCGAGCCGCCATCCTGGCGGACCACTTCGCCGGGCAGTTCCAGCCCAACCCCATCGCCGACTACGAGCACAACGCCGCTGTTGTGGAGCGCTTCCTGGCGGCCCCTGCGCCTCCCCTCGCCGGCGACTACTTCATGTCGCCCCGCGAAGTCCGGAAGGTGGCCCTGAAGCTGAACCAGCGGAAGGCCCCGGGCCCGGACGGAGTCGTCGCGGGGGCCCTAGTACAGCTGCCAAGGAGAGCCGTCGTCTCGCTGACGCGGCTGTTCAACGGCATCCTGCGCACCGGTCACTTCCCCGCCCTCTGGAAGGAGGGCAAGGTGATCGTCATCCCCAAGCCGGGGAAGGACAGACGGCACCCGGGAGGCTACCGCCCGATCACCCTGCTGCCTCATATCGCCAAGCTGTTTGAGCGTCTGCTGTTACGGAGAATCCTGCCCCACATCCAGCTGAGGGCAGAGCAACATGGCTTCCGCGACAGCCACAGCACGACGCTCAAGTTGGCGAGAGTCCTGCACTACCTGGCGTCGGAGTTGAACAGGGGCCGATACACCGTCGGGGTCTTTCTCGACATCGAGAAGGCCTTTGAACGAGTGTGGCACGAGGGGCTCCTCTTCAAGCTCCTGGACGCAGGTGTGCCCCCAATGATCGGGCAGATCGTGGCCTCCTTCCTGGAAGACCGGCGGTTCTTCGTCTCGGTCGAGAATGCACACTCCCAGACGAAGGCCATCAGCGCAGGAGTCCCGCAAGGCAGCTGCCTTTCGCCGGTGCTCTACGCGCTCTACACCCATGACATCCCCACACTTGAGGGCCATCTCGAGGAGGGGGTGGAAGATGTTGTGCTCGCCCTCTACGCGGACGACAGCGCCTACTTCGCGTCGTCGCGCAAAATTGAGCTCGCCTGCAGGAAGATGCAGCGACTCCTGGACCTGCTGCCGCCCTGGCTGGACAAGTGGCGGACCGCGGTGAACGTCGGGAAGACAACAGCCCTGTTGACTACCCGCTCCCGCCGTCCGACCCCGCTACAGTTGAGGGGCCGGGACATCGAGTGGCAATCGACGGTGAAATACCTCGGTTGCAACATCGACTGCTCGCTGCGCATGGTCCCGATGGTGCAACACTGCATCAACCGGGCCAAAGCCGCGCGGGCAATGCTCCGGCCTGTCCTGTCGTCCAGCCTGCCTCTGAGAGCCAAGCTGCGGGTGTACAAGGCCTATGTGCGCTCGCGGCTCACCTACGCGGCTCCAGCATGGTACGCCCTGCTGTCGAAGACCCAGAAGGCACGGCTGCAGCGGTTCCAAAACATCTCCCTGCGGGTGATCACGGGAGCCGGGCGGTACGTGCGCAACACCACAATCATGAGGGATACCCGGATGCCCACCGTGGAGAAATTCGTCGCGCGGCTGGCACGGCGCATGTACGATTGCGCCGACAACAGCCGCCACGCACATCTCCACGACATTGCTCCGTATCACGCACGTCCGCCTGACGGCAGACCACTCCCAAGAGCGTTGCTGCTCATTCCACTGTCGCCAGTGTAAGCCCGCAGAAGAGGGCGAAAGCACGGCACAGTGAAGAGAAGAAGCTCCCGCACCGTTGTCGCCGGTGTATGCCAATAGACGGTGAAAGCACAGCACAACGAAGGCCATGCGAGGCCCCTGACAAGTAGGGGCCACCCAAGACCGGGGGGGACGTTACCCCCCGAGTTGACGCCGCGGGCATGAGGTAACCATAAGTCCTCGACCCCGCAACCGTAGTGGTTCTCCTCCAGCCTCCCTCTGAGGGCGAAGCTCGGGATCTACAAGACCTACGTGAGATCCCGCCTCACCTACGCGGCTCCGGCATGGTACGCCCTGTGCTCGGAGACGAACAAACGGAGACTCCGAGCCCAAGAGAACCTCTCTTTGCGTACCATCGTTGGCGCCCCCCGCTACGTGAGGAACGCGACAATCCAGAGGGACCTAAGATGGGAAACCGTGGACCAGTTTGTCCAGAGGCTGGCGAAGGGCATGTTCGCGCGTGCGGATGCTTCACATCTTCCGCATATCGCCGAACTGGCGCCGCACCACGCGCGCCCGCCCGACCGCCGCCGCCTGCCACGCGACCTGGTTGCCTAGCCGGCGATCACCCACTGCATACCAGTGCCACATCAAGACCACCGCCCGCAGGGGCCATCCGATGACCTGTCCACAGGAGTGGACAGAGGCGATTCTTCGGGAAGAGGTCCGTCGACCTGACCCCGACTCCCCACGCCCCAGAAAGGGTGCGTGAGAAGATTATGAAGCGTAGTGGTTCTCGCGCTCCGCGCGAGAACACACTCCGCAGACCACGCGCGTAGTTTTACGGTCTCAGCATGCCTATACAAGTGAGGCTTGTGATTATGTAAAATGACCTGACAGTATTTGCATTTGGCCACCTGAATGCCTTTTTTGTAGTCGGTTGTGAGCCAGTGCTTAAATTCCGCAATGGTTAACCATTTGTCACTAAATGCATATATTTTAGTTTTAGAGGGTTCTCCTGCGCTGCTAGACGTAGCCCTAACACTTTCATCGTTGCTAGTAAGGTGAGTTTTAGAATTTTCCGACGATTCTCCTGGGCTACTAGTACTAGACGTAGCCTTAACACTTTCATCGTTGCTAGTAAGGTGAGTTTTAGAATTTTCTAACGATTCTCCTGCGCTACTAATACTAGACGTAGCCTTAACACTTTTATCGTTGCTGGTAAGGTGAGTTTTAGAATTTTCTGACGATTCCTTTTTATTATTTTTTGAGCAGGTTGAAGGTTGATATATTTTTTTTATAAAATCGGCAGATATTTGTTTTTCTGTTTTATTTGAAGTAGTTTTAGACGAATCACAAGATGTAACAGCTTCGTCATCATCTTTTTCTTCAATTCTACGTCTTTTTTTGTAGACGAATTTGTCCATTTCCTGTACAAAAGCAAACATGCAATGTGACAAAAACCATTCCTGTTAATATCCATGACACAAAAAATGAAAGAATGAACCAAACAAATTCATATTTCGATGTAATAAGATTCGGTAATTTTTCTTTAACCTGGCAACTGGATTTAGGATTAGGACCACGATACACGGCAGCGTTGCGTTGCGTCGGTCGAAGCAGAGATTGCATTGACGCAACGCGCCGTGCCGCATGGCCCTAAAAGAATAAAATTAAATGAAATTTTAAATTGAAGAGCCTGAAGTTAATGAAATTATATTAAGTAGGTAAATGAAAGTATCAATGAAGTTAGGATGTGATGGATGTCTTGTCTAGTTCACGTTCACATGGTTTATGTAGTATGAAGTTCGTATATCAAACTTCTAAACACGTATTGATACAACATTAAACCTTTGAAATATGTACTCAACTCAAAGTTTTTTCGCAAGTTTTTTTTGTACAAAGGTTTTATCGGTTTAGTTACATAATATGATTCTAGCATACCTAGCAGTCCGCCCAGCAGTTTCACTCGTTGCTGACCGTTTTATTGAAGGAATAAGGTATTTTCCCGCGGTAAAAAGTAGCTCAAGTTACTCAGGGATAACGTAGCTTTCTAATGGTG
Source organism: Argyresthia goedartella (assembly GCA_949825045.1). Lineage (NCBI taxonomy): Eukaryota > Metazoa > Arthropoda > Insecta > Lepidoptera > Argyresthiidae > Argyresthia > Argyresthia goedartella. The sequence continues at coordinate 20,766,507 of OX463810.1, forward strand.
AAAGCATTTTTAAAATCGGTCCAGTAAAGAATCAAATCTTTGAAATCTTTCCTCTTTGTAGTGTAATTTGAGTATTTCATAAGGTTACTTGGTTGTTTATTATGAATGTAGGTTAGATCCACAACCACAATGCTTTTATTTTTATTTAGCACAAGTCAAAGCACACACACTTGAGTTTTATATATAAAATAATCATAGGCACGTCAAAATAAGAAAACTAAAACATACCTTTGATGTATTGAAGAAAAACGGATATTTTGTTATTAACTTGTTATGACAAATAAATTTATCTTTATCTTAAAATACAGCTTCAAGTTAGTACGACTCGTATGCTCAGTTCAATAAAATGAATCACAAACACTCAAAACATTAACATTGCCAAGCTAAACCAAACTAACTTGGCGCCGAGCAGCATATAAATAATGTATTCTGTGGAGCAGCACTTGTTTTGCACTGTTTGAATGGCTTCGACACAAAACTTTAGTTTGTTTGCGTGGAACGAACAGGCAAGCGATACGGGATCAATGCGCGTGAAAAAAGGACGGAACAATATCGCATCAGCAACGGTCAGAAGTTGTCGCATTCACGCGTCGTCGTCCGTTTCGTTTCACGCATTATTTTTAAAAAAGTTATTGTGGCTGGCTATTTTCATTTCTTTTTTCATTGGCAGATGAGACCATTTTCATTCGATAAAGATGGACATTGCCCATTGAATTGGCGTTTAACAAGGTACTCTGTGGAATTGGCTTCGGCCTGGCATATAATAACGGATTTGACTGAATAAATAAAAGACTGGCTTTGGCCTAAACTTAAATAAACGAACGAAGAAAGAATCACCATCAGAACAGGCTGTACGGCTTAGTTTGCCCTTGCCTATCCAAAAGGATAAAGATGGAAAAAAAACTACTACTAAAAAACTATTCCCAATACAACGTTTGATGTGCGTGGTTTCTAAGCTAAGTCCACTTGTTCACTGTTGGAAACGGAAGTACACAACTTGGTAGATGTCAAACTTAAGCGAAGCGAAATTCACTCTCTCAATATTCACTTCACTTCTCTTGTTTTGAGGTTACGGATCTTTGTCTTTATTCCATATTTCTCTGTTTTCTTTATGTTTCAAAGTTTCAACTATCGATTGAATCAGCCACACAGCAAAAAATTTGTCTTCCCTTGTAACTCATAGGGTCACAGATATACTAGACTGGTAACGATTTCCATACATCGAAAAACCTGTCGTATCCCGAGTCATCATCGTTATGGCTTTGGCCCTGCAAAGAAGAGCTAATGTAAGCATTCTTTTCTTCTTACAATCAAGTTATCAACAATGCATAAATGTTTTTAGACTCTCCATATCTATCCATGCTCAATAATAAAGCAGCAGTCATAGTAGGTATTAATTAAATTAATATAATATGTGCTGATGAATCCATTTTATGTTTCAGGTTCGCCTCCCCCCGGAAGTGAACAGGGTACTTTACATAAGGAATCTGCCGTACAAAATATCTGCTGAGGAAATGTATGATATCTTTGGCAAGTATGGTGCCATTCGTCAAATTCGGACGTAAGTATGAAGCTTGCTTGCATTATAATATAATTCCAGTTTTGGGAAGCTGGCCATTTCAGATTTGCTATTTTTTTCGGGTAAACTATACATATTGTTCACCTTAATTTGGTAGGGAGGGGAGGGAGGAGCTCTCTTGTCCCCCTAGGATAGTTTTTTTGCAAGGAATGTGTAGTTTTTGAGAAATCAATTTTTTTATTTGAGGTAATATTTACATAATTTTCGCTACGAGGGGGGATTTACCCCTGGAATTTCCCCCTGCGCCAGGACCCTCCCTTTTTTTGAGGTTACTTCTATGTTCGAAGTGGAGAATAAAAGCCAGTGCAATCAAATCAAATCACATCACCTTCACATTGAGGAAAGGCGATTGCCCATCAGTTAAACTTGGTGAAGATGTTCTGCCACATAAGACAGTTGTAAAGTACCTAGGTTTCCACTTAGACAGGCGACAAACCTGGCGAGAGCACATCCAAAAGAAAAGAGACGAGCTGAACCACAGAAGTCGGTCCCTCCAGTGGCTCATGAGTAGGCAGTCTCGGCTGTCAGTTAACAAGAAATTGCTCATTTACAAATCGATACTGAAGCCAGTCTGGACCAATGGAATACAGCTGTGGGGGAAAGCAAGTCACTCCAATGTGGAAATACTTCAAAGATATCAGAACTACATCCTCAAAAGCATCGTTAACGCACCATGGTTCACCAGAAACGATGAAGTACATAAGTACCTACGAATGCCAACTGTCAAAGAAGAAGTTAACCACCTGACCAAAACCTATGAGGGAAGGATTAACCGCCACCAAAACGAGCTTGCTTCGGCACTGGGCGCTCCCCCTACTATAAGACGGCTGAAGAGGAAGCATGTATGGGACGCCATCTAACCCACACTTATTAGGCAACCCGACAGTGGAAGGGATTGCCTAGCACGCCACTTAATCATGCACCAGAACTGCTTAAAGTGTACGCACTGATTGCACGTTAGCACAAAAATAGTAAAAAAAAAAAAAAACTTCTATGTTCGAAATTGCCCTAACTCCGGCTTCTAGGGGGCTGCGGCGGCGATAGGTACACTGCAGCGCAGCCACACAAAAAATAAAAATAAACTATTCATATCATTAAATGTTATTTTTATTTGCAAACTCTTTGCTCCGCTCCAGTTTTGCTTCTTCTAAGTTCTAACCTAACCTATAAACCAATTGAAATTTAGCCGCAATAACCTACTCTAGCCAAATTCGAGTCAATTTTTTAATAAATGGAAGAATTAGGTTTTATTTCGCGCAAGTCTTTGAATTTGAATTGTAATTATATAAAACAGAGCCTCCGGCAATAAAAAAATACGCTAATATGCCACAAGACCGCATAGAAAGCTTTCCCCCATCCTTTTACGGGTTGCATACTCGCATCACGTCACTTTCATAGCTAGCAAAAATTATGTGAACATAACCTAAAATTTTTACAAAATTCATTTATTTCTCAAAAACATTTCCTCGCAAAAAAACTACTAGGGGTACAGCTCCAAATGGCCATGCATATATATTTATATATATGTCACCGGAAAATAATATGATCCTCAAGTTTATAAATTTCCTAATTTCTTTTCCGCAAGTTTATAAATATACTAACCTAACCTAACCTAACCTAACCTAGCCTAATATAATCTAGAAGGAAGTTTATAAATTTACAAGGAAATTTATAAACTTGCGGATCGTATTATTTTCCGGTGACATATATATATATTTGAAAATATAGACCATTTTAAGAAAATAATTTAAATATTTTTTATTCATTGCGTCTATTTAAAAAACAAAGCTAAAATTTTACCGCCAAAAGTAAACCTGACGTCACCAAGAGACATAATGGGATGAACATCTTTGCATACCACAAAAAAAAAAGTGGCAGGCAAGTCAACCAAGCGTGCCAAGTATTTGAGTTAGACTTGCGCAAAGTGTGTCTTTATAGGGAGTAATCATATTTCATATCTATTGATTCGGTGACACATTATATCTCTATCATATCTCACTCATTCAAATCTATGGCTTCTCACAACGCTCCAACTCCCACTTATTTCTTACTCTTTTATCTCACAAGGCTCTTATATTTGTTTAATGAGTTGATGAGTTGGAAGAGTCTCGAAAAATAACCTACTCAATACAAAATATATAAACAAAGAAATTGCAACAGTTGCATTTTAATTTCACCATTTGAACTATGCCTTAACCAACTTACCTAGAGACCACTTTTTATTGCCCGCTTCGATCCCTTGATCACTTTTGCCTTGGCAGGGAACTGATGCCTCCATAGCTTCTTCATACATTAATATGAACGTTATATCCCATAGATTTTTTATTGCTTTTCGAGCTTATTGCAATGCGATAAGATTCAAATCAATAAGCAAACTTTTGGAAACATTATGCCCATTATAGTATGACAAACACATACTCTTTCTCGCTCATCTTAATCCAACCGATGATAGCCGAAAAAACCCACGTGTTCGTTTCCGCGAATCTCGCTCTTGTGTACAGGTGAACGCACACCTATCCATGCTTATCCGGTCATGCGTGGCGTGCGAGTACGACAGAGCAACGCGCGAGAGCAGCGTGGTCGATTCCTTCGGCGCGGCGCCGTCGATCCGTTCGGTGCGGTTAGTGTGTGTTCGCCTTCGATATCGCTACTACTAGATATCCGGCTCAAATTTGGACCAAGGATTAAGGTGATAAGGTTGCTATTCGCCTAAAAGTGACATTTAAGACTGAAATACGTGTGGTTGGTTTGGTCAATTGTGTATTTGCCAACAAAATGTGGACCAAATGTAGACCAAATGTTAAGGTGATAAGGTTGCTGTTTGCCTAATAGTGACATTTTAAAACTGGAAGACGTCTGGTTTTGTTGGTTCGTTCTCACACAACTGTGTTTAGTGTAGCCTGGGCAGAGAGAGCGAGATTTGTTTGGGGAGTAAGATATGATTCATATCGCTGGGATGTAACTAGGATATAATGGACGTCAAGCGATATGTGTGTCATATCATATTATATCTTACTCTCGAGTTACCCAAGTCTAATTTGAGTGAAGTCAACTGTCAAACAAGCATCACGTCAGTCCTTCCTAACCTGACTAAAATTATTTAAAAATTTATTGTTTTTCGAAACATAAGCGTGTTTCGTCCCATCATGTTCAAACAGCACTGATAACCCGGACTTGTTATTTGTACCAATTCTAGAACATCTGCGAGAAGAATGGTGTTGTCAAGTGAATGCAATATATTTCAAGAATTATTCACAGTTTTGTTTGGGCTACTTGTATCAAATTGTAATTATTGCTTGTGGGCTGATACATTTGCAGGATGATATAATAAAAATACATTAAATTTATAAAAATTTGTTGGTTTTTATTTAAACAAAACATATACAAGAAATATTATACAAAAAAAATAATTTGTGAAGCTGACCATAGCTGACTCAGCATTGATACTACCACCAGAAGTACCACCGGTAGTACCACGGGTAGATAGATAGATGATGAGGTGGGACACCCGGTGAACACGGGTGGATAATCAGTCCTCTTTGAGACTATTTCACCAACTTCCCAGTGTTTGAGCACCGGTTACTTGTCCTAGAGTTGCTGATATGGGCAGTCTGGGTTCTGGCCTAATAAATCTCTGGTCTGCACCGCACTGGTTCGATATACCGCGTTTACATTGTGATCACAGGTCAGCTTCTCAAACCAAAATAAGAGCAGTAGGGAATGGTTGCAGCCACCTTAAAATAATTATTAATGTTGCAATAAAATATTTGCACAATAATATACAAAATTGCATACCTATTACTACAACAAACAAAGTAAGTCCTACAATATGCTTAATTCTCAGACCCCCAGTTAGTTTTGAGGTTTCGCGATTTGGAACCTTATGCCATGGTATTAAAATTCAAAACCTATAACGGAAAATGGCATCATATGATGCCTTGGGTTGTTGAGAGGAAGAGCATTTTGTAGTTTAAATATCAAATGCGTTATACATTATCAAGATAACTTCAATCGTTTGTTACGGCAATACATATGCAATTTTGCAGTAGATTAAAATTCCCACCTGCAGAAGCTGGACAATCAGAACAGTTTGACTCCAGGATATCAGCATCAGTATCTTACTTACATGAGGTCTTTGGCTCTCTCACTTCAGCAATGTTGTGGTTGCTGGAATTCGACATGAACTTAACTTAAGGTAATCCCAGACGAAGGCCATCAGCGCAGGAGTCCCGCAAGGCTTTCGCCGGTGCTCTACGCGCACTACACCATCGACACTCGACATCTCGAGGAGGGGGTGGAAGACGTTGTGCTCGCCCTCTATGCGGACCAGACGGCGCGTATTTCGCGTCGTCGCGCCGTATCGAACTCGCCTGCAGGATTATGCAGCGACTTCTGGACCTGCTGCCGCCCTGGCTGGACAAGTGGCGGACCGCGGTGAACGTCGGGAAGACAACAGCCCTGTGGACTACCCGCTCCCGCCGTCCGACACAACTACAGTTGCCGGGACATCGAGTGGCAATCGACGGTGAAATATCTCGCTTGCAACATCGCTGCGCATGGTCCCGATGGTACAACATTGCATCAACCGGGCCAAAGCCGCGCGAGCAGTGCTCCGGCCTTGCACCCGCAGCTTGCCTCTGAGAGCCAAGCTGCGGGTGTAAAAGTCCTATGTGCGCTCGCGGCTCCAGCATGGTACGCCCGCGGTTCGCGGTTCTAGAACGTCTCCCTGCGGGTGATCGCGAGAGCCGGGCGAAATATGCACGAAAGGTCGAGGTCGAGGTCAATTAATTTTGAACGACATCAAGCATAAAAAAAGGCAAAACAGATTTTTCTGCGAAATATAAACGAAATGACTTATTCAAGGTCAATGGCCACGAGGTTAATGAACTTTGAATGACATCTAACGTTAAAAAAACAGCAAATTTGTCGTTTCCCCACCCTGATACTCCCACATACACACTGTCCCAAATGCTTGAAATGGCGATTTTAGAAAAACTTGAAAACTAATTATTTCCGACGGTTCGCGTATTTTGACATCTATAAATCCACTAATAAAGCACAGATAAAATGGGTTGGCTATGATGTCGCTCACACGATTTTTATTATTATGTTAATGGAGAGGGGTTAATTGGGGTTGCAAACTTTCTGGACAGGAACCGAAATGTCAACACCATTTCGAGAAATGTGTCTTCTGTACAATTTATATTTATCAGATCAATAAATAGGTAATACAATGACATTAATTTGACCTTCAATGACATCGATCATATGATGTATCAAAAAATGCCTTTACCTCTGAGTAATAATGTATAAAACATTATTACTCAAAGCTTTACCTGCCCGTCTTACCTAAAAAAAAACCTCAGCAAAAGCGTTTGAAACGGCCGGCTTTCTAAAGGCACACAACTGGAATTATATTTATAAATATTAAGTTTCTAATAATTCTAGAACAGGCATTCTACCTACATACCTACTTGATTTGTAATATTTTGTTTTCCAGAGGCAACACTCCAGAAACAAGAGGTACAGCATTTGTAGTGTATGAAGACATATTTGATGCCAAAAATGCCTGTGATCATCTCTCTGGTTTTAATGTTTGTAACAGATATCTTGTGGTTCTCTACTACAGATCAAACAAGGCATTCAAAGGTATGGATGTTGACAAGAAACAAGAAGAGCTGGATGCTTTAAAGAAGAAATATGGGATCTCATCAGAGGATCTCCGAAAGTGAAAACTTTATTTTAATCTTATCTAGGTTTAAAATAAGTACTGTTTTGATAGTTATGGAAAGAAACATTTGTCCTCATAACTAAAGATTTGATGTAATTTGTTTCCTACAGATAGATAAGGTTTTCTCCATAGCAAGGTATGTGATAATAGTATTCAGTGGGAGCCTATGAATAAAGTAAAACCAAATATTGAGTACATAATATGTATTATCTTGTGTGTGAGTTTAATTTAAATTGACCTTCTAGCATTATACAGTGTATTTATACATAAACAGGTACTAATCAAAGTAATCAAAAAAGACATCATGTCTTATATGCTTATCCAATTGTTACATTGACGTGACCAAAAATTTTCAATATACTGTAGTAAGGCTGTACCTGAGAAGGATGAACGCTATGTTAAAAAATAAATATGAATCAACAGGAGTACTAAACTGAGACTGGTAAAAAGTTCACATCAAGAAAAAACATTGATAACTCCTTCAACACGCATTCCAACAGATTTATAGGGCCAAAAGTTAGAAATTGTTTTAGCAGTTATCTCAATGTCATTCTATAAATTAACATATAGGTACATATCTAAGGAATGTCAAAGTATACTCAGTGCATACTCTACTCGGTACTGCAATGGGCTCCAGCAGTGCAACGAATCCTTGCTCATTACAGTATGGATGCTAATAGGAGAGACTGCTATATATTCTTGATTCCCTTTCCACCTCCCGGCCCTGGATAGACGATTGAGAAACATATAAATAACGTCTACTTATATTGAAGAGCATTAACGTCCTATGATTACCACTAAGCTTAAAACTAATAACATACCTAGTTTAGAAATTGCTTAACGTAAGAAATAAACGAAACAGAAAGCAATAACATAACAATCATGACAGGCTTATCAGTTTACACGGTACATGGTTACAAATATGACCATAATCATCAAGTCTTTAATTGGACAGTCTTATGCCATCGCTGCAGACAAGACAAGGCTACGTAAATGTGATGCGATTTTAGATTGGCGACTACCGCAAGAATACCGAAACATGATCAATAGAGATCACTGTCCAAAGATTCTCAGAGATTTGCGTAGCCTTCTCTCCAAGGAGAGTATAGCGCGCCTACTCAACTGAGAACTCACCATAATAACAAGTCCAGCCCTATTTTAGCCGAATTCACAAAGTATGCCTCCGGTCCACATTTACAACTGCCAGCGCTTCGCACGACAGAAATTCTAACACATGCTGTCTCGACAGCGCCATTCGAGAGTTTGGCCATAAAACTCAGACTTGAGATCAAAACTATCCCACAGTTGCAACATTTTCAGTACTCTCATTTGATCTCTGGGTTTGAACCCAATGCCATTGTTCTCTATAATTTTAAGGCATAAGAAATTACTGTAGTAAAATTTTCCTCTCGCGGCAGGTCGGATCATAAGATCTGTGCAAGACTGGTTCAATGGCGCGGGCATATAATCAGTCTTGCACAGTACGAGTGCGAGAGAGCACACCATAGATTTATGGTCCAACTTGCCGCGAATGAAGATTTGTACTACAGTGTTCATTTTGATCCTGTGACCCTCAGCGAGTGCGCGCTAGTCTAGGCCGTGGCGGCGGCGGCGGCGGTGGCGGAAGCGAGGCGTGCGCGGCCCTCTGTCACGAGCTGCTGGTTGAGGTAGACATCCTCGTCGGTGGTGGTGTCGATGAGGTCGAGCGTCAGCAACGGCTCGGCGGCGTGCAGCGGATCGCGGCCGACCTCCTTGCACACGCCCACGAACTGCTGCTCCACGCAGAGCTCCTGGAAGCGGATGCAGTCCTCCACTGTCCAGTCTTGGTGCTGCGGCAGCACGTCTGCGGGATACACACTTTCATTGAGTATGAGTACTCGTTATTGCATCTTCACTAGCGAGCATTAAACTGGAGTCATTTCACCGCGCGCTGCTCAAAACAAATCCCCACATCTTCCATGCAATAAACCATGGACTGTGTATATAATTTGAAAGGTAATTTTGTTAGCTTTCAAATAATATCCGAAAGATTTAAAATTAGTTTAATTTCAGAATTTAGGGAATTGTTGCAATAAGTCGAAGTTGAGGAGGTGTACATGAATAGGAAGTAAGAATAAATAAATAGATGTAATGTCCCCACCGAGGGGCACGGGCCTTTGAGTAAGATTGAGCCATACTCCACCACGCTGGCTCAGTGCGAGTTGATGGAGGGATGTCGGGCTTGTGCCCAACCTGACTGTCAGAACTTATCAAGCTGCCCTTGATTCCATCAGAAAACAAATTCGGCCAATGAAGACGGTTTTTCATTGACCGAATGTGTTTTTGATGGAATCCTGTGAGATTTCCTGCCAATCTTCGAATACAACAGTTTTCAGGTCTTCTTTCGACGCTGGAGCAGGAAATCTTCGCACCCGCCTTTTTAGCTCGTCCCACATATGGTCAATCGAAGTCAAGTCAGGACTGATGGCTGGCCGTAAGTGTAAGTGTAAGAATCCTGGCACATCCTGGTTTCGTCCGAGAACAGGCCTCGGCTCCACTGCTCCAATTCCCAAACTGAAGCCGGGCTTGTCGGTGGGCTGGAGACAATTTGGCACGTCGCAGCACTTCAGTGTTCCGCACGGGATCAGACCATTTGATATTCATTATCTTGCGAAGACATCTGAGGTGGAAACGATCTAGCATGCGGGTGTGACGGCGGTACACGGTCCAAGATTCTGCAGCATACAGGAGATTAGGCAGGGTCTCGGAATGAAACGGACTAAGACACCTATGACCATCGCCGAATAACAATGCGCGATACAGGATATACCTTCTTAATAAACTAGATGAGACAATAAAATATCTCGGGAACCACCATGCAGCTTTTCTTCGCCATAGATACACCGGAGACCATATCTTCACACTACGCAGAGCACTAGAAGAAAAATGCGGGTAACAGAACATGCTAAGCGGGTACAGGCTCTTGATATCGCAAAAGCATTATAAATTTAGCCCTAATACATTTTATTAAGAAATCAAACATGGACTGCGAGATAAATCGCCTGATTTACAAAATGGTTATTTCACCGTGTGTAACCTACGTACCAACCCACCAACCGCAGCCCTTACAAAAGCTAACCGTTCTAAACTAATAAAATATGAACGCATGCCAGAAGCTATCAAAGATATCAATATATTCACGACTTCAGGGCAAAACAATAACCAAACTAATTAAAAACCATAGAACGTGCTGCTTTAGACATTTTCTTCTGCGCCCACAATACTTCACGTCGCACTCAAGTACGAAGCACAAAAGAAGAAAGTCGGCCGACCCGACCCCACCTGGAAAGATTCCCTCAAACATAACATTGAATGCAACGGTAAAGAACATAGGTACTGGACAGAATCAGCACATAACATTTCATTTCATTTCATTTATTTATTGCATACATGTGGTACATAAGATGTCAAATAACACATAAAGACCCTAACATGCGCCCTGCTAGGGCATAGCAAACATAGTTTTAAAATAAAAACTAAAACATAAGATAGTAATCTACTTCCTATGGTACAATATCTTAATCTTATAGAAATCTTTCTTTTCTTTATAACAAACTATAAACGTAGTAAAAATAAAAAGTTTATAAAATTTTAACATTTAACAAATTTTACCATCTTTGTTGGGTAGGTTCTTAATCATAGAACTCTTCTAGGTTGTAAAATGTATTGGCTATTAGGAATTTATGTAGTGTGTTCTTAAACTCTTTAAAGTTATCTAGGTTTTTTATAGAAGGTGGTAAGTTATTATATATTTTTACGCACATGTTGTAAGGGCCTGATGATACAAATACTCGATTAGAGTCTGTGGCAGCTAATCTAGGTCGAGGTCTAAGGTTTGCTGGGCGTTCGCGCATAGGGAACATGTGTAGATGTTTTCTTACAAATAATGATAGTTCTAAAATATAGATCGAAGTTAAGGTGAGGATTTCGTAGGTTTTGAAATATGGTCGACAGCTGGTCATTCGGTCTATATTAGCTATAATTCTAACACACTTCTTTTGTAGAACAAAGATGTTGTCTATGTCGACACTCTTTCCCCACAGTACGATGCCGTATTGAAGACGAGAATGTGCGTATGCATAGTAAGCTTTCAGGGCGGTTTCTAGATCTGTTGCTTTCTTAATTTCGTATAGGGCGTATGAAAAGCTAGATAATTTAGATCTCAATTTGCTGATATGATGTTTCCAGTTGAGATTCGAATCAATGTGAATTCCCAGGAAGCAATAGTTGTTCACACATTCAATTGACTTGTTCCTAAATGAAAAGTTTATCTCAAGTGGAGCTCTTTGGTACGGATGAAACTGTATTAGTTTAGTTTTATTAAGGTTAAGTTCGAGATTGTGGTCTTCGAGCCAGTTGACGATAGTATCAAATGTGGAGTTTAGATGGTTATTTAATGAGTGAACGTGATTGCTTGGGATTAGAACAGAAGTGTCATCTGCAAATAGTGTGCACGAGTCTACGATAACTTTCGGAAGGTCGTTTATATAAATCAAAAACAGCAAACATCCAAGAGAGCTGCCTTGTGGGATTGATCTGTGTACGATTTTAGTTTTTGATTTTACTTTAGAAATCTCACCTGTCTGATAGTTGTAATGATCTACTTCTACATGCTGTGTGCGTTTATCTAAGTAGGAAGCGAACCAATTTAGGGCTATGCCTCGCACGTCGACTCCTGAAAGTTTTTTAATCATGATATTGTGAAGAACCCGGTCATAAGCTTTGCTCATGTCGAGAAAAATGCCAATTCCGTTTTTTTCCATTATTAATAACGTCTAAGACATTATTTATGTATTTAAAAACTGCTAGTGTAGCAGACCTTGCTTTTATGAATCCGTGTTGATTATCATTAAAAACATTAAACTTTTCGCAAAATGTGTAAAGCCTGTTATACATTGCGATTTCAAAAATCTTAGCAAATGAAGACAAAAGGGCGATTGGGCGATAGTTATTGGTGTTTTGTTTAGAGTCTTTTTTGTGTAACGGTCTAATTATCGACTTTTTTAACAAATTAGGAAAACAGCCGGTATTGAATGATTGGTTTATCAGGAATGCTAACGGCGTGACGACACTGTATTGAGGACACTGTTTTAATAAAGATGTAGGGAAGTCGTCAAATCCTGCACTGTTTTTATTCTTTAACTTTTTAATAACTCAGGAAACTCAACCAATGATGAAAGCATGAAGCAAACTCTTGAAGGAAACAACAGCTGTTCTCCAATATCCACATCGTCCCCATTCCACATCCTATATTGGCTTCAGGCTAAAGAGTCGGTCGATTGAAATCACTTCCTTCCCAATATTCACGAGAAGGTCTCTAGGTCTCTTCCCCCCCCCCCCCTTCAAAACGTATGCCCTCTGTTAGGCCTTCCGAAAGACCAGAACAGGTTTAGAACCCTGGCTGGAGAGGCACCATTCATTCATTCATTCGAGTTCGGTGCCAGGCCTTGAGAAACGTATGTAGTTGTACTTTTGTAATATACCTAAAAAATAAGTTGTACCTACGTTTGAATTGGTTTGGGTGGTTTATTTCGTGTACCTATATGTAAAAAATGTATTTCTTAATTTTTAGAGATGTCACCACGCACGCTAGCTGTACCACGGCGTAGTATAATCCATCCTCATATCGACAAGAAATCAGAGATAGCGCTTTTACTATTGTTTTTGAGGGAGCGGCCAAAATCAACGCACACACACTAGTGTAAAATACCTAACACCTACATGCAAATGCATGCGCACGAGACGTGTCGCATCGCATATAAATACGTGCTCAGACGCGTAAGCCTTGTTTGTTCTTAGGAAATGAACGCTTATACCGCCATCTTTCCTAAATTAAGCGCACCACTACGATACTACCTTTATTAGAAAGAAAGTACAAAGTCGTGAATCCGATTGAATTCTATTGTTTCGAACTATGTAGTAGCTCTATTTAGCGACAACATGCAAACGAAAAATCGAATTACGCGTCAAAGTAAGACTGTTGTCGGTCCTTTCGTATTGTTGTTCCATTATGTCATTCAAAACATATTGTAACGATGTCATGGCGCAATTGGTTTGATATCCATTGCGCAAACTCTATGTTCTGGGTTCAAACCATTTTTTTTTGTGTTTTTTAGAGCTGATGTTTTCTTGTAAGATGGTATTGATCCCTTCGTGTGCGAGTCCGACCCGCACCCGATGTTTGACAATCGCTCTAATTCAAATTATACTATGGCTCTGCGGTTTTCCTGGTCCAGACGATCTCGCTCGCTGTGCAGCGCGGTAACGTTGCCAGTGTAATGGGATTGTTTGCGTGATTTTTGTATAATTTAATTTGTTTGTTTGATGTCTGACGATTATGAAATTATTATGAAATAAATATATTTGAAATTAAGCACTCAAAGCCCATTCATTTGAAATGTCACACGATTTAGTTTTTTTAAATGTACTGATTTGGCCCTATGATAACAAAAATAATTAGATTTTTATTTCCAACAACCTTAAAAGAAATGTTCCTCTTAAAACTACGTATATCAATTCTGTTATTGGAATCCCACTGTGGGTATAGGCCTCCTCCAGCTTGCTCCAAGTTTCCATATTCTTTGCTTTGCTTCTCCATTATTTTCCTGCTGTTCCGATTATGTCGTAAATCCATCTGTTCCTTTCACGGCCTCTTCTTCTTTTGCTTTGGCCCCATAAAGTGCCCCCAAATTCAAAATTATTTTGTTTACAAACACGTTCGTGTTTGGGTGACAGAAATACATACAGTGTACCAAATTTCAATTTAATCGGTTCAGTATGTGGTAGTTTAATATTACTTTTACACACCTAGGACAGACACGAGTGATCCTATTATAGTACCTTTTTACTTTTTAAGGTAACCCTAAAAATACGCGTCGTGCTTCACGTGTAGTTTTAGGGTTACCTTAAAAAGTTACGTAAACGTGTTAGAAAGTTAATTACAAAAGTTGATCGCAATACTATTTATGGTACATTATAGTAGTTTATGTGACTGCTACATAATGGAGGGAGTTAAAACTCGCGAGTGGGTTTATGGTTTATAACAATATCACTCGAGAGTTTTAATGCCTAATGATGTGTGTAGATAAACTAGTGTATGTACACTAGTTTATCTACACACATCATAAGCTCTCTTTGATGTGTTCAGGAACCGAATGTTCGACCGGCATTGTGGCATTGATCATTGTTCTGCAGTTGTTTAGATTGTTCAGTAGTAGGCGGGCGTCGGCGTTCGAAATTTGAATGTCATAACATGACAAATTTTGGTATATTATGGTCATAATTTATCAATATTCAGATAAGAAATGAGTTTTTAGCAAGAAGTTTATCATTATGCTGGTCATAACTGCTGGTAAAGAGGGTTTATACGTGTATAGATAAAATTTTTAAGATAAAAAATAAACTTCAGCTCAATAAATAAAACCTTATAAAATACATAAACACTTGAAAGTGAAATGATGGACCACTCGGCCATCCACCTAATTGATAAGAGCGGCAAATATTACAAATAGGTTGTTCCATAATTCATAATTATTTAGTGCACAAAATATTCAAAAAAGTTACAGTAAAAGAAAATGCATGTACAAAGGCGAGCTTACTTCTAAAAAGAGATGTCTTCCAGCAAACCAAGGCATTATAGGAATTGGTATCATAAAAGGGTAGGCAGTGCACAATAAATACTATAATAGTAGTTTATGTGACTGCTACATAATGGAGGGCAATAATACTCGAGAGCGCGTTTATGAAAAAGCCGAATGCGAGTTTCATAATAATATCACTCGAGTTTTAATGCTTAATTATGTACAGTTACATACACTAGTTTATCTACACATATATCATAAGGTCTCTTTGATGTGTTCAGGAACCGCATGTTTGACCGGCATTGTGGCTCTGCAGTTGTTTAGCTTGTTCTGTAGTACCAACAGCGTCGGCGTTCGAAATTTGAATGTCATAATATATAGAAAAATTACACATTAGTAGTTTAACATTATGCTGATCGTAAAGTGCGGTTTTTTACGCAGTAAAGAGGGTTTATGATACCTGTGTAGATAAATAATAAAATAATAATTCTATACGTAATAGGTAAAAATTAAACATCTATAAAATACAGATAGGAAATATAAAATAATTCCCGATATATTTACTACATAAACTTTATATATAATAATATAAATACAATAACTTTTACGAAAGAGAGGGGAAGTCTTTAATACTTTTCTTAAAAGAGAAAAGAGTGGGACTTCTCTTATAGTGCAAGGAATTGCGTTCCAGAGTGGGACCGCCCGCAACCTGAAATAGTGTTTATACGCAGCGTTGTTATGCCGCGGAGTAGCTAAAAGTGAGACAGTGTGAGATGTGAGTTGTTTCGTTCGTTAGGTTGCTAAAAATTAACTATTTTTCGATATACGGTACTTTGTATGGCGATGGACAATCTGCTTTATATTATTACTCCATGGTATCGGGAAGGTGTTGTTATTGGCTTCCCACCAAGTATACGGCTTTCTACTCACCTCGCAACCGCTTAGCCCTTTCGTGCGGTAGGTTTAATAAAACCGGTCAAGTACGAGTAGGACGTCAGACCCGCATACGAAGGGTTCCAAATGGCAGCTGTGGAGACCCATTTAAAAAAACTTTGCAGCTAGCATGTGGCGGTAAACACTTCCTTTTGTTAACTTTTTGTCGAAATTCTAAAACCATTTATTTCATGACTATTAAGTGTTGAGGCTGCATGGGAAAAGAACCCTTACAGTGGGTCTCTCCACATTTGCTGTTGATGGTACACGGACAAACGTAAAATGGCAGTCTTTTGTATGAGTATACCTTTTTAATTTTAATAATAAAATATTAAATACTACATTACGGTCGTTTTTAGAATGCGATTATGACATTTTCTTCAGTGAAGTGTTCAACTTCTCTGCAGTGGGCGCCATTTTTTTTTTTTTACCTCCACTGTGCAACCGGATCCGGGACGATTCACTGACAGGGTGTTTGGAAGTGCCGATAGCCGATTTGTGAGCGGTGGGTGCACAAACACATCAAAGTTAATCATTCATTAGCTAGCCTGTTTCTTCATGTGCATTTTGACACACATATTGACATATGATAGTAAGAAATCGAAGCAATTAGAGCCAAATAATGAGTTTTTTTTCTTTATTCCGGCTCTGTGATGATTCACTGACTAGGGGCCAAACCGCCTCCGGGCAGGCGCACTGTGTAGGCATTTTTTAATTTCCGGCTCCGGGAAGTTTTACTGACCAGGGGATAAGCAATATTTTCATTGCAGATATCAAAAATGTATGGGTTTTGAGCTGTCAGGATCGCATACTCTCAGCGGCCAGACTTTAGGTAGGAACTACATTCAAGACCGTACATCGAAGCATTGAAAACGAGTTTTGTGTACGTAGTATGTATATATTGAACTATATACTCAGGTTAACGAAACTGAGTAAATTATTTACAGAAATAATATTAAATATGTTAAAAAACTTAATAATATTGATTATAATTCGAATGAGCAATTATTAATAGTATAATGACAAATAACTAAGCACAAAACTCGATACATGCAATTAAAGATCTTTTCCGATAAGATCGGGAGAGTACAGTTTTCACCGACAAAGAAATAAAACAAAATGCCTAAGAAAATTGCTATATCAATTATTTATTGTATGGGTACGTCTTTTTATTCTTAAAAACTGGTATTATTCATTATTTGTTGTTATAGGGGCTATAGAAATATACCCTTTGTCAAAATTTCAGTTCGCTACCTATTTCGGTTGATCCATTAGAGCCCGGTGACAGATGGACAGCGGAGGCTTAGTAATATGGTCCCGTTTGGCAACCTTCGGGTTCCGAACCTTAAAAAGGCATTTTAATGCCGGATACTTCTCTACTATTAATCCCCATACGAGAAACTTGATGATTTTATAAACGCAAATTTCGTGACAGCTCTTATATTCGTCGGTGGAGCAATTATTTTGTCGGCGGATCGGCAATCAGTAGGGACTGGTATCGAAATACAGTTCAGGTTTTTTTGTACGATGGTACGGAACACTTCAGTGTTGTTGAATTGATTAGATTTTTTAAATAAGGATTTAAAAAATCTAATCAATTCAATTAATGAATAAATGAATTTATCCTATGAATACTATTCCTCTAAAGTAAGCTGAAGGTGAAGGTCGGGGTGCCAAGCCGCAAGTCAGTTAGTTAGTTAGTTAAGAGGTCTCACCGTAAAGCCTCGCCTTGATGGCCTGCGGCGGCAGTGAGCGCGCCAGCGGCACGGCGGCCGGCACGGGACGCAGCTGGCGTGACGCGAACAGTGCCAGGTCACCGTAGTCGCAGAAGTACACCGACACTGTGTCCGTCGATACTGCGCCCGCCACCACCACTCTGGGGGCACGGCAGTGATGCAATCATTCAACCGAACGGCATTTGTAGCAGTTTCATTGTCCGTTTGCATTGTGAGAACTATTTATTACTCCCAGCCCACTCCAGGCCTGGGCTTTAGAGCGCTTTCTCATTACACATCAGTGATTTAGCTGCATCTGCAGCGCGGCAGAAGCAGCTAAATCACACTGATTTTTGCAAGATTTTCTTTTAGAAGAAAACCATTTTAGAATGGTCAGTTATTTCTATCCAAATCTCAATGTACGATATAATTTTGCGGTAATTTAACACACCTGTACCAAGAGCTGTCTTTGTCATAGAAGACGGTGTACAGTTCTCCGCTGGCTGGCTTGAGGGGAGCTTCCGTCTCGGACAACTTCGGGCATTCGATTTGCAGAGACGCCATCATAGATTGTAAACTGTGTCTAGTACTATTAGGCTGAACCTGCGAGAACAAAACAATTTATTTATTAGACCTCTAATTATAGTTGATGTCAATTAACAAATAAATCACTTGCACTTTAGAAATCCAGTGTTATAGCCCATCAAGATGATAAATCTGACTTATGCCCGGTTCCTATATTTAACGGATCGTCATCCGTAAAAGTAACTGTCCGTTTTTCCCTAACCAACTACGAGTCATTAATACCGTTCCACAATTTACTTTCTGTACCTTTTACCTACGGACGTCCGTTGGTCATAGATGTCATTGAAATACCGACGCGTCCTCTTCACTCAGAGATGTGCGTTTCGTTATATGCAGGATTGAAATTTGTAATAAGATAAAGTTCAAGCCGATACAAATTAGATTTACATGCGAATTGATCTTAGAGTTCTCTAAACTTATGATGTTTATTAGAGCTACACGAACGCAGGCATCTTCGTGACATATTTTTTTCCTTATCAAACTTAATAGAATGCATAGAATACATAACAAGGACGGAACGTTCATCGCGCGAAAAAGACATTTGACTCGACATTGACATCCATCAATTGAAATAAGTATAAATATATCCTGCAAAAAGTTTGAGTCTTCTTCTAGTCGACAAATTCTTCAAAAAATACAAAGTGTATAATACATTTCAAACGACCAGGTTTGAAATGTATATTAAGCCGGTGAGTACCTATCATCTTCCCATTTGATTTATCTACAAATTTGTCTGCTGCCTAGTAGGCATGCAACGTTTTTGCCTCGGCACCTAAATCTTCATTCAGGGCTAAGACTCAGGGATATTTCTGTCGGTTCTTTCGTTCTAGTCGCTCCCTCATGGCTGAGGATCGTGACCGTCATGATTGTTGGTACGGGGCTTGTTCAGTGATCTCCCATTTGTTCTGTCCTGGGCTGCATGTTTTGTCTAATATCTTCTGCTGAGTCAGTCACGCTGGAGTTCGATATAATTTCGAACACTTCTCTGTCACTATCTGATGAACTGGTCATTTTAAATTCAAAATTACAGCGAAAACAGTGAAATATAAAATTTAACCGACCGAAATTGAGGGGTAACCAAGTGACATTACGAATAGTTATCTGGAAAGTCTACTGACGTTTAAAATATTTATAGGAACGCAACCAAGTGACATCTCCATGCAATACGCTTACGCTCCGTTGCCGGTAACCCTCCCATCCGTTAGTAGCCAGCCGTCGGTTGGTTGCATAACGAGACGTTTGTTATAGGATCGGTTTTAGCTTACGCCTCGTAGAATTAACTACCATTCGTAACTAAAACGGATCGTTTTTTAAATATAGGAACCGGGCATTAAACATAAATATGTACCAGGGATTTTTTCTTGGGTACTGCTTTTGAAGCCTAACTACGTTACAAAAGCTCGTTCGGTTATTAGTGGCCTCAGCAACTTCTGACCAGATACAATGGACCATGAAAGTTACATACATCTTAAATGAATGTTCCCACCGAGCACCCCTCGGTTGTGCCCGGTTGTGGTTAAGGGGCGCAGGCTTTTACCGGGATACGAGTAATATTGAGACATACTCCACACTCTATTAGTGTTATACAACAAAAACAAGGAATATAGTTAGCGGGCCTCGCCGGCACTCACTACAAAGTTCCACGGGTTGGCGGCCATGGCGACGTGCACGTCGCAGCACTGGCCCGGGCGCGGCAGTGCAGGCGGCGGCAGCGCGGCGGCACCGGCAGCAGCAGCGGCGGCAGCAGCAGCGGCGACAGCAGCGGCGGCGGAGTCGGGCGCGGAACTGCTGCGGAACACGCGCTCCTTCTTGCGGTGGATAGCCTCCACGTGGTCGGTGGTGGAGATGCTCTCCTCATTGGGCTTGCCCCTGGTGGTTCAAAGTTCAAAATATTACATATTAATTATTATATATGATATGCGAAAGTAAATAATTGAAAAGTGATTAAGCGACTTCTGTGTTGAATTAGATAAACGCTCTTGCCATTTATGTAATCTTGAATATTGTTATATCCGTTTTAAGATACCCTCACTTATACATGGTTTCTGAACTGCGACGTTAGCACATATAACTAATAGCTATTACTATGACTCTAAGGAAACAGACTCGCCTGTATTTGGTTAGGTGGGATACCCTTCATTAATAGTAGATTGTACAACTAGTGCATATAATTCTGTAGTTCCAGCAGTTACATTTTATATTGTTTCTAGCGTGTCTAATTAATTTATTTTATTACGGATACAATATTCACATTAATTAATTTTAAATAAAATACAACGTCAAAATACGCACAACGCATCGTCTGAACAAAATGAATAATACAAATTATAATTAATTACACAAACAAACGTCAGTCCGTCCGCACGTTTACCGTCGCTCCGACTCAATCCCGGAGGCTCAAGAACCGCCGGATGAGAAGATTGTCAGCAGAGACGAGAGCCCCCCGGACGATGTCGTTATTTGAGTGACGAAGCGGGAGAGTCACCCAGCACTTCGAACACAGTGTAGCCCGTGTCGCACCAGCGAACCAGTCAAGCAACGTGGTTCGCAGATATTGCCACCAAACCGAAGCACCAAAGTTGTCGGCGGCAGCGCATGTAGCCAAGCACAGACTCTGGCTGGGAGACTGCACGCAGATGAGAAAGATCAGGTAACCCGTCAACGGACGACCTGCTCAGCTCCTCATCCCAGGCACGCTGCACGCCTGGTTTCTCCGACACATCTCTCCCCGGGCAACGGACCCGCCACTGCTGTAAAGCCTCGGCCGCAAAAGGGATGTCCAAACTGTCACCATTATATTGAAAATGCGAGTGACAAGATTAAACACTCCATGCGAAGAACCTTAGAAAGCAGAGAGCTCCGAGTCATGTAGGCGACGAACGCCGAGACCGAATAGAGAAGATAGATAGATAGATAGAATGAGTTTATTGCATAAAAAATACTTATGGGCTACATACATCCCACAAAACCAAGTTTGAGTATGGTTTGTCTGTGGGTCGGGAGTCGCACTTCATATTAAGAATTACTTAAGACACAGAAATAGTCGAAAACAATTTATGATAACAATATAGGTAACTATGATGGTAGTCAACTAAGTAGGAACTTATACATTGAAGATCTAGCCAGGCAATTAGGTACTCAGGATACTATCTAGAAGGTATGTTTTATACATGACAAAATTTGTTTCTATTCATCTCAAATCTAATAAGAGATGCCATTTCATTCATTATTCTAGGAATCTGTCCTATTAGCATTCTACCACCGAAGTAGTTATTTACTTTTAGAGTTTCAAATTTTCCTTGAGCTACAGATCTTGTATTGAGACTGTGCTGCTTGGGTAATTTATGGTTCTGACTGCCATGGTTGCTGACGGCTACAGCGTGTTTATATTGTAACGATGCTGGAAGGATATTGCATATCTTAAACAGCTTTCTATAATCATGATTTAGTTTGGCTTTAGATTTTTTGTTTTAGGAATTTAATTTGTAAAGTAACAATTTTGTCTAAATGAGTTTTGAGTGTCGAACCATAGCACTCAATACCATAACTAACAATGGACGAACAAATAGTTTTTAACATAAATTTAGGAACTTTATAACTAAGCTGATTAAATTTACATAGTAATATGCGAAGCAATATATACAATATAATCCACATGACTTATCCAACCCATATTTTCATCGATAAACATGCCGAGGTATTTTACTTGTGTACTCTTGTGTGTGTGTAATAGTCTGACAATTGCAATTTAAAAAATTATTATGTATACAAGAGAAGCCATGAGCAACCAATCCGCATGATACCTTAGGGATACATGAGTAAGGAGACTGAATAACAAGTAGGTTCGTTTTATCTGAATTGATTACAATACCATTGTCATGCGCCCAGCGAGTGATACTGTCGATATCCTCCTGCACGAGACGCGAGACCTCGTCCATGTCGCGACCGGCCCGCAGCGCACAGGTCGTCCGCGAACATGTACGCTGAGCAATGGCGGACTACGTTGCACAGGCTATTTACATGCATCAAATAGCACAATGGACCACTGCCCGACCCCTGCGGCACCCCGCGATCTGTCCCTGTGGGTGGTGAGCTGTACTCCTCACCCACCTTCACTCGGTAGGAGCGGTCCGTGAGGTAATCTCGGTACAAGTTGTTGAGAGGCCCGCCGATGCCACATTCCGCCATCGCTCTTAGTAGCGTGTCGTGCCGAAGGGTATCGAAGGCCTTTTTAAAATCGAAAAACACAGTAACTATAAATTTCTTGTCATTAACCCTTATTTCGAATTGGGCCATCCCAACGGACAGGTACTTAAAAAAAATCTACCGTTGCGTCCGTTTCTATTTTCATCTCCAAACTTCTACCAAACTTTCGGTTAATCTTTCACGCTATGGTAGAAAAAATAATTTTGGGAATGGCAGCCCCATATCTGTCAGTTGCCAAAAAAATGTCGGCAAATCGGCGCACCGCAACACCATTCCAGGTAATTTACTTGAAAAAATATATTTTTGTTTATGTGGCCTAATTTTTCTGTCTGTTTTATGAGAATTACATTACTAACATTCAAATAATACAAATTTCATTGATTTTGCTTGTGTCATTCGCCGTAAATAACTTTATTTTCTGTTGTGCGGCACACCGGACCTTGTCGAATCACCTGTAATTATCGTGTTATTTGCCTTGTCCGTCACACCGGACCTTGTCGAAACACATGTAATTATTGTGTTATTAGCCTTGTCCGTCACACCGGACTCTGTCGAAACATATAGTAAAGTCGTGATATTTTAGTTGTACGTGGTGACGGACATTGTCGAATAGTTATACATGTGTACAACACTTACCTGCACCTGATTACCTGCACCTACTTACTGCATCTATTTACATGCACCTACTTAGCTGCACTTACTTGCATGCACCTACTTACCTGCAACTACTTACCTGCACTGCACCTACTTAAGGCCTGTTTACATTGGTCTAGGACAGTGGACAGTGGGTAGTTACTATCCTAAATATTCGCCACTGTCCACTGTCCTTACCAACCTGCACCTACTTACTGCATCTATTTACATGCACCTACTTACCTGCACTTACTTGCACGCACCTACTTACCTGCAACTACTTACCTGCACTGCACCTACTTAAGGCCTGTTTACATTGGTCTAGGACAGTGGACAGTGGGTAGTTACTATCCTAAATATTCGCCACTGTCCACTGTCCTTACCAACCTGCACCTACTTACTGCATCTATTTACATGCACCTACTTACCTGCACTTACTTGCACGCACCTACTTACCTGCAACTACTTACCTGCACTGCACCTACTTAAGGCCTGTTTACATTGGTCTAGGACAGTGGACAGTGGGTAGTTACTATCCTAAATATTCGCCACTGTCCACTGTCCTTACCAACCTGCACCTACTTACTGCATCTATTTACATGCACCTACTTACCTGCACTTACTTGCATGCACCTACTTACCTGCAACTACTTACCTGCACTGCACCTACTTAAGGCCTGTTTACATTGGTCTAGGACAGTGGACAGTGGGTAGTTACTATCCTAAATATTCGCCACTGTCCACTGTCCTTACCACTGTCCTAGACCAATGTAAACAGTCACTTCGCCGCTGTCCTTACCACTGTTCTAGACCAATGTAGACCGGCCATTACCTGCACTGCATCTACTTACCTGCACCGATTTACTTACCTGTGCCCCTTATCTCACTCCTAGGCATGAAATTCTAGAATAACTCGTAGTAGTCTGCAAATATTGCCATCATTTATTTTCTAGCATTTCTTGCCAAGGCATACCCATTTTGTGATAGTGGTTTGCTTAGATTTTTCTTTTTCTTTGCTTCAGTCTTACCTGCATAAACGCACAAATAGGATATTGGCACTTGTTCCAAAAGAACGTGCACCATCGGAATCAGGCAATAGTTCCGACGCTGAAGATAAGCTTGAATCACCCTCTCTTCTGCCTTCTAACTCCAGTTCACCTGCACCGTCCATTGCATCTTCGCTTGAGCGCTTAGATCTCTTAGATAGCCCCGATGAAGATCATGCTGAAATAAATGTGCAACCCGACGACGACCTTTATCCGACACCTTTGACTCCGATTTTACAAAACGTATTCCCAGATCTGTCGCAGGAACCCAATTACTCAAACTTACCGTCTATATCGTCGTTGCCCTCATTGCCCACGCCTGTAAACAGAAATAGAGGACTCAGGGGACCATCTGTAGCAACAAAAAAGAAACCGAAGAAGATCCAAAAGTTCTCCCTGAAGTATACATGGAAACAAAGTACCTTTTTGTACAGAGCTCAAATAGAAGATACCGTAGCAACTGAAGAGCCTCCCGAAATCCGGACACCTCTAGATTACTTTGCGATGTTTTTCTCCAAAGATGTCATAGCAAATGTTGTGCAGGAAACGAACACATATTCTGTGCAAAAAACAGGCCGCTCCATAAATTTGACTGAGGACGAGTTCTGCGATGTACTTGCAATTCAGATTCTGATGGGCATAGTTTCGATATCGTCATATTTAGACTATTGGAGCATAAAATACAGGTATGACAAAATTGCAAGTAACATCCCTCTCAAGAGGTATGAAACAATTCGCCAAAATTTACATTTTGCGGACAATAACTTCGATGACTCAGACCGGTTTTACAAGGTTCGGCCATTAATTGAAGGAATACGACAAAACTGTCTTGCTCAGGAAAGCGGAACAGGTGAACACACTTACAGCGTAGACGAAATGATGATACCTTATAAAGGAAGCAAAGCAGGAAAAAGACGCTAGTATATGAAAGATAAGCCAACCAAATGGGGCTTCAAAATGTACGTGCGAGCTGGAACTTCAGGCTTGATCTACGACTTTCTGCCATACGGTGGCGATGATACATTCAGGTATCACAAGTTCTCTGATGAAGAGCAAACGCTAGGATTTGGTGCATCAGTTGTACTTGCACTTTGCCAGACAATCCGGAAGAAACCAGCAACGGTTTGTTTCGACAATTTCTTCACGTCACCTGAACTTGTTTACATGCTGCGTGAAAGTCATGGAATCTTTTCCGTAGGCACTATCAGAAATAACCGACTAAGAGGAGCTGAAGAGAAAATAATTAGTGAAAAGCCACTGAAAAAGAAACAAAGAGGAGCTTATAGTCAAACAGTGTGCAATAAAAACAAGTTGTCAGTAGTGAGGTGGCACGACAACAAAGCTGTTACTTTAATCAGTTCCTATACTGACGTTGAACCGGTTCATAGGATCAAAAGATACTGTAAGGATGCCAAGAAAAAAATTGATGTCGATTATCCTAATATTGTGAAGGAGTACAATAAGAATATGGGGGGAGTTGACTTGGCTGACATGCTGATCGCCTTGTACAGAAGTCCTTTCTGGAGTAAGCGCTGGTACATGGTTATGTTCGCACAAATGATTGATATCTATGTAAACAACGCATGGATCCTATATCGTAAACATAAAGGCTCTAACACCAAATGCATGCGGCTGAAAGATTTTCGGTTCGAAATATACCGTGGTTTAGTCAGCAAAAACAGACGTGCTAACTTTGAAAAAACGGAACCAAGCACGATCAGGCATGTTTGTAAACTAAGACCGCCTGACAGTTCGCGTTACGATGGACTTAGTCACTTTCCGTCAGTGAAGGACGAAGGTCGTTGTATGAACTGCAATAAAAAAACTATGGTTTACTGCATGAAATGCGACACACGCCTTTGTTTTGTGACGGGAAAGACTCACCGAAACTGTTTTTTGAGTTTCCATGTCAAGTAATGCACGAGGAATGCTCGCATGTTCTTTTAATTAAGTTCGTTTTTTATTTGTGTATCTTTGATTAAAATTAAAGCCTCATTTGACTACTAACATTGTTTCATTTATAATATACAGCTTCAAACAGATACTGACATCATTCGCTAAAGTCCGCTAGGGCGGACACATAATTTTATCACTTTTTTCTCTCAGATTCGACAGTGTCCGTTACGGCGGACACCAATTTTTTCAAGAGGGGGGGGACTTAGATTTTATTTTTTATTTTTTGTGGACTCTGAAAGATCAAGGAAACAAGATAATTAAATAAAGTTTGTCTTATTTTACTACCGCCTCCTCCGTCGAAATAAGGGTTAAGATAGCCGTTAATTTCATCTGTAAATTTTGTAAGTAGTGTCGACGTACTTTTGCCATTTTGAAAGCCGTGTTGACATTCGTTAATTATACCATATGACTGGAGAAACTTGTTTTGCTGGTTAATGATACACTTTTCAACAACCTTTTCAATAGTAGACAATATAGCTATACGCCGATAATTTCCATAGACTTTATGATCACCCTTTTTATAGATAGGTCTAACCACAGCTTCTTTTAGTTTAGAGGGGAATGTAGAATGTGTCAAGCAAAGGTTGACAAGGTGTGCCATAACCGAGCTTACTTTATCGCCTATGAATTTAAGATCCCGCATTCTTATATTATCTGATCCTGGAGATTTGTTACTGCTCATTTTGTTAATTACGTTCAGTACTTCCCCTCTAGTTACTTTTCTCCACCTCATTGATACGTTGGCTTCCTTAACATAGTCATTACGGTCCAAACATGTTATCTTACAATCATGTATAATGCAATTAATGTCACCCTTGAATGAACTGGCAAAGTTATCGGCAATTTCTTGTTTACTTTTATCTCGCATATGACGTAAGATACTTTCGTCTGTCGATTTTTTTGTAACACCTAACATTTCATTAATATTTTCCCAAATTTTTTTAACATTGCCATTACATTCAACAAATTTTCGATTCTCAAATTCATTCCTGGTTTTAGAGAAAAAAATTGTACATTTATTCCTAAATTTCGTATAATTTAATCTTTTAATACTATTATTTTTATCTGTGTACCATACATAAAACAATCTATCTCTTTCTTGTATACGCTTCATCTTGACATTTACCCATCCCTTGTTATTTCTTCCACTTACTTTAATCTTTTTGATCTGGTGAGAAGATTCATACACTGATATAAATGTGCTGTGCAGTTCGTTATACAATTTCACAGGACAATTTATGGACAATAACTTAATAACTTAACTATTGCTATCCAAAATTTAAAAATATCTATGTGTTCCGCAATACATATTCACAACCTATCTTAATTACACACACTTTAATATTAATATATTTTCCCTTTATCACTAATGGCTAACATTACCCTAAGCGGTTATTATCAAAACGTATGCGGACTTCGTACAAAAACACATAGATTTTATTCACAGGTAGCACAGTCTCATTATGATTTCATTTGTATAACGGAATCCTGGCTAAACAAAAACTTCTACGACGGGGAAATCTTTGACAGTAGATATTTAGTCTATCGTTGCGATCGATCGGCTGAGGCGACTGATTTGGAGCGAGGTGGCGGCGCTATGGTGGCGGTTCACCGTGATTACCAGCCCGTGCGCCGGGACTGGCCCTGCCCCCCCGCCGCGTCCTCAGAGTGCGTCTGGGTATCAATACCGTTATCTAATAACAGTAGGCATAAATCATTGCATATTTGTTGTGTTTACATTCCGCAAGGGCGTTTATATACAAGCGCATTAATTAACTTTTTTGAGATTTGTAGTCGGATTGTAACAGAACATTCTGACGATGTTTTCCTTATTACTGGAGATTTTAACGTATCAGATGCTGAGTGGTCGAACTCGAGTTGTAGACATATGTGTCTTGATAATGGTACCGAACCAACAGTGGAGCCATTGCAAGAGTTTTTATGCTTTACAGGGTTACAACAATTTAACAGTAGTTTTAATATAAATCATCGGTTATTAGACCTTATTTTAAGTAATAGAAATTGCGCCGTTATTAGTAGCCCAAACCCTTTAATAAAAGAGGACCGGCATCATAAAGCCGTTGAAATTGAGTTAAGTTTAGATTACTCACCTATTCTTAAGCCCGCTCCTACTGTTAGATATTGCTTTTTTAACTCTAATTTTGATGAAATTAATCGCGAACTATCTGAAATAGACTGGTTTGCACAATTTTCAGGTCGGTCTTTGGAGGAGTGTACATTAATTTTATATACAATACTAAATCGTTTAATAGACGCGCATGTCCCAAAGCGTCCTCTACGCACTTCCATTAATAGGCCTCCTTGGCACACAAAGCCACTTAGAAGGTTATTAAATGAAAAAAGAAAGTACCACAAACTATGGAAGACATACGGCAATCCTTTAGATCGTGACAGTTTTAGGTGTCTAAGGAAAAGAGTTGATAAATTGGAACCTATGTGCTATAGAAATTTTATAAACTCAACTGAAAATAAAATCACATCAAACCCGAAATTTTTCTGGTCTTACATGAAGTCAATCTACGCGAAGAGTGGTTTACCACAAATAATGTACTATAAAGGTATTTCAGCTTCAACTGGTTCTCAGATTTGTGACATGTTCAATGAACATTTCCACTCTGTTTTTGAAAAACCTAGTAATAACATGATTGATTTGAACAATCTTCCGCCGGTACATAATACAGTTTTTGAGATGGATACAATATTTTTAACTAAAGACCTTGTTCATAAATACCTTAAGTCTATTAACGTAAATAAAGGTGCCGGACCAGATTGCATTCATCCTGTTATTATTAACAAATGTGCGTCTGAGTTATCAATTCCAATCACGTTGCTTTTTGAAAAATCACTTCGCGAAGGTTGTGTTCCCTCTATTTGGAAACGTGCTCTAATTACACCGATACCTAAGGGAGATATCAGCTGTGACATTGAGAAATATCGGCCAATTTCTAAACTATGTCAATTTGGCAAAATTTTGGAGAAGATTGTTACTGACCAATTGTCTGCCGCTGTACGCCGTCATGTTACTGTTCATCAACACGGTTTTCTTAAAGGTCGAAGTGTTGAAACAAATCTCTTATCCTATACAGAAATTATACTTGAAGCCTTGGACAACAATTATCAAGTGGATGCCGTGTATACTGATTTTGCTAAAGCATTCGATAAAATTTGTCATGAACGCTTGCTGTTGAAACTTTGGCAGATGGGTATACACGGGGATCTATTTCGATGGATAAAATCCTACATCAAAAATCGATCGCAGGCTGTAGCAGTAGGTGGGTACACTTCAAATCTCAAACCCATCACTTCGGGTGTCCCTCAAGGGTCACATTTAGGACCTTTGTTGTTCGTTCTTTACCTAAACGACGTCACAGAAATTACAAACAGCTCTGGTTTACTCTTATATGCCGACGATACAAAAATATTTAGGATTATCCGAAGTGTGGGAGATTGTGATGTCCTGCAAAATGACATTAATAATTTCGAATCTTTCTGTAATTCAAACAACTTATTTTTAAATCCAGATAAGTGCTTTGTAATAAGTTTCAGTAGAAAAATACAAACCATTAATTATAAATATGAACTTTGTCAAAGAGAATTAGCCCGCGTAGATCAAATTCGTGATCTAGGCGCAATAATGGATTCCAAGCTCACTTTCGTACCTCATGTGAACCACATTATAAGTAAAGCTCTTAAACAACTTGGTTTTATACTCCGCGTAGGAAAGCCCTTCAAAAAAGTCTTAACTTACAAGGTACTGTTTAATAGTTATGTTCGCAGTCATCTCGAGTTCGCCAGTGCTGTTTGGAACCCATTTTATAACATTCATATAGACGGGATAGAAAGGGTGCAGAAAAAATTTATTCGAGCCCTTGAATATCGTACTGGAAACACATATTCGGATTATGTGACGTCCTTGAAAAAGGCAAAAATGTACTCATTAAGTTGTCGTCGTGACTGTATTGATATATCAATAATTTTTAAAATTATTAATAATATAATCGATTCCCCCCCATTATTACATTTATTGTCGTTTAGAGTGCCTCGTCGTCGTGAGCGTAGTTGTCGAAGCAAGCCTCTCTTTGTTATACCCCGTAGTCGCACAAATTACGCTGGAAATAGTTTCATAAGACGTGCTTGCAGGTTGTACAATGATAAGTTAGTAAATATAGATATATTTAGTGAATCTCTTAAACGCTTCAAAAGTTTAACTTTGGAGTGTCTTTCAAATTGTTCTGAAAATCAAACTGAACATGTATGAAATTTTTAACTTTCTTTTTATGTATCATGCTTTTTATGTTGCTTCTTCATCATTATTATTTCTTTGATATTTAAACTATTATAAAAGATGTTTTTACTAAATTAGGAAACTGTAGGTCTATGTTTTATAAAGAGTTTATGTATTGTATACAAATATGTAAGACTGTTTGTTTCTGAATAAATAAAATAAAAAAAAAAAAACAATAGAGAATCGAACGAAATGGAGCCGAGCTTTTCATAAACTAATGTATTATTGAGGACGCGGCGAGATTCAAAGAGCGGGTCACCCCGCCGCGGGCCGCCCCGCCTGGGGGCGGGAGCGGCCCGCGGCGGCATTGACGGCATTGAAGGCGGCGTCATTGAAGGCATTGACCCTTAAAAGAATAGCTAACTTTCGCGAGTCTAGACCTGGAAGCAAGTAATTATTTCTTAGGTTAACGTTACATTTACATAATTATGATGATGAACGCCAAATTCCTTTAGGCCCGAGCGGTGCACATATAACACGTTAGTTTACTCACAGCTGTCGGTCGTACTCCATGAGTATGTTGTTGTTGACGGAGGCGAGTATGTTCTGCGGCTCGGTGCGCACGAACAGCTCGACATGCGGCTCGGCAGCGGCAGCGGAGACGGCGGGCAGCGCGCGGCAGATGACGCGCGTGTTGAGCAGCAGCTCGCGCAGCCGGCCCGCCATGGCAGCGCATGCGCGCTCCGCCGCGCCTAAGCGGACGCAGATTGCCTGCGCACATACACGGCACACATAACATTCATAACCTAGGTGTCTGAGTCTCGGACCCACAGTCATGCTCGTGCTATTTGTCATTAGGGAAATAATATTTGTTATTTGACAGGAATAAATGTTATCGCAATGTTAAATGTGGAGCAAGGTTGGGTGTGCGAGTGTATGTGTGTGTGTACCTGGTACGGGTAGGTGTTGAGCGCGCGCGAGAACTCTTGCAGCGGTACGAGCGAAGAGAGCGGCGCGCGTAGAACCAACCCACTATCCACGAGCTGCGTACGCACCGTGCCCTCTCCGTCCAGCCCGCTGATGATCACGCAACGGACCCTAACGGAAAGACATGCACGCTGTACCACAAACGGACAGGATTGAAAGGTTTTACATACGGTAAAGTATTTGGAAGCAACTGATGGAAAACTGAGGTAAAAATATATTGAGGTACATACCGCTTAATGCGCTTATGCTGAAATTACCATCAAATGGACGTTAAACTTATGACTGACTACAGTAACATTTCCAGGATGTTCTGCGAATGTGCACCCACCAGTCGCCGTCTCTTGTGCGCACGATGTACAGCGGGCGCGGCGCATGGGGCGGCGGTGGCGGCGGCGGCGCGGCGGGCGAGGCGGGAAGCGCGCGACGGTACGCGCCGGCAGTGAGCACCGCCAGCGCGGCCCGCACGAGCGCCGCCCCGCCGCAGCGTGACACCCACACGCGGCCCTCGTCCGTCACACACCCCACGACCACTTCGCTCAGTTTCTGGGGAGCGGGGACGACCGTTGTATACAATCTATTCTCATATCTTAGTTAGATCTTAGGCCCGTTGTAGTATACCGCTCTCAGCTCCCAGAGCTATCGCAAGCGCGTCAAACTCACAGATTTCATAAGGTGAAAGCGTCATTGTGACATAGCATAGAGACAACTCCCAGAGCCGAGAGCGGTACATTACTACGGGCCGTGGCGAGTTAAAAAGGATAAGATATCAATGTGTCGACGATTTACGATAAAAAACCCAAAATGTTTTTTTTTTTGGGGTAAAACGTTTTTATTCTTTCAAGTCTTTCAGACATACAAGAAATGTCACATAATATAGTACCCAAAAATGTCGCTTTCGCGAGTTAATTGAGCGTACAGATCAGCTGCTACAATTCTATTTTTTTTAAATACTGTGGTATACATATATGTGGTATTATGGGTAGACGACACTTAGACAAACGAAAAAATACGTTATATAATACCTAATAAACTCAACTGTCGCGTTGGTGAAAAAGTTAGAAGTAAATATCAGCTGCTACCGAAATTAGAGACTTTAATAATAGGCAACAAAATAGGTATTACATATCTGAAACTGATTTAATGCAATACTTTCGTTTGCGAGACTGGTATATATTTTTCACTTCTCATGATCGAGAAGTCCTTCGTTATGCTGGATGTAGGCTGCATAAAATCGCATTTTAGGCACTAGTGCTTAAAGTGTTGTTGTCATCTAGAGTCTAGATTCTAGACCACAGATTAATAATCTAGACTAAGACAATTGAGCCATTCAGCCTGACAAACGAGGTGACTGCATTAAATAAATTTATTATAATTTATTTGCATTCTATGATGCATAGTAAAAATATATAAACTAAAAGAACAAGTATAATTAACAAAAACATAAAAATCCAAGTATAACTCGGGCAGTATCGCCCGAAAGGATGTGCCGAAAGCGCTCTGAAGTTTGTAAAACTAGAGGAATATCCTATAAATAATTAGGGAGTATGCGTTTCAATAACTTAATAGTAGATTGTACAACAAGGGCATAAAACTCGCCATTTCAACCGAGACGTTGATATCCACCCGAGCCGCAGGTAAGGGTGGATAGTTAAGCCGAAGGTAAAATTTTCACTTCGATTGCGAGAAAAATAAACAATGATAATGTAAAAAATATCTTCTGTGAATTGCCTTATTTGTATTGCCTTGTGCCTCTTCTCCAGAGCATGAAATTTTCATAAGTTTTAAGATAAATTTGTTTGGATTTAGGCGGCAATGTCTGTTCAAAACTCCTTTTGCTTTACTTGCCATTAGTGTATTAGGCGTAAGCATTATTTCCTCTTCACTTGACGACATATTAATCAACTTTCGTAAAACAACAAGATTTGCAAAGAAAACAACTAAATAAAAGTAAATAACAAGTCTCTTTACCGCCACTGTATTTTTAATTTTTGTTTTTTTAATTTTCTGCATGTAATTTTTAGTTTAGGTCGTACGCGATACTGCCCGAGTTATACTTGGATTTTTATGTTTTTGTTAATTATACTTGTTTTTTTAGTTTCTTTTTTTTACTATGCAACATAGACTGCAAATAAATTATAATAAATTTATTTAATGCAGTCATCTCGTCTGTCAGGCTGAATGGCTCAATTGTCTTAGTCTAGATTATATAAAAAAAAAAACTTTAATACACACTCTATTACAATTTCATTAAGTAGAAATTCCTTTGAACTATAGTAATACCTGTGCCAGGAGGGCCCGCTCTTCCGAATTTATACACAATAATTAAGTTGGTATCACATATGTTGGTAATTCGTTCATCATGGTTTATAAAATCATGCAAAATTATTATAAAAGCCATCGCATTGTTTATGTTAGTATTAAACAATTATAGCAATTAACCAATTATTATTAAGATGGCATAATACTTTACATTCAATGATTACTAGGTATAAATACATATGAAATATATGTACAATATATAAATATATTTAATAACAAAATAATAAAATACATATAGTATTTATGTACTTGTTCTATTTTCATACTATCCACATACATTAGTTTCCAAGAAGAGCTTTAGTTTCCTCGTACGACTTAGCCATTTTGTTACTGCCTTTTTGCATTCATGATTTGTCATTTCGTATATATTTATTTGTTTATTTATTAAGTTGTACAAAAAAGTAGCCCTTTTGTCAGCTGTCTCTCGGCAAATTTGGTATTAACAGCGTGTGGTAGACACACCATATAAAACCTCCTCTTTTTATGTATATCAGGATCGAATTTAAGGGTTTTATGAATTTTTTGTATTACATTAAGAATATATAATTTCCTTACAGACAACACTTCACAAAGTCTATAGAGATCAGTAGTCGGAAATCTGCGTGGTTTAAAATGAATAACCTTTCGGAGTGTTCTCTGTGCCCGTTCAATATGAATCATCTTCGTTTTTACCGCCCCTCCCATATTGGTAAGCATATGTAATTATTGATTGACCTAGGGATATACAGGGTGGCCAAAAAGTCGTGGATCAAACGAAACAGGGAGATAAAGGAGGTAATTTCCAACAAAAAATCATTCTACAGCAAAAAAATCTTTTTACAATATAATCAATAAAAAAGTATATTGATTAAAATCAAAAAAACAAAGGGTGTCGTATTATGACTCGATAACGTATCAATACTACAAGAATTGCAAGTCTTGGTACCAAATTTAACAAGCAATATTTTTTTTTCCGTAAATTTTGAAGCGTTACTAAAAATTACTTCTCACTCTTAAGAGCACCCTGTGAAAAAAAATGTATAACGGAAAAGTGACCCTGTGATAAAAAAACTTGCCGATTTAATGTTGATTCAAATGAGGTACAACACTTTACTGTTTGAACTTTAGTTTTGGTTTTATGGTCGTTTTGTCATATTAAGGTGCAAATTTATAAAATGGAAAATTTAAATGAAAATTTAGATTTTTGCTCCTTTTTTTCTCTTTTTGTCACACTTAGGATTTATGAACTGGACAGACACTCTTTCACACTAACCACTTAATCCTTTGTCAAAAAAGTGTCTTAGTTCAGGTAACGATTTATCTTTTCTAGGGAAAAAAGGTCCATCACAACTCTGAAAATAAAATGGAGACGATACAAAGCAATTGTGCCTCTCTTTCACACTAACCATTTAATCTTTTGTCGAAAAAGGTCAGAACACCCGTCTTGGTTCAGGTAATGCCGGGGGGAGCGGAGCCGGGGCGGAAGCGCGTGAGTATCTTTCTTTGTTTTGTTTAGTAGTGGCTCACTTTCTGCCTGTGACTATTGACTATATATTGTGCACGGTATTTTTTGTGATCAGTTGCTCACCTGTGACCTACGCTTCGTTTATGGACTTGTGAAAGATTGCCTACCTGTGACCTGCGCTGTGTGAATCGGACTTTGTGATCGCTACGGATTGGCTGGATAAGCGGAAGATGGCTGCTGCGAGGAGAGCATACACCCAACGGGCGTATGCAGAAATGCATTACCTGTATGGCTTTTGCGACGGCAATGCTCGGGCTGCTGCAAGAGAATATCGTCAACGCTACCCTAACCGAGACCGTTTCCCGGACTACAGGGTCTCATGCTGCGAGAACAGGTAGACCAGTGGTACGATTTGACAATGAAGAGCAAATACTGAGACAGCTAAGATGCGACCCTGGTATTAGCCAACGCCAAATATCACGAAATCTCGGAATTCCACGATCGACGGTGCAGCTCATAATTAAAAGAAATAAATATCACGCTTACCACGTGCAAAGGGTGTAAGCTTTGCTACCCAATGACTATGAACCTAGACTGAGATTTTGCAGAGAGATGCTTAGACGACACAAAGAGGATCCGCAGTTTTTTAACAAAGTTTTATGGAGTTATGAGTAAAATTTTAGAAGAATGGGAATTTTTAACTTCCACAATTTACACTTCTACTCCAGAATGAACCCACATATCATCAGAAATGATCGATTCCAGCATCTGTTTGGTGTAAACATGTGGGCTGGAATAATTGACCAGCAGCTTGTGCTACATAAAATGCCACCAAGGCTGAATGGTGCTCTGTATTTGAATTTTTTACAAAATAATTTGAACCAAATACTCAACAAAGCTGAGATTCCTGAAGATAGAGTGGCAGAAATGTGGCTGCAACAAGACGGCGCCCCGCCTCATTACGCTCGAGCAGTTCGAGGACATCTGAACGAGCGCTTCCCCAACCGGTGGATTGGTCGAGGCGGACCTAATACATGGCCACCCCGGTCGCCCGACCTTAATCCAATCGACTTTTTTGTTTGGGGCTATTTCAAAGAAATGTATCAAGGAGAGAACAACACCGAACAAGAACTACGACAAAAGCTCGAGTTTGCTAGGTTACAAATTCTTAATAACAGAGGAGCATTCCACCGATTACGTGCGAATTTTATTAGGCGGTGCAGATTGTGCATTATGGTCAGAGGTAGGAACTTTGAAAATTTAATGTGAAAATTTGCATTTTAATAAATTTGCATTTTTAAATTTACTACATAGTATGTGAGCAAAAATCTAAATATTCCTTTAAATTTTCCATTTTATAAATTTGCACCTTAATCCTCCTTTATCTCCCTGTTTCGTTTGATCCACGACTTTTTGGCCACCCTGTATATATGGATCTTATCATTTTAGCTGTTGCAATATGACTCAAATGTTTAAAGAGCCAGACGAGTTTGCGTATTCTGTTTAGGGTTGTTTAAATTTGGATGAGCCAAGACGTTGATCTACATAAACACCGAGATATTTTGTATGTGATACCTTTTCAATAGATGGGCATGTGCAGTACCAGGGACGAGTATGGTTATTGCATTTGTGTATTTTTTAATTAAAGTTTTTTCCTGGCTGTGAAGAGCCATATGAGGTAAAGCAAATATAGTTTGTCTTTGATGTGTTTAGGGTAAGAAATTTATTACTCAGCCATTGACCCACTTCAGCAAGTCCTACTACCTCTGTTGTCTCGTGTACACCATTCCAAGTTTTACCAGTAAAGACAATCGCTGTATCGTCAGCATAAGAGAAAATCTGTCTATTTGTTAGGCCCATGTTGCATAGGTCATTAATATATATTAAAAATAGCGTAGGGCCCAGGGCACTGCCCTGTGGTACCCCATGGGTAATATCCATATCTCCACTGACGTATTGACCTATTTTAACGCGCTGTTTCCTGTACCGTACCGAACTTGTCAATAAGGAAAGCGAGTTATCTCTTATACCTATTATATTTTCTAGTTTCCGGATTAGAATGGGCACGGACACCGTATCAAATGCTTTTCGAAGGTCAAGGAAGACACTCAAACATTTAAACTTTTTGTGAGTGCCGTGATGGCATCTTCCGTAGATAAGCCTTGGCGGAATCCACACTGTGATTTAGAGAGTATGTCGAACTTCTGTAAATAGTTAATTAATATATTATTAATCAAATTCTCTAAAATTTTAGAAATAGACGGCAGAACGGATATTGGACGATAGTTTCCAACTTCCTTCTTGTCCCCACTCTTAAATACTGGCTTAATTATTGATTGTTTCAGAGATAGCGGAAACTCGCCATTTGTAAAACATACATTTGCGAGATGGGAAATGATGGGCACGACTAGATGTTCGCCTGCTTTAGAAATTTTGTTGTTATTCCGTCCCACCCTGGGCAACTATCTGATTTGAGACACATAAGTATAATTTCCACTTCTTGAGGGTCGGCATCAAGTAGAACAAATGATTGTGATTGCGGATAAGGTAGTTTTACTTCTTTACTTTGGTGTGTAGTGTTATTCATTATATCTTCCGCAGCATTTACTGAGGTATCCGGTGTGGATGTATATTTTAAGAGATCTAGATTTGTATCATAAACCCTCTTTACGTTACGATCAGCATAATGTTAAACTACTTGGTAAAACTCATTTCTTATCTGAAAAATTACACATTATGACCATAATGTGTAATTTTTCTACATATTATGACATTCAAATTTCGAAGGCCGACGCCCGCCTGCGTGCCGTCCCTAGTTTGTCTGTGAAGTTGGTACTGACATTCACATTTCGAACGCCGACGCCCGCCCGCGTGAAGTTGATACTACAGAACAAGCTAAACAATTGCAGAGCCACAATGCCGGTCAAACATGCGGTTCCTGAACACATCAAAGAGAGCTTATGATACGTGTGTAGATAAACTAGTGTATGTAATACATAATTAGGCATTAAAACTCTCGAGTGATATTATTATGAAACCCGCCTTCGACTTCATAAACCCACTCTCGAGTTTTAATGCCCTCCATTATGTAGCAGTCACATAAACTACTATTATAACTAGTTATTTTATTTATTGTTTTCCACAAAGATTTTGGATTATTACTACTTTTTTCTAACTATTTCCTTTCATAATTTCTTTTCAGTTTTTTAATAAGATTGTTAAAAAGTTCTGGTATCTTCTAAATGTTATCTTAAGAATTTCATTATCTGGGTCTGAGCGTAATTGTTTCTGCATTTTATTTCTGTTTTTATTACAACGTAGGATACCTATTGTTATCGAGGGCTTTATAACTCGTTTACTCTTAGTAATTTTAATTATTTATTGTGGTGTTATTTTTTATTGCTTTATTAATATTTCTTAATCTTCGTTCTTCTTCTTCGTATTAAGTCTATTAAGGTTCTGTTTTCTAATGTATTCAGCGTTTTTTCATAATTAGTTACAATTTTAGTATTTCCACAAAGATATGGTGCAGTAACTGTTGATAGTTTCATTAATATCATTGCATGATCTGTAATCGATGTATCCAGGACACCGATGAAAGCACTGATTTTAGTATTGACAATTTTTTTATTAAATTGGTCCAAACAATTATTTTCTCTGGTTGGTAAATAAATAACCCGGCAATAGGCCATGCATATCCATCATGTCTAGATAAATAAGTATGTTTTTACGTTCAACAGCTTTTTTACTCGGTTTGCATATGATATTTATATCAATATCTCTAGTTATAAATTTTAAGTGAGTCTAAGTTTAAGTGAGTGTTTAATGAGTCAATGAAAGGATCTATATTGTCATTCGAAGCTGAGCGATAAATTCTCCAGACAAGATGCATGCACCATTTTTATTTCCCTTACGCTAGCTTTGTAGCCCTCTTTTAAATATGCGATAACCCCGTCGTTTTGATTTAGATGATTTGTTGTCTTAAATTTAGAGTATGTTTGAATATTGGGTATATTTTTGTGCGTTTCGATTCTACATTCTGTGAGTATCATTATGTCCACATCAAAGTTTAGCTCATGTAGGGTTATTTATAGGTCGCTCATGTAGGGTTATTTATAGGTCACTAATGTTGGCATAAACGCTCCTAATATTTTGAGACATAATTGTAATGTCAGTTTTTTCAATGTTGATTATTTTATTTAGATCCTGAACTGTACATTGGGTTCAGTGAGCTATTTCAATTTCGTCTGTTGTTTTCAGTGTTTGTTGAGACTTATCCATAAAGAGACAGATATAAAAGTCTGGATGTATTCGCTAGGATACTAAGATATTTAGTTGTAATTATTTGTGGATTTTTGAATGCAGCGGAAGTAAAAAGTAATTGTTGATTTTGGTTTTTCCCCAAGTGTTTTGTATTTGTTGTATGATGTATGTTGAGTTGATTAGTAATTGCTCTAGAATCTTGTAGTGTATGCATGTATGAAATAGATGTGTAATAAAAATATTATTGTATAAGTATATAATATATATGTTGTAGTATATAGTATGATTTATAGTTGAAAGATATGAATGGCATGAATAAAGGAAATCGACTAGTCAATCACCTTGCAGTAGTTTGTGGATTTGTGCTTCGCTGGTAATCGGTATAGCTGAGGAGTTTTCGTTCTTCTTCACATAAACTCTTCCAAACGAGGTCCAACAAAACTTGTAGGACCTCGACTTTGCAAGGTCTCTTGCCAGGTAATGCAGACAGGCTCCTCTTGCTGTTAGTTGCTCCGACTCGAAGATTGGTAAATTTTTATTTTCTTTGATACCTAAGTGTTTTGCGCATAACTTATTGTCTTTGTGTTTTACATTATACGCTTTGCTTGCTTTTAGTATGTCTGTCTTGAGAATTTTCGATGAAGTTTCGACAATAATTGGTGAATTTTTGTTTCCATCTTCTTTCCTTTTGTACGGTAGATGTCTCTGATGTCAGGTTTCCTGACTACACACTCTATGCTTTTCGAGAGATGCAGCACCATGTCGATAAGATCTTCAGTAATTTCATCTTTAGTCTTTGGGACGCCTTTAATTTCTATGTTAGACTTACGACTTTCTTTTCGCATTTCCTCAATTTTACCTTCAAGAAGATAAATTTGTTCCCGATCTTTAATTGCTTGACTTTCAAGTTGTTCAATTTTATTTTTAAACTCTTCGTTCTGGCTGGTCAGAAAAATATAAAAAAATATTCAAAGAGTTTATTTCCATAAGAAACACATAGGTTACATTTGGAGAATATCAAATCTTGAGCTAACATATATAATATAAGGTATAGGGAAATATAGAACTCAATTTGAATTCCGTCACCTCAATGTTTTAGATGCGGGAGGCAAAGAGGCGACTAGCAATCGAGTAAGCAAACAATAGTTTTCTCTATATTCAGGTTTGTTTGCTGTATTTCCCTAAGCGTAGGATTAATTTTCTTCAGTTCTTTTTCTTGATCTTCCATAATAGATTTCATCATAGCTTTCATCTCTTCCTTAACATCACTAAAGTCAAAGCCTCTGTCGTCTTCTCTCCTTCTCTTATAACGCATGGATACATAATCGGGAGGTGTTTTACTAAAGCCTGCTCCGGTGAGATTAGTTTCTGACTGCGCCTTATCGAGGTTCATTGTCGCTAAAGAGTCCATAATCAGCAGTGATGGGTGATTGTCTTAGGGCCTTGAAACAGATAGAGAGCTGAAGTTTTCACAGAATGTGCATTTCTGATGCCGCAACAGCAACAAATAATGAAAGATACCGATTTTCAAGAATTAAAAGAAGTACCCATAGAACAAATTCTTGGTATGGCCATTTTCTTAGCCATTTTGTTTTATTTGTTTATCGGCTCCCGATCTTATCGGAAAATATTTTTGATTGCAGGTATTGAGTTTTGTGCTTAGTTATTTGTCAATTATATGATTAATAATTCCTCATTCGAATTATCATAAATAATATTAAGTTTTTTATCATATTTGATTTTATTTCTGTAAATAAGTTATTCAATTTCTATCCACTTCCGATTTCAATGAGCAAAGAGTTTCCTTAACCTGAGTACATAGTTTAATACTTACATACTACATACACAAAACTATTGATCAATGTTTCGATGAACGGCCTTGAATGTAGTCCTATCTAGTATTTAATATATTATATTATTATTAAAAATAAATAGGTATATGTAATCGTACAAAAGACTGTCGTTTTACGTTTTTCCATGCACAATGGTATGGAACCCTTCATGTGCGGGTCCGATGTCCTACTCACACTTGACCGGTTCTAATGTTTTTTTTCTCGAAAGCGACATTTTCGGGTTCTATATTAAATGACTTTTGTGTATGTCTAGGTGTACCCTTTCCATATCCCACATTCATCGGCGTATGAAATACTTGAAACACTAAAAAACTTTTTATCCGCCAAAAACCTATTTTGGGTTTTTTCCCGGAACTCTTCCCATTTTGGAATAATTCCGCCATCTCTAGTCACTGATGGTTACCTATACATATCTATAAAATTGTTATGTGATTTAGCAACTGGATACCGCTGAATGGCATTGCACAGCCGGTGCAGAAGTCATTGATGATCCTGCAGTTGAGGTTGAGATCTCTGCATGCTCAAGCCGTCCAGCACCACCGAAACCGCCGGCTCATGGGGGGTCGCTGTTACACGTAGCCGTGTTTGTTACCTGCGTGATGGTGAACGCGCCGGCGGTGCAGAAGTCGTTGATTATCTCGCGGTTAAGGTTGAGATCTCGCTGCGTGCTCGTGTCGTAGAGTACCACTGACACCGCAGGCTCCGTTGGGTCGTCGCACGGCCGCGGCTCCGCCACCAGCACCTGGCGGTACCGAACACCGTAAAGTATTGGTCTCGCGACCGCAACGTAAACAGCGCTGCGGTACGCGGTACGCGGTACGACACGACGCAGCGTCTTGATTTTGTTCCTCGCCGGTGACGCATGCATCGGCGTAACAACACACGACCTCTGTGGCGTTGCGGTGTGAGCTAAGCGAGAGGTCCCGGGTTCGAAGACCGGTTGGGGAGGGAAAAAAATCCCCAGGTCCTGGATGTTTATGTATCTAGTTACCACGACACAGGGTATCCTAGTATGGGGCCAGAAGCAATGTATGTGCCTGTATGTAAATCTTTATGTTATGTTTATATCTTGGCGTTTTTTATACAATTTCGTGTCCGAAGCTTTAGTCCCTGGTAAGCGTATGTCAAAAGGCCAAGAGCTTCAAATGTTCTGACAGTCGTTGGCTATGGTGTGACCTCACCTTTACCCTATCTCCATAATATGCATGTGCCACTCTAAAGTCATTAGACGCCTGTCTATTGAACACAAGACTTCCCTCATTGCCATTCCAGACTGCCCTAAAAGAATGTGCCGAAAAGCCTACAGAGCCGAATAGAATTACAATTCTACAACATTTTTCCGAAGTTTTGTGTTA
Source organism: Argyresthia goedartella (assembly GCA_949825045.1). NCBI lineage: Eukaryota > Metazoa > Arthropoda > Insecta > Lepidoptera > Argyresthiidae > Argyresthia > Argyresthia goedartella. The sequence continues at coordinate 20,808,977 of OX463810.1, forward strand.
AAACCATGTTTTGGACAACCCTAAATAAATAAAGTGCATAGTGCACAGAATTTAGTTTTTGATTAGATGGGTCATGAGATGACCGAGATCAATGATCAAATTTTTTACACAACTGCGTAAAAATTAGGCATTATATTTTTGTAATCCTTTTAAGTACCTGACGAATGTATTTAAAATGTTATTGAATCATATTGTTTCAAATTTAAATAAAAAATTGTTTTGTAATATTAATTGTAATAAAGATTTGTTTTATGTGGAAGGAGTAAGGATTTGTTATTTGTGATGTTATTTTCGGCAATATTTATAAAAAAAGGGGAAGGGTGTAGTGTGTGAACATACCTTTACCTTATCTCTATATAATCTGTGTGTAGGTGTCATTCTATAATCATTAAACGCTGGTCTAAAAAACATAAGACTTGTCTCATTCACCACCTAGTCACCATTTAGTCAATTCCGAGTAAATAGTCCCTCGTCACGGAACTAGGGGCCATGGAATAATGGCCAGCTTTTACTGCGTTGCCGTACTAAGATTGATTCATTCATGTTTTACATGGTCGTATGAGTAGCTCCATGTGCGGAAGACCTAAGTCTGCGTAACAGCAATAGAGCGCACCCACGACTTTTTGCGTATTTCCTTTTCTAAGCGAAACACGGAGAAGGTGATTGACGCATTGCTCTGTCACTGTCACGGTGATAAAAAAGTATCTCGTGATCGCGCATCCTAAGTTCTAGGATTGAGGATGGATGAGTGTGGTAGACTAGGTAGGTCCCACCTGGTCGAGCAGTCGCTGCCGCACCATCTCGGCGGCCTCACTGCTCGCCGCCAGCTCCTCGGCACCCTCGAGGCGGCTTAGTATAGCCTGCCGGACAAATGGGAAACGTTCCGTTTACATTATTAAGAGTTTAAAGCAATAAGGTAGGTCCCCAATTTTATGCACTAACCTGGCATCCTCTCGACGCCTTGCACTCGTCATTACCTGCCATACACTCGATGCTAACCTGCCATGCACTCGTCAACTATCTGCCATACACTCGACGCTAACCTGCCTTGCAAAATTCAAAATTCAAAAAGAGTTTATTTCCATAAGAAACACATAGGTTACATTTGGAGAATGTCAAATCTTAAACTAACTTCCCTATATAAGATATAGGGAAATATAGAACTCAATTTGAATTCCGTCACCTCAATGTTTTAGATGCTGGAGGCAAAGAGGCGACTAGAAACCTCCAGCTTTATATGTTATTTTTTACATAATTGGAGCAAACACCTTCCCAAGCTTTCTTGTCTTCTCCTTAATCTGATATTTTGTAGTAAGCCTTTTTACATAAGTGATTTCTAACAACATTTTTAAATTTATTTACAGACAATTCTTGTAACTCAGTTGGGATTTTTTTGTAAAAGCGAATACATTGTTTACCCTTACGAACCCTTTAAAAGATACATTAAGCTTATGGAGCCTAGTAGTATGTATAGCTAGTTTATTCCTATTTCTAGTGTTGACATTGTGCCTGTCGCTATTGTTAGGAAATTTATCAATATGTTTGTGGACGTACATTAGGTTTTCATAAATATACTGACATGGCACTGTCATAATGTTAATTTCCTTAAATTTACAACGCAGTGACTCTCTGGGATTGTAGATTGTACGAACAGCCCTCTTTTGCAGCACAACTATTATGTTAATGTCAGCAGCGTTCCCCCACAGCAGTATGCCGTAAGACATAATGCTATGGAAGTAGCTGAAGTAAACTAGTCTAGGTGTTTCCACGTCCGTAAAAAGACGGATTTTTTGACTGCATATACTGCGGAACCTAGTTTTTTCGATAGCTTATCTATGTGTGGGCTCCATTGAAGCTTATTATCTAAGGTAATTCCTAGGAATACCGTGCTATCTACAGTTTCTAAATTTTCACCTTTAACATTAACATTAGCCGAGACTTGTTTAACATTGGGGAGTATAACTCATTGTCGTATTGCACTCGTCACTTACTGCCATACACTCGACTCAAACCTGCCATGCACTCGTCACTACCCTGACATGCAATCTAACCTGCCATGCACTCGTCACTTACTGCCATACACTCGACGCTACCTGCCTTGCACTCGTCACTACCTGCCATACACTCGACTCTGTAGTGTACTTAATACCTACTCTTAGCTATAATAATTATTAAATAAGTTTATTGATTAAATGTGTTAACATAGTTTAAAACTTAAACTAAACTTAATTCTAAGAAATTATAATTCTATAAACAAATCAGAATCTCCTGCTTTGGGCTTGTACTGCTTGTAAATTTCTTCTCAGTGCTTTCGGATAATCTATGGCAAAATTATTCAACTTTCTCCTTCTATCTTTGTACCGTGTTCGTGCAAATTAAAAGTGATTTTTGGAACATCGGACGTTTAATTTATGTCTAAGCCCTAGTCGCGAGGAACTTGCCACAACTCTTACCTGTCATGCACTCGTCACTATCTGCCATACACTCGACCCTAACCTTCCATGCATTCGTCACTAACTGCCATACACGCGACGCTAACCTGCCATGCACTCGTAACTATCTGACATACACTCGACCCTAACCTTCTATGCACTCGTCACTAACTGCCATACACGCGACGCTAACCTGCCATGCACTCGTCACTATCTGCCATACACTCGACGCTAACCTTCCATGCACTCGTCACTATCTGCCATACACTCGACGCTAACCTTCCATGCACTCGTCACTAACTGCCATACACTCGACGCTAACCTGCCATGCACTGTTTACTAACTGCCATACACTCGACGCTAACCTTCCATGCACTCGTCACTATCTGCCATACACTCGACGCTAACCTTCCATGCACTCGTCACTAGCTGCCACACACTCGACGCTAACCTGCCATGCACTGTTCACTAACTGCCATACACTCGACGCTAACCTTCCATGCACTCGTCACTATCTGCCATACGCTCTACGCTAACCTTCCATGCACTCGTCACTAACTGCTATACACTTGACGCTAACCTGCCATGCGCTGTTCACTTACTGCCATACACTCGACGCTAACCTGCCACGACTCGTCACTATCTGCCATACACTCGACGCTAACCTGCCATGCACTCGTAATTATCTGCCATACACTCGACGCTAACCTGCCGCGAACTCGTCACTACCTGCCATGCAATCGACGCTAACCTGCCATGTACTGGACACTGACCTGCGCAGGCAGCTTGCGGAACTGCGGCTCGAGGATCTTGATCCGATGCAGCAGCACCACGTCGTCGTCGCCGTGGTCCCCGAGGAACACGCTAGCCGCTCCGGCGGACTCGTCCACTTCGAGCAGCTTGGCACGCTGCCAGCCGCCCTCCTCGAGGTTCACTGCGTACCTGCGGACGCGTCACCACTGCTTATCAAGCCACGCAAACAAAACATAGCGAAAGGCCTCTTTCGGTGCTGGGAGACATGTGTAGTCTACGTACCAAGCATTTTGTATTATCATAGATTTGTCTACGATTGACCCATAGTGTTGGTAATGTTGTTCCATTTCTGCCAACAGCTCTGCAAGCGCCTCCTAGAAGAATAGTACATTACTGCAGGCGCCGGGAAAGAAGGGTTTGCCGGCAGTAGTTATAGACGGCCAACCGTACGGAGGCTCAATAGTGATACGTAGCCGGCAAGCCCTATTCACGACCAGAGGTATGTACACAGTCAGGTCATAAGTTCTGTCACACAATAAAAACTTTTGAATTTAGAACGCTGGCCACAAAAAAGTTTATTGAATTCGAATTTCGAATTTTTCATGAAAATAAAAATGTGTACTTTTTAGAATTTACCTCATTTTTAAATATGGAGTGGACACTTAAAGAAGACCGTGTCGCAGTTATTGCGTTGCATCGTTGCGGTTACGCGCCAATTCAGATTTTCGAGTTACTGAAAAATTTGAATATAACCAAAAGATTCGTTTATCGTACCATAAAACGATACAATGAAGACTAGTGTAGATGACAGGTCAAGAAGTGGTCGCCCTCGCTCTGTTAGGACTCCAGCAGTGATAAAAGCTGTGAAGGCGCGAATTCAAAGAAATCTCATACGTAAGCAGAAACTGTTGGCCCTTCAGATGGGGTTAAGCAGGACCACGGTGAAAAGGGTGTTAAATGAAGACTTAGGGCTTAGGGCATATCGAAGAAAAACAGGACATCGTTTGGACGCTCGTTTAATGGACCTGAGACTGAAGAGATGCTGCGCTTTGTTGAAGCGATACGCGGGAAAAAAGCATCGGGAAATTCTTTTTTCGGATGAAAATATTTTCACCGTGGAAGAGAGCTACAACAAAAAAAATGATAAGGTGTACGCACACAGCAGCGAAGAAGCGAGCAACCGAATTCCGCGTGTCCAACGATGTCATTTTCCATCCTCGCTCATGGTTTGGTTGGGAGTCTCTTATTGGGGCTTAACTGATGTACATTTTTGTGAGAAAGGCGTAAAAACGAATGCAGTTGTGTCCTCTCAAGTCCTCAAGAACCTTGTGGAACCTGTTTCTCATACCATGTTTAATAACAGGCACTGGGTATTCCAACAAGATTCTGCGCCAGCTCATAGAGCGAAAAGCACACAAGACTGGCTGGCGGCGCGTGAAATCGACTTCATCCGGCACGAAGACTGGCCCTCCTCCAGTCCAGATTTGAGTCCGTTAGATTACAAGATATGGCAACACTTGGAGGAAAAGGCCTGCTCAAAGCCTCATCCTGATTTGGAGTCACTCAAGGCATCCTTGATTAAGGCAGCCGCCGATATTGACATGGACCTCGTTCGTGCTGCGATAGACGACTGGCCGCGCAGAATAAAGGCCTGTATTCAAAATCGCGGGGGTCATTTTGAATAAACTTTATTACCATAAGAATCTATGTTTTATTAGGTTCATTTTGCTATATAAATGTTTACATAAATAATAAACATGTCTAAATTATTTCATATTGCACATGTGACAGAACTTATGACCTGACTATGTATAGTGTTTTTCTCAAACATATACATATGCAATTAAATTAAAAAATACAACACTAAAAAACAAGTTTAAAAATGTTATTAATTGTAAGTTCCGAGCGCCCGTTGATATATTTTGCTTTGAGCATAAAATTAAACAAAAAAATAACTCCCGGCCTAGGCATGCAATTTTGTATGAAATTCCTTTACAGTTCTCTCGAGTTGTGCGGCCCGAAACGTGATACTTCCAAGCGTGTTATAACGCACGTAATGACGACATTTCATTGCATGTTTAAGAAAAATAAGTTACACCGTCATGAAAAAGTTAAATCATTATACATTGCTCGCTCGCTATTGTCACAATAGCGAGCGAGCAATGTATAATTGTTGTTACACAATAGTATTGTGTAACAAGGAGAGGAATAGGAAAATGGAAATGCTATAACTATAATGTGTATATCATTATGTCAGTATGTGCCAGTCAGTAAGTTAATGTTTACTTTGGCGCCCCCAGCATTAGTCAGAACTGTTACTTACACTATATTCCTCTCCTATAATCCTAAGCCACACCTCAAGGGTAGAATTGGCCACAGTAACGTAGACATTCCAATAGCTGTCTTCTGGGAACTTGAGTGGGGGCAGTTCGCTTGCGCCCTCTATTAGGGTGTCATCCATCAAGACAGTTGACATGTCGCGATAAAATGATGGAGGTTCCTGGAATACAGACAGCACCATTAATGCACAAGCGTTGCATTGTGTTCTGGCGACATTAAATTTTAACAACCCATTGTTATTGCATGCTACGAAAATGGAATGTCACCAAGGTGAACTGTTTTGGGTACAATATTGCGTTCAGTCGAGGCATAATTAATATACGTACCTCATTATTTGGTGGAAGTAATATTAGACCATTTATCACTCTTTCTTTTATAATACGTGGACAATTCTCCACAAGCTCTTGCCAGTTACTCGGTAAATTCTCTCCATATTTTTCTCTAGAAATAAATAAAAATACTTTGGAATGAATGTGATTGTAATTATATGAAAAAAAATGGCTATGTTCAAAGAAAAACTACAAATTGCTTCTAAAGTCATCCCACAGTAAATATGAAAAAGAGCAACATTCTAGTTAATATCAAGCTTTAGAAATTAGTACGATTTATATTTCATAGTTACTCAGACCACGACTGTGTTGAGGTGAAATCAAGTCACACGATAGTGTGTCAAGCCATGTTCGAGCATAGATACTGTCGACGACGCACCAGCCGTTTGTTATATTACGAACCACTTCGAGCTAGTTATGACCCCATGACAACTCACCATGACCTAAATAAAGGAATTTATCTCAACAATACAGACTCGCGACATAATAGTGGGAGTCATGTTTGACAGACTTCACCGACAAAAGAATTGAGATATAAATGGTTACAAACTTCCATAGATAACCCTGATATTCAATAGGCCATGTAAAAAAATCAAAGGTACCAAACTGAGAAAACCACTTCGAGATAATTGTGTTCCTAACTAAATTCCGTAATACCCGTAAAAAATATTACAGGATTACTGAAATATCCGTAAAAAAATAATGTATTTCATTTGCCCGCTATGGCGTAGTTTATGCAAAATTTCTTAAAATATACTAAAATTTCACAAATAAAAGAGCACGTTTTTTTAAGCTTGGCCCATTTGGACAAAAAGTATAGCTTGGCCGTAGCACACACTCATTTGAATATCAGGATTATCTATAGAACTTGGCACCCATTTAGGTCTCAATGGTGAAGTTTCTCGAAGTTGTCTCCCATTATTACAGTCATGAGACTGTTTTGTTGAGATCTAGTTTATTAGTGCCATCAGCTCACACTTCAAACAATATTAAGTGACAAATCTGTTGATTTGGATGTTTTTTGGCCCTTCTGTGGACAATTTTACGGGTGGCCATTTGATTAGGATAATCTGGTCAATAGTTGGTGGTTTCTATTCAAGTACGATTTTTTTTAATCGTACTTGAATAGAAACCACCAACTATTGACCATAGAAAAGACTTCATCGTCACCTGTACAGATGCGGGACCATGCTGGCCCACAGGCCCGCCTCGTGCTCAGACACCAGCTCGGCCAGGCAGCTCACAGCCTGACTGTCGGACGCGTCCGGCAGTCCCGCCGCGGCCGAGCTCTCTATCACACCCAGTATCAGCACTGCAGCGACCTCCCGCGCCAGCTGCTCGGACGGCGACGAGTTGGGGTACGACGTAGCACTGTATTGAGATCCTACCTGCACGCATAATTAAATAATTAGAGCCAGAATCGTATTCTTTGCATCGCTACACAAAAGAAATCTTAATTGACTTCTTGGAAACTGTGCCGCATTCATGAGTTTAAATTAAATGTGATTTAAGATTTGGTTTGAAACGGACCGTAGTTTTGTTAATCGTAGTTATTAATCGAAAGAAACAGAACTACTCTGTAATGTAATGTAAAATAATGATGTAATAAGTAATGTAACAAAGTTCATACATATGGTGAAATTTGTAATAATAAGTATTTCACAATTCACAATTCTTTATTGCACAGAACATTACAACAATACAATTATACACGAAATTAAAAGGCAAAGGCGAGCTTATCTCTCAACAGAGATTTCTTCCAGCAAACCTATCTGGATAGGATACATATAAAATGAAAATGAAAAGGGTATTTAAGAGTAGCAGATGAACTCACTTTAACGGAACAGTCGTAGCTGGCAGGGCCCCGTTTCACCCCATGGTCATGCACTCTAAAGACAGGCTGCGGCAATCCAAGCTTCTGGCAAGTCCACTCAAGCCTAGCTACAGAGGAGGTGGAGTCCGGCGGCGGCTCCAGATGGTGCGCCGGTGTAACCAGCGTCACCGGACCACTACTCTCCTACAAATGATATCAAGCCTCGGTAAGAGAACAATCGCCTTCACCTACTGTATGTGTATAAGCATTGTTAATTGTCCGGTATGTTAGGTCAGATTCTTGCATTGCACTGAAACCATATTGAACCAATCCCGAAAAAACCTTTTCCCAAAATTACTGATTTTCTAAATACAAATGTATGTACAACAAACTTCATGTACAAATGTCTAGATTCCCTAATGTCTGACAGATATGATACACTCAGAAAGAAAATATATTTAATAATGCTAGATTAACTTTGGAAGGCCTTCCCTATATAGCTTGAAGACATATATATAAAAATATTTAGATACTACTATTTTTATAAGGCCGTCTGGAAGAATGCGAAAAATTTTAAGGACCAAAGGACCAAGAAAGACCAAAGAGAAATAGTGAAATATCTTTACTTTCCAAAGACAAATACATAGCGCCTGGTCTTTTTTACATGGCCATTTCCCACAAACTCAATAAATGACCACATTTCAAGAGTACTTCACTAAACAGTGGAGGTCGTTGTTTGCATCTTCGATCAGTAGCGCAAGTGATAAACATCGCACAAACAATGTGATAGAAGGTTGGCACAGGAGATTGAATACACGCATGCCGTACAAACCAACCCTGGTGCGATTTTTGTAGGAACCGGGAAAAGTGGCGAATTATCAGGACACCCGAATTCGAAATTCTTAGCTTAGCGGTGCTACTAGAAAATGGCGTGATATTTTATTCGACAATAGCTATAAAACTCAGCTGATCGAGTTACAAGCCGGCGATATAACTGACATTCTGTTTTTACCAAATATCTCATCTATCAAGATATTTTCCGCGATAACTCGTTTTAAAGAATTCAGTTTTCGTTTTTAGATTTGTTTTTTTTTCTCAATATAGTGACTGTACAAAAAATTCACATTTTTATTTCCGACATTTAAAGGCGAAATCATTTAGAAAATCACTTATTTTGGGAAAAGGTGATTTTGGTAATGGTTTAATATGAGCTCAGTACAATATAAGAATGTGACCTATAGGCCGGAAGGATTGTTATAATTGTTTTTAAAAACAGTATAACTTTTCTTTCAGTAAAATGCTCTATTTACAATATTTAAGGTACTTTTTCTACATGTGTCATAGCCGCGGTACACCCTGCATACTTTTAAAATGAGATATTAAAGATAAGTACCGAGTATTCGTTGGTCACAGCAGGTAATTGTAATGGAATTAGGTCAACAGTATTTAGACGATCTCTTAGGGTCGACAGACGCTGAGACGCTGATACTTTCGATGATTGCTTAATTTCGACATCAGGCGCACGACCTGGCGGTTTAAACTGCAAGGAATAATAAATGATTATTACACTATTCAGGAAGATTCAGTTTCTAAGTTTGCCTACCTGTTTAGCCAGCAGAAGTTGAATAGTACGTAAGTTGTAAAACTTAGGTGTGCCACCTACGAAAAGAGCAGTCGAAGTAGCTGACTGGTCAAACAATGATGCTTCAGCCAAATAGCTACTGGCACTTGTACCAAAGGTACGAAATTGAAACATTGCAAGGTTAATAATGGCAGGAGGCTTTGCTACTCAAGTTTCGACTTACTTTGATGTCTTGTTGCCGAGCCGGCGCCTCCTGTTTGATGCTGTTGTGTGTCGGGGGCGGCGCCGCAGGGGGTGCCTTCGGTGCCGTATTCGTTGTTATCGTTTCAGAATAGTCGCTACTAGGTTTATTGGGTTTCGAATAATTCGTGGTCGTTTTCATTTCGCTCGGTTTGGTGTATTTGTTGTTATTCTGAAAAGAGTATGATTTTTATAAGCCTCCTGCGATTTCCTATATAAGTCTCGGCGCCAGCAACCGGTGCTATATGTGTACACGATAAGCGCAAGTACAATCACGTGGTCGAGAATCACTTGTACATTTTAACAACATCACATCTCCAAGAACGCAAAAAAGGGGGGCTGTTCTCGTGTCTGCCTGGTAGACTGTAGTTTCCAACCAGATGGGACCTATTTTGATAGGTGATCGATTTGTATGTTTAATATCATTACATATCAGATTTTCATCTTTATTATTATTTTGGTTCAGCCCCCTTATCGACACTCTGACCCACCCAGATATTACGGGATTTTTGAAAATTGGATCGCGATTTTGAACTTTAACACTTTAAAATACGGTTCAAATCCTATGAAACAAAATTGATCGTTTCATCAAACGCTATATAGTAACAAGTGGGTTAATGTTCAGATATTTGAATAATAAACGTAATTTTAATTAATAACTGTTATTAATTACCATTACGTTTATTATTCTGGCGTAGCGTAGACTAATATAGACTATGGGCGAAGTCGCATCAGCGAGGCCTTTGTTTTAATTCGTTCCCAAGATCTACCCAATAAATCTTTCTATCTATTCTATGCCTACTTGCAGTATTTTCTGTGTTCTGTTTTGTGCATTTTGTTTTGACAACTGAATAAACGCTTTATGTATCTATCTATATATCTTACCAAACATGCTTTGACACGACACCCCTTCTCATGAGTGTACAGATGAATTTTCCGAAATAATATTTTCCTTGCATTTTGTTCCTTTCGCGTTTTTTCCCACGATAATTTTTTCTATACGTTTTTTTTACTTGTAGTATAATTTTCTACACGCTTTAATTTCCACTGTTTCTTTTTGCCAGACAAAAATTTTTCAATACGTATTTTTCATAAACATAATATGTTTTATCTACACACGTATCATAAACCCTCTTTACTGCGTTCAAAAACCGCACGTTACGATCAGCATAATGTTAAACTACTTGGTAAAAACTCATTTTTTATCTGAAAAATTACACATTACAACCATAATGTGTAATTTTTCCACATATTATGACATTCAAATTTCGAACGCCGACGCCCGCCTGCGTGCCGCCGTCGTGCCGCCCCTAGTTTATCTGTGAAGTTGGTACTGACATTCAAATTTCGAACGCCAACGCCCGCCTGCGTGAAGTTGGTGCTACAGAACAAGCTAAACAACTGCAGAGCCACAATGCCGGTCAAACATGCGGTTCCTGAACACATCAAAGAGAGCTTATGATATGTGTGTAGATAAACTAGTGTATGTAACTGTACATAATTAGGCATTAAAACTCTGAGTGATATTATTATGAAACTCGCCTTTAATGCCCTCCATTATGTAGCAGTCACATAAACTACTATTACCGTTATATTATTTTTCCAGGTGTTTAATTCCTCATACACGTTATGCTTGATTTAACTCACATCCATCTACGTTTTATGATTTAATCTCAATAGCACTAACAATCAAATCATAATTAAAATGACGGATGTGAGCGAGACAGCGAGCGAGACTCAGTCTCAAACAAAGATCGGAGTAACCCCAGTTCATAGACAAACTTTCTTATAAGCGACTCACTCACTCAAGTCACACGCGCCAAGTTTAAATAAGCGAAAGGCTACAGAGTCTTTCTAAAGCGTAAAACTGGAAGTTTAATTTGTATAATCTATTTCAGGTTCAGGAAAACTGTATTTTCATTATTGTTTTGCCATTATTTTTAAAATAATAATTACAGGCCACAAACAAACAAGGTTTTAAAGGAGACAATTTTTTATGGTACTTTAATCCAAAAAGGCTTATTCCACAAATCCCCTGCGAAGGGGATTTATGGACTTTTTTTTTCTTGAAATCCCTTTCCGGCGTAACAACCCCCGGTTCACAAAGTTGAATTCTTAAAATGTTGAGTTCCCAAAACGTTGAATTTGCTGCATGTTGAATGTCAAAATGTTGAATGTCAAAATGTTGAATTTGCATATAGTTGAATTTTCCAAAAGTCCAAATCGCATAAAGTTGAATTTGCAGAATGTTGAATCCGATAAGGTTGAATTCGCAGAAAGTTGATTTTGCGGTATGTCAACTCCAAAAGTTGATTAAATTTGCAGTAGGGTAAAGTGCAACAAAAAACATCCTTTCTCTTTAGGACTAACTTATAATAATAAACTACAACTTATAATAACAAATTAAATTCTCTCACGGTCAGCTACATAAATATGCATACACTTGTATTTATATTCGAACCTACTTTCCCTTTCCTTTTTTAAAACCCTTTTTCAATCTAATAAAATTAATCTTTTTAAGGAAATTTAGCGGCGATATTGTTTTTCTTTCCAGCTTCTTCAATAAGGCTGAATATTGTTTATCGAAAAGGATGTATCTTGTCCGCCTGTTTTTTTTAAATGGCACGAACAACATATACTTTTCGATTTTTCAATCGTAATATTGTATTTCTTTCAAAAGTGTACTGAACACCAAAGTGTGTAAGTAAAACAAAATTAGAGCAAATTCTTGCGATGTTTCTTGCACTCCTATCATCACTTGTAGGTTTTCGGACCCTTGCTATTTTCAGTACTTTTGCCTTCCTCCAGATGACTTTATTAAGGTGTTGATAACATCCAGATAATTTAACGTTTGGAAAAGTCGATTTGACGGCATTGATCTCGACAACCTCGTAATCACACTTAAAGGACTTCATGACGACAGGCAGTTTTTCTTTTATTAAGTTAAATAATCTCATGTACGTTTTGTGTTTTATTTGGCAGAAATGCGTATATAACAGGGAATATGTTTACTGTTGTTTGGTCCGAATATATGTCTAGATGAATAATATAAAGCTGACTAAAAGGACGTGGAGCTGTTTTGAACGTACCGTCACCACTGTAACTACACAAATTTGATGATTTTATTGCCGATATTGCCGTTTCAGAGCAGAGGATTATAATTTTTTCTTTATCTCCATCTTCAATAACTTTGAAACCCTCAGGTATTTTCTTTGGGATTTTGACGTTTTCTATTTTCTTGTAAACAAGCGAATTCGTGCCCAAGTAGTCTTTTCGTGCTCTATATAGAGTACTTTTTAAGTAGGCAAATGATGGAATTTCGATCACAGGAAAAAAAGCATTACTTTCGACAAACTTTTGTACATTCCTTCGTATATTTGTTCGATTGGGCGTAAATTAAAACATACTTCGCGCTTCATGTTATTTATTAGCTCTGTAATTTTTATTTTATTCTTATCCGGTCTGCATTCACGCTTTATCTCACATTCATCCTTGCTTAATGTTGGCACAACAAACATCCCGATTTGTGCACTTCCATCGGGAAGTGCCGTTCTGGTTTGATCTTCCATCTTTTGTCAGCGTATATTTACCTCTGATTACAAGAAGTTTGCTTTTTTTTATTTGTAGTTTTTTTTTTTTTTTTTTTTTTTAATTTATTATAAACAAGAAAAAAAAATCAATTTACAGTCTGTAGGACCCACAGAAACCATGTAGGTTTGTTCGTGGATCCGTGCTTACGCTAACTTAAATATTTGATATGGGTAAGTAGTACATAAATATTATTACACTAACTATTACAAAACTAAATAACACATGAACTATTTAAAAGTAAGGGCAGGGTTAGGGAGGGACTAGGGAGGAAAAGTAATTTTTAAGTCTATAATTAATATTTTTTGGTGAAAGTGAATTAATAACATCTGTGGGTAGACTATTTATTAATCGCGGAATCATGTAGGCGCGCGTCCAAGTGCCGTAGAAGTTGTTTGCGCGTGTGGTGGTTATTTTACCTTGAATCATACGGCGTGTGGCTATGGGGTGATTTATTTTTCGCTGAAAGCATTTGTCGAAGAAATCCTCTTTAAGTAAAAGATACTGTAGTTTGGTGTGAATAGGTAGTGTCTTACAATATGTGAAAAGTTTATATTTAATTCCAGAGTATTCGTGCCTAATGTTTTGTGGTACAATTAATTTAAGGAGTTTGGTTTGTAGGGATTGTATTGGATCCAAGTAAGTTCTGTGAGTGCGTCCATAGCTTGAGAGGCCATACGATACTATGGAGTCGAAGAGTGCATGATATAGCATTAATCTTGTTTTAAATGGAATGCGGTTTCTAATTATATAAAAGGAAGCAATGAGTGCCCTAAGCTTGTCACATACCCGTTGGATGTGGGGACCCCAATTGAATTTTGCATCAATCACGAGGCCTAAGTAAGTGTGTTTGTCAACTATTTCTATTGGAGGGCATTGGCAATTATTTTTATTGTGCATACAATCATGTGTATGCGCAATCAGCTCTATTGGATGAGTACCTTTCAAATATGGTGATTTAATGTGAATCAATTTTGTCTTTTGCGCATTAAGGGCCAGGCCCACATCGTGGCACCACTGACACAGGTTATCAAAGTCATACTGTAGGCCTTGCAGTGCAAGGTCTATATTATTATCTGCTATAATCAGACATGTGTCGTCTGCAAACTGGTACGGGGTGCTGAAGGATAGTACATTTACCATATCATTAACATAGGTAATGAAGTGAAGAGGCCCTAGAACCGATCCTTGGGCCGTGCCTTGGGTTACTGGTATGATACGGCCAGTGCTTTCTCCAACTTTGACACAGTATTGCCTATTCCTCAGGTAATCAGCACACCACGCTTGTAACGGACCTCTGATTCCACAGTTTGCGAGTTTGTTTGTAAGCAGATTGTGATCCAATGTATCAAATGCGCGGGAAAAATCAATGAATAAGGCTAAGACCTGTTTTTTGTCGTTAAGCGAGTTGTTTATGTGATCTGTAAATTTGGATAGAAGCGATGTCGTACTTTTATTTGGCTGGAATCCGAATTGGTGATTGTTTATAATATTTTTAGATTGATAAAATGTATGCATCTGCTCACAAACAAACTTCTCGACTATTTTGTCTATTGACGATAATAAGGTGATAGGACGGTAATTTGAGGCACTGTCTCGTTTTCCTTTTTTAAATATTGGCCTAACGCAACCTATTTTAAGATCATCAGGGTATTTACCCGTATGTATGCTGGTATTAATAAGATGCGCTATTGTACCTGCTATTTTCTCACTAATGGCTTTAATGTCTAGAACCCTAATTTTATCCAGGCCTGATGCTTTTCTGCCATTTAAATCACATATAAGTTTATGGATTTTTCGTGGCGTGGCTTTTCGGAAGCGCATACTGACATTCGCAACAGTGTTGAATCTGGTTTCATCGAGAATGTTTATTTTGCACTGAGGGCTGATCTTTTTCACGGATTCATCAAATTCTGCAGCAAATCGATTGGCTATTTCAGTATTTGAGATGTTTAGAGGACTGAACGCATCTATTATTGCATCATCGATATTCTTACAAGTTCTACCGCATATTGAATTGATTATTCTCCATAGATTTCTAGGATTGGTATAATTATCTTTGATTTTATTTTGATAGTATAGGTTTCTGTAAAATTCAATGATTTTGTTAGTTTTATTTCGAATTTTATTATATTGCAGTCTAAGGTCGTGATTTGTTGGGTTTTTTCTCCAGAGACCAAAGAGAATATCTCTTTTTTCACTCAGGTTTAGAATATTTTTGTTTATCCACGGTTGCCGACTTCTAATATGATCACGCTTTTTCTTGGTTTTTGTGGATAATTGTATGGCTAATTGAAACGATTCTTTGATAAATTCAAAGATATCCTTAGCTGTATTCATATTGGCTGAACGGTTCCAGTCAATATTGTTCAGATATTTTAATAATTTGTCACGATCTACTATCTGAGTACATTTATCCTTTTCGTCACCCTGTATGTGAACCCTGCCGGGCGTAGGCGAGCCAACAAAGGTAGCTATCGTGACGCGGTGATCAGCCAGCACAGTATCGACTGCCGCTGTGTATGCATCTAACGTGTGACAACGAATAAAAATGTGGTCAATGCAAGATTTTGTTATCTTATCACGGCGCGTTTCAATACGGGTGTAGTCGGTGATGCCGCACGTTAGACCACACACAGATAGCATATCTATATAAGAATTTCTGTGAGAACTGTTTAACTTAAGATCGATGTTGATATCACCCATTAAAATAAGGCACTTAGAATCTGTGAAGCACGAGAGTAAATGGTGTAGTTCATTATTAAAGATTATTTTATTTTTATGTGGTGGACGATAGATTATACAGACTGTTAGTAGTTCATTTGTGGGTGATTTAACAATGCCAGTGATGTTTTCAAAAGTGTGGGTTATTTTAGATTTTAGTGTGAATTTGAGATAATTACGAATGTACATGATTATGCCACCTCCTTTTTGATGATTACGTAATCGCGTATGCATAGTATAGCCAGAGATTTGGAAAATATTTGAGATTTCATCTGAAATACCTGCCTCGGTAACTGTTACTATATCTATATTATTTGGACAACTATCTATTATTTGAACAAGTTTGTTAAAGTTTTTCAACATCGATCTTATGTTTACATGAAGACATGATAGACGAATGCATTTTTGAGGTAAGACTTGGAAAAAGTGGTTTATGTTTGAACAATTAAATAATTCAGCCATATTGGCGTTTTCTGCTATTGATGCGTTGAATTTTAGGTATAGAACTTAGGATAGATAAGTTGTGAAATAAGGATATTATTGGAGTAACATGTCAATGTCTTTCACTGAGAATATTGGGATAGCTTTGGCGTCCTTATTTTTTCGTGCTAATATCTTTCCTTCTTTACACCACACATATTGAAAGGTCGGGCGTAGTTTTGTACCGGCTAGATAAAGCAGCGTCTTGGTGTTGTGAGATAATGCTTCCCTGATGTAGACACGGTCTGCTGATGACTCCGTTGAAGCGGACGAACCGAGGATGTTTCCCACCGTAGGCTCCTTGTCTCTGCTAGAGTTCACCCACTGATCGCGGCTAGATTTCGAACGCATTTCGCAGAGGATTATTCCCGGTTTCTCTTTACGGGGTGCAGAGCGACGGGCAGTCATAACGTCGTTTGCGTTGACATCTAACTTTGACGCTACTGCCTTTATCAGTAAAGATACGTCTTCCTGTTCGGCCGTTTTCGGTAATCCAGCTATTTCCAGCGATGTTGATAGTTGTTGTTGTTCAAATGCATGCTGTCGCTGTTCCATTGCGCAGATTCTCAATTCAAGATTCTTGTTATGGTTTGTTAGGTCTATATTTTTATTTTCTAGTTGTTTAATCTTTGTGTTCTGGCTTCTGAGGGTCTCTTCTAGTCCAGACACCTGATCGCTAATAAATTCGAGGGAGGTTTGGAAGCTTTCTAATTCTTGCTTTATAGTTTTTCTCATTTCGAATGTGATGTTAGTCAGCAGTTTATTGACATCAATGGTGACGGATTTTCTTGCCTCGTCATTGTCAGTATCCGGCTCATCGTCGGGTATGAAGAAAGAGGAACGTTTTGACATACCTCCCAGGCACTCCTCGCAGCTCCATTCTAGACCGTTGGTGGCGCGCAGTGCAGCAATCTGCTTGGTTGAGATGTTGGCGCATTCGGTGGTTGCATGCACACACTTCTCACATCTGCTGCACTCTATTCCAGGGGCTTTTTTAGTAATGTTTTTGTTACATGTTGAGCACTTTTTTAAAGTCATTTTATAAAAGTTCAGTAATGTGGGTATATAGTTTAATAATAACCAGTGATACGTCTGTACTAATTGACAGCTCGAAGCGGAGTAAAGCATATTGTCTTGAAGGGATTCATTTTGACTACAAAATGTATCAATTGCCTATATTATTTTTGGTTAATATAAAATTTACTGACTGTTCAGAACATTAATTTGCAACTGACATTGATTGACATTGACAATGACAATGATAATCGTTAACAGTGTGTAAAGAGGTTTTGCAGTAATTCTTATTCATCTTCAGCCATCATAAATAGTATGGTATAAGAAGATATACAATACAATCTACGTTTGATAGTAAATACTTTTTAATCGACTTTTTACAAGCGGTTCACGGCTTTCAAAACGTAAAGACCGGGCTTTATAAGGGGCTAGTTTACCGTTTCTGAACAAATTATAAGGATTTTGTACCACGTCGGTGGCAAACGAGCGTGCGATCTGCCTGATGGTACACGGATACCGCAGCCTATAGACGCCTAAGACCCACAGAGGGGTAATATGCACTTTGCCGAACCTTAACAGATTTGAGGATTCGTTGTGTTGAGAACTGAAGGAATTCAACTTTGTGGGAATTCAACATCTTGCGAAACTACAACATTATGGGAAATCATACATTTTGACAATTCTACTTTGTGGGAATTCAACATTATAAGAATTCAACATCTTGGGAAAATAAAATAAAAACCGGTCAAGTGAGAGTCTAAATCGCGCACGAAGGGTTCCGTACCACCGTTCAATGGAAGCGATGGTGTGGAGTGAATAGTTTGGATTTTACACAGCAAAATATTGTTTACAAAGTTATTGGTGCGGTTACTTTCACACTCCATGTACGTAACCAGGTGCATCCATAAGTTTGTATGTGGTATTGAAAGAATTGTTGTATGGGAGCCCCCTTAAATATTTCTTTTATCCTGTTTTTTAGTATTTGTTGTTATAGCGGCAACATAAATACATAATCTGTGAATATTTCAACTCTCTAGCTAGCTAGGTTCTTGAGATACAGCCTGGTGACAGACGGACGGACGGACGGACAGCGGAGTCTTAGTAATAGGGTCCCGTTTGGAACCCTTCGGGTACGGAACCCTAAAAATCAACATTCTGGGAAAGTCAACAATTTTGAAACTCAACATTTTAAGAATTCAACTTTGTGAACCGGGAGGGTAACAGCACCACGCAAAGGGGATTTGTGGACAAAAGTTTCATAAGTTCCACAAAAAAAGAAATGGTTTTCTTTTTTAAATCGAATTTAAGGAACTAATTGTAATTAGATGATCAGTCTTTATTTGATTATGTACCTCTCTGTCCACCAAAATAAAGACTGATTATCTCATTAGTTATTTAAACTCGACTTTAAAAAGAAAACAGACTAATAAACTATCTTATTCCAAAATGTTTAAGCCCCCCTTTAATATTTGTTTAATTTTAATTTAATTACATGACATGATTTTTTTACAGCTTTTATTGATAATTTTATGGAATCCTTCGTTTGCGAGTCCGACTCGCACTTGGCCGTTTTTTTAATGAAGTATGCGTGTAAAGAAACGTTTTGCACAGCTAAGTTGTGTTGCCAGTCTGTGAGGAGTGTGGCCAATATTTTTAGGTTTTTTATTGAATTTAAAATTAAACTTTTATTAAAATTAAATTTTAAGTCTGGTGGCATCGCATTTAAGGAGGCCTCGCGAGGCCCCTTAAAGCGCGAGGCCGTGGGCGAGGGCCTACTTCATCCACGCCTAGCGTTACACGAAATAGTGTACTGATTGATATTGAGAAACTTTTAAACGGAAATTAATGGTCTATTATGTACTGTGTATGTGTTTATATTTGAAGTACCTTTATGGAATGGTTGTTGTTGTAGCCATAGGATCCATAAGAACCATTTGAGGTGCTTCCTTTGGGTCTATAGTATTCGTTGGAATACTGATTGCTATAGTTTGAGGAATAGTTATATGATGCTGGCTTGCGCCATGAGTCTTGTCTTTTTGGAAACCGGCTCTGCAATAGAAAACGTATCAGCAAATAATCAATTTAGAATCTGTATTGTATTGTTTGCTTATTTGACAGATATTTCAATATTGATTCAATAAAATTTTCGAGGATTATGACTTCCTTCTGTTTGATAATTCTGCCAACAGACATTTATTTTATTTGTTGATAAAGTCAGTCTGACCAATAATTTTAATTAAGCTACATTTAGCTGGTTTGCTGGCATATTTTTAAAGATAAAGTTTAGGAAAGTTCAAGATCAAAAAAATATAAAAATATCTTACAGGATAGGTAAGTTTTGATCTAGATTTCTTGCTTGGTTTTTGTTTAGCGATCATAGAAACAATGTGCTGGGTTTCTTGGCTTGCTATGGCATCCACATACCATTCACCATTTCTTTGGGTTACTTTAAATCCCGGTACATCCAAGAATAACTTTTCCAGTGATGTATATCCTAACTTTTTGTATGGGATCCATTCTCCTTGGAGTTCCTTAAAGTCACCTTAAAACCAACAAATAGGTATTAGACAATTCAGTAATATGTGCAAGGTACATCTCCAGTATCTCCATGACACTGCTTTCCAATGTTGAAAACTTACGGTTACATTGCTGTACTGTAAGAGCCCCTTTCACAGAAATGAGAGTAGCCCGCAGAGCTTGTATGACTTGCTCCTTCTCTGACATTTTGTCGCTATGCAGATGACCCTGCAATAATATATTCATAAGTGTAGATTTGATGTGGCAGGCTTCAACATCAAGTTATCAAATCTCATAAGCACCACGGTTAGTTGTTTATAAATATATTTCCATAAAAAATTAACCTGTTTTGATAAGAACCACATCACATGTAGGTGTACAGATCCCAGAATACTTATTGAGCATGATTTGACATAATGGGGGAACATTCTCACTCTCACTCACCACCAACACGCCTTTATATTGCTTGCACAGTCAAGGTCAATGTTCAATAAGTTTGCCGGTATCTATACATACTGACAAGAGAGAGACCCTTTCCTGCTCTAAAAACTAAACTAGTATTACATTACTACATAAACACCACATCAGGTTTACAAGTTCATATTACTGACAAGAGAGACACTTTCCTATGCCAAAAACTAAACTAGTATTAGATTACCACTTATAGACGACATAGGGTTTAACGAGTTAGGCTTTCTTCTTTCCCAATGAGTGCAAAATTAGTTTTATCTCAATTATCAATCCATCACACAACATGGTTAATGAAATGAAAGTAGTTGGTTTAATTTTACATCAGATCTATACAGCCTTGTTTGGTGTTCAAAGAATGTCAACATGTTGAGAAAAATAATTGGAATTGAATGTAAATTGTAAATAAGACTGCCTAACATAACAGTAACTGTGAAAGTGGTAAACATTACCCTGCCTGGTGTGTGCCAGAGTCAGACAGACCCCTAGGACCGACGGACACGCAAGCACAAGGCAGTCTCACAACGCTGCACCGCTGAAATCGTCAGCTAACATTTCTTCAAACCACATGCTGTAAAAATGCAATCATGACGTGTAAAAGAGAAATCACAACAGTGTATTGTTTTGGGCGGGCATATTGGAGCATGCACAAAACATTCTTTAGAACCTTACTATCAAGTAACGCTTTATATGTATAGCTCGAAGAATCCTTACCGAAAACACGACAGGATTTCCACTGAACCATCCACTACAAATACAAAACACCCAAAATCTTTTTCAACAAATCAACTGAATTGATTGAAATGAATGAAATGTAATGCATGCAAGCAAATCAGTGTCTCCAACTCACTCGGTCAAAAATACGGTGTTGCCGGTTGCTAAATACGGTAATTCTACGGAAATGATATGTTAAATTACGGTAAATATTGAAGTTTGTTATTTTGTTTGTGTAAATCAAAATTAAGATAAATGGATGTTCTGTAACCCCAGTCATCACAATTTTGTGCAATTTCATCAATGTTAATAACATCAAACTCTAACCGTAGTTGTGTACTTGTTATAGACTAACTAACTAACATTATTATATATTTATGTAGTTGTTTTTTCCTGTTTGTTCTAGATCCTGAGATTTCGACCGAAATAATATATTAATACCGTCTCATTTATGAAACGTAAAATTGGCAGAATCGTTAGGGAAGCCATTGAAAAATAAATTGATTTGAACATTTATTATTTTTTGTACATAGATGCGGTAATCATATTGATCATTTCACACGGGGCGGTGAGAAGTCCCCGCAAGTGTTGCCGTGACGTTTTATGGTTTGCTCGGCAAATAGGTTGCCGGCCACAGTTTCAGTCAACAGTTTATTCCTTTTGTCTGTTTTTATATCGTTCACTTGACTGAACACTCTTTCGCAGTCGGCATTGGAGTGAGGTAGGCACAATATATTTAGCATGAACAGAGATAAGGACGAAAAACATTTTTGTCCTTCCTTATCTTGAAGTTGTGCTACCTGAAAACAAAAGGAGAGTTTAAGATTACTGGTCCATTAAGGGCTTTATGGGAAACAATTATGTTTTGTATATTAAAATAGATGATAGGTTATATTATACCTGGTTCCAGAATATATCGGGGGGATTGTTTACATCCAGTGAGGTTTGTTTGAAAGATAGTAAGTATCTCCACTGATCGTCTATTTCTTGCTGTTTCTCTACAGATTTCGGAGCTATTCGTGGCAATAATGTGAAAAATGGGGCCAAAGTGGTTTGCCTTTCATTTGGTGACATACATGTTTCTGGGATTAATGTAGAAATGGCGTTTAGGAGTTGATCGTCCAAGCTGTATCTTTTTCGAATTCCTATTAAAGCGCTGATAACGAACTTTCTGCAGTTAACTTTGAAATCTCGAATGATATTTTCATTATTTTCCACATCAGGTAACGAAAGTTGTTTGCGGACGCCAAGACCAAGATATATACTCTCTAGATTCATGTAGAGATTTTCGTTTGTTAGGTCAATTTTGTCAAGGTTGTCATCATGAGTGTGCTCTGGACGCAAAATAAGTGTGATCAGATCGCGATACAAGTCTCTCATTGTATTGTGCATTTCTGTAATGACCGTTGCTTCACTTTGAAAGTAGGTGTTGGCTTTGGTGAATTTAGGTAACATCCAGGAGAGAAAGTGATAGTATGCTTTAATTATTGGGTCATTCAACCGTACATGAATTTCTTTGCACTCAAGATCTTCCAGCCATTTACTGTCAAAATAGAGGCGAAGTGCATCCCACTGCTCAAGAACTCTATCTACCACCGCTGAAAGCGATAACCATCTCGTTTGAGCCGGGCGTAAAATTTTATGTACGTCTACTTCGGCAAATTTTTGAAAAGCTTTTAACTGGCTCTGACGCTTGCTGCTTGATTTAAAATGGTTGTATATGTCACGTGCTAATTTTTCACTCTCCGCTGGCAGTTCTTTACATGCAACGCTGGCGCATAGATGAAGCGAGTGACAAATGCATTTAATGACCACAACCAGGACAAGATTGTCTGAATCTTGATGAGACGGAGTTATGGATCCCCATCATAGTATAACAACCATCAGAGCCGAAGCCTACAATATTTTGCGATGGATTGTTTTTTTCTTCGAATGATTTTATAACAGTCTTGTACAAATATTCTGCATAGGCACAATGGTCGCCTGTGGATTCTTGAAATAGTTGTATGAGCTCCCAGAAGCGACTTACGACTCGTCCGACTTTCCGGTCGTAGTAACGAACAACAATGTACATAGTTTTAACTACACCTACATCCGTACTCTCGTCCATCAATACTGAAAATTTTTGGTTTTTCAAATCGGCAACTAACATCTTTTTTTCGTGCCTACCCAGGACATTAGTGATGGCTGCTTGTAATTTTGTAGGGTTGGGTTTTGAATGGTTCCAAATTAATTTGATTATAATGTTATTTTTTATGGATAGCTGGCACTTACTTTTCATACCAAAGTGCTTTTCTTTTTTGTCGGAAATGCACAGTTTTTCTGAAAATTGAATGTTAAAATTGCGAATTTTCTGTGATCAAAACGTAATTTGCAACTAAAATCGGCAAAACAAAACGTTATAAGTACAGTCAATCGGGGTAACTTTGATTGCTCAGGTAACTTTGACACAAAGACCCCATACTAGTTTTATTTTTTTACACGGGCAACACCTTGGTGTTTAACCATAGACAATGTTTTGTTTGATGCCTAACATACTTCGTAAATGCACAAAAAAAAGAAAGAAGAACTTGATAGAAGAAAAATGTTTGTCAAAATCGGTTTAAATCTGAACGGCAAGTTTTGCATCGATTTATAGGAAACAACTTTTAGGATTTCACCCGACTTATTTCGCTTACAAGGTATGTACAGTGCTTAAAACATTATTTGATGTGTCTATTTTGGATAAACAAATAGAATTTAAATGATCCAAGTCAATTTGTGTCGACAATTTACTCTAAATTACGGGTGGTCGTATTTTGATCAATATCTTGCTAACTTTGACACTATCAATGTTACCCAGCATGATAGTCGTTTGATGCGTTTTTATTCTGGGTAACTTTGCTATATGAATTTGTTGGATTTATTTACAATTGTATATGTACGGTCAGCTGCAAAAGTCTATACATAGTTTTATTCCTAAAGTTATGTTTCGGACTAAAACTTTGTATGGACTTTTGCTTATAGAGTGAGATAGTAAATTTTTTGTTCAGCTTGTAAAACCTACATGCACGATGCCCAGGAAAAAACATCAACCGACGCCTGGTACCCGCAAGTACGGGACTAAATCGAATTATACTCCCGAACAGCTAGAAGAATGTTTAGAAAAGGTGAAATCTGGCGTATTAACTGCCTATGCTGCAAGTAAAGCTTATAAAATACCAATGAATACCATCAAAAATAAAATAAAGAACAGACACACAGAAAAAGTTGGGAGGCCCACAGCTCTGACCATAGAAGAAGAAAACATAATTAAAAGCTGTTGTGTGGTGTCAGCTGATAACGGAATAACTATAGGTATTGATGATGTTACCCTGATAATCCAACGATACTTGAATTCAGCCAAAAGAAAAGCAAAGGTTTTCAAAGATAATCGTCCTGGATGGGAGTGGGGTAAACTTTTCCTCAGCAGACATCAAGATTTAAAGCTAGTATTGGCGCACAATATTAGCCGAAGCCGGGCTCAGGTTAATGAAGAGGCAATAAACAAATTCTTTGATCACCTTGAGAAAGAATTACAAGACATTCCGGCCGGAAACATTTATAACTTCGATGAGATAGGTTTTCACGATGAACCCTAAGAAGAAAAGTATGATTTTCAGACGCAAAACTCGTAATCCGGAAGTCATTCGCAACTCCACAAAAATCCTGTTTTACGACTGTCTTTTGTGGAAATGCCGTAGGGGAAATAATACCACCATACTTCATCTTCACAGCCAAAAAAACGTGGTCAGAGTGGCTTATCGGAGCACCAAGTGGTTCCAAAATGACTGTCACCAAAAGTGGTTGGATTGACTTAGAAAGTTTTGATGACTGGTTTGAGTACCACTTCCTACCCATTGCGAGTAAGAAACCAGGAAAAAAGGTCCTCATCTGCGACAATTTGAGCTCACATGTGTCCGTAAACACGCTGAAGCTTTGCCAGCAAAACGACATACAATTCGTATGTTTAGTGCCTAATTCGACACATATACTGCAGCCGCTCGATGTTGGCTATTTCAGTGCTTTAAAAGCCAACTGGAGATTGGTCCTCTTGAACTGGAGAGATACGGTGAGGGGAATAAAAGCGATCGCACTACCCAAAAATACATTCAGCGGACTTATAAAATTAACTCTGACAGCCAGGGCAAATGAGTCTGCAGCAAACATTAAAGCAAGCTTCAAGGCTACTGGTATTTTCCCGCTGAACCGTCAAGAGGCCTTGGGTCGACTTGCAGCATATGCAAAAACAGATTTCGACGTAGAAGGTATCACTGAAGCTATAGGAGAAAGTTTTAAAAGTTATCTGGAGGAACGGCGTAACACAGATCTAGGCATAAAAAGCCTAAGAAAATTTCAAATGCCAATCATTGCTGGAAAAAGTGTATCAGTAGAATAGGTAGAATTATACTACAAAAACAAAGCTGAAGGAAATAAGAAAAAAAAAATGCTGGCGTTGAAAAAAAGGCTATTAAAAGGGGTCGCCCTTTAGGCTCGAAAAACGCCAAGAAGTTGAAGAGTAAGAATGAAGATAAAGAAAACGAAAATAACGAAGGAAACAAGAAAGAACGCAAAAGCTGTGAAGTATGTAAATGTGGAAACAAAAGCGGAAGAAAAGGAAAAAGTAAATTTGACAGAAAACAAAAGCAATGAAGCCAAAGAAAACGAAGTAGTAGACATGATAGGAAACGAATGCAATGAACTAACCATGGCCAGTCCAAATAAAGCAGAAGATATTGTCATATATGAAGAAGTTGATCTGTTAGGTATGGATGAGACAATAGAACAATTTATTGTTGTCGATGGAATGTTGGAACCGTCAATCATAGCAGCTGCGCCTGAACCAGAAATAATGCCTGGAACAACAGTAATCTTCAAGGATGAAGGATCTTTGTTTCCAGGCAAAGTTGTTTCTACGGCCTTCCCATAACATATTATCGTGACTGCTATGGCTAAGGCAATGGAAGGTGGGAGGATATGGCCTCAAAAACGAGACATATTGAAAATACTGTTTGAAGACGTCGTGTCCACAGTGCATACAGATAGAATTAAAATAAAAAGTCCTGGATTATACGAAATAGATGATGATTTACTGTATATGCAGTGGGGTGTGTGAGGTGAACTGTGTTTCATTATTATTTAATTAAAAGTGCATTTTTTGTTAAGTTGTTAAGGGAATATTAAAACAATGATGAATAATTTCAGTTATTTTTTTTTGAGTATACATTTCTGCAGGTAGTTGTACGAAGCCAAACTGCAACTCTGGTTTATTTTTCGAAAATACTTCTTAGAAGTTTGTAAAACATAAACCAATGTTACCCAGATAATTAAAATAATGGAAAAATAAGATTTTTCTGTGACCAGTACCGCCTATATCAAAGTTACCCACTTAGAGGGAGTAACTTTGACATACAATAAAAGTGTGTTTTTGGGGCACAAATAACCGATTAACAATATCATTTATGTTATAAAGTAAAGAAACCAGTTTCGGAACACCTTTAAAGTAAAGTCCTCTTGTCTATGACCAAAACCTTGCGAAATATTTAAAAACAGCGATTGACTGTACCATTCACAGACAAAATTAAGACGTTTTGTCTGTGATATTGTCATTATTGTATATCTGTGGTCGTGCGCATTTTCATTCCGTTCACTGAAAAATTTATTCCGTTTCTGTTGAAGCTACGCGAATGTGCTCTCCCTTGTTACTCTTGATAATTACGACGACTTTGGCTTTCCCCCTTGACTTTTGTGAATTCTATAACCGACCGACCTCTGCGTGTATTCTGGATCCCTGCTTGCAATTGCGACCCATCTAGTTTCACAAAACTGAAATTGTTGTTTTAGGTCACTTTCCATATTCTATTCTATTCTAGATAGGTTGTGTTAGGTCACAACGTTATGAACGACCCAGAGCCGAGCGAAGCGGAGCGGAGCGAGGCGACCCCATCTCGTTTTACAAAACTGAAATTGTTGTTTTAGGTCACTTTCTGTGTAAATACTAGAGATAGGTTGTGTTAGGTCACAACGTTATGAACGACCCAGAGCCGAGCGAAGCGGAGCGGAGCGAGGCGACCCCATCTCGTTTCACAAAACTGAAATGGTTGTTAAACATTGTTTTGTATGTTTCAGGTCGACGCGTTGAAGGTCATTGGGTGTTGGAGATGATCGCAGATAACAGTGAGGATTTACGTTTAGAAGTGTGTCCTAATAATTTAAGGACATCAGAGGTTTTAGTACCACTGATTAAACAGCATGTGGCTGAAGGGTCCATAATCCACACAGATTATTGGAGGGCTTATGATTGTCTGGGTGACCATGGGTTTACTCATAAAAAAGTAAACCATAGTCACCCAGACAATCCTTTCATAGCCCCCGATGGAGTCCATACACAACGGATTGAATCTCAGTGGAGGGTGGTTAAAAGGTTTTTTAAGGGTAACTACAGTAACACAATAAATTTTGAAGACAGTGTTGTGGAGTATTTGTGGCGGAGGAATGTGTCGAGGCAAAAACATGACCCATTTGAAGAGTTGTTAAAAGCTATAAGATATGTCTATAAAATAGAATAAATATATATAGTGATTTTAAATATGGTGTATTTCTTTATTTCCCTCTCCCCTCCCTTTAAATTTATTGTTTGTTTTTTATTTTCTGATCATTTTGGGTGAACCTAACCTCAAAATTTAGTTAATTTGAAAAATTCATATCTCAAAACGTATACATTTCCGATCTTCAAAAACTATATAAGGGGGATGGGGGGGACCCCCCTCTCCCCCTCCCCCCTCAATTCATTTGGAACCATTCAGAAAATTACCCATTTTGTATGTTTCATTTTCAGGTTTTTCGCAATACTAGTCCGGAAAAATATCGGCTAGTAAGTCGGTTAAATATTTACGTCGATGGTTAAATGATCCATAACAGAGTGCGAGGTTTTATGCTCCGCCATAAACGCCGCTAATTTTAATTCTGCAAGTTTAATTTTTTTATCGGCTGTTGTTGGAGTATTTTCAAACAAGGTTGATATGGACGGCTGTTGGCTAACACCTTTTATTTTATTTTTGTGTCTTGCACCCTCTTTGTGTCTTTTAAGGACTAGTAATAGTTGCTTCACACAAAGTACACATCGCTTTACACGGATCTTTTGGATGCTCACTCAACCAAGAAGAAAAGTCTTGGAATGTTAACCATTCTGGCCGAAAGTGTTGTTTATACTTTTGTTTGTTTATATTAGCTTTTTGTTTTTTTGGGGTTGATTGACCATCACTATTATCACTGTCGCCACCACTAACCATATTGTTATCTCAAGTGTTTACGCCCGCGTACAAAACCAGTTTTCAAATTATAAACAAAGATTACAAGTTACTCGTATCAAGTCCGTAGGTAGCCAACAAAATATAACCAATGAATGAATGAAATGAGGTATACGAATAAGAAAGTCGCTTTTTGGTGATTATGCAATAGCAACCAACTCCTATTGGTCGGGTAGTGTGAAGGAGTATCGAACGGCTCAAAGATAAAATCAAGGGATTCCCCCGTTAGATGTTGCTATATAAAAATCTGTGTTACCAGCACTTTTTCCACAAAATGCACTAAAATCCAATGTGGCCAGCACTTTTTCCTCAAAATGCATTAAAATCCTATGCATTTGAATAAATGCCATAATTACGGTAGATTTTGACCTCGTATTGACCACTGGATGGTAGGTGGTAGATCGGGCAAAATTACGGTATGTCTACCGTAATTACGGTGTTGTTAGAGACACTGAAGCAAATGCAACTGACTGATAGGGATGTGCCCATCCATTACGATTTTACGAAAAATATCGAACAAGACCATACGGTACAGCAGGCTCAGCATGCCACGCTCGAGAAAGAGCCTTGTCTATGCAAACATGTCAATTTCTCTTATCTAGCCCGAGATATCTCGACGGTAGCATGTCGGCATGCGTCGGCGTCGCGGTCGGCCGCGATCGAGATGGAGACGAACGAACCTTGTCTACATCCAGTAGCATGGCGGCATTGCCGAGATGATTTCGGCCGAGATAGACACTAATTTTGACATATGCAACCGAGACATTGTCTGGTACCCATGGAGGTGCAGACAAGGCCTCGAGAGCATATAGATTCGAGACGAAAAATACAAATTTTGTTATGTTTCTTGTGTTGTTGCTGTCGGGTGTGTTCTGTTGTGTTGATTTTCGTTTGTTGATATAGCGCAGTGAGCTATATTAACAAACGAAATCTGTGCGCTTAGCGCGCTTGAATAGTAGGGACAGGGCACGGAGCGCTTGAAAGTGTCGCTACAAAAACAGTACAAAATCGGGAAAATTGAACTGTTTGCAATCAATCGCGCTTGGACGGTGACAGCCGATTGACATATTGGCAGAAAAAACAAAAATGGTGACCTGCGACGTAAAAAGGTGTAAATCATACCCAAATCGCAAAACACAAAAACAGGGAGTGACGTATCACAAGTAAATATTATATTATCAATTACTATTGGCTTTAAATTGATTATCTATAAAATATTGTTCTCGAAAAAATCCTCAAACGAAAATCAACCATTCGACTGACGTAACTTTGTAGCGACGCGCGACGCACAGTGAAACTGCCCGCTTCCTATATTTGAAAAACGATCCGATTTGGTTATTTTTCTATTCGTAATGTCAAGATTAATATCCGTAATGTCATTAGATTACTATTCGTAATGTCATTTGGTTACCCCCCCCCCCCCCCCCCCTAACTAATTCATAACTTTTTCTATGATTAGGTAGTTTATTACTTATAAATTAAAATCAAGATCTTAAATTCCAAGTCACGCTACTAATGTGTATCTGTGAGCTTACATCCTCTTTCATAATTTAACGGCAAAGACAAAAATTAATATGCCTATTTAATTATGTTTCAACTTTTTATTAATTAAACATGAGCTAATTGCGTGAGATCTCGCCCCTTAAGTAAAATTTTAGCTAGATATATTTTATTTCTACTCCTAATCACCGATTAAAAGTCACCGGGTATTTGAGAGTTATCCGTAGATCAACTTTCCTAATACAGTGGACCCCCGATAATCCGGCCCCTGTCTAATCCGGCGCCCCCTGTAATCCGACATGACAGAATTATGTTTGACAATCTTTGCTAATATGTATGTATAGATCACGCAAGTTTGAACAGGTCACAACTCGTACGCGCCACCGCTATTGTGCTCGACGCGTATGCATTGTTTTACTTAGTTTGAATTTGACTACTAGTGATAGCGGTACGGCTGCTCCACAAGTCACAGATCAAGACGCAGTTAACGCGTTTGAGCTAGGTTTACAATGGGCTGAAGAGAATGGTACATCCTACAACGAACTTTTACTTTTGAGAAGACTGAGGGACAAAGCTCTGATCTCGCGTTATAACAACCTTAAACAAAAAAAAAATCATGAATATTTCAAAGCTTCATAATTTGATATAGTATTCACTACATGATTTTGATTAATAATTCTTGATTATTTTGGTAGATATGTATGTATGTGCATTTATGCTTATTTTTATAATAAAACGTAAGCTCTCAATTGTTATTTAATTTACTAAATTCGACTTACATAAATTAAGTCTGATTTGTACTTCAAAGTATGTACATACATATGTACGTATAATATATTGACTCTCGTCATTAGATATGTAATTTGTCGGATTACAAGGTACTCTTTCGTAAAAAAATCCGGACTATAGGGGTCTTAGGCAGTGCTCTATAATCCGACAAATTCGATAGTCCGACACTGCCCTGCATAATGTTTGCCGGATTACCGGGGGTCCACTGTATTGTGTCTATATACACCACAAATCGGAACGTGACCGACCGTGACGCCGTTTAAATTTTTCGTACTGTCTTGGTTCCGACGGATTCCGACAGGGGCGCTATTTTTCTTAGTCTCAAAATGGTAAGAAATTTAGTACGGGAAGGCCTATCCTTAGTATTTATATCGATGATTGTGATACATAAAGTTACTGAAGGAACAAATTTGTCTCGGTCTTAGAAATAGTTCTAGGTGCAATAAATTTCTGAAAAAACAAAACATGTGCTTAATATTGACCTATATATCGTGGGTGTAAAGGTAAAACTCACTTAGTGACATTTTTACGAAAATTGACTTATGAATGTCTTTAAGTGCAAAAGACGATAATCTTTGATAGGCTAAAGTGTCTACAGTCCATTTGTTCCTAGATGGCAAACCTCAATAACAAACCATAAAATCTGACATTTGTAGTGTAGAAATAAGTGAATGAACTGCCGAGATCTGATAGAAGTGAATGTTGAGTGAACGAAATGTATTCAGGAATTTCATGATTGAGTTTGCAATTGAGTTTTCAATTGATTTTATTGATTTCATTACAGATGTAGTGAATAATCCTTTCCTTTCGTATTTTCTCGGAAATGTTCGTTTTTGTCTTACTACTTCACCGCACTCAGTACCCATCGAGACAACGTAGGGAACGGTCGCATTGCAAGAGGAAGTATCTATATAGAGTAGTTAATACCACAGAAATATTTTTTGATATTTATGTTAGATTTGGTGATAAACTTCATGGACTCGTGTATTAATGCAGGCCACCTATATTTTTTTTTGACTTAACACTTCACTCTTGTCTATCATTTTTGTAAATAATAAACATTGATTTTATTAGATCCACATTAACAATTTATAACAGATATGCCGAAAGCACTAAGAAAAGGGAAACGTTTAGATCGGCAAGCCTGCGAAGTTATTTTCAATATTTATTTATATTTCTTAACTGAAAATGATAAATTCAAACATACCTACTATACTGCTTACTTTTGTAAAGTCCAAAAAAGAGTTTCGGAGGCCAATGGAATTTCTCAACGAACAGTAAATAAAATATTGCAAAAATAATACATAAATCAATCCACCTCCAATAGTCCGAAGTCGGCAAAGTTGGGTAGACCAAATAAATTATTTTGTCTAGGTCTTGACGATTTTGACTACAACCTTATACGCCGATTAGTGTATAATTTCCATTTGATATACAAACAAGTACCTACAATTAAAGCCCTGAAGTCCAAGCTATACGAAGCCATAAATTTTAAGGGATGTGACTTTACGCTAATAAAAATTCTTAGAAAAATGGGATTTCGGTATAAAAAAGTTGAAAACAACAGAAAATTACTTATCGAGAAAGATGATGTTCGTTTAAAAAGAGTAAAGTTTTTAGCCGCGATAAAAAAGTACAGATTGCAAGGGAGAGAGATTGTTTATATAGATGAAACATACATCCATACCTCACATTTGGCAGGTAAAAGCTGGGCTGCCTTGTCAGAAAACGGAGTGAAACAGTTAATTTCTAAAGGACAACGTCTTATAATAGTGTACGCTGGTAGTAGAAAGGGGTTTATACCTAGGGCATTGTTAATGTATCAGTCTACTGATAAAACAGGTGACTATCACAACGCGATGAACAATGAAAACTATGAAAAATGGCTTCGTAATCAACTCATTCCAAACTTAGCTCCACATTCGGTACTAGTAGTAGATAATGCTGCATATCATAATAAGTACGTAGAAAAACCTCATAATTCAAATACCAGGAAGCAAGACATGATTGATTGGCTATCCAAACATAACGTTCCGATTGATCCGTCATTAACAAAACTTGAAATATATGAAATTATTTGCAAGTACAAACAAGATTTTGTAAAATACTCTATAGATAAATTCATGAACGAATATGGACATAGCGTACTAAGATTGCCACCATATCATCCTGATTTAAATCCGATTGAAAACATATGGTCTCAAATAAAGGGATACGTATCCAAAAGAAACATCAGTATGAATATGACTACTGTGAAACAATTGGTACAGGAAAAGGTTAATATGATTGGTTCCGATGTTTGGGCCAAAGTATGTGACCACGCCATCAAATGCGAAAACGAGTACCGAAAACACGAACCTGAGTTGGAAAATTATATGGCTAGTTTTGTAATCACCGTTCATGAAAACTCTGACGATGATACACCAGAAAATAGTTCTGATTCTGACTGTGATATGGAAGTTGGAAGTATTGTTTCGCATCACACTGTCCACCCCGCTCCTCCTCCTCTTATCCCGCTGTCATAATCGAAGTCGTTCATCCAATCAGAAAATCATATTTATTTATATTAATTTCTCTGCTGGTTTGTTTTGTTTTATGTTGAGGTGTCTATTACAAAAAATTATTGTTATAAAAAAGGTCTGCAAAATCCTACTGTAGTTTTGACTTATAGTAAGACTTTTGGGGTTCCAATCCTTATAGAATCATTAGATCATCCCAACCGGAATTTGGTTTTTATCAGTGCGTTTTATTGAAATAAAACGTCCTCAGTAACTAGTTATATTTTTGTTTACCTAACGAATTCTTTATATGATAGAATCGTGGTGGTTTTAACATCTCAGTGTAATATACGTCAAAAGGGCAATTGGACATTTGACATTGATAAATAAAGTATGCGATTTATTTGATACCTACACGTAATTTAATAATACAGTAATTCATAGACACATCGGCACCATTTGGGTGTTATCGTTGTTCCGAGTTTTGCCGATAGGAAAGGATTATTCACTACATCTGTAGATGTTTTATAATAGTGATCCGATATATTGTTAAAAAAAAGCGATTTCTATTGAATTTCTGTTATTAAACATGGAACAAAATAAAACCAACTTCGGGTTTGCTTAAAATATATTTATTGTCATAAAATGTATTACAATGGTAAATAATAAACACAGATAAACTATCTCATATACATATTAACAAGTTAAATAAATAAATTAAGAAATACTTTGCCTCGTGCGAATCAACTTCCATTTCTTTCTTTTTCTCTGCGTCTGCCGTCTTATACTTACTACAAGTTGCGCCACTGGTCGTTTTTCGGAGTATGAAAGGAAAAATTAAACTCAGTTCATACCAAAGATACGCCTATATATAGGCTCGCTCACTGGGTTACCTTTTTCTTTACAAAAATCGATGTAAAGCTCATGCATCTTTAGTATACTTAGCAAAGGATCCAAATACATTCTCTTGGAAGTTTGCCGAACATAATGTGCCACTACACTTGGAAAACTTTGGATGTGTTCTTTGACCAGAGCCACACTGCAATCTGGAGCTCTATTTCCAGGTGCTTTTCTTCCTCTATCATCTGTTTTCTCAAAGAAACCAGTATCTGACTTATTTTTAACTGCATTAGTTATAGGAACATTGGAGATGCAGAGTTTTTTGAAAGAAATTGGCAAATTGCTTTCCACTGCTATTTTCGAGATAATAAACTTTTGAAATTTCTTGTGGTCTTGTATTTTCATTCGAAGTTTTTCTACGCTTAGGTATTATACATTGAACATGGTTAATTATAAACTCGGCAATGCCGCCATGCTACCGGATGTAGACAAGGTTTGGTCGTCTCATTCTCGATCGCGGTCGCCATGCTACCGTCGAGATAGCGGGTTGCTCCCCTCTCTCAAATATGGCGAGGGGGGTGATGGCTGGTGCACAAGTCATACTCGTGAACGGGTGCTGCTCGGGGGAACTGGCCCAGTCTGGTTTCTCATGTTCATTAAAGCTTGTCTTTGTTCTTATTTATTTATTTTGTTAGATTGTTACTTTGAGACATCTTATTGGTACTTATGGATAAGATCTTATAATATTGTCATTAGATTAGATAATTTTTAATCGTTCATTGTGTTATAAAAAAATATGACGAAAATTTAAAAAATTACATCCCCGTAGAGTGTTATCTTCTCTGTGCTATCTTCTCTGACGGGCGTATTTCCGAAGCACTGGTAGAGTTAATGGAATTTCTTTTTCCTGTTCGAGATTCAGCCATGAATCACCACTTGAAGGGGAAATTTCCTTTTTCAAAGTCATTAGTTTAATCACAGATATTATAATATTATACTAGGTTTATTTGATCATATTTGATTTATTTTTTGAATTTACATATACTTAGCAAATGTTTTTTTTTTGTTTCTTCACTACATTGGACCACTTTGTGAGAAGAAGGCGTAGAAACTCCCACCGATTGAATTTTAGATCGCTTTTAAAAATTTCTTGTGCTTAACTAATACAAATATTACAATATTCATTATTATAATTATTAAGCAGAAATAAATAATTACAAAATTATTAACAGCCAGTGCTAGATTAGCCCCATACAGTCCCATCATTTAAGTACCTAATCTTGAACATTGTAATATCCCTTTTTCGACAAAGTCGCTTTAACATGCTTGTTAAAGTGCTCAAATGGCAATTTCAAAATCTACAGAGGTATCTTATTGTAGTAGAGAATGCACTGAACCTTGAAAGAATTGCTAACCTTCGCGAGTCTAAACCGGGGTGCAAGTCTGTGATTATTTCTTAGGTTAACATTGATGATGATGATGATATCATCAATCATCATAGGTTAACATTTCAGCTATCGCTAAGTTTGGAAAATGTTGTAAGGTTCTTGCGTACATACATTAAATTTTCGAAAATAAATTGATTAGGCACAGTTAGCTGACTCTAAATTTAGGTTTACCGTTGTAGTTACTGTTTTAAAAGAAAAACTGAGAATTGACAACATTTCATTTTTGTTTAGGTACAAAGATGTAATGTCCATTGAGATTTATTTGAATGCTTAATACGAAACACATTTAAATATTCATTCGTTTTAAAGATACTTTGAAAATAATTCAGATATCGAGGATGTAGGCAGAAGAACTACATTACCTTTGCATAGCATAAAAAAATACTAGCTGACACTAGCTGTCAATGTCACCATAAAATCTAACTTGTAACGTATTTAGCATAACCGTGCGTTCGATTTGTTTGATCGTCCACCCACACCCACATAAAACTAACAGAAGAATAGCACTATACAAGTTCTACGCCTGCAAAAGAGATAGCTTGTAAGGTGGGCTCATGGCGAGCGTCAACTGTGACGTTTAAACCGAACGCAGCCTTTGTTTTTTTTTCTGGGACAGGCAAAGACAAAGCCTTGATAATGACATTTTTTATGTTCTGGCAAATTGAAATTGGAATTTTAAATTTCGCGCCATTACTACACAGCGCCTTTCGAAATGCAAACCAAATAATCGTTGTTCTGAATGAAGTTCAAATACTCGACAACAGATGCCGCCACCACACTTAATGTGCAAGTTGAAAAGTTGGAAAAGCCCTTATATCTTTAAAAACGCCCTTTAGGTTAAAACGGGAACTTTCTTGTTCGAGGGGGGATAAAGAGTTATCACACTATATAAGTCCCTTTATCGTACCGAGACTCCTTTTTAAGTTTTATCGGCACGCATATTTTATCAACTTAGTTTTATTGTATAATTGTATAATATTATATAATTGTAAAAATTGTATAATGATTAATTTGTCGAAAATATCAACAGAACTACCCGTAATTTTCTCCGAAAGTCACATTTTGGGTCATACCTACATGGATTTTGGGTTACTTTGGACAGACTTTACCTCAATTAATGTACCTACTGCCTACAAAGGGAACTTCACTTTGATGACGTCATAGCGTCCGTCACTGCATGGAAGCGTCGTGATATAGGTAAGGGCAATCGCATTCCTTGCGGGTGCCAAATTGACTTTGTTGATGCATTGTACATTTCTCGTTGGAATATATGGTCATCCTATTTCATTCACCAACCGCATTCCACGTAGAACATTTTGAGGGTATATCTGAAATTTTCAATTTATCCTTTAATGGAGCTGTCAGTTCAGTTCAGTTCAGTTCAAATATTTTTATTCATAACATCACAAAAATTGAGCCTTAATGAACGTCAAAACATAACCAAGCAAGCATAATAAAACACAAAGTAGGTGCATAATTATTAGTTTTTTATTATTGAAGTCAATGTGAAAGTAGAATAATTTATACAGTAGTAATAAACACAAAATAACCTAACTTATGAACAAATATTAAATTAAATAAAAAATATCACTCAGATCGCCGCCGTCGAGAGGCAGAGCGCCCAACATGCAGGCACCATTGCCTCGCTGTATAGCCAGGCTTATGCGCTGGGCGAGGAAGGTGCCAGCTCTTCTATCACCCGACGCTTCAACGAGTCTTTTCGCAATCTCTTTAAAGAGTCGCCGTGCGTCAGGTCCCTACGGCCCGAGGGTCTCCACGCCAAACGGCACAAATATTTAGTCGTCCCCGAGGGCGGCATACTTGCGCCGCTTGAGACCCTCCGCAGAGTCCGCCGCTGCGCCGGCCCTTGAAGAAGTCGCTGGTAAATGGGATGGCGCTAGTGTGTCAACACATGTCGCATCCCACACCAGCGACCTCCCATGCTGCCATGGAATGAGCGTCATTCCGCCGGTCCTCTTACCGTCGTCGCGGGCTATGCCTGGGGGTTCGAGAACAGATGGCAAGCCCGCGCTGTAAAGGGCTCATCCCACAACCTTTGGGATTTTGTGTTTAGTGGGGAATTTTGACCCGGACAGGCTTGTGTCCATGCGCTCCTGGCATCGGCTAGGCACGTAACCTCAACATCACCAAGTGATGGGTTAATAATTTTACCGAAGAGGTCACGTGTATCATAGGCCGAGGACAGGAACGCTGGAAGTGCGACATCTGATATATTTCGGATCCCCAGGCTACCGTGTCTTATAGGCAGGCACGCCTGCGTCCAGCTATTGTCATCTGTTAGGGTTTTTTGTATGAGGTGATCTAGAAATAAAAGGGAAGAAGGGTATTTCCATAGTGAGGCGCAGCGGAGGACATATGTCAATTTAGGCACAAAGAGGCAGAAGCGGATGATTGTAAGTGCAATGTGGGGGTTAAGATTTGTCAGTCTGCCAAAAGTCTCCTCGAATTTGGAAATTTGCTCAGTTATATAGCTGGGGATCCCATCCTAGAGGACTGGAGACCCCAGGAGGCGAAGTGATTGTTCGCTAAGAATTTTGATGCCAGGTGCTAAATTGTTAAATTCTTGCTCAATATTTATTTTTTGAGATGATTGTAGGTTTTCCGGTAAATAAAGCTCGCACTTGGAATAATTTAGGTCCTATCTTGCCAAATTCAGTTTTCAATGTTTTTAAATCTTAAAGTACAGTTCTGGCGTCGCCTCCCAGGGTACCGTCGTCGAGGTGCCATACGTTGAATTTTGAATTTAGGCTTGTTATGGCCGGATGGATTGCCAAACTGAAGATGGCCGGTCCGAGTGGGTCACCCTGCTTGCAGCCAACTGCTGAGTGTAAGAGATGATTATTGTATAATAATTTTGTTTTTTTACTGTAGCATTGCCAAAGGTATTTGTATATGGACGAGGTGTGTATTTTAACTTGTGTAAGCAGGGCACCCCTATCTACCGAATTGAATGCATTTTGGACGTCTACTTTCAACAGCACCTCACCTCCCTGATTGGCAAGAAAGGTCCGAGCCGCCTGAACAGCGGCCTCGCATACTCC
Organism: Argyresthia goedartella; assembly: GCA_949825045.1. Classification (NCBI taxonomy): domain Eukaryota; kingdom Metazoa; phylum Arthropoda; class Insecta; order Lepidoptera; family Argyresthiidae; genus Argyresthia; species Argyresthia goedartella. The sequence continues at coordinate 20,847,436 of OX463810.1, forward strand.
CCTGCTGCCAAAGCCCATCTGCGTCGGTTGAAATAAGTACATAATATATAGGGTGCATGAAGTGGTTTAATTCCAGATGTCGGTGTCTTGTAAAAAGTCATTAATTTTGTAGTAGGCCTTTGTGCACATGCTTTATACATTTTTTGAATCGAGCTTCAGTTAAGTTTTATATTTCTTGCGGAATTTTATTGTAGAAGCGTAGCGTCCCATTAAATTACTACTAACTTTTGTGAGTCTGAACATTGGAAAAGAAAGTTTATGTTTATTTCTAGTTTGCAGGTTGTGGCGGCTATCAATGGTTTTAAAGCTATTGTGTGGTGGAGGTCGGATTAAGAGGCAGAAGAATTTATATCTTGTTTTATTTCTGACGAACAGAGTTTTCTCGGCGTTAGTTGTCTTCACAAATATTCGTAACGAAAATAGACAGATAATCGATACAACGGGTCTTTTAAATAATCCCTCTCAAATCATACGCACATCCGCTTTATTTTACAAACAGGCAACGGATGTTGCCTGAGATTTTCACTCATTTATACAAAAGTAATATTCGAAAAGGAAACAGAAGTTTAAATACTAATCATATTTGACTAAGCTGTCATGATATCAAAGTACATTCCCATAGGAACCGGAAAAGGTCATTTAAATATTAAATAAATGAATTTAGTGGGACGTATGTCATGATACTTGAAATATTATTACTGGAAAGCGGAAATACAGAACTAAATGTGAAATAAATATTTATACCGGATAAGGAAGTTTAAAGAGAAACCGGAAAAGAGATTTAGTATCGAACACATTTAGTAGGATTTCATGATACCTAAAATATTATCACGGGAAACGGAAGTTCAGATAAATTATACAAAATAATATTTGTACCGGAAAAGGAAGTTTACAAAGCAGCCGTACAAGAGATTATTGGATACATTTATTAGGATGTCATGATTACTGACATTTTATATTATAATTTCTAACTGTGTTAAGTTATTTATCAAGACGTGTATTGGCACCGACGACGGATGACGCTAACACTCGGCCATCCTGCAAGGGCCGTGTCCCACGGCGCTCCACGTTCTTGCTGCTGGAGTCCCACATCTGAAACGTAGAGTAAAGCCAAGCAAAGTATAAAGGGGAATAAAATAGTTTTACTGATATGAATCAACACTCAAGTCACATCGTTTTACACACGAGATCTTCACACAGTTTTACTGATATGGATCAACACACAGTCACACAGTGTTACTAAGCTGGATCAACACACAGTCACACAGTTTTACTGAGCTGGGTTAACACATAGTCAAACAGCTTTATATGTTTTTTTTTTGTATAAGCACAGCCATATAGTTAATTCGTTGAGTCAGTACTTCAGTTGCAGAAAATCACACAGCGCAATTTTAATAAGGACAGTCAGCCTTCCAAATCGCAACCAGTGTTCTTCCTGTAGTTAAAATTTTAAGTTACAAACTATTAAAGCACTGGTACTTTTAGATTGAGCAGTCTTACAGTTCAAAAGCGTATATCACATAGTTACTGCCTACGAAGTTGACGGTCCTGGCTTTGAGTCTCGGTAAGGGCAAATAATGTGATGAGCATGAATGTTTGTAGTATTGGATGTTTTCTATGTATTTATATAAGTATTTATCTCAATTAAATATATCGTCATCTATTACCCATAACACAAGCCTTGTTTAAGATTGAGATAATATTTATTACTATTATTACTACTACAACAAAATAATTATTACACACATGTACTAGTGCAAAATTGTAAGAATATAACTAGGTCTGTTTTGTTGTTTTAAATTGTAATGCTGTTTTAATAAATTTGTTTATTTATTTATAATTTTTTTATTTAAAAAAAAATAATAGTCTTGAAATCAATGCTATAAGTAAATTATTATGCATCTTACATTACTTACATATATTATAATTTAATTAAGATTGTACCAAGTCTACATTGTATATTGACGTTCACTGGTGCCTTACATAACTTTAATTTCTCACTGTCCAATTCGTTATTACCTAAGTATATTACATTTAACTTTCTAACAAATCAATTAGATCATCTCGATCGATTTCGTGATCGCTACCAGAACTGTCATCAGAGACAGAAGATTTATAATAGCGCAGTGTCTCCCCCCGTACAACAACATGAACCTTTTATAACTTTTCATGCCTTTTATACTCGTTATAACATATCTATCGATGTTTGGTTCAGCCTTGGTAATTTTGTAAGGCCCCGTGTATAGTCCGTTCAGTTTTCGTGTGAACTTAGCAGTAGGGTCTATACTTATACCGCCTTTCCATAAAACTAGTTCCCAAACACAATATTTTGTAGACTTTTTATGAGTTTTATCAAACCTTTGTTTCATGACAGTCATGTTTCTGTGTATTCGGAGTTTTGCAGTGTCCCTCCTGTCATGCAATGCTTGTACCTGGGATTCAAAGCATTCTATTTCACCCGAAGGGTATGCTGGCAAGCGTTAATTATTATGGCTGAACATGAGTTTAAAGGGAGGGATACCCGTAGTTGCGTTGGGAGTATTATTTATGCTCCAGACTATATCTGAAAGTTTAGTATCCCAGGTGCACTCGCTCTCAGACATCGTATTCAACCCGTTAAGAAGAGTGCGGTTGACCCTTTCCACCTGTCCATATTAACGCGGACTAGCGATAGCATTTAGCACGTGCCGGAATTGCGCCTCCTCCGAAAATTGTTTAAAATATCTACTTGTGAAGGCTACACCTCTATCGGTAATTATTCTATGAGGATTTCCGAATAATGCTATTATCTCTTTTAGTTGTTTTATCGTCTGTACCGAGCTGCAGTTCTTAACCGGTTTTGCAAAAACAAATTTAGTGAAAGCGTCAATGACGACAAGTAAGTACACGTTCATTTGCCGAGTTTTGACAGAAGGACCTAAATGGTCGGCGTGAAGGGTATGCATTGGAGTAGGGACCTTTACAATGGGGTGAAGTTCACCTTCCAATCTTCCATGATTTCCTTTGCCGTATGCACACTGCAGGCAAGACTGTATATATTAACGTATTAAGCGTGTCATGCCTGAAAACCAAAACTGGGATTTAATAGTTTTTTCACATTTTTCAAAACCAGGGTGCCCAATCTGGTCGTGATATTTTTGTAGGAGACTCCATTTAGCTAATTTAGGAATTACAAACAACTCGCTAGTTAAGGCTGTGCGATAGAGCAAATCATCTTTTACTACATAATTTGATGTAAGATCAGTATTATTAGTTCCTTCACGAAACTGACTAATATTATTCTGGATATTGTCATCTTGCATCTGGAGAGTGAGCAACCAGTCTGAATTATCGATCAAGAGAACTTCACTATCAGAGGGGTTTCTACTTAGAGCATCAACATGCTTCATACGTTCACCGGAGCGGTATTCTATTTGTAGGTCGAAATATTGTATAGCTAACCACCAACGAGCTATGCGCGGGATAAGGTCATTCTTCACAAGAGTTGTACGTAGCGCGGCGCAGTCGGTTACGACCTTGACGGGAATCCCAGTTATGTAGATACGAAAACGCTTGAGTGACTCTACCACAGCAAGCGTCTCAAGCTCGTAGCTGTGGTAAAATTGTTCTTCCTTACTGGTGAGTCTACTAAAGAATGTAATTGGTTTGAGCGAACCATCATCTTGATACTGTAATAAAATCCCACCTAGACCTAACTTACTAGCATCTGTGTGCAATTCCGTTCTTGCACCTCTATCATAAATGGCTAAAACAGGTCGCTCTACCAAACGCTGTTTTAACGTTTGAAACGCTTGTTCCTGGTCTTGTCCCCAAACCCAGTCAATGTCTTTCTTAGTTAATTGCGTCAGTGGTCGTGCAATTTCAGCAAAAGCCTTGATAAATTTTCGAAAATATGACGTCAAACCAATGAATTGGCGGATTTCATGGACGTTCCTAGGCCGTTTGTACTCCGCGACGCAATTCATTTTGTTTTGGCCCGGTTGAATTGTACCTGAAGTAATTTCATGTCATGACCCAAGTTGTTGTCATGACCCAAGTAGTTGACAGTTTTTTTGCAAAAACGTGCATTTAGATAGATTAAGTTTTATAGTAAATTTGCATCTCTCAATAATTCAAGCACCCTCTCTAGTAAATCAAGGCCCTCATCTACTGATACTGTAGGTAACAGCACGTCATCAAATATATTGCTAACCTATCTCCTATTTCATTTAAAGCCATTCGTATCAACCTTGAGAATATGGCTGGGGCATTAGCTAAGCCGAAGGGCTTTTTTTAAAACTCAAATTGCCCCTTTGGTGTCACAAATGCAGTTTTACGTACAGATTCCTCTGCCATTGGGACCTGATAGTAACCTTGCGCAAGATCTAGTGTAGTAAAGTATGTTTTTCCCGCAAGACGAGCTACCTGGTCATCAATGTGCGGCAAGGGATAGCGATCCTTGATCTTACGGGCATTTAAAGCTCGGTAATCAATACAAAGACGATAATCTCCTCCTTTTTTCGTAATTTCGTAATTTCTTTATTGTACTAAACAAAACAGACATACAGATAACTTATGATAGAAAAAACATGTACAAAGGCGAGCTTATCTCTAAAAAGAGATTTCTTCCAGCAAACCATGTTGGATAGGAGACGGAGATGATAGGTAAGGGAAAGAATTGCGCGTACAATTAAGATATTCTAATATAATTTTTTCTTAATGAGCACTACAGGGCTAGCATATTCAGACATAGAATTTCTCACGATGCCAGCGTTAATAAGATCCTGAACTTTTTCATTCACTATTTGATTTTCCTTATGAGCCAACCGGTATGGCTTGAAATACACTGGTTGGTCAGTTGTTGTTTGGATATACATTTTTATTAGGTCGGTACAACGTAAATCTTTTGTCCCCTTAGCAAACTGAATCGGTTCAGCAGTTTAAGAAGCTGGTCATCCTCCGCCTCACTTAGCTCGCCCACATTCACATCAGATAAATCTAAGTCACTATTTGTTTCCGGATTTTTTTCAACTGTCATAACATTATTCGCATTGTTTTCTACTACGGTGACAGGTTCAGCGCGAGCTACTAATCTACCGGATGTCCACTCGATATCGGTTTCGCCAAGATTAATTACTTTTAAGTAGATTTTACTACTACTCCCGGTATGATATAGGCGGCACAGCCAACCTCAAAATATACTGGATGCGTCATAACTGTAGTTATTTCCTTTGTATTACACGAGATGTGAACATCAATATACATTACACTGTGCGCGGGAATAGATACAGCATTTCTCAAGTATACCGAGTATTTATGTATACAGTCTGAGCGAGCCAACAGAATGTCTGACAATGGTGCCTCGATTTCGTAGTAGGTAAAAAAATACTGAATTCTTTGTCGTAAGTAAGCTGACATTGTCTTGATTTATCATTCGTTGCCCTATTATGAGATCGATCTGTGTCAGATCATAATTCGTTATTTCAACGGAACCGTGTAAAATTACGCTATCAACCTAGTTCCCCCCACCTACCCCCCTTTTAGGAAACCACTAGTTTTTATGTTATGGAGGTCCAAAGATTGAAGAAAATGCCTACATTTTTTGGATTTCGGGGGAGTTGGAGGAGGGGTTGCCAAGAGTAGGGGGTCGCCTCGCTCCGCTCCGCTTCGCTCCGACTCCCGGGTTTGCTGTAACGTGTGAACCTAACAAACCTATCTTTAGTTTTTAAACAGGAAGTGACCTAAAGCAACCAATTTGGTTCTGATAAACTACAAAAGTAGTTCGTAAGTAAACAAAGCCAAAGTCGTCCAGAGAATCACGGATAAAACGAGAGCGCAACAGAACATTCACGAAACACGGAAGGAATCGGAATGAAATGAGAAAGTAGGGGATCGCCTCGCTCCGCTCCGCTTCGCTCCGGCTCCCGGGTCTGCTGTAACGTGTGAACTTAACAAACCTATCTTTAGTTTTTAAACAGGAAGTGACCTAAAGCAACCAATTTGGTTCTGATAAACTCCATAAAGTAGTTAGTAAGTAAACAAAGCCAAAGTCATCCAGAGAATCTCGGATAAAACGAGAGCGCAACAGAACATTCACGAAACACGGAAGGAATCGGGATGAAATGAGCAAGTCATTATGTCAGAAAATACAAAATTGCTGACGCAAATTTCTACCATTACAACAAAATCTTGTAATTTGTACTGAAATCATGTACCAATATCCAACGTTGGAGCTTTTGTGTTTGACATTTGTCGTTCCGAGATTGGCCAAGTTGTAAAAATCACGTAAACATATTTTATAATTAAAGTGCTAAAATGATGTTTCCTAAATCAGAAAATGGTATCAGAGGATAGCTAAGGACCCCCCCTAACCACCTAAGTACTCCAATCTTCAAATTTCAATGTGTCTTATATAAGACCCAACCCGATCTTTGGGAGGCGCTGGGTGTGCAGGTTGGATGGTTGAATAGTTGCAGCGTCTCCTCTTCTCCACGTCGATTTTCTTGATGAGCTCATGGTTGAATCTGTCTTCTTATAGTTTTCCAACGACGAAAGAAATCCAGAGTAAAGCTGCTGAGGAGTTTCGCATTGAAAAGCTTTAGCGTTTGCGCGTATCTCTGCCGGCAGTCCCCTTATGATGCATGAAATTGCCGCATCATCATAGATTTTGCACCTTTTGAGGAGCGAAATTTTTTCATCAAAATATTTTGTCATAGTTTCATTCTCAGTCTTGTTTCGAGCAATCATGTTTTCCAGGCAGTCTACGAAATCTAGTGACCTCGGAAAGGCAGCTTCTAGCTCATTTTTCCACTCTGACCAATTCATGCTGTAATCTTCTAAATTATCGTACCAGTCTCTTGCTGATCCGCAAAGCCGAATTTGCATTAAATATCTTGATCGATATTCAGGGCCTAATTAAAAACATGAGAAGACATCCTTGATTTTCAGTGCTAAACTAGTGACGTATATCCGGTCCGTCCGTTCCCGCCCGGATGTTCGGTTAAGCCGCTTGTTTGCGCGCGCGCCCCACCACACCACCGAGGCAGTTCGGATTGTTGAATTCGAATTTAGCTTCATTGGCGTCTTGATTTTCGCACGGCACAGTCGCTGCTCAGCTCCTGAGTACGGCCCGCCAAAAATCTATACATCGTGACGTGAGAACTTCTTTTGCATATTATAACCAACTGTTCGTTAAAGAATTTCTTAGAATTTTCTGATTTATTGCAGGCAAATAAAAGATTCCCAACGGTGTGACCGTTCGTTTGTGTAAAATGGAGCAAGAAACCCCGGAGGTTCCGTCCAGTGTGGAGCACGTGGCGGCGCGTAAGGATAAAGGCAAGAAAAGGCGGAAACCGGTGAGCTCTTCGGACTCCGATAATTCTAGTTCGTCCTCGTCGAACGGTACCGACGGCGCAAACGCATCAAGGAACGTAAGTTCGATCTTCTTTTTAACGAGATTAAAGATCTTAAAAGCCAACTTGCTGCTACACAGGAATTTCACGAATATGATTGTGAACCACGGCATGACTTGATTGACCCTAATGTTAGTGGAGACCTCTACGAAGGTCATGTTGAGGAGTCCGAGCCCGCCAACATTGACTCGGCTTTCGAGGTCGATCTTAACATTTTTACTGGTACAAAAACCAAGGAGCCCGCTGTACCACAGGCGTCTCCCGAACTAACACAACAATTAAAAGATTTGCAGCGATTCAATAGCCAGGACTGGATTAACGTCCGATATGCCGACGTCCAAAAACACTATTTATTTGCGCCGGGTTTCACTAATCTTGAAGCTAATGACGAGATAAAGAGGTACGATACATCTAAAACTACCTTAAACATGGAAAAGGCTTTTGCCGGCATTTCCTATGCATTGCTCAAACAGCGCGACGCGCTTTTGAGTGAATTACAAGCCTTTCTAGCCTGGGCGCATCAGGTCGAAAACCTACGATTCGACGATATCCATACAAAGCTCAAAGAAATGTTGGCCAATGGTGAGTATAGCAAGATCTCAAACGACGCTCTCCAGCTCGTCTGTGGACACCGGGCTGAACTTATTCAATACCGCAGAGAAGGCATACTCTCATCAGTAAAAGACCAGTACCACAAAAATACATTACGCAAAATTGCGCCGTCAGGTTCTCATCTATTTGAAGCCGACAAATTTAATGCTTTATTGGAAAAAGCGGGTGGAGTTAAAAATGTGTTTTGGGTGGAAGGAATGTCTCGCTACAATACTGCGCCATAGTACGAGCCTTCAACTTCTACCCGCAGTCAGACGCAGAAACAGGCCGCAACTTATAACAATCGCGCGCAATATCATAATCAAAATACTTCGGCCCGAGGCAGGATAAATAATAATTCGTTTCGCGGGCGAGGCGCGCGGGGTTCACGCGGCCGTGGTCTCCCCGACAGGTCAGGAAAGGATCATCAACCCAGACGTTCTCCCTCATCCCACCGGGATAGGAGACACCAAACCCATAAACGAAAACATTGACTATGCCATGCACATGCATGCAAAATTTCACGCCGGACAACTCCGCATGTACTACGATCGTTGGAAACAGTTGGGAGCTCCCACATACATTCTAAAAATTATACAAGGATGCCGCATTCCTTTTGTGTTGAAACCACCATTGCACATTCCAAACAGTCGCAGTGTGAAAACACCAGAATCAGAAAAAATGTCGAAAATAATGAAAAACATGATCTCGCAGGGTGTGCTAGAAAAGGTGCGCCCATCGCCCTGCTTTATTTCCCCGATATTCCTGCGCCCCAAGAGCGACGGCACATGGAGGCCCATATTCAACTTAAAAAATCTGAACCAATACGTCAACACTCGACTTTTCAGACTAATAAATGTTCATCGGGTAACGGATTTTCTACAACCCAAGGATTGGTTGGCCAAAATGGACATTCACCAGGCATACTTCCATGTCCCTGTATTCGAAGGCCACAGAAGGTTTCTCCGCCTTCTGTACGGCGACAAAAACCCACAAATACTGGAAATGACGTGCCTACCCTTCGGCCTTTGTTCAGCACCGAGAATATTCGCCTCAATTACCAACTGGATAGCACAATACCTCCGCGATCACGGTATTCGGATCATCGTTTATCTCGACGATTTTATGCTGGCTCATCAAAACAAAGCCACTCTCATAAATCAAGTGTCGTTGACACTGAACACGCTCGCCCACCTAGGCTGGCAAGTGAACATAGACAAATCTGTTTGCAACCCACAGAAGGCAGTGGAATACCTGGGCATTGTGTGGAACACATGGCAGAACGCAAAATACATTCCTCAGAGGTTAGTAGCAAAAATACATTGCACGGTATCCAAAATCTTGACAACGTCCGTCAAAGAGTTAAAAGGTCTCATTGGCCTGCTGAACTTTGCCAGTTTTGCTGTACCGAGGGGTCGTCTAAATTACCGGTATTTACAGTTACAGGCCAACAAGGCCTTGAAACTAAAGATGACAAAAACCTTTCCTCTAGTTGCGAAAGCCCTAGTCGAGTTAGAATGGTGGCAGTTGAATTGTCAGAAGAGTACTCTACTTCATGTCCCACTATCGTCTCATTACCTAACAACAGATGCCAGCGACATCGGCTGGGGGGCCAAATTAAACGAAATCTCAATAACAGGCTCATGGCTACCCTCACAGCAGAACCTTCATTGCAACTATAAGGAGATGTTGGCCATATTAAATGTTTTACGCCATCATTATCAGCTCCTGAGCTCACAGTCGCTGCTAATACAGTGCGACAACAAAACTGTCGTCTCCTATCTAAGAAAAGAGGGAGGGGCGAAATCTATAGCCCTTACGGAGCTGGCAATGAAAGTGCTACAAGTACTGGACCAAAACAACATTCATATGTCCATCTATCACATAGCAGGGAACTAAAACTGCGAAGCAGACCATTTATCACGTCTCAAAGACCCACCAGAATGGCATCTCCTGTCAAACATAACAAATGTCGTGTTTGCCAAGTGGGGAACCCCCGTAATCGATCTTTTTGCTTCCAGGAGAGCTCACGTGGTTCCAACGTACTGTACACTGGACAGAACCGACAACCAGGCGAGCATGTACGATGCTCTAGGCAGCAAGTGGGATTTCAAGTTGGCATGGCTGTTCCCGCCGCCTTATCTCATTCCCAGAGTATTGACGCACTTAAACAATGCACTGGGTGTGTACCTGATCGTAGCCCCGAGATGGCACAAAGTTTACTGGAGACCAGACCTGAAGAGCCGCGCATTGTCACCCCCATTCACGATAAGGAACCTGTCGCAGGTCCTAGTCGATGTAACGACGGGACGTCCGCCCCCCAACATATCGGAGATGACGCTGGAGATATGGAGATGTGGGGTTGGCAAGAACACCTAAGTGACTGGAGCGAGGAACAAAAAGCTCTGCTCCGTTCGAGCTGGCGTGAATCCACTCTTAGAACGTATAAACCAGCTTGGACCCGTTGGCGAAACTGGACCATAACTTACAAGGTACATACACATAAACCTACAGGCTCAGACCTGGCCCGATTCCTCACTGATCTACATCAAAAGGAAGGCCTTTCATACAGCACTATCCTTGTTCATAAATCTGTAGTGTCTACTCTTTGTGATCCCAGTGAAAGTAATAAGCTAAGCTCACATACACTTGTAAAACAAGTCCTAAAGTCCATTGGGTTAGCTAAGCCTAAACCTATCAAAGCCCCCATCTGGGATATAGACTCCCTTGTAAACCATCTTTCTAAAAGAACCTGCAATTCATCAAGTTTATTTGCCACCTCTCAAAGAGCGGCTGCTTTACTCCTACTATGCTCGGGTAAACGTGTACACGATTTAACTTTACTTACCGTTACTCAGGAACACTGTATTATTTCAGATGACAGCATAATCTTATGGCCATCTTTTGGCTCCAAAACTGACTCCATTACCCATCAACAATCGGGATGGAAGCTAAATAAGAATAAGGACAAGTCACTGGATCCTATCTACTGGATACGCCGCCTCATTGAGTTGGGGAAACCTAGGCGAATTGCTGCTAAGTGCGATAATCTGTTTGTGAGTACTACAGGCGACCCCAAAGCTGCTACACGTACAATCATAGGGGGCTGGCTGAAGAAACTACTTCAAGATGCAAACATCAATGCTACGCCTGGCAGTTTCAGATCAGCTGTTGCATCCAAAAACTGGATCGAACACTTTCCCATTGATGACATACTATCCCGAGGCAACTGGAAGTCTGCTAAGACCTTCCAAATTTTTTATCAAAGAGAAGTAAAATCTGGAGATAGAAGAGAGTCATTGATTACGAACCTATTCTCCCCTGTCGAGTAATTAAGACAATTATGTATTGTTCAATACTTTATTCCAAAGTTTGATTTATATTTGCTGATTTTAGTAATACCTACCTAATTTATTTACTGGTTTGGTACCATTTCTACGCAGGTTCTATCAAGATGAATAATAATACCTGTTTATAAGTTACAAGTTAATTTTATTTCTTTAAACCACACTAATCACCTCATCTTAACAGAAAGCAATACAGAACATAAACAATAATGTCATAAGTCATAGTACCTAACCTACATACAGTACATGTAAACTTTAGGTTTCTTCCTAAGGGATCATCGATCAGTCCGAATAAATTATAGATAGATACTTACTTGTTTATCAAAATACCTGAATCATTCATAATTTCTGTATGTCACAACATAAACATACCTACTTTTATTTAAATATGTATGTTTACGAATCACATTAGCGTCCACCAACACCAGGCGATATCAAACACGTCTCTCATGTTTTTAATTAGGCCCTGAATATCGGTGAAGATATTTAATAGAGACGTTTTACCTGAAAATAAAACGTTTATTAAATACTTACCATATTCAGGGCCTAATATTTTTTAAATCTGCCTGGTGGACATGAGAGATCCAATGAAGCTAAATTCGAATTCAACAATCCGAATTCAACAATCCGAACTGCCTCGGTGGTGTGGTGGGGCGCGCGCGCAAACAAGCGGCTTAACCGAACATCCGGGCGGGAACGGACGGACCGGATATACGTCACTAGTTTAGCACTGAAAATCAAGGATGTCTTCTCATGTTTTTAATTAGGCCCTGAATATGGTAAGTATTTAATAAACGTTTTATTTTCAGGTAAAACGTCTCTATTATAAACTGTCGATCTCTCTCGTCCCAGCCGTGGATATCGCCAGGCTGATCTATTTTGTGCACCCAGCCACTCACGTTGCTAGTTTTCTGTTCCGGTCGAAATTTGGGTATAATTTGAGCATCTGCTTGAGTAACACGCCGCCGTTTGGTTTTAGGCGGTTGCGAAGAAAAAAATTCGCCGTTTTCTTCATCCTCCGATGATTGGTTTTCCTCGTTATATCTCTTCCTGATGCCCAGACAATTCAATATGTAATATTGTTCACTGGGTAATAGTGCCCACTGTTTATGTTATGGTTAATAATCTGTATAGTGCTATATCTTGCGGGCATATCGTACCAAATGTCTAAAACGTAAGCCTAGCATTCTGTACGTCAACTAGTGATTGTGGCTCTGTGATTTGCATGGGCCCTTACCCGCCGGTATTGTGTTATATTCATATATCACGCGCATGCGCATCACCCGGCCACAACACCTAGCTTTCCCCACGATTATAAAAGATATTTCTCCTACAAAACCCAAGTAAATCTCCAGTCTAACTAGTCTGAAGAGTGTATTTAGTTTAATTCTTGGACGCCACAAAATGAACAATATACGAAATTGTCATTATCTAAATGTACCCTCATCGGTCACCAACCAGAATTTTGTTAAGATTCAAAGAGACACATATACATACCATTTATTAAGTCTTAGAAGGTGTATTTAGCCTGTAGCACATAATTCTACATTTATGTTAGGTGTCACTCTGTATTCTGTGCGCACAAATCTGTAAATTGCATTTAAATAAACGAACTTTTAAATTGAAAATTGAATTGATGCCCAGACCCTGAAGAAATGGGCCAGACATCCCACTTCTGAGATGTGGCGGAGGTCGCAGAAGAATTTCTATCTTGTTTTATTTCTGACGAACAGAGTTTTCTCGGCGATAGTTGTCTTCACAAATATTCGTATTGACAATAGACAGATAATCGATACAACAGGTCTTATTATATAATCCCTCTCAAATAATACGCACATTCGCTTTATTTCACATGAGATTTTCACACATTTATACAAAAGATAAGTACAAATAATATTCGAAAAGGAAACGGAAGTTTAAATACTAATCATATTCGACTAAGCTGTCATGATATCAATGTACAATCGAACCAACTGAATCATGACCCACTTGCCTGATAATTCGTTTGAAACTTTCAAACTTGTAAGATCTATCTAAATGTCAGTGTCTAATCAAATGATAACAAGTTCGTTACCAAGGAAATAAACCTTCAAGCGAATTTCGACCTACTTGCATTTAAGGGGTTTAGCAAAATAAGCTTATGGTGGGTCATGATTCAGATGGTTCGATAGTACATTCCCATAGGAACCGGAAAAGGACATTTAAATATTAAATAAATTAATTTTGTGGGACGTATGTCATGATACTTGAAATATTATTACTGGAAAGCGGAAATACAGAACTAAATGTGAAATAAATATTTATACCAGAAAAGGAAGTTTAAAGAGCAACCGGAAAGGGGTTTAATATCGAACACATTTAGTAGGATTTCATGACACCTAAAATATTGTCACGGGAAACGGAAGTTCAGATAAATTATACAAAATAATATTTGTACCGGAAAAGGAAGTTTACAAAGCAGCCGTTCAAGAGACTATTGGATAAATTAATTAGGATGTCATGATTACTGACATTTAATATTATAATTTCTAACTGTGTTAAGTTATTTATCAAGACGTGTATTGGCACCGACGACGGATGACGCTAACAATTGATATTTTTCCTCACGTACATTATGTTTTCATATATATATTAGTAAAAAGTAAAGTAAAAAGTATTTATTATCAACATAACATATAAAATGACTGACAGGTATGAGACACAAGATTAAAATAGAGTGATTTTGCTGGTCTTCGGTGTCCCCTACACCAGGCAACGCCCGTATCGCAGGGGTCGGTAGGCAGCTTATAATAATAAGAGGTACCGGTTGTCGACAGGTGGCTTAAAAGTTTAAAATATAACTTTAGTAACAAATTATAACATAAAGTCGGTAGGTAAGTAATTTTACTTAACTTGATAGTCATTTTATAAATTAATAAAATAAATATTAGGTAATTTGTTTTAAATTACTAAAAACTATAAAAATCAAGAATAGAACGTTTATTAAGTGCTCTCATTGCTAAATTTATCTGACTGTTTCGTTAACATATACAAATGTTAACACTTATTTATTTGTATATATGAAAATAAGTACAATGTTGCTAAATTTATCTGATTTCCTAGACTAAATAAGTTAGAATATAATACATATATGGATTTTAAGAAGTAACATTTTTTTATTTTATTATTATACCTATATATAATATATATATATAATATATATATATATATATATATATATATCATATTTATGTAGTAAATAATGTATTGTGTATATATATACACACACAATATAAACTAAACATACATATACACCTTGAATTTTAAGACACTTTAAAGCCGAAACCTGGTTGATGTAGACCGTCGACTATATCGAGTGGAGGCACAATTTTACAAATCGGAAATTGAGTCTACTTTTAACTAAAAGTCGATTAAATTTTCGAGTTCTTTCTAAGAAAACTAGAAAATTGAATCAACTTTTAACTAAAAGTTGGCTCAATTTTCGAGTTTTGTTTCACCCGATTTGGAAAATTGTGCCACCACTCGATAGTGTCGGCGGTATACACCAACCAGGTTTCGGCTTTAGAGTTTCTTAAAATTCACGGTGTATATTCAAAATATATACTTTATACAAATAATATTTATATTAAATGGTGAATTTGTAATTTTAAATTATTTTCAATAACCTCTCCGTTTCAGCATAATTTAAACTAAGAAGATGGCTTCTTAGTTATACCTTATTACTACTACTACTTATTATACCTATAATCAAGCTGCCAATTCTAGCGACGTAAAACAAGCTTCAGAACAAGAAGCAAAAAGTGTTTAAGAGTATGGACTCTTAAACACTTTTTTGCTTCTTGTTCTGAAGCTTGTTTTACGTCGCTAGAATTGGCAGCTTGATTATAGGTGTATGGGTGGAGGAACCACGGGAATCTTTGAGCGGAAGTTGTATTAGTTGACGGGACAGGTACTCTGAAAACTCTTTTCGTTAAGAGATTGTGGTAGTTTGCAGAGTTAATGGTTTGCGGTGCATTAACAGGCATGTGCGCAATACAAATGGCTGTCTGACTGTTAGCACCCGGTATTCCTTATAAAGGTCCGTGGTGGGAAACCTTTTGGGCTTCTTGGTCATTGGGCTCTTTCTATAGTTAGCATGTGTGTTTTAGAAGATCCACCCCAGCACGTAATGCAGTAGCCAAGGAATGACGGACAGAGGGCCAAATACTACGTACTGTCTATATGGTCTATAAGAGTGCTGACTCTTGCGGGGTAATCTAACAACGTGGATTAGTTTTCGTGCCCTTCCCGAGACGTATTCTATGTGGTCCACAAACTTTAGTGATTCGTCTAAAACTATACCCAGGTATTTTATGGGAACCACTCTATCAATTACTTCCAGTTACAGGTATGCATTTTTAACTGTTGACCATTGGGGGGTTGTGAGGCTTTAGTTTTGTGAAAGCTGAGGTATTTTGTTTTTGATAAATTGAGTGTGAGCAGGTTATTGAAAGCCAGGAGGCAGTTTTGGCCAACCCTCCTCAGCTCGTTTGTATGTCTGTTTCTAATCTTTGACTGAAAACAAAAAGTCAAAAGTCAAAGTCAAAGTACTTTATTATTACTGTAGATATTTACATATACTTAGCAAACGTTATTTTTTGCCTCTTCTCTACATTGGACCCCTGTGGGAGGGAAGGGCGTAGAAACTCCCACAGATTGATTTTTAGATCTCTTTTAAAAAAAGGTTGTGCTTAACTAATACAAATATGAAAACTTTAATTGTTATGATTAATAAGCAGGAATAAATAATTACAAAATTATTAACAGCAAGGTCTGTGTTGAGCCAGATTAACCCCATACAGTCCTGTAATTTAAGTAATCTTGAACATTGTAATATTCCTTTTTCGACAAAGTCGCTTTAACATGCTTTTTAAATTGCTCAAATGGCAATTTCAAAATCTCCAGAGGTATCTTATTGTAGTAGAGAATGCACTGACCCTTGAAAGAATTACTAACCTTCGCGAGTCTAAATCGGGGCGCACATAGTCGGTGATTATTTCTTAGGTTAACATTACAGCTATCGCTAAGTTTGGAAAATGTTGTAAGCAAGGGCGTACCCAGGATTTCAGCTACGGGGGGGGCAGCTCATACCTGTTTCGAGAAGATGGTCGGTCAGGTATAATGAAACAAAAAAATCATGAAGATTGACTTTTATTAATTAGTTTGATTATGACACAAAACAAAATATTAATTTAACAGTAATCTTCTCGGGTTTGCCGAAAATTTGTCTATGACAGTCTTTTCAATAAAATCACTGTTTTCCTTTAAATAATTGCGATGTACGCTCATCAGACATAAACCCGTAAGCCTTTCTTCACCCATGGTGCTTCTAAGCCACGTTTTAACTCTTCGCAGCGTACTGAATGACCGTTCTACGGTCGCCGTGGTGCATGGGATAGTGCTTAAAATAATCAATACCTTTCTGACAGCAGGGTAAAAAACGTTGGCTTCGTTGAATAGATCAACTACTTCTATGTCCCTTCATTGATCACCTGATAAAGCCTTCTTCACCGATAAATTATGCCAAAGGTTCAGTTCTCCGGTGATATCCAGGTTATAAAATTCTTGGAATGATTCTGCGTTCTTGTGTTATGCTGGTTTTGGTCATATACAAGGGATGTAGCTTACTTAAAGTAAACGCCGGAGTGTTTTCTTCGGAGAATCGACTATTCAACGATGAAATGAGTGAATCAATGTATGGTATTATCAGGGAACGCCGCCAATATTCGTTATCATTGTCTGATGGCGGATTACTTTGTTGTAGATACTGCTATAATCATTGTTGTGTAGACTCTTTTAAGTTTACTTCATAAATCTCAGACATATTCTTTCTGACATATTTTCTAATATTCAATGTTTGTATTTAGATTTATCTTTGTCACTTCAAAATAAACATTACAAGCAATCACACCAATATTTTCATTCCCATATTAGACCACTATATTTCCAAATTACAACACGTTATCAGCACGAAATGTGGTAAATGGTTACATGGTTAATGTTAATGTGTATCTGTGTATTTTGTGTGTGACTAAATAGTAAAAAAATGTCACAACAAAGTGGGGATGGTTTATCGAAGTCAAATTCGTCATTCTCAACTTCAATCCCATCGTTTTGCCTGCGCAATAAGGACGGGTATCCGACGTGGAAATTCAAGATGAGGAACTACCTTTTGCATGAGGACCTTTGGGTAACAATATGTGGTTATCATAATGATGACACGACCCCTACCTCAGTCAAAGAGAGAAACGAAGCAAAAGCACTGGCCAAGATCTGCCTTACAATAGACGGTGCAGCAATAACGCACGTAAGATGTGCAAAAACCGCAGCCGAAGCCTGGAGATCGTTGGAAAAAGCCTTCGAAGATGAAGGTATGGGACGAAGATTAGCTTTAGAGAGAAAGCTATACAGATTGAGTCTGTCAGACTATGATAATATAGAGCTTTACATAAATGCTGTCATGTCAACAGCACAAGATTTGGCAGACATTGACAAGGTAGTAGAAGACACGTCTCTTGCAGCTATACTTTTAGGAGGCCTCACTCCAAAATATGAGCCCCTTATAATGGCACTAGAAAATTGCAACGTAGATGTGACTACCGACTTAGTCAAGACAAAACTACTTAATGAAATGTCCAAAAGTGCAGCTTCAGCTTTAGATTCCGTTTTTCATACGAAGACGCAGAAGTCCAAGACGAAATCGAATTCTAAGATAATATGTTATGAATGCAAGGCACCTGGACACAAGAGGCCAGACTGTCCATTGAGGAAGAAAGAAGTAAAAGCGAATGTGGTAAAAGAAAACGTCAGTGATGTCGGATTTACAGCTTTAAATACTTCTGGCACCTCAAACAAGGAACTTTGGTATGTAGATTCAGGATGTACGAAACACATGACTTCTAGACGAGATTGGCTTCAAGATATTTCGATATCTGATAAAGGTCATGTTACCGTTGCTAACGGTGAACATATTGAATGCTGCGGAACTGGATATATTTCGATTAATACACCCAAAAACCTAGTCAATAGGATAAATGAAGTTGCCTTTGTACCAGATTTAAAGGCAAACTTGTTATCTGTGAAGAAAGCTGTTGATAAGGGTTTTATATGCGTTTTTGATAAAAATGGATGTAACTTTTATAAATATAATACTTTTCGTTTTACAGGTGATTCTGTTCTTCATGCTTCGCCCTGTGGTGGATTATACGTCCTTGATGGTATTGTTGACGTTCCGGATACTGCGGCAAATTTAACACAGGATGTTCACTCTGGCTGTCAGGATACTAATTCTTATCAACTCTGGCACAAGAGGTTAGGACACTTGTGTCGTATAGGCATGAATCAACTGAAGAATCACGAGGTAGGCGTAAAGTAGTGGATAAAAATAATTGTATCGCTTGCGTAGAAGGTAAACAAGCAAGGAAACCTTTCAAGAAGGTGGCTTTTAATAGGGCTACTACTTCTTTGGAACTGATCCATATGGATCTATGTGGACCATTGTCTACAATCTCCTTTCAAGGAAATAAGTATATGCTTACTTTGGTAGACGATTATACTAGGATGGTATTTACCTACTTTATTCATTCCAAAACAGAGGTCAAAAACAAATTCTGTCTTTTTCAAACCTTTGTAGAGAAATAGTTAGATAGGAAAATCAAATCCGTGAGGACCGACGGTGGTAAAGAGTTTGTTAATAAAGAGTTTGTTGATTACCTCGAATCTAAAGGAATTCAACGTCAAACTACCACGCCGTACAGTCCCCAACAAGTTGGATGTGCCGAATGTACTCATCGGTCGATAGTAGAAAAGGCGAGGTCGTTGTTGGCTGAGAGCTCATTGCCCACAGCATACTGGGAAGATGCTTTCCAGGTCACCGTATATCTAAAAAATAGGTCCCCTCATCGAGCTTTAGGCGGGCAGATTCCTTTCGACAGGTGGTGGAGTCGTAGAAGTGACCTTGGTCATCTGAAAGTTTTTGGATGTAGAGCACTTGCCCATATACCGTCATGTCACAGGAAAAAGTTAGATTTGAAGGCGAAGGAAGCAATTTTTGTTGGTTATGCTGAAAATCCTAACACCTATATTTTTAGGGATCCATCTAACCCACGACATGTGTTTATGTCCAGAGATGCAACCTTTTTCGAAACTAGCTTTACGATGTTAAAGCAGAGGCAAGTGGAGCCTGTAATGCAGTCAGACCCTATATTATTACTTGAAGAAAGAGATCCTGAGACCGAAGACTGTCAATTCTTTGACTGTGTTCAGAGTGGTGGTCTTCCCGAAGCTGGATCACCTCGACCGGTAAATCAACAAAGTGCGGAAGCATCGGAAACTATTGTAGAACAAAGTCCCCCTATTGAGGATGTGGAGCCAGCAAGTTTGGACGAGGAACAACCTGCCCGTGAGCAGAGGTACCCCTCAAGAAATAGGAAACCACCTGATTTCCTGGCATATAATGTATCATCGGTTGATGCCAGTGATCCAACGACATACTATGAAGCTACTTATGCCGAGGATGCTGATAAATGGCACCACGCGATGGCAAACGAGTATAACTCGTTGACCAAACTTCACACTTGGGACTTAGTTGATCGACCAACCAAAAAGGTTATACCCTGTAAATGGGTTTATAGAATTAAAAAGGATGCATATGGGAATATTACGAAGTATAAAGCGCGACTAGTCGTCAAGGGTTTTCATCAAGTACAGATGTAGTGAATAATCCTTTCCTTTCGTATTTTCTCGGAAATGTTCGTTTTTGTCTTACTACTTCACCGCACTCAGTACCCATCGAGACAACGTAGGGAACGGTCGCATTGCAAGAGGAAGTATCTATATAGAGTAGTTAATACCACAGAAATATTTTGTTGATATTTATGTTAGATTTTGTGATAAACTTCATGGACTCGTGTATTAATGCAGGCCACCTATATATATTTTTTTTACTTTACATTTCACTCTTGTCTGTCATTTTTGTAAACAATAAACATTGTTTTTATTCGATCCACATTAACAATTTATAACAGACATGCCGAAAGCACTAAGAAAAGGGAAACGTTTAGATCGGCAAGCCTGCGAAGTTATTTTCAATATATATTTATATTTCTTAACTGAAAATGATAAATTCAAACATACCAACTATACTGCTTACTTTTGTAAATTCCAAAAACGAGTTTCGGAGGCCAGTGGAATTTCTCAACGAACAGTAAATAAAATATTGCAAAAAGAATACATAAATCAATCCACCTCCAATAGTCCGAAGTCGGCAAAGTTGGGTAGACCAAATAAATTATTTTGTCTAGGTCTTGACGATTTTGACTACAACGTTATACGCCGATTAGTGTATAATTTCCATTTGATATACAAACAAGTACCTACAATTAAAGCCCTGAAGTCCAAGTTATCCAAAGCCATAAATTTTAAGGGATGTGACTTTACGCTAAGAAAAATTCTTAGAAAAATGGGATTTCGGTATAAAAAAGTTGAAAACAACAGAAAATTACTTATCGAGAAAGATGATGTTCGTTTAAAAACAGTAAAGTTTTTAGCCGCGATAAAAAAGTACAGATTGCAAGGGAGAGAGATTGTTTATATGGATGAAACATACATCCATACCTCACATTTGGCAGGTAAAAGCTGGGCTGACTCGTCAGAAAACGGAGTGAAACAGTTAATTTCTAAAGGACAACGTCTTATAATAGTGCACGCTGGTAGTAGAAAGGGGTTTATACCTGGGGCATTATTAATGTATCAGTCTACTGATACATTAATGAAAACAGGTGACTATCACAACGCGATGAACAATGAAAACTATGAAAAATGGCTTCGTAATCAACTCATTCCAAACTTAGCTCCACATTCGGTACTAGTAGTAGATAATGCTGCATATCATAATAAGTACGTAGAAAAACCTCCTAATTCAAATACCAGGAAGCAAGACATGATTGATTGGCTATCCAAACATAACGTTCCGATTGATCCGTCATTAACAAAACTTAAAATATATGAAATTTTTTGCAAGTACAAACAAGACTTTGTAGAATACTCTATTATATAGATAAACTTATGAACGAATATGGACACAGCGTACTAAGATTGCCACCATATCATCCTGATTTCAATCCGATTGAAAACATATGGTCTCAAATAAAGGGATACGTATCCAAAAGAAACATCAGTATGAATATCACTACTGTGAAACAATTGGTACAGGAAAAGGTTAATATGATTGGTTCCGATGTTTGGGCCAAATTATGTGACCACGCCATCAAATGCGAAAACGAGTACCGAAAACACGAACCTGAGTTGGAAAATTATATGGCTAGTTTTGTAATCACCGTTCATGAAAACTCTGACGATGATACACCAGAAATTAGTTCTGATTCTGACTGTGATATGGAAGTTGGAAGTATTGTTTCGCATCACACTGTCCACCCCGCTCCTCCTCTTATCCCGCTGTCATAATCGAAGTCGTTCATCCAATCAGAAAATCATATTTATTTATATTAATTTCTCTGCTGGTTTGTTTTGTTTTATGTTGAGGTGTCTTTTTTGTTATGTCATAGTATTTTTAATTAATTACAAAAATTTATTGTTATAAAAAAGGTCTGCAAAATCCTACTGTAGTTTTGACTTATAGTTAGACTTTTGGGGTTCTAATCCTTATAGAATCATTAGATCATCCCAACCGGAATTTGGTTTTTATCAGTGCGTTTTATTGAAATAAAACGTCCTCAGTAACTAGTTATATTTTTGTTTACCTAACGAATTCTTTATATGATAGAATCATGGTGGTTTTAACATCTCAGTGTAATATACATCAAACGGGCAATTTGACATGTGACATTGATAAATAAAGTATGCGATTTATTTGATACCTACACGTAATTTAATAATACAGTAATTCATAGACACATCGGCACCATTCGGGTGTTATCGTTGTTCCGAGTTTTGCCGATAGGAAAGGATTATTCACTACATCTGTAAAAGACATTGACTACGACGAAACTTTTGCGCCCGTGATCCGTCATTCTTCTCTTCGCACCTTATTTGCTTTAGCTGCGGAGATGGGTCTAAACATGAAGCATCTAGACGTTGATACAGCGTTCCTAAATGGAGATTTGGAAGAAGAAGTCTTTATGGAGCAACCCTTTGGATTTATACAAAAAGGCAAGGAAAACAAGGTTTGTTTGCTGAAGAAATCCCCCTATGGCCTTAAGCAGGCCCCTCGAGCTTGGAACAAAAAGTTAAATGACACATTATTAAAAAATAGGTTTTATAGGAACTCCTTCAGAGCCCTGCGTGTATACTAATCTTTTTGGTCAAGAACTCGAGAATCTTGGGTATATTTGTCGATGATATTATTGTCTTTCATAAATCTGATTTGACGTTTGACATTGTCAAGAAAAAATTGTCAACATTCTTTGGAATCAAAGATCCTCTTCACTCCGAAAATTATTTTGGATCTTAATATTGTAAAAGGTTCTCCTTTAGCAAACTCGTCCTTCAACTCGGTTTTAAGATCAAGATGGGAAGACTGGCAATATTTTTATACTGACGCCTCCAGGCTGGAAGAGACTGTTCCGACTGGTTTCGCAGTATACTTTCAAAATTCTAAAATAGAAATTAAACTTCAGAGCCCGCCTCAAAGCTCAGTGTACACAGGAGAATGCCTTGCGATCTTGGAAGCTTGCTCGTTTATTGAATCCCATAATATAAGACAATCTTTAATAATTTCGGACTCCAAAAGTTGCTTACAAGCCCTCCAACAAAACCAATTTAAATCAAAAGTGCATAGTAATATTATTATGGAAATCAAAAATATCCTTTATAAATGTTCCCAAAAAAATTTTGCTGTAATTTTGGTTTGGATCCCTAGACATTCTGGCATTATTGGTAATGATCACGTTGATGAGTTGGCTAAACATGCGGCCTTAGATAATAACAGTAATCGAAAGTACTTCTCTAACCACTGTTATGACTTGCTCAGCATTCCTGGTAAAGATCTTCAGAAGACTTGGTCAGATGTGAGGCATGAATCAAGTCGAAATAAAGGAGCTTTTTACGCTTCAATTCAGCCAAGTATTCCAAGCAAACCATGGTTTTTCAATTTTAAAAAACTACCAAAGATATTAGTGACAATTTTATGCAGAATACGCTTAGGTCACTGCTGTTCTCCAGTGTTTTTAAAGAAGATAAAAATCAGAGATTCCTCCATTTGCGAGTGCGGTCTTGAGGATGGGTCCGTTGACCATATTTTCTTTAACTGCCCCATTTATGGCCTTGATTCCTTGTACTCCCTAATACCCTCAATCGGTCTCCCTATCCCTACTAATATTCGCCACCTTCTTTCTCTATTCCCCAACCCAAAGATAGTATTTTTATTAGCTAAATTTATCCATATTAACAAAATAAAATTATAATAGATATGTATCCCCTTCCTTCCCTTTATGTTATTGTGTTGTCCCTTAGTTTATCTTGTGTGTGTTATGTATATATTGCATGAAACTAAACGATAATGTAAAACTTTATTTCGGATAGACACCTACTAAAATGTATTCAGCCAATTTAAGATTTGCCCCGCGTCTCTTCACATGTGCCTCCACTACATGATACTGGCAGAAATTGTCTGGCAACAGCAGGACAGATTGCCATTAGTTAAAAAATGAAAATGAAATGAAAGATCTGGGAATATTGAAGTCTTATTTGGGATTACAAATAAGATATGATTCTGAAAGCATCCAAATAAATCAGTCAAACTATATTTTAACATTGCTAGATAAGTTCAATATGCGTGAATGTAAGACTGTTAGTACTCCTTTGGTCCAAAAAAAACCAATGGAAAAGAGAACTGATGGTGAAATTGGTGAGTATCCTTACCAAAATCTAATAGGATGTCTTATGTACTTGACAGTGAACTCTCGCCCGGACATAGCTTATGTAACGAGCTATTTAAGTCAGTTCAATACGTGTTTCACTAAGGAACATTGGAATGCTGCAAAAAGGGTTCTACAGTACCTGAAGGGTACTTTAAATTACTCTTTGGTTTACAGAAGATGTAAAGAACCTTTAAGAGGCTATTGTGATGCAGACTGGGCAAACTGTCCGATTGATAGGAAGTCATATACTGGCTATACCTTCAAGCTTAGTGGAGGACCAGTATCCTGGGAATCAAGGAAGCAACCTACTGTCGCTCTGTCGTCCACGGAAGCGGAATATATGGCGCTAGCGTCCGCCACAAAGGAAGCGTGTTATTTACGTCGATTCGTTCACGAAATAACAGGTAAACTTACCCCAGTTAGGTTAGCTTCTGACAGCCAGAGTGCCATCAACCTCGTTCGAAATCCAATTCACCACAACAGGACGAAGCATATAGATACCAGATTTCACTTTATCAGGGAAAAGGTATCCTGTAATATTGTTGTTCTCGAATACTTATGTAGTAGTGATATGCCTGCAGATGTCCTAAGCCACTTGGGCCTGTTACACACAAAAGGTGTATAGTTAGTTTAGGACTACAAACTTAAGTTTTTTTTTTTTGTTTGTCGAGCACAACATCGATTAAGGGCGGCTGTTGTAGATACTGCTATAATCATTGTTGTGTAGACTCTTTTAAGTTTACTTCATAAATCTCAGACATATTCTTTCTGACATATTTTCTAATATTCAATGTTTGTATTTAGATTTATCTTTGTCACTTCAAAATAAACATTCCAAGCAATCACACCAATATTTTCATTCCCATATTAGACCACTATATTTCCAAATTACAACATACTTCTATGTGTTTGCTTGTGAGCAAGACGTGGAACCGAAATTTCTATGTTCAAATCCATTGCAACAGCTCGCGCTTTTTGAAGCATTTCATTACTTATTCTGTCAGGAAACTCGCGGTCATTTCTAAGAATGTCCTTGATATTTTTGATGTGTTCCCCCACCGAGATCGATTTAGCTTGGAGTGCGTTAACTACTGGTTCTAAAACTGCTGAATATTTGGCTATTGTTTGTAGAGCAACAATAAACACTGGTTTTGTAACGGCTGAATGCAACTGATATGCAGATTTTCTGGTGGCATAATTTCCCTGTACGGATAACGTTTCTAGAGATTTCACAAGCTCTGGGAAATATTGAGAAAACTTTCTGATTGATTTATATTTTTCGGACCATCTCGTCTCACACAATCGTGATAGGTTTGGAGCGTAGTTTCGACGTGTAGTCAATTCTCTGAAAAAAGTTATAACATCCTTTACAGTGGCGATAGTATTTCTAATTTCTGGCACTGCGTTCGCATCATTCACAACAAGGTTGAGTTTGTGACTTGAGCAATGAAAATATAAAGCACGAGGATATTTTTTTCTCAAAATGGCTTGTACGCCACCCTCTTTCCCTGCCATTCTAGAACAGCCATCGAATCCAAACCCTACGCAATCTTCGGTTAGGAGGTTAGAACTAATCAAGAAATTGTCAATTGCTTCGGCAATTGCTAAAGCATTTTGTGCTTTTAGTTCAACGAACCCTACAAATTCTTCTCTGATTTTCCTTTTGCTTTTGTCATAGAACCGCACGCCTATTGACAGCTGTTCTTTCCCAGCTACGTCTGCTGTTTCATCAGCTAAGACTGCGTAAGCCATGGTCTTCTGAACCTCACTTATTATATTCTCTTTAATAACTTCGCCACATAAATTTATCAATTCGTTTTGCATTTTTGGCGATGTGTAAACTGCATTGCGACGGCACTTTTCCAGGTGACTCTTTAATTTGTCGTCCCCTGAATTGATTCTCAACTTCAATAAATCTAATAAAACACCCTCATCTGCTTGTTTTCCCCTAAGAGGCATATCATGTATACCGCAAAATACTATACAAGAAATAATTGATGACAATATTTGTCTGTTTTTTTCGATTGCTTTTTGGTGTCCACTTTGTATTTGGATGTCTACAGGAACATTTTCAAGAAAAAATTTCGCAGCATTTGCCGCTGTTCGATGAAGGTTGGTCGTTGCATGCTTTCGGCAGTCTTCATGCATATTTTTGAACTTTATATATGGCCTGACCATAAATGATCCCAAAATTCCTCTCACAGTGCTGATGGGCGGAGGGAACAAAACACAAAGCTTACAAAGAGCGCCTTTTAGTCGCTTGGAATATACTAGCCATGGTGCATTTTGATCCTGGTTGGAACAAAATGCACCATGATTAAATTTTCTTTTCAAATGGCTTGCATCACTTTCAAAATCGTAATTTCTGGGCGAGATCCAAGGATTTTGTAACAACTCCCTCTTCTTTTCCGTCGATAGCTGGGTAGCCAACCCAACATAACGACCCAGATCATTTTCATGATAGCCATCGTCCAATATAATTTCAGGATCGACGTTGACGTCATAAGTTTGTTTTGATGTCGATGGAGAAGAATAGTCGGCAACAGATATATTTACAGGTTCTGCTGGAGAATGTGACGCTTGTCCAACGTTAGCATGCAATGATCTTGGCATTACATGAGTAGTTTTATCATGGTTGTCATTTTCATCGCTTCCACAGCTACTTTTTTCCGACTCGACCTTTTTTTCTTTTTTCGCGTGTTGTCCCTAAAAAATGGATACACAAAATTACTCTTACGGTGTTTAGGCATAGGACGAAAATAAAGATCAAGATACTTATAAAACATCACATTCAAATATCATTTACTTCCTATCAGTAAAAGTAAAATTGCGATATTCAAAATTCGTTAACTTTGTGGTTTAAACGCCAAATAATCAAAACATAATATAATATACAATTATAACAAAACCACGTCTTGTAATTAATAAATTTTAATATTGTATGTAATTAAATTAATATGCTAAAGATATTCACTTACAAGAGAGACCTCCTTAAACAAATCAAATAATCATATTAGGTACATATGTATGTGTTTTGTTTTGACTCACCTCTTTCAAAGAATTTCCTGATATCCATTTGACGGAGTAATATTTCCAGTTGTTGCGCAGTAAACGTAAATCTCGTGTCGCCGCAACTAAAATATAAGACACTATGGCGCACCGAACTGAATTGAATTGTATTCGAACTGAATTGCCTTGCTCTGCCTCACGATCCCGCTTATATATTCAAATATTCTCGCTCCCGAAATACGTAGAAAATACTTGACTCTATTTCCATCCTTGTCTCATACGTGCTATCAGTGTCTTTTCTTTCCAGAATAGTCCATGCTAGAACGTTCTTCGTGGTATTGCTATTCATTACAAGATGTCGCTATATATTGACCGTATAAATTGATGCTTGATGCTATTTCTCTTTACTGGAAAAAGTACTGTCGTCCGTAACTAGATAGCGCTAGATGTTGTTTTCTCCAAATTATATTCAGCTTTAATCCTAGATGGCTTTGATTATCTCGTCGGGAGCGGAAACTACGAGATGCGACGGTTTCGCGGGAGATTTAAATTATATTGCGTCGCTAACAGTATACTATATCGAATGTTGTAAAATATTTAATTATAGATAAAAAAATATTAAATCAAAATATCTGACTGAACAAATATTTTGTTTCCAACACTTCATTTTGCGCAGAGTAGGTAACACGTTTTTAATTCCCACTTGCCAGGAAAATTGACGTTTATTTTATCTTCTAGGGGGGGCAGGAGCCCCCCCCTGCCCCTACCTGGGTATGCCCTTGGTTGTAAGGTTCTTGCGTACATACATTATATTTTCGAAATTAATTGACTAGCTACTGTTAGTATGTCAATTTCTTTAAAAAACTCTCTTAAGGAGTCTGTTCGTTTTAAATTATAAATTGCTCGAATATGTAGGGAAGAAGGGCGTAACCGCCCATCTAACATTTATTGTTGTTTATCTATCTAAGTATAATATTTATCTATATAAGTATGTGTATCGTTGTCTAGTACCCAAGAAACAGGGAATCCTAGTTTGGGGCTAGATCAATGTGTGTAAATAGTGTCCAAGGTATTATTATTATTATTATTATTATTATTATATTAAGGTGTGTATTTACCTAATAAAGGAAGTCCAACTCCGAACGTTGTCTTTGATTCATCTCTCGACTCTCCTAAGGCTATCCTCCTTACATGGCGACCTAAGCCAAAAAAGGGAACCGGCCATTCGCGCGTGATCGAAGAAAATCGTCGTCGACGCAATGTGTGTTTGATTTAAAAATCGACAACGACGACACCAAGACCTGCAGCCATGGACAGACAAATTATTTCTCAGATAGGACAGATTAATGAGATTTCTACAACATACCCAGAATATCATGGTGTTCATGAGCAACATAAGTTGGTACGTGTTTCTCCTTTTCGTCCTGCTGCTCGTCTTGGCCATTTTATACTGCGTGCGATATGTAAACAAGTCACTCAACAAAAGGATCTATCGCAGATCCGGAGCGGGAGCCCTGCCAGTTATCAAACGGGAGGAAGTTTAGGGTCGTATTCCTGATGTTCCTGAATATTCCGAGCGTGGGGCGTAAAAGTGAATTGAAAAACCCAGCGATAAAAAAGTGAACAGTGCGTAAAATATACAGCATAGGCAGGAGCGTGTGATAAATACGTCTTCGAATACCTACTAATAAGCGATGAACTTTTAAGGACAGTAAGTGTAAACATATATATTAAGTTACGTTCATTCAACCGCTGTTAAGGGTAAGTTGCATTAGAAATTATAAAAATGTGTGAGGAATATTATGCATTATGGAAGAGACATTTCAGGGAAATTATGAAGGTTTAAAGTCTATTAGAACAAAATTAATTAAGCTTGGCTCTCAAAATAATAAAGATAATTGTAGTAAGAAGTTAATAGAGGCAAACGTTATAATTGATAATTATAATTCATACAGAGATGTATTGTCATTAAAACCAGATAAATCAACAGACGAAACGGAATTAGTACAATATTATTGTCGTGAAATACAAGCTCTTTACAGAGAGATAACAGAAATTTGTAAAAAAGTGATTGAGTCACAAGTAAGCAAAATGGCAAACTTCGATGTAAAAGTTGCTTTGCATTTGTTACCGGTACTGAAAGATGACGAGACAAGCATAAAACAATTTATTGATGCAACAGAATATTATGCTACCACTTTAGAGACAGCCGCGGTAGGTAACTTGATTACTTTTATACTAAAAAGCCGGTTATCACAAACAGCAAAACTGAAGCTACGAGGTAGTTGTAACAATATCAAAGATTTGGTAACTGATATGCGTAAGGAGTTATTGCCTAGAAAATCAGCAACAGCAATCCAGAGTAAGTTGCAACAAATGAGGCAGAATGATAAGTCCTTAAATGATTTTGGGAACGAAATCACCGAATTGTTCGTTGACCTTACGGTGACGCAGGCTGATGGAAATGATTCAAATTTTAAAGTGTTGAAGCCCTTAAATGAAAAGATGGCTATTAAAATATTTGCGGATGGGTTGCGTAACCGTAGGCTCAGCACGATAATACAGGCACGTAATTTTCAGTCCCTGAAAGACGCTGTACAGGCAGCACTAGACGAGGAGACCACAGGTAGATACGTCATGACTATGCAAGGAAATAATCATTCACGAAAATTCAGAGGTAGATCGATTAATTTTAGAGCACATCGTGGTGGAGGTAACCACAACTACAGCCAAGACAACCAGGATAGCAACCGCGGGGGTTTTCGTGGTATCAACCGTGAGTGGACGCGAGGTGGCGGCTTGCCGTGGCGCGGTGGCGGGCGCGGCCGTTCCAGCTACCAAAACAGAGGTAGGTCCAGTCAAAATTATAACTATCGTGGAAACAGAAATGAGCAGGTGAATGCAATGGCAGAGGAGGAAACCAAAACAGAGAACCAGTTTTTTCGGGCCTGAAAATGTAATTTTTCATGAAATAACGTTTGCTCAGTTGAGATGACCGTAAATAGCAAGGCATTCAACTTTTTGGTCGACACGGGCGCAACTATCTCGGCGTTGAAATATGATCATGTTCTAGAACACAACATACCAATTCATAACGAGTCGATAATTATAAATGGAATAGGTGGAAAGATCGAAGCAATTGAATACATTTATTTACAGATGTGCACGGGTGAACACACTCTGATTCATAAGTTTTATGTTTTCGATTCATTGCCGTTTAAGGCGCATGGCATTCTAGGACAGGACTTTCTGGGGAAGCACAAGTACGTACTAGATTTTAATAATGATACATTGACTTTTTGGACTGATGACAATAACAAAGTAGTGTTGACATTGACGGTTACCAAATACAGAAGTGCATTGACCATTCCGCCCAGATCGGTTGAGACAAATATGAATGAAGAATGTTTGGTTTGTGCATCGGAAATTACGGATTATTGTATTAGCGAGCCCCAAAAATGGGAAGATTCCTGTAAAGATTCTGAATACGACTGAAAAGGAAACTTGGGAAGAACTTCGGGAAAAATTTATTTGACTTTGGAGAAACTTCGTAATTATGATGTATGTATGTGTGTTTGATAAATGTGAGAATAATGCGGAGCGAGTTAAGCAGTTATTTTCGTCCCTACAATTACAACATTTAAATAAGGAGGAACAGATTTCTATTGAAAATTTATGTGCAAAGTTTCCTGATATTTTCTATTTGCCCAATGACAAACTGTCTACTACCGACATTTATGAGCAGTCAAAATACAGAACCAGTCTACGTAAAACCATACCGACTTCCCCACTCTCAGAAGCAAGAAGTGAATCGACAAATACACAAAATGTTAAAAGATGGCATAATCGAACCTTCAACTGGTGAGTGGTCTAGTCCCATTAGTAGTGAAGAATTGTTACTTTTGGATCACCCCTCGCCTTGCTCGGGATGATCCAAAAGTAACAATCCTCCGATGGTTAGTTTTCTTAAGCTAAATACAATTCTAATTCAGAACCCATATCATTATGATCATTTGTAGTTTTTCTAGTACTCAATCGAGCAAAAGTATGTCTATTTTATTTTGAACCTCGTTTTGCTCGGGCATGATCAATGCGTAGCCCATTGTTGAACGATTAAGTTAAAGTTAGAGTTAGCTACTACGACAGATTCAACGATATTTCTAATCTTAACTACTGAGTATTCTTATGCCTGTCTCATATCGACAGTCTAGTTTGATATTTCTGTCTTGGCTGTCTATGCTTGAACTCATCATGTCTAAAGTGATGCTGATGATGATAAAAATACTCACTTCTGCTAAAGAATATTTAAATAATTGGATCTCCATAAATTAAGAAATTGAAATAAAATAACATAGTATAAATTAATTATTGAATACTTTATTATTTAAAACACACCATTTTTTATACACATTACGTTTTTCAATGCACATATTGTTATAGATGATAAATACAGCTATAAATATCAGAACATAAATTATACTCTTTATACAAAGTCAATAAATTAGGACATCCATATTCCTCAACATTATAAATATTATTATTATCTAAAATATTTTTCAACCATGACACTTTTTCAATACCCTTACAATAAATTTCTTTATTTTTAAAGAAAGATAAAAAATATGATGTATGATATTCATAAGGTACAATTCCTTCACACCACGAAATTTTCCTATTCCTCTTTATCCAAGTAACATGTTTTTTTTCCATGGCTGTTAAATCAGAGTATGGACACGGGGGCTTAATTAAAAAGACTTGTACTTTGTCATCATTCAGTACAGCTAGTTCTTTTAGTATAAAACTATTTATTTCTGATTTAAATCCCTGAACGTCTACAAACACTGTCATGATAATTTACGCACAATGTTGCTCAGTGGTTTATATTCAATAAGACGGTCGTTAATGATTAAACAATAAGCACTTGTTTTGTCTGGAAATTCCTTAGAAGTTTCAATTTCTAGTCTTACATCAACTGGACCAGTTTTTAGAATTTCATTTTGCCTCGAACAACCAATGACGACTAGAGGGGCTTTCTCCTTGAAAGTTTGAAGACTGAGTAAGGGGTCGATCAGAAGGTTGTAGAACAACTGGCGGAATTTAGCATACATTTCGTATAATATATAGTACTTATTATCGTCAAATTTAAGGTTAAGAACATCATACGGGCAATAATGTGAATTTAAATATAGCGTCACATTTTTTAAAGCACAGTGATCAAAAATAGAACAATCGTTAATTTTACTATTTTTTTTATTGGTTTGCAGACCAAATATGACATACCGAGGTTTTTCTAATTGAGATGCTGTTTTAACTGCCCATTATGCTTTGTAGTTTTAGGCAAAAGTGGATATTCATATAAATCCCAATTTCTGAATGGATGCTGTTTTAACTGCCCATGTATGCTTTGTAGTTTTAGGCAAAAGTGGATATTCATATAAATCCCAATTTCTGAATGGAATTTGTATGGGAACGTCTTTTTCTAAATGCTTCAGCAATATTAGCCTTTGCTTATCTGAAACCTTCACATGTGGCATTCGCCATTGTATTCGTTGAATATCAATGGTTACAGAATTATCTGCATCCGTTATGATGCTGTTTAGATTTGAGCTACCTCTATTAAGAATGAGCTCATGTTTACAATTAATGATTACTTTATTATAGTCTTCAGCAAATCCTAAAACTTTATTTAACGGTAAAAGAGCACTGAAATTTCCATCATGATTTTTTAATCCATTAGTGTTCCATCCCCAAACTGCAGCTGCCTTGTTTTCACCTTCATTCATTGAAATATAAGATTTTAACGTAGTTGTTATGCCAGCATTTCTTACACGATCTATTTCAACCCCATCGATCTCATTGTTGCAAAAATTAACATCCTTTTTCATAATTTTACCATTTGCATCTTTATGATAAACAACAATACAGCCTTCTATGTAAATACAACCGGCTGAAGGAAGAATATAGATATCCTGCTAGTGAATAGGAATTCTTATTTCATCATTTTCATTGAAACTATTATTGTATGGGTTGTATGTATGAACTTCATAACTCTCTATAGAGTTATCAAACTGCGGTGCATTGTTAATATGAAGAATATTCATAGCTTGAAACCCAGTGCTTTCAGAAAGTCTATGTTATTTTTAGTGATATTTTTATTTTTTGCGGGAGTACGTGTTAATCGTCTAACAACATTCCTGCTAATAACAGAATTGACTCCCATGTTAGGAACTTTATAATTATTGTTGCCGTAGAAAACAATCATTGTCTTCTTCTCAAGTGAAGACACAATTGAATACTTTCACCTCTGAAATTGATTTGATTACCATCCAAGTCTAAAATTTTTATATGTATTTCTGAAATTATGCTTTTTTTAACAGGAACATAAATCATAGTACTAGTAGTTTCCACAAATCTATGGCCTGGAGGAACATTTGGAACAAATTCATAAATAATATGTGTGGGAGCACCGTTCGTATATGAGCCTTTAACTAAATCACATTCAATCCTTATAACAGTTGTCGGCAGAATGTTAACAACTTTAGCTGACTCATGCCATTTATTTGCTTCTAATGTCGTCTTTTGAAACCCTAGTAAAGATCCGATACTATTTTCAACATAAAAATTAATAGGTTTTCTACAAAATATTGCGCATTTCATGGTGTTGTTATTCGGTCTTATCTGAAACTCACAATTTTCAATTCTGTCTGCAAGGTACTCATTTATATCATATAAATCATACAAGACAGTAGGTATTTTTATTTCATTTTTTTCTCTTCCATATGAGAAAACATTGTTATTATGATCTATATTTGGTATTGAATTAAATGCTGAAAAATATATTAAACCACATTCGTAAAGTCCATCTAACGTAAGAGAAGGCATATATCTTGACTCCAGCGTAGATTTATCACCGGTGATAGTAAGCGTTAGAGACATTATGGAGGACTGAATTATAAATTACAACTAGGTAATATTTATCTTAACACATTTTCCCAAAACTTCCTAAGATATTTTAAACAAAGATGACCGCAGTTAAAAGTATTATATTTTTGAAAATTCTCATAGTTATAGTTTATGCAGGACCCCATATAATTTACAAACTCTCTCGGAGGTCTTAAGTTTCCATAACTGTCAAAATATTCAATTTTATCCTTTATTTTAGCATAGGCTACCCAATTGGATACCCATAGGATACCCAACACATTGGTGTTCCAGGATTCTCAGAACTGTCTAAATTAATAATACCACACTCATTTCTTAAAGGTTTTTTTGGTAATTCGTTTCTCATGAATACCCCTCGAAAATATGGTATATCATTCGAATGATTTAATATATCAATATTGCTGAGAGCTCTGTTAGGTAGCCGTTTACTTAGTTTTTTTGGGTCGTATATATGCCTAATCCGCTTAAATGCTGCTTGAGCTGTAAACCTTGTCCGATACATACATCATTCATTTTCTCATTGGATTGTTTTAGTTCTGATAAACGTTTTTTTGCTGATTTTATTGTATTGACTGCTTTAGCAATACCTGCTGCTCCACCTGCTAAACTACCTACTGTCGACAATCCAGCAAATATCGGGATTAGAGGTAAAAATCCACCAGTTTTTGGTACTGGTATGATTCGTGGTATGCCCATAGGTAAATCTGAAGCAAACTCTTTAGCTGCTGCGATGGCTAGCTCAATTGCTGCTTTTTTGCATTTAGGTTTAAGTTTCTGAACATGTTTTTTAGCATGATTGATCATTTTTTTGAACGTCTTCTGGAACCCTGCACCCGATTTTTTAATAACGATCCTCCTTTTTGAGACTTTCTCTCTGGGTTTTAACGATGTTTTTTTTTTGTTCATGATTATAAAGAAGGTACCTATACCAGAAAAATATTTTAGCCGTTAACTATCCTCGAACGAACTCTGGAAAATGGAATGGGTGGAGAAATTGACTAACATAGTGTTGTTTGCTGATGATACTTCACTGGTCTTCAAAATTGAAAGACAAAAAGAAGATTTTGATGATGTCAATAGAGTATTATCTTTAACCTTGAATTGGTTCACAGTTAACAATTTATTGTTAAATGCTGGTAAAACCAAATGTATCAAATTCTCACTTCCAAATGT
Organism: Argyresthia goedartella; assembly: GCA_949825045.1. Lineage (NCBI taxonomy): Eukaryota > Metazoa > Arthropoda > Insecta > Lepidoptera > Argyresthiidae > Argyresthia > Argyresthia goedartella. Next base: position 20,882,806 of record OX463810.1, read on the forward strand.
CAGGCAAGTTGGGACCAGTTTAGTGTTGGACAGCAATACGTTAGAATTAGTAAATGACGAAGTTTCTTGGAATAACCATTGATAACAAATTGCAGTGGGGATCCCACATAGAAAAATTGGCTGGTAAATTAAGTTCTGCGGCTTACGCTGTTAGGAACATCAGACAAAACACGGATGTGGCTACATCTAGGCTAGAATATTTAAGTTACTTTCATAGTGTCATGTCCTATGGTATCTTGTTGTGGGGGAAAGCAGCGGATATTCAAACTATTTTTATTTTACAGAAAAGAGCTATTCGAGCAATTTATAATTTAAAACGCACAGACTCCTTAAGACAGCTTTTTAAAGAAATTGACATACTAACTGTAGCTAGTCAATTTATTTTCGAAAATATAATGTATGTACGCAAGAACCTGACAAAATTTCCCAAACTTAGCGATAGCTGTAATGTTAACCTAAGAAATAATCACAGACTACTTGCGCCCCGGTTTAGACTCGCGAAGGTTAGCAATTCTTTCAAGGGTCAATGCATTCTCTACTACAACAAGATACCTCTGGAGATCTTGAAATTGCCATTTGAGCAATTTAAAATCCATGTTAAAGCGACTTTGTCGAAGAAGGGATATTACAATGTTCAAGATTACTTAAATGATGGGTCTGTATGGGGTTAATCTGGCTCAACACAGACCTTGCTGTTAATAATTTTGTAATTATTTATTCCTGCTTATTAATTATGATAATGACTAAATATTATATTTTGTATTAGTTAAGCATAAGCAATTTTTAAAAAGAGATCTAAAAATCAATCTGTGGGAGTTTCTACGCCCTTCTTCTTCCACAGTGGTCCAATGTAGAGAAGTGGCAAAAAATGACGATTGCTATGTATATGTAAATATCTACAGTAATAAAGACATTTGGAATTTGGAATAGAATGATAATTTATGACCATAGGACCTGGTTATAAAACTTTAGATTTATCTATCCAACTGTTCTCGTTAGAAGAGAAGCCTAGCCACTTAACCAATAGACGATTGCCTTTAGTTTTTAATACTTTCTCAACTAAATAAATATCGGGGTGCAGAGTTTTTTGCAGTTCTTGTTTATAAAATGCTCCTAATATTGGCTGGCTTTTTGTATCAATTAAGAGGTATGTAGGAGGAGCTGTATTGTTAACTTTTATTATTTTAAACACCTCTGTTGACCAATTGGGAGTATAACCTTTTTCAAACGTTCCTTTATATTTGCTTATTCTAACAAAATCTCCAACTTTTAATTTGCTAGGAGGACTCATGGTCTGCAATTTGCTCTGCTGTGCTTTGTATCTATTTAGAATTTGGTTTTTATTATATCTATTAACTTTATCTGGAGCTAATCCAATGGTTCTGTGAAAGGAAGCATTATATGAGCTCAATGCGGTATCTAACATACCATCAGCCCATTTATAATTCCCATTCATACTAAAATGCTTATACAATTTGTTTTTCAATGTCCTTATAAATCTGCTATAGATGCCTTCTTAGTAGAATATGTAGAATAATGGTTTATGCCAGATTTTTTAATTAAACGATGAAAACATGTATTATAAAATTCTGTACCCAAATCAGTTTGTAGGTTTTTCGGAATACGTCCCTTATCTATTAACATTTGAAATGCTTAAGCAACAGATTCTTTGTTCTTCTGCTTAAGCGGATACGCCCAAGCATATTTTGAGAATGAATCGATGACTGCTAAAATAAATTTATTTTGTGAGTTCTCGTTTGAAAAAGATTGCATATCTATTAAATCAGCTTGCCATAAATCATCGATATCTTATGATAATAATATGACACTTCTTCGTGGAAAATGTTTTCGGGAATTTTTATGTATTTCATTTACCACCGTTTCTTTGCTCATTTTCTTTTTTGTTTTTGTGCAATATCATCTAATTTTCTATCTACTTTATTGACATCGTTATTCAATTGAGAAAGTAACTGTTCAACTGTTTTTATTTTCTTTGTAAGTTCACAAAGTAATTTATCAACATATTGTTTAGTGGCACAGTCAGCAAGATCAATTGTTTCCCCAATATGCTTTAAGGTTTTATGTTGGAGATCAAAGGTATTTTCAAGTTGCTAAGTATTTATAATTCTTTTGTGAACATGATGACCAAATTTATTAACATTCATGTTTAACTGAAAGAATATAACTAAGCTATAGTTTAACGAACATTCGCTTTTATTTATTCTTTAATGACGCCAGCTTCTTTTAGTTCTTCAATAATTGATATGATTTCATTATTATGGCTTGTGTTTCCAGCATCTTTAGATGCAATTAAAATTTTCAATCTTTCTATTAGCTCATTTGGATCATCCTAATAAACATAGTCGGTGTTCTTTTAATATATTTTTAGAGGTCTTAGATATCCTCCTTGCTTAATATCCTTAACATTTTTATCAGAGAATAATGGTCTGATGATTTTACTATACTTTATACCCTTATCGCCTTTGATTTGTGCAGAAGGATTGTAATCCCTTTTGTGAGCATTTGTTTTAAGTAAAATCTCTTTATAAGCAATTTTATCGCTCTCAGTGATGGTCTGTAATTCGGGTTTACTTTGTAATAATAACTGCTCTAACCCTGGTGTTATCATATATTTCTTATCACCCACTCTAATCATTCTTGCACCATCTTGTGACCCTGAAATTGATACTACAGTATTCCCAATCAATAACATATTGTTCTCGCTTCGTATACCAAAAGGAATATTCAATTCCCTATATTCACTATTATTTTCTATCAATGGTTCTGGGGTACTAAAACTTAAATCGTTAGAAAAAGCATCATGTTTAACAGGTGTTACACAGCTTTCTGCTGGATAACCCATTTTACTAATACACTCATTACTACAGTCTTGGTCGGCTAGTTCTAGAGATATTTTATAATTTTCAGGTATTATCGATGAATCTATCTTAGTGATGTTCCCTTTACTACATTCTCTTATAGAATTTGTATTGCTTCCAAGTGTAACCAATGTATCTAAAGGATCAACTATAGCTTTGAACATTTTTCGTGTTCTTATATCATAGTTATTTTCATCTTGACGCAACCGTTTCGCTTTACTTTTAATTGCTTTAACATACTCTATTAGTTGTTCTTTAACATTTGAGTGCAATTTAGAATTCATCTTGTATCTGTCTGTATCATCTATGTAATCTGGTTAATTCTTCCAGCTATTGATGTGGACTGATTTAAATGTTAACCAGGGGTTCTATTTATGTATAAAAAGTTGATCAAACTTTTTGAATTGATGGACCTTATAAATTGAGTCAAAGTCGGTCTATTAATCAAACTCTACAAAAACATCTAATCCTTTTCTATACCGACCATTGTTTAAATCACAGTCTTTGTTTATTAACAAAAACATATATAATTCCTTCCATATTTCAGCACATAGTTTTTTGAAATCAATCCAGCTCATATCAGAATTAACAAGTTCATCATAAATATGCCTCAAGTTTATATCATCCTGCCTGAATATGATTATGAAATTAACATTGTCTCTTATGAGCTGTTTCGGTATTTTTGAATAAGTTTGTGATAAATAGAAATAATCTATTTGTTTGTGCCTACCCATCGAGTAGTGATTTCTAATATTTATCTGATTTTCACATGTTACATCATCAAATATGAAAATGGAATTGCTTTTTGCATCAGTTGGGGAAATAAGATCCTTATCGGTCTTAAATATAAAGAAATGTATACTAGGAATTAAACTAAAGACATCTTTCAGAAAGCAATATTTAGGTTGAAAGGCTGTTTTGCTATAAAGATAGACATTATGAAACTTGAGACCATTTTCATGTATTAGTAAAGTTATCATGATGTTTGTTTTCCCACAGTTAGAAGGACCGCATATTATGGATCGAATTGTATTAGGAAGCAGTACACCATGTCTGTAAGATCTGGATGGAGCACCAGCATTGATTTGCTTGATTTCAAAAGATACGGCTTGCTTGACCAACTTCATTATTAGGTCTGATATCTGCTTTCAATATATCACATGATTTATAAGCATACAAAATATGATATTAGAAGTTGCAACATGATTCCGAATTATCCTAATTCATCTAAACTGGATAAGAAGTTTTTTGATTTGTTTACATTCTTAAAAAGGTGCTGCCTACTTATGGTCTTAGGAAAAGGGAGTATAACATGCAATTACATCACATAAGTTTCGCAGCTCCAGTCCGAAACACACCTCATCTGACAAGTTATATTAAATTAAAATAAGTAAGTATGAAACATACCTAGTCTAGTTTCGGCTTTCCTAATAGATAACAGTTTCAGCTTTAAAATTGAATTCATAGCTTTTTTCTAATTGTTTCATACTTTTTGTATTTTCAGATAATGTCAGAGCTTACAATTGATCTTGAAGAAGACACCCTGATCACCAATCCTTACTATTATGTGCAAAATGTTGACGACTACATCAGCAAAAATTATCTCACGGAATACCCTTCACAAGCTGATGAAAAAAACAAAGATGTTAATAAGGAGAGCGGAAATGAAGCTGCAGCAAAAAAAAGAAAGTAATAAGACGCTTTACACATGTCACTCATACTCCTGCCAATTCCTCGTTTGTTATTAAGAAATCAAAGCAAAAGGGACATCGACTGATAAGAATTCAAATACACGACTTAAGTGATAAAGACGATGGTGATGATAATCCTACTGTGAGCGTGTATATAGCAAACCAGAGCTATAATGAAGTGCTAAGATTCGCGGAATCCCTTGTTTCTAAGATATCTAAAGAACTAGGGGAAGGAAGTGATTATTACGATGTTCCTTATTAAGTTAAATATATAGGTATCGTCTCTAAAATATAAGCATGGAAAATTACCTATTTCAAATAAAATTTTCTTCTGTAATGAAATATTCTTTTTATTTTAACAAAGATTTCTATTGGGTGAATAACACTAATTAACGATTGTGTTTTTAATTTTTATGGCTTTGAACTAACCAAGTATTTAGATGTTATAATTTTAAATGTTTGAAAATAAAAGGCTAGACAAGAACAACATTTGTAAGAACTTAAATGAAATCGTGAATTAGGACTACTAAAGTAAGAAAAATAAAATATTTTTATTATTTAATAATTTGATATTTATTCTGATAAACATGATAAACAATTGTCATAAAATCCAGTAGTTGCTTATATAATTGGTTATATCCATTAATTAAAGGGCTTATGATGATAAGGTTATAAGGCTAAAATATAGTTTCACAGTGTCCCCAAGGTAAAGTAGAAATATTATCATCTAAAATAACACGCTTGTCATCATCTCTCGACAACACTAATTTATTTATTCTTTGTGTATAAATTTTATGTTTTCGAGATTTGATTACAAACATACTATCTCTAATAGATTCATTATAAAGTAAAGCATCCTTATATTTCTTAAAATTAAGTTTTCGGGTTACACTCTTTTTTATTCCCTTAGCTTTATTTATAATAGCTTTTTCCTATTTAATACAGTAAAGTTTAGCTCTTAAACCTACAAACTCAGTCACTATCTCACCACCCATCTCATCTTTAAAGTAACCTGGTATTTTAGCATTCTTGGAGGGTATATTAAATATATTATTTTTTTCAAAATTACTGGTGTCAAAATGTTTGATATTATTGCGGAGATCTCTGTAAAAGTCTCTAGTTTTGATCAAATACAATAAACTATTAGTGTCAATGTTATCTTTATAGAGACCTTTCATCACATTATAGTGAAAATTATATATATGACATTTCGCTAATTCCAAGATGGTAAATCCAACATAAATTGGGCGATCTAGAATAATTTTTGATTTATGCAATTGAATGGCTACTAAAGTTTGTGAAAAAATCGAAAGATCTTTAAAATTTGGAAGACTTACATATTTTTCAGCACCAATGATCTTATTCGTGATATTCGAATTATCTTTCCAAATGTTAACCAATTTAACATCAACATGCTTTCTCTTATTTTCTATTGTTTTTCCAAAAATTTTATTGTTCTGTTTTTTGAAAAAATCTCTTTCAAAATCAGAAGTCGCCTGCTGTCTGAGAAATGTATTTAGCATTATATACGGTTTCAAGAAATTATCTTGCTCAAACGATAAAACTCTTATGTATTTTTAATAATATCAGACCATGTTCGAGACATTCCTTTAAGTGGGTATAATGTATAATATACTTATGTTTATCATAAACACTTGCTATCAATTTAGTGTTTTTACTTCCAAAAGGAGTAAATTTTTCAGATGCAAAGGGTAAATCTGAATGATCATCATGCAATTCAGATGGATAATGCAAATCTACCTCCAGAATGTATCCCGTTTGGTCATCTTTTGATAAGCTACTTAAGTCAAACATTTCAACTTCATAAGTTTCTAAGAATCTAAAATTTTTCATCGGGAGTTTCTGCATCATGGCATATCCGTATAAATTGACACAATCTAGATAAACCAAAAAACTGTCTGTTTCATTAGAGTTGTAATTCGGAAGATATTTATTATTCACTTTAGCATATCTCAGAGAACATTGAGCAAGACCTCCACGTATACCTTTCTCTATTAGCTGATATATTTCTATATCCGAAATTAAATCCAGTACAACATTTTTGTATAAAAGCATAGCATCCCAACTTAATCAAGGTGATGATACATAGTGACATGGGTCAAGCTTGTAAAATTCTAAACTCATATTTCGAAACTTTTCGAATACATCACATAACAAAAAAACATCACACTTTAAATAAAGATCCGTGTATTCACCAAGGGTTTCAATCCCAAAAGCTTCCCATACAGTTAAAGCATGTTTGTAATCATCATCAGTAATATTTTGAGATGTAAGTATGTTATAAAACTTTGACTTCTCAGGCAGCTGTATTTCATCATACCGATCCCACTTATCCACATAGTCATAGCAATAAACCCCTTTCTGACATGCCAAGTTAAATAATTTCTCATCACTAAAAAAAGATTTCAACTGTTTAAAATCTCCAGACTTCATAGTTCGTACTAAATTATCTAAACTTGAACTCAAGAAATTAAATGAGTCAATAAACTTCATCTGAATAATGTTTTCTGCATCTATTGGGATAAATTTAGTAAATGAGACATACTTTTCCTTGGTTTTGGTTATCAAGTTAATTCTACCAAAAACATTTGATAACTCATTAATAAATAGATGGCAATCGTATCCAGATAAATTGTGAAATACGATTGGGATAAATGGACAATCTACAACTTCCAAGTAACATTTATTGTGGGCAGCCCCTCTATATTGACCGGTGAAGTGATCATGATCTTTAACTTTTATATCATCGACAGAAAAATCATTTTTACATATATGACATTCTTTTGCATTTTTAAAAGAAAGTTGTTGTGACTCACTCAGCGGACTGATTATCCTTTTAACTGTCAGTATTTCATATAAACTTTGTAAATCATGTACTAATGATCCCACAAATTTCTTCGAGCAGTCTGGTCCTCTGTATGAAACAAAGTTATTTAACTCAGGATTTGAATCACAACAAATATAATAGGCATAACAAGAAGCTTCATGTATTTGAATGTTCTCTGTATAAGCTGATTTACTTTTATCAGAATACTCTTGTAATAAACTTTCAAAATCACCGTAAATTACAATGGGTATTCTCTGCGTTCTTTCATAATGAGAAAACCTTAGTTTTGAGTTCTCTTCAGGTAGAATAGTTTTTACTCTTGCACAATCATGATTATTTAATTTATCCTCACTATCAAAATACGAGAAGCATTCATCACATAAAAACATCTTTTTTTCTATTTTTTGTAAGCTGTTTATGCACCAATCGATCAAAATTGGAAATTAAACAGAAATGATTTTTACCATTTCTGCTAATGTATAGTAAGTTGGCATGAAAGAGCTTGCGTTTAGTTTTGTACAAATGACCAACGACCGTGTCATGCTTTTCTAAACCATAAACATTTACACTAATGGTGGGATTATTTTTCTCAAATTTTCTTTCTACGCTTGGAGGGAATATAATACCATCAACATTTAATAATGCTGAGTAATGGGGATATGATGATACTCTATTCTTATTTCATTGTACAGGATAAATATGAGCAATAATACACCATGCGAAACAAAATTCATCATCATTGGAGATGTTTATAAATGATTTAGTATTTCTAATTCTTGGTGGAAGTGGTATATGAGACCCAGCACGTAAAGGATTATATTTAACAATATTCACTTCTAAATGACTCACAAACTCTACAGACCATCCGGATTCTGATGATTCAAATTCAGAACATTTGGAAATCATTCTGTCAGAACACATCTGTAATAGTTTCAATATATCAGTACTTTGGTAAACTATGTTGTATGATGTATTAAATGATTTTATCTAAACACGTATCATAAACCCTCTTTACTGCGTTCAAAAACCGCACGTTACGATCAGCATTATGTTAAACTACTTGGTAAAAACTCGTTTCGTATCTGGAAAACTACACATAATGGTCATTATGTGTAGTTTATCTACATATAATGGTACTGACATTCAAATTTCGAACGCCGACGCCCGTCTGCGTGAAGTTGGTTCTAAAGAACAAGCTAAACAATTGCAGAACCACAATGCCGGTCAAACATGCGGCTCCTGAACACATCAAAGAGAGAGCTTATGATATGTGTGTAGATAAACTAGTGTATGTAACTGTACATAATTAGGCATTATGCAGCAGTCACATAAACTACTATTAAAGACGTTTCCTCATTTTTCAGTAGGATAAATGACATGAAAAAATTGAAACCAATTTTTATAGACTTATGAACTTTCAAACACTCGTTTATCAAGGCAATAGTAGTATCAGTTATTTCTTGCAGAAACACTTCTGGCGAGATTATACCTTCTGTAGCATTTATTCGATAACTTACAAGTTTATTCTTAAATAGGCTAGTATTTGAACATTTTCATAACTTGTTTGAATTAAACAGTTAGATTTATGAATATTAGTCCTTTTATGTGCAGATATGTTGGACACATTTAAATTGCAAGCTTTACAGTAAACCATTGTGTCTGCTACAATTACAGATGTTAATTTTAATTAAAAGTGTTTAACGAAGTAAAATGATGTTAAGTTGTTTGATAGAATAATATATTCTTTCAGTTTTGTATTTTAGATTTTTGGAATTTTTCATTGGCTGAAATAAATTGATATTTAAAAAACATTAGATGGGTAAAAAATTGGCTGGATGTGCTTTAAAGTCTGCTTTGACCGCTGTGACAGCTCTCGTGATAACTTTCCAAACATCTGAATCATCATCTATGGTGGACTTGTATGTGATAAGAGCATTTTTATAACGATTGTTAAAGTACTATTTATAAAACATTAGATGTGTAAAGAATTGGTTGGATGTGCTTAAAGTTTTATGTTGTAATGATGGAATAATATATTCTTTCAGTTTTGTATTTTAGATTGTTAGAATTTTTCATTGGCTGAAATAAATTACTATTTAAAAAACATTAGATGGGTAAAGAATTGGCTGGATGTGCTTAAAGTCTGCTTTGGCCGCTGTGACAGCTCTCGTGATAACTTTCCAAACATCTGAATCATCATCTATGGTGGACTTGTATGTGATAAGAGCATTTTTATAACGATTGTTACCATGCCGCTCAGCATCCTTGCTATTGTCGACAGTCAGCTCCACATAGTAGGCCCCCTGTTTAGTCAGATCCTTCTGGAACGTGTAGCCGGATACCCATAAGACAGGAATGTTGATTGGGCTGGAAATAATACACCAACTTAAAAACTTAAAAAAAACTTAAAAAAACCTATCACTTAGTCCTCCCCGCTCGGTATGCAAATGTCGTACTAAATCTGTCTCCTGACAGTGAAGTCCATACGTATAACATAATAAACGAATATATACGATCCTAAGCTGGAATTTATCTCGTGACAATGACTTTGAACACTGAAAATGCTGGATGTATAATGTCATCCAGGTAAAAACAAATTAAACTTTACAGTTTTTTAATGTAGAAACATAACTACTAAATCGATTCCTGATTTTCAAAAATTGGGATCAATGTATTGGGCTTTCCTTTTGAACAATGAAAGAATTTTTGAAATCGTTTTATAAATAGCACGTGTTTCGATGTAACAAACATAAAAAAATAAAATAAAAAAACAGCATACAACCGAATTGATAACTCCCTCCTTTTTGAAATCGGTTAAAAATACTAAAAATAAGGATAGATAATTGCCCTGTGGTGGAATGCATTCTAGCCTTGTTTATATCACTTTCATGAAAGAACTATACTAACGTTAAAGATTGCATCACTGGATAACCCTTAGGTAGTTAATAAAATATAATATAACTCACATCAGAATCCGGAAATACTCGAGAGCTCTTAGACTTCTTCTTTGGTGGAACCTCAGCCTCTGATTCCGAATCGCTCCCAAATAGTGACTTGTTTGTAGCCACCGCTGCTGAAGACGCTTTACTGGTTTTCGGCTTGCTCTTCTTAGCAGCGGGGGCCTTAGTTTTGCTGGTTGATTTCTTAGGCCCTGGTTGTGTTGGTGGGATGTCCTCTACATCGGAGTCAAAAGGATTCACAGACGACCTGTAAAAAATCGATCAATGATAAAACTAATTTGACCCATTTGAAGTACATAGGTACCCCTTTACAAAAATATAGTAATAAGTACTTACATACTTGCATAATTTTAAGTCCTCAACTGCAGACGGTTAAAAATTATTAGGATGCACAATGTATCCAGATCGCTCTTATATAGACCAATTATATAAAGGTGAGATCTTAGTATAAATTCACATTTCTCATGAAATTTTCAACGCGTTTTTCACACAATTTACAATCTTATTTTATAGAAGCATAAAAGTCCCTTTACAAATATCAATTTGTCGACAATATGCTCGCTACCTTATAGTTACCAAATCGGAATATGTTGTTACATTCCATTCCTTCTTAAAGCAATAGGAGACGACCATCACTTATGGTCATGCTATGTACCTGACTCAAGAGTGAGGTGAAATATAAGAGGTCGTGTTAGACTGGTTAAATATCATATGATGATGATACTACTACATATAGTATTGAAGAATATCTTAAAACCAGTTTAAGTTAAACCCTCATACTTTTATCCCAGATGAAGTTGCAGAGGCATTATGCTCCGCATAGTAAGGTCTTGACAAAATGCTGGGCTAACCCCTCGCATAACATAATATAACATAACAAGGCGTCATGCCTTTGGCCATGCGGGTTGGCAGAGGCACAACTGTATCCACTTTCAGCCAGTGATTCAATACTCTATTTTGCATGACAGGGGCTAGTCCATCGCTGCTATGGAGTAATGAAGAGTTCCTCACGATGTTCGAGTCACCGTTAGAGTGTTTGTATGACGTACTTTAGATTAATGATTTATCTCATTGGTGCATGGTCAGCACCAGGATTCGACCCCGCACCTCCTGCGTGAGAGGCAAGCATGAAACCCGCTAGACCACGGAGCTCTTTTCATAACCGAACCCCTCTTATCATGCAAAATTAATACCGGCAACGGAACAAGGGCTCAGTTGTGCATCTGCCACCCCAAATTGTAAAAGGCAGCGCTATAATTATATAGCGCATCTATACTATAGTGCATCGATGAGCTAGCCCCTCTGTCACACAAATTTTGTATGGATCCAACTGAACGCGGGCGCAATAATTATGCCTCTACCCCTCCATATGGAAAAGGTTATTTCGTGTTTGTTTCATGATTTATCCCATAAAAAAAACATAAATAAAGTTGCTCTGATCAAGTCGTTTCCATAGTGAAAGTTGTTCAGCATGATGTCCCTAACAACCCTCTTTCGATACCTAACCATAATTCATAATCCGATTAGTGCGGCAGCAGGCTAGCCCATTGTCGTAGTACGCCGAAAGAAAGTCTGTACTTATAGGTAACGTATGTGTGTAAGATAAATTACTTCACAATGATACTAAGTATGAGCATTGAATTGGAATTGGAAGCAAAGCAATGATGGATAATGTTGTAACCATTTTTGTATTATGCACACAGTTGTCTGTTTGACTATGTCTCTACATAAATGACGTGAGCAAGATGTGCATGCGATGGTGCTGTATTTGTAATGCACAAAAGGTACCTATGAGATTAGATCGCGGATCGGTGTAGGCACAATCGCGGATGCGCGGATCACACACGAAGCGAAACAATGTTATTTTATTTTGCATAAGAATACTAACCATCGGAGAATTGTTACTTTTGGATCACCCCTCGCCTTGCTCGGGGTGATCCAAAAGTAACAATTCTTCACTACTCGCATTATTTTAGTCCCCAAGAAAACAGACAAAAGTGGTGAGAGGAAATGGCGATTAGTGATCGATTACCGAAAATTAAATAACTGCATTAATGACGCTAAGTTCCCTTTGCCCAACATTACAGATATAATAGATTCAGGTTGTGTCTATTTTAGCCATTTAGATTTGTATCAAGGCTATTATCAAGCAAGTCTTGACCCAAGTAGTAGAAAATATACAGCATTTGCTTCAGGTCAATATCAGATGACGCATATGCCCATGGGACTCAAAACAAGTCCTAACTCATTTTCAAGAATGATGACTATAGCTATGGCAGGCTTAACCTATGAAAAATGCCTAGTTTACTTAAATGACCTGATTATATTTGGCAAAAATCTTCAGGATCATAATAAAAACCTTATGGATGTTTTTGGACGTTTGCGGAAGGTAAATTTAAAGCTAAACCCCACAAAATTCGATTTCTTAAAGAAGGAAATTCTATATCTAGGTCACGTGGTTTCAGCTGAAGTTGTATTACCGGATCCTGAAAAAATTAACGTTCTTCAAAATTATCCAGTCCCCAAAAGTACAGACGAGGTAAAAAGATTTGTGGCATTTGCAAATTATTATAGAAAATGTATCCCCAATTTCGCGGCAAAGGCACACCCACTCAACAAATTAAGTAAGAAAGGCGTATCATTTTATTGGGATGACAACTGTAAAAGTTCATTTGATATTTTAAAACAATGCATGATATCACCACCAGTACTTCAATACCCAGATTTTTCGGAAGCGAACACATTTACATTACAAACAGATGCATCGGGATATGCTTTAGGAGCTGTATTGTCAAATAACAACGGAAATCCCGTTGCTTATGCTAGCAGAAGACTAAATAAGGCAGAAACTACCCAACTATCGAGAAAGAATTACTCGCAATAGTTTGGGCTGTAAAGCACTATAGACCATATTTGTATGGAAGGAAATTTAAAATATACACAGATCATAAGCCCCTTATTTATCTGTTTAGCATGAGAGACCCGTCGAGTAGGTTAATAAAGTTTTGAATTACCTTGGAGGAATATGATTTTTGCGTGGAATATGTGAAAGGGAAAGATAACGCGGCTGCAGACGCGCTATCTCGAATAAGTCTTAGTGAGTTGAAAGAAATGAATGAGAGAGTTGTGAATGTGATGACACGTGCGCAAAAGAGAAAGGAAGTTGAACAAAACCAAAGGATAGATCCTTCGGCGACTACGGCACCTACTGACAATCGGTCTGATCAACTGAGAGTTGTAGAATCTTGTAGTAAACCAAAGGAATCTATTGAGTTGAGATTTATTGAGAATAATGAATTAATGGAAATAAGGAAAAGTGGAGAAATTAAGAACGAAAGTACGACGTTTTGTTATGTATCGTCGCGAAAAATGATATTTATTAATCCAGTTTCTCGATCACAACTGACGCCAGCCGCCTTTGTGAGTGTACTAGAAGAATTTAATGAGGTATTAAAGTTAGAAGAAATATATTTCATGAAAAATATAAATAATACCATATTCGTAAATAAGTTGACAAATGAAATAATAAATACAAAATATTGGTCCGGACCACGAATATGTATTTTAAACGAGGTACAGAGAATAGATGATAAAGACGACCGCAGAGTAATCTTGAACGATTTCCATCTCTTACCCACAAGTGGCCACGCGGGTATTAGAAGAATGTTCAACAATATTAAAAAATATTACTTCTGGCCAGGTCTTAAAATGACATAAAGACTTTCATTAAAAGGTGTGAGAAGTGTCAAAAGGAAAAACATTCATTATATACAAAAGAGCCCATGGTAAACACTACGACAGCTAACTCAGCGTTCGATAAGATTTATCTTGATATCGTAGGACCATTAGATCGTGACAATGGTAATTACTCATACATACTGACATTACAGTGTGAACTTACAAAATATGTAGAAGCGTATTCTTTAGTTACTAAGAGCTCAGTAGAGGTAGCTAAGGCTTTAGTTAATAATTTTATTTTAAGGATCCGTTCCACGGATCGGGGAACGGGTTTGATGAGGTATGTAAGTCCTAAAAAATAAATAAGTTAATTTCAACAGCATACCACCACCAATTGGCGCACTAGAGAACTCACATAAAAGTTTAGGTAATTATCTACGCATACAAACAAATAACCATCCAGAGAACTGGAGTACGTGGCTTCCGTTTTGGTGTTTCTCGTATAACACTTCAGTGCATACGAACACTGGGTATAGTCCTTACGAGTTAGTGTTTGGTAAAAATTGTAAATTACCAAGTAATTTAGACAAAGATAGAGTTGATCCTATTTATAATTTAGATAACTATCCACTAGAATTAAAATTTAGGTTACAGACGTCGCAAAAAGATGCCCGTCAAAACCTTATACGGAGTTAGATTTTTAGAAAAACTAAGCATGACCAAAATGTAAATCCTGTCACATACAAGGAAAATGACCTAATTCTTGTTAAAAATGAAACAGGAAATAAGTTTAAGAGCATTTATTCCGGTCCATACATTGTGGAACAAGATATTTCACCTAATGTACAGATAATTAAAGATGGTAAGTTAGATACTGTACTTAAAAATAGAACGAAAATGTATTACCCAAGTATTGACTAAAGAACATTAATAACCATGTAACCATTTAACCATAATAGGTAATCTATTTAGATTTAGATATATAAAATAAAATAAAACAATATGAAAGTTTTATTTTATTTTTCTCCCTCAGGGAAGGTGTAAGGAAGAAGGGCGTAACCGCCCATCTAACATTTATTAAGGTGTGTATTTACTCTAATAAAGGTAGTCCAACTCCGAACGTTGTCTTTGATTCATCTCTCGACTCTCCTAAGGCTGTCCTCCTTACAAATAGATCTTTTCTGTAAAATAAAAATAGTTTGAATATGCGCTGCTTTCCCCCACAACAAGATACCATAGGACATCACACTATGAAAGTAACTAAAATATACTAGCCTAGATGTAGCCACATCCGTGCTTTGCCTGATGTTCCTAAAAGCGTAAGCCGCAGAACTTAATTTACCAGCCAATTTAATTATGTGGGGTCCCCACTGCAATTTGCTATCAATGGTTATTCCAAGAAACTTCGTATCATTTACTAATTATAACGTGCTGTTGTCTAACACTAAACGGGTCTCAACTTGCCTGACATTTGGAAGTGAGAATTTGATACACTTGGTTTTACCAGCGTTTAACAATAAATTATTAACTGTGAATCAATTCAAGGTTAAAGACAATACACCATTAACATCATCAAAATCTCCTTTTTGACTTTCAATTTTGAAGCCAATTGAAGTATCATCAGCAAACAACACTATGTCAGTTAATTTCTAGACCCTGAAAGGCAGATCGTTAATACATACCAGGAATAAGAAAGGGCCTAATATGGAACCTTGTGGAACGCCAATTTTAACACCCGATCCATCAGATTTTACGCCGTTAACTTCTGCCTTTTGAATTCTATTGCTTAGGTATGATCTTAGTAGATCCAACGCTTTATTTCTAACTCCGTAATGATTTTATTTAATTAATAGCGTATTATGATCAACACAATCAAACGCCTTCGACAGGTCGCAAAAAACTCCGATAGCATCCTGTGCGGCCTCCCAAGCAGAATAAATATGAGATATAAGGGTAATACCTGCATCCGTAGTCGATTTACCCCTAGTGAAACCGTATTGTTTGGCGTGGAGTTGTTTTGTACGGTTGAAGTGTGAGAGCATTTGATTGAGTATCATCTTTTCAAATATTTTACTTAGTGTTGGAAGAACAGATATTGGTCTGAAATTTGAAGGATCACCCTTATCTCCCGACTTGAACAGAGGTATCAGTTTACTGAGTTTCATGAGGTCTGGGAAAGCCCCATCGTCAACACATTTATCGAATATATAAGCTAAGTGTGGGGCTATAACTAGAATTACAGAACCAATGACTTTGACTGATATACCCCACAGGTCTTCCGTATTTTTTAAGTTAAGTAATCTAAACGTTTTGACAATGTCCTGGAGATAAACATGATGAAATTTTAAATATACCTTACTGACACTTTTTAATAAAGTCTCTGCTTCATATGGAGATGAATTTAGACGATCTATTGTGAGTAAGGGTACATTGGTGCAGAATGTTTCAAAAGCTCGAGCAACATCAGCGCTGGATTTAACAACATCATCACCTATCTATAGGCAGAAATCATTGTCCCTTGGTATAACTTTGCCAGTTTCACGGTTTATTATTTGCCAAACAATTCAATCATTCTATTATTTGAAGTTGTCTATTAATGTGTAAAGTTTTTGCAGTTCTACAAACCAACTTGAAAGTTTTGGAATATTTTTTAACATTGTCATGAAATTTTCGATCAAAGTTATAGGTTTTTTGATCATAAAGGTCATACAAGATAACTCTACTTTTACGAATTCCAAACGTTGCCCAGTCATTAAATTTAGATTTACCGTTGTAGTCACTGACTTTCTTTAATTTGAAAAATTTATTGAATTCTGTCTGAATAATGTTGAAGAAGTTTGAGTAGATTTTGTTTGGGTTCTGTTCATTAAAATCCGGTACTGGCAAATTTATATCTGAGTTTTTCGTATATGTCTCTAGTCTATGGGATGTAATAGGCCTATAAAATGATGGACCAGTCTTATCCTTAAAAGCAATTGGGAATGAAACTGTTTGACCATTGTGATCGGAAGGTAAGCCGTTAATTACACTTTTACTTGTGAATACACAGTCACAAAAAACGTTATCTAAGCAAGTTTGGCTGGTAAGTGTAAATCTAGGCGGCTCTAAAAATACATGACATAAATTAAACGATTTGAATAAAGTCATTAATCGTTGTTTCATTGTTGTTCCTACAAGCAAATCTACATTAAGATCGCCACAAATAATTAACTTTTCTCTGTTATTACATAGTTTAATGAGGGCTTCCTCCATATTTTTCTCAAATATTTCGAAATTGCCATGGCCTTTTTCATCCCTCGGTGGCCTGTAGACACAAACAATAATATGGCTATCTAACTCAACACAGGATACCTCTATTTGTCTTTAAACAGTAAGTGCAAGAATATCTTTCCGTTGTTTCACCTTAATATTATTTTGCACTAAGATTAAAGAACCACCTCTATCAGCAGTCTTTCTATTATAACAACTGACAATTTTGTAATTATTTATGTTAAAAGACATCATATTTTCCTTGAACCAGTGTTCTGTAACACAAATAATATCAATGTCAGAATTTTTTAGAAATAATTCTAATACAAGTTCTTTGCCAGGTAGCCCCTGGATGTTTTGATGGATAATATTTAACTGGGGCTTACATTTTGTCATATTTAGTGGCTCTTGTATGCTAGAGATTTTCTCTATTGTCTTATGAACTAATTTAAATTACTTGGAACAGATTCCAATGTTGCATGCAAAGTAGGATTAACAGGTGAATTCCCAATAGGGGTGCATGTCATATTACTCTTAACATAAGCTAATGTCAAGTTGAACTTGGTTAAACCAACTATAGTTGCGTCGCATATTTTATAAACTAACAATGTAGCTACTAATTTTCTATATTTATTAGACAGGTACAATGTATCCTGTGTCAGAGTAAAGTTATGAATAAAATTATTCATGTCGAAATATAAAATAGCATCGCTGTGATGACATGTTAAATTAAATAAATGAATATTCATTCTATGCACAGATTTGTTCTGTAGTTCTGTCAAATTACAGGCATATGGAAAATTGCATAGTATAAATTTGCATTTCATCCTACTATGTAAGTCTAGAAGTGTTTCAAAACTTTTATTCACATCATTCCGATTAATGTTAGAATCATTTCCTACCATAATTATAATAGTGCTGTACTCATCATAGATACCGCGACTAATTATCTTCACAAGATCTACAAATGAACTATTTGGACAGCAAATGTTCGTTACTTTTCGGTTAAGCCGGTAATGTAATAGAGGCCCAAATCCTGCACCTACTTTTTCGGAGAACAACAGAGTTTTTCTCTGAGCACATATTTTGGTAGCTGGCGGTACACGAGTGGAGGTGAGTGGCGGGACACGTGTGTTGGAGTGCGGTTTGATGCACGTGGCGGCGGTTGGCGCGGCATTCGCAGCAGCGAGCGTCGCAGCGTGCGCAACGGCGAAGGGCGCGGCCCTCGGGGCAGCGTGCGGCATGACACCCGCCTCAGCAGGGACAGCGAGCGGCGCGGTGCTGGCGATGTTGAGCTTCGAGGTGCCTCCTCCTCGACGGCGGCGACGCTGTTTTGGGGCAGCGGTGGACGCTGCAACACTCTCGTTGAGGGGGGTCGAGACCAAAGTTAGTCATGTGGGCTCGTCCTCCTTGCTGGTCTCATTCTCCTCGTTCTCAATCAGAATGCCCACCAATTCCGCATTCTGGCGTTGTAGCTGAAATAACTCAGACGTCGCGGCTCTGAGTTCTAAAATAGCTGTGTCATCGGCATAGCACAAGATGTTAGTGTTGCTAGTTGTAGTAGTCACTGTATCCACATCGTTCATATAAATAATGAATAATGTTGGTCCCAGTATGCTACCTTGAGGAACGCCGAAGTTGATGAGTATTGACTTAGGATGTTAGGATGTTGATTTCTTTGAAGAAATCTCGCAAAGATTCTCTATTACCTAGCTTATAAATAAATCGGTTCGCTCTCTTCTGCAAAATGAAGATGGTCTCAATGTCAGCAGCCCATCCCCATAGTAGTATGCAGTAGGTTATAATGCTATGGAAATAACCAAAATATTCAAGCCTAGCAGTTGTAACGTCAGTCAATTCCCTGATTATTTTAACTGCATATCAGTTTTGTGGGTCTATTGTATTAGAATAAGAGATTATTGTAAATGAGTAATAAATAAATACAAATACAAATATGCTGCGGAGCTAAGTCTATGTGCTAATTTTACAATATGGGGACCCAACTGTAGTTTGGAATCTATAGTGATGCCGAGAAATACAGTTTCATCTACTAGTTTTGGTTTGTCTTTCCCCAATACAATGTTACTCTCAACTTGCCTTACATTAGGTAAAGTGAATTTTATGCACTTTGTCTTTTTTGAATTCAGAAGCAAGATTTTGGCAGTAAACCAGTCTAGTACTCGCAAGAGAGCATTATTTGTTTCCTGTTAGTCATTTTCCTGTCTCCTAATTTAAAAAATTAGTGACGTGTCATCTGCAAATAATACTATCTCTGACATGTTTTGTACCATGAATGGTAAATACAATAAATACATACATATACGAGGAAAAGGAACGGACCCAGAATAGAGCCCTGTGGGACTCCCATCTTCACCTGAGAACCCGACGATTTTGTCCTATTAATGCCAGCTTTTTGAACCCTCCCTTCTAAATACGATCTCATAAGCTTAGAGCTATTGCCTTTTATGCCATAGTGTTTTAGCTTTAAGAGCAATGTTTCGTCGTCTACACAGTCAAATGCCTTGGACAGGTCACAAAAAACACCTATAGCGTCCCTACGATCTTCTCACGCATTAAAAATATGTTTAACTAACATGACTCCAGCATCTGTTGTCGACCGACCTTTTGTAAATCCTGCTGGCTATGGAGAATTTGATGCGCATTAAAGTGTGCCAGCAACTGACCCAATATGATCTTCTCAAATATTTTACGTAATACGGGTAGAACCGAGACCGGTCTGAAATTTGTAGGGTCACCCCTATCGCCGCCCTTAAATAAAGGTACTGCTGTGTTTCACGAGATCAGGGAAATATGGCTGTTACCTAGCGACTTACAAATTCTAGACAGCATTCACTCTGACTTCCTCAGTGTGGCGACCTCGGCGGTGGACACCTCATCTGCTATTCTTGTGGGAAGACTGTATGAAGGTGCGGCAATACTGTAAAAGAAATTACTGAAAGTTAGCGCTAATATACACCAAGATTAGTAGCAGTAGAAGTCACACTCCGCAATAACGAACCAATACTTATAGTTTGTGTTTATTCACCCACCTGTAAAACGGATAATTTCGATGAGTACGCTGAAAGTCTCGGAAAAGTCCACGGTATAATAGAGACCAGTAACTGTAATTCCTGTCTGATCTTGGGCTTCAATGCCCATCCCAGCAGCTCATTTGGTCGAGAACTGTCAAGTTTCTGTACAGAATACAGACACGAACAAATTGACCAGAAATTTCTACCAGCAGACTCATATACCTAGCTCAGTAACTCTCATGGCACCACATCATGGTTCGACCACTGCCTAGCAACCAAAACAATAAGTAAATGCGTTGAAAAGGTATCAATCGACTACAGCACTACATGGACAGATAACCGCCCATTGAAAATCCCCTGAAAGAACAAGGTTTGACTAAATTTTCCATATCAGGAACTATATAATATAATAACTATATAAAACACCTAATCAGTATGCTTGGAAAGCACGATCCTTACTTCAAAAAAAGCATTACACTAATAACATCGATAAATACATGAAAACGACATCCAGTCTATGGGATGCGTCGACAACCCCACAGCAATTAGATAGTTCATATAATATGTAAGTCAGAGTGATTTAACAAGCTGCACTTAAAGAAACAAAACGCCGATCAGCACCACATGGACAACATAGCACGGAATCTAAATGAAAAAAACCTCTCAAAATTTTGGAAAAGATAAATTCAATCTGTAAGGCTCGAAGCTCCCTACCATCCAATATAGATGGACGAACTCATAGAACATAGGGGTAAGCTATTTAGGATAGCTTCTATCTGTGTAAATGCAGAGGTCAATTCCTCAAATATTAGGTGAGATTGACCTATGAATGTTAAACATTGATGATTGGACATCGGCCTCCGCAAGACCATTGAAATGAGGAGCGTTTACGGGAGAGAAGTGAAATTCAATGTTCCGGCTAGCAGCCATGTCACATTTACCAGTCACGTCTAGATTGTAAACAGTTGACAATCTTAGTAGCAGCGGCAACGAAATTACGACCATTATCGCAGTAAATAATCCTAGGCACTCCTCTGCGAGAGCTGAATCGTTTTAATGGTTGTATGAAATCATCTTTGGATAGTTCATTTACTACTTCTAGATGTAGGCACTTATATCTAAAGCAAACAAAAATGCATAGATAGCATTCAGTTATCTTGCATCCTCGTCTCTTGCGATCTGTTTTAAGAAAAGAACCGGCAAAGTCAGTGCCAACAGTACTGAAAAGAAAGTCAGGTTCTACCCTATCAGTTGTAGTGTTATGCTACTTACATGCTATTCTTGCTTCCTATCCCTTAGCTCCAGCTTCACCATCAGTCTTTTTTGTTTGTCCTTCAGGGTACCTTGCTCTATTACGCTGGATACTTGGTGAGCTGTGCAGTTTATTATCTGGTATCACGTTTACTTCCATAGGACCCTGTAACGTTTTAAACCATTAGAACACATTAATAAATCATGTTCGCTCTGCATTTTCATGCTATCAGCACTTCTAAATCGATAGCGAAGCGGTTTACCTTTGGTGACCTTGTTTTTGGCTTTCTCCGAAACTCTGCAATCTCGGGCTTCGTGCGCGCTGGTGCGCTACTTTTTATATACATTGTTACTTCATTTACTTCATGGTTGTATTGTTGGTTTTCCGAATTACGAGCCTGAAAGGAAACTTTGACGTTTGTTGACGTCTTTGTTTATCTGGTTGTCATGGCAATGCCCATTCAAACAAGTTAGCGGTCTGATATGTTTGCTTTAATACTTTTACAAAAATACTCTTTCTCTCTTGGCCACTCACAAAAATTACGTTTAATTTAAATAATTTTTAGAACTCTCCAAAAAGGGTATAAAAGCGGAACATTTCTGAAATTCGAGAGTCTCACGTCAGCTTCTGAACTGGAAGTACCAGTTAAAGGCCTTATCCCGGGTTCGCACTACCCCGGGATCCTGCGAAGCCCTCAAACTCCTTCAAATCTTCAAATACTCCATCTACAACGGGATCCTGCGAAGCCTTCAAACTCCTTCAAATCTTCAAATACTCCATCTACAACGGGATTCTGCGAAGCCTTCAAACTCTCACAATCCTTCAAAACGACAATTTCTACAATGGGATCCTGCGAGCCGTAACTACAAGTACGCCGCTACCGTTCCTACAACGACGATTTCTACAACGGGATCCAGCGAGCCGTAGCTTCAAGTACGCCGCTACCGTTCCTACAACGACGATTTCAACAACATCTACAACAACAAATACATCTGCATCCTGGTCACTAACCCCACCGGTCTTCTACTCTTCGTGACCTCCGCTTCCTTTTTATACTTAATTTGTCTTTTATAAAACCTGTCTCACCTCATTCATCTTCATCTTCTTTTCATTTTTGTAAATTAATTCATTGTAAATAACCAATAAACTGTCACTCTAAATTTTATTCTGGTTGTTTTCTGTTAGGTTCTGGTTAGGTTCGTATCCTCACACGACATTTTGGCGCCCAACGTAAAAGTTCTTCTCCACTCTTCACCTTTTCTGCGCCTTGTCTCTTTCTCTTTGATTTGCTTTCTCTTTCACTCTTAAATCTTTATCTATTCATCCTTTTCACATTTTCCAAATTCTAAAACAAAACTTCATCTAGTTTTTCAACTCATCTGGATTATATTTAGGCCTACATTTAACTAACATTACTTCACTTCACTTCACTTCACTTCACTTCTATAACACTTAACTATACACTTAACTATAACACTTGACTCTACACTTAATTATAACAATGGAAAGGGTTATTAAGTACGAATTCCTTAACAAGGCCGAGCTCGAATACGAAGTAAAGATTAGATGTGAGGAACCAGCTAATACTGTTTTGCTTCTTAAAAAACAGGTTTTGCGTTTAGTTGCGAATTCTTACCCCGAAGACATTCTGACTTCTCCAGTTCCGATTGAGGATGACTTGTCTCAAATTGGTTCTACTCTGACTTACCTGGATTGTAAAATTGAAAAATTTTTACAAGGTGAAACCAAATATTTACGATTAATAGAAACTTTTATTAATCATGTTTTTTACAGATTGGAGCGAATAGATACGGACTTATATCCAGACTCTAAAGCTAGTTTCGACACTTTGAAGTTGAAATTTGACGATATTTCTAAACAGTTCGGATCCTTGGCTCCACCTTCAACTGCAAATCACTCTCCATCACTGGACCTTCCTGCTGAACCGACTGTCATGGAACCCCCTCTTGTTTCTCAAACTTCTGTCCAGACCCATACTCCGTATCCTTCACCACCACCTCAATCGTTCCCTCCAACTAACGTCTTCAAAGATCTGAAAAGACACACCTTCAATTGTAAAAGCTGTCCAAGATCCTTTCTTCAAAAACTTGAAGAATATAGCTTAGCTCGTGGCTTGTCCAGGGACTTATTGATTTCTCAGGCGTTCGAAATCTTCACCGACAATGCCCTTCATTGGTTCAGATTTAAATATAATCAGAATCCAAACTTAACTTGGAACGAACTTTCTTCTTTACTAATCAAAGACTTTGGTGGTTTTGATTATGATCATAAACTTCTAGAAGCGATTAGGAATCGTACTCAAGGTCGTGATGAACCTATCGTCATCTTTATATCCATCATGTCTGGAATGTTCGCTCGCCTTTCAAAAAGACTTTCTGAAACAGAACAATTGGAGATTATTTTGAGAAATATTCGCCCATGTTATTCAGTCTTCGTAGCTCTAAAAGACATTGACTCTATCGATTCTCTTCTGGCCACTTGCCAAAACTACGAAAAGTTCCTAGACAGAGACAAACAATTTAAAGAACCAAATTTGCAACAAAGTCCTCATGTTTCGGAATTCAACTACAAGCATTCCACTTCAAGTTCAGTTGACTCTCCAAACTCTTCTAATAACTCACGACCTTCTCCTCCCTTCATGAATAAATTCGCTCCAACCTACAAATACCCTTCTAGACAAGTTAATAGTCTCTCTCAAACTGCAGCTCCCCAAGAAAGTTCTTTTTGCGTTCGCTGTCGTAAACTGGGTCATACTTTGAACAGTTGCACTCAACCACGATTCGTGATTTGTTTCAGATGTGGTCTTAAGGGTGTTAAAACTGCAGAGTGCCCTACTTGTTCTCCCAAACCTAATACTAGTACAAAAAACTAACTGCTGATTTGAAGAGTAACTCAAATTTTGATAAGGACGAGTGGACTAATTGGCTCAAAACAATTCAAAACTTCTTTGCTTGCTACAAAATCTCTTCTACACTCTACTCCAAAGAACAAGATCTTAATCGTCCATTCCTTAATGTCAAAATTTATGACTTAACTTTATCTGGTTTACTAGATTCTGGCAGCTCAGTAACTATTCTGGGTAATAATTCTCATTTGGAAATTCTTAAACTGGGCTGCAAACTTTTCAAGTCAGATATTATTACTGTCTCTACTGCTAATAATCAAAAAATTAATTCCTTGGGTTATTTTGACTTACCTGTCCATTTCAATAACGAAACTCACTTGATTAAAGCTTATGTTTTCCCTGAAATATTCCCTTCTCTAATACTAGGTATCGACTTTTGGAGAAAATTTAATCTTCTACCTAGTGTTTTAACTTCTCTTAACTTTACAGATCCTAAGTGCTTGGCTATCGACACTAAAGATATTAAAGTTTTACCTTATGAGCATTTAACTCTTAATCAAAAGAACATCGCTAATGACATCATCCAACTCTTCAAGACAATCTCTTTTGAAGAAAAAGGTGTTCTGGGAAACACACACTTAATCACCCACAAGATTGACACTGGTGATTCTCTTCCGATCAAACAAAGATGTTACAGACTGTCTCCTGAAAAACAAAAGGCTTTAATTAATGAAGTTGACAAGATGCTGGGATGGAACGTCATTGAACAATGCGAAAGTCCATGGTAATCTCCAGTCCTCATCACTCCAAAGAAGAATGGGGAATGGCGTTTCTGCGTAGATAGCAGGAAGCTTAACTCAGTTACACGTCGTGATGCTTATAGTCTGCCTCTAATAAGCGAAATTTTGGACAACCTGAGAAATGCCAAACACTTATCAAGCATCGACATTGCGAAAGCATTTTGGGAGATTCCCTTGAATACTGCTGATAGAGATAAGACAGCATTTTATGTTCCTGGAAGAGGTATGTTCAGATTCAAAGTAATGCCTTTTGGTCTCACTAACTCACCTGCAACTCAACAAAGATTAATGGATACGCTATTTAGTCCTGAATTTGAGAACAAGGTATTTTGCTATCTGGATGACATCATTATTATTAGTGAGACTTTTGAGGAGCACATATCGCTTCTCATGAAAGTTCTGGAAAAACTTTCAAATGCAAATCTGACTATTAATTTTGAAAAGAGTCAATTCTTCAGGAAAGAACTGAAATACCTTGGTTTTCTAGTGGACGAGTATGGTCTACGTGCTGATCCAGATAAATAAAGGCTATTCTAGAATATCCTGTACCTACTTGCAGAAAAGAAGTTCGAAGATTCATAGGCAACTGCAGCTGGTTTAGAAGATTCATTCCAAACTTCAGCACTATCGCCTCTCCACTCAACCAACTAACCTGTTCCGGGAAGAACGCTCCTAAATTTTTATGGAATTCCAAGGCTGCAGCTGCTTTCGAGAAACTTAAAGAAGCTTTGGTAACTGCTCCTGTCCTTGCTTGCCCTAACTTCGAACTACCCTTCTCTGTACATTGTGATGCATCAAATTATGGCATAGGAGCAATGCTTACTCAACATCAAGATGACAAAGAAGTCGTGATTGCTTACAAGAGTAAAGCACTAAACAAAAATCAACAAAACTACTCAACTACTGAAAGAGAAACATTAGCTGTAATAACTGCGCTAGAACATTGGAGATGTTACCTAGACAATGGTAAGGAATTTACAATATATACTGACCACACTGCACCTAAATGGTTTCAGAACTTATCGAATCCATCTGGAAGACTTGCTCGCTGGACTCTACGCTTATCATGTTTTAATTTTGTCCTGAAACATAAAAAAGGAAAGGATAAAGTTGTTCCTGACCTTTTATCAAGGCATAAGCATAAAGAACGTCCTGTTACACAAGAAACTTCACCTCAAGGTGTACATCCTATTACGATTGAAGAACCACCTGATCGTGAACTTGAACACTACAACAAGATTTTTCTTGGATGCTCCAACAACCCAGACGCATATCCCAACTACACTATCAGGGATAACAAACTTTACCGCTGCATCCATTCTTCCGATTGTCTAAACGACGACTTTATTTGGAAAGAAGATTCCACTTCCACTGCCACAAGATAGACATGCACTTATTGAAGTTAGCCATGGTTCCCCTTCAGAACTCCACCTTGGTATCTTCAAAACATTCAAGAAAATATCTTTAAAATACTATTGGCCGGGTATGTTTAAGGACATTGCCAATTTAATCTCGACATGTGAAACCTGCTTAACCTACAAACACCCTAATCATTCTCCCTATGGTCTTATGGGTAAACCTAAACTTTGCTCCAGACCTTTTCAAACTATATCCTTGGATCTTATGGGTCCATTGCCTATGACCCGGAGAAGAAATCAGTATATTCTGGTAATTAACTGCAATTTTACTAAATATACTATGATTTTTCCCCTTAAACGGGCTACTTCAGCTAATATCATTAATGTCTTAGAAAAATCAGTGTTTCTAGTTCATGGCATTCCCCAAACTATAATAATGGACAACGCAGTCGCGAGAATTCCACTCATTCTTAAATTCTTATAACGTTCCTTGTATTTTTCACACAGTTTTATATTGTCCTCAGGTTAATCTTACAGAGAAATTTAATAGTACGATTATTACAGCTCTAGCATCCCTAGTAGGAGACGATCATAGATCCTGGGACAACCATCTTACTAAGATTCAGTTCGCAATGAACAGCGCTACAAACGTTGCTACTGGCTTTACTCCAAACTTTTTAGTCTTTGGTAGGGAAACAATACCTTGCGGTTCCTTCTATACTCCAACTCAGAATCTCGAGGAATTGATATTTATGCCTCGTGATATTTACGCGTCTAATGCTGGTCTCCTCTCATCTATCTTTCACAGAGTTCAAACTAAACTTCACATAGCTCACGCTAAAAATAGCGCTCGCTATGATCTTCGCCGGACTTTTAAAGAATTTAATGTGGGAAATACTGTTTGGCGTAAAAACCATGTTTTAAGCAATGCTGGCGCTTACTTTAATGCTAAACTGGCCCCTAAATTCATTGAGTGTAAAATAGTAACCAAACTTTCACCATTGGTATACGTTCTAGAAGACCCTAACGGAGTTAGAGGCAGGTGGCACATTAAAGACATTAAATCTTAAATTTTCTTGACTTCTATTAACTGTTACTTTGTATATATGTATAAATATCACCATCATTTTCACCTTAATATTTTATTTCTTCCTTTAATCTAGTATTCTTCAACACATTTTACTCTAGGACCTCGAATTTTCGTTGGTTAGTCTTCACCTATTTTTTTTTAAATCTTTATTTCAGACACATCTCGTTGGCGATGTGGCTGATGTCTGGCTTCGAGCTCTACCGCTCTGGCCGTTCTTAATCTTTTCTTAAGGCAAAGCGACTAAAGCTACCTTGGGATTAATTTGTTTCTCTTTACCTCTACTTATTTATTTTTTTTCACGCAGGAGCGGATGACAACTCCTTAAGTAAGCCTGAATGTCCTTACGAAAACACACTTTTAGAGTGGTAGTCATTGAATGTGAACTCCACCCTTACCGGCATGAAGATGATGAATGTAAGAGATGGTATATCTGATTTTGCCTGGTGGTGTCTGTTTCTGCAAAGCTGTATTTTTATGGTTTATTTTTGTACATATCAAGATTTTTGCTGAGTCAAAAATTTTTCCAGGGTCGGAGGGAAAATGTAGTGTTATGCTACTTACATGCTATTCTTGCTTCCTATCCCTTAGCTCCAGCTCCACCATCAGTCTTTTTTGTTTGTCCTTCAGGGTACCTTGCTCTATTACGCTGGATACTTGGTGAGCTGTGCAGCTTATTATCTGGTATCTCCTTTACTTCCATAGGACCCTGTAACGTTTTAAACCATTAGAACACATTAATAAATCATGTTCGCTCTGCATTTTCATGCTATCAGCACTTCTAAATCGATAGCGAAGCGGTTTACCTTTGGTGACCTTGTTTTTGGCTTTCTCCGAAACTCTGCAATCTCGGGCTTCGTGCGCGCTGGTGCGCTACTTTTTTATATACATTGTTACTTCATTTACTTCATGGTTGTATTGTTGGTTTTCCGAATTACGAGCCTGAAAGGAAACTTTGACGTTTGTTGACGTCTTTGTTTATCTGGTTGTCATGGCAATGCCCATTCAAACTAGTTAGCGGTCTGATATGTTTGCTTTAATACTTTTACAAAAATACTCTTTCTCTCTTGGCCACTCACAAAAATTACGTTTAATTTAAATAATTTTTAGAACTCTCCAAAAAGGGTATAAAAGCGGAACATTTCTGAATTTCGAGAGTCTCACGTCAGCTTCTGAACTGGAAGTACCAGTTAAAGGCCTTATCCCGGGGTCGCACTACCCCGGGATCCTGCGAAGCCTTCAAACTCCTTCAAATCTTCAAATACTCCATCTACAACGGGATCCTGCGAAGCCTTCAAACTCCTTCAAATCTTCAAATACTCCATCTCCAACGGGATCCTGCGAAGCCTTCAAACTCTCTCAATCCTTCAAAACGACAATTTCTACAACGGGATCCTGCGAGCCGTAACTACAAGTACGCCGCTACCGTTCCTACAACGACGATTTCTACAACGGGATCCAGCGAGCCGTAGCTTCAAGTACGCCGCTACCGTTCCTACAACGACGATTTCAACAACATCTACAACAACAAATACATCTGCATCCTGGTCACTAACCCCACCGGTCTTCTACTCTTCGTGACCTCCGCTTCCTTTTTATACTTAATTTGTCTTTTATAAAACCTGTCTCACCTCATTCATCTTCATCTTCTTTTCATTTTTTTAAATTAATTCATTGTAAATAACCAATAAACTGTCACTCTAAATTTTATTCTGGTTGTTTTCTGTTAGGTTCTGGTTAGGTTTGTATCCTCACACGACACAGTAGACAAGTTTCCTATTATGTTAAACATTGTGTTCCCTTTGAAGCGACAGACAAAACAGTTTCTTGCTACATACCTAGCTAGCTTACGACGTCTGATAGGCCAGTAACGCTCACGGTTAGAAGAGAGTAGATGCTGCGGTCCAACATGCAAGAGCTGAGTGTCTCTAGATTGGAAAATTAATTTAGTTAAATAGTGATCAGATTTTATAACAACAGGATGTCTTTTTTCATAGGGGTAGTCTGAGGTATCAATGCGTCCTCCAACGCAAAGTAGCCCTGCATCGTCTACAAAAGGATTTAATGAGCACAGGTGAGTACTAGTTTTAAGTGGTTTATTTGATTATAGATAGGTTATTTATTTAGGGAATGAGATTTATTTTGAGCTATTTTAGTGAGTACAGTTATGGATTTTTCCAGTTCATGAACTTGTAGAGTTCCCGTTAGCTTAACAGTCTGATTTTTATAATTATGGATAAATTTATAGGCCCTGGCATATACTCTTTGTAATTTTGAGTACTTTCTTTTAAAAACTAACTAAGGGCACCATAGGTGCATCCCCCGCCACCAAAGCGGGCAAGGTAGGTCAACTAGCTTTTTGCCTAAAGAGACGGCCCCAATGCTTCAGGTTCCTTGGGAAAGGAAGGACCATGCCATTATAGAACCAAATCCTTGACCTCTTGGAGTTCTACACCTCGTGAAGCGAGGCCTGCGGGATTTGCAGTGGTGGGAACATCGCGCTAAGCTTTAAGGTCGGTGAGTTCACCTATAGCCGCTATTAGGTTTGCTACCTACAGTCCAGAAGACGCAGCGCTTTAGTTCTAGTCTTAGAGTTTTTTTGACAGCAGAAATCAACCCAGCATAGCACCGCAGAGCTCTAAACGCGGGATAGTGCAAGCTTTGATGGGAGCTACACGGTCCTTGGCACAGAGTAGGTTGACATGCACGTTGCCATTCATATCTACAGATCTGAGGTAGATACAGCTTCCGTAGGCTAGCTGCGATGCATCACAAACACAATGAAGTTCAACTTCTCATGAATTAATGGCTAGAACCTGTCTTGGGATTTTCAGAGACGATAGAGTGCTAAATTGTCGACTGAACTTTACCCAAACAACTTGGATTAAGTAGGAAACGGGTTCATCTTAATCTATTTTTTCGGCACAGAGTTTCTGGAGTAATATTTTTGCACAGGGACAATAAGCCTAGGGGGTCAAAGATTTTAAAGGTTGACGACAAAATACTTCTTTTAATGAAGATCGTGTCAGGTGAATATACGAGAGAGAGAAAGAGTATGAGAAGACCAGCCAATACCTCTAAAGGCATTTGTGATAACTAGATCTTCAGACTTGGTAGATTCGGCAGCTAGAAGATTAGGTAAGTTAGATCGATACTTTCTGAGTGGGAAACTGCTTTTTGCTAGTAAATCGGAGACCGAGCGCTGAATGTAGCGTAGCTCTTCTTCAGTGTCAGCTCCAGTTATGAGATCATCGCAATAAAATCTCGTATAATAGTTTTAATTTTAGAGTAGATACATTCCGCTGCTACAGTCGCCGATCTGCCAGATGCACCTAGTACTAAGAAAGCTGGAACTTGCAAATCCGTAAGTTGTCGTGTTTAAGTTTAAAGTACGAAGATTTTCGTTTTCTTAGCGCCCTATAGTATGAGCTGGAGGTTGCGATCCGATTCTCTTATTGTTGTAGCACGGACTCGTAGATACCTTGGGAAATGCCCACTACGGACTTTAGAAAGCTATCCCGTAAGTGTACTCCTTCCACTTACGGGATAGTTTTCTAAAGTATATTGAGGCTGGTTCGTGTTTATATCGAATTAATTATTAAGGAGCGGTAATGACACTTTTTTTGTTATTGTTCACATCGACAGCTGACACACACTCGATTTGGATTGTTTATGGCCAGACTGCTTTGGGCGCCCTCTTGGTCCATTATCAAGGACAAGAAGACTAGATCAGACCGGGTGGTAATCCCAGTATCGACCCACAGAGGGCGCATCCCAAGGCATCCGTAATCGCACTATACTGGCGCAAACATGCGCCCGCGCTTTGTTAGGTCGGTAGAGCTTTCAAAATAGTTATGCAATGAAACGGATGTATGAGGCTAAATAAACATAAAGTATGACAACGCAGTAACTAATAAATTTAAACAAAGGAAATGAAGGTATGATATTGGATAATAGCATCCGATTGACGAAGAATGAAGTGAGCTTAACATTAAATGAAGATAAAAAATAAACTTAAATAACCGCTCAGGTCAAAGAACTTAAAAACATAAATTGACACCTTGGTCAAGGACGCAAATTATTAATTGTCACTTTGATCATTTAAACAAACAATAAACGGTTTCATTATTATCTACATTCAATTAATAGTACGTAGTATGCGGGGGTCGCTCTACAGATATTTTGCGCTTTACCCACAAGGGAGGATAATAAATATTGTACCCTCTCTGTGTCGGAAAGCTCCGTGTTCTCGTGTATTAGCATGTTGAAAGTCTGTATGAACAGGGGCCAGTCACTTAGTTCGCCATTAAATAGTTTTAGTTCGCGCATCCAACTTTATGTGAGAAGCGCGCAAGACTGCGGGGGCGGATTCTCTGACTGTCTTTCGCGCAGATAGTTGACTGCCCCGGGTGGATATTATGATGTTATACAGGTCGGTGAAAGACCAAATGTACTCTTAGTTTGGATCAATATTATCAACAATACCAAGAATATTTATTTCTTTTACCAGTTCCATATATTCTTTCCGTATATCGTCAATATTCAGACATTTTACGATAAAGCTGTTGATCGCGCTTTCATCTTGGTCGAAGTTCGGAATTTCATCATGTATCATCTGAATCCGTTGAAAATACGACGCTCGTTGCGCTTCCAGCATATACCTCTTGTCTTTCACCACTTTTCCTTTCGTTGGGGGATCTTCCTTGTTTTTACTCATTGCGAAGTCAGATAAGCCTGAGGGAGCTGAAACTGATTATTCACCTGGATCTACCAGGTGTTAAAAAATCAAATCTTCATGCACAAAATTCTAAACACTTAGATTGGGAGTGTTAGTAGCAAAGAGTACGCTAGCTGTACTCTATACTTTCTTAAGTAGGCTTTATTACAATCTAGAGTCAAAGAGGTCGGTCATAGATAATATGTACCTAGTAGGTCACAGTGACAGTCAGTGACATATGAGATGCGATGCTGTTTTTCAAATTGTTGTCATGTTGTTATGTTATTGAGCACGTTACCATGACAACGATGGATGAGTTGCCGATTTGATTATGCGGATGGATGGAAATGATTCAGGATATGTAGATGCAGATAACAGAGTGATAAAACGATGATTCGAATGACCAGAATTTGTTGTATCACGGACTCGTGGATACCCTGGGAAATGCCCACTCGGATAGAAGGGGGACTTACCGTTAGGTGGATCTCGGCTGCCATTCCAGGGCAATGGGAATTCGAGTAGGTCGCAATAGGAATTCGGGGAGTCCGGGATAGCTTTCTAAAGTATATTGAGGCTGGTTCGGGTTTATATCGAATTAATTATTAAGGAGCGGTAATGACACTTTTTTGTTATTGTTCACATCGACAGCTGACACGCACTCGATTTGGATTGTTTATGAACAGACTGCTTTGGGCGCCCTTTTGGTCCATTACCAAGGAAAAGAAGACGAGATCTAACCGGGTGGTAATCCCAGTATCGACCCATAGAGGGCGCCTCCCAAGGCACGCACTATACCGGCGCAAACACTTATTTTTGCTTGACCATACATCTTCCCTATATCTCCCGAAAGGATGTAGTGATACTGACAAAATCGAAGAAGAATGTCAAACAATGAATCCTGCATTGGGGAGTCTACCATTTGGAGTTCATTGATAGACTGGAAGTAGTGGGTTTGGACCACAGATATCGAGAGATAGGTTGAGGGGCGTGGCATGTGCGAACAAATGTAGCTCCGACAGGTTCGATATTAAAAATTCTCGGTTGTCACCGGGCGACCGCAGTGATGAATTCATTTCCGTTGTTTTTCTAAAATGCCGACCTGTGCAATACTCACGTGCAAAAATAGAAGCGAGATTGTGAACTCCAAGAACGCCGGTGTCACATATCACTTGTAAGTCTCATTCTAACTATTATTTCTTCTTAAAACACAAGAAATAAACATTATTACGAAAATAAATCATTCGCGGAAAATTCGTCACGAATTGACATTAAAGTGACAATGTCATGATTACGACTGAGACTGCCGTGAGAGGGCGCTGCTACGTAAACATCGTAAAAGATATCGTTCCGTGATAAAAGTAATTCAAAAATATAAACAACCTGAAACTACAATTAAGTTCAGTGTTATTGTATGAAATAAGTGTAAAACTATATGGAAACGTGAAGAATCCAGTGACTTTATGTGATAAAATGACATTATGAACCAGAATAAAATCATAAATGCAGTGCAATAGTGGCAATCAGTGAACAATAACAATTAAGTGACATAAGGAAGAAATACATTAATTAATACAATTACATTAATCAAATTCATCCCCAATTCATTGCAATAATTTATAATTTACCATAACATAACGTCTTTTGTTGTGGTGACAAGCGTCAGTGCAAAGTCCGCTGACGGCTGATCGATCGATCACCTAGCATAGCAACAACAAGGTCGCAGTATCGCTCGCACTACGTAAACCATAATTTCGCAACGCCTTCATCGAGCGGTGATACCGCCCGACGAAGAGACCAGCTTTCTACGCAGGAGACCCGGGTTCGATCCTCGCATCGCACATCATTTTTTTTAACAACACTTTTTTATTTTTTACATACAAAAAATTGGCCCCAGAGAACATTTTTATGATTGTTATTTCTTTTTTTTTCTTTTTGGTTAAAAAGAATAATAATTGAAGTATGATGGACTCGGAGAGCAATGTTCGCCAAACGAGAGGAAATATGATGAGGTCTGGCTCCAACAACGACGATGAATCACTCTCCCTTTCGGACTGCTATTCGGACTCTAAAAGTCTACCAGATTTATTGACATATGATGGAGCAAGCGCTCTAAACACTGCCGTGCTGCAATTGACGTCAGAACTTGAGGCAGCTAACGCAGATGTTGATAGACTCATGCTGGAAAACATGGCTCTACAGAAACAGCTAGATAAAAGTAATGGGCAAATCAGCGTTCTAAAGCAAGTATGCTACGCCCCCGCAAGTGCCAAGAAAAGCAATACTTTGAAAAAGAGAATTCTGAAAATATTGACTCCAGAACAATCAGAACAAAGTAACCAAGGAATCGATTTAAATGATACGGTAAAGGACCTATTGACTGACCTAAATATTGATAACCAAAAACAAGAAACAAAAGAAGATGTCACAGATTCATCGACACTACATACTACCAGTACTCAGACAGAAGATGGACCGGAAAAACAACAGCAGCAAGTAACCGATAAAATGCTATCAATTCAAAATCCGAGCAAACCAAATAATGAAAATATAATTAAAGAAACTACGAGACAAGAAAACAGAACTAAGCGTATATATATATTTGGTGGCGCAAACTGTGCCGGACTATCACACCAACTCCAGGAGTCACGCAGTGATACACGCACCGGGAAGAATAAATATGAAATCACGTCGTATGTCACATCGGGAGGCACCGCAGAAGAAATTGGAAAGGCGACGAAACTCTATTCCTATGAAAAGAACGACAAAATTATTCTTTCATTCGGGCAACATGATAGTAACCCTACGAAAATGATTCTAGAAATTGGGTACATTTTAAATAAGCTTAAAGACTTTGAAGTGTTACTGCTAAGTGCAAGAAACAGTCAATATCTAAATGATAGTAAAATAAGTGATACATTGAAATTAATTTGTAACAACAGACCTGGATGTACTTTCATTGATCTCAATTGTAAATCATATTATGGAGGCCAATGGAAATCTGCTTGCTCCACCATCAACGAATGTGTGGATCAACTAGATTATGACAGGGAATATCTCACATATAATAAAAATAATAAAAATCTAAAAAACCATAAAGTCAACAAACAAATAACTCCTAAACAAAAACAAAACCACATAAAGAAAGGAACTATACCATATTATTTCCGGAAAGTCAACACAAATAAAATAGACGAAACAAAAAAAACACCCAAAACCACACGTATTCAAAACTGTTCACAAAAGGGTACCATACCGTATTACTTTCGAACAGTAGCCAAAAAACAAACAAGCACAACCAATGAGTCAAACAAAAGCATCAGAGTGACCCATACTTCACCATGTAACCAGCTTTTTCGAGACCAATAATAGCTCAAAACTGATAATCCTGCACCAAAATATTCAAAGTGTACTCCCAAAAAGGGAATTAATCGATATGACTATGGCGGAATTGACAGAATCGGGTAATGAACCAGACGTAATCTGTCTAACGGAGACATTTGTAAAATCAGGTGATGAAATAAATATAAGATTAGCAGGTTATGACCTAGCTACCAACTTTTCTCGAAATAAGAAAAGAGGCGGGTCTTGCATTTTAGTGAAAAACAGTACTGCATATAAACGTTTAAAAATGGTTGACGAACTGGCTGTGTCTAGTGTATTTGAATGCTGTGGTATTGAGCTAACAGATCATAACATTATATTAGTATGCATATATAGGATTACGGAGGTAAAAAAAATTCTAGATCGCTTGGAATTATTACTCTTTTCCATAAACAAAACAAATTGTTATAGCTGGTGACATAAACATTAATACATTAAAACCTGTCATTAATACCAGACATTTAACAGATATTATTAATAATTATAAATTGACATTTCATATTGACGAGCCCACCAGACAAGCATCTTGCATTGACCACTTAATCAGTAGTATCAGTCATGCTGTAGGATCAGTGATCCCGTTGGGATTATCTGACCATGAAACAGCACAATTGCTCTTGATCCCCGTAAAAAATAAAAAAGCTATGCCTAAGGCTACATACATTCATAAAAGAGACTATGGTGGTGATAACATTAGGAAGTTTCGTGAATGTCTCCAATGCTTATCGTTCGCAGAAGTTTACGAAGAATCTGACCTCAATAAGGCATTTGAAAAATTTCATGAATTATTCTGTTTGTTTTATAATCTTTGTTTCCCAACAATTATCGTAAAAAGGAACATGGAGGTCAAACCAAAATGGATTTCAAAAGGACTAAGAATCAGCAGTAAAACAAAAAGATCTCTAAGATATAATTTTTACAAACAAAGAACACAATATAACAAAAACAGATATGAAAAATTCTCAAAAATATTAAAAAAATGTATCGTACAATCACAGACACAAGCAAATAATAAATATGTACAAACTAGTAAAAATAAATGTAAGGCATCGTGGAATGTAGTAAAAAATGAATCAGGAAATCAACAAGCATCACATTTCATACATCAAATTAGTCATGAGGGTACTATAGTTCAGGAAGCAACTGGAATAGCTCAAACATTCAATGAATACTTTATAAAAATCTCTAATAAGGTTAACCATGACTTGGCTCTCACCGGCGGAAGTCATCGGATAAGTGAGAGTATTTTTCTTAAGCCTTATGATAGTAACGTTGTGTCAAAACTAATAATGTCGTTAAATAACACCAATGCAGAAGGTTTTGATGGTATATCTACCAAAATAATTAAGGCATGTTGCTTGGAGATATCGCCTGTTAAACTATTTGATAAACCTGTCTCTAGAAACAGGAAATTTTCCTAACAAACTGAAAATATCTGTCGTAAAGCCGTTGTACAAAAAGGGTGAGAGATCAGAAATAGGAAATTATCGTCCAATCACACTCACGCCTGTGTTGTCAAAGGTTTTTGAAAAAGCGATGCATGTAAGATTAAATGATTTTTTCACAAAATATAATGTATTAAAATCAGAGCAGCATGGCTTTCAGAAAAATAAATCGACCACCTTGGCAACTTTCAAACTAGTAGACCAAATTGTTCACAATATAGACGTCAAAAACTATAGTACAGTGCTATTTTTTGATATGTCCAAAGCATTCGATTTTGTTGCACATGAGTTATTGCTATCGAAACTCGAGGCTAATGGTATAAGAGGCTTAGCACGAAACTGGCTACAGACTTACTTGGACGATAGGGTGCAGAGTGTAGAAATAAGTCGTCTTAATGATAGCCATGTCGTTAAATGCTATAAATCCGAGCTAGAATGTAATAAATTTGGCGTTCCTCAGGGCAGTGTACTCGGGCCTCTTCTTTTCTTAATTTATATAAATGACCTGCCGGAAGTCACTAATCAAAGCTGCATTTTATTCGCTGATGATATATCAATAAATGTAACTCGCGTGATTACTGATGACATTTCACTTCATGAATTTGACATTAATACAACTATTACCTCTATAATTAATTGGTTAAATAATAATAATCTGCAAGTAAATTTAAATAAAACAATGTATATAAATTTTAATAACTTTGACAAATATAACAGGAACATGACATTAAATATAAATTATAACGGACAAATTCTAGAGGAGGCTAATAGTGTGACATTTTTAGGTATAGTAATTGATCGACATTTGAATTGGAAAGATCAAATTAATAAAATATGTAATAAGATAAACAGATTTATTTTTGTGCTAAGACGTTTGCACAAAACAGCCGAGAAAAAAACCGCACTGCTTGCCTATCATGGGTATGTAGAATCCGTCATAAGATATGGTCTGATAATTTGGGGTAACGGAACTGAAATTAACAGAGTATTTATTGCCCAAAAAAAATGTTTGCGTGCTATTTGTGGTATGGCACCATATGAGTCCTGCAAACAAACATTTAAAAAATTTAAACATCTTACCGGTACCCTGTCTTTATATACTTGAAATCGGTAAATTCGTTAAGTCAAATCCTGAACTTTTCGTAAAAGCTCATGATTATTTCTCGAGGAACTCTAGAAACCCGAACAGGCTTGTATTTAATCACACACCAAGAACAACACTGTATTTAAAAAATTGCTCAGCAATGTGTGTGATTGTGTATAACAAAATACCAGATGACATAAAAACGTTGCCACTCAACACTTTTAAACGCAGATTATTCTATTGGCTTCTGCAAAACTGTTTTTACTCTTTGGACGAATTTCTGAACTTCAAACGTAGGTGAAACTGGTCTTGGCTTTTGTTGTTTTGTTTGTGTTTTTAATTTATACAATTTATGTGATTTAATGAGAATAGACTAAAACTAGATCTCAAACATTTGCATGCTACAATTTAATAGCTGATTAAGGCGTTCAACTTTCATGTTATTTAAGAGCTCTTTTACCCTTATCTTTGCAAATAAATTTCTTATTTCTTATTTCATGTTGTTCTAGCTAAGTTTGTTGCTACATTGCTTGTTTTGTATCTTAATTTCACTTCGTATTGCCAAGCTAACACGCAATG
The DNA here is from genome assembly GCA_949825045.1 of Argyresthia goedartella. Taxonomy (NCBI): domain Eukaryota; kingdom Metazoa; phylum Arthropoda; class Insecta; order Lepidoptera; family Argyresthiidae; genus Argyresthia; species Argyresthia goedartella. The sequence continues at coordinate 20,921,712 of OX463810.1, forward strand.
AATATTTCACACTTATCTAAGTACGAAAGCAAAGATGCATCGTGATACGGAGGCGAACTGTCACACGCAAACAGAGACGACATATAGTGATGGGGATACTGATAGCAGAATTATGTTTTTGAATCGATCGATTTTATCATTCCGCAATTACTAATATAGATAATGTAATAATATAGTTATTTTATTACTCATAATACGTAAGTTTATTGTTAGTTATTCCAATGATTGCCAAACAGGCAGTTTAGATTTTAAGTTTGTTGAAAACCTCGCCCGACGAAGGATAATGGGGTGTTATAAGTATTGATCGGAAATTCCGATGCTTTCAGTCAGGTCCGAAGAGAATTTCTCGGCTAAGTCCGAATCAGAATGAACTCCGTTCACAGTTATTCTACCTTCATAAACCTCTTTGCCTCTCTTTCTAGCTGTAAGGATTCTGTTGAAAAAAATAAGAGAGGCAAAGGGGTCTCTGGAGGCAGAACAACTGTGAACGGAGAATACACGGGTAATTTCGATGCAAAAAAGTCGGGATAAGGGGGTTCTATAGTTATTAGTCCGATTTGACTCAAAATCTATTGTTCGATTCCAAATCGATATTCGATCGATGGTTTCGGAACGGCCATTTTGAATTTGACGTTGCTGCCAACCTGGCAGTTTTTGACAACTGACAGACGAAAGCCCTCGCAATGTAACGCGTATTGATTAGGGTATTGAATTTAAATCGCAAGCCATCTGGAATGTATTCGGGTTCCCCTCAGGATTGTCTATATAGCTGAGTGTGTTGTGGTTCCCCGAACCAGATAAAGTTCGCATTTACGTGGCCGATTGGTTTTTCCCACGTAACATAACCTGTGTTGGAACACTGTGCTCGTCGAAGCTGGCCTGCCAGTCATACCTGGTTGGCTGAAGAACCTGTCTACCAAGAAGAGCCTAGGGTGCACCCGGGCCTTGCAGAGAGACAGGAGTTTGACGGGAACGAAGCACAGACCAGGTTAGATCGACTCCATAAGTATTAGCTCGGTGAATCGCCGACGTTCACACTTCTTGGCATCTGATCGCTACGCTACCTCGTAGCTGATGGGCCCCTGCGAGGTCATTAGGTGCCGAGAAGCCTGAACCATTTTGGTAACAAGAGCGTGGTTTCCTGAGATTTGCAGCCGTCAAGGGCTCCAGGAACCCACGATTTGGGACTATCAATCTGTAGGTATAGGCGGTTATTAGCTAACTTGGTGTTGTTCCTGTATCCACATAGATTGGTAGTATTGTAAGCTATAAGTCTATTGTTGGTAGTAGACAGACAGATATTACAGTTTTCCCTAAATGACCAGTTGTACTGAGATGTGACTCAGAATAGTAGGTACTCAACTTAGGTACATTGTAGGTGAATTTGAAATTTGCATTGAAGTACCAGTTAGTCAATCTATTAGTGGTCTAGTAATGCTAATGAATGTTTGGTTAACATAGGTAGTTACATCTATTGATAGCAGGCTATTACATTGTTTTCAGTTTATAGCAATTTATAACTTGAACTAATATTGACTATCTGTGTGTGTTATAATGATAAAGGGAAACTAAATTGTATTTACAGAATTTATATAGATATAAAACTCGGTTCCTATTGTTTAAGGAAAACAGCATTGTTTAAGTTGTGGTTTAGGGTTCCCTCGTTTGGGTTATAGACTGGAGGGTCCAATAAAATTGAGTTACTGCAAATTGTGAGTAAGTATCGTTCCGATCATGTCGTTATCTGAAATCCAGAAGGGTGTTTCTAAGGAACTCAGATGGTTTTCCTCCGCACACGGTCTGATAGACCGTTTAGATAGGCATGATGTGGTATTGGAGCGGTCTATGGACGTTAAGGAACGTTACAATAGGGTGCTCGAATTGTCCGCGCAGGCGGAATCGGTTGATGGTTGCGCACCTGACAGGCTGTCACGGTTGCTAGGGGATGTCGACCAATGTATGGAGATGGCAGCTGCTATCACGCAGAAGGCTGCGGACATACGTAGACAGCGCGAGTCCAGCCATGGTGGTGACATCGAAGCACCTCTGCCGCTTCAGGGTTCAGGGTCCAGGTTACCGGCCATAACTATGCCTACTTTTGACGGAGTGTCCGGTGAATGGATGAGCTTCATCAATCTGTTCGACAGTTTGGTGCACATGCGATCGGACATTACCAAGTCTGTCAAGATGGCTCAGCTGGTGGCAGCATTGAGGGGTGAGCCTAGGGAGCTGGTCGCTCATTTGACAGTTACGGAGGGTAACTATGAAACGGCCAGACAATTGTTGGTCAGACGTTACCATAACAAACGGAGGTTGGCCGATGCCCAACTGAACCGTTTGTTTAGTATCCCGGTAGTGAACAAGGTCGGGGCCATACAGACGGAGGTTTTGAACCCGTTGTTGTCCGTCACCAAGGCTCTAGAGAATCTTGGACTTCCGGTTGGTGAATGGTCGTACCTACTGCTGTACATTGTACTTTCCCGCCTACCCGCTGACGTGCAGACTCGTTTCGAACAGTCTCACGGGAGGTCGGCCGAGGACCTGCCCGCCTTCTCCGACTTGGTCGGATTCTTGGAAGAGGAGGCTCGACGGGCAGAGAATTTGGGGTTGACGGTCACCCATCCTTCGGAGCCACAGAGAGCTGCCGGGAGCGCTGTGAGTAGGGGCCCTCCGACGAGGAAGGACCGCACCAACCGGCAGTCGTATGGGACTGTGAGTGCATTGACCCCACATAGTGAGACCTGCCCATGTTGTAGGCAGATTGGCCATGCTGTGGCCAATTGCAATAAGTTCGGGGAACTTAGGGTTGAGGGACGGCGCCGGATGGCCAAGCAGCGGAGCTGGTGTTTCCTGTGCCTCGGGCCACACATGGCTAGGGACTGCACGCGTACCAAAATGTGCGGATATTGTGGTGGGGCCCACAACAATCTGTTGTGCATGAACCGGTCCGGCCAAAAGCCTCCACAGGGCCGTATCCAGGGTGACACGGCATGGGGCCCTGAGAATTCGTTTGCGACTCGGAGCGCAACTCAGGGGCCAATGTCCCCACGTGCACAGGGCGGTACTGGGGTGCAGGGCCGCACTCAGGGTCATCACATGGGGGGCCCTGAGTTTTCGGTTGCGACTCAGCATCCGACTCAGCGGGCAATGGGGCCACAAGCACGCAGCCACCCAGGGGTGCAGGGCCGCACTCAGGGTCATCACATGGGGGGCCCTGAGTTTTCGGTTGCGACTCAGCATCCGACTCAGCGGGACATTGGGTATGTTGAGCAGGCCGTAACGGGCGGGTGGCATGGGACACCTTCGAGCTATGCGGATGCGGTTCGGACGCCGCCTCAGTTGTCGCCCCGCTCGTCGCCTCGTCCTCGTCGGTCGCATGTGATGTCCCCCCCGCTCATGGAGCGGCCACGGTTGAATTCACGCCCACAACCCTTCGGGGGGCGTCGTAGGGTGGCAATGGAACCGGCGCGTGGGCCATTTGTGCAATGGGACCCTCTGGCGTATAGCTGCCTACCTGATCGGTTACAGGCACAGTGGGGCCCCGGGGGTCCTCGCTAGGAATTTGCGGCCCAACCATTGGTTGACCCCCAACCGGAGACGGTGGTGTTACCGATCGCCTCTGTGCTTGTTTGGGATTTGGCGGGCAACCCAACATACGTTCGCGCCCTATTAGATTCTGGAGCTCAGGGCTGCATTGTATCGAACGATTTAGCAAAATGGTTGGGCCTCAAGGTAAATAGGTATAATAAATCAATACGGGGCGTGGGGAATGTTACGGTTACGAATGTAGTTGGTCAATCGGTGATCACGTTCTCTCCACGTTATGACATTTTGACAAAAACATCCGTGCAAGCTTTAGTAATGACGCATGTCATGGGCAAACACCCCTTGGTGAAGTTGAATCCGGCCGTTCGATTCCTGACGTCAGGACTCAAGTTGGCGGATCCCGATTTTGACACTCCAGCCCCGGTCGACCTGCTACTGGGAGCAGACGTTCTGGGTAGGTTTCTGTTGTCGGATCGGCGAGTTCTTCAGCCGGACGGGTTGATTGCTGTGGATACTAAGTTTGGTCACGTGGTCATGGGTCCGGCATTGCCAATGGTTAGGCCTGCCGAGTCAGATGGCATACTTATTGGCTCAGCGTTGTCAGACGCTATCCAACGTTTCTGGGAGATAGAGGAACCTCCCACCGCTCGTCGAGTCGACGCAGACGAAGAAGAGTGCGAGTTGTTTTACCAGAATAGTACTGGTCGCCTTCGTTCTGGTCGTTTTGTAACTCGACTGCCTTTCAGGGCCGATCGACCGCCACTAGGAGAATCTAGGAAGATGGCTGAGACGAGATTGATGTCGATGGAGCGTAGGATGTCAAGGGACGCCGTATTTAAACAAAAATACGTTGATTTCATGAGGGAGTATGAGTCGTTAGGACACATGTCGGTATCGGGTGTGGACTGGAGATCTGAGGATCATTGTTTCCTTCCACACCATGCCGTCCTACGAACCCCTACCGGCAAGATTCGAGTTGTTTTTGATGGGTCAGCACCTACCTCGAACGGGATGTCCCTGAATCAGTGTCTACATTCGGGACCCAAGTTGAGTCGTGATATTTCGGATATTCTCACGAGCTTTCGGAGGCACCAGGTTGTATTTGTCGCAGACATTCGGATGATGTTTAGGCAAACGGTAATTCATCCGGCTGACAGAAGGTATCAGTTGATACTTTGGCGTGAGTCCACGGCCGAGCCAGTCAAGGTCTATGAGTTGAACACGAACACGTATGGGTTACGGTCTAGCCCGTATTTGGCGATGCGTACCCTGCGGGAGTTGGCGTCGCGTGACCGTGTGAGCTATCCTAGAGCCGCCGCTATCCTGGAGCAAGATTTGTACGTCGATGACGTCTGCACAGGGGCAGCCAGTGTAGAGGAAGCTCTGGACCGACGTGACGAGCTCATTCAATTGCTGGAACGAGGCGGCTATTTTTTTTTTTTTTTTTTTTTAATTTATTTATCAAATTACAGAGTTTTAAATACTTATCTAACTTAATGCACTACTTAAACCACTAAGGTTTGTATGTAGCACAAAATTAGTCTAGTGTATTATGTAGGTGGGTCGATAAAAACAATATGTATAAGCATGAAGTCAGTTGCTGGCTAAAAGGCAAAATACAGTTTGTGTACGACTATGGAAGTAATGATATAAAGTGTGATTTTAATTTGTGATTGATATTTTTGGGATGGATTGATGATTTGAGTTCCGGACAGAGACCGTTAAGAAGACGAGGAATTAGATAGCTAATTCGACGTTTCCCGTAAAAGTTATTTGCTCCTAAAGTCATCAGCTTTTTTTTCGTGCAGCTTCTGGTGCCGATTTTATGTGATAACGGTTTTTGGACGGATAAATTGAAGAATTGTTCTTTTAGTAGTGTGTATTCTACTTTGGTGTGTACTGGTAGTGTTTTATAGTATTTGAACAGTTTGAGCTTATCATTGGAGTACTGGAGTCTGATTTTTGGAGGTACTATATTTTTTAGAATTTTAATTTGTAGACGTAGTATGCAGTCTAGGGAAGTTTTATGCGTGAGTCCGTAGCTACTGAGCCCATAGGAAATTACGGAGTCTGCCAAAGCATTGTACAGCATTAACCTGATGTTAAAGGGCAGGCGATTTTTTATTATGTGCATGTTAGCCAGAAAAGCTCGAAGCTTTGTACACACCCGTTCTATATGACTATTCCAGTTAAACTTGTGATCTATTACCAGACCCAGGTAGACGTGCGAGTTGACGAGTTCTATATTGGGGCAGTGGCAAGATTTTGTAATATTTTGGTCATGTATACAAGTATGACTGTGTGATATGAGAGGTGTTTCGAGATTGCTTTTCATGTATGGTGATTTAATGAGTATGAGTTTTGTTTTATTGCTGTTTAAAACTAAGCCCGAGTCATGACACCATTGCTTGAGCTTGTCGAAGTCAGCTTGAAGCATACACATCGCGGAGTTAACATCGTCACTGGCAATAATAAAGCATGTGTCATCAGCAAACTGATAAGCTGTGCAGGAGTCAAGGCATGTGCACATATCATTCACATAGGTGAGAAAATGCAAGGGCCCGAGCACCGAGCCCTGGGCGGTTCCTACTGCGGCTGGCCTTTGGTCACTGAGGCTATCATCTATCTTGACACAAGAGGATCTATTACGGAGATAGCTTTCACACCAGCGTAGTAAGGGTCCCCTGATGCCATTTGCGTCCAACTTACCAATTAGCTTTTTGTGATCAAGAGTATCAAATGCTCTGGAAAAGTCTATAAACAGGGCCAGGACTTGTTTTTTGTTATTTAGGTATGTATTAATATCATCCGTGAATTTGGAAAGTAACATAGTTGTATTTTTTTTGGGCTGAAAGCCAAATTGGCTTTTAGATATAATATTATTTTTTTGGTAGAACGAGTGGATTTGATCACAAACAAATTTTTCTATTATTTTGTCTATTGATGACAGCAATGTGATAGGCCGATAGTCTGAAGCATTTTCGCGCTTTCCCTTTTTAAAAACTGGTCGTATGCATCCTATCTTGAGCCCATCAGGATATTGCCCTGTTTTAATAGCGGTGTTAATAAGATTACATATAGCTGAGGCAATATTATTAGTAACTTTTTTTATGTCAATAACCCTGACTCCGTCAAGCCCCGGGGCTTTGTGATCATTCATTAAACGAACACCTGACATTACATAACAAGAATTTGTTGAAGCTGTGTAAAGCCAAGGCAAAGCAAATGTCGTATCAGTTCACATGGACAAAAAACTGTCGAATCTACGTGCGGAAAGCAGAAAAAGCTCCCTACATACAGGTTTCCTCGGAAGCGGACCTGAAGAAAATTATTGCATAATATTACTATTACTACTGTGTACCCCCCCTGCTTTCCTATATCTGCCTCTTATTTATTTTAATATATTTCCCGCCGTTTGCGTTCCGTTCCCACCACACATCAACACACACACACACACTCACAAACATGCAATATACACCACATTGATTATAATGACTATGGAGAGATATACTAGGGCAATATTGGGACTCACGTACACTGGTGCGCTAAGTCGTAGCTGTCGTTTCGTCCGCCTACTAGCCTCTGACACGATTGTTAGATGTTTGGATACTTATTTACTGCGAAATTATAAAAGGCAAAAATAATCATGTGTCAATGTTTTACCAGAACGTAAATGGACTTCGGACAAAAACGACAAGTTTTTATAACAAGGTTGCCGCTTTTAACTTCGATCTTATTTTTATTACAGAGACCAAACTCTGTGAAGGTTTTCTAAATGCAGAGTTTGCAGATCCAGACCGGTATAACATTTTCCGGCGTGACCGTGTGTCGGAGACGGCTGGCGGTGGTATAATGGCGCTGTGTGCGCCGGCGCTCGGCGCCCGGCCGCGGCCCGAGTGGGAGCGAGCCGACCACGAGTGTATCTGGCTAACAGTACCTGGGGCCGCGCTCGGCTCCGAGCGAGACTTGCACATAGCGCTCGTGTACCTACCGCCGGATGAAGAACTGCCTGTACGAGTACAGTGCTTCAATGAGGCGTTAAGTGAAGTCACTCAAAATAACTCTGAGGATTACTTCATGATAATCGGAGATTTTAACTTATCCTGCTTAAACTGGGATTCGGGTGAGCCTGTCTGTATGAAGAAAGGTACAACCGAATTTCAAAACTCTGCTATTAATTTGATTAATTTAATGGACTACCTTGGCCTTAAACAGTACAATTTGTTTAAAAATATCAGCAATAATGTCTTGGACCTAGTCTACACAAATTTTCCTATTGACGTACACAAAGCGACCTCCTCTGCAGTTAATGAAGACCGCTTCCACATTTCACTGGAGATTGAGTCCTTTGACTTAGCCATAAAAAACACGCCCTGCACCAGGCGTCTCCGTTATCAATTTCGCAAGGGTGACTATGATGCCATTGATAAACATCTGCGTGAAGCCGATTGGTCAGCCCTTAACGCCGGTACAGTCGATGACGCGGTCTGCATCCTAACATCAAATATTCAGGTAGCCATTGATAAATACATACCTAAGCTTACTACCTGCTCCTCCCGTCAATATCCGATATGGTATAGTCGCTCCCTAATTAACATTATTAAAGAGAAGAGCAAATGTCATAAAATGTGGAAAAAGCACAAAAATCCAATTGACTACAATGCATTTGCTCTTCTCAGAAGTCGTAGTAAGGCTGTGCAGGAGGAGTGCCATCAGGCCTATATTAGGATGGCGCAGGATGGGATCAAGAAAAATCCTAAACTCTTTTGGTCCTATGTAAAGTCTAGGAGGAAGGATGGCTCCGGCTATCCCAACAATATGACTCACGGTTCCAGAATGTTACAATCTGAAAAAGAAACTTGCGATGCTTTTAACACCTTCTTTAATAACATGTTTCAATCACCAGCCAACTCTTATCCGCCCCTTGAACTGCAGGAGCCCTCATACCACAGAATAAGTGCTAGTATATCCGTCACTGTTCAGCAAACTCACAAATTACTACGAGATCTTGATAGGAGCAAGGGTCCTGGCAGTGATGGTATACCGCCACTTCTTATATCGCGATGCGCTGAGTCCCTCGCTGTACCGGTGTCACAAATCTTTAACAAGTCCTTCCATGAAGGGATTTTCCCGGATGCTTGGAAATTTGCGCGCATTGTGGCAGTCCACAAGAAAGGTTCTAGATTGCCGGTAGAGAACTACAGACCGATTTCAATCCTTAATGTATTTAGTAAGGTCATGGAACGTATAGTTCACGAACATATATATAATAACATCGCTTGCAATATCCCCGGCGAACAACATGGCTTCGTAAGATCGAAATCCACAACCACTAACCTAGCTATATTTGTGAACGCGGTTCTTAGAGGTATGGATGACGGGGGTCAGGTGGACGCCATCTACACTGACTTCGAAAAAGCATTTGATAGGGTAGACCACGTTATTCTCATTCGGAAACTGGAGAAGCTGGGAATCCAGGGTGATCTGCTACGTTGGACCGAATCATATCTACACAATAGAAGTCAGGTAGTTGTGATCGGCGAGAATAAGTCAGACCGTACCACTATACCCTCAGGTGTCCCCCAGGGCTCTATTTTGGGTCCATTATTATATGTCGCTTATCTTTACGACATTGCTGACTGCTTTGAGCATGCTAACTTTCTCCTGTATGCTGACGACAAAAAGATTTATATGAACATCAAGTCTACACATGATTGCCTCAGCTTGCAGGAGGATCTTAATCGGTTGACATTGTACTATATAAAAAACCGCATTAATGTCAATTCGTCTAAGTGCAATGTCATCACCTTCACCAGGCGCACTAAGCCTATAACACACAATTATCTGCTTGACAACGCCCCGATTCATAGGGTGAAATCCGTCCGAGATCTGGGTGTTCTGTTGGACTCAAAGATGACATTCGAAGACCATATAGTGGCCATCACAAAAAAGGCGTACAGAAATCTGGGCTTTATCTTAAGAGTGTGCAAGCCGTTCAAGGATGTGAGCTGTGTGCGTATTTTATTCTTTGCCTATGTCCGGAGTATCCTTGAGTACTGCAGCACTGCCTGGAATCCGCGGTATGCAGTACACGAGGACAGGTTGGAACGCATACAATCAAAATTTATCAAACACCTGAACTTTCGCGATTGTTACCGTAACACCGACTATGATACAGCGTGTCATCACTATAATCTACACAGCCTTCGAGATCGCCGCATTCTTTTAGACATGCAGTTCTTGCACAATGTTTATCATGGCCATGTTGACTGCCCCGAGTTGGTCAGCGAGCTGCTGCGACTTAGAGCACCAACCACGCGAACCCGACAAACTTCTGTCCTCCATGTCCCCTTCGCCCGCACAAACTACGCGGCCAACTCCCTCAACTGCCGCCTTCCGCGTACATACAATGACCACTTTGCACATCTCGACATTTTCCACATGTCGCGGGGTGAGTTCAAGCGGCACCTACTGCTACAGCTTACCAAAAGTAATGAAGACGGTGTATAGCTGGGTATTTCGGCTTATCATGTCTCTCATAACTACAAGACCTTAAATATCTCTCACTCGCACTCACACTCACACATTAACATCATAAACAAACACGACGACATAACCTTACACACACTCCACTCTCCTTCCCTCCCGTCCCATCACATCCAATATCTTATGTATATCACCCCTACCAATTATGTCTGGCCTATAAAATATAAGTCATTAATTGGCCTTTGCTCAGTTTAAGTTATTGCCTATTTTCAAATGTTTTGTGCTGTTGACTTTGTAACATAAATAAATAAATAAATAAATAAATAAATAAATAATTCAATTGTTTGATAACCTTCGATATTTTGTCTGGTGTAGCTTTTTGGTAATATATACTTACACTAGACGTCCTATTGCGCTGTGCATCGCTTAGATTTATATTGCAGTTGGGTAGTATGTTCTGCACAGATTCATCAAAGGTATCAGCAAAAATGTTGGCTATCTCTTTAGAAGTAATATTTTGCGAGCTAAATGCGTTAAGAATGGCTTGGTCAATGGGGTTTGAAGTTCTACCACACATACTATTAAGAATTTGCCACATTTTCCTAGAATTTGAGAAATTATTTTCTATTTGTTTTTTATAGTATGTATTTCTACTGTGTTCTATAACTTTATGTGTTTTATTTCGTATTGTGTTGTAAGCTAATCTTTTTTCTACATTACTAGTATCTTTTTTCCATATATTAAATGCTAAATCTCGTTTTTCACACAATGTTATAATGTTACTAGTGATCCAAGGTTCACAAAACCGTTTTTTTGGTAAATTATGTGTTATTGTTTTAGCCACGTTTAACGCTCTGGTGAAGTTTGTTATTAGAAATTTGTAAATATCGTCCGGATCTTTCATATCATCAGTGGAATCCCAGTTAATGATATGAACTACGCAAGTGGATGTCCAACTCCCCTGAGTTGATGGCTGGTCTCCCAGATGAGTTTCAACAAGACCCGCACGTTTTTGAGAATCCTGACAACCCTAACATGTTGTCAGTGCTTGGAATTCAGTACCGGCCCGTCCATGATGAGTTTACCTATCGGGTGGTTTTAGAAACACCGAAGGCCTGGACGAAGCGGTCAGTACTGTCAACGATTGCGAGAACGTTCGACCCGAATGGATGGATTTCTCCAGTCACCTTTGCTCTCAAATGTTTTATGCAAAGGCTATGGGCGGCTCAGTTGACCTGGGACACCCACCTCTCAGGTGATTTGTTGACTGATTGGACGCAAATGTTCACCTCGCTATCGGACATAAATAATGTATCGCTGCCGAGGAAATTGGTCCCTGCTGGGGATTACAGGGCAACCCTCCACGGGTTTTGTGATGCCTCTGAACGAGGGTTTGCGGCAGCGGTTTATTTGCGAACCGTCACCTCCACCGGGGAGGTCGACGTGCGTTTGGTTTTGGCAAAAAGCAAGGTAGCGCCTATTCGGACAAGGATGACGATTCCAAAACTGGAACTGTCCGGGGCTGCTCTTTTGACCAAACTTTTGAATCACACTCTAACAGTGTTGCGTGGGTCAGTGGTTTTGGAGGATACGGTGTACGCGTGGACGGACAGCCAGATTGTTTTGTGCTGGCTGAAGGCTTCGGTCCATAACTTAGAGGTTTTTGTTGCGAACCGTGTCTCCCAGATTGTGTCGTCTGAGGTCCCACTGACCTGGAGACATGTACCAGGAGAATTGAACCCGTCTGATTGTGCATCCAGGGGATGTCGGGCTCCTGAACTCGTTAGACACCATTTGTGGTGGGGACCACCCTGGCTTGCCAGGAGAGAATCGGACTGGCCCCACAGCCATGTATTAGTATCTTCGGATCATGGCCCCAGAGCGGCCGTGCATGTTACCCAGAAGGCTGAGGACCCTGACGCCGGGTTTCTGCTGGACCGGTATAGCTCACTTGACAAGTTGATAAACGTGTCCACTTGGATTAGGAGATTCGCTCGAAATTGTCGTACTCCTCGCGATCAGCGAACGTTGAACCCTATTCTGAATCCGGCAGAGCAAAACGAGTCGCTACTGAATTTGGTCCGGTTGGTACAGTCCTCGAAGTTTGGGGCAGAATTGGAGATTATACGAAGTGGACGTTCGAAATTGAAGGGAGCCGTCGCGCGTCTCAACCCCTTTGTTGATTCGACCGGGTTACTTCGGGTAGGAGGAAGATTGCGCAATGCGAATCTGTCGTATTCGGCTCGTCACCCACTTCTGCTCCCCAAGGGGGGACAGTTAGTTGAATTGCTGGTGACTGATCGTCATATTAAAAACGCGCATGCCGGCTGTAACGCGTTGTTGGCCACGCTCCAGCGGGAGTTTTGGATCTTATCTGCCCGCCGTGTCATACGGAACATCGTGTTTCGGTGCATGCCTTGTTATCGACTTAAGGCTGCCACGATGCAACCTCTCATGGGGGACTTGCCCCCTGATCGTGTGAATGAGGTCAGACCGTTTTCAGGTGTTGGTACGGATTTTGCCGGACCGTTTATGGTGAAGAGTTCACGATTGCGTACCGCTAAGCAATACAAGGCGTACCTATGTGTGTTTGTTTGTTTATCCACCAAGGCGGTACATCTCGAGCTCGTTGCTGATCTCTCGACAGAGGCTTTCATTGCTTGTTTGGATAGGTTTGTTTCTCGAAGGGGACTTCCAACTTTGATCCGCTCTGATAACGGCACTAACTACGTCGGTGCGGAACGATACTTACGAGAGATAGTCAACTTTTTGAATGTAAATAAAGTGGATATTGGAACGGCCCTCTCCCGTCGGGGTATACAGTGGACCTTCAGCCCACCGAGTTGCCCCCACTGGGGTGGGATTTTTGAGGCCGTAGTTAAGTCAGCTAAGACGCACTTGGGGCGTATAGTAGGTCAGACCGCGCTGACTTTTGAGGAGCTCGCGACATTGTTTTGTAAGATCGAGGCCCTTCTCAATTCGCGACCGTTGTGTCCGCTCAGCTCGGATCCAAATGACCTGGAGGCTCTGACCCCAGGCCATTTCTTGATAGGACAGCCACTTAACGCGTTGCCCGAGCACCCCTTCGAGGGAGTGAAATTGTATCGGTTGTCAAGGTATCAGATGTTGCAGCAGTTTACTCAGAATTTCTGGAAGCGTTGGTCGCTCGAGTATCTGCATATCTTACAACAGCGCCTTAAGTGGACTGACAAAACCAGCCCCCCTAGCGTTGGTGACCTCGTTCTGGTTAAGGATGCTAACCTACCGCCACTACGTTGGCGCAGGGGGCGCATTGTTAACTTGTTCCCTGGCAAGGACGGGACCCCCCGGTCTGCAGAGGTTCTAGTAGGAGGCTCGGTTCTAAAACGAGCGGTAGCAACGTTGTCTCGGCTGCCCGTAGATTAGGGGACAGGTGGGTGCCTGTCCGGGCGGGTGATTGTTCGATTCCAAATCGATATTCGATCGATGGTTTCGGAACGGCCATTTTGAATTTGACGTTGCTGCCAACCTAGCAGTTTTTGACAACTGACAGACGAAAGCCCTCGCAATGTAACGCGTATTGATTAGGGTATTGAATTTAAATCGCAAGCCATCTGGAATGTATTCGGGTTCCCCTCAGGATTGTCTATATAGCTGAGTGTGTTGTGGTTCCCCGAACCAGATAAAGTTCGCATTTACGTGGCCGATTGGTTTTTCCCACGTAACATAACCTGTGTTGGAACACTGTGCTCGTCGAAGCTGGCCTGCCAGTCATACCTGGTTGGCTGAAGAACCTGTCTACCAAGAAGAGCCTAGGGTGCACCCGGGCCTTGCAGAGAGACAGGAGTTTGACGGGAACGAAGCACAGACCAGGTTAGATCGACTCCATAAGTATTAGCTCGGTGAATCGCCGACGTTCACACTTCTTGGCATCTGATCGCTACGCTACCTCGTAGCTGATGGGCCCCTGCGAGGTCATTAGGTGCCGAGAAGCCTGAACATCTATATCTGGGGATCCGGTTGAGGTCCAATCATGATTCTGTCATATTTTGAAAAAGTTGCCGACATTTCGAACTTCGTAGTTACTGGTCCGATTTACTTCAAAATCGATATCTGGGAACCCGGTTAGAATACAATTATGATATAGATGTCAGATTTTGAATATTGGACGCCATTTTGATTTTTATATTTACTGTTCCGATTTGCTTCAATGATAAAGTTATGTACCTATTTTATTACGCTAATCAATGTTTCAGTTTTCCTAGTGAACCAAAAATAAAAGAAAAATGGATCGAAGCGGTAATGAGAGGGCCTCGCTGGTTTCCACAAAAACAATGTAAAATATGCTCAATTCATTTCGAGGAGAAATGTTTTCAAAAATTAAAGAAATACAGGCGAATGTGGCCATGGGCAGTGCCGATGATGAAAATACCAGTTATGATGTCTCATGTTAGTAATTTATATTTAATTTCATACAATGGATAGGTTTAAAATATTTCTTACACCATACCACTATAAAAAGACTGTTTCTAGATTATTAATTGAATATCTACTTCAAATTATAAATTCCTTTACTAACTACATATAACTTTAAGTAATGCATCTTATTTTATTAGGGTACCAGAGATCCAGAGAAAAACCATATCAATGAATGCGTCTCTGTAGGAGATAGCAGCGATCAGGTGTATTTTTTTGAAATTTTAACATGAAAAACTGCGTGATACGTATTTGAATACTGATTGCTTGCACCTTTTTGTCTCAGGATACCATAAAACCAGAGAAAACACATTTGAATGAATGCTTGTCTGAAGGAGATGACGGCAATGATGTAAATCGGGTCAAATTAAAACAATTTATAAAAATCTTCGGGTTACTTATTTACATCTTTATTTTTAGACATCAAAACAAGCTGAGTCTGAAGAACCGTCTTTGCTGACCACGGACAGAATAGGTAATGAAAATGTAAGAAATGTATTTGAATTATTATTTGAATTGTAATTTTATTTAATTTTATAAAAGTAAACATACAGACAGTGTCACGCCTTTTTCCATGCGGGGTGGCAAAGGCACATTTGATCCCAATTTATCTTAATTTAAAGGTACCTTTCTTTCTTTATCATACTTCTATCGCCCATTCATATTCCTGTGATAAGAAGACTAACAGCAACTAAATTAAACATACAAATTACAGGACAAGGACCAAGAAAATCACAGCATTTTCGAGACCCCACGCAAGAGGAAGCTGCGCCATCGGATAGACCAATTGGAAATCGTACTCGAGCAAAAAAATAAGAAAATTAAAACTCTTCAAAAACAAAACAGCCGCTACCGCAAAAAATTTTTAAACATGAAGGATGTTCTGAGAGATCTTAAAGATCAAAAATTAGTTAATTCTGATCAAGTCACACAATTAGAAGGTTTAGGTGTAGGAGTGGCTGATCTCATTGAACAATGTGAGAAAAAACAATCTGTCGACAAAAAATCCACTGAAAAATACTCAGCAGAATTGAGAACTTTTGCCTGTACACTTCATTTTTATTCGCCTAAGGCCTACGAATATGTGCGGCAAAAGTTTCAATCTTGCCTTCCCCACGTTCGCACCATAAGGAAATGGTACGAGGCGATTGACTCTGACCCCGGGTTTACAAAGGAGTCATTTGAAGCTATCAAGCTGAAAGTTGAAAATACAGATTATACACTGGTGTGTAATGTTGTACTCGATGAAATGGCCATTCGCCGTCGTGTAGAGTGGGACGGTGAGTATATGCATGGATATGTAGATATATGCAATTTCAAAATGGCCGATACAGATTCTTTGCCCGAGGCAAAGGAAGCTCTAGTTTTTCTAGTAACCGCAATTAATGCCCCTTGGAAGATACCTGTCGGGTATTTTCTAGTCGCTGGTGTTACTGGAGAACAACGAGCGAATCTAGTTACACAATGTCTTGAACTGTTACAAGAAACGGGAATCGAAATAACATCACTTACTTTTGACGGCTGCCCTGCAAATATGACAATGACTAAAGAACTTGGGTGCTCACTGAACATAGAAGACTTAAAAACAAATTTCGAACATCCCGTTACAAAGAAACCGATCTTCATCTTTCCCGATCCATGTCATATGTTGAAGTTATTGAGGAATGCTTTTGAAGCCAAAGGAAGCTTTGTTGATGAAACCCAAAAAGAAGTGGAATGGGCACATTTAAAAAAATTGAACGATGTCCAAGAAGAAGAAAAGATGCACTTAGCTAACAAATTGCGTCGAGGCCACATATTCTTTAAAAACCAGAAAATGAAAGTGAGATTGGCATCCCAATTGTTCAGCACCAGTGTGGCAGTCGCATTAACATTTTGCTCAGAACTAAATTTACCAGGTTTTCAAAATGTCGATGGCACAGTCAACTTTCTGAAAATAGTCAACAATCTATTTGATATATTGAACTCCAGACATGTAGCCCAGTTACATTACAAAAAGCCAATCTGTGAACAAAATAAGGTTGAAATCTTTGATTTTCTGGAAAAAGCCGAAAATTACCTGAAAAAATTGAAGCTTGTGGATGGTACGGCAGTAATTGACTCATCGAGGAAAACTAGTTTTGTCGGATTTTTGATCTGTATAAAGAGCCTCAAAGATTTGTATGTTCGGCTAGTTGAAAAAGAACGAAAACTAAGCTACTTCCCTGTTTACAAGATTAGTCAGGACCATCTTGAGCTGCTTTTTGGCCAAATCCGAAGCCACGGGGGTTGTAATACAAACCCAACAGCACGACAATTCAAATCAATATACAAAAAATTTATGGTCAAGTCAGAACTTCGAGACGTGGACAGTGGGAACTGCCGAGCACTCGAAAAGATGTCCCTTCTGACATGTTCATCGGCTGTTCGCATCAACCACACTATCGATCCCCGATTACGAGATGAAGAGTGTGACGACATAAATATATTACATGAAATGGCAGTATTCGACGAAGAAGTAGAAATGATGGTTGATGTTCTAACACAATACAGCTCACAAACCATAACTTACGTAGCTGGCTTCGTCGTTCATGCTCTGATTAAAACTGTGAAATGCGACGTATGCACAAGCGCGCTACTGTCAAGCGGCCCGGACGATACACATAAGTTTATAAAACTCAAGGATAAAGGCGGCTTAATATATCCTTCCCATGACGTTATAACAATTTGCAAAAACATGGAAGTGATCATAAAATCAACTGTGCTTACCAAAGACAAAATAAAGGTTAGGGTTAAAAATTTAAAACAATCATTAATGTCTAAAGCACTACCCCGATTCATTGGCATGAATCTGTTCAACGAAATAGATTTTCACCAATTCGAACAAAACCCAATGGATAATCATCTAATATTACTGATAAAAGCTGTAATGGAAAGATATACCAATATAAGACTGCATTACTTGGCAAAAAACGCTACGCCTCAATTGTCAAAACGGCAAGTTCTTAATAAATATTTACATTTTTCTGGTCAATAGATAGTATTTAACTGTACAGGATTTTACAGAAAGGGTATATATGCCGAAAGACGGTTGTTAAGGCCATCATTCTGAACATCTTTCTTGATTAAACTGATTTGATCAGCATTGTTTTTCACTTTTCAGTACATTTTGGGCCGAGCTGCAGGTCAGCTGATTTGTATGGGGAAGTAAAAAATAAAGTTGCTCTGATCAAATCAGATTCATAGAGAAAATCGTTCAAAATATGTCGCAAACAACTCTTTTCGGCTTGTCACCTCGCATCTGTTACACCCTGTATACACAGTAATAGGTATTTCTTGTAAAATAAATATGTCGTATTTACAAACAATTTACTATTTTATTTATAGAACCCGGCATTGTATACGACTGTCTATACCAGTGTCTATAAATTATAATCGATCGATGATACACGCTGTCCTTGCATTGTCCCAACACTAGCTCGACTAGCTAGTATACCTGCGGTAGTGTGGGTGTGTTCGGACGATAGGTGCATGACATTGCACTGACCAATAAAAGCGGAGGGATTGATGTACGAGTGGTGTAAATGTATGCGTGTTCTTAGTTTTCGGCGACACTGGTTCCGATACAAGCTTAGCGCCAAGGGCCTATCTCTCGATATCTGTGGTTTGGACGCATTAATGGTTGAGGCCATTCCGAGTCACAGTTATCGCGATAATGATAGCTCTAAATGGTTGTTACGACGTCATAAATGACATCATTTACGCCGCCATGTTGTGCTTTCATCACCCATGCTTCTGAGCATCAGCAATGTGAGCGAGCCATCAAAAATGACAGTGAGTGACAGCCGGCCGGTGGAAATAAAACATTTGTTTGTTTTTTGTTCTCAGTTGGAAGAAGTCGCCTTAAGGTTTTAACCAAGGTTAGAACCAAGAAATGACCCTGCAAGACTGCAAGAAATCAGGGTGTTCCTTTAAAGAACAAAGGAACATTTACTAATTGCTCTCAGTGAGGCGATGACGGTGACCTACTGCTACCCGATCAAATTTCCTGTAATTGCATTTTACACGAATGTTTCGGTCAGTGCTGTGCACTGCTGCACACACCAGTACAAGCTGAGGTACTGCTCGGTCAAATGAAAGTATGATGTCGTTGTCGGATATGTTCTCTACTTCTACAATTCCTTCGCGGTCAGTCACAGTCTTTAATATCGAGTGCATGAGCACCGAAAACGTCCCGATGCGTACGCGTGAAGTGATATCACGTTTTTGTATCGATCACTTGAATCAGAAAGAGAAAACTAACTTAGAGATTTATGTTCCCGCTATCCTGATGTATTCTACATTGAAGGAGAACCATTGACATTCACTAACAAAATTAAACACAGCATCAGGACTCGCGACGAAACTCCCGTTTATACGAAAAGCTATCGCTACCCCTTTACACCGCCAAGAAGTTAGAGACCAGATAACTAAGATGTTTGATCAAGGCATCATAAGAACTTCTGATTCTGCATGGAGCTCACCACTATGGGTGGTCCCCAAGAAGTCGACGCATCTGGGAAACACAAATGGCGATTAGTAATAGATTTCCTTAACCACTTGAATACCACCGACGTTAGATAACGCCACTTTTCCGTTACCTATAGGTTTTAAATTTTATCGATGTTTACCGTCTCTTATAATCGGTCTTATAATAATATATACAGCTCTTATAGTATAGACGGTCTCGATGTGTCTCTTATAAACCTCGTAATTTTTTTTATAACAAAAATAAAGAAAGAGAGAGAATACTTCTTGGATAACATTTAAAGGATTATTTTTTATACTATTTTATATCCTTTAAATGATATCCAAGAGAAGTAGAAGAAATTACCAAAAAATAATGTTACAAATTTAATTTAATAATAAAAAAAATTAGATAAATGTATCCAAAAAAATAATAATTGGTAACTTCTTATATATTTATACCCATTTAATATATATATATATATATTTGTTTTAAGTCGATTTTTATAAAAAATATTGTCATTCCCAAAAAAATCTAAAGCTGTATAAATTTTAAACAGCAAAATATAATTTGGTAACTTTTTATATCTTTTTGTTTGTCTAAACTTGACATTTTACGACTACATTTGTTTATTTAGAGTGATTTTGAGACTATATATACCGTACATTTTGGTTTTATTTCAATGAAAAATATATTTCTCCCCGATTTAAAGTGACGTTTAACATGGCAACCCTTTTTATAACTATAAACCTGTCTCAATGTTTTACTCGAAATATAGTGGCCTTTTTTGTTTTGTTTTTTTTTTCGTTTACTCAAGTTACCTCAAAATGCCAGGTAAACAGGCAGCATGTTTTTAGATAAAAAATAGTAGTTGCCAGATACCCCAAATCGTAGACAATTATAAAACTAGAACATCTCACCTACCCTATAAAATATTGACATACTAACAAATATGAGACGTCCCGCGTGTGACATGCCGTCAAACTCCAAAAGTATCTCTAAGGGTATATCTGTACTAAAACAAAAACAAAACAAACATTGCCTGGACGTGCCGCGCCGGGCGTCACACGTCACGCCATATCTCACGCGCGCGACTCAATCAACAGAGCGGAGCAGCAACGCATCGTGAAAACTAAAATGACAACTTCGCGCGCAAACCGGTTCCTCGCTATTGATCATGAAAATTTAAAGAATGCTTTTTTAGTAAAGCCCTCTTTTTAAATTATCATTATTGATGTCGGGGTCTTTCATTATTTTAAAATAGTGAGTTATTTTATGCATTTTTGTAAAAACGACCACCTACCCCTAGTTCCATTGATGGTACTGTCCAATGGTATCCACCAGGGCATGCACTCGGTAATACCCGGTTCCGCAGAACCGGTTCTGAAGAAGAATACCTGGTTCTACCCGGTTCTTAAAAAAACAGAATTTTCTTAATTTTGTATCCAAATCAAGCGGAGTCGGGTCGGGGGTCGAGTATTGCACAAATTCACGAGCTGGCAACATCGCGTGAGTAATAGATTCGTCACCCGCTTGCGTCGTCTGCCCCCGCTTACCCCTGTTATTGGCCGCGGAGCAGTGTTCGATTTCGTACTATAACTATACTATAATTTCATGCATGTCGCTTGATGATGATAGCTGATATAACACCGCTGTTACAACGAGCTGTTGGAGGAGGTGAAACTCGTGGCGATTATAATATAGGAGATAATCAATACAAGAAACACGGAGGCAGCTGTCTGATTTCAGATACTTTGATTTACTGGCGGAAGTCCGGAGAGTAGTCAAGGTGTTCAAAAAGTCACCGACAAAAATTATTAAATTTTACAAAAAAAAAACAAAATTGAAAATTTTGAAAAACCCACGACGGTTAAAACGTAGTTGAAAAAGAATAAAATAATTTTGAAACCCCCGACTCAAATAATTTATGCTATAAACTTAATAGAAAAACCAAGAAAATCCGTCAGGGGCTGCTATCTCTATTTTAAATATAGACAAATAATCAAGTTACTATAAACATGCCAAACTAGTGCATTTAATAGCAGCATGAAAATTCAATTTTGAAATTACACAGATTCTAAATTATTAATCATAAAATTAGAAAAAAAACGTAATAAATAATAAAGGTACCTATTTATCTTTAAGGTCTAACACAAAAATGTAATTTTTATCCAACTGTAGTGGCGTCGGGGGACCGCGAGAATCAAGCGAACAGCTTTTTAAATTGTTCTTACCTATCTTCCGAGGTACCTATCCATTATGTTTTTCATATGGTTGATTAGTGAGCGTTTAACCTCTGGAATGTCCCTGTACAGCGAATCTCGTGGACCCTAACGCGTCCAAGGTTCTGGCGAAAATAAACTTTCAATCGACTTGCGTAAGGAATTTGATAAGTTTGTTAGGTTATTTTATTAGTTTCCTAACATGTTATATACCATAATAAAGTTTATGAAATTACCTATCTTGTGATGTATAGTACTCACATGTGATAATAAAGTTGATAAGGCTTTTCATCGATTGTTTGCAGAATCCATTATTTGACACTGACACCTCTAATTATATTTCGTTCTTACGGGCCAAACACTAAACTTACACTGTTTTCCATTTTTCACATCACCACTATTAATTTCTCCAGCGATAAGATGTATTATTTTATTACAAAACACAGTAATTACTTCACAATAAATAAATATTGACAAACATAAAATGTAAGTCTGCGGCCGGTCGCCTGCCCAAAATGGCGACATGGCTTGATATTTTATTTATTTTGATAAATAGGCTGTCTCAATGTCAGTTCCAATCATATCACACGGTTGCCAACTAAACTACTCATAATCTTAGACTACTTCCGGGAACGTTCTGAAACTTGGTGAATATTCATAAAACGTCGAAGTTTGCAATACTTTCTCTGCGCTTATGCAGCGCACAGGACGCTAGCCGCCCAAAAAAGTTATGCGCTTATGTAGCGCATAGGACGTTTGACGGGTTAATAAAACAAACCAAGTCGCGCTTCAATTCCGATCAAATTAAAATCACAACGGGTAGTGGGGCGTTGGTCCTCGGGAGCGCGGTGGGAGACGCGCAAAGCGGGGGCATCACAAAGTACGCCTACCCAAACGGGCAGACCACAGAGCAATATAAGTAGTAATATGAAATAGAGTGCCCTCTCCCGGGACTTTTATGCATGACAAGGTTGAAGCGCCATCTCGTTTTTAAAGTAAAAACGATTTTATATATCCATACGTATAGATAGGTATGTATCCATATCTCGTTACCTACCTAGGTATTTTCCAGTACTACGCGACCATTACAATTAGGCGCACCTTGCAGTACGTATAGTACTGCAAGGTGCGCCTAATTGTAATGGTCGCGTAGTATAGTTATTTTGTGTTATTTTATTGCACAATTAACATAATAATCACATTGTTGCAACCAAAAACAACACATCTTGTGTGTGACTTGTGATTATTTTCAAGTGTCAGGATATTGTTGCCAGCAAAAATAATAAAGTGTATTTTGGGGTTACCATATGAAAAAAAAAAAAAATATACTGCCTTTTGCCCAAACCACCTCGGCCCCCCTGGAAATATTTATTGTTCATAATTATATGTAAATAAATATATCCGCGCTTCTTTACAACACCACAATCTTAAAATAATTATTTAAATTTCTGTACAGAGGCATCTGTTGACTAGAGAAAGAAACTGGCTTTTACTTTAACTAACAGATGGCGCCTCTTTCTTTTTATATTTCCCTTTCTGAAGGACTGTCCCCCCTCTGGGGCAGACGCGTGAGGGCAGACGTCGTTGACGGTTGTGCCTGCTGTGCAAGATATTTACGGAGCAAACAATTAGAGACGTAGCGCTTTACAATACATTACGCATTTAGATTTCATTATTTGACACTTTTCTTATATGTACTGGTAGTTTTTATGTAGCTACTATTTATTTGTTCTTACAGTTAGCGGTCCCCCGACGCCACTACAGTTGGATAAAAATTATATTTTTGTGTTAGACCTTAAAGATAAATAGGTACCTTTATTATTTATTATGTTTTTTTCTAATTTTATGATTAATAATTTAGAATCTGTGTAATTTCAAAATTGAATTTTCATGCTGCTATTAAATGCACTAGTTTGGCATGTTTATAGTAACTTGATTATTTGTCTATATTTAAAATAGAGATAGCAGCCCCTGACGGATTTTCTTGGTTTTTCTAGTAAGTTCATAGCATAAATTCTTTGAGTCGGGGGTTTCAAAATTATTTTTTCATTTTTCAACTACATTTTAACCGTCGCGGGTTTTTTCAAAATTTTTAATTTTGATTTTTTATTTCAAATTTTTTAGAGAGTTATCGAATCGACGATCGTGCATAAACTACATGGCACTACAGTCAATAAGGCAGTTATATATCTTGGACCAAAAACATTCGCCAAAGGACAAGCTTATGTGGCGCTGAGTAGAATACGATCTTTAGACGGAGTAGTAATTACCGATCTAGATCTGTGCCGGTCGACTATGTTAGTCATATTTTCACGTAATGTTAAGATAAGTTGACGACCGTCACAGATAAGGTATATTTATATTCATCACCACTATGTCTTATGCACGTCATTAATAACATGTACCAACCTAGTATATAAGCTAGGATTCCCTATAATAAATTAGTCTAGTCTAGTCTCGTATTTGCGCGCATCTCAAGCCTTTTACTTTACTCCCGAAGATGTCGCTTTCCTTATAATTGCCTCTGGCAAAGAAAACTTTTTAACAGCCCACATAAAAGCATAGCGTTGGTAGAATTAGAGCGATTGAGACAAACGCCGGACGCAAACCGAGGACACGGAAGAAAGGCCATAAAGTAACCATCGTCTTTTGCTCCCTTTCCCATATAAATAGTTGGACCACTGAGGGGGAGGCCCCATTTGTCCTCGACTTTTTCCAAATATTTGACAGTGACATGCCACAGTCAAAAGTATGGAAAATCGACGACGCGACGCAACGCAGCGCACAAGTGAGGCCTCACTGTAATGTTATCAAGAAAATTCTATCGAGTTTCTTTAATATTTAGTAGCTAATATAAATTATATAACTGCAGTGCCCCCTAGAAGAAAATTCTATCGAGTTTCTTTAATATTTAGTAGCTAATATAAACAATATCACTGCAGTGCCCCCTAGTGAGTTCCTACCATAACACCTATTTATGAATCCTCACTAATCAACCACAAACCCATTACAAAAAATAATGAAATCCGCATCAGAATCAAACGAATAGTTTTAGTTTTGCACAAACAAATGTTTACCGCAGCGCCCCCTGGTGAGTTGTCAACGTAACACCTATCTAAGAACATGCACCAATCAAACCCGAACTCATCACTGAAAAACGGCATCAAAATCGGAGTCGTTGTTGTGATTTTGCACAAATAAATGTATACTGCAGCGCCCCCTGGTGAGTTGTCGCCGTAACACCTATCTAAGTACATGCACCAATCAAACCCGAACCAATCACTGAAAACCGCATCAAAATCTGACTAGTAGTTTTTGAGAAAAATGGCAACATTGGTTTGTACAAACATCCTCTCACCCCAAACGCATATACCAGCTCTGTTCCATCGTAGGTAAAAATACGTTACTTCTGAGCACGGAAAAGAATATACTTCGATTCTGGATGCAAAGACAAGGTGGAGTAGCGTGGTGGATATGCCGGAACGTTTTATCAAGCTCAAATCATGCATCACCAAGGCGTTACTTGATGTTCGTTCTGAGATTGTTTTCAGCCAAGAGGAATGGACAACTTTAGATGAGTTAACGAAATTTTGGATGTAATGAAAACTATCGTTGAAAGTTTGTGCCGTCGGGATTCATCCTTCGTAACAGCTGATGTCGCAATAAAATATCGCACTGAAAAAACTAAAAAGGATGAATACGACTATAAGTAAGGAAATGGAAAATTATTTAAAGAAAAGGTACTCGGAGCGACGACTTATTGAAGCTGTTATACACTTTAAAACTTAACGAACCAGAACCAATACTTTGCTGATTTTGTAAATGACGATTTGGCTGTTTTTCCATGGCCTACATCCGATGAAATGTGCAGGGGTATTGCCAACCTCGTACAACACTCGTCAGAGAACGAAAATTTAGGCGATGTATTTCAGCAACGCAGAGACAAGGTTAGTGATGTAGGCGAAGAACACGATGTTACTCTTGTCCAAACCCCGACTATGACTAAAAAAGTAACTAAACTAAATATGGAGATTTAGAAAGCTACTACAGCCGTGCAAAGTAATTTTATACATCAAGACCACGGCGACTGCTTTACAACCGTCAAAATAGAGATGACGCTGTTTGAAAATGGTGGAAGGCATGGCAGAAACCTGTCTTGGGCACATAACTATCTAATGGCTATACCGCTATCAAGTTTTGAGCCTGAAATAACCTTGGGCAGGCTACAGTTGTAATCATTTAAGCAGCTCGTTAAGTGACAGGAGTTTAGACGTGATTAGTAACTTACGATCATCAAGAAAAAAAATCTCAGAAAAGTATTGATTAAAGTAGTGGATGAGAGTTTGTAAGACTATATTATTTTAGTTGCTTTACCATGTTCATTCATTAAAAAATACTATAATTCTTCGAATTTCCTGGTTGTAGTTTGTAAGACCGTTTATTGGATAGTGAAACAACTAAGAGTTTTCTTTATAGATTAAGAAAAAATATAAAGAACTTAAAGGTCACTGGGCAACTTACTATGAAAACTATACTCACGGCCTACAGAGACAAAAGTAAAGTAAAGTAAAAATACAAAGTCTGATTTATTTAAGATAATTATATATTTTAGATTTCCTTTTATATTCCTGTTATGTGTTGATAATAATGACTAATCTGGAGTGGCCAAGTTAATGTTAATTTGATATAATTTACCAAGCTTTTTTATTTCAAGCCTGGTAATAGCGTATCCTTAGTTTATCTGTGATGTAAATATTATATTATTGTTGGAGGGAAGATTAATAGTAGAGGGGAGAGACTATAAAAGGCGATGCCCCGCCGGTACCGCCACATTCTCGCTTCATTTTTCGTGCTATTAGGTCGTCACTCTGCCGGTTTGGTTATCGATTTTAGTGTTAACGTAATTGTGAGGTTATAATGTTGTGTGTTCATTTTGTGATTGCTTTACTTGGTTTGTAATAATTTCTAATTTGGTCGTTTGGATGAACTGTTAAATGGTGTAAATTAAATTGTTGTCAAATAATTCTATTTTGAGTTGAATTCCCTTAGGTAGTAGTGATTAAATTTTTAAAAAAAAATCACTTCTGGTCTTATTTCCAAGATCAGAAGTGGGATTCGAAATCTTTTGCCCACTTGCTTAGTTTTACATGTGATTTTATCGGATTATGATTTGAATAACCATTTAACTTCATCTACCCTCGATTTCGTTATTTTTTATTTTTACTTGCTAACGCGTGCGAGTGTGGATTGCAAGTCGTCGTTGTCGTCAAGGGTGAGTCCTCCTTTTTTTTTCCCTCCATTTATTTTTGTGGCAGTTAGTTTGTATTCTAGTGATTTGTGTGTGATTTTCTTCTGTACTTACCTCAAGTACTCTAAATTCAAAGTTATTGTTCGAATCCTTGTAAATTAGAATGTCGGATCACGGGCGTGGTCGCAGTGTGACCCGCCGTGATAGTCGTAGCCCGTATCGCGACGATGATCGCCGCAATAGTCGCGGCCGACGTGATAGTAGGCGCCGTGAACGGTCTTCTGAGATGGAAGCTCTAATGCTTCGTCTTAGGATGTTAGAAGAAAAGGTTAGGGCTTCGTCCGCGTCGGTTTGTCCTAATGTACAAGTGGTTCGTTCGAGAAATCGAGATAAGAGTCGAGATAGGTCACCACCGCGGCGTCAGCGAACATCGTCACGTTCGCGTGCACGTCTCCCGTCGCCAGCGCGGTCTACGCGTACGTTAGTGTCGCCAAGTAGGCGCAAGTCGCGGTCAAGGGATAGGTGCGTGTCTCCTCCTCGCGATCGAAGTCAGAGACACTCACAGGATTGGCTCATATCGCCTACCCGTGGTCCGTCGCGTTTGGATTACAGATCTAGATCGCCACCTCGCGATTCGGAACGTAATTCGAAAAATCCAAGGTCAACCCCGGAACGTTCGTCGGTTACCGATCGCATTGTGGATGCGATCCGTTCTATTAATTATGCGGGTAGGTCAAGCCAACATTTTTATATTTCGAATTTCGATCCGAATTTGCACAATTTTGATGATTGGTGTGCGGAAGTGGATCGTGCAAAATCATGTAACAAGTGGAATGACTATGAATGCCTTTCGCGTATCGGCAACTGTCTTAAGGGTGACGCACGATCATGGTTAAACGAGTGGGTGTCAAGTGATCGTTCCTGGACAAACTTTAAGAAGGAGTTTAAGCCGTTATGCCCGAAGACACCTGATATCGCGAATATTTTGGCCGAGGTTATTAATACGAATTCTGACAAGTACCCTACATATGCGGATTATGCACGCCGGGCATTGCTTCGGTTACGTATAGTGCGGGGTCTTAGTGACGAGTTAATTTCAGCAATAATTATACGCGGCATTAGTGATCCGAATATTCGAGCGTCGGCAACTAATGCAAAATTAATGCCAAATGATTTAATTGAATTTTTCTCGATTTATGTTAAGCCCGTTAGTACCTCGAAGAGCTCTGCTCCGCGTTCGGTTGCGTTTAATAGTACTCAGAGTAAGCAAACCACAGATTCGTCACGAAAAAGAAGTTCTGCTGATATTAAATGTTTTTCGTGTGGCCAACTAGGTCATAGGCAGGCTAATTGTTCTAAGCGTCCTAGGATCGATCAGGGGTTAAGTAAGGTGTCGAGTACTTCGAGTGCTGCGTCTTCTAGGCCTGCTTTTGTGCAGACTAGGTCTGAACCTTGTTCATTCTGCAAGAAGTTGCGTCACAGTGTCGATACTTGTTTTGCCAAACAGAGATCTGAAGCGACAAATAAGGAGACAGTTAATTTCTGTAAGGTTTTAGTTACTTCCACCAATAGTGACGTTGTAGTGACTGTCATTCAGGATGTACCAGTAGATATTTTGATCGATAGCGGTTCGACCATTTCACTTATGTCGTCATCCTTGCTGAAACATTTTAATTGTTCAGTTAAGCCTGCTTTTCGGATTCTCAAGGGGTTGGGTAGCCAGGAAGTAGAAAGTACGTCTTATGTAAGATTGCCAATTGAGTTTGATGGGTTGACTCTCGAGGTAGACTTGTTCATTGTACCATCCCAGTACATGAACACTCCAGTCATATTAGGTACAGATGTTTTGAATAGGGAAGGTGTTAGGTATGTTCGCACCAAGGATTATCAGCGGCTTACGAGGGTTGAACGTAGCACGGATACGGTGATGGCAGTTCAATCTGAGCCTTCTATTCCAATTAACACGCCTCTTGTTGATGACCAGTTACAAAAACTGTTAGAAATAGTAAATCACTTTTCAAAATTTTTCATTTCTGGTACTGCGACCTCAACTGTCAAGACAGGGTGTATGTCAATAAAACTTAACTCCAACACTCCTGTTTACTATCGCCCATATAGACTGTCCCATGCCGAGACGCTTCGCGTTCGCGAAATTATTAAAGATCTTTTGGACAAGGGCATTATTGAGGAGTCCGATTCTGAGTACGCAAGTCCTATCCTTCTCGTCAAAAAGAAAGACGGGTCGGACAGAATGTGTGTTGACTTCCGTAAGCTCAATGAGGTCACGGTGAAAGATAGGTTTCCTCTGCCGCGAATAGATGACCACATAGATCGATTAGGAAGTAACAAATTTTTTAGTAGGCTGGATATGGCAACTAGTTTCCACCAGATCCCGTTGGATCAAGATTCGGTACCGCTCACAGGATTTGTTACCTCTGAAGGACATTATAATTATTTAAAAATGCCTTATGGATTGGCAAACGCTCCTGTCGTTTACCAGCGGATTATCGCAAAAACACTTCGCGAGTTCATCGAATCTGGCGATATCCTGGTCTACATCGATGATGTCCTTATTTTAAGTAAAACGGTAGACCAAGGCCTTGTTTTGCTTCGTAAGGTCCTTGACACATTAACTAGCGCCGGTTTTTCGATTAACTTGAAGAAGTGTTCATTTATAGCGACAGAGATAGAATACCTGGGACGAACAATCAGTGAAGGTCAGGTTAGGCCGAGCCATGAGAAGGTGAGAGCTTTGATTGACTCAGCCGAGCCACAAAATGTAAAACAAGTTCGTCAGTTTCTGGGCCTAGCCAGTTATTTTAGACGCTATATAGCCAACTTTGCCCAAAAGACTGCATGCGTAGCCGCGCTAACTAAAAAGGGCGTTAACTTTTCTTGGGGAGTAGAACAACGGGCGGCTCGAAAGCACATCATAGAATGTCTGACGAGTGAGCCGGTACTAGCCATCTACGACCCTTCGTTACCAATAGAGGTCCATACAGACGCGAGTTCTATTGGTTATGGAGCTGTTTTGATTCAAGTACATGAGGGTAATCGTAAACGCGTGGTGTCTTATTTTAGCCGACTTACTCAGGGTGCTGAGAGCAAATACCACTCGTATGAGCTGGAAACGCTCGCAGTGGTCAAAGCTCTCCAGCACTTTAGGCACTATCTTGTAGGGGTATGCTTCACCGTGGTCACTGACTGCAATGCATTAAAACTCACTCAGAGGAAAAAGGACTTATTACCTAGAGTGGCCCGGTGGTGGGTATACCTGCAAGATTTTGATTTTTCCTTGGATTATCGTAAGGGTTCCCTTTTGTCTCATGCTGACTATCTCAGCCGTAATCCGGTAAATACTGTTACTGTCCAGAAGCCTCAGAATTGGGCCCGGATTGCCCAGGCCTCTGATGAAGAGACTCTGTCTCTTAGGCAGAGATTGTCGGACGGACAATTGGATCCTACCCAATATGTTGTAAAAAATGATATCTTGTATTTTAAGTTTATAACTACTGGTGAAAATCCAAAATTGTTATGCTACATTCCGAAAGGTCATAGGCTGAGTCTTATGAGAATATTCCACGATGAACATGACCATCCTGGGGTAGACAAAACGGTCGACTTGATCATGAAGCACTTCTGGTTTCCAGGGTTGAGAGCTTTCGCGTTGAAATATATAACCCACTGTTTGGTGTGCCTTTCCCATAAGAAAGTAGCCCGTGCTCCTTTACAACCCATCCACTCATGGGAAAAACCAGATGTGCCTTTTGAGACGGTCCATATGGATGTGTTAGGACCTTTACCAGAAGCTGATGGCTATCGTTATGTCCTTATTTTAATAGACGCTTTTTCTAAGTACTGTTTGTTATATCCTATGTTTCGGCAAGAGTCAGACGAGTTGAAGCGCCATGTTACCAACCTTATATCACTTTTTGGAACGCCCAAGCTAATTGTAGCTGACAGAGGTAGGATGTTCCAAAGTGCAGACTTCCTCGACTGGATTCACGGTATGGGCTGCGATACGCATCTAATAACTCCCGAGATGCATCAATCTAACGGGCAAGTGGAGCGCTACTGCCGTACCGTGCTCAATATGGTGCGAATTGAGTGCAATTATCGCGAACAAAGATGGCCAACCGTTATGTGGAAGCTACAGCTGGTCCTCAATATCACCAAGCATAGGACAACAAAATGTTCGGCTCTGAACCTATTGATTGGCATTGATGCAGCTACGCCGCTCATTCGGAGTTTAATACGTGATGTGGCCATTGAGGGATCCAGCCCAAACAGGGAAGCTCTCCGGGAGATGAGTCGCCAGAGAGTATCTGAACGTCTTCGTTCAAATCAAGCGTCTCAAAATGCTTATGTCAACAAAGGTCGCAAGGCACCTCGTGGTTTTGAACTTAATTCCTTAGTTTTTGTCAGAAAACAAGCCCAGGCGACAGGGAAACTGGATTCCTGTATGCGAGGGCCTTACCGGGTGATGAAGATCCTGCCTCATTGTCGCTATGAGCTTCAGCTCCTGGCAGGCTCATATGGGAAGTTAACGCAAGCAGCTGCGGAATATATGATGCCGTGGCATGGAGAATGGACTCCTGATGTCTGTTCTGCTTTCTTTAGTGGTGAGTGAATTTGATTATTTCGGCTTGCCAAGAATTCTGCTCAAATATTTTTTGCGAGACACGCCTGTGCCGGGGCCTCTGTCTGTCTTAAAGATAATGTTCTCAAGAAAGTATTTTTTTTTTGGGTGTCCTGTTATTTTTGTTAGTGTGATATGTTTACGCATGGGGTGGACACAGCCGATGGAGGTTTTACCTTGCAGTCTGGATAGCCTCTATCTTGAAGTCCGTGTACTTGGGTAAGCTGTCTTGGCTGACAGATGTACTTCCAGTATAAAGTACGTTTTATGTTCTGGAATGCTGTCTTGGAGTGCGCTCAGACATGCGATTCTGGTATGTGGAACGTGCTTGACGTTGTATGCTCGGACACTGTCTTGGAGACGCTCAGATACGTGGTCCTGGAGCATTTGTACACGCAGCGTCATGCCACGGGTTGGTCTCTGACGAGTCGTGGTGTATGTATGTGTGCGGTGCTTGTATAGGAAGCACTGTCCATGGGTTATTAAAGGTTTGGGTTGAAACATTCTTTTATGTGGAACCGGTTCACACGCGCAAAGTTATGTCTCACGTAAGTGCGCGTAGATCTCTAACGAGTCGTGAGGCGGCACTCCCCCGACGGGAACTGCCCCTGGTGATCGGTACAGATATCAGTTTGTTTTATATCCGTTGTGTTTAGGCTAGGCTAGGGTAGCTAGCTTACCGTATTGCTGTTTTAACGCACCTACCTATTAAGTAGTTTCCTTACTTTGTTTTGAATTGAGTGAACAAGTTTTTGTGCTTTGGTTTTTGTTCTGTGCAGATGCAGACGACGAGAGCGAGGAGTCCTCCTCGAGCGTCACCCAGCCTCCCGTAGTCGAGGTGACTGACGCTAGCGAGCCCCAACCTGGATCGTCCGGGATGCAGGGATTGACGGAGGAATCTGCTATGCCGCCCGAGACCCCATCCGGCAGCGAAGAATCTTCCATGCCAATCTTGGATACCGACCATCACAATTAGAGAGGAAGGAGCCCGAGGACGGCCTCCCGTCAGGAAAGGCCGTGTTGGAGGGAAGATTAATAGTAGAGGGGAGAGACTATAAAAGGCGATGCCCCGCCGGTACCGCCACATTCTCGCTTCATTTTTCGTGCTATTAGGTCGTCACTCTGCCGGTTTGGTTATCGATTTTAGTGTTAACGTAATTGTGAGGTTATAATGTTGTGTGTTCATTTTGTGATTGCTTTACTTGGTTTGTAATAATTTCTAATTTGGTCGTTTGGATGAACTGTTAAATGGTGTAAATTAAATTGTTGTCAAATAATTCTATTTTGAGTTGAATTCCCTTAGGTAGTAGTGATTAAATTTTTTTAAAAAAATCACTTCTGGTCTTATTTCCAAGATTATATTATGATCATTGTTACACCTTTCGTTTTTGCAGTCGGAACCGGGTGGAACCGGTTCCGTCTGCTCCCATAACCGGGTATCAAAAATCTGGAACCGAGCCGGTTCTGCATGCCCTGGTATCCACGGGCGTGGCGTTACTTTTTTTATTTTGGCGTCCTTGTTTTGGTAGACATCCGAGAGTAACTTATTTATTACAACAGCTTATAATATGCACCCTACACGATGCGCAAGTATCAACATGCATAATTCGTATGGATAATGTTGCATTTTTCCGCGCGGACATAAACCAAACCTTGTTTTTCTAATTTATTTATTTATTTATTTATTTATTTAATAAGTACACAAAACAGAATACAGCCATTTGAGACAATAATACATCAATACAGGTCTTTGTGTTGGACTGTAGCCCAAACTATGTGTACATAGTAAAACTTAATTTAATGTGTTTATGATTCCATTACATGATTTATCAAACTAACATATAAAAAAAGAATAGAAATCTAGTTCTAATTGTTTGAAGATGGCTGGGACAGAGCAGAGTTAATTAATTTAATAAATTCATAAGGTCTAGGTTCATAAATATCAAGGTCAGGGTATTCGCTGGAGAGTTCGTTGTACAAACGGCACATTCTTGAGATGGGGTTATAGTAACAAATTGAAGATGAAGGTGAAACGGTCTGTAATAACGAGTACGGGTAAAGCAGTTGAGATTAAGTTTGTTAAGCAAAAAAGGGGAATCGATTTTAGAGTGTAAGATTTTGTGAAGAAGCTTAAGATCCAGTATCTTTCTTCGGTTTTCGAGGGAGGTGAGTTTAAAGTAGTTCAATCTTTGTTCATAATTTAGAAGAGAGTTACTCTTATTAAAGCGGTATGACAAAATCTTAAGCATTTTGTTTTGCACACTGTCAATATTATTAATATGAACTTCGTAGAAGGGAGACCAAACTTGGCAGCCGTATTCCAAAATACTTCTCACAAGAGCCTGAAATAGATAAATAATACTACCGGGTTTTTTGAAGTCCTTCGTGTTTCTTATTATGAAACCAAGAAGTTGACGGGACCTTTTAGTTATGTGTTCATAATGCTGTCTGAAAGATAACTCCGCGTCGAAAAGCACGCCAAGGTCTCTAGCGACAGTCTTGCGATCTAAGGCTATGCCATCTAATGTGTATGTGTAAATAATTTTGTGATGTTTTTTAGTGAAAGAGATGACATAGCACTTGCTCACATTGAGACACATTTTATTGACAGAACACCATTCGCTTAGGCATTTCAGGTCATTTTGTAATGTAATACAGTCATTAACATTATTAATTTTAGAAAACACCTTAAGATCATCGGCATATAAAAGACAGTGGCTCGACATTTTATTGATTAGATCATTTATAAATATAATAAATAATAACGGACCCAAATGGGAGCCTTGTGGTACTCCTGATGTGACTGACGTAGGTGATGATATGAACCCTTTTATGGCAACAAGTTGACTTCTGTTTTGCAGATATGACATGATCCAACGTAGCAAACTTCCATGTATACCGAGGGCGGATACTTTATGACAAAGAATTGTGTGGTTCACTTTATCAAATGCTTTACTAAAATCTGTGTACACTGCATCTACTTGACCACCGACGGCAAAAGATGAGCATAGGAAATGTTTATATTCCAACAGATTGCTGATTGTAGATCTACCTTTAATAAAACCATGTTGTTTATCAGAAAGAAAGGGTTTAACCTGGCAGAAAATATATCCATAGACGAGAGACTCGAATAGTTTCGCAATACATGATAAGATACTTATCGGTCTGTAATTTTCGCAGTTTGATTTGTCACCTGACATTAGCACTGGGACAATGTGAGCTGTTTTCCAGACGGTCGGGAATATTCCCGTTTGGAGAGATCTATTGTATAATATGACAAGAGGAAGACTGAGTTCCTCTCCGCACATTTTTATAAACGATATTGGAATACCGTCTGGCCCTGCCCCTTTATTCGAGTCAAGTTGTTTAATTTTAAGTAGAACGTCTTCTCTCTTAATCTCTATATTTGCCAAGCAACTGCCCAGATCATACGACAAACGTCTGAAGTCTCTAGTTAGATTACTAACTGAGTAGTCATCCTGAACCAAAACAGAACCGAAATATTTTGAGAAAAGCTCGCATATACGAACTCCGTCCGATGATGATTGCTGGCAGTAGTTGACAGTCTGCGGTATAGAGACATGTCCTTTTTTACTATTAATGACCCTCCAGAAACCCTTTATGTCATTATCCAGAGAATCCTCAACAGAAGACACGAAATTACGGTAACATGATGTCATAAGCCTTTTACATCGAGCACGTAGTAGAGAAAATGTATCGTAATCCCTGGGGTTCCCATACATTTTAAACTGACGGTGGAATCTATTCTTCTCCTCTAGACAGTTTTTTAGTGCCGGGCTGTACCATATGGGGAAGTTATAACCTTTGGACTTGCTCAGGGGTGTATGTTTCTTAATAATTTCATTGAGCTGGCTATAGAAAGTCCTCACACTTTCATCCAAATTCGGTGAACATAGACTTTCATACCATTTGACGTTATGTAAATCACTGTTAATTTTCCCGAAGTCGCATTTATGAAAATTGAATTGCATATCTTTTTTATTAGTCAAGGATTTTGTGGCGGATGGTGACGGTCTAGTCGGGTCAAGGCGTCAGCACCGTAGACCTGGATATTATCTATTGTGGAAAGGACAAGGTCTAGATATACATTATTATGATTAGGAATATTTTGGAACTGATTTAGATTGCAAATAGACATTGTCTCCATCAAAAGCCTCGCTTTATGATCCAAGGGATCACCTGGAACCAGTGCTGTTGAAGTAATAGACCTGGTCCAGGTTATGTTGCGCGTGTTGAAGTCTCCAACTATATAAGGAATGTTTCGGATTCCTTAGCTTTAAGTATACTTACTTGAAGATTATCATAAAAAGAGGATAACTCGTCTTTCGTTATGTGCGGAGGGAGGTAGCAAACACAAATATTTGAAGTAGGTTTATGGTCATGATCAATTATGCTTACCCAGACATCTTCAACCAAGCTCTCCGTGGCTGTTTGACGGAGGACGTTTAGATCTTTTCTGGTGGCAATAAGTACTCCACCGCCTTCATCCTTACATATTGTCGTTTCTTGTCGATCACGGCGAAAGATATTGTATCGATTATCCAGAATTTCTCCGTCAAACACCCCGGCGTTAAGATTTGTTTCAGTCAGGCAGATAACATCATAATTTAAGTTAGTAGCGTTTATGTATACATCAGTTAGCTTGGATCGGATCCTATTTACGTTTTGATAAAATATGTGTAGCATTTATAATTAAAATATTATTACAGCAAAGTAGAAACAAAAGAAGGTATGTACTGTTGGAGCGGAATCAAACTCACTTGTGAAGTCCTTACGTTTTATTAATTATCTCCTAAATTTCACAATGTTCACTATAAACTCAAGACGTGCTTGGCTCACGTCCGCACACTTCGACTGTTCGACACAGAATGCCCGAGCTGTAGGCAAACTCCCTTTATATAGGCTCGGTCTTATTACTGATCGCATGATGGGTGAGCGATGAGTCATGCCTGAAATGACTAAGCGAGATGTTTAAATATCGTACTGCCATTTAGTAATGCCGGTACGATATTTATAACATTAATTAATAAACGACTCAAGCCAATGGTAAAAAGATAAAATAATTAATGTGACCAACGTGATTCAAAGCTGGCCCTACAACTAACTTTTAAGGGTGATCATGGTCTGTGGTCTAACAGCTCGGCCATCCTGTTCAAAGCGAGTCCCTTCGCTATATTTAATTTATCCAGAAATAACAATCATAATCATCAAGCATATATACACGTGATAATTTTAATTATATATATATTCCTTGTTTTACTGGATGCTTCTTGCTTACTAGTTTTTGCAACTCTAATAATAATTATATTTCATATAGGTACCCACTATCGTTTATGTTTGCTATCAAAACACACCATCTTACTGAGTGAAATTATAGTGATAACATTAATGTATGGGACAATATCTATCCTGTGTGTGTTAGTGTTATTTTAGTAATCCTTGCCTATTATTCATAATTGTTATTAGCTACTATAACTTACTTAGTTAAATATTCTCTCACTTTAATTTATTCTTCACTTTCACTTTCATCTGTGTTGCATGCAAAATCTCTGTCAAAATTTTTCCAGGGTTGTATTTTATCTATTGATACAATGCCTTCATATCTACGACTATTTTTTCGAGTCATAGGTGTATCTTCAATCACAAACCTTTCATTTGGTAGCAGTTTTATTATGCTATAAGGTCCTTGATATTTGGTAACTAATTTCTGTGATTTACCTTCGTGAGGTGCCTGTCTTTCAACTCTTATTAAATCATGAACTGCATAGGTCTTTCCAATTTTTCTACGATTGTTAAAGGCTATAATGTCTTTTTTCTGTTGTTCTTGAATTCTATCACTAGCTTTTTGCCTAATGTTTATTAACTTCTCTGTTGTTGTGACAGCTGTAACATCGTTGATTACCGCGCTTAAAATCCCCTCTGATCTTGGTGTAATGTTGAAACCAAACAGTAATTCTGAAGGGCTTTTTTTTGTAGTTTTGTGAACATTTGTATTTATACCGACTTGAATATCATGAACATGTTCATCCCATGATTTGTCGTTACCGCCATGTGAGGATGTTGATAGTGCATCAAGAATTGTGCGGTTGAACCTTTCAACTTGTCCGTTGGCTCTAGATGTTGCCACTGCATTGATAATATGTTTTATTCCATTTTTTTGTGTAAAATCTTTAAATGCATTACTTGTAAAGCATGACCCTTTATCGGTTATTAAACGTGATGGTACCCCGAACTAGCTGATGTGCTCTTTTATTGTCTTTATTGTAGTTGTCGTTTGTGTATTTTTAACCGGTGTTATATTTACGTATTTTGTAAATCCGTCGACCAGTACAAGTAGATAGCAGTTACCAACTTTGCTTTTCACGAACGGCCCCAGGTGGTCGGCGTGAATGGTGTGAAATGGCTTGTTTATTTTCTCGATGGGGTGTAGTTGACCTTCATGCTTTCCACCTGCTGCTTTATGATGAGCACATTCAAGACACGATGCTACGTACATTTTCACCATCCGTCGCATTTTGGCAAACCAAAAATGCTTTTGAATCCGTTGTAGTGTTTTCTCGAAACCAAAGTGGCCAACGTCATCGTGGTTTCTTTTGATCACTTGCCATCTGACTCCTTTAGGGACCACCCATTATATTTCATCCCCTACTATACGATATAAACGGTTATGCTTTATTTTATAGTTCTTTTTTATGTCTTTGTTGTTTTCTGAATTTCGATCGCGTAGTTGTTCTTTGATGTGTCGAATCTCATCGTCTGCTGATTGTACCGTTGCAATCCAATCTTCTTCAGAATGGTTTACAACGAGTACGTCCAAAACATGTAGTTCAGGTTCCATAGTCGTAATTGGGTTTCGGCTTAGTGCGTCAGCATGTGCCATCTTTACACCTGGTCTATATTCAATACTGCAATCAAATTCTTGTAGCTGAACCCACCATCTGGCTATTCGCGGAATAAGGTCTCTTTTGGTCAGCGTTGCCCTGAGTGCATTACAGTCTGTAACTATTGTAAATGGGATACCTATCAAATATACTCGAAACCTGTTTAAAGATGCTACTACGGCGAGTGTCTCTAGTTCATACGAATGTAATTTTCGTTCATTTTCATTAGTTTTTCGACTAAAGTAAGATACCGGTTGAAGGACCAAATCAAAATCAAATCAAAAATCATTTATTTCCATAGGATGTTGTTACATCACTTAGATCCGTCATTACATTATTTTTTTTGGGTGAGTTCACTAACACAATGGCGGAATCTGTGGAGAAGAGCTCACCGAAGAAACTCCACAGTCGTCGCATCTTTTGCGTTTCCTTTTTTAAATAAAATATTGTCAAATTACAAAATGAATGCTAATTATATATCGAAACAGCCTGTTACTCAAACAATCTATTCCCATGGACATCTGTCCTCTAAGTAATCAGATATCCTATAGTAACCTTTTTTATACAATTTCTGTTTTATTATTATTTTAAACTTGTCTAAAGGTAAGTTTTTAATATCAGTAGGGACCTTATTGTAATAGCGTATACAATAACCTTTAAAAGAATTACTAATTTTATGTAGTCGGCTTACATAAGCAACCAACTTGTCTTTATTTCTAGTATTAAAATTGTGTATATCACTGTACTTCTGAAAATTAGTTATATTTCTTTTTACATACACAAGATTGTCATAGATATATTGAGACACAAATGTCAGAATATTGATTTCTTTAAACTTTTCCCTCAGTGACCTGATCAGAGTTATATTGGAGCAATATGCCAGCCAAACCGTCCTTGCTTGCGTCTGTGTGTAGCTGAATTTTGGCATTTGGGTCATACAATGCTAATAAAGGCCTTTCTACGAGTAGATTCTTTAAATTTTGAAAGGCTTGTTGTTGTTCATCTTCCCAAATCCATTTCTGGCCATTTTTCAGTAGTTTATTTAATGGTGAAGCAATAAGTGCGTAGTTTTTAATGAATCGTCTAAAGAATCCTGATAAACCAAGAAATCGTCTGATTTCGTGTACGTTTTTGGGTTCTGTAAATTTTGACACTGCATCTGTTTTCTTACTTCCTGGTCTGATTCCAGTTGCGCTCACTTCAAACCCCAAAAAGTCTATTGTGTCTTGAAAAAAATTGCACTTACTCAACTTAAGAGTCAATCCTCCTTTTCTTATAAGACATAAAACATTTTCCAGCCTCTGCATACCCTCAGCAAAGTTTTTTGCTGGAATCAAAATGTCATCCATGTACACAATTGCATATTTTATTTTGGCTTCGGAAAGTATCTTATTAATAGTCCTTTGGAACACTGATGGTGCGTTGACAAGTCCGAAGGGCATGCGATTGTATTCATACTGGCCGTCGGGTGTCACAAAGGCAGTTTTATCTTTTGATTCTTTAGAAACCGGGATTTGGTAATAGCCCGATGCCATGTCCAAAGAAGTGAATAGTGTGTTCCCAGCGAGCATGTCCAACTGGTCTTCCAAGCGGGGTATAGGGTAGTGATCCTTTTTAGTATTTCTGTTCAAGGCTCTGTAATCAACGCATAAGCGTTTTTCTCCTGTTTTCTTTTGTACAAGAATGATTGGACTTGCGTACTGAGAGCACGATTCCCTTATTATTTCACTATCCATCATATCTTTTACCATGTCTCTAACTAAATTTCGCTCACTTATTGACATTCGATAAGGACGATAGACTACGGGTTCTGAATCTATCAGTTCTATTTTCATTTCCCCTGCTTCCGTGAATCCGAGATCAGTTAGTCCTGATGAAAAGCAATCATTATATTGTGTTAACAATGCCTTGAGTTGTTTTCGTTCATGTTCTTGTAAATTGGCATGTTTTATTTTTATATCATCTTCCTCACATTCACTGATGCAGACGCTGGACACCTCTTTAGTATAGTTTGGTGCCTCTATACGTAATGCTCGCGTTACTAGAGTATTGACATCTAACATTATCAGTTTAGGAGACATATTGTAAACCATGAGTATCCCGTGACCATTGTTAATTGTATATTCGCCAGGTAAAAGGTAATATTCATTTTCGTCTCATCCCCTTATTGATCCATCGATATATACACTACCGCCATTTATATCATCACATTTTACTGATGTCGCCTGAATAGCATTTGATCCTACAGTTACTGCAACATCAATTACTAAATGGACTTTTTTATGCAGTATCTTTTTAAATATTATTTCGCTCGGTGTCTTTGTCATAATTATATTTGGTTTTTCCGTAAATGAATGGCCTAGGAGTACCGGACGGTTTATGACATAATCATCAACGACATACATTTGTATCATTTCTTGTATTCCCTGTACCTCTACCAGTACGTTGACAGAACCTATCGGCTTAACTATACTTGCACCTATTCCCCTTAGTGTTGGAAAATCACCGTGTTTGGTGATTACGAGACTTAATTCATTAGCCTTGGAAAGGTCAATCAATGAGCATTGACTCCCTAGATCCACGTGTGATGATACGGTGACATTGTTTATTTTGATATTCATCATATATTTATCGTTCGCATTATCGGGGATAGTTAATTCCGAGACGTGTTTTTCATTAATGGTGTTTTTTTTTTCTTGCAATATGTTCTTGGTTTCTGGTTCTGAGTTTTTTATTTTTTTGAAAACAACTCTCAACTTTGTGCCCCAAACGATCACAAAAGGTACATTTTTTTATGTCTTTGTCGCAGCGAAAACTTGGGTGTCCGATTTCATTGCAATTAAAACATTTTATATTAATGTTTCTGTGCTTTGATTGATCTGTTTGCGTGTAGGATGGAGTGTAGGGCTTTCTCCTGTCAAATTTGAATTTGGTTACTTCTTGTTTTTGTTTATTTATTGCTTCCCTTGTTTGCCCGACTTTAACAGTCCTAAAGTACTTCAGTACCTGTTCTGGTTCCTTGAAGTTTGCTGCTTGTGCTCCCACTTTAATTGCTCTGTCCTCCACCCCATACAAAATGCAATCTATGTATGGCCTGTCTCCCATATATTTTACATCTGTTCAGTAGGTTAACCTTCGCATAATAATACTGCTCCAACGGATCTCCATACTTAACATTTAAAGAGAGCATTTCAGTCAAAAGCTCAGCGTAGTCATCGCGACATGGGAATGATTCTAGTAACTTCTTTTTCCATTCAGACCATGAATATAGTAATGTCGGTAAACCCTGATACCAATCTTTGGCAACTCCTGTCAATTTTGGTAATGCGTAGTGTATAATTTCTTTTTCTTCCCATCCATATATTTCTGCGCATTCCTCTACTTTGGTAAGGCAGGTCAAAACTGTTTGGTTCTTTATCGTCGGATCGAATTCTGGTATCACGTTTTGATTGAACGAGATTCTTGGTTTTCCTGAGCTTTTGACATCGTGCAATATACTTATAAATTTATGCAATATATCATTTGTACTTGTCTCTGTATTAAAATTAAATCCTTTTACAGGCAAACTTTTGAGTATCGGTGACTTGGCACGAGAATCGACACTATATAATTGTTGGTCACCTATATTTTTCCGCGACACCTTCCTTATCCTG
This sequence comes from Argyresthia goedartella, assembly GCA_949825045.1. Lineage (NCBI taxonomy): Eukaryota > Metazoa > Arthropoda > Insecta > Lepidoptera > Argyresthiidae > Argyresthia > Argyresthia goedartella. The sequence goes on from OX463810.1 coordinate 20,963,349, forward strand.
TGACTGACTTCCTCATCAGAACTGCTGCTCCTACTGCGAGATTGGTAGTTTTTCCTTTTACGGCTCCTACTTTGCCTTCCTTCATCCTTGCGTCCAATCCTGTCACTCAACCCATTGCCTTGGGCAAACCTGTGACTTGTCCCTCCTTCGGGATTGATTCCGTCACTCATCCCTTCATTGTGGGCATACCTGTGACATGTTTCCGCTTCCGAGTTATTTTTGTCACTCATCCCATTACCTCGGGCAAACCTGTGACTTGTCCCTCCTTCGGGATTGATTCCGTCACTCATCCCTTTATCTTGGGCATACCTGTGACCTGTTTCATCATTTGACTTATTTCCGTCACTCATCCTATTATCGTGGGCAAACATGTGACTAGTTCCTTCATCACCATCCATAATGTCCATATTATTATTTTTTTATCTGAAACTTCCATCAAGTGTTATATTATAACTAGAATATCTTAATAAGGTGTAACTTTGTTGTAAATATGCTACCTAATCTAGTAAATATTTTTGTGAGTTTGATACTGATTTTGTGTTATAATGTAAGTATGTGACTCCAATTTTCTTATACATGATAATACGTTTCTTCTGTATTCATCGCTTACGATGGGGCTACCTAATTGCTAGAATGGAATGTTGTAGTGTTGATATTATATATAATATTTTATCTACATACAAATATACTTGAGCTGTTAAAACATTATCGCTATAAGAGCTCCGTGGACTAATGACTTTCACACTTGCTTATCACACAGGAGTTGCAGGTTCGATTCCTGACGATGTACCAATGAGATAATTTATTTTAAGTAGTACATTATACGGACGTTCTAACGGTGATGAAAAACACCGTGTGGAAACCTTCATTACTCCATAGCTGCGGCGATGGGTTAGCCCCCTGTCATGGAATTGAAGCATTGAATAACTGACCGAGTCAGTTGTGCCTCTGCCACCCCGGATGTGAAAAAGGTGTGATGCTATGTTATGTAATATTCGTAAGAGTCTTCGTAGATGCGTGCCTCTTTGTTGACTCAATTGAAACGATCTACCCATCTGCTTTGGTTTAGTTTTTGAAATCAAATCCTAATGATAACGAGGCAGCAAGAGACGAGTTGTCTTGTGAAAGCTTGGTGTAAAGACATGGTTGTATTATACAGTGTAGTGTGAAGTGCGTATCTGTGATTGATCAAAATTATGAAAAGTACCGTTCTGTTTTCAAATTTTGTAGCGATTTTGAGTATTGACTTTAATGCATCCTTAATACTTGGTAGTGAATGAGATTGTGGTGAGATTGTAGTTGTATAAATGAATTCGAAGAGAAGTGAAATGACATCGTACGACTGGTATTGCTGTATATTCAGGTATTTATCCTTTGTGATTGCGTTTCGTCTTTGTATTTTTGTTGATATATTTCTCCAACTATAATTAATTGTCGTGGCTCTGATATCAATTATAATTATTTGGATTTACTTAATGTTCAGGTATAAATGAGAATGTGTACTGCATAGTAATTGGTATTGGCAATGACTATTTCACCAAGGTAATAAACCAAGTTCTATTGTTATTTGACTCAACAACTTTGCATAATACTGCTTTGAGGAAAATAATGTGCCTGTTGATAGTAACTTGTAGTAATTATATTGCGAAAAGTTTGTAATAATGTTTATGAAAACATTGACTTAAAACTCGAAATAAATTTATTTGATCCAAGTTAAAAACAAGTCGTAGGACTCCCCTACAGTACAGTATGTTTATCCTCTATGAAGTAAACTAGTTGAACTGAGTATTTTTTTTCCTTAAAACATCCTACGATGTTTGCTGAATTCAATATAGCACACAAAGTTTGGTTAGAAGTTTTAATTGCAATGTGCCGTGCGTAACACATGATAAATATTTCAGCACAGTGAGAAAAGGATATAAAGAAGAGAAAAAAAAATATTTTTTTCGTGCAATCCTATACAAATATAAAAGTTAATTGGTTTCAAGACTGTTCATGTCCCACTTTCTGAGTTGTTGGAGCGGAATCAAACTTACTTGTGAAGTCCTTACGTTTTATTAATTATCTCCTAAATTTCACAATGTTCACTATAAACTCAAGACGTGCTTGGCTCACGTCCGCACACTTCGACTGTTCGACACAGAATGCCCGAGCTGTAGGCAAACTCCCTTTATATAGGCTCGGTCTTATTACTGATCGCATGATGGGTGAGCGATGAATCATGCCTGAAATGACTAAGCGAGATGTTTAAATATCGTACTGCCATTTAGTAATGCCGGTACGATATTTATAACATTAATTAATAAACGACTCAAGCCAATGGTAAAAAGATAAAATAATTAATGTGACCAACGTGATTCAAAGCTGGCCCTACAACTAACTTTTGGGTGATCATGGTCTGTGGTCTAACAGTACTTAAATAATATTTTTTAGGATATCAATATTTTTAACATGAACATGGGGAGCGCCTTCACTTTTGCGTAGGTAAACCTGTCCGTTGCGCACCCAGGCGTACTGGTAATTATTATCCTTCTTAAATTTGCGTGCAGCAGCGTACAGTTGTTTCATTTCTGGTGAAATATGTTCTTTGATGTAAATTCTCATTCCAGCATCAGAGAGACCAACGTGCGTGCTGTTCAGCACGCACGTTGTTGGGATTAGATTTGTTAAAGCGATAGACTGCGGAGATTATATTGTCTCGTACGCGTGACGAAGATAGTGTTACCAATATATTCCTGGGGCGCGAGGAGGTATTATCCATCTTAGCGACTCTGCGGCAGTTTCGGATTTCATTTTCGTTTATTGGAGTATCTAAGGACTGGCACAACTTCTGAAATATAGCCAAAACATTCTCGGTGCGATTTTCTGGTACGGCTTGAAGCTCCAAGTTCAAGTCACGAGACATTTTCTCCATGTTAGCGAGATGGCCATTCAGGCGACGTATTTCAAGTTGAAGTCCAGAGTTGTCAGCTTCCAGGTTTTTAATTTTCTTATCATTCTCCGATATTTTGGTTTTACAGTCATTTTGTTCCGCAGATAGAAAATCCGTAGTTTCAGTAAAATCATTCTTCACCTCCTGAATGGCATTACTTATCTCGGCAGATACCATAGATTGTACATCAGACTTCAGCGCTTCGCGGAGACTGAGCATAAATGATGAGGAGGGGGCCAGTTTTCTATCCAGCAAGTCACCAATTTGTTCAAGAGTTACAGAATGCGCTGGTGGTGAGCCATCATTTAGTAGTAGGCGCTTCTTACGGTTTCTCGTGTTGACATGTTTATCAATACCAATAGTGGTTAAGTCCGGCTCAGATAGTACTTGAGGATTATCAGTTTCACCCAGAGAAGAAAAGCGATTCTGGTGTAACAGCGTGTCTGCTGTTTTCTTCGGAGAGTGAGTCATCATCTTGTTGAAGCACCCAACGCAGCAAATACAGTGCCAAGCGAAGCAATAACTCGAGCCACTAAAAGCGTTTTAGCTAGTTGTGTGCGTAGCAGGTAGTTGCAGAGATGTCGTAATGCGGCGCGATTCACGAATCTTACTTACTCACGGACCGGACGGCCGCCGGATCAATTCTTCGATGATGTAGTGTGGCTCAAGGACCTCTTGGTCGATTTTGAAACGTAAGCAATCAATTACAGACAAGAATATAAGTTTTGTTGGGAGGTAGATTTAGAAAAAGCTATTTCAATTGATTTACTAGGATTCACGTTTTGTTATGTTATACTTCGTATTGCACTGAGATAACACTCCTATAATAGAATTGTCACTTTGCCATCACTTTCAAGTAAATTTTCAGTATGATACTATAGAACGAAATGATTTTGATAATTTAATGTACGAGAGCACAAACGCACTTATTGACAGTATGTATGAATTCAGAACAGAGCAACGAAAAAAGTAGGGTGACTTACGTTCATCAATTTATGTCATATTAATGTTTTCCCTAGGACCTTTATTTATAGAGATATCGATATGACAAACATCGTTATGACGTTATATCTCCAAATCGGTGAGGTGCACGAGGAAAATGTATATGACCAAAAGTGATGGCAAAAAGCAGCACTACACGATTCCGAAGTAAAAAGAAACAGTACAAAAAAAAATCCTTTCAAGTCGCTGGATGGCGAGTCGAAATTTTTCTCAAAAAAAAATATATTTTTTTTGAGCCCACCCCCTTTTCTACACCCTAACGCTAACGTATGGCGGCCTCAAAACGTGATATTTTTTTAATATTTTACAAGGAGTCCGCCAAGGAGATACTCTTCGCCCAAGCTCTTCACCAATAATAAATAAATAAATAATATAATAATACCTTGGACACCATATGACCTAGAAGACGCTTTGAAGACTGTAGACTGAAGCGAAAGAGGTCTCAATATCAACGGCGTGTATCTTTTAACCCTGAGATTCGCTCATGGGCGTACCCAGGTAGGGGCAGGGGGGCTACTGCCTCCCCCCTAGAAGATAAAATAAACGTCAATTTTCCTGGCAAGTGGGAATTAAAAACGTGTTACACTCGGCGCCACGAATAAAGAGCTCTCGGAGAAACTGGCGGGGATTACTGCGCATGTGTACAGTCGCGGCATAATTCCGAAGTGCGTTTTTAGGGTTAGTGTGAAGGAATGAGTGTTCAGGACTTTCTTCACTTCTATTTTTTCTCTGTTTGATATTTTGTTGATTGGGATATTAGCCGATGTAAATAATGGACTTTGTGTCAAATAAACTATAGGTACTCTCTATTGACAACATTTGTTAACGTCAAGGTTGAAACCTATATATAAATAACCCCCTAGCATAGAATGCCCCTAGTCACTAGGGCCTAGTGAATATAGATACTTGTAGTAATAGTCCTGCACACTCTTTTCTTCCCGCTGACTAATAATTTGTAACAATTAAACCACAATTAAGTTTTTCATCAGACTTCTTCATCAGTATTTCATCAGACTCTTTTTTGATATAACAGTTCACATCGTAAACCATTTTTCTAGCTTGCCTAGTCAGTACTTTATTTTTCGGCATTTTCGACCGGGGCGAAAGATAACGTTGGGTAATATTGTATGCGACTGTACTCAAGAAGCTTCGAGACGTGCTTTCGGTGCGGGCATCGGGAAGCGACTGATCAACGAATCAGGTGCCGGCGCTGACTACCGCCCCCGTCGCTCCTCACTTCCCCGCGCCAAACACTTGTGAAAAGTGACTACTGCGCATTCAAGGACAAAGCTCTTTAGTCGTGGCGCCGAGTATACCTACCCTGCGCAAAATGAAGTGTTGGAAACAAAATATTTTTTCAGTCAGATATTTTGATTTAATATTTTTTTATCTATAATTAAATATTTTACAACATTCGATATAGTATACTGTTAGCGACGCAATATAATTTAAATCTACCGCGAAACCGTCGCATCTCGTAGTTTCCGCTCCCGACGAGATAATCAGAGCCATCTAGGATTAAAGCTGAATATAATTTGGAGAAAACAACATCTAGCGCTATCTAGTTACGGACGACAGTACTTTTTCCAGTAAAGAGAAATAGCATCAAGCATCAATTTATACGGTCAATATATAGCGACATCTTGTATTGAATAGCAATACCACGAAGAACGTTCTAGCATGGACTATTCTGGAAAGAAAAGACACTGATAGCACGTATGAGACAAGGATGGAAATAGAGTCAAGTATTTTCAACTTATTTCGGGAGCGAGAATATTTGAATATATAAGCGGGATCGTGAGGCAGAGCAAGGCAATTCAGTTCGAATACAATTCAATTCAGTTCGGTGCGTCATAGTATCTTATAGTTTAGTTGCGGCGACAGGAGATTTACGTTTACTGCGCAACAACTGGAAATATTACTCCGTCAAATGGATATCAGGAAATTCTTTGAAAGAGGTGAGTCAAAACAAAACACATACATATGTACCTAATATGATTATTTGATTTGTTTAAGGAGGTCTCTCTTGTAAGTATATATCTTTAGCATACTAATTTAATTACTTACAATATTAAAATTTATTAACTACAAGACGTGGTTTTGTTATAATTGTATATTATATTATGATTTGATTATTTGGCGTTTAAACCACAAAGTTAACGAATTTTGAATATCGCAATTTTACTTTTACTGATAGGAAGTAAATGATATTTGAATGTGATGTTTTTAGGTATCTTGATCTTTATTTTCGTCCTATGCCTAAACACCGTAAGAGTAATTTTGTGTATCCATTTTTTAGGGACAACACGCGAAAAAAGAAAAAAAGGTCGGGTCGGAAAAAAGTAGCTGTGGAAGCGATGAAAATGACAACCATGATAAAACTACTCATGTAATGCCAAGATCATTGCATGCTAACATTGGACAAGCGTCACATTCTCCAGCAGAACCTGTAAATATATCTGTTGCCGACATCGATATAAATACTATTCAAGTCTATGGTTGCCGACTATTGTTCTCCATCGACATCCCAACAAACTTATGACGTCAACGTCGATCCTGAAATTATATTGGACAATGGCGATCATGAAAATGATCTGGGTCGTTATGTTGGGTTGGCTACCCAGCTATCGACGGAAAAGAAGAGGGAATTGTTACAAAATCCTTGGATCCCGCCCAGAAATTACGATTTTGAAAGTGATGCAAGCCATTTGAAAAGAAAATTAAATCATGCTTGGTTGGATCAATATGCACCATGGCTAGTATATTCCAAGCGACTAAAAGGCGCTCTTTGTAAGCATTGTGTTTTGTTCCCTCCGCCCATCAGCACTGTGAGAGGAATTTTGGGATCATTTATGGTCAGGCCATATATAAAGTTCAAAAATATGGATGAAGACTGCCGAAAGTATGCAACGACCAACCTTCATCTAACAGCGGCAAATGCTGCGAAAATTTTTCTTGAAAATGTTCCTGTAGACATCCAACTACAAAGTGGACACCAAAAAGCAATCGAAGAAAACAGACAAATATTGTCATCAATTATTTCTTGTATAGTATTTTGCGGTACACATGATATGCCTCTTAGGGGAAAACAAGCAGATGAGGGTGTTTTATTAGATTTATTGAAGTTGAGAATCAATTCAGGGGACGACAAATTAAAGAGTCACCTGGAAAAGTGCCGTCGCAATGCAGTTTACACATCGCCAAAATGCAAAACGAATTGATAAATTTATGTGGCGAAGTTATTAAGGAGAATATAATAAGTGAGGTTCAGAAGACCATGACTTACGCAGTCTTAGCTGATGAAACAGCAGGTAGCTGGGAAAGAACAGCTGTCAATAGGCGTGCGGTTCTACGACGAAAGCAAAAGTAAAATCAGAGAAGAATTTGTAGGGTTCGTTGAACTAAAAGCACAAAATGCTTGCAATGCAAAATGCAATTGACAATTTCTTGATTAGTTCTAACCTTCCAACCGAAGATTGCGTAGGGTTTGGATTCGATGGCTGTTCTACAATGGCGGGGAAAGAGGGTGGCGTACAAGCCATTTTGAGAAAAAATATCCTCGTGCTTTATATTTTCATTGCTCAAGTCACAAACTCTACCTTGTTGTGAATGATGCGTACGCAGTGCCAGAAATTAGATATACTATCGCCGCTGTAAAGGATGTTATAACGTTTTTCAGGGAATTGACTACACGTCGAAACTACGCTCCAAACCTATCACGATTGTGTGAGACGAGATGGTCCGAAAAATATAAATCAATCAGAGTTTTCTCAACATTTCCCAGAGCTTGTGAAATCTCTAGAAAAGTTATCCGTTCAGGGAAATTATGCCACCAGAAAAACTGCATATCAGTTGCATTCAGCCGTTACAAAACCAGTGTTTATTGTTGCTCTACAAACAATAGCCAAATATTCAGCAGTTTTAGAACCAGTATGTTAAATTCCACGCCTCAACCGAACGGGCGTGGAATCTGGTAGGGTTGGTTTTCACCAGGGGTACTGACCTTTGACGCCGTGGACCGGAATTCGAAAGCTCAATTCGAGGCAGGAATACGGGATAAGGAGCACAAGGGGTGGGGGGAGAGGAGTCGAATCTTACTCTCGTCGTAGCCCGATGCTGTCGCCGTCGTGTTGCTTGCCGACACGAGGAGTCGCTGTCCGAATGCGACGAATTGGGGACCGAACCACTTTAACCTTTCACAACACGAAGCACTCACTCCGATGACTTGAATCTACTTATTTCCCGACGATTGTTCCGTGCTTATTATAATTAACATTCCGACCAGGCCCGACACCTGTGTTAGACAATTATTACAATTAAAATACAGCCAAGGCCCGAACGCCATGTGCCGACATTTTTTCCCAGTCAAAAAAAGTAACCTCTAACTCGTCATCTCGTTTCTATACAAGTGACAGCTGCTAGTTCCGTTTCCGATCACTCGCGGTCCGAGTCGCGCAACAAAAGGAGGTGCGTTCCGAAGCATAAATATTAAACACAGTAGTTAACGCACTCCAAGCTAACTCGATCTCGGTGGGGGAACAACAGTATTAATAAGTTTCTCTATGGGGAACACATCAAAAATATCAAGGACATTCTCAGAAATGACCGCGAGTTTCCTGACAGAATAAATAATGAAATGCTTCAAAAAGCGCGAGCTGTTGCAATGGATTTGAACATAGAAATTTCGGTTCCACGTCTTGCTCACAAGCAAACACATAGAAGTAATCCGCCATCAGACAATATAATATAACGAATATTGGCGGCGTTCCCTGATAATACCATACATTGATTCACTCATTTCATCGTTGAATAGTCGATTCTCCCAAGAAAACACTCCGGCGTTTGCTTTAAGTAAGCTACATCCCTTGTATAAGACCAAAACCAGCATTACACAAGAACGCAGAATCATTCCAAGAATTTTATAACCTGGATATCACCGGAGAACTGAACCTTTGGCATAATTTATCGGTGAAGAAGGCTTTATCAGGTGATCAATTAAGGGACATAGAAGTAGTTCATCTGTTCAACGAAGCCAACGTTTTTTACCCTGCTGTCAGAAAGGCATTGATTATTTTAAGCACTATCCTATGCACCACGGCGACCGTAGAACCATGGGCGTACCCAGGTAGGGGCAGGGGGGGGGCTACTGCCCCCCCCCCCCCCCCCAGAAGATAACATAAATTCATGATTTTTTTGTTTCAATACACCTGACCGACCATCTTCTCGAAACAGGAATGAGCTGCCCCCCCTAGCTGAAATCCTGGGTACGCCCTTGCGTAGAACGGTCATTCAGTACGCTGCGAAGAGTTAAAACGTGGCTGAGAAGCACCATGGGTGAAGAAAGGCTTACGGGTTCATGTCTGATGAGCGTACATCGCAATTATTTAAAGGAAAACAGTGATTTTATTGAAAAGACTGTCATAGACAAATTTTCGGCAAACCCGAGATCACTGTTAAATTATATATATTTATATATATATATATATAATATTTTGTGTCATAATCAAACTAATTAATAAAAGTCAATTTTCATGTTTTTTTTTTTCAATATACCTGACCGACCATCTTCTCGAAACAGGTATGAGCTGCCCCCCCCTAGCTGAAATCCTGGGTACGCCCTTGGATTCAATGACGATCGGTCCTGATGGCTGAGAACGTTGCTGATCTCCATTGATTGTCTTTTGGTCCACAGAGCCAGGTAAAGGAGATTGCTAGAAGAGTCCAGCTAGGATGGGCTGCTTTCGCAAAACTCAGGGATGTTCTAAATTCTAACATCCCTCAATTGCCTGAAGACAAAGGTATTTAACCAAAGTGCTGCTCATTCTCGATCAGTGTCGATAAGGGGGCGGAAGCAAAAAAAAATTATTATTTTTTACTTGGCGCCCCTTATCTACACTCCAACCCAGTCACGGTAGTACAGAGCCATGGGGCGTGCCATGCTAGGCATCAGGCTGTCAGACCGTATCCGTAATCAGACGTCAAACCAAGGTGGCTGATGTGGGTAAGCGGATAGCACTGCTTAAGTGGAAGTGGGCAGGACACTTGGCAAGGCGAGAAGACGGAAAATGGACTAGAATGGCGACAGAGTGGTGGCCAAGAGGCCAAAAATCAAGAGGGTTGCAGGAAAGCAATGGACGCGGGTTGCGCAGGACCGTACTGAATGGCGTGTTTATGAGGAGGCCTTTACCCAACAGCGGGTCCCCTGACAAGCTGATGATGATGAAATACTTATTAAACGTAACGTCGACTTGGTTCCTGACATTGATTGTCTGGTAAATAAAACAAGTGTATTATGAATATTCCATAGAATATAATGTAACAAGACAGTATTACAAAGAAATATTCAGTCAGATCATCTGGGGACCAAGCTTACAATACAAGGTAAATCCAGAATATAACTGACGAAAATATATAAAGTAAATTAAAGATACATAAATCAGTCCTATCACCTGGGGCCAAGTATACAATACAAGGTGATTCCAGATTAGAACCGACAAAAATATATATGTAAAATTAAAGATACATAATAAGCGGAACAAAAACCTATGTCTATCTTCTGAGACACAAAACAAAAAGAAATAATTTCAATTACCATGACCAAAAAAAACTAAAACCAAACTTCTAAGTGAAAGAATTAAGACCCAGTAGCCAGATGTAGAAATGTTGACAGTTTCATTATTTTTGTGCGCGGAAGTGCACCCATAGTATTTAAAAAATCATACTTATTTGGAACAGTGCATTCCACTTTTTATTGTTTTTCAATTTTTATTTTTTTATATTTTATATTTAGCGGGATTACTATCTCTTTGTCAGGATAAAAACTGCAAGATGTTGAAGCAATAAGTATGACAGGTAGTACTGGTTCTTAAATCAATTTGGTTGTACTGGTATAGTACAACCCTTATTACTCTTTTTTGGTGGCCTGCTGTTTGGCCTGGTGAGCCTGCAAAACAGCAACAGCCTCATCCACCTTGGCCTTCAGTGATTCTCCATGCTCCAACATATGGAGAAGTTCGGAATTGTCAATTTCCAAAAGCATTCCAGTAATCTTTCCAGCCAAATCAGGGTGCATTCTCTGAATGAGCGGGAACAGACGTTCGCCAAGCATTTGCTTTTGCTCCTGAAGAGGCGCCGCAGCAAGCATTGTTGCTGTCAGCGGCTCTTGTCCTTGAATGTGGACCGCAGGTTGCGGTACGGGCGGGTTACGCATGTTTGCAGTATACTTGTAGCTGGATGGACGGCTCGCCTGGACGAGCGGCGCACGGATCGACGACGCAGCAGCGACTCCTTGTTGGCCGGTGATGGGCCGAGCGCCCAGCGAGGTGCGCATGCCGGGCTGGGAGGGCCCGCGCGGCGCTGGGCGGAACGGCGCCTGCATGTTGGGGTAGGCCGAGGCGCCAGTCTGCGCATTCGGCCTGACTGGCGGCTGGGCGGCCCAACGAGGAGATGGTCTTATCTGGGTCATTTGCGCAGGTCCGTAGAAGCGCTGAGCCGGAGGCAGGGTGGGCACGAAGTAGCCTCCAGCGCCTCCAGGTTGGAATATTTGACCCATTTGCTGCATACGCATACTTGCCATACGTTGCATGTATTGAGATGTCAAATGAGCTTTGCGATCTTCTTTGCGTTGAGCCAAAGCTACATACAACGGTTTGGTGCCAACAATGCGACCATTCATCTCAGTAACAGCCTTAGTGGCTTCTTCAGGGGAAGAGAAACACACGAACCCAAATCCTTTACCACGTCCATCTTCCAACATCACCTGTAATGTAATAATAATAACAACAATTATAGATTGAATAGCTCATAAAATAACTGGCTTTGGCTAAACTCTGGTTAGTTGGTTGTTATTGGTGCTAACAAAGCAACAACCCATGTGGGGTTTCTTGGGGTTCCCTGTATGTATTACAAATTCTTGTAGCCGCCGCGGGCCCGCCCCGCGTTTGGTGTGGCGAAGCCTTTAATGATGTGATACATTGTGAAAATAACATATCTTATTACCACTATTTTGATGGGATATGTAAGACCTAATAAGCAGTCCTTGTTTCAGATCATAGATTTATAGGATTTTTTTAAATACTATTAAAAAAACAGTCGTCATTATGCTTACCTTAGCTGAAGTTATGGTTCCGAAGGGAGCAAATTCTTTGCGAAGTTTCTCGTCATCAATAGTATCATCCAAATTCTTGACATATAAATTGACGCCTTGATAGCGAGTCAGACGTTCAGATTTAAGTTGTTCAAATTTACGCTTTAGTTCCTTTTGGCGCTCAGCTTTCTTTTGAGCTCGCCCAACATACAATGGCTTGCCTTCAACAAGTTCTTTTCCATTCAATTCCATGCAAGCTCTCTCAGCGCAATCAGGATCTTCAAAGGCAACAAAGCCAAATCCTCTTGAATTACCGTCATCTTTATACATCACCTTGTGACTGGTGATACGGCCATACTTCTCAAACATATCTTTCAAAGCCTCATCAGAGAAGTCTTCACCGAAGTTCTTCACATACACATTGGTGAACAATTTCGCCCTCTCTCCCAGTTCCTTTTCGCGCTCCTTACGGGGGATGAATCTGCCGACATATACTTTCTTTCCGTTCAACAACATGCCATTAACCTTTTCAATGGACTTGTTAGCAGCCTCTTCAGTCTCAAAATGGACAAATCCATATCCTTTAGATGCCCCAGTCTCGTCCTGGGCCACCTTGCAGCTCAAGATGTTGCCAAAAGCTGAAAAGGTATCATACATGGCCTTGTTGTCAATAGTCTTGTCGAGGTTCTTGATGAACACATTTCCAACCCCAGACTTGCGCAGAGAAGGATCACGTTGGGACCACATGATTCTAATAGGTCTTCCTTTGATTATGTCAAAATTCATAGTGTCCAAGGCTCTTTCAGCTAGAAAAGAAAGCAAACACAGTTGAATTTATATATCTGTTATGTGAGTGATGTTATAACTGGAATGGCTGCATGATTACTAGTTTAATTAGGAATAATTTGGTTGTAACTAAAAATGAGGAACTTTTTGTGTATTACCAGTCAGTGTTGATAAAGGGGCAGAAGAAGCCCCTCCAACTGCATTACCTACTCTGGTTTGTCCAATAACGTAATGTTAGGTAAGAACATTATCAAGTGATTCAAATATAATTTTAAACATGTTGCTAAATCATTAAGCATCAATTAATGAATGAATGATCGTAAAGCATTGTCTTCTGACTCATACATAGACAGTGAGAAGCTGACGTGTACATATCAGCAGACTGCATTTGTTATTTCGACTTTTAGTGCATGATGATGACATTTCACTGACAAGTATTGAACAATGAGAAAACGACCTTGAATTTATTGAACGCATGCAAATATGAAAGGAAATTAGGTATACTCACCATCCGCAGGTTGCTGAAAATTAACGTAAGCGTAACCCAGTGATCGTCGAGTTATCATATCGCGACAAACGCGAATAGAGAGAACGGGACCAGCCGTTGAGAATTTCTCAAACAACATGGCCTCAGTGATATCGGAGTGCAAGTCTCCGACATACAACGATGCCATCGGATAATTTGGCGGTGCGGGATTCATTTTTAGAGTTTCACTTCGACTATTTTATGCTAATCATTTACTTATAAGTAGCAAATAGTAACTTCACTTTCTCTTTAAGTCGACTATCGCATTCCTTAGACCACGTTGCACGCTTACGTACACTAACTTAAAATCGAGTGATTCCCGTTTGAAATTTTGTTATTTTACTATTTTTTTGGATTTTTGATTTATTTTGTTATTTTTTTTTTATTTTACAAGAATATTTCACGGAATTCTGAGGATTGTGTGACCTTATCGGAGGAAGCACACAACCTCGCGTGAACACACCTTGCTCACCAAAGGACAGGTGACGTTTGTAAAATGAAACAAAAAGCAAGATGGCGGGTCTGATGCTGGCAGCCATTTTCATCACAGACACTTAAATAACTTTTTTCCTGTACATGGGGTGAATTCGTAACGAGTGAATGGATGGGCTGAGACTGGGTAAAGTAAAACTTCGTCGTCGTGTCGTATTGATTGATTGATTAATCTCTTTGGGACTAGCATGGGAATACGAGCGTGTGTATTCCTATAATAGTCACACAATTACATCACTGTAATCACGCAAGTCATGATCATGACCCACGACCCACCCACTAACTCATGAACTTATCCGTACATATCCTTCCTATTCATAAGATTGTTAGGTAGGTATTTTATAAGACTATAGCTGAAGTGTAAATTCTATGGCTATATGGGTTCTAACAGAAAGGCTATACGGGTTCTATGAGATTGCACAAGCACAACTTTCACAGTGAAACCGATTCAATAAAAGCAATATTTTATTTTTAACCTCTCGCGCTCGCCGCTCATGCAGGACATGCGGATTGCGGGTCTGAACTGGTCTAAAGTTATCAATGAATTCAATCAATCAAAATCAAATCAAAAAACCACACCGTGAGAAAAAAAAAAGATTGTTTTTATTACTCAAGTTTAAAGTTCAAATTTCTTTATAACTGTAGATCCCCACTGCAATTTGCTATCAATGGTTATTCCAAGAAACTTCGTATTATTTACTAATTCTAACGTGCTGCTGTCTATTATTGAACTGATCTCAACTGGCCTGACATTTTGGAGGTGCGAGACTGGACGCGATCGACACCGGAGGCTAATCACCCGTTCCCCATGTATTTTAATGTTTTTCTGTGTTAAAAGCGTTGTTTAGCGGTCCACCAAATTTCTTTAGATTTTGAACTAGCTAAAACAGTGAAATAAATAAGTAGATCCTCTAAAATCTATGTAACTTTTGTGATATAACCAATTACATCTAAATTTAACAGTGAACTTGATGTATGATTGTGGGTGGTGATTCATTGCCGGCGAGCCACTCGTTTCCTCGCATCGCACCGTTGAACTTGTTTACAAACAGCCGCTAGAAGCACTTTCGCTGTTCGTTACTCCATTATACGGGGACCGCTCTGTTGTTTTGGATTCATTGATATAGACTGCAACAAATTTAGACTTACTCCGAGAATGTACAACATGCAACTATGATCACGGATTTTAAGATAAACCTAACGTCTAGATCAAAAAATTAAGTCCTCAACCAACATTGTCAGTATGACCCACAGGAAGCAAATTGACTAATATACCATATACCCAGACAGAACCTGACCACAATGTCAATAAGTATGTGGAGAACAGAGAATGCCACACTGAACTTGTGAATTATGAATATATCTAATGTACAATAGAAATAAAAATTGACACAAACTCCAGTAGTAGGCAGTTTTTTCGTGTTTAATAAGTTAAATATAATGCATCAAAATATAAATGGTATAATTACTTTAGGGTAAAATACAGATATAGATGTCATTTGTGTTACAGGACATAACATGATAGGTAGTGATCAGAATCAATTGTCGTTTCCTAACCATAAATTAGCCTCATGTTTTAGAAGAAAAAAAAAACGATATAGTGGGTCATGCATACTTTAAAAAAATACTCTTACATTTCACTCACTAATGTTCTCGAAGCCAGTGCTATTGAACTAACTGGTCGTAAAAATGTTATAAAATGTATCTACAGAGTCCCTTTATATGATAATAAGTCATTTGAAACCCTCTTCTGTTCGGTAGCTTCTGTACGAACACGACAAGAAAATCATAGTATGTGGTAATACAACATTGACCTACTAACAATTAATAACAACCTTAAAATCGAAATCGATCAACCAAATAGATATGCCAGCAGTCATGTCTAGACAATATAAAACTCAATATTCGTGGATGCAAGAGTAAAATAATAAAATTCGCCCTTTTAGATCATTCCGCTCAACTGTTAGAAAGCCCAGTAAATAAAAGTTACTCTTCCTTATATTTCCTTATATTTTCATCAAGTGTACGAATCCGACGATCCAATTTATACGTTTAGGAATGTTTATGATGGATTCGTCCTACTTTACATATTATGTTTTCCTGTGATAAACGTAGGATTTTCCTTAATGCGCCGGGGGATGCGCCCGACGCGTCACCGCACGGTGCCGCCGCGGCAAGCGAGCCATCGTCGGCGCCGCGCCTGGTCCACACGGCGCGTGACGTTGCGGACGTGGTGCGGTAAGTCACCCGGCATCGACGCACTCAGCGTGGAATACATCCTCTACGCCGGTGACGAAATGTTTCGAGTATTGGCGGAATTGTTTAATGCTTGTGCAAGGTATAGTTGTTTACCGGATAACCTTATGAGAACTGTGGTGGTTCCAGTCCCCAAAAATAAAACGGGTGACTTGTCGACTATTAACAACTAACTATAGGCCGATATCTCTGGGTACCATAGCCGGCAAGATATTCGAGCGGCTCTTGCAACCTGTACTTGCGAATGGATTAGATTTCGTCGTTTTCGTCCCGGTCTTTCAACGGATTCTGCCATATTCAGATTTAAGCATACGGTCAGATATTATACAGAACGAGAAACCTCAGTATATGCATGCTTTCTAGACCTCAGCCGAGCTTTCGACCTTGTAAATTACAATTTACTTTGGGAGAAACTCAATTTAGCAAAGGTTAACGCGGATGTGGTGAATATGTTGAAATACTGGTAAAAAATATTTCAACACTTTCAAGTTGGTTAAACTGCAAAAACTTTACACATCAATAGAACATACAAAATACAAATAATATAATGAAAACGGTTTGGAAAAATAATAAACTGTGTAAATAGCAAAATTATACTCAGGGGCAATGACTTCTGCGGTTTTTTTTACGGAAATTTCAATAATCGTGTAATATGTTTTGAAGGGAATGACGACATTTATTGAAATACATAATTATCTCGCAATATACTTCTCAGTTTGATACCCTTGAAAATATTTTACATACTGAAATGTTTTGCGTTTGTTCCATTATGAGATATCTCGTCGTTGTTACAATTCACCCCGGTTCATTTGTTTTTACCTAAATTGATTGTGTTATTGTCTATGTAAAAAGAGTAATCTGTGTTTTAATAATTTTAATTTTAAAAACTTTGATGTTAGGCTGACCGATTTGTCTTGTCTATGGTCGGTCTTTTATTTCTTGCTTGTTTTGACCACCGGTTAGTATTCACAAATCGCATTTTATTTATTCTATCACAAACTAAAAGTACAATAAAATCATAGATCTAAATGGTTAATTTAATTTTCTGTTCTTTCAAGTATATATTTTTCTGTATGTTGCCAGGTGAAGTGGTAAATCAATCAAGATGGGTAAGGGGAATAATATGATTCCGAATGGCCATTTCCACAAGGATTGGCAAAGATTCGTGAAAACATGGTTCAACCAGCCTGCGAGGAAATACCGTAGGAAGCAAAACAGAATCAAGAAAGCAAAAGCTGTAGCTCCTCGCCCAGCAGCCGGTCCCTTGAGGCCAGTAGTGCGATGCCCTACTGTTCGCTATCACACGAAAGTTCGTGCTGGACGTGGATTCACCCTGCGTGAAGTTAGGGTAAGTTTTGTGTCATCTGAATGATCCCAGTAGCCATAGCCAGAAATTATAATTATTAAAGTACGTACCACAAGCATTGTTCTGCAATAACATCAAACATAACCTCAATATAATAACCTAGAAATTAAAAATAATCCAATGGGCTGGAGTGTAGATGAGGCGCCAAGAAAAAAAATACTCCGCCCCCTTATCGACACACCGACCATCCTATGTAATAAAGGGATTTTGCCTTGTTATTTTATTTTTATATTTTTATTTTGAAGGCCAACCATGTCTGGTAAGGTTTATTTTAACAACTTGATTACATTTTCAGGCTGCTGGCCTGAGCGCAGCGTTCGCAAGGACCATTGGCATCGCTGTGGATCCGCGTAGGCGCAACAAGTCTGTGGAGTCACTACAGACCAATGTTCAAAGGCTAAAGGAATACCGTGCACGATTAATTCTGTTCCCTAAGGGCAAGAAGGTAGGTTGCTGCTCACACTTTTTTCCAGAAAAATCAGTAATAGCATGAGTTAATATTGTAGTGCATGAAAGAGTTATGTTTGTATACTTTCACCCTCAGATGTCATGACACAGTTTGCCCGTTGCTTGTGATAATTATTGTGCAACAAGGCCACTTATTTCAGCATAGGCATAGGAGTAAGCTAATCAATTGTAAACCACTATCTTTGGGACTGGTCTGTTCAGTTGGTATAGATATCTAGCCATTGTTAATCGTTATAGGTAAATATTTTACACATATTTTTTTAATTTTCAGGTGCTGAAGGGTGAAGCCAACGAGGAAGAACAGAAACTAGCGACACAGCTGCAAGGCCCACTCATGCCCGTGCAGCAGGTGGCGCCCAGGTCCATCGCCCGCGCCATCACCGATGAGGAGAAGGACTTCAAGGCCTACCAATACCTGCGAGGCGTAAGTGCAAACAAATGGTTTATTATCATTGGTCAAGGATGCAAAGATATTGCAAATTTTTGGGACAGTATAACAATTTATTGCAACCCATTATCAATATACAGTTATTCTGGGGTTTCTTGGCATCCTCTTCTTGAAAAATTGGAGTCAGATGTACCTAAACTCCATTTCATATAACATTGGAATAAAGATGCAGTGGCAGTGAATGTTTTTGCAATTGTTCAAAGTAGTAACCAGTCACGTGCAACGCCTGACCAAGGAGAAGAGCTTCTTGAGTGGAGGCTCTTTTATGGGATATGAAAATGAAAGGGGACTGGTGTCAGATAATGTTATATTACCATAGACCAACTATATGAGAGGACAGACAACCGTCATACCTTGAAGCATAATACAATTTTTAATTTAAATGTTGCTAGTAGAATTCTATTGGAATCATGACTAGTCTCTTTCTAGTAATGGTAGTATCATAGTGGTGCACTTAATTTATGGAAGATGGCAGTATAAGCATTCATTTCCTAAACCTGGGCCAGACTGCTGCCAACAAGCCTTACTGCAGGCAGGGGTAACCTCTGCAGATCGCCGCGGTGGTCTGTCCTCTCGTATTGTTGGTCCATGATATTACTGAATTATTCGTGATATAAATTATATATATGTTTGGAAAAGGCTACTTTAGTACAGAAAACTATTAACTTACTGAATGTTTTAATTTATGCTTCTTTTCTGTGTTTTGAATATTTTCGTACCTACGGGTGCGGTGGGAAAATTTTGGCCCCTTGTTACATGATTTACTCCAAACATTAAACAACTTTAGAATGAAAGTTTACAACCTCGCAATGTTTTTTCACTCAGTACTACACATCTAACCCTTTTAACGAATCGACAAATAAAATGTTCAACGCCGTGCAAAAAAAAAAACTTTTTGCCGCCGCGAAGGCGTTTGAAAAAAGTTGAATTATGGAAAATAATTCAACTTTTTTCAAACACCTTCCGTTGTATCTATACAAAATAAATACAAAGTTGATCACCACTAATCAATGAATCACATAATCCATAGTCCACATTGATACAGTGCTGTGGAACATTAGAAAAAATTGCCAATTATAGTGCAATAAATAGGTAGGAAAATATTTAAAACACAGAAAAGAACATGAAAAGAAGCATAAATGAAAACATTCAGTAAAATTTAAGTTCACACTTTTCTGTACTAAATTTATTGCCAAACATTTATAATCAATATCAAGACTTCAGCCCCCTTCCAATTTTATACCCTATAAAAGAGCCTGCACTCAAGGCACTCATCTCCTTGGCCGGGCGTTGCACTTGACGGGTTAATATTTTGAACTAATGCAAAAATGTTCACTGCCACTGCTTCTTTTTTCAAATGATATATAAAATGGAGTATACCTACACCCAGTTGAGAGTGGTCAAACGTTACAATCCATCATTAACATTTTGACCGCCCCATGCGCGACTGGCGCCAACATCTGAAAGTCGAGTTACTGGCGCCACATTGGCTATAGCCGACACAATTTTTATATTAAGAAAGCTTATCTCGTATGAATTAAACAGTACCTGGAAGAAGTCAGGATTTCCACACTGGACTGGCCAGCCCTCAGTCCTGACTTGAACCCCATTGAACATATGTGGGACGAGCTGAAAAGACGGGTACAAGGAAGATATCCAGCTCCGACGACGTTAGAAGATTTAAAAATAACTTTAATCGAAGAGTGGCAGGAAACTCCTCAAGATTCCATCAGAAAACTCATTCGGTCAATGAGAGACCATTTACAAGCAGTAATTAGGGCCGGGTAATATAAAATATTGAGAGGGGATAAATTACACATTGTAAATTAAAAAAACATATCTTATCATAATCCTCGTATTCATTTTGACATCTACAACTTTAACCATTTGCAACAATTACCTTTATTTAGGTAGGAAATTTCATTAATTTAAAATCTTTTTGATATCATTTGAAAGCTAATAAAATTACCTTTCAATTGATGTGCCATAATTTGTAATACATTGCATAAAAAGGCAAAAACTTGTCTTGAGCAACCCGCGATGAAGTGATTCCAGTTTAATGCTCGCGAGTGTATAATAATGCCTTGGACACTATTTACACACATTGATCTAGCCCCAAACTAGGATTCCCTGCATCTTGGGTACTAGACTGATACACATACTTATATAGATAAATATTATACTTAGGTAGATAAACAACCATGACTAGGGTACAAACATCCATCCTCATCAAACAAATATTTGCCCCAGCGGGACTCGAACCCTGGACCCTTGGCTTCGTAGGCAGGGTCACTGCCGACTCGGCCATTCGGGTCGTCGATTAGAGTTAAAATATTTAGATTACGTCTTGTGTTGGAAAAATACTAATTGTGTGTTGTATTGTTTGGTTGCAGGCTCGCTCGATCGCCAAGCTGGTCGGTATCCGCGCCAAGAGGCTGAAGGACGCCGCGGAGAACCCTGATGACGTCACCAAGGCGCCCACAGCGGTCGTAGACAAGAAGGCTAAGAAGTAAATTCCACCAATAAACTCAAAAACTCTTTTCCATTGTTTTATTTCTACCTAGCTGCCCCTGGCGCGGCTTCGCTTACTACTCGATTAATAAAACTAGGCGCATGACCGGAATGCGGTTTCGGTGCCTGCTCCACGCCTCTATTCCCGCGTTCCCTTAGTGACGTGAAGTCGTGTACTCGCTCTCGGCAGTGATATGATAATATTCCTTTTCTCAGGCATGCAATGATTAATGAAATGACGTTATTATGTACGTTATATAACAGGCTTGAAAGTAGCGTCGAGGCGCACCACTCGAGAGTAAAGGACTGTCATACAAAATTGCATGCCTAGGCCGGGTTTTTTTTTTTTTATTTTATGCTCAAAGCAAGACATCACGGGCGCACGGAACTTGCGATTGTTTTTAAACTTGAATTTGTTTTTCGAGTGGTGTATTTTTAATTTTATTGCATATGTTTGAGAAAAGCAATATACGAGGCTATGCGTTCGATGGGGGACAGGAATGCACGGCGGGGTCGAACAGGCAGTCCATGCACTGCCTATTGGTCCCCGGAATTGTGGGACGTCTCTCATTGGCTGGAAATATTGGCTTCTGATTGGTCGAACATTTTCGATTTAACTTAGACGAATCTAAGGCTATGGTCATAGTAGTGAGGTTTTTCTGTAAGCAAGTTTAACATTCACTTGACACATAACCTCAAAATTATTCATATTTGGTTAATTTAAAATAAAAACAAACTCAATTCTGCTATTTGTTAAAAAAAAATACTCTGAAGACTTGAGTTCAAGTGCATTATATTTATCGAGTCAAATTTGGCTAGAGTAGGTTATTGTGGCTAAATTTCAATTGGGCGTGTGGTCTGCGGAGTGTGTTCTCGCGCGGAGCGCGAGGACCACTACGGTTGCGGGGTCGAGGACTTATGGTTGCCTCATGCCCGCGGCGTCAACTCGGGGGGTAACGTCCCCCCCGGTCTTGGGTGGCCCCTACTTGTCAGGGGCCTCGCGTGGTCTTCGTTGCGCTGTGCTTTCGCCGTCTATTGGCATACACTGGCGACAACGGTGCGGGAGCTTCTTCTCCACTGTGCCGTGCTTTCGCCCTCTTCTGCGGGCTTACACTGGCGACAGTGGGATGTGCAGCAACTCTCTTGGGAGTGGTCTGCCTTCAGGCGGACGTGCGTGGTGCGGAGCAATGTCGTGGAGATGTGCGTGGCGGCTGTTGTCGGCGCAGTCGTACATGCGCCGTGCCAGCCGCGCGACGAATTTCTCCACGGTGGGCATCCGGGTATCTCTCATGATTGTGGTGTTGCGCACGTACCGCCCGGCTCCTGTGATCACCCGCAGGGAGATGTTTTGGAACCGCTGCAGCCGTGCCTTCTGGGTCTTCGACAGCAGGGCGTACCATGCTGGAGCCGCGTAGGTGAGCCGCGAGCGCACATAGGCCTTGTACACCCGCAGCTTGGCTCTCAGAGGCAGGCTGGACGACAGGACAGGCCGGAGCATTGCCCGCGCGGCTTTGGCCCGGTTGATGCAGTGTTGCACCATCGGGACCATGCGCAGCGAGCAGTCGATGTTGCAACCGAGGTATTTCACCGTCGATTGCCACTCGATGTCCCTGCCCCTCAGCTGTAGCGGGGTCGGACGGCGGGAGCGGGTGGTCAACAGGGCTGTTGTCTTCCCGACGTTCACCGCGGTCCGCCACTTGTCCAGCCAGGGCGGCAGCAGGTCCAGGAGTCGCTGCATCTTCCTGCAGGCGAGCTCAATTTTGCGCGACGACGCGAAGTAGGCGCTGTCGTCGGCATAGAGGGCGAGCACAACGTCTTCCACCCCCTCCTCGAGATGGCCCTCGAGTGTGGGGACGTCGTTGGTGTAGAGCGCGTAGAGCACCGGCGAAAGGCAGCTGCCTTGCGGGACTCCCGCGCTGATGGTCTTCGTCTGGGAGTGTGCATTCTCGACCGAGACGAAGAACCGCCGGTCTTCCAGGAAGGAGGCCACGATCTGCCCGATCATTGGGGGCACACCTGCGTCCAGGAGCTTGTAGAGGAGCCCCTCGTGCCACACTCGGTCAAAGGCCTTCTCGATGTCAAGAAAGACCCCGACGGTGTATCGGCCCCTGTTCAGCTCCGACGCCAGGTAGTGCAGGACTCTCGCCAGCTGGAGCGTCGTGCTGTGGCTGTCACGGAAGCCATGTTGCTCTGCCCTCAGCTGGATGTGGGGCAGGATTCTCCGTAACAGCAGGCGCTCAAACAGCTTGGCGATATGAGGCAGCAGGGTGATCGGGCGGTAGCCTCCCGGGTGTCTTCTGTCTTTCCCCGGCTTGGGGATGACGATCACCTTGCCCTCCTTCCAGAGGGCGGGGAAGTGTCCGGTGCGCAGGATGCCGTTGAACAGCCGCGTCAGCGAGACGACGGCTCTCCTTGGCAGCTGTACTAGGGCCCCCGCGACGACTCCGTCCGGGCCCGGGGCCTTCCGCTGGTTCAGCTTCAGGGCCACCTTCCGGACTTCGCGGGGCGACATGAAGTAGTCGCCGGCGAGGGGAGGCGCGGGGGCCGCCAGGAAGCGCTCTACGCGCTCCACAACAGCGGCGTTGTGCTCGTAGTCGGCGATGGGGTTGGGCTGGAACTGCCCAGCGAAGTGGTCGGCCAGTATGGCGGCTCGATCTCGTGCGGCGTAGCGGCGCCTGCCCGTGTGATCAAACATGGGGCAGACCGGCTCGGGAGTTGATGTCAGGCTGCGGTTCAGGCGGTGAAGGGCGGTGTCATCTTGGGAGGCCTGGTCAATGGTGCGTTCCCAGGACTGTCCCCTCAGCTCGATGATGCCCGCGCGCAGTTCTTCTCCGAGCCGGTTGATCTCCGCCTTGATCACGGGGCAGCGCGTGTGGTGCCAGGTTCGACGAAGACGGCGCTTGAGGTCCAACTTCTTGCGGAGGTGTGGAGGGAGCCTCTCCTTCCGCAAGACCGGCGGTGGCTTGGTGGTGGTGGCTGCGGCTTGAGCGGTGGTGATGGCTGTGGTGATAGCCACTGCCGCGGCTTCTACCTCTTCCTTGGTAGAAACACCGCCGGGGAGCTGCGTTGTGTTCAACTCCAGCTGGTATTTGTGCCAGTCCGTCTTCGTTCTTGGACGCGGTGCCGACGTGAGATCGGCCTCCACCCCGAGGACCAGCAAGATAGGCAGGTGGGGGGTGTCGATGTCGTACAGCTCCCCGATGGCGATGGGGAACTGTACGTTCTTGACCAGGGCGACGTCTAGTACATCCGGGCGATGCATGGGGTTCGTCGGGTAGTGTGTCGGGGCCCCCGGGCTGAGAACTTCGTAGTTGGAGTTCTCAGCATCTTCCTGTAGGGCCCTTCCGGCGGGGTTGATGCTGTGGGACCCCCACTGGTGGTGCTTGGCGTTGAGATCGCCTGCGACCAGTGTGGGGGTCGCTCCTTCCATCATCGTTCGGATGTCTTCCGGGTGGAAATGGTGGACGTCGCCGGGAGGCTTGTAGGCTGCGAAGACTTTGAGCTCCGTGTCGGCCGTCTTCAGACGGACGCCTATGGACCGTGTCGTCTTGAAGGCGGGCAGCTCCAACTCTTCGTGGACGAGGTCCCGTCTCACGAGGACCGCCGTGCCTCTGTACGGCACGTTTCTCGGAGATAACTCGTCGCGGCGGTACACGAAGAAGTTGGGCAGTCGGAGCTCTCGGCTGGGGTGCAGCTTCGTCTCGCACAGAAGTACGACATGCACATCATGCTCCTGCACGAGTAGCCTCAGGTCTATGGTCTTGTTGGTGATCCCGTCCGGGTTCCAGTACACAAGCCTTAGGTCTTTAGGCATTGTGTCCGGACGAGATTGTGGCCTTCAAATTGGATAGCCCCCGCAGTAGGGGCAGCAATGGATCGCGTCTATCCACGATCGCTTGTATGGCCGCGCTGATAAGGTCGATGGCGTCGAGCAGCGCGGCCATGAGTGGAGCTTCCTGGCGCTCCGTGGATAGGACTGCGGGTGCTGCCGGCTCCCGTGGGCGGGGGCGGGCTGGCAGTGGGGGGCGGCTCGCAGGTTGGGCGGGCTCAAGTGGCGGCTCGGCGGCGGGCTCTTCCGGTGCCTTTTTCTTGTTCCGGCGCTTCTTGCCCCGCTTTCTACGGGGTTTCGCCTCTTCGCCTCGGGTGGTGGGCGGGTTGGCCGGCGTTCTGATGGTGGCGCCCTTGGTCTCGCCCGGCTGGGCAAGGCGGGGGCGCTTTATCGGCGGCGATGTTGGTGACCCCAGCGGCTCCACATCTGGGTGTGTGGAGGGGCCGGGGCGGGCCTCGTGTTGAGTGGCGGCATGGGTCGTAGGTTGAGGGGCCGTGCGGGCCGCGGGTTGGGCAGCCGTGCGGGCCGCGGGTTGGGCAGCCGGGCGGGCCGCGGGTTGGGCAGCCGGGCGGGCCGTTGGGCGCGCGGTCTTCTTGGGGCGCTGTTGTTGGGGCGGCAGTGGCGGCGCGATAGTGATGCCGCGCTTGCGCGCCTCCTCCTTCAGCGCCTTGCATCGGCGGCTGTTGGCCGGGTGGCCTTGGCCGCAGTTTGCGCAGGTGGCGGCCTCTGACTTCGGCCGCTGGCAGTCAGTAGCTGCGTGCCCTTCTCCACATCGCACGCAGCGTACAGGGCGGCGACAGTTGGTCGATGAGTGGCCGAAAGACTGACACCGATGGCACTGCGAGGGCCCCTTTGGGCCGCGCCATCCCTCGATGGTGATGCCCGGCATGCAGAGCAGCTCCTTCACCCTGTAGAGCCTCTCAATGCTGCCGGGGGTCTGCTTCTCTGCCAACAGGGCGAAGAACAGGCAGCCGGCGCGGCCCATCCGGCCGGGAATCTGTCGGACATGCTGCGTCGGGAAGCCTACGCTGGCCAGCGCTGCGGCGACCTCTTCGGGCAGGGTGGTTTCCGGGAGCCCTCGGATAGCAATCTTGAAGGGGCGGTCCGCGTCCAGAGAGTAACAAAACCATGAGATGGTCTTGTCGGCGCGGGCCGCCTCGTCCAGATACCGGACGATTTGCCGGTATTCTTCCGGGCTCTGCGGCGTGAAGCGGACCCCCTTTCCAAAGGGTCGCGCGTTGGGGGCATGGCCTAGGGCTTCCTTCAGCCGGGCAAAGTGTGTAGCCCAGGCCGGCAGGTTCTCCACGACGATTGGCGGGTGGTTCTTCTTCGGCTTGGGCTCACCGGTGGCGGTCGCTGGTGGTGTAGTGGGTCGCGGCGATTGAGGCTTCGGTGGCTGCGCCAGGACCGCGGCGTAAGAAACCCCGCTTGGGGGCGTGGCTTGCGGTATTTCCATTTGGGCCTCTGATGTCTCCCTCGAGTCTGGGGTGTCGGCGGTGGGCATGGTTGGTGCGACGGGGGGCGTGGCCAACGCTGGCTCCGCCCACTCACTGCTAATGCTGGGGTCGCGCGACTCTGTCTGCGCAGACCCCTGTAGCACCCGTATGAGCGGGTTAGGGGGCCTCGGGACGGCCCCCGGTGCGTTCCCCAGGTTGAGGTTGGGGAACTTCGTTGGCAGCGTCGGCCGCACCGGGCTTTTCTTCATCGCCGGCGGTGGTGGCGGCGATAGGGAGGCGAGCAGGGCGGTTGCCGCGGCTCTGCGGGCTGAGTCTTCGTTCGTCGGCACCTCGGCCGGGAATTCAGTTGGTGAGTCGGGGGGGGGGGGCGGAAGAACTCTTCCATACCCCCCTCGTGCGTCGGTGTGCCCGTGATGGGGCTGGAGGCGGCGCCGTGTTGTCCACGGGTGAGCAGGTTGCCGGCGAGGTTTCAATTGGGTTATAGGTTAGGTTGGAACTTAAATGAAGCAAAATCGAAGCGAAGCGGAGTGAAGCGTATGCAAATAAAAAACATTTAATGATATTAATATGTAGATTTTTTGAGATAGAGACTATGAACACACCCTAATCTCTGATGTAGCAGTTGTCTATGGTACTCGGGACGCCAATTCCGGGGTCGAGCACTGTTTTGTACGACCACTGAACTTAATTTACCAGCTAATTCTATCCCCCACCGCAATTTGCTATCAATGGTTATTCCAAGAAACTTCGTGTCATTTACTAATTCTAACGTGCTGCTGTCTAACACCAAACTGGGCTCAACTTGCCTGACGTTTGGAAGTGAGAATTTGATACATTTGGTTTTACCTGCATTTAATAATAAATTAATAACTGTGAACCAATTCAAGGTTAAAGACAATACTCCATTAACATCATCAAAATCTTCTTTTTGACTTTTAATTTTGAAGACCAGTGAAGTGTCATCAGCAAACAACATATATCAGTCAATTTCTCCACCATGAAAGGCAGATCGTTAATATATACCAGGAATAAGAAAGGGCCTAATATGGAACCTTGTGGATCGCCAATTTTTACTGCCGATCCATCAGATTTAACACCGTTGACTTCTGCCTGTTGAATTCTATTGCTTATGTATGATCTTAGTAGATCCAACGCTTTATTTCTAACTCCTTAATGATTTCATTTCATTAGTAGCGTATTATGATCGACACATTTAAATGCCTTCGACAGATCGCAAAAAACTCCGATAGCATCCTATGCGGCCTCCCATGCAGAATAAATATGAGATATAAGAGTAATACAGATCGCAAAATAACAAAACAGCGCTTTGACAAGATTTTTACTAAAGTTTGGCCTAAGTGCATGACCCAAGAAAACGTGATCAATGGGTTCAAAGCCACCGGCCTCTATCCTGATCCCAATGCAATTCCAGATGTTGCTTATGCACCCTCAGCACTTTCGTATTTATCTGGCACACAGCTTCAAAATTTCTCAACAGTGCAGCAAGCTTCTGACTTGGGAGTTGTTATGGTATCTCCAAGACATGAAAATAGCTCTGACTCAAATATCACATGCTTGTACGATTTGTCAACATCGACTTTGGCCCAGCTGGATGCTGACGAACTGTCAGAAAATGACCTTGCAGAACGAAATATAATAAGTATTAATTTCACAGTGTCCTACTCGTAGTACTGAAAAGTTAGTCGACTATAGTTCCTCATCCGAATGTGCTACTGAGGATGATTCACAATACCAAGATCAGCAAAGCAAGCAACCCTTTTCGAACATTCCATACGACAGAAATTCTAAGTTTCATTCACCTATTCCTTCCACCTCCGGTTTAAACATTCCACACGACAGAAATTCTGAGTTTTTTTCACGTAGTCCTACCACCTCCGGAATAAATATGCACCATCGACGGCTGGTAAACTCTTCTTCGTCAAACGAGTCTGATCAAAATATGTTGTTTTTCACATATCCACAATATATTGCAAGAAATTTTAACATATATACATCATCATCAGAGTCAGAAGAAGAAAATATTTACCCGCAGTCAAGAGAAAAACATTGTTCAGGACATCATGAACAGGAAAAATCTGGGGATTCTGATGATAACATACCACTATCTAAAATTAAAGAAACTGTTGAAACATTGGGCGTCAAAACACCATTCCATAAACAAATATCCACACCAAGAGTAAACCACGACGCAAAGCATTGAATTATATTGGCCAGAAAATAACCAAATATTTATTTGACGTCAAAGATAAGACTAAACCTAACAGTACAAAACATAAAAGGGCAGACAAACCAAAGAAAAAAAAATGCATGTAAAAGGGCAGCTAAAAGAAAAATGGAAAATAAACAGAAAAAAGTCAACACGAAAGACATCCAAAACCCAGAGGATTAAGTGTGGTTTTGTCAAGCTTGCAAGATGGATAACGTTGCCGATATGCGTCAATGCAAAAAGTGCTGCGCGAGTTATCATGAGGAATGCGTGGGCTTGACAAAGGAAGACTTCGAAATATTCATATGCCCAGATTGTAACTAAAATGTCTAATAGAAAATTGCTATGGGGTAGAGATAGCAGAAAGCTAATTACTTAATATCATTTACTTCTATGGTAATTTTGATTTTGTCATTACTTTAAGAGAAAATTGTAGATTTGGGCATGTTGATTATTTGGAAACAGGTATTTTTTGTTATCGGTGTTAAACAATACAGGGTTACTTTATAAGAGATAGTTTATGTATATTTTATCAAAGATGATGAGCAAAGAAGATGGATCTCAAAATATGTGTCGTTATTAGTTTAAGTGTATATTTTTATGTTATAAGCGATTCTAAGTTTTTATAGACTTAAAAAGGCCCAAGACTGAAGGTTTGACTGATTTATTGAAATAAGTCAATTTATCCTAAATAAAACTGAACTTTAATATTATTCTGTTAATTAAAAATGTTTGAAAGTCTTGATTTCACATATATATTCATTGATATGTAACGGGCTTTCTTGTGCTCCTGGGTTCTTATGATGGCCCATTGACGATGTTTAAAAAAATACATATTCCTCTGATTTAGTGCAACACTTTTATTTAATTCATTTTTTGTTATCTCAACATCTCTATTTAATTATTTTTTCGCGATTTGAAATTTCCTACGTCTATTATTACAGTTAGAGGAAACTGTAACCCACAGTTCTTCGTAACAACTCTCATATATCGATTGCCTAGTAGAGTTTAGCGATTTTGAAACAGCAATTAAAACTCCCCCACCATCAGACTTAATGCTAGATTTGCCGCATCGGTCCTTACGATATATCTGATATTTTCCATTTAAAATCTCTGCATCTAAAACGTTTTGCGTTTAGCCAGGTCTCTGTTATTATTATTACATCGAAATCACAAGTAAGACTCGCTAGGTACATGTTTTGAAGCTTACCACGAATGCTTCTGCAGTTTTGGTAATAAATACTTAATTGAAGCTCTAATATATAAAAACCAAAAATATAACATGCAATTTAAAATAAAATGTAAAATCTACTGACTTGAAACAAAAGATTTTGCAATAGTGTCAAGGAATTCCTGGCTTTTAACCCATATCACCACAGATTTGTCATCCTTGCGCAAAAGGATCCTGCCGCCTCTCACCCACAGATGTACAAACATCCTACAAAGGAGGCGGCTACAAAGCCCGCCTCCATCTTGAACGCACGAGCCTTAGCTTTCAGGTTACGATTGCTCGGCGACAGGTGCTCATTCACAAAGATCGGGGACTTGTCTCCACCATAACCGAGGTGAGAAGTGTTGAGATTATCTGAACGGTTATCCTTATTGAACTTCAGACAGCATGCTAACAACTGATGAAAGGGGCATGAAACTGACTTAGCTAGCTGTAACACCGTACTGACTAGGTTCTCATTCTTATGTTCAGGAATGTATTGAACTCGGCGTTGCGTTCTCTAGCCTGCTGCTCGATCTGAAAAACTTTGGAGTTTAGGTCCTTAACATTCTGCTTAAGTTGTAAATTTTCGCTCTTGAGGGAAACACCTTCCTATTTCAGAGACTTTAGGCCAACTGCAAACTCGTCGCATTGATCGGACAAGAATTTGGTCGCGGTTTGAAACTCGGTGATCACTTCTAACTCTTTTCTGAATGCCTGAAACTCAGACCTCAACAAAGCCGCCGAAGACTTGATTAGCTCCTCCAATCTTTCAAATTGATGCTGGAATGTGTTATCAGCATCAGCAGCTTTCTGCTCGGCGGCGGGGCCTGCAGTATTTTCATTGATGGGAGTATCATCCTCTTTTTTCTTTTTCAGCTTGCACTCATGGCATTTCGAGTTAGTAAATAATACAATAACAGACGTGAGTTGCATTAAAGCGACGATCAGAATGAATGTGATTGGCTGGGCGAGGAACCCCCCTCGCCCCTCGTAGATCAGGTCTTGGCTATGGTGCCAACACTGCCCACGTTGAAGTGTTCAGGGTTCCTAAGGGAGAGGGCATAGGTTGGTAAACGCTCTCGTTATGTTCCCTTTCTTCGTCAGGATGTCCGCCACTCGAATGAGACCATCGCTTCCGAGATGTACAGCAGTGACTCTACCCAAGAGCCATAATAGTGGAGGTCGGTTGGCGACTTTAACGAGAACCATGTCACCATGGTTAAGGTGGCCTGTTGATGAGTGCCACTTGAACTTCTGCTGAAGAAGAGACGCGTACTCATTAGTGAAGCGTTCCCAAAAGTGCTGTTTAAGTTTTTCTACCCGTTGAAAGCGTTCCAGGCGATTGATGTTGATGTCCAGCAATTGTGGAGATGGGACCGACGTAAGTGGGCGTCCGATTAGGAAGTGGAAAGGAGAAAAATAGGTAAGATCAGAAGGATCAGATGATAAAGGCATTAAAGGTCAGGAGTTTAAAATAGCTTCTATTTGGACAAGGCAGGTTGTGAGTTCTTCAAATGCTAAGTGAGTGAGACTAAGGATTCTCCTCAGATGATGTTTTACTAGCTAAACAGCGGACTCCCAAAGGCCTCCAAAGTGAGGCGTATAGGCAGGTATAAAATTAATATCAATGCCGAGATGAGCAACCTCTAATTTTATGTCGTTGGATGCTAAATTTAAAAAGACATTTAGTTCATTTAAACCACCGACGAATGAAGATCCGTTGTCGGAAAAAACCTTTTGAGGTTTTCCTCTCCTCGATATGAATCGAGAGAATGCGGCCAGAAATGCTTCCTTCGTGAGGTCTGAAACAAGCTCGAGGTGGACTGCCTTTGCTGCAAAACACACAAAGACGCATATGTAGGATTTTTGTAGCTTGCTGCCTCTTCCTTTCCGATCGACAGTCAGCACTGGTCCGGCGTAATCAAGCCCTGTTTTAAGAAAGGGGAATTCTAAGTGAGTTCTATCTGTTGGAAGATTACCCATTATAGGTTGCACGGGTTTTGCTTTAAACCAAGTACCTACAATGAACACAGGAATGAACGACTTTCTTTGAAAGATTGCGTCCTCCCAATACCCAAAAGGTTTGTTTTACATTTGCTAAGAGTAGTTGTGGGCCTGTGTGATAAGCAATGTTTTTTTATGATAGTGCTCAAAAATTATTTTAGTTAAGTGATATTTGACGCATAAAAGGATGGGGTGTTTGACGTCAAAACTATAGTTAGAATTGTTGAGTCTCCCACATACCCTTATGATACCATGAGAGTCCATGAACGGTGTAAGTGATATAAGACGATTTTTATTGTGTAGTGTTTTTTCAGTTGTTGTGATAATCAAGTGTTCTTCAGGAAACATTTCTTGTTGGGTTAGTTTTACTATAAGATTTTGAGATGATTGAAGTTCTGATAAATTTAATTGATCTATTGTTTTGGATATATTGTTTTTACAATTATGGATAAATCTTGTTATGTATGCTATAGTTCTGATTAGATTTTTGTAGTCCGATGATTTGTGTATTTGTTTTAGTATTACGTTTTATTTTGTTGTGTTTGTGTTTGTAAGTGTATGTAATGATATTTCTGGTAGATCAGTGAAGTAATGGTGTGGGTTTTTTGGTAATTGAAATTATAGTTATATATATATATAATAAGTATAATATATAATATATATATACATTTGGTAATATAGCGTTTGGTGGCACGGATGCGTCACCTAGGCTATGGGGTTCGAGGTAATTCCTCAGATGTGGTGTGTGCGTGTGGGACGCCGAAGGCAAGAAAAGAGTTCTCACCGTTTAACTTCTTGTAATTGTCTGTACGTGACGTTACAACACGGGTTATACAGTTCGGGCACAAAGACAAGACAAGACAAAGACAAGTTTCACAAATACACTGGACGATTTGACGGCGCAAGGGAATCCTCGGGTAAGCACGAATCCAGTCTTTAAACAAGTCTACCGTACAACTCCTCCGGCGGGAGCGGGGGCGTGCGCATCACGAAGACTCCCGAACACCGCCGAAAGGTCCCGAAGGCGAGAAACGTCGGGGTGGTAGGCCCCGGGTTGACCGAGGGTACCGAGAGATGGCACCACTCGCTATAATTTCCTTTTGATGTAAAAATGTAGGACCGTTCCACCATAAGGTGGAGGTGCGGAGAACATTTGCCTTTACACCTCGTGATAACAGATCAGCGGGATTTTACTTGGTAGGTACATAACTCCACATGACTACCTCCGTGGTATCCTGTATTTCACTAACTCTGTTACCGACAAACTGTTTTAATTGACTTGGTGATTTTCTAAGCCAGCCCAAGACGATAGTAGAGTCTTACCAGTAATAGCGCCGGTTGAAGGAAACAATCAATGAAGATAGTACATTGTTACAGGGTCTTGTGCCAAGTAATGCGCGCCGCAGAGTTCTAGCTGGGGTATTGTGGTTGGTTTGTTTGGCGAAACAAGGGCGTACCCAGGATTTCAGCTAGGGGGGGGGGGGGGGGGGGCAGTTCATACCTGTTTCGAGAAGATGGTCGGTCAGGTATATTGAAACAAAAAACGTTGACGTTTATTTTATCTTCTAGGGGGGGGCAGCAGCCCCCCCCCCTGCCCCTACCTGGATACGCCCATGTGGCGAAACTTTATTTTTGGATATTCTCTCCAAATTCTCTCGTCTCCAAATCCAAAAGTGAGAAAGGAGAATCCGAATATTTTCTATCACTGGACATTGGGACTTGGAACAAAAGATTGAATAATGGGAGCTGTGTGAGTCGAGAGGCTCATGCACAGTTCTGCGAGGGGCTGGTGGGGAAGGTCCGCTGGTCTACTCTCCCCCTAATTGGTGGAAAGGAACACACCCAATTTGAAGTATTAAAAAAGTTGAAGGAACTTGGGTTCTGTGTAAATGAACTTTAATGCTTGGCAAACAATGTGGACAAAATGCTGGGGTTTTATAACAAAATATACGATAATCGCCATGAATTAGGTTATAACATAGATGGCGGCTAAGACTGCAAATCGGCCACTGTCCAGAAAGGCTAGAAATTTCTTTATGTCGGAGAGTTCCTAATTCTGGTAGATAACAGATCATAGTAATAGCTAAGATTCTACCTGCTCCTGGCATACTAGTTATTGATATGTATATTTCTTTAAGCTCTTGACTTTGCTCAATCAATGTTATCATCTCGTCTTCTAAAACTTGAATTGGATTTCGCAAAATGGCAAGTAGCTCTTCCATTTGTTTGATTATGGATATATCAGTTACTTGATGAGCTTGAGTTTTTTGTAATTTTGCCATTTCCACTAATTGATTT
Source organism: Argyresthia goedartella (assembly GCA_949825045.1). Taxonomy (NCBI): domain Eukaryota; kingdom Metazoa; phylum Arthropoda; class Insecta; order Lepidoptera; family Argyresthiidae; genus Argyresthia; species Argyresthia goedartella. The sequence goes on from OX463810.1 coordinate 20,997,250, forward strand.
CTGCGAGATAACTTTTGCTTCAAACTGTCAATATTACTAACCTTTAAAGGAGAAACACGCGTGTCTGTATTATTGATATAACGTGGGATGATGCTGCAGTCTATTTTATCAGTTTCAGTAGCGATACCAAGGCGATACCAAGGCTTTTTGCATAGTCTCTAACCCATATAGGTTGAATAACATATACTTCGAAACCATGGCTTAATAAAGTATAAACACATAATTTTTCGAACCCACCAGTTGCTTCAAGTCCAACTTTCGTTACATTATGCAAACGTAAAAAGTCGATTATTTGATCAATAGCTTGAAAGTTATTTTCAAATACCTACTTTATAATGTCCAAGTGGATGAATCTGGATATATAGCTTATTTTTGCTAACATCAATGCCAGCAATGATATTTGATGAATTCGTAATTCCTCCGTAAGAATAATATAATACTGCATTTTCCACCCTTATATACAGTGGCGGATTTACCAGCAGGCTGAGTAGGCTCGAGCCTAGGGCGGCAGATTTTGGGGGCGGCAAATTTGGGGAACGATTTTTTTTTTTTACCTCATAGAAATCAAAAATATTTTTCTATGACGGTTTCTGATGTCAGATAGATGAAGTCCGCAAAAAATTTTGTCGATGACTTTTCTCTCTCACTTGTCATTGCACATTCCGAGAGTAGCAAACTTCCATATTCTAGAGTAAAACAGCTAGTTCGCCGCCCCTCAAGCAGTAATCGGCCTCTCGCCTCTGCGCCCTTTGCCCACACTTCTCATGAGTGAAAAGAGCGCAATTGTAAAAAATATGCGAATATGCCCCTCTTCCCACTTACACCCATACATGCCAGTCTTACTACTGGTTGGAGGCTACGAACTGGATGGTTTGTATATAATTTTTTTATTCGAATATAATGAATAATTTAGTGAATAATTTTACCGATTTCAATCTTATGTATCGACTATTATGTGTTTCACATGCACTAGTAGCTTCAGAAAATTCGATTGGAATTCAAAAAAAATCTTGAACAGTAATAGCGAGATAGTCTTAAGTCAAAAAAATATTTTTTCCCCGAACGCGGTATTTTTTTTAATGCTACAATGTTATCAATGACGTCAATGTTGCACGTGCACGTGGTGAGCTTCATTCTCTATTCCAATAACCGTCCAAAAAGCGCAATAAAGATTATTTATTAACGTTTACCAAATGTTCATTATTGTGTAAATAGCATACATTACCCCGCCCATACATGATTGAGCTTCGATTAGCTCAAAAATATACCGAAAAATAATTTTACGTGCATTTTCAACGAAATTGTTGCATTGTAAAAATAATGTATGACATGACAATTGTTGAGGCAAGGGCGGCAAAAACTATTCAGCCTATACCTTAAAAATTTGTAAATCCGCCACTGCTTATTATACGAGCCTAAAATAAAAACTCAATCAGTTGTTCGGAACTATTCAGTATATAAACAGAGAAGATAACCTTGCTCCAATACGGTCCTTATGACCAAGATCTATGACGGTTCTTTATATTACTACTTCTTTGTGACGGGGGCACCCTTCGGGCTAGCTTAGCCTGGTTGCCTCGTCCACGAAAGATTTTGCAGTTCTGCAATGAGCCTAATTCTATCTCAATTATAGGGTCTTGCTACGTAGCCTAATGTGGAAAATATTCAGGGAAAGATTGGTTTGACGGTACGGTATTCCTAACTAGGTGCCGCAATGTTTATTACAATGACCAAAGGTTATATTATCTAAATCTTAACTAATACATAATCTAACGCTAGGCTAAGTAATTTACACTTATTATGAAAGACGCCCCGGATTCCCTCCTTCGCAACCCGTGGCATGAATTGACTGGTAACACGGAATGGCCACGATATCTACGGTTGTGAATGACTACAATGACTACCCCTGAAAACAACCCCTTTACGGTTGCGGTTCGAATAGCACGCGGGCTCGGTACTATACGCGGTGACGGGGGTGGTGTGTTGGCAAGGGTGGAATTAGGTGAGGACGGGCTAGGGGAACGGCGGGATCCCCTACGCACCCAGGGGGTAACCTTGAGATCGCCTAGGGGTTTGGAGGAACGGGAAGGGAACTGATACTCCTCAATTAGCAACCAGGGGGTAACCTTGAGATCGCCTAGAGGAGGGCAGTTGACTGAGACCGGAGCGTCGACCAACTGTCGCTCCGAGACTTTTTTTTTTTTTGTTGGAGGGGAAAAAATTGGAATTACCCATGCCCAGGAGTCAGACCTCCCTGCTATGTCCGGGTCCCCACATATTGAGCGGGCATCAGCTCGTGTGGTATACGGACTAAAAACAACCCCTTTGTGTTTACAGTTGTCTTATTAAGAATTAACTGTGAGCCATGGCCTCGGTATATGCTGAAGGCTTTCTACCTGCAATTTGCCCTTTTGGGCGATATATATATGTGTATATGATATATATGGGAGGAGTTTGCCTGCTTACCCGATTTTATGAGCGGACATCAGCTCATAGTCAACGGGCATGATAGCGGCATGTTAGGGGGGCAGATAGCCCCCGCTACTAAGAGGTGGTTCTATATAATTTTGAGACCTATCCTAATCCTAAACTACTTTATATTTGGGTCATTTAGGGGGGCTCTGACCTCAGTCCGGGAGGTTTAAAGTAGGGTTGTAACGGAGGCGTCTTATCGGAGGCGGAGTCGGAGTCGGAGGTGAAGAGCTTCGCCTCCGCGGAGTCGGAAGTTAACGGAGGCGGAGGCGGAGGTAGAAAAATATGTTTGATTTATTAAGGAATAGTAGTTATTCAAAGCTGTAGGTACATAAACAGTACACTTTAACAATATTTTTAACGGTATTGATGTTTAGGAAGAGGCAAATTGTATTTAATAAACAATAGTTTTGCGGCTTTGTGGTTCAGTCACAACTATGCACAACTGCGAGCTAGTGAAAAAGTCGACAGGTTTATTCTTGTCCTGTCAAACCTACCTACCCACCGCCCGCGCGTTTCAATCGCACAAACGATCTTCACTTCATTCAGTTGCGTTCTCATAACAATGCTCAGCCGAGCGGCCGTGATGGCTAGCGTCGCCCCTGTCGCATTGCGTGTACATTTTTGTACGTAAATAAACTCCGTTAAACCTCCGTACAGAAATGTCGGAGGCGGAGACGGAGTCGGAGGTACGATTTCTATCGGAAGCTCCGAACTTTCGGAGGCGGAGGCGGAGCTCCGTTACAACCCTAGTTTAAAGGGGCAGGGGGAGATTGTGTGTTCGTCGAATCAAGACGGCGAGATCTCTTTCAATCCAAATTTGGTATCTGAGACGCTATAGTGCTTCGGGAACACAGCCTTCGTCAAGTTGACGTGCCTGAGGGGCGGGGGGTGGTTGGGCTTTAAGAGCTTTCGTGATATCGTCCTCCGGTTCTAGGAGGACGTCTTTGGGGCGCCTTTTAAAAAGATGTTTCTTATTTATATCTGGGGTCGGATCATAAAGGGATGCTTGTACTATAAGCGGGTTTGGGTGGCTAGATGCATTAATGAAGAAGCGTTCGGACGCTTCTTTCATGTATTGCTTTACTGTGGGGAGTCTAAAGTCACTATGGAGGTCTACGTTGCGCATGTACCCCGGGGCACCTACGGCTTTTCGCATGAAGCGATTTTGTAAAACCTGAAGGGGCTTAAGGGAGTGGGAGCAGTGTGCAAAGACTGGACTTGCATACGTGAAGACCGGACGGTTGCAAGTTTTGAACAGAGTTATTTTGCAGCGCAATGGGAGATTGCTTTAACTTCTCATGAGCGGGTGAAGCCTACTCATGTAGAAGGCTGCTTTGTCGCGGACCGTTTTAATGTGGGATTTGAAGTTTAGGCGGGAGTCTAATGTCACGCCTAAATACTTCACTTTATTTTCCCAGGGGATAGGGCGGTCAAAGAGGGTGATTCCGGGTAGTGAAGAGGACGCGCGGTCAGCTCGAGTCTTACCCCTTGAGAAAAGCACGGCTGCGCTTTTCTCGGGGTTCATCTCTATTCTCCATTTGAGAGCCCATTCACCGAGGTCGGTTACTGCTTTCTGGAGTACTTGACAAACGCGCGCCCTCTTCCTACTGGTGTAATAGAGAGCCGTATCGTCAGCGTAAAGGGCTAGCTCGACGTATGGCGTGCGGGGGACGTCTTGGACGTAAAGTGAAAAGAGGGTGGGGGAGAGAACTGAGCCTTGCGGGACTCCGGCGGCTATGGGGTGGGGCCTAGAGCGCGATTTTTCTACTCGATAGCAAAAACTGCGCTCAGTGAGGTAGTCTTTGATAATGAGTACAAGCCTATCGGGGAGGTTGAGTTGGTAAAGTTTATAAATAAGACCATTGTGCCAAACTTTGTCAAAAGCTTTCGCTACGTCAAAGAATATGGCACCGGTATCTTTGGACTTTGCCGTTGTGTGGAACCCTTTGTAAATGTGCACCGTTATGCGGTGCACCTGTTGGACGCACGAGTGTTTGGGTCTAAAGCCAAACTGCTCGTTGGGTATGAGATTTTTGTCTATGCAAATATCTTTGAGTCGGTTGAGAATAAGCCGTTTATAGACTTTGCCTATTGAAGAGAGTAAGCTAATGGGGCGATAGCAAGTGGGGTCGGTTCGATCTTTCCGGGGTTTGTGAAAGCCAATAACGTCAGCTTCTTTCCATGCGGTTGGAAAGGCACAGAGACGGAGGGAGGCATTGAATATTACCGTAAGGGTTGTTAGGAGTCTGAGAGGGAAAGATTTAATTGCCATATTAGTGATTCTATCAAGCCCCGGGGCTTTCTTAGGTTTGAGTTCCTTTATTACTTTTTGCACTTCCTCAAGGGTGATCTCGGGAAGGGAGTCAATGGGGGGGGAGAGAGCTTTTATGCTCAACTTCAGAGTTGACCATGTTAAGATGATCGGGGTCTATTGGTTGAGAGGAGGGAGTGCACTGGGTTTCTAGACTATCGGCAAGACATTCGGCCTTTTCGTCGTCATCAAAGGCTTCGGGTTGGTTATCCCGTTTTAGGGGGGGCATAGGAACAATCTCATCGGATTTGAGGTATTTACTGAATTTAAATATGGCAGTGTGACTTGGGGCTATGCTGGAGACAAAGTCGTTCATGCGACTGCCTCTGAGCTCTCGCATGCATCTGGTAACCTCTCGTTGGAGGCGACGCATTTGAATTCTGTGATTGTCTGAGGGACAGTTATCATAATCTCTTTGTGCCGCATTCTTTGCACTAAGCAGCAGTCTCAAGTCCTCTGAGAGTTCGAAGCGATGGTTGGCCTGTACCGGGACCTCGCTAGAGGCGCCGGTCAGGGCTTCGTTGAGACTGCTGCCTATGTCAGAGATTTCGGCTTCTAGTTGGGCTCTATTGTCAATTACTGATGTGATATCTAATCTTGGGTCCCGCTTACTGAGAGCTTGCTTGAATTTACGGTTGTTAATAACGGTCCTGGTTTCAGTCGGTTGGTCGAATGGCCTGCCGAGATAGTATAAGACCGGTCTATGATCCGAGTGAAGCTCGCTAAGTACACTTATGTCCCTGACTGGGAGGCTAATGTTTTTGAAGATACAGTAGGAGAGAATGTCTGGTCTGTGGTCAGCTGTGTAGGGATAATGGGTCGGGGCATAGGGAGCTATGACTTCGCAGTCATCGAGGGATTCGAGAAGTCTGTGTACGGTCCGTCCGTTGGTATTTGTCTCATTACAGTTCCAATGCTGGTACTTGCTGTTGAAGTCACCAGCTAGGATAACTGTACTACCTAGTTCTAAGAGGGCTTTGATATCATTAGCTATCATCTTCTGTCCGGCCGGCAGATAGACTGATGCTATGACTATGGGATCGTGACCTGACATTGCAATACGGATGGCAGTTGCTTCGCAATTATCTAGTTGGGGGGTGACTATAGAACAAACGTGCAAATATTTTTTATAATAGATGGCGGTACCGCCTTTGGGGTTTTTGGGTCGATCCTGAGTCGGTAAGCGGTCAGTACGGAGGAGACTATATTTGGCTATATTGAAGCGCCTGTGTTTGGGTTTTAGGTAAGTTTCTTGGACCGCGAGGATATCTATTTTATGTCTATTGAGAAGATCGGCGACTTCTTCTCTCTGTTTAAGGAGACTATCAGCGTTATAGAGCGCTAAAGTTGGACTGTGGGGCTTTGTCCGTCCGTTTATCGAGTTTACTAAAATGGGCGTACATGATACATGATGGTAGTTTAGGTATAAAGGGTGGATTGGTAGGTGGGGGAGGTGACGAATGCATATGTAAGAGGGGTGCGCCTGAAAGAGGTAAAATTTGGGGGATATAGTGTGGGGAGGTCGAGAAGACTTGGGATGAATGCCCTAGGTGGGGGGGTAGTTTATGAAGATGGCGGCCCTTAAGGTGCCGTAGGAGGAAATGGGGCCGTGGCCCGAAGCCTTGTCCAAGGGGGTAGGTGGTGTTGGGTTGAAATAGGGGCTTAGAAAAATTTAGAGGGCGTTGAGAGGGCGCTTGTTGGGAAGAACTCTGGCTCTGCGACTTGCGCCTGGGGCTGCCGGGCATCCGCCATAGTTGGCTGGATGGCCGGTCTGCCCGCACAACACGCAGGTGGGAGGGGTTGCCGCGTCCTTCCCACAAACGGAGGTGGCATGATTGCCTGCGCATTTCACGAAACGGGGGGGGGGGGGGCAAAGCATCTGCTTTGGCCATGTCCATACATTTGACAATAACACTGTGAAATGATGTTGGCGGATTTGGGGCTTTCGACCCTGATGTCTTTGAGACCGCAGAGGGATTGAAGGGGGCTAATCTGCCTACCTGCGGCGGTGGGTTCGGCAATTACTAGGATCATGTTAAATGCCTTTGGAGGCCGGTACGTGGTTTTTGCGCGGTGCATCCTATGTACTTCCATTACCGGGAAGTTTTTGGAGATTAAGTCATTTTTGATGACGGATGTGGGGAGATTTGTGGGGACGGGTCAGACTATGTAACGAAAAGTTCTCTCCTCGGGGAGAGAGTAAGTATGGAAGGCGATATGGTTCGCCCTCAAGAATTTGGTGATAGCGCGATGGCTTTTGGACTCTGCCACCTGGACGCGGGTTCCGGCTGATGTTATCGCGGATGTATATTTAATTCCATTTCTTTGCAAATGGATCGATACCCGAGTCCAGCGGGTTTCGTTTCGGATTATTACTGGTGGTGGGGGGCGAGCGCGGGGCGCGGGTGTTGGTGGGGCTACGGTATTCGCGGTACCGGTGGGGGATGGAGGGCTCTGAGGGATCAGAATTCGGGGCACAGGGGGCGGGGGAATGTGTTGAACACGGTGTGGGTTTTGGGGTTAGCGGAGACAGAGACATGGCAGCGGGCCTGATCTGTTTGGCCTCGGGGCTTACGGGGGACTCGGAAGACCGGTTCTTCCGCTTTTTGTTTTTTGAGATGACGGGGGTGAAATGAGTTTCCTCATTGAATGGCGGTGAAGTTACAGGGGAGAGAGAGCTGAGGGTTGGGGTTGGGGGGGATCGGCGGCCCTAATAATTTGGATCAACAGGCGATCCGAAGGGAATGGAGACAGTTGTTGGAGTACATACTCCAACAACAAGGGGACCGACGACACATATTTACCTATCTCGATAAGTAAATTAGTGTCTGGTTGGGGGGCCATGGCTTGGGTGTGTAGCCTATAATAAAACAGAAGAATGGGGACAGTAGAAAGGGGACAGAGAGAGCAGAATAAGTAAATAAATAAAATAAAAATAATACGACCTTGCTGGAACCAATCCAACCTGGGCACAACACACGCGGCGGACTGACCCGAGGGGGTCTCACGGGCGTGCGAGAGAGAGGTCTCTCGCACGCAGGCGCGGGTGAAAGAGAGGGAAACACTTGCTGCCGGGGCGGCAGCGGGAGAGAGTAAACACGACCGTCCTGCACGGGTGCTGGACGGTGAGTCCTTGCCGCTCCGAGACCCACCCGTGCTCTGGTTTATATAGGCCGGCGTTGCATGCTTCGTGGTGGGTGTGGCTTCGCTGCTGGGTCGGTGTGGAGGGGCGCCGCGCGTGGAGAGGTAGCTTCGGGCCTATGACGTCATCATTATGTGCCCGCGCTCGGCTGTGCGGTCGTGGATGTTTGTGGCGATCACGTGCGGCCGGCGTGATCGTTACATTTTCCTCCTCCTCAATTTGATTTTTCAATCTGAAAAATCACCATATTAACGTCTCGGTCTGGTACCTAATATTTTTTGATTAGTTTTACTATCTTGGTCTATACTATCGTCTCCCTTTGTTTACTTATTTTTCCTGGTTACATTTCTAATTCTTTATACATCTACCAAAATATTTATCTATATTGTAGCTATCTTTTCTCTCTCTTATTTTTTGTGTATTCTCTTATGCATTTTTTTTGTTTTTTTTTTTTCAATGACTGGCAATCAAAACTTTTTTTTCATTTGTTTTCTTTTTTCTTTGACTTTTACAATTATGTATATCTTAAGAACTAAAAGAAAATAACATCTTAATCCCTTTTTGGCACTATTTAGACAAAACTAACCAAATGCTTATCTATTTCCAAACTTTAGTAAATATCTTCTTTCTGGTTGAATAACAAAAAATATGAATGCCTTATGGCACTATATAGACAAAACTTACTTAATAACTACTTCTAACTAAGTTTTGACATGACTAAATACTTTCTTTCTGGTTAACAAAAAAAATCTTTTAACTTTCTAAACACGCTTTAGAGACTTATTCCTTGTTTTCTGTTTACTGATTTTCTGTCTGCTTCTCCGAGTACTTTTTTGTATCCCGGCAGTCTCACCAGCCTTTCTTTTGTCTTCTTCTTTTCCTCTTTCCCGATCTTTTCTTCTTCTTTGGGGGTTCAGTAGATATTTTGCCGACTTCATACATCTGACAGCACCATTCTTCTTTTTTTCTTGTTTTGTACCGCCATTCTGCTTCCTCTTCCAAGTACCATATGTTTGCGGGGGAGTAGGTACCGATTCCCTCTAACTCGTCATATGAGTTGGACGGTTTCTTGGTAGGTTCTTCGGCTGATCTGAATTTCTCCATGTCCCACATCGCTTCGCCTGAGGGTCCCTGTGATCCAGTCTCCAGCAAATCTTCGAAGTTTGGTAACGGAGGCATGCTCGGCTCCGTGGGCAGTATCTTGTCAATTTCTGGGATTGATGTACCGTTGTATTGCTCTGGTAACGGCGTGGTCTCATGAGGGTAACCTCTGCTTTATTTGGTTGTTATTTTTCAGCTTTATTTCTTGTACCGTCCAGGTCGCTTCTTTTGGTGTATTTCCGCGATTTCTAATAATTTATTTTAAGTCTCTTTGTTGTTGCTGTGTTATTGGATTGTCTTGGAATTTGCTTATTCGGTTATCCGTTATTTTTATCTCTTGCGGATCCTCTCCTATTTTTTCAGTCTCGACTGGGTATATTTCTAATTCTGTGCCATGGTGCTTTTCTTTTTCTGGTTTCTGTTTTACCTCGTTTCCGGTTTTCCTTTTCGCCTCTCTTTGTTTGGTTCCTTCTTTTGCTTTCTCTTTTGGTTTTCTGGTTGGCGTTATTTGGTCTTCCTTAGTTTGATTTGTCCTGGCTTTGAGTGTTTCGGTGTCGGTGTTTTGCTGTTTATTTCGTTCTGGATCTTGTTTTGCATTATTTCCCGTTGTCTTTTTCGTATCTCTTTGTTCGGTCATATCTTTTGTTGCTTTTTCTGGTTCTTCGGTTGGTGTTATAGGGTTTCCCTTCATTTCCAACGCTTTCCATTTTATCATAAGACCCACTCGTTGCAGTATATCCATTCCCAGTATAATGTGAGGTGCTGTCTTCATTATCTTCATTTGGTGTTTGAACGGTTTTCCTTTAATTTCTAACTGCTGATCGACAGAACTGAACAAGCGACAGCTTGTGTGACCTGTATTTCTGATCCATCTGCCATTTGTACCAGTGTTTGTATCTCTATCTTCTTTGCATTGTACCCTTTACATTGCTGAATGATGGCATCGTTCACGTACGAGCTTGTTGATCCGGTGTCTACAAGTGCTTGGTACTCTCTTCCCTTTATTTTTACTGTCATAAGTATTCTATTGTCTTTCTCCCTGCTAATACCCATTGTGTAAGCTTTCTCGTATGTCGTCGCATGCTGTGTCTTGCAGCATTTTGTACTCATTACTCCAATCTTACCGTAGCCACTGCAGAACATTACCCTTTGGCTCCGACATTCCGTTTTATCATGGCCGCTTTTACCGCTATTCCAGCAGCATGTCTCTGGGTTAAAGTTATTTATATGTTTTTGATTTTGCTTTCCCTCTTGGTTATATGTTCTTTCCCGGTAGCTTGAGCCTGGTGCTTCCATTTTTCCCTTTCTGAGGTCTATTTGATTTCTTGTTTTATATGTAGGGGCTCCCTGTCTCCAGTCTTGATTGAACGTGGTTCCTTGTTTATTATTCCCGGTTTGATATTCTATGTTTACTCTTTCTCTCTTGAACTTGGCTATATTTTGATCATGTTCTTCTCCTAGTATTTTGTATTCGGTTGTTTTCTGTATCAATTCTTTCAGATTTTTGATTTCTTGTCTTTTAATGTAAATTTTGTAATTGACATGCATATTTTCATAGATTCTATCTAGCGTATCATCTGCCGTTAGCCTCCCGTATCTTCTCGTTAGAGTTTGTATTTCGGTTACGTACTCGATGAAGGGTTGTTTATACCTCTGTCTTTGTGCTATTGTCTTCTCTAGGAGGGTGGTATCATATATCCTCGGGAAGAAATATAATTTAAAATCTTCTGTGAAGGTTTCAGTTGGTCCAGCTGCCGTTATTGTTACGGCACCACTGGAGTGCCCGTCCCTTCAGAAATCTTGGTAGTGTTTTCAAGTAACTGTTCGGGTTCAATTTCGTTTGCCTGGAGGAGTTCTTCTGTCCGTTCTAAGAATTCTACGGGGTCATTAGAGGTGTCGAAACTTAGGTCCCATGAGGCTAGTCTCTTGAAAATGTATTTTTCCTCACGTTCGTTCCCCATGTTTGTTTCTTTAACTGTTTTCCTTGCTTCCGCTGGACTTTCTTGACTTGCGCCGTCGAATTTGTCGTCGGTCTCGTATGTTTCCTTGCTGGTGTTTTCTTGTTTTAGTGTTTCTATTAGGTTCTTTCTTATCTGTTCTACCGTTAACCCTTTTGTTGGTTGTGCTCGGTTCTCCAACTCCTCTGTGAGTTCCGATTTATTTATCTTGTACACCCATTTTTCTATCTATTTTTCGCGGGTTTTATATTAAGTGAAAATGATTTTATTTATTAATTTTTATTTATTTGCTTCACAGTTTCACTGCCTCTTTTATTTCCGATAATCTCTTTTGATATTATCCCTATTTATTATCGTTTATTGCTGCATTTTCACTCACACTTTTCCACTTTCGGTATTATTATTATTTTATAGTCCGTTTATTTTTGTCTACAGCTTTACTTTATTTATGGTTATTCAGTTTGTTCACTTTTATTTATTATGCACTTTCACTTTTGTTTTATGTTCCAACTGTTTATTATTTTCATTTCTTCCGCGGTTGTATGTTTATGTTTTGGTTCGGTTATTTTTCTCTTAATATATTTCTATTAACGTGTTTTTCATTTATTTATTTTTCGGTTTTCACGGGGGTTGTTAACTTTTCTTTACGTTTTCGCGTTTTTTTTTTTGCGGCGGTTCGGTTTTTTACAGTTAAAAGTCCCTGAACGTCCCTTTGAGATGTGAGTTTTTCAGTTGGGCGCCAGTGTAACGGGGGCACCCTTCGGGCTAGCTCAGCCTGGTTGCCTCGTCCACGAAAGACTTTCCACTTCTGCAATGAGCCTAATTCTATCTCAATTATAGGGTCTAGCTACGTAGCCTAATGTGGGAAACATTCAGGGAAAGATTGGTTTGACGGTACGGTATTCCTAACTAGGTGCCGCAATGTTTATTACAATGACCAAAGGTTATATTATCTAAATCTTAACTAATACATAATCTAACGCTAGGCTAAGTAATTTACACTTATTATGAAAGACGCCCCGGATTCCCTCCTACGCAACCCGTGGCATGAATTGACTGGTAACACAGAATGGCCACGCTATCTACTGTTGTGAATGACTACAATGACTACCCCTGAAAACAACCCCTTTACGGTTGCGGTTCGAATAGCACGCGGGCTCGGTACTATACGCGGTGACGGGGGTGGGGTGTTGGCAAGGGTGGAATTAGGTGAGGACGGAATTCAAAAGGCAGAAGTTAACGGCGTAAAATCTGATGGATCGGGTGTTAACATTGGCGTTCCACAAGGTTCCATTTCTTATTCCTGGTATATACACAGTCAGGTCATAAGTTCTGTCACACAATAAAAACTTATGAATTTAGAACACTGGCCACAAAAAAGTTTATTGAATTCGAATATCGAATTTTTCATGAAAATAAAAATGTGTACTTTTTAGAATTTTCCTCATTTTTAAATATGGAGTGGACACTTAAAGAAGACCGTGTCGCAGTTATTGCGTTGCATCGTTGCGGTTACGCGCCAATTCAGATTTTCGACTTACTGAAAAATTTGAATATAACCAAAAGATTCGTTTATCGTACCATAAAACGATACAATGAAGACTCTAGTGTAGATGACAGGTCAAGAAGTGGTCGCCCTCGCTCTGTTAGGACTCCAGCAGTGATAAAAGCTGTGAAGGCGCGAATTCAAAGAAATCTCATACGTAAGCAGAAACTGTTGGCCCTTCAGATGGGGTTAAGCAGGACCACGGTGAAAAGGGTGTTAAATGAAGACTTAGGGCTTAGGGCATATCGAAGAAAAACAGGACATCGTTTGGACGCTCGTTTAATGGACCTGAGACTGAAGAGATGCCGCGCTTTGTTGAAGCGATACGCGGGAAAAAAGCATCGGGAAATTATTTTTTCGGATGAAAAAATTTTCACCGTGGAAGAGAGCTACAACAAACAAAATGATAAGGTGTATGCACACAGCAGTGAAGAAGCGAGCAACCGTATTCCGCGTGTCCAACGAGGTCATTTTCCATCCTCGCTCATGGTTTGGTTGGGAGTCTCTTATTGGGGCTTAACTGAGGTACATTTTTGTGAGAAAGGCGTAAAAACGAATGCAGTTGTGTATCAAAATACAGTCCTCAAGAACCTTGTGGAACCTGTTTCTCATACCATGTTTAATAACAGGCACTGGGTATTCCAACAAGATTCTACGCCAGCTCATAGAGCGAAAAGCACACAAGACTGGCTGGCGGCGCGTGAAATCGACTTCATCCGGCACGAAGACTGGCCCTCCTCCAGTCCAGATTTGAGTCCGTTAGATTACAAGATATGGCAACGATTGGAGGAAAAGGCCTGCTCCAAGCCTCATCCTGATTTGGAGTCACTCAAGTCATCCTTGATTAAGGCAGCCGCCGATATTGACATGGACCTCGTTCGTGCTGCGATAGACGACTGGCCGCGCAGAATAAAGGCCTGTATTCAAAATCGCGGGGGTCATTTTGAATAAACTTTATTACCATAAGAATCTATGTTTTATTAAGTTCATTTTGCTATATAAATGTTTACATAAATAATAAACATGTCTAAATTATTTCATATTGCACATGTGACAGAACTTATGACCTGACTATGTATTAATGATCTGCCTTTCATGGTGGAGAAATTAACTGACATAGTGTTGTTTGCTGATGATACTTCAATGGTCTTCAAAATTGAAAGACAAAAAGGAGATTTTGATGATGTTAATGGTGTATTAACATCATCAAAATCTCCTTAATCTCTTTAACCTTGAATTGGTTCACAGTTAATAATTTTATGTTAAACGCTGGTAAAACCAAGTGTATCAAATTCTCACTTCCAAATATCAGGCAAGTTGAGACCAGTTTAGTGTTAGACAACAGCACGTTAGAATTAGTAAATGATACGAAGTTTCTTGGAATAACCATTGATAGCAAATTGCAGTGGGGACCCCACATAGATAAATTGGCTGGTAAATTAAGTTCTGCGGCTTACGCTGTTAGGAACATCAGACAAAGCACGGATGTGGCTACATCTAGGCTAGTATATTTTAGTTACTTTCATAGTGTGATGTCCTATGGTATCTTGTTGTGGGGGAAAGCAGCGGATATTCAAACTATTTTTATTTTACAGAAAAGAGCTATTCGAGCAATTTATAATTTAAAACGAACAGACTCCTTAAGAGAGCTTTTTAAAAAAATTGACATACTAACAGTAGCTAGTCAATTTATTTTCGAGAATATAATGTAAGTACGCAAGAACCTTACAACATTTTCCAAACTTAGCGATAACTGTCATGTTAACCTAAGAAATAATCACAGACTATGTGCGCCCCGTTTTAGACTCGCGAAGGTTAGCAATTCTTTCAAGGGTCAGTGCATTCTCTACTACAATAAGATACCTCTGGAGATTTTGAAATTGCCATTTGAGCAATTTAAAAAGCATGTTAAAGCGACTTTGTCGAAAAAGGGATATTACAATGTTCAAGATTACTTAAATGACAGGACTGTATGGGGTTAATCTGGCTCAACACATACCTTGCTGTTAATAATTTAGTAATTATTTATTCCTGCTTATTAATCATAACAATTATATTTTTCATATTTGTATTAGTTAAGCACAACCTATTTTTAAAAGAGATCTAAAAATCAATCTGTGGGAGTTTCTACGCCCTCCTTCTCCCACAGTGGTCCAATGTAGAGAAGAGGCAAAAAATGACGTTTGCTAAGTATATGTAAATATCGACAGTAATAAAGTACTTTGACTTTGACTTTGACTTTGACGGGCTAGGGGAACGGCGGGATCCCCTACGCAAAGATTATAGAAGATATCAATCAATCAATAAAAAAGAAAATTGCTAATCATTATAAATCATTAGGAAAGGATTTTGCTGAAAATAACGAAGGTTACATAAAGATAAAGGCTGATATCGATAAAACCAGCAGTTTAAAGAATTTTACTCATCCTGAAACCTACATCAGCAGAGGTAACAACCAGATACACATAGACGAAGCATTTTTTAAAGAAGAAGAGCGTAGCAATGTAGGAAATCTCTTACATTTGGCTGTTTACACAAACAGCAAAAGTTTTATGAAGCAGCTTTTAGGAGTGATCGATGTTAATAAAGTAAACAAAACTGATAGGACTCCTTTACATTTAGCCGCCAAATATGACAGAAAAGATATGGTTGAAATGCTATTAAATAAATAGGCGAAGGTTGATGTAGTAGTAGATAATCGTGGTAGGACTCCTCTGCATTTAGCTGCTCAATATAACGAAAAAAAAATAGATGGTAGAGATGCTATTAATTAAAGGGGCGAAGGTTGATATAGCAGATAACCGTGGTAGGACTCCTTTACATTTGGCTGCTGCAAATGAGCATAAAAAAGTGGTAGAAGTTCTATTAAAAGCAGAAGGAATCAACGTTAATGCAGTTGATGAAGGTGGAAAAACTCCCTTAGATTTAACTATTAACGAAGAAATAAAAACTCTATTGCAAAACGCAGAAAAAACTGATCCAGTGGATGAATCATCGACAGATAGTAAAGGGGATCAAGAGGAAGATGCTGGTATACAAAAGAAAGAAAAGCAAGAATGTAATGACGACCCAAATGGCCGAGTCGGCAGTGACCCTGCCTACGAAGCCAAGGGTCCCGGGTTCGAGTCCCGGTGGGGGCGAATATTTGTTTGATGAGAACGGATGTTTGTACCCCCTAGTCATGGTTGTTTATCTATCTAAGTATAATATTTATCTATATAAGTATGTGTATCGTTGTCTAGTACCCAAGACACAGGGAATAGTTTAGGGCTAGATGAATGTGTGTAAATAGTGTCCAAGGTATTATTATTATTATATTTTTATGAATTTTTCATTTCACTCTTGTAATAAAGAGGTTCTGATACAGGGGCTTACGCCAAGTGCTTATCTACTAAAGATCACGGTCCTTGCCCATGAATTTTCGTACAATTCTACATGTATTTAGTATTGTTGCTTTTTGTAGAAGTATGTGTGTGGATCTGGTTATATTTAGTGTTTTGAGACTAGTGTGTAATGTAAGGTCGCAGCAGTTCTTGAACACCACCTATAATTGCCTACCTAATCTGTAGGGCTAGGGAGTTTAATTAGGAAGACGTTAGTAACACCAAACTTGTGTTTATTGATAAAATATGGTTACAATTTATATAAAAGGGATCAAACTGGCTCGATAGCCATTGAGCTAATCCTAACTAACTAATTTGCATCGGTCGCTGACCGATGCCTAAGGTGAAGTGTGTCACATCGACTTTTCACATCAAAGCCTCTTTCTTTTAAAAGCTATATACCTTACAATCATTCCCCTCTCCTTTCAAAAAAAAAAATTCTAAACTTTTTTTTTTTTCCAAAGTGGCAACCCTATCTCAAAGTCTAAAATCTAAAATGACAACCCTATCTCAAAGTCTAAAATCTAAAAAACATTAAATGTTAACATTAAGTGAGCTTGCTATGCTTGAAATCTAAAAAACAGTAAATATGCCGCAAGCATAATCTTAAATAACATCGAGTACCCTAATCCTTATCCGTCCAACCATCCCTTTTAACCTACTTAATTAAATATTAAATACCCTAATCATAATTTTATCCAACCAACCATCCGACTAACCCTTACTTAATCCGACCAACCATCCAACAAACCCTAACATTAAACTCTGATCACGCATAAGACCAGTACCAAAACAAAACATTGACATGAACAAGAATAAATTGATATGAAATAGAATAAACTGACCGAAGGTCATATGTTAAGTTACACACTTAACTACACTTAGGGTGTAGATCTTTTTTATTTTTTATTTATTTATTAATTCATTAACAATATACATTGTGTCTGAAATCACTTAATCCTACTTAATATATACCTAACTACACTTAAGGTGTAGGCTATGCACCTTAAAAAAAATAAGTTATAACACCCTATGATCCCATCATACAATTATTCGCGGCTTAACACTAAACTACCTAACGCTAGAAAACTATCTATTACAATACGAAGGCAAACAGCTGAATCTAGCTAAGATTTAGCATCTCGAATGGTTATCATTCGACAAACTTTCTGACAAAAAAAACTAGCGAAAAATTTATCAGACCATGAGTTCAGACGACGAATCAGCACATGATACCTCCCAACGATCTCAATGACCTTGTATGGTCCCTGATACAGACGTGCCAACTTCATACATCTTCCCGTTATCCGCCTTGGTACGTATAACAAAACTAAGTCATTCAACCGGAACGATCTGGGTTTTGATCTCATATCGTAATACCGTTTTTGTACACGCTGTGCGTTCGCAAAACGCCTTAGTCAGCAGCCTTCCCATACGATTTACCCTTTCATCTATCGTTTCGTCTAAACCAACTGCGTTTAATCCTAATGATCGATCCACCACTGAGCACTGTTCCCTACCAAATAAAATATTATACGGCGACACTTTCGTTGACGCCTGCACGCTAGTGTTATACGCATGTACTACCAAAGGTAAAACTGAGCAGCATTGCCTTTGATTACTACCTAAATATGTTGATAACATCGAAGTTAACGTTCTATTCATTCGTTCTACTAAACCGTTACTCTGTGGATGAAACGAACTTGGATGTATCATTTTAGCCCCAAACTGTTCTACCGTTTCTTGTACGATTCCCGCCGTAAAAACTGTACCCCTATCTGAAATAATTTCCCTAATAGGCCCGAACCTACAGAAAACATCCTCAACTAAAAACCGCACTACATCTTCCGATGTAACCCTAGGTAACGTCTTACATATCGCAAACCGCGACGCATACTCTACCGCGACTATAATAAATCGGTTATCTCTCGACGAACGTGGAAACGCTCCTAAACACGTCGATTCCTACCTTCTCAAAAATATCCGAGACCCTAATCGGCATCAAATCTGCTACGCTTTTAACTAATTTCCTTTCTTGACACGGCACGCACGAAGCTATATAACGCTCTATCTCCTTATCTGCTTTCGGCATGAAATATTTCGACCGAAACCTCTTCAACGTCTTTGCGAGACTCAAATGACCACATGTCCACGCCTCATCATGTAATTCGTTCATTACATTTTGAAACCAAGACCTAGGCAATACTAATACCTCTCTAATTTCTCCATCTCTACGTACGCTTTTATATAATAAATTATTTCTGAAGCAAAAACCGCTACGCCACGCTTCCGGACGTTCGCTCAACTGCGTTAACCATCTACTACAAAATGAATCGTTCGCTTGATCCGCCTGTAACGACTCTACATTAATACTAAAAACTTCCAAACCATCATCATCAGGTTCAGAACGAGAAGAAGACTGTAGTCCTTCTGTTTCCCGTTTCCCTTCTTCCATTAGCGGATTCCTACTCAAAAAATCTGCCACTACATTGCTTTTCCCCGAGCAATGAACAATACGGATGCAGGTATTACCCTTGTATCTCATATTTATTCTGCATGGGAGGCCGCACAGGATGCTATCGGAGTTTTTTGCGACCGGTCGAAGGCGTTTGATTGTGTTGATCATAATACGCTATTAATTAAATTAAATCATTACGGAGTTAGAAATAAAGCGTTGGATCTACTAAGATCATACCTAAGCAATAGAATTCAAAAGGCAGAAGTTAACGGCGTAAAATCTGATGGATCGGGTGTTAAAATTGGCGTTCCACAAGGTTCCATATTAGGCCCTTTCTTATTCCTGGTATATATTAATGATCTGCCTTTCATGGTGGAGAAATTAACTGACATAGTGTTGTTTGCTGATGATACTTCAATGGTCTTCAAAATTGAAAGACAAAAAGGAGATTTTGATGATGTTAATGGTGTATTGTCTTTAACCTTGAATTGGTTCACAGTTAATAATTTATTGTTAAACGCTGGTAAAACCAAGTGTATCAAATTCTCACTTCCAAATGTCAGGCAAGTTGAGACCAGTTTGGTGTTAGACAACAGCACATTAGAATTGGTAAATGATACGAAGTTTCTTGGAATAACCATTGATAGCAAATTGCAGTGGGGACCCCACATAGATAAATTGGCTGGTAAATTAAGTTCTGCGGCTTACGCTGTTAGGAACATCAGACAAAGCACGGATGTGGCTACATCTAGGCTAGTATATTTTAGTTATTTTCATAGTGTGATGTCCTATGGTATCTTGTTGTGGGGGAAAGCAGCGGATATTCAAACTATTTTTATTTTACAGAAAAGAGCTATTCGAGCAATTTATAATTTAAAACGAACAGACTCCTTAAGAGAGCTTTTTAAAGAAATTGACATACTAACAGTAGCTAGTCAATTTATTTTCGAAAATATAATGTATGTACGCAAGAACCTTACAACATTTTCCAAA
This sequence comes from Argyresthia goedartella, assembly GCA_949825045.1. Taxonomy (NCBI): domain Eukaryota; kingdom Metazoa; phylum Arthropoda; class Insecta; order Lepidoptera; family Argyresthiidae; genus Argyresthia; species Argyresthia goedartella. The sequence goes on from OX463810.1 coordinate 21,016,617, forward strand.
CTTAGCGACAGCTGTAATGTTAACCTAAGAAATAATCACAGACTATGTGCGCCCCGTTTTAGACTCGCGAAGGTTAGCAATTCTTTCAAGGGTCAGTGCATTCTCTACTACAATAAGATACCTCTGGAGATGTTGAAATTGCCATTTGAGCAATTTAAAAAGCATGTTAAAGCGACTTTGTCGAAAAAGGGATATTACAATGTTCAAGATTACTTAAATGACAGGACTGTATGGGGTTAATCTGGCTCAACACAGACCTTGCTGTTAATAATTTTGTAATTATTTATTCCTGCTTATTAATCATAACAATTAAATTTTTCATATTTGTATTAGTTAAGCACAACCTATTTTTAAAAGAGATCTAAAAATAAATCTGTGGGAGTTTCTACGCTCTTCTTCTCCCACAGTGGTCCAATGTAGAGAAGAGGCAAAAAATGACGTTTGCTAAGTATATGTAAATATCTACAGTAATAAAGTACTTTGAGTATTGACTATTGACTATCTCGAAATCCCATTCTTGTATCGCTAACGCCCATCGTGCTAACCTACCAGACATATCTTTTTTCGACTGTAACCAACATAACGCGCTATGGTCTGTAACAACCTGAAAATACGATCCCCAAATATAATGCCTATAGTGCCTGTTACGGACAGCGAGCCCCGGCCAGCGCAACCAGCCGACTGACCGACTGGAAGTGCGAGCGAGATGGAGCAGCGCGCCGACAGGGACCGCATGCGTCGACTTTTAACTAGGAGTCACGATCCCTGCGACCAACACGGAGAGAACAATGGACCGACCGCTAGCCCCGAGTATAAATATAAGCTAGTTTTTAAGTCGAATTGTAGTATTGTAGAACTCGGTGTGGAGGCCGAGTACTGTAAGCAGATCCGGGCGCGCAAAGGAAGACCCGGCTGCATCTTCTTCGCCAGCCTGAAGAAGAATCCAGACCGTGCCCCCGGCGCTGTGTACGAGATCACGGAGCTCTTGTACATGCCGGGGGTGAAGATCGAGGCCTGGCGCTCGAAGCAGGGCCCGGCCCAGTGCCACAGGTGCCAGCAATTCCGGCACTCGTCGCATATGTGCCACCGCCCCCTAGCGTGCGTACGTTGCGGCGGTCCCCACTCGGCGCGGGAATGCCCCCGCCTGAAAGACCAGCCGCCGACGTGCGCCAACTGCGGTGGCCCGCACACGGCAAACAATGCGACGTGCCCCGTGTTCCGCCAGGAGGCGCGGAACAAGAAGGCCGGCACTGTGGCGCTCACCAACGCGCCCGGGCCCAAGAAGGTGCAGCCTCCCCCTCTGCCTCGTCCCGATCTGCAGGAACCAACGGCGCCCGCCTCGCTCATGGCGCAGGCGAACGACGGAGCCCCCAGGCAGAAGACGAAGCGGGGGGGGAAGAAGAAGAAGAAGGCGACGGCTCCACCTGCCGCCGGCGCCGCGGCGGCTACTCTCGCCGCCAGCGAGACTGCGGCCGCCGCTGGCGCCGCCACTCCGGCTGCGGCGATAGGGCAGCAGGACTTGGGGCACCTCACAGCCCTGCTCGCCCTCCTCAGCGACCCCACTGCCCTGGGCAGACTCACCGCTCTGCTCCGCAATGCATGAGCCGCTCAGGGTCGTTCACTGGAACGCGCAGTCGCTGACAGGGAAGAAGCGGCTGCTCCACGTGTTCCTGAGGGACTACCGCGTCGACGTGATGCTCATCAGCGAGACACACCTAGCCGGTAACGACAAGCTGTCGCTGCCCGGCTACTTCGTCTACCGCAAGGACGAGAAGACCTCCAGCGGCCGGACCTTTCGAGGCTTGGCAGTCATCGTCGGCAGGAAGATCGTCCACCAGCTCGTCGACGCCCAGGAGTATTCATCCCTGTATGCTTTGGGCGTCGACCTCCAGGTCGCCGGCGAGGTGCTGCGACTCTACGCCGCCTACAAGCCCCCCAGTACACCAATCCGCACCGCCGAGCTACGGGGGCTGCTACAGTCGCCGCACCCGACACTTGTCGCCGGCGACCTCAACGCCAAGCACACCGCCTGGAACTCCACCAGGGTGTGCCCAGCTGGACGCGCCATCCATGCCGACTCCGTGAGCCACAACTACGACGTCATCGGTCCCGACGAGCCCACCCACTTCGACACGCGGGCCGGATGGGACATCATCGACGTCGTGGACGTCAGAGGTCTCCGGACACCGCCGAGCCAGGAGGTTCTCCCTGACCTCCCTTCGGACCACAGGCCTGTTCTTCTCGTCCTGGCGGATCTGCCCACCCGGGTATCTCCGCCAGCATCACGTCGCCGCTACCAGTGGGGCGCCTTCACCGCCGCCTTAGACCAACCCTCCACCAGTTGCCCCGTCAACCAGCCGGAAGACGTTGACCGCCTGGCATCGCTGCTAACTACCCAGATCCGAGACGCGCTCGACCTATCATCGCACACCGTAGCTCGCGGGGGGAAGCCCAATCCTCTTCCTGCTGAGCTACGCGCACTCATCTGCAATAAGCGCGCTCTCCGGAAGCAGTGGCAGCAGACCCGCTGCCCCACGATGAAGACCAGGCTCAACGCCATGACGGCAGAGCTGAAGCGCCAACTTGATCTCCACGCTGAAGAATCTTGGGAACGCCACGTCGAGTCCATGGGCGACCACGTCCCCTCCGTGCATCGCCTATGCCGGGCTTTGTCGACCACTCCTGCTCCTGTTCGACCAATCCTGGGCAGCGACGGCCTACCAAGATTCCGAGCCCAAGACCGCGCGGAGATCTTCGCCGAATGCCTCGAGAAGCAATTCAAGCCGAACCCAACGGATGATGTGGAGCACGTCGCAACAGTCGAGAGACACCTGCGAGAGTACTTCGCCACGCCGATAGCTCCCGAAGAGGACCCCATCGTCGTCACGCCCGGCCAGATTGTGCGTGCATTCCGACGTACCAAGCCCAGAAAAGCCCCGGGCGCAGACCGAATACCCAACACGGCGCTGTTACATTTGCCGCCACGCACTGTGGCGGCCGTTACGCGCCTGTTTAACGGTATCTTGCGCACGGGTCACTTTCCAACCCAATGGAAGGAGGGCTTGGTTATCATGTTGCCCAAGCCGGGCAAGGACACCAAGCTGCCTGAGAGCTATCGGCCGATCACCCTACTGAGCACCATCTCAAAGGTGTTTGAGAAGCTCCTGTTAGCGAAGTTACTGCCCCACATCCAGCCGCGCCCGGAACAGTTCGGCTTCAGGCCCGAGCATTCTACGACGCTTCAGCTCACCAGAGTACTGAATGACATGACGGTCTGTTTGAACAAAAAAGAATACACTGTCGCAGTACTCCTGGATATGGAGAAGGCGTTCGACAGAGTATGGCACGAGGGGTTGCTGTACAAGCTGTCGACGTCCCCTGCCCCAAGAAGAACGGTCAAGACAATCGCCTCTTTCCTGAAGAATCGCCGCTTCCGAGTGATGGTGGAAGACGCCGTCTCCGAGGAACATCCCGTCGCAGCCGGCGTCCCCCAGGGCTCCTGCCTGTCTCCCGCCTGCTACGCCCGATACACGGACGACATCCCCGTCGGGCCGGGTGCCCAGCTGGCACTCTTTGCAGACGATGCAGCCTACTATGCGTCGTCGTTCCAGGCTCCGCACGCTGCCATCAAACTGCAGCGCACCCTGGACATCTTGCCCGACTGGCTCGCCAAGTGGCGACTGTCCGTCAATGTTGGGAAAACGCAGGCGCTCATCACAGGCCAGAGTCTCCTTCCGCCATCGCTCCAGCTCCAGGGACCAGCTCGCCGCCGCGAGCGCTGACCAGGCCGCCCGAGCCGAGATGCTGGCCTGCGTCGAGGCTGCTGAAGCCGCCGCCGCCGCCGTCGAGTCCACACAAGCGGAGATGCGTGCACGCATGGAGGCCGCCGAAGCGGCCGCCGCCGAAGCTGCAGAAGCCCTTGCCGCCGCCAATGCCCGCGCCGGAGCCCGCGCCGGCGCCGAGGATGGAAGCAGCATTTTACAGACCATACACCACGTCGTGCCGCCCCGGTCCCCGTCGGAGCAACCGTCAATGGGTCAGGCAGGATCCGTGCTGCCAGCACACTGCCCGAGATTGGCTCCGCTGACCGAGGAGAACGTGCGACGAGCGAACTCCGTGCGGTCTACATCCAGCGCCGTGACTCAGCGGCGCATACAGCTTCAGATCGAAGCCCAAACACGTATGAACGAGATGCGACGTCGGGCCTTAGAGCTCGAGAAGAGGCAGGTCGATCTCGACCTCGAAAACGCGCAAAGGTTGCTTGAGTTACAGATGCAGAGTGTAGCTGTCGACGAACAAGCGAGCGACGTGTCCGGCTCTCATCGTGAGCGGATGAGTGCCTGGCTGGGCCCAGTAGCTGCCGCCGCCGGGACAACGAGCTACCCCATCGCCGACGCTCGGTCGACGAGCTACCCGACCGCCGCAACAACAACAGCTACGGGGACCGAAGCCGAGCGACGCCATACCCCGCCTGAACGACGGCTTGCTTGATAATCAAGTATCAAGTATATTTATTGCATTCCACAGTTATAAAGTTATATTATAAAGTTACAACATTATGGACCTTGTTCAGGCACAGCAATATGAGAGAGGACGACATTATAGTATTATAATTATTTTTAATTATAACCCTTATTAAATTATAATTTGAGTACTTATCTAGATGGAAAAGGTGATATTTCTGTAATTGTCTATGTCATTGTTAATATGTATTATATTTATTTATATATATTATTTATAAATATTTTATTTATTTATATTATGTTATTATTTATTTATATTATTATTATTATTTAAGTATTTATACAATCTTCTCACGCACCCTTTCTGGGGCGTGGGGAGTCGGGGTCAGGTCAACGGACCTCTTCCCGAAGAATCGCCTCTGTCCACTCCCGTGGACAGGTCATCGGATGGCCCCTGCGGGCGGTGGTCTTGATGTGGCGCTGGTGTGCAGTGGGTGATCGCCGGCTAGGCAATCAGGTCACGTGGCAGGCGGCGGCGGTCGGGCGGGCGCGCGTGGTGCGGCGCCAGTTCGGCGATGTGCGGAAGATGTGAAGCATCCGCACGCGCGAACATGCCCTTCGCCAGCCTCTGGACAAACTGGTCCACGGTTTCCCATCTTAGGTCCCTCTGGATTGTCGCGTTCCTCACGTAGCGGGGGGCGCCGACGATGGTACGCAGAGAGAGGTTCTCTTGGGCTCGGAGTCTCCGTTTGTTCGTCTCCGAGCACAGGGCGTACCATGCCGGAGCCGCGTAGGTGAGGCGGGATCTCACGTAGGTCTTGTAGATCCCGAGCTTCGCCCTCAGAGGGAGGCTGGAGTCGAAAAGTGGACGCAGCTTGGCGCGTGCCACCTTGACCTGGCTGACGACGTTGTCAACGTGTTGCTTCATGGTGAGCCGGCGATCAATGGTCACTCCCAGGTACTTCACCTGCGAAGACCACTCGATTTGCTGTCCCTGGAGCTGGAGCGATGGCGGAAGGAGACTCTGGCCTGTGATGAGCGCCTGCGTTTTCCCAACATTGACGGACAGTCGCCACTTGGCGAGCCAGTCGGGCAAGATGTCCAGGGTGCGCTGCAGTTTGATGGCAGCGTGCGGAGCCTGGAACGACGACGCGTAGTAGGCTGCGTCGTCTGCGAAGAGTGCCAGCTGGGCACCCGGCCCGACGGGGATGTCGTCCGTGTATCGGGCGTAGCAGGAGCCCTGGGGGACGCCGGCTGCGACGGGATGTTCCTCGGAGACGGCGTCCTCCACCATCACTCGGAAGCGGCGATTCTTCAGGAAAGAGGCGATTGTCTTGACCGTTCTTCTTGGGGCAGGGGACGTCGACAGCTTGTACAGCAACCCCTCGTGCCATACTCTGTCGAACGCCTTCTCCATATCCAGAAGTACTGCGACAGTGTATTCTTTTTTGTTCAAACAAACTGTCATGTCATTCAGTACTCTGGTGAGCGTCGTAGAATGCTCGGGCCTGAAGCCGAACTGTTCCGGGCGCGGCTGGATGTGGGGCAGTAACTTCGCTAACAGGAGCTTCTCAAACACCTTTGAGATGGTGCTCAGTAGGGTGATCGGCCGATAGCTCTCAGGCAGCTTGGTGTCCTTGCCCGGCTTGGGCAACATGATAACCAAGCCCTCCTTCCATTGGGTTGGAAAGTGCCCCGTGCGCAAGATACCGTTAAACAGGCGCGCAACGGCCGCCACAGTGCGTGGCGGCAAATGTAACAGCGCCGTGTTGGGTATTCGGTCTGCGCCCGGGGCTTTCCTGGGCTTGGAACGTCGGAATGCACGCACAATCTGGCCGGGCGTGACGACGATGGGGTCCTCTTCGGGAGCTATCGGCGTGGCGAAGTACTCTCGCAGGTGTCTCTCGACTGTTGCGACGTGCTCCACATCATCCGTTGGGTTCGGCTTGAATTGCTTCTCGAGGCATTCGGCGAAGATCTCCGCACGGTCTTGGGCTCGGAATCTTGGTAGGCCGTCGCTGTCCAGGATTGGTCGAACAGGAGCAGGAGTGGTCGACAAAGCCCGGCACAGGCGATGCACGGAGGGGACGTGGTCGCCTATGGACTCGACGTGGCGTTCCCAAGATTCTTCAGCGTGGCGATCAAGTTGGCGCTTCAGCTCTGCCGTCATGGCGTTGAGCCTGGTCTTCATCGTGGGGCAGCGGGTTTGCTGCCACTGCTTCCGGAGAGCGCGCTTATCGCAGATGAGTGCGCGTAGCTCAGCAGGAAGAGGATTGGGCTTCCCCCCGCGAGCTACGGTGTGCGATGATAGGTCGAGCGCGTCTCGGATCTGGGTAGTTAGCAGCGATGCCAGGCGGTCAACGTCTTCCGGCTGGTTGACGGGGCAACTGGTGGAGGGTTGGTCTAGGGCGGCGGTGAAGGCGCCCCACTGGTAGCGGCGACGTGATGCTGGCGGAGATACCCGGGTGGGCAGGTCCGCCAGGACAAGAAGAACAGGCCTGTGGTCCGAAGGGAGGTCAGGGAGAACCTCCTGGCTCGGCGGTGTCCGGAGACCTCTGACGACCACGACGTCGATGATGTCCCATCCGGCCCGCGTGTCGAAGTGGGTGGGCTCGTCGGGACCGATGACGTCGTAGTTGTGGCTCACGGAGTCGGCATGGATGGCGCGTCCAGCTGGGCACACCCTGGTAGAGTTCCAGGCGGTGTGCTTGGCGTTGAGGTCGCCGGCGACAAGTGTCGGGTGCGGCGACTGTAGCAGCCCCCGTAGCTCGGCGGTGCGGATTGGTGTACTGGGGGGCTTGTAGGCGGCGTAGAGTCGCAGCACCTCGCCGGCGACCTGGAGGTCGACGCCCAAAGCATATAGGGATGAATACTCCTGGGCGTCGACGAGCTGGTGGACGATCTTCCTGCCGACGATGACTGCCAAGCCTCGAAAGGTCCGGCCGCTGGAGGTCTTCTCGTCCTTGCGGTAGACGAAGTAGCCGGGAAGCGACAGCTTGTCGCTTCCGGCTAGGTGTGTCTCGCTGATGAGCATCACGTCGACGCGGTAGTCCCTCAGGAACACGTGGAGCAGCCGCTTCTTCCCTGTCAGCGACTGCGCGTTCCAGTGGACGACCCTGAGCGGCTCATGCATTGCGGAGCAGAGCGGTGAGTCTGCCCAGGGCAGTGGGGTCGCTGAGGAGGGCGAGCAGGGCTGTGAGGTGCCCCAAGTCCTACTGCCCTATCGCCGCAGCCGGAGTGGCGGCGCCAGCGGCGGCCGCAGTCTCGCTGGCGGCGAGAGTAGCCGCCGCGGCGCCGGCGGCAGGTGGAGCCGTCGCCTTCTTCTTCTTCTTCCCCCCCCGCTTCGTCTTCTGCCTAGGGGCTCCGTCGTTCGCCTGCGCCATAAGCGAGGCGGGCGCCGTTGGTTCCTGCAGATCGGGACGAGGCAGAGGGGGAGGCTGCACCTTCTTGGGCCCGGGCGCGTTGGTGAGCGCCACAGTGCCGGCCTTCTTGTTCCGCGCCTCCTGGCGGAACACGGGGCACGTCGCATTGTTTGCCGTGTGCGGGCCACCGCAGTTGGCGCACGTCGGCGGCTGGTCTTTCGGGCGGGGGCATTCCCGCGCCGAGTGGGGACCGCCGCAACGTACGCACGCTAGGGGGCGGTGGCACATATGCGACGAGTGCCGGAATTGCTGGCACCTGTGGCACTGGGCCGGGCCCTGTTTCGAGCGCCAGGCCTCAATCTTCACCCCCGGCATGTACAAGAGCTCCGTGATCTCGTACACAGCGCCGGGGGCACGGTCTGGGTTCTTCTTCAGGTTGTCGAAGAAGATGCAGCCGGGTCGTCCTTTGCGCGCCGTATCTGCTTACAGTACTCGGCCTCCACACCAAGTTCTGCAAGCGCCGCGACTATCTCCTCCGGCGCGGTGTTAGAAGGCAGCCCGCGGATCGCCACCTTCTGGGTCTTGTCGGCCGGCAACGAGTATGAGAACCATCTCACACCCTGGTCCTTCTCCAGCCTGCACAGGTAACGCTGCACAAGCCGGTACTCGTCTTCGGCCGTTGGGGTGAAGCGCACACCCTTTTGGTAGGCGCGCGCGCTGGGAGCCCGGCCAAGCTCGCTGGCTATCGCCCTGAAGTGGTCGGCCCAGTTGGGTAGGACCTCCACAATAAGTGGCGGATAGCGCGGCTGGCGGGGCTGCTGTGGCGCAGCGCCTCCCGGTGGGGCGGCGGTGGTGGTAGCGATCGCGGCTGCGGTTTGGGTGGCGGCAGTGGCTGGCGGCGTTGGGCGGGCGGGCGGCATTGGGCGGGCGGGCCCTATCGCGGGTGCGGCGGCGTGCGGGTTCGCAGGCACAGCGGCGGGGCGCGTAGGGCGGGCGGGCACAGTCGCGGCGGTGGGTGGGTTCGCGGGCGCGGCGGCGGGGCGCGTAGGGCGGGCGGGCACTATCGCGGGCGCAGCGGCGGAGCGCGTGGGGCGGGCGGGCACTCGCGACGTGGTCGCCGACGGGGCGGGCGGACGCGCGGTTGGCGGCACCGGGTGCCTCACTGGTCGGGGGGGGTCGCGGTGCTGGGGCGCGGTGCCCCAGACACGGGAATTGCGGTCGCGGCCGCCGCGGCAAACGACACTGTGGGAGAGCACTTAGTATGTAAAACACTCGTACCTTTCCTTTCCAGTGTTGAAGCGCTCTCACTGTCTCTTTCACTCGCGGCGGTCAGTTCGTGGGCGGGGGCGGACCCGGATGCCTGGGGCTCGCCTGGCAGGGGCGAGAGCCTTGGCATGTCCAGGCCAGTCTTCCTAGGTGTAGGCGGGCGGGGCGGGGGGGATGGCGAGTCGGCGAGCAAGGCCCGCTTTCCGCTACCCCGTAGTACCTCGTCGGATGGGCTTTCGCTGCGCGCCCGCCTCGTCCCGCGGGGCGGTGGCGGCAGTATGAGGGGCTGTTCACGCACCTGCTCCAGCAGTCTCGCGTCCAGAATTTGCTCGCCGATGTCAGCCGCAGGCGTACCCTCCAGGGCAGCGCGGCTATCGGCGATGTAGGCCTCCATGGCGCGTAGTAGTCCCGGCGAAAACAGTTTGGCTTGAGCGGCCCGGATTAGATATAATCCGTCCAACTCAAGCTCCGCTCTCGGCGAAACCGGACGACGCACCGAAGGGGACCCATATTCCGTCGACGTTGAGACGGGGAGCAGGCGGTCGAGGGATGTTGATGAGTAGAGACGACTACGGCGCGGGGTGGCCCCCAGCGGCGGGCTGCACGTATCATCAACATGGCGTTCACTGACGCTAGCACTAGCACTGTCCGCACTAACACTAGCACTGTCACTATAGCCCTTAGAAGGGCTTTTGAACTTGTCCATAGCAGCGGGCTATGGACAAGTTGGCTGCCCGAAGGGGGTACCGACCAGGTACGTCCTTAGGCGAAGCCGGCGTCCGTTCCTAGAAGGTATTCCCCTCCGTGCAAACACTCGCGACGGTGATTTCGCGACGCGCACGGGCGCGTGTTGCGCACGTCCGCTTGCGACGAAGCGGCGGGCGAACTGCGGAGGAACGGCGAGAGGTGTAGGTCCGTGTACGCGACGGTCGACGACACTCCTCACGACGGGGGGAGAGACCTCATGTCACCTTCAGACATGAGCAGCTGCAGCTGGACGCGCCACAGCGAGAGTATGGAGCGCGGCGCCGCTCTCGCTCACCCACGCCGACGGGACGACTACTCGCAGAGCGATTCGAGAGGATTGAGCAGAAGTTGGATCGACCTCACCGTTATAAACCTAACTTGAACTTACCTATTTTCTCAGGCGATCCGGGCGATTGGGTATCGTTCAAATCCTCGATGGAGAGCACCACGAGAAAATACCACATCGACCCCGAGGAGAACGTGAACCGACTCCGAATCGCGCTGCAAGGGAAAGCGAGAGCCAGCGTGATCAACCAGTTGGGGACAGCAAGGCGTCCAGATCGGATCATGCAGACATTGGAGGAGCTCTACGGCCGACCAGAGCTGCTCATCGACAACTCCCTGACGATGCTGCATCAGATTCCGGCGCCCAGACGAGATGACACTAACTCTCTAAGTGTCTTTGCCTCACAGGTGGAGAACGTGGTCTTCGGGCTGGAAGACCTGCACGCCGAGAAATGGCTGGAGAACCCTCTCCTGGTACGAGAGGTGGTGAGCAAGCTGCCCGACTACATGAAGTGCAACTGGGCTACGTCCGCGAGGTAGACAGCGAACCAGGGAGAACCAGAGCTCGTACGTCTGACACGCTTTCTGAAGGAAGCAGCGAGGGATATGGTAACATTTGTTCACCCACCAGGCCCGTCAATCACGCCCGTGGCCCCCGCTGCAGTGAAGACATACGGCGGCGCTAAGCCAGTCATCCCCCGTCTGCCGCGCGCCACAGCGCGCACCGCCCAGGTGCTTACCGCGGAAGAGGAGCGAAGACCTGCAGATCGCAGGACCTGTCTTTGCTGCGGTGGCAACGAGCACCCAATCAACAGATGCCGCAAGCTGTTGAACATGACCACCGATGCCCGCTGGGAGTGGGCCAGGTCAGAACGCTTGTGCTTCAAGTGCATGGAGTCCAGGCACCGCCGCAACGTATGCAGAGCCAAGGGATGTAACACGAACGGCTGCCGCCGTCCACACCACCCGCTGCTGCACGAGGGGAGCAGCCGCCAGGCCCAGGAGACGCCGACCGTGAGCACCGAGCCCGCCAACGACCAGGCAGCTGAAGCGGTAATGTCAATTGCGAACACTAATGACCATGCTGTGCTCTTAAAGGTTTGCAGAGTTGAAGTCACTGGGCCTGCGGGGAAGACGTTAACCTACGCGTTGCTGGACGAGGGATCAAGCGTCACCCTGATCAGCAAGGACCTCGCAGACGCTGTCGGTGCCACGGGAGACCTCGCGCCACTGAACCTGCGCGGGGTGAACGCAGTGCAGCCACACACGGACAGTCGACGAGTCACTGTCCAAATCAGAGGGCATCAGGAGCGCGCACACCACGAGATAGCGGCCCGAACCGTCCGCAACCTCGACCTGCGGCAACAGAGCGTGTCACGGGATGTGCTGCGCTACCGCCACCTGAGACATCTGGCAGACCACGGCTTCGAGAACGCGAAGCCCCAGATATTGATCGGTGCCAACCACTGGTACCTGATCGTATCACATCAGATGCGGACCGGCAAACGGAACGAGCCCGCCGCCTCCAAGACCGACCTAGGGTGGGTCGTCTACGGGACAGTGCCACGACTGCTGCGCCGCACTGACGAGGACGCCGTGCTGCACGTCCACGCGGCAGAACGCCGCTACGAGGACGACGAGAGCCTTCACGAGCTGGTGAAGCAACACTTCGAGGTGGACGCGCTGGGTGTATCTCTCCGTGTGAAGACATCGCCGGAACATCAGCGCGCCATTGATATCTTCAAAAAGACGGCCCGTCGAGTCGACGGCCACTTCGAGGTTGGGCTGCTTTGAGGCGTCTACATGGGATCGAGAGGAAGATCGACCGCGACCCCCAATTTAAGGTCGAGTACACGCAGCAGATCCAGAACCTTTTGGACAAGGGGTACGCGAAGAGATGCGACGGGAGCGAGCAGCGAAGCCCCATACAATGGTTCCTGCCACACTTCGCGGTGAAGAACCCCAACAAGCCGGGCAAGGTACGCCTGGTCTTCGACGCTGCGCACCGCTCACACAACACCAGCTTGAACGATAAGCTGCTGATGGGCCCGGACTTGCTGCAATCGCTGCCGGGCATCCTCTTCCGCTTCAGAGAGAGGCCGATCGCCGTGACTGCCGACATCGCGGAGATGTTCCTGCGCATCAAGGTCCGGAGCCAGGACCAACCCGCGCAGCAGTTCCTCTGGAGAGGCGGCGACAGAACCCGTCCGCCTGACCACTACAAGATGACGTCGATGATCTTCGGCGCGAGCAGCTCACCATTCCTGGCACACAGTGTACGCGACCAAAACGCGATCGACCACGCCAGCACGCACCCCAGGGCACTTCCACTGATCACCCGCAGTCATTACATGGATGATTTGGTCCACAGCTTTGACACAGCGGAGGAGGCCCAGAGAGCAGTCGACGAAGTCATCGCGGTACACGCCGGGGCCAGCTTCACCCTCAGAAGCTGGAACTCCAACTGCCCGCGCCTGCTGGACACCATCCCTGAGGAGCTACGAGCCCGGCGCCCTACAACCCTGGGCTCCAACGAGGTCAAGAACGAGAAGACCCTGGGGATGCTGTAGGACGCAACGAGCGACGCGCTGGGGTTCAACACTACCCTGGCCCGCGTCCCTGACCCAGTCCGGATGCAGCAGCGGGCACCGACCAAGCGAGAGGCACTGGCAACGGTCATGTCAATCTTTGACCCGCTGGGCCTACTCAGCAGCTACACCATCACGGCGAAGATCCTGCTGCAAGACCTGTGGCGCATCAGCATGGGCTGGGACGAGACCCTGCCATCGGCATACGCCGAACGCTTCGACCGCTGGCTGGGGGTACTGAACGACATGGCCCAGCTGCGACTCCCACGCCGCTACAACGAAGAGGACACTGCAGAGCCAGAGCGACAGCTTCATGTCTTCGTGGACGCCAGCGAGCAAGCATACGCCGCAGCGGCGTACTGGCGCCTTGAGCACGCCGACGGCCGCATCACGATCGCTTTGGCCGCCGCCAAAGCAAAGGTGGCCCCACTGCGGCCCCAGACGATCCCGCGCCTTGAACTCCAGGCTGCAGTGATTGGCGTACGACTCGCAGACATGATCAAGCGAGAACACCACTGGCAGCCACAACGAGTCGTCTATTGGCGCGACTCCAGCACCGTGATCCAGTGGATTCGTACCGACGCGCGGCGCTACACCCCATACGTAGCACACCGGTTCGGCGAGATAGCTGAGGCGACCGAGCCCAGCCAATGGAGATGGGTGCCAACCGAGCACAACGTGGCAGACGACGCGACGCGCCCGGAGAACATGCCACAAGGACCACACGACCGGTGGTTCATCGGCCCGGCCTTCCTCTACGAGCCTGAGGACGCCTGGCCCCGAGCATCGAACCACGAGCCAGAGGATGTCGAGGCAACGCACCACGCATACAACACGGGGGGAGCGGATGGCCTGCCGGATATCAGCCGCTTCTCATCATATGAGCGGTTAATTCGGGCCACTGCTACTATATTGGCTTTCATCGACAGATGCAAGAAGAAGACTGAGCGCCTGGAGCTGCGACACCTTGAACGAGCAGAGCAGCTATGGGTGGCCAAGGCGCAGCGGGACAGCTTCGGGGAGGAGATCGCACGGCTACAAGCGGGCCGACCACTGCCAGCCTCCAGCCGTCTTCACAAGCTGGACCCGATGATGCAGGATGACCTGCTACGCGTGTGCGGGCGAATCAATGCCGCACGCGTACCGACAGAAGCCAAGCAGCCACTCATCATGGATGGACACCACCCGCTGACTGATCGTGCCGCCGCCGCCGCCGGACACGCCGGCAACGAACGCGTGCTGAACGACCTGCAGCAACGCTACTGGATACTGCGCGCACGTCCCACTGTGCGTGCGGTGTCCCGATCCTGCGCACTCTGCCGAGTGCGCCGATCGACGCCCCGAGTCCCGCCGCTGGGGAACCTGCCACCGGCCCGCCTGGACTCCAACCGCCGGCCTTTCACCAACTGCGGGGTCGACTACTTCGGCCCGATGCTGGTAGCAGTCGGGCGCCGGCGAGAGAAGAGATGGGGCGCGCTCTTCACGTGCCTGACGACGCGAGCTGTCCACATCGAGCTGGTGGGCAGCCTCGACGTTGACGCAGCAATCATGGCCCTGAGGAGGATGGCTGCGCGCCGCGGATGGCCGCGCCAGATCTGGAGCGACAACGGGACCAACTTCCGAGGTTCTGACAACGAGCTACGAGCCGCCTACAAGGAGTGGGCGCCAGCACTGCGAGACTACGCGCACCTGCAGCGCGTGGACTGGCGCTTCATCCCACCCGGGGCGCCGAACATGGGAGGCGCCTGGGAGCGACTGGTGCGGTCCATCAAAACCGCCCTCATAGCCACCCTGAACGAGCAGGTGCCTAAGGAGGAGGTGCTGCTGACTGCACCTCCTCCTTAGGCACCTGCTGTGTCGGTGGACCCGGCGGACCCAGAGGCGCTGACGCCTAATCATTTCCTGATCGGGACATCGAGCGGCCTGCCCCAGACCGGCCCCTGCGACCCAGCTGATCGGCGCAAGTGGAGAGCAGCCCAAGGACTGGCTGACCAATTCTGGAGAAGATGGACCAGGGAATATCTTCCCACCCTAGTGCCACGCAGAAGCGCAGCGGATCTCCAACGACCACTGCGAGTGGGCGACCTCGTCGTCGTGGTGGACTCCGGGTTGCCGCGCAACACATGGCCGCGCGGCATCGTCGAGCGCATACACGTCGGCACGGACAACGACGTGCGCAGCGCCGACATACGAACAAAAGGCGGAGTCTTCACGCGACCTACCAGGAAACTCGCCGTCCTACGCGTGGAAGAGGAGGCTACGACGAGTCTGCGCCGGGGGGAGGATGTTACGGACAGCGAGCCCCGGCCAGCGCAACCGGCCGACTGACCGACTGGAAGTGCGAGCGAGATGGAGCAGCGCGCCGACAGGGACCGCATGCGTCGACTTTGAACTAGGAGTCACGATCCCTGCGACCAACACGGAGAGAACAATGGACCGACCGCTAGCCCCGAGTATAAATATAAGCTAGTTTTTAAGTCGAATTGTAGTATTGTTGCGACCACTGTCCAATAAAGACCTATCAAGGAGTGTAAACTTTCGTTTCACTTATACCACTACCAACAGTGCCTTAATGCCCATACTAACCCCAGACACTCTTTCTCCGTCGTACGTCGCATAGGCAACCGGACTCATTTTATCAACGCCCTGCATCAACACTGCACCTAACGCCTCGTTAGACGCATCCACATAAACCCTCGTAGTAACCGACTTATCCCCCGAATAATACGAAAGTATTGGCGCACTACACATAACCTTCTTAATATAATCGAACGAATTCTGCAATTCTTCATTCCATTGAAACTTTACCCCCTTTTTCAATAATTTTGTGAGAGGTAACGATATTCTCGCAAAAGTCGATACAAATTTTCTATAATAAGAAAATAAACCTAATAATTGTTTCACATCCTTCGCAGATGTGGGAGTTGGAACCTGTTGCATAGCCTTCAGCTTTTTCTCACTAGGTTTTACTCCTACATTCGAGATTAGATAACCTAGCATCTCAATCTCGCAAAAACCGAATTTACATTTGGATGGCTTGAAGGTCAAGTTCGCTTCTCTAAACCGCCCAAAAACTTTCTGCAATGTACCGGTAAACTCCTCGAACGTTCTACCATACACAATTACATTGTCTACGTAAACCATAATCCCTTTAAATCTTAAATCCGCTAAAACTTTATCCATCATCCGTTGGAAAACTGCTTGACTCGTTGCCAAACCGAACGGAACAACATTAAATTCATAAAGACCCGTGGTCGTGACGAAAGCCGTTTTATGCCTACCTTCCGATAACCGTCTGCCAATAACCTGAATTGAGATCTAACTCCGCAAAATACTTGGCCCCGGCCAAACTATCGACAATGTCTTCTATCCGCGGAATAGGATAACTATCCCTAAAAATTTTCTTATTTAATTTCCGATAATCTACACAAAACCTCCATGAATTATCGGGCTTTTTAATTAACACAACGGGCGCAGCATAAGAACTAGTGGATTCCCTAATAACACCTAGTTTCAACATCTCCGCGACCTGCTCCTCAATAATTTCTCGTTGCACCGGCGAAACGCGATACGGGTGACAATGAACCGGCTCTTCATCATAAGTCTTAATATCGACCGACACTATCTCCGACCTACCTAACTGGTCAGTTGCAAATGCAAATCTATCCGCATTCCTATCCAACAACGCCAATAATACCTGCTTATCATTCCTACATAAACCCTCATTTACGATAAACCGTTTATCTTCTACCCCAAACGCAAATTCTCACGAATCCGATAACCCCGAGAAATAAACGTAATCGCCCTTTCTTAACTCCTGAAAGTCGATAAAATCTATCACGTCACGATCCTCGATAACCGTGGTTTCCCCGAAGTTCACTTGTTTCCTTCTAGAACCGTCTAGAAAGTCCGACCCTATCTTTTGTTTTGAAAGAATCCCTACGCGCATGACATTTCGTTTTACCGGTGTCGTGTTTTGTTTCGTATGGAAATTATTGAAAAACGGTATTTTTCCCTGGAAAAAACACATACACGAATGAACAAAATCAATATTCATACCGTTCTTTACTAAAAAATCCACCCCTATAATAATGCTACAATTTAAATCAGTTATTACTAAAAAATCCTGTGAAAAGTTAAAATTGTCCAAACTAAAATCTATAATACATTTCCCTACAATTTGCAATAAACTTCCATTTACCGCCTTAACCCGTCTCTTCTCTTCTTGCATACATCTCGCACCCACTTGATCTGCAACGGCTGGGCTGATGCATGAAGCCGTAGCGCCTGTATCTAAAAGAGCTACCACGTTTACACTAGAAGAATTCAATAAAACTAATGGTCTGACCCGCTGATCCACCTCGTCTGCGACGATCTTCCCCATTGGTCGTTTCGCTTCCGTGCTACGCTGCTGAGCTCGTCCGAGGCCCTCATCCCACAGGTCAGCCTGGTCACCGCTATCGGCCTCTAGCGACGACGCGTTGTAAAATCCGCTTGCCTAGGACGCAAATTATAATTATTAGTACTAGGTCTAATATGTGGTTCCTGACCACTTGACGACGGCGAAACATTCGGCGTTCGTCGTGGGTCTTGAGTAGGGCGTTGATTAAATTGTGCAGGCCTAAAAGAATGAAACGGCCTGTCTCCCCCCCTCTATTGCTATGGGCCAAATTCGGTCCAAAAGTTGCCGGGTTCCTAAAGACATTTACATTATCATCACTTCCCGGACTTAATTTCTCCATCTGTACCAGTACTGCCCTTAGCGCCTTCTTATCTACAAAATAGCTCAACATTAATTTATTTCTAAGATGGGTTTGCGATCCTCTTAAAAACTGCGTTATAAAAATGTCATCTTTGGTCACTCTAGCCTTCCTCGCTAGGTCCCCTGAGTAATGGAAGTAGTCCAACAAACTTCTTCTCTCTTGCTTGGCATTGTAGAACTTCTCTGCAAAGTCTGTGCTTCCAAATTATTCATTTAATTTATCCACCACCTCTTCAAATGTCTGGGCACTGCCCCTAATTTCCCTAAAAAAATATAAGGCTCCACCTTTTAAATACGAAGGAAATAATAATTTTAACTCCTCCGACGATATAAATTTCTTCCTCGTTGCAGCATCTCTGAAGTCTTCTAAAAAGTCTTCAAAGGACTCCTGAGGACTCCCCGAAAAACAAGTTGACAAATCCTCCATCATATCATTAAAATTTAAATCTTCCCTATAAATATTTTATGAAATTATTTCATAAAATTTTTCACAAAATTTCCGCTGCGATAAAAATCTTCCAACAATATTTTTCAATTCAATTCTTCACTTGCTTGGCAGGTCGAGGTAATTACTAAATTAAAAACTTAAGTACAGAAATATACTTCCTTTCAATGTAGTTTCGATCCTTCCTCGTTTCTTCAAGGTCTGGATCGACGATCACTATTCTCTTCTATGACGTCACTTCTTATGACGTCACCTCTTATTTCTTATGAAGCGGTCTTCTTATATCTCCGGTTCGTTTGGCGCCTCCACCAATGTAAGGTCGCAGCAGTTCTTGAACACCATCTATAATTGCCTACCTAATCTGTAGGGCTAGGGAGTTTAATTAGGAAGACGTTAGTAACACCAAACTTGTGTTTATTGATCAAATATGGTTACAATTTATATAAAAGGGATCAAACTGGCTCGATAGCCATTAAGCTAATCCTAACTAACTAATTTGCCTAAGGTGAAGTGTGTCACATCGACTTTTCACATCAAAGCCTCTTTCTTTTAAAATTACAAATTACATAACAGTGTCATAGCGAACACGCACTCTAAAGAGGCCCGTATACAATATTATCGCATAGACAAATATCGAACCTAACTATATACCTTACAGTAATGTGTATGGGATGACTCCTGTGGATGAGATGACTATTGGGATGGTTTTGACAGATTGTACATGCCATTGTGTTTTAATTTCAATGGCAATGTCTGTGTATTTTGTGTTCTTTTCTGTAAAAGTTGTGGTAAGGTTGTGTGTATTTGGTATGGCTATATCTATGAGAAATACTGTTTTGTTTTGTTTATCGAGGAGAGTTATGTCAGGCCTGTTGAAATGAATAGTTTTGTCTGTAATTATAGTTCTGTCCCAGTCGAGTTAAAAGTCTGTTGATTCTAAAACTGCTTAAGGTGTGTATTTATAGTAGGCTGTTTTTTGTGCAATCAATTTGTATCTGAATGCGAGGTGTTGGTGTATGATGGCTGCAACTTGGTCATGGCGGTGTTTATAATCTGATTGTGCGAGTGATCTGCAGGCTCCTGTGATATGCTGTATTGTTTCTGAACTATTGTGGCAGTGTCTGCCTTTCGTTATTATTATAATGTTCAACCAGGATCAGACATTAGAAATCAAGAAGAAGAAGACGCAAACAGAAGAACAGCCGAGCTCTTTTTTTGGTAGTTTGTTTAGTATACTTATGATGCTAATTATGGATTAGAAAAATAGTAAGAGAGGAGGGAAAAAGAGGGTAAACTCGAGTATTTTAGCGATAATAGGAGGCTACCCAATAAATAAGAATATAATAGAATTGTTCAGTTTTGTAGATGATTATTGTAAAATAATAGATGATTTTTTTTTAAACAGACTAAGAAACCTACTAGAGTGCCAGAAATGACGTATTCTGAAATTATAACAATAATTCTAATATATCAGCAGTCTAGATATGAGAATTTTAAATCATTTTATCATTATTATCTAAAGTTATTACATAAGTCAGACTTTCCAACACTGCCTTCATATGACAGGTTCATTGCGTAAAAGCCGCGAGTTTTATGGTATTTGGCGATTCTGTTGCAATGGTTATGTGAGCAAGCAAAAGAGACAGGTACTTCCTATATCGAGTCAACACCTATCGCAACATGTCATAGGAAGCGAATTTCAAAAAACAAAGTTTTCGTCGGAATTGCTGAAATAGGAAAAAGCACTTATGGTTGGTTTTATGGTTTTAAATTACATATGGTAATCAATGAAAAAGGTAAAATTCAAGGGGTTGCTTTGACAAAAGTTAATGTTGACGATAGGAAACCAGTTCCAGACTTGACTAAAAATTTGGCTGGTTTATTATTTTGAGATAAAGGCTATATTAAGAAAGATCTATTTTTGAAACTCCTTGATAGAAATCTCAAGCTTGTGACCAAGATAAAAAAGGTATGAAAACTGCATTAAGATTTTTCTGAGAAAAAGATCTATCATTGAAACCGTCTTTGGTTACCTAAAAAACAGATTGGATACCCGCCATAGATCTTATATGTCAAAAACAAGTCTTTATAAGTAATAATAATAATAATACCTTCGACACTATTTACACACATTGATCTAGCCCCAAACTAGGATTCCCTGTATCTTGGGTACTAGACAACGATACACATACTTATGTAGATAAATATTAAGAAGTAATAATATAAATATGTATATAGAAGAGGAACCGTCACAGATCTTGGTCATAAGGACCGTATTGGAGCAAGGTTATCTTCTCTGATTGAGTGTTTAGGCTCGTATATAAGGGTGAAAAATGCAGTATTATATTATTCTTAGGGAGGAATTATAAATTCATCAAATATCATTGCTGGCATTGATGTTAGCAAAAATAAGCTAGATATCCACATTCATCCACTTGGACATTACACAGTCAGGTCATAAGTTCTGTCACACAATAAAAACTTTTGAATTTAGAACGCTGGCCACAAAAAAGTTTATTGAATTCGAATTTCGAATTTTTCATGAAAATAAAAATGTGTACTTTTTAGAATTTTCCTCATTTTTAAATATGGAGTGGACACTTAAAGAAGACCGTGTCGCAGTTATTGCGTTGCATCGTTGCGGTGACGCGCCAATTCAGATTTTCGACTTACTGAAAATTTTTAATATAACCAAAAGATTCGTTTATCGTACCATAAAACGATACAATGAAGACTCTAGTGTAGATGACAGGTCAAGAAGTGGTCGCCCTCGCTCTGTTAGGACTCCAGCAGTGATAAAAGCTGTGAAGGCGCGAATTCAAAGAAATCCCATACGTAAGCAGAAACTGTTGGCCCTTCAGATGGGGTTAAGCAGGACCACGGTGAAAAGGGTGTTAAATGAAGACTTAGGGCTTAGGGCATATCGAAGAAAAACAGGACATCGTTTGGACGCTCGTTTAATGGACCTGAGACTGAAGAGATGCTGCGCTTTGTTGAAGCGGTACGCGGGAAAAAAGCATCGGGAAATTCTTTTTTCGGATGAAAAAATTTTCACCGTGGAAGAGAGCTACAACAAACAAAATGATAAGGTGTACGCACACAGCAGTGAAGAAGCGAGCAACCGTATTCCGCGTGTCCAACGAGGTCATTTTCCATCCTCGCTCATGGTTTGGTTGGGAGTCTCTTATTGGGGCTTAACTGAGGTACATTTTTAGTGAGAAAGGCGTAAAAACGAATGCAGTTGTATATCAAAATACAGTCCTCAAGAACCTTGTGGAACCTGTTTCTCATACCATGTTTAATAACGGGCACTGGGTATTCCAACAAGATTCTGCGCCAGCTCATAGAGCGAAAAGCACACAAGACTGGCTGGCGGCGCGTGAAATCGACTTCATCCGGCACGAAGACTGGCTCTCCTCCAGTCCAGGTTTTAGTCCATTAGATTACAAGATATGGCAACACTTGGAGGAAAAGGCCTGCTCAAAGCCTCATCCTGATTTGGAGTCACTCAAGGCATCCTTGATTAAGCCAGCCGCCGATATTGACATGGACCTCGTTCGTGCTGCGATAGACGACTGGCCGCGCAGAATAAAGGCCTGTATTCAAAATCGCGGGGGCCATTTTGAATAAACTTTATTACCATAAGAATCTATGTTTTATTAAGTTCATTTTGCTATATAAATGTTTACATAAATAATAAACATGTTTAAATTTTTTCATAATGCACATGTGACAGAACTTATGACCTGACTATGTATCTTTATACATAGTCAGGTCATATTTGAAAATAACATTCAAGCTATTGATCAAATACTCGACTTTTTACGTTTGCATAATGTAACCAAAGTTGGACTTGAAGCAACTGGTGGGTAGCAAAATACTGCGGTAGCTTAGGTGAAGGGTAAAGGGGGTGAGCGAAGCGATGCCCCCTTTATCCTTCGTCTTAGGTTGAACATGTAAGAACAACAAACATACTTAAAACATAAACTTAAGTACACAAAACATAAAAAGAATTTTGGTGATCATTTATCCAAACAAAATTTGGTGGACGTTTATCCATTCTGGCAGTCATTTCGAATTTATTGGTAGTAAAATAGCACCTATTTAAATTTAAATAACGATTAGGTACCAAAACGCACCGTTTTTGGTAATCGTTTAAACATAAGCCTTTTTCTATTGACTTTTAACACAACTGCTCCTATTATTTTTTTAGTTCACATTTTTTCCACCCTTATTTCATATTCTTTAAAACGTAAAAAACCTTCTATTTCTTTCACTTTCTTTGTCTCCTAATCCATAGTTAGCGTTTATGAAGCCTTTTTCGTTAATTGCATCACTTTTGGTAGGCTTTTTTTCATGGTCGTTTGGGTCTAATGGAGAAAAAATTGATAAATCTACATCACAAACCGATGCTAGATGCAAAGGAGAGAGTATTAGTTGTTATTACGATACAATGAGAGATGAGTAGGATAACGCAAGAGATCTCTACAAGGAAGGGTGTCATCCCAGTACTTGACACTGGGATCCAGGAAACTTAATTGCAAGTAATGCATTGGGGTTGGTGAGTATGGGTTTTGCGTTATAGAATGAAGCACTTTTGGTGAATTTGTAAAGAAAACTGGATCCCAGTGTCTGGGCACTGGGTTGACACATCTGGGCACTGCCGTCATAAGGGAACCAGTGTCAGCTACTTGGATGACACCATCTTGGATGGAAATAACGTCAAGCACTGGATTGACAAAGAAGAGTGGGCTTTCATGTGGTTATGCAAGAGGTCTACTGAATGTAAACCAGTTTCTCACACACACATTTTACTACATCATCGGCGCTGATATTAAAATGCTCATAAAGTGTTTTATAAGGTGCTGATTCTCCGAAGCTTTTCATGCCAATAAATATACCGTTCGAACCTTTATATTTATGCCAACCCATTTCACTTCCGGCTTCAATTGCAACTTTAATGCTGTCATTATTTAATATCGCCGCTTTATATTCATCACTTTGCTCATCAAAAACCCTCAAGCATGGCATATAAACAACCCTTGTACCTATACCCCTTGCTTCAACTGCAATTTTAACCTCGGACCCCGTAGCAAATATTGTCACTTTTAATTCTTTTGAACATTCACACAAAATATATGCACCAAACTTCGATAGATTAGTAGATTGATCGATATCAGAATGCATGTAACTAAAGATTTGGCTTGAGAGCGCAAACAGTGCTGGAGATTCTTTCTTTTCGAGTGCAATGCTAACACACTCCAGAGTTTCAACTGCATCGGCTGGCCTAAAATCATATAGATTTGGTATAGCGCGCAAAGAAGCTAAATGCTCTATTGGTTGGTGAGTTGGGCCATCTTCCCCTACTCCAATTGAGTCATGAGTCATTACATAGATAACCTGCTGTTTCATCAAAGCTGAAAGACGTATAGCAGGACGACAGTAGTCGAAAATACCAAAAAAGTGCTACTATAAGGAAGAATCGCGCCGTGAAGTGCCACACCATTCATACGTGCTGCCATAGCGTGTTCTCTCACTCCATAGTGGATATAAGAACTACTATAATTATTACTATCTATTACTTGCATGTGCTTATATTTAGTGCAATTTGACCCAGTAAGATCAGCAGAACCGCCGATTAATTCCGGCATATGTTGTATTAAAAGTTCCATTACCATGCCGAAGGAAGATCGAGTAGCTATGTTTGGCATTAGCTCACATATTTGTTTCTTTAGATCAGCAAAAACACTATCGATATTATCTGGTAAACGTTTCGCAAGTCTTCTTTGCAGTTCTTTATTTTCACTGGATTCCAGTGTTATGAAGTTCCACATGATACCCTGTCATCCCAACATTCTCTTCTGTCATCCCAGTGCTTGACACTGGGATCCAGTATTTTTCTTCTTCACTGGTCAAGTGCTGAAACGACATCGAATTGTAATTTTGTTTTGCTCTCTCAACAGTTTTCATCAGATTTAGATCAGATGATTGGAAAACTTAAAAATAAAGTATAAAAGATTATATCAGCAAAAACAAGTTGACACTGAGTACTAAAATCCTTAATAATCTAGAGTTAAATCGTGAGAATTTTTATGTAACAACTGTTATCACTAGAAAGTATAGAATCAGCCGTAGACTTGGTGTAAATTTATGGGGTAGAGCTAAAGACGCAGTAAACAAAAGGAAATACCTTCCAGGTCAACACGGTACTCTTGGATTCAAGAAGTATCTGACTTTGGTAAGCAGTTTGCTGCGCATAAGAAATTTAAGTTTTACTATGCGATTCCAAGTAAGCAGCTCAGACGTACGTTTTTAGATGCTTATAACAGAAGGGGTTATACGGCTGATAATTTTATCGGTATTTTAAAATCAAGGCTCAGTTCTGTTTCATACCACCCTAGTCTTGTGCCAACAATTTATGCAGCGAAGTAGCTCATATCTCATAAGCACGTTACAGTTAATGATAAAGTGGTAAACATATCGAGTTATCGAGTGAAACCAGGTGATATAATAAAAATAAAAGAAAGGGCAGCAAAAATCCCTGTAGTAGTAG
Source organism: Argyresthia goedartella (assembly GCA_949825045.1). Lineage (NCBI taxonomy): Eukaryota > Metazoa > Arthropoda > Insecta > Lepidoptera > Argyresthiidae > Argyresthia > Argyresthia goedartella. The sequence continues at coordinate 21,041,088 of OX463810.1, forward strand.
AGGCTGAACAAAAACAAGAGCGCAAGGCTCCGGATTATTTAGAGACAGATAGTAAAAAGCATTCAGTGAAGTATTTGCGGTCACCTCAATATTCTGAGGTTCCTTATTCAGCAGACATGAAAGTCAATTTAGTAGTAGAGTTTTACTCTAGATAGATAAAAAAAGCCCGTGTGGCGAAATCGGTAGACGCAGCGGACTTAAAATCCGTGGGTTTTGCGACCTTGGGAGGTCAAGTCTCCCCATGGGCACCAATTTAACTTAGCAGATAAATAAAAAAAAGTATGAAATGGCTTGATATAGAAGATATTGTAGAAGCTCTGGAGGAAAAATTTCCAGATGAGTATATAATTATTATCAGCTTTACTGAGCTTAAAAAAAAGGTCTTGAGTTTAGAGGAATTTGATGATGATGAAAAACGCTGTAACGAGAAAATATTCGAGGCCATTCAAGACGCTTGGATTAAGGAAAGATCTTAACAAACAAGAAATAACTATCTCTATCAAAAGTTAGCGCGCGGCGATGGAATCCAGAAAAAAATAAAAATGGATCCCAGTATCAAGTACTGGGATGACAACAAAAAAGAAGGAGGAACATTGCTACTTGGAACGTTAGAGGATGCGCCGAAATACCTAAAAGACTCAACATTGAAGCTGAATTGACTAACAGAAACATACATATAGCCTGTCTGTATACAGAAAACAAACATGACATATGTGTCGAAACACAATCTCTGGTATGTATAAGGCACAACCAGCATCGCAAACTGTGGTTTAGCTATACTAATTAGAAAGGACTTGAACCTATCGGTCCACAATATTAATCCTTTTTCCAATATTAATATTAAGCCTAAATTAGAAACAAAAAATAAAAAATTGGCTTGCTCTGCACTGTATAGTGTTTATATTGTACTACTAACATAGATTGTAAGACTAATTATTAAAAATTGTATATGGACTAGGTCTGAAATAAATGATTATTATTATTATTATTATTATTATTATTAATCGCGTGGCGGAAACCATGGCAGCCACAATAAAATCGGCCACTCATACACTATCTGTAATAAACGCACATATCCCCAGCTCTTCCACGAGAGCAACAGCAGCGTTTTCGCAACTTATAAAGATTATTAGCAAAATATTAATGCTAGGTGACTTTTAATACTTTAAATACAAAGGAATACAGGAAAAAGGGAATGATAGGAACAAACCTCCTACATAAATCATAATTCATAATTATTTATTGCATACAAATATTTAAACAGTTACATTAAAAGAAAATGCATGTACAAAGGCGAGCTTGTCTCTAGAGAGATATTTCTTCCAGCAAAGCAATAGGCATTTCAGGAATTGTTATCATGAAGGGGTAGGCAGTGCACACTAAATACTATAACTAAAATGCCTAGGAATTAATTAAATACCTATAAAATACAGACAGGAAATATAAAATAATTACCGATATATACTACATAAACTTTACATATAGAGAATATAGAAAGAGAGAGGTGGTGCTCGTTAATACGTTTCTTGAAAGAGAAAAGAGTGGGACTGTCTCTTATAGTGCAAGGAAGAGCGTTCCAGAGTCGGACCGCCCGCAACCTGAAGGAGTGTTTATACGCAGAGTTGTTATGCCGCGGAGTAGCTAAAAGTGAATCGGAGAAATGCTCATAACAAAGTTAAAAGTAGAAAGACAAAAATTATTATAAGAGACCCCATAAACAACCAGCGCCCACATGTGATCGTATTGGACGGAGTTCCAATACGAACCGTAAATGAAATAAAATATCTCGGCACATATACTATTACGGCAGGACGCAGGACACCATAAAGAAGAGGTGCCGGCAAGCCATCTGCAATTCCAAGGCCCTAATGCATTTTATAAATAAATCCAACATAGGTTGGAAAATAGTTCGCCTGATTTACAAAATGGATATTGCACCGTGTATAAAATACGGACTAAAAGCGGCAACTCTCACCAAAGCAAACAGTTCTTGACTAAGTAAATATGAACACCTGATCCTCAGAGACATGTTTGAGAACGCCAGCAGCTATCCAAGACACCACAAAACTCATGACTTACTACAGGGCAAAACGATAACCGAACGAATCAAAAACCACCGGCTGTGTTACTATACACATATTCTGCAACGCCCACAACAACACCTACTACACGCTGCATTAAAATACGAAGCAAGGAAGAAGAAAGTCGGCCGACCCATATACACCTGGAAAGATACCCTTAAGCATGATATCAAATACTACGGTGAAGAACACAGTTACTGGATAAAATCATCACACAACAGGGACGAAGTCAGGATGGCCTAGAGCCAAATATACCGTATTCCAGAAAAGACAGCGAAAGCGAAACTGAGAACTTACCGGATAACCCAAACGAACACGACTCAGGAAACTCAACTAATAACAATAACTGAAAATAAAAGGAAAACAAGAAAATAACAGCTGCTTTCCAAATCCTCCCCATTCCACATATCCTATATTGGCTTCAGGCTGAAGAGTCGGTCGATTGAATTCACTCTCCTTCCTCTCCTATCGAACAGATCATTCCGCCCACCTCAAAACTCGTGCCCTCTGGTATGCCGTCCGAAAGACCGGAACAGGTTTAGAACCCTGGCTGGAGAAGCACCGTTCATTCATTCATTCATTCATTCATTCATTCAATGCGTCTGTTTGGTGAGACTTGAACCTATGACACGACGATAAAAAGTATGCGCGGCGCCGGTACAGTCATCGCTCGGCCACCTCAGCTGTTACGTAGAGGTACGAAAATATTGTATGTAATTTTAAAAGGGTTAAAGGGTTCTACAGAGACATGTTAAATAAGTCACCACAGTTCAAAATGACTAGCTAGTATGTCATGTAATGCAATCATTTTAATACTAGAATAATCAGTATTATTTTTTCACCGTTCTGGAGCACGCATTGTAATCGGCAAACTTCTCTAAAAACATCACTGAAACTTTGACTTGTTACTGGTGTTTACGAATTACAACTGCGGAGACGGCTAAAGTATGTATTGCTTGCTTGGAAGTGCCACCTGGCGGGAAAAGAAAACTTAAAATCGTAAAGCGGTTCACAGAATACATCTACATACCAAGTTTCAACTGTGTAGTCCTGATAGTTTCGGAAAAAAATTGACATACAGACGGACGGACAGACTAGATGAAACTTATAGGGTTCCTTGTTTGTCTACGGAACGCTAAATATGAACACTTACCACTTTCCCATATGAAATCAAATCAAATCAAATCAAAAATCATTTATTTACATCACTTAGATCCGTCGTTACATTTTTTTGGGTGAGTTCACTAACACAATGGCGGAATCTGTGGAGAAGAGCTCACCGAAGAAACTCCACAGTCGTCGCATCTTTTGCGTTTCCTTTTTTAAATAAAATATTGTCAAATTACAAAATGAATGCTAATTATATATCGAAACAGCCTGTTACTCAAACAATCTATTCCCATGGACATCTGTCCTCTAAGTAATCAGATATCCTATAGTAACCTTTTTTATACAATTTCTGTTTTATTATTATTTTAAACTTGTCTAAAGGTAAGTTTTTAATATCAGTAGGGACCTTATTGTAATAGCCTATACAATTGCCTTTAAAAGAATTACTAATTTTATGTAGTCGGCTTACATAAGAAACCAACTTGTCTTTATTTCTAGTATTAAAATTGTGTATATCACTGTACTTCTGAAAATTAGTTATATTTCTTTTTACATACACAAGATTGTCATAGATATATTGAGACACAAATGTCAGAATATTGATTTCTTTAAACTTTTCCCTCAGTGACACTTTAGGCCCTAATCTATACATTGCACGTACAGCCCGTTTCTGCAGAATAAATATACTATTAGCATTCGCAGCGTGACCCCACAATAAAATAACATAGGTCATTAGACTATGAAAGTAACTAAAGTAAGAGCTCTAATTTTTTTAACTGCGAACGCTGCCGAACTCAGTCTGTTCGACAATTTATTTATATGAGGATCCCATTGTAGTTTGGCGTCTAAAGTAATGCCCAAAAAGACAGTCGACTGCACAAGGTCCAATCTCTGTCCTTTTATAAATATGTCTGTAGTTACCGGGTTCACATTGGGTAACACGAATTTAATACATTTAGTTTTCTTTTCATTAAGTAATAAATTGTTAACAGTAAACCAGTTCACTATACTAGAGATAGCATTGTTTACCTCGTCATAATTTGATTGCTGTCTTTTAACTTTAAATATCAAAGAAGTATCATCGGCAAACAATACTAACCCATGTTTTGCTTTAACAAGGTAAGGTAAATCATTAATATATACTAAAAACAAGAAAGGACCAAGAATTGAACCTTGCGGTACGCCCATACTTATTGAAGACCCAGGTGATCTTTTCCCATTAACATCGACCATCTGAACCCTATCTGTTAGATATGACTCCAGAAGGCCAAGTGCCTGATCTTTTACACCATAATGGCGTAACTTCCTGACAAGAGTGTCATGATGGACGCAATCAAAAGCCTTGGATAGATCGCAGAAGACACCTATTGCATCCATTGCGTCTTCCCAGGCATCAAAAATATTGTCGATTAGTTCAACACCAGCATCGGCTGTTGAACGACCCTTTGTGAAACCAAACTGAGCAATATGAATTAAATTATTGAGATAAAAATGACTTTGCAATTGATTAAGTATGAGTTTTTCAAATATTTTGCTAAGCGTTGGTAGTATCGATATGGGTCTAAAATTGGTGGGGTCTGATGTACTACCAGCTTTGAATAAAGGTATAACTTTACTTAGTTTCATCAAGTCAGGAAACACACCATTATCTATACATTGATTAAATATACAACAAAGGTGAGGTGCAATACAATCTACAATGGAACTAATAATTTTTACTGATAGACCATGGGCGTCAGCTGTCTTTTTCATTTCCAGGGATTTAAACGCTTTTACAATGTCTTCATTATTTACGTGCCTAAATTTAAAATCTGTTTTACAATCCTCAAAGTTTTGTTTAAGTATAGATTCAGCAGCAGCGGGAGATGAATTTAAAGACTTGGTTGTTGAAACTGGAATGTCCGTAAATAAATTTTCGAAAGCTTTTGCTACTTCTAGGTCTGTACTTAGCAATTGATTATATCTTAAGCTTGAAGTTATTATGTGTAGCTTTGGCCTTTCCAGTCTCTCTGTTTATGATTTGCCAAGTCGTTTTCATTACATTGCTACTAGATTCAATTTTGTTTTTAATGAAATTAGATTTAGCTACGGCACAAACGCGTTTAAACATTTTTGAATAACTACGAACATCATCTAGAAAGGCCGTATTTTTGTTATATGATTTCTCTTCATAGAGTTCATATAATCTTCGTCTGCTCCTATGAATTCCAACTGTCGCCCAATCACTAAACAAAGCTTTGTTATTAACTTTTATAGTTTTTGATTTAAATACGGTATCATATTCATTTTTGACAAGGTTAAATACTGAGTTGTACAACAAATTTGGTCACTGTATGGTATTTCCCATAGTTTATCTAAAATATTATTCCTGTAGTGTTCAAGCCGAGTGTCACTAACGGGCACACATGTAATATCCTCTTTTTGGTCCTTTTTTATTTTAATATTGAATATACCTATCTGACCAGAGTGATCAGAGGTTAATTTATTGATGACCGATTTGAAAATGGGCGTAATGTTAGTAAATATATTGTCAATGTAGGTAGCAGATGTTGCAGTAATTCTTGTAGGCTCCAAAAACAGATAGTTCATGTTGTGACATAAAAATAAAGATTTTAATCTAGTACAAATATTATTATCCTCTAACAGATTAACATTAAAATCACCACAAATTATAAAAAAATTGTTTTTATCGCTGATTTTAATCAACACTTCATCCATTTTCTTTTCGAATAAATCAAAGGATGAATCTGGTGGTCTGTATACGCTCATTACAATAAGTTGTTCAAGTTCAATACAGGCTATTTCCATGGTACGCTCAACAGAAAGGCTCACTATGTCAACTCGTTCCTTATATTTAAAACTATTATTTACAAGTATTAAGGAGCCACCGCGATCAGCTGTTTTTCTGTTGAACGAACTAGCAACGTGGTGGTTATTAAAGTTGAACATGAACTGATAACTCTTTAAAAAGTGCTCTGTTATACATAAAATATCAATATTATTACAGTTCATGAATAACTCAATTTCCAGTTCTTTACTTAACATGCCCTGTATATTTTGATGAACCACGTTTAAAATATTCTTACTTTTACATTTTTCATTACTAATAACTTGATTTAATGGGCAATATGAAGGTATATTTATACAAATATTAATATTACTGCCAGAGTTACTCTCTGTTGTCCTATGGGTTAATTTAAAGAGCTTGGAACAGATTCCAAGGAGTACATGTCATTATTATTACACTGCTCAATAGAAGCAGGCGTTCCATTAGTCAAAAACTTGTCTGAGTTCAAAATAAAATAAGATAGTGACTGTGCTATCTGTTTTGTATAAAACCTAGATAGGTAATACCTATCCTTAGTCAAATAAAAATATTTTCCATTACAAATATTGGTGTCTATGAAATGAAATTTTTCAGTATGACGACATGTGACAATGTGTGTATAAATGTATTATACTCATGTCTTATATGATTTTCATGGTGTGACAAAGATTGGCTGAAGGGAAACGCAAACAAGATTATTCTATCTACATTTTGTAAAGAATTTAATTTGGAAAAGTATTTAGTAATTAGTTTTTTAGATACATTTTCCCTTTATTTATTCATGACATTAATGGATCTGCCACACGGCAGAAGAGGTGGTTAGGCAACCACCTCTTCTTGCAGGCGCAAGTTGACAACAAGCAGCGTCTGCAGTGTAGTCGCTTTTTGTCCGATGGTCCGCGATTTTCAACCCCATGACTTGGTAAAAGAGTTCAAAACTGGACAAGAGTCTCCTTCTGCGGGGGACGTATTACGTATGCATAATTTTAGTATTTTTTGTTCGTTTTTGATTCCTCTATCCATATATACCATACAAAAGACAAATTATTAACATAGTATTTTATTTTATTCTCAACATATAAACGATATTTTTATTGTTTTTGTTTAACTAAAACAAAATATTTAGTAAAATATTGCTGACGTTATCACCGACCAGAACTACCCGTCCCCCCTTACATTAGAAATAAGCTGAGCAATGGATCCTCTCCCAACCACACTTTGGTGCTTGCGTAATACTTGAATGACCCCTGAGCTTGTTGTCAGCCGTGTAGACGCTTGTCGCCGACCACGAACTCCGATCGCCGAAATGGCGCGCGGTTCTCAACTTTATGGCACAGTCGTACCGTTCGTTTTACCGTAATTTCGGAGCATTTTTCGACACTGGTTGGCTGTGAGCTTTTTGTGTGCCGTGTAGCCGCTTGTCGGCGACTTGCTGCCAGCATGTTGCCTGCCACGTGGCAGGTCCTTTCTATCCATAGATATATCGTTATCAGCAACACTATCGAATGATGTAATAATAATAATAAGCGGCCGGAACGGCACCCGCCAGAGGGCCTAGGTCTCGCAGCTCTGTCTTGCCTTAACCGGCCGGCCTGAGGGGAATCGTTAGAGGGACACCGGCTTACGTGGTGTGCACTTGAAGGGTGGATTTGCGACGTAAGATGGCGAGTGGGTATACGTGATGGGACCTTGAGGGTGTAAGTAATCGTTGTCTAAAGTCCAGTTTCACCTCTCCACTTAGCTGTCCACACCGTGGTTGCCGCCTTGCCGTCATGTTATGTAGTCAGCTGAATAGGGGGCCCAATTAGTGGATGGCGAGTCACCGCCTGCCTGTTTTTGGAAATAATTGAGACTTGATACAACTACTACACTTGAAACAACTACACTTATATGTCTTTTATTTAAGATTTCGCTCTACTGGCCTTTCGAAATGGGCCACCCAGTATAAAGGACTATGGGGAACTGGATATCTCATGGAAAATAATGTCCGTCAATTCCCGTCGAATTGGTGATATCGTCGTATCAACAGACTAGTGGTAGCAGATAAAAATATTTTATCCTCTTAATGCTGTGAAATTGGGATGTGCGAATAGAAACGCAAGATGTTTGTAATAAAATATATGTCTAATAATATTATATTTATTAAAATATACACAAATCAACTGATGATAATAAAGCATTTTAACGCCTTAACATTCGATACGTACTTTACTTAAAGATGATGTTACAAACGTCCCTTTGATTCAGATATGAATATGTTACTCCTACTGCGCGATCGGAATGGAGCTATGAGAAATTTTGGCACGCTAACGATTCTATTCGAATCGAGCCATATTCCTTTAATCAGTCGCTCGATATCGTTCTGTCCTATCCTAACAGAACTATTATAACAGACCCAATATCCTGGACAAAAAAGCTGCTCTAAATCTAGATTTCACTGGAATCTGGACACATAAATCCGACAGATAAAAAACGGCTCTGCACTTATCTCGGATCAAGTTTGACATTCCTTTAAAAAGGAGAAGAGTCACGGCCCATAAAATAAATCCAGGTCCAACAGTAAAGTGATCTAGCCCAGTTTGTGTGTTATATTGAATATAACAAAAATATATTATCAGTATATTCAATTTCAGTGGCAAACCCATATATTTTGCCTCCTGAATTTCTCTAGGCGATAGATCAAATATTTTTGTTTTATTTAAACTCTCACAGAAACTTGAGTAGGTCAGTTTTCTGTCGGGCTCTTGGTCTCAGATGACCATTCTCGTTTCAATTGAATATCAAAGTTGGTCCAAGATTAGTGCTAACTCGACTTCTCTCTTTCGGGCCTCATAGTCAAGCAAAGTTTGGTTTAGTAACAGTTCCAGCCGCCCTTTTCTGCTAGTTCGGAGTGCCTAATAGACGACGGACGTGCTTCCTTTCCCCATTTCCTGTGGGAGAAAAATATACTATCTGAGCTGTGCTGTGCTAGGAGTATTTAACAAACAAAGGAGTATTTATCACGCTGTATGTAACAAAATATCAATCCGGCCCTGAGGCCACCTTGTGCCAAATGATTATTTAATCTAGAGTTAGGTAGGCGACTGAATATTTCTGAAATAAGGAACGCAATTAGCTTAGCCGATCTAAATATTATATTAATGTGAATATGGGGTTAATCTAGTTCAACACAGACCTCGCTGTTAATAATTTTGTAATTATTTATTATTGCCTGCTTATTAAATAAATAAAAAAACATAATTGTATTAGTTAAGCACAACCTATTTTTAAAAGAGATCTAAAAATCAATCTGTGGGAGTTTCTACGCCCTTCTTCTCCCACAGTGGTCCAATGTAGAGAAGAGGCAAAAAATGAGGTTTGCTAAGTATATGTAAATATCTACAGTAAAAAAAAGAAACCCCGTCCTAAGCATACACAAAGGCCCCGCTCAAGTAGGCAAGGTGCATGCACATTGCACTACAACCCCCCAAAGAAGAATAGAAGAAAGAAGAAAACTCGTATTACTAATCCTGTGTTTTTCTTTGTTAGCAATGAAATGTCATTGGCCAGTACAGAAACTTAAAGTTTGACGTTCATATTATATTTTTTGTACAGGCCAATAATATTTCTTTGTTTACAAAAAAATCACTAGATTAGTAATGATTAGCTAATTGCATTTCTTACTGTTGCATATGTCAAACAACATAAACAGAGGCTTGCTAAACATGGCCATATTATAATATTTAGCGAGTATGTCAATCTGGCTAGCTCGTGCCCAATATTCTCAAATCTTATCAGTCCTGGGTGACCTTTGACACAAGTTAGCCAAGGACAGTTAAATACAGAGATTCACAAAATAAACTTCCAATAAAGAAAACAGTACGCCCACTTACAGAAAATATTTTCATTATTTTAAAAGATTGAGATTTTAATTTCTTAAAAATATCGTCGTCAAAATGTAAAACCGCGGTCACGCCACTGACCTAACCGAAATCTAAAATTTCCCGGCTCCGGGCGGGCAGATTCTGCGATAAACAGGTAAACGTCCACGGCTTCTATCGTTCTTGGTGATCTTGGTCTCATAGGGAATTTCCCGTTGTCCTATAATCATGAAAATTGGTAAGAAGCAAGGTCATACAACACAAATAAAGGAAAATGCGAATTATGCGAAACCCTCCGTTTACGAGTCTGACTGGCACTTCGCCGATATTTTTTTAATTGGAAGTTTCTTTTGGGACACACTGAACAATAACACAATCTTTTCTGCCCCGGGGCGTCGCTACCGCCAACGACACAATAATGACTTACTGGCAAAGTTGTCGTTATGGCCAGGGCGGCGTCCGTTTATTACGTGAGGTGTTTTGTGAACGTGAACCCAGCTCTGGTGAGGTTTCCCCTTAATTGCTGTAGTACTATTGGGCAGTACCATCAACGGAACTAGTGACACACTTGTGTATCGCTAGTAACTTTAAAAACTACACTAATTAGAATGACCAGGGTTTGATACATTAAAAACCAAAGCCCACCGTTTATTTATTTCAAGACGTACCAATAATACGTAAAGAAATTCAACAAGGTTTGACATCACGCATTTTCCCAGAGTTATGGCAGAGGCATAACTTCACATAAGTTAACATTTGTGTTGTCATGATTTTTTTACAGGTGTGAGGATTTCGCCAGGTATTACGTTTTAAATAATACGCTTTTATGTGACACGTTATTGTGACTGTCATGGCTGTGCTTTCTGTGCCTCTGCCACGCCATCTGAGTTTTCTGTTGAGCAAGCTGTCAAAAATAGTGACACACTTGTCAAAATGTGTGATATATGTAGCTGCAAAAATTAGTGACACCAATTAAAAAAGGTATTATATGTGAAGTTGTGTCTCTGCCACCCCATCTGAGAAAAGACATGTTATTGTAGCTGTCATTGCTGTGCTGTCTGTGCTAACGTGACCCCTTTTTAATATTAAGAATGAACCTCCTATAACAGTCTGTTGCCCTGGTACTTTATGGAAACTTGAAGGGACGACGAGAGGTTATACCACGGGTATATTTTTTTACCAGTGAAATTACTGGACCGCTTGGTTATTCCACGGGACAGTGTGTCCCTAGTGCCATTCATATTATCGGACAGTGGTACTAAAAACGACATTTTTCTCTAGTACCATAAATGGAACTAGCGAAACACAAGTGTGTCACTAGTTCCATTGATGGTACTAACCAAGGTACTATAGCAATAACGGGGAGATTTCGTGAGAATTAGCTCGAATTAGAGGTGAGATTTTACAAAAAAAATGTAAATAAAACTCAATTTGCTTCATTGTTTTTATTAAAGACTAGTATTTAAGTTTGATTAGATCGTAGTCTAGGATCACAGCAATACAAATTAACAATAAATAGAAATGGGAACTACTATAGTTACCTTTTCATATATTTTAGTCAAATACCCATATTATTTACTTTAATTTAACCCAATTTTTCTCGTTGTTTTACACTGTTTTTAAGGGGAAAAATTATGTTATATTTGGTGAGATTTAGCTTGAACCCCTGCCTCCCTACATACCTCATGAATAAATGGACGCCCCCTAAACATGCAAGTAGACATGCATTACTTACACCTGGCCGTATGCTAGGGTAACAGATTCTGTGACAGCAGCGACGCGGGCCCGGCCGTGTTGGTTGGTCCGTTGGGGACCGGCTCGGGAGTCGCCGAGGCAGCGAGCGGCGGCTCCGAGCCCTGGCACTTGTTCCTTAGCTCGAAGACTTGTGTGATCGCGTCGCGGAAGCACAGGAAGTTGTAATCTATCACACCTGCGGGGAAAAAGAGGAAGAGGTTGAGTTGATTATTTTTATAATTTATGATTCTGGTGAAAGAGCTTCGTGGTCGAGTGGGATCGAGCTTGCTTCTCAACCAGGAGATGCAGGTTCGAATCCAGTGCTGACCTACCTACCTGATCTACCAATGAGATAAACTAGGCACTAAGTCAAAAGCCCGGGCCATTAACTGAGGGCCAGCATTAAATCAATTGCTAGAGGGTTCCTCGTACCCGGTAAAGGCATGTGGCCCTGGGTGGAGACATGAATGGGCTACATTTATATGATAATCCACCGAACTACGGATAATAGTAGTTTTGGATCTTTTCGGACGTTGAACAATGAAAAATAAAAGTAATTCACAATTGATAATTCTTTATGCACCTAAATATTTCAGCAGTTACATTAAAAGAGATTTCTTCCAGCAAACCAAAGCCTAAAGAAAATAGTATCATAAAAGTGTAGGCAGTGCACAATAACTAGTATAAATAAAATGTCTAGGAATAAATAAAAAACTATAAAATACAGACAGTAAATAATAAATATGCACCGATATATACTTCATACATTTTACATACAATAACTTTTACGAAAATAGAAAGGTAGTGCAAGAACATTAAAGATAATACGTTTATTCCATTATAAAGTCTTGTTGAGATTTGATTTTTGGGTTAACGTTTATTGAGTATTTGATTAAGATTCTCACTCAAGGAAAACGCAATTGGATGAAATTTTCTCGATAGAATATGATTACGAAAAGACCTCTAAATTGTTTAATGTTTTCCTGTAATTCTGAAATCCTAACTAATTTCATTGCGGAACTGCATTCAAAATGTGGATATAATGTATTCGTAAACTCTCCTTAAAAATCTTTTTGACAAAATAGCGTAGTTTATTTTTAAACAATTTTATGGGGTTTGGAGCGACATTATTTTAGTTTGAGTCAAGGGCATTGTTTGCGCTCTCTTTTCTTTCTTATGTGGAAGTAATTGACGCTGACACTTTCGTTTACATTCGTATTCCTTTTATATATTTTTTTTCGTATCACCTTAAGAGAAAAGAGTGGCACTGTCTCTTATAGAACTCATAGTGCAAGGAAGTGCGTTCGAAAGTCGGACCACCCGCAACCTGTAAGTGTTTATACGCAGCGTTATTATGCCGCGGCATAGATATCAAGAGCTAGGCCCTTGGCGCTAAGCTTGTATCGGAACCAGTGTCGCCGAAAATTAAGAACACGCACACATCTACACCACCATACATCAATCCTTCCGCTTTTATTGGTCAGTGCAATGTCACGCACCTATCGTCCGAACACACCCACACTACCGCAGGTACATTAGCTAGCCGAGCTAGTGTTGGGACATTGCAAGGACAGCGTGTTGATTATAATTTATAGACAGTGGTATCTATGCCGGGTTATATAAATAAAATAATTCATTGTTTGTTAATATGACATATTTATTTTACAAAAAATACCTATTACTATGTTTACAGGCTGTAACACATACTATGTGGTGCCAAGCCAAAAAGGATTGTTTGGGACATGATTTTGAACAACTTACTCAATGAATCTGATTTGGTCAGAGCAACGTTATTTTTACTTCCCCATACAAATTAGCTGACCGCTCGGCCCAAAATGTACTGCAAAGTGAAAAATAATGTTGCTTTGATCAAATCGTTTTAATAGAGGAGGATGTTCAGATTGAAGTCCTTCACAACCGCCTTTCGGCATATTACCCTTTCTGTATAATCCTGTACAGTATAATACTACCTATTGACCAGAAAAACGTAAATATTTATTAAGAACTTGGCGTTTTGACAGTTTAGGCGTAGCATTTTTTGCTAATTAATGCAGTCTTATCTTAGTATATCTTCCATTAGAGCTTTGATTAGTAATATTAGATGATTACCCAATGGGTTTTGATCGAGTTGGTAAAAAATCTATTTCTTTCTATAGATTCAAAAACATAATTCTCACTATCACTATCCCCATCACGTTTGAGCTTGGCAATATGTAGCGAAATTAAGATACAAGACAAGCAATGGATAATAAACCTAGCGAGAACAATATGACATTGTCACTTTAGTGATCAACTCGTGACGAATTTTTCGCGAATGATTTATTTCCGTAATAATGTTTATTTCTTGTATTTTAAGAAGAAGTAATAGTTGAAATGAGACTTACAAGTGATATGTTACTCCGCCGTTCTTGGAGTTCACACTCCCGCTTCTATTTTGCACGTAAGTATTTCGACATTTTCGAAAAGCAGCGGAAATGAATTCCTCACTGCGGTCGCCCGGCGACTACTGATAATTTTTAATTACAAGACAATCGGGGCTAGATTTGTTCGCACGTGCCACTTCTCAACCTATCTCTCGATATCTGTGTGCCGCGGAGTGGCTAAAATTAAGACAGATCTCCGGTGCCGATTTTCCGAAAAGAGATACTCAAAACGGTCTCGAAGGTAGTTGGGGTAGCTAGGACTTTTCAAGATTTTGAACAGATAATAAACAATGTGAGATTCTCGGCGACGACGAATCGGATACCACCCCAACTCTTTGTAATATTGAGAAGCATGGTCGAATTTACGCAGTCCGAAGATAAACCGAGTCCCGAGATTCTGAAGTCACTCGAGTTTATTCAGTTTATTTTCGTTCACACTCGCCCAGGCAACATTGGCATAGTATATTAAATAGCGGCAGGAGATGGGACTTTGCCAGGGTAATTTTGGTCTGTCGTAGCAAGAAGATCTGCAATCGCCTGCATGAGGGAATAGAAAGACGCAAAGACCCGTCTGCTGACCTCGCAGACATGTGGAGACCAACACAGCTGGTTATTAAAAATTACCCAGAGGTTTTGCCTTAGCCGTTTACACTATTGTGGTACCATTGTAAACTACAGGTACAATAGGTTTCTGTAATAAGGAAAGAGAGTGCCTTGTTCTAATAATCATTGATTGCGATTTGATCGGGTTAACCAACAGCCCGTGGGACGAGGCCCAGTCTTTCACAGTCTCGAGGTTAGTATTCAACATCTGGGGCCCAATTCCGGTACACAATGACAGCTCCATGACAATTACATTACGATTACGGTCAACTTCAGATATCCAATATTTGGCGTTCCGAGAATATTTGTTCAGGCAATTATGGTAAAAATTAAGTAAATTGGTAAGCACAATAATTAACTTAATCAACAAAGGGAATGGGATCACAAAATCGTCAGATATTGAATATCTAAAGTTGACCATAATCGTCATGTAATTGTCATTGAGCTGTCATTGTGTACCGGAATTGGGACCCTGCACGGATGAAACTAAATCGCAGGGGGAAAAGTGTCGATAGATTAGAAGATCAGCTTAGAGATGATACGAAGAAGTGGATGTCGGGAGATGGGGTTGATAAAGACTAAAACAAGAGAGTAGAAAGAATACCACCTTGAGGGACTTCTGCGGTGAGATCACACCATTGAGTTACAGTCTCCTCAGACGTAACGCGCTGCTGACGATTTCTCAGGTAAGATTCGAACCAGTGAGCCGCTGGTGAGGACATATTCAAAGATACCATACACAAAAAAGTAAAAATCGACGCAGCTAAAGGCATTGCTGAAGTCAAGCAGGGCCAACACAGTGACTAACTCCTGGTCCATGGCCAACTGGATGTCATCGCTAACTTTTAAAAGTGCTGTGGTAGTACTGTGTCCTGTTCCGAACCCAGATTGGTATGGATTGAGTAAGTTGTTTGAAGAAAGGTAGGAGGAGAGCTGAGAGTGGACTATGGATTCAAGGACTTTGGAGAGGATAGGTAAAATAGAAATGGACCGACTCTTTGAGGGAGGAAATTTTGGGCAGTGGGATTACAAGTCCTTTCTTCCACAGACCAGTAAAAGATCTGACTAATAGAGGATTGTTAATAATGTGGGTAATAGGAGGGAGCAATTCTTCAAGGACACTGTGGATCATCTGATAGCTGCTGTTGTCGCCACCAGTAGCTTAGGAGGTTATCATTCTTATTACGCCGATTCCAACGAGACTTAAGTTGAACGGTGAGGAACAGACTGCAGCCGCAGACGATGAAGTTTTGTCTCCTTTGTCGCCACAAACCCCGCCGTGTTCATAACAATAGGGAGAGAAGAGAAGACCCGGTTGAGACAGTAGTAAGACAAGTAAGATAAGTTTGACTCCGATCCGACTGTACCTTCCTAAATATGCGACAATACGTGCTCGCCATATATTTGTATTTGACAGTCAACTAAGAGAAGTAATAACTTGGAGTTAAACCAGGAGATGAGTTAGGAACTTGTCTCTTCAACGCGTTATTTAAAAGTTGCAGTATTTTATCAAGGTAGTGCAACGCATGGAAACGTTCTTAATAGTAGCATGAAAGATTACTTTCGGTCTCATATTAATATGAATTTTATTGTTTGATTCATCACAATTTAACAACCTGACTGTACCGCAGCTGCCCTGTAAAAACAGAGAACTTAAACACAGTCAGTTTTTTTTTTTCAAATAATAATTAACATCGTGGAGGACTTCGGAAACTGATTTAGGTATGGCATACTTATCTTTTCGAAACAATGGATTGAAGGAACTCCGGGACAACCCCTTTTGTATGAAACGATGGTCCAAGTTACTGTGACCTTCGGAATCCGTGATATTAATAGGTACCTTGTTTCTGGAAGTTTTCCTCTCTCAATATGCAGACGAGCGCGAGAAACTTGTTCACTTCCCGCAGGTACAGAACTGTGCCGTTGTTCAGCTTGATCAGGCTCGAACTCTGATTGTTAAATGTGTTCACCTCTGTCTCATCGACCATACTGGAATGAGAAATAGGGCTTATAATCTGAGATCCCATTACTTTTTATTTCTTCCATATTGTGACTTCGTATTCCAACCTACCACCCAATACATTTATATTTAATACTAATGTTAGTGACTTTATAGCAAGATCAGCAAAGTTATTGATTAGATTATGGTATAAAACTTACAAAAGTTGGAATATGGCCTAAAAATTAGTGCAGCAAATAGAAAATGGGTATATTATTTTGCTAGTACAAGATGATTTCACAATTTTATTAGAATGGGACCACCCACAGAAACGAGAAAATGTGTCAGAAAAGGGCCTCCAGATTAATCATTATATTACAATACTGTTATCAGAGTGGAAACTACACTAACACTTACCCATATATACAAGAAATGTCTATAACAACATCAATCATATCGCAACACAGCTCGTAACTTTGCATATCCACGGGAGAGCTGTCCGTCGCAATGTAAATCTTTGATACAACATCAAATAGGAATGCTTTTTCTATACCGGAATTCTGAAATAACAAACACAAACACCCGTGTTTGATAAGGATAATATTCAACATGTAATAGTATGATACAATATTTTTTCACAAGTTCTTGTGTAAGTGTAAAGTAATAAAATTGGGAGAATGTAACGCCCATCGCCAGTTAGAAAACCATAAAAAATGTAAAAACTGTCGTAATTAGGTCATATAGGTTAATTAAGTCAGATATTCAGTCTTTCAAACTCATACCTATAATAATAAAAACATATATACAAAATATACCTATAATAAAAACATATATACACACGCCAGTATTCTCAAAAGCCAGGGCTGCGGGATCATATGGATCCCACAGCCTCACACCCGTCACACCACAGTCAAAAGACACTGAATCTACATCGTCACACTTACAGAAATGAGTATATTCAACAGGTTCTCCAATGTAGGCAGCTGAGGTATGAGCTTCTGCACAACTTTGCTGAACGCTTCGAAGATGGAGTGGTCGTAGATAGACGTCAGGTGAAAGGAGAGGTGCACATGTTCTAAACCGGCGTCCGCGAGATCGTCGGTCGCTCGTTGGTGGATGTCGCGTTGGGACTCCATCTTGTAGTCGTCGTTTAGACCGTCTACCTGAATTAGCGAGTGATGTTGATGACACATGTTTGAAGCATAGCTGAGTAGGTTTCTGCGAGACTGACAGTTTTCCAGTTTTCATGACAAAGTATCCTTGTCTGGGGCCAGCCAGATGCATTGTGCCTGTTTGTAAATAGTAGGTATTTTATTTATTTCACATTCTAATGGATTTTAGAAACTAAATTGTGATGCCACATTGCTGCATTGAGCCACGATATAAACAGGAGAGAACCTTTATATTCTAGATAGCTGCTGAACTGTTAAAGTGTATATTATGTACAAATTTACATATTTATAGTCATATTTGTGTTTAACAATATTGATAAGAAAATATGCTATTTGACATCTTGATCTGATTTATTTGAACTCTGTCCAGCAAACACTGTCTGTTTGTATAACTTTCTAAATAAATTTTCATTCTCATATCTATACACTCTTAAGTGGTTTTTAACTATAGGTCGCAAACCCATCTTTAGCGAGGTCCCGGGATTCGTTACAGAAGAGGTATGCGCCGCCTCCATATGGTCCATTGGATAACCATTTCATTACTTAAAGCCATTGTTGGTTGCCCACTAAGGAACGTCCAAGAAATATGAATTTTCAGGTACGCTTAGTGTAGCCCCCCACTAGAGCTCAGCCTTATTGCCCACCCCATAATTTGAATTATGTGAAAAAATAAATGTGAGTGCAGCATGAGTTGATTGTTTCTTTTTAATTTGACACATTATTGTTAACAAAATAGTTCTGCCCGTGGGGTCGTGAAGCATTCTTAAGTACTAAAGGGTTGCTTCATGAAAAAGGTAGAAAAACACACACTAAGGATACAGGCATACTGATCCAAATACAACCATGTTACAGGTTTTAAAAATGTACATTTTTAAAACCTGTAACATATGTTGTTGGCATATCCTAATCTAAAGCAAAAAAGTATACCTAGCTAACAATAAATTATTGTGGTAAAAATGCAAGTATACATACCTTATGTATAAAAACCTCAAACTTTATGTTACTGTTTACTCTATATGCTTTTGTTACTGTGAGTTGCAATTTATTTAAGGCTTCCAAGTAGTCATCCTGAAAACAAAATTCATTGTTGAATTGAAATAATATTGAATTGTATTAAGACTATATTGAAGTTGGTTTAAAATTCAAATATTTACAGTGCTTTACACAGAGAGAGCACTGGAGTCACTTTATTTTTCTGTTATGCTCTGTGATGACTCCACTCTTTTATAAGTAAATAAGCATGTTATGAAGAGATGTGCCAACTTTCCTGCCAATAAGTTGAGGTTGCGCAAATCTCTTTCTAACACTCTGCCAACAACAGAAACAACACCAAGCTTTGCTGGATGCCATTGCTTGCAGCTGTGTCTTTCGTCCTTAAGAGTAACAAACTTTACCTGTGCATCAATAACAAACACTAAGGCTCCGCATCCCCCAAAGATGGTATCAGAATCAAATGTTGGATCAAAGAAATCAATCTGTCCAGGAAAGTCCCATATTTGAAACTGTACAAAACTACTATTGTTAATATCGTCTTTGACAATTTTGTTGGTGGATTCTAAGAATAATGTTTCATTAGGGGACATTTTATGAAACACCACTTTCTGTATTGATGACTTTCCTGACCTGAAATAAAAAAGTGAATGGTCAGAGTGTAGATAAGGGGGTGGAACCAGCCCATATCTACAGAATGGTTATAAGTCCATATTACCCATAGGAATAATGAATCACTGATATTCCTATAGGAGAAAAGTTTATCCAACCTAATTGTTTGTTTTATTTGTTCGCCTTTGTGTTCATGTAATGTTACTTATTATTTACTGACTATTGTGCAATAAATAATATTGAACTATAAATCCCAAGTAGCAACACAATAAACGAAGATTCCTTCACCTTCTCAGACCCATTAAAAGTATCCTGGGTTTGTGGTCTTCCTGCAATGATGTGTTGTCACCATCACCATTCTGTTCAAAAGGTCCGTAGCTGAAGTCCTTTGGGAAGGAGCCCACATCATAGCCACCGGGCTCGTCTTGATAGCTCTGCAACAGGCAAATCAAATCATTAGCCGAAACCTTAACAAAATAAGTACCTAAATGCGTTTTATCACGAACATCCTTGATTGACTTACCATTTTTAGTCTTATAATCTTGCACTACAAACGTTTATTGGTATACTAGTACGCTGTACATATTACAAGATAGCTTGTACTTTTACGGCAGAGGAATAATAAATTAAAACAAGATATAATTTCTATTTTTCAACCCACAAAAATGCAATCCATGACGTGATGAATGAATTGGACTGATTTTGACATTGACGTTCGTTTGACAGCTGGGCTCTGTTCCGAACTCAGAACAATAACTAAGCTTTAGTTATTGATATGAGGTTCCGAATGACTGTGTTAGAGTTTTTAGTTATTTTTTGTATTGTATTTTTTTATTACTCATTTACAATAATTTCTTATTCTAATACAATAAGTTGTAAGTGTGAGTGAATAAACTACTACTCGTGCTCAGCCTACATAAGTGCGTTTCAGATAATAGTCCTTCGCTCCTAAGACTGTCAAAAAAATGGGGAAAAGCCATACCCGGTTGCCAGACTCTGACCACAATTTCCGGCTTTCATAAAATAAGATGGCAGATTTATAGGTAGCTACAACCTCGTCACATTACGAAATACGTAAATTAAATACTAGTGATACCGATTATAACCGGCAACGTGTATGAAATACTCGAAAAATTTACACTCAATAAACACTTCAACCGTACAAAACGACTCCACGCCAAGCACTACGGTTCCACTAGGGGTAAATCGAATACGTATGCGGGCATTACCGTTATATCTCACATTTTCTTTACATAAAAGGCCTCAGAGGATGCTAGATATCCGCGTTTTTTTGCGATCTGTGGAATACATTTGATTGTCTTGATCATTATACACTTCTTAATATCTTAAGCTTAATAATATATACGTATAATATAAAACCTTAATTAAATCATTAGGGAGTTAGAAATCAAGCGTTTATGCAATATAATTCAAAGGTCAGAAGTGAACAGCGATTAATCTGATGGATCGTGTGTAAAATCAGGCACTTTCTTTTTTCTGGTATAAAGGGAGTAACAGAAAGGTGTAGTCATATTTAAAGGGGTTGTTAATGACATCATTCTAAACAACTTCGATTAGAGCAACTTATTTTTTCACTTCCATTTACAAATCAGCTGACCGCCCGGATGTATGAAGAAGTAAAAAATTAAGTCGCTCTGATTAAATAGGTCTCATAGGTAGTGAAAGTTGTTAAAAATGATGCCCCTAACAAAACCCTAAAATATGACTACAACTTTCTGTTACACCTGTACATTAACGAAGTAGCCTTTTATGGACCTTCATGATATTTCATTAGTCTTCAAGGTTGAAAGACAAAAAGAAGATTTTGATAATCTTAATAATATATTAACTTAAACCTTGAATTGGTTCGTAGTTAATAATTTATTGATAAACGCTGGTGAAACCAAATGTATCAAATTCTCACATCCAAATGTAAGGCAAGTTGAGACCAGTTTAATGTTAGACAATACGTTAGCATTAGTAAATGACACGAAAATTCTTGAAATAACCATTGATAGCAAATTGCAGTGCGGACCCTACATATATAAATTAGCTGGTAGATTAAGTTCTGAGGCTTACGCTGTTAGGAACATCAGACAAAACACGGATGTGGCTACACCACGGCTAGTCTATTAGAATTACTTTGTTAATGGCATGATACTTGATGGTATCTGGAATCCGAAATCCGAAATCGATATCCTGGTTGAAATTCTAAAGTCGCTTAAAGTCTCCTCGCACTCGGCTCGCTGGTTTGACTCCTACCTGAGAGACCGCCAGCAGCGCATTAAGTCTGAGGAGATCTCCACGGACTGGTGTGAGCTCTCCACGGGTGTCCCGCAGGGTGGTATCCTTTCTCCTCTCCTCTTCTCAGTATTTATAAACTCCATATCTGACGTTCTTAGTTCTTCTTATCATCTCTACGCAGATGACCTCCAAATATATCGGCACTTCTCTCCGTGTGATGTGAAACTGACTGTAGAGGCGTTGAATGCTGACCTCGAAAACATCAGGAAATGGGCTATTTCATATGGGCTGCAAGTCAACCCGGGAAAATCTCAAGCCATGATTATGGGTACACGGCATTCGCTTAACTTGCTACAGAATTCGCCCGTCAATCCTGTATTGTATGATGGTACCATAATTAATTACAGTGAGAAAGCTAAGAATCTTGGGGTTATATTTGACAACTTGCTGTCCTGGTCGCCCCATGTTTGTGAGGTCAGCAGACGAGTCTTTGCGTCATTTCACTCCCTCCGAAGATTGCAGTACTTC
Source organism: Argyresthia goedartella (assembly GCA_949825045.1). Lineage (NCBI taxonomy): Eukaryota > Metazoa > Arthropoda > Insecta > Lepidoptera > Argyresthiidae > Argyresthia > Argyresthia goedartella. The sequence continues at coordinate 21,063,211 of OX463810.1, forward strand.
CTGCCACGGCAGACTAAAATCACTCTTGCTCAGTCCCTTCTACTACCTTTAATAGACTATGCGGATGTTTGTTGGGTCAGCGCGAACGAAGAACAACTGAACAAACTCGAACGACTTCAAAATCTCGGGATTCGGTTTATCTACGGGTTGCGCAAGTATGACCATGTCTCCCAGTATCGCAAGGAGCTGGAGTGGCTTCCGATCCGTCTTCGCCGTGACATGCACATTCTCTCCTATCTGTTCAATATTTTGCGAAATCCCCGATACCCCACATATCTACGCCAACGTTTTGTCTTTCTTTTCCCCAGGGATAGCAATCCGAGATCCCACACGGTGTCTCTCCTTTCAACTCCTCGGCATAACACTGCCGCTTACGAATACTCGTTTAGGTTAAGGGCAATCCGACTGTGGAACGCACTTCCCTGCGCTATTAGGGAAAGTCCCTCAATTTTCACTTTTAAGAAAAGATTGAAAGTGCATTTCCTTTCTCTTCTAAATGGTACCATTTTTATGTAGGTATATGTATGATTTATTATAGTTTGTGTATGTTCATGCTATACATTGTATTTTATGTAGTGGAAGTATATATATATTTTTTTATTTTATATTTGGTATAGTTTATATATATTTTTTGAAAGTAATTTGCGTCCGTATATATAGTGTTATTGCGAACTAGGACTTTCCTGTATAATTAACTCTCCTGTCCTGCCTAGGTTTGCTGGAAGAAATCTCTTTTTAGAGATAAGGTCGCCTTTGCTTACTACATTACTTTTAATTGTCTGTAACTTTATATTATCTATGCAATAAAGAATAAAGAATAAAGAATGTATCTTGTTGTGGGGTAAAGCATCGGATATTCAAACTATTTATATATTTCAGAAAGAGCTATTCAAGCAATTTATAATTTAAAACGCACAGACTCCCTAAGAGAACTGTTTAAATAAATAGAATTACTAACTGTAGCAAGTCAATTTATTTTGAAAATATAATGTATGTAAGCAAGAACCGTACAACATTTTCGAAAATTAGCGATAGATAGCTAATGTTAACCTAAGAAATAATAACAGACTAAACTCTGATTTTTCAATTTCAATACGAGTCTGAACATCTGAGGCTATTCATTCTATTTGTTAGTGAATGTATCCATTTTATTAAGTGCGGCACTCCAAATTAAAAGGGAATTTACGGCGAGTGATAATTACGCCCCTTTTCATCACAAACAGAAAAAAAGTAGAAGTAAAGAAAACATATTTATATTAAAATCTCTAATCATCATTAATACCCCGTATCATATTATCATATAATGGCATCGTTCCCGTATCATATAATGGCATCACAATAGAGTACACAGATAAGGCGAAAAACCTTGGGGTTATTTTCGACAACCAGCTGTCTTGGTCTCCACATGTCAGCGAGGTCAGCAGAAGGGTCTTTGCGTCTTTTCACTCCCTCGGGCGTCTGCAGTACTTCTTGCCGCGGCAGACCAAAATCACCCTTGCTCAATCCCTTCTCCTGCCGATAACCGACTACGCCGATTTCTGTTGGGCGAGCGCGAACGAAGATCTTCTGAACAAACTCGAACGACTTCAGAATCTCGGGATTCGGTTTATCTTCGGGCTGCGCAAATTCGACCATGTCTCTCAATTTCGCAAAGAGTTGGGGTGGCTTCCGATTCGTCGTCGCCGTGACTCCCATACGCTTTTTTATCTTTTCAATATATTGAAAAATCCGCGCTACCCCAGCTACCTTCGAGACCGCTTTGAGTATCTCTTTTCAGGAGATCGGCAACGGAGATCTCACATGGTCTCACTCTTAGCCACTCCAAGGCATACCACTTCCGCATATGAGCACTCCTTCAGGTTGCAGGCGGTCCGACTGTGGAACGCACTTCCTTGTGCGATAAGAGACAGCCCGACTCTTTTCGCTTTCAAAAACCGGGTAAAAGAGCACTTCCTCTCTCTTTTGTGATAGTTGTAGTATGTATATTATTATTATATGTAAACTTTATGTACAGGTTTATGTATGTATTGATACGTATTTAGTAGTTTGGTATATACGAGTATGTATTTTATTTACCGTATTTTATAGATATGTAATTTACTTATATGTATTTTATTATTGATTAGATATTGTGCACTGCCTACCCTTTATTGATAAAATTTCCTGCCATGCCTTGGTTTTCTGGAAGAAATCTCTTTTTAGAGATAAGCTCGCCTTTGTACATATGTTTTCTCTTAATGTATCTTTTTTAAAAAACTGTGTTCAATAAAGAATTATGAATTATAAATAATACTAATATCGTTATCTTCATCATCATCATCGCTGCCGTGAATTATTAAAGAGTCTGTGACTGTGTCAATCAAATTGTCAAGAGTGCGCATCTTATCTTCTTAGAGTATATGGCTGATACATTCTTGCCATATAAAAGGAGTAACTATGTAAGTAACTAAAATATACTAGCCTAGATGTAGCCACATCCGTGTTTTGTCTGATGTTCCTGACAGCGTAAGCCGCAGAACTTAATTAACCAGCCAATTATCCAATCTATCTATATCTATCTCTCCCCACTGCAATTTATTTGGGAGCATCTTTGGGAGGATCTCGTAGATGGCTTACCTCCCATCATAGAAGATGAAGTGGGTTTTGCTCCTAGCAGAATTAAACGTGGGAAGGCATCTGGACGGAAATATGGTGTGTACGTGGAGATGCTACAGGCAGGAGGTCCCAGCAAGGGCGTACCCAGGATTTCAGCTAGGGGTGGGCAGTTCATACCTGTTTCGAGAAGATGGTCGGTCAGGTATATTGAAACAAAAATGTTGACGTTTATTTTATCTTCTAGGCGGGGGCAGCTTCCGGAGTGGATACGCAACTATGGACCACTTACATACGGTCAAGCAATTGATGAAGAAATGCAACAAGTACAGCCGGCTCCTACGCTTCGCGTTTGTCAACTATGAAAACGCTTTCGATAGTGTCTAGCACTGGGCCGTGTTTCATTCTCTCCATCGTTGCGATGTTGACAAAAGATATGTGGATACCCTCCGGGAGCTGTACAGGGCCGCCACGATACAGGTGCGCATGCACGCTTTGACCGAACCAGTGCCCATTGACCGGGGCGTGCGCCAGGGGGATACTCTTTCACCCAAACTCTTCACAAACGTGTTGGAAGATATAATGAAGACACTAGATTGGAGCGAAAGAGGTCTCAATATAGACGGCACGCGCTTGTCACACCTGCGTTTCGCCGACGATCTGATTCTCCTAGCTGAAAAAGTTGAAGATCTCCAAACGATGCTGAGTTGCAAAGAACAACTTCATGAATCATCCCTAAAGGTTGGCCTTAGAATGAATATGTCCAAGACAAAGATCATGTGTAGCGATCCGGAGCACGTACCTAATGTTATCGTAGGTAACTGCCCTATAAAGGCAGTAGATCAATACACATATCTTGGACATAACTTCTCCTTTGGCCAAAGTGCTCAGGCGAAGGAGACCACTAGACGGATCCAGCTAGGATGGGCTGACTTCGGGAAACTAGAAGACGTCCTAAAATCACAAATCCCGCAATGCCTGAAGAGCAAGGTATTCAACCAATGAGTCCCTCTCCCAGAATAAATATGAGATATAAGGGTAATACCTGCATCCGTAGTTGATTTACCCCTAGTGAAACCATATTGTTTGGCATTGAGTTGTTTTTTACTGTTGAAATACAATACAAACACTACAAAATCCATTCCCTAATTTAAATATACATTTCAGACCTCTAGCATCAAAAGTCTCATACAAACTTCCATTCCCTAGTTTAAGGGGTTGGGGTTGGGCTTTTTTTGTTATTAGTGTTCTAATACTAGCTTACATTCTAAATTTCAGCTTTCTAGGATTTGTGGAAGTACCCTAAGAATTTTGATGATCAGCAGTGAGTGAGTCGGTGACAAAATCAGGGTATTTTAGTTATCAATAAAATCTAAAGTATAAAAGCTAAGCTATTCAAACTTTCTATGTATATTAGGCCTACTACTGATATCATATCCCGAGAATTTTGTTCAACTGCTATAATCCAAACCAAAGTTGTGAGGGTTAAAAAAATCGACCAGGCGCTTCGAGATAAGGTAGGTAGTGCATAGCGCTTCGCTCGCTCATCTTGGCGGGGGCACTGCCATGTCCCTAGATATATGCAAATGACTCCGCTGCCTTCAATTAGCTTGCATTTTGCAAGGTGCCATGCTCATTTCTATACCTATATGACGGTCTTTTTCTATCAACCGTAATAAAGCGATAGTCATCTTTTTCTCTACGTGACACCGTAGGAACGGTGTCCAAATATCTCTATAGCTAGCCACGTACGGGGTGTTATGGTCCTCGCTCAGCTGTTGCTGCGATAAATTATTGTCCACGCTGAAATTTCAGACCCGTCTCGGTTTAAACCGTATTGAGTAAAATATTTGAGAAGATTATATAGGGTCAGTTGCTGGCGCACTTCAATGCGCATCAAATTCTCCATAGCCAGCAGTTTGGATTTACAAAAAGGCGGTCAACAACAGATGCTGGAGTCATGGACAAAATCATTGGGTTCTCAGGTGAAGATGGGAGTCCCACAGGGATCTATTCTGGGTCCGTTCCTTTTCCTCGTGTATGTAAATAATGTGCCATTCATGGTATAAAACATGTCAGAGATTAGGAGACAGGAAAATGACTTACAGGAAACAAATAATGCTCTCTTGCGATTACTAGACTGGTTTACTGCCAATAACTTGCTTCTGAATTAAAAAAGGCAAAGTGCATAAAATTCACTTAACCTAATGTAAGGCAAGTTGAGAGTAACATTGTATTGGGGAAAGACAAACTAAATCTAGTAGATGAAACTGTATTTCTCGGCATCACTAGTGATGCCAAACTACAGTGGGGTCCCCATATTGTAAAATTAGCACATAGACTTAGCTCCACAGCATATGCAGTTAAAAGAATCAGGGAATTGACTGACGTTGCAACTGTTGGGCTTGTATATTTTAGTTATTTCCATAGCATTATGTCCTACGGCATACTACTATGGGGATGGGCTGCTGACATTGAGACCATCTTCATTTTGCAGAAGAGAGCTATCCGATTTATTTATAAGCTAGGTAATAGAGAGACTCTGAGAGATTTCTTCAAAGAAACCAACATACTAACAGTTGCAAGTCAATATATCTATGAAAACATAATGTATGTGAGGAAAATGTAGCTTAAAAACCATTGATAGCCGCCACAATGTGAAAACTAGAAATAAACATAAACTTTCTTTTCCAATATTCAGACTCACAAAAGTTAGTAGTTATTTTATGGGACACTCAATTTTGCAATAAAATTCCGCAAGAAATACAAAACTTAACTGGAGCTCGATTCAAAAAAATGTATAAAGCACACTTTGCGTACAAAGGCCTACTACAAAATTCATGACTTTTTACAAAACACCGACAATGACATCTGGCATTAAACCAGTTCATTGCACCCTATATATTATGTACTAATAATTAGGCACCTACTTGATGTTATATTATACTTCCTTGATTTTGTTAAGACGTTCATTTGGTCTCAATTTTTGTGCTATTATTAATAAAAATCTTTGAACTGAACTTAGCTGCATAACGTCGGCGGTATAGGCTGCGCAAGCGCTGGCAGTTGTGGGATCGGGTGCGGGGTGGGGCGCGGGCATGCACCTCCTTAATAACATTAAGTAATTAGTATTATTAAACGATAAAAATAAAGAAATTTTGAGTTTGAATTGATAGTATGAATTGGTAGTGACATTTTCTCCCTAACTTTTGGTTAATACATCTAGAAAGTGTGAAATACAGCTAGAAATTTAGTGGTTTTATTGCTACCACAGCACGTTCCAGATGGAGCTAACTGCACTAAAACCAACATCTAACTACTCGCGCCTCTGGCCCATCATGCCATTCCGAATGGGAAATGGCGTCCATCAAAGATTTAACTTAAGATCCATTCCAAACGCTTTAAACTCGATGTAGAAGGTGACGCTGACATATAAACATTTTGTATATTTATATTGCGCCTCTGACCCATCATGCCATTCCGAATGGGAAATGGCGTCCATCAAAGATTTAACTTAAGATCCATTCGAAACGCTTTAAACTCGATGTAGAAGGTGACGCTGACATATAAACATTTTGTATATTTTTTTGTTTTTTCTTGAATACAGACGAAATTGATTGACGCGAAAGAAGATAGCTCTTACGATGAAGGTAGCATATTAGACAGATGTCACTGACACATGATCACTCGCTCACAGTGCTAACGCTCTGAAGCATGGCGCAACATTCAGTACGGTTTACGATGAGTAGGTATTTGGTGACAACACTGCAATCATTGTATACCCCCTGGTTAACATTGTAAGCACGCAATTCTTTTACCGAATCGGTGAAACGGCCGAACTTCATCCATCTGTCAGTGTCAAATTTGACACTTACAGATATTTATATATTTATATCACCATCTCTCGCGATACCTACTTTGTTCAATTTTAAATCATATTCCAGCCATTTCATCTCATCGGATTGGATTAAAACCATGTTGAAATCCTTGAAAATTCTCCTTAAATCGCAACTAACGATACCTACCGAATTTTAATTTGAAGTTTCCGCACACGCTGCACAGCCTCTATTTCGTGAGCGTTCTGAGTGCGCTCAAATGACGTCACTCATGCGGTCACAACGTTTACACTGGATAATATACGCGAATCATAAACCGGCTTACAGCCCACTCACAACCCAAATAGCGCTCATAAGCGCATCATATAAAGCACCGATTGTCGCACTAGCGGTGACTCGGAATTGCCTCATTACGATATAAACGATTAAAGTTGCAACTCGGAACGCGCTGCTGCACAACGGCGAAGGGTGGTCAATATAACCGACAACTTATTATTACAACCGAATGTTAAAAAATAACTAAACAACTACTTATTTGAATATAGAAATAACGGTTGCCAGTTTTCCGATTTTCATTCTGCTGCCTCGCCACTCGCAAGCAAATTAGCTCTTATACCATAACCATAACATCTCTTTTTATAATTTCTGACACCACATTGATTTATGTTTTTATTTGAACGCAAGAATCACCGCTTATTTTTTAGGAATGCTTATTTTATAGGAATAGGGAATTTTAAGGCTTATTATCTGTGAGCTTAGCCTTGTTTTCATTTAAACGCAAAAATCACTGATGATTTTATAGGAATGCTTATTTTATAGGAATAGGGAATTTTAATCCTTATTATTATCTGTGAGCTATGCCTTGTTTTCATTTCAACGCAAAACTCACTGCTTATTTTATAGAAATGCTTATTTTATGGGAATAGGGTTTAAACCTTATTATCTGTGAGCTAAGCCTCCTTTCTCGATCACTTAAAAATGAAACGCGACTCTTGGGTAGTCAGTTATTATAGATTGAACTTATAAAAATGAACTTTAAGCTATGCGATTACTGTGTATTTTCATTTGAACGCACTCTTAAAATATTGCATCGCTAAAATAGCTATGGTACCTACATTATTTAAATGAGGTATTTTCGCTATGGTATAGAACTCAGTTTGCTATGTTTGATGCCGTCGCGATTCGCGACTAGCGATTTATCGGGTTTAATAATAGTTGTTTCGTTCTACTGTCGTCGTAGCGAAATCGCAAATAACGCAAATGTTTTTTTTTTTTAATAATTAACTACAATCGCCTATTCAAAAACAGCTGTTTTTACCACCTTTAGTGAAGGGACAAGAACGCATTACAACAACAAAAAAAAGCAAATGTCAAAAGTTGAAAAATATTGAACTGCAATGGAACTTCTGTGATTTTATTTATTTGGACGATAATTTAAGTTTTTATTGCTAGTACACGTGTGATTGAAAGGTTTACGTTTTGTTGGTGCATACTTTTTGAAATATCTACAAAAAAGTAAGTACCTAGATAACATTTTCTAGCAACAGGGTCGTATCGGTATTTTACGCTAATATCACCACTTTTTACCATACAAATAGTTGGGTATTTGCCACGACATATTAAAGCATGGACAGCATTATTCATAAATAAATAACTCGATATTGTCGTTTTTGTACTATACCTCAAACAATAATATAGCTAGTCTCAAACAGCAAAGGGTTATTTATCAGCAACACCTCTTTCCTTTGTTTCACTGGTATGTTTTTATTGCTTTCACCAGTACATACCTACTTATTACATAAGTGCAAACTACCTACAATGTTATTTTGGACTAGAGGAAGTCTGTCAACCCTTTCATTAGGTGACAAATCAGCACAGGAAATCATAAGGGTATAATGAAAAGCAATAACTACCCATTGCAACCACCACAAATAAATAAAATAAATAAGAACACAATGAGCACAGCTTAGCCTAGCTATCTTTAATGCTGTCCTTAGAAGAGATAGTAGGTAGTACCTAACTACCATGATAATGAGAGGTTTTCTGAAAACAGGCAGGTGGAGTTTTTCTATTTTACATGACTATGAACATAGCAAAATATTTGTCCTTGATCTTTGGTCAAAGCCATAGCTATGACATGCACAAAGGCCCCGCTCAAGTGGGCCAGGTGCAGGCACTACACCCCCTTTAAAAAGAATAGAAAAGCTATGACTGTGATACAGTTATTAAAAAAACATTTGGAGAAAGTAATTTTATGCGATGTAATCAAACTTAAAGGAACCTCATTAAGTACCGACCTTACCCTCTTGACAACCTCTGTGGCGCTGAGGTTGTGGCTCTGCCTACCATGCAAGAGGTCCTGGGTTCAATCCCCGGCTGGGGAAAAAAAAAAGGGTGGTACTTGGATGTTTATATGTGTGTGATGTTGCTGTTTCTAGTTCCCACAACATAGGGTATCCTAGTTTTGATAGTAGTAAAACAAAACTGCTGATTAGAAGTGATAAAGTTAAGAAAAACATGTTATGGCGTCATTTTTATTGAATAATTATCATTTTAAATGGTGAATGATTACTAACGGTAGAATTGACTGAGGAAGGTTTGTAGAGGTTTTGTAGTGGTAGAATTTTTGTTATTAGTTGTTTTTTTTAAATTAGAAGTGATTAAGTAAACAAAGCACAGAGGTCCTAAGATTTTCAGCAGAGTCACAACTAATGGCACCAGCCAACTGACAAAACTGGAAAACGAAAATTGAGAGACAACCACTGAGACATCCGAGGTCCTCGACATCATTTCCAAATTCTACGAGAAGCTATACACATCGAACATGCTTCAACCAACATCTGTGGATATGAAAGACAAACGCGCACCGTTAAGAAGGCACTATACTGAAGACTTGCCCGAAATCAGCTCATATGAGATTAAGATGGCATTGAAAAAGCTTAAGAAGTATAAAGCCCCAGGAGACGACGGGATAACCACGGAGCTACTAAAGGCAGGAGGATGCGCAGTGCTAAAAGAGCTACGATGGCTTTTCAACGAAGCTCTCTTCACGGGAGAAGTACCAACCAAGTGGCGCAACAGTATTGTCGTTCTCTTCCACAAAAAAGGTTCAAAAACCAACCTGAAAAACTACCGCCCAATATCACTGCTCAGTCAGGTGTATAAAGTGTTCTCTCGTGTCATAACGACAAGAATCACTTCTCGACTTGACGAGTACCAACCAAGGGAGCAAGCGGGGTTCAGGGGAGGTTTTGGTACCATTGACCACATATTCACGATAAGGCAAGTGATACAGAAGACGCAAGAATACAACAAACCACTTTACCTTGCCTTTATCGACTATGAGAAAGCGTTCGACTCCGTGGAACACTGGGCTGTTGTGCAGTCTCTGCAGCGATGTCAGATCGACCAGCGATACATCCAGCTTCTGACGAGCCTCTACAATTCTGCTACGATGACAGTGCAAATACAAGGCTCCACAACGACTGTTCCAGTCAAAAGAGGCGTACGCCAAGGAGATGTCATATCTCCGAAGCTCTTCACTAACGCACTAGAAGATATCTTCAAAACCCTTGACTGGGACGGACTGGGTATAAATGTGGATGGAGAGCACCTGAATCACCTCCGATTTGCAGACGACATCGTCATACTGGCTGAAACCCCCACAGAACTGGGAAAGATGCTCAACGATCTGTGCCACGCATCTATCCGGGTAGGTCTTAAAATGAATTCGGACAAGACTAAGGTTATGGGCACGACCAATATGTCCCAAGATCCGATCACAGTAGACGGCCAAGTGATGGAGCAAGTGGAGGAGTATAACTACCTAGGGCAGATCATCAGACTGGGACGGGACTCGCTGGATCGCGAGATTGACCGAAGAATCCAGCTTTCTTGGGGAGCATTCGGAAAGCTCAAGGACGTCTTTCACTCCAAGATCCCTCAATCGCTGAAGACTAGAGTCTATAACCAGTGTGTTCTCCCGGTGATGACTTACGCTTGCGAGACATGGACGCTTACTGCCGGGATGATGAACAAACTTAGAGTCACACAAAGAGCGATGGAAAGGTCGATGCTCGGAGTGTCCCACGCGACATGATAAGAAACGAGCTCATCCGCCAACGCACTAAAGTTACCGATATAGGAAAACGAGTCGCGCGACTTAAATGGCAATGGGCTGGACACATCTGTCGCAGAAATGACGGAAGATGGAGCTCTAAAGTTTTGTTCTGGAGACCCCGCACAGGAAAAAGAAGCGTTGGAAGACCTGCGTCACGGTGGTCCGACGACATAAAGATCACGGCCGGCCTATCCTGGACGAGAATGGCCGCGGACCGCACAAGATGGAGGACAACTGGGGAGGCATATGTCCAACGGTGGACGGTGAAATGCTGAAGAAGAAGAAGAAGAAGAAGAAGAAGTAAACAAAAATGGTTTTTTCGTCATTTTTACTGAATAATATTCGTTCAATAGCATATATTATGATTACTACAAACAAAAGAATGAACAGAGGAAGGTTCAAAAAGGTTTGTAGTAAATAAATTTTTGATAGTATATAATTGCTTTTTTAGGGTTCCGTACCCGAAGGGTTCCAAACGGGACCCTATTACTAAGACTTCGCTGTCCGTCCGTCCGTCCGTCCATCCGTCCGTCCGTCTGTCACCAGGCTGTATCTCAAGAACCTAGCTAGCTAGAGAGTTGGAAATTTTCACAGATTATGTATTTCTGTTGCCGCTATAACAACAAATACTAAAAAACAGGATAAAAGAAATATTTAAGGGGGCTCCCATACAACAATTCTTTCAATACCACATACAAACTTATGGATGCACCTGGTTACGTACATGGAGTGTGAAAGTAACCGCACCAATAACTTTGTAAACAATATTTTGCTGTGTAAAATCCAAACTATTCACTCCATGCCATCGCTTCCATTGAACGGTGGTACGGAACCGTTCGTGCGCGATTTAAACTCGCACTTGACCGGTTTTTTTAATTATTAGAAGTGAGAAAGTAAAAAAAACTTGGTTTGGTCGTCATTTTTACTGATTACTACAAACACTAGAATTGACTGAGGAAGGTTCGCAGAGGTTTATAGTGGAACAATTTTTGATAGTAGTTGTAAAAATATAAATAAAATACAATTCATTGAAGCCTTATTTGATCGATGGATAAATAAGTCGAAGCCTCATTTGATCGAATGCACGTATAGTAAATGTAAGCAAAGCAATAAATTGAAGTGTTTGCTACAAAGTAAGATCCAGGCGTTTTCTTAACAATTTATTTTAATCTACCCGCTCTAACCTATATTATTAGTTTTAACATTTAGTTGCAATCGTGCAGTAGTGCAGATTAGGTAGTCAAAATGTCAGGTCCTGATATAAAAATAGAAAAATCAGTGCGCGGTAAAGACGTGTTGCTAATTGAAGGCTATCAGTTTTGTGCTAACAAAAAAGATAATAATAAATATTACTGGTCCTGTGCGCAAAAAGGGGCAAAACAATGCAGAAGCACATTAATAACAACGTTTTCTAGTGAGCATGGGCATTCTGTCAGTAAATCTATAAATGCGCATTCACATTCCCCTGACGCAGCTACGTCGGACGTGATAAGTCATTGAGTTACTATTTTACTATAAGTGATAAGTCTCAAAAATCGTCTGAAGCGAGATGCTTCTACTAGTTTTGCTGCGCCTACTCAACTAATCCAGAATAATTTAGCATTAGCACCGAGCACTAGCGCATGCTCCGTTCCCAATAAAAATGCTTTAAGACAGATAATACGACGTGCGCGAAAGAAGCGTGTTTCTGTTGAGCCTCGAACATTAGCAGAAATAAATATTCCTGATGAAATGAAGGTAAGAACTTATTTCTAGCGGTCCTTATTGTAATTCGGGATTTCTTTGTCGTGGTATTTTCTAATAATGCATGGTTTCAATCTGGATACTGAATTCACCCTCTGAACTATCTATCTATATACAAGGTTTAATTAAATGAATTAACGCAAAATGAGAAACTACTTTGTTAGGCATCATTCTGAGCAACTTTCATTATGTAAGCGAATTGATCAGAGCAACTTTATTTTTCACTTCTCAGTAGGTACATTTTGGCCTGAGTGGATCAGCTGATTTGTATGGAGAAGTGAAAAATAAAGTTGCTCTGATCAAATCGGTTTCATAATAAAAGTTGCTCAGAATGATGCTCGTTACAAAGTAGTTTCTCATTTTGCGTTAATTCATTTACAACTTGTATATAAAAGGCAAAGCTGATCAACACACAGCCCAAACCGCTGGATCTAGAGACTCCAAATTTGGCACACGTATTTCTCTTATGACGTAGGCATCCACTAAGGAAGGATTTTTCAAAATTCAACCCCTAAGAGGGTATAAAATGAAATGATAGGTGGCTCGCCCGACGAAATTCTAAAGAAAACGTGCGCGAGCGAAGCCGCGGGCAAAAGCTAGTTATTTATAATTATGTTTACTTTCTTATTCCAGGTCGTCGAAGGAGAACCTTTTCTAGCACGTGACGTTACGTACGGAGGAAATAAACGCTTAATTATATTTTGCACAAGGAAAAATATGGAGATTCTACATGATTCGACAACATGGATAATGGACGGGACATTTCAATTAGGGATGCAACCGATACGATACCGATTCCGATATATCGGCGATATTTCAGGTTTGCTGATATATCGGCATCGACGATATTTTTATGGCCGATACAACGATACTTTTCAAATTTCACGGTTTAAAAATGTAATGTAAACGCGAGTGTTGTCTTGTCTATTTCGTTGCAAACGAGGCACGTTAAAAATGCAATGTAAACGCGCATGTTTTTTCGTCTATTTCGTTGCAAACGAGGCACGAACTACGCTCGGGGGAAAACCGCGCTCTATTTTTAAACAAAAATCTGATTAATTTTAATTACCTACTAAAACTGTACCAACCTGTCTGTATTTTTATATTGCCTAGTAAAAATAATAACCTGACTTGTATTTTATCTATTTAACCTTCATTTTCAATTCAATAAGCGTATCGGTATCGGTATCGGTATCGCCGATATTTTTACAAGCGTATCGGTATTGGTATCGTATCGGCAAAGAGGCGTATCGTTGCATCCTTAATTTCAATCCTGTCTAGTTTGTTAAAAATAAATCGACTCTTAGTACATTGACCCTATCAGCTGTTTTCAAGTTACTCTAAGAGACCCATTTTTTTTTTCATTTGCGACCATATTTTTATTTGGGAAATGTGTTCATAATGATGGGTACTATCAATCCCCAAAATATTGACGGTGATATAAAAACAACCGTGCACCTATCTATCTAACCTATCTTTAATTTATCTATTTTTTACAAGCTAATGTTAAAACTACATTTTGCTAATGTAATCATAAATAATACTAAAACTAATTCAATAAAGACAATTTCTCCGTAGAAGATTACTCATTGGCTTTTCTTCCAAACCGTTATATATAACTTTAGCATTAAAAAACCCCCACATATAGCCAGTCTTCCAGATTAATTACCAGGTCTAATCATCAAGTAAAATTAAAAGGTCTCATCACAACGAATCTAATGAGTCTAAACTCGATGGGTTTACTAGTAAGCATCCCAGGGTTCCAGCTCCCACCTTCGAGCATCACACTCCATCATCAGCTAAGCTCGATAGAAACATATTCTCAAAGGTATTGTCACTACGAGTCTTAATGAGTCCAAACTCGATTGGTTTACTAGTAAGCATCCCAGGGTTCCAGTTCCAACCTTCGATCTTCGCACTCCATCATAAGATCAGCTTGATGGTACCATATTCCCAAATGTCTTGTCACTACGAGTCTAATGACCCCAAACTCTATGGGTTACTAGTAAGCATCCCAGGGTTCCAGCTCCCAGAGCTTCACACTCCATCATCAGATCAGCTCGATGGTACTATAACAATCAGTTCCAAGAAATCTACTTTCGAATAAAAAACCAACACTGAAATTGGTTCACCCGTTTACGCTCCAGGTGGTGAGAGAGAGACACACACACAAGAGTGACTCACACGTCATACTCATAACACCCCTTTTGCCTTCGTCGGGCGGGGGTTAAAAACCAAATCATTATCGACAAAATGCGATTTTGAATTATTGACATATCGATCAAAAGTAATTAGATGAAATAAACTTTCCACGAAATGTTATGTCGACCATTTAAACCGTCGTCTAAAAGACATTCGATAAAATGAACCATCGACGTCGCGTCGACGTGCTAACCTTCGCGAGTCTAAACCGGGGCGCAAGTAGTCTGTGATTATTTCTTAGGTTAACATTACAGCTATCGCTAAGTTTGTGAAATTTTGTAAGGTTCTTGCGTACATACATTATATTTTCGAAAATAAATTGACTAGCTACAGTTAGTATGACAATTTCTTTAAAAAGCTCTCTTAAGGAGTCTGTGCATTTTAAAATATAAATTGCTTGAATGGTTCTTTTCTGTAAAATAAAAATAGTTTGAATATCAGCTGCTTTCCCTCACAACAAGATAACATAGGGCATGACACTATGAAAGTAACTAAAATATACTAGCCTAGATGTAGCCACATCCGTGTTTTGTCTGAATTATTTGATTAGCAGAGATAAGGTCGAAAAAAATTGTTTGGGAGTATTTTCACTAAATTATTTTCGTTCAAAAGGATATACAACTACTACAATGATAGAATTGACTGAGGAAGGTTCATAGAGGTTTGTAGTGAAAGAATTTTTGATAGTAGTTGTATTTTATAAATTAGAAGTGATAAAGTAAAAAAAAACTGGTTTGGTCGTCATTTTAAATGAATAACTCTCGTTCAAAAGGATATATGATCACTACAAACGATAGAACTGACTGAGGAAGGTTCATAGAGGTTTATAGTAAAAGACTTTTGATAGTCGTTGTAAAAATTGGATGTGATAAAGTAAAAAAAAATTGGTTGATTGGTCATATTTTTTACTGAATAATTCTCGTTCAAACAGACATACGATTACTACAAAAGGAATAATAAACTGAGGAAGGTTCGTAGGGGTTTGTAGTGAATTAATTTTTGATAGTTGTTGTAAAAAAAGTTGATTAGAAGAGATAAAGACGAGAAAAACTTGTTTGGGAGTATTTTCATTAAATAATTCTCGTTTAAAGGAACTTACGATTACTACAAACGGCAGTCTTTACTAAGGGAGGTTCGTAGAGGTTTGTAGTGAAATAATTTTTGATAGTAGTTGTTTTTTTATTATAAGAAGTGATAAAGTAAAAAAAAATATGTTTTTTTCATCATTTTTACTGAATAATTCTCGTTCAAAAGCATAAATGATTACTACAAACGATTCTCGTTCAAAAGCATATACGATTATTACAAACGGAGAAATGAACAGAGGAAGTTTCGTAGAGGTTTGTAGTGAATTCATAATTGATAGTTTTTTTTTATTAGAAGTGTTAAAGTGATAAAAAGCTGGTTTGGTTGTCATTTTTACTGAATAATTCTCGTTTAACAGGATATACGATTACTACAAACGCTAGAAGTGAGTGAGGAAGGTTAGTAGAGGTTTATAGTGGAAGAATTTTTGGATAGTAGTTGTAAAAATATATTTATTCAATGTCATAAAGTTAAAAAAACTTGTTTGGTCGTCATTTTTACTGAATAATTCTCGTTCTAAAGGATATACGATTACTACAAATGATGGAATTGACTGAGGAAGGATCGTAGAGGTTTGTAGTGGAAGTATTTTTGATAGTAGTTGTAAAAATATATATATATATATATATTGAAAGAGATAAAGTAAAAAATACTTGTTTGGTTGTCATTTATACTGAATAAATCTCGTTTCAAAGGATATACGATTACTACAAACGATGGAATTGACTGAGGAAGGATCGCAGAGGTTTGCAGTGGAAGTATTTTTGATAGTAGTTGTAAAAATATATATATATATATATATATATATATATATATATATATATATATATATATATATATATTGAAAGTGATAAAGTAAAAAAAACTTGTTTGGTCCTCATTTTTACTGAATAATTCTCGTTAGAAAGGATATACGATTACTGCAAATGATGGAATTGACTGAGGAAGGATCGTAGAGGTTTGAAAATATATTGGATATATATGTCACCGGAAAATAATACGATCCGCAAGTTTATAAATTTCCTAATATTTTTTCTGCAAGTTTATAAATATACTAACCTAACCTAACCTAACATAACCTTACCTAACCTAACCTAGCCTAATATAATCTAGAAGGAAGTTTATAAATTTCCTAGGAAATTTATAAACTTGCGGATCGTATTATTTTCCGGTGACATATATATTGGAAGTGATAAAGTAAAAAAAACTGGTTTGGTTGTAATTTTTACTGAATAATTCTCGTTCAAACAGATATACGATTACTACAAACGTAAGAATGAACAGAGGAGGGTTCGTAGAGGTTTGTAGTGGAAGAATTTTTGTTAGTCGTTGAAAAAAACTTAATCAGAAGAGATAAGTTCGAGAAAAACGTGTTTCAGAATATTTTCACTAAATAATTCTAGTTTAAAGGAATGTACGATTACTACAATCGGTAGACTTTACTAAAGAAGGTTCATAGACTTCGTAGAGGTTTGTAGTGAAATAATTTTTGATAGTAGTTGTTTTTTTATTAGTAGTGATAAAGTAAAAAAACTCGTTTGGTCGTAATTTTTACTTAATAATTATCGTTCCAAAGGATATACGTTTACTACAAATGGAAGAATGAACAGAGGAAGGTTCGTAGAAGTTTTTAGAAGATGAATTTTGATAGTTGTTGAATGACGACCAAACCATTTTTTTTTTACTTTACCACATCTAAATATAAAAAAATACAACTACTATCTATAATTTTTTCACTAGAAACCTCTACGAACCTTCCCTACCAAAGTCGTAGTAGTAATCGTACATTCCTTTAAAAGAGAATTATTTAGTGAAAATACTCGCAAACAAGTTTTTCCCGAATTTATCTCTTCTAATCAATTTTTTTAACAACTATTAAAAATTCTTCTACTACAAACCTGTACGAACCTTCCTCAGTACATGCTATCGTTTGTAATCATCGTGTATCCTTTTGAACGATAGTAATTCAGTAAAAATGACGACCAAACAAGTTTTTTTTCTTTATTACATAAATACATAAATATATAAAAAAAATTACAACTATTATCAAAAAATAGTTCACTACATACATCTCTCTACGAACCTTCCTCTGTTTATTCTTCTGTTTGTAGTAACCGTATATCTGTTTTCAACAGGCAATCCAATTACAATCAAACTTATTACAAACAATACTTTTCAACCAGGGGGAGGGCGTCCTCTAAAAAGTGTTCCGAAGCTATCTTGCTCTCAGTTTTATCTTATCGTCAACAGATGGCACTAGAATCAATTATATTTGGAAAAGTCGATTTTTTATAGTTATCGAATCACAATTTGATTTGATTTTTATTAAGTAGACATTTTAGAGAATACAAATAGTTAAATTTCAACAATAATAATGATAGTCTTAGCGCGAAGAACACTGATTCTTGGCTTCCGTTAAAGTGGCAACAAAGGCGCGTTGACTGACGTGTGTCATTCACAAACAATGGCAACTTTCACTTAAATTTTTGTTTTTGTAGAAAAGAATTCTTTGTAAAAGCTACATACATAATTTAATGCTCCACTATTATGAAAAACTATTAAAAACGATTAAAATATTACAATTCGACCAATGTACCCAGGGACTGATTATAAATCTACAAGACTGCTGCAGCGAGTCCGAATCAGACTTTGATGATGACGATTTAGGCTGTGAACCATTTTAACAAGAATGAAAACGTGTTACAACTTCCTTATGTTTGAAACTTTCAGTAACCTTTGTTGGAATATCGATAATTTATGTCCCCAGGTCTAGTTATGTCAAAGTGACAAGCAGTCATCGATCAAGCTATGCTGGACAAGATATAAGTTGTGTGTTGTTCGTCACTCATGCAAATAGCGAAGTTCTCCCCCCCCCACCCATGTACCCCCTTAATGGGGGCAGACTTAAAAAAACTTGTTACACACGTGTCGCACTTATAAACTACCCACCTGCGGTTAAAAGGATCAAAACATCGGTGTCCTCTCCGATTATTATGACCACATTATGACCGTCTCAAAATTATAACGGTTTCATTTGATTTGGCTGAATCGAACTGAACTAAACCGAATTTTAACTTTTAGATGTTGATTCAACGCAGAATTTAACCCTCTCTATTGAATCGAATGTCATTTTTCGTCCGGCGACGTACCGTTTTTAAGCTACATGCACAAAACTGAAAAAATTGCGAATTTTTGCCCCCAAAAGATGAGCTCACCTCTTGGGATGGTGCAAACTCGAGCATTTAGGGCCAAATTAAGGAATTAAAACGGTTTCCAGCTTGCTGGAAATTATTTCCTCAAAACTCTTTGGGTTGGTTTCTCAAAAACCTAAATGGGTTGTTTATTCACATATTAGATGTAAATGCTTTAAATGTTGTTACTTATGGGTACGTGGCCGACGCCGCACAAAATTAAGTTTAGGAAGAAATTCTTCGAAACTTTTTGCATGGCAGGGGGCCAGCCCTATGAAGATATATTTTAGGAATACTTACCTACCCTTTATGAAACCTTTTCACCAAGCTAACCCTTTATAACCCTTATCTTTCTTGTATTATGCTCATCAATACTAAATATACTATGATTAATTATGTAATTATTATTAATTATGTACTGCTATCTCGTAACTTCAGTCAAATAAATCGACCAGGCTCAATATTGCCTATCGCTAACCATTTTAGTTTATTTATGTATTATTGAAAAAAGTGTTTTCGGGAAACGCCATGGAGTAGATACCTCAAGTCAAAAATTACGCTCTGACGGACACGTGACTTTTGGGTAAACATTCCCGAAGGTGGCGCAGTTCAAAACGGTTGTCGATCAAAACATGTTTTTGTTATTCTCAGATAAGTATCGAGTGACGTGAAGTTTCTAGTGAGTACTCTAAAGCTGGTACCCACCTACCTATTAATTGTTCGTACCTACTATGTGCCTCACATTAAATACATACATAGTACAGCAATGTGCTAGTAACCACTCCTGTATATATAAGCAACTTTACAAAACAACACACTGTATACATGTCATACAACGTTTTTATGGGTTCATTTGTGCAATCAGCGGAGCGAGCTTGCAAGCGGAGCTTGGGTTTATCTGAAATACAAATTTTGTGTGAAATCAGTCTTGTGATGAACTTTTGAGCTTAGAATTATAGTTTTTCGGCATTTTGTTACAAATATTGTATTGTATTGTATTAATGACACCACTCTCATTAGAAGGAATTACCTTCTAATGAGAGTGCCGTCATTGTAATCGTGGAGTAATCCTATATCAACTAAAACACCCTTATGTCGCAAAGCCGGACCTTGTATTCTAAGTTTTACCCTATCCCCAATTGACTTCGAATTCGAGAAACTAAGTTATATAAGTGAAAATAGCAATGTTTAGATGTTCGTGTGTTTGTGCCTCAATCATGCTAAAACGGCTGAACGGATTTGAATGAAATTAAGCACAAAGATAGTTTATGAGCTAGATTAAAATATAGGATACTTTTTATCCGACTGCACCAGAAGGAGGGTAACGTTATCTTGGTAAATAATACTTTCGAAGAACACGCAGTTGAAGTTGCGGGCATCAGCTAGTTCATAATAAGTGGCGATTAGTTCAAATTAATCTCCAATTTTTCCACAGTATGTACCTGTCTTTAACTTGCGAATTGCTAAATCACAAGGCCAATGCCGCGGTAATGTTTGCTCCACTAGGTACCGCCGCAGCCGCTGACACAATGCTAACCTGCGATTATACAAAGTAAAACCGAAGCCATATGGTGGATATTGGGTCGCTGCAACCTGTTGTTTTGGACTTCTTCTTTGGCCTTGTTGTTAAAATACGCAGCAGCAGTATCATATCGCGCTATTACGCAGCGGCAATGGTGTCGGCTGACTTGTAATACGTCACGACACACCCACTTTGAGCAAGCTTGCTTGTTCTTAGTTTCTCTATTTTTGAATTCAGGGAAGGAATAAAATCATAAAGTGCAATGCAAAGTCGTCAAGGCTCGGATCAAGGTTATTGGGTCGTTTACCTTAATCCTAGTTCTTTATTTAGGTACTCATAACATCTCTTTCAACATGATACTGGTGTACCAGGAAGTACTAATGGGATGCTGAAAACGCTTTCAGCGGTTTAAGTTTTACATAATCTTATTGTTTTCTTGGAGACGTCTTTCGTTCATTGATATCTTCTTTCACAAGATAGCTCTTTCATAAAATCTCGATCTATGAAGTTCTGTCGGAATTTGAAAACAGACCTGTCAGATGTGATCACCGACAAAGAGTAGCGAGTGCCGAACTGTTAAGTATAGAAAGACAACCTTGTGTTACAATACAACGGATCCTATCATCTTAGTTAAAATCAATCTTACATTTATTGGACGCGTCCTTCGTCCAAGTCAATGAAAACAAAGTGATGACTAATTTACAAAACAGATTGATGATAATATGATTATAACAAACAAGCCACTTGAACGTCGCATAGTTCAGGAAGTCTGTAAACAAGTTGGTATGCAATGTCGTTTTGTTTACAACTCTTTCGCTCTATGACGAAGTGTGTTGTGACTGCGTACCAGCAGGGTAGATAGAAAATTGTAGGAAAACAAGGTGTGGTAATTCAGTGTGATAAAAAATGAGGCATCGTAGTAAATATCCTAGTGGGAACGTATCAAGACGGTAACGAGATAGTTGAGAGATACGAAAGAAATACCGGCTAAAAATTTACAATAGGCTAAGGCCGGCACGCCACATATTTAAAATTCGCTTTTTCAGTAGTCAAGGTTCCCAGAAGAGCTAGACTAAGGTTTAAAGATAAAGATCAATTGTGGCTCGGGTTAAGACATTGAAAAAGATCGCCGTACAGTTTGCTGTAAAAGGCAAGCTAACTTTCGCAATCTGGTGGTGAGGTGAGGCGACATCACGCCATGCACGCGCGATCGACTGCTCTGTCTTCCGATTTGGTGGGGGAAGCATGTTCCACAGATCGCATGTTCGTGTTTTGCCTTATCGGTTATATTTTCCTACCATAGTAGGTACATGTGCACAAAACACTGGCGGATGCCGACGTCATATATTATCGTCAGCTGGCTAGCACGGCTATCATCGTGCACTGTCGTGCCCCCTTTCTGCCAGCCACAGTTCACTGGTAGAGTCGACGCGAGATCCACGCGTCGAAATCTTACCTGTATCACAGTGCGCGAGTTTCAATAAAAAAATAAAGCGTTAAAAAATAACATGTGTATTCTAATGAATACTAAATAAGTGATCGGTGCCTTTGGGAATTTCAGGAAGAAGCTTAAAGTTTTTGCTGACCGTTTAACTGAAAATCATGCAAAGGTATCGTACATGTTTTAGTACAGTAGTAATCTGCATACATGCATCTATGTAAGGTGAACGGATAGATAATTTAAACCAGCCTGTGTTTGGATGTTGTCCCAATTACAAATATTTGGAGATTTATTAATCTTAGTTGTGTCGAACTCGGTTCTTTATATATTATCTATATTGTTTGCAATATGTAGTTGTTGTATTTCTATCTTTACTGTTTTATTTTTGTTTGAAATTATTCATACTTGACTTAATATATTTTAAGGAAGTAAAGGACTCCAATGCTATTCAAATGATTGCACGTCCTTTCGTAAGAAGGTACGATGGAAGCGAATTTTCCACACGTGTTTAACGATGCGGTCCGTTTCATAGCAAACTTTCTCTTGTCATTGTTTGAGACCACCCGTAATCGGTTTCGGTAATCAATCTTCTTTGACGTCACATCTTTCTACGTTCAGTCTCGTCAATGTTTCCAAGTTCTTGGTTCTCACCTTGTGTTGGGGCGGTAGAACTTGTTACCCTACGCTCTATTGGATAATAATTCCACTTGCTATCTTACTGACACCTGCCTTTGCGACTTTATCCATTCTACCTTAGAGAGGTGTATCTATCAGCGTAATATTATTTCTTGTTGAAGCAGCACGTGTCGAATCATTATCATTGGACTTGAACCTTGGGTCTGCGATGTGATTTGTACTAAGAAAATGCGGTGTGGTATCTACTATTATAATAATAATACCTTGAACACTAGTTACACGCATTAATCTAGCCCCAAACTAGGATTCCCTGTATCTTGGGTACTAGACGACGATACACATACTTATACAGATAAATATTATACTTAGATAGATAAACAACCATGACTAGGGTACAAACATCCGTTCTCATCAAAGAATTATTTGTCCCCACCGGGATTCAAACCCGGGACCCTTGGCTTCGTAGGCAGGGTCACTGCCGACTCGGCCATTCGGGTCGTCACTGTAGATAGATCGGTCTGCTCACTATTTTGTTCCATTCCATATAATTTTGCCTGGAAGCACTCAACTCTCTTAACCATTTTGAGTGGCCGACTGTTCTCAGAATACGCACATTACATAACGCATTATTTTTTTCGAATCTTCGTCATTACTTGGTTGAGGTACTATCCCGACCACTGAATCTCCCACCGTGATGTTATAATTGCAGTTTGCAGCTAACAACTAAAATATTTCGGTTACTGCATTCTTCTTGTTCATTACGTTTAGTCCATTCTACAACATATGCCTCCTGTACGGTGTCAGTCAATTTGCTCTGTGTCCAGTCTGGTTCTAGTCGTGTGAGTTCACAATACACGATACCTACGTTATCGCTGGATATTATATTGTTTCCACATGTTTATAACCAGAACACAAGGAACCGCAAACAATGAGAACATGAAATAAGTACCTATCCAATACTAGGTTTTGCTGACCTAATATATACATATTTATACCTATGCAGAATTTGGCGGCCCGACTCAGTTATTGCTTTAACAATAACATTGTAATGGCAATTAACGTAAACTTTTCCTAACTCTTTATTAATCTGTGGTTTTGGTCGTTTATTAGGTACATTTAAGACTTATAAATATTCTGTACGTAAGTACTTATAAATATTCTGTACTGTATTATAAGTAATTGATTATCTACCTGGTATGACTTTAAGTTCTGTCCCAAGTTTTCGATTTCGGATAATTTGAAATAGTATGACTGTTACTGACCAATTGTTTAACTGTGACCTAAAAAGGGTTCGGTGTTTTGGAAAACCCTTACTTGATCGCATCAATTCTTTACGTCGGGTATACCTAAAGCGTAGATTGACTAAGTCGCGTTAAGTCTAGTCATAATGCGAGTAGGCCTAAAGCGAAATAGGACAGCTGATATTTTGACCTACAGATTTGTTGGTCTATAGCGAAATAGGACAGCTGTTATTTTGACATACAGAGTTGTAGGTGTAAATACTTATTATTAATTTTTGATGAGCGAGTGGATATACGTATGTTAGTGTCAACAACCTATTGTTTACTTTTTAAAGGTAGTATACTTACTGTGTCGGGGGTTTTTCAATTTTAAAGTACACGGACACTTTCCCATAGAACCTTGGTAGTTGGAATTTTTCATAAACCAAATATATATCAAATGAAAGTTATGATCATGAGCCATCTAAATATATTTTATTTAGATTTTTAAACAACTCCGTTTTTTTGTCACTTTTGTATGAAAAGATTTAATAGGGTCACAAAATGTATGGATTCTAGCATAATTTTAAATTAAGTTTTTTAAAAAACGGAGGTTTTGAAAAATCTAAATAAAATATATTTAGATAATCCATAATCTTAGCTTTCATTTGATATATATTTGGTTTATGAAAAATTCCAACTACCATAAATGTCCGTCACCTTTATAAATATGACTAAGGAGTTGTGATCATTAAGCGAATACTCACAGTTAATTACTTTTAAACAGTTTATTTGGTTTTGTTTTAATTATTATAATTAATACTAAAAAAACTAAACTTAAAAATAATACTTGCCTTTGCACTTAAAATAAAATTATGTCTCAAACAAAATTTGAAAAAAAAACATAACTAAACTTAAAAATAATACTTGACTTTTGCACTTAAAATAAATTATGTCCTAAACAAAACTTGAAACAAAAACCTCAAGATTAATCACCGTAATTATTAATTAAGTCTTTCTTAGTTTCAATCATTGTTTTTAAAAGGTATAACGGACTTATTTCATACGAAATACGAATACGAAATTCAAAAAGGACAAATTACGTCCCATTCGCGTATTTAACCGCCTATGCCAACCTTCGAGAGAATTGTTTGTCCGGTGTACTTCGCTGGCACAACTGATGATTTCAGTTAATTTGGACAACCACTGTTTTGTAACCATCGAAATTATCATTATTTTCCTCAGCTGCTTCTATGGCTCCTTCCAGTTTAATTTCCTGCCAAACTGCTTGTATGTAGTTGGAGGGTAACAGTGGTAGATGTGCACACAGATTGGTTTTCCGTTTGCCCGCCGTAGACCTCAACAAACCCAGTTTTTCAGCCTTTGCAAATACCGCCTTAGAAAAAAGATAGTAGCATCCTGTTTCTGTTAACAGCATAGAACACTCCATATAAGTGCTAATTCAAGATACGACGAAGAAGACTGCATTAGTTCAGTGTCAATTGTCGTTTAGGCATAACGCGATTAGGGCTTGTACAGATTTAGTCTGGTAAAGATTTAGCACTACTGAGAAATAGGCAGTCTACTAAATAGTCCAATATATTTCTAGGCCTACAGATCTTTTATTATGACATTTAGGCATAACGCGACTTAGTCAATCTACGCTTTAGGTATACCCGACGTAAAGGGCATCAATCCTAGCTGGAGAGATGGAGTGTGGTGTGAAAGACAATCGTGTCGCAATCAACGCGCTGCACAAGTGTAACAAAATACCAGTCGACATTTTCAAAGCCTTTTGATAAAATACTATCAAAAGACTCCCTGGGATGTTCTCTATCGATAACAAACCCAAAAGAGACCGTCCGCGAATTTCAAGGACGCCAGCAGCGATTAAAGCCAATGCCGAGCGAATTCTCACCTCAAACAGAAACATCATGACTAGAGAGATGAAAACACAGCATTAGAGCGACCAGAGCTAAGAAGTAGTGGCAGCCGCATGCGAAGTTTGAAGAAAAGATGAAGCTGCAAAATTATCGAGTACTTATACCCCGCACATCTCTCAAGAAGCCCCTGAGATGGCTGCCAAAGTGAAACGAGGGCACCACCCGCCCTCAGTGATGGTTCAGTTGGGGTCTCGTACGAGGGGCTGAGCTTCATTTCTGCAGGCATCGTCTAAAATCACCGACAGAAAGGGGTCCGTCATTTTGGAGCCTTTGGTCAAAATACTGATCCAAACTTTATTTCCAAATTCCAACACACAGCACTTGCAACCAAAGCGCAAACTACGTAACGCTGGATTAAGGACAATTTACCCGTTTTTATTGCCGCCACAGATTGCCCCGAAGGCAGCTCCAATCTTAACCCTCAGACTACTATGGGATGTTTTAGAGGAAAAAGCCAACTCGAAGCTCATCAAAAAATCAAGTCCTCAAAGCGTAACTTGGTGGCGGCAGTGGTGTGGCCCGACCGTTTGAAGCATTGTGTACAAGCAAGAGGGGCATTTAGAATATTTTGTATATTTATCTGATAAAATAATAAATAATTATTAATATTATTGAAATATATTTTGGTTTTTTCAAATATGATTTAGGCACAACATTCCTTGGGACAGAATGATTAGCTAGACTGAGTACATATGAAAATAGTTCCAATCGTTGTTACCATGTTTTTGTGTTGTATTTATGATGAGCTTTCCCTAAATGCTCATGTACCACAATAATATATATTTAAAAAATCTTGTTCCATTTTTATTTGTATTTAAGAATATTTACCCGTCAATTACCAACAAACAACTGAACTACTAAAATTAATTCCACTTAAGGCGCGTGTATTGGTAACATTGGCAACTCGATTCGTGGTGTTTGAAATCTTGGACGAAACCTTATTAAAATAAAGTCCTTAACAGCTGACGCTGCAACATGGCTGTAATGTCAGTCGCTGCAGCAAATTAGTGGGAAAGTTGTGTATTTTTCTATATATTCTTCAAATCCACTTATTATTTCATAAAGTCAATCAGTTTCAAGATATTTTGAATAGGTACCTAGTTTTTGACACAAGAATTTCAATATTATTTTACATACCAAGAAAGTTTTTGGTTAAAAACATCAATTCAGTTTTTTTTTATCATATAGTTCCGATTGACATGTGATGTTTTCAAACCTACAAATAGCGCTTCAAAAGACGTTGAGTATTTTCAAATGCTCATCTTTATAAAGCGCTATTCTCAGGAGACACTATCCAAGTTACTTTTACACATATTTCGAAACAATTTTCCTTTTTTAGGTGATCCAATTTTTGCTGGTTTTAGGTAAAAATAGACTAAATTTAATAAGTATTTAAAAACAAAAAAGAACCGACCACTACAAAAAAACTCACAACAAAAGCCTTATGAGGAAACTAAATATCACGTGTTTACTTAATGTTTTAGGGGTAGAGATTATCTTTCATGACTCGTCTGTGCTTTGTCTGTCATTCAGTCAAACAGCGTTTTATTAAGTAAATCAAATAAGTTTTATTAAGTAGATCAAATACGTTTTATTAAGTAGAACAAATAAGTTTTATTAAGTAGATCAAATAGAGTTTTGATGGTATATGGTTGTGTCCAAAATTTCAACCACCATGAATCGAGTCGCTAATTTTACCTTTACCCGAGCCTTAACTTGACATCACGCGAATTAGTTCAACAGTTGTCGAATTGCAAGAGGATATGAAAACAGCAATGGACATATATTCTACAAACCAATATATAACAGTTGTGATTAATGTGGGTTTAATCCTTTGTTTACCAAGCTAATGCAAGAAATGAGCCCGAAGCCAAATTACGGAATGACATAACATGTGACAACAAACAGCAAACAGTATTTCCATGGAAGAATTCATGCCCACGCAAAATACCTAGCGATAGCAAATAAACAAGCGATAAAGCTATCCATTGTGATAATCGATAGATAGGTGATTGACGGGTCAGGTTGATAACTTTAGTCGCTAATTAACTTTGTTATTTTGTCTGTCACCACTTAGGTGTGAGAGCTAGACTTGGCATTGCCTTTAACGAACTGACTTCACTAATGAGAGTTCATTGGCATATTTTCATTTCACAGACGAAAAACTTTGTTTATTTCGCTGGCTACTTCCCGCAACATCAAACTATACTATAGTATCATATTCTTGGCTCGCTACCTGTTACGACAACAGAAGATAGGTAGGAAATTTTATTGGATTATTCTTGTGGATTAGTCAGAGCGTCGTAGGGCAGAGTCCCCAAGTCACGCGTCGACCGCGTGCGTACCGCGAAGAGTCTTCAATGTCATGGCTCGTTGCTAGCTTGGCTTGGGGTGAATGAATCCGCGCCAGTACCGGCCAGTTTTTGCTTATGCCCTCTTGCCACAAAAGGTTGTTGAGTACCTCGCTCTTACTTTAAGTTTGTTCTTTAATCTATTCGCGCTATAAAATTATTGAACACACAGATGCTTTGAGGTGTATCAGAACGTACTCTATATTTTTATAGTGTCGAATGCGTGACCTGATTTCGTCGGGACTGAAATAGTTCGAAGTAGTGGTGTACCATGTTTCTCAACAGTGTTCGTGTACCGCCATTGCCTAGTTGCCTTCGCCCTGGCTGGTACTGGTATCTCTATCGCGCAACGTTGGGCAACCTCCTGAGTGCACAGTGCATCGTCCTAGTTTAGCTGGCTGATATCGCCGACTCATCAGATTAGTCATCATGTGGTATCCTAATATGCGTGACATTTATTCATTGTTTATGAATATCCCTTAAATATGTCTCATCCATATCAAGTAATAAAACTTTTATCGTACCAACATATTTATGATATTAGGAGATTCTACGTGATAAGTAGTCATTTTTCTGCTGATAAATGTTCGTTATCTAACGATTTCTTAACATTGAGCTCGTGGTTTCACTCCAAAGCATGCTTAATAATATTTCAAGGGCAGATACTTAATAATAAATTCACGTAACCGGATGGCATAAATATGTAGGTACTTGTTTTCTTTTTTCAAGTCTTCAAATAAAATTCATCATGTGTGTGTCATCGTGTCGACTTTCTTCAGCGTAATCACCAAACTAAAACTAAGACTAATTAAAATGCACGATAAACAACTGTTTTACCTTCTGTAATTACGCCCAAAGATTATTTCCACACAAACACATAAAGCATTCACGATATCTGCCACTCTTATTATTTAATTTCCTTTGTTGCAGATCACGAAGCGTTTAAGTGGAAGTCGTATCTCAAAATGGGGTAATCTTTGCCCATTAGTGACTAATTGACTATCGCAGTGATCAACAAAAAAATACTTTATAGTGGATATATTTCTGATAATCAGTGGTAAATCAACGGCCGAAACATGTATTCTATGAACTATATTGGCAAGTTCATTGCGAACTTCCGCGACTTCTACAACGAGATCAACGGGGCGACATTGACAGGTGCCATTGACGTGGTGGTGGTGGAGCAGCCAGACGGCAGCTTCACCTGCTCGCCCTTCCACGTGAGGTTCGGCAAGCTGGGAGTGCTGCGCTCGAGGTTCAAAGTCGTAAGTATTCTATGATTTACCCGGTTGAAGAATCCGCCAGATTGCATCAATATCTTGTTAAAGGTTATTTACTTGCGCAAAAACGATCCGTTTCCTATTTCTTGCAGAATTTTCTCTCTGATTTTTTAAAGCATTTCATCTACCAAGAGTTTGTATGCCTCTTGCTTGACAAAAGATTTGGTAATTATTTCCACGGTTGTTTATTCATCATTTACATTCGTCATCCTGACTAATATCATTGCTTGACGTAAATAATCGTTTACTTAACGGAACGG
This sequence comes from Argyresthia goedartella, assembly GCA_949825045.1. NCBI lineage: Eukaryota > Metazoa > Arthropoda > Insecta > Lepidoptera > Argyresthiidae > Argyresthia > Argyresthia goedartella. Next base: position 21,092,634 of record OX463810.1, read on the forward strand.
GGTCCACATGTGTAACTTTTATGACTACCTGTTTATTTTAGTTAAGGAGCTTAGCGAAATTGTTATCACGTCAATATCTTTTTCTGGAGACTTCATATAGTCTCGGTCAGTTGTTTTAGTAAAACAAGGAGGAAGGTAAAGCCTCTCATAGCCCATCGATCATTTAACTCGCTCTGCAAACATTTCTAGCCATCACTTTAAATATTTGTCGTGCCGGTAGACCTAGTGCTGTCATTATTGGCAAGCATTGCGATCAGATCAAAAGTAATTGCAACACCGTTGCAACAGAGTGGTCCTTGCTAGATGTATATATAAAGATAAGGATAAATTTAGGTAGATATTTATATAAACTTAACATAAACATTTATGTACAGCCACATACATTGCATCTGGCCCCACACTAGGATACCCTCTGTCGTAGGAACCAGAAATAGCCGCTGTAAACATCCAAGACCTGGGTATTAGGGCTTCCAAATTTTGGGTTCTCTGACTTCCGGTATTTTGAACGGTATATGAAAAAAAAATACCGGTATTCGAGAAATACCGGTATTTTTGCAAAATATGTAGAATTTTAGTAAAATTACTAAAATATCGCTTAAATACCGTTATTTATTCAAAGTTACAGAAAAATATCAAAAGACATTAAAGAGACACAAAAATTAGTACTTTTAGCACATTTTAGATCAAATTAAACCTAATAAAAACATTACAACATAATTAGTACTATGACAGGATAGTTATTTCTGATCACTGTTGTTTTTGGTACACATATTGTTATATAAATGAGATCATAATCTGAGATCAACAGCTACAAAAAATACACAGGACAATACAAAACACAAGACAAGCATGAGTACTTTCAGTACTTTAAGATCAAATTAAACATAATACTAAGATAATTATTGCTATTGCAGGATAGTTCAAGAATCACTGTTTTCTTTGATACATATAGGTAACTATATAAACGAGATGAGATCATAATGTGAGATCAATAAGTACAAAAACACACACGGGACAATACAAATACAGTACTTTAGTGTATACTTTGAAATCATAATAAACTTTTATTGCACAAGTACACAATATTATTGTTTTTAGGTACCTCTGACTGAATCAGTATTGTTTTTGATAGTATGAACGCAAGAATAATATTGCATCCAATGTGTTATCACCCAAAGAGCTTCTAAGTCTGGAGCATATGAAGCCTGCTGCTGAAAACGCACGTTCAGGTTCAACGCTACTTGATGTGATCTACTTTAAATATTTATAGCATTTGTTCAAGAACAAACCGCGTTCACTGCCATTCTCGTACATTGCCATCTCAACCCTTAACACACTCTGAGTATCCGTGTTTATGCTTTGCACGCCTGCTGGTTTCGGTACTTTAATGGCTTTTTTAATCTTCAACGCCAACTTTTGCTTCGCTGTTAGTTCGGTGGCATTTGTGCAAGTCTCAACGTCGTTGTCACAGTTGTCAGTGTTATAATTAAAGTCTTCACGACCGCCTTCTCCTGACGACAATCTGGTGATCAATCTATGTAGTGCCGAAAGCATTTCATCTGATGTTGGTCTTCTGAATGTTTCTGTGTCAGTCTGAATATTGGCAATTGGAATGAATCTTTGTCGTGTAAATATAACAACGCAGCAGTCATGTCATGGAGTCGCCGTTGTTGAATTCGAACTTTTAACTGTTTGATCAGGTTGTTGCTGATGCTATTGTTTTGTTCCATCAAACTATCTATCATGAAATGAAGTGCAGCATCCGCAGTGATTAAATTTGCATCACGCTGACAGAGTGCTTCAACCGTCGCGTTGATAACTTCTAGAATGCCATGCAAGCAGCGAAGAATATGAAGCTCAGTTTGAGTAACAGGCCATTGTATCTGTAGATCAGAGCAATATTGATTAATACTTTTGTGCAGCTTCAAAAACCGTCCAACATATCGCTCATGCTGCTCCACCTTGTCTGGCAATCTAAGATCAGATTCATTTCGTGACCGTATTCTTGACAGACATATTTTTGGAAGATGTCATTTTTAGACGGTGATTTTCTGATGGAACGGATGAATTTCCTTATCTTTTCAACAGTATCCTTATACTGGAAAACCTTTTCAGGTCCAGCATTCGTGTGAGGTTCAACTTCAAATGCATCATCATTAACATTGTCTTCTTCAGTATCTTCATCTTCACTCACCATTTCATCATTTGATTCAGAGCTGTTATTGACTTGCGCGAGAGGATGATCTTTAAACTTGTATAGGGAATCAAGTACTGCTAGCTGTATCCCGTGCGCCATGCATAGTTGGTGCTGCCCTCAAAACAACCTCCCCATTTTTATCATTACGCTAGCGCCATCTGTCACTAAACAAACTATGTCATACAGCATCAGTCCATACTGAGCTAACCGTTCTTCTAAATAGCTCAATCCTGCTTCAGCCGGCATGCTCGCTATGATTCTCAATAGACCAAGGTTTTTGAATTGGACTTCGCCAAAATCTCCATGCAATACGATATTCATGTATCTTCTATTGCGTGTCGATGTCCATTCGTCTAATGACGCTGCAAATCGGTCACCGTTTGTCTTCAGTTTTACCGTACAAATACCGGAACTACCGGTAGAGATAAAAATCTACCGGTGTTTTTTAGTAGCTTGTTTAGGTCCGATACACCGGTACTATGGTACACCGGTACACCGGTATGGACGCCCTACTGGGTATTATAAAGTGATAGAATAAAATACATGGGTTGTGGGTTTACAGAACTCATAGGTATTGATTTAGCACATTTTCACTACACGATCCCTCCCCTGTAGATAGATCATCCTTCATGAAGGGTAGAGACCAGGCAGGTGGTAGGGTAGGGACCGGGAATGTTTTGTCATGGAGTTCGGACAGGCGGTAGAGTGGGGTTCGGGCAGGTAGTAGGGTGGTCGAATGGACCCTGCAGACAATTACAGAGATATCTCAGACTTCGCCACAGCCGTGCAGAGAAATCAGGACGTCGTGATGAAGGACTAAGCCATCAGAGACATTGCAGTAGGGATAGTAGGGAACTAAAAATGCCCTTGCCGGCTTTCGCTCTGTCTGTTCTTGCCTACAGGTCGCATTTTTCAACAGATTTTGACGTAAATTGGCACTCAAGTTCCTTGTTCCTTGATATTATATATATTATATTATGATATTTATTATTATTTTTTGTCGGTCGCGATTTTTGGGTGGGGGGAAAGGAAATCCTACACAAGATGTTGCGAAAAAAAACAAAAGGGATGAGTGGTGGGGGAAGCACTTCGGGTTCAAAGTCAAAGTCAAAGTACTTTATTACTGTAGATATTTACATATACTTAGCAAACGTCAATTTTGCCTCTTCTCTACATTGGACCACTGTGGGAGAAGGAGGGCGTAGAAACTCCCACAGATTGATTTTTAGATCTCTTTTAAAAAAATAGGTTGTGCTTAACTATTACAAATATGAAAAATTTAATTATTATGATTAAAAGCAGGAATAAATAATTACACAATTATTAACAGCAAGGCCTGTGTTGAGCTAGATTAACCCCATACAGTCCTGTCATTTAAGTAATCTTGAACATTGTAATATCCCTTTTTTGACAAAGTCGCTTTAACATGCTTTTTAAACTGCTCAAATGGCAATTTAAAAATCTCCAGAGGTATCTTATTAGTAGAGAATGCACTGACCCTTGAAAGAATTGGTAACCTTCGCGAGTCTAAATCGGGGCGCACACAGTCTGTGATTATTTCTTAGGTTAACATTACAGCTATCGCTAAGTTTGGAAAATGTTGTAAGGTTCTTGCGTACATACATTATATTTTCGAAAATAAATTGACTAGCTACTGTTAGTATGTCAATTTCTTTAAAAAGCTCTCTTAAGGAGTCTGTTCGTTTTAAATTATAAATTGCTCGAATAGCTCTTTTCTCTAAAATAAAAATAGTTTGAATATCCGCTGCTTTCCCCCACAATAAGATACCATAGGACATCACACTATGAAAGTAACTAAAATATACTAGCCTAGATGTAGCCACATCCGTGCTTTGTCTGATGTTCCTAACAGCGTAAGCCGCAGAACTTAATTTACCAGCCAATTTATCTATGTGGGGTCCCCACTGCAATTTGCTATCAATGGTTATTCCAAGAAACTTCGTATCATTTACTAATTCTAACGTGCTGTTGTCTAACACTAAACTGGTCTCAACTTGCCTGACATTTGGAAGTGAGAACAATAAATTATTAACTATGAAGCAATTCAAGGTAGACAATACACCATTAACATCATCAAAATCTGCTTTTTGTCTTTCAATTTTGAAGACCATTGAAGTATCATCAGCAAATAACACTATGTCAGTTAATTTCTCCACCATTAAAGGCAGATCCTTAATATATATCAGGAACAAGAAAGGACCTAATATGGAACCTTGTGGAAGCCAATTTTTACACCGGTTATTTTTGACCCCCCTGTAACTATGTTGTAGATAAAGCTAGACGATTCAATTCAATTTTCTGTGACACCAGCCGTTAAAATTTCCGTCATGTTGTCGCTGACTGACTCATCATCATCGATCATCAAAATTCTAATGTACTTCTAGCGGACCTACAAGCTTAAAAATTTAAACAAGCGAGGTCTACTGTTCTCACAGAACACAAGTATACAAACTACTGAAGAAGACTGATTGAATACGAACGATATACACTTCTGGACACATCTATTGGCCCACCTTGCATTTTGAGTTTAGTTTGGTCCTAGCTAAAAAATTATATTAGGCCGAGCAAAAAGTTTTTATGCAGTTTTGAACCTGGCACATTCATAATTTTATTTTAGTCTTTTTTAAAATTCCGAACACAGAATTTAAAGAAACAAAAGACAATTTAGAGCCTGTTCGTTGATATCAAACAATCGAATACTAAGAAAAATTTGATTTGGAATTGGTTTACTTGGATTTAATTCTTGAAAGTTTGATTTTTCTCTTTTGTTTTGCAACAAAACTTACTTATTCTTGACATTAAGGTGAGGTTCTATCAATAATCTATGGATACTTCGCCTGAAGTCGCCGCCCAAGCTGTGGCACTTATTCAGGCCGGACACAGCCAAAGAAATGTGAGTGCTCAACTTAATTTAAGTCGATCTTCGGTCCGAAATGTTTATCGGAGGTACCTAGAGACTGGCGGCTTTGTTCGTCGCCAAGGAAGGCCACGATCTCGGGTCACAACTGAGAGGCAGGATCGGTTCATCGTTACGACCAGCTTGAGAAATCGTCACCTTACCCTCCATTGAGATATAAAACCACTTCGCGACTTCCACGGAGTAGCTGCGAGCGCTCGAACTGTTCAGAGAAGGTTAAAGGAACGCGACATGGTACCACACAAGCCCGCTAATAGCCCCAAACTAACGCGAGCCCACCGCATGGCGCGCCTTCATTTCGCGCGCACTCATTTGAATTGGACTCCGCAGCGTTGGAGCCGTGTCCTCTTTACTGATGAGTGCAAAATTGCGTTACACGGCTATGATGGAAGGAAGAAGGTCTACCGACGCAAGGGAGAGCGTTTTGCACAATGCTGCTTTGAAGAGAGGGTTGCTTATGGCGGTGGATCATGGACTGTCTGGGGCGGTATATCCGCGAGTAGCAAAACTCAAATTGAAGTTGTTACGGGACCACGGCTGCCAACATTGAATGCTCAAAGGTACATTCGTGAGTGCTTAGAACCTCACGTAATGCCATACGCGGACTATGTGGGCCCTAATTTCCTTCTTATGCATGATAATGCAAGAGCCCATATGGCCGGCATCGTCAGGGAATATCTTCGGGATGTGAACATCGCAGTTATAGACTGGCCAGCCAAAAGCCCAGACATGAACCCGATTGAGCACATGTGGGACGAGCTCAAAAGACGTGTTAGGGCACGTCAGCCAGCTGCCGAGACGATGCTAGAGTTGAGAACTGCAATAGAACAGGGATGGGAAATGATCCCCCAAAATTTCATAGAGCGGTTGATAAACTCTACGCCTAATCGCAAGAGAGCTGTCGTAGATGCCCATGGAGGCAATACGCGTTATTAATTAGACCTTTGTCTCTGATAAAACATGTTTTTTTATTCAAAAATAAACCTTTATCTTTGATAAAACATGTTTTTTATTCAAAAATCAACTGCATTCATCAAGGCGCATACCCGACTTGATAGGCGTAATTTGTGTTATGGTATGTTGCACCGGTTAGATCTATTATCATCCAACAACTCTTGTCGTTATGTTTATCATTAATCTCGCATATGTTTATGCCACTGGTAGCAGTAAAATGTGTGGTGTCGCAAGTCAGCCCAAATCAGAGCTCAGTCGAGAAATTATTAAAAGCCACTGACGAATCAGATACATCTAATATGCAGATCAATTAAATGGTAATGAGTGGTAATGACATATGTGGCCTAAAACAATTACACACTGTACTGTTGAATCTGTAGCTCGGATTGACTGCGGTTGTGTTAACTACTTGATAGTATTCCTATTTAAATATTTCTCAAGTGCACACGTTTAACTTTATGTCAATAGATGACCTTACTGGCTTGCGACATGGCCTTCCGAAATGCCGCGCCTCTGTTATTCAAAAGATGTAATGTAACGAACTAATGTGACCGACATTTCATTTGAATATGTGTGGCGGTTAAAGAACGTTTGCAGACTGGTTTTGATTGTCATTGAAGACATCCTTTGAATTTTATAATAACGCGAATTATAGTCATAAGAATGTTTATCAGCCAACCTTGTGAATTTAGTTGTTGTACTCATTAACCTCACGCAGCAGTGAATACGCTTTTTCATAACTACCTAGCAATCACGCTTGCTCGCATGCAATACCTTAGCCACTAAACAACCTGGGGGAAAATTCAAATGAGACTAAAATACTGCGGATAGCAACATTCGCCCTCGAAGGCCACTTATTAAGTATGCCAATAAATAGAATCAAAGTTCATATTGATATTCTTTATTGCGCAGAAAATATAGAGGTACAGGCAGTAACAATAAATGTTATAAGCAAAGTTGAGCTTATCTCTAAAGAGAGATTTCTTTCAGCAAACCTAGGCAACACAGAAAGTTGTCTACTTCCAGGAAACGTTTCTTCTATTGAAGTGGTTTCATACAATTTATTACTACGTAACATATGTACATTAATAAGCTTTGTATGGACTATTATGTAATGATTACAATGCTTACTTAGTGTCCAGATAATGCGATGACTAAGCTGTTCGTCGATGAATGCTCTTCGGACCGTCGTCGCATGCGCACGTCAGAAGATTACACGCGTTAATTCGCAGAATCTACGTCAGATAAATTCTTGGTGATTGTTTGTGAGAGCATGTGAGGGGTAGCGATAGCTCGGGCCGACATCACTAGCTAGATGTCTATCTACGAGTAGAATGTTCTACAATGGAGAGACGATCGCGTTATTAATAAAATTATATCCATTACTGCATGACTGACTGCTACAGACCCAGAACCCAATACATTAAATTATGTTAAACTCGCGCGCACTCGCGAGTTGACGAATAACTCAAATCGCGGAGACGCGTCTTGGATTTAATATGAATGAATGAATTTCCATAAGAATCCGTCACCTTCAAAGGCATGATATTTGGAATCTTAATGGCCATATTGAGAACATTCTGCTGATGTCATGGTCTATTTTAATTATCCGCTAGTTTTATTTAGACTGTTAGGAAGCGTCCACTTTGCCAAAAAAAGGCGGGAGTCGCCGTCTGACGGATTTACTCTAAAAATTGGAGTACCGCCAAATGTGGATTAGTCTTATGCCCAAGAATGTACCAACAATTTGGCATATCATATTCTATTTCTTTATCCGTTCACCGGCCATTTTTTCACAACGGGGAATGGGTCTTTCCCAAGGTTCAAGACAATAAATCCACATTAGATGTTGACGTCAAACGTAACGTAACCTCTCGACGCCTACACTGACACCAAATATTTGTTTTCACGTTTAAGAACCTCTCGTGTCGTAATCTTGAGAGACTACATATCTGCTTGCGTTTACATAAAAATACTGGCCAAGTGCGTGTCGGACTTCGCATATTTAGGGTTCCGTAATAAATATAGAATATAAGCCAAAAATATCTGATACATCTAGTCAAAATAACGCTATCATTTTTCACCAGCAAATAATTACTTTGGTTTTCATAGTGTTGAATGAATGACAAAGTTATATTTGCGGTTTTTAATAAATGTTTTATATCTTAAAAAATGATTATTTTATTTTGTTCAAACCAATTTTTGTTGAAAGTGCTTATTAAGATACATACTATATATATTTTTTAGATTTTTTAATCTCTTAGTTTAAAAGTTAGAGGTGGACACATTTTTTTCCACTTTGGAAGGGTCTGTCTCTTTAACGATTTACTTTGAGGAAAAATGGTTTCAGGAACCTCTACGTCAATTTTAACCTTATCTCTAGATAAGACAGCCCACACATATAGGTTTGATGAAAAAAAAAATTGGTTTCAGTTCCATGTATTAATTAATCCCTCCTTAATTTTGTTTTTTTTCAAGTTTTGTATAAAAATTGTAAAGCGTTTCACAGAATAAATCTACATACCAAGTTTCAACTGTGTAGTCCTGATAGTTTCGGAATAAAATTGCTGTGAAATACGGACGGACGGACAGACCGACGAAACTATAAGGGCTCCTTGTTTTCTCTACGGAACCCTAAAAACGCCTACATATAATTAATTCTTTAGGTGGACTTGGAGCTAAATGGAGAGCCGTTGCCAATCCACATGAAGCTTGGGGAATCTGGAGAGGCTTTCTTCGTAGAGGAAGTGGGAGAAGACGAGGCTGCATATTCTGCCCACCTCGCCACCTCACCCATACCGGCAGGGAGGTTCGAGGAGCTGTACGAGCCAAGAAGAAGGAACTCCCTGTCGGCAGTGGAGCCCGATCATGGACAAGCTTCTGACTATACAAAGAGACGGTAAGCCGCTGCTATTATCTAGCTAGGATATAAACTAGAGAAGTCCATTTTACCTTTTGCACCAAACACTATATGCTGGTGGCAAACAATTTGTGCTGTTCTTTTAGACAAAAGCTGAAATCGGATTCCGATAATCGGTATCTTTATATTTCAAGGCCTTATCAAAGTAAGACTTTGTGGTTACTCGTTTAAGTAATAATACATTGTTGTAGAGGCTAGAAAGTAAGCAATAGATGAACGATTGAGTTTGAGGACCCAGCCTTGGCGAGGCCTTTTGTACTCTTGGCTGAGACATTACATGGTGCTTTTCACGACTACTGCGAGGAAATAAATTTAAATTACAGTTTTTTTATTTTTTTTATTTCGTTTTTGAACTCCCTCTGGCGTAGATCGCTTCTTGCAAGCATTCTTGCAAGCCATGCGTGCCTTTACCGACGTCACGGCATAACGCACGCTGAACGCATGAAGTACCACAGACCTCCGATCTCTGAATTGAGAAATGTATTAATCAAATACTTAAGTATCGTTCTGTCTCTGCAGATGTCGCAAAAAAGAACGTGACAGAATGATACTTAAGTACCTATTAACTTAGTGAATTTCTCAATTCAGAAACCGGCGCAGAGTTTCGTTCATCTGTTGACATGTTACAGAACCACAACAAACAATGTTTTTTCTGGCCTGATCAAACAGGCCAGAAATGTTTTTGTTGTCCTGTTTAACTATTCATTGTTCATATTCATTCAACATTCGCTACTGTGACACCGGCACGAACGGACGCTTCCTAGCAGCGTACGCGACGATGCCCCGTAAATTAGCGACAACCTAGTTTTCGCAATATCGTTACGCCATGGCTGTACCAGCCAAGCGCGCGGACACCATCTTGGTGAACGAGCTGCTCGCCTTCGTACAACAGAAGCTGGACGTGATGGACGAGGTCTCCCTGGAGCAGATCTGCTCGACCAGCTTCAAGGAGGTTGAGATCGCCGCCGCCAAGACTGTGCTGCAAGAAACCGCCATCACCACTGTGCGCCTTGTCGCGCGGAGGGGTGCTGCAAGCGGGAAGAAGGATCTTCAGGACATCTTCCGGGTGTTCAAGGAGACCGAACCCGATGACGTCCCGACCTACGTGGCCCGCGACCTGAACAAGCTGCCGCCGGTGACATTCGACCACGTCGACGCCACCCGGCTGCTGAAGGATATCGTGCGACTACAGGCTGACGTCACCGACATCCGGAGCAAGTTGGAGACTTCGGAAGGCATTTGCACTGAACTAAAACGTGAGTTGTTAGTATTGCGTCAGGCCAATACCTCGCTGCCGACGCAGCGAATAGCCGACGCGCGCGACGACAACGCGACGGTCAGCAAAAATGCCCAACAAGCGACTGACCCAGTTACGCGGGTTGCTAAGCCCGCGTTGACGAACACCGCACCGCTTCGTGACGTCACGAAGCCATGCCGACCAGCACCGAATGCGGTCTCTTCTGGTTCATCCAAATCACTGGAAGCCCAAAAAGAAACGTATGCTGCTGTGTCCCGCCGTGCCCGCCGCCGCCGCCCGCGCCCCGCACCGCCCGCCGCCGAACAACAGAAGCTGCAGGCTGCGCCGCGCGCGCAGCCGGCCAGGCCCGCTCGTGGCCCGCCGAACGCGACAGTTGATGGGGAAGGTTTCATCCTGGTTCAAACCAGGAAGCGCCGCTCCAGACGCAGCCGCAATCAGCGTGGCACCGCCCCCGCCGATGAGTGCAGCCTCAAAGCTGCCGCTCCCACGGCCCTAATCTACCTTTCCCGGCTCGACGTGAACATGACCTGCCAGGACATCGAGCGTCACATCCTGGAAAGGCTGAAGAAGAATCCGCCGCGCAATCCCAAGCAGGCGACAGAGGTTTCGACGGTGCAGATTGATCTTTTGGAGTCAGATAGACCCAAGGACTTTCTGTCCTTCAAACTTCGGGTGCCGGCCGATCTCAAGACAATGTTCCTGGCCAAAGATTACTGGCCGGAGGGCATTGTCTACCGACGCTATAGGGAAGCGAGACCGAAGACCAAAATCCCTAGCTAGGCTAGAGTTACTATTGTTATATTTTATATCTATGTCTAGTTTTAAGGTATCTATCGATATGGGATTTTACATCCTGAAATAAAGATTTTATTATTATTATTATTATTATTATTAACTTCTCTTGAGAAGTTATTATAATAGGTCTGAAAATTGAAATAGGTAATTTTGTGTTTTCTTTACGTTTTAAGACCTGGAGAATCATTTGCAATCATTTTTAGAGTGATGTCTGTGTGTGTGTGTGTGTGTGTGTGTGTGTGTACGTACGTATGTACGTGATCAAAATTATGGAATTCGTTTTCTCAATAACTACTGGACCGAATCGCTTTGATGACCATATCAATCGATACGCCACGTCATGACTTAGATCTGAAAGGAGTCTAGAAAAAATCGGTCCAGCGGTTCGTTTTTTATTTGTAAAAAACTGACTTTTTTGAACACGCAACGTTAATTTTGTATGTAATTCCAAGTATTGAGGGGTAGATGTGGGTTTTTGAGGGTGCTGGTTTCGAATCTTTCATCAGTTTTTTAAAATTCAAAATGGCGGACCCACTATGACGTCATCTTTTTCGTGAAAATTCTTTAAATTCGATAAAATTTATTAATTATTGTGTAATGTTAAAAAATTGTTTTTAATATATATATAATAATAATTCTTCTCAAGAGAAGTTGCTTGTACGGTACTTGCTGCCGAACCGATTTTTATTATTATTGTTTTGGGGCCCCATAACAGACCAGACTTTCGCCACATTTCCGAGCAGTGGAGTGGAATTATATTCTTTGACAAATGTATGAAGGAACATCTACAGCTATTGCCTCTATGCAACGTCGTTGCATGGCATATCAATATCATGTAAATTCGAAAGTAATTCAGTCAAGTTAACACATCAAGCATGTTTAGCACATTATCCGTACTTTGCGTAGTTTTTACGCAAATGCCAATAGAACGATAATTATTTTCGCCATTATGTAGTTCTAGTGGTTGATGTTTTCTTTGCATTCTTAATCATAAAATTATTCATTTGCACTTCAGGTACACGGCTGACGGACAGTCTATGCAGAAACCGGACTTTAGGAAAATGACTAAGAAAGAGACAACCAAAGAGGACGAAATAGTGAATGACCATGACCACGACGCGTTGTTTGAAATGGACGGTCTAGACGAAGTTCAGAGCAACTGGTCCGAGGTCACTCCGAAGACGTTTGCCGCTACTAAAGTAGGCGAGGATGAATGCGAAGCTAGTCAAACGGTGCAGATGATCAGCGCTCACAATGACTTCCGGCCTATCGATGCGGCAGCGGAAGACGCCAAGAGCAATGGTAATGGCAAGAAGAAGAAGAAGACGAGGAAAGTGAGTTCCAAGAAGAAGCACCAGAGGAAGTCTTCGAGCAGCTCCGTTTCCAGTCAGTCGGACCGCGCAGGGTCCGAGCAGCGCGCGTCACTGCCCACCAACATTCCCAATGCAGTAGACAACAACTTTTTCAGCGACACTGAACTATTAAATTCAGCTGCGCTCAGGTATGTCGCAAGCACTTGATCCTAGCACGCTTGTCTGATTTAACTTCCCTCTCCTTACTCCTTCGATTTGGGAATGGATAAAGGGGACTGCCGCAATGAGCTAAGATTCAAGGGGGGTGCAATAGGCACAGCTGTTCAGATAGCGCCACAAGGCCACAAGCGATTGCTGTGGTTTTGCCCCTATAACTTGTTCAAGAGACGATCTAGACTAGATACGGTAAATACTACCACAAATCCAAAAAGCGGTGCAGTTATCGAGTTTGTATTCTGTATTGTATTCTGAGCTCATGCCTCGTTGCAGCGATGAGATGTCCAACTTGAAGCTGATCGGTGACAAGCGGATTCCGCTGGCATTGTCGGACACGGCGTTCGAAGTCCACGCAGCCTCTAGAAACGCGTAAACATACTTATAAACCTCTTTGACTTCGCACCTAGCTTGCTGGGAGCGTACCATGAGCTCCAGTCCAGCATTTAGCACGATTATTGACACGTTTCAATAATGCACTAAACACATGGTACGGCCCCCGTTTTATCAAAACCACAGTCTAGTCTAGTGTATAGTTAGTTACTCACGCTTTTGTATAACAGTTGATTACTATGCGGCTATTAGTCGGTATTACATGGTCGGGCGGGGAGCTATAACAAAACTTTTCCTCTTCCTTGACAACGCTTTCCTTATCATTGCTTGATGACGTAATAAGTTTTATATAATTTGCATAATTCTTTTTGTTTGCTTTAAACCTAGTCTAGCCATAAATTCTGGCCTACAGAAAATTGTTCTTAAATCATATTTAGAAGGAAAAAAAACTCAATATATATTCAATAATATTAATTGTTGACTATTTTATCACATGAACTTAAAAAAAAACCTAAAGCTTCGAGCTAGCTTTCTCCTCTAAAAAATCCTCTAAATAGTCGATAGTCTGATGGGTTATCATAGGAAATCTTCGGCGGAAATAAAATCGGGCAAATTGACCTTAAACCAACGTTGCGTGGTTCGCGCTTTGTGTGCAAGTGTTGTGTTCTGTTGGAATATCAAATGCTTGGAAATTATTAGAAAATAAAATTTGGATCATTGGCTTGACAACAGCCTCCAAAATGACGGACTTATGTCTTTGTTAGCCATTGATTTTAGACCTTCCTTGCAAAAATGAAGCTCAGTGACCCCCTCGTAAGAGACCCCCACTAAACCATCACTGAGGCTGGGTGGTGGACTCTTTCCACTTTGGCAATGTACTCAGAGGCTTCTTGAGAGATGTGAGAGACGTATACTCGATAAGTTTTCAGGTCCAACTTTTTATTTAGAGTGATATTTTTTCTAAAAAAAAGAATTAACCGATATCCTTTCTTCGAGTGCTGCTGTCACTACTACTTCTTGTCTCCTTCGCTCTAAAGCTGCGCAGAACTACTTTCAAGGGATGTATTTCGACGATAAGCACCGAGTTGCAGGTTGACTGATGATGTGGGCCATGTTCCTAGCTGGTGTTTTGCTTTTCTATTTGAGGAGAGGATTTCCATAAATTCGCTTGGATTCGGCTTTGATCGCTGCTGGCGTCCTGGAAACTCGCGGACAGCCTCTTTTGAGTCTTTCACCGATAGAGAGAGTGAACCTTTTGATAGTACAGTTGTGTACATTCATATTATATCGAGCGACTTTAGGAAATTAAAAATGTCGTATGATATTTTGTTACACTTGTGAAGCGCGATTATTGCGACACGATTCTCCTACACCTCCCATCCCTCCAGCTGGGATTGTTGCGATCAAGTATGGGATTCCCAGAAGGCCGAACCCGAGCCACAACTCTCGTTGTATATATAAATATATATATATATATATATATATATATATATATATATAACCAAAGCCTAAGCACAGCGGTTTCCCAGCCAAATGGAAGAAAACACGGGTGGTGCCGGTCCGTGACATTGAAACAAATGATCAATGACTGTCTGTCACCCTATGTTTCAACTAACCGAATTCTTAAACTTGAATTAACACTTATGGCCAGACTAGGTATTTTAAAATTATGTAGTTTGCTTAAGCAGTTACTCTCGTCGTAACCCAATATTTATCAAAGAATCATCAATAAAATATCGACTCTCGATATATGACGCATTCAGTGCGCAAATAATTCATATTAAGCTGATATTTGATAACTAATTGGGTTTCAGAAACACTGTGCGTGTTTCTGAAACCCAATTAGCTGTTTAAATAATTTTGTTTGCGTTACAAATACATGTATAACATATTTGCTGTCCACTATCGAAAGGCGAATTCTACCAACCGAATGAATTACCGTTATACATCATGAACTACATTTTTGCTATTCATCTGTATGTTTAGTCTCGTTGTCATTTTCAATTAGCGCGTGAGTCTTGATTGTGTTAAAACCTACTATAAATAAATGTTACCTATAAATATGGCAAACGCTACGTCAGGCTTCAAGTCTAACCACGACCAAGGCTCGCTCGTGATTTGCACCATCCGCATAGTGAGTGCGAGTTTCTTACTCGCTAGCGTAAACCTTTCCCGGTGCAACATTTATGTTGTGACGGAGTTCAGTAGCAAACTCACACTCGCTGGGCGGCCCATAGGAACATCACGTCAGCTTCATCACGGATCATACAGTCTTCTAAAGTGAACCCACAATACCCACAGAGGCTCCCGCGGCGGCACACCCGTGCAATCCGACACCGAGGTCGAACTATCGCGCACCGCCGGCGGCGACAAGTCCTCACAGTCGTGGCGCTGGGGCGAACTCCCCGGCCCGCCGCCACCTGACTGCATCGACTCGCCCCAGCCTCCCCCCGCCATCTCCCCCGCTTCGCCGACGGAGCCCCTCAGTTCGGATGAGGAGAGGAGTGCTAGGAGAGGGGTTCTGAGCGGCATGTTCCGCTTCATGTCTACGCGGGAAGCGACAGAGGCGGGTGGAGTGTACCTGGATGACCTGGACCGGGGGCAGGTCGACCCTGACCTGTACTTCCCGAAGCACCACGCTGACCAGTATCGTGCGGGTGAGTTGCGTTTGTTGACATCATCGGTCCAGCTTGCGATGACGCTGGACTGAGTAGATTCCGGCACTCAGTGGAGTTTAACCTTTTAGCTTAGCCATTTGTATATAGGTCGAATGTCCTTACCGTTTCTATATCAGATTTATTTGGACTAGGTACCTATATGAACCGTAAAGCAATTGCTCAAGATATACGTCTCTTATTAAAATAGCTAATTACTGCCCTTCCTGTTCTATGAGACATTTATGTATGACCGTTACACCTGCTGTCTAAGATTTATTTCCCTCAGACAGTGTTAGTAAAATTACCACAGCAATCCATATCTGTCGTTTTTGGCAATCTCCATAAATATACTAGGTGAGTTGCTGTTTTGGCACTGTTCTTAGGGCATTCTTTCTCAATATTTTCGTAATCATGTATTGCGTACGTGCACAAATAAACCATGTATTTGCCACGTGCTCAAAAAAAACCCGCTGATAATTCTGTCGACTGTCGCTAATGAAATTGTCTCACTCAATGAAAATCCTGCTAATCTCAGAATATAATTAGCCAAGTGCCCTTCAACTTTTGTAAACACACCACTTGTGGAATGCTGCCAGTGAAATCATTGAGTCGGGCAATAGTTGTGTGGTTTTTTGTGAGCATTTGCGGGATTCATGTCGTATACCTCGCGCCACGAATTAAGAGCGCTGGGCGACGTTGGCGGGAATTACTGCGCATAGTACAGGTATTGAAAAGTCACTACTGCGCATTCAAGGCCATCGCTCACAACGTGTGGCGCGACGTATATCAATGCATACTCGTATGATATACACTGCTTTTTTGATAGAATAAAGCTCATTCAGTTCAGGACACCGAGAACTACGGCAGAAATAACAATTCAAATCAATGACTCGAGTTGAGGGAAGCCACATCTTCAGAGACTCATAACCGAAATACAGTTCATCACGAGTTCTGTTGTCAATGATTACTGCTATCTAACTTGTAATCCTTTTTAGGGTGTGTGCCAAACGGGACCATATTACTAAGCCTTCACCGTCTGTCCGTCCGCCTCAGGTATAATCGTAATAGGTAGAAAGATGAAACTTTCACAGAATGTGTATTTCTGTTGCCGCTACAGCAAAAAATAATGAACCACACACATTTTTTTTTCAAAGGGCGGCCCCGTAAGAGTGCACTACACTTTTTTGCGTGGTTTCTTGTACGGTAGTACGTAACCGGAACGGACCGATTTTTATATTGTCACTTTAGTTGTAGGTAGTTTTACACTTACTTAGTGTCTAAAAGAGCTCCCTTCCGCCCAGGCTCTACCCCCGCGCGGGCCCCCCCCACGGGTCCCACAGAGGAGGAGTACGAGTCCGGGAACGGGCCCTCGCTGCCCCAGTCGCCCGCATCGCTCGACCCGCCGGAACTCAACTCGGACGACGACGAGAAGATACTTGCCAAGTGAGTTACCCTTCATGCATAACACTAGCGAGTGCGACCGTGTCGGAATACCGGCTGGAGTGCTGGCAACCTCATGTTAGGGACGTTGAATCTGGTACCCGTGGCAAATCTACACCCAGGCCGATTTAGACAGGGTAAGTAACTGACTCCGAATTCGAGGCAATTCAGTGCTGACCCGATTCTGACATTGCTTAGATGCAGTCACTTACAGTGCTTACTGCTGTACTGACGCCAAAACGATTTACTTAAGGACCGACCTTTCAGTTCGTTCGCATCAGCATTGAGTTGCCTCGTGTTTGGAGTCAGTTAGTTAATCTGTCCAAAGCAGACTTGCTTGCTTAATGCTGGGTTCCCGACAGCGTAACATAGAATTTCACCTTCAGCTTACTTTTAATGGACTAGGAATTCACTGTTAATAAATTACGTAATAAAAAAACTAAAAGTCCGACTCCGGTACACTAAAAAGCGCAAATCAAGCAGATTAGGCTTAACGTAATTATTAAGATTCGATAAAATTATTATTGTACAGTGTTAAATTTAATTTAATTTCAATGCAGGCGGAACCAACTAAACTAATAACTTGGTTCCGCTTGCATTTAAATTTGATTTAATTTAAAACTATACTATATTAATTTTATCGAATCTCAATAATTTTGTTGCCTTTTCTTCTTGTTTTGAACTTTTTAGTTAGTGCTTTATTAAAAAACTATTGTTTAACCCTGCTCTATTTATTCCGCTTCACTGCAAGACTGCAGACTTTTACCAGACGGTAAAAGGGCTCTTAGCCGATGTAAAAAGGACTTACGGAGCAACATAACTTAATATATTTTATAAATATTAAACAAATAAATAAATTGAAATCCGGCGCGAAATTATAAAAAATATATTGTGAGCTACAGATTTTATGGAGACTTTTCTATCGAGCAAAAATAATCAAATTACATGTTCACGTCAGCGAAAGCAAACTGACATTCGGAGCTTTAACAAACTAGTATAAAGAAACAACTGCTTTATTACTCCTATTATGCGTAACTTGAGTTTAACAAAAAGCTATTTTGGCGTATTACTCTGGCATGTTTTTGCGGTATTTGAGAGGTGCGGAAAATTACATTCTGTCCTCCACTGAAGACAGCCAGAGTCACGGTGTAAGAAGTGTGCCTGCCTGTTATTATGGGATAATTAGGAATCTGACCAAAACACACAGATTCTGATCTCTAAAACATAATAAATGTTGTGTATAATTGAATGTATATAGCTCTATATTTCTGTTAGTAATGCTTGCCAAACGAAGATGTATTTGTGGAGTCGTGAGTAATAGGATATTGTTGCCAGTTTCGGGTGTTGTCTAAACACAGATCTCGCTTCCGGCTCCACCGTCAGCCAGGTGTTAGCTTTCTTTGGATCACGAGTCACGTTGCCGTGTTTGGTTCTGCTTCTGATTTTCATACTCTTCTTCAAAGACGGGTTTCTTTGGCAAGCGACACTGGCAGGCCAAGTGGTATAATAATGTGAATACAACTTTTCGTAAATTTCAACGTGTTTAATTGAACACGAAAATGAAATGTAGACAGAACGGAGGTGTGTAGAAAAGCTAGGTTCTTAAATGTAACTACAATAGCCGAAAGATGCCCGAGAAATAGTCAGCGAGCTTGCTTAGCATTAATCTCGACTCAACTTTGACATGCTAATTGATATTTTGTATCACATCATTTATCTCGCCCTTTATCTTTCGGGCCTTAAACCTATACTTCTCAATATTATCTCTTCTAGGGAAAAGCCTTGACGATATGTGTGCATATAGAACATAAGATAGTCACGCCTATCTCCCCCTACAGAGGCCAAGTGGGCGTCTACGTCCGCGACGACGGTGGCGGAGCGATCACGCGCGCGATCGACTTCGAGGAGTTCTGCAGCCGCGGCGGAGACCTGGTCGGAGAGGGACGGCTGCTGGTGCGGTTCGGGGACAAGTATCTGCCTTGGAGAAGCGCTGGTCCGCTGCTGCTCTCGCTGCTGGCGTTCAGACGACCCCTACCCAACGTAAGTAATACGCCGCAAAGGGATGCGTGTCCCTCCCTCTCTCGCTCACTCACGCCCTTGACGCGTCCGTAGGACAGTGCCGCACGGTATGACGTCATCAGAGTGAGGTGCCAAGAAGACGGTGGGGGGGGGGGGGGTGAATGGGCAATGTCGCGAACTGTCATATACACATCAATGTCAGTGGGTCGAATTACCTACACATGGCTCGAATTGGAACCTGGCTAATGAATTGTTTTGTGCAGCTGGAGCAGAAGGCCTGGGTATTTATTGCGACCATTTCACTCATTTAACTTAACCAGAATGCGATTGCCTTGTTTTATTTTAAAATGCTTTAAATATTTAGTTAGCACGCAGGAGCCATATTTCTCAAGCCTCTATTATTTTCCCATCGAGTCCTGAAATCTGTTAAAAGGGGCCATCGCCATAGCCAGCCGAATGTTAGCCATATTTCACCTCACTGTTCACATTAAGCCAAAACCGAGTGAATATCCTTGCTCATGTTGCCTTGAGTGTTTGGAGGAGCAGATAATGAAAGGGAAAATAGAAGGATCTCGAACAAGGGGAAGTCCAACTGCGTGTTGATGTCACCCTCAGGAATACCCCCGTACCACTTAGCTACTGCCAGATAAACGTGCAATAAAGTACATTGACCCCGCTAAGAAATAATTTTCATTATTGCATACAAATCTTACAAAAAAACAAGAGTTACATAAAATATTGTACAAAGGCGAGCTCATCTCTAACAAAAGTTGTCTTCCAGCAAACCAGGTTAACATGGGAAAGGTTGTTTGCTGAGCAGGGATAGACCTATTTGTACAATATATAGAATTCAAACGTAAAATCGTATAGATAGCGGGTCAATGTACTTCATTGCACGTTATACTGCTTCGTATACGAAACGTGACGAAACCCAGATGAAATGTAAACGTCTGTTTGTTTCCGGACAGCGGGTGCTCGAGTCTCTAGAGAAGGGCAAGGAGGAGCACGTGACCGGCAAGTCGCGCTACTCGTGGTGGAGCTGGCGAAGGCCTGCTACAGGCTCCGTGGAGGTCAAGCAGTGAGTATACTCCTCCCCACCCGGAGCCGTACTCCACCACGCTGGCTCAGTGCAGGTTGATGGAGGGGTGTCGGGCTTGTGTGTGGCCAACCCGACTGTCAGAAGTTATCAAACTGCCCTATTAGGGCCTCTGACTCAGCTTTACGACTATTACCACCGAGTAGCGATAGTAGCCGGGACCTACATCTTAACGTGTCATCCGAAAAACGGAAGCGTCCGAAAAAAATGCCACACAGAACGGACACCCATCCAGTGCCAGTCTCGGCCAGATGTTGCTACCCGCACGATCGTGGTATGTGCGAGTACCGCGAGACGGATGCTTCGTTCTACTCAATCTTTATCTAGCCCAATAT
Organism: Argyresthia goedartella; assembly: GCA_949825045.1. Taxonomy (NCBI): domain Eukaryota; kingdom Metazoa; phylum Arthropoda; class Insecta; order Lepidoptera; family Argyresthiidae; genus Argyresthia; species Argyresthia goedartella. Next base: position 21,113,102 of record OX463810.1, read on the forward strand.
CACGAGCATTATGTTCGCTTGTGGTTTCCACTAGTTTTCCAAAAGTAATTCTTCTGTAAAAAGTTATCTGGGGCCCTATTATTTTTTGCAAAACGTATAGCGATAGCGTATGGATAGGTCCCAAGGGCGTGAAATGCCTTATTTGGTTGGTCGGTGTTGCTTGGAGACTGACTGCCAAAAACGGCAATTTGCGCCCTTCGGATCGATATGCTGACGCAATGCGTTTCCCATAAGGTAATTGGGCCCCTGGAGCAATGGATCTGCTTTTATGCTTCTGCTTATAATCATAGTTAAACAATAAACATATTTTCTTTTTCATGTGGTTCTAAATAAATAAGTTACCAGCGAGAATCATTAATTTGATCAATATTTGAAATATACCGGAAAAAGACATTTGGAAGTTGGTAGTTGAAAGGTAAAAGCTGAGCCTTCATTTTATGATTAGCAAACCAGCAAGAGATGTTCGTCTGTAATGTGGACGGGATGGACATGACGTACGCACGCTAGAACACGCGCGGCGAAGCGCACATATCACCATGTCACTATGACCTATGCTATATTCACTGTTATCTTATCACACAGACTAATAATTTCTGATGACCAGTTTAGTTTTATGTCTGTTGACAGAATAAGCGATATCTCACTGGTATTAGTACAAATATAAATAAACAGTTTACATATACAACCTAATTATTTCAATACAAACATTAAATTCTAACTGTAAATCAACAAATTACCGAAATATAAAATTTTCAGAATCGAATCGTCACCGCCAAAAGAAAGTCCGATCCACGAAGCCACTTTCAAAACTGACCAGACACCTACCCCCGTCACTGTCGATACCGAAGATGTCCGAGCGGACACGAAAGAGACAACAGTAGAGGACGGCCCCGAGGGAGACAAGGACGCAGAGCAGATGGCGAACATCGACGAGGTCATCGAACCGGCGGAGGTGATCTTGGTGGAAGAACGCGTGTATGAAGAAGGCGAGAGGATTGAGCAAGGTTGGTGAGAATGTACTGTAATCAGAAGCATTCTAACAGGATTCTTAATTCAAAATATTCAAGATTCTAGGGTTTTCAGCTATCAAATTTCGCAATTGTATTCATTTACAGCGACAGGTCTTGTTGGGTTTAAAAGGGATTGACCATTCATTTTAATTTTATATTATCATTCGCATCAGCCATCTATAATAGCTTTGGAAGACATCTTCACGTCTAATTGTAAAATATTCCTTTTGCCTAGTGGTGGAACATCACGACCAGAGCTCGTCCGACTCAGATCAAGACAACACGCGGCCCTCAAGAAGACATTCCACCTTCAGAAAGACACTAAGACTGTCCTCCGACCAAATCGTAAGTATACTCTAGTCACATGACATCCTTTGCTTTCTGATATAGATACTTACGGAAATTACCACAACCAAACATGAGAGCTGGTTTTTCATGTTGCTATTTTACCTCCTATTTAAAAACAAATTGTATGGTTACATAAATTGCAACCATATTTTCCCAGACAAAGGACTTTCACAACTTTTTTGCATAGGCATTCTTATTACACTCTTAGCACTTAATATCTTATTATTATTTTTAGAGAAGCTTACAGCTATCATTATTCAATAGTTTTACACTAAAGTAGACCATAAGATAATGACTGAAAACCACATATAATTGTCTAACTGATAATAAGTACACAATTGAAATATAAAATAAGACACACAAAAATGTAGTTATTAAATATTTGACTGCTCAAGCATGCCTCCAGCCTCCACCTTCATTTCTCAGTTTTAGTCGTTGAAAGTGATCAAGATGTGCTAGAAACTTAAAAACATAGAGGTGAATCATGAAGTGTATATTAAGGGAAAAATCTGAAAATAGTTAATTGACTCACGATTGAAAAAAAAGCCGAGAAGTGTCGTGCGGTAAAATTAAAATAACACTGTAACTTCCTCAGACAAAGCTGAACCTCCGCTCGGGCATGAACGAGATGGTGTTCAGCGTGACGACTGCGTACCAGGGCACCACGCGCTGCAAGTGCAACGTGTTCCGCTGGCGGCACGACGACAAGGTCGTCATCTCCGACATCGACGGCACCATCACCAAGTGAGTGCCCACACCCAGGCGCCGCGTCACGTGACCACCGCGTACCAGGGCACCACGCGCTGCAAGTGCAACGTGTTCCGCTGGCGGCACGACGACAAGGTCGTCATCTCCGACATCGACGGCACCATCACCAAGTGAGTGCCCACACCCAGGCGCCGCGTCATGTGACCATCGCGTACCAGGGCACCACGCGCTGCAAGTGCAACGTGTTCCGCTGGCGGCACGACGACAAGGTCGTCATCTCCGACATCGACGGCACCATCACCAAGTGAGTGCCCACACCCAGGCGCCGCGTCATGTGACCATCGCGTACCAGGGCACCACGCGCTGCAAGTGCAACGTGTTCCGCTGGCGGCACGACGACAAGGTCGTCATCTCCGACATCGACGGTACCATCACCAAGTGAGTGCCCACACCCAGGCGCCGCGTCATGTGACCATCGCGTACCAGGGCACCACGCGCTGCAAGTGCAACGTGTTCCGCTGGCGGCACGACGACAAGGTCGTCATCTCCGACATCGACGGTACCATCACCAAGTGAGTGCCCACACCCAGGCGCCGCGTCACGTGACGGCATCTCGGGCTCGCTGGATATAGAGATATTACAGCTCTTATCTAATGCTATATACAGGATGGAATTTTGTGACACCACCTGGAGTCAAGTACTCTAAATAATGGAGGTAGCAAAATTTCCCTCAAAGGAAACATTCCTTTATTTTTGAAAAGACACAAAACTGCATTCAAATATTTTGAAAAATACGCTTGCTACAACCAGGAATCGAACCGGCTAAAATTCGAAAAAAACATCACCTCTACTTTTATGGCGTCAATCGACAGGGTCAATCATAAGGATCACATCTCTCTAACAAACATAGTAAATTAAATGAAAGGAAAACCATGAAAGACAGATAAGTCACTTTTACTCAAGGACCCATCAGATAGGTACCTTGTGTTGTTCACAATATCATCTTTACGCGTGTTTGTAATGCAGACTCTTTTAGATGAGACCTATTTTTTTTGCGTGTGGCATAAATAAAAAAAAATAATTTGAAAATGGAACAGGGAAAATACGACGTCGCGATAGTCTTTTGCTATTCACATTTGATTGTTGTCAAATTGTTTGTCAGCTGCAGACTTAGTCAGCATTATTAGACATTACTAATGGTCAAAATGGCTTATCAAGAACAATTTGATTTAGAATAGAATAGAATAGAATAGAATAATCTTTATTTGGCACATAAAAATACAATAGAATAAATTAACTTAAAATTATTACAGTCTTATGTACGAGTATTATGCACCAAAAAGGTCTCCACTCAGCCTTATGCCATGGTTGGGCCACGGCGCTGATTTTCAGTGGATGCCTTACACTTAAATATTAAACGTTTTGGAACCATATGAAAATTGATTTAATGCAAGCTTTTTTTTAAATCGCCAAGATCAAAGTCAATTTAGCTTTACGGTGGTACGGAGAGAGATATCGGGACCGACAAGTACCAACACGATTCGTCTTGAGGCGAATGGTACAAAATTTGAAAGAATTTGGTAGTTACAAAAGTCATCGTCCACAGCTGCTCGAGCGCGAAAATTCAGATTTTGATGTTAGTGTGTTGACATATTTTGAAGCATATCCAAAGGCTTCAAGCAGAGAAGCTGCCGAAGACATTGGAACCACCCATACTCAGGTACTTAATGTCTTGAAAAAGTATAAGTGGAAATGTTATCGTGATGGCCGGTTGGTTCAAAAATTACATCCTGGAGATCCTGAGAGACGACTACAATTTCGTCAAACCGTGCTAACAGAAGTTGCCCGTAACCCGAATTTTTTGAGTGACATTGTGTGGTCTGACGAAGCCAACTTTAGTAACAATGGCATGTACAACCGCCGCAATAACCATTATTGGTCTAGAGTAAATACTGTTCGTGTTCATGAAACTAACAGTAGTAAGATTTTCTTTCAACGTTGGTTTGGTGGTATAATGAGAAATATGGTTGTGTTAATCCACATTTATGAAGGGCATCTAAACTCGGTCAAATACCTTGAAATACTGGCCCTCTTACGAAACGAGTTGTATGTTTTACCTGAGGATGAGCGAAACCGTGTAATATTACAGCAAGATGGTGCTCCAGCCCAAAACCGCAGAATCACCGCAGCCTATCTTAATAACAACTTCAGGACCTGGATTTTTTTTATGGGATATGTAAAAAATAAAGTTTACCTAAAATCCTATGCAACTGTGAACGACTTGAGGGATGAGATTTACAGTACAATTTTTATTACGCTGTTAAAGGCTACTGAAAAAGAGTTTCTTGGAAGAATAAATATATGTATTCAACGAGGGGGATCCCATTTCGAACAACTAATTAGTTAGCTTTTACATGTTTTTAGGTTAATAATAAAATAAGTTTTAAGATTTCATGTTTTCCTTTCATTTGATTTACTATGTTTGTTAGAGAGATGTGTTCCTTATGATTGCGTATTTTCCGAAATCTTTGAATGCAGTTTTGTTTCTTTTCAATAATAAAGGAATGTTTCATTTGAGGGAAATTTGCTACTTCCATTATTTAGAGTACTGCACTTGCCCTCCAGGTGGTGTCACACAATTTCACCCTGTATATAGCGTTAGCAACTAAAGGTAATAAAACTTCACGACTTCTGTGCCAAGCGCAATACAAGCGGCGTGCAAAGTCCACTGATCTGTTGGGTAATAATGTGGAAAGATAATACTCCAACTACGACTGGATTGGGATTATTTAAATCCATTTGCGTATGATTGAAAGGAGTAATTTCATTGACGCGTTTAGTCTTTGGAGTTTCATACATTATATCTCAATAAAATAAAAACATGTCAATATCCATATAACCTGTACTCATAGCCAAATGTACAAAAATCTACTAAATAAAGTGCAGGGTAAATGTCTGACCAGGACTCGGCCATTTCTCTAAGGCGAAGGGTATTGTCAAATGTTCATCATTAAAGGGCTACTGCTTTTAAAGGAGACACTTCCTTTAGGGATTTATCCCGAAAAAATGTATGTTATGAAGACAATTTTCTTCAATGTGTATTTGAAAACATTTATGTCTATGTGAATATACTAAAAAAGAAAAACATGTTTTCACCTAAAATTTGCTGTTTCTTGAGATCTAAAAAGAACATTGATATGGTTCCTGCGTCAAAAAATAGGTTTTCAAAATATCTTTAATGTAATCAGTGCTTTCAAAACCACTCAATTAAATAAGTGAAAAAACGTATAATTTTCGCATGTTCGGCCCCAGCGACTGACGTAACAGCCATCTTGCAGTGTGAGCTGGTATGAACTGTATTTCGATACGGTTGTGTCCAAAATCAACCACCACGAATCGAGTTGCTGATTTTACCGATAGACGGGCCTTATCGTAACGAGGGTCTTTGTCAAAAACTCATTTGGCAGTCTAGAATCGGGCCTCAGTTTTCCTCACATGTGCATTTTCTCACCATCCCTCAACACGCATCACGCCTTCATTGCGGATGAATGGATTCCACAATCATCGCGGAACCCAATGAATGGATTTATAAATGTAACAGGTTCCTTTTCAACAACATCATCATAGCGTCACGCTTTTTCCCATACGGGGTGACTGAGGCACACTTGTTCCTACGTTCTGCCAGTTATCCAATGCTCTTTTTAAATGCCGAATGTTTTTATTCTTATTATTTTATAAATGGACTGCTAACCGTGTCAAGTGTATTTGAAAGCTCACTTCTCCCGCGAGAACCTGGAAATGAACATCTTGAGAATGTTTTGTTGTTCTAAGTATTATTTGTTATTAGTATTTCCGCCGTACGTGAGCAACAGTCCCCCTAGTGTTCTTTAACATACAACTAAGCTCCGCCACTCGTCTGTAGGTCGGACGTGCTCGGCCACATCTTCCCGATGGTGGGGAAGGACTGGGCGCAGTCTGGCGTGGCGCAGCTCTTCACCAAGATCAAGAATAATGGCTACCAGCTGCTCTACCTGTCCGCGCGCGCCATCGGACAGGCGAAGGTCAGTTGACAACTATCATCAACAAAACAAAACACTTCACATTACAAAGTTGTCTGTTAGAGGAAACGAATGATTGTAGATAGAAAAGTCGAACGCAGAAAGTTTGACTTCGGAATTTTGTTTGGACTATTTAGAAGACAAACATACAATGAAGGTCCCGTTTTTTTCGCTTTCATCTCAAAAAGGGTGCGGCACAGGAAAATTTGTCATACTTACTACATAATTAAGGCTGATCAAATTATCTACAACTTTGATTCAATACTCCTTTTACCTATTCCCAATGGTTGCAGATGACAGATTAGCATATGTTTCCATGCTCCCCCTCATGTGCCACGACTCAGAGAGGTCAAGACTTCTAGTATGTTGGTCTCCCAACTAGTCCAAACAAAGTTCTGATGTCAAACTTTCTGCTTCTGACTTTTTAATCTACAGCTCCCATCGTGAGCATTCAATCACTAAGATATAGGTAGCTGCATCAAACTTGTGACATGGGTGATCGTTAGTGGAAACTTCTTTTGGGCCGAGCAGCCGACTTGTACTATTGCTTTCATCAAAACGGTTTTATTATGAAATATGACTGTCCCTACAACCCCATAAAATATACATACACTACACTACAAGTTGCATTCGCTAACTCGCTAACGTTTGGCGCGCAAAGTCACGTGATACGTGGCAGTATAGCTCTAATGTAAATGAAGGCGAACAGCAGGCCAACAGTCGTCACTCACAGTAGTAAGAACCAACGGTATGTTCGCAGGTGACGCGCGAGTACCTCCGCTCGATCCGCCAAGGCGAGGTGTCCCTCCCCGACGGACCACTGCTGCTGAACCCCACGTCGCTCCTGCGCGCCTTCCACCGAGAGGTCATCGAGAAGAAGCCAGAGGAGTTCAAGATACAGTGCCTGGCCGACATCAAGGCGCTCTTCCCCGCCGGGTCGAACCCCTTCTACGCGGGATACGGGAATAGGGTCAATGTAAGTTCCAGAAGGTTCCATATATTTACAGAAATACTGCCCGCCAATATTAAGTAGGCACCCGCGAGGAATGCGACTTCCACTCCCTCTCTCGCTCGCTCTCGCCCTCGACGCGTTAGTAGGACAGTGACGGACGCTATGACGTCATCCGAGCGAGCCTATTTGATTTTGGCATGTACTATTATTGTGCAAGAACGTAAAAATGGCGAGAGCCTTTACTCAGCAGTGAGTGCAGGAGGTTGGGTAGGAGCCTTTACTCAGCAGTGAGTGCAGGAGGTTGGGTAGGAGCCTTTACTCAGCAGTGAGTGCAGGAGGTTGGGTAGATAAGTAGATCGACTTTACTCAGCAGTGAGTGCAGGAGGTTGGGTAGGAGCCTTTACTCAGCAGTGAGTGCAGGAGGTTGGGTAGGAGCCTTTACTCAGCAGTGAGTGCAGGAGGTTGGGTAGATAAGTAGATCGACTTTACTCAGCAGTGAGTGCAGGAGGTTGGGTAGATAAGTAGATCGACTTTACTCAGCAGTGAGTGCAGGAGGTTGGGTAGATAAGTAGATCGATTTTTGATGTGCTGCTGCTATGCTTTGATGAAATCAAGCGTCTTAACATGATAAAGATAATACGAGTTGGTATAATATAAATAGTAAGTAGCACTTGGCACGGATTGTTAGACTGTACGAATATAAGTTGTTATGGCTATTGTCTCGCTCGCGAATAGCGATGTTGAAGATGTTGAGATGGTCTATATCGGTTGCAGGACGTGTGCGCGTACCAAGCTGTCGGCATTCCGATTGTGAGAATATTCACTATCAACTACAAGGGCGAGCTCAAGCACGAACTCACTCAGACATTCCAGTCCACGTAAGTGTCACGTCTTATCTGCATTCATTCATTTCGCGGGCTCGCGGGTGTTTGACCGCCGACTGCGCCGTTTTTGGTCAAATCTTCTTGCTATGCTAGTCTATACGGTAACAGGGTGCAACAAACTCATGCAAATTCAGATTAACACTGTTAGTTGTACCATCCTATTTTACTTTTTAAGAAATACAGGCTTTCTATTTCAGTTACCTCGTGCAATGTGACATGGTTGATGATTTCTTCCCTATCAAAGGCGAAGTTGTTAAAACTTAAGAGACATGCACATGAGAATAGGAACTACTAGATATTCACTAAAAGCTGCGACTAGAAACTGCGCTCTGTGCGGTAAGACGCCTGCCATGTTGGGGCTTGAATCATGAAAGTGACAGCTCACGTACATCCATTTCTTTAACAAATCGACAAAGTACAATACAATACCGACATTATCTGCTGAACGTACTGCCCTTCAATCATCACCATGTCATTTGTTCCTCTGTCTAGGCGAAGCTAACACCTGTGCTTGTCTTTTCTGTTTTGTGAAGAGTTTCGTTTGCCTTCTTTCGATATAGCCAACCATTTTGTGTTTGCAGTCTGATTGATGTCGCTTCAAAAAATAAATAGTTGGTTATGGACTTTGTGAATGAGAACATTTTCTAGTCATTCTTTTTATTCAGGGTGTTTCTACCTTCTTTTTTGGTGATGGAGATTTAAAAATAACATACTAAAACGAGTACAGAGAATTTACGGAAGTAACAAACCATGACCTGTTTTCTTTTACTTTAATTAGGAATCTGATTTATCGCTGTAATAACCGAGAATTCCGAATCATTTGACGAATTCTACAGCTACAGCAAAATCCTCTTTTTTTATGAAAAAAATACTGTTATAAGACAAACATATAAATAATTAACTCTCCGAGTAATCCCTCTACTATACACCTTTAGAAACATAATCTCCGGCAGTCCGTTGCTGCTACAGTACCTAGTTACGTGCCGTCTTTTCCCCATTGAACTATTATTATACTTTTCCCTTCTATGGGTCGTAGAAAATTAAAGCTGCTACAGTAGAGTTACGACTTGCTGTCTTTATTCCATTGAACTATTTAGTAGTTATTATTTTTCCTTCTATACGTCGTAAAAAAATTAAAGCTATGCCTCGTTCTACGTTGAGACCGAAACAACAGTGTGTTTGGTTCCAGGTACTCGCACATGACCGTGCTCGTGGACCAGGTGTTTCCGCCGGCTCTGTGCGAGCCCTCGGACGAGTTCTCAGTGACGGTGTACTGGCGTGAGCCGCTGCCCATCCTGGAGCCTCCGCCCTTCACCGCCGCAGCCGACAAGCCCGCGCCGGCCCAGCCCAAGCTCAAGTCCTAGATATCTAACAAGCGCTTACCATAATCTAGCTTCAACGCGAATGGCGTTTAGTTACTATTTCATCTTAGAAACTGTGTTAGGCTAACTTGAGGGTGTTGTAAGGTGATCTCATGCACGATGCGTTATGTGATCGCGTATGCTTGAAGTTGCTGTGAGATAGATTGCTTTGTATCACATCTGTCTGCTTGTAGACGGCAATACGTGAGCGTGCTAGCTAACTAATCAGCAGATTGAAGCGTAATTAATATATTACAAAGACTATGTCTCACGATAACGATGACAAAAATTTATAGATTTAAGTCTTGAGTCTGAGTTTTTGTTTCGTCAAATCATGTAAGCTGTGATGATGACTGATGATTATTTTAATTTAATACTGTGATGATTATTATTTGTACGCTAAGTTGTCTTTGTGTTATTTATAGTTACATAAATGTTCCTAGAGGCTAGGACTCTGAACAGGAACAGTCGTTTATTAAATACAGATAGATAATTTTATTATAATTATAATCTTTATAAAATTAAGTTAATAAAAATATATAAATGATTTAGACTGGGTTTCCCTGAATAGAGCTGCGTGAGTATGGTAAGTTTTCGAGCTACATTTATTTCTGTGATTTATGTTTTTTAAAAACGTTTAAGCTGTAAATGGCGTCAGTGATTTATTTTTTTATTCATATTTTCATTATTATCAAATGTTTGATTTGAGATTGGTACCTAATTTATCAATAAAATATCATGGTGTTTTATACAGTCACTTGGTGTTTTATTCACATCATTTCCATTCAGCCTGGCCACTAACATTGCGCAACATAGTATAGTCCATCGAATGCAAGGGTAATCATATCATTTCCATTCCGCCCGGCCACGAACACTGCACAACGTAGGATGGTCCATCGAATGCAAGGGTAATCATATCATTTCCATTCCGCCCGGCCACGAACATTGCGCAACGTAGTATGGTCAATCGAATGCAAGGGTAATCATATCATTTCCATTCCGCCCGGCCACGAACATTGCGCAACGTAGGATGGTCCATCGAATGCAAGGGTAATCATATCATTTCCATTCCGCCCGGCCACGAACATTGCGCAACATAGTATAGTCCATCGAATGCAAGAGTAATCATATCATTTCCATTCCGCCCGGCCACGAACACTGCGCAACGTAGGATGGTCCATCGAATGCAAGGGTAATCATATCATTTCCATTCCGCCCGCCCACGAACATTTCGCAACGTAGGATAGTCCATCGAATGTAAGGGTAATCATATCATTTCCATTCCGCCCGGCCACGAACATTGCGCAACGTAGGATAGTCCATCGAATGCAAGGGTAATCATGTCATTTCCATTCCGCCCGGCCACGAACATTGCGCAACATAGTATAGTCCATCGAATGCAAGGGTAATCATATCATTTCCATTCCGCCCCGCCACGAACATTGCGCAACGTAGGATAGTCCATCGAATGCAAGGGTAATCATATCATTTCCATTCCGCCCGGCCACGAACACTGCGCAACGTAGGATGGTCCATCGAATGCAAGGGTAATCATATCATTTCCATTCCGCCCGGCCACGAACATTGCGCAACGTAGGATGGTCCATCGAATGCAAGGGTAATCATATCATTTCCATTCCGCCCGGCCACAAACACTGCGCAACGTAGGATGGTCCATCGAATGCAAGGGTAATCATATCATTTCCATTCCGCCCGCCCACGAACATTGCGCAACGTAGGATAGTCCATCGAACGTAAGGGTAATCATATCATTTCCATTCCGCCCGGCCACGAACATTGCGCAACGTAGGATGGTCCATCGAATGCAAGGGTAATCATATTATTTCCATTCCGCCCGGCCACGAACACTGCGCAACGTAGGATGGTCCATCGAATGCAAGGGTAATCATATCATTTCCATTCCGCCCGGCCACGAACATTGCGCAACATAGTATAGTCCATCGAATGCAAGGGTAATCATATCATTTCGATTCCGCCCGGTCACGAACATTGCGCAACATAGTATAGTCCATCGAATGCAAGGGTAATCATATCATTTCCATTCCGCCCGGCCACGAACATTGCGCAACATAGTATAGTCCATCGAATGCAAGGGTAATCATATCATTTCCATTCCGCCCGGCCACGAACATTGCGCAACATAGTATAGTCCATCGAATGCAAGGGTAATCATATCATTTCCATTCCGCCCGGCCACGAACATTGCGCAACATAGTATAGTCCATCGAATGCAAGGGTAATCATATCATTTCCATTCCGCCCGGCCACGAACATTGCGCAAAATAGTATAGTCCATCGAATGCAAGGGTAATCATATCATTTCCATTCCGCCCGGCCACGAACATTGCGCAACATAGTATAGTCCATCGAATGCAAGGGTAATCATATCATTTCCATTCCGCCCGGCCACGAACATTGCGCAACATAGTATAGTCCATCGAATGCAAGGGTAATCATATCATTTCCATTCCGCCCGCCCACGAACATTGCGTAACGTAGGATAGTCCATCGAACGTAAGGGTAATCATATCATTTCCATTCCGCCCGGCCACGAACATTGCGCAACGTCGGATAGTCCATCGAATGCAAGGGTAATCATATCATTTCCATTCCGCCCGTCCACGAACATTGCGCAACATAGTATAGTCCATCGAATGCAAGGGTAATCATATCATTTCCATTCCGCCCGGCCACGAACATTGCGCAACGTAGGATAGTCCATCGAATGCAAGGGTAATCATATCATTTCCATTCCGCCCGGCTACGAACATTGCGCAACATAGTATATATAGTCCATCGAATGCAAGGGTAATCATATCATTTCCATTCCGCCCGGCCACGAACACTGCGCAACGTAGGATAGTCCATCGAATGCAAGGGTAATCATATCATTTCCATTCCGCCCGGCCACGAACACTGCGCAACGTAGGATAGTCCATCGAATGCAAGGCTAATAATATCATTTCCATTCCGCCCGCCCACGAACATTGCGCAACGTAGGATGGTCCATTGAATGCAAGGGTAATCATATCATTTCCATTCCGCTCGGCCGCGTCTTCTGAAAAGCTTTTCAGAATTTTAAACCGCCCGAAAAGCCAGAGCGGTACAGCGCGACGCTGCGTTGTACCACACGGGGTTTTCTAGCGGTCACATTGACAATTCACCGTCTGAATAGGCCGTGGGGTACAGCGCCTGCGGCGTTTTGTCCCTCTGGCGTTTCATGAATTAGCTTGTAGTTAAAATACCGGAGCGCTACAAAGCACCTATGTATTTCCTAATTTTAGTTATTCAAAATTTATACTTCTTATATATCAAGTTCGTTCAAGTTACGGCCGTTTTCCCAAACCTCAGACAATCTTTTTAGTGTATGTTAAGAATTTGACAGAATTTGTGCCTGTGGAACGTGTGGAATGAAATGGAAGGAATCTGCTTGTGATGTTGCCCACGACACAGGGTATCCTAGTGTGGGGCCAGAAGCAATGTATGTGCCTGTATATAATTTTTTATTGATTTGTAAAATTTTGTATAGGTAGGTCAGGCAATACGAAAAAGTGTCAAAATTAAGTCAACATCCAAGTTAACTCTGAGGGTGTTGACAAAATTTTGTCACTTTAGCTGTATCGATATTTCTGATTTGTTAAGATTATGTAGATCTTTTTGAGTAGCTAACCTGCTCACATATATCTGATGCTGACTGTACAAGAAAACGTAGTTAGGTAGGTATACTAAGGTCCTATTCCAATAAATCCCTATTGAACAGAAATACTTAAATAAATAAATTTTGTTTGTAAAATGACAAATGAATCTGTCACATAGAGCTTTATTGATTAGATAAGTTTTGTTGGAATATGCCCTAAAAATAATAAAAGAAAAAGAAAAGAACCGGCCAAATGCGAGTCGGACGCGCGCACGAAGGGTTCCTATTATCTTAAAAACGGCAAAAAAATCACCTTTGTTATATGGCAGCCCCCTTAAATATTTATTGTATTCTGTTTTTTAGTATTTATTTTTATAGCGGCAACAGAAATACATCATCTGTGTAACTATCACGGTTCATGAGATACAGCCTAGTGTCAGACGGGCGGACGGACGGACAGCGGAGGCTTAGTAATAGGGTCTCGTTTGGCACCCTTCGGGTATGGAACCCTAGAAAGAGCTCCGTGGTCTAGTGTGTTTCACGCTTGCTTCACACGCAGGAGATATAGGTTCGAATCCTGCTGCAGACCATGTACCAATGAGACAAGTTTGAATATGTCACCGGAAGATATAAAAACTAAACTAACGCGTTAGCTGATCAACTATCGACAGATAGTAAACTAGACCGACAGGGTTTAGAATTTACGTTTATTTTGTTCTTACATGTCAACCTAACTCTTAACCTAACCTAACTTAATGATAAACTGGTTAAAAGTGGGCACAATTGTGCCTCTGCCACCTCGTATGGGAAAAGGCGTAATGCTATGTTGTGTTGTGTGAAAAGAAAATAATATCATGTCTGATCCAATCTTGGATTCGAAACTTGATCGTAGATTTTAGACGTTGTGATTGGCAGCATTTGCGATGATAGCTGCGGCGAGTATTGAATAACATATACGGGAAAAGGAGTGACGCTATGTTATGTTTTAGGTAGGGAGGTATTTAGATAATGATGATTTGGTAGGGGCTATTAAAACACGTCGCATTGTATGAGTCCCCACCCTTACATTTATAAAATCTCGTTTACCTACTTACCTTGTTCATTATTTGGTGCTACCTATAGCAGCAAGAGAAAAAGACCATTCTGTAAAAATTACGAAAATGAACCTTGTATGATTGTTCGTAAGAGACACTTGTACTTGTTGTTTGTACTGTCATTTACGCGCCAAGTTATCGCAGTTTACCTCTAAAACATAAGAAATAGGTACAGGAAATAGGTATAGGAAATAGGTAGAGCTATGTGAACAAAAACAAGTGAAACATACAAATAATATCTAGTAAAATTATAAGGTGCACATGCAACCACCTTGTTTGTAAGTGCATGTTGACGCACATATTCTTTTCTGAAAACGTATCGTTTTGGGTTAGGATATCGCCTCTTCGGTATCCAGTTGGTGTGGGTATTGGTAGATAATATTATAATCAACTTATCACACTGTTCATCGTAGCACTTGCTTTTCGGTTTCCACCGCAATTCGCATGAGAAATTTTGTCCTCCACTAATGTCATTATCGAATCTTATTAACTCAAAATCCTCATCCGAGAATAAGAACAGGTTTTTATTGTTTCGCATATCTTTATAACGATACTGTACTGACAATACTCACTGCATAAAAAAACGACCACAAATCACCGCTGAGAAAATGTGACCTTGCAACGCACGTGATTTTCAAAACTGCCTAATAATATTGGATCTCTTTTTTCCACTCATCAATAAGGTACTCAGTGCTCTCATTCACGTCTAGCGAATGCGTCGCGCCGCACGCGCTTGGTGCGCTAATCCGCTTTCTCTTTCACGCCTAGCGCATGCATGGGTCGCACAGGTCGCAAGCGTTGTACCCCACGGGCTATTCAGGCGATAAAATGTCAATGTGACCGCTATAAAACCCCGTGTGGTACAACGCAGCGTCGCGCTGTACCGCTCTGGCTTTTCAGGCGATTTAAAATTCTGAAAAGCCCGTGGGGCACAACGCGGCCCAGCGTTGTACCCCACGGGATTTTCAGAAGACGCCGCCCGGCCACGAACATTGCGCAAATTGCGAAGGATGGTCCATTGAATGCAAGGGTAATCATATCATTTCCATTCCGCCTGGCCAGGAACGTTGCGCAACGTAGAATAGTCCATCGAATGCAAGGGTAATCATATCATTTCCATTCCGCCCGGCCACGAACATTGCGCAACGTAGGATGGTCCATTGAATGCAAGGGTAATCATATCATTTCCATTCCGCCCGGCCAAGAACAATGCGCAACGTAGGATGGTCCATTGAATGCAAGGGTAATCATATCATTTCCATTCCGCCTGGCCGTTGCGCAACGTAGGATAGTCCATCGAATGCAAGGGTAATCACTTCATTTTCATTCTGCCAGGCCATTAATGTTGCGCAACGTAGGATAGTCCATCGAATGCAAGGGTAATCATATCATTTCCATTCCAGCTATGGAAATCTGATGGTGTCCATGATTGAGTATACATTAATAAATATTGAACTAAAACCAACATAATAAGATATAATAGCTATTTATTGCTACTCAAGAATGCTCATGTCTCATCATCCTCCATCTCCTCGTCTTCGATGGCTGCTTCATCATCATCTTCATTGCCCTTATCCTCATCATCACTGGCGCCATCCTGATCCTTGTGGAAACCTTTCCCTTTAGTCCAGTGGCATTTGATAACAATTTTGAACTTTGCCATTTGTATGCCAAGCAGCTTCAATATGCTGGCTTGTTCTGGGGTCAGAGCAACACCTTTTTTGCATACCTGTAAATGAAGATTTTGTCTACTAAAGCATACACTATATTTGCTTCAACAGTTCATCACGAGAAATAGGGATGTTAAGGTAACTGCAGGCAAGCAAATCAAAATACTCCATTTAAACAAAAATAATGGGTACTGACCTGATACTCTTTTATAAGGGTGATAACTCCCTTATCCAGTGATGTAGGCAGCCCAAGTCTTCGAAGATGCGGCTCAATGGCATGTGAGAAGTCTTTCATTGGCCCTAGTGGTAGTATCACATCTTTTGTAGCAATGAACCCTGCTCGTGCAAACTCTGACTCACTGAACTCTTTGAAGCATTCCAGAACATCAAACACATCTTTGTTGGTCATCAACAAGCCACATTGCCCCTTCAATCTTTTCGACAACTGAAAATTTAAACAAATATAATAATAAATTAACCTCACAATACATTTTAAAATATGTTTTAAACCATATTAAAATTCCATGGAATATAATTATAAACTAACCTCACATACAATTTTAAAATATGTTTTAAACATTATTAAATTACCAATAAGGAGGACTTAGAGAAGAGAAGCTGCAAGAATCATGAAGAGAAGATTAAAGGATATCCAGGGTTATTAAATGAAAATTATTTTTCCCTAATATTTAGATTCATCCACAGACTTGAATATAGGGGACCCGTCACCAGACACTCAAAAGTGTCGCCGTTTAGATGATGCCCATACTGGTAGTGAGCACGAACCTCTCTCAGTCGCGCGCAGACTGATGTAAGGAAAATCTATCATCCGAACTAAAGTATAAACGAGGAAGATGTTAGGTAAGATGGTAACTTTATATACAATGTAAATGTATATAATAAATTGTACAAATGAAAGCCATGTTTTTTTACATTATTCCATAGAAAATAATTTCATCAAAATCAAAATCAAAAATGTTTATTATCAGAAACGTAGTTAAAATTACAAATTACTTCTGGGTTCCACACTAGGTCTAACCTGTATTGTGGGCCCCATTTTGTTGATTGACAGGATATCTAATTGTCATAAACATGATTTCTTATTTATGTTAAGATAAGCAATTACATTTAGATAATTATGTGTAGTTATACATTTTGTATATATAATTTCAATGGATAAATAAGTAATATAACTATTGTGAGTAAATGAATATATAAATAAATAAATATGTATGCACAGTACACCCACTATTCTCAGTGAAGGTCATCCAATTAGGTACATTTAGCAATTTTTCAGTTTCGTCATAATTCAGTTCAGCAAGCCACTTTTGGATTGCGATTTTATGTCAATATGTTTGCAAACTTTGTTGTAGATAAAAGGGCAAGGGAAGAAACTGCAGCCTTTAGCGAAGGCAGTGTGGACAATAGGCGTGGGGAATAGTCTATTCACAAGAGTGTGGTATGAGTCAGAGTTAGTAGTTGTCTTATGCTGGACCAGAGTTATACTAAGTATATATAGTTGCCGAATCGACAGCACCTTCCGGTCCTGATAAATGCTAGCGGTGGGGTATCTAAAAGGCTTGAGCGCATTCCACAATAATGCAGTATGTCAATAGCGACTGGCAGAGTGCAGTGTACACTAATTTTAAAACATCCCTATCGGCTCCCTGTCTCAGTTGCTTCATAACGGGAATTAGTTTCCTTGTTCGAGCTGCTAGAGGAGATGTATGAGCTCGAGAAGTCAGTTTTTCATCCAATATTAGACCCAAATATTTGAAAACACTCGCTTTTTCTATGGATGGACAAGCACATGAGAGCATAGAGTAGCATTTATGTATGTTGAGATTCATGTTCGAAGGAGGACTAGAGGCATCTGTTTTGTGAAAGCACATGAATTTTGTTTTTATTTGTATTGAGAGTTAACAGGTTTTCACTCAGCCAGTGAGCCACTTCAGTCATATAACTCTCCGCCGCCGCCTTGGCGCCATCCCAGGTCTATGAACTTATGATCAGGGCCGTGTCCTCAGCGTAGCATAGTACGTTTATCTCTGAGAATTCTAGTCAGCTCATCAATATAGATGATGAAGTGTTGGACCAAGGATGCTGCCCTGTGGTACTCCGAATGAGATTGGACTCGGGCTACTAATGTGTTCGTCTATTTTTACATGTTGGATACGGTTTCGAAGGTAGCTGCCGAATCAGTTCAGAGGGGCACCTCGGACCCCAAGCCATTCTAGTTTAATGAGCAATTTAGCCGGCGAAATGGTATCAAAAGCTTTGGCCAAGTCCAGAAAAATGCCAACACAAGCGTTTCCGCGATCGAGTGATGTACTCACGGTTTTAACTTAGGAGGGATATCGGTCTATAGTTACTAGATTCTTTCTTAACACCACACTTGTGAATAGGTACCACAGCTGCCGTCTTCCAACAGGAAGGAAATTCACCATTTTTTTGGCTGGTGTTTATTGTATGTGTCAAAACGGTCAGAATATTTGAATATATTGCCTTAATTAGGCCATTCCCAATACAGTCGAGTCCTGGAGAACTGTAATTTTTTAGGTTCTCATAATGGAGCCCACTTCCACTGGGTCTGTGGGCTGAAAGAAAAGTGACTGGTGATAAGCAGGATCCTGGTCCATGGGAGTTCTTCTGGAAGTATTTTGGGAGTTCAGGATATCATTTGCAAGATTTTGGCCAATATTTGTGAAGTATTTGTTGCAGTAACTTAGAGAATCCTCTTTGTTTGATTTTGAATTTAATAGTTCTGTATGTTTGGCTGCTTTTTGTTTATCTCACATATATTTTTAATGGTTTTCCACATTTTCTCTTCCACAGAGTCTCTATTTGATTGAAATTTAAGCCTTTTTAGTAAATTATTGCAAAAATTGCGATATCTCTTGTAGCTGACCTGTAGAATATCATTGTTTGGTTCCTTAAGCGCTTTGTTGTGTAACCTATCTCTTTGCAGCATACATCGGACTAAACCGGGGGTGATCTATGGTTTAAGACTCACCGTTTGTGTTTACTGATAGTATCTTTAAGTATTTCCATGAATACTTGAGTACAGGAGGATGTATCTTTGTTTTACAGAACACTTGACCAGGATTGGTCCTTTAAATAGTTATTTACTGCTACATAATCTATTTTTGCAACTGTTCTAACGTGTTTAGTGCGGGGAGGTTTCAGATTAATATTAGCTACGGTTAAGTCATGATCTGTAAGCATTGAAGTCATGATCTGTAAGCAAGACTTAAAGACTAACCCCTCCGCTATGATTTTAGACACCAGACAAATCTGAGTCATATCTGGTGGGTTGGGTAATTACAGGTATGAGGGACATTTCCAAGACTAGTGATAGGTATTCCTGGGTGTCCCTTTCTTATCTTTATATCATTTATGATTATTGTAGAAGCCCTTGTTGGAGTGGGATCAGTAAATGTTCAGAGTCTCTATTATGGAATACCTGTATGGAATAACAGGATACCACACTCCATTTTGCGTGAAATAGTTCTAGCCCGTCGCCGCAAAAGAATAATATTTGAAAAATAATCTAACCGGATGTTCTAACAGTGATGGAAAACATTGTGAGGAAACCTTTTACTCCGGCTTTATTAAATTTGCTGCGGCGATGGGCTTGGCAAAATGGAATGCTGAATCACTAGCTAAGTGGCACAGTTGAGCCTCTGCGACCCCGTATGGGAAAAAGCGTGACGCGATGTTAAATAGCCTGTTATATACATGATGACGTAATTGGTGATCAGGTACAAATTTTTCTAACTCAGTAATTTGTGGCGGTCACGTAAAAGTCGTAATTAAGTTCATGAAATCAAATAGACTCTTTTCTATGATTACTTTTATCAAATACACTTTTTCCTATTTTTTATTTTTATTTATTTATATATTTATTTTGAAATCAAGATCCTCCTAGCCACTCTACTAATCTCTATCTGCGAGCTTACATCATCTTTCATGGTTCAACTTTTGATTAATTGAACATTGAGGCAATTTTAGCTAGATTTTTTCCTGATCACCAATTAAAAGTCACCGTGTATTTGAGAGTTATCCGTAGATCAACTTTCCTAATTTTGTGTCTATTCACCCCAAATTCAAATCACCCCTGATTTACGTAAAGGGACGAACAAGGTGACGTTTCAATTTTTCGTAACGACTTGGTTCCGACAAAATCCGACAGAGGCCATTTTTCTTAGCCTCAAAACAATATGGAGTTCAGTATGGGATGCCGTATCCTTATATGTATATTAATTGATTCATCAAGTATATTACACAGTGATAGGAACAATTGAACATACTTACCAAATTTAACTGATCTTCTACTTCGTCACTTTTTGTTTTACCTAATGCCAGTGACATGACTTTATTTTTACCAAAGAAGAATCGTGAATCTTTCCATTCATTGCGAAGGTCTTTCAACTTAGAATTTCGCATGTTGTTTACCGTAAAAAGGAAAATGTGTTTATATTTTGATAGTGAACTCCTGATTTCTTCAATAGTTTTCTGTTTCAATAAGAGCCCCTTTTTGGTTGTTTTGGTAAGAGAAACTGAAACAAATAAAAAGGTACACACAAACCGCAGTCATATTCTAATAATTATGATGATTATATTATCTGACTGCCGGACTGAGTAGACACAAATAAAAATACATTTAAATATAATGTTCAGTTTATCCGTGGTCTTCCCAAAGTTTATTCGAAAAACAAACCGAATTATAGCAGTCATTTGAAGAAGCTGAAGAAGTTGGTATAAATTACCTTTTTTATCTCTTTTGGATTTCGGCATTGTAATCTACAAATTATAGCACGTGGTTCTTGGTACAAATAAAACAGACAGAGAAGCCTCCGAAATCACAAACTCCAAAAACACATGGGCACTTGAGCAGCAGCAAGCCAGCAAGGAAAGAGCCACTAGACTAGAGCCAGCCAAAGTATAGATGACACTGACAGCTCGTGACAGCTGAAAAGGAAAGTTTTTTTGGCTCAGTGTTGCCTTTGTCAATTCTATTGTGATCGCTACACACTCGGGCTCTAAGCGGAATACAGAATAGATGAGCAAGGCAAGGGCGAGGCGTTTTGTTCTGCCTGTTCCTGCTATGCTGTTTTATTAAAATGTTTTTGAGGTAAAACTTCTTTACGCACGCTTGACTTGGGGAGTAAGCTGGCGAATGCGTGACTAGAGCGTTACACTCGGCGCCACGAATAAAGAGCTCTCGGAGAAACTGGCGGGGATTACTGCGCATGTGTACAGTCGCGGCATAATTCCGAAGTGCGTTTTTAGGGTTAGTGTGAAGGAATGAGTGTTCAGGACTTTCTTCACTTCTATTTTTTCTCTGTTTGATATTTTGTTGATTGGGATATTAGCCGATGTAAATAATGGACTTTGTGTCAAATAAACTATAGGTACTCTCTATTGACAACATTTGTTAACGTCAAGGTTGAAACCTATATATAAATAACCCCCTAGCATAGAATGCCCCTAGTCACTAGGGCCTAGTGAATATAGATACTTGTAGTAATAGTCCTGCACACTCTTTTCTTCCCGCTGACTAATAATTTGTAATTCGACCGGGGCGAAAGATAACGTTGGGTAATATTGTATGCGACTGTACTCAAGAAGCTTCGAGATGTGCTTTCGGTGCGGGCATCGGGAAGCGACTGATCAACGAATCAGGTGCCGGCGCTGACTACCGCCCCCGTCGCTCCTCACTTCCCCGCGCCAAACACTTGTGAAAAGTGACTACTGCGCATTCAAGGACAAAGCTCTTTAGTCGTGGCGCCCGGTATACGACAAGTGTGATCGGGCGAGGCGAACGAGAGGTTCGCGCGTACATTTTCTTTCTCTCTTCCTCTCATAGCCATACACAGTGCAGGATGTGTTTTTGAAGCATTAGAGCTAAAGAAGTTTTACTTCAGTTGTGTGGTAGACCACACAAGAGTGTGCTTTAGAAAGCACACAAGCACACTCTTTTTTATATCGGAATACATGAAATAAGTTCGGTTGTATAAAGTTGTTGTAATTAAGCATATACAAGAGAAGCTTTATTGAATCAAGAGGCCGTATATCTCTAGGAGGGGATTTTTTACTAATAAGATATTTTATGTTGATAATATGTTTTATATTTTAATTTTAAGTTGAATTATTTAGTAATAATTGCAGACATTTTCAAATTAAATAAATGAGAGTATTTAATTTAGTAAGAAATTAAAATATCATGTCTTTTACTGTTGAAAATCTTTGGAGCTAAATCTAGCCCTTTTTTATGCCTGTTTTTTTATTATCAAGCGTTTTTTGTGCATTGTTAGCGCTGAATTTCGATCTGGCAGCACTGCCGTTGATCGAGAACTGAAAGCCAGTCAGGGGGAGGACAGGAATTGAAGATAGACGGTGGCGTCCTCTACAAAAGTGTTTCGAAGCTATTTTGCTCTCAGTTTTATTTTATCGTCAACAGATGACACTAGAATCAATGATTTTTGGAAAAGTAAATGATTTTTAAAGTTACGATCACGATTTGATTTGATTTTTATTTTATCTACAAAGTGGACATTTTAGAGAAAAAAAAAGTAAAAAAAAATATTGCCTTGATTTTTTGCGCGAAGAACACCGATTCTGACCGATGTGTGTAATTCATTAAATGGCGACTTGCTTGTGTTGCGGACGAGCATTTCTTTCGTTTTTGTGTGATTTTTGATCTTCTGTATCTATCTGTAAAAGCTACCAATAATACAATTAAACTTATATTACTAATCTTATGTTTTTTATGTAAACAATGAATGGCATTACTTAGTTTACAGTGAAAGATAAGATTATTAACTCAAGTTAGTAACATTCATGAACCTGAAAGCCCAATCCTATACATATGTAACATATACGTACTTATACCTATAATTACATACATAGAGTTTAGTACCGGAAAAAGTCACACTTTTTCACGCAAGAGGGCCCTCTTTTTGTATGTATTACCTTACTATTTAGTTTGAAGCCAGTTTTACGCCAGTGAGTGGAGAAATCTAACGCCTTCATCCGATCTATCGTACGACTCTGATTGAATCAGTTCTATCGTCGATCAAACTGGCCGTGAATGCCAAGCTTAAAACTTTTAATTTAAACAATTGGGGCCTTACCACAAAAACTTAAAATACTGTTCAATAGTTGTATAACAACAAAATGTATGGTGGGATTTGACGTTGGTTTTGAGGTTAAACGCTAGCGACGCAAGACGAAAAAGAAGCTCTAACCGAGTTAATCGAGTTACATAAAGACATGCCGTGTCTCTGGGAGTTATCCTCGGAATTATTTATTTATTTTTATATATTTCCATTTATAACTGCAAAGTCTACTAGAACTTATCCTCCGAAACATATAAACATCAACTAAGAAGAAAACCAAACACTTAAAATTTGCCTACCAAAAGGAGGTGCTTAACCAACATTCTGAAATTTTGATAGGCACGGAGCCATATCGCAATATCGTCAACAGTACAATGAAGTGGAGGCCTTGTTGTAAACCTGTGTTGACGGAAACACCAACCGCGGGCTCCAAGAGCCTCCCACTAAGGTCACCTTTTTTTTTTGTTGGAGGGGAAAAAAATGGAATTACCCATGCCCAGGAGTCAGACCTCCCTGCTATGTCCGGGTCCCCACATATTGAGCGGGCATCAGCTCGTGTGGTATACGGACTAAAAACAACCCCTTTGTGGTTACAGTTGTCTTACTAAGAATTAACTGTGAGCCATGGCCTCGGTATATGCTGAAGGCTTACTACCTGTAATTTGCCCTTTTGGGCGATATATATGTGTATATCACTAAGGTCACCCCTGTGGAAGCCTCGTTTATAACAGTGTGGCACACGTTAAACTCTTAAACAGTCGCGATAAGTCGTTCGAAAACGTTCTGCGGCTATGAAACACCATGCGTGATATGGCAGTCTCCCGAATCTCGGGATTAACGAGACTATCAGTCAGTGTTGTCAGATGTTTGTCAGTCTACTGTTTGTTTTGTATCACTTCGTCACGTCACGTCATGACTCTTATTTATAACTAGATAGTTTAAATGCTCTAAAATACATGCTATGTTTTGGGTTTGGGTTAGGCCACTCTTATTCTCACAGCACCGAGTAATAAGGTTTACCTCTGTAGTAAAGTCAAGGTGTGGTTCCCACAACATTGTTTAGTTATTTAAATGTAAGCACATGTATACCTATCTAAGTGATAATTTAAAACTAACATAGCGTCTCGCCATTTTTCTACACGAGGTGTCACGATTTATTACTTTCTTCTATGTTATTAGTAGCACGTGTTTTCTGGTTCATTGTTAGGGTTCCGTACCCGAAGGGTGCCAAACGGGACTCTATTACTAAGCCTCTGCTGACTGTCCATCCATCCGCGCTATTTAGACTTGCTTTTGACCTGTTTTTTGTTAAGACTAGTAATTTCTATGACGTGGCCAGATCAAGGTTTGTTTTGAGTGTGTGTGGGTGACGAAAACGTGAAACTATTGTTAATGAAATGCATAGACGATTATCGTATCATTTCAAGTAATGGTTTAATGAGTAACTATTAACTAAGTACCTAAAATACCTGGCCGAAATCAACAGGCATTTGTAATCACGCCGTAAAGGGTATTGTATGATTGAATCGTGATTAGTAATTTGTATTAAATAATGATGAGTTAATGAAAATTAGTATGTAATTTGTTTTTAACAGACAAAATACCTAATCTCACTCAATTCAATCTATTTCATATAAATCGGCTTGCCTGTGGCACGGCTCTGTTTTCCACGCACTGTCACAAACCGTCAGACCACTCCCCTATGTTAGAGTATTGGGCCGTCGAGCCGACCTGCAATGACCTCTAGGATACTGTTGCTGCTGCTACGCGTTCTGCTTCAGTAGGAAACCGTTGTCTTACGTATGATGGCATGGGATCCATCAGTACGTGCCTCAACAAACTTACACTACAGTAGTGTGGCAATGACAGCCCCAACAACAGTTTTATACTGGACAAGCAGGGTATTCTGTGGCAGGGGTTTACCCATAGGCTGCACGTGTAGATTGATTGACAGTGTGCTTTGAGGAGTGAGATTTTTACTGGATTTTTACAATGTGCAAGCCTACAAGTCAACATATTCGCCCGAACTGCCAAAGCGCTGCGCTCCCACTCTATGACTAAGTCATCCCTCAGTCACTATATGACCAAAGTATTTGCAATTGGTTGTTGAGGGAATGTCATTACATTATCACTTCGACTTTGTTTATTATTTAAACAGTGAGTTTAGCTCATAGTCAAATACCAGTCTTCTAAAATATCGATACACAAAGTAGGTAAACTAGAGTCTGGCAAACGAAAGCGTGACCTGAGAAAACGTGGTAGAATTCATAAAACTTCTATGTGGTATCAGTAACATAAATCACTTCACTCCGTTCAGTTATTCAAAACATCTTTGTCTCTCTTTCTGCTGTACGGAAGCGTTACAGCTAGAAAGAGAGACAGAGGTTTAGAATAACGGAACGGAGTGTGACTATCTATCACTTTGTCGTGATAGATAGTCACACTCCGACTATCTATCACGACAAAGTGATAGATAGTCGGATATTTTTTTATTATAATAATTTATTTCGGAGCACAAAAGGATCCATATTTTGTTTGTAACAGATAAAATACTTAATCACACTCAATTAAATCTATTTCATATAATATTTTCCACGCACTGTCATAAACAATCAAACCACTCACCCAGTGTTTGAGTATTGAGCCGTCGAGCCGACCTGCAATGACCTCTAGGATACTGTTGCTGCTGCCACGCGTTCTGCTTCAGTAGGAGGCCGTTCTCTTACGTATGATGGCATTTAACCCATCAGTACGTGACTCAATAAACAGGCCGGTGCACTACAGTAGCGTGGCAGTGACAGCCCCAGCAACAGTGTTATACTGGATGAGAAGGGAATTCTGTGACAGGGCGTTGAGAGTATTTTGAATATAGTTGACCCTTAGGCTGCACGTGTAGATTGATTTACAGTGTGCCTCGAACAGTGAGATTTGTTTTGGCTTTTTACAACCTACAAGCCAACATATTCGCCCGAACTGCCAAGGCGCTGCGCTTCCACTCTATGACTAGGTCAACCGTCAGGTACTCAGTTACTATATGACCAAGTTATTTGAAATTGGTTATTGGGGGTATGTAAATAAAGTATCACTTCGACTTTGTTTATCGATATTATTTAAACAGTGATAATTGGCTTAAAAAATGTCCTGTCAAAACTATATTGGTTTCAGTCATGCAATGTAAAACGGTCTTATAATATGAGTAAAGAGTGTTGGTATATTAACTTCTGTTCATGGAAAATAGCCCTCCCTCTATTTACTTAATTACTCTGTGGGTATAGCCGTAGACTAGACACGCTACTTCACTCCGAGTAAGTTGAGTTTGAGGTAATGATCACTGTTTATATATTATCGAAAAACAAAGTCCAAGTGATAATTTATTTACATATCCTCAATAACCAATTTCAAATACCTTGGACTTGTAGGGATGACCTAGTCATAGGGATGCTTTGTACGACGACTTGATATTTTTTTTGTCATGTTGTACGAATTTACTTTGATAAAAAATAGAGTGGGAGCGCAGCGCTTTGGTAGTTCGGACGAATATGTTGGCTTGTAGGATTTCACATTGTAAAAAGCCAGTAAAAATGTTACTCTTCAAAGCACACTGTCAATCAATGAACACGTGTAGCCAATGGGTCAACAATACCCAAAATACTCTCTATGCCCTGCCATAGAATGCTCTGCTCATCCAGTATAACACTATTGCTGTGGTTGCCTCTGCCACGCTACTGTAGTGCATCGGGCATGTTTGTTGAGGCACGTACTGATAGATTCCATGCCATCATATGTAAGACAAAGGCCCCCTACTGAAGCAGAACGCGTGGCATCAGCAACATTATCTTAGAGTGAGTGGTGCGAAAGATTGTGACAGTGCGTGGAATACAGAGCCTTGCCACAGGAGCCTATTTATATGAAATAGATTGAATTGAGTGTGATTAAGTATTTTATCTGTTACAAACAAAATATGGATCCTTTTGTGATCCGAAATAAATTATTATAATAAAAAAAATATAATCAATAAAAACACACACATAATAAAGTCAACAATTATATAGCAATAAACAAATAAAACACTCATTTTCACATACACTCCCTCAATTAGAATAGATCACTAATCACTGTTCAATTACACAATACCCTTGTCGTACCGTGACGAAGTAAAATATCAGTAAAATATATTTAAAAATATTATCCGGCATACATTCATACATATGCTCACGCCTATTTCCCGGAAGAGGGGTAGGCAGAGACCAAAGACCTCCACCTGCTACGATCCTGGCATACATCTCTCGCTTCCTCAACATTCATAAGTCCCTTCATGCAAGCTCGCCGGTTACGGGTACTTCGAATTTGCCCCTTCACTAACAAATCGCCGATTTGGTCTTTATAGGACCTTCTTGGGCGACACGGCTCCTTTCACACCCGCTGTGTAAATCCGTTTCGTCAATCTCCTTTCATTCATCCTTTCAACGTGACCAAACCATCTAAGCTGGCCTTTCTCTATCCTTGTCACTATATCTTCTTTCAACCCATAGCGTTCCCTTATAACTTCATTCTTCAATCTATCTTTCAATGTTACTTCACATATACTCCTCAAAGACCTCATTTCTACAGCACTTATTCGGCCTTCATGCTTCTTCTGCCATACCCAACATTCGCTCCCATACATCAATGTCGGACTCAACACTCCATTATGAATCGCCAAACGTGCCTTTTAGGACAACGTTTGGCTATTCATCAAGGAGTGCAGCGCCCCATTGACTTTATTGCCCGCACTCACTCTCCTTTCAATATCACCCTCACATTTCCCATCTCTTGTAAACATAATACCCAAGTATATAAACTCATTCACTTGTTCCACTTGTTGATCATCAATCATAATCACGCATTCAGTTAATTCTTCATCCTTTTCTAAAACAATGACTTTAGTTTTACTGACATTCACTTTCATTCTCTTCTTCTTAAGTGATTCGTTCATGAGAGTTGCCATCTCCTGCAGCTCACCCACTGACGACGCAAGAATAACTTGATCACCGGCGTATAAGAGGCACTTGATAAATAACTCTCCCATTTGCATTCCACAATCACGCTCTTTCAAATCATTCAAACAACTATGCATGAACAGATTGAACAGTCAAGGCGATGCTACGCAGCCCTGTCTCACACCACGTTCGATGTTAAACCAGCCCGTGTAAGCACCGGTTATCCTGACGCATGCAATGAGTCGTCGTACAAGGACTTCAGTGAACGAATCATTTGACTGTCCACTCCATACACGGATAGTGTTTCCCACAAATCATTCCTCATCACTTTATCATATGCCTTTTCTAAGTCTACGAAAGCGCAGTAAACTTTTTGCCTCAAAGCCAGATGTTTCTCTGTTACGCATCGTAGAGCAAAGATCAGGTCCGTACATCCCATTCCTCTTCTGAATCCCCCTTGCGCATCCCAGATATTATCCTCCGTTTTATTCATCACTCGTTCAATCAATATTTTTGCATACAATTTACCGACGATGCTGAGAAGACTAATGCCGCGGTAGCTTTTACAGTCCTGCTGTGAACCCTTCCCCTATATATAGTGGGACGATAACAGCCTTGCACCAGTCTCCTGGCACCCGACCGATCGTCCAGCATATATTAAAGAGTCGGTACAGCTGACTAGCCACGACGCCATCTCCTCCCCTCAGCATCTCTAACGATACTTCATCATTCCCTGCCGCTTTACATGTTTTCATACTTTTCATCGCATATACTATTTCTTTCACGCTTATATTAACACTTTCGTACTCAACTTCAGTCATTGTCGTATCCTCAGCGAGAGCTGCGGGTACGGAATCTACTAGGGGTGAGGAGAATGTGCTTGCAGCTACACGTCCAGTCCCCTCACGTTCGAAAATACTTTCAAAATACGACATTTCATCCGGCATCTACGAGTTTAATGTCTATTGGGATATTTTAACGAATCGTGAATGTCGGATCCCGTGTGAAAGAGCTCTAACTCTAATAACAGATGTGAGCCCCCCCCCCCCTCCTAGAAGATAAAATAAACGTCTGTTTTCCTGGCAAGTGGGAACTAAAAACGTGTTACCTACTCGAAACAGGTATGAGCTGCCCCCCCCTAGCTGAAATCCTGGGTACGCCCTTGGGGATAATGTATCTGTTACTGGTTCCTGTGAACTGCAAGCTATTAATGTGGGAGGTATATACAAATTGATCGAAAGAGGAATGTTATTCAACTTAATTAAATAACGAAGAGCCTAAGTTGATCACCGAAGGTAAAGATTTTGTATCCAGCATAGATTTTTTGGAGCTTTGGCATCGTTGTCTTCGACACTTAAGTGTTAAAGGTATGTTAACTCTTACGCAAACGCTATATCTGGACGAGTGAAAACAGCCAGATACATTAAACTACCTATGAGTTCCTGATACGGAAACCTTGGATCAACAGTATATCTGCTTTTGGAAGATTAAAATTAGCTTCAATTGGAGTCGCTATGCTATGACATTCAACCATCGCAAATTTATTCAAAAGATTTTTCAAGTATTCAGACTGACTTAACTTCAAGGTGCCTTTCTCTCGTTTCCTCGGGGATACCAACGATAGAAAATCTTATTCAGGTTTCGTAAGTAGGTTAGGAGGCTGCATTATAAACTGGCTTAGTCACGAGCAGCAAAACATAGCTTGTTCTAGTACAGAAGCTGAATATTATGACCTTGGCGATGCTCTTTGTTCGCAATTTTTTACAGGAGCTCAACTATAGAGAAGTGTTAGAATCATCAAAGGTCATCACCATTTACAATGATAATCGTAGTACATTAAAAATGGTAGAGAATGAGAGTTTTCGTAGGACCAAATACATAGACGTGCACCATCACTTCATTCGAGAATGTGTTGATCGTAAACTGATTCGTTTAGATTACAAGCCCTCTTCATAGTTGGAGGCAGATCTATTTACAAAACAAAAAAAAAGTACACAACAAAACAAAACAAAAGTATACAGACAAACAGAGGAACAGTATATACTTTAAAATATCATTTAATATAATTATTTAAAAACATATACACAGTCTTAAAAACATAAATAGGGGCATATGAAAAACGTCCAACTCTGAGTGCTGGGCGACCCAGGCATTGAGTAGTGTCAGTGCGAAAAGTGGGTGCGTGACGAGCATGTTCTGTACGAACAACACCCGCAGCGAAGAGCGACCGCGACCGTAACATCGTGTACAGAGCCGGCGCGCTAAGGGCAACACTTTGAAGTGCGACCGGGTTATCTACTTTGTTATGGAGGAGCAGATAGAAGTGGACTAACAGGGATACCTTCCACCTCAGCTCTAGGGTGTCTACCCCCACCATCCCTGCCACATATAGAGACGGGAATAAGTAGCGATAATACCCATATTTCATTTTGTATATAAGTCTAGCAAATTTACGTTGGGCCTTTTCCAGCATGAGTGTGTATTTAGCGTCATGTGGGTCCCAGAGATGATTGTGTTATATTCTAATTTACTCCGGACAAATGCGATGACAATGAGATTAACGTGGACATGTCCCTAAACCGAGTCGCCTGTCGCATTACGAATCCAAGAGATTTGTAGGCTCTCCTACAAGTCTCCCGAATATGGTCGTTAAAAGTAAGCTCAGAGTCTATTAATAGTCCTAAGTCGCGTATTTGGGTAAACCTCACAAACTTAACCCCCGCGATAGTGTAGTCGTGATGGAGTGCCAAAGAGCTGTAAAAGAGGCAAAATTTGTTCGCAACTTTTTACAGGAGCTCAACTATAAGAGAATTGTTAGAATCAAATGTCATCACCATTTGCAATGATAATCATAGTACGTTAAAAATGGTAGAGAGTGCGAGTTTTCGTAGAACCAAACATATAGACGTGCACCATCACTTCACGACGACCCGACGACCCGAATGGCCGAGTCGGCAGTGACCCTGCCTACGAAGCCAAGGGTCCCGGGTTCGAGTCCCGGTGGGGGAAAATATTTGTTTGATGAGAACGGATGTTTGTAACCTAGTCATGGTTGTTTATCTATCTAAGTGTAATAATTATCTATATAAGTATGTGTTTCGTTGTCTAGTACCCAAGATACAGGGAATCCTAGTTTGGGGCTAGATCAATGTGTGTAAATAGTGTCCAGGGTATTATTATTATTATTCGAGAATGTGTTGATCGTAAACTGATTCGTTTAGATTACAAGCCCTCTTCAAAGTTGGAGGCAGATCTATTTACAAAAGATTTACCTAATGTGCCAGTCGACTATGTTAGTCATATTTTCACGTAATGTTAAGATAAGTTGACGACCGTCACAGATAAGGTATATTTATATTCATCACGCACTATGTCTTATGCACGTCATTAATAACATGTACCAACCTAGTATATAAGCTAGGATTTCCTATAATAAATAAGTCTAGTATAGTCTCGTATTTGCGCGCATCTCAAGCCTTTTACTTTACTCCCAAAGATGTCGCTCTCCTTATAATTGCCTCCGGCAAAGTGGTGACCCGACTTTTGAACATCAGCAACCGTCGGTAATAGCAGCATGGACCCAGCCGCGAAGAAAACTCCGTGTGCTGCCACCTTAGAAGTGCAAGCAAGAAGCACTTCGTCCAAGATCGCCGAGCCCCGACTTCGGCAACCAAGACGACATCAATCAAGCCATAACCGGACCAGATTTGAAAACGGACCAGAAGATAAATAATTTCAACTGAAGATTTCCCGCATCGAACTCAAGATACCGCAAGAAAAATGAACCGATAATCAGCCGACTGCTGATTTATCAAAACGGAGCTCGCACCAGCAGAAACGAACGCGTCGGCAAATTCATTCACAGCAAGCAGCTTTTCAAGTTCAAGACATAGGAAGCCGTTCCAGCCCCCAGAAGAGTATTGAAACATCATCTATATACCTAATTCAACGAATATTGAAATCATCCAGGAAGAACATCACACGAAGAATAATCAAATCACTGAAGAGAGAGATATATATATATATATAAACGATTGGTGTACAAGATGTGCCCTATGTTGCCAAATCCCAAGGTTTTTAGGCACACAAATTTCATCAATCGACAACTTAATATTCACTCAAGAGTGAAGAGCACGCACGTACACATGACGTACGAGATCATTGACTGCCTACAGCCAAGGTTACAAATTTAATGCTGACGCTGATTCAGCACAATCATCCTTGTGTAGGTACGGTCGCAATTATAAACAAACAGTGATTACAACTTCAACGACGTGCAATGTAAATTGACTTATCGATTCCTGAAAAACATGGGCGGCTGCAGCATCAGACGACTCTCCTGCGGATCTTTTCCAGTTATAGGTTAGGTTAGTTTATTAACCGCGAAACCCCATTTTCCTAGTGTTTTTCTGTTTTCCAGTTTTTAGTTTATTTTATGTAGTGTGCGGCCAGATACAAGGCTCGCCTGTAGGTAAATATTAAGTAATTCTTTAAACTTACGTAGAATTCACATTACCGTAGTTCCTTTATTTTTCTAATTCGTGTATATACCTTTAGATTAAGTTGAAGTATGCAGGATTACTATCTGATTTATGTTTATTAAAATACTACTAGTTATTATTGCAGTCGATATAAGTTTGTTATAGTATCTAACTTAGATTTTTTTCCATTGTTATAAGTACATTCATTCATTTTTTTCCCTAAAGTCGACCGGCACAGATACTCCATCTGTGCCGGTCGACTATGTTAGTCATATTTTCACGTAATGTTAAGATAAGTTGACGACCGTCACAGATAAGGTATATTTATATTCATCATGCACTATGTCTTATGCACGTCATTAATAACATGTACCAACCTAGTATATAAGCTAGGATTTCCTATAATAAATTAGTCTATTATAGTCTCGTATTTGCGCGCATCTCAAGCCTTTCACTTTACTCCCGAAGATGTCGCTCTCTTTATAATTGCCTCTGGCAAACCTAAGGTGAAACACAACTATTTTATTAAGTTAAATTAAATTAAAATTATTTCTTGTTCAATTTTAGTATTGTACTCTCGCATTAGGTATGCTAGTGCCTAATATTACTTAGTTTGCTCGAGAAAGGGGCAGTGTTAAAACCTTCTTAGTTACTAATATGTCTTACTGGTTGGCAAGAATTTGAAATATGAAATGTAGTATTCTGTGTCAATATCTTTTACAATAATGTTTTACTTGATCTTGAAATAATATATATTACAATTTATTACGGTTGTGTTGTGTTTATATTTCAATAAGTAAAAATAAACCAAAAGAAACCACACCATTAACAAAAGGGTACGCAATTAAAAATTGACGCTACATCTATTTAAGCAAAGCGTTTCGTTCATCTGAGACGCAATCCAAAATTGACGTTACATCTGTTTAAGTAAACAGTTTCGTTAATCTGTGCTACTTCATTCTTTTTATCCCTTCAGAGTAAGGCTACGGTGCTAGGCCATACCGCCTTTTCTGTTGTAATGTGATCTTTTTAGTCTTCATAATGTTACGGGGGTGTCTTGTTTTCCAATATCTCTAAGTAAGGCTACATGGCCTTCATGGCCATGTCCTCACAGACCAGAGTCAGTCAAGCTAACCGTTCACCATGGCGGACTAGAACCGTCATATTACGATTTTAAGCAGTTATGTTTGCTTTTGAACTGCACGGAATAGGGATGGTTTCTTAAAAGTTGGCGGTAAGCCTCCTGACGGTAAACAGCAGGCCAGCAGAGCAGCACATTGATTTTTGTCCGAGGTCACGTTCGTTTCATCTCATCATTTTAAAATTTCGCGCTGAAAGTTATTTTTCTTCCTGCACCCATAGATAATTCAATATGGCCGAGCTGTCATGTGAACCCTCTTCCGGTTTTTGTTTCCCCTCTGGCCCCGCAGCCGTCAGTGTAGTGTATCGTTCGCCGCAAGAGAAAAACTGAAATTGTGTAGCGATTTGCTAGTTTAATTACATTTTTCCCTTCCAACAAGTAAGTGGATTTAACATAAGTTAAGTGATTGTAGTTTTACCCGACCTCGTACTCCAGGATTCCTATGGTGGACGAAACTGTCTCCCTTCAACTGTGACTGTGACGCATGATGTAGGAGTAGGAGTGCCCCTCGCTCGTTCGCAGCCATTTTGCTTGAACCGGCGACACATTCGCGGCGCGGTTTTATTCTTGGTAACACCTAAAATTTGGAGTTTAGAGTGATCAGAAGATTATTCCTCTCATAATTAGATGTTCGTAAAGGTATTTGGGATACAACCTACTTTGGAAGAACCTTACAGTACGGAGTAAGTTGTACTTTCATCTTTTTATCCTACGTTACGAATTTCTCCGTCACTCCAATCGCGTCGACGTTCTTGGGTGGTTCAGTAGCTATCTATAGTCAATAGTGCAGTTGGATACTCTGGGTAATAAGTTGGCAGGAGGCGTAACCTCGGTATGTTCGTCGGGAAGTGCGTCGTAATTTCACCGTGCGTTAGTCATGCTTTCCGTTATCTCGCGTCGATAACGGCGGCTGGTGTCATTGCTGGTCGTTTCTAGGGAAGCTTGACTTTACAACCTAATAAGCACATGTTTGTCATTGACTCAAGGGCTTACTGCATTGCATCATTATCATGATAATAGGCTAGTTTATTTCTGTATGAATCCACTATTTTAGTTGCTCCATGTGTATGGACTGTGGACATGGTATGGTAGGACTTTCCAGCACTGTTCATTGAAATGTAAACCTATGGAATGTCTGCCTTATTTGAAACGGACTTACTTCAAAAGACTGGTCAGAGTGTCGATAAGGGGGCGGAAGCCCCCACTTGTAAAATATTCGAAAATTATAACTTTTTGAGGCCGCCATACGTTAGCGTTAGGGTGTAGAAAAGGGGGCGGGCCCAAAAAAAAAATTTTTTTTTTTGTGAAAAAAGACTTAGAAAAATTTCGTAAAAATATTTTTTTTTACTGTTTCTTTTTACCTCGGAATCGTGTAGTGCTGCTCTTTGCCATCATTTTTGGTCATATACATTTTCCTCGTGCACCTCACCGATTTTGAGATATACGTCATAACGATGTTTGCCATATCGATATCTCTATAAATAAAGGTCCTAGGGAAAACATACATATGACATAAAATGATGGCCGTAAGGCACCCTAAACGATGCGCAAGTGAAAATATCAAAATTCAAAAAAAAAAAATTTAGTCAAAAATTTTCTAAGTGTTTTGCCCCCTTACCTACAATACCACCGCTTTCAGCGACTTAGAAAAATTTCGTGAAAATAATTTTTTTTAACTGTTCCTTTTTACCTCGGAATCGTGTAGTGCTGCTCTTTGCCATCATTTTGGGTCATTGACATTTTCCTCGTGCACCTCACCGATTTCGAGATATGCGTCATAACGATGTTTGTCATATCGATATCTCTATAAATAATGGTCCTAGGGAAAACATGCGTATGACATAAAATTATGTCCGTAAGGCACCCTACACGATGCGCGAGTCATGCATAGTTTGTATGGAGAATGTTGCATATTTTTCGCGCGGACATTAACCAAACCTTGTTTTTCTAATGCAGAGTAACGAAAAAAGTTATATAGTGTATAGCACTAGAAAAACAAGGTATGGTTGATAGCCGCGCGAAAAAAAGCACCACTTTGTTATAATTAACATTGATGTATTTCTTCAAACAATGCATTCCACCTTTCCTTTCTTACTTACCGGCTTAGAACGGTCAAAATTACGACAGGTATATTTAGATTTAATAATAAATATTTTTTCCCATTGTCGTGACTTTGACTTTAAAAAAGGTGGAATCATCATTATGTACAATAATTTCAGATTTATCGCTAACAACATTTAACAAGAAATACCAAAATCACAGTAAATTTCTTTTAAAATCACAATACGTTTCTCTATTCTGCATTAGAAAAACAAGGTTTGGATAATGTCCGCGCGAAAAATATGCAACATTCTCCATACAAACTATGCATGTTGATACTCGCGCATCGTGTAGGGTGCCTTACGGCCATCATTTTATGTCATACGCATGTTTTCCCTAGGACCATTATTTATAGAGATATCGATATGGCAAACATCGTTATGACGCATATCTCGAAATCGGTGAGGTGCACGAGGAAAATGTCTATGATCAAAAATGATGGCAAAGAGCAGCACTACACGATTTCGAGGTAAAAAGAAACAGTAAAAAAAAATATTTTCACGAAATTTTTCTAAGTCGCTGAAAGCGGTGGTATTGTAGGTAAGGGGGCAAAACACTTAAAAAATTTTTGACTAAATTTTTTTTTTTTTGAATTTTGATATTTTCACTTGCGCATCGTTTAGGGTGCCTTACGGCCATCATTTTATGTCATACGCATGTTTTCCATAGGACCATTATTTATAGAGATATCGATATGGCAAACATCGTTATGACGCATATCTCGAAATCGGTGAGGTGCACGAGGAAAATGTCTATGATCAAAAATGATGGCAAAGAGCAGCACTACACGATTTCGAGGTAAAAAGAAACAGTAAAAAAAAAAATTTTCACGAAATTTTTCTAAGTCGCTGAAAGCGGTGGTATTGTAGATAAGGGGGCAAAACACTTGGAAATTTTTTGACTCGTTTTTTTTTTTTTTTTTAATTTTGATATTTTCATTTGCGCATCTTTTAGGGTGCCTTACGGCCATCATTTTATGTCATACGCATGTTTTCCCTAGGACCATTATTTATAGAGATATCGATATGGCAAACATCGTTATGACGCATATCTCGAAATCGGTGAGGTGCACGAGGAAAATGTCTATGACCAAAAATGATGGCAAAGAGCAGCACTACACGATTCCGAGGTAAAAAGAAACAGTAAAAAAAATATTTTCACGAAATTTTTCTAAGTCGCTGAAAGCGGTGGTATTGTAGGTAAGGGGGCAAAACACTTAGAAAATTTTTGACTAAATTTTTTTTTTTTTAATTTTGATATTTTCACTTGCGCATCGTTTAGGGTGCCTTACGGCCATCATTTTATGTCATACGCATGTTTTCCATAGGACCATTATTTATAGAGATATCGATATGGCAAACATCGTTATGACGCATATCTCGAAATCGGTGAGGTGCACGAGGAAAATGTATATGACCAAAAATGATGGCAAAGAGCAGCACTACACGATTCCGAGGTAAAAAGAAACAGTAAAAAAAATATTTTCACGAAATTTTTCTAAGTCGCTGGATGACGAGTCGAAATTTTTCTAAGTCTTTTTTTCAAAAAAAAAAAATATTTTTTTCGGCGCTCTGTTTTTTTTGCCCCCTTATCTGCACATTGACCAGGCTATCTAAACGCGGAAAAAATTCTAAGTTTTTTTTTCCTTGGCGCCCCTGCAAGACAAACATATCTTCATATTTAACATTGTTTTTTCAGTATTCTCTATTTATATTATTTAGCATGAGCTGTCAAATTACCAGCTAAGAGATGTTTGAGGGTGACTCATCACTGTATGTGTCATACTTTCTATGAGTTGGATCTAATATATGTATGTACAAGTAAGTTATGATGTAGGGGCCCACAAGTTTAACAGACATATCTTAGTTGCCTGTAAAAGATGACAGTTATATCATATGTTTTTCTTGAGGCACAAAATATTAGTATTGAAGGGAATAATTATTGATTTCCTATTTGATTAATGTTGGAGGCCACAATAGCAGGAACAATCTCTTACGCTGTTTTCAATGTTTCCTCTTCTCCTTAACTCAAAATACTAGTACTACTAATAGTATCATAATAAGAGGTTGAAATTTTAAGTCTAGTTTTCCGTTTTATTCTAATGCTGGAACAGCACCTACCTATACAAATGTTTGTTTCCATTATGTGAACAAAGACTAGAAACTGGATTATATAATCCAATTATGATATATGGGGCTTTAAAGTAAACATTTTAATGTAAGGAACATGGTAATCAAGCATTAACTTCATCTAGTTATGTTGTAGGAAATTAACTTTGCATTGTTATCCCTTTTTTGTTATGAAGGAACTCATATTTGTGGTGTCTTGGCTATACAAATATGAGTTTCTTCATAACAAAAAAGGGATAACAATGCAAAGTTAATTTCCTACAACATAACTAGATGAAGTTAATGCTTGATTACCATGTTCCTTACATTAAAATGTTTACTTTAAAGCCCCATATATCATAATTACTTTTAACTTTACTAGATGTCTGCTGGCATCTGTGAAACATAAATATTATTGCTTTATGATGATGATATCAACCAATGTTACCAACCAAAGAAAGACAGGATTAAATGGTCAGAGTGTCGATAAGGGCGCGGGAACCATGTATGTGTCCTAAAATGATGGCAAAGAGCAACACTAAACTAGGTGTGAATAAAAATTAAACAAAAAAATAAGTTCAAGATGATTTTTTTAAGTCCTAAGAATAAACAAATGCCCATTATTTACTTACACATCAACCAGGCTACCTCAAAGTGAAAAAAAAACTAAATATTTTTCCCTTGGCGTCCCCTTATCTACACTCAAACCCTACAGCCATCTTATGTCCAATTTGCATTTCCTAAGTTTTAAGAAATATTTGTGTCCATAAAATATAGGTGCATAATTTTTCCATAAAATGTTTACTTTACAATCCCGTATATAATAATTACTAATAACTTTTCTATATTGAGACATAAATATTATTACTTTATGAGGATGATATCAGCCAATGTTATCAACCAAAGAAAGACAGGATTAAATTCCTATTCACTGACATTTCCTGCACCCATCTTATTTTCAATTTGCATTTCTTATGTTCAAGAAATTGTTGGGTCCTTAAAAAATATGACATAATGTGCATTATTTTTCCAAATAGCTTCTAAACTAAACAGGCATTTTATTACATAATCATAACAACTGTCTCTAAACCTTGTAAGAAAAGTCAGTGTATGGAATAATTATGTAGTTGCACTTGCACTGTAAATGTTGATAAAATTTCAGAATTTGTTGTTTTATGGTTAGAGTTATTAATTGAAAACAGTTTTAGCAAAAACACTAAATGGTTGGAGTGTAGATAAGGGGACGCCAAGGAAAAATAAACTTAGATTTTTTTTTGCATTTAGATAACCTCCCCCTTATCGACACTCTGGCCGGATTTCTCCATAAAGCGACAAGAGCGACATATTTTGCTACCACGTTTCATCAGCCTACGACCAGCCGATTAGTGTTTTTCCTTAATAACTCCTAAACTACAAAACGACAAATTTTGAAATTATTTACAGCGCATACACCAGAAATCATCCAGATTTTTTTTGCTAGGCGTACGCACACATTTTATAAAATTGCCCTAATATCTACATATTTTATGGATGTAAAATGCGAAGGTATGTACAATAATATCTCGTAGTATCTTCCATACAAAACTCTTAACATCCCGTTTGCCTTGGACATGATGAGATGTGAGTGGGTTGTTCTTATCCACGGTAAAGCATGCTATCATTCATTGCGATAGTCCGACCTAATGCTAATTCCGTAGAACGGATGTAAACGATGTAGCTTCTAAAAAATTGAAATGCATTATGTACGTACGAAGCTTAGGCCTTAGGAAGGCGCCAGAAGTGGTGATTTATTGCATTAATATAATCATAAATTGATGGGTTACTATGCATTCGCTACACCCTAGCAACAGCGGTGCGCGGCGGGAGCGGGTATGGGGGCTGTAGGGCGGCGGGGTGGCGGCGCCCGAGGGTGGAGCCACCCCGCATGTTCGCGTCGCGCTAGTCGTATTTCGTCTGGAGTGTTTATCCCGCGACGCCGGATCAATACCGGTGGCGCAGTGGCGATATCGGCGGCGGCGCGCGGCGGCCGGGCCCGAGTCTGCGAGATGCTGTCACACGGAACGGACGCCGTATCCATGTCGCGCCAGGCGTGAGGCTCGCTCCGAGAGCTTAGTTCGAACTAACTGCGCTAGTGCGCCACGAGCCTGTAAGGTGCGCAATATTCCATGATGATAAATCACCCTACCTGGATTCACCTCAGTGAACGTGACGTTTGACGATTAGTCTTTCTGAGCGGATGCACTTCGCCATGTCCATGGTGCAGGGTAGGGGGCGGTGTGGGAGGCGGTCACTGTATCCGTGCGTGTATGTTTGTTGCAGGGGCATCAGTGTTCTCGTTCGCCAGTGTCCGGGCTAGGCCAGGTGTCGCGCGTCACGATGTCGGTCGACAAGGAGGAGCTGGTGCAGCGTGCCAAGCTGGCGGAGCAGGCGGAGCGCTACGACGACATGGCGGCCGCCATGAAGGAGGTGACGGAGACGGGCGTGGAGCTCAGCAACGAGGAGCGCAACCTGCTCTCCGTCGCCTACAAGAACGTGGTGGGCGCCCGCCGCTCCTCGTGGCGGGTCATCTCCTCCATCGAACAGAAAACCGAAGGCTCCGAAAGAAAACAACAGATGGCTAAAGAATATAGGGTTAAAGTAGAAAAGGAGCTCAGAGAAATCTGTTACGATGTACTGGTAAGAATCTTTGACTTTTACAATTGTCGCGGCTCATTTGACAGAAGCGATTCATGTAGATTTGTCAAACTAATACAGAATGAGCTTGTGATCCGCCAACGCGATGACGTCATATTTGTGCGTAGCCAATTTGAGTGGTGATGCAAGCCATTAGCGACCAGTCGTCGGCGGTCATTTCCTTTGGCCGGTTCATTTCGGTAGATCATGGGCGTTTGTCGCTCGCCGCTTGCTCGCTGGTGGCGGCGGCGGCGGCGGCGGCGGGCGGGAGGCGGGGTGACGTATTGCGTCGCGTCACTGCGCGCGCCGCTCAACCTGTATCTACGTCCCTTGCCCTTTGTTAATTTTATTACATTAAAAAAATAATGTACATCGTACTAATGCAAAAAAAAACTATGTTTTTATACTTAGTAATAGTTTTTTTGAAATTCAATCACGTGAAATTGAAATTCAATATTGGTTGATACGCGACTTTTTGTTGATGAATCACAAGTAGCAAAGCATCAGCAAGTATGATGTCATCATAATCTTAGCTCAAGTTTTAAGCAAACACCTACATCTTATAAGACCATTATTACTTCATTGCCTCATTTTAAATGAAGAGCGTCACACCATTTAATTTTGCTAGGTGGGCGGCAGAGGCTGATCTGGTTTCTTATTTCGTGATGATAAATTACCCTTTATGGATTCACTTGGGTGAATGTGACTTCTTAACGATTAGTCTTTCTGATAAATAATATGAAATAATTAAAATCATCGAAAATCAAAAGTACGCAATTTTAACACATTAATATTTTCAGGGTCTTCTCGACAAACACCTAATCCCTAAGGCTAGTAATCCAGAAAGTAAAGTATTCTACCTTAAAATGAAAGGAGACTACTACAGGTACCTCGCAGAAGTGGCCACAGGAGAAACCAGAAACAGTAAGTATCCGTCTCCGACTTAAACGCTAATTCCTTGAAAAATTGCAAGATGATTTACACATTCTGCTGAGAGGTTAGAGTTCACGATCTAACATGACTTTACATTACAGCTGTTGTAGAGGACTCACAGAAAGCGTACCAGGATGCTTTCGAGATCAGCAAGGCAAAAATGCAGCCCACACATCCAATCAGGCTGGGTCTGGCGCTAAACTTCTCCGTCTTCTATTATGAGATATTAAATTCGCCCGACAAGGCGTGTCAGCTCGCCAAACAGGTCAATACTTAATCAGCTCCGCAGAGCTCTGTGCTGGCTGGCGCGAGAGTCATTGCCGCCTCCCCCTAGTTCCATCCATGCTAGGTATTAACTAGATCGCTTTGTCCCCCAGCTGTGGTGGAAGACTCGCAGAAAGCCTACCAGGAGGCGTTCGACATTGCGAAGGCCAAAATGCAACCCACCCATCCAATCAGACTCGGCCTTGCGCTCAACTTTTCAGTATTCTATTACGAGATTATCAACTCTCCGGCGCGAGCGTGCCACTTAGCTAAACAGGTTAATCCAACTTGCACGCAAATTGTCGTTGCCGTGTTAAATAAAACCTAACCTGGACTAATTCACACCTTTGTACATAATAAACTCTTCATTGTGCATGTTGTAAATGTGATCGACGATATTAAAATTTATATCGAACATCTTGACTGATGATGATTTAGACTGACTGCATAATACCTACTTCGCCTAGCATGGAAATTCATTGAATAACATATAATATAACCAACAACGTAATCTCGACCCAGCCAGTACATGAGTGTATTATTTTTTTCAATAGTAAGACAACGGTTGTTATCTTTTCTGATCTCTCAATTTGCAACTCCCCCCCACTCCTGCATTAGTATGCTCCAATGTTAAGCTTCAACTCGAACTGGAATGTCCTTTCTCCTGGAGTTGTGACAAAAGGAGCAACGTGGAGCATGCCGGTGCCGGTGCCGGTGTAACCGAACACTAAGACTTGTGTCGAACCTTGATATCGCTTTACGCTTGTTGTGTGCCGCCGCGGTCCGGTGGGCAGCGGACAGGGTAGTGAGCGTGCGTGTCCGGTTACAGGCGTTCGACGACGCGATCGCCGAGCTCGACACACTGAACGAGGACTCGTACAAGGACTCGACGCTGATCATGCAGCTGCTGCGAGACAACCTGACGCTGTGGACCTCGGACACTCAGGGCGACGGCGACGAGCCGGCCGAAGGCGGCGACAACTAACCGGCGCATTTGCCGCAGCCGCCACGCGTCACCCACCACACGCATTTGTTCTCATCGGTGTTTTGTAAGAAAACGAGTAACCATGGAGAGCGCCGCGCGTCGCAGGCGCCGCCAGCGACCGACGCGAGCCGCCGCTTGTAAAAAAATGTTAAATGTCGTTCGCAGCGGACCTTCACGTTCCGTCTAAATGTTATGTGTCATCTTTGACGGTTTTGTATTTCTGTATTTACACTGGATTACAGATATCGAGCTGACCTGATGAATATAAATATTTATAACTTAAGTTATTAAAATTACGGTTTCTTAAGTTAAAAGTGTTTTCCTTTCATATATGAATGAATATTAACAGCCTGGTCGGCACAGCCCCACAGTAACATTCCTTTCGCCGCATATCCGCAGTGAAAGATGATCGACCATGAGGTGAATGTCGAATTTAATCTGCTTTTAGATAACTTACAATTTGTTGAAGTATACGCCCAATAATGACCCAATCAAATGATATGGAGGATGTTTCATGAATTAACTAGGAACTGTAATGGCTGTATATCTAAAAGGGCACAAAGAACTTGTTAGTGTCTTTTATGTGGTTTTGTGATGTCCTCTTTCTTACATTTAAAAATATTACCAAAGGCAAGTGTTATTATTGTTGACATTAACTATTTTGTTGTGCCCATTTAAATGAAATAATTAGCATTCTGAAATTTCTGGCATTTACTAGCGAAATAGTCTTTTTGTGATGACAGATATTGTAACATTTCTGCTGCATTTTATCAGCCATTAATCTATTATATTTTTCATGTTTTCACCAATAAACTTTTGTATTAAATACAATTTTTAGTTTTAGAAACCAATATTTAAATAAACCGCCACCTATTAACCCAAACGATGTTTATCTACATACTACAGCTTCCGACGCAATACTCGTCGGGAGATTTCGAATTGAGCAAGCATCCCGTGCTAAATGGCCATAAGTTTCTTAGAACTTTTCCTATTCATCTTCAATAGTTTGATTTACTTTAGTTTAATAATCTTTCTTGAAATTATTTAAGGTGGGGAGTTCACTATGGGGCCTATTACATTGTCATATAAATGATCATTTATCTTGGATCCAATCATAGTTCTTCCTTTCACGTACCCACGAGTTACGTGTGAAAGATTGATAAGTGTGTGTAATAGGCCCTTAAGAGAAACAATCGGTCATTACTCAGAAGCTATCAACGGACTTACAAGTCTCATAATGTAATGATTATAAAAATCGAACCGGAGTCGGAATGAAGCAATTTGATATTTTTTGATTAACTAAGTATTAGTTTGGTGATGTTTAGTTGCAAGATCGCTTCATTGGGACGTCAGAGCAATTTAGATCGGGAGTCAAATCGATATCGTGAGGAAAGTGTGCCCAATTCTTTCAAAAGTCTGATTTCTTGACCGCCAGGTTTTTTACAAAAATTAGGTAGATATTGATTTAGGCAGTTCTATTATTTAGAATAGTTATGTTGGAAGTTTCTTAGTCTGAAATGCAGTCACCAAACGAGTTAAAGCACAGGCCGATCGATACGTAAAATGTGTATACTCGTAGATCCTATCTGACTGCTGTAGAAATAACACCAGTGGGCTACTCACGAACTTTAAAGTGTCGAGCTCACACGTGATAGGTATGAAAGAAATAAACATTGTTTCAACAGTACAGTGGCTATCAGATTACGTGCTCATGTATAGGTTCCGTAACTCAACGTCAAGGAGGAGATAAGCTTGATATAAAAAATCTGTCACTTAAAATAATTTGATAATTTGTTGTCTAAATTACTACGAGCTCAAATGCAGAATATTTCGTCTTTATGGGTAAAATATGTTATACAATTTAACGGAGTCTGAAATCCATCTCAGCACACTCTTCAGGGGTGATGGAATCCCAAAGAGCTTGAAGCTTCTGTTTTAAATCATTTTCTAATCATGGATATTTTCTTTATTTCCACCATTTCGATCGGGGACAAGTCTGGGCTGCTTGGCGGTCAAATTGTTGTCCGAACTTGCTTAGAATCAAGCCACCCCCTCGTTGCCCTTGCAGTGTGACATGCCCCATCTTGTTGGAAGGAAGTCCTGTTATGATGTTCACGATCGAATCAGTGAAGGCTTTTCTTTTGCTGTGTTAAAACCATACGCCATTCTCTTGAGGACTCT
This sequence comes from Argyresthia goedartella, assembly GCA_949825045.1. Lineage (NCBI taxonomy): Eukaryota > Metazoa > Arthropoda > Insecta > Lepidoptera > Argyresthiidae > Argyresthia > Argyresthia goedartella. The sequence continues at coordinate 21,157,811 of OX463810.1, forward strand.
TGAAATGTCGACTGAAACATCTTTCTGGATCATATCCTGCCATTGCACTGCACAACCATATTATCTGTGATGCGAGGACGGCCGGTCTCCTTCAAACATGCTACGGATTTGTGTTGTTTATAATGCTGAATGATTGACTGGATGGTAGACCTTGGTAGTAACAGTTCTTTGGATAGGTAGTGGTATATTGATTTCTCTTTATTAGTATTTTAAATTATGATTTTTCGGAACTCATCAGAAATTGTTTTATGGTTGAAGAATAGTGACCAGAAATCAGTTTATTCTTCCTATTTATATCAGCGAAACTGGTGACAGGTTGTATTTAAATTAAAATATTGAACATAAATCCTTATTTAAGTCCAGTTTCTGACTTAACTGAGGCTTAAAGGTCGATTCACACATATCAGGGATCCCACCGGGCCGGCACAGGGCCGTGTCAGTGAAAAATATTCTTTCATACATTCTTTATGAGAGTAGTCACACTTGGTGTCCGTGACGACGCAGTGCTCTGTCTCAGTGTCCGGGGCCACACCGGGTAGCACGGACGCATTCGTTGGCGCCGATATTTTTTGCCAGACACGGACGCCGGGAAAATGTCGAAGGACGAAAGATTGATTGAATTGGTTCGTGAAAATAAAGTATTGTATGATTTAAACCATGTAAAGTACATGTATACAAAATATAAAATCAATTTAAAATATAAAATCTCTAACATTTAACTAATTCTTTGTATAATGTCACGAATTATCCTTCTGTCTCTTAATTGCCATGCTTCATGCACCCATTTTCTCTGTTTTCTTTGATGCTGCTCTTCTTCTTCGTCTAAAGCAATAGCTATCATTGCTAGCTCCGTATTGTTAAAAAGCGCCATAGCAACAATCACGATAGGTATTACGACGGACATCCCGGACACGTTAGCTCTGTGAGCGGAGCACTGATATGTGTGAGTAGTCGATTCTAAAATCACTGACGCAACACTGAAGCACTGACACGGTGTGCGTTTCGATTGCTCGGCCAAGTTATCGAAGCCTAATATGAAATGCACCAATATTTAGACGGTATTTGTCGATTTCTAAATCTGCAAATTAAAAATTTGTCGGGGCAGTAATAAACAGTAAGCATTTTAAGTTGGCCGCGCGAACGAAACGCGCAGGATTGCGTGACCATGGAGATCTCGGTAACTACTATGGCTAGAGATCTAATTCCTTTTGTCGGCGCAAGGCTTACATTTGAGCGAGACGGCATAAAGACGCGGCGGCAAACCTGAGTAAATATAAACAAGTGGCATCATGATTAGTTGTTTTGGTAGACTAATCAAAATTATGGTTACCCTACAATAACGTAGTAAGAGATACTATTAGTTTTGATATTACTCGCATGATATACTGTTTTACGGACAAACCTCTATGTCACTCGAATGAGGTTAAGTTGATGAAGAAATACATCTTTTACACTTAGTGCCTAGGTATTATAGTTAGGGCAGTAACAGCGCACAAATTAGCGTTTCGTTCGCGCGGCCACGAGCAGATTGGTTTTACGTGTTTTGAATGTGAATTAATGAATAATAGTGATAGTTGATGCTCTCGTTAAGACCGACAAATTCTTGGACCGGTTTTGACTGTCGGCAGTCTCGTATTTTGGAAACAATCAAGAATAACAAAATCGTAAGTGGAGCATTGCGCGGCCAAATCTTGGGAAGTGCATATTTCCGAAAGTTTTTAACTTTTACTCATTATTCTTTCACCGACAATTATCGACAAATACTCTTTAATTGACAAAAGGAATTAGATCTCTAGCCATAGTAGTTATCGAGATCTCCATGGCCGCGCAATCCTGCGCGTCTTATTTGCGCGGCCAACTCAAAATGTTTATTAAGTATAACTTGTTTATTACTGCCCCGACAAATTTTTAATTTGCAGATTTAGAAATCGATAAATACCGTCTCAATATTGGTGCATTACATTTTAGGCTTCGATAACTTGGCCGAGCAATCGAAACGCACACCTGACACGGACCGGTGTCGGCCCTGTCATGTCACGGCCCGGTGGGATCCCTGATATGTGTGAATCGACCTTAACTCTTTCGCGGAGTGCCTAAATAATACCCGTGTGGCGTACGATGGCACTAGTAAACTAAACGATGGATAGTAACTAAAGTATTATGTGTTTAGCTTTGAAATAAAAAGTGAACACATGGTTATTGATGCCTTTATCTGATTTTATTCAACTATGCTTCACATATTTGTAGGTATTCAAAGTACAGCCGTGCGAAAAAAATCAACGTTTCATGGGGTAATATTTGATTTTTATTTCTAACACAAATTATAATTATGTATCAAATTTACGACTTATTTATTATCCTAAATATATAACTTAACAATCTATACATTCTTATACTATACCTACCATACATCATTAGTAACAGAAACGGAAACGTTGAAGATTTTGCGAATATGCGAAATTGAGGAATTGCCATTATTTGCGGGGAGGAATTGAATTTATACATTTATGGGGGGTTTATAAAAAATAAGACTGAATTGTGTTTCAGGGATATTTTTAACGTGGGCAAAAATATCCCCGAAACACAATTTACCATAGTTTTTATGCAACAATAAGTTCCCATATGCAATACATGCAAACTAAAAACGCAATTTCTTGTGAAATGTAATCCAATACCAAAAAGATACGAGAACTTTCATTACAAATTATGTTGGGAACATTATTTTCACTTAATATTTCATTTTCGGCACAAAATAAGATGATTTCACATGGATAAATGTTAAACCATATACGAATCACCTTTTCGCGAAATAAACACTCAAGGAATTATTTTCAAAACTGATAAACACAGAGCTGCGCAGAAACATGGCCACGGATAACAACAATACCCAAAAAATCATTGGTATATTGGTAGCTTTGATAAGAACCATACACACTAAATGCGATTGCGTCGCTTCCGCTTTAGAGGTGGTATAACCGGTTTTATTGTGCAACGATCGAACGTAACATAATCGAGCATTATCGGAACCTTGATTTCGCGCGCAAACGGCAGCCCTCTTATGGGCTAACGCGATTAGGCTGATTAATCTGTGATTAGACGTAGATTTCATATTTCGCCCTTTTTAGGGCTAACGCATGCGAGCAGGTTAACTCAACATAACCGAACATTTTTGCATCGAATACGAACAACTAGATGAACTAATTTGCTTGCACCGAGACTAGGTTAAATCGAGGATTGTAGAAGTTCCAAAATATATTAATATAACACGACAATGTTAAAATAAAGTAGGATAAAGGGCCTACAAAATATTTGGTTCGAAAAATCTAGTCTCAATACGGCTAGACGAAGTATTCAGCATTTGGGCTCTTAAAATGTATGACAGTGACGATTTTTTATTAAACAAAATATAAACATTTTCTATTGACACTGCGGACTGAACATGCCTGGAGAGATCATCGAGAGATGAAGTCCCAGATCAGAAATATTCATGGGATATTAGGAAAATTCAAACGAAACATGTAATTCGACGTGGCGGGATTCGACATCAAGGAACCATATCGTTTATCACTTTACACTATATGGGTCCTTCCTCCACTGAAGAAAATAAAATTAATATCTATTACAGTCATTGAATAATAGATACCTACCTTTCTTTGTTACAATAGACATTGTGTCGTTTTAAAAGTCCCTTATTTTTCAACCTTCCAACCCAATAAATTTTGTTTATCTTCCCATCTTAGGAAAATACAAACGAAACATGTAATTCGACGTGGCGGGATTCGACATCAAGGAACCATATCGTTTATCATTTTACACTATATGGTTCCTTCCTCCACTGAAGAAAATAAAATTAATATCTATTACAATCATTGAATAATAGATACCTACCTTTCTTGACATTGTGTCGTTTTAAAAGTCCCTTATTTTTCAACCATCTAACCCAATAAATTTTGATTATCTTCCCGTGTACTATAATTAATTGACGTCTGCATGAAATAGCAGTCTTATCACATCACTTCATCAAGACGCTCTAAGTTCATTTGGTTCTCAGCTTTCTTTAGGTACCTACCTAATACCTATATGAGATTTTATATTCTTCGATTTCAATCGAAATGACTTCACATAGACTTGAAGTCGGCAATAGCATTGGTAGAATGACATTTACCGCCTCGAATGTTGTACAGTGGTACAATGAATCAAACAATTTCTGCATCCACGGTTTGAGCTCCAAAAGTGAAAACCCTTCTTAGTCGTGGCAACATCACAACGCACAACACCGGACGTAGCAACGTGGCACATAAGCAGACACTACTGGACACTAGACCCCACACCGTCGCCTTGGAAGAGTCGCTCGCCATCGAAGCTTCGTCAGCCGAGTAGGTGAGATACACGGAAAGAGCCGGCCGCGGCGCACACATCATCCAGTACACAACCATCAAGCACAACGACAACTTTACAGCCGCAGCGCTCTCGTTTCCACGGGACTTAGACTTGATAATCCTCATTCTGGCTACCGCCAACGCAATGATGGCACAGAAAAGCAGCATGGGCAGAACCAAGCTGAACACTGCCAGCATGGTGCAGATCACTCTGTGACTTGCCTCCGCTAACGCACATGTAATTGAGTCGCCTTCTTTGTGCGTCGTGGACAGAACGAATTCTGGTACACTCAGTGACGCAGCAAGAATCCACACGAACACGGCAGGCTGAGCCACCGGCACCCGCGTGTCCATTAGTCGGTAGTCGATGTTCATCGTTCTAGGCGGGGTCGAAGAGTCGCTGCTCGCCACCAAGCTATGGCGTGACGACCTAATCTCTTCGTCATCAACATCGCTCTTCCGCAGTCTTCGCATCACTTCCCGTTCTTCCACATTCAACGTGGCAAGCGAGTGTAGCGCTAACGTCGCTACTAAGTACAAAGAGGCCATCGAGGCGAACACGTCTATTCCCTTATACGCCATGCAGCCTGCGAGGCCGAAACGCCATGCTCTAGAGTTGTATGACCATATCTCGGGCGCGAGCACCGCAGATAGTAGGATGACGTCAGCCACAGCCAACTGTATGAGTAGATAGAATATACCTGGAATAAAAAGAAGATAGTTTAGACGAGGAAGTTATCGAGATTGTTAAATGTTTGTCTGAAGATATCGACAAACAAAGTAAGAAAGTTTCATACTTTGGGAAGTGGAATAAAAATAACTTATTTACTCATTAAAAAAATATTTACAAACAAAATACACAAACGCTTCGTGAAAATAATTTAAACTTCAAAGTTTCCAATAACGTTGGCAGCAGTACCACGCTGCAGCCAGAGATCTCTGCATAATAAATGCCCCAGCAAAACCTTTTTCCGACTTCTGAGCTAAAAACCTTCGGCTCGTGGCGTAAACTTCTCGGCTCGTAAATATAAGCCTTTGCGAACTCGTGGGAAATATACAACACTGACGAGCAATGAAAAAGTTCCAGTGTCATAGCACCAAATTACTCCTAAACGGGAAAGGCTAGCTTAATGACGCCGTCTGCAATATTGAAGTACATTTAACAGCGCATCAGGATATTACCAATTAAAAACGTAAATATTGTGTTCAAATTTTAAATTAAATGTTTTAAAAAATTGGATGGGTGCTTGTCGGCATTTTGTGGGTGGAACTTTTTCATTGCTCGTCAGTGTATTTCACCTCAGCAGGTCGAACAAGAGGGTTTTGCTGCGAGTAAACAGTGTGCAAAGTTCCATTTTGCTCACCGAGTGAGAGAAAGTAGCTTTTTAATTTTGAATACCGCGGACATAGGCTTAATCGCAAACATGCTGTTTGGCTATTTGCGATTTCGCCAATGTCACAGATATAGGTACAGATGTAGTGAATAATCCTTTCCTTTCGTATTTTCTCGGAAATGTTCGTTTTTGTCTTACTACTTCACTCGCACTCAGTACCCGTCAAACGGGCAATTTGACATTTGACATTGATAAATAAAGTATGCGATTTATTTGATACCTACACGTAATTTAATAATACAGTAATTCATAGACACATCGGCACGATTCGGGTGTTATCGTTGTTCCGAGTTTTGCCGTTAGGAAAGGATTATTCACTACATCTGTACTGCTATCGATTTGAAACTATCGATCGAAGGATTTTTCAATATTGTATTTTTTCATTCTCTTAATTGAAATGTTCTCATTGCTGAGATGAAAAATTGTATGTACAACAAGAGTACAAAATTTGCATCTCGTGCCTTTGAGTACCTCGCTCACTCAGGACTCAAACAAGCACTCGCAGCAAAAATCAACTTTGCTCTCTTGTTGCACAATTAACTATTTCCCTGCGGCGGCGTCCCAACTCCCTAACAAACAGTTTACCCTACCTTGAACACACATACGTACCTATAACGAAAACAGGGATATTTTAAGTGGCACTTACCATCCCGTGATTTTCTGAGTAGAGCAGCCAGTAAAGCACAGTTGGCGAGCGCGGCGGCGCCAGCGACGCATGTGAGAGCGGCTCCCAGTGCCAGCGGCGGGATAAGGTCGGGGCGCTCCGACATGCCGGCCAGCGCAGGCGCAGGCGACGACGACGCTCCGACGGGAGCTCCACGGGATCAATGACTCGTCTACAAACAACGACGCTGCCGGCCCGCCTCGCTTCGACGCTGTTTTTTTACTTCCCAAGCGTGAGTCACCACCGAACAGACGAACATGTGCCTTCGAGATCACCCTCGCGCTCCTCCCGAAACTTATTATTTCTTGTTTTAAATATGAATAGCCCGAGGCGAACGAGTTGTTGCTAGGAGACGGATCGGAATAACAGTGAGTGCCGCACACGCACATATGGATGTGCGGATATGTGAGGAGGACAATGAAAGGGCTTGAATAACTGCGTGCTCATTAATATTCCGAGTTCGCAACTACAAATCTGCAAGTGAAGTCCGGTGTCTGCCGTTACTTCTTCGTCGGCGCCTTGGTGAGTAAATATTTGTACTTAATAGATTACACTATCTACTGACGACCGTCTGTACATCATAACATGATATGATAGTCAGATGCATGTCAAAGCTAGGTCCGGTCTCGCAATGTTGCTATGTGTTTTCCAAAAATAGTTACGGTAGGTATTTAGGGTAGATGTCTTTTTAGGAGTGAATACTGAGATTAATCCCCAGTTTCTGGAAGAATGGTCAAATGTAACAGCCGATTAATCGAAGATTAATTCAAAATAGCGCCACGTGATTGGCTAAATTCAGTTTGACAAGAGTTTAACAAGTTGTCAACAGCTAATGTGCCTTTCGGAAACCGGGCATAAGTCACACTTACTGTATACACCTAGGTCCGATTTCGCAATGTTGATATAAGAAGGCTCCTGTCTTTTCCAAAAATCGTTACGGTAGGTATTTAGGGTAGATGTCTTTTTAGGAGTCAATACTGAGATTAAAAAGTCACACTTATTGTATACACACATCCGGATGAACTAAGAAGCCGTTATTAAATTTACAGCCTTTGGCACATTTTGTTTGTACTACTCGTTACGGGTGCTGTAGTTCTGCAAATCAACAACGAAACCCGAATCAAATTACTTGTATGAGTCGGTTTTCTAAGTCTTGTGTTGGTAATAGTTGGTATGTTATATAAAGGGTGGCCCGGGAAACCGTGGATCAAACGAAACAGTGAGATAGAGGGGTCTTTGGGAACAAAAAAAAAACTCCACAGTATGGCCTTCATCCGAAACAATAAAAACAATAGCAATTTTCAGTTTTGTTAACAAAATGTCTCAAAAAAAAACAAGTTACCAAAACTTATTTTTTTTTGTGTTTTTCGTGGCTGGGAAGAAATATATGTGAAGCCATGGCTCGCATGGCTTCACATATATTTCATGGCTCGCTAACACTAACGATAACTGCTACACACACAACACAGGTTGTTTTTAGTCCATATTTACACGAGCTGATGCCCGCTTAATGTGGGACCAGGCCATAGCATGGAGATCCAACAAAAAAAGAGTTATAAGTATGTGAAGACCTGGGACATTATGACGGTTAGGAAACAGCTGTAGCAGATGTGTAGTCATCGAGGACGAGGGGTACTACGATTATTCGGAAGGAAATCCCCACCACCACAGCGTAATCCTATCCTAACTAATGGGCACCGCCACCAAGCAAAGCGGTTAGGTTAACACGGAATTTAATATAATATAACAATCTATTTTATTCTCCGTATGGTAAAAGGCGTGTGTGACGCTATGCTTTTGTTTTATTTTTGTTAGAGCCTTAGCGTAGAGGCACAGAGGAAGAAAGGACCAGAGACAAAGGTTCATAGAATCACGCCTTCATAGGTAACCTACTACAAGCATACTGCGCATGTGTGAGTGAGCACTGGCCGTTGTGTCGCGTACGCGCCGCCACTGGATAAAACCGGTTTACGCTCGTTCAGTCAGTGCCCAAAAGGAGGGCCTTCACAAACCACGTCTTAGTTGTTGTCACCTACCTTATCGAATTGTTTTATGTGGAATAAACTGTAAATAGTTATCAAAGTGTTTTTTTAAGTACCTATAGAGTTTGGAATTTCAAAATGGTGTACTGTACTGTTTTTATGAATAATAATAGAAACAGAAAATACATTTCATATTTTAACTATTCCAAGGAGTCTACTAGGTAAGTAAATGAATACCAGCCTAGGTATACCTCTTTAAAACGTTAAAGTAGGTAGCACAAGCCGTGTAATTTAGTTAGGTAATTGTTATTAGTATTATTATCACCCTACAAATATTTTGCTGTTTGGTTTCCGAATCGTTTACTTTCGTTAAAACAGTTTGCATTCACAAGCTTAATTGTTTTATGTGAAATAATAAAGTAGGTATAGTAAAGTGTATCGCAATTGCAGCTACCCCTTTATGGGAATATAGCCGTGATTTTTTTAAGTCTTTTTGCCTCATATTTTTAGAATTGTAATAAAAAAAATAAAAATACTGCCTACTTTTATTCCGCTATCGCGTAGGGTCACTCTTTGCCATCATTTTAAGTCATTTACGTTTTCATCGTGCACCTCTCCCTTCTCGAGATAATGCGTCATAATGTTTTTTATCGATATATCTCTGTAAATAACACCTATGGAAAACACATATACGACATAAAATTATGGCCGCAAGGCACCCTGCACGATATCGCAATATTAGTATGTTGTTGTTCTAATATGGATGTTCCATGAGGAGTAGTTGAGATTATAAGTGGGTGACCTCATGTGCCGAACTGTTTCAGATACCTAAGTATTTCAAAGGCATACCGCCCAAAGAATAATATAATAAAATCGCTCGGTCAAGAAAAGGTCGTAACAGTTTGTTAATTTAATTTTTTTCTCTTTTGCCAACCCTACTAATATAGGTATGAATTTTGCAGGCTCCTTAGAACCTTTCTCTCTGTTCCTATTTATTCCTCTGTGGTGGAGGTGCTCTATACTGTCGAGCGCAGCAGTCTATACCTCGCGCCAGGAATTAAGAGCGCTGGGTGATGTGGCGGGAATTACTGCGCATATGTACAGTTATTGAAAAGTTACTACTGCGCATTCAAGGCCAATGCTCATAACTCGTGGCGCGACGTATACTTATACATGCGTTATGGCCGTCAAATTAAAGGGGGACGGAATGACGGACGGATGGACAGCGGAGGCTTAGTATTAAGCCCCCCATAATATACGGGACGATCGTTCGTTACGCTCTGTCGTTACAGACCGATCGACAGAGTATGTGAAGATCGTTAAGGATTTACTTAATCGAAGACCATATCGTACTTGGCAAAAACAAAAACCCATGCAATCAGATCGATCGGGATCTCCCATTGGGCACCTGTCGGCTGTGGAAGTATGTGGCATTTTCACGATTCCACAGCCGGAAGCTTGAAAATGCTACATCTAATCTTCTACCGTGTGGTGTCGTGGAAATATATTTTGTATTGCGAAACGCACGTTGTAGTAGACTGCAGCGATATACGCTAAAACGATTGATTTCACAGAGACGAGAATTATAGGAGTTTTTCTCCCGTCGACCCCATAGCTAAAATGCAATAAAATAAACTTATGTACTTATCATTGCTAAAATGCAATGAAATAAACTTATGTACTGATAAATTCTGTTTTCAATATGTACCTCCTTCAACAGTCTGCTGCCCTGGTACTTCGCAATCTTAGAGATATTAAGTTGAGCTTAAGTAGCGGAAATCAATAAATGTATCATGGACCCATAGACCAACTAAAATAGTTGTGCCATGGACCAATTTTTTCAAAGTACTACATGATGGATGACACAACTAGTTGTGCTATGCAGTTGAGCTATGGTGTCAACAAATGTATCAAGTGGGTAGCCCAAGTTTCAAATATTTATTTGTTTGTCATCCCATACCTACTAATGCGTTAGTTACCCTCGTTAAAGTACACGAGTAGCTAGATAAATAGCACTGTTTTTACTTGTTATGACCTACTTAAGTCAAATTGATTCTAGTACCTACTTGTTGCTTAACTACTAACTTTATGCAGGTGTATAGGTACAAGGTAATCAGCTAGCCGTTATAATTGGTTAATAAGTCATATGAAAGTACACATAATCTTTTTTTTACACACGTAGATAAAGGGTAAGGAAGGATGGGAATGGGAGTGATCGGTGCGATGCTGATTTTTATGTAATAGTTACTACAGACAAGACTAAATAAATAGATACAGGTGACTGACCTAATGAGTAACAATAGGGCCCATATTTTATTACTCATAAAGCCTGCCTTCATCTAACATATCCATCCATAATGATATATACTTCACTGCTTATTACTACTCGCATTGACATGTCCGGAGCATACCTACTTAGCGAGCAAAACACTAAGAAGAAACAACAAGGTGTTTAGTCTAGTGAAGAGCTTATTTCTGGACGGATTCCATTTTGAAAGGTCTGCGCGTCTCCAAGGACGATAATTGGCTGCCATTCTTGCCGCGAGCCGGAATTTCTCCGTGCAAGTAGATACAGTCGCGATCCCGTCCGGTTAACCCTTTTGGACTTAGTGATTATTTCATGCATCATAGGGACTGCATACATACTGCATTGGGTTGGGGTAACTCTGTCGTGCGTATACTCCGAGCGCGGTGACGCATGCGTCATGTGACCATGTCGGCGTCTCGCCACCGCTACTCGCGCGGTGAGTGACTTGCCGATGTCTTGCGTATGTCGATATTGTTCATTTGTTTTGATAAGCGGCAGCGCCGAGTGATGGATGACTCGCGACAATGCTCCTCCGGCAGGGGGCGCGTGTGGGCGGCGCCTCGCAAGCCGAAAATCTGCACTTTCCTTCCGCTTTCTCTCGGAGGTGCGAAAGGTATTCACTTCTCGGGGAACCACGGCTTATTCGGTAGCGGGCGTCGCATAAGTGTACGCGTTCTAATCGTGTAACAACTGCATCTTGCGATATTCAAAGTACCTGCATGTTGTGTAGTGTGTTTATAAGGAGGTGTGTTTGGCTGCCGGGGTTAGTGGTGGTGCTATGCTAGAAGGGTCGTGATGAGTCTGCTGTGTGTGTGTGTGTCGCTGCTGGGCGCGCTGCGAGTGGCTGCGCCCGCGCATTTTCCGGTGAGTTGAGCGTTTTCCGCGTGGGCGGGCGGCGCCCTGCTCTGTGCCGCCTTAGCATTTGTGTAGGTTCTTACGATATTTAATTTTTAACCAGAATCATTATTTCGTACAGTAGGTTCGGTAGGCTACTACATATTTTAGGTTAGGTTGATGTTTGTAGTTTATTTATAAGTACTTATATGTATTTACGAACTTAGGTACCTTACATACATAGCTATTCTACATGTCGTGTTCACCATGAACAAGGGACAATCAGGTACATGGCGATTAGCGATGAATTCTACACCTATAGTCCGTAAATTGGTTCTCTGGAGTAGATATAATTCAATAATACTAAGGTCCACTTGCACCACATTCACTAAACACATTTAGTCAAAATGTATGAAATATGACAAAGTTAAGTCAATATAACACACTAAGCTGATTTACCGAATAGTGTGCAAATGGACCTAAATCTTTCACGATCAAATATGAACCAAGTTACATGCGATAAGTTCGTGGTTCCTGTAGGTAGTAAATTAACTACATATTCCCATCTGTGTGTTGTAGGTATATTGATGTGGTGCGTATGTATGGTATAAAATTGTAGAAACCCACACCAATTCACCGAAAACCTATGAAGACTAAAAAGGGCTCAGTCAGATTAATGTCGTTGTGACCTTTTGCAAAAGCACTTACTGCCCTAGTAAAACAGGCGAACAATAGCGCTTACCGCTGTAAGTAAAAAACAAGGGCTCATAACAATACTATATAAATATATGTAAATAATAATACTATCGTTGGTATATTTTATAGACTACAGGCGAGAAGGCGAGACCTGAGAATTACGATAGTGTGCGTGCAGTGCACAGAGCCGGCCAATGGGTTTATTGACAAGAGTACACACCACACTGACGAAACTTACATACCATTGTTAGACACTACTCACACTTCGTCGAATTCTTATACAAATGGAAGCACACAAACGCATTTCTCAGGTCTCAGCTTCTGGACTGTACCTAACGTACGTAGTTACCACCGTATTATGCTTAAACGCAAAAAATATATTTGCAGAGTAATATCGCACACTTCGCTGAAACTGAAATCCCTTCTTCTCCTACAACTCTGAAGTGAAGTAGGTATCAGATCCAACCAACAAGCGGCGGCAGTTCTGTTACATAATACCCAGTAGGTAATGGGTATCGGTAGGTCTAGTGAGCTCTCGATCACGTACACAGTTACACAAGAGCAAACTGATTGAGAACTTTTTTCTATCAACTCGCCGCTGATTCATATTACGGCAGTGATTATTTCGGGATTGAAGACGTGATCTTCCACGTAATTGAGATTGATGTGAATAACTTTCATTCATCATCCAACGCCAAACGTAACATTCACAATCGCATTCTAATATTGGGAGAGCAAAATAATCACGCCATTACTTCATACCGTGCACTTACAATAGGTACGCAGATAATCTCTGTAAGTCATTGTCTAACGCTAAAGAAAAAGAAAAACACATAGGTATGTAGTTTTACTTTCCCCTTTACTTATACATCCGCTAATGCCGAACTTACACTTAGCTGACTCATGTGATGTTGATTTCGTTTTCACTCACATTCATCACTTAGACTGACTTGCCGAAACACGAAGCTTAGAAGACAGTTCTTACATGTTGCCATTAAGATCTTTCTCATAAAGTTCCCGTCATCTAATCTGCAGGAGTAGAGACGTGTAGACTTCTAGCACTTTGCTCCAACGACTTCTAACTTACTCAACAAATAAAAGATTAACTATTCTTGCAAATAATTATCTCCCGTCATCTGTAGTAACAATAACGCTTGCTGATCAATACCAATTTGAGCGATTTGGTTTCACTTTCATCCGAGCATCGTACTTACGACCCTAGTCGTATCATCAATAAATCGAGTGATACTCAGCATACGCACCACATGCTTCTTTCTGAAGGTGTGATAATGAAATTGCTTCAATTAAAATAATTGAGGCGATGTAGTGTGGGAACCGTTGGGGAGGGTCGTGTCATCGTGTCAGTCATGTCTATCACAATGTAATGATGCAAAAGCAATCGGGGTTATCATCATGACACGCGGTTGTAGAGTACTGCTGTAGAGAGTATCTAACACTCGAATTACCATTAACAAGTACCTAAATGTTTATATTTGCTCGTATGTATGCACATATTTATTCCCTTGATTAATTAATAAGTACATGACTTTGCTTTTGATAAGTACTAACAACATCTCTAACTCATCCATAAGCATTACTTGTGAAATTGTGACATTCATAGTTAGAACTAATTTGCTCTTACATTTATCATTATCACCGTCATCTCATCACCGCGCATGTTTGAGTTGTAGTTAGAGGTCATGGTCTTGCTTGATACACATTGATTTCATTGTTGGAGATAGGTATAAGCGATGTTGGCAAATACGCAGAAGCAGAGATGTTGTCTTTATAATGACAAGTTATTGTCGCCAAAGATCTTAATCTCTTCAATAGAAAGACTTTCGATGCATACCTATTTCTTGCGCGCGATTTATCTAGAGAGGATTAACAAAGAAAACCGTGTTATTACACTTCTGATACATCTCTAGGAATTGGGTCAGAGACATATTGTACTGAGCCTCTTTCCAATTTACTCTCGTTAGCTATGAGAGATAAACGCACCGGAATACCACAGTCTGGAGTTTTGCTAGTTACAAAAGTGTACCTGCCTACTCCGTCCGATCCGTCTGGGTGGCGGTGGCGGCCGTTCCGTTGGCGGCGTCCGTTCCTGACCGTTGACTGTTTACACCATGCGTCGTCGGCTTGCGGACGGATTGGGTAGAACTCCTTAGAACTGATCGTGTAAATGCCGCATGGAAACAGCTGCAGGGTTCTTGTCAAGCTAAACTATTGCAATACGACCAACAATAGCATTAAACTGCCAATGGAATAAAATACTGCAGCGAATAATTTCTACGCCTATTTGAGAACTCTATTTTAGTTAGCTGGATCCGCTTCTCGATATAGTCCCCAAAGACCATTCCACATTGGCGCCTTTTACTGTTGCCTACTGTATACTCCAGGAGTTACTGCCCAATCATGGTTGGTGGTGGTCAGACGGCTATGACGGCGGCGGCGGGGCTCCCGACCCGGACTTCCAAGTGGTGTACCTCCCAGCACTGCTGCCGAGGGAAGCCCAGCTGTCTGCTGATAGAACGCAAGATGACGTGCCGTTCCCGTACAACTTCGATGCTTTTGGACGGTGAGTGGCTCTTACACCTACTTACTATACACATCAAGATCAAGATACCCCCCACCTAGTTTTCGGCCTTATTTTGGTGAAATAAAGGATCTTAGTAGGTTAGTATAGTAAATACCTAAACAGTTAATTTATTTGCGCTGTTTTATAGCAGTTTCAGTTGATAGAAACATCGAATTACCTTGGAGTTTTCCAACAATATCAATCACTTTCAAAGCCCCGGGCCTTTATTTATATAACAACCTATGTAGTCGTCCCTAAACTGGTGACGTCTTGTGACGTCATAAACAATCACCATTTTGGGATTCGAATCTATGACTTCTGGCTTGTGAGCTTAATACTCCGACCTGTTCACTCAAATGGATCAATCAAAGTGAAGCCCGTCATCATAATCTCGACACACGGTATCTCTGGTAAACCCCGCACCTTCCAGGAGTTTCGAGCTGCAGCTGGTCCCGAACCGTCGGCTGGTCGCGCCGCAGTTCCGCGTGTGGTCGGATCGCGGGCGTGAGGCTCCGCTGACCGACTCCGACGCCTCCTGCCACTTCTTGCACACAGGCCCGGGGGCGGTCGCCGCGCTGTCAGCCTGCAGGGATCATGCGCTGGTCAGTTATTTATATGCTGCTTTACAGTGTCAATTCCAGCTGTACGAAATAAGAGTTATCTCTGCGAACCAGCTAAACCCACAGTGGTCCAATGTAGAGAAGAGGCAAAAAATGACGTTTGCTAAGTATATGTAAATATCTACAGTAATAAAGTACTTTAACTTTGACTTTGACTTTGATGAAATAAGCCGCTCTGCAGATAGTGTCGAAAGCGTCACCTCCGATATGTACATGTCGCTCACTTTTTTCACTGTAGCTCTAATAATGATTTTTATGATGATGTCCACAGCACGGCCTTATCGTGGTAGACAACTCTACATACGAAGTCAGACCCTTACCGGCCGGAGTGGGTCGGTCGGAGGATGGCGACCGGACCGCGCACGTGATCAGACGAGCGTCCCCTCCCCCGCCGCCGCACGACGACGCCTTCCCCCTCAGACCCCGCCCCAGGAGACCGCGGGCCTTCCCCCAGAAGAAACCGTCAGGACCGCCGAACTACACGATTGAGATAGCGCTGTTCCTGGATGCAGCTGCTTATAAGATCTTTAACCCGCTGTTCGACTATAATGAGGCGGATTTACGTGACATGCTGCTGGCGTACATCAACGGGGTATGTTCCTTTACATACGTTTACTCGAGGCACCTTCGCGATTGGATTAACTGTAAACAAATGTTTTGTTTCCAGGTGCAAGCTCTGTACGACCACGCGTCGCTCGGTCAGCGGATCCAGCTGTCTCTGGTGCGGCTGACGTTGCTGCGGTCTCAGCCTCCAACTCTTCCCGCTCATGCTGAGCGGGGTCGGCTGCTCGACACCTTCTGTGCGTACCAGCGGAAACTGAATGTGGAGGATGACGACGACCCTCAGCACTGGGACATGGCTCTTCTGCTCTCTGGGTATGTAGAATGTTGTGGATACCATAGATAACTTATTTGAAGCTCAGTGAAGATTTTAGTAGGCACAACATTCTGCACTGAGCGAAAATTATTGTCAATTTGACAACAAAACATTAACCACACACAACTTCTTAAGTAACTTAGTTAATAAGTCAACGTATTTATTTTCAGATTTTTGTTGCGTAATTAATAACATTCATCGACAACGTTACACTTGGTCAGAAGTACATAGTTTACGGACATTGTTGAACGTTGTCATAAAGTCACAGTGTAACGTTATCACTTCTATGTTTAAACATTAACATTGTAGCAATTTAACCTAACCTATCCTTTTGCACACTCAAAAAAGAACGGCCGAAATTCCCTTGTCGTATTTTTTGTTTTTAGGCAGAGCGTTTTGGTAAAACTCCACTCCGCTACAGTGTATTTATTGTCGAACGTCTTTTTGACAATGTTCTGTCATTGTGTCAATTTTTCGTGTACGTAGTGCATACGTCATTTTAAGTAAATTTTTGCTTTAGTCACTATGACATAGAAAAGTGAACAAAACAACAAAGGATAATTTTGCTTTAGTTACTTACTGCAAGGTTTTGGTAGAACGTCATGACAAAGGACATTCGTACTATTTGTTAACCGACAAAGCACAACATTTTGATATTGTTGTTGGGTATTTTGTTATCTTTATAAGTAAACACTTCGACAATGTCAGTGACAAAGTTGATATCTGCCCTTTGATGCCGAGACTTAGGCCAAATTTTTCGTAGAACGTAAGGACCTACCGTACCGTACTACTTGTAAACCGACAAAGCACAAAATTTTCAGATTGTTGTTGGGTATGTTGTTATTTTTATAAGTAAAGACTTCGATAAAGTGTGTATCTACCCTTTGACGATGGGACTTAGGGCAACTTTTTCGTAGTACGTATCGACAGAGTCAGGCTTTCTCGTAGTCTATAAAAAGCTGATTATACTCCTAGGTCTTCTGAATAATCTGCCGCAAGTGTGGATGTGATCTACGGTACTGTAGCCTTTTCGAAACCCAGCCAAGCAAGAATAATTACCAGACTGATAACGTGTACGAGTTCAGATAAAATTAACTTTATGTCAATGTACGTAAGAGACACTGACAGTTTGATTTGCATATTTTTTCGACGCGTAATTATTCCTGCTTCCTACACTGTTCTCGTGGTCGCTGGAAGTCGTCAAGTCTTCGGGCGAGACGGTTCGTGATAATTCATGAAAACAACTTGTAGACGTGACTTAAGTGATATGCGTCTATAATTCTTGAGGAGCGACTTGTCTCCTTTCTCGAAGAATAGTACCACCACACTCCCATTGCAGGCCTTGGGCGTTTCATATTTGTATTCAAGCATATTCATAATATTTATTGCATTTCACTTACAAAGTGTTAGGAAATGGAGGTCAGCACATGAACCCCAATGGGGCACAACAATGATAGGACGGAAGACAGATTGATGTTATTCAAGTTAACCTTTGAAAAATCTTGTAGTTTATAATCACATTTCATATTTGAGTTGTTTTAACCGGTTTATAAAAGTTTTGTCATTATTGTATTTTTTAAATTTTATTTTTTTATACGAATACGGGAATTTTATTATACTATACTGTATAAGGTCCGGAACTATGTAGCATTAATTTGGAAGGCGGTAAACGTAACTGATTTCCATGTCTAGTTGGATAGCGGAGAGGCAGGTTTTCTATCTTTTTATCAAAGTGCGGATATTTCCTGACAAATTTACACATTACAGGATATAGATTGATGAAAATGTTAGAATTTTCATTTCAATAAAATAGGGTACACAACTTTCTATGTCTTTTATTCAGACAAGAATACATAACATACATTTTTTATCACAATAATCTCCAATAAGTATGAAATTAAAATAAAATAGCTGTGACATACGGACAGACATACGAAATCCTAAAATCTGCATATTTTATGGTTAAAAACTGATCATAAGGTATTTAGGGGAAACTGGGGATACTTGATCCCTCCTATATGAAATACAACAGTTGCAATATGTACATTTTGATGAGTAAATTAAACACTGCGTTAATTTGCGTAAGAACCCTTTTTTTAATAATAAGTATGCCATACATTAGGTAATCTTTTTTATTGTCTAAAATAAACCATTGATTCAGCTGATTCTTCGTGAACGCACACCTCCATTTCAATCATAAAAAGCGTCCTCATTCTATTTGGGAAATGACCGTCAATGTCAAGTTTATATTGCCTACAGTCTAATAAAAGATTCACACTTGTGGCTCCTATAAAAAAAAAACAGAGAACACTAATGCGAGTAACAATGCTGATATTCTGTTAGGAGTATTCTCGACTTAGTATAGTGTGCCTGCTTTAGATAAGACAGCCTGGACCCTATATCACTAGTGCTACTGTGAGTACAGTAGACGTAGACCTCGCGAGCCCTTTCCAATAACCGATACTTTCCCCTTATATAACGCAACTTCAAACTCCCCCCCCCTTCTCCCCCCTCCACGCCTCGCTTTTGGATATGTTTTCGCAACATCTTGTACAGAATTAAGTCCTCATTGTGCCTCTCACATTTGATTGAAATCCGTCGATAAATAACGCTACAGCTAACATCCTCACCTTTCAACCCTATTTTCCCCCACATAAAAATCGAGATCGACTAATCGCGAGTGCTACTGTGAGAACAGTAGACGTAGACCTCGCGAGCCCTTATAACCATGCAATAACCGATACTTTCCCCTTTCCATTTACATAATGCCACAGCAAACTTTCCCCCCTTTTCCCCCTCTACTCCCCGCTTTTAAAATGTTTTCATAAAATCTTGCGTAGAATGAAGACCTTAACGTACCTTTCAAATTTGAATAAAACCTGTTGAATAAATAACGCTACAACAAATTCCCCCCCCCTCTCCCCTTTCCCCCCTATTTTACCCCACATCAAAACATTTTTTGGCCAACCTCGAAACTGAGACGCTTGGCTCGCTCGGTCAATAAAGCTACAAGTTATTACAATTTTACAGGCCATAACGTTGATGAGAAAATTAAATTTTTTAGCGACTTCCGTCCACTAGATTTTTAAAATTATTTTTTCTTCAAATCTTTTGACTTAAACTTTTAGGTTTAGGGAGTTTATTTTTCGAGCGGCGGTATTGCTCTTGACTTGACGGAATGGATCGGGCTCAGTCAATTATCCTCAGTCTCCCCTACATAATTATTAGGCTCTGTGAGCTGTAGGCCTCGCGAGTTACACTTTCTTTTACAATTCACGTACCTACGTGGAGTATGAAAGTAGCCGCACCAATAACGTTATAAACTACATTGGGCGGTATATCTCTGCCATTTTGTAAAACTTCCAAAAAGTTAATCGACTTTTTTTGTCGGACCTGCTCACAAAAAAATCACGAGAATCAGTTGAGAAATTCGGCATGTAGAGGAGAACGACCGGACACACATCCGGACATACGAAAGCAATTTTTGCTCAATCCTGAACGGAGACGCTTCGCTCGCTCGCTCGGTCAATTATGCAAAAGCCTTTTTTTTGTAGGTACACCCCTGAGCTTCGAGTATAATATGACACAGCGTTACAAGACTTTTGTGACTGAGTTTAAATCAACTGGCAACATTGTGAAAATGACAAAGGTCTTTTGTCGTATTCGTAAATACTTAAATTCGCGCACGTACAACGCCCGCGCTTCGTGCTTTGTGTCGTTCACTTTCGCCCAGACAGATCGCATCGAAGGACGCGCGCTGCCTGCTGCACCTACCTAAATGTCTTCAAAGAAAAAGTATTCCCAACCTTTAATCGTGGTATAAAGTAGTGAAAATAACTCGAAGATAGCAAGTGAAAGTGGTCATAAGTTGAGGTTCCAATGCGAACCTGGAATTGTAGACTTTTTTGAAAATTGCGGATCGGAGCACATACATGACCATTTCACTGGTAAGTACATAGCTATCCCAGGATCCCGCTTTAAAGATTTTCATACCTGTTTTATTATTTAAAAAAATCTTTGGCGAATGATTTTGAAAAGGCCTACCCACTGGCGTCAGCCACATTCGACGAATATTTCCCTATGGTGAAGAAAAGGCTACTCGAATTTTTAGTGGGGAAAGGTTCAGAAATCACAGTCACCGACCTTTGGAAATTAGACTTGTTGTTTACTATTTTGATTAATAATGTTGCTACCTATCTTTAAATGTATTTTATGCTACGATGATATTAGTACTCAAAAAATAAGTGAAATAAATATTAAATAAAAAATATTTATCACTATAAAAATTCAAATAATATTTATTGAGAAAATATTGATGAACCTGTGGAAAACCCTAATTATGCATACAAATTCTGGGACTTGATGGTCTTCTGGGTCAGTTATGTTTTTTTCTTATTAATAAAAAACAAAAGGATTAATTACTAGTTTATGTTGGTTAAATCTACATCATCGATTTGCCTGAGAAAAAAAGTTTGTTTTTTTATAAAAAATTACCCCACACTAGGATACAATGTGTCGTGGGAACCATAAACAGCGACGTCACACATATATGAACATCCAAGACCCCGGCTGGTCTATGATGTTCATATGAACACATATGAACATCCAAGACCAGCCGGTGATCGAACCCAGGACCTCTCGCATGGTAGGCAGAGCCACAACCGCTGCGCCACAGAGGTTGTAGCGATGTAACTGAGATTGTATCATGTATTTTAATAGATTTTTATTTTTATTTTTAATAGCTGGAGTAGAGCAAGGAATTCTTGCTGCCCTGAGGTACATTCCATACCTGCTGAAATAAATAGCTCCCATACCAAGGACGGTCAAATGAAAGAAGTGGAACATTTCTTATTATAATTATTTCTAAATAATCTTGGTTTCATTTATTATGCAGGTCTCCGATCCCGGAACTCAGTGGTGTTGATAGCGACATAACACGACCTTCTAGGGCCAAGCTCCTGTTAGACGCTCCGTGCTAAGTCGCATGGCGGATAGCTTGGCGTTCACACCTGCGCACCCCATTGGGTTTCTGGGGGTTGGTGAAGCTTCCTGTCATGGAGAGAGAGGAAAGCTTCCTCTGGTAGGGACAAATTTAGGCCAATTAGGTACTAAATCTATGTTGTGGCCTTGCCAGAGGAAGCCACACTGGGGTTGTCATTAACACTGTTGCCACGGCAAAAGGTCACGAGGGTACATTGTCCCCATGTTTAAGGTGTATTGCACTTTGACAATGTTCCTTGTTACTGCGTCTCCCCTAGCCTTTGACGTAAGAACAACTGCACCGAACTTAGGAACATTGTCGAATTGGCAGTACACCTTAAACATAGGGACAATGTACCTTTGTGATAGGAACGGATCAAGTCAGACGTGAGGACAAAGACACAACTGCACCAAACCAAAGACCAACGTAGGGATCGTGATACTAGTATGTAAAGAACATTGCGTATTATATCGTATATTTGTATTCAACTTATTCTAACTATATACAATATTTAACTATCCTAATAGTTGCGGGCGGCGCCATACATCGATGTGAACCGCGGTACTTTTACAACCGACTGATAGTAATCGGTCTGGTTTCCATTTTTATTTTCTGAATATGATTTTGAAAAGGCCTACCCACTGGCGTCAGCCACATTCGACGAATATTTCCCTATGGTGAAGAAAAGGCTACTCGAATTTTTAGTGGGGAAAGGTTCAGAAATCACAGTCACCGACCTTTGGAAATTAGACTTGTTGTTTACTATTTTGATTAATAATGTTGCTACCTATCTTTAAATGTATTTTATGCTACGATGATATTAGTACTCAAAAAATAAGTGAAATAAATATTAAATAAAAAATATTTATCACTATAAAAATTCAAATAATATTTATTGAGAAAATATTGATGAACCTGTGGAAAACCCTAATTATGCATACAAATTCTGGGACTTGATGGTCTTCTGGGTCAGTTATGTTTTTTTCTTATTAATAAAAAACAAAAGGATTAATTACTAGTTTATGTTGGTTAAATCTACATCATCGATTTGCCTGAGAAAAAAAGTTTGTTTTTTTATAAAAAATTACCCCACACTAGGATACAATGTGTCGTGGGAACCATAAACAGCGACGTCACACATATATGAACATCCAAGACCCCGGCTGGTCTATGATGTTCATATGAACACATATGAACATCCAAGACCAGCCGGTGATCGAACCCAGGACCTCTCGCATGGTAGGCAGAGCCACAACCGCTGCGCCACAGAGGTTGTAGCGATGTAACTGAGATTGTATCATGTATTTTAATAGATTTTTATTTTTATTTTTAATAGCTGGAGTAGAGCAAGGAATTCTTGCTGCCCTGAGGTACATTCCATACCTGCTGAAATAAATAGCTCCCATACCAAGGACGGTCAAATGAAAGAAGTGGAACATTTCTTATTATAATTATTTCTAAATAATCTTGGTTTCATTTATTATGCAGGTCTCCGATTCCGGAACTCAGTGGTGTTGATAGCGACATAACACGACCTTCTAGGGCCAAGCTCCTGTTAGACGCTCCGTGCTAAGTCGCATGGCGGATAGCTTGGCGTTCACACCTGCGCACCCCATTGGGTTTCTGGGGGTTGGTGAAGCTTCCTGTCATGGAGAGAGAGGAAAGCTTCCTCTGGTAGGGACAAATTTAGGCCAATTAGGTACTAAATCTATGTTGTGGCCTTGCCAGAGGAAGCCACACTGGGGTTGTCATTAACACTGTCGCCACGGCAAAAGGTCACGAGGGTACATTGTCCCCATGTTTAAGGTGTATTGCACTTTGACAATGTTCCTTGTTACTGCGTCTCCCCTAGCCTTTGACGTAAGAACAACTGCACCGAACTTAGGAACATTGTCGAATTGGCAGTACACCTTAAACATAGGGACAATGTACCTTTGTGATAGGAACGGATCAAGTCAGACGTGAGGACAAAGACACAACTGCACCAAACCAAAGACCAACGTAGGGATCGTGATACTAGTATGTAAAGAACATTGCGTATTATATCGTATATTTGTATTCAACTTATTCTAACTATATACAATATTTAACTATCCTAATAGTTGCGGGCGGCGCCATACATCGATGTGAACCGCGGTACTTTTACAACCGACTGATAGTAATCGGTCTGGTTTCCATTTTTATTTTCTGAATATGATCAATGAAAGAAAATTTTACACTTTGATTTAATACTTTTTTCTATAGGGTAACAATCACAGGCCACATTATTAAAACAGGTAGCAGTAGTTGACGTAACTCATGTTGGTTCAAATTTTGGTCGGTCTTTAACAGTCGGTTGCACTATGTATTGTCCGCGCGTGAGTTGAATGGAGAGCTGTCAAACAAAACAGTGACAAGAGCGAAGGACATAATTGTGCTAGCAAAACTTGTAAAGCCCCGTTCACTTGATTTATCTGCAGGTCATCTGTTAAGGTCGTCGACGCAAAGCTTCAGTGCTTGGAATCCATTGTGTTATTACCCATTGGGTTATAAGTCTTCGTGAATGTTGTGACCACGTTTTAGGCGGCCAGTTGTGATTGCACCTCGGCGGCTCATTCCACAAAGCCCCTGCGGAGGGGATTCGTGAGCTTTTCCACATAGTCAACAGTCTAATTCTATTGAAAGGGAAGCGCTTCGCAGCGGCTCTGAAGATATTAAGGTATCCTCATGATGGATCATCGTCTGTATAATTTAGATAACTTAAGTTAATTTACTACTAATAACATTGGTACACGGTCAGCACCGGGATTGGAACCCGCGGTGACTGCGTGAAGGGGCGAGCGTGTAACTTCTGGACCGTGGACATTCAAGGCTTAGCTGAAATTCTGGCTAAGCAGCGAAATGACTAAATACACAAATGGCTGCTCAAATTAAGTGCCGCTTAAATGTCATATTGATCCTGTCAATTCCCGATCGAGACACAGTGACAGCATGACTGAGTGATTTTTGACTTGTGGGTTGTGCATCCCGGCCATTGGAGAATAAGAAAAGTAAGAATGAAAGTAAGACACAGTTATCCTCAATTCCTTCTCATTTCACGGTCGGTTATGTTCACACACTACCGTGAGCGGCAATGACGTTGCGGCGCCTGCACTGCGCACTCAGTCACCGGTCGTCATTGTCACACCGGCAGCGGTCAGCGATGCCGTGTGGCTCTCTCGATGTTATCGGTGGTTGCTACATAGCTCTTCCCCAGCGAAGCGTACCGGTGGTTTAGATGATCTGTCAGAACTTGTGATGTTATGTCTCTTCTCGATGCTTTTCCTTTCAGCTTCTTCATCATGTAGCAGGAAAGCCGGTTTAAGTCTGTCGATAGATATCCTTGCTATACGTTTGCTTAATTGCACAGTTTAAACTTTTCCGTCTCGCTGTAAAACTTTGAATGGCCCGTCGTAGGTAGGTGTCAATGGCTTGCGGTATGCATCGTTGCCTATGAGTACGTGCGAACATGTATGTGGTTCCCCGTGTATGAATATTGCTCGATGGTCGTAGCTTCTTTTCGTCGCCTGCATTCTTTGCATTGCTTTTGTGATTGTGTCCTCAAAGTGCGTCGTTGTAATGCCGGGCGGTGCTTCACCATGGAATTCTCCTGGTAATCTCATTGCTTTTCCATACAAAGCTCCGGATGGTGACGCTGAGTCACCGTTGTCTTTGATTGCTGCGCGAAGGCCGAATAATACTGTTAGTAATTCTTCCGTCCAGTTTGAATTTTGAAGTCAGTCTTGCGATGAGGGCTGATTTTAGCGATCTATGCCACATTTCGATCATGCCGTTTACTTGTAGGTGGTAAGCAGTTGTTCTTGATTTTTTGATTCCCATCCTCTTAATCAGGTTTTTTAATATGTTATGTATGTTAGCTTCGAAATGTTTTTCTTGGTCACAACGGGAACAGCATCCGAAACATGATATCTATCCCTCATAGATTACTCTGGTCACTGTTTCCGCGCTGATATCTGATACTGGAAAAGCTTCTGGCCATTTCTTTGCTCTGTCTATCATTGTTATGCAGTATCTTTTTCCATCTGATATGGGTAGAGGGCCAACAATGTCGATGTGAACATGTGATTCTGCGTTTTGATATTCTTCTAGTGGTGCAATTGTATGTCGTTTAACCTTCTCTTTTTGGCAGGCGATGCAACTCTTCTCAACGCCTCTGGTAGATAAGGACTAGCGATAGAAGTTTCGCATAATATTATTTTGTTTGAGTTTGGAGCCTTCACATGCTTGAAATCGAGCTTTTTATTATTCATGACGTCTGTTAATGATGGGTCGATTTGTTGCCTTTGTGACAGTTCGGATGGGCATGTGATATCCTCTATTCTCGACAGTGAGTCTGCGACTGTGTTTTCTTCTCCCACGATATGTTCGATTCTTGATGTGAACTGGCTGATGTAATGAAGGTTTTTGGTGCGTAATGGGGTTTCTGTATTGCTATTTTGTAGTGATAGTGCACATTTTGGTGGTTTGTGATCTGTGTAAACCACGATTTCTTTATCTTGAAACAATTTTTTTCAATGTCTGATGGCCAGATATATAGCCAATAGTTCTCGGTCAAATGTGCTGTAGTTGCGTTGGGCATCATTCATTTTCTTCGAGAAAAATCCAAGTGGTTTCCTCTGTCCGAGGGACGTTTTGTTGTAGAACGATGCCGACACATGTATTTGAAGCATCACACATGAGAGATAGCGGTGCGGTTGTAGATGGGTGCGATGATTTAACTGCGTTCTTGAGGCAGTTTTTGCTTCTTGCTTCTTTCTCGTCTTTCTCGTCTCGTCGTGTTAATTGGCTTGAGCGAGACCGGTGCGGATCTGATTGTCTTCGCGGCGGCGGTGTGCGCTCCCAAGGGCGCGATCGTTGAATTTTTAAATCGCTGATCTCATTGGTAAGATCTTCAATCATGTTGCTCAAATCTTGGTAACTATCCTGTTTGGAAGTTGATGTTTGACACTCGCAAATGGAGTTGACTTCATACATATTCATATTTCTTTATTGCAATAAATTACACTTTATATAGATCTCAGAATAAATAATGTATCAGTGTAATTTTACCCATATGGGTAGAGCAGCTAATTTAAAACATACAATATTTGACACATACGATACAAAATAAAAATAAGGTAACAAGGTAATAATAAATTTAAAGAGTCACAAATTACTGCAAAACAAAATTTTCACGAGTATTTCTATTTATTATAGTTTAGTCAGCTTTTATAATTATAATATTCACGTAAGACATATGGAGTCACTTCTTTGTTTTGTTCCTGCATCTTATCCGCCATAGCTGCTAAAATATTAATGTCGGTTTCGTTGCTAACGGATAAAACAACCCTTGTTGACGATGGTAGATGTCCATACCATAACATTTGCAATGTTGAATCTGGTATCTTATCTCTCGCTAAATCTTTCATGCGGCGAAGTAGCTGACTGGGCTTTTAAATGACATATCGTTTAAAAAAAATTAAGTTGCTTCGTTTCAGATTCTTCATATACTGATAATAATCTTCTTTAGACCTCGTCGTATCTCTTGCTATTCGGTGGGGATATTGTGATGTCGCTTATTTGTTCAACGTACGTTTTCTCTAAATTCCTCACTACGAAACTGTATTTTTGACCGAGTAATATGGCCTAAAACTGGGCAAAACATAACCGGGGTTTGTCGCGTCAGAATGTTGGAATTCGGCTTTGAGCGGAGATGGTTTCGATGCGGCTTCCGTTTTCTGTAATAATTTCTGTTTTTTCCTCCGCTATGACCACGTCGGAGTCACCAGTTTAATGATCCTGATACTAGTATATAAAGAACGTTGCGTATTATATCGTATATTTATTCGTTCGTCTGGGTCTTCTCGCGCACCAATTCTGGGGCGTGGGGAGTCGGGGTCAGGTCAATGTACCTCTTCTCGAAGCATCGCCTCTGTCCACTCCTATGGACAGGTCATCGGGTGGCCCTTACAGGTGGTAGCGTAGCAGGTGGCGGCGGTTGAGCGGGCGCGCCTGTTGCGGCGCCAGTTCGCGGATGTGTGGAAGGTGTGATGCGTCCGCGAACATGCCCTTCGCCAACCTCTGGACAAACTGGTCCACTGGTTCCCATCTTAGGTCCGTCTGGATCGTCGCGTTCCTCACGTGGCGGGGGGCGCCGACGATGGTACGCAGAGGGAGGTTCTCTTGGGCTCGGAGTCTCCGTTTGTTCGTCTCCGAGCACAGGGCGTACCATGCCGGGGACGCGTAGGTGTGGCAGGATCTCACGCAGGACTTGTAGATCCCGAGCTTCGCCCTCAGAAGGAGGCTGGAGTCGAGAAGTGGACTCAGCTTGGCGCGTGCCACCTTGAACTGGCTAATAACGTTGTCGACGTGATGCTTCATGGTCAGGTACTCCACTCCCAGGTAGTTCGCCTGCAGAGACCACACGATGTCCTGTCCCTGGAGCTGGAGCGATGGTGGAAGGAGAATCTGGCCTTTGATGAGCGCCTGCGTTTTCCCGACATTGACGGACAATCGCCACTTGGTGAGCCAGTCGGGCAAGATGTCTAGGGTGCGCTGCAGTTTGATGGCAGCGTGCGGAGTCTGGAACGACGATTAATTCAAGCTGCGTCGTCGGCGAAGAGTGACAGCGGGGCACCCGGCTCGACGGGGATGTCGTCCGTGTATCGGGCGTAGCAGGCGACAGACAGGCAGGATCCCATGGGGACGCCGGCTGCAACTCGGAGATGGCGTCTTCCACCATCACTCGGAAGCGGCGATTCTTCAGGAAAGAGGCGAAGACCTGGACCGTTCTTCTTGGGGCAGGGGACGTCGACAGCTTGTACAGCAACCCCTCGTGCCACACTTTGTCGCACGCCTTCTCCATATCCAGAGTACTGCGACAGTGTATTATTTTTGTGTTCAAACAAACCGTCATGTCATTCAGTAGTAAGGTGAGCTGAAGCTGTTGAATCGTTGAATCGTTGAATCGTTGAATGCTCGGGCCTGAAGCTGAACTGTTCCGCGGCTGGATGTGGGGCAGTTACTTCGCTAGCAGGAGTTTCTTAAATACCTTTGAGATGGTTTTATAGTTTTTTTTATTACGTCATTATTTTTATTGCAAATTACGTAAAATCTGTAAATGTTTAATTTAAAACAATGGTGTACTCATTAGGGTGATCGGCCGATAGCCCTCCGGCTGCTTGGTGTCCTTGCCCTGGTTGGGCAACATGAAGACCAAGCCCTCCTTCCACTGGGTTGGAAAGTGGCCCGTGCGCAAGATGCCGTTAAACAGGCGCTAACGGCCGCCACAGTACGTGGCGGCAAATATAACAGCGCCGTGTTGGGTATGCGGTCTGCGCCCGGGGCTTTCCTGGGCTTAGTTTGTCTGAATGCACTCGCGATCAGGCTGGGCGTGACGACGATGGGGTCGTCTTTTGGAGCTATCGGCGTGGCGAAGTACTCTCGCAGATGTCTCTCGACTGCTGCGATGTGCTCCACATCATCCGTAGGGTTTTGCTGGAACTGCTCGAGGCATTCGGCGAAGATCTCCGCTCGGTCTTGGGCTCGGAATCTCGGTAAGCCGTCGCTGCCCAAGATCGGACAGGGGCAGAAGTGGTCGACAAATCCCGGCACAGGTGATGCACGGAGCGGACGTGGTCGCCTATGGACTCGACGTGTCGTTCCCAAGATTCTTCGGCGTGAAAATCAAGTTGGCGCTTCATCTCTTCCGTCAAGGCCTTGTGCCTGGTTTTTGCAGAGATCGCAGATGAGTGCGCGTAGCTCAGCAGGGTGAGGTGTGGGTTTCCTCCCGCGAGCTAAGGTTTGCGATGACAGGTCGAGCGCGTCTGGGATCTGGGTGGTCAGCAGCGATGCCAGGCGGTCAACGTCTTCCGGCTGGTTAACGGGGCAAGTGTTGGAGGACTGATCTATGGCGGCGCTGAAGGCGCCCTACTGGTAGCGTCGATGTGATGCTGGCGGACCCGGGTGGGCATTTCCGCCAGGACGAGAAGAACTAGCCTGCGGCCCGAATGGAGAGAACCTTCTGGTTCGGCAGTGTCCGGAGAGCTCTGACGACCACGACGTCGATTGTGTCCCATCCGGCCCGCGTGTCAAAGGTGGGCTTTTCGGGATCGTCTCGATGACGTCATAGAGATATTTGTTATCAACTTATTCTAAACATGTACAATATTTAACTACCCTAATTATTGCGGGCGGTGCCATACATCGCCGTGAACCGCGCATGACTAGAGCGGCAATAACGTCGCGGCGCCTGCACTGCTCACTCAGTCACCGGTCATCAATGTCACACCGGCAGCGGTCATCGGTGCCGTGTGGCTCTCTCGATGGAAAAAATTGTCAAAGTGGCAATACTCCTTAAACATAGCAACAATGTACCTTTGTGATAGGAAAGTATCAAGTCGGACGTACGTAAGGACAAAGGCACAACTGCACCGAACCAAAGAACAAACGTAGGAGCAGAGGAACATTGTCGAAGTAGCAATATCCCTCAAACATAGGGACAATGTTTTGTCCACCTTTGTGATAGGAACGTATTAAGTCTGACGTAAGGACGAAGGCACAACTGCACCAAACCAAAGACCAAATGTAGCGACAAAGGAAAATTGTCGAAATGGCAATCCTTTGTCCATCATATTGCTTTGTCATGTCAACTATGTCCGTCAAAGTTAGCGCTGACAAGATCGGCAGATTTTCAAGCGTTGAAATTTGCTCTGTCGAGGGCTTCAAGTCCTTTAGACGGCTCCAATTTGTTAAGGGATTTTTGTCATTCCGTTTACATTTATTTTTGAGGGCACAGATTAATAAAGAGGAACAGATTGAACTCTCCGAAAAAACAATTAACTAAATAGCGACTCTTGCTACAGTGCAATAAAGTGGGATTCAGCCTGCACAGTGCGGTGCTTGAACATCGGATACTCACCTACAAGTTGCCTCTCTTTCTATCACGTAACTTTATTTCTTCTGACGCGGCATGTGTAATTTTCTCCATTTGAGAACATTAACATTTATAATATGATATAGGTACTTACATACAGTCTTCACAAAATAAAAGGCCTGGTGGCCCAAACTAAATTCAACCTTATAACGTCAGTGACACGGATGCTGTCACCGCACCTTTTATTTTGTGAAGACTGTAATAGTCAGAAAACGAATTTACAATGTCTCCATAGGTGTAGTAAATTATGTAGATAGGCTTACAATAATTATCCAGTTCTGAGTACGAAACTAAATAGAAATTAAATATGAATAATAAAAATTAAACATTTGGTACTTATAGCTAAATATCGATGCTTATCATTATTTAGGCAGCCCAATGTGAAGCAATATCTCTTCGGCTACATTTTAAAGTAGGTAACTAGGAAAACGGCGACGCGGGGCGAGCGAGAGCGGCAGGGGGCGGCCGTACGTGACGTGTTATCTGGGTCCCTCTGAATCGGTCCTGGCAAACGCGGACGCGAATGTACATGTAGCTTTGCAGGTAAATTGCGGAGTGTCACCAGCCAGCTACACATGACAACTCTTATATTGTCTCTGTAGCAATACAATCTAACCAAACCTTCTATTCAACGTTGTTAATCTAACAACTCTTATATTGTGCCTTTGACAACTGAGCGTTGTCTTTGTCGTAATGCTACGTCAACCTTGTCAAAAGGACAACCCTTTAAAATATCAAATTACTTTTAAATATTATTTGCTTAATAATGGTTGCTGCCGGAATTTTTCAACAGCAAAAAATATTTTGAAAAGAATATTAAATCGTAATTTGCTATTTTAAAGAGTTTTCCGTTAAACAACGTTGACGTAGCATTACTACAAAGATAACATCGCTCAGTTGTCTAAGGCTCAATCTAAGAATAAACCTATTAAAAAAATTTCGAAATCAACATTGATAGCAGACGAGGGACTATAAATATTACACAAAACAATGCAATTATGTACACATCATATAATACAGCAACCAAAAGCTCCTCGAAACAGGTCATTTTTCAAGATACATAGATACTTAGTGGTATCATTATGAATAAACATTAAGTATCATTTAGTATGACTATAACTGTAAAATAATGGCATACGATTTAATTTTTTTATGGATAAGGTTAAGTTTTCCAAATACTTTAATAGTACTTATTTCCACATTTAACATTTATTTTAATAATGGCAATTGTTACAATTGAATAACCTTTCTAGAATATCTTAAACGTACTTTTTTATGTATTGAAAATTATAGTAAGCTATTTACAGAGAAGATTTACAAAAAAAGCCCCATTTAATCTAAACATTTAACTCTTTGTTACTTACTCTAGCTTGGTAATATTGACATTGATACTTAAAGAGTATCTATAAAGTAGACAATCACAACTTATACTTAATAAATATATTCTTACGATATAACCACACAAGGCTTTTGGTCGGAGAGTATTAGAAATTGCTCCATTATCACTTTTCTCACACACAACACGTCCATTTGTCACAAAACTTCACTGGAATGAATGATTAGACAATATACATAGTCAGGTCATAAGTTCTGTCACATGTGCAATATGAAATAATTTAGACATGTTTATTATTTATGTAAACATTTATATAGCAAAATGAACTTAATAAAACATAGATTCTTATGGTAATAACGTTTATTCAAAATGACCCCCGCGATTTTGAATACAGGCCTTTATTCTGCGCGGCCAGTCATCTATCGCAGCACGAACGAGGTCCATGTCAATATCGGCGGCTGCCTTAATCAAGGATGCCTTGAGTGACTCCAAATCAGGATGAGGCTTTGAGCAGGCCTTTTCCTCCAAGTGTTGCCATATCTTGTAATCTAACGGACTCAAATCTGGACTGGAGGAGGGCCAGTCTTCGTACCGGATGAAGTCGATTTCACGTGCCGCCAGCCAGTCTTGTGTGCTTTTCGCTCTATGAGCTGGCGCAGAATCTTGTTGGAATACCCAGTGCCTGTTATTAAACATGGTATGAGAAACAGGTTCCACAACGGTCTTGAGGACTGTATTTTGATACACAACTGCATTCGTTTTTACGCCTTTCTCACAAAAATGTACCTCAGTTAAGCCCCAATAAGAGACTCCCAACCAAACCATAAGCGAGGATGGAAAATGACCTCGTTGGACACGCGGAATACGGTTGCTCGCTTCTTCACTGCTGTGTGCGTACACCTTATCATTTTGTTTGTTGTAGCTCTCTTCCACGGTGAAAATTTTTTCATCCGAAAAAAGAATTTGCCGATGCTTTTTTCCCGCGTACCGCTTCAACAAAGCGCGGCATCTCTTCAGTCTCAGGTCCATTAAACGAGCGTCCCAACGATGTCCTGTTTTTCTTCGATATGCCGTAAGCCCTAAGTCTTCATTTAACACCCTTTTCACCGTGGTCCTGCTTAACCCCATCTGAAGGGCCAACAGTTTCTGCTTACGTATGGGATTTCTTTGAATTCGCGCCTTCACAGCTTTTATCACTGCTGGAGTTCTAACAGAGTGAGGGCGACCACTTCTTGACCTGTCATCTACACTAGAGTCTCCATTGTATCGTTTTATGGTACGATAAACGAATCTTTTGGTTATATTCAAATTTTTCAGTAAGTCGAAAATCTGAATTGGCGCGTAACTGCAACGATGCAACGCAATAACTGCGACACGGTCTTCTTTAAGTGTCCACTCCATATTTAAAAATGAGGAAAATTCAAAAAAGTACACATTTTTATTTTCATGAAAAATTCGAAATTCGAATTCAATAAACTTTTTTGTGGCCAGCGTTCTAAATTCAAAAGTTTTTATTGTGTGACAGAACTTATGACCTGACTGTGTATATGTAGAATGTAGAAAGACACCCTCCTGGGGAGGGGAGGGGAAGGCCTCCCCTTCAGGCGCCTCAAGTCATACCCGACAAGTTGTGTCTCCAATAAAGTTCAGTAATTAACTTTGTCGATCTGTTAATGTTGCTGTACTGGTGCAATGTCTTCTTTTGTCCATTTCTTTATGCTAACTTTGTCAACTTGTTTTTCTGCGAAACAATGTTTAACATAAACTAATGGCTTATGTTTAAACGATTACCAAAACCCCACCTATTTTACTACCAATAAATTCGAAATGACTGCCAGAATGGATAAATGTCCACCAAATTGTGTTTGGATAAATGATCACCATACTTCTTTTTATGTTTTGTGTACTTAAGTTTATGTTTTAAGTATTTTTTGTTGTTCTTACATGTTCAACCTAACACGAAGGATAAAGGGGGCTTCGCTTCGCTGACCCCCTTTACCCTTCACCTAAGCTACCGCAGTATTTTGCCCTGATATTTTTTGCAACTTTTGGTGTTCATTTATCCATTTTGGGTAGGAAAAAAATATTTTGGTGATCATTATATTTGTTGCCTTATTTTATTCTGTTTTTTAGTATTTGTTGTTACAGCGGCAACAAAAATACATCATCTGTGATCATTTTAAATGTCTAACTATCACGGTTCATGATATACAGCCTGGTGACAGACGGACGGAACGCACGGACGAACGGACAGCGGAGTCTTAGTAATAGGGTTCCGTTTTACCCTTTGGGTACGGAACCCTTAAAAATCGACAATGGTTATTTTGTACGTTGTGGGCCATTTTTTCTTTCATTGTGTAATCAAAACCAAATAAACCAAAAAAGGGCCCCTTAGGATTCCACAGGTCTTGAGGATCTTCTTTAGGTGCATCGGCATCTCTGTCCTCTAACCAACGAGGCACCTTTTCATTTGCAGCCTAGACTTCTACTCGGAAGAAGGCGGCCGCCGCAATGGCGTGACGATGGGCTTGGCTCCCGTGGGCGGCGTGTGCATGCCCGCTCATGCCTGCGTGGTGGCGGAGTTCGGGGCCACAGACACGCTCGGCCGGCCCTACCCCTCCGCTGGCTTCACGTCCGTCTACATACTGGCGCACGAGATTGGACACAAGTCGGTGACAAACAAACCTACCAATACAACTATCGCAAGGTTTCTTGGCGCCTGAGCGAGGTCACCCTCTCTCTCTTTCGCCCTTGCATGCATATCTCTTGTTCTCTTGCGCCGCTACCCCCTCCACGCGGCAATTAGGTGCCAAGAAACTTAGCGTCAACATACATAGGAGTTTTATGAATGATGATCGGTGGTTGTAGTGATAAAAATTGGATACATATTATGAACCAGCCAGTCATTGATTCTTTTAACGCGTAGACTACCTTGATGGTTTTGAAACAATTATTTTGCGCTACAGAAAGAATCACCACAATAATCTCAAATAGAACGTTGCATGGCCAAATCGTTGTGACATTGTACAAGATTGTCTACAGATCGACGTAAAGTAATATGGCGTGGTTAGGTAATAGTATGCACTTTTTACAGTCCACACGTTATCTTCTACACATAGTCGGCATTTCGAGGGACGTTAGCGTTGATGCACTTATAATTGCAGTTGCATGTGTTGTTTGTATTGATCGGTGATAGTGGTGCGGGTGATTTAAATATAAATGTGTGCCTTACTTGATGCATGATGCGACATCAATACCAGCATTGAATGTACTTGACTGATTAGCCAATACCGTGAACCCTGACTCCAATACATATTATTAAAATCGCATTACGTCTTTACCCGTCAAAATTTTACCTACATATACAGCTATTGTCGTCCCTACAAGGACAATAATATTATTTTATTTATTTATTTGACGTAATCGTGTCATAATGGACTATGTTAATAAATATGTAATCCGAGCATGCTTTATATGCGCATAACGGGTACGAGTTGTTGGAACACGCCGCAGGGCTGTGCAATAAGCTAGTGTGTAATATTCCAACATGAATTAATGCACCTATGAAAACTCAGTGCTACTGCTTATAAGTGGCGTAGGTGGTCCAGTCTCAAACTCACAAGAGATCCCGGCCGAGGGAAACATACCTCGGTCTTGGATGTGTGTTCTGTGGCTACCCATCTGATTCGGACATCACAGGGTGATCACTAGGGTGTGTTTCAGAGTACGTCTTTAATAATGACTAATGTTCGTTTTCCACTGCGATTCCAGCCTGGGCATGCATCATGACGGCACTGGCAACTCCTGCGCACGTGACGGCTACATCATGTCTCCGTCACGCGGCACCAACGGAGAAGCGACATGGTCGCCCTGTAGTGCTCGCGTGGTTGCTGAACTTGAGTAAGTATAACAGTAATGTTTATAGTTTTTCATAGTTAACAAATCCAACAACGTAAGAAAATAAAAAGATTAATGGTACTACAATGATGTAGCTTGTAATTTTGAAATAATACAGTCATTAGTAGGCACTTACATCAAGCTGCTGATGTTGCAAAAGAAACTTGTAATAGCCATTCATATTGTATAGATAACAATACAAAGCACTTCGCGGCTTTTTCCCATGTGGAATGGCATAGGCACAGTTATAAGTAGATACCATTATTATTCATGTATTTTTGCTCACCCCCACTTTTCCAATCTCTAAACACAAGCTCGAGTCTAGTGATTACGGCCGTACAGAACTGACTGAATGGCCGATTGCGATAATTTAAATTGTGTGGTAGGTATTCCTGAATGGGAAAAGTCGTGATGTATGTATTTCTGTGTTTCATGATTAACTATAATTGTAAAATTCAAGATGGGCAAGCTGCCTGCTGGACGGGGGCGATGACCTCGACTCGCCGCCGGAGCTGCAACACGAGCGGTTCGGCGGAGCGCCCGGCGCTGTCCTCGTCGCCAAGCGACAGTGCGAGGTTAGCTCACAAACTCGTACAAACCGTACACTGGAAACTGACGATAGGATATCTGTGTCTGTTTGTATTAAAATGGCGTAGCAACCTCACGAACATAATATTGAAGTATGTATCAAAATAATAAAATTATACGTTTAAAAACTAAAAACAGCCTTACGAAATCAAAAGATATTATTAAAAAGATACAAATGAGCCCACACTCTATGGGTTAACAAGTCAAAAACCCAGGGTTCCATCGACCATCGTCCAGCTCCATCATCAGGTGATGATGATGATGATAATGAGAACATCGCTAGGAGATTAGATTTGTCGTGAATTAGACATGTCACGACAAATCTAATGAACCCAAACTAGGTAGGTTTACAAGTACGCATCCTAGGGTTTCCCTCCTACCTTCAAACTCCATCAGCAGACCGGCTCGATGGCACCATATTGTTGTATTGTCATCCAAACTACATATACACACAAGTTTCGTTATGATAGAAGATCTAGAATAGTGGGCGAAGTATTCTTTCCTAGGTTTTCGCACACAAGTATTTAGTTACAAGTGGAACTTATATAAGGGTGTTAAAAAACACGGGGAATTGAGCGACCGATCACCCGTATGTTGTGGGCGTGCCACCTCATCATCTATCTATCAGTAAAACTTGGGTTGGGTTGCCACGTTCCCGGGTTTCAGATGCCTAGAACTAACATAATGTGACGCCTCGAGCAGGTGCTGCTGCGCGACGTGGACGCGGCGCCCTCCCCCGCGGTCCCCGCGCCGCAGCACTGCGCGCAGCTCGCCTGCCGCTCCCCGCACCGAGCCGGGTTCTATTACGCCGGGCCTGCGCTGCCCGGTACTGCTTGCGGTCATAGGAAAGTAAGTACAAATACTACTACTCGTATATTCCAAATTGCAGCAAAATCGGTTCAGTAGTTTCCGCTTGAATGAGTGACAAACAACCAGTTGATGTCACAAAACGCTCCGAATATAAAATAGCTATAAAATGCCCGAGCTGTCCTTTGCCCAGTGACCAGGAATTGGTTTTCATAATCGTGAACACTGCAGAGGTGTAAACGACTATTATGTCTGATTGTTTATGTTGTTATTATTACTGTGCTACTCAGATTCCATATCAATACCTAAGATGCCTTGCTTTAATATCGCAATAATCAATACTTTCTATCCTCCAGTGGTGCCAAGGCGGCGAGTGCGTGCAGTCGGCCGCCCTCCCTTCCCCCTCACCCGCTCCAACCCCCGCCTCTGCCCCAGGCGGTGGCAGTAGCGGCGGCAGCGGCGGCGGCTGGTCTGCCTGGCGCGGCGGCTCCTGCCAGAGCGGCTGCACGATCCGCGCGCGCGGCTTCCGCGAGCGCCGGCGCACCTGCCCCGCGCAGGCGGTGTGCGAGGGCGCCTCGTATGATGTGGCCCTTTGTGATGATACCAAGGTATACTCGCCGCCCCGATTGAGTTAGTTTTATTTGATAGCTACCAAATGCCATCTGATGCTGTGCTGTCTCAGCTCTGTGATGTTGCGGTCGAGGTTGTGCTTCCCAAGTGAGAGGTCTCGGGTTTAACTCCCGGCTGATGCAAAAGGTTTAGGATGTTTACATGTTTGTGACGTCACTGTTTCTGGTTCTCACGACACAAGGTTTCCTAGTGTGGGGCCAGAAGCAATGGATGTTTGATTTATCTATCTAATGTATCTAACTAATGTACGTGTTCATAATTCATAATTCTT
Organism: Argyresthia goedartella; assembly: GCA_949825045.1. Lineage (NCBI taxonomy): Eukaryota > Metazoa > Arthropoda > Insecta > Lepidoptera > Argyresthiidae > Argyresthia > Argyresthia goedartella. Next base: position 21,195,609 of record OX463810.1, read on the forward strand.
TATTGCACACAAATAATTTACAAGTTACATTTAAAGAAAATGCTTGTACAAAGGCGAGCTTATCTCTAGAAATAAATGTGTGTTACTAAATGACAATCAAAATCTAAAAAGTGGTTGTTACTATACCAGAAATTGATCTTAGGCACTAGACTTTGCGCTGCAAATAAAGTTGTACCTACAACAAAGCGCTGAATGAAAAGAATACCGACATTCCGCCAAAATCCTGGTCACGGCACCAAAGGTCTGTTGTGTCACGCAAAAGAAAATATTATCTTTGCTAGGCCAATACAGTCTAGAGATTGTTTCTTTGCTGAGTATAGCCACTAATAAGATTTCCATTTCATGTGTTCCGTATCTTGAACTGTGTTTTGATAGTTAAATATTTATAAAATATTTTTTGATGTGAATGCTCTATTGATCTGTGTGACACATTACTGGACTAAATATACATAGTGTGCAGTGTGACACAGCTATTATTTCTGTAGTGTAGAAATAATTTTACCCTCCACAGGGCTCTGTGCACTATATTCCCGCCCGCCAAATTTTGAACCTTATGGCCGGGTAATAAAGTTCAAAACCAATAAAAAATCTGCCTTATGACCTTTGTGGTTTTCCGGTCGAGGACGCGTTTCGTAGGCGAGAGGTGCCGGGATCGAATCCAGCTATGAATAAAATTCCCAGATTTGTGACGTCGCTGTATCTGGTTCTTACGATACAGGGTATTCTAGTGTGGGACAAGAAGCGAAGTATGTGCCTTTATGTGAATGTTATTTTATAAAGGGCTAAATACACACATCAACACTGTCTAGGGATATTAGATTTTTGTTTGAATTTCTTAGTTTTTCAGAAAAACTACTCAGAATTAGGAAAAAGTTTATATGTGGAATTAAACCTCCTTGTTCCATTTTCAAACTGACATTGAAAAAAAAACAAAAACTTATAGAAAACAAAAGAAAGCGCGGGAACACGCATTTGAATTAGTTTACAGTGCTAGTTTTGTGTTGAGATTTATTTAGAAAAACATTATTTAACTAACTCTATCAATTGTTTTGGTGATTTTTACTGTTTGTGTCATGCAACGTCGACATCTGACGAGAGACGAGATGATAAGAGCGGTAGGAATGTTGGAAGCTGGCGCTATCCAAAACGTTGTTGCGGAGACCCTAGGCACCAGCCAGAATGTGATATCAAGGCCAAGGTCAATGGTCACGTTATCGTGATACTGGGGAAGTGGCGGAACGGCATGCTGGCAGAATTCGGGTGACCACCCCTAGAGAGGACCGTTTTATCCAAAATACCGCCAGGAGAGAACCTACTCTGACGGCCATGGAAATGGTACAGAGGCTCCAACAGGAGCATCAGCTGTTGGTTAGCGACCAAACTGTCAGAAGAAGGCTACATGAAGCTAATCTTCATTCTCACAGGGCAATTCGTGTTCCTGCTTTGCGACGAGGCAATCGCGGAAGGCGACTATTGTGGGCTCAAGAACACGTGTTATGGGATAATGAACAATGGTCGACAGTGCTCTTTACGGATGAGTCTCGGTTTGGATTTCATCCAGATTCGCGAAGAACACGAGTTTGGAGAGTTCCAGGCAGGGAAAGCCGGCTCCAGCATCCACAAGAGGTTCATTCGTACCAAGCAGGAACAATCATGGTATGGGCAGGAATTCGTATAGGCGCGCGAACCGACCTCGTTTTTGTAAGAGGCAACATGAATGCTCAGAAATACCGTGATGAGGTGGTGGAACCTGTTATTATTCCGCATAGGGTGCAAATCGGCCAGCAATTCGTACTCATGCATGATAATGCTCGTCCACACACTGCGAGGCTGGTATCAGCCGCACTTCAAGACAACGACGTCACGGTAATGAGATGGCCTGCGCAGTCGCCCGATATGAATCCCATCGAACATGCGTGGGACATGTTGCAGCGAAGGGCTATGCATGCCCTCCCTCCAAATCTGGCCACAGAAGAGCAACTTTTCTTGCACCTGCAACGAACCTGGGAACGCATACCACAGCAAGACATCGACACCTTAATTCACAGTATGAATAACCGATGCCAAACTCTTATTAACGTGAGGGGTGGCAACACTGATTATTAAGAGTTAAAATGTCTCACTTTAAGTTGTTTTTTAAATAAAATTATCCATTTTATTCATTAATTTCATTCGTAGACTTAGCACCATTTTTAGTCTCTTTTTTATTTTATTTTAAAAAAAATATTTGAAGATCTAAAATGTTTTTTATTTATATAATTAAGTTGGGCATTAACTGAGGTTTAATTCCATATACACTTCTCTGAACAAAATATTTATAGTTAATCAAAAAATTTAAGAAATACAAAATATCCCTAGACAGTGTTGATGTGTGTAGATATTTAGATTCTGTGTGTGACGACACATGGTATCCTAGAGTAGGGCCAGAAGCAAGTATGTGCCTGTATGCATATATAAAAAAAGTTTTATTAGTAAAAAAATACATTTATTAAACACCTATTTCAGGCTTCAGTGTCGTTTCCTTACAAATATTGCTAATTAAAATTACAAAGGTCTTTATCAGGAACTGAAGCAATAAACATATTTTCATTTTATTTATTTATTAATACAGATTAATGCACAACATTACAAACTATGTCCAATTCGTTGTACACATACAAATATACAAATAACATATATACCCTTCCATTTAAACCAGATTGAAAAATAACAAATTATTGTATCGTACATGTCAGTTCAATAAATGTCAACATAATTAATCTATAAAAACAAAACTAAAAACCTTATTAAACTAAAATAAAATGGGAAGTTTGTGAGGGGTCCTCTCTTTGTGTAATACAACGAGACCATGTCATGGAAGTCAAATATAAATAAATAAGTGATGCATGTAGGTATGTAATTTGCCCGGTATGAATGGATCATTAGTTAGATGTTAATCTTTAGTAGGGCCAAGTACCTAACCGAAGTAAAATATCCCTCGTGTCATGTGTCCCTAGGTGTGCGGTAAGAAGGTGCGGGTCCCGGCGGGCGAGCTGGCCTCGCGCAAGTGTGCCGGGTACGCGGCGCTGCTGCCCGACTTGGACCCGCGGGGGGGAGGGCTGCAGGCGCCCCACGACCCTAGTGAGTATGACTTCACTGGTGGACTAGCCTAACCGTCGTGTCTGCAGTCTATCTAAACTACTCAAAGGCTACTCTTAGGGTTCCTTACCCAAAGGGCAAAAACGGGACCTTATTACTGTCTGTCCGTCTGTCTGTCTGTCTGTCTGTGTGTCACCAGGCTGGATCTCACGAACCGTGAGAGTTAGACAGTTGAAATTTTCACAGATGATGTATTTATGTTGCCGCTATAACAAAAAATACTAAAAAATATAATAAAATAAAATTTAAGGGGGCTCCCATACAACAATTCTTTCAATACCACATACAAACTTATGAATGCACCTGGTTATGTACATGGAGTGTGAAAGTAGCCGCACCAATAAATTTGTAAACAACACTGCTATGTAAAATCGAAACTATACACTTCACACCATTCCTACCATTGTACGGTGGTACGGAACCCTTCGTGCGCGAGTCCGACTCGCACTTGGCCATTTTTTTTTACTTAATGTTGTATCTTGCTGTGTCGCGCGTAAGAGGGGATAAAGCTATGCAAGAAACGTAGCTCTAACCCGTCTTACGCGCGACACAGCTTGACACAACATCGAAATTAAAAATAGCCATAGTGTTATGAGTTCATATACTAGCTAAGGAATGTTGATATTTAGCGCGTGTTGCGGTCGAGCTCGTGTCGGGCAAGTGTGCGGTTAACCTCGACCCGAGCAGGGGAGACCTGCAGGCACCGCACGATCCTAGTGGGTACACTGGGCTGGAAACTCTGAATAAGCTTTTACAGGACCAGCCTACGCCTACTTAGGTTGGTGTTAAGATACTCTTACTTACTTAGATTTACTACTTATGAGGTGATCTTATCACTTATAGCACATCATGAATAATCGCTAGTTGCTGGAATTCAGAGGGCCCAAGTTCTTCTGGTCTTAGCAGTTTCTAGACCCGCTGACCCAAAAGTTGGTAGCCTATTCTAGAAAGAACTCTAACGATGACTTCTGTCAGGTTATTCCCAATGACAATGGTACGCGATATTGACTCCTCGATGGCAATTTAATGTTTGGGGCAACCATTCCATATTTTGCGGTTGGCTGGCCAACGGGCTGGAATTTGTGTGGAATATAGTGACGTAAGTAATTAGCTCCTCGCCTGACAAACGGCATATGAAAGTATATAAATATAAAATGATGAGCGATAATAGTGGTGATAATTTGATAATCTTTTAACGCGTTCGTCTCGTGATCATCAAATTTATGAATGTCGTGACACCAAGCTACCGCGCGACCGTTGCACATCTGTCTGAATAGTTTGCGATAATGCGAGAGGGGAGGAGATGTTTATGTGCCAAAATCTCATTTATATCAATCGCCAAATGCACTTTTCTTCGGCGCAAACCTCATTTGAGTTTATGTCGGTGACTAAACTTGCTGAGGAATCAAAAAGTACTCGTGATTCCCGTTTTGTCATTTGTGTTTGTCGAACGCAAAGTTTCCACTGTGTTCAATACAAAATCGTCATTCCCTGTAGTAGATGCTGAGTGAGTTAACTTGACTTCATCTCTAGATGTTGCCATAGTGGTAGAGTTTGTACCACAGATATGTGCTTGAGACCAAGATTCTCAGCATATCATAAATAATTTTTATACCTATCCGACATGTCTTGTCCATCATACATTTTAAACCAGAAGAGGATCCAGCAATACAGGCTGTGCCTTAGTGTGGGAACCATAAGCTAATACATGATGATGATTGATTCCCCTGCCTAAGAGACCATCATTGGAACATGTTTTAGGCTCTGTATTTTTGGGTGAAATAAATATTTTTGTAATACAATAGAATAACACTTTATTTCATAAAAATCTTAACACATAAATCCCACAAAACCAAAGGTGAGTATGTTTTGTATATATGTATGTTTCCGGCCTTATGAATACCATTTTACACCCGTAAATACCCGCTCTTATACTATTTGTACTAAAAACGTGATGATCTTGTATCAAAAGGTAAACACAAAAAGACGCGTAACTCGCATGATCTCTGAACAAATATTCTTCTTTGTCAACATCATGTGAGTGTGATGCGATGCATTGATGATCATATTGACATATTGTAAATAATAAGTAAGTTTGTTTTGTTAGATACGTCCCGCCCGCTTAGTTTTAATAGGTTGTTAGGTTATTTGAAAGTTTAATTAGGTAGGATCCTCAGTAATAAAATAATCTAATATTCCCTAACTGAGCGGCACAGACTTCAGAGAGAATCGAGTAACGATTTTTCTCGATTCTGAGTAAAATCGTCAATCGCAAAACTCTGCCATACCTCAGTGCGATTTGATGGCAGATCTCGGGATGCTAGACAACCGTTGAAAGTTTTCTAGTCACCCTATAATTGTATGTCATTTTCACCAGCACGTATGTGGATGGGGTGCGCCGTATTCTGCCGCCGCGCGTCCGGTGGCGGATTCTATGCGCCTCGCGTGGAGCTAAACGACGCGGGCCTCGATCCTTACTTCCCAGACGGAACCTGGTGCCACCACGATGGCGCACAGAATTACTACTGCCTACAACATCACTGCCTTCCTGAGGTAAGTTCGCAAACACATAAACCTGAATGAAATCTTCGATTCACGTTAATCTTTCGCAATCCTGGTCACGGCACCAAAAGTAGAGGTCCTAGTATGACGACGGTGTAAGGAACTGCAGCATCGTAGTCGGCAGAAGATTTAATTTAAATGTCCGTTTGTCCTTTCGAGCCCTGCACCTGGTTATGAGGCATCACGATTTTGAACCTAATGTCATTTTAATAAAATTCAAAACCTATAACGGCACAGTGGCGTGGCACCACAGTGGCGTCGCCAGGGCTTCAGGGGTTTATACCATTTTCGCACACACCTACTCGAAAATGACACTCTATATAGCATGCACACCTTACCTAAAGCAATTCATTATAGCTCTAGGCTTTAATAATCACATAAAGTTGTACTGAATTTCATTATATCTCAACCTAGATCACTCCAGGGCTTAAAGTGATTTTCACTTCTCATAGTCTCCTATGCGCACGCGCCGAACTTATTCGAAAATCGAGCTGGCAACGGCGAGCTGAATGGAACACATTTTAAATAAAACAAAACCCGCGATTGTTGCAAGACGCTGCAACTGGACTAATGAATCGCACAACAATTTTCGCATTAATTTACTTTAGCAAAATGCTCTTTTAGTAACCTTGCTTTTTATATTTTCTCGTAAGAGGTGCGAAAAATAGAGCATACTCCTTGGGGATAATGCTGTTTTGTCTTGGGCATGCTTGAATCCCTCACTGCCCTCAGGACTCAGTCTTTATGATTTGTTAGATCAGTCTCCCGAACTCATTATTTCTTCGTAGTAAATTTTCCGTTCCCATTTTTCATCGATCGGTAAAATCCACATTGACCATTTTTTTTTCGTTGTTTTAGCCAGTAGGACGTTTTCGTTGTTTTTTCCATTCGCGTTTTTTCTTAAACTTAGACTTTTCGTATAATTTTCACTTTGCTTTATTTCTTGATAGCTATTTATTCTAGTAGATATCGTTTTGTTTGCTATGTGATCAACAAACTCAAACCAACGTGTATTAAGAATAATTAATATTAATGAAAATTGTTGGTAAGTGTACAGTGAAACATGCTACTCGTGTTATGGCTTGACTAGACGCAACAAGTGGTTAGGTTCGCTAGATTTGTTTTAGAGTCGAGAATATTCGAGTGTTTGCAGTTATGTTTGATCTTGCTTTATGTTAAATTTTCATATTATTATGCTGAAGGTTATTCTAAAATTGAGTTTGACAATGATTTTTCGTAAGTCTGTTAAATTTCACCATCGTTGTTTGGTTAGAATTTATTATTGAATATGAAAAATGGAATCAGATGTTTTCAGTAGCAGTGCCAATACAAATTTTAAGTTAGCCACGGTGGGCGACTATTAGCAAGAGCCGGTCGCCGCCATTACTTCCACCGGGCTAACAAGGATTCGACAGTTTGGCGATGTACACAAAATATCCTATTGGTACTTATAACAATTACTTCTGATGAAACAATAATTTCAAAATACAAGCATCACTCGTGTATATGCGATTACGAGAGCATCGACGTCGAAGAAAAAAGTCGTTTAGATACCAATCCCGAGTGTGCATTTGAAAAAAGAACATTTAGATATAATCCCGAGTGTGTGAGTATGCTGCATTGAAAAAAGTGTCACAATAAACAATCGGAAAAGTGAAAGACTGTAAAAAGAACTTTCTCGGAAAAAAGCGAACGGAAAATTTAATTCAAAGAAATAATGAGTTCGGGAGAATGATCTAACAAATTGTCTTAATTCACTCGCTTCGTGAAAGACTGTAAAAAGAACTTTCTCGGAAAAAAGCGAACGGAAAATTTAATTCAAAGAAATAATGAGTTCGGGAGAATGATCTAACAAATTGTCTTAATTCACTCGCTTCGCTCGGTAATTAATTCATAATATCCTCGCTTCGCTCGGAATATAGCATCCCGCTCGTGACGTAAAACACTGCTTTATCGCTTTGGTGCATAATACGAGATGACTCTTCTTTATGAATCCGAGCCGTACGTATGTAACATATACGATATAAGTGCTAATACAGTTAATCATAACACACCTTAGCCAGAACGTGATTTGCGGTTTTTGCAATGATATATCTAAAATAGGTGTAGGATGTAATAGTATCAGGAGCATGCTAAGCTACTAATGAAATTAAAACATTACTTAGTTAGAAATACAGCATTTTACCGTAGGTCTTTTGACAGATCGTCTTAATGCAACGACGTAAAACTTTGTCGGACGTTCTATTGCTATTATTATTTATTACCTGTATACTAGCAGCTTCAAGCTGATGTATCTATGTCACTGCACTTGTTTATTTTTAATATATTTGTCCAATGAGTTTTTGAAAGCGTTCACTGAATGTTTACTGATTATGGAGTCTGGTAATTTGTTCCATTCGCGAACTACGCGGTTAGCTAGGAAGTTTTTACGAGGGATACTTGTACACAGAGAGTCGGTCAGTTTGATTTTGTGTCCTCTAAGGTGGTGATTTTGGTTCATCTTGTAGATGCTGTTTAGGTAATGCACGTCATAGTTTCCGGTGAGGGTCTTATAAGTTTATATAAGGTCACCTCTTTGCCTCCGTTGCTCCAATTTACTTAGCCCTAGTTCAACCAGCCGCTGTTCGTAGGATTTTTCTCGTAGACCAACTACCATTTTCGTGGCTCTACGTTGCACCCTCGCGAGTAGTTCTATGTCTTTTTAAAGCAGGGGCACCATATTCGGAATTCATACTCTAGTAGAGGTCGTATGTATATTTTGTATAATTTCAGGAATAATTGTTTATCTATGTAGGTCTTCCTTATCATATATGTAATTGAATTTGCCTTCTTTGTGATTTCCAGTATGTGGTTATCCCACTTTAAATTAGTCGCCATTTTTACTCCAAGGTCTCGTTGTGTTTTCACTGGTTTTAATGTCATGGATTCGATGATATATGGAGTCGAAGAACTTGGTTGTTGTTTCCGATGTGTAGGACTGTACATTTTCCTGAGTTTAGGTTTGGAAGCCAATCGCAGGTCCATGGAAAAATACGAATCAGATCCTCTTGGATTATATTATGAGATATGAGTGGGTTACCCATGATTTTTGTGTCGTCGGCAAAAAGTAAAAGTCCCGATCTAATTAAAACCCTTCAAGTCAGTCAGGAAAATCCCAAAAAGGAACGGGCCAGGTACTTATCCTTGGGGCACGCCGCTCCTTAAAATGTGTCAGATAGCTCACCACCAACTCTTACTTTGAAGGTTCTTTTACTAAGAAAGTTTTCTATCCACTGCAGGAGGTTTCTGCTTATTCCAAAGTGACAAAGCTTTGCAACTAGTCTTTTGATTGGAACCCGATCAAAAGCTTTCCCAATCCAAATATATTGTATCCGTAGGCGTGCGTTTGTCCCATTTTCCCGCCCAGAACTGAACTGAACACTGAACTGAAGTTGCTTAATATTTTTCAGTCAAAAATTCAATACTTAATAGCGTGTGCAGGAGTAAAGTAGATAACTGGAAGAAGATTGTGGAGAAAATGAAGTCAATAACACAACAAGATTTCAAAAATATACAAGTAGACGATATACAAAACGAGATAATGATATCTCTTAGTGCGGACAGCAGCGATGATGACGACAGCAGTAGTTAAAATTAATAAAGCAGTGCATTTTACTTTTAAGGGCTAATATTTCATTTTTCTGTTAGACAACCTCATAAGTATGTCGGTTTTTAGACAGCTCGCCTTACATTTCATACGTTAGATATGTTATGTCGAAGTACGCATCGATTCATTCAATTTAATCGATGATTTTAAGCAGGTCGCCTCACTAGCAGAGTCCTGTCAAAAGACCTACGGTAAAGTGTTTTCACTCTAGTAAGATCATAATTGGGAGGCAGCTGCTCACGTCCTAAGGAAATACTTGTTTTCTACAGCCGTTACGTCAGCAAAAACATATAACTCCAAAAGAGGTTAATTTCCAGGTTCTAGAGATCCTGACCAAATTGCGATCTTTCTAATACACGTGACACTGGCAAAATTTCATCATTATGAATCAGTCAATTTCACTATAAAATTCCTTCCATTCCGAAGTTATATATTTTTATTGCAGTTGTTACCCAGATAGCGCATTGCATTAATAAAATGGCTATAAAAAATGGGAGATGAGATATTTTTTTATCGATGAATTTCGATGTTTTTCAGCCCAGATCGTAATGTGCACTTTATGAAGATTCACAATGTATAAAGGTATATAAATTCTCATACATTTGACCCGGTACTTAGAAGTAATTTCGAAACCGCAAAACAATGTAGGTTTTAGAACCCTTATGATTATTTAAATCGATATTTTTCGATTCTCTTAGTAACAATCATCAAGAAATCCTCTTTAACAATCCTCCAGGAACTAAGAATGCAAATATAAATTAAACTCAAGTAGTAACCATAAAAGATGAAGTTAACACAAACCCCCGACCAAAACGGGTTTACCCGCACAGCACATGTGCGGTTAAATATGCACAGTTGGTATGTAACCAATCAGTCCTCTGTCTCTGTCTCAACATTCAGAAAATCGTTAAAAACGCCTCACGTATCTAATTAATGTACGCACCTTTTCGCCATTAAAAGCATTGTCTAGTTATTGTGTTTCGGAAGTTTAGGGTATAAATCATGGTAGAATTACTTTCAAATTCACGTTTAATGAATGGGAATATAAATTGTCAACTATTTTCGGTAGGTTTGGGTTGGCCGCTAGAGGGCACAGTTTCCACCTGTTGCATATTATATAACTAATAAATTAATCATAGAGATCTATATCCTACTGCTACATAAAAGCGGCTGCACGTAAATAGGTTATTTAATTAATCATTTATCACTAGCCGAAGATTATATAGACCGAGATTGTAAACGTAAGATGACTTTCGATTTACGAACAAAAGGATATGATAAGTCGTTTTCGCTGTAAATTATAGTTATGCAAAACTGCAATGAAGTGATACAATAAGCGATTAGGTCGAAACTATGTATTTCTATGATATAATGGACTTCTACACATGGCACATACGGAACATACATACATTTTTTTTTTATGTAGCCTGTTTTGAGTACCACTGCTGGGCAAAGGCCTCCCCTTTCTTGGACCACTTATTCCTATCCTGTGCTGCCCCCGCCCAGTCTGGCAGAAACTTGTTTATTCATAGTCATTCATAATTTACGTGCATTTAATTTATGTAACATCAATACATTACACTTAGATCTCCACTCGTCTATGGAGATGGCGGAATCTGCCCGGACCACCCGGGACATTGTCAAAACAATTGTTATAAAATACCCACTGATGAGAGGCTATGAAAATAACGGATTGTCCTACCCTCCTAAGATAACTTGCAGCAAAATCAAAGTCAAGGTCAAATTAATTTATTACTGTAGATATTTACATATACTTTCAGAATCATTAAAACGATGAAAGCCATTAATTAGAAAAAATAATAAAATTAATAATACATATACTTAGCAAACGTCATTTTTTGCCTCTCTCTACATTGGACCACTGTGGGAGAAGCAGGGCGTAGAAACTACCACAGATTGATTTTTAGATCTATTTTAAAAATTGCTTGTGCTTAACCAATACCAACATTACAATGTTAATTATTATAACTAATATGCAGGAATAAATAATTACATAATTATTAACAGCAAGGACTGTGTCGAGGTAGATTAACCCCATACAGACCCGTCATTTAAGTAATCTTGAACATTGTAATATCCCTTTTCGACAAGGTCGCTTTAACATGCTTTTTAAATTGCTCAAATGGCAATTTCTAAGTCTCCAGAGGTATACTCTATTTCATATACCATGGCCCGATGCACTTGAAGCTTAACAATAGGGCTCATAATGTTTGCCTTTTGTTATCTAATTAGGAGCACTTCAAAATGGCACGCGTCGGTCCAACCTGCATGCAACTAAAGCGTGACTAAAACATTTTGGTATATACTTGAAAATAAAAATACGAAATATAAGTTGTTTACGGTATTTCATAATAATAGCTAACATGAGTTAAATCAAAAAAAAATTGTGTCAATAAAATAATAACAATCAGCTTTAAGACTAACTTAATTTAATTACTTTAAAAACATGTACATTAATTATATAAAATATTTAACAATTTTAAATATTTAAAGGCAAAAATTAATTATATACATTTATTCGCATGACAACTAACATGAAATATTGTTTATGTTGATTACTAGGTTAAACGATCAAGATCATTAGGTTGCATGTAAAATACCACGCCGCAAAAGGGTCTGGCCAGGTATCTTTTGTTATCACTAATCCTATTGTTAACGCCTAATGACCGTCTCAAGTGCATCGGGCCATGGTACATGAAATGGAGTATATCTTGTTGTAGTAGAGAATGCACTGACCCTTGAAAGAATTGTTAAACTTCGCGAGGCTAAACCGGGGCAACTAGTCTGTGTTTTGTCTTAGGTTAACATTACAGCTATCGCGAAGTTTGGAAAATGTTGTAAGGTTCTTGCGTACATATATTATATTTTCAAAAATAAATTGACTAGCTACAGTTAGTATGTAAATTTCTTTAAAAAGCTCTCTTAAGGAGTCTGTTCGTTTTAAATTATAAATTGCTCGGATAGCTCTTTTCTGTAAAATAACAATTGTTTGAATATCCGCTGCTTTCCCCCACAATAAGATACATAGGACATGATATTATGAAAGTAACTAAAATATACTAGCCTAGGTGATGTTCTTAAAACCGTAGGCACATAACTTAATTTACCAGCAAATTTGGTCCCCACTGCAATTTGCTATCAATGGTTATTCCATGAAACTTCGTATCATTTACTAATCATGTCTAACACTAAAATGGTCTCAGCTTGCCTGACATTTGGAAGTGAGAATTTGATACACTTGGTTTTACCAGCGTTTAACAATACATTATTAACTGTGAACCAATTCAAGGTTAAAGACAATACACCATTGACATCATCAACATTTTCTTTTTGTCTTTCAATGTTGAAGACCAGTGAAGTATCATCAGCAAACAACACTATGCCAGTCAATTTCTCCACCATGAAAAGCAGATCGTTAATATATACCAGGAATAAGAAAGGGCCGAATATGGAATCTTGTGGAACGCCCATTTTTACAATCAGATTTAACGCCGTTGACTTCTAACTGCCTTTTGAATTCTATTGCTTAAGTATGATATTTTTTTGTTTGTTGTTTATATTATGGCGTGCGAGGAACTCATCACGGAATCCACCAAAGCAGATAAATCTATATGGAATACAAGAAACCGGAAACAAAACAACAATGACCAAGAAACAAAATTATTCACACGACTGATACTACATGGAAAAACGCGGGAAGCGCTCAACTGGCTCCTCACAAAAGACACGAGCAAAGTTTTAAACCCAGACACTGAAGTTGATCCATCCGGTAAAACCGTCAGTGATGTGCTGAGAGAAAAGCACCCCCCGCCTAATACTCCAGATCCCGCTTTATTCACTCTCCCCAAAGACGTCACAAAACTCCCACCACTCCTTGAAATCGAAATAACTTGTGACCATGTCGAAACAGTTGCGAGAAAACTACATGGCGGCGGAGGCCCCACTGGATGCACAGCCGAAAACTGAAGAGATTTCCTACTCCGCTTCGGCCAAGCAAGCGCCCATTTAAGAGAAGCCGTAGCGCAGCTCACAACGAAACTTAGCAACGAAACCATACCCTGGACCCAAATACAAGCATTAATGTCAAGCCGACTTGTTGCTTTAGACAAATGCCCTGGCGTAAGACCTATCGGCATCGGCGAATACCTACGAAGAATATTATCCAAATGCATGATCTTAGCAACAGGCTCTGAAGTCACTGAAGCATGCGGCCAGTCACAGCTCTGCAGTGGACTGGGCAGTGGCATCGAAGGCGCCATTCATGCCATGATCGATGTCTTCCAAAGAGATTGCCAACCTGGTTCAAACTGGGGAATGCTCCTAGTTGACGCGAACAATGCTTTTAACGCCGTGAATAGACAACTAGCCCTCTGGCAAGCAAGAATATACTGGCCACACTGCGCCCGCTTTCTTTATAATACTTACAATGGCCACGCTGAATTGGTATTTCGCGATTCTGATACAAGACTATATAGCAGAGAAGGCGTAACCCAAGGAGACCCACTCGCAATGCCACTGTACGCGCTTGCAACACTACCAATAATTAACAAACTTAAAACCGAAAACACAGTTACACAATGCTGGTACGCCGATGACTCTTCCGCGCAAGGCACTTTCTAAAGCCTACGACAATGGTGGGACAACTCAAACAAAACAGGCCCAGCATACGGATACTTACCACAAGGTAAAAAATAATTTCTAATAGTGTCAGAAACCGACAAGTCTACCGCAGAAAAGACGTTCTCCGGTACCAACGTCTCCATAGTTACCGGCTCCCGCTTCCTAGGAGGCTACATAGGGACAGGAGGGGACGACTTCGTAAAAAAGAATGTAACCGTATGGATATCTATCATCGAGAAACTCACAACAATCTGCAAAAACTCACCTCAAGCCGCTTACACTGCCCTAACTAAAGCAGCTCAGTTTAAATGGTCCTTCCTACTACGTGTCTTAAAAAATACAGAAGAACTTTTTGAACCCTTAACTAACACATTACACGACAAATTCATACCAACACTAATCGGAGGCGAAATCACAAAACTTGAAACCCAGCTATTTACCCTCCCAGTCCACAAAGGCGGACTTACCCTTTCTGACCCCTTCAACACACCAAACCGTGCATACCAAATCTAAAAACAGGGATCTACAATACTTTCAACAGCCCTAACCGAGATGAAAGACATAAACCTGGCTGAACACTACAATTCTTTGCGTGACGCAAGAAAGGAAGGAAACAAGGAAAAAGAAACATACGAGAACGAAACTCTAGAAAGCATTCTAACAAAATTACCATCCAAAAAGAAAAGAGCAATAGAAAGATCAATAGCGACAAAAATGAAAACAAAAACATCAACATGGCTTTCAGTAATACCGACAAGAAAACACAACTTCGACTTATCAACCCACGAATTTAGAGATGCCCTGGCCATAAGATACCACCGCACACCAATCTCCATGCCTGCGACTTGCGACGGCTGCGGCAATGACAACTTCAACGTGGATCACGCCTTGTGCTGCAAAACAGGTGGCCTTATCACACGCAGACATAACGAAATAAGGGATCTTTTCTGTGAACTGTGCCATCAAGCCTGGGGAAACGTCACGAAAGAGCCAGTCATCTCCGAAGGCGATAATGGGCTGCGCGGAGACTTGGCTTGTCGGTTGGTATGGATTGCCCAGAGGGAGGCGTTATTTGATATCCGTGTCATAGACACCGACGCTCCCTCCCACGCATCACGCCCCGTAGCGGCTGTCCTTCGTTCAGCTGAAGAAGAAAAGAAAAGGAAGTACTGCGTCCCATGCGAGACGCGCCACACCACCTTCACCCCTTTAGTAACCTCTGTCGACGAAGTTTTTGCTCCACAAATGATATCATTCACTAAACACCTCGCCGAAACGCTGGCGGACCGCTGGAACCGGACCCCTGCCACAATAATGGGCTGGCTACGAGCAAGAATTCAAACCGCCATCGTCAGGGCTAGCAGCATGTGCATCCGCGGCACCCGCCATAGGTGGAATCGCACAGGCCTATATGAGGATGGAGCGGCAGTCCCACACGTCTTGAACTAGAATGAATATCTTATTTATATTCTCTGTACTTATTTTCATGAATCTTTTGCTTAATAAATTTCTTATCGTTTAAAAATTGATAATGATGAAAACACGTTGTGCTGCCAGTAATAAAAAGTTGCAGAAAAAATCAGTATTATTTAAACAAAGCGTAATTTTAGTTTACAGTTACAACTTTTTCTGCAATTTTTTTATAACTGGCAGCACTACGTGTCTTTCATCATCAGAAATCAGTCAATTTCACTATGAAATTCCTTCCATTCCCAAGTTATATATTTTTATTGCAGTTTGATTAATTCCACGCCTCAACTGAACGGTGTGGAATCTTGAGGGGGTGGTTTTCACCAGCACAGGGAGAATCGCAAGTGGTACTGACCTTTGACGCCGTAGACAGGAATTCGAGAGCTCAATTCGAGGCAGGAATACGGGATAAGGAGTGCAAGGTGTGGGGGGAGAGGGACCGAATCTTACTCTCGTCGTAGCCCGATGCTGTCGCCGGCGTGTTGCTTGCCGACACGAGGAGTCGCTGTCCGAAGCGACGAGTTGGGAACCGAACAACTTTAACCTTCACACCACGAATCACTCACTCCGCTGACGTGAATCTACTTATTTCCCGACGATTATTATGATTAACACTCCGACCAGGCCCGACACCTGTGTTAGACAATTGTTAAACCAACATACAGTCAAAGCCCGACGCCATGTGCAGACATTTTTTTCTCACGACAAGAAAAGTAACCTCTAATTCGTCATCTCGTTTCTGTACAAGTGACAGCTGCGGTTCCGTTTCCGCTAGTGATGTCCCGATTACTCGCGGTCGATCCGCGCAACGAAAACCGGTGCGTTCCGAAGCATAAATATTAAACAGTCACCCGCCCGGACAGGCCCGAACCTGTCCCTAATCAATAGGAAGGCGAGAAAGTGTTGCGACCGCTCTCTTGAGGACCGAGTCCCCCACCTTGACTTCTGCTGATCGAGGCGTGCCATCCCGACCCGTGTACAAATAGACGATCCGTCCTCGTCTCCATCTCAATGATGGCAGGTTCGCATCCTTAATCAGCACCAAATCACCGACTTGAGGGGGGCTCGTCCGGTCAGTCCACTTAAGGCGCTGCTGCAAGATGTGCAAGTACTCAAGGCACCACCGTTTCCAAAAATCTTGACGTTCCGTTTCGTCCAGACCTTCGGGGAGTCCAACTCGACCCGATACGAAAACATGTCTGACACCGGCTGGTACTGGACGCCTAATACCGACAACATATTTGGATTTTCCAAATTTTCAAAAATGTGGGGATCCTGCTGGTAGTCATCCGGAAGACCAGTCAGTAACTCTGGAGAGTTCGACATCCATTTCCGGAGCTCGTAACCTCCACCCCGTAAGAGCTCAACTAGCTCGTCCCGTCGAGCGAGCGCCTCCTCTACGGAATCTGCACCGGTGCAGATATCGTCCACGTAGAGATCCTGCTCCAGGATCGCTGCTCCTCTAGGGAAATTTAACCGTTCTCGATCCGCTAACTCCCGCAGAGTGCGAATCGCCAAATAAGGACTAGACCGTAGCCCGTACGTGTTGGTGTTCAGCTCGTACACCCTGATGGGCTGATCTGGGCTCTCTCGCCACAGTATCAGCTGATACCGTCTATCGTCAGGGTGAATGACCGTCTGTCTAAACATCATCCGGATGTCAGCTACAAACACAACATTGTGTCGACGGAACCGTGTGATAACATCCGCGATGTCATGGTTCAACTTCGGCCCTGAATGCAAACACTGGTTCAGGTTCATGCCGTTAGATGTTGATGCCGATCCATCGAACACTACCCGTATTTTGCCCTCCGGGGTCCTCAAGACCGCGTGATGGGGCAGGAAGCAGTGGTCTTCACGCTTCCAGTCAATACCCGAAACCGACATGTGGCCGAGTGACTCGTATTCCCGCATGAAGTCGACGTACTTCTGCCGGAAAATCCCGTCACGCTTCATGCGTCGTTCCATCGACAGAAGCCGCGTCTCGGCTGCATGGTGTGAACTGCCCAGCGGTGGGCGATCACTCCGGAATGGAAGACGTGTGAGAAATCAACCTGACCGAAGGCGACCAGTATTGTTCCGATAAAACTGTTCACACTCTTCTTCAACCGGGTCCAACCGGCGGACCGTAGGTGGTTCCTCCACCTCCCAAAACTTCTGTATCACCTCCGAGAGTACAGAACCGAATAAGGGACTACCAGTCGCTAGGCGTGGGGCAGCCGGCATGACCGGACCCATTACCGCATGGCCCAGTCTGGTGTTGACCGAAACCAGACCAGTCGCCTGCAACACGTGGACACCTGGCACTAACAGGTATCCCAAGGCATCGACACCCAATAAAATGTCTACTGGGCCCGGAATATCGAACTCCGGGTCAGCCAGTGACAACCCAGCGACCAACTGTCGCACCGAGGGCGATAACCGTACGTGAGGGTGTGAGCCCATCACATTAGGCATGACTAATGCCGTGACCGTCAGATTCACCGATGAATCCACCCGTGACGAGAGAGTAATCCGACATACTCCCTTAACGGAACCGACTTCCGTGTTCCCAATTCCCCGAATGGAATGTGGATACTCCCTTACCGAAATGCCCGACCGCCTTACAAGTTTGCACGAGACTAAGCACCCCTGGGCCCCCGAGTCCAATAGTGCTCGTGCCACACAAGATTTGCCGTCCGAACTCCACGCTATCACAGAGGCGGTGGGGAGCATGACCGTCTGTGGAGTTGCGGCACCCTGTAAGTGGGCGGCGTGTCCCTAGCGGGAACCTCCGCGGGATCCGAACCCGCTGAGACCTCCGTCGGCCTGGTAACTCGGCTGCTGATATGCCGGTGGCATATCAGACCGTATGTACATCAGGGGGTCCCAACCCGCATAATAGGCCCCTCGCTGTCCAGGTATCCGACCATACCGGACGGTGTACGGTGTGCCCGGTGGCCACCGTGGATGGAGGGGGGGAGAGCGGATCCAACCTGGGGCGCTCTAGGAATGGGGGCGACATCCGACTGTTCGCCTCCCTGTTCGCCTCCCAGAGCGACGGGCAGGGTGGCGCAGAAGGTGGTGGGCTCCCAGCCTTGGCGCCACTCATAGGTGCCATCTGACACCCGCCCGTAACACGCGGTGAGCCAGCGGCCCGAAGTCCTCGCTGACCCTGGACAGCGGCGACCGAACCCCGGCTATCCCGCATGTTACCCCCCGCGCTGCCCCCTTCCCCTCGGGGGGGTCCCGTCCGCGGGTACCCCAGTCACCCCGTTGGTGACTCCCGTTGCCCGGAGGGGGACTGGGTCCGGCCCTGGTTGGGCCCTGTGGCCGACCAACCTGAGTCCGGCCCTGGTGACCGTCCGAAGGGCCTGACCGGTTCAGGCACAACACGATGTGGTGCTTGCCACCACAGCACTCACAGGGGAACGCGCGTGAGCACTCGCTCAGCGGGTGCGGCCCCAAACAACCGAAACACAATCGGTGGCGGAAGACTACCTTCCTGCGGGCAGCTACCCCGAGCGCCTTAAAGTTGGCGCAACTGGTCACTTCATGACCGGCACTGTCGCAGTGCACACAGCCGTCATCCGACGGCGCGGCATTCAAAACGCTAAATTGTTTCGACCGCCCACCCCCCCGTGGGGGCGGGGGGCGCGGCCCCTCCCGCATCCGCGCGGGTTGGCGCTGCACACTGGCCTCCGTATCCAGTGTGTCGCATCGCCTGCATTCACCCTTCAAAAAATCCGTCAATTGGACGAGCGTGGGCAGTTCCGAGCTACTGCCCCCATGCAGCTGTTCAAACCGACTTTGAACAGCTGCAGGCAACCGTGACAAAACCATATACAAAACAATATATGACCATTGGTCTACCGGCAGACCAAGGTTCTGAAGGGCCTTAGTGGCCACCAGCACAGGGTTGAGCACCTGTACCCGGATGTCAACATCCCGGGTTACTCTTGGGATGCTAAACAGCTTCCCCAGCTGCGCATCAACCAACCGCCGTTTGTGTTGGTAGCGGTCAAACAATATGGATTGGGCTATCTCATAATTGCCCGCCGTGACCGTTAGGTGACCGACCAACTCCTTCGGTTCACCCCGCAGTGCCATCAATAGTTGGGCCAACTTGTAGGCATTGTCCTGGTCGTCCCGACCGTGGACCAAACTATCGAATAAATTGATGAATGCCGGCCACTCATCAATTGCCCCACAGAAGGCCGGAATCTCCAGGTGTGGCAGCCGTCCAACAACACCCTTAGGGGGTGGGTCTCCGTTACCTTCCCCGCGGTCATTCCGTCGCGACCGCTTAATTTTTTCCGCGCGACGCTCGATGTCGCCCAAGCATTCCATCGCTTGGTCAGCATCCGCGCAGAGCTGCTTCACTGCAGCCACCGAGGCTTCATCCGTAAGCCCCAGAGCTTCAGCCTCCGCAGCCAGCCGACACACCTTCCCGACGCGTGTCATTGCGTCCTCCACACGCTTGAGCAGGACATCGTCCATGTCAGGTCGCTCCACATACTTGTGAGTATGGGCGAGCCATCTCATCTCCTCACGGACACCATACCGCAGTACCGTCAAGGGCGAAGGTGCCATGGTTACCGATTCAATTGTTTCTGGTCCTATACTTCACTACCGAACTAAGTATAGCCAGAGACCAGCACTTGCCCGTCAGCGCTGGGCACAGAAATTAAAACTAAGTTGTCAAACTAAGGCAACCACTAAAACAATTAAATCCTAAAACATATTTAATATAGTCGCCCTGTGGACATACACCTTATAACTATACACTCTAAATCAATTAGAGAATGCCACCATAAAACATAATACAAAAATAACCCACAAAAATTGATTATAAAAACAATACAAAATAAAATTTATTAAAAAATAATAAGTGGTGGGCTCCGAGACTATAAACCTCAACAATATAGCACCCTAACCACACTGGATTCCGAAATCCAAGCTATTTTTAATATAATGTAGGTAGCCGTGAACCTTCTAGAAGTGGCCCCTCCGATATGACCCACACTTCTACTGAGGTCAGCAAAATCAGCTTAATACCCCTTAAATAGCCTGACCCTGCTCTGTAATCCGAAACAACACTGCAATGCTATGGAACCCGACTGCAATACTATAGTCCGACCGAATGACTGTAGTTTCCGACTACAAATTTATAATAATTGTTAATTATACTTTCACTAACCGAAAATGAACTTTAATTGCGGTATACCGACCACAGACTCACTCACAAACTGATTGCCGGCCAATCTGAGATATTCTTTTCTCCCAACTACAATGTGGCAAAAAAACAACCCTACAACCGTGAATCGATGATTTCCCACTAGGAAACCGCGCCTGCTACCAAATGATTAATTCCACGCCTCAACCGAACGGCGTGGAATCTTGAGGGGGTGGTTTTCACCAGCACAGGGAGAATCGCAAGTGGTACTGACCTTTGACGCCGTAGACAGGAATTCGAGAGCTCAATTCGAGGCAGGAATACGGGATAAGGAGTGCAAGGTGTGGGGGGAGAGGGACCGAATCTTACTCTCGTCGTAGCCCGATGCTGTCGCCGGCGTGTTGCTTGCCGACACGAGGAGTCGCTGTCCGAAGCGACGAAATGGGAACCGAACAACTTTAACCTTCACACCACGAATCACTCACTCCGCTGACGTGAATCTACTTATTTCCCGACGATTATTATGATTAACACTCCGACCAGGCCCGACACCTGTGTTAGACAATTGTTACACCAACACACAGTCAAAGCCCGACGCCATGTGCAGACATTTTTTTCTCACGACAAGAAAAGTAACCTCTAATTCGTCATCTCGTTTCTGTACAAGTGACAGCTGCGGTTCCGTTTCCGCTAGTGATGTCCCGATTACTCGCGGTCGATCCGCGCAACGAAAACCGGTGCGTTCCCAAGCATAAATATTAAACACAGTTGGTACCCAGATAGCGCATTTCAATATTAAAATGGCTATAAAAAATTGGGAGAGAAGAGATTTTGTCGATAAATTTCGATGTTCTTTAGCCCAGATCGTTATGTGCACTTTATTAAGATTCACACTGTATATGGTAAAACTATAAGATATTAAAAATATAATTTTTAAATCATAATCTCTTATTTGTTTTGGAAAAACTAACTACCTATCTAATTACAATGCGTATTTTTCATACACCCCGCATTCAAAATACAGCGAAAAGGGTGTTGAACAGTAGGTCTACCGCGCAAGTGCCGTCGTCGTCGGTGTAGGCTTCATTTTGACAGCCGACGGCGATTTCGTACCGCGCAAATACCGGGGAAATCCCCAACTGACGCGTTAGTTTGGATTACGATGACGACGGCGAAAGAACGATTGATATTGTGAGACGAGAGATATTTTGACAGATAATTTGACGTAAAAGCTACCGCGCAAGAAAATTGAAACCGACGGTCATCGCCGACGCGTTGAATTGAAGTGTCATTTCAATACGGCATCTCTTGGCTTGCCTTCTTGCCTTTTGATTCAATTTGGGCAAACAAGGAAGGCGGTGAAACCATGGCTTGGGTAGCATTAAGGGCTGTTGCGGAGGAAGAGCAGCTGGAGAGGATGAACATTACACGCAGAAGGATTGGGTGCGCACTGGCCTGGCCGATGTTGCTTCCCGATACTTTATAATAACGATGTATAATTCTTGTAAGAGACCCGTGCCCCTCAGTGGGGACATATAAAGGGTTGATGATGATGATGACGATAATAATAATAACATTCCAAATAGATTTAAAAAAAATGCAAACCCTTCCCCATAATTGATACAGCCGATCGCGAGATGGTCGGATTAATTATGCGACGACCTCTCGATCCGCTCGAATGCGGCAGCGAAGTCTTCGCGCATGTTGGCGATATTTTGCTGAATTTCACGAAGTGTAACGACCGTAGTCTCTTGGGCCGCTACACTTCGCTCAAATAGCGCCAACTTGCGCTCCTCCATCTCCAGGCGGTTTTGCTCCGCCTACGCCCAGCTCTATTCCGGCATTTACACTTGGTCTGAAGAAATAAAAACAGGGTAAGGTAAAACCTTCCCTTCCAATACAAAGTAATGTTATTGAAAAGGGATTGATTATTACTTGCAAAAAATTACTAAAGTGCATTATTTGAACATACGAGTTAAAAAAAAACCGGTCAAGTGCGAGTCTAAATCGCGCACGAAGGGTTCCCTACCACCGTTCAATGGAAGCGATGGTGTGGAGTGAATAGTTTGGATTTTACACAGCAAAATATTGTTTACAAAGTTATTGGTGCGGTTACTTTCACACTCCATGTACGTAACCAGGTGCATCCATAAGTTTGTATGTGGTATTGAAAGAATTGTTGTATGGGAGCCCCCTTAAATATTTCTTTTATCCTGTTTTTTAGTATTTGTTGTTATAGCAGCAACAGAAATACATAATCTGTGAAAATTTCAACTCTCTAGCTAGCTAGGTTCTTGAGATACAGCCTGGTGACAGACGGACGGACGGACGGACGGACGGACAGCGAAGTCTTAGTAATAGGGTCCCGTTTGGAACCCTTCGGGTACGGAACCCTAACAAGATAAGATATCAAAATTACTATAAAGATCTATTAACCAGTGCGGTGTAAAGCCTCATGTTCATAGTAAACAATTGGTAATAATACAAACCATTAAAAAGTGTTGGTATCAGACTGTTCACAAACTGTCATGAGCAGTTCTAAGCAATTCAGACTAGTTATTGTTCTTCAACTATAATAATAATATGTGAGACACCCTCAACCACGTGTAGTCCCGAAATACTTAGGCCTGTTATGGAGTACCAGACAGCTGATATACAAACTGATACATATACATAAATACCCAGATAACGCAAATGCTCATCACACAAATGTTTGACATCGAACCCACAACCTCGAGCACAGCAGGCAGTATCAATACGGAATGCGCCACAAAGCCGTCAGTAAAGTTTACCATGAACACAAGGCTTAAGAAATAAAGAAAGAAAAGCAAAAACAACATACATCGAATGGGATTCTGACTTCTGCATCCACCAACACCGCCTGTTTCCCAATAATGGAGAAGATCCTCTCTTCCACTGGGGTTAAAACTTCAGCGGAAGGTGGACCACCTCCTGTCCCTCGCCTGTGCACTTCTCTCTCCCCTACCTTCTTCATGACGCGATATTTAATTTCGCGCCAATACTAAACATGCATGATGAAAACAAAATGATAAGTAGAAACACAACGCCAAAATAATTCACACACTTACGAGACGCCACTGAGTGCCCGTTTTTACGTGCCCCATGACTGCATTCAGTCTGGCCGCCAACTCCTACCATTGCAGCCTAACAGCGGCCTTGCCCTGAGGCATGTCCAAATACTGGCCCTTAGCCAAGGCCCTGTTCTCCTCCATGAATGTAACCATCAGTTCCATTAACTTTTCTCGCAGCAGGCACCTACAAAATAATTAGGAATAAATTCACGACTACAGGCTAGGTATCTAATAAATTTGGAGTAGTAGTGAGCATTTACCCGTGCACTAAGTCAAGTCCGTTTTTCTCAGGAACGTCACGTTTAAAAAATATCAAGTTGAAATTAATATCGATTACTCAGGTCTGTGGTCTGATCATCACCCTAGAAAGCTTACTACCTCGCTTCTGAGGCTACTTTTGAAATAAAAATAAAATAAGGTATCTTCTTTTATTAAAAACTAAACAAATAAATAAGAGAATAATATTCCAACATCTGCCTTTCTTATATAAATAAAAAAAAAGGTTTAAACTTAAGGTTGTTCATAATTATTTTGGTATCATAGACATTTTCTAACAATATGACAGAATCTAAAATGTTAAGTGTCTCACCAAAAAGGAGCTTTTGAGATCATAATGAAAAACTTGACCTAATAATCACAATTTTTATGGCACATAACTTTAAAGTAAGTCTTTATTTTTGGCATAAAAAGCAGTTGGGAGATCGATATATGACAAAAACGTATTGTGTAAACGGTAAGTTTTATAATTTGTAACAATTATAAATGCTTATACGTCTTTTTTTCGCCAAACAATATATGCACATGCTTCTTTTACAATATTTTATGGCAGGTAAATCGTCGTCATCGTCGACTTCAAAATGGTCTTCAATTTCACAACCAGAATCGCTTTCAATAGAAATTCATTTCAAATTCAACATATTTTGTTTTTGGCTATCATCCAGGTTCATCATTTATACATATAGCAATCATTCTAAAAGTGAACCGGTGTGTCTGTACATTAGATATGTAATTGTTAATTAAAAATAAAAGACTAAAGAACAGAACCAGCGATTTTAAGAATACGTTTCTGTCTTTCTGTCTGTTTGATGGAGGACAACGTCATCACATACAATAAAACAGTAGAACCAGTGTGTCTGTACATTGAAGATCTGCGACCCCTCATTGAAAAAGGAACAATGATTGCTGCGGGTCAAATAGAGAAATTGGATCTGTTAAGCCTTTCTGGCGGCGACGTAATCTGTAAAAAACTGTTACAAAAAGCCCCTGTTTTTTTGTAACAGAGACGATTACTGCTGGACAAAGGGAAACAATAAAACGACCGAATAATAAACTAATTGAATGAATCAACCGCGCGACAAAAATACTTATTTGCGCCACTTACTGAATGGTTGAGGCATCGATTATTGGCTAAATAAAGACTGTCTGGGCGAAGTTGTGGGTGTTAGGTTGAACATGTAAGAACAAAAAAATCCTCGTTAGTTTATGTTACACGAATTAGGGTTTTCAAGTTTTTAGATTTCTAGTCGCGCAATTTTTTTGTCGCTATTCAGTAATTCAGTGAGACAAAATCTGTATTTTTGCCGAGCAAAAACTGTATTTACGGTCATACGTTTAAAAACTACCCCTGGACAAATAGACAAATTGGTGCTGTTAAACAAGGTCCACGGCCAGAGTCTTAGGGCGGTTGGAATAGACTAAGGGTATGATTGACTTTTTCCACGGCTTGCTTGCTCGCAACTTACAATTGCAGATAACTTTTTTTTACCCCCGACGACCAAAAGAGGGGTGTTACAAGTGTGAGGCGTCTATCGGTGTGTCGGTATGTCTGTCTGTGGCACCCTAGCGGTCAAACGGGTGAACGCACGAACGGAATCCGGATGCGGTTTTCTGTAAATGGTAGTAGACTTCGGTTCAGTAGTTCGAAAGTTATAAGCCTAAAAGTAAATAATTATCAAACGGGTAGTTGGATTTTAATGCGGTTTCTTGCAATTAGTTGTAGACTTTACTGCGATGATTCTTAGATATGTTTTAATAAAATCGGTTTTGTAATTCGAAAGTTATCAGCTTAACAAAGAAAGGAGTGAACCGTACTGGGCCGAGGGTGTTTTATTTTTTTACTTTATAGTTATAGGTATATTGTAACAGGAGGAAAAACAAGTCAATGTGTTCTTTAAGGAAATTCATCATCATCATCATTAACATCACGCTCAACACACTGTTGGCCATAAGTCTCCAACGTCCACCCTCCGTGATCTCGTCTAGCCAATCTTGCTGTAGTTGTTATCACTAAGACGTAGACAGGAGTTGATGGCCGCTATTGCAACGCGTTTCCGCTATTCTTCGTGTCATGGGAAGCCCTGAGTTGGCGGAGAGCACGAGTCCAATTTGCTTGATACTCGCAATGGAATCAAAACTCCTTACTTCCTTACTTGACCTAGAAGAAAAAATCTGAAAATCGAAAGTTTGCGTTTCCTTCACAAAATAATGCTATTTGTGCCGAACCCTCGGTGCGCTAATCCAACTCGCACTTGGCCGTTTTATTATTATTTCGTAGTAAGAAAATCGAAGTGAATCGCTCCACGGACATATTTGCAGATCATAATTATGCCGCGATTTATCTGACAGTGGCCGTGATAGCGATAGATCACAGCGCGTTACGCTTGGACGAACGCATGACGTCACTTTTACGGTGATAACTTAACTGAGTACAAATAAACAACGCTGAATTATTGCTAGATTAATTTTATACTATATTTAATATTAAAGATTCAGGATTTAAAAGAAAACTACCGCATGTATGCGATATAAAATGTAGAAATACGTAGTACCCTGGCGCATATAAATTTAATTGAAATTGTAAAGTTATAGCGCATTGTTTGCTGCACAGGAAATGCTGTTTCATACATACTTATTTAATGGTCGTCACATGCAATGACTATTCGCATTGTATTGTCCGTTTCTCGCTATGCTACTCACCTATTAACTCCTATCATGGTACAGGCGATGTACGAAATAACCACTGCTAACTCTTGGGACAGGAACAACGTCTACATTTCGTATATTAAACCTCCGATTTCTGAATTGACCGGTTTAGATTAGCGGGTAGTGACCCCGCCTACAAAGCCGACGGTCCTGGGTTCGAATCCTGGTGAAGGCAAATATTTGTCTGATGAGCCTAAATATTTGTTTCTTAGTCTTGGATATTTTCTATGTGTTTACAAAAGTATTAATCTTTATTAAACATATCGTCGAGTAGTACCCATACACACAAGCCTTGTTGAGCTTAGTATGGGCCAAGTATGATTTGTGTAAGATTGTCCTCCAATATTTATTTATTTTTATATTTTTTTATAAATATAAATAATTTTATTATAATATTAAATATAATATAATATAATAAAAAAATATAATTAAAAAATATATAATTTCACTAATCAAATACTTTATTAAGTATCGTTCTGTCTCTGCAGATGTCACAAAAAAGAAAATGACAGAATGATGCTTAAGTTTTAACTTAGTGAATTTCAAATTCCAATTCCGGGGTTTAGAGAAGTATATTTTTTTACGGTGGCAACAAAATTATAACTTAAGTTTTCTGCCAAGGGTATTTCGTTTCTAATAAATACTGCTTGATTACATGTTTCTTTCTAACTATTTCATGACACAGAAGAAGACAACTAGCGCGCGTATTACAATACCAACCATTTGAATAGCGGCCACCCCATCCCAAGTCTGGAAAAATATCTCTTCTATTGTTCCAGAACTTCAAGATGCCAGCGCAATGGCACGTCTGGGAACTTCCCAGCGAAGACATATCAGGTCCCTTCAATGCGCGCGCGCGGTCATCCGGCGATGACAGTGAGGCCGACGCCGCCCTCCGCGCCTACCTGTCGCTGGACCCCGGGGGGGTGCCCCTCCCCCGCGCCGCATACCCCCCCTCGATTCCTGACGAGCCGGAGATGAACTGGGAGGTTGATGACTATGTAGAGATAGATAAGCGCGCTTGAATATCGATCCATTTGATAAATAAGGCGGTTTGGTATGGGAAGTCTAGAGATAGATGGAAACATTTATTCATATTGTCACAATATGAATAAATGTTTGTTGTCACATTTAAAAGAAATAAAAATAAAATACACGACAAGAAAAAATACAACACGATTTAATTGATTTTAATCTGTTAATTACAAACATTTATCTGTATTTTACCTATACAGGCACTTTATGTTACCTCCAGCTCATCCATTAAATGGTTACATATTCACGCCTGCCTCATAGACTACAGTGGAGGCATTCTTATAAGTAGCATTTGGCATCTGTGAACAATAGGGACCGAACTATGCGTAGGTCTCCCTTCCCTTTCTAAGCGAAACAAACAGAAGAAGATCGCATAGCTCTGTCTCTACTGCCGACAGACGACAAATGCTACTTCTAAGATTGGCTCCACTTTGATAAAAATATTGAACAATCTATTAGGAAAATAGACACTTATCTTGCCAATATACTAACATGCCGTGGGGCCCTGACGCTCGACGAGCCCTCAAAGACATCTCTTAGCGGCTTGTCGAAGCTTCAGGGGCCCGCAGAGCTGGCACCCTCCTCGCTCAAAGCATTAGTAGTATTGCAAATTGCGATACAGTTAGTTATGGGTGCCAGCCTGTTGGGTACCCTCCCGCCTGTCAGCGATCTGGGCTAAATTTTTAGCTTAGACTAGATTTAGTTTTTATAATTAATTTTATTTAAATTAACTAGTAAATTAGGTACATGTTATAATTTGGTATCAAATAATAATTTATGTCATAAATTGTAAAGTTATTATTGGAATAATGATAGTTGTTGTTGTAGTTTAATATATGCTACAAATAGGTGCAAGGTACAGCGATAACAGTTCCGCATTTATTAGCATGTAGGGATTCAGTATTATCTACGAATGAAGTACATATTAAATACGATAAGTAGAAATATTAGTTACTTTGGAGCTAGTCTTTATTTATTGTAAGACTGTTATGCTTAATTATGTATATAGATAACTAATTCTAAAGGAGTACACTAATAAAATAAGTGATTGAAATAAATTGTGTTTAATTTAGGTATCGTTCATATATAACGCATGCCCATGTTGTTACTGTCACAATTCACAATGGAAGCTAGAATTGGCACCCGTAATCGTGATGGATGTCTAAGCGACACTCTTGCGCATACCTGATTATGTCACCATGGTATATTGTTGTACTTATCTACCGAAACTGCACGAGAATACTAATTGGTGTGGGTTTGCCAAAGCAACCTTTATTGAGTATTTATCGGCTACGATCAATGATCAATTACCTTAATTCTCTTATAAATTATCAGACGTAAACTAATACGTGCATTTAATAATTTATCTGCAAATTAGAATATGCAGATAAATTAGGGCCAAAATAACATAGCCTTGCCCAGGCACTACCACCCTTAGGCAAAGGCACTATTAAGCCCGCTTTTAGCCAGTCATTCAATACTCCATTTTGCATGTCAGGGGGCTTGTCCATCGCCGCCGCTATGGAATAATGAAGGTTTCCTCACGGACATCATCATCTTCATCAACCATTTAGGACCAAAATATGATGTGCATAATGTTCGAGTGGGTATGAAATCTAGGTAGGTATAAAATACAGACACATTTTGATAGAGATGCTTTGCTTTTGTCTGTAATCCAATGTGACATCTAGTATAGAATTAAATGTGATAATGATAACGTAAAGGATAGACGAATATAAAGAC
This sequence comes from Argyresthia goedartella, assembly GCA_949825045.1. Lineage (NCBI taxonomy): Eukaryota > Metazoa > Arthropoda > Insecta > Lepidoptera > Argyresthiidae > Argyresthia > Argyresthia goedartella. The sequence continues at coordinate 21,225,073 of OX463810.1, forward strand.
GTTCTTTGTGTGTGCATGATGACAGATACTATAATTCCAATATGATGTATGTCGCGTCATTGTGTCGTGTAGTGGTCACATTCATATGTCTATATTGCGCAAAACAATGGAATACAAATTAGGTACAGCAATTACAGTTGTCATTTCATTCCATCATGCTATAAAAATGAAAAAAATAAAATAGGTACCTACATTTCCCACAATGCATGATGATAACATCTCTGCATAAGAGTTAGCTGGATTATCCTACATACTACACTAATTGAATTACAGCCTGGCACAGCCATCTTTTATGCGAACTTTATTTAACGCAAATATTGTCATGTTTCTTTCTAGGGTTCCGTACCTTAAATGGAAAACAGGAACTCTTATGATGACTTCGTTGTCCGTCTGTTCGTCGGTCAAGCAAGACCATTTTTCTCAGGAAGCGTGAAGCAGGCCTAAAATTGTGAAAAAAATAACTTCTTGGTCAACGCAATCAAGAGTAAACGGCCGTTTATGCCGCAAATTTGCTGAATTTGATTGATATTCGGAAGGGAATAAAAACCTATGCTTATAGGTAACTTCCCATTGACCTAGAATCATGATGTTTGGCAAGTAGCAACTATAGGAAAAAATCCGAAAACAGTAAATTTGTAGTCACAAAAAACAGGGATCTGCACGTAGCTTTCGCTGCGCGAATCCGCATTTGGCTTGTTTTACTAGTACTTATACGTAGATACAGTCTGTATGTAATGGACAAAAGACGAATGTAGGTACAGACGGAGCGAAATGTCTCTGGTTCTGATAAAAATGAGACCTCGCGCTCTCTCTCACACTGTAACGTACAAAATCATGTGCTTCCTTCTGTTAACTCGAAAATATATTGGAACGTAGATTCAGAGATATTGCAAATTTAAATAAATGATTGTCGGATATCCATGCTGTAAAATTAATTGAAACATAATGTTCTTTAGACTTAGATGTCTCACAAACTCGTTAGTCTAAATTATTTGTGGCACCAATATCGTGTAGGTGAATGAGGTTGCAGGGAGAAACGGAACGTCTCTCTTGGTTAGAAAAAAATGTCGCTTGACTTGCATCTCCGTGGGGTCTTACCTATGAAATTGGCGAATTTTTCTTACAGATTCAGGAGTTCATAATTCGAGTAATTTAATAGCTATTTCCAGTTTTTTTTTATTGTTTTAAAATTAATTTCAATATTTTACATCTACTTATTAAATTTTCCTTTAATTTTCAGTTTCATGATAATACCTATTCGTAATAATTTTTTACAGCTGACACTTTTCAAAAATTATATAAAATTTTCTGTTATCTAAATGTTGTCTCATTCATACCCACAAAGTTTATAAAATTAGGATCTGTCATTCCTAAAAAAAATACAAAAATGTTTGTACTGAAAATTGAGTTAACTTTAATTTCTCCACACAAAACGCCAATTTCATATGTAAGGACCTAATATTTCAAGCAAGGCAACTTGGCAAGACACCTTGACGTAAGTATTATCTTGATCCACGGATGGCGACAAGGCAGCTTTGCATATTTGTTTCTTCAATTTGACAATTATTTTACAGACCGCAGAATCAAGGTACGCTGCCGATGTGACGCAGACATTCCTTCATGAGGGCGTCTTTCCCAGCCTGAGCCTTGAGCACGTATGGAATCTCGTCTTGAGGACTCCTGCACTCGATATTTCTCTTCTCGTTTCCATAAAACTAATAAAAACCATAATTTCAGGCTTCTATCTTCGGTACATGTGACACGTGGCAGTCCGCCGGCAGTCAGGATCCTGTTGATTTACCTGTCTATGGCAGAAGACTGCCATACATTTATCTACAAATCCCATTCAATGTCATAGCCTAGTTTAATAACTTAGTTTCATGAGTAGGGAATACTCCATGTGGTGAAGAACTTGAATCTACACAAGGTATCTCACATTCCCCAGGATTCAAGAGTTTGGTGGTTATAGCAGGCAACCGGTAGCCTTCTTCGTTGAGACGTCTGTCCTTATCCAAGGCGGTACACGAGACTGGTGCTACGGACCTGTTTTACCTGCGAGGCCTCGGTCTTTCATGCTGATTGCAACGCGGCACCGGCACAAATACAATCACCGTCTTACACAAGTAAGGTAACAATCGTATTTTATGTTCAACTTCTATGGGAGTCTTCAAATAAGTAGACCTAATTAGCTTATAACAGAAAGCAACCTATAAATTAAGTTAACCTATAAAGTAATTATCTACATATAGGGCTTAGTACCTACATAAGAAGTCATTCAGTATTAGGAATATGCCCGCCTTACTGTAACCATTGTAACTGTGTTTGTCTTGTCTATGTGTCTTGCATTATATAGTGAACAATATCCGTAAAAAGAATATTTCTTTCTACCCCTGCACGGGATGTCGAAGAAGCTTTGTTAAAATATAAATTGTGTATCCTCTCTTATAGTGGGCTACTGGCGCTCACTATATGACAGCTTTCTGCGACATCCTGCCAAACCAATCTTCCCACTCCCTACCACTGAGCTAGGCAAGCTGAAATAATTGATACAACACCACCTAACCATCTTTATGACATTTCACCAAACGAATGAACGAGAATTCTCACCTTTCGTTCAGATACAGAGATATTTGTCGCGGTCTGCTCAGTTCGCGCCAAGTTTCTTTGGCTATGAGCGAGCTGTGACCTCAATTTCTCGCAAAGGGTAAGCAGGGCCGGATCAACCATGTTAGTGCCCGTAGACAATGCACATTTCTAGGCCCTCTTACCCTTTTCTTACTTTCTGGAATACATTGTTTGACACGAACAAGCCATAGGTAGATAGGTTATACTAATGCCTTGACAAAAACAAATGCTGATATTAATTTTACTAGTACCTAGTTGCCTATTCTGCCAATTGAACAATCCGGCACTGGTAATAGGGTGTTTACACGGGTATACCTGGCAATCCGGCTAGGCCACAGGTGACTAAAGTCGAAAGCTCCGAAGTAGAGAAGAATTTGACTTTTTCCGTGCGGCGCCCGACCGCACTGGTGACAAAATCGACCGTGAAAGGGAAGAATTATAGTTATAGTTTATCGCGGGCCACTTTTCCGCAACTCGACGTTTTAAAGCGTCTATTTTGCGTGACGTGGGTTGGGGGCACTACTTCTGCCAACCCAGCTCCTGTAGGAAGCCTAGCACACCCTTGATGTTGCCGACGACTTCCTGAAGCGACCTCGGCGTCTCAAGGTGTGTTGCCAGGTAAATGGCCACGCCGGAACATTCCAACAGGACGTGGGTGGCTGTCTCCTTGACCTCCATGCAGACTCTGCACAGGGGGCTGTCCGTGACACCTAGAGTGTGTAAGTGTTTGTTTATCAAAGCGTGTCCAGTTATCGCTCCGGTTACCAAGAGAAGCTGTGGCCTCTTGAGCTTCAGAAGCTTACGCCATAATCCGGGCCTGATCATTGTCTGGCTTGCTTGCAGGTATCCAAGTTTGTCCAATAACGTTGGTGAGTTACCTTTGTGTGTTGTCGTAGGGTTTTCCTTAACCAGCTGAATGGCAATGGTATAATGGTCCCTCCACCGTCTGGGGAAGAAAAAAAGGGAAGAGTTGCATTCGATTTCTTGCTTGAATAGGTAGTGTTTAATATTTATGTTTCGGAACGCACCGGTTTTTTCGTTGCGCGGATCGACCGCTAGTGATCGGGACATCACTAGCTGTCACTTGCATAGAAACGAAATGACGAGTTAGAGGTTAACTTTGGGACATGGAAAATGTCTAACGCCAGCATCGGAAAGCTTGGTTGAATGTTAATTATAATAATATCGTAACAATCGTCGGGAAATAAGTAGATTTCACGCCATCGGAGTGAGTGCTTCGTGCTGTGAAAGGTTGAAGTGGTTCGGTCCCCAATTCGTCGCGTTCGGATAGCGACCGATGTGGTCGGATACGTGGCATCACGACGGCACCGGCGGCGGACTACGACAGCAGTAAGATTCGACTCCCATCAACCCCCACCCTTGTGTTCCTCATCCCGTGCTCCTGCCTCGAATTGAGCTTTCGAATTCCGGTCCACGGCGTCAAGGTCAGTACTACTTTGTGACATTCCATGGTAAAACAACCCTACCAAGATTCCACGCACTGTCGGTTGAGGCGTGGAATTTAACATTTTGGTAGCAGAGGCGCGGCTTCCTAGTGGGAAATCGATTCACGGACGGTTGTAGGGTTGTTTTTTTGCCACATTGTAGCTGGGAGAGGGTGGATACCTCGGATTGGTCGGCAATCATTTTGTGAGTGAGTCTTGTGGTCGGTATACCACAATTTAGGTTCATTTTCGGTTAGTGAACGTATAATTGACGATTTAGTTAATGATTATTATAAATTTGTAGTCGGAAACTACTGTTTGTGCGCATAAAGGATTGAACGGTCATTCCGCGAAGTAACTATATTGTATGACTTGTGGTAGAACGTCGGGTTCTGTAGTACTGCAGTGTTATTTCGGTTAACAGAGCAGGGTCAGGCTATTTAAGGGGTATTAAGCTGATTTTGCTGACCTCAGTAGAAGTGTGGGTCATATCGGAGGGGCCACTTCTAGAAGGTTCACGGCTACCTACATTATATTAAAAATATCTTTTTTTTATAATACATTTTTGTGTGTTATTTGTATTGTGCTTTATGGTGGCAGTCTCTAATTGATTTAGAGTGTATAGTTAATAATAATAATAATAATAATGAGTCCCCTCTGGTTTTGCCTGGCACTCAATCCACTATCAAATCTACTCAATAACACAAAAAAAGGATTCCAAATAAAGTTTGATGACACACACCACACATTATCACATTTACTATATATGGACGACATAAAACTTTATGGAAGTAACTTAACAGAAATACATAAACTTGCAGATCTAACACAACAGTTTTCTAATGACATACAGATGGAGTTCGGAATAGATAAGTGCAAAATACAATCAGTTCATAGAGGAAAAGTTGAGAGCAATACATACATATTAGAGAACGGAGATCAAATAGATCCAGTGGATAACGAGATAGGATATAAATACTTAGGTTACTATCAAACGCAACAGATACATCAAAGGGAGACAAAAAAAACAATCACACAGAAGTTTAGGAAACGGATACATAGCATACTTAAAACACAGTTGAACGCTCGAAATACCGTCAAAGCATTAAACACATACGCCATCCCAATCCTCACATATTCATTCGGTATAATCAACTGGTCCCAATCAGACTTAATAAAACACCAACGCACCATCAACACACTTATGACTAAATACAGAAAACACCATCCACGCTCTTGCATACAAAGACTCACACTACCTAAAATTGAAGGAGGAAGGGGAATAATAGACTTAAAAAATTTACACAACAAACAAATCACCACACTAAGAAGGTTCTTTCACGCAAAATCATCGCACTCAACCCTGCACAATGCCGTCGCTCAGTCCGACTTTAAACATACTCCACTTAACCTACAAGACCATCAAGCTCAGATAAATGAAACTATCATCAAACCGCAACAGAAAATCGACATCTGGACACGAAAATCCCTCCACGGCAGACACCGCTTAGACTTAGCCAACCCTAACGTCGACAAAACTGCGTCGAACGCGTGGCTTAAGAAAGGCGAGCTGTTCCCGGAAACGGAGGGATTTATGTTAGCCATACAGGACCAGGTTATAGATACTCGTAACTACAGAAAACATATCATACACGACCGCACAATGGCAAGCGACATGTGCAGACAGTGCCAAAATAGTTCAGAAACAATACAGCATATCACAGGAGCCTGCAGATCACTCGCACAATCAGATTATAAACATCGCCACGACCAAGTTGCAGCCATCATACACCAACACCTCGCATTCAGATACAAATTGATTGCACAAAAACAGCCTACTATAAATACACACCTCAAACAGTTTTAGAATCAACAGACTTTAAACTCTACTGGGACAGAACTATAATTACAGACAAAACTATTCATTTCAACAGGCCTGACATAACTCTCCACGATAAACAAAACAAAACAGTATTTCTCATAGATATAGCCATACCAAATACACACAACCTTACCACAACGTTTACAGAAAAAAACACAAAATACACAGACCTTGCCATTGAAATTAAAACACAATGGCAGGTACAATCTGTCAAAACCATCCCAATAGTCATCTCATCCACAGGAGTCATCCCATACACTTTACACACTAGTCTCAAAACACTAAATATACCCAGATCCACACACATACTTCTTCAAAAAGCAACAATACTAAATACATGTAGAATTGTACGGAAATTCATGGGCAAGGACCGTGATCTTTAGTAGATAAGCACTTGGCGTAAGCCCGTGTATCAGAACCTCTTTATTACAAGAGTGAAATGAAAAATTCATAAAAATATAATAATAATAATAATAATAATAATACCACCTTGGACACCATTTACACACATTGATCTAGCCCCAAACTAGGATTCCCTATATCTTGGGTACTAGACAACGATACACATACTTATATAGACAAATATTATACTTAGATAGATAAACAACCATGACTAGGGTACAAACATTCGTTCTCATCAACCAAATATTTGCCCCAACCGGGACTCGAACCCGGGTGTATGGTTAGGTGTGTGTATGTCCACAGGGCGACCATATTAAATATTTTTTAGGATTTAATTGTTTTAGTGGTTGCCTTAGTTTTGACAACTTAGTTTTAATTTCTGTGCCCAGCGCTGACGGGCAAGTGCTGTTCTCTGGCTATACTTAGTTCGGTAGTGAAGTATAAGACCAGAATATATTAAATCGGTCAACATGGCGCCTTCGCCCTTGACGGTGCTGCGGCATGGTGTCCGGGAGGAAATGAGATGGCTCGCCCATACTCATAAGTATGTGGAGCGACCAGATCTGGATGATGTCCTGCTCAAGCGTGTGGAGGACGCAATGACACGCGTCGGGAAGGTGTTTCGGCTGGCTGCGGAGGCTGAAGCTCTCGGGCTTACTGATGAAGCCTCGGTGGCTGCAGTGAAACAGCTCTGCGCGGATGCTGACCAAGCGATGGAATGCTTGGGTGACATCGAGCGTCGCGCGGAGAAAATTAAGCGGTCGCGAAGGAATGACCGTGGGGAGGGTAACGGAGACCCACCCCCGAAGGGTGTTGTTGGACGGCTGCCACACCTGGAGATTCCAGCCTTCAGTGGCCGGCCTTCATTAATTTATTTGATAGTTTGGTCCACGGTCGGGACGACCTGGACAACGCCTACAAGTTGGCCCAACTATTGATGGCTCTGCGGGGTGAACCGAAGGAGTTGGTCGGTCACCTAACGGTCACGGCGGGCAATTATGAGATAGCCAGGTCCATATTGTTTGACCGCTACCAACACAAACGGCGGTTGGTTGATGCGCAGCTGGGGAAGCTGTTTAGCATCCCTAAAGTAACCCGGGATGTTGACATCCGAGTACAGGTGCTCAACCCTGTGCTGGTGGCCACTAAGGCCCTTCAGAACCTTGGTCTTCCGGTAGACCAATGGTCATACATTGTTTTGTATATGGTTTTGTCACGGTTGCCTGCAGCTGTTCAAAGTCGGTTTGAACAGCTGCATGGGGGCAGTAGCACGGAACTGCCCACGCTCGTCCAAGACGACCCGAATGGCCGAGTCGGCAGTGACCCTGCCTACGAAACCAAGGGTCCCGGGTTCGAGTCCCGGTGGGGGCAAATACTTGTTTGACGAGAACGGATGTTTGTACCCTAGTCATGGTTGTTTATCTATCTAAGTATAATATTTATCGTTGTCTAGTACCCAAGATACAGGGAATCCTAGTTTGGGGCTAGATCTATGTGTGTAAATAGTGTCCAAGGTTTTATTATTATTATTATTATTATTAATTGACGGATTTTTTGGAGGGTGAATGCAGGCGATGTGACACACTGGACAAGGAGGCCAGTGTGCAGCGCCAACCCGCGCGGATGCGGGAGGGGCCGCGCCCCCCGCCCCCACGGGGGGGTGGGCGGTCGAAACAATTTGGCGATTTGAATGCCGCGCCGTCGGGTGACGGCTGTGTGCACTGCGACAGTGCCGGTCATGAAGTGACCAGTTGCGCCAACTTTAAGGCGCTCGGGGTAGCTGCCCGCAGGAAGATAGTCTTCCGCCACCGATTGTGTTTCGGTTGTTTGGGGCCGCACACGCTGAGCGAGTGCTCGCGCGCGTTCCCCTGTGAGTGCTGTGGTGGCAAGCACCACATAGTGTTGTGCCTGAATCGGTCAGGCCCTTCGGACGGTCACCAGGGCCGGACTCAGGTTGGTCGGCCACAGGGCCCAACCAGGGCCGGACCCAGTCCCCCTCCGGGCAACGGAAGTCACCAACGGGGTGACTGGGGTACCCGCGGACGGGACCCCCCTGAGGGGAAGGGGGCAGCGCGGGGGGTAAGATGCGGGATAGCCGGGGTTCGGTCGCCGCTGTCCACGGTCAGCGAGGACTTCGGGCCGCTGGCTCACCGCGTGTTACGGGCGGGTGTCAGATGGCACCTATGAGTGGCGCGAAGGCTGGGAGCCCACCACCTTCTGCGCCACCCTGCCCGTCGCTCTGGGAGGCGAACAGGGAGGCGAACAGTCGGATGTCGCCCCCATTCCTAGAGCGCGGTGGCCACCGGGCACACCGTACACCGTCCGGTATGGTCGGATACCGGGACAGCGAGGGGCCTATTATCCGGGTTGGGACCCCTTGATGTACATACGGTCTGATATGCCGGTTGCGTATCAGCAGCCGAGTTACTCCAAGGCCGACGGAGGTCTCAGCGGGTTCGGATCCCGCGGAGGTTCCCGCTAGGGACACGCCGCCCACTTACAGGGTGCCGCCACTCCACAGACGGTCATGCTCCCCACCGCCTCTGTGATAGCGTGGAGTTCGGACGGCAAATCACGTGTGGCACGAGCACTATTGGACTCGGGGGCCCATGGGTGCTTAGTCTCGTGCAACCTTGTAAGACGGTTGGGCATTTCGGTAAGGGAGTATCCACATTCCATTCGGGGAATTGGGAACACGGAAGTCGGTTCCGTTAAGGGAGTATGTCGGATTGCTCTCTCGTCACGGGTGGATTCATCGGTGAATCTGACGGTCACGGCATTAGTCATGCCTAATGTGATGGGCTCACACCCTCACGTACGGTTGTCGCCCTCGGTGCGACAGTTGGTCGCTGGGTTGTCACTGGCTGACCCGGAGTTCGATATTCCGGGCCCAGTAGACATTTTATTGGGTGTCGATACCTTGGGATACCTGTTAGTGCCAGGTGTCCACGTGTTGCAGGCGACTGGTCTGGTTTCGGTCAACACCAGACCGGGCCATGCGGTAATGGGTCCGGTCATGCCGGCTGCCCCACGCCTAGCGACTCGTAGTCCCTTATTCGGTTCTGTACTCTCGGAGGTGATACAGAAGTTTTGGGAGGTGGAGGAACCACCTACGGTCCGCCGGTTGGACCCGGTTGAAGAAGAGTGTGAACAGTTTTATCGGAACAATACTGGTCGCCTTCGGTCAGGTCGATTTCTCACACGTCTTCCATTCCGGAGTGATCGCCCACCGCTGGGCAGTTCACACCATGCAGCCGAGACGCGGCTTCTGTCGATGGAACGACGCATGAAGCGTGACGGGATTTTCTGGCAGAAGTACGTCGACTTCATGCGGGAATACGAGTCGCTCGGCCACATGTCGGTTTCGGGTATCGACTGGAAGCGTGAAGACCACTGCTTCCTGCCTCATCACGCGGACTTGAGGACCCCGGAGGGCAAAATACGGGTAGTGTTCGATGGATCGGCATCAACATCTAACGGCATGAACCTGAACCAGTGTTTGCATTCAGGGCCGAAGTTGAACCATGACATCGCGGATGTTATCACACGGTTCCGTCGACACAATGTTGTGTTTGTAGCTGACATCCGGATGATGTTTAGGCAGACGGTCATTCACCCTGACGATAGACGGTATCAGCTGATACTGTGGCGAGAGAGCCCAGATCAGCCCATCAGGGTGTACGAGCTGAACACCAACACGTACGGGCTACGGTCTAGTCCTTATTTGGCGATTCGCACTCTGCGGGAGTTAGCGGATCGAGAACGGTTAAATTTCCCTAGAGGAGCAGCGATCCTGGAGCAGGATCTCTACGTGGTCGATATCTGTACCGGTGCAGATTCCGTAGAGGAGGCGCTCGCTCGACGGGACGAGCTAGTTGAGCTCTTACGGGGTGGAGGTTACGAGCTCCGGAAATGGATGTCGAACTCTCCAGAGTTACTGTCTGGTCTTCCGGATGACTACCAGCAGGATCCCCACATTTTCGAAAATCTGGAAAATCCGAATATGTTGTCGGTATTAGTCGTCCATTACCAGCCGGTGTCAGACATGTTTTCGTATCGGGTCGAGTTGGACTCCCCGAAGGTCTGGACGAAACGGAACGTCCTTTCAACGGTGGCTAGGACATTTGATCCAAACGGGTGGATCACCCCGGTAACATTTCAGCTCAAGTGTTTTATGCAGCAATTGTGGTCTGCTGAGCTGAAATGGGACGACCCGATCGGCGGGTCATTGAGCTCAGAGTGGGACTCGTTCTTTTCGACCCTCCCTGGCATCAATCAGATTTCACTGCCACGGAGGTTGGTCCCCACCAAACGATACACCGCCACCCTGCATGGGTTCCTCGGAGAAGGGCTACGGAGCTGCGGTGTATCTGCGTACGGTCGACTCCTCGGGGGAGTTTGATGTGCGGTTGGTCATGGCCAAGAGCAAGGTTGCGCCGTTGCGCACTAGCCTGACCATTCCCAAATTAGTGCTTTCGGGAGCGGCTCTCCTGACTCGTCTGCTCAACCACACGATGACGGTTCTTCGTGGGTCAATAGCGTTAGAAGATACGGACTACGCTTGGACAGACAGCCAGATCGTGTTATGCTGGCTGAAGGCTTCAGTTCACAAGCTGGAGATTTTTGTGGCGAATCGGGTTCCGCAGATTTTGAATTCGGAGGTTCCCTTAATATGGAGACATGTTCCAGGGGAAATGAACCCAGCAGACTGTGCGTCTCGTGGGTGTCACGCTCCGGAGTTAGTTGGACATCCCTTGTGGTGGGGTCCAAAATGGTTGACTCAAGCCGAATCGGATTGGCCAATGAGTCCACGCGTTACCACGGCGAACGGCGCCTTGACAGTCGGTGTCTGTACGACGCAACCAGAGCCGGAAGAGGAGTTCAGCCTGCTGGAACGGTACAGCTCGCTCGACAAGCTGGTCAATGTGACCGCCTGGATCTTCCGATTTGCGCGGAATTGTCGCAATTCTGAGGCGCAACGGGTGCTGACACAGGTCCTGACACCACGGGAACGGAACCATGCGTTGTTCGCATTGGTACGGAACGCGCAGACGGTGCACTTTAAGTCCGAACTGGACATTCTGAGACGCGGACGCGTCCAACTGAAGGGAGCTGTGGCTCGGCTCAACCCGTTTATTGACCCTCAAGGATTGCTGAGGGTAGGAGGTCGGCTGCGGAATGCCAACCTGCCTTATGCGGCTCGCCACCCGTTGTTACTCCCTAGGAAAGGGAAGTTGGTCGAACTGTTGATACAGGATCGACACATTCGGAATGGGCATGTCGGATGCCACGCTTTGATGGCGTTTCTCCAGCGCGAGTTCTGGATTCTATCGGGAAGACGCTTAGTGCGTAGCGTCGTATTTCGGTGCCTGCCTTGTTATCGGGCCAAGGCGGCTACGATGCAGCCCCAGATGGGCGATTTACCCTCGGATAGGGTTAACGAAATCCGGCTTTGGAAAATACTCCTCAACATACATGCCGGAGATCTATAGATCATTGTAATATAATGTTACTTACCAAAATATGTTAGGAACCGAAAAGAATCACTGATGTCTAACCAATTCACAAAATTATAGTTTTTTCGTAAAAATAAATATATTTGCACTCGTTGACCAGATCACTCCACAATGGCGAATGACAGCTGTTCATTGTTGCCAGTATTACATTTGTTCGAGCTATGGTAGTTTTAGTAGAATTTTATTTGTGTAGTAGGTATTTTAAGGTCCACGGAATGGATCCATTTTCATGTAACCGGTTGTTTATTTGCTCTGGTTACTAAAAAGTCTATAGAAAATATTATCAAATAATGCCAAAATTACCTTTCTATCAATCAAGAAATATGACGATGAGTGATATCTTTTGTTAGGGCATTCTAACATGAAGTTGGACCCTGCCAAACATAGAAACTTAAGATTCGAACAATCCACCGAAGGGATTTTTGGAGTTAAAAAATGCTATTAAGTATAAACAATAAGTATCTCTATTTGTGTCTTAGGTATATACTTAGTGGCAATTGTCAGTGTTAATTAGATGAAAAATAATATATGTTGCTATTTTAATCAAAGTTATTTAGCTTGAACAAGCCTGTATGTATTACCCGTATACTATAGTGGCAGCGTTCATTACTTCCACATAAGAAATAAAAGAGTGCGCAAACAATGCGCTCGACTTTAATTTAACCACACAAAAATTGTTTCAAATTAATCTAAGATATTCTGTTAAAAATATTTTCAAGGAGATATTACGAATACATAATATCTACATTTTAAAAGCAGTTCTGCAATGAAATTGGTTAGGATTTCAGAATTACAGGAAAATATAAAACAATTTGGAGGTATTTTCGTAATTAAATTCTATCGAGAACATTTCATCCAATTGCGTTTTCCTTCAGTGAGAATCTTCCGTCTTTATAGTGGAGGAAATGGATTTAAAAAAATCCGTTTTTTTTTCGTATTACCTTAACCTAGGAGTACTACTCGTAATGGCACGAGTTCCTCTGAGATGTTAATAATTATTTTTGTAACTGACCATGACTTTGACGTACAGCACTAAATCTTGCTAATTATTTTTACAAACTATTTGGTATGGTTGATGCTTACTCAATGCCTGCAAGACAGCAAAAAATCTCAATAGAATTCGAAGTGATTGACAGGAGGATATTTAAATAAAAAGTTAATTACTGGTACAATCTGGCTATAATGTACACTTTTGTGTTATTGTTAGTAAACAATGGGGAAGCAAACTGTCGAATTAGTTCCATGTAGAGGCCGCAAAAAGTTTGTAGATAATAAATACAGAGTAAGTAAGCAAAGAGTTTCATTCATCTGAGGTAACTTACCATTTAATCACAGAGTAAAAATAAGCAAAGCAATTTTATGCAAAGAGTTTCGTTATTCAGAGAAATGAATTGTCAATCTCCAGATATCCACACAACCTCGGATAAGTGAAACTCTTTGTTGCTGTTGATAATGTTAGTCAGACTACAAACCTCACATGAATGAAATCTTTGTGTTAAAAACATACAGTGCCCTCAACCAAAAAGTTTTGCGTAATCTTTCCCATTGGCTCAAAACCAAGAGATCTGTGGATATTGATATCAAAAATCAAACCCGGCTCGAAAGACCATGTTAGAAAACTACTTATTACCGATATTAGCAGGTGCTATTGAAAGAGCGAATACATTTCTTGACGTGTTACAAAATCTCAATTACTTTATTCTGGTTAGTCCGTGGATTTCCCACAAACGGTTTTACAAGGAAAATAAATACCTATCCAATTTTATGTCGCTTACCTGTTCCTCTTGATCCTAGATCGATTTTGCGTGAAACCTGTTATTTTATTAAAATACATAACGCAATATGCAACAACTTGATTCATTTAACCAATACTTGACTACCAGGCCCTGCAGTCTCGACAAAGATAGCGAGCGCTGTACGATGGATCTCGGGTGTGAAGTGATCACTTTGCAAAATTAAAGTGTTATTGACACTGTTTGTACAATAAGGCACTACGAGTACACTATTCAACTCTTTTATTTTGCAGTTATCACTTTGCCACCGACGACGTCTGTCGTACAGCGCTCGCTATCTTTGTCGAGACTGCAGGGACCAAGGGACGTTCGATTTTATTTTAGGGAGAATTTAAAACATAATGAATGTATATTGCGTAAATTCACTCGATATCTACCAGTTTACCTATCTGCGGATATTTAATAATTTCGTCCGTAGTTTATATCTATCACAAACATATCTAAAACTATTAGGAGAGATTTAACGTTGCATAACTAACATAACGTTGTCAATAACAGTTATTATAACAAAAACAATATAATCAACAAACAATTGTTATGGGTACTATCAAGAGGCCCGGATTAACCATGTCGGGGCCCCTAGGCAATGCCAATCTATGGGTCCCCCTTACCTTTACCTAATAAATAAATTGTTAAATACCAGGTCTAAGAAATCATCATTTACCAAGATCACTATGTGTTCTAGATTTCATTAATTATGAAAATTACTTCTTACTACAGTCACACTTTCCTGTCTGTCTTTCCTTACTACAGTCACAGACGTCTACAGTTTTAGTAGGGTCACTATGCAAGCTTGCGGCCATGGGCCAGTTGAGGGGCCTAACGGCAGAAATATAAACATAAAAATTATTCAATGTCGACGACCTCTGTGGCGCAGCGGTTGTGGCTCTGCCTACCATGCGAGAGGTCCTCGGTTCGATCCCCGGATGGGGGTAAAAAAAATAAAGTCAAAGTCAAAGTCAAAGGTAAAAAAAATAAACCCCAGGTCTTGGATATTTATGTCTGTGACGTCGCTGTTTCTGGTTCCCACGACACAGGGTATCCTAGTGTGGGGCCAGAAGCAATGTATGTCCCTTTATGTAAATGTTTTTTTGTTTATGTTTATGTCTTACAGGATCAAAAAAAGGATTTTAAGAAACTAGGATAGAACTATAATTTGGGGATAATTTAATTTGTCTTAACTATATTGATCAGGTGACTAGATGATCTATTTCAATTGGACGCAAGCAATGCCGTGGCGCTGGCGATATCTCGCGAAACTGTGGAAAAAATTGTGAGCACGTGAGCTTTCAATTTATCACTACAAAGATATATAAATTACGGGGTCGCGAATTGACATAAGGTTTGGCATGAATAAGGTTTATGGTTGTCTACCTGTTTTAACATTTGTGACTTTAGTGCCCCTTCGCTATTAGTTCACGGCCGCCAATATATTATTGCATCCTATAATAAAAGTTTTTACCAAAAAAGTAACCCGTCGAAAAAACTGAAAAGCAAAAAATAATAAATCTTTTTTATTTAACCTTCTTAAACTTATTTAAAGTTCTTAAACTAATGTAAGTATACCTAAGTACATATATATTTTGTAATTATTTTGATTTTTTAATTGACCTTAATAATAATGAGTTCTTAAACTAAGATCTTAAACTAAATATACCTAAGTAATTTTGAGTCGGCGCCAAAAGAGCAAATTAATCAATTACCTAAAGCATGATGCGTGGAACTTTAAACGACATCGAGCACAAAAAACGACAAAACTGAGAATTTTCTGCAAAATATACACGAAAGGTCAAGTTCAAGGTCAATTGGTTACGAGGTCAATGAATTTTGAACGATATCTAACGTAAAAAAACGTTATGCATGGTCATACATTACAATCAGTGAGTGTTCACTCACTGATTGTAATCAATTATTCCCTGTTTTCCTACCCTATTTTTTTCCAAATTTATGTGGGATCAACTTCGGGGTATGTCCTTTCCAATATTTTTTTAAAATTAAAATCGGATTACTCAACACAAACAAAAACACGACATCAAAAATAATAATATATAATAATATATATACGCGTCGATTTGAGAACCTCCTCCGTTTTTTCGTCGTTTAAAAAATTTCATCCTTCCTGGTAGTCAGAAGGAGGAGTTTAGTTTGCGGCCTTATCAAAAATATATCGAAATTAGATGGTCGGCAACTGAACAAAGAGAAGTCATTTGGCGACCGTCAAATTTTATCATTTCTATTACACTAAAACTCCAGTTAAAATAGTAATTTGCAGTGAGCTGAAAATATACACATAAAAAGTCCCCACCTATTCCACTTGTGGTAAAAAAAGTAATTCATAGTCTTTTGAATAAACATCACGCAGCTCTTTAATAATATGAATTGTGAAAAAATATATAATATTTTAATATCTTTATACCATAATTACTAGACCATGTGATCTACGTCTGCAAATATTGGTAAATACCATACGACGAATAGTCTCCTCAATTTTCCTCCTCACCGCAAAACCACAGTTGGTTTGCCCTTAATTGTGCCCCCCTATTCAAACCATACATTTCTCATAGGTTTAATTAACTCTTATCAATAAGTAAAGGGATGGCCTATATAAGGTATTTTTTTAAATTTTAGGAGCAGCAGTTTCGGAGATAATGGCTGTTCGTGGGGGCGTGTATTTATTCGCCTATTTTCATAACTTTTCAAAATGATAAAAAAATCTGAGATCCGCGCAACAAGCCCTTTTATTTGATATAGTTAATTAAACTATTTTTGGAAATTTTCTTATTTGCCCCCCAAAAGTGCCACCTGATTTAAAATTGATTGGTTTACATACCACGTTCGTGTTTGATTCACATATATACATAAGTGTAACAAATTTCATTTAATCGGTCCAGAAATTGGAAGTCGTTTTCATCATTAATGCTCTGAAAACAAGTTGTATTAACCCGATATATGCGGGAGGTAAATGCGATTTACAACCCTAGGGAGGAAAATAGATAAAAAAACAAATGAGGCTCCTTTCTTTGTTTTTTGGGTCAAAACCCCGGCAAGACACCTAAAAATTGCATAAAAAATCTTTTTAAAACAATCGCACTGGTGGAAAGCAAGAAAATCGCATGGTGCCACGCAAATATTGGTGAGAACGTCGTTGGAAATATAGTTTTAACGAAAAAAATATGTCTTTCCTAGCATTAGTGATGAAAAATAGAATATTGCACTCGGACGTAAGTGATCAACTACACCCGAGATATTTAAGCGCACGAGCGAGCGAAGCGAGCGAGGATGCTTTTGATTCGAGGGATGACTTACCTCTCTCGTATAACAATCTACTATTACACGAGTGATCTTTCTTTTTAAGGTACGGAACTGTTTTGAGCTAACTTGTATTTGTTGATAGTTTTTAAAACGATCGAAAAAATAGGTGTCAATCTTCGAAGGTAAACATGTTGTCCCGTAACCAATGGCCTCATCAAGATCTATATAAATTTGACATCAGTAAAAATATTACCTTTCATTTTATTCCGTTTTTTGGATCATCGCCACTTTTGCTTGGTTTTTTTCTTTATCATTTTAACAACTCTTAAGTTGTCTTGTCTTTTAAGAATGTCTTAACATTTTTCTCGATATTTTTATTAAATATGAAATACAAAATAAGTTAAATAAAATTATCGAAGTATCATGTTTGATTTGTCGTGGTGTAAAAAAATATATGACGCTCGTGGTGTACATTATTTTAAAAATTGCTTTATAAATGGAGTTTCTAAAATAGAATCATCGTAACAAAATAACAAACATAAGTCAAGGATTTCTGCCTTTTTTAATAATATAACCACTTGAATAGAAAACTGAAAATTCTATGATTGTTTCAAAGTATTGCGTTTGTGTCTTAATAATATCCTATTTTGTTGGAGGCTCGGATGTACCTTACAACTATAATCATATTCGTTGCGTTGAGTGAGATTCAGCGCAAAGGGCTTGTCCACACGATGCGGTGCGGTGCCTCTTCTAAGGGTATGATCGCCGGCTTACTATGCTCTTCTTCGGCGATCATTACCTACCACTTTGGTTAGCCTAGCTTAGGCACCACGCAGCATCGGAACCACATTTTGTGGACAAGTCCGAAACTGCATTTTTTTATTGCTGCGTATGGCTGTACTACATGATTGAAAATAAATAATAATTATAACAATTACAACAAGTGCTCAAACTGACGACCTTCCGCTCGAACGCATTCTAAGCACCGTTTTAAAAGACCGTTTAAGTCGATTTGCAGATTTTGGTTTATATTGGTTTATTCAATATTCAATAAACATTTCACAAAAAATTACAAAAATGACAAAAGAATACATAATAAGAAAGGTACAGTTTCATGTTATATAAACTTAACTAAAGATAGATACATCATATGTTTATGAGAATAGGTGTTGGTAGTAAGCAAAAATAACATCAGAGTCGATACTCCCCAAGGTAGGGTTTCCCCTGTAAGCCCCAGAGCCTGACGTATTTATTTTATTAGCAATGAATTCTAGCAATGAATTGCAGCTCCGTGATCGTAGAGACTGGCTTTTAGACAAGCAACTGCGTTAACATTACCTTGACATTCATAATAAATGTAATGCATGTTTGTATATTCCACCGGCGTGTACTGATGCCTAGGCACAGTGGCGTAGGCCACCTAAATAGTTAGAATTAAATACGTTCAAATCATAAGGTAAACAATATTTTCAAAATCAAATAGTAGAGATTTCTAAACAAATGCGTCATTTTAGTTTTGTTTTTAATTCTCTTTTTGAATTTCAAAGAAGGTTCAAATGTTAGCGGCCTATTGAACTTTTTTTGAGTTTTATTATTGTTAATGCAAAAAAGTGTGCAATGGTGTGGAATCCTTATCATGCAAGTCCGAGTAGCACTTGGCAGATTTTAATTTTTATCGGATCTGTGAGTCCTTCTTGCACCTTACAGTCACTTCGTATGTAAATAGTAAACTATTCATAAAATTTCCGTTTTCTATTCAAGAAGCAATTCTACAAAAAAAACCTTGAATTTTGTATGATACCAATTTGAAAACTCCATTTATCACATATTTTTTTTAATAATTTGCACCTCTTTGCAGCTTCGTACATTTGTTTTACACCATGACAGATTAAACATTTTTTTTCATGTTTCATAATAAGACTATTTTGTTGAAAGATATGTAACTAACTAAAGTTATGATGAGGCCTACCAACAGCTACGGGGTTGTCCATTGTTTTCGGGACTCCCTAATATATTTAGGTACGGATTCTACTTAAGGCGATGATGGAATAAAAATGCGCTGTCGAGTGGAAGTGAGATGCAATAATTACTCGCGAATAAGAAAAAGCGGGATGCCAATAATGCACTCGCGACTAATCTGAAACAACGTAAACGCCAAAACGTAAAAAAAAATCATAAAAAATAAACTATTTCAGGGAATTAACTTTCAAATTGAAAATCGTTAGAAATAACAATTGTTCATACATTGCAATTATCACACAGTCATATTCACTTACTACTGCGGTGTAATAGGATAAAACCATAAAAAAAGGGTTGACTTTGTATTTATTTTCTATCGGGAAAATTTTATCCAAACATGTTTTACAATTAAGAATCTCTAGATTATATAGTCAAATTACATATACCAGAAATTAATTACGATTTGCCCAGTATTTCCTGAAAAACACATGAAAACAGCACCCCATATTTATTTAATCAGCGTCTTAATTTAATAATTTATCTTTAATTATTTTCACTCTTCGGCTTATGATTGATTTTACTCGTTTATGGAGACCAAAGGCTGCTACTTAATAAATTATATTCGCACATTCTACACCTTTATTGAAACATGCAATCAAAACGATAACATTGTAGTAAAATAAGACAAGGCTAGCTTATTTCTTAAGATACATTTCTTCCAGCAAATAGATCCAGTATTAAAAACAGTGACACATGTGGAGTATTATAATGTCACCGTATGATTGTCAAACCGTTAGTTGATAAACCAACGTTTTTTTCTCGTTTTAACGTTTTTTAACTAACGGTTAAAACTGTTAAATAGTAAACTGGTTTAAGCTTGAATTGCAAACGAAATCGAAATCGGTCCCGGGTTCGAGTCCCGGTGTGGGCAAATATTTGTTTGATGAGAACTGATGTTTGTACCCTAGTCATGGTTGTTTATCTGTATAATTATAACATTTATAATATACATATATATATACACAGTCAGGTCATAAGTTCTGTCACACAATAAAAACTTTTGAATTTAGAACGCTGGCCACAAAAAAGTTTATTGAATTCGAATTTCGAATTTTTCATGAAAATAAAAATGTGTACTTTTTAGAATTTTCCTCATTTTTAAATATGGAGTGGACACTTAAAGAAGACCGTGTCGCAGTTATTGCGTTGCATCGTTGCGGTTACGCGCCAATTCAGATTTTCGACTTACTGAAAAATTTGAATATAACCAAAAGATTCGTTTATCGTACCATAAAACGATACAATGAAGACTCAAGTGTAGATGACAGGTCAAGAAGTGGTCGCCCTCGCTCTGTTAGGACTCCAGCAATGATAAAAGCTGTGAAGGCGCGAATTCAAAGAAATCCCATACGTAAGCAGAAACTGTTGGCCCTTCAGATGGGGTTAAGCAGGACCACGGTGAAAAGGGTGTTAAATGAAGACTTAGGGCTTAGGGCATATCGAAGAAAAACAGGTCATCGTTTGGACGCTCGTTTAATGGACCTGAGACTGAAGAGATGCCGCGCTTTGTTGAAGCGGTACGCGGGAAAAAAGCATCGGGAAATTCTTTTTTCGGGTGAAAAAATTTTCATCCTGTAAGAGAGCTACAACAAACAAAATGATTAGGTGTACGCACACAGCAGTGAAGAAGCGAGCAACCGTATTCCGCGTGTAATTTTCCAACGAGGTCATTTTCCATTCTCGCTCATGGTTTGGTTGGGACTCTCTTATTGGGGCTTAACTGAGGTACATTTTTGTGAGAAAGGCGTAAAAACGAATGCAGTTGCGTATCAAAATACAGTCCTCAAGAACCTTGTGGAACCTGTTTCTCATACCATGTTTAATAACAGGCACTGGGTATTCCAACAAGATTCTGCGCCAGCTCATAGAGCGAAAAGCACACAAGACTGGCTGGCGGCGCGTGAAATCGACTTCATCCGGCACGAAGACTGGCCCTCCTCCAGTCCAGATTTGAGTCCGTTAGATTACAAGATATGGCAACACTTGGAGGAAAAGGCCTGCTCAAAGCCTCATCCTGATTTGGAGTCACTCAAGGCATCCTTGATTAAGGCAGCCGCCGATATTGACATGGACCTCGTTCGTGCTGCGATAGACGACTGGCCGCGCAGAATAAAGGCCTGTATTCAAAATCGCGGGAGTCATTTTGAATAAACTTTATTACCATAAGAATCTATGTTTTATTAAGTTCATTTTGCTATATAAATGTTTACATAAATAATAAACATGACTAAATTATTTCATATTGCACATGTGACAGAATTTATGACCTGACTATGTATATATAAGTTTGTGTATCGTTGTCTAGTACCCAAGATACAGGGAATCCTAGTTTAGGGCTCGATCAATACGTGTGTCAATAGTGTCCAAGGTAATTATTATTATTATTAAATACCAGGGCAAACACTGCGGTAGCTTATGTGAAGACTAGCGGGAGCGAGCCCAGCGAAGCCCCCAAATAGTTTCGTCTTAGGTCTACATTTAAGAACAAAAGAAACGTAAATATTAAACCCTGTCGGTCTGATTTAATATCTATCGATAGTTGATTAACTAACGCTAGTTTATCAACTAACGGTTTTGACTATCTTACGGTGACATATACTACATATACCTGATTGTAAACCATTTTAACATTCACATGTTAAAATGATTTACATTCAGTTGCATATAATAGGGCAGTCTGGGATATGTTGGAATTACCTTCATAATAACAAACACTTTGCACAGCATAGACTCTTTATTGCACGACAATTCATTGTTATATGTAAGTACCACCACAGTAGATATTAACAGTTGCCCAGTTGCACTTCCGTATCTACAATAAAAACTATAACTACTTATACACATATATATTTGTAAAACACGAGCCTGGATCACATTACATTACCGCAATCAGTTTTATCTTACAGAAATAATAAAAATATATATGGTTAATTATTACAATAAAATGTTACGAACACCTGATTTTTCCGAGTTTAGTTTCTTTACTTGTTTGTAAACATTGTTTACAGATAGACGGGTAATTCATTTATTTATCATAACAATACTACACGGTGCATTTTCATTCGTTTTGTTAAGTTCGGGGAATGATAGTACCCATCAATATGACCAACTTTCCCCAAGAACCATATGGTCGCAAATCAAGAAAATGTTTCTTTCCTCAGTACTTAAATTGATCCCATCAGCTGATTATAAGGAACTAAGGAAGACCTAACATTTCTTTTCGTTTGCCACCATATGTTGCTCGGGAGAAATTGTCCATATTGATGGATACTACATTCCCCGACGTTAACAAAACCAATAAAAAGCCACCTTGTGTAATACAATAAAAGTATAAAGGTAGATTACTAATTGATATTGGAAAATGCGTTCTCAAAATCGTCGTGCGCACGGCATCAACAGTCGCACATGAGCCCGTTGATGTCTTTTTTTAAAGGCACACGAGGAAAAGAAGTCAACGCGAAGCCAAAGTTTCGCGTCGTTTCTATATTTAGCTAATCGAATGTGGAGTTGGACTTCCCATATAGTCTACCACACATAAGGCGTATTCTTATTCTGAAGCGATGTAGAAGGAAATTGGATTGTGTTTTAGAAGATGAACTTACTGTGCTGTCATGAACTTCCTAGATTAGGTTACTGAGTGGTGAGTGACTTGTGTATGTGTATGTGTGTGTGTGTTCGACGGTCTGTTAGATAACACAGCTTGCGGCTATTTATAGAGTACATAGTGTGTTAATTTATGTGATTTGTATGTCGTAACCATATCGTAGAATTGACTATATCATGAAAAGCCAACCATGGTTGAATTAGAACTTTCAGTGAACGAAGAAATATTTAGGGCAAAACACTGCTAGCTAAGGTGAAGACTGAGGGGGCGAGCCCAGCGAAGCTCCCAATAGTCTTCGTGTTAGTTCGACATGTATAACACAAAAAACACCAAGCTTTTAAAAATACATGTTTTCGTGAAATTCAACCCATTCTGATCATTTCATGAAATAATTGACTATATCATGAAACGGTTGGTCATTTCATCAAATGATCATCCACGGTTGGCTCAATGAAATGATAAAATTCTCCGATATGGCAACGAAATGTACATATTTTCACGGAAACTTGAAATGGTTTAAGAAAACAGTTAACATAGCATCACCATTTCCTTATCTTACGTAAAGAAACAAGTCACTAATGTACATGGCACGTCGGGTTGGCTATTGATATCGTTCACACGATTTTTCTTATATTAATGGAGGGGGGGGGGGGGGGGGGGGGTTTATTTGGAGCACCCCTGTCCCCCTAGTACAGTTTTTTTTACGTGGAATTTCCAGTTTTTGGGAAATAAATTAATTTTGTTAAAATTTGAGGTTATGTCCACATAATTTTTGAAATGATGCAAGTATGCTACCCGTGGAGGGTTAGGGGAGAGCTTCATATGCGGTCTTGTGGCATTTTAGCGTATTTTTTAATTGCCGGTGACTTGTTTTTTTTATAATTAAGATTTAAATTAAATTACGCGAAATGAAACTCAACTCTGCCATTTATTAAAGAAATAAACACTGTAAAGACTGAGTTTAAAAAGCATTATATTTATTTAGTAAAATTTGGCTAGAGTAGGTTATTGTGGCTAAATTTCAATTTGGTTAAAGGTTAGGGCAGCACTTAGAAGAAGCAAAACAGAGGCGTAGCAAATAAAAACGACATTGAATGATATGAGTAGTTTTTTTACGTGATAACGTCTTATAAATCGATGAAAGCCGCACGAAAAAGCATAACTCATTGTCACATTCCGCGTGAGCCGAGCGTGCAAGCGAGAGCGCGGAACAAGCGATGGAGAGGCACGATCAGATTAAGCGTTCACTTTGACGTTATCACGACAAATTATCGTCCGTAAACCGACTTTACAGACAACCAATTTTTTGTGGATGCTCTGGAGTGTACCTATCGCCGCCGCAGCCCCATAGCAGCCGGAGCCAGAGCAATTTCGAACATGGACGAAACCTCAATAAAGGGGCCTCCCTGCTTAGCGGGATGTTC
This sequence comes from Argyresthia goedartella, assembly GCA_949825045.1. Lineage (NCBI taxonomy): Eukaryota > Metazoa > Arthropoda > Insecta > Lepidoptera > Argyresthiidae > Argyresthia > Argyresthia goedartella. The sequence goes on from OX463810.1 coordinate 21,249,035, forward strand.
CAGTGGTACCACCCCACCTCCCCTCTACGGGTTGCTTCATGTCACTTTGGTAATGAAAATTATGTAAATATTACCTCAAATTTAAAAATTAAATATTTTTTTTCTCAAAAACTATAGATTTGCTCACCAAAAATAACTATACTAGGGGACAAGGGAGCTCCCCCTACCCTCCCCACCACCTCCCCCTCCCAAATTAAGGTCAACAAAATCTATAGTTTACCCACTACGTCTAATGATGACTACATATTTTGTCATTTTCCCACAGGATACAGGGACAGGAAGCAAGCTCATCGGCGCGCAACATCTTACGCACTTCACAACTCCCGATAAAGATATCTTCTAAACTCCGTATCTGACCCGCCTCACACGTGCGTTCTATCAAACCGCTTTATTTCAGACGTCCAGTACCTCTGCGAGCCGGATTAATGAACAAACAGCAATTACAAAGTAGAAAGCAGTTATCGCGTGGTCGTGTGGAGCCCGAGTGAACACGAGCGGTGGCGGGGAGCTCCGAAGTGTTACGGCCATACTGCTGCCATACTATAGCGGCAGATCGGGGCATAGTGGGCCGGAGAGTCGCGCGTGCGGCTGTGTCCGACCCTCCGCCTCCGCCGCCGCTTATCGCGCCGCGTATAAATCCCAACACCGCCCCGCCGCCGCGGCACAGTCGTGGTCTGACCACGCACCCCACGATACCTACCTTGCCTAGGTGAGCTACCCCAGTGATCTTTGAACAAGTTTGTGTGCTACAGTATGGCAGAAGACTGGGGATACACCGTCAAGAACGGTAAGTTTCGAGTGTGTGCAGCGAGACCGGTTTGTTACGTCGCGTCGTCGGGGCACGTGACTCATGTAAATAAAGGCTGTTTACATTTTGGTTTTTGTGCCAAAGTTGTGCTGATTCCGGCCGGAGTCCTGGAAACCCTGGAATATAATTACGATAATGCAATTGGAATCCAGTTAGATTTGCGAAATTAATAATGATGCTTCACTTACGTGTAGATAAACTGCATAGACCTTATCAGATGGCTTTAGTTATATTAAACAAAGATACTACAAAATTGTTTTCTGAATTAACCAAGGTTACTCTTTAATATAAGAGATTTTTTTGCATTTAAATAAAAAAGTAATACTTACTATACTATGAAAATATATATTAATACTACTAGCATTATCTTAATAAATTCCAGAATAGTCATAGAGCATTCCGTACACCGAAAAGCATAGAATCATAAGAATGATAAACCTGTCAACTTTATAATAACACATAATAACTCATAATAACATAACTTACCTATGACGTATCACAACATTTCACGGTTCTTAAGTGATTCACATGAATGAAATATTGTAATTAAGTATTATTTATTCACTAAAACACCTGTGGCTGTATTAATATACTTGATTACATGGAAAAGCAATTCTACAGTTACGCATCATAAAACTTTTCAGCGACGACGACGGCTTTTCTACGCTCAATATTTTCTTATCAATATGAGAGAACGGAACTAAGAAAAAACCGGCCAAGTGCGTGTCGGACTTCCCACATTTAGGGTACCGTGCCAATAATTTCCCTCATTTCTGTAACAGGAAAAATTAGGGCATTTTTGTATTTTTTAGTAAAATATATACGTAATAAAATAGTATTTTCACCACATTTCAAGTTCATTGGTCAATGGGAAGTTAAAAAAGTGTTCGGCACAAAGTTTTGTAAAAAGCTGACTTTTATGGTTTCTCATTCCTTTTTTTCCTATATTTTTTAAAACAAAAAATACAGTATTTATCTAAGGCTAGTATTTAATCGCACATCAAAAATACTGATTTGCACAGCAAAAAAGGATCAGCAAAATACTCTTTATGTTTTAAACATTTTATGTGAACACAAGTTTATGTTTTTAGTATTTTTTGTTGTTCTTGCATGTTCAATCTAACACGAAGGATTACCCTTCACCTAAGCTACCACAGCATTTTGCCCTGCTGTGCAAATCACTATTTTTGATGTGCAGTTTAATATTTCCCTTTATCTTATCAACGAGCTCTAAATAACGATGACCCACCGGATGGCGTAGGTAACTTTTTTCTTCGCGCCCCCTTTAGCTGTTTAGCCCCCTTAAGTCACCAAGACACGGTGATTTGAAGACTGTCGCTCCAACCGTTTGGCAAAACTCGTGTGACAGACGGACAGACGGACACGTGAGTAACAATTTGGGTTGGATCCTTCAGCTAAGGTACCCCTCAAAATAACTACGTACTAGCTGTCAGTATCTACAATTGAGCTGAACTCACTAAATATGTTTTATTGGAATTTCACAACATATACCTAAAAAAGTAAATAAGGACGATCAATCAAGCAATCATTCAGAGGTTTTGCTTTCATGATTTTCAAATTATGTTTAACTTGGCAACCATTTTAAACCAATGTAATTGTCTTAAGCTATTCAAACTTGAATCTATTTGCTCTATATTCCCAGTGTCAAGTTACCACAAAATGGAAAGTGATCTGGGACAACTTATATTGATATAAAAATATTGAAAGAGTTGACAGACATTCTAAAGCGACCACTATTACATACCTATAGCAATTCACATATATTTTTAAATATTGACATGACATCAAACCTCAAAAGTGTCGCAAGTTCCCCCGTTCGACGGTACCTATAAAACTAACTATGGAAGATTCGTCAAGCATTCATTCAAATGCCATTAGTCAAAAACATACACCAACGAAGAAAGAATTAAATACCTAAGAACAAGTTTGATCCATCAAACAAGTATGTGGCGTAACGATTAGCAACACACAAAACTGGTCAAAATGTGCCAAAAAAGGTTAAGTTAAGATACAATCACTTGATAGACACTAGGTTACCGATTGCATGCCCCCGCTTGGCCTAGATCAGGTGCCGACGGCTGCAGCCGTGTGCCCTGTGCCGCACCAACCAACACACGGCAGGCAGGTCATAGCTATTTGTACAACATTTGCAAACTTCGTGATCCCCCCGACCACCAGTATCAAACTTTGCAAGAGTTATTAAGCCATCCATTTCTAACACCGATGAAGAGTATCTAGGCGTGCTCTGTATGTCTATGAAAGTTAAGGAATACACTCTAATAGTTTTGGAATTTTCGCTGCCTACTTTTGTGTAAATTACTATGATTTTAAAATTTAGAACACCCACGACACAATAAATGAAAATTTAAGTCTGAAATTCGTCAGACTTGTTTCCTTGTTAAGCCGATAAATTCGGAAGCACTATAATCCGATCTTAATAAAAAATAGCTAAGAACCATATCAAAGAAGTCTACTACCTTTTACAGAAAACCGCATTGAACGTTCAAATGTCTTTATTATTGTAGATATTTACATATACTTAGCAAACGTCATTTTTTGCCTCTTCTCTACGTTGAACCACTGTGGGTGAAGAAGGGCGTAGAAACGCCCACAGATTGATTTTTAGATCTCTTTTAAAAATGCTTGCGCTTAACTAATACAAATATTTCAATATTAATTATTAAAATTAATAAGCAGGAATAAATAATTACAAAATTATTAACAGCAAGGACTGTGTTGATCTAGATTAACCCCATACAGTCCCATCATTTATGTAATCTTGAACATTGTGATATCCCTTTTTCGACAAAGTCGCTTTAACATGGTTTTTAAATTGCTCTAATGGCAATTTCAAAATCTCCAGATGAAGTAGCACCCCCTCTCTTCTAGATCTAATGATTACTTCTGACATGTCTAAGGTTGCTGCGCATGGCCAACTTAACGCCCCTTTTTCCTATAACAATCTTATTTACCTCTCTTATAAGATAAAGCCTCCCAAGCGAGCAGCTAAATTCCTTGACATTCGTAGTTTCAAGGGCATGGATATAACCTCCCTTAATTCAGACGCCTCTTCTGTCGTCTGGTAACCTGTCTACGGTAATGAGACCATTGATGACAAAGTACGGAACTTCAACTCTATTGTCCTGAGCTTGTTTGATAAGCATGCTCCGGTCAAGAGGGTTAGAGTTAAGCATCTTCCTGCACCGTGGCTTACTGACATTATTAAGGGTCTGATGGTTAAGAGAAACCGTGCCAAGTCTAGATATAAGAGGGATCCGACCGATGAGAATCTTTTAATTTTCAAACGCCTCCGTAATCGTTGCACTCGCCTGTGTCGTGATTCTAAACGCCGTCATATCTACGAATGTATCGAGAGCTGTACTCCAGCACAGGTCTGGAAGTTCCTGAAGACCCTTGGTGTTGGTAAGTCCCAGGACTTGGCAGCCGGAGATGTCGATCTCCGGGGTCTCAATAGTTTCTTTGCAACTCCCCCTGTCGCGATGGACCCCCTCGTCAAGGATGCAACCCTTCGTAACCTACGGTCGAAGGCAACAGCCCTCAACTCAGCATTTAATTTCATCCCTGTCGGAATCGGCGCAGTAAGGAGGGCAATACTAGCAATCTCGTCGAAGGCCATAGGTGAGGACAAGATCTGTTCTCAGATGATAACAACTATCATTGATGTACTGTTACCTCTCATCACCCACATAATTAATGTGTCGCTTGACCAATGTTGCTACCCCAGCCAGTGGAAATTGGCACTTGTGATTCCCCTCCCCAAAACTTCCAATCCCGCCTCCTTCAAAGATTTCCGTCCCATTACTATTCTGCCTATCCTCTCCAAAGTCCTGGAATCAATTGTTCACTCCCAACTCTCCTCCTACCTTTCCTCAAAAATGTTACTGAATCCCCACCAATCCGGTTTCAGGCCGGGTCACAGCACTACCACAGCACTGCTCAAAGTCACTGACGACATTCAATTAGCTATGGATCAAAAGCAGCTTACGGTCCTTACACTGCTTGATTTCAGTAGCACCTCCAACTGCGTCGATTTCGATATACTAGTTGAAATTTTAAAGTCACTTAATGTGTCCTCGCACTCTGCTCGCTGGTTTGACTCCTACCTGAGAGACCGCCAGCAACGCATTAAGTCTGAGGAGATCTCAACGGACTGGTGTGATCTCTCCGCAGGTGTTCCGCAGGGAGGCATCCTTTCTCCTCTCCTCTTCTCGGTATTCATTAACTCCATCTCTGACGTTCTTACCTCTTCTTATCATCTCTACGCAGATGACCTTCAAATATATCGGCACTTCTCTCCGTGTGATGTGAATCTGACAGTAGAGGCGTTGAATGCCGATCTCGATAACATCAGGAAATGGGCTACCTCATATGGTCTGCTTGTCAACCCGGGCAAACCCAGGCATCGCAGGCCATGATTTTGGGTACTCGTCACTCTCATAACCTAGTTCAGAAAATGCCCGTCGACCCTATAGTGTATGATGGTAACATAATTTCATACAGCGAGAAGGCCAAGAATCTTGGGGTTGTATTTGATAAATTGTTGTCCTGGTCGCCCCATGTTTGTGAGGGCAGCAGACGAGTCTTTGCGTCATTTCACTCCCTACGGAGATTACAGCACTTCCTGCCGCAACAGACTAAAATCACCCTTGCCCAGTCCCTCCTACTACCTTTAATCGACTATGCGGATGTTTGCTGGATCGGTGCGAACGAAGAACAACTGAACAAACTCGAACGACTTTATAACCTTGGGATTCGGTTTGTCTTCGGGCTGCGCAAGTATGACCATGTCTCACAGTATCGCAAGGAGTTGGGGTGGCTTCCGATCCGATTTCGTCGTGATATGCACGTTCTCTCCTATTTGTTCAACATTTTGCGAAATCCCCGCTACCCCTCATATCTTCGAGATCGTTTCGAGTTTATTTCCTCCAGGCATAGCAACCGGAGATCCCACACGATGTCTCTTCTTTCTACTCCTCGGCATAACACTGCCGCTTACAGACACTCGTTTAGGTTAACGGCGATCCGACTGTGGAACGCACTTCCCTGCGCTATTAGAGATAGTCCCTCAATTTTCACTTTTAAGACAAGATTGAAAGAGCATTTCCTTTCTCTTTCGTGATAGGTACTTTTATATATGTATATATAAGTAGTATATGTTTGATATATATTTTATTTCTTGTTTTTGTATTTTATTTAGTGTATATATCATTTATTACATTATTATGTTTTAGTTGTAAACAATTAGATGTGTACAGTTTTATTGCGCACTAGGACTCTCCTGTTGCACAATTTTTCCTGCCCTGCCTAGGTTTGCTGGTAGAAATCTCTCTTTAGAGATAAGCTCGCCTATGCTCATAAAATGTTTTGTTACCTTACTATTAAGATTTCTGTGCAATAAAGAATATGAATATGAATAAGTAGAGAATGCACTGACCATTGAAAGAATTGTTAACATTCGCGAGTCGAAACCAGGGCGCAGCTAGTCTGTGATTATTTCTTAAGTTAACATTACAGCTATCGCTAAGTTTGGAAAATGTTGTAAGGTTCTTCCCTACATACATCATATTTTCGAAAATAAATTGACTAGTTACTGCTACTTGATACTATGAAAGTAACTAAAATATACTAGCCTAGATGTAGCCTAGATGTAGATGTGTTTTGTCTGATTTTCCCAAAAGCGTTAGCCGCAGAACTTAATCTACCAGCTTATTTTTCTATTTGGGGACCCCACTGCAATTTACTATCAATGGGTTTTCTAAGAAACTTCGTATCAATAACTAATTATAGCATGTTGCTGTCTAACACTAAACTGGTCTCAACTTGCCTGACATTTGAAAGTGAGAATTTGATACACTTGGTTTTGCCATCGTTTACCAATAAATTATTAACTGTGAAACAATTCAAGGTTAAATTAAATCCATATAAATATTCCATTAACATCATCAAAATCTTTTTATCTTTCAATTTTGAAGACCAGTGAAGTATCATCAGCAAACGAGACTATGCCTGTCAATTTCTCCACTATGAAAGGCAGATAGTTAATACAAGATGACATTTAATTAGCTGACCATATTTTGGGGAATGTTTGTACCCATCATTATGAATAATTTTCCCCACGAAACATAAGATCGCAAATGAAAAAAAATTGATCAGCTGATTGCAAGTTACTTGTTTACATTTTGTAAACAAGTAACTTGCAATCAGCTGTTCTATGGGGGCCCCAAATATTTTTGTCGTTTTGCGACCAAATGTTTCTTGGGAAAAGTTGTTCACAATTATGGTTGTATCAGCTGATAAAATTTCACCCTGTATATTCCAGGAATAAAAAAGGGCCTAATATGAAACCTTGTGGCTTGTGGAACGCCAATGTATACTCCCGATCCATCTGATTTAAAGCCATTGATTTCTGTCTTTTGAATTCTATTACTTAAGTATGGTCTTAGTAGATCCAACGCTTTATTTATGACTCCGTAATGATTAAATTTCATTAGCAGCGTATCATGATCAACATAATCAAATGCCTTCGACAGATCGCGAAAAACTCCGATGGCATCCTGTGCGGCCTCCCATGCAGAATAAATATGAGATCTAAGGGTAAAAGGAGCCCCTTGGTCTAATGGGTTTCACGCTTGCTTCTCACACACGAAATGCAGGTTCAATTCCTGTCCATGTACCAATGAGATAATTAATTTATCTTAAGTACATTGTACGGACGTTCTAATGATGATGGAAAACATCGTGAGGAAACCTTCATTACTCCATACCTGCCGATGGGCTAGCCCCCTGTCACGCAAAATGGATTCATAATTCATAATTCATAATTTCTTTATTGCACACAACTAATATATGGACAACAAGACTTACATAAAAATAGTGTACAAAGGCGAGCTTATCTCTAATAAGAGATCTCTTTCAGCAAACCAAAAGATCTCTTCCAGCAAACCAAAACTGGATTATTGAATAACTGGCTCAAAGTGGGGACAATTGTGCCTCTGCCACCCCGTATGGGAAAAGGCGTGATGCTATATTTATGTTATGTTATCGAAGGGTAATACCTGAATTCGTAGTCAATTTTTGAATTCATAGTCAACCGTATTATTTGGCGTAGAGTTGTTTTGTACGGTTGAAGTGTGACAGCATTTGATTGAGTATTACACATATACATTAAAATCCGTCCATCTGTTGCCTGTTGAAGCGCTAGAGTGCCCCAGACAGATGCACAGACGTACAGAAAGATGCTACAAACTTATAATACCCATCTATATTCGTCGTGGGTTGAAAACAAATCAAGTCAACAAAGGAATTTGATTAGCAAATTTTTGGTATAGCAAAACAAAATATTGATAGGTGTTCTACATCAAACTTCGGTTTTTACTGTACCCTCTAAAAATCCTTAGTAATCAGGCATATTCTTGGACAATAAGTCTACCTATGTAGTATCATTATACATACGTACTAACTAATATATTTTTTTACAAAACAGCTACCAATTTCCACACAATGCGTGTTTGATCTTACCATGACAATTCTTCACACAACCATGTAAGTGGTATTCTTTCTAAAGCAATATGAGGCGGAATCGTTCAGAATGACTAAGTATAGGTATAATAGTAATCCATCACTAAAATTACGACTTAATTATGATGACTTAAGATAATGTAGGTAATGTAGGTAGGTATGTCTGAAAGAATTTTTTCATAATACGCGACGTAAGTGGATTTTTAACTGACTTGTTACTGGAAATTATTGACATTGTGCAATTATTTGTGTTCTCATATGAGTCACATAAACTACTATATAGTAGTTTATGTGACTGATACAAAATGGAGGGCAGTAAGACTCGAGTGGGTTTACGAACGATATCACTCGAGAGTTTTAATGCCTAATTATGTACAGTAACATACACTTTTATCTACACACATATCATAAGCTCACTTTGATGTGTTCAGGAACCGCATGTTCGACCGGCATTGTGGCATTGATCATTGCGCTGCACTTGTTTGGTTTGTTCATTAGTACCAACTTCACAGACAAACTAGGGGTGGCACGCAGGCGGGCGTCGGCGTTCGAAATTTGAATGTCATAATATGTCGAAATATTGATACATTATTGAGTTTTTACCAAGTATATCATTATGCTGGTCGTAACGTGCGGTTTTTGGACGCAGTAAAGAGAGTTCATGATACGTGTGTAGATAAAATATTTAATTAAATAAGTATCTGCTACTTAATTGAAATATTACATTACAATATTACATGTATATCTGAAATAAATAAATATTATTATTATTATTATTATTATTATTATTACTCTTATCAAAAACACGTTGCATATTGTCGCCTCGCCTTCGGCTCGTTTCATAAACCCACTCTCGAGTTTTAATGCCCTCCATTATGTATCAGTCACATAAAATACTATAGTTTGTTTGAAAATTATACAACCAAAGAAAATATTCTAAGAGTTCTAATCATCACGTATGAATTCAAAATTCCCAAAGATGTAAACACACGTAAAGTGCTTAATTTTACGACCCGTGAAGAGAGGAAAAGATCAATTGTTTTCATGAAGAGACAGAATACGATATAAATACTTATGCATGTAGAAATATGAAGGGATATTAAACTAATTCAATTCCGCTGCACGTGAAGGGTTTCAAGTGCATGAAGCAATAAACCTTATCCTACAAGGTTGACAGTGAGGTCACACAATCTGGTTTCTGCGTTGCATTATCATATTATGCATTTCTTCAGTGTTAGATTCTTAGTTCACCCCTAACAATATCTCCAGTTTGTCTATCTGGCGTTTAACGATTTCCCTCACTCTGCTGGCCGGAAAACAAAAAGTTTGACATAAAAATTAAGGTTTTCATGCCCACAAATGCCCACAATAGTATCTTCAGTACTCTACGTGACGTCTGTCAGTAACAGGACTGGAGCCTACAAGTTGACACAACCAGTGAATTTTACCCTAAGACATAATCTTAACTAAACGATATCATGAAGCGGATAAAATAAATTAATGTGTTTTAGTGTCTACCAACCAATAGATATGTTAACGGTTATCTGTATAATTCGGTATTCTATACAATCCCTAGGTAATGTGTAGAATGCCTAAAACGAAATATGAAATAAGGCAAAGGAAATTACCTTAAGGTAATGTATGAAATACTATTTATTTCATATTTTGCCTAGGTATTCTATACAATACCGTATGCGCAATCGGTAATGTATGTTAAAGCGTAAAACATTGCGTTAGCTTAGGTTGGTCAACCTAACACGAAGGATAAAGGGGGCTTCGCTTCGCTCATCCCCTGCACCTAAGCTACCGCAGTGTTTTGCCCTGATATTCGTTTGCTTTACACCGGCAATCCGGTGGCCAAGTAGGTACTCTATACAATCCCTATGAATTGTATACATTACCTAGGTAAATTATGTAATGGACAATTAATATTGTATAGAATACCTACGTTATACCGATTGCCGGTAACAGATACATTAACTAAATCAAATCAACCCTAACATATCGAATGAAACAGGAAAGAGCTAGACATTGTTTACAAGTACCGATTTATAGGTATAATTTGAGATGTGATCACCATCAGATGCATTTACGTTACACTTTACATAAAGATCCTGAAAAGGAAGTTACAATATTTTCCTACCGTCTGCAATTATCTTACGATCTATCTGTCACAATAACTACTTATCAGCTTATTGATCAATCGGTATTTACTAGTAAATGTATTGTCTCCAATGTTATCTCTGCAATTACCTACTTGATATAAAGTGTCCGTTCCCACTGGTTCAACTCTGATTCGATTTATGACTTCCTACTAGTATGACTAGTTACGAAATAGTTGTAATTTAGAGTACATAATGGGCCAATAAATATTATTTTAAACGACACTCCCAAAGTCAATATCAGGGGGGAAACATCATAGATGAAGAAGGCTGGCAGTGAGAGAAGCAGACGAGCAGTTAAAATGTCAACGATAATAATCCACTCTTTGATATATCTCTTAGCAATCCGATCCCGTCTTATTAAAACTACAGTTCAGCCCATTGCTCTCCTTCATTTTAAATAGTCTTTAGGTGAACACGAGTCATCCATTAATTTTTAGTGACAACTGATCGAAAATGATTACTGACCATTCGGCAGGCTATAATTTACTGAATTACCTCAGTTTACCCACCCTTTAACTATTATGTCCTGTTAGTAATTAAATCGCAATATTAGACTAAGTAATTGACGCTTAATGATAAAGGCAATTTAATTAAACCATTGTAGAGGTCTTATCATTAAAAAACACAATATACAAGAAGGTACTTAAAATGATGTTAACATTTCCGATTCCGCAGGCAATAAACAAAACTAAAATACTCCATGACATTAATATGTGGTTAGTTTTGACGTATTAGGATTTTCTTAGTAATTTTGACAACTGTTACTTCATACATGGTTGTACATAATAGGAAAGCTGAATTATGGATATTTATCACAATAATAGTAGTAATAATATTTAATAATTTTATCTACACACGTATCATAAGCCCTCGTTACTGCGTCTAAAAACCGCACGTTATGACCAGCATAATGTAAAGCTATTTATTTCTTATCCGAAAATTTGTACATTATGACCATAATGTACAAAAATTTGTCAAATTATGTCATTCAAATTTCGAACGCCGACGCCCGCCTGCGTGCCGCCCCTAGTTTGTCTGTGAAGTTGGTACTGCAGAACAAGCTAAACAAGTGCAGAGCAATGATCAATGTCACAATGCCGGTCAAACATGCGGTTCCTGAACACATCAAAGAGAGCTTATGATGTGTGTGTAGATAAACTAGTGAATGTCACTGTACATAATTAGGCATTAAAACTCTCGAGTGATATTATTATGAAACTCGCCGAACTCTCGAGTAGAATGCCCTCCATTATGTAGCAGTCACATAAACTACGATTTTGAGACCTTAAAACATACGACCCCTCTTTTGCACTTCTTCGTTTCATTTTGAATTGATTTTCAACAAAAATCACGATTTGAAAAGGGACGTGAATCGGGAGGTTTTTAAAACACTTATCAATCAGCGTCCAGTGACAGGAAAACACAGGGAGAAAGAGAGAGCTCTGAGTCAGTCTCCCTTTCAAAGCGAAAGAAGGAGGAGGTGATAGATGCATAGCTCTGTCCCTTACTTCCTGTGTCTTCCTGTCACTTGTGTCAGTCTAAACGTTATTGGGTCCGTTTCCACGCCTAACGGGGAAAACTGTCAGTTATTATAACCCGCGGTTTTGGCAATAAGAATATAGATTTTGATATATAGGTAAAAATAAAAGCAAAATATGATAAATATAGGTTCTATTATATAACTACATATCTACTTGAATAGAGAATGGAATATTGCGATAATATAATTTATATTTTCTTATTATTGGGGTTCATATAATACCTATGCTTATTCATTCGACTTCTAGATATCTGAGTTAGACAGTATAGGTATATAATATAGGCTGCGTGCAGTTAATGCTTCGGTAATAGTTATTATAGCAGAGCAGCAGAAGCTATTGGTTAGTATAATGTGCACTATACTGTACCGTCGAGTATCTCTAATGCCACTACTATGGACATACGAGTTTCCTTATGGTCATCGTATTGTCGCCGCGATTAAGAAGTACCTTGCTGTAGCGTGACTGTGCTGATTTATTTCAAAATTACACGTATTGTTAGCCTTAGCACACCTCAAAGGACGATCATTTTATAAAACTACATATTACAACGGTAAGTAGATGTTTAAGTACCTACCATACTTTAAATTAGGTTAGTATTTAAACGTATGACCGTAAATTCAGTGTTAGATTGACAGAAATTCTGATTTTGCCTGATAAAATAAGAGAATTGCGCGACAAACTGACGCGACTTGGAATACTGGAGCCCTATTCTGTTGTGGAATGCCCAAGGGCGCAAAAAGCCGTATTTGGCTTGTCGGCAGGTGCCTGTTTTGTTGGAGATTGACTGCCACAAGATAATTGAGACCCTGGTTTTGTTTGAAAAAATTACTGAATTGCGAAAATATTGAAAACAGCAACTTGAAAACCTTAATTCGGGTTACATGAATATACAAAATGAACGTTGGTTTTTGTTGTTCTTACATGTTCAACTTACCTAACAGACAAATTTTTGTAGCAAGAGTTAGTATACCGAATTCGGACGTTAGTCGGTGACTTCACTTTATTGTTACGTGAAGGCCAATATCACAATAATGCGTATAAGATAATGTTTGTGCCTGTGATGATCAAATTACAGTTTTTATGCCATCATAGGCCATTGCTCCAACCAAGTACCTATCTACCTAGTCGTAAGAACGACGGAACGATGGTTTAAAGTTCATTTGTAAAAAAAAATACGAATTTGGTTCGTGAGGTTTGGTTTGGAGTTACATCTCTCAGAAACAATAATTAAGTACTTTTTTTTTCTGATAATATGATAATAATACCAAATGTTCTGTAAAAAATGAAATGAAATGACATGTGAAAGTGCCCTTGTGGCCTATTTACAGAATAAACGTTTTGAGTTTTTTTTGAGTTTCAATCGTTCATTCATATATTCCCGAATGTTTAACAAAAATGATTAATTAGTATTCGTAATTCTTAAGTTACTAACATTGCTTAGACGATGTGCATAAGGTAATTAGTAAAAGTAAAAAAAGGATCCAAAATCTTTTTTTTTACTTATGTGCTCCGAGCCTAGTAGTAATATCCCCCCACTTTGGTAGGATTAAAAAAGTCTCAATGTAAGTGAATCGTCCGTCGATTACCTTCCATGGACACAAAACCGTGTTGTCGCAGTCTAAATTTAGCAGCCAATAATGAAACAGTTCGACTGGAAGATGTTTTCATCTTCAAACATTAATTTCGAGGAGGCATAGGTACTTGTAGGTAATGGACTGTGTGAGATACAATTTGTAAAGACTTCGACTCATTGAATACACTGTTGAAAACTTCACTGACTATTGTTGTTAATTTTCACTTACCCATAAGGTTTAATTGCCCAAAATGTAGAAGGTCGACAGGCTTGAAAGTCCGATGACACATCGCCAAATTACAAAAATCTTAGTTATAGAGTGCCGGCCAGGCTTACAGATACGGTTATTTGACCCGGTTATTAGCCTTAAAACAACCGCATGTACCGTGTCATGGTTGATCAACTGTCAACTGCTCCCCGAAAGACGGAAGTAAATAAAGTAAAGCACTGAAATGCGAAGGTAACAGAGGAGACAAGGCCGAGGTCTCTGTGCCTGTAATTATTGAGTGAGTATTTAACGACGGCATTTTTTTTTAATTAAATTACGTCTAGATTCGTTTTAATTCTTTTCATAACAGGCTTTGCAAAAAACTTTAATTAAAAGTCCAAATTGCTTAAAGAGTCCTGCTGACTGTACATACTTCCTATATCAGTTATCCGATCAAGTTTAGTTATCTAGTTATCAGTAAACATTACATTGGCATAAACAAAGGCCACCACGTGCTGCTTCATTGTTTACAACTATTAATACCTATAAAGTGCCAGCGTGTCTACCTCGCCTCGGTCTCAAATGTTGAACTCAGATGAATCAGCCAATGATACCTTCTATTTTGGATAAAATGAGATTAATTTTCTGAGATGCCTTTACTACATCTTAATTTCCAATACATAGAAAGATAGGAATGACACGATTAGTAAATTTTTAGGTTTACTATCCAATATAGGTACTAAATGAATTATTTATTCAAAGGTGATCTGTGAGATTTACCTATGTCTGACCATTTTATTTTTATTTATTTGTTTAAGCTTTATATAATTCCACACAACACAAATATACAATTCATTACACTAATACAATACATTAATACATTACACAACGCTAATATTAAATTAAAACTAAAAACTAAATTTGTGTGGACCCCTCTCGGGTAAAAGCCTTCTCCAAGGATATCCACCTCTCTCTATCTTTGGCCGTATCCGGCCATCTTCGACCTGCCACTGACACAATTTTGTCTGACCATCTGGCACATGGCCTGCCTCTTGCTCTTTTGCCGCTTGGACCGGGCACAGACGACAGATGGAACCAGTGATCTGTCAACAGAGCATTTTATAGGCACTACATAATTGGTTTATTAATTTGGTGTTCCGGATTAAATAGTCGTAGTACTTTCCTATCCCGTACGTACGTTTACGTTTACACCCGATCATAATGATCAAAGATCAAAAGCATCTGGGTGTGTTCGTAATTTCTCATGCGTAGCTTCTGTCTATACGTCGGCACTCGTAGATCTGTTGATGAGCGAATGATTGGCTTGCTGATATACTGTGCACCACACTAAGAGCATCAATCATCATAATACAAGTACTTTATAGCCGTGCGATATTATTTTCGGCCGCCATTATTGATTCAGTGTCATCCGGTGTGAAAGTGGCCTCAATTGAGACCCGATAAATTATCTTCTATAATACGTAATTTGTTTTTGTGGGCAGAGGCACAAATTAAATCTGGTTTGGTGACCATACATTGAGCTATAGCTTACATGCAATAAGGTCTGACCGTTAAAAACAAAAATGAATGGGATTTGACGTTTGTTTTGAGGTTAAACGCCGTCTAGCATTTTTGTGGTAACACGCTAATTGTTTATCCTGTTTTTCCGAGCCTAAATTATATACTTAAATTTGATCTTATCAAACGGTTGGCGAACATTGTACAGTCATTGGAAAAAAGCCTCCAGAACTAAGCCGAACTTAGTATAAGTGTAATTGTTGTTTTTGTAACTAGGAATTGCCAAGGCTAGTCATAGCCATTTAATGGATTTAAATGTCTCGTAATGATTGTTGACCGGAACAATTTCCAAGACCTCGACAATTTGTCTCAAATCAAACGGTAATTTATTAACCGAGCGGATCGTAATTTGCAGATGTTTATAGCAGGGAAACTCTACATTTTTACAAAACATAATTTTTTGATGAACAGACAGGTACCCATACCCTAATAAGACCTTAGTTTCCAATGAAGATTATGAGAATGTTGTTTGAATTGTAGTACTCGCATAATTTATATCCATGAAGATTCTAATGTAAGGGTAGTATTTAATCGTATATTAACTGTAAATCGAGTTTAAAACATACTGGATTTGCCTGAATGAATGACTAAACAGCGAATAATAATGAGCACAACTAGAAATACTAGCTTCTTCTGACAAAAACTACTGAATTGCACCACTATAAATCTAAAAACAGCAACCTGTAAACCTTAATTCGAGTAAACATAAAATAGCGTTGAATTTTGTTGTTCTTACTAGTTCAAGATTTAAACTTTCGCCCACACAGTCTTTATTTAGCCAGTAAGTGGTGGCTAAACCATTCAGTAATTTAGTTGCGCAAATCAGTAATTTTGTCGCGCAATTCAGTATTTTTTGCTCATTTCAGGAAATTCCGCTGTTGATGGTCACTCCCTTAATTATTTTATTATTTCCCCTATAGGTAGCTTACATACTACATACTAACATGGGTGCCTACTACAAATCAGTCAGTCAGTAGAGCAGACCTATATATATTATTATCACTCATGTTTGATGGTTATTGCGTCTCCTTTATTTTATAACTGATGCATCAGCTTACAAAGAGAGGATTCAACGGAGTTCTAGAACTCGTTTCTAATTCCGTTCTATATCTGTAGGAACGCGACCTTATAATCTAAGGTCCACTTGCACGTCATTCGCTAAATCAGTTTAGCGTCTTAAATCGATTTAGCACCTGTCAAAACGAATGAAATATATCAGAATTAAATCAATTTAGCACGTTAAACTGATTTAGCGAAGGTCGTGCAAGTGGACCTAAGTAATACTAAGCTTTGCCTTATTTTCAGTAAGTCTTTTATTCTGTTGAATTTCACATATTTTGCCAATTTGTTAGTGTCAACAAAGTAACAAATCACAATAATTATTAATGCTATTGTAAAGTAACGTCTGGAAGGTAAAAACGAAAGAACAAAATTTAGTTTAAAATAAAATTGGAATTGCTTGTTGATTAGCTTTTGAAACCCACAGCCAATTAGTCATCTCATGTGACAAGGATTCATCATCATCATCATCAACATAACAGTGTGTAGTAAAATATTTACGAGCCTCAGTAGGTGTTAGTGATAAGATAACGTCGTGTGTAGTATAGAGGAAGCCAGACTTTAGATATTCGGCAGTCACTCGCCTCTCACGCAGATAACTTTGTAAATAAACGAAAACATCGTACGCGCACGCAACGCAAGTAGTGTATCAGTTCTTAACTGAGATATCTTACGTCATTTAGTATCTCGCGAGGTTGTCACTTTACTTATTGTAGTGAAATTAGTTTGGCTTAGTTTGGCAAGGGTTAGTGAAGCTGTCACAGTCAGAACATCAGGTTGCTTTTGTTTACAATCATTTACATACATGCCTACCTGGTCTTTAATATAGGTATATTTTAAATTAACAGCGTGTAGTTAATTATTAGAAGTGTTTAGTTAGCTGATTTTATATGTTGCTGCTATTCGTTTCATTCATCACTGGAACGAAAAACAAAGTTCACAAAGTTTGACTCGATATCGTAAATATTGAGTAAGGTCAGTAATGCTCTTAGCTGCTATCGCTGGCGAGTTGACTTTTGACTTAACTTAAAGGTGGGTTCAGATATGTTCTTTTGTCCGTAACGTACCTCACTTTCATATCAGCGTCGCGATCCAAGAACGCTAGTTTGGACGCCTGCTCGGTGCGGTACGGTCACAGGTACGGTGGTACGGCGCGTCTCGATCGCAGCCGATCAGGGCGTGCAAACTAGCGTTCTTGGATCGCGACGCTCTGATACGAAACTATTTTTTTTCTTCCAAATCCTTCCGAATAATATCGCCTTATGTATAAGTTATAATATAACCAACCAACTTAGCACCCTTGCATAATAAGTTTTTTAATAGTTTCTATTGACTTAATTAAACAATGTATAATGTTTTGAATTAAGTTGAATTTGGGATAAAATATAGAATTTGTAGCGTCTAGAAGTCGTCCCTTTTGCTATACTGTGATGCGACTGGGAAAGATTTTCGTTGAATAGGGGGGTTAACCATAGTGGGTTCATATGCAATTTTTCACTCTCCTACTTTAAAGAGAGAGAGAGAGAGAGAGAGAGAGAGAGAGAGAGAGAGAGAGAGAGAGAGAGAGAGAGAGAGAGACTTGAGATGAGACTTGAGATGAGACTACTTAGGCCCGTTTTATGACCGCTATCAGGGGTGTGTTGCACAAAAGATACAAGTGAGTAACCACACTATACCCTGTATAATGCATTTGGACCTTGCCGAGATTACCTACAAGTCACAAACAAATGAACAATCACCACAAGACATTATTTACACATGTAACAGTATATTATACACATAGCATACAATGGTTCTGTGAGAATAGTAGACCTCGCGAGCCCTTCGACATACATACTTCTTAAACATATTGCCACGACTGACGGACAAAAGGCTTTATTATTGTAATAATAAATAATATAATACCTTGGACACTATTTACACTCATTGATCTAGCCCCAAACTAGGATTCCCTGTATCTTGAGTACTAGACAACGATACACATATTTATATAATTTTAAATTTAATTTCAGGTGCTTAAATTTTCAATTACACTTTTGAGCAAAATAATAATAAAGATTTTATTCCAGAAATACAGAGAATTTCCATATAAAAGCATACAACATTAAATACACATAACATAAACATTTTAAAGAGAAGTAAATAAAATAATAACAATTTAGGGAACTAGGTTCGGTGCAAACAAACAGTAAATCTAATACTTAGTAAAATAGAGGTGGGGTATAAGTTTTGGCCATTACTCGCGTTTCCTTGGTCTTAGGAGTTCAAATCTGTGTCTGTGTCTACGAGTTCATCTCGTGAAGGCGGAGAGGACTGCATAGTCTGATTGATTAGGTATAAATTTTCCGAAATAAAATCAAGAACTGAAATCCGCTATAACGAATACGTTTCCTACAGCAAACTGCCCTTTTATTGTTATGTATTTGACCTGTATATATATATTTTTCATGAAAGCACATAATTATACAATAGTAGATTAGTGCCCCATACCTACTAGAGTAACTCCGTATCATGGGACACAGCAAAGTTGTTTACATCGTGCCTTATGTAATACCTACAAATCAACGAGTATCTATTCTAACATGCTAGGTATGTGATTTATTTATTATACACAAAAACATATTTTAAGATGGCTTATACCTTGCTACCTTATTGACAACAGGAGACTTTCAATACTTTCGCAGCTTATCAGTATGAGCCACTTATTTAAGTTGTGTATTTGTATTTTACCTACTGTATCTAATACATAGGGCGCACTGTAAGTTTCCGGAACTGGCCACTTACATAAACAATATTTAAAAATTTATTGCAACATTTGAAAATAGAACTCTTTGGCTGTAGAATGCAGTTTGTTTCATCTGACTGCCTTTTGTTTTTACCTTGTGGCGCCAATTAAAAAATTGTGTGTCTGCATCAACATGGATTTAACTCGGGAAAATTTTCGTAGTATGATTTTCTACGATTTTAAGTGTAATTTGACAGCTCAACAGAGCATCGCTCGGCTTGAAACAGCTTTTGGCAATGAAGCACCATGCAAGACAACTGTTTATAGCTGGTTTGCGTAATTCAAGTGTGGTCGTATCAATCTCAGTGACGAATCTCGCGATGGTCGGCCGTCCACCGCTGTGACCAACAAAAACATCGATGCTGTGCGCCGTATGATTGAAACAGACAGGCATGTGACCTACCATGAAATTCGCGCATCCTTAGAAATAGGCATGAGTCAAATACAATTAATCCTACACAAACATTTGGGTGTGAGAAAGCTGTGCTCGCGGTGGATCCCACACAACTTGACCGAGGCTCAAAAAACGGACCGCGTCACTTGGTGCAGTGCCATGCTTACCAGATTCAACGAAGGTGCGTCAAATTTGGTGTGGGACATAGTAACAGGTGACGAAACATGGATTTATTGCTACGATCCCAAAACAAAGCAGCAATCGAGCGTATGGGTCTTTCAAGATGAGCCGAAACCAACCAAAGTGGCGCGCGTGAATAGTGCATCTAAGCGGATGATTGCTTCTTTTTTTAATAAAACTGGACACGTGGCTACTGTTGCTTTAGAGAATCGTCGTACAGTGAATAGTGACTGGTACACGACCATTTGTTTGCCGGAAGTTATTGACGAACTCCGTAAAAATAACCGTAAACGCCGTATCATCCTGCACCACGACAATGCTAGTTCTCACACGGCCAGACAGACAAACGACTTTTTGAAGGCGAAAAATGTAGAACTCATGAGTCATCCTGCATACAGTCCCGACCTGGCACCTTGTGACTTTTTTCTGTTCCCAAAAATTAAGAACCAATTACGCGGTCAACGATTTTCATCACCAGAAGAGGCTGTCGAGGAGTGTGAAAAACACGTTTCAGAGGTCACCACAGAGAAGTGGCACAAAAGTTTTCAAAACTGGTTTCATCGAATGAAAAAGTGCATAGACGCCAAGGGAGATTATTTTGAAAAACAATAAATTAATTTTGTACCTTTAATAGTATTTTTTCATATTCATTCCGGAAACTTACAGTGCGCCCCACGTATGTCTGTTAATTTACTTATTGTATTATAAATATATGGTTGCAAATGCCAAAAGAATCTCTTTGCAAACATAGTATTTGTTACAGGAATATTAAATGTAAAGTTTCTTCTGTTGGGCCAAATATCTAAAGAGCTTACATCTATGCGTGACATCAAAGATAATACATACATATAATTTTCTTCTACTTAATAGTTTACTTTCAATGAATATATCATCCGTATACTATATCCAAATGGCTTCCTTAACATAACTTATTGGCATACGTGGCGCTCTATCGAAACGGAGTAGGTGTGATTTTGCAACGCCTCCCCATGCGCTGATACAGTATCTTAGAGCATATATGTATGTATGTATGTTTGTTCCTGTGTTCCCTCGTAACCACTCAATGGCTTAACCGATTTTGATAAATGAGACGTCATTAGATTCGTCTTGATCGCACGGGTACATAAAATAAATAATTAAAAAATGCGGATTTTAGGCACTGTAATATACGGGCTGAAAAAACTTTTTTCAGGACCGAGAGGAGTATCTAAATAAACGGCTTTAAAAGGCAACCACGGAGATATTTACTAATCTTGCACAAGCTATGAATTGGTACACCTTAGTTCTAAGTACAGCATTTAAAGACATTTCGTAATTTTTGTACAAAAATGGTAGGAAATAAATGACGTAATTAAAAAAACTAAAAACCCGACTGCGGTACACTAAAAAGCACAAAACAAGCAGATAAGATTTAACGTAATTATTGGGATATGATAAAAATCGTATTGTACAATGTTTTTTTATTTTTTATTTCAGTCGAAACCAAATATGTAAATAAAATAGTTACAATGGATAGGAAACGACGACCTCTGTGACGCAGCGGTTGTGGCTCTGTCCACCATGCGAGAGGTCCCGGGTTCGATCCCCGGCTGGGGATAAAGAAAAAAAAACTCCAAAATATTTAGGCCAATAAATTATTTAATATCATATTTAAATAAATTTGGATCGTCGCATGATATAATAACCGTCCTGGCGTCTGTAAATATCACCATTGGATGTTCTACAACAATCGGTAGATCATTGATGTAAGCTAAGAACAACAATCGTCCACCAGTGACCATCACGCTACCTGGTGCTGCTCCATGCTCTAACTCTCTAGGTTTTGATTTATATGTTTGTTCCACTTTTGTGATCGTACATGTATAAATAAATATAAACACCGATAAATATATCGGTGTCATTTGCTGGCTTTTATTTAGGTATGAATTTATAAGTTCTATCGCGTTTCCCCTTATTGCATAATTTAGTAATTTAGTTATAAGGATGTCATGGCTTACAAATCAAAGGCCTTGCTTATGTACATGAATATAGTCACTACTGGATTTCTTTAGTCTATGTTAGAATCAATTTTACTTAGACATTCATATTTTCCTAAGCCCTTTTTGCTCCGGCGCGAATAGATTCTTCTTTTCAAACTAATCATATATAATTCTGTAAATCACCTATTCTAATATTTTTGTCAGACTGCGGATTTATGGTGTAGATAAAGATGCCGATAGAAAATCTTATTGTGTTTGTCTTCCTTTTTAAATAGTAGTTTTATAATTGCGATTTTCAGTTCATTTGAGAACTTGTCGTGTTCCAATCATTTATTTATTGTATGACACAGGATCGGAGATTATGATAACCACTTATTTCAAAACCTTAGTTATTATTTCATCATACCCAGCGCTGCTCGAGTTCTTTCATGATTTAATTATTTGCAAAATGTCAAAGAATGTCTCTGGGTTTAAAAATATTGAATTAGATTAATATTTATTATTAGATGTTAAGTTAGGTTCACATCATTATTATATGTCAAAAATGCATTATTATTCATTGTCTTGTCAATTGATTTATCATTATTCTGCTATTTCCATTGGATTTGTGATATTTTTACCATTTTTTGTGATTCTTTCAATATATTCCTTCGGCATATTTGTTTAAGATTATTTTATTACGTCCAAGATTCTTTAATTCCTATAATTGTCTTGAGATTTCGTAAATTTGAGATCAGGGCGATACTTGGCTCTTAGGCGATTATATTCGACTATAGCTGGCTGCTGTGCTTTAATACTACTTAAATCAATAATTATCACACCTAGCAAATTTGTCACTGTACAGAGTGGTTCATAAGCATGCCCACAAGACGACGTGGATGACCCAATATCAATAAGAGCAATATTCAAACTGAGCCCTTGACTTGTATGTATGGTGGGTGACACTGACAGCACACCCGCGCTGTATTTGCTTCATCATCAATCAAAGCGGCGGGTACACATTAGGCGTTTTGCGCGCGCCTAATTCCATCCCCTAATTTAAATTTAAAGTGTGATTTACAAAAATCTAGAAATATGTAGGTATTTTATTATTCATAACAAGGAGTTCCTATATAAATTTTCAGACCTCTAGCAAAATTTGCGGACGTCTTATACAAACTTCCATCCCAGTCTAAGGGCTAGAGGGGTAAAAGTTCCAAGTTTTAGATTTTTGTTGTTGGTTGTGTACAAACACTAGCTTACTTGCCAAATTTCAGCTTTCTAGGACTTCAGGAAGTACCCTCAGAATTTTGATAGTCATCAGTGAGTCAGTGACGAAATCGTCGATTTTTAGGTATCAATAAAATCTAATCTAAGTATAATAGCTATCTATACCTTTATATGTTTAATCAGTTCATTATTGTAATTTTTTTTTCTGGTATTCTCCAAACCCAAATTATGAGGGTTCAAAAAAACGAAGAAGCGCTTCGAGAAAAGGTAGTAGTGCAAGGGCACTTCGCTTGGGTCGTCTTGGCGGTGTCACTACTGTGCCCCAAGATTTTTAAAAACATATGGTTCCTTATTTGTTGTTTTAGAAAGACGGCAAAGATTTATTCGCATGGCATCAACCGGCACTGCGTCAACCCACTTTACTAAGCTTGATACATTTCATTCGCGCTGCATCAACTTTCAGTTTATTCCTTACTAGACCTCACTGCTAGATAACATTGAACTCGAATAATAAATAAAAATCAAATATAATGGTTTCACAATCGGTCCACTGGTTTTTAACGATACGTCTACTTCCTGATTTCCCAATCAGTCGACTTGCCAATGCGTTTACTTTCCTCTTCTGTCTATTTTACTTTATTTTCTTTTCCGCGTTTTGTCAGATGGGGTTGCAAAGGCACTCCTTTATGAAAATTTTAACAGATGTCACTATTTTGACAAGTGTCACTTTTTTGACATGTGTCATGATTTTTGACAGGTGTCACTATTTTGACCAGTATCATGATTGCCCATATAATATAAAATTAATACTCATGCATATACTTTCCTTTTGGCCCCACACTAGGATATCCTGAGTCGTGGGAACCAGAAACAACTACGTCACATCACATATAAACATCCGCTACCTGTTTTTTTTGTCTTTCTCCCCAGCCATCATTCGAACTCTCGCTTGTGTGGCAGAGCCTAGAACCGCAACGCCACAGAGGTCGTCTGAGCTTCTGCCACCCCGTATGGGAAAAGGCGTGACGCTTTTGCTGTATTATTGTGTAACATTGCTGTGAAAATTCGAAATTGATTTTGAACTTGTAGAATGGCCTAAAAACCCAATAAATTGTGGATACTTCTTATAAGGCTTGTAGAGTGTTTGTGAAACACAATTCACAACGGCTTGCATGTTTTCTTTTGTCAGATTTCAGAATCACAAGTCGGCAGCCATTATCGTGTCTTTTTGTCAATTGCTGTTTGTCACTGTCACGTTTCGAATCCAGTTTCGGTTTGTCTCTAATTGACAGATAAAAAAAAATGATATGTCTTTCTTTGAGAAACAGGATTTACAAGGCCTTGTGAAAGATCATTCATAGGCTCGTCTGAGAGTTGTCTCAGCTATGGCACATCTGTCATTTTCACAAACTTTAGATAGCTCTCAGAGCTGTGAGCGGTTTATACTCTAACTCCCTTATTAATAAAAAGCTTTACTCCGGCACTAAAGTTAATCCGGAAGGAACTACGGGACAGCTATCTAGCTCTGTCCCGTAGTTACTCTCGGAGTAAAACTTTTTATTAATAAGGGGGTAAGTGCCACACAATACAACGATCACGATTGCGTGATCGTTGTAGGAGTATTGACTCCTTAGATAAAACTCCATAAACTACAAAGTCAAAGTCAAAGTTCTTTATTACTGTAGATATTTACATATACTTAGCAAACGTCATTTTTGCCTCTTTACATTAGACCTACTACACCCTACTCACCTAACCTTCCTAACCTTCTAGGTCCTTCGACCTGGACGGAGAAGTTTCCGGAAGCCCGCGGGCACAGGCAGAGTCCTGTGGACATCGTCACCTCTCGCGCCAGCAGCAGCGGCAGCGGCAGCGGCGCTCCCCTGACTTGGCGGTACTCGGTCGACCACACACGGTCCGTCCTCAACCCGGGGTACTGCTGGCGGGTGGATGAGAATGGATATGACTCAGGTGGGTAATTTAGGACCCAGGTGAAATGGAGAGTGGTGGTTCTCACAGGAGAATATAATAAGAAGGTCTATCAGTTGACAAAGACAGTCATCTATGATGATGATTACTCCGCTTCGGGCCAAAGGACTCACATCAAGTTCGGTTTCAGTATCTGGTTTAGGTCAGGGTTCAGTATTTTATCCGTTTTTCTTTGTGATGCATCTGGAAATGAACGACGATAGATCGAACTCACATGTCATTTCCTTTTGCTGCTGATGATGACGTTATCTTATCTTAACCAAGATAAGGGCAACCAAAGTAACATAAGTGAATTACATAACATGCAGCATCCTGACCTGACATATAATAAAGTCTGATTGTACAGCTCGCGGACATAGCATTATTAGCATTGGCATTATAAAACTTTAAAATACCAAGAGATTATGCGGGCTACTGCATTCCCGCTATAGAAGACGGAAGTAGTTTCCTTCTGTCTTACTCATGGAAAGTCCATATTTGTACTTGACTAAAAACTGCATGACAACGACTAACAAAATGTTAGCCAACGAATTCGATGGGCCGGCCCAGATAGGTAATAAATTAGTTAACTCCTTGACTTTCTGTCCATATTTCAAAATGCTGTAAAAATAGCAAGCTAAAGCAAGCCAAATGCTGGAATATCCCAATCAAATCCATAGCTAGGACCAAAATTGTCAGATTTATAAAACGCAGTTGCGCCGAATGGAACTGTCATCTGGTTGCGCCAGCTCGTATCAATCAAGCACCTCAATGGGTCGCCGATTAGGGGCAATCAGCAGGTTGAGGAGTCCTGGAGGGTTCAATAGTATAGGAGTTTGCTAGGCAATTGGAAATTACAGAGTTAGAGACACTATACTAATGCAGAGAGTCAGTCTTGTGGATTGAATAACAATCTGAAGGTGTAATATTTCTCTCATTTTAAAAGCCCGTAAGGATAACATTTACACTGTCAGATAAAAACAAAAAGAGATTCAGCCATTTGAATATTTTTCTAATAAACTCTCGTCAGTTGTTTACGTGCAGCGAAATCCTTCATTAAATAAAGAACAGCTTCACTCAGTACGTATTAAGATAAAAGTGGCCAAGTGCGAGTCGGACTCGCCCATGAAGGGTTCCGTTGTAGTAAGTTATTATGTGTTTGTGTTGTAACTTTGTTTTTCATAGTGTATGTATGAATGACAAAGTTATATTTGCGATTTTAATAAATGTCTTATATTTTTAAAACAGCTTATTTTATTTTGTTCAAACCAATTTTCGTTGAAAGTGTATATTGAGATACACAGAATTTATTTTTTGTTGATTTTTTCACTCTCTTACTATAAAAGTTAAGAGGGGGCACACATTTTTCCACTTTGGAAGGATCTGTTTCTTTAATGATTTACTTTGAGAAAAATGGTTTCAGGAATCTCAACGTCTTAAAAAAAAAATGGTTTTTGTTCCATATATGGGGAGCTCCCTTTAATTATTAAAATTTTTGTACAGAATCATAAAGCGGTTCACAGAATACATCTACCTACCAAGTTCCAACTGTGTAGTCATAATAGTTTCTGCATAAAGTTGTTGTGACATACAGACGACGGATAGACAGATACTATAAGGGTTCCTTGTTTCTCTACGGAACCCTAAAAACGAGTTCTTATGAATAAATAGAAGGAGGTTGTGTGGGCGAAAATGTGTACTTAATGAGTGTACATACATTCATGATATACTGTACCTAATAAGCAGTCCTACCTTCGAGGGATATGGACTAATTTGCATTACCAATATTACCAGCAGCTCCGTATAGCGCAGTTCCCCTCGTGATGTGATGACTCTACATCCGGTTTTCAAGAGCGGATGCAGTAGTATCAAGTTCATAAGTTACATGACGGAGGGAGTCACGCGAGCACGAGACACCAAGGCCACGACCAAGCCACGACTATAAGTTACATGACACAGTCAGGAAGCCAGGACAATCAAGTGACTATGTGGTGTTAAATGAATGATTCTGGCGTGTAGGTACCTAAGGAGCATGTGGTCTGAAGACAGCATAATTACACACCAACTTTATCTAACTTCCTTATCTAAAGACTAGTGAATTATGGAATGATACGCTTCCTTCTATTTGTCTCCGATATACCGATTAACTCTACAAATAAACTACGCAAAAGCGGGAGTGTAATTCTTAGACAATAACTACAATATGGATACTCCTACATTACATAATTTATCTTAACTCTTACAAGTACACTAATGCTCAGATATGTGATGTTACCCCAGTGTTGTAGATATCACGAGGTCACTGGTTAGTGAAAATGATTTTTGAGAACTGTTGAAAGATCAATTAAGTTCGCAATTTCTTACAGTGACGTCATGGCTTGAGGTCAAATGTTGCTATTATTTACACAAACTGATGTATGCTGACAGGATTACCAATTGATTGTATTATTTCTTAAACCAACGTATAAATCAAAGACAGCAGTATACGGCACGCAATCATCTATAGTTAGAGGAAAACACCAGCATAATGACCTCTGCGAAAACCGATACTGAGACGTTGTAAATTTTCCTCTCGTTGCTAATCTCAGTTATAAATCGTTTTATTGTTACTCACCAATCCTTAGTTTTATAACTAAGCTGCTGGTAGTTAATCCTAACCGGCTTTCTGGTAAAACACAAAGGTAAAGGATGTAAAAATACTCAACTCAAATCATAACTCGAAATACATATGAGTCATATATATGTTGAGTTATGATTTGAGTTGAGCAATTTCACATCCCTTGCCTTTGTGCTTTACCACAAAATTTGTAATGTGGTTAACCCAGTCTACTTATTTTCACAAGTCCGGTATACAAGCTTCCCACGAAACAGGTTAGATATTCTGATTACCTAGACCAGAGTTTTACAGACAGACCTTTAAAGTTAGTTACCAACGTATGTTTATATATCATTCAAGAATTACAAGGTGGTCTTTTAGAGTTAACCATCTGACTGTCTTGTTGTCTCATACATCTCACTGGTCAACTGTATGGTGTCCATTCTAGTTTACTGACATTTTACTACGACAACCGCATTCACACCCATCTTTCTCTCTTCCAGAGCTGAAAGGCGGTCCGCTCGGCACAGACGTGTACCGTCTACAGCAGTGGCATTGCCACTGGGGGGCTGTCAACTACACTGGGTCTGAGCACACGGTCGATGGAAGAGCCTTCTCGGGAGAACTGCATCTGGTGCACTGGAACACGACGAAGTATACGAGCTTCGAGGAGGCGGCGGGCAAGGCTGACGGGCTGGCGGTGTTGGGAGTTCTGCTGATGGTACTTATTTAATTTTTTTTTATCTATAAAATATACCATGATAGATCTAGTATGAAAATCCGACTGAAATGAACGCGCCGAAAGCAGATACTAGAACTAGAAACGTAGAAAGTTCTATGCGAGGTGAAATTACATCTGAGTAGAGAGTATTTTTGGATATTCAACCTCTAACCTGCGAGTTTATATGAAACTTTAATATATATTTGATTGGACATAGACCGGAGTTTTTATAGCAGGAATATTTTTTCATTGTATAGCTTCAGCCAGTGTATAAGTAACTATTTAGTACTTACATTATTTAGTTTTGTTGGCTATGTCACACTTACCTACAAGACGAGTAACTATAACACGAAGTGGAAATGAGATCCGAATAGGAAACGTTATCGATTTATTAGCACTTTTATTATTCGTTCTATCTCGTTATTATGCTAACTTCGACACGGATATAAACTTCATATTCTACCTTATTACATAATCCCGTGATGTCCACGAAGTGCACAGATTAACTGAAATCACCCAGCTATAGAAATTTTCGAAATAATACTCGTATTATCAAAGCCACATGACCTTGTTCATTGGAATAGTCGAATAGCAATTTCAGTTTTACGACTAAATTTTGATTTATCTATTGCAAGCCAATCATGGGGTATAGCTATTGCAGCCAAAGTAACAAACTCTCGTCTACGTCCCCCGACGAAAAAGAGGGGTTGTTTATACCTTCAAACTTATGTTTGAAGAGTCTTTTTGTGTTTGTATGTCTGTTTGTGCCTGTTTGTGGCACTCTAGCGCTCAAACGGGTGGACGGATTTTGATGCGGTATTCTGTAAACTATTGTTTACTTCCCTGAAATGGTTTTTAGCCATGTTTCATCAAAAATCTCTTCTGCAGTTCGAAAGTTATCAGCTTAGCAAGGAAACAAGTGAACCAAATTTTAGACTTTAGGTATCATAGAGTGTCATAGGCCAATATTGTATGGAGTTGTCAAAGTTAATCCGAGAATAGTGCTAACTCACGTTCTGTCTGTGGGCCCTAATCAATTAATCATACAGCAGGACGGTACACTCCGTGGGGTGCAGGCAGGGACGGAATAGTCTTCTTTTTGTGGTCATCGAAGGTTTTGCCATGCCATATGCTGCGAAACGAGACGTGATGTTGCACTTTCACGCACTTGCTGGATTGCCTGCTGAATTTGGGATTGTCGCTACGCTATTAGAGCTATGACGTAAAGGTTATGCTTCGCTGATTGATAATTTCCGCGATAGCCGCACAAATCACGCTTCTTTACAATCTCATACACTATGTTACAGCGCAGTACTCGTATGTGTGCTGTGCACTGAAAAAAAGGATTAACCGAACTAGTTAAGTTAGGTTAGACTTTTGTTGTAATTATACAAAGTTTAAATTAATTTAAGGATGTAGTTTAGTAACGAATCCAAAACTTGTTTTGTAATTTTTTATTTGGTATGCATTAACACAACTTTTTGTTATTGGTAACATAATTAACGTAGACAAACTAGCGTTGTTGCAGCAACAAAACGCTGTGCCCACAAATAACAATGCTCTAAGCTTACTAATACCCAACGTGCTAAGTTGTTTTTACCAATTAGTTAAATTGATATCTATAAATCTACATTTCATATCACTAAAACGGAGAAAGTTTACTTTTAGTTAGATAGATGGCGTAGTATGTATTTTAGATCGCGATATGGTTTTGTAACCGAGAAATGTATATAATCCAAAAATATTTTGTGTAACATTGAACAATTAAATGAGATCAAGTGACAAGTTGGTTGTTTTATCGAACTTAAAACTTAGTTACAGTGCTCCAAGAACAGCCAAGTGATATATTAAGAAGTTCTTGATATTTTACACTGACAAACCCCATTGTAGCCTGCAACCAAAGATTTGATTACCAATTACCTAACTGAAATTTTGGTCATAACCAAACAATTTTGTTACATACTGACAAACACATTGTAGCCTGTAATCAAACATATGGTTACCAATAACCTAACTAAAATTTTGTTAATAACGAAACAGTTTTGTTAACATTAAACAGTTAGCTTATAAAAAGTAAAACGATGAAGTTAATTTTAACAAAAATAGTTAAGCTTCAAGTACCTCAACATAAATAAATGAACCTGGTTTTGTTATTAGTAAGTCATAGTTCGCAAGTCTTTAAATTAGGGCTTACTAGTAACAAAATTTTAGGTTACTGGTAAATAAACATTTTTTTCAGTGTGGTATTATACAGTAAGCAATATAATCGCACTATGTTACCCATCAGTTTAACTGTAGCCTTTGCTGCTTTACCGTATCTATAGGTAGCTTAGCTACCTATAGCTACGGTATAGCTACCGTAGCTATGTAATAACCACTCTATGGCATATCTCTGAGAGTCAGGTAATTCAGCAGCTAGATTGGTACCTACCACCCTTGAGGGCCATTGGGTTGGACGTGCTCTAGAAAATCGCAATGGTTTCAATGGTGAAACTTTAGAGTTAGACCTAGAACGCGACGCTATTTACCTAGATTCCTATTCTCATCGGACAATAGTCGCAAGCGCAGGCGTTAGAACTGTTCTCTGCATTGTACGACAGTTTGACACAGCAAATCACGCGAGCTACTCGGAATGAACCGGTTCTATCCCGCCTCGACCTAATTTAGCGGCTGAGTGGAGTTCTAATGAATAGTTCACCTACTTTGAAATCATAAAAAACTCGTAGTGATAGCACACGTGAACCGGGCACGCTCAAACGGAGGGGAATCTTATGAACTGAGATGACGTCACGGAAGCCCTGCATTGTGCAATCCTTCTAAATCCGCCAACTGCACTTGGAATATAAATAACAGTACATATATTTTACATTTTACAAAATTTACTTGAACAAAAACGTGTTACCTACTTTACACCTCTGTTTTTCACCTGTCGCGCAATACTTTAGGTCCTTTTTTCCACCACATTCCGCATTCCAAGTGCGATCACATATTTTCTCATCATTCAATCATCAGTTAATTGGAAGACTCAATGCCAGTACTTGCAGATAACCCAAGAGCAATGTTCGTGTACCGACCATCATTCGTCCACAAACAACTGTGTCAATAACAGATAGGTACCTACTTAAAGTTACAGGGAATCTGAATACAATACTAATAAATTTGCATCAAATTCTGTACCTCCTCACTGTCCAAGCAAACAACGCTTTTTCTGACTACTTATACATACTCACTAATGCATTAAACATTAGCACTTACAGAATATTGCAAAACTTGGCGCAAATACGGAATCCCTCGGTGATTTCGCTCAGAGCGTTTGCGAAATGCGTCGGTTGAGTTAAAATGCATTCGCACGTTCGTCGAGTAATCTCGGATGCTCTGAGGGTTCAGTGACCCTTGGCTTGACCCATACTGTACATACAGTACTCAATACACTGGCAAATCCCGTGCCTCACATTACACCCAAGGATTTATCCGCGATGCACGTTCATGTGGAACATGTTATATCAAAACGTTTAAACGAGTACTCGGAGACTTTTGCGATTCAGTGTAACGACTAGCGGTGTTGTGTTCTTCACTAGCTTGCCTACTTCCAGTCAGACCATTTTATTGACATGTCAGGACTTTCTTCAGGGTGCGAGTACTTTTTGACGGTGTTATAAATATTCCAGGTGGGCCGCAAGCACGATGAGTTAGAGAAGGTTGTCCGTCTGCTTCCGTACATCCGTCACAAGAACGACAAGGTGACCATGCCGGACCCGTTGGACCCAGCGAGGCTCCTGCCCTCGCAGACCGCCTACTGGGCCTACCACGGCTCGCTGACCACCCCTCCATGCACAGAGTGCGTCACTTGGATCCTGTTCAAACAGCCGGCGGAGGTTTCCGCTGATCAGGTGATAATGGATATTTTGCTTTTCAATTTCTTAATGGATGGCGATTAACTGAGTACATATATTGTGGAGCTGTACGTGAGTGGTGTTGTCGTGTTGTCTAGTCTAAGACTTCAGCATTTAAATTCATCTCAGTCCTCCGACACCTCTCTGCTATGGGGCCGTTCACTAATCACATGATGTCTTTTGCACCTTTTAAACCCCCCACCCCCTGGTGAGACGTGGTGAGGTTTAAGATTTATTTTTAAGGAAAATTACAGCGTGATATTAAGTCAATCTTCCAAATTGGTGCAATAATTGAGATAATGACACTAATATCATCTATATAATGAAAAACAGTTTTTTTATTTTCACACGCCGTATGGCCTTCGTTAGTAAATAAGGAAGTAGGTTTAGGAAAAAAAATATTAGGTACAGTCAACAGTTTTTTTGGGTACAATCAGCATAAACATTACGGTTCTTGGTGTTGGACTCTATTGCTTGCAGATACTTATAATGTCGAAAGATAGCACATAATTTATTTTGTGATTAGATTATTTATTCGTACGACGTATTTATTCCACAATACAAGCAAATAAAGTAAGAAAAGAAAGAAAGAAAATTTATTTATTTTCAAATAACTTTACATACTCTAACACCAACAATAACTCATAAAAAACAAGGCATTTGTGTAATACAATATTATGTGAGTTGTTGTAGTGGTAGTGAGTAGTGTAGTGCCGTCCCTACTAGTCAAGACTGTATGACGGCAGAGTATTGCTCTTCTCACAGCTGAACAAAAACTAAAACAAATTGCAATGGTCTAAGTTTATAAGATTTTTATTGGAGCAGAGTGCAGTATAAGTACTAATCTAGCCTAAATAGTTAACAACTTATGAGTAATATACCTAGGTATAATATAGAAATATATATATTGCATATTTTAAATATATGTTGTTATTTAGATTTCATACTATCATACATAACATTGTTTGGATAAATATTTTTTAAATATAAATAAGTAAATAATATACATAATGCTTCACTTCAAACAAAAGTTTCCAAAAGCTTCTCCGTAAGATCGTAGTCTAATGATATAAAATACTTATCCAGCATTTTCGAGCAGGAGTAGGTGTTACATTCTTTGAATGTTGTGAGACTTATTGATTTTATTATAAAGAAGGGGCCCACGGAAGTAACCAACAAATGAATGGACAAACATTGTGCGACAACAGGGTATCTCGTATACACGATCTTTTCTACGTTTCTCTGTAGTGTCGCGACCAGATATCGAATGTTGGTATATCAGTTATGCCTTTATATAGAGTTGTCGGACTGTAAGCACAGAGTATTCCCTGTATAGATCGGTAGTGGAGAACATGAAGTTTTTAAAGTTTATAACTTTGATAATTGCTCTCTGAGGTCTCTCAAGTTTCAAGAGTCTTGCCGGTCCCACCCCACGTCCTAATAGCGTTGGAAATTATTGACTGGCAAAGAAAGTCATCGTATAATAATCTACATCAATTTTATGATTCGTCACAAAACAATCAGTTAACATGAGACGACTTAAATTCATAATTTTAAGAAGTTGCTTCAATCAAAGGCACACTAAACTCGGCGTAATTTAATGAACCACCTTCAATAGTACAATAAGATACAAGTGTACGTTTACGTTACGTTACGTTACGTTAAATACGTTTTCCAACACACTTGCGAGGAAAAAACACTTTTGATAACAATTAACCACACAACGATAACGTCAACAAATATTGATTGATGGAAAATGGCGCGCTGGTTTCGCTTTTCGACACTTTTTACGTCTTATATTAGTGTACACTCGGACTGCAAGAGCTGCATAGGAAATATCGAACCCAATATGATGCATAATTCTGTACTGCGATTCTATTAAACGCTGCACAGATGCCACATTTTCACTGTTATTCAGCGTTTAGAAGCGTTGTACCATATCAGCTGCAAAAGCTCTTCTTGTGGACACAAATAGCGCAAACAGTAACGATGCGAAGTTCATTAACAAAGATATAATGCTCCATGCTGCTTAAAGTGCACTTTTACACCATTACTCAGCGATAGAGTATACTCGTATATCAGCATTAATACAGGCCAAAATTGTACCAAGTGTGACCTTTTATGCAGTTACACAGCAGGGCACTGCTATAAATCTTTACAATCGTGCCAGTCAATTCAGACCTGGGCTGAATAATGGAATCTATATCGGCATTAAGTGTTGAGTTGAGCTAGTTGAGTTATAATATAATTAACCATTATTAGCTACGCGTGGATATTTATAAAGCTATTAGCATTAAATTAAAGTTCACATTGACAACTCCATTATCCGCCATTTGTAAGTAAGTGACGCGTTTTATTGTAAAGATTTAGCTTTTATCCATTTGTTTTATTTTAGAAAATATCGGCTTTAAGTGAATAAGATCAAAAATAAATTAATATGTTTACATATTAGAGTACTAATATGTAAACATATTAATTTATTGTTGAAGCTAGTAAGCTTACATGTAAAATTAATATTGAAAATAAAAAATTGTTAATAGGCTATTTTATTTTGAACCTTTTTCACGTATTTGTGGATATTATGAAAGCGCTTGAAAATTTTGACCTAAATATGCATGGTATTTTACAATAAAGTTACATTTCCGATACAATCTAACACATAATTGAAATAACCCAAAGTTTTACTTACCAAACTTTATTATTCATTCACAAAAGGCAACTAGAACATCTTCATTTGTACGTACCACTTATTGGACTTCAACGCTCTCGCACTGAGTAAAAATAAAAAATGCGTTACTGCTTACTACTATTTCACTGATAATTACTTTTAGCTTCGATCAAGCATTTAAAAATGGTTGTACATTTGCCGTAATAAGAACCAAGTGACTTGTTATTCAGGCAATGTTCAGCACTTGAAGTAGCCTTTATTAACTACTCACCTCCCATGGTATTTCTGGAAATATTATTTCCGTTATAGGTTTTAAATTTTATTGCCACGGCATAAGGTGCTAATATATTGCTATTATAATTCAATTGTACAGCAATATGCCACATAATTTGTGCCCACATTCGAGTTAAATCAGCATTATATGCGCATATAATGCTGTTATTTTTGGCAGCTAATGTGTCCAATGTGTACAGTAAAATGCTGTAACACATAACCTTTGCGCTACTTGGGAAGCTCCAAGCAAGAGTCACTTTACAAGAAAAAGTGTTTAAAATTTGTTTACGTAATCAAGAAACGACTCTGAGTATAGGACTAGTGCCATACTGAAACCCTGATTTGCATTATCTGCAGATAATCCTGTTTGTGTATTTCTGATTGGAGCCTACCTGCGCCTGCGCAACGCAACCCAACCTTTCCTACGTTTTCCTTAAAATATGAATTGCATCGTTAGCTCGCACTATAATTAATCTGAACAAACTAACTTATAATTGGCAATAATTGCTGACCTAACACCTTTCCTCAAGAAACCTCGAGCAGTGCCCGCTTCCCGACATAGCACGGTTTCTATGCCGACCCCAATGTACAACGCGTACTAAGCATATTTGTAAATATCTACAGTATTACTCCACCAAGCCAACTAGGAACCTGTCTGGTATCTGAAATTCCGCCATTTGTTTTACAGGCTTGTGTGTATGTCTCAGATAAATCGATCGAAAATTTCGCGTATGTTTAGTTATTTTCATTACAAGAGTGATCTATCAGTGAGAAAAATTATAAATTGCATTAGAAAGTCATACGCCATGTAGTGTGCTATCATATAGAGTAAAATTTACATGACAAATCATAAAAACTTCATCAAATTGACGACCCGAATGGCCGAGTCGGCAGTGACCCTGCCTACGAAGCCAAGGGTCCCGGGTTCGAGTCCCGGAGGGGGCAAATATTTGTTTGATGAGAAGGGATGTTTGTACCCCATAGTCATGGTTGTTTATCTTATCTAAGAATAATATTTATCTATATAAGTATGTGTATCGTTGTCTAGTATCCAAGATACAGGGAATCCTAGTTTGGGGCTAGATCGATGTGTGTAAATAGTGTCCAAGGTATTATAAATTATAATTATGTTATTCGTAAATTTTCTTGTATTTTATACATCTTATTGGATACATTAGGATAGCGGAATATTTCCCAAATTATTTTTGCCCAGAAATATCAGAAATACGTTTTTAGCAGCGTAAATAAAAAATCTTTTAAAAATTTGTCCAAAAAATATATATGTGATAGGAAAAAAATATTATCGATAAATTGTACAGTAAGAAATAACAGTGCTTAATTGATTTGTGAACCTTTTCCACATATTAACATTGATGTGTGAAATTTGATGTGTGATTAATTTCTTCGTGAAAAACTATTGCTCAATGTGTGGATTGCGGCGGTATCTCGTGGATCCGGCTGGACGGCAAAACACGCGCAATTCTCCAAGAAGATTTTACTGTAGAATGATTTTACCAGCAATAAAAAAAATCGCAGACTAATACAACCAACTATACCAACACTAATCTCCCGTTCACATCTGTTATAGGAGTCTTACTCTTCTCATTCATGCTCATTCACACGGGATCCTACATTCACGATTCGTCAAATTATCCCAATAGACATTATACTCGTAGATGCTGCTATTATTTTTAAATATATTTTACTGATATTTGACTTCGTTACGGTACGTCAAGGGTATTGTATAATTGAATCGTCATTAGCGATCTATATTAATTAATAGTTGTGTAAATGTAAATGAGTGTTTAATTTATAAAGACTTTTGTCGATTTAATGATGTGTATTTTTTATTGATTATATGTTTTTAAATTATAATAATAATAATATTCACGTCGACTTTGTATATGGATATTATTTAAACAGTGGTCATTAGGTAAATAACAATCTTCTAAAATATCGATTAACAAATTACTTAGTCAACTATCTATTATCACATTTATCGATAGCCGTACATATCTATACGTACCCCGTCGATGGTTGTAACTAAAATTGTACGCGAAAAGAATCCTACCTGTCCTGTCAAAACTATATTGGTTTCCGATAAGTATACAAGTAAAGCTGTCGTATGAGTAAAGAGTATCGGTATATTAACTTTTGTCCAGGGGAAATAGCCCTCCCTCTATATTACTTACTTACTCTGAGATGTATGTGTCTAAGATGGAAGATGAACACTGAAGTGTCGAAAACTTTCGTAATCTGCTATGCGCTAAAAATAGAGCCTTACAGTCTCTCCAATTAATTCCCCACCCATTTGGTTGAAATTTCGTTAGTCACTCAATTACATTAAAGTCGAAAATTCCGATAACTGAAATATCAATAAATGTGAGTGGTAACGCGAAGAGGGACCGAATAGGGGAAAAAAAAATATTTCGAGAAAATCGAGTTCAAAGTTTGGAGACATGTTTTATGGTTTTTTGAATGACGTGGAGTTTCTCGTGTCCTTGCAGGTCTGTTTTTATGTCAGTAAGAGTCTTTGGCAGTAACCAACAACACGTGCATTGCGTATATTAAAAAAAATATTAGTATCAGTGAAATGTACAAGTGTCAATTTGAAACTGAAGTGTTGCGGTTACAGATTCAGACGACCGACTAGTGACATTATAAAATTTATAAAAAACCTACACAACTTAAAAAAAAACTGTTTGGACCAATTAAAGAGGAAATAAAAAACCGAAAAAGCGTTTCCAATCCCTACAGGTCCCTTTTCGCGTAACCACTCACAAATGACAATTATAAATTGTCAAAACCCCGGATAAACGAAACTCTTTGATTACTAAATAACTCCCTACAATACCTTTGATAAATCCTCTATGGAAAAAGTTATCAGTTAGATTGTATATAGAACTACATAAAAGAAGCCATTTTACCCCGAGACGTAGGTATATCCACCCGAGCCGCAGCGCAGACGTGGGGTAACATGGCTCGTTTATGCCCGAGATACACTCTGCTTTTCTCTTCAAATACGAGAAAATGAATCGTCGTCATTTGAATATTCTATTGTTTTAATCACTTTTCACTTCAATCAAGTAACGAAGAAGAGGATCGCAAATCAAAGCCACGAAACTGCTTAAATTTTTAGTTAAATTTCCAACATGTGTCATTCTACTTCATACTGCCAAGTCATAAAAACGTTTCTTTGCGTTTCCATGACAAACTATTATATTAAATTAAAGACAGAAACACGAAAGTAATTTATCATTTAAGCAAATGAAAAAAAATAACGACTTTATTGTGCGTGGCTGTGGCTGTTCGGCCTGATTATCTTTGTCATAGAAAAAAAACTATGCACTAGAGCATAAAAAGCGACTTTATGTCGCCTTCCCACAACAGACGAACTTTTAGAGCACGAGAAGTGAAATAGTACATATCCCACGAGTTCGCAAAGGCTTATATTTACGAACCGAGAAGTTCGTAAAAAGTCTTTTCGAACGAGTTAGGAATATAATTTTTCGCTTGAGAACCCAAAATCAAGTGGCGAAGGTGCTACTTTTAGCTCAGAAGTCGGAAATAGTACATTTCCCACTTATATTTACGAACCGAGAAGTTTACAGCACGAGCCGAAGGCGTGGGTCGTAGCGAGGTTCGTGACAGCCTTTTCGGACGAGTTAGGAAAAGATTTTTTCGCCTGAGAACCCAAAATCAAGCAGCAAAGGTGCTATTTTTAGCTCAGAAGTCGGAAATAGTAGATTGTTAACCGAGGGCTGAAAGGCACCCATTCCTGACGAGATGTTTTGGCGCTCGAACGAAGTGAGAGCGCCAATAGTTCGAGGCAGAAATGGGTGCTATCACCCGAGTAAAACACTCTACTTTTCATTACGAATACGAGGAAAGTAAACACAAGTCAGTTAAAATCAAAATTATTTTATTAAAAACAAAGTCACTTGAAATCAAAATTATTTTATTAAAAAACAAACAACAAACTCAAGTTTAAAAATACTACTCATAAAAAAAGTAATTTCGGTGCCCCCGTTGATGTCTTTTACTTTGAGCATAACATTAAAAAAAATACTTCCGTTTTATGGCTGTATAGGTTACTACCATTGCGTTGTTCAATATAAACTGCGATTCATATATATTTTTTTTAATACTTTTCTGCTTTAGAGCAGGCATGTACCACTTTCAGCACGGTGCCTGGATGAACAATGACCCCCTTTCAGAGTATGAGTAATGAAAAAATCATTTCATCAATCACAGACATAATTAATCACTTGACAATGGGGTTAATCTGGCTCAACACAGACCTTGGTGTTAATAATTTTTGTAATTATTTATTCCTGCTTATTAATCATAACAATGAAATTTTTCATATTTGTATTAGTTAAGCACAACCTATTTTTAAAAGAGATCTAAAAATCAATCTGTGGGAGTTTCTACGCCCTCCTTCTCCCACAGTTGTCCAATGTAGAGAAGAGGCAAAAAATGACGTTTGTTTGCTAAGTATATGTAAATATCTACAGTAATAAAGTACTTTGACTTTGACTTTGCCTAGTTAAAATAATGCATGCAACATATCGCAAAGGTTTAAGGCTTAGGCCACATTACTGCGTTGCGGCGTCGCAGCGCAAAAATCTGCGACTACTCGTCGACCTTATTTCGTATTACCCTAGTCAATATGTCGCAGATTTGTAAGATGCGAGGCCGCACCATAAGTGCTGGCCTGGTTCTTATGATTCCAGTTTGCTATATATACGATATTCGACCTTAGGTGGGTCGTAAATTAAGTTCCGTCGACTGTACATCTTGATTAACGAACCCCTTCTCCACCTCCTCAGTTGGCCAACATGAGGAAGCTCCGTGCCGGGGAAGCCACCGACCCTGGCGCTGAGGAGATGGAACTCCTCCACAACTACCGTCCCACGCTGCCGCTGGGCAACCGAGACCTGCGAGACTACACGCACGGGAACAACTAAGCCTATACAACAACAGTTTAAAGCTAACTTTTTTCTGTAAACTTGTCATGGGAAACTGCCAGTGACTACAGTGGCGCGAACAGTGCTGATTGGGAGCGAGTGGAGTGTTAGAGGACATCTATAATAGAAAGCTGTAATGGTTAGGTATTGTATATTGTGACAAATTGCCAACATGATTAACGCGTGAGGTATTTTTTTCATTTGTCACACTAATTAGTAACTAGTCACTCGCTGGTATTTCCCATGATAAGCTTAATCAATAGTACGGCCAGTGACCGCTGATATAACGTAATGTAGCAATGCACCATTTTGTGCTTGTTGGTAGATGCAGGTTTAAAATATATGTTTAGAATACACAAGTCATAGGCATAGGAAATAGATTAACAGGTGATAAAACCTTTATTTCCGATGTTTGTTGTTTTTATAGATCTCTTAGCACTACTTATAGCATAGTCTGGAACAACTGCAATAGTACGCATTATTTTGAAATATTTACCATTATTGTTGATGATTATTTTTTTTAAATTACTTAATATGATTGGGCCCTATTATGATTTTAAATTACTAACACCTCCATTTTATGACGATCAGCATGATTAAGACAGATTAAATTTTGGTCATTTGCCCATATTATCCGCTTATTCCATCCTGTCATACCAGTAGTCCGATTATCGAACTGTTTGGACATTTTTTTTCCTAACTGCCAGACTGATTCCCATGATCTAACTAGTTGGACATTTTTTTTTTTCAAACAAAATTCCTATGATCTAACTACTAACTAATTGCTCTTTTTTACTTGTTAGATGGACTTCGAGGATCAAACTGTTTGGATAATTTCCTTACAAATTGTCAGATTGACTCGGAGGATTTACTGTTTGGATCATTTCCTTCTAAATTGTTAGACTAGAACTTGATAGCTAATCTATTCTACATTATATCTGTACTCAGCTACACAGAAATAATATATAGACAGCTAATAGTTTCTTACACATAACATAATACAGATTCACGCCTTTTCCATATAAAAATACCCGCAATGCAACCCAAATGTAACCCTGGATGTAATTTAAAACTCATTTATGAATTTCAGAACGAAAAATACACTTTATTACAAATGATTTACAGATAATGCCACATTATGTTCAGTTTTAAGAAAGCAATCTAAAATAGAACCAGAGAGAGTATCCTGAGAGATAAATAT
This sequence comes from Argyresthia goedartella, assembly GCA_949825045.1. Taxonomy (NCBI): domain Eukaryota; kingdom Metazoa; phylum Arthropoda; class Insecta; order Lepidoptera; family Argyresthiidae; genus Argyresthia; species Argyresthia goedartella. The sequence goes on from OX463810.1 coordinate 21,290,364, forward strand.
GATGGAAAATGAATGTCCTATAAAGATATAGGTCATTATTTAGAAATATTTAATTTAACTTCAATGTTACGACATTGAATAATAGGATTACCTAGAGATACTATCATCTTCTGTTAATATCATTTGCACATTTTAAATATGCTGATGTCTTAGAATACTCTTTTTTCATGTACGATACCAGACCACCCATGTTTTTTGATTTATGCCTGCAAATTCTATACTCCATCCCAATTTAATTTTGCCCCTGGGAAGTAACGGTAAAACTGCACACAATGTAATAATCCGTCGAGTTATGGATTTTTTCGTAAGCTTTAGTTCTTTACCTTTTCTCCAAATACTTTTTTGAAAATATATAATGCAGCTAGGTAATATGTAAATTATATTTATAGTGAAAAAGTTACGTCCAATCTAACTAGTGACAAATAAATTATGATTCATAATCATGTTTTTTTAAGTGTTTTTCGAAAGAGCAATCTCAAGCAAGCTAGCTAGGTAGGTACTATTCTTTTATAAAGTTTTGTAGCGGAACCACAATAAATTATACTATATATCTTTCTATTATTTTCATTGCTCTGTGTATCGGGGTATAGTTATTATCAAGAATAGAGAAGCTACAAAGATCTAGTCTAACAATTTGGAAGGAAATTATCCAAACAGTTCTATCCTCGAAGTCAGACTAAAATTTTGAAAAACAAAAGTCCAAACAGTTAGATCATGGGAATCGGTCGAGCAGTTTGGAAAAAAAATGTCCAAACAGTTAGATCATGGGAATCACTATAACAGTTTGGAAAACAATGTCCAAACAGTTCGATGATCGGACTACGGAGGATCGGTATGACAGGATGGAATAAAGGATACTATCGTTGAACGTTGGGGAATAACCTGATGTGATCTGTTATGAACCTCGTTCAACAAAAAAATAACCCAGCGGAAGACTCGCGCACAGCGTGAAAACTTCGAAATGTTATTTTAATATAATCGTAGAAATTAATAAATAAGATGTATAGTGATATTTTGTGCATTAATACTTATAAAAACGTGTGCCTCGAATATATAACTGATGCAGTTATGTTAACTGTGTCTTCTAGTGAGTTATATTATATAATACTATTTAATATTGTATCCGTTATTATGTGGTTATGTGCAAAATTTGCGTATTAGATACGAAATACATTACAATAGAGTAGGTAAAAAGAAAGATTTTTATTTGTTTTCCTACAATTTATTTATTGGGCGCGGATATAAATAAAATAGGTACTATTAGGTAGCGTTCATTTTATATTTTCGACGTTGCATTCCTGATTTACAAAAATATTATTAAAAATATAATACACAACTTCATTACACTACTTAGGCATGTCTTCTTAGAAAAATATCTTTGTTCATACGTTATTCTATGACTAGAAGTTAACTTCATAAATTAATAATCTCACTTTAAACTTTAAAATAGGTAGAAGAGTGTAAAGAAGGCTTATTACAAGTTTGAGGTATATGCATCTAACTATGAGGCAAGATTAATAAATGAACTCAAATTGATGCCGATGACGCATAAAGCATGAATATATGTATACAACTCCAAACAATATGCTATCACAATAAATAAATTGAATGGAATATTTTGACACAATTAAATTATTTACACAGAAATAATACCTATTGTTCGGGACATAGCGCGATGATTGTTATATATGACATTAAGGGGGTAACTACAATCACAGAACAGGAAAAAACAGTACAAGTGTAAAGTGCGCGTGGCGCGTGTGCGCATGTGCGCATGTGCCACGGTTCTGCGGAGTTCCGCTTTATTTAGCTCAACTCGGTCTTAGTCCGCCGCGCTTGTCCGTGACAGATCGCGAAAAAAAAAAAGGGAAAAAATATACCTTATTGCTCCATTTTGGAGTGCTAAAACGACAGTCGCTCCAAAAATATCACGCATTTCGAATTTTAATAAGTTTCTCATTATTCTGTTACGCAAGACATTTTTAAGCAACAAAAACTAACTTTATCTGAATACAATAAAGTCGCTTTCAGCCTGCGTCAAAAAACCGAGCGTCATAGTTCGGCTGCTCGACGCTAGGTGGCAGATAGTTCTATGCATTTTTTTTACTTTGTGATCATTACATCGTAAGACTCGTAAGAAACTAATATACGCAATGTAATTTAAACCGCATCAAGCAGATATAAGGTTTAAAAACATTAACTGGCAGTGGTTATCTTTTGATCACCATACATCAAATACAAAATGTGTCACTCACATGACACGCTTGCTATACTATGTAAATTACAACTTAATTCGTACTTTTTAATATAAAATTGTGTCGGCTATAGCGTGGCGACAGTGGCACGACTTTCAGTGGTCGGCCAATGCCGACTGGGGCGGTCAAAAGGTTAAAAACTATTTTTTTATAGTTAACTCTTTGATAGTGTGCGGGCTGGCGACATCGGTTCTGTAGTAATCGAGGCGTATGCCACTTCCACTGTTTTTTCTATACCGTGAACACAACCTTTATAGCGATTCAGATTATATTCAAACCAAAAAAATCGCCATGGCAACCATTTCCATTACAATACGGCGTAATGGGCTTTAGTTATATAATGTCAAGACTTGTTTTAAGACGGTCGTGCTAATTTAGCTGAATCGGTATAAGACGTTGTAAGCAGTAACCCCCCAGCTTTAACATAAACCTATCTCGGCATGCGATGTAGGTGGGAAAATTAAACTACGTAACACTGATTTAAAACTTAATCAGATCTTCTTGAACTGACTGAGAATGCGGCTGGCTATCGTGACTTACGTGTACACTGGATGGTGTGTGCCTGGGCGAGGGTCTGCGGCTCGGCTTGACCGGCGCCGCGTCGAGAATGCCGGCGGTGCCACGCAGCCTGCCATGCACCGTGAAGGCTTGCAGGTCGGCACGAGGCGGCGCCGGCGACAGCCGAGTCCGTGCGGGAGGGCTGGGTGCAGCACGCAGCGCGCCGCTGTCGAAGATCGCGCCAATCGGACCGGTCCTCGGCAGTACCGTCGTATGACTCCTCTCTAGCTCGAAGTTTAATGGTTTATTGTTATCCTGCAATTAAATATTTGTTATCTATTAATGGGCAGTTGTGATGTGCAATTAGGACTTTTCTTACAGATAAATTATCAAAGCTGCTCGCTATACTCTGTACACGTTTGTTTTACCTCTGACATGTGTCATCAAAACACAGGAAGTAAGGGACAGCTATGCGTCACTTTCCGTTTCTAAGCGAAAGAAGGAGGAGAAGCACAGCTCTGTTCAATACGCACTCAACTACCATGATATTTCTAGAAATGCCATTTCCCGTCATAGGCTTTGAATTTTGTTACCATGACATTATGTTCAAAATTGCGATGCCTCGCGCGTAATCGCGGTCATGGACCGGTTACTTCCTGTGGTTTGATGACACATGTCACAGGTAAAATAAGTATGGACAGTCCGTAGATGGCGTTGTGCAATTTGTGGCATTCTACCACTGCGTCTGTTTCTGAGTCTGCGATATTTCCAATTTGTACCGTGGCGTGAATTGTGTAAAGTCCCAAAATCATGCTAACACACTTTCATTATTTCGGACCGCAGGATTACCTCAGTTTATCTCACGCCCAGCCCTCACACATTTTCCACCATTTCTTTTCCATATCGAGGGTCAGAGGTACAGCTGTGCCAAAACTTGTTTCCTTTGACTGTATCAAACCAAGCTACGGTATAGTTTGAATAGTGACAGCTGTGCCAAACGTGTTTCTTTTGAGTGAATAAAAACCAAGCTACGATATCATTTGAATAGATACAGCTGTGCCAAAACGTGTTTCCTTTCAGTGAATAAAAACCACGCTACGGTATCATTTGAATAGATACAGCTGTGCCAAAACGTGTTTCCTTTGAGTGAATAAAAACCAAGCTACGGTATATTTTGAATAGATACAGCTGTGCCAAAACTTGTTTCCTTTGAGTGAACAGTAAAGGATGCCACTCTGCGTCGCCTGCGCTCGAGGTGCGCCTCCACCTCCACTCCATTTAACATTAGTCTTGTCGGAATTGATGCAGTTAAGAAAGCAGTGCTCACCATTTCCTCCAAAGCTGTAGATGATAATATCTGCACTAAAATGATCAGTAGTGTGCTCGACGAGCTACTTCCAGCTATCACACATATTATAAACCACTCTATCTCCAGTTGTTCCTTCCCTAATGTTTGGAAAAAAACATTAGTTATCCCTTTACCCAAAACATCCAATCCCTCCTCCTTTAAAGAGTTTCGTCCAATATCCATCCTGCCAATCCTCTCAAAGTCCTAGAATCCATTATCCATTCGCAGCTCTCCTCGTACCTTTCCTCTAACAACTTGTTGAATCGATTCCAGTCCGGATTTAGACAGAGTACCGTCACGGCCTTACTCAAAGTCTACAACGACATTCAGCAAGCAATGGATGAAAAACAGCTCACTGTATTAGAATTGCTCGACTTCAGCAGCGCCTTTAACTGCGTCGATTTCGACATTCTCGTTGAGATACTGAAGTCCTTGAAAGTGTCCTCCGACTCTGCTAACTGGTGTGACCCTTATCTGAGAGGTCGCCAGCAGTGTATAAAGTCGGAGACGACTTCAACGGAGTAGTGTGATCTCTTTGCGGGAGTCCCCTAGGGTGGTATCCTCTCCCCTCTTCATTTCTCTATCTTCATTAATTCAATCTCAAATGGCCTCTCCTCATCATACCATCTTTACGCCGACGATCTCCAGATTACCGCCATTTCCCCCCCTGTGATATAGCACCAGCTGTAGAGAAATTAAATGCCGATCTCGAGAAGAACAGGGCTTGGGCCTCGCCTCACGGTCTCCTTGTCAACCTACTAAGTCACAGGCTATGATTATTGGTTCCAGGTATTCACTTAACCTGATACAGCATATTTCTATTACTCCTGTAACCTATGATGGAACCGTAATCTCATACAGCACCAAGGCCAAAAACCTCGGAGTTATCAAACGATTCGCCTTCGACGGGATTTCCATATCCTCATTTGCCTCTTCAATATTTTATGTAATCCTCGCTATCCTGGCTTCTCACGGGATCGTTTCGTTTTTCTGTCTTCGGATAGGCCACGGAGATCTCACACTCGATCACTACTTACAACTCCGCAACATAACACTGCCGCTTATGAGAATGGGTTCAGACTACGCGCTATCAGTCTCTGGAACAAACTCCCCAGCGCCATCAGAGACAGTCCGTCAATTCACACGTTTAAAAGTAATTTGAAAGAACACTATCTATCTCTTCCATGATAAGTATTAGTATTTATTTGTATCTACTATTTATGTATATGTAACGTATTTATATATAGCATTATTTTTAGTATTATGTAGATATTGGTAAGTAATTTATTATTTTTATTAACATTTTTATTGTTGTGCATATAGCCTTTAGTTTCACTTTTTTTAATCTCCACTCTAGGTTTGCTGGAAGAAATCTCTTGTAAGAGATAAGCTCGCCTTTGTACATGTTTTTTCCTTTATATTTGTTTGTTATCACTGTTTTGTGCAATAAAGTATTACAATAAAGTATTACAAAAACCAAGCTCCGATATAGTTTCAATAGATACAGCTGTGCCAAAACTTGTTTCTTTTGAGTGAATAAAAACCAAACTATGATATAGTTTGAATAGATACAGCTGTGCCAAAACTTGTTTCCTTTGAATAAATACAAATCTACGGTATCGTATGAATATATACAGCTGTGCCAAAAATTATCTATTTTGAGTGAATAAAAACCAAGCTCGGATATAGTTTTAATAGATACAGCTGTGCCAAAACTTGTTTCTTTTGAGTGAATAAAAACCAAGCTACGATATAGTTTGAATAGATACAGCTGTGCCAAAACTTGTTTCCTTTGAGTGAATAAAAACCAAGCTCCGATATAGTTTCAATAGATACAGCTGTGCCAAAACTTGTTTCTTTTTAGTGAATAAAAACCAAGCTACGATATAGTTTGAATAGATACAGCTGTGCCAAAACTTGTTTCCTTTGAATAAAAACCAAGCTACGGTAAAGTTTGAATAGCTGCAGCTGTGCCAAAACTTGTTTCCTTTGACTGTATAAAAACCAAGCTACGGTATAGTTTGAATAGACACAGCTGTGCCAAAACGTATTTCCTTTGAGTGAATAAAAACCAAGCTACGATATAGTTTGAATAGATTTTCCGTTAGATACCGTCATGACATGAGTCTAGCATAAATATGCACGTACGAACAGACAATAGGCTACAGTGCCAACCAAATAGGATTAGGTATTGGACAAGGTAGTCAAATATAATATATAGGAACATGTGTGTCGTTGAAGAATTGTGTACAAAAAGGCTTGACAATATCTGTCTGAACTGTATATTTCCAGCAGTTGTATTTTATAAACTCAATTTTTTGTATACAATAATTCACCAAGTTAAAACTTAACCGGCTTCATTATTTTTCTTCCGCCCCGGTCAGGATGCGAATGAAGTCTATGAAACACTAAAAATACAAAAAAAAAACAGTCGAATTGAGAACCTCCTTCTTTTCGAAGTCGGTTGAAAAGCAGCATTTGACTATGACGTCAAGTGCTTGTAATTCATAGACCTCATGAACAGAATTACCGTTTTGACGGTTCATGAAAAGTATATATCTGGACTAGAAGTCCAATACCGAATTATGACAGCTTGTCCAATGAGCCTAAGATCAGTGTGATTGCTTCTATTACGGAAAATGGCAATACCAACTACAGAACAGACTTACTGCTTACCTGTTTAAGGGCGTCGTCGGTGTAGAATTTGGCAGGTTTGTTGGCGTGCTTGCGCCTGTGCGCGTGCGCTTGTACATCTGACTTGCTGCGCTCGAGCGCGAAGGCGGTGCCTGTGTGCAGGTGGCAGCTGAAGGCAATGCCGTTGGCGGAGCACGCCGGAGCTGACGAGAAAGGCTCTGACGGCGCCCACAGACAGGCGCCGTCGTTGCGCGGGACCATGAGCAGCGGGTCCTGGGAAACGAATTAATGGCACCTAATCGCAAAAGCTCATTGCTGATGGCGCTGGTGTAGTTGACGTCTGTCTATCTGTCATTTGACAGATCACGTGACGTGTTTTTCGACCTAACCTCAGATGAATGAAACTCTTTACCTCCAACTGCGCCAGTACCACCAAGCGGGAGCAAAGGCGGGCATAGGTGTCATTCTTAAAAATCTAGGTAAAAAAAAGACAAGCAAGACAACTAATGCAGTTTGCTTTGCACCAAACATGTAGTTAGCTCTGAAGGCGATTCGAGTCGCAATCACGAACGATAGGTAAAAAATTACAACTCGCTGTGCGGCGCGGTAACTTCAGATCTGACCAGATGTTTGGCGGGAGCTGTGCTGTATGTTTCTCGCCTCTTTTCCTATATTCTACTGTACTGATACAATTCGTAGTTTACTGTTGATCCTTTTTTTTCCATTTATGAACTCGGGATGGACTTAGAAAACAGGTTCAGGTGTTAGGTTCCAATTATTTCATACCCAACACGATCATGTTCAATTAAAAAATAAATGACGGGCAATATTGAATTAAGAGTGAGGTCACATAGCCTTAACCAGTGGAAGATCAAGACGCTTCTAAGGATACCTCATTTGCCATTCTGATAAGTAGTTTAGATGTTCTGGTGACACAAATGAACATACATAACATACATACATATATATACAACGTGTCATCGAATAAACGCATAATGAGCAACTTGTTTGTTCAGAATCATGGGCAGAGTCGATCGAATATAGGTCATATTTTTGAAGAAATTGTTGTTGCTCTGTCCCTTTATAGCTAAGCTAACTTAGGCACGACCGTCCAGTTTAACTGACCCCTTTCTTTACTCTACTGACGCCAGTGGCGGATCTAGGCTCTCGACGAGGGGGGGGTCCAAAAAATTTCTGCCTAACCATAACCTCATTTTCTAACATAACCTAACATAACCTCATTTTCTAATTCTCTCATTACATCCCGCATAAAACTATGATAATGTCCCTTGTGTGTACATACGTTTTAATTCAGAACATCCTCTTCACGACAGAGTATATATTATTTTTTTACATATATGTGCATACATATATATACATACGGCGCATATATCTATAGATATATGCGCCGTAATTGAAGGTATAAACAATCAAAGCATATATTTATTATGCGTTGTAGTCACAAAAACGTAAAATCACGAATATGAAAATATGCACATTCAAGAAATGTCGTTTTCTGTATTCTACATATCTCACGTGTTCGACATTTTAAATAGCGCGCCAACAATACTGCGATGCCAGCGCCGCGGCGTGAGATTTTCCCCGAACTTTTACTGTAACAAAATGCATCTGTCATTCAGTCATTTTGTCGTGATCTGTCGTGATTTGTGATCAACTGTGTCAGTATTTTGAGGAGATACGAAAGGTTGGAGAATTTTATCGGTCTCATTCCGTTTGAGTCGAGCTAAGAACATGAAGAGAAATTTATTCGCTTATTTCACTCGTCTCGATCCCGGATCTGAACCAGAGAAGAAAAAAAAGGAAGAATCGGTAAGTTAAAAAATGCGGGTATTTGTATAGTTTGGCTGCCCCGGCCCAAAATGAGAAAAAAAATTGAAAAAAGGGTGTATTTCAAAGGGGAAGGACGTCCCGATGCGATTTTTGTTGAAATTGAGAGTTTGTTCAAATGATTAATTATTAAATATGTGTTGAAAAGTTGGTACCTTGGACTTGTTAATATCCGGTAAATCCATGTTTTCTCACATGAAAAAAGTGGCCGGGGATGAAGTTAGTTGCTTAAAATAAGTTCGGACTTGACGCGGAATTGGACAAACAATGAGAATTGTTTCAAAAAATGATGAATGTTGCTGAAATCTGTTTTTTTTTTTTTTTTTTTTTAATAATACCTTGGACACCTTTTACACACATTGATCTAGCCCCAAACTAGGATTCCCTGTATCTTGGGTACTAGACAACGATATATATACTTATATAGAGAAATATTATACTTAGATAGATAAACAACCATGACTAGGGTACAAACATTCGTTCTCATCAAACAAACATTTGCCCCCACCGGGACTCGAACCCGGGACCCTTGGTTTCGTAGGCAGCGTCACTACCGACTCGGCCATTCGGGTCGTTCCGAATACGAAATTGATATGAAATTGCCTCGTCGTTGCAGTCAACAAAAAAACCGTTGCAACATCGAAACACAAAACGTCGAAGATTATTACAAAATTGCCTTCTACATTCCATTCCTTGATACTTACATTTTCCATCTCGAAAGTCGGTTCGAAAAACACAAATCGATCTTCTACAGTTTCGGACAACTATTTCCTTCCAAACAGGAATTTGATGAGGAAAAATGCGCAGATCTTTACAAGTTTTATGACGAAATATTGGACTGTTCAGAAAGGAATTTTATCTCAGAGATCAAAATGTGGAGGCAACGGATCTCCGATCAAAATATTCAAAATGCGCTCGATGCATTATCAGTGAGTAACTTTAGATCGGAATTTTCACTTCCAGTATCAGTTTCGAATGCTAAATATTCAATTTTTACGTTATTTTTTAGGTCATCAATGAAAAATGCTTCAAAAACGTGAACACGATCTTACGAGTATTGGCAGTGTTACCTGTAACAACAGCAACTCCAGAACGATCATTTTCGACCCTGAGAAGAATAAAAAACTATCTTAGAAGTACAATGGGACGGGAGCGCCTGAATGGACTCGCTTCTTTGAGTATCCATCCACAAATTGGACTCACAGAAGACGAAATTCTGCAAGAATTCTTCAAAAAACCGCGGAATTTCAAAAACGATTAAGATTTTTACCAGTTTTCGCACTATCGCTAATATAATGTAGTAAACTGAATTTAATAATAATATCATGTATGACAAAATACGAGAAATCATCCATTTGCACATTACAATCTTTTTTGAATTTTCGAATCGTAAAATGCAAATTTTTGGCGACAGAATATCAGGATTCAAAATTCAGGTCCAATCGGGCCCGGACCCTCCTGGGGGGGGGTCCGGACCCGAGGACCCCCCCGTGGATCCGCCACTGACTGACGCTGAAACGAAGCTCACACAGGTGGCCGCCCACCAAAATGAAACCTGATTTCGTTTTCTAAGCAAAACGAAAGGATAAATTCGTAGGTACGCTTACTTTCTTCATCCGTTTGGAAAAAAGGACATCCTCTGCATCGCGGTCGCGTCGACGGAAAAGTCGATCGAAAGTCGATGCAAATCACGGAAGGGGAAGGGGTAGGGGTGAGGGGTGCCGGGATCTCTTTGTTTGCTTTGTTTAGTCCGTCACCGCACTGGTGCGAGAGCGCATGCGTGGCACGTGCAACGCAATTTCATTTCGATACACAAATGTGGAATATTGTGAAATGCTGAGAGTACTGTACTTGCACAATGTAATGACAGAATCAATCAAGCTGTGTCGGTGTTCTCTGAGCGGTTCGTGGTACAAGTGTAACATCGTCTAATAAGGTACTTTCACACAAACAAAGCCCATAGGTACAAGAAAGGACAATACATCGGAAATTAGGTATCTAGCCCGTTTCATACAAGCCGAGCTATTCTATGGCTCTGAGCGAGCGGGGACTCTCTTTCTTCCCTTTCACTCATAGGGTAAGGTAGGGGTAAGTGAGAGAGAGGTACCGCTCGCTCAGAGCCAAAAAAACTTGGCGCGAACTGTACGGTTAGTGAGGGCGAGGACGGGGAATTCGAAGTGCCTAGATTTTGTGCGAAATTTTGTAGTTAGTAGGTACCTGAACTAAATTTTAGTATAACTTCATCTTTCCATTGATTTATTTCTAAATAGGTACACTATGATGATGCTATGGTAACCTAACTAACCTACCTTAAAAAGTGTGACGGATAATTTGATTGGACTCGCAGACCGCGGCACGCACGCACCACAGAGTTGTGAATTTGTGAGAAATGACATAACAACTTAAGTCTCAAATATTTTCTACAATATTAGGCAAATATTGGTTATTTTTTCTCAATATTCTTATTATAAAAAAAAGTAGGGGTGTATAAGGTTATGCGTTTATTCACTGACACGTTGTATAAATACATACATACATACATACCGGTCAAACACATATCCCTCATTTTCGCTTCGCTGTAGTCGGGTAAAAATACCTCCCAAAGCTTGCGGCTGTATTATTAGTTTTAACCAAGATCTTTACCTTGCCAGTAATACAATATATCTTCGACTGCAGTGTGTGGAGGCGGCATCGTAAGTATTCATAGGAGCTTTCCCGTAACTTCATTACCCACTGCACCACATTTTCTTCAGAACGAGCAGCAAAAATGTGCTTTTTGTCTGCCTCATCACTGGAATACACAATAAAATAAAAGTAAAACATAATAATAAATTATAGGATAAGGGTAGTATTCAAAGTAGTGTCCGTAAATCCAGTTTTGAAAGTCAAAACAGTAAAGTTTTGGGCTGACAAAATTACCGTTCTGCCCAGAATAACTCTGAACGACTAGAAATCTCAATAATAGCAACTAAAAAACATTATTGATTTTTGTAGGAGCGTTGATTGATTGATGAAGCGTTGTTCTTTAAGGTTCCGTACCCTAAAAAGGAAAAACGGAACCACACCAAACATAGGATCACTCGTTGTCGCTATTAGACGATCAACAAATTACAATATCCATCATGTCTTGGAACTCCTTCTGAGCCGCCTTGTATCTTTCCGGTGGAAGTGGCCTGGCCCGGCCCGCATGCAATAGGTGATCCTTGGTCTCTACGTAAAGCTGCGTTGTGCTTGTGACCAATCTTCAAGGATGATGGTTAGGTGATGCGTTGATAGTTCTGTAATAAACCTGCGATAACATGATTCCCGTCAATAGAGTTTAAAGTTGCTTGGCCCACTGTTACAGGTCTATCTTGACAATTCTTGTCAATCATCCTTTTTCTAAATCCACGCATAAACCATGCTTGGTGTTCTAGAAAATCCGCCCCAATAATAGAGGTGTTGACGTCAGAAATCACGAAATTCCATGTGAAAACTCTTCATAATCCAAGGTCAATGGTACCACATTGTTCCGTAGGTGCTGATTGTCGTACCATCTCGATGTCGAACATATTTGTCTGTGGTATTTCGTTGAAAAAAATATTCAGACTGGAAAAAACAAAATCACTTTTTCTCGCGCGCGATTTTTGACTGATCTTTTCTGAGCTTTTATGGTGAATATTGAATTGTTTCTACAAGAACTCATGTTTTTATTGATTTAAAAAGTTATCTTGTGTAGATTACATAGGGATCAAACAACATGTATATTTGTTGATGTTTTTCTCATGTCGGCTAGATTTGGGTCGAGAGGGAACATTTTCATAGAAGTCGGTGATTCTCATGTCGGTACAAAAATAAACTAAGGTCACAGTGATATTTTTTTCGCATAAACTAAGAGAGGGTTTCATTAACTACTCAGATCTACAATTCTTATAGTTCTAAGAGTTACCATTCCAACAGAATCACTTGATACGTCAAGTCAAGATAGCCAATTGCCGCGCGGGTGGGCTCAAAATATGCCGCGGATCCTAGCTGTTTCGCGCCGGGGCGGCCCGGATTCGCGGAGATTAAATTTTTTTGGCCGGTCTTTCTATTCGTGACAAATAGGCGAAGAAATGGCCAGAAGGCGCAGGTGCTGCCTGCTGCGCCTTAGCCTGTGCCGAATTGAGTTTCCCTGAACAAATAGCTTCGCACTTGTGCGCTTTCTTACTGAAACATGCATGAAAGTAACGCAATTTCGAGGTTTGTTCAAAAGGAGACGGACATCTGTGACGTGAACTTGAAGAGGTGCTCCGATAAAACTGTAGACGATTGTTGTTTTGTATTGTTCGCTCAAATTTCAATTTTGTCAGCTCAGTAGTCAGCTGCGTTACAGATTCATCGTCTTTACTTAGCGCAGCGACTTGCTTGTAACTCGAGGCTTTGTAAACATTGCCGGCCATCTGGGCTAACTCGTCAATTCCTTTCTCTTCATATAGGCGTGAGGTCAGGGGGTTTGATTTTTTTTTAGCCAAAACATTCTTGCCGTTTCATCGTTGATTTGTGTATTGTGACGGTTTTCTATTCCCGAGGTCGATGTCCGTAAATAATCTCTGGAATTTGCGATGCGGGTAATTTTCATAAGCCACGATTAAACGGTATTTTAGCTTCTGATACTTTCCGCTAACTGATGTGTTACTGATGTCACTACATCACTTGCTTGCTTGTTCTCTTCTTTTGCTAGTTTTGCAAGGACTAGGTGGAATTTAGTTTCATCACCTAGCTTCTGGGGAGTGGTTACTGCTTCAAAATTTGCGAACCAATAACCGGGGCTTGTTTTTCAGAAATCAGGGTTTTTGAGACGAAGTGATAATTGATTGTATTTTTAGGGTAGTTGCACACGGATTTTGTTTTACAGGCGTCGTCGACCTGCTGCTAGTAGACAAAGGTTGCTGAGATGTCAAGCTTTCGGGGTTTCCACTTTGCCGGTATGGCAAATCCTGGCGACTACCTTCAAATTCAAAAAGAGTTTATTTCCATAAGAAACACATAGGTTACATTTGGAGAATGTCAGATCTTAAACTAACACATACATAGTCAGGTCATAAGTTCTGTCACATGTGCAATATGAAATAATTTAGACATGTTTATTATTTATGTAAACATTTATATAGCAAAGTGAACTTAATAAAACATAGATTCTTATGGTAATAAAGTTTATTCAAAATGACCCCCGCGATTTTGAATACAGGCCTTTATTCTGCGCGGCCAGTCGTCTTTCGCAGCACGAACGAGGTCCATGTCAATATCGGCGGCTGCCTTAATCAAGGATGCCTTGAGTGACTCCAAATCAGGATGAGGCTTTGAGCAGGCCTTTTCCTCCAAGTGTTGCCATATCTTGTAATCTAACGGACTCAAATCTGGACTGGAGGAGGGCCAGTCTTCGTGCCGGATGAAGTCGATTTCACGCGCCGCCAGCCAGTCTTTTCGCTCTATGAGCTGGCGCAGAATCTTGTTGGAATACCCAGTGCCTGTTATTAAACATGGTATGAGAAACAGGTTCCACAAGGTTCTTGAGGACTGTATTTTGATACACAACTGCATTCGTTTTTACGCATTTCTCACAAAAATGTACCTCAGTTAAGCCCCAATAAGAGACTCCCAACCAAACCATGAGCGAGGATGGAAAATGACCTCGTTGGACACGCGGAATACGGTTGCTCGCTTCTTCACTGCTGTGTGCGTACACCTTACCATTTTGTTTGTTGTAGCTCTCTTCCACGGTGAAAATTTTTTCATCCGAAAAAAGAATTTCCCGATGCTTTTTTCCCGCGTACCGCTTCAACAAAGCGCGGCATCTCAGTCTCAGGTCCATTAAACGAGCGTCCAAACGATGTCCTGTTTTTCTTCAATATGCCCTAAGCCCTAAGTCTTCATTTAACACCCTTTTCACCGTGGTCCTGCTTAACCCCATCTGAAGGGCCAACAGTTTCTGCTTACGTATGGGATTTCTTTGAATTCGCGCCTTCACAGCTTTTATCACTGCTGGAGTCCTAACAGAGCGAGGGCGACCGCTTCTTGACCTGTCATCTACACTAGAGTCTTCATTGTATCGTTTTATGGTACGATAAACGAATATTTTGGTTATATTCAAATTTTTCAGCAAGTCGAAAATCTGAATTGGCGCGTAACCGCAACGATGCAACACAATAACTGCGACACGGTCTTCTTTAAGTGTCCACTCCATATTTAAAAATGAGGAAAATTCTAAAAAGTACACATTTTTATTATCATGAAAAATTCGAAATTCGAATTCAATAAACTTTTTTGTGGCCAGCGTTCTAAGTTCAAAAGTTTTTATTGTGTGACAGAACTTATGACCTGACTGTGTATATAAGATAAAGGGAAATATAGAACTCAATTTGAATTCCGTCACCTCAATGTTTTAGATGCTGGAGGAAAAGAGGCGACTAAAAACCTCCAGCTTCATACGTTATTTTTTAAAGAATTGGAGCAAACACCGTCCCAAGCTTTCCCAACCGTCTTCTACATAGTCTGATATTTTGTAGTAAGCCTTTTTACATAAGTGATTTTTAACAACATATTTAAATTTATTTACAGACAATTCTTGTAACTCAGTTGGGATTTTGTTGTAAAAGCGAATACATTGCCCTTTAAAAGATACATTAACCTTATGGAGCCTAGTAGTATGTATAGCTAGTTTATTCCTATTTCTAGTGTTGACATTGTGCCTGTCGCTATTCTTAGGAAATTTATCAATATTTTTGTGGACGTACATTAGGTTTTCATAAATATACTGACACGGCACTGTCATAATGTTAATTTCCTTAAATTTATAACGCAGTGACTCTCTGGGACCCACATTGTAGATTGCACGAAAAGCCCTCTTTTGCAGCACAAATATTATGTTAATGTCTGCAGCGTTCCCCCACAGCAGTATGCCGTAAGACATAATGCTATGGAAGTAGCTGAAGTAAACTAGTCTAGCTGTTTCCACGTCCGTAAGAAGACGCATTTTTTGACAGCATAAACTGCGGAACTAAGTTTTTTCGATAGCTTGTCTATGTGTGGGCCCCATTGAAGCTTATTATCTAAGGTAATATTAATAAAAAAATAAATAAAAATAAAAATAAGGTAAACCTAGGAATACCGTGCTATCTACAGTTTCTAAATTTTCACCTTTAACATTAACATTAGCCGAGACTTGTTTAACATTGGGGAGTATAAACCGAATACATTTAGTTTTGTTATTGTTCAGTAAAAGATTATTGGCACTAAACCAATTGACTACCTTTGAGATTGCATTATTCACATCGTCAAAGTTCAAACTGCGTCGTTTCATTTTAAACAAAATTGAAGTGTCATCTGCAAACAGTACAATCTCATGATTATCTCTGACAAGATGTGGCAGGTCATTGATATAAACCAAAAACAGGAATGGCCCGAGTATGGAACCCTGCGGTACACCCATAGTAACAACAGGCCCTGGGTCGTTCAATCAATCAATTCGTTTTTTTATTTGCCTGTTTTATTAACCAAATACACAAAAAATAATAACAAAAAAACAGTCAAGTGCGAGTCGAACTCGCGCACGAAGGGTTCCGTACCACCGTACAATGGTAGGGATGGTGTGGAGTGAATAGTTTGGATTTAACATAGCAAAATGTTGTTTACAAAGTTATTGGTGTGGCTACTTTCACACTCCAGGTGCATACATAAGTTTGTATGTGGTATTAAAGAATTGTTGTATGGGTGCCCCTTCAATATTTATTTTATAGTTTTTTAGTATTTGTTGTTAAAGCGGCAACAGAAATACATCATCTGTGAAAATTTCATCTGTCTAACTATCCCGGTTCATGAGATACAGCCTGGTGACAGGCGGACGGACGGACGGACAGACAGCGGAGGCTTCGTAATTGCTTCCCGTTTGGAACCCTTCGGGTACGGAACCCTAAAAACATCTATATTAAACTTCCACTACCTTATATTTTCATAGATAAAGAAAACTGCAATTAACTGCATTGTTTATAATTTGTTTGCATTTAACTGCAAACAAATGATAAAACTGTTGTTAAAATCAAAATTTAATGGTGATAGAGTGCTAAAATAAAGACTAAACTAACTAAAGGCTAAAATAAAATAAATATTATTCTACAGACAAAATAAATATTATCTACAGGCAGTACTGTACGTTCGCCCAGCAAAAAGTTGTGCCCTAGACGATTTCCGGTGAACATGTCTCGCCAACGACATCTAATGACAAATTTGGAACTACTTTATTTTCTTTTTTATTAGCTGTCAGAAAATTGGCCATTCTTAATTAACCGTTAAATAATGACGAAACTCCTTGGTTTTATCATCATATAAATATTAACAAATCATCCAATATCTTCAATCTGTGTCTCTTCAATATATATGCAGTTTGTATATTAGTCGTATTCGGTCTTCTTATTAAATGTTTTGATCTGACGGACCTGTTTGTATGTTACTCCTGAAGATAATCAAAGCTAAAAGTGATTCCCTTTAAACAAAAGGGCTGGCCAGAGGTTTGTAATGACGGGGACATGCAACCCTTTCATACACGCCGCAACGAGCTATATGGTGATTGATCAAGGTTGCATAGTGTATTTAATTTGGTGTATTAAAATTTAGTGTATTAAAATTTATTACATAATACTTAATTATTAATAATAATTAATTACATATATTTAACATAGTGTATTAAAATATAACACATAAATATCACGTGAGGCACCCGAGAGTGACACATCTTGCGGTGCACCTTCCCAATGGCGAGCGCGTCTACTTCACGGAGGCAAACCTGCGCGATCGAGTAGCGACACCGCCTACGACCACACTTACCGCGTTTGTCCGAATGTCCGAAGACGAATATGATAAAAGCTTTGCTGTACGCGGAAGTACCAAAATATTACACTTGGAACGCTTCACGGAAAGAATGGAAGCGCCGTGTGCAGGGCAACCCCGTCGAAGGCTGGCATGGTGTGAAAGCGTCAGATGCCTTGGGCAGAATTTATACCGTAAACGTAACACACTTTGAGTGTTACAGCGTACGATTGCTACTGACCCGCGTCCGGGGCCCCATAAATTTTAAGTCCCTGAAAACAGTAGAAGGACAGGAAAAAGCTATGTTCCGGGAAGCATGTGAGGCCATGGGACTTTTGGAAGATGACGGCCACTGGGACTCTACGATGGAGGACGCCGTATTGTGCCGATCAGCCGCCAAGTTGAGAGAGCTCTTCGCTATCTCAACTTGGACTCTCGAACCCCCTGCAGCTTTGGGACAAATATAAAACCGCTTTGTCCGAAGATATCACACACAGGTACCAAGGGACAGCACAGGCCTACGACGACATATATTTTAACGAAGCGCTAAAAATAATTGAGCACAAAATTTTCTCAGTGGTAACTAAACGGCTGTCTGATTTCGGCATGCCCACCCCACAACGAACAGGAGAGTTGTCCAATGATCTGCTCAGGGAGCTCAGTTATGACACCGCAGTCTTAGGGGCTCAAGTTGCTCAAACTGAGCCCCAGTTATTACCAGAGCAAAGGCAAATATTCAATAAGATTGTGAGCCGCGTGGAGAGCGGAGAAGGGGGTCTTTATTTCTTAGACGCACCAGGGGGTACAGGAAAGACATTCGACATAACGACATTGATATAAATTTACTGCTTGTTGCTATTCTTGATATTTGTAATAATCGTCAATTCTACGGCTGATGTTAGTGCCACTCAATAAATATAATATTTGTATACCATTGCGCCAAACATAGAGCGCCATACCTACTTTGAATGTATTTATTGAATGAGGTTCTTTCCTAGACGGTTTTCTTCAAAATCCAACAGATGACTCTCAAGATGGCCTGTTTTTTGGTCATAGAGTAAAGTATATGGTATACAAAGAGATTCCATGATCTCAGATGGTATAGGTACGTAACCTACTGAAAAAAGGTTCGGTAAAAAAGGTTGTGTACTGGCAGAACGTAACCGTTGAAACGTACGAACATACTGAAAGAAGGTTTGGTATGAAAGTTGTGTACCTACTGGCTGAAAGCTGTCTTTTGTTGTTTGCTAAATAAACAAATAAAATACTCGGAGACCTCGAAGTATATGCAGGGGGTCTCACTCAATAGTTTTTCGGTATAAAACAAATATCAATTACGTAACTAAGAAGGTAGGTACCTGAATAGCCTTAGAATTTAGCCAATAGCCTGAATAAGTACTAATATAAGAACTCTCTTACACAGAGTGCACTAAAATTCACAAACACGTTAACCATTGGTCTGTCACGTAATCAAATATGACCGCGTAAAAAAGGGCCTGTCTGTCACGTAATCAAATATGACCGCGGTCTGAAGTAAGCAGATTTTGATCGAAAGGAAGAACAAAACATAAGACTATCCCTTTCTAACTTGCACCAAAATGTAGCCGAAAGAACAAGGATGGCATACTATCCATTGATTAGCCTCTAAAGCCAGCCATCGGCGGTAAGTAAGGCAATGAAGTGACGCGCTCGCCAGTGGCAAAGTATTTCTTGATCGTGTGCCTGCGTTGACTCAAGATAAATAATTGCAAAAAATTGTATGAGGAGAAATGTTATATTTATTGAATTCCTTGGTTTAAATATGTGAATAAAACACTAACATTTAGAAATAATGGTTTATTGGAGTTTACTCCTTAAGAAACGATTTGAGTTATAGGGCCCGGTAAGAAAATTTTATGAGGAGTAAAATCGAGTGTAACACTTGAGCTGAGGCGTCACGTAGAAAGAGACAAACATATGAATCGGTAGGATTGAACGTGCAAAGGAATGAGATAGAATACGATTAGTCAAAAGCATGAAGAGCCATCTGTTGACAAAACTACGCCAACTTTTAATTAAATCTGTTGACATCTGGTGACATGTAAAAGAAACCTACCACTTTCATCCGGTGGAGCCACTGTCGCAATACAATTTGACAGTTCAAGAGAATGATAGTACCACAGAGTACATTATTACAATCGACAGCCGTAAAAGCAAAAAAAAAGTGTCTGTCCTGTCATGTCATTTCAAATGAATTTTTTTCATATTTGGTGGTGCATGCAAATGATTTGATCTTGTTACTTGAGGTTACCGGTCGGTTATAGTTTGTTTTGGTTTTGTGAACTTTTGTAGCAGAATGGTGTGCAATTAAGAAACAATGCCGCGACCAAGAAGAGGCTGCGAAACCAATGCGAATCCAATGAAGCAATAGCACGAGAACAGAGCCGCGTTCGTATGACGAGTGTTCGTGTTTCTCAAACACAAGAGCAGCGACAAGAACAATGTATTTACCAAAGTGTATTTACTGTAGTTTAGTGTTGTACAGTGAATTTACCCTCTTTTTCTATTCGATATATATGTTACGGCTAAAGCTGGGTGTGAAACAAAACTTAAGTTTAGGCGGCTAATCTTAAGATTAATTTCGAGCCTCGGCTAATGTTCGAAGTCATGTTCGTTTGTGATAACGGATGTCATCTTCACATAAGCCGATGCGTTTCGGTTAATGTTGGACATTAGTTAGCTAATGTTGAAAACGAAGTATTCGTGCGACTGCGGGGAGCGGGGCGGGATAATTTTATTCAGATGAGAAAGCTATTTCTAATATCAGGGCAAACCACTGCGGTATCTTAGGTGTATGGTAAAGGGGTGAGCGAAGCGAAGCCCCCTTTATCCTTCGTGTTAGGTTGAACATTTAAGAACAACAAAGACTATAGTAAGACGAGTATAAGTATTTTTGTTGTTCTTACATGTTCAACCTAACACGAAGGATAAAGGGGGCTTCGCTTCGCTCACCCCCTTTATCCTTCACCTAAGCTACCGCAGTGTTTACGGCTACCGAATCATTATCATCACTTATTCCAGATTAAGACGGTAAATTTTCAACATTAGCCTAGGTATACTGAAAAATAAGCTTAAGTTTAGTCGGCTAATGTCTACCATATTTTCTCACCCATATTTAGCCTCAACAGCGTCGAGGCTAAACTGCAGTTTAGCCGACTAATGTTGAAATCATTTATCGCCATGAACATTATTTCGGACCTTAGCCTAGGCTCGAAATTAATCTTAAGACTAGCCGGCTAAACTTAAGTTTAGTTTCACACCTAGCTTTAGCCGTAACATATATATCATAATTATCGTTCTGTTATAACCCTATTTGCTATGTAATAAAAGCTAAACTAGCGGATCACCATGTTACGTATTTTTCCGTGGTATTCCATGAACAAATACATGCACTCCAGGAGGAGAAGGAAAACACCGCAGCGTTGCAGACCCAGAGCCTCTACAGTGAAGTCGTAGGGATCAGCCCGCAGCTGGTTACTGTTGCAACTGGAAGCCTTGATGATGTCATTGATTTAACTAATGACACATTGCCCACATCAAGGTTATTAAGTTGCAGCAATAACAAACTAGGTAAAATAAATAGGTATATACGGAAAACTCAGAAATTAATAAAACATAATAAATTGTGTACTAAAAACTTAAAAGTAAGCAAGAAAAATGTAAACTTATTACATGATTTGAATATGTGTGTATTAGAATTAGAAAGTACTAAGTTGATGTATGAAACTGACACACAAAACTTACATTTGAAAATCCAAAGCTTGGAGGATTCATTGAGATCACTAAACAGTGCATATTTGAACTCTGAGAAAGTTATAAATGAATACTCATTGGCTATGGATGATTTAATTCAAGAAATGAACCATAATTGTGAGCGGTTTGAGTCGCTGACCAACAACCATACTTGTCGCTGTGAGCAGAAAGGTGGTTGTTTGACAGCGGGCAACTCTCCGGGCTTGTGTGACAGTTTACCAACACAAGGTGTTACTGATAATAGTTCTGCCAAGTCTGATATGACCACAACACCTGATATTATAATGTACTGTGATGAGATTGGAAGTGGCATGGGCTCAGCACTCCACTCATACTCTAAGGGACATAGTGTTATTAGTAATTGCTCACCTTTTAGCACTGTAGATAATATTATAAATCAAATTTTGAATGACAGCACTATCACAGCCAGTGCCACACTGATAATTTTCATGGGCAATAGGGGAGATGTGAACAAAAATAATTTAATAAAATTTTATGAAACATTGAATGGTCTTAGTGTGAAAAAAATTATATTGTTCACATTTCCCTACTGCAACCAATTGACACAAAATGAAAATGTATATAGACATAATATGAATATAACTATGTACAATTTATGTACATATAATAATAAGTTTGATATTATTGACACTAACAATTATGTTAGTAATTATTTTACTATGACTAAAGGTAGATTTTACCTTTCAAATTATTGTAAACGACAAATAGCTATGTCACTATTATATTTATATGACATTACAGCCAAAAATTTGGCTTCTAACTCTGCTTTTACTGAGCAGCCTAATATGAATCTGGTATCAGACCAGAATAACAGGATGCATTTAAATTAGTTCATAGGACAACAGAGGACCCAGGCTCTGGCAACATATGTTCTAGTATATTAGAAAACCCTAAAAATAAGGGAAGCTCACATGCTAAGTATATAAGCCTGGTTCATCAGAATATTCAATGTATTAGAGGCAAAGATCTACAAATAGAGTTATTTTTAAATTGTAATAAAATTGACATTTTGTGCATAACAGAGCACTGGTTAACTATTAATGAAATTATGTTTAGCTTTAAAGATCACCAGGTTGGTAGTTCGTTCACCAGACTTAATTCAATACATGGTGGGGCATTAATCATACTAAACAATCAAATGAAATTCAAGGAACGTAAGGACATTGTTTCCTTATCTGTTGAACGAACTATAGAACTTGCAGCTGTGGAATTAGAACAGTTCATCGTTATATGTGTCTATAGGCCACCCTTGAGCGACTTTGAAATGTTCGAGAAAATAATGGAATCCGTCCTAACTATTTCATCACACAGTACGAAACGATTAATTATATGTGGTGACTTTAATGTTAATCTGTTAGAAAGAACTACTTTCAGCGTTAGATTAATAAATCTTTTCTCATCATTTAGGCTTAGCCATTTATTTATGGAGCCAACAAGAGTGACTGCTACTAGTGCTACATGCATTGACAACATTTTTACTGATGTTATTCCAATCAGTAAAAGTGTTATCAGTGAATTGGATTCAGATCATTTAGGTCAATTATTTCAATTTGATTCTATTAGAGAACCTGTCATTAAAAAGAAAATTTCGTTTGTGCCAATAACTGCTGACCGGTTAGAAAGAATGAGATACTCTTTAGCCCAGGAACTACCGTTTTTGGCTGCTGAACAGTCTCCTAATATAATGTATAACTTATTCTTTGAAACCTTTATGAAACAGTACAGCGCGATATTCACTTCAAAATCGGTTGTGGTTAGTGGTTCAAACGACTTTAGTACGTGGGCTACTGCAGAGTTGCATAAACGCAGGCAAGCATTGTATGCATTGTATGAGGAACGACGGTTCAACATGAGTGACGAATTTAAAGAACAAGTCAAACAGTTCTCCAAACAATTTAAATTAGACTGTCATACAGCTAAACGTAATTTTCTGAGTAGTAAAATTAAGAATAGTTCCGATGTTATAAAAACGACTTGGAAAATAATTAATGAGGAGGCCGGTCGTAGTAAAAAAGCGAGTCACGATTACGAACTAAAAATCAATGGACAGCTTACGAGTTCTAGCTTAGAAGTTGCAACTGAATTTGAATCGTTTTTTACTAATGCACCGGCTTCCACGACTAAGTATTTAAATTCGTCACCTTTGTCTGTTGTTGCAATATTAAAAGATAATGTCTCAGAGTGTGCTTCATACTTGAATTTTAAGCACGTCACAAGTTCAGATATCGTAAAGGCATTTAAATTGATAAATGTTAAGAAAACGAATGATCTTTGGGGACTCTCTGTTCACGTCGTTAAATCCCTGATCGAATTAATTGCACCTGACCTAGCGGTCATTTTCAGAAATTGTATAGACTGCGGTGAATTTCCTGATTTAATGAAACAAAGTAAGATAATTCCCCTCTTCAAAGCAGGTAGTACTCAAGACCCCACCAATTTCAGACCTATATCAATACTACCAACATTTAGTAAAATTTTTGAGAAATTAATCTTATCACAGCTATTACATCATTTTGAATCAAATAAGCTAATGCATAACAAACAGTTTGGATTCACTCGCGGTCGTTCAACAACAGATGCCGGAATTCAGTTCATTGAAAGTATTTTTGATGCCTGGGAAGAGTCACAAGATGCCCTAGGCATTTTTTGTGACTTATCTAAGGCTTTTGATTGCGTTTGTCATGAAACATTGATCAGGAAATTACATCATTATGGAGTTAGAGACACGTCATTGAATTTGTTAAAATCTTATCTGAACGGAAGAATACAAAGGGTAGACGTAAACGGAGAACGATCACCAGGATCATTGGTTTCTTTGGGCGTGCCACAGGGCTCAATATTGGGACCCTTCCTATTCCTCATCTATATAAACGACTTACCCTATCTAGGAAGGGACTGTCATGATATGGTACTGTTTGCTGATGACACCTCACTTATTTTTAAAACAAAGCGAAACCAACACGCTACTGATGATCACGTGAACAATACCATATCAAGAGTGGTAAATTGGTTTAATTTTAATAATTTGCTATTAAATGAGAAAAAGACTAAATGTGTTAAGTTTCTTACTACTAACGTTAAAAATAATCAGACATGTATAACAATTAAAAATGAGGAATTGGAATTGGTAACCAGCACAGTGTTTCTAGGTATAACGTTGGATTCCAAACTCCAATGGGGTCCACATATTGATAAGCTATCGAACAGACTGAGCTCTGCAGCTTTTGCCTGCAGGAAAATCCGTCACTTGACAGATTTAAAAACAGCCAGATTAGTTTATTTTAGTTATTTTCATAGTATTATGTCCTACGGTATTCTGCTCTGGGGCAGTGCTGCTGACATAAATACTATTTTTGTGCTGCAGAAGCGGGCTGTTCGTGCGATTTATAAAATTTATAAAATGAATAATAGAGATTCTCTTAGAAATAAGTTTAAAGAAGTAAATATATTGACAGTCCATAGTCAATATATTTACGAGAATATTATGTATATCCATAAGAACATTGTTAACTTTCGAAGAAACTGTGATATACATAACTTTAATACTAGAAACAAGGACAAACTTGTAGTGCCCACTACTCGGCTCCATAAAATAAAAAACTCGTTCAAGGGTAATTGTGTAAGATTTTACAATAAACTCCCAAGCACTTTGACAGATCTATCAATTAATAAGTTCAAGAAATACATCAAGCAAAGGCTTATTTCTAAAGCTTACTACAGTATTAAAGAGTACATAGACGATAAAAATGCTTGGGACTGAATTGTTCTAATTAATTGTGAGCATCCTCACTGCCAGAGTTTCTTTTACTGGACACTTGGAGGCCTTTTACACCTCCAAAGATTAATTTAATTATACAACTCTTGACTGTGGGGACCATTTACATCTCCTATTATCATTGTATTATTGACTAAAGAGACTATACATCTCTGTTATTTATATTTTAATTATTTTATTATGACATGAGACTCTTTACATCTCTCAGAAACAATAATTAAGTACTTTTTTTTTTTCTGATAATATGATAATAATACCAAATGTTCTGTAAAAAATGAAATGAAATGACATGTGAAAGTGCCCTTGTGGCCTATTTACAGAATAAACGTTTTGTGTTTTTTTGAGTTTATTCTATTGCAGAGTCAGCCATTTTGGTGGCCTGCCATTTACTTGAATAATATTTTTCAGTTAGATTTGTTCATTCGCGAGGAGCGGTCGCCTCCGCTTTTAAGAAGTCATAGTCTTGTTTGTGTGTAATCTCTCAAGAGAAGAATAAAGTCTAGTTAGGTTAACTTTGTAGTTTTTTTTAAAAAGACAGACACCAAAGGCCTCCTAACAAACTGGTGTCAGAAGTGGGATTCCGAAGAGGTCATACAGACATCTAAAGGAATCTCGAATCCCAGGCCAGTGTTTGTCCTGATCGACGGTGAGACTCGCCCCAAGGTCGAGCCCGCATCAGCTACACCCTAACAGACCTGATCCGACGGTTAGTCTCCGCCCTATGAGCGTGAGCCCGCGATCCAGCACACTACTACGGCACTCCATCCAACGTGTCCAGCGAACAACCTAACCACTATCAACCATCATCTCGGGCGCATACCATTCTTCAGCCCGGTTCCAGCAAGAACTTTCACACGCCGGCAGTCGCCGCGTATGCGCCAAGCGCTGACACTGGACACTTCTGACTCGCTACCTGCCGCGTGATACTATCGCCGAGCCGAGAATGAAACTCGAGACCAGCATCGTCGTGTATTTGCGAGTTTTACAAAGTCTATTTTCTACACAAAACTCTTACATACTGTGAAAGTGCACATCGGAAAACCTCATTTTACAACATTTTTACGAACTTTTATATATACGTTTTACAGTGTCTTAGTTCTAATTATGTACATTTTATAAACTTAATTTTACCGATATTGTCAAACATTTCGTCTAATACTAAACATAGCACAATAATTAATGTCCGACGTTAAAACTGAATCAGAAGAGTCTACCAATTTCGAATCTCCAGAATCTGACACTTCTCATTCTTCCTCTGAATCTCATTTTAGATCTAGTGCTGATTTATCTGATACCCTACTTTACAAAATGTCTCCTAAAAGTGATAAAATCTCTGAAATTCCCCTTGCAGTACTGACTAAATTCATAAAACCTTACAATGGTGACAAGGAATCCCTTCCAGCATTCCTCACTAACTGCGATAATGCTATGTCGTTGGCAAATGCAGACCAAATAAATGTACTGTGCAAATATGTAATATCCCAGCTGGAGGGCAAAGCTCAGGTTGCTTGCAGCCTCAAAAATTTTGATTCATGGGACGGAATCAAAAGTTTCCTTCGAACAACATTTGGAGAAAAGAAGCACGCCACCCATTTATTTGTTGACCTCCGTAACTGTAAACAACTTCCGTCAGAAGACGTAACTCAATATTCTTTAAGGTTAGAGTCGATCTTGACCCGCATGCAATCTGACATTCATTATAATTGTAAGCAACCGGACGAACTCGTGGGGCGCATAGCCGTCATGGAAGACCTCACCCTCAACACATTTTTGTTAGGCTTAAACTCCTCTATCTCCAACATAGTGCGTTGCCGCAACCCTCCAAAACTGAATGAGGCTATACAATGCGCAGTTGAAGAGGAAAAATTATACAACCTCTCTAAGTCCTCGTCCTCCTATTCCTACCGAGCAAAACAATGCTCTGTATGTCACAAGAAAGGGCATACTTCTTCTGAGTACTATAGAAATAAGTCTCAGAATGAAACCTCCCAAGTTCAACGATCATACACCGTCAATCCAAGGCCCAATTCAGATTCTCCCCAAGGTCCAAAACAGTGTAGATACTGCAAAAAGCAGGGTCACACCATTGACGAGTGCTATAAACTAAAATACAAAAATTCCCATTCAGCCCAGGGTCAAGAACCCACAAAAGGTACTTATGCACAGGCAAATTTACACCATGTATATGACGAACCCTCTGATGAAGCTTTAAACCAAGAATGATTTCGGATGTGTGCCTACCGAAATCGCTTCATCAAAGTGGCACAAACACTAAACCCACTGAGGTCATTTCTAAATTATCATACGCTCAAGTGTTAAAAAAAAAAACCCGGATTAGAGTTCCGAGGTCACCTCAGTATACCCTGAGTCCTACTCTGCCTATAAACCAGAGTTTCCCAGACAAATCCCGGAACACGATTCCGAGGTCATCTCAGGATAACCTGAGTTCTACTCTGCCTAAAAATCAGAGTATTCAAAATAAATTCCGGAACAAGATTCCGAGGTCATCTCAGGATACCCTGAGTCCTACTCTGCCTAAAAACCAGAGATTCCCAGACAAATCCCGGAACACGATTCCAAGGTCATCTCAGGATAACCTGAGTTCTACTCTGCCTAAAAATCAGAGTTCACCAAATAAATCCCGGAACACGGTTCCGAGGTCATCTCAGAAAACCCTGAGTCCTACTCTGGCTAAAAACCAGAGTTTTCAAAATAAATCCCGGAACAAGATTCCGAGGTCATCTCAGGATACCCTGAGTCCTACTCTGTCAATACAACAGAGGTCAATACCACATGTGGCTAAACCCCATAATGTTCAAAATAAACCTCGAAAAACAATGTCGAGTTCTACTCAATCAATCTCTCAAATAAGCCCGACTTTACACAAAACTCATCAAGAAACGAATAAGAGTACTTTAAGTCAAAATACATCTCGTAAACAGCCGAGTCACTCTATCGATATATCTCAGCAAAATCGGAGTTCTCATAAAAAAGGGTCAAAAAATATTCTAAGCCATATTTGTGAACCTAAACTCATTAAGTCCGACCCTGTTCCCGATTCTATACCAATTCTCGAGACTACTACATACAATAAAAATATATCACTACCACACATTTATTTTCAAACTGAATATGCAACCAATCCACTATGTTTGCTGATAGACACTGGTGCAAGCATCAGCATAATTAAAAACTCAAGTTTGAAAGAAACCCCTGAACTCTCTCGCGAAATCGTAAAAATTAAGGGCATAAGTAACTCTGGAATCTTAATCGAAACATTAGGCACCTTCCAAATGTCTATCAGTTTGCCTTCGGATTCAATTAATTTCAAATTTCACGTCACAAAAGATGTCGTATGCCTAGAAGATTATGACGGAATAATCGGAAGTGATTTTTTCGGACATTTCAAAGTAAATATTGACTATCAATCGAAAAGTATCCAAATTCACAATCAACACCTGCCTATTATTTACAATCAACCTACTTATATTATACCGGCTCGCAGTGAAGCCTTTATCGAGTGCGGAGTATCAAATTACTCATGCGAACTCTACCGAGATAACGAGGCCCTCGTTTCAGATCATCTTTATTGCGAAGGTGTTTATGTCGCTAATTGCATAGTGTCTATTAAACCGAATGGTTAAGTGAATATCTCAATTTTAAATACTATAAACTCGGACGTCGAGGTCAAAGATTATGTTGTTAAATTAACATCCATTGAAAAATCAGAAACGACACTTGACTCTTGTCAAGAAATCAACTCTATTTCTGTCTCCAATTCTGATCGAATAAAACAGGTTTTAATCAATTACGCTGTTCTCACCTAAACCATGAAGAACAAAAATCTCTGTTTGAATGTTGTCGAAAAACCACTGATATCTTCCATCTTGATGGTGAACCTCTGACCTACACTAACGCAATCGAGCATACTATAAATTCCGGAGACTCTCCCCCTATTCACGTAAAATCATATCGGTTTCCTGATTGTCACAAGGAAGAAGTTGATTCCCAAGTACGAAAAATGCTTGATCAAAATATTATCCGCCCCTCTACTTCACCATGGAGTGCTCCAGTCTGGGTAGTGCCTAAAAAGATGGATGCTTCGGGCAAAAAGAAATGGAGGATTGTTATCGATTATCGTCGTTTAAACGACATCACCGTCTCTGAAAGTTATCCTCTCCCACTTATCAATGACATACTCGACCAACTGGGTCATTCCAAATACTTCAGCACTCTGAACCTTGCGAGCGGGTTTCATCAAATAAGGATGAGCCCTTCAGATGCTCTTAAAACAGGATTTACTGTCAGTACTAACTCTAGCGCGACTGGTCACTACGAATTTGCTAGGATGCCCTTCGGTTTTAAAAAAACGCCCCTTCTACATTTCAGCGTCTCATGAATACTGCTCTTTCTGGCCTCCAGGGCCTTCACTGTTATGTCTACCTCGATTACTGTATCATATACTCAATGACCTCGATTCTCATACGACCAAGTTACAACTTGTCTTCGACAGAATGCGACAATTTAATTTAAAACTACAACCTGATAAATGTGAATTTCTCAGGCGCGAAGTCGCTTATTTAGGACACATAATTACCGACAATGGAGTCAGTCCTAATCCTGAAAAAATTAAAGCTGTCACTGATTTTCCAGTACCAACAAATGTGAAACAAATCAAATAATTCCTTGGTCTTGTCGGATATTACCGACGTTTCATAGAAAACTTTTCTAAAATAACAAAGCCGTTAACTTCACTCCTTAAAAAGGATATTCCCTTCGATTGGACTTCAGAACAAGAAAATGGTTTTCAACTTCTCAAAGAAAAACTGACCACGGCGCCTCTCCTTCAATACCCCGATTTTTCTGCCCCGTTTTTGATCACAACGGATGCTTCTAATTATGCCGTGGGTGCAGTTCTTTCGCAAGGCGATATAGGCAAGGACAAGCCTATAGCGTATGCTTCCAGAACCTTAAATAAACCTGAAGGAAATTATTCGACCACTGAGAAGGAACTTCTTGCCATAATTTATGCCGTCAAAACATTCCGCCCTTACCTTTTCGGTCGCAAATTTAAAATCGTAACGGACCACCGGCCTTTAGTTTGGCTATTCAATTTTAAGGATCCTGGCAGCCGACTAATTCGCTGGCGCCTTAAACTAGAAGAATATGACTATGAAATAGTTTATAAACAAGGTCGTCTTAATTCTAACGCTGACGCTTTATCACGTTGTCCCGTAAATGTCATTGATTATCGACTTTTACTAAACTCTCCCTATGAAAGGTACTTCAAGGAACAATTCACAAATAAAATCCCTAATCCAAATACCGTGATGGAAGAGTATACCGAAGCTCTACACCTATCTAAGCTAAAATCAATCGCGTGTCCCGTCTCATTGGACTTTGACTACTCTATGCCTCATTGCGAAGAGCTAATGTCTCAACTCAACTCAATTCCGCTGACCTACTGGATTCAGAACGCGAACCACTTACGATAAAAAGCGTGAATATGAATAGTAAAATGTTTTTCTTTCTATTCACGAAAATTCACCACTACGAGGAAACAAAATTCAAGGATGTATATAATTTGCTAATGAAACTTAGAAACCAAATTTTAGAAGTCAACCCGGAGACCACTGACCTTGCATTACCAGATTTTTCCGATCCCTTCTCTAAGTTAGCTTACACAAAAGTCTATAACATGATCTCTCACATTTTCCACAACACAAACATTAAGATACATATCTATAAAAATAAAATGATTTATCCAACGCCTGCCGAAGTTCCCAAAATTCTCAAAGAAAACCACGATTCTACTATCGCTAGTCACCCATGTTCGAAACGAATGTACAGCAGAATCAAGGCCGCCTACTACTGGAAAAGTATGCGGTCTGATATCGAAGACTACGTAAAAAAATGCAAGTTATGCCAAATTAACAAACCATTAAGGACCGTTTGAACGATTAGCTCTTGACGTCGTAGGTCCCTTACCCGACGCTGGCTTCCAAAATTTCAAGTTCATCTTGACACTTCAAGATGGACCTCACAAAATTCTCAACCGCCTACCCTATGGTAAGTGCAACAAGTGAAGAGATAGCACGTAACCTAGTGCACTTCACATCCCTTTTCGGATTTCCAAAACACATACTAACGGATTTAGGCACCTGTTTCACATCAGACCTATTCAAACAACTAACAGAAATTTTAAAGGTTAAGGCCCTTTTTACTACTCCATATCACCCACAAAGTAACGGAGCTCTTGAGCGCTCTCATGCTACTCTAAAAGAGTACCTTAAATCATTTGTCAATGAAAACCAGAATGACTGCCATTGCTACCTATTTACAGCTATTTTAGCCTACAATACCACTCCTCACTGTACTACTGGATTTACCCCACACGAACTTCTATATGGCTATAAACCATCTATTCCCAACTCTTTATACGATACGTCTAATAACACTACCTACAATGAATATATCCGTGCCCTGCAATACAGGATGCGTTTCTGTCGCGAAAAAGCTATTCAGAATATCATATCAAGTAAAGAAAGGTCCAAAAATTACTACGATGCACATTCTCGCGACTCGCAATACAAAACCGGTGACATGGTTTACTTAAAGCAGCATCATAGGCTACGCAAAGCTCTATCTCCTATATGGAAAGGTCCTTACAAAGTTGTTAAGGTACATAACAAACATAACGTCACTTTACAAGTGGGTCGCAGACGTGTAAAGAACCATACCAATGAAATTAAACCTGCTAACTAACCTAACATAACCTTTGCCCATTCTCCTTATTTTCAGAGCCTTGCTATACGGATGTAGCGCTGAATCAAAAATCAAACCAATAGTTCACAGCCCAGGAATTTACTTTGAACCTTTAACCTCGATACATTTTTTCAACGACTACTGGAAAGTAATTACACACATTGACCTCATATCATTACAACCATATCTTGATAATATTGAAACACTTTTACAAAAATCGGAAAAACTGTGTAATAAAATACAATTATCGGATTTGATCCAGTGTAAGGAAGCTTTTAGCCCTATCGATGTTTTAGTACAATCAAATTTAATTAAACTGCAATCATTATCTCACCTAATTTTGAATCAACCCCAAAGTAAGGTGAAGCGATCTCTTGAATTTGGCGGAGAAATCCTGAAATTTTTCTTTGGAACTCTTGACGCTGATGATGCCAGAAAATACGATTCTGCTATCGAATCATGTAAGAAAAGCGAAAATGAACTATTTCACTTGATGAAGGATAACATTCATGTTGTAAACTCAACCATAAATACTTTTAATTCTACCATTTACAAACTTAACCAAAATGAAATTAAAATTAACTCCCAAATCGACAGCATGAATGGGATATTATCTCAAATTACCAAAATAGATAACGAATTGTTTTATATTTCGAGGGTAAATAGTTTAATGAATATTATAGAGAGTTCTCTACTTTCTGTATCTAATCTATTAGATACTACGTTAAACGCTGTTTTATTTTCTAAGGTTAATGTATAACATCCCAGTGTGATAAGCCCCTTAAATCTGTACAATGAATTATCAACGCATAGTAACCAACTAGACAAACGTCTAGACTTTCCAGTCGCTCTTACCGTAAACAATATCCACACTCTCATTGATACGTCTAAACTTAGTTCCTATTACTATAATAACAAAATAGTCTTTATCCTGCAAGTCCCGCTGATAACGTCAGAAACATTCATGGTATATAAAAATATACCTCTACCTACTCCACATGATGAATCACGTGTTACCCGTACTTTCGCACTCATTCAACCTTCTGATAGCTACATTGGACTTAGTGATAACAGAATGCATTATGCTATGTTTAGTAATCTAGATAAATGTAAAGTTGTTAGTTGTAACTATTCTATATGTGAACTTGTTTCAATATTTTCTAGTTTAGGCAATCCTAATTGTGAATCAAGGCTTCTTACAGAGGTGACACTATCATTACCTGCTCAATGTTATTCAAAACTACTTTTAGGCCAGATTGATATTTGGCAAAAGCTTAGTAATAATAGATGGATGTACAGTCAGATTCTAGCAAACTCACCATAAAATGTAATGACGACATTGTCGACTACTCTATCATTGGAACTGGTATTGTTAAACTAACTGAAGAATGCATCGGATTTTCAAGGACCATCCAACTTATACCAACTATGTCTTATACTAACGTGATAAAGTCCCCTTTAGATATAACTTTAGACATCAAGCAAGATGACTGCTGTAAGAAAGAAGTATTTAACAAAACCTTACCTCATTTAACACCTATCAATCTGAGCAAAATTAACTTAGAGTCCTTGAAATATGCATCTCATCAATTGAATAATTTAGAAAACGAAATAAATAAACTACAGTCGGAATCACATTTCATTAGATATGCCCACTATTACTCTACATTTACTTATGTTTTAATTATTTTGGTATTCTTATTTGTCGGATACAAACTTTATAAATGTTACAAATACCATGGTACTAAATCAAATTCGGGATGCTGTATACAGATTTTCAACCAATGTCATAACAAAAAGCTGCTAAAACATAAAGCCAATATTACTAACTCTATAGAGATGTCTGATATCTCCTCGTCTGAAGATGAGAAGAGATCTATGAAATCTTTACCAGCTCCTCATACAAGTTATAATAAAGCCGAGTGTACACACTCATCCAGGAGAAACCTAAACTTTTAGTCTGTATAATTAAGATAATATACCTTTCTATTCTATGAATTATATTTAACCATGTAATTGATAAAAATGTACTGGCTTCTTAAAATGAAATCGGTAATCTGCTAATTTCTCTTTTAGTAATTTTAATTATTATTATGTATTTACTTCGCTTCATTTTAAGGGATGAAGCTTCGTCAAAATGAGGGGCCGTTATAACCCTATTTTCTATGTAATAAAAGCTAAACTAGCAGATCACCATGTTACGTATTTTTCCGTGGTATTCTATTGCAGAGTCAGCCATTTTGGTGGCCTGCCATTTACTTGAATAATATTTTTGAGTTAGATTTGTTCATTCGCGAGGAGCGGTAGCCTCCGCTTTTAAGAACTCATAGTCTTGTTTGTGTATCATCTCTCAAGAGAATAATAAAGTCTAGTTAGGTGAACTTTGTAGTTTTTTTTTTAAAAGACAGACACCAGAGGCCTCCTAACAGTTCGTAAGGAGTAAACTCCAGTCGTGCGTCGGAGCTGACACACACTTTTTTATTTTATTTATTACGACTTTTGTACAATAAATTGGGAAAAACTCACTGACCCTTGGTTTCAAATTAGAATTTAGAATATATTGCTAAGCTAAACTGGACTAAACAATTTTTATTGGTTTAGCTTATTTAATATTCTTTCCAACCACAAAACATTCAGGTATAGGTCCCGCAGAAAAAACAGAGTTATCGTATTTTTTTATGAAACGGGCCGCAGCGCGCCATGCTCCCCGCAGACCCCGTGACATGGCAGCCATTTTGCGTATGCGCTCCTTGACAGTTCAATAGATAAGGAGAATTCGGATCCTCTAAGTGGTAGGTCAAAGAATGACAATATTGTGTCTAGTGTACAGTCATCATCAGAAAGCCGATCTGTATCATCTGATGGAGAAGAAGATGACATTATTTTCAATGCTTCAAACTGTCAAAAAACTTATTTTAGTGAACGTAAGAAATATCATTTGTTCCTTAGTCAACATAATATTGATTTAAATTACACTATACAGAAGTTCCAGAAGTTCCTATAAAATTCGTACCGCAATTGCCTTAAATTATGACAGGCCTTGAAACAGTGGGTACCACATATGATCCACTATGCTTTGATGAACGTGATGATAAAAGAAATAATGTTGTACAGGACAACATAGAAAATTATTATGATGAGTCTGATATAGAGGTTGAAAATACCATAGAAATTTATTCTTCAGAGTATAATGGCTATGAATATTCAACAGTGAATCCTGAAGAAGTTGTTATCAAAAAAGTAGTAAATGATGAAGAATATATTAGTCCTTCTCTGGTTTCTGAGATAAACTGTGTAACTTGTGGGCAAATCATTTTTTAGCTGTGTACACTAGTACACAGCTAAAAAATGAAACAAATGTGCTACATTTTTACACTGGCTTGGATTTTTTTTACAAACTGATGTTTGTATTTTTTGTATTGTATTGTGATAATGTGAACAATCTTACTTATATTTATGACAAACCAACATTTTGATGCCCTGGAGCCTTTTTGTACGATATTACAAAACTCCGAAAACACAGAGTATTGCAAATATATAATATAAAGGTATTGCAATCTCATATGAAACTTCCTCAAAACAAGTGACAAATATATTGATTACATGGATTCGTTTCATGGCCTTAAATTGGCGTGCTATTGATTTATGGTTAAATAGAGATTCTGTAACGCAGTATATTCCCTAGGTTTTAAATATAAGTATCCTAATACCAGGTTAATAATAGATGCCACAGAGTGCCCCATTAGAAAACCCCATTTGCTAACAACTCAGCAAATTACATTTTCTACATACAAAAAGCGAAACACTGGCCACAAGTGGCCTAATATCATATATTTGTTATGCATCTTGTTCAGCATCTGAGAGGCAAATAATTGAACGAAGTTCAATTTTTAAAAGGTTTGACGATGAAATCATGGTGGACGAGGGACTTAATGTTCAAGATTTTTGAAGTGAAAACTTCTTTAGCCGCGTTGGGCAGTTTTTGGTAGGGTAAAATCTTAGGGGTTCGCGTCACCGACATGCCCGCGTTGGACACTTTTTGGTAGGGGCAAAACTTATGGGTTTGCGTCACCGACATGCCCGCGTTGGACACTTTTTGGTAGGGGCAAATCTTATGGGTTTGCGTCACCGACATGCCCGCGTTGGACACTTTTTGGTAGGGGCAAATCTTATGGGTTTGCGTCAGCGACATGCCCGCGTTGGACACTTTGGTAGGGGAAAATCTTATGGGTTCGCGTCACCGACATGCCAAGTTTCAAATTTTAATACTAAAAGTTTTAAGTTTTCACTTCTATCTGCCAATTTTTTTTTTATCAAATTGAGTTAAGGTTAAACCTACTTTCTTTAAAAAAGGTAATCAAATAAATCCCACTAATCTCAAAACGGACAGAAAAATTGCAAGTAAACGTGTACATGTAGAAAGAATAATCGGTATGTTAAAACATACAAAATCTTAACCCAGCCCATGAACCATAGAAGCGTTATTATCTAGCGATATCACATTTGTTGTGGCAGGGTTGGTAAATTTTATTTCAAATATAATGAATAAAATTTCTTCATAAATCAATAAAATGTTTTATTTAAAATTACACTTTTACAATAAAAATAAATCCGTAAAGGTTCTTCCATAAAATTGTTAAAGTTGTATCGTCATATTATTTAAAAAAGACTCATCTTTTTGACCTCTATGATAACAATAGTCTTTATGTGTGTACACACAGAAGTAGCACAAAGCTCTTTTTGTAAAAAATTGTTGTACCTGCACTTGGTAATAATATTCATGGCTGCTCTTTAGTTCCCGAGTAGTGCCCGCTCTCGTCACATTGCTCCAAGTAAACTACTGTTTGGAGATATTTTTTCATTTGCCGCCGGCACTTGATTTCAATCCAAACACTCCTCTCCAATCTGGTGTACATGCAAGGAATTGGAACCTTTCATGGACTGATACCACTTGTTGATATTTGAAGTCCTGTTTTATCCAAAAATATTTTCAGGGCCTTTTTCTCATATTTTAGCCCATAGCTGGCGATGATGTATCTACGGATTTTAATATTGTTTTTGGAATCTTTTTTTTTAATTATCTTTGGCTTTACAATTTTTTCCAAAGTTGGAGCTGTGTATTCTCTTCAATCTTTCAGCTTTCGATTTTTTATTATTTTTTTGCGTTGACTGTTCCAAGTCTCTAAGCTGTGATGGTGTCAACTTCAGGTCGTCCAAAAACTTTTCTTCATGGGTTTTTTTCCATGTAATCATGGTCAAGGTTCAGTGTATTTTGTCAGCTGGCTCGACTACCTGCGTAATGGGCACTGGGCAATCTTGGAGAGCACAACAGTTTACGCAATGGTTCTTGAAATACTCAACATATTTTTCGTCTCTATCAGCCTGGGAACTTCACCAGTGGGCCTGGGGTCAAATCATGTTACATTTTGTAGATGGCCTTTTTTTCGTAATTGCAATTCCCCTGCCTTCACAGGGTTCCCTTTACAATATGTTGGTGGGTGATGAAACATCTGTAAGCTGGATGTGCAGCTTGAACGAATATTGTCAAATTTGTTGCTGGTGAAGTCTAATAGGCCTTGTAGCACATGTTTGCACTGGACATGAGGTCCTACACCAGCTGTGCACTCTCATGGAGTTTCTTCCATGACATTTTCTTCATATTTGATTAAAATATGATATGTGACATTTTTTCGCATTTCTGATGCCCATTACTTTAATGAACTGGTTATTTTCTTCTGCTGCGACGCGAAATGTCAACAAATATATTTCCTCACACATTTTTTGTGCTTGCGTATTATTTTCATTACCTACTAGGGTACAATATCTTTTGAGATCTTGTTGATCGATTGCAGGCAGTGTAAAATCAGCATTTATATCCTGAAATAATTTTGCCTGATGCAAAATTATTTCAATTTCAATATGTAAAGCTTGTAGCATAAATGTTGACTCGAGATTGTTGACCACGTCACCGAATAAAGTGTCGTATTCTTGATGCATGAAATAACAAGAAAAACTGGTCAAGCAAGTGCCAGTCGGACTCTCGCACGAATTTACGGTATTTTACTTTATTGTAGTTTACTGTATTTTACTTTATTTTTAAATGACCCGGTACTGAATAAAAAAGTTTTTAAATGACTTATGTTTTCATGAAATTCGCTTTTTCTGGCCATATCATGAAATAGTCGGCCAGGTCATCAAATGGTTGGCCATCATTTCATGAAATGATCTATCCAAGGTTGGCCATTTCATGAAATGATCTATTCTATGATATGGCTACGAGGCTACGACATATAGGTAACAGCAGATACATTAGGTACTCACCTTTTAACGAGTATTACTTGCCTCCCTGTTCGCTTAGCATTGCGTTTCTCGAGTTCTGCTTTCAGTGCAGATATGGATCAAGAACCGTAATCTTTGTCCATATTCAGAGCAGATCGTTGTCAGAATCGAAGGCAATCAACCTACCGAACGAAGCTGAACAAACTGAACATGACAGCTTTCAATAACAGGTTACGTTCAGCCAGTACACAACCTTTTTACCGAATCTTCTTTCAGAAGGCTGCGTACCTGTACCATCTGAGATCATGGAAACGGCTCAGTCTGAAAACGTACCTATCCCAAAATGCACCCCATGCGAAAAACGTGGCACAATGCACCTTTCGCAAAATGCACCCATTGCAAAATGCACCTATTGCAAAATGCACCTATCCCAAAACGCACCTGTTGCAAAATGCACCTATCCCAAAACGCACCTATCGCAAAATGACCGACTTTCTCGTGGCCCCCCGGGTTGTCCTCCTGGGGGGACCACGAGGAATTTGAATTTGTTTATCGTCCCCCCGGACTCACACTTGACGGCAAATGAAGTTATGATGTGGTAAGCAGTACGTAGGTAGTACATGATATATTTTTTTGCGTGGTGGAGTATGGCTTATACCCAGTTTCTCGTACAAAAACAAGCCATTAATCAACCGTCAAACGGCCGTCAATTTTTTTTGTATGCAGTTTTGACAGCTGAAATTGGTTAGGGACTGTCAACAACGGATTAAATATACGAGAAATATATGAATATATGTTTTTTGCAATTCACAACTATGGAACAGGATTTTTCTTTTTCTACTAATCAGAAAGGAAAATGTACACTTATTTGTGGTGCATATAGATATAATAAGCATCGGACTAATAAAACTGGTAGGCGATGTGTGTGTCGTGATGAATGTATTGCCTTACTATCACTGGAAGAAACAGGAAATACTATAACACGGCAAACAAAGCACAAATGTAAAACGGTTGATAGTAAAAATATTATCCATGAACATGTTTCGTATTTGAAAAAGGCAGTATGCAAAGATTTCAGACCAGTGTAAGGCATTTTGCAATGGGTGCATTTTGCGAAAGGTGCGTTTTGGGATAGGTGCATTTTGCAACAGTTGCGTTTTGGGATAGGTGCATTTTGCAACAGGTGCGTTTTGGGATAGGTGCATTTTGCAATAGGTGCATTTTGGGATAGGTGCATTTTGCGAAAGGTGCGTTTTGGGATAGGCGCATTTTGCAAAAATAAAACTATTCCTTGCGGTACATTTTGAGAAAGGTACATTATGGGCCGGAAGGATGGAAACTCTTTGCATACCATATAATTTACTCTATGACCAAAAAACAGGCCGTCTACAGCGCCATCTGTTAGATTTTGAAAAAAGCCCTCTGAAAGAATCCCATTGAAAGGTTCGTTTATTTTTACTCGACTGCGGCAAAGTCCAAAAGGAGGTTTATTATCTTCTGCCCTAGACAAATATTTTTTGTGCACGAGTTCGACTTCGATGACGTGTACAAGTATATTTTTTAAGTTACTTAGGGACACAGGTTTTTTTTTAAATTGTAATTGGACATTGATTACGGGTAAACTGTACCGATTTTCGTAAATGTTTCTTCACGACAAATTGCCATGAACGGTCATTCCAATTTTAGTCTTCATACAACGCGTAATTAATGATATCTCTAAAATAGGAAATGGTCGCCCAGCAAAAACTTGGATTTTTTCATAACCAAAAGCGCGACAAATTTTGCTGTTTGCTAAAGTCGACGTATTATGAATTACCTGTATACCAAGTTTCATCAGCCTACATTCAGACATTTAGATTATCGAAAAAAAAACAACTTTTCTCGCCCTGCAAAGACTGTTTTGCATTAATAACTCCTAACAAACCAAGTTTCATCTCCCTACAATCAGACATTTAGATTATTGAAAATATTCAACTTTTCGCCCTGCAAAACTGTTTTGCATTAATAACTCCTAACAAAATGACAAATTCTGAAATCACATCGATATTTACAGCACAACATTCCAGGGCAGAATTTTTTGCTAGGCGAACTCACACTTGGATATAAAGGCCGCATCCCCAGATTGTAATTGATGATTAAGTGATATAAGCTCTGTAACAAGAAACAGCATTTAACTGTAATACTTACATAAAAGATATAGAAAAAGAGAATGGAATGCTTTGGCCATGCTCCATTTGGACAGATATGTTTTCCGTAACAAAAACCCCTTCTGGCTGCTTGGTGGCAAATTTGCCCATTTCACTGATTTTGAAGTAAAATAAATAATTGTTTATCAGCCGAAACCATCTTTCCTTGAAAACTGAAACAATAGAAATAATGTTAAGGATAGCATAATAATATTTTTTTTAACTTAAAATAAACCATTTTTTCTGAGATTACAATATGTTTGTGGGTTAAATTATTTGTTTTGATGCACTTATGTCAGAATTAAGGAATTCATTAAAAAGGATATCTTACTTTGTTTTATTCAATTGTCTTATTCAAAAACAAAAACAAAAAACAAAAAAACAAAACTCAGTCGTGTGAATTGTTCTACGGGCAGTAACGCAGAGTGATAAAATTTTAAATAAATATTTGTTATCTACGAAATGCATGTTTTTTTCTTTTTCATGTGTTAGTGTAACACAGGAATCTTTTAAAAAATAAAAAAATAGGTTGTCGATTTACTTTTTTGATTAAAAATGTTTATATAC
Source organism: Argyresthia goedartella (assembly GCA_949825045.1). Classification (NCBI taxonomy): domain Eukaryota; kingdom Metazoa; phylum Arthropoda; class Insecta; order Lepidoptera; family Argyresthiidae; genus Argyresthia; species Argyresthia goedartella. The sequence goes on from OX463810.1 coordinate 21,331,155, forward strand.
CTTAGTGCATTTTACACTCGAAGTCAGTGTTTACAACTACGTATGACTGTACACTTAGTCTTAAAAAAACAACGCCTGTCCATTAAAATTGTTAGTTTCCGATCTCTAATAAAAACAAAACTTCAAGCCGTAGTCTCGAGAACCCAAGTCATAAATAATGTTTTTGTAAGGCGACCTGCCGCGCCACTTAGCACTTAACTTAACTTAACTTAACTAAACTTAACACTTTTTGAGGTCGCCTAGGCTGCCAATCAAATTTTTTAGCTAGGCTGTTCTCAGGCTTAGGTATATCTTAACTAGGACAAGCCTAACTTACGTTTAGTGCAAATGGGGGTTAGACTTTTTTCCCTTGGCGCCCCTTATCTACACCCCAACTAGACTACCTGCATACCATAGACTTTCTATCCACCAATAATTAAATTGGGATTATAATCAGTATTCCGATGTATGCAAATGCTCAGTATAATGATTCGGAATCTGCCAAATTATGCTGGCAGCCAAACCACCAGACAAGACTATCAGCCAATCAAAATCTGGTCTGCGGGAACTCTCAGGCCCAATACAGACAGAAGAAGGCAGGTAAGGTATAAGGCGTAAGGTATAAGGCGTAAGGCATAAGGCGTAAGGTACGATTGATCTTCGCCCCGTTCTGTTTGCAAACGCGGCGAACATCAAACGTACCTTACGCCTTATGCCTTACGCCGTCTTCTGTCTGCGTTGGGCCTCAGACAGATCAGTACTAAGTTATGAACCCCATGAAACTGTATAAGATGTACCTGAATGTTGTCTGTATCCACTGTGGAACACCTTCTTGTAGTTCAGTCGCCCTTCAATGACACAGGGGCGATCGCTGAAGAGAGCAAGCTCACGGATGTTACACTTCATGATAGAGGGCTATGATGATAGCATGAGTACCTTCGGACACAGGAAGCTTTCCACTAACATAATCATCCTAAGCCAAAGGAAACAGTAATTGCATACCAAACCCAAATACGTTGAATAAAAGTAACATTTTATTACACAAAGCATAGACTCAAATCACAAAATTCACAATAAAAAAATTACGCCACTCATTTTGAAGTTTGACAAATGACACTTCTGTCGCGTTCCGAGTCACGCCAACAGAGCCATTATCGGTCACGTGACGTCACGACCATCAGGCCTTCCGAGTGGGAAATGGCGACCATCAAAGATATCCATTCGGAACGCTTTGAAAGCGACGGTAGACGTTGACACTGACAGATGACACTATTATAACCCAACTCTTGTAAGTTAGTCATTTCGAGTCGTAGACACTCGTAACAGTTATATTAGCTTTGTGTTGGGTGAATACGTGAGGAAACAAAACTATTATAGAGCGCCAAAACTCTATGCTGGTTACTGTTCTAAGTTTGATTGCCAGCTCTCAGCGTGACACTCTTGATGGCTCGCTCACTGTGCATTCGCTCAGCGATGATAGCACAATATGGCGGCGTTTGTGATGTCATTCATGACGTCATATCAAACATTTTGGGCTATCGTTGTCACGCTAAAACTCATTCGGAACGACCTCGTAGACGCTGTAATCGATTATGGTGCCATTCGGAACGCGCTGTTCCAAGGTGAGGTGAGATCTGAAACGTTTCAAACACTTGAAAATGACTGCCAGACGGACTTTTATTCACCTTATGTAAAGGAACATAAAAAACCTGGTCTGAGGGCGCTACATAACTTTATCTAATGCAATACTAAGTATAGTATACCCATGCAAATTGGCCGCTTCGCTAATTGCCGAACTTATTTTAAAATCGAAATTACATATTAGAAGTTACATTTTAAATATAACTGGAAAATATAAAATAAATGGAAAGACTTTAGAAAGACCGCGGTTTCCGATGCTTATGCTGATTTTTTCTATGCATTATTAGTGTTTTCTAAGACGATTGCAAAATAACGTCGGAAATTATTAGTTGTCGTTATTTTTTTTTTTAAATCGCCATTTCAAGCATTCGGGATACGTGGGCATGTGGGAGTATTAGGGGAAACGACAGATTTGTCCATTTTATTGAGGTCAGATGTAGTGCAAAGTTCATAGACCTCGAGGTCATCGATCTTGACCTTGAACTATCGCTCATTTTCCCCAGAAAAATCATAATTCGTAATTCTTTATTACACACAAATATTTAAAATGACCTCGAGGTCACCAACCTTGAAACCTAAGGCCACTGACCTTGACCTTAAATTTAAAGATTTATTTAGAGAAACGTGTAAATTTTGCTCTATTTGCAGTTTAATGTTCATTGACCTCGAGGTCATTGACCTTTAGTGCAGTTTTCGCAGAAAATTCTCAGTTTTCTGTCAGAAATGTACTTACGGCATCCAATTTGGTTACGTGAAACTACACGGGGTCGCCTCACTCCACTCCGCTTCGTTCGGCTCCCGGTGGTTCCCGACGTTGTGCACCTGCACCTGGCCCACTTGATCGGGGCCTTTGTGCATGTCCCCTTCGCCTGCACATCTACTTCAGCCATCCCAACTCCTGCACCAGCTGGAGAAGGAGGCCTGGGTGTTCTAGGAGCTCGTGGGTGTTTGTTGTGTCTCCTAGGATAGCCATCCTGGTTTCTGTTGTGGATGGACATGCCAGTAGCATATGCTCTACTGTTTCATCCACTTCCATGCATCCCCTGCACAGGGGGCTGTCCGTTGCACCTGTAATTGTCAAGTGTTTGTTTAGTGTACAATGGCCTGTAATAAGGCTTGTTAGTATTTTTATTTTACTGCGTGGCAGTCTCATTAATTAATTCGTAAATTTATGGTTATACTTGTTTATAAAAAGTTTTGTGTTTTTGCAGTCTTCTCTGCTTGACCATAATAGGTTTTGTTGCTGTACTTTGGCTTCTCTGAGCCTTTTCCGTAGAGCTTCCGCTGATAAGGGCGAGAATGGTGGAGGGCCAATTTCTGCCCCTAATTTTGCTAGCTTGTCTGCCTCCCAGTTGCCCTGGCCACCCTGGTGACCTTTTACCCATTGGACTGTGACCGTGTTTTTCTCACCTAGCCTGTTGAGTGCCTTGTGGCATTCTAGTATGAGTTTTGATTTTATCAACGGTCTTTTTAGTGAACTTAGTAGGGCTGCGCAGTCCGTTTTATAGGTTATGTCATTCCCCTCTGCATCATTTATCAAGTGCATTGCCCCGTGTAGGAGACTCAGTGTTTCAGCTTGAAACACTGTCGTCTCCTCTCCGAAGCTTAGGGAAAGTTTAATGTCAAGCTCCGGCGAGAAAAGACCTCCGCCTGTGTTCTTGCTTTTCTTTGAGCCATCACTGTATATTGTTATGCTTTTGTGATTTGGTATTGTTGGTGTTTTCAAGGCTGTGATTTCATATTTCCTACCGAATAGGAATTCTGTTTTTATGCGATCAATTTCAATAATGGCTTCCGGCACTTCACCGAATGCTTTTTCTAGAATTGTGCAGTGTCCTTTATCTGCTATTTGTCCTTTCCATTGTCCAGTACTGTATAGCCTTTTCGCCGCCGATTTGGCCTCCTGCTGTACGAATAGGTCCAATGGTGGTATGCCTAGCATGATTTCCAGTGCCGCTGATGGCGTTGACCTCATGCAGCCTGTCATGGCTACATATTCCATTCTCTGGAACTGCTGTAGTTGTGTTGCAGTTGTGCATAGTGTTGTTCGTTGCCACCATACCAGGGAGCCGTATGTGATGATGGGTCTCACCACAGCCATATACATCCATCGACATATTTTGGGCTGGAGTCCCATCCTTTCCCTACCATCTTCCTACACTGTAAGAACGATATGTTGGCTTTTTTAAGTGTTGCTTCCATGTGCTTGCTCCAACTTAATTTGTGGATAGTGTTAGTGTTTTATTAAAGAGTTTGGGCAGCCTGTAACTGCCGTGTTTTTTTTTTGTTAATAGTACCATCTCAGTTTTGGCGGGGTTTACTGAGAGTTCGTTATTTTTGCACCATGTTTCTATGTACCGTAGTGCTAGTTGCATGCGGTCAAATATCGTGTTTATAAAAAGGCCGTTCACGAGTATTGTCACGTCATCGGCGTATGCTGTTGAGTAGAATCCTCTTGTGTTGAGTTGTGTCACCAGGTCGTTAGCTACTAGTACCCACAGTAATGGTGATAGCACACCCCTCTGTGGACAGCCCTTGGCCACTGTGCATTTGATTTTATCGCTGATTTCCAGAGAGATTATTCTTGATTCCAGCATTTTTGTTATCCAGGTTATCATGTTAGGGTTGGTGCCTAGTTTCTCCAATCCAGTCCTGATGCTACTGAAGCTTGTTTTATCAAAAGCTCCTTCGATGTCTATAAATATCGCCAGGCACGACTGTTGGCTTAGTATTGAGCTTTCTATTCTTCTGACCACTGCGTGTAAGGCGGTCTCTGTAGATTTTCCCGCTTGGTACGCATGTTGGTTTGGGTGTATAGGGTTGGTTCTCATGGGACCGTCCCTTATAAATCTATCACACACTCTTTCTAACGTTTTCAGAATGAATGATGTGAGACTTATAGGTCTGAAGGATTTAGGTTCAGGATTTAGGTTCTCTCCAGATCCTGGGCATGTAGCCGAGTGCTAGACATGCCTTAAATATTTTTTCACACCTTTCATTCGGAAAAGTAAGTTTTGCTCCACGACGAGAGGGAGCAAAATTCTACTTTTCTGTTCAAGCTACTTTTTTAAATTATTCATTGGCATGTAGCATTTACGCAATGTGCCAATTGAACACAGATCTTAATAAAATAATCGATTGTAATTTCATCGTAGTCGATTAAAAACGAACATGTTTCAAGTTTTAACTTTAACAACGTTGTATGAAAATTTATGATTTTTTCGTAATATTAAAAAAAATGTCACAATAAATTATATGTTTTACTGAAATCAAATCTATCGATAATTGTTATTGTGATATAATGAATATTGATATCCGAAACCATTGTAATATTCGATTCGATTATTTTTACATATTGGTAAAAGTACACAGGAATTTATTAACCTTTCCCTAATCCTTCAAAATGCGCCATTATAAAAAAAAAAGTTTTGTTTACGTTGTTTGATTACTGTAAAAGTGGTGAATGAAAGTATAACTCAAAGTACAATTATTAATTTTTTTAAGAGCATTTAATTTAAATTTTCCTCATAGTCGGTGTGAAAAGTTGTATGTGTCACTTAGGAGCAAAATTTTTTTCGTCATGGGCGTTAACGCTTGAATCCTTCGTTACGCTCAGCATTCTAACTTAGTAGAATCCTTCCCTTCACTCTGGATTCAATAAACCGCCCTCGACGTAAATACATCATTTTGCTCCCTTGAGACACAAATAACTATTACAATTCTTGGTACAATGAGCTTTTCTCCCCATTGCAGTAGGGCTGGTATTAAACCGTCTGGTCCTGGTGATTTATATGGAAGGAAAGAGCTGATCGCCCATCTCACCTTCTCTTCATTTATCAGGTTTTTTACTTCCACCCATGCTTTCGGCGGGGGTGTTAATGTTTGCGAGGAGCTTGGTGTTTCCGCCGGTGTCTCTACCTCTTTTGCGGGTAAGGTTATACGCCCCGGGAAATGCGTTTGTAGCAATACACTACAGAGCTCTTCTTCGGTATTGGTGTATTCTCCATTTGGTTTCTTTATCGAACCAGGTTGGTGTTGTGGGTCTTTACCTATTAGCTTTTTGATTCGTGAGGCCTGCGACTCGCTGTTTATCGAGCTGCAGACATTTCTCCACGATTCTCTAAAATTGTACCTAGTTTGTTTTTTAAACTGGTTACGTGCTTTTTGAAAAGCTTTCCAGTCGTCCTCTGCCTTCGTATTGATGGCATGATTGAAAAGCTTTCTCATGTTAACCCGCATTCTCTCCAGTTTGTCGCACCACCAGCTGCCTTTAGATGGCTTCGCTGTCATTAGAGGGGAGGATTTGTTGTAGCTCTCATTTATCGCTCCGTTGAGTTGAATGACCGCTTATTCTATTTCTTTTGTTGTCTCCAGTTTGATGTTGTACTCAGTTCTAGATAAGTCCGTCTCTAGGTGCTGATAATACTCACATAGGTATGTTGGTTTTTCTAGGGTTACGAAATTGCCTAGGTTTTAACTTTATATTCTTCAGGCCGAAGGTGATCCATCTGTGATCCGAACATATATATATATATATATATATATATATATATATTTTCCTCCTTTCAGCCATTGTTGATCAGGCTAAAATCCGCATGAATTGTTGATCAGTCTTTACCCGCTATTACTCAGGAAGTTTTGAGTATATCGTGCTATAATAGCTATATAATAATTATCCTCCTTGCGACGACGCCGTGCCTAAGTATACCGCAAAGCCTCTATCTCGTCACCGACTGACACGGCCATTGTTGATCTTGTAACCGCCTTTTTTTACATTAAATGAAACTTGTATTTTGAAACTGGTGCAGCGGAGCGGCAACGTCGCAAAAATGAAACGGAAGTATTAATAAAGTAAGTTCAGTCAGTCGCACTGTCGCAGACTTCATAGTTAGTAATCAATTTTCCTGCGGTGATTTGTGTTGCAGTGGAGGACGTGTTTTTAAAGTATTTTGTTAATATGTAGGTACTTAGATAAGTGAATGAAAGTAGATGAACATTTCTCCTGCTGTTAACGTTTTGTAGGTAGATACGGTAGGTAGATCTGCATTGTCATTTTTGTGTGGGAAAATGACAGTTGATTTATCCTAACGCTCGTTCGAAAAGTTACATAGTTAGTTACCCCATGAGAAACTTTAGATAAATTCTATCTTAATTTCGGAGTTGTTTTTTTTAAATTCCTTCTTAAATAAAATAAATTCGTGTGGTGTGAATTGTATCGTCAAAACATAGATTTTGGTGAAAATGTCAAGTAGAGTGAATGTGGTGAGAAGATGAGAGGTGTAGTGAGTCTCTGAAAGTATGTAGAATAGTGCCTGTTAATGTGTTTGGGGAGGGGGGGGGGGGGAATTATGATGTAGTCTGTGCATTATTTCATTATATTTTTATTCATGATTTACAGTGTGTATGAGACGATTTAAAGTAATGTTTACGAGCTTAGAATAATTTCTGACTAAATTAGATTGATAAATTAAATTAAATATATAATAATAAAACTGAATATGTAATTAAATCGGAAATAAATAAATACGAATCATTGTTTTTTATTTAGATTTTTATTTTGTAATTTTGAGAACTAATTCTGTTGCTTTATAGTCCAGGGTTTTGAGCCATTTTGAGACAGTGGTCTTGCGGTCGGGTGATACCTTTGGATTTAAAATTAAAATTTTGTTAACTTTGTTGTAAATTATACTGGACTGTATGTTGTACTGTTTAAGAGCGAATACTGTTTTGTGTGCCTTGAGATAAGTGCATTTGAAACAAAATTAATACTAATCGCAATAAAAAATACAGTGTCAATCATCCCTTTTGTAAAATTTGACGTGAGGCGCGTGATGCAAATACCCTTCGGCATCAGCCACGATTTAAAATCACATTAAAAAATATTTTTTAAACACATGCAACGAAATGTCGTCACAACGTGCGCTATACTAGGCTTGGAAGTAACACGTTGCGGGCCGCTGTCTAAACAAGTACTGTAATGTAATGTCATACAACATTGCGGGTAATATGGGCAGGAAGTAATATTTTTAATTTTATACTCGGAGCAAAAAACATCAACGGACGACGAAATTACGATAAGTATTTTTTTATTTCATTGCATGTGTGAGAAAAACACTATACATGCCTCTGGCCATGAATAGATCTTGCCGGCTTCGTATTCCTATCCGGTCTATACCTATTCAGCCGGCAAGCCCTTCTTTCCCGGTGTCTGCAGTAATGTACTATTACACAGACGTTAACTTAATATTAAATCCTTTTTTATTATTATTTAACATGTTTTATAGTATAGTATTCTTATGTTTATATTTATTCATAAATACGTAAATTTATTCATAAATTCATAAATACGTTGTCAGATTATGAACACCGTCCGTTTATAATCTTACTCGCGATATTATGAACTGTCAAAACCTTTCACAATTTAGCGCATGATTTTTCGTTAGTTCATAATCCAATCCGTCAATGCCAAATTGTGAACATTAGATCAAATTGGCAGGATTGGGAACGCATATTGTGCGCTTTGTAATACTTTATTGCACAAAGCAGTGATAACAAAACAAATATCAAGGAAAGAACATGTACAAAGGCGAGCTTATCTCTATCAAGAGCTTTCTTCCAGCAAGCCTAGAATGGAGAGGAAAAAAATAAACTAAAGGTAGAACATAGTTCTACTTAGTACTCTACTCAACAATATATTTTTATTGTTGTGTAGAGTACTTCTAGTACTCTACAAAACAATAAAAAAAAAACTAATATCTTCATAATACTAAAAACAATGCTATATACAAATATATACATATACAAATATATAACAATACTAAAAACAATGCAATAAACAAATAGATAGTGTTCTTTCAAACGACTATTAAAAGTGTGAATTGACGGACTGTCTCTGATGGCACTGGGGAGTTTCTTCCAGAGGCTGATAGCTCGTAGTCTGAACCCATTCTCATAAACGGCAGTGTTATGCTGCGGAGTTGTAAGTAGTGACCGAGTGTGAGATCTCCGTGGCCTATCCGAAGACAGAAAAACGAAGCGATCCCGTAAGAAGCCAGGATAGCGAGGATTACATAGAATATTGATGAGGATATGGGAATCCCGTCGAAGGCGAATCGGGAGCCATTTCAACTCCCTGCGATACTCTGAGACGTGGTCTAACTTGCGCAGACCGAAAACAAACCGAATCCCGAGGTTTTGAAGTCGCTCGAGTTTGTTCAGTTGCTCTTCATTTGCGCTTTCCCAGCAGACAGCAGCGTAATCGATCAGGGGAAAAGAAGAAGAGACTGGGCAAGCGTGATTTTTGTCTGACGAGACAGGAAGGTTTGAAAATGCCTGAGGGAGTGGAAACTGGTAAAGACACGTCCACTAACCTCGCTGACATGCTCTGACCAGGACAGCTGGTTATCAAACATAACTCCTAGATTTTTGCCTTGGTGCTATATGAGATCACGGTTCCATCATAGGTTACAGGAGTAATAGAAATATGCTGTAACAAGTTAAGGGAGTACCTGGAACCAATAATCAAAGCCTGTGACTTAGTAGGGTTGACAAGGAGACCATGAGCCTAGGCCCAAACCCTGGTTTTCCGAGATCGGCATTTAATACTTCTACAGCTGGTGCCATATCACAGGGAGGGAAATGGCGGTATATAATTGGAGATCGTCGGCGATGGAGATGGTATGATGAGGAGAGGACATCTGAGGTGTAATTAATGAAGATATAGAAAAGGAGAGGGGAGAGTATTCCACCCTGGGAGACTCCTGCAAAGAGTGATCTCTTTGCAGGAGTCTCCATTCACCATCCAGTCACCATTCCGTTGAAGTCGTCTTCGACTTTATACGTTGCTGGCGACCTCTCAGATAAGAGTCGAACCAGTTAGCAGAGAGGAGGACACGTTCAGGGACTTCAGTATCTCAACGACAATGTTGAAATCGACGCAGATAAAGGCGCTGCTGAAGTCGAGCAATGCTATTACAGTAAGCTGTTTCTCATCCATTGCTTGCTGAATTATTTCTGGCCGGTTTGCCTTTCGCGCAACTGAAGCAACCTAAATAACCTAACCTATCTCGTTTTTGTGTATGCGGTCCGTAGCACGCCGATTTTATATCAGTTCACAAATTGACGATTCGACATTGATGGTTTATAAACTAACGAAAAATATTGCGTTAAAATGTGAACGGCTATGACAGTTCACAATTTCTCGAGAGTTTATAATATCGCGAGTACGATTATAAACTGACGGTGTTCACAATCTAATGGTGACATAGACATGTTTATGATGCTGCCTATACTTAATAAAAATCTTAACTTAAATACTTAATAAAAAATAAAAAACTTACAACCCGTTTACTATAAATTTGGAGCTGGCGTCGATGATTATCGGTTCCGGCGAGGTCTTTTTAATCAAAATGTCTGTGACATACACGTCGGTATTTATAGATATATGTGATCATTTTTGGAAGGTTCAAAATATCGCCGCCGACAGCGTACAGCCACGAATTGATGCCAGCCAGCTAATTCTTTTTTCCCGGATTAGGCAACTTATCTAGAATGTCCTTGGATTCTAAAAAAAGATTTAACGAAACCCATGAGTCCCCTGGTCTGGGCTGGGACCCATTTCACAAAGTTTTGTAACTCGTGCTACAAGCATAAGCATATTTTAAATTTTATTTGAAAGAGGCTTTCGTTTCTATTAATAGTTACAATCATTTATGTTTACATACACCTACATACCCCTACGTTTTACGTATTGCGTGCTAGCAAAACTCAACTTACGATGAAATTAATTTAATTTGTTTATTAGTAACTAGCTGTTGCTCGCGACTTCGTCCGCGTAGACCTTTTTATCATCTAAGATAAATGATTGCTCTCCATAAAAACTTTGAACCCTCTTTGAACCCCTTCAGGGGATAATTTGATTTCCCACTGCGTCATTGTTTTTTAATGATATTTAATGATATTTTATCTACACACGTATCATAAACCCTCTTTACTGCGTTCAAAAACCGCACGTTAGGATCAGCATTATGTTAAAATACTTGGTAAAAACTCGTTTCGTATCTGGAAAACTACACATTATGGACATTCAAATTTCGAACGCCGACGCCCACCCGCGTGCCGTCCCTAGTTTGTTTGTGAAGTTGGTACTGACATTCAAATTTCGAACGCAGACGCCCACCTGCGAGAAGTTGGTGCTACAGAACACAAGCTAAACAACTGCAGAGGCACAATGCCGGTCAAACATGCGGTTCCTGAACACATCAAAGAGAGCTTATGATATGTGTGTAGATAAACTAGTGTATGTAACTGTACATAATTAGGCATTAAAACTCGAGTGATATTATTATGAAACTCGCCTTCGGCTCGTTTCATAAACCCACTCTCGAGTTTTAATGACCTCCATTATGCAGCAGTCACATAAACTACTATTATGCAATAAAGGATATAATAATAATAAATTTAAAAAAAAAGTTGAAATACATTTTCTAGTTTTTAAACAAACAGTCTACAACTATAGAAACACCTTGCTCTTTACACAAACTTTAAAGCCCCTTTTAACACTCTTAGGGTTTTCATTTGAAAAAACTCTGAAATTAGTTTTGTAGCCTTTTAATAAGACCAAAGTTACAAATCTCTTACTTTTAAAATTTATTGTTCTCCATATAAAGTTTGAACCCCTTTTTAACCCCCATAGGGGTAGAATTTTCTAAAACACTGAAAGTACTTTTTATATTGTAATAAGTAATCATTCTTCAAAGTTTTAAGTCTCTAGCTCAAAAAAAGTGTTAACATATTTATTTTAAAACGATATTTTATAGTTTAAAATTCTAATAACTTAAGGATCATTTATTCAACTAATGCAAAAGGTTGTACTGTACATATGTCAAATAATAATCCAAAAAAGAAGTTTAGATCCGCAACGCATGCTTCGTCAGGCGGATACAAAAACAAATCAGCAAACGTCACATACAAACCAAAGGTGTAATTTAAAGGTAGACAAAGGGACGCACCGAATCATAGCTAGCTAAAACGTCCCCATCACGCTAGCAGCGCTACCACGTTGAATTGCCAAAGAAATGAGTTGCACCAGGTACGATTCGGAACGAGGATCACATCCCATTTCGCTGAGACGTCGACTCAATTCCCTGATGAATTCCTTAGCCTCCGTACACCAAGGACCCGCAGTGTCTACTGCAACTGGCACAAATTCGTACATTGGCTCCAAGGCGTCGGTATTTAACGTGCTTAAGCTTAGCCGCATGCTCTGCAGCCGAGCCAGTGGATTCAGATCCGCTGGCTCGGATCCCTCAGGGGTGTGACTCAGGTGGGACGGCGCAAATGTACGTATCTGTGAACACGTAGCGCACATTCTAACTAGGTTGATTTATTAAAATTGAATATTGAATTGAATAATTGAAACTACCTAGTTGTGAAATCCACGCCTCAACCGAAAGGGGTGGGATCTGTGAAGGGTTGTTTTACAGTGGAATGTCACAAAGTAGTACTGACCTTGACGCCGTGGACCGGCATTCGAAAGCTCAATTCGAGGCAGGAGTACGGGATGAGGACCACAAGGGTGGGGGTGTTGGGAGTCGAATCTTACTCGGGTCGCAGCCCGCTGCCGATGCTGTCGTGATGCTGCCGACTACAAGGGTCGCTATCCGAACGCGACGAATTGGTGACCGAACCACTTCAACCTTTCACAGCACGAAGCACTCACTACGATGACGTGAAATCTACTAATTTCTTGACGATTATTAACGAGATTATTGTAAATAACATTCGGCCAAGCTCCGATGCCTGCCGCCGACAATTTTTCCACGTGCAAAGTGACAGCTAGCTAGTCTTTTTTTCTATGCAAGTGACAGCTAGCTAGTGATGTACCGATCACTCGCGGTCGATCCGCGCAACAAAAAACCGGTGCGTTCCGAAGCATAAATATTAAACAGTCACCCGCCCGGACAGGCCCGAACCTGTCCCTAATCAATAGGAAGGCGAGAAAGTGTTGAGAGCGCTCTCTTGAGGACCGAGTCCCCCACCTTGACTTCTGCTGATCGAGGCGTGCCATCCCGACCCGTGTACAAATTGACGATCCGTCCTCGTCTCCATCTCAATGATGGCAGGTTCGCATCCTTAATCAGCACCAAATCACCGACTTGAGGGGGGCTCGTCCGGTCAGTCCACTTAAGGCGCTGCTGCAAGATGTGCAAGTACTCAAGGGACCACCGTATCCAAAAATCTTGAGCCATCTGCTGCAACATCTGCCACCTAGTTAACCGACTTAACCGAATGGGTATTCTGGCAGGGCGTTAAGGGGCTGACCTATCAGGAAGTGACCCGGCGTCAACGCTTCCAAATCATTTGGATCCGAACTGAGCGGGCACAACGGACGCGAGTTCAGTGTCATTTCAATTTTACAGAACAGCGTCGCAAGCTCTTCAAAGCGTAGAGAGGTCTCACCGATGATCCTCGTAAGGTGTGACTTAACCGATTTAACCGCAGCCTCAAAAATTCCTCCCTAATGAGGACATCCCAGCGGACTGAAAACCCATTCAATGCCTCGTCGGGAGCAAGCCGTACCGATGGCGTCCTTGTTACTGTTCAGGAATTGAGTGACCTCCTGCAGATATTGCCTGGCTCCGACAAAATTTGTGCCGTTGTCCGAACGGATTAATGTCGGGAGGCCCCTTCGTAAGACGAACCGATCCACACATGCGATAAATGCCTCCGTAGTGAGGTCACTGACCACCTCCAAGTGGACTGCCTTCGTGGCCAAGCACACGAAGACGCACAGGTATGCCTTCACTAATCTGGCGTTCCGTAGCTGTGAAGACTTGACCATGAATGGTCCCGCGAAATCCGTTCCGACACCCGCAAAGGGCCGGATTTCGTTAACCCTATCCGAGGGCAAATCGACCATCTGGGGCTGCATCGTAGCCGCCTTGGCCCGATAACAAGGCAGGCACCGAAATACGACGCTACGCACTAAGCGTCTTCCCGATAGAATCCAGAACTCGCGCTGGAGAAACGCCATCAAGGCGTGGCATCCGACATGCCCATTCCGAATGTGTCGATCCTGTATCAACAGTTCGACTAACTTCCCTTTCCTAGGGAGTAACAAAGGGTGGCGAGCCGCATAAGGCAGGTTGGCATTCCGCAGCCGACCTCCTACCCTCAGCAATCCTTGAGGGTCAATAAACGGGTTGAACCGAGCCACAGCTCCCTTCAGTTTGACGCGTCCGCGTCTCAGAATGTCCAGTTCGGACTTAAAGTGCACCGTTTGCACGTTCCGTACCAATGCGAACAACGCATGGTTCCGTTCCCGTGGTACCAGGACCTGTGTCCGCACTCGTTGCGCCTCAGAATTGCCACAATTCCGCGCAAATCGGAAGATCCAGGCGGTCACATTGACCAGCTTGTCGAGCGAGCTGTACCGTTCCAGCAGGCTGATCTCCTCTTCCGGCTCTGGTTGCGTCGTACAGACACCGACTGTCAAGGCGCCGTTCGCCGAGGTAACGCGTGGACTCATTGGCCAATCCGATTCGGCTTGAGTCAACCATTTTGGACCCCACCACAAGGGATGTCCAACTAACTCCGGAGCGTGGCACCCACGAGACGCACAGTCTGCTGGGTTCATTTCCCCTGGAACATGTCTCCAGATTAAGGGAACCTCCGAAGTCAAAATCTGCGAAACCCGATTCGCCACAAAAATCTCCAGCTTGTGAACTGAATCCTTCAGCCAGCATAACACGATCTGGCTGTCCGTCCAAGCGTAGACCGTATCTTCTAACGCTATTGACCCACGAAGAACCGTCATCGTGTGGGTGACCAGACGAGTCAGGTGAGCCGCTCCTGAAAGCTCTAATTTGGGAATGGTCAGGCGAGTGCGCAACGGCGCAACCTTGCTCTTGGCCATGACCAACCGCACATCAACCTCCCTCGAGGAGTCGACCGTACGCAGAAACACCGCAGCTCCGTAGCCCTTCTCCGAGGCATCGCAAAACCCATGCAGGGTGGCGGTGTATCGTTTGGTGGGGACCAACCTCCGTGGCAGTGAAATCCGATTGATGCCAGGGAGGGTCGAAAAGAACCTTTCCCACTCTGAGCTCAATGACTCGCCGATCGGGTCGTCCCATTTCAGCTCAGCAGACCACAATTGCTGCATAAAACACTTGAGCTGAAATGTTACCGGGGTGATCCACCCGTTTGGATCAAATGTCCTAGCCACCGTTGAAAGGACGTTCCGTTTCGTCCAGACCTTCGGGGAGTCCAACTCGACCCGATACGAAAACATGTCTGGCACCGGCTGGTACTGGACGCCTAATACCGACAACATATTCGGATTTTCCAAATTTTAGAAAATGTGGGGATCCTGCTGGTAGTCATCCGGAAGACCAGACAGTAACTCTGGAGAGTTCGACATCCATTTCCGGAGCTCGTAACCTCCACCCCGTAAGAGCTCAACTAGCTCGTCCCGTCGAGCGAGCGCCTCCTCTACGGAATCTGCACCGGTACAGATATCGTCCACGTAGAGATCCTGCTCCAGGATCGCTGCTCCTCTAGGGAAATTTAACCGTTCTCGATCCGCTAACTCCCGCAGAGTGCGAATCGCCCGTACGTGTTGGTGTTCAGCTCGTACACCTTGATGGGCTGATCTGGGCTCTCTCGCCACAGTATCAGCTGATACCGTCTATCGTCAGGGTGAATGACCGTCTGCCTAAACATCATCCGGATGTCAGCTACAAACACAACATTGTGTCGACGGAACCGTGTGATAACATCCGCGATGTCATGGTTCAACTTCGGCCCTGAATGCAAACACTGGTTCAGGTTCATGCCGTTAGATGTTGATGCCGATCCATCGAACACTACCCGTATTTTGCCCTCCGGGGTCCTCCAGATCACGTGATAAGGCAGGAAGCAGTGGTCTTCACGCTTCTAGTCGATACCCGAAACCGACATGTGGCCGAGCGACTCGTATTCCCGTGTAGGGACATGCTTATGTCAGCAATATGTAACAGTGGTAGCGAGTGCGCTCTGCTTGCGAGTTAGTCGTTCCGTAATCGCGTTCTAAGTAACTTGTCTCTTCTGTGTTATCCCAGGTGTACCGTGTAAAGCTGAACTGTAATAAAGGATCTATACTAAAGACTAAGTGAATATTATTGACACTCCTAAATTGGTGACCCCGACTCTTTTTTTTCTGGGAATCAGTGCAGTGACAAGTGTATACCTACCTACGAACGAGCGGCGACGGGACGACTCCCGGCTAAGTAACCACGACTTGGCCGGAGTTTCAACGTGGAACAATGAGTAAGGGAGCGGGCCAAGACAAGGCTGGAGCCGCCGCCGGACCCAGCAAAGAAGAGCAACCATCTGAAATGGCGTCAATTTCGGTGTCGGCGAGAATCCCTGAATTCTGGCAGGAACAGCCGCGTTTATGGTTCGCGCAGTTCGAGGCGATAGTCAGCCCCCAGAAACAAGGTGACGAATATAAATACCAACTGGCAGTGTCAAAGTTAAGTAGGGATGCATTACAACAGTGCTCAGACATACTTTATACACCACCAGCAGAAGGGAAATATAATTCACTCAAAGAGAGGCTTCTCAAGGTGTACGAAGAGTCTCCAGAACGACAATTTCAGCGTCTGGTCGGTGAAATGGATTTGGGATCACAGAAACCCACGCAGCTGCTACGAAAAATGATGACTTTAGCAAGGAACTGCCAAGCGAGTGATGAAACAGTTCATAGATTATGGATGGCACGACTACCGACGCCTGTAAGAGCGGTGTTGACAGCGAGTCAAGATCAGACATTGGAGAACCTGGGGACAATTGCAGATAAGGTAGTGGAAAACATAACGAGTGTGAACGAGGTAGCGTCGGTAAGCAGCGGTGCAGCAAACTTCGCGATGCAAGAGATGATGACAGCTATGAACAAATTGGTCCTGGAGGTAGCTTCTCTGCGCGGCGAGATACGTGGCAGGTCACAAGCAAGGTACCAGAGTAGGGGCAGATCAGCGTCAAGGGGCAGATCGCCATCACCTAACAGAACTCCAGAGAGTCCGGACTGGCTCTGTCGGTACCATTTCCGATTTAGATCAAGAGCGACTAGATGTGAGAAACCCTGCGCATGGAAACAACCGGCGGAAAACTAGAAGCAACGGCCTCAGGAGACGTAGGAAATACCGTGCTGCGAGAAAATCGTCTCTGTGTGTACGATCGTAAAAACGCGTTGCGGTGGTTAGTGGATACTGGTGCGAACATTTCAGTTATTCCAAAATCAAAAGTGAACAAACATTTGCGACGTGGAAATGTATCTTATAAACTATATGCGGCAAACGGTTCGGAGATACAAACCTACGGAACTGTGACTTTAGAATTAAATTTAAGATTAAGAAGAGCATTGAAATGGGTGTTTGTAATTGCCAATGTAAGCAAACCAATCTTGGGAGCAGATTTTTTAGAGCATTATAAGCTGTTAGTTGATGTAAGTGGGAAATGTTTGCGAGATAAAATTACTGACTTAAAAACAATAGGAATTTTGGTTGATGATGGGGCTACTACAGTGAGCACTTTCGATGGCGGAAACCCCTGTAGCGAAATTTTGGCTAGATACCCAGACATCACCAGGCTTACCATTGATAATCTTCACGGACCATAAGCCGCTATCATTCGCATTTACAAAGCCCGACAACGGCAAGGAATTAGCTAGAAGAATTAGACAATTAGCATACATAAGTGAGTTCTCAACAGATATACGACATATAAAAGGCGACCTAAACATTGTAGCTGACGCCTTGTCTCGTGTAGAAACAATAGAATGTCCCACTGTGTTCGATTTCGCAGACCTAGCAAGAGCGCAGGAAGCCGATACTCAGATTACATTACTGCTAAATGAAGCGAGCGATAAAAATAGTTATGAATTGAAACAATGTAGCATGCCCAACTCAGACAGCAAGATTTATTGTGAAGTAACTCAGAAAAATATTAGACCATACGTCCCGGAAAATATGAGGAAACAAGTTTTTGATGCGATTCATGGCATCAGCCACCCAGGTATTAGGACAACAAGGAGAATGGTAGCTAAGAGGTACTTTTGGCCAGGTATGAATAAGGATGTAGGCCTTTGGGCCAAAACTTGTATCGCCTGTCAGCGAGCCAAAGTAGTGCGTCATACCAGCTCCGGGATAGGACAATTTGAGAAGAAAGAACGTTTCGAACATATTCACGTCGATATAGTTGGCCCGCTACAGACAACTCAGGAAGGGTACAGGTATGTATTGACAGTTATAGACAGATTCACCAGGTGGCCTGAGGCTTTCCCACTGAAAACAATAACGGCAGATATAGTTGCAAAAACGCTATACGAGGGCTGGATTTGTCGATTTGGAAATTGCAGGGTAATAACCACAGACAAAGGCCGGCAATTCGAGAGTGATTTGTTCACAAAACTGATGCATATGTTAGGGGTAAGTAGAATCAGAACAACCCCATACCACCCCGAGAGCAACGGCATGATAGAACGCTGGCACCGTAGCCTTAAGGCGGCGTTAATGGCAAGGTTATCGCAGACCTCGTGGGTGGACGAACTTCCAACGATCCTGCTTGGGTTGAGAACAGCCATTCGTAGTGATTCAGGGATAAGTGCCGCAGAACTGGTATATGGACAGACAATCACTTTACCAGGTGAAATGTATGTACGGGGTCCTCAGAGATCGTTAGATGAACATGAGTACTTGGAAACACTGCGTAAGTCAATTGCACAGAATAGGCCCCAGCCCAGTTCACACTCGAATTCTAGAACCGTGTTTGTTCATCCGGACCTGAAATTATGTGAGTATGTATTTATTAGAAATGACGCCGTACGCAAGCCTTTACAGCCACCGTATGACGGACCGTACAAAATAGTAAGTAGAACAGACAAATATTATTCGATACAGTTGCCCAACAGAATCACGCAAGTTTCTATAGACAGGCTTAAACCGGCGTATTTAATTAGGGAAGACGAAGATACATTAG
This sequence comes from Argyresthia goedartella, assembly GCA_949825045.1. Taxonomy (NCBI): domain Eukaryota; kingdom Metazoa; phylum Arthropoda; class Insecta; order Lepidoptera; family Argyresthiidae; genus Argyresthia; species Argyresthia goedartella. Next base: position 21,349,794 of record OX463810.1, read on the forward strand.
GCAGAAACCCAAGGGTAGCATTGAGAGTTAGGGGACAAACAAACCAACAGACAATAGACATGCCACCCCCCTTTTCAAATTTCGAGCCAGCGGCAGATTTAGTACCCGCCAGCGAAAAGTGCACACGTAGCGGCCGCGTCGTCAAGCGACCCGTGCGCTTCATTAATTGAGCACACGCAATAGGTATAAGTTTTGAATAGAAAATAATATAGTTTAAATACGGATTTTGTCAGATGTTAAATGACGGATGTTATTGTAAGAAAAATGTTTACCTCAGCGGTCAGCACCATTAATTAGAATAGTCAATAGTTTAAATATAGCTGTGCGAGAGTAAATCGTCATTATTACCGCAATATTGATAAGAGTTACTTATCGGGCCCATAGCGCATCAATTGTATCGAGTTAACAAAATTGCTATTTTTTGGAACACAATGGGTGGAAATCAAAGCAAGCACGAGGAAATACTCATTGCGCAAAACGGAGCTAATAACGCGAGTCCGCGCATCACAGAGGTAGAAACAAAAGTTAATAGTAATTTTGTGATGTTGATGGTGCTGACAGTGGCTGTAGTGCTTATGTATTTGTATGTGGCCTTCAGACTTTACAAGAATCATCTAAGAAAATTGTTTAGAAAGGACATGAATGCAGCATCCCAAAGTGTGTAGCGATTACGAAGTAGTCTCGTAAGTTTTTTTTTTTTTTTCTATTGATTGTATTTGCAAAGTATTGTATTGTATTGTATTGCAATGTATTGAATTTCAAGTCGGGCATTGAAACACATGTACCGCATATGTATGTATCGTTGGCTTGGGGACACAAAAATGAATAGGTGTACGTTTATTTTTGTGTCACACAAGTTAATATGGAATGTACTAAAGTATTTTATGTTAGACTTAAGTGGGTTATCCTCAGTTCAGTTTTGTATAACTACAGTATTTCGTCCCAAGTAAGTTTGATAACGTATTGATTGATATACAACTTATGTGTAATTGTTGGAATGAGTATCAACGTAGGACTTTCGTGGGATTGTGTACTTAGTATGACGCCAAGGAGGTACTCATTCCAACAAGTTTTAACTAACGTATTTAATTGCAAGTGTAATTTCTAATCTTTGAATTAGAAAGGAATACATGTAGACAATGTTTTGTTAAACGGATGTAGGCATAAGCATTGTTATAAATAACAAATGAAACACGATATATATTAACAGAAGGTATATTTCATCATTCAGAATCAGAATACAGTTTTGCATTAGTGTTTATCATTGCAGCGTTGCTCAGAACTTAGAGTCAGCAGAATCATTACAGATAGTATCAGGTATTTTTGCATTGTATTGGACGTTTCAAAGTACAGTCAGTCAAGTAAGTTTTTGCATAATGTTTTGTAATTGTTAAAAATTTCAAGTAAAATTTTTGTTTTTTTAAGAGGGGGATGAGTGTAGGGACATGCTTATGTCAGCAATATGTAACAGTGGTAGCGAGTGCGCTCTGCTTGCGAGTTAGTCGTTCCGTAATCGCGTTCTAAGTAACTTGTCTCTTCTGTGTTATCCCAGGTGTACCGTGTAAAGCTGAACTGTAATAAAGGATCTATACTAAAGACTAAGTGAATATTATTGACACTCCTAAACCCGCATGAAGTCGACGTACTTCTGCCGGAAAATCCCGTCACGCTTCATGCGTCGTTCCATCGACAGAAGCCGCATCTGGGCTGCATGGTGTGAATTGCCCAGCGGTGGGCGATCACTCCGGAATGGAAGGCGTGTGATAAATCGACCTGACCGAAGGCGACCAGTATTGTTCCGATAAAACTGTTCACACTCTTCTTCAACCGGGTCCAACCGGCGGACCGTAGGTGGTTCCTCCACCTCCCAAAACTTCTGTATCACCTCCGAGAGTACAGAACCGAATAAGGGACTACTAGTTGCTAGGCGTGGGGCAGCCGGCATGACCGGACCCATTACCGCATGGCCCAGTCTGGTGTTGACCGAAACCAGACCAGTCGCCTGCAACACGTGGACACCTGGCACTAACAGGTATCCCAAGGCATCGACACCCAATAAAATGTCTACTGGGCCCGGAATATCGAACTCCGGGTCAGCCAGTGACAACCCAGCGACCAACTGTCGCACCGAGGGCGACAACCATACGTGAGGGTGTGAGCCCATCACATTAGGCATGACTAGTGCCGTGACAGTCAGATTCACCGATGAATCCACCCGTGACGAGAGAGTAATCCGACATACTCCCTTAACGGAACCGACTTCCGTGTTCCCAATTCCCCGAATGGAATGTGGATACTCCCTTACCGAAATGCCCAACCGTCTTACAAGGTTGCACGAGACTAAGCACCCCTGGGCCCCCGAGTCCAATAGTGCTCGTGCCACACATGATTTGCCGTCCGAACTCCACGCTATCACAGAGGCGGTGGGGAGCATGACCGTCTGTGGAGTGGCGGCACCCTGTAAGTGGGCGGCGTGTCCCTAGCGGGAACCTCCGCGGGATCCGAAGCCGCTGAGGCCTCCGTCGGCCTCGGAGTAACTCGGCTGCTGATATGCAACCGGCATATCAGACCGTATGTGCATCAAGGGGTCCCAACCCGTATAATAGGCCCCTCGCTGTCCCGGTATCCAACCATACCGGACGGTGAACGGTGTGCCCGGTGCGCACCGTGGATGAATGGGGGAGAGCGGATCCAACCTGGGGCGCTCTAGGAATGGGGGCGACATCCGACTGTTCGCCTCCCAGAGCGACGGGCAGGGTGGCGCAGAAGGTGGTGGACTCCCAGCCTTCGCGCTACTCATAGGTGCCATCTGACACCCGCCCATATCACGCGGTGAGTCAGCGGCCCGAAGTCCTCGCTGACCGTGGACAGCGGCGACCGAACCCCGGCTATCCCGAATGTTATCCCCCGCGCTGCCCCCTTCCCCTCGGGGGGGGTCCCGTCCGCAGGTACCCCAGTCACCCCGTTGGTGACTCCCGTTGCCCGGAGGGGGACTGGGTCCAGCCCTGGTTGGGCCCTGTGGCCGACCAACCAGAGTCCGGGCCTGGTGACCATCCGAAGGGCCTGACCAATTCAGGCACAACACTATGTGGTGCTTGCCACCACAGCACTCACACGGGTACGCGCGCGAGCACTCGCTCAGCGTGTGCGGCCCCAAACAACCGAAACACAATCGATGACGGAAGACTATCTTCCTGCGGGCAGCTACCCTGAGCGCCTTAAATTTGGCGCAACTGGTCACGTCATGACCGGCACTGTCACAGTGCCCACAGCCGTCACCCGACGGCGCGGAATTCAAAACGCCAAATTGTTTCGACCTCCCACCCCCCCGAGGGGGTGGGGGGCGCGGCCCCTCCCGCATCCGCGCGGGTTGGCGCTGCACACTGGCCTCCGTGTCCAGTGTGTCACATCGCCTGCATTCACCCTCCAAAAAATCTGTCAATTGGACAAGTGTGGGCAGTTCCGTGCTACTGCCCCCATGCAGCTGTTCAAACCGACTTTGAACAGCTGCAGGCAACCGTGACAAAACCATATACAAAACAATATATGACCATTGGTCTACCGGAAGACCAAGGTTCTGAAGGGCCTTAGTGGCCACCAGCACAGGGTTGAGCACCTGTACTCGGATGTCAACATCCCGGGTTACTCTAGGGATGCTAAACAGCTTCCCTAGCTGCGCATCAACCAACCGCCGTTTGTGTTGGTAGCGGTCCAACAATATGGACCTTGCTATATCGTAGTTGCCCGCCGTGACCGTTAGGTGATCGACCAACTCCTTCGGTTCACCCCGCAGAGCCATCAATAGTTCGGCCAACTTGTAGGCGTTGTCCAGGTCGTCCCGACCGTGGACCAAACTATCAAATAAATTGATGAAGGCCGGCCACTCATCAATTGCCCCACTGAAGGCCGGAATCTCCAGGTGTGGCAGCCGTCCAACAACACCCTTCGGGGGTGGGTCTCCGTTGCCCTCCCCACGGTCATTCCTTCGCGACCGCTTAATTTTCTCCGCGCGACACTCGATGTCACCCAAGCATTCCATCGCTTGGTCAGCATCCGCGCAGAGCTGTTTCACTGTAGCCACCGAAGCTTCATCAGTAAGCCCGAGAGCTTCAGCCTCCGCAGCCAGCCGACACACCTTCCCGACGCGTGTCATTGCGTCCTCCATACGCTTGAGCAGGACATCATCCATGTCCGGTCGCTCCACATACTGATGAGTATGGGCGAGCCATCTCATTTCCTCCCGGACACCATTCCGCAGTACCGTCAAGGGTGAAGGTGCCATGTTGACCGATTTAATAGATTCTGTTCCTATACTTCACTACCGAACTAAGTATAGCCAGAGACCAGCACTTGCCCGTCAGCGCTGGGCACAGAAATTAAAACTAAGTTGTCAAAACTAAGGCAACCACTATGATTAAATTCCACGCCTTAACCGACAGGGCGTGGAATCTTGGTAGGGTTGTTTTTCAGTGGAATGTCACAAAGTAGTACTGACCTTGACGCCGTCGACTGGTATTCGAAAGGTCAGATTCGAGACAGGAATACGGGATGAGAGGGTAGGGGGTGAGGGAGGTCGAATCTTACTCTCGTCGCAGCCCGCTGCTGTCGCCGTCGTGATGCTTGCCGACACAAGGCGTCGCTGTCCGAACGCAAATTGATCCCCGAATCACTTCAACCTTTCACAACACGAAGCACTCACTCCGATTACGTGAAATCTACTTATTTCCCGACGATTGTTCCGTGCTTATTATAATTAACTTTCCGACCAGGCCCCGATACCTGTGTTAGACAATTATTACAAATAACATACAGCCAAGACCCGAATGCTTGACGCCGACATTTTCCATGTGCAAAAAAGTAACCTCTAACTCGTCATTTCGTTTCTATACAAGTGACAGCTAGTGATGTCCCGATCACTCGCGGTCGATCCGCGCAACAAAAAACCGGTGCGTTCCGAAGCATAAATATTAAACACACTAAAACAATTAAATCCTAAAAATATTTAATATGGTCGCCCTGTGGATGAATGAGAATGCCACCATAAAGCACAATAAAAAATAACACCCAAAAATGTATTATAAAAAAAGCTATTTTTAATATAATGTAGGTAGCCGGGAACCTTCTAGAAGTGGCCTTTCCGATATGACCTGCACTTCTACTGAGGTCAGCAAAATCAGCTTAATACCCCTTAAATAGCCTGACCCTGCTCTGTAAACCGAAATAACACTGCAATACTATAGACCGACCGAATGACTGTTCCTTATGCACACCACAGTAGTTTCCGACTACAGATTTATAATAATCGTCAACTAAATCGTTAATTATACGTTCACTAACCGAAAATGAACCTAAATTGACCACAAGACTCACTCACAAAATGATTGCCGACCAATCTGAGGTACCCACCCTCTCCCAACTACAATGTGGCAAAAAAACAACCCTACAACCGTCCGTGAATAGATTTCCTACTAGGAAACCGCGCCTCTGCTACCAAAATGATTAATCCACGCCTCAACCGAAAGGGGTGGGATCTGTGAAGGGTTGTTTTACAGTGGAATGTCACAAAGTAGTACTGACCTTGACGCCGTGGACCGGCATTCGAAAGCTCAATTCGAGGCAGGAGTACGGGATGAGGAGCACAAGGGCGGGGGGTGTTGGGAGTCGAATCTTACTCGTGTCGCAGCCCGCTGCCGATGCTGTCGTGTTGCTGCCGACTACAAGGGTCGCTATCCGAACGCGACGAATTGGTGACCGAACCACTTCAACCTTTCACAGCACGAAGCACTCACTACGATGACGTGAAATCTACTTATTTCTTGACGATTATTAACGAGATTATTATGGCCAAGCTCCGATGCCTGCCGCCGACAATTTTTCCACGTGCAAAGTGACAGCTAGCTAGTCTTTTTTTTCTATGCAAGTGACAGCTAGCTAGTGATGTACCGATCACTCGCGGTCGATCCGCGCAAAAAAAACCGGTGCGTTCCGAAGCATAAATATTAAACACTAGTATTAGTGCTTCTAGACACACTTGATAAAACACGTATGTTGGGGTTTTTGATTGCTTTATTGCTTGTTTGCTTTGCTTGCTTTGCTTTATTAAAAATTACTTATGCACAAGTTATAAACAACCTATATATTTTCCAAAATAAAGATTATCACATTGCATTTTTTAATTTAAAACTTAGACCAGATTTTATATTATGATTATAAAAAGTAGTACATGATAAAGGTACATACAATTTTTTTAAAAATAACCTAGTATGCCGCCGGCAGCGAAACAAGACTCAAACTACCGGTGGTTAGGGTCGAAGAGTGAGGAACCTCCTAACGATGCGTGCCGTGTCAAGGAGTACCGCCTTCTGCATAAGACCCAGTCATCCGAGCATCCGAGAGTCTCTTAAGGTGTTCGTCGAGACTCTTTTCGCTGAAACCACTGTCGGGACAGTAATCCCACATGGCCGTAACCTCGTGAGCCATGTCAAGGTACTTGCTGAGTTTGTCCGTCTCCTTTCGTCGTGGTTTTGTGATACTTATACCTACCTATATACTTTTAAAGTACACCCTTGTACAACCAGTTTGTTATTATAACAGAAGTAAAAAGGCAAAGTATTAAGAAATTCCACTTTTAATTTATGGTTTTTTTTAATTACTTTTTTTGTTTGTGACCACCGTTGCCGACAACATTAAGCCGTCCATAGTTTCACACGATACGTAATTTTAATGCGAAGTTTTTTTGGCGACTTCCTTAGAACGTAAGATGTTGTGAATATTGATTGTGAAGCAAAGTGGCAACAGCGCACAATAGAAAACAACCTATATAATTATTATTACTCCCCCTCTACTGGAGTTGAGCTTTCGTCCTCGGAGCCGAGAAGCGCCTCGACCTCGTCGGACATCGGTGAGCCAATCGCTAGGTTTCGGATACCTAGCGCTTCCCCCACGCTGCCCGCCGAGGCCCTGCGTGTTGGCAGAGTGTTGCCGCTATCTTCAGCGTCACTCGGTGCGGGCTGCACCTCACTCGGCTGGCCGGCGGGAGCGGGTCTGGACCCAGTTCCGCCTGCCCTCCGCTTGAGCTCCACCTTCACCGAGCCACACTTGTAGCAGACCTTCATCTGCCTTTTCTCCAGCTCCGGGATATCCGACTCGGGGATTCCGAATACCATGATGGCACCCTGAAGCTCCGAGTCGGTGTTTTTAGCTCCCCCTTTAGTAGGCGCCAGCGACTCATGTCGATGCCGCGCTGATGGTTTGCCCTTATCAGTCGGAGCCTCAGCCCCTCGATGTCAGTTCCCTGAACATCGGGAAGCCAGACCACCCCTTTGATGAGTTTTGGCAACTCCGTCATGCCGACCGCCATGAACTGGCAGCCTCCTTCCCACAGGAGGGGGAGGTTTGCTGTCGTCAGCTTAAGCCACGCCACAGATTCTTGGTCGAGGCAGGTGTATTTAAGTCCGCCTTGCAGCAGACGTTGCGGCATATGATCGAAGCCCGGGACAAAATCTTGGGTCAGGTCATCTACCGCTTCTTCTTGTTTCTTCTCCATCTCTAGACGGAGAAGAACGCCTTGTTCGGCCGTCATATCTCGAACGTCAATGGGGACAATCACCATGATCAGGTGCGAGTTCGCAGCCTGGGCATAGGATAGTCCAGGTTGGACTCGCTTGTTCCTTACATTTGGGCCTGAATTACAGGGTCTTTTGAACGGTCCCCTCATCAACTCCCCGTTCGGCGACACCTGGTCATCAGACCTCATTCTTTTTGTTTGGGGTCTGCTTGTCGCGGCCACAGAGCTTGCCCCGTGTGCTTGCTCTGATGACCCCCCCGATCTGCCCTTCCCCACCCCTTTGCCCTTACGGCGCCGAGGCGGTGGATGGGCAGACGGGGGAGGGCCCGAGATTGTGCTTTCCCCAGTTGATTTTTCTTTTCCCGCAGGCACCTGCCCCTCCCCTTGGGCTGGTTGCTGCGAGAATGTATTTCGCCGTGATGCGGCTTGATTTAGGGGGTGGTGCTGTCCCGCACGCGGTCCCATAAAGGGAGCGTTGTGAGCCTGCCTTCCTGACCTTTGGTGTTGTGGTGCTGTCCCGCACGCTTTCCCGTATGGGGAGTGGTGTGAGCCTGCACCACAGTTTCGTTGGTGTTGTGGTGGTGCTGTCCCGCACGCGATCCCATATTGGGATCGGTGTGAGCCTGCGCCACAGTTCCGTGTATTGAGTGTTGGTGCTGTCCCGCACGCGGTCCCATGTTGGGATCGTTGTGAGCCGGCACCTCCGCTTCCGTACGGTTGACGTTAGAGGCGTTCGTGGCCCTACGACGTATGGCCGCGACTATAGCAAGCTCCTCTGCGAGGCGCTGCTTCCTCTTCTTTGTCTTTGAGGCACCACTTCTATCGTGCCTCTTATTTTTTGACTCGTTTATCCTCCGAGGCGAGCGCGTGTCACCATGCGAGCAAATAGGTTGGTGGCCCCCAGAAAACGACCCACCGAGAACCTGCGGGGGGGAGGGTCCAGTTCATTGTGTAAACTTGAACTGGACGCTTGGTCCCATGGGGAATGGGTCCTTCTAGATCACCATGTCAGTCACCCGGAGGCATTCCGGGAGATGTTGACATGTGTGGGTCCGTCAGGCATTGTGACCTAACAAACCTATCTTTAGTATTCAAACAGAAAGTGATCTATAGCCACCAATTCAGTTCTGTGAAACTACATGGGGTCGCCTCGCTCCAAACAAACCTTTCGGGTAATTTTTCCAAACATAACCGTTTCAAATTGTTGGGGGGGGGGGGGGGGGGGGGGGGGGGAAGAAGGGAAGGGTATCCTAACACCCCTGTAAAATATCTAGTCTTTCTAGGAAATGTATGGTTCTTGAGATATTCAACCCAAAACTAACCTAACCTCAAAATGTTTTCCTACTGAAACCGGCCCATTTTTCCACGGGTCCCAGTTGTTCCCAAACAGAAAGTAACTTATTCGGTTCTCTGACATGCTCGGGGATCTCTCCTTTGACCTAGTGTAACCCAAACTTGCTTATGCTTCTGCTCCGGCGCAACGTAGCACCGCGACTGTCCCCGTGCAGCTCGTTGCAGGCTCCCTCACTCGCCGTCGCCGCTTCGGCTTTAGCCTCAGCCCTCCGGCTTCGTTCGTCAGGCCTGCTCCTCACCATCACGCGGCCGCCGCGCTACGCAGCGCCTCCAGCTCATATAAAACACTCTAGTTAGTAGCCACGAGACTGCCCAGGAATAGTATCCTATCCTGACTTATGAATAAAACATGTTATTTATAATAATTTGTGTATTACACTCATTATTTCTTGTAAACATGTACCGTTCCGATCCTAATCTAAAAAAATCGTGAATTATATTCAAAATTAAATAAATACCTTTCCTTCCTAATCATGAAAATAGGACAAATGATTCAGACAACCCCTCTGTAACCAATTTAACTTAATATCAAACTGTTATATTTGCATAGCCAACGCAACCTATCTTTAGTATTCAAACAGAAAGTGATCTATTGCCACCAATTTATTCTGTAAAACTATATGGGGTCGCCTCACTCCGCTCCGCTTCGCTCGGCTCCCGGTGGTTCTCAACGTTGTGACCTAACAACCCTTTCTTTAGTATACAAAAAAGAAACTGAGCCATTGCCACCAATTCGGTTCTGTGAAGCTACGTGGGATTGCCTCGCTTCGCTCGGCTCCCGGTGGTTCTCAACATTGTGACCTAACCTAAACCTACCTTTAGTACTCAAACAGAAGTAACCTATAGAACCTTGTTTCTGGGAAACTACATCGGGTCTCCTGGCTCGCTTCAGACACACAGTAACTTTTAAGATTTGGAAATAAAATAATATCATTTTTTTATTTCATTAAATAATACAATACACTAAATATTACTGTTTCCAAGTTCTTTATTAGATAAATGTATCGATTAACATAGATACACGTAAAACATAGTCATTATGAGATACGATACAAATTAGACACCGTTTCTTAGGCTAAACGCCTCTTAAAACTTGTAAAATTGTTCATACATATTTATTACTATATATGTTCACACATGAAACTATTATTTGTACTCAACTTGCAATGTTGAACACTTTTGGAAATGTAATACTTAAATTAACACATCAACATACGAAGTGCGGTTATAAAGAAAAATATACTACATATTGTCTATTTATTATATACTTTCTTTATAGCCCTAAGCAAACTTATGAAAGGATCCATATGATTATTTCTGCAATGGTGCTGCCATTGGTTGTCTATTAGCCAATCCTCAAAGTTTCCTTTGTAATTTACTTTATCGAACCGCTGCTTTAAGTGGCGCCATTGGCTTTCGATGCCGTAGGTACCTTTCTGACTGAAAACTGAGTTTTTTTTCGAAAACTGCACTAAAGGTCAATGACCTCGAGGTTAATGAACATTAAACTGCAAATAGAGCATAATCGTCACTTTCTCCAAATAAATCTATAAATCCAAAGTCAAGGTCAATGGCCTTAGTTTCAAGGTCGGTGATCTCGAGGTCAATGAACGTTGAACCAAGTCACACATACAATAAAGAATCAGGAATTATGATTTTTCTGGGGAAAATGAGCGAAAGTTCAACGTCAAGGTCGGTGACCTCGAGGTTTGGATGATCCCGAAGAACCTTGCACTACATCTGACGTCAAGAAAATGAACAAATCTCGCACTTACTGTACTTCTGGATATGGAGAAAGCGCTCGACAGAGTATAGCACGAGGGGTTGCTGTACAAGCTGTCGACGTCCCCTGCCCCGAGAAGAACGATCAAAGTCTTCGCCTTTTTCCTGAAGAATCGCCGCTTCCGAGTGATAGTGGAAGACCCCGTCTCCGAGGAACATCCCGTTGCAGCCGGCGTCCCCCAGGGGTTCTGCCAGTCTCCCGCCTGCTACGCCCGATACACGGACAGCATCCCCGTCAGCGGATGCTGCATTCTACGAAGCTTTACAGCAAGACGCGGCACTCCCAGTGAGATATATTCAGACAATGTGACTGCATTTGTCGGCGCTAACAGAATATTAAAAGGACTTAATGGAGAAGCAGTATCAGAATTCACTGTAAATTTAATAATTAATTGGCGTTTCATTCCTCCGCCATCTAGGGATGGCGCTTGGGAACGTTGGTGAGGAGTGTTAAGACTGACTTAAAGGCTACATAAAAAGAGAAAACACCTAAGGAGGAGATTCTGCAAACTCTTCTTCTAGGGGCAGAAAGCCTTATAAACTCCCGGCCGTTAACACATGTACCGGCGAGTCTTGGTGAAGAAGAGGCTCTTACTCTTTCACAGGTCTGAAAATTCTACACAAACTGTCGATACGTGTTTATTGCACTGGTCCAAACAAACTGTCTAAATAAAAATTAAAAGTGATCGGATCAATTGTATTTTTAGACTAAACGAAGCAGTGAAGTGGCCTGATAATTTCCACTAAGACAGTGAACGAAAACAAACGATTATTATTGTGCAATCAGTGATAACAACAATTTGACTACGCAAAACTGTGATGTTTGCGGGTCCTGAGCCAGCAAATATTTTTGTTTTGTCTTATGCCTTTTTATTTCTTTTTTTATATGATCCAACACATCTCTTCTGGCTACGATAAATATGAATGCTACATCAAGTGGTGGCAGAAAGGATAGGGCGGTACCCCCAATACATAATTTTATAGTTAATAATTTCTTTATTGCACAAAAATCATACAAAAAAATCAAGAGTTACATAAAAATAGTGTACAAAGGAAAGCTTATCTCTAATAAGAGATCTCTTCCAGCAAACCAGGTTAACGTGGGAAAAGTTGTTTGCTGAGCAGGGGTAGACCTATGTGTGATGATGATGATGATGTAATCCTGTAATCCCTCATCAGGGACATAGGGCTCGAAGAAGAGATTTCCACTTCTCACTATCTTGTGCGGCAGTTTCCAGGTCCTTCCAGTCGAGCCCAGTTGATGCAGCCTCTTTTTCAACTGAGCGCCTCCAGGTGATACGGGGGCGGCCCGGCCTTCTTTTCCCATACGCTTGCCACGTTAACCCTTGTTTGGACAGATGATTATCTGGTCTTCTCAAGGCATGTCCAATCCAGCGCCATTTCCTCATTAGGATCTCCTTGTCGATCTTTTGGTCAGTCATCTCCCACAGCCTTGCATTTGAGATGGTTCGTGGCCAGCAAATCCCTAGTATCCGCCGTAAGCATTTGTTCACGAAGACCTGTAGCTTGCTTGTTACTTCATTTTTGACGAGCCATGTCTCGCATCCGTATAGGAGGACTGACTTGACATTGGAGTTGAATACTCTGATCTTTGTACGCCGAGTGGTTATGGAAGACGTCCAAACAGGTTTCAACTGCGCATACGTGGCTCTAGCCTTGTTGATGCGCGCCTCTACATCCGCCTCCGCTCCCCCCAGTGGGTCCACGACGCTCCCCAGGTAGGTAAAGCGCTGCACTTGTTCGACCACCTCGCCATTGACATAAATGGGTGCTGCATCAGAGGTGTTTAGGCGCATGTCTTTGGTTTTGCTACAGTTGATGCGCAGCCCTTCTTTAGCAGCTTCGTTTGTGAGGTCGTCGGTCTTGGACTGTAGTTGGTCACGGGATGTGGCGAGCAGACAGAGATCGTCTGCGAAGTCTATGTCCTCGAGGGACTTACTTTGAAACCATGGCAGACCTCTCCCTTCTTTACTGGTTACTCTACGCATCACATCATCCAAGACAATCAGGAACAGCAGCGGCGACAACAAACAGCCTTGTTTGACTCCGGCGGTGACTGTTATCGGGTCGGTTAGCAGGCCCTGGTGCAACACTCGGCAAGAGGACCCCTCAGGACCTATGTGTACGATGTATAAAATAATAAATAAAATCAAATATATAATTACCATAATAATATACTAAATTCATATAATATACTACAACTTCTATTGTTTATACTATACTAATGAAGTAATAAATATTTACATACTACCTATAACTCTCAAGAGAGAGGCAATGCTTCTTCACACGACTTTTAAATATATTCATTGTAGGACTGTCCGTGATGGTGCAGGGACAGGCATTCTACAGCCGAATGGCCCGGGTTCTAAACACGTTCTCATAGAAAGCAGATTGTTTGAGTAAAGGTAATAAGAGAGCTGGGTATGGACAATGGATTCAAGGACTTTGGAGAGAATGGGTAGGATTGAAATAGGACAATACTCTTTAAAAGAGGCGGAACTGGAAGTTTTAGGGAGCGGGACACTAATGCTTTTTCCACTTGGGGGTGAAGATGCCATTCGGTAGGGAAAAATTATAACGTGTGTAACGTGTGTGTGTGTGTGTAGCTGGCAGTAGTTCATCCAGGATTGTAAAAAGCATTTTAAGGCAGATGTTATCGTCACCTACAGCTTTCGAACTGACTACTAGTACAGCCTTCTTGACCGCATATATTCCAACATTACTCAAGTTGAATGGTGTAGTGTCGAATTAGGACTTGAGTTGAAGAGTGGCCTGTTTAACCGTGGGATCCATCACAACAGGCAGGGCAGAAAGGAACTGGTTAAGACCGTTGAGATCTACATTACTAGCATGTAGGTCCTGAAACTTACCTATGCCAAGGGTTTTTAGAAACTTCCATACCTGAGCTGGTGTATAACTTTCAATACTCTCGTGGAAGTGCCGACGTTTACCATCACGACGACGAGATGGTTACCTGCATGATACTGGTTCAAACCCTAAATGAAAACTAAATGTTATCTTTCCCACATTTTTACTATTTTTATTTTTCGACACCTACTGAAGGACAAGACGCAGGAGAAAAATGGAAAACAACGTAACAGTAAGAAAACATAGACATATGATGAATACCTCTTTAGATAAAAATATTTTGAACTCTGTGGATTCGACACCAAATTCAATAAAAGTTTCGAGCCTGCCAGATCTTTCCTCCTATGCACATAACGAAGAGGTAGACGGGTATATGTTTAGTTTTTTGTATAAGAATGGGCGTAGAAACTTTGCTGATCGATAAGCAAATGCAGTTCTCACCTGCGGATTTGTTATTAGCCTGTCTACGCGCCTCTTATTGTCATAGTAGTGTTGGTCAAATGGTGTCCTAGAGTGTTGATTTGTAATGAAAATTTGCGGATAGTTAGAACTTTGCATTGTTCGTATAGGTCTGTTGTTGATGTTCTCTTTTTATCGAATGTCATTACTTTAAGAAGGGACCTCTGGGCTCTCTCTAGTTTGATTATGTGGGATGCCACCTTGCTCATGCTCTTTGTCTCACTAGAAGACGGCTTTGGCTTGGGAGGACGTCCATCATTAATCCATTTAGCGCATTGTTTCACCATGTTACCAGCAATCTCGCAATATTTGCATTTGAAAGGCTTTCTATCATTTCTTGCAACATATTTATTTGCTTTATCTAGCAACAACACTTCTTCCTCACAATTCGTACTTATAGAACTCTTCAAGGACAGTGATGTTTCGTGCGAACAAAACAGGCTTGTCAGTTTATCTAGAGTTCGCTCGGTAGCAGACATAATTTTCCAATTGGAAACAAATAAAAATATTTCTCGGGCGAGGTCTCCAAGATTTTGTACTGAAAGAACAGTTCTGGAAGCTCACTTTTGAAGTTCTTATAATTTTTCATTTCACGACCTAGCTCTTGCCACAGATTCTTCAGGTTAGGTATATGTGCAGTATGTCGTCTTTCGAATCCTTGTTATATTGAAAAAATGGCATGCATAAATCGTACGATCGCTCTTCGTTTGTACCTTCGTACAGCCGATGCAGCTCGACCCATACTTCTCGCTAGCACTGGAGAATCTCATTACCTTCTCTATGTTCTCCTCAGACAAACTTGTCATGATCAGCAAGTGTGCTGCACACGCATCTCTCTCATGCTTCTTAATATCACCTGCTGACTTGCCTTCCTTTATGTGGTCTTCCTCTACTACCCTAAGAAGTCCTGAGCCTTTGAGAGCTATTTTCATGAGACATTTCCACGTAATCCAGTTTTTCCTATGAAGCTTTGCAATCTGTATCTTAGCTGAATCGAATAGAAGATCTTTTTAGTCCTCTAGTCGGCCATTTAAGTTTACCGATACAATTACTTTTATTTCGAATCTTATATATTGGAAATCATAGTTTGTAGAATATTATTATAAGCTCATGGAATATTGAAAAACTTTCATTAATATTTTGTGCATTATACACATCAGTCCACGAGAGACTTTGAAGGCACTCCTTGAATTCATTTATGTTTTCCAGGCTATAATCTCTTTTAAATATGAACCAATCTTTGGGGGATAGTTTTTTCTTTGTTACCGTGAAGGTAAGAACTTGTGCTATATCATGGTCTGACATTCCTAAACGATGCGTTCTTCCTTGGGCTCCGTTGATGTTGCTAGCAATGTGGTCAATGCATGTGTTTACTCTAGTTGGTGTATAAGTACGTCATTTTAGTCGTGGTTTTCCAAAATACTATTTAGTTGTCTTGCTCTTTCATTGTTTCTATGTTATAGTCATCTGCTATGATTACTCTTCTATTTTTAAATTTATGACGCAGCTTATATAAAAGTAAATCTAGCCTGTCCAGAAACGCTTTCTTGTCTTAGTTTGGTACTGAGTATAAACATACTATCATGCACTCAAATTCTGGAATTTCAACTCAAACAGGAGATAGATTGATAAATCTCCCACAATTTCAACTCATTGGTTTCAATATAATTCCTACTAAGAATAGAATAGAATAGAATTCCTACACGGTTTTTGTTTGTACGGCATTATGAAGCATCTTTATCAACAAGCATCAACCCTTTAATTTGAATATTCTTATAACATTCTCTCTTTTTGCAGCAGGCAGATTAGGTCAATATAGTTATCTGATTCTTGGAATTCATGTAATGCTATCTGTAGGCATCTTTGTGCTTTTAAATCCCTCCATATTTTGATGCAATAATTTTACTTCGGACTTATTCTCGAAAAAACTTTTTCGATGAATTCTCCGAGGTATTACTTGCAGTCTTGCTTTGCCTTGCATCAAAGTAGTAGGGGATTGTACCTTTCCTTGATTTACAATTAGTGAGTATAACTTTCGTTTTGTTTTCATTACATTGGATTTAATTTCTTACCTAACTTATATACAAACGTCTCCGTAATCGTTGCACCCGTCTTTGTCGAGATGCCAAACGCCGCCATATCTACGAGAGTATTGAGAGTTACACTCCTGCACAGGTTTGGAAGTTCCTGAAGACCCTCGGTGTTGGTAAGTCCCAGGACGAAGTAACCGGTAGTGTCGACCTCAACGGTCTCAACAAATTCTTTGCTGTCTCCCCTGTCGTGATGGACCCCCCTGTCAAGGATGCTACCATTCGTTACTTGCGCACCAGAAAGACATCCAGTAGCTAGTAGTAGTAGTTGGCGCAGTAAAGAAGGCTTTTCTAGCAATATCGTCAAAGGCTATAGGTGATGACAAGATCTGCTTTCAGATGCTTTTCAGTGTACTTGATCATTTGTTACAACCCATAACGCATATAATCAATGCGTCGCTGAGCGAGCACTGCTTCCCGAGCCAGTGGAAAAGAGCATTAGTGTTACCCCTACCTAAAACGTCTAACCCGTCCTCCTTCAAAGAGTTCCGTCCCATTTCCATCCTACCAATTATTTCCAAAATCCTTGAATCAATTGTCCACACCCAGCTGTCCTCGTACCTTTCCTCCATGAATTTACTGAACCCTTTTCAGTCTGGTTTTAGACCGGGGCATAGCACCACCACATCACTACTCAAGGTAACTGACGATATCCAACTGGCAATGGATAAGAAGCAGCTGACAGTCCTGACTCTCCTAGACTTTAGCAGCGCCTTCAACTGCGTCGACTTCGATATACTTGTTGAAATCTTAAAATCGCTTAACGTCTCTTCACACTCGGCTCGCTGGTTTGACTCTTACTTGAGAGACCGCCAGCAGCGCATCAAGTCTGAAGAGGTCACTACAGAATGGTGCAAGCTCTCTACAGGTGTTCCGCAGGGTGGCATCCTTTCCCCTCTTCTCTTCTCAGTTTTCATCCATTCCATCTCGGATGTATTGTCTTCCTCGTATCATCTTTATGCAGATGACCTTCAAATTTATCGGCATTTTCCCCTGTGTGATCTGACTTCGACTGTTGAGGCTTTGAATGCTGACCTCGACAACATCAGGAAATGGTCTCTTTCGTATGGGCTATTAGTTAAGTTTAGGGCCTTCATCAGGGACATTGGGCGTCGCTTGAGGGACCGAGGCCATGACTACCGCTCCGGAGAATTCCTGGTGCAAAGGGTCTCACTTGCTGTGCAGCGCGGCAACGCTGCCAGCGTAATGGGTACCTTTGGTCCGGGAGCGTTCTGGGGTGGTTTATTTGTGTAGTTTAATGTATTTTAGATTTATTTATTATTTAAGTAGGTTATTATTATTTGGCTAAGGTTTGTTACTTCTAGCAATTTTAACTCTGTACTTTTTAACAGCTATTAGTCAACCCGGACAAGTCTCAGGTGATGATACTAGGTACACGGCAATTACTTGATTTGTTGAAGAATAAGTCCGTTGATCCCGTTCTATTTGACGGTACCATTGTCAAGTATAGCGAGAAAGCCAAAAATCTTGGCGTTGTTTTTGACAATCTATTATCCTGGTCGCCCCATGTTTGTGAGGTCAGCAGACGAGTCTTTGCATCCTTTCATTCTCTTCGGCGTTTGCAGTTCTTCCTGCCTAGGCAGACTAAAATCATGCTAGCTCAGACCCTTCTTCTGCCTTTAATAGACTACGCCGATGTTTGCTGGGCCAGTGCGAACGAAGATCTACTGAACAAACTCGAGCGACTCCAAAATCTCGGGATTCGGTTTATTTTCGGACTTCGTAAGTACGACCACGTGTCCCAATATCGTAGGGAATTAGGCTGGCTCCCGATCCGACTTCGTCGTGATATGCACATTCTCTCCTTCCTCTTCAATATTTTGAGAAATCCGTGCTACCCTGCATATCTTCTTGAACGTTTTGAGTATCTTTTCTCAGGGGATAGACTTCGGAGATCTCACACGGTGTCACTTTTGTCAATTCCTCAGCACAACACTGTTGCTTACGAGCACTCGTTTAGGTTAAGGGCAATACGTTTGTGGAATGCACTTCCTTGCGCTATAAGGGATTGCAAATCCTTGGTCACTTTCAAGAAAAAATTGAAACAGCATCTCCTCTCTTCCGAATAGTGGGTATCTCATAGTATTTATGTATATCTATTTATTTATTGTATTCTATTTATTTATTTTATAGTAATTACGTAGGGTGTATTGTGATTTATTTGATAGTATATTTATTTTATTTATTTCTTTTAACTCTTAATTGTACACTAGGACTACCTCTCTATATTTTATTTTTCTCTTTTCTTCACAGGTTAGCTGTAAGAAATTTCTTTTTAGAAATAAGCTCACCTTTGCATACTGTTTCTGTTATAATTTCCACTGTGTTTTCTGTGCAATAAAGGATTATTATTATTATTATTATTATTATTATTAACTTAGTTAATCATAGAGAGATATTGTTGCATTTCACCTGGTTTAAGATGGTTTTAGGCATTTTTTCAGTGATTCTATTAAAGTACATGAGCTAAAATTATTGCTTATTAACTTGAGACGTTGGTTTATCGCATGTTCATTTAAATATTGGCTCACTGCTTTGCCAAGTATAATAACTCTAACTTTAATCTTGTTTAGGGTCTTAAGGATATCACTGAGTTCCACAAGGTTTTGCGTTTTT
Source organism: Argyresthia goedartella (assembly GCA_949825045.1). Taxonomy (NCBI): domain Eukaryota; kingdom Metazoa; phylum Arthropoda; class Insecta; order Lepidoptera; family Argyresthiidae; genus Argyresthia; species Argyresthia goedartella. The sequence continues at coordinate 21,368,571 of OX463810.1, forward strand.
TCTTTCCTTTATTCCTTCCAAGCCTAGGTACGATGTTATATTTAGCCTCTTCTTCTGCAATGACGTCTTGATTCTTAGGTTGTTCGTCCATGGTTTCTGGTTGGTCTCTTCCGTTGTTGTTTCCTTCAGAACGGAGGTTACTTTTGACGCTCTTTGATGTGGTGGGTGTCAAAGTATTGACATTAGACTTGGGTTGAGTGAGATCCCGGTCAAGAGTATGCGTTAGGGACTTCGATCATCAGACATTTCCAAGCGCTTAGCTCGAACGCGTCCTTTTCGAGAAAAGGAAGGTACGTACGGTCACTATTTTTTGTAAGATGAAAATGTAGCAACTGATTGATTGTATTTTAATCAGTAAATCAATATTTTTCTCTTGTTCTTGCAGTTTATTTCTGACTATGGTTATCTTCTAATTATAATTCTATTTCTTTATGTGCGCTTTTCAGCTCTTTCTGAAGATTGTCTATAACGATACTTCGTCTTATATATAAGTTCGTCTACCTCTTCGTTATGTGTATAGGAGGAAAGATCTGGCAGGCTCGAAACTTTTATTGAATTTGGTGTCGAATCCACAGAGTTCAAAATATTTTCATCCAAAGAGGTATTCATCATATGTCTATGTTTTCTTACTGTTACGTTGTTTTCCATTTTTCTCCTGCGTCTTGTCCTTCAGTAGGTATCGAAAAACAAAAATAGTAAAAATGTGGGAAAGATAACATTTAGTTTTCATTTAGGGTTTGAACCAGTATCATGCAGATTCCCATCTCATCGTCGTGATGCTAAACGTCGGCACTTCCACGAGAGTATTGAAAGTTATACACCAGCTCAGGTATGGAAGTTTCTAAAAACCCTTGGCATAGGTAAGTTTCAGGACCTACATGCTAGTAATGTAGATCTCAACGGTCTTAACCAGTTCCTTTCTGCCCCGCCTGTTGTGATGGATCCCACGGTTAAACAGGCCACTCTTCAAATCAAGTCCTAATTCGACACTACACCATTCAACTTGAGTAATGTTGGAATATATGCGGTCAAGAAGGCTGTACTAGTAGTCAGTTCGAAAGCTGTAGGTGACGATAACATCTGCCTAAGTAAAGTTATGAATAAAATTATTCATGTCGAAATATAAAATAGCATCGCTGTGATGACATGTTAAATTAAATAAATGAATATTCATTCTATGCACAGATTTGTTCTGTAGTTCTGTCAAATTATAGGCATATGGAATATTGCATAGTATTATTTGCATTTCATCCTACTATGTGAGTCTAGAAATGTTTCAACACTTTTATTCAAATCATTCCGACTAATGTTTGAATGATTTCCTACCATAATTACAATAGTGCTGTACTCATCATAGATACCGCGATTAATTATCTTCACAAGATCTACAAATGAACTATTTGGACAGCAAATGTTCGTTACTTTTTGCTTAAGCCGGTAATGTAATAGAGGCCCAAATCCTGCACCTACTTTGTCGGAGAACAACAGAGTTTTTCTCTGAGCACATCTTTTGGTAGCTGGCGGTACACGAGTGGAGGTGAGTGGCGGGACACACGTGTTGGAGTGCGGTTTAATGCACGTGGCGGCGGTTGGCGCGGTTGCGAGCGTCGCAACGTGCGCAACGGCGAACGGCGCGGCCCTCGGGGCAGCGTGCGGCATGACACACGCCTCAGCAGGGACAGCGAGTGGCGCGGTGCTCGCGCTGTTGAGCTGCGCGGTGCCTCCTCGTCGACGACGGCGACGCTGTTTTTTGGTTGGGGCAGCGGTGGACGCTGCAACACTCTCGTTGAGGGGGGTCGAGACCAAAGTTAGTGATGTGGGCTCGTCCTCCTTGCTGGTTTCATTCTCCTCGTTCTCAATTAGAATGCCCACCAATTCCGAATTCTGGCTTTGTAGCTGAACTAACTCAGACGTCGCGGCTCTGAGTTTAGGTACGATGGACCGGCCAACCCGACCGACGGGAATTCAGTTATGTTGCCGCTCGATTGGCTCGCAGTCGCCTCGCGCGCTAGCCGCTCCTCATAAGCAATTTTTCTGTGATTTTTGCAACAACAATGACTTAAATACCTAACATTTTAGGGTGTCTAAAGTTTCACATTGTTCACAAATAAAATTCGATTCCTTTTTAATTGAATACCTTTTTGTTTACCTTAAAATAAACACTTTAAACCCAGTATAAAACAAATTTTAATTACGTAAGTAAGAAGGTAGGTACCTACTGCAGCGTGAGCTCGCAGACGTCGTTTTAAGACTCCTTTTATTGGGATACAGGCTGGTTGATATTTTATAAGTTTATGCGAAATTGAAAATTCGAATTATTCCAGATTCTTTTTGGTAGTTGTCAGTTTTGGCAAGACTGTGAAAAATTCATTTTCATTGAGCTGTTCGAGTCGAAGTGATCTTTGTGTTTTGGGCAGTTTTTTTGGTATTGTGGCTACAGGAATAATGGTCTGTCCTTGTCGTCAAGATTTGACGCCGGCCTAAACGTTTGCTGGCGTTTTCCTATTCCGTTATTTTATCTGAAGTCAAAGGCCAGACGTTGGAAGCGACGATGTTTATATTCCGTGGTGACATTTTGTCGTGTTAGCGTTATTCTGGTATTTATCGTTATTTCTTATTTGTAGCTCTTGGTGGAGAGCTGCGCATCGAGCCATAACTTCCTATTTGAAACCGACACCGCGGACGCCTAGTCCTCGCCAAGGCGTGCTTTTGAGCGTACGTGAACGAGGAAGTAGGACGCCGGCTTCAGGAAATCCCATATTTTTGACCCAAACTATATTTTAGTTTATTTGAACTGTCGTATGTAAATTAATTTAAATTTTGTTTCTTAGCGCGGCTTCTCTCTTTGAACGACATTCAATCTTTGAACAGGATATGTCGTCTGTTCATCATTTTACCACCAAAATTCCTAAAGGCATTTGCACGCCACCGTTAAAGATATTTTCGGCATACTTATTGGGCAATTGCGTTTCCCCACACTACTATACCCGTAAGGCAGACACGACATAACCATTGTAAGCTAGCAGTGCCGTTTCTTGTCCAGCAATCTTTACCAGCGTGTAGAGTACGAACACAAACTTATTGACCTTTTTCATTATATTTGTAATATGCGCCCTCCACGATAATTGTGAGTCTACTGTTATGCCTTAAAAATTTAATTTGATTCATTTATTTCTGAATTATTATATTGGACGGTTACATTGATGCCAGATTTAATTCTATTATAAAATGTCATATATGTCGTTTTGTCAATTTTTACCCATAGATTATTTATTTGCAACCAGTTAACTATTTTTTAAATTGTATTACAATTACTAAATGTCATTTACAAAATTTACTGCATTATTATATTTAATTATTATAGAGATGTCATCGGCAAATAGGATACATTGGTGTTCTGTTACGTCTGGGAGATAAAGGATGAAGAGAATTGGTCCCAAGACGCTGCCTTGTGGTACGCCAATTCTGTTATCTCACATAATACTTAATAGTACTACGTACAGAGAGATCACTCCGCAAATACATTTAAATAAATAGCTACTCTCGCTACGTACAACAATCGCTAAGCACGTACAGAATCGGTGGTCCCGCCCGTGCAGGCTAGATTGCGCCGCATCACTACGTCTGAGAGCTTATTTTACTCTGACATCACAAGGTCGTCCTGTAAACTCCTTTCTCACTTGATCACGCTGGAGTTACCTATGTGCGATGTGTGTTTGTGAATTTTAGTCCACTCTGTGTAAGAGAGGTGTTATTAGTACTTGTTCAGGCTATTGGCAAATTCTAAGGCTAGGTAGTGTAGTGAAAAATAATAAAAAAAAACATTCACTGACAAAACACGTATAATTTATTTTAATAATAATATCAAAAGTTTATAACATAATATTGTGGTGACCGTGTATCGGACAAGGTGTCCAGGACCGAAAACTAAACCATAAAGAGATCACAAACTGAACTTGTCTACGTTGCAAAAGAACACTGAATTTGCTGGTTCGTTTAAAACGAAATCAATATCTTCGTAACGCGCTTTTAACGCTGTATGCGCACTTGGACCAGGACTCGACGTAAAAATGGAATGATTGTATGAGGAGGTTATGAAGTGCGTATGGAATGGATGAGGGGTTATAAGAATTATTGCCCAATAAGTATGCCGAAAATATCTTTAACGGTGGCGTGCAAATTCCTTTAGGAATTTTGGTGGTAAAATGATGAACAGACGACATAATCCTGTTCAAAGATTGAATGTCGTTCAAAGAGAGAAGCCGCGCTAAGAAACAAAATTTAAATTAATTTACATACGACAGTTCAAATAAACTAAAATATGGTTTGGGTCAAAAATATGGGATTTCCTGAAGCCGGCGTCCTACTTCCTCGTTCACGTACGCTCAAAAGCACGCCTTGGCGAGGACTACGCGTCCGCGGTGTCGGTTTCAAATAGGAAGTTATGACTCGATGCGCAGCTCTCCACCAAGAGCTACAAATAAGAAATAACGATAAGTAACAGAATAACGCTAACACGACAAAATGTCACCACGGAATATAAACACCGTCGCTTCCAACGTCTGGCCTTTGACTTCAGATGAAATAACGGAATAGGAAAACGCCAGCAAACGTTTAGGCCGGCGTCAATTCTTGACGACAAGGACAGACCATTATTCCTGTGGCCACAATACCAAAAAAACTGCCCAAAACACAAAGATCACACGACAACTCTTAACGTGATTAAAACTGGCTAAATGAAAAAAATGTGTTTCAAGGCATTTGCCTTCGACTCGAACAGCTCAATGAAAATGAATTTTTCACAGTCTTGCCAAAACTGACACTACCAAAAAGAATCTGGAATAATTCGAATTTTCAATTTCGCATAAACTTATAAAATATCAACCAGCCTGTATCAGCCAATCGAGCGGCAACATAACTGAATTCCCGTCGGTCGGGTTGGCCGGTCCAACGTACCTAAACTCAGAGCCGTCTGAGTTAGTTCAGCTACAACGCCAGAATGCGGAATTGGTGGGCATTCTAATTGAGAACGAGGAGAATGAGACCAGCAAGGAGGACGAGCCCACATCACTTACTTTGGTCTCGACCCCCCCTCAACGAGAGTGTTGCAGCGTCCACCGCTGCCCCAACCAAAAAACAGCGTCGCCGTCGTCGACGAGGAGGCACCGCGCAGCTCAACAGCGCGAGCACCGCGCCGCTCGCTGTCCCTGCTGAGGCGTGTGTCATGCCGCACGCTGCCCCGAGGGCCGCGCCGTTCGCCGTTGCGCACGTTGCGACGCTCGCAACCGCGCCAACCACCGCCACGTGCATCAAACCGCACTCCAACACGTGTGTCCCGCCACTCACCTCCACTCGTGTACCGCCAGCTACCAAAATATGTGCTCAGAGAAAACTCTGTTGTTCTCCGACAAAGTAGGTGCAGGATTTGGGCCTCTATTACATTACCGGCTTAAGCAAAAAGTAACGAACATTTGCTGTCCAAATAGTTCATTTGTAGATCTTGTGAAGATAATTAGTCACGGTATCTATGATGAGTACAGCACTATTGTAATTATGGTAGGAAATCATTCAAACATTAGTCGGAATGATTTGAATAAAAGTGTTGAAACATTTCTAGACTTACATAGTAGGATGAAATGCAAATAATACTATGCAATTTTCCATATGCCTATAATTTGACAGAACTAATGAACAAATCTGTTCATAGAATGAATATTCATTTATTTAATTTAACATGTCATCACAGCGATGCTATTTTATATTTCGACATGAATAATTTTATTCATTACTTTACTCTGACACAGGATACATTGTACCTGTCTAATAAATATAGAAAATTAGTAGCTACATTGTTAGCTTATAATATATGCGACGCAGCTATAGTTGGTTTAACCAAGTTCAACTTGACATCAGCTTATGTTAAGAGTAATATAACATGCACCCCTATTGGGAATTCACCTGTTAATTATACTATGCATGCAAAATTGGAATCTGTTCCAAGTAATTTAAATTAGTTCACAAGACAATAGAGGAAATCTCTAGCATACAAGAGCCACTAAATATGTCAAAATGTAAGCCCCAGTTAAATATTACCCATCAAAACATCCAGGGGCTACCTGGCAAAGAACTTGTATTAGAATTATTTCTAAAAAATTCTGACATTGATATTATTTGTGTTACAGAACACTGGTTGAAGGAAAATATGATGTCTTTTAACATAAATAATTACAAAATTATCAGTTGTTACAATAGAAAGACTGCTGATAGAGGTGGTTCTTTAATCTTAGTGAAAAATAATATTAAGGTGAAACAACGGAAATATATTCTTGCACTTACTGTAGAAAGACAAATAGAGGTATCCTGTGTTGAGTTGGATAGACATATTATTGTTTGTGTCTACAGGCCACCGAGGGATGAAAAAGGCCTTGGCAATTTCGAAATATTTGAGAAAATTATGGAGGAAGCCCTCACTAAACTATGTAATAACAGAAAAAAGTTAATTATTTGTGGCGATCTTAGTGTAGATTTGCTTGTAGGAACAACAACAACAACAATAACTTTATTTAAATAATTTAATTTATGTCATGTATTTTTAGAGCCGACTAGATTTACACTTACCAGCCAAACTTGCTTAGATAACGTTTTTTGTGACTGTGTATTCACAAGTAAAAGTGTAATTAACTGCTTACCTTCCGATCACAATGGTCAAACAGTTTCATTCCCAATTGCTTTTAAGGATAAGACTGGTCCATCATTTTATAGGCCTATTACATCCCATAGACTAGAGACATATACGAAAAACTCAGATATAAATTTGCCAGTACCGGATTTTAATGAACAGAACCCAAACAAAATCTACTCAGACTTCTTCAACATTATTCAGACAGAATTCAATAAAGTTTTCAAATTAAAGAAAGTGACTACAACGTGACTACAACGGTAAATCTAAATTTATTGACGGGGCAACGTTTGGATTTCGTAAAATTAGAGTTATCTTGTATGACCTTTATGATCAAAAAACCTATAACTTTGATCGAAAATTTCATGACTATGTTAAAAAATATTCCAAAACTTTCAAGTTGGTTTGTAGAACTGCAAAAACTTTACACATTAATAGAAAAATTCAAAATTCAAATAATAGAATGAATACAGTTTGGCAAATAATAAACCGTGAAACTGGCAAAGTTATACCAAGGGACAATTATTTCTGCCTAAAGATAGGTGATGATGTTGTTAAATCCAGCGCTGATGTTGCTCGAGCTTTTGAAACATTCTTCACCAATGTACCCTTACTCACAACAGATCGTATAATTCATCTCCATATGAAGCAGAGACTTTATTAAAAAATAACACTAGCGTCAGTAAGGTATTTTTAAAATTTCATCATGTATGTCCCCAGGACATTGTCAAAACGTTTAGATTATTTAACTTAAAAAATACGGAAGACCTGTGGGGTATATCAGTCAATGTCATTGGTTCAGTAATTCTAGTTATAGCCCCACACTTAGCTTATATATTCAATAAATGTGTTGACGATGGGGCGTTCCCAGACCTCATGAAACACAGTAAACTGATACCTCTGTTCAAGTCGGGAGATAAGGGCGATAAGGACTAAGTAAAATATTTGAAAAGATTATACTTAATCAAATGCTCTCACACTTCAACCGTACAAAACAACTCCACGCCAAACAATACGGTTTCACTATGGGTAAATCGACTACGGATATAGGTATTACCCTTATATCTCATATTTATTCTGCATGGGAGGCAGCACAGGATGCTATCGGAGTTTTTTGCGACCTGTCGAAGGCTTTTGATTGTGTTGGTCATAATACGCTATTAATTAAATTAAATCATTACGGAGTTAGAAATAAAGCGTTGGATCTACTAAGATCATACCTAAGCAAAAGAATACAAAAGGCAGAAGTTAACGGCGTAAAATCTGATGGATCGGGTGTTAAAATTGGCATTCCACAAGGTTCCATATTAGGCCCTTTCTTATTCCTGGTATATATTAACGATCTGCCTTTCATGGTGGAGAAATTAACTGACATAGTGTTGTTTGCTGATGATACTTCAATGGTCTTCAAAATTGAAAGTCAAAAAGGAGATTTTGATGATGTTAATGGTGTATTGTCTTTAACCTTGAATTGGTTCACAGTTAATAATTTATTGTTAAACGCTGGTAAAACCAAGTGTATCAAATTCTCACTTCCAAATGTCAGGCAAGTTGAGACCAGTTTAGGGTTAGACAACAGCACGTTAGAATTAGTAAATGATATTAAGTTTCTTGGAATAACCATTGATATCAAATTGCAGTAGGGACCCCACATAGATAAACTGGCTGGTAAATTAAGTTCTGCGGCTAACGCTGTTAGGAACATCAGACAAAACACGGATGTGGCTACATCTAGGCTAGTATATTTTAGTTACTTCCATAGTGTGATGTCCTATGGTATCTTGTTGTGGGGGAAAGCAGCGGATATTCAAACTATTTTTATTTTACAGAAAAGAGATATTCGAGCAATTTATAATTTAAAACGAACAGACTCCTTAAGAGAGCTTTTTAAAGAAATTGACATACTAACAGTAGCTAGTCAATTTATTTTCGAAAATATAATGTATGTACGCAAGAACCTTACAACATTTTCCAAACTTTCCTAAGAAATAATCACAGACTATGTGCGCCCCGATTTAGACTCGCGAAGGTTAGCAATTCTTTCAAGGGTCAGTGCATTCTCTACTACAATAAGATACCTCTGGAGATTTTGAAATTCTCATTTGAGCAATTTAAAAAGCATGTTAAAGCGTCTTTGTCGAAAAAGGGATATTACAATGTTCAAGATTACTTAAATGACAGGACTGTATGGGGTTAATCTGGCTCAACACAGACCTTGCTGTTAATAATTTAGTAATTATTTATTCCTGCTTATTAATCATAACAATCAAATTCTTCATATTTGTATTAGTTAAGCACAACCTATTTTTAGATCTAAAAATCAATCTGTGGGAGTTTCTACGCCCTCCTTCTCCCACAGTGGTCCAATGTAGAGAAGAGGCAAAAAATGACGTTTGCCAAGTATATGTAAATATCTACAGTAATAAAGTACTTTGACTTTTGACTTTTGTTGAGTGAGACCCCCCTGACCAGGTATCCTAATAGACTAACATTCCCAAAAGCGCATACAGAATTACTAAAGCGAAGCTGTGACTGGATGGCGATCAAAGTATTTTATTCTACACCAATAGAGCTACAGGATCTGCCATCGTGGCCCTATTGCTGATGGCAACCTGCTATGGGACGTCTGGCCCAAAGGCAGAGCATTACGCCTGTTTCCGGGATTCGACGGCATAGTGCGGGTAGTCGACGTCCATACCTCTGTTGGTATTTTAAGGCACCCCCTGAGAAAGCTGGTTACTTTGTCTTAAAAACCGGTCAAGTGCGAGTCTAACTCGCTCATAAAGGGTTCCGTACCACCGTACAACGGTAGGGATGGTGTGGAGTGAAGATTTTGGATTATACACAGCAGTATGCTGTTTGCAAAGTTATTGGTGCGGCTCCTTTCACACTCCATGTAGGTAATCAGGTGCATTCATGAGTTTGTATGTGGTATTGAAAGAATTGTTGTATGGGAGCCCCCTTAAATATTTACTATATTCTGTTTTTTAGTATTTGCTGTTAAATCGGCAACAGAAATACATCATCTGTGAAAATTTCAACTGTCTAACTATCACGGTTCATGAGATACAGCCTGGCGACAGATGGACAGACAGACAGGCAGACGGTCAGCGGAGTCTTAGTAATAGAGTCCCGTTTTTACCTTTTGGGTACGGAACCCTAAAAAGGGGACCATGTTGCGTATATATATTTTGACTTTTTCTGTTTTTTGCTCTTGGCTCTTGTCTTCTCTTTGATGTCGTTGATTTTGATTGCAATTTTTCCTATATACTTTTGTCGCCATACAGAACCGGCATATAATTTACATTCCACGGCCCCCTGGTCAGGTTACTCAGCTGGATGCCAATTTTCAACTTGCTGGGTCATCTGGAAGTGGGTTAGGTTTTTGATCGTCTGTATCGATCGTCTGTACACCCTAGCTCAGGTGCAGGTATTGGCAAATCCCAGGACATGAATTCTGGTGATACCGATCTGAACCCTCTCAATCAATTCCTCTTTGCTCCGCGAGTTGTGATGAACTCTCCTATCAAGAAAGCCACTCTTCAGAGTCTGCGCTCTAGGTCATTACTCAACACTGCTTGAAGTGACGCGGTTAAGAAAGCATTTCTAGCAATTAGCTATAAAGCTGTAGGTGATGATAATAACTGCCAAAAAAATATTTTCACTATCCTTGATGATCTGCTTCCGGCCATAACACATATTTTAAAATTTCTCCATTTCAAATTGTTCCTTCCCTACAGCTTGGAAACAAGCATTAGCTATCCCTCTCCTTTAAAGAGTATCGCCTCATTTCTATCCTGCCGATCCTTTCTAAAGTCCTCGAATCCATTAACCATACTCAGCTCTCCCACTATCTAGCCTCTAAAAATCTACTGAATCCTTTTCAGTCAGGCTTTAGAATGGGTCATAGTACTATTTCAGCACTATTAAAAGTGACAGATGATATGCAGGTCGCCATGGATCAAAGGTAGCTCTCGGTGCTGGCTCTGCTGGACTTCAGCAGTGCTTTTAACTGTGTTGACTTCGACATTCTTGTTGAACTTCTCAAATCTCTTAACGTCTTCTTCCTCTCTGCCAGCTGGTTTGATTCTTACTTAGGGAACAACGTGGCGGAGGAGGCTTGTAAGCAGTTGTGTAACCTCTCCTCCGGTGTCGCCCAAGGTGGCATTTTTCCTCCTCCTCTGTTCTCAATATTTATGAATTCCATATCCGATTTCCTTTCTTCTTCCTATCATCTATATGCGGATGACCTTCAGATCTATCGTCACATCTCTCCTGATGGTGTAAATACCGCTGTGGAGGCGTTGAACGCTGGATTGGTTGGTGTTAGTGGATGGGCGTCATCATTTGGGTTGCTGGTTAATCCGAATAAGTCCCAGGCCATGATTATAGGTACCAGACACTCATTATAAACGTTGTAGCAGTTGTCTGTCCCTTCTATAACTTATAACAAGTACTGTAATCATGTATAGCGATAAAGCTAAAAACCTGGGTGTCATCTTCGATAACCAATTGTCCTAGACAATGCATGTTAATGAGGACAGCAGGCGAGTTTACGCAACCTTTTACTCCCTCAGCTGACTTCAGAACTTTCTTCCTCCTGAGACTAAAATAACTCTCGCTCAGTCCCTTCTGTACGGGCGAGTAGAACGCCCATACCGCGACGGAGCGAAATTAATAAAAAGACGTGCTTCGCTGTTGGCAGAGTTTATTAGACTAAAGTTATAAAGTAATGTGCTGTACGGTGCGGTGCGGTACGCTATCCGTACATGCTGCCAAAATAGAGAATATAAAACAAATACTTAAGAAACAGGACGACATATTGAATTGCATACTTGGAACACTGATAGTTTTCCTCGTTGCCCTTGTCTTTGGGATAGGTTTCATCTCAAATTCTCTTGTAGGTACTGTTTACTCCTGTGTGATCCACAGCAGTGGTGTGCCGGCGCCTCCAGCGCCTATATATGCATTTTGCGGTGACAACTGTGACCATCACCACAGCTAATATTGTGTATGACAGGGTGTACTGGTGTAAATCGTGGGGTGAAAACACATATTACCCTGTTCTTTTATCTATCTATCTAATCGATATAAGGTTATAGACATAAGTATATAAAGTAGACAACGCAAGCACGGGTAAATTTATGAGAACCAAGCGCGACAATTTTTACGGCTTGTGTTTAAACGATCACCAAAAACGCACCTATTTTTCTAGCAATAAATTTGAAACGACCGCCAGAATGAGTAAACGATCACTAAATTTTGTTACATGAAATGTGTTGTATGTACTTAATTTGTTCAACCTAACACGAAGGATAAATGGGGCTTCGCTTCGCTCGTCCCCTTTACCCTTCACTTGAAAAAGCTTATTTTGGTGATAATTTAAATTTTTCTCATTTTTTACTATCTACTATGACGACCGTCACGAGCGCATTTTAAATCTTTAAATGGAACCATATTATTTGATACACGTTTAACCATTTATTAAATACTCCGTTTTTGCGTGACCGATCGCTGCAGCTATGGAAATGAAAGGTTCCACACAATGTTTTCCGTCACCCCGTTAGAATATTCCCATTGGTGTAACACGCTAAATTGACAGACAGTGAGTGATAGACAACGCATAACCAAAACCTAATTTCGATTTAGTAAAATGTAATACTGTACTGTTCACACTGTACTTTGCCCAAACCTCAATCGAGTAAGGTGCCTGTTCGAAGCGAGCGAAGCTGTGCCGAGCGAAGAGATTCGTTTGTCTGAGCGCGAGTATGTAGTCTATGGTCTCACAAGTAACTTGCCATGAAGTTCTGTGTGCGTGTAATATAGTATTATAGTTATCTGTGCTACCCACATTTAATTGACTCTATGTTTACTATCATCAAAAGTACATGTATTTATTTTCTGAACATTGAGGTGATTAAGGGTAGGAAAGATACCAAGAGTACCCACCAGTTCTTGTCCCAGAGACCCAACTCGTCGCTCCATCTTTTCCTGGGTCGGCCACGCTTTCTCGTTACATTTGTAGGAGCCCATTTAGTGGCTCTGTACGCCCAGCGGTACGGTGCATACGAGCAACGTGGCCGGCCCAGTGCCACTTCTGTTGGGCAGCCTTCTCAGCTACGTCAATGATTTGAGTCTTGGAGCGCAGTTCAGTATTCAGGATTCGGTCAAAAAGCCGGACTCCAAGAATACTGCGCTTCATATTTCTCTGACAAACCGCGGCCCAGCGTTGTACCCGTGGGGTACAACGCTGGGCCGCGTTGTGCCCCACGGGCTTTTCATAATTTCGAACCTCTTGAAAAGCCAGAGCGCTACAGCGCGACGCTGAGTTGTACCACACGGGGTTTTCAGCGGTCACATTGAAAATTCATCGTCTGAATAGCCCGTGGGGTACAACGCCTGCTTTTCGTGAATTAGCTTCGGGTAAAAAACAAAAGCTATATTTTCTAATTTTAATAATTAAAAATTTGTACTTTTTATAGATCAACTTCGTTCAAGTTTTTTCGTTCGATTTTCCAATCCACAGACAATTTTTATATAATTTACCGGTGATGGAAAACCTTAATTACCCCATTGCTGCGGCGATAGGCTAGCCTCTTGTCTTGCAAAATGGAGTAACGATAAACTGGCTAAAAGTGGGCACAATTGTGCCTCTGCCACCCCGTAGGGAAAAGGTGTGATGCTATGTTATGTTATGTTAAAGAAAAATAATATCATGTCTGATCTAATCTTGGAGTCAAAACTAGATCTTAAATATTTTAGATGTTGTGATTAGCAGCGTTTGCAATGTCAGCTGCGGCGATGGGCTAGCCCCCTGTCACGCAAAATAGAGTATCGAATAACTGGCTAAAAGTGAGCACAGTTGTGGCTCTGCCACCCCATATATGGGAAAAGGCGTGACGCTATGTTATGTTTTAGGTAGGTAGGTATATGAATAATGGTGAATTGGTAGGGGCTATTAAAACACTTCACTTTGCATTGGTCTCCCGCCCTTAAATTCATAAAATCTCGTTTACCTACCTACCTACCTAGTTAATTATTTGGTGCTATCTATAGCAACAACCGAAATAGAACATTCTGTGAAAATTGCAAATCTATGGAGATTTATACCTAGATAGCTAGGTATAGATATAATTACGAAAATGAGCCTTGTGTGATTGTTCATAAGAGACATCTGTCATTTACGCGCCAAGTTTTCGTAGTGTACCTTTAAATAAGAATATCTGAAATAAGTACAGGAGATAAGTAGAGCTATATAAACAAAAACAAGTGAAACATACAAATAATAGTAAAATTATAGGTTTTTGTTGTTGATATGTGCATGTTGACATACATATTCTTTTCTGAAAACGTATCGCATTGGTTTAGAATATGGTCTCTTCGTTATATATGATAAAATATTATCTGCCAATACCCACAGGTAGCAGATAATATTTTTATTAACTTATCACACTGTTTCTCGTAACATTCGCTTTTCAGCTTCCACCGCAACCCGCACGAGAAAATGTGTACTGCACTATTGTCATCATCAAATCTAATCAACTCAAAATCCTCATCCGATAATAATAACAGGTAGTTTATTGTTTCGAACATCTCTGTTACGATTCTAACAATACCTGCATCAAAACAAAATGACCACAAATCACCGGTGAGAAGTTGAGACCTTGCACCGCACGCGCTTGGTGCGCTAATCCACTTTCTCTTTCACGCCTAGTGCATGCATGGGTCGCAGTCGCAGCGTTGTACCCCACGGGCTACCACAGAACACAATTACGCTGACGAGGATGGCCAGTACCACAGAGTACCTTGTTATATACTCATAACACGCCTCGCCGCTGTGCCGCTGTGCGCATGTCGCTCCATGCAAATTATTGTACTCGCTCCCGCTATACGCTTGGGCTCATATTATCATTTAATTATTGTGCGTTGTGCTTGTACTGCTTGAGACTTTCTTCTCTGTGCTTTCGGATATTCTATAGCAAAATTATAAACTTTCTCCTTCTATCTTTGTACCGTGTACGTGCAAATTAAAAGTGATTGTTGGAACATTCGGACGTTTAATTTATGTCTAAGCCCGAGTTGCGACCAACCTACCACAAGACTATTTGGTCCAGATAGATGTATTCCTGGACATATGCAACTCTTACCCCATCCACTTCCACCATATGCTCCACAGAGGACATTTAATATAGGGAAAATATGCTCCTTGCTATTACACATTACCTTGGTCATTGACATATTCATGCAAAGTCGGACCTCGAGGCTTGCAGTGCTGAGTTTTTGCAGCATTGACTAGCTCTAGAGGCTGTGTTAGAGAAAATAACAATATCTTCGGCGAAGCGGAGGTTTGTTACCATTCTGGCCCCAGTGTCTTAAAGGTCTCTATCAACACGCTCGTAAACAGTTTTGGTGAGAGCTTGAGAGAATTGCCCTGCTTAACGCCCCTTTTGATTGGAAAGGAGGGTCCCGGAGTTTGTAATTTAACTGATGCAGTATTCTTATTGTAAATTTCTATAATTAGATTGATGTAGTAAGGGTTGATATCCTGGTTGCGGAGGGCACTAAATATTGATTCATGTGAGATGCTATCAAACGCCTTTGTAATAAAGGAATAAAACAGCTTATCTAATTATTCAATTTATTTTTAACTTTTAGTACAAAATAAAACTAGTACACAGGGATACATCTCAAACCTAGCATTTGCAATGATGAATAGTCCGAGGCTTACGACAATAAGTCTTCTCATTTGTACTATTTTAGACATTATAACGTCACACGATTAGTTCAATTCTCTATCGAAAAATAAACCTAGTCAACTGAATAATGTAATCACGCTCTTTGAGTTAACCATTATACTTTCCCATTCATTGCCGCACGTAGCCCTACTGCTGGTACTTTTTTGGAATTGATATCTTATTTAGTTACATACACAGACACATAATTTTGAGGTTTAAGCGGTATTGACGTATTTTCAGGCACAAACAATCCATGCAGCCCTATATTTGACCTACACAACCACATACTTACTCATTTCACTAAAATCAGTTCTACAATAAATTAGCCAGACGGTACGGTACAGGCAGTTCTTATTCATACAGTCAATAGTGAAGTAGTGGATTGTGTAGACCAAATATTAATCGTGAAAATCTCAATCGCTAAATTTCAATGTGAATTGAAATCTAAAACATTTTCCCTTTGTCGATGAATTTATTTTACCAATAATATCCACTAATAATAGTCTCTTAGCAATACGTTGCGACACGTTCCTAAATACTTAATCGAATCGTTAAGACAAGCGTTATGTTATGTCCAATGACAATGAAAATAATAAATTAAATCCCAGTGATACACAATTAAAATAAACTGATGCAATATTTAACCAAAATCATTTTGATCTTAATTCTTACGTTGGAGGCGGAAAAAGACCAATCTGCAGTAACCTCCTCACATAATGTACCAAAGCGTACCTTCACCTACCACCCATGCCTTCACAATACAATTGAGATAAAAAACGTAGGAACCAATTTAAGTCGCAAAATTGTCATCCATGTAACAAATAATAACACTTGTGTGATCGCGTCTCCATAATCCAACAATACGACAGAGGAGAAGGCACTACCGTGCGGCTACATATTCTTCTATTCAAAACTTTGGTTTTATCGACCTTACATTAGTCCTCGGGGTACTACTTTTTAAATCGTTAGACTAAATCATAAGAATGACTCTTATGTTACTGGCTCCTTATATATTTTTTTCAATCTATTCTATGTTACAAAGGCATGTCAGTTTCGAGTAAGAAAATAAACCCATTAGTGCATCTGTTACATGGATTTCTTTACAAATATTTTTTAAATAAAATATTACTTACAATAATACTTTATACATACCATAATATTAAATCGTTTTACATTATTTAGATTTAGCTTATGTGCGTTTTACTACAACGACTTGAACTCTCAAGCGTCAACCCGGGTGATGGAATGCCTGATGATAGAACATGATAATGTCGGTTGCTAAAGTAAGTTCTTGTACTTTGGCACTAATAGAAAATGTTTAGCTGAACACATGTCTTATATCAATAAAACCAATAAACAATGGATCAGAAAGTATATAACATTGGATTTGTTTGTAATACATAAAAGGTATGAACGCATAATGAACCCGGTTCAACACTTCAACTGTGAAACAATCAATGCATTTATGAATCTAGCGACATACGGAAATAAAAATACAACTCATTTATCCACCAAACAATCAGATCCCTAAACGGATGCTCTCAGTACAAATATAACAATGGTCGATTGGTTGCTGTAAGCAGCTGGCAGTGATAGACTTTATTGCAATCGTATTCAACATGAACACTCGCGACTATTGATTTCAGACACACTTACTAGCTCCGCAAATCATCTAGTAAATTATGTTAATTAAATTTACTATAGGTATTCATAAAACACTATTTACAATACCCGCTATCCGTACCTACCTTATACGTAAACTACCTCAAAGAAATGATTAACATTATTCAGACTGAGACTTCTGCGACTAAAAGGAAAACACAAAACAACAAAACGTCATCGAACGACCTGCGGAGAGACACCCTACGATACCGTTAACTAACTATGTGTGTCAGACTTTAAGAGCTAAATGAACACATCAAATATAATCCAATCCGACGCGATCGTCCTGACACCGCAATAAAACGATTCATACCTGACGTAAATCTAAAATTAAATTATAAGTCTTAACCGCAAAAATAAACTCAATAATATACATAATTACATTATATATTCGAAAATAGGATAACAAAAAAACATGTCAACATCTGCGCGGAGCGAGACAGACTCGAGACAGTCTCGCACGGTCGGCGCTCTCCCCTAGCTAGCGCCGGCGTCGCTCGATCCAACATCAGTAACGTATGTATGTACAGCGGCGGCATGCGTGAAGCGACACACGGCACAGCGCTAGGCAAGGCGCGGCGGTCACATGGGCGGCGGCTCCCAGTCCACTGCGGGCGGCGGCGTGCCAGCCCACGCGTCCCAGCGCTCGCGCTTCACGAAGCGCTTCTTGAAGTGGTGCGCCTGCGCCGGGCGCTCCGGCGGCGCGGGCGCGGGCGGCGGCTCCGCGGGCGCATGCGGCGCCACCGTCGCCCCGGCCGCCGCGGAGCCCGCCGAGCCCGCCTCGCCGTGCCCGATGCCGGAGTCCGGCGAGGTGTTGCATGTGTCGTCGCTGCGCCGCCGCTTGTCGTCGAGCGCCGTGTCGGACGCCATCACCGAGATGATCTGGTCGAAGCGGTACGCGATGCGGTCCTCCCACTTGCTCTCCTCCTCCACCACCTCGGCGCCTCCTTCCAACTCTGCGGGGGAGAAGTCAGTCAGTCAACCATCTCAAATGTACATACATACTACTACTTCCCGACTATGTATTACTTGATAATAAACGTCATTTATTAAACTAGCTGGATTTAACTACGACTATCAAACCCTAACGAACGAAGCGACGGGATGCAACAACAAGACCAGACATCAAATTGGTCCTTTAAACCTTCAACATCAGACCTCGAGTCGTCCAACTGTACGGTGCAAGCTACCTAGCAAGCAAACATCGTGTGCTTGTACGCAAGAGTCGCCCTAACTGACCTCAACTCTACGAGGAAGTCCCCCCTAGTGAAAACTGAAGTCATCGACAACGTCGGGGTCTCAAGAACCTAAAGCCTACGGAAACCCGTCAACTACCAATATGTTCACCAACGCCGAGTTTGAAGATCTCATCAACAAGCAGAGTCAGCCTTCGAAAACATCAAGACATCTGTCAAAACTACAGGAAGGACTCAGCATCTCGCAAAACTCAAGAGAACTCGGAGAAACGATCCAATGCTCTGGACTCCAACTGGCTGGAGTTCGAAATCAACCACAAAACACTTTTGCAAGTTGTAGACAAAAGCAACGAGTACTTCGTCAAAGACGTCTACACGAAGACCAGAGCTTTGTACGAAGAAAAGAAGCGAAACATTCAACAACTACTACAGCAACCACCGCAACAACATCTACTAACTACGCAGGGATGGATGCAAAAGCAACACTCCCATATTCCTACCGCCATCGCTAGCACAACAGGAACGCAACCGCCGGAAAGTGCGCAAGCAACCCCGGGAACTAACATTGGTAACTTCAAGATAGAAACTCTATTGCGTCAGCAACGCTTCAACTTTAACGCCTTCGGAAGAGCTGTTTCGAAAATCAACATCTCAATCACTGAAAAATGGGACTTAGAGGATAAACTCGCCACATTGAAAGCTAAATGGGGCGAAATTGAAAATATACACTGGGAGCTTTACTACAATGTACGAACGCGGGCTACGTGGATGAATTCAACAAGTGGGAATCTACTTTTGAAGAATAAAAGACGGAACTAAACCGAGAAATGCGGTCGTCTCGACACTTCCAGAAGTCAACGCCGAAAATAGATCTGCCGGAATTTAACGGAGATTATACTAAATGTGTATCCTTTAAGGACCTGTTTACAGATACCATTCATGCGAATCCGCTACTATCCAAAGTATAGAAGATTCAACACCTGAAAATAAGATGAAAAACTTATACAGCATCTCAGAGTGAGTGAGGAAAACTACGACTCCGTCTGGAAATAATATGTCACCGCTACGATAACAAAATACTTCTCATACGTCAACACTATGCCAAATCAACCAGAGGTGCATCAACCATCAGCATCAAGAAGCTTCATGACGTCACACTCGAATATCTGAAAGCACTCAATAACATTGGCCTGAATACGCAAAACTTGGGACCCAATCCTCGTGAGACTACTACTGAAGAAATTGGATCCCTTAACATCGCGACTATATCCACGACTTCAAAAATCCAAGAGATTTTCCGGATTTAGAAGAGTTCATATGCTTTCTGGAGTCAAAGTTCGTGGCGCTTGAAACCATGTCCAACGATAAGAATATCCAAAAACATCAACAATCCACAGCAAACGAATCGGTCAAGCATACAAACAAATATAATAACTACAGATCGACAAAATCCAAAAATATCCAAAATCAATCACTTGCCCGTTTGGACATGCCCACTATGCAGAGCTATGTTTAGTCATGGCACGAAATGATGCGAGTCAAAGAAAACATGCAAGATCTGCGACAAATATCATCACACAATGTTACATGATCATAACAATCGCGCTCAAAGGACATCAACCGCAAGACCTTCTACAGGACTAAGGGCAGCAAATCACATCAATGGGGATGGCAACGAGGTGCTATTGGCTTCTGCCCAACTACTGGTGAAAAATGCTGACGGCGACTACGTGCCACTGAGAGCACACATTGATCAAGGCTCTCATGTAACTCTGATCACCGATATCACTACACAACGGCTAAGACTTCCGAGGAGAAAACTGAGCACAGTGGTTTTTGGAGTTGGCGCATCCATAGGAAACAGCAAAGGAGCCGTCAGGATGAAATGATGATCTATCCATTCCGGCTTCGAATTTGAAGCGAAAGCGCTGATAATGAGAAAACTGATAAAAACTTTGGCGAACACCAATTTGAAACATGAGAACTTCGATCATCTCGAGAACATTAAACTAGCTGACCCATCATACTACTCAAACTCAAACTGTGTGTAAAAGGTGTCCAAGGTATTATTATTATTATTTAAACTCAAAAGTACTTTATTACTGTAGATATTTACATATACTTAGCAAACAAACGTCATTTTTTGCCTCTTCTCTACATTGGACCACTGTGGGAGAAGGAGGGCGTAGAAACTCCCACAGATTGATTTTTAGATCTCTTTTAAAAATAGGTTGTGCTTAACTAATACAATTATGATTTATTTTTATTTAATAAGCTGGAATAAATAATTACAAAATTATTAACAGCAAGGTCTGTGTTGAGCCAGATTAACCCCATACAGTCCTGTCATTTAAGTAATCTTGAACATTGTAATATCCCTTTTTCGACAAAGTCACTTTAACATGCTTTTTAAATTGCTCAAATGGCAATTTCAAAATCTCCAGAGGTATCTTATTGTAGTAGAGAATGCACTGAACCTTGAAAGAATTGCTAACCTTCGCGAGTCTAAAACGGGGCGCACATAGTCTATGATTATTTCTTAGGTAAACATTACAGCTATCGCTAAGTTTGGAAAATGTTGTAAGGTTCTTGCGTACATACATTATATTTTCGAAAATAAATTGACTAGCTACTGTTAGTATGTCAATTTCTTTAAAAAGCTCTCTTAAGGAGTCTGTTCGTTTTAAATTATAAATTGCTCGAATAGCTCTTTTCTGTAAAATAAAAATAGTTTGAATATCCGCTGCTTTCCCCCACAACAAGATACCATAGGACATCACACTATGAAAGTAACTAAAATATACTAGCCTAGATGTAGCCACATCCGTGCTTTGTCTGATGTTCCTAACAGCGTAAGCCGCAGAACTTAATTTACCAGCCAATTTATCTATGTGGGGTCCCCACTGCAATTTGCTATCAATGGTTATTCCAAGAAACTTCGTATCATTTACTAATTCTAACGTGCTGTTGTCTAACACTAAACTGGTCTCAACTTGCCTGACATTTGGAAGTGAGAATTTGATACACTTGGTTTTACCAGCGTTTAACAATAAATTATTAACTGTGAACCAATTCAAGGTTAAAGACAATACACCATTAACATCATCAAATTCTCCTTTTTGTCTTTCTACATACCTGGGCCCTATCCACATACTGTTAGGGGCGGACTACTACTCCGAAATCATCATGGGCGTCCTCCTCGAACAGGAAAACAACAACGCACCCTGACACTGGCGGCCCATACATACTACACGAGATTTTATAAATAAAACGGGGTTCCTATAAAAGAGACGTGTTTCAATATTCCTTCCCTTCATCCTCATTCAAATATAATCGATAATCTCGCGTCATCTATTAATAGTTTCGGTGGTGCAATTGGTTTGAAGTCGGATCACCCATACATCATCTGCAGGGAAGGTGGTGCTACGTTCGAAGTCCGAATTAGGACATAAACTAACTTGTTTTAGTATAATTATTTGGCTTATGTTTAAACGATTACCAAAAACGCACCTATTTTACTACCAATAAATTCGAAATGACTGCCAGAATAGATAAATGTCCACCAAATTGTGTTTGGATAAATGATCACCAAACTTCTTTTTATGTTTTGTGTACTTAAGTTTATGTTTTAAGTATTTTTTGTTGTTCTTACATGTTCAACCTAACACGAAGGATAAAGGGGGCTTCGCTTCGCTCACCCCCTTTACCCTTTACCTAAGCTACCACAGTATTTTGCCCTGATATTTTTTGCAACTTTTGGTGTTCATTTATTTATCCATTTTGGGTAGGAAAAAAATATTTTGGTGTTTGTATATTTTTCTGTCCTAAATTGTCTTAAATGCAATAGATGTGAGTCAGCTGGTTGGTATGGTGATGCGTGCCGTGCATACCTGGCGTGATGGCGGGGGCGGCGGGCGGCGGCAGCTCGTCGCACAGCGGCGTGCTGGTGTTGGAGTGCGGGTCGTGCGCCGCGGCCGGCGAGCGAGCGCCTCCGCCCGTCGCCGCTGCCGCACCGCCGCCCCGGCCGCGCCAGTAGTCCGACGTGCTCGCGATGATGCGCGCCTGCAGACACGCCGCCAGACCTGCGGACCGCACACGACTTACCGTTAAGTGCTGCTACTTTAATGAAATACCAAATTATTCTCAAGATTACCCAAAATTGGGACACTCAGAATGTTTTGCGGACAAAATGTTCCATTATATTTTTCATATTACATCTTTTCAAAGAATTCTCCACCAGCATTTATATACCCTAATCAATCAATCAATTTCGTATATATAAACTTCCACCGATTTGATGATTAATCTATACCCTAAAATCTGGCCGCTGAGAGAATGCGATCCTGACACCTGTCAGGTTACTTGATTATATATTTAATACCTTCACAGGTGATAATTGAAACTAATAGGTACCTAATGACATCATAAATAAATATTATCTCGTTTCTTTCTCTCTTTTACTTCAACCAACATTGTTGCTAACCATACTACGTTTTCTTCACGCGGCCTACATGTCTCTGGGCGATGACGTCAAATAACAACTTTGAAGGGGACTTTCAAGCGCATTACCTTTTTGCGGGATTTATACTATATAATTTGGTAGAGCAATATTTCGAAATCCAAATTCCAAATGTCTTTACTGTAGATATTTACATATACTTAGCAATCGTCATTTTTTGCCACTTCTCTACATTGGACCACTGTGGGAGAAGGAGGGCGTAGAAACTCCCACAGATTGATTTTTAGATTTCTTTTGAAAATTGCTTGTGCTTAACTACTACAAATTTTATAATATCATTATATCATAATTATTAAGCAGGAATAAATAATTACAAAATTATATACAGCAAGGTCTGTGTTGAACCAGATTAACCCCATACAGTCCCTTCATTTAAGTAATCTTGACCATTGTAATATCCCATTTTTCGACAAAGTCGCTTTAACATGGTTTTTAAATTGCTGAAATGGCAATTTCAAGATCTCCAGAGGTATCTTGTTGTAGTAGAGGATGCATTGACCCTTGAAAGAATTGCTAACCTTCGCGGGTCAAATCCGGGGCGCAAGTAGTCTGTGATTATTTCTTAGGTTAATATTACAGCTATCGCTAAGTTTGGAAAAATGTTGTAAGGTTCTTGCGTACATACATTATGTTTTCGAAAATAAATTGACTAGCTACAGTTAGTATGTAAATTTCTTTAAAAAGCTCTCTTAATATATACCAGGAATAAGAAAGGGCCTATTATGGAACCTTGTGGAACACCAATTTTTACTCCCGATCCATCAGATTTAACACCATTGACTTCTGCCTGTT
This sequence comes from Argyresthia goedartella, assembly GCA_949825045.1. Lineage (NCBI taxonomy): Eukaryota > Metazoa > Arthropoda > Insecta > Lepidoptera > Argyresthiidae > Argyresthia > Argyresthia goedartella. The sequence goes on from OX463810.1 coordinate 21,392,154, forward strand.
GAATTCTATTGTTTAGGTATGACAACGCTTTATTTCTAACTCCGTAATGATTTAATTTCATTAGTAGCGTATTATGATCAATACAATCAAATGCCTTCGACAGATCGCAAAAAACTCCGATTGCATCCTGTGCCGCCTCCCATGGAGAATAAATATGAGATATAAGAGTAATACCTGCATCCGTAGTCGATTTACCCCTAGTGAAACCGTTGTTTGGCGTGGAGTTGTTTTGCACGGTTGAAGTGGCAGAGCATTTGATTGAGTATAATCTTTTAAAAAAAAATACTTAGTTTTGGAAGAACAGATATTGGTCTGAAATTTGAAGGATCACCCTTGTCTCCCGACTTGAATAAAACATGGTAGAGCATCCATCTACTTTGCAGAGGTTTGCTAAGAATCTGAGCATTTATTGGTCATCTATATGGACAGCACATTACAAGTTCTAGCAACATTTGTGCATATTGAGTTGTCAAAATAGTCCGTACAGGTATAGATATATCATCGACCCGTCCGTCGCTCGACACTAATAAATGAAAATGTATCGGTACCTTCGAGCTGCTGCGGCTGGTGCTGGTGCTGGTGGTGGCGCTGCGGGTGCTGCGGGTGCGGCGGCTGCGGCGCCGGCTCGGGTGCGGCAGCCGGGTAGCGCGCGCTCATGTTGACGGCGGCGTTGATGATGGACTGGTTGCTGATCTCCAGCGTGCGCTCGATCTCCCCGTTCACAAGGTCGCCGATGGTGCGTGCGCCGCCGCTGGCCGGCGCGCCCAGCCGCTCCTGCGACAGGTGCCGGCGCAGCGCCAGCTTCGCGGGAGACACCTGCATGAGGACGCGGCCCGTTAGCTACGTACCGACAACATCTACGGCAATCAATAGTTTATTCATTTTGTAATCGTCACTTTCGATCGCGACGCCTCACCACGTGGTCAGCTGGTTGCTCCTTTCAAATAACACCGAAACTCATTCAAAGGAAGCAGCCGCCAGAGTAATAAATAAGGTAATTTGTTTTTATCACACTGGCCGCGGTGTCCAGATCCACAGTGACCAAAACTTTGATAAGTAGTCCCAACTCACCAGGGTATAGTCCGGCTGCGGCGTGTACTGCGCATGCGCATGCGATTGCGAGTGCGCATGTTGCACATGGTGCGCATGGTGCCCGTGATGCGCATGGTGTGCGTGGTGCGCATGGTGCGCGCTGGCGGGGGGCGCGGGCGAGACTGGCGCGCGGCGCGGCTCGTAGTAGCGCGCCTCGCGCCGGTACTGCGGGGCCGACCCGCCGCCCGTGCGCCCGTAGCCGCCGCTGCCGCTGCCACTGCCACTGCCGACTAGTAAAAGAGTACGCGAATGAGTATCACAATCCTATATCGGCTGTGTGTGACAATAACTCAAAGTGCAGCAGAAATAAATAAAGCAGCATATACCTCTGGCGGCGAAGGGCGTGGCGTGGTGCGTCTGCGGCGGGCCGGGCTGCGGCGGGCCGGTGCGCACGTACCCGTTGTGCGGCGGGCCGGAGCCGGGCCGCGCCGCCTTGCGCTGCTCCTGGTCCTCGTTGAGCACGGAGGTGATGATGCTCTTGAGGCGGTCCTCGAAGTTGATCACCTTGGGCGACTCCTGCACGTGCGCGAGCGGCAGCGGCGCCTGCGCTTGCTGGCGAGGCTTGTGCTGCCGCGCGTGCTCTTGCTCGTGGTCGCGGTGCAGGTAGCCGTTGTGCAGCGGGCCAGGCTTGGCCAGCTTGCCGGCCTCGATCTGGCGGCCGGTCTCGAGGATCTTCTGCGCCAGCAGCTCGGGATTCTGCTCCTCGATCTTGCCCACGTCGGGCACGTCGGGCCACTCCTGCGAACGTGAGCGGTGGTCGCGCGGCTTCCGCGGCTTCTGCGTCACGGTGTGCGGCTTCACGGTGGCCACGGGCACGCTGGGCGGCGGCTTCTGGGTCTCGCTCGCCCTCTCGATCTGCACAATCTCGCTCTGTATCCTCTCGACCCGCTCGTGCAGCTTCTTGCGTTGCGCCAGCGTCGACGAGATCTCCTTGAGGATGTACTCCTGCGCCAGGCTTTGTGTGATTTCCGTGTCGGGGGGTATGTGGCCTAGTTGGCGATATTTTTCTGTTATTTCGAACGTCCGTTGTTTCACCAGCATCGCTTGTTCCGCCTCGATGTTGTTGACCTGGAAATGTATTATTATTATTGGTAAAAGTTTCGATTGTATGTTTCGATGAGTGGTATCGTCGTTAGTCTCACTGCGTGCTCGTTACCCACCTCGGCCTGCAGCTTGGTGGCCTTGCTTTGTAGCTCCTTGTGGCGGCCGACGATCTCCTTGGCGCGAGCGAGCAGATCCACGGTGTTGCTCGCGTGAATGCCCAGCTCCGACATACGTGCCTTGAGCAGCGCCACGCTATCACTGATGAGCACGCCGATCTGCTTGTCCAGCTGCGACGCGCGCGACTTCAGCTTTTGGTTTTTCTCCTGCAAGACGGAGGAGTCGTTAACATTTAGCTAGCGGTGATAAAGGTGTTTGAAAAATTATATTCCTTGTGATTCCAGTGGTTTATCCCACAACATCTAATCTAATCTAATTAAAAAAATAAGATGTCATCTAAATTTGTATTTTATTTTCACACTATATTTATTCTCTAATAGATTTGTAGAATTATCTCAACTCTTGTGGATTTGAACGTCGTCGGCGTACTCGCGCGTGGGCAGGCGCGGCACGATGGCGAGGTACTGGTCACGGAACATGTCATCCAGCGGCGCCACCTAGCTGCGCACACCCGTACCTTCTCCTTATCGATCTGCTGCCGGATGTCGTCGGCGTACTCGCGCGTGGGCAGGCGCTGCACGAAGGCGAGGTACTGGTCGCGGAACATGTCATCCAGCGGCGCCACCTAGCTGCGCACACCCGTACCTTCTCCTTATCGATCTGCTGCCGGATGTCGTCGGCGTACTCGCGCGTGGGCAGGCGCTGCACGATGGCGAGGTACTGGTCGCGGAACATGTCATCCAGCGGCGCCACCTAGCTGCGCACACCCGTACCTTCTCCTTATCGGTCTGCTGCCGGATGTCGTCGGCGTACTCGCGCGTGGGCAGGCGCTGCACGATGGCGAGGTACTGGTCGCGGAACATGTCATCCAGCGGCGCCACCTAGCTGCGCACACCCGTACCTTCTCCTTATCGATCTGCTGCCGGATGTCGTCGGCGTACTCGCGCGTGGGCAGGCGCTGCACGAAGGCGAGGTACTGGTCGCGGAACATGTCATCCAGCGGCGCCACCTAGCTGCGCACACCCGTACCTTCTCCTTATCGATCTGCTGCCGGATGTCGTCGGCGTACTCGCGCGTGGGCAGGCGCTGCACGAAGGCAAGGTACTGGTCGCGGAACATGTCAAGCAGCAGCTGCAGGCTGTAGGGCGAGTGCGGCGCGCGCGGGATGCCCAGCTCGTCGTGCAGCCGCGAGCTCGGCGCCAGGCTGTGCAGCCCCGATAGCCTCTGCTCCACGCAGCCGGGCGGCGGCGCCGTCAGCTGTACACACACGGGGGGGTGGAAACTTTATTACACTGCGTTAGGATTCAAACATGACTGACCCCTGGAAGCTTATCACAACCTTTACAGCGATTTGGTTTAGGATCCTAAAACAACATCAGCATGGCAATTATTATACTCCTTAATGGGCTTTATATTACCCAATACCAAGAGTTGTTTTAAGACGGTCATACTAATTTTATGGATCAGTTTACCTAAACTGAATCTCTATAAAGATTGTGGTAACGCCCCAATTACCGGCGAGTTCGTTAATGCGTAGTGGAACTACCCAGAATCCCATACATTAAACGTGAATTAAACGTAGATTTCCTGGCTTTTGCAGTGGATTTTCCCAATAAGACGGAGGATTAATGTTAGAGATGAACGGAAAGTACTTTGGAAGGATACCGGATACCAAATATCGGGCCAACCCTGAAACCGTAACGTGAAATATTCGACCATCGTAACGTGAAGTACGCGTAGGTGGCGCACGAACGATTCGGGTATTTTCGTTCATAAGCGAAGAAAGCAATATTTTATTTGTTTGGAAACGCGATCACTCGATATTATTGTAATCTTACTTCTGTGGTCAGAGGTTATTACAAAAGCTTTTCTATAGTTCCAAAAAGATTTAGTGACAGTTATATTTGGTGGTCAGCTAATGCTACACAATACCCAAACTGCACAAAGCGTTGCCAGTATTTAGCTTTTGACAACCTGCAGCAGCATATAATTAAATATTTTTTTGCAAAGCTAGCTACGAGTATGATGACAAGGGAAACCGTTTGTTGCCTTTCGATGCAGAGAAATTGGTATTCATCCACCACAATTTGCCCTTAGTGCAGTGTAGTACGAGTAAAATTTGTTTTCTTTTAGGATGACAAAACTTTCATACTCTATGTATGTAACCAGGTGCTTGTATAAGTTTGTATGTGGTATTGAAATAAATTGTGCGTGATCAGTATTTTTGGAAATAAAGGGGGTCTGTTTTGCCTATTTTCTTAACTAAGCATATTATGTTATTGAAAAAAAACTATATTTGAGAATATTGAAAAAAACTATATACAGAAACTTTAACAGAAAACCTTTTTTTATCTGATTGGAACAATACATTTTTCATTAGCTTTCCTGTAATATTTAAGTAATTTTTATTCTCAAACTTTTTGGATCAGCAGTTTCGGAGATAGGGGGCGGGAGGGGGGTATATTTTTACCATTTCGTTAGAAAGGTAAAACAAAACGAAAACTTTATTTTTTATTGATTAAGTAATTTTTATTCTCAAACTTTTTGGATCAGCAGTTTCGGAGATAGGGGGCGGGAGGGGGATATATTTTTACCATTTAGTTAGAAAGGTAAAACAAAACGAAAACTTTATTTTTTTATTGATTTACACTCCAATTGTGCCGTTCCCCAATTTAAACCATAAACTTATCATAATTTTTAAACCATAAACTTATCATAAATAAACGATTTTGATTTGATTTGATTTTTATTGGGCTAGTGGCCAACCCTAACTGTCAAAAGTTATCAAGCTGCTATTAGGGCCTGACACAGCTTTACGACTCTTACCAAGTAGAGATAAAAGCCCGGGAAACACGAAAGCTGGCGAAAAAATAAATCTAACAATCGTTTCCGATGTGCCAATACCGCTAGGCCACTTTACACGGATACGAGTAAGAATGAGCCATACTCCACCACGCTGTCTCAGTGCGGGTTGATGGATGGGTCAATAATACAACTACTTCTACCAAATAGCGAAAGTAGGAGGAGGACCTACAGCTTAACAAGTCATCCGAAACATGGAACGTCCAATCGTGTACTTAAATATATATGAATTATCTCATTGGTACATGGGCAGCACCGGGATTCGAACCTGCAACTTTAGACCGTACTCACCGGATATCCGTTTTAATTCTAATGGCAGCTAGGTCCGCCTTTGCTCCGGCTAAGTGGCTTAGAGGTTGGAGGCAAAGTGTTTCATGCACCTCAGGTTAGGTTCTACGACACGTCACGTGATCTTTCAAAAACACTTGACAAAAACATAAATTTAGGTGCACACAGGTGTACCCAGGGTCTTAAGAGGATATATCATATGAAAAAATAAATAGAATTTGACAACATTGATAGATAGACAACCACTATATGGAATGAATAGGTTGGATTTAACATAGCAAAATGTTAATTACAAAGTTATTGGTGCGGCTACTTTCATGCTCTATGTATGTATGTATGTATGTAATCAGGTAATTTATAAGTCTGTATGTGGTATTGAAAAAATTTTACCCCCTCTATTTATACCATATATTTATTTAAAGTTAACTATAGTATTTAAGTAATGACAAGGACATTGGGAGTCGTCGTTTGAGGGACCGAGGTTTTGACAACCGCTCTAATTCTGATTAAACGATGGCCCTGGGGCTTTCCTGGTTCAGAGGATCTAGCTCGTTGTGCAGCGCGGTCACGCTGCCAGTGTAACGGGATTCTCAGAGGATCTCGCTCGCATTGCAGCGCGGTAACGCTGCCAGTGTAATGGAATTCATAGGATTCTCAGAGGATCTCACTCACTGTTCAGCGCGGTAACGCTGCCAGTGTAATAGAATTCATGGGATTCTCAGAGTATCTCACTCGCTGTGCAGCGTGGTAACGCTGCCAGTGTAATGGGAATCTCAAAGGATCTCACTCGCTGTGCAGCGCGGTAACGCTGCCAGTGTAATGGGAATCTCAAATGATATCGCTCGCTGTGCAGCGCGGTAACGCTGCCAGTGTAATGGGATTCTCAGAGGATCTCACTCGCTGTGCAGCGCGGTAACGCTGCCAGTGTAATGGGATTCTCAGAGGATCTCGCTCACTTTGCAGCGCGGTAACGCTGCCAGTGTAATGGGATTCTCAGAGGATCTCGCTCGCTTTGCAGCGCGGTAACGCTGCCAGTGTAATGGAATTCATGGGATTCTCAGAGGATCTCACTCGCTGTGCAGCGCGGTAACGCTGCCAGTGTAATAGAATTCATGGGATTCTCAGAGGATCTCACTCGCTGTGCAGCGCGGTAACGCTGCCAGTGTAATTGAATTCACGGGATTCTCAGAGGATCTCACTCGCTGTGCAGCGCGGTAACGCTGCCAGTGTAATGGGATTCTCAGAGGATCTCGCTCGCTGTGCAGCGCGGTAACGCTGCCAGTGTAATTGGATTCTCAGAGGATCTCGCTCGCTTTGCAGCGCGGTAACGCTGCCAGTGTAATGGAATTCATGGGATTCTCAGAGGATCTCACTCGCTGTGCAGCGCGGTAACGCTGCCAGTGTAATGGGATTCTCAGAGGATCTCGCTCGCTTTGCAGCGCGGTAACGCTGCCAGTGTAATGGAATTCATGGGATTCTCAGAGGATCTCACTCGCTGTGCAGCGCGGTAACGCTGCCAGTGTAATAGAATTCATGGGATTCTCAGAGGATCTCACTCGCTGTGCAGCGCGGTAACGCTGCCAGTGTAATGGGAATCTCAAAGGATCTCGCTCGCTGTGCAGCGCGGTAACGCTGTCAGTGCAATGGGATTCTCAGAGGATCTCGCTCGCTGTGCAGCGCGGTAACGCTGCCAATGTAATGGGATTGTTTGCGTTATGTATTTGTATATTTTTTCCTTTTTAAGGTAACCCTAAAAATACGCGTGAAACACCGTACACGTGATAGAAAGTACATTAAAAAAGTTGATCGCAATACTATTTGTAGTTCCTACATTAAATAAATAAATTTAAAAAACTTTGGCTCGATAAATAAATCCCTATAAAAAACATAAACAAAAGGTAATTTGTCCGCACTAGGGATCGAACCATGATCAACCACTTGTTAGTCTGACGATGAACCCCTCGGCCATCCACCTCGCTGATATAACCGGCGAATATTACATATACGTTGTTTCGTTCGGCAATGAAAGCTTTAAGATTGTGGTGAGATTTAAATTATAATTTAGTGATGAAAAAAATACTATGAGCGACAACTAGGTTGTTACCAATAAACAATTTTTCGATTTACGGTGCTTTGTATGGCAATAGACACTCTTCTTTATATTATTACTCTATGCTATGACGTTGATGATCTTAAGATGGGTTAGATGATGGACGAATTGTTTTCTGATCCGTTACTATGAGAATACCTAATTCGCCTTACTAAGTCACGCCACGGGGAGCTAGTCGGTAAATAATAAGCAGCTGATGTACTCACCGCTCCAGTCTCCGCAGTGCTGGCTATCGTAGACGAGTGCAACAGGTCCAAGCCCGCAATGTTCCCGCCGGCCGGGCCGCGCCGCCGCTTGCTGCGAGCCGCACGCCGCCGGCCGCCACCGGCGCCACCGCCGCCGCCGCCCGCACCCGACCCGGCCGAGGAGCTGCGTTTGCTAGCCGAGCGGCTGCCGCGACCTACGATGCGAGCAAACATACCGCTCTTGTTGATTCAATTCACACACGTCAATGTAAATTGGCATGGGCTATAGTGGGTATGCGTAAGCGTTTGCAATAGCAGTCATCGACTCCTCTGTCTACCAGTCGTAAACGCTCGTGATTGGGTTAGCGATACTAACTTATTGCGTGCGATATTCAAAATTACTGTCGTTTGGCGTACCATGGTAGCGTTCGCCGACCGTAACGACTGTTACCATGTAGGATTCGGTTCGCAGTAGCAGTCGGGTCAATGACCGCTATCGCAACACTAACGCATTCCCACTATAGCCCCTGTGACGCAATATGGAGTATTGAATAACTGGCTAAACATGGGCGCAACTGTGCCTATGCCACCACGTATGGGGATAGGCGTGACGCTATTATATTTTAAGTATAAATGTATCTTGCCACATGACATATCTACCGGTATCACCAAAACGGGCAACTTTAAGACTAAAATATCGAGTCTTCTCAGTAGTTTCGCTTATGGCAGTGTGGTCGTACATGATCGACGCTTTGATTAGGAGAACTGCACAATGTATCATCTCTAAGGTCTGCTTCACTTATAAACGGTTTAAAACTCTCCAGAGTACTTGGGGGTTTCTTTTGACAGACAGACTTTTGACAGCCCTTAAGGTTTATGTTTTTAATAACAGGGGGAATCTGTGGTATTTTTTTTAGTTGCTAGTAGCATACCAAATAATTCCACTGTGCGAACAGTGATCGAGTGTGAGATGTGTGATTACACTGATTACATATACCGATTACTTGATTTGACAAGTCTATCCAGTACTAAAATAAATTTATATTAGTCCTAAAGGCCATAGTCTACGAGCTGATTACCGCTCGTAGTCAGTTAAAACAGGGAGTTAGCCTCGCGGGTAACACGTGGTATATAGCGTCGACCAAAACATACCTGCGAACAAACACGAGCGGTTAACAACAACGTTCAAATGACGCTACTGTTTACTGCCACATGACAATGCCACGAGCGAGCATGAATGTTCGTCAATTCCGGTTTCATCTCAGTAGATTAGCGATCAGCGATTGTGTGTCTTGGCATTCCTGCTCGCAGACGTGATCTATCACATGACGACATGACATTGCACAAACATTTATGTAAGCTCCTGAGTGCTTAGTCCTAAAGTCGAGCCATTCTTAGAAGTAGCATTTGACATCAAGTAGGGAGAGAGCTATGCGTGAGTCTTCTTCTTCTTGATTCTTAGAAAAGGAAGAGAGACCGACGCATAGCTCTGTCCCTACTCTTAACAGATGCCGAATGCTACTTCCAAGAGTGGCCCCACTTTAGATTACATCAATCATTTGACATACTGAGATGCCAACAATAACCCAGCTACGCGCAATCAGGCCGTTTTCAATTATTCAGTTATTTAGTTTTACGCATATTATTATGCCACTTAAAATAAATCTACCTTCAACGAAGGCGTTAATGTACAAAACCAATAAAAATCCTCAACCCTCTACGAGGTAGAGAGCTGAGGTAGAGTCGAACTTATAAAGGCCGATAGACTACCCCAGCAGCAATAGAACCGTGAGTTATGTTTGTTAGACTGACCGATGTCGGAGGCCCACGGCGCGCCCCACTCCCGGGGCGCGGGCTCCGGGTGCGCATCAGGCGCGTCGTCGGTGCCGCTCGTGTCCTCCTCCGTCTCATCGGAGGAGCGTCGCACCGCGCGTCTCTTCGCTGCGGCATTCTGACGCGCCCGCGTCCGCCCGTTGTCGGCCCTGGGGGAGAACACAGGCTGTATTATTAATACTGTAGATATTTACCCTTTAACGGGCATAAACATGTAGTTTTTTTCCATAATTAGGGAACGAAGCCTTATAAGCAGTGATAGGAATAGGTAGGGCTTACTAACCTAAACTTCGAGGAACAGAAGCGAAAAGTGGAGTTGTCGTTAGAGCTTTTATTTTTTGGACAATGATTTGTCCTAGTTTCGGGGCGAAATATAATTTCATTATTTTACTGTAAATTTATTACATATTCTCTCAAAAAATAGTTATCTTAGCAAACTACGAGATTTATTTTAATACATTCAAACTCTGCCCCAAAACTAGGACAAATCATTGTCTCAAAAAATAAAAGCTCTAACGACGACTCCACTTTTCACTTCTGTTCCTAGAAGTTTAGGTTAATAAGCCCTACCTATTCCTATCACTGCTTATAAGGATTAAGGTCTCTACCCACTACACCGTGCTAGGGACGAATATCAGGCGCGGAAAGTAATACGACACGGACTACTACGCCCACTAGAACGTATCTGAACAGCGTATCATATCAGTACGGTCATGGTTTGATATGGTGCAGTGGGCCGCGTATGCTCTTCGTTTTGATGCCTGCTCGCACCGGTTTGGCAACATCACGTGCCATGCGCGTATCGTGTCCCCACCAGCAAAATATTATCGCCGACAATTGTGGACGCTCCGTGCATAGCACACGACGGCTTGGACGGTGGCGGAACGGTGTAGTGGGCATTTTTTTAATACAAGTATATTTTTTTGCCTGACACTCTCCTTGCATGGAGTAAGTGCCTTGCTTGTTTATGGTATCGAAACGGTTAACCTTTATGTACAGACACATACATTGCTTCTGGCTCACGCTAGGATGACACAGGGCCCTAGAAACAGTAACACTGTACTGGCGGCAATTCTCCTTGGATATGCTTGGTGAAATAGTTGAAACTCCTTGTTTGTAGTCTTCATGTTGGGATAAGATTTTGCCTGAGGTCAGAAGATCTCAGGAGGATAGATGTTATACTCCACTATACAACCCTATCCGGAGGAAAATGAGTATTTTGTCGCACTTATAGCTCTCAACTTTCAATGTACGATTTTGGACCGAAAAAGTAACCAGATTAGGGATGGTCAGAATAAATGACACGGTGGTTTGACAAACTACCACCGGCTAACACCACTTACCTCAGATTTCTGAATTGATAATTTCACTAATTAAATACTTGAGTATCGTTCTGTCTCTGCAGATTTAACAAAAAAGAACGGGTCATGAATTTCTCAATTCAGAAATCGGCGCTCAGAATTCTAAGCAAAGTAAACAATGGTAATTACTTGGCCATTATCACTTTATATGGATACTATCAGAGTCACAATCACAAAACTAAACTTCCGAGGTGAAAACACGGCCATTTTTCCGAGGTGAAAACACAGCCATTTAACAACGCGATGCCGAATAACTAACTTGTTTGCGCGACGCCAAAAGAAACGCACGCTTCGCAACTTGCAACAAAAAATGCATACAAAAAACCTAGCTGAACCTGCGTAGACAAAGAGCTTGTCTCCGGTTCTGATTTGAAAGGAAAGGTACATATACACACACATATTTAGTAGCCCTTAGCAAAAAAAGGTCAACAATATTGCTATCGCAGTATTCTGTGTAGCAAGGGTTCCGTGAACTTACTACCTGCCTGCGGTACTATGAGCACTGAGAAAATAATGTAGGCTAATAAACTAGTTGAGGATATAGACGTGGTGACATAGAAAGACTGTGTTAAGTGCATTGAAATAATTAAGAAGATTGAACCAATGACATTCAGTCAGATCGACACCCACTGTAACCTTTTGAGTTATAGAATCCTAAAAATGGGCTCAGTGAGATATAATAGTAGATTATACAACACATTCAAAAAAAGGAAATGTAATTCGAGGCACGCAGTTGGATCCCGAGAGTAGCGAAGGATTCTAAAGTAAAATCCTGAGCGGAGCGAGGTATACAAGGTCCGAAATAAAAATATTTTTTCACGAGGTGTGTAGGTACTCTACTTTTTATCTATAGTTAATATTTATCGCATTTTATTATATAATCGGAAATAAAGTAGGTATAACATTAGAAATGTATTATGAAACTAGAAAAGCTTTGGAAAAGACATTGGGCGTTTTTGCCCCGCTTTTTGAAAAGTCGCGAAAATAAACCAAAATACTTTTAAATCATAGTGTTACCAACCAGATTTAATATTCTGTAGTTATTTTAATTCAAAACAATGGGAAAACGGAAATAATTAGAAAAATGAAAATCATATTTTAAGGTGACTTTTTCGTAATTACTCAACATCACCTCTCAGTAAGTTATAATATCACTCCGAGGTAGGTATTTATTAAGCCAATCGACTAATATCCGACAAGTGGCTAAGCATGTTTCGTTCTCGCTCTCGCCTATTGTTACCTAGTCGGTCCTTAAGTTCTGTCACAAGGTTTTTGATAGATAAAACTCAGCAATAAACTTTTTCTTATTCGTATTATACATGATTAAAAAGCTTATTTAATACGAATCAAATTGCAATACAATACATTTTGTACGATTATCGCAATATGACAAAAAACCTTATAACTTGAGACAATCGCGAACCCAAAACACGCCGCAACTGACAAAAATACCACTTACCACAAGTTTAATAAAAAAACAGTGTTCCAGACAACCAACAAGTTTTTTTTTATTTATTCTGAAACCTCGATTTTAAACCATGCTTAACAACTAGCATTTGATTTTCTGTTAGCTTTCAGTTCCCACTGCTCCCAAAGAGAACTTTACGTACTTTTTACGTTTTCAGAAAAACGTATAAAAATGATCTTGTGGGCAACAAGTACACTACGTAAAATGTGAATATGAAAATTAGTTTTACCCAGACTTGGTTATCTTATGCTTCAAAATGAAAAGGTAACGGGTTCAGGGAGGGTTCTGACTAAAATCTCACGTAAGTTTGAAAGGTTTTAAGAGTCATGGAAAAAAAATAAAGTGAATCACGTCCGTATTTTTGATTGGGTAAAAAAGTGCAAAATCTCTGAAGAAACTAGCATTTGTGTAATATGGCTTTAAGCATTTAAATCCAATAATCGTTCTAATTTATCAGCATTTAATGAGCTATCAAACCATAATATAGTATTAAATAAAATAAAACTTGGTATTATTTACTTACTATGCGGCAAAATATTTGTGACAGAACTTATGGACCGACTAGGTATATTTAAACTGGTTACGCTGCGTTCGCGCAGGTAGCTTACAGTGCAGAAAATAGAAAGATGTTTTTTATTTTTATTTCCCTTCTTTCCTCCTTGATTTTTGCACAAAAAAGTAAAATAAATAAATAATAATAATGTCCATTATCTCGTTATTCCCACGACCCACAGATATAGATAGTACTGTAAGGTATATAGTTAGGTTCGATATTTGTCTATGCGATAATATTGTATACGGGCCTCTTTAGAGTGAGTGTTCACTTTGACACTGTTACGTAATTTGTAATTTTAAAAAGAAAGAGGCTTGGATGTTAAAAGTCAATGTGACACACTTCACCTTAGGCTTCGGCCAGCGACTGATCTAAATTATATAGTTAGGATTAGCTTAATGGCTATCGAGCCAGTTTGATCCCTTTTATACAAATTGTAACCATATTCGATCAATAAAAACCTCTCTAGAATTACCAGTCTTTATAATTGCCTACCTAATTTGTAGGGCTAGCAAGTTCAAGTATAGGCCGTGATAGGTAGTGCTCAAGACACTACATTGGCGGAGGCGCCAAACGAACCGGAGATATAAGAAGACCGCTTCATAAGGAATAAAAGGTGACGTCATAAGAAGTGACGTAAAGAAGAGGATAGTGATCGTCGATCCAGACCTTGAAGAATCGAGGAAGAATCGAAACTACATTGAAAGGAAGTATATTTCTGTACTTAAGTTTTTAATTTAGGAATTACCTCGACCTGCCAAGCGAGTGAAGAATTGAATAGGAAAATATTGTGGGAAGATTTTTATCGCAGCGGACATTTTGTGAAAAATTTTATGAAATTATTTCATGATGGAGGATTTGTCAACTTGTTTTTCGGGGAGTCCTCAGGAGTCCTTTGAAGACTTTTTAGAAGACTTCAGAGATGCTGCATCGAGGAAGAAATTTATATCGTCGGAGGAATTAAAATTATTATTTCCTTCGTATTTAAAAGGTGGAGCCTTATATTTATTTAGGGAAATTAGGGGCAGTGCCCAGACATTTGAAGAGGTGGTGGATAAATTTAATGAGGAATTTGGAAGCACAGACTTTGCAGAGAAGTTCTACAATGCCAAGCAAGAGAAAAGAAGTTTGTTGGACTACTTCCATTACTTAGGGGACCTAGCGAGGAAGGCTAGAGTTACCAAAGATGACATTTTTATAACGCAATTTTAAAGAGGATTGCAAAACCATCTTAGAAATAAATTAATGTTGAGCCATTTTGTAGATAAGAAGGCGCTAAGGGCAGTACTGGTACAGATGGAGAAATTAAGTCCGGGAAGTGATGATAATGTAAATGTGTTTAGGAACCCGGCAACTTTTGGACCGAATTTGGCCCATAGCAATAGAGGGGGAGGAGACAGGCCGTTTCACACACAATTTAATCAAAGCCCTACTCAAGACCCACGACGAACGCCGAATGTTTCGCCGTCGTCAAGTGGACAGGAACCACATATTAGACCTAGTACTAATAATTATAATTTGCGTCCTAGGCAAGCGGATTTTACAACGCGTCGTCGCTAGAGGCCGATAGCGGTGACCAGGCTGACCTGTGGAATGAGGGCCTCAGACGAGCTCAGCAGCGTAGCACGGAGGCGAAACGACCAATGGGGAAGATAGTCGCAGTCGAGGCGGATCAGCAGGTCAGACCATTAGTTTTATTGAATTCTTCTAGTGTAAACGTGGTAGCTCTTTTAGATACAGGCGCTACGGCTTCATGCATCAGCCCAGCCGTTGCAGATCAAGTGGGTGCGAGATATATGCAAGAAGAGAAGAGACGGGTTAAGGCGGTAAATGGAAGTTTATTGCAAATTGTAGGGAAATATGTTATAGATTTTAGTTTGGACAATTTTAACTTTTCACAGGAATTTTAGTAATAACTGATTTAAATTGTAGCATTATTTTAGGGGTGGATTTTTTAATAAAGAACGGTATTAATATTGATTTTGTTCATTCGTGTATGTGTTTTTTCCAGGGAAAAATACCGTTTTTCAATAATTTCCATACGAAACAAAACACGACGCCGGTAAAACGAAATGTCATGTGCGTAGGGATTCTTTCAAGACAAAAGATAGGGTCGGACTTTATAGACGGTTCTAGAAGGAAACAAGTGAACTTCGGGGAAACCACGGTTATCGAGGATCGTGACGTGATAGATTTTATCGACTTTCAGGAGTTAAGAAAGGGCGATTACGTTTATTTCTCGGGGTTATCGGATTCGTGCGAATTTGCGTTTGGGGTAGAAGATAAACGGTTTATCGTAAATGATGATTTATGTAGAAATGATAAGCAGGTATTATTGGCGTTGTTGGATACGAATGCGGATAGATTTGCGTTTGCAACTGACCAGTTAGGTAGGTCGGAGATAGTGTCGGTCGATATTAAGACTTATGATGAAGAGCCGGTTCATTGTCACCCGTATCGCGTTTCGCCGGTGCAACGAGAAATTATTGAGGAGCTGGTCGCGGAGATGTTGAAACTAGGTGTTATTAGGGAATCCACTAGTTGTTATGCTGCGCCCGTTGTGGTAATTAAAAAGCCCGAAGAAAATTTGTAGGGATAGTTATCCTATTCCGCGGATAGAAGACATTGTCGATAGTTTGGCCGGGGCCAAGTATTTTGCGGAGTTAGATCTCAATTCAGGTTATTGGCAGACGGTTATTACGGAAGGTAGGCATAAAACGGCTTTCGTCACGACCACGGGTCTTTATGAATTTAATGTTGTTCCGTTCGGTTCGGCAACGAGTCAAGCAGTTTTCCAACGGATGATAAAGTTTTAGCGGATTTAAGAGTAGGTAGATAATGACAGTTGTAATTCACTTGACGACGGAAAGCCTACAGGGTCGATAGATGGATCGAAAAACCTATTGACAGTTGTAATTCACTTGACGACGGAAAGCCTACAGGGTCGATAGATGGATCGAAAAACCTTTTGACAGTTGTAATTCACTTGACGACGGAAAGCCTACAGGGTCGATAGATGGATCGAAAAACCTATTGACAGTTCAAATTCATTTTACGACGGAAAGCTTAAGTTCGGCCTACGCTACGAGATCGCTAGTTTGCAAATGTAATTTCATTTGCCACAGCAATCGTTCGATGACAGATTTTGATCGAAAACTGCCAGACTTATTTACAAAAACGAAAAATAAATAAATAAGGTACATGGGATATAAAAAACTAATACACTCATTTGGTCCGTCTACCGGCTAATACAATGTAATACTCATTTAACGTACTACACTTGCATCCAGACAAGTAAATTTAGTTTTCAATATCATTTCGGGAAACCTATAATCACTCATTTGGTCCGTCTTCCGGCTAATACAATGTAGTACTCATTTTACGTACTACACTTGCATCCAGACAAGTAATTTTAGCTTTCGTCACCATTTCCCATTTTTAACTTACCATTTTTCTGCACAGCCACACAAATAACCCTACACTTCACTTTGACAATGGAAAATATATACTGAGTAACAACTAAAAAGAAGCTGAAACTTAAGATGTTTGTTTAGTCCGTCTTCCGGCTTATACCAAATAGTTCTCCTTTTATGAACTACTCTAGTATCTAAACAACTACACCATTAGTTTTCAGCAACACAGAGACCATCAATGCGTTTTAATCCAAGAAATATGTTCGTTTTGTACAATTATCCCAACCAGATCGGCTTTCTTGAAAGCCTGGTTCTTCAGGGAGTTTTGTAATCAAGGTGATCATAATTTAAAGGATTAACAAACCCACGATGTGTCCACTAACTTCACTTCACGCAAATAAAATCATTCTACTATATTTAAAGTAAAATTTAGGGTTACCATCTTCTAAATGTTCCTTAACTGTTGCAAATATTGTCGAAATGAGACTATACAAAGACAAAACTTTAATGCTGAAGCAAAGAGTTTGCATCCTACTTTCATGTGTATAAGTGAAATTGTGACGTTAACTGCACCAACTAGCACGCTGCCGCTGTAAGTAACAAATATACTTAGCGTGGTAAAGCGAGTCATTGAATCTTTTAATATCCATGGTAAGTACGTATGTTACATATAATCGATGATTATAGCTTTTACACGACACATTTTATGTGATGTTGAACGTAGGTATGATAGGGGCTAGCTCATCGCCACAGTTACAAATGCCGATTTTAGTAATTTGTATCTGGAAACCCTAGTGTCATTTGCTTACGTATAACAATGCAATCGACTGATGCCGGTCTCACGTTACCCGCTGGCGGTATTGTTTGTCATCACCTTTAATTAATTTTATTTTACCTCTATTAATTTTTGCATAGTCGCAAGTGTGCAACTTTCTACAGGGTGTAAATGAGCACTAAGTTATAATTATAATTGAGGTTATTTTAAACGCGATTATTTTTGCTACCAGCAGTGGTATTTATTCTGAACAAGGTTTCTGAAGGTATAATTGACACGTAAATGTATTATTTTACGTTCTTATCCAGTTGATTACTTATATCAAACGTAAGGAGTAGTTAATTAACTGTTCTTGAACCACATGTTCTTATGATAATTTGTACATTACGCCGCAGTAAAGTTTTGTAAATACATACCAGGAAAATATATTTATAGTTTAAATTAAAATGTTAGGCATAGATAACGCTAATAAAACTTTCTCATGAATCTATTTTTTCACGCCACTCAAAAGGTATCGGCAAACAATGACCTCATTATTACACCCTGTACATTACTTGCATGCTCATCATTTATTTCCAATAAAACTGCCAAAATCGAAAGGAAAATTATCAATTGATTTGTACCATTGGTTGTAACACCAAGCTACAGACGTCAACGCTAGTGCTCGCTCTCCAGGTCCACCGCACCCCGTCTTCATACCCACCTGCAAGCTGCGTATCCACTGCGTCACAATCATGTTAGTAAGTTTTTTAAAGTTATTTTTATAGACATAGTTCTTGACTAAGTGTATGTTTTTGTTTTTTGTTTTGCATAGATGGTGGTTCACAAAGCTTATAACTATTTGTTTGGATACTAGGGTAGTTCATTAAAGGAGAACTGCCTGGTATAAGCCGGAAGACGGCCCAAATGAGTGGTTATAGCTTATTCGAAAAGCTTTATGACCTGTTTGGATGCAAGTGTAGTACGTAAAATGAGTACTACATTGTATTAGCCGGTAGACGGATCAAATGGGTTATAATAGTTATGTTTATCGAATGTACCTACCATGTAATTATTTGATATCTTACTAGTCTGGTTCATGTCTCACGTTTTACATTGTCATTTGTAACTAATTAATCTTAGGTACTGCAAGAGTGTTGGTAAGCTATAGTTTAGTTTTATTTGCTCATGTACCTATAAATGTACTTATTGTTTATTTTTATTTTTAGGTCGGACTCTGAGTACTACACGAAGAAGGCTGCGACAAATGAGAAGCGGAACTCATTTGAGACGGACGACGAGGCTGTTTTCTTGTGGTAAATATTATTATTATTATACCTGCTATACGTATATCTTTATTATGTCCTCATAATATAACGTCACCTGATACTTACATATTTTTATTGTTAACAGCAACAAAAAGAAAGCTGCAAATCCAACAAAGCGAGTAGTCGAATCGGACGAGGAATCGGAGATTGTGAGGTAATCAAGTTATTATTATTATTTTGAAACATAGATTTTGATAAATTACATTTTAGAAAATTGAAATAAGCTACAGTGATGTTTAATGTTTTCAGGAACAAAAAGAAGGTTCCCGCTAAGCCGACAGCATCGAAGCGTACCGCCGAATCTGATGACGATACAGTGCAAAGGTGATTATTTTTTGTGATTTCTAATAAATTCATGAATCCAGTTTCCTAGTCCGAACCGAACAGCACAAGTACTCGTATGAATAAAATAAGGTCAAGTCACGATATATTATGTGTTTAGTTTCAATAGGGTTTCTAAAATCTCTCTTTCCATATTTTTCTATCAATATTTAGGTATCATGACGTCCAGTAAATAACCTTTGTTTTCTTTCACAGACGCAAACCGCAAAAGGACCTGAAACCTCCAGCCAAACGAAAGGTGCAGCAGAGCGTCACTAAGAAGCCTGAAGAGAGTTGGCGCGCTTTGGATTCCGAAAGCGAGGACGAAGTGATTTGCAAGAAACCAGAGCTGAGATCTTCGTACTCGAAGCGGGTTGCTGACGGCGTCGTGCGGCGAAGCATTAAACTGGAGGGTGACCTCTACTTGGACCTGAAACTCTACCAGGTGGCAGATATCAAAGACGTGGACCCTAGTAAACGATACGAGAAGGCGGTGCTGGCATTGAAGTATCAGGCTGACTTCAATTCGCCACAACTGGGACTCCTGCGACAGCTCTTGAAACGCTGCAAGACGTCTTTTATTGAAGAAGGATTTTTCTTCGCTGATAAGAAAACTTAGATTATTAGATTTTAATGGTTAATAAAATTTGTTTCATAAGTTTACTATGTTTATTTCATAATTTATTAGGTAGGTACTTAGGTATCCTTTATTGTAGGCCACGAAAGGTAGGTAGATAGTAAAAATTAGGTGTAACTTAGGTACAGTCTTCACAAAATAAAAGGCCCGGTGACAGCGTCCATATGTCACTGACGTAATAAGGTTGAATTTAGTTTGGGCTACCGAGCCTTTTATATTGTGAAGTTAAGATAGGTTTGATTTATCATTTCTTAGGTTTTGTCCTTACATATAATTAAGATGTCTAATAACAGATTAGTATATTGTACATCCTGTGATGTCTCTGTAAAAAGTAAAAGTTTATCAGCTCATTTTCGCAGCACTGTACACAAAAACAACAATGCGGTTATTAAGGGTGACGGTCTTGAGAAGATATCTAGTGCTTTCCGCAGTCGAATCGCGTCGTACAGACTAAGCAACGCGGACTCGGGGGCGGCGGACAGCGCGGCGGCGGCGGCGGCGGCGGGCTCTAATGCTTGCCCTCCGAACATCTATCTGCGCTCGCTGCGGTCACGCGTACGTGATCTGATAGAGGCGCGGATCGGCTCCTTTAACAGCGTTAAGGTAAATTTTGAACTGTTTGCTGAGTTCTCGTTACCTAAGAATGATGAGCGGGAGATTAAATCGTTCGCCACGCCTAATATAGTCATTCACAAACATTATGATTTTGAAGATATTTACAAAAACGCTGTAAATGTAATTGTTGCAAAAATCGATGAATTTCAGGAGAGAGACAGTGGTTGGAGCTTTGTAGCAAATTCGTATCTGGAAGTCAATATCAACAAATATAATCCGCTAAGAGGTTCAGGGTTTATCGATCTTCCTAGACCTATTAAATTAAAACGGGCGTGTGTCAATATTCAGAACTCAGATAACTTTTGTTTTCTATGGTGCATAATGGCAGCTTTATTTCCTGCACAACAAAATTCACACCGAACGAGTTCATATCCTCATTTCGACACTGTGCTGAACACAAAAAACATGACGTTTCCGGCAGGTTTCAGGGATGTAAAGGTCTTTGAAAAGAACAACGATAACATAAGTATTAATATTTATGGTCTCAGTGAAAAGTCGGTTGTTATTGGACCTTTATACAAATCTGTTCACAAGGGGCGGAAGAATCGTATAAATTTATTGTTTTTGGAATCAGGTGCGCTAACACATTATTGTCTTATTAAGGATTTGAGTAGGCTGGTAAGATCTCAGATAACTAAACATGATGGAAGAATATTTTTTTGTGATGATTGCTTGTTATTTTTTTCTAATGATAAAAAGCGTAATGAGCATGTGTGCAGTGGTGTTAAAACGTCATTGCCTGATAAAGGGACGTTGATACAGTTCAAACATTTCGAACGCATGCATGATATGCCATTTGTCATTTACGCAGATTTTGAGTCTATGTTACAACCCTGTTCGGAGAAAAAGTCGAATTTTACGGAAACGATTCAAAAACACATTCCAGTAGCGTTCGGATATTATATTGTTTGCTCCTATGATGCGTCTTTAAATCGGTATCGATCTTACCGAGGTCCGGACTGTGTTCAGCAGTTTTTAAAAATATTGGGCGATGACGTTGAAACGATAAGTAAAATACTAAACGATCCAATCGACATGTTACCCCTTACTGAAAATGAGCTGAAAAACTTTTTAGAGTCAAAATATTGTTACCTCTGTAATAAGATAATGTTTGAAGGAAAGGTAAGAGATCATTGTCATTTGACTGGACGCTACCGCGGGGCAGCACATGATTATTGTAACCTTCGATTTAAGCTCCCTAAATCATTTGTCCCAATTTTTTTCCACAATCTGTCAGGCTATGACTGTCATTTGTTTATACGAGAGCTAGGTGAAATGCACGGAAACATAAATGTTATCGCAAAAACAAAAGAAAACTATGTGTCATTTACAAAGTTCTTTCCTGTTAACAATAATGACTATATGGCTGTTCGTTTTGTCGACTCATTCGCATTTTTAGGTACTAGTTTAGAAAAAGTTGCAGAAAATTTAGCAATTGAAGATTTTATTCACCTCTCTCATTGCTACCCCGATAAACAGCAATTCGAGTTATTGAGACGTAAAGGTATTTATCCTTACGAGTACATGAATAAGTGGAAACGTTATGATGAAAATAAATTACCGCCGCGTGAGTGTTTCTACAGCAGTTTAACTGATCAGGTTATTTCAGAGTCAGATTATGCTCACGCACATTGTGTGTGGCGATTGTTCCATTTGTCAAACCTTGGTCAATATACCGATCTATACTTAAAATCAGATGTAATGCTGTTGACGGATATTTTTGAGAGTTTTAGAAAGACGTGTAAAAATAATTATAGGTTAGACCCAGCCTTTTACATAACGGCTCCCAGCTTAAGCTTCGAGGCAATGCTGTTAAAAACAGAAGTAAAATTAGAATTAATAGATGATCTGGAAATTATTAGAATGATACAAAAAGGTATTCGCGGAGGTGTTTGTTTATGTTCTACTCGCTATGCCAGTGCTAATAATAAGTACCTCTCGAACTACAACCCCTCGGATCCTGATAATTACTTACTGTATATAGATTGTAATAATTTGTATGGATTTGCTATGTGTAGTTATTTACCGCACTCTGATTTTGAATTGATTGAAAATCCTATGTTTCAAGTTTCTGACATTCTCTGTTTACAAGACAATTCAGATGTAGGTTACATTTTTGATGTCGATCTAGAATATCCTGAATCTCTGCATGATCATCATAACGATTTACCTTTCTGCCCACAAAAATTTGTACCGCCTGGTTCGAAAACGAGTAAACTGATACCGAATTTGTATGATAAATATAATTATGTCATACACTATATTCATTTGAAAACGTGTCTGAAACATGGGCTAAAATTGAAAAGCATACACAGAGTTATTAAATTTAAACAAGGTCCATATTTGAAACAATATATTGATTTAAATACGGAATTGAGACAAAAAGCTAAATCTCAATTTGAACAAGACTTTTTTAAATTATTAAATAACAGCATTTTTGGTAAAACCCTAGAAGACACGGAAAAAAGGTTAAATGTTAAATTAGTAAATCAGTGGTCTGATAAAAATAACAAAACGAAAAAACATTTAGGCGCAGAGCAACTAATAGCTCGACCTAATTACCATAGCTCAACTATTTTTACTGAAAATTTTGTAGCCGTCCAGATGAATCCTGAAAAAATTACTCTCGATAAACCGATTTACATTGGTTTTTCTGTTTTGGAAATATCTAAGAGTCATATGTATGACTTTCATTATTCTGTTATGAAACCTTTTTATGGCCCTAATATAAAAATGTGTTATACAGACACCGACAGTTTTCTGTATTCCATAACAACGAAAAATGTCTACAAAGACATAAAATACAATTTCCCTCAATACTTCGACACTAGCAACTACGCGAGTAATAATATGTACGGTATAAGGAGGCATAATAAAAAAGTGCCTGGGTTATTTAAAGACGAGCTAGGAGGTCAGCTTTTAGTTGAGTTTGTAGGCCTACGGTCTAAACTTTATTCTATAAAAACTGAAGATACTGAATTAAAAAAAGCTAAAGGAACCAAAAAATCTGTTGTAAAAACATTGAGTTTTAAGGACTATAAAGGGGTGTTATTAGATAATAATTTAGTTAGGAAAAAAAATATGGTATTTAGGTCATTAAAACATGAAATTTTCACACAGTCGCTTAATAAAATAGCTCTCTCAAGTAACGATGATAAGCGCATCATTCTAAAAAATAAAATATCAACTCTTTCATGGGGTCATGAATCAGCATTTTAAGCCGTATATGTATGAATATAATTAGTCTCTAAACTATAGCTTGTAAGTGAATATTGTTATATTGAAAATAAAACATCAACTTTTGACGACATTTGGACCTGATATTTACTAATATAACTAGACTCTAAACTAGCTTTAAGTAAAAATTGTTATATTAAAATAAATAATGTGTTCTCGGATTATGTTTCGTGTTTCTTTCTAAGCTTATTGTTACAACATACCCTACTACATTACATACATAGTTAGGTACAGTCGTTAGAAATCAGCCGGAGTGGACTTGTATGTAGAGGTTACTTTAGAATGATTTCTAAAAGATGGAACATAACGCTTGAAAGCGATAACGTTGAAATGATTATGATGACTAATCGCAACGTGAATATAACACGTGTTGTGTTCAATGAACTCAATTTGAAAAACATGATAATATGTCAATGTTAACGTAAGCATAATTTTATGAAGAAATGCAAGGTTAGGTGATTTGTTTAATTACAACGTAACAATGACCATTTCTAAAGAAGGTAGCTAAAGAAGAGGACGCAGTTTATTACAACAAGATAATATGTCTATATTAAACGAGGTAAAAACATACTGACTATTTTTATATGATTATTATAAAGTTTATTTTCACAGGAAACTATATCATGTTTTTCGTTTTACAGTCAATGGATCCCTCCGACTTGTGGTTCCAACATGCTCAGCCTCAAAATTATGATGACGTTCTGCAAGATTCTACACCCAGTCAAGACACTAAGGAAAAGAAAAAGAAGAAGAAGAACAGATGGGACAGAAAGAAATTAAATCCTGCAGTGTTATCATCATACGTAATAACAAAGGCCCCGAAAAGAGCTCTTCGTTTGATTAAGATAGAAATTCATGACTTAAATGGACCTCAGACTTCTACAAATTCAGATGATAGTGTTGTAAGCGTACAGTACATACAATCGGAAGTAGTTGATGAAATAATGGACTTGTCAGAGAATTTAGTGAATAAAATTAGTAAAAAAATATGCAATGATTCTATTTAAATAAGTGAATAAATAAAAGTTTATATTAATTTATTTTGATGTTTCATTTATGCACTTTAACTCTTGTGTAGTTTAAAGAGATGATGAAATAAAATCAATAATTTAGGTAAACAATCACATTTATTAATATTTATTTTTAAAACTAATCGATAAGAAAGCATACACTCATATAACAATAGTAAAATAATTACATAGCTATTTGGTTATCTTTAAACCATTTTTTAATACATAATACGTTTCGTAGAGCACAATTGGATTTATGAGTTATACAACTGAAATCATTAAGATGCGAGTTAAACATTACAAACAACTGTTTTAAATTCGGACATCCTTTTTCTTCTATGTTTGTTATTGTACAGTTATCACATAACTCCTTAAGCCATTTTACTTTTTCTAGACCTTTAACTATAATTCGTTTGTTTTCTAAATAAGGTATAATTATCTTTTTGAATTGAAGAAAGTCTATGTGTCCCTCGGCCCATCTGTAGCCCAGATTGTTTTGAATCCATTTAACATGTTTTTTTTCCACATCAGTTAAACATCGATAAGGATATGGAGGCTTAACGAGAAATACTTGAGTATATTCAGCAGTAGCTATCGCAAGTTCTTTAATAATAAAATCATTTTTATTACTTTTAAATCCCTGTATATCTACAAATAAAGTTTTTGTATTCATGATAGTTTTCTAACGATATTACTCAATGGTTTATATTCAATTAAACAATCATTCAGGATAAGGCAATATGCAGAGGTTTGATCTGGTATCTCTACTTCACTCTCGAGCTCCAAGCGCACATTAACTACGGGCCCCGATTTCAGGTTATCGGTTTGTCTTGAACAGTCTATAACAAATAGAGGAGCTAAATCTTTAAACTCCTTTGCACTTAACAATGGTTCAGTTCTTCTGCCATAATAAGACTGCTGAAATCGAACGTATTGCTCGTATAATATAGCTATATTATTGTTCGAGAAACTTATGTTCATATTATCGTATGGAAAGTAGGTCGAGTTAAGATATACTTTTACATCACGTAAATTACAATGATCGAATGCTGACATGTCTTTGTGAGCATCATTTTTGCGATTGGTCTGTAACCCTAGTATAACATATCTAGGTTTTTCGATCTGAGAAGATGTTTTGATTGACCATGTGTGCTTTGTAGTTCTAGGCAGCAAGGGATATTCGTACAAATCCCAATTTCTAAAGGGAACTTGAATAGATCTATCATTTTCTAACAAACGAAGAAGATTGATTCTTTCTACGTCAGATACTTTTACATGTGGAACTCGCCATATAATTTTATGAATTTCAACGTCTTCTACAACTTCTCCAGTGTTTAATTGTAATGCATTAAGGTTTGTGTTACTGCGAAGCAGAACT
The DNA here is from genome assembly GCA_949825045.1 of Argyresthia goedartella. Lineage (NCBI taxonomy): Eukaryota > Metazoa > Arthropoda > Insecta > Lepidoptera > Argyresthiidae > Argyresthia > Argyresthia goedartella. The sequence continues at coordinate 21,417,760 of OX463810.1, forward strand.
AGTTCATGTTTACAGTTGATTACAACTTTTTTATAGTCTTCTGCAAATCCTAGGATATTACTTAGAGGTATCGAGGCTGAAAATTTCCCCGATTGCGTGTTTTTTGTACCGCTGATATCCCAACCCCACGCTTTCGATATTTTGGACTCACTTTCATTCATAGACAAAAGTGACTTCATTGTAGTAGTAATTCCAGCGTTTTTAACTTTGTCAACTTCAACTCCATTTAGCTCATAACGAATATCTTGAAAAAAGTATAGCAGCGGATTATTTGTAAACTGCACGCTAGTAACCTTTTCCTTTGATTCTTTCATAAACACATTGACAACACCTTCCAAATATAACGTGCTTGCTGATGGGAGTATGTACAGATCTTGTTGATTAATTGGTATACGAATTTCATCATTACGATTAAAACTAGTGACGTAAGGTTTATACGAATGAATCTCAATACCATCAATGCTATTGTCATAAACAGGTGCACTCAAAATATCTAGCATGTTACTCATTTTAAGAGTCCGATTAATTTCAGGAATTTTTTATTTTTTGATGTTAGGTTCTTTTTCTTCCCAGTTCTTTCCTTGTGGGAGATTGAAGTGTGACTAATTGTTTTGTGTTGTGGTGGTAAGGTTTTATTGAACTCGATCATTTTTCTTAAGATGTAAATACAGTTGAACTTCTTCACCACGTAAATTAATTAAATTGTTTTTAATATCCAATATTCTGATATTTAACGTGTTTATATTATTTTGGTTAACGGGAAAATAAATAACGTTCTTTGGTATTTCTATTATTCTATATCCTGGTGGGACGTTTGGCGCAAACTCATGTATAATGTGACTAGATATGCCGTTTATATATGATCCGCTTACAATATCACATTCAATCCTCACCACAGTTGTTGACAGAATGTTGATAGGATGTTGTGATTCATGTAATATATTAGCTTCAAGCGTCCGATTACCAAATCCTAATAAATTTCCTAGACTATTTTCTTTTTCAAAATGAATAGCATTGGTGCTGAAGATATGGGTTTTTAATGTATTATTGTTACACGATAAATTAAAGTTGATATCTTGTAATTTTCCTTTAAGGTAATCGTTTATATCTTGCAATTCGTACGCTCCTTCAGGAAGTTCAATAACATCGTTTTCGCCATAATAAAACTTGTTATTTTTACTATCAACGTTTGGAATTGAATTAAAGGTGGATAGGTATAGTAAAGCACACTCATATTCTCCCTCTAGTTGTAATGTAGGAGAATAATTCGTTGTTAAAAGTGACTTGTTGCCTGTTATTGATAGGGTGAATGACATTGTAACAATGGTAAAAATAAACGCTTACATCAATCATTTATATGTTTATTCCAAAAATCCTGCAAATACTTTAAACATAAATGTCCGCAGTTGACACTATCATAATTCTGATATCTAGTATAATTATAGTACAAATTAGGAGTATCTAAATATTTCAGAACTTGTGTCGGTGGCTTCAAGTTTCCAAAGCTATCAAAATATTCATAGTATTCATGAATTTTTATGTAGGCTACCCAGTGCGTTCCTTCATTGCAGGAATCGTCTAAATTTATTATACCACATTCTATACTTCTTGGTTTTCTTGGCAAAGCATCTTTCATGTAGACTCCGCGAAAATATGGTATTTCTTTAGCATATGCGATGATATCCACATTCGTTAGAGCACGCTTAGGCAGCCTTTTCATTAGTTTTTTGAAGACTTTATAAATAACCCGCTACCTTTTTTGTAGGGTTTTATGTATAATCCTTTACCCACTGAAATTGATTCCATCACTTGATTGTGACGTTTAGATTCACGCAAGCGTTCTTGAGCATCTTTATAGTCATTAACACTTTTTGCTATTCCAGCTGCCCCTCCAGCAAGACTTCCTAAGGCAGACAACCCTGCAAAGATTGGTATTAAGGGAAGAATGCCTCCACTCTTGGGGAGGGGAATAATTCGCGGTATTCGTATGTTGTGTTTGGTACCTCCATCAATTATTTTTTTTGCTGCAGCATATGCATATTTAATAGCACTATGACTATTTTTAGATTTCAATTTCTGAAGATGACCTTTTATTTTAGATACTATAGCTTTAAAATTACGTATACCAGAGCCGGTTTTCAGTTTTGTCTTCATGACTTTATTAACCAACCATGACGCAATCTTTTCACCACGTTTAGCATCTTTTGATCGAAGTCTCTGCTTCGTCATATTTAATAAATCTAAATCAGCCTTATGTCTGTTTTCTAAATCCGAGAATTTCGTATACGCTATGTCGTGCTGCATACACGCATCATCCAATGAGTTAATGCCCTTGTCGCCTCGTGCTAATCGCTTAACCAGCTTTGTTCCAGGACCACAATAATTATAGCCAGGTAGATGTAACTCGAAAGGTAAATTATTTATCAGACTGTTAACTAGACCTCCGCCTTGCATAACTGATAATAGACTAAGGCTGCATTTTATACAACAGTCTTTTTATCAATCCAACTATTTTGAGTTTTATCTAGACCTAACCATTTTACAAACAACTTATTCCCTTTTTTTCTTAAAATTTTTTCAATTAAGTATACATCACGATATTTAGCTTTCTGGAGCTCTTGATCGTAGAAGCATCCTAAAATCGGCTGTTGACGGATATCTTCAATCAAATAAGTTATAGGAATAGTGCTGTTTACCTTCTTAATAACAAATAATTCTGTCGACCAATTGGGTGTATAACCTTTTTGAAAACTCCCTTTGTACTTGCTTATTCTCACGTAATCACCAACACAAAACTTTGGTTTCTTTGCGTAATGATTAGGTTTACTCTGGAATTTTTTAATATTTTCTCTTACTCTGTGTGCGTTTAACTTAGTTACTTTCACAGGCTCCCGTTGCGTCACACGATGCTTTGTGTGATTGTAAGAATTAACTACATTTTCTAATGGTTCACCCACCCACTTGTAATTACCTTTGAGACTAAAATACTTATACAGATGTGTTTTTAATGTTCTGATTAACCTTTCCACTATAGATGCTTTTTTAACCGAATATGTAGAATAATGATTTATTTTGTAGATTTTCATTAGTTTTTTGAATTCATCGTTATAGAATTCAGTTCCCATATCTGTCTGTAAATTATTTGGTCGTCTTCCACTATTCTCCAAGATACTTGCAAAGCATTTATACATTTCTTGTTTAGATTTAGTTTTGAGGGGTAGAGCCCACGCGTATTTTGAGAAACAATCCATCACGATAAGAATAAACTTATAACCATGATTGTAAGTCTGCAGTGAAATAACGTCAATCAAATCTGCCTGCCATAAATCATCAATTCCCTTGAGAAGCACCGAACGACGAACAAAATTTTTTCTTGCATTTTTATGAATTTCGTTTACCACTTGCTGCTTCATCTTTCTTCAACGATTTAATGATGATATCTAATTCACTCCTCGTATAAACATCCTTTATAAAGTTATTCAAAACAGCCCTTACATCTTTCAATGATTCGTTCAGTAAAAATTGAACATCTCCTCGTAGATCATTAATCTTTTTATCAACGTATTCCTTATTGACGGCATCGTTTGATTCGTGTGGTGACTGTAAACCTTTTAATCGAGACGATTGAAGATCAAAATGACCCTCTTCATTTTTGGTCAACGCATTATCAAACAATTCGGATAAACGTAAACGTTTATGAACATGATGACCAAATTTATCAATGTTCATATTACCGAGCTAGGTTACTCGAGTTATTAGTAGAGAGGTTGGCAATGAAGTAAACAGCAATAATTTAGGCAGGGTTATTTATTCTAATTAAGCAAACCACTTTCCTTAAGTTCTTCTATAATGGATATTATTTCATTATCAAGTCCAGTGTTTCCAGCGTCACGAGATGCAATAAGTAGTTTTAACCTTTCCACTAGCTCGTTTGGATCGTCCCAGTAGACATAATCAATATTTTTCTTCCATTTTTTCAGTATTGCTAAACCAGAACCTTGGATCTGATTGTTATCATGTTTAACATTAAAGAGAGGTTTAATAATTTTTATGTATTTTATTCCTTTGTTGCTCTTTATTGGTTTATTTGGATCATAATCTCGTCTGTGCGCATTTGTCTCTATCAACATTAACTTATAATTCACCAGGTCTTCCTTGGTTAAACCTACTAAGTTTGGTGATTGTTTAGTTAGCAACTCCATCAATCCATGAGTCTTATTGTAACCATGTGTTCCCACTGTGATGGTTTTGTCAGTAATAGTAACATTAGCTGACCCCATCATAAGTTTTCCTCGGTCGACTCTTATCCCGAAAGGAGTATTCTTTAAGTACTCAGATGTAAGTGACCACGACGAACAATTTTGGTTGGGACTGCTGTTATCAGACTCGAGTGATTTTTCTGATATATTAGATTCATTTCCATCATTATAGTCTTTTTCAGAAATATCGTCTTCCATTGAACGATCTAAGTTTTGCGTGGGTGTCATAAATTGATCCGAAAGTCTGATTTTGCGTATAGTTTCATCAGCTATACTCCAGTCAGGGGGTTCATCAACTTCATTGTCAAAGGTTGACTCTTCATTTTTAATTGGATTTTTTATTTCTTTACTCTCTGTTTGTCTTATAGCATTTGTAATTTTATTAAGGGGGCTAAGAACTGGCTTGAAAACGGTTCCTAAAGCCTTTTCGTACTCTGATTCAATGTTACGCATTTTTTTAAACTTTTTCTTAACTGCTTCGGCAGCACTTACGATTTCCTTTAAGTTTTTCTCCATATCTAAATGATACCTGTGTGCTTGTCCTCTTGAAGAGCTAGTGTAGTATTATATAATTAACCTGCATTTATATATACGTTCACTGAGTAAAAACCACGAATGTGTCAAACTGTTTACGATAGCACCCTTTATTTTTTTCACAGTCTTTGTTTATGACCAAGTAGCTATAAGACTCACTCCATATTGTTGAACACATTTCTCTAAATTCGTTCCACGTCATGTCTGTGTTAACATGTTCGTCATATACATGACGTAAATTAATGTCATCTTGTTTAAAAAGTACAAGTAGGTTAGCATTGTCTCTAACGAGTTGTTTGGGTATTTTAGTATAAGTTTGGTTTAAATAAAAACTATCAATATTTTTGTGTCTGCCCATTGCAAAATAATCGCGCATGTTGTTTTGATTTTCACATGCGACATCATCAAATATAATTACTGAGTTTGATTTCGCTTCCTCCGTACTGAGTACTTGCTGATTATCATGGTATTTAAAGAACGATACACTCGGAACTAAACTTAAGACCTTCTCAAGAAATTCGTATTTTGGTTGAAGTAAGGTTTTTGAATAAACGTAAACATTCTGGAAGTGGAGCCCATTTTCATGTAATAGAAGACCGACCATCAGATTCGTTTTCCCGCAGTTTGATGGCCCGCATATCAGACATCGTATGGAATTTGGTAACAGGTTACCATGGCGAAGTATTTTAGTTGAGTCAGAAGTACATAATTTTTCTAAGTGTAATGTACTTTTTTGTTTTAAAAATTTCATCTTGAAATCAGTATGATTCACTTGGGAATCTGTATAAGACTACACATATTTTGAATATTAATAACATTATATTGTGTAGCAGTATGTAAACAGCGTAGTTCTGGATCAATAAACATCCGATCCAGAACTAAGGCTTTCCGTCGTAAAATGAATTTGAACTGTCAATAGGTTTTTCGATCCATCTATCGACCCTGTAGGCTTTCCGTCGTCAAGTGAATTACAACTGTCATTATCTACCTACTTTTAAGATTTAAAGGGGTTATGGTTTACGTAGACAATGTAATTGTGTATGGTAGAACGTTCGAGGAGTTTACCGATACGTTGCAGAAAGTTTTTGGGCGGTTTAGAGAAGCGAACTTGACCTTCAAGCCATCCAAATGTAAATTCGGTTTTTGCGAGATTGAGATGCTAGTTTATCTGATCTCGAATGTAGGAGTAAAACCTAGTGAGAAAAAGCTGAAGGCTATGCAACAGATTCCAAATCCCACATCTACGAAGGATGTGAAACAATTATTAGGTTTATTTTCTTATTGTAGAAAATTTGTATCGAATTTTGCGAGAATATCGTTACCTCTCACTAAATTATTGAAAAAGGGGGTAAATTTTCAATGGAATGAAGAATTGCAGAATTCGTTCGATGATATTAAGAAGGTTATGTGTAGTGCGCCAATACTTTCCTATTATTCGGGGGATAAGTCGGTTACTACGAGGGTTTATGTGGATGCGTCTAACGAGGCGTTAGGTGCAGTGTTGATGCAGGGCGTTGAAAAAATGAGTCCGGTTGCCTATGCGTCTAGGAAGTTAACGGATGCGGAGAAAAAATATAGTACGACGGAGAAAGAGTGTCTGGGGTTAGTATGGGCGTTAAGGCACTATAGGCATTATCGTATTTTCAGGTTGTTACAGACCATAGCGCGTTATGTTGGTTACAGTCGAAAAAAGATATGTCTGGTAGGTTAGCGCGTTGGGCGTTAGCGATACAAGAATGGGATTTCGAGATAGTTCATTGCTCGGGGAAAAGCAATGTAGTGGCAGATTTTTTGAGTAGGAATCCGCTAATGGAAGAAGGGAATTTATTTATTTATTTATTTATTTATAAATACATATTACAATTTAGCCCCATTACAGGTCTACCTATTTCGAGGCTAAACCAATTAGCAATAACAATTAAGATTCAATTAGCAATAACAATTAAGATTATAACAAATCATTAGTAATATTAATTATTTTAAAAGAATAATAATACAATCCGATACCAAATATTCACGCGGTGCCAAAATAATAATCACAGACATAATACAATTCAAATTCATTAAATATTAATTTCATTCTTCCCGTTCACATATCGCCAAACATTCTAGTTTTACACTCTTCCATTCATCAGCAAACAAATCGCAATGGGGCGCGGCTTCCAGCAGCGAGTTGAGGCGCTTGAGTGAGCGCAGTAGTGGAGACCAGCGCCGTGCCTCGGTGCGAAAGGGTTCCAGCGCAAATAGCGGTCTCTGCCTGCGCTGACTGGCTCGGAATCTCTCCGGGAAACGGGAAACGGGAAACGGGAATCTATCCGGGAAACGGGAAACAGAAGGACCTCAGTATTCTTCTCGTTCTGAACCTGAAGATGATGGTTTGGAAGTTTTTAGTATTAATGTAGAGTCGTTACAGGCGGATCAAGAGAACGATTCATTTTGTAGTAGATGGTTAACGCGGTTGAGCGAACGTCCGGAAGCGTGGCGTAGCGGTTTATGTTTGAGAAATAATTTATTATATAAAAGCGTACGTAGAGATGGAGAAATTAGGGAGATATTAGTATTGCCTAGGTCTTTGTTTCAAAATGTAATGAACGAATTACATGATGAGGCGTGGACAGGAGGTCATTTGGGTCTCGCAAAGACGTTGAAGAGATTTCGGTCGAAATATTTCATGCCGAAAGCCGATAAGGAGATAGAGCGTTATATAGCTTCGTGCGTGCCGTGTCAAGAAAGGAAATTAGTTAAAAGCGTAGCAGATTTGATGCCGATTAGGGTCTCTGATATTTTTGAGAAGGTAGGAATCGACGTGTTAGGAGCGTTTCCACGTTCGTCGATAGATAACCGATTTATTATAGTCGCGGTAGAGTATGCGTCGCGGTTTGCGATATGTAAGGCGTTACCTAGGGTTACATCGGAAGATGTAGTGCGGTTTTTAGTTGAGGAAGTTTTCTGTAGGTTCGGGCCGATTAGGGAAATTATTTCAGATAGAGGTACAGTTTTTACGGCGGGAATCGTAAAAGAAACGGTAGAACAGTTTGGGGCTAAAATGATACATACAAGTTCGTTTCACCCACAGAGTAACGGTTTGGTAGAACGAATGAATAGAATGTTAACTTCGATGTTATCAAAATATTTAGGTAGTAATCAAAGGCAATGGTGCTCAGTTTTACCTTTGGTAGTACATGCGTATAACACTAGCGTGCAGGCGTCAACGAAAGTGTCGCCGTATAATATTTTATTTGGTAGGGAACCGTGCTCAGTGGTGGATCGATCATTAGGATTAAACGCAGTTGATTTAGACGAAACGATAGATGAAAGGGTAAATCGTATGGGAAGGCTGCTGACTAAGGCGTTGCGAACGCACAGCGTGTACAAAAACGGTATTACGATATGAGATCAAAACCCAGATCGTTCCGGTTGAATGACTTAATTTTGTTATACGTACCAAGGCGGATAACGGGAAGATGTATGAAGTTGGCACGTCTGTATCAGGGACCATACAAGGTCATTGAGATCGTCTGAACTCACGGTCACGGGGCGTAATTGTTAACACAAATCTTTTAAAACGCTTTGTGCTGCGTTGAGGAGTTCGTCTGATATTAAATAATTATACATTAGGATTATAATATAATTTTATCCCGGTTGATGGTTTGTGGTTTATGTATGCGGTAGTGTTATGAATTGTTTATTAACCGGTGTTTCTTTTTATGTTGTTGCTGAACTATGATGTTTGATAAGGACCGTTCACCAAAGACCCAAGAAATATCTGTAACATACTAGATTTCCGTGGTAGATTACCTTTATATGAGAAACTTTTATAAACGACAGTTCGTATAATTGTTTGAACCGATCGCCTGGTTTTATCTTTGAGAGCAGTATGACGAGGCAATAGCTATTCGTCATAGGGTTCTGTTTTGGTTCCTGCGTTCTTAAAGTATAGAGTTGGGATGATTTGGTAAGGGGAGAGTAAGGGTTGTTCATAAAGTTCTCAATGAAAGTAATTTCTGATGTGGGATTACTCGGGTATTCGATACACATTCGAGATTCTTTGTAGTGTTTTAACTTGGGTAATTGGTTGCAACTCACGGCGATTATCTTAAACTGTTAATAGTAAAAGATAGTTTACTGAATTCCAATGGATTAGTTGAGATGTTTGTAAGTTGTAGTATCGGTTTTAAAGCTAGTTGAATTCATCGTATTATTGGAACGAATTTTAATGAAGTCATTCTTAAGCTGTGGCTTAGTAATACGGTTCTATAGATTAATCCTGTTAATATGGTTGACGTTTCCTATATTTGAAAATGATATTTTTTTTCTTTGATCTTTGCCTGCGTTATTTTTTGAAATATTTCCATTCGGTGGAAAGAGTAAATTATTTTTTTAAGCAAAGATAAGTCTGATAAGTTTTTCGCTAGTTTTTTTTGTCAGAAAGTTTGTCGAATGATAACCATTCGAGAAGCTAAATCTTAGCTAGATTCAGCTGTTTGCCTTCGTATTGTAGTAGATAGTTTTCTAGCGTTAGGTAGGTTAGTGTTAAGCCGCGAATAATTGTATGATGGGATCATAGGGTGTTATAATTTAAGTTTTTTAAGGTGCATAGCCTACACCTTAAGTGTAGTTAGGTTTATATTAAGTAGGATCTACACCCTAAATGTAGTTAAGTGTGTAACTTACCATATGACCTTCGGTCAGTTTATTCTATTTCTTGTCAATTTATTCTTATTCATGTCAATGCTTTGTTTTGGTACTGGTCTTATGCGTGATCAGAATTCAATGTTAGGGTATTTAATGTTTAATTAAGTAGGTTAAATGGGATGGTTGGACGGATAAGGATTAGGGTACTCGATGTTATTTAAGATTATGCTTGCGGCATATTTACTGTTTTTTAGATTTCAAGCATAGCAAGCTCACTTAATGTTAACATTTAATGTTTTTTAGATTTTAGACTTTGAGATAGGGTTGTCATTTTTGATTTTAGACTTTGAGTTAGGGTTGCCACTTTGGAAAAAAAAAAATCCGTTGGCTTTTCTTTTTTTTAAAGGAGGGGGCAATGATTGTAAGGTATATAGTTAGGTTCGATATTTGTCTATGCGATAATATTGTATACGGGCCTCTTTAGAGTGAGTGTTCACTTTGACACTGTTACGTAATTTGTAATTTTAAAAAGAAAGAGGCTTCGATTTGAAAAGTCAATTTGACACACTTCACCTTAGGCTTCGGCCAGCGACTGATCTAAATTATATAGTTAGGATTAGCTTAATGGCTATCGAGCCAGTTTGATCCCTTTTATACAAATTGTAACCATATTCGATCAGTAAAAACCACTCTAGTGTTACCAAAGTTTTTATAATTGCCTACCTAATCTGTAGGGCTAGCAAGTTCAAGTATAGGCCGTGATAGGTAGTGCTCAAGACACTACAGTACCTATACCATTGTAAATTAGATTTAATTGCCTATCCATCAGACCTAATTTTATTTTTGTTTGCCGTGGGTAAATATTCCATACAAAAACGCCCAATGTCCTTTGGTGTTATATTCTTGTTTGGTTTTGAAATGGTCGTATTAGAGAAGTCTTGGGTATTTGGCCAAGTCTCCGTATTTACTGATTGATGTATCTGAGAAAGCTGTGATAAAGTTGCTTCACAAGGTTTTCCTTTGTATGTTGAATGGGCGCCCCGGAGATAGGGGCGTGCAAAAGTCAACAATAGAAGGCGTTAGATTTAAACTCTCAACTTTTCGGCTGCATCTTTTGGCTTTGTTTTAGATGGAATCTTCGATATAACTTTCTGCTACTGTGCTTGACCTCTAACCTCTGTGGCGTTTCAGTTCTGTAAGATCCGCACCTGAATTTGTTAAGGCGATACCTCGTCCGTGCAAAGGTCTCCGTTACTCCAGGCGGAAAGACCCGCAGTGTGAGAGGGACGGAATCGGAAAAAAATGAAAAACCGTAGCGCTAAACAACAGAATAATTGTTTAAAAATAAACTACTCTATTTTGTTAAAAAGTTTTTTCAGGAGATTTTGCGAATACATAATATCTACATTTTGAACGCAGTTCCACAATGAAATTAGTTAGAATTTCAGAATTACAGGAAAAAATAATATAATTTAGAGGTGTTTTCGTAATTAAATTCTATCGAGAAAATTTCATCCAATCGCGTTTTTGTTTTGGTGAAAATCTTAATCAAATACTCAATAAACGTTTACCCAAAAATCAAATCTGTAGATGACTTCATGGTGGAGTAAATGGATTCGAAAAAAACCCCATTTTATTTTCGTAGCACCTTAAAAGAGTGGCAGAGTTTCGAACGAAATTATTCCAGAGTAAGTTATTCATTTTCATCACTGGAAGCACTCATTTTACTAGGTAGCTAATATATTTTTCACACCTTTCATTCGGAAAAGTAAGTTTTCCTCCACGAAGAGAGGGAGCAAAATGCTACATTTCTGTTTAACCTATTTTTTTAATTTACCTATTCATTGGCATGTAGCATTTATGCAATGTGCCAATAGAACACAGATTTTAATGAAATAATCGATTGTGATTAAATCGTAATCGATTAAAAACGAACACGTTTCAAGTTTCAACTTTAACAATGTTATATGAAAAATTATAAATTTTTCGTAATATTAAAAAAAATGTGTTTTACTGAAATCAAAAGTTATTCTGATATAATGAATATTGATATCCGATACCATTGTAATAATCGATTCGATTATTTTTACACATCGGTAAAAGTAGCACAGGAATATTTTATCTGTGGTGACTTTTCTCAATCCTTCACAATCCGCCATTATAAAAAAAATGATTTCGTTGTTCGATTACTGTTAAAGTGTTGAAAGTATAATTCAAAGTATAGTTATTTCATTATTTTTAGTGCATTATATTTCAACTTTCCTCATAGTCGGTGTGAAAAATTGTATGTGTCACTCAGGAGCAAAATTATTTTCGTCTTGGGCGTTAACGCTTGAAACCTTCGTTACGCTCAGGATTCTATCGTAGAAGCCTTCGCTTCACTCTGGGTTCAATGTACCGCCCTCGCCGTAAATACATCATTTTGCTCCCTTGTGACACAAATAACTATTTCACACCTTTCATTCGGAAAAGTAAGTTTTGCTCCACGACAAGACGGAGCAAAATGCTACTTTTCTGTAAGCTACTTTTTTTCATTTAATCATTGGCATATATAATTTACGCAATGTGCCAAATGAACACAGATCTTAATAAAAATAATCGATTGTAATTTCATCGTAATCGATTAAAAACGAACATGTTTCAAGTTTTAACTTTAACAACTGTGAGGAGATAAAGGTGACTGTAAAAATGAATAAGGCAAGGCAAGTATTTCTTGAACCTGCATCTCTATACAAATAAGTCGAACAGAACTGTGACTGTAATTTTTCTATGCCGTAAGGGTGACACGGCATTGATTTAGGCATACACAAAATGCGAATTAGCTTCGAAAGAAACAATCCCAGAGTTGATTCACTGCATACGTACGATGGAGTGAGAAAAATGATGTTGTGGTACATGCATGGCTCACTGTATAAGTACAATTTATTAATACTTACCTATATAATCAGTCAAGTGCAGGTCGGACTCGCACACGAACGGTTCCGTACCATAAACTTATCGACTAATAGAAAAACAAAATAGTAGTTTATGTGACTGCTACATAATGACTAATTATGTACAGTTACATACACTAGTTTATCTACACAAATATCATAAGCTCTCTTTGATGTGTTCAGGAACCGCATGTTTGACCGGCATTGTGGCTCTGCAGTTGTTTAGCTTGTTCTGTTGTACCAACTTCACAGACAAACTAGGGGCGGCACGCAGGCGGGCGTCGGCGTTCGAAATTTGAATGTCAGTACCAACTTCACAGATAAACTAGGGGCGGTACGCAGGCGGGCGTTGGCTTTCGAAATTTGAATGTCATAATAGGCAGAAAAATTACACATTATGGTCATAATCTGTAATTTTTCAGATAAGAAATGAGTTTTTACCAAGTAGTTTAACATTATGCTGATCGTAACGTGCGGTTTTTGTACGCAGTAAAGAGGGTTTATGATACGTGTGTAGATAAAAACAATAATACTATCTCCGAACGTGGATTCGAACCCAAAACCCTAAGATTGCGAAACCGATATCAAACCAATTGCGTCACCACAACCATGTGATAAGCCGCGATATCTACGATCATATTTGAATCATGTTATAGTTTGTTACATCGCGGGTGACATTAAAACATGTCTCTTGTATGGGGACCCCCTTTAATTTATAACATCTCATGTAGTTCATTATTTGTTGCTGTAGCGGCTACAGAAATACACATTCTGTCAAAAATGCAATTCTTTACCTATTGCGGTTCATGAGATACAGCCCGCTGACTGACGGACGGACAGAGGGTCGGACTGCGGAGGCTTAGTAATAGGGTCTCGTTTGGCACCCTTCTGGTACGGAACCCTAAAAAAGTTATAATGAATCGCTATGCGACCCACTAAAAATCTACAATGTCCCTATCCCTATTATATTATAAACCCCTATTTGATTTTAGTCTCCACAGTTCGGAGGAGGTTTAGCTAAAAAGAAAATAAGGAAAATCGCAAAGAAACAGCAAAAAAATCTAAAAATCTTTTGTGTGGAAAGTACAGCTCTCTATCGCTGAAACTCCTTCGTCGTTGATAATTATCATTTAACCTCTTTGTTGCTGCAATGCAAAGAGTAACCAAAGAGTTTCGATAATCTGAGGCGCAATGCGTATCAACAACGTGTCGAAATGGGCTGAGTATGACGATGGTGATCTTTGGATCTGGCCTCAGAAATGACGGACAAACAGTTTTCTAACCGGGAACTACTGAGACCACCAAATACAGGCGGCACATACATTGCTTGCTACTAGGATATCATGTGTCGCGGGAAACAGTGACGTTGGACACATACAGAGTGTCCCGAAGCTCAACGTCAACCGAGTACCAGGAGATAGAACAGGGTCTGGCAAAAATATATTTAAAAAATCTTTGAGGATACGATTAAGTCTAAAATTTAAAAAAATCATCACCCTCTCATACAATTCTAGTAACTTTGACTGCAAATTAGTGACATAGATTTTTTCAATTATTATATTGCCAGAGAACTAAAATAAAATAATTAAGCGGACAAAGTGATGGAATTGAAGTGGGACTGGGCCTTCCACGTCGCTGTGTGAAGTCGTGTGCAACCACACTGGCGGGCCAAATGAACATCTCTCTGGATCCCAAATGCAAAACTAGGACGTCGCCGCCCAAGAGAGCGCTGGAGTGACGAGCTGAGGTACGACGACAAGAGCTGGTGGAAAAGAGCCCAGGAGCGTGAAGAGTGGAAGAGAGAAGACCTTAACCTACTGAGATGCAGATAACCTAAAAAGGAACTTTTTGACAGACGTAATCTAGAGTACATTTGTGGGGCAACAACATAAAATTTGCCATCGATGTTATGTCATTCGTATTTCTTTTCCGGCCAGCAGAGAAGTGAAAGGGTTAACTAATAATAAAAATATATTAATAAATTTAATAATATGCTCAGCCAAGTTGTCGAAGCCTAAAATGATATATGCACCAAAATTTAGACGGTATTTGTCGACTTCTAAATCTGCAAATCAAAAATTTGTCGGGGCAGTAATAAATAAGTTATAATCATTTTAAGTTGGCCGCGCGAACGAAACCTGCAGGATTTCGCGGCCATGGGGATCTCGGTAACAACTATGGCTAGAGATCTAATTTCTTTGAACAATTAAAGAATTTATTTGGCGATAATAGTCGGTGAAAGCATAACGAGGAAAAGTTAAATACTTTAGGAAATATGCACTTTCCAAGATTTGGCCGCGCAATCCTCCACTTACGATTTTGTTAATCTTGATTATTTCCAAATAAAAACGGGTCAAGTGCGAGTAAGACTTCGGGCCCGCACATGAAGGGTTCCATACCATTGTACACGGGAAAACGTAAAACAACAGCCTTTTGTACGAATACATACATATACCTATTTAATTTTTAATAATAAAGATTAAATAGGTAGGACTACATTCAAGGCCGTACATCGAAACATTGAAAAATAGTTTTGTGTATGTAGTATCTATGTAAGTATTAAACTATGTACTCAGGTTAACGATACTCTTTGCTCATTGAAACCGGAAGTGGATAGAAATTGAGTAACTTATTTACATAAATAAAATCAAATATGATAAAAAACTTAATATTATTTATGATAATTTGAATGAGCAATTATTAAACATATAATAACAAATAACTAAGCACAAAACTCAATACCTGCAATTAAAATATTTTCCGATAAGATCAGGAAAGTCCATTTTTCACCGATAAACAAATAAAACAAATTGTTTCATTATTTGTTGCTGTTGCGGCAACAGAAATGCACATTCTGTGAAAATTTCTGCTCTCTACCTATTTCGGTTGATCCTATAGAGCCCGGTGACGGACGGACGGACGGATGGACGGACAGACAGACGGACAGCGGAGGCTTAGTAATAGGGTCCCATATGACATCCTTCGGGTACGGAACCCTAAAAATGAGACTGCAGACAGTCAAAACCGGTCCTAGAATTTGTCGGTTATTGCCCTAACTATAATGTTTTTCTTCATCAACTTAATACCATTCATGTGAAATAGAGTGTTGTCTGTAAAACAGTATATCATGCGAGTAATATCAAAACTAATATTATCTCTTACTACGTTAGAGTAGGGTAGCCACGTAGCATGCGAGTAACTCTACGTAGAGTAGAGTTACTCGCATTATATACTGTTTTACGGACAACACTCTATGTCACTCGAATTAGATTAAGTTGATGAAGAAATACATCTTTTACACTTAGTGCCTAGGTATTATAGTTAGGGCAGTAACAGCGCACATAGAGCGTTTCGTTCGCGCGGCCACGAGCAGATTGGTTTTGCGTGTTTTCTTTTTAATTACTGTTTAATAGTAATAGTTCATGCTCTCATTAGGACCGATAAATTAACCGGAAAATTCTAGGACCGGTTTTGATTGTCTGCAGTCTCGTATTTTGGGAATAATCAAGAATAACAAAATCGTAAGTGGAGGATTGCGCGGCCAAATCTTGGGAAGTGAATATTTCCCTAAGTATTTCGGCCTTACTAATAAAAGAAGTTATTCACTGAGTAACTTATACAGTGTTTTGTCTTGCTTTGACATTTGACTTTTACTCGACGTATGAAAAGGACAAAACATTTTATTAATAGTAAGGCGGTTTAACTTTTCCTCATTATTCTTTCACCGACAATTATCGACAAATAGGCTCTTTAATTGACAAAAGGAATTAGATCTCTAGCCATATTAGTTACCGAGATCCCCATGGCCGCGCAATCCTGCGTGTTTCTTTCGCGCGGCCAACTTAAAATGCTTATAACTTATTTATTACTGCCCCGACAAATTTTTTATTTGCAGTTTTAGAAATCGACAGATACCGTCTAAATTTTGGTGCATATTTCATTTTAGGCTTCGATAACTTGGCCGAACAATCGAAACGCACACTGATAAATTCAGCCCAAGGGGCACACCCGGATACGAGTAAGATTTAGCCATACTCGACCACGCTGGACTGCCACTTTCAATAACAATAATAATAATAATAATAATAAAATTGTCAGACCCTGTATCAGGCAGCCAAGCCTATCTCCAGGTAATCGCTTGCCGTGTGCTAAAAGACAACCTGTATAAACATCTAGGACCCCGTAGCATGCCTAGCGCAGGGGGGGCTTTTGTCGCGAAAGGTGAGAGAGCTCTATATAGCACATAGCTCTGTCCCTCACTTTCCCGCGTCAACTTGCTGCGTCAGCATGCTACGGGTGCTGGGTTCTTTTATTTTTCTTCCTCCCCAGCCGCGCGTTGCGAACCTGCGCCACGGACAGCTAGTGCAGTGAGTGATGCAGCTTGCATGTGTGGTTGTTGTGTAGGTGGTACGCTACCTGGCGGCGGCACGCGCTGGCCGCGTCACCTTCCTCCGCTCCGGCAGCGAGGCGGTGCTGTGGTTACTGCTGCCATTCAGCAGGTCCGGCGGGGATTGCCTGGGCGGGAACGGGGTATGTACACTCAGCGGTTGGATAGACGCGCGAAACGACCATTGCAGTTAGGCCTCTTTCAGTGACATGCACGTTTCATCACGCACGCAGGATTTACTATGGGATTGCCCAAATTTTACTACAGGTGCTGTCAGTATGACGCCCCGCATGCGGGTGCTGTCAGTATGATGCCCCGCGTCCCGCGTGACAAATACGCACGACACTGAACGAGCTCTTACAGTTAGATGTGGAGTGGGGGTTAACTTGTTATTATTTTGATGGGTGACTGATTAATTTGAACTGTTAATGATTCTTTGCCTTAAAAATGCTTTTAGGTTTAAAGAGTTTCTAATGCAGTAAATTAGAGTTCAATTATAAAAAGTGGAATAGAGTAATAATGGCAGTGTTCAAAGAAATACTATTTTGACAGATTCTTTTGTTCTTGTCATGCTACTGCAGAGAGAAACATAACACGTCTTTGGCGCTGTTTTATTGTTGCCCTCTTTGTTAAACCATAAGTATAAATATACATGCATACATGCGGTTAAAAATGTCGATGCTTGAACTAATAAAAAAATGCATTACTCACCCTACGGCAAGGTTTCCTCTTCTCTGACTGGGCGGTGCCTCCAGGTTTACTTCTTACACATATACATCACTGAATCACTAATGATGATAATTTCCATACATGCCTTTTGCTCGTCGCTGCTGCTGCTGTCTGTGCTGACTTGACTACCAGATTCAACTCTCAGTACACTGTCATGCAGTTATCTCTACACTACTGTGCAAAAGGTAAGAAGTAATAGGTACTCTATTTCAGAAAGTAGTGTGCTGCTCTCAGTGAGTACTGAACTGTAGCCATACTTATCATGTAGTTCTGAACATAATTATCCTTCATTGTGTCTACGCAATGTTCTGATTGAACATTTACTTATCACAACACAACATAATTATCTTTAATTGTATTTACGGAATGTTCAGATTGAACATTTACTAATCACAACACAGCATAATTATCTTTTATTATGTTTACGCAATGTTCAGATTGAACATTTACTTATCACAACACAACATAATTATCTTTTATTGTGTTTACGCAATGTTCTGATAGAACATTTAATTATCACAACACAACATAATTATCTTTTATTGTGTTTACGCAATGTTCAGATTGAACATTTAATTATCACAACACAACATAATTATCTTTTATTGTGTTTACGCAATGTTCTGATAGAACATTTAATTATCGCAACACAACATACTTATCTTTTATTGTGTTTACGCAATGTTCTGATAGAACATTTAATTATCGCAACACAACATAATTATCTTTTATTGTGTTTACGCAATGTTCTGATAGAACATTTAATTATCACAACACAACATAATTATCTTTTATTGTGTTTACGCAATGTTCTGATAGAACATTTAATTATCACAACACAACATAATTATCTTTTATTGTGTTTACGCAATGTTCTGATAGAACATTTAATTATCGCAACACAACATAATTATCTTTTATTGTGTTTACGCAATGTTCAGATTGAACATTTAATTATCGCAACACAACATAATTATCTTTTATTGTGTTTACGCAATGTTCTGATAGAACATTTAATTATCGCAACACAACATAATTATCTTTTATTGTGTTTACGGAATGTTCAGATTGAACATTTACTTATCACAACACAACATAATTATCTTTTATTGTGTTTACGCAGTATTCTGATTGAACATTTACTTATCACAACACAACATAATTATATTTTATTGTGTTTACGGAATGTTCAGATTGAACATTTACTTATCACAACACAACATAATTATCTATACAACAATTTTTCTAAATCAATTGAAATTCCTAGCTGTCAGAATTACATGAAAAGGGTACTGATTGAGTCAGTTCAGAATTAGTCGAGTAATTCTATGTTGTCAGACAAACTAATTAATAAAGTTTTGAATGTGTCAATTGATACCTTTGGGTTTGGTGTTAAAATGGCACAACTCCGCCCAATATTTTAAGAAACTTATTTTAATATTTCGGGTAATAGACGCCTTATATATGTAACGGTTACTTGCGGCTGGTTGTTTCTGAACGAAAATATGAATCAATGGCACTCACATCAACTCACATGTCACTATTGAATATTCCCAAATAATATCAAATATAGTCGTGCATCGTCCTCGGATTAGAACCTGAAATCTAAGTTGTATTATTATATGTCGCCGTAAGATTGTCAAAACCGCTACTTTATAATCTAACGTTTTATTTCTCGTTAGTTTTCAGACTATCGATAAATTGTAAACTGTACCGTACTGCTTACGATATGAAGCGTTATTTTATAATAAAACCGTTAAATTGTGCACTGGTTTAAACTTGAATTGCAAAGGAAATACCAGGGCAAACACTGCGGTAGCTTAGGTGAAGACTAAAGGGGGCGAGCGCAGCGAAGCCCCTGAATATTGTTCGTGTTAGGTTGACATGTAAGAACAAAAGAAACGTAAATTCTAAAACCGGTCTGGTTTACAATTTCTCGATTGATATCTTATAGATACTAACGGTTTTGACAATCTTACGGTGACATATAGACATTGTAGTTACTCGCGTAATAGCCATGCCACACTACTTGCTCAGGTGGAGGGGGGTAGACAGTGTGTGTTTTAACACCATACCCAAAGGTTCAAGTGACACACAAGTTTCTAACTTTATTAATTTGTTTGTCACTCCCATACATTGATTACACTAAATTACTCCGTTAAATAGGTTGGTGGAGAGGAGTCGCCAAGGTAACCCAACCCAAGTCTTCAAGCTGCCCTATTAGGACTTCCACTGATTAAAGGGCTGTGTTCCTCGGTGGGCACATGAATGGGCTACATTAATTTTTATCATTCACTA
This sequence comes from Argyresthia goedartella, assembly GCA_949825045.1. NCBI lineage: Eukaryota > Metazoa > Arthropoda > Insecta > Lepidoptera > Argyresthiidae > Argyresthia > Argyresthia goedartella. Next base: position 21,437,535 of record OX463810.1, read on the forward strand.
CAATCTATCTTGTACCCGATGGAAACCTATAATTGGCCATAGTTTTAAGTATTGGATTTAATGTCGTTGTTTTTCTAAATACATTAAATAAGTGAGTTAGGTTAGGTACTTCACCTTCCTCCGTCGCTCGGGCAGCGAGCCCATGCTGTGGTTGCCGTTCCGTCGAGCAGGTCGGGCGTGGAGTGTCAGTAGTGAAGTATGTGAGGTAGGTAGTGTAATCACCTGGCGGCGGCTCTCGGGCGCGTCACCTTCCGCCGTCGCTCGGGCAGTGAGCCGGTACTGTGGTTGCTATTCCCGTTAAGCAGGTCGGGCGTGGAGTGGCGCGTCGGGGGTGCGCTCAAGTGACGCTTGCCGTTCGAATCCTCGTCGCAGACGTTGCCCTGCGGAATTTAGGGGTTGATTAATCCCAAAACACGCATGAAACAGCACACAGGGCATGGATAAATAGCCGTAAATAGCGATAAAATCAAGGCTATAAAACGTTTTACTTTAGTTCGTCTCATGTTTTGATAAAATCTTCTTGTGGATTTATTGCATTATCAAGTAATTATAGGTGCATCTTATGCGGTCTAGTTGTAACTAACTACATATAACTAACAAAGTATGTATGTCCCTATGAAATCTAAGAATCAAAATTTGGCCCATTTTGAGTTATTCTATCATCTCAAAACACGGTACGTTTATGTAGTTAAGGTGAGGATACAATAATATGGTAAAATCGAGCTGGTCTCATGATGGAGCTCGAGGGCGGGAGAGGTGACCCTGGCGTTCTTACTATCCCATCGAATTTGGGCTCGTTAAATTCATTGGTTATATGTTTGCCTCTTCTCAACATTAGACCACTGTGGGAGCGGAGGAAATTCCCCCAGATTGATTTTTAGATCTCTTTTAAAACTTGGTTGTGTTTAACAATACAAACATTACAAAATTATCTACAGTAATGAAGAACACAACCTAAAAACCTTTAAAATCATACCAGCAAAACTTATTTAGCGCAACCACCACATTGAAAAGCAAAATGGACCTTAAATTCGTTATCAGCATCCTAAAACCCTTGTTAACATACCTAGATTTGTAACAAAAACAAAATTGGCGCGGCCGCCATCTCGGAATGCAAAATAAACCATAATCTCATTACTAGTACACTCTAAAGAAAATTTAACTCGCGCGAACTAACACTAACTGTCGCGAAGAATCTAATGAGTCAAAATTCGATGGGTTTACAAGTAAGAATCCGAGGGTCAAGCCTGCCTGCCATCGGGTAACATGTTACTCGACGTGAATTAATTTTCCCGACCAGCAACACTGTTACTCGACGACGAATAACGGAATATTTTACCAACCATGTTACTGGTGTGACAGTAAGACAGTAAACCCTCAGAGTTAACTTGGATGTTGACATAATTTTGACACTTTGGCTGTATCGATATTTCTGATTTTTTAAAATGTGTAGATCTTTTTGAGTAGCTAACCTGCTCACATATATCTGATGCTGACTGTACCCTCAGATTTTAGATTATTGTAAATCTTGTATGGTATAATAGTCTTCAGTAGCCTAATTTGCAGCATTTTTATGTTGTCTAAGTAAGATTTAAATGTTCTGCCATAACTACTGAGACCATACGAAATTATACCTTCTGCCAGGGATTTGTACAAGGTGAGCAACACACAAAAAGAAATCCTATTCCTAACTACATAAAATTTTGCCAACACAGATTTCAACCTTTTGCATACCATTTGAGTGTGTGGGGCCCAATTAAACCTGTTATCAATTATCAATCCTAGGTAGCAGCTGGGGATCCAGCCCGGGACCTCTGGCATGGTAGGCAGAGCCACAAGCGCTGCGCAACAGATAACACAAGCCTAGTTGAGCTTAGTATGGGCCTAGCTCGATTTGTGTAAGATTATCCTATAATATTTATTATTATTATAATTTAAATCGTCACATAAAGTGTCACTTTTAACAAGAAAAATTATTGACCCGTGATGTGAATCATAACTGTAGGTAAATACAAATAGTGAAACACGCTTGGTAAACTGAAACTATCACTCACCTTGGCTTTCGGATTTTTCAGTCTTTGGAAGTATCTCTCCAGTTTGGTTCTATCTATAATATGCAAATAGTACGAGACCGGCTTCCCGGTCCAGGAGACGGACCCCTTCAGCGGGGACATCTCCGATACGTGCATGATCGTGCCGATATCGCTGAGGTTGCGGTCCGTAATGCGGAAGTTCAGCGGGCAGAAGCTCTTCGACGAGACGATTTTCGCGCCGTCCTTGAGATCCGCAAAGCGCTCCTTGAGCTGGTGGTCGACGTGCGGGCCGAACGCGAAGTTGTTAACGAACACGATGGTCGCAGCGTTGATTTTCTCGCGGTGCTCGTCTTGCAGGAAGTCGCCCTTGATCAGCTTGTACTCGCCATGCTTCTTGCCGTACCACTTCATCCACATGCGGAAGTGGGTGTCCATGCACTGGAATGTAATGGAGTCACAAGTAAATTTTTGCAACAATTATTAGATGGTGTTTGAATTATCATGCAAAAGGAATTGCCATCAAACCAATACTACATTGCTTACTCTACATGCATACATATGCTCACGATTTTTTTCCGGAAGAGGGGTAGGAGAGGTTAAAGACCTCCACTTAGTACGATCCTGGCTTACATCTCTCGCATCCACAACATTCATAAGTCTCTGCATACAAACTTGCCTGTTACGGGTACTTCTAATTTGCCCCCTTCACTAATAAATCGTCAATTTGGTCTTTGTAGGGCCTTCTTGGGCTTCCTCGTCCGACGGCTCTATTCAAACTTTCGTCGTTTCACGTTTGGTCAATATCCTTTCAATGTGACCAAACCATCTAAGCTGGCTTTTCCCTATCCGTGGCACTATATCTTCTTTCAAGCCACAGCGTTCCCTTATAACGTCATTATTAAATCTATCTTTCAATGTATTCCACACATACTCTTCCTCAACGACCTCATTTCCATTGTGTTTATTATGCTTTCATTCCTCTTCTGCCATAGCCACCATTCACTCCCCTATACATCAATGTCGGAATCAAACAGTTTGGCTACAAATCAATCACCTCATTTATTTTATTTCCCGCACGCGCTCTCCTTTCAATATCTCTCTCACATTTCCCATCTCTTGTTAACATACTACCACCCAAGGGTCTGGGTTCGGTTCGTGCGTCGTATTTTTTTGTAAACAAGTAAGTTGGGTGCGTTTCGTGGGTTTTCAATAATGTAGAAAAAAACCCATCACCGTTGAGTGCGTTTCGGGCGTCTTTTTATTTTGCTGATTTTAATTAACCCCTTTTAGTGCGTTCTTCTACTAACAATGCCATAGAAACCATAGAGTTAGACGGGCTTTTCTCCAGAAACTGGGCAACTCAGTGTCTCAAGCATATATAATCCATATGTCTCTGGCTAAAAACGTTTTTCCTTCGGGGCTAGGACATGGGCTTCGCTTCCGAAGACTCATAAGCGAATGATTGAAGAGGTCTGAAACTTTAGGTTTAGGTCCTTCGTTTAAAAAACCTAGTTTGCAGATACTAATTTCATATTAAGAATTTAAAGAAAAACGAAATAGAGTTGTTTGTGGTTGAATTAACATGGTTTTCTAGTTTATTGCGTATTTTCATAATATGATGCCTCTATTGTGATATATTAATACCTGTTCTGCTAAATACGGTGACTGTAGTTATAGAAACAAACATGTAGTTATTATTTATCGTTTTCATTGTTGTTAGGCGAAACTGATTCGCGCAGCTCTGAGAGGATGAACGACGAGCCGTCCTCTCAATGATCGACCTTCTTGTCGATCCATAGTTCTTCAGGAATTTTGTGTCGCATTTGTTGGCACTCGATTCTTGATGTAGATCGCCGTATTTACTGCTTCTCCCTAGCATGAATTGGTAGTTTGGAGTCCTGAAGCAAACATCTGGCTTTTTCAATGATCGTACGGTTTGCACGTTCGGCCGAACCATTTTGTTGCGGGTTGTAGGGAACTGTAGTCTGGTATACGATACCGCTTTCCTTTAGTAATAAAGTGGAAAGATAGATCTAGATAGATAGATAGATAGATAGATCATAGATCCGAATGGATTAACTGTAGGACTTTGCTCGATTTGCTTGTAGAACTTTTGAATGGTTTCTTTTTAGTTTACCTTGTAAACATACATTTGACGTCCATATTCCTGCTAAAAAATTACGCCAGTCTGCTTACTTTTAAAAATTGTCATACTTCTCTGGTTTAGATAACCTAAACGTCCTGTGCCATAACAATGCTTCCTCCTTCGTAGGCTGTGTGACTATGTTTGTATGATTCCATAGTGAGTGTGTGTGATTTCCATAAGACAAGGATAGCCCGGCACCGGGGTGTTCTAAAAACAAGGAATATAGTATTGTGCCAACAAGTAAAAGAGAAGCTTTAGTTAGTCGCGGTGAACAAAACATGCCATTTAAAATCTTTAAATAAAGATGGTACTAAAAGGCAGACGTGTGTAGCGTATTGACATAATTGTAATTTCATCAAACCCTCAATCATCAACATAGAATAATGACTAAATCCTAATATGAGCCCCTAAAACGCGCATCGGAAAGGTTCATCTTTTTGACAGGAGGGTGGCGCGTTCGAATAGTGATCTATTCGAACGCGCTTTGGTACGAAACCATATCTGAAGAGAAAATACAAAATGACGATTTGTGCCCGGAATTGGTGCCACAAAAGCTCTTAAAATACCAAAAAACCTAATGGGATCAAACTGCAACTCTTAGCGATTCATTGAATGCAATGAGATTTGTTTCGTTAACACTTCGCATTTTGTTAACGCCGCCATGGTATGTAAATGTTGCAAGGAGCGGTGGAAAAAAACCCACACCCGCTTTTTAACGGCATCCTAATACTGCTTGATGTTTTCATGATTTCGCTAATGATTTAAAATTTCTCCTTTTGAAGGAAATTAAAGTCTACGCAATTGCGCGCGCCGGCGTTCGTCCGACAAAAGAAACAATGTGAATGTGTGCGTACAATACTCTCACAAAGAAAAAAAAGTGTCGTATCTTTTTGACGCAGTTTTAAAGGGCACTATCCGTCTATGAGTTATTCGTCTAAGATCATCAAATTGTAATGATAATCAATTGTGCTTGATAAAGACGTATGTCATCAAGAGTTCATTTATTCAAGAAGAGGCAGCAGAGACCCAAAATATCATAACTTTTTGCTAATTTTTATTATATTTTATAATTAATTGTGAATCGTGAATTACAAATTGTAATTTAATATTAATAAAACTTTATTTCTTGTGTTAATAACGCTGTTTTAAATACATAATAAAACTATTGATTTACGGAGTTCTTGTGTTGTCTTTGATAATTTAGACTAGTGTCCTGTCTAATCGTTTCATTAGTCAACAGAAATACCTACGATGCACGAAACGGGCCCATTGAAATCAGCAAAATAAAAGGACGCCCGAACCGCACTCAACGGTGAAGGATTTTTTTTTCTACATTATTAAAAATGCACGAAACGCACCCAACTTGCTTGTATACAAAAAAAACGAGGCACGAACCGAACCCAGACCTACCCAAGTATATAAACTCATTCACTTGTTCTTCATCAATCATAAACACGCATTCAGATATTTAAACTTTTTCGAATACCATAACCTTGGTGTTTTTCAAATTCACTTTGATTCCCTTCATCGTAGATGATTCGTTCCTGAGAGTTACCATCTCGTGCAGCTCAACCATCGACGATGCCAGAATAACTTGATCATCGGCGTATAAGAGGCATTTGACAAGTAACTCTCCCATTTGCATCCCATAATCTCGCTCTTTCAAATTATTCAAACCATTCAATATATCCATAAAAAAAAACTTTCAAGCCCTGGACCTGGTTATGAGGCATCGCAATTTTGGACCTCATGGCATTTTAATAAAATTCAACACCTAATGCGGCATAGAGGCACACTGTGGCTTCACCAGCGATGCCACACAGCCCTGTCTCACACCATGTTCGATGTTAAACCAGCCTGTGTAGGCTTCCCCCGTTGATCCTGACACATGCAATGGAGTCGTCATCGTCGTCGGACTTCAGCACACGAATCATTTGGCTATCCACTATATATACGGATAGTGTTTCCCATAACTCATTCCTTACCACTTTATCATAAGTCTACGAAAGCGCAGTGAACTTTGTGCCTCAAAGCCAGTTGTTTGCTTCTCTGTTCGCATACGCAAAAATTCTGGCCCGTACAAGTACAACCTATTCCTCTTCTGAATCCATCCATCCCAGATGTATTCCCTCGTTTTATTCATCACCTTTTCAATTAATATTTGCATACAATTTACCGACGATGATGAGAATGCTGTGAACCCTTCCCCTTATATAGCGGGACGATAAAAGCCTTGCAGCAGTCTCCTGCCACCAGACCGATAGTACAGCACATATTAAAGAGTCAGTACAGCTGACTAGCCACGACGCCATCTCCTCCCCTCAGCACCTCTAACGATACTCTATCATACCCTGCCGCTTTGACTGTTTGCATACTTTTCATCGCACATACTATTTCTTTCATACTTTTATCCTCACTATCAGACTCATTTACTACAGACAATGCTGCACCCTCAGCGACAGCTGCGGGTATGGCATCTACTTGGGGTGAGGAGGCTGTGCCTGTAGACATGCGTCCAGTCCCCTCACGTTCGAAAAGACATTCAAAATACTCATTCCATCGATCCAGAACCATTCCTTCCTCAATCAAAACGTCACCTTTCTCATTTCTAACAATATTAAAATTAGTGGTTTCCACGGGCATCTTTCACCAATTTCCAAAACATATTGATTTTGGCCCGGAAACAGTCTGAAAACCTTTTACCATTCCGCTCTTTTATCTGTTATTTTTACTTTCCCCACATACTTGCACCCGACTTTTCGAAAGTTTATTCCTCTATTTACATCTTCTACGATTATTCTATATCCATTTACTATCATGTTATCCTTTGTAGCGAACAAGTCCAACCATGCCTTTTTATTATCATCTACTACCTCTCTTACTTCATCATCCTACCAGACAGCTTTTTCTGGTATCGTAATTTCTCCACTTTTATATGTTTCAACTAGTCGGCATTTGAGGTAGTGACTAAGTATTGCCCATCCCAGAAAACGAAGTGCTGCCCGGGACTATCCCGGGGAGGGATTTTTCGGCTTCACAGATTGATAACTACTAATACTGTGGCATTTGCCCACAATGGACAAATAGCTGTTTTCATTCTCCAAAAAGGATCGGGATAGCGCATAACTCTGACCCACACTTTCCTAGGATATTACCGTTCCTTGTCGGAGAATAAAAAAAGCCAATGGGAAAGGCAATGCCCAAGCACATAAGATCGGGCGCCGGCGCTGATATGGTGAGTGGACATTCCATCCAATGATCTTGTGGCTGGCACCCTACAAATCAAAGCTGCATATTTGACCACTCACTTAGTAAGTGAATGGTATTTGTAGGCAGAGTAATATGTCCGTAACTCACCTCCGCATACTTGCTAGGCACCTCCGCCTTCTCGACGCCAAGGCAGACCCTCGCCGGCGTCGCGGCCGCCATCTGCAGCACCACCTGGCCCACGCCCGACCCAAGGTCCACGAACACGTCCTCAGGAGAGATCTGCCCCGTCGTGCTAATCTGGTCGATCATCTGGCAGACCAGCTCGTACGATGTCTCGCCGTACACCTGGGACGGATGCGAATGTTATAGACAGTCTGTTATGAAGGGAGACATTTTACACCGGATTAACTGTACCGAAAGATGTTGCTGTAGTTACTACTGTGTAGTATATTAAATGAATTGCATTAAGAGAGTAAGTACACATCCAGCAGTGAAGTGCAAGGCTGACATCATGCCGTTCGAAGTGAATGCTAAATTAAATTCATCGATGTTTTAATATTGATGGGAAGTTCGGCATCGCAATGGTGCACACGTGTACAGTACAATGGATACTTTATTTTAAATGACTTCGAAACAAGGTCTATATTGAGAAATTATGTGTTTTATGAGGAATCTTCACCATTATTATTCTGTATTAGAATATTAAACTGATGATATCGAGAAATATAACCTAACTAAGAATATGTAAAATACCTACCTTACCTACATATATACAGTTTCCTTGGACCTAATGTCCATAAACATATTGAAAAATTTGCATACACCGAGATTACTAGTAACTGATAAAGGCTGCGAACGTTGCAGAACGAAACTCATTGTTCTTGTACTATACCAGGATCCAATTATTGTGGAAACAAGAAAAGCGTCAACGTCATTAATTTGTAGACAATAGAGCACTGAGACCGACTAATTAGCACCTTCATAGGATATACCTAAAGTTTCTATGACGTATAAGGAAGTTTTGCAACTGTGCTTCTAAGTGAACCGGTATCACATCATCGTCATTCGTGAGATTGTCGCCCACTAGAGCGGTACCGCGAGCATTCGCTTATCATGTATCATTTCAGATTCGAGCATTACGCGACATACAGTATTCAACAACAAAGAATTCCGCTCGACAGTTTTCGTTTGCAAAGCAACCCAATTTCTGATACTAGCCGATCGTATAAATAATCAATATTGAAGTTCATTTGGAAGCACGAAGACCAAAGCGGTCCCAGGTGGGGGGGTTCCCTACTGTACTTGTGCACTACATATTGTGTATGGTGGTATGTCATTCATGATCCAGAACCAATTTTTATAACTCAGCAAATCATTCGATTCCATATTGTGTAGTTTTTTTGTGAATAAAAATATTTATCTACACACGTATCATAAACCCTCTTTACTGCATCTAAAAACCGCATGTTAAGACCAGCAAAATGTAAAACTATTTGGTAAAAACTCATTTCTTATCTGAAAATTTGTATATTATGACCATAATGTACAAAAATTTGTCAAATTATCGATTCAACTAACTATCGATTATTAATATTGTTATCTTCTGATTATAATAAAACAGTTATAGTTACTCAAAGTAAGTTAAATAAAAGTAGTCAACTACAATTTATGATAAATTCAAAATGTTTATGTGTCACCGTAACAAAATTAACCTTATTTCATAAATAAAGTAGATCAATAAATACCCGGCTAGACAGAGGTTATGACATGGGCAAGATTTTTCAGTCTGAGTATGACAGTAAAATCATACCTGATTCTATATCCCCTGACTTTGAAAGCTGGATCCGTTCTCATTTGACAATTTGACATTGATGACACACACACCGCTAGGGCTGCCCTTCCTCAGTCAATTCTAACGTTCGTAGTAATGGTATATCCTATAGAACGAGAATTATTCAATAAAAGTGACGCCAAAACAATTCCTAAAGTAAAGTAAAGTAATGTTTATTTGCATGAATATAGGTGTACATCGGGTATTTTATAATGTCACTTAGTTTCGCTATATTCTGCCATGCAGACGTGCAAATGTTATGATGTACATACAACACAATTATCATAAAATTAAAATTAAAGAAAAGTAAGCACCCGTCTAAGAGTGAATGAGCATTAATTTTACTCACAATAAATTTATTATTCTGGTCATGTTACTTATCTATTTATGTACCTATCATTATATTTATAATATTGCGTTAGATTGACTTGTCCTCCAAGAAGTCCTCTAACTTATAGTATGATTTTTTGATTAAGAAATATCTAAGTCCAGCCTTGTATGAATGAAGTTGCTCAATGTCTCTTATGGATTTAGGCAGCTTATTATACACTTTTGGCGCCATACCAAATATACTTTTGCTGAATAAAGCAGTAGAGCGGGGAGGTGCACTTAATTTAGTATCTCTTTTACTATTCATTTTCTTAAACAAGCACCAGTTTGTTTTTACAAATACAGCAGTTTCATAAATATATAATGATGTCAATGTCAATATATCTAACATTCTAAAATGAAGAACGCAACTGTAGGTTTCAATTTACAAATTGCCCTTATACACCGTTTTTGTGCTCTAAAAGCTTTATCTTTGTCGGTTGAGTTGCCCCAGAAAATAATGCCATACCTTAAAGTCGAGGCGACAAAAGCATGATACACGGTTAATAAAGCTGATTGCCCAGTAACTTTGGCAAGCATATATAGAGCATAGGAAAACTGACTTAGTTTTTTGCAAACATGCTCTACTTGTGGTTTCCATGTCAGATGTGAGTCAATATTAAGTCCTAAGAATTTGAATACATTTATTTTGTCAATTTTTTTATTATTATGGTGGATGTCAAGAGTGTTTGTTATTTGATTGTAATTATTTTTAAATGTCATTATGTTAGTTTTTTTTATGGGAATTATTAATTTCAGATGCGTATGTATTTTCATCTCGACATCTCCTTGTTGACCTTATTCATTACTATTTGCTATTATTTATTTATTACTCCTAATCAACTGCCGTTGGTAAATCTAAGTTGCATGCGATCTACTGGGCAGGCAACGTCATCGGAATTATATGTTGTGGATAACTGTACCTACTAAACCTAAAATCGTATCCTGAATTAACATATGCAAATAAATGCTCATGGCGAGGGAGCTCTCTTATGCCCGAAGATGCATGAAGTTAGTTTTAAAGCCACAATATTAAGCTAATGTTAGTAAGCTAGCTAAGTATGGTGACTTCTTCTAGTATTCAGTATGTGAAAATCCAGGATAGCAGTATCAACCGAGATACGAAGAGTTCTTAGCTTGAAAAACTATGGCTCTGCCGGTGTATAGACGTTACCTCAGGTGAAAAAGGCTCGTATTGATTCAGCTTGTCTGGGTCGGACACCGCTTGGTTGTACGTCTGCTGCAGGATGTGCTTCAGCAGACCACGTGACGGGTACTTCCCGAGGCGAGCGGCCGGCAGGGAGGTGCCTTTCTCCTGAAATAAGAGAACGAAGATGTTAGTACTTTGTAAAAACTACTATTTTATAAATGCCACATGGAATGAAAATGATCATCGGTGAGTCACACCCAAAGTACCCGGTAAATACTCCATCCCATCGCTATCGGTGAGATACATGGCATTTATCCAGTTAGCAGTTTATAGGCAACAGATGGAGTGAGATAGGGTTGATCGCTGACTAATAGTAATTAGCCGTGATTCTCCCCTCAGCTCGTAGATCCTGTGGTGGGTAACGCTACACATGAGGCAGACTTTGTGTTTTTATTATTCGGATATCTTAATCACATTGACATTAATTCAGTGTTGAGTTAGAAAGATATATTAGTCTTTGTGTCTACAGATCTCCGAGGGAAGAAAAAGTTGAATAAAAAAGGGAACTTTCGAAAAAATTAATTAAACTAATTTTGTGATCAGGCCCTTACAAATGTTGTGATCAGAGGGTAAGCAGTTAATTAAATTAAACAATTTAAATAACTGCTTACCTTCTGATCGCAGCGGCCAAACAGTTTCATTCCCAATTGCTAGAGTAAGGTTAAGACTGTTCCATCATTTTATAGGCCTATTACATGCCATAGACTGGAGACGTATACGAAAAACTAAGATATAAATTTGCCAGTACCAGATTTTAATGAACAGAACCCAAATAAAATCTATTCAGACTTGTTCAACATTATTCAAAAAGAATTCAATACAGTTTTAAACAACTTCACGGCAAACAATACAGTTTCACTAGGGGTAAATCGACTACGGATGCAGTTATTAACCTTAAATCTCATATGGAGGCCGCACAGGATGCTATCGGAGTTTTTTGAAGGCATTTGATTGTGTTGATCACGATACGCTACTAATGAAATTAAATCATAACGGAGTTAGAAATAAAGCGTTGTATCTAAAAAATCATAGTTAACTTCTCAAAAACCGAGGGTAATTAGGACAGATCGCGATTCTGAACCTTATGCCATGGTAATAAAATTTAAAACGTATAATGGAAAAATGGCGTTATCTTACGCCGGTGGGATTCAAGAGGTTAAGTAATAGAATTCAAAAGGCAGAAGTCAACGGCGTTAAATCTGATGGATCGGATGTAAAAATTGGCGTTCCACAAGGTTCCATACTAGGCCCTTTCTTATTCCTTGTATAAATTAACGATCTACCTTTCATGGTGGAGAAATTGACTGGCATAGTGTTGTTTGCTGATAATACTTCACTGGTCTTCAAAATCGAAAGACACGATAATTTATTGTTGAACGCTGGTAAAACCAAGTGTATCAAATTCTCAATTCCAAATGTCAGGCAAGTTAAGACCAGTTTAGTGTTAGACAACAACACGTTAGAATTAGTAAATGATACAAAGTTTCCTGGAATTAACATTGATAGCAAATTGCTAAAACTTGGATAAATTAGCTGGTAAATTAAGTTCTGTCGCTTACGCAGTTAGGAACTTCAGACAAAACACGGATGTGGCTACATATAGGCTATTATATTTCAGTTACTTTCATAGTGGAATGTCCTATGGTATCTTGTCGTGGGGGAAAGCAGCGGATATTCAAACTAATTTTAATTTTACAGAAAAGAGCTATTCGAGCAATTTCTAATTTTAAACGAAGTCTCCTTAAGTGAGTTTTTTAAAGAAATTACATACTAACTGAAGCTAGTCAACTTATTTTCGAAAATATAATATAACCTTGCAACATTTTCCAAACTAAGCGATAGCTGTAATTTTGAAGACTTGTTGCGCCCCGGTTTAGACTCGCGAAGGTTAGCATTTCTTTCAAGGGTCGGTGCATTCTCTACTACAATAAGATATCTCTGGAGTTTTTGAAATTGTCATTTGAGCAATTTAAAAAGCATGTTAAAGCGACTTTGTCGAAAAGGATATTACAATGTTCAAGATTACTGAAATGATGGAGCTGTATGGGGTTAATCTGGCTCAACACAGTCCTTGCCGTTGATAATTTTGTAATTATTTATTCATTCTTATTAATTTTAATAATTCATATTGTAATATTTTATTAGTTAAAAACAAACGACTTTTAAAAGAGATATAAAAATCTATCTGTGGGAGATTCTAAGCCCTTCTCCCACAGTGGTTCAATGTAGAGAAGAGGCAAAAAATGACGTTTTCTAAGGATATGTAAATTTGACTCTTCATTACGCAGGAAAAGTCATTTTTATTTTGTTTGCGTAAAAGAGTCGGCAAGCAATTTTCATTGCAATCACTCGCGAAGTGTTAGAGAAAGCTAAACGTTTTCACTGGTTCACAATCATTTGCATCTTCAAACGAAGAAAAAGTAATAAGACTTCGACGCGGGAGCACAACACAACTTATTTAAGTACAGTAGGTAATCAAGTAGCTACTGTTTCTACTGTTTTCTAGATTATTGTCATTTCGGAGTACTTATGTAGGCACTCTTCTTTTTTCCAAACACTACACGCCAGCCGGCTTGCTTCTATAACAACCAAAATCATACTTACGTTTTTATCATTCTCGTATGTTCAATTATAATCGTAGTTAAGAAAGTGTCTTTGTATTCTCTTTTTCCTCCTTCGTAATAATTGTGGGTAGTTAGACCACAACTGACGACCTCTGTGGTGCAGCGGTTGTGGCTCTGCATACCATGGGAGAGGTCCCGAGTTCGATCCCCGGCTGGGGGTATAAAAAACCCCAGGTCTTGGATGTTTGAATGTGTGTGATGTCGCTGTTTGTATCCTAGTGTGGGGCCATAAGCAATGTATGTGCCTGTATGTAAATAAGAAAAATAAGAACTCGAACAGGCTTCGAACGCCATTCGTTTAAAAAACGAGCATTTAAATAGTTTCTGCTTATCATAAAATTATAACATTATATATTAACATGAAATACTTCAAATACCTAGGTTTGTAACCCTAAAAACCTATTTCCTAATTTCTCACTGGTTGGAGTTTGGATCAAGGCAAATACTGGCGGGGTCTTTTCTGGGGGGTTTATTTTGAGGAAGTTGCACCACTTCATCTTGTACTGCCAGAAAACGGCGGAGGTGGTTTCACATTCACTGTTGGCATGCAGGAATAAAACTATCCTCCGTGGAACATGCACTTCTTCACATTTGAAGGAATCTTCTGGATAAGGTTATCCAGAAGAACAGTGAACAGGTATTCAAAGTCCTCACTGACTCAATGACTGCCTGATATATCAACGCCCAGCCTAAACCTCCGGTCCTAGTAGCGTAACACTAAAAAGGGATTTGGCGAAAGGGTCATCCCCTTAAGGGTGGGAAATGGGGAGTTACTATTTGTATGAAAATCAAAAACTACTTGACTTATAAAAAGAAATGAAGCTGAATTTTGAAGCAGGTATAATCCATGTCAGGATTAATGTCCAGAGGGGAGAAGAAATCGCGGAGAGGGCGAAGTCTCGCCCAACTCCGGTACACCCGCAAAGGCCCTGCGTCACCTTTGTCATAGTGCTGCGCAAGCCCGCATCGACCCTCTTTATCGATGCTTGAACGTGAGCAAGATCGCTCACGTTCAAGCTTGCACTAGCACTTGTGTATTTAAAATGGCATCGGCTGCCTCTTCGTCCGATAATCCGAGAGATTCTTGACATGGACAGTACGTGGTTTATAGGAGTGATATATCAATTGAGCAATTGATTTTTCAAATTTCCCCCCGCTATGGGGGGATGGGGGGGTAACTAGGTATGGACATAACAAAAAAAAATAAATATGACCTATGGAGATGCAATTTTGCAGGTAGGTAATTTATATTATAGATATAAGGCGTCAGTTCAGTAATGTTTTTATCGAACTTTACCCCCCACAACGGGAAAAGCGGGGCTTTGCCAGTTTGTGCCAGAATTTCGCAGTTTTTCAAGCACCACGAGAGTAGCACAGGGTTTTTAGGGTTGCAAAATCAATCTGTGGTAATTTTTACGTCCTTTTTCTCCCACAGTGGTCCAATGAAGAGAAGGGGCAAAAAAAATGACGATTGCTCAGTATATGTAAATATCTACAGTACGTACCTACAACAGTAATACATAAATTTGACTTTAACTTTGCAGATTTGTTTATACATTACACTAGTATTAACAGCTACACAAGAGGCTCAGGCGATCTTGTTAACCGGTTAGGATCCAACTCCTGTTAGGATGTTAGGTAGCTGCATTTCATAAATAACTGTGTGTAACCCTAAGATTTGGGCTTAAGAGCTATCGAGGGACAGGACCCTTTACGCGGCGACTAGTTAGTGTTAAGCCGGATTTACATTTGTTAAGTACAGTGGACAGTGACAATGGAATGTTACAGTGGACAATGACAGTGGACCGTGCAGTCGTGTAAACCAATCGGACAGAATCTATTTATATTTGTGGCAAGTGCACCACCCGCGCGACAGCTTAACCACTCGCGCGACACTTGACTCACTACTGGATGGCGTAGTGAAAACAGTCAAATTTATAAATGGCCGGCAACAGGACCAAGCCCGTGTATCCTTATGTTTATTTGTGACAAACAAAAAAGCAGCTAAATGGTCCGAAACCACAACAGTGCAGTTTGTCAATATCAATAGAACTCACGAATGTTTGTGGAACTGCAAATACTCGATTACAATACTAGGCATCATCAAACTAAAATTATGTTTTGATACTCTAAAAAAAATTAAAAATGAGAAATACTTCGCAAACGTGTATATGCTGGCGACATTTCCATTTGCCAGCATATACCTATAAATAAATGACCTATAATATTATTGTAGCCGGTATTACCCTTTTCAGAACTGTTTATCTGATTTTTTGATAATTGGTTCAACTTTTCTGAGTAAACAATAAAATAATTCCTCTGTCATACGCACGCATAGAATCACGATATTCCTTGCAATCTTCAATAACTAGTTTGTTGAGTAATAATAGCACCAAGCGTTGCTCTTCCAGAAATTCATTTGCGAATGAGAAATGCCACTGTACTTTAAGAAGGTAGTGTAAATAGTGAATTTAACTGGTGCCCGCCACTGTTCACTGTCCTTGGCAGCACTTGTCCAATGTAAATCGGGCTTGAGGTAAACCTGCGGCCGTGATAGCAAATTTGTTGAAGTGTTAAGTGTCCAAATCTGCGAGTTACATTATCATGCTTGGGTAGACGATGTCTTGACCTATAAAGTCAATAAAAGGTTCAACATGATCTTGGAAGAATTCTTCAATGGCCCTGGCCGCTGTTAGGCGCCGATCCACAATACCGTACACAGATTAAAACATACACCTCCCCACACCTTGAATGACCCAACCTCGGTAACTCACTCCCTGACGTGTCATGATTCATTCCTCCATTCCTCACCTTCTGGTAAGTTCACTGACGATGATACCATGTTCAGTTCAGTTCAACGATTTTATTCATAATAGCACAAAAATTGAGACTTAATGAACGTCATAACATAATCAAGCAAGCATAATATAACATTAAGTAGGTGCCTAATTATTACATAGTACATAATATATAGGGTGCAATGAACTGGATTAATGCCAGATGTAGGCCAGTGTGTAGGCCTTGCACAAAGTGTGCTTTATACATTTTTTAAATCGGGCTTCTGTTAAGTTTTGTATTTCTTGCGGAATTTTATTGTAGAAGCGTATACAGTGTCCCATAAAAGAACTGCTAACTTTTGTGAGTCTGAACATTGGCAAAGAAAGTTTATGTGCCTCTTGAAGCCGCTCCTTTATTACAACTGCAGCGAGGAAGCCAATTCCAAATAAGAATCCGACTATTACGGCCGAAGGTATAATACCTAACTCTGCCACTGACTGGTCGCGTTAAAGGGTACAGTCCCTCGATCGATACCTCTTGTGCACAAAACTTAGGATTATGGAAATGCAGCCACCGATAAAAAACATCTCTACAAATCTCAGATGAAAAATCTCATGTTCAACTTAGCTCTTTTTTATATTATTCTTATTTATTTTATAAAACCTCTCTTGTATTTAGTAAAAATGTAATACTAACACAAATTTTTAAGAAAAAACGTATGGACTTAAGTTTTTTCCCTAAATATCCACTTAAATAAACTAAATGGGTATCTTATATCCCATCATCATTAAAATATCCCTTATTAACGCCCAGATTGTGTAAGATTCAACATTCAAGTTTTATTTTTTTTATTGGATATAAATAAGTAAATAATCTTATTCAACGTCAAAATTATACTTACTTATAACTACAAGTCATTTTTTTGTATAAAAAAGAGACTACACCGTTTCGGAAGGTGGGCCTCGGGGTTAAGAAGAAACGGCAAGAAATTCCCCCTTCTTTTTAAAAAATACCTTCTTTTTAAAATTGTGACTTCACAACAGGTACTACTGGTTTCGGTCTAATGAAATTCGCCGGCGAGCGATAGACTTGATCCATCGCCCCTCGTCGAATTTATGTGCGCTGAGATGGTGGACCATGCAGTTTTGTCATCTAAGTATTCCTTAATACTATAATAGGACTTTCCTATCAGCTCATTTTTTACATAGTTTTTGAACCTTTTTTCAGGAAGGATCAATGATTCTTGTTTTATTTTATTGTAGAAGCGAATACAGTGCCCCCTGAATGATGTGCCTACTTTACTTAGTCTAAATAATGGTAGTGTGCTAACCTATTTCTATTTCTAGTGTTGATTGTAAAATCTTGCGATGGGCACCTGGGCCAAATTTTCTGTCGCTGAGTCAAATATTTCACAGCATAGTCACCAGATTTGTATTGGTAACTCAGGTGCAATGTATCAATATTTATGTAAGCTAACATATTATCTTACTCCTGATCCAATAACGGATGAGGATAATTCTCCACAAGTACCATATTTCAGACCAATACATCTACATACATACAGATCATCTACAAATTTACAACATAGCGTACAGTACAGTACCTAACAAACGAAGTATTTTTACCATTCACGCATAAACATGTGATATTTTAGGAGTAAGTAAAAAAGCAGCAGACTTCAGAGCCAGCTGGCAATCTCCACCGACCGACGGATTGTATTCAAACATTTCAAAGATCTCATCACAACATTCATGATGCCAAGATTCTACTTCGCAATCTTTGCATTAGGAAACGTCTGTTTTCCTGTTCAAATACACCTATGAGTACTTCATCGCTTTTAAGGATGATTGACGAATTATCAAAACAATATTTTATGGCAACGCATTGATATATTGAGGTACGTTCTCGTAATAAACTAAGATGACGTTGATATGATACAGTAGCAATATTTTCGAGGAATTTGGTTCCAACGGTCAAAGCGTTTGTGTAACGAACATCGATTAAAATATAAATTCGATAATATTTCCAGCCTTGACATAGAATACTGGATGGCAAGATCGGTCGATAAGAGTACATCGTCTTTGCCGTGAGGTCGACTGCCTTCGTTCTTTTCAAGGTCGTACCATCTACCAATACATGCTAGAGGTAGAATATTTTATTTTTCTATGACTTAGATTAGGGTAGAGAGGTCATTCGCTGCGCTATAGATAGATTTGTCCAGAGTACGTGCAATGCGTAGTAAAGTGCGTCTCTTTACTGCACTGCACACATCCAACAGAACAGGAAGTAACGGGCGCTCGGCTTTGTTCCATTACATGACTTCATATCACACATATATATGGATGTGTACAGAGTACACAACACAAACACACATGCATCGCCGTACTTGAGCTATGGCAGAATTAACCTTTGTCTTCACCTGTTCTGCCATACAGATTCCAACAGATGGTAAGTACTAAATAGGATGGTGGTAATGTTTTTGCATGATTTAGGTACCTCAACCAGAACACACAGGTTTGAATTCTATTTGAGTATACGATCGATATCTGACAAGATCATTACAGGTATTGTGATTTGTATTGGACCTTATATTTAGTACGATTGTAACCACCATTAATTACCTAACCTGAACGCATAATAAATAACTTACAAGTACACCCATACCTACTTCTGTACGAGTATGTGATCGCAGTAAATCCACATGACATTGACAACCGGCGTGGTTGCGGTCAGTACCTGTGTTGTGTTGCGATTAAATATCCTAATCTAATTAATACACGCCCGTCACGTCTCATATCAAATCTACCTAACACGCTAGGAATTTGTATTTTTGTAAAGCACGTAGGCCATTGCTTATATATACAACGTGAGGACGTTGACTTCAACAGACTTACTCAGTTTGATTAGTCACTGGCATTGCAAAAAGTCTTAGTACTTTGACCTCAGTGTCCAAACTATATTCGCAAGTCTTCAAAGTCGTTATAAATTCCAGCCACGCCTAGTATTTTAAGTTGAACACCCCCGAACTAAAACGAACACGGAGGCCCATTGTCTGAACCGTCTATCCTATAAGTATAGCATTAGAAACGTAGGGAGTGGATAGAGGTATATTTAGCCCAGTGGAAAATCAATACCGCCCTCCGTGAGTCCACCGGCCGTCGTCGCGTCGACACGCCACCATAGAGCATGGAGGCACGCGCGACCCACCCCCGAACCCGAAACATCTCAGCTGGCGCGTGCCTTTATATTTGAATATGAGCCGAGAGTAGCCATGACATCAATCTCTACACAAGGATGTATGTAAGTAAAGGAAGAGTACAGGCTGGGAGGCAAAAATTAACCTGTATTTACTTGTTTAGGATGCGGATGAAAATACGTTGTAACATAATCTTGTCTTTTTGTGCATGTTTAGAGTTCCGTACCCGAAGGGTATTACCGATTACTATTGTCTGTCTGTTCGTCCTACCATCAGCGGACTGTTTCTCATAGACCAGGTAGAGAATTGAAATTTTCACAGAATGTGTTTCCGTTGCCGCTACAGCAACAAATAATGAAATAATACACGAGGTTTATAAATTAAAGGGGTTCCCCATACAAAAACTTGTTTTAACACTTCGGTCGGCGATACAACAAATCCTATCAGGTTTCTAATATGAGCGTAGATTTCGTGGCTTATCACATGGTTGTGGTGGCGCAGTTGGTTTGATTTCGGCCGCGCAATCATGAAGTCCTGGGTTCGATTCGATCAAAATGTTTTTTTTTATTGTACGATGGTACCCTTGTGCGAGTCCGAGCCGCACTTGACCGATTTTTCGTTTTGGCGGATTAAAAGTAAACGATCAATCAAGGCAATAACGGCAACTTATTTAGTTTTCCTTGCTTGGAGGGACTAGAGGCAAGGTGGGCGGATAATGACGGACATCGTCCACTCCACCACCCCCGATACGCTGAATAATAAGGAACTTGTTCCTTGTTCCCTGGCTATCAGTCTGCCTGTAGCACGAGTTCTAATAACAACAACTAGAAGTCTAGGTTGGGTTAGGTCATTGTTTTACGACCATTCCATATACGATACGCACGACAGGGAACGGGATTGTGAATAGCCAGGACGATATCATGGCAGAGTTACTGTCATGGAATTATGAAATGTTATTGCTAAGACAACGAAGGCCATTACATTTTGGTAGGGAAACAATTATAACCTATGGTCTGTTATTTCGCAAATGCACAAATACTGCAAGAACATGCGTCATGCATCAATATTATAAGCAAACCCAAACTCTTTGCAGTAGAGACTGGATTATTGCTCTATTCTAACCAATTAAGTAGCACTCCCCATAGTCATAGTTTGTCTGACAACAAAGACATCCTCAACTCAATCGCACAACTATACTTGGCACTTGGCTAGACGGGATGACGGACGGTGGACCAAAGCAGTCACGGAGTGGTGGCCAAGGGGAGCAACAAGGCCAGTGGGCAGACCACCTGCCCGATGGTCCAAATCTCAATGGATGCAGATAGCACAGGACTGTAGGGGTTAGCGCTATAGAGAAGAGCCCTATGCCCAGCAGTGGGTTGAAGGGGGCATGATGATTCTGGGGCCCAATTCTCTACTCGAGATTGCATCGCGATCGCATCGCGCCCGCTCCGAAGTGCCCAAAATGCCATATTTGACAGTTAATCTCCAAACAAAATAGGCGCCACCGACAAGCCAAATACGGCATTTTGTGCAATCTCCAGTACATAATTGATCCCCTGTATTGGTTATGATGCTGTCACCAACAAGATGTAAATGTCGTAACCATATCGTAGAATTGACTATATCATGATATAGCTAACCATGGTTGAATTAGAACTTTCATTGAACAAATAAATATTTTAGTGCAACACGCTGAGGTAGCTTAGGTGAAGACAAAAGGGGGCGAGAGCAGCGAAACCCCCGAATAGTCTTCGTGTTAGGTCGACATGTATAACACAAAAAACACCACGTAGTACTTAATACCAATGCTTTTAAAAATACATGTTTTCGTGAAATTCAACCCTTTCTGATCAAGTCATGAAAAAAATTACAATATCATGAAATGGTGGGCCAATTCGTGATATAGTCAATCCATGGTTGGCTATTTCATGAAATAATCAAATTCCACGATATAGCTACGACATAAACATGACGATAAAGGGTATCCTAATTTTCTTTTGGAAAACATTGTTTTGTAATTTCATGATCATTGTCACATGAAATTTAATACAATCTGAGGGCCAAAAGTGATCCTATGTTGTGACTTATTGGGAGAAGCGAATGGCGCAGGGGATGTGAAGAAATTGTGCTTAGAAGCCAGCATTCCCTGCGTTAGTTCTTTTATGTACACACGAATCATAAACCCTCTTTACTGCGTACAAAAACCGCACGTTACGATCAGCATAATGGTAAACTACTTGGTAAAAACTCATTTCTTATCTGAAAAATTACACATTATGACCATAATGTGTATTTTTTTTACATATTATGACATTCAAATTTCGAACGCCGACGCCCGCCTGCGTGCCGTCCCTAGTTTGTTCTGTAGTTGATACTACAGAACAAGCTAAACAATTGCAGAGCCACAATGCCGGTCAAACATGCGGTTCCTGAACACATCAAAGAGAGCTTATGATATGTGTGTAGATAAACTAGTGTATGTAACTGTAGATAATTAGGCATTAAAACTCTCGAGTTTTAATGCCCTCCATTATGTAGCAGTCACATAAACTACTATTTATGTTTATTTAAGCATAATAATTTTTACTTGACGTTGTTTTAGATATACATAATAACAAAATTATCTCAACTTACAACCCAGTGTTTACAGGCCCAGAAATATAATGCATGCGTGTATTTTGCTTAATTCATAGCATTTAATGTTTAACAATTTTTTACAATGATATTTGTAGGGATGTGAAAAATGTATACTTACCTATGATTCGATAAGAAAATATATCGGATTTTCATGTATTGCCTTATTAATATTTTGCCTAATTTATAGCATTTTGCATTTAAGCATGCCGATAATTCGATAAGAAAACATATTGGATTTACTTTTATTGCCTCTGTCTATTTCACCGTGGTGACCATGATGAGCATTCGTAAAATGCGTGATTCGGTGTATTGAGCACCAGATTTGATTATGATAGTACTCCAAGGAACCCCATCATGATTTACATTTCATCAAGAAGTTGTAACTTCGACGTTTCACCGCCAGATCAGCTCAGAAGATCTATTAAACACACTTATAAAATGATAAATAAATATTAGTATAGTATAAATTGTCGTTTAGTTCTTTTTCATCCTATAATCATCTAATATATCGATACAAAATATCCAATATCGAAAATAGTATCAAATCAATATTTTTTTTTGCATTACATCATATCACTTTACGGCTTCTGTCGTAAATCTGGCGGTTCCTAACAATAATACCCGCCCAGCTGACAGCGGAGCATGTGAAGAACAGAGTTTTTCTACTTTCACTACCAGACAATGATGACTACCTATACAGCACAATCACGGCTACACCATTGAGTTACTTTGTTCCTAACTTCAAAAGTTACTTAAAAACTACATTCATTTAAACATTCGAGTAATTAATCATATCCAATAAACTTGGATATTTGGTACAAAATATGTGGATCTTAAATAGCATTGGTATGCATAAGTATCAACATATTCACCATCTATGAGCTGGTGTGCATATATTTAACCATATCAATTATAAAATTAATATTAACATGAATTAATCAATTATTAAAATAAATTAATTTCTTGTTAATATTTCATTTACTCTTTATTATAATTTGTCCATAATTAAATTCAAAGTTTATTATTTTTATAAAACGGAAACAATGACATCAACATGACATTAACTTTTTAATTCGGTTCCCAATCAAATCGGACTGAGCGAATCTACTTCATAATTCATCTGTCTACTTCGTTGTTTGTTTTTGAACGGTGTGAAGACCAGGGATTCATATTATTCACTATGCCATAAAGTATAACTTGGTAGGCAAAAATCTAGCGAGCCCCCGCGTATTTGTACTTTTTGCTAGTTTTTGTTATGGTTTTATCCAAAAAATTATCAATATAGATAAAAATATCGATATTTACCCCCATCACTATCACATTTCTGTTAAAGGGTATGACTCTATCTTTCAAACAAACTCTATCTTTCTTTCAAACAAGTCTGTCTTATTGAAAGTCAGACCATACGGCTGTTTACAAGCAAAAAGACAAAGCTTCGTGCATTATGTATGCGAGGGTAGTGGTGTAGGTACTACATAGTGAAAGACCAAGTTAAGAGAGAGGTACGTCCAACGCGGGGAACGGGCTCGCGATCGTCGCATATTTGTTTGCGTTCGGAAATATCTTTCATTACGTTGCAACATAGGGCGATGATCACGTGACACAGATTCTGCGCTACATTCCACAATCTACACAAGATGAGCCTAATAAAAGTCCTTGTCAACCAATTGGGAACGTAAACATTTAAAAGGGCACCAAACTGAAAAAACCATTTCGAGAGAACTTTGTATGTTTTGATGTTTGTTACTCAATCATGTTAACCCATGAACCCTAAAAACAAACTGTAAAACAATGTAATTGGTCCATTGTTTTACAGTGAAATATTATTTTTGACCGTCTTTTGCAAAATTTTCTGGAATGTTTTTGTATGGCTTATGAATATTAATTGACTTTTTCGTCCAGAAACATCAAGCCGCAAGTAACCGTTGAATTACGACCTTTTAAACATTATGAAAAAAGTAATTAGATATCTATTACTCGAAACATTCAGAATAGTTTCTTATAGTAGGCTACAATTTCATAAAATATTTTATTTATACGTTATTAAGCACCGCCAATTATGAACCTACAAACATTACAAAGTACAATAAAATATTTTATTTATACGTTATTTAGCACCGCCAATTATGAACCTAAAAACATTACAAAGTACAATAAAATATTTTATTTATACGTTATTTAGCACCGCCAATTATGAACCTACAAACATTACAAAGTACAAACTTAATAATTAAATTGCTTTAGTACACAAGGTGTACGAGTTAATTCAATTGAATTTTGTCTGGTCAATAATCAGAACTTGTTCCTTCCCCCAGCTTCTCACGCCTAACTAACTAACTGGGTTAGGGGAATCTGCGAAAAATCAATAACAAAGAGTGGTGCAACTCTACATTCATAAACAAATGGCCCGCGGGGTTTCCCACGCAGCTACAACTTTGGGGAACAACGGACAAACTTCGCATGGCTTTCTGTGTGTGTGTTGCGTAATATTTTCGTAGCCCACCCATCAACAATCACATTTTATAACAGGAAAATGTGGGAGTAGAAAACTTTGGTAAGCATCGTTTTAGTAATCTGGCTAAAAATAAACCTTACCAGACCTACGAAGGAAAAGTAAAAATACAAGGGCAATAATATTAGAGATGTAGGTGTTGTGTTGTGGGTAGGTATGACGCAACCCACTCTCTCAAGCCTGAGTTTGGATGACAGGGCCGCTGTTGTGCCATGCCGGCGCCGCCGCCGCGCCGGTGCCCAAATAGCCCACATAAAGGGACGTTGCATCAGACGGTACCAAATTGGTGAAAATTAGAAAGCGGCCCTTTAGTTAGAGAATGAATAAAAAGTAATGGCTTTCGCGTAGGTACCACGCAGCACGCCATTGGGATCGAGATGTGCTTAGTTATATCATTGTTGCGCTACACTTTAAGATTGTATGTCGCTTTATTCTGCTGTAATGAAGGTAAATCGAAAATACCAAACGACAAAAATATATTATTATCGATGCCTAGGGAAGTAGCGAATCTGGAAAGGAATATCAATTAGGACATTCGTTAAATACTCCATTGCGCAGCAAAGAAACCGAAACATCCATGCACAGCGTGAGCGGAAGTCGAATTACATAATAATTTAAAGCAAATCCGTCCACAAAGCGAACTCTTGTGCTGCGAATTGAAGCTATGCTAAACAGGCTACATTCACATGCAATTTGAATGAACAACAAAAGAGGAGTGTGTTGCCGCTATAAATAACAAGAGGTTTGATTCAAAGTCGATCTCTGACGCGGTCTGACAGAGAGCGGTTAGCTCGGCGCTTGCGCAGCCAAAAAAAGGTCATTAACACAGCGCGTGAGACATTCGCGTTCACTCGAGTTTGCGGTCATCGCCCCCGCGGGCGGCGGCGGCGGCGGCGAACTCAGTCCGTCCTCGACGGGCACCAACCAAGAGCCGTGCTGGCTACATCGTGGTCGGCGAAGCTAGACCACTCCAGTTAGACAATACAATATTAAATATCCATATCGCTTTGGATGCTTCATTGAACGTTGCCAAGCTAAGTTTGCACATTACACAAACTCAATTCCTTACTATGTAACTAGGTAGGTACGATAGCAATGGCAACAGGTATGATTAATTACCTTTTATTTACACTAGCAGGAAAGAAGTCAGACACTCGATACAGATTCATGATTTCCTATTATTATACTCGGATTAGTACCTGAAATATAAGTATTATTTTGTACCTACATTCTAGTAACACGCGTAAGTTTTTTTTTCTACCTGCTGTCGATCTCGCTCTGACTTGTCATTCATGTTTCAGGGCTCAACCACTAACATGTGACCCCCATTTTTGTGTTTTTGTGATCATTGCGATCGTGCACGGTCTGTGATCATGCCATGAAGAAATATAAGGATGAGTCAATATGTAAGATAAGAGAACAAGCTTTCCAGTGGTACCAAACAATAATGAGAAAAAGGAAAGTCTTATTTCTTAAATGCGGTCTAAGCTCATGGACGTGGTCGTCGATTGAAGTGTATTCTCTTGAATTTGACCGCTATGGTATTTATGATAAGAGAACCTGACTATGGGTAGGTTTAACTACACATTTTACACATAGGCATAATTGATTACGATAATTCAATCCTTGGTTCTCATAGCCATTACTGAACACTATTTGTTAACAAAATGAAACTACAAAATTTGACGTACCTACCGGCAGAATAACTATCTCGTAACCGCACTATTTGTGGCATTGCCTACAAAATTCAAAATTCCACAATTCCAAATGTCTTTATTACTGTAGATATTTACATATACTTAACAATCTTCATTTTTTGCCACTTCTCTACATTGGACCACTGTGGGAGAAGGAGGGCGTAGAAACTCCCACAGATTGATTTTTAGATTTCATTTAAAAATTGCTTGTGCTTAACTAATACAAATTTTATAATATCATTATATCATAATTAATAATTAGGAATAAATAATTACAAAATTATTAACAGCAAGGTCTGTGTTGAGCCAGCTTACCCCATACAGTCCCGTCATTTTAATCAAAGTAATCTTGAACATTGTAATATTCCTTTTTCGACAAAGTCGCCTTAACATGGTTTTTAAATTGCTCAAATGACAATTTCAAGATCTCCAGAGGTATCTTGTTGTAGTAGAGAATGCATTGACCCTTGAAAGAAATGCTAACCTCCGCGAGTCTAAACAGGGGCGCAAGTAGTCTGTGATTATTTATTAGGTTAATATTACAGCTATCGCTAAGTTTGGAAAATGTTGTAAGGTTCTTGCGTACATACATTATGTTTTCAAAAATAAATTGACTAGCTACAGTTAGTATGTCAATTTCTTTAAAAAGCTCTCTTAAGGAGTCTGTGCGTTTTAAATAATAAATTGCTCGAATAGCTCTTTTCTGTAAAATATAAATAGTTTGAATATCTTTCCCCCAAAGATACCATAGAACATGACACTATGAAAGTAACTAAAATATACTAGCCTTGATGAAGCCACATTCGTGTTTTATCTATGTTCCTAACAGCGTAAGCCGCAGAACTTAATTCACCAGCTAATTTATCTATGTGGGGTCCCCACTGCAATTTGCTATCAATGGTTATTTCAAGAAACTTCGTGTCATTTACTAATTCGAACGTGCTGCTGTCTAACACCAAACTGGTCTCAACTTGCCTGACATTTGGAAGTGAGAATTACGAAACACATCCTTTATCATAAATTGAAAACTAGCTTGACTAACTTGATTGTCAAAATTGACTAAAAAGTAAAATTTAATAGTACTATCTTATTTGTAAACAATACTCTTGACAATGACATTTACTTGACGTTTGACATTTGTCTGAATGATATTTAGAATGAATGAGCTAAATGCGTGATTGAATGAATGTCCATAAGTTACCGATGTGAAGTTAGCATCGACGAAGGTGCTGCCACCTTATATACAAGTATGAACTGTCCGGTTTGACAACGCTGAAAACTTGTGAGCTGGAAAACTGGAACAATTCAAGACAATCAGAGAATATGTCACAAGTGTCATGGCGACATCCCAAGAATTGGCAAACCTAGGAAAAGGGGTTGATGACGAACTATTGGCTGCTCTTCTCCTACAAGGCCTGACATTACAATTCCAACCGATGAGATTAGCCATGGAGTCAAGTAACATGGAGCTTACTACGGACTATGTCAAGACAAAATTTCTGCAAATGAAAAACCAGAACCAGCTTTTACAGCGCATAAAGGGAAGAGTGCATACAGGAACCGGAAAAAGAAAATCAAATGTTTTATTTGCGATGGACCACATAAGGCAAATGAATGTCCAAAGAATCCTAAACTGAAGAAGGAAGCTATGCAGGCCTTTGCGTTAGGGACATCGTCGAAGTCATGTCATAGAGAAGAGGACTGGATAGTCGATTCTGGAGCATCGACACATATGACGAATCGTAGATCGAGGTTCAGAGATCTAAAAGGCACTCCTCAAGCTCTGAGAGTAACGTGCGCAGATGGTAATGAGGTTCTTGGCAAGGTAAAGGTATGGTAGTATGTAGTCAGGGTTGACTGTCAGTAATGTTACGTACGTACCTAAATTACAAGCTAATTTATTGAGTGTGAGTGAAATCGTTAAAAAGGGTCACTTATTCTCAAAAAATGGTTGCAACATGATGAATGTGAGGTAAAGGGAAAGTCTGCTTTAAAATGCGTGGAAGAAAGGAGTTTATAAAATTAAAGGTACTTCTCAGATTTCAGCGGCGGCAGTTTCAACATAATGCGGCGACCAAATGATGTTATGGCATCGGAGGATGGGACATCTGGGCATACGCAACCTCACACTTTTTAGAGATAAGATGGCAACAGGGGTAAGTTTTCAAAATTATTGCTCTACACTCGAGTGTTAAGTGCATAATAGGAAAACAAGCCAGACTACCATTCAAAAAGAATGGTGCTACTAGAGCAAAGGAAACTCTAGGTTTAATACACTCAGATGTTTGCGGGCCTATGAGTACGGCATCGATTGGAGATAGCAAATATTTTTTGAAATTTATTGACGATTTTACGCGTAAAACTTTTGTATACTTTTTGAAATCAAAGGGAGACGTTTTCGAAAAAATCTTGAGTTTAAGTCGTTTCCTGAAAATCAGAGCGGCAAGAAAATTACGCCTTGCGCACTGATAACGGCACCGAGTTTGTCAACAAACGGATGGACAGCTACCTGAAGCAGTGTGAGATACATCGTCAAGTAACGGTTGAGTATACACCAGAACAAAACGGCGTAGCTGAACGTGCTAATCGCACATTATGCGAAAAAGCTAGAAGCATGATGAATGAAGCTAAATTATACAAGCGATTCTGGGCAGAAGCTGTAAACCATGCTGTGTTCTTAATTAATAGGTCCCCCACCATCGCCGTGAAGAACATGACCCCAGAGGAGAAGAGGAGAAATGGTCAGGAAGACGCTGCGATCTGAGCTTGGTCAAGACGTTCGGATGCAGAGCTTTCATGCACATCCCAGACCAAAAGAGATAGAAATGGGATGTCAAGAGCACAGAGCTAATACATGTCGGCTATTGTACTAACGCCAAGGCATATATCGTCTTATCGATCCTGATGATGGAGTGGTATCTAAGGCGAGAGATGTAATCTTCTTCGAAAATGACACATATGGAGATGAAGTCAAGCCACAAGGGAGCTTAGAGGTACTTGTACCTTCTTCGAGAAAGAAAATAAGCTGCCAAGTAATGTGGATGACATGGATGCAGATTATGAGGTGTTACTACCACCATCCAATGAAAGTGGGAGTCCTAGAGTGGAACCAAGGATGGAGCCTCCTAGAGAGGAACATAGAGACAGCCTTATCTGATCCTTATGAAAACGAGGAGTTTGAAGACTGTGAACCTGAGCCAGTTTCAACAATCGAAAGTGTCAATGTTGAGAGTGAACGAAGACATCCACTCAGAAATAGAAAACCAAGAGAGTTTCCGGATTGTATCCTATATCAAGCTGTGCAATCTGAGGAGGAGCCTACAACTATAAAGGAAGCATTATCAAGAGCCGACAGTAAACAATGGTCCAAGACTATTCAAGAAGAGTTGGCTGCTTTGAAGAAAAACAAAACATGGATCATAGTGAAACCACCACCAAATACCTGTCACAACATCGTCGATTCAAAGTGGCTATTTCGAATCAAAGATGAGGGGGAGAATAGATACAGGTATAAACCACGGCTGGTTGCCAGAGGATTCAGTCAGCGTTATGGAATTAACGACAAGACTTTCGCCCCAATTGTGAGACACAGCTCAAAGAGATTGCTGTTAGCGTTGTTGCTTGAACGTGGATCAGATGGACATAAAAATTGCGTTCCTGAATGGAGACCTAAATGAGACGGTCTACATGAAACAACAACAATTAGGAAGTCATTATACGGACTGAGGAAAGCCCCCAGGGCATTGAACCACAAACTAAATGCTGAACTTGTACAACTTGGATTTAAGCGGTCAAAAAATGAACCATCTGTCTACACAAGATCAAAAGGAAAGAAGATTTTATTTTAGCAGTCTACGTGGACGACATGCTGATATTCTGGAATGATTCAGAGGAACTCCAGAAGGTCAAAAAGGACCTTATTGACCTGAAAGATTTGGGAAAAGCAAACCTGATTCTAGGAATGCATATTACCTAGGATGATAAAGGAATCAAAGTTCATCAAGAGAAATATATCGACAAGATTTTGAAGGTTTTCGGAATGACTGACTGCAAGGTAGCTTCAACACCATCAGTTCCCGGTGAAAAACTAGAGGCCAGGACCGGAACACAAACCTGACCCGAAGATTCCTTATCAAAATCTGATTGGATCACTAATGTATCTGTGTGTCTGCACGAGGCCAGACATAGCATACGCTGTAAACAATTTGAGTCAGTTTAACTGCTGCTACACAGAGCAGCATTGGATAGATGCAAAAAGGGTACACCAATATTTGAAGGCTACCAAAAAACTTGGACGGGAGTACACCAGAACATCAACAATGCAAAAGGCAGAAGGATTTGCAGACGCGAGCTATGCCTCAACATATGATAGAAAATCATACACAGGTGTGGTGTTCTTATGGAAAGGAGGAGCAATAAGTTGGGAGTGCAAGAAACAGAGAACTGTTGCACTTTCGACCGCAGAAGCAGAGTATGTAGCAATGTCCGAAGCTGCAAGAGAGGCAATATTTCTGAGGAGGTTTATAGCAGAGGTCACTGACACGGCATCTCGACGAAGACATACACATTGAGGATGCACTCCAACAGGTCTTGATGATGAATGTACGAGTTTTACTTGCTTATTTGTCCGTACATTATGCCCACAACCTATTTGAACTATAGTTATATAAGCAAACACTGTGTTACACAATCAATATTTAATTTTAACTGAACTGACAACTTGTTTACAACCTGACGTATGTCAGACAATCTTTATGTAGTTTCATCAATACTCTAAACTAAATGACAAGACAGAGCGAGATTGACAGCTTTTAGAAGAAAAATGTTGCCAGGGAAATATTACACTTCTCCTTACTATAGTGCAGAGTGGTGGCACTTAAGCCTTTAACTACAATGTATATACATAATAATACTTAGAATTCAGGTACTACTCCGAGGACGAAGCATGAGTATAATAATGCTAGAACTTCACGTACAGATAAGTTAGTTTAATAATTATTTACCAAGAAAACTCCATGCGATCTGCCAACATAGTTAGCGTTTCATATAGATAGGTAGTTTAACATCCAACGTACCCGGTAGTTGGATAGTCACTCTAGCTGGCAGTTCAGTGTTGAGTCACTAGACAACACTCATCCTGTTCTACGTCTAGAAATAGAAACAGGGCAGGTCGTCCTGTCGTCAGAAATACGCAAAGGTAATCGCACTTATGACTTAGTCATGGGCAGGATGGGTAAATCATAGAGATTACGTAACGTGTATCGGTGGTTTTTATGTAATAGTGGTTTTATATCTGTGCATAAATCGATGGTATCAATCAATGACACTGCAAGTACTTTATCATTGTTTGTTACTAGCTGCAAAGTTTCCTGATTTCCGCAAATGTTTATAGCTAGTAGTTACGAACAATAGTGGTTACTAGCTACCTATTGTATGTAGAGTTGCAAGGTTACGGCCGCATTATATATGCCACTCAGGACTCGCTTCATGATGACATCATTATTATTAACATCACATTAATCGATACTGCTTATGAATTTCTTCCACAGGCTTGCCGCGACTACTCAGACAGAACAGATCCCATACATTCCTTACCAGGGTTGCCAGATGAGTGCGAGCGAAGTATCGTACCAATATTCGAATTAACTGAGAGCCGCGCTAACGTGTAGCTAGTTCACAAAACTAGAAATAGGATAGTAATTAACGGAAGTTGGGAAATGTAAAAGATGTTAAAAAAACAAGTCATTTATTTTACAAAAGAGTGGGATCATCATAGTCACTATTCACTTCTACCTCTGCAGCAGCGCCAGCAGTTATAGAACAAAAGACTGCTGAAGTCATTCATTTATTTTTCCACTAAGTTAGTCACTTACCGAAGTCCAAAATACGATAATCGAAGTAATTGTCAACCGATTCTTGAAACTTTTAACAATTCTAAACTTAGTTAGATAGAGTTTCGGCTAGCGTACTTAAATTTGTTAGTTGGTTTGATAAATTCGACGGGAAATCCCCGACCATAGACGTTATTTTGTATTTTTGGATTATTTCAAGGCCGTGATTACTAGTCTTTTAAGTTTTCATCCCACTTTGGAAGAGGGAGGCAAATTATCGTACTTTTGCGTACGATAATACATATTGTACATCGCACCGGTGTCGAAGTTATCGTACGTGTAAGTACGATAATTATAGTAGATAGATACGTCTATCATCGCTGTTCCTTACTCCCTACGAACCCAAATGCAGAATATCTCGTCTCTAGGTGTAAATATGCTATAATTTTTTACGGAGTCTGAAATTAAGAGGAAACGCGGAGATGTCAATAGAGGGCTATTGTACAAATTTGACAAATATTAATGGAAAAAGAAAAACATGGAACACAGTATGTATTCTTCTTATTCAGTTTATGAAATATCTTTTAAACTGGTCCAATATTGGAGTAGGAAATAGGCGAGAGCAGAACCTCGAATTCTGATTTTTTACTCAGGCTATTCGGTCGGATCTGCAGCTATCCTTATCGCACGAATTTAAGGGCGGGGGCCACGGGGGCGGGACGGTTGCATTCCTAAACAGACAGAAAAGTGATGCGTAGTAGTGGAAAATAATATAGATAAACTAGTGTTGTAGACATTTATCGAAAAATATATATTTTTTGCTCTTTATTGGCAAATACTAATTAATTTTTAATAGGTAATTAATAGAAAATAAAATGAATGTCATGTCTATAAAATATTTATTATAAAAAATTATATACAAAACAATATATAATAATAAACTTAGCCCAATAATGTCCCCACCGAGGGACACAGGCCTTTACCCGGATACGAGTAAGATTAAGCCATACTCTACCACACTGGCTCAGTGCGGTTGACGGATGGGTTTTAGCCGGGAACTACGCTTAACGTGTCATCCGAAATACTGAAGGTCCGATACCGTACTTAAGATAAATTAATTATCTCGTTGGTACATGGTCAGCATCTCCTGTGTGAGAAGCAAGCGTGAAACCTATAAGGCCACAGAGCTCCAAAACTACAAAAAAGTAAATTATAATATAGGATAGGTATCCAGTCTCTAGACCTCCTATTAAGTACATCAACGAAATTAAACTTATGACGACGATCTTTTATCCGTATCCGACCATCAATGATTTCTGGTAAAAGGCATTGGTGGTAAAACTTTTCTAATAAAGGTTCCAGTTTTTCCCAGAATGCATCGTCGCTCTAATTTTTTTGTAAAAGAAGCCTCTGGGTTCCATACAATGAAATAACATAAATCCGGACAAGTTGTATGCAGTTGGCCTTATACTTGCTAGAAGTATACAGCTTTTATTTAAATGCAAATATTGAACACAAATCTTTCTCTACGTCCAGTTTCTGACTTTAACTAAGGTTTAACTCAACTTTGACGATATTTTTTGCATCGATTAGGAACTAGATGATTTTGCTAGGAAAGACTAGGTTAAACCGATGGTTGTAGAAGTTTCAAAAGATAAAATATATCATGACAACGTTAAAGTAAAGTAGAATAAAGAGGTATACTGTGTTATAACATGTTATGAATTATAGCATTACCAAAATATTTTGGTTCGACAATCTTGTCTCTCAATGTACGACTGGATGAAGTATTCTGAATTCTGGGCTCGTATAAGATAACCTGCCCAGCCCACAATGCAATAAAGTTATCGCCCCATAGTTTAAGTTTAAGACCGATTCTAGGAGAGCATAAAAAGGTGTCACTCATTGCCGAACAGTCTGGCGGGCAGGTGCACCGTGCATTGCACCCTCTAACTTGGACTATCATCTACCTACACGACGCGCGACGGGTGGGCATCACCCGGAGTCGTCAGTGGCGAAAAGTTTCCTACATACACCTGCTGCCTGGCGTTGAATAAACATTACCTAAGTACCTGTTTCTAGCATCTACTACGTCACAGCCAGAAGTGGCGTGCAATGTTATAAATAGCGGTAGCCTCGCGCGGCGTCTGCGGACATCGATCGCTGAGTTGCCGCCATCTTGGCCCTAGTGTCTCCCTCCCGCGTGCAGCCGACCCCCTCACTTCACTGCCTTCCACCGTCCCTCCTTCCCTCCTCAGGCCCCGCGAGTCCCGCGTTGCCCCACATTTGCTGCGTGGTTTCACATTCACATCGCAGTAATACAAGAGTTGTCTACTTACACCGCAATGACTATTTGACACACATTGCTGCCTTGCTGGTGCTCCTGCTAGAGTAATGTTATTGAATAATAAGTAGGTTTTTGGGCTATCGAAAATAGAACAGGCATGTATTATGTAGTGGAAAAAGTAGAAGAATCATTTTCATTGACTATTATAAACGGTTTAGTCTAGCTAGACTGAAGATGAAGAGCTATTTCAATTTTAAATTCAAATATTTCAAGCTATAATTATTTCAACTACAATCAATGTATCCCCTCATAATGGTTTGGTTGGATGATAAGCAAATAGATAACGAGGTCACATTAGCTATGTGGGTGTGCTGGGCTCTACAATACAATTATATAGCAGCATGGATGAAGGTGACCTTGCAAACGTTTCCGCGATGTAAACTGTGCCAAGTGCAAGTTTCTCTACACTCGACGCATATCTACTCTACCACACACTGCGGTTACCCCATAAACTTGTATGAAATCATTATGATTTTGCCTGCTGCATAGTTGCAGACAACCTTTTAAGTTTTCATTAGTTGTGATAGTTTTGAAGGGAAATAGGAAGGTAGTTTAAATACAATAGTTATCTAATAGGCCCAATTATAACTTCTATATCACATGTTTTGTAGTCTGAATAGTTTCCAACAGAAAATATGAGAATGATTGCGTGGATATAGAACTTACAGATACCTTACGCAATTAAAATTAAAATACATTTCAAAATTTACAGCTCTTCCCCAGTAACAAAGCAGAAGCTGATTGCTAAACGGGCAAGACAAACTAATTCTGCAATTCAACATCAGGTATGTGTAGGTACTATCTTCTGTATCACACAAACACAAGACAAACTTTGCAGACGATAGCACTTAAAATTTCCCTAGACAGTTGTTTGAATACCGTCGTATATGTTTAGGTAATGGGGTGAAATTGTAGTGGTTGGGTACATTACGTGCCCAGATCAAGTGTCACCTGATTCACCTGAGGCGAGCTTAAAATTGACGTCGTCTCGACTGTTCTCTTTAGCCCACGCAACACCAAATGCGAGGCTTGCGCGGGGCGGGCGCGCTGCGGCAGCAAGAATGGAGGGAATCCTATGAAACCCGTCACGCCGAAAGCAGCGCTAGACACATGCGGTACCCGCGCGTTAACCGCGCGTAAACCCCGCGCGGGTCGACGACAGATCAACGCCGACGCAGGGCGGCAGCGCGAGGTGCGACGATAGTTGCACGCGCCGCGGATTGTATTACTTTGTGCGCCCTATACGGAACCGTCACACCGAGCGCGGAGTGCAAAGAGGCTTTTACATCAGCGTCAAGGCGCGGGCGGAGTTTTGAAAATTTACAAAATGATCTTGTCTGGATTTGGAAATACATAGATAGTTTTCTCTTGAAGGAATTGAAGTTCTGTAGTTGGCATCATACTTTATTATATTTAGTCGTATGGCCACAGATTAGATAATAATTGGTATGGCTTAGTTATAACAGCCCTTTCGTATTATTTAATCACAAGTTTGTTATATCGGGTTGCAACAATTTATGCAATACTTCGAAAGTACGAATAAATTTGCCTATATCATGTACCTATGTCTTTTTCTACGGTTTAATGCAGCCAACATGAGGAATGAGGAATTGATCATCGTCCGAGTCCGATTTGTACCACATGTTGCTCGCATCGACACGTATGTCATACTGAAAAGTGAAAAGCGTTCGAGCGCAGCACCGCTGCACTGCTTTCAGCCTTTCAAACGGCATCGCTTCTGCGCACGCCCCGCGTTTGGTGTGGCGGAGGCTTAATTTTACCACGCTTATGTGAGCATCTACCTTCATTGACCTACGTAAACAAGGCACATAAGTACATGGGTGATGTACTATGTAGACAGCCAGTTAGACCTATCGAAGGTGAACATAATTAGCTGCGACCTTCTCAGATAACACAACTAATAACTCATGATAATAGACTGAGGAGAATACAGCGCAGCAAAAATGAAACTATTATGTACCTACCACTCGCTCAAGTGCGCATTCACATGATGAAAACGGTTACAAAATACAAATCAGCACATTCTTACTCCGTGATAACAATAACGTTGACACGACAGTCATATCATAGGAATATCAAACAAACGGAGCGTCGTCGGCCACACGTAGTCGAAGTTTAGGTCATAAATGTTTCCATTGGAATTTTAACTGATTGATAGGACAACCCGCAGCCGAAACCGTCCGGTTATTTCACTTTCACTCTCATCAGCGGGTGAGATTAACAAAATTCAGTAGGTACATATTTGACAATGAGGCGTCTCGCACGTGTCGTAGTCTTCCTCGCTAGGTACAAGATTTACATAGCGCGGCTTTGTATTGGCAAAGCAGCGCTATGTTAATCTTGTGACAGCAGTTAGCACGTGGTGTCCGGAGGCGGGAGAGTGAATAGTGATGATCAGGCACCCGCGCCCCCAGAATAACCGCGAGTGGAGGTCAGGGCGCAGAGTGACGCAACGCCATTCACGGTCGCCGCGGCGATTTATGTCAACCTCTCTACATTCGGATCGGAGACGCTGTTTTCCTGCTCGACGCGCTTGATTGATGCTGCGTAAACAAAGGCAGGAGGGCGACTTTAATGCCTGTACCTCGTGATCGATCGTAACTAGGTAGCGACTTATCGTAAATAACAGTTGGTGATGATAGCTCTACATTTATAAGATAAGCTACTTAATACAACAGCTGTACCATAGTACAATGCTGTACACTGTTATATATACACGGGCTTGCAGGTACACATTCCTTACAATGAGACGATGCAATGCTCATTGTGTGTCAATTCGTTCTCTCAGCAACAAAAGAAATGTACCTACCTAGCATCTTCCTTTTTACGGCACAGTTACGTCATATTGGGATAAGTGACCGTATTTTTTGTGATAGTTACGTTGAGAACCGGTAGCTGCGCTACTCAGTGCAATCTATCAAGCACAACAGTCCTGTTTCAAGTTTATCATAAACTACATTAGGTATGTAACTACCTACTCTTATAGTATTTACGACGCATTACGTGGGTACTAACCTGCTTAAGTACAGTTCGAGCTAAATTTATTTGCCTCTGAGCGAGCTGTAACCTCTCTCTCTCACCTTACCCTAAGCGAGAACGAGAGGTAACACCGGCTCACTCTTCGTTCAGAGCCAAAGAAACTTGGCGCGGCCTGTAGTCGTACGATACAATAGCTCACAAACTTCATGCGTATTATAGGTAGGTACACCACTCCAACGGTGCAGTACCTATTTAAGTACTCGCGAGGTGGCAAATTACATAATTAACAGCGCGGGAATTAGAAATCGTAACAGCGCAGCTAGTAAATATTGTTAAGTGAAGAATATTTCTATTCTACCTATAAATAGGTGTTACTCGAACATGCGATGTTCCATGTTCGTTGGTTGGTCGGCGACTTATTCATCCGCAAGCCAGACACGCCTACCATCCAGCATCAAAATATTTACTTTGTGTGTTGAATTCCGTTGGAACGTTGTACTTTTGACCTTCTATAACTTCATGCTGAGATGATCATCAGCAGCCCTCGGATATACTACTCTATTCTACAGATCGTCGGTCAAGAGGACGCTTCTAAAGGTGCATAACAGTACAACACAATGCACAAAATAACAATATATCTTTGCAGCTAGCTAGCCGACGAACACATTTAGAGTTACAAGGCTATTAATTAATCGGGGATGACGCTACTTATTACATAACCGACCTACCTATGTACCTATTGAGAATACCTATTGTGAACTGAAGTATCTAAATAGGGTATCAGGCCAACTTGCTTTCGCTATTCCGTTCACCCAGAGCTATTAATACAACTCATTAGCACTGACATTCCTAGTCATAGTTATGTGGTTGCCTTAGGTCCGGGTTAATTGCTAGGCGCAGAGCCTTATACTATGACTAAATCGCATCTCCAGCCACTCCTACCTACGCAAACGCCTAGAGTCTGCAGGTAATGAAATCACGGGCTAGTGTGTGCTACAGTGCTACTCACCAGCGACACGACGGAGTCGACGGCGCGATTGTACTTGTCGCACAGAGCGCGCATGCTCTCGTACGAGTGGGTGTCGTAGTCGCTGAGCGCATTGTGCTCGAGCGCGGGCTTTATCTGCGGCAGGTCTTCGCATACCCATCTGGAACAAAGGAAGCGAGGTGTCCGTTAGAGGGAATAAGCGATAAAGAAGCTGGTTAACGCTGGTTTGAATGAGGCAGCGTCGTACTATACTTCGTCGCTTGCGTTTCGAGTAAAATAATCAAAAACAGTCAAGCGCGGGTCGGACTCGTTCCGTACCATCGTACAATAAATAAAACACTAAATCCTAAATAATAAAACCAAAACAAAAAGAAAAAATATATGCGTTCTCTGGGAATCGTACAAGGAACTTCAAGATTGCGAAACCGATACGAAACCGACTGAGCCATTTCAAAGATATTAAGAGCAGCGAAATTTATGGTGATATTAAATCATTATGTCATGAGGCATTTCGCCAGGGCAGGGATTTAAAAAAACAGTCGCTTGTATGGAGGACCCCACTTTAATTTTTTAAATTGCGTGTAGTTAATTACTTGTTGCTGTTGCGGCAACAGAAATGCACATTCTTTGAAAATTTCAGCTCTCTACCTATTTCGGTTGATCCGATAGAGCCCGGTGACGGACGGACGGACAGACAGACGGACAGCGGAGGTTAAGTAATAGGGTTCCGTTTGGCAACCTTCGAGTACGGAACCCTAAAAAAAGGCCTTGGGTCTTGGTCCGATGTTTCATTTGCTGACGTCACTGCTTCTGCTTTCCACGACACAGGGAGTATCCTAGTCTTAGGGCCAGAGGAAATGTGGGCACCTGAATACATTTAAATGTTTGTTTACGTAGGATCCACGCAACATTTATACACTTTACTTACTGAGGTAGGTATTAGAGAACGCCCACGACTGTTTGGCACACATGAATGAAATTATTAGTGTTCTTGTAAAATACCCAAGCTAATATCCCTAAATTTATTTGATTTAATTTTGCTTGGTCTAAACTAAACTAATGTCGTAAAAAACTGGAATTATTATGTCAT
This sequence comes from Argyresthia goedartella, assembly GCA_949825045.1. Lineage (NCBI taxonomy): Eukaryota > Metazoa > Arthropoda > Insecta > Lepidoptera > Argyresthiidae > Argyresthia > Argyresthia goedartella. The sequence goes on from OX463810.1 coordinate 21,477,037, forward strand.
TCAGGTGAACGAAATTGGGTTTTGTGGATTGTGGGGGAAGAAAACATAATTTTCACTCCACTAGCACAAAATATTTCTGACCTGTTTGTTTGTTATGGTTCTGTCACATGTCTAGCGACTCATACCTTGTCAGTTTTTACGAATGGGGAAGAAAACAGATGGAGTGGCTGTATTCTTCTATAGATTTTATGCTTATAGATATATCTGGTAAATATGAGTAGAACTATGAAACTATTCGATGTCTCGTTGTAACAAGTTGAGCATTCTGTAAGGCATTACGTCTGCCTTGCAAAATTTTTGCTATGTGACGTCACAAGGTTTTGGCCAGGTGCCATATCCGCCATGTTTGGGGACGAGATCCTAGGTGCGTTTACTGTCAACTGGTTGTGTTTTTCAGAGTTTTTTGTGATTTGTGGAATTAAGTCGAAGACTTGATACCTAAAGCTAAGTGTGGTTGCTCAGGACACGTAGAGTTAGACATGGGTCGTTGTTGTTACTGTGGTTTGAGGAAGAATAACAATCAACCGCAATTGGCACTTCATAGGTTATTACTGGTTTTTGTTGAAAAAGTTGTAAAATCTCGTAGATTTGCGTCCTAATTCGCAGTTTAGATAACATAATATAGTAGTTTATGTGACTGCTACATAATGGAGGGCATTAATACTCGAGAGTAGATTTATGAAACGAGCCGAAGGCGAGTTTCATAATAATATATCACTTGAGTGTTTTAATGCCTAATTATGTACAGTTACATACACTAGTTTATCTACACATATATCATAAGCTCTCTTTGATGTGTTCAGGAACCGCATGTTTGACCGGCATTGTGGCTCTGCAGTTGTTTAGCTTGTTCTGTAGGATCAACTACAGAACAAGCTTAACAAACTAGGGACGGCACGCAGGCGGGGCGTCGGCGTTCGAAATTTGAATGTCATAATATGTAGAAAAATTACACATTATGGTCATAATGTGTAATTTTTCAGATAAGAAATGAGTTTTTACCAAGTAGTTTAACATTATGGAGTATAAATCGGGATTCGTGACAAGGAAGCTGTCTCGGTCGCTTAAATGCCACAAATGCGTAGAACTGTAGTCAGGGGAGAAAATTATTGACAGACTTATTTGGCAAAGAAAAGAGGTGACCTTAAAGTTGTTGCTATGTTAAAGATAATTGTAGTAGAGTGGTTTCTTCTAATATTGCCAAGCTATAGGTAAGTAATGAATGAGCACATTCACAAATGATGTTAAATAGGTTTTAAAAAAAGTGTAAAATATAGCTAACAAAAAATAATAATATGAGTCATCTCTTAATTTTATTTATCGTGTTTTTCGGAGGTCAACTATTTCGAGAAAAAAGCATTTATTGTAAAAACTGACTTATCGTTCTTCCATATTCCTTTTTCAGAATTCATCATCTTTGACATTTTTTTCGGTCTTCATTATCAATCTTGCTCCTGTCCATACTCCAAACAGATAATACTTTTTTTTTGTTAAATGGAGCTGGCGCTGAACTTCGTAAACCAGTCATATTTTTGGTTTAGAGCACTATCCACTTTCAACAAGTTTAATATTCTCTGGTGTACGGCGACATCACCTTCTAATGCGAGCTAGGATATATGACGTCCAACAAGACCATTATCTTTTATCAGTCCATCTGGAGAAGCTCCTATAATTTAATATTAATTAATAAATATAACAACAATTTATTAACAGCCTACATTTTCATGGATCTAAATAAGAAAGTATCTATTTATTTCAAGCAGATACTACAGTTATTATAAAATATATACTTATAATTAGAAAATATCAAAAAAATCTAATACATATATTATATATATATATATATGTGTTCGGGACTCGAGGATTATAAAAACATATTTTTGGTCTTATGCGTGTTTAACAAATATCGGTGAGAAATTTATGTATTTATATAGAAAAGCTGATCAAAGTGACATGAAATTTTATAAAACAAAATAACAAATTAAGTGATTCCAAAAACCGATAAATAAAAACATAAGATGAAATCCTCTTGTTTTATTAGATGTATTAGTTTTATTTCCAGTCGATAGAATCGAAAATACGTCGATAGTTACTAAAGCAAAACAATCCATACTATCGAAATGCGCCGATAGATCATAGATAGTATCGACTTTTTTGACGCGATACTATCGATAGTATCGTACTTCGATAGAATCAATAGAATCGATAGTATCGACAAAATTCAATTTACACTATCGATACTATCGATAGTATTATAGCATTTCGATATTATCGATAGGACTATCGCGCTAACGACCTGTTTTTCATGGTCAACTATCGAAACAATCGCTATATAGGTGTTCGAATACATAGTTGTTTTAGAAAACTCTTAGTGAAATAAACAATTTTGTGATGAAAAATAATACACAATATATTAAGGCCATAAGTGATTTTACATCCTGCATAAAAATACTTTAAAAATAGGTTGTGATTCTTCCGGAACTTACACGATTAATATCTAGAAAAACTTACTGATTTTACTATGTTGATTGTAATTTTCGTAGGGCAAGTATATTGATTGGTCATGTGATGAAAGAAGGAACTTAGGTTTCAAAATATCATATATTCATTTGTCTTTCCAATAATTGTGTCATTATTTCAAGAATCACAAAAGTCCTCTACTCGCTTTTTTGATAAACTGGAAAAACGGCTCTCAGAAAGAGAAACTATCCAAAATTACTAAAAACTCACTGGTCATGTGGAAAGCTGAAAATCTAATTATACTTCGTAACTAGCTTGTGTACAAAAATTAACAGATCATTGCATAATTTACGTTGAAAAACGTTAAAATAGGAGGAACTTCGTTTCTAGCGTGAATACAGTACGTATTCACGCTAGAAACCATTATTGAGTGAGAAAATGAATCCGGGAAACTATTATCTATATTATTTCAATTTCTCACAGAATATTAAAACACCGGCAACATCTTTTGCATAAGTAATGATTCAGATCACAATGTGATTCATATAGATTCCTACTGATTAAAAGTGTGAGCAAAGAATATGTATGATACCATGGCCTGAAATTAATGTTTACTGATAATGATAACTAATGATAACTGTTTCATGGACCTTTTTAGGGTTCTGTACCCGAAGGGTGCCAATCGGGACCCTATTACTAAGTCTCCGCTGTCCGTCCCTATGTCAGCAGGCTGTATCTCATGAACCGTGATAGTTAGACAGATGAAATGATCACAGATGATGTATTTCTGTTGCCGCTATAACAACAAATACTAAAAAACAGAATAAAATAAAGATTTGAGGGGGAGCCCCCTTAAATATTTATTTTACAACATAAAACAATTAATACAATTAAAACATAAAACAGTTACTTACATGAAGTGTGAAAGTAGCCGCACCAATAACTTTGTAAACAATATTATGCTATGTAAACCAAACTATTCACTCCACACCATCCCTACCATTGCACGGTGGTACGGAACCCTTCGTGCGCGAGTAAGACTCGCACTTGACCGTTTTGCAACAAAGCCACTCAGGTGTCGGGCAGATAACAAGTCGATTCGCGCGGGTAGTACTGAAACCAACCTATTGAACTTAAAATTGCTTAAGCCTTTATCACGTCACGGACGATGTAACCTAATTAAATAGATAGTTTACTTTTACTTATGCAGGATGATGTTTAATTAGCTGACCATATTTTAGGGAATGATAGTATTCATCAATATGAACAACTTTCCTCAATAAACATGTGGTCGCAAATTCAAAAATTCCTCACTCAGCTGTCCCGATCAGCTGATTACAAGTTACCATATATACAGACATTTGTTTACAATTTAGTCAAGTTGTAAAGTGTAGCGTAGCATACCTACATAACATCATGACTGAGGAAGTTGGACTTAACTGTCGACTCACTCGTCCATCTATTTATTTGCCTCTCCTGGCTCTACAAGTTCTACAACAATGTACCTTAATTTTTATATTTTCCTTTTCAGATAGCAGAGCAAGGCAAAAGGACATTCACATCCCGACGGGCTTGAAGTCGATTTCCGTTTATTTCGAGTTTTTAACTTCTACTATTCTAACGATTCTTATCTGGCAAAGAACACATTCATATCAGAGAAAGTGAGCTCTAAAACCTAATTGGGACCACAGAGCCAAGGCGAGATGAGAGTGGAAAGAATCCGATCTCATATTGGCAGAGCAGATTCCCTAATCGAGGACAGGCTCAAGGCCACTTCGGGCTAAGAGCGCGCCCGAACGTCCGGCCGTTCGTTGGGTCAGCGAGAGGTCGCACCGGCTGGCGGGCCTGAGACCCGCCAAACGGGTTCCCGCCACTATTTCCTCGCAGGCGCAGGTGAGCTCAACACATTAGCCACCCTACAGCGTCTGCTCTGTATACCGACACCCGAAAACAGCATCGATTATGGCGGGTCAATCAAATAAGGGATATCAAGTCCTTTACATACAAGTTATGATGTTTGTTTGTTTGTTGACTTGTTGTTGATGCAAACACGTGTGCTCTGACTAAGTTAACATTTTAATTTCGTAGAAATGTGCTGCGCTGTGTCTGTCCAACCCCAGACAAACAATGTCATGCAACAGCCTACACGTTTTAAATTATTATATCGCCAATAACACCATAGTCTAAAGCTCGTTATGAATTTTGGACTAAAAATAATATGAGTACAAAAATGTGAAGATGTCAGGAATCAGCTGATTCGTTGAGAGTGTCGGTACACCCGCACGCATATTGTGGTTATTATGTGTATATGTTTTACAAAATGCCCGTATTTTTGCTGTTGGTCCACTCGTAGTTTCCTGTCCTTCCAAAGACGAAAAAACATTTTCGGTATACATAGCAGTCAACAAACACAATCGTTCACTACGGTGCTAAACTCAAAATTCACTTGGAGGTGTACGCCGCTTATGGCGCACTTTGTAATCCTCTTACAAGAGGCCGCACGTGCCGAGCCGGCGCGATCAATGACGGCGTTAACAGAATGAATAAATATTACCTAGTACCGAAGAATAAGAAGACTAGTTCGAAAACTAGTCTTATAATTATAATGTTCGCACAGAAGATCTCAGGCTGATAAGAATGAAGTTGAGTTCTGCGACTTACCTACGTGCGATCTAGCTGAATGGTACAGGTACAGATACCTATCGCCGCCCCAGGGCTGTCCCTCTATTGTTGACCGAGCATGCGAAGCGTCTCCGTTTCAGCTTGGGCGAACATGTTGATATGATTAAAATCACTTGATTTAAATCGCGATTAAATTCAAGTGATTTAAAAAAAACATTGATCTAAATCAATACCTACTTTTTTCTGCGACCAAATCAGACCCAAATCGGTCAAAAAGTGTCAAGGACATAAACTACGGCGCGCATACATGTGTCCAATGGTGTGTGTACCTACCTACACAGGTTGGGAATTCCATGAAATCTGCGCTACTGATCCATCCGTCCAAAACATCTGTGAATCGGCTACTGCGGTGAAACCTAATTTTTTTATGTTAATTTATTTATTTTAATTTTGTTTTCCTTCCTTCCTAAAATAATGTGAACATATTAGTTAAATATGACAAAATTTACAATTTTTAAAAGAACTTTTAGATTATTGATAATTTCATAATATTTTATAATTATATGTTATTTTAATTATCAATAAAATTAATACTCAATATATTTATTACATTCCATAAAATTGATGTTACATAGGATGTTATAAGGATACATGTGTTCTTTATGGGCTTTATAAAAACGACATTGCAATTATAGAAGAGAGGGAAACAAAGTTTGTTAATTTATTTATTATGTATAATATTTACTAAAAGTCAGTGGAAAGTAAAATATCAGGCATGAAAATACTCATTTAATAGTTTCTGTCAGATTATTATGTATTTTTATTGACATTACCAAAGGTCCTGACGAATATAGTTTTAAGTTGGAAATGGGTTATACTAACTTGTTTTTTCGTGTAGGTCTTAGCGAACGGTCGCGTCTAGTGTTAAATTCAGAGAATTTTCGAATAAAGTTACATACCTATTTCGATTATATAAATACGTGGTAAGGGAAGGATTTCTTGTTTTTTAAAGTAAGGCTTTTGAAGGGTGAAAAGCGACGGTACATCCGTGCTATTTCCCCAAAGGATAACGCCGTAGCATAACCTTGAGTAAGCATATATGCATAATATGTGACTAGTGCGGTTTTTAAATCCGCAGATATTTTGACTTCCCGAAGTGCAAACGCAAAACGTGATAATTTTAGTTTCAGTTTGTTTAAAAGATTTTTCCAATCAATATTCAATATTAAAATAGAATCAGCTAACGAATTTACGCTATTCGGAAATTCGTTAGCTGATTCTATTTTAATGTGATATATGAAATTGATGTCTAACGCTGGTTTTTGATGGGGATGAAATGTCATTATTTTTGTCTTATTATAGATTATCTCTAGGTTGTGGTCACGTAGCCACTTATCAGTTTTGTCAAGGATAGAGTTCAGATTATCGTTTATATCGTTATGGATTTGGCATGGTGTAAGTATAGAAATATCGTCCGCGAACAATATACATGGTTCATTCATTATTTTGGGGAGATCGTTTAAATAGATCAGAAATAAAAAGCCCCTTTACGCTTTCTTGTGGGATTGATACGTTTACTGATGTACTGCCAGATTGGATGTTTGTTATTTCTGCGTTTTTATGATCAAACTGTTCTATTTCTACAATTTTTGTCTGTTTTTTAAGTATTATGTAAACCATTTGTGTGCTACGCCACGAATTCCCATGCCGTAGAGATTATATAATAATATCTGAAATTGGACTTTATCATAATATGCCTTCATCTTGTCAAGAAATATACCTATTGCGTATTTTTTATCATTGATAATTTTTAGGGCCTCTTATATAGGGGTTCTTCCGGAAACCATTTTGGGAGTTATCAGAGTTTATATTTTTCACAGAAGGCGTATAATTTGTTACACATAGCTTTTTCAAAAACTTGAGGCAGAGGGTAAGTGATCAATAGGGCGATAGCTACTGGGATCGTATTTGGAATATTTTCTTATGTTTATTATGGTTTTATTAACGATATTTTGAGTAGGTCGGGGAAAACACCTTCATTAAATGATTGATTAATAAGTAAAAAACCGGTCAAGTGCGAGTCTAAATCGCGCACGAAGGGTTCCGTACCACCGTTCAATGGAAGCGATGGTGTGGAGTGAATAGTTTGGATTTTACACAGCAAAATATTGTTTACAAAGTTATTGGTGCGGTTACTTTCACACTCCATGTACGTAACCAGGTGCATCCATAAGTTTGTATGTGGTATTGTTGTATGGGAGCCCCCTTAAATATTTATTTTATCCTGTTTTTTAGTATTTGTTGTTATAGCGGCAACAGAAATACATAATCTGTGAAAATTTCAACTCTCTAGCTAGCTAGGTTCTTGAGATACAGCCTGGTGACAGACGGACGGACGGACGGACGGACGGACAGCGAAGTCTTAGTAATAGGGTCCCGTTTGGAACCCTTCGGGTACGGAACCCTAAAAAGGGGTAATGTCAATTGTTCTGCACATGTATTAAGTAGACTGGGTGGAATCTCGTCTACTCCGCAACTTTTATTCTTAAGATTTTTTAGAATAGTGAATACTTAATGATATTGTGCTTGGCTAAGAAATATCGTATTTTGAAGTGGCGGGCGGCCGCGGGGCTTATTATTAGTATATGGCAAGGTTTTAGATGTACTTACTCTATTCTCATAGAGACGCAAAGTAGTGGTTAAAATACTCGTTATCTGTTTTGGATAATTGATTATAGAGTTGTTAATATTTTTTTCTGAATTTTTCTTTTCTTTCGTTGTTTTTTTATTTGTTCGTTCATTTATAAAACTCTACATAGTTTTTATTACATTACCAGATTTTTTATTCTGTTTTTATAGTTTAGTCTTTTAGACGTGATAACGGTTTTCTTTAGTAGTTTATGATATTTTCTATAATAATCAGTAAGTGTTTTATTTTGATTTTAGTGTTATGGGTTTTAATAATCGTTTATTTTTGTAGGATAATTTAATATTTGTAGTAAGCCAATATTTTCTAAAAAAAATTACTTTTAGGTTATAAATACATTTATTTAAAGTTTTTATAAGTACGTTATGAAATGAATTATAATTTTTATTTACAATATTATTTTCTTTCAGTATGTTATTCCAATCAATTTTACTAATTTCTGTTTTAAATAAGTCTATATTTTTATCATTAAATATTCTCTTCATTGTCAACCATGTCGACTTTCGCGTAATAGTGGGAGTTTTCAAATGTAGAGTGGTAGATAAGTGATTCGTAAAGCCGTAATCTTCTACTGATATAAATATTGTTTTATCATCAAAGTTAAATTAAGTGAATATTAAATCTAGGCACGCTGATGATGTTGGAGTAATATGTGTGGGTTCCTTTATATGTTGTGTTAGCATAAATTCCGATATAAATTCTAGGAATTTGTAACATTAAGGACTTTTTTGAAGGATGTTTATTTTTTCATTTCATTTTTCATTTATTCATTACATAACAATTTGTGATATCATTACAGATGTCTGACACAATTCAGTGTCATATATCTTAATGAAGCTATTAATAACATAACCTGTTCAGGCACACACATTGCTATTTCTTATACATAGCTAACATAGTAAATTAAGTTGAAATGTCTACAAAATATAATAATATTATTAATAAATACCACCTGACTTAACACAATTATCACAAGTAATTATCACAAGCATACCAACTTCAACTTATGTTGAAGTCTCCGCCTAATATTACCTTGAATAATTCTTTTTTATGAATTGTAATATTAATTTTAAACGAGCATAGAATATGTTTTCCTCTCTTGTATTCCAGTACATAGTCACTAATGAAATATTTTCTTTGGGCAGATAAGTCGCACATGCTTCTATCACATATTCTGTAGAAAATTCGCTGATAAGTTGGATTTCTTCGCTCTTAATTTCGTCTTGGAGTAGGATAGACACCGCCTGCTATTCGTTTCTCTCGAAGTTGCGATTTTATAAGCGTTGATAGATATCAGGTCCTGTTTTTGTTCGATTAGCCACGATTAATAAAAAATATCTAGTTATTTTTTTAAATAACTGACCCCAAATAAAAATAGATAAGAATGTTAAAAAATTTGATTTATATCAAATAATTCCGATTTAAATCAATTAATCCGATATATTTTTCTTAAGTATTTACTTTAATTATTTCCTGATTTCCGGATTCCAGCTGTTCTCCTCTATAGGTCGTATTTCTCAAACGATTCTCGTGATAAACACGTTCGAAAATTATATGTTATTTTTGTCGATTCAGTTTTTGGAAAGTTTTCAAAATGACAGAGTTATGGAAGTTATTGGTGCGGCTGCTTTCATACTCCATGTACGTTACCAGGCCCATTCAATAAGTTTGTATGTGGTATTGAAAGAAAGTACATTCCCTTCGGGTTATTTGTTTTAATAATAATTCCACTTGTTTATCCGTTCCTTCGACTTAACTTTGTGAGGTGTTGAACATAATGAAAAAAAAACGCAAATTTCCTGTGTCTCTCGCGAGGTCTACAGCTCACAGAGCCCTAGTTATAAATGTTCAGTATAACACCACTTCAAATTTTCATAAAGAAGTGAAATCATTTCTTCTAAACCTTCAGAAAGTTTTGGTCTCAGAACAGATGATGTGACGTTTGGTACAATTAGCAGTTGTTTAAAAGATGAATGTATGTCTAATGTCGCTAAACGTCCACGACCGCCGCATGCACGGTGTAAGAAATAATTTAAAAAACCTCTGCAATCAAGACTAGCTGCTAAATAAAGTGTTAACGTCAAGTAAATTGAGTTGTCGCTATCGCGACATTATCGCCGATTGTCGGCAAAAGTGCGGTCATTGTCCTCGCGTCCTTCACGCTGCCCCATCTCGCCAAATAAACAAAGGCAACAAATATAATGATCACCAAAATATTTTTTTCCTACCCAAAATGGATAAATGAACACCAAAAGTTGCAAAAAATATCAGGGCAAAATACTGCGGTAGCTTAGGTGAAGGATAAAGGGGGTGAGCGAAGCGAAGCCCCCTTTATCTTTCGTGTTAGGTTGAACATGTAAGAACCACAAAAAATACTTAAAACATAAACTTAAGTACACAAAACATAAAAAAAGTTTGGTGATCATTTATCCAAACACAATTTGGTGGACATTTATCCATTCTGGCAGTCATTTCGAATTTATTGGTTGTAAAATAGGTGCGTTTTTGGTAATCGTTTAAACATACGCAATAAACAAATACATAGTCAGGTCATAAGTTCTGTCACATGTGCAATATGAAATAATTTAGACATGTTTATTATTTATGTAAACATTTATATAGCAAAATGAACTTAATAAAACATAGATTCTTATGGTAATAAAGTTTATTCAAAATGACCCCCGCGATTTTGAATACAGGCCTTTATTCTGCGCGGCCAGTCGTCTATCGCAGCACGAACGAGGTCCATGTCAATATCGGCGGCTGCCTTAATCAAGGATGCCTTGAGTGACTCCAAATCAGGATGAAGCTTTGAGCAGGCCTTTTCCTCCAAGTGTTGCCATATCTTGTAATCTAACGGACTCAAATCTGGACTGGAGGAGGGCCAGTCTTCGTGCCGGATGACGTCGATTTCACGCGCCGCCAGCCAGTCTTGTGTGCTTTTCGCTCTATGAGCTGGCGCAGAATCTTGTTGGAATACCCAGTGCCTGTTATTAAACATGGTATGAGAAACAGGTTCCACAAGGTTCTTGAGGACTGTATTTTGATACACAACTGCATTCGTTTTTACGCCTTTCTCACAAAAATGTACCTCAGGTAAGCCCCAATAAGAGACTCCCAACCAAACCATGAGCGAGGATGGAAAATGACCTCGTTGGACACTCGGAATACGGTTGCTTGCTTCTTCACTGCTGTGTGCGTACACCTTATCATTTTGTTTGTTGTAGCTCTCTTCCACGGTGAAAATTTTTTCATCCGAAAAAAGAATTTCCCGATGCTTTTTTCCCGCGTACCGCTTCAACAAAGCGCGGCATCTCTTCAGTCTCAGGTCCATTAAACGAGCGTCCAAACGATGTCCTGTTTTTCTTCGATATGCCCTAAGCCCTAAGTCTTCATTTAACACCCTTTTCACCGTGGTCCTGCTTAACCCCATCTGAAGGGCCAAAAGTTTCTGCTTACGTATAGGATTTCTTTGAATTCGCGCCTACACAGTTTTTATCACTGCTGGAGTCCTAACAGAGCGAGGGCGACCATTTCTTGACCTGTCATCTACACTAGAGTCTTCATTGTATCGTTTTATGGTACGATAAACGAATCTTTTGGTTATATTCAAATTTTTCAGTAAGTCGAAAATCTGCAACGAAGCAACGCAATAACTGCGACACGGTCTTCTTTAAGTGTCCACTCCATATTTAAAAATGAGGAAAATTCTAAAAAGTACACATTTTTATTTTCATGAAAAATTCGAAATTCGAATTCAATAAACTTTTTTGTGGCCAGCGTTCTAAATTCAAAAGTTTTTATTGTGTGACAACTTATGACCTGACTGTGTATGTACTATCAGCGAAGGCAAAGCCTACCCAATATAGAGTTTTAGCTTGTAACGATCTAGGTATCAAAGTGGTTACTAGTGTTCTTTGGATAACGGTACCTAACTCGTACGTACTCGTCATTCGCGTGAGATTTCTTATTCTGTTGTACAGACAACAGACAGCCCGCTCTGTTCACGAATATCTTGTTCCAGAAAATGACAGTGAGAGTATTTCAGCTTTAAATTCTCTTCGCCGTTAACTTGACTGAAGTGCACACCTGTCAACTGTTACTAAAAAAATGGGCAAATGCAATATCCGGTTGCCAGGTCCACATTACGATTCCCCGTTTAAAAAAAATAGGATATAGAGCTACAACCTCGTCACAATACGAAAAACGTAAATTATATAAAAACCGCTCAAGTGCGAGTCGAACTCACGCACGAAGGGTTCCGTACTACCGTACAATGGTAGGGATGGTGTGTAGTGAAAAGTTTGGATTTCACATAGCAAAATGCTGTTTACAAAGTTATAATAATAATAATAATTCTTTATGGCACAGAAAACACAATAGAAAAAATATAATGAACAATATGCAAAGGTGAGCTTATTTCTAAAAAGAAATTTCTTACAGCTAACCTGTGAGGAGAGAAAAAAATATTTATAGAGAGGCAGTCCTAGTGTCCAATTAAGAGTTAAAATAAAGAAATATTATTACAAGGACGGACCGACGGACAGCGGAGTCTTAGTAATAGGGTCCCGTTTTACCATTTGGGTACGGAACTCTAAAAATGATACGTACGACTATCGGCAACGTTTATAGGTACTAAAATTTATTATGAGTTAGTTGCACAGATCAGGGCCCCGATGCTACTAACCACAAGCCTCAGACAAGCCTATCGCAGGCTCGGAAGTCACGTTTCATCGAGTCGGGAGAGAGAGATAGCGCGAGCCTGCGATAGGCTTGTGTGAGGCTTGTGCTTAGTAGCATAGAGAGCCAGTACTCTAGTTAGACGCAGCAAGTGTACCTACTTCGCGTGTCATAAAACGGCGCATTGCGCTCATAACCGTTCAGTCAGTCGCTCTCTGGCTGTTCTAAATATCAGCCGTGTACCTTACTGTGCAGTTATAAACACAAAAACTCAAGCAGAGTTGTTTGCAAAGAAAATGACGGCGTTTCCTTTCATATGTTAGTATTGTCCTTTTGAAATTCGCCTAATTTAATTAATAATCAATTATTTTTAGTTTCGAGTAGCGTCTCCAGTTTTTACTGAGATAGGTACACAGGGTATATTACCCATGGACGTCATCCACGGCTGCTTCCACTTTACATAGCCCTCAATGAACATATACTTTCGTTAACCTTACAGTTGTATGGTAAAGTTGATTTTCTTAAGTTTCTGTCGATTTAACCAGATAGTGTTGTACAACGCGACGAATCATGCAATATCGGAGGACGATTCGATTTTGTTGACAGGAGAATGATAATTCTGCGTTGCATTTTTATTTTAGTTTATGTTAGTTAAAGAATTACATAAGTGAGATATTATTTAGTAATTGTTATTGTTTTTTTTATTGTGTTTGTTTTATATTTCATAGTTTTTTTTGTCTTAGCTTTGTACATTATTAGCATTACATGACAATTTCGCTCTATAGGACAAAAATAGACAAACAAAATAAATACATGTCATTACCAATGATAAAAATATCTACCTACCTATTTCTAACGTAAATTTTTGCTATTCTCGGAGGTTGGGAAAGCCAGAATGCTGTTACATCCACCCACACCCAAGAAAAACTTATAGTTGTGACTGATTAACTGCATCCTGAAGGCCTCGTTCTGGACACACTCCGTCAGCACCTGGACGACTTCCTCAGACGTCCTACACAAGTGAGATGTTATTTAGTAGTTGTTATTGTATCCATTTTATATGGCAACAAATATTATTGATCACCAAAATATATTTTTCTTACCCAAAATAGGTAAATTATCACCAAAAGTTGCAGAAAATATCAGGGCAAAATACTGCGGTAGCTTAGGTGAAGGGTTAAGAGGGTGAGCGAAGCGAAGCCCCCTTTATCCTTCGTGTTAGGTTGAACATGTAAAAACAACAAAAAATACTTAAAACTTAAACTTAAGTACACCAAACATAAAAATAAGTCTGGAGGTCATTTCGAATTTATTGGTAATCGTTTAAACAGAAGCCATTTTATATTTCATAGTTTCTCTTTTTATGTACTTGACAAAGACATTGGTTTCCTACTAAATATAGCAGGATTTGTTCCATACATTTTAACAAAGCTGACTTCTGTGGAACAACCAAGAAACGCAAATTGTCCAAAAAAGCATTTCCAACCATGCGCCGTCTCTTTGAATCGATTTGGCGGCGCGCCCTTGAATCTTTTTCACGATTAACATGTCAACCCATCACTAAAATGCGCTCGTGACGTCAGAGTAAGTAGTAAAAAAATTAAATAAATAAATTTTTCAAAAGCTAGCAACATTGGTACTAACTTTGGAGGAGGAACTGCTGAAATAATAATACTAGTTATAACATAACATAAGAAAGAAAAACCTCATGAAAAGTATTTCAAATCAGACTCAGAAGCCTTCAAGATGAAATTCAAATGAACAGAGACCCAAAATCGAATATAGCCCACGCGCCCATGCAACAGATTATACGGAACAATTCTACGAGTACTATGAATATTTATTCTAACTTTGTCAACATCGCGGTCTGTAACCGGTTGCAGATTAGGCAATGAAAAATACGTAAATGTGTCACCAGAGGTGATCGTACTCCAAATACCTATGAGCGTTACGAATTTACGATATTTGCATTTTCGGTGATTTTTAAAACATCATAGCTATCTGTTTTCTGATAGAACTGCTGTTTGTTATCAATCTACAATACGATTAAAATCAGTTAAAGATTCGGCTTTTCTCGGATATCATCGCCTAAATCCGATCTCTCTCTCTCTCTCTCTCTAGTGAGAGATGAGGGATTCACGACAATTTCCGAGGTTGGCCGAATCATTAACTGATTTTAATCGTTTTGTACCAACATTGACTTGATTTCAAATATAAAATATTTTTAAATAAAATTATTTGCCACATTCTACCTTATATTCGATTAGGATAAGATAAAATTAAATAATCAACATCGAAAATCGCAAACGCATATATCTATAATATTTTAACATGTTGCAACCGTTATACCAGAGTTTGCAACACTGAAAACCCTGTGCTACTCTCGTGGAGCTCGAAAAACTGCGAAATTATGGCATTTGCTTCAGTTTTTTGTGAGAAAGCTCCTTCAAGGAATCGTTATTAGGGTATATTTACTCTATTTCTATAAAGTAAACGAACTTGCAACAAATTGACTCCAACCAGAGCTCTCCAGAGTCCATTGTTTCTGGAGATACAGCCAGTCAAAGATGATATTTTTTTCCAAAAAGTAAAAAGGTTTCGCTAAGGTCATTTGGAACAGGAGCATAGGATAGAAAGAGTACTTGAGCCCGGCCTTTCTGCAAGTGCTCGAACCAAGCATTTGCAAGCTACTATTCTGAGCAGGGTCCGAGGAGCGGCCCCTGCCCACATTGCGACGGGCATTATAACTTGTTATCTAGTGGCCCATCCCCAGTCACACGGGTTTTGTCTACCCCTAACCATTTTTGCACTTGGTGGTAGCTCCTCCAAGAAAGATATTTCGCAGCCTCTACTCTGTAGCGGGGGGAGTCGGGCAAGGTTGACTTTGGCCCTTGCTGCCGATTTTGCAAATGTTGTGCATCGTAGGGTGTTCAGCATTCCCTTATCGTCTCCGTAGAGGTTCATCAAGATCTCGCCAGCATTTCACGCCTCTTGTTATTTCGTATATATATTATTGCACATGAAAATTCACATTAAAAGCTCATAGAATAGAAATTTATAAAGGCAAGTTTATCTCCATAAATATATTTCTTCCTGCAAACCCAAGATGGAAAGAATAAATTTAATAGCAGTGACAGGTAGGCCTATTTGCAGAAATATAAGTAAATAATATAAGTGTTTTGTGCATCGTTTGCCAAAATAAAATAGCGGATAGAAAGGGTCATTTGCTATCTCCTAGATCCACAATATTTTTTTGTGGCTCAACGTTATTTTTTTTAATATTTTTAACTTTTATGAAAATCATTCAGAAGAATTACTCCTTCAAACTTGAATAAATAAAATAGTCATAAATAAAACCTAAAATTATTTACTGACACTGGTTGTGTAATGATGTGAGGTTCTTTTATAATCAAAAAGACTGGAAATTGACAACTTTTTTTTATTGACTCACAAATGTTTTTTCAAAAAGTGAAATTATGTTACGAATAATTTTTGACTTGTTATAAAAAAACTGAACGAGGCTTTTTCTTGAAAGTTTAAAAAAAAGTTCGCTGGTCTATCTTCTTTCTAATAATGTACAATATTGTCATCAAAACCATTACTAAGCTCATGAATCTGCCAACTATGTTTCGGGCGGGCGTCACGCATACAGCTGATATTCGACAGGTATATAAGGATAAACATGATTTTGTAGGTAGAAAGAGATTTTCAATTGTTCTTTCATCACAAAAACACATTACTAAAAATATATATACAAATCTTGCTCGAAATGCCGACCTTCATTGCGTATGCACTCGTAACATCGATTCCTTATTTATACAGTGGTAGTTCGTAAGCGAATTTCTCTTTTAATTACGACGAATGCTAATCGTATCCGTTGGGATAAATCTTCTCTAGATTCGACTTCCGTAGCGTAGACTAACTTTTTCGCCCGTCCCCAGATGCAGAAGTCCAAAGGGGTTAGGTTTGGAGAACGTGGAGGCCATGGATTAGGTCCATCCCTCCCTATCCAAGAATTTGGGAAAACATTATCCAAGTGTTCCCTGACTGCAGTTCTCCAGTGAGCTGGACAACCGTCTTCCTGGAAGACGATGGGCATGTCTTTATTGAAATGTGGCACCACTGACAACAAATTCTGGTAGGTCATTGGACTAAAAAATCAAGGTACTTTTACCCGTCCAGAATAAGACCAGGTAAGAAGTGTGGTCCAATGTCCAACCATTGCCAAAGACTCCTGCCCAAACATTGATACTGAATCTCCTCTGGAAACGCCTCTGTCTTTTGACGCGTGGGTTTTGTCTTTTCGACGACCAGTGGTTCACACTGTGGAGATTTTGAATTGCCTCTTTCGTGGATTTGGACTCGTTTGTCCACAGGATACTTTTTTTAAAGTCACGATCCTCCAGGTCTGTGTGCAGCAGAAAACGACAAAACCGGGCACGTGTCCCAAAGTGGTTATCTTCGAGACCGTACAATACGGATAAGAAAGCATGAATTATTTTCAACATGTAGTTCATTAAAATGAGAAGTAAGTACACAACAGGATCAATAAGGATTGGGTTTCAGGCAATGTGATATTAGTTGTAACTACTTAATTCTTTAAAAAATGCATACCTTATACAGGAGTGTAATGAAATGTATGTTTGTCATTTTGCCAAAGAACCTTTCACACCTTCCAGATTTAAATGTTCAGCAATAGAGCAACATTCCTAAAAAGTCAAGGCTAGGCCTACATCTTAGTTTGCCAGTTTCACGTAAGCGTAGGTAAGTGTTTTGAAATGTATGGCGGGAAGGCAAGCGTCTGTTAGGAAATGTTTCTTGATAAATTCTTTGCGCTTCTCGTGCAACACCAGTAGCGCTTCCATATGCCATTAAGATGTCCGCGTATTCTTCATTAGCGAATGTAGACATTATTTAATCATCAAAACCACAGCATTAAAAGGTTTGCGGCGCTAACCAACACGAAAAACACAAAGAATAAAAAACACAAACACGAAAATTTTTTTTTTTTTGAAAAACGCACCAATTACAGTTTTTTTTTTTGGGTAGTCTCCCACTGCTGGGCAAAGGCTTACCTTAACAGCCCAATTCGCTAAAAACTTCTCGAAATCAGCGATACGAGTATCGCCCTCCCTCCAGATACACAAAGTTGGCAAATTAATGAACTTAATAATGGTTTTTATGTCATTATTGTACATTAATAGAAAGAAGATAGACCAGCGACTATTTTAAAAAGTTAGTATTTTTTTATTGCAAGTCAAAGACGATTCGTTACAGAATTACACTTTTTGAAAAACCTTTTGTGAGTAAATAGAAAAAAAAACTAGATGTAAATTTCAGTATTTTTGGCTACAAAAGAACCGTACAACATTACACCAACCAATAACAGTAAATTGCAATTATTTACTGTTATTGGCTTGTGTAATGTTGCTTTATCAATAACTTTTTATTTATTCAAGATTAATGGAGTAATTCTGGAGGATTTTTCAAAAAAGTTATAAATATTAAAATAAAAAACCCGTTGGACCAATCCTTTTTTTGTGGACCTAGGAATTTTTATTTGGCAAATGTTGCACCAAACACCCTATAAATATACTATGTTCATCAATACCGGTTGTAGAGAGATGGAACCCATGTTTGTAAGCTACGGTATTGTGACGTGGAGTAGAGACCATAGAAGCCGTTTGGGAACTACGAGATCTAGTCGAGGGATGGAAGTCGAAGCGTTCACGCAGAAAGTTGGGTGTAGTGGTGTTAGGCCGGCAGCCTCCTTGGCTTGCTGGCCGGTGAGGACGGAGAGAACTATGGTTCTGAAGTCAGTGACGGGGGACTGGAGAAAAAGAGAAAAAAAGTACAGGAAAAGAAAGACATGATGAAAATCAGACAAAATCTTTGATTTTACGACCTAACAAAGTGGTCCTTCGAAGAAAACTGATCAGCACTGTGGATCCAGTGAGACGACACAAGATATTCCACTGACCCGCTCCCAGACAAAAAATATGGAGGCCAGCAGGCCACACGAACCGACGACGACGACGTCCGCTGATGAGGCGGCCGCGGGTGAGGGCGGCCGTGATGACGACACGGTTTCCCTCAGATCGATGACATCCGCGGTATCGGTAGCCTCGACCGCCAGACGAAGACAGCTTCTCGACCTTGAATTGGGGACTGGAAGCAATGGCTACAATTGAACTGGAGTATGCTGCAGTTGCAGCTGCAGCCGAGCAGCAACGAAGAGCCTCGGAGACGAAGAGGCGGCTAGCCCTGCAAACGCCTGCTCTGGAAGACGAGCCAAGGCGCAGCCGTGCCTGCTGTCGAGCGTCGTCAGTCGCCGACATGCGACCGACGATAAATACTAGACCAAACGCCCACAGCAACAGCTGCGGCTAGCGACGCAGCCCGACCTACAGACCACCTTTAAACAACGAAAACCAACGACGTGACGAAGTTCCTGGCCAGACAGATGTCGTGCAAGGAGCTGCCACAATCCAGTGGAGACACCGAGGAGTGGCCTTTATATTCCCAATTCATAGCGACCACCCGACTGTGCGGATACAGCGACGACGAAAACATCGCCGGGCTAGCAAAATGCCTTAAGGGTCGCGCCCGCGAAGATGCATCGGTTCTGCTCGTGACTGAAACGGACCTAGAAACCATCATAAAAACATAAAGGGACATACATAAACAATAAACTATCAATAATTCCGAAGACCGGAAAATTCATAACATACGTGACGTACGTCAAAAAGACGACGTCAATCTACTCATAGAGTTCGCGACCATAGTTCAAAACGTTATCGCGACTATAAAAATGACAAACGAGGTCGGTCATCTGACGAACCCAACGTTGATTGGCAAGTTACCGATGAAGAACTGGTACTTCATACCAGTGGAGCTTCTTCATAGCGAGTAGAGGTGAGGGATTTTTTTTCTCTCACCTCTACAGGTTATTTATCCTGCGTTTTGTGAAAGCACGACCTGGCCCTAAAGAACTGTGGCTCAAGCAGGAATAATTACCAGAGTGAAAAAGTGTTCGAGTTCAGATAAAATCAACATGTCATTGTACAAAAGAGTCACTGACAGATCGATTCGCATACTTTTTCGACGCACAATTTTGGTGCTTCTTACACTGCACTGAATTTAAACGCTTATCCATAGACGATCGCTGGAAGTTCGTGACCGAGATCAAGCTGTGCTTCTGCTGCTTCTCGTTGAGTCACCGTCTAAAGGGCTGCAGGAGAAAGACCTAATGTTCTGAAGAGCTATGTACCAAACAACATCATCCGCTGCTACACGCCGCGCCGCGCAACGAGACTAACGAGCGAGCGCAGACTGCGGCGACCTGAAGGTGGCTCCAGTGGTCATCTCTGGACCGAGCGGGGACGTGGAGGCTCTAGCGCTACTAGACGAGGGATTGTCGGTGTCACTGATTGAAGACTCTCTATTGAGGCGGGCCGGTATCATGGGACCAACCACGGCGCTGCAAGTAAGAGGGGCGACCGGAATAAGGACGAGCGAACCGGACTCCAAGACGGTCAACATCATCATCGTCCGTGGGCACGCTAAAGAAGAGCATTTCGTTTTATATATTATGCGATAATATGTTAATAATTTATGCTTTCCTGTACATAATGTAAATAATAATGGAGTTTGCCACACTTTGCCGTGTTCAACAAGCTGCGCCTAGTAATCGACTGTGCAGCGAAATCAAGCGGCAAATCACTCAACGATTTCCTAACTAGCGGGCCCGACTTCCTCACATCACTAGCAGGCGTCCTTTTAGGTTTCCATTGCGGCGAGATAGCTGTCATGGGTGACATTCAAGATATGTTCCATCGTGTGCTCATCAGAGAAGAGGATCAGCAGGCACAGCGGCTTCTGTGGGAAAGTGGTGAGTATGCCATGAACGTGATGACCTTTGGTGCTGTGTGTTAGCCGTCATCTGCACAGTAAGTGAAGAATTTGAACGCGACTAGATTCAAGACCACGCATCCCAAGACTGTTGACGCGACCGTAGAAGATCATTACGTCGACAACTTCATCTATTCAAACGACGAGTACGACGAGGCTCTGCAGGTCGTAGACAATGTGATAAGCATTTATGCTAAGGGAGGTTTCATAATGCGTAACCTTATGTCAAACTCCAAATGCTTCTAGGACCCGAAGATAAGCTTGCACTGGGTGGCGAAAAGATGCTCTCAGATGTCAAGAATGAGCTGATGGAGCTCGTTCTAGGCTTAAACAGGGATCCCGAAGACGACAGCTTCACCTGCCTATTGAAGTTCTACAAACTTGACTGTGACATCAGCTATGGAGTCAATAGACCGACCAAGAGAGCTGTTTTTAAGTTAGTCATGTCCGTGTTTGAACCACTGGGGGTTTTGCTCTATGTTACAGTTCAGGCCCGCATCTTACTTCAAGACATTTGGAAGTCCGAAATTGGATGGGATGATGAGATTGCGACTTTGACAGATGGCAAGCCTGGCTACGAGAGCTGAACAAGACGAGAGAGATACAGATACCGCGCTGTCTTTCCACCGACACCTGCGACAAGGATGCACCTGCTGATTTGCACGTTGTTCTGCTATGCCAGCCAAGGGCCTTTGTGAGCGTTGCTTATCTCAGAATAAAGACGGCCGACGGAGTGTGGCATGTAGGCAGGCGTGACGGGAGCACGACTCTTCCAGGTATTGAAGAGATATATATAGGACTTCCAATTAATAAAATAAACTTTTGGGCGGACTCGAAGACTGTCTAAGTTGGCTAAGGTCCGAGACCAGACGTTTCAAGCCCTTCGTAACGCACCATGTCAGGGAAGTCTCAGAGCTGACATACGGGTCTACTGGAGGTGGGTGCCGATAGACATGAACCCCGCTGACTAAGCCACGCGGAACAATGACAGGTGGCTACGAGGGCCCGACTTCTTCGACACCGCCAAGAGACATGGCCTGAGAAAGACGATAGGTTCATAGCTCTAGATTTGAATGACGCTGAGGTGAAGACTGTAAATCTACTGACCTCCGAGGCAAGTGGAGCCCTGCCAGATAACAGTCGGCTCTCACTGTACTGGAGACTTATCAGCAAGTGAACTCGGGTCTGCGAAACTGCGTGGGTTAAAGAAAGTAGGAGGCGGACTTATTCACGAGAAATCACTTCAATACTATCGACGCAGTTTGTTGACAAGACGAGCTCGTTGCGACAGTTGACATCTTTCTTAGATGCAGAGGCAGTTCTTCGGGTTTCAGGAAGAATATCAGCATCTAATGTAGCCGAAGACACAAAATACCCTGCGATCCTGCATCCAAAATACACCTTTACTGTTTAATATTTATGCTTCGGAACGCACCTTTTTTGTTGCGCAACTCGGACCGCGAGTGATCGGAACTGAACTAGCTAGCTGTCACTTGTATAGAAACGAGATGACGAGTTAGAGGTTACTTTTGCACATGGAAAATGGCTGCGTCAGGCATTCGGGCCTTGGCTGTATGTTTTTAGTAATAATTGTCTAACACAGGTGTCGGGCCTGGTCGGAATGTTAATTTGTAATAATCATCACGGAACAATCGTCGGGAAATAAGTAGATTCACGTCATCGGAGTGAGTGCTTCGTGTTGTGAAAGGACGAAGTGATTCGGGGATCAATTCGTCGCATTCGGACAGCGACCCTTTGTGTCGGCAAGCAACACGACGGCGACAGCATCGGGCTACGACGAGAGTAAGATTCGACTCCTCTCCCCCCACCCTTGTGCTCCTCATCCCGTGTTCCTGCCTCGAATTGAGCTTTCGAATTCCGGTCCACGGCGTCAAAGGTCAGTACTCCTGGTGAAAACCAACCCTACCAAGATTCCACGCCCTGTCGGTTAGGGCGTGGAATTAATCATTTTGGTAGCAGAGCGTGGTTTCCTAGTGGGAAATCGATTCACGGACGGTTGTAGGGTTGTTTTTTTGCCACATTGTAGCTGGGAGAGGGTGGATACCTCGGATTGGTCGGCAATCATTTTGTGAGTGAGTCTTGTGGTCGGTATACCACAATTTAGGTTCATTTTCGGTTAGTGAACGTATAATTGACGATTTAGTTAACAATTATTATAAATTTGTAGTAGGAAACTACTCGGTGTGCATAAGAAACAGTCATTCGGTCGGACTATAGTATTGCAGTCGGGTTCCATAGCATTGCAGTGTTATTTCGGATTACAGAGCAGGGTCAGGCTATGTAAGGGGTATTAAGCTGATTTTGCTGACCTCAGTAGAAGTGTGGGTCATATCGGAGGGGCCACTTCTAGAAGGTTCACGGCTACCTACATTATATTAAAAATAGCCTTTTTTCTTATAATAAATTTTTGTGTGTTATTTTTTATTGTGCTTTATGGTGGCATTCTCTAATTGATTTAGAGTGTATAGTTATAAGGTGTATGTCCACAGGGCGACCATATTAAATATTTTTTAGGATTTAATTGTTTTAGTGGTGGCCTTAGTTTTGACAACTTAGTTTTAATTTCTGTGCCCAGCGCTGACGGGCAAGTGCTGGTCTCTGGCTATACTTAGTTCGGTAGTGAAGTATAAGACCAGAATCTATTAAATCGGTCAACATGGCGCCTTCGCCCTTGACGGTGCTGCGGCATGGTGTCCGGGAGGAAATGAGATGGCTCGCCCATACTCATAAGTATGTGGAGCGACCAGATATGGATGATGTCCTGCTCAAGCGTGTGGAGGACGCAATGACACGCGTCGGGAAGGTGTGTCGGCTGGCTGCGGAGGCTGAAGCTCTCGGGCTTACTGATGAAGCCTCGGTGGCTGCAGTGAAACAGCTCTGCGCGGATGCTGACCAAGCGATGGAATGCTTGGGTGACATCGAGCGTCGCGCGGAGAAAATTAAGCGGTCGCGAAGGAATGACCGTGGGGAGGGTAACGGAGACCCACCCCCGAAGGGTGTTGTTGGACGGCTGTCACACCTGGAGATTCCGGCCTTCAGTGGGGCAATTGATGAGTGGCCGGCCTTCATTAATTTATTTGATAGTTTGGTCCACGGTCGGGACGACCTGGACAACGCCTACAAGTTGGCCCAACTATTGATGGCTCTGCGGGGTGAACCGAAGGAGTTGGTCGGTCACCTAACGGTCACGGCGGGCAATTATGAGATAGCCAGGTCCATATTGTTTGACCGCTACCAACACAAACGGCGGTTAGTTGATGCGCAGCTGGGGAAGCTGTTTAGCATCCCTAGAGTAACCCGGGATGTTGACATCCGAGTGCAGGTGCTCAACCCTGTGCTGGTGGCCACAAAGGCCCTTCAGAACCTTGGTCTTCCGGTAGACCAATGGTCATACATTGTTTTGTATATGGTTTTGTCACGGTTGCCTGCAGCTGTTCAAAGTCGGTTTGAACAGCTGCATGGGGGCAGTAGCACGGAACTGCCCACGCTCGTCCAATTGACGGATTTTTTGGAGGGTGAATGTAGGCGATGTGACACACTGGACACGGAGGCCAGTGTGCAGCGCCAACCCGCGCGGATGCGGGAGGGGCCGCGCCCCCCGCCCCCACGGGGGGGTGGGAGGTCGAAACAATTTGGCGTTCTGAATGCCACGCCGTCGGGTGACGGCTGTATGCACTGCGACAGTGCCGGTCATGAAGTGACCAGTTGCGCCAAATTTAAGGCGCTCGGGGTAGCTGCCCGCAGGAAGATAGTCTTTCGCCACCGATTGTGTTTCGGTTGTTTGGGGCCGCACACGCTGAGCGAGTGCTCGCGCGCGTTCCCCTGTGAGTGCTGTGGTGGCAAGCACCACATAGTGTTGTGCCTGAATCGGTCAGGCCCTTCGGACGGTCACCAGGGCCGGACTCAGGTTGGTCGGCCACAGGGCCCAACCAGGGCCGGACCCAGTCCCCCTCCGGGCAACGGGAGTCACCAATGGGGTGACTGGGGTACCCGCGGACGGGACTCCCCCCGAGGGGAAAGGGGCAGCGCGGGGGGTAACATGCGGGATAGCCGGGGTTCGGTCGCCGCTGTCCACGGTCAGCGAGGACTTCGGGCCGCTGGCTCACCGCGTGTTACGGGCGGGTGTCAGATGGCACCTATGAGTAGCGCGAAGGCTGGGAGCACACCACCTTCTGCGCCACCCTGCCCGTCGCTCTGGGAGGCGAACAGGGAGGCGAACAGTCGGATGTCGCCCCCATTCCTAGAGCGCCCCAGGTTGGATCCGCTCTCCCCCATTCGTCCACGGTGCGCGCCGGGCACACCGTACACCGTCCGGTATGGTCGGATACCGGGACAGCGAGGGGCCTATTATCCGGGTTGGGACCCCTTTATGTACATACGGTCTGATACGCCGGTTGCGTATCAGCAGCCGAGTTACTCCAAGGCCGACGGAGGTCTGAGCGGGTTCGGATCCCGCGGAGGTTCCCGCTAGGGACACGCCACCCACTTACAGGGTGCCGCCACTCCACAGACGGTCATGCTCCCCACCGCCTCTGTGATAGCGTGGAGTTCGGACGGCAAATCATGTGTGGCACGAGCACTATTGGACTCGGGGGCCCAGGGGTGCTTAGTCTCGTGAAACCTTGTAAGACGGTTGGGCATTTCGGTAAGGGAGTATCCACATTCCATTCGGGGAATTGGGAACACGGAAGTCGGTTCCGTTAAGGGAGTATGTCGGATTGCTCTCTCGTCACGGGTGGATTCATCGGTGAATCTGACGGTCACGGCATTAGTCATGCCTAATGTGATGGGCTCACACCCTCACGTACGGTTGTCGCCCTCGGTGCGACAGTTGGTGGCTGGGTTGTCACTGGCTGACCCGGAGTTCGATATTCCGGGCCCAGTAGACATTTTATTGGGTGTCGATGCCTTGGGATACCTGTTAGTGCCAGGTGTCCACGTGTTGCAGGCGACTGGTCTGGTTTCGGTCAACACCAGACTGGGCCATGCGGTAATGGGTCCGGTCATGCCGGCTGCCCCACGCCTAGCGACTCGTAGTCCCTTATTCGGTTCTGTACTCTCGGAGGTGATACAGAAGTTTTGGGAGGTGGAGGAACCACCTACGGTCCGCCGGTTGGACCCGGTTGAAGAAGAGTGTGAACAGTTTTATCGGAACAATACTGGTCGCCTTCGGTCAGGTCGATTTTTCACACGTCTTCCATTCCGGAGTGATCGCCCACCGCTGGGCAGTTCACACCATGCAGCTGAGACGCGGCTTTTGTCGATGGAACGACGCATGAAGCGTGACGGGATTTTCCGGCAGAATTACGTCGACTTCATGCGGGAATACGAGTCGCCCGGCCACATGTCGGTTTCGGGTATCGACTGGAAGCGTGAAGACCACTGCTTCCTGCCTCATCACGCGGTCTTGAGGACCCCGGAGGGCAAAATACGGGTAGTGTTCGATGGATCGGCATCAACATCTAACGGCATGAACCTGAACCAGTGTTTGCATTCAGGGCCGAAGTTGAACCATGACATCGCGGATGTTATCACACGGTTCCGTCGACACAATGTTGTGTTTGTAGCTGACATCCGGATGATGTTTAGACAGACGGTCATTCACCCTGTCGATAGACGGTATCAGCTGATACTGTGGCGAGAGAGCCCAGATCAGCCCATCAAGGTGTACGAGCTGAACACCAACACGTACGGGCTACGGTCTAGTCCTTATTTGGCGATTCGCACTCTGCGGGAGTTAGCGGATCGAGAACGGTTAAATTTCCCTAGAGGAGCAGCAATCCTGGAGCAGGATCTCTACGTGGACGATATCTGTACCGGTGCAGATTCCGTAGAGGAGGCGCTCGCTCGTCGGGACGAGCTAGTTGAGCTCTTACGGGGTGGAGGTTACGAGCTCCGGAAATGGATGTCGAACTCTCCAGAGTTACTGTCTGGTCTTCCGGATGACTACCAGCAGGAACCCACATTTTTGAAAATTTGGAAAATCCGAATATGTTGTCGGTATTAGGCGTCCAGTACCAGCCGGTGTCAGACATGTTTTCGTATCGGGTCGAGTTGGACTCCCCGAAGGTCTGGACGAAACGGAGCGTCCTTTCAACGGTGGCTAGGACATTTGATCCAAACGGGTGGATCACCCCGGTAACATTTCAGCTCAAGTGTTTTATGCAGCAATTGTGGTCTGCTGAGCTGAAATGGGACGACCCGATCGGCGGGTCATTGAGCTCAGAGTGGGAATCGTTCTTTTCGACCCTCCCTGGCATCAATCGGATTTCACTGCCACGGAGGTTGGTCCCCACCAAACGATACACCGCCACCCTGCATGGGTTTTGCGATGCCTCGGAGAAGGGCTACGGAGCTGCGGTGTATCTGCGTACGGTCGACTCCTCGGGGGAGGTTGATGTGCGGTTGGTCATGGCCAAGAGCAAGGTTGCGCCGTTGCGCACTCGCCTGACCATTCCCAAATTAGAGCTTTCGGGAGCGGCTCTCCTGACTCGTCTGCTCAACCACACGATGACGGTTCTTCGTGGGTCAATAGCGTTAGAAGATACGGTCTACGCTTGGACGGACAGCCAGATCGTGCTATGCTGGCTGAAGGCTTCAGTTCACAAGCTGGAGATTTTTGTGGCGAATCGGGTTTCGCAGATTTTGAATTCGGAGGTTCCCTTAATCTGGAGACATGTTCCAGGGGAAATGAACCCAGCAGACTGTGCGTCTCGTGGGTGTCACGCTCCGGAGTTAGTTGGACATCCCTTGTGGTGGGGTCCAAAATGGTTGACTCAAGCCGAATCGGATTGGCCAATGAGTCCACGCGTTACCTCGGCGAACGGCGCCTTGACAGTCGGTGTCTGTACGACGCAACCAGAGCCGGAAGAGGAGTTCAGCCTGCTGGAACGGTACAGCTCGCTCGACAAGCTGGTCAATGTGACCGCCTGGATCTTCCGATTTGCGCGGAATTGTCGCAAGTCTGAGGCGCAACGAGTGCGGACACAGGTCCTGACACCACGGGAACGGAACCATGCGTTGTTCGTTGTTCGGAACGTGCAGACGGTGCACTTTAAGTCCGAATTGGACATTCTGAGACGCGGACGCGTCCAACTGAAGGAAGCTGTGGCTCGGCTCAACCCGTTTATTGACCCTCAAGGATTGCTGAGGGTAGGAGGTCGGCTGCGGAATGCCAACCTGCCTTATGCGGCTCGCCACCCGTTGTAACTCCCTAGGAAAGGGAAGTTGGTCGAACTGTTGATACAGGATCGACACATTCGGAACGGGCATGTCGGATGCCACGCCTTGATGGCGTTTCTCCAGCGCGAGTTCTGGATTCTATCGGGAAGACTATTAGTGCGTAGCGTCGTATTTCGGTGCCTGCCTTGTTATCGGGCCAAGGCGGCTACGATGCAGCCCCAGATGGGCGATTTGCCCTCGGACAGGGTTAACGAAATCCGGCCCTTTGCGGGTGTCGGAACGGATTTCGCGGGACCATTCATGGTCAAGTCTTCACAGCTACGGAACGCCAGATTAGTGAAGGCATACCTGTGCGTCTTCGTGTGCTTGGCCACGAAGGCAGTCTACTTGGAGGTGGTCAGTGACCTCACTACAGAGGCATTCATCGCATGTCTGGATCGGTTTGTCTCACGAAGGGGCCTCCCGACATTAATCCGTTCGGACAACGGCACAAATTTTGTCGGAGCCAGGCGATATCTGCAGGAGGTCACTCAATTCCTGAACGGTAACCAGGACGCCATCGGTACGGCTTGCTCCCGACGAGGGATTGAATGGGTTTTCAGTCCGCCGGGATGTTCTCATTGGGGAGGAATTTTTGAGGCTGCGGTTAAATCGGCTAAGTCGCACCTGACGAGGATCATCGGTGAGACCTCTCTACGCTTTGAAGAGCTTGCGACGCTGTTCTGTAAAATTGAAATGACACTGAACTCGCGTCCGTTGTGCCCGCTCAGTTCGGATCCAAATGATTTGGAAGCGTTGACGCCGGGTCACTTCCTGATAGGTCAGCCCCTTAACGCCCTGCCAGAATACCCATTCGGTGATGTTAAGTTAAGTCGGTTAACTAGGTGGCAGATGTTGCAGCAGATGGCTCAAGATTTTTGGAAACGGTGGTCCCTTGAGTACTTGCACATCTTGCAGCAGCGCCTTAAGTGGACTGACCGGACGAGCCCCCCTCAAGTCAGTGATTTGGTGCTGATTAAGGATGCGAACCTGCCATCATTGAGATGGAGACGAGGACGGATCGTCAAATTGTACACGGGTCGGGATGGCACGCCTCGATCAGCAGAAGTCAAGGTGGGGGACTCGGTCCTCAAGAGAGCGGTCGCAACACTTTCTCGCCTTCCTATTGATTAAGGACAGGTTCGGGCCTGTCCGGGCGGGTGACTGTTTAATATTTATGCTTCGGAACGCACCTTTTTTGTTGCGCGACTCGGACCGCGAGTGATCGGAACGGAACTAGCTAGCTGTCACTTGTATAGAAACGAGATGACGAGTTAGAGGTTACTTTTGCACATGGAAAATGGCTGCGTCAGGCATTCGGGCCTTGGCTGTATGTTTTTAGTAATAATTGTCTAACACAGGTGTCGGGCCTGGTCGGAATGTTAATTTGTAATAATCATCACGGAACAATCGTCGGGAAATAAGTAGATTCACGTCATCGGAGTGAGTGCTTCGTGTTGTGGAAGGTTAATGTGATTCGGGGATCAATTCGTCGCATTCGGACAGCGACCCTTTGTGTCGGCAAGCAACACGACGGCGACAGCATCGGGCTATGACGAGAGTAAGATTCGACTCCTCTCCCCCCACCCTTGTGCTCCTCATCCCGTGTTCCTGCCTCGAATTGAGCTTTCGAATTCCGGTCCACGGCGTCAAAGGTCATTACTCCTGGTGAAAACCAACCCTACCAAGATTCCACGCCCTGTCGGTTAGGGCGTGGAATTAATTATTTTTGGTAGCAGAGCGTGGTTAAAGCTGCTACTCTTACAGCACCACAGAGATGCAGGGCATGCTGGCTGAGATGATTCTGAATAATAACGTCAGACAGCAGTTTTGGATTTGCAACGGTCGTAATGCGAAGGCGACTTGTATTATTTCAAAAATGCCTAAGTGCCAATAATTCAACATTGACAAGGCAAAACCGGCTCCACCTCTAATTTGTTTATCTATTTAATTTTTACAAAGTCCATAGCACATACAATTTACAGGTAAATTTTACAAATAATCTTGCCTCTTCATTATTTAAGATTAAACATATGGTAAGGTAAGTGGCAAACAGAAAAGCTTTTTAAAATAATTAAGTATATTAAGATTAAGTGAAATCTAATTCTGAATTCTACTAAATTCGAAAGTATAGAGGTAAACGTGGGGCTATAATGGGACAACAGTCCGACGTGAGGCTCAAGACCGGAGGACGAGCGTTTCGCTTTACCTGACTTTGATTATTATTATTATTTTGGACCTATGTCAAGGTAGGTCGGAGACACGAAAAATGGTATGGTGCTTTGTTCACTTGTCTCACGGTCAGAGCTGTACACATAGAGCTCGTTCACGACCTGACAACTAGCAGTGCGATAATGGCACTAAGACGCTTTAATGCAAGACGTGGCTGCCCGAAACAGATATGGTCCGACAATGTGACTACCTTAAAGGGGGCTGACTATGAGCTGAAGCAATCAGTTCGCGCGATAGATCAAGAGGAACTGCTACGGCTGTATAAGGCGGATATAGTGCCACTTTATTGCGCTGAACGCCCTTCACATGGGTGGTTGCTGGGAGCGCCTGGTCCGATCTATAAAAACGGCTATGAAGGCGACACTGAAAGAGGTTCTATCAAGCGACCAGACCCTACAGACGGTGGTTGCCGAGGCAGAAGCCATAGTTAACACCCAACCCTTAACCTACGTTCCACTTGACCATGTAGACAATCTGCCCTTGAAGCCAAATGACTTCTTACTGACCAAGACTAACGACATTGACCAACCCTTAGGAAGCTTCGGCGACCTGCTGAGACGATACTGGAGGGAAGGACAACGACTTGCTGACTTAGTCTGGAAGCGGTGGCTCAAAGAGTACCTACCGACTTTGACAAGACGGAACAAATGGTACGGACCAACGACGCGACCTATAACAGACGGTGACCTAGTCATTATAGCGACCTATAACAGACGGTGACCTAGTCATTATAGCAGCCGACCAGGCACCCCGTAACCTCTGGCTACGGGGTGTCGTGACAAAAACGTACAGAGGACCCGACGGACTAGTCCGTGTAGCTGACGTGGACACAAGACAGAAGAGCAGCGGCCAAGCTCTGCCGGCTGGACGTCCAACCACCGGGAGTATTGGCTCCCAATACTGGAGGTGAGGTAAGGCCGGCAGCCTCCTTGGCTCGCCTGCCAGCGAGGACGGAGAGAACTATGGTTTTGACGTCGGTGACGGGGGACTAGAGAAAAAGGACGAACGAAATATACATGATGAAAAACAGACAAAATCTTTGATTTGACGACCTAACATTAGGTTATTGGGGGTTAGTTAAGATGCGGTACAGGAAAGTGAGGATGTGAGCGTCCCGATGAAGATCAATAGGTAGTCAACTCCCTGAGATGCTGTGAGACTTGGTCGAACATTCGCAGTCCGAGGATGAACCGAATCCCGAGATTTGGAAGTCAAGTCGCTCGAGTTTGTTCACTTGCTTTTCGATTACGCTAGCCCAGCAAACATAAGCATAATCAATCAGTGGAAGGTGAAGGGATTGAGGGTAATTTTCGAGTGAGTGAAAAGTGTGAAGATCCGCTTTCTGACCTCACTGCCATGGTTTGACCAGGACAGGTGGCTATCGAAGATGATAGCCAGGTTTTTGGGCTTGTCACTGCAAGCGATAATAGTACCATTATATACACTATAATATGGGCGTTCGAACAAGGCCAAAAATGTAAACAAATCTCAAGTGATCACAAAACTCGATATTCCAAAGGGATCATTCGATGTTGGTATTCCAAAGGGATTATTCGATGTTGGTATTCTAAAGTGATCACATTCAGCTGTAGAGACCTTTTTAAACACAAGTACATAAAAAAAAATTAAAATGTGGTCCAAATTCTGCTTAGATATAACATTATTCTCCGAAAATAACAAGTTGAATGCTCGCAACCGATTGAAAAAAAAACACTAGTTGAAACAAAAACTGACTGATGAAATTAACCTAATAATCTGATATCGGTCGACGGTTCGTTCGTTAAATCCACGTAAGCTAATTATTTATAATTATGCTGTTGTAATGTGGCCGAGTGGTGGCCAAAGGAAGGAAGAAGGAGCGTGGGTCGGCCGGCAGCCAAATGGGTCGACGATATCACTAACATCGCGGGGAATACCTGAATTCGTCTGGCACAGGACCGGAGAGGTTGGCACAAATTGGAGGAGAATTATACCCAGCAGTGGGCGGAAAAAAGCTGCCAATGATGATGAATGTAATTGTTCTTTATTTACTAAACATTTAATTCGAATTCAAATATAACAACTAACCAATTAAAAATAAAATAAAAACCCAAAAAGAAACAATCCGGGACATTGCCGAGGCTAAGGTTCCCATAACCCTGGCAGCAATTCCCCGCTGCACAGCCAGGGAGATCCTTTGCATCAGAAATGCCCCAGAGCGTTAGTCAAAACCGCTATCCCTTAGACGGCGCCCCAGATCCTTAACAAATATTTTCCATTGTGTCCCCCAAACCCGAGTAGGCCCGAGCGCAAGAGGCACAAAGATGTAGTTTCCCATGAGTGCGGCATACTTTATATACTTCTGTCTTGCGGCAGACTCGGCAGCTGCACCGGCGCGGGCCTAACATGGGGGCTGCAAAGGTGCAGACGCAGGTCGCATCCCAAAGCAGGGAACGCCCTCTCTCCCAAGGTACCAGGGTCAGGCCGTCCAGACGCTACCCATCCGACCGGCACAAACATGGCGGCTCCAACACACAAGGAACGTTGGCCTATATCAACGCATATAATTTATTAGGTTCGTCGATTCAACGCCCATCGCTAATGTAAGTACTCTGTGGTTCATTCGTTTCTGCGCTTTGCTCGATGTGGTAAGTTACGGGTGTGCTCTTACGTTCCTCGATTTTAAAAAACCTGGCTTTCTTCTTCTTGATCTTCTGTTTGCTCTGTGATTTGGACTCTATTATTCTCCTGGACTGACGACTTATTGGCATTCTTCTGGACTTCTGTTTACTCTGTGATTTGGACTCCGTTATTCTCCTCGATTGACGACTTATTGGCTACCCTTCAAGGACTTCGACACTGCACACGAGCTACTCTAAATAAAATTTTGGAAAATAAGTCATACATTTCACACTTTTTTCCTTCCTTTAGGCGAAGTCAAAATCTGTAGTTACTATCTCATGTAGATCTATGTCATTGTCAGTTTTAGTAAATTTCTGAATAGGTCAGATACGTAGTGTCGTCAGAAACGGAAAAAGACAGGTTTTTAACACACGCGTGTTCGAACATTTTTCTATTGAATGGGCAGATGGGGTGGCAGAGGCACAGCATAGCCATGCAGGTCATTAATAATAACATGTCTTTTCTCAGATTGGGTGGCACATAATATCTTCCTACCTTCCTTCTCCTCTTCCTTGTGCCCTCATGGCTGATTGTCTCGACAACTGTCCGTCACTTTCTTCACCAGAGCTCTTCAAGCCGCTCTGTTTCCCGCCATCCTAATAGACATCTGCAGGTTGGTATGGCAGATTTCCTTGACGGCGTCGGTCCATCAGGTCGGTGCCCGCCCACGACTTCTTTTCCCTTCCACCCGGCCTACGACGATGAGAATTCCAAATTATTTGGCCCACATGACCGAAGTACTGTAGAAGGCGTTGCATGAAAACAGTTGATAGGCGGGTCTCTATGAGTAGTTCCGACAGAATAAAAAAATTGGTACGGCGCGCTGTCCATGGGATTCCCACATTTTTCGCCAGCACCACATCTCGAATGCGGCAATTATTTTCCGAATACGTGCTTTTTAAGTCCAGGTCTCCGAAGCGTATAGAAATATAGAGAAGATAATGGTCCGCATTAGTTTTACTTTCGTCTTCCTGCCTACACCTCTGTTCCTCCAAGTCTTCCCTAGACGCTTCACTGCAGTTTTGGCAATCTGGGCTTTTCTCACCACCATCACTGGTTATCATTGAACCGAGGTAAATAAACTCCTGTATGGTATCCAGGTCTGACAGCATTCCGGCTCTCTTTAAGTTACCTGCCCTATACACGAACATCTGTTTTGTTTTGGCATGGTTGATGTTGAGCCCGTATTCCATGCATATTCTTTGTACCTTTTGCCTTCCTTCTTAGCTTCATTAAACTTTTTACAACTGTCACTATTTTGTCAGCTGTCACTTTTTTTGACAGGTGTCACCATTTTTGATCTTTTAAATTATTATGACCTGTTTTCTTAACTAACCACATCCACTGACTAGTAAGAACAACTTGATCATCGGCATATAAGAGGCACTTGGACAAGTACCTAACTCTCGCATTTGCATCCCACAATCACGCACTTTCAAATCATTCAAACAACATCCATATTTGCCATATTCATCATGCACGAAAGAAAAATTAGTTAGGGCGACTCCATCTATGGATTTTGAAAAAACCTGCCCAAAGTATCCAAATATTATGATTATAATAATAAAATAAACATATTTTTTAAACCCTGAAGTTGTTTCTATTTTATTTTATTTTTAGTACATTTATTAAGTATTTTTTTTAAATTATCTAACGAGAACTTACTGGAAACTGATTTCAGCCAATCAAGTGCCGCTTTTTTTTTAAATGAGCGGGATGTGATTGGCTCAAATGAGTTAATTGGTAACTTAATCAGCGCGCAGCAAACCGGCCGTAAGAATCAGGACCTTCATCAATCTAAAAATCATTCATATCATAGACAGGGAAAATAGTCTAATGTTTGTTCAGGTAATTAATTAATTATTATTTATTTTGGGGCTAGATCAATGTGTGTAAATGGTGTCCAAGGTATTATTATTATTATTATTATTAATTTCATTTAGATCTCGGCAGTTTATTCAGTAATTCCCACAACACTATGAACATCACATTTTATTGGGCGGCCATTTCTGGGGTTAACAAGCAGTCCAGCGGACAATACCCATATGTCCTAATGTTCTCGAGGTCAGCGTTTAGCGCATGTATAGCCGAAGTCATATCACTAAAGAGAAAGGATTGAAGCTCTAAAGATCATCAGCATTGAGATGATATGAAGAAGAGATAAGATCGGAAATGGAGTTGATGAAAAATGAGAACAAAAGAGGGACAAGAATACTACCCTGAGGAACCCCCGCAGTAAGATCGCACCACTAGGTTAATGTCTCGTCCAACCTTATACGATGCTGCCGATCTTTTAGGTAAGAGTCGAACCAGCAAGCCGAGCGGGAGAGGACATATAGTTTCAGCATCTCAACGAAAATATCAAAACCGACGAAGTTGAAGGAGCTAGTCAAGCAGTGCTAGCTCAGATAGCTGTTTATTATCTACGCCAACGTAGTACGTCGTCCATGAAGTAAGGCAGTCACACTGCTACAATCAGCCCCAAACTCGGAACGGATTCAAGAACTTTGGAGGGGACAGGGAGAATAGAAAGGAGACGAAACTCTTTAAAGGAGGAGTGATTGGATGTTTTAGGCAGAGGCATGACATGTGCTTTTTTCACAAATTAGGAAAGGAGCTTTCTGAGAGGGAAAAAAATATTACATGTGTGATCACAGGATGCAGTTCCTCAAGCTGCTACTGATCATCTGTAGGCCAATGTTTTAATTGCCTACAGTTTCGATAGACATACCTACCTAGGCACTGCCTTCCTAACAGCATGAACTCCTACATGTCTAGAGTGAAGGCTACATGAAGTGGCTTCTTTAAAAGGGTCCATCACAACAGGTGGGGCAGATAAGTGTATTGAGATCATTATTCCCTGATTGGAGCTTGGATCAGTGAAAATGCTGGCATATTCTATCCAGGGGGAGGCTTTTGAGGACTTTGTACTACTTCATCTTGCCTTGCTAGAAAAGGGCTGAGGTGGTGTCACATCCCCAGACGGCATACAGGAATAAAAGTATTCCTCATGGAACCTTCATTATTCCACATGTGAAGGAATTTTCAGGACAACTTATAAAATTCAAAGTCCTGACTGATATCAATGCACAGCCTAATCCTCTAGAGATATGAAACTTTCAACACAGGTGCCTTATATAGCGTAGGGTAACACTAAGGGATTATGCAAAAATTCAACCCCCAAGGGCAGAAAATGGTGCTACATCAATCCACAATATCATATAAAGCAATTTGCTTTTCACCAGTCAATATCATGAATATAAATTTTTTAGTAAATTATGTTGGTTTGTAGCAATGTATTATACTATTATTATTAAGAGCTTATTATGTCCCACTTCTGGGCAATTCCCTCTCTCCCAAATATAAGATTATGTTGGGTTAATTAAATTCAGGTTAGGTTGGTTAAAGTTAGGTTAGGTTAGGGTATCTGTATGTTAACTAGGTCTTACCTTATGGTTTCTACTATCTCCAATGCCCCGTCGTGTTTGTCCTGTAAAAAAACATAGCAATTTTAGGAGAGACCTCTTAACCTTAGCTATCGCCACTTTTCCGTTAGAGGTTTTAAATTTTATTACCTTGGTATAGGGTTCAAAATAGTGATCCCTCCCAACTACCTTCAGTTTTTGAGAAGTTAAGACATATTTTTAGGAGAATGTTCACTTAGATCATATATAAGTTCTAGCATTCTGTGTTAATTAGAAATAGAAATTAATTTAATTCCAATGTAGAGTTCTACCATACACATAATTAACACATCAATGTGCTGTGTGTGTAGTATTCAGATTAGCAATGGTGCCATTCAGTACAAAGGACCAGCTGTTGCCCATATCCCTACTGTTCATTACAGAGAACCTGGATTACAGATTAAACTAGGTATATCACAACAAGTTAATGGGAAAGATCCAAAATAACATTTGATTTGTTTTGTTGGTTTCATGGGAGGTATGAATTTTTTGGAGGGTCCATCCAGTAGCAGATTTACCACATTCCAGAAATAATTCAAGGTCAATTACAAAGACTAACTGCAATACCAAATTAAAGTTAGCACATTAGAATAAAATTACATTTTCTTTAACAATAATGTTTGGGTACTTGCTAGGGTTTACAATAGCTTTGACAATGTTTTAGTTCACATATTGACGGACAAAGCATGCTTAACCCCAATGTTACTAGCGATTGTAAATATGATCAAATTTGTTTCATATGATTTGAACTTTAACTGAAAGTATTGAAGTTTAATATCACGATCCAATTTTCACAAGACCCTTAACATCTGGTTTAACCAACACACAAACATCTTGACAAGTTCAAACTGTATGATGTGTTGTTGATGGTGTCAAAGATAACATATTTGTAGTATTGGAGTAAATACCTAACCTGAAACTCTAAATCCCTGATAATTTGGTTAAAGTGGATTAGTGTCAACCACAAGTTTTCATAATTTGCACATAAACCAAAACAACAACAAATATTTAATTAGATAACTCTTGTATAGTTAACTATTGCATTATGCTGAATACTATGAGAAATTTTTATAAGCTGCCTCAACTTTTTACACACAATTCCAATTATTTTGGAGGTAAATAATTGTGGAATCAAAGTTCATTAGCCTTAGATATATGTTAACTTTAATCATGTGTTGGTGACGGGTGAGACTTAAGTGACATCAATGTGTACCTACAAAAATGCCGACACCTTGACAAACACGAGGTCAATAGACTCAGCCGCAATAGGCGCGTGAGAAGTGAACCTCTTATCATCACACTCCATCCAACCAACAAAAACAAGGTTTCACTCTGGAGGTTTCACACCAGATTTGACTATAAACGAATGATACAATATGCTCATACTCATCACTGAATAGACCAAAATAATATCAATAAAAATAGATTCAGTGGCTACTTCATTCCAAACTGAATTGTTTGAATGCCAATGAGTTCAACGCATGTTACGATTGCTTTGAAACGTGTGGGATGCTTGTTTATTGTAAAGAAAGTGTAAATAAACTAATATCTAGATACTGACGTTGTGCAAAAGCCACTTGGTACATAAGATATGAGATATTCTTACCGAGCCATGACCCGAAGTGAGGGGCCATGTATAAACAACAGGTTCCGCGCCTGCAGGTGAGTGCAGGCGTAAATCCAAAGCCATGATAGGAAAACCACTGCATTAAAACAGACACAAATAACTTAAAACACTAAAAATACTTATAACAACAATTGATATTATCATAATTTCACTGCACTTTCACACACACACACTTTGCACAACCGAGCGCCATGTTGAAAATAACCTAACATGGCGGAATTCAGTGTTGCACTTGGAAAAAACAAGAAGAATTTACAAATCAAAACTGCTGAATGAATGCTGGTTTATATAGCAAGACACGGACTAAAAATTAAAACTTCTAAAAAAAATAGCAAAAAAAAATATATCAATAGATAGGTGTAATTCTTCTATTTCTGCTGATTGCCTACTTGAGCCCAGCACGCAGTATTCAACCATACTACAAGGCTATTATACGTATTCTATCTATGTAGCAACGTTGAGAAACGATGTATTCTGTTGTTGTTACTGAACGTTCTGTCTGAACTGCGTTTTGACCAGCGGTTGAATATGACGGTGCATAACAATGACCATCAGAAGTTTAAATAAATTTCGTTACATTTCAGTTTCCGCTGTTTTGAAATGTACGTGAAAACTTAAAAACTAAGTTCTAAGTTTACGGGTTGGAATTCTTCAAGCGCCATATCCGGCAGTTCCTGACCAAGATTCTTCAGATCTTCAAAATGCCAGAGCCAGAGGAGTTCACAGAAACCTTTAGAAAGCAAATCGTTTGTTTGAAATCCGTAAGCAACATAAAAACTTATTTTGTTTACCCAAAAGTGGTCACTATTAGTAATACCAATAGTATTCGAGTAGTAGATGCCGAATCTAGCTGCGAAAATGAAGATGCTGACAGGGTTTTCGATATGGACTATGAAATCCGAGACACTGCTCTACAGGGTCGCCTTTTGTGGGTCGTACTCTCTTCGGGTCAGCTGTTAGTGTTAGATCTCTTGAGCAACAATCAGATCAAAGTGCATATTGTCAACGATGCCAATCCGCCCCCTTATCGACACTCTGACCAACACCTGAAAAATTATGGCCCCAACATGCACTTTATAAGTAAAAGTGAAGAAGAACTCATCTCCCCATATTCAATGACTGAAGTTGAAAACAAAATGATGGCTGGTGTGACTGAGCTGGACATGACAGTTGAAAAGGCGCCAGCACGACAAATCAGTCAACTTGGGGATAAAAAAACTGTTTCAGTAGCTGGCATGAATATTGGTCTAGACAATGGAGTCATGCATATAGAATGTCCATTAACAGGATTGACAGAACTAGTACCTTCACCTACAAATCTCAAGTTGAAGCACATAATGGCTTGGGGAGAAATCCTTGTACTTACTGATGATTTTAACATGTGGGCTTTAAATATACACAAAGACAGTATTGTGTATGAATTTAAATCTAAAGGAATAATTTACCATCCATTGGGAAGCTGTCAAAGTGAGTTCTACTACCTGAGCTGCGATGGTAGTGAAGTGAGTATATTTAACGTATTTTACAGTCAGGCAGTTAGCGGCTAAATATGGTAGTTATATGAATATTTGATTACTGCAACATATTCCGAAAAATAGATTAATGACAAAAAGCTATCCTGAACAGTTATTTTTGGTGCTGAATTATGCAAATATTTCATATTCATTTTCTTCTTTGATGAAATAATCACTGATTAGTGTCAACAATTTTTAAGACATTCCCTTATCAGTGTGGCCGAATCAATCAATTTCACATATTTGGGGTTGAGGGGGCCCCATGTTGGATTCTTACTGGAATTTCTTTGTTTCTATTTAGAATAGGGTATTTGACAAGGTATTCCACTTAATCTAGAAACATATCTGAATTTGAAACTATTAGAACAAAAAGGTTGAAAATATCAGAATTGTATTTATCTTGTAGTTGGATTTTAGAAACGCAATTTTATTGAAAAGAAACTTCATTTCATAGAACTGGTGAACAAAATTTCCATTTTGACAGTTCCTACTAGCAGTCAAATACCATATTGTGATTATTCGGAATCATATGTTGTTTTCAACTACATTCTTTACCTTTTCAATAAATAGTACATACCCTAGAGATTACTTGATTTATTTGAATCATTGTATTATTTAATGAATAAAACATTAATCCTATGTTTTATTTTAATAACACATTAGTATAACTAGTAGAACTATAACTAGTATAACTATAGAAGTATAGAAGTATAACTAGTATAATTAGTAGAACAATAACAATCTCAAACATGGATGATCTTCATACATTTATTTTGCACAAAATAATTCTCACTCTTATTGATGAGTCCGGCGCAAGAAATTGTGTATCTTCAACTGAGCTGTGATCAAAGGTCATCAATCGAAGCGCATACAATTATTCATTCAATAGCTAGCTTGTTCCTTTCTATGCTTTAAACATCATAAAAGAAAGAGATAGGCATAAAACGGCTGTTACAATGAGCGCCAAACTGTACCTCAGTGAAATTGGTTGATTCAACCAATTGCACTGACTATACCCTTGTTATTATAACGACACACTAAAATGACAGTGCCGGTGTTACCGCTTTTTGGTAGAAAAAAAATAGTGATGGGTCAAGAATGATTTAGTTTATTCTTTGTCTCAAAATAGAATGATTTTAATAAAAATATTACAATAGCTAGTGGTACCTACTTTACGTTACGCACACTGCCTTATAATAATAATAATTAAGAACAAACCGGTCAAGTGCGAGTCTAAATCGCGCACGAAGGGTTCCGTACCACCGTTCAATGGAAGCGATGGTGTGGAGTGAATAGTTTGGATTTTACACAGCAAAATATTGTTTACAAAGTTATTGGTGCGGTTACTTTCACACTCCATGTACGTAACCAGGTGCATCCATAAGTTTGTATGTGGTATTGAAAGAATTGTTGTATGGGAGCCCCCTTAAATATTTCTTTTATCCTGTTTTTTAGTATTTGATGTTATAGCGGCAACATAAATACATCATCTGTGAAAATTTCAACTGTCTAACTATCACGGTTCGTGAGATACAGCCTGGTGACAGACGGACGGACGGACAGCGGAGTCTTAGTAATAGGGTCACGTTTGGAACCCTTCGGGTACGGAACCCTAAAAATTAAGCATTCAATGCTTAAGTTATCTTACTTATTATTATTCATATTCTTTATTGCACAGAAATCTTAATAGTAAGGTAACAAAACATTTTATGAGAAAACGCGAGCTTATCTCTAAAGAGAGATTTCTACCAGCATACCTATTACTATTTATTACTCACAAAAAGTGGACCCAATTTGCTTCTGCCACCTGAAATGGAAAAAAGCGTAATGCTATCTAATATCATAGTAAATTGTGACAAATATCCTTTCCAAATTCTGATTGTAAAGAATCACTCATTTAAAATATACAGCTTTGCATTCTATTTAGAATGAATGAGAACATCACTACCAAACTGTACATGGCAACATTATTTCAAGAAGTGATGGTTGATGTTGTCAGTTTACTTCGTCATTATAATAATAGGAGATAAAAATTATCATTTTTATTACAGGCAAAACTCAACAGCATTCAGAAAACTGTAGAAGTACAGGACGCCATTGGAAAAGAACACCTGCCCAATAACACAATCAAGAAGTCTAATTCTCAAGAACTGCTAAAATCCCAAGCAAGGTCTTTGATTGAAATGGCAGCACTGTCACAGATTGATCAGGATGAAATTACATCAAAAATGAAGCCATTAATTGAACAAATTGATGATCTTATATTTCTTATAGATATTGGCATAAAGTTTTGTCAGATAAACATAATCTACAAATCAGTACTTCACTTGCTTCAAAAAAAAATTGCAGAATCCAAAGACAAGAAGCTGATAAAACAACTGTATGATTCCATTTTCAAACTGGATATTATGGAATACATAATTTTCAAAGGAAACACATCTTACAAAGATACAAATATTTTTTATCTTGACTACAAACAACTTTGTATCAAGTTCATATTAAATGCAGACTTTGATTTAGCTTCTATGTGCTGGTTGAAGTTTTCGGAAATCCATGATTTGTTGACTGCAGATGATATTTCTGCCTTGATGAATGCTATACCCCATAATACAAAAATGGGAGCTTTACTTATTTGGTTAAAAAATCTTGTGCCAACTTTGCTGGATCAGAACCCATTCTATATAGATATGTTTGTCAGGTGGACTACTGAGCGAGTTTTTATGCTGGAGCGGTCTACATATTGGCCAAAAATAGGCTTGAAATTCATAGACGAAATCATGTCTGTTCTGGAAACGTCTTTGAAAACAATTGCTATAAGACCTATTTCATTGGATGATCTTGATGTTTTGAAAGACCTAATAATATACATAATGGAACTGAAAGAGAAATACAAAA
Source organism: Argyresthia goedartella (assembly GCA_949825045.1). Classification (NCBI taxonomy): domain Eukaryota; kingdom Metazoa; phylum Arthropoda; class Insecta; order Lepidoptera; family Argyresthiidae; genus Argyresthia; species Argyresthia goedartella. Next base: position 21,519,052 of record OX463810.1, read on the forward strand.
TAAATATGTTATTGGGTGAATTAAGTGCCCAAACCCCATCAGAGGTGGTTCTAATTATGTTACATCGTTGCTACACGGAGGATTTAGCGGCATTTTTACAAGATTACTTGCCAACTTTTGCGACGCGGCATTCTTTCGAACTTGATGACATATTGAGATCATATGTAGAAAGTGAAGCAACCAGTGGAGGAGGCAGTATTGATGGAGTACGACTCCAAATATTACTTAATGCGTTTCGCATGCCAAGCAATAAACTGGAATGCCTTCTGACTGTACTGAGAGTTCTAGATGTGCCATGGGATACAAACATTCACCACTTTGCTGTTTCAACAGCAGCCTTGGCTGCAAATGATTTTACTTCAAATAATGCTGATCGAAATCTTGCCAGAGAAATAAGAGAGGAGATAAACTATGCCAATCTGAAAGTAGTATTAACGAAATACAACTTCCCTTTAACATTTACTGATTATAGCTCAGTAATCCACAAAATTGTTGATGCATTCATTGTGGATGTAAAGGATTTAAAATTGGTAATGAGTGTTACAAGTTCAAATCGAAATTATGGAAGTATTTTGTATATCGAAAGGTGCCTTCGCGACTGCAAAACGAAAGAAGCGCTAGAATATTTTATGACTATGTCTGAAAGAGAAAGTAAAATAATACTAAAATCGCTCAATTCCAAATATGAGCACTTGATAAGCAACAACCAACCCAGTAACAGAAGTATCGAGCGATGTTACATAGATTTTTTCAAAGGCACTCAAATTTTAGATGCAATTCAGATTGTTACTATTGAAAACATGTATCATTTGAAAAATGCTTATAATATTGCACTGAGCATGAACGACATGTATTGCGAGGAACCTCGTACGCAACAGCCTTTAGATGCAAATATTCTGAGTAAAAGCGCAATCAAACTAAATCAAGCTCAATCACACAATTTCGCTCTTGTTAGCTCCTTGCAAAGAACGTCAATTACTGCCCGAGTTCGAGAGGCTATTGAGACCATTTTGGTGTCGTATCCTTACGAGGAAGACATTTCCTGTGAGAAAATGGCTACATTTCTGTATGCTCAAATGGATGGGCATGATAATTCGTCATTTTTGGTAGAAACTAACCAAGTATTGGTCCACCTTCTTTCATGCTGTGCAGAAGAACACATGTTTTACTTGACAAAGATATTGTCTTTTATCAACGCTGTTGTCAACAGTAGCATTGTGATGAAGAATTTGTCAGCAGCCTGGAAATTCCATTACATTTTCATGCCGATGTCAAGCTTATCTACAGAACTCGATTTCCTAAGGTTATTCATAGAATCTAAACAAGGCGAAAGTGTGAATAGGCCTTTACCAAACACATGCACTAAAAGTGACTTTCTTCCATTTAGGGTTCTCGCAAACCAGGCGGAGACTTTTGCGGATGACGATCTCTTGCAGTATAAACAGACAACTGTGGCCAAATCCCTTTCAAAGATTAGTCTGGCACAGGAAACCGACGGGCTATTTGTTACTAGCTTGCTGTTAATGTTGGATACAGAACACATAGAAGATAGCTACAGTTGGATTCATGAAACTTTAAAAGGCCAAAGCGAAACGTTGTCCTCCAGCATGACATCGTATATGTCTTCTCCTATTGTGCGACGTATTTTTGCCTTAAATAGTTCAACGGTGAATACAGTTTTATATACACCCCAATTTATCCTCAAGTCAAAATACAATATGACTTTAGCAGATATCGCACTGCCTGATATTACTGAAGACACATGGGACGTCAAATTGGTTCTGTTTTATGTTTTGAAACAGCAACCATTCATGAATATGGACAACGTTATTGACCTTTGTCACTCGCTTAATGTTGATCTAGACGATGGCCTGTCTTTGCAAATAATAGCTTTACTAACCACGTGGAATTTAAAGTATTCGACTACCAACGACGACCTTGGACGACAACAGTTATATATCGAGAACGATGAAAATACTAACCTGAACGAATGTTTAGTTATATGGGAAAGTATCAAGAACAAAGAGTTCATAAAAGATATACTTACCGATTTTTGGAAAAACGGCGAAGTCTCTTTGCATTCGCGTTTGATTTCGATTAACCCATACTTCTATGAAGTGTACCTGTGCATTTACTGTTTATTATACGGCATAAATGGCACCAAAAATACAAGAGAATACTATCTGCTGAACTTTTTAAAAGACTATAAAAGAAAAAACAATCCACAGCAATACGAGTTTGAACTCTTTTCCGTGAAGGGAATGTTTCCTGAAATAGGTCACTATCGACTTCCCTTCCATTTATTCATGCGAGATGACATGTGGTCAAACTTGAAATCGGAAATAACACTGGAAACGTACGAACTATGGCTTCCCGCTGTTGCATTGCTGTCATTAGATAACGATACCCAGACTGCTAAAGATATGATATGCAGCAACGCTTTAAAAGAAACAATGAAATCTCGAAAGGCTGACAACTATGAAGGAGACGCGAAAGAAGGTCCTTGGAGATTAGCTACACGCGAAGAACCACTCTTACGAGCCGCACACCGCTGTGTACGTCACATAGCGAACATGGAATGGGCAGGAGCATGTTTATTCTATGTACTCCAAGGATGTGGTCGTGGAGCTGACCAGGTCGCCGCTGCACAGCTGTGTTATCAATTTGCTCAGCGCTGGGACGCCCTAGAGCCTGGTAACCGCGCAGTCCGTAAAATGGAACGACTACACGCAACACTCTCGGCGCGCCACGCACTGCATAAAATTGATTGGGCTTCTGATGAATTAGTACAATTGCTGACAGAACCAGTTCAACTTATAAGGGCCATGTATCTTCATCACAATTTAGTCGAAAAAAGTGCTAGAAGCGACGTAAATGGTGCTGTCAATGACATAGCAGATAAAAATGGAATCAACATAAGTTCGATTAGAATTCAGATTCTTGAAAATATTCTTGAGAAAGATAACGATGCAAATAGCAAAACGGTAGGCCTAGACAACAAGAACTTAATGAGAGCTAAATACATTCTCAAAGCCACTTGTTCCAAAATGGGAGCGATATATTTATCTCGTATTGCATTTGACGAGGAGACCGATTTCAACAGACATAAAAAACTAAGAGCTCTGCAGTGTTTAATGAGCATTGTAGAACCGGATACTGCACTAAAAGTAACAAATAGAGCTCGTGACGTTTTGTGGCATTTTATTTTGGAGCTTTATTATACCATCAAACTAGAAATGGCAGAGATGCCATGGGCTGTTGGATCCTTTGTGCAGGATAAAATGCGCACTTTAGAGCAAATAGTTGTTGCTGTTGGAAACAACACTGATGGTTTAAAGTTGACTGCAGAACTGGCGCGGCGATTTGGTGACACGCAAATCATTGTGAAGGTAATACGTATTTTATACCGTGCGTCCTTATTTGAAGATATGGTACCTTTACTCCAGCGGCTGGTACTGCCGCCTGATGAATTGATCTGTAAAGCTTGGCGGGCTGTTATTATATCGCCATTCCAGACTGCTGATTATCCAATAACTGAGCGTCAAAAATCAAACTGTTTGAAAACTATAAACCTGCTGCCACAATGTCCAGTTGTCCGTGATGAAGATTTGAAAGAAATATGGAGTAACTGTGTCAGATGTAAATGTTACGGAATTGGGTGTTTAGTGCTCCCGTATATGACTGTTGAAACTCGCCAAAGTTTGAATGAACTGCGAAAAATTGATAGACGGAACTTGATAGTTAGTTTGAAGAACTTGCAGTCTGAAACTTACTTGATATCGGGTGCTATGTATGTTGTTGAAAATTTGGTACCAAAAGGAACCTATCGTTAGTTAAGGGATTGAATTTGTGTATCTTATATTTGCTTTGTATGTTATAAATATAACATACAAAGCAAATATAAGATACTGTAAATACTGGGATGTAGGTAGATTGTTTTTATAAAATTGAAAATTATGCTGATAATATGAGTACCTACATACATATGCCTCTTTTTAGGATATATATATAAAATAAAACTAACGTTTAGATCTAGCATTTATTGATTAGTTAATATAAAAAATGCGTACCTAAGTTTTGTAGTGCATGTAATAATGATCTGTCATTTAATGTAACCACATTCCAATCCAGAAATATATTGAACTGTTAAAAATAACAATATTCTGTCTGAACCACTGTAATATTTATCAAGATTATTTTTTACTAAAATGTAATAAAACTTAATTCATAAGCTAAATATTTCCAAAATTGTTTTTTTATTGACATTTATTTATAATTTTTTTACAACTGTGTATATGGATTACAAGTAAAGCTCATACTACGAACATAAGAGGCCGCAGGTAAAGCCATTTCAAACAGAGGTCCATAAATGCCGCTCCTTCGAGCCAGCTCTTCTGGAGTTTCGTCTGCTTTATTCTTTTGGAATGCTAAGTCTGCATTGTCTTCTCGAAACAATAAAACCAGCAGTGTTGACTTACAATGTGATATAGAAGAGACTAAATGCAGTGGAGTTAATGCTGGAAAGAAAAACAAACATGAACACCAATGCAGTAAGAAACCTTAAGAATAGAACCATACATTTTAAATATAGTATTAGATTGACTTCAAAACTTTCAGCCATCAATGAACCCCCTGGGGTCGGCCCCATGTGGTAAGAAACCTTAAGAATAGAACCATACATTTTAAATATAGTATTAGATTGACTTCAAAACTTACAGCCGTCAGTGACCCCCCTGGGGTCGGCCCCATGTGGTAAGAAACCTTAAGAATAGAACCATACATTTTAAATATAGTATTAGATTGACTTCTAAACTTTCAGCCGTCAATGAACCCCCTGGGGTCGGCCCCATGTGGTAAGAAACCTTAAGAATAGAACCATACATTTTAAATATAGTATTAGATTGACTTCAAAACTTTCAGCCGTCAATGAACCCCCTGGGGTCGGCCCCATGTGGTAAGAAACCTTAAGAATAGAACCATACATTTTAAATATAGTATTAGATTGACTTCAAAACTCACAGCCGTCAGTGAGCCCCCTGGGGTCGGCCCCATGTGGTAAGAAACCTTAAGAATAGAACCATACATTTTAAATATAGTATTAGATTGACTTCAAAACTTACAGCCGTCAGTGAGCCCCCTGGGGTCGGCCCCATGTGGTAAGAAACCTTAAGAATAGAACCATACATTTTAAATATAGTATTAGATTGACTTCAAAACTTACAGCCGTCAGTGAGCCCCCTGGGGTCGGCCCCATGTGCCAAAAGTCGAGCAACAACTATGTAATTATTCCATTTGCATGCAGAATGCAGGGGGGTCCATCCAAGTTCCGTTTTTGCCGCCACACTAGCCCCCTTGGATAGTAAAAATGACACTGCATCCAATTTGTTATTATATGCAGCACGGTGAAGAGGTGTGTAGCCATCAGCATCTTTAATGTGCACGAGCTCTTGATTGTTAGTTATCAATTCCTTGAGTGTCTCAACTTCACCATTTTCAGCAGCCCACAAAAAATGTGTATCAGGATTTTCTAAAAAAAAAATAGAAATAATTAATATATACACATAATTATAAAGCGTCATGCCTTTTCCCATACGGGGTGTCAGAAGTAAAATTGTGCCCACTTTGAGCCAGTTATTCAATACTCCATTTTGCGTGACAGGGGGCTAGCCCATCACCGCAGCTATGGAGTAATGAAGGTCTCCTCACGATAATTTTGCATCATCGTTAGAACGTCCGTTTGTCATGATCAGGAATCGAACCTGCATCTCCTGCTATTTATATTAGTATTTTTGTTGTTCTTACATGTTCCACCTAACACGAAGGATAAAGGGCCTAAAGACCTTTTACCCTTCACCTAAACTACCGCATTGTTTTGCCCTGATATAAGCTGAGCAAATCAGCTGTTGTCGTGACGCCATCTTGTTTTCCAACACTCCGGCTTTCGGTAAGACAAATTGTTAAACATTTTCGACGATGCTTTATTTAAATCAAAACGCTAGTAGTGACTTGGTTAAACGGCTAAACGTCGGCATTTAATTAACGGTCTAGAGTTATTTAAGTGTCTGATTTAACCAACCAACTGCGACAGACATGCAAAGCAATCGCGTTTGGGTTATATTGATTTGCCGGATTAGATATTTAGTTTATAATATGTTATATAGGGACTAAAATTTATACCAATACTTTATTTTATATTAAAATATAATAGTTATGGTGACCCGAAACTCAACCATCAAGCGGGCACCAGGTGAAAGGCCAGCTAAAGTAAAATTAAAAATAAATCTATGTCACTCGGTTAAAAAAATATTAAATAATTTAAATATAAACAATACCATATCACATATTTAGCTACTGTGTTAAAATTATTTATTTCTCAAAAACTATACATTTCCTTGCAAAAAAAACTATACCATGGGAACTGACTTGACCTCCCTCCCTCAATGACAACCTCTGTGGGGAGCTGCGGTTGTGGCTCAGCCTACCATGCGAGAGGTCGCTGTTTCTGGTTTCCACTACACAGGGTATGGCCAAGGGGCCTGATATCAGGCCCCTCGGCTAGAAATAAATGCTTATTACTTTCCAACCGTTGAGTCACAAATTTTCTGGCTGGCATATTTATGAGTCACCAATTTGTCACTAAATCCTGGAGTAGCAACCAGCTCCCTATATCCATTGGCCAAACGTTTGATGTACTTAACAAGATGATGGTATCAAAATGTATATCCCCAGCACATTGTCAAAAAGTTTAGATTACTTAACGTAAAAAATACTGAAGACCTGTGGGGTATGTCAGTCAAAGTCAGTTCAGTAATTATAGTTATAGCCCCCCACACTTAGCTTATATATTCAATAAATGTGTTGATGATGGAGCTCTCCCAGACCTCATGAAACACAGTAAACTGATACCTCTGTTCAAGTCGGGATCCTTACAATTTCAGACCAATAGCTGTTCTTCCAGCACTAAGTAAAATATTTGAAAAGATTATACTCAACCAAATGCTTTTACACTTCAACCGTACAAAACAACTCCAGGCCAAACAACATGGTTACACAGGGGTAAATCGATTACCGATGCAGGTTATTACCCTTATATCTCATAATTATTCTGCATGGGAGGCCGCACATGATGTTATCGGAGTTTTTTGTGATCTGTTGAAGGCATTTGATTGTATTGATCATAATAAGCTAGTAATGAAATAAAATCATTACGGAGTTAGAAATAAAGTGGTGTATCTACTCAGATCGGAGTTAGAAATAAAGTGGTGTATCTACTAAGATCATACCTAAGCAATAGAATTCAAAAGGCAGAAGTCTATGGTGTTAAATCTAATAGATCTGGTGTAAAAATTGGCATTTCACAAGGTTCCATATTAGGCCCTTTCTTATTCCTGTTATATATTAACAATCTGCCTTTCATGGTGGAGAAATTGACTGATATAGTGTTGTTTGCTCATGACACTTGAATGGTCTTCAATATTGAAAGACAAAAACAAGATTTTGATGATGTTAATGGTGTATTGTCTTAATCTTGAATTGGTTCACAGTTAATAATTTATTGTTAAACCCTTGTAAAACCAAGGATATCAAATTCTCACTTCCAAATGTCAGGCAAGTTGAGACCAGTTTAGTGTTAGACAGCAAGATAAGAAGTTTCTGGGAATAACCTTTGATAGCAAATAGCAGTGGGGACCCCACATAGATAAATTAGCTGGTAAATTAAGTTCTGTGGCTTTCACTGTTAGGAACATCAGACAAAACACAGATGTGGCTACATCTAGGCTACCTACTATATTTTAGTTACATTCATAATGTCATGTCCTATGGTATCTTGTTGTGGGGGAAAGCTAGAAAGATATTCAAACTATTTGATTTTATAGAGAAGAGCTATTCAAGTAATTTATGATTTAAAACGAACAGACTCCTTAAGAGTAGCTACCAACCTTTTGGATTTTTAACATCTTCAATGTCGTCGTCTTCGACGTCCCACCCAGACACGAACATTCTCGAGGTTATAGGATCCTTTTTAGCCTTTTTAATCTCTTCATGGACCTCCTGGAAATTCCTTTGGGCCTGTACTGCTGAAATTTCTTCTTCAGAGTCCGACATTATGATTTTCTTCAAGATTGAAGATACAAAAAAATACAATTTATGCCATTAGTAGGTGTAAAAAGCAGTCAGCTTATAGCATCAGCAGCAGTGAGTGCCAACGCTAATCTAAGAAATTGTTTTAATAAAGGGATACTAGTACTACGGATGTCAACATCAACAATATCAAAATGTCAAGTTGCAAACGTCAAACAAAACGAGTCCCTGTAATTAATAAGTTTCTCTATGCCCTGTAATGCCCGGCCCCGGATTTGGCATCCCGAAAGCCCACGATTCCGGGGTCGGGCATTCCTGGGCCGAGCATTCCGTGGCCGTACAAAATAGTGCTCAACCCCGGAATGCCCGGCCCCGGAATTGGCGTCCCGAGTACCATAGACAACTGCTACATCAGAGATTAGGTTGTGTCTCTATCTCAAAAAATCTATTAATATCATTAAATGTTTTTTTTATTTGCATACGCTTCGCTCCGCTCCGCTCCGCTACGCTTCGGTTTCGCTTCTTCTAAGTTCCAACCTAACCTATAACCCAATTGAAATTTAGCCACAATAACCTACTCTAGCCAATTTTGACTCAATAAATATAATGCTCTTGAACTCAGTCTTCACTGTGTTATTTTTTTAAACAAATAGCAGAATTGAGTTTGTTTTTATTTTAAACTAACCAAATATGAATAATATTAGGTTATGCCATGTGTCAAGTGAATGTTAAACTTGCTTACAAAAAAACCTCACTACTATGACCATGGCCTTAGATTCGTCTAAGTTAAATCGAAAATGTTCGACAAATCAGAAGCCAGTATTTCCAGCCAATGAGAGGATTCCCACAATTCCGGGGCCGGGCATTCCGGGGCCGAACAGGCAGTGCACGGCTTCGGAATGCACGGCCCAGTAATGTGCGGCTTGGAATGTCCGGCCCCGGAATTGGCGTCCCAAATCCCACGATTCCGGGGTCGGGCATTACTGGGCCGTGCATTCCTGTCCCCCAAACAAAACCACATATTTTTTTTCTCAATATGGCATGTGAGTCAGCTCTTATGCCAATGTCACCTGTCTTCTTGAATCTATTTGTCCACGATACTGAGGAGGCTTGTCTTGAGAGGCTTGTCCTGTCTTGTCTTTAATCTTCTTTTTAGGGTTCCGTACCCGACGGGTGCCAAACGGTACTCTCCCTATTACTAAGCCTCCGCTGTCCGTCCGTCCTTCACCGGGCTCTATCGGATAAACCGTAATAGGTAGAGAGTTGAAATTTTCACAGAATGTGCATTTCTGTTGCCGCAACAGCAACAATTAATGAAACATAGTACCAATAGAAGAAATTATTGGTATGGCCATTTTCTTAGGCATTTTGTTTTATTTGTTTAACGGTGAGAAATGGACTGCTGGTATTGAGTTTTGTACCTAGTTATTTGTCATTACATGATTACAATAAAATGTCGTTATATACATAATTATAATAATTGCTCATTCGAATTATCATAAATAATATTAAGTTTTTTTTATCATATTTGATTTTATTTTTGTAAATAAGTTACTCAATTTCTATCCACTTCCGGTTTTAATGAGAAAAGAGTTTCGTTAACCTGAATACATAGTTTAATACTTACATAGGTACTACATACACAAAACTATTTTTCAATGTTTCGATGTAAGGCCTTGAATGTAGTCCTACCCAATATCTAATATTTTTATATTAAAAATTAAATAGGTATATGTACTCGTACAAAAGACTGTCGTTTTACGTTTTTCCGTGTACAATGGTATGGAATCCTTCATGTGCGGGTCCGATGTCCTACTCGCACTTGACCGGTTTTATTATTTTTGGCTATTCGTGGCTACTATAATCTTAGACTATTTACTCTATAGACGGAGTGTCACTTTCGCGATTGCGTCGAAAAATAAGGCGTACAACAGTGGGCCGCCATTCAAACAGTCTGCTTTGAGCTGACATTGGAGACGCACGAATTAAGATGGGAAGACTGGTTAACTTTATAAAAATGATTTATTAAATGAACAGAGTAACGTCTAAGATTATACTAATACAATATTGGCTTATTCTAAGTTGATATTCGTATTTATAATAAAATAATGAAAACTAAGCATTGACGTCATGACCTAATTTGGGGTAGCGCTGATAAATGACAATTGTAGTGGTTGGTCTACCTTAACTCCTCCCCCCTTAAGATCGAAATTATCTGAAGCCGACAGAGTTGGTTTCGGAGAATTTCGTCCTATACAATTTGTATATATCCTGAATTTAAACAATACAAAAACAACAAATGAAAACATAAAAACATACAATAAAATAGTCCCAACACTGATATTTTTCACAACATAGATAAAATCGTCCGAAATAGTTTCACTAACACTGAATTTAGCACTGGTAATTACGTCTTTGACGTCGCTGAAGTCCACGTTTTGTAGGTCCAGTTGCTTTTCCTCTTGTCTGATGGGATGTCGCAGCTCTGGTAGTTGTACGAACGGTAGCTGCATACTGGTCGAGGTGTTTGTGGGTGTTAAAATGAATACCTCTCCGACTTCGGTACAGTGGCTCCTTGGTTGTAGAAAGAAGGTCCCTTGTACAGTTTGTCTGTACACTTCTTCGTTGCAGTGTTCTGTAATTATCAATTCATTTTCAAAGTATATCAGCCAGAAGTTTTCGGTGATCCGTTGTATTTTCTCCTTCTCTAAGTGTATGATGTGTTGATAACACCTGGTGCAGTTCTCCTTCAGCATCATGATCTGTTCTATGCAGGTTTCTGTAGAGTATGGTACGACGTCATCGCTCGAACACAGGAACTTGTTGTCCTCGATCTCGTCGCATAGGTTTACTATGGGCCTGTATTTCAACCTATTCACCATAAGGTAAGGGTGTTCAGGGATAATGGTAGTGGTTTTCAGGGAATTAGGATTATAGACAGGGATAGGAATAATTTTATAATATGTATACGTGTTTTCTTCTATCAATGGAACTTCTAATACGAAAACTAATCTATTATTATTAATATAAGATTTAAGAATAATACTATGTTCTATTTTAACTAGATCCGCCTTATTTACTGGGTAATTTTCTGAAAGCTATTCGAAATTTGAAACAGGCTATTCATAAGAGATAAAACATTATCTCTTTTAGATTCTCTTTCTAAAAATGATTCTATTTCTACAGTTTTATTACTCAAAATGTTAACGTTCATGTTGATCTTTTGCGATATATTAGCGAATCTATCTAGGGCATTTACCATTAATGGCACTTTGCGTTCTACTGAATGTTCTGCATTTTTAAGATGGCTTATCTCTAAATCATAACGTACTGCATCTGTTTCATCTAAATTTCCTGAAATAGATTTAACTAATGAACCTAAAGGGCTAAATAATGCACGTTTAAATCTAGAAAAGGGTAAAATCTGTATTATCCTATCTATTATTATCGATTCTAATGATTCTATTTGTCTACACAAACTACCTAGTTGATTTTTAAATTCGCTATCATTTGAAATTGTTACATTTAATTGATTATACTGTTGAAAATTAGCATCAACTTGGCTTAACAATATGTCTAAATCTAACGTCTTAAAAATAGTCCACGGGTTAATCCTCATCACTGCCGTCCCAAGTTTGATCAGAGCTATTCTAGGATTTGTCTCCAGACTTTGAAGTTCCAGGCTGTGGATCGAGCCGATCAGTACCAGAAGTACCTGGCTTAACCTGTGGAGGACGTTTAACATTCTTAATTGCCACTCTTGTCTTTCTTTTCTTTAATTCTACTGGGATTATATTCCTATTCGGTTTACCTATTACTTTAGCCTTTTCATAACGCGGCAAGTCTTTCGCTTTTCGCGTCCTAGAATTTTTCATGAAAATATCGTCACCTTCTTTGATTGCAGTTGGTTCTTATCCACCTCTCTTTTCCCTGACTTAACTTTATCTTCATGAAGCTTCTCTGTGACATATTCATATAAAACCTTCAACCTTTTTCTATGATCTTGTAACAATTTTTGCATGAGATTTCTTTCTCTATCAATATCAAACACATTGCTAGAATCTGTATTGCCGAAAACTATTTCAAATGGTGTGAAGTTAGTAGCAGAGTGAATGGAGTTATTATAAGCCATGATTGCGTAAGTCATAACGGAGGCTGCATCTATGTCACTTTTCTCGTATTTCGCTAAATGATAGATTTCGATAATCGTTGAGTGAAATCGCTCGACTACCGCCATTGAGCTGGGACTATTTGGAGTACCTATGTGCAGCTCAATTTTATACAACTTCAAAAGTTCTTTGATTAACTCATTATTAAATTCAGTACCTGAGTCACAATTAATTTTCCTGGCTAATCCGTATATGCTGAAATATTTTATTAAAGCTTGTACTACTTCTGGTGTACTGCGATTCGGTATATTAATGGCCTGTCCTAACTTACTAAAAGCATCGACTACCGTTAGATAGTATTTACTATCAATGTACAATAAGTCCATGAAGACTTCCTGAAATGGTGAGCTTTGACTCTGTGTCAACTGTATACATGGTTTTATGGGTGTCCTTTCATACTTCATTCTTTTACACTGTTCGCATGAATCTATAATAGCTGTAACGGTTTCCTTCATATTTTGCCACCAGCAGTGACGTTTTAATTTCATTAGAGTTTCATCAATTCCCCTGTGACACGTTTTCCCTTCATGATATTTTAATATGACCTCTCGTTGGTCCTGTTCAGAATCGGTTAAAATAACTGCACGTTCCGTACATTCAGTCAACTTCAGCGTTCCCTTCTTATAGAGTCTTGTTATTACAGTTGAAAAAGTTTTCCTGAAATCTGGGTTCTCAAAATAAATAAAGTATAAAATTAGGTCCCCTAAGTGCAGAACCAAATTTATTGAAACTCGCAGCTTCAAAGCCATCAACCTGGATTCCCTCAAGTCTGATGTTTCACTGGTCGATTGGTCCCCTGTCATCTTGAGCGAGAGCGTTGATGACAAAATTCACAGCTTCAATACAATTGTCCTGGGACTTTATGACAAACATGCTCCCATTAAAAAAGTTAGAGTGAAGCACCTGCCTGCTCCCTGGCTAAACGATGATATCAAGCGACTTATGACCAAGAGAGATCGGGCTAAGTGCAGGTACAAAAAGGATCCGACAGATGACAATTTTCTCACCTACAAATCGCTTCGAAATCGTTGCAATCGTCTCTGTCGCGACGCCAAACGCCGCCACATCTTTGAGTGTATCGAAAGGTACACTCCTGCTCAGGTGTGGAAATTTCTCAGGACACTTGGTTTTGGCAAGTCCCAGGCCCAGGACACGCATTCAGGTAATGTCGATCTCAACGCTCTTAATCAATTTCTCTCCGCACCGCCCGTTGTGATGGACTCTACCGTCAAGCAAGCCACTCTTCGGAGCCTGCGTTCTAGGTCACTTCCCAACACCACACCCTTCAACATGAGATATGTCGGAGTTGACACAGTTAAAAGGGCATTGTTGGCGATTAGCTCCAAAGCAGTCGGACATGACAACATCTGCCTAAAAATGATCTTCACTATCCTAGATGACCTGCTTCCGCCCATAACGCACATTTTAAATTTTTCCCTTTCAAACTGCTCCTTCCCTACTGCTTGGAAACATGCACTAGTTATCCCTCTCCCTAAATCATCCAATCCCACCTGCTTCAAAGAATATCGCCCGATTTCCATCTTGCCGATCCTATCAAAAGTCCTCGAATCCATTGTCCATACCCAGCTCTCCCAATATCTATCCTCTAACAACCTATTAAATCCTTTTCAATCAGGCTTCAGACCGGGTCACAGCACAGTTACGGCTCTACTTAAAGTGACGGATGATATTCAGGTTGCCATGGATCAGAAGCAGCTTTCGGTGCTTACCCTGCTCGACTTCAGCAGTGCCTTTAACTGTGTTGACTTTGACATTCTCGTTGAACTTCTCAAATCTCTTAATCTCTCTTCCCATTCTATCAGCTGGTTCGACTCATACCTTCGTGACCGTAAACAGCGTATCAAATCGGAGACGACTTGCACGGATTGGTGTGACCTCACCTCCGGTGTCCCCCAAGGTGGCATTCTCTCTCCTCTTCTATTTTCTATATTTATTAACTCCATCTCCGATGCCCTCTCATCTTCTTATCATCTTTACGCGGATGACTTACAAATCTATCGCCACTTCTCTCCCGATGATGTAAACTCCGCTGTGGAGGCGTTAAACGCTGACTTAGAGGGTATTAGAGGATGGGCCTCGTCATTTGGGCTACTGGTTAACCCAAACAAGTCCCAGGCCATGATTATAGGTACCAGACATACACTATGTTTGTTGAAGCAACAGTCTGTCCCTCCTGTATCTTATAACGGTACCGTAATCATGTATAGCGACACAGCGAAAAACCTGGGTGTTGTTTTCGATAACCAGTTAACCTGGTCAACGCATATCAGCGAGGTCAGCAGGCGAGTTTACGCTACCTTTCACTCTCTCAGGAGACTTCAGAACTTTCTTCCTCGTCAGACCAAAATTATTCTCGCCCAGTCTCTTTTACTTCCCCTCATTGACTATGCTGATGTTTGCTGGGTAAGCGCAAATGAAGAGCAACTGAACAAACTCGAACGACTTCAAAACCTCGGGATTCGGTTCATCTTCGGACTGCGAAAATATGATCACGTTTCTCAACATCGCAGGGAGTTGAATTGTCTTCCGATTCGTCTTCGACGGGACTCTCATATCCTATGCCTGCTCTACAATATTTTGTGGAACCCTCGGTACCCTAACTTCCTGCGTGATCGCTTCGAATTTCATTCTTCATGCAGGCCTCGGAGAACTCACATGGCTACTATGCTTAAAGCCCCACAACGCTCCACTGCAACCTACGAGCACGGGTTTAGAATCCACGCTATACGGCTGTGGAATGAACTTCCCTGCACCATCAGGGACAGTCCATCACTGAATATCTTTAAGAACCGACTAAAGAAGCACTATCTTTCACTTTCTATTTAGCTATATAATGTATTAGTATTAGTATATTTGTAAGATATTTATTGATATGCTGTATTTATGTAACTGTGTATGTAGTCTATATTTCTTAGCAATAGGGTTTTATGTATGTGTAATATGTATTATATTAGAATATAGTCTTAATTGTACGCGCAATTCTTTCCCTTACCTATCATCTCCGTCTCCTATCCAACATGGTTTGCTGGAAGAAATCTCTTTTTAGAGATAAGCTCGCCTTTGTACATGTTTTTTCTATCATAAGTTATCTGTATGTCTGTTTTGTTTAGTACAATAAAGAAATTACGAAATTACGAAGTATTTGTATTTCGTGTCTATATATTCTCTAAGAAAATCCTTTGTTAATTTTTCATTGTTAACGGGCATGAATACTTCAAGTATACTTTGTTTCTTATTAGATATATCGTTAACGTATAGTTTATCTTTGAACCATGTCTGAACCAAAATCTGTTTTGGTTTACAGTCTATCGCTTTCTTCAAAATAGGTATCCCTTCATGTTCCCTATTTGATATTGAATTTGCTGTAGCGCCGTCGTCTGAATCTGAAATTTCTATCAGTTCAGGTGACTGCTCGCATTCTGAATCTGAAAGTTCTATTGCTTCAGATGGCTGTCCACCTGCGGATTCTGAAATTTCCATCATCTCCAGTTGTGGCCTATGATTCTTCTGCAAATTCTTATTTAATTTTTCTTACTCTCTCCTAACCTCAAGTAAACCATCTTCGTTGTCATCTACGTTCGCTATTATAGAATCTAAATCATCATCTATCGCATTAATCTTCACTCTAGAAAGGTCGTCAGCATTCGTGTTTTGCTGTCCTTTCTTATACTTGATCTCAAAATCATATTCTTCTAACCTTAAACGCCAACGTGTGAGCTTGCTATTCGATTCTTTCAGTGAGTACAGCCATGCCAATGGTCTGTGATCTGTGTAGATTGTAAACTTTTTACCATAGAGGTAGGGCCTAAAGTGCTTTACAGCCCATATTACGGCTAAAAGCTCCTTCTCTATCGTGCTATACCTACTCTCAGTATCGCTTAAAGTTCTACGAGCATAGGCTACGGGTTTGTCTGACCCGATTGTTCCCTGTGATAAAACGGCACCTATGGCAAAATTGGATGCGTCGGTGGTTAACACAAATGGTTTGTCGAAGTCGGAAAACTGAAGAAGGGGTGCATTGGTTAGCAGCTTCTTGCAAGTTTCAAAACTGTTCACGTATTCCTCATTCAATACTATCTTTTTCCCTTTCTTTAAACAAGCCGTAAGGGGTCTTGTGATTTTTGCAAAATCCTTAATAAACTTTCTATAATATCCTATTAATCCTAGGAAACTTTTAATGTCAGTTGTTGTCTGGGTGATTGGGTACTTAAAAACAGCGTCTATCTTATCATTGTTTGGCTTAAGGCTTTCACTGGTTATTGTATGTCCCAAATACAATACTTCCTTCCTAAGGAAATGCGATTTGTCTAACTGAATTTTCAGATTAGTTTGACGAAATCTTTCAAAGACAGCTTTTAATTTTTCCACATGTTCTGGTAAGCTTTTTGAAAATATGATGACATCATCAAGATATATAAGACAGTGTATTCCTTGCAACCCTCTGAGCACATTGTCCATTGCTCTTTGGAAGGTTGCAGGTGCAGTTTTCAAACCGAACGGCATTCTGTGAAATTCAAAATGCCCAAACGGGGTGCTAAAAGCTGTTTTTGATTTATCATCTGGTTCTACCTCTATCTAATGATACCCACTGGCACGATCCAGCGTAGTGAAGTACATACTCTTGCCTAGCATATCAAAAAGATCATTAATATTTGGCAAAGGGTATTTGTCGTCAGTCGTTATCTCATTCAGTCGTCTATAGTCAACGACCATTCTCCATTTTTGTTCACCCGAGGCATCCAATTTTTTTTTGGCACGAGGTGATCCGGGGCACTCCACGGTGAGTGTGATGCCTGAATAATGTTATCGCGTAACATTTTACCCACTTGTTTCTTAATTTCCTGAGTCTGAACAGGAGGTAACCTATGTGCTTTTAAGTTAATGGGGACTTTGTTCTTAGTTCTAATACTATGCTTCACTTGGTTGCTGAAGGATAACGGTATATCCTCGAAATAAAATATATCCCTATATTCCCTACATATACTACCTATTGTCATTCTTTCTTCCTCATTCATGTGGTCTAGTCTAAGTTTATTAAGATTATTTTCTAATAATTCATCAACATCTTGTTGAACTCCTGACCGTTTCAGGTGAGTTGAGTTTACGTTATGCGATTCTTGATGAAACAACTCTACATTGAATGGGGCCGTAACCGTTAATTTATGAAGCAATTCAGTTGTATTCTGAATTACAGTCGTCGCGAAGCCGTTAGTGCATTTCACTATAGCGGCTGGCATTCGAACTCCGTTGCTGAATTGGGTATAATTTAGAATACCTTCTCCGTGCAACAAGTTCACTGGCAACATGACTCTCATCTCACACCGAGGAGGTAGGTTATACATCTCTCTCGTGGGTGGTGAGTAAATTATTGGTATTTTTGTATAATCTGTAAAGAGTGTTTGAGACTTCATATCAATTTTCGCGTTCAGTTGTTTCAACAAGTCACTACCTATCAGACCATCATACCTTTCATCCACAGAATAAACATAAAATTTATGCTTTTGATTTGTGTTAAAAATGTTGGGCAAATTGATATAAACTATCTCATTGTGCCTGCTTGAGGCCTATGTACTAATCACTTCAAACGATTCGTTTTGTTTTGAATTTGCGTAGTATTCGTTAGCAATCTTTGGGCTAAGAAAAGACAGGGTACTACCCGTATCTATCATGAAAACGGCGTTAAGTTCCGGTACACGAATATGCGGCAAATTCAAACGCTTACTACAATTTAGTTTTATTTTCTCTCTATCATCGAGGCATCTACGTGAAAATTTTCCACTGGATCACAGTAAGGGACAGAATTTTGACCGTCACATACTTGTGAGTAGCACGGTTGAGAATCATAGTAATCATTCTCGGTGTAATTAACGCGCCTTGAACTAGCCGTTCGCATTTTTACATCGGTGTTCGAACCCGATGCGATGGGCTGTTGTGCGTCATAGCCCATGCGGTACCTATTGTCCACGGCAGCGGCTGCGGGGTGCTGACGATGCGCTTGCGCTTGCACTGGCGGTGACTTACTTACGCGAGGCCCGTGTTGCATATTATTTTCACTAAATCTATTTATAGCATTATCGTACTGCTGTCGATTATTTCTGAATTGAAATGAATGACTCTGTCCGTTTAATGCGTTGTTGGGTGCAGATGCACTTGGTAGCCTTAGCGTGTTGTCAAATCTTGGAGGATTGTTATTATTAGTCTGGTTTCGATTTGCGCTGACTTTCGGGTTCTTGGCATCGTACACCGTCTGAAAGTTTTGCTCCTCTAATAAAATCTTCAAAGCTTCCTCCAAAATTGTAACATTTCGCAAACGCACCAACCTAACTAAATAAGCCGGTAAATTGTACAGGAAAACATTCAGTGACGTGTTATCATAGATGTGGTGTTTAGCCACACGTAAATTTGCGTCCATAACTGTTTCATTTATTTTTGAAAACAGACTACTCCTCAAGTGTTGAATTCTGTGACAAAAATCAACGTAACTTTCACTTCTATTTCGCTTTAAGAACTCTAATTCCATTGCCAAACACTCTTCGGACCTTGGATCACCGAAGTGTTGGCTTAGGACTTGTTTTAATTCATCCCATGTTTGAATTAATTCCCTTTCTCCTACTAAATTAGCAGCTTCCCCAGCAAGTCGACTGGTAATCACGTGAAATAGGTATTCATTTTGTAAGTTCCCCCCTTGAAAAGTTTGCAAAATTTATTCACATCTCTTAATAAATAGTGGTAGTGGTTTCTCCATTGAACACTGGTATGATTTTAACCATTTCCACGGGAACCCTAGTTATATCTTCCATTTTGACGGTTTAAAAAAAACTGCCGATAATTAACTATACCTAATGATTTACTTACTTACTACGAAACTTTATTCAAGAAGAAATTAATTCCCGAACAATGTTACTATCCACACAATAATGTCAAGGCGTTTACTAATCCCTAACAACACGTATAAATATTATAACAGGGTATCGGAAGTGAAGAGAATAGGAATGGTGAATAGGTGTACTCACAGTCCCGTAGCTCCCATGTCCTTCCGGAATATTGCTAGTCTCCAAGTGTCCTCTGCCTCTGGTCCAGTCCTTGTCGGGTCCTTGTACCTGGTCCGTCGCTGCTTGGCTGCTTGGCTCCACAGGAACTTGACTCGGCTTCTTAATAAATTTATTTGTTCGAGGGTCTCAACTAAACCGTAGAAACGGATGGTGGATGCACGTACGGTAACGGCAAACCAACTGTTGAGATCCTGTCCGCAGCGCCAATTAAGATGGGAAGATGGTTTTATTATTTTTGGCTATTCGTGGCTACTATAATCTTAGACTATTTACTCTATAGACGGAGTGTCACTTTCGCGATTGCGTCGAAAAATAAGGCGTACAACTGTGGGCCGCCATTCAGTCTGCTTTGAGCTGACATTGGAGACGCACGAATTAGGATGGGAAGACTGGTTAACTTTATAAAACCGGTCAAGTGCGAGTCTAAATCGCGCACGAAGGGTTCCGTACCACCGTTCAATGGAAGCGATGGTGTGGAGTGAATAGTTTGGATTTTACACAGCAAAATATTGTTTACAAAGTTATTGGTGCGGTTACTTTCACACTCCATGTACGTAACCAGGTGCATCCATAAGTTTGTATGTGGTATTGAAAGAATTGTTGTATGGGAGCCCCCTTAAATATTTCTTTTATCCTGTTTTTTAGTATTTGTTGTTATAGCGGCAACAGAAATACATAATCTGTGAAAATTTCAACTCTCTAGCTAGCTAGGTTCGGCAGCTCAAAATAATAAAAATCATTTTTTATTTTTATTAAGCTTTAAAAGTCGTGATTTTGGCGCGTTTGGAGGACCGATACTACATATTAAACAATTCATGGAAGGAGGAGATTTGTTCGGATAATTATGATCGAACATCACTTACAGGTAAGTTCGTTTGACCATTCAGTTATAGACTAATAAAAAAAAATCGTACGTGTATTTACAATGAAACTGAAGTCTTCATCTTCTAGCCGCTCAATTTCAGCATAATGCGCTTCTATTCTCTTGACGTGGTCGACCTCTCTCCTTCAGTCATCTATTGTGATCGATTCCACAGCCTCCGCCGTCAATCTTTCTATTTAGCTTGCCAGCTGCGATACGTTTTTATCGGCTGCACGCCTTTTTATCAAATGCCAAATATATTCAATGGGATTCAAGTCGCAATTATAAGGTGGCAAGAGTAACATTTCATGGCCGTGGCTGGAGAACAAGTTATCTATAACGTAGTCTTTCGGTGGTTTGTTTCTATTAATTAATTTGTATGATTCAGCTTTAGTATAATTTACTTACGTCGTACGCCACCTCTTGTTCAGTCAGCCACGCTTGCATTTCAGATTTCTTTGAGCTCATGTTCAGTGGCTTTTTGTTTTCCAGACTGTGGTAGGGAGCATTGTCGATTACTACGAGGCAGTTGCTGGGCATATTTGGTAGTAACTGCTGATTTAACCATATAATAAAATTGGTGCCATTCACTTGGTCGTGGTAATCGCCCGTTTTTGTGTTGGCTTTATTAAACCCGTTTTCACTTCCAGCGTGAGCAATGACCCATCGGGGTCCAGCGCTTGTGTTTTTGAGGACCCAAACACTCTCAATAGACTGCCAACATTTGTTCACTGTGTAGTGAGAGTGTATCCACGTCTCATCAAGGTATATGACGGGCTTTTTATCGGCACCCAATGCGTCATTTTGCCGTATACGTCGGAGGTATCTTGCACGCCATGCTTTAATATTTGGTCTTTGAATGAGCTTCGACCGGTTACTAGCGCAACTCTTGAATTTATATCCGAGCTGGTTGGCCATAATCCTGCGCAAGGTCATCTTATTCCCTTATAATTTAAGTCATTTTGAGCTTTCGCAAAAATTTTATTCATTGTAGGCACTTCTTTGTTTACAATGTAAAATGAGTTTATTAATGAACTCAAAGCGCAAAAATCAAAATTGTCCAACACTACTGACTTGCTATGTGGTTTCTTTTTTGGTGTAGTAACAACATTTTGCGAACTTGGGCCAGCAACCATAGCAACAGCTTCGGTGTCTCTTCTTTCGCATCTCATCCTTGCCCGCTCCGTGGCATTCACAGACAATTTTAAGAATTCCAGCAACTGATTGTAAAGGTCACTAGTTATATTTACGCCATCAGGTGTACTTTGTATTCCAGCTAAAGTGAGATTGCGGAGGAGCGATTTTTCTCATTCTCAAAAAACTGGTTTACATTGTAAACTATTTTTCGTGCTCTGCGATAAGGCTCCTCTTTTAGAACTCATAGCAAGTCAAAAGTCCACTCAAACTCAGAAACTTAACAAAAACAATAACGATAAAAAGTCCACAACAAAGGTTACAAAATAACAAATTTAACAAAAACATCCAATGTGTAACAAACGAGCGCATGTACACGGATGGGTAGCTAACGGCACACTAGATATCAAACAAAATGGCGGCTGATCTGATTCCATTTTTTCGGTGTGACCAGTACTAATATTGCATGAAGCTTCAAATTTTGCTCATTGTTATTTATAATTTTCACAAAAAACTTACAAATTACGTCTATACGACTAGTACGAAACCATAGAAACAATAAGGAAATATTTTCGGTTTTTATAGAAAGAAAGTTTCTTTTTGGAAACAAGTAACAATTTATATATTTTTTTGTATGGCAATTTTTTTATATAACAATATATATATATATATATATTGTTATATAAAAAAATTGCCATATATATATGATACCGATCAGATACCGCGTCAGTATATGAATGAGAGCGGTAAAACAGGCCAATTTTAGCATGCTAGTGTGCGTGTCCCCATGTTAGAAGCTCGTCTTACGCTCGCAACCTGTTAATCTGTGTGCGTGTCAAAAGTTGCCACATAAAGCAATACTACCGGAAAAATAGGGAAACTGTACAATTTGGTGGATTGCCTTCGATCATCTATTCTATAAACTAAATAAATTAAATCGGATTTAAACTAAACAATTTTTAACCATATATTAGCAGAATTTTGGTTAAGTATGAAACTATCTATTTTTTATCCTTGTTGATTAACTTACCTACCTCATCTTTCGCGTATCTAATAGTGTGACTAATATGCATTCTTTATTTTAATGAAGTGCCAGTGGAATAGTATAGAAATATACCTATATAGGTAGGTATGTAGGTATGCTCTTCCCCCCGGACCTCAGATCTGAGTACACGTCTCTGACTCCATTGAAATTATTTTTTAATCATTTAAAGTTTTATTCAAAAGTTAAATATCACCAATAAAATAGGAGTGCAGAGCTATCAAGGAGGTGACCGCAGCAACTCTCACGCTGCCGTTCAAACCCACTCAGCTCCGCCCCCTACAACCTGTTCCGGCGGTACTGCTCCACGGTGACGCCCACTTCCATTGATGAGTAAGTGCTGACTCCTCCCCTGTGTCTTACGCACGAAACTCTGCGACTACTCGTGCGCTGCTGTCGCCCTAGTACACGCGTGCTTGACTTGCACGGATCACACTCGACTACTCGAGCGCTGCTGTCGCTCTGGTACATCGCGTACTTTATTTTCACGGATCACACTCGACTACTCGTGCGCCGCTGAAGCCCTGGTACATCGCGTACTTGATTTGATTTGCACGGTTCACACTCGACAAAATTATGAACACCAAACGCACTCCGCCGCCTAAAAAACAGAGTACTGCTAACTTTGAAGCTGTATCGGATGCTGAACTCGAGTTTACAGGGGGTAGCCTCCCAAACGTTTCGGAAAGTGCCATGCATAGTGCAAATATTAATCGAATGAAAAGAAAGCGCGATAATTCTGACATCTCTGAACTCAAAGATGAAATTAGAGATTTATTTGCGAGTTTTGAGACCGAACAGAAAGCCAAGTTTTATAACCTGCAGACCTCCCTTACAGAAATAAAAGCCCAAAATAATGACATCCAAAGCTCAATGGAAATACTGTACTCAAAAAATGACGCGATTCAAAAAGAGCTTGAAACCCTCAGGTTGGAGCGTAAGGTGCAACTTACATATATCCAGGAATTAGAATCCAGGCTGGAAACCCTAGAAAGAAACTCCTGCTCTGCCAAAGTGGAGATTAGAAATATCCCAAAGATAGTGTCTAATGAGGATAAAGCGGCGCTCTCCAACATCGCCGAGAAAATTGGCACAACATTGGGCTTAAGTTTCGGTAAATCCGATGTCAGAGATATTTACCGTGGCTTTGCAAAAGCAGACAAAATCAAACCAATTGTTGTCGAGTTTACGTCAATAATTACAAAAGATACTCTTATGAGGGGACTGAGAAATTTCAATGACAAGAAGTCAAATAATAACAAATTTAATACTAGTCACCTCGGTTATGATGGACCGGCTTCTCCAGTTTACATCTCGGAGTGTCTTACTCATAAGGCTAAACGACTGCACTTCCTCGCTCGCGATTTCGCTAAGGTCCATGGCTATACTTTTTGCTGGATATCGTACGGCAAAATATACCTGAGGAAAGCAGTGGGCCTTCCCTTCATTCGTGTTGACGATGAAAAGGTCCTGAAAAATTTGAAGGAGAACTCTACTCTGTCAAAGTGACTAGTTTTAATATGTGATAAGCATCTAATTGTAACAAACTTTTTGTCACCACTTTCAATCTCTCTCATACACAATTACACTAACACTCTTTCATACCACACTATACAACGAACCTATGTCAGACCTTACATGAACCTCATCAGATCCAATAACTATTTACACATTTATATACAAATTATTACCTGCCCTCCTAAGTTACCATATTCGCCCCTCCCAATTGCCATCCTGTTTTGCTCTATTTGTCCACTCTACGAGAACTATCACTGTGCCCTTTGTTTTACCTACTCGCACGGAGCTTGATAATATTGTTACAGAAGAACTAGATGACATTGCAGTATCTGAGTCAAGGAACTGTGAGGTAGAGCACTGTAAACAATATTTGCCAAACCCAACTACCTGCCTCACTTTGCTCACTCAGAACATTCGCAGCATCACGTGTAACATGAATGAATTTTTGATACTACAAAAGAGACTAAATGTGGAACTAGATGTTATAATTCTAACTGAATGTCGTCTATCCCGTACAACTGTTATCCCCCAACTCCCGAATTTTTTACATTATGCAACGGTGAACAACCACCTTCAAAATGATGGCGTTGTCGTTTACATAAATAATAGTCTAAAAATGTCAGTAGAGGAACCACCATGCATGGGTGCAAACTGTTTGCTAATAAAAATTGGAATGGAAACAGCTATTGTTGCCATATATCGCTCCCCATCCGAAAACAACGTAGAACCATTTCTTGAATCATTAAATACCATCTTGGGGACATTAAAACCTTATAGTAACATTTCAATTATAGGAGACATAAACATCAACATTAAACCTGATGTTACAAATTCTAGAGCCTATGAATATCTGAATCTATGCGCTTATCATGGTCTTCTTCCGGCTCATACATTACCGACCAGATTAGACAGATCATGTCTTGATCACGTAATCTTAAAAACTAAAAAGCCTGCTATTACTCTTGTTGCCAACTCTAGTCTTACCGATCACAACCTTGTACTAGTCTCTATCGGTCACAAACACCAGAGAGTTCTTAGTCAAACAACAACTACCAGGATCAATCATGAAGGTTTAAGTATTGCCATGACGAATATTGATTTGCAGCCAGTCTATAATTCATCTGACCCAAACACTGCTTTAGAATATCTTATATCTTCAGTCCATCATGCTATCAATGCTAACTCCTCCACTAAAAGTCTCCCGCGTCGCTTCAAGGTTATTAAACCATGGATCACTCCCGGTCTAATTAAATGCATGCGAAATAGAGACAGACTGCATAAAAAGACAACTGCAGCCCCGGACAACCTCATCCTTCAAACGACTTACAAAAGATATCGAAATTTTTGCAACAATCTCCTCAAAAAAACTCAAAAGAAACCATGAAAAGAATGAACTCTCAAAGGCTGGCAACAACTCTAAGGAGTTATGGAAATCAATAAAAGCTATCACAAACACCACCAAGACAAAAAGCTCTGCGACTGAGTTATTAGGTTCAGCGGGAAATTCTAATTCTAATTCTAATAATACTAATAATGTGAACCATTTCTTTGCAAATGTGGGTAAGAATCTTGCTGAAAGAATAAACACACCGTTGGGTCCCAGACAAACTGACAGCAAACCTCCACTACCACCAAGCAGATCTATTACTTCATTTGCCTTACTGGAGACCGATAAGGGTGAAGTTGAGAGACTTATAGTTGGTCTGAGGAGCGTGTGCGCTGTTGGTTGGGACAACATCTCGAACCGTATTCTTAGGCTCTTCAAAGATTTCTTTGTTCCACCCCTTACTTATATTTTCAACATGTGTCTTGCTGATGGAGTTTTCCCTAATCCCCTCAAGCGATCTATGGTGATCCCTATTCACAAGGCTGGCGACAGAGACCGTGTCAATAACTATAGGCCCATCTCTATCTTGCCTTCAATCTCTAAGTTACTGGAACGAATTGTTAACCGTCAACTAATAAGATACCTAGAATCATACAACCTTTTATCTGATTGCCAATTCGGATTCCGAAATAATATCTCGACTAGTGACGCAGTCCATGAACTCACTGACTACGTGGTGAAAAATCTTGATGCCGGGCGAAAGGTTTTAGGTATTTTTCTTGATCTTGCCAAGGCGTTTGACACGGTCTCTGTCCCCCTCCTATTGGACAAACTCGATAGGTTGGGTATACGGGGGGTGCAGTTGAGGTTTTTTGAGGAGTATCTCACTGGTCGCTCTCAATTTGTAAAAATCGGTGAGCACTGCAGCGATGACTTACCAATCACGTACGGCGTTCCTCAGGGCAGCATATTGGGGCCTACACTCTTTCTCATTTACATAAATGATCTGTGTGACCTGAATCCTGATAATGGCAAAGTAATAACCTATGCAGATGATACCGCCCTGATATTCTCGACAAACACCTGGCAAGAGACATACGAAGTTGCCCAGAGAGGTTTCAACAATGCCACCAAATGGCTTCAAAATAACCTGCTGACTTTAAACTCTGATAAAACAGTTTACGTTACCTTTTCAATCAGAAACACAAAGTTTACCGATGAAGGTGCGATATTTGCGCACAACTGCATAGATCCAAATAGTGGAACATGCTCCTGTCCAGCCCTGCACAAAAGTACAACCATTAAATACCTTGGTGTCCTCATCGATAATAATCTCACCTTTCGACCTCATATTCACCTGGTCACTGGCAGAATCCGCAAACTAATCTATGTTTTCAAAATGCTTCGCCATGTTGCTGATGCCGGATTGATAAAACGAGTTTATATGGCACTCTGTCAATCCGTGCTCACCTACTGCATCACCTCGTGGGGAGGTGCACCGAAAACATCTATCTTGCCTCTCGAACTTGCTCAAAGAGCTGTACTCAAGGTCTCTACTTTCCGTCCCCTCCTCTTCCCTACCTGTTTCCTTTATAATTCCTGCAACGTCCTAACGGTGAGGCAACTATTTGTGTATCACATTATATTAAAACAACACTCATCTTTAATATATAGCCCTTCTTTACTGACCAGACGGCGTAAAGATAGGGTTTGTTTAGACAATATATTGTTTCGAACCTCTTTTGCTCATAAATTTCCCTGCTTCCTTGGTCCCTTCCTATACAATAGAATAAATAGAACAGCTGAAATTTATACTCTCTCAACATTTGATTTAAAAAAAACGGTATATAAAATATTACACTCACTCGACTATGACAAAACTGAGGAATTACTCAAAATTACTAGCTAACCAAATAATATTTCTAAGTACTTACAAAAATATTTACTTTTTTAATAATTATAAATAAGTCTGACATATGTGTTAATCTCACACACCCTCTCACACACACTCATTCACAATCACTCCACACACAGAGAGGATCACAAACAAACTCACAAACAAACTCACTAACCCACTCTCTTATTATTATTTTTTCATGTTAATTGTATAAGTATAACTACTAATTTAGGTACAACAAGTTTTTAATTTTAAATGTTACTATTTTTGTTGTTGGTTTCTTTCTGTGTACCATAAACTAGCTTTACATATTTTAAGGGAAGAGCGCTGTAGCCTGAAATACAGGTTTAGACCTAGCTCAGGCTCAGATGTTCACATTATCTTTGTATCAATCTATTTAGCTAAGTACCTTTAATTGTAACTTTTTACTGTTCAAGTTTTTGATGAATAAATATTTTTTATTTTATTTTATTTTTTATTTTTTTATGTACTACATATGTTTAATATTCTCAAGTAATAAACTAATTGTTAGAGCGACTGCTAAACATATAAGACTGAAAAGAAAATGACTAAGTATTCATTTAATCCTTTCTCAATAGGTAGCGTCAAAAAAGACCCCGCCTTACATGCGGAGGGTTTGTCAGACCCCATCTTTTAATTGGAAATGAAGTATAAGATGTGAAATCATTCTTTAAAATATCAAAAAGGTAGGTGGGGGTTTTGTGTCTTACCACCCCGAACAGCAGAGTGGCCAAGTGCAGGCGCCGGCGTGCAGGTGTAACGGCATAAATAGCTAAGTTCGAGCCACCGCTATCAGAAAGCTATGATCGTCTATTCTATCTAACCCCAAGAGAGATGTCCTGATTCAGCTGAGAAAATGTCAAGTCAAGAATGATAAGTCTGAATTTCTCGTTTCTTGAGAAGTTAGTTAGATGTACAATAGTTGAACGGATGATTGGTTCAGGAAGTTAAAGTTTCAAGTTAAACAGAGAAAGCAAGTATGCCCGCAAGCCGGTATTTCGAGTCAGTTAGCGGTGTTTTGCGCCGGATCGATCCTTGTTATATTTTGTGTACTGGTACCATTTTTTTTTGTATTTATGGGCGCTTGGAGCTTCTTTACGTGGTCGACCACAATTTATAATATTTGTTTGGGATATCGTATATTCGTCGTAGTGTTACGACGTGAGTACTCAATGATATTTCATGTGCTCGCTAGTAGCGGCTTTAGTGGCTCCAATTATGTAATTAGTTCACGGCAATAACGATCCAAATAGACCGAGTTTACACAATTGCGATTTGATTTTCCGAAATGGGTCTGAACTAGCGGTTTCCTCAAAAGGTCCGTAACGTTTTGAAACCTTCAACTCTGCGCAATTCGAGCTGGATGTTATCGAAACGTTTTCTTTAGTGCTTTTAGAGATCTAACCCTCTCCACAACGAGTTACGTACTTCATAAAATACCAATTTAAGTATCTCGTTAACCTCAGCTCGCCTCGACTGAGCCCAGCAAAATAAATGCGTGACACAATCTACACGTTAGATCTCCCAGCGAAATTGACATTTAATTTAAAGATGCAACTTGAATCAAAATGATCCAAGGCAAGGCAAAATATCTACCCGTCCCTAAACAATGAACTTTAGACTGTAATTTGATCTCTTCGCGCGTCCCCGACAACACTTAAATGTCAAAGATATCAACAGGATAGGTTATCTGAGTTGAAAACGTTTATACTTTGTTCTGAATTTGTTATTTTCATCCGCGGAACCCCATCGATCAAACAGTCTCCCTATGCCTTGACTATGCCTTGGCTAAACCTAGGTTGGTTTAGCCTCAACTAAACTCCTGTCTAGCCTAGTCTAAAATCCTAGTGTTATACCGCGTCCATCATCGACACCACTCGAAGACGGTTGTGTGTGATTTGAATGTGCTTGTATGTTTAACGACTTGTGTGTGTGGGAATTTCAAAACTCGCTATACGAAGGGAATGAAGAAAGGATTAGCCCGCGAATATCCTAAGAGTTAATCCAGGAACCCTATGGTGAAGGGAAAAGGAAATTAGGATCGCTCCAAGCCCAGACTCAGACTCAGATCAAATTACCTACAAGTTCTTATCTAACGACCCAAGGTTAGTTTTGGAATTTGGGGTAGGTTGATTTAAAGGATAGGAACCGAGGTATATCTCGGCGCTTCAGACGCACACGAAAATCCACTGTAGTACGCAATCACAAATCTTCCAGTTCCAGACGCGTAAAACGGCAGACCGAACTGTACAGATTACCGAAAGACACGTGTACCCCAGTGATTTGACGTACGGACTGAATCCCTTCTCCAATCAAGTTTTCATCTCACGCACCCATTCTGGGGCGTGGGGAGTCAGGGTCAGATCATCGGATCTCTTCCTGAAGAAGCGCCTCTGTCCACTCCTATGGACAGGTCATCAGGGGGCCCTCGCGGGCGGTGGAGTTCTTCTCACTTGGGGTGTTCCGTTGGATGATCGCCGGCTAGGCAACCAGGTCGCGTGGCAGGCGGCGGCGGTCGGGCGGGCGCGCGTGGTACGGCGCCATGTCGCGGATGTGCGGATGTTGTGAGCTATCCGCACGCGCGAACATGCCCTTCGCCAGCCTCTGGACAAACTGGTCCACTGGTTCCCATCTGAGGTCCCTCTGGATCGTCGCATTCCTCACGTAGCGGGGAGCGTCGACGATGGTACGCAAAGAGAGGTTCTATTGGGCTCGGAGTCTCCGTTTGTTCGTCTCCGAGCACAGGGCGTACCATGCCGGGGCCGCGTAGGTGAGGCGGGATCTCACGTAGCACTTGTAGATCCCGAGCTTCGCCCTCAGAGGGAGGCTGGAGTCAAGAAGTGGACGCAGCTTGGCGCGTGCCACCTTGACCTGGTTGACGACGTTGTCGACATGTTGCTTCATGGTGAGCCGGCGATCGATGGTCACTCCCAGGTACTTCACCTGCGGAGACCACGCGATGTCCTGTCCTTGGAGCTGGAGTGGTGGTGGAAGGGGGGACTGGCCTGTGATGAGCGCCTGCGTCTTCCCAACGTTGACGGACAACCGCCACTTGGCGAGCCAGTCGGGCAAGATGTCCAGGGTGCGCTGCAGTTTGACGGCAGCGTGCCGTGCCTGGATCGACGACGCGTAGTAGGCAGCGTCGTCGGCGAAGAGTGCCAGCTGGGCACCCGGCCCGACGGGGATGTCGTCCGTATATTGGGAGTAACAGGCTGGAGACAGGCAGGACCCCTGAGGGACGCCGGCTGCAACGGGGTGTTCCTCGGAGACGGCATCTTCCACCATCACTCAGAAGCGGCGATTCTTCAGGAAGGAGGCGATGATCTGGACCAGTCTTCTTGGGGCTGGAGACGTCGACAATTTGTACAGCAACCCCTCGTGCCATACTCTGTCAAACGCCTTCTCCATGTCCAGGAGTACTGCGACAGTGTATTCCTTCTTGTTTAAACAAACCGTCATGTCATTCAGTACTCTGGTGAGCTGAAGCGTCGTAGAATGCTCGGGCCTGAAACCGAACTGTTCCGGGCGCGGCTGGATGTGGGGCAGTAGCTTCGCCAGCAGGAGTTTCTCAAACACCTTTGAGATGGTACTCAGTAGAGTTATCGGCCGATAGCTCTCAGGCAGCTTGGAGTCCTTGCCCGGCTTGGGCAACATGATGACCAAGCCCTCCTTCCATTGGGTTGGGAAGTGGCCCGTACGCAAGATACCGTTAAACAGGCGCGTAACGGCCGCCACAGAATCCCTTCTCCACCCACGCGCTCGTATTTATAGGACGCCCCACCTGGTTGAGATGACGTCCCTACCCCGCAAATACTGCCCAAGCGCAAGCTTCTTATCATTAACTACACAGGGTCTAGTTTCAATCAAACATGCCATGCACGCCCGCTGTTCTAAAATTTTGTGTATGCATAGTTTCTATAATCAACCGTCGGTTATCACTCAAGTCATTTGGTATTGCCGATACACAAAATTTGTCGATCGCTGGCTATAAAGCGGTTGCAATTAATTAAGCCTGACTGCCCGGCCGCTAGCGTCTAAGACAAAGATCACTGGAAATATATGCAAACCCGTGATGTCAGACTCAACGTAATAATCAATCGCAATTGTATATTTGCAGTCAACACATTAGCTTCCTCCGTATAGTTCCATAAACCTTCTATTATTTAGTTATCAATAATTTATTCAGCGCGCAGCCAAATCGGCTCTGATCCCTACACATTTCGCAGGAATGCGAAAAAAAACCCTGACCCGACCTCTCTTCTCCGAATTAACCACATTCTCAGGCCCCTTTCTTGCCAACTTACTTCGAATCACTCAATAACTCAAGCGTTAAATGAACTGACTCTTGTATTCAATGTGTGTACCATTACAGTGCGGCGATGGGCTAGCCCTCTGTCATGCAAAATGAAATATTAAATGAACTGACTCTTGTGTACCATTACAGCCCCCTCCCAGACCTTGAGACACTGTTTATCTCAGTTAAACATGGCGCAAGGATCTCATTACCACAATGCTAACCCATGCTATATCCATATCTACTCTATATGCACGGACATCTCAAATCATGTACACAAACCGATGAATCTGTCAATTATGCATATAATATTTACACAACTCGATTGAGCTCTCTCCTTTCTTATCTTATTTATCTACCTAACTATACAACCTCGCACACCCGCACCTTATCCTAATTCGTATTACTATATATATAATTATATATATATATATATGTATATATACTTTTTTTTTCCTTTCTAAACCATGCAAGATCCTTAAATCTACAAGGTAGTTACTGAAATTTACAGACTAAAGCTTACTTATATAACTTTTATACACTATCTTATTTGTCTACGCCCTTATTCGTCCTCACATAATACCTGGCTATATTTATAGTATTGTAGTTACCCAATATCTCATTTGAAACCGGATCTACTAAAGTATAACAGTTCGGATATACCACTGCCGAAATAACATAAGGCCCTTTATACAACAATGAAAATTTCCGCATGATTTCATGTTCTTTATTTGAACGCACAAAAGTCTTAATTTTCACATAAACGATAGACTTCTAACTTACGCCGTTTGTCTGCCTGTCGCTTACGTCGTTCACTTGAAATTTAAGAGTTCTATAGTCAATAGTCAATAGTCAAAGTACTTTATTACTGTAGATATTTACATATACTTAGCAAACGTCATTTTTTGCCTCTTCTCTACATTGGACCACTGTGGGAGAAGAAGGGCGTAGAAACTCCCACAGATTTATTTTTAGATCTCTTTTAAAAATAGGTTGTGCTTAACTAATACAAATATGAAAAATTTAATTGTTATGATTAATAAGCAGGAATAAATAATTACAAAATTATTAACAGCAAGGTCTGTGTTGAGCTAGATTAACCCCATATAGTCCTGTCATTTAAGTAATCTTGAACATTGTAATATCCCTTTTTCGACAAAGTCGCTTTAACATGCTTTTTAAATTGCTCAAATGGCAATTTCAAAATCTCCAGAGGTATCTTATTGTAGAAGAGAATGCACTGACCCTTGAAAGAATTGCTAACCTTGGCGAGTCTAAAACGGGGCGCACATAGTCTGTGATTATTTCTTAGGTTAAAATTACAGCTGTCGCTAAGTTTGGAAAATGTTGTAAGGTTCTTGCGTACATACATTATATTTTCGAAAATAAATTGACTAGCTACTGTTAGTATGTCAATTTCTTTAAAAAGCTCTCTTAAGGAGTCTGTTAGTTTTAAATTATAAATTGCTCGAATAGCTCTTTTCTGTAAAATAAAAATAGTTTGAATATCCGCTGCTTTCCCCCACAACAAGATACCATAGGACATCACACTATGAAAGTAACTAAAATATACTAGCCTAGATGTAGCCACATCCGTGCTTTGTCTGATGTTCCTAACAGCGTAAGCCGCAGAACTTAATTTACCAGCCAATTTATCTATGTGGGGTCCCCACTGCAATTTGCTATCAATGGTTATTCCAAGAAACTTCGTATCATTTACCAATTCTAACGTGCTGTTGTCTAACACCCAACTGGTCTCAACTTGCCTGACATTTGGAAGTGAGAATTTGATACACTTGGTTTTACCAGCGTTTAACAATAAATTATTAACTGTGAACCAATTCAAGGTTAAAGACAATACACCATTAACATCATCAAAATCTCCTTTTTGTCTTTCAATTTTGAAGACCATTGAAGTATCATCAGCAAACAACACTATGTCAGTTGATTTCTCCACCATGAAAGGCAGATCATTAATATATACCAGGAATAAGAAAGGGCCTAATATGGAACCTTGTGGAACGCCAATTTTAACACCCGATCCATCAGATTTTACGCCGTTAACTTGAATTCTATTGCTTAGGTATGATCTTAGTAGATCCAACGCTTTATTTCTAACTCCGTAATGATTTAATTTAATTAATAGCGTATTATGATCAACACAATCAAACGCCTTCGAGAGGTCGCAAAAAATTCCGATAGCATCCTGTGCGGCCTCCCATGCAGAATAAATATGAGATACAAGGGTAATACCTGCATCCGTAGTCGATTTACCCCTAGTGAAACCGCTATCGCTACATTCCGCGACGCTGTTCCGTATCTCGCACACTATGACCTAATAACCATTCATCGCCTAATTCTTTGTCAATGGTTAACGGTTCCCGCCTACCAAACGCCAAATCATTAGGAGCGAATCCGGTGCTCGTGTGTTCGATATTATTGTAGCAATTTTCAATGTCCGGTAACGCGTCGACCCAACTTCGATTACTTCCGCCGCATTAGGTTCTAATTAGACGACCTAGCTCACGATTCACTCTTTCTACGCTATTAGAATTTGGACAATACACCGACGTATGAGTGACCCGAATCCCTAGCTGTTTGGGACCAAATTCCCAAACTTTCGATATGAACTGCGGCCCTGAGTCTGTGATTATAGTCTCGATAGGTATTTCCCTATGAAATCTCTTTGTACAAGCGAGCACGCTCCTACCTATCGCTTTCCGCATTGGATACAATTTTATTACCTTACTGTACACGTCTTGAATCACGTATATATATTGATATCCGAATTCACCTACGGGCAATGGCCCATAAAGGTCCGAGAAAACTTTCTCACACAACTTTTCTGCCAACACCGGTGTACAAGGACCAACGGTATTGTTAGTACTTGGTTTGACCTTTTGACATATGTCACAACTTCTTATCACCGTGTTAATCACCCTACTCATATGAAGAAAGTAATATCTGTCCTTCATCAGTGCTAATATTTTATATCTGCCGTAGTGACCTATTTCTTCATGTATGTGTAATATTAGTTCCTCCTGTAATGATTCCAGAATCACTAACAACCGTACGTTCCGCTTCGGCACGTGAAAATATAACGTATCACCTAGCTTGTAATTATCAAACCCTCTCGTTTCCGCATCTACCACCTCACGTCTGATACAATCGCTAATTCGATTTAACCGCTCATCTTCGCTTTGTAATCTCGCAATATCCCGTAAACTCGAAATAACACTTGCGGTATTCGATGCCTGAAACCATAATATTCCCGGCTGAACATTTATACTGTCATTCATACATCCAATACCCGCTATGTGTCTGCTTAGCGTGTCGGCAATTTGATTGTCTACCCCACGCACATACTCTATGTTGTAATCGAATTGCTCCAAAAACATAATCCTAGTTACGCGTACCCCCAATAAAGTCCACGACTTAATGAACGTCAAACTCTTATGATCTGTTCTAATAACAACCTTTTCTCCTCGCAAATATATCTCAAATCGCTTTAAAGTATATATGACCACATACATTTCCTGTTCGCTTACAGACCATCTCGTTTGAGCTCCCCGAAATGCCTGCGAACAAAACCCTATAATTAGTACCTGGCTCAAATTATCTAACTGATAAACGTAACCCCCAATTCCTATAGCGCTGGCGTCGCATTCAACATTATACGTCTTTCCCGCCAATGGCTGACTCAATATTATACTTTCTGAGAATGTTTTTTTATCTGGTCAAAAGCATTCTGCACGTGCGCACTCCAAACGAACTTGACCCCAGACCGTAATAAATTGTATAATGGTTGCGTTAGCGTTCCAAATTTTTTTATGAATCTCCGAAAGTAATTTATGAACCCCAAAAACGCTCTCAATTGCCTGACAGTTCTGGGTGATGGATATAATTTGAGTGTTTCTACTTTGTCCGGGTCCATCTGTGAACCTTCTGGAGACAAAATATGCCCCAATAACTTGACCCTTTTTTGTGCGAACTCGCATTTTTTTAGTTTGCATGTGAAGCCCGCGTCTTTCCATTTACTCAGAATCGTGTCCACTTGAGACAGATGCTGATCGATGTCACCCTCAGTTAAAATCGCCAAATCGTCAACAAAATTTAAACAATATGACCTAACCTCTGGCCCTAGGATTAAGTCCATCGCCCTCGAAAATGAACCCACACTGGTTTTCAACCCCTGAGGTAACACGTTGTAAACGTAACTTCTGCCTTGATATATAAAACCCGTATATCGTTTAGATTTGTCTGATAATGGTATAGAAAAGTAAGCATCTTTAACATCGATGACCGATATGTAATTTAACCTGGGACCCGACTGCAATATCTCACTCATTAAAGGTGTAGTTTCAACTTCCCCAACCATTCCCGTGTTTAATTGTCGCGCATCGAGTAATATCCGAACCTCCCCTGACTTCTTTAGTGCACAAGTAAATGGACTGCTGAAATCCGTAGATTGCCTGCTAATAATACCTATCTGTTCCAGTTCTTCCAATCGTTTTGTTACTTTATCGCGATACGCGAACGGTATGGGATAGCTTCGTTTTACGAAAGGCGTTTCATCTCTCATTTTTATCTCATGTATATATTTATTTGTCCGACCTACCCTATCGCTAAACAACTCTGCATGTTTATTTAACACCGGCAATAACTTTGTTTTGTGTTCAACAGGTATTGATGAATTATTCACATATTCCTCTATCATATTTCTACTGGTATCTTGGTCCTGTACTTCCATTGTACAACAACAAGCTTCCTGATCGGGCCCCGTACCTAATGGTATTTCACACATCCGCCCGGCGCTTCGTATAATTAGCCTCTTATTTCCCTCACACATTAAACTGGCTCGCGTCTGTTGTATAAAATCAAACCCTAAAATTAAATCTTTAGGCACCCTTGTTAATGCTAGCATTGGAGTATCGATAACGCATTCACCTATTGTTAATGGTAACGTGACTAACTTATCCACCTTCTCTTTACTGACCCCAAACGCACCTGTGATTCTCAAACTTGGGATCGGTATTTCCGTTGGTTTTCCCAATTGCCTGCATACTTCATCATACACTACCCGACTTATTACACTGACTTCGCTCCCCGAATCAATCAAACTCCTTACAACAATATTTCCAATACACACATCTATCTCAGGTAATGTCAATGTACTACATAGATCGCGTCCACACTCAGTCGAATCGTCGTCTCTGAATATCGTATGTAAACGCCTGTCATTTCGGTCTCTACAATCCAAGCTCGTTTTTTCATCTAAACACACGGCATATCCATGCGCTTTATGCGCTAGTAATTGAATAAACTCATTCACACCCACGTTCGAATCCAAATTACACAA
Source organism: Argyresthia goedartella (assembly GCA_949825045.1). Classification (NCBI taxonomy): domain Eukaryota; kingdom Metazoa; phylum Arthropoda; class Insecta; order Lepidoptera; family Argyresthiidae; genus Argyresthia; species Argyresthia goedartella. The sequence continues at coordinate 21,555,830 of OX463810.1, forward strand.
ATCATACAGTCTATGCTCTCTTTCAATTTGATCGGCTGTCCATCCAAAGCGTAATAAATATCTGAGCGCGAACGACCCGCGCGAGTCCACTAGTTTTTTTGAATTCTGATTTATCGCATTATTCCTGTCACTTGAACTTTGCCCTGCCTCTGTATTACCTGAACTATAATTGCCCCTTTGGAACTCTATTGCCTTGAAACTAGCCTGAGGCTGTCTACCTCTACTGCGAAAATAACCGCGAGCGCGCGTCCCATATTCGTTTCGTGCCTTTGTTCCCGCGTTATAATTATTCCTACGACTCACCGCGTTATATCGCATCGTATTTACTCGCAAAGCACGATATTGCCCTCGCATGTAGCTATTCCGATTTACATTGTTCGTATTTATCGTCTCCGATCTATGCAACGCATTTAATCCTCCATCAATATTCCGTTCTAATTGTCGAAGAAACTCGACCGCGTCTCGTATCGTCATTGGATCCTTTCTAGCAAAAAACGCCACCTGAATATCGCGCGGCAACTGTCTGAAAATCGTGTTGATCTTCTCCGTATCAGTAAACGGTATCGTTAGCTCATATATGCTATTCAATTGAGAGGCAAAGAAGACCTTTCTTAGAATCGAACTTCGCGGTTAGGAATCTTTGTTTAATTAATTCCTGTTCATTATCTCCCCAGAATACCTCTCTGAAATCTTTTTCAAAATCCGAATAGGTTCGCCATGAGTCTCTGTATATGCTCATTCGAACTTTTGCAATTCTTACCAAACTATCCGTTGCCCATATCAAAGCTCTCGCACTATCTCCCGAGACTTTGATATAAGCCTTTAGATCTCTTAAGAAAATCATCGGATTTTCCGAACTCCGCCCATCGAATGTCGGCAACTTCTGTGTCATTTTCACTACGCATGTTTGACGTTTTTCTACCGATTGTTCAAACGTCTGTAGTTCCTGTCTGTCCGTGTGTCTGTCCGAAGTCCTACTAGCATTACTACAACTTTAACCGCCATTGTTTGCACTTGAACCCCGCTCCAAACTGTCTAATCTGCTCACTATTTCAGATAACAATTGAGTCACCTGTCCTGACGCAATTCCATTATTAAAAATACTTGTCTGCGAAAGTGAATCGTCTTGTACAACCCGACTAACGTTTTTTTTTGGTCGGCCCATTATTTTTCAATACTAAACCTTCGTCCTGTTCGATGAATTGTGAAAACAATGCCCCTTTTTTTGTTGTTGCTTATTTATCTTACTTACAAAACTGAACTGTTTAAAATCGTTTCTACGTTGTGTTATTTTTAAAAAGTAACGCGTTAGACCTTGATTCTTTTAGAATATCTAGTTATTGTACTCTAGAATATCCTTCGGTCTCGGCACCAAAAAATCTGTAACGGCATAAATAGCTAAGGTCGGTCGAGCCACCGCTATCAGAAAGCTATGATCGTCTATTCTATCTAACCCCAAAAGAGATGTCCCGATTCAGCTGAGAAAATGTCAAGTCAAGAATGATAAGTCTGAATTTCTCGTTTCTTGAGAAGTTCGTTAGATGTACAATAGTTGAACGGAAGATTGGTTCAGGAAGTTAAAGTTTCAAGTTAAACAGAGAAAGCAAGTATGCCTGCAAGCCGGTATTTCGAGTCAGTTAGCGGTGTTTTGCGCCGGATCGATCCTTGTTATATTTTCTGTACTGGTACCATATTTTTTTTTTTGTATATATGGGCACTTGGAGCTTCTTTACGTGGTCGACCACAATTTATAATATTTGTTTGGGATATCGTATGGTTATTCGTCGTAGTGTTACGACGTGAATACTCAATGATATTTCTTGTGCTCGCTAGTAGCGGCTTCAGTGGCTCCAATTATATAATTAGTTCACGGCAATAACAATCCAAATAGACCGAGTTTACACAATTGCGATTTAATTTTCCGAAATGGGTCTGAACTAGCGGTTTCCTCAAAAGGTCCGTAACGTTTTGAAACCTTCAACTCTGCGCAATTCGAGCTGGATGTTATCGAAACGTTTTCTTTAGTGCTTTTAGAGATCTAACCCTCGCCACAACGAGTTACGTACTTCATAAAATACCGATTTAAGTATCTCGTTAACCTCAGCTCGCCTCGACTGAGCCCAGCAAAATAAATGCGTGACACAATCTACACGTTAGATCTCCCAGCGAAATTGACATTTAATTTAAAGATGCAACTTGAATCAAAACGATCCAAGGCAAGGCAAAATATCTACCCGTCCCTAAACAATGAACTTTAGACTGTAATTTGATCTCTTCGCGCGTCCCCGACAACACTCAAATGTCAAAGATATCAACAGGATAGGTTATCTGAGTTGACAACGTTTATACGTTGTTCTGAATTTGTTATTTTCATCCGCGAAACCCCATCGATCAAACAGTCTCCCTATGCCTTGACAACCTAGGTTTAGCCTCAACTAAACTCCTGTCTAGCCTAGTCTAAAATCCTAGTGTTATACCGCGTCCATCATCGACACCACTCGAAGACGGTTGTGTGTGATTTGAATGTGCTTGTATGTTTAACGACTTGTGTGTGTGGGAATTTCAAAACTCGCTACACGAAGGGAATGAAGAAAGGATTAGCCCGCGAATATCCTAAGAGTTAATCCAGGAACCCTATGGTGAAGGAAAAAGGAAAGACTCAGACTCAGATCAAATTACCTACAAGTTCTTATCTAACGACCCAAGGATAGTTTTGGAATTTGGGGTAGGGTGATTTAAAGGATAGGAACCGAGGTATATCTCGGCGCTTCAGACGCACACAAAAATCCACTGTAGCACGCAATCACAAATCTTCCAGTTCCAGACGCGTAAAACGGCAGACCTAACTGTACAGATTACCGAAAGACACGTGTACCCCAGTGATTTGACGTACGGACTGAATCCCTTCTCCACCCACGCGCTCGTATTTATAGGACGCCCCACCTGGTTGAGATGACGTCCCTACCCCGCAAATACTGCCCAAGCGCAAACTTCTTATCATTAACTACACAGGGTCTAGTTTCAATCAAACATGCCATGCACGCCCGCTGTTCTACAATTTTGTGTATGCATAGTTTCTATAATCAACCGTCGGTTATCACTCAAGTCATTTGGTATTGCCGATACACAAAATTTGTCGATCGCTGGCTATAAAGCGGTTGCAATTAATTAAGCCTGACTGCCCGACCGCTAGCGTCTAAGACAAAGATCACTGGAAATATATGCAAACCCGTGATGTCAGACTCACCACAACGTAATAATCAATCGCAATTGTATATTTGCAGTCAACACATTAGCTTCCTCCGTATAGTTTACTCTCACAATCCACTTTCCTTTCCTATCTGGGTTTGCTGGTAGAAATCTCTTTTATAGAGATAAGCGCGCCTCTTGTACATATATCTTTCTTTGTATATCTCTGTATGTTTGTTTTGTGCAATAAAGTATTCATTCATTCATTCAGTTCCATAAACCTCTATCATTTAGTTATCAATAATTTATTCAGCGCGCAGCCAAATCGGCTCTGATCCCTACACATTTCGCAGGAATGCGACAAAAAACCCTGACCCGACCTCTCTTCTCCGAATTAACCACATTCTCAGGCCCCTTTCTTGCCAACTTACTTCGAATCACTCAATAACCCAAGCGTTAAATGAACTGACTCTTGTATTCAATGTGTGCACTATTACAGTGCGGCGATGGGCTAGCCCTCTGTCGCGCAAAATGAAGTATTAAATGAACTGACTCTTGTGTACCATTACACAGGCATGTTAATCAAGTTAGCGGCGTTCAAGTATGGAGTGATGTGGGACCGGGGAGGGATTCTGAAACAAAAACGAGCACATGCGTTCTGCACTCGTTTTATGAGCCTCTTGGAACGACCACTAATGCACCCGTCATACACGACATCACAATAGTTTAGCCTAGATAATATAAGTGATTCACATAGGTCAACACGCAAATTGACACTAAGGTAATCTCGTATATTACATAGAACTTTAAGGCGATAGAAGCAGTTACTCACAACATTTAGTATGTGGTTCTCAAAGCGCAAATTCCCGTCCATTAAAAGGCCGAGGTTGGTTGCTTCTATCACCCGTTCTAACGGTTCGCCCATGACGGCGACATTTCCGGAAGTCAGAGCTTCAAGGGTATTACGGATTTGATGTTTTGACCCAAAAACCACATATTTCGACTTGCCAGGATTAAGAACTAAACAGCTCTTGTCCGACCAAGAGGAAATACTGTCTAGGTCAGCATTTATCTTGTTTATGGCAGCAGATATGTCTGACGGCGCGCTAGAAAAGTTAAGTTGCACGTCGTCCGCGTAGCTTGCAGCTCTCTATACTGTTCGTGATATTAGATTTGCTATCAGAAAACCTGACTGCAGTTCAGGGAGTATGCTGTTTTTCTCCAGGTAATCGGACAGCGGTTCGCAAACTACCCGTTCTATTATCTTCGATGCATAAGGAAGAATACTTATAGGCCGCAGTTGAGACATTTCAGTGGGATTCGGTTTTTTTGGTAAAGGGGTCACCTGAGCGATTTTCCAGTCAGCTGGGAAAGTCATTGTCAGAATGCTCATATTCATAATGTGAATACTAATGGGGCTGAGCAAAGGCCGAATGGCATGACATTAAACTGATAAGTTTTGTCCCTAAAACGGAAACGAAGATACTTACTGTGCCCTTCATTGATTGACAGCGCAAAGTAAGTATCCTTAAGGTAAATTTTTGCCATTTAACACCCTGGGATCATTAGGTTACATGCAGTTCGCGTATATCTTCTAGTTTTAAATGTTCAGTTCTTACCCATTTATTGAGGGTTTTGAGTTTAAGGATGAATCTGTAGTTACCATTTGGTTTCTTCACCAAGAATGTGCTGGAAATAAATCCGTTTGTGCTGTCATTGCAGGTCTGTACGGCTCCTAAGGTTAGGAGCTTTTGTATTTTTTCCTCAATCCGGTTGGACTCTTTTGTAGATAAGAGTTGGCTTAACGGTTCTGTGTCTTGGGTGGCAGTATTTATGAAGAGTATTTTGTATCCTTCCACCCATGATAACAGAATATGGTCTTTCATAGCAATTTGCTTCCAATTGTGTGTGAATTATCAATCAATTTCTCTCCGCACCGCCCGTTGTGATGGACTCTACCGTCAAGCAAGCCACTCTTCGGAGCCTGCGTTCTAGGTCACTTCCCAACACCACTCCCTTCAACATGAGATATGTCGGAGTTGACACAGTTAAAAGGGCATTGTTGGCGATTAGCTCCAAAGCAGTCGGACATGACAACATCTGCCTAAAAATGATCTTCACTATCCTAGATGACCTGCTTCCGCCCATAACGCACATTTTAAATTTTTCCCTTTCAAACTGCTCCTTCCCTACTGCTTGGAAACATGCACTAGTTATCCCTCTCCCTAAATCATCCAATCCCACCTGCTTCAAAGAATATCGCCCGATTTCCATCTTGCCGATCCTATCAAAAGTCCTCGAATCCATTGTCCATACCCAGTTCTCCCAATATCTATCCTCTAACAACCTATTAAATCCTTTTCAATCAGGCTTCAGACCGGGTCACAGCACAGTTACGGCTCTACTTAAAGTGACGGATGATATTCAGGTTGCCATGGATCAGAAGCAGCTTTCGTTGCTTACCCTGCTCGACTTCAGCAGTGCCTTTAACTGTGTTGACTTTGACATTCTCGTTGAACTTCTCAAATCTCTTAATCTCTCTTCCCATTCTATCAGCTGGTTCGACTCATACCTTCGTGACCGTAAACAGCGTATCAAATCGGAGACGACTTGCACGGATTGGTGTGACCTCACCTCCGGTGTCCCCCAAGGTGGCATTCTCTCTCCTCTTCTATTTTCTATATTTATTAACTCCATCTCCGATGCCCTCTCATCTTCTTATCATCTTTACGCGGATGACTTACAAATCTATCGCCACTTCTCTCCCGATGATGTAAACTCCGCTGTGGAGGCGTTAAACGCTGACTTAGAGGGTATTAGAGGATGGGCCTCGTCATTTGGGCTACTGGTTAACCCAAACAAGTCCCAGGCCATGATTATAGGTACCAGACACTCACTATGTTTGTTGAAGCAACAGTCTGTCCCTCCTGTATCTTATAACGGTACCGTAATCATGTATAGCGACACAGCGAAAAACCTGGGTGTTGTTTTCGATAACCAGTTAAACTGGTCAACGCATATCAGCGAGGTCAGCAGGCGAGTTTACGCTACCTTTCACTCTCTCAGGAGACTTCAGAACTTTCTTCCTCGTCAGACCAAAATTATTCTCGCCCAGTCTCTTTTACTTCCCCTCATTGACTATGCTGATGTTTGCTGGGTAAGCGCAAATGAAGAGCAACTGAACAAACTCGAACGACTTCAAAACCTCGGGATTCGGTTCATCTTCGGACTGCGAAAATATGATCACGTTTCTCAACATCGCAGGGAGTTGAATTGGCTTCCGATTCGTCTTCGACGGGACTCTCATATCCTATGCCTGCTCTACAATATTTTGTGGAACCCTCGGTACCCTAACTTCCTGCGTGATCGCTTCGAATTTCTTTCTTCATGCAGGCCTCGGAGAACTCACATGGCTACTATGCTTAAAGCCCCACAACGCTCCACTGCAACCTTCGAGCACGGGTTTAGAATCCGCGCTATACGGCTGTGGAATGAACTTCCCTGCACCATCAGGGACAGTCCATCACTGAATATCTTTAAGAACCGACTAAAGAAGCACTATCTTTCACTTTCTATTTAGCTATATAATGTATTAGTATTAGTATATTTGTAAGATATTTATTGATATGCTGTATTTATGTAACTGTGTATGTAGTCTATATTTCTTATCAATAGGGTTTTATGTATGTGTAATATGTATTATATTAGAATATAGTCTTAATTGTACGCGCAATTCTTTCCCTTACCTATCATCTCCGTCTCCTATCCAACATGGTTTGCTGGAAGAAATCTCTTTTTAGAGATAAGCTCGCCTTTGTACATGTTTTTTCTATCATAAGTTATCTGTATGTCTGTTTTGTTTAGTACAATAAAGAAATTACGAAATACCTTAGTCTTCTCACATGTGGGAGCGTTACTGACCCTATCGATTGCTCGCCGGCTGTGAAGGTTTTGCTTTGGGGCCGCGATGTCCCTGTGGGCTGGGGCGAGGCCCTCGTTGTCACTGATGCTGCCCTTGAAATATGTTATTGGATGTCGGTGGGATCCTTTGTTGAGGGGCCTGCCCATTGCCCCTCTTTGTGGGGTTGATGTTGGGCCGTGCCGAGGCTGGGCGAGGCCTGGGCGGGCCCTGGAAGTTTAAAGTCCTCTTTAATTCCTGTCCAGCCTTCACCATTGTCTTCGCCGTTTTTATATCCTCTGAGAGGTTGTTGCCGAATAAGAACTCCTTGGGCTCTTTGTTCTTCAATGACTGCGTAGCTCTGGTTTAACACTCTCTAAAGCAAGATATCGTCTTCGGTTTGTTTCAGATCTTTGTCCATCCAACAACAGTTTTATCCTATCGTTAACTTTCTCTGATGGGTGCCTTTTCTGTTTTAACCATGCCCGTCAGTGCTTTACGAATGCTGGATATAGCAGCCATGATCTGGATTTGTCTGTGATAGATCTGCAAGTCTCTTCTCCGAGCAGGTTCGGCCATGGCAAAGTTAGCTTCTGGATTCAGTTTAGCAACCCTCAGCTCCTTCAGATTGACCGGTGCTGGGTACTTTTTGATAAGTTGCTCACGCTCGGACTTTTCTAAGCCCTTTGAGAGGATAACCTTCCATCTCCTAGCTAGCTCTGTATGGATCTCAGGGCTATCTGTCGGTAGGTCGTCCTGGACTTTTCCTAAAGCCTTGGCAACATCCTCCTCGAGTTCATCATCCAATATAACTATTGGTTCCGGGTTGTCTTTCATTTTGGGTTTTTTTCTGTAATAAGGAGAATAAGCCCACATAAAATGGATTCCTTTGTGACACCTTTGTAATGGGCTTGGTCAGCACTATAGTAATAACAAGGTTACCCAAATGTAAACCTGCCAATGCAGTTCAGATTTATGCCTAGATGTCAGCATGTGATACCGCTAAGGCAATAGGCACTCATTGTCTGACACGGGTGCCCTTACCTTTATGTAATTACCGGAAGAGAAAAGATAATAATGACAAACTTGGATACCCGCATGTAACACCGCTATTGCTGTTAAGTTTACCTTGGATGCCCGCAAGTGACACCGCTATGTTAGGGCTAATGTGACACGAAAATCGTGATGTCGCGATTACAATTGAATCTAGTGACGATCTGACAAGCTTGGATGCCCGCAAGTGACAACGCTAGCTATTAATTCTAGCCTGGATTCCCGCCTGTGTGACACCGCTATAATAGTAGGCACGGATCTATAGGTTACATGTCAACCTTGTTAGGTTAGTTAGACTTTTGCCTTTCACATAGCTCGTCTTCAAGTTCTGTCTCCCATTCCTCTGATGGTGGACCTTCGGCATCCTCCGCAGAGTCCCAGATCTTTTCTTCCTGTATTTCTTCTCCATTGTCTCTCCTTCTTTCTTCCTTTTGATGTACTCTAGGAAATCTTAAAAAGGTCTTCGTTCTTCTTCCTCTTGCTAATTTTCAAGCTGAAAATCCAAGAAAAAACGAAGAAAAGATTTCGTAACGAAGTGAAAATGGCGCGCACGACGAAACGAATGAAGATGAACTTGAGAAACAGACAGATGGGGTGGCCAGTAACAGGCTGGGTGACCAGATCAAAATAATTTAAATATTTTTTTATTTTTATTAAGCTTTAAAAGTCGTGATTTTGGCGCGTTCGGAGGACCGATACTGCATATTAAACAATTCATGGAAGGAGGAGATTTGTGAGAGATAAATCTGTAGGTATCTAAAGCTACAAGTACACTTAGAGGATTTTTACGTTTATTATTTCCCGGTTTAATTACACTGGTTTGGTTTGGCGGCTGGCTGGTTGGTTTGAATGATGAATATCTTACTTATCAATCCGTCTTTGTGTGTTTCTATGGCAGCCCCACACCGATACCCCGAATTTTTAAAACTTTTATTTTAAAATCCGGGTTTTTCGGTTTGAGATTTTGTGGGATAGTCGGATTTTTAAAACGTGTGCTATTTTTTAGGTGGAGATAGCAGCGGTGAAGAAGATACCTCCTCCTCCGACGATGGAGATGGAGATGATATAGTTTTAAGTGGCGTGGAAGAATTGGAATAATTTATATTTTTGTAAAAAATAGGAAAAATAAACTACAAATAATTCCTGCTTTGTTTTTTTTTGCACACCTTACAATATACATCATGTGATAACAGGAATCTTAATAGAAACACATTTGAATGACCAAATACCTCATGAAATATGATAAAATTTTTTGCTAGCATTTTTTTTTGCACACCATACAAATCAGTAATGAAGTTTGTGAATATTGCGGAACAAGATGGCGTCTTGACAGTCCTATTCTCTTAGTTGGCTATTATAGTATTGATTCATATTTGTATTTATCTTTGACTTTTGTATCATTAATTTCCTTTGGGAAAGGTTTGGAATAAAAGGATCGGAATTTGGAAGAGAACGGAATTTGAATTTAAAATCAGTATTGATTTAATAAAATACATACAAATCAGATAAATAAATACGGATAGATATAAACATATGAAAACAAAGGAGTAACAAATTTTTTTTTTTTTAAATTAATATCAGGTTTTAGTAGGAATTTTCTAATACATTTATATATATTTACATCAAAGTTAAAGGCTTATAAGAGGCAGGAGTCTTAAATTTTAATGGAGTCCTACAGGACACATATGAGGGAAATGAAACACGCAGGGAAATCAAGTCTATACTAAGGCAGGAACAATCATGAAGCGGAAAAGCAAACAGCAAGTGGTTCAGGTCACCCAGCTCAGTCCCGCAAGCACACTCAGGCCCCTGCACGATACCAAGCCTGGCAAGATGGGCAGGTATACAAGTGTGCCCCAAGCGCATCCGAATGATGGTGGAATTAAGTACCATGCTAAGGGTACCCTTACGAAACCATGGCTTTAATGGTATCGTAGGTTGAATGTTTTTTTGAAATCTACCTTTAGTGTTTTCTTCAGTCCAAACCTTATTCCATGATTCAAGCAAAAATACCCTCGGCATAGAACGCAAATCAGGGACATAATTACTGTAAGGAACCATGTCTCCACACTCCACCGCCTCACTGGCTTATTTGTCTGTCCTTTCATTTCCTACTATGCCGCAATGTGATGGAACCCAGGCAAAAGACACACAAAAACCCAGTTGTTCACACGTCAACAAAAGATTTCTTATTTCATATATATCACGTGGGTAATTCAATTACAAAAGAAAGGAAATTTTAATAAAGCCTGGAGAGAACTTAGTGAATCAGTCAGAATTAAAGTGTTTTTCAACTTCATCAAAATTATGTATTATAAAGCTTTAAACAAACCAAAGCATTCTCCGGCATACACGGACGACTCAGGTGGCATTTTTATTTTTTGTACAATATTAAACTGAGAGTGATAAATGCCCACACCTACACAGCTTCGGAGGTGTTTTGAGGCATCTGTGTATATTGTGTGATGTTCATTCGTACTATTCATTATTTATAATATCGCTTAACTCTACATTTGGCGCCCCATTGTACTTAGATACGCCGATGTTTACTCTTACATCGGAAGTCAATACTAGAGCATCATAGGGACACTGGAATATGGGCAGGAACTTTGACTGATGGAATGGTGACGGGATATCATTAAAGCATAAACTTTTGACTAAAAGAGGACTCTGTTTTCACCTCCAATAAATTTCCGTTGAAACCAACTGAGACAACATAGATAAGTTCCGATGCAATGGTTGGTCAGAGAGCTGCAGACATTGACTTAAAAATCTATCCGACAGAAATTGCCTTCAGATATGTAAAAGAGAGCTCTACGCATTCAGCTTGTACAATACAATTAAAATCAGTTAACGATTCCGCCAACCTCGGATATTGTCGTGAATCCCTCATCTCTCACTAGAGAGAGAGAGATCGGATGTAGGCGATGATGTCCGAGAAAAGTCGAATCTTTAACTGATTTTAATCGTATTGTAACAATTAATTGGGCTGGATTTCATTGCACCTAAAAGTGTCGAAGAGCCTTCGATTGCCGTAATCCAAAACACTTCTTATCAGTGCGTTGTATACTTACTTTAAAGAAAAAGGATGTGCATGCACCCCACCAAACCCCCGCAAGACATTTAATAATATTTCAATTACGTTCACACTTGGCTGTAATATAGTCACAATGCGCTTGACCGGTAAGATGTGAATCTAACACCACGCCTAAAAATTTAACTTTGTCCTTAACCGGAATAATATTGTCCTTGTAAGTTACCACAATATCGGTTGGCAATTTACGATGTCGAGTGATTAAAACGATTGTGCTTTTATCAGCCGCAAGGTCTAAACCATTTTGAAATAGCCAATGGTAGAAATCCAAAAAAACATTTGGTTAAAGTTGACCACAAATCACTTACAGATTTTCCCGCAACATAAAAAACTAAATCATCAGCATATTAAAGTACACCTACTGCCCCACCTAGAGAGCTTTGTAAATCAAAAGTATAAATGCTATACAAAATAGGGGAAAGCACTGAACCTTGTGGAAGACCCTTCCAGACTAATCTGGATAGAACTTTATTGTCAATTTCAACATTAATATTTCTTTCCAGTAACATATTTACAATAAAATTAATAAACATGGAAGGGACCCCCAAGACAAGTTTATGTTTTAAAATTGAAACTACTTCACTGTCATAAGCTCCACGAATATCTAAAAAGGCAGCTAAAACCGAGTCATTACTTGTAAATGCTAAGCGGATATCAGTTGCAATAATAACTAAAATGTCCATGGTATTTTTACCCTTTCGGAAGCCGTATTGTGACAGAGAAAGCAAATTATTGCTCTCAACAAACCATTCTAATCGGATTTTTTATCAGGTATTCAGCGATTTTTGCTAAGATAGAAGAAAGTGCTGTAGGACTGTAAGATGATGGATCACCTAAGGGTTAACCATATTTTGAAATAGGAATAATTTTGCCGAGATCTCCATGAGGGAGGTATTTTGCCTGTATTAACTACTGAATCTATGATGCCAAGAAAAACCAAAAGGGATGTATCTGAAAGATTGACTATAAACGAATATGAATGAATCAGTATTAGAGGTTGTCTTGAGAGTAGCTTCTAGTAGTACCAAAAAAGTAGTCATTTGCGGTGACTTCAATAAAGACTTGCTGGTGGACACCCCGCTGCATAGTTAATTAATAATAATTTTTAAATCATTCAAATTAGTCAACATCTTCACAGAGCCCTCAAGAATAACTGAAACTACTCCTGCCTTGATAACGTCTTCTGCGGTTGCGAAATTTTGAAGAACTTTACAGTAAATTGTTTAAAGTCTGATCACAGTGGGCAAATTGTCAACTTAGAAGTAGATTCAAAATGACAGGAAGTAGTCTGGTGTAGGCCTATCGCAACGAAAAAAATGGAATCTTTTAAACAAGATTTACAAAGTAGCTTACCTACTCAAAATAATAGTCAAAAAGCGAATGATCACACACACATACTTTCAGATAGTTTTGAAAACAATTTTAAATTACATAAACTTACAAATAACGATAGTGAAGTAAGGTTTAGTGAGTGGGCCACAAAAGGAAACCGTAAAAGTAGGGATACACTTTATGGCAATTAAACATGTACATATGACCCAATTTTTATTCAACATGTAAAATTTTTGATATAAAATTAAAACAAATGCAACATGATGAAGATGATCTTGAATTAAATTAGAAAAAAATATTGAAACCAATTATTGACCCGTTAAAAGCCATTGCATCGCTGAACAGTTTACCTGAAAATAAGAATATCACAAGGGAAAAGTTTGCTAAATGTGTAACTGAAAAAACATTGAGGAAAGCTTTAATGAAGAATGTGGAGATCATGATGAAAAAAACATTTCTGACGACGAATTCAAAACTCCCTCGAAAACAATCGTAAATATAGTAAAAGTACTCACCTCGAAACCGTCAATAAAAGACAAAGTCGATAATGTAAGAAAAATAACGTCCCATTTGGAGTTAGAACTGTTGACCATCAAATGCTAATTGGAAAGACACTTATTATATTTCCAGTTAATACTCCTCCTGAAATTCCAATGATGACTATCAACAACAAGACTTATGAAATAACATCCGGATTGGCTGAATTGTTATTTAAAAAAAAAAAACCTATGTTATAGCTGAGAAAGATAAATTGATGTACAAAGATATTTTGATTCGCACTGATGCTCATAAGAGGGGATTTAGCCCATCAGGACAGATACAAGGAAATTCGGGTTTGAAATATTGTAAGATTGTTAAATCGCTTTTTTATGGGCCGGAAACAGACACAGAGAAACAGGGAAGAAACTTGCCGACATTAAAAAAGTATGCATCAAATACAGATTTAGTATACTGGGGCGATCCTAATGAGCTAATTGATGGGTTGAAAATTTTAATTGCTTCGAAAGACGCTGGAAATTCAGGTCATGATAATGAAATTATTTCTATCATAGAAGAACTTTAAATAAGCTGGTATCATAAAGGAATAAAAGATACTCAAATATCTAATTCTATTTGGTGTTGTAGCAGCGCTTAATCATGAATGTTGCCAAGGTAGGTCACCATGTATTAAAAAGACAGAAAAAACAAAATAATTTAGAACCTCATTTTGTATTAACAGACGATAACAGTTTAGATGCTAGAAATAGGGTCATAAAACATATTGGAAATACAATTGATTAAAATGACTGTGTTACAAAAGAATATGTTGATAAACATGTTGAGAAATTGCTCAAGCAGTTAAAACCTATTAATCAATCATTGAATCAAATAACATCGGAAATTACTGAATTGAAGAATAACTTAGTCATTATCACAGAAAAATAAAAAAAAATGAGCAAACATGGTAGTAGACGGTGGTAGATGAAATTCATAGACAAACCAGAAAAAAAAACCTGGAGGACATGTTGTTATGAAAGACAGATGATTTATGGCAAGCTGATCTTATTGATTGAATTCCAAAGAAAATTTTAAATATAAATATATATTAGCGGTAATTGACACTTTTTCAAAGTATGCATGGGTATATCCTTTAAAACAAAAAAGAATGGAGCATGTATGCGAAGCATTTGAACACTTGTTAAAAAAAACCGGTCAAGTGCTAGTCTAAATCGCGCACGAAGGGTTCCGTACCACCGTTCAATGGAGTGAATAGTTTGGATTTTACACAGCAAAATATTGTTTACAAAGTTATTGGTGCGGTTACTTTCACACTCCATGTACGTAACCAGGTGCATCCATAAGTTTGTATGTGGTATTGAAAGAATTGTTGTATGGGAGCCCCCTTAAATATTTCTTTTATCCTGTTTTTTAGTATTTGTTGTTATAGCGGCAACATAAATACATAATCTGTGAAAATTTCAACTCTCTAGCTAGCTAGGTTCTTGAGATACAGCCTGGTGACAGACGGACGGACGGACGGACAGCGGAGTCTTAGTAATAGGGTCCCGTTTGGAACCCTTCGGGTACGGAACCCTAAAAAGGCAGCATGCCTAAAAATTTACAAACTGATTTAGGAACAGAATTCTTTTATAAAAAACTAAATAGAATTCTGTGCTTACATAAAATAAATCATTACCGTACTTATTCTACTAAAAAAGCCTGTATCGTGGAAAGATTTATAAGAACTTTTAAAGGTAAATTGTATAAACATTTTAATTTAAACGGTAATTACAGATGGACAGATGCCTTATCTCAATTAATAAAAAAATAAATTATACCAAAAATCGAACAATTGACATGAAACCAAATCAAGTTAATAAGAGTAATAAAAATGAAGTACTACGTAAATACACCGAATCGTTTTCAAAAACTATAATTAAAAATAGACAAAAATTCATGATTGGTGATATTGTGCGTATTAGTAAGCATAAAGGAACATTCGAGAAAGGATATACTCCCATTTGGTCTACAAAGTTATTTACAGTAAACAAAGTACTGAATTGAATACTAATCCTACAACATATCTCATAAAAGATGTGAGAGTTCGCCCTATATTGGTTTCATTTTATCCTCAAGAACTGCAAAAAAACTAAACAGCCGAATATTTATTTAGTTCAAAAAGTCTTAAAAAAAAAGGTAATCCGTTACTTGTGAAATGGTTGGGTTTACCTTCAGAAGAAAACAGCTGGATTCATAAAAATAAAGTTTTATAGACCGACATTGCTCATCTAGTGCTCATTCTTGGTTTACTAATGCTTGAAGGAAGAGTTCTCGTTAACTTATATTTTTTTAAATAATAACTGTTGTGAATATGACAAAAAAAACATCAGGTGTCTATTAAAAATATAAAAAAAGAGCTGTTAATAGTATGAAAAGGGAAAACGTCACGACAGGTGCTGGAATTAAGAAGACATTCAGGAAAATTGTTTCTATCACAAAGACACTCATTAAAAAGTTCAAACCGCAATGTAAAAAAGCTGCTATTGATCTAGCTATGGCTGTTGCGAAAGAGTTGACATCAAATTCAAACACATCTATAAATCTACCCCGTGTGATACCTGTTCCAAAGGTTGGAGTATTTTTACCTTTAGTACCAATATTTGCTGGCTTATCTGCCAGGAGGTCTTGCTGGCGGAGCAGCTGGAATAGTTCGGGCTGTAAATGCTATAAAATCTGCTAAAGAGCGCTTCCAAGAGCTTAGGAGACAGAATCAGAAAATTGAAAACATGTGTATATGCAAAGGACTATATCTTAAATAGCATGGTAATGGCTTGGGAATTTATACATAAAAAATACTAATTCAGAGGCTGCTTAAAAGAGCGCTGACTAACATTGATTTGTTGAACTACAGTAAAATTATTCCATATTTTAGAGGTGTATTCATGAGAAATACACTTCCAAAGAAACCATTTAAAATAGAATTTGGAATCATAAATCTTGATAGTTCTCAAAACTCTGGTACTCATTGGGTAGCCTATACAAAATTAAATAATTATGTAGAATACTTTGAAAGTTACGGTAATTTAAAACCACCTGATGAGTTTCTTTAATATGTAGGATCAAGTATTTATTATATTTAGGATGATGAACAAAAAAATAATTCATAATATATATGCCGATATTTATGTATTAAATTTTTAAAGTCGTTTTGGGATCATAATAAATAGCAAATACTTTAAGAAAACGAATCAGTTTATCATATAATGTCTATGAGGATAACAATCACTGGAAATAAATTCGTTCTTCGATCGGATTTCATTCCTCCGCTGATATTAGATGACAATTATGAATGTGGACTATCACATTTTTATACTTTTAATTCGATACCAAATATAAATGAAAACAATAATGTGTTTGTCTATGATAACAAAGAGATTAGAATATATCCCATAGGGCACATACAATTTGTACGATTTGCATTATTATCTCGAAAGTAAATTAAATGACTATAAATGTACTATCAAAATCAGACCAAATAATAATACCTTTACTTGTTCATTGTTTTGTTCTGAACAAATAAATTTTGGGGTAAATAATAGTTTAGGACCTCAAAAACAAAACTATAATCAAATAAATGGTATGAATCCGAGTTTCCTGTATCCATTATTCCTGTGTCTGTGATACGAATCGAATGTGGTTTATTTCAAAACTCATATGCGGACGGTTTACCTACACATACAACATTATCTACTTTCCCATAAAACAAAAACTAATTTCATCAATTACAGTTAGAATTTCGGATTTAAAAGGAAAGCTTATTAATTTTAGAAACGAAAATATTCAATTGTGTCTTCACTTGCAAAAGTTAAAATTATTATATTTAATAATTATCAAACATAAGGTTAAGCGATCCAGATGTTAGAGCAGAAAGAAACAAGGAGTTTCTTCGAGCTCTTGGATTTAAAATATGAGTATTTTCAAATAACGGATTATCCTCCATATGATAACTCAATTGAAAGTTATGAGATCTATACATATAAACCCTACAATAACAGTTTCAATGAAAATGATGAAATACGAATACCTATCCACCAACAAGATATTTATGTATTACTTTCAGCTAGTGCTATATACATCGAAGGGAAATTCTTTGTAACAGGCAAAGATGCAACAACAAAGAAAAAAGAAACTTTAACAAATAATGCCATATCCTTCCTTTTTCAAGATATGAGATATGAAATTAATGGTGTTGAAATAGATCGTAATAGGAATGTTGGTATCACAACAACAATGAAATCTTAAGCATCTATGAGTAGTGGAGAAAGTAATGCTGAAGTAATTTGGGGATGGAAAATAAATGGATTTCATGATCAAGATGGGGGATTTTGCGTTCTCTTACCATTAAATAAATTATTAGGTTTTGCAGAAGATTATCAAAAAATTATAATAAATTGTAAATAGGAACTCATACTAAATAGAAGTAATACGAATTTGAACAGTATTTTAAATGCTAAAGATGATTTAGTAGAGATGCAAATACAAACAGATCAATGGCGTATGCCACATATCAAAGTATCAGATACGCAAAGGCTTAAGTTGTTAAAACATTTGGAAAAAGATAAACCAACTGTAAAAAGATAAAACTGCGATCTGTATGAATATCCGCTCTCGCCCAAGACCACAAAACATTCGTGGGCCGTCAAAACAAGTTCCCATCTTGAAAAGCCTCGATATATCATATTTGGTTTGCAAACAAATCGAAAAAATAATAAATCAGTAGATAATACATTGTTTGATCATTGTGATCTAACGTGACGTTGTTATTAAATTCTTGCTATTATCCTTATGATGCTTTAAATTTTAAGTTTCAAGAAAACAAATACAGTATATTATACGATATGTATGTTAAATTCTGCCAGTTGTTTTATGATCTTCCATTAGACCCGTTGTTTGACATCAAATAATTCAAAGAAAAGGCGCCTATATTTGTTATTGATTGTTCAAGACAAAATGAAAATTTAAAAACAGGGCCTGTTGACGTTCGTCTAGAAATTGGAAGTGCTGTGGATATCCCGAATAATACCAGTGCTTATTGTTTAATTATTAACGATCGTCTGATCGAGTACAAGCCTCTAAGTAATATAGTACGCGAACTTACATAGGAAGTGTTAAAATTATATCAATAGCTATAGTGGGTGTTCAAAGTTATAAGACTGATGAAAATAAATTGATTCTTAAAGAACTTGCAATTGTATACAACGATCAACTTCAAGTAAATTTAGTTAAACCTCCTTTTTCGTTTTATAATCTAAGTGCTATGGAAAAAAAACATGTGAAATGGATTGAAAGAAATAGAAGAATACTGTGAAATGATGGTTATATTACTTATGAACAATATACCTAGTCGGTCCTTAAGTTCTGTCACAAGGTTTTTGATAGATAAAACTCAGCAATAAACTTTTTCTTATTCGTATTATACATTATTAAAAAGCTTATTTTATACGAATTAAATTGCAATACAATACATTTTGTACGATTATCGCAATATGACAAAAAACCTTATAACTTGAGACAATCGCGAACCCAAAACACGCCGCAACTGACAAAAATACCACTTACCACAAATTTAATAAAAAAACAGTGTTCCAGATAACCAACAAGGTTTTTTTTATTTATTCTGAAACCTCGATTTTAGACCATGCTTAACAACTAGCATTTGATTTTCTGTTAGCTTTCAGTTCCAACTGCTCCCAAAGAGAACTTTACATACTTTTTACGTTTTCAGAAAAACGTATAAAAATGATCTTGTGAACAACAAGTACACTACGTAAAATGTGAATATGAAAATTAGTTTTACCCAGACTTAGTTATCTTATGCTTCAAAATGAAGGTAACGGGTTCAGGGAGGGTTCTGACTAAAATCTCACGTAAGTTTGAAAGGTTTTAAGAGTCATGGAAAAAAGATAAAATGAATCACGTCCGTATTTTTGATTGGGTAAAAAAGTGCAAAATCTCTGAAGAAACTAGCATTTGTGTAATATGGCTTTAAGCATTTAAATCCAATAATCGTTCTAATTTATCAGTATTTAATGAGCTATCAAACCATATATAGTATTAAATAAAATAAAACTTGGTATTATTTACTATGCGGCAAAATATTTGTGACAGAACTTATGGACCGACTAGGTATAGTAGATATAAGAAAATTCTTATCCTGTGACAAAGATATTTATTGTAAGGGTTCTGAAAAAGTAACTTGGATTAATGCTATACTAGGTCGTAATAATGTTAAGAAAGTAGAAGATGTGCATTGTCCTAATTTATTAAGTTAGTATGAAAAATATAAATTATGTCATTGTATATCCAACAATATGTGCTCTCAAAAATGTAACTTTTTTAAAATAATGGTGTTTAGACAATACATTATTATAATTCAAAGATACGAATACGTTAAATTTTTATAATTCCCTAGATGAAGTTAGCTTTAAAGAGTAATAATATCAGTAAAAAACCTACTTTGACGTAGGAAATAAAATATTCCTTGAATAAATAAAGGAAAATTAAAATGATGCAAATTCTTGATTGCTTCTCCAATGGTCAAGGTCATGACATAGTTAAGGTTGAGTGGTATCAGTTTGAACAGACCGGGCAGACTGCCGCTTGTGCTGTATGTGTTTGTGGTCGTGCCAGCCTGTAGCGTACAGATTGAGATGGTGATGACGATGCAGAAATCTAAATCTTACCCTACAAAACACTTTTTTTTGCAAAACACCGACATCTGGCATTAAACCAGTTCAGGGCCCTTGATCTCATGTAGAAGCATTCTAAGGTGGTAGCATTCTGTATCGTTTGGGTGAACAGTATAAACCCTACTCAGAACGTCTTCTTTTTTGACCCCTGACCATCCTTCAACGTTCACCCCTCTCTTCCTTCTCTGGAACGCTCGCTTGTTCCAAACGTAATATGCAGGGACTTCTGAATATTGCAATGTTTTTGCAAAATCATCCCTATTACACAGATCAAAAAAGGAGAGGAGAATAGTTTTAGGAGGACTACTCAAATTGCCGCACAAGTTCTGTTCATTAAAATAAATTCTCTGTCCATTTTCTAAATGGACAGCAAGATGCACTACAGGAGGAATAGCAAAAAGAACTGAAGTGGAATCTTTGAATTCCTGGAGTGATCTAGGTTGTGGCATAATGAAATTCAGTATAACTTTTTGCCACCGCTAAAGCCTAGAGCTATAATGACTTGCTTTAGCTAAGGTTTGCATGATATATAATAGTAGTTTATGTGACTGCTACATAATGGAGGGTATTAATACTCGAGAGTGGGCTTATGAAACGAGCCGAAGGCGAGTTTCATAATAATATCACTCGAGAGTTTTAATGCCTAATTATGTACAGTTACATACACTAGTTTATCTACACACATATCATAAGCTCTCTTTGATGTGTACAGGAACCGCATGTTTGACCGGCATTGTGCAACTTCGGGCGTCAGTGTTCGAAATTTGAATGTCAGTACCAACTTCACAGATAAACTAGGGGCGGCATGCAGGCGGGCGACGGCGTTCGAAATTTGAATGTCATAATGTGTAGAAAAATTACACATTATGGTCATAATGTGTAATTTTTCAGATAAGAAATGTGTTTTTACCAAGTAGTTTAACATTATGCTGATCGTAACGTGCGGTTTTTGTACGCAGTAAAGAGGGTTTATGATACGTGTGTAGATAAATGTCATTTTGGAGCAGGTGGTGCGAAGAACAATAATGAATATAAAGAGAATATAATCACTACCGTGTATGAATAAATGTATTGAAACATACAATAAATCAATCATGACAATTTGTGCTTATAAGTACCTACCTACCTCCTTACTGAACGATACTCCCCATCGCCTGGGAGGCCGGGCTGAAACAGTTTTATCAACATTTTTGATTTGCGCGGTTGCGACTCGTGCTCTTGCCTCAACTCAGGGGTCCCCGTGACTCGACCTTCTTGTCGAGCACGTGTCCCTCTATAGTACATATATATATATAGAGATAGCAACCCGTAATTGTTGATCAGGTGTGACTTCAGACGAGCACATTGTTGATCCGAAAACGTATGTTGATCCGACCGCCTTTTGTTGATCCAATATACACCTGTAGCAACAAATGCTGCTCCGATCAGATCAACATTTGGGTCCGCGTGATGTAGTTATACAGTTGTCAAATGTTGATCTGATATACAAATCCACTCCTGCACATGTTGATCCTATTTAAATGAACCAATGGCAGCGCAGCAAGCGTGTTATTGGTCCGCAGAAACCGAGACGTTGCCGCTCCGTGCGGGTTTCCTACATATAGTGATAAGTCGATTTCTTAATATTCTGGCTTGTCTATTTGGCTGAGCTATAATTTAACATAGATCATAATTTAAAAAATGTGATAAACCTTCCTGCCTTTTATTATTTAAGGATTTCTGGCACAAATTGAATAAGAATGAAAAAAAAAAACTGAGTGCAGTTCACATGCGATAGAAGTGAAACCTTCAAAAAAATGAACTTAAATATACTAAGACGATTGTAACATTTGAAGAGTAGGTTAATTGTAGGGTTTAGCTAACTTTTTGTAGTCTTTTTAGTTTTGTTTTCTTTTTTTTTCGATATTCACGACAATGTGTCAGGGATATCCATAATTGATTTGTTTTTCCGGTGAATCTTTTGTGATATACGGGTACGCGCCCCCGGCCTCCCGAGCTACCACCAACTCTGTCTTCCGAGAAAGTGGTATCCTTAAATCCTACCCTCATGTTCCTACCTAAACACATCCTTTTTCTCCTCACCCTCCTTTCCCCTTTCCAATCCCCTAAACCCCACCAACCAGTACTGGACCAGCGTGGTGGGTTTACGGTCTAAATGAACCTACCTATGAGTGTACACACACAACCCCGGCCCCAAGTTCCCGGCGCCTCCAGTGGCGACGACGGTAGCCGGACTAGCCGGAAGAATCTCCGGGCGAGAGCGATCCCCCGTCAGACGACTATGGCACACACGAAAATGGACTCCGATACATTGAACATTCTAATCTTCAATGTTCGCACTTTGACGGAAGATGCCAAACTCATAGAGTTAGACAATGCACTGAAAGATATCAAGTGGAACATTGTAGATCTTGCAGAAACTAGAAGGTTAGGAGAGCAAACTGTCGAAAGAGACAATGGTATATTCTATCATTTCGGACTCACCAGCGGGTTATACGGAGTTGGGTTCCTGGTGGCTGAGAAGTGGAAGGATAATATCATTGAATTTATCAGCTACTCGGACCGGATCGCTGTCCTCAAATTTCGAGTGACGCAGAAGCAAACTCTAACAGTGATCCAGGCTTACGCTCCGACAACAAAGCATAGCGACGATGCAATAGAAGAATTTTATGACCTTATAAATAAGGCTTGCGATGAACAACGTGGGACTTGGAATATAGTCCTGGGTGATTTCAACGCCAAAGTCGGGATAAGGCAAGAACTGGACAACGATGATATACTTGGACCACACGGGCTGGGAAGCTGTAACGATCGTGGCACTCGTTTGATCCAGTTTGCCTTTGGACAGAGCCTCAAAATAAGTAACAGCTTCTTCTTTAAAAAGCCTCAGCCTCGCTGGACCTGGCGCTCTTTCGATGGAAAAACTAAAAATGAAATAGATAACGTACTGTCACCAGATCAATCTATAGTAAAAGATATATCCGTTCTAAATCAATTCAAATGTAGTTTCAATCATAGATCTGTTCGTGCAAGGATATGTCTCAACACAAAAATTCTCCAAAAAAAAATATTCACCAAACAAATTAAAAAACTTAACCGCAGTAACCTTACACTTAACGCAAATGCTTTTAACTTGGAACTGACAAACCAGTTTGCAAATCTCAATGTTGACATAGACGACGAAGAAACTCAATTAAAAAACATACAAAACGCTATAAAATCTGCTAGCAATAAATTAAGACAAGATAGACCCTGCAAATTCAAATTGAGTGCATCAACTAAACTTCTCATAGGGGAAAGAGAATCCCTAGAGAAATGCTCCAATCAATATTACCATTTCGACAGACAAGTAAAGCGTAACATCAGAAAATACATGAGAACATTTAATACAAATTTGGTGCAAACAGCGATAGAAAATAACACCTCGCTCCGAGTTGCCAAACAAGGAATCTCGAAAGGTAAATCCTGGATTACAAGGCTTACAGACGAGAATGGTCAACAACAAGGAAGTAGAGACAAAATAATAGAAATTTGCACCAAATTCTACATAAACCTATACTCAGATATAACAAAACCAGACCACATTTCAAACATAATACACAGTTGCCCTGATTCTATCCCTTTCATAAACGCCACAGAAGTAAATTTTGCCCTCAAAAATATGAAATATAATAAAAGCCCTGGAGAAGACGGAATAACTACCTTAGAAGCCTTAAAATTCGGAAGATCAGTATTGCTACCACATATAACTAATATTTGCGACACTATTCTTTTGAAAGGAAAACTCCCTACTAAATTATGTCATTCCAACATTATTCTGCTGCATAAAAAGGGCGATAAAAGTGATGTAGGAAACTATAGACCTATCAGCCTCATATCACATTTTTACAAAGTTTCTATTAAAATAATAGAAAACCGCATAGCTGGTCAGCTTGACTCTCATCAACCCCCAGAACAAGCCGGATTCCGCCCCGGCTTTTCCACCACAGATCACCTCCACACCCTTATCAAATCATAGAGAAAAGCAATGAATTTAATAAGACCCTTTATCTTGCTTTTGTCGACTATTCCAAGGCTTTTGACAGCATTACACATTCATCGATATTTTCTGCATTCCACAACCAAAATATCCATCACACTTAAATTAGCATTCTGGAAAGTATTTACCAAAATAGTACAGCCGATATAAAATTACATCTAGCCGAACCATCATTCCCCATAGAGAGAGGCGTCAAACAGGGAGACCCGCTATCTCCGAAGCTGTTTACCTGCACCCTCAAGGAAGTCTTCAAGAAACTGGCGGTCCCGTGGGCAGACCGAGGCATTGACGTTGGTGGCAGAAGACTCACTAACCTTCGCTTCGCCGACGATATTGTCCTGTTTGCCCCATCTGCACCCGAGCTCCAGCGTATGTTACAGGATCTCAGCAATGCAAGCCTTGAGGTTGGACTGAAGATGAATCGTTCAAAAACCCAGGCCATGACTAACAGAGTCAACGTAGGGTCGAGGTAGATGGGCAGGAAATACATTATGTCGATGAGTAGTACATTTACTTGGGCCAGATAGCCTCCTTCGAAAACAGGCAGGATAAAGAAATCGATAGACGCATTTCTAACGCCTGGAAGAGCTACTGGTCCATGAAGGAGCTTATGAAGGGTAACCTTCCGCTGACCCTCAAGCGCAAGCTCATCGACATGTGTATCCTGCCTATCCTCAGCCATGGTCTTTGACCGAACTTCAGAAGTCCAAACTCAAGGTTTGCCAGCGAGCAATGGAGCGCAGCATCCTAAGTGTTCGTAAGACGGACCGCATAAGGAACGCCACACTGCGCTCCTTAACTGGCATCGCTGATGTGGGTGCACAGACCACTAAGCTAAAGTAGAACTGGGCCGGCCACGTAAGTCGCATGCACACAGATAGATGGGAGAAAATCGCCACTAACTGGGTGCCACAGGACGGATACCGGCGTAGAGGCAGGCCTAAACGGAGATGGCGGGACGACCTCGACAAGTTTTTGCCGGGGTGGTCGGAGGTGGCACAGACCAGGGAAGTGTGGACGAAAGAGGGGGAGGCCTTTGCCCAGCAGTGGGACACCTTAATGCCTAGTTAAAAAAAAAACACGACAATAGTCTGCGTTTAATTTCGGCATATATATTCGAAAAATGTTTTTATTGAACTATGAAATGATTATTTAAATGATACACGTGTACAATACACGACGGTTGTTGTGATGCTTTTTCCGAAGCTTTGTAATACGCAGGCGCGTACACACACGTACTAACTCACGTACAACGCTCGGACTTGATCGTATGCTTTCGCCGGACCCCAAATCCGGCGCAAGAACCCCCACTATATCTCGGTATACACTACAGGAAAGTGTACGAACTTCGATCATATACAGCCAAGAAACAGAATCAAGTTCAAAATCACGTCAAAAACTGTCCTTCGCTCGTTGCGAGTGTTTGCGTGTGGTAGCCAAAAATTAAACCAAAGATCATACCTACTTAAAGTTTTTGAAATACTACCCTATGACGTTTGACATACCGTTGTAACGCGTTGTATTTCCAATGCCAGTGTTTGGTGGACATTTCAATATGCGAGCGCATCGTGGCTCATAAAATGTATTGCCACCGCCTTACAATGGAACAGGGCGTCTGTGGAGTAGTGAAATAGGCAATGTTAAAGTTACGTTTTGGACGTAATAATTTATAGGTATGCTTCTAGCAATATTTTCATCTATCAACAATGTACATATACAAACAATATACAGAAAAAGTAATATCCAATAAATTAAGAGATCAAACTGGATATCTGATTAAATGATAATGGTGGATTTTATGTGCGGGTTTTTTTTTTCAAGACCCTCGAGTGGGGTATAAAAATAAAGGGCTTTAAAAGAAGATTACGGAAAAATATACAAATCTTGCATAAGCTATAAAATATAAACTGTAGTTTTATACTAAGTACCTATCTACAGATTTTTCCTAGTTTTGTACTAAAAAGCAGGAAAATGGCAATGATAATAAAAATAACGTAAAATGGTAATCCTCCCTCATTTAAATCTCATTCAATTTAACAATGTACTGCAATCATTTTATCGAATCTCAATAATTACGCTAAGTATTATCTTCTTGTTTTTAGTGCATTTTAGTAAACCACAGTCGGGTTTGTAGTTTTTTTTAATTACGTCACTTTAGACATCTTACAGAAAAGCCCTGATTGGGAGTGTAAATGGAAAAAGGTGAATTTAAACAAAGTAGGTTACAATTGTTTAAAAATATATATTTTTATGTACTTTGACAGAAATTAAGCTTATTAAACACTTCTCGTTTAGAAGAGCTTTTTTTCTTAATATTTTCTTTTTTGCAAATCTACATATTTCCTAAGCAAACCACACTTGAATCATTTGGTTTAAAATATTTATCTTATTTATCTTAAAATATATATATGCCGCCAGTTTTCTCTTAATAATAATAAAAACATTTATTTTCAGAAAACACGGTTCCATAGTATTGTTAGTACAAAAAGAGATTTTCCTAATCTATGTTAGTTACACCTTAGAATAAAATAAAAATAAATAAGAAAGCAACTTATGGCGGATAACGAGGTAGAGAAGAGGCCTGTACCCAGCAGTGGGTAGGTGTGGGCTGATTGATGATGATGATGAGCCTATTTATCCAGCTAGGTGCCGGTCACCACCTTTATCCAGTGCTTTAAAATAGGTCCATCGACCCTATCTGCTATAACAGTCAGGATACCGCTGGTGCTGCCGCGAACTCTCTGCATTAGTGAGGCCACGCGTTTTCTTATTATTGCATGAAACCCGTCCGTGCGGGCTTCTGCAAATATGCCTGACGCACTACAGAATCGCGGCAACCCCAGCAGCATCCTAAATCCGTTATTGTACTGGACTCGAAGGGCGTTTATGGACTTTTGAGTATAGCTGACCCACAGGCTGCTCGTGTAAAAGGATTGGCAGTAAGCCTTAAACAAAGTAATTTTTACTTGATGTGTGCAACGAGGAAACCTGCGCGCCAGCATGTTCACCCTCACCTGGTCGTCTCTCAGGTCATTGGTTACAATGTGTCCCAGATATTTTAAGCTTGTAACACTCAATAACTCCTGACCGTACAATTTTATAGGAGGCACATTACTAGGCAACTTAGTTCCCTTCTTAAATATCATTACTTCAGTCTTTTTAACATTATATCGTAATCCATGGGTCTCAGCATATGACTCACAAGTACTTAAAAAAAAGATTTCTCAATCCTCTCACTGATGGACTCAGCAGCACCATGTCATCGGCATAGCTTATGTTATTCGAACTTTTCCCACTTACATAGCAACCTGCATGCATGCTGTTGAGCCCACCAATGAGATTATTTACATATAAGTTGAAAAGCTTCGGAGACGTGAGTCCCCCCTGTCTCGCTCCGCATTCCAATTTGTACTTTTCAGAGTAAGCACTCCCCCACCTGACTCTGTTCATCTGATGGCCATACCAATATTTAAGTATATTTACAGTTTCCATCGGTAGGTTTGCTTCTCGACACTTATCCCACAGTATATCACAAGAGACTAAATCGAAGGCCTTCGAGAGATCTAAAAAATATTAGTGTTTCTTTCAGTATAGTATCTTACAGTGTGCTTGAGAGCCAGTATCGCACTTTCTGTAGACAATCCAGACCTAAACCCAAATTGTCCATCATTAAGCTGGAGATGCTTATCCAGTTGGTCGTCAAGCAAGCCATCAAATACTTTAGCCAGTACCGTTGCGAGTGAGATAGGTCTGTAGTTGTTAGTATCTGATACGTCTCCTGTCTTGTTTTTTACTATAGGTACCACGATAGTCTCCATCATATCCTGTGGGAGATATTCAAGTTTCATACAAAACGTATAGAACATTGACAAAATTCTGGGGAGATGAACTCCCGCGTGCTGTATATGTTCAATGCTGAGCCCGCCATGCCCGGGTGATTTTCCACGTGTCATGTTGTTTACAATGAAAGCCACTTGTTTGGTTGTAAAACTAGTCTTATTGTCCCGTTCACAACAGCGCTCAACACTGATCACACTGTGCTTTGGCACTAAGGGTGATTCCACTTTAAAATGTTTACAGAATAGGTCAGCTATATCCTTCGGTTCTACTATACCATTTACAGATACTGGTAAACTTGTTTTGGGGTTTAACTTTTTAGTACATTCCCAAAAATTAGAAAAGTTTTTTGCCTGTCGATGTGTCGCTATTAGGTCCATTTTGATCTGTTCCTGATTATTTTAGCACCATTTGAGCTTGGATTTGAAAACTTTTCTACTGTCACACATTTCTTGGTAAATAGGCCCTAATTTAGGCTTGCCGTAGTCAATCCATTGTTGAAACTTCAGTCTGGCAAGTGAATGTGACTCTCTAACATGTCTATTCCATCCTGTAACATACTTTTTCTTAACTGGATTTTTATTACGGCTGAGCATTGCTGATTCACTTAGAACATTTACAATTAAACTATACATATCGTCTATAATATTTCTATGACTAATGTTATCACAACCGTTATCAGTACATTGCCTAAATTCCTCCGGAAAGTCAATTTCCCGTAGTTTAGTATGACACAAACTAGAATATGCACTTATCTCCCCCGGTTCTCTACTACCCCATCTTACCCCAGTGCACTCGCCATAACTATTACTAACTAGCTTTTTTCTTATCACACCTAAATTACAATAGAACATTATAGGGAAGTGATCAGAACAAAACACATCATACTTCACTTCAACTTTAGTAATAGTACGGTGAGCTGATTGCGTCGTTAAACAGTGATCTAACCACCGTCTGGTCCCGTGAGCCTCACTGATATATGTATAAGTTCCCGAGTCTATACCTAAATACTCAAAGTCCGCACAAAGCCATTTTTGTTCGGTACAAAATGACAGCATTTCGTTACAGAAGGATGTATAAGGATGCGCGTTAAAGTCACCTAAGATAAATACTGACTCACTTTCACAACTTTCTATAATTGCACTAAGTTCACTTAAACAGTCGCTAAATTCCGCTAGGTTGTCCGGCGCCTCATACGGCATATACACACACAATATTACTAAAGATTGGTTACACGTAGTTATTTTAATACCGGTTATACGCACATTATTACTGTTAATTACTTGAACATGATGAAACATACTTTTTCGCCATAAAATTGCCACACCACCGTACGGTCTTCCTTTCAGTATGCCTGTAGATAAGTCGACCGCCGATTTGCCCGTAAATTCAAAATCTTCGTCTATGTTACTTAGATAAGGTATGTCGTACGGTAGCAGCCAAGTTTCTTGTAGCGCTATTATATCTGCCTCCTTACATAGCGATTGCAGACAAAACGTCGCGCTTTTGGCCGATTTGCAGTTATAACTAATTATCCTGGTCTGGCTTAAATCCGTTGTTGCTGTTACTGTGGTATTGTTACTGGCCATTTTTAGTTTCGTTAAATATAACCGTGCCTTCATCTACGTTGTCATTGACTACTTTTCTGAAAATGAAATATCTTCGAAAGAATATATCACAGGGCCATAGTTCATCGTCGTCAAATAAAGACAGTTTTTGGTGAGGTACATAAATTTTATAAGAATCATAGTCCTTTGACTCTTTCGTATCTACTTTTTCCGGTCGGACCACAACGTTTGTCTTTTCAAGTATATATTTACTTATATGCTCTGTCTTTGTCTCCTTGGAAACGTTGTACTACAATACAATACAAGGGTACTCTTTTCTCTGCCGCCTTAAACAAACACGTCTCATCGACACGAGCATTGCCTTTTCTATCAGTGAACCGTGACTGATTATTAGGCTTCTTTCTATGCCTCACGACCTGTATCCAGCCTCCACCACAGTCACTGTTTTGAGTATTTAGCGTCGTCGTCTTGCTATCAGTGCATGATGATGATGTCCTGACGGCGCCAGCCGTGGTTTGCGTAGTGATATCATAACTCGCTTGCTTAGAAACAGCTGTTGGAGCGAGCAACACAGACTGCGACGCCGCTGACGCATAGGTAACCAGCGGCGGCGGCACGGGGAGCGGCGGCGGTAGCTGCGCCGGCGGTGATCGCCTACTCTCGACACTTTGTTTCGATGTTATGCTCTCGGGTGACTTAATATTTGCAGTGTGGGGTAGGCCCTCCGGTCCGCTAGAATTATATACAAAGTTGTCCTGCTTGCAATAAGCGCCTCTTTTTTGATTGACAAAGGGCGCACTATTGGGGGCTTCGGTCTTCTTTAGCAATTCTATTTCTGCTTTTAAACTGTCAATGTCGGTTACAGTTGCATATTGAGTCTGATTGATGCAGTTCTCCTGTATGTCACGAAGATCTTTTTGAATGACAATGATGTCCTTCAATAGCCTGGTGACATCCACATGATCAAAAGAAACAGGCGGCAATTTGTGGCAAATTGTGTGTTCCCGCGCCACAAATATGGGAAGATCTTCGGGATCCGTTTCTTTTATCAGGGTGATTATGTCATCCATATCTCGCTTAGTTTTACCTCCTCGTTTCCTGATTGTCTTGCGTTTTGACACAGACTCGAATAGCAATACTTTTGCCTGGTTTATATCATCCTCCGTGAAAGCAGTTGAGCAAATGCGGACTAGACTCTCCTCGTCCATGACGTCCACTTTATTTATCACAAATGCCAACACTTCATTAATAACGATGTTACAACTAGAACATTTTAGCAGGTTCGGCAACATTGTTGCTTCCCTGCAGTCGCGTATTGCACGCGCACAAAACGACCTTTCCGTAGCACGATCCGCGCAGAACTGATGATCTTAAGACTTCATGTTTTGGAAATCTGGAATAATAATGTTGTATATGTAATGTAATGATGATGATGATAATTGTTGCAAAACTAATGCATAAAATCATTATTATCAAAATTAAGCATAATCTTACTGCTAAAAGCTTATTTAAATAAAAACGGGGAAAAACCTATTGGTCGGTACCAATAGGTTTTTCCCCGTGCTAACCGTACTAACCAAATACAAGGTGACATTTAATTAGCTGACCATATTTTGGGGAATGATAGTACCCATTATTATGAACAACTTTCCCCAAGCAACATATGGTCGTAAACGAAGAAAATTTTTGGGTCTCCCATAGTTACTTGTAATCAGCTGATCGGGTCAATGTACTGAGGGACGAAAAATATTTTTCATTTGCGACCATATGTTACTTTGGGAAAGTTGTTCATAATGATCGGTGCTATCAATCCCCAAAATATGATCAGCTAATTAAATGTCACCTTGTATATTTGGTTAGTACGGTTACTAACCAAATATATTTTTTAGACTTTGATGTTAATTATATGTAGATATTAGTTATTAATTATAAACATTATGTAAAGCAAAAATAAAAATAGGCGCCAAACTTTCTCAACACAACATGTCAAAAACGACTCCATTCATTCGGCGAGGAACTCTGTTCCACCCAACGCATTTATTAAAATATTTATTCTAAAATTACGTTAATAGGTAAGATTGAGGGTGAATTCAGCCCCAATTCTTTTACGTTATAAAACTTATAATTGTTACTTACCGAAGATACGACACACCATGTTGTTTCAATATATGATTGGTATCGTTTTAACACTTTTTGACGGATCACTTCGGCATGTTGTCTCAATAGCAAACCACACGCGACTGCTAGCGAAACTGGGTACGAAGCAAGCACCGCACAAAGAGGAGATCGTAATATATGAAACACTGTATAATGCTTGCTATCTCATTCTCTGGCACGTTAAATCGTATGGAGTTATGTATCTGTCTCTTTTTACTGTCACTTTTTCGTTTCATAACAATCCAGATCACAACGATGCTAAAGAAGTTTTCACTTCAAAAATCTACACCTGATTTCTAAAAGATTTGAAGGTAAGTTTTAAGGTATATATTTGAAGGTAGGTACAATCGGCAAAGAAGTTCGGTTTGCAGGGCACACAAATGCCACTCTTTGTGTGCGTAACGTTGCGACACGAATCGCTGACTTGAATGTGTGTGCGTTACATTGGTCGTCACAGCACAGTCACAGATATTATAATACTGTCTGAGCATACAATCACTATGTGTCTTCGTTGAATATAAGACTAGTTTTTACCGCTTCCTACAGAGTGGACGATAGCCCAACGGGTTAGATGCCAGACTAATGACTTTGAGGTATTGAGTTCGATC
This sequence comes from Argyresthia goedartella, assembly GCA_949825045.1. Taxonomy (NCBI): domain Eukaryota; kingdom Metazoa; phylum Arthropoda; class Insecta; order Lepidoptera; family Argyresthiidae; genus Argyresthia; species Argyresthia goedartella. The sequence continues at coordinate 21,587,834 of OX463810.1, forward strand.
CTCTATCAAGGAGGGAAAAAGCATGGTGATGTTTTTTTTTAGATACTTTTTAACTTCTCTTGAGAAGTTATTATAATAGGTCTGAAAATTGAAATAGGTAATTTTGTGTTTTCTTTACGTTTTAAGACCTGGAGAATCATTTGCAATCATTTTTAGAGTGATGTCTGTGTGTGTGTGTGTGTGTGTGTGTGTGTGTACGTACGTATGTACGTGATCAAAATTATGGAATTCGTTTTCTCAATAACTACTGGACCGAATCGCTTTGATGACCATATCAATCGATACGCCACGTCATGACTTAGATCTGAAAGGAGTCTAGAAAAAATCGGTCCAGCGGTTCGTTTTTTATTTGTAAAAAACTGACTTTTTTGAACACGCAACGTTAATTTTGTATGTAATTCCAAGTATTGAGGGGTAGATGTGGGTTTTTGAGGGTGCTGGTTTCGAATCTTTCATCAGTTTTTTAAAATTCAAAATGGCGGACCCACTATGACGTCATCTTTTTCGTTAAAAAAAGAATTCTTCTCAAGAGAAGTTGCTTGTACGGTGTACAAGCAACTTCTCTTGAGAAGAATTCTTTTTTTTAATGTTTCGATACCTAGAAAATCATTTGAGAATTATTACTGGAATATCTAGCGACGTTCCTACCTATCCCACCTCTCCGATCCCTACCTGTCCTTAATGCGATGAATTAAAAAAAAAAACAATTTTTTAACATTACACAATAATTAATAAATTTTATCGAATTTAAAGAATTTTCACGAAAAAGATGACGTCATAGTGGGTCCGCCATTTTGAATTTTAAAAAACTGATGAAAGATTCGAAACCAGCACCCTCAAAAACCCACATCTACCCCTCAATACTTGGAATTACATACAAAATTAACGTTGCGTGTTCAAAAAAGTCAGTTTTTTACAAATAAAAAACGAACCGCTGGACCGATTTTTTCTAGACTCCTTTCAGATCTAAGTCATGACGTGGCGTATCGATTGATATGGTCATCAAAGCGATTCGGTCCAGTAGTTATTGAGAAAACGAATTCCATAATTTTGATCACGTACATACGTACGTACACACACACACACACACACACACACACACAGACATCACTCTAAAAATGATTGCAAATGATTCTCCAGGTCTTAAAACGTAAAGAAAACACAAAATTACCTATTTCAATTTTCAGACCTATTATAATAACTTCTCAAGAGAAGACTTTGAGGTATTGAGTTCGATCCTCTATCAAGGAGGGAAAAAGCATGGTGATGTTTTTTTTTAGATACTTTTTTTTAATTATTATTGATCAGACCAAATATTTATTCTAGATTAAGGGCCGGTTTCACCACTGCTGATGAAGCCTATCTGCCAGTTAAACTTAGATTTTTGTATGGCGTTATTTGACAGATAGGCTTTATCAGCATGTGGTGAAACCAGCCTTATTTTTTTCATAATAAAACAAAATTATATTTCGTCCTAATAATAATTTATTACTAGTTTGTTATAATAAACTACACTTAATTTACTTATTTTAGTTTTAGTCAGACAAGGACAGATGTCGCAGTTGATGATATATAAGCTATGAATCAACATGCTAAGCAATTAGAAATTATGTGATAACTTCTAACCTGAAGTAGCAATAACATCATAGACATATAAATCACCTTATCTTATGATAACACAAAGCTTTCACATATTAATGGTTATGTTTTATTTAATATCTTAGTGGAGCTCCTTCTCTTACTATTATTTGTTGTAGTCTACTTCTCATGCCAGTGACCATATTCCAACACATGTCAGTGCCTCGCATTATCTCCCAGGTTGAAGTAACAACTTCATCTAAATTAGACCTAGATCTCACATTCGATGGATCCCAATTGAGCACCATATGTCCCCATAGATTTTCGATGGGGTTTAAATCAGGGCTTTTAGAAGGCCAGTCAATAACTGTCAAGGATTCTTGCTTGTTAAACCATTCTTGCACAATATGGGCGCGATGCACAGCGCAATTGTCATGGACAAAGTATATATGCTCATCCGGATATACAGTTCGTACGGTTGGTAACATGACGTTCTGTAAAATATCCAAGTATCCTTGAGCAGTGTTGCGAGCACTCACTTGCACTAATTCACCGGGGCCCATCGACGACATCCATCCCCAATATCCCAAAGTAATACGGCCACTACACCTGCACGGTAGAATGTTTGCTAAACTATATCGTTCATTATTTCTTCTCCACAGTATTTTACGCCCATCCTTGTCTGATCTAAAAGTCTTTTCATCACTAAAAACAACAACATTATTACACCAATCAAAGTCCAAATATTCACGGGCAAACCGCACTCTGTCTTCACGATGCTCATTAGACATCATAATCTTCTTCGCTGGTCTCCGACATCTTAAACCATCAGCTCGTAAGTGATTGCGAACTGTTTGTAGTGTTACATTATGAAGTGTCGCCGTAGACCGGGTGCTGGCAAACGGATTGCTGTTATGCGCTGCAATGATGTCGCGATGGCGATCAGATGCAGCTGTGTAGGCTACAGGCTGTGGGCCTGGTCGACGACTTTCAACATGTCCAGAATCTGCATACCTATGAACCCACAGTTGCACTGTTCTTCTCTGTAAAATAAGAAAAAAATACAATGAAGTAGTAACACAAGGTATAATTATAATCATAATTTATAAAAAACCTTCAAATTTATTTTTTATATGCATAACTCACCGATATCATTAAACGTCGTGCTATCTCGCTAATTGAAATGTTTTGTTCATACAAAACAATGATTTCCGCCTTTTTAAAAGTGGATAGATGACTTTCCATGATAGATAACAAATCTCAATCACAATTTACAAGGAACGAAATGCAATACAACTAATGCTGAGAGCGCGCAGACGCAAAACAATTTTAAAGAGGGTAGCTGTTACATTTTAAATAAAGAAGGTAGACTATGGCCTTTTTACCGGGCAAGTTTACAACTCTTCGAACTCTAGTTTGGTTAAACAATTGTAATCAATTTATATTCGATGCTATGTGAATTTAATAATACTCGTAGCTTCTAAAAAATAATTTCCTTTGAGGGATCGAACCTTTATCTACATATCGTAATTCTAGCACCTAATCCACTAGGCTATCGACTACTTTGCATAAAGCTGTGAAAACTTGCGTCATAATCAATGAATGTATGGGATCAGAAAAACGCACACAGACGCGACATTAACACGAATACTGTGTTAGTGTGCATTGCTAATCGTAGCTATTGGCAACGTTACGCACACAAAGACTGGTGTTTGTGTGCCCTGCAAACCGATCTTCTTTGTCGTGTGTACCTTAAACGGTGTGGGTAAATGAACTCATATCCTATTAAACAAACGCGCGCGTACGGGTGGGCAATGATATCAAAAGTGACAGTACCTATCAATTATCAATTCAAAGCTATCTGAATAGGGTACAAATTGTTACTTGGCAACATTTTACTCACCATTTCATTGTTTTTTACCGCCTTGCCACATCCGAATTATTGTTTTAGGGTCATCAACTCATCACATCAGTCACAAACACCATGCTTTAAAGTCCATTTTTATTGTAATCAGTAAACCATTATACCTAATAGGGTGAAGATAATCAAACCCATGTCCCCGGCACGGCACTGCCTCAGGATCCTACTAATTAGGTTCTACTAACCTACTGGACGCGCGTGCATTCCAGGTTCAGCTCTTAGGAGGAGGCAAGGAAACTATCGGTAATACTGATTATCGTTATCAACACTATCCTTTCAGCTGGTTTAACGCGAGCGCACAAAATTAGGTTAAGTTTGCGAAAAGGGCACCGATTGACTGACTTTCCAGTCGGCAAGAGATGGATCAACAATTATACAGAATTCCAATGGATCTACTTTTACATTAGTTACTGATATAAACTTAACAATATATTTAGTATAAGAAGTCTATAAGAAGCTAGCTTATATCTAGGGTCAGCAAGTCACAAAATAAAATAAATATCCGATCCGGCTTTCAAATATAGGGGAAATATCTCACAAGTAACCCTAGATAAAAACATAACGTTTATATCAGTAATAAATGTAAATATTTGAGGAAGGAGTCAGAAACAGTACATTTTCTATCTCCTTCACCTCGAGACAGAGAGAGGAACCTACCTACGTAGGTCATTGGCGCGCAAATAGTGTATGAGTTATGGATAGAATGAAACCAAAAGTATGTTATTAGGAGTAGGTATTTAGTAAGTATATCCATTGTTTTTTTAGGGTTCCGTACCTTAACCTCTGCGAATCCGAGCCCCCGGCGCGAAACAGCTAGGATCCGCGGCATATTTTGAGCCCACCCGCGCGCGGCACTTGACTGACGTATCAAGTGATTCTGTTGGAATGGTAACTCTTAGAACTATACGAATTGTAGATCTGAGTAGCTAATGAAACCCTCTCTTAGTTTATGCGAAAAAAATGTCACTGTGACCTTAATTTATTTTTGTACCGACATGAGAATCACCGAATTCTATGAAAATGTTCCCTCTCGACACAAATCTAGCCGACATGAGAAAAACATCGACAAATATACATGTTGTTTGATACCTACGTAATCTACACAAGATAACCTTTTCAAAACAATAAAAACATTAGTGTGTTCTTATAGAAACAATTCAATATTCACCATAAAAGCTCAGAAAAGATCAGTCAAAAATCGCGTGCGAGAAAAAGTGATTTTGTTTTTTCCAGTCTGAATATTTTTTTCAACGAAATACCACAGACAAATATGTTCATGGTAGAGTTTGACTAATGCCGCATTTACACTTGCCAAGCATGCCAACATTATGCACTAAAATTGTACCAAAATACTGGTTTGTAAACACAGCGTCACCCGCGGATCAATAACCGCATGTTAACCAACGGTATTTTGACTTTGCAGCTATTGATGCATTCGGATACTGAGAGGTTAATCCCTCACGGAACACAGACTTGACGGTAAGACATTTTCCCGTTATAGGTTTTGAATTGTATTGCCATGGCATGAGGTTCAAAATCGGGTCGGAGGCCGGGTTTTCCGTCTGTTTTTCTGCCAAGACCATCTTTTTAAGGAATGTGTGTAGATATATAATTATAACATAAATAACAATAAAAGTAGCCCATTAATGTCCCCATTTCAAGACCAAATTGGCGATTTGTTAGTGAAGGGGCAAATTCGAAGTACCCGTAACCGACGAGCTTGCATGAAGAGACTTATGAATGTTGAGGAAGTGAGAGATGTATGCCAGGATCGTAGCAGGTGGAGGTCTTTGGTAGAGACCATAGACGGAAGAGGGGTAGGCAGAGGCCTACCCCTCTTCCGGGAAATAGGCGTGAGCATATCTATGTATGTATGTAATATCCCCACCGAGCAGCACAGGCCTTTACCCGGATACGATTAAGATTAAGCCATACTCCATCACGCTGGATCAGTGCGGGTTGATGGTGGGTTTGACGAACACGTAGCGATAGTAACCGGGACCCACAGCTTAACGTGTCATTCAAAACACTGAACTTAAGATAGATTAATTATCTCATTGTTCAGGTTTCGAACATGCATCTTCTGTGTGAGAAGCAAGCGTGAAACCTATTAGACCATGGAGCTGCAGCGTGAAATCCATTAGACCTCGTAGCTACAAGCGTGTATTAAGTAGAAATTAATATTGATTAATCAAGTTCTCCAGAAGTTGTATAAAAATATACAAATAGGTCGTAAATGTGTTATTATTGCTACTTATACCTTTTAAAATATCTACACATTTTTTTATAGGTACCTTTCTAACAAAAGTTTTTTACATGTGAATCTCTTCTTTCGTCTTCACATTCTTTTGTGAATTCTTAGATAATTGAAGTAGAGTTTGATGATCGTTATTACCACTGAAGACAAAATCACTACGTGATAACTGATAATATATTATAACTCGTGGTACCTACTAATCGTGTAGATGTTATAAACTTAACCTCTAACCAACCTAACCCCATTTTGAGGCACGGGATTTTGAACCTGATGCCATGGTAATAAAATTAAAAAAAATATATGGGAAAATGACTGCGATCGCAATCATGGGTCGTTGAGGGGTTAAAATATCGTTCTTCCAGTGTAGGAAGATGGTAGGGAACGGATGGGGACTCCAGCCCAAAATATGTCGATGGATGTATATGGCTGTGGTGCCCATCATCACATACGGCTCCCTGGTATGGTGGCAACGAACAACACTATGCACAACTACAACACAACTACAGCAGTTCCAGAGAATGGCATGTGTGGCCATGACAGGCTGCATGAGGTCAACGCCATCAGCGGCACTGGAAATCATGCTAGGCATAGCACCATTGGACTTATTCGTACAGCAGGAGGCCAAATCGGCGGCCATAAGGCTATACAGTACTGGACAATGGAAAGGACAAATAGCAGATAAAGGACACTGCACAATTCTAGAAAAAGCATTCGGGGAAGTACCGGAAGCCATTATTGGAATTGATCGCATAAAAACAGAGTTCCTATTCGGTAGGAAATATGAAATCACAGCCAAGGGCTTGGAAACACTAACAATACCAAATCACAAAAGCATAACATTATACAGTGATGGCTCAAAGAAAAGCAAGAACACAGGCGGAGGTCTTTTCTCGCCGGAGCTTGACATTAAACTTTCCCTATGCTTCGGAAAGGAGACAACAGTGTTTCAAGCTGAAACACTGAGTCTCCTACACGGGGCAATGCACTTGATAAATGATGCAGAGGGGAATGACATAACCTTTAAAACGGACTGCGCAGCCCTACTAAGCTCACTAAAAAGACCGTTGACAAAATCAAAACTCATACTAGAATGCCACAAGGCACTCAACAGGCTAGGGGTGAGAAAAAAAAGGTCACAGTCCAGTGGGTAAAAGGTCACCAGGGTGACCAAGGCAAGGGGAGGCAGACAAGCTAGCAAAATTAGGGGCAGACAGGCCAGCAATCGGCCCTCCACCATTCTCGCCCTTATCAGCGGAAGCTCTACGAAAAAGGCTCAGAGAAGCCACAGTACAGCAACAAAACCTATTATGGTCTAGCAGAGAAGACTGCAAAAACACAAAACTTTTTATAGACAAGTATAACCATAAATTTACGAATTACTTAATGAGACTGCCATGCAGTAAAATAAAAATACTAACAAGCCTTATTACAGGCCATTGAACACTAAACAAACACTTGACAATTACAGGTGCAACGGACAGTCCCCTGTGCAGGGGGTGCATGGAAGTGGATAAAACAGTAGAGCACATGCTACTGGCATGTCCATCCACAACAGTAACCAGGATGGCTATCCTAGGTGGCACAACAAAAACCGACGAGCTCCTAGAACACCCAGGCCTCCTTCTCCATCTGGTGCAGGAGTTGGGATGGCTGAAGTAGATGCACAGGCGAAGGGGACATGCACAAAGGCCCCGCTGAAGTGGGCCAGGTGCAGGCACTACAACCCCCTTGTAGAAGAAGAAGAAGAAGAAGAGGGGTTAAAAAAACTAATGTCATGCTCCATTTACAATATCCATTGTTATATGATTCATATTCTCATTAGATAAATACAAAATAGGTACTACGTGGTGGTGAGCCAGATTAGTTTGGTTAGGTAGGCAGGTATACGTCATCTTACGTCAAATAGGTATTATATTATTATGTAGGTTCTCATTTATTTATATGTGTAAATATGTAAGTAATTTATTATAAATATATTAAAGTTACTCTGATGTTTAGTTTTTTTATATGTTGTGCATAATAGGTCTATCCCTTCGCATGAAACTATTTTTCCCTGTCAGCCCTGGGTTTGCTGGAAGAAATCTCTATATAGAGATAAGCACGCCTTTGTTTACTAACTATGTTTGTAATTGTCCACTAATGTGTATATGCAATAAAGTATAATAATAATAATAATAGTCAACGAATTATATAGGTACACATACACATATATTCTGTAGGCGAAAGAGTAATTTAAGTACCTACCTAGGTAGTTAATGGTTTTTTCACGCTACTCCTCGGAAATGTTTAGCTTAGCTTATGTATTATAGTCAATAGTCAAAGTACTTTATTACTGTAGATATTTACATATACTTAGCAAACGTCATTTTTTGCCTCTTCTCTACATTGGACCACTGTGGGAGAAGAAGGGCGTAGAAACTCCCACAGATTTATTTTTAGATCTCTTTTAAAAATAGGTTGTGCTTAACTAATACAAATATGAAAAATTTAATTGTTATGATTAATAAATAAAGCAGGAATAAATAATTACAAAATTATTAACAGCAAAGTCTGTGTTGAGCCAGATTAACCCCATACAGTCCTGTCATTTAAGTAATCTTGAACATTGTAATATCCCTTTTTCGACAAAGTTGCTTTAACATGCTTTTTAAATTGCTCAAGTGGCAATTTCAAAATCTCCAGAGGTATCTTATTGTAGTAGAGAATGCACTGACCCTTGAAAGAATTGCTAACCTTCGCGAGTCTAAAACGGGGCGCACATAGTCTGTGATTATTTCTTAGGTAAACATTACAGCTATCGCTAAGTTTGGAAAATGTTGTAAGGTTCTTGCGTACATACATTATATTTTCGAAAATAAATTGACTAGCTACTGTTAGTATGTCAATTTCTTTAAAAAGCTCTCTTAAGGAGTCTGTTCGTTTTAAATTATAAATTGCTCGAATAGCTCTTTTCTGTAAAATAAAAATAGTTTGAATATCCGCTGCTTTCCCCCACAACAAGATACCATAGGACATCACGCTATGAAAGTAACTAAAATATACTAGCCTAGATGTAGCCACATCCGTGCTATGTCTGATGTTCCTAACAGCGTAAGCCGCAGAACTTAATTTACCAGCCAATTTATCTATGTGGGGTCCCCACTGCAATTTGCTATCAATGGTTATTCCAAGAAACTTCGTATCATTTACTAATTCTAACGTGCTGTTGTCTAACACTAAACTGGTCTCAACTTGCCTGACATTTGGAAGTGAGAATTTGATACACTTGGTTTTACTAAATTATTAACTGTGAACCAATTCAAGGTTAAAGACAATACACCATTAACATCATCAAATTCTCCTTTTTGTCTTTCAATTTTGAAGACCAGTGAAGTATCATCAGCAAACAACACTATGTCAGTTAATTTCTCCACCATGAAAGGCAGATCATTAATATATACCAGGAATAAGAAAGGGCCTAATATGGAACCTTGTGGAACGCCAATTTTAACACCCGATCCATCAGATTTTACGCCGTTAACTTCTGCCTTTTGAATTCTATTGCTTAGGTATGATCTTAGTAGATCCAACGCTTTATTTCTAACTCCGTAATGATTTAATTTAATTAATAGCGTATTATGATCAACACAATCAAACGCCTTCGACAGGTCGCAAAAAACTCCGATAGCATCCTGTGCGGCCTCCCATGCAGAATAAATATGAGATACAAGGGTAATACCTGCATCCGTAGTCGATTTACCCCTAGTGAAACCATATTGTTTAGCGTAGAGTTGTTTTGTACGGTTGAAGTGTGAGAGCATTTGATTGAGTATAATCTTTTCAAATATTTTACTTAGTGTTGGAAGAACAGATATTGGTCTGAAATTTGAAGGATCGCCCTTATCTCCCTATATTCAATGAATGTATTGACGATGGGACTTTCTCAGACCTCATGAAACAAAGTAAACTGATACCTCTGTTTAAGACGGGAGACAAGGGTGATCCTTCAGACCAATATCTGTTCTTCTAGTATGGTAGCCGAACCAATAACTTTGTAAGCTACATTTTGCGGTCTTTAACCCATCCTACTGACTTTTCGCTAAAATTATATAGCCAGGTACTCTCAAGGTCTCTACAAATCCAACAAAACCTCATTAGAAAATCTTTTAAAATTAAAAAATGCCCACATCTCCACTATTTAAAAAAAATCTATGAAAACTGAATCGACAACAAATTATAATTTAATTATCAAACCCGCTCACAAAAACACACGAGAATCAGCAGAGAAATGCGGCCTGTAGAGGGAAACATCCGGACATACGAAAGAATTTTTGCCAAATCCTGAAACGGAGACGATCGCTCGTCAAAATTATTTGAAAACATTATTCTCCATTAAATGTAAATGCTGATCTATTAGAATTATGTACAATTGTTGATCCATGTTTCGCCGAATGGAAAGACAGTAAATGGTGCCCTTTTCGCAAACTTTACCTAATTTGAGAAGACCACTGCGGCGCAGCGGTTGTAGCGCTGCCTACCATTGTACATATTTACCTAGCTACCTATGTGTGCAGTCCCGGGTTCGATCCCCGGCTGGGGGTGAAAAAAAAACCCAGGTATTGGATGTTTATGTGTGTGACGTCGCTATTTCTGGTTTCCACGACACAGGGTATCCTTGTACGAGCCAGAAGTAATTTATGTGCCTGTATGTAAATTTAAAAATAAATTGTGCGCTTGCCTTACCTTACCAGCTGAAAGGATTGTCATTGTAATGATTCCGACAATCAATATTACCGATTGTTTCCATGCATCCTCTAAAGAGCTGAACCTGGACTGCACGTGCCTCCAGAAGGTAAGTTAGCAGTAGTTATGCAAGGGCTTTAAGTTATTTTCGAATAAATTATGTATAGTTAGTAAAATAAGAGTTTGCGTACGTTCTCAACTTACATACATAGTAACATAGTAATGGTATGTGTTTTTCGAATAAATTATGTGTTATGGTTATTAAAATAGAGTTTGTATATGTACGTTTTAAACTAGGTATGGAGGTACCTATTTAGTAAATACAATAAACTCAGTAAGTACAACTTACCTACTGTACAGAACTGAGACCTAGGTTTGTATATTAACCAATTTTAGCGCCATCTGACACATGGCAGAACCATAACAAACAAGTCAACAATATTTTTTCTAGCCTGTAAGTTAAGAGGCCAGAAATTTTATTCTTGCCCTTATTATTTATAATAATTAATATTGTAATAATTGTGTTATACACAACCAATTTTTAAAAGCGATCTGAAAATCAACCTGTAGGGGTTTCTTCGCCATACTTCTCCCACGATGGTTAAATATAGAGAAGAGGCATAAAATGACGTTTGAGGCATAAAAGAATATGTAAATATCTACAATTATAAATACATTTTGTTTTGATTTTATTTAATTTTGAAGGTTCCCTCACGATATTTCCTATCACCGTTAGAACGTCTCTTTAATATTATTGAGGTAAATGACTCATCTCATTGGAAAATAGTCAGCAGCGGGAATCGATATAATACAATACAAGTAAAATAATGAATTGAGAATGATATATCTATACAGTTTGACATTTAATTAGCTGACCATATTTTGTGGAATGATAGAACTCATAACTGACGAACGCTGTAGTATTGGGGTCGAGGCTGTGCTTCCTAAGCGATAGGTCTCGGGTTCGAATCCTGGCTGAGGAGGATGGAAAATAATGAAAAAATCCCCCAGGTATTGGAGGTTTACATGTTTGTGATTGCTGTTTCTGGTTCCCACGACCCAGGGTATCCTAGTGTGGGGCCATAAGCAATGTATATGCCTATATGTAAATGATATGATTATTGTACGGGCAATGCACACACATCATTTCATGTGTCAACTCAGAATTGACACCAATCATAGCGTGTGTGCTCATAAATTAATCTTTAGATCGAGCTGTATTTTAATTTAGAGTTTACTACAATAAACTAAGTCATTTTATCTTACAACTTCGTATCATTTATCGCTACGGCTTACAACCGTACATGGTCCTTCGAGGCGCCAAATTCGGGGGGCTATCTTGTGCGCGAACTGTATTCGGGCAGACAATAGTACCAGTCAGTGACGTGGGAAATCAGTGAGTCATCATCTCACCAAGCACCCTGTGCAATCAAGAGCGTGGGTGTGAACCAACTCCAGCATCGTGTTGAGCATCGTCACGTACAGCTTCTTCATCTTCGCGACACTCACGCTCGACAGGGAAGCAGGGTACCAACAGGAACAGCATCTATTCAAGTAAGCAACTACTGGGAGCCATTGATCAACTATACATCAATTTTAAGAAGGATGGCGTAGACCGCAAGACATCGGATTACATAAAACGAAGGTTGGAGACCCTAGATAAGTACTGGGTCGAGTTTCACAACAATCACGTCAGGACCAAAGTCATACCTACTTTACTACTCAGACTTATAAGCATGCTAAGGGTAGATTTAGCCAAATCAAAGAGGCTATAAACAGCTATGCTCCAACTCAGACACCGTTACTCAAAACGCCGACTTTCGGGCTAGGTTCAGTGGGGGCGTCGGGAATATCTCGATCAGAAACTCCGCCTCCAGCCAAGGAGACGAAAGGAACGAGCAGTAAGACTGAAGAATTGCTTAGGAAACAGGCTAGCAATTTTAAGGCTTTTCAGAGGACGGCGACCAGCTTCAAGCTCGACAGTGTAACAGATCAGTGGGAGTTTGAGGATTTATTACGTAACTTGTAAACTCGCTGGTCTGCAATAGATTCCTTGCACTGGGAGTTAGATATGGAACTCTGCGGCGGTAATCAGCATTATGAACAACAGTTTTCGGAATACGAGGAACGCTACAACGAGCTAAAAAGGCAATAATTAAGAAAATGTGGTCTGTGGCTCATGTTGAAAAGGCAACACCGAAAATCGAAATACCTACATTCAACGATAACTACACCCAAGGATCACTTTACGGAAACTGTACGCAATAATAAATCTCTTTCAAATGCGCAGAAAATGCAGTGCTTGAAAGGAAAAGTTAAAGGTGAGGCAGAAAGGCTGATCCAACACCTGCACATATCATCGGAGAACTTCACAACGTGTTGGGATATACTTACTCATCGATATGACAACAAAAAACTCCTTTTTACAACTCATATTAATTCTCTGCTGAATGTACCTACAGTCCAGCATTCATATGTCAACAGCATCAAGAAGCTGCATGATATAACCAACGAATGTTTGAATGCGATCAAAATCTTGGGGGTGGATATTCAGACATGGGATCCTCTCCTAGTGCACATCCTCGCTCAAAAGCTAGACGTGGAGTTATATAGCGACTACATGCAATCGCTCAAGCACCCAAGAGAGTTGCCAACATTGGCTGACCTGATGACTTTCCTCGAAACCAAGTTCACTACGTTGGAAACCTCGCGCAAGAAACAAGAAAGTCCAGCTCAGAAACCCGCAGCCAACAATATCGCACCTAAATATCACATCCCTCCGAAGTCTGCTCATTACAACAACGCGGTCACCACGGACGCTAAGCCCTTGCCTCAGCCAGCGAAGAAGAGCAGTGTTAAGCCATTCAGGTGCCCGGTTTGTAGCACCAATAAACATGCAATATTTTATTGTAAGGTTTTTAAGAGCATGTCACCGGCACTCATGAAAGATACTGTTATGAAATATCATATATGTCTCAACTGTTTACATTACCATCAGGGAACACCGTGTATATCGGAAAACCAATGCCGAGAATGTAGCAACGACCATAATGCATTGCTTCATAATGCATTTTCGTCAAATGCAACCTCGTTGAATCAATCTGGGTCGAGAGCAATGAACGTGACAGCCGATCAGCAAGTACAAAGTTCGCATGCATTACAGAACGTGCACTCGGAAACACTCCTCGCGACCTCCCTGATTAAGGTTAAGGCAGTTGACGGTTCATACCACACGATGCGGGCACTATAGGACCAAGGGTCATAAACATACCTGATTACAGAGAATGCCGCCCGTACTTTACAAGTTTGTCGCCAGAAATGTATGGGAGTAATGTCGGGAATTGGCGCGAAAGAGAGCTCATGTAAGGGCATGATTAACATAGAATGTTTGTCGACACAGGGCGACTTTGCTTTCGAAACTAATGCTTATATCATGTCCAAACTCATCAGGAATCTACCGAGTACATCATTTTCTAAACCCGACTGGTCATACCTGGACCACATCAAGTTAGCGGATCCGGAATTTTATGCCAGTCGCCACGTCGACATCCTCATGGGAGCAGACGTATACTCTACCATACCCATGGAAGGTCTTAACAGGGCGAGTGAGAAACTACCAGTCGCCCAACAAACTAGACTAGGCTGGATTTTGAGTGGGAATGTTACAACATTTCAATGCAATGTGATTTTAACTGACATTAGCCAAATTCAAAAGTTCTGGGCGATACAAGAAATCACGGACCCTTCGGATCTATCCCAAGAAGATCAGCAGTGTATCGGGCTATACAAATCATAGCTAATCGTGTTACACAAATCACGAAACAAATGCCTGCAGAATGCTGGAACTATGACAAGTCCAAAGAAAACCCAGCAGATTGCGCAAGCCTCGGGCTATCCACCGCCCCATTCCTTGATCAATCACTCTGGTGACAGGGTCCTGATTGGCTTCAAACCTATGAGCCGAAACGAGAACGTGCAGAGCATACGACAGATCTAGAGTTGAAAAAACAAGTTTATGTTACACAACTACGTAACGAAAGGGAAGTCGTAGACGGGCTAGTCAACAAATATAGTTCGTTAAACAAGGCAAGCCGGGTGGTAGCGTGGATTCTGGTAGGTTTCATGAGAAAGGAAAACAAGCCTTCCTTTCTTACACTCACCGAAATCAAAACCGCCTCGGAAATTATCGTCAAATAAGTTCAAGAAGATCAATTCATGGAAGAGCTTGAATGTTTACGAGCGGGGAAAATCGTGAGCAGCAAAAGTCCGATTTATAGCCTAAATCCTATCTTGGACAAACAGGAGTACTTCAATCTGCAAGAAATCATGGACGAATCCTCTATGGAACAAGTCTGCGAGATGGGCATCCAATGGCATTTCAATGCGCCGTCGTGGCCATCCGCAGGCGGACTTTGGGAAAGTTCAGTCCGCAGCTTAAAACACCACCTCAAACGCGTGGTAGGACAGCGAAATCTGACATTTGAGGAGTACGGCACGCTACTTGCTCAGTTAGAGGCGTGCCTGAATTCAAGACCCCTCTGTCCTTTAACTGAAGATCCAGAGGATTTAGACTTTTTGACTCCATCACACTTCCTGTCGAGCGGACCAACACTTACATTGTACGAGACAGAAAAAGATATGAGGACAAGATGGCAACTGACCCAAAGGATATTCAAGGACATATGGACCAGGTGACGTTCAGAATATCTCACACAACTATCAGCACGTTGTAAGTGGAGACAACCACAACCAAATATAAGTGTTAATGATGTCGTCATCATCAAGGACGACAACCTACCGCCAGGAAAATGGAGGCTAGGAAGAGTCGTGGAATTGCACCCTGGGAGCGACGGATATGTGCGAGTCGTTACACTAAAGACGTAGAACGACCTACTCAAGCGGCCCATAGTAAAGCTATCTATTCTATCAAAACAGGAGCCAGAGAGGACTGATTCAAAAGCGAACCAAGTACCGAAGAACACTGAAGAGATGCCTAAACCTAGGTCAGCGCAGCCAAAAGCGACGACGAGGCGTTACAACTTTTCTTTATTGGTACTCGCCTTGACTGTATTCTTGCCGATTTTCTCCAGCACAACCTTTTCTCCGTACAATGTAACAAAGTTCAGAGAAAACTAAGGCCTCTAATTCGATAAATTACACGACATGCAAGTCATAAAAGAAGACTGGACAATAGTAGTAGTATGGTATTATTGGGCACTTTAGCTCACTTTCGATCGGAGCTCCGCTTCGCTCCGCTCGATCGACGTGATCCAAAGCGCCTCAATAATACACAACTTACGGTTATCGTTAAGCAATACGAACGTAAAAATAAAACATCAATTTCAGTGTCACATTGTGCTCCTCTCCATCGAAATCGATCTACAATCGTCTAATTGTGGCTGATTTTCTATCAGAGCTCCGCTCGAAGCGATCCAGAGTGCCCTCACTCACCATCACCTCGTCACGCCGTGTACACCTTACGGGTATCGTTAAATAAGACTGATGTAAAATTAAAACGTCAATTTCAGTGTCGCATTGCGCTCCTTTCCATCGAAATCGATCTAGAATCACCTAATTTAGTTTTAAGTAATTTTCGTATTTTCGTCTCCATGAAATAGTTTGGTTTAAATAATTCATTAAATGAATAAATATTTTTACATCCTCATAAAAAGTTAAATTGAAATACTTGTTTTTTTATTTATCTATGCTTTACTTTCAGGTTAGGTAGGTAAATGAAAAAAGATAGTTTGTTCAAAATACTCCTTTATTATATTGATCATTACCAATCCAATTTCTTATAAGTATTACATGTTTCAGTGCACATATTTTAGTATGATTTATACACATCAAATCATTACATTTAGCAATAGGATGATCCCACCAAACATCATCACTGACAGGACATCAGACTTAATATTATTATTATTGTTCTTCTTTGTAATTTCACCTAGAGTTTTTAAATTAGGACAACCCATTTCCTCGATATTAGTTACATTACAGTCGATACAAAAGTCCTTTACCCACTGAATTTTTTCATTACCCTTTACAAATATTACACGGTTTTGCAGATATGGTTTTATAACTTTTTTTTACTCATACATGTCAACAAATCCTACTTTCCAGTAAATACCTCGATTTTTCTCAATCCAATTAACATGTTTTTTTTTCAAAAGGCGTTAAAGATGAATAAGCAATAGGTGGTTTAACTAAAAACATTTGTTTATACTTGTTGGTAGCTAAGACTAATTCTTTTACGATGAAATTATTTTTATAATCTTTGAAACCTTGCAAATCCACCACTAAGTATTGTTTCATTATGATATTTTCTTTACAACGCTCGTCAAAGGTTTATATTCGACTAAACAATCGTTTATTATTAAACAGAAGGCACTAGTTTTGTCAGGTATGTCACTTGAGCATTCGATTTCTTCACGTACTGGTCCAGTTTTTAGGGTTTCGTTTTGACGACAACAGTCAATTATAAATAAAGGTGCTTTCGTTTTGAACTCAGCTGGATTAAGTAACGGTTCACTTCGACGACCGTAATACGACTGTTGGAAGTTATGCTTCATATATTAAAGAGAATTTATCATGATTGAAATCTGTGTTTAAACTCTCATAAGGATAATAAACAGAGTTGAGTAATACTTTAACATCAGGTAGATTATAATATATATTATAATCTACCTGATGTTATATTAATATATATTATACAATGATCAAATCGAGAAGAATCAACTGATCCATTATTATTACGATTGGTTTGTAATCCTATTATTACATAACGAGGCTTCTCTAATTGTGAAGAAGTCTTTATTGCCCATGTATATTTAGTAGTACATATATGGTAAAAGTGGGTATTCATACAGATCCCAATTTCTAAACGCGATATTGATGGAACGATCTTTTTCCAAATATTTTAATAAGTTGATTCTTTCTCTGTCTGATACTTCATTTGTACTGAACAATACTGATAGTAATATTGTTGACACTGGTATGATTTACAGGAAAGTAGACAATATTTATTGGAGTTTCTATAATTCTATATCCTGGTGGGACGTTAGGCGCAAATTCATATATAATATGGCTTGGTTCTCCGTTCACAAAAGATCCGCTCACGATATCACATTCGATTCGTACGACGTAGGTAAAATTCTGATAGGAAAGTGAGAGTCATGCTACATATTTCTTTTTAAGATCTCTTTACCATAACCTAAAATGGATCCGATAGAATTTTCTTTTTCAAAATTAACATGCTTTAAAAAAAACAACTTTGTCGTCAAGGTATTATTGTTGCATGTTATTTTTAAATTACAATCTTTCACATTTTGTTTTAGAAAATCATTTATGTCTTCAAGTTCATAATAACCTTCAGGTAATTTAACGCTTTCGTCTTCACCATATTGTTTTTTTCATCTATAATTTGAATGTTGAAAAATACAAAAGACCACATTCGTAATCACTATCGAGTTGTAAAGGTGGTGAATAGTATGTTGATAAAAAAGACTCATTCCCTGTAATAGACACTGTAAAGGACATGATGAAACTGAACACCGAAGTTCAGATACATGTTATTTATAAATATTTACTCCAAAACTGACGTAAAAATTTAATAGATAAATGTCCACAGTTAGAAGTTTCATACGTCTGATACTGATTAAAGTTATAACAAATTTTATTGTTTTGTAGATAATTTAAAAGTTCGATTGGTGGAGAAGATCACCAAAATTATCAAAGTATTCACAGTTTTTATTTATTTTTGCGTAGGCTACCCAATGACTTCCAGGTCTATACGAACTATCTAAGTTAACAACTGCACATTCATATTTATATGTTTTTTTAGGAAGTCCGTCCCTCATGAACACACCTCGGAAAAACGAAATTTCCAGAGTGAAGTTAATAATATCAAGATTAGATAGCGGCCTGGATGGTAGCCTTCTCCTTAGTTTTTTGTCTGACGAACAAACAATCCGTCCCCTTTTTTATATGGTTTTATATAAAGACCTTTACCAATTGCGAATTTTAGCGTAGATACCAATCGATCGCATCGCTATCTAATGTTGGGACTGCAAGGTCAAGACAATAATAAAATAAAATAAACTTACGAACATTTTATTCTGCTGTTCCTCTGATGAGATTTCACTACTGCACTTTATTTCACTGCACTTTAGAAGGTTGGTGCTTCACACTCGCTGAAGAAATTTTTTTTTGTTTGTTATAAATTCGGTCTTTTTATACATAAATTTTTGATGACTATAATAAAAAAGCAATGGTTGTCAACCTTTTACCGTATTACACAATATACATGAAATCTAAATAACTAACTAAATGAGGAATAAAATTACAAAACTTAATTTAATGTTAAGAATTTCACAATAATGTATATTTGAAATAATCAAAAGAAACATGTAACTAAACTAAATAAAAAATATTTAATCAAATTTATTTACTATCCAAAACACATTCAATAAACTTCTCAAAGAACAATGTTGAGTATCCCTGACTAGCGTCAAAACTGCTAACTAAGGTTTAAAACCGTGTGATTCTTGGGTAGCGATTACAACGTTTCATCATTACCAGCTCACATGTCATGGCGGTGCAAGTATAAATTCCAGAAAGGGTACTAAGTATCCCTGACTAGCGTCAAAACTGCTTACTAAGGTTTGAAACTGTGTGATTCTTGGGTATCGATTACAACGTTTCATCATCATCGGTGCAAGTACGGATTCCAGAAAGGGTAGTCAGCGGTTATTTTTTCACGTGTTACTCATATTTAATAATAGTATAAAGTATAGTTGGCCTCCAATCCTGTCGGCTATGTATGTTACGCAATCACCCAAGTTCCACTGAACAGATTATGATGTGGTTTTTACTAATAGGTACATTTATTCTTAGTTCAGGTTTTAGACTATAGTTTGTTGTTTTTCGTAAACTTAATGAGCAATGAAGATAAGTTTCAACAATAAAAAAAAATAAAAAAAACCGCAGCTTATCATCTCATGGTTCGGACTGAGAGGTGTTCCAAATTTGAAATTTTTCCTTTATTATCTGACAAAGTCCATTTAAATGTGACTTGATTTTGTCTTAATAGGTATAAAACCTTTTTGCAGTTAAGTACGATGTACATATAGATGACAACAAATGCTTTTTTTTCTTAGGGTAGGCGTAGATCCGCCCCACGCGGGTCACTAGTTAGATATATAAAGAACAAGTTGCTAGTTCATCGCTTGAAAAAACTCATGGTCGTTCCTTAGTGTACTATTACGACTTACTTAGGATTATTAGGAACACACAACAAAAAAAATCTGAACGAAGGTCTGAATTTCTGATGGGTTTACTATTAACAAAACATGTCAGATATCAGCTAAAACCTGAGTGAAGGTTTGAGTTAGTGATGGTGGTACATTATAAACTCCAACAATAAATCACTTACAACCTGAGCATGACTCTTGATTGTCTGAAGGTCTCAACCTTACCTATGATCAATTGTAAATAAAGAGCCTCTCAGACATCAGCGACAAACCTGAGCATAACTTTGATTTGATGCTGGTTTCACAAAACAGGAACGTGACACATTCCAGACAATATTGAAACTTTGAAACTTCACAATGGAGCCTAGTTAACGTACTTACCCATGAACATAAAACGGATTTTTAACTTCTCTTGAGAAGTTATTATAATAGGTCTGAAAATTGAAATAGGTAATTTTGTGTTTTCTTTACGTTTTAAGACCTGGAGAATCATTTGCAATCATTTTTAGAGTGATGTCTGTGTGTGTGTGTGTGTGTGTGTGTGTGTGTACGTACGTATGTACGTGATCAAAATTATGGAATTCGTTTTCTCAATAACTACTGGACCGAATCGCTTTGATGACCATATCAATCGATACGCCACGTCATGACTTAGATCTGAAAGGAGTCTAGAAAAAATCGGTCCAGCGGTTCGTTTTTTATTTGTAAAAAACTGACTTTTTTGAACACGCAACGTTAATTTTGTATGTAATTCCAAGTATTGAGGGGTAGATGTGGGTTTTTGAGGGTGCTGGTTTCGAATCTTTCATCAGTTTTTTAAAATTCAAAATGGCGGACTTTCTCAAATGATTTTCTAGGTATCGAAACATTAAAAAAAAGAATTCTTCTCAAGAGAAGTTGCTTGTACGGTACTTGCTGCCGAACCGATTATTTTCTTTAGAAACATAGCTAAAATCGGCTTTTTTAGACCAATAATCGCATTTATCAGTGAACTACTAACATTGTGTGTTGTGTGAGCATTTCACAAACAGTGATTGTACTCCACGGTGCGACGAACGTGATGGTGAGTCGGGTTTTATTTTTACTTTTTCGATCCGTATCGATTCACAAGAGAAAATCACAGCGATGCGTGTATTATTGTAGCATTCTGGATATTCATTCCGCTTCGATCGAGCGGAGCTCCGATTGAAAGTGAGCCACAACTAGGCGATTGTATATCGATTTTGATGGAGAGGCGCGCTAGGTGTCACTGAAATTGATGTTTTATTTTTACGTTTATATTGCTTAACGATAACCGTAAGTTGTGTATTATTGAGGCACTTTGGATCACGTCGATCGAGTGAGTCCGACCGAAAGTGAGCAAAGTGCCCAATAATACCCTACTAGTAGTGTACTACGATATTCAGCCATACAGCCAATCATTAAACGCTTTGGATGAATATACAAAACATTTAACAAAAGTATGTGATATATGCGACAGCAAACAAAGGTACTGCGAGATCGTACTAGATCAATTACGTCATAGCTACGCAGAACTCAGCTACAACAATGCTATACTCTTGAGACAGCATTTCAGCACGCTATCAGCACTGTCAACAATCGGGAACTCGCAGACAAGGTGGCGCCGCGGACTTATAAACGGAGTTGGTTATCTGGCGAACTCGCTGTTGGGAGTGTTAGAAAGCTTCGCCGAACAATACCAAAAAGATATCTCGGCTGTGAGAGGCAATGAACAACATCTACTTGCGTTGTGGAAAAATCAAACCTCTATCATTGAATCAGAGCATAATTTCCTAAAGAGAACAGAAGACACGCTCAACAAACAGCAAAAGCTAATTCACCAACAAGCAATATCTTTTGAGCATGCCGTCAACGTCGCGAAATCGCAACTACAAGAATTGTTAAACATGAATGATTTCATCTTGGGAGCCCTCACCGCATCAAATATGTTGCAAAGTCTAAAGGATATGTCCAAGAAATGCTCATAGACACGTTAACCGACATTTATCAAGGAAGTTTCAACTTTCATATCGTGAGTCCCAACCAGTTGAGAAAAGAGCTAAACATCATCACATGTCAAGTCCCTAAAGACGTTTGCCTCCCTATCGATAACACCCTAACGGACCTTCGAAGTATTTATCATTTATTGAAGGTGAAGGCAAGAATTACAAACGACTTCGTGTTATTTGAAATCAAGGTGCCTTTAGTTCTTCGAGATTCATATGAGATGTACAAAATCATGCCTATACCCGAGAAGGTACAAAACAACAACATGATTACCATTGTGCCCATATCCGAATACATAGCGATAAACCTTAACAAAGATACATATATCCATCGATATCGGGACAGGGCACGGAGCGCTTGAAAGTGTCGCTACAAAAACAGTACAAAATCGGGAAAATTGTACTGTTTGCAATCAGTCGCGCTTGGACGGTGACAGCCGATTGACATATCCGCAGCAAAAACAAAAATGGTGACCTGCGACGTAAAAAGGTGTAAATCATACCCAAATCGCAAAACACAAAAACAGGGAGTGTCGTATCACAAGTAAATATTATATTTTCAATTACTATTGGCTTTAAATTGATTATCTATAAAATATTGTTCTCGAAAAAATCCTCAAACGAAAATCAACCATTCGACTGACGTAACTTTGTAGCGACGCGCGACGCACAGTGAAACTGCCCACTTCCTATATTTGAAAAACGATCCGATTTGGTTATTTTTCTATTCGTAATGTTAAGATTACTATTCGTAATGTCATTTGGTTACCCCCCCCCCCCCCCCCCCCCCTAACGAATCATAACTTTTTCTATGATTAGGTAGTTTATTACTTATAAATTAAGATCAAGATCTTAAATTCCAAGTCACGCTACTAATGTGTATCTGTGAGCTTACATCCTCTTTCATAATTTAACGGCAAAGACAAAAATTAATATGCCTATTTAATTATGTTTCAACTTTTTATTAATTAAACATGAGCTAATTGCGTGAGACCTCGCCCCTTAAGTAAAATTTTAGCTAGATATATTTTATTTCTACTCCTAATCACCGATTAAAAGTCACCGGGTATTTGAGAGTTATCCGTAGATCAACTTTCCTAATATTGTGTCTATACACCACAAATCGGAACGTGACCGACCGTGACGCCGTTACAATTTTTCGTACTGTCTTGGTTCCGACGAATTCCGACAGGGGCGCTATTTTTCTTAGCCTCAAAATGGTAAGAAATTTAGTACGGGAAGGCCTATCCTTCATATATCACTATCACATAATCAGACATAAGAAGATGCCTACAAAATACTGACATATTTTTCTGTCGACTGTCCAGACCAATGTATCACATCCAGAACAAAGAAAACTTCTGCATCAAAAACCGAGTCACAGAAGATTGCATCCGTAGGTACCTCTGAAACTTGCACGTCTAGATGGCTCGAGACAAACAAACCGAATAATCACCTGTTCTTTATGTGTAACGAGAGTCAGGCGCGAGTCATATGCGCGGATCAAGTTACTACCGCTCGACTGACCGGCGCGGGACTGATAACAATAAATGAAAATTGCAGTCAGAACCGAGTCATTCACCTTGCATGCTCATAAACACGGATCAAGTAGGATAAACAACAAACCTGACGTACCCCTTCCGATCCTTGCCCCGATAAATAATATAATAAACATATCCATCTCTACTGTGACTATAGCGAATGACATACAAGAGTCAGATCGTAAGCAGCTAGAAGTTATCGGAGACAGTATCCAGCGGGCTAAGCAGAATGCAGAGCTGAACAGCAACGTGTCATACCATGACGTTCATCACTAAGTGGCGATTTACGTGTTGGTGGCAGTGTTACCAGGTACACGGTAATTACCGTAGAACCACGGTATTTTTGGCTAATACACGGTCTACGGTAGCGATCCACTACCGTGTCTTTTTCTACGGTATTCTTAGATATTAACTACCGTGTAGGGAAGTAGCACACACAATAAAAGTTTGAAATCGATGATAGGCCAATAGGCCGACATCGGGTCGCAGAGATCCGATGGTATTTTTTTACTTTTGTGTGAAATAATATTCAGTCAAGGCAAAGACATAAAAAAGAAGAAAAGGAACAAGCTGATAACGAAAACCATTAAGGGAAATATACTTGCTCAACAAGCTATTCACCGGAATGGTCATAGCTATGTTGATTTCACACCTACTAAGAACATGTTATCAAAAATGACGGCAGCCATATATGATAAAGAAGTCTTATTTTAGAAGATAATTTTTAAATAAAAATATTGAAAATTCAAGGTTATTTCGGTTGCATTTTACACGGTAATTTACACAGTATTTTCCAATTTATTCAACGGTAATTTAAGTCTTAAACACCGTAATTTTAACAGATAAACATGGTAGTTTATATTTTTCATCTGGTAACACTGGTTGGTGGGCGCGGGAGGGATCGCGGCCGCCGCTGTAGAAGCTTGCCGCCGCTCTGGCGCGGGCGCCGCCGGCGACAGTCGTCGCCTTGGGAAAATCAGTGTCAGTGTAGTGTCAATCAAAGCTTCGATGAAGCTAGTGAAATAAGACAAATTAATAGTGCTACCGTTGATATCAGTGATGTGGCCAGAAAGCCTGAAGTGTTACGTGTACTTAACAATAGAGGCACTTCATCCTCCGTCCTGTTGTTTCATCAAAAAGTAGTTTTCCCCACAATCGAAGCAATGATTTTAGGACAATAACAATTTAATATTTTAACTCATTAAATAAACATGTAATTCATTCACATAGGTTTAAGATGATAATAACAATTTTCAATTACCTTTTCTTCATCTTACTTGTGTACACCTATTTGTTCCCATCTTCCTGCCCGGGAGCATGAACGGGCAGTAATCGATATTTCATTCGCATTTTATCACAAAAATCACCTCAGTACTCATTTAGCTAATCATCATAGCGTGTATGCTCATACATTTTTAGATCGAGTTGTATTTTAATTTAGAGTTTACTACAATAAACTAAGTCATTTTATCTTACAACTTCGTATCATTTATCGCTACGGCTTACAACCGTACAATTATAATTATGAATTACTTTCCCCAAGAAACATGGTCGTAAACGAAAAAACAAATTGGGTCTCCCTTAGTATCTTGTAATCAGCTGATCGGGTCAATGTACTATGTAATATGGCTGTTAAGTAAATCACTGCGTCCGAAAAGTGAAAATTGTGATTTTTTATTGATTTTTCGATAACCAATTATTATTTTTCGGTATTTGAAATGTGACTCCTTTATGAATTACTAGCTGGCGCCCGCCAATTTATCTGCGTGTACCTAGGAATTATCATTAACCCACAAAACATTACCCTTCTTCTGATGCATTTGGATAAAAATGGTATTCTATACGTTAATCTAGCTCTTAAGCTATATGTCAACGGACAACGGAGGCTTAGTAATTGGGTCCCGTTTGGCAGGCTTCGGGTACGGAAACTTAAGAAATAAGATTTTTTTACACTTGATTGACCCCATGGGTTGAAATCTAAACATACAGGGTGTAACAGAAAGGTGTTATATTATCGGTTTCGTATTGAAAGTATTTTCCTATACATATCCCATAAAGTATCCCAACTGGGGGCTTCCGCCCCCTTATCGACACTCTGACCCAAACTTTCTATACCTCCTTTAGGTAGGTGATTAAATTTTGCTTCTTTTGGCGTCGTTACTGTTTTTTTTGTCGGCATGAGCTTTTCTCTTCTTGGCTTTAGGTTTCCCTCTCTTAAGAGCAACTGACTTCTTCACTTTTGTTGTTATTTCTTTGTGAATAAAATTCTTAGTAGCATTAATTGCATTACTGTAGCTGTCAGATAATCTCTCAAATATATCCTCTGGCACTTCTATCTGAGGTAATGTCCTGTGTTTTTCCATTTGCAGGGTTTCCTGAAACACAAGGTATTGATTTGTCAGTTAAAGATACCAACAAACCGTCTATTCTATTTAGTTTTATTTTGAGGGTTCTGTACCAAAAAGGAAAAAAGGAACCCTTAGAGGATCGCTTCATTGAATACTTTCAGTTAACCTAGAATGGTGCATATTTGCATGCATTATAGCACAACCCAAGTAAAGGAAAAAATCTGAAAACCGTAAATTTGTAGTTCCTTCACAAAAAATTCGATTTTATCGGAACCCTCAATACGCGATTCCAACTCGCACTTGGCCTTTTTTCGTAGTTTCCGAGATTTTTCGGAATTCGGGAACAGCGCTTTAAAGATGGGCATTTGACCTATGGTCTTAATTCCCAATGAGTCACTCCCAGCCACAAACCAGCCAATCAGGTTATCTCTGCTTCTTCGCGATATTTAATTTCAACCAATGCAAGTAAGACACAATAATTTTTGTTATTCGCTTATACTACGCCTCAAAGGTAACTTGCCACCCGCGATTTGCATTGCCCCTCCCTCCAAGGCTCGCTCTCGCCCTCGACATGTTAGTAGGCTAGTGACGGACGCTACGCGTCATCAGTGCGACGGGCCAAGTTTGGTGTGCAGTAGGTACACCTTTATTTTTGAGACCTACCTTGAACATGTTAACTTGGTTGTGAAGCAGCATGGTAATGGCCCTGCCCGACTTGCCCGCCCGCCCCGTGCGCCCAACTCTGTGTATGTACGTCTTTATATTCCGCGGCGGATCGAACGATATCACGTAGGTACATTCCGGTATGTCGATTCCTCTGGCCATGGCGTCGGTTACTATAAGCCTGTGAATAAATGATGTGCAACTTCAAGCGGTCACTTGGGATTTATGGTTGAGAAAAAAAACCTCTTTAGAATTTTGTCTCATTCATTAGATGAATCTTTGCCTGTCTTACGCCATCTATAGAACTGTTTGCAAGCTTTTATTTTTAAAATTATCTATTAGAAAATCTTTCTCTATTAACATGGGACATAATAAAATTGGTACAAATTTATTTACTAAGAAATAAAAAAAAACTACTCACACTTCAACTTCAGATTGACTGAACTTTTTCAAGACAGTTTCTCTTGTATTTCTATCTAAAGCCGCTGAGAGTTCTGCAACCTTTACACTGCCTTCACCCCATGCATCCAGAAGCACAGTCAGTCTATGAGCTGACTGAGCAGCATTAGTAAAGCACAATACTCTCTTCCATTTCTGCTCTACCAGGAAATGGTACAGAATCAAGGGTTTCTTCTCAGCATCACAGATCACAAACTCTTCCTTCAATTCATCTGGTGTGGTATATTTCTTGTTTTTGTCATCATCCTCATATTCTGTTCTTGGTGCAGCTGAGAACAATTTTGGCTGGAACAGGCTCCACTGCTCCAATTTCTCAGGATCTTGAGAAAGAGTAGCAGAGAACAGCAGCTTATGAGGAGGTCTGTTCTGAGAACTAAGGCTGATCCAACTAGAATTCTGACTCTTGCCAGTCATCAACTCATTATCAAGCTTTATACACTTGTCTAGATGATACAGCCAGTCATTTTGTATATGGTCCATGATTCGGTCAGCTTCATCTATCACAAGGAATTTAAGGTGTTTCAGGGAGAATCCTTCTGTGTTCTGCAAGTGTTCCACCAGCCTTCCTGCTGTACACACAATGATGTCCACTTCACAAACCCATCCTTGTGTTTCAGCTGTAAAAATATGTTGAGATTTTGACATATTCATACAGATTTTCTGCAAAGTTGATGGAATAGCTGTTGAGATCTGTATTTAATCTAGATGGGACGTTAATTTATGAGGTTTAAATGAAAAATCAAATACTTACTATAGCGGATTATTTGTTTTTGCTCTTGTCTCAATGGAGTGGAACCACTTAGAAGGGCCACTTTTAAATTTGTCCTAGAAGCATACTTCTTGAAGACTCTGGAAACTTGTGTTGCCAATTCTTGAACAGGAAGCACAACCAGCACTCTAATGTGGTGACCAACTTCATTCATTAGTATCTGCAAATATAATGTTACAAATGTTACAATTCAAGAATCCATGATGAATATTTTAACCTTTTGAATATCACCGGCGTTAGCTAACGCCACTTTTCCTTTATGTTTTAAATTTTATTACCATGGCATAAGGTTCAAAATCGCGACCTGTCCCAACTACCTTCGGTTTTTGAGAGGTTAATATTCAATTTAATGTAGAATACCTATGACAATATAGCATACATACCTGAATTAGTGGCAAAACAAATGACAAGGTCTTCCCACTGCCTGTAGGAGCTGATACACAAATATCATGAGGCCAAAATGGGAAGGGCAGTTTATGTTCCCTAAGAATGAAAGGCACAACTTCTCCTTGTACAGGAAAGAGGTGTGTGACTCCTTCACTCAGCAGTGTTGCCTTCAGAGTGTTGTGCAGCCAACTTTGATCTTCCACCTTGCACTTCAAGGTTTGCAGGTTTGTAGAAACGGTGTTAGAGTGGGACAGCCAATGTGGAAGAACTCGTTTCACCTGAAAGTATAGAAATGTTTACTTAGGGTTGGATGTTGAAGTAAATAGAAGGTTAAGTAAGAGCAAATAAATTGATTTTACTGTTATTTTCTTCTGAAATACATTTTCACCCAGAACTTTGAATTCTGTGGTAGCATTTTCCAACTGTGATATGGTTTCCCTTTCCTTTTTTTTCTTTCGAGGCTCACGTTTAGGTGCCTCCACAGGTTCGGCCACATCCTCCAGGAGTGTAGGACCGTCTTCTTCGACTACTTTAGCCTCCACGGCGGCGTTCTGCCTCAAAGTTATCTCAACAGCTTTCTTCTGTACAATATTTGATTTCTTCCTTTCCTCGATCTTTTGTTTCAACCTTTGCAAGTTAGCGTTTTCCCTATCTACTATGCTTTCTTCTCCATTGTTTTCTCGGTATCTGTTGAGAAAAAATCAATAGAAGGGGCAAATAACAACCTTGTACATAATTTTAGGTTAGAAT
This sequence comes from Argyresthia goedartella, assembly GCA_949825045.1. Classification (NCBI taxonomy): domain Eukaryota; kingdom Metazoa; phylum Arthropoda; class Insecta; order Lepidoptera; family Argyresthiidae; genus Argyresthia; species Argyresthia goedartella. The sequence goes on from OX463810.1 coordinate 21,616,486, forward strand.
TACAAAAACAAGTTGTTAAATACCGTAGAAACTTTCCTTTGATACGTACCTGTTTATCACAAAGAGATCCATGATTGCAAGATTTTAACAACAGTTTTACAACAAGAAATGTGTGTATAAGTTTACATTGAAAATAAAACCAGTGTTGTGTTCTGCCTGCAGCATGTTTTTAATTTTTAACGCGAAAACGAAATAGACATTTTGGTTTGACGTTTCGCTGGTTTTTGAGAAATTGAGAAGTCGATCGATTGTCCTACAAAGAAACTGCGAACTCGCACTGGTCCTATCGATCGTACTTCCTACTAATGTATGTATGTATTTTTTTATTTATTTTTTTGGAGGGGAAAAAAATGGTATTACCCATGCCCAGGAGTCAGACCTCCCTGCTATGTCCGGGTCCCCAGATATTGAGCGGTCATCAGCTCGTGTGGTATACGGACTAAAAACAACCCCTTTGTGTGTACAGTTGTCTTACTAAGAATTAACTGTGAGCCATGGCCTCGGTATATGCTGAAGGCTTTCTACCTGCAATTTGCCCTTTTGGGCGATATATATGTGTATATGATATATATGGGTGTATGTATGTATCCACACTGCTCGACCTTATATTCTCTTTGGCTCGACCGATAAGTAACTAAGAAATCGATTCAGTGTCTTTTCACATCACTATCTATCATCTATCTATCCATCACATTATTCGGCGAGTTGATTTCCGAATATTTTTTGCATTATTTCTCTTACCGGGTCATGATTTAGAACAAGCTGATTGTAGAAATACAACAGTAAATTATTTTTTGTTGTAGGTGCGAACCACAACTTCGTCAAAATGGCTAGTGTATCGTATCAAATAGCAAATCTCCTGGAGAAGGTAAGTCAGTTTTAGTTGTCTGCCTCGACGTATCTTTCTTGTGAGATACCTCATTCAGTTCATCATTTTGGTGCTTGTTTGTATTTCCAGATGACATCCAATGATAAGGACTTCAGGTTCATGGCAACAAATGACTTGATGACAGAGCTTCAGAAAGACAGCATAAAGCTTGATGATGAGTCTGAGAGGAAGGTTGTGAAGATGCTGCTGCGGCTGTTAGAGGATAAGAATGGTGAAGTCCAGAACCTTGCAGTCAAGTGGTAAGATCCTATAAGCTGTTTGCTAAGAAACCCTATAATTAATTGTAAAAATTGCAGACATTGTCTTGTCTTTAGTATTTATGACAAGACAAACGACACTAAAACATTTTCAACATCACGAATTCCGTATTTGAAATCATAATTTATATAATATAAATATAGGTAATAGCATAATATTCATTTTAATTTATTCCTAGCCTTGGGCCTCTTGTGAACAAAGTCAAAGAATATCAAGTGGAGAGCATTGTAGACACCCTCTGTGCTAACATGCTGGCGGATGTGGAGCAGCTCAGAGACATCAGCAGCATTGGCCTCAAGACTGTCATATCAGAGCTGCCACTTGGCTCAAACACCTTAGCCGCTAATGTCTGCAAGAAAATTACTGGAAGACTCAGCAGTGCTATTGAAAAGGTAAGTAGGTACTATGAATATTAACTATAGTTTCAATTAAATGTTCTTTAATCAAATATATTTATAAGTAAGTTCATTTTAAAATTTCAACTATTCCTGTAGTCATTAGCATTAGCCAAACAATCACAATTTTAAAGACTACTCTTCCATTATGGCTATTTCCAGTTCCAGTCACTTGTTTGTTAGTAAATTCCACATAAGATGATAGTGACTCCTTGATATCCTTGTACCATATTCTATTGTTTAGTAGGCAATCTTTGTTTGTACATCACATCCCTTTCAGCAAGGAGATGTCTCTGTTCAACTGGAGGCCCTCGACATCCTCGCGGACCTGCTAAGCAGGTTTGGTGGCCTGTTGATATCCTTCCACCCCGTGTTGTTGAATGCTCTCCTACCACAACTTGCATCTCCTCGTCAGGTCAGTATATCCACTAATCGTGAAGAAGTTATTTAATTCCCTATTATTATTTTCTTAATTAATGGTGTTCTAACAACCTAGGTTAATATTGCCAATATCATGGGTTTTTATATATTTCACTGTATTAAGCCAGCTTTCCTTTCAAGAACTGGGAAGTTTTAGTGTTGATTTGTTGTTTGTCAGCACTACCAGGAAGGATGTGGAAGGCTGTGTGATCCAAGTATTTCCTTCAGACATGGGCAACCACCTCCTCAGGAGTTAGATATAAATAATAAATCATCATTGTAAAAATTTGTTGATGTAGGTTGTACACCCTTTGACTCTTCTTTGACACTCAGAGATTGTATGCCGAAGCTATCCTATATCTACAAGCAGAATTTTCCTTTGAAATATGTATTATGTAAACTTGCCTAATTTAATTTAATATTTTAACTTTTAGAATAGAATAATCTTTTAACTTTTTAATGTTCTATATTCTGCTCAGGCTGTACGTAAGCGTACCATAGTGGCGCTGTCACACCTTGTGATGTCCTGCAACAGTTGCCTCTACAACAAGCTCATAGACCATCTGTTAGAAGGATTGGGCTCATCCACTTCATCCAGTGTCAGTCGGACTCATATCCAGTGCATCGCTTCTGTCTGGTGAGCAATTTGAGATAATTTTTACATACCTAGAGTATCTAATTAAATAAAACCCAATATTTGTTTCCCAGTTGTACATATTATGGAGTTTCGGGAAGGTTTGACATTAATTATTTATGTATACTAATTAAAACACTATGATATTTGTAACAGACAAATCAAGATATTAAGGCGTCGTGCAGACGTCGTGACGTTGCTCGTTTGCACTTCATGGCCTTTATCAGATGCATGTAACGTCACGTCTCTTAAGTGGGCACGACGCTATAGTAAAATTAATTATGGCCGCCCGTAACTTAACTTGGTAGGGATGTGAAATCTACTGGGCGGCTTGCACCACCCTTCAAAGAAAGTCTTGTAAGTGACTCTTTACTAGACATGCTGGCCATGTGACATTTCCGGGTTAGCTTGCGCCACTCTTCTTTTTATTAACGGTATGCTAACCTCTTTTGAGGTTAATTTCGGCAATCACATATTTTTACCCTCTGAAAAAACAGTGTAACTTGCGAGAAAAATGGGTTAGTAAAGTAAAAAAACATTTCCTGGCTGGTTTCCTGGTTAAGTTACTATTTAGACATGAGCTTTCAAATGAAACCAAAAACTGAATTGCACTTGTGTGTCTATTTATTTATTTTATTTTATTTATTTTATTTTATTAACATTGGAAAACCAACAGCTATCTTTAAATTAACAATAGGAATCTTATATAAAAACAAAAAAGACAATTATAGGTTTTCGCCGACAAAAAGACACAATAAACAAATAAAACAGTTAAAGCACTCTTAAATAACAGAACGCATTATACATAGCCCTATACGTTGTAACATGACATGCTTTAACAAGTCACGTTAAAAAAGAAAAAAAAATAATAATAATAAATAACAGAAAGTCGAAATACTTAGCCATTCTAGTCATAGAAAAAGTCTCGGTACAGTGATCTCTTCGCTGCATTAACACCAGTGCTAAACAGGTCAAGATCAATATCTCCACGCAGATTGTTGAATCTCTGACAAGCACGCCAGAGGAACGTATTTTGTCTGTAGTTAGTGTTTGACTTAGGGAGCGAGAATAGCGCATTATGACGCAATAGCCTACGGGGCGCTGTAAATGATAATTGAGCAAGTAAATCAGAGCAATCAATGACATTAGAGGTAATTTTGAGAAGGTATACCAAATCTGCAACCTCGCGTCTGAGTTGAAGAGGAGCCAGATGATGTTTTCTACAAATATCGAGGTAGGAATCTGAATTGTATTTAAATTTAGTCCGATAACAGAGATAACGCATTTACGCTGAATATTTTCAATCCGGTTAATATGAATATTGTAGCGAGGACTCCAAACCTGTGAAGCGTACTCAAGATTACTTCTAACGTACGTACAATAAAGAATTTTCAAAGTTTTAGCTTTTTTGAAATCTCTTGAGGAACGCATCACAAAGCCCAGAGCCCTCGAGGCTATAGTTATAATACTATCAACATGGGCATTAAATGTCAGTTTAGCATCATGGATGACTCCCAAATCCTTAACGACTGCATCCCTTTTTAATGTCTCACCCTTCACAATATAATTAAAGAAAAGTGGATTCTTTTTACGAGAGAAGGTGACAATACTGCATTTGGAAGGATTTAGGTCAAGCCAATTGACATCGCAGTAGTGTTCTAAACGGAACAGAACTGCTTGCATAGCTTCAGCATCGGCATTTGAGCTTATGTTGGCAGAAATCTTCATGTCGTCAGCGAAGGATAACAACCTAGCAAAGTTAAAGCACAAGTCAATGTCGTTCACAAATAACACAAAAAGTAACGGACCCAACAAGGACCCCTGTGGCACTGTTATGCGGGAGCCTAGGTTTTTGGTAGACTTGAAACACTTGTTTTCTGCTAATTATGAATTTATTCCGTGCAAGCACACACTACATGTTGGAGTTGAAGTTCAAGTAAAAAAAGGGAAACGGAAACCACACAATTAAAAGGTAATAAAAAACTTAACATAATGTTGCCAGTTGCCAACATATTGGGGGCCGCGAATGGCAAACAAAATAGTTACCTGCTTAAAAAAATACACTTATAGTTATACAACTATTCATTTTACACCACTATTGAACGGAGTGTGACCATACATTAATGCCCATGAAAAGAATATTTGAAATAACAGGACCTTAAAAAAATATTAGAAGAGTGAATTTAGCTTAAACTAAAGTTAAATCAAAGTTGGGCACGTCTTAAGTAGGCACATACAGTTTAAATTATACTTATTTTTAGCAGTTTTAATACTAATATTCTGTACATAAACACTTTTATATTGGGCATTGCCTCTAAGTCTAAGACAAAGACATAAAAAATATACTATCTATACCTATTATAGTATCTTATAACTATCTCATTTATAACTTTACACTTAACTCTTTTTTATTTATTTTTTACGTTTATTTTTATACATTTTAGGTAAATACACATAGGAACACTAGATAAAGATGACATATCTTATCAGTTATCAATATCATTAATAGGAAATAGGCATATTTTAGTAATAGACCTTACATGTGCTTTTCTATTAGATGTCATTACTTCAAAAGCTCTGACTTTATTGTCAGCACCAGGGAACACTTTAGTGATGCGAGCCATGGGCCAAGTCAGAGGAGGAGTATTATTTTCTCGTAACAAAACCAAATCACCTACTTTTACATTAGGATAATCAGTTTTCCACTTTGGTCTGGATTGCAGAACATTAAGGTAGTGTTTGTGCCAGGACTTCCAAAAGGATTGCACCATTTTGTTAGTTACATTCCACAACCTGAGTTTTGTAATAGGGACCTCACTTAGGTCGTGTTGTGGGCATGAAAGAAGAGGCCTACCAGTTAAAAAATGTCCTGGAGTAAGGTATGCAAAATCTTCACAGTTGGAAGATAATGGTAATAGGGGTCTTGAGTTAAGAACCGCTTCGATTTGAGAGAGGACTGTATTTAATTCTTCATACGTAAGTATGTTAGTACCAAGAACACGTTTCATGTGGTACTTTGTGCTTTTAACCGCCGCTTCCCATAAGCCACCAAACACAGGGGAGTATTTGGGTATGAAGTGAAAATTTATGTTGTGTTGTAAACTATAATTGTTTACCTGTGTTTGATGTTCTTGGGAGCGGAGTACTCTGTATAGATCAGCTAATTGGTTCCTAGCTCCTACAAAGGTACTTCCATTATCACAGAATATGTCGTGTGGGAGGTTTCTTCGTGAAATAAACCGCTTAAAGCAGGCTATGAAGGTAGGAGTGGTCAAGTCAGACGCCAGCTCAAGGTGTATTGCCTTGGTTGTGAAACATACAAAGACACATATGTAGCCTTTTGAGATTACAGATCTCCTAATTCTAGATTGTTTCACGTTAATAGGACCTGCAAAGTCTAAACCTACACGTACAAACGGACTGGCCTGAGTAACTCTTTGAGTTGGCAGTGAACCCATAAGCTGTTTTGAGGCTTCAGCCTTTAATTTGAAGCAAGTTATGCATTTATGAATTACTTTCTTTACATGTCGCAGACCGTTAATCAACCAAAATTTACTGTTTAAGTTGGATAACAAAAGCTTGGGTCCAGCATGCAGTAGTCTGAGATGCTCATTGCGAATAATCATATCTGTTATTCTTGATAGTTTGGGTAAAATCACAGGATGTTTCTGTTTGTAAGACAGTTCAGAGTTGTGGAGACGGCCACCTACTCTTAGGACATCATTATCATCAAGAAATGGGTGTAAAGACTGCAATGGGTCTGACACATTTTGATCATTTTTCAAAAGCGCAATTTCTTTGGAAAAGTGAGCGTTTTGCTCAGACTTTACAATCAATATTAAAGCACTTTCAAGTTCTTTGCAAGTCAAAAACTTGCACTGAATTCGTTTTGACCTGTCCTTGCAGTTATTATAAAATCTCATAATATAAGCTATGACCCTAGTCATTTTGTTGATATCAGAGTACCTTTCAAATAAATCGGATGAGCCCCGATTATTGGCATCGGCAGTAGAACATGACAGAGATGTCTCTGCAGGTACTTCAATTACAGCTGCTTGCGCTGTCTTCTGCTCCGGCAATACGGTGGGTAGCTCAACTTTATCAAACTTATACTCACTATTACGTAGAAATGTGGGGCCGTTCCACCACATGTCGTTATGTGCGAGGTCTTCCGGAGATACGCCTCTGGTAATGCAGTCAGCTGGATTCTCTTGTGAAGGAGCGTAATGCCACGTGTAACCCATTGTCAGCTGAGTGATGACCTTCACACGATTCGCTACGTATGCTTGTAGCTGTGTTTGCTGACTCTCAATCCATGCAAGCACAATTTTTGAGTCAGAGAATAAATATGTGTTGTGTACAGCTATTTTGTTAGTGATGCAGTTTTGTACCTTAGTTATGAGTTTAGAAAGCAGTAGTGCAGCGTTCAGTTCCAGGCGTGGAATGGTGAGTGTTTTGTTAAGTGGGTTCACTCTTGATTTAGAGCAGAGTAAGTACATGCATGTTACGCCCGTGTCGTATATCACCCTTAAATATACGCAACAACCATATGCCAGAGAAGAAGCAGCGTCAGCGAAGCCAATTAGCTGTATAGCGACTGCGTTTGCAGTAGGTATGTTTCTTCGCAGTGATATTGGCAACATGTTGGCTAAGGTTTGTACAAACAACAACCACTCGTGTTGCAGATCATCTGTCAAGGGAGAATCCCAGTCTATCCCTGCAGACCACGTTTTCTGGATAAAACTTTTTGCAGTGATAATGATGGGTGTTATAAACCCGGGAGGATCATAGAATTTTGAAATATAACTGAGAACTTCTCTTTTTGTTACTTTCTTTTGGCCAAAAGGCTCTGGGCATGAGATGATGAAGTTATCATCTTTTACGTTGAATTGAATACCTAGTGTTTTCATATGTAAATCGTTGTTTTCTAAGTCGATATTATCGAAATGCAGTTCCTTTTTTGGGATATTGTCCAGAATTTCAGGAACATTTGATGACCATTTATGTGCTTGGAATCCCCCTTTTGAAAGAATTTTAATTAACTGCGCTTTTGCTTCAATGAGCTTGTTAACATCATTTTCAGCATGCAGTATGTCGTCAACATAGGTTGAATTTTGCAATATTGCTGAAGCTAGAGGTAGTTCCTCTTTGAACCTAGTGGAAAGTTCATCCAGACAACGTGTCGCAAGGAAACTGGAGCTTTTCAGACCGTATGTCACGGTATCCAGTCTGATGCACTTTATCTCAGTACTGGGACTCTCTCTCCACAGGATGTTCTGCAAAGAGGAATGTGAGGGGTTAAGTTTCACACATCGGAACATTTTCTTTAAATCTGTAGTAAACATATGCTCACCAAAGCGAAATAGCATGAGAATTTCAAATAAATCGCGTTGAACTATCGGACCATTCAGCAGGATGTCATTAAGCGATATTTTCTTATTAGTCTTCATCGAACCATCAAAGACTGCCCTTAATTTTGTTGTCACACTTTTCTCATTCAAGACCGCATGATGGGGGAGAAAATAGATAGGGTCGTTTTGAAAATCGTAATCCTGAATGTCTACATAGTGACCATGGCCTAGTTCAATTATCTCATCAATGAATTTCTTGTATTGTTGAAACAATGTTTCATTCTTATGCAACTTTTTCTCTAAGTTAAGGAATCTATTGAGAGCAAGGTTGAAGGAATCACCTAGATAGTCATTGACTTGCTCTAGAGGGACCTTTAGTGGTAAGTCCACCTGAAACTGGTTGTTTTTTGACTTAACAGTGGATTTGAAGATTTCCTCACATTGCTCAGTTTCAGATGATTTTTCACAAAAAATCTGTGGCACCTCTTCGGTTTTCCAAAACTGTTGCAAGGTGTCTTTGATGTCCGAGTTGCAGGTATTACATAGTAAGGTTACCTGATTTGATAGATGAGTAGTTAAAGCAGGTATTGCACCTCCTACCACATAACCAAATCGCGTGTTGATTAAGCACGGGGCAGCAGCAGAAGTAGTGGCAGTTTGTCCATCACTTTTAAGCAGCTGAAGTGGTTGGGTCGGCAGGAGCACCTGGAAAAACACATCACATCCCATCAGCATATCAATTTCGCTCGGATTGTTATAGTTTACATCTGCCAATTGAATTCGAGATGGGATTTCAAATTGCTCGAATTTCTGTTGAGGGAGTTTGCACGTTATTTGCTCAACTACATTGCAATTGACAGTTAGCTTGAAAAGTTGAGCGAGAGAATGTACTTCAAGCGGAACACTGTACTTTATTTTGTTATTCACTTTGGTTATTCCAATCACATTCATATTCGTCTCTTTTGGTTGAATGCCCAACCTTTTAATCACTTTTGTAGTGACAAATGACACCTGTGATCCAGTATCAAGCAGGGCTTTGATATGTAAAACCTTCCCATCAGGACTTACTAGCCTTATATTCGCTGTTGGGAGCAAAGTCTGGTTATTACACATGTTATTTGTAAGCAAAACCACTGGGGACTCACTCTCTTCTGTATGGAGAAGAGTATGGTGTGAATTTCTTTTGCAGGTATTACACCTGAAGTGGAACCGGCATTTTCCGGAGTGGAAATTGAGGCATCGGTTGCACAGTTTGTTTTCTTTTATGTATGTGACTCTTTCAGCTACTGGTATCAACTTGAATTTGGGGCAATTATACAGTCTGTGTGAAGATTTTGTGCAATACTTACATGATGATGGCAGTCTGTCTGGATTATCCTGCTTAGTGGTTATGTTGACAGCAGCGGTGGGCATTTTGCTTCTGTAGTTGTTTGGTGTCTGTTGGCCATTGGCATCAACATTCTCCTGTGCCAGAGCTCTGCGCTCCAGAAACTCCAGAAAGTCTTTTACCTTGGGCTTTTGTTTGACGTCACGGTCCATTTGATATGCCTTTAATGTGTAGGAATCTAATTTGCGGGAGAGAATGCAGATTAGTAATGGATCCCAAGTGTCAACCGTAGAATCCAAATTCCTTATTGCAGCAATATTCTGTTTGACATTTGACACAAAGCTTCTCAGTGATTGCGCAGAACTTTTTATAGGATTTATGTCCAGAAGTTGCATGACATGATCATTTACAATGAGCCCAGAATTCTCATACCTATCTTTGATAATTTCAATCGCTTCTGAATAACTTTCCTCAGAGATAGGGAGGTTCTTGATCAAATCAAGAGGTTCGTTCTTCAAAAAATTGCGAAGGTAGTACAGCTTTTGCACATTATCTAGACTGCTGTTATTATGGATCACAGAGTGGAATATATTCATAAATTGGAGAAAGTCACTGTATTTACCTGTGAACGGTGGAATTTCTATGCTTGGCAGTTTCGTTCGTGCCATGGGGGGATTTGCCGTCGGCGTCGATGTTTGCGGCGTTGTTTTCCTAAGGGCTTCGTCAATTTTCGCAAGCGTGGAGAAGTAAAACTCCTCAGCTTCCGAGACATCTTCAGTATCATTTTGGTTTAGAACTAAGATCTCCACGTTTTTGATTTCGTATTGTTTGTATGTTTCTACTAATTTAGACCTTTTGCCCTCCAATAAAGCGACACTACTGTTTTGGAAAACTTCTGTTGCGACGAAATTATGCAAGCGTGTAAGGCCTGCTTTTAAATAGCCCCTGGCACAAACAAGCTCCTTTAGATCAGGCATTTTCACTTACAATATTTACACTTATTTAGTATTGCAATTACTAATGCCGATAAAACAAATCAACTAAAAATCACTGTAGCTAAATATCTCCAAACTAAACTTTTGTTGACAACAACTTTTTTAGAAAATAAAATGGCGTATACAGATTACAGAGACGGAATGAATAGCATCGGTGGTCGGCTGGCTGGGGCGGTAGGCGATGTTCGGCGGCGCTCGGGTCGACTCGGGCGTGCTCGGGTAGCTTCTAGGCTGCAACTCCTCCCGATTGGCTGGCTGTTACATGAAGCTTGCGTTGAACGTAGTGCGAGGTCCGGCAGGCGACATGAGTGCGAGAAAGACACCAACAGCTCTCCGTCCTACTTACGCCACTCGTGCAGTGCTGCCAACTGTGCCACATACGAACGTTTGCGCAGATAGATACTATCTGGTTTTTTCTTGCAAATTCTCTTGATATCAAAAAATGGCGGGTATCGGCGGAAACTGATGATGATATTGCAATTTTTCTGTGAAATGTTTTCTTGTGTGCTTTAAACTGCTTGAAACTGATGAATTTGTATGGATTTGCTGTCTTGAATGGTAGGTGCGTGCAGAGAATTGATGAGATAATCATAAATTTGCTCGGATTCTCGCAGATACTTCGATAATTTGCTGGGGTAGCTTCGTGAAGATCTGACAACCTCAGTAAGAATGATGACTGTAAGGTTGTTCGCCAAGGATTATCTCTTGATTGAAAAGAAGTTTGTTCAGTCTTCAGAGTTGGTGTATAGCGTGAGTGGAGTGTGCATAAAGTACCTCTTGCTGGAATCCAATATGGCGGGAACCAGGGAAATTGCACTCACTATCTTCGCCAAAATTTCACTTGCTAGGCCACTTTTTGCGCTGATTACATCATATCCGGCTCGGAGGACCATGTTATGCGGGAGCCTAGGTTTTTGGTAGACTTGAAACACTTGTTTTCTGCTAATTATGAATTTATTCCGTGCAAGCACACACTACATGTTGGAGTTGAAGTTCAAGTAAAAAAAGGGAAACGGAAACCACACAATTAAAAGGTAATAAAAAACTTAACATAATGTTGCCAGTTGCCAACAGGCACACCGCTAGGACATTAACCCAACTAGACATATAATTATTAATAACAACAGCCTGTGAGCGATTGTCAATATAGGAAGCAAACCACCGCAGTAGGTCACCCCTAATACCAATTTTAGATAATTTACTTAACAGGAGGTCGTGCTGAATCCTATCGAATGCCTTACTGTAATTGGTGTAAACGACATCAACCTGCAATCCACCGTCCATAGCAACCGTCAAGGCATTGTTAAATAATACGAGGTTGGAAACTGTGAGGCGACCCTTGAGAAAACCGTGCTGCGTATCACTAAAAGACTGTTTCAATGCTCCATATAATTGATTATAGATGATCCTTTCAAAAGTGGCTAAAGTGTAAATATGATATGACAATATCTGCCAACAGATGATTCTCACTATCCTTGATGATCTGCTTCCGGCCACAACAGATATTTGTTGTGTTTCGACATCCAGTTGCTTACCTTTCAACCTCAGGTCTGTCGGAGTTGGCGCAGTAAAGAAAGCTATTCTAGAAATCTCGTCCAAGGCTGTAGGTGATGACAATATCTGCTCTCAGATGCTATTCAGTGTACTCGATAATGTTTTACCACCTATAACGCATATAATTAACGCGTCGCTGAGCGAGTACTGCTTCCCAAGCCAGTGGAAAAGAGCATTAGTGATACCCCTGCCTAAAACTTCTAACTCCTCCTCCTTCAAAGAGTTCCGTCCCATTTCCATCCTACCAATCCTTTCCAAAGTCCTTGAATCAATTGTCCACTCCCAGCTGTCCTCGTACCTTTCCTCCATGGATTTACTGAACCCTTTTCAGTCTGGTTTTAGGCCAGGGCATAGCACCACCACCGCACTGCTCAAGGTAACTGACGATATCCAACTGGCAATGGATAAGAAGCAGCTCACAGTCCTGACTCTCCTTGACTTTAGCAGCGCCTTCAACTGCGTCGACTTCGATATACTTGTTGAAATCATAAAAACACTCAATGTCTCTTCACACTCGGCTAGCTGGTTTGACTCCTACCTGAGAGACCGCCAGCAGCGCATCAAGTCTGAAGAAGTTACTACGGAATGGTGCAAGCTCTCTACTGGTGTTCCGCAGGGTGGCATCCTTTCTCCTCTTCTTTTCTCAGTTTTCATCCATTCCATCTCGGATGTATTGTCTTCCTCGTATCATCTCTATGCAGATGACCTTCAAATTTATCGGCATTTTCCCCTGTGTGATCTGACTTCGACTGTAGAGCCTTTGAATGCTGACCTCGACAACATCAGGAAATGGGCTCTTTCGTATGGGCTATTAGTCAACCCGGATAAGTCTCAGGCGATGATACTGGGTACACGGCACTTACTTAATTTGTTGCAGCATAGGTCAGTTGCTCCCGTGCTTTATGACGGTACCATTGTCAAGTACAGCGAGAAAGCCAAAAATCTTGGGGTTGTTTTTGATACTCTTTTATCCTGGTCGCCCCACGTTTGTGAGGTCAGCAGACGAGTCTTTGCATCCTTTCATTCCCTTCGGCGTTTGCAGTACTTCTTGCCTAAGCAGACTAAAATCATGCTAGTTCAGACCCTTCTTCTGCCTTTAATTGACTACGCCGATGTTTGCTGGGCCAGCGCGAACGAAGATCTACTGAACAAACTCGAGCGACTTCAAAATCTCGGGATTCGGTTTATCTTCGGTCTCCGCAAGTACGATCACGTGTCCCAATATCGCAGGGAATTAGGCTGGCTCCCGATCCGACTTCGTCGTGATATGCACATTCTCTCCTTCCTCTTCAATATTTTGAGAAATCCGCGCTATCCCGCATATCTTCGTGAACATTTTGAGTTTATTTTCTCTGGGGATAGACTTCGGAGATCTCACACGGTGTCACTTTTGTCAATTCCTCAGCACAACACTTACGAGCACTCGTTTAGGTTAAGGGCAATACGTTTGTGGAATGCACTTCCTTGCGCTATCAGGGATTGCACATCCTTGTTCTCTTTTAAGAAAAAGTTGAAACAGCATCTCCTCTCTTCCGCATAGTGGGTATCTTATAGTATGTATGTGTATCTATGTATTTATTGTATTCTATTAATTTATTTTATAGTATGTGTAGGATGTATTGTGATTTATCTGATAGTATATTGACTTTATTTCTTTCTTTTAAATCTTAATTGTACACTAGGACTACCTCTCTATAAATATTTTTTCCTTTCCTCACAGGTTAGCTGTAAGAAATTTCTTTTTAGAAATAAGCTCACCTTTGCATATTGTTCGTTGTATTTTTTCCATTGTGTTTTCTGTGCAATAAAGAATTATTATTATTATTATTATATTTTTAATTTCTCCATTTCATATTGTTCCTTCACTACTGCTTGGAAACAAGCATTAGTTATCCCTCTCCCTTAAACATCCAATCCCAGTATCGCCACATTTATATCCCGCCGATCCTTTCTAAAGTCCTCGAATTCATTGTCTATACTCAGCTCTCCCATTATCTATCCTCTAAAAATCTACTGAATCCTTTTCAGTCAGGCTTTAGTAAGGGTCATAGTACTGTTACAGCTTTATTAAAAGTGACCGATGATATTCAGGTCGCCATGTATCAAAGGTAGCTCTCGGTGCTGGCTCTGCTGAACTTCAGCAATGCTTTTAACTTTGTTGACTTCGACATTCCTGTTGAAATTCTCAAATCTCTTAATGTCTCCTCCCTCTCTGCCAGCTGGTTTGACTCTTACCTAAGAGACCGTAAAGAGGGTGTCAAGTTAGAGGATGCTTGTACGGAGTGGTGTAACCTCTCCTCCGGTGTCCCCCAAGGTGGCATTCTCTCTCCTCTTCTGTTCTCAATATACATATCAATTCCATATCTGATGTCCTATCTTCTTCTTATATCATCTCTACGCAGATGACCTTAAGATTTATCGTCACTTCTCTCCTGATGATTTAAATTCTGCTCTGGAGGCGTTGAACGCTGACTTGGCTGGTATTAGTGGATGGGCATCGTCATTTGGGTTGCTGGTTAATCTGAATAATTCTCAGGCCATGATTATAGGTACCAGACACTCATTAAACAAGTTGCAGCAATTGTGTGTCCCTTTTGTACCTTATAACGGTACTGTAATCATGTATAGCGATAAAGCTTAAAACCTGGGTGTCATCTTCGATAGTCAATTCTCCTGGTCATTACATGTTAATGAGGTCAGCATGCGAGTTTACGCCACCCTTCACTCTCTCAGGAGACTTCAGAACTTTCTTCCTCGCCAGACCAAAATAACTCGCTCAGTCCCTTCTTCCGCTCATTGATTATGCTGATGTTTGCTGGGTCAGCGCAAATAAAGAAAAATCTCGGGATTTGGTTCATCTACGGACTGCGCAAGTATGACCACGTATCAGCATCGCAGGGAGCTGAAGTGGCTTCCGATTCAAAGCTCCAGATCGCTCCACTGCAGCCTACGAGCACGGGTTCAGAATCCGAGCCATACTACTGTGGAATGAGCTTCCCTGCACTATCAGGGACAGTCCGTCTCTAAATATATTCAAAAACTGGCTAAAGAAGCACTATCTCTCCCTTTCCATATATATATATATATATATAATAATAATAATAATACCTTGGACAACATTTACACATATATATATATACTGCATATAAGGATATATAAGGCATATGATCGTGTCCTTTATGATATGTTATTAAAAAATATATATGGAATAGGTGTTCCTGGTATTGTGCACAAATGGTTCGACTCTTACTTATCAAACAGATATCAACTTGTAGAAATTGAACATTATGATGGTAAAACTGGTGTGATTAATAAAGTGCGATCTGAAAAAGCACATGTCATTAAGTCAATCCCCCATGCTGACGATATATCAATAGTTATACCTTGCCAAAATGCCACCGACCTCAACATATTTCTTCAAAATACATTTGATACATTAATTAACTGGTTAAATGAACACAATTTACAAATAAATTATTCCACAACAAAACTATTACAATTTAAACCACATCAAAAACGTCCTTTAGTAATAAACTACTCATATCTAAGTAATAAATTCGAATGTGCTAAAACTTACCCTTTACTAAGCATTAACATAGATAGCAATATAAACTGGAAAGACCACATTGCAAATATATCAACAAACTATCAAGATTCACTTACGCGCTGCACGAATTAAAGAAATACACAGATGTGAAGACTGCTCTCTCAGCATATTATGCCTATGCTCACGCGTGGCTCCAATATGGTATAGTGGTATGGGGAAACAGTACCAATGTACCAAACTTGTTTTAATTACAAAATAAATGCATCAGAATAATTGCTAATGTAGACAATATGACTAGCTGCAAGCCCTATTTTAAACAATATAAAATACTTACACTAACTTCTATCTATATATTAGAAACCAGCAACTTTGCTAAAAAAAAACTTACATATGTTCCCAAAATATTCTCGTCCAAATAATTTAAGACCTAAAAGCTACTTATCCTGTCCCCAGACAAAACTTAAAATGGTACAATGTGGTCCCTTTACCATGGCTACAAAAATATATAATAATTTACCCAAAAATCTCCAGGAAATGGAAGATTTAACAAAAAAAAAACTTAAAATGTTACCTCGCCGAAAAATGCTACTACGTGCTGCAGGAATTCTTCGATGATAAAAAATATTAGGAAAATAAATTTAGTCTTTAACCTGTGAACAGCTTTTCGGGTCAATGTTATAGTTATGTGTAGATAAATTTGTTATACCCTTTCAGGGTGCATGTACCCTACATACATTTTCCACCTGTAATCTGTATTGTACATTTAATATGCAAATAAATGAATATGAATATATATATATTGGTATGTATTAGTATATTATACGGTTTATATATTCACAATTCACAATTAATAATAATATATATTGTTGCGTTTATTGTTTATGCAGTCTATTTTTAGCAATTAGGGCTATCAATACAATATTGTTTGTAGTATGTATATATTACTCGTAGTACTTATAGAGTTTTATTGTACGCGCAGTTCTTCCCCCGCTCAACCATCACCTTTTCTACCCATCATGGTTTGTTGGAAGAAATATATTTTAAGAGATAAGCTCGCCTTTGTACACGTTTTTTATACTATCTGTTATCTGTATGTCTGTTTTCAGACATGTGTATGTGTGTCAGGACCGGGGAGATTCGCGCTTTAGAGAAGAGGCCTATGCCCAGCCACTGCTGGGTCGGTCGGTCGATGTGGGCTGAATATGATGATGATGATGTCTGTTTTGTGTAGTACAATAAAGCAATTACGAAACTACAACTTATGCTACAAAACCTTAGCACGGCGAGCCTTAAGGTTGGACTTATGATGAATCGTACAAAAACGCAGTTAATGACCAATGGCACGAAACGTAGGGTCGGGATTGATAGACAAGAAATACACTACGTCGACGAATACATCTACTTGGGCCTGATAGTATCCTTCGAAAACAGGCAAGATATGGAAATAGACGCATTTCGAACGCCTGGAGGAGCTACTGGTCCATGAAGGAGCTAATGAAGAGCAACCTTCCATTGTCACTGAAGCGCAAACTCGTCGACATGTGTATCCTGCCCATCCTTCCCTACGGTGCTCAAACTTGGTCGCTGACGGAGATCCAGAAGTCCAAACTCAAGCTTTGCCAAAGAGCTATGGAGCGAAGTATAACCGGTGTCAGGCTGACCGACCATGTTAGAAACACGAAACTGCGCTCCATCACTGGCATTGCTGACGTTGGCGCAAAGACGGCTAGGCTTAAGTGGGACTGGGCCGGACACCTGTCCGCATGCACCCTCACAAATGGGCCAAATTATCCACCAAATGGGTACTCACTGAAGGATACTGCCGTAGAGAAGGCCAAGACGTCGATGGCGGGATGATAAGACATATAAGACATAAGATATTTATTCATGATTTTTTCAATTACATGTCATGCCTATTTAAATAGGTCTACTAACTACGTAAATTAGCTACAGTTTTAGTAAAGTTATTGTAAAATAAATTATAGTAAAATTTTCATAAAATGGTGGTCATAACGAAAATTATAAAAATAAATGCGATCATAACAATTAACAATATTATTAGGTACTAAGGTACGTCACAAATTATCCCTTGGAGGTAATAGCGAACTCCTCGTAACTATAGGGTGCCAAGTCAATAAGAAGGTTTTTAAGTTTATATTTGAAGGTGTCTGTACTTGGGGCAATTTTTATGTTCTCGGGGAGTTTGTTATAAATAGTTGGACCCATAACATGGGTCAGTTTGTTGGTCTTTTCCAATTTACGCGGCCAGCCAGCCAGTTTATGTCCGTTTCGTGTGGCATTTTTGCTGAGGTCATTTAGAGTCTCGAACTCGTCTAGGTTTTGCCGAACATACAAAGTAACCTGGAAGATCTCTCTTACGGGCACTGTTAAGATGCGAAGAAATTTGAAGTACGGCCTCGCAGACGTATCTGATGGAACCCGTGCCATGGTTCGTACTGCCCTTTTTTGCATGATGAACGCGCGCTTCCAATCCGCTGCGCGTCCCCATAGCACCGCACCGTACTGGAGCAGCGAGTGTATAGTGGCGAAGTAGCATATCCGAACCACTTCGGTTGGGACGCTCCAGGCCAGACGTCGAAGAGCAAAGCACGCACTTCCCAGCTTCATGCACAGCTTGTCGATGTGGGCCTCCCAGGTGAGGCCTCTGTCCAGTCCGAAGCCGAGAAATCCTGCGACGTTGACTTGCGCAATGTCCTTCCCATCGATTGGTCTCGGGGGCATGCCTGCTAGTCGGAAATGGAGGAATTGGGTCTTTTTTGTATTAAGTATCAAGCCGTTAATTTCGAACCATTTCGCGAGTTTGGCGGCTGTTGTGTTGAGTTGAGAATCTAGCTCATCCAGGTTGGAGGCATACACTAATTCTGCGACATCGTCGGCGTACATAAGGATGTCAGCGGTCTCTATGTTCTGAGGGAGATCATTGAGCAGAAATGAAAACATTATGTTCGACAGGGAAGAGCTTGAGAGCCCATTGTTTTTGGGAGTGCGTCAGATCTTACAGAACCCCGGTCTCCCACCACTATCTGCGTCCTTTCTCGCATAAAACTTGTAAGAAGAGCGTGTGATGGGCCGACGATACCATAATGAGCTAGCTTGGCTGATAAGATTCTGTGGTTCGCCACGTCAAACGCCTTCGACAGGTCGCAGAAGAGGACGGCAACCTGCAGCTTCCGCTCGCGCGCGCGCGCCATTGCAGTTGTCGACCGACCTTCGCGGTATGCGTACTACTGCTTGGATAGCGCTTCGGTTGCAGAGAGGTACGCGACTAGTCGCGAGCTGATGCCATTTTCGAAAACTTTTGCGGCCGTTGGAATTACCGAGACGGATCGATATCCATCTATATCGATCCTGTGCCCTTTGCCTTTGAAGATGGGTGATATTTTGCTCTTTTTTAGAGCAGTGGGAAAGTTACTATCCTTTAGACATAGGTTGTACAGGTTAGCTAGAAGCGGGGAGAGTGGTATTGCCGCTAAATAAAATAATTCCATTGAGAGGTCATATATGTCTTTTGTCTGAAGGAGCGGTCGGCGGGCGGGCACGCCGCGGCGAGGGCGTTGCAGGCAGGCGATATTGATAGATTTATGCCGAACTGGGTGGCGGCGGCATTGGACAGGAAATAGTGGTCCAAAATAGTGGAGGCCTTTGCCCAGCAGTGAAACACAACCGAGGCAACGTAAAAAAAAGAAGGACGAATCGTCACCGGGCCGATTCGGGCCGACAAGCTGTCAAACAGTGGCCAAAAGAGTTCTGTCACCTTGCGTCACGTGTCTCTTTCCATCATACAGAGATCCCTCTAGTGATATCTTGCTCGCTTAGCCTTTTGTTCCTCTATTCCGTAAGTTATATTAACTTTACCTTTATTTTTTGCCGATTACAAAGTCAGAAAATGGTCAAATACGCCTAATTAATTGACGCTCTGTAACCTTCCCTCCCTGACAGCCGACAAGCCGGCCACCGGTTCGGCGAGCAGCTGTGGCGCGTGGCCCCACCCGTGCTGGCGCACTCGGCTGCCGCCGACGCTGACGAGGAGCTGCGCGAGCACTGTCTGCAGGCGCTCGAGGCGTTCGTGCTCAAGTGCCCAAAGGAGGTGCAGCCGCATATACCCACTGTGAGTTTACACCGTCTCTCGTAACTAAGCCAGGAGAGCGAGACTAGTTTTTTCGTAGTAATATTTAGAATAAATAAATGTAGCACATTGATGTCCTCACCGAGGGGCACAGATTTTTACCCGGATACGAGTAAGATTGACAACATGAAAATTTACACACAAAAAGGAATGTACAAAAGCGAGCTCAAGAAATCTCTTCCAGCAAACCTAGATGGATGGTGATAGTTTGATTGCTGAGACATAGTAGATCTATGTGAACATCCTAGTAGTGGGCAGACCGCCTGCCCGATGGCCCGACGATATTGTCAAGTCGACGGCCTAAGCCCAGCAGTGGGTCTAAGAGAGTGGAGCAAGATAATGGTCCCTATAACATCACGATAGATAACCACTCAGCTGTGGGGCGGAATACTCAGTACTAGACGAATACCAGCCAATGAAGCAGGCGCATTTGGGAAGCTCAAAGTTGTCTTTAAGTCAAAGATTCTACAAAACCTAAAGACCAGGATTTACAACCAATGTGTCTAAGGTAAATACGTACAAAAGAAAGTCGCACATAGGGCTACGGAGCGTTATATGCTAGGCTTAAGGATCGTATTCGTAATACGAAGATAAGACGTCGTACTAAGAAGAATCACGAGATTGAAGTGGGGGTGGGCAGGACACTTGGCAAGGAGGGATGACGGAAGGAGATACTAGGTAATATATTAGAAATTACATAAATATTTATATATGTCTATATTTCTAGTTTTACAATTAGTTTTTTATTATCAATCAAAGTTTGTTTTCCTGCTCTTCAAACGACGATGTTGACGATTTTCTAAGTGCAGAAAGCAACGT
This sequence comes from Argyresthia goedartella, assembly GCA_949825045.1. Lineage (NCBI taxonomy): Eukaryota > Metazoa > Arthropoda > Insecta > Lepidoptera > Argyresthiidae > Argyresthia > Argyresthia goedartella. The sequence goes on from OX463810.1 coordinate 21,636,822, forward strand.
CTCCGCTTCAGAAGGACCCCTTTCTGCCAACATTAGGACTTTCTTCGGTGGTGTGGAGGAAAAGTTCAACATCGTGCATATCATTGCATAAAGCATTCACTCCAGCTATCTTAAAGAAAATTTCTTAATATTCGTAACTTTAGGGATATTGACCGTGAATCTCTCAGGTCGGATGCCTTGTCGATCGACTGGTCCGCTGTAATTTCCAGCGAGACCATGGAATCGAGAAAATTGTCAATTTCAATAGCATAGTCCTCGGTCTCTATGACACGCTTGCACCTATAAAAAATTGAGAGTGAACCACCTACCCGTCAAACGTCTAATGTCCAAAAGGAACACAGCCAAGTGTAAATACTGTAAAAATCCGACAAATGACAATGTCCTTTCTTACAAATGCCTTCGCAACCGCTGCAACCGTATCTGTCGTGATGCTAAACGTCGGCACATCCACGAGAATATTGAAAGTTACACACCAGCTCAGGTGTGGAAGTTTCTAAAAACACTTAGCATAGGTAAGTCTCAGGACCTGCAGGCTGGTAATGTAGATCTCAACGGTCTCAACCAGTTCCTATCCGCCCCGCCTGTTTTGATGGATCCCAAGGTTAAACAATTCACTCTTCAGAGCCTGCGCTCTTAGCCTTAACCCGACACCACGCCATTCAACTTGAGCAATGCTGGAATCTATGCGGTCAAGAAGGCGGTACTAGCAGTCAGCTCGAAAGCTGTATGTAGGTGACGATAAAATCTGCCTCAAAATGCTTTCACAAACCTGGATGAACTACTGCCAGCTCTTACACACGTCATAATTTTTTCCATATCGAATGGCATGGCCTGTACTCTGGTACCGCTGAACACTTGTTCTTGGAGATGTGCTTGCGTCACAATAAAGTCCTTCTGGGTGTCTATTATAGCCCCTCTCTTCGCATTGACTATTTTAACTCATTTGAAACCCTTCTCAATGATCTGACTCCTCTTTATAGCGACACCCTGATTCTCGGCGACTTTAACACTTGCCTTCTCAAAAATAACGTTCGCTCGGCAAAGCTCAAATCTCTTGTAAGTTCATTAAACTTACACATCCTTCCCCTGGGTGCCACCCACTTTCAACCACACCGCACCCCCTCTCTTCTAGATCTGATGATTACTTCTAACTTATCCAAGGTTGCTGTGCATGGCCAACTTAACGCACCCTTCTCCTATCACGATTTGATTTACCTCTCATTCAAGTTAAGGCCTCCCAAGCGTGCTGCTAAATTCCTCGACATACGTAGCTTCAAGGGCATGGATCTTAACTCCCTTAAATCAGATGCCGCCTCCGTCGACTGGTCCTCTGTTGTTGGTAGCGAGACCGTTGAAGACAAAGTCCAAAACTTTAACTCTGTTGTCCTGAGCTTGTTTGATAAGCACGCTCCGGTCAAGAGGGTTAAGGTTAAGCACCTTCCTGCGCCGTGGCTTACTGACACCATCAAGAGCCTGATGGCCAAGAGAAACCGTGCCAAGAGTAGATATAAGGTGGATCCGACCGACGAGAATCTTTTATTTTTCAAACGCCTCCGCAATCGTTGCACTCGTCTGTGTCGTGATGCCAAACGTCGTCATATCTACGAGTGTATTGAGAGCTATACTCCAGCACAGGTTTGGAAATTCCTGAAGACTCTTGGTGTAGGTAAGTCCCAGGACTTGGCTGCTGGAAATGTCAACCTCAACGGTCTCAACAATTATTTTGCTAATCCCCCAGTCGTGATGGACCCCCTCGTCAAGGAAGCTACCCTTCGTAACCTACGGTCCAAGACCGCAGCCCACAACTCACCCTTCAACTTCAACCGTGTCGGAATCGGCGCAGTAAGGAGGGCAATCTTAGCGATCTCGTCGAAAGCCATTGGTGAGGACAAGATCTGTTCTCAGATGATAACCTGTATCATTGAGGAGCTGTTACCGATCATTACCCACATAATTAATGTATCGCTTGAACAAGGTTGCTTCCCCTCTCAGTGGAAAAAGGCACTTGTGATTCCCCTACCTAAATCGTCCAATCCCGTCTCCTTTAATGATTTTCGTCCCATATCTATTCTGCCTATCCTTTCCAAAGTCCTAGAATCAATTGTTCACTGTCAGCTCTCCTCATACCTTTCCTCTAGAAACTTATTAAATCCATATCAATCAGGTTTCAGGCCGGGTCACAGTACTACCACGGCATTGCTTAAAGTCACCGATGACATTCAATTAGCCATGGATCAGAAGCAGCTTACGGTTCTCACACTGCTTGATTTCAGTAGCGCCTTCAACTGCGTCGATTTCGATATCCTGGTTGAAATTCTAAAATCGCTCAGAGTCTCCTCGCACTCGGCTCTCTGGTTTGACTCCTACCTGAGAGACCGCCAGCAGCGTATTAAGTCTGAGGAGATCTCAACGAACTGGTGTAATCTTTCCGCGGGTGTTCCGCAGGGTGGTATCCTTTCTCCTCTTCTCTTCTCAGTATTCATTAACTCCATCTCCGACGTTCTTACTTCTTCTTATCATCTCTACGCAGATGACCTTCAAATATATCGGCACTTCTCTCTTAGTGATGTAAATCTGACCATAGAGGCGTTGAATGCTGACCTCGATAACATCAGTAAATGGGCAATTTCATATGGGCTGCTTGTCAACCCGGCAAAATCTCAAGCCATGATTATGGGTACACGGCACTCAATTAACTCAATACAAAATATCCCCGTCGATCCTGTGATGTATGAGGGTACGATAATCACCTACAGCGAGAAAGCTAAGAATCTTGGGGTTATATTTGATAACTTGCTGTCCTGGTCGCCCCATGTTTGTGAGGTCAGCAGACGAGTCTTTGCGTCATTTTACTCCCTACGGAGATTGCAGTAGTTCCTGCCGCGGCAGACTAAAATCACCCTTCAGGCCCTTCTACTACCTTTAATAGACTACGCGGATGCTTGTTGGGTCAGTGCGAACGAAGAACAACTGAATAAACTCGAGCGACTCCAAAACCTTGGGATTCGGTTTGTCTACGGGCTGCGCAAGTACGACCATGTCTCCCAGTATCGCAAGGAGCTGGGATGGCTTCCGATCCGTCTTCGCCGTGATATGCACATTCTCTCTTATCTATTCAATATTTTGCGAAATCCCCGCTACCCCACATATCTTCGAGAACGTTTTGAATTTCTTTTCCCCAGGGATAGTAATCGGAGATCCCACACGGTGTCTCTCCTGTCAACTCCTCGGCATAAAACTGCCGCCTACAAACACTCTTTTAGGTTAAGGGCAATCCGACTGTGGAACGCACTTCCCTGCACTATTAGGGATAGTCCCTCAATTTTCACTTTTAAGAGAAGATTGAAAGCGTATTTCCTTTCTCTTTCGTAATTAGTATCATATTTATGTAAGTATATGTATGATATTTTGTAGTTTATATATGTGCATGCTATCTAGTGTATTATATAGTTGAGATATATATATATATATTATTAGGTATATTTTATTTATATTTTAAAAGTAATTTTCGTACGTATGTATACTGTTTTATTGCGCACTAGGACTGTCCTTTTTCACAAACACTCCTGTCTTGCCTAGGTTTGCTGGAAGAAATCTCTTTTTAGAGATAAGCTCGCCTTTGCCTATAAAATTGATTGTAACTGTCTGTGTATCTATGTTTTCTGTGCAATAAAGAATATGAATAAATATGAATATGCATCTTCCCCACCATGTGGAAAAAAGCATTAGTCATCCCTTTACCTAAAACATCCTGTCCCTCCTCTTTTAAAGAGTACTATTACCTTATTACCTTCACTCAAACAATCTGCTGAACAAGAACCAGTCAGGATTCAGACCGGGTCATAGCACCGTCACGGCTCTGCTGAAAGTCACAGATGACATCCAGATAGCCATGGACCGCAAACAGCTTTCCGTGTTGGCTTTACTTGCCTTCAACTGCGTAGATTTCAACATTCTCGTTGAGCTTCTCAGATCCCTGAACGTCTCCTCCTTCTCTCCCAGCTGGTTCGACTCTTATTTGAGGGATCGGCAACAGCGTATCAGGTCGAAGGAGACATCCACTCTTTACAAGCGTCCCTCAAGGTGGCATTCTTTCTACTATTCAATTCTCGATTTTCATTAACTCCATCTCGGACGTCCTGTATTCCTCATATCATCTTTACGCTGGTGATCTCCAGATTTATCACCATTTTTCTCCTAACGTTGCAAACTTTGCTGTGGAGGCACTCAACGCTGATCTTGAGGGTATAAGAACTTGAACTTCATCCTTCGGACTACTGGTAAACCCAAGCAAGGCCCAGGCCATGATTATAGGTACCAGACGTTCTCTTAACTTGTTGCAGCAACAGCCCATTCCACCTGTCATTTTTAATTTTAATTTTATTTTTTTTTCTTTGACAATCAGCTGTCCTGCTCATCGCATGTCAATGAGGTCAGTCGCCGTGTATTTGCGACTTTTCACTCTCTCAGGAGATTTCAGTATTTTTTGCCTCGACAGACCAAAATCACTCTCGCTCAGTGTCTCTTCTACCCCTCATCGACTATGCTGATGTATGCTGGGTCAGTGCTAACGAAGAACTAGTGAACAAACTCGAACGACTTCACTATATCGGGATTCGGTTTATCTTCGGGCCGCGCAAATACGACCATGTATCACAACATCGCAAGTGGATGCCGATCCGTCTTCGCCGGGATTCTCACATCCTCAATTTCCTCTGCTTCATTGCGTATGCACGCGTAACATCGATTCCTTATTTCTACAGTGGTAGTTCGTAAGCTAATTTCGTCTTTAATTACGGCGAATACTGGTTGAATCCGTTGGGATAAATCTTCTCTAGATTCGACTTCCGTAGCGTAGACTCACTTTTTCGCCCGTCCCCAGATGTTAAGTCCAAAGGGGTCAGGTCTGGTGAACTTGGAGGCCATGGAATAGGTCCATCCCTCCCTATCCACTTTTTGAAAAAACATTATCCAAGTGATCCCTGACTGCAGTTCCCCAGTGAGCCGGACAACCGTCTTGCTGGAAGACGATAGGCCTGTCTTCATTGAAAAGTTGCACCACTGCCAACAATTCTGGTAAGACATTGACTAAAAAATCAAGGTAATTTTCCCCGTCCAGAATATCGGGTAGGGAGTGTGGTCCAATGACTTCATTTCCAAAGACTCCTGCCCAAACATTGACACGGAATCTCCTCTGGAAACGCCTCTGTCCTTTCGACGACCAGTGGTGCAGATTGTGGAGATTTATAATTGCCTCTTTTGTAAACTTTTTAAACAGTCACGATCTTCGAGGTCTTTGTGCAGCAGAAAACACCAAAACCAGACAAGTGTCCCAAAGTCGTTATCTTCGAGACATGTACAATACGCATGAGAACGCATTAATTATTGTCAAAATGTAGATAATTAAAATGAGAAGTAAGTACTCTACCGTAAGAGACAGAGTGATGAATTGGGTTTCAGGCAATGTGATATTAGTGTTACCTGCTTAATTCTGTAAAAAAAATCGTACCTTGTGCAAGAGTGTAATGATGATAATGCATGTTTGTCATTTTTTTGCCGAAGAACCTTCCACGTCTTCCAGATTGATATGTCCAGCAATAGAGCAACATTCCTAATGCTCTTGGTCGGTTGTTCCGCGAACAGCACCAAAATCTGTTCGACCAATTCGAAGTTATGTCGAATCACTATCCCTTTAGCTAGGTTCACTACATCTTAGATTGCCAATTTCGCTTAAGCGTCGGTATATATTTTGAAATGTGTGGCGGGAAGGTAAGAGTCTGTTAGGAAATCGTTCTTGATAAATTCTTTGCGCTTCTCGTGCTTCCATTTGCCATTAAGATGTCCGCGTATTCTTCATTAGAGAATGTATTATTATATCCTTTATTGCATAAATAACTTTAAAAAACAATGACACATTGGGAAATAAAATTAACAAAGCCGGGCTTATTCCTAAAATAAATCTCTTCCAGCCAACCTAGTAAGAATCTTCAGTGAAACAATGCGGGTTCAACTAATAATAAAATATTTATACAAACAAGAAAATCAGCAACTAAATAAAAAAAAAATAATACATTACACATACACACAAAAATTACAAAAACATATATATCATTATGAAGATAATTATACTACATGAACACTTAATAATTAATTAACGAATGAATGAATGAATGGTGCTTCTCCAGCCAGAGTTCTAAACCTGTTCCGGTCTTTCGGCCGGCATACCAGAGGGCACGAGTTTTGAGGAGGGCGGAAAGACCTGCTCTATAGGAGAGGAAGGGAGAGTGATTTCAATCGACCGACTCTTCAGCCTGATGCCAATATAGGATATGTGGAATGGGATTTGGAGAGCAGCTGTTGTTTGCTTCAAGTTCTTGTTTCCTCCTATTTTCAGGTATTGTTGTTGGTTGAGTGTCCTGAGTCGTTTTTGTTTGGGTTATCCGGTATAAGGTATATTTGGCTCTTCGTCCCTGTTGTGTGTTGACTCTGTCCAGTACGTTCTTTACCGTAGTATTCGATGTCGTGTTTAAGGTTATCTTTCCAGATGAATATGGATTGGCCGGCTACCTTTTTTTCTTTAATGCGGCATAGTGTAGGTGTTGCTGTGAGCGTTGCAGAATATGTGTATAGTAGTAGATCCGGAAGTTTTTGATTCGTTTTGTTAACGTTTTGTCTTGTAGTAAGTAGTTTTTTTTTTTGTCGTCCTGGATAGCTGCATAAATCCGGTAGTCTGTATTGCAGGTGGATATTCGATCGGTAGTCGTAATCGTTTCGAGGATTACTAGTTTCAGGAATACAGTGTATACGGACTTGTGCAGTCTCTCGCCAAGATTCCGGTACTTCGTTTTGTAGCCAATCTTTTTTATAGTCTCCGTTATTGATTTTAACAGTTGTACTTTATGCAGTTATGTATTTATGCAGTTCCGCGACTAACTGTTCGGTTCCAGGAAAGGCCTTGTTGCGTTACATGCTAATAATATTTTGTTGCGATTCTTATTGATAATTAACGCCCGCGTTGTTTTCAGGTAGTAACCCCTGCTTGGACCCTCACATTTTTTAAGTTCATGTTCCCATCTGTTCAAAGGGATATAGCTATGGTTTTACCATCGACGAGTTCGGTTTTTGTGATTCCTGTAGCGGTTACAGTTACTGGCGGTCAACAACGCACATCGGCCAGCACCGCCATCCGTCCCACGAAGCTGGTTGTGCTTCGTGCGACAAAGAAAGTAATACTCATTTAGATTCTCTCCTAGGGGCACCTGTGATAGTGGCGTGGCGTGGTAGTTTGTCTCGTCAGCGAGCTGGTGCTGCGATCCTAGTAGGGCGTAGCTCAGAGCCTATCTAATCACACTTCACGCACTGCATTTTCACACTTGTAGCTACACAAAACACACACATTAGAGCTTAAAATTAAGGCAAAAGTAAGTGTAATCGCGTATCTCGCTCGCCGGTGATCTTTCTTCGTGGCTTGGGCCATTTATAATTTTCTCTAAGAAGCACGCTGGGTTCTTCCACTAGCTGTTTGAAATATTCGCGATTCTTTTGTCTAAATGAAGTTTGCCTCCGTCTTCTTATCTTTACTAGATTATTGTCTGCAAGTCGCTACTCGCTATGCTAAGAGTCTATCTGCTTCACCCGTCCACTTTTTCAATCTCATTTGTATTGTATTCTTGCGCCCATCTGCTTGCCTTGTTTTGAACTGAGCTGGAATTACCGTTGGACTAGCTAGGCTATTGTTGCGTTGCGTCGTTTTGGGTTGATTATTGGACCTTAGAGATTTAAATGAAATAACTCGACACTAAACTAGACTTTATTTGCAGAAAATTTGATGTTGTAATTTGTTATTAATTCCTTGTGCAAAACTAACCATACATATTTATGTGATTCACAAGCCAAAACGCACTTCATCCGCTTCTAGGATGTAACGCCATGACACGGTAGATATTTTACACAAAATACTTAACTGCTTTGTTTCACTTTTCACCAACTATGGTTTTCGATTTCTCTCCAATTTTGTTTCTCGAGTTTCGAGAGCAATTTCTCGAATTTCTCGAGTTGATCGAGAATGTTGTGAAGCATTGAAACGTATTTAAAATAAATACAAATGAATGAAATATGAAAATATTTGAATATATAATATACCAACTGCTTAGGGGAAACATGATGAGTAGATCGTAGAGATAAGGTTAATCAGCCAGTGTTTTCATCACATGTAATTCTTTATTGATCTTTAGTTCAGTTACCTAAATAGTTAATACCTAATAAACAAACATAATTAGTATATATTATTGCACGATAGTTATCAATCAATCAGTCGTTATTTATATATCGTCTTTTTTATAATAAATAAAATAATTATGATGTTAAATATCCAAATAAATATTTATAATAAATGCGACTGAGTGACGAGTGAGCAATCGGCTGGCTTGCGGTGTATATCCCCGCCCCCCTAGCCCTCTCGACTTGTCGATGCAATTTTTAAAAATATATACATATATATATTTTTCAGTTTCGACAATGACTAGATTTCTCGAGTTTTCTCGAGTCTCAATCGAAAACCCTATCACCAACCCAATGTGGCATTGCGATGTCGAACCTCATGCCATCGCAATAAAAACCTATAACGAAAATGGACTTCTATCGCAGTCGTTGGTCGTTGAGGGGTTAACTCTTCTTATCAACTACACTTCTCTAAACATACCTATGTGTGATATACATAACACTTTATCGCGTAGATCATGGAGTTTCTCGATTATAGGCTAGGTTGTTAGAATATAACATAGCGGTGCTGCTGAAATGTAAGTTTTGACTATTCTGATCTGATGTAAGTAATTCTACCCATCTCTAGGGTCCCAGCATAGGTCTTTGCACTTTTACACATGTCACATATACAACACACAATCAAAAACACAAAAATAACTTCATTTTACATATTGTAAGACGTTATTTCAAGAATCACTTCACAACAAAAAAATCGCAGCTACAGATGGGTCATTTGGGCAAAAAAAAATATGGCCTATTCTCCCACAGAGAACCCGGGACACGTCCTATCGTCTCGGGCGTCCCCAACAGTCCTCCCTGCATAAACACTTAATAATTAAATAAATAAAACCTACGATAATTGAGATAGGTAGTATTCTTTCAGTCTTGATCTGAATGAGCTAGGCGATAAACTATCACAGATAGAGTCTGGCAGGAGGTTCCACATCTGCACAGCACGGACTGTGAAAGAATTAATCAGGAAACTGGTATTGGCCATAGGACAGGCTAGTTCCCTTGATGCGACACCTGCACGACGAGGTCTTGAGGGCGGCGGTAAATACGCGAAATGGTTTCGCAGGTACTCTGGAGCACCAGGATTGCGCAGGATTTTGAAAAGAAAAACTAAAATATGAAGGTTCCTTCGCTGTCGGATTGGGAGCCACTTCAATTGGTTGCGAAAATCCGACACATGGTCGTACTTTCGCAAGCCAAAAATGAAGCGCAAAGTCAGGTTCTGAAGCCTCTCCAACTTGTTAAGTTGCTCTTCTGTGTAGTTATTGTTTTAATGTAGACATTATTTAATCATCAAAACCACAGCATTAAAAGGTTCGCGGCGCTAACCAACACGAAAAACACAAAGAATGAAAAACACAAACACGAAAAAAACAAATATTTGAAAAACGAGCCAATTACTGATTCTTTCCTAGGTAGTCTCCCATTGCTGGGCAAAGGCTTACCTTAACAGCCCAGTCCGCCTTAAACCCTCCCGCCCGATACAGAAAAGGCAAATTAATGAACTTCATAATGGTTTTTATGGCATTATTGTTCATTATTAGAAAGAAGATATACCAGCGAACTTGTTTAAAAACATTCAAGAAAAAAGCCTCGTTCAGTTTTTTTTTATTGCAAGTCAAAGATGATTCGTTATAGAATTTATCTTCTTAAAAAACACTTGTGAGAAAATAAAAATAAAACTTTGTTAATTTTCAGTAGTTTTGACTACAAAAGAACCGTTCAACATTATACAACCAATAACAGTAAATAATTGCAAGTTTTATCAATAACTTTTTTATTTATTCAAGTGTAAAGGAGTAATTCTGGAAGATTTTTGAATAAAGTTAAAAACATTAAAATAATTGGGCCAAAACGTAATGGCGTGTTAAAAAGGACGCCTATACCCAGCAGTTGGTAAATGTGGGCTGATTTGACTGTGGGGCCATAACAGATGATTGATTAATTATGGTTTTGAATTTGTTTACAAAGCAATAAGGTTCAAAATCGTGGGCCATTTTCTTATCTACCCACAGACGAGTGGGCAAGCGACAACACGACTTAAGGGTTCTCGACTCGATTAAGTTTCCGATTCGCTCCTGGCTTCGTGCCTAGCTCTATTCAATGTCTATCAATATGAACTAACTTGACTCGTTCCTCAGATCATCGAGCTTTGCCTGAAGATGATCACGTACGATCCCAACTACAACTACGAAGACGAGGAGGTGGGGGAGGACGAGGAGATGGAGGAGGAGGCGGGGGAGGGGGGGCAGCCCGACCCCGAGTCCGACTCCGAGGAGTACTCGGATGACGACGACATGTCGTGGAAGGTATGTGGCCCGCTCGAAGGGCCAACAAGATAATAGGGGACAATATGACGATAGGGGGTGAGGGCAGGACGAGGGGGAATGAGGGGGTAGGGATGAGAGGAAACCAATGGGAAGAGCAATTAGAGGAGGGAGATGTTAGGAGAGGACAAGGAAGAATGACATTATAAGGGGGGAACGAAAGGGGGAAGGGAGATGGAGGAGGAGGGGGGAGTCGCAGCCGGACCCCGAGTCCGACTCTGAAGAGTACTCGTACGACGATATGTCGAGGAAAGTACAATTCGTGTCTTGTTCTTGTCCTATCACACTGAGTTGGTGTGTATGCTGCTTCTATCTTGAACCAGCTTGACATTGATCCATTCAAGCCCTGCCCCGTAAGCCTAACGTCTTTCATATGCTTTGCAGGTCCGAAGAGCCGCCGCCAAATGTTTAGAATCAGTTATCGCAACTCGACACGAGCTTCTCCCTGAAATGTACCAGACCGTGTCGCCAGCGCTTATTGCCAGATTTAAAGGTAAATGAACTAGCTAGTCCATTACTTGCCATATGGTTTAAACAGAGATCAGAATCTAGGTGCTATTTTAAACGGTGTCACTAACATGGATAATGACTAAGAAATCCCGGGATTCCGGGAAGTCGAGGAATTTCTTACCACCAAATTTGGGTTAAAAAGAATGTCTCGTATTGTTTTTATTTGCTGGGTTTCCCTTTCACATCGTATTAAGGGGTGGATGACAGATACAGTGAGCGCGCGGTCACGGAAAATTGATCATGTACGAACCTCGTATTATTAATTATTTCTGGTAACTTATAATACAAGAAGACTAGCCATCCCGAACAAAAAATCGTATTCCGGTAGTTAGCAAAACATTCCGCCCAGCCACAGGTGTCTGTTTTCTGTCAATTTGTTATTATGCCCTAGATGGCGTCAGAGATTATTAACACTACAGTAGCGCCACCAGACTCAGATTAGACCTCAATATCATTCAAAACATGATCGTAAATTTTGCGACTTATTGCAACGATGCGATGGCGCAATGGCACCTATGCCCGCCTTTGCTCCCGCTTTGTGGCGCTCTGGCGTAGTCGGCGGCAAAGAGTTTCGTTCAACTGAGGTTAGGTTCAAAAACACGTAACATGATCTTTCAAATGCTCTTGAAACTGGCCAAATTAACCTTAAATGGCAAGCTTACCTATGAAATCAGCGTTTTGTATGGAGAAACTCAATTTTCGTTACAAACATTTTTGCATTTTTTTTTAGAAATGAAAAATGCTATTTTTATAAAACTTTGTGCTTATGAATGAGACAACATTTAGCTTTCAGCAAATTTGATTTAATTTTTGAAAAGTTTCAGCTGTGAAAAAATACTACGTATCTTATCATGAAAATGGAGGACATTTAGGACATACTGATTTTGAAGGTTAATTTTGGGTATCAAACAGAAAATTAAAAGAAAATTTTATATGTAGATGTAAAACTTTGAAATTAACTTTTAATTAATAATAAAAAATGGAATAGTTATCGAATTACAAGAATTATTAACTCCTGAATCTGTAAGATGATATCTCCAATTTTATAAATATGCACCCGATATTATAAGAAGCAAATAGAATTTGACGACTTTGACAGATAGACAGCTTCCAGCTACACCAGCGCCATCTCCAATGAGTTTTTCAGATTAGATGCCATTGGTTTGATATCAGTTGCGTATACAAGTTATAATTCATAACATAAAATAAACGGTCAAGTACGAGTCGGACTCGCGCACGAAGAGTTCCTTACCACTGCACAATGGAAGAGATGGTATGGAGTGAATAGGTTCGATTTAATATAGCAAAATGTTAAATTACAAAATTATTGGTGCGGCTACTTTCATGCTCAATGTATGTATGTAATCTGGTTACAACGTATATAAATTTTATAAATTCTGTTATTGGAACCCTGGATATAGTCTCCAGCTTGGTCCATGTTTCCATATTCTTTGCTTTGCTTCTCCATTATTTTCCTATTGTTGCGATTATGTCGTGGATCCATCTCTTCTTCTTTTGCTTTGACTTCTTAAGGTGCCCCCCAATTCAAAATTACCTTGTTTACAAAACACGTTCGTGTTTGGATGATAGAAATACAAACAGTGTACCAAATTTCAATTTAATCCGTTCAGAATTCGGTAATTTTTAATATTATACTTTTACACACCTAGGACAGACACTCGAGTGATCTTCTAATCGTTCCGTTTTTTCTTTCTAAGGAAAACTTCTGCTTGGACATTTCCTTGCGGCGATGGACACTTTCCTTTATATTATTACTCTATGGTAATACTGACCTGAAATAAAGGAAAAAAATAACTTCCTAAACAAATTAGAGCGATTGAGACAAACTATACGCCGCCGGTCGCAAACCGAGGACACAGAAGAAAGGCCATAAAGTAGCCATCGTCTTTTGCTCCCTTTCCCACATAAATACTTGGTTCACTGAGGAGGAGGCCCCATTTGTCCTCGACTTTTTCCAAATATTTGACAGTGACATGCCACTGTCAAAAGTATGGAAAATCGACGACGCGACGCAACGCAGCGCACAACTGAGCCATCACTGTAATGTTATCAAGAAAGTTCTATCGAGTTTCTTTCATATTTAGTAGCTAATATAAACTATATAACTGCAGTGCCCGCTAGAAGAAATTTCTATCGAGTTTCTTTAATATTAGGTCCTTACATATGAAATTGTGGTTTCGCCGTACTGGCCACTTTGATCTCAAATATCTCCTCTATGGTTAGGAATTCCAAATTCAAATTTATAAAGCTATTTAGTCATGTATTGGTGTTTCTAAAATTATAATTCATTTGTTTTTTCCTCAATTGTTTTTTTTCTTGCGTCACTCATCTTACAAAATGGAAAACTTGAAATATCGCGTTATTTACGAGTATGTGGTCTACCGTGGCACCAGTGCTGCAGAAACGGCTCGAAGGATTAATGATGTGTATGGCGACGGTGCCGCAATAGAAAACACAGTGCGTTTTTGGTTCCAACATTTTCGTTCTGGAAATTTCGACCTGCAGAACAAGCCCCGTGGACGGCCGGAGACCAAAGTTGATAATGAAGAATTGAAGGCTATTGTGGAAGCGGATCCATCGCAAACCACGTCCGAGTTAGCTGCAGGCTGCGGTGTTAGTGATAAAACTGTTTTAATCCACTTGAAGCAAATTGGGAACGTGAAAAAGCTTGAAAGGTGGGTACCTCACGAACTGAGTGAAGCAAATCAACAAACGCGCGTTGACTGCTGCGTTGCATTACTCACCCGGCACAATAATGAAAGGATTTTAAATCGAATCATTACCTGTGATGAAAAGTGGATCCTGTACGATAATCGGAAGCGCTCATCGCAATGGCTGAACCCTGCCGAACCAGCCAAACCATGCCCCAAGCGAAAATTGACTCCAAAAAAGTTACTTGTGAGCGATTGGTGGACTAGTGCTGGTGTCGTTCACTACAGCTTTCTTAAATCTGGCCAGACGATTACGGCAGATGTCTTGTCAGCAACTGCAAATCATGATGGAAAAGCTAGCTGCTAAACAACCGAGGCTGGTCAATCGCTCTAGGCCACTGCTGCTTCATGATAACGCTAGACCACACACTGCACAACAGACGGCTACCATATTAGAGGAGCTTCAATTGGAATGTCTAAGCACTCACCATACTCTCCGGACCTTGCCCCAACAGATTACCATTTTTTTCGAAATTTGGATAACTTCTTGAAAGGGAAAAAATTCAACTCCGACTCCGATAAACAATATCACTGCAGTGCCCCCTAGTGAGTTCCTACTGTAACACTTATTTAAGAACCCTCACTTATCAACCACAAACCCATTACAAAAAAAATAAAATAGCATCAGAATCAAACGAATAGTTTTAGTTTTGCACAAACAAATGTTTACCGCAGCGCCCCCTGGTGAGTTGTCATCGTAACACCTATCTAAGAACATGCACCAATCAAACCCGAACTCATCCCTGAAAAGTGGCACCAAAATCGGAGTCGTAGTTGTGATTTTGCACAAATAAATGTTTACTGCAGCGCCCCCTGGTGAGTTGTCACCGTAACACCGTAACCATCTCCATTCCATCGTGGGTAAAAAATACCAATAATCACCGAAGACCCAGTGAAAAAAATTGCGCAATCAAATCAATAACACAAACTTAAATGATACAAACATTACTCTGTGTGAAAGTAATCAGTGCTAATAAGTTAATCCATATATATGTGGAAACCGTTTAAAATCCAATTACAGAGAACGCCTCAAGAACACCAATCAGTGCAATTAAGGTGATGTTTAATAGTTATGTTCGCAGTCGTTTAGAATTTGCAAGCTCAGTCTGGAATCCACTTTACAAAGTCCACACTGACAGAATACAAAGAGTGCAGAAAAAGTTTGTTAAGGCAACTGAATACCGCACCGAAAATAATTACTTAAATTATATCACTAGTAGTAAAAGACAAGGCATAACATCTTTGATTCATCGCCGTGAGCGTAATTATAAATAACTATATAGATGCAACTGCGTTGTAACACTCTCTTTATCTTAGAGTACCTCGTCGTTGTGAACGGACTTGTAGGAAGAAACCTCTTTTCAATATATCACGTAGTCGAACATCTTACGCAAATAATGGTTTCATAAAAAGGGTGTGCAGGTTGTATAACGACAAGTTGGTTAATGTTGACTTTTTGGTGAAACACTGAATAGTTTTTATCTACACACGGATTATAAACCCTCTTTACTACATCCAAAAACCACACGTTACGACCAGCATAATGATAAACTTCTTGGTAAAAATAATTTCTTATCTGAATATCGATACATTATAATAATAATAATAATACCTTGGACACCATTTACACACATTGATCTAGCCCCAAACTAGGATTCCCTGTATCTTGGGTACTAAAGAACGATACACATACTTATATAGATAAATATTATACTTAGATAGATAAACAACCATGACTAGGGTACAAACATCCGTTCTCATCAAACAAATATTTGCCCCCACCGGGACTCGAACCCGGGACCTTTGGCTTCGTAGGCAGGGTCACTGCCGACTCGGCCATTATGACCATAATGTACCAAAATTTGTCAAATTATGACATTCATATTTCGAACGACGCCCACCTGCGTGCCGCCCCTAGTTTGTCTGTGAAGTTGGTACTTCTGAACAAGCTAAACAACTGCAGAGCAATGATCAATGCCACAATGTCGGTCGAACATGCGGTTCCTGAACACATTAAAGAGAGCTTGTGATATGTGTGTAGATAAACTAGTGTATGTAATTAGCCATTAAAACTCTCGAGGGATATTATGAAACTCGCCTTCGGCTCGTTTAATATAAGTTGATTAAGCTTCAGTTTAGATTGACTGGGATTTTAGCATTGAAACTAACGTGCTCTCTTGATTATTGTTTATTGGCAACTAAACCTTCGAGAAAATTCATAGCATACCTATGTATAGCTATAGGTACATCAGCGGACTGTATATATAGTATTGATGCTTAGGTATGTGTACATTTTGAAAGGTAAGTGAAATCTTATTAGCATAGTTAAATTAGAATCTAATTGGACATTCCGCCCACCAAGAACTTAGTTCTTTATCAATGTAAACATTAAAAACAACGCTAGAAACAAAATGTGATAAACTAAAACTAAGTCGAACTATCACGACTTGTAACTTCACTAATATCTAAAGTAGTACACAAATATACTCAGAAAAACAAGGTAAACATTATTCGTTAACTAAACTCAACTTAAAATTAAAGTAGTAACCAGGTAGGTTTTTTTTCTTAAATCCGCCCACCATGATTAGACTAATCTAATAAAAACATAAACAAGGGTTTAGGTTTTAAAGAAAACGTACTCCTTACACATGAGTACATCATATCAGACACAAAATAAACTCTTTCATTTTGTTAACACACATATTTTACTTACTGGACGCTTAAATTCTCCATTCTTACATTTAACAGACACAACTCTAGTAACATTATCAGGTCCTGTATGTTTTTTTATAATTATACCAAGCAACCACTTAGATGGAGGCATATTATCATCCTTAATTACAACAATATCATTAATTTCAGGCTCAGTAGATTTAGAATTCCATTTATACCTCTGATTTAGTGTTGTTAAATACTCCTTATACCACTTCTTCCAAAAATCTGTTACAATTTTTTGCGTTAATCGCCATCTATCTAAACTACTTAAATTACATTTTGTATAATCTTCATCTACCAGGTTTATTAGAGGCTCACCCACCAGAAAATGGCCAGGTGTCAAGGGGAGGGGGTCATTAGGGTTATCACTAAGTAAGCTGATCGGGCGTGAATTCATACAAGCCTCAATTTGTGAAAGGACAGTAGCCAGCTCCTCATAAGTTAGTGTACTATTTCCGACAACCTTCCGCAAATGTAACTTCATTATCTTGTTTCCGGACTCCCACAAACCTCCAAAATTCGGTGAGTGTGGCGGTATGAAGTGCCATGTTGTTTTGTGTAATGTGAGTAACTCTGCTATTTCTGTAGGAAGTGACGATTTTGCACTGTCAAACATCTCTCTCAATTGTCTATCAGCTCCTACAAAATTGGTAGCATTGTCACTGAACATATCCTGGCAAAAACCTCGACGACTAATAAATCTCCGAAATGCAGCTATAAATCCTTTTGCTGTCTGATCAGTGACAGCCTCTAAATGTACCGCACGTGTGACCATGCAGACAAAAAGACATATGTAGCCCTTATAAGATTTTGAACCTCGTCCTGGTGAAAAACGAATGTTAATAGGACCACAATAGTCAACGCCTGTAGACGCGAACGGTTTACTGGGTTTTAATCTGGCTTCCGGTAGCTGACCCATAAGTGGGACTGCTTTCCTCTTTGAATATCTCAAACAAACCACACATTCTCTAAAAACCTTTTTTGCTCGTTCTTTCGCTCGTAAAATCCAATATTTACTTCTTAAGAAGTTTAACATCACTTGTGGACCACCGTGTAATGTCTGAAGATGAGCATCAACAATGATAAGTATTGTTAAATGACCTTTAGCAGGCATAACTATTGGATGACTCATATCATAACACGCATCTGATTGAGCAATGCGTCCCCCAACTCTTAATATTCCCGTTTTGTCAAAAAAGGGACAAAGTTTACGCAGTTTGCTCTTTCTCACAACATGTCCTTGAGTCTTTAACTGTTTTATTTCACTAGAAAACTCACGCTCTTGTACTTGCCTTATGCATGAAAATAAAGCTTCATTTAATTCTTTCGGCGTAATAATCTTGGACACCGGTCGGTCACATTTTGGCAATTTAAAATTTAAAACTCGTCTGCAATATGCAATTACTTTTAACAATCGTGATAATGATGAAAATTTCGACCAGACAAACTCATCCTCAACGTTCGATAAAACAGTTAAAGATTTGATTCTTTCTTCCACGTGTGTTTCCTCAACATTAATATCGTCTCTCAGTACTTTAGATTTCGACAGCCATTGCGGACCATTCCACCACAATGAATGAGTTAACAACTCATTTGGCTGTAACCCTCGCGAAGCACAATCCGCGGAATTATCATCAGTTGGAACATGATTCCATTTCTCATACTCTAAAATGTTCAATATCGCGGATACCCTATTGCTCACAAAGGTAGTCCAACGACTAGAACCTCCCTTTAGCCATGCTAAAACAATGGTGGAGTCTGTCCATCCATACAAATTCTCTTTGGGGATTTGCATGACTTGCGACACTTCGCAAATAAGTTTGGCAGCTAAAGCTGCACCACACAACTCAAGTCTAGGGATAGAAATTACCTTTTCGATTGGTGCAACCTTAGTCTTTGCAGTTATCAAATGAACATGGACATGATTTGCTTTGTCTACAACTCTAATATACACTGCTGCTGCATAGGCTAATTTAGATGAATCTGAAAACACGTGTAACTCTGTTTTACACGGTAACGTTATATTTAACCATCTCGGAACTTTTACCAATGTTAAAACGTTCAGTTCGTCTCTGTACTTTAACCACTTTTCGACAAGATCATCTGGCAGACAATCGTCCCATTCCAGACCTGATTTCCATAAGGTTTGGATTAAGATTTTTGCATTGATTACCACAGGCGCAATAAAACCTAACGGGTCGTATAGCTTGGCCACGTCTGACAGCACCTTTCTTTTAGTAATCGGCTCATTCATCACTGCTAAGTTAAGCACATACTCAAAATTGTCACTCTCTCTATTCCAACTCACACCTAAAACTTTGATAGCATTGTTTAGTTTTATAGTCGACTGCTTATCTTGTATACTACCTTTTTCAATACTGTCTAAGAAACTGGCACTATTACTGTTCCATTTTTGGAGCTCAAAACCACCGGACATCATCAACTCATTCATCTCATTATAGATTTGTACAGCCTCAGTTACCGTCTCACTACCAGTCATCAGATCGTCCATGTAGAAATCTTTCCTTGCAATTTTGGCAGCCAGTGAATATTTTGACTCTTCTAACTCAGCCAGCCGCTGTAAAGATTTGACTGCAAGATACGGTGCACATGCTGTGCCAAATGTTAATCGTAAAAGTTTGTAATTTTGTATGGGTTCAGAAGGGTCAAATCTCCACACAACTCTCTGAAAATCAGTGTCCTCACTCGCAACTCGAATCATTCGATACATCTTAACAATATCAGCAATGATGCATATTTTATGACATCTCCATCTCATTAGTATGTGTCTTAAATCTTGTTGTAACCGTGGGCCAACAAGAAGTTCATCATTCAATGATACGTTGTTATTTCCCTTACTAGACGCATCAAAGACAACTCGCACCTTGGTAGTGTCTTTATCTTCCCTCACTACCGCGTGGTGAGGAAGATAGACAGCTTTCGGATTCTCACTCTCCACTTCTGTAATTGGTCTCATGTGATTCATGCTCAAATACTCTTTAAACACTTCGTTGTATGCTTCTCTCAGTTTTGGTTCTCTCATTAGTTTTATCTCTAGACCTTCTAACCTTTTGATTGCAATGTGTTTAGTATTACCATGTTGGCACTGGGGGTCATCATTTGCAAATGGTAATTTCACTACGAATTTCCCTTCACTATCTCTCACAGTTGTTAAATCAAAAAAGTCCTCACATGATTTCTCGCTCTTAGTCATCTCCTTTTCAATTAGATCAGGTTCATTCTCAATCTCCCAAAATCGCTTTAGTGAATCTTCATTCATGTTAACATGCATACTTATGACACTATCTTTACTCTCACTCTCATTCTCTCGCGACGGCCTACCAGACAAAATCCATCCAAAGATAGTATTCTGTGCCATCAAATTGTCCTCAGACTGTTTCTTGATTCCATCGACCAATATCTCAGCATAAACCTCTGCACCTAGCAATATATCAATTTTACCCGGTGTGTTATATGTAGGGTCAGCTAACGATAAGGTTTCAAATTCTACCCACTCAATAGGACTAAGCCGCGTTGCCGGAAGTAGTGACGTTAACGAAGGCAAAACATAAGCGTTAACTAGAACTGATCTATCTGGATTATGGCGTGATTCCACGCGAAGTGAAACGGTGTTTTTTATTCTCATACGACCATCTCCCAGACCTGACACCCAACCTCTCACCGGTTTACGTGAAAGTCCTAGTAACTGTACTGTAGCCTCGGTAACAAATGATGCTTGCAATCCTTGATCCAATAAAGCTCTAATAGTTTGTTTACAACCAGTTGAATTAACTACCTTAACTCTAGCCGTCGCCAGCAGCACGCTGTGGGGTTGCGGCGCCCGCCTAGAGAACGCAGTCGTGACGTGTTTCACCTAGTGAATCTCGTGATATACTCAGCTTTTCTGGTTGTAGTTGTCTCGATGATGATGGGGCTTCACTCGCTGTAGTGGACTCCTTATTAATCTCTCGCTCGAAGTGTAGCATAGTGTGATGCCTTCTTCCACACCTTCTGCAACTAATTGCATGTCGACATTTAAGTACTGCATGTGTGGATGATAGGCAATTAAAACACAGGCGATTTGCTTGAACGAACTCTTGTCTCTCCTTTGGAGCCATTAGCCCGAATTGCTTACAATGATACAGGAAGTGAGTTTTCTCATGACACATCACACACTCGATTTCTTGTTGCTTAGGTTTGCCTTCCACGGCGGCATGAAAGGTCTTCGTCTTCGCTGCAGGCTTGAGAGGTTGTACTGGACGTGTAGAATTGTTGTCAATCATCTCTAGGGACCGGAATCTGTACTCCAAAAAGTCTCTCAACTGCGACCAGGTAGGTAGATCCTCGGTCGTAAGATTAAGTTGTTGTTCCCATTGTTTTATAGATTCGGTGTCTAATTTCGTTACAACATGGTACACGGTGACAACATCCCAGTTCTCTGTAGAAATGCCTATATTGTGGAGTGACTTCAGGCAGGTCGATGTTGTGTCCAATAACTGTCTGATTGCGATAGACGACTCAGAGTTGACTTTCTTCAGTGTAAATAGTGTTTTCAATAAAGCGTTACAGTTATACCTCTTGTTATTATAACGTCTAACTAATTGTTGCCAAGCGTCCTCATAGTTCGCTTCTGTTGTAGAATAGTTGCGTAACAGATTCAATGCCTCACCTGATATATTGCTTTTCAAGTAATGCAATTTTTGTACCGACGATATAGTCTTGTTGTTGTGTATTAGTGACGTAAACATATCATAAAATGTTTGCCACTCTTCATACTTGCCACTGAAGGACGGTAGTTGTATGCGAGGTAATTTAATATCATTGGAATTAGAACTCTTCGGGATTTCACTTGTTATTGGTTCACATTTTTCGAATTCAGCCAAGGCTTCGAGTAACATAGTTTTGTACTGAATATAATCCTCTTGAAATTTCTCATATGTATCCTTGGTGAAGTAAGCATCTTCCTCATCTTCCGCATTACATATCACAGACTTATGTCCCGCTTTGAAGTCGGTAAATAGTTGCTCCAATACCACCAATCTAGTTTTTATATACTCAGGCTTTATTCTCTCTTTAGGTGATTTCTTGAAGTTAACTTGCGATTTCTTCAAATTGCTCACAAAGTAATTCTGCACTTTCATTAGTTTATCCATATTTGCAACAACAGTTCACAAGAAATGTCCGGAGAAACACCAAAATACCGGTGTATTACGTAACGTAGGTAACACGTTGCAGTTTGTAACTGTAACTCCACAGTTCATTCACAAAGAAGGACGAATGTTCTCACTCAATATTGTCTCAAAACACGTTAAATAGTCTTGTTTTACTTGCACTCAATCAGATTTATAACTCGATGAAATAATTTGCAGTAAGTTATAAATAACTCGCGATCCAGTCAATCGTAATCTCACAACTCATTGTTCTCCGCGGGCCGGGCGCTCGACCAGCCTTTGTAATATCCGGCTCGAAGGACCATATGATAAGGTGATTAAGCTTCAGTTTAGATTGACTGGGATTTTAGCATTGAAACTAACGTGCTCTCTTGATTATTGTTTATTGGCAACTAAACCTTCGAGAAAATTCATAGCATACCTATGTATAGCTATAGGTACATCAGCGGACTGTATATATAGTATTGATGCTTAGGTATGTGTACATTTTGAAAGGTAAGTGAAATCTTATTAGCATAGTTAAATTAGAATCTAATTGGACAAACCCACTCTCGAGTATTAATGCCCTCCATTATGTAGCAGTCACATAAACTACTATAAAAGACTGTCTTTGCAGTGTATTACTGAATCACAATAGGCTGTTAATGTCATGATTATCATCTTCTTCTTTAGTGTCATTATTTTTGAAATATCAATTTTTTTACTCACAAAGCAAAATATAATTTTGGGTTTATGACATTTTTATGTAAAAACAAAATATGTTTACCGGCGATGGGCTATCCCCCTATCATGCAAAATGGACTTGATTATCTAAAAGTGGGCACAACTGTGCTTCTGCCAGCCCATATCGAAAAAGCATCAAGCTATATATCATCCAATGATGAAATTTGTGGTAGGCTACTGGGAGACAGTGTACTGTGGGGTGCAATTTGTACATGTGCTACCGGTGTGCCCATCCACTATAGAAACCAGACTAGCCGCAAGCCACAGCAATCTTGGGAGAAGTTTCATCTGCTTCAAAGCTACTCAACCATCCAGGCCGGTCGGTCAAGCAACTCAAGCTTCTTCAGGAGATGGCGAGTTTATGACGGAGATAAGCCGGCTTTTCACTATGGGATATAATGTATTAAGATCTAAAAAGGGGGGTAAAACTGGAGTCAAAATGATCTTCACATCAGTAAGCACTTCTTATATTTCCAATGGTGTCCGACCGAAACCGAAACCGAAACTTTTAGTTTTTTTTTAATTTAATTTATAGGAATTAATAAGTTTCTAGCTACAATTGCGTCTAAATTAATTAAAATAAAATGAAACAAAGAATTTTACACATCCAATCAACATTATATTGAAAATAACTATGAATTTAAGACTTATTCTTATTAACACTGTAATATAATTATGTTAACAGTCGTAAACAGCCCTAAAACAAAACACAGTAAAAAATATAGTCTTCTAACTATGCTTAATATTCAAAATTGAAAAGCCTAATGTTATACGCCCAAAAAAGCTGTTTCTCGTTATCCGCGTTGTCATCATACATGTTCCAAGCGCGCCGGCCTCCGTAACCCAACCACCTCGTGGCGGAGACTGCCAAGCGCACCCGATAACTGACGAACGTGAGTTTCGGCAACGCCAAAATTTCGGCTGATTTCTTGCCGAAACCGAAACATTGCCGAAACATGAATTTTGTGCCGAAAAACTTGCCGAAACCGAAACTTCGGTCGGACACTAATTTCCAATAGGATATTCTCTCCTTACGGCGTTCATCCACTTCATTTTAATTTTAGGGCTTTATGGCACACAAAAAAATAACTTAAGTGGTGTTTTCACACTCGAATTACTGGACATGGGCGCAATGCAATTCTTCTTGGTGATTTTAGTTTTTATTCGTGTGTTATGCGAGTAGTTTACAGTATGGCGAGCTTGAGCCGAATGAGCCCGAACGATCCGATCACCTGACTAATAAAGTGACGTCATCGCTGATCCTACAACATGCTACGCTCAGTTGACAAAATCGTTTCGCGAGGAGTCGAACTTTGAGCTTTAATAACTCATAATTTTTTAAGATATCGAAAAATTAAATACACAGTATTTTTCTAATTTTTATTTTTATTTCATTGCATTCACTGACATTTTCGTTGACCACATTCATTGGAGGCTTATAGGCTCCAAGTCTTAAAGGCTCTGTTCTTCAGGGTTCTGCAGTCGCGACTCGAGCTTCATAAATTCAAAGCTGAAACTCATAACACCTAACGCGTCGGCTTGGTTTCAGAGCGCGAAGAGAACGTGAAGTGCGACATCCTGTCTGCGTACACGGCGCTGCTGCGCGCCACGCGGCCGCCACCTGCCGCGGCGCTGCAGTCGCCGCAGCCGCCGCCGCCCGACTCCGCGCAGGGACTGCTGCTGCAGCGGGTCAGTGCCGACCAGTACCAACGAGAGAACTATTTAATATGCTTGATTTTCATGCTTGCCAAATTGGCTGCTAAACCTTTAGAGGGTACGCGTTAGCGTTGCAATAGCGGTCATCGACTCCTGTCTACCACAGTACGCTCTTGATTGGGTTAGCGATACTTATTACGCCCAACGTTCCAAATCATTGTCGTTTAGCGGGTCATGGTAGCGGATTCCGATCTTTGCCATGGTTACGAGGGTCATGCCAAAAGAAATTAGGTATTCAAAACTACAAAAATTATTCTTTATTATTGCTATCTATTTTTCGAAGTATTCACCGTGAGCACGTATTAGTATATTACTGCAGAGACCAGTAGGTAAGCCATCCTGGACGAGTATGATTTAGGAAGGCTATAATACGAGGCCATGATGGCCCTTATGGCGTGTACAGTGCTTTTCTCAAAAATAAAACCATTTATGTTTATTGTGAATATTTAATTTATTCTTAGTTTTCTTCTGATGGTATCGAATTCCTAATTCCTAATTAGTATCAAAATGTAAAAAATACAAATGAACTGAGTTTGCCGCCATTTTACATCGTGCAATATAAGTGCAATTCGGACACGTCAACCTCTATGGTACCTCTTTTTTTTTTTTGGTAATGTTTTTTCCTTTATGGAAAAGGCTTAGAGCTTAAGCCCATACCGCCTCCTCCTTTTTATTAAAGGCCCTTAACTGCCAATCCTTAGTTTATCTTTGCAGAAAAAAAAAATAGTTCTATATTTAAATATTATGTTATGTAATGGGATTTCATACTTTGGACACTTTTGCGTTTTCCTGGACACTTCTAAAAATTGTCCAGGATGAGTCACTTTCGATGTTTCACAGATGTTATGGGAACATTTCATACTATTTTTGAGAAAACACTTTTTCATCCGGCTAAACCACTTGGAAAATGTCAATGACCATTCTTTGGGTAGTTACCTCAGAAATTTCATAATTATAGGCAGCTAGGGCATCTTCTTTGGTTTCAAATCGATTCCCTTTAAAATTTTCTTTAATTTTCGGAAACAGGTAAAAATCACAGAGTGCCAGGTCAGGAGAATATGGCGGGTTAGGGAGTATAGTGATATTTTTCGAACTAAAATAGTCGAGTGTTCTGACAGAAATGTGCGGGTTGGCGTTGTCGTGGTGCCAGAGCAGGTGCTGGGTTCCTTTTTTTTTTTTTGGTTCATTCGCCTTATCAGGCAGGCAAAGGTTTTAGTCCATACAGCCTTGTCATAAGTTGTCAATGTGTTTATCAATGTGTTGTCGGTGTAAGGCAACTGGGCCAAAAATTCTTATGGCCAAGAAATAGCCAGATCTTCGCATTTCAATAAAGGTACTAGGCCAAGTCTTCAATGTTTTTTCAATAAAGGCAACTAAGCCAAGCCTTCTTTGGCCGCTTGTCCATCAAGCTGACAACACTTGTAGAGCACAAACTGTCACATACCATTCTGAGTAGACAGTTCTTTGATCCTCTAGCACCACAGTTGCAATATGCCCTGTCCCGGAGTATTCCATTTTTAAATTTATAGCTATTTAATCTGCCCACTATCGGGTATTATGTATCAATCAAATGAGCATGGAGTATCTAATTTATTTTTCACACCTTTCATTCGGAAAAGTAAGTTTTGCTCCACGACGAGAGGGAGCAAAATGCTACTTTTCTGTTCAAGCTACTTTTTTTTACTTTATTCATTAGGATGTAGCATTTACGCAATGTGCCAATTGAACATAGATCTTAATAAAATAATCGATTGTATTTTCATCGTAGTCGATAATAAAATGAACATGTTTCAAGTTTTAACTTTAACAACGTTATATGAAAATTTATGAAAATTTCGTAGTATTTAAAAAAAAATGTCACAATAAATTATATGTTTTACTGAAATCAAAACTATCGATGATTGTTATTGTGATATAATGAATATTGATATCCGAAACCATTGTAATATTCGATTCGATTATTTTTACACATTGGTAAAAGTACACAGGAATATTTTATCTGTGGTGACCTTTCCCTAATCCTTCACAAACCGCGATTATAAAAACAAAAGTTTTGTTTACGTTGTTCGATTACTGTAAAAGCGGTGAAAGTATAATTCAAAGTATAGTTATTTAATTTTTTTAGAGCATTTAATTTAAATTTTCCTCATAGTCGGTGTGAAAAGTTGTATGTGTCACTCAGGAGCAAAATTATTTTCGGCATGGGCGTTAACGCTTGAATCCTCCGTTGCGCTCAGGATTCTAACTTAGAATCCCTCGCTACGCTCAGGATTCTATCGTAGAATCCTTCCCTTCACTCTGGATTCAATGTACCGCCCTCGCCGTAAATACATCATTTTGCTCCCTTGTGACACAAATAACTATTGGCATGACCCTAGTACCGACCGTTAATTTGGTTTGCAGTAGCTGTTGGGTCAATGACCGCTATTGCCATGCTAACCCGAAAGGTTATCAACATAGATACTTTTTATGAACTGTCAAAACGTTTTTTTAGACAGCTGTATGGAAACATTGTGTGGTGGGTGACGGCATGTCACTTTGTGGTCAAATGGCCATTAAAAGACCATTTTAAACAGAAAACTCTGTTAAAATATAACTGCTGAAACAATTCTGATATCGACGATCCCTTTTTTTTAGAAGGCTTCAACGGGACCCTATTACTAAGCCTGCACTGCCCGTCTGTCCGTGTGTCTGTCCGTCAGTCCGTCAACGGGCTGTATCTTATGAACCGTAATAGGTAGAGAGTTGAAATTTTCACAGAATTTGTATTTCTGTTTCGCTACAGCAACGAATAATGAATACACGATAGTTTATAAATTGAAGGGGGTCCCTATCAAAGGAACGTGTTTTAACACCTCCCTCGATTATAGCAAATCATATTATGATTGAAATAAGATCGTAGATTTCGCAGCTTATCACATTGTTTTATGGAGCAATTAATTAGTTTGATATCGGTCGCGCAATCTTTAAGTTCTGGGTTCGAATCTACGTTCAGAATTATAATATATTATTTTTCTTTTATGTGCTTTTTTTTCTTTACCGCCTCAAGTCTCTTTACCTGCACTTGGTCGATTTTTATATTTGTTAGACTATCGAGTCTAAAGGCGTGTGACCATGTGCGTTTGTGTTTGCGTGGGTTTGTTTCGCATCTCGTCGGTGATCTCTCGAGTGATATTATTATGAAACTCGCCTTTGGCTCGTTTCATAAACCCACTCTCGATTATTAATGCCCTCCATTATGTAGCAGTCACATAAACTACTATTTTCTCAAACATGGGAGGAAATTTCATATTACGTTCGGAAATACAAAACCCAATAGTACATTTCCCACGAGTTCGCAAAGGCTTATATTTATGAACCGAGAAGTTTGCGGCGGGGTCGTAGCGAGGTTCGTAAAAAGCCTTTTCGAACGAGTTAGGAATAAAAAAAATCCGCCTGAGAACCCAAAATCTAAGAAATATTTAATTTACAGCCAATTACTCTAATCTTAGTTTAAAAGAAACGCGCTGGAAATGTAGGTATGTAAGTGCAATTATGTTTTTATTGAAATTTCAGTAATCCTGCAAATCAATCCTAGTAATCAATTTTAATAATCTGAATGTACACAACTATCTGAAATGGTTTTCTCAGTTTGGTACCTTTGTTTTTTTTTACATACATTTTTACATTTAACATTTACATACAGACACATGTATACATTGCTTCTGGCCCCACACTAGGATACCCTGTGTCGTGGGAACCAGGAACAGCGACGTCACGCACATATAAACATCCAAGACCTGGGGTTTTTTTTTCACCCCCAGCCGGGGATCGAACCCGGGACCTCTCGCATGGTAGGCAGAGCCACAACCGCTGCGCCACAGAGGTCGTCATGGCCCATTGCCGACTTTACCCGCCACGGCAGTAATATACTATTTCCGTATGATGTTCTTAATTTATTGACCGATGGTGGTGCGGGTGCATGTACGCAGGTGGGCGGCATCGTGCGCGGCGCGCTGCGTGTGGTGCGCGGACGCTCGGTGCGCGCGCGCGGGGCGGCGCTGGCACTTCTGCGCGAGCTGCTCAACGCGGCGCCGCACGCGCTCGCCGAGCACGCCGCCAGGCTCATCGCCGCGCTGACGCCTTCGCTGCTGTGAGTACTACCTGCAACCACGCTGCTCGGTGCACGCGCGCGGGCCGGCGTAGGCACTGCTGCGCGAGCTGCTCAACGCGACGCCGCACGCGCTCGCCGAGCACGCCGCCAGGCTCATCGCCGCGCTGACGCCTTCGCTGCTGTGAGTACTACCTGCAACCACGCTGCTCGGTGCACGCGCGCGGGCCGGCGTAGGCACTGCTGCGCGAGCTGCTCAACGCGACGCCGCACGCGCTCGCCGAGCACGTCGCCAGGCTCATCGCCGCGCTGACGCCTTCGCTGCTGTGAGTACTACCTGCAACCACGCTGCTCGGGGCGCGCGCGGTGCTGGCACCCCGCGTAGTAGCTATTAAATAGCCAATAAGCCATAAATAGCCAATGTAACAGTCGACGTCCATCATCGGTTGTTAACACAGTACCAATTCTTACTGGAACAATAAAAATAATGAGCTTTCATGTGATCCATAGAGTATGACTATCGTAAGGCGAGAATGCCATACGCATTCCAATCCCGCGACAAAATCGGCGGGACTGCGGTAATCATAATTTTTTTTGATGGACTAAAAATTTACGGTTTCCTGATTTTTCCTTCACTTGTCCACTATTATTAAAATTCTTCTTGCCAAAATAATTCGAACATTTTTGTATGGAGACCTACTTTGAAAAATAATATTATTGCCGCCAGAGATTCAACGGGCGTCAATCGATAGTCAATTATTACAAACAAAAGTAAATCTGAGTTTAAAGTTCGAAAATAAATAGTAACATGTTTTACCGGTGGGTAGTCGGGCTAGTCAATGGGCACTTAAAAATAATTTGGCATATATTTGAATACTTGAATTTACAAATTCAAAAATCTCGCTAAGTATGTCATTTACGGATTTCGAAACTAAATAATTTTGTTTGTATTCGTTTACTTTGCCGATTGTCAATAGTTTTATCACTGGCCGCAAAATTTATTTATTTATTTATTTAGATACAAACGGTCATGTACATTATTTTTAGATTGAAATATAGCATAGAACATATAGACCTATAGTATCCTAAACTAAATAAAAACAATACTTAATCCGAAATAAAATTCAGATTGTACATTACATATTATTTGAAGCCAAATTGGTTGAATCCGTCAATACGAAAAATATCTACCAAAGAGATGTAAAGAGAATATAAGCACGCATGACCTTGTCGCCGCTGTCGATACAAGTATTAAAAGGTTCAACCAATTCAATCACAATTTGCAATCTGCTTTTTGAAAGTAAAAAAACATTTGTCAAATAAATCAACATGACTAAAATTGTTATTGTAAGATTTACAACTACGCCTAATACAGTGGATTTCATTTATTACGACCTTGGTTGTAGCGACCATTTACCTATAGCGACGTTAAATCTAAGTCCCTTGAATTTAAAGCATACTTTAGTACAAAATTCATGTGGCTATGGCGACTTTGGATGTAACGCCGAGTTCGGGTGTAGCGACTGTTTTTAATGAATCATTTGTAACAAATTCCTAGAAATCCCATGCAGATATTGCGACCGGAGTCGGCCGCCAAAGACACAAAGATTTTTTTCTTTCACAAACATTTCTTATCTTTTGTTTACATCCATTGCACACAGATGGTCAGCAAGTGTGGAGACCTTTACCTTTTGTTTATAGATATCAACTAAGTAGGTAAGGGAAGCGTGTACGTTTCGGAGCTTTATATATTAAAATAAATTGAAGCAAACTAATATTACACATTTTTTTAAATGTACCGGTGAATAACTATGTGCAAATATTTTCAATAATAAATGAATATAAACTACACATGTGTACGTGTCTGTATCTCTTTACCTTTGCCTGTAACGACTTCCGGATATAACGACGAAAATAGAGTGGTCTCTTCATTGTCGTTATACCCGAATTCCACTAACTATACATTATAATAAATTATTTAATAAATAAAAGATTTTTCCATATAAGCGCGAAAAGATAGGTATGTCAAAAATATTACTTGGTCTTTCTTGATTCTAGGTCAACAGGAAGTTCCAAGAAAGAAAAGTATTTAAAAAGACAAGAAAAATATTTTTTATAACTGTTATTATAAAATATATATGTAAATATATATATGTCGCAGTTAGTTGGTTAAATCAGGCACTTAACTAAATCTCTAGACCGTTAATTAAATGCCGACGTTTAACCAAGTCACTAAAATTTCGTCAGACAAGTGAGTGAACGAAACGTTTAACGAGTTGTGTAAACGTTCCTGCTCAACAAGACATATACTTTTTATTTTATGTGTACTTAATATTGTGTTTTAATTATTTTTGTTATTCTTCATGTTCAACCTAACACGAAGGATAAAGGGGGCTTCGCTTCGCTGACCCCCTTCATCTAAGCTACCGCAATGTTTTGCCCTGATATAAGCTGTGCAAATCAGTTGTTGTCGTGACGCCATCTTGTTTTCCAACACGCCGGCTTTCGGTAAGATAGATTGTTAAACGTTTTCGACGATGCTTTATTTAAATCAAAATGTTAGTGACTTGGTTAAACATCGGTATTTAATTAACGGTCTAAACTCTGATGTTTTATTCCGTAGAATTCTGACAGCTATAATTTTTTGACATGTCAGAAATTACAAACCTTTTTGGCCGGGCACAATTTTCAATTTCAATACGAGTCTGAACATCTGAGTCTATACATTTTATTTGTTAGTGAATGTATCCAGTTTTTTTTTAAGTGCGGCGCTCGTAATTAAAAGGGGATTTACGGCGAGTGATAATTACGTCCCTTTTCATCACAAACGGTAAAAAACTACAAGTAAAGAAAACATGTTTTTATTAAAATCTCTAATCATCATTAATACTAACATCACTTTCTTCATTATCATCATCATCATCGCTGACATGAATTATTAAAGTGTCTGCGACTGTATCAATCACATTGTCGAGGATGACGATTTGATTGATACACCACGAGGACGCTTCTTTCTGGGAGACAGAAAGTCTGTCTCTTGTGCTCTGTCAGATGGGGCTGCTTCCCGGGAAGGGCCAGGCGTGGCTCCATAACGTTTATAA
The DNA here is from genome assembly GCA_949825045.1 of Argyresthia goedartella. Lineage (NCBI taxonomy): Eukaryota > Metazoa > Arthropoda > Insecta > Lepidoptera > Argyresthiidae > Argyresthia > Argyresthia goedartella. The sequence continues at coordinate 21,668,181 of OX463810.1, forward strand.
AAATCAACGAACAATCACAACACGAAAAGTCAACAAGAACAAGAAAAAACTTAACAGAATAACAGAAACTTAACTAATTTAACAAGATAATAACAACAAATAGCAGCAAACACCGAGAACACATGAGCGCATTGGTATATCTTTGCTGAAATCTACCAATATAATTTGTTCGCCATATACTTCGCGTCGCGTTAGCGTAGAATCACGTAACAAATGTTAAATAATTCTGCATCCATCTGACAAAGCAGGTCTTTTGAGTGCACACTTTTAAATTATTCGCTGTGGGGCTGTGAAGTGTTAAGTGTAAAGTAGTGTCCAATGGAGCGCAACACTGACAGCTAAAAGTCGATAGCCACAGAATAAATATTACTCTCACGTCAACGGTAGTATATTGTTTACGTTTGTATCAAGTATCGGGTTTCGATTTTGTGCTTATAATTGCGATATAAAACCACAAAATGTATTCGCTGATGACTGTGCGGGAACTTCAAACTGAGCTTCGAAGGAGAAATGCATCAGTAGCTGGAAAAAAGCTCATCTGATAGAAAGGTAAACATGTTAAGAATTCCAGGTAATATTTCGTATTTTCCTCAAATTGATGAAATTCATTGACAACAATGTGGTTTCTATTAAAGATTGAAGGCGTACGACCGAAACAAACACTTTGGACGGTATTAAGACATTCCAGAAGACCATTCTGATGTATAGTGCCCTCAGATACATACCGAGATATCAACGCTGATACCTCACTTCATAACATAAGTAAATCTAATCAAATTATGATAAACAGTTTCTGATCGTAAATCTATTTACCGCCTTTTTAATTACTTATCCCAAAATAATCCCTTTCATTGAAATACAATGCAAACAGCCGCGAATCAGTCGCGATTCATTACTTGCCTTTGAAGTTTTTTAATACACAAGGCACTTTCCCACAGTCTTCTTCGTGAGAAATTGGCAGTTTTGCGCCCTATTGTGTGTAGCATCTCTGATGTTTAGTAGAAACTGGTTATTGAGCGTGAAACAGTCGAATTTTCTGTCCCGACGCTGTTAACTAAACAGCGAGTGAAGGCACGCTGCGAGTAGAAGGGGAGGAGGGGCGCCGGGGACGTGGCTACTCGCAAAAAAAAATACTTCTATTTGCCTCACTTCACTGATTAATGATTAGTAATCATTCACACTTAACACTGGCTGTTCAGACGTTGCTAGCATTTTACACTTCACAGCCACACTTTACACTGCACTTTACACTAATCAAAATGAATAAAATAATAATTGTCCTCATAAAAAACCTTTTGATATCTGAAATGTCAGAATTCTACGGAATAAAAAATCAGAGTTTAGTGAGTTAATTGTCTGATTTAACCAATCAACTGCGACATATTTATAAAATAAGCTTCATAAACTAACGTCGTCTTCAATTACTTTTTACACAAATTCTATAGAAAATTAACGAGTTCCATGGGAAAGTCTAATAAAAAAGTCATAACGTCGCCTGAGCCCATTTTTGCTCAAAAACAATAATAGTTTTCAATCCCGCAATACTGCGGGATCCCGCGTGATACAGTGTTTGCTCTCACTACACTCGGAAATGAATCGCTTCGCATGGGAGTTATCTAGTATCCCTCATTTCGCTCTGGATAGAATAAGCGCACATAAAATATGAAATAGATTTACTCTCCCTAATTCGGCGAATGCGCCTAATGCGGTGTTATGTTATGTTTATCTACTATTCTATCCCATCAGCGACAAAAACACCGCCTCCTCCATGAAGATTGAAACTCTCGTGTTCATCTCGTGCCTGTTCCGCGCGCACGACGCGCCCGCCATGCGCGCCCACGTGCACGCCCTCGCGCCGGCCGTGCTCGCGTGTGTGCACGACCCCTTCTATAAGGTGACGGCTGAGGCGTTGAGAGTTACGCAGACGATTGTGAAAGTCATGCGGCCTATGGGTGAGTGCTTCAAAACCCATACCTTCTTCTTTCCATAATATCATACCACTATGTTGCAAGCTGCTCGCGTGCGTGAACGACCCCTTTCACAAAACGCGAAGACGCTAAGAGTAAAGTGTGATTGTGAAGTGCGGCCGATGGGTACAGAAGTGGGTTACATAACTGATTATAAGAGTATCTCTCTACTTATGGAGTTTGGCATGACCTTAGCTAGGCGATAAGCTAGGAAGTGCTAGCAACAATTGTTCCTCGACATTATGTCTGTTGTTCCCAAACATGCGTAATAGTGACACTGGAAATCCTAACAACCCAATCCCAACAGTCACTGGGCCTTCAGTCAGGATTTCCGGAATAACCCATCGTAAGTGAAGACAGTGTTCGGTCACGGGACCTACTCGTTGCGTTTTATTTATTCTATTTTATCTCGCTCCTCACCCCTCTCGCTTCGGTGCGCACGTGTCCTCAATATATAAATACGGAAAGACTCGGATTTACGGACTTTTCGACATTATAACATTATATTCATCTCATCTCATTACGTTGTGTTGAGAAAAATCAAGTGAATCCTAGTGTAGAGCGAGGATCCTCAGAAGATAACTAAACGGAGAGCAGTGTCGGAGAAAAGTATAATTTCATTTCATAAATTAATTTATTTATTTATTTTTGGTATATATATTTATATATATTTGGTATTGGCAGCGTTCTTTTTAGCTCACTGACACCGGGGACAGACAGAAGTGTAACTCAACCCCCCTCCTCCCCAGACCTGACGGTGGGTTCTACGGAATCCCTGAAGGTGCCGCCGCCGCCAGAAGAGCTCACGCCCTTCATCCAGCCCATGTACGAGTGCACGCTGGTGCGCCTGCGCGCCACCGACATGGACCAGGAGGTGAAGGAGCGTGCCATCGCCTGCTGCGGACAACTCGTGTGCCACTTCGGTGACTATCTGCAGGTGGGCGATGCTAAGTATGCGCTGTGAATTCGGTGTTGGACAGGTTGTCAATAAATCTGGGAACATGTCTGAAGTTGAAGGATTGTGTACAAAATTACTTGACAATATCAAAATTATATATTTCCAGCAGTTGTATTTTATAAACTCAATTTTGGTTTTAAAATACAGCATTTAATTATGTCGTCACGTGCTAGTACGTCATAGAACTCATAAACAAAATTAGCGTTTTGACAGTTAGTGAAATTTATCTATTTAAACTAGAAGGCCAATACCGTATTGTACATAGTATCCCGTATTGGAGTAGCGGAAAATCTGAAAGGGCATGGCATAGAATGTAATGTCACCCATTTCTACTAACGCGAGGAACTTATTCGCCTTTGTGCTATGACTGACTAGAGTCCCGTGGTTTTATCTGCGTAGACCCCGAGCTTGTCGTGGAGCAAAGCTAAGCTTATCTTCTGGTGGAAAAGCAAAAAAACATTTCCTATTAATGAACTTTCATGGACCTGCAATGGGGAATAAGGCAACTATTTTCGCACTAGATATCTGTCGATCGTTTTTGGGATATGATCTTTTGTAGTAAATGGATTTTTATTGATTACAGAATGAGCTCCCAGTGTGTTTACCAATATTTCTGGAGCGATTGCGCAATGAAATCACACGTTTGACGACCGTCAAAGCACTGACTAAGATAGCCTCTTCACCACTTCGAATCGACCTAAGACCAATACTGGTAAGTGCACTTCATTCATTCGAACATCCATTCAAGACCTTCATTCGATGGTTTCATGTTTGTCCATTTTTTTTGGTCCAGGCCGATGCAGTTCCAATTTTGGCATCATTTTTGAGGAAGAATCAAAGGGCGCTGAAAATGGCCACACTGGTGTTATTAGATACTCTCGTACAGAACTACAGTGAACACATCAGTATCGAGTTACTTAGCAAGGTAAGTTTGGTATATTTTATCTATGGATATTCATTTGTTCCACCAGAACATCGTTTACCAGAGCTTGACATGAGGTATTGTTAAAAGCGTGTTGAACGTCTACTACTGATAGGCTATGTGTCGTCACACTTAATTCAATATTTTTAACAGCTCGGTGGATATCGGTTTTCTCTTTAGAGCGATGTTTTTGTAGTCGGCTTTTAGTTTTCGAACTGCCTATCATCGACATCTGTTTATATTACACACATTGCTAGAGGCTAACCCATAGTTTGAGCTACGTATTCTATGTCGGAGAGACGCGAGAAGATGCTGGAGAGATGCGTATAGCCAAGAGGCTATACGCATCTTTCCAGCATCTTCTCGCATCTTTTCACAGTCTCTTGACTGTGAAATTCACAGTCTCTTGACTGTGAAAAAGGCGGAATCCACCATTTTCACAGTCAAGAGACTGTGAAAATGGTGGATTCCGCCTTTAAACACGGAAATATAATTTATATGAGTTACCTGCAGAAAAGAGCATAGGTGAATTTTAATGCATTTTTATCCACACAGGTCCTCATCGAAGTCCCCGGTCTGATCTGCGAGTCGGACCTGCACTGCGCGCAGACTGCTCTGGCCCTCGTGCGCTCGGCTTGCATCTCGTGCCCGCAAGCGATCACAGCTGACGCTAGGAACGCTCTGCTGCCCAACATACTGGCACTGGCCAAATCGCCGCTTCTGCAAGGTGCGTGCTATCAACCTAGGTTCTGTCAGAGATTTCGTGTTTGATTCCCCAACACTAAGAAAAATTCTCGTATGTTGAATGTTGATTTTGGTGTGTGGTTTCCTACAACACTGTGTATTGTATCTTAATAAAACAGCTCCTTAACCCATCTTCACAAACTTTCCCGTTGACAAAATCACTAGTAGTAGACTGTAAGTAATGTGCTTGAACAACCGAAACACCGCATGGACAATTGCGTGAAGTATGTATGTATGTTTATAGGATCAATTACAGTTCTCTCCTCATATTATAATATTTTTGGTAGTTATCACAAGAATGTTTACATGTCGAATCGTAACTGTGCGCTTGTGTCTTAAATAGGCGGCGCACTGAAGGCGATGGTGGGCGTGCTGCGCGCGCTGGTCGGCGCGGGCGTGGCCGGATGCGGGCGGCGCGAGCTGCTGGCGCTGCTGGTGGCACACACGCAGGCGCACCACGCGCACGCGCATGCCACCAAGCAGGTACAACACCCACCACGAGATTACAGACTATGGGGAGGGGTACCCCCTTATAGCTAAATATACTACGAATTGATCGGAGCCCCTCTCGTGCCAAAGTGTACTAGGAGTTGACATAATTTGGGGAGCGGAACCCCCCTTATGCCAAAGTGTATGTGTGTATGTCGAGTTGACATGATGTGGGGGCTAACCCCCTTTATAAAAAAGTGTACTATGTTGACAAAAATGACATAATGTGGGGGGCGGAACCACCTTTATACCAAAGTGTACTACGAATGGACATAATGTAGGGGCGGAACCCCTTTATACCAAAGTGTACTACGAGTTGTGCATAATGTGGGGAGCTGAACCCTCCTCATACCAAAGTGTACTACGAGTTGACATAATGTGGGAAGCGGAACCTCCCTTATACTGAAGTGTTATACGAGTTAACATAATATGGGAAGTGGAACCCCCCTTATACCAAAGTGTATGAGTTGACATAGTGTGGGGAGCGGAACCCCAATCCTACCAAAGTGTACTATGAATTCACATAATATGGGGAGCGGAACCCCTCTTATACCGAAGTGTACTATGAGTTGACATAATGTGGGATGCGGAACCCCCCTCATACCAAAGTGTACTACGAGTTGACATCATGTGAGGAGCCGCCAGCCCACTCATCATACTGCTGCCCAATAACCATTACTACTCGTTGCTATTATTGGTTGTAGACGAGACACTCGGCTAGGCAAGATGCACTAGGGTAACAGGGTGGTAGCCAAGACGTAGATGACGAAGTAGACTACAGTTGGGTAGTTAGCCGCCCAAAATGGACCCGACATCCAAAACTGTATCTATAGTGGATGGTCGAGCAGAAACAGTAACCTCTTGTCTTGAATTTTGGTTTGTTTTTGATATCCTTGGCACAAGATAACCTAATAGTCCGGAAGGCCACGAGGCTATTTCGTGAGTAACTCGAGCGCGTCAGATTAAGTTATGGGAGACACCTTATACTCACCTTATATTTAGTAAGGTGAGGGTGGGGGTGAGTCACAAATTTACGTAAATAAGCTCAGATTTGTTGGAGTTACTAAACAGGTATCTTCCATATCACTGGACCGCTCGCGCGCGAAAATTCGACGGCTGCACCAGTTGCCTCACTAAACTAAATTTATCTTAATTACTGATTGTTCGGTCGCCTTGGTTAATTCTAATTTCTTGTCTCTCAAGTAGTGTTCATCTAATCTTCACAAACTTTCCCGTTGACAAAATTAGTAGTAGTAGACTGTTAGTAATGTGCGTGAACAACCGAAACACCGCATGGACAATTGCCTGAAGTATGTATGTATGTTTGTAGGATTTGATGATCAATTAACTTGGAGCTCTCATATATAAATGCTAGCAGGACATTAATATTTCAATGAATACAGCTGCGTATTTCGTCATTCCCAAGGCGTTCCACTCGCTGGCGAAGTGCGTGGCGGCGGTGGTGGTGCCGGCGGACGGCGACGACGGCGGCGAGGCGCACGAGGTGGTGCGCGGGTTCCTGCGCGATGCGCGCGAGCCCGCCAGCGACGCGCACCACATGTTCGCGCTGCTGGCTACCGCTGAGATCGGCAGGCATCTGTGAGTGCTGCCTACTCAGACCTGTAGCCTTGTCATATTATTCTGACATCAAGGAATTTAATCGCTTTTGAAATTTTTACCAACTAGAACATAGCATAAGTCACAATAAAAGACAGCTCGTGTCAAATAGTCGTGTTGTGGTCACTTTTTCAAAAGCGATTTTAATTCCTTGTGATGATAGGGGATGATTGTCATGGGTAACTGTGTATTGTATATTTATGTCACCGTAAGATTGTCAAAACCGTTAGTTGATAAACTAACGTTTTTTTTTCTCGTTAGTTGGTCAACTATCGCCAGATAGTAAACTTCTTCCGCTTCTATATGCCGCGTTAGTTGATAAACTAACGGTTAAAACTGTTAAATATTAAACTGGTTTAAACTTGAATTGCAAACGAAATACCAGGGCAAACACTGCGGTAGTTTACAGCGAAGCCCCCGAATAGTCTTCGTGTTAGGTTGACATGTAAGAACAAAAGAAAAGTAAATTCTAAACCCTGTCGGTCTGGTTTACTATCTGTCGATAGTTGATCAACTAACGCGTTATTTTATCAACTAACGGTTTTTACTATCTTACGGTGACATACAGAGTGTTTTTTTTTTGTATATACATAGTCCGCTTTCCTGTCAAAAATATCTGAATTTGCGATGCGTGTTTTAGGGCAGGCGCGTATTAGGATTTTATGAGTCATTATTCTAAGGCCCACACATACAGTCTTTGAAACCGTGAGCGAGTTGACCCAGGCGTTCCAGAATCTGACATGTAAGCCCATTCGTCAGTAAGTCATCGAGGCTGAAAGGCTTACAATTCCTTTCTCCAGGGAGATGATGTGTGACTCCGCCATCCCAGGGAAAAAGCGCGACAATGTTGCACATTGTCGTGATTTTCCCCTATTTTTGACCTTATTCCCCCCTATAACGCAAAATCTCACCCAATGAAATAAATATTTTATACCATTCTTCACAGAGACCTCAGCACCATGCCGGACCTAAAAGAAGTTCTACTCGCGTCCTTCGCCCCCTCTTCCGAGGAGGTAAAATCGGCTGCGTCGTACGCACTAGGCTCCGTGGCGGCGGGCAATCTGCCCGAGTTCCTGCCCTTCATACTGGCCGAGATTGAGTCGCGACCTAAACGGCAGTACCTACTGTTGCACTCACTAAGAGAGGTACGTTCTTATTTCGTATATTTGGTATATATTTATTGACATGAAAATTCACATAACAAGTTTATAGGAAATATTTACAAATGCAAGCTTATCTCTAACAAGAGATTTATTCCAGATATATTTCGTACTTCATAAGGACTAGTGATTGCATAATTGTTCTTGAAAAGGTAAGTTGTCCGCAAGGAGGATTCGATCGCCAGTGCGGACCACTTACCTTTTGTTTATTTTTATTTTTTATTATTTAATGTGCGCAAGTCCAACTCACACTTGACCGTTTCTTTTGTTTTTACTTTTTTGATTTTGCGCCTATAATAAAATTGATTCAAATTTTATTGGAGACGTTTTGTCGAAAAGGTTTAAAAAATACGTATATAACGTACAACAAATAGGCAGCCGAAGACAGAAAAATCTGGTTTCTCTTTCTACGTAAGAAAAGCAGCAAACAGGGCACACGCCATCTGTGCCTGGGCCGAAAATTTTGCTACTTACCGGAGTACGTTTTTTTGTTCGGGATGGCTAGTCTTCGTGTATTATTAGTCTATGGTTAAAGGTTACACTTATCTTTATTAATTATGCCTCATAACTTTTGCTACGGGACAAATTATTCAGCGGTATTCACCGCTTCCGTGTCAAGCCAAGAGGTTGCTGCTGCCCATAACTCGAATATTTCTTACCTACGATTGCTAAAGCGTATGACATACCAGATAATCTCGTGCGAGTCATGCACGCCGGAGGGAGTGGCGGCGCTGCGCCCCTTCATCCCCGAGATCTGGGTGCAGCTGTCCAAGCACTGCCAGTGCACTGAGGAGGGCTCCAGGAATGTGGTAAGTGGCACGATTTTTTTAATTTTTTACCAAACAACTAATTTTGGCAATTGATATTTACCAATCAACTTATTTCTTCTATTGTTAGTAAAACAAGTTATGTCGTCTGATCTGGCGTCCACCAGGGTCGTATTCAGACTAGGAGCCCATAGCTAGTAGAAACACTCGTCCGACAGTGATAGAGGTCAGATCTGTCGGCGCTTCGCCGAGCCACAAACTTATTATTTAAAGATACCTTGGGTGTGTGTCCAGCTGTACTGACGACCTCCCTCCTAGCAAGACACCGGGCGCTCGCCTCGTTATAAGTTGCAGTTCTTTGCTGAAGGAGGTTCTCTGCGTCTCCTTGCCGACAGCAAGTGACACACTGTTCCACTTAGTTCTAAAAACACGGACCTCCCAGAGAGGAGGCACGTGCGACACTTATACCCTTATTCTAACGAGCGTGGTTCCCCGCGGAACTCAATGTTCTCACGCTACTGGTATCGGGCCAGCGCGGCCTCTCCTAACGAAATCGTCCATCACACGCGACAATTCGATCTGGCCAAAATATATCACCGAATGCACTGGCAATGACGCGGAGTCACATATTGACTATCCAACACGCCTTTTGGGAACCTCAAAACGTCATTTTGACATAACGAGAGAAAAGGGGTGCGTTCCGAATTGCACTAACGAGTACGTATGTACGCCTAGGTTCGTTTCCGAACATCGTCCCTCGACATTTACTAAACAACTTATTTGTGTCTGAACATTCACCAAACAAGTTATTTCGTTTCAGCACTTTTACCAAACAAGTTATTTCGTCTCTGGACATTTACCGAATAAGTTATTTCGTCACTGGATATTGGTCTCTGGACATTATTTTTCTTTACATGAATTTGATAATTTAAAGGTCTATTGACAATTTGTTAATCGAGCCGTGTCTTTTCCTTTCGATCCCACAGTACCCTTTCAACTGGTTTCGATTATATTTCATTAGTAGTAAATCGGGAGATAAGGGTGATCCTTCAAATTCCAGACCAATATCTGTTCTTCCAACACTAAGTAAAATATTTGAAAAGATTATACTCAATCAAATGCTCTCACACTTCAACCGTACAAAACAACTCCACGCCAAACAATACGGTTTCACTAGGGGTAAATCGACTATGGATGCAGGTATTACCCTTATATCTCATATTTATTCTACATGGGAGGCCGCACAGGATGCTATCGGAGTTTTTTGCGACCTGTCGAAGGCGTTTGATTGTGTTGATCATAATACGCTATTAATTAAATTAAATCATTACGGAGTTCGAAATAAAGCGTTGGATCTACTAAGATCATACCTAAGCAATAGAATTCAAAAGGCAGAAATTAACGGCGTTAAATCTGATGGATCAAGTGTAAAAATTGGCGTTCCACAAGGTTCCATATTAGGTCCTTTCTTGTTCCTGGTATATATTAACGATCTGCCTTTCATGGTGGAGAAATTAACTGACATAGTGTTATTTGCTGATGATACTTCAATGGTCTTCAAAATTGAAAGACAAAAAGCAGATTTTGATGATGTTAATGGTGTATTGTCTTTAACCTTGAATTGGATCACAGTTAATAATTTATTGTTAAACGCTGGTAAAACCAAGTGTATCAAATTCTCACTTCCAAATGTCAGGCAAGTTGAGACCAGTTTAGTGTTAGACAACAGCACGTTAGAATTAGTAAATGATACGAAGTTTCTTGGAATAACCATTGATTGCAAATTGCAGTGGGGACCCCACATAGATAAATTGGCTGGTATATTAACTTCTGCGGCTTACGCTGTTAGGAACATCAGACAAAGCACGGATGTGGCTACATCTAGGCTAGTATATTTTAGTTACTTTCATAGTGTGATGTCCTATGGTATCTTGTTGTGGGGGAAAGCAGCGGATATTCAAACTATTTTTATTTTACAGAAAAGAGCTATTCGAGCAATTTATAATTTTAAATGAACAGACTCCTTAAGAGAGCTTTTTAAAGAAATTGACATACTAACTGTAGCTAGTCAACTTATTTTCGAAAATATAATGTATGTACGCAAGAACCTTACAACATTTTCCAAACTTAGCGATAGCTGTAACTTAAGAAATAATCACAGATTGTGTGCGCCCCGATTTAGACTCGCGAAGGTTAGCAATTCTTTCAAGGGTCAGTGTTATTCTCTACTATAATAAGATACCTCTGGAGATTTTGAAATTGCCATTTCAGCAATTTAAAAAGCATGTTAAAGCGACTGTCAAAAAAGGGATATTACAATGTTCAAGATTACTTAAATGACAGGACTGTATGGGGGTTAATATAGCTCAACACAGGCCTTGCTGTTAATAATTTTGTAATTATTTATTCCTGCTTATTAATCATAATAATTAAATTTTTCATATTTGTGAAAGTTAAGCACAACCTATTTTTAAAAGAGATCTAAAAATCAATCTGTGGGAGTTTCTACGCCCTTCTTCTCCCACAGTGCTCCAATGTAGAGAAGAGGCAAAATTGACGTTTGCTAAGTATATGTAAATATCTACAGTAATAAAGTACTTTGACTTTGACTTTGAAGTTTTAGTTTGTGCTATTTGCAAACAATTGTAGATTGTGTCACAAGGGACCAAAATAATGTATTTAGGGTGAGAGCGAAGGTTTGAATCCAGAGAATGAAGGATTGTAGAATAGAATCTTAAGCGTAGCAAGAGAATCAAAGTACGTTGCTCGAAGTTAAATAATTTTGGTACCGTGTGGCACACTCTGCTTTAATATCCCTCTATGAGAAAATTACATTTACTATTAGACTCATTGATATGATGGCAGTGTTCTGTTACAGGTGGCGGAATGCCTAGGTAAGCTGTGTTTACTAGAGCCAAACGATCTCCTGCCGCAGCTGAAGCACTTCCTCAAGTCTCCGGAGCCTCTCACTCGGACCACGGCTGTCACCGCTGTCAAGTTCACCATCTCCGATCAGGTCAGTGGATCTCGTCTACCCCACAATGGCACTAATTATATCAGACCACTTCAGATTATCCGGCTATTCTCAAACCATGTCATATTACTAATGTCCGTCCGTCCGTCTGTGTGTCCGTCTTTACGCCATCTATATATAGACATATCATATCTCATGTATCTCATGAACCGTAATAGATAGAGAGTTGAAATTTTCTCAGAATATAAGCTACAGCAACGAATTAACTACACTCATTTAAAGTGAAAAGAGATTCTTGAATGGGGAACCATTCAAGAATCGTGTTTTTTTCTTCGACGATGGTACGGAACCCTTAGTCGACTCGCACTTGACCGATTTCTCCGTTGCCATTTTGGTGGTGGCCTTATCTGTAGGGACGTTGCAATAGCCATCGCATCGCCACGCGGGACGGGTGGCATAAAGCCAGAACCTATGTATGACTCAATGTTGTTAGGTCCTAAACAGTACACAGACTTCGGCGTTCGCTCATGCGCATGCGCATGCCGATTGAACAAAACCTGTGTATGCCTCAATGCCTAATGTTGTTAATTTATTGCTATACTGGTTAACTTCTGTCGGAATGCTAAAATTAGGTCTTAACTTTATAATTTACTAGCAGGTGCCCGCGGCTTCGCTCGCGCGAACTCGTGTTCCCACCACCTCCTCCCTCCCCTCTCCCCCTCCCTCACCTTCCATCCTCCACCCTCACGCTTCCTCCCCCTCCCTTCCCTGCGGGGGAGCCAAAAACTTTCCCCGGCTAAATATCTAAAATCTCTTGCTGAGCTGAACGTCTGCATTGTTCTAACTCATAACTTTAACACCCCCTTATAGGGGCGAATTTCGATAATCATTCAATTCAACAGGTGTTCAATTCCCGAAGGAGCCAAAAAGGGATTTGTGCAGGGTCAACATCTACAGCCTTGAGCCATACACAGGGTCTGGCTTTATCCTGACGACTGGTTATTTTGTTAAAACAAAGTGTTGTGGTCTATCGGCAGCCGCAAGCCATCGACCCGCTACTACGCGCGTGCATGGCAGAGCTGCTCGTGCCGTTGCTGGATCCGGAACTGGGCGTGCGACGCGTGGCGCTCGTGGCCTTCAACTCCGCCGCTCACAACAAGCCAAGTCTGGTGCGGGATCTGCTGCCCGACCTGCTGCCCACTATCTACAACGAGACCAAAGTCAAGGTGAGTCTGTACAGCGAGACTATTGTGCGGCCCGTGGCGCTCATGGCCACCGATCGATTTCGTAAAGTCATCATCGGTGCTTTCTTCTCTAATAAGCCGGCGAGCTAGCTGCTTCGTATTTTATTACTTACTAACGTATGGTTCGCCACCCTCTGTTCGGTGGGGCTGGCTCTCCGGTTCCGGTGGGTGCAGTAGCGCGTGATGGGGCAGGCGGCAGTTGTCGCTCTGCACGCGTTACGTCGATGGGTGTTGTCTATGCACTTAAAGCACAGACGTGCTGACTTGGCCCACTCCCAGCGGCTGCATGCGTCTACCACGTAGACAGGGGCTGCATGCGGTGTGAAGCGCGCTGGCTGGGTTGCGGGCACGTTCTTGCTCGCGTTCCTCATGGCGGCTGCGGCTACAGGTGCGGTGATACCCGCTGCGGTCGTTCCGTAGTCGAAGCGGACTGTCAAGTTCGCCTCGCACATCAGGAAGCGAGACAGGGTGACGAATTCGGCCGCGTCGTCCGCTTGATGCTCGTAGGAGTAGTAGTGCAGACTCAGCTTCTCGATCACCTCCCGAACCAGCAAGGGGTTGTGCAGCTACCCCTTGCAATCGACGTTCTGTAATACACATATGACATTCTGCACTTTAATCTCGAAAGTGTTCAGCTCAACCGCTTTCATACCTAGCTAAGGCAGTCGTCGTAGGTCGTCCAACGCGCGGTCGTTGATCATCTCTGGCCTCCCGTAGCAATGCGCATGGGTTTTCATGATGTCGTCCGGGCTCAACGCGGTGTGCAGCAAGGCCGCATCGGCGTCGCGAGCCTCTCCCTTCAGGCAGAAGCGCAGTCGTACCAGTTTTTCACCGGCGACCAGTTGTAGAGCATCGTGGAGTCCCTCATAGCGGCTTGAAACGGTAGCCAATCGTTCGGGGCTCCGCTGAATGTCGGCAGGTCGAATGATTGACGACTCGCCCATTTTTTTGGTGTCGGTGTGTTCTAGCTCGAGAAAAATAGTTCAATAAGACAATATTTCTCGATAAAAAGAGTCATAAATAGTTTTCTTCTATTCATCCATCCTCTACCCATGTGATTTTAACTTGTTTTGTGGCGAAAATGCAAATAGAGTGCCCAACAAAGATTTGTTCTGGAAGTTCCCGTAAATTTTTGGTTTTTTGGATTACATTTCACAAGAAATTGCGTGTGTAGTTGGCATGCATTGCATATGGGAACGTATTATTGCTAAAAAAAACTGGGAAATTGTGTTCAGGCGTATTTTTAGTATGAGCAGTCGTAATTCGTCGTTCGCTAAGGTCTTATGACAGCAGGTGTGGAAGATTCTCGACAGAAACCCTTGAATCGCGTCGCAGGCTTCTGGACCTGATCCACCTACTCATAATAATTAACGGCACCATTACAACTTCTGTCCTCTCAGACATTAACTTCCGCGCACCCAGCAGATCAGCATCCCGCCGTGCAAATCCAACTTCAGCGCTAACAACCCCACTCTATACCCTTATTCACATAACAACGAAGTAAAATAACAGTTCTAGTGTTACCGCTTTTTGGTAGAAAAATAATAGTGATGGGGTTACGAATGATTTAGTTCATTCTATTGTTTTATTTTATTTATTTATTTTATTTATTTATTCTAGGAGAACCAACAGCTAATACATCACATGAAGAAAATTTAAATAGAAATATGAAGCCAATTACAGGAACTCACAAATAGATATCGCACAAAAAATAGATCAGTGATACGCACATTCAAATAACGGCGCGCACACACAGCAGATGTAGGTATATAAAAACTACGAGCATATAATTTATCTTACAAAGCCGAAATAAACAAATAACCTAAATACCTAATACATTACACTACAATAACACTACATAAACATGGTAAACATATGGTAAACAAATCGCTCAATCAAAAAATACACTACTTAAATTTCGCCTCACAGATGGAACTACACAATTAAATATATCAATCTCAAGCTCTTTCGTCGCATTGTTCAAGTTTCGACTAGCACGGTTAAGGAAACTATTTCGTCTGTAGTTGGATGATATTCGCCTTAAAGAGATAGGGGGAAGTGCCTTTTGGACCGAGAAGGGATAACAAATGACAGTTCTTGGAGCAGTTCTGGACAGTCAATGCCGCCGGTTGTGATTTTTAGCAAGAAAGTAGCGTCGGCTATTTCTCGGCGCCTATATAATGGGATCAGATGATGCTTCTTGCAAATATTAAGGTAATTTGATGAATTATAAGGATATTTAGATTTATAACACAAGTATTTAATAAAAAAATTCTGAACACGTTCAATTCTATCTATATAAATATTGTAGCAAGGATTCCAAATTTGGGACGCATATTCAAGTTTGCTCCGAAAAAAGGATCAAAACAAAATTTTAAGTGTTTTGGCTTGAGTAAAATGAGCGGAACTCCGCATTATAAAACCTAATGTTTTCAGAGCACCGCGGACAATAGTATCTATGTGGGTGTCAAATAAAAGTTTGGAGTCGTGTATTACCCCCAAGTCTCTCATACATTGGACTTTGTTCAGAGGTTGACCTTTAAGTTTGTAGGTAGTTGGAATTAAATTTCGTTTTCTAGAGAATGTCATGAAAAAGCATTTCAACGGATTCAAATCTAATTTGTTTTAATAATAATCCTTTATTGCACAGAAAACACAGTGGAAATTATAACAGAAACAGTATGCAAAGGTGAGCTTATTTCTAAAAAGAAATTTCTTACAGCTAACCTGTGAAGAAAAGAGAAAAATAAAATATAGAGAGGTAGTCCTAGTGTACAATTACGAGTTAAAAGAAATAAATAAAATAAATATACTATCAAATAAATCACAATACACCCTACGTAATTACTATAAAATAAATAAATAGAATACAATAAATAAATAGATATACATAAATACTATGAGATACCCACTATTCGGAAGAGAGGAGATGCTGTTTCAATTTTTTCTTGAAAGTGACCAAGGATTTGCAATCCCTTATAGCGCAAGGAAGTGCATTCCACAAACGTATTGCCCTTAACCTAAACGAGTGCTCGTAAGCAACAGTGTTGTGCTGAGGAATTGACAAAAGTGACACCGTGTGAGATCTCCGAAGTCTATCTCCTGAGAAAAGATACTCAAAACGTTCACGAAGATATGCAGGGTAGCACGGATTTCTCAAAATATTGAAGAGGAAGGAGAGAATGTGCATATCACGACGAAGTCGGATCGGGAGCCAGCCTAATTCCCTACGATATTGGGACACGTGGTCGTACTTACGAAGTCCGAAAATAAACCGAATCCCGAGATTTTGGAGTCGCTCGAGTTTGTTCAGTAGATCTTCGTTCGCACTGGCCCAGCAAACATCGGCGTAGTCTATTAAAGGCAGAAGAAGGGTCTGAGCTAGCATGATTTTAGTCTGCCTAGGCAGGAAGAACTGCAAACGCCGAAGAGAATGAAAGGATGCAAAGACTCGTCTGCTGACTTCACAAACATGGGGCGACCAGGATAATAGATTGTCAAAAACAACGCCAAGATTTTTGGCTTTCTCGCTATACTTGACAATGGTACCGTCAAATAGAACGGGATCAACGGACTTATTCTGCAACAAATCAAGTAAGTGCCGTGTACCTAGTATCATCACCTGAGACTTGTCCGGGTTGACTAATAGCCCATACGAAAGAGACCATTTCCTGATGTTGTCGAGGTCAGCATTCAAAGCCTCAACAGTCGAAGTCAGATCACACAGGGGAAAATGCCGATAAATTTGAAGGTCATCTGCATAAAGATGATACGAGGAAGACAATACATCCGAGATGGAATGGATGAAAACTGAGAAGAGAAGAGGGGAAAGGAATACACCCTGCGGAACACCTGTAGAGAGCCTGCACCATTCTGTAGTGACCTCTTCAGACTTGATGCGCTGCTGGCGGTCTCTCAAGTAAGAGTCAAACCAGCGAGCCGAGTGTGAAGAGACGTTAAGCGATTTTAAGATTTCAACAAGTATATCGAAGTCGACGCAGTTGAAGGCGCTGCTAAAGTCTAGGAGAGTCAGGACTGTCAGCTGCTTCTTATCCATTGCCAGTTGGATATCGTCAGTTACCTTGAGTAGTGCTGTGGTGGTGCTATGCCCCGGTCTAAAACCAGACTGAAAAGGGTTCAGTAAATTCATGGAGGAAAGGTACGAGGACAGCTGGGTGTGGACAATTGATTCAAGGATTTTGGAAAGGATTGGTAAGATGGAAATGGGACGGAACTCTTTGAAGGAGGACGGGTTAGACGTTTTAGGTAGGGGTAACACTAGTGCTCTTTTCCACTGGCTCGGGAAGCAGTACTCGCTCAGCGACGCATTGATTATATGCGTTATGGGTTGTAACAAATGATCAAGTACACTGAAAAGCATCTGAAAGCAGATCTTGTCATCACCTATATATAGCCTTTGACGATATTGCTAGAAAAGCCTTCTTTACTGCGCCAACTCCGACAGACCTGAGGTTGAAAAGTAAGCTACTGGATGTCTTTCTGGTGCGCAAGTAACGAATGGTAGCATCCTTGACAGGGGGGTCCATCACGACAGGGGAGACAGAAAAGAATTTGTTGAGACCGTTGAGGTCGACACTACCGGTTACTGCGTCCTGGGACTTACCAACACCGAGGGTCTTCAGGAACTTCCAAACCTGTGCAGGAGTGTAACTCTCAATACTCTCGTAGATATGGCGGCGTTTGGCATCTCGACAAAGACGGGTGCAACGATTACGGAGACGTTTGTATATAAGGAGATTATCGTCCGTCGGATCCTTCTTATATCTACATTTGGCACGGTTTCTCTGGGCCATCAGACCCTTGATGGTGTCAGTAAGCCAGGGCGCAGGGAGATGTTTGACCCTAACCTTTTTGACAGGAGCATGTTTGTCGAACAAACTCAGGACAATCGATTGGAAATGCTGGACTTTTTCATCAACGGGCTCACTACAGACGATAGGGGACCAGTCTATAGAGGCGGCATCAGACTCAAGGGAGCTGAGATCCATACCCTTGAAACTGCGAATATCCAGGAATTTCCCTGCGCGCTTGGGAAGCCTTAACTTGAACGAGAGATAAATCAGATCATGAAAGGAGAAGGGGGCGTTAAGTTGGCCATGCGTTGCAACCTTGGATATGTTAGAAACAATCATAAGATCCAAGAGAGAGGGGGTGCAGTGGGGCTGGAAGTGAGTTGCACTCAGGGGAAGAATATTTAAATTTAGGGAGCTTACGATAGACTGGAGTTTGGCAGAGCGAACATCATTTTTAAGTAAACAGGTATTGAAATCACCTAGGATAAGTGTGTCACTGTATAGGGGAGATAGATCATTAAGGATGCTTTCAAAAGAGTCAAAGTAGTCGATGAGGAGAGAGGGGCTATAGAAGACACCCAGAAGGACCTTAGTGTAATGGAGGCATAGCTCAAGAAAGAGGTGTTCAGCGGATCCAGAGTACAGACTAGGTGAGTGGCTGATGACTTTGCAAGAAATGTCGGAACGAAGATAAATAGCAACACCGCCACCAGCCTTGCCCGTCCTATCATTCCGATAGAGCCTGTACCCCGGCAGAGCATACAAGGTAGAAGGAAGAGAGGGTTTGAGAAATGATTCGGAGATCAGAATACCATGAATGCTCTGATCGCTGAAGGAGTCGAGAAGGTCGACATGACTGGAATTAATGCTCTGAGCATTTATGTGAACGACGTTGAAGTTCCTACTGAGGTTGGAAAACACACGTTTAAGGGCAATAGGCAAAACGTGGTCCGTGGACGACAATCCACTTCCTACGCTATCGGAAGCTTCACTTTTGGAGTAGGAGAAGTAACTATCACTAAATAAGAAGGTATCCATATGAGTAATTATAATATAATAAATAGATATATAATAAAATATATACAATAAAACCTACTAAAAACACAAAAAAATAAAAGTCAAATCCAAAAAAACAGAAAGGCCCGAACCCAGCCAAACCCTGGGTTTACAAAAGTATAGTACATATGGAAGGAAATACATTATACAAGATAACAAATAATAGATGAGACGTGGGTGGGCAGCACAAACAAAAAAGAAATGAAGAAACAGCAAAGTGAAGCCAAATACGAACCTACAAGATCCGTTCGCACCGTCCGGTTGCCCGTCCGTTCCGTCCGTCTGTCTGTCCGTCCGTACAATAAATAATAATAATTAAAAAAAGAAAAACTTCAAGTACACAGACCACACTATGCTTGTCAAATGAAAGACTGCGTGACCTAAAAATAAAAAGTGAATCATTTAATCTAATCTAATTCAGTCTACCCTTCACGTAAAATTACATTAATTTATAACAGAAAATAACCCGACCAAATCACGCGACGTATATTGCGCTGCACACGATGGGATACAACTACTTTTTGGTACCTGCCTTCGTCTGGCCGGCAGTGGCACGCCTAGCGCTGGGTTCTCGCTGCTTGCTTGCCGAGGGCGCCGCAGAACCTGCTGCCGCTGCCGCAACCGCAATCCCAGCCACAGGCATAGGCACAGCCGGTTTACGAGAAGAGTCGGCGACCTTTTGCCCGGATTGCAGAGCAGAGGGAGGGAACTTGCTGGTGTATTCCTGAAGCTCCGACATGCGCTCCACCTTCTGTCTACTTTTGTCGGGAAGCAGTAGGACAATCTTACCACCAGAAGTCCAGCAGTTCTGCACGCCGAAGTGTTTCCGGGCAGTAAGAAACACATCATGTCTGGACTTTGTCAGGAACTCTGATATGGTGGTTGCAGTGCCCTTCAATGCGGTTTTGCCGTTCCACACCTCCATGCGGGCACCGAGTGTGGAGAATCTCACCAGTATTGGGCGCGTTTTGGCTGGCCTTTTGGGTCCAAGACGATGTACAACAGAGGCACTCGCAATGCACTCAGGGGACACTTTTATTTGGTCGGATAGTATCCTTTGAGCCACATCATTTACCTGTTCCTTCTCATCTTCGGGTACTCCATGGAGAAGGAGCACCTTACGACGTGATGCAGTCTCCATCCTGTCCTGTCCAGCGAGCAAAAGTCAACCTGGCTGCGCAGCAAGTTTAGGCAGTTCCACGTGAACGCCTTGAACTCGAGAAACTCGCTGGCCAGGGAATTGATGTTGAGTGGGCTGCTAGATGAGGACATTGTGGCGCACTCACGGAGCTCCTTCTCATACCGGGCCATCCTGCTGCTGAAGTCGGCTGCCATCTGCTCCATGTTGGCACTGATTTTTGTGCATAGATCCATTGTGAGTGTGTAGTTGTAGTGAAATCTCCAGGTATGTTTATATATGTTTATAAAATATTATATGCCAGTGTAGGTAAAGGGTCCAGGCCTTGTTTTTAATAAAAAATTATATCATTAAGAAACTGATTTTAATTTAAATTAAATAAAAATAGTGGGACACAAATTTATGAAGTTGGCTAGGCTACCCTCTTTTTTGAAAAAAGAGGGTAGCTAAAAAAGAGGGGCTACCCTCTTTGTTATTCTGACAATACTCATCAAGTCGCTCCAGGTCTGACTTTATTAAAAGTGAGTCACTGCTCGACTTTACCTTCATATAAACCTTCATATCGTCAGCAAAACAAAGTAGTTTAGAATGTATAAAACATATTGTCTCTATTATATCTAAATATACATAATATGTAATTATTATAAGGTTGTGTGTGTGGTTCACAGTTAAGTCACGTAAGGACACCGGCTGAGCAAACTAACAAAAGCGAACAATGACGGTTAACCAGAGGGAGAATAGCATTAGTCAGTGCATAGGTTTTCTTACTCATTATTACTATTACTCACAAAAAGTGGACACAATTTGCTTCTGCATTTACGCTTTATTTCCATTTGAGGTAAATGGAAATAAAGCGTAATGCTATCTAATTTCACAGTAAATTGTGACAAAAATTAATTACTAATTCTGAATTTAAAGAATCACTCTATTCTAAATATACAGCTTTTCATTCCATTTAGAATGAAGGAGAACATCACTACCAAACTGTACATGGCAACATTATTTCAAGAATTGACATTTGATGTTGTCAGTTTACTTCGTTTTTATGTGAATAAGGGTATAAGTATTTTCTGTAAATTGTTAAAATTAAAAAAGCTTTTCTAAATTATTTAGAAATTGTTAATTTAATTTGTTTAAATTGTTAATATGATGGCGATGCCTTATTTATTGATGTAAAATAGTAGTAAAATGAATTAAGAAATTGCACTTATTTCCTGAAATATCTTCTGTGTTTGTAAGGGAATATCTCGAAACGGACATCATTTTCGGAAAAGTCGTCTTAGTAAAAAATAAAAATAACATGTGTTCAAGCCTCTCGGCACCCGATGACCTCGCAGGGGCCCATAGCTACGAGGTAACGTAACGATCAGATGCCAAGAAGCAAGAACGTCGGCGATTCACCGAGCTAAATAAATAGATTCTATCTGACCTGGTCTGTGCTTCGTTCCCGTCAAACTCCTGTCTCTCTGCAAGGCCTGGGTGCACCCTAGGCTCTTCTTGGTAGACAGGTTCTTCAGCCAACCAGGTATGGCTGGCAGGCCAGCTTCGACCGCACAATTTACTTAAATACGTACAGTATCTGGTTCGGAGAACCACAATACACTCAGCTATAAGACAATCCTGAGGGGAGCCCGAATACAACTCCAGATGGCTTACGATTTAATTTTAATTGCCCAAAATCAATACACGTCACATTACGGGGGCTTTTCGTCAGTCAGTTGTCAAAAATCTGCTCTGTGGCAGCTCCGTCAAATTCAAAATGGCCGTTCCGGAACCATAGATCGAGTATCGATTCTGAATCGAACAACATGATTTTCCAAGACCAATAATTATGCAACATTCTTCGTTATTGGACACGGTTGCCAAAATGCCCATCCCCCTTTATTATACGATCACCACCACCATTGCAATAACACCATCTATCACCCCTACAGAAAGAGCTAATCCGCGAAGTGGAAATGGGACCATTCAAGCACTCAGTGGACGACGGGCTCGACTTACGCAAAGCGGCGTTCGAGTGCATGTACACGCTGCTCGGCACGTGCCTCGACCGGCTCGACGTCTGCGAGTTCCTGCGGCACGTCGAGGACGGCCTGCGCGACCACTACGACATCAAGATGCTCACGTACCTGATGTGTGCGCGCCTGGCGCAGCTGTGTCCCGCCGTGGTGCTGCAAAGTGAGTACCTGATGTGTGCGCGCCTGGCGCAGCTGTGTCCCGTCTGACGCAGCTGTGTCCCGCCTTGGTGCTGCAGAGTGAGTACCTGATGTGTGCGCGCCTGGCGTAGCTGTGTCCCGCCTGACGCAGCTGTGTCCCGCCTTGGTTCTGCAGAGTGAGTACCTGATGTGTGCGCGCCTGGCGCAGCTGTGTCCCGTCTGACGCAGCTGTGTCCCGCCGTGGTGCTGCAAAGTGAGTACCTGATGTGTGCGCGCCTGGCGCAGCTGTGTCCCGTCTGACGCAGCTGTGTCCCGCCTTGGTGCTGCAGAGTGAGTACCTGATGTGTGCGCGCCTGGCGTAGCTGTGTCCCGCCTGACGCAGCTGTGTCCCGCCTTGGTTCTGCAGAGTGAGTACCTGATGTGTGCGCGCCTGGCGCAGCTGTGTCCCGCCGTGGTGCTGCAAAGTGAGTACCTGATGTGTGCGCGCCTGGCGCAGCTGTGTCCCGCCGTGGTGCTGCAAAGTGAGTACCTGATGTGTGCGCGCCTGGCGCAGCTGTGTCCCGCCTGACGCAGCTGTGTCCCGCCTTGGTGCTGCAGAGTGAGTACCTGATGTGTGCGCGCCTGGCGTAGCTGTGTCCCGCCTGACGCAGCTGTGTCCCGCCTTGGTTCTGCAGAGTGAGTACCTGATGTGTGCGCGCCTGGCGTAGCTGTGTCCCGCCTGACGCAGCTGTGTCCCGCCTTGGTGCTGCAGAGTGAGTACCTGATGTGTGCGCGCCTGGCGTAGCTGTCTCCCGCCTGACGCAGCTGTGTCCCGCCTTGGTGCTGCAGAGTGAGTACCTGATGTATGCGCGCTTGGCGTAGCTGTGTCCCGCCTTGGTGCTGCGGAGTGAGTACCTGATATGAGCACGCCTGTCGCAGCTGTGTCCCGCCTTGGTGCTGCAGAGTGAGTACCTGATGTGCGCGCGCCTGGCGCAGCTGTGTCCTTCCTTGGTGCTGCAAAGTGAGTACCAGATGTGTGCTCACCTGGCGCAGCTGTGTCCCGCCATGACACTGCAAAGTGAGTACCTGATGCAAGAACCCCCAAACTGGTTGCTGCACGTGGCTCTGTCCGCTCCAACGATGACTGCAGCAGACATTGGGCTACCAACCACGACTACGCGGTAAATATTCGCTGCGTCAGCGACCGCCCCTTTCCAAAGGAGCTGTGATGTTGGTTGATGATTGATAAGTAAAACTGAAATTAGTTTACTGATTACACTGCTTTATTTGACACTAGGGCACGGCAAAATTATGAAAAATAGCAAACAACGCGCTTATAAACTGAGCATTACATTTTGACACGAACACCCGCGTCGAATATCATTGAACAAAGTGAAACTGAGAGTTACATTTCGACACATGCCCGCCCATGGCGGTGTCCTAAGAGCAAGGCTTGATTGAATGAAGGACTGGCTGAAATATGAACCAAGACTTCAGAGACAGACAGCTCAATGAACGACAATTGAACGGTCGCTCCATAGTATCGTCCTTACAAATGAATAGCATGTTAATTTGGATTAACAACTAATTTGCATTGTTTGTAATTACATGTGGAAAATATACATTATTTACCGACCTCAAAAACCCTCCAATAAAAATACAGTTTCGGTTGGTCACTAGTTTTCGATCGACGAATTTTTAGTGAGTTAGAAAATCATGGTGGGCTTGGCCATATCGCTCATCGTGTGCATTTACTCTAACTAACCGGTGTGTATTCCAGGACTGGAGTCGCTGGTGGAGCCTCTACGCGCCACGTGTACCATGAAGGTGAAGGCTAACTCCGTGAAGCAGGAGTACGAGAAGCAGGAGGAGCTGAAGCGGTCCGCGCTGCGAGCGGCCGCCGCGCTCATGCAGATACCAGACTCAGGTGAGTGACTCACGACAACTGGCCTACGATTGCTTATGTTTTTATGGCTGCCCAGCCAGCAAAAATATGTGTTGTAAATGTCGGAAGCACGTTCCTATTCTTGCTAATTAGTGCTATTAAAGTGGTAATAATAGTCGAGTAACAGTACTATCAACGTTTACTCAACGCGAATTGGTCACAAATTATTCAGTGCAGTAAGATTTGAGTAAGTGCTAAGTAAACAACCAAAACATGCTATAAATGTCGAGTAAAAGCGAAAAAAAACACTCACGTGCTGTAATAGCAAAAAATCCAAACTGCTTTTTCCCAGACTTAAATTTACTTGGACACCCTGATTTCAATAATAACGAGTTAAGCAAAGGTGTAATAGTAGTTTATGTGACTGCTACATAATGGAGGGCATTAATACTCGAGAGTTTCAATGCCTAATTATGTACAGTTACATACACTAGTTTATCTACACACATATCATAAGCTCTCTTTGATGTGTTCAGGAACCGCATGTTTGACCGCCATTGTGGCTCTGTAGTTGTTTAACTTGTTCTGTAGTACCAACGTGCCGCAGGCGGGCGTCGGCGTTCGAAATTTGAATGTCAATACCAACTTCACAGACAAACTAGGGGCGCACGCAGGCGGGCCTCGGCGTTCGAAATTTGAATGTTAATATGCAGAAAAATTACACATTATGGTCATAATGTGTAATTTTTCAGATAAGAAATGAGTTTTTACCAAGTGCACAAAGAATGAATACGAATGTTGTGTATAGTTTAGTGTTTTGTTATTTAATTTAAAACTCAAAGGACCTCAATAAATTCAATCAACCCTAAACCTCAACGCAACAATAATAGGTGCCTGGTCCAACGGTAATTTAATGCCAAACATGGCACGCAGATGTGCGAACACTATACAAATGTGATTGAAGAAAATGTGGACGAGTGAAGCAGGCTGAACAGCGAGTCACAGGCAGAGTAGCGGCATAGCGAGTAGCGACTGGCAGAAAATGAATGTACTCATAATCTAGTGAAGACAAAAAGACGACGGCAAACTTCACTTAAAAAAAGAAAAATTAAGATTTGGAACAGCTATTGGAAACACTCAGCGTAATTCTCAGAGACAAATGCCTCAAGCCATGAAGAAATATAATCTTGAAAAAAAAACAGTGCAACTTGTCAGTAAAACCCTGCCGAACAGGAGTCAGCAAATGGAAATAATGATATTGAAAACTAGGACTTCTAGGACTAGGACTATTGCTCTCCAAATCCCATATCCTCCCCATTCCACATATCCTATATTGTCTTGAAAGGCTGCACAGCCGGTAGATTGAAATCACTCTCCTTTCCAACTTTAAGAGCAGGTCACCACTCACCTCCTTTCAAAACTTGTCTCGTCCGGTATGCCGGCCAAAAGACTGGAACGGGCTTAAAACCCTGGCTGGAGGCACCATACTTTCGTACGTTCGATAACATAAATAACAAGTAAATAAATTCAATTCCGGTGCGATTTTTTTTTATTGTGCAAAACTGATTTTGTGATCACTTCGGTAGACTTTTATTGCGCAAAAATAATCAAACTCACAAACTGCTGACACGCATGATCAACAAGCTGGTATAAAGAAACAACTGCTCTGAGATTTACAAACGGCCGTTTTGGCCTACTGCGTCGCCTTCGCCGCCAGGAGTACAACTGCCAAGTGCCAACTCATGGTTTAACTGAAGCTCAATATACGAATAATTTGAAGCTGACGGGACTCTTAGCACGCTCACGAGTCCTACCCGTTCGATTTAGTCTCAATATTACTATAATTCGTAGGGGTCCGTCCGACTCGTTAGCTTGCTAAAGGTGCTGTCAGCTTCAAATGGATGGGTTTTAATGGCGTGCTAATTAATCGTTATTCCACAGAGAGAAACCCGCACCTAATGGACTTCGTGACCCTGATCAAGTCGTTCCCGGAGCTGCAGCCGATCTTCGAGTCCATCCTCAAGGACTCGTCGGGCGGCGGTGCCGTCGACTCCAACCTGATGGACCAGAGCTAGCCAGCTCGGTGCGAGCTTGGCACCACACGTCCTTGTACACGAACAACAAGAACACATCGCGTGTCGAGAGACCTCCACTCACTCACTACTCTATGATTCTCATTTGTTTGTTTTCGTTACTCGTATGACATTGTAAAAATGCGATCCAAACAGTAAAGTGTCATTTTACAAATAAGTCTTGGGTTATTTAAAATAGAGACGATTAGGTATTCAACAGTTTTATTATAAAAAAGTTACAAGGGTAACTAACAACATCCTAAACTCCCCAATATGGAATTCGAGGGTCACACTTGAAATGCTTTATCGGGGAAAGGGCAGCTAAATAGCTAATAGGATTCTAAACGGAATAGTCACAGTATCAGCATACAAGGAGAGTTGCTCAGAAAGTATTACATGTGATATTACTTGTACGCGAGCGAGGGGATTGGACAGAATACATAATAATTGGTGAACTCGGTATATAGTAGTTATTTCCCCTTCCTCTTGGTGGCGGGCGTGGCGCTAGAAGCTCGTAGGCTATACGTACTTGCTTCCTTCTGTTGGAGGAATAACAAACACTGAATTGAAGTAGTTTATAGCATAGTTTGTAGACTTCTTAGCTGTGATTCACGAAAATTTGTTTGGCTGTGCTGTACTTCTTGAAGCTGATTGCAATTTTAGCACGGCATTGTTTCTACATATCCGTCCCGTTCGAATCATGGGCCCAGCCAGAGGGGCTGAGGGAGCTAAAATTCCTATCAATTTCAAAGGGGCTCACAGCACCAGATTCGAGTATCATCACTAAAAAACCATCGTACAAGATGTCGTAGGGGTTTATAAGATGGTGATACATCACTCTGATGATCTCGTGAAGGTATCTGTTCTGTATCTGTGAGCATAGCCTACGTTCGGCTTCGAACTGATACCTCAGTGCCTATCATTCTCCAAGTTGAAAACTTGATAAAACCAACCTCAAGCTCTATTCCTTCCTCCCCGGTGGGGATGCGAATGAAGTCTATGCACATGAAAAGTCTTCATCAAAACTTTTGCTCCACGGAACCACAAACCAAAAGTCATCTGTGTATATATTTTTTGTTGTTTTTTTTTAAAGTGCTAAATTAATTTTGATAAAATTTGTATCGGACCACCTCTGAAGTATGACAATCAGAACAAGAATTACCAAAATCGGTGCATAATTGACGGAGTAATCTTTAACATCTTGTAACACACAAATAAAACAGACTAATTGAGAACCTCCTTTTTTAAGTCGGTTGATAATACACATTGCAAGAGGTATACTAACGTTGTTAGCAGCACGGGAGAGAGTGGCTGAGCTCGCGTTCCGCGGCAGAGCCTTGCCGGCGGGCGGCGGCGGCGGCGGCGTGGCGCTCGCGACCGACGCGCCGCTGCTGACCATGCCGAGCGCCGATGCCGCACGCTCGGGAGTCGCCTCCGCGCTGCAACACGGAACATACACTCAAACATTTATACAGGCTGTAACAGAAAGGTGTAGTCATATTTCAATCTTTTGACCGCCATACATTAAATACCTACAAAATGAGACACACACGCCAAATATGTTTGCTATGCTATGGAAAATACAACCTAATTCATTCGAGATAATGTCTGTTTTAGTTTGAAAATTGGGTCGGGGGCTTCCAGTTGTCGGCCAGCGCCGACTGGGGCGGTCAAAACGTTAAAGGGGTTGTGATGTGAGGGACAACATTCTGAACAACTTTCACTATTAAACATTTGAACAGAGCAACTCCCTAAAGCAGGAACAACCCCTTAAAATATGATTTCACTCTTCTGTTATAAACTGTATACAGGCACACTAAGATACACCGTGTCGTGGGAACCAGAAACAGCGACGTCACACAAATAAACATCCAACACCTTATTTATTTCTTCCTCCCCAATCGTCGGGATTCGAGCCCGGGGCCTCTCGCTTTTGAGGCAAAGACTCGGACCGCAACGCCACAGAGCTCGTCAAACATGAGTTGCTTTTAATTATCTGACCGTGGATTGCTTGTACCCATTGTCCGGATTTGGCTCTCGACAGGGAAATATGGTTGCAATATGGAAATGCAGCTCAGCAGTGAGTCAAATAATGGCTACAAAAACCAGGTAGTTTTTGTAGCCTCTATGAACATTTATCGCTAAAGACGCATGAACCGAACGCATCGGTCGCAAATGAAAAAGTAAGTCACCCTCCAGTACCTATGCGGCAATCCTCTCCTTGTTGGAAAAAGGAAAGGTCTTCTCCTTGTTTCACTGTAAAAAGGAAAGGTAGGTACACATAGCTCTGCCCATTATTTTCCCTGTGTCGTGCAGTAATGGTAGAAACTTTAAAAGCACCATTTTACTGTAGTTTTACTGTTGTAATTGAAATGTCTCCATTTTCTAAATCTTCTGGCGAAACCACTTGAGACGAGACACTGTTATGTGGGTATGTATGGGACGAGACACTGTTATGTGGGGAGTTTTATTAATTTATTTGTTATTTGCCCCCTAATTGTGCCACTCCTATTTAAACCATACATTTAACATTATTTTAACTGTAATATTTAAATGAAGGCCAGTTTAAATAATTTTAATAAAAATTTTAGGATCATTAGTTTCGGGGACGAGTGGGTTGTTCCTTTTCGGCTTATTATCCTTAATATTTTTTTACTTAGCATTTCAGAGTTTTGAAAAATATATATTTGACATTCTCTTTACAAACCCTGCCTTGTGAAATGTCAAACGATACAGTTTGAAAAAGTATTTTTCTAATTTTATGGTTTGCCCCACAAAAATGCCCTTAAATTAAAAATATGTTTGCTTACGTAACCGTTATCACTATAGACGTGTCCTGGCTTTCCTTGGCGAGAGCACATCCTTCTGAATGCAGCTAGGAATGCTACTGTGCTTAAATCCGAGACACATAAATACATAAGTGTACCAAATTTCAAATTAATCAGTTCAGATTCGGTCGTTTAATATTACTTTTGTACACCTAGGACAGACACGTAAGTGAATCTACAATGGTTCAGTTGTTAAGGAACGGATCCCTAAAAACCGCGTGCACACGTGAACGAGTCCATTTTATTTTACTTACCTGTTTCCGCGCGACATTTGCCCCTTTCTGTGGAATATGTCTGACAGACGTCCACGCAGGTTCTGTTTGCTCCCCGCTGCACTCATGTCTGAATCTGAACCCTAAGGAAAATCACTTTGAATCAGAATCGAGTCGAGACGCACACTTTCTGGGGTGTGGGGAGTCGGGGACAGATCATCGAATCTATGCGTGAGGAAGCGCCTCTGTCCACTCCTGTGGACAGGTCATCGGGGGGCCCAGAAAAGTGGGGAATCAGAATGCATATGTACACAAAAGAAATATGAACCTCTTTACTCTCCATTATTCTATGTGCCTACTTCGTTATTTGACAAAAGATCAACATGTTTATGAATCTCTTTGTCTTCCTCTCTTCTTACCTAAATCGCGTTAGGTCTAACTAGCTAGATCTCTGCTTCGACTTATGACTAGTCATAACGCGATGTAGTTAATCTACGCTTTAGGACTACCGTTCTAGAATGCTCGCTATCTAAGCGCGGTAACCACGGTAACGCAGCCAGTGTGATGGGCACCTTTGGGCCGGGCGATTCCTGGGGTGGTTTGTTTGTTTGTGTAATGCAATTGGAGTATTATTTATTTCGTTCAGACGATGCGTTATTATGTAAAGGAAAGTATTTAATGGCTCATTGATGATTTCATATTTTTTTAAACAAAACAACTAAATCACTAAAATATTGCACATCCCAATTTGACTTGAAAAGTGCGTGTTCAGCTCCACGTTTTTTAAGTTCAATCTTTCATGCTCTCTCTTTCCTGGCTGGTTATTCGTAACGACGGTTCTGATTAGATCTAAGTATTGAAATTAAAATATCATCCCTCAGGTCAGCTAGGGAAAACCAATATTCTTCTTAATGGTTCAACACTCATTAAACTATCTCAATTAACCTGTGAAACAGTGCCAATCGGTCGGAAGCCGTCGTCTTCGACTTGGTCGTCGATGGAGCGGGACTTGGTCAGTTTCTTCAGTTTGCCGAACAGCCCCTTCTTCTTTTTCTTTTCTGGCAACACGTCGCTTTGAGCTGAACCTCCGGATAGACGGCTGTTGAATATAAAATATTATCAACACAACCCGAAAACATGCGCCAATAAACATCATTGAAATCGCAAGTTAAGAAGCCGGCGAACAATGAAATGTATATTTTCTCTTATTCGTATTAAGACAGTATTTACCTAGGTTCATTTACCAAACATTCTTCTAAAAATATTTATCTACTTAAAAATATATGCGATTAAATTTCATACATTTTTAGGACGTAAAGGACGTACTTTCCACCTATTTTTTTTAAATTAAAAACTACCATTCTTGATTATAATAGAAAGAACCACAGCTTATTTTGTCACAAAGAAATTTAAAATATAATCAAGTTTCATTCATCATTTTCGGTATTCACGGAACACAACCAAATTTCACTTTACTTTGTACATCTATAGCTGTCTCTGTCCGTAAGGGGCGGACGTCGGCGGCGGCGGGTCGCACAGTAGGACGGATTTCGAAATTGCGGAATTACAGCTAGCTAATTTCAAAATCCGTCCCACTGCGCCCGCCTGCGTGAGGAGAGATAGCGATATGTTCGCCTCATATTGCACTTGATCGGCTGTCCGTGGCATGGTTATAGCATCGCTTATTGGAATCGAAATTCGCCAAATTCTCTTCCATTATATAATTGAGTCATACTTCCACTCTGCTATGGACATTACGGTACCGTACCTGTCAAGGCTTGTATCACGTTGCATGGTCAAGAGACGCAGATCAGAGCCGTCGTCTAAAGACTGCATCGACGACCCACTGTCATCTACTGACTTCCAGATGGCGTTCTGTGGAGAAATATCTTGGATTAAAATCTAAATTAGCCACCACCTTAGGCGGCAATGCACTGGGCCGCTGTCGCGAAAAAAGGAGTGTTGTTGCTTGGTGAAAGATGGTTAATCGATAGAAAGGTATTTTGTTTAACTTGAGATTTACAAAGGGCTGTTTTGGCTTACTGCGTCGCCGCTTGGCGTACTTGCCTGGTCCTTCGTGGTCTGTTCGAGCGAGACGGAGCGCTTCTTGAGCGAGGGCGCGCGAGCAATCGTGCGCGACGCCGACGGCACCGCCAGCGTGTCGCGCGGCTCCGTCGACATCGCTCTACAAACAGACAAAATCAAATGTTATTCAAATATTCAGTCATTTGAAACTCTCCTTAAAAGATTGTTTGCAATGCGAATTTGTTTACCTGTGGTCTAGTCAAGATACAAGATACAAATTTATATTATGACAAAATTATTTAAACCGATTACTGAGTTGCAGAAACAATCTTGAAACTTAGCCCCGCAAAACGCTAATGGGCGTTACATCAAGGCGTGTGAACTGCCATTAACATTATGTAAATAGGAGCCATGTTATATCACGCCATTAGCGTTTTGCGGGGCTTTAAAATTTAAAGACCGTCTCTGTTACTGGCAGTAATAAAATTACCCTAACATCGGTAATAATTCCGATAATTTTTGTATTTGGTAGCTGTACCAAATATCAACATACTATAAATATCTAACATTTATAATAAACATAATAAAACATATTGGAAAACAAATTCTAAATAAGGCAATCAGACGATATTTTTTAGAAATGTACAAAAAAGTACATGTACATGTACAAAATGTACAAATCTACGAAACCAAATGGAAGAGAGCGAAATTCATCGCTGCTTTTTGGGTGTAAAATACGCATATACAAGGTTTTCAAATGTGGCGATGAGAGAAGCCGATTATCCGTGATGGTTGAAAGGATATCGTTGCTGATCGAAGTTCCAAAATTCTAAACGAACGCCTATTTACCCTTTGGCTGTGTACGTAGCCGGTGGTTCGTAACCAGTTACAAAAGATGAAGAAAAATATCTTTATACGATACTGTTTCCAAATAATAGGATTTTTCCCTTACTCAATATTGACTTTATAATTCGTAACCAGTTACAGTAGAAGAAAACATTATCTTTTACGATACTAGTTCCTATAAAAAATTGTCGGATATTTTCCTCACACCTTGATAATTAATTATGATTACTAATTTCGGTAAAAGAATCAATCATAGTCTTATTTGACTTGGAATTCATGGAATGGGAAGGTCAGGTTTTGGATTAAATAAATGGCCAGGATTTGGAGTCCGTCCTCTACCCACCCTGCGAGAAACTGTTTTTTTTTCCAAAACAGGCTTTAAATCATCAATTATCTAAAGAGTTAAGTGACACCGTGCAATCACCTAGCCAACGCCAAAACTTCATTAGGTACGTAGGAGGAATAGAAAGTACCTTCGCGTTATTCAGCACAATTTTCCTAAACCGAAACTCAGAATCGTGTAAGGAAAATAACTATTATATTATCGTATAAAGATCATTTTTTAGGGTTACGTACCCGAAGGGTGCCAAAAGGGCCCTCCTCTCATGAACCGTGATATTTATACAGGTGAAGTTTTCACAGATGATGTATTTCTGTAGCTACAACAAATACTCAAAACAGAAAAAAAAATAGTTAAGGGGGCACCCATACAACAATTATTTCAATACCACATACAAACTTATAAATGCACCTGATTACGTACATGGAGTTGAAAGTACTTACCTACCAACCAACCAACCTACCAATAACTTTGTAAACAACATTTGCTATGTAAAATCCAAACTATTCACTCCACACCATCCCTACCATTGTACGGTGGTACGGAACCCTTCGTGCGCGAGTTAGACTCGCAATTGACCGGTTTTTCATCTTTTGTAACTGGTTACCAACCTCCAGTTACGTACACAGCCGAAGGGCCTATTTACACTTTTATCTACACACGTATCATTAACCCTCTTTACTGCGTCCAAACACCGCACGTTACGTCCAGCATAATGATATACTACTTGGTAAAATCTCATTTCGTATCTGAATATTGATACATTATCACCATAATGTATCAGTATTTCGACATAATATGGCATTCAAATTTCGTACGCCTATGCCCGCCTACGTGCCGCCCCTAGTTTGTCTGTGAAGTTGGACTACTGAACAAGCTAAACAAGTGCAGAGCAATGATCAATGCCACAATGCCGGTCGAACATGCGGTTCCTGAACACATCAAAGAGAGCTTATGATATGTGTGTAGATAAACTAGTGTATGTAACTGTACATAATTAGGCATTAAAGCTCTCGAGTGATATTATTATAAAACTCGCCTTCGGCTCGTTTCATAGACCCACTCTCGAGTTTTAATGCCCTCCATTATGTATTAGTCACAAACTACTATTTACCCACGACAGACGGAACGGAACGGAGGCGGTATATGCGTTTGAGGTTAGAGGTTGTTTGTCCGTTACCATTTTCCTGGAAATCTACTTTACAGATACGATTTTTTGCATTAAACGGCTATAATAAGTATGGCTCGATGTATATGTTTACCGTCTCGCATTGGCCTGCTGCCTGCGCTGTCGCTCGGCGATGCGCGAGGCGCGCAGCTCCTCCGTCAGCCGCTGCAGTCGTGCGATGGTGGCCGCCGCCTCGCCGCCGCCACCGCTCTCCGGCGTGGCCTCGCGCGACCTGGACTTGGACGACTGGAGCGAACGGAAAAAGAGGCTAAACCACAGTTATCCCTTCATCAGCGCAACCTCGAAAAAATGGCCCGTGATTTTCTCTCTTATGGCTTGGTAATAAGTTCAAAACCTTTATATTGCCGGCTCCCGGAGTTGTTTAGTTACAAAACTAACAAAACAGCGTCACGCCTTTTCCCATAAGGGGTTCCATATAGGCACAGTTGTTGATGTACATCGATGGTTAAACATTTGACGGTTCCTACCCACGTTCAATTTCTCCAGAAGTTAAATGGGTGACTCTTTGAAAGGTAGTTAATCTGAGGGTAACTCGGGCCCGGATGCACGACTGCAAACTCACAATTGGATTGACTGTGAAACGACAGCGCGTGTGACATTTAAGTTGCACTTAATTTAACTAGCAGTCTGTACATCCGGCGGTTACTCTTGCCAGTCTGCTTACTCTATTCCGCCGTGGCGGCGTGGGCGTCATGAGACTCTTCTCGGGCGCCACCGGCGACGCGCGGAACACCTCAGGGCTCTGCTTCATGAAGTCCTCAATCGTCTCCAGCAGCTGGGTTATACGCCGGTCGTCCTCCTGTAATGTAGCGAGTGTTTAGATGGTGTTAAGCCTGGCTGACAACATGCCGGAGGACTTGTTAAAGGATTTACCATGGGTAAATCTGGCCAACTCAGGCGTCAACATATACTTTTGTCCAAAGTGCACAATGGGAGTATAATAAGAGTAACCTGGACTATGGCAGACGAGTGGTTAGTTTGAGCCTAGTGTGGAGGCCACTAAAATATAACCGCGCAATAACTTCTCGTTGGTGGAGCGAAGCTTGTGTTCAGTAGAACTAACCTGTTGCGCGCGCTTCAGCGACGCCACTAGCATCTTGTTCTGGTCACGGTCGCGGTCGTGCCGTGTCGCGCCGTTACTTCTCGTTGGTGGAGCGAAGCTTGTGTTCAATAGAACTAACCTGTTGCGCGCGCTTCAGCGACGCCACTAACATCTTGTTCTGCTCGCGGTCGCGGTCGTGCCGCTCTTTGTCGCGCCGTAACTTCTCGTTGGTGGAGCGAAGCTTGTGTTCAGTAGAACTAACCTGTTGCGCGCGCTTCAGCGACGCCACTAACATCTTGTTCTGCTCGCGGTCGCGGTCGTGCCGCTCTTTGTCGCGCCGTTACTTCTCGTTGGTGGAGCGAAGCTTGTGTTCAGTAGAACTAACCTGTTGCGCGCGCTTCAGCGACGCCACAAGCATCTTGTTCTGGACACGGTCGCGGTCGTGCCGTGTCGCGCCGTTACTTCTCGTTGGTAGAGCGAAGCTTGTGTTCAGTAGAACTAACCTGTTGCGCGCGCTTCAGCGACGCCACTAGCATCTTGTTCTGGACACGGTCGCGGTCGTGCCGTGTCGCGCCGTTACTTCTCGTTGGTAGAGCGAAGCTTGTGTTCAGTAGAACTAACCTGTTGCGCGCGCTTCAGCGACGCCACTAGCATCTTGTTCTGGTCACGGTCGCGGTCGTGCCGTGTCGCGCCGTTACTTCTCGTTGGTGGAGAGAAGCTTGTGTTCAATAGAACTAACCTGTTGCGCGCGCTTCAGCGACG
Organism: Argyresthia goedartella; assembly: GCA_949825045.1. NCBI lineage: Eukaryota > Metazoa > Arthropoda > Insecta > Lepidoptera > Argyresthiidae > Argyresthia > Argyresthia goedartella. Next base: position 21,703,367 of record OX463810.1, read on the forward strand.
CCACAAGCATCTTGTTCAGGTCACGGTCGCGGTCGTGCCGCTCCTTGTCGCGCCGCAACTTCTCGTTGGTGGAGCGAAGCATGTGTTCAGTAGAACTAACCTGTTGCGCGCGCTTCAGCGACGCCACTAGCATCTTGTTCTTGTCACGGTCGCGGTCGTGCCGCTCCTTGTCGCGCCGCAACTTCTCGTTGGTGGAGCGAAGCATATGTTCAGTAGAACTAACCTGTTGCGCGCGCTTCAGCGACGCCACTAGCATCTTGTTCTTGTCACGGTCGCGGTCGTGCCGCTCCTTGTCGCGCCGCAACTCCTCGTTGGTGGAGCGAAGCTTGTGTTCAGTAGAACTAACCTGTTGCGCGCGCTTCAGCGACGCCACTAGCATCTTGTTCTGGTCACGGTCGCGGTCGTGCCGTTCCTTGTCGCGCCGCAACTTCTCGTTGGTGGTGCGCAGCTTGGCGTGCGCGTCGCGAAGCTCCAACAGATCGCACTGGAGCTCTGTGACCTGCAGATAACAAACATTTACATACAGACACATACATTGGTGACCTCACGCTAGGATACTCTGAGTTGGAACACCCACATGAACCGCGATATTTTTCGATTATTTCGCTACATAATTATATTAATATAATATTATTTCGTTATTTTCATATATTATATACAAATAAAGAATTTACTTGTCTCAAATGAAATTGTACTATAACACGTATAAGTATTTTTAAATACCTTTTTCTTCGCTTCTTCAGTCTCCTCTTCGGTTGTTCGTTTGAGCTGATCTATTCTTCTCTTCATGTCTAATCTTTCCTTGTCTCTTTCACGTTCAACCTGCAGTAATGCGTATTTGTATAATGTCCAAATTCATGAATTCTCAATACAAAAACGGGCCAAGTACGAGTCGGACTCGCGTGCGCAGGGTTTTTCCTTAATTGTAACATTTAAACATAATTGTATCATATTTCAACTTAATTGGTCCATCGTAAACTATTACACGCGGAAAGACACTCTGGTGATCCTTCAATGATGCTGTTTTTCCTTTTTAAGTTACCGAACCTTAAAAATGTACGTCTTAAACACAACCAATGTTATAATGAATAAGAAACTTTATTATGAAGAAATAAGAAACTATATCATTCGCATACAAATACAGTTTATTTCAGTGTTACAAGAAAAAACTAGTAATGACATATGGTAACTTAAAAATGTAATCTCTGTCTTGAAACACTAGGTTGGTATTACGCAGTAAGGTGCTGGGTACTACACTAGGAAACCTGTAGTAACCAGTGAAACCGTCGTCGTACGAACTTTTCCGCCCATAAGTATTGCAACAGCGAGGATATATATACATGTGAACATTTCACTTGAGTCCACTCGAGTGGTAGTTATCGGGAGGGTAGTTTCATAAAAAAGTGGCCAAGTGCGAGTCGGACTCGCCCATGAACGGTTCCCTTGTAGCAAGTAATTATGTGACTGGATATTTGTGTTGTAGCTTTGTTTTTCATAGTGTTTGTATGGATGACAAAGTTATCTTTGCGGTTTTTAATAAATGTTTTATATCTTAAAAACTGCTTATTTTATTTTGTTCAAACCAATTTTCGTTGAAAGTGTGTATTGAGATTCTCTTAGTTTAAACGTGAGAGGAGGGGGACACATTTTTCCACTTTGGAAAGGTCTGTCTCTTTAACGATTTACTTTGAGGCTAAATGGTTTTAGAAACCTCAACGTCATACCTTTCTGTAGACACCTCAAACATATAGGTTTGAAGAAAACTTTTTTTTTGTTTCAGTTCCATGTATGGAGCCCCCTTTAATTATTTAATTTTTTTAATTTCTGTATAAAAATCGGAAAGCGGTTCACAGAATACATTTACATACCAAGTTTCAACTGTGTAATTATAATAGTTTCTGCATAAAGTTGCTGTGACATACGGACGGACAGACAGACTTGACGAAACTATAAGGGTTCATTGTTCTCTACGGAACCCTAAAAATGACCTTACAGATGAATGCGAATGATATAGTATTTACGCAACTGAGTTACTAGCTATTTATTAACTTATTCACATAACATGTTAGTACTTATTTGTCTTATATATTTAAAATTATTGGATTTTTATAATATTTTACTTCATTCGTCATTATTTAGATTTTTGTTAAGAATAGGTGTAGGTTATAATAGGTTGTAATATATTAACTTCACTTATATTACGTAAGGCTTTTTGGTTGAAAAAGAAACGGTAAGATAAGTTGTTGGGCTGGACTGAGTTCCAGCCCAGAAACTTTTGCGAGTTTAGTTAGTTATCAATTATTTATTATTTAAGTATTCATTCAGATCATAGTATATTCTATTTTTAAGAATTCTAGTGAAAGTATGTTTATAGGAATTTAAATTTAGGACTATGTCATTTGGTAATATGTTGAATATTTTAATAGCTATATAGAATACGCTATTCCTTTAAAGTGCGCATTTAAAGTTTACCCTTTAAAGTGGTAATTTTAGGTCATTTTCATTACGTAAGTTTATAAAATGAATTGTACTGCGCTCACTAAAACGAGTTTATTTTTTCATTATAAACATTAGACATTCTAGTATGACTATTGATGGAAATGTTAGGATGTCATATTTTATTTAAATTGATCTAAAATTTAATTCTGACAGTTTCTTCGCCCTCCTCTCCCACATTGGTCCAATAAAGTCAAGAGGTAGGTAAAACATGACGTATTTAATACCTACAGAGTATAAAGGATTTTTGATTGATAGCAACACAGACACGAAAAATGCGCGATAAACGTGATTTGCGCGGGACGTGCTGCTGGTGCTGATCTAACTTCTTGCCTACAGTATTTACCTCAAAAAGCGTCTGCCTCAGGTCGCGAGCCAGCGTGGAGGTCTCCTGCAGCAGTCGTTGTTGTTCGTCCCTCTCCTTATGCCAGGCTAACTCCATGCGCGTGGCGAGACCAGCCACCTTCGCTCGACCAGAGGAGAGAAGGCGCTCTTCTTCGTACTGAACGATAGGATAAATTAATGTCTTAATGAACACGCCTTGAGAAAACCTGATACTTTTTATGGAATGTTGGACTGTTTTGTTACATGTGCTGATGTTCAGTGTTGCTGTTCGACCAACTTCATGTTTTGCTTCTTCGGCCTTCAATGTAGAAGATTACGCAAAACCTTTTTGAAGAAGGCACTGAATGTTTCTAACACTCTTGTGCTTAACTTACTCTGTGATTCATTTGTAAACTAGGATGAACGAAAATCTTTGCTTAGTAACTTTGTGTTTACTATAAACGCTTAGTGCCCTCTGGAATTACTTTGACAGTTTTCCCTCTCATTGGTTAGCCTGGTTTTGGGATATAGCGGGCGCGAGCCAGACCCGACCCTTGGAAGTAAATTCGGTCTGAGAAATAACCGCGACCAATATTTTTTTTGTTATCATTGCAAATGACGCTTTTGCTACATCTATATGTACCTACCCCAGAGTTAGTAGCTCAGTCCAAAACGTAACAGAAGTGAAAATCGGTCAAGTGCGGGTCGGATTCGCACACACGACGGGTTCCGTACAATAAAACTTAAAGACTAACAAATGAAAAACATTATTCCAAAATAAGTTTCGATCTCAGTCCCTACAGCTAACAGATCCGACGTCAAACGAATTGCGCCACGGCGATGTCGGTTTCCGCGAAATTTGCACGATGATTTGGTAATTCGCAGGGGCAGAAATATTAAAAAACTGTCCCTAGTATGAGGACCCCCTTTAATTTATAAAATCTCGTGTAGTTCGTTATTTTTGTGTTGCTGTAGCGGCAACAAAAATACACTTCTTTGAAAATTTCAACTCTCTCACTATTACAGTTCATGAGAAACAGCACGGTGACGGTTAGACAGACAGACTGACGGACAGCGGAGGCTTAATAATGGGGTCCCGTTTGGTATCCTTCGGGTAAGTAACCCTAAACAATAGAATCTTGTCGACTTCACAATGAACTGCCGATTACCTCGTTAAGTCGCGAGCGCAACTCCTGCTGGCGCACTTCTGCCGCCGAGCGCTCGCTGACCAGCTCCGTGTTCAGTTTGGAGGCCGCCATGCGTGCCTCGCACAGCTCGTCCTCTAAGCACGCCACCTGCTGCTCCAGCCCCGCCAGCTTGCTGCGGTACTCCTCCTGGGAGTGACGAGATAATGGGGACAAGTTAGAATAACAATATAGACTAGCGTACGTTGTTAATGCGATGTTCTAATTGGTAAATTTTTCAGCGATTGAAATTCCTAGTTTTTTTTTTTTTTTTTTTACTTTATTAGGAAAACTAACAGCTTATCACTAACACAATAAATTACACACATAGATACAGAAAGCCAACAAAAAGTTTTCACAGCTAGCAATATTTTGAGCAATTAGCACAGGTGAAAGAAAAGCGATACACGAAACACCAGACACGGTAACTATATCCAATAATAGAAGAAGGAAGATGGCACACCATTATAGTGGGTTATATCAGTAATGAGGCCTCAACCGAGTCACAGAACTTAGAGGTTAATACTTTACGGATAACGGAAATACTACTAGCGAACAAATCAATGTCTTCGTTTTCAATACAAAGGTCGTTGAAAGATCGTATAGCTCTGATAAAGTAAGAATTTAGTCTAAAGTTTGTGCGAGCCCAAGGAACAAACAATGACAGTCTTCGGCGAGACTGAGAACGTGAGGGGACGAGGAGATGAAGCTTAGCTAACAAGGCGGGACAGTCGACAAGGCTCTGGGCTATTTTCATCAGATAGGTGATGTCAGTTATGTATCGCCGTACATGCAATGGAAGTAAGTGGAGTTTGATGCATAATTGGTTATAGGGTAGTCTTGGAAGTTTAAATTTGAATTTAATATGTCCAATAAATTTCTTTTGAATGCTCTCTAACTTATTAATATATACTTTGTAACTAGGGTTCCAAACTTGTGAAGCATATTCGAGGTGGCTCCTGACAAATGCACAGTAGATAACTTTTACGGATTTAAGGCGACACAGATTTTTGCAGGCACGAATAATAAACCCTAAGGCCTTGTAGGCTTTACTGGTAATTGAATTTATGTGCGTATCAAAGATAAGTTTGCTATCCATAATGACACCAAGGTCTCTAATTTCATGAAGTGTAAGTAAAGGTTTATTTTTTAATGAGTAATTGTTATTAAATACGTTGCGTTTACGAGTAAAGGACACAGTAAAGCATTTGGATACATTTAGGTCAAGTTTATTGTTGAGGCAGTAAATATCGAATTGCAGAAGGTCGTCTTGCAGTAATGCTGAGTCAATAGCATCGTTAACAGTTCTAAATATTTTCATGTCATCGGCAAAAAGTAAGAATTGAGAATTTTTAAAACAGTTGGAAATATCAAAAACGAAAATTATAAACAGTAACGGTGCTAGTAACGACCCTTGGGGAACCCCTGAGGGTATATTAGTCCAATTAGATTTATAGCCGTTCAGTACAACTGCCTGAGATCTGTTTTCAACATATGATGAGAACCACCGAAATAAGTCACCCCTGATGCCAATTGCAAGTAACTTTTTCAATAGAAGGATATGATCTATTCGGTCGAAAGCCTTGCTATAATCAGTATAAATAGCATCCACTTGATCACCGTTATCTAACTGCTGGGTTATAAAATCATTAAACAGTAGTAGGTTTGAGTCTGTGGACCGTTTCTTAAGAAAACCATGCTGCTGGGGACAAAACGACGACTTTAATGCAGCATACACTTGGTTATAGACAATGCGTTCGAATATCTTTGCAATGAGACATAACTATAGATGTCAGAATTACATGATAAGATAAGGCTAGGATGGTCAACGTCAATTTGAAGTTGGCGAACAACTTTAAAAACAACAATTTGAAAGCTATCGGTATTGATTTCACAGATACAGAATACTACTGGCTGCACTGCTCACTTGAGCTGACCAATGTTTGGCGGCACTCAAATGTATCTTGTCACTGTCACTCCCTCGGAAAATGACAGCGTGCTTATGATATTTTGCACTTTGTAGTATATTATATACTCTTTGCTTTGTTTAAGAAACCGGCAGAACCCTAGGCCAGTAGAAACCTAATGATGCACACGCCAAAAAACTGTTAAGATTACTAAGCCAATCCAAAATCTGGTATAGATCACTTGCCTGCTTGCTATATAGACGCATGGCAACTAGAGATGAGTCGGCACCTATTGAATTTAGCAATCTTTGGAAATGATGTCGGTACATAATCTGGCTTTAAAACGCACACCTCCAGTGACCTTGCGCTAGTATATGCAGCTGAAATAATGTATCATACCTCGTCAGTGCTAGATATGGATGCTCTCTTGATTCGGCCCGGGCCACCAGTCTTCATACTCGTCATGGTCTTCTGAGCGGCCTCCAGCATCTGCTTATAGTTATCACTTTCTCGTTTGAATCTTGATACCTTTAACATTAAAGATAAAGTTGAATCAAGGACCATCATCACTATTGTAAGGAAGGGATTAAGATATCCCAAGTTTTTGGTACTCTTTACGGTATTCCACTGCTAGGCAAAGGTCTTGAGTCCACACGTATCTGGTCTATGCCTACTCCGGCCACACCGTCAGAAACATGTGGCGTCATCCCACCATCTCCGTTTAGAGCTACCCCTACGCCTGCTGCAAGATTTAAATAATTCTATTACAAGCTAAATTAATGCTTGGCTGAAGATCTTGTCAGAAGATATCAGTCCTGCAGGCTTTACCTGGTTCTGCAAAGACTTGAGCTCATCGCGCATAGTGCTCATCTGTCTTTCACACCTCATCTTAGTATCAATGAGCTCGTTCTTTCTTGCTCTCTCCGCTTGCTCGATGCGCGTGTTCAAAGTGTTGTTCTCTCGCTCTAACTCGACATTCTCGGTGGCTAGGTTGCGTTGTATTTTTGACACTTTCTCGTAGTCTTCGAGCATTTGACGCGACTCTTCCAGCTGTGGGCAATAAGAGTCATTTAGAAAAATCCAACAAAGTCACAGTAAAGCAATAATACGCAATTTCGTTTACCTGGATGATATCATAATTCCAGCGTTTTTGCTTTAGAAACCAAGCTAGAGGACCGATTTCCAATATTCAAAAAATGGGACCAAACTCGATACTGTACTGATACTGGGACTGGTCACCCTTTCAATATATTTATTTTAAATCGGTACTTAAATAGTACCAGTTTTAAGGTAACACACATAAAAATAAAACGATTTTTTCAAAAAGCTCCGAATCAATTTTGATAAAATTAATATGGGAGCACCTCTGAAGTATCAATCAAAGTAAGAATCATCAAAATCGATTCATAATTGACGAAATAATCACGTAACAAACATACAACAAAAAACAGTCGAATTGAGAACCTCCTCCTTTTTAAGTCGGTTGAAAATGAGACAGCGTCGTTAATTTTCACTCCCATATGTGGTGCTGTCAGGCACCGATTTATCCTCACGTTTAGCCAGTAAGAGGAGTGTCGGCCCATCGGCGCACTAGAGAATTGAATTACGAGAAACCTATCAGACACGATGCCCCTTTGTATACTCGATTTTGTGTTGTTGTTGTTGTTTTATACACTACAGTACGACCATACCTCTTTTTTAGTGTTCTCCTGTTGATGCTGCAGCACATCGACCCTCTCCTTTGCCGTGGCGAGTTCTTTCTCTCGCTGTTCGAGCTTGGCTGAGAGACGCGCCTTCTGCACCTCCCAGCCACCACCGCAGAGCCGCTCTTGAAGGGTGGACACTTCGCTCTGGGGGACAAAATTGGGACATCACTATTGGTGTATTTTGTTTTATTGGTTACTGCCGGTACTCGCAATTACGTCTGCGCGAACTAGGATTAACATTTACCGGGACTAAAGTAATCAAATCGACAAGTAATTTGTTAATCTAGCTTTAAACACGGATGTCTATCTATAGCCACATCTATGCTAGATTAACAAATTACTTCTCTAGTTTGGTTACGTCCTATCCTTGTTGTGGAGGAAAAGAGATGTTCGAGGAATTTATAATTTAAAATGCATAGATTCCCTAAGATAACTTTTTAAAGAAATTGACATACTAACAGTAGCTATATAGTCAATTTATTTTCGAAAATATAAAGTGAAAGTACCTTACAATATATTCCAAATTTAGCGATAGCTGTAATGTTAACCTGAGAAATAATCACAGACTAGTTGCGCCCCTGTTTAGAGTCGCGAAAGTTAGCAATTCTTTCAACGGTCAGTGCATTCTCTACTACAACAAGATACCTCTGCAGATTTCAAAATTGCCATTTGAGCAATTTTAAAACCACGTAAAAGCGACTTTATCTAAAAAGACATATTACATGACAATATACAAGATTACTTAAATAACGGGACTGTATGGGGTTAATCTAAGTCAACACAGAACTCGCTGTTAATAACTTTGTAATTATTTATAACAATTAATATTGTAATATATCTATTAGTAAAACACAACCAATTTTTAACACACATCTAAAAATCAATCTGTGGGAGTTTCTTCACCCTGCTCTCCCACAGTGGTCCATAAATATCTATAGTAAACTTTGAGTAATAATGTACTTATAAATACTAGAGACGCTAGCTCGAACAAAGTATGTGCCCGGCCTCTTGACGAGAGCGGGCTTGTCAGTTGTCATAGATAAAAATCATTGCGTTCAGATGCGACATGCCGAAGACGTACAGTCGCCTTTGCCCAAAAGTATACCTATCGAGTGAATCCTGCCTATAATGTGTATTTGGGAATAAAGTAAAAGAGAATATGTACATATCCAATATTTTAAAGGGTTTTTTTTTCATTGGTTTTGATGTTGTTAGTCAGTTTAATAAATAAATTGACAGTTCTTAAAATTTTTGTCAGAGGGTAATTATTATTAATTAATTGCAGTAGTAAAACATGAGCGGTATTTCTGCGCAATTTCTTCCTGTCACTGCTATGAAATTTATCCTTATCATCTTGGGCTTGCTGGAAGAAATCTCTTGTTAGAGATAAAGCTTGCCTTTGTAAATGTCTTTTCCATAAGTTTGTAATGTGAATTTTCATGTGCAATAAAAATTTACAAAATATATGACATGCGTAACACGTTGGTATTCGGAAATGACATAACATGTAAAAATCTTGTTACTCTTTGATTTTCAAAGAGTAACATGGCTGACGCTTTGTTGATTTTTGTAATTCACAAAATATTATTGAATATGCGTATTTTACTGATAATACAAGGTAATATGAAAAGTTATTCCTCGGCTTTTTTGGTCTGTACGGTGTAGTTTTTACAGTACCGCAGAGCCCATGACGGCATTATTTAGTTTCTTACTCTCGCATCAAAAGCGTTACGGCTCGGCAAGCGCTGGGCACAGACTGAATTGGTGTTCATCATCAAGTATTCATCTCACGCACCCATTCTGGGGCGTGGGGAGTCAGGGTCAGATCATCGGATCTCTTCCTGAAGAAGCGCCTCTGTCCACTCCTATGGACAGGTCATCGGGGGGCCCTCGCGGGCGGTGGAGATCTTCTCACTTGGGGTGTTCCGTGGGATGATCGCCGGCTAGGCAACCAGGTCGCGTGGCAGGCGGCGGCGGTCGGGCGGGCGCGCGTGGTACGGCGCCATGTCGCGGATGTGCGGATGTTGTGAGCTATCCGCACGCGCGAACATGCCCTTCGCCAGCCTCTGGACAAACTGGTCCACTGGTTCCCATCTGAGGTCCCTCTGGATCGACGTGAGGAATGCGACGATCCAGAGGGACCTCAGATGGGAACCAGTGGACCAGTTTGTCCAGAGGCTGGCGAAGGGCATGTTCGCGCGTGCGGATAGCTCACATCATCCGCACATCCGCGACATGGCGCCGTACCACGCGCGCCCGCCCGACCGCCGCCGCCTGCCACGCGACCTGGTTGCCTAGCCGGCGATCATCCAAAGGAACACCCCTCGTGAGAACATCTCCACCGCCCGCGAGGGCCCCCCGATGACCTGTCCATAGGAGTGGACAGAGGCGCTTCTTCAGGAAGAGATCCAATGATCTGACCCTGACTCCCCACGCCCCAGAATGGGTGCGTGAGAAGAATACTTGATTGGGATCTCACGTAGATATTAGAGCGTTACGGCTCGGCAAGCGCTGGGCACAGACTGAATTGGTGTTGAGTGAATTCACTCTACTTATATATAGCTGCAAAAAAGTCAGTTTGCGCGTCTTCTCTAGTATTTGTACAATATTACTCAAAGATAGTAAAAAGGAAATGTTGACTTTTCGACGGTGAGGTTTTTATTTTTATTAAATTCGAATCGTGATTGAGTAATGTTCGTTAACCAAACACACAAACTCACAAACTTTCACATTTAAGTATATCTAAATTAAATAAAAATTTAAACTCAATATACACATATCAATTCAAAATCACTTGCAGACTTGTGACGGCGGAGCTGTTGTTGCTGCAGTACATGAGGGCCGGGCCAGTCTTTCAGGTCACATAGTTATAAATGAAATGCACCTTTGGTACGGGTGTTCACATCAGCGAATGGATGGCAATAGATAGTTGTGAAGCATTTGTTTTTCTTAAGTTTGAAGTTTGTGTCAGAATTAGGAAGTTTTGGCTTTACAAACCTGTAACTCAGACTTCCCTTTCTGCCACGCCGACGACTGCGTATCGTAGTTATCTTGGAGGGTCTTGAATTCGTCTAGCGTATTGTTGTAGTCTTTTTGGACGGCCATCAATTCACTGGAGTAAATAAAAAAATGGTTTTAATTCGATTCATAGTTTCGGAGATACAAACAAACATACTTATATACACTAATAAAAAATTGTACACTTGTTTGGAAGCCCTAATAGCCCTTATTTACATGTGCGAATATGTTGCGGCTCTGATAATATAAAATACAAATGTATAGAATTGAGAAGCTCTCCTTTATTGAAATTGTTGAAATAAGCTTTTCAAATGTTCGATTTGAGAGTGTATGTCTTTATCAATACATACCTCTGTGCTGCCTCTTTCTCGACAGTGAGTCTCGCTTTAGTGACAACGTGTTCTTCTTCCAGTAGCTCGTATTTACTTGTTAATTCTTCATACTCTGCCTTCTCCACAGCAAGCGAATGCTCTAGTTCTAAAAAAAAAAATGTAACGTCAGATTTTAGACAGACCTTTTCCCTGTCTCCTTATTCCCCTATAAATAGAAAATAATTTTAGGAAAATGTTAACTTAATCTTAACACAACGGTTGCACTTCTACGCACGTGCATACGTGTTATACATAGAACACAATGATACTCACTCTTGATGTTTTCCTCGTACTCTTGCTTGAGGCCCGATATCTTCTTGATCCCAGCACCCGAGGTCTGTTCTAGCACTTTGAGCTTGCCTTTGAGTGTCGCAAGTTCCGCCTCTTTGTTCTTGCTGTCCTTATCATGGTTTACACGCATACGCTCCAATTTCTTACGTTCGGCCTGCAAGTTAGGGGACAATTTAGTTGTTGCTTACTGCGTATTTATTGGTGGTGAATAAATATGACCGTATACCGTTAACATTATTGTCTAATGAGTACATTCAATTTTATTTATACCTGTAAATCATTTTCGAACTCCGAAGCTTTGCTCTCCCAATAACCAGAATCTTTTTTCTCGGCCTGCAACTTGTTTTCCAAGTCTTTCCGTTCATTCTCCAGTTTGGACAGATCTGATTTGAGAGTAGAAGTCTCCGTTTGTAGTTTGGAGAGTTCGGATTGAGTCTTAGTGAGTGCATCTCTAGTTATGTCAAGTTCCTGCTGTTTTTCTTCGAGATCTCTTGTGGTGGATTCCAGTTTGTCCTTCAATTGAGATATCTCAACTGATGTTACCGCTTCATCATACTTCTGATTGGAAGTCTCTCGCAGCGCTTCTTCCTGAGATATTGTAAAAGTTGTTGAAAATTTGTATTCATCTTAATCAATTTCTAAACAACACGAGGGAATGATTAGTACTCCTAAGGTTTCATAATTAGTTGTACGTCGGACGAATGCAGATGGCAACAGCTAGTCTAGGGCTACATGCTTATCAAAGATAACACATTTCGGACGGAAATACGCATTCAAGTTTCAGGACATATAATTAGAATCAATTCTATGTGTTTGGCGTCTTCAGTGCAAAGGACACATGCAGTGGTTTTAATCCACTACTTATAATGTGAAATATACCAGTTGCGTTATATGGATATCTTTAGCTGCTATAGTCGATTCCAGTGTAGTTATTTTCTTCTCGTAATCTGTCTTCATTTCTCTTAAGTCTGATTCTAGAGATAAAAGGTTGTTCTCGGTTTTGAAAAGTTTCAGCTGAATCCCGTCTTTTTCAGTTGTGTATTCGAGAGACTGACGCCTTTGGGTGTTTGCTAAGGCTTCGTTTTGTTCCTTCTCTTCCGAGAGCTAAATTTATGAGATATCTGTTAGTTAGACCGTATAGTCCGTTAAATTCTCTGACAGTTATTTTTTTCTGTCTGAAGAGTCTTATTTTCTTGAAAATAGGTCTATTTCGACATGTTTTCAGGATTAATTTTACAGTACGTGTACATTATGCATAGGTTCATATAAATATAAATTACGAAAACTTACCTCTTTTTCTAATTTGCTAACTTTTTCCTTACGTGTCGTAAGTTGTTTCTCAGCTCGCTTGTATTTGTCATCCGATTCTTTCAATTTTTTGTCCATTTCATTTATTTTCTTCGTTTTGTCTCCTACCTACCGATAAATATCAATTAACCAATCAAAAATAATTTAATTAGAAAAAAAACATGCCTAACCTACGTATAAAGTTTATTTACACTTGAGGATAAATGTTGAGATAGTCTACCTCTTTTAGTAATTTGGTCTTGTCCTGTTCCATCTGCTTGATATTTTCAACTTGTCGTTTCAGTTTCTCTATTTCCTTGTCTTTTGATTCCATCTCTTTCTTGGTGTCTTCAATCTTCTTGATCAAGTCCGAGACGGCTGTTTTTTGTGACGAGGCGGATTCTGAAATAATTTATATCGAAATTAATCACGAAATTTGGAAATTTAATACGCATTTTATAAAATACATCTGAGGGTACTTACTTATATCACTGTTTAGTTTAGAAATTTCTGTCTCTAGCTTTTTCTTATCTTCTTTCAAAGATTTTGACTCATTCAGAGCTTTTAATTTCTCGCTTTCAAATGTTTTGCATTTACTTTCAAAATTGGATTTGTCTGTTTCTAATTTAGTATTGAGATCCTTAAACTTAGCTATTTCAGTCTGTAGTCTATTCTTTTCATTTGTGAATTCAGATTCATTTCTTGATAGTCTTAATCTTACTTCTTCAATGTCCTTTTCAAGTTGTGTCTTTGAATTCATTTCTTTAGTTGAGAGCCCAGAGTTTTTCATTATCACGTACATTTCGCCTGCAATAAAAACCAAATTAAATAAGCACCTGTAGCATATAGGACTGGGTGAAATATGGACTAATTATTACCGATTTCACTCTCCAAATCTTCAACCATTTTCTTCATCTGTAATTTGGTAGTGAGATCTGTAAGCTTTTTTGGCGTTCGTGGCTTGAATGACTTAATTGCGTCTTCCTTCAATAACTTCAACGTTGACAGTAATTTTGAATTCTCTTTCTCCAACTGAAAATTACCAAGAAATATTTAAGGAATGCCCTTTTATAAGGCGTATGTGTACCTTATTTACTATGACATAGATTAGTAGATTATTTCACAGGTTTCATATTAATTCCATCCGAGCATATATTTCGTCCAAGCATAGTTCCTGTTCGTAAAAAACATATGTTTTTTTATTAAATACGTTTGACTCTATACGTATTTGAAATAAATTTCCGTATGGAATTTACACGGTGTATAGAATAGGACGCATTTTTTATGTCAACGTATATCTGTTTGATTGATTTTGATAGATACTATTGCTATTATATTTAAAAGCTAACTTACCTTAGTGAAATTCAACTTGAGTCTATCTAGCTCATCTTGTTTAGCTTTTAGTGCTTCAGCGTCCTTCTTCCCAACTTCTCCACCAAATCTAACTTTTTTATCCGATTTATCATCCTTGCCGTTTTCCAGTTCTTTCACTTTATCCAAAGCTTCCTTTAACTCTTTCTCTAACTTGATTATCTTTTCTGTGCTTTGATCTATTGATTTTTCTGACCGTAGAGATTTTGTGTTTCTGAGTAGCTGTAAAAGACCAACCATATTTGTTAGTAACGACTTATCATATTCATATTATGTAGTTTATTTATCTTAAGAAATATAAGGTATATTATGAATTGAATTGATGACTAAAGGTCGGCTTTATGTTAATGTGTCACCTGGATTTTTTTGTTTTCAGCCTGTAACTTCTCGTTGTCAACTTCCAGGCTCTGTGTCTTGGCCCTTAGTACACTTGCTTCTTGCTCTATAACTTGCAACTGCCGTTTTAGGTCAACGTTCTGTTGTTCGCTATTTCCATCCAAGGACCTTCGAAAGAAATTAGTTTTTTTTATGTCATTATTTGTCACTTCTAGCACATTTCTACCACATACGTGAAATTGATACTTACTTGCTTTTGATTAACGACGCTTTAGGTTTCTTTTGTGTTAGACTTAGCTCTGTATGTAATCTCTCACAGTCTCTTTCTTTGTCAATTAATTTCTTCCTAAGTTCTGCTATTTCATCTTCTAAGACCTGTGAAAGGAATGTATTTTTTTTCGATCAATTTATAATAAGTATGCGAAATGTATAGGAGTGATTAATAAAGACGCCTACCATTACTTTTTCTTGTGACAAATTACCCGTACTGTTTGCAGTGTTTTTTCTAAGGGCCACAGTGGCGACTGAGTTAGGTTTTGTCTTTGTAGCGGCTATTTTCTGAGTTAGTTCTTTTACTTGTTTCTTGAGTGAATCTCTATCTATCTCCATTTCTTCTACTTTACGCCGTAATACTGCTGCTTCCTGCGAAAGGTAGAAAATAATTGTTCTTATTTACATAATTTTCATAAAATTATATGGCAATTATGATGCGTAGAAGTATCTTGCAAGTTTACCTGTTCATTGAGTTCGAGGAGTATTCGGAGTTCAGCTGGGTCTTCTTCGTCAGATATTCCTTCGTCTTTTTCATTTGGAGCTTCGATAGAAAGTCTGTTTGTGGGCGGCGTTGGAGACAATTTTCGACCTGTAGGATTTCAGTTGTGTTGTGAGTTGATGGTGCAAAAATAATTTGGAACTCTAAACGAAAAAACAAAAGCGTTCAATGTGTTAAGTCAATTTTTTTTTACTAATATTATCGACTGTGTCAAAATTAGTGGGATAGTCAAGAAATAACTTACATAATAAAACCAATCAAGTATCATCATGATGGTGTAAAACGAAAGGGCGATCACATCGGACGATACATAATGACAGGCTGCAAACTGAACTGGAGAAAATGGCTACCATCGATGTGCCTTATGACAGGCAAAGCGGGTTAGTAACATCTTCTTTGATAGGCTCATTACCCTAGGTTAAGGATTATGTAGATGACATTGTTATGTGAAAAGGGAGATTGACTCGGAATTGTTAAACAAACGGGAAGGCTTTTCAAATCAAATTCAGTTTGACGTACTTCTGGCTTTGGTAGCCATTTTCTTCAGCTGTAGAAGCAAAGACTCATTGTCATCCTCGACGCGTGATGCAGTTTTACGCAAGTTATTTGCCTGAAAATATTAGTTAGTCTTGATTATCGACGACGCAAACAGAAATGCCAACCTAGTCTACGATGGGGTTTGTTACACACATTGTTTATTGAAAACCAACATGTACATATAGCTTTCGAATAATGAGCAATAAGTACCTATATTTGGTAACCTTACAGCCATGGGATTAAATATAGATACGAAGGGCAATGAGAAGTTTGATGAAGGGCCGGAATTCTCTTTTTCGGGATTTAAGGGAGGACTCTCTGATCCCTCTTTTCTTTGCACCTCTTCCGGTTCTGTGATACCAACTGATGCAAATTTATTACCAGCGTCGTGCATTTCAACATCGTCTGTCATTGTGCCTTCATTGTACACAATTTTAACATCTGTCTCTGTGCTAGCTTCAACACAGTTGCCGTTCATTTTGGTTGTTTGCAAAGCCTTAGTGATCATTTTGGCGGCAGTTTGTACAGCGGCAACTCTTAATTTCGGTTTATTAGTTTGTGTAATGGCGTTAATACCTAAATCGACAGTTTGTACGGTTTTAGTTTTCTTAAAAGCTACATCTGTCTGCGTATAGATGTCTAATGTCTCATCGTTGCACTGGACGCTGGAGTCTAAAGTGATCTTTCGTGTGTCGCTACCCACATCGTGTACCATCACCAGATCTGTTTGACATCCTTCGGAGAAGTTCTGGATATTGTCTTGTGGGGATTGCACTGTTTGGTTTCGACCAATGGTTATATTGTTTACATCCAAGGATGATAAGCATGTTTGTAGAGCAAGATGCATTTCTAGAAATTGGAGCGATTGCATAGAGTTTTGTAGTACAGAGTCGTCGGGCGAGGGGATCAGGTCGGGATGGGTATGTGGTGGATTTTTTGGTGATGGAGGTACTCTTCTTCCGAAGCGTCGGCGGTAACGGTTGGCCTGTATGAAAATTACAATTTACTGAATAGGACTTACAAATAGTAAAATGGTGAAACGGTTGGTCCAAGACCAACCGTTTCACCATTTTACTATTTGACCTATTTGGTGAAACGGGTTCTGTTAAACCAATGTCTCAAACAAGATTCGGTAATTTAAGTATATTATCCAGGCAGTTCGGTCATTATGAACTCGACTGGAGAATGATATCAATCAAACACACATATCAGATGTATTGCCAGTTAGTTAGCATGTGGCACATATCATAATAAAGTTCCCTAATACCCTAGCAAAGAGTTATGCTTGAGGCATGCAAGCCATACGCAGAATGTTTATTTACGCGTAGCCGGTCTAACAGTAGGTCTATTCGCGTCATCATGAGTCACAGAGTTGTCAACGTGCTGGCGTGCGGCCAAGATGGCGGAAGGCGCAGTCGGATGCGCTATAAAACCTAATTGTTCGTTTATAACGACAACTAGGCGCGCCGGAATTGTATTACCTGTTTTAGAGCCGTAAAAGCATTTGAGGTTATGGTAATGGGTTATTACCATTACATGTAAATTTAATGGCATTGTTACTGTGTTGTTTCCGTAAAGGCGGAAAGTCTTAGTACAATGCGGTAAGAACGAACCTCAAGTCAACACAGAAGCAAGTTCGTTCTTAACTCTTTGTAAAAGGTTTCTGAAGGTAGTAGAGGGTGCAGTAGATAGCAATGGATAAATCGAGAAGACTCAATTCAGCCCCATGCCTAACGTCACAATATCTGTGCATCTAGATTGGCGAGTTCATTAGTTTATTGCATTCGAGCGAGGTGCATAGATACCGGTACCGTGTTATAACTAGCAGTAGACAGACTACAGGTCACATACCTCCTCCTCAGCATTCCTTAACTGCTCCCTCAAGTCTGCCTCCCGTTCTAGCGAGTCCTGCAAGTCACGCAGCAGCTGCGCCGAGTCATCCTGACTGTCGCCGCGGGTTAGTGACGACCGGGACATCTTCTGCTGGAATAAGTCTTGGGTAATTGACTTAAACATCAATAAATCCTCGGAAGCCGGCACCTTAACCCCCTGACGTGAATTGAATGACTTCAATGTGTTGTGACCGCGTCCGGTTGGTTCGCTGCTTCTAGGCCAGTTTATGGCTTCTATGTTATTTTGATTGGTTCTGTCTTAGGCCCGGCATATGGACGCTTCGGGCAATTGTAAAAAAAATGAAAGTGAATACTCCAGTACTTACCCCTTCAACCATAGCCTGTTTCTTCTGGTTGGCAGGTGCCGAGCCTGTCCCACTAGCTAGCTTCTCCCTCGCTTCAGCCAACTCCCGCTGCAGTCGGAGCGAAACCTCCGTAGACCGCGACACCTCCTCCTCTAACTCCTTGATTCGGTTCACACGGTCCATGCCGGCCTGCCCGCCGACGATCTGCGAATATGAAAAGTATTCGATTACGAGATTGAACAAAGACTATTTTTGCGGTGGGGTACTAGTGCGGTTGGTGATTGTTGGTGATTTCCGGAGACTGGTATTTTTGTTCAGGAGCGAGCGAAGGGAGCGAGTTTATAAGTGAAGTCGGAAATCACCTTGCGCATGTGTATTCTTGACCAAGATTTTGGTCAAGAATACATTTTAAATATTCATTGAATATTTTTACGATAGAACGTATAGTATAGATATAGGACAAAATAGAGTGCCCGCCACCACTCAAAACCGATAGCCGCGGCGCCACCGCGTTGCCTTGCCAGTGACATAAGCGTATTTAGTTAGCGCTAGGAAGTTGGCTGGCAGTACAAAGCCATATAAAACGGGGCTCAAATTCAGGGGATTTTGAGCTTATTTCGTCTCCTATTCCATTTTTTCCGACTGCAGCTGGTCTGCGCATCACACCATGATCTTCAGCTTGAAGGAGAGCACGCGTCAGTTCTTCTTCTCATTCCCCATTATGCATCGGTCTCCCTCTCTTACCTCCAACAGTTTCCTCTCCTGTTCCGCCTTCTCTGACTGCAACTGGTCGGCGCGTCGCTCCGTCTTCTTCAGCTTGAAGGACAGCACACGACAGTTCTTGATGGTCTGCTCCAGCTCGCGACGGAGAGATGAGTACTCGTCGGCTTGGTCTTCCCTGGAAAGATACAGAAGGTTGAATTAATGGTGGTAATGGATGACATTGGTAGGTAGGAATAACATCTCATCGATATGCAGGATGTAACAGAAAAATGTAGTCTTATTTTAGGAGGTTGTAGGGATCCTCATTCAGAACAACTGTCACTATGAAACCGATTTGATGAGAGCATCTTTATTGTTGACTCCTCCATACATATTGGTCCGGGCGGTCAGCTGATGGAGAAGTGAAAAATAAAGTCTCTCTGATAAAATCGGTTTCATAGTAAAAGAGGTCAAGCCCTAACAAGCCCTTAAAATATGACTACAACTTTCTGTTACACCCTCTATACAGAATGGATCGGACTCGATTGGTTGTAAAACAAACAAATATATTTTTCCCACTTCTGAGCTAAAAATAGATAAATGTTAATGATTTTTCAATGTTGTATATTTCAATCTCTTATTTGGCATCAGTTATCATTGCTAAGCAATGAAAAGTTGTAAGTATGTACAACATGAGACCAAAGTTGTTTGCATCTCGTGCCTTTTAGTCGCTCGCTCACTCAGGATTCTAACATGTTGTATTTTTTCATTCTCTTATTCGGTAAGTTCTCATTGCTGATATAAAAGTTGACCCTCGCTCATTCAGGATTCTAACATAGAATCATCGCTCACTCGGGACTCATATAAGCAATCCCAGCAAAAGTCAACTTTGCTCTCTTGTTGCACAAATAACTATTAGCCACTTCTGTAAAAGAGCATTTCCAAAATCGAGATGACACTCAAAGCAATGTTGTACATAAAATGTTCAGACCCCAATGCGGTTGCGCTAAGCTATCAAATGCAGAACTTTTTGAAGGCTTATTAACAGCTTTTAACACACTCTGGGCCATACCTGAAGTTGTCCTGCATCTCCTCAATCTCTTCCTCTAGGTCTCGAAGCTCCTTTTTCATGTCCTCATTCTCATCCATCAGCTCTTCACAGAGAGTCTCCGCCGCTTGCAATTTGCCTCGGAGTTGTTCGCATTCGCGCTTCTGCGAGTCAGCAGACCCTCGAGCCTAGAAGGTAAGAGCTGGTTAAGTGCTGTGCAAAAGAAGCTTAATACAACATGGAATCACGCCTTTTCCGATACGGAGTGGTAAAAGAATAGTCACAGTAGCCAGTTATTATTTAAAGAAAATGTCGATCAAATATTGGTTAAGATCACAGATATCGAGAGATAGGTTGAGGGGCGTGGCACGTGCGAACAAATGTAGCTCCGACAGGTTAGATATTAAAAATTGTCGGTAGTCACCGGGCGACCGCAGTGACGAATTCATTTCCGTTGTTTTTCGAAAATGCCGACCTGTGCAATACTCACGTGCAAAAATAGAAGCGAGATTGTGAACTCCAAGAACGCCGGTGTCACATATCACTTGTAAGTCGCATTCCAACTATTATTTCTTCTTAAAACACAAGAAATAAACATTATTACGAAAATAAATCATTCGCGGAAAATTCGTCACGAATTGACATTAAAGTGACAATGTCATGTTGTTCTCGCTAAGTTTACTATACATTGCTTGTTTTGTATCTTAATTTCACTACTTATTGCCAAGCTAACACGCAATGAATATTCACACTTATCTAAGTACGAAAGCATCGTGATACGGAGGCGAACTGTTACACGCACACAGAGACGACAAATAGTGATGGGGATAGTGATAGGAGAATTATGTTTTTGAATCGATAGATTTTATCATTCCGCAATTACCAATATAGTTAATGTAATAATATAGTTATTTTATTGCTCATAATACGTAAGTTTATTGTTAGTTATTCCAATGATTGCCAAACAGGCAGTTTAGATTTTAAGTTTGTTTAAAACCTCGCCCGACGAAGGATAATGGGGTGTTATAAGTATTGACCGGAAATTCCGAAGAGTTCACAGTTATTCTACCTTCAGAACCTCTTTGCCTCTCTTTCTAGCTGTAAGGATTCTGTTGAAAAAAAGAAGAGAGGCAAAAGGGTCTCGTAAGTCGTATGTCGTATAAATATGTCGTATTTACAAACAATTTACTATTTTATTTATAGAACCCGGCATTGTACACGACTGTCTATACCAGTGTCTATAAATTATAATCGATCGATGATACACTCTGTCCTTGCATTGTCCCAACACTAGCTCGGCTAGCTAGTATACCTGCGGTAGTGTGGGTGTGTTCGGACGATAGGTGCATGACATTGCACTAACCAATAAAAGCGGAGGGATTGATGTACGAGTGGTGTAAATGCATGCGTGTTATTAGTTTTCGGCGACACTGGTTCCGATACAAGTTCCGCCAAGGTCCTATCTCTCGATATCTGTGGTTAAGATATTGTTCTGTGGTTAAGATCGAGAACAGAGCACAACCACACCAATTTTGTGTGAGGTTATGTTTTTTTGACTACAGGTCAGAACAAGTAAATTCATTAAGTGCTTTACTGTCAGCCAGTTACAGAAACGATCTTTAAACCCTATTAAACGCTAATTGGCGTAGCGTCAAGGCGTGTGAACTGCCATGAACATTATGTACTCAGAAATAAGGATCATGTTTTATCAAAAAAATATTTTTTTTGGAACTGACACGCCATTAGCGTATAAAGGGGCTTTAAAATTCAAAGATCGTTTCTGTAAATCGTGCAAAATGTAGATGTACTGTCCAATAAAGTTACAATGGCACAATATTAGTGATATAGTCGATGCATCAATTGAATCGAAAATCAAATGAACCCATACTGAACACTACACTAACACTTCGGAATATTAGTGACTGGTTCATCCGACTTCTATGATAAAATATTCCATCTCTTTTTAGGGTTCCGTACCCAACGGGTAAGAACGGAACCCTATTACTAAGACTTCGCTGTCCGTCCGTCCGTCCGTCCGTCCGTCCGTCTGTCACTAGGCTGTATCTCAAGAACCTAGTTAGCTAGAGAGTTAAAATTTTCACAGATTATGTATTTCTATTGCCGCTATAACAACAAATACTAAAAAACAGGATAAAAGAAATATTTAAGGGGGCTCCCATACAACAATTCTTTCAATACCACATACAAACTTATGGATGCACCTGGTTACGTACATGGAGTGTGAAAGTAACCGCACCAATAACTTTGTAAACAATATTTTGCTGTGTAAAATCCAAACTATTCACTCCACACCATCGCTTCCATTGAATGGTGGTACGGAACCCTTCGTGCGCGATTTAGACTCGCACTTGACCGGTTTTTTATTCCTGTTTCTTTCACTCAGTATTAATTGTCTAGTTTCTGATCATGTTTTTAGAAAAAAATATATGTCACAATTTTCCAGTACTTTTCTGGCTAGATCTCGTCCTTGAGAATGGATTATAAGTTTTCCATTTCATACATGATGAAGAGGCAACCGATGCGATTTTTATAGACAAGCACAACACTTCAACGTGAGCAAGATCGAAATCGATAAACGGGGTCGATGCGGACCCGCACAGCACTATGACAACGGTGACGTAGGGCCTTTGCGGGTGTTCGGGACGTCACCGCCTCCACGACTTCCTCTTTCTTACCTGACACGAACTATACCTATATGTTAGGAGGTAATGCTACTAGATACTACATTATATTCATGTCACCACTTACCTCAAGTTCAGCCTCCGCCTCTTTCACCTTCAGCGTCAGATGTTTCTTCTCATCCCTCAAGTCTTCACTCTGCGCTGTCAGTTCATTGACCTTCTGCTGTAGTTTCAGTACCTCGGAAGACCTTCCTGACGTATATTTGTTAGCCGTGTCAATGTTCGCAAGGCGACGAAGTAGAATGTCACTCTTTTCTTTTTCTACGCGCTCGCACCGTTTCTTCAGCGTGTCTACTTCGCTTTTTAGGCTTTCTATTTGCTCCTGTAAATAGTAAAATTTTAATATTAGTTATGCTATGCAGATTTACCCACGTAAACAGAAAACATTCAGTAGTAGTATAAACGGTTCACGTCGATGTGTTATCCACATCAATATCTACATGTTTCAAAAACCAAGCCGGTTCAGTAGCTTTTATGTGAAAGACTAACAAAACAAATATCTATCCACATTCTATAATTTTAAAGGTTCTGTATCTTAAAAGAAATAAAGGAACCCTTAGGGATGATCACTTCGTTATCCGTCCGTATGCCCATCTGTCAAGAACCTTGAGGGGGTTCTCAATTAGTTTTTTTATGATTGTTACCTCAAAACTGGTACTATTTAGGAACCGATCACAAAAATACTTTTTTTATTTGAAATGGTGACCTTCCAGGTGGGTTTCATTTTTTGTAAATCATAAATCGGACTAGTAGTTTGGTCTCGTAGTTTGGTTTCTAAAGCAAAAAGACTGGAATCATGATGTCATCCCGGTAAACGAAATTGCGTATTAATAATTTTATCTACACACGTAGCATAAACTCTCTTTACTGCGTACAAAAACCGCACGTTACGATCAGCATAATGTTAAACTACTTGGTAAAAACTCATTTCTTATCTGAAAAATTACACATTATGACCATAATGTGTAGTTTTTCTACATATATGACATTCAAATTTCGAACGCCGATGCCCGCCTGCGTGAAGTTGGTACTACAGAACAAGCTAAACAACTGCAGAGCCACAATGCCGGTCAAACATGCGGTTCCTGAACACATCAAAGAGAGCTTATGATATGTGTGTAGATAAACTAGTGTATGTAACTGTACTCTCGAGTGATATTATTATGAAACGAGCCTTTAATGCCCTCCATTATGTAGCAGTCACATAAACTACTATTATCTACACACGTATCATAAACCCTCTTTACTGCGTACAAAAACCGCACGTTACGATCAGCATAATGTTAAACTACTTGGTAAAAACTGATTTCTTATCTGAAAAATTACACATTATGACCATTATGTGTATTTTTTCTGCATATTATGACATTCAAATTTCGAACGCCAACGCCGTGATATTATTATTCACATAAACTACTGTGACTTATCAGTGGTGTTTAATGTCAATATCAGGATGAATTCTGGCTATAAGTACCGTACATTCGTTTATGTCGTGTAATTCGTGTGGACTTGTCTGTCAGACAGACAGATTTCGTAGCCTTGTTTCGTGTATTTTGACGACATTCGCATCCCGACCGGGGAAGAAGAAATAGGGCTTGAACTTGAAGTCGGTTTTTTTATGTTTTTAACTTGGTGAATTATTTCAGCGTTTCGTTAAGCTGTGCTTACCTGATAGTCAGAAACATCAGCATCCACGAGGGTCCCCTCAGTAGTGGTAGTACCAGTATTACTGGCTTCATCGTCGGAGTCATCCCGCTCCTTGACAGGACCCCCTCTCATTGGCGGCTTGTACTTTGAGGGGGTCCGGGAATTTTTCACCTGACGGAAAGTAGGTATGTTTTTAGCCAAAAATGCTACCTTTGGCTCACAAAAAGTGCTGTTATAATTTATTGGATTTGGTAGTCAACTCGGTTTTCGCAATGGTATAATGAAGTACAATAACACAGATAAATATAATACTATGCTAGGTTATAAAGGAGATCGCTAGACGAATCCAGCTAGGATGGGCTGCTTTCGCAAAACTAAGGGATGTTCTGACCTCTAACATCCCTCAATGCCTGAAGACAAAGGTATTTAACCAATGTGTTCTGCCCACTCTCACATACGGTGCCAAAATATGGACGCTCACGAAGGAGATTGTGCACAAAGTCACGGTAGCATAAAGAGCCATGGAGCGTGCCAGGCTAGGCATCAGGCTGTCAGACCATATCCGTAATACCGAAATCAGACGCCGACCCTAGGTGGCCGATGTGGGTAAGCGGATAGCACGGCTTAAGTGGAGGTGGGCAGGACACTTGGCAAGGCGAGAAGACGGAAGACGGACCAGATCGGTGACAGAGTGGTGGCCAAGAGGCGGCCAAAGATCGGATGGTCCGACGATGTGGCGAGGGTGGCAGCAATGCAATGGACGCGGGTTGCGCAGGACCGTTCTGAATGGCGTGTGTATGAAGAGGCCTATACCCAACATTGGATCCCCTGAGAGGCTGATGATGATGAGGTTATATAATACTGCACATTTTACGAGTTCTCGAGAATTACCTGCATAAGGAAATTTACGTCATCTTTCGCCGACGTCTTCGGTTCTTCCTTGGTCCGCGACGTTTTGTCTTCCTTCGGTCTAGGCTTCTCTTCCTTCTGTCGAGGCTTCTCGTCCTCTTTACTCCTGGATGAGCTCCGTTTTTCTATATCTTTCTTTTCTCTATCTTTCTCTAAACTAGATTCCTTCTCGAAACTATTTTGAGCTTTCAGCAGTTGCATCTGGGAACCATTAAACAGTACAGTGTGATTTATGTGAATACGTTAGATTTGTACAGCTGCAAAGTAGTTGGGCACTCTCCAAAAGAGCATCTTTGTATAGTTAGGGTCATTAGCCTATAGCTTGCATATGTATATTTATATACGTTACGGGAACCTAAGTTACATACAAATAAGATTCGTACGAGCAACCACAATAAAAAAATTGTTGCCACTTTTTCGTATAGGTACTTATAGAGTTAAGTATGTAGAAACATTCGAAGCGAGCAATTCGAAAACCTTTGAACGAGATTCTGTTCGAGATATTCATTTAGCGCACCCGACATTAAACGTAATGGAACTTTTAGAGATTGATGTAGATTTTTACGGCCCACTAGTACATAAATCGCAGGCTAGGAAGTAATTAGAAACTCTCAAATTTATCATAAAACTCGTCACATTTTGAGCCACCAGACAGGCAGGTAAACATTCACCTTGAAAACTATAAAAAAACATAAGTATAAATACAAAAGTAGGGCAACTGGCTGCTTACTCGTAGGACTGTCTAAACTGAAACACATTTCAGCTAACACTGTCTACACTGTTGTGACGCCCGAAATAAACTTAAAAGGTCGCCGACGAGTTCTTGGCAAGAGTGCGGTAGCTGCACAATTAATTAGCAAGAAACTCTATGATTTATAGGCTTAAGTGAACTGTTACCAAATGTTACTGAAGTGAATTGTTTAGCATGCATATGTCGGAAACGCTACTCTACTATGTACATACACATGTAGGTACATAACATATCACCTCACTACACCACATTGCAATGTCCACCTAACTCGTGTGATGCTGTACAGCTCGACCGAGGCAGATTTTCACTGTTTTATTAAGGTACAAATTCATGAAAACAAATGTACTTAAATGTACCATTGACATCTAAAATTGTACTACAATAGATAATAAGATAGTGTTACGCCGGTAGGTTAGGTCAAAAACTTTGAACGTCAATTTCAGTGCTTTAGAGGCGTTTTCAGCAGGCTGAAAAGTCATTTCAGGCCGTTTCAGAAGTTACTCTATCACATATCTAAAGATCGAAATTTCACCCAAGTGTTTTCAGGCGCCTGAAACATGTTTTCAGTCCGTTTCAGGGCACCCTCTATCAGATGACGCCATAACCTGAAAACCCGTTTTCAGGCGTTTTCTGGACCCCTTATGGGCCTCTGAAGCACAAATCGTCATATGGCTAAATATCCGGTAGGAGTGACAGAGATAGCACTACTTGAAAGAGATCCAGAGGCTGGCAACGAACATGTTCGCACGAGCGGACGGCTCTCAACACCCGCTCGTGCGAGACCTGGCGCCATACCACGCGCGCCCGCCTGACCGTCGCCGCCTACCCCGAGACCTGGTTGCCGAGCCGGCAGCACCCCTGGATTGAGGCCACACAACCCGAAGAAGAACACCTCAGCCACCCAATGACCTGGCCGTAGTCACGGCCAGCGGAAGACTCCGCGGAAGGGGGCCATTGACCCGGGACCGCAACCCCGCACCCTGGAAGGGGTGTGAGAAGATCACCAAGAAAGAAGAAAGAGATAGCTATACTCGGAACATTCGAGAAGTGTGTGACAGAGATAGCACTACTAGAAAGAGATAGCTATACTCGGAACATTCGAGAAGGGAGTGACAGAGAGAGTGCATCATTAGAGAGAGACATATATGGTCTCGAATGTTCTCGGCCCGCACGCTGGTCCTTACTAGAATATTCGCGATATGTGTGGACAATGTGTCCAGAGCGGCTCCGCGGGATATAAAAGGCGTCGACGGCCGGCGCGAAGTTAGTTACATTTTAACTGCGATCGAGTGCTAGTACAAGGATAATCGGAGAGAAAGACTCTTCGTGTGAATAGTGAGTGTGTTTTAATTAGTGGATTTTAAGTACAGTTCGTGGAAGTGAGTGCATAATTAGTGAAATAAAGTGAGTGTTTTATTTAGTGGATTAATTCGTGTTTTTCTATCAAATACGAACCCCACGCTCGTAACATTTGGTGTCAGAAGTGGGATAGAAAATGCCGTTAATGCCACGAGAAACCGAGCCAAAAGGAGTGACGACGCGAAGCCAAACGTCTGGGTCTGGAGACTCGACGCCTGGTACGTCGGAATCACCTGCTCCAGCTGCACAAGGAGTAGACCTCAACGTTATATTCGTCCTCCTAAAGGAACAAGCGAGAGAGCTAAAGGAACAGTCGCGAAAACAGGAGGAACGGGCCAGGAAACAGGAGGAACAGGCACGAATGCTTCGTGAGGTACATGAGTCCACGACCGAATGGAAGAGAGAGTTGTTCGAGGTCCAGGAAAAACTGGCCGATATGGATGAAAAACTGGAGAGTCGAGTCCATGATGTCGATAAAAAAATTGAGACCTGTGAGAGCCGTCTCCAAAAACTTGAGATCAAAGTGGCTAATGGTCCAAGTACCTATGTACCCGACGCATCGGTGTCCGGAGGCGGCAGGTTCAAAGTGCCCCCCTTTGACGGTAGCTCATCGTGGACTGCCTATAAGCTGCAGTTCGAGTCTGTTTCCCAGGCTAATGGTTGGAGTAAGGAGCAAGCCAGGACAGCACTGACGTTGGCGCTGCGCGACGAGGCTCTTACCATACTAGAGGCTCTGGGAAACGACCGGACTTACGACCGCCTTCTAG
This sequence comes from Argyresthia goedartella, assembly GCA_949825045.1. Taxonomy (NCBI): domain Eukaryota; kingdom Metazoa; phylum Arthropoda; class Insecta; order Lepidoptera; family Argyresthiidae; genus Argyresthia; species Argyresthia goedartella. The sequence continues at coordinate 21,731,049 of OX463810.1, forward strand.
AAGCCTTGGAGGCACGATACGGTGACAGTCACCTGGAACACGTGTACCGAGCTCAGTTAAAGGACAGGACACAAGGACGTAACGAGTCCTTACAACAGTGGGCCCTGGAAATCGAGAAGTTGGTTAGGAAGGCCTATCAACGTACGTCAGCATCCTTTGTGGACAGTATGCTGGTGCAGGCCTTCATCGATGGGATTCGGGATCTGGAAGTGAGGGCAGCCGTGCGATTGGATCATGGCAGCCTAAAGGATGCAGTAGCCCACGCTCTCGAGGTGGAAGCTGTACGACAGGATTCATCCAGGCCTTTCAGGGTGCGAGAAGTGTCGACTACGAAGCCAGTAGATTTCCGCCGCGAATTTGGGCCACGTTGCTACCATTGTGGAGAACGTGGTCACCTGCAGTCAGGCTGTCCCGAAATGACTAGGAGGGACAGAGACCCCGCTCCAAGGACAAGGACAAGGAGCGGGCCAGGCCATCGCGCGAGGATCGCAGCGAGCGGAGCGAGAGAGGGGATCGAAGCGAGCGGGACCGAGACCGCGACCGTGACCGCAAGCATCGCAAGGACAGGCGTGACCGGTCACCGCACGAGCGCGGCTCGCGACGTCGCTCGCGCGACCGCCACTAGAGATTCACTGAGGTATCACGTAGTACCTCCAGCCGTTGGCAGACGTAAAGGCACGAGAGGAGCTCCCGCAGCAGCGGCGGCGGGGGGCTCGGCTCGGACCGGCGCGAGCGGGACCGCGGGGACAGGGACAATGATAAGAACTGATACGGTTAGCGACGAGTGGAGTGATGAAATCATGCAGCAAGCGCAACAAGAGGACCCTGACATGAGACCCATTTTTGATTGGATTAATGCTGGCGCACCTAAACCAAGATGGTGTGATGTAGCTCCTATGAGTGCGGTAACAAAAAGCTACTGGGCACAATGGGATAGCTTGGTTATGCATAATGGCGTTCTATGTAGAAAATGGGAATCAACAAATGGGAAGGATGCTCACCTGCAAGTCGTTGTCCCAAAGAAAAGGGTGAAAGATGTTTTGAGAAGCTTTCACGATGGAACATCCGGTGGACACCTTGGAGTAAAAAGGACCCTAATGAAAATTCGGCAACGCTTTTATTGGATTCACTGCCGAGAAGATGTTGAAAATTGATGTAAACGATGCACTAACTGTGCATCAGTCAAGGGACCGCATACCCGTAGCCGAGGAACACTCAAGTTGTACAACGTGGGAGCCCCTTGGGAAAGGGTTGCATTAGATGTCGCAGGACCATTCCCATCATCGGACTCCGGAAACAAGTACATTCTTGTCGTGATGGATTACTTCACGAAGTGGCCTGAAGTATTTGCCATTCCTAATCAAGAAGCGGTAACCATAGCTGAAAAGTTAGTGAACGAAGTATTCTGCCGGTTTGGGGTACCACTCGAAATCCACAGTGATCAAGGAAGAAACTTCGAGTCTGCGGTCTTTCAGGAGACTTGTCGCATAATGGGAATTCATAAGACGAGGACTACGGCGTATCATCCACAGTCAGATGGAATGGTTGAGAGATTTAACCAGACACTGGAGAGACATCTAGCCAAGGTCGTTGAGAGCCATCAAAAAGATTGGGATCGGCATATCCCCCTCTTCCTGTTGTCTTATAGGTCGGCAACTCACGAAAGTACGGCGGTTACTCCATCGTATGCGAATTTTGGAAGAGAACTCCGTCTGCCTGCAGATCTCCTGACTGGACGTCCGCCCGATACACCGAGGACCATCACGGAATATGCAAATGATTTGCGGGATCGGATTGATGATGTTCACAGCCTGGTACGTGAACACGGGCTCCACGCTAGCATAAAGATGAAAACCCGATATGACCGGAAGTCTTATCAAGTGGGTTTTGAGGAAGGTTCGTTGGTGTGGCTACATAACCCTATGCGACGAGTAGGAAAGTCCCCGAAACTATCTCCGAATTGGGAAGGGCCTTACAAGGTAGTCACCAAAATAAACGACGTCACGTATCGAATCCAGCGGAATCCTCGTAGTCCGAGCAAGATTGTTCATATTGACCGGCTGGCCAGATACCACGGAAATAATGATGCTCGGGACGAGCATGTCTTAGGAGGGGGTAGTGTTACGCCGGTAGGTTAGGTCAAAAACTTTGAACGTCAATTTCAGTGCTTTAGAGGCGTTTTCAGCAGGCTGAAAAGTCATTTCAGGCCGTTTCAGAAGTTACTCTATCACATATCTAAAGATCGAAATTTCACCCAAGTTGCCGTCGTTTTCAGGCGCCTGAAACATGTTTTCAGTCCGTTTCAGGGCACCCTCTATCAGATGACGCCATAACCTGAAAACCCGTTTTCAGGCGTTTTCTGGACCCCTTATGGGCCTCTGAAGCACAAATCGTCATATGGCTAAATATCCGGTAGGAGTGACAGAGATAGCACTACTTGAAAGAGATAGCTATACTCGGAACATTCGAGAAGTGTGTGACAGAGATAGCACTACTAGAAAGAGATAGCTATACTCGGAACATTCGAGAAGTGTGTGACAGAGATAGCACTACTAGAAAGAGATAGCTATACTCGGAACATTCGAGAAGGGAGTGACAGAGAGAGTGCATCATTAGAGAGAGACATATATGGTCTCGAATGTTCTCGGCCCGCACGCTGGTCCTTACTAGAATATTCGCGATATGTGTGGACAATGTGTCCAGAGCGGCTCCGCGGGATAAAAAAGGCGTCGACGGCCGGCGCGAAGTTAGTGCGCGAAGTTAATATCACTCTCGAGTGATATTATTATGAAACTCGCCTTCGGCTCGTTTCATTAACCCACTCTCGAGTTTTAATGCCCTCCATTATGCAGCAGTCACATAAACTACTATTATCTACACACGTATCATAAACCCTCTTTACTACGTCCAAAAACCGCACGTTACGATCAGCATAATCTTAAGCTACTCTGTAAAAACTCATTTCTTATCTGAATATTAAATATTATGACCATAATGTGTAAATTTTCTACATATTATGACATTCAAATTTCGAACGCCGACGCCCGCCTGCGTGCCGCCCCTACTTTGTCTGTGAAGTTGGTACTACAGAACAAGCTAAACAACTCAATGCCACAATGCCGGTCAAACATGCGGTTCCTGAACACATCAAATAGAGCTCATAATATGTGTGTAGATAAACTGGTGTATGTAACTGTACATAATTAGGCATTATGTAACAGTCACATAAACTACTATACAACATCTTTCCGTTGTGGCGAGATAGAAGACGGCGCCTTTATATCTTCTTTTCCAAACGCGAAAATCGGTTCAATCTCAGTTTAGTTCTCTGACCGTGACAAGTACGCTGGTTGGTTCGTTCCTGCCGTCATCGATATAGGAGTGTACAGCAGCCGTGTATAGTTTACCTTCCTCACTCGCTCGGCGAGGGAGTCGTTCTTGCTGATGGTAAGACTAGTGTTGTTTGGCGTGGGAGGCGGCGACGGAGACGGCCGACGGAGCGTCACTGTTGCCGCGTCCACTGGAAACACACCAAAGTATGTGTTACTTTAACATACAAAGAAAAGGAACATACCGGTGAAAGGTATTTTTAACCGACTTCAAATAATCACCAAGTTGAAAACTTAAAAAAACCGACTTCAAGTTCAAGCCCTATTTCTTCCTCCCCTTTTGGGATGCGAATGTCGTCTTTATACGAGATGATGATGAAACTATTGGTCTGAGGCTAAAATATAGAAACGGTTGCATGCATCAAGTACTACGTTTCAGGCAACAAGGGGTTACGGAGATGTGGACCGTCATATGTTGCCTAGTTATACACAGTCAGGTCATAAGTTCTGTCACACAATAAAAACTTTTGAATTTAGAACGCTGGCCACAAAAAAGTTTATTGAATTCGAATTTCGAATTTTTCATGAAAATAAAAATGTGTACTTTTTAGAATTTTCCTCATTTTTAAATATGGAGTGGACACTTAAAGAAGACCGTGTCGCAGTTATTGCGTTGCATCGTTGCGGTTACGCGCCAATTCAGATTTTCGAATTACTGAAAAATTTGAATATAACCAAAAGATTCGTTTATCGAACCATAAAACGATACAATGAAGACTCTAGTGTAGATGACAGGTCAAGAAGTGGTCGCCCTCGCTCTGTTAGGACTCCAGCAGTGATAAAAGCTGTGAAGGCGCGAATTCAAAGAAATCCCATACGTAAGCAGAAACTGTTGGCCCTTCTTGAATTGAAAACTAAAGAGTAAGTTAGATTAAGTTAGTAAGTTAGTAAGTTAGATACACAGCATATTAGATTTGGGATTATAGGTCTATTAATTATTAATGTGTGAATAATTGTAAGAAATGAGTTCAAGCAGTGATGAAGGTGGTTTCTTTGCCTCACTCGAACGCTGAGTGTGAACGAAAGTTCAGTGAAATAAATAATATAAAACCAAGCAGAGCAACTGTCTAATCACATGTACCGTTAAAGGAAACATATTAACTCAGCAAGCAATTCGTAGAAACTCCGAAAATTGTGTTAATTTTAACCCTAACAAAGAAATGATTTCGCGTATGACTGCTAAAATTTACGAAAAACATGAAGAAATAGTTTTAGAAGAATAATAAAGAAGAATAAATTATTAAAACTATTTGTTTTTCTTTCAATATTTAATCAAAGTTTTACTGTAATTTTACTGTATTTCAGAATTGATATTTGCTGTATTTTTTTGGATTTCCTGTATTTTTTAACTGGCAACACTGTAATTTCACTATCGTAATATGGAAGCACTTTATGGAGTGGACACTTAAAGAAGACCGTGTCGCAGTTATTGCGTTGCATCGTTGCGGTTACGCGCCAATTCAGATTTTCGACTTACTGAAAAATTTGAATATAAACAAAAGATTCGTTTATCGTACCATAAAACGATACAATGAAGACTCTAGTGTAGATGACAGGTCAAGAAGTGGTCGCCCTCGCTCTGTTAGGACTCCAGCAGTGATAAAAGCTGTGAAGGCGCGAATTCAAAGAAATCCCATACGTAAGCAGAAACTGTTGGCCCTTCAGATGGGGTTAAGCAGGACCACGGTGAAAAGGGTGTTAAATGAATACTTAGGGCTTAGGGAATATCGAAGAAAAACAGGACATCGTTTGGACGCTCGTTTAATGGACCTGAGACCGAAGAGATGCCGCGCTTTGTTGAAGCGGTACGCGGGAAAAAAGCATCGGTAAATTCTTTTTTCGGATGAAAAATTTTCACCGTGGAAGAGAGCTACAACAAACAAAATGATAAGGTGTACGCACACAGCAGTGAAGAAGCGAGCAACCGTATTCCGCGTGTCTAACGAGGTCATTTTCCATCCTCGCTCATGGTTTGGTTGGGAGTCTCTTATTGGGGCTTAACTGAGGTACAATTTTGTGAGAAAGGCGTAAAAACGAATGCAGTTGTTTATCAAAATACAGTCCTCAAGAACCTTGTGGAACCTGTTTCTCATACCATGTTTAATAACAGGCTCTGGGTATTCCAACAAGATTCTGCGCCAGCTCATAGAGCGAAAAGCACACAAGACTGGCTGGCGGCGCGTGAAATCGACTTCATCCGGCACGAAGACTGGCCCTCTCCAGTCCAGATTTGAGTCCGTTAGATTACAAGATATGGCAACACTTGGAGGAAAAGGCCTGCTCAAAGCCTCATCCTGATTTGGAGTCACTCAAGGCATCCTTGCAGCCGCCGATATTGACATGGACCTCGTTCGTGCTGCTATAGACGACTGGCCGCGCAGAATAAAGGCCTGTATTCAAATTCATTTTGAATAAACTTTATTACCATAAGAATCTATGTTTTATTAAGTTCATTTTGCTATATAAATGTTTACATAAATAATAAACATGTCTAAATTATTTCATATTGCACATGTGACAGAACTTATGACCTGACTATGTATTAAGCTAGTCGGTCACAGTTCATAAACTACAGGGTACAACCCACGAAAGAGCTGTGATTGAAGTTGGCAAAAAAAAATGCAAAGGAAAAATATATGTTGCGTTAAGGCGAGTCAGATGTTTGGAAGGCATGCATAGTCTTGGCAGATTTGGACGCCAACAAATAATTAAATCGACCACATGATGACATACCACGATCAGATATTACGAGACTACGAAATCTGTCTTACGATAATCTTTCTTCTATCATTACTTATAAAAATGAACCTCTGTACGTTATTCTTACTAAATCTCTAAAATGTCTCGATCGGTTTGTATCATTCCAATTTTGTTTAATTCTCCTCAGTACAGAAGAATTGTGGATGAAATAAAATTACGAAAAATGCAAAGAAACAAATTAAATTTAGTACAAAGATATATTATGAGCTAGATTAACATATAGGATACTTTTTATACGCCTGCACCAGAAGGACGGTAACTTTAATTCGGTAAAAGATAAATCCTAGGAACACGCAGATGAAGTTGCGGGCATATATCCAATTAATATTAGGTATAATATAATAAAGCTCAATTTTACTATGGGATACTATTTTTTGAAGTCGGTTAAAAAGAAATTAAGAAACCTTGTCAAGGATTGTGCTAGGCAGGGCCAAAAGACGGCAGTTGGACTAGGACAGTAGCCGCGTAGTTGCCATGATCATTATCAGAGCCACCCACCAGATGGTCGGTGAACAATGGACCCGTGATAAACAGGACCGAGGTGAGTGAGTAGCGTGTACTTAATAACACCTGTTACCTGTTACCAACAGTTGGATCACTAACAGGCTGATGCTGTACCTTTATTGGTCTGTCCTGTGTCCAAAGCCGGCAGCGGGCCGGTCAGCCTGCGCTTGGGCAACTTGAGGCTGACAGTGACCGCGTTGTTGTCACCACTCGAGTCTAGGTCAGGCGTCGACGTCCACGACGAAGAAGTTCTGGTGAACCCTGCAACCGGAGGTATAAAGTCGAATAAGGGGAAACTATTGGTCATGTTGACGAATATAATATTCCTTCAATGACCAACATACCTATAAATACGCCGCAGCTCTAAAGAAATTTACATAAATATCTGCTCATTTGAAAGCTCTATGCACAGATCTGACCCGTAGACTTCTGTTCACACTTCCGCGTTTTCATCGTTTCTTCCTCCTTCGCTCAATTTTAGTCGTATCCGGGTAAAGGCCGGTCATAAAACGCCCCGATTGGTTAGGTAATTATAATGGCGATTGATACCTCCTCAGCAATGGCTGTTAATAGATGAACCTTAATGATGTGACAAGTGGATATAGTATATATGGGTTAGTGTTGCGATGGCGGTCAAGGACCCGACTGCTACTTCGCACAGAATCATACAATAGTAACCATGGTAACGGTCGGCGACCATGATACGCCGACAGTAATTTCGAACGTTGCACGCAATACGTAGGTACCTATCGCTAACCCAATCATGAGGGTATGTATAGTGATAGACAGCAGGAGTCGATGACCAAATACGAATAACTAAAGCGTATCATCTGATCGCACTAAGCTAATGGATAATCATATATTCCTCACCTGTGGAGAAGGCGTCTTTTTTCTGTGACTCGAGCGAGCTGAGGTTGGTGCTGGACGCCCAGCCCCGGCCCGACTTCTCCCCGTCTGCACCGTTATCGTTACGACCCCTGCCGGATTAGAACTCTATCAAATTATGAAGATATCCTTTTAAAGCTATGGATTTTCAGCGTTGTAACGTTCTTGCTTCTTGCGTCAAGATTCTAAAGTTCTTTATTACGCTAGATATTTACAAATACCTGAGAAATTCAAAATTCCAAAATTCCAAATGTCTTTATTACTGTAGATATTTACATATACTTAGCAATCGTCATTTTTTGCCACTTCTCTACATTGGACCACTGTGGGAGAAGGAGGGCGTAGAAACTCCCACAGATTGATTTTTAGATCTCTTTTAAAAATTGCTTATGCTTAACTAATACAAAATATAATATTTAGTCATTATCATAATGAATAAGCAGGAATAAATACTTACAAAATAATGAACAGAAAGGTCTGTGTTGAGCCAGATTAACCCCATACAGTCCCATCATTTAAGTAATCTTGAATATTGTAATATCGCTTTTTCGACAAAGTTGCTTTAACATGGTTTTTAAATTGCTCAAATAGCAATTTCAAGATCTCCAGAGGTATCTTGTTGTAGTAGAGAATGCATTGACCCTTGAAAGAATTGCTAACCTTCGCGAGTCTAAACCGGGGCGCAAGTAGTCTGTGATTATTTCTTAGGTTAACATTACAGCTATCGCTAAGTTTGGGAAAATTTGTAAGGTTCTTGCATACATTACATTATATTTTCGAAAATAAATTGACTAGCTACAGTTAGTATGTCAATTTCTTTAAAAAGCTCTCAAGGAGTCTGTGCGTTTTAAATTATAAATTAATAAAGAACACGTCAAACTGCCTCTTCACAGGTAGTACGGACCGCTATGCTTAAATGAGTAGACGGGTGAAGAGAATCCCGTCCTTACCACTTTGCGAAGACCTTTGTGGCTCAAGCGAGAGGTCCTTGGTTTGAATCCCAGCTAGGGGGCGGAAGAAAAAAATCCCCAGGTTTTGGATGTTTACATTTTTATGACGTCGCTCTTTCTGGTTCATATAGAAGCCATTTAAGTGCAGATGCTCAAAGCCACGCTCTCGGTGTGGCGTCCCAATAGTTGCACTTAACTTATGTAGAAGTTTGTGTTGTCGGGCAACACTTAGGCCCCGTATCATAACTAGTGCTGAAAGCGATTAGCGTGTAGCATTAAATCTTTGATTACATCACTAATAGAGTGATATGGTTTTGGTTTACGACAAGAAAAGCAAAGCATGAATGGAATATTAAGAATTGAAACAAAAACTCAAAACGTGGTTGGTAGTTAGGTACCTAGCGAGTGTGAGGTCATTCATTTCATTCATGCAGCCTGAGATTTTCCATATGTGTTGATGCTCTTGCAGACATGTTATGTACGAATCTACCTTATGTAGGTAAGTAAACCCCAATTTCGTGTCTGGGACAGCTCAACCCGAGCCAACTCGACCCGAATAATAATACCAGATATTTCACTTTCCATTACGGTGATTTGAACAGTTAGGTAGAACAGTGAAAATTTGCAATAAATAATTCAGTTTTTCTATTTTATTGCCTTACAAAGCATAATGATCTCCATTTATTTAAATTATGATACCTGCATAAGTTGTATAAACCTGTTATAAGCCAAAGTTCATTGATATTTTTTTAATTTTCTGGACTCCAAAATATTAAAGTTAAATTTACAATAGTCTAGACTCGAACATAAAAGACAAGAATGCTTTTCTACGAAAAATGTACCTTGCCCTTGGCTCGCATTAACTGGTGCACTGACACTGATAACAATATATTTTTGTCTTTCTCTTTATATATTTCCATATTTTTGTACATTCTACATACAATTTTATTTAAAATAATATACATATCATTCATAAAAATAAATATATAAAAACATCAACAATCTTCAATATTTTAAGAGGACGATACTTTTCATGCCGACTGTACAAACCACTTTTTTAGACATAGTTAACTGGTACCATTATTCGGGTCGAGTTAACTCGGATCGAGCTGTCCCTGACCCGTAATTTCTAATGCTTAGGCAATTAACCAATAAGATTAAACTCTCACTCAGTCTTAAGTTTCCATTTACGAGAGATTTGCGAGCTTCGAAAAAAAGGGTCGCACGCACCTCCCTCACAAAACACACACTCCCGAGTTAGATAACATAAATACAAGTAAAGTGCACTGGGTGAACAGGCTGAGTCGCGCCCGCACGGTACACGCGCACGCGATTGTAGAGATTATAATCAAATACGAATATTAATAATAGACATAAGTTAGGTAGAAAAGATATTTAAATAAAACATGAGTAGGTAGGTACACATAAAATAAAGTGAAATTGAACATGCCGATGCCGATGGGCATTGATTATAATTTACACACGCCCCGCCCCGTCTTTTTGTCGTTGGTTTACCTAAAGTTTCACCTTGAGGTAGATCACTGTCCTCCCAAAGACGAACAAACATTTTCGTTATACGTAGCAGAGTTAACGCAAACACAACCGTTTTCTAACGGGGCGCTTAATTACAAACGGGAAATATTAAACTGCACATTAATAATACTGATTTGCACAGCAAATACATATACTTATTTTCACAGCTAATATCAGGGCAAAATACTGCGGTTGCGTAGGTGAAGGGTAAAGGGGGTGAGCGAAGTAAATCCCCTTGTATCCTTCGTATTAGGTTGAACATGTAAGAACAACAAAAATACTTAAAACATAAAAAAGTGTTTTTGCTGATTCTTTTTTGCTGTGAAAATCTGTATTTTTGATGTGCAATTCAATACTAGCCATTACAACTGATATCGTCTATCTGATAAATCTATCAGTAGCCACAGGTAATTTTCCAGAAAGACTTAAAATAGCCCATATCATTCCTCTGCAAAAAGGCAATAGCAGATTGGAGATTCAAAATTATCCCTCCATTGCATTGTTGACACTTGACAAACTTTTTATTAAAACACAAAATACTGTCAAAAACCAATTCAGTTTTTAAAAGGGTAAGTCAACTATTGATGCCGTGTTCGATATGATGGATTTTGTGGCGGACTCTCTAAATGTAAAGTCAAAAGTAGTTACTGTTGTATTGGCGTACCAAAAATTTTTTGATTATGTTGACCATCAAGTCTTGGTATGCATCCTAAATCGATGTGTTATTAGATGTAATTGTCTGGATTGGCTGCATTATTATCTGACCCGACGTAAACAAAGTGTTGACCTCTCCTTATGTACACAGATGACACAAGGTGTGCCTCAGGGTAGTGTTTTAGGTCCCCTACTGTTCATACCATATGTAAATCATTTACCCCAACTAGACAGTAAGAAAATCACGATGTTCGCGGATGATGTCTCAGTGTTCTTTAAATTCAAAAAAATAATACTACATAACTGATTGTTGAGATAAAATAAATTATAAATAATATTGTCATATGGTTGAAAACTATGGGACTAAAAACGAATGCGGGTAAAACAAAAATGATACATTTCGGTAACTACAATACTCCTATACTAGAACTAGACCTAACAGTAGAAAATACAACAATTGAACTTGTTGAGCAAGCCAGGTTTTTGGGGATTTTGAACTGGAAGAAGCACATAGAGACAACTGAGGCTAAGCTAAGAAGTTTTTGCTATGCATTGAGATCTTTGTCAACCATTACCACAAGACATGCTTTGCTACAGACTTACTACGCTTTCTTCCACTCTTGACTTCTGTACGGCTTGACATTGTGGGGAGGTAGCGTTGATATAAAAAAAACGTGATACAGAAGAGGTGCGTTCGTATCTTGAGGGGTGTCAAATCAAACGGGGTAAATTGTCGCGGCCTATTTATTAAACTAAAAATCCCCACTATCCCAGCGCTCCACATTATCGAGCTATGCAAATTAATAAAGCATATTCCGGATAAGTTTCCTATCAGTACTGAACGTAAGAGTAAAAGGCTAAGAGATCGATTCAAGTATGACCTAGAAACTTTGTCCTGTAGAACGACGTCTTATAGCAAAAGTACCAAAAATATGGCAATCTGCGTTTATAATAAATTGCCATTAAATATAAAGCTTCTCTCGGGTGATTAGTTTCTGAAGGCCTTAAAACAGTATTTACTGCCTATGTGTCCATATCCGTTAACTGGTTTTATGAATACTAGTGATATTTCTTTTATTTTAAAATTTCAATTGAATTATATTATGAGGAAAATGCTGCTGACTGATAATGATTAAGATTTTTATTATTTTTATTTTATTTTATCAAATTTATATGAAAATTTCTTATTATGAAGTTGCCATGCCGCTATTGGTAAAATTACATTAGAACATTATATTGAAACACAAAACATCTGTTAAATACACGTTTATTTATCGCAATAAAATTAAATGAAAGGTGACTTCGACAAAATGAATAAATAATTCAGATATGGAAAGGTTTGTTGGCGCCTGAGCAAAACACCATCTCTTTTTGCCCATGAATTCATCTTGAATGAATGCCTCTTGATCCCATGCGCCGCTACCTCTTGACGTCAGGTATACATAACACGACTTCAATAAAAGTTTTTTCCCTAAACAATTAAAATAAAATAACCTTATTGCAAAATGCAAATGCAATAAGTACCAGCTTTCCAACAAAAAGCGTGATCTTGAGCTAAAAATCGTTTTATTTACATTCCCCACGCGCTTGTATTGCTTTCCGAATACACACTGCTAAGTAGGTCGTCCTGTTCCAGAAATAGATCATGCACGTGGTGCGGCCCTTCGCCTTATGATTATGACATACTAAATCCTGCAGAGATACCAGGGCATAGTTCTTGCACTTCACGAAGTCGACTGGGCTTTACAAACTTGTGGTAAACAATTATCTGTACACAGAGTAAGTAAGTATATCTATATACTTACTTACTCTGGGCGGGTTAACGTATTTTGGGTAGTATTTAAACGAGTGACTGTAAATTAAAATTTCAAGTGACAAAAATAATTTATTTAGGTTATTATATTAATAAGTGAGCTACCGTCTGCGAGTGACGAGAAATCAACAAAACAGGGACTTACAAACATTAATTTAAGTTACCTAAAATACAAAATCAGAAGCTTTTCTTTGCATACGCTACGCTCCAGGGTTGCTCCTCTAAGTTCCAACCTAACCTATAATCTAATTGAAATTTAGCCGAAATAACATACTCTAGCCAAATTTGGCTTTCTGTGTTCCGTTATTGAAGTTGCCCTCTCTGTATTTCTAGTCGCTCACTTAGTAATTTGGTCTTGGTAATTTGGTAATACCCACTTTATGTAAGCTCGTTTTGGATTTTATTATTATCAGAAAAAAAAAGCTCAGTTCAGTGTTTTTTCGCTCATTTCAAGTATTTCCGCTGTTCATAGTCATTCGCTCAGTGATCATTCGCTTAATTAGTTTTATATTCGATTGTTTTATAATTCCCCATTTATTTTCCATAAACAAAATTAATATAGGTATGTACCTACACTCTTCACACATACTACCCTTTTCTTGGTATTACTGAAACCAATATAGTTATAACAGGACTGGTAGGATTCTTTTCGCGTACAATTTTAGTGACAGCCAGCGATGGGGTAAGTATCGATATAAGTACGGTTATTGACAAAAATCATAAGATAGTTTACATACTTTGTTTATCGATATTTTAGAAGATGGTATTTACCTACGAGCAAATATCACTGTATACAGATGGTATTTAGCTACGAGCAAATATCACTGTTTAACCCCTTAAGCCCTGGTGACGCCACTGTGCCGTTAGAGGTTTTGAATTTTATTTAAATGGCATGAGGTTAAAAATTGCAATGCCTCATACATAACCATAGTCCAGGGCTCGAAAGGTTAAATAATGTCGATAAACAAAGAATATAGAAGTTTTCTTTTATTTACAATCACGAAAGAAAAAAGCACATGTAATTCACTCAATAACAATTTCAAAAAACTTGGTCAAATAGTGACTGAGGACTTTAGGGATGAACTAGACATACCCAGTGCGGGAGCGCAGCGCTCTGGCAAATCGAACGAATAGTTTGGCTCGTAGGTTTGCACGTTGTACAAATCCAGTAAAATCACACTCTTCAAGGCACACTGTCAATCATTCTTCACGCAGCCTATGGGTCAACTATACCCAAAACACTCAACGCCCAGCGCGTCCAGCATAACATTGCTTTTAGGATGTTGCTGGGGCTGCCGCGCTACTTTAGTGCATCGGGTTGTTCTGGCATGTACTGATGGATTTCACGCAATCATACGTAACAGGCTGAGTCGCGCCCGCACGGTACACGCGCACGCGATTGTAGAGATTATAATCAAATACGAATATTAATAATAGACATAAGTTAGGTAGAAAAGATATTTAAATAAAACATGAGTAGGTAGGTACACATAAAATAAAGTGAAATTGAACATGCCGATGCCGATGGGCATTGATTATAATTTACACACGCCCCGCCCCGTCTTTTTGTCGTTGGTTCACCTAAAGTTTCACCTTGAGGTAGATCACTGTCCTCCCAAAGACGAACAAACATTTTCGTTATACGTAGCAGAGTTAACGCAAACACAACCGTTTTCTAACGGGGCGCTTAATTACAAACGGGAAATATTAAACTGCACATTAATAATACTGATTTGCACAGCAAATACATATACTTATTTTCACAGCTAATATCAGGGCAAAATACTGCGGTTGCGTAGGTGAAGGGTAAAGGGGGTGAGCGAAGTAAATCCCCTTGTATCCTTCGTATTAGGTTGAACATGTAAGAACAACAAAAATACTTAAAACATAAAAAAGTGTTTTTGCTGATTCTTTTTTGCTGTGAAAATCTGTATTTTTGATGTGCAATTCAATACTAGCCATTACAACTGATATCGTCTATCTGATAAATCTATCAGTAGCCACAGGTAATTTTCCAGAAATACTTAAAATAGCCCATATCATTCCTCTGCAAAAAGGCAATAGCAGATTGGAGATTCAAAATTATCCCTCCATTGCATTGTTGACACTTGACAAACTTTTTATTAAAACACAAAATACTGTCAAAAACCAATTCAGTTTTTAAAAGGGTAAGTCAACTATTGATGCCGTGTTCGATATGATGGATTTTGTGGCGGACTCTCTAAATGTAAAGTCAAAAGTAGTTACTGTTGTATTGGCGTACCAAAATTTTTTTGATTGTGTTGACCATCAAGTCTTAGTATGCATCCTAAATCGATGTGTTATTAGATGTAATTGTCTGGATTGGCTGCATTATTATCTGACCCGACGTAAACAAAGTGTTGACCTCTCCTTATGTACACAGATGACACAAGGTGTGCCTCAGGGTAGTGTTTTAGGTCCCCTACTGTTCATACCATATGTAAATCATTTACCCCAACTAGACAGTAAGAAAATCACGATGTTCGCGGATGATGTCTCAGTGTTCTTTAAATTCAAAAAAATAATACTACATAACTGATTGTTGAGATAAAATAAATTATAAATAATATTGTCATATGGTTGAAAACTATGGGACTAAAAACGAATGCGGGTAAAACAAAAATGATACATTTCGGTAACTACAATACTCCTATACTAGAACTAGACCTAACAGTAGAAAATACAACAATTGAACTTGTTGAGCAAGCCAGGTTTTTGGGGATTTTGAACTGGAAGAAGCACATAGAGACAACTGAGGCTAAGCTAAGAAGTTTTTGCTATGCATTGAGATCTTTGTCAACCATTACCACAAGACATGCTTTGCTACAGACTTACTACGCTTTCTTCCACTCTTGACTTCTGTACGGCTTGACATTGTGGGGAGGTAGCGTTGATATAAAAAAACGTGATACAGAAGAGGTGCGTTCGTATCTTGAGGGTTGTCAAATCAAACGGGGTAAATTGTCGCGGCCTATTTATTAAACTAAAAATCCACACTATCCCAGCGCTCCACATTATCGAGCTATGCAAATTAATAAAGCATATTCCGGATAAGTTTCCTATCCGTACTGAACGTAAGAGTAAAAGGCTAAGAGATCGATTCAAGTATGACCTAGAAACTTTGTCCTGTAGAACGACGTCTTATAGCAAAAGTACCAAAAATATGGCAATCTGCGTTTATAATAAATTGCCATTAAATATAAAGCTTCTCTCGGGTGATTAGTTTCTGAAGGCCTTAAAACAGTATTTACTGCCTATGTGTCCATATCCGTTAACTGGTTTTATGAATACTAGTGATATTTCTTTTATTTTAAAATTTCAATTGAATTATATTATGAGGAAAATGCTGCTGACTGATAATGATTAAGATTTTTATTATTTTTATTTTATTTTATCAAATTTGTATGAAAATTTCTTATTATGAAATTGCCATGCCGCTATTGGTAAAATTACATTAGAACATTATATTGAAACACAAAACATCTGTTAAATACACGTTTATTTATCGCAATAAAATTAAATGAAAGGTGACTTCGACAAAATGAATAAATAATTCAGATATGGAAAGGTTTGTTGGCGCCTGAGCAAAACACCATCTCTTTTTGCCCATGAATTCATCTTGAATGAATGCCTCTTGATCCCATGCGCCGCTACCTCTTGACGTCAGGTATACATAACACGACTTCAATAAAAGTTTTTTCCCTAAACAATTAAAATAAAATAACCTTATTGCAAAATGCAAATGCAATAAGTACCAGCTTTCCAACAAAAAGCGTGATCTTGAGCTAAAAATCGTTTTATTTACATTCCCCACGCGCTTGTATTGCTTTCCGAATACACACTGCTAAGTAGGTCGTCCTGTTCCAGAAATAGATCATGCACGTGGTGCGGCCCTTCGCCTTATGATTATGACATACTAAATCCTGCAGAGATACCAGGGCATAGTTCTTGCACTTCACGAAGTCGACTGGGCTTTGCAAACTTGTGGTAAACAATTATCTGTACACAGAGTAAGTAAGTATATCTATATACTTACTTACTCTGGGCGGGTTAACGTATTTTGGGTAGTATTTAAACGAGTGACTGTAAATTAAAATTTCAAGTGACAAAAATAATTTATTTAGGTTATTATATTAATAAGTGAGCTACCGTCTGCGAGTGACGAGAAATCAACAAAACAGGGACTTACAAACATTAATTTAAGTTACCTAAAATACAAAATCAGAAGCTTTTCTTTGCATACGCTACGCTCCAGGGTTGCTCCTCTAAGTTCCAACCTAACCTATAATCTAATTGAAATTTAGCCGAAATAACATACTCTAGCCAAATTTGGCTTTCTGTGTTCCGTTATTGAAGTTGCCCTCTCTGTATTTCTAGTCGCTCACTTAGTAATTTGGTCTTGGTAATTTGGTAATACCCACTTTATGTAAGCTCGTTTTGGATTTTATTATTATCAGAAAAAAAAAGCTCAGTTCAGTGTTTTTTCGCTCATTTCAAGTATTTCCGCTGTTCATAGTCATTCGCTCAGTGATCATTCGCTTAATTAGTTTTATATTCGATTGTTTTATAATTCCCCATTTATTTTCCATAAACAAAATTAATATAGGTATGTACCTACACTCTTCACACATACTACCCTTTTCTTGGTATTACTGAAACCAATATAGTTATAACAGGACTGGTAGGATTCTTTTCGCGTACAATTTTAGTGACAGCCAGCGATGGGGTAAGTATCGATATAAGTACGGTTATTGACAAAAATCATAAGATAGTTTACATACTTTGTTTATCGATATTTTAGAAGATGGTATTTACCTACGAGCAAATATCACTGTATACAGATGGTATTTAGCTACGAGCAAATATCACTGTTTAACCCCTTAAGCCCTGGTGACGCCACTGTGCCGTTAGAGGTTTTGAATTTTATTTAAATGGCATGAGGTTAAAAATTGCAATGCCTCATACATAACCATAGTCCAGGGCTCGAAAGGTTAAATAATGTCGATAAACAAAGAATATAGAAGTTTTCTTTTATTTACAATCACGAAAGAAAAAAGCACATGTAATTCACTCAATAACAATTTCAAAAAACTTGGTCAAATAGTGACTGAGGACTTTAGGGATGAACTAGACATACCCAGTGCGGGAGCGCAGCGCTCTGGCAAATCGAACGAATAGTTTGGCTCGTAGGTTTGCACGTTGTACAAATCCAGTAAAATCACACTCTTCAAGGCACACTGTCAATCATTCTTCACGCAGCCTATGGGTCAACTATACCCAAAACACTCAACGCCCAGCGCGTCCAGCATAACATTGCTTTTAGGATGTTGCTGGGGCTGCCGCGCTACTTTAGTGCATCGGGTTGTTCTGGCATGTACTGATGGATTTCACGCCATCATACGTAAGGGAACGGCCTCCTTACTTAGCAGAACCGATGCGTGGCAGCACTAACAGCATTCTAGAGGTAATTGAGGGTCAGCTCGACATACTCAAACAGTGTTGTAATTGGGTCACTGGCAGTGTGTTGAGGAAAACTGAGCCGTACCACAGACAGACCTATTTATCAAATGAAATATTGAATTGGGTGCAGTATTAAGAATAGTTTCTTAAGTAGTTTGTCTGTTACTAACAAAATATGGATATTTTTGTGCTCCGAAATAAAATATTATTATTGCCTTTGGAAATATAAACAATTAACAAAACATTTACCCAGGATTAAATCGATAATTACACAGCAATAAACACATGTATTTACAAATTAAACAATCAATTTGCAACATATTTTCACACCATTAATTAATAGAGATCGCTAAATCACGTTTCAATCATATAATACCCTTGACGTATCGTGACGAAGTACTGCGACAAACTGCGTAAGGGACTCCTCAGGCGCTGATCTTACGTCAATACCGGACAAGGGAGCCATCGTGCTCAACTGAAAGTTACCTATCTAATTTGTTAGTGTAAACGGTTAGTTTATACTGTATATAATGTAAATTTAATACTTAACGTTAACTTGTTAACTTTTTAAATAGTTAATTATTTGTAGGATTCGTCGGTATGAATTAATTGGTGCGATAAAGATTAATGATGGCAATAATAGTAAAAAGGAATAGAAAAATAATAGATTATAATTGAATTTGTGATTAATTTTATTTTTTATTGTTTGTAAAAATATGAATATTGATGGGTTTATAATTATTGATAAGTTTATGATATAAGTGCGACTAGGGGAGCATCTTTTGCGAGACCAAAAGAGTTTTTTTTAAGATAATTCTTGAAGGCGACTTTACTACTATCAAGCTATCTAAGTGGCGGAGGGAGGTCATCCCAGCACTTTGTAGCCTGGCACCGGAAACTACAACGAGATTTGCAGGTCATCTGCATAGAGATGGTAACTACTGGATTTATGCATATAACTATGTTGACTGTGTAAATTCTGAAAAGGAGCGGACCCTTGAGGAATTCTACTTCTTACTGGTTGCAAGTTCGACCTTAACTAAAGACCCATCCGACTTGCCAATAACCACCGCTGCAATCTATTGGATGAATAGCTTTGAAACCACCTGATCGTTTCATTATGGAACCCGTAATAAACCAACTTAGAGATCAGCAATTCTTAGTTTAAGGAGTCAAACGCTTTAAAAAAAAAACTAGAAGAGCCAGAATCGTACCATTTCCGTTATCTTGATTCCCCAAAATAATGTCGATAAAATCAAACAAAATAGAGGAGCTGCTGTGATGCTTACGAGAACCAGATTGGCGTTCCGGTAAGATACCGTTATCCTCACGGACAACCGTTTCCAAAATCTTCGAAAAATAAGGTAATATGCATATTGGTCTAAGGTCACTATAATCTGAGGGGCTGTTATTTTTGGAAAGTGGGTTGAGTGTCAGTATCTTCTATGGATCGGGGAAACTACACGAAAGGATGGACCCAATTGTACTAATATGGCTCAGGGTGAAAGAAAGAGATATCGATTTTCAACATTAAAAAGGGCAATTTTTGAAGATTTGTATATTGAGATGTATTAGATTTAAAATATAAAAAATGTTAAAATTGTAGGGAATTTATCCAGCTATAACGAAATGGAAGTGACTATTTAGTAGAAAGCCGTCCTATAGGACTTTTGGGCAAAGAACCGAAAAAATTCGAAAAATGGTTCATTGAGCACCACGTTTCTTACACATGCCTTTCGAAGCAGCAAACTTGTTTTTATATTATGCAAAAAAAAATGGAATTTGTGAATATATGCGAACTAGGATGTCTAAAATCAGCAGTCTATACCCCAATCTAATCAAGATTCCTCGATATTACCCTCTTGTGATATCAAAGCGGATGCCGATTTCGATGTAAATGCCGCAGTCTCGTTTATTACTTCTTCTTTGATAGAATTGTTTAATCGGCATGCGCCCGAAAAAACAATAACAATTAGGGAAGAAAATAAGCCGTGGCTCACGCCTAACATTTTCTACATGATGTAGAAAATGTTAGGCTACTTTTTTACTAAGTATTTGAGATCCTCGCAACAAGCTCTTTCATTAGACTAGGCAACTGTACAGTTAAGAAACACACGATACTGTTAAGAAACATTTTTAAATTCTGAATAACCCCACAAAAGTGCCCCCTAAACTCAAAATTTCTTTGCTTCCGTAACACGTACTTGTTTGGCATACTTATGTATTTATGTGAATACTTAAGTGTGCCAAATTTTAACTCAATCGGTTAAGAATTCGGTTGTTTTATATTAATTTTACACACCCGGGGGACGGACACACGAGTGATCCTATAATGGTTCCGTTTTTCCTTTTAAGGTAAGGAACTCTTAAAGGGAACTCTTATAGGATCACTTCGTTGTCCGTCTTTTTTACAACATCGCCATACACTTTGGGCCGGGCGATCAGGGGCTGATTTAATGGAGACGTGAAAAGTAAAGTTGCTCTGATCAAATTTGAGGGGTTAGAGGGATATCATTTTGAACAACTTACTATGACATGAATTTGACCAGAGCAATTTCCTTCCTTCCTCTGTACGCGCGGTCAGCTGATTTGTGTGGCGAAGTTTATAAAAATGATGTGCTGATCAAATCAGTGTCAAAGTAAAGGTTTTTAAGAATGATGTCCCTAACAACCCCCGTATATGAGTACACCTTTATGTTATACACCGTAGATGAAACACATTTGAGCAAATAAAAATATACTACCTCTTTTCATTAAATATCATATGAATAAAACCTCCTTCATGTCCAAGGCCCGGCGGTGCAAAGAGGTTTATATTGGATGGATGCTCAGAGTATAAGCAAAGAGTTTCATTCATCTGAGGATGGATGCGAGTTGAATTTTGCGTATTCATTGTCACTGTAACTGGCCAGTATATTTTTCTTCCCGTGTTTTAAAAAACCTGTGCAATTTTTCATTTGCCGCCACTCGCTTTGTAACTTTTTGGATACGAGCTGGTTTTTTGATATTCTAGAAATACTATTTGGTTTTGTTTGGTGCATATTTTTAGTTTGAAAGTTCATGAATTCTCAATTCTGGTTTGGTTTCTTTGTTTCTTAATTTGGTCGTTAGTTTTTCTGATACTTCGCATTTCTGCTGTTATTTTACTTTTCTTCTTTTCTTCAGTTCGCTTTCCCGCGGATCATACCGATTCATACCTCTCCTACATAAATCGTAGAAAATAAATCAAATAAATTTCTATTTCTTTTGTTTATTTTCTAATTTATTCTATTCATATTAGTCAGTCCACTTTTTGAGTAGGTTTATAGTGTTGTAACCTTTTCCCTCGATAAACCCTTTCAGGGCTAAGTATAATAACATACAATTTATTCAAAGAGCGACAGAGAACGATTCGGATTTCCAATTCTCTGTAATGCATTAGGTACATAAATATTGCGTAGTCATCTGAGTTTGCAGATGTGTTAGTTCCTAATTCTGGTTTCGTTTTGTTGGTTCTCTAATATTTTGCAATTTCCGTCGATATAGCTATACCATTTTCAACAATACCCTTTCCCGTATATCATACTGCTAAGTTTACATAGGAATCAAAAATAACTTAGAAAATAAATAGAATAGATTTCTATTACTTTTTTGTAATCTGGTATAGTTATTCATAATAATATGAGTCAAACCTCTCTTTGAGTAGATACATAGTATTGTGCCGTTTTCATTCGATCCTTGGGGGCCTAGTACTTACATATCTATCACTATCAAATAGCGGCAGAAAAAGATTCTGAATAACCAAGTTGAAAAGTACCAGGAAATTAGTAGTAAATATCGGTAGATACATAGAGATTTCGTTGTCGTTGTTTAGCTTTGGATTCTTTTTTGCGCTAAGTAAGTACCAAAAATGAGTGAAATGATAAATATTCCTGGACGTGGAATGGTTCCTCGTAAATTATCCCCCGTCACTGTCATATTGAGTGTATTCGACACAAGGTAGGGCTAGAGAGATAAGAAAGCAAGTACAAAACTGGGACCAATTTTGTATCATGTCCCATGATGCGGCTGGGCATAATTACAATAGCGCTGCCGTGATTTTGATTAAATGTCTCGGCCATACACATACTTGCGCACGCCTGTTCGAAGTGTACCGAAATGGAGAACTATATGAAAGTTTTGGTATCGAAAGCAAGCCAGTCGGTAGACTCCGATCCTCCAATGATCTGTCAAATGGTCACTCTGATGTGTATGATTGTCAAGAAACTCTGTCTATTGCACAAGGTCAAGATTCATCCAAATTCGTAGACATATATACATAAATCTAAATTGCAGGTAGTAATGTCACCTACATTTACTTTTCCCTCCCTCGCCGCTGCCTCTGATCTCTCCCCTCCTTCACCGACGTTTGATCCAACCGAAATAAGTAAAGTATCGGATTTCTCGCAGTTAATAAACTTTTATTTTGCAAAATATTGCAAAATAAAAAAAGTCGTATTACATTAGCAATTTCTTCCAAGCAATCAAACAAACAATCATCCACTAAACAGACGTGTACCCAGAGTTTAAACCCGTCAACAGATAATCGTCAACCCAGTCTGTAGACCCTATCTGTAATACATCTTCTGAAAAAAAGTAGTATTTAAGCGTCGTCATACCCCTGCAGCATCGTTTTCCCAGGTTTGTCTATCATCATCTTCTTCTGAGGAGAACGAGTCACCCACTTTCACCCAAAAGTTAACCCCGCCAACGTTAGAAGACTCATTGTCAACTTATACGTGTACAGAGTCCGCATACTCCGTCCGCAATATATCTTCTGAGGAAAAATTGTACCTATCCGTCTGGATCTATCCGTAACCATTGATTTCTCAGCTTTGCCTATCGTTATCTTCCTTTGAGGAGAGCAAAATAATACTTTCACCCAAAAAACCACTCTGCCAACGTAAGACCATTCATTATCATCATGTACCCAGACAACGGCGTCCGTTCCCAATACATCCTCAAAAAAAAAAGACGTACAAGATATCCTGATTTAAAAAGAAGAAAACAACTCAATAATGCTTCAAAAAATATCAAAAACCTAACACCGATGTCAACAGAGCTACAACAGCAAAATATCAACAAAATTATCCGAATGTCAATAGGGCAACAACAGCAAAATATCAACAAAATTATCCGAATGCCAATAGGGCAACAACAGCAAAATATCAACAAAATTATCCGAATGTCAATAGGGCAACAACAGCAAAATATCAACAAAATTATCCGAATGTCAATAGGGCAACAACAGCAAAATATCAACAAAATTATCCGAATGTCAATAGGGCAACAACAGCAAAATATCAACAAAATAATCCGAATGCCAATAGGGCAACAACAGCAAAATATCAACAAAATTATCCGAATGTCAAAAGGGCAACAACAGCAAAATATCAACAAAATTATCCGAATGTCAATAGGGCAACAACAGCAAAATATCAACAAAATTATCCGAATGTCAATAGGGCAACAACAGCAAAATATCAACAAAATTATCCGAATGTCAATAGGGCAACAACAGCAAAATATCAACAAAATTATCCGAATGCCAATAGGGCAACAACAGATAAATATCAACAAAATTATCCGAATGCCAATAGGGCAACAACAGCAAAATATCAACAAAATTATCCGAATGCCAATAGGGCAACAACAGATAAATATCAACAAAATTATCCGAATGCCAATAGGGCAACAACAGCAAAATATCAACAAAATTATCCGAATGCCAATAGGGCAACAACAGCAAAATATCAACAAAATTATCCGAATGTCAATAGGGCAACAACAGCAAAATATCAACAAAATTATCCGAATGCCAATAGGGCAACAACAGCAAAATATCAACAAAATTATCCGAATGTCAATAGGGCAACAACAGCAAAATATCAACAAAATTATCCGAATGTCAATAGGGCAACAACAGCAAAATATCAACAAAATTATCCGAATGTCAATAGGGCAACAACAGCAAAATATCAACAAAATTATCCGAATGTCAATAGGGCAACAACAGCAAAATATCAACAAAATTATCCGAATGTCAATAGGGCAACAACAGCAAAATATCAACAAAATTATCCGAATGCCAATAGGGCAACAACAGCAAAAAATCAACAAAATTATCCGAATGTCAATAGGGCAACAACAGCAAAATATCAACAAAATTATCCGAATGCCAATAGGGCAACAACAGATAAATATCAACAAAATTATCCGAATGCCAATAGGGCAACAACAGCAAAATATCAACAAAATTATCCGAATGTCAATAGGGCAACAACAGCAAAATATCAACAAAATTATCCGAATGTCAATAGGGCAACAACAGCAAAATATCAACAAAATTATCCGAATGTCAATAGGGCAACAACAGCAAAATATCAACAAAATTATCCGAATGTCAATAGGGCAACAACAGCAAAATATCAACAAAATTATCCGAATGCCAATAGGGCAACAACAGCAAAATATCAACAAAATTATCCGAATGCCAATAGGGCAACAACAGCAAAATATCAACAAAATTATCCGAATGCCAATAGGGCAACAACAGCAAAATATCAACAAAATTATCCGAATGTCAATAGGGCAACAACAGCAAAATATCAACAAAATTATCCGAATGCCAATAGGGCAACAACAGATAAATATCAACAAAATTATCCGAATGCCAATAGGGCAACAACAGCAAAATATCAACAAAATTATCCGAATGTCAATAGGGCAACAACAGCAAAATATCAACAAAATTATCCGAATGTCAATAGGGCAACAACAGCAAAATATCAACAAAATTATCCGAATGTCAATAGGGCAACAACAGCAAAATATCAACAAAATTATCCGAATGCCAATAGGGCAACAACAGCAAAATATCAACAAAATATTCCGAATGCCAATAGGGCAACAACAGCAAAATATCAACAAAATAATCCAAATGTCAACAGGGCTACAACAACTAGGTAAGAATTGTTAAATCAAGGAGTACACGTTGAAAGACAGAATCTTCAATGGAAGACAATATTAAATTCTGGCTATTTATTATATTAAATTCTGGCTATTTATTTATTTATTTCCCAACAATACCTATCATTACAGGATATCCTAATGCGACAAAATACCTAATTTTAACCTATCTTCTCTGTAACACAGCACAAATAGACACATTTTTGTGAATTCAGGCAGAGTAGAACCAAACACATCAATTTCCTCCGCCAATACATTAATAATGCGGATGGTTCTGGTGAGCGGTGCGCGGGCAAGCAGACACGTGCGCGCGCGCGGCACATATAACAATGCACATGCAAAGGAAAATTAAGCAGCGCCCAGCACGTCTTAGATTTGGCATTTAACAAAGGCCTTACAATGATTGAGGACAAAAAGTTAGCTTTGCGGGGGGGCAACAAATTAACACAGTACGGTTTACCTGAGTCGGAACGGTCTGGAGGTGATATACACAACAGAGCAGTTATTACTTAAAAACTGTATCTCATGAACTGTGATAGTTAGACAGTTGAAATTTTCATAGATGGTGTATTTCTGTTGCCGCTATAACGACAAATACTAAGATAGAGAATAAAATAAATATATAAGGGGGCTTTCATACAACAATTATTTCAATACCACAAACAAACATACATGGAGTGTTAAAGTGGCCGCACCAATAACTTTGTAAACAATATTTTGTTATGTAGAATCAAAACTATTCACTCCACACCATCCCTACCATTGTACGGCGGTACGGAACCTTTCGTGCGCGAGTCCGACTCGCACTTCCCCGGTTTTGTTTTTGTTTATTTTCTTATTGGATCTATTACTTCCTTCCTTCCTTTGACGGTAAAGAACATAGCATGGTAATCTAATCAAATGGCAGCAGAGATCGTTTGTGAAAAACAGTTAGTAAATTCATAAATTATCTGATGTACGGTCATTCTAATGTTTGGTACATTCTCAGTTTGCAGATTTGACTTCTTGATTAGTTGCTTTGTTTAATAATTTGCTGGCTGTAAAAAGAGCTAAACGAAATGCTCTACCACACAGTCCGCACGCATCACCAGCACCAGCAGCGACACAACATGTGTGCCGTGCGTGTGGATGTGTCTGCCGCTCCAGGATCGGACTGATAGGCACGAGCGAGCATGTACCTAGGACGCTGCTTAAATCATATTCTATAGATGTTACAGGCGATAATTGATGACGCGATACGTGAAAATGAAAGTAAAAATTCAATTAATTCATGATGTCTAGTCTAGCTATGGAGGCAGACACCTCCAACTGTAAGTAAGCAAATTGTAACCATTTCCTTGAATAATTTTTTTTTTTATCTAGTTATTTTTATAATTCCTATTCTGTAGGGCAAACATTGAGCAGACTAAAAAGACCAAACCAATGAAGAAAGTGTACGCAAATCTAAAATTGACGCTACATCTGTTATGCAGAGTAATGTTCATCTGGGTATCTGCCTCAGATAAATGAAAATCTTAGCTTACTTACTCTGTGGTATTGGTATCTTATGTGCTCTCGCTCTGGCACGCTCGCTACTGAACGATCCGTCGTCGGACAAGACACACGATGCATACAGTACCCATTTACTCCAGTAGGTAAAGCTTAATATTAATTTTCACTTTAATTTAATATTTAACTATTCAAACATATCAATCAATTAATATTAATTTATTTTATTATTTATATTTATTCCTATTTAGTTTATGAATACCTAAGCAATTTTGATGATAGCATCTTTTCTAGCTCTGATAGCGATGATGTTTCACTTAGTGCACATATTAATAAAGAATTAGGAACAGATTGGACACTGTACATACACGTTCAACTAAAAAGCGACCCTTGCTACAACGCAACAAAGTACAATTCATGCTGTGTAGCGCTGCGCCCGCACTTCGATTACTTACCTAAAAGTTGCCTCTCTTTCTGCCGCGTAACGCTATCCTCGTCTGAAGCGGCACGTGAAACTAAGGGATGTCTCTTGTCACAAATAAAACTGAATATTTACTTACTAACTACGAACCACTTACTATTACTAGATTTGTCACTCCGGATTTAATTCGCATGGTTCTGAATTCTGATCTGAACCCATTTTTTTATTGTAACAATACATCAACAACATCCTATCGCCATGTGCCTCCCATTCAAACAGAACTTGTAAGTAAATACCTATACCTACCTTTTTGTATGGGGACAATATTGCCAACGAGAATGTCAAGCAGCTTGCGTCTCATGATTATTACCTCTAAGTAGGTATATAATATAAATCCGTGCTCATGATACATATCAGTGTCACGAACATCGTAAAGACTGTGTACAACACGTGTGACATGAGATGGAAGATGCCTGACATTCGTCTTGAGATGGTTTGGTTGAGTAGTAGGCACGTAATTACCTATTAAAAGTAGGTACGTTTCCTTACCTTTCGTTCTCTTTCGGAAGTGAGAAAAACGTCAGGCTTTTATTTTTAGAATTATTTAGGCATCCATATGAGATGCAATATCGAATTACCATTATTTTTAAACTACACGCGGGTAGCGGCGGGGGGCGCGAGAGAGAACACGCGCATACCGCTTGCCGGTTTGCAGCCTACTAAATCTTTTCCCGCTGGCGAGGTGCGTCGGAGACGCCTATGTACTTGTAGCTTTGTAGGTAAGTTGCGGAGTGTCCCAGGCCTGCTTAGTGCGGGAGGTGGGTTGTCGGCGGATGGCTCTTTGTTTAATAATCTGAAACACGAGTACTCGAACCTTGGCTCTAATCTCAACATCATGCACAATTAAATGAGAAAGGTGTAAACCTTTCCCATTTAATTTGCACGGAGTTGTTTAGGTGTATACAGAGAATTAAGACCTGTTGACGATATGCGTAAGTACTTTTACTTAGAAATTTATCGATATTTTATTATAAATGTTCAAACATTTGCTGACCAAAATTCCTACACAGATCCGCGGCTTCAACGCTGTGAGATTGAGATCAGGGTCTCATCACATCAGTCTCCCACGAGACTTCAGAGCAGGAGCACGTTTGTTTTGCTCTAGCACTAATAGATCGCAAAATTTTTGTGTTGACACCACAGATATCGAGAGATAGGTTGAGGGGCGTGGCACGTGCGAACAAATGTAGCTCCGACAGGTCAGATATTAAAAATTCTCGGTAGTCACCGAGCGACCGCAGCGACGAATTCATTTCCGTTGTTTTTCGAAAATGCCGACCTGTGCAATACTCACGTGCAAAAATAGAAGCGAGATTGTGAACTCCAAGAACGCCGGTGTCACATATCACTTGTAAGTCTCATTCCAACTATTATTTCTTCTTAAAACACAAGAAATAAACATTATTACGAAAATAAATCATTCGCGGAAAATCGTCACGAATTGACATTAAAGTGACAATGTCATGTTCTTCTCGCTAAGTTTACTATATACATTGCTTGTTTTGTATCTTAATTTCACTACTTATTGCCAAGCTAACACGCAATGAATATTTCACACATATCTAAGTACGAAAGCAAAGGTGCATCGTGATACGGAGGCGAACTGTTACACGACACAGAGACGACATATAGTGATGGGGTTAGTGATAGGAGAATTATGTTTTTGAATCGATATATTTTATCATTCCGCAATTACTAATATAGTTAATGTAATAATATTATTTTATTGCTCATAATACGTAAGTTTATTGTTAGTTATTCCAATGATTGCCAAACAGGCAGTTTAGATTTTAAGTTTGTTTAAAACCTCGCCCGACGAAGGATAATGGGGTGTTATTAGTATTGATCGGAAATTCCGATGCTTTCAGTCAGGTCCGAAGAGTTCACAGTTATTCTACCTTCAGAAACCTCTTTGCCTCTCTTTCTAGCTGTAAGGATTCTGTTGAAAAAAAGAAGAGAGGCAAAGGGGTCTCGTATGTCGTATGTCGTATAAATATGTCGTATTTACAAACAATTTACTATTTTATTTATAGAACGGCATTGTATACGACTGTCTATACCAGTGTCTATAAATTATAATCGATCGATGATACACGCTGTCCTTGCATTATCCCAACACTAGCTCGACTAGCTAGTATACCTGCGGTAGTGTGGGTGTGTTCGGACGATAGGTGCATGACATTGCACTGACCAATAAAAGCGGAGGGATTGATGTACGAGTGGTGTAATGTAAATGTATGCGTGTTCTTAGTTTTCGGCGACACTGGTTCCGATACAAGCTTAGCGCCAAGGACCTATCTCTCGATATCTTTGGTTGACACTGAGCGCCGTCACACTGTAAGACGGTAAGTAAAAGTTAAATCTACCTACGAAATTATCATTTCCAGCATCGGCTGTTGAACGACCCTTTGTGAAACCAAACTGAGCAATATGAATTAAATTATTGAGATAAAAATGACTTTGCAATTGATTAAGTATGAGTTTTTCAAATTTCAAGTTTTTTTCATGTAGTCATGCATGTACATATTTGCCGTTTTTGTTTGTTTTAGGAAAAATGAGGAAACGGAAATCTCAAGAGTTGTACAATAGACGAAGAAGTTATTACAAGAGAAGAAGGTAAGGAAGGGTGCTATTACACCAATCGATCGACGTCGATCGATGGCAGAATGGAATAGTCGACTTCGATCGACAGTTTCTATTACACCAATCGATCGAGGATAATCGGTGGCAGAATGGAATAGTCTACGTCAGCGAATTGTTGTCTTTCTCGAACTTAACGTCGCTCCTGGCCCACTCTTTAAACATATTGTGTTTATTCCTGTTCTACTTTTCCCCCATGAATAAATTGGACAGAGAAGAGGCATGTGCCCAGCGGATAGGCCAACTTTATGGCTTACAGAGTAGATGTTGCCAGGTTATCATCACACATTTTATTTCACTGCTCAGCCCCAATTGATTATAACGTCATGATTAGCAGTACGTAAGTTTGGAAGGTAATATGCATATTTTTTGTGAAAACCGCTTTTTAATTAGTTCAGCCGGTTGAGCAGGAAGTCTGGACAAACGATTTCCTGTCAAAAGGTCATTGCTCCCAATATACTTTTATTATAGGATAGATAGATTTATCTCTTCTATGGCCGAATGCACAAGCTGCAGTTAAAATGAAGTGCCGCTTAAATTTTACCCTGGCGCTGTTATTTCCCGAGCGAGAGACAGTGGTGGCAGCATTTCTTTGAGTTTCCGTCAAACTTTGAGTTGTTGTTTGTGCATGCCGGTCTTAGTCTTCGGTTGACAATTTTTGTATGAATGAAGGGGGGAGATCACTTATTTATCTTTCATAGTGTTGCACTTTACATACCTAAACATTTATTATCCGTCGATTTTGTATGTATTCCAAATTTTAAATCCAACGTCCGATGTATTCCGTTACGTTTATTTCCTAACATAAAGCAAGGATTGTTATAAAGTGTGCCTTATGAACATTAAATATGAATAAATATACAAATAAATAAATAGGTAGGTATGAAATTATTCATTCATTTGTTCGTTCGTTGGAATACCCTTTCTTGTACTCCGTATTAGTTAGTGTATTATGTGTTTCAAATAAAAAATCAAATTATCAGTTTTTCAGATATAACAGAGTAACAGTGGCTCCCACACGTGGGTGCCACTAGGCAGATTAACTAATTATATTCAGACCGATATTTCCATTAAAATAAAAATAAATGTTGACGTTCAAAGGTTAACTCAAGAAAACATTTAACAACAAAAACTTAGCTCTCTGTGAGAAGTTTTTGCTTAAAAGGAGAAAAGAAGAAAAATATATATATAAATAACAACATAGGTATAAATATAGCTATGTTTAATAGGTAAAAAATGGAAAAGACATTACATATAACAGTTAACATTTCAGTGTCATTGGTATTTAATACTTTTTATTCAGCCAGGCGAACATTTTTTCTTTTGCTAACCCTATTACGTATCCTTTTCTATTTAGATAGGTACCTATACGTAGATCGTATATAATTGAACCTATTACGTATTCCTTTGTATTTAGATAGGTAACTATATGTAGATCGTGTATAATTGAATATTTATTCAGTGAATAAATCCTACCTGTGAACAAAAAATACTCAATTATTTTCAGAAATCTAAAACGTAACCCATTTCTTATATATATTAGTATGGACTGGTTGTGTTAGTTCTCACTTCAGATCAATTTTCTACCAGATCCGTATCTGTCTCGATCACTACAGTGCTAATGCTAAGTCGGAATTCGCGCGGATTCTGATAACGCTATAATACTTAGAATCAATACTGGCCGAAGGTGAGGAGGCCTTAATGACCTGTCTCCTCATTACTCTGTTACTATTATTCCTGGTGATTTTATTACCTGCCTCCTTAAAAACAATTCCAATCCTTGAATTTACACATTCTTGCCCTTGATGCCACTCACTTTCAGCCTCACTGTACCCCCTCTCTTCTTCACTTAATGATAATACTGTGGAACGCACTTCCTTGTACGATAAGAGACAGTCCCACTCTTTTCGCTTTCAAAAACCGGGTAAAAGAGCACTTCCTCTCTCTTGTGATAGTTGTAGTATGTATTATTATTATTATATGTAAACTATCTGTACAGGTTTATGTATGTATTGATACTTATTTAATAGTTTAGTATGTACGATTATATGTATTTTATTTACCATATTTTATAGATATTTAATTTACTTATATGTATTTTATTATTGTTTAGATATTGTGCAGGAAATTTAGGTAGGGTAAAGGAAAAGGGTAGGCACCTTTCTTGATAAAATTTCCTGTCATGCCTTGGTTTGCTGGAAGAAATCTCTTTTTAAGATAAGCTCGCCTTTGTACATATTTTTTCCAATAGGTGGTGTGCCAATACTTTGAAAGTATAAGGGTACGTACGTACCTTAGTATTAGGATATAGGTTCTTATTTTAAAGCCACACTTTTTCAGTAATACATTAAAGAAACAGCTATCACAGCGATTAAAGTCCCTACTGAATTGCAGTATAGGCTCTGATATCTTAAGCAAATAGGGAATGCTAGTAAAACATAAAAATACCTTTAGGTACCAAAGATCAACATCTCATGCAAGTGCAAAAACTACAGATCATTCGAAACTGAGGCACGGCATTGCGTCAATCTATCGCTCTCCTGCCCGTGCTATACAAACAATCCATGCAAGCTGAGGAATTTGGACCAGTGCCATGTTATATTCTTTTGTTTATGGAAATAAGACTAGATAGCCCGTGTATCTGCCTGAGAGTTGTGTTGGTGATGTGGGTAGGCAATTTTGTTGATGTACGCGCGATGTTGGTCGCGACTTGCATGTTACTCGAGGACTTGTTACATATCCTCG
The DNA here is from genome assembly GCA_949825045.1 of Argyresthia goedartella. Lineage (NCBI taxonomy): Eukaryota > Metazoa > Arthropoda > Insecta > Lepidoptera > Argyresthiidae > Argyresthia > Argyresthia goedartella. Next base: position 21,763,359 of record OX463810.1, read on the forward strand.
ATCGATGCTACTTGTTTCGTTAAAATATTTCATAAGTCGGCACACAAGTAAGCAAGCATGTTTTCCATTTTTGGCACGTGTAATCAATTATATCGTTTTATCATGTGTAGTGTGCTAAAAAATTTGCTTATCTGCCCAAGAGTGAATTCCCTTAGAGAACAAGCTCTGAAATTAAGTTATGACTTCGGTAATTATCTGAAATTAACTTAACCCTTCTCCCTAAGGTTAGCCAGGTGGACTTAGATTTTATTTATTTATTATCGCACAAAATTACAGATTAATCCAAGTCGTATTATAAATTTCAAAGTAACCATTTACAATTAAAGTCTGGCCGCTGCGAGAATGCGATCCTGATAGTTCATAACTCATAATTTGTTTACATCTGCAATTAAAAGTATTGCTTATTATGTACGCATTAAGGAAATGTAAAAATCGCATTCTAAAAACGGACGAAGTTTAGTATTACATGACAGATAATATCACATAATTTTTCAAGTTAATTCAATTAAATTAATATGAATATCATAATCAATAACAATTGCATGCAAGAAGATAATTACACTATCTATTACAGCACTACCGTTGACAAAATCAAAACTTATACTAGAATGCCACAAGGCACTCAACAGGCTAGGTGAAAAAAACAAGGTCACAGTCCAGTGGGCAAAAGGTCACCAAGGTGACCAGGGCAACTGGGAGGCAGACAAGCTAGCAAAATTAGGGGCAGAAAGGCCAGCAATCGGCCCTCCACCATTCTCGCCCTTATCAGCGGAAGCTCTACGGAAAAGGCTCAGAGAAGCCACAGTACAGCAACAAAACCTATTATGGTCTAGCAGAGAAGACTGCAAAAACACAAAACTTTTTATAGATAAGTATAACCATTAATTTACGAATTACTTAATGAGACTGCCACGCAGTAAAATAAAAATTCTAACAGGCCTTATTACAGGCCATTGTACACTAAACAAACACTTGACAATTACAGGTGCAACGGACAGCCCCCTGTGCAGGGGGTGCATGGAAGTGGATGAAACAGTAGAGCACATGCTACTGGCATGTCCATCCACAACAGAAACCAGGATGGCTATCCTAGGTGGCACAACAAAAACCGACGAGCTCCTAGAACACCCAGGCCTCCTTCTCCATCTGGTGCAGGAGTTAGGATGGCTGAAGTAGATGTGCAGGCGAAGGGAACATGCACAAAGGCCCCGCTCCAGTGGGCCAGATGCAGGCGCTACACCCCCTTTTAGAAGATAGATCACAGCACTATCACAGAACCTGGCACACTCTCGCATAATATCCCTCCAAGCATCACCAAACAGATCATTCAGTCGTGCTGCAGCCAACACGGCGTTGAGGCTGTTCCTTGCCTGCACTAGCGGGGGCTGCCAGCGCGCCAAGGACTTGGATGAGTACTGGAACTCAAGAACCAAAAACAGTAAGGCAGTCGTGTTTCGACTCAATTTGTTAAGGGTCATGAGCTGGTTTGTCAAACTTGGTGTCATGAGCTGGTGATGGAATGATGACTTGGAGACAGTACTGGAACTTGGAACCAGGAATAAGAATGAAGTCTCCAAGAACCAATATTAGTTCATACACGACTGCTCTACGATTATTCTACATAGACTGAGGTACCAAGCTATTTTCGACGAGACGAACCGAATAAGTATAAGTAGGAAAAGTTGTCAGGTATGCCTTTGACAAATCCCTCATCCATCATCAAACTATATGATTATGTAAAGATACTATATTATACACTAAAACACACCTAATTTTATACTATATAATACCTTCACAGCAAAAAAAGTTGTAAGAAATCACTTTTTGCGTCTACGAGGTCGAGGCCGGCCGACTGACTGCGAGTAGAAAAGTGACGTCATCATAAGCCCGATACCATATTATATGACAAAACATACTTTTCGGAAATGGCCGATATGTTTTTGGTCATAACTTCGGTAATGATGTGACTACTAAATCGAAACAACAAAAGTGGTGTAATGTTCACAAACCTGGCTTTAATACGTAATAAGTGCTTCTTTTTGCAAAAATCCGATACCTTAGCCTTATACATTGAAGGGCAAATCAGGGATTTAAAAAAAAGTTTTCCGATCATGTGACATGTCTAATGAAAGGGCTTGTTGTGAAGATTTTAAATATTTATTTTTCATACAATTAAATACTTAGATAAAAAATATTTAAGCAAAAAGACCGATACTACTGATACCAAAATTTTGAAAAAAAAAGTAATATAGGTCTTAACTGCAATATTACAGGAACAATTTTGAGAAATATATGGATGGATGTGGCCTACTTGAGGAGCAAATCAGAATTTAAATAATCAAACTGTATCGTATGACATGTCAAATGAAAGGGCTTGTTGCGACGATCATAAAAATATATATACTTCATAAACTTTAAATACTTTAATACTACCATCTAATTTATCTATGTGGGGTCTTCACTGCAATTTGGTATCAATGGTTATTCCAAGAAACTTCGTATCATTTACTGTGTTGCTGTCTAACACTAAATTGGTCTCAACTTGCATGACATTTGGAAGTGAGAACTTATTATTAATTTGGACCATTTCAAGGTTAAAGACAATCATTAACATTAATTATCATTAATCATCAACATCATCAAAACCTTCTTTTTATCTTTAAATTTTGAACTCCGTTAATTATATAACAGGAATAAGAAAGGGCTTAATATGGAACCTTGTAGAACGCTAATTTCCACACCGGATCCATCAGATTTAACGCCATTGACTTCTGCCTTTCGAATTCTATTGCTTAAGTATGATCTTAGTAGATCCAACGCTTTATTTCTAACTCAGTAATGATTTAATTTCATTAGTAGCGTATCATGATCAACACAATGAAATGCCTTCGACAGATCGCAAAAATTGTCGATAGCATCCTGTTAATTAAGCCTCTCTTGGCCTGCATCCGTAGTTGATTTACCCCTATGGAAACCGAATTGTTTGGCGTAGAGTCGTTTTGTACGGTTGAAGTGAGAGAGCGTTTCATGAGGTCTGGGAAGGCTTCATCGTCAACACATTTTTTTTGACTGATATACCCCACAGGTCTTCAGTATTTTTTAGTTAAGTAATCTAAACGTTTTTACGATGTCCTGGGGATATATATGATTAAATTTCAAAAACCTGCATTACTGACACTAATGCTGTTTTAACTCTGCTTCACATGGAGATGGATTTTATTTTTATTTTCTTAGGGAAGCTTACAGCTGTAATTTTTACATAACATTGGAAATGGCATACTAAAAGCTAATTACAGGCATATGGTCGTCTAAATAATAACAGCACGTAACTTAGTTCTTAAAATAGATTAAATCTGTTCACACAGAAGGGAAGATTTTAAGGATTATACTGCTCGCGCACTCCTCCATCTACGTTACCACGACTCGTTACAAACCTACTAATGATAGTATTACCTAGTGATTGAACGCTGCTTTTAAAAATATCAATGTCCTGATCATCATCGATATTAGTTTAGAAGAGACGATTAAATGTCGAGCAGGCTCTGACGAGATTTAGGCGCACTGTTGTGATTAAGGGTTCATTAGTGAAGAATGTTTCGTAAGCTCGAGCTACCACAGAACGTTGGATTAAACAACATCATTATTATATTTAAGCAGAAATAATTGTCTCTTGGCCTTTGCTAGTTTCATGTATTTTTCTATTAATTTGTAAAGCTTTTGCAGTTCGACATATCAGATATGATGCTTTGTGACATAAAGATCATTAATCAACCACGATATGTCAAAGAATAGAAGTTCGATTTGTCAGAAATTAAAATCTGTCAAATAGAAAGAAAAAATATAGATAAAAATATTTTAAACTTGAAATTGGTCATTATATATTGGTCAACCCAAATTAAACATTAGAAATGAATTCCTCTCATCCTAGAACCTATGAAAAGTGAATTTACTCAAGATTTTGTGTCTTATTAGAAGCCCAAATATTGGATCAAGACGGACGTACGAAAGCATTTTTGCCCAAGCTGAAAGGAGATACTTTGGTCGCTCGGTCAAAAACTAGCCTTCATTTCAGTAACGAGATAAAGTAGCAACAGCTTGACTTTGAGTGTCAGTAAAACTTCGAGTGCGCCATATACTCCAATCTAGGTATGTAACTACCGCAGACCACTCTGTCGATGCTAAGAGGTGTTGACTACAGGCATCTGCTACTAATTTATGGTAACTGGAGCTAATGAATCTCTATAAGTGATGGTACGGTTTTCAATTAGTACTTTTATTTCTACAGTGCCAATAGAAATAGATTTCTGTTGATTATCTCAGTATAACACCCGACTTAAATACAGCTTTCGTTATTGTAAATAGTTATGTATACCTATGTGTTGTAAGAACTAACTGCCTTTTTTTACTCGTTATGCCTAAAGTGTTATATTATAGATCTGTGTTACAAATTACTTTCCACGTTTCTTTTACATGGTACTCCAGAAAGGTGCATTAAAAAATGAGGGCATGTTCTTTTACGATACCTTTCGATTGGAGTCTGATACCTATTACCACCAACATATGATTATCCATTTGTTAGAAACGTTGTTGTTAAACTACTGCTGCTACAATCAGTGCGATTCACAGGTGTCAAAACCAACTAAGGTAGTAAACCGACAACCTTGAATCCCACAACTCTTGTGCGGTTTTCAAAAGATTCCGTTTTCAAACACACTTTTTGACCGAGCGACGAAGCGTTCAGCTTGAGAAAAATGCTTACGTATGTCCATCTGTCCGGATTGCTGCCCGGATTTCACGCTGTTCTCCTCTACAGGTCGCATTACGTAACCGATTCTCGTGAAATTTTGGGCAGGTTCGATAATTATATATTTTTTTTGTCGATTCAGTTTTTACATTTTTTACAAAATGGCAGATATATGGTGTTGAAAACGTAAAATAAGACATATTAACAACCGGCTTGCCGGATTTTAAAAAATGAGGTGATGTTGGATTCACAGAGACTGCGAGAGTGACAAAGGCTATATAATTTTGGTGAAAAATAAAAAGGTTGGATTTTAGATAGCCATATGCAGTTTACAAAGTTATTAGTGCGGCTACTTTCATACTCCGTGTAGGTAACTACGTACATTTTATGTTGTAAGAATGTTGTATTTTAGGACTCGCGAAACCCTGCCCTGTAGTTTAATTAGTTCCTGTTGCGTATCGTTTTAGATAGTGGTTTTTAAATTGCTCAAATGGCAATTTCATAATCTCCAGATATATCCTGTTGTAGGAGATAATGCATTGACACTTATGTAAAAGAATTGCCAACTTTCGCGAGTCTAAACATCGGGATACAACTAGTCAGAGTCTAGCTGTCTTAGCTATATCGTAGAATTTGATCATTTCGTGAAATAGCCAACCATGGATTGATCATTTCATGAAGTGGACAACCATTTCATATAGTCAAATATGACCATATGACCAGAAAGGGTTGAATTTCACGAAAACAGGTCTTTTTAAAAGCATGAGGCCGGGGGTGAGGGGTTGGTAGAAAAACGTAAATTTCGTCGCTCGCGAGGTTTACAGCTCAGAGCCACTAGTTAAGTTGTGTAGCCTCCAAAATCGGTGCCACTGTACATATTCTATACTATCTCCTGTTTAAGAGTTCCGTACCCGAAGGCTAAAGCCGTTACTAAGCCTCCGCTGTCCGTCAGTCAGTCCGTCCGTCTGTCACCAGGCTGTATCTCATGAATCGTGATAGTTAGAAGAAATGACATGAATGACAAATGAAAATTAGACAGATGAAATTTTCACAGATGATGTATATCTGTTGCCGCTATAACAACAAATACTAAAAAACAGAATATAATAAAAAATTTAGGGGGCTCTCATACAAACATTCTTTCAATACCAAATACAAACTTATGAATGCACCTGGATACGTACATGAACATGATGGAGTTTGAAAGTAGCCGCACCAATAACTTTGTAACCAACATTTTGCTATGTAAAAGTAAAGTCCAAACTATTCACTCCACACCATCCCTACCATTGTACGGTGGTACGGAACCCTTCGTGCGCGAGTTAGACTCGCACTTGACCAGTTTTTAATAGATAACAATAACAACCATTATCCACATGCCTATTTTACTAGCGTGATAATTTTCAAAGAATTGGTTCACTATCTACCTAGAATTTTAGTTGGTGAATTTAAGTGGTAAATGAACGCAAGCTATTAAGCATATTCATGATGTTTAGATGTTAGTTACGTCCATGTTACGTCGCTGTTTCTGGTTCCCAAGACACAGGATATCCCAGTATGGGGCCAGAAGCAATGTATGTGCCTGTATATAATTGCATATGATTATTCCAATATTTATTATATAAGCTAATAGATTACATCTGATAGATGACTGCTAATGCACAGAAGTTGTTAGAAAATATTTCAAGATACACACGAAATTAAATCCATTGGTATCCCGAAAAGTATCTGAACTGTGGTAACTGGCACCCTAGTATATGCCAATATTAAATTGAGTAAGCTAATACATGTAAGACTGCAAATTTACAGCATCAGTTTTTGTTCCGTTGTGCGACGAATACTTTCGGTTGTGCAGACACAAAGAATTTTCCTTAACAACATTCCATAATTCCATAATAACAAAACCTATTCCATCCATACTCAAAAGCCGTCATTCATAATTTCCTGACCATGCCTCATTCCATATCTACCCCTCCTAGTCGTACCGTCATGCAACTAAATTCCATACCATGAAACTTTTCAATAGGAAGATAACACCTTTATCAATATCTTCTCAATAAGGAACTAATACCACAGCAAATTATCCGCTGGGTACGTGAGTAGTCTGTTAAGTAAGTTAAGTGTCGGCGACGTGGACGTACCGTGACGCGGGCGAGTTGTAGGAGAGGCTCGGCGTGGAAGCTGTGAAGTCATCCTCCTTCCTGCGACCTCCGCCGTGCTCCTTGTAGTCGCGGAAGCAGCGCTTGCACCGCGTAGGCCAGCGCGTCTGCGGGTGGAAACCCAACGGGCACAGCGGGTCACCCTTCGCCAAAGGGTACAAGTGATGCATCACTCAGACTTATATACTCTCAACACACTATCAAATGCACTAGAACGTAAATGCGATAAAACACAAATTGTTTTGTTACATCACACTTCCCGGTCGGACGAAAATCCAACACTGTTGCAGCCACTTTTGAAATCACCGACTCGGTCCGCGTTTTCAGATTCTGTTTGAACGTTGGACACACCACTAGATTCAGCAATAAAACAAATATCTAAATGGAATGATCTTTACGATCTAACGCTATAAATAATAATTTATTTAACTAACAACGTGCCCCGGCGCTCGCGTGTCTGCGAAACAGTAGCAATAAAAATATCCCGCTGCTAGCGGTGAGCCGGGCGACCTATATCAGCACCAGGACTCGCGGAACTATTTCGACTCTGTGAAAACTGCGTAGTGTCGGAGTGGGTTGTGGGAGTGGTTTTTAGGTGGTTGAGGGAGACACCCGGCTTTTGAGAGTTCACTTTCAGTGAAGATGTGTTCGTTCGTGGTTCGTGTTCGCGATGTGTCGGTGAGGCGACGGTCCAGGCACTGGCGCGCGCGCGGGCAGCGAGCCAACAACACTCCGTAGCTCCAGGCTGCCGCCGCCCGCCGCGCTCACTCTACACAGCGGCGTGCACGAGACGTCTCACTCAACAGAAATAAATCCGATCCGTAGCCACAAGAGTACCTACAGATCTCTCCACTTCGATGGGTTAATTATTACGCCAACCTTAGATAAGCTTTCAAAATCCGCTTTTCGCCTCTATAATTCTTTAGCAGACTTAACTTGATTACGCTATAAAAGTTGGACTCCGTAGAGTAGTACTTCAAAATTTTGTTGAAGCAATGTCCAGAGTTCCCGCTGCCGCGAGGTGCGTTCACTGCAACCGCGGCAACCGTAGCATCATTTATCTCTGACATCTTTATAGGAATTTCTATTGCAATTAACAAATGGACCAATCTGAACTCGATTACTTTGATTATTATAAATGAGTTGTCTTTTGTAGCGATTATGATGGAAGATATGTTAATTTTATTTGTATTGCGATTGAAATTCCTAGATGTCACAGATACGTACAGATGTAGTGAATAATCCTTTCCTTTCGTATTTTCTCGGAAATGTTCGTTTTTACATATTGTCGTTTTTGTCTTGCGTATTTGACATTTGACATTGATAAATAAAGTATGCGATTTATTTGATACCTACACGTAATTTTATAACACAGTAATTCATAGACACATCGGCACCATTCGGGTGTTATCGTTGTTCCGAGTTTTGCCGATAGGAAAGGATTATTCACTACATCTGTAATATGGCTACCGTATTGCCATCCGACGCGACCGCCATTTGCAATCAATGAATTTTAAAGACGTCATCCGCACCAAACGGAAAAGAAAACCCTCGCCGTCATTGCCGACAGTCCGAAGAGTCCGCTCCGTGTGCGGTCTCCCTTGTATGGCAAACCATACAAAGAGTGCTTAAATCTGATGCGGTTAGCGCCTTGCGTTCGATATAGGCCTGTTTTTACGCCTAACTTTTCACTCTACCCTGCTCCCATTCAGCTAAAGAATGTACGTTCAACTATGGGTTTTAGGTTGTGCTCTGTAGATATACTTTACCTAGCCGAAATAAGTTAGCAAACATAGATCGGTGTAAGCGAGCTTGCCGCACACAGAGCACAACCTAAAACCCATACATTTGAATGAACATTCTAGCTGGTGCTGCAGTGGCTTTGTTTAAGTCAGCTACTACCTTTAAGATGTTATTGTGCCTACAATTTAGATTTGTGCTATCGATGTGGCTTAAGTCTTAGGGAGTACGGCGCAGGCCCGACTGCAATAAATAGCGCACGCGTCTCTTAGCACTTCCTTCCGAAATAGCCCTCGCTGTAATGTGTGCGCAGTACATTCTGCCTACTCGAGCTCTCTTCTCTTTCTTCAGTACCTATACCTCGACTACATTGCCGAATCAACATGACGCAAATGGGCGATTATTGTGAATGGACGTTGACGTCGGCGGCCTACATGCTTCCGTTATTCTATTTTACATGTTTATGAAAATTTCCCAAAATACGTAACGGATTCTAAAATTAGAAAGACTAACGCTTGTGACGTAATACTTTTTGTATTATTTTCGGAGTATTATAGATCTTAAACATTAAATATACAGACTCTTATTCTTATAATATACGGTAGACAGATTATAATGTAAAAGTTGTTGTTGTCATGGTTACGTTGAATTCGTGGCTATTTGTAGAATGTAAAGTTATTATGAAAGGGTTATTAGAGTGGTGTATTCGTGAGCGATCAGCAGAAGTCTCCCTGGTCCAGTGGCTCATCCTCCTTCTTATCATAGACCAGGGTTTTGTAGATGACCTCTTCGAAGTGCAAGGCGTTGAGTCCTTTCGGCTCCGCGACTTTGATCTTTACATCTCCGGGATAGAGGATCTCTCCCTTGTTCTTCGTGCACCCCATCACGAGGGACTTCTGGAGTTTGTCGATGCACGGAATTTCTGAAATGTGAAGATATTTTAACTATTAAGGCCCAGTTCTGGCTGTTGAGGTGATGGGCGCCGCATTCGCCCGTCGTCTTCTGGCGGGGTAGCGGAACTGGCGGGATAGCGGGCGGCGCGGAATAGCATCGGGCCGGCCGGATACTTAAAAAATTAGGTGTTTTTTCGAATTTTCTGAAAAAATGAAATAAGCTCATTGATAAAATTGAAGGATTAATACGGAGCTGTAAAAGAGGAAAATTTAGGTATAAAAATTATGAGAAAACTCAGTAATTTTATATTAAAATTATTGAATCTCCTTATAAATATAGACTATGTTCAGGATTTTTTACGATCGAGCCAAATTAATCCAATCGCGTAACCATATAGTATTTAAACTAGATTATCTCTTTGTGAAGAACATATAATTTTTTGAGACATGAATTAATTGGCATTTTTTTTGCCAAACCTCTCTCTTCAGTGGTTATGTGTGATCTTGGGCCTTAAGGTTCGAGTCCTGGTGGGGGCAAATATTTGTTTGATGAGAACGGATCTTTGTACCCTAGTCATGGTTGTTTATCTATCTAAGCATAATATTTATCCATATAGGTATGTGTATCGTTGTCTGTGTATGTGTAAGGTTGTGTCGCATCTGTATTATGTAGGTACCTATGTAGTTTGATATAAAATTTAACCTTACGTTTAGCCAGATCATAACAATGTAAGCGTTGCATCAAAACTTGTAAAATTATCGAAGCTCTTTTCCCAATACGGCCTGTATCCTGTGTATATGTCAGCAAAATCTAATCTTGAAGAGTATTAGCCCAACTCTAATGTTGATACTAAGTTAGTAATGCACCTGAAGTGACAACTTTCTTGATCGGCGTCCCAAGCGAGGCCTCTATGACGCGAATGTCTTGCACCAGCTGTCGGAACTCTTGAGGCGTCAGCGAGCACACGTGGTCGGTGCCCTTCAGGGTCTTGTCCAGTGTTATGTGCTTCTCTATAACCTGATAATAAGGGAATGAGATTAATTTATCGTTCGACTAAAGTACTATCTCAATACGCAACTCAATCGAGACTACTGCAAAATAATTAAGTATACCTACTTTACTGATAGAGATAGGGCTGTCCTTTAATGCAATGATGCAATAAAGTACAGGCCTATCTCTGTCGTATGAACATAGTGATGGACTTTATTCTTTCATTATTCGTAACTTTTATGTTAGTAGTGTAATTCAAAGGGACATCATGAACTCATAAGAAAATTACATGTATTCGGTATTATGACGCAATAGTTGAACATTGACAACTAACGAGAAAACTCCTATTGTATCAGATTCTGCAAGTGGTGTAATAAAGACAAGCATCATCAACTTACTTTAGCGCCCAAAGCAACGGCTCCCAACGCAACGGCCGTACCGACCTCCTGGCCCGAATACCCGACAGGAATATCAAAGGTGTTCTTGTAATCTTGAAGAACTGTCAAGTTGCAATCTTCATACGGGACAGGATAAGCAGAGACGCAGTGCAGGAGACAGAACTGTTTGTGCGAAGCTGATATTATATCGTAAATGGTCTTGACGGCGGTTTTGTCCACCATTCCGGTGCTGATTATAAGTGGGATGTTCTTGGAAGCCGCGTATTTGAGGAACAGCAGGTTGTTGGAGTCACCTGATCCGATCTTGACAAATGGTACCTTCAGGTTGACTAGGAAATCAAATGAGACCTGGAAATTCAGAAAAAAAAGTTCTCGGCGACATAATGTAAAATTATCAGGATGACATGAGCTGAACGCACTTGGATAGTACATTGATAGCGATAGCTGAACGCCACTATCTTATTTTATATTGAAAAACCTTTAGAGGACTTTCGAACTTCCCCTTAGCTTACTTTTCAACACATATCTATAAGCGAGATTCTATCAAAATGCAGGTCTACCTGACGCCAACTTTTGGCGCCAGAGTGCCGCCTGGAGAGAGTAGCGGCGCATGGGACAAGAGAAACGCATACATCGGCGAGAGAGAGATGGTGGCCTCGCTCAGGAGCTAAGAATTTTTGCGATATCTGTAAATATGTACGTGTAAAAAGTATGTCGGTATAAAGGTAGCTTACCATATCCATAGCGGAAGCTGTGAACAGAATGCCGACCTCCTGAGCATATTTAAACAGCTCCCTGTACTGGGTCTCATTGAACTCCAGGTGCCTCTTGTGGTCTCCGTAGGTCTTGCCCCAGGAGTTGACATTGTCGTACTCCTTGGCTAGGTACTTCTTCGTAAACTTCTCGTTTAAACATGTCTTCTGGAATTTAACGCAGCTAGCACCGGCCTCCTGAATTGATAAAGCAAATAAATTAGTGTAACGGAGATATTTAGACACCTACCTAACTTTAAGTGTCATTATGCCTATTTATAGCTACGTTCAGGTAATATTAGATAGTTACTCTTACTTTTATGTATTGTTTGTCACACAACTACATCGCTCGCTGTTATCATGATAGGTATTTATTTAAAGTTGACAACTTGACAGGTCATAAATAAAGAAGATAGAGTGCAGAGTACAAATACTCGTAAAACGCAGCAAACTAGATAATTAATAAGCAATGATGTTGCTTACTCGTCTTACAACTTACAAAAATATCTAGTTCCTTGTTGCATTATAGCTCTTTGTTCGCACACATAAACAATAACAAACACAGCTAACCCACTGATGAGACACAACGAAAAACTATAAAAAGAACAAACTCCAGAGCACTTACCTTGGCTGCTTTTATTAACTTTTTTGCAATCTCAATGTCACCTTGATGATTTTGTCCTGCCTCAGCGATTATAAAACACGGGTTCTGCCCACCGATCCTGATGTCGTCTGTTACTTTGACTTCCACCATTTTTGATTCGATTTATTCCATAAAAGTGGTGTCTGTGGAACCGGCACGCGGCAAACTGGATATGAGAGGCGAGTTTTTTTTATACCAGCGAAGGTTTGTCGACCTCACGACAAGATTGAATGAATAAGGTCAATTGTATAAAAGCGAGTAGCTCGGTAGGCACCCGCCACACTAGTGCTATGCTAGCTCGCGCCTGCGCCGCGCCCGTACCAGTCTTGCATGATAAATTGATAAAAACCAGTATTCTCCGACGCTCGCAGACGATTATGTCACTCTAGTCAACAAAACACTACTGCAAACGTGGAATGTAAAAACATTTAATAAATACATTTATGCTTATAATACAATATACATTTGTACATTCGTTTTCCTTATTATTAAATAGCACTTGTAATCAAAGGTTAAAGATCGCACGCCGCGATATGAACAATGTCTTTGTGATTTTTGAACCTATCACCCAAAGCGCGGTTCACCCTGGACTCAGTCGGCTTTCCCAGGTAATTGGAGATGTACCGGCCTGCTCCGACCAGCTTGACTAGATCCACGTCAGTGTTGAGTCCGAGGCCGTATAGGAAGTAGACGAGGTCCTCGGTAGCCAGGTTACCGCTGGCTCCCCTTGCGTAAGGACACCCTCCAAGGCCCGATATAGAAGAGTCCACCGTTTTAATCCCAAACTGCAACAAGGATTTTCGTTCTTTTCAATTGTTCTCTAACGCAGTAGACTTTTATGATTCAAATCAGCTGTTAGCAACAGTCTTGTTTACCTTCAGACTTTACCTTTATTAAGTAGACCTACATATATACATATTTATCGCTGAATACTAGATAAGGCTCGAGATAAGTAGTTATCATTGTCAATAATATGTTATTCTTTCGTCCAGCTGACGCACTCGACTCTTTGTAATGTGGAATAATGAAACGGAAATCTTTTGACAAAGTAAATAAGTATTCCTTTATTTATAAAATCAGATTTAATGTATTGCTTAGCAACTGTGCTGTTCTAGAACGAGTAGTTCCGCTCCAAATACAGATGACATTTAATGAGCTGACCATATTTTGGGTGATGATAGTATCCATCATTATGAACAACTTTCCCCAAGAAATAAATGTTGGCAAACTACGTAGATGACATTATGGTGTAAATGGTTTTTATTTTTTTCTCGCAAACCATATTATTGAGAGAAGTTCTTATTGCATACCCTGGGAGCTCAAAATCATGCCTTAATACGCTGCGAGTTTCAACTCTCTTCTCGGACTTTGTACTGCTGGTGGTTTTATTTACGTTTCTTTATCCAAACCGCTTGAGCTTAAATTCTGAAATTTCGTATTTTAGGAGAATTGGTGCCGCGTTATCTATGATTTTGTAGGTATTGGTATAAAAACCCAGATAGGAATACCTATACCTACACCTTAGTTGAAAAAAAGAACACAAAAAACGGTCAAATGCGAGTCGGACTCGCGCACGAAAGGTTCCGTACCACCGAAAAAAATAACTGGATTTCCTTAATTGTGCACTCCCTATTTAAACCATACATTGTTTTATAGTTTTCCTAGAATTAGGATAAATTAAATATAGTTATTGCTCATTTTTTCACTGTCACTTAAATAGGGAATCCTCTGAAAAATCCTTACATGATAGCAATCAACTTGCACGTTGTGCGCTAACTACGCAACGCTGGTTTATGGACAATTTACGCCAGTTTCTCTTCGGATTACCAACTATGGGATGTTTTAGAGGAGATAGCCAGCTCGAAGTTTATCAAAAAACCAACACGTTAAAGCGTAACTTGGTGGCAGCATCGGCTTTTATACCTCTGAAAACAGGTGCGTGGCAAGACAGTGGTGTCGCCCGACCGATTGAAGAAGTATTTATGCTAACGGTAATCTGTATAATCCGCTTTTCTATACAATCCCTACGCAATGTATAGAATGCCTTAAACGTGTAGGTAATGTATGAAATATAATTTACTTAATTCTTTGCCTAGGTATTCTAAACAATACCGAATGCGCAGCCGATAATGTATGTAAAAGCGTAAAACACTGCAGTAGTTTAGGTTGAACATATAAGAACAACAAAAATACTTAAAACATAAACTTAAGTAAAAATAAAATATTTCAGTGTTTTGCTGTGTTATCAGTATTTTTGATGTGCGGTTTAATATTTCCCTTTATTTTACATATTGCCGGTGCCCAAGCAGGTACCTACTCTATGCAATCCCTATGAATTGTATACCTAACCTAGGTAAAGTAAGTAATGGACATTGATATTAATAATATTTCATACATTGCCGGAACTCCCCAGGTATTTTATTCATTGTATATTATTTTATTATAGAAAATGCCTGCATTATACAGATTGCCGGTAACATTTACTTAAAACACAAAATACAGACAGACAGACAGACATGACGAAACTATAAGGGTTCCTTGTTTCTCTACGGAACCCTAAAAACCGAACTCTATTCAGGCCACAGTGAAACAAATACAGGAAAGGGGTGTAATGTGGCCCCCCAGTTTTTATTTCCTTTATAAAATATTGTTTTTTATGTCTAAAGACTCTTTTTAGGGTTCCGAACCCGAAGGGTGCCAAACGGGAGTCTATTACTAAGCCTCCGCTTTCCGTCTGTCCGTCCGTCTGTCACCGGGCTCTACCGTATCAACCGAAATAGGTAGAGAGCTGACATTTTCACTGCGGGTGTATTTCTATTGCCGCTATAACAACAAAAATTAAACATACAGGTTTTCAAGAATTAAAATAAGTACACATACATGAAATTATTGATATCGCCATTGGCCATTTTATTAGCCAATTTGTTTTATTTGTTTATAGGTGAAAACTGGACTCTCCCGATCTTATCGGAAATGATCTTTAATTGCAGGTATTGAGTTTTGTGCTTAGTTATTTGTCATTATACGATTAATAGTTGCCCATTCGAGTTATAATAAAAAATATTAAGTTTTTTAACACATTTGCTTTATTTCAGCAAATCAGTAACTCAATTTCAATCCACTTACGGTTTCAATGAGCGAAGAGTTTCGTTAACCTGAGTATATAGTTCAATAATTACGTTCAAAACTATTTTTGAATATTTCAATGTTGAACGGCGACGGCCTTGAATGTAGTCCCTACCTATTTCTTTTTATTATTAAAATTAAAAAGGTATACTAGTACAAAAGATTGCCGTTTTACGTTTTTCCGTGTTCAATGGTATGGAACCCTTTGTGTGCGGGTCCGACGTCATAATCGCACTTGACCTTTTTTATAGTGCAGGTAATTGAATAAGTTAACGACGGTGTTTGGTACATTAAATAATTCCATAGATTATAAAAAATATTTTTATTTAATTTAAGTATCAGTTTAACCTATTTTTTAAAAAGTGGCCAAGTGCGAGTCGGACTCGCCCATGAAGGGTTCCGTTGTAGCAAGTAATTATGTGACTGCATGTTTGTGTTGTGACTTTGTTTTTCATAGTGTTTGTATGTATGACAAAGTTATTTTTGCGGTTTTTAATAAATGTTTTATATCCTAAAAACTTCTTATTTTATTTCGTTTAAACCAAGACCTCATGTGACCTTTGCTGGTCTTCAAGCAGTAGATTACGTATCGTTTGGTCACTAACACGAGTCCCCGTTGTCATCCGTAGGCGATTTTGTAACTTACGTGCCGTCACAGAGCGTCTCGACGGGCACTCAATCGGATGTAGCGATCCTCTTGTGTCGTAGTCGCTCGCACCCTGCCCGATCCAGGCCTTCTTGCAACACTGCCAGTCTCTTGGAACCGATCCCACACATTTTGGATGGCTCGGCGAGAGAAACCCAACGAAAAAGCTACAGACCGCTGTGAATGACCTTCAGCAATCAATGTAACGGCTCTGGTGGCAGTAATGGTATCCATATGCCTTCGTTGACGTGGCATTATTAACAAAAGATGTTAAAAGAAGCAAAAGATGGACAGAAATAGTTTTTTAACAGAATAAAATTGTGATTCCATCTGAAAGGAATTTGACCTGAAACTCGTTTTTTTTATTTGCTTCAATTTCTGGCCAGCTGTAAGACTTAAACACCAGCATTAAAGAGGTTGGATACTGAAGGAGGCCGGACATCATTAATTAGTCACTTATTAATTAGTTTACATCTAAAAATTTACTCAAAAACAGAAATATGAAAGTGGCCCTTATTTTCTTTTGAGTAGTATATACACAGTCAGGTCATAAGTTCTGTCACACAATAAAAACTTTTGAATTTAGAACGCTGGCCACAAAGAAGTTTATTGAATTCGAATTTCGAATTTTTCATGAAAATAAAAATGTGTACTTTTTAGAATTTTCCTCATTTTTAAATATGGAGTGGACACTTAAAGAAGACCGTGTCGCATTTATTGCGTTGCATCTTTGCGGTTACGCACCAATTCAGATTTTCGACTTACTGAAAAATTTGAATATAACCAAAAGATTCGTTTATCGTACCATAAAACGATACAATGAAGACTCTAGTGTAGATGACAGGTCAAGAAGTGGTCGCCCTCGCTCTGTTAGGACTCCAGCAGTGATAAAAGCTGTGAAGGCGCGAATTCAAAGAAATCCCATACGTAAGCAGAAACTGTTGGCCCTTCAGATGGGGTTAAGCAGGACCACGGTGAAAAGGGTGTTAAATGAAGACTTAGGGCTTAGGGCATATCGAAGAAAAACAGGATATCGTTTGGACGCTCGTTTAATGGACCTGAGACTGAAGAGATGCCGCGCTTTGTTGAAGCGGTACGCGGGAAAAAAGCATCGGGAAATTCTTTTTTCGGATGAAAAAATTTTCACCGTGGAAGAGAGCTACAACAAACAAAATGATAAGGTGTACGCACACAGCAGTGAAGAAGCGAGCAACCGTATTCCGCGTGTCCAATGAGGTCATTTTCCATCCTCGCTCATGATTTGGTTGGGAGTCTCTTATTGGGGCTTAACTGAGGTACATTTTTGTGAGAAAGGCGTAAAAACGAATGCATTTGTGTATCAAAATACAGTCCTCAAGAACCTTGTGGAACCTGTTTCTCATACCATGTTTAATAACAGGCACTGGGTATTCCAACAAGATTCTGCACCAGCTCATAGAGCGAAAAGCACACAAGAATGGCTGGCGGCGCGTGAAATCGACTTCATCCGGCAGGAAGACTGGCCCTCCTCCAGTCCAGATTTGAGTCCGTTAGATTACAAGATATGGCAACACTTGGAGGAAAAGGCCTGCTCAAAGCCTCATCCTGATTTGGAGTCACTCAAGGCATCCTTGATTAAGGCAGCCGACGATATTGACATGGACCTCGTTCGTGCTGCGATAGACGACTGGCCGCGCAGAATAAAGGCCTGTATTCAAATGCGCGGGGGTCATTTTGAATAAACTTTATTACCATAAGAATCTAGGTTTTATTAAGTTCATTTTGCTATATAAATGTTTACATAAATAATAAACATGTCTAAATTATTTCATATTGCACATGTGACAGAACTTATGACCTGACTATGTATACATGTGAACATTTCACTTGAGTCCACTAGAGTGGTAGTTATCGGGAGGGTAGTCCCATAAGTGGCCAGGTACGAGTCGGACTCGCCCATGAACGGTTCCCTTGTAGCAAGTAATTATGTGACTGGATGTTTGTGTTGTAGCTTTGTTTTTCATAGTGTTTGTATGGATGACAAAGTTATCTTTGCGGTTTTTAATAAATGTTTTATATCTTAAAAACTGCTTATTTTATTTTGTTCAAACCGATTATCGTTGAAAGTGTGTATTGAGATACTCTTAGTTTAAAAGTTAGAGGAGGTGGACACATTGTTCCACTTTGGAAGGGTCTGTCTCTTTAATGATTTACTTGGTGAAAAAATGGTTCGAGAAACCTGAACGTCATTTTTAAAAACCTATCTATAGACACCCCACAATATAGGTTTGATGAAAAAAATATTTTTTGGTTTCAGATCCATGGCCCTCCTTAATTATTTAAATTTTTCAATTTTTGTATAAAAATCATAAAGCGGTTCACAGAATAAATCTACATACCAAGTTTCAACTGTGTAGTCTTAAGAGTTTCTGCATAAAGTTGCTGTTACATACGGACGGAGGGACAGACAGACTTGACGAAACCATAAGTCAAATCAAATCAAATCAAATTATTTATTGCAAGTGGGCAAAATAATGCACTTTTACAAGCCAAACACTTAATTAAGTCTCATGTACATGGAAAAAATAATAAGGGTTCCTTGTTTCTCTACGGAACCCTAAAAATTAAAGACGCTGTACGAGTTCAACGCGCAACGTTATGACTTTCGTAAATATAGTGTTAATGTTAAATTTCTTGAGTCAGCTGAGTGAGAAAGTCCACATTTTCCCGTTTATGGTAGAATCTACTTATTTGCAAAAATCGCACACATATTAGTCAATTGACATGCTGGCATGATGCGCCCACATGCCACAAATTAAACATTTTATCTATTCATACACATAAAAAATAGATATCTTAGGCATGCAAGAAACCATGATGGTAATTTGGCCCCCGGGGCCAGTTTACCATCATCTTGGGGGAGCTGAATTTATTGTCAAAACACGTATTTATAAAACAAAAAAGAAAACGTTCTAAATAAGTCAAATAAACAAAGGCACATAATGTTACATTTATACCTTAATAACTATTTGGCACCACTTCGTTAGAGGTTTACTCACCTACCCGGGTCCCTAGCAGCCTTAACCAATTTCTATTGGTAGAGTTACTAAAACATAATTGGAGTAGGTATTAAGTTTTAATAACTCTAGCTAAGGTTAGGTAACCTAGCTCCTCTAGCTTAGTGATAGGCGATGGAAGGTCACTGATATGCACTAATAAGGGAAGCGTGACAAAGTCCGCGCTCGTGACAAAGGTCAATTCAACCTAGCTAGACCATATAGGGAGGTAGGGAGGTACTGGAACAGTGCATAGGGACGGATGAATAGATTAGTTCCATGCGGCCTACTATCAGTCAAAACTCAAGTGGAATAGAACAAAATGTTTAGAGTACTATAGGTAAATATTTTTAAAGATAATAATTACAAGGTACCTAAATGGAATATGATCCAGTACTTACCAAAAGGTAGATTCTCAAGAAGGAATTGTGTGTAAAAATCACAGTACCGAGTAAGATCGAGCTATACTCCACCACGCTTGCTCAGTGCTATTGGCCAACCCAACCCGCCTATCAGGAATTATCAAGATGCCCTATGAGGGCCTTAGACAAAGCAATACAACTAGTACAAAGCAATAGCGACAGTAGGCTGCACCATTCGACAAACCGGATATGTTTTTGTAAACCGTGACTTGAATTTTCATTGGGCGACTCTGTAAATGCCTATAACATCAGTATCAGACCAGATGATTTTTGCAGTCCGATACACATCCGCGCTCTTGACTATACGAGTAAAGTCCAATTCAGGAGCTGCCGACTAGGGTCACTACCGATATAGAAGTAAAGGTACATACCTCCAGCCCAGCCAGCAGATTCGAAAGTCCCTGTCCGTACGTATCGTGGAAGTGCAGCGCAAGCTGCGTGGGCGCCGCCACAGTTAGCACCTCCGCCAAGAGTCGCCGGACTGAGCCGGCGGTTCCGACGCCGATTGTGTCGCCGAGGGAGACTTCGTAGCAGCCCATGTTGAGTAGCCGTTCCGTTATCTATGGGAAAGTTATCAGCTTTTAACTCAAATGTCGATTGTATTCCCAATAAGGACTGACTCCAGTTTGTAAGAGTGGGTGCAGGGGATACGCACAAATGCCCCGCTCAAGTGACCCAGCACGGAAATGGTAATGTTCACCAACAGGCACAATCTGGGCAACTATCGCCCACCCAGGTTGTTTGGTATAGAGCTTCAATTTGCTGCTGAGGTAAAGTATCTAGGTGTAATACTAAATAGCAAGCTGAATTGGCGCAAACATCTGAATAACAAGATTGATAAAGCGACTGTCACATTTTGGCAGTGCCGAAGAATGGTAGGTAAAACCTGGGGGCTAACCCCGAAAACTACCCTTTGGCTGTAATCAGCTGTCATCGGACCGATAATAAGCTACGGCGCGATAGTTTGGTGGCCACGAACCAAATTATTCACTGTTGAAGCTAAACTACAACGACTCCAGAGGCTGGCTTGCATGGCAGCAACGGGATGCATGAGGACCACACCCACTGCGGCCTTGGAAGTCATACTGGATCTGCGCCGCTTCATCTCTTCATCAAGCAAGAGGTGGCTACAACTGTGGTGCGTCTTAAAAAACTCAACCTATGGAGACGTACTAGAATAATACTCGATGAGTACATAAGTAAGGAGCCGCTATAAGAAGCGGCGACTGACAGGATACGCAAGCAAAATATGTCTTCGACAAAAGATATAAAATACAACTGCATGAAGACCCTTGGGAAGGCCACTATCAAAGAGAACTAAGGATTTTCACAGACGGTTCTAAAACAACCCCAGGTCCAGGCGCCGGGGCATTCTCGGAAAATCTAAACATGAGGAAATCAACATCATTAGGTGCCCACAACACCGTCTTCCAAGCCGACTGCATGGGTATTATAATGGCTACTGCAGTTATTGCAGAAAGAGTGGTAAAGGATTTCCCTACCCACATACTATCCGACAGCAAAGCAGTTCTGCAAGCCCTACAAAGCAACACCATCAGTTCTGGGCTTATATATGAGTGTTACCAAGCCCTGTCAGAGGTATGTAACCACAGTATTGCTACCCTGCAGTGGATAAAGGGACACAGTGGCTCGCGCGGCAACGACGACGCAGCCGACGCACTGGCAAGGTTGGGATCGGAACAGACGGTGGAGGGACCAGAACCCATAATAACATTGCCATTCAGCTGGTTGAGGAATACCCTACGACAACACACAAAGGTAATTTACCAACGTTATTGGTCAACCTAGGATACCTGCAAGCAAGCCAGACAGGCCCTCCCGATGATCAGACCCGGATTATTGCAAAGGGTCTGCTAGGCTTCCTACATGAGCTGGGTTGGCAGGAGTAGTGGCACCCAACACAACGCCAAATAGGCGCAAATTTAAGACGTGGAGTTGCGGAAAAGTGGCCCGCGATAAACTATAACTTTATATAACTATATAAGTGACCCAGCACCCGTAGCCTGCCCCGCGTCACTCCTATAGCGCGTTTACCAAGTCTAAATGACAAAAGTCGCGACTCGCTGACATTTCTCAATACAAAATATAAGATATATGTGAGTGGCATGGGGCACGCTAGTCCCCTGGAATGGAATAAAAGGTTCGACTCCTTTTACAATATTGATGAAAGGAGATGGAAAATGTCCCAGATCAGCACAGAACAAATACTATACTTTCTTTCTGTTTCCTTTTATGAGGAACAGGTAGTGAAGAGAAAATTGCAACAGCAGGAAAAACTGCATGGTGAATGATGACGAAAAGTATGGAGATGACTGTGTTGGTGACAATTTAGTGACACAACTTGCAAGATGTTTTATGTAAATTGTTGGTTGTTTGATTATCACCTTCGCAATAGCCTTAGGGCTGATTGGTCCATCATAAGGGCATCCCACAACACAAGACACATATCCCCGAACTCTCAAACCGTCCTTGACAGCCTGTTCTGCCACCGCCTGGAACCTGTTCAGGCCTTCTTCCACGGAACAGTTGAGGTTCTTCTGAGAGAAGCCTTCGGAGCCAGCCGGGAATATGGCTACTTCTTCAATATTGCATTGTTTCTGGAAGCAAAAAGTAGAACTTGCAATTAATTTAATTCTTTATTTAATTAATTGCAATTAATTAAAACTTTATTGTTCATTTTCATTTAACTAAATAAATGTGTATGTTTTGTGATTTATTAAGATGTTGGTATCTAGTACTGAATGAATACTTCATATATTAACTGAATTGCCCAGAGATTTGTTTTTTAAACAAATGTTTGTTTTTCCAGATGGTAGGTAGTAACTTTAACAAAACAAGCAACAACAAACATAGCGTCATAACTTTTCCATTTGGGGTACATTGTATTAAATTTAAATATTTAATAATGGCAGATTGTGTTACTTACAGCTAAGTTATATCCTTTCAGGTTGGGTATGAGTACTGGGTAGTTGACATCAGGTACCCTTTGTAGACCTTTCATAACTTCTACTCCATCACTCATTTGTTTTACCCACTTGGGGCTGACAAAGCTAATAATATAATACAGGTTTAAGAAAAGTTCATCTTTTCACATTGAGATCCAAAGAATTAGGTAAGTACATTTAAATTGGGAGTACAATTTGGTCAGAGTGTCATTAAGGGGTTGTTTAAAAGCAAAAAAAATACTATGTTTTTTTCCTTGGCGCCCCCTATCTACACTCAAACCTACAATTCATCTATCATAACAATTACTTTTATTTTGGATCTCTGGGATTGCTAGATATCCAGGTCTATAGCCATTGGGTTCAAGGATAATGTTAAAGTACTAAACTTTGCTAATAGTGTATCATGTTAGTCTAATCCAAAAATAACCATGCCAATGTTGTAAAAAACAGTTTTACCTTGCAGATTCAATATTCTTCAAACCTGCTTTGGCCAGTCGCTTGATAAGCTCCAATTTTATTTCAGTTGGTACAAACTTTGCTTCATTTTGTAATCCATCTCTTGGTCCAACTTCATAGATTCTAATGTCAGGCACAGCACTCTAGAAAATAAGCATTGCATAAAAGTTGGTTGGTAGGTTGGCCAAATTATTTTATGAGTTGTGCATACCTTACTCACAAAATAGCGGAAATTTGCGTTTCCTGAAAATATTGATGATACTATGCACCTCTTCGTAAATGTTTTGATGCCCTGCATATCGGTGTTTTCTTTAATACCAACTTAAATCCAGTGTACCTAGATTGGGCATGGAATGTGAACGTGATATGACAGTCGGTTTAGTATAGTTTTTATCAGTTTATCACTCATTCATTTGTTTAGATTTTTATAGAATGTAAATTGTGATTGATGTTCACTTCACTTGATCACTTGGCATTACAATCACAACTAAACACAACAAACAAAACAAACCAACCAAGCCATCACTGAAAGAAATAATCTTGCTCTTCCTGAATTTTAGTCCTAAACGAATAAAGAACTTTTTTGGAATAATAGTAAATTTGCTGATGGTTTGTAGAAAACGAGGAATTTAAATTTACTGGAAAAATACTTTACTTCTTTTAAATTAATATAAACAACTATTCCTCTAATGAATTGACCATTGTCACATTGTCTACATACTTTAATTAATGTCTATACTAATTAAAACTACGCTTCCGAGCGAATTAAAAATCGTCCAAATTCGAGATGCCCAATTAAGTTAGTGATGGAAGTGCACAAACAAAACGTAACGTACATAGAGCGGAAAACAAAACGTCAAACTTTTCTGCTGCTGCTTGTCTAAAGTTCCGAATCAACCTGCTTTAAAAATTGCACAAAATGTATTGTTAAGAATAAATTAAGGTAATTTATATGGTAGGATGAGAAAAGCTGTTTAGATAATTTGCACATTTTTATCAATATTTATGTCTTAACTAGCTATGATACCCGGCTTCGCTCGGGAGTTGATATGAGATTTCGTGGTAGTTGAAATATAAAAATAAACTATGTCGTAAAAGTTAAAAAAAATATTGAAAACATTTTCTCATTATTTACTACTTGTTTATAAACAACATTTTTCATTTTATTGTCCGGGGTATATCGAAAAATTTATATATATCACCGGAAAATAATACGATCCGCAAGTTTATAAATTTCCTAAAATTTTTTCCGCAAGTTTATAAATATACTAACCTAACCTAACATAACCTAACCTAACCTAACCTAGCCTAATATAATCTAGATAGAAGTTTATAAATTTCGTAGGAAATTTATAAACTTGCGGATCGTATTATTTTCCGGTGACATATATAGCTATACATATATAAATTTTTCGAATTTCCTACTCTTGAGCAAGCTACATATAGCTGACCGTGAGGTGAGAGAAGCAGGATTCTTTGAGGTTGATGCCACAATATTTTAAAGTTTGCCCTTGCCCTTGCAATGGTAATCTTACCCTCATCATACATAGGAAGTCCAAGACATATGCACGAATATACTCAAGATGCCATGACCTACGTAAGAAAATATGGACGACCTGATCTCTTCATAACATTAACATGCAACTCATCATGGCCAGACATCAAAGAACAACTTAAATACGGACAAACATCCATTGATCGACACGACATAATAGCCCGAGTTTTTCAACAAAAACCAATAAGATTTATTGAAGTCATCACAAAATACCACATCTTTGGAACCGTTAGTTGCTGGACGTATACAATCGAGTGGCAAAAACGAGGATTACCTCACTCATACAATCTCATATAGCTACACGATAAAACTCATCATGGCCAGACATAAAAGAACAACTAAAATACGGACAAACATCCATGATTCGACACGACATAATAGCACGAGTTTTTCGACAAAAACAAATAAGATTTATTGAAGTCATCACAAAATACCACATCTTTGGAACCGTTAGATGCTGGATGTTTACAATCGAGTGGCAAAAACGAGGATTACCTCACTCATACAATCCCTTAAGGCTACATGATAAAACTTATCCCACGGATATCGACAAAATCATCCAAGCTGAATTTCCCAATCCACAAAAAGATCCGGAACTATACAACATAGTAGTGAAAAACATGATTCACGGACCATGTGGACCATTAAACTTCAATGCGCCATGCATGAGTGATGGAAAATGTACAAAAAAATATCCAAAACCATACTTGGACGATACAAAAACTGAAGATGACGGCTATCGACGGTTCAACATGAGTGACGAATTTAAAGAACAAGTCAAACAGTTCTCCAAACAATTTAAATTAGACTGTCATACAGCTAAACGTAATTTTCTGAGTAGTAAAATTAAGAATAGTTCCGATGTTATAAAAACGACTTGGAAAATAATTAATGAGGAGGCCGGTCGTAGTAAAAAAGCGAGTCACGATTACGAACTAAAAATCAATGGACAGCTTACGAGTTCTAGCTTAGAAGTTGCAACTGAATTTGAATCGTTTTTTACTAATGCACCGGCTTCCACGACTAAGTATTTAAATTCGTCACCTTTGTCTGCTGTTGCAATATTAAAAGATAATGTCTCAGAGTGTGCTTCATACTTGAATTTTAAGCACGTCACAAGTTCAGATGCCGTAAAGGCATTTAAATTGATAAATGTTAAGAAAACGAATGATCTTTGGGGACTCTCTGTTCACGTCGTTAAATCCCTGATCGAATTAATTGCACCTGACCTAGCGGTCATTTTCAACAATTGTATAGACTGCGGTGAATTTCCTGATTTAATGAAACAAAGTAAGATAATTCCCCTCTTCAAAGCAGGTAGTACTCAAGACCCCACCAATTTCAGACCTATATCAATACTACCAACTTTTAGTAAAATTTTTGAGAAATTAATCTTATCACAGCTATTACATCATTTTGAATCAAATAAGCTAATGCATAACAAACAGTTTGGATTCACTCGCGGTCGTTCAACAACAGATGCCGGAATTCAGTTCATTGAAAGTATTTTTGATGCCTGGGAAGAGTCACAAGATGCCCTAGGCATTTTTTGTGACTTATCTAAGGCTTTTGATTGCGTTTGTCATGAAACATTGATCAGGAAATTACATCATTATGGAGTTAGAGACACGTCATTGAATTTGTTAAAATCTTATCTGAACGGAAGAATACAAAGGGTAGACGTAAACGGAGAACGATCACCAGGATCATTGGTTTCTTTGGGCGTGCCACAGGGCTCAATATTGGGACCCTTCCTATTCCTCATCTATATAAACGACTTACCCTATCTAGGAAGGGACTGTCATGATATGGTACTGTTTGCTGATGAGACCTCACTTATTTTTAAAACAAAGCGAAACCAACACGCTAATGATGATCACGTGAACAATACCATATCAAGAGTGGTAAATTGGTTTAATGTTAATAATTTGCTATTAAATGAGAAAAAGACTAAATGTGTTAAGTTTCTTACTACTAACGTTAAAAATAATCAGACATGTATAACAATTAAAAATGAGGAATTGGAATTGGTAACCAGCACAGTGTTTCTAGGTATAACGTTGGATTCCAAACTCCAATGGGGTCCACATATTGATAAGCTATCGAACAGACTGAGCTCTGCAGCTTTTGCATACAGGAAAATCCGTCACTTGACAGATTAAAAAACAGCCAGATTAGTTTATTTTAGTTATTTTCATAGTATTATGTCCTACGGTATTCTGCTCTGGGGCAGTGCTGCTGACATAAATACTATTTTTGTGCTGCAGAAGCGGGCTGTTCGTGCGATTTATAAAATGAATAATAGAGATTCTCTTAGAAATAAGTTTAAAGAAGTAAATATATTGACAGTCCATAGTCAATATATTTACGAGAATATTATGTATGTCCATAAGAACATTGTTAACTTTCGAAGAAACTGTGATATACATAACTTTAATACTAGAAACAAGGACAAACTTGCAGTGCCCACTACTCGGCTCCATAAAATAAAAAACTCGTTCAAGGGTAATTGTGTAAGATTTTACAATAAACTCCCAAGCACTTTGACAGATCTATCAATTAATAAGTTCAAGAAATACATCAAGCAAAGGCTTATTTCTAAAGCTTACTACAGTATTAAAGAGTACATAGACGATAAAAATGCTTGGGACTGAATTGTTCTAATTAATTGTGAGCATCCTCACTGCCAGAGTTTCTTTTACTGGACACTTGGAGGCCTTTTACACCTCCAAAGATTAATTTAATTATACAACTCTTGACTGTGGGGACAATTTACATCTCCTATCATCATTGTATTATTCACTAAAGAGACTATACATCTCTGTTATTTATATTTTAATTATTTTATTATGACATTTGAGACTTTTTACATCTCTCAGAAACAATAATTAAGTACTTTTTTCTGATAATATGATACAAATAATAATACCAAATGTTCTGTAAAAAATGAAATGAAATGACATGTGAAAGTGCCCTTGTGGCCTATTTACAGAATAAACGTTTTGAGTTTTGAGTTTGAGTTTATCCCAAATATAGAAGACGATCACCGAAAAACGGTGGCTTCACAGCAAAAATACGAATACAAGGCAGAGACGAACTGGAAATAGATAATCAATGGGTAGTACCATATAACCAACTACTTTCCAAAATGTTCCAAGCAGACATAAACGTTGAATACTGCAATTCAGTAAAATCTATTAAATATATATATATATATATATATATATATAAGTACGTAAACAAAGGTAGTGATATGGAAGTATTTCAAATAGTCCAAAATAGCGAACAAAATAACAGAAATGATGAGATCCTCATGTACTAAATGGGAAGATACATCAACAGTAACGAAACAGTGTGGAGGATTTTTAGTTTTCCCATACACGAACGCGAACCAGCAGTGCAACATCTAGCAGTACATTTGGAGAATGGACAGAGAGTTTACTTCACAAGACTCGGCTAGAAAAATTGCAAGCGAACCACTTCAGAACACAACATTAACAGCTTTTTTCCAACTGTGCCAAACGGATCCATTCGCAAAGACATTACTGTATGTCGACGTCCCTATTTATTATACGTGGGACAAAACAAGAAAAATGTTCAATGACGAAAACGAGGAATGCCAGAGGAGGTTCGAGATATCGTCAACAACATTATTTTTAGTGGCCAAAATTGCTCTTTGAAATAAATACTCTACGTTGGTATAGTTCTGAATAATATTTGGATAAATTTTGTCGATTAGTTCGTTTTCAGTAGTGGCTATGTTGCAGAAATCACTATTTATATTTCTGTTATTTTGTTCGCTATTTTGGACTATTTGAAATACTGCCATATCACTACCTTTGTTTACGTACTTATATACACAGTCAGGTCATAAGTTCTGTCACACAATAAAAACTTTTGAATTTAGAACGCTGGCCACAAAAAAGTTTATTGAATTCGAATTTCGAATTTTTCATGAAAATAAAAATGTGTACTTTTTAGAATTTTCCTCATTTTTAAATATGGAGTGGACACTCAAAGGAGACCCTGTCGCAGTTATTGCGTTGCATCGTTGCGGTTACGCGCCAATTCAGATTTTCGACTTACTGAAAAATTTGAATATAACCAAAAGATTCGTTTATCGTCTCATAAAACGATACAATGAAGACTCTAGTGTAGATGACAGGTCAAGAAGTGGTCGCCCTCGCTCTGTTAGGACTCCAGCAGTGATAAAAGCTGTGAAGGCGCGAATTCAAAGAAATCCCATACGTAAGCAGAAACTGTTGGCCCTTCAGATGGGGTTAAGCAGGACCACGGTGAAAAGGGTGTTAAATGAAGACTTAGGGCTTAGGGCATATCGAAGAAAAACAGGACATCGTTTGGACGCTCGTTTAATACACCTGAGACTGAAGAGATGCCGCGCTTTGTTGAAGCGGTACGCGGGAAAAAAGCATCGGGAAATTCTTTTTTCGGATGAAAAAATTTTCACCATGGAAGAGAGCTACAACAAACAAAATGATAAGGTGTACGCACACAGCAGTGAAGAAGCGAGCAACCGTATTCCGCGTGTCCAACGAGGTCATTTTCCATCCTCGCTCATGGTTTGGTTGGGAGTCTCTTATTGGGGCTTAACTGAGGTACATTTTTGTGAGAAAGGCGTAAAAACGAATGCAGTTGTGTATCAAAATGCAGTCCTCAAGAACCTTATGGAACCTGTTTCTCATACCATGTTTAATAACAGGCACTGGGTATTCCAACAAGATTCTGCGCCAGCTCACAGAGCGAAAAGCACACAAGACTGGCTGGCGGCGCGTGAAATCGACTACATCCGGCACAAAGACTGGCCCTCCTCCAGTCCAGATTTGAGTCCGTTAGATTACAAGATATGGCAACACTTCCTCATCATACCTCATCCTGATTTGGAGTCACTCAAGGCATCCTTGATTAAGGCAGCCGCCGATATTGACATGGACCTGGTTCGTGCTGCGATAGACGACTGGCCGCGCAGAATAAAGGCCTGTATTCAAAATCGCGGGGGTCATTTTGAATAAACTTTATTACCATAAGAATCTACGTTTTATTAAGTTCATTTTGATATATAAATGTTTACATAAATAATAAACATGTCTATATTATTTCATATTGCACATGTGACAGAACTTATGACCTGACTATGTATATATATATATATATACCTAGTTGGTCCTTAAGTTCTGTCACAAGGTTTTTGGTAGATAAAACTCAGCAATAAAATTTTTCTTATTCGCATTTTACATGATTAAAAAGCTTGTTTTATACGAATCAAATTGCAATACAATACATTTTGTACGATTATCGCAATATGACAAAAATCCTTATAACTTGAGACAATCGCGAACCCAAAACACGCCGCAACTGACAAAAATACCACTTACCAAAAATTTAATAAAAAAACAGTGTTCCAGATAACCAACAAGGTTTTTTTTATTTATTCTGAAACCTCGATTTTAGACCATGCTTAACAACTAGCTTTTGATTTTCTGTTAGATTTCAGTTCCAACTGCTCCCAAAGAGAACTTTACGTACTTTTTACGTTTTCAGAAAAACGTATAAAAATTATCTTGTGGGCAACAAGTACACTACGTAAAATGTGAATATGAAAATTAGTCTTACCCAGACTTAGTTATCTTATGCTTCAAAATGAAGGTAACGGAGGGAAAAAAGGAGGGTTTTGACTAAAATCTCACGTAAGTTTGAATGGTTTTAAGAGTCATGGAAAAAAGATAAAGTGAATCACGTCCGTATTTTTGATTGGGTAAAAAAGTGCAAAATCTCTGAAGAAACTAGCATTTGTGTAATATGGCTTTAAGCATTTAAATCCAATAACCGTTCTAATTTATCAGTATTTAATGAGCTATCAAACCATATATAATATAAAATAAAATAAAACTTGGTATTATTTACTATGCGGCAAAATATTTGTGACAGAACTTATGGACCGACTAGGTTATATATATTTAATAGATTTTACTGAATTGCAGTATTCAACGTTTATGTGTGCTTGGAACATTTTGGAAAGTAGTTGGTTATATGGTACTACCCATTGATTATCTATTTCCAGTTCGTCTCTGCCTTGTATTCGTATTTTTGCTGTGAAGCCACCGTTTTTCGGTGATCGTCTTCTATATTTGGGATAGCCGTCATCTTCAGTTTTTGTATCGTCCAAGTATGGTTTTGGATATTTTTTTGTACATTTTCCATCACTCATGCATGTGCGCATTGAAGTTTAATGGTCCACATGGTCCGTGAATCATGTTTTTCACTACTATGTTGTATAGTTCCGGATCTTTTTGTGGATTGGGAAATTCAGCTTGGATGATTTTGTCGATATCCGTGGTATAAGTTTTATCATGTAGCCTTAAGAGATTGTATGAGTGAGGTAATCCTCGTTTTTGCCACTCGATAGTATACATCCAGCATCTAACGGTTCCAAAGATGTGGTATTCTGTGATGACTTCAATAAATCTTATTTGTTTTTGTCGAAAAACTCGGGCTATTATGTCGTGTCGAATCATGGATGTTTGTCCGTATTTTAGTTGTTCTTTTATGTCTGGCCATGATGAGTTTTATCGTGTAGCTATATGAGATTGTATGAGTGAGGTAATCCTCGTTTTTGCCACTCGATCGTATACATCCAGCAACTAACGGTTCCAAAGATGTGGTATTTTGTGATGACATCAATAAATCTTATTTGTTTTTGTTGAAAAACTCGGGCTATTATGTCGTGTCGATCAATGGATGTTTGTCCGTATTTAAGTTGTTCTTTGATGTCTGGCCATGATGATTTGCATGTTAATGTTATGAAGAGATCAGGTCGTCCATATTTTCTTACGTAGGTCATGGCATCTTGAGTATATTCGTGCATATGTCTTGGACTTCCTATGTATGATGAGGGTAAGATTACCATTGTTCCAATATCGTCAATATTGTCGTCATTTATGATCGCGTCTCGAAGGTGGATGTATTCTTCTGTGCGTAGTTTCTTCTGATTCAGTCTTATGTAAAGCATCCATTCTGCTTCTATTTTTGCGTACATATATTCCAGAAATTATTAGAATACACGGCGAGTGTTGAGTATGTGATTATATATTTCATTGTCTCTGATCATTAAGCGGTAGCATAGAACTCCTTGGAAGTCACTTTTTTGTTTGTTTCTATGCCAACAGGCTATGCTATGCCTAGGGCAGACATCATAGCTCAGTGGCAGGAACGATGGCAGGGCAGTAAGGACGGCCGCGAGCTGTATGGATTCTTCCCAGACGTGGGCGTGAGGCTCAGTTCAGAATGGGTAGAACCGGACTTCATGGTCTCCCAAGTACTGACCGGGCACGGATGCTTCAGACAGCGCCTACACAGGCTAGGGCTGTGCGAGTCTGCAGAGTGCCCATGCGGCGAGGACAACGAGAGCCGGGATCACGCCCTCTGGGAATGTAGGCTATATGCGGACGAGAGATCGGAGATGCTGGAGGCACTGAAGAGGACAACGGTTGGCCCAATATTCCACGAGGAGCTAGTTTCTTGCGAGCAGAACTTCAACGCGTTGCGCAAGTTTGCGCACTCATGGGACACCAAGAGAAGAATATTTGAAGATTGAGGACAGAAGTGTACTACGTGGTACAGTTCGACGCTGAGTAACGTGTTGTGTTGTCAAGCCCCATTTGGGGAGGACGAAAAAAAACAGTACTGTATGGCCTGCCCAGAAAGGGAGAAAGGCCGGGACGCATTCAAGAACTTGTAGGGCATCAAGAAACTGCATGCGCGAAAGAGCCGAAGGCAAGTAGCGCATGACAGTGCCCAAGATTCGGTCTGTAAGCCGCGAAGGCAGAACGACCATTGGGTGGTGGAGGGAATGTTTCTATGCCAGTTTCAGGATGAATTTGTTTAGTCGGGTCGTCTTCTGTGAAATCGACAAAGGAATATTAGCGCATCTGAGGCAAAGAGTTTGTCAACTCTGAACTTCCATTCAAAGCTCCTTACAAGGCCCTCTACTTTCATCACCAAACATTACCGACAAGCAATTTTTTTTATGCAGTACCTACTAAAACGATATCTTAGTACTTCATAAAGTTCCATTCATCACACTTATATTGCTTTCCTTTCATCACACTTAATCACAACACATCACACGCGATTCATTAATTCAACAATAATACGAATTTCAACAAACATGGATCCACACACAATTGCTGTCATGTAGGGCATTTATTGCCGGTAAGATCGTCTCGCAGTCCATTCTCCACATGACCCAACGTGTAGGGCAATTTACCAAAATTGCCAAAGGAAAGTTCGCAGTCCGTCCTCTACACGATACAATGATGCATTTCGCGGGGACCACATCCGCCATAAGACCGGTCAGGTACTTGCAGTTACCTGACGGTAGACGTCTCGCAGTCCGTCTACTGTCTTACATCGAGATCTCTACGTTTCTGAATGCAGATCTTCAGCACACACGCCCAAAGCATACTCACGCTCAAAGTATGCAGCGCAAGTCTCAGGACACCACTCTCCTTTTCAGGGCAC
The DNA here is from genome assembly GCA_949825045.1 of Argyresthia goedartella. Classification (NCBI taxonomy): domain Eukaryota; kingdom Metazoa; phylum Arthropoda; class Insecta; order Lepidoptera; family Argyresthiidae; genus Argyresthia; species Argyresthia goedartella. The sequence goes on from OX463810.1 coordinate 21,796,423, forward strand.
CATATACTGGGCAGCGGCTTGCGTAGTTTTGCCATAGGAGCCGGCCAGCAAGCGCAGCTCATACCGCTCACCAGGCAGCGCGCGTATGAACTTGTCGGGCCCCCTCATGCCGTGGTCCATCTTTCCAGTGATCTGTGAGAATTTAATCACGAAAACCAAATCATTAGCATTAAATGACCTCGGGGGTCGCCTGTTTCGGTTTACATACTCATCTTGACCTGACTGGTTTCGTTTTAGCAGGTCAGCTGCTCGTGCTCGACGTAATTCTCTCTGAGCTTCGCGGTTTGGCTGCCCACCGTCCTGGGCAATATCTCGAACCAGCGACCTGATGACGGGAGTCATCGCGTCATACCTCACGAGCAGATTCAGTGGGGATATTTGAGTGGTCTTCTGTTTGCTCACGTTGAGAGTCAGTTGGAGTCTCCATAGTGCCTCGGACCAGGCTGTCCCTTTATGGTTGGTCTCAATGGGAAGCAGATTAAGGACGGTGCGGGCATACCTCTCAACCTGACCGTTCGACTGATGCATTTCGGCTGTGATGAGGTGTATCTCTGATCCCAAATCCTTCACAAAATCTTTGAACCTAGTAGATTCGTACATCCTACCACTATCTGTCACAATGATCTTAGGCACACCAAAAAGAGAAATTGCATTTGTGAAAACTCTAAACAGTTCTTCCGCATCTTGCCGTTTGATGGGGTAGAGCAAAGTGTATTTGGTAATGGAATCCACAATAAGAAGCACAAATTTGAAACCATTTGACTCAGGGAGAGGGCCTAAACATCTGAATGTAGCACAGAGAAAGGTTGGTCAGGTTTCTCCCAGGAAGTTAGAATTTGTAGTGGGGCCCTAGGCACACGTTTTTTCGAAATACAAATCAAACAGTGTTCCAAATACTTTTTAACGATTTGTCTCAAGCCTGGGAACCAAAAATGTTTTCAAATTAAATCCAGGCTTTTGTCATAACCGATGTGACTGTGCTCATCATGGAAGACGCGAAGTAGGCTTAGGTGTAAAGCAAACCGGCTGCTCACCAATCAAAGTGTACTTGTAGTACAGAAGACCTTCTTTCTTAACGTAGCGATTGGGGTCTAGGCTGCCTTCTCTTAGTTTTTGAAGGAGACCCTGGGTCTCATTATCTGCAGTTTGCGCTATCTGAGCCCAATTGCGAGGTTGAGTGATATGAAGTACCTCACGAGGGGGGTTTCTGCTTAGGTAATCAGCATGAGAAATCATGGCCCCTTTTCTGTACTCCATATCAAAGGTGAAATCTTGGAGATAAATCCACCAGCGGGCGACTCTTGGCAGCAGATCTTTCTTGCTCTGGGTGGATTTGAGAGCATTGCAGTCTGTAACTAATTTAAAGTCAAGACCGATCAGGTAATATCGAAAACTCTGCAATGCTTTCACAACCGCCAGAGTTTCTAGCTCATACGAGTGGTATCTACTTTCTGCGCCTTGAGTGGTCCGTCTGAATTAGGCTACGACCCTTTTATTGCCATCCGGATGAGTCTGTAAAAAGATAGCTCCATATCCAATAGAGCTGGCGTCAGTATGGACTTCAGTGGGAATTTTCGCGTCAAAAATAGCTAGGACGGTCTCGTTAGTCAGCATTGAGATGATTTCCTGTCGCACTTTTTCTTGTTCTGGGCCAGATACAGAACGTTTTCATTGCGTAACCCTCTATATACTTCCGAAAATAACCAGCCAGTCCCAGAAACTGTCTTACTTGATTGTCATTTTCTGGAGCGGGTGAATCCACCAAAGCCTGGATCTTATAAGGGCTCGGCCTAACCTGACCCTGACTTATTATCCTGCCGAGATATTCAATTTCAGTGGTTAGGAAGGCACATTTGCGCAGGTTTATTGAAAACCCTGCCTGGGTCAAAGTCGTAAGTACCTCCCGGAGTAGGTTGACACCTTCGTCGACCGTGGCGCTCACTAGAAGTACGTCATCTATATAAACAAGGACCTGACCTGAGTCGATGAATTTACGCAGCGTTTTATTGATGATGCGTTGATACACGATGGGCGAATTTGTCAACCCATAAGGCATTTTTAAGTACTCGTAATGTCCTTCAGGAGTTACAAAGGCCGTGCGGTGGACTGAAGTCATATTGAGAGACGAATATCGCATTATGTTTTTATCTCCCGGGCGGTCGATATGGTCATCTATTAGCGGGAGTGGGTATCACTCTTTAACGGTCACTCTGTTTAAAGCGCGAAAATCCACACAAAGACGATCCGATCCGTCCTTCTTCTTTACTAAGATTATAGGACTCGAGTACTCGGACTCGGATTCGCGGATAATACGCTTTTGTAAAAGGCCATTAATGATTTCGCGGACCTTGATTTTTTCAGCAAACGACAACTTGTACGGGCGGTATGTAACAGGTACGTCACTCGTTACATTTATGTGCACTGTAGTTGTCACCATACCCGTTATGAGAAAGTCAGCGAAATCATCAATCACCTTCATCAGTGATTCTTGCTCGGCGCCTTGTAACGCTGTAATGATGGGTATATCAGTTTCTTTAGAGAGCATGAATACACGAGAAGTTTCGTTAGGTTCAGGGGCACGAAATAAGTATTGCCCGTCCTTAGTTCTGACGTATGTTATGCCATCCCTGTTCAATATATCGGTACCAATAATACAGCTGGTACTACCACAAAGTCAGCATCGAATGCAATTTCCACAAACTCAACCGTAAGAGTAACGTAAGACGTTGCTACAAGTTCATGGTTACTAAGTCCCTTTAGCACGCACCTAGTTGGTCTTAGTGTGCATGACAAATGCCACGTCGACCGGTACGTCTTCTATTACAGTGGTAGTTATGTCGTTATTTTGTCCGCGGGCTCCCGATAAAAAATTACATTGCGTTTGTTTTGCTGACCCTGGGCCAGACGAACGTTCCTTAACAAAGCAAACGTTATCCGTGTGTTTCCTGTCTTTTTACAGAACGTGCAGGTTGGAACGTTTGGACGCATATTAGGGGTAGGATTAGACTGTTTGAACTTCTTGGGGCATTTCTTCCACCACCAAATGGTCTTTCCTGCCTTCGCGGCTTACAGACCGAGTCTTTGGCACTGTCATGCGCTACTTGCCTTCGGCTCTTTCACGCATGCAGTTTCTTGATGTCCTACAAGTTCTTGAATGCGTCCCGGCCTTTCTCCCTTTCTGGGCAGGCCATACAATACTATTTTTTCGTCCTCCCCAAATGGGGCTCGACAACACAACATGTTACTCAGCGTCGAACTGTATCACGTAGTACACTGCTGTCCTCAATCTTCAAATATTCTTCTCTTGGTGTCCCATGAGTGCGCAAACTTGCGCAACGCCTTGAAGTTCTGCTCGCAAGAAACTAGCTCCTCGTGAAAAATTGGGCACACCGTTGTCCTCTTCAGTGCATCCAGCATCTCCGATCACTCGTCCGCGTATAGCCTACATTCCCAGGGGCCTGATCCCGGCTCTTGTTGTCCTCGCCGCATGGGCACTCTGCAGACTCGCACAGCCCTAGCCTGTGTAGGCGCTGTCTGAAGCATCCGTGCCCGGTAAGTACTTGGGAGACCATGATGTCTGGTTCTACCCATTCTGAACTGAGCCTCACGCCCACGTCTGGGAAGAATCCATACAGCTCGCGGCCGTCCTTACTGCCCTGCCATCGTTCCTGCCACTGAGTTACGATGTCTGCCCTAACCGTCGTCTTGAGTTTCCGGTACTCCGTGGGGGCCAGTTGGTGTCGCTCCTGAGCAATCCGTCCTGCACGACAGACCTCCAAATCGGCTGGTAAATCACCCGCAAGCAGAGGTAACGCTGCGGGGCTGCACGATCTGTAAGCCTTCGTTAGTAAAACTAGAGCCGGTCTCTGCGTTCGTTTCAACGCCCTTCTGACAACAAAGTTGGACGAGCATCGGTACCATACTGCGGCAGCGTACGTAAGCGTAGCTATGTATGTCCCCGAGTACAAAACTCGGAGGGCCCGGTACTTCACACCCCATCTGGTTGCGGAAACCTTCGACATCTTGCCGAAATAAGCGGAGGCCTTTTGCCCTATAGTATTCGCATGCGGCAAGAAGGACCTAGCCTCGTTCAGAGTGACACCGATTAACGTAGCTTGCGACACACTCCTGATCGACGCGCCTTCGAATCTGATCGTTGGCGCTCGCTTGAACCCCTCTTTGTACGTCATGGTCAAGGACTTCGCTGAAGAGAATCCGAAACGGTTGCGGGATCCCCAACCCGATATTTCCCCGAGCACTACGCTGGCTTTCCGTTCGATGTCCGCGTCACCACCGTCACGTCGTCGGCATACGCAATCAAATGCACTCCTTCGGGTCGCGGCAGCAGCAGGAGATCGTTCAGGAGGATGTTCCATAACGTTGGGCCCAACACTGACCCTTGTGGACATCCCATGGTGCTTGTTTCGGAGCAGGTCTGACTTCCCACAGAAAATGACTCTACGGTTGCTAAAGTAGCTGACTAAGATACGGTAAAGGTTCGGCGGGGCTCCACCTTGCTTCACCTTGAGGAGTATCATTGGCCACCACGCGTTGTCGAATGCACCAGAGATGTCCAGAAAGATAAGCTGTACGTACGGAGCTGGACTGGTATCTGTAATTTCGTTAATTCGGCACAGCGCCGTCACTGTCGAACGACCCCGAGTGAACCCATATCTTGGGGCGGTAAAGGTTCGGCGGGGCTCCACCTTGTTTCACCTTGAGGAGGATCATTGGCCACCACGCGTTGTCGAATGCACCAGAGATGTCCAGAAAGATAAGCTGTACGTACGGAGCTGGACTGGTATCTGTAATTTCGTTAATTCGGCACAGCGCCGTCACTGTCGAACGACCCCGAGTGAACCCATATCTTGGGGCAATTGTGGGATAGATGGCCTGGACCTTTGCAAAGGAAACAAGTCTTATGACGGTTCTAATCTGAATGTTCTGGGCCGCGCTTTCGTGACGGAAAGTGAGAAGTGTTTTTTATCGAACTATCCTTGCTCTGTGTGGGTTTTGTGTAAATTGACAAATATGACACAATCCTTTCCGGGGAGAGGTCCGCGTTGGCGGCTGCAGCCCGCACCTACGCGTCGTCAATGCCGCGGACTACAATCTGCGTCATCAGTTGCTCACTAAGGCCTTTAACGATACGCAAGCGAAGCAGGATGCGCCGCGCGTACTCTGCGTATGACACGAACTTTTCGGATGTCGTATTCATAGTCTCAAAAAGTATTGTTGCGTAATCTAACTTTCGGGGACAAAGCGGTTTGAGCTCGCGTTTGAAACTACTCCGTGACCTATTTGCGGTTACCCACTAATTCAAACATATTTTTGCGTCACCTTTCAGACATCCCGCCACATTATTTGTCATCCCAACGATTAATCAACTGTGCGCGATCCACTTCGTCACACCAGGAGTCTACGTCGTGGATAGACGGATCAAAGTTTGACACTAAGTACCGTGAACGTCCTGGGTATTTATATATAAAATAAATAAGGTAGGGCTTAAGATGCCGCCTTGATATACTCCTTTACAAGAGTATCTTGACCCTGTCAATTGATTGTATTGATTGTATTTAACATAAATTTCCCATCCATTTAAGAAGCTGTGTATCCAATTATTAATTTTATAAGGTATTTTTAGTGTAGATAATATGGATGAAAGTACTGAAAGGTTAACATTATTAAATGCTCCTAAAATATCCAAAAAAGCACAGGATAGATAATGCATTTTATACAAAGTATTTTGAATATCTAAATACAAATGAGAAAGACTTTCTCTAGCTGAAAAACCACGTCTAAAACCAAAGTGATTATAAGGCAGTAAATTATGACCTTCGATGAAAAATTCAAGTCTTTGTTTACAAACTATTCTACTATATAAAAATCTTACCAACACAAGAGGTAACTGGGCGATATGAATCATGTAAGTTTTTGTCTTTACCATGTTTCAGAACAGGAATTAAACAATCGGTTTTCCATTGTTTAGGAATAAGAGAATTAAGCCAAAGTAAATTGAGAATATTCAAAGAAGTACTTAAATTGGTAACATTTAATAATTGAAACTTTTTGTATGATAGCCAGTTTAGACCAAAGGCAGAGTCCCTTCTAGATTTTAAAGCTGAATTAATTCAGTAATTGTGAATTGTGTGGTTAAATAGGAATCATCTCCATTGGATGAGATCTCATCAGATTGAGCATTTAAATTCACTGTATTTTCAACATAGTCTGGGGTGAATTTATGAAGAAAATTATAGACCCATTCACCATTTTTACTTTGACTAATATTTGAATTGCTTTTATTTAACTTTATCATTGTATTCCAAACTCTACTCATTGGAGTAAGTCTATTTATTGAATTACATAATGTAGTCCCACTAAGTTTGCGCTCTATGTTAAGAGCCAATTTCTTTTGAGCTTGTAACTTTTTAAAGTGTATAAAATTCTGTAAATTGGGATCACCTTTAAATAGTAAGAAAGCTTCTTTACTTGCTTCCACAACTCTAGAGCATTTCTCATTCCACCAGGGGATAGTTTTCTTTCTTTCTCGGTAAACAGGTTGGGATTTAGATTTTGTAGTTAGATTCCGCCGTAATGACTCTTTGATACTTTGACTGATTATAGAACAAAATTGATCATATGATTTCACTGGATCATTCTCTTGAATTTGGAAATCAAGTAAATAATTATTTACTTTCTCTGTATAATGTTTCCAGTTAACAAAACGTAAATTGGGGTGATATGGAATATTGGATTGATTTAAATTATTATCAACTGAGATATTATCTAATATTACTTTTGTTACAGTAGGAAGATGATAGCTACACAGAGGGTCGTCATGAACCCACCAATCGCAATGAAGAGCTAAGTATGATGAAATAAATGTGAGATCTAAAGGATTTGAATTATATTGATTTGTACCTACCGTTGTTACCTGACCATCGTTAAGAATTATTAAATCATTCTCGTCTACTGTATCTGAGAAAAGTCTTCCTCGGACATCTGTGGAACTGCTACCCCAATCTGAGTGAAGAGCATTTAAATCTCCTGCCAAAATCAAAGGTTTGGGGATACTTTTCTTTAAATTGTCAAACTTAGCTTTGGACCTTGGACTTTAACCTGGACTATAAAATCTTGCAATCGAAATGTGTTTCTTATTTATGTGTATCCCTAATAACTATGCTTTGAACTGAGTTGTCATAAAAAGTATCAACTTTATCGAAATCTATACTATTGTTAATAATTATTGGGACACTATTGTGATCATTACCACAGTCGTTTCTTAGAATTGTGTAACCTTTTATATTGAATCTTTGATGTGGATTAACCATATTTCGCTAATAAGGGCAATATGTATGTTCTTATCATATATATATGTACAAATATATACCTATGCACCTAAATAATGCACAAAAGTTTGTCGATTACTCAGCGAACTTTGCGCATTCCACTGCATAATATTTAATGTGTCACCTGCGAAGAGGAAAGATGTTTCTTTTTCACTGAATGTTTCTTTTAAAGTTTCGGTAACTGTTTTTAAGCAAATTGGAAAATTATCTGTCTTGTTTAATGCTATGAATTTAATACAGCAAAAGCCTACAGGGGCTTCGCTTCTAAGTCTTTTTCCCAATTGCCCCTTTATCTACACTACACCACAGCCACGACCAACAACAAAGACCACGAATGTACCATCTAACGTACGTAAAATTTTATAATGTCTGTTGTACACCTATGACATGTCTGACGATACAAGACTGTCTAAATTCTTCACTGGTAGTGCCTGAGTAGAGTAGTAGATATATACTAATATTGTGCCATCCTGCGAAATGGCTGGCACCGGAAGTTTATGGCATAGCATAGCTGGTTTATTATATATACATAGTTATTTAATACCTTCATTAAGGCTTTTGTAAGTTAGTGCAGTGCAGTTTTTGGCCTGTTTAATTGGTAAATTATAATTAAAAGCAATCCGCATCTACTCCTCATGCACGTGTCAACTTCCCTTATAAAATGAATAAATTTCTCACATTTTCAGATGCTGCTGCATCAAAAACCTAACCATGCTGGCAGTGCCATCTGTCTGCAGAGTCGAGTGGACTTAAAAGTTCCAACACTGGGTACGGATGGTGCTGCATCAAAAACCTAACCATGCTCTCAGTGCCATCTGTCTGCAGAGTCGAGTGGTCTTACAAGTTACAACACTTGGTACGGATTAGGCACAGAGGAAGAAAGGACCAGAGACAAAGGTTGATAGAACCACAGAATACATTATATATAGAACCACGCCTTCGTAGGTAACCTACTACAAGCATTCTGCGCATGGGTGAGTGAGCACTGGCCGCTGTGTCGCGTACGCGCCGCCACTGGATTAAATCGGTTTACGCTCGTTCAGCCAGTGCCCACAAGGAGGGCCTTCACAAACCACGTCTTATTTGTTGTCACCTACCTTATCGAATGTTTTATGTGGAATAAACTGTAAATAGTTATTAAGGTGTTTAAGTATACATTTTGGACTTTCAAAATGGTTTACTGTACCGTTTGTATGAATAATAATAGAAACAGAAAAGACATTTCATATTTTAACTATCCCAAGCAGTCTACTGGGTAAGGAAATGAATACCAGCCTAGGTACACCTCTTTAAAATGTTAAAGTAGGTAGCACAAACCGTGTAATTTAGTAAGGTAATTGTTATTAGTATTATTATTACCCTACAACTATTTTGCTGTTTGGATTCCGAATCGTTTACTTTCGTTAAAACAGTTTGCATTCACAAGCTTAATTATTTTATGTGAAATAATAAAGTAGGTATAGTAAAGTGTATCGCAATTGCAGCTTTGGGCTACCCCTTTATGGGAATATAGCCGTGAGTATATGAATGTTGGGTCGAGGTGTAGGTAAAGGGGCGCCAGAATTTTTTAAGTCTTTTTGCCTCATATTTTTAGAATTGTAATTTTTACTGCTTACTTTTATTCCGCTATCGCGTATGGTCGCTCTTTGCCATCAGTTTAGGTCATATACGTTTTCATCGTGCACCTCTCCCTTCTCGAGATAGTGCGTCATAATGTTTTTTATCGATATATCTCTGTAAATAATGGCCTTAGGGAAAACACATATAAGTACGACATAAAATTATGGCGGCAAGACACCCTACGCGATATCGCAATATTAGTATGTTGTTGTTGTAATATTGATGTTCCGTGATGAGTAGTTGACATTATAAGTGGGAGACCTCATGTGACGAAATGTATTAGATACCTAAGTATTTCAAAAGCATACCGCCCTAAGACAAAGATGATAAAATCGCTCGGTCAAGAAAAGCTCGTAACAGTTTGTTAATTTGTTTTTGTTTCTCTTTTGCCAAACCTACTAATATAGGGATGAATTTTGCAGGCACCTTAGAACCTTTCTCTGTGTTCCTATTTATTCCTCTGTGGATTAGGTACCTATATAAGTAGGTAACATATCTACCTTATCTACCTATCCATATAGAAAAAGAAGTACATTTATTCATTCTTCATCAATACACACAACTATAGGGAGACGGCTTAGTAGCAGTATGCCAAAATAAGATTGCAACTATGTTTTATATGAAAAAAAAAACAATGTTTGAAAATAAATATGACATGATGTTGTTAATAACCGAAGAGTGGCGTTTGTGTTGCCGGACCGAACGGACGTGTCCCCCCAATCAATCAAGTTTTCATCTCTCGCACCCATTCTGGGGCGTGGGGAGTCAGGGTCAGATCATCGGATCTCTTCCTGAAGAAGCGCCTCTGTCCACTCCTATGGACAGGTCATCGGGGGGCCCTCGCGGGCGGTGAAGATCTTCTCACTTGGGGTGTTTCGTTGGATAATCGCCGGCTAGGCAACCAGGTCGCGTGGCAGGCGGCGGCGGTCGGGCGGGCGCGCGTGGTACGGCGCCATGTCGCGGATATGCGGATGTTGTGAGTTATCCGCACGCGCGAACATGCCCTTCGCCAGCCTCTGGACAAACTGGTCCACTGGTTCCCATCTGAGGTCCCTCTGGATCGTCGCATTCCTCACGTAGCGGGGGGCGTCGACGATGGTACGCAAAGAGAGGTTCTCTTGGGCTCGGAGTCTCCGTTTGTTCGTCTCCGAGCACAGGGCGTACCATGCCGGGGCCGCGTAGGTGAGGCGGGATCTCACGTAGCACTTGTAGATCTCGAGCTTCGCCCTCAGAGGGAGGCTGGAGTCGAGAAGTGGACGCAGCTTGGCGCGTGCCACCTTGACCTGGTTGACGACGTTGTCGACATGTTGCTTCATGGTGAGCCGGCGATCGATGGTCACTCCCAGGTACTTCACCTGCGGAGACCACGCGATGTCCTGTCCTAGGAGCTGGAGTGGTGGTGGAAGGGCGCCTGCGTCTTCCCAACGTTGACGGACAACCGCCACTTGGCGAGCCAGTCGGGCAAGATGTCCAGGGTGCGCTGCAGTTTGACGGCAGCGTGCCGTGCCTGGATCGACGACGCGTAGTAGGCAGCGTCGTCGGCGAAGAGTGCCAGCTGGGCACCCGGCCCGACGGGGATGTCGTCCGTATATTGGGAGTAACAGGCTGGAGACAGGCAGGACCCCTGAGGGACGCCGGCTGCAACGGGGTGTTCCTCGGAGACGGCGTCTTCCACCATCACTCGGAAGCGGCGATTCTTCAGGAAGGAGGCGATGATCTGGACCAGTATTCTTGGGGCTGGAGACGTCGACAATTTGTACAGCAACCCCTCGTGCCATACTCTGTCAAACGCCTTCTCCATGTCCAGGAGTACTGCGACAGTGTATTCCTTCTTATTTGAACAAACCGTCATGTCATTCAGTACTCTGGTGAGCTGAAGCGTCGTAGAATGCTCGGGCCTGAAGCCGAACTGTTCTGGGCGCGGCTGGATGTGGGGCAGTAGCTTCGCTAGCAGGAGTTTCTCAAACACCTTTGAGATGGTACTCAGTAGAGTTATCGGCCGATAGCTCTCAGGCAGCTTGGAGTCCTTGCCCGGCTTGGGCAACATGATGACCAAGCCCTCCTTCCACTGGGTTGGGAAGTGGCCCGTGCGCAAGATACCGTTAAACAGGCGCGTAACGGCCGCCACAGTACGTGGCGGCAAATGTAGCAGCGCCATTTTAGGTATGCGGTCTGCGCCCGGGGCTTTCCTGGGCTTGGTACGTCTGGATGCACGCATGATCTGGCCGGGCGTGACGACGGTGGGGTCCTCTTCGGGAGCTATCGGCGAGGCGAAGTACTCTCGCAGGTGTCTCTCGACTGCTGCGACGTGCTCCACATCATCCGTAGGGTTCGGCTTGAACTGCTTCTCGAGGCATTCGGCGAAGATCTCCGCACGTTCTTGGGCTCGAAATCTTGGTAGGCCGTCGCTGCCCAGGATCGGTCGGACGGGAGTTGGAGTAGTCAACAAATCCCGGCATAGGCGATGCACGGAGGGGACGTGGTCGCCCATGGACTCGACGTGGCGTTCCCAAGATTCTTCGGCGTGGATATCAAGTCGGCGCTTCAGCTCTGCCGTCATGGCGTTGAGCCTGGTCTTCATCGTTGGGCAGCGGGTTTGCTGCCACTGCTTCCGGAGAGCGCGCTTATCGCGGATGAGTGCGCGTAGCTCAGCAGGAAGAGGATTGGGCTTCCCCCCGCGGTGTGCGATGATAGGTCGAGCGCGTCTCGGATCTGGGTGGTTAGCAGCGATGCCAGGCGGTCAACGTCTTCCGGCTGGTTGACTGGACATGTGGTCGAAGACTGGTCGAGGGCGGCGGTGAAGGCGCCCCACGGGTAGCGTCGGCGTGATGCTGGCGGAGAAACCCGGATGGGCAGGTCCGCCAGGACGAGAAGTACTGGCCTGTGGTCCGATGGGAGGTCAGGGAGAACCTCCTGGCTCGGCGGAGTCCGGAGACCTCTGACGACTACGACGTCGATGGTGTCCTAACCGGCCCGCGAATCGAAGTGGGTGGGCTCGTCGGGACCGATGACATCGTAGTTGTGGCTCACGGAGTCGGCAAGGATGGCGCGTCCAGCTGGGCACACCCTGGTGAAGTTCCAGACGGTGTGCTTGGCGTTGAGGTCGCCAGCGACGAGTGTCGGATGCGGCGACTGTAGCAACCCCCGTAGTTCAGAGGTGCGGATTGGGGTACTGGGGGGCTTGTACACGGCGTACAGTCGCAGCACCTGGCCGGCGACCTGGAGGTCGACGCCCAAAGCATACAGGGATGTATATTCCTGGGCGTCAACGAGCTGGTGGACGATCTTCCTGCCGACGATGACTGCCAAGCCTCGAAAGGCCCGGCCGCTGGTGGACTTCTCGTCCTTGCGGTAGAGCGACAAGCTGTCGCTGCACGGCTAGGAATGTCTCGCTGATGAGCATCACGTCGACGCGGTAGTCCCTCAGGAACACGTGGAGCAGCCGCTTCTTCCCTGTCAGCGACTGCGCGTTCCAGTGGACGACCCTGAGCGGCTCATGCATTGCGGAGCAGAGCGGTGAGTCTGCCCAGGGCAGTGGGGTCGCTGGGGAGGGCGAGCAGGGCTGTGAGGTGCCCCAAGTCCTGCTGCCCTATCGCCGCAGCCGGAGTGGGGACCGCCGCAACGCACGCACGCCAGGGGGCGGTGGCACATTTGCGACGAGTGCCGGAACTGTTGGCACCTGTGGCACTGGGCCGGGCCCTGCTTGGAGCGCCAAGCCTCGATCTTCACCCCCGGCATGTACATGAGCTCTGAGATCTCATATACTGCACCGGGGGCACGGTCGGGATTCTTCCGCAGGGACGCGTAGAAGATGCAACCGGGGCGCCCCTTGCGCGCCCGGATCTGCTTGCAGTACTCGGCCTCCACACCGAGTTCTGCAAGTGCCGCGACGATCTCTTCCGGCGTGGTGTTGGAAGGCAGCCCGCGGATCGCCACCTTCTGGGTCTTGTCGGCCGGCAGCGAGTAAGAGAACCACCGAACTCCGTGGTCCTTCTCCAGCCTGCACAGATAGCGCTGCACAAGCCGGTACTCGTCGTCGGCTGTGGGGGTGAAGCGCACACCCTTTTGGTAGGCGCGCGCGCTGGGAGCCCGGCCGAGCTCGCTGGCTATCGCCCTGAAGTGGTCGGCCCAGTTGGGAAGGACCTCCACAATAAGGGGCGGATAGCGCGGCTGGCGGGGCTGCTGTGGCGCAGCGCCTCCCGACGGGGCGGCGGTGGTGGAGGCGACCGCGGCTGCGGTTTGGGCGGCGGCAGTGGCAGGCGGCGTTGGGCGGGCGGGCGGCATTTGGCGGGCGGGCCATATCGCGGGTGCGGCGGCGTGCGGGTTCGCAGGCACAGCGGCGGGGCGCGTAGGGCGGGCGGGCACAGTCGCGGCGGTGGGCCTGTTCGCGGGCGCGGCGGCGGGGCGCGTAGGGCGGGTGGGCACTATCGCGGGCGCAGCGGCGGAGCGCGTGGGGCGGGCGGGCACTCGCGACGTGGTCGCCGACGGGGCGGGCGGACGCGCGGTTGGCGGCACCGGGTGCCTCACTGATCGGGGGGGGGGGGGGGCGCGGTGCTGGGGCGCGGTGCCCCAGACACGGGAATTGCGGTCGCGGCCGCCGCGGCAAACGACACTGCGGGAGAGCACTTATTAATTGAAACACTCGTACCTGTCATTTGTGTTGTAGCACTCTCACTGTCTCTTTCACACGCGGCGGTCGGTCCAGGGGCGGCGGCGCCAGACCCGGATGCCTGGGGCTCGCCCAGCAGGGGCGAAAACCTCGGCATGTCCGGTCCGGTCTTCCTGGGTGCAGGCGGGCGGGGCGGCGGGGACGGTTAGTCAGCGAGCAAGGCCCGCTTCCCACTACCCCGTAGCAGTTCGTCTGACGGGCTTTCACTGCGCGCCCGCCTCATCCCACGGGGCGGGGGCGGCAGGAGAAGTGGCTGCTCACGCGCCTGCTCCAGCAGTCTCGCGTCGAGGGTTTCTTCGCCGATGCTAGCCGCAGGCGTACCCTCCAGGGCCGCGCGGCTATCGGCGATGTAGGCCTCCATGGCGCGTAACAGTCCCGGCGAGAACAGTTTGGCTTGAGCGGCCCGGATTAAATATAATCCGTCCAACTCAAGCTCCGCTCTCGGCGAAACCGGACGGCGCACCAATGGGGACCCATATTCCGTCGACGTTGAGACGGGGAGCAGGCGGTCCAGGGATGCCGATGTGGTGAGGCGACTACGGCGCGGGGTGATCCCCAGCGGCGGGCTGCCTGTCACATCGGCTTGGCGGTCACTTTCACTGACACTGACACTTTCACTGTCACTGACACTGACACTGTAGCCCTTAGAAGGGCTTTTAGGCTCGTCCATAGCGGCGGGCTATGGACGAGTTGGCTGCCCGAAAGGGTACCTACCAGGCACGACCTTAGGCGAAGCCGGCGTCCGTTCCTAGCAGATAATCCCCTCCGTGCAGCTCACTCGCGACGGCGAAGTCGCGACGCGCACGGGCGCGTGTCCCCCCGAGATCTCGCAAACGCATTTAAACAAACAATAGTTTTCATCCCCGGCGCGCGCCTTTTGTTCTGCCTCCGCAGGCCCGAAAACGAGCCTGGCTTATAGGCTGGCTTATACCGCGTGTTACTGTAAGGGTTACATACCTGGGGAATGTGCGCGATCCATCTAGGCACCCCATCTGTGCAATACCGCGCATTTCAGTGATTGTGATGATACTAGTGCGGTCAAGTGTAATGAATGCCCAGAGAACTGCCGATACTCTTAGGCATCCCATCTGTGCAAGCCCTAGAATTCTAGGCCAGGTGCACGTCTGAGCCACGCAGCGACAGGCCGGCAGCCAGCGACGCCTACGCAACACACCCTCAACGCTACTGCCTCCACCACCACCGCCGCTAAACACACCAACCCGGTGAGATCATTCCGATTAGGACATCATTGATGGTGATTACCTATCTCTAACTTTATTTCTCTCAGGACCACTCGCCACCTGACAATAATAAACCACCACTTACCGCGGCCGTGGTCGCCCCTATTGACTGAGGCATAATCACAATTATAGGTGCGTCATAGGCAGGGTATAACAATTCCCTACCTACGCAATATCAAAATCAACTAATAAAACATTATTATAGCTACATATAATAACTTGCTTTGCCTGAAAATAAATTCGAGATAATTCTCCTCGAGATTTCTTTTCTCCTCATCTTCGAAAGACCATTCAAAACAGTCATGAACAATAACCTTCCACTAAACCCTGAAACTCTGTGAATAAGCCAACCCAAAACTTAACAATCGTAGAATTATTTTTACGTAGCTAAACTGCAAATATAATAAACCCGACAATAAACAAAAACTAAACACGTGCATGCCATAAAAAGGCCATCTCACCAAACTCCCAGAAACTAGACAAAACGATGAAAAAGCTTCGAAGCACAAAAGGCCCACAACGTTCCCTCACACATCTGGCACCCATTCTATGGTGTCAGCCCATCTTGGAAATACCGGGAAACATAAGAATAAAGATAGATCGTAAAAGGCCAAACAGCGTCTCTCATCATACCGGCCCTACACCTCTTAGAAACAACCCACACACATTCATATTAGCTAAAACAGCATGAGGCTTTCTCCTGTAGTAATCTTACAATGGAAACTCTACCAATGCCCAGAGATAGAAACTGCCTGTTCCATGCAATTGCAGACCAAATCAACCATCTGTTTTGAGCGACGTTCAACCATACCCACATCAGAAGCGACTTAGCTAGATACTTGGAAGCTAACAGCAATTATCCACGTATCAAACTTGCGATCGACGCACCAAACGCAGAAGCTTTCACTGAGTACATAAAAAATGTCCACATACAGGACACGTGGGGAGGTGAAGAAATTATCATAGCAGCCGCGGAGTTCTACGTAATAAGTGTAGCGATCCATCAACAAAATGGCCCATCAATCGTATATAGCCCCCAACAAGAATATAACGCAGTCGGAACTATTGACTTGACCTTTTCCGACAGCGCATACATAATAGCGCCCCAAAACGTAATCAACAACCTATCAACAACCAGTCAAATCTACAGCATCTCACTTTTCCCATACCAAAATACAGCGCGACAACCAAAGTACACTCAAGTTCCACCCGCCCCAAAAACCGATAATATGATAGCGGTAAATCTAAACACCTTTCCCCGGCCTACCCAAAATGCACAACTCAAGATAAGATGACCAATGACTTTGATACTTACCGTACCAACACATACACTCACACGCCACAAACACATGCATCCCCCTCCGCCGGATCAGATACAACCGGGTACTTCATCTTTATGGCCTTGTTCTCGGACTGAACCTTGACCCGAGTCACGGACCTAACTAATATGCACTAATGAAGTGAATTGAAGTAGGTGATATCAGTGCAATGAGTCTCACTAGCTGAGCAACAACCTGGTGAGATCGCTGCGATTATGATAGCCCTAACTCAGATCAAAAGGCAAAACGAACTCTATATCTGGCAGGTAACCCCCTTCGTAATGCTAAATACCATTTCATAAACAGATACCACGCTCGCTTCAAATTACTACGCCAACTCCAAACTATCCCACAGGCACAGTGCCGTACTAGTAGGTAGGAGATAGGTATACCTAAATACAAAACTAGGCAGGAACCTACCCAATAAAAGTAAAACAAAACTTAACTATTTCTAACTTTATCCGGTCCGACAAGCCCACAAAAATAAAACAATAATGCAAGCCCGTCTACTACATAACTGCATATTCTGAGAAATAGCGAGAAACAGCCAACAATTGCACATCATAAAAGGATCATTTCACCATCTTCCAGAAAACAGGCAATTAACAAAAGACTTCCACTGATGAACAATAACAACAATAAAATCGGAGACTTTTTCTCCTAAGCGGCTCTCTACCGAGAATAAGGGCGCACGAAGATACGCACAAACTTTGGCAATCGCAACCCGTACGATCTGTTAATCGTAGACAAAGGTAGTTCAAATAAATCACGCTATCTCTAAGTTCTTTCTTTCAACAACATCCCAAGAAGATAACCTAATGGAAGCCTTACCAATGCTGAGATGGTAAACTGCCTATTCACCGCAATTGCTGACCAAATTAATCACCTATGTCAATTAACATGCAACCACACTCACATTCGTAGGGACCTAATTAAATATGTAGAAGAAAACGGCGATGAACAGAACAAAGCTCGCAATCACTGAGCCTGAAATCCTCAACAACTCAACATTGAAAATCTACGCTACGGTACTTGGGCTGGAGAGGAGATTATAATACGGGCTGCCGAATACTTTCTAGTTAACGTAACAATCCACCAGCAAAATACACCATCGCTCACATTCACGCCTAAGAATCCAGCGGATGCAGTGAAATCTATCAACCTCAACGTCACAGGACACCATTACGACAGCGTATACTTGCTTGAATCGCCAAATTTACCACGATCAAGCAACCGATAACCAAACTGATAACACCATACTTTCCTCGATACTTAATGCAACACCCATGACCTCCTCAGGGTCAACCATAACATCAACAGAAGACATCTCAGTCAACACCGGATATACGATGATACGAAACAGCCCCATATTTAAACCACAAGTCACATGCGAGCGTATGCGCATTGCTACTTGGAACGTTAGAGGATGCGCCGAAATAACTAAAAGACTCAACATTAATGCGGAATTGATTAACAGAAACATACACATAGCCTATATACAGGAAACAAACTTGATACATATGTCAAAACACTATCTCTGGTATCTGTATGCTCGCATCGGACAAGACGCTATAAAGAAATACAGGAAAAAGGGAATTATAGGAACAAACCTCCTCCACAATATTGCACACAAATATTTAAAAAGTTACATCACAAGAAAATGCATGTACAGGGGCGAGCTTGTCTCTAAAAATATATTTCTTCCAGCAAAACAAGGCATTACGGGAATTACTATCATAAAAGGGTAGGCAGTGCACAATAATTACTATAATGAAAATGCCTATGAATAAATTATAATATCTGTAAAATACAGATAGCAAATACGAAATAATTACCGATATATACATAAACTTTACATATAATAATATAAATACAATAACTTTTACGAAAGAGACAGGTAGTGCTCTGATATGTTTCTTAAAAGAAAAAAGAGTCGGACTGTCTCTTATAGTGCAAAGAGGTGCATTCCAGAGTCGGACCGACCGCAACCTGAAAGAGCGTTTATACGCAGCGCTGCTATGCCGCGGAGTAGCTAAAAGTGAATAATTAAATATCATCGGAGAAATGCTCATGGCAAACTTAAAAGTACAAAGACGAAAATTCTTATAAGAGACCCCATAAACAACCAGTGTATTGGACGGAGTTCCAATACGAACCGTAAACGAAATCAAATATCTCGGCACATATATTACGGCAGGACATAGGACACAATAAAAAAGAGGTGCCGGCAAGCCATAGGCAATTCCAAGGCCCTAATGCATTTTATAAAGAAATCCAACATGGACTGGAATATAGTGCGCCTGATTTACAAAATGGTCATTGCACTGTTTATAAAATACGGATAAAAAGCGGCAACTCTCACTAAAGCAAACAGTTAACAGTCAGTTTTTGACTAAGAAAATATGAACGCCTGATCCTCAGAGACATGTTTGAGAACGCCAGAAGCTATCCAAGATACCACAAAATTCATGACTGACTACAGGGCAAAACGATAACCAAACGAATCAAAAACCACCGGATGTGTTTCTATACATATTCTGCGACGCCCACAACAGCACTTACTACATGCTCCATTCAAATACGAAGCAAGGAAGAAGAAAGTCGGCCGACTTATATACACCTGGAAAGATTTCCTTAAGCATGACATCAAATACTACGGTGAAGAACACAGTTACTGGACAGAATCATCACACAACAGGGATCATCACACAAGTCAGGATGGCCTAGAGGCAAATATACCTACCGTATTCCAGAAACAGACAGCGAAAGCGAAACTGGGAACTTACCGGATAACCCAAACGAACACGATTTGGAGCGAGGTGGCGGCGCTATGGTGGCGGTTCACCGTGATTACCAGCCCGTGCGCCGGGACTGGCCCTGCCCCCCCGCCGCGTCCTCCGAGTGCGTCTGGGTATCAATACCGTTATCTAATAACAGTAGGCATAAATCATTGCATATTTGTTGTGTTTACATTCCGCAAGGGCATTTATATACAAGCGCATTAATTAACTTTTTTGATATTTGTAGTCGGATTGTAACAGAACATTCTGACGATGTTTTCCTTATTACTGGAGATTTTAACGTATCAGATGCTGAGTGGTCGAACTCGAGTTGTAGACATATGTGTCTTGATAATGGTACCGAACCAACAGTGGAGCCATTGCAAGAGTTTTTATGCTTTACAGGGTTACAACAATTTAACAGTAGTTTTAATATAAATCATCGGTTATTAGACCTTATTTTAAGTAATAGAAATTGCGCCGTTACTAGTAGCCCAAACCCTTTAATAAAAGAGGACCGGCATCATAAAGCCGTTGAAATTGAGTTAAGTTTAGATTACTCACCTATTCTTAAGCCCGCTCCTACTTTTAGATATTGCTTTTTTAACTCTAATTTTGATGAAATCAATCGCGAACTATCTGAAATAGACTGGTTTGCACAATTTTCAGGTCGTTCTTTGGAGGAGTGTACATTAATTTTATATACAATACTAAATCGTTTAATAGACGCGCATGTCCCAAAGCGTCCTCTACGCACTTCCATTAATAGGCCTCCTTGGCACACAAAGCCACTTAGAAGGTTATTAAATGAAAAAAGAAAGTACCACAAACTATGGAAGACATACGGAAATCCTTTAGATCGTGACAGTTTTAGGTGTCTAAGGAAAAGAGTTGATAAATTGGAACCTATATGCTATAGAAATTTTATAAACTCAACTGAAAATAAAATCACATCAAACCCGAAATTTTTCTGGTCTTACATGAAGTCAATCTACGCGAAGAGAGGTCTACCACAAATAATGTACTATAAAGGTATTTCAGCTTCAACTGGTTCTCAGATTTGTGACATGTTTAATGAACATTTCCACTCTGTTTTTGAAAAACCTAGTAATAACATGATTGATTTGAACAATCTTCCGCCGGTAAATAATACAGTTTTTGAGATGGATACAATATTTTTAACTAAAGACCTTGTTCATAAATACCTTAAGTCTATTAACGTAAATAAAGGTGCCGGACCAGATTGCATTCATCCTGTTATTATTAACAAATGTGCGTCTGAGTTATCAATTCCAATCACTTTGCTTTTTGAAAAATCACTTCGCGAAGGTTGTGTTCCCTCTATTTGGAAACGTGCTCTAATTACACCGATACCTAAGGGAGATATCAGCTGTGACATTGAGAAATATCGGCCAATTTCTAAACTATGTCAATTTGGCAAAATTTTGGAGAAGATTGTTACTGACCAATTGTCTGCCGCTGTACGCCGTCATGTTACTGTTCATCAACACGGTTTTCTTAAAGGTCGAAGTGTTGAAACAAATCTCTTATCCTATACAGAAATTATACTTGAAGCCTTGGACAACAATTATCAAGTGGATGCCGTGTATACTGATTTTGCTAAAGCATTCGATAAAATTTGTCATGAACGCTTGCTGTTGAAACTTTGGCAGATGGGTATACACGGGGATCTATTTCGATGGATAAAATCCTACATCGAAAATCGATCGCAGGCTGTAGCAGTAGGTGGGTACACTTCAAATCTCAAACCCATCACTTCGGGTGTCCCTCAAGGGTCACATTTAGGACCTTTGTTGTTCGTTCTTTACCTAAACGACGTCACAGAAATTACAAACAGCTCTGGTTTACTCTTATATGCCGACGATACAAAAATATTTAGGGTTATCCGAAGTGTGGGAGATTGTGATGTCCTGCAAAATGACATTAATAATTTCGAATCTTTCTGTAATTCAAACAACTTATTTTTAAATCCAGTTAAGTGCTTTGTAATAAGTTTCAGTAGAAAAATACAAACCATTAATTATAAATATGAACTTTGTCAAAGAGAATTAGCCCGCGTAGATCAAATTCGTGATCTAGGCGCAATAATGGATTCCAAGCTCACTTTCGTACCTCATGTGAACCACATTATAAATAAAGCTCTTAAACAACTTGGTTTTATACTCCGCGTAGGAAAGCCCTTCAAAAAAGTCTTAACTTACAAGGTACTGTTTAATAGTTATGTTCGCAGTCATCTCGAGTTCGCCAGTGCTGTTTGGAACCCATTTTATAACATTCATATAGACGGGATAGAAAGGGTGCAGAAAAAATTTATTCGAGCCCTTGAAAATCGTACTGGCAACACATATTCGGATTATGTGACGTCCTTGAAAAAGGCAAAAATGTACTCATTAAGTTGTCGTCGTGACTGTATTGATATATCAATAATTTTTAAAATAATTAATAATATAATCGATTCCCCCCCATTATTACATTTATTGTCGTTTAGAGTGCCTCGTCGTCGTGAGCGTAGTTGTCGAAGCAAGCCTCTCTTTGTTATACCCCGTAGTCACACAAATTACGCTGGAAATAGTTTCATAAGACGTGCTTGCAGGTTGTACAATGATAAGTTAGTAAATATAGATATATTTAGTGAATCTCTTAAACGCTTCAAAAGTTTAACTTTGGAGTGTCTTTCAAATTGTTCTGAAAATCAAACTGAACATGTATGAAATTTTTAACTTTCTTTTTATGTATAGATATTTAGTGAATCTCTTAAACGCTTCAAAAGTTTAACTTTGGAGTGTCTTTCAAATTGTTCTGAAAATCAAACTGAACATGTATGAAATTTTTAACTTTCTTTTTATGTATAATGCTTTTTATGTTGCTTCTTCATCAGTATTATTTCTTTGATATTTAAACTATTATAAAAGATGTTTTTACTAAATTAGGAAACTGTAGGTCTATGTTTTATAAAGAGTTTATGTATTGTATACAAATATGTAAGACTGTTTGTTTCTGAATAAATAAAATAAAAAAAAATAAAAAACACGACTCAGGAAAATCAACTAATAACAATAACTGAAAATAGAAGGAAAACAAGAACTTGAAGAAAACAACAGCTGCTCTCCAAATCCCACATCCTCCCCATTCCACATATCCTATATTGGCTTCAGGCTGAAGAGTCGGTCGATTGAATTCACTATCCTTCCCCTCCTATAGAGCAGGTCATTCCGCCCCCCCCTCAAAACTTGTGCCCTCTGGTATGCCGGCCGAAAGACCGGAACAGGTTTAGAACCCTGGCTGGAGATGCACCATTCATTAATTCATTCATTCATGATGTTGTTATGATAACCCTGTTATTTTATTTTGGCATATTGCCTGCTAAGCTGTCGCCCTCTAGCTAACATACAACAAAACAAACAAAAACAAGTGAAACATAGAATTAGTAGCAACAGTACCTATACTCACATTTATTCTCATTTCACATGAGAAAGGATTACCTACTACGTAATCAATATGTGTCATTCCTCATAGCTAGATTATGGCACCAGAGAAATAGACTCTTAATTTGTCTGTTCTGTATCAACCATCCTCCTGAGTGGGTGACTCCGGCCCGTGACTTTGTTTGCATAGGAAGACTAAACTTTTGTTTGGTTCATCGTCAACATCCTGTAACTACAGCAGCGGTACAGGGAACTCAGTAGAAATGATTTTATGATTGTTTGTAGTGTTATGCTACTTACATGTCATTTTCCAGGATGTTCAGCTGGATACTTGCTGAGCTGCATAGCCGTATATTTTGTTCAACTTCATTTTCATAGGACCCTGTAACGTTTTAAACTATAAGAACACATTAACAAATCATTTTCGCTTCATATTTTCACACTATCAGCACTTCTAAACCGATAGCGAAGGGGTTTACCTTTGGTGACCTTGTATTTGGCTTTCTCCGAAACTCTGCAATCTCGGGCTCCGTGCGCGCTGGTGCGCTACCCTTTTATCTTTCGCTGTTATGTAATTTTGGCTATGTGAACTTGTTCATTTTTCTATTACGAGCCTGAAACCAAAATCTGACATTTATTATGTTGTTGTTTATCTGGTTGTCATGGCAATGTCCATTCAAACTCGTTAGCGGTCTGATATGTTTGCTTCAATACTTTTACAAAAATACTTTTTCTCTCTTGGCCACTCACAAAAATTGCTTTTAATTTAAATAATTTTTAGAACTCTCCAAAAAGGGTATAAGAGCGGAACATTTCTGAAATTCGGGAGTCTCACTTCAGTTCTCAAACAAGAAGAATCACCTAAAGGCCTTATCCCGGGGTCGCACTGCCCCGGGATCCTGCGAGCCGTTACTGCAACGCGATCCTGCGAGCCGTTACTGCAACGCGATCCTGCGAGCCTCAACCCTGTTCAGCGCTTCGCTGAGTCTCCACTTCTACACCTGCATCCTGGTCATCACTTCATTGAGTCTCCTCTCCACTTCACCTGGCCGTTCTCGGCTACACCTGCTCATCAGGGACTTCAGGCCGACACGCTACCAGGGCCCCTACTCCTGCTGCTCGTCGGGGTCTGATGACCGATAGGCCGCCGGCCACACTCTCCGACTGCAATTCCTACATCGCCCACCAGTGCCTCCACTGACCGGTCCAGACGTCTACTGCTTCATCGGTCTCCTACTCTCCGTGTCCTCCGCTTCCTTTTTATACCTAGACATCTGTATTTTTTATAAAACCTGTTCTCATTTCATCCACCCTCATCTTCTTATCATTTTTCTATAGTCATTATATATAGCCCTAATAAACTGTCATTTCAAAATTTTATCCTGGTTTTTTTCTGTTAGGTTCTGGTAAGGTAAAATATCTTTATACGACATTTTGGTGCCCAACGTAAAAGGTCTTCTCCACTCTTCACCTTTTCTGCGCTTTGTCTCTTTCCCTTTGATTTGCTTTCTCTTTCACTCTTAAATCTTTAGCTACTCATCCTTTTCACATTTTCCAAATTCTAAAACAAAACTTCATCTAGTTTTTCAACTCATCTGGATTATATTTAGGCCTACATTTAACTTACATTACTTCACTTCACTTCACTTCACTTCTATAACACTTGACTCTACACTTAACTATAACAATGGAAAGGGTTATTAAGTACGAATTCCTTAACAAGGCCGAGCTCGAATACGAAGTAAAGATTAGATATGAGGAACCAGCTAATACTGTTTTGCTTCTTAGAAAACAGGTTTTGCTTTTAGTTGCGAATTCTCACCCTGAAGATATTCTGACTTCTAGTTCCGATCGATGATGACTTGTCTCAAATTGGTTCTACTCTGACTTACCGGGATTGTAAAATTGAAAAATTTTTACAAGGTGAAACCAAATATTTACGATTAATAGAAACTTTTATTAATCATGTTTTTTACAGATTGGAGCGAATAGATACGGACTTATATCCAGACTCTAAAGCTAGTTTCGATACTTTAAAGATGAAATTTGATGCTATTTCTAAACACGAATCCTTGACTCCACCTTCAACTGCAAATGACCCTCCATCACTGGACCTACCTGCTGACCCGACTGTCATGGAACCCCCTCTTGTTTCTCAAACTTCTGTCCAGACCCATGCCCCGTATCCTCCACCACCACCTCAATCTTTCCCTCCAACTAACGTCTTCAAAGATCTGAAAAGACACACCTTCAATGGTAAAAGCTGTCCAAGATCCTTTCTTCAAAAACTTGAAGAATATAGCTTAGCTCGTGGCTTGTCCAGGGACTCGTTAATTTCTCAGGCGTTCGAAATTTTCACCGACAATGCCCTTCATTGGTTCAGATTTAAATATAATCAGAATCCAAACTTAACTTGGAACGAACTTTCTTCTTTACTAATCAAAGACTTTGGTGGTTTTGATTATGATCATAAACTTCTAGAAGCGATTTGGAATCGTACTCAAGGTCGTGATGAACCTATCGTCATCTATATTTCCATCATGTCTGGAATGTTCGCTCGCCTTTCAAAAAGACTTTCTGAAACAGAACAATTGGAGATTATTTTGAGAAATATTCGCCCATGTTATTCAGTCTTCGTAGCTCTAAAGGATTCGCTTCTGGCCACTTGCCAAAACTACGAAAAGTTCCTAGATAGAGACAAACAATTTAAAGAACCAAATTTGCAACAAAGTCCTCATGTTTCTGAATTCAACTACAAGCATTCCACTTCAAGTTCAGTTGACTCTCCAAACTCTTCTAATAACTCACGACCTTCTCCTCCCTTCATGAATAAGTTCACTCCAACCTACAAATACCCTTTTAGACAAGTTAATAGTCTCTCTCAAACTGCAGCTCCCCAAGAAAGTTCTTTTTGCGTTCGCTGTCGTAAACTAGGTCATACTTTGAACAGTTGCACTCAACCACGATTCGTGATTTGTTTCAAATGTGGTCTTAAGGGTTTTAAAACTGCAGAGTGCCCTACTTGTTCTCCCAAACCTAATACTAGTACAAAAAACTAACTGCTGACTTGAAGAGTAACTCAAACTTTGATAAGGACGAGTGGACTAATTGGATCAAAACAATTCAAAACTTCTTTGCTTGCTACAAAATCTCTTCTACACTCTACTCCAAAGAACAAGATCTTAATCGTCCATTTGTTAATGTCAAAATTTATGACTTAACTTTATCTGGTTTACTAGATTCTGGCAGCTCAGTAACTATTCTGGGTAATCATTCTCATTTGGAAATTCTTAAACTGGGCTGCAAACTTTTCAAGTCAGATCTTATTACTGTCTCTACTGCTAATAATCAAAAAATTAATTCCTTGGGTTATTTTGGCTTACCTGTCCATTTCAATAACGAAACTCACTTGATTAAAGCTTATGTTTTCCATGAAATATTTCCTTCTCTAATACTAGGTATTGACTTTTGGAGAAAATTTAATCTTCTACCTAGTGTTTTAGCTTCTCTTAACTTTACAGATCCTAAATGCTTTGCTATCGACACTAAAGATATTAAAGTTTTACCTTATGAGCATTTAACTCCTAATCAAAAGAACATCGCTAATGACATCATCCAACGCTTCAAGACAATCTCTTTTGAAGAAAAAGGTGTTCTGGGAAACACACACTTAATCACCCACAAGATTGACACTGGTGATTCTCTTCCGATCAAACAAAGATGTTACAGACTGTCTCCTGAATAACAAAAGGCTTTAATTAATGAAGTTGACAAGATGCTGGGATGGAACGTCATTGAACAATGCGAAAGTCCTTGGTTATCCCCAGTCCTCATCACTCCAAAGAAGAATGGGGAATGGCGTTTCTGCGTAGATAGCAGGAAGCTTAACGCAGTTACACGTCGTGATGCTTATAGTCTGCCTCTAATAAGCGAAATTTTGGACAACCTGAGAAATGTCAAACACTTATCAAGCATCGACATTGCGAAAGCATTTTGGGAGATTCCCTTGAATCCTGCTGATAGAGATAAGACAGCATTTTATGTTCCTGGAAGAGGTATGTTCAGATTCAAAGTAATGCCTTTTGGTCTCACTAACTCACCTGCAACTCAACAAAGATTAATGGATACGCTATTTACTCCTGAATTTGAGAACAAGGTATTTTGCTATCTGGATGACATCGTTATTATTAGCGAGACTTTTGATGAGCACATATCGCTTCTCATGAAAGTTCTTGAAAAACTTTCATATGCTAATCTGACTATTAACTTTGAAAAGAGTCAATTCTTCAGGAAAGAACTGAAATACCTTGGTTTTCTAGTGGACGAATATGGTCTACGTGCTGATCCAGATAAAATAAAGGCTATTCTAGAATATCCTGTACCTACTTGCAGAAAAGAAGTTCGAAGATTCATAGGCACCTGCAGCTGGTTTAGAAGATTCATTCCAAATTTCAGCACTATTGCCTCTCCACTCAACCAACTAACCTGTTCCGGTGAAACAGTGAGACTCTAACCTGACCAAAAGAGATTGTTGGCAGGCTCAAGATACATTTATTAATCACAGGGTCGTGAGTCGAATATTGGTGATATAGTTGAAACGCTGGATAGGGACTCGCCGGGAATTTGTAGATTTCAGCTCCTTGGTAGACTCAATCCAACTGGTCCACTTCTCCAGACGTCAACAAGTGATTTTGTGGTTAGCGCCAGGAGGATATTATTCCTCGGCGTGGAACCGTTTCAGAGCTCCGTTAGCGCTAGGAGGATATTACTCCTCGGCGTGGAACCGATTCAGAGCTCCGTTAGCGCCAGGAGGATATTACTCCTCGGCGTGGAACCGATTCAGAGCTCCGTTAGCGCCAGGAGGATATTACTCCTCAGCGTGGAACCCTGGAAAGAGACCAGTGTGAATGATAGGAATACAAAAGCGCTACAGCGCCCAGCTATCAGGCGACGGCTCCCCACACGGAGACTTCCGACGAGGGCCCTAGGGTAATTAGGATCAAAGAGTGCCGCAGTCCAATAGACACTGTATAGAAAAGGGAAATACATAGAGAGTATAAAATACACGAAAATAAGAAAGACTAACTACGAACCAATGCTTACCCATGGATTGGGGATAGTAGGGAAGTTTCACATCAACTACTGCACTTTACAGCAACTAAACATTCAGCTCCATTACAGTACTAAAGGGACTATCCCATCGCCGCAACTAAAGGTATGACTTAAAAATTATTGATGCAGAAGATACAACCTCACGTTTCAGAGCTCAAACAATGTCTGCCAAAAAAAAACAATCATCTGCCAGACGAGATTCCAGACCCGAATTTCCGAATTTTTATAGTTTTAGTTTTTAACTGGCTAATCCGCCAGTAGCCAATATGGTCAAGGAGGTAGTACGTTACATACCCGTCTTGTTTGGGTAGGATTTTACCTGATAAAATCCGCTAAGATACTAACTAAACTAAACTAACTTACCAAATTAACTACTTAAGATAAAATTCTCTAAAGCTCGCCATCTACAATGTCAGAGAAATATATAACTAACAGTCTAGCTCAACTACATACAAACATCACACATTCGTACCAACAATCAGACATCAGAATTCATACTAAGTTCATACAAGAGTTCACACTAACATCGTGTAAACACAGCCTTACACACAGGGTGCCATTATTATAGCCAAATGCACACCCAGACTAACTGTCAGAAGTTGAAAAATAAGCAAGATCCCTTGAACTAAAATAAGAACCTTAGTACATAAACGCCCCGATAGCTTAGCTACTATCGTAACGCAGAATAACACCATGAGGGGCAGCTCCCTCAAGTGTTCAAGACTTCCTGCACCGTTAGTGGGTACAGAAAATAATAATAGAGTAGAATATCTATTCTACAACAAAGAGTAAAAAAGTAGAGAATTATAGTTCAAGAGGCCATAAGCTAAAGTAACAGACATTGCAGAGTAACGTTACACAATAAAGAACTTTTACATAGCTGTAGATATAGATGGTTTTTAGAATACAAGGGTCAAAATACTTATTACATACATAAAGGAACAGTACCCGGTGTACCTCCACGAAGCTCAACCTCATACTCCAATTCAGCCTTATTTAGCGACAGATATTTTATAGGAAACGTCATGTTTACTACCTATCTAGTAAACTGTACAAATTTACATGAAAGTAAGCAGAGTACACGACTAACGCCCGGTTTCTGGTACAAAATCAAGCCATTGATCTACCGTTTTGACAGCTGAAATTGATAAAGGACTGTCAACAACAGATTAAATGTACGAAAAATCGGCCGTTAAACACTAACCTTATTATTTAATAGTCCGAAAAGTTTCCCTACTAAAATCTTCATAATTTATTGATTTATTTTTCGTACTGAGAATTTGGAGGAAAATATTTATCAACAATTATAATATGACAACGGCAGTCAGACTGCGACCATAAATAATGTAGAAATGAGGTAAATACCCAGATAAACGATCAAATATACTCCTGTCAGACAAAAATAAACACAACAAAATATACAAGCTACGAAAGAAATCTAGCGTTCTACGGCGCTCTTATGGCCTAACTACTCTGACCAGACATAAAACTCTATCACCAATATTCCCTTAATCCGGGCGCCATTGAAACAGTGAGACTCTAACCTGACCAAAAGAGATTGTTGGCAGGCTCAAGATACATTTATTAATCACAGGGTCGTGAGTCGAATATTGGTGATATAGTTGAAACGCTGGATAGGGACTCGCCGGGAATTTGTAGATTTCAGCTCCTTGGTAGACTCAATCCAACTGGTCCACTTCTCCAGACGTCAACAAGTGATTTTGTGGTTAGCGCCAGGAGGATATTATTCCTCGGCGTGGAACCGTTTCAGAGCTCCGTTAGCGCTAGGAGGATATTACTCCTCGGCGTGGAACCGATTCAGAGCTCCGTTAGCGCCAGGAGGATATTACTCCTCGGCGTGGAACCGATTCAGAGCTCCGTTAGCGCCAGGAGGATATTACTCCTCAGCGTGGAACCCTGGAAAGAGACCAGTGTGAATGATAGGAATACAAAAGCGCTACAGCGCCCAGCTATCAGGCGACGGCTCCCCACACGGAGACTTCCGACGAGGGCCCTAGGGTAATTAGGATCAAAGAGTGCCGCAGTCCAATAGACACTGTATAGAAAAGGGAAATACATAGAGAGTATAAAATACACGAAAATAAGAAAGACTAACTACGAACCAATGCTTACCCATGGATTGGGGATAGTAGGGAAGTTTCACATCAACTACTGCACTTTACAGCAACTAAACATTCAGCTCCATTACAGTACTAAAGGGACTAGCCCATCGCCGCAACTAAAGGTATGACTTAAAAATTATTGATGCAGAAGATACAACCTCACGTTTCAGAGCTCAAACAATGTCTGCCAAAAAAAAACAATCAGCTGCCAGACGAAATTCCAGACCCGAATTTCCGAATTTTTATAGTTTTAGTTTTTAACTGGCTAATCCGCCAGTAGCCAATATGGTCAAGGAGGTAGTACGTTACACCGGGAAGAACGCTCCTAAATTTTTATGGAATTCCAAGGCTGCAGCTGCTTTCCAGAAACTTAAAGAAGCTTTGGTAACTGCTCCGGTCCTTGCTTGCCCTAACTTCGAACTACCCTTCTCTGTACATTGTGATGCATCAAATTATGGCATAGGAGCAATGCTTACTCAACATCAAGATGACAAAGAAGTCGTGATTGCTTACATGAGTAAAGCACTAAACAAAAATCAACAAAACTACTCAACTACTGAAAGAGAAATATTAGCTGTAATAACTGCGCTAAAACATTGGAGATGTTACCTAGACAATGGTAAGGAATTTACAAAATATACTGACCACGCTGCACTTAAATGGTTTCAGAACTTATCGAATCCATCTGGAAGACTTGCTCGCTGGACTCTACGCTTATCATGTTTTAATTTTGTCCTGAAACATAAAAAAGGATACACCTGATACACGAGAAACTTCACCTCAAGGCGTACATCCTATTACGATTGAAGAACCACCTGATCGTGAACTTGAGCACTACAACAATAGTATGGGAATACGGGGCATAACTCATAAATGGTTTTCCTCTTACCTGAGCAATAGAAAACAACTCGTGGAGATGGAATACTTGAACCAGAATAGCAAAGAAATTATTAAACTCCAGTCTGATACTATAGACATTAAAGGTTCAATCCCCCAGGGCGGTGTCGCTAGTTGCTTATTATTTTTAATTTACATTAATGATCTCCCCAGAATCATGAGCGATCCATGTGTGTTTGCCGATGATATTTCTATCCTTACACCTTGCGCAAATAACCTAGAAATAAATAATAAACTAGAAACTATCCTAAATAGTACTATAAATAGGCTAAACGATCATAACCTTCAGATAAATTTCAATAAAACTAAATTAATGTTATTTCACCCACCTCAGAAAAAACCATTAGACATAAATTTCACATTCAACAACATAAGATTGGAAACGGTGAGCGAATTTTCCCTGTTAGGTTTGAATATAGATACGAATATAAATTGGAAAGTACATACCCAAATCTTACGTTCCAAGCTATCTAGATTTACCTACGCTCTCCGGGAGGTAAAAAAGTCAACGGACCTAAAAACAGCTTTAGTTACCTACTATGCCTATGCTTATGCGTGGCTTAGTTACGGTATCCTACTGTGGGGTAACAGCACTAACGCACAAAGCGTTTTCACTCTACAAAAGCAACTAATACGCATACTCACAAATATTGAACCTCGAGACAGCTGTAGGCCACACTTTACAGAACACAAAATCCTCACACTCCCTAGCATATACATACTGGAAACTTGTAAATTCGTCCGAAAATATCCTGAATTTTACACAAAACGCCAAGATCAGATGTCAACGAATCGCAACCTAAGACCAAGAAAAGGACTAGCGCTACCACCTTCTAGACTAAACATACACTCTTCAAGCCCTCTAGTAATGACTGCAAAAATTTATAATAAGTTACCAAAACATCTGACGACAGAAACTAGAGATACCATATTTATAAGTTCATTAAAACAACTATTAATTACTAAATGCTATTATTGTGTAAATGATTATTTAAATGACGAATTATAATTATTAAAATAGGTATAGAATAAAAATTTCAAACATATGAAAACTAACATTATATAAATAAGTATCTGATACAATTTAATTTATATATAAATTAAGTAGTACGTAGAAATATTGCAATATTGTAATATCGCCCTCTCGCAAATTGCTGTACCTGGACAAGGTCCATAATGATAATCTCCACCTATATTATATATGGAATGCAATAAATAAACTGAACTGAACAACATTTTTCTCGGATGCTCCAAAAACCCAGACGCATATCCCAACTACACTATCAGGGATAACAAACTTTACCTCTGCATCCATTCTCCCGATCGTCTAAACGACGACTTTATTTGGAAAGAAGTTCCACTGCCGCAAGATAGACATGCACTTATTGAAGTTAGCCATGGTTCCCCTTCAGAACTCCACCTTGGTATCTTCAAAACATTCAAGAAAATATCTTTAAAATACTTTTGGCCTGGTATGTTTAAGGACATTGCCAATTTAATCTCGACTTGTGAAACCTGCTTAACCTACAAACACCCTAATCATTCTCCCTATGGTCTTATGGGTAAACCTAAACTTTGCTCCAGACCTTTTCAAACTATATCCTTGGATCTTATGGGTCCATTGCCTATGACCCGGAGAAGAAATCAGTATATTCTGGTAATTAACTGCAATATTACTAAATATACTATGATTTTTCCCCTTAAACGTGCTACTTCAGCTAATATCATTAATGTCTTAGAAAATTCAGTGTTTTTAGTTCATGGCATTCCCCAAACTATTATAATGGACAACGCTGTTCAATTTCAGTCGCGAGAATTCCACTCATTCTTAAATTCTTATAACGTTCCTTGTATTTTTCACACAGCTTTATATTGTCCTCAGGTTAATCCTACAGAGAAATTTAATAGTACGATTATTACAGCTCTAGCATCCCTAGTAGGAGACGATCATAGATCCTGGGACAACCATCTTACTAAGATTCAGTTCGCAATGAACAGCGCCACAAACGTTGCTACTGGCTTTACTCCAAACTTTTTAGTCTTTGGTAGGGAAACAATACCTTGTGGTTCCTTCTATACTCCAACTCAGAATCTCGAGGAATTGATATTTATGCCTCGTGATATTTACGCGTCTAATGCTGGTCTCCTCTCATCTATCTTTCACAGAGTTCAAACTAAACTTCACATAGCTCACGCTAAAAATAGCGCTCGCTATGATCTTCGCCGGTCTTTTAAAGAATTTAATGTGGGAGATACTGTTTGGCGTAAAAACCATGTTTTAAGCAATGCTGGCGCATACTTTAATGCTAAACTTGCCCCTAAATTCATTAAGTGTAAAATAATAACCAAACTTTCACCATTAGTATACATTCTAGAAGACCCTAACGGAGTTAGAGGCAAGTGGCACATTAAAGACATTAAATCTTAAATTTTCTGAACTTCTATTAACTGTTAATTTATATATGTATAAATATCACCATCATTTTCACCTTATTATTTTTATTTCTTCCTTTAATCCAGTGTTCTTCAACACATTTTACTTTAGGACCTCGAATTTTCGTTGGTTAGTCTTCACCTATTTTTTTAAATCTTTATTTCAGACACATCTCGTTGGCGATGTGGCTGATCTCTGGCTACGAGCTCTACCGCTCTGGCCGTTCTTAATCTTGTCTTAAGTCGTAGCGACTAAAGCTACCTTAGGATTAATTTGTTTCTCTTTACCTCTACTTATTATTATTTTTTTCACGCAGGAGCGGATGACAACTCCTTAAGTAAGCCTGAATGTCCTTTTGAAAACACACTTTTAGAGTGGTAGTCATTGAATGTGAACTCCACCCTTACCTGAATGAAGATGATGAATGTAAGAGATGGTATATCTGATTTTGCCTGGTGATGTCTGTTTCTGCAAAGCTGTGTTTTTATGGTTTATTTTTGTACATATCAAAATTTTTGCTGAGTCAA
Organism: Argyresthia goedartella; assembly: GCA_949825045.1. Taxonomy (NCBI): domain Eukaryota; kingdom Metazoa; phylum Arthropoda; class Insecta; order Lepidoptera; family Argyresthiidae; genus Argyresthia; species Argyresthia goedartella. The sequence continues at coordinate 21,829,940 of OX463810.1, forward strand.
AAATTTTTCCAGGGTCGGGGGGAAAATGTAGTGTTATGCTACTTACATGTCATTTTCCAGGATGTTCAGCTGGATACTTGCTGAGCTGCATAGCCGTATATTTTGTTCACCTTTATTTTCATAGGACCCTGTAACGTTTTAAACCATAAGAACACATTAACAAATAATTTTCGCTTCATATTTTCACACTATCAGCACTTCTAAATCGATAGCGAAGGGGTTTACCTTTGGTGACCTTGTATTTGGCTTTCTCCGAAACTCTGCAATCTCGGGCTCCGAGCGCGCTGATGCGCTACCCTTTTATCTTTCGCTGTTATGTAATTTTGGCTATGTGAACTTGTTCATTTTTCTATTACGAGCCTGAAACCAAAATCTGACATTTATTATGTTGTTGTTTATCTGGTTGTCATGGCAATGTCCATTCAAACTCGTTAGCGGTCTGATATGTTTGCTTCAATACTTTTACAAAAATACTTTTTCTCTCTTGGCCACTCACAAAAATTGCTTTTAATTTAAATAATTTTTAGAACTCTCCAAAAAGGGTATAAGAGCGGAACATTTCTGAAATTCGGGAGTCTCACTTCAGTTCTCAAACAAGAAGAATCACCTAAAGGCCTTATCCCGGGGTCGCACTGCCCCGGGATCCTGCGAGCCGTTACTGCAACGCGATCCTGCGAGCCGTTACTGCAACGCGATCCTGCGAGCCTCAACCCTGTTCAGCGCTTCGCTGAGTCTCCACTTCACCTACCCGTTCTCGGCTACACCTGCATCCTGGTCATCACTTCATTGATTCTCCTCTCCACTTCACCTGGCCGTTCTCGGCTACACCTGCTCATCAGGGACTTCAGGCCGACACGCTACCAGGGCCCCTACTCCTGCTGCTCGTCGGGGTCTGATGACCGATAGGCCGCCGGCCACACTCTCCGACTGCAATTCCTACATCGCCCACCAGTGCCTCCACTGACCGGTCCAGACGTCTACTGCTTCATCGGTCTCCTACTCTCCGTGTCCTCCGCTTCCTTTTTTATACCTAGACATCTGTATTTTTTATAAAACCTGTTCTCATTTCATCCACCCTCATCTTCTTATCATTTTTCTATAGTCATTATATAAAGCCCTAATAAACTGTCATTTCTAAATTTTATCCTGGTTGTTTTCTGTTAGGTTCTGGTTAGGTAAATATCATTACACGACATGTTTGTTTGTTGTTTGCAGAGCGGACCGACAACTGCATGACATGTGTGGAGCCGGCGTGCCAGACAACTCGCAGCAAGAAACAAGAATGAAGTGACCTTGTTTATTGTGTCGGAATATCAAGTGCTCATGAAAAATTCACTAATCAGAGCATCGCATAAATCGCTTTCAAAGAATCATGTTGTGTTTGTTCCGTTTATTAATAACTGTACAGTGCAAAGATAATCTGTGTTGATAGAAAGTGAGTTGGCACTAAACCACATTTTGTATCAAGTTGAACCAAGTTTAGCATTCAGTCGCTTTCTATCTGTCATCTGTCAGGCCCTAAAGGACATCATCCTACACATCAAGTGATAATTTCATCAAAATATATACTGTATAGGTGATGGATTATTGACAAACACTGATGGTATTATGTGAAAGAGAGTGTCTTGGATGTAGTATTAGATCTGAATGTGTAAAAAAAAAACGAAAACATACTTGTTAAATTATCTAAGGAACAACAAATTAAAATTAAACAGTATATTTTTAGAAAATTATTTTATTTATGTCCTTAGAATTAAAGCAGTTATTGTAAGACAGCATTGGCTCCGCCGCACCACATTTAGATGGCACAATGGAGAGGCCTTTACTCAATAATGGTGCAGGAGAATGGATGTTGATATGTAGCTAGATCTCATAAACATTTACATACATTGCTTCTGGCCCCACACTAGGATACCATTTGTTGTGGGAACCAGAAACAGCGACATCACATACATATAAACTTTGATACAATTCGAACCTGGGACCTCTCGCTTGGGCAACACAGCCTCGAACACTACACCAGAGAGGTCATCAATCTCATTGGTTTCTTTGTTACAATTACAGAGGACTCTCCTGTGATTCAGTTAAATATATTAGTCAGTAACATTATGCTCCCACAATTATTTATACTTAAAGTATTTATCACATTTTCTCTCCTTAGGCTCTGCATGCATAGACTTACTTTCATTTGTGTTGATCATACTCTCAAATTGGGGCAATGAGATGAGAGCTGCAAGATCTCACACGGATGCCAGACATTCAATTAGTAAGCTATTACAGGTGAACATTATATTATGATTGTGCAAGGTATGTATTTACTTTATATTTTGGAGGTTCTCATACTGAGTAGGTAGGTACTTCAAATACGATGTATGTATAATAGATTTTGTGCAAAATTAGGGGCCAGCCCTAGTTGAACTATCACAAAAGTATTCCAGACACATTCAAATATCTTCTTAGGTCCGGTTTCACTTCCTATACATATGTATGTAGGTAGGTACCCGTACCTACCTAACCTATGAAGCCAAACACTGCGGTGCTGGACTCCTCTGAGATTTAGTTAAGTAAATATATATGTATGAGTTACTATCCCCGCTTAGTTCCTTTCTTTGCATAATCTCTGTGTGCTTATGGACTTTGTTCAATATATGTTTTTCAACTTCTTAAAATGGAGCAGGGAAAGATGCTGTTAGATGCGATATCACAAACACATAATTTTTAAACATTGCTAACAGACAGTCCCTGATCATGATAAGTCAAAAAGTGAGCCAGCCCAGTTGAAATGATCAATGTGCAAGAGTCAATGACAATGACTACATAGTAGCTTCTTACGGAATATAATAGCATGTACCTGTAAAATGTACAAATGATTCATATCCTAATGCGAATAGATGAGGGGAGAAAAGAGTATTCAGTTTTATAAAATTTTGCTTAATTTTCTTCTCGTTTAGTATCGTTATCACCAATTTGTACTCTGCATACCAATGTACTGCTGTTGTCTAAAAGTAGTGTTATTGTTAGCTGAAACACCTTATTCATTATAAGATGGCTTCTACATCTCGCTCCAGTTTGTTAGCTCTGACCTGCTGCCAGCATTTGTCATCCTCTCTTATCTACTTTTTCATCTAGGTAGTTTTTTTTCTGTCGTTTGTCGTAGGATGTATCGTTTCTGCCCTTTGCAGTCTACTAATGTCTCAGGGATGAATATAATAAATTAGGGAGCTCGCCGCGTATTGTTCTAAGACTGTGACGGGTGAGCGTCTCCTATACCCAGGTGTGGCGGGGAACAGCCCCTCGTATTCGGCGGAATGGGGAACAGCCCCTCGTAGCTCAGCTCGGTTCACACGTAGACGTTGCTCGGCCTAGCAATTGTCCTATACTCTCAACTCATATGTATGTGTACCTATTCAGGGAGCTGTCTAGGGATCCTATCTAAGGTAAAACCATCACTTCAATATCTATAACACATCATTTATTAATTTACACTTAAATAATAACAACACTAGGCGCTTAGTGCGCCGCACTAGGTCCTAAATTATACGGTGGTAAGGTACGCAGGAACCGACTGGAGATTTATTTATTTTTATTTTATTTATTTATTAACATAATTTATCTATGCCTTGACAGCCGAGGCCAAAACGACATAAATTACAGATAAATACCAATAAAATAAAATATTTACAATCCAAATTAAAATTCACAATATGTCATCAATCATAAATCAATTAAATCAATTAATAAAAAACCAAATTCAATTTTATAATTTGACATTACTGTCATTCCATCATCTCGCAGAACCTGCCACACATTCGCACAATGTCCCTCCATGCATCACCAAACAGATCGTTCAGTGGTGCTACCGCCAACAGAGCATTCAGGCTGTCCCGCGCCCGGACAAGCGGAGACTGCCGGCGCGCCACAGTGCGGTGCGAGCCGCCCGCTAGCAGCTGGTGCCTGCGCCCGCGTACGTAATTGTCAGGCACAAATAACGCGCATACCGCACTGATAAGCGTCGCGCAGTCACTGTCGCCTCGCAACAATCGACACACAGTCAGAAGTTGTTCAGTGTTACGTCTCACCTCTAGTGAGTTATATCCAAGCATACCCAATATAAAAGCGGTTGGATAGAGATAAGGGTAGTACCCAAATTTCCTCATATATAGGTATCGTAAAAAAGCTTTTTGTACCTTCTCGAGCATAAGGACTTATGAGCTTTCGTGTGGATTCCAAACAACCGAGCTAGATTCCAGTTTGGTTCTCACTAGGGCAGTGTAAAGAAGCTGTACCACACCCAGATTACGGAATCTATTCGGAATCACAAACCCCAATCTTTTAAAGCATTCCTTGGCTAAAGTGCTCATGTGCTCATGAAATGTAAGTTTAGGGTCAAACGTAACACCGAGATCGTTCATCGAATACACTCGAGTCAAGGACTCCGCGCCGAGTGTATACGTCACGCTAATAGGCCGAGGAGAGCGCGTGAAAGACATTATGCAACATTTTTCACTATTGAATAGGAGTTTGTTGCTCACACTCCATCTATAGACCGCATCTAGATCTTCCTGTAGTAGCCTACAGTCATTTTCTGACATTATGGGAAGTACTAGTTTGAGGTCGTCCGCGTACAGTAGGCATTTAGTATATTTTAGCACAGATTCTAGGTCATTTATCATGATGATAAATAACAACGGACCAAGAATAGAGCCTTGGCTAACACCCGACCGCGTGTGGTACGGCTGGGACTCAAAGCAGCCATGTCGCACAAACTGTTGGCGGTTTTTCAAGTAGTCAGCAAAGAAGACCAACAGCCTTGGGGCAAATCCTATGGCGCACAATTTATTCATTAGGGCATCGTTGTCAACTCTATCGAACGCCTTACGGAAGTCCAGATAGGCGACGTCAACCTGACATCCCCGATCCAAGCTCTCTGAGACCAAATCGACTAACGTCAGTAAGTTAGTGGTTACTGAGCGACGACTCCTAAATCCGTATTGCGAGTCGCACAATTTGCCAATGAACTCAGGATCGCAATCGGTCGATATTGATTTACAGAGGCAGTATCACTAGTCTTGGGTACAGGACTGACTCGAGAGAGCTTCCAGCTGGTGGGGTACTTCCCTTGCTCAAAAGCTAGGTTGAAGATACAACCTAAAGGCAGTACCAGCTGATCACTATAGGCTTTTAAGAAGTAAGGAGGGACGTTGTCCGGTCCAATTGCGCTCCTTGGCCTTAGTTGCCTCAGTCCTTTCTCTATATCCCTACGGGAAACATGTGTAATTTGGACGTAGATAGCAGTACGCGAGTCATCGGATCTGTTTACCAGATCCGGTGCCAGCGCCGGCTTGTCACTGAGGAAAACGTTGGAGAAGTAGTCTGCAAATGCGGCTGCTGCTTCTTCTCCGGCACACTCTAGCCCCTGATGCATGACCCGAGGTTCGAAACCACCCTTCGATCTGAGGCCGCTCACATGTTTCCAAAACGCGCGTGTGTTGTATCTGATATTACCTTCTAAACTCACCATGTGTTTCATGTAAGCTGTAGCTATGCGGCACTTAATACTGGCTCTCAGCTCACTGAATGCGGCGTAGTCAGCTGGTCTCTTACACGACTTCCACTTACAATGTAATTTAGCCTTGGCGGCCAGGTCTCAGTGCCTCCTGGGTGCGTTACCGGTCCGGTAGAGGTCCCAGGTGTAGATGTCGCTGGTGGTGTTTCGTAGATAGGCCCTGGCGATATTTCTTCGGATATTCGGTATGGTCCGCTGAATTTTTGTGCGAGCTTTGCGCAGAAGTGTTTGCTGGCTACTGATAATGGGAAATCTCTTTTTAGTACAAGATAGTTGTTCTGTGGTTTCCAGTGGCTTCTCTGTTTATCGTATGCAGTTTTTTTTGTTGTTCTGATCCTTTTCTTTGGTTTCCCCTGACTATTCGGTATATTTATTCAATTTTCTCTGATTCTTTCATTCTTGGTACTGGAAATTCGTATCTATCTCCTGGCATTTTGAGTTCCCTTCCATAGAATAGGAATGCTGGTGTGAATCCTGTGTCCCTACTCATGTACTGTTTAGCGCGAAATTAAATTCTGGTAAATATTCATCCCATTTTTTATGGTTTTTGTCGATAAACGTTGATATCATTGTTTCTGTTCACGCGTTCCATCGGGTTGGCTTGTGGTGAGTACGGCGCCGTTAATCGGTGTTTTATTGCGTATTTCTCCAACTCCTCTTTTAACATTTTACTTGTGTACTGTCTTCCGTTATCGCTCAGTAGCGTGTCAGGGACTCCGTTTCTCATTATTACGCACTCCTTCACTGCTTTAATGATTGTTGGCGAAGTTGCTGTCCTGAGTGGTCTGATTTCTGTTCATTTGGTGAACTTGTCGTGGAACACTATAATCTAATCCAATGTGGTAGTGATCCTATGAGATCGGTAGACACTATTTCCCATGGTCTTTCTGCGTTTCTTATGTGTATCACCCCTGGGATCTTATCCTGTGATGGTTTATGTGTCTGACATAAATGCCATCTTCTTATGTACGCGGCGACATCTTTATACATTCCTGGCCAGTGGTATCTTTGTGCCACTCTGTTTAAGGTTTTGGCCGTTCCTAGGTGTCCTTCTTCTGGTGTATTGTGATTCTGCCTTATCACTTCTTCCTTTTCCCCCTCTGGAATGCATAGTTTCCATTCGGTGTACGGTTCTATTTGCTTCCCGTATGCGTTTTTTCCTATTCTTTTGTATAATCTTTCTTCCTTAATGCAGTATTCCGTTAATTCTCGGGATTATTCTTCATTTCCTCCGTCTTTTTCGCGTACCATGATTTTTCTCTGTTTCTGTTGTCAGTGCACATATTGGATTCCTTGACAGGTCGTCTGCTACTATGTTGAGTTTTCCGGGTTTGTATACTATATTGAAGTCGTATTGTTGTAATTCTAAGGCCCATCTTGCCAGTCTTTCTGATGGATTATTCATGGTGTTAAGCCATTTCAGTGCCTGGTGGTCTGTAGCTACTTCTTATCCCCCAGACTACAGCCAAACATTCCTTTTCAGATGTCGTGTATCGCGTTTCGGCTGGTATCAGAGTGCGGCTTGCGTACATTATGGGTTTTTGTATCCCGTTTTCTTCTTGTATCAGTACGGCTCCTAGTCCCACGTCGCTGGCGTCTGTGTCCAGGATGAAGGGTTTTGTAAAATCTGCTCTGGTAAGTACTGGGTCGTTCATTAGTATTTCCTTTATTTTCTTGAAAGATGTTGCGACCACAAATATTTCGTGTCTTTCTTCATTAGTTTCATCAGTGGTTCTACCACGTCTGAATATCTGGGGATGAATTTTCCGTACCATGAGGTCATTTCGATGAATCTTCTTAGTTCTTTTAGGGTCGCTGGTACCTTTAGCTCCCTTATTGATTTTATTTTCACTTTGTTCATGTTAATTCCTTCCTTCGTTATTACGTGTCCGAGGTGTTCTATTACTGGCTTACAAAATTCGCATTTCTTTTTGTTTATTACCAATCCTGTTTCTCTTGTTCTCTTGGACAATATTTTTAAATGTTCTATGTGCTCGTCGAATGTTGCTGCACACTATTATATCGTCAAGATAGACATATGCGTTTGGTTCTAGTTCCGGTCCGATGACACTGTCTAGTAGCCTTTGGAACGTCGCTCCACTTAAGTGTAATCCGAAAGGCATCACTTTGAACTGGTACAATCCTCTTCCTGGTACTGTCAACGCGGTAATCTGTTTACTTTCTAGTTTTAGTTTTACGTTCCAATACCCGTTGCTCAAGTCGAATTTAAAAAAATAGTTCACTTTGTTTAGCTTTTCCAATGTGTCGTCTATATGTGGTAGTGGGTATGCGTCTCTTACTGAAATTTCGTTGATCTTCCTAAAGTCTATGCAAAACGGTATTCTCCATTTTCTTTCTTGGCGAGCCCTATCGGCGAACTGTGAAGTTCCAGTTTACTCAGATAATATCGTTGTTTTATCGGTTCGTTACGCTTTAACTTGATTTCGTGTTTTGTCCAGTCCGTTCCGTTTGGTGAATATATTAGCGTTTTTCAAATTCCTCTTCTATTACTCTTTCTAGGTTGACGAGTTGTTCGCTGCTTATTGTTTCTTCCTGGAATTCTTTTTTTGGTTGATTTCTCTCGCTACTTTTGCCTTCCAACTCTTGGGCTGTTTTTTTGGTTTCCCAGTCAATTTTCAGTACCGCTCTTCGCAACACGTCCATACCGAGGATAATATAAGGTGCTGTTTATAATATTTTTATTTGATGCTTGAACACTTTTCCCCTTAATTGGAGTGCTATCTCCATAGCCTGTGATACGTCGGCTTTCGAGCCGTCCGCCATCCAAACTCTAGTTTTTAATATCCTTAATTGTTGCCCCGTTTTCTAGGCAATGCTAGAGGACGTCGTCGTTCACATATGAACTTGTGGATCCCGTGTCGATCAAAGGCTTGGATGTCTTCCTTTGTATGTCTTCCTTTTACTTTTATTTCTTCGAATTCCCGGTTGTATTTTTTCTCTGTGTTTTCCATCGTGTAGGTTTTTTCGTTTCTTGGTCTTCCTTCTGATTTGCAGCATTTTATATATGCATATGCTGCAAAACATCACCCTGGCTCCTCTGCATTCCCTCTTGTCGTGTCCGAATTTTTTCCCAGTTCCAGCAGCAGGTTTTCGGGTTGAAGTTCGTCTGGTGTGTCTGGTTATTGCTTTGTTCCAATTGTGGTTTGTTTTGCCTGTTCACATATGGTTCTTGCCTTCCGGGCTCACCTCTCCCTTCTTTTCTCCCTTCTTCTTTGCTTGTGCTCGGTCTTGTATCTTCAAATCGCTGAGTTATATTATTGTTTTGACCGTGCATTGTGTGTGCTTCTGACCGGTTATACTGTCCTGGCGGTGGCTGTCTTTTCTGGAACTTACTTCTATTTCGGTATTGTTCCTCCGTTAGTGTTTCGTAGTCCATTTTTTTGTAGAAGTTCCTTTAAGTGCTGTATTTCGTTTTTTTTATGTATAATTTATAATTCACGTCCATGTTCTCATATATTCTGTCTAAAATATCGGTTGTCGACAATTTCCCGTGTCTTCTGGTTAGTGTTTGCAGTTCGGTCAAGTACTCCAGGAATGGTTGTTTGTACCTCTGTTTCAGTGCAATGATTTTATCCAGGAGTGAGGCTTCATATTTTCTCGGGAAGTAATATAACTTGAAATCCTCTGTGAACTTTGTCCAGATGTGCCAGCTGCTGTTGTTGTTGCGGCACCACTGGAGGGCTTGTCCTTTGAGAAGTCGTGGTAACGCCTTCAGCAGCTGGTCTGGTTTCAGGTCATTGGCTTCTAGCATCTCTTTCGATCTCTCTAGGAACTTGAATGGGAGGTGTATACGTCGAAGCATATATTCCATGATGAAATTCTTTTGAAGATGTCTTTGTTCTTTCCCTCGTTCCCCATCTTTGATGTCCCTGGTTGTCCTTCTGGTGTCCGAAATTCCTGGTTTTTCTTCTCTTCCTCTTTTACTTTTTCGGTTAGTGCTTTTCTCAGCTGGTCCGCGGTTAGGCCTTCTGTTTCACTGAACACCGCGATCTTGCAGTTCTTCTATGAGCTCTTCTGTTTTCTTTTTATACACCCAGGAGGTCATCTGGGTCTGGATATACTTCTTCTGGTACGGGGGACTTTTTGACGGAACGGCGGAACTTCAGTCTTCTATTTGTCTATTTTCTCTTTGATAATATTGAATCGGTATTTATTTTATCCCTAGACGTTACGGTAACGTCCCTAACCCTAGAGGTCCCTTTTAAGTCAGTGGATTTTTAATGTTGGGCGCCAGTGTGACGGGTGAGCAGCTCCTACACCCAGGTGTGGCTGGGAACAGCCCCTCGTAGCTCAGCTCGGTTCACACGTAGACGTTGCTCGGCTTAGCAAATGTCCTATACTCTCAACTCAATGTATCTGTGTACCTATTCAGGGACCTGTCTAGGGATCCTATCTAAGGTAAAACCATCACTTCAATATCTATAACACAATCATTTATTTATTTACACTTAACCAATAACAACACTAGGCGCTTAGTGCGCCGCACTAGGTCCTAGATTATAAGGTGGTAAGGTACGCAGGTACCGACTGGAGATAAGGGGTCCCGGAAGGGCTACAGAGCAACCGAGCCCTTTACGTACCTAATACGCACTCGATTAACTATGTACATGGTTATTTATTATCCTCGACCATTTGTCGGGATAGCCTGGATGGGGACGACAGAACTATTGAGTTCTAGAAATGTTGAATAAGCACTTTTACATATACGATATCACTGATCTACATCTGTCGCTTAAAGGGTCTTAGGGCTTGCGGGCCCTTGATGGACGCGGCTTGAACGGAGGAGGGGGATCGTTGTGCACTCGGCTTTAGAAAGTTTAATTGTGGAGTTAATTAACATAATTATGATTTACTAATACGTGCAAACGATTGTTAACGGAGCATGTTATTATCAGTTTTAATAAATGCCCACATGCCGGTAACAGACTGAATAAATAAAAATATTTTTTATATAGAACATATGAGATGTTAACCAAAATATTTCAAGTATAGCTGGAATTAATGAGGCGCGGCGACTGTCCTCGTGCAGCTCGTCGCAGGCTCCTTCAGTCGCCGTCGCCACTTCGAATTTTTGGTCGCCTTCGGCGACCAGCCTCAGCCGCTCCGGCTTCGTTCGTCTGGCCTGCTCCTCACCAGCACGCGGCCGCCGCGCTCCGCAGCGCCTCCGGCTCATAAAAAACACTCTAGGGAGTAGCCATAAGACTGATAATAAGTATTAAATAAATAAACAAACATAAATTGCAAGTTAAATTAACGTTTTTATTAAAATAGGTACCTATTATTGAAAAACAATTCCACATTTCCTCCTTTTTTTTTTTTAGAGAATTCTCATCTTTTCAAATATGCGTACAGCGAAACGTAGATAATGTATTTTGACCACAGACCATAGATTTAAACATATTATTTGCGTTTCGTTAAATAATTTTAAAAAGTTTTTTCAGATTTTCAAAAAATCATACGTTAAACACTATTGAGTTCCGCAACCTGAAACTTTCAGGAAGATGATCTTGACCCCAACTTTACGCTAAAAAAATTTGGACGCCCTAGCGAGTAGGTCATCCGCTAAAGGTGAGTCCTAGAATCCATAGCCGTAAAACTATTAAAAAAAATATCACAGCAGTCAGTCTACTGCGCTATATGTAAAGTTATAGTCTGTGACTGCGCTGTGCTGTGTGATCAGCCGCTTATTATAATCACAGCACAGCTGATATAATAAGATTAATGTACTCTGTGGATCAGCTCAGCTCAAGCCACAGAGTACATTTAATAAGCTAACTGCTAAACCAATATAATATGTACTCTTTGTGCTAAACTAAACTCACTTGTCCGCCCCGCACCGGCTTAGTACGTTTAACGGCGATATTTCTTGGTTTACTTGTATTTTGCCCCAGATCTGGTAATAATTAATCACAAAATGGGTCAGTATCAAGTTTACTGTCTTATTAATACGAGTCACTGCAGGTTGATGTTAACTTTTCTCATTTTGCAGCGGCGAACAGTGCCACGTCTTTTGCCATATCTTCAATATTGACTTTGCTGATATTTTCCGGGATGCAGATGTACAAGCCCGTGCTGGTGAAGTCTCCTATCACGATCATATTCGGAGGCTATCTTGGATCTGTCATGTTTATGTTCTTCGTCACCGTATCCTTTGATAACAGTAGGAAATGAGACAGCTTCTCTCTTCAATACGCTATGATGTATTTAAACTGTAAGCAAAGCATTACCTACATCCCTGTTGCGGTCAGAGTGTCGATAAGGGGGCGGAAGCCACTTCAACCGATATAACTTCAGTAGTTACGCTTACAAATTGAGTCAAGCGGTATTTTTTGTTGAGTATAAACCAAGCACAAATTGCCTTTGTTTAAAATGACATGTAGAAAAACATACTACATGTAATTTTAGGTAATTATGTTGTCCAAAACATTCCTGAGCGAAAAGCTCTGGGAATAAACAACTTCAGGGAATTGTGTACATTTTCACAAGTTTAAAAAGTAAGTCGTGGTTTCAGCCAAAACTAAGGCAGAAGCTTGACAGTTCATTTTTGGTTTCAACTGCAAATCCAGTTCCGGTCTGTCTCTCTAGAACTATAACTTTTGTTTTGTAATTGAAATCATTCAAAACTTATCTACTTGAATACTCAGCTTCCCTTAGGTGCACCATAACTTGTATTTAAGGACCAGTGTTTACATAAACAAACAATTTCCTGAACAGCTATTAATAGGCTATAGGAAACCTTGAGGCTACTATTTTCGGTAAGAACTTTCAGCTGAAGTTGCCAGAAATTGCCATCTCCATGGTAATATCACTTGTGGCTGCTGGGATGGTGCACCGAATTTGCTTTACAACCTGGTAAGTTTTTTTATCCTTCAAACAATTCAAACCAGTCAATTCAAATAGGTATACTAATGTATAGTTCTTAAAAACTCATGACAAAATTGTTTTTGTTGCAGTTTGATCTTCTCTCTTGTGACAATCTACTACATGAACAAGTTGTCACAAAAATCCTATGCAATGACAGCTCCAGTTGTGGCACCAGTGAAGGGACGCCGCCATAAATAAGTACTAATATTCCATATTATCTAAGTTTTATACTCATTTAAAATAAGTTCTATTGAATTGAAATAAATGATGATTAATTACTAATTCCTATAATGTGCAGTTTCTATTGTCTTGTCTTTTATCTGTTGAATTGAAAACTAGAAACAGAAAAGTTTAAAACTTATTAAACTTCACTTTAATAAGTTTTGAACTTGTAAACTGAATACAACATCTTCACATAATCATTATATGTTAGTTCATATACTGTCAATTTTAAAAGCCTTAGTAGCCTGGCTAAGCTAAAATAAATTTGTTAATAATGTTGCATTGCATTCCTATAAATATCTAATGTTGTGGTTACACTACATATTCTTGGGTGGCCTACAGTAAAAAAAAAATATTTATGTTATTCATGACAATTTATTGAATAAATTAAAATCTTATATAGCAACTAACAATCCTCTTACATTTTAGATAAATATTTCTAAAATCAAGCATAAGAGTAAGTAGTTCAAGATATTAATTTTGATTTCTTTAGAGATATTCTATCAAATTCAAATTAAATAGACAAAATAGTGAATCACTCTGTTACCATAAAATCAATATATAATCAATCTTAATCAAAACATCAAATACATTTTGCACAACTAAAATATGAGTTTGTAATCAAATCAGTGCAATCATACTATTTGTCTTAAAAATATCACATAAATATTTGAATTGTAAAAAATACTTAAATTTGAATAGTTAATATCAAATATTACATAATGCTGATGATAAAGTTAGTTTGTTCAATACTGCTTAATAGAAGATTACAATCTTAAAATTAATACATTTACATTACATCAAGCTAACATGGACCCATATACCTAGTACCCAGTACAAGAATCAAATATCAGTTCAACTTCAGTTACTTTTTAAAGGTTTTTATTTAGTTTCACCTGCCTCTGTAATAGAATATTGCAAAAAAAATTTAACGCCAAAAGTTCTCATCCCTCTGGATAAGCAGCTTGGTCAAAACAGAACATATACCTACTTTGAATATATTTAAATTATACCTAAAATATTGTTGTGACATTGTATTTCACACACAATTAGTTAGGTAATTTTTTTACAATTTTAGAGTTGTACAGGTGAAAGTACATAAAACATATATTAGAATTCAATAGTAAAGCTCTATTAAAGTTCATTGAAGTATCTGTTCTACACAGATGACAGATTTAAATACATTACATCTAAGCTAGGCCCAGATCTCAGATTTATATCCATGGATGTTATAATTTTACAGGCTATGAGTTAAACATTTTGGATGAGGAAAAAAAACGTATTATTTTCCTTACAGGATTAGTAATATAATACTTAATTCTACTCACTCTAATGGATGGATTACAGTTCAAGACACAAGATATGATTAAAAGTATGTGGTAAAGACAGATGACAAAACAACACATATTAACTTATCAGAATGACTCATGCTCATGCAGGGTTCATAAAATCATTATTCACATATCAAATGAGATAACAGAAGTAACAAGTATGATATGAAACATTTTGAACTACATATTTTGGCACTATGTTTTGAAATGGATATCAATTCAATATAATCATCAGAATTTCACAAGATAATTCAAGTGGTATGTGGTGAAAATAAATTATTTTGATTTATTTTATACTTCCCGAAATAAAATATTTTTTTGAACAAATTATACTCTATCACATTCATAACTAAATATTTAAGGCACATCACTTTGAAATCCTATTAAATAATTATCTTACTATTATTTAAAGTTGCAATTGTATTTTGGAAAATGACATTTTATAAAATAAGAGCAGCATAAAAATCTAGGCACATACCGTTCATTATTGATTGTTTTTAATCACAATACAAGGCCATAGTGTCATTTTAACTACTGTAACAATAGTGTCAGTCATAAGAAAATCAATAGAACAATAGTCAGGTAGCAACAGATACAGGGGCATATAATATTATGTGAAAGATTTTGATAAACTTGATATTAGGAAGTTCTATAAAAAAAAAAAGTTATTGCAGATCAATCCATATATGAATATTTTTACTCCATGCAAATTAATCTTATGGGAATAATATATTCTTATTTATTTCTGATATGCATACTGTTATTTCTGCTGCCATAAGGGTTTTGCAAAATTCGTGGTGTGGTCTCCATAACTCTCAGCAGTAATTCATCCAAGTAGTTTTCTAAATCTTTGTTCTTTTTCTTTTCAGATTCAGCTTCTTTCTGGAGATTGTATATCATAACAATTAGATCTTCCTTTGACTTGCCCTCAAACTGTTTCATAGCTGCTAGGGGTATGCTGTTATATGCCAAATTAATACTATCTTCTTCAACAATATTCTCTTGTCCAACAACAACTCTCTCTAACGTTGGTGCCTTATTCATATTCCCAAAATTCTTGAAGAACTTGGGGCTTGGTTTTTCTTTTAGAGAACTTGGACTGTCAAGTCTCTTACCTCTTTCAAGGCTGGAAGACTTCTCCTTATCAATAGATCTCTGACTGTTGGACTTGGCTTTGGAATTGGAAAAGAGTTTGTGTGACCATTCATCACTCTTGTCAATAGTCTTCGATGGCATCTGTTGTGGTGGAGTAGGTGTATCAAGGTTGAGACGGATTGGTTTCTGAGGTACAACCTTGTCTATTGCAAGGTTACTGCTAGTTGATCGTCTGAGGAATTCGCCACCACCCAAATTTTCCAATGATGCATTAACAGGGGAAGGTGAGTATTTATGTACACGTGGAAGAGTTTGCACATTCAGGGAGCTGCCAGAACTTTTGTGTGATAAATCATCAAATGCAAACTCATCATCATCTTCGCTGATTACACCAGGATCAGCTTCACCTTGCAGTTTCTTAGGAGTGGAGTGGTCAGGAGTGGAAAATGCTGAGCCTTTTAGATTACCTATGCTGCCACTCAGAGATGATGAGTCACTCTTCTTATCCTTTTTATTCAGGTTAAGTTTAGATCCAAGATTTTTAGCAAACTTTTTGATGCCCTTGCGCTTCTCTATGCTCCCAATGCTCATCAGACTGCCACCAACATTGTGAGCAAGGCTAGATAGGGATGACTTATGTTTGTCTTTCTTGCTCAGATCTGTGAGACTGCCTTCCTTCACTGTAAAAGCCACTTTAACTTCTAGCTCACCCCTGTTTTTGCTGTTTTCCTTGCCTGTCTTGCCCTGTAAAGAGTACCAACGATTTCTTGGTTGCTCGTAGGCATCTAGTTCTTTTAATGGTATCGCTACTTGACCTAGTAAGTGATCTTTGATAGTTTCCTCGCCATAGACTTTGAGTGTAATCTCCGCTGTGTTACCGTGTGTCGGGATGCGCAACTCACACTCCTCTCTCCAATCCACACTTTCTGTCGATTTATGTTTTACGGAGGTTTGAAACTTGTCTTTCCCGAGGGCGATGGTCACGAAACAGTTATTTGTACCGTTTTTACCTTTGATCAGAAGTCCCCTAGCTCTTTGTACAGTAACTTGTACATGAGTCGGATCCCACAGCGTCATCACAGCAAATGTTTGTTATAAATTTGTAAACACTCACTAACAGGGAATTTACAGCAATTATGATACGGTTTATGAAGATGAGCTGCCCTCATTCAATCAACAAATAAAATCATTGCTGCACAAAAGCGAAATGACGTGACGAGACGACGTCGACGACGACGGGCACCAAAGCAAAGATATTATGATACCAAAGCGAATAAATTATCTAGAAAGCTAGATATCACTCTTCCACAACAATAATTCTGCTTAAGACAGAGTGAGATAAACAGAGGACCGAAATAAATGTCAGAAACGTCAACTCGTACTGTCATTCTCAGCTGCGTTCGGAAATGGCGGAACTGGAAAACGTGGAAACCGATTTTACGAGCCTGTGGTGTCGGACCGGTGGCATCGACAATACGATGACGACGACTTCGCTCCTTCAATGGGCTCATCACTCCTCTATGGGTAAAGCCACGGATTTTGCCACCTTTTGCCCTACTCGGAAATATCCATGAAGTGTTCTCGGTTAGTGTTAACGAAAGGGTGCGCACACCCTTTCGTTAACACTAACCATGTTCTCTAAATAGTTTTTTAAGCAATCAATCAATCAAATGTCTTCCTTTCTATAGATATTTAAACTCCTTTTCATGAAAGAAGTCCCGCGGACAATATGGAACTAAATTTGGCAGATGGTAGATTAGTGGCGGTTAATATAACGTATAGCCGTTCAAAATAGCACGCTATTTACTTGTAACGAATAGCGCGTGTTATAAGTTGAATCAGATAGAGCTATGTTATAACAAAACAGAACGACGCCATGCGCGCTTTTACTAGCGCCTGCGGACTTAATGGTAACCGCGCTGGATGTTGCGCGATTTCGCGCGCTTTCTCATAATCGATTGAACGAAACTCGTAAACTTTGACTCTCGTGTAATCTTTGTATAAATGTAAATATTTGTGTGATGATCGAACGATGTGTTTTAGACAGTTACAGTAGTGTTTGTAAATAAATAGTATAGTGACCAATTTATGTGTTTTCACAATTCACAAAACACACAAAAAACATTTTCAAACAATTATAATAGCAATCTAATTTAATGTCATAATTATTTGGCAGACTATTAATCTAGCGCCAGATTGTAACATAGCGCTCGCTATTGTTAACACATTTACAACGCCTTCGCGTTCGTTATAATATAGTAGGCAGAGGGCGCTTCTAAAGTAAACAAATGAGTTTGACTCACTCCGCATTAGAAAAAATATATATAATATAAAGTCAATGAAAACATTGACTTTATATTATGAACATACGTAAAAACGTACTAAAAAATAATAATCGAGCGTACAGCTGAGGTGATAATTCTTCTGTTCAAGTGAATGCAAGTCAGTAAATACGAAGAAAAACCATAAATCAAGCAAGATAGTTTCGAATTGGAGTAAAATAACGAAGAAGACAACGATCCAGTGCTAAAATGTAATTGAACCTACGAAACATTAAATAATACAGTTCCAATTCCAATACTTGCCAAAATACACCGTTACGATACTTTAAAATAATTTTAAACAGAAGCGTCACCTACAACTTCGCTATCACCCCCCAGAGGACGCCACTGTCAATCCCGAAGTGCCACCCGCTAACCAATAGATGGCGCTAATAAAAATAAGACGTGTCGCATCTACTGCCTAGCGGAGGGCGCTAGTAATTCAAAAGAAGAAGTTCGTACCGCGCGTTCGCCACTGCCGTAATCACTGCCAAACTTATAACCAGACCCATAAAACTGTGAAATTTTCATAACGATACGACCAATTATAACGACAAAACCAGTGCTAAGAGTAGAAGTGCAACGTTATAATTTAAAGAATAACAAGTGTTACCAAGCCAGCTGCTGCCGCGGTCGATCGAGTCGAGTGACTCACAATCCGCTGTCGTCAAGCAATGAGAGAGAGAGAGAGAGAGAGAGAGAGAGAAACATTTATTTCATAATTTTGTACACAATACATGGTAAAATGACATTACAAAAAAAAACACTACTGCAAATAAAAGTAAGAAAAATAGCCCTTAATATTTTAACAAGTGCTTATAAAACTACACTTATAACTAGTATACGTCTAAGCTAGCAATAACAATTTAATAAGACTAAGTTATTGTGTATTGTGTACAACCCTTTGAAAAAGGTACATTAAAAATAATTAAGATAACAATTTTAATAAATATTTAAAATAATAACAATATACATAATGGATTGCATTACAATGAAGTAAATATGTGTATTAGTATGTCAATAAAATACTATATATAATTTCTACATAATTATAAATGAAGTACAATAATAAAATGATAAATAATATAATATATACCTAAGTACTACTGCGGGAAGCCCTCACCATCAGATCAACATTTGCTTATCTAGTAAAATGATTTTGTACTTTTTCTTAAAACGTACAGAGTCAATAGTAGGAATAGAATCTGCGTAGCGCATTCCAAAAATTTTAAAATGCAATCATGTTCATTTATTTTGTGGTCAATCTTAACTTCTGGTAAATCTTATACCAGAGTATATTTGTTTGTTTTATATATGGTATTTTCGGAGATGTGTTTTATTGATTTTATTCGAATTATACGAATTGTTCACTCATATCAGCTCAAATATTTTCTACAAAATTTCACAAATGTTAAAATTGCTCCCTTAGCCCTATATATTTTTTGCAACACAACAATAATTACTATTTTGTTTTATGTATTACTATTTGATAATTGGTAAAAAAAAAAAAAAATTGTAAAAAAATAATTTCATATATGAAATATTTTACTTAAGTCTTCACCGTAATATTTTTTCAGATTGTAATTTTATATATGTCATTTATCTCATACAATGATTTCCAAAAATAGACTATTTAAAATCGGTCTCTTTAACGCACAATCCTTAAATACACGCGGAGATGAATTTGTTGCTGTAGCTATAAAATACTCGCCAGATATTCTTGTAATTAATGAATCTTGGCTGAGAAAAGGTTGTGAGGAATTAGCACCTGTGATTCCTACCATTTTAAAAGGAATTAACACACAACAAAAAATGTAAAATTATATTCAACAAAAATGTAATTAAATACAAAAACAATAATTCAAACTTGTTCATTTTATTGCAGGTGTGTCAGAGAAAACTGTAACGAGGGTTACAAAAGAAGGAGCAACAGCGGCGAGTACTTCTAAAGTTATCGTCACCCCAGGGAAGAGTCGCCCGCATCCCAAAAATATCGACTTGGATGGATTTGATTTGATGTGCGCTATACGGCAAAAAAATCACAGTTTTTATGTTGTGAGGAAGAAATTACCAACAATCGCTAAATTACGTGCAGCTTTGAGAAAAGACATACATTTTCAAGCAAGCATCTCAACATTGCACCGTATATTGCAAAGTATCGGTTTCAAGTATAGGCGATGCCAATCGAACGTAAATGACTTATGGAACGTCATGATATTACCGCATGGCGTTCAAGATATTTGGAGAGAATCCGAAGAAATCGCACTGTGGAGAAAAATCCTGTAGACGAGACCTATATACACAACACTTATCATGCCAAAAGTTGCTGGCAAAGTGAGGAGGAGCCTTTGATGTTCGTGTCAGAGTCATCAGGGAGTCGTTGGATAATTGCTCATGCGGGAACTGCAAATAGTTTCGATAATGGTGCATTATTGATGTTCAAATCCCAATCCAAATCCTCAGATTACCACGATGACATGAAATCAACAATTTTTTTGAAATGGATGAGTGAAACATTGAATCCTAACCTACCTGAAAGGTCACTTGTGGTAATGGACAACTCTCCGTATCACTGCACTCAAATAAATAAAGCGCCTACAATGTCAAGTATTAAACGTGACATACAGCTGCGAGAAAAGGGAATATATTAGTTATCGTATATTCGTTAACAAAATACATTGTGTCCGAAATCAGTTTAAATTACTGTCATATTATTACAACCAAATCCAAATTATAAAAATTAAATAGTTACATAACAAGAAATAAAAAGAAATTCAACAATCATTACAAATAATATTCCTTACAAGTCAATTCTAGAGAATAGCAGCACCTTTCTAACAAAATTTATTTTAATCTTACTTTAAATACGTCAATAGACTGAATTGTTTTTAACTCAGTAGGCAACTTGTTAAAAAAAAAATTGCTTGATAATGAGTACAATGTGAAAATATTTCTAACTTAGGAGCTATATCACAAGTGAGGTCTTTCCTTCTAGTTTCTACTCTTATAATCCTGATTATCTGTTTCACCATTTTGTTTTTTTACAAGTCTTGTAAGCACCACCAAAATATATAGGCTCGGTACCGTCAAAATGATGAGTTTCTTGAAACTTGGCCTACATGATTGATGATGAAACGCCTTTACAGATTCTACCTTGTCGTATGCTGACTAAGATTATTGCAAAACATTTCTGCAATAACTTTAGGGTAAGTAATTTGATTTTGACCTACTTTAAGTACAATTGTGTCCCTATTAGTTATGTCGTTTTTATTTCTACGTTTTTTGACAACCTGCCACACAGCCTACACCGAGTTTCTAGAACCCATTATCTCATGTTCTACAGATAGTGATTTGCCTTTCGTATGACTCTACGGTATATTCTATAGTAATTACGCCTGTTTGTGAAAAGTGATTCATCGTTGTGGTTAATATTTAAAGAACCCAATACACGCTTCATTAAGCTAGACACTCTAGTGCCTTTGGTCACCCAATTTAATTTCTTGGTTCTTCTAAGATTAATTTTCCTGCGGCTAATCTTGAAGCAGTCTTTAAAAATCCTATAAAATCTAGAGATAAAACCATTTACTCCTAAGTTATACCAGTTGGTTGTGAGAGCTAAGTCTGCAAATTTATCTTTAGATTTTTTATTGATAGCCCTTTTACTACATAAACTACTGGTTCCCTATGCCTTAGTTGGCAAAACTTATCCTCTACCAATTTAGTCAAGATCCCCGCATGTCAATCTGAAAGACCATTACCTTCTTTAAATTATCCTCTTGTATGTTTGTGAGAATGCAATATCAATGCAAGAATTTACTTCATTTCGAATAAAAATGGTCGTATTCACAAGATGCCTAAAATTGTAACATTTTAAAAGGTTAATAAATTCAGTCTTGTGGTCATTATCTGCACTCATATTTATGTTAAAGTTGTAACGGCATTAAAGGCTAAGGTTGAGCCAGCGCTATCAGTAGCTATGATCGTCTATTCTACCTACCCCAAAAAGAGATGTCCCGATTCAGCTGTAAAATTTGTAAGTTAAGAATGATAAGCCTGAATTTCTCGTTCGTTGAGAAGTTCGTTAGGCGTACAATAGTCGAACGTGGAGATTGATTCAGGAAGCTACAGTTTAAAGTTAGACAGAGAAAGCATATATGCCCGCAAGCCGGTATTTCGCATCTGTTAGCGGTGTATTGCGCCAGATCGATCATTGTTGTATTTTGTGTGATGGTACCATTTTTTTTTTATATATGGGCGCTTGGAACTTCTTTTAGTGGTCGACCACAATTTATAATATTTTTTTGGGATATCGTATAGATATCCGTCGTAGTTTTACGACGTGAGTACTCAATGATATTTCATGTGCTCGCTAGTAGCGGCTTGTGGTGGTTCCAATTATATATTTAGTTCACGGCAATAACGATCCGAATAGACCGGTTTACACAATTGCGACTTGATTTTCCGAAATGGGTTTGAACTAGCGGTTACCTCAAAAGGTCCGTAAGGTCCGTAACGTTTTGAAACCTTCAACTCTGCGCAATTTGAGCTGGATGTTATCGAAACGTTGTCATTAGCGCTTTTGGAGATCTAACCCTCACCATAGCGAGGTGCATACTCCGGTAAATACCGATCTATGAACCTCACTGACCTCAGCACGTCCTCGGCCGAGCCCAATCATATATATTTGACTCAGCCTACACATTAGACCTCCAGCGAAATTTACATTTAATTTAAAGATGCAACTTGAATCCAAACCGACCCAAGGCAAAGCAAAACAACCTACCCGGTCCTAAACAATGAACTTTAGATTGTAATTTGATCTCTTCGCGCGTCCCCGACAACACTCAAATGTCAAAATATCAACAGGATAGGTTATCTGTGTTGACACCGGTTTAACTTTGTTCTGAATTTGTTATTTCCATCCGCGGAACCTCATCGATCAAACAGTCTACCTATGCCCTGCCAACCTAGGTTTAGCCGCAACTAAACTCCTGACTAGCCTAGTCTAAAATCCTAGTGTTATACCACGTCCATTATCGACACCACTCGAAAATGGTTGAGTTTGATTTGAATGTGCTTGTATGTTTAATGACTGTGTGTGTGGGAATTTCAAAACTCGCTACTCGAAAGGAATGAGGAGAGGATTAGCCCGCGAATATCCTAAGAGCCAATCCAGGAACCCTATGGTGAAGGAAAAAGGAATTTAGGGTCGCTCCAAGCCCAGACTCAGACTCAGATCAATTACCTACAAGTTCTTATCTAACGACCCAAGGATAGTTTTGGAATTTGGGGTAGGTTGATTTAAAGGATAGGAACCGAGGTATATCTCGGCGCTTCAGACACTCACGAAAAACCACTGAAACACGCAATCACAATTCGTCCAGTTCCGACGCGTAAAACGGCAGACCAAAACTGTTTAGAATTGCTGAAAGACGACTTTCACAGTAGCTTGACGCTGAGACTGAATCCCTTCCCCTTCCCACGCAATCGTATTTATACACCCCACATGTCTGGAAAAAATGGCGTCCTTTGTGAACACGCGCTGCCCAAGCGAAAGCTTCTTATCACTAACTACACAGGGTCTACTTTCAACCATGCCATGCAGATCCGCCGTTCTACAAATTGTGTGTACGCATAGTTTCTAATCAACCATTGGCTATCACTCAAATCATTTGGTATCGCCGATACACAGAATTTGTCGATCGCTGGCTATAAAAGCAGTTTTGATTAATTAAGCCTTCCCGACCGCTAGCGCGCTAGACAAAGACCACTAGAATGATATTCAAACCCGTGGTGTCAAACTCGCCATATCATACCAAACAAACGCAATTGTATATTTGCAGTCAACATAATAGCTTTCTCCGTATCGTTCCATAATAACCTTCCATTATTTAGTTATTCATAATTTATTCAGCGCGCAGCCAAATCGGCTCTGATCCCTACACATTCCGCAGGAATGCGCCAAAAAAACCTGACCTGTTACCTTCCTCGAACCATCCCACGCGCTCGGCTCAATGTTTTTGCCTCCTTACCCTGAGCTACTCAAAAACCCAAACGTTAAATGAAGCGACTCTTGTATTCAAATACAGCGCGGCGATGGGCTAGCCCTCTGTCACGCAAAAAGAAGTATCAAATGTACTGACTCTCGTGTACCATTACAAAGTCCCCGTAAATAACACATTTTTATCAAAAAAATGCTGCATTAATTATTTATTGTACTTTGAGCATTTTGATAAATACAAAATATACATATATTTGTGGCTAAATCTTTTATACCACAAATTTCAAAACAATCATTCTCACTCAGTGATTGACAGTGAGACAAAACCTCCACATTCCTAGCATTTCTGCTCAAAATGAGAGTGCCTCCTCTTATTTTATTAACTCTAGTAAAGTAACAATCTAACCTATAGTTTTGAAATTGTAGTACGGACAACGATTTCGCACTAAAAAAATGTTCAACTAGGTATACAAACGAAGTCTTGCTTATCAGATAGCAATTTCAAGTACATTTCCAATTGATCTTTCTTGGTATTTATACCACACACATTTTGACAGAAAATTTAGATGATGTGGCTTAATTAACGCATCAACATCGTACGAACATTCAATAGAAGGAATTGTCAGATCTTTTATTGGTTCCTGCGAAGCCATTGAAAAGATTTTTTTTCATTTAAATGTTTGTCCGCACTTCCAATGCGTTTTACAATTCCAGATATATCCTCAAAAATAGTATTTATGACATTCCACCTTTTTCGTGGAACAGTATGATCAGTTCAAGAACCTATTAGAATCCACCAAATATGCATAGCTAAAAGTTAATTTATCAAGA
The DNA here is from genome assembly GCA_949825045.1 of Argyresthia goedartella. Taxonomy (NCBI): domain Eukaryota; kingdom Metazoa; phylum Arthropoda; class Insecta; order Lepidoptera; family Argyresthiidae; genus Argyresthia; species Argyresthia goedartella. Next base: position 21,854,192 of record OX463810.1, read on the forward strand.
TTCAACAGATTATTAAATATTTTGATGACCCGAATGGCCGAGTGGGCAGTGACGCTACCTACGAAGCCAAGGGTCCCGGGTTCGAGTCCCGGTGGGGGCAAATATTTGTTTGATGAGAACGGATGTTTGTACCCTAGTCATGGTTGTTTATCTAAGTATTATATTTATCTATGTAAGTATGTGAATCGTTGTCTAGTACCCAAGATACAGGGAATCCTAGTTTGGGGCTAGATCATTGTGTGTAAATGGTATCCAAGGTATTATTATTATTATTTCTACTCGAGCATTGTATATATTTGCATTGAATGCATATCTGTATGTAGGTGCACATAAAATAATACTCAATACATGTACTCAAGTCTCTATCACCTATAAATATGATACAGTGATCATTTTTCGTATATCCTTTCAGTTTCATCTCAATACTTCCCAACAACTCTTTCAGTCCTCCACCAGTAAATTTATTGTGAATAATGTGTCCTGTTTCCAGAAACTCTTCCGCAATGTCACGTATCATCTTTCCTGTGCTGCTGCGTATTATACATAATTTAGAAGAGCTAGAGCTGCTTGATCCGTTCTTTCTTTCTGAAATGTATAAATGTTCAGAATTTGTCTTTTGGTCATAATATAAAAGTATATCTTTCTCTATGTATTCTTTTTCCCTGGCTAAGGACACGTAAGTTTCTTGTTGGTATCAGTTTGACAAGTTTTATCGCAGTATGCGATTTTCTTGTCGTTATTTCTCAAATACACTTTTTTATTTGTGCTGAATAATGATTTTGGCAGTTTCTTTTTCTTGCAAGTAGAAGGTAGAGTTTGAGTAGGTGACGTGATTAAGGATTTCAAGCTGAGTAATATTTTATCTTTTTCCTCTACAATTTTACGAAGCTTGTAAGTTTCTGACAATAGTCTCTCGATTTCCAGGTCTGCTCCTGCTAATTTTGATTGAATATCCAATATAGTACTCTCCATTTCTTGATTTTTCTCGTGTAGGTTGAAGCCGATATCTGGACAGCTCCTATTAATGTCATTTTCCGGGTCTAGTGTATCTCCATAATGTTCATCAACAATTTTTTCTTCCTCAGACGATAGAAGCGAAAAACCATTTTGAACAGTAATATTTGCACTATATCTATAGCACCATCGTATTGTAACATTTCTAGAAGTATTTGGTGTCTCACACAAAGTTGTAATAGGCGGTGGTAGGGATGGAGCATGTAAACATTTGTTTCCTGAATTGGGCCCTAATTTAAGTTTACAATCAGGACATTTCCACGACCTGTCATAATTATGAGCAGTCCTTTTATACTCTTCTGTCGGGATATCAAGACATATAGGATATGAAATCTTTTCTTACAGGAGCAACAAGATATCCGCTCACATATGTTTGTTCTCTTATTACACACCGAGCAGTTCATTTTTAACTTATTTATTTTTATTTTAGATATTATCTACTTTATATATGTGTTTGTTGCTATTCCATATTAATTTAGTGCCATATAATATATGAACTGTTACTATTTTTGAAATCTGGGATAACAAAAGCCAAAGCACTCACACGTTGTCCTTTTTATGCCGATTATTTCTCAATTGGTCCACACATTAAAATAATAACAGTTGTACACAGTGTTGAATCAAAAAGTGTTGTAGTACAGACAGTATGATTTAGATCGTTACACAAAAACTTGTGGTAAACTATTAAACTGTACCACACATAATAACAATTAGTATAGAATTATTGAATTGTCTATTTTTAAATCAAAGATCACTACGAAGCCAATATTTACGTGACAACGGCGCCACCTATATTTGTAGATGGCGTTAATGTCGTATTCAGCCGCTACTCGTCAACAGATACCGCGACACGTCGTTGTTGTTGTGAAAATTAAATCGATGTTAAGGTTAGTTTTGACAATTTATTAGGGTTGGGTCTTATATAAGACACATTGAAATTTGAAGATTGGAGTACTTAGGTGGTTAGGGGGGGGTCCTTAGCTATCCTCTGATACCGTTTTCTGATTTAGGAAACATCATTTTAGCACTTTAATTATAAAATATGTTTACGCGATTTTTACAACTTGGCCAATCTCGGAACGACAAATGTCAAACAAAAAAGCTCTAACGTTGGATATTGATACATGGTTTTAGTACAAATTACAAGAAGGTCACTTCCTGTTTAAAAACTAAAGATAGGTTTGTTAGGTTCACACGTTACAGCAGACCCGGGAGCCGGAGCGAAGTGGAGCGGAGCGAGGCGACCCCCTACTCTTGGCAACCCCTCTCCTCCTCCAACTCCCCCGAAATCCAAAAAATGTAGGCATTTTCTTCAATCTTTGGACCTCCATAACATAAAAACTAATGGTTTTCTAAAAGGGGGGTAGGTGGGGGGAACTCCTCTCCCCCACCTCTCCCCCCCTCCACGCCCCTCCCCCAAATTCAATGGGAAGGACTTTAGCGGATGACCTACTTTTGTTGACCCTGAGGGGGGGAGGGGGGGTTGGGGGGAGGGGGGGAGATGCCCCCCCTACTACTCCCCCCCCGCGGATATGCCTAGTTTCTGAGATATGATTATTTAAAATTTTGAGGTTATGTTGTTAAATTAAAACAAAATTTAGACTGACCTTGATCTTTAAGTGGGGGGAGGGGAAGGGGGTAGATGCCCCCCCCTACTACTCCCCCCCCGCGTGGTAATGCCTAGTTGCTTTCTTCGAAAGGGTCATTTTTCTGCCTCGACACCTTTCTCCTCCACAAATGCTCCATAATGCTATCATCAAAATTTACATGAAAAGTAGCCACAATAACCTACTCTAGCCAATTGTTTTTGTTTGCATACGCTGCGCTCCGCTCCGCTCCGCTCCGCTCCGCTCCGGTTTAGCTTCTTCAACGTTCTAACATAACCTATAACCCGATTGAAAAGTAGCCACAATAACCTTCTCTAGCCAATCGTTTTTGTTTGCATACCATACGCTCCGCTCCGCTCCGCTCCGGTTTAGCTTCTTCAACGTTCTAACATAACCTATAACCCGATTGAAAAGTAGCCACAATAACCTACTCTAGCCAATAGTTTTTGTTTGCATACGCTCCGCTCCGCTCCGGTTTAGCTTCTTCAACGTTCTAACATAACCTATAACCCGATTGAAAAGTAGCCACAATAACCTACTCTAGCCAGTTGGTTTTGCTTGTAAATATCGAGAGAACAAGAAAATAGAACATTCGCGAAACTACTAGAAAAGGGACTACTACTTTGCCGCCCAACCAAAAACGCGGCAAAACGCCCCAACAAAATGCGTTCCGTTTTAAACAAAAATGACAACTTTTTTATTATCAAAAGTGATATTTTACGAAAGAAATACTAAATTAACTTTCATTGATATATTGACATATTCTGAGATATGATTATTTAAAATTTTGAGGTTATGTTGTTAAATTAAAACAAAATTTAGACTGACCTTTGATCTTTAAGTGGGGGGAGGGGAAGGGGGTAGATGCCCCCCCCTACTACTCCCCCCCCGCGTGGTAATGCCTAGTTGCTTTCTTCGAAAGGGTCATTTTTCTGCCTCGACACCTTTCTCCTCTACAAATGCTCCATAATGCTATCATCAAAATTTACATGAAAAGTAGCCACAATAACCTACTCTAGCCAATTGTTTTTGTTTGCATACGCTGCGCTCCGCTCCGCTCCGCTCCGCTCCGCTCCGCTCCGGTTTAGCTTCTTCAACGTTCTAACATAACCTATAACCCGATTGAAAAGTAGCCACAATAACCTACTCTAGCCAATCGTTTTTGTTTGCATACCATACGCTCCGCTCCGCTCCGCTCCGGTTTAGCTTCTTCAACGTTCTAACATAACCTATAACCCGATTGAAAAGTAGCCACAATAACCTACTCTAGCCAATAGTTTTTGTTTGCATACGCTCCGCTCCGCTCCGGTTTAGCTTCTTCAACGTTCTAACATAACCTATAACCCGATTGAAAAGTAGCCACAATAACCTACTCTAGCCAGTTGTTTTTGCTTGTAAATATCGAGAGAACAAGAAAATAGAACATTCGCGAAACTACTAGAAAAGGGACTACTACTTTGCCGCCCAACCAAAAACGCGGCAAAACGCCCCAACAAAATGCGTTCCGTTTTAAACAAAAATGACAACTTTTTTATTATCAAAAGTGATATTTTACGAAAGAAATACTAAATTAACTTTCATTGACGTAAAATAAATAAACAAACATAAATTGCAAGTTAAATGAACGTTTTTATTAAAATAGGTATTATTAAAAAAAGATTCCACATTTCCTCCTTTTTTTAGAGAATTCTCATCTTTTCAAATATGCGTACAACGAAATGTAGGTAATGTATTTTGACCACAGACAAGATTTAAATATATTATTTGCGTTGCGTTACATCATTTTACAAAGTATTTTCAGATTTTCAAAAAATCATATCTTATAAACTATTGAATTCCGCACCCTGAAACTTTCAGGAAGATGATCAAATGACCCCAACATGATGCTAAAAAAGTTTGGACGCCCCAGCGAGTAGGTCATCCGCTAAAGGTGAGCCATTCAATGTGTCTTATACAAGTACTTACCCATTTATTAGGATAAAAGCACTGTATTGTCCTATATTTCACGTTAATTTGTTCGTATAGTCACATTCACTGTCCCAGTTATTGTATTTTGTGTCCCTTCACTTTGTTGTTCAAATTTTGATGTCCGTTGGCGTTACTTTTTTTCTTGGGTTTGAACTGTGTTTCTCTTCGTATTTCACTGTAATTCAATGTTTTTTAGTTGCTTAATCACTTTAGGGTTCTCAAAAAACGATTTGGTGTAGATATTATGCACTTTAGACACAAAAACAGAATAATTTTTACGGAGCCTTTGTTTACTGGTCGGCGGTGTTGCCATACATGTATTTGAAGATACTTGGACAAAAGCTGTATTATTTGAATTAATTAAAGAAAACAAGGGTCCACCTACATATGCTGTGGATGCATTATTAAAATCTCACAATCATGAATTGCTAAAATCGCCGCCTTACCACTGCGATCTTAATCCAATCGAAAAATGCGGAGCCTTATAAAGAGACGACTAGCGGATAAAAACATTGGGCCAAGATCCAAAAGAAATTGTACGCCTAACAGAAGAGGCTTTTGAGACTGTTACAGCGGAAGATTGGGCAGCTCAATGTAAACATGTACAGCATTTGGAGGAAGAATATTAAAAAAAATATGGTCTTATGGATGAAGAAATGAATCGATTTATTATGTCCACAGCTAGTGATAGTGAAACAGAATCCGATTCTGTTTCTATTCACTCTTCTGGCAGTGATGATGAGTGAAACTTTGAATAAAACTTTAAAATGTTATTTTATTTATCTAATTTAAAGTTGGTCGAACATCACCATTTTATATTTTAGAAATTACAGAAAGATTTATTTTTCAATAATCTGACCAGCAGTATGGACATCAAATACCTACTACATTATATTATAAACTTATTTTTTTTCTTATCTAAATATTCGAGTCGAGTTAGTTCATAAAATGAAAGTAAATGAACGCTAAATTATTTCCCCTTATTTCCCCATATCTAACCCTAGCAACATTATCTCGCACAAATACAGCAAAAACATTAACCATCACAAATTTGTATATGGAACCTGGTCATTCTTCGAAGCGAGAGGGAAAGGCGCAGCAGATGGAATTGGGGTTGCTGTCAAGAGAAGACTTGACTCTAGGGTGACACAGGGCCAAGACATCCCTAACGCAGAAAGAGCATTCGAAGTGCTCTCAGCTGCAGAAACGAGCGTAAAACGTGAAACGTGACTGTACAACAGGAAGCAGATTTCCCTCCTCTAAATATTTTGTTAGTTGTAAGCAGTTCTCGGTTACCTTCGACATCACTGGTAGAATGCTGATGGCCCGCAGATCTTTTAATTCCTCTACTGTGCTTGGAGACAGGTTTTACCTTACTTATTTTCCAGTCGTCTAGGAAGACTTTACTCTCGATAGATTTATTGACTATTTGAGTTATCAGGCGCGAGGTAACGGGCAGTCATACGGAGCATTAACGCCGAGATGTTATCGTGCCCTATGGCGTTTGTCTCTATTCCTTTTATTATCTTATTTACTTGGTCCTCCTTACAGTAGTTAAGGTCAAAGACGTGCTCAGTGAATTTTGTATTTTTGAACTGCTGTAGCAAATCGGCACTGACACAAGGATCTCCTGGAGTGTTGATAAAGAATTTGTTGATTTCTTCGGGATTTCTGAGGTTTTCTGGAATATCCAGAGTATCATTTCCACCAAACTTGTTGTGCGTTTTAGATGTTTCCATAGCTTTTTGGGGTTGTTTATATTCTTGTTTACATAATGTGAGAAAATCGCAGTCTTCTCTCTTCTTATAGAGTCGTTGACCAGGTTGCGTAATTGTTTATAGTAGACCTTATGAGACTCCGACTCTGTTTTAAGTGCTCTCACCAAGGCTTTGTCCCTGAGTGACATCATGAGTTTTAGTGTATCGGTCAGCCATGGTCTCGATTTGGCTTGGCAGTTGGCTTGATTTGAATGTGTTTCAATGGTGCATGTGTATCAAAAAGCTCGAGAATAAGCTTATTAAACCGATGCACTTATTTACGTTTCGGGTTCCTTACTTTCATTATCGTTCGGCATTATCCTTCCTTGAATGGTAAAGGGTTACAGGAAGCCGAACACATCGAATATTGACATGACTACCCGAAGCAAAAGTCTTTTGGTAGGCCTTTGCTGACAGTTCAGGATCTGCGCTGGTATCCTTTTCAGGGAAACATCGAAGCCTAAGTCATCTGTACCTGGGATCCAAACTAAGCCTAAAGTGCGCTCACCTTCAAACTGCTGATCGAATTCAAACGTTAAAGCCGCAGTTCCTAAAGCCTCCTTGAGAACGCAGTTAAGTACAGCGAGGCTGTTGCTTGTAGAATTACGAATCTCGAACCCGCCCTCCGCGTGAATCTGCTTGACAGCAGTCACCATTTCGACGGCGGCAGCTTCGTCCAACATACTGTCCAGATAGTCGTTGTATTATTTATGAACAGCGGTGACGGCAAACGGCATAAAGGCGGTGAATCGCTCGGCGTTTTTGTTTTTACAAATTGGCCTATGAAGGGAGAACAGTTCGCGCCAAAGATCAGGGAGGTCATTGCAATGTTTCCTATAGGATTAGTCTTACCTTCTGGATCAACAGGTTGCTTTCTTCAGAGAAAACGCAGAGAGTCCTGGTCTTCCTTATCTTTACGCGCAGGAACATATATTTGATGTCGCCAGAGACGGCGATTGTCTGTTCTTTAAACTTAGCCATGACGCCGGAAAAAGATAGTCGTTTAAAGACAAACCTTGAGTTTTCACAGCTGCATCAAAGACGAGGCAAAGCTTCTTCTTATTATGTTATCCACCAAAATGTGGTAGATACCATGTTGTCGAAGTCGGCAGTTGGTCCCTTATTTCAGGAGCAAAATCATTCCCAAACAAATGCTCTACACGCTCACCATACCTTTGCTCGAAGCCAGCATCCGCTATCATTTTATTCTCGACGCCTATCAGCCGCCTCAGGGCATTTGATTTGCTGTTTGGCAATATGCAGTTCTCATCCTTCCGACATGCCAGCGGCCGTCGATGTGTTTGGTTGTGCGCTCTAGCAGCTACAGCGCGCTGATACTCGGCGTTTTCTCGAGGCTTACCTGCCATTCCCGTTGAGTCTAGCGCAAACGAGCGCCTCACCTCCTTGTGGATGTCGCGAGGCTTCTGCTGATAGTCGTCGCAGGCGGGCGGCGGCGGCGCGCCCATCCTTGCAGTAGCAGCACTTCGCCACAAGTCGAGCGCGGCGCGTGCTTCAAGCGCATCGCGCCGTGAATGCACCAGCCTAGAGGGGATAATGTTGCAACGGTTCGTTATGCTTCCCTACACATACTTACACTAATGAAAATTGTCCTGCCCTATCAAAATTTCCGGCTTACGGTCAGTTCTCAATGTTTTCCAGTTTATGGTAGTCGTTGATAGCTTTGACCTTCTCTGACCATGGACGAATACCTTCTGTTGAAAATCATTAACTTGCTGCGGAGCCTCTCGTATCAATTTAGCCACTACCATATTGAACTTGGTTTCGTCACCTTGTTTCTGCGGTGCCATACTACCTCGAATTGCGCCAACCTTAATCTCGGCATTTCTGTCCAAAACTCTGACAACTTAGCCGTTAAACTTATCGACGCCAAATCTCCAGTAGGGGCTTGTCCGCCTCCCGCTGGAGTATTCATGACGCTGGTGATCTAATCTTGCGTATTCACAGCTGTGTTATGCTTGGCTAGCGGCGAGGTTACCAACCTGGCCCACACTGAAATTGCTTTCACCCGTTAGTGAGATCGCCACGATATACATGGGAGTCGTCTCTTCTCTGTAGTAATTCACTATCACTAACCAACTTTCTCGACCCGTTAACTAACTTTCTTTGTCCGACACAACACACAACATGTGTCGAAAAAGTTCACAGGGGTCACCCATTATATTGGAGACCCCTGTGATCTAGTTGGTTAGAAATAAAACTCTTGTAACATACGAAGTTACGTATTTCGGAATATGTAAATACAAACTCAGACACAAGTAGTATTAACGAGGTGTAAGAGATGGCTGGCACGTCTCGATAGTGAGTGCTCGCAGGCAGGCGGCAATGTGCTTACGCTGCACAACGTGCTACCCTACTTAAGGTTTGATAACTTCATAAGTTATGATCACAAAAGTGCAAAAAATTGCCCCCCTTATCTCCGAAACTACAGTCTAAAATAATAATAAATAAATAAAGAATCTATTTAACTTTAGCCATAAATTACAGAGGAAAACGTACCAGGAAATGCCAAGGTTTTTGATTGATCTGTAAACTACATACAAACTTATATATGCACCTGGTTACGTATATGGAGTAACAAAGTAGCCGCACCAATAACTTTCTAAACAACATTTTGCTATGTGAAATCCAATTGTAAAATCCAAACTATTCACTCCATACCATCTCTGCCATTGTACAGTGGTACGGAACCCTTCGTGCGTGACTCCGACTGGCACTTGGCCTGTTTTTTATACATACTTTGGCAAAACATTCTCGCATTGCGGCAATATTGCCGACAACGGCACATCACTGACTCGCGCGGAATCCGAGTAACCGGCGGGTTCTTTCTACATTCTAAACTTATTCTAAAGATGTAGATTGAGAGCAAGAATTCGGATGACTAAAGATAAACTAGCAGAAAGATGCATTTTAGATTTGTTTTAGTAAAACTTGCCAGCAAGCCAAGTAAGTATATAATTATGAATTATAAATAAATAATTTATGGCGAAATAATTTCAATCAGCTACGTAATCGCAATAGACGTAGCAGCTACGGCCACGGCGGCGTTGAGTGTTACGCTAAATGAATGATAATAAACTAGTGGTTCTATGAGAGCAGTACATTCATTTCATTCAATAATTTTCCTTTTCTCCTAACTTAGCAAAGAGTTGCGGACTGAACTGCGACAGTAAATTATTTCGACATGTAGCGGACTTCGAAAACACATAGATCGACAAGTCATTGCTTCGACTGCAAATTGTTAGACAAGACACAGCTTCGAATGACCATTACTTCGACAGCCAATTAATCGACAGACAATACTTAGACCACACACATCTTCGAATGACCTCTACTGCGACAGATTCTTTTTACAGAACATTCTTCCAATTTAATAATCCCCTGAAAATTTACCTAAATTAGTACCCAATTGATTTCTTTTGCGGTTTAATAAAAATACAAATTTTACAACCAAATTTTTTTTCTTTAATTTTAAACTCATACTCATACAATCTTTTCACAAAATAAAATCAACAAGATCTAGAACATGGATTGTAGTTTGGTAGCTGCAGAGAAAAGTATCCTCCCGGCAATGACTATTGTATTGAAACATGGTGAAATTATGACTTCGGGGAGATACTTTTCTCTGAAGCTGATTGATAATTTTTTCACTGCACACACATAAATATACAGTTTTTATTATTTTTTAGACATGTAAGTAATATACGCTATTCCGCTAAGGAATGAATTTGTATCCATGTCATCTTTAAGTAACAAATAATTTTGTAGTCTAACATTTAATTGTAATTGTTTTCTTTTCTTTGGTCTTTCAATTTGAGCCAGAATTCTCTGTATATCGTTTTCTGTACGCTTTATTTCTTTTTTAACTTCGTCCAAAGTTTTGAAGATGTTATTTTTTTTCCATTGAGCAGAGTATTCCATCTCATATGCCAGCTTTCAATTGAGTTTTGGGTTGTAGGAATTCCACATTCAATGGAGTCTGCGACAGACCACAATTCTGGTGGAAAGGTTGGTGGTCTTTTCTCATATATAACTTTGAGGGGACTAGTCTTGATTTCTTTTTTTTTATATGTACCATTAACATATGTTTTGGAAAACCAATCGCTAACTGGTTCAGCCTCAACGGGTAATACTGTTTCTTTAATTTGCTCGAATGCAGATGGAATTTCAGACGCTGGTATATAAGGCAAGGCTGATATATGTTTCAACTTATGAGCAAAATCGCTGTCATTAAAGTACTTTTCATCCAGTTTAGCCCCCTCAATATGCCGCCAAATAATTTGTTTAAGATGAAATAAGCAACATTTATGTTTTGCGCAAGGAAACACACGCTGACTGGCATTGATTGCCGCTTTCTCGAAGTCAGTTATAATCACTTGTGGCTTCAATTGTGTGCCGAATTTGTTGAAAATGAAGCGTTGTAATATTTCAAAAAAAATGAAATAGGACTCTTCATTTTTTTTATTCATAAAGCCATATACAAGCGGAAGAATTTCATTGGTACTGTTCTTTTTCCCGACTCTGCCTTGTATAGTGTACATTTGATATAACAATAACGGACAACATTTGAAGGTACCATCCATAACCCAGAAATCTGAATTTCAAGTTTTCCTCTGTGCTAAAGACTAGCACAATATTACCGTTTGAATTATAATGAGCTATTAAGAGCTGTTTCCCATCAATTGTTGCGTACTCTTCAGGAATTTCAAGGTCTTCCAGTTTGGTAGGTATTTTCGGTAGCCCTTGGTTTCTAGTTCGGTTAATCATTCTTTTCATGGACGGCTTACTTGGCATAAACGGCGCACTGGTAGATGGGACATCTTGAGTACATTGTTGAATAATTTGCACTGGGGTATCCATACTTCCTCGAGCCTTTTCTTTGAGCTTCAGATGTAACTTACGTTTTCTTATATTATCGGGATCGGGTATATGGCTGTGTGGATGTAGACTTTTACTTGCAACGTAATGTTTTTGTTCTCGCTTTATTGTTTTCAGTCCTACATTACACATTTTATTACACTTTTCAATGCAAGTCCAATAAAACACATCATTTCGCACTTTGTTTTTACAGTAAATATAACCACCCAATATCAATTGCTCTCTTCCAGTTCGAGATAACATAATTTCGCACGAAGACATGATTTCAAAGCATAACGCAATTAAAACACAGTGACAAACTAACTACTCTGCCTGCGATATAAAATTGAAGCAATGACTAAAGTGACAATAATAATATAAAAGTACCCTCCATCGCCAGTCGGGTAAAAAGAATCTGTCGCAGTAGTCATTCGAAGATGTGTGTGGTCTAAGTATTGTCTGTCGATTAATTGGCTGTCGAAGTAATGGTCATTCGAAGCTGTGTCTTGTCTAACAATTTGCAGTCGAAGCAATGACTTGTCGATCTATGTGTTTTCGAAGTCCGCTACATGTCGAAATAATTTACCGTCGCAGTTCAGTCCGCAACTCTTTGCTAAGTTAGGAGAAAAGGAAAATTATTGAATGAAATGAATAGCAAAGCCATTTCAGAGTTTTGAATTTGTGATATTATGTATATATTTTTTTTTTTTTTTTGGAATTGATTTTTATGTTTTAGACTTTAGTCTTTAAAAACTTTGCCTTGGGGGGCGGAACAGATAGTCCCCGCCACAGATAGTCCCCGCCACAATATATATTATGTATATAGCTGTCTTGTCAACTATATATACACAGCGGAAACACAAGCATACCGCAATGCTATATATATGTATAATATCTTGCCTGAATTAAATAAGTCAAAAAAGTGTAATAATATCCCAATATTAAATAATATTCAGACAAAGGCAATACAAAGACATCACTTAAATATTACCTGGCAAAGAACTTGTATTAGAATTATTTCTTAATAATTCTGACACTGATGTTAATTGTATAACAGAACACTGGTTAAAGAAAAATATGATGTCTTTTAACATAAATGATTACAAAATTGTCAGTTGTTACAATAGAAAGACTGCTGATAGAGGTGGTTCTTTAATCTTAGTAAAAATTCTATTAAGGTGAAACAACGGAAAGATATTCTTGCACTTACTGTAGAAAGACACATAGAGGTATCCTGTATTGATTTGGATAGCCATATTATTGTTTGTGTCTACAGACCTCCGAGGGATGAAAAAGGCCATGGCAATTTTGAAATATTCGAGAAAATTATGGAGGAAGCCCTCATTAAACTTTGTAATAACAGAAAAAAGTTAATTATTTAGCGATTTTAATGTAGATTTGCTTGTAGATACAACAATGAAACGAACATTAATAACTCGGTTCAAATCATTTAATTTATGTCATGTATTTCTAGAGCCTACTAGATTTACACTTACCAGCCAAACTTGATTAGATAACGTTTTTTGTGACTGTGCATTCACAAGTAAAAATATAATTAACTGTTTACCTTCCGATTACAGTGGTCAAACAGTTTCATTCCAAATTAATAGTAAAAATAAGACTGATCCATCATTTTATAGGCCTATCACATCCCATAGACTAAAGACGTATATGAAAAACTTAGATATAAATTTGCCAGTAGGTACCGGATTTTGATGAACAGAACCCGAACAAAATATATTCTGATTCCTTCAACATTATTCAAACATAATTCAATACAGTTTTTAAATTAAAGAGATTCAGTGCCAACAACGGTAAATCTAAATTTAATGACTGGGCAACATTTTGAATTCGTAAAAGTAGAGCTATCTTGTATGACCTTTGTTCAGGCTTCTCGGCACCTAATGACCTCGTAGGGGCCCATCAGCTACGAGGTAGCGTAACGATCAGTTGCCAAGAAGTGTGAACGTCGGCGATTCACCGAGCTGAAGTAATTGGGGTCGATCTAACCTGGTCTGTGCTTCGGTCCCGTCAACCTCCTGTCTCTCTGCAAGGCCCGGGTGCACCCTAGGCTCTTCTTGGTAGACAGGTTCTTCAGCCAACCTCCAGGTATGACTTGCGGGCCAGCTTCAATGAGCACAGTGTTCCAACACAGGTTATGTTACGTGGTAAAACAATCGGGCACGAAAATGCGAACTTTATCTGGTTCGGGGAACCACAACACACTCAGCTATATAGACAATCCTGAGGGAAACCCGAATACATTCCAGATGGCCTGCGATTTAATTTCAATACCCTAACCAAAACGCGTTTTCATTGCGAGGGCTTTCGTCTGTCAGTTGTCAAAACTGCCAGGTTGGCAGCTAACGTCAAATTCAAAATGGCCGTTCAGAAACCATCGATCGAATATCGATTTGGAATCGAACAATCACCCGCCCGGATAGGCACCCACCTGTCCCCTAATCTACGGGCAGCCGAGACAACGTTGCTACCGCTCGTTTTAGAACCGAGCCTCCTACTAGAACCTCTGCAGACCGGGGGGTCCCGTCCTTGCCAGGGAACAAGTTAACAATACGCCCCCTGCGCCAACGTAGTGGCGGTAGGTTAGCATCCTTAACCAGTACGAGGTCACCAACACTAGGGGGGCTAGTTTTGTCAGTCCACTTAAGGCGCTGTTGTAAGATATGCAGATACTCGAGCGACCAACGCTTCCAGAAATTCTGAGTAAACTGCTGCAACATCTGATACCTTGACAACCGATACAATTTCACTCCCTCGAAGGGGTGCTCGGGCAACGCGTTAAGTGGCTGTCTTATCAAGAAATGGCCTGGGGTCAGAGCCTCCAGGTCATTTGGATCCGAGCTGAGCGGACACAACGGTCGCGAATTGAGAACGGCCTCGATCTTACAAAACAATGTCGCGAGCTCCTCAAAAGTCAGCGCGGTCTGACCTACTATACGCCCCAAGTGCGTCTTAGCTGACTTAACTACGGCCTCAAAAAACCCACCCCAGTGGGGGCAAATCGGTGGGCTGAAGGTCCACTGTATACCCCGACGGGAGAGGGCCGTTCCAATATCCACTTTATTTACATTCAAAAAGTTGACTATCTCTCGTAAGTATCGTTCCGCACCGATGTAGTTAGTGCCGTTATCAGAGCGGATCAAAGTTGGAAGTCCCCTTCGAGAAACAAACCTATCCAAACAAGCAATGAAAGCCTCTGTCGAGAGATCAGCAACGAGCTCGAGATGTACCGCCTTGGTGGATAAACAAACAAACACACATAGGTACGCCTTGTATTGCTTAGCGGTACGCAATCGTGAACTCTTCACCATAAACGGTCCTGCAAAATCCGTACCAACACCTGAAAACGGTCTGACCTCATTCACACGATCAGGGGGCAAGTCCCCCATGAGAGGTTGCATCGTGGCAGCCTTAAGTCGATAACAAGGCATGCACCGAAACACGATGTTCCGTATGACACGGCGGGCAGATAAGATCCAAAACTCCCGCTGGAGCGTGGCCAACAACGCGTTACAGCCGGCATGCGCGTTTTTAATATGACGATCAGTCACCAGCAATTCAACTAACTGTCCCCCCTTGGGGAGCAGAAGTGGGTGACGAGCCGAATACGACAGATTCGCATTGCGCAATCTTCCTCCTACCCGAAGTAACCCGGTCGAATCAACAAAGGGGTTGAGACGCGCGACGGCTCCCTTCAATTTCGAACGTCCACTTCGTATAATCTCCAATTCTGCCCCAAACTTCGAGGACTGTACCAACCGGACCAAATTCAATAGCGACTCGTTTCGCTCTGCCGGAGTCAGAATAGGGTTCAACGTTCGCTGATCGCGAGGAGTACGACAATTTCGAGCGAATCTCCTAATCCAAGTGGACACGTTTATCAACTTGTCAAGTGAGCTATACCGGTCCAGCAGAAACCCGGCGTCAGGGTCCTCAGCCTTCTGGGTAACATGCACGGCCGCTCTGGGGCCATGATCCGAAGATACTACTACATGGCTGTGGGGCCAGTCCGATTCTCTCTTGGCAAGCCAGGGTGGTCCCCACCACAAATGGTGTCTAACGAGTTCAGGAGCCCGACATCCCCTGGATGCACAATCAGACGGGTTCAATTCTCCTGGTACATGTCTCCAGGTCAGTGGGACCTCAGACGACACAATCTGGGAGACACGGTTCGCAACAAAAACCTCTAAGTTATGGACCGAAGCCTTCAGCCAGCACAAAACAATCTGGCTGTCCGTCCAAGCGTACACCGTATCCTCCAAAACCACTGACCCACGCAACACTGTTAGAGTGTGATTCAAAAGTTTGGTCAAAAGAGCAGCCCCGGACAGTTCCAGTTTTGGAGTCGTCATCCTTGTCCGAATAGGCGCTACCTTGCTTTTTGCCAAAACCAAACGCACGTCGACCTCCCCGGTGGAGGTGACGGTTCGCAAATAAACCGCTGCCGCAAACCCTCGTTCAGAGGCATCACAAAACCCGTGAAGGGTTGCCCTGTAATCCCCAGCAGGGACCAATTTCCTCGACAGCGATACATTATTTATGTCCGATAGCGAGGTGAACATTCGCGTCCAATCAGTCAACAAATCACCTGAGAGGTGGGTGTCCCAGGTCAACTGAGCCGCCCATAGCCTTTGCATAAAACATTTGAGAGCAAAGGTGACTGGAGAAATCCATCCATTCGGGTCGAACGTTCTCGCAATCGTTGACAGTACTGACCGCTTCGTCCAGGCCTTCGGTGTTTCTAAAACCACCCGATAGGTAAACTCATCATGGACGGGCCGGTACTGAATTCCAAGTACTGACAACATGTTAGGGTTGTCAGGATTCTCAAAAACGTGCGGGTCTTGTTGAAACTCATCTGGGAGACCAGCCATCAACTCAGGGGAGTTGGACATCCACTTACGTAGTTCATAGCCGCCTCGTTCCAGCAATTGAATGAGCTCGTCACGTCGGTCCAGAGCTTCCTCTACACTGGCTGCCCCTGTGCAGACGTCATCGACGTACAAATCTTGCTCCAGGATAGCGGCGGCTCTAGGATAGCTCACACGGTCACGCGACGCCAACTCCCGCAGGGTACGCATCGCCAAATACGGGCTAGACCGTAACCCATACGTGTTCGTGTTTAACTCATAGACCTTGACTGGCTCGGCCGTGGACTCACGCCAAAGTATCAACTGATACCTTCTGTCAGCCGGATGAATTACCGTTTGCCTAAACATCATCCGAATGTCTGCGACAAATACAATCTGGTGTCTCCGAAAGCTCGTGAGAATATCCGAAATATCACGACTCAACTTGGGTCCCGAATGTAGACACTGATTCAGGGACATCCCGTTCGAGGTAGGTGCTGACCCATCAAAAACAACTCGAATCTTGCCGGTAGGGGTTCGCAGGACGGCATGGTGTGGAAGGAAACAATGATCCTCAGATCTCCAGTCCACACCCGATACCGACATGTGTCCTAACGACTCATACTCCCTCATGAAATCGACGTATTTTTGTTTAAATACGGCGTCCCTTGACATCCTACGCTCCATCGACATCAATCTCGTCTCAGCCATCTTCCTAGATTCTCCTAGTGGCGGTCGATTGGCCCTGAAAGGCAGTCGAGTTACAAAACGACCAGAACGAAGGGGACCAGTACTATTCTGGTAAAACAACTCGCACTCTTCTTCGTCTGCGTCGACTCGACGAACGGTGGGAGGTTTCTCTATCTCCCAGAAACGTTGGATAGCGTCTGACAACGCTGAGCCAATAAGTATGCCATCTGACTCGGCAGGCCTAACCATTGGCAATGCCGGACCCATGATCACGTGACCAAACTTAGTATCCACAGCAATCAACCCGTCCGGCTGAAGAACTCGCCGATCCGACAACAGAAACCTACCCAGAACGTCTGCTCCCAGTAGCAGGTCGACCGGGGCTGGAGTGTCAAAATCGGGATCCGCCAACTTGAGTCCTGATGTCAGGAATCGAACGGCCGGATTCAACTTCACCAAGGGGTGTCTGCCCATGACATGCGTCATTACTGAAGCTTGCACGGATGTTTTTGTCAAAATGTCATAACGTGGAGAGAACGTGATCACCGATTGACCAACTACATTCGTAACCGTAACATTCCCCACGCCCCGTATTGATTTATTATACCTATTTACCTTGAGGCCCAACCATTTTGCTAAATCATTCGATACAATGCAGCCCTGAGCTCCAGAATCTAATAGGGCGCGAACGTATGTTGGGTTGCCCGCCAAATCCCAAACAAGCACAGAGGCGATTGGTAACACCACCATCTCCGGTTGGGGGGCAACCAATGTTTGGGCCGCAAATTCCTAGCGAGGGCCCCCGGGGCCCCACTGTGCCTGTAACCGATCAGGTATGCAGCTATACGCCAGAGGGTCCCATTGTACAAATGGCCCACGCGCCGGTTCCATTCCCAACCTACGATTCCCCGTAAAGGGGGGTGGGCGTGAATTCAACCGTGGCCGCTCCATGAGCGGGGGGGACATCACATGTGACCGACGAGGACGAGGCGACGAGCGGGGCGACAACTGAGGCGGCGTCCGAACCGCACCCGCATAGCTCGAAGGTGTCCCATGCCACCCGCCCGTTACGGCCTGCTCAACACACCCAATGTCCCGCTGGGTCGGATGCTGAGTCGCAACCGAAAACTCAGGGCCCCCCATGTAATGGTCCTGAGTGCGGCCCTGCACCCTAGTACTGCCCTGTGCACGTGGGGACGTTGGCCCCTGAGTTGCGCTCCGAGTCGCAAACGAATTCTCAGGGCCCCATGCCGTGTCACCCTGGGTACGGCCCTGTGGACGTGGGGACGTTGGCCCCTGAGTTGCGCTCCGAGTCGCAAACGAATTCTCAGGGCCCCATGCCGTGTCACCCTGGATACGGCCCTGTGGAGGCTGTTGGCCGGACCGGTTCATGCACAACAGATTGTTGTGGGCCCCACCACAATATCCGCACATTTTTGTGCGCGTGGAGTCCCTAGCCATGTGTGGCCCGAGGCACAGGAAACACCAGCTCCGCTGCTTGGCCATCCGGCGCCGTCCCTGAACCCTAAGTTCCCCGAACTTATTGCAATTGGCCACAGCATGGCCAATCTGCCTACAACATGGGCAGGTCTCACCATGCGGGGTCAATTCGCTCACAGTCCCATACGACTGCCGGTTGGTGCGGTCCTTCCTCGTCGGAGGGCCCCTACTCACAGCGCTCCCGGCAGCTCTCTGTGGCTCCGAAGGATGGGTGACCGTCAACCCCAAATTCTCTGCCCGTCGAGCCTCCTCTTCCAATAATCCGACCAAGTCGGAGAAGGCGGGCAGGTCCTCGGCCGACCTCCCGTGAGACTGTTCGAAACGAGTCTGCACGTCAGCGGGTAGGCGGGAAAGTACAATGTACAACAGTAGGTACGACCATTCACCAACCGGAAGTCCAAGATTCTCTAGAGCCTTGGTGACGGACAACAATGGGTTCAAAACCTCCGTCTGTATGGCCCCGACCTTGTTCACAACCGGGATACTAATCAAACGGTTCAGTTGGGCATCGGCCAACCTCCGTTTGTTATGGTAACGTCTGACCAACAATTGCCTGGCCGTTTCATAGTTACCCTCCGTAACTGTCAAATGAGCGACCAGCTCCCTAGGCTCACCCCTCAATGCTGCGACCAGCTGAGCCATCTTGACAGACTTGGTAATGTCCGATCGCATGTGCACCAAACTGTCGAACAGATTGATGAAGCTCATCCATTCACCGGACACTCCGTCAAAAGTAGGCATAGTTATGGCAGGTAACCTGGACCCCGAACCCTGAAGCGGCAGAGGTGCTTCAATGTCACCACCATGGCTGGACTCGCGCTGTCTACGTATGTCCGCAGCCTTCTGCGTGATAGCAGCTGCCATCTCCATACATTGGTCGACATCCCCTAGCAACGAGTTGCGGACTGAACTGCGACAGTAAATTATTTCGACATGTAGCGGACTTCGAAAACACATAGATCGACAAGTCATTG
Organism: Argyresthia goedartella; assembly: GCA_949825045.1. Classification (NCBI taxonomy): domain Eukaryota; kingdom Metazoa; phylum Arthropoda; class Insecta; order Lepidoptera; family Argyresthiidae; genus Argyresthia; species Argyresthia goedartella. The sequence goes on from OX463810.1 coordinate 21,873,448, forward strand.
CTTCGACTGCAAATTGTTAGACAAGACACAGCTTCGAATGACCATTACTTCGACAGCCAATTAATCGACAGACAATACTTAGACCACACACATCTTCGAATGACTACTGCGACAGATTCTTTTTACCCGACTGGCGATGGAGGGTACTTTTATATTATTATTGTCACTTTAGTCATTGCTTCAATTTTATATCGCAGGCAGAGTAGTTAGTTTCTCACTGTGTTTTAATTGCGTTATGCTTTGAAATCATGTCTTCGTGCGAAATTATGTTATCTCGAACCGGAAGAGAGCAATTGATATTGGGTGGTTATATTTACTGTAAAAACAAAGTGCGAAATGATGTGTTTTATTGGACTTGCATTGAAAAGTGTAATAAAATGTGTAATGTAGGACTGAAAACAATAAAGCGAGAACAAAAACATTACGTTGCAAGTAAAAGTCTACATCCACACAGCCATATACCCGATCCTGATAATATAAGAAAACGTAAGTTACATCTGAAGCTCAAAGAAAAGGCTCGAGGAAGTATGGATACCCCAGTGCAAATTATTCAACAATGTACTCAAGATGTCCCATCTACCAGTGCGCCGTTTATGCCAAGTAAGCCGTCCATGAAAAGAATGATTAACCGAACTAAAAACCAAGGGCTACCGAAAATACCTACCAAACTGGAAGACCTTGAAATTCCTGAAGAGTACGCAACAATTGATGGGAAACAGCTCTTAATAGCTCATTATAATTCAAACGGTAATATTGTGCTAGTCTTTAGCACAGAGGAAAACTTGAAATTCAGATTTCTGGGTTATGGATGGTACCTTCAAATGTTGTCCGTTATTGTTATATCAAATGTACACTATACAAGGCAGAGTCGGGAAAAAGAACAGTACCAATGAAATTCTTCCGCTTGTATATGGCTTTATGAATAAAAAAAATGAAGAGTCCTATTTCATTTTTTTTGAAATATTACAACGCTTCATTTTCAACAAATTCGGCACACAATGAGAAAATGAGAAAAGACCACCAACCTTTCCACCAGAATTGTGGTCTGTCGCAGACTCCATTGAATGTGGAATTCCTACAACCCAAAACTCAATTGAAAGCTGGCATATGAGATGGAATACTCTGCTCAATGGAAAAAAAAATAACATCTTCAAAACTTTGGACGAAGTTAAAAAAGAAATAAAGCGTACAGAAAACGATATACAGAGAATTCTGGCTCAAATTGAAAGACCAAAGAAAAGAAAACAATTACAATTAAATGTTAGACTACAAAATCATTTGTTACTTAAAGATGACATGGATATAAATTCATTCCTTAGCGGAATAGCGTATATTACTAACATGTCTAAAAAATAATAAAAACTGTATATTAATGTGTGTGCAGTGAAAAAATTATCAATCAGCTTCAGAGAAAAGTATCTCCCCGAAGTCATAATTTCACCATGTTTCAATACAATAGTCATTGCCGGGAGGATACTTTTCTCTGCAGCTACCAAACTACAATCCATGTTCTAGATCTTGTTGATTTTATTTTGTGAAAAGATTGTATGAGTATGAGTTTAAAATTAAAGAAAAAAAATTTGGTTGTAAAATTTGTATTTTTATTAAACCGCAAAAGAAATCAATTGGGTACTAATTTAGGTAAATTTTCAGGGGATTATTAATTTGGAAGAATGTTCTGTAAAAAGAATCTGTCGCAGTAGAGGTCATTCGAAGATGTGTGTGGTCTAAGTATTGTCTGTCGATTAATTGGCTGTCGAAGTAATGGTCATTCGAAGCTGTGTCTTGTCTAACAATTTGCAGTCGAAGCAATGACTTGTCGATCTATGTGTTTTCGAAGTCCGCTACATGTCGAAATAATTTACTGTCGCAGTTCAGTCCGCAACTCTTTGCTAAGTTAGGAGAAAAGGAAAATTATTGAATGAAATGAATGTACTGCTCTCATAGAACCACTAGTTTATTATCATTCATTTAGCGTAACACTCAACGCCGCCGTGGCCGTAGCTGCTACGTCTATTGCGATTACAAAAGAAATCAATTGGGTACTAATTTAGGTAAATTTTCAGGGGATTATTAATTTGGAAGAATGTTCTGTAAAAAGAATCTGTCGCAGTAGAGGTCATTCGAAGATGTGTGTGGTCTAAGTATTGTCTGTCGATTAATTGGCTGTCGAAGTAATGGTCATTCGAAGCTGTGTCTTGTCTAACAATTTGCAGTCGAAGCAATGACTTGTCGATCTATGTGTTTTCGAAGTCCGCTACATGTCGAAATAATTTACTGTCGCAGTTCAGTCCGCAACTTTTTGCTAAGTTAGGAGAAAAGGAAAATTATTGAATGAAATGAATGTACTGCTCTCATAGAACCACTAGTTTATTATCATTCATTTATCGTAACACTCAACGCCGCCGTGGCCGTAGCTGCTACGTCTATTGCGATTACGTAGCTGATTGAAATTATTTCGCCATAAATTATTTATTTATAATTCATAATTATATACTTACTTGGCTTGCTGGCAAGTTTTACTAAAACAAATCTAAAATGCATCTTTCTGCTAGTTTATCTTTAGTCATCCGAATTCTTGCTCTCAATCTACATCTTTAGAATAAGTTTAGAATGTAGAAAGAACCCGCCGGTTACTCGGATTCCGCGCGAGTCAGTGATGTGCCGTTGTCGGCAATATTGCCGCAATGCGAGATATGTTTTGCCAAAGTATGTATAAAAAACAGGCCAAGTGCCAGTCGGAGTCACGCACGAAGGGTTCCGTACCACTGTACAATGGCAGAGATGGTATGGAGTGAATAGTTTGGATTTTACAATTGGATTTCACATAGCAAAATGTTGTTTAGAAAGTTATTGGTGCGGCTACTTTGTTACTCCATATACGTAACCAGGTGCATATATAAGTTTGTATGTAGTTTACAGATCAATCAAAAACCTTGGCATTTCCTGGTACGTTTTCCTCTGTAATTTATGGCTAAAGTTAAATAGATTCTTTATTTATTTATTATTATTTTAGACTGTAGTTTCGGAGATAAGGGGGGCAATTTTTTGCACTTTTGTGATCATAACTTATGAAGTTATCAAACCTTAAGTAGGGTAGCACGTTGTGCAGCGTAAGCACATTGCCGCCTGCCTGCGAGCACTCACTATCGAGACGTGCCAGCCAGCTCTTACACCTCGTTAATACTACTTGTGTCTGAGTTTGTATTTACATATTCCGAAATACGTAACTTCGTATGTTACAAGAGTATTATTTCTAACCAACTAGATCACAGGGGTCTCCAATATAATGGGTGACCCCTGTGAACTTTTTCCACACATGTTGTGTGTTGTGTCGGACAAAGAAAGTTAGTTAACGGGTCGAGAAAGTTGGTTAGTGATAGTGAATTACTACAGAGAAGAGACGACTCCCATGTATATCGTGGCGATCTCACTAACGGGTGAAAGCAATTTCAGTGTGGGCCAGGTTGGTAACCTCGCCGCTAGCCAAGCATAACACAGCTGTGAATACGTAAGATTAGATCACCAGCGTCATGAATACTCCAGCGGGAGGCGGACAAGCCCCTACTGGAGATTTGGCGTCGATAAGTTTAACGGCTAAGTTGTCAGAGTTTTGGACAGAAATGCCGAGATTAAGGTTGGCGCAATTCGAGGTAGTATGGCACCGCAGAAACAAGGTGACGAAACCAAGTTCAATATGGTAGTGGCTAAATTGATACGAGAGGCTCCGCAGCAAGTTAATGATTTTCAACAGAAGGTATTCGTCCATGGTCAGAGAAGGTCAAAGCTATCAACGACTACCATAAACTGGAAAACATTGAGAACTGACCGTAAGCCGGAGATTTTGATAGGGCAGGACAATTTTCATTAGTGTAAGTATGTGTAGGGAAGCATAACGAACCGTTGCCACATTATCCCCTCTAGGCTGGTGCATTCACGGCGCGATGCGCTTGAAGCACGCGCCGCGCTCGACTTGTGGCGAAGTGCTGCTACTGCAAGGATGGGCGCGCCGCCGCCGCCCGCCTGCGACGACTACCAGCAGAAGCCTCGCGACATCCACAAGGAAGTGAGGCGCTCGTTTGCGCTAGACTCAACGGGAATGGCAGGTAAGCCTCGAGAAAACGCCGAGTATCAGCGCGCTGTAGCTGCTAGAGCGCACAACCAAACACATCGACGGCCGCTGGCATGTCGGAAGGATGAGAACTGCATATTGCCAAACAGCAAATCAGATGCCCTGAGGCGGCTGATAGGCGTCGAGAATAAAATGATAGCGGATGCTGGCTTCGAGCAAAGGTATGGTGAGCGTGTAGAGCATTTGTTTGGGAATGATTTTGCTCCTGAAATAAGGGACCAACTGCCGACTTCGACAACATGGTATCTACCACATTTTGGTGGATAACATAATAAGAAGAAGCTTTGCCTTGTCTTTGATGCAGCTGTGAAAACTCAAGGTTTGTCTTTAAACGACTATCTTTTTCCGGCGTCATGGCTAAGTTTAAAGAACAGACAATCGCCGTCTCTGGCGACATCAAATATATGTTCCTGCGCGTAAAGATAAGGAAGACCAGGACTCTCTGCGTTTTCTCTGAAGAAAGCAACCTGTTGATCCAGAAGGTAAGACTAATCCTATAGGAAACATTGCAATGACCTCCCTGATCTTTGGCGCGAACTGTTCTCCCTTCATAGGCCAATTTGTAAAAACAAAAACGCCGAGCGATTCACCGCCTTTATGCCGTTTGCCGTCACCGCTGTTCATAAATAATACAACGACTATCTGGACAGTATGTTGGACGAAGCTGCCGCCGTCGAAATGGTGACTGCTGTCAAGCAGATTCACGCGGAGGGCGGGTTCGAGATTCGTAATTCTACAAGCAACAGCCTCGCTGTACTTAACTGCGTTCTCAAGGAGGCTTTAGGAACTGCGGCTTTAACGTTTGAATTCGATCAGCAGTTTGAAGGTGAGCGCACTTTAGGCTTAGTTTGGATCCCAGGTACAGATGACTTAGGCTTCGATGTTTCCCTGAAAAGGATACCAGCGCAGATCCTGAACTGTCAGCAAAGGCCTACCAAAAGACTTTTGCTTCGGGTAGTCATGTCAATATTCGATGTGTTCGGCTTCCTGTAACCCTTTACCATTCAAGGAAGGATAATGCCGAACGATAATGAAAGTAAGGAACCCGAAACGTAAATAAGTGCATCGGTTTAATAAGCTTATTCTCGAGCTTTTTGATACACATGCACCATTGAAACACATTCAAATCAAGCCAACTGCCAAGCCAAATCGAGACCATGGCTGACCGATACACTAAAACTCATGATGTCACTCAGGGACAAAGCCTTGGTGAGAGCACTTAAAACAGAGTCGGAGTCTCATAAGGTCTACTATAAACAATTACGCAACCTGGTCAACGACTCTATAAGAAGAGAGAAGACTGCGATTTTCTCACATTATGTAAACAAGAATATAAACAACCCCAAAAAGCTATGGAAACATCTAAAACGCACAACAAGTTTGGTGGAAATGATACTCTGGATATTCCAGAAAACCTCAGAAATCCCGAAGAAATCAACAAATTCTTTATCAACACTCCAGGAGATCCTTGTGTCAGTGCCGATTTGCTACAGCAGTTCAAAAATACAAAATTCACTGAGCACGTCTTTGACCTTAAATACTGTAAGGAGGACCAAGTAAATAAGATAATAAAAGGAATAGAGACAAACGCCATAGGGCACGATAACATCTCGGCGTTAATGCTCCGTATGACTGCCCGTTACCTCGCGCCTGATAACTCAAATAGTCAATAAATCTATCGAGAGTAAAGTCTTCCTAGACGACTGGAAAATAAGTAAGGTAAAACCTGTCCCCAAGCACAGTAGAGGAATTAAAAGATCTGCGGGCCATCAGCATTCTACCAGTGATGTCGAAGGTAACCGAGAACTGCTTACAACTAACAAAATATTTAGAGGAGGGAAATCTGCTTCCTGTTGTACAGTCACGTTTCACGTTTTACGCTCGTTTCTGCAGCTGAGAGCACTTCGAATGCTCTTTCTGCGTTAGGGATGTCTTGGCCCTGTGTCACCCTAGAGTCAAGTCTTCTCTTGACAGCAACCCCAATTCCATCTGCTGCGCCTTTCCCTCTCGCTTCGAAGAATGACCAGGTTCCATATACAAATTTGTGATGGTTAATGTTTTTGCTGTATTTGTGCGAGATAATGTTGCTAGGGTTAGATATGGGGAAATAAGGGGAAATAATTTAGCGTTCATTTACTTTCATTTTATGAACTAACTCGACTCGAATATTTAGATAAGAAAAAAAATAAGTTTATAATATAATGTAGTAGGTATTTGATGTCCATACTGCTGGTCAGATTATTGAAAAATAAATCTTTCTGTAATTTCTAAAATATAAAATGGTGATGTTCGACCAACTTTAAATTAGATAAATAAAATAACATTTTAAAGTTTTATTCAAAGTTTCACTCATCATCACTGCCAGAAGAGTGAAAAGAAACAGAATCGGATTCTGTTTCACTATCACTAGCTGTGGATGTACAGTTTGTACATAATTAATAACGACCTACTTTTGATTTGTACTAACGTCATGCTAAGTGCAACGCACTTAGCATGACGTTAGTACCTAGACAAAAACCAGCAGTAGCAATACGATATTGATCGGGTTAACATCTACCAAGAAAGACTTGCCTAATTTATCTGTATTTCGTGTTGTTAAGTGACAATATAGTGCTTTACTGAACTTTGGTGATCTTTCTCTAACTAACTACAACAACTACAAGAACCCATCATAGCTACCAGAGCTTAAACATAACTTCCGATAACATCTTCAAGACGTGCGGCCACTACACCGTACATCTTTATGGTCCTTCGAGCATCGAGAAGCAAGTGCCACAAACTAAGCGATTCTTTGTTCCTTCTATTCCTCACTGATAACGGATCGGTTCTTTCGGCCTCCACCAGCGGAATCACCGAATTGAATTGAGAAGTCGTAAACATCGGTGCAGGGACGGAGGGGATTGAGATTCACGGCCGTGATCACTTGCATCCATTATCCAGCGAGCTCTGAACTGAAACTACTTACTTCAATCAACAACAACTTTACCTTTTCGCGTTACTGTGAACTGCAGGACGTGAAAGTGAACAAACAATAACAACTTTACCTTTTCGCGTTACTGTGAACTGCAGGACGGGAAAGGAGGACAACTAAACTTCGCCGAATCCCTGAGCGTTCAAACTTGAGGAACATCATGGAACATCTAACTTTACAACTTGAACTTTTTAACAAATTCAAACAAGGATGCATTAATTATGGGAAGGAAGGCTCATCAAGGAAGACTAAGGACTACCTATCGAATACGCTCTCCAAATTCGACGACTACTGGCAGGAGTTTGAAGAAAGGCATGGAACAATTGAGGCCACGGTTCCTGAAAAGAACATCAAGTACTTTACCGATGACGTCTATGCTATGACTAAGAAAATGTATGAAAAAACGAAAGATGACATTTTGAAGAAACTGCAAGTTCTTCAAGGGTTAAAACCAACCCCTACCGACTACAACATCAACTTTGATTTGGCGGGGATCCCAGAGGCTAATGAAAACAACATCAACTTACTTATGTTCAAGCAAGAAATTAACATCAAAGCGCTTGATCGCGCCATAGCGAAAATCCATTTTTAGTCCATCACTGAAAAATGGGAACTGGAAGATTGTTTAGCCATCTTAAAGTCGAAATGGGAACCTGTCGACAAACTGCACTGTGAGATTGAGGCAAGTCTGGCGGGGGTCCAGTGTGAGGCATACAACTGTCTTTTCCTGAAAGGCGAACAGGATTATGAACAATTACGCAAACAACTAAAAAACAAACTACATTCAACAAAGCACTATCAGCACTCTGCGCCGCGAGTCGACATACCGGAATTTAAAGGAGACTACAGACAGTGGATTTCTTTTAAAGATCTATTTACGGAAACAATCCACAACAACCCCACTATAAACAAGGCGCAAAAGATGCAGCATCTAAAGACGAAACTTCATGGTGAAGCTGAGAGGATTGTTCAACACCTATCGATCAGCGCGGATAACTACGATTCATGCTGGGCACTTTTAGTGTAAAGATACGACAATCGTCATCTGCAATTTGTGACCTTCATGAACACCATAATGCATTTGCCCAACATACAACAACGCGACGCGTTCAACTTAAAAAAGATGCATGACGTCATAAACGAAGCTGTCAACGGTTTCGTGAATATCGGCCTAGACGTACAAACATGGGACCCCATCATTGTGTATTTGATGTCGCAAAAACTGGACGCAACTTCCTATGAGGACTATGTGAAGACTCGGGTTGATCAACGAGCGATTCCGAAACTTGAAGAATTTTTAAAATATTTGGAGGGAGCATTTCTCGCATTTGAAGCAAAGAAAAGCACAAGAAAAGAAAACTCAACGAAGCCCTTCTCCATCCCGTCGAATAAACAAACTCAAGAAAAAAAACATTTTGACTACAAACCAACATTTAACAAAATCTGTCATACAACTTATGGACAATGTCCTTTATGCAACGAAAATCATGTTTTGATGCAATGTCCGAAGTTCGTCGACATGGATACAGCGAAAAGAAACGGCACAATTGCGAAACTTCGTTTATGCAAAAACTGTCTTTTTAGCCACGGCTCGGACGCTTGCAAATCAGCGAAAACATGCAAAGAGTGCAATTTGAAACATCATACGATGCTTCATTACGCAAAGAAAACAACTGCAAACATAAACATCTCAACTCAGCAATCATCCAATTCGGGTCAAGCAAATACTTCAAATCACGCACCAACTAACGATAAAGAGATTTTATTAACAACAGTTCAATTGAATATTAAATCTATTGACGGAACTTACCAAAATCTTCGCGGACTTCTGGATCAAGGAGCACAAGTAAACCTGATCTCGGAAAGGGCGGTTCATCTTCTAAAACTACCCCGAAAGAAATTAAATGCTAGCGTCAATGGAATTGGATCATCTTCAGGGGAATGCAAAGGAAGGCTTCAAATAAACTGTAAATCAATTAACTCGGATTACACGTTTGAAACTCAAGCGCTGATTATGAAAAAAGTAACTAACAACTTACCGAACGTGTCATTCCCCAAGGCTAACTGGCCTCATTTAAGCAACTTAAAACTCGCCGATCCGGAGTATAACATCTCTCAAAACATAGATTTCTTACTTGGGGCAGGAGTGTACGCTGAAATAATTCTGGACGGCTTACTGAAAGGCAATCAATCAGCCCCTATTGCACAACAAACGCAGTTGGGGTGGATATTATGTGGCAGCATAACTAAATCATACTGCTGTAATGTAACTTTGATTGACCTACAAGAACTAACACGCTTTTGGGAAACCGAAGACATCTCCCAGCAGCAACCGGATAGGCCAAGGGAAGAGCAATGTGAAGAGTTTTACAAGAAGACTGTTCAGCGTAATTCTCAAGGACAATACATTGTTCAGATGCCCTTATGTTCGGATTTTGAGAGAAAACTTGGCAATTCAAAAAACATAGCCATCTCGCAATTTCTTCAACTTGAAAAGAGACTGGAGAGAAAACAACAACTAGCGACCATGTATCGAGATTTCATGAAAGAATACGAAGATTTAGGTCACATGGCGCCATCACAGACCACAACATCAGCTCTTCAGTGTTTTCTCCCACATCATGGAGTGTTGAGAGAAAGTTCAACTACAACCAAACTTCGAACAGTGTTTAACGCATCTCAGAAGACATCTAGCGGCTACAGCCTCAACAGCCTGCTAGAGAAGGGTCCGAACCTACAAAAAGACATTCAAGCATTGATTTTGAAGTGGAGAACTTACCGCTATGCCTTCACAGCGGACATTGAAAAAATGTACCGTTGCCTCTGGATTCAGGAAGAACAACGAGACCTGACGAAAATCATCTGGAGAGCCTCACCAACAGAAAACATGCAAGAATACAAATTACGAACTTTAACCTACGGTACTAAGTGTGCTCCATGGCTGGCGATGAGAACTTTGAAACAATTAGCTAGTGATGATGGAGACAAGGTACCATATCCAGGTGCAGCAGTGACCTTGACTCAAGAGTTCTACATGGACGACCTGATCAGCGGTCATTCGTCTCTGGAAGAAGCTAAAAAGCTACAAAATTCACTCATCATGTTGCTACAAAGAGGCGGCATGAACCTAAGAAAGTAGAGCGGAAATCACCCTGCTCTGCTAGAGGAACTAACTGAAGAGCAAATTTCGACAAAAAACAACTTTGAATTTAAATATGAAGAATCACAGAAAACCCTTGGTCTAACCTGGAACCCGGAAGCGGATACATTCAAGTTTAACTGGCCACTCCAACAAACCTCAAAACTAACACTCCTATCAGAGATTTCCAAACTTTATGACCCGTTGGGCTGGCTATCTCCCGTTACACTAACTGCCAAGCTTATCTTTCAAAAACTATGGATAAGTAACCTGAGATGGGATGAAGAGGTACCAATGGAGGTTAAAACAGAATGGCTTAAACTGAAAGGTGAAATACCAATCATTCCGGAAATGCGAATTCCCAGATGGATTGCCGGATTAAATAACAACATCGAGCTATTGGGATTTAGCGACGCAAGTGAAAAAGCGTACTCCTGCGTTGTCTACAGCCGAGTCCTAAATGAACACGGAGAGTTTTTTTTAACCCTACTGATCGCAAGAACTCGTGTGGCGCCAATATCACAGAAAATAAGCCTACCAAGAATGGAACTATGTGGCGCTCTCCTGTTAGCGGAAGTAATGAAAAAAGTTCAAACAGCTCTCGCCGGCTACAACATAATCAAACGAGCGTGGTGCGACTCACAAGTGGTGCTAGCATGGATACAAGGTGAATCATCGCGGTGGGAAACCTACGTAGCAAACAGAGTCAATAAAAAAAAACTTATACTGCCAGCTAACACTTGGCAATACGTGAAATCGGAGCTCAACCCAGCTGATTGTGCATCCAGAGGTTTACAACCAAGTAAACTACTCAACTTTAGCCTTTGGTGGCAGGGCCCAGAGTTCCTAAAGGACCCCGAATATACCCTACAAGAAACATCAACATCGTCTCAACAATGCCTCTATACAAACTTAACAGAAAGCAAAGAAAGCGAGAAACATAACAGCAACATAATAACTATCAATAAAAAACCCGAGCATTTTATAGAAACATTACTGGTGAATAACAGTAATTTGACCCGAGTTCGCCGAGTCATTGCCTGGATTTTGCGCTTCGTCACAAAAACGCAATCTACTGCAAGTCAACAAATACCTCACATAACAACAAACGAATTGACCAAAGCGAATGAACTGATAATTAAATACGTGCAGGAAAAGGAATTTGAGGTAGACTACAAGCTACTTCAGAACAATAAACCTTTACCTTCAAAAAGCAACATCAATAAACTTAACCCTTACATGGACGAGAACAACATTATGCGTGTGGGAGGTCGACTGAACAAATCAATATTACCAGGAGGCATGAAAAATCCTGTAATTCTCTCACACAACGGAAGATTTACAAAACTTATGATCGAGCACGCGCATCTTTCGACATTGCATGGCGGAGCGCGGCTCACACTAACATACATACGGCAGCGGTACTGGATAATCGGGGGCAATAGAGCCGTCAAATCCATCTTGCACAACTGTGTTCGCTGTCGTCGCTTCGGTCCTCATAAAAATTATCAACTGATGGGAGACTTACCGAAGCAACGCATCACCCCATCGAAGCCATTTACGCACACCGGCGTGGACTTTACGGGCAGCATTGACATCAAACTAAACAAGGGAAGAGGAGTGAAAACATCCAAGGGCTACATCGCAGTCTTTGTGTGTTTGGCCACGAAGGCTGTACACCTTGAACTTGTATCCGATCTCAGTACGGAAACATTCCTCGCCGCATTCCAGAGAATGTGCGCTAGGCGCGGGACGCCGAAATGTGTATATTCAGACTGCGGAACCAACTTTATTGGAGCTTCAAGAGTGCTTCGACAAGAGTTCGTCGACTTTAAGAAGATGATGACTGAAAAATTCTTCAACGAAATCAGTAAAATGGAGGTGACTTGGCGGTTTAACGCACCATCATGGCCGACAGCCGGAGGACTATGGGAGGCTGCGGTCAAATCCATGAAACACCATCTTCGCCGAGTACTGGGGGAACAGAAATTAACCTATGAAGAGTTCTTAACTTTGCTAACGAAAATCGAAGCATGCCTTAACTCAAGGCCACTGTGCCCCTTAACTGAAGATCCAGAGGAATTTTACAACTGCCTGACACCCGGGCACTTCCTCACCGGTGGCGCAACGTTGACACCACCGTTATCGGATTATACAGACATCAGGAGCATCGACATACGGCGCCGCTGGCAATTAACTGAACATATGGCACAACAATTTTGGAAAAACTGGTCAAACGATTATCTAAATCAACTTCAAACTAGATGCAAGTGGAACAAGCCTAACAAAAACATCAAGATAGGAGACGTTGTCTTGGTTAAGGAAGACAACCTCCCCCCCGCAAAATGGGCAATGGGACGTGTGATGGAGGTTCACCCCGGCGCTGATGGCTACGTACGCGTAACTACTTTAAAAACTCAAACTGGAACGATCAAAAGACCCGTAACAAAACTATCATTATTGCCTACCGAATCGGAAAAGAATGAAAACAGAACAAAGTACGACGAAAAACATGTGGACCCGAACAGCAATAACATGAAAACCCAAAGAAAGGTTCAAAGGGTCTACGCGGCTTTCTCTGTTCTGACGACGATGCTATTAATGTTTACATTCATCACTGGAACGTACGCAACTTCAACAAAAACACAAATAACCAAGGTGGAACCCGAGCGGCCGATTTACTACGATAAGCTAGGAGCGCTTCAAGTTACACACGATGAATGGACATTAGTCATGTATTATAACTTAACTAACTACTGGGATGGAATTCGACGAATGGAAGGATATCTCAACGACATTAATAATTTCTGCCAAAAAACGGACCCAAGATACTGCAAAACGACACTGGATCAACTTTACTACGAGAACGAAGAACTTAAAACATACAATACTATGCTACTGTCTCCACATGCCCACCTAGGCGAGAGAAGAAAGAAACGAGGACTGATCGACGGAGTAGGCTACGTCGCAAACAGCCTGTTTGGGGTGCTGGATCAGCGATTTGCGGAAAAATATCAAGATGATATTCAATCGGTGCAAGAAAACGAAAAATACTTATTACAACTTATAAAAAATCAGACCTCAATAGTCGAACTCCAAAACGACTTACTCAAGAAAAATTAAAATAATATACAACAACAGTTCAACATGATCGACGGCTTTATCAATCAAACCAACATTAACTTTGCAACAATTAAAGAAGAATTAGAAGTCGTAATGGCGACAAGCTACTTCAGCTCGGCATCCCTGTCAGCCTACATGCTTATTAACAACTTGAAAAAAATACAAGAAATAATTTTCAATACCCTCACTGACGTGTACCAAGGACACATTGACGTTCATTTGATTACACCTACTAAGTTAATGGAACAACTGAAAAACATAAACGAACAACTACCGAAGACCCTGTCAATCCCGGGCGACACTGATGTCACGAAGAGCATCACATCTCCCAACAAGCTTTTGAAGGTCAGAGCTAGGGTCACAACTAATTATTTTCTGTTTCAAATCCAAATACCATTGGTGGCGGAAGGGGACTACGCTCTATATCAGATCATTCCACTGCCGATCAAGATGGGCGCTGAAATAGTCATAATCCAACCGAGAACCCCATACCTAGCAACAGACTTCAAAAAGAATACCTACATGTCGATAACTGATGAAAATTTACGCTCCTGTACTGTACACAATCAAGACCAGTACATCTGTCAACAGAATGTGCCGATCTACAATCTTCATAACAACATTGACAAAACTCCGTGCGAAGCAAAGTTACTGGGTCACACAACGACCTTGCCCTGTGACGTTAAACCGGCGTCATGCAAGACAGAGTGGATCGAGTTGCACCTACCGAACAGCTGGCTGGCAACATGCTGCGGGACATGCACTATACGGACTATCTGCAACGAAGACATCGCATCATACACGCTCACATCTGCTGCTATCATAACAATATCACAGGGGTGTGTGCTACAGTCCGATGATCTAAGCATCTTCGCACACAACAAATACAAAAGTAATGCAACAATAAACTATAACATTCCGGAAGCAACAATAAACTCTACTGTAAACAACATAGTGAGCCTGACCTATCCTAAGGTGCCTTATCAACTTACGAGCGAAAATGCTGACATGAAGAAACTCAGAGAACAGGTTGAATTTCAGAAGAGAAAGGAAAATAGCCTGCCCGCCAACTTAACAAGACATGATCTGCACCACTACGTGGTTGGCTACTCGATGGTCACCGTCCTCATCATCGTCGGCATCGTGTGGGTGACGAAGACTCACTGCCTTCCAAAATGTACGAGAAAACATAATGCAGTCAGAGAGCGGCGCGAGCAAATCGAGCTATCAACGATAAGCACAGAACTGCAGAATCAGCAAAAACCAACACGGGGCAATCCGAGACCGATGACGCCTCGAGCGGATGCATCGCGGCGGGACTTTATTCTCGGTGCAGACAATTTAGTTTTTAATTTTGATTAATTTTATTGTTAAGGCAAATCTTTCTTATCATACTTTTATCTTTTCTTGGGGCTTCCAAGATGTACAGTTTGTACATAATTAATAACGACCTACTTTTAATTTGTTAGCGTTGCACTTAGCATGACGTTAGTACTTAGACAAAAACAAGCAGTAGCAATACGATATTGATCGGGTTAACATCTACCAAGAAAGACTTGCCTAATTTATCTGTATTTCGTGTTGTTAAGTGACAATATAGTGCTTTACTGAACTTTGGTGATCTTTCTCTAACTAACTACAACAACTACAAGAACCCATCATAGCTACCAGAGCTTAAACATAACTTCCGATAACATCTTCAAGACGTGCGGCCACTACACCGTACAGTGGACATAATAAATCGATTCATTTCTTCATCCATAAGACCATATTTTTTTTAATATTCTTCCTCCAAATGCTGTACATGTTTACATTGAGCTGCCCAATCTTCCGCTGTAACAGTCTCAAAAGCCTCTTCTGTTAGGCGTACAATTTCTTTTGGATCTTGGCCCAATGTTTTTATCCGCTAGTCGTCTCTTTATAAGGCTCCGCATTTTTCGATTGGATTAAGATCGCAGTGGTAAGGCGGCGATTTTAGCAATTCATGATTGTGAGATTTTAATAATGCATCCACAGCATATGTAGGTGGACCCTTGTTTTCTTTAATTAATTCAAATAATACAGCTTTTGTCCAAGTATCTTCAAATACATGTATGGCAACACCGCCGACCAGTAAACAAAGGCTCCGTAAAAATTATTCTGTTTTTGTGTCTAAAGTGCATAATATCTACACCAAATCGTTTTTTGAGAACCCTAAAGTGATTAAGCAACTAAAAAACATTGAATTACAGTGAAATACGAAGAGAAACACAGTTCCAACCCAAGAAAAAAAGTAACGCCAACGGACATCAAAATTTGAACAACAAAGTGAAGGGACACAAAATACAATAACTGGGACAGTGAATGTGACTATACGAACAAATTAACGTGAAATATAGGACAATACAGTGCTTTTATCCTAATAAATGGGTAAGTACTTGTATAAGACACATTGAATGGCTCACCTTTAGCGGATGACCTACTCGCTGGGGCGTCCAAACTTTTTTAGCATCATGTTGGGGTCATTTGATCATCTTCCTGAAAGTTTCAGGGTGCGGAATTCAATAGTTTATAAGATATGATTTTTTGAAAATCTGAAAATACTTTGTAAAATGATGTAACGCAACGCAAATAATATGTTTAAATCTTGTCTGTGGTCAAAATACATTACCTACATTTCGTTGTACGCATATTTGAAAAGATGAGAATTCTCTAAAAAAAGGAGGAAATGTGGAATCTTTTTTTAATAATACCTATTTTAATAAAAACGTTCATTTAACTTGCAATTTATGTTTGTTTATTTATTTTACGTCAATGAAAGTTAATTTAGTATTTCTTTCGTAAAATATCACTTTTGATAATAAAAAAGTTGTCATTTTTGTTTAAAACGGAACGCATTTTGTTGGGGCGTTTTGCCGCGTTTTTGGTTGGGCGGCAAAGTATTAGTCCCTTTTCTAGTAGTTTCGCGAATGTTCTATTTTCTTGTTCTCTCGATATTTACAAGCAAAAACAACTGGCTAGAGTAGGTTATTGTGGCTACTTTTCAATTGGGTTATAGGTTATGTTAGAACGTTGAAGCAGCTAAACCGGAGCGGAGCGGAGCGTATGCAAACAAAAACTATTGGCTAGAGTAGGTTATTGTGGCTACTTTTCAATCGGGTTATAGGTTATGTTAGAACGTTGAAGAAGCTAAACCGGAGCGGAGCGGAGCGGAGCGTATGGTATGCAAACAAAAACGATTGGCTAGAGTAGGTTATTGTGGCTACTTTTCAATCGGGTTATAGGTTATGTTAGAACGTTGAAGAAGCTAAACCGGAGCGGAGCGGAGCGGAGCGGAGCGCAGCGTATGCAAACAAAAACAATTGGCTAGAGTAGGTTATTGTGGCTAGTTTTCATGTAAATTTTGATGATAGCATTATGGAGCATTTGTGGAGGAGAAAGGTGTCGAGGCAGAAAAATGACCCTTTCGAAGAAAGCAACTAGGCATTACCACGCGGGGGGGGAGTAGTAGGGGGGGGCATCTACCCCCTTCCCCTCCCCCCACTTAAAGATCAAGGTCAGTCTAAATTTTGTTTTAATTTAACAACATAACCTCAAAACTTTAAATAATCATATCTCAGAAACTAGGCATATCCGCGGGGGGGGAGTATCCATGTGTGGCCCGAGGCACAGGAAACACCAGCTCCGCTGCTTGGCCATCCGGCGCCGTCCCTGAACCCTCAGTTCCCCGAACTTATTGCAATTGGCCACAGCATGGCCAATCTGCCTACAACATGGGCAGGTCTCACCATGTGGGGTCAATTCACTCACAGTCCCATACGACTGCCGGTTGGTGCGGTCCTTCCTCGTCGGAGGGCCCCTACTCACAGCGCTCCCGGCAGCTCTCTGTAGCTCCGAAGGATGGGTGACCGTCAACCCCAAATTCTCTGCCCGTCGAGCCTCCTCTTCCAAGAATCCGACCAAGTCGGAGAAGGCGGGCAGGTCCTCGGCCGACCTCCCGTGAGACTGTTCGAAACGAGTCTGCACGTCAGCGGGTAGGCGGGAAAGTACAATGTACAACAGTAGGTACGACCATTCACCAACCGGAAGTCCAAGATTCTCTAGAGCCTTGGTGACGGACAACATGGGTTCAAAACCTCCGTCTGTATGGCCCCGACCTTGTTCACAACCGGGATACTAAACAAACGGTTCAGTTGGGCATCTGCCAACCTCCGTTTGTTATGGTAACGTCTGACCAACAATTGCCTGGCCGTTTCATAGTTACCCTCCGTAACTGTCAAATGAGCGACCAGCTCCCTAGGCTCACCCCTCAATGCTGCCACCAGCTGAGCCATCTTGACAGACTTGGTAATGTCCGATCGCATGTGCACCAAACTGTCGAACAGATTGATGAAGCTCATCCATTCACCGGACACGCCGTCAAAAGTAGGCATAGTTATGGCAGGTAACCTAGACCCCGATCCCTGAAGCGGCAGAGGTGCTTCAATGTCACCACCATGGCTGGACTCGCGCTGTCTACGTATGTCCGCGGCCTTCTGCGTGATAGCAGCTGCCATCTCCATACATTGGTCGACATCCCCTATCAACCGTGACAGCCTGTCAGGTGCGCAACCATCAACTGATTCTGCCTGCGCGGACAATTCGAGCACCCTATTGTAACGTTCCTTAACGTCCATAGACCGCTCCAATACCACATCATGCCTATCTAAACGGTCTATCAGACCGTGTGCGGAGGAAAACCATCTGAGTTCCTTAGAAACACCCTTCTGGATTTCAGATAACGACATGATCGGAACGATACTTACTCACAATTTGCAGTAACTCAATTTTATTGGACCCTCCAGTCTACAACCCAAACGAGGGAACCCTAAACCACAACTTAAACAATGTTGTTTTCCTTAAACAATAGGAACCGAGTTTTATATCTATATAAATTCTGTAAATACAATTTAGTTTCCCTTTATCATTATAACACACACAGATAGTCAATATTAGTTCAAGTTATAAATTGCTATAAACTGAAAACAATGTAATAGCCTGCTATCAATAGATGTAACTACCTATGTTAACCAAAACATTCATTCAATAGCATTACTAGACCACTAATAGATTGACTAACTGGTAATTCAATTCAATATCTGTCTATCTACTACCAGCAATAGACCTATAACTTACAATACTACCAATCTATGTGGATATAGGAACACAACCAAGTTACCTAATAACCGCCTATACCTACAGATTGATAGTCCCAAATCGTGCCTTCCTGGAGCCCTTGACGGCTGCAAATCTCAGGAAGCCACGCTCTAGCTACCAAAATGTTCAGGCTTCTCGGCACCTAATGACCTCGTAGGGGCCCATCAGCTACGAGGTAGCGTAACGATCAGTTGCCAAGAAGTGTGAACGTCGGCGATTCACCGAGCTGAAGTAATTGGGGTCGATCTAACCTGGTCTGTGCTTCGGTCCCGTCAACCTCCTGTCTCTCTGCAAGGCCCGGGTGCACCCTAGGCTCTTCTTGGTAGACAGGTTCTTCAGCCAACCTCCAGGTATGACTTGCGGGCCAGCTTCAATGAGCACAGTGTTCCAACACAGGTTATGTTACGTGGTAAAACATTCGGGCACGAAAATGCGAACTTTATCTGGTTCGGGGAACCACAACACACTCAGCTATATAGACAATCCTGAGGGAAACCCGAATACATTCCAGATGGCCTGCGATTTAATTTCAATACCCTAACCAAAACGCGTTTTCATTGCGAGGGCTTTCGTCTGTCAGTTGTCAAAACTGCCAGGTTGGCAGCTAACGTCAAATACAAAATGGCCGTTCAGAAACCATCGATCGAATATCGATTTGGAATCGAACAACCTTTATGAACAAAAAACCTATAACTTTGATATAAAATTTCATGACTATGTTAAAAAGTATTCCAAAACTTTCAAGTTGGTTTCTAGAACTGCAAAAACTTTAGAAATTAATAGAAAAATACAAAATTCAAATAATAGAATGAAAACGGTTTGGCAAATCATAAACCGTGAAACTGGCAAAGTTATACCAAGGGACAATGATTTCTGCTTAAATATAGGTGATGATGTTGTTAAATCCAATGCTGACGTAGCTCGAGCTTTTGAATCATTCTTCACCAATGTACCCTTACTCTCAACAGAGCGTCTAAATTCCACTCCGTATGAAGCAGAGACTTTGTTAAAAAACAGCACTAGCATCAGTAATGTAGATTTTAAATTTTATCGTGTATATCCCCAGGATATTGTCAAAACGTATGGATTACTTAACTTAAAAAATACTGAAGACCTGTGGGGTATATCAGTCAAAGTCATTGATTCAATAATACTTGTTATAGCCCACACATTCCTGGTACATATTAACGATATTGTCGATGATATTAAGTGTTGTTTGCTGATGATACTTCACTGGTCTTCAAAATTGAAAGACAAAAAGAAGATTTTGATGATGTTCATGGAGTATTATCTTTAACCTTGAATTGGTTTACAGTTAATAATTTATTGTTAAATGCTGGTAAATCCAAATGTATCAAATTTTCACTTCCAAATGTCAGGCAAGTTGAGACCAGTTTAGTGTTGGACAGCAGCACGTTAGGATTAGTAAATGACAAGAAGTTTATTAAGAAAATACAGTGGGGACCCCACATAGATAAATTAGCTGGTAAATTAAATTCTGCGGCTTACGCTGTTAGGAACATCAGACAAAACACGAATGTGGCTACATCTTGGCTAGTATATTTTAGTTACTTTCATAGAGTCATGACCTATGGTATCTTGTTGTGGCGGAAAGCAGCGGATATTCAAACTATTTTTATTTTACAGTAAAGAGCTATTCGAGCAATTTATAATTTAAAACACAGATACTCCTTATGAGAGTTTTTTAAAGAAATTGACATACTAACTGGATCTAGTCAATTTATTTTCGAAAATATAATGTATGTACGCAAGAACCTTACAACAATTTTCAAACTTAGCGATAGCTGCAATGTTAACCTAAGAAATAATCACAGACTACTTGCGCCCTGGTTTAGACTCGCGAAGGTTAGCAATTCTTTCAATCAATGCATTCTCTAAAACAACAAGATACCTCTGGAGATCTTGAAATTGCCATTTGAGCAATTTAAAAACCATGTTAAAGCGACTTTGTCGAAAAAGGGATATTACAATGTTCAAGATTACTTAAATGACGGGACTGTATGGGGTTAATCTGGCTCAACACAGACCTTGCTGTTAATAATTTTGTAATTATTTATTCCTGCTTATTAATTATGATAATGATATATATATTTTTGTATTAGTTAAGCACAAGCAATTTTTAATAGAGATTTAAAATCAATATGTGGTAGTTTCTACGCCTCCTTTTCCCACAGTGATCCAATGTAGAGAAGTGGTAAAAAATTACGATTGCTAAGTATATGTAAATATCTATAGTCTGGAATTTGGAATATATACCCGACGCCATCTATTGATCATATCTATGTAACTATCGTGAACATTAGATTAGTGTATTGGTAAATATAATAATGAGAGCTGAATTTGAAGGAAAAATTAAAACATTCCATTTTCGCTGGCTTTGTGACTATCCATCACTCTTGTTTAAAAGTTCAAGCTGCTGTCTGCTAGAAAAACATTAGAGTTTTAATGATCGATGAAAAATCAGTGAGTGATAAAATGACGGAACATTGAACGGCCGTCGTTTCCAAATTATTGGTTCAAATTGACTGAATTGCGGGGAATTTGCCTATTTACATTGTGGCCTATTAGACACAGAAAATTCAGGTAACTAGCTTTATCTACAACTTAGTTACAGAGATGTCGAAAATACCACGAATTGTTTTCCCACCACTCTGCCCTTTTGTTTTATTTTTCACAACATCTTGTGTAGAATGAAGCCCTTAGTGTGCCTCTCAAATTTGATTGAAATACCTCGATAAATAACGCTACAGCAAACTTCTCCCTTTTCCCCTTATTTCCCCCTAGCAAAAATTGCGATTGACTAAAGATTTTAATTAAATCAAGGAACTTGTGTGCCAATTTTCGTTAAAATCTAATGAAAGATGCTACCTGTAGGCGAGAACAGACAGACGGACAAAAGTATTTCTGGCCAATCTCGAAACTGGACGCTTCGCTCGCTCGGTCAATTAATAGGGTCTTGGTATGATCGCACGTTATTAGTTATGCAGGCCTTGTCGACGCAAATACAGTATAGTGTAGTGTATTTTGCATACTTAAACTTACATATTTGGATGGGTTCAAACCACAAAACTTCAAATATTTAAAATTCTGTGGTTAAATTTTAATCTTCTTTACAATTTTTAATTGTGTTACAATACAACTCATCTAAAGTTCGTCAAAGTTGTAACTAACGTGCGTAACTTACACGCATCCAACCAGGTCTACCTTCTGTGGAAATTGTTAATGAGTCAAGTTAATTGTTTCTTACCAACAACAAGGTAACTGGAAATTATCCCACCCTCGGAAACTTCAAAAGCGGACAAACGACTCGCTTACCAATGGTTCCGTACATAGAATCATCGTTAGTATCGACAGTATCAGAGTCCGAATATTTAAGCTAGCTGTTTACTAGGTTCTACGTATACTAGGATATCTATAGTGTCAAAAAAAAGGCTTTGTTTTTCATCTCGGCCGAACCTGTTGTCACTAGCTGACTCACCAACAGATGTCGTCAACAGGGCATTAATAATGGAACCTCGGTTAGCAATCTATTTCCCTTTGAAGCCCCTCTAGAAGCCAAACGAAGTACCAGATTTAATTAAAGGTCTACGATTGGTAATAAGCGTTTAAATATTGCTTCCGCCCCAGCACGTTGCGGGCACTTCCGCTCAATTTCCATGTTTCACTCGATTGGCGACATGTACATAAATTAAGTTAAACTAACTTGATAAAATGCAACTTCTCACTTGGAACCAGCAGGTGGACGGCGGCAGCGCCCTGGTAGACTCCAAGCTACATGTCAATGATCGCCACAAGACGAAGTGCCACATTCTGAGTCACGTCTCTACTTGTCATTTTCTATTACACTATTACAAATAGATATAATATAAATATAAGGATCTTCTCTACTTTGCACCACTGTGGGAGAAGCAGGGCGAAAAACTCTTGTGTTTTACGACTAATATAATTATTAAAACATTAATTATTATTTGCAGGAATAAATAATTACATTATTACATTTACAGCTATTTCTGACATTATTAGTTTCCTGTTGGTACAAAGTTGCGATAATATTATTATTTTGTTCCTTACTGTAATTTCCAAAACATCGAGAATATGTGGAGCCCCTATTATACAAAGTATCAAAAATGTTTTCAAATATTATCGGAGAAGAGCGATTTGTCCACCCTTTTTGAGGCCTCACCTGGTACTGATCTGGGACAGGCATTCCATAATTTAGTTTCTTGTTATTTTAGTAAATATTTTGGAGGCTTCACAATAATATTTTTTGCTATTATTGAAACTGCACATTGTAATGAAAAAAATTCCTATGATTTACATTTTATGTACAAAATGAAAATCAATTTCTTGCAATGTATAAGGGTCGTATTATTATTAAGTCTAATGATTAGTCATAGTCATAGTCATAGTCATTTTTTTTTTATTGAATATAAATAAATAAATTATCTTATTCAACGTCAAAATTATACTTACTTATAACTACAAGTCAATTTTTTTATATAAAAAAAAAGACTACACCGTTTCAGAAGGTGGGCCTCGGGGTTAAGAAGAAACGGCAAGAAACTCCCCCATACCTTTTTTTTTAAAAAGTGACTTTACAACAGGTACTGGTTTCGGTCTAAGGAAATTCGCCGGCGAGTATAGACTTGATCCATCGCCCCTCGTCGAATTTCTGTGCGCTGAGATGGTATGGACCATGCAGTTTTGTCATCTAAGTATTCCTTAATACTATAATAGGACTTTCTTATCAGCTCATTTTTAACATAGTTTTTGAACCTCTTTTCAGGAAGGATCAATGATTCCTGTGGTATTTTATTGTAGAAGCGAATACAGTGCCCCATGAATGATGTGCCTACTTTACTTAGTCTAAATAATGGTAGTGCTAACCTATTTTTATTTCTAGTGTTAATTGTATGGCTATCACCTACAATTTTAAATAAAGCTATGTTTTTTCTTACATGCATGATATTTTCGTATATATATTGACAGGTAACCGTAAGTATATTAATTTCTTTGAATTTTTCTCTTAATGATTCTCTAGCATCTAATTGATATATCGCCCTGATCGCCCTTTTTTGTAAGAAAAATATCGTATTTATATCTGCTGCTCTCCCCCAGAGCAATATTCCATAAGACATAATACTGTGAAAATAACTAAAGTAAACCGATCTGATTTAATCGTTTATTTAACTGAACGAGAAGTTTATCATGACACTGAATCTATATTTTCATATTTTTTTTAGTTGAGTGATCTGTCCTCTATTGTGACTATTTCACCACACACAATTCCCAGTGTTTGGGCACTGGTTACTGTTTGTTGGTTCAACATGCCCCTCCCTAAATCATCTTGTTCGCTTAATGAATTTTAGGATGTCGCTAAACTTTAAGTTTGACAAGCCATCTTAATACTATCCATTCCTAGTGTTTGAATACATTACGCATTCTCCCAAGAAGTGCTGGCTACTTTCCTCCAAGCCGCAGTGAGGGCGTGATGGGTCCTGTGCGAGCCTTAATAATGATAGGTGTCTATTTAGTTTGCAGTGACCTGTCACCACACCTACCCTTATTGCTAAGTTCTCCCTACTGAGATAAAGTAATACATGTATGCCTTATTACTTAAACGTCTAATAAACCTATTTTAACTATAATGACGTTATAATTCGTTTGTCTTATTCTGTCACTTTGAAATTTGTGTTTGTGAGAAAAGGACAAAGCACATTTTAACTATCATAGGTTTGATAAGTTTTATGAATAAGGAGGTAGCCTTTTTGGGGCCTTTCCCTAAGATAAACATCTTCAGTCTTTGGTGTTCTTCCACTCTAGGTTTGCATCTTGCGTAGCTATCATGTTGAAAATGTTCTTTTTGACAGTCGCTGATATAGGTAAACTTGGTTCTGGTCCAATAAATACATTTGTATTAGGCTATTACCTAATATGTTATATTCAATAGATGAATATTTTTTTTTATCAGACAGTATCCATCACTTGACAAGTACCATTTTGCGTCTAGCGCTTCTAGTGCCATTTTATGAAGACTTAATTAGATATTTTTCTGGAACGGCACCGCCGCTCGTGGCTCAACAAACCGATCCGTGAACAGCACCTTCGCCCGCACTCGCTGCACGCGTGCTGAGAATCAGCTGCGGCAGGAGATGCGGTCCCGCGGTTGTGTTGTGCCGTATCGCTTTTTTCTGGGCTAGTGTGAAACGAGAAGTGGTCGTGGGTTTTGCATCCCTACGAGATGGTCTTTCTCCACCCATCACGATCAGATGAGTTGCGCTACAAACCTAACGAACCCTTGAAGCGATGGATGGGCTGCCATACCTTATGCTTTGCAAACGCCACTTGGCTCAGAAGAGTCTGCGGCACCGCAAGCGTCTCTGCTTGAGGAAAGTGGTGATGTCAATAGTCAATAGTCAATAGTCAAAGTACTTTATTACTGTAGATATTTACATATACTTAGCAAACGTCATTTTTTGCCTCTTCTCTACATTGGACCACTGTGGGAGAAGAAGGGTATAGAAACTCCCACAGATTTATTTTTAGATCTCTTTTAAAAATAGGTTGTGCTTAAATAATACAAATATGAAAAATTTAATTCTTATGATTAATAAGCAGGAATAAATAATTACAAAATTATTAACAGCAAGGTCTGTGTTGAGCCAGATTAACCCCAAACAGTCCTGTCATTTAAGTAATCTTGAACATTGTAATATCCCTTTTTCGACAAAGTCGCTTTAACATGCTTTTTAAATTGCTCAAATGGCAATTTCAAAATCTCCAGAGGTATCTTATTGTAGTAGAGAATGCACTGACCCTTGAAAGAATTGCTAACCTTCGCGAGTTTAAAACGGGGCGCGTATATATAATAGTCTGTGATTATTTCTTAGGTTAACATTACAGCTGTCGCTAAGTCTGGAAAATGTTGTAAGGTTCTTGCGTACATACATTATATTTTCGAAAATAAATTGACTAGCTACTGTTAGTATGTCAATTTCTTTAAAAAGCTCTCTTAAGGAGTCTGTTCGTTTAAAATTATAAATTGCTCGAATAGCTCTTTTCTGTAAAATAAAAATAGTTTGAATATCCGCTGCTTTCCCCCACAACAAGATACCATAGGACATCACACTATGAAAGTAACTAAAATATACTAGCCTAGATGTAGCCACATCCGTGCTTTGTCTGATGTTCCTAACAGCGTAAGCCGCAGAACTTAATTTACCAGCCAATTTATCTATGTGGGGTCCCCACTGCAATTTGCTATCAATGGTTATTCCAAGAAAATTCGTATCATTTACCAATTCTAACGTGCTGTTGTCTAACACCAAACTGCTGCTGATGCTGGTCAGCTGTACAATCTCCAGCACTCTCTTGTATTTTATCTACTCTATCCTTCCATGTTATGTTAAGAATGCTCAAAGGCAGCGATTACGGTCTCCGTTCCGTACAAGATGCTGAAGTATGCTCAAGACGCAAGCTTATTAAACATAAAGATAACAATATGTTTTGTTTGATGAAATATAGTTATTCATAACAATCATCTTGGTATTTATTGTAAGATGTTTGTTGTTCCACACGTAGCCTACCGAACGTCGTTGCCGCTTTGCCGATGTGGATGTCGATCTCTCCATCAAGAGAGAGTTCTGTTAGTTGGGGTCAACCGTGTGACTAATAGAACTTTTCTACTTTCAAGGGCACACCTTCTATCAAAATGGTCGGCTAGTTGTAACCCTGCGCTAGGATTACGGTCTTCTTTACATCAATTAAGGAGAACAGAGAGTTTAAGTTTGAAAAATATTGTAAGGTTCTTGCGTACATACATTATATTTTCGAAAATAAATTGACTAGCTACAGTTAGTATGTCAATTTCTTTAAAAAGCTCTTTTAAGGAGTTTGATCGTTTTATATTATAAATTGCCTGAATAGCTCTTTTCATAAAAATAATTTGAATATCCGCTGCTTTCCCTGCTGCTTTGAGTGCTGGAATTAGTGACTTTCACCCGAGTTTAACACTCTACTTTTCATTTCAAATTCAAAGAAAGTAAACACATTTTAGAATTGCAAAAAAAAATTGTGCTGCGTAAGTTTCTGCCTTTGCCCCACATATTTCTCCAAACGCACAACACCGTTGGGCATTTCTTGGAAAAAATACGCCCACATGCGTATTAAAATTTAAGTTTAATGAAATGAATATTTAAAATGACATTTATATCTTTTAAGTTGGAAATAAAATGTGATTATTTTTTCATTTTATTATTTATTTAAAATACATACGTTTTTTATTGTATATGTATGTAATTAAAAATACTAAGTAGGGCAGTTCAAACTTCCTTACAGTGGCCCATATCACGAACCACAAGATGCAGATAACAAGTGGTAGTCTCTTTGTAATAGTAGAATTATATAATATATAATAATTTGTAACTTGTTGCATTAATTAAGGAATAGGCCGCAGATAACAATTTATTAAATAGTTATCTGCGAAGAAATTCTATTCCTAGGAGATAGCTAGTTATCTCCAAGGATTTGTTTTGTCACGCAGATAACTGTATTTTTTAATAGATAGCTAGCTATAACGATAGCTATATCGAAAATCTATTCCTCGGAGATAACTAATTACCTCCGAGGAATAGATTTTCCTCGCAGATAACTGTTAAAAATACAGTTATCTGCGAGGCAAAACAAATCCTTGGAGATAACTAGCTATCTCTGAGGAAAAAAAACTTCACAGATAACCAGTTACCAGACTATAGTTATCTCCAAGGAACAAGGGAAATATTACATATTATAAATAATATGCAGGATTGATTAATGTACATATGTAAATATCTACAGTAATAAAGAAATTTTGACTTTGACTTTGAACAAAGTTTCCCCGATTGTTCTTTGGGTGCTGGTTAGTTTGCTGCTTGGGTGAGAGTACCTCCTATCAGAAAAAGGAGAAAATTTTGTGGTCAAGTTTTATTCTGGATAAATACAAGGGAGGTTTCCTTTTTTGGTGGCCCGTCTTACCTAGACTTAAAACTACTTCTTAAACACGTTGTTAGGTAAATCCATCTATTTCAGTTTTCGGGCATGATTTCTTAAAATGCGTGCCAAGACTGATTTGATGATTGCTGGAGTCGTACCAAAAGAGGGCCGCCCGATTATTTTCTTGTGATAAAATAAACAGACTTCTTCTTGATTTCTTCATCGCTGTCGCTGTTTTCTTCCACTAATTCGTCCACCACGGCAGCCAATAATATTAATCCGGCTATTTGCCAATCCATTTGAAAAATCACAGCATAATAAACATAAACATAAACATTTACATACAGGCGCATATATTGCTTCTGGCTCCACACTAGGATACCCTGTGTTGTGGGAACCAGAATCAGAGGTTCAAGATCCAAGACCTAAGGTTTTCTTTTCTTTATACCCAGCCGAGGGTCGAACCATGTGTTTGAAATAACTATACTGAACCGCTTGGCTCCATAGACCACTGGCTCACAATCAAGATCCACGTCGACAACGTCGTAAACCAGGTCCGGGCTGCACGGGCGAAACTTCACCCACTCCTGGAATCCAGCCTCACTCTGCGGTAGAAGCTCGGGATCTATAAGACGTACATCAGATCCCGCCTCACGTATGCCTTGCCAGCATGGTACGCCCTCTGCTCGGAGTCCAACAAGAAGAGATTCCAGGCCGCGTCTTCTGAAAAGCCCGTGGGGTACAACGCTGGGCCGCGTTGTGCCCCACGGGCTTTTTAGAATTTCGAACATCTTGAAAAGCCAGAGCGCTACAGCGCGACGCTGAGTTGTAACACACGGGGTTTTCAGCGGTTACATTGACAATTCATCGTCTGAATAGCCCGTGGGGTACAACGCTGCGACCCTTGCATGGACTAGGCGTGAAAGAGAAAGTGTATTGTGTAATAATTAAAAATTGCTTAAAAAGTTACCATCTTACCTACCATCTTCCTCGTTTCTTCTTTTGCTCTATTCATTTTATTTGAAAACCGATTACGAGGCGGCTGTGAAAGTAAAACTATTATTTTTCCTAAGGTTAAGTTTAGGTAATAAGCTGGGCTCAAAGAAACGACATTTACACCTACCAAAATCCTGTGAAATAATACATCGATTTATAATACTGAAGAACGTCGCTACAAATTTACGTCAGTCGGATGATAGATTTTCCGTAGGGAAACAATATTTATAAGTTTAACTATAATAATTAATAATAATAGCCAATAATAATTGTAAATTATATTACTTAGTTATGATAAGTCACTCCTTGTTTTTTGTATTATACCTCCCGCATTATTTACAGCAGTAAACAACGCAGGACACTATTTTATTTTGTCATACGTACACGTCTATCCGATGTCACAGTCTGCGCGCGACTGAGAGAGATTCGTGCTCACTACCAGTATGGGCACCATCTAAACGGCGACACCTTTGAGTGCCTGGTGACGGGTCCCCTAAATTCAAGTCTGTGCATGGGTTACTTTCTGGTGCCAAGGGAAACTCACAACCTCACTATCATTAAAATTTCATTAAAATGTTTGCCATTTTTGTAAGTATCTATTACCTACCACTGACGGATAATCAATATAAGGAATAAAAATGCTCACGTGTATTATTTAACTTCTCAGCTATCTCCCTCCAACAATTTTTTGAACTATTTAACTTTTATGTTTTTTGTCTTAATTTATATATAAAGAAGGATAATTGCAGACTGATTCTATTATTATTTTTAAACAAATCCATTGTAAACCCGTGACGCACACCGCAGCTAATGAACGAGAACGACGCCGCGCAGCGCGGAATACCCGCTCCGCGCTTGCCCTGCGCCGCGTTTTTCATACGATTATGTGTCCGGCCTCATACCGCAATGTTGTGCGTTGCGATCGCGAGAACAAAGCTTAGTAAGCAAAGAGTTTCATTAATCTGAACCATTGTGACTGAATTGAGTATACATGCTGATATTTTTTCGAGCCGCCCTGTTACTTGGCTTCATGCCGTAGCTGATCCAGAAAAGACTCATCAGTGCAATTCATATAAGAAAACTGCTTTCGGAAATCTAGAAAAATGTTCCAACATAACCTTTTATTTTTCAACTTATTAAAATGGTAGATTTTTCATTTCAAAGCGGCTGCACTTCGGCAAGCATCGGCAAGCTGTCAATATGTCAACGTCACATCTCAGCCCGCTGCGCGGCACGCGGAGACGCATGTGTGGGGCCGGCTTTCAAAAACATAGATCTATCAGATGCTGAGTAAACAGGCCGATTAGTTATTCGATTCATACATTGCTAGGGGTTAAATAAGAACCCATTTCCAGCAAATATAACCCCATAATACCCTGTCCGAAAATAAATGGGGTGCGAGTTATTTAGGTTTTTAACTTTTTTTCGCAAAATTTGATACAAATTTATTGATTACGAAAAATACTAAATTAGCTTGGATAACTATTTGACTGTCGTTTGATAGCTAATACATCAATGATGCTGTGGGAAAGCTTAAAGTTAGAAAATCACTCTTTAATTTTGATGCAGTGAACCCCTCATTGAGTCAAAAATATTGCTGGGAAATTAATTAAAAAACCTTCTTGTTTTATCAGCTATCCAACATGGTATATTGTTTTGCAGTTGCAACTGCGACACCGGCACGTACGGACGCTTCCTAGCAGCGTCCGCAACAATGTCCCATAACTCAGTGTCGACCTAGTTTTCGCAATATTGATAACGCCATGGCTGTACCAGCCAAGCGCGCGGACACCATCTTGGTGAACGAGCTGCTCGCCTTCGTACAACAGAAGCTGGACGTGATGGACGAGCTCTCCCTGGAGCAGATCTGCTCGACCAGCTTCAAGGAGGCTGAGATCGCCGCCGCCAAGAAAGTGCTGCAGGAAACCGCCGTCACCAGCGTGCGCCATGTGGCGCGGAGGAACGCGAGCGGGAAGAAGGATCTCCAGGACATTTTCCGGGTGTTCAAGGAGACCGAACCCGATGACGTCCCAACCTATGTGGCCCGCGACCTAAACAAGCTGCCACCGGTGACATTTGACCACGTCGACGTCACCCGGCTGCTGAAGGACATCGTGCGGCTGCAGGCTGACGTCACCGAAATCCGGAGCAAGTTGGAGGCTTCCGAAGGCATATGCGCCGACCTGAAACGTGAGTTGTCGGTATTGCGTCAGGCTGATACCTCTTTGCCAACGCAGCGAATAGCCGACACGCGCAACAACATTACGCCGGTAAGCAAAAATGCGGTTACTGCAGCTGACCCAGTTCCACGAGTCAAGCCGGCGTTGATAAATATCGCACCGCCTCGTGACGTCACAAAGTTGAGTCGACCAGCACCGGATGCGGTTTCTTCTGGAACATCCAAAATACTGGAACCCCAGAAGGACACGTATGCTGCATTGTCCCGCCGTGCCCGCCGCCTCCGGCCGCGCCCCGCACCGCCCGCCGCCGTACAACAGAAGCTGCAGGCTGCGCCGCGCGCGACACCGGCTAGGTCCGCCCGTGGCCCGCCGAACGCGACAGTTGATGGGGAAGGCTTTATCCTGGTCCAAAACAGGAAGCGCCGCTCCAGACGCAGCCGCAATCTGCGTGGCACAGCCCCCGCCGGTGAGAGCAGTCTGAAAGCTGCCGCTCCCACCGTTCAGTTATACATTTCCAGGATTGACGTGAAAATGACCTGCCAGGACGTTGAACGTCATATCCTGGAAAAGCTGAAGAAAAATCCGCCGTCTGGTATAAAAGAGGCGAATGTACAGATCGAAGTTTTGGAGTTAGAGAGACCCAAGGAGTTACTTTCCTTCAAACTTCGTGTGCCGGCGGACCTCAAGACGATGTTCCTGGCCAAAGATTTCTGGCCGGAGGGCATCGTTTACCGACGCTACAGGGAAGCGAGAATGAAGAAGAAAATCCCTAGCTAGGTTAGATTATATTTAGTGTGTTTTTATATTACATTATGTATCTCTAGTTGTAAGGTATTTATAGATATGGGTTTTTTTGTAAGCCTGAAATAAAGATTATTATTATTATTATTATTATTTGCACAAAGTTTAGAACAGAAAAATCTGCTGCAATCATTGCAAAGTAGTGGAGGGTACCCCAGAAGCAAGAGTTACTTTTATTTTATTTTAAACTGAAAACTTTGTAACCACTGAAAGGAAAAAAATATACCTTTTTGAATTAACCATCACAAGAGATCTTTGTTCCTTTTGGGTACTCTCCACCTACTTTATAACTATTGCAACAGTATTATTTTCAAAAGTTTGTTTGAAACAATTGACCATGGTATAGAGCTGGTAAAACAAAAAAGTTTTTTAATCAATGTGTAAAATCAGTGCCATAAAACTTTTTTTTAAATTCACCCGTGGGTTGAGAAATTGCATTAAAATTAAGGGTGTTTTTTACGTTAAGATTTCCACAAAATCATCATCATATTTGAGCTAAAAGATCACAGTCAAAGTGTTACCCAAAGTAATTTAGTTTTTTCGTAATTACTTGATGGGAAATTTTAGAAAAAAAAGTTAAATAAGTACCTAATTTACTCTTTAATAGTAAATTATTAACCAAGGGGATAAAGCAGTGTCTTCTGTCGCGGGTGACGATTTAAATCGCGAGCGTAATGAAGGACTGGAGGTTTACTCCCGAGCGTAGCGAGGGTGTTAAAAACTTAAATCACGAGTGAAGCGAGGGATTTAAGACGAGTCCTGAGTGTAGCGAGGGATTAAAGTTCACCCAAGACTAAGACACCTTTATCACCGAGGAAAATACTCTACTTTTCGTACCATTTTCGAAAAAAATAACACAATAATAATATGAGATAAGCCTTTATTAAAAATAATGACAATTAAAAGTAAAAGTTAACATTCGAAACATTGGTCCAATTGTTGATAGAGAGGTACATTTGGTACATTTATTGTTGATGAGCTGATTTGAGTATTTTTCTGTTCTTGCGTCTGAGGAACTTGCGTTTCATTGTAGATAGTATACGTCGGAGATAGTGGTGGTGGTGCATCGTGAGTTACGGACGAAGATAAGATGCCGGAAGTTGATGGTTGTGGCTCTGATGGATTAAGTTATATATTTTTGTTAATTTGACTGCTTAATATGGTTTTATTCGCCATTGAGCTTTCGATATAACCCTCAGCTACTCTATCAGAGCTCCAACCACCGTGTCTTTTTATTGACGTAATATCCGCCCCTGAATCCGCCAAGAAAGTCACCGAAGTTCTTCTAAAGCAGTGACCGGTGTAGAGTTCAACATCTTTAAGTTTTAAATATTTAGCAATTTCCTTTGGCATATTGCTAATTTTATTTTTGCCGATGGCTTGTCGAGTACATTTCCCATTCCGATAGTTTATAAAAAATCTATTGTTTTCCATGTTGGTGGGACGTAATGCTTGGTATTTATGAATGATTTTAGTATATTGTCCTTGTACAATGAATGACCGATTTTTCTTTGTCTTAGTTTCCTTTACATTAATCATCAGCAACTCATTGGAATGATTGTCAACGTCCTCCACCTTTAAGTTTACAAGTTCACATCCGCGGCAAGCACCATTGAGTCCAAAAATTAAGGCCACCTATAACAAAGATAAAAAACAGGTAAATATATAGAATAATTACCATTACTAAGATACGAAATATTCATAGTTAAATCATGTATACTTACTTTTGTGGCCAGAAAAATTTCGTCAGGAGCTTCATTAAGAAATTTTTCCACATTTTGAGTCGTAAAAATTTTAGACTTCTTTGCGCAATGCCCTTCTGATTTTCTTTTAAAAAAGCCAGTAATTTCGTGAATCTATTTATTTCAATGCTATGTTTGATGCTTATTGTAGCTTTCAGTTTTGAGTATATGCACCAAAGTGTATTCGGATTCTTTGTCTTGGATAAATAATCAAAATAGACAATGTTCGATTCCAAATCGATATTCGATCGATGGTTTCTGAACGGTCATTTTAATTTGACGTTAGCTGTCAATCTGGCAGTTTTGGCAACTGACAGACGAAATTCGAAAAAAGACCTCGCAATGAAAACGCGTGTTGGTTATGTTGTTGAAATTAAATCACAGGGCATCTGGAATGTATTCGGGATTCCCTCAGGATTATTAATATAGCTGAGTGTGCCGTTGTCTCTCGAACCAGATAAAGTTCGGATTTTCGTGCCCGATTCGTATTTACCACGTAGAAACATAACCTTTGTTGGACCACTGTGCTCATTGACGCTGGCCCGCCAGTCATACCTGGTTGGCTGAAGAACCTGTCTACCAAGAAGAGCCTAGGGCGCGCCCGGGCCTTGCAGAGAGACAGGAGGTTGACGGGACCGAAGCACAGACCAGGTTAGATCTACCCCACATAACTTTAGCTCGGTGAATCGCCGACGCTCATCACTTCTTGGCACCTGATCGTCACGCTACCTCGTAGCTGATGGGCCCCTACGAGGTCATTAGGTGCTGAGAAGCCTGAACACAATGGTAGCAGAGCGTGGTTTCCTGAGATTTGCAGGTCAAGGGCTTCAGGAAAGCACGACTTGGGACTATCAATCTGTAGGTATCTAGGCGGTTAGGTAACTTGTTTGTTCCTATATCCACATAGATTGGTAGTATTTGTAAGCTATAAGTCTATTGCTGGTAGTAGACAGACAGATATTACAGTTTTCCCTAAATGACCAGTTGTACTGAGATGTGACTCAGCAAGTGTATAGCAATTTATAACTTGAACTAATATTGACTATTATCTGTGTGTGTTATAATAATAAAGGGAAAATAACTTGTTATTTACAGGATTAGAATATTAGAAGTGTAGCATAATTTATATAGATATAAAACTCGGTTCCTATTGTTTAAGGAAAACAACATTATTTAAGTTATAGTTGAGGGTTCCCTCGTTTGGGTTATAAACTGAAGGATCCAATAAAATTGAGTTACTGCAAATTGTGAGTAAATATCGTTCCGATCATGTCGTTATCTGAAATCCAGAAGGGTGTTTCTAAGGAACTCAGATGGTTGTCCTCCGCACACGGTCTGATAGACCGCTTAGATAGGCATGATGTGGTATTGGAGCGGTCTATGGACGTTAAGGAACGTTACAATAGGGTGCTCGAATTGTCCGCGCAGGCGGAATCAGTTGATGGTTGTGCACCTGACAGGCTGTCACGGTTGATAGGGGATGTCGACCAATGTAT
Source organism: Argyresthia goedartella (assembly GCA_949825045.1). Lineage (NCBI taxonomy): Eukaryota > Metazoa > Arthropoda > Insecta > Lepidoptera > Argyresthiidae > Argyresthia > Argyresthia goedartella. The sequence goes on from OX463810.1 coordinate 21,908,194, forward strand.
GGAGATGGCAGCTGCTATCACGCAGAAGGCTGCGGACATACGTAGACAGCGCGAGTCCAGCCATGGTGGTGACATTGAAGCACCTCTGCCGCATCAGGGATCGGGGACCAGGTTACCCGCGATAACTATGCCTACCTTTGACGGCGTGTCCGGTGAATGGATGAGCTTCATCAATCTGTTCGACAGTTTGGTGCACTTGCGATCGGACATTACCAAGTCTGTCAAGATGGCTCAGCTGGTGGCAGCATTGATGGGTGAGCCTAGGGAGCTGGTCGCTCATTTGACAGTTACGGACTATGAGACGGCCAGGCAATTGTTGGTCAGACGTTACCACAACAAACGGAGGTTGGCCGATGCCCAACTGAACCGTTTGTTTAGCATCCCGGTTGTGAAAAAGGTCGGGGCCATACAGACGGAGGTTTTGAACCCATTGTTGTCCGTCACCAAGGCTCTAGAGAATCTTGGACTTCCGGTTGGTGAATGGTCGTACTTACTGTTGTACATTGTACTTTCCCGCCTACCCGCTGACGTGCAGACTCGTTTCGAACAGTCTCATGGGAGGTCGGCCGAGGACCTGCCCGCCTTCTCCGACTTGGTCGGATTTTTGGAAGAGGAGTCTCGACGGGCAGAGAATTTGGGGTTGACGGTCACCCATCCTTCGGAGCCACAGAGAGCTGCCGGGAGCGCTGTGAGTAGGGGCCCTCCGACAAGGAAGGACCGCACCAACCGGCAGTCATATGGGACTGTGAGTGCATTGACCCCACATAGTGAGACCTGCCCATGTTGTAGGCAGATTGGCCATGCTGTGGCCAATTGCAATAAGTTCGGGGAACTTAGGGTTCAGGGACGGCGCCAGATGGCCAAGCAGCGGGGCTGGTGTTTCCTGTGCCTCGGGCCACACATGGCTAGGGACTGCACGCGCACACAAATGTGCAGATATTGTGGTGGGGCCCACAACAATCTGTTGTGCATGAACCGGTCCGGCCAACAGCCACCACAGGGCCGTACCTAGGGTGACACGGCAAGGGGCCCTGAGAATTCGTTTGTGACTCGGAGCGCAACTCAAGGGCCAACGTCCCCACGTGCACAGGGCAGTACCAGGGTGCAGGGCCGCACTCAGGGTCATCACATGAGGGGCCCTGAGTTTTCGGTTGCGACTCAGCATCCGACTCAGCGGGCAATGGGGCCACAAGCACGCGGCCACCCAGGGGTGCAGGGCCGCACTCAGGGTCATCACATGGGGGGCCCTGAGTTTTCGGTTGCGACTCAGCATCCGACTCAGCGGGACATTGGGTGTGTTGAGCAGGCCGTAACGGGCGGGTGGCATGGGACACCTTCGAGCTATGCGGGTGCGGTTCGGACGCCGCCTCAGTTGTCGCCCCGCTCGTCGCCTCGTCCTCGTCGGTCGCATGTGATGTCCCCCCCGCTCATGGAGCGGCCACGGTTGAATTCACGCCCACCCCCCTTCGGGGGGCGTCGTAGGGTGGCAATGGCACCGGCGCGTGGGCCATTTTTACAATGGGACCCTCTGGCGTATAGCTGCCTACCTGATCGGTTACAGGCAGATTGGGGCCCCGGGGGCCCTCGCTAGGAATTTGCGGCCCAACAATTTGTTGCCCCCCAACCGGAGACGTTGGTGTTACCGATCGCCTCTGTGCTTGTTTGGGATTTGGCGGGCAACCCAACATACGTTCGCGCCCTATTAGATTCTGGAGCTCAGGGCTGCATTGTATCGAATGATTTAGAAAAATGGTTGGGCCTCAAGGTAAATAGGTATAATAAATCAATACGGGGCGTGGGGAATGTTACGGTTACGAATTTAGTTGGTCAATCGGTGATCACGTTCTCTCCACGTTATGACATTTTGACAAAAACATCCGTGCAAGCTTTAGTAATGACGCATGTCATGGGCAGACACCCCTTGGTGAAGTTGAATCCGGCCGTTCGATTCCTGACATCAGGACTCAAGTTGGCGGATCCCGATTTTGACACACCAGCCCCGGTCGACCTGCTACTGGGAGCAGACGTTCTGGGTAGGTTTCTGTTGTCGGATCGGCGAGTTCTTCAGCCGGACGGGTTGATTGCTGTGGATACTAACTTTGGTCACGTGATCATGGGTCCGGCATTGCCAATGGTTAGGCCTGCCGAGTCAGATGGCATACTTATTGGCTCAGCGTTGTCAGACGCTATCCAACGTTTCTGGGAGATAGAGGAACCTCCCACAAGGCAAGATTCGAGTTGTTTTTGATGGGTCAGCACCTACCTCGAACGGGATGTCCCTGAATCAGTGTCTACATTCGGGACCCAAGTTGAGTCGTGATATTTCGGATATTCTAACGAGCTTTCGGAGACACCAGATTGTATTTGTCGCAGACATTCGGATGATGTTTAGGCAAACGGTAATTCATCCGGCTGACAGAAGGTATCAGTTGATACTTTGGCGTGAGTCCACGGCCGAGCCAGTCAAGGTCTATGAGTTAAACACGAACACGTATAAGTTACGGTCTAGCCCGTATTTGGCGATGCGTACCCTGCGGGAGTTGGCGTCGCGTGACCGTGTGAGCTATCCTAGAGCCGCCGCTATCCTGGAGCAAGATTTGTACGTCGATGACGTCTGCACAGGGGCAGCCAGTGTAGAGGAAGCTCTGGACCGACGTGACGAGCTCATTCAATTGCTGGAACGAGGCGGCTATGAACTACGTAAGTGGATGTCCAACTCCCCTGAGTTGATGGCTGGTCTCCCAGATGAGTTTCAACAAGACCCGCACGTTTTTGAGAATCCTGACAACCCTAACATGTTGTCAGTACTTGGAATTCAGTACCGGCCCGTCCATGATGAGTTTACCTATCGGGTGGTTTTAGAAACACCGAAGGCCTGGACGAAGCGGTCAGTACTGTCAACGATTGCGAGAACGTTCGACCCGAATGGATGGATTTCTCCAGTCACCTTTGCTCTCAAATGTTTTATGCGAAGGCTATGGGCGGCTCAGTTGACCTGGGACACCCACCTCTCAGGTGATTTGTTGACTGATTGGACGCGAATGTTCACCTCGCTATCGGACATAAATAATGTATCGCTGCCGAGGAAATTGGTCCCTGCTGGGGATTACAGGGCAACCCTTCACGGGTTTTGTGATGCCTCTGAACAAGGGTTTGCGACAGCGGTTTATTTGCGAACCGTCACCTCCACCGGGGAGATCGACGTGCGTTTGGTTTTGGCAAAAAGCAAGGTAGCGCCTATTCGGACAAGGATGACGATTCCAAAACTGGAACTGTCCGGGGCTGCTCATTTGACCAAACTTTTGAATCACACTCTAACAGTGTTGCGTGGGTCAGTGGTTTTGGAGGATACGGTGTACGCTTGGACGGACAGCCAGATTGTTTTATGCTGGCTGAAGGCTTCGGTCCATAACTTAGAGGTTTTTGTTGCGAACCGTGTCTCCCAGATTGTGTCGTCTGAGGTCCCACTGACCTGGAGACATGTACCAGGAGAATTGAACCCGTCTGATTGTGCATCCAGGGGATGTCAGGCTCCTGAACTCGTTAGACACCATTTGTGGTGGGGACCACCCTGGCTTGCCAAGAGAGAATCGGACTGGCCCCACAGCCATGTAGTAGTATCTTCGGATCATGGCCCCAGAGCGGCCGTGCATGTTACCCAGAAGGCTGAGGACCCTGACGCCGGGTTTCTGCTGGACCGGTATAGCTCACTTGACAAGTTGATAAACGTGTCCACTTGGATTAGGAGATTTGCTCGAAATTGTCGTACTCCTCGCGATCAGCGAACGTTGAACCCTATTCTGACTCCGGCAGAGCGAAACGAGTCGCTGTTGAATTTGGTTCGGTTGGTACAGTCCTCGAAGTTTGGGGCAGAATTGGAGATAATACGAAGTGGACGTTCGAAATTGAAGGGAGCCGTCGCGCGTCTCAACCCCTTTGTTGATTCGACCGGGTTACTTCGGGTAGGAGGAAGATTGCGCAATGCGAATCTGTCGTATTCGGCTCGTCACCCACTTCTGCTCCCCAAGGGGGGACAGTTAGTTGAATTGCTGGTGACTGATCGTCATATTAAAAACGCGCATGCCGGCTGTAACGCGTTGTTGGCCACGCTCCAACGGGAATTTTGGATCTTATCTGCCCGCCGTGCCATACGGAACATCGTGTTTCGGTGCATGCCTTGTTATCGACTTAAGGCTGCCACGATGCAACCTCTCATGGGGGACTTGCCCCCTGATCGTGTGAATGAGGTCAGACCGTTTTCAGGTGTTGGTACGGATTTTGCAGGACCGTTTATGGTGAAGAGTTCACGATTGCGTACCGCTAAGCAATACAAGTCGTACCTATGTGTGTTTGTTTGTTTATCCACCAAGGCGGTACATCTCGAGCTCTTTGCTGATCTCTCGACAGAGGCTTTCATTGCTTGTTTGGATAGGTTTGTTATTCGAAGGGGACTTCCAACTTTGATCCGCTCTGATAACGGCACTAACTACATAGGTGCGGAACGATACTTACGAGAGATAGTCAACTTTTTGAATGTAAATAAAGTGGATATTGGAACGGCCCTCTCCCGTCGGGGTATACAGTGGACCTTCAGCCCACCGATTTGCCCCCACTGGGGTGGGATTTTTGAGGCCGTAGTTAAGTCAGCTAAGACGCACTTAGGGCGTATAGTAGGTCAGACCGCGCTGACTTTTGAGGAGCTCGCGACATTGTTTTGTAAGATCGAGGCCGTTCTCAATTCGCGACCGTCGTGTCCGCTCAGCTCGGATCCAAATGACCTGGAGGCTCTGACCCCAGGCCATTTCTTGATAGGACAGCCACTTAACGCGTTGCCCGAGCACCCCTTCGAGGGAGTGAAATTGTATCGGTTGTCAAGGTATCAGATGTTGCAGCAGTTTACTCAGAATTTCTGGAAGCGTTGGTCGCTCGAGTATCTGCATTTCTTACAACAGCGCCTTAAGTGGACTGTCAAAACTAGCCCCCCTAGAGTTGGTGACCTCGTTCTGGTTAAGGATGCTAACCTACCGCCACTACGTTGGCGCAGGGGGCGCATTGTTAACTTGTTCCCTGGCAAGGACGGGACCCCCCGGTCTGCAGAGGTTCTAGTAGGAGGCTCGGTTCTAAAACGAGCGGTAGCAACGTTGTCTCGGCTGCCCGTAGATTAGGGGACAGGTGGGTGCCTGTCCGGGCGGGTGATTGTTCGATTCCAAATCTATATTCGATCGATGGTTTCTGAACGGTCATTTTAATTTGACGTTAGCTGTCAATCTGGCAGTTTTGACAACTGACAGACGAAATTCGAAAAAAGACCTCGCAATGAAAACGCGTGTTGGTTAGGTTGTTGAAATTAAATCACAGGGCATCTGGAATGTATTCGGGATTCCCTCAGGATTATTAATATAGCTGAGTGTGCCGTTGTCTCTCGAACCAGATAAAGTTCGGATTTTCGTGCCCGATTCGTATTTACCACGTAGAAACATAACCTGTGTTGGACCACTGTGCTCATTGACGCTGGCCCGCCAGTCATACCTGGTTGGCTGAAGAACCTGTCTACCAAGAAGAGTCTAGGGTGCGCCCGGGCCTTGCAGAGAGACAGGAGGTTGACGGGACCGAAGCACAGACCAGGTTAGATCTACCCCACATAACTTTAGCTCGGTGAATCGCCGACGTTCATCACTTCTTGGCACCTGATCGTCACGCTACCTCGTAGCTGATGGGCCCCTACGAGGTCATTAGGTGCTGAGAAGCCTGAACAGACAAGAAGTACTGATTCTGAAATTAATAGGCCTTTCGCACTTCTCCACGTTGAAAATTCTTCATAAGTTTTTATACAATTTTTCTTGGATTTTGTTGGGAGCAAATTATTTATAATTGCGGCAGGATTTGCACTGATGGAAACTGTAAACACAAAGGGGTTGTTTTTAGTCCGTATACCACACGAGCTGATGCCCGCTCAATATGTGGGGACCCGGACATAGCAGGGAGGTCTGACTCCTGGGCATGGGTAATTCCATTTTTTTCCCCTCCAACAAAAAAAAAACTGATGGAATCCGACAATTCACTGTCACTGTTGCTTTGATTTAACATCGTAACGTATTTTTTAGAACATTAACTTATTTATAAAAATAAATTAAAATAAACTTAACGTTTATGTATTTGAAGAAAACAAAAACGCGGCAAATTCCTAGACTTTTTTGTCGGAAAAGCAAAGGCATCAAACTCATACGGCCTCGTCGGTTTTCATAATTTTATTTAATAATCATAACTGCATAATAAATGCGTATTCCTTTTTCAAAAAGATGTATAATGCTTTATATACAAACTCAATGGTGTAAACACAGATGTAGTTCAGTATTACCGAAATTTAGGTAAGTATTCCAAATTTAAATCACATTCTCCCCTAGAGATGAATGAAATTCAGTACAGTTTTCTTTCCCTGTTTTTAACAGATTAAAAATTTTAATTTGTGGCATAGAATGTCACTTTTTTGAGCAAGTGGTACGAAAATGTATTTTATAGGGTTCAATTTACTGGAAGTTGACTCTACTTTAACCCCACAATATATGTAGCGAATAACCTATCAACCTGTATCATTAGATAAGTAGCATAGTTTCAAATTATGTTCATTACTGTTTTTCTGTATCTCTAAAGTTAAAGATCTAACTTTAAATAAGGCGTTATTGGCCCACTCTCTACCTAGGCTAATTAGAAGTGATATATTACAAGCATGAAACTTTATTTCGAGGAAAGACTTAGCTTTGCTAAGCCTTTCCTCTCACCCTTTTTGAACGTAAGCCAATTAATTATCTACCTGGGAAAGGATTAAGCTGTTCACTCGAGCACAAGTCAAGATAGCGAAATATAATCGAAAGTCGATGTCGAAATTGTAAAAATCTGATGGTGTAATAGTGGATGAAATAATACGAACGAAGTCGCAGTCAAGAGTCCGATCTTTATTAACCATATAAGTCAATCAATTCAATTATGGCCTTTAAAGTCTGTAACAGATGATTTCATCTCATACTCATATATTTATTGCGTCATTGTGGTATACTTTAACAAAATTATATCCAACAATGAGCTCTGTAAGGGCACTACAATGTCTTAATAACTAGCTCACAAATAACATTTGCGATGGTTAAATATTCTTTTCTTATTCTATTATATTATTTATCTACACACTTATCATAAACTCTCTTTACTGCGTCTAAAACCGCACGATAAGACCAGCATAATGTAAAACTATTTCCAGAATCCAGGATTATTATTTTGCACAGCATACATGGCGGTATTTTTGACTAATACTTTGACAATATCATAGCCAAGCAATATCTGAAAGAAATAAATTGCTTCGCTCTCAGCTCCAAGTGTAAGGATTGGTTTTGGAAGAGGCAGTTCCCATGTGTACCTTTTAGGTACTCACTTTCTTAGACTACTTTCAGTTTTTCGGTGCACTTGGGCCGGTTGAACATCATTATGAACTTCTTCTACATCTTGAGATTCATCTCTATTTATAACAATTTCTGCGTTTGACTGTAACTGAGCGCGAGAAAACCGATTGACATCAGAACAATCTTCACAATTCACAATTATTTATTGCACAGAACAGTGTTCTGTGCAATAAATAATCTATTGCTGTCTTGTCAGGTTTTTGTAAAGTTTTTGAGCATATACTTAATGCGCAAATAGCTCGACAGGTAGAGATTCTTCTTACAGACGCACAGCATGGTTTTCGTGCAGGACGCTCTACCACAACGAACCATATTAACTTCGTTGACTACACTCTTTGTCAAATGGACACAGGTTGTCCAGTTGACGCCGCATTTTTTTACTTTAGGAGGGCCTTTGATATCGTTGATAATGATAAGACATAAGACATAATACATCATTTATTGGTAATATACATTACAAGACAAACAAAATTCATAAAATTAATAATCTTTATAAAATAAAATTTGAGTAAGGGAACATTTGTCTTATCATTAATAAGCATGTTGTCATTACTCCTAAGACGATAATGAAATTTTATTGGTACAAATAAAAGAATAAGTACTTATGTACGTCGTTCTTTAAAATTTATGAATTCTTCATAGGAGTAGAACGACTTCTTGACAAGCCACTTTTTTAATTTAATTTTAAAGTTTTGGAAACTCGGTGCATTAGTAATGTCGTCTGGTAGCGAATTGTACACCTTCGGACCCATCAACCGTATTGTTTTGGCCATTTTTTATAATTTATGAGGGACATTGGCCAGTTTATCTGCACCTCTTGTAGTGTGACTGTTATGGTCACCACGTTAAGGTAGACTACCAACATTGACTCTCACATGAGTAGCAACTTGAAAAATGAGTAGGGATGGCAATGTCATTATTTAAAGCGCCACAAAGTGCGGTCTGGCGGATGTGTCCTGAGCCACACGTGCAATCAGTCATACGGCTCGTTTCTGAAGTCTAAAGATACGCTCCTAGTCAGCGGCGCGCCCCCAGAACTCGATTCCGTAGTAGCAGGTCCGAACCGCTTCTTTAGGAAGTGTTGACGATAGTCTATTGAGCGCAAAACAGGCGGTACCTAATTTACCGCACAGCTTTTGTAAGTGATGCTCCAAGGTCATTGTCTGGTCTATGACAAAACCGAGAAATGATGCAGAGGAGACTTGTTCAATTTTCGTTTCCTCGACGCCTATATCGAGTAAGCGTCTCCTGCGTCCGGATAGGTCGAAATTCATTATTTGAGTCTTTGTTAGATTGAGTGCGAGGCCATTTTTTTAAAACCAGTGCCATAATTGGTTTATAACTTTATTGAGTGTGAACTCTAATGAGTCGAGAGTTTTGCCCGTGACTACAGCTGCTACATCATCTGCGAACATGAACTATTCACCGTCAGTGGTAACCTTCGGTAAGTCATTCAGGAGGAGAGAGAAGGCAAGGTTTGACAGTGAGGAGCCTTGAGGTACACCCATGTCTGTCATGGTTCCGTTGGATCTTAGGTTACCTCCGGACCCTAAAACGCTTAGATTTAATGCTGGGCCATCGATTCCATGATACTTCAGCTTCATTCCAAGCACCAGCACATCATGATCTGCGACGTCAAACGCTTTAGAAAGGTCACAAAACAAGACGGCTACCTGCATTTGATGCTCACGAGCGCTAAGGATGCAATGCACGACCTCACGGTCCAGAATAGTTGTTGAGTGGCCCTGACGATATGCATATTGGCGCTCGGATAGTGCATTGGACAATGATAGGTGTTGAACCAATCGAGTGCTTAAGCCATTTTGTTTTTTTTTTGCTATAGCAGGTATTATTGCAATCGGACGGTAATTATTGGGATCTCATTTTTTACCTTTGCCCTTATAAAGGGGACAAATTTTTATTTCCTTGAATGCATCAGGGTATAGACCATTCCGCAAGCAGAGGTTGAACAGTACTGATAACGGGGAAACTAATGTTGGAGCGGTCAAATTTCTCAGCGCTGTTGAAATATTATAGATATCGCGAGTACTGCGACTTACTTTTTTATTATTTCAAAGACTTCTTTAGGCGTGATGTTAATAAGTCGGAGTACACGGTTGCCCGGTGGGCGCGCCGCTTTAAGCGCTGCGTGGTGCACTCTAAGTTGGCCCACGGGGCTCCGCACACGGCGGCTGCGGATGCGAATTGCACATTGAGGTGGTTCACCAGCACTAGTTTGTAATTCAAATTGTCACTACCAGGAATTTTTATTGTTTCGGTAAAGTCAGCATGAGTTTTCTTTTTTCCAGACTCCATGCTAACTATTCGCCACATTGTTTTTACGATGTTTTATATATGATGTCAGTATAATATTGAGTTTTATGAGATTTAAATTTTATGTCATATTGCATTTGTAGATCTATTGTCTGTATTATTAGGAGATTTATTATTTATATCGATTATGTCAAAGATTAAAGATTTCATGTCATATATGTCTTTCGTTATCCATCTATTTTTATATGATACATTCGGTTTTAGTTTATAAGGAAAGCAGATTTCATATTTATTAATTATAATGTTTATAATTGATTCGGCTAACTCATCGGTGCTTGTTTTGGTGTGGTAGACTAGGGACCAGTCTACGCTTTCGAGTGCCGCTTGGAAGGCGGCGCGGGCGGTGCGGGTGTTGTAGCGTTCACGGCGCATGCGTGGCTGCTGCACATGCGCGATGCAGGTGAGTGCAGCGCGCACGGCAAAGTGGTCGCTCAGGTGAGTTACGACAGGACACCGTATGACGGTGCCGGGTGTGGTGTTGCAATAAAGAAGATCGAGACTGGTAGCAGTTGTTGCGGTCACACGGGTTGGGAAGTCAACTTCATTTCTGAAATTAAGCGACATCAAAACCTCACTTAGTTGTTTTTGCTCCGAGCTTGTGGTCATTGTGTTTATATTGGTATCGCCTACAATTAAAAAATCCATACTTATGTCATTTATCTTGTCAAGAAGCCGAGAAAATTCAGTAATGCCTACAAGATTAGTCTTATAAATGCAAACAATTAAAGTCTTATATTCTAATAGCTGATACTTCACAATATTGCTCAACTGACATGTTACATAGTTCTAAGTTTTCAGTTGCTTTAATGTTGTCTTTAATGAATATGCATGACCCCCCATGCTGTTTTAATTTGCGACAGTAACTAGATAACAAAGTGAATCCATTAATATGTATACAATTTATTTGATCAGTGGTCAACCAGTGTTCAGTAATTGCCAGTATGTCACAGTTTAATTCCTGTTGTAATGCAACCTCTATATGTTTTGTTTTGGAGCTCAAAGATCTAATATTTTGCAGTGCTATGAACAATTGTTTGTTATTTACTTGTCTCGGCGATATACTCCTACGTAATCTATCTGGCTTTGGTTTCACACCCAAACTTCTAAAATTTATTGCCAGTTACTTAAGGGATCGTGTCCAGTATGTCCAGCTTCAAAATACCGTTCTGTCGACTACTACACTAGATCTGGTGTAATCCAAGGTAGCACACTCGGACCGACGTTGTTTGCGCTCATGATCAATGAACTCCCTGACGTTGTGAAGGGGTTTAGATGTCTCATGTTTGCTGATGCCTTAAAATTGTTCACATCTTGTAGAGATACTGCCGATGGTCAAAGAATGCAGGATGATGTAAACGCTGTAGCTCAGTGGAGCTACAGCGTTTACATCATACCCTAGAGCTTAGAAGAAAACTGGCCTTATTTGTCCACTATATCAGTACATTGAGAAACACAGTAAATAATCCAAGCATTTTGCGCAGTGTCTCTTTAATAGTACTCAAATTGCGATTTGGCATGATTTGGCGCCGGCCACCACTATTGGATGCGTCCCACGATTTCCGCACTCTGCGAGGTGAAAACGCGCCTACCCCAAGAGCTATTGCTCTCATAAATGAACTAGTCAGGGTGTATCAACTAGCTGACATACTCTTTGATACAATCCCAAAGTTAGAAAATGATCTGACTCTACTATTTAGTTCTACAGATAGATGATAAGTGTTGCTTTTTGTTACTAATTATCTAGCAATAAGTGCAATTTGGTAAATAATTACTGTAAGCCTTATTGTAAACTATTGAATAAATAAATAAAATAATAAAATATATATAAAGCTAAGTAGCTGAAAACAAAAATCGAACTCAAGATAATCTGTAGTTTTAAGGGTTGTATTTATTTGTTTACAGATTACTATTCAAAAAGTGCTCCGATGTCCATATCGCAAAGTGAAATGACCATAAGAAAAAGAAAAATGATGGTCTACCAAAAAAGGTGTTTTAAAGTTTCATTTACTAATAAAATAATATTAAAACTAATGATGTTTCAGTTTATTTCATTTCATATTCCTTCCTTCTTAACCCGTTTGGACTGAAATACAAACTAATGGTAGAATTTTTAAAAAAACTTTATTGGCGTTACAATTAGAGGTTCATTAAATATGGCAACAAATATTATGATCACCAAAATATTTTTTTCCTACCCAAACTGGATCATCAAAACATCAACATCAAAAGTTGCAGAAAATATCAGGGCAAAATACTGCGGCGGCTTAGGTGAACGGTAAAGGGGGTGAGCAAAGCGAAGCCCCTTTATCTTTCGTGTTAGGTTGAACATGTAAGAACAGCAAAAAATACTTAAAACATAAACTTAAGTAAACAAAACATAAAAAGAAGTTTGGTGATCATTTATCCAAAACAATTTGGTGAACATTTCATACATTCTGGCAGTCATATCGAATTGATTGGTAGTAAAATAGGTGCGTTTTTGGTAATCGTTTAAACATAAGCCATTAAATATTAAAAGAAAAAAATATATTTTTGTCCTTAAATCAAAAAATACTGTCCTCAATTGGGTCTTTGGGCTCAAGTATGGTACTGCTCTAACCATTGTTTTTCGATACATGTTTGATACATTATTTGCATTGCTAGCATGCTTGTTTGTGGCAAATGACGCATCTTAGCTGGCAGGGAAGTTTCTAGGAGAAGTGTACAGCACCATCTAAATTTATACTCGGCACCATAGTGGAAGGTTACGGCGCCTTTTAAATGTGTGAATTGTGACTCGTCCATTCACAAAAATAGATCAAGGTGTCCAAGGTTGTTGTTGCTGTATTGTTTCATTTTGCATGTGTAGTGTCATCACCACAGTTTTGTTTTTGTATATAGGTGTGCGGAGCTGCATTTGTATGCAAATTTACTCCCGCTATAAATGGAAGAACTTTTTGACTGGTAATAATCATAGCTAAGGCGACTCCCTTGCGTAAGGAAAACCGCGTTGCTCGAAGCCTAGAATGGACTCGGGTGGTTGTTCTTGTTTTTGTGTCGTGGCTGGTTTAACAGTCATGGCTGCATATGAGGTATTGGTTAGCTGTTTTGTACTAACCGTAGGTATGTGCAGTGCTGCACTTGTATGGTTGACATTTTAGATCTCTGTCATATTGAGTCCAGTAGGACCACTGTTGGCGATGTCGTCATCGAAATTAAACGCTGGATTTTTATTTTTAATGCGGAGGGTATTTCTTGTTGAGGTTTGTCCTCGTAACGATTTTAGATCATTCCGTACTTCTTCCAGCTGCTCCTGAGAGACACAAACTCTCTGCATTTGCTCGAAGTTTGATTTTAGTAAGACGATATCCTTCAGTAGTCTCGTAAAATCGACGCAGTCAAAGGTCTCTGGGGGTAGTCTGGTGAGTTCGCGTGCTCCTCACACTGGAACCGGTAAAATGTCGGCATCCTTAATCAGGCTAATTGTATCCTGCATATCTGGCTGCTTTCTTTGATCAGCTCTTATATTAACCATCTACTTGGGACGGTGTCGTAAAGGGTCGTTTTTGGCGCACACAATTTCCGCGGTCGTAAAATGTTGTTTGCAAATTAGAACAATGCTCTCCTGGTCCAAAACTTTTATTTTGTCTACCACGAATCATAGCAGTTCTCTTATAATCACGTTTCACGCGTTACATTTTGAGTTGGTCGATATTTTAACGGAACGCGACGTTATGCTAGCGTGGTCACGTGGTTTATATCCCACTCAACTTTTCAACCACAACTTTTGGTAGAATGGACCCGACTTCCTGCAAACTCAAAACGATACACAGTCCCAGAAAAAAAAAACAGTTTGTTATTTCACTACAAGTGACGAACTTTAAAATTTACCTGCAACAACCCTTACTTTAAACGATGACAATAATGTTATAAGTAAATCACTAATAAAGTGTAGTTCTTCAACTCGTATAACAAGAGCCATAGGGTGGGTACAGCACTTCGGTACAAATGCACTAAACAATGAGAAACTTGAAACAGGCGTCTTATCGACCAAAGAACTATTCGCTGCAAAACAGTGTATAACTAGATATGTGCGGCAATATAACTTTGAAAATGAATACAGACAGCTGTCTCATTAAAGAAAAACCAATAAGGAACAAGAGCCCGATCTTCAAATTAAATCCTTTCTTGTATGAAGAAAAATTTCTGCGAGTTGGTGGGCATCTCAACAAATCAATCTTGCCATTCGAGATGATAAACCCCATCATCATACCTCGCAAAGGACGTTTTATGGAACTACTGATTGCTACAAGTGCATTTATCCGTACTGCATGGAGGTGCGCGTTTTACTCTGGCGTACATTCGACAACGCTATTGGATTGTTGGCGGGTATTCTTCGAAAAGATCAACAAACTGGCACTAGAGTTAGATTTTAACGCTCCGGCGTGGACATCTGCCGGCGGGCTGTGGAAAGCGTCCATCAAGTCGATGAAACACCATCTACGTCGTGTCCTCGGCGAACAGAAACAAACTTTCGAAAAATTCACAACTCTCCTTACTCAAATCGAAGCGTGCATGAACTCCCAACCCATATGCTCACTCACTAAAGATCCGGAAGAATTCTACAACTACCTAATATCGGGTCACTTTCTGACTGGCGGGCCAACGATGTCACTGCTTCGCTCCTTAGACTATTTACTCTATAGACGGAGTGTCAATTTCGCAATTGCGTCGAAAAATAAGGCGCACAACAGTGGACCGCCATTCAAACAGTCTGCCTTGAGCTGACATTGGAGACGCACGTGTTGTACAGTTTCACAGCTCATCAAAATTTGATAAAAAATGCCTTGCTGTGCGATTAAAGTATGTAGAAATTACAAAGGACGAATAAAAGCAAATCACAAGCCATAATTTCAACGGAAAGTCAACCTAAATTCGTTGTATTTCGTAAAACATTAAGTAAATTTCTTGTTGATTTCACATGATTCACACTTTACGTTTTATAAGTGTTGCCAGTTTTTCAATGCAAAATTTCCCCACAAATTACAACTATGCTCGCATCAAAGTGCTTTTGAACATGAGGTGATAAACTAGCATCGCCTTTTTCCATACGGGGTGGCAAAATCACAGTTGTGACCAAACTCAATCATACTTCGTAGTTACTAGTCCGATTTGCTTCAAAATCTATATCTGGGAATCCGGTTGGAGTCAACACACCAGTACAACTAAAACATAATAATTAGGGATGCAACGATACCGATGCCGATAATCGTAAACCGCAGGTTATCGTTATTTTTGACGATCATCGGTATCGTAAAACGTATTACGATTTATAACGATTCTTAAAACTACACTCACGAGCATTAAACTGGAATCACTTCATCGCGGGTTGCTCAAGACAAGTTT
Organism: Argyresthia goedartella; assembly: GCA_949825045.1. Taxonomy (NCBI): domain Eukaryota; kingdom Metazoa; phylum Arthropoda; class Insecta; order Lepidoptera; family Argyresthiidae; genus Argyresthia; species Argyresthia goedartella. The sequence goes on from OX463810.1 coordinate 21,923,364, forward strand.
TTGCCTTTTTTATGCAATGTATTACAAATTATGGCATATCAATTGAAAGGTAATTTTATTAGCTTTTAAATGATATCAAAAAGATTTTGAATTAATGAAATTTCCTACCTAAATAAAGGTAATTGTTGCAAATGGTTAAAGTTGTAGATGTCAAAATGAATACGGGGATTATGATAAGATTTTTTTTTAATTTAAAATGTGTAATTTATCCCCTCTCAATATTTTGTATAACACCCCCCCCCCCCCGGCCCTAATTACTGCTTGTAAACGGTTTCTCATTGACCGAATGAGTTTTCTGACGGAATCTTGAGGAATTTCCTGCCACTCTTTGATTAAAGTTATTTTTAAATCTTCTAACGTCGTCGGAGCTGGATATCTTCCTCGTACCCGTCTTTTCAGCTCGTCCCACATATGTTCAATGGGGTTCAAGTCAGAACTGAGGGCTCGCCAGTCCAGTGTGGAAATCCTGACTTCTTCCAGGTACTGTCGAGTCATTGCAGCGGTGTGGCAGCGGGCATTATCGTGTATTAGCAGGAAATGTTCACCAATAAACCCGGAGTAAGGGAGCACATGGTCTTGTAGAATGTTTTTGATGTATCTATCCGCGGTTAGACCCCCTCCCTTTAGTTAGGTAAATGTTTGGTATTCATGAACTATGATAGCTAGAGAGTTGAAATTTTCACAGATGATGTGTTTCTGTTGCTGCTATAACAACAAATACTAAAAACAATAAATAAAAAATAATAATAAAAGGGGGCTCCCATACAAAAAATGTTATTTGTACGTTTTTATTATTTTCTCTAAATTATTGACGACAACAGGTAGACGCTTGAAATATTCACAGATTATTTCGTTGGACATATGCTACAAAAATTGATAATTGTTTTAGAATAAATTTAATATACAAGGGTGGCTCCCATACAAGAAACGCATTTTTTTTGACAAATTCAAATGTTTAGCACGTTTAGCAGCCTAGCCGGCTTGACAGATTCTTGCTTTGAAGTTGTCATACGATGCAAAATTTAATGTACCCCACTTAGTTCTCAGACAGTATTGCACTAACGTAAGTATATTAAGAAATATCAATCGATCTTAACTTATAAACTGGTCCTATACATTGTTAAGTTCCACTTAATACCGATAGATGGAGTTCAGATCAAGTTAAAACGCGCAAGCGGATAATTTGCCTAAATAGTTATACTTCTTCCTTATACTACCTTCCTTAAAAATACACTCACAATTTTCTCAAAACAATAGTATATAAATACAAAAGTATACATACCTATACGTAATTACATTAAAAATGCCACTTTCAAAGAAAAGTAAGCAAGCTACAAAAAAAGCTGCGCTACGTAAACAAGAGTCGTCAGAGGCACGAGTCTCTAGACTGCAGAATATGAAAGAGCATGCTTCTAACGCACGTGCACGTGAAGAGTCTTTATCCAGAGAAAAAAGGCTAACATCAATGCGTGAACGTGCCAGAAGAATAAGATCAGCAGAGTCACCGGAATCACGTGAGATGCGACTCTCCATGATGAGAGGTCATGCTGCAGAGGTCAGGGACCTAGAAACCCCGCATTTCCGTGAGATGCGGTTCGCCATGAAGAGAGCTCATGCTGCTGAGGTCAGGGACCTTGAATCCCCGCATTCCCGTGAGATGCGGCTCGCCATAAAGAGAGCTCATGCTGCTGCGGTCAGAGACCTAGAATCCCCGCATTCACGGGACATGCGACTCTCCATGATGAGAGATCATGCTGCTGAGGCTAGGAACTTAGAATCCCCACAATCTCATGAGTTGCGACTAGCAGTTATGAGTGAACATGCCTCCTAGATCAGAGATGCCGAATCTCCTACATCGCGGGAGGTAAGATTGCATAATATGCAATCTGTATCTAAACGTGCATATGGTCGTCAAAGAGAATTGTTTACTACTGATTCTAGTCAGTTTCTTCATGCAATATCAAAGGTGGCGGATTTGTACTCAAATAAAGTTTAAAAACCAGACAAAGCAAATGTATGTAGGTAACTTACATATAAATATATAAATACACACATTTATTTATGACACACAAAACTACATACACACATAATATTTCATAATTCACAAGCAAAGCCGGGCGATATCCGTAGTATGCGGCGGGCCGTATGTTTCACAACTCGCAGCGCCTGTATACTTACATAGCTAGATGTACACGCTGCGCTCGAGTGCCGAGTCCTCGATCGGCCGACCGGCGACGCCCGCCGCCAGTCGCAAATTATCAGAGCCACGCGAAGCCCACGTCGCTCGCTGTACTACCGCGCACTATCGCGTCTTTGTTTCGTATATGTTTTACGCATTTTAACTTCTGTTTGTATCGTTGCTTCGATCTTTCTTCTTCTACTATTCCTGTGCTATCTCTCCTTCTATAAACTGCTTGTGCTAGCTGTATATAAACTGTGGTGCTTGTGAATACAAACGTATCTGCTTGTTTGCTACTTCGTTGTTTCCTTACAACAACACTTCACACCATCTACAACATAGCGCTAAACTGGTGACCCCGACGAACACAAAACGAAGGCAGGAATGTCAGACACGGAAGCAAATGTAACGGTACGTACAAAAAAGCCCGATAAAATGGTCGACTCCGAGTTTGTGGACGCAGCGACCGCGCCCATAGCGCCAACGCCTACACCGCCCGCGTGCATATGCGAATACCTCCATTCTGGCCGGAAAAACCAGCAATTTGGTTCGCTCAGGTGGAGGGACAGTTTGCAATAATGCGGATTACCGAAGATGCAACAAAATTTTATCATGTACTGGCGACACTCGACAGACAATATGCTGCAGAGGTGGAGGACATACTGACCGGTCCGGCTGACTTCGTCCGCCTCAAGTCAGAACTTATCAAGCGATTATCTGTCTCACGCGAAAACAAGGTGAAACAATTGCTCATGCATGAACAATTAGGAAACAGGATACCATCGCAATTTTTGCGGCACCTGCAACACCTCGCCGGACCAGCCATTCCTGAGGACTTCTTGCGGACGATATGGACGAGCCGTTTGCCCGCGGGAATGCAGCCTATCGTCGCGTCGCAACCATCGTTGTCATTGGATGACCTCGCCGAACTTGCCGATCGTATAAATGATATTGCGACGCCGTCACAGCAAGTAGCCGCCGTATCACCGCCGTCATCAGCGATCGACCAACTGACGCGCCAAATGACCGAATTGGCGAAACAAGTAAGCGCTCTCTCAACCCAAGTTAATGCAAGGCAGTCCCGTCATCGTGAGCGACACCAAAGGCATCGGTCACGTAGCCAGTCATCGTCGCGCACCCGATCGCAATCAAACTATCGGCGTTTCCCAGTATGCTGGTATCATCACAAACACGGGGCAAAAGCGAGTAACTGCGTGAAACCCTGTGACTTCAACTCCAAGTCGGGAAACAATCCAGGCAGTCAGTGATGGCGACCGATGACTGCCAGAACTCCACCGGCCGCCTCTTCGTCATGGATCGTGCAACAAAAAGAAACTTTCTAATAGACACCGGAAGTGATGTTTGTGTATATCCTGTTGCCGCGCTCAATGAACTTAGAAATAGAACCGATTATCAACTTAGCGCCGCCAATGGTTCGGCTATCGACACATATGGCTATACTCAGTTAAATTTGAACTTAGGTTTACGCCGTAATTATCCTTGGCGATTTGTGGTTGCCGACGTCACGAAACCGATCATTGGCGTAGATTTTTTGTCATTTTACCAACTTATCGTTGACGTAGGCAATCAAAAACTCGTCGATAGCCTAACCAATGTCAGTGCAATTACTACTGTAGCCACACCTGATTGTCTTGTATCTAGCGTGAAAATTTCGACTGGTGGCAATAGTAGGTATCATGAAATTTTATCTGATTTTCCGGAAATAACACGACCCGCTGGTATTCCGGATATCGTCAAACACAATACTATACACCACATACGAACAACACCAGGTCATCCAGTATCATGCTCACCTCGCCGTTTAGCTCCCGACAAACTTAAAATAGCCAAACACGAGTTTGACGCTATGCTAGCTAACGGCATAGCACGTCCGTCAGACAGTCAGTGGGCATCACCCCTACACCTTGCAGCGAAAAGGGACAACGGGTGGCGCCCTTGCGGTGACTATAGGTTATTAAACGCTAGGACAATACCAGACCAATATCCGATTCGCCATATACACGATTTTTCACACTCCCTTGCAGGATGTAAGTACTTTTCTGTGGTAGATTTGGTGAAAGCCTACCATTTCATCCCAGTGGCAAATGACGATATCCCAAAGACCGCAATAACCACCCCATTCGGTTTATTCAAATTTCCCTATATGACTTTCGGGTTACGAAACGCGGGAGCAACATTCCAACGATTTGTCGACGAGATGACCCGAGGCTTCGAATTTTGCTACCCATACTTGGACGACTTTCTGATATTTAGTAAAACCCAGGCCGAGCACGAAGATCACTTGCGTCAACTATTTACTCGTATGAGAAATTATGGCGTACTCGTCAACACAAAAAAGTGTGTCTTCGGAGTCTCCGAGGTCACATTTCTCGGTTACCAAATATCAGAAGCTGGCACAAAACCTTTAGAGAGCAAAGTAGAAGCTATCTCCAAATTCCCTTTGCCCAAAACAGTCAGAGAGCTTAGAAGATTTCTGGGCATGGTAAATTTTTACAGGCGATTTATGCCCAATGCTGCCCAGATACAAGCACCTCTAAATGCCTTACTGACTGGATCAGTAAAAGCCTTTCATCCTGTCAACATCACGGGACAGTCCCTCGAAGCTTTTGAAGCTTGCAAGAAAAACCTTTGCGACGCAGCTCTTTTGTCACATCCTGATACGCATGCTAAGTTAGGACTTGTCACTGACGCCTCTGACACGGCGATAGGTCGGGTCCACCAGCAACAAATAGACGGACATTGGCAACCATTAGCGTTTTTCTCACGAAAGTTGAGCCCGTCGCAATCGAAATACTCTCCGTACGATCGTGAGCTCCTTGCCATATACGAGAGCATAAAATATTTTCGCCATATGCTTGAGGCCACTGATTTCACTATCTTTACTGACCACAAGCCACTTTGTTACGCTTTTCACGAGCGCAAAAGTAACTGCTCACCTCGTCAGTACAGGCACTTAGATTTTATTTCGCAGTTCACAACGGACGTGCGTCACATTTCGGGAAAAGACAATGTCGTTGCCGATACGCTTTCCCGTATTTGTGAACTGCAGAAACCAGTCGATTTAGAAATCATGGCCAAGCTACAAGCCACTGATCCTGATCTAGCTGAGCATCTCCAAGGCGATAGTGCACTCCGTCTTACAAAGATGTTGGTACCTGGGAGTAGTACCGAAATGTACCGTGATGTCAGTACATCAACCCCCAGACCTTTCGTCCCCATGGAACTGCGTCGGCAGGTATTTAACTGCCTTCACTCACTCAGCCATCCAGGAGCTAACGCAACAGCCAAGCTCGTCGCACAACGCTTCGCTTGGCCACTGATGCGTAAAAACTGTCGCGAATGGTCTAAGGCATGTTTGGCGTGCCAGCGCTCGAAGGTAAATAGACACGTAACATCACCTATTGGTACCCTAAATTTGCCTTCAGCGCGTTTCAAACATGTACACCTAGACCTCATCGGACCATTACCTCCAGATGGTGAATATCGGTACTGTCTTACACTTGTCGATCGCTTCACGCGATGGCCAGAAGTGGTACCAATCACCGATATCACTGCTGAAACAGTGGCCAAAGCTTTCATTTCTTGCTGGGTGTCTCGCTATGGTTGTCCCATAGAGGTCGTAACCGACCGCGGACGACAGTTCATTTCAGCGCTATTTCAGCAGCTGTCCAGATCGATTGGGTTCGATCATCGGAAGACAACGGCGTATCACCCGCAATGTAACGGCTTAGTGGAGCGTTTGCATCGGCAGCTGAAGGCAGCCATAACCTGTCACGCAGACGCGAAATGGACCGAGACGTTGCCATTAGTACTCCTCGGTATCAGGAGTGCCATTAAAGAAGACCTGCAAACTTCGTCGGCCGAGCTCGTCTATGGCGAGCCACTTCGCCTACCCGGCGAATTTTTCGGCGACAATTTTTCTGGGTACACAACAGATATAACGGATTTTTCAGCCCGCTTGAAGTCTTTCGCAGAAACCGTACGTCCAGTACCAACCCAGCATCACTCGGCACACAAAACCTTCGTTTACAAAGATCTCGCCACATGTAGCCACGTATTCCTACGGGAAGACATGCTACGTGGCTCACTTCAGCCTGCATACACAGGGCCACACGAAGTGTTAAAACGAGGTGCCAAATATTTTACTATACGCCTAAAAGGGAAAGACAATACAGTAAGCGTAGACCGCCTTAAACCAGCCTACATACTGTCTGATGACGTATCCCCATCAAATCCTGATATCATTTCCACATACACTCAACAGTCACAGTCACGGGATCCGCCTAACATCCCTGACGTCCCCGACACTCCCGTCATACGAACAACTCGTTCAGGAAGGAAAGTACATTTTCCTGACTACTATCGCCCGTAGACACGGTCTCTCGAGGGGAGTGATGTAGGTAATTTACATATAAATATATAAATACACACATTTATTTATGACACACAAAACTACATACACACATAATATTTCATAATTCACAAGCAAAACCGGGCGATATCCGTAGTATGCGGCGGGCCGTATGTTTCACAACTCGCAGCGCCTGTATACTTAAATAGCTAGATGTACACGCTGCGCTCGAGTGCCGAGTCCTCGATCGGCCGACCGGCGACGCCCGCCGCCAGTCGCAAATTATCAGAGCCACGCGAAGCCCACGTCGCTCGCTGTACTACCGCGCACTATCGCGTCTTTGTTTCGTATATGTTTTACGCATTTTAACTTCTGTTTGTATCGTTGCTTCGATCTTTCTTCTTCTACTATTCCTGTGCTATCTCTCCTTCTATAAACTGCTTGTGCTAGCTGTATATAAACTGTGGTGCTTGTGAATACAAACGTATCTGCTTGTTTGCTACTTCGTTGTTTCCTTACAACAACACTTCACACCATCTACAACATATCGCTAAATGTATAAAGCGCTATGCCATGTACTGCCAGATGATTGCCCAGAAAGTTTTGTGGTATACAACAGATGTCATTCCAGTCTTATAAAAAACAAGGTGCCAACTACCGCATACTGGAACAATATGAATTTGGCGCCAATTCCAGATGAACTGAAAACTCTCAGTGAAATGGAGCTTCGATTAATTTCACGGATAAGACCTTTCTTAAAAGTTGTGAAATTGGGCGGTCGTTTTGGGCAGAAAGGGTTCAAGGGTCAGGCCATTTTATTTGCGCAACAGGTTGAAGAACTAGCTGAGCAGTTGCCGTTGTCTTATCAGCAAGCAGGTTTAACAATTGTAGTGGAAAAACTGGATAACGTTGACTCAACAAAGCAGTATGAAGTCAACATGAAAAACATAAGAGATGCTTTGAATTGGTTGAAAACCAACAATCATTTATATGCCAATGTCATAATAAATTTAAATCATTTGAATTACGAAGTCAATCAAAATATTGTGGAAGTACCAACGGAAGTGCCTGCAACTATTGAGAACGAAAATCATTACCAGGAAATACCGAACTCATCTCCGCTTCTGTTTATACTCAGAGGGTCGTTCCATCAAGGTAGTGATATTTTTAGTTCTACAAGTAGAGGCAAGCAGTGCACGGCCAATGCAACAGCAGCAATCGCCTATGCCTCATCAAATCCATTGCAAGGCTGGAAATCCTCCGATATTGACCGGGTGCTGATGTTTGGGGACAAATATTATAAAATTTGCCTTGAAAATCTAGTTATTCAGCCGGAATACCTAGCCACTGATGAGTTGTTGCCTATAGTAACAATTGCCGAAAAAAGATACACCTTAGATATCGGAGTAGACGCTGCAGTAGGTTTAGTTAATAGTTCTGGAAACGTACTCAGTGGATATTTCGGAAGTATCAAGGCTGGACTTGAAAATTTGTTGCAGAGGCCAGAAGTGACATCCTGCATTGTTACTTGCAATGAAATTTCAGTGGCAGTGATAGCGCAAATGGGTAAATTCTACCTTTTTGACTCACACTCCCGTGGTCCAAAAGGCCGCATTGCTCCCAGTGCTGGTCGAGCAATGGTTATGATTTTGCCGACAATAGATGCACTTTCTAAGCACTTGCATTTCGTACTTGGTGTAAGACCGAGAAGAGATATTCAATTCTCTCTCACCACCGTAAAGTCAAAATTGGTAGGACAAAGTAATGAATTGCTGGATCGTGAGTTAGATTCATCACATGTGAATTCGGAAAGACTGAAAGAACAATTTAATATGGCTGATTTCCCAGGATCTCTTTCTTGATAGAAAATGTCATTTCATGTGAGCTCCCTGATGAAGATAAAGGAAAAGAATTGGTACGTCGACTGCAAACCCACCACCATACTGCAACCTGTTACAAGCGGAATGACACCAATGCGTGTAGATTTGGGTTTCCGGGACCAGTCTCGGAAACGACCAAGATTCTCGACGATCAGCAGGCCACAAGGAATGGTGGTCGGTTCTATGAATTGAAACGTGGTCCTGATGAGCATATGATTAACAACTACAACTTGCGGCTGTTAATGCTTTGGCGCGCCAATATCGACATACAGCCTGTTGTGTCAGCAATAGGTGTAGCAATGTATATTGCCAAGTACATAGCAAAATCAGAGCCTACGCAAATTCAGGCTGCAATAACGGGCGCACTTAACAGACTTCAGGAACGGGGAGGGAGCTTTCAACAACAAATATTCGCCGTACAAAGTGCTCTACTAAGTCATCGACAAGTATCGGCCTCAGAATGCGCGTTCAGGCTATGCCATCTAAGGCTTAGAGAAGGTCATACCTAAGTAATAGAATTCAAAAGGCAGAAGTTAACGGCGTAAAATCTGATGGATCGGGTGTTAAAATTGGCGTTCCACAAGATTCCATATTAGGCCCTTTCTTATTCCTGGTATATATTAATGATCTGCCTTTCATGGTGGAGAAATTAACTGACATAGTGTTGTTTGCTGATGATACTTCAATGGTCTTCAAAATTGAAAGACAAAAAGGAGATTTTGATGATGTTAATGGTGTATTGTCTTTAACCTTGAATTGGTTCACAGTTAATAATTTATTGTTAAACGCTGGTAAAACCAAGTGTATCAAATTCTCACTTCCAAATGTCAGGCAAGTTGAGACCAGTTTGGTGTTAGACAACAGCACGTTAGAATTGGTAAATGATACGAAGTTTCTTGGAATAACCATTGATAGCAAATTGCAGTGGGGACCCCACATAGATAAATTGGCTGGTAGGTTAAGTTCTGCGGCTTACGCTGTTAGGAACATCAGACAAAGCACGGATGTGGCTACATCTAGGCTAGTATATTTTAGTTACTTTCATAGTGTGATGTCCTATGGTATCTTGTTGTGGGGGAAAGCAGCGGATATTCAAACTATTTTTATTTTACAGAAAAGAGCTATTCGAGCAATTTATAATTTAAAACGAACAGACTCCTTAAGAGAGCTTTTTAAAGAAATTGACATACTAACAGTAGCTAGTCAATTTATTTTCGAAAATATAATGTATGTACGCAAGAACCTTACAACATTTTCCAAACTTAGCGACAGCTGTAATGTTAACCTAAGAAATAATCACAGACTATGTGCGCCCCGTTTTAGACTCGCGAAGGTTAGCAATTCTTTCAAGGGTCAGTGCATTCTCTACTACAATAAGATACCTCTGGAGATTTTGAAATTGCCATTTGAGAAATTTAAAAAGCATGTTAAAGCGACTTTGTCGAAAAAGGGATATTACAATGTTCAAGATTACTTAAATGACAGGACTGTATGGGGTTAATCTGGCTCAACACAGACCTTGCTGTTAATAATTTTGTAATTATTTATTCCTGCTTATTAATCATAACAATTAAATTTTTCATATTTGTATTAGTTAAGCACAACCTATTTTTAAAAGAGATCTAAAAATAAATCTGTGGGAGTTTCTACGCCCTTCTTCTCCCACAGTGGTCCAATGTAGAGAAGAGGCAAAAAATGACGTTTGCTAAGTATATAATAATAATATAATAATAATAAATCTTTATTTCAGGATGTAAAATCCCATATCGATAGATACCTTAAAACTAGACATAGATATAAAATATAACAATAGTAACTCTAGCCTAGCTAGGGATTTTGGTCTTCGGTCTCGCTTCCCTATAGCGTCGGTAGACAATGCCCTCCGGCCAGTAATCTTTGGCCAGGAACATTGTCTTGAGATCGGCCGGCACCCGAAGTTTGAAGGACAGAAAGTCCTTGGGTCTATCTGACTCCAAAAGATCAATCTGCACCGTCGAAACCTCTGTCGCCTGCTTGGGACTGCGCGGCGGATTCTTCTTCAGCCTTTCCAGGATGTGACGCTCGATGTCCTGGCAGGTCATGTTCACGTCGAGCCGGGAAAGGTAGATTAGGGCCGTGGGAGCGGCAGCTTTGAGGCTGCACTCATCGGCGGGGGCGGTGCCACGCTGATTGCGGCTGCGTCTGGAGCGGCGCTTCCTGGTTTGAACCAGGATGAAACCTTCCCCATCAACTGTCGCGTTCGGCGGGCCACGAGCGGGCCTGGCCGGCTGCGCGCGCGGCGCAGCCTGCAGCTTCTGTTGTTCGGCGGCGGGCGGTGCGGGGCGCGGGCGGCGGCGGCGGGCACGGCGGGACACAGCAGCATACGTTTCTTTTTGGGCTTCCAGTGATTTGGATGAACCAGAAGAGACCGCATTCGGTGCTGGTCGGCATGGCTTCGTGACGTCACGAAGCGGTGCGGTGTTCGTCAACGCGGGCTTAGCAACCCGCGTAACTGGGTCAGTCGCTTGTTGGGCATTTTTGCTGACCGTCGCGTTGTCGTCGCGCGCGTCGGCTGTTCGCTGCGTCGGCAGCGAGGTATTGGCCTGACGCAATACTAACAACTCACGTTTTAGTTCAGTGCAAATGCCTTCCGAAGTCTCCAACTTGCTCCGGATGTCGGTGACGTCAGCCTGTAGTCGCACGATATCCTTCAGCAGCCGGGTGGCGTCGACGTGGTCGAATGTCACTGGCGGCAGCTTGTTCAGGTCGCGGGCCACGTAGGTCGGGACGTCATCGGGTTCGGTCTCCTTGAACACCCGGAAGATGTCCTGAAGATCCTTCTTCCCGCTTGCAGCACCCCTCCGCGCGACAAGGCGCACAGTGGTGATGGCGGTTTCTTGCAGCACAGTCTTGGCGGCGGCGATCTCAACCTCCTTGAAGCTGGTCGAGCAGATCTGCTCCAGGGAGACCTCGTCCATCACGTCCAGCTTCTGTTGTACGAAGGCGAGCAGCTCGTTCACCAAGATGGTGTCCGCGCGCTTGGCTGGTACAGCCATGGCGTAACGATATTGCGAAAACTAGGTTGTCGCTAATTTACGGGGCATCGTCGCGTACGCTGCTAGGAAGCGTCCGTTCGTGCCGGTGTCACAGTAGCGATAATGTAATAGATAGATATGTAAATATCTACAGTAATAAAGTACTTTGACTATTGACTATTGACTATTGTTCACGAAAATGTTTTCGTCAACACGTGTAAACCTCAAGAAAGGTACCGAATGCTACGGTTTGATACAGACTGCCCTGAACCGTATAAAAATATTTTCGAGCGGTACGAAAACCGTCCGAGAAATCTAGAAAGTCTAAGTTTAGGGGAGTTTGCTGTTACTTATGAACCTGTATCTTCGGCTTCCTTCGGTGATGACGAAAATGGCGATGACGACGCCTACGAGACCCTAGAAGAGGAATCAGCTCCAACCATAACTTTGTTAAATCGGATGGGACGGATGAAACGGCGTAGGAAGAGTGCTATCTTAAGAACCAGATACTATACCGCCGCTTCCGATCCTGAAGCGTACTATTATAGCTTATTGGTAGCTCATTGTCCGTTTCGTGTCGAAGACGAGTTATTGATGGACTATAATAGCGCTAGAGAAGCATTTTTAGCCAAACGCGCTGGATTGCGCCCACTTCAGCCGGGTGCTAATATCGACCTGATGAATCACTGGGAAGAAGAGATTCAAGATGCAATTCGCCGTGTTACAGCTGAAAATGCTGCACAATTATGTGCAAATGATGTTGATGCTAATCTACAGCAACCATACGTTTTAGATCCGGATACTCACATTCATCTAGACATGCCTGATGTTGATGAAGAAGTTACAGAACCCGCTAATCTTGTAATAACTGACGAAGAGTTCTTACGACAAGTTCGTTGTTTAAATGTGGACCAAAAACGGCTATTTGCGCTAATCAGTGAGAAAATCTTACAGGACAATGCTATTGTCACACCTCTTCGCATGTTTGTCACTGGTGGCGCAGGAAGCGGTAAAAATTTCACACTGAAGCTTATAGTGCAACAAATTCTTAGACTCTGTACAGATCGCCAAAGTGTAGTGATAACAGCACCAACTGGCGTTGCTGCGCGCCTTGTTGGTGGGTGCACGTTACACTCGACTTTTTCATTGCCCATTGAAAAGGGTCGAGTAACACCAATGAGGCCTTTATCCGGGGATCGACTCCAAAAAGAGCGAGCGAAATGGAGGAGCATCAACTGGCTTATTATAGACGAGATATCTATGGTGCCGTATCAATCACTTAGAAACATACACATTCGGCTCCAAGAAATAAAACAAAGTTTTGATTTCTTTGGTGATGTCAACATAATGTTGTTTGGAGACATTATGCAATTGCCTCCCGTAGCGAAGATGTCAGGAGGGTCGTATTGTTTCAGACAACCCGATCAATTTGCAGCGGAGCCTCATCTATGGAGACTTTTTAGTTTCACTGAGTTAAGAGAAAATATGCGCCAAGAAAATGATACTACGTTTGTGGATATTTTGAACAACATCAGAGTTGTTCAGTTAACTGTCGAACAACTGTCTATTTTAGACAGTCGCAGGTTACTCAATGCAAACGATCACGAAAATGTTATCAGAATCTACCCAACCATCAAACAAGTAGATCGGTATAATAGCGAAATGAGTGAAAGTCTTTCGAAGGTCACAAAGATTTATGAGGTTAAAGCAGCAGACACATCTACCGAAACTAAAACATACGGTCGACAACCTCAAAGCGAACATGTTCCAAGTGACCCCAATAAGACTGGAGAGTTACTGAATAAAATTGATATAGGTGTTGGCTCAAAAGTAATGCTCAGACAGAACTTAAACATAAGTCGCGGTCTCGTGAATGGTGCTATGGGCACCGTGATGAGTATTGAGTGGCCAGCGTTACGCCGAGATCAATTGGAGCCCGGTGAACTGCCAGCGGCCGTGAACATTAAGTTTGATGACAGCACAATAACACCCGACAACTTGGAAAATAAAACAGTCCGAATAACCCCTTCCACGGCTGAATATGACGGGTTGAGAGGAAGTGGCAAAATTTTGCGTAAAATGCTACCACTGATTTTATGTTGGGGCGTAACCGTACACAAGTTACAAGGTTGTACCTTAGAAAAGGCTGTAGTGGACGTTGGCAAACGTATTTTTTCGAAAGGGGAGGTTTACGTGGCATTAAGCAGAGTAAAGTCACTTGAGGGTTTATACATCAGTGACTTAGATCCACGTAAACTATTATCCCACCCCCATGATGCTGCATCTTTAACTGAATTGGAGAGACTCCGAAGTCTCAACTCTGCTGAGTAACTTTGTCAAAGTCAAAGTTTTTTATTTCATCAAAGTAAAAAAAAAAAACTATCAAAAAAAAGATGAGTAACTTTATATAATAATAATAATAATATACCTTGGACACTATTTACACACATTGATCTAGCCCCAAACTAGGATTCCCTGTATCTTGGGTACTAGACAACGATACACATACTTATATAGATAAATACTATACTAAGATAGATAAACAACCATGACTAGGGTACAAACATCCGTTCTCATCAAACAAATATTTGCCCCCACCGGGACTCGAACCCGGGACCCTTGGCTTCGAAGGCAGGGTCACTGCCGACTCGGCCATTCGGGTCGTATGTATTGGTATTAGCGAAATCGATGGTATTAGCCGAATTAAACGATCTACAAACGTTTCTGCGCAGTTGTCCGATGTATGTTGATAAATCTTAGAAAAAGACAGTCTAAAATAAATATGATATCTGATATTTATTTGCGCCTAATCAAAATGATGTTTGAAAAGATATATGTATCTAATTAAGATTAAGATGCTTTATGATTTTGCCATAATTTGTTAAAACAAGGTTGTATTATGTTTAATAAAACTATATCATTTGATTAAAACATGGATTTAATATTAATACGATAGGATATGTATCCCGCTTAAAATTCTCACACAAAAACTTTTGTAAACTGTAGGTTCTCTGAACATCTACCTGGTAAACTAAATTCATCTTCCTATATCTGAAAAATGGAGCTGTGAATTATAATATATGATCAAACGAACTTCACCAGCGAAGTTCGATCATTATTATATGAACAGCTCCAATCGAAGATATAGGAACCCACCCTCCGCAACCCATGAAGATGACAAAAGTTTTTGATAAAAAAAAAACTCTAAAGTAATGAGGTACCTACTCGTGACCGTGAGCCGAGTCCGGCGGTAGGGCAGGGAATAAACGTGTCGATTTGTTACGCGATTTTCAATCGATTTGTATTCGTTTTTTTATCGAATTGTGTTTAAAAGCGTGCGAATCTACCTAATGAATGCAGTAAACTGTCTGGAAAACTAAACTCATCTTCCTATATCTTCGAATGGAGCTGTTCATATAATAATGATCGAACTTCGCTTGTGAAGTTCGTTTGATCATATATTATATGGTATATGGTATGGGCTACAATGGGAGATAACCAAGAAGATTCTGGCATTAATTCCTACGCGAGGTGATGCATCTACGAGCTCATCAGCCTTATGACGTTTATGTCATCAGTATCCTGTTAGTTCTCCATATATTGAGCAATGTAACATATTTGATACAAAAGGTTTCCAATCGCCATCGCCAAATGACTATCAAAAAATGATGTATACATCTAACTTTGATGAAATAAACAATTTCATTTCATTTCATTTCATTTTAAAGTTAGGGCCCTGTACCGTTGGGTTTCTTGCGCCGCCACTTCTTCCCCTAGGTTACCCGACATTCATGAAGCGATTGTAAAATCTTATCTAAAACTAATTTTTCATTTTCACTAACGGAAAAATATTAAATAAAATATAAGTAAAAAAAAACTATAACCCGACTACGTGAGTTAAGAGGTTTAAAATAATTCAGAAAGAAGTCAAGAAATGCGAAGGTACAAAAATGGTCGAGGTAGAGACGTGGTCGCACCTACTGTATCTCACAAATGTGCAAAAAATCATTTACCATTGTAACTACAGCCTTTTCCAAGGTATAACTTTTAAGTGTTGTAATAAATAAATAAAAAGTCCTTTACAATCATTATATGTAGGATATCACAGCACTTAAGTATATTAGAAGTTAACTAAAGTGTTTTCTTACATGGTATCTAATCTATTTTGAGATGATGACTATGATATACCCGACCGATTCATGTCATGGCGACTACTCCGACTCTTCAGCTCTCTCAATTTTGATAGGGCTGAAATGAACGTGTACAGCTGCTGGAAGTCCATTAGACTTTTGACTCACGTTAATCACTTTTAACCAACATCTGTGTAAGATTAAGTAGACACAACAAAAAACTTGGTGGAATCGTTAGGTACATTATTACCTATTCGCTTTGAGTTTGCCGGTGCTGGTAGTTTCAATGGACCGACTGGATTAAAAATCTAGTGATGAATGAGAATACAGTAGGTGCGACCACGGCTCTAACTCGACCATTTTTGTACCGTCGCATTTCTTGACTTCTTTCTGAATTATTTCCTTGTTTCGCACTTTTTAAACCTCTTAACTCACGTAGTCGGGTTATAGTTTTTTTTTACTTATATTTTTTGCTTCTATAGAAATCCCCGCCCATATCATACAGGACCCGCCCCCGTATGCAACTGTTTCCGAAAAACAGCATTGTGCAAATCGCTCCCCCGGTCTCCTATAGACTCTCTGCCGACGGTCGCTACCATGCAGGCACATCCTTGTTTCGTCCGATAACAGGAATGGGCTCCATTGCTCTATCCCAATCCAAGTGATCGCGAGAAAATTGAAGCCGGGCTTGTTGGTGGGCTGGAGACAATTTGGGCCCCGTGGCTGGCCTTCTTGGGGTCAAATTCGCTTCTTTGAGTCTTCGCCTTACCGTCCACTCGCTAACAATCTTTTCTCGAACATCTCTGAGCTGCCGTTGAACATCGACGCCGGTTAAGTCTCGATTTCGGAGAGATGTGGTGACAATAAATCGGTCACCTCTCACCGAAGTGCAACGCTTTCGTCCAGATCCTGGTCTCCGGACAAAGTTTCCAGTCTCCCGGAACCTTTTATACACCTTCGAGATACAAGACTGATTAAGATGAAGCTTTCGAGCGATGGTACGCTGAGACAACCCTTGCTGGATTAGGATGACGATTCGAGCGGCTTCTGCAGGTGTGATTTCCATTTTCTTTCAGATTCAGAGCTCCAGCGACGTGAAATATTGGACTGATGACAAATTTTTACGAATGCTCACTTTTTATAGGGTCTCAGGACTTCAAAACAAAAAAACAGTGTTTTTTTGTAAAAAATAATATTTTTTGTTTTTACGTTCCATGACATAAAGGAAAGAATCTTTTTCTGTAACATTAAAAGAGCTCGAAAGCTAATAAAATTACCTTTCAATTGATATGCCATAATTTGTAATACATTGCATAAAAAAGGCAAAAACTTGTCTTGAGCAACTCGCGATGAAGTGATTCCAGTTTAATGCTCGCGAGTGTAGTTTGATGTAATTTTTTTCGTGAAAAGGAATGTAAGACAGCATGGATGTTTGCGCTGGCAACACTAATGTCAGCCTAAGTATTTTTGACGTTTGACACTGACATTAACAACAATTATTTTGTGATATTTGTTTTTCGCGCGAGTAAGGTTGTGGTGTAGTATTTATTGTTTTTTACGTCTTGGTGTGATTTTTAATAGAAAACAAAGGCACGAACACAGTGAGATATGGAAGCATTTTTCTAAAGGCCCACCATACAGAATAAAGCTGTTTGTAACTACTGCAATACTGAAATTTCGCGAGGTGGCTAAAATGCTGTATCCAAAGGTTTTACTACCACAAACATGTGGACACATATGCGACGTTCTCATCCTAATGCTGTTGAACATGTTAAAGAGAGATTAAAGGAAGAAATGCAGTCGGCTGCTTCTACCACATCATGCATAATTGAAATTCAAACGAACCCTGGACCATCTACTTCAAAAAAAATAATGGAATGTTTGTCAACAGATAATATCAGACAAGGAGTTTGAGGAACCTCTATCAAACTTTTCAATTTCATCAAGTGATTTATGTGTTTACAATTTTAGATACTTGATTTACTTATTTATTATTTAGGTATAGGTAGTACTAACCTGAAGGAACTTAGAATAATACAATACTTACCAAGTACTACTTAGTTTATTTATCAAATATTATTTCTAATTTTAATGAAATAAAATAATGTGCCTACATAATATTGTTTTTTTTTTTATTTTTTTTTTTGTTTCAGATCGCAACTACATGGATGAAATTAATGCTTATTTAAATGCACCCAATGCAGAGATGGATCCAAAAACTATTCAAGCTATTGGAAAAAAAATACAGTATTTCCGAATTATAAAAAAATTGGCTCATAAATATTTGTCCATCAAACCAGCTACCGTCGATTCAAAAATATTGTTTTCTACAGCTGGTTTGATCCATATGGATATACGAAATAGACTAAAACCTGATAATTTAAAAATGTTATGTTTTCTAAACAAGAATTTAAAAGAAGTTGAAATTAATTATGTTACATAAAGGTGGTAAATTGTCTAAAATTTAAAAAAATGTTGATTTTACTCAATTGTCTTGATTTATTAGATGTAGATAAAAAAATCGTAATGCATTAGTTATCGCATTCGTTATCGTATTCGCTATTACGATGTATACGTCATTCGTATCGGTATCGTAATAGACATATCGTTGCATCCCTAATAATAATGTAATAAATGATGTATATGTTACGGCTAAAGCTAGGTGTGTTTCTAAACTTAAGTTTAGCCGGCTAGTCTTAAGATTAATTTCGAGCGTCGGCTAATGTCCGAAATAATGTTCATTGCAATAAATGATTTCAACATTAGTCGGCTAAACTGCAGTTTAGCCTCGACGCTGTTGAGGCTAAAGATGGGTGGAAAATATGGATGACTTTAGCTTAAGTTAACTAAACTTAAGTTTATTTTTCAGTATACCTAGGCTAATGTTGAAAAATTACCGTCTTAATCTGGAATAAGTGATGATGTGGGATGTAGCCGTCAACACTGCGGTAGCTTAGGTGAAGGATAAAGGGGGTGAGCAAAGCGAAGCCTCCTTTATCCTTCGTGTTAGGTTGAAAATGTAAAAACAACAAAAAATACTTATACTCGTCTTACTATAGTTTTTCTTTACTCTTCACCTAAGCTACCGCAGTGTTTTGCCCTGATATTAGAAATAGCTTTCATATCTGAATAAAATTAACCCGCTCCGCTCCCCGCAGTCGCACGAATACTTCGTTTTTAACATTGGCTAACTAACGTCAAACATTAACCGAAACGCATCGGCTAATGTGCAATCCAGCCGATTAAAGATGACATCCGTTATCACAAACGAAC
Source organism: Argyresthia goedartella (assembly GCA_949825045.1). Taxonomy (NCBI): domain Eukaryota; kingdom Metazoa; phylum Arthropoda; class Insecta; order Lepidoptera; family Argyresthiidae; genus Argyresthia; species Argyresthia goedartella. The sequence goes on from OX463810.1 coordinate 21,942,212, forward strand.
ATGACTTCGGACATTAACCGAGGCTCGAAATTAATCTTAAGACTAGCCATTTTTATTATTTTGAGGTCTGATTTCACATTTCTTACTGCATTTCCAATTAAAAGATGGGCCTGAAAAACCGTGCGCATGTAAGGCGGGGTCTTTTTTGACGCTACCTATTGAAAAAGGATTAAATAAATACTTAGTCATTTTCTTTTCAGTCTAATTTGTTTACCAGTCGCTATATGAATTAGTTTATTACTTGAGAATATTATACATTATGTAGTGCCTATGAATATTACAAATTATGTAGTTCCAAATTAGTCATACAATACCATTAGCTACACGAAAGATAGATATTTAAGTTAAATCTGTGAAGATAAAAAATATTTAGTTGCATACTTAACCGAAATTCAGCTAACATAACATGGTTAAAATGAGTTTAGTTTATTTAGCAAGTTTATTTATTTAGGTTATACTGTAGAATAAATGATCGAAGGTAATCCACCAACTTGTATAGTTTCCCTACTTTTTCCGGTAGTATTGCTTTTGTGGCAACATTTGACACGCACACAGATTAACAGGTCGCGAGCGTTCCAACATGTCGACACGCACACTAGCCTGCTAAAGTTGGCCTGTTTTCACCGCTGTCATTCAGTACTAACGCGGTATCTAGCATTGAGTTACATTTACTTTATCTAGTGTTTATATAATCTAAGCTTCGCTCTGATCCCAGCGACATCAGAACTCTGGACTTACGGCGTCGCTGGCCGTTAACTGAAAATATGCTTCAGCAGTTTTGGAATAGTTGGTCTAACGAATACTTGACCTAACTACAAAGCCGTTGTAAATGCAACAAACCGACAAAAAATCTTAAAGAAGGCGACGACATGCTAGTAAAAGATAAAAACTTGCCGCCCGGGAAGTGGGCCTTGGGAAAAGAGCTACAAGTATACCCGGGCTCCGATGGCTACGTGCGAGTGACTACTTTGAAGACACAGAAAGGTTTTATCAAGCACCCGATGGTCAAATTATCAATTAAATTATTATTGTTTCTTGTACGCAATTATTATTGTTTCTTGTTTAAATGAAAAGTTACGTTGCCGGAATGACAACCGTTGTCCAGGAGCTAATATAAACAGAAATATACCTTAAAATAGGAGTCATGTACTATAAAATTGACAAAATTATAATGGTTGTTTTAGTATCAATTGATATTTATACTGTTTAAAAAATCTTTTGAATTAGTGGTCCAGGGAAAAAAATTAACTGAGTTCTTAGGTATTTTGCACTACAACTTTCTGAATAGTAATAAAACTGCTCTGTCCTTTTTAGAATAGTAATATATATTAAATAATTTATTTAAATAATAATAATTTTTTCTATGCCACTTCTAACTGTGAGTTCCTTTAATTGACTTTGTATTACTATCTAAGACTTATAACATGTTTTTGCAGCTGTTGGTACTCCTTAAGTATAAATAAATAATGTATTAAATATGGTAATTAAATTGAAAAAATCACAAAAGACATTCCAATCAAAAATTTCAAGATTCAGATTGACACTTTTGCATATCAATCAGGTTGATTTTCTAGGTATTATCGAGCCCCCTCTGTATGAATCATCTACGTGGGAATGTCCTGTTTGCATACCTATGTGTATGTCTTTCACCACCTGAGCCTTGCTCATTGCTCTATAGTTTCTAGTTGTAACACATTTTTTCAGCGGTGGTGGATGTGATGTGTTTGATACCGCTGCTGCTACTGCCTCTAGCAGCAGCACCGGCAACAACCGACTGTTGAGGAGTCAACGTTGAGATCCGAGCTGTTAGTTTCTCAAGCTTATCTTTTAAGCTATTTCTATCCTTTGGATGAATTTTGAATTTCCCGAGCAGGTGGATTTGCGACTCGTCTAGTTGTGCTTTAGTAATGGCGTCACCCATTTAAATACCTTTCTGAATTGAACACAACCGTCTATTTTCGAAACGAATACCTTTTTTTCCACTTTAATAGTATTACTAATTAATATCCTTTTCAAGGAGGAGGAGGGGGTGGAGGCGTCGTTCACGTGCTGTCCAAACTTGTTGAGAGGCATGATGAAACTGAAGGAAGGTGCAAAGTAGCAGCGTCCTTTATTGGTGATAATGAAAGTTACTTATGAATAAACAGCTCAACCAACTGATGAGTAAACTGATCCGGTAACTGCTCGCCTATCAGGAGGGCCGTTGTTACCGATTGATCAGTTCTGTCGACCGAATCGCGTTTATTTCGTTCGAGTGTAAGGTGTATCCAGCACTCTGTGAGGCGAATAATAATCGTAACCTATCCACGAGTTTGTTCGGATCATCCCAGTAGATGTAACAGTGTTCGGGTAAATGGTTTTAGTCGTGATTGTTTTCATCAATCCAGCATGTAAACACCCACCTTCCTTAACTTTCATAGTTTCTTGTGGTCGTTTAATGTAGAGCTGATACTTTGAACTCCTTTCTCCATTCACTTGGTTGTTTGGTAGGAATCCGCGGCGATGCGCGCTTGTGATTTTCATAATCTTGCTATGATTCATAATGTCATTTTTAAAAATCGCATTTTTTCCGTTGTCTTTTTGAAGATGAGTTTAAACAGTCCTCGCGTCACGTAAAGTTTATCGCCGATTATGTTAATCGGACTGTTTCCAATTTACAATTCATTATTTCCCTTCAAATAAACATCGAAGGGTATTTTCTCAAATTTGATAAGGTGTTGCATGTATCGCTAATAACTATCACTACCCACTACATAACTATCACTCCCATCATCATCGATATCATCGGTTGAAGCAATACCGTCTCCATCCGAGTCGATGGCAGATTTCATTGATTAATTTTCGCTATTCTCTCCCTCATCCTCATTTTTAAATAAATATCTATTTTTGAAAATGAAGCACCGACGTATGTCGCATCTTGCGTGCATTTTGTTTGGTGTACTTAAGCATGAAGCACTTTCGTACCTCTACGAGAAGCTAACGTCGAACTCTAGGTCTTGCGGCTCCCGCCAGTGTTCGGCACAGCTTTCGATGCGATGCTCTGCCACATTCAGAGGTAGTTTCCGTACGCTGCATCGAAATGCTGGAACAATATCCCACCGCCAATAAGGACCTGCAAAATTTACATAGTTTTAGAATAAAACTTAAACATTTCCTATTTGAAAGCCAAAAAAAGCAAAGGGTCAAAGAGGGAGGTATAAACACGATACGAGTATTATTTAGTATTAATTAGTAGGTATGATTTATTTCACACATGGAATTTTTAATTTGTACTGGAATTGAGAGCACAGAACATTTGTATTCAAATTAGTTAATTATTTCCTTGCTAGTATTAAGTACCTAGTTTTTTATAATCTTTAAGCCGATTTCTTTTTACTTTTTTTCTTTCTCTTTCTCTTCTATTCGTACCTTACTTACTACAATCCTGCTTTAGTGGTTAGATTGTCCGTGGCATCACCGACCGGCTCTGACGGAAGACCAGCGTTGGTTGTAAACTAGCCAGCATTATGCTGAGTCAGGGTCCGTTTTGCGACACACAAGCTTGATATAGAAATTTAGTATCAGAAATTTAGAATTATATATTAGTGTTAGTGCCTGACTCGCAAATAAATCTTATTCTATTCTATTATATTCTATTCATCCTCTTCCTCCTGCTCCTCCCCCTTATCCACATCTTCCTTTTCGACATCCAGTGACTGTGGCTGCTGCTGCTGCCGCTGCTTTTGGTAAATAAAAAACTTACTCAATTTGGAAACAGCTGAAGCATATAGATGCGCAGATGTACAGTAGTCCAATGTCGAGAAGAGACAAATAATGACGTTTGCTAAGAATATGTAAATAACCACAGTAATAAAGAACTTTGACTTTGAAGAACTTTGACTTTGACTTTGACTATGACTATAATACAGTTGGTAAACCATTATGGGTTGGTAAACCATTATCAAAATCCGTTGCCCATACTAACAACATGCATTCGCTAACCACAATTGTAAAACACAACCGCAAACAGGGCTGGTCTAGAACCCCCATATATATTACTATATATACCCCCTACTGACAGGAATTCCAAATTTTCGAAACGCATCACAATAGGTCGAAACGGGATATGACGTCAAATGTCACGGCCACGAGTAGGGCGCGGCCTCAGATGAATCAAACTCTCATAACTATAGAATAACATTATAATTCATATTTATAACTATAACATTTAGATACAGTGATAAAAAGTCAAAGTGATCTTCACAACAATACAAACATGATGTTGGTGATACTTTATGTCTTCCCATTATTTTTCTCAAACATGCAATGTAATGTCGTCATTACGGCTTGGAAGTATCACGTTTCGGGCCGCACAACTCGAGAGAACTGTAAACGAATTTCATACCAAATTGCACGCCTAGGCCAGGAAGTATTTTTTTCAAATTTTATGATCAGAGCAAAATCCATCATCGGGCGCACGGAACTTCCGACTAGTAGTATTTTTAAATTTCAATTAATTTTTTCTCAAACATGCAATGATATTTCGTCATTACGTGCGTTATAACAGGCTTGGAAGTATCACATTTCGGGCCGCACAACTCCAGATAACTGTAATAGTACATTACTGCAGAGACAAGTAAGTAAGCCATCCTGGACGAGTATGATTTAGCCGGCCGAGCCGAAAGCGAGGTCCGGCTATTATGGTCGAGGCGTGTATAGTGCTTTGCTCAAAAATATGTTTATTGTAAATATTTTATTTTATTCGTCTTTTTATTCTGTTAGTATTGAATTCATAATTCATAATAAGTATCAAAATAGTAAAAAATACAAATGAACTGAGTTTGCCGCCATTTTACTTCGTGCAATATAAGCGCAATTCGGACACGTCAACCTCTATGGTACCTCCTTTTTATTAAAGGCCATTGACTGCCAATAACCTCCTTAGCTTATCTTTGAAAAAAAAAATTGTTCTATATTTAAATATTATGATATGTAATGGGATTTCATACTTACTTACTGGGCACTTTTTCATTTTCCTGGACTCTTGTAAAAATTGCCACTTTCGGATACTATCTTCACAGATGTTATGGCAACATTTCATACTATTTTTGAGAAAAGGAGTTTTAAACAAAATTGCAGGATTAGTAGTATTTTTAAACTTGAATTGTTTTTTGAGTAGTTTATCTTTGCAGAAAAAAGTAGTTCTATATAAATATTATGATATGTAATGGGATTTCATATTTACTTACTGGACACTTTTATAGTTCTATATTTAAATATTATGATAATATGTTATGGGATTTCATACTTATTTACTGGAACCTTTTGCATTTTACTGGACACTTCTAAAAATTGTCCAGGATGAGTCACTTTCGTATACTATATTCACAGATGTTATGGGAACATTTCATACTATTTTTAGTACATTACTGCAGAAACCAGTAAGTAAGCCATCCTGGACGAGTATGATTTAGCCGGCCGAGGCGAAGGCGAGGTCCGGCTACAATACGAGGCCAGGATGGCACTTATGGTCGAAGCGTGTATAGTGCTTTTCTCAAAATTATTGTGAATATTTTATTTTATTCTTCTTTTTCTTCTGTTAGTATCAAATTTCTAATTCCTAATTAGTATCAAAATAGTAAAAAATACGAATGAACTGAGTTTTCCGCCATTTTACATCGTGCAATATAAGTGCAATTCGGACACGTCAACCTCTATGGTACCTCCTTTTTATTAAAGGCAATTAACTGCCAATAACCTCCTTAGCTTATCTTTGAAAAAAAAAAGTTCTATATTTAAACATTATGATATGTAATGGGATTTCATACTTACTTACTGGGCACTTTTGCATTTTCCTGGACACTTGTAAAAATTGCCACTTTCGGATGTAGCTAAAGTACCATCCATATTTCATTAAGCGACATAACAGCCTGAGGAAAACACAAACTTCCAGGCCCAAAGGTTTACTATCCGTTCAAACACTCTAATAATAATTCTTATCTAGTAAAAAGTCTAAATTTGCAAAAAATATGAGAATATTAGCTAATCGCGTTGGCTAATTATCTAATTATTTAAATGAATAAACATGTTTTGAGTATGTACCAAGCATCATAATTTAAAAGCAAGGTGATCCCATGCTTTTTCATCAGTCTTATTCGGCTAGCCCACAACCAGTGTCGTTAGTAAGATCCAGGTCAATAGAGTGATTACTTTAAATAGTCCTGTCATGGTGAACTTACCTGTACAAGAGAAGGTATTTCAAATGCCAAGAAGCCATCACTTATGGGGTTCCAGACTGGGGAGGAAGGACCGCGATGCCGCCAAAAGGAAGCTGGAGCCAACTTCGCTGGATGAGCTGGACTTATTGGCAAAAAAGGCTACGGAGTTAGCGAACAAGACTGCACCATCGCCTGATAATATGAAAACGGTGGTGAGGTTGCTGAGACAGCAATACAATATGGTAAGATTTGGAGGTGATAATATTGTATACAAGTAATTTGTTATTCGATACATCATATTGTGAGGTGTTAGAGTAAAGCCTATTTCCAGAAAATTAAACCCTATAGTACCCTATCCGAATGTTTATGGGTTTCGATTTATTTAGGGTCTTGCTACAAACAAAACTCCAGTTAAACACTTGTTGAAAGATAAAAATGAATGGGATTTGAGGTTTGTTTTGAGTTTAAACTATGTATATTATTTTTGTAGCAACACGTCTAAAGTGTTGAAGATGAGTTTTGTTTGTAGTAAGACACAAAATAAATCGAAAACCATAAAAAAAGTTTAAAACCTAAGTTTTAAACTTTTTTTTTAAAACTTGCCAAACTCTGCCTATTGAATACCATCGGCGTTGGTAAACGCCACTTGTCCATTACAGGTTTTAAATTTTATTACTATGGCTTAAAGTTCAAAATCGCGACCCGTCCCAACTACCCTCGGATATTGAGAGGTAATAACGAATACCCAATTAGTAAAATTAGTAGTAGTAAGTTATAAACGAACAATAACGAAAAAACCAAATTAGTCTGGGAAACTTTTTGGCTGTAGTTTGTTAACTAAAATATCAATTGTCCTGTGGATTAGCACAAAGAAAAAAAGTTGCTCTTAATTTTAATTTATCAAATGCCCATGATGCCCATCAAAATCGCTGCTGTAAATTTGAAAATTGTTTTAAATTTTCTATGCTACAGCAGCTATTACCATTTACTATCCAAGCCAAAAAAATGTGTATAACTAAGCGTACAAATTGGTACAAATTTAAAAACTTACATGTCTTGGCTTTCCATTTTAGATAAATGTTTACACAAACTTTAGATCAACCCTAAATTATTATCAGCCAATTAAACCCACAATACCCCACCCTGAAACTAATGGGGTTCGTGTAGTTTAGATTTTTTACTTATTTCTATTTTTCCAAAATTTGGTTATTAATTACGAAAAAAATATAATACTTTGGGTAACTTTTTAACTGTCGTTTGCTAGCTTACATATGAATGAATGATTCTGCTTAATGGCTTTAAGTACAAAAAAAAATGTAGTGACCCCATCAACTCACGTGATGACGAATGTAAATCTCATTCTAGGTACGGTGATTTTGTCAAAAACAATTATCGCATTTTGACTTACAAGTTATTGAAATTACTTCTCTGGTTTATCCAACGTGGTAAAAATGTTTACGCTTGCTGTGAAACAAAATAAAAAACCGGTCAAGTGCGAGTCGGACTGCGCACCAAGGGTTCCGTACACGCTGTCAGTACCCTATTATATTTAATGATGACGTCTTTGTTTACAAATGTCCCGGGAAAACAAAGCTCAAAACTATGTATTATTTAATTTCATTCAATTATTTCTTTCATTTCATTTCAAGTTCTACAGCATAAATAGAGACGCAGTAATTTATGAATTAATATTTAAAAGCTGTTGTCTAGTGAGAAGTCTTTGTACTTAATTAAAGCAGATTTTTAACAATGACCTTTCCCCCCAGAGCGTAGTATTTAGTAATAGATTTATTTATTAATTAATTATTATCATAAGAGTTTGTGCCATTACAGCGAGCCAAGCGGCACAAACAATAAATACAATGCTTTTTACAATATTTACATAATAAAATTCATATGGGATAGGCTAGCCCCCTGTCACGCAAAATGGAGTATAGAATAACTGACTAAAATAGTGGACAATTGTGCCCCTGCTAGCCCGTATGGGAAAAGGCTATGTTAATAATTATCCAGCTAGATTAACCTGAATATGGTCAGGTCGAGATCAATGCACTTCCCCTGCGTGGTTTCGGTAAGAATGGAGATGAAAAGATTTTGGTTGCAATAGCAATGGAGTAAAATCGTAATAACACACTGTTTTTAGATTTATGTCTTTATTTGTGCTATAAGACCTTGCTTCGTACCAAATTTCATGATTCTAGGTCAACGGGAAGTAGCCTCTAGGTTTTGATTCCCTTGCGAATATCAAGCAATTTCAGAAAAATTGAGACATATGCGGTATCTTTTGATTGCGTTTAATTTTTTAACAACTTTAAGACATCACTGACTTGAGTAATCGATATTAATTTCAGCTTTATACCTCCATGCGATTCTGAGAAAAAGTCTTAAGAGACGGTGAGACAGACAGACAGACAGACATAAATTTACAGTTTTCGGATTTTTCCCTTTACTTGTGCTATACGACCTTCCTTCATTTCAAATTTCATGACCCTAGGACAACCGGAATTACCCTGTAGGTTTTGATTTCCTTGCGAGTTCCACGCGAGTTCTTACAAATTCAGCAAAATCAGCAAAATTATGACATAATATCGCGGTATATTTTGATTGCGTGGACCTAGAAGTTTAATTTTTTCACAGCTCCAAGGGATAGAAGACTTGAATAATCGATATTAATTTCAACATGATACCTTCACGCGTTCCTGAGAAAAGGGGTCGTGACAGACGGACAGACAGACAGACGGACAACAAAGTGATCCTATAAGGGTTCCTTTTTTCCTTTTAAGGTCGCAACCCTAAAAAGTGATTGCAATTGCCACGTTTGTATGGATCAGACCCACGCATCCTTATAGGAAAAAGGTGTTTGTAAATTTAATACTACATAGTCAGGTCATAAGTTCTGTCACATGTGCAATATGAAATAATTCAGACATGTTTATTATTTATGTAAACATTTATATAGCAAAATGATCTTAATAAAACATAGATTCTTATGGTAATAAAGTTTATTCAAAATGACCCCCGCGATTTTGAATACAGGCCTTTATTCTGCGCGGCCAGTCGTCTATCGCAGCACGAAGGAGGTCCATGTCAATATCGGCGGCTGCCTTAATCAAGGATGCCTTGAGTGACTCCAAATCAGGATGAGGCTTTGAGCAGGCCTTTTCCTCCAAGTGTTGCCATATCTTGTAATCTAACGGACTCAAATCTGGACTGGAGGAGGGCCAGTCTTCGTGCCGGATGAAGTCGATTTCACGCGCTGCCAGCCAGTCTTGTGTGCTTTTCGCTCTATGAGCTGGCACAGAATCTTGTTGGAATACCCAGTGCCTGTTATTAAACATGGTATGAGAAACAGGTTCCACAAGGTTCTTGAGGACTGTATTTTGATACACAACTGCATTCGTTTTTACGCCTTTCTCACAAAAATGTACCTCAGTTAAGCCCCAATAAGAGACTCCCAACCAAACCATGAGCGAGGATGGAAAATTACCTCGTTGGACACGCGGAATACGGTTGCTCGCTTCTTCACTGCTGTGTGCGTACACCTCATCATTTTGTTTGTTGTAGCTCTCTTCCACGGTGAAAATTTTTTCATCCGAAAAAAGAATTTCCCGATGCTTTTTTCCCGCGTACCGCTTCAACAAAGCGCGGCATCTCTTCAGTCTCAGGTCCATTAAACAAGCGTCCAAACGATGTCCTGTTTTTCTTTGATATGCCCTAAGCCCTAAGTCTTCATTTAACACCCTTTTCACCGTGGTCCTGCTTAACCCCATCTGAAGGGCCAACAGTTTCTGCTTACGTATGGGATTTCTTTGAATTCGCGCCTTCACAGCTTTTATCACTGCTGGAGTCCTAACAGAGCGAGGGCGACCACTTCTTGACCTGTCATCTACACTAGAGTCTTCATTGTATCGTTTTATGGTACGATAAACGAATCTTTTGGTTATATTCAAATTTTTCAGTAAGTCGAAAATCTGAATTGGCGCGTAACCGCAACGATGCAACGCAATAACTGCGACACGGTCTTCTTTAAGTGTCCACTCCATATTTAAAAATTAGGAAAATTCTAAAAAGTACACATTTTTATTTTCACGAAAAATTCGAAATTCGAATTCAATAAACTTTTTTGTGGCCAGCGTTCTAAATTCAAAAGTTTTTATTGTGTGACAGAATTTATGACCTGACTGTGTATATTGTACGGCGAAACCTTCGTAGCAACTGGGAGAAAAAAGTTATTCCATTAAATTCTCCAAACAAAATTATATTTCTTCCTTCTAGGGTACTCTCCATCTACTTTACAATTATTGCAATAACTATTTTTGCAATCGCTAATAAAACAAGGAAGTTTTAATAAATTTGTACGCTCAGTTCCTTATATTTTTTGCTACATCGCTGTTATGATTGTAAATTTGTATAAGTTTCCTTATTACTGCATCAAAATAAAGAGTGATTTCTGTTCTTAAAGCTATCCCACAGAATCATTCATTTGTAGCTAACAAAAGTCAAAAACTTACCCCATTTTTTTTTTGTAATTATAGTATTATATAGTATTACTGCCGCGGTACATTAATTCTTCACAGCGCGGTCGGCGGCATTACAGCCTTTGATGGACAAGCTTTAATAATTGCCTTTATAGCGCGGACAGCAAAGGCTGCAATGATGACCAAGCTTAACCCTTTAAGCCCTGGTGACGCCACTGTGGTGCCACTGTGCCGTTATAGGTTAAGAATTTTATTAAAAATGATTGAAGCATGAGGTTCAAAATCGCTATGCCTCATAAACAGGTCCAAGGCCCGAAAAGTTAAAGGCTAAAGGCCCAGAGCAGCAGCAGTGCAGTCATTAAGGACCAAGGATTGTATAGTGTTTTACTCAAAAATTGCAAGTAATTTAATTTAATCATCAAGAATATGGAAAATTTTATAAACATTTGCACCGCGCTGCGTGTTTGGTTCTTCCCCGCGTTTTTTTTTTTTTCTAGGCTTTCACAGCCTGGATTTTCATAGCCAATTCTGAATAAAGTGAAATAAACAAACATTTGCAAACAGGCATATACATGCTTCAAGCCCCACAATAGATACCCTGTGTCGTGGGAACCAGAAACAGCTGTGTCACACACATAAAAACATCCAAGACCTGTTTTTTTTTATCTGGATCACCAACCAGATCGAACCTGGGACCTCTCGCATGGTAGGCAGAGCCACAACCGCAGCGCTACGGAGGTCGTAATTTTTTATCCTTGACCATGTTTGAAACAAAACTCGACAATGATGGATTTTCACAGGAAATTGCTGGTAGCTAAAACTCACCAGCAATTAATTTCCATACAACTTTGCTGACATTCAAGTACCGCGGCTAGGTCGAATTTACTCAACGATGGTTGTCAAAATAATGAACACATTATAAGCATTTTTGAGTAAATAACTTCATGCCAAATTAAGGGGAAAATTTAACCTGCATCTCCTACGTGAGAAGTAAGCGTGAAACCCTCATGACCACGGAGCTTCGAGATTCGGAGATTTGAATGTACTGCAGTTGAAGGCATTTCCTTATGATGGTTGTTGTGGGTGATAAAATACAAAGCTAAATCTAGCTAGGTACGCTTTATACAGAGCGTCTATGTTTCTCTTTCCGGCCTAACACTACATAATAAAAAGTTCTATAAATATTACATACGGCCACTTGAATTGACTTACTCAAATTGACCGAAAATTGTGCAAAAATTAACGCTATTCCATACAATATTAAACTTTGATATCAAAACTGCATCGATTTTGTTGTATATTTGATATAGCGAATATTGGGATTACTTTTATAATATCTTTAAACTAGAACGTAGAAATAAAAAGAATCCAGTGAATATTTTAAATACTTTATTAATTTATTGTTACAGGAATTCAAGCTTGTCTGCTGCAGCCAGGATTGTCAGAAAAATCATCACCAAGATGAAATCTATGCCCCCGAAAGATGATAGGCATTTTATAATATGTACCCACATATTTACATTTAAGAATTACTACAAGTAGACACGTTAGAAATAATAATATGGAATTTTCAAATTATCTGTCTGATAACAACAATATCTAAATTTAAATTAATTTATACAGTATATGTTAAATAAATAATACGAATATCACATTAAGTTTGTTTGTAACCGTTAGTTTACAAACGCACGTTTGTAAACTATCGATAAATTTTAAACTGAACAGACTGCTTACAATTTAACGAAATAGTTTTCGATAGTTATATTATAAAATATCGTAAAGTGTTAGCCGCGGAGTGCACCTTGCGCGATGATTGGTTGTCTTCGTGCTGAAAATAAGCTATATAATAATTATTAGTAAAAATAAGTGAACATTTTGTGATAAATAACTGTTAGCCTCCGAATTTTAACACTAACAGTTATTTATTAGGTTACAGGTACCTATTTTTCGTGAATAAATAATTTTTCCTGATGATATCTGTTTTATATTATTTTTACAGCTATATTCAATCGACAATGCCGCTGGTAGGTACAAAAATCAAAATATCAAATATCAAATAATTTATTTCGCAAAGCTTACATAGTAATTACAGTAGTTGATGGGGCATCCTTCATCATCCAAGTACCTGTGCCAGGATACCCCGCTCTTCCATATAATACATAAAAAAATTGTTTGCGACAATTTTAGACTAAAAGAAAAAGAAAAGAAAACTTCTTAAATTAATAACAGATTCGTTACAGTTACATTTAATCTCGGAACTTTATTATAAAACCTAACATAATGTATTTTACTATATATATATATATATATATATATATATATATATCTACTATATATATATATATATATATATATATATATATATATATATATATATATATATATATATATATATATATACATAGTAAAATACATATATAAACATATACATTTATATATAGAATTAGTAAATAAAAAGATCAATATTCAAATGCCTACAAAATAGTAGCTCACAAAATTCACTCAATAACTTTAAACAGCTCCTCCACTTCTTCATAATTTAAGGTCAATAACCACTCGGTGGCTCTCCTCTTCATTTCGTATAACAGCAGCGGGTAAATGTTAAGTTTACTTTGTTGTATATACATAGTCAGGTCATAAGTTCTGTCACATGTGCAATATGAAATAATTTAGACATGTTTATTATTTATGTAAACATTTATATAGCAAAATGATCTTAATAAAACATAGATTCTTATGGTAATAAAGTTTATTCAAAATGACCCCCGCGATTTTGAATACAGGCTTTTATTCTGCGCGGCCAGTCGTCTATCGCAGCACGAACGAGGTCCATGTCAATATCGGCGGCTGCCTTAATCAAGGATGCCTTGAGTGACTCCAAATCAGGATGAGGCTTTGAGCAGGCCTTTTCCTCCAAGTGTTGCCATATCTTGTAATCTAACGGACTCAAATCTGGACTGGAGGAGGGCCAGTCTTCGTGCCGGATGAAGTCGATTTCACGCGCCGCCAGCCAGTCTTGTTTGCTTTTCGCTCTATGAGCTAGCGCAGAATCTTGTTGGAATACCCAGTGCCTGTTATTAAACATGGTATGAGAAACAGATTCCACAAGGTTCTTGAGGACTGTATTTTGAAACACAACTGCATTCGTTTTTACGCCTTTCTCACAAAAATGAACCTCAGTTAAGCCCCAATAAGAGACTCCCAACCAAACCATGAGCGAGGATGGAAAATGACCTCGTTGGACATGCGGAATTCAGTTGCTCGCTTCTTCACTGTTGTGTGCGTACACCTTATCATTTTGTTTGTTGTAGCTCTCTTCCATGATGAAAATTTTTTCATCCGAAAAAAGAATTTCCCTATGCTTTTATCCCGCGTACCGCTTCAACAAAGCGCGGCATCTCTTCAGTCTCAGGTCCATTAAACGAGCGTCCAAACGATGTCCTGTTTTTCTTCGATATGCCCTAAGCCCTAATTCTTCATTTTACACCCTTTTCACCGTGGTCCTGCTTAACCCCATCTGGAGGGCCAACAGTTTCTGCTTACGTATGGGATTTCTTTGAATTCGCGCCTTCACAGCTTTTATCACTGCTGGAGTCCTAACAGAGCGAAGGCGACCACTTCTTGACCTGTCATCTACACTAGAGTCTTCATTGTATCGTTTTATGGTACGATAAACGAATCTTTTGGTTATATTCAAATTTTTCAGTAAGTCGAAAATCTGAATTGGCGCGTAACCGCAACGATGCAACGCAATAACTGCGACACGGTCTTCTTTAAGTGTCCACTCCATATTTAAAAATGAGGAAAATTCTAAAAAGTACACATATTTATTTTCATGAAAAATTCGACATTCGAATTCAATAAACTTTTTTGTGGCCAGCGTTCTAAATTCAAAAGTTTTTATTGTGTGACAGAACTTATGACCTGACGGTGTATAAACGGATTGCTTTTTATATTGGTGCATAGCAAATGTTGTTTTAACACTACAGGAATCAACTATATCATTCCTTCTTTTGCTTGTGGGATTGTATGACAATGATTTATGTTTTTGCATCAGTAAATTTAGTATGTACAGCTTTCTCACCGTAAGTAATTTTGAAATACGGTATAGGTCTTGCGTAGGAAATCTATAGGGCTTAAAGTACATGACCTTTAGTAAGGATCTCTGAGCTCGTTCTAATTCAAGGAATTTTACTTTTGTAGCGCCTCCCCAAATGTAAATGCAGTATGTTAAAATTGATTGCCCCAGTGCTAAATAGATTTGATTTAGGAGTGATCTCCGTGACGTGTTTTAAGTTTTTAAACATGTAAATAAGTTTTCTTATTCTACTGGTTGTTAACTCAAGATGTTGATGCCAAGATAGTCTTACACCGAGGTATTTAGTAAAGGCAACTTTTTCGATGGATGGACAGTCACAGTTATTACGCAAACAATTACAGCCGTGGATTCTAAGGTTAGACGTTTTAGGTTGTGAGCTGTTATATATACCAAAGCAAATATAATTAGTTTTTGAGGTGTTTAGTATTAAAAGGTTTTGTTTTAGCCAGGTATAATTTTTTGATAAGCCAGCCTCAGCTACACTATATACAGAATCCCAGGGCCTTCCTGTAAATACCACAGCTGTGTCATCAGCAAAGGAGAATATGTGACCTTGGTTAATTTTATAGTTACACAGATCATTTATATATATTAGGAATAGTGGGACCCAGGACACTTCCCTGCGGGACTCCATAGGTCACATATAGGTCTTCACTAATATAATCTCCTATTTTTTTTTTACAAATACAAAATACAAATCGTCGAAATTCCAGTTATTGTTGGTCAAGAACCATTTAACTACCATAGAATTACAAAAGTATTACAGTGGGCAAGGTGACCTAAGTAAGAAGATGAAAATGTTGGAATGGACAAGAAAAAAATCTGTGATGCGCCAAAGTGTCATGAAATTAATAGATGAATATAATTCAGCAATATCTAGAAAAGGCAGCCGACAAATAAAAAACCGTTTTTTTTATTCTTTTTTTTCTATTTTTTTTCTTTTATTACCATACCTACGGAACTTAATGCAATTAGTAGTTATTAATTTTGTATATAGTATATAGATTGATCTCAAACTACTTTATAGTAGACTTATGTCTATACTAATCGAGGAAATTTCATCCAATAGCGTTTGTCTTCAGTGACAATCATAATAAAATACTCAATAAACGTTCTTTATTTAAGTCCTATAACTATTAGTTTTCTAACTCTATGGACACAGAACAAGCTACCGCCAAGTCCGACCAATCAGGCACCAGTATAATGCCAGTTCACACTTTTACGGTGTGACACGGATAGTTTATAAACTATCGAAAATTATTACGTTAGATTGTTGAAATAAGTCTGTTGAGTTCAAAATTTATCGATAGTTTACAAAATGACGCGATAGATTATAAACTAAAGGTTCTCACAATGTTACGGTGACACATAATACTAGTAGGTTTTATATTAGATTAGATGCTATCAAAATGCTATTAAAGCAGAATAATAAATAACTAACTGTACGAATTTTAATCGAATTGATGCCATATATATACCTACAACAAAGTTGGTAAGGATATAGTAATATTAGACATAGATGTATATATAATCTCACATTACGTACATTCGCATGATTTCTGTAAATACTTATATTTTTTATGAAATCGTGTTAGGCATTTGATCGATATAAAATCCTTCTCGGGTTACTTTACCAAAATACTAATTAAGTGTTAAAGTAGGCTAGATTTGACTTTTAACTCGCAACTATTGGAGCTTGGCTTTGCTTGCTTAGCCGAAATACGAATAAATTGCGAAACCTGTAACGAACATCGAAACGAAACATCGCAAATCGGCCAAATCCATCTTTCCTAACCGTAATCCTACCACATCCATTTTTTTAAAACGTATTATTTCCGACTTCTGAAATCGTGTCTAAAAGCGTCGCGGCCTTTTTAAAGTCCTTCTTAAATTCCTAACTGGCGTCCTAAATCGTGGGGGAAAAACAGTGCCTCTGTCATTCCTTATAGAAAAAAAATACAATAGCTATTAATACCAAGAAACAATTACACGTTTAGTGCCACTCTAGTGGCTGCCAAAGAGGTTCTCACCACAAAGCGGCGACTCCGGACGACATCAACCACGGCATCAGCATAACAAGCCGATTTAAGCCGGATAAAGCAGGCAACTAAAATGCCTGCCCGGATTCTATTCAACCCAGGTTCTGTCGTGATATCGTCATTAAACTCAAACTCTTTATAGTGAGAAATGTTAATAATGAAGAATGGTGCAAACTCCATTACTTTTATCGATAGCAAGAAAATGTAGATATCTAAATCTTTATTTTGTTCTCTAGCTTGGTTCGCAGTTCTTTTGAATTTTTCTCCTGTTTCTAACGATCCTTCTGAAGATCGTAAATAATTACAATAAGTTCTTCCTTTGACTTGCCTTCGAATACTCTAATACTCTCCGTGGAATACTTATATAGTCTAAATTAACGTGAAATTGAGTTTTTGGTGCTAAATTGGTGTTATCAGGAGTATTGTATAAATTATAGTTAAAGAGGTTTATCCAGTGCAGGTCTTCCAAACTAATAGATTTCGTTGCCTGCTATTGGCTCTGTTTAATGGATTCTCGAGGCATAACACCTGGTTATAGAATGTATTTCTAGACCACGAACCTTTTCTGAATATGACACTCTCATTTGAATAATTTTGTAAAACTTCACATGTACAGTTAAGCAAAATTTCAAGACAATCGAAGTTTTGTGGCGGCCTTTCCTGAGAATCAAACCTATATGATGATGATTTATTAACTATTATATCAGATATGTTGTCATGTGGAGAGCTAAAAGGGTTTGTCGAGAGAAGAGCACGTTGGCTTCTAGAATTTCTTTTTTAATATTCAGCATGCATTTAGGATTTTTCAGGCTGCTCTTCTAGTGGATGCTTTCTTGGTGGCTTCAGACGTCATTTCTTTCACGGTGAAGGTAATTTGTACTTGCAAATGCCTATTTTTCTGTTATCTTTACTATTTTAAGAATTTTAGAGAATACCATTTAGAGAATACCATTTTTCATGTGGTTGCTCGAAGTTGTCAAAGTCTTTTAGGGTTACTTGACCTAGATTTTTTTTTTAGTGTTTACCTTGATTTCTATTTGTGTCGTATTCCCGTGCTTCGATATCGGCACTTCATATGTTTCATACCACTCCACATTCTTCGTAGATGTGTATTTCACAGAGGTTTCATACAATACTTTTCCTAGGCCAATGGTAGTGAAACAGTTGCTAGAATCTTGAATATTTTTGGTGATTACTTAGTTTGTTCACTTTTACTTTGATATTATGTCGGAACCCACAAAGTAGCCATCGCAAAATCATGACATTCGCTGATTATTTTATCACTTTAACTTAGATGTCACCAATTTACTCAGCACTCTTCTACATGCCTACCGAAGGATAATTAAACTTGTTGCATACCGAAGGGAAATACTGAAGGAAAATAAAATCAAATATTTCATCTCACTCTTTTAACTCTAGAAAGAAAGAAAGAAAGAGAAGTATAACTATAAGGGTGTCTGTACCTACAATGACCTACATATCCATCACGACGTACGTAGGTAAACCTTGCACCACGAATTAAGAGCGCTGGGCGACGTGGCGAGAATTACTGCGCATATGTACAGGTATTGAAAAGTGACTACTGCACATTCAAGGCTCATAACGTGTGGCGCGACGTATATACAAGTAGTGTTTGCCTCATCCGAAATTAATGTTATTTTAAATTAATAATAGATAATACCTCCCACCGAATCCCGCTATGAGGCATAGCGATTTTGTACTCATATACCATAGTGATAAAATTCAAAACCTATCATGGGCAAATCACGTACATGTATCTCTTCGAGCCTTAAGAGGATAAATTATAGCCTAGCTAGTGATAAAGCTTAAGGCGATGAGTATTATCAAATGCCCATCTTTGAAGCGCTATCCTCATAAAAGAGACATTTCCCAAATCCCGAAAAAATCTATGTTATGCAGACATCCTTTTTTCTTAAATATTGTAGTTTGAAAACATTATATGTCTATGGTACACGGAAATTTTGTATACGGAAAAAAACGGTCAAGTTGGGGTCGGACCTGCGCACCAAGGTTTCTGTATGAGCTATGTCAACAATCGCACATTAGGCAGTACATTATGCATAGTGTGTAGATATTTAACTAGGCCAACCGAGATAACTTTATTAGAATAACTATACAATAAAAGGCATTCTCAAAGCAGCAGTCGTTGAGTTTGGAATCAACCAACATTACCTACATATGACGACCCGAATGGCCGAGTCGGCAGTGACGCTGCCTACGAAACCAAGGGTCCCGGGTTCGAGTCCCGGTGGGGGCCAATATTTGTTTGATGAGAACGGATGTTTGTACCCTAGTCATGGTTGTTTATCTATCTAAGTATTAATATTTATCTATATAAGTATGTGTATCGTATCCTAGGTATCCAGGGAATCCTAGTTTGGGGCTAGATCAATGTGTGTAAATGGTGTCCAAGGTATTATTATTATAAGGTATTATATACTGTACACACACTACAGTTTTTGGTCCTTCAAACTAAAATAAGGACCTCGCGCGCCGTGAAAATTATCCGTCGTGTGAAGTTTCAGCAACCAGCACATCAGAGCCCAGCCATCGCGACAGCGTTCTGGGATACAGCATCAGCCAGCAACAGTCCTACACACCGGCAGGACACACAACGACAACCTGGCACACAAGTGGGACACCAGCATACAGCATTCATAATTTTCAAGCACAAGTACCAGTTCTGCTCACAATACTAGACCTTCGCAACAGAGAATAAAAACACAAGCGAAGCATTATCGAAGAACAGAAGAAAAGCAAGCAATTTTAACTCTTTAGCGCATTATGGAGAGTCTATTACAACCAGAAATACTTGAAAACATCAAGTTATTAGACAGGAACTTCGGAAAGGATTCCCAGGTCCGAAAGACGCGGGATTACCTACGTGAGCGTTTGGATAAATTGGACAAACTTTTTACCGAGTTCCAAGCCAACAATCAGAAACTACAAGTCTACGAAAACGAAATCGAGCCGTACTTCGCGGAGAAGCAATTCGAACAAACACGAAAATATGTTGACTCCGTTGGCAACAAGAATGCAAGATTCCCGCCGGCACCAGAGAAGGATTTCGTACCTCTTCAGCCGCTGGCGCAGAAATCTGACGTTTCTGCGATCAAGCTAACCATACCCTCAGGACCGACGCCATCCTCCGGAACTTCGAAGGCGCCGGATAAAGTATCGGACCTGCTGTCCATGCAGCAAACCAACTTCAGGGCATTCAGTAGAGTCGTAAGGAGTTTGAAGGTAGAAGTCATTCGCGACAAATGGGAATTGGAAGATGAGCTCAAGAACCTACAGAAACATTGGAAGACTATAGACCCCCTACACCTACAGATCGACAACACTTTGCAAGGATCGAACGATTAATACGATCAGCAGTTCTACTCGTTCGAAGACTCATACAAAAACATCAAGAGATCTTTGAATTTAAAACTAGCATCAACGGCCCATTTGGAGCAGGCAACGCCTAAGCTGGACATACCAATTATCACAGGCAGACGCTGTGGCCGACATTTCACCACCTCTACATTGAAACAATCCACAATAACAATGGTCTAAGCAAGAGCCAGAAAATGCAACATTTGAAAGGAAAGCTGAAAGGAGAAACAGAGCAACTCATTCAGTGCGTGCATACGTCATCAGACAACTACGATACGGCAAGGAGCCCACGCCACCACAGCTGAAGCAAACCGCTCATCATCCAGGATTCAACAAATTCGGGAATTATGGAAAGTATCCAAAGAAGGAATACCAGGCTTATACATCGCAGACAACCAACAAAGTCTGTCCATTATGTAATCAGAACCACTCTCTGTTTCTATGCGACAAGTTCAGTAACAAGGACGCATATGGCAAATTGAGGTTAGTAAGGCAACTGAATGTTTGCCAAAACTGCCTCTACAAGCACTCTAATAACCAGTGCACTTTGTTAAAACGGTGCCGAATCTGTCAGCAAAATCACAACACATTACTGCATGATGCAATTTGCAAACGAAGTGTCGTGCAACCTACTGCCGCGCGCCCCACATCAATGGAATCTAGCTCACCTACATTGCCGCAGACCAATGGAAACAGACAACACAGCGTAAACTACGTAGCAACCGACGATGAAGAGATCTTACTAACGACTGTAACAATCAAATTAATGGCTTCAGATGGATCCTACGTGACTATGAGAGGACTGCTTGATCAAGGAGCTCAGACTTCATTGATCTCCGAAAATGCCGCGCAGATGCTGGGATTACAACGACAACGTTTCCACGCATCGGTGTCGGGATTTGGAAATGGTTCGAAGCAAAGCAAGGGCATCGTTTCACTGAAAATCGAATCAATCTACGGCAATCATCAATTAATAACTCAAGCATTAGTTATCAACCGAGTAACCAACAACTTGCCTAACACGTCATTCGGCAAACGACAATGGCCACACCTAGCTTACGTACAGCTAGCCGATCCAGACTATAATGTGTCGCATCCTGTCGACTTCATCCTGGACGCTAGCGTTTACTCGGACGTCATAATGAGTGGTCTCATCAAAGGAGGTCTCACACAGCGCCCATAGCGCAGCAGACAAAGCTCGGGTGGATCCTGTCGGGAAATGAAAAGACATTTCATTGCCACGTCGTTATCAACTGCATAAAAGACTTATCGCAATATTGGAAGCTCGAAGATATTGGTGACACAACTGCAAACCTCACACAAGATGAACAGTACTGTGAAGAGCCTCTGAAATAATATAATCTCCAAACAGTAACCTACGGAACCAAGTCCGCGCCCTGGCTAGCAATGCGAACTCTAAAGCAGATATCTATCGACGGGGCCGAGAAATACCCACGAGCTACCGCGTCGCTTTCAACGTCATTCCACATGGACGATCTGCTTGAAGATGGACTGACAATCGAGGACACCAGGTGCATACAGCAAGAGATTATAGACCTCGTGAAAGAAGCAGGAATGAACATTCGCAAATGGTCCAGCAACTCCCCGGAACTTACAAAACATCTATCAGCAGAACAACTTGATACGCACTCAACTTCAAATGCGCCGACACAAGAAAAACACTCGGCCTGCATTGGAATCCGAGTATGGATACATTTACGTATCAAAACAAGTTTGATGACAAGGCAAACAACTCCGACACAATTCTTACAAAGCGGGCGTTGTTGTCAATCATATCAATTATCTTCGACCCCATAAGTTGGCTCTCCCCGCTGACGGTCAGAGCGAAGTTACTATTCCAGCGTACGTGGTCGGAGCAATCAGCAGAGTGGGATGCTCAAATATCCCCCGAATTAAACAACGAATGGAAGCAATTGAGAAAAGACTTCCAATGCATAGAAAGCATCAAAATACCGAGATACCTGGGCGACACGAGACACATTTCAGATTCACGGATTTTCTGACTCATCGGAAAAAGCATACGCGTGCGCTATTTATTTTGTATCGAAGAAGAATTATTATATATATAGAAGCTAATTACAGCAAAAACAAAATTGGCTCCAAGCAAGAACAAATTGACTCTGCCAAGAATGGAACTCTGCGGGGCGCTCCATCTATCGAGACTCATGATGAAGCTTACAGAGGGATTATCAGTTGATAACACACATATCTTCGCATGGACGGACTTAATGGTCGTCCTAGGCTGGATACATGGTGATTTAAGCAGATGGAAACCGTTCGTAGCCAACAGGATACAAACCATCATCAACATCCTTCCATCCACAAACTGGCATCATGTACAGTCCGAAGACAATTCAGCAGACTGTGCAACCAGAGGGCTCACAGTAGCACAGCTAAAGGATCACTCCTTGTGGTGGGAAGGGCCAAGATGGCTATGCAACTTCGACGCCAACATGTTGAAGAACAATAAGTATGAGGCCCCCACAATGGAAGCTAAAAGGGCACAACGTAATGTGCACGCAGCCTTACACCAAATAAATGATTTAGTAGTTGAATTACTAAATGAGCACAGTTCAGTGGGTCGCGTAATAAAAACAATAGGTTGGCTAAAACGTTACATTTCTTGGCTGCAAAATCAAAAACAAGCTATAAGTCAAGGTTACCTATCATCAGCAGAAATCGACGATGCCTACAAGTTGTTAAATAAAACGGCACAGTTGATGGAATTCGAAGAAAATTTCGATCGTCTAAGTGCCGGGAAAGATATCAAGAAAGGAACATCTCGCATCTCAGTCAATCAGCAAAACATCCAATCATCATTCCGAGTCACGGACGTCTCACCGAGCTTATAATACAGCAAGCTCATGCCATCATGAACCACGGTGGGCCGAGGCTAACGTTGTCTTATATCAGGGAGAAGTATTGGATACTTAGTGGCCTCCGGGAATTCAAAAGAGAGCTACTTTCGTAGCTCTCTTTTGACCAAGTTTTGCACCAAGTGTCGTCGCTACAATAAGGATAGGAACTCACAGATCATGGCGGCCCTGCTCAAGCCAAGAGTACCACCATTAAGGGCATTCAGCCATACTGGCGCGGATTTCACTGGGTTTTACAACATCAAGGCGAACAAAGGATGTGGAGTAAGGACACACAAGGGATACGTGGCGGTATTCGTGTGTCTCGCAACGAGCTTGTATTCGACCTTTCGACGCAAGGATTTCTGGCTGCGTTTCGTCGCTTCTGTGCACTACGCAGTACCCCAAGCCACATGTATAGTGATAATGGGACCAACTTTGTTGGGGCAAACAGACTCCTCCAGCAGAATATCAAGAAATCATGGCAAAAATCAACTAAAACCTACTTAGAAAAATAAGCGACCTTCAAATACAATGTTCGTTTCATTGTCCAGCATTTCCTTCTTCTGGCGGATTAATGGAGGCTGCTGTGAAGAGCTTCAAGCATCACCTACGGAGAGTCATGGAATAACAAAACCTCACATATGAGGAGTTCATCACTCTCCTTCAGCAGATAGAAGCCTGCCTCAACTCCAGACCCCTGGTCGAGCTAACGGTAAACCCGGAAGACGAATATCTGACGCCTGGACACTTCTTAGTTGGAGGTTCATAATTAGCCAAACCACAAATAGATCCTAACAACATGAACCTCACCACGAGGTGGCAATTCATTCAAAACATGTCAAGCAATTTTGGAAGAAGTGGTCCGCCGCATATTTGAACACTCTACAAACAAGAACAAAATGGAGAAAAGCAAGACCTAACCTTCAAGTAGATGATATCGTGCTTATACAAGAAGACAACATACCTCCCGGCAAGTGGCTCCTAGGAAGAATCATCGAGGTCCACCCAAAAAAGGATGGGCACGTCCGACGATGCGGACGGACACTCAAAACCAAGAATGATATTATGAAGAGACCGGTCATCAAACTATCGGTCCTTCCAACAAGAGAGGAGTATTCTCCTATTCTATATCCTCCTGCTATTGCAGTAGCCAACAACTACAAAAATCTATAAATAGTTACTCTCATCAGACAGCTATAACAATACAACAGCTGACCTACAAACAAATAAGCCGCGAAATCGCCGAGTCAGGAAACCTACGCGTAACTTCATATCAATGGCGGTTTTACTGTGTCTAACCATATTGACCCCAGCGACGAGCTTTTACAACGTTTCCGAGTTCAGTAAAAATCAAGACATACATTTCGAGAAGATGTACGACATGCATCTCATCAAAGACGATTCGAAACTGATCATCTATTACAATCTGTCTACATACTGGAACGGAATACTCGAAATCGAAGATTACGTCAGCATATTGAAAATCACCTACAGTTCGCGAGCAAGGCACAATCAAAACAATATAAAGGAATCATATTTCAATTGAAGCACGAGTTAGCAGAAATACAACACTACAACCGCATACTATGTTAAGGTCAAACTGAAAGGCGTCATAAAAGGGGTCTCATTAACGGGGTATGCTACATCGCAAACTCCCTGTTTGGCGTATCGGACGACGGTTTCGCGAGGAAATATGAGAAGGATATTGAAAAAATATCCTATAACGAGAACCACCTGCAAGACCTACTCAAGAATCAAACTACCGTAATAGAAGCGCAGTCAAACCTACTACACCGTAACGAAGCCATAATGAACAAGCAGTTCAGGATCATGCAGCAACACCTTCAGGAATTCCAGCTAGTAGAGCAACGATTGCGAGTTGAATACAGCGACGAGTTGTTCACACTATCAACACTTCTTACAGCCGAAATTATCATCTCTAATATAAGAAATGTTCAAAAAAACTCATCAATACGATCACAGAGCTCACACAAGGTCACCTGGACGCGCAATTGATACCTCCAGAGCAGTTGGAAGAGCAAGTCAACATCATTCACAGCAACTTGCCCACCGATTTGACGCTACCGGCCGACAAACAGAGGCTCGCAAACCTGTACAAAATAATGAAGGTGAAAGTCAAGGTAGGCCTAAGGTTATTTATCATCGAAGCGAAGATACCCCTCGTGAACAAGGAGCACTTTCAAGTTGACAGAATAATCAGCTTACCACACAAGGACCACATAGTTGAAACTATAGCTGTTTACATAGCATTCAATCTTCAAAAGGATCTTCTACTCTTACCATCAGAAGCAGATCCACGATCCCGCACAAGGACATCCAATCGCAGGATTTAACACCGCCGGCGACCACTGACAGACCGGGGACAGCACCGAGATACACGCAGAAGATGCGCAGGAGTCGCTCCGTTAGAATAGAGATACCAAATGTTAGCATATAGTAAACTTTAAAACACTGCGATAGTTTTTATGTTTTTTACCCTTTTATTTACATTTTTAATTTACTTGTTTACACTTGTTTAGTCCTTATTCATTTGAGTCGGCAGGATGTAAGAGCTATGTCAACAATCCCACATTAGGCAGCTATTTATGCATAGTTTGTAGATATTTAACTAGGCCAACCGAGATAACTTTATTAGAATAAGTATACAATAAAAGGCATTCTCAAAACAGCAGTCGTTGAGTTTGGAATCAACTAACATTACCTACATATACCGTACACACACTACAGTTTCCATACGCACTTGTAGAGAGCTGATATGTATGTATGACATGTATATGGAAAAAGTTCGTCCGTCACGGGAATACAGTCTTGGAAATTATTTCTGCTTTTCAATAGACCTTAAAACAGGGGTTTCTCACTTCGGTTGTATTGCGTAACACCAGAGAAACAAATACCTAAATAACGAAAAAAAGTAACAAAACCAGAAAAAAGAACGACCAAAATGTGCACACTGAAAATATATAGGAAACAAAACCGAAATATTATTAGAATCTCGAAAAACCTTCTCGATTCAGGCAAAACTTTATAAAAGTTGCAAAGTGAGTGACTGATGAAAAGTTCACCATAAACTAGGTTTCATATTATATTTTAGCAAGAGTTTCTACCGTGTGGTCGGGTGTAACAGAAATGCTTGGGTAGGTCCCTCGACTGGACCACAACATTTTCGTTGCACCCCGCCCATAGGCAATCCGAAGTGAAGATTGCAGTGGTTGACGTGGGAGTGGCAGATATCACCTCACCGACGATGCCACGTATTATGACTACAGCAGAAGATCCAATGACAGCCAGACCTGATCGTCAGAGGCAATAGGACGAGGGTATATTTGATTTGATTTGTTCCTATCTAGATCTGACCGGCTAAGGGCAGGCAATTCTCGTCGGCTGACAAACCTGGTGAGAGCAGCTATGAACTCGTCGCTGCTGAGTGATGATACCAGCTCCAGGTGCACCGCTTTCGTATATAGGCAGACAAAAACACACAGACAAGCTTTCATTGAATTAGCGTTTCGTAGCAATCTGCTTTTGATCAAGTAGGGGCCGGCGAAATCAGTCATTACCCTGGAGAATACTCGTGCCGCTGTGACTCTGTCAGCGGGCAAGTCATCCTTGAACGGTGCTTGAGCTGAAGCATGGAACCTGAGACATGATATGTCATGTGAGCTGTTATGAACTTTATTTTAAGTTGTGTCCGAAATTTCAACCACCCCAAATCGAGTTGCTATTTTACCGATACACGGGCCTTAAGCTTTCAAGGGCATTAACCTAGCAAATCGGCCACGCATTTTTTAACCTTAAAACTCAAAACTCAAAACTTAAATCATTTATTGCAAGTCGGCAAAATAATGCACTTTTACAAGTCTAACACTTACTTAAGTCTCGTATAGAGGGGAAAAAATAAAAAATAAATAAAATATGATCAACTAAACTAATGAGTACATAACTAATTATGGTTTAAGTTTGAAAAAGAAAATTTCCCCTTCAAGAAGTGATTCATGGCTGAATCTCGCACAGGAAAAAAAACTCCATTAACTCTACCAGTATTTTGGAATGGTCAGAGAAGATAGCACCAAGAAACTCTACAGGGATGTAATTTGTACAATTTTCGTCTTATATTTTTTTTATTAACGATATAAAAATTATCTAATCTAATGATAATATTATAACATCATATCCATAAGTGCCAATAAGATGTCTCAAAATGTCAATCTAACAAAATAAATAAATAAGAAGAAAGACAAGCTGTAATGAACATAACTTATGAGAAACCAGACTGGACCAGTCCCCCCAAGCAGCACCCGTTCACGAGTATGACTTGTGCACCAGCCATCAACCCTCTCGCCATATTTGAGGTAGGGGAGCAACACGCTACACAGAGCCGACGCAAGAAAAGTCATTTTAGTGAGCATGACCATAAACTCTGGTTTCTTGGTAACAGACTTGTATTCTATATTAAAACTAATAAATTATTATGGCTTGGTACTAGAGTCCAAACCCTATTAATACATTTCTAACACCATATGGTGTCGGTGGGATCTCGGAGGTTAAATAATGTTTAGTCGCCCTAGCAAACTATCATAAAGCTTCAGAAAAATAAGTTGTTCTTTATAATTGCCGGTGATCAGTTTTACTGTTTATCCTCAACTAACTACTTGAAAAGTTCCTGATTTAAATCTAGTAACAATGTAGGCAGCCGGAAATCGATAAGCAAACACGAAGTTAAGCTGTTGGACTTTCCAAAGTAGTATCCCAAGTCTTGTAAAATATTGACATTAGTGGAAGTTGAGGTGGACAGATGAGGCGATAAGATGATGAATTTTCTACTTAACAAGTTACTCAACTCTGACCCGAAACTAGGAGGGATGAATGGGCGATGACGATGATTAATGATGACTGAAGTTTTATTCTAATTATTCTAACCAAGGATAGAATTAAGGCCCCTGCTCAATATTGCACACAAGAAACTTTCAGATAACATTGTGTAGCATACTGTGATTTCGTAAAATATCCATATCGTAAATTTACGCGTGTAAAAACATCCGTCATATGTTAAGGCAGATGATCAACGGGATAAGTTAGTCGGTATAGAGTGTTATGACAGGATAAAAGACGTATGTGTAGATTGTTGATTCGAAGTACCCATTAGCTATCAACATATCAGACTAAATACACTAGATGCCTACCTACCTTATTCGATTCAATTAGATTTTTTTAATTTCGGATAACCCAGATTCATATTTTAATTGATAAATAAACTAAAGGGATGGATTAAGCTGACTATTCGACCACAGTGCATGAGGCTTTCTTTCTTGTTTGAAGTTATGTAAGTGTTTTTCCAGCGACACCAAATTGGAAAGTGTACTTACACTATCTGCAATAATGGACAGCATGGAGTTGGCGCCGCCGTGTACACGGTATATCAGGGATGCTATTATTGCTCTCTTTAAGTACAAGAATCTGATGTATAAGCTCTTCAGCAAACATTCCCGATGCACTGCAAAAAGGCGGCAGCCCCAACGACATCCTGACACCATTGTTATTTGTAAGACTTCTGCTTGTAACTGACCCACAAAGCACACGTGTAGAAGGACTGACAAAATGCCTTGACAAATGAATCGGTTGGTTACCAGCCGAAAGTATATTTTAAATATCCTCAAATGAAGTAAATCGACATTCTCTGTGTATTTTATTACTTTATCTACACACGTATCACAAACCCTCTTTACTGCGTCCAAGAACCGCATGTTACGACCAGCATAATATTATAATAAGAGGTAAAAACTCATTTATTATCTGAATATTGGTAAATTATGACCATAATGTATAAATTTTCGACAAATTATGACAATCAAATTTCGAACGCCGACGTCCGCCTGCGTGCCGCCCCTAGTTTGTTTGTGAAGTTGGTACTACTGAACAAGCTAAACAAGTGCAGAGCAATTATCAGTGCCACCATGCCGGTCACATGCCGGAACACATCAAAGAGAGCTTATGATATGTGTGTAGATAAACTAGTGTATGTAACTGTACATAATTAGGCAGTATGTATCAGTCACATAAACACATCAGTCATTGGTCACTTTTTCATTTTCAAAAATTCATGCACACCTACTTTGTCTGGACCCTATAACGCAAAATAAGTGATTATTGACGGTCAAAAATGTGGGTGAAAATCTGTGCCACTTTTTATGAAAAGCTTGATGATATGTTTATTCTTATAAAATACCTAATATTAAAACTGGTGCTATCCTGGTTAAGGGGCTCAAAGATATTGCTAAACCCTTTGATCAAGAAATAACGGGCGAGCGACTCCTTTTAAGGAATTGTGATATATACTACTCAAAAGAAAATAGGGGCCACTAAGTATTTTGATTGCTACGTGAAAAATATAGTGAACAGTAATGTATATTTATTAAAATAACATGTTACGAGGCTTTTGTTTTAACTTATGCTAATAACCATTTAATTGTGTAGTCAATTGTTTCACTTATTTCAATTAACATGAAATTAGTCCATTGTCAACAGCAAAAACTAATCAGAAACTCTTTGCAAAACAAAACAAAAACTGACACAAGCTGTTTTTTTTAATGGTTTAGTAACGGGTGTGTCCTCCTCTCCTGCTTTCACACTCCTGGAGCCTTGAATGCATACTCTCGATTAAGTTTCTGGTGTTTTCACCAGGTATCTCTTCCCACTCACGTTTCGGAGCATCCATAAGCTGTTGCTGGTTGTGAACCTCTTGCTCATGCTCCCTAACCCTTCGTTTTAATTGGTCCCACATATGCTCTATTGGATCTAAATCCGGACTATACGCTGGCCATGGTAGGACACGAATATGGGAGTCATCCAGTACAGTTTGAGTGGCCTGAACTGTGTGTGGGCGGGCATTGTCATGCATTAGCCAGAACCCTGGCCCCACTCTCTGTGAGAATGGAATCACATGAGGCCTGATGACTTCATCGATGTACCGTTGTGCAGTTACTGTGCCTTGATTTAAGAAAACAAGCTCAGTTTTGCCTTGTAAATTAATCCCAGCCCAAACCATCACACTAGGACCTCCAAAGCGGTAAATTTCCTTGATGCAGACATCGGAAAATCTCTCACCCTGTCGTCTCCATACTCTAATTCGTCGATCATCACTACAAAGCTTCACTTTCAACTCATCTGTGAAGAGCACCATACCCCATTGATTCATGCTCCAATCTGAATGTTCGCGGCAAAAACTTATTTTATTTTATTTTATTTTTATATTTTATTGACACAGCCAACAGGTATTAAGCACAAAAATACAGAGTTCTTATGCTATGTGGTTCTTGTCTAGCCTAATACCCAATAACAGGCGTGCAGCAGCATTCAATACATTTTTGAATTATAACTTATTGTAAATAATTGACAGAGCAGATTATTAGACAAATTACATTAAAGTGAACAGTTACAATTATTATTTTACTTATATTATATATTATAAATTTTATTTATTATCGGCGGGACTTGGTTGCAGCATTTTGGTTTTCCACTGACCAATGCGATCAGCAAATATATCCAGTTCCATTGGCCTCTCGAGAGAATTGTAAAGAGTTTGAAGTCTATGAAGAGGTGCCGATTTACCTAGATTTGTGCGTACAGCGCTGGGTTGGAATGTGGAAGCCCTGGACAATCGGGTGTTGGGGCGAGGTACAAAAAAGTTTAATTTTGCCAGTAGATGTGGCTCGTTGATTGAGTTATTAAGCAGCTTGTGAAGAAATGTGAGATCAAGATAATCCCGGTGTTCAGGCTTCTCGGCACCTAATGACCTCGCAGGGGCCCATAGCTACGAGGTAGCGTAGCGATCAGATGCCAAGAAGTGAGAACGTCGGCGATTCACCGAGCTATTAATTATGAATCTATCTGACCTGGTCTGTGCTTCGTTCCCGTCAAACTCCTGTCTCTCTGCAAGGCCCGGGTGCACCCTAGGCTCTTCTTGGTAGACAGGTTCTTCAGCCAACCAGGTATGGCTGGCAGGCCAGCTTCGACGAGCACAGTGTTCCAACACAGGTTATGTTACGTGGGAAAAACCAATCGGCCACGTAAATGCGAACTTTATCTGGTTCGGGGAACCACAAAACACTCAGCTATATAGACAATCCTGAGGGGAACCCGAATACAATCCAGATGGCTTGCGATTTAATTTCAATGCCCTAATCAATACGCGTTACATTGCGAGGGCTTTCCGTCTGTCAGTTGTCAAAAACTGCAAGGTTGGCAGCAACGTCAAATTCAAAATGGCCGTTCCGAAACCATCGATCGAATATCGATTTGGAATCGAACAATCACCCGCCCGGACAGGCACCCACCTGTCCCCTAATCTACGGGCAGCCGAGACAACGTTGCTACCGCTCGTTTTAGAACCGAGCCTCCTACTAGAACCTCTGCAGACCGGGGGGTCCCGTCCTTGCCAGGGAACAAGTTAACAATGCGCCCCCTGCGCCAACGTAGTGGCGGTAGGTTAGCATCCTTAACCAGAACGAGGTCACCAACACTAGGGGGGCTGGTTTTGTCAGTCCACTTAAGGCGCTGTTGTAAGATATGCAGATACTCGAGCGACCAACGCTTCCAGAAATTCTGAGTAAACTGCTGCAACATCTGGTACCTTGACAACCGATACAATTTCACTCCCTCGAAGGGGTGCCCGGGCAACGCGTTAAGTGGCTGTCCTATCAAGAAATGGCCTGGGGTCAGAGCCTCCAGGTCATTTGGATCCGAGCTGAGCGGACACAACGGTCGCGAATTGAGAACGGCCTCGATCTTACAAAACAATGTCGCGAGCTCCTCAAAAGTCAGCGCGGTCTGACCTACTATACGCCCCAAGTGCGTCTTAGCTGACTTAACTACGGCCTCAAAAATCCCACCCCAGTGGGGGCAAATCGGTGGGCTGAAGGTCCACTGTATACCCCGACGGGAGAGGGCCGTTCCAATATCCACTTTATTTACATTCAAAAAGTTGACTATCTCTCGTAAGTATCGTTCCGCACCGACGTAGTTAGTGCCGTTATCAGAGCGGATCAAAGTTGGAAGTCCCCTTCGAGAAACAAACCTATCCAAACAAGCAATGAAAGCCTCTGTCGA
The DNA here is from genome assembly GCA_949825045.1 of Argyresthia goedartella. NCBI lineage: Eukaryota > Metazoa > Arthropoda > Insecta > Lepidoptera > Argyresthiidae > Argyresthia > Argyresthia goedartella. Next base: position 21,974,426 of record OX463810.1, read on the forward strand.
GAGATCAGCAACGAGCTCGAGATGTACCGCCTTGGTGGATAAACAAACAAACACACATGAGCTATACCGGTCCAGCAGAAACCCGGCGTCAGGGTCCTCAGCCTTCTGGGTAACATGCACGGCCGCTCTGGGGCCATGATCCGAAGATACTACTACATGGCTGTGGGGCCAGTCCGATTCTCTCCTGGCAAGCCAGGGTGGTCCCCACCACAAATGGTGTCTAACGAGTTCAGGAGCCCGACATCCCCTGGATGCACAATCAGACGGGTTCAATTCTCCTGGTACATGTCTCCAGGTCAGTGGGACCTCAGACGACACAATCTGGGAGACACGGTTCGCAACAAAAACCTCTAAGTTATGGACCGAAGCCTTCAGCCAGCACAAAACAATCTGGCTGTCCGTCCACGCGTACACCGTATCCTCCAAAACCACTGACCCACGCAACACTGTTAGAGTGTGATTCAAAAGTTTGGTCAAAAGAGCAGCCCCGGACAGTTCCAGTTTTGGAATCGTCATCCTTGTCCGAATAGGCGCCACCTTGCTTTTTGCCAAAACCAAACGCACGTCGACCTCCCCGGTGGAGGTGACGGTTCGCAAATAAACCGCTGCCGCAAACCCTCGTTCAGAGGCATCACAAAACCCGTGAAGGGTTGCCCTGTAATCCCCAGCAGGGACCAATTTCCTCGGCAGCGATACATTATTTATGTCCGATAGCGAGGTGAACATTTGCGTCCAATCAGTCAACAAATCACCTGAGAGGTGGGTGTCCCAGGTCAACTGAGCCGCCCATAGCCTTTGCATAAAACATTTGAGAGCAAAGGTGACTGGAGAAATCCATCCATTCGGGTCGAACGTTCTCGCAATCGTTGACAGTACTGACCGCTTCGTCCAGGCCTTCGGTGTTTCTAAAACCACCCGATAGGTAAACTCATCATGGACGGGCCGGTACTGAATTCCAAGCACTGACAACATGTTAGGGTTGTCAGGATTCTCAAAAACGTGCGGGTCTTGTTGAAACTCATCTGGGAGACCAGCCATCAACTCAGGGGAGTTGGACATCCACTTGCGTAGTTCATAGCCGCCTCGTTCCAGCAATTGAATGAGCTCCTCACGTCGGTCCAGAGCTTCCTCTACACTGGCTGCCCCTGTGCAGACGTCATCGACGTACAAATCTTGCTCCAGGATAGCGGCGGCTCTAGGATAGCTCATACGGTCACGCGACGCCAACTCCCGCAGGGTACGCATCGCCAAATACGGGCTAGACCGTAACCCATACGTGTTCGTGTTCAACTCATAGACCTTGACTGGCTCGGCCGTGGACTCACGCCAAAGTATCAACTGATACCTTCTGTCAGCCGGATGAATTACCGTTTGCCTAAACATCATCCGAATGTCTGCGACAAATACAACCTGGTGCTCCGAAAGCTCGTGAGAATATCCGAAATATCACGACTCAACTTGGGTCCCGAATGTAGACACTGATTCAGGGACATCCCGTTCGAGGTAGGTGCTGACCCATCAAAAACAACTCGAATCTTGCCGGTAGGGGTTCGCAGGACGGCATGGTGTGGAAGGAAACAATGATCCTCAGATCTCCAGTCCACACCCGATACCGACATGTGTCCTAACGACTCATACTCCCTCATGAAATCGACGTATTTTTGTTTAAATACGGCGTCCCTTGACATCCTACGCTCCATCGACATCAATCTCGTCTCAGCCATCTTCCTAGATTCTCCTAGTGGCGGTCGATCGGCCCTGAAAGGCAGTCGAGTTACAAAACGACCAGAACGAAGGCGACCAGTACTATTCTGGTAAAACAACTCGCACTCTTCTTCGTCTGCGTCGACTCGACGAGCGGTGGGAGGTTCCTCTATCTCCCAGAAACGTTGGATAGCGTCTGACAACGCTGAGCCAATAAGTATGCCATCTGACTCGTCAGGCCTAACCATTGGCAATGCCGGACCCATGATCACGTGACCAAACTTAGTATCCACAGCAATCAACCCGTCCGGCTGAAGAACTCGCCGATCCGACAACAGAAACCTACCCAGAACGTCTGCTCCCAGTAGCAGGTCGACCGGGGCTGGAGTGTCAAAATCGGGATCCGCCAACTTGAGTCCTGACGTCAGGAATCGAACGGCCGGATTCAACTTCACCAAGGGGTGTTTGCCCATGACATACGTCATTACTAAAGCTTGCACGGATGTTTTTGTCAAAATGTCATAACGTGGAGAGAACGTGATCACCGATTGACCAACTACATTCGTAACCGTAACATTCCCCACGCCCCGTATTGATTTATTATACCTATTTACCTTGAGGCCCAACCATTTTGCTAAATCGTTCGATACAATGCAGCCCTGAGCTCCAGAATCTAATAGGGCGCGAACGTATGTTGGGTTGCCCGCCAAATCCCAAACAAGCACAGAGGCGATCGGTAACACCACCGTCTCCGGTTGGGGGGCAACCAATGGTTGGGCCGCAAATTCCTAGCGAGGACCCCCGGGGCCCCACTGTGCCTGTAACCGATCAGGTAGGCAGCTATACGCCAGAGGGTCCCATTGTACAAATGGCCCACGCGCCGGTTCCATTGCCACCCTACGACGCCCCCCGAAGGGGGGTGGGCGTGAATTCAACCGTGGCCGCTCCATGAGCGGGGGGGACATCACATGCGACCGACGAGGACGAGGCGACGAGCGGGGCGACAACTGAGGCGGCGTCCGAACCGCATCCGCATAGCTCGAAGGTGTCCCATGCCACCCGCCCGTTACGGCCTGCTCAACATACCCAATGTCCCGCTGAGTCGGATGCTGAGTCGCAACCGAAAACTCAGGGCCCCCCATGTGATGACCCTGAGTGCGGCCCTGCACCCCTGGGTGGCCGCGTGCTTGTGGCCCCATTGCCCGTTGAGTCGGATGCTGAGTCGCAACCGAAAACTCAGGGCCCCCCATGTGATGACCCTGAGTGCGGCCCTGCACCCCTGGGTGGCTGCGTGCTTGTGGCCCCATTGCCCGTTGAGTCGGATGCTGAGTCGCAACCGAAAACTCAGGGCCCCCCATGTGATGACCCTGAGTGCGGCCCTGCACCCTAGTACCGCCCTGTGCACGTGGGGACATTGGCCCCTGAGTTGCGCTCCGAGTCGCAAACGAATTCTCAGGGCCCCATGCCGTGTCACCCTGGATACGGCCCTGTGGAGGCTGTTGGCCGGACCGGTTCATGCACAACAGATTGTTGTGGGCCCCACCACAATATCCGCACAATTTTGTGCGCGTGCAGTCCCTAGCCATGTGTGGCCCGAGGCACAGGAAACACCAGCTCCGCTGCTTGGCCATCCGGCGCCGTCCCTCAACCCTAAGTTCCCCGAACTTATTGCAATTGGCCACAGCATGGCCAATCTGCCTACAACATGGGCAGGTCTCACTATGTGGGGTCAATGCACTCACAGTCCCATACGACTGCCGGTTGGTGCGGTCCTTCCTCGTCGGAGGGCCCCTACCCACAGCGCTCCCGGCAGCTCTCTGTGGCTCCGAAGGATGGGTGACCGTCAACCCCAAATTCTCTGCCCGTCGAGCCTCCTCTTCCAAGAATCCGACCAAGTCGGAGAAGGCGGGCAGGTCCTCGGCCGACCTCCCGTGAGACTGTTCGAAACGAGTCTGCACGTCAGCGGGTAGGCGGGAAAGTACAATGTACAGCAGTAGGTACGACCATTCACCAACCGGAAGTCCAAGATTCTCTAGAGCCTTGGTGACGGACAACAACGGGTTCAAAACCTCCGTCTGTATGGCCCCGACCTTGTTCACAACCGGGATACTAAACAAACGGTTCAGTTGGGCATCGGCCAACCTCCGTTTGTTATGGTAACGTCTGACCAACAATTGCCTGGCCGTTTCATAGTTACCCTCCGTAACTGTCAAATGAGCGACCAGCTCCCTAGGCTCACCCCTCAATGCTGCCACCAGCTGAGCCATCTTGACAGACTTGGTAATGTCCGATCGCTTGTGCACCAAACTGTCGAACAGATTGATGAAGCTCATCCATTCACCGGACACTCCGTCAAAGGTAGGCATAGTTATGGCCGGTAACCTGGACCCTGAACAATGAAGCGGCAGAGGTGCTTCAATGTCACCACCATGGCTGGACTCGCGCTGTCTACGTATGTCCGCAGCCTTCTGCGTGATAGCAGCTGCCATCTCCATACATTGGTCGACATCCCCTAGCAACCGTGACAGCCTGTCAGGTGCGCAACCATCAACTGATTCCGCCTGCGCGGACAATTCGAGCACCCTGTTGTAACGTTCCTTAACGTCCATAGACCGCTCCAATACCACATCATGCCTATCTAAACGGTCTATCAGACCGTGTGCGGAGGAAAACCATCTGAGTTCCTTAGAAACACCCTTCTGTATTTCAGATAACGACATGATCGGAACGATACTTACTCACAATTTGCAGTAACTCAATTTTATTGGACCCTCCAGTCTATAACCCAAACGAGGGAACCCTAAACTATAACTTAAACAATGTTGATTTCCTTAAACAATAGGAACCGAGTTTTATATCTATATAAATTCTGTAAATAACAATTTAGTTTCCCTTTATCATTATAACACACACAGATAGTCAATATTAGTTCAAGTTATAAATTGCTATAAACTGAAACAATGTAATAGCCTGCTATCAATAGATGTAACTACCTATGTTAACCAAACATTCATTAGCATTACTAGACCACTAATAGATTGACTAACTGGTACTTCAATGCAAATTTCAACTCAATATCTGTCTGTCTACTACCAGCAATAGACTTATAGCTTACAATACTACCAATCTATGTGGATACAGGAACAACACCAAGTTAGCTAATAACCGCCTATACCTACAGATTGATAGTCCCAAATCGTGGGTTCCTGGAGCCCTTGACGGCTGCAAATCTCAGGAAACCACGCTCTTGCTACCAAATTGTTCAGGCTTCTCGGCACCTAATGACCTCGCAGGGGCCCATAGCTACGAGGTAGCGTAGCGATCAGATGCCAAGAAGTGAGAACGTCGGCGATTCACCGAGCTATTAATTATGAATCTATCTGACCTGGTCTGTGCTTCGTTCCCGTCAAACTCCTGTCTCTCTGCAAGGCCCGGGTGCACCCTAGGCTCTTCTTGGTAGACAGGTTCTTCAGCCAACCAGGTATGGCTGGCAGGCCAGCTTCGACGAGCACAGTGTTCCAACACAGGTTATGTTACGTGGGAAAAACCAATCGGCCACGTAAATGCGAACTTTATCTGGTTCGGGGAACCACAAAACACTCAGCTATATAGACAATCCTGAGGGGAACCCGAATACAATCCAGATGGCTTGCGATTTAATTTCAATGCCCTAATCAATACGCGTTACATTGCGAGGGCTTTCCGTCTGTCAGTTGTCAAAAACTGCAAGGTTGGCAGCAACGTCAAATTCAAAATGGCCGTTCCGAAACCATCGATCGAATATCGATTTGGAATCGAACACCCGGCGATGCTTTAGTGAGTGTATATTAAAGTGTTCTAGTCTCTCTTCGTAGCTCGCGCGCCTACCCTCACCACGGAAGCAATCCTTAAACGCCAGGTACCTTGTAAATGATCGTTGGATTTTCTCTAGCCTTTCACTGTGAATCTTATATGAGGGGTTCCACACCTGGCTACAATATTCGAGTTGCGACCGAACCAGTGAGTTGTATACAGTTATTAGGCTGTATACAACTTAACTTAACTATGTAACTTAAACGATTTCCACGTTGAACCCTAGATAAAGGAATTCGTACTACTCGGCATCTGGACCTTTGCTGGTCTTCATGCAGTCGATTACGTATCGTTTGGTCACTAACACGAGTCCCCGTTGTCAACCGTAGGCGAATTTGTAACTTACGTGCCGTCACAGAGCGCTCTCGACGGGCACTCAATCGGATGTAGCGATCCTCTTGTGCCGTAGTCGCTCGCACCCTGCCCGATCCAGGCCTTCTTGCAACACTGCCAGTCTCTTGGAACCGATCCCACACATTTTGGATGGCTCGGCGAGAGAAACCCAACGAAAAAGCTACAGACCGCTGTGAATGACCTTCAGCAATCAATGCAACGGCTCTGGTGGCAGTAATGGTATCCATATGCCTTCGTTGACGTGGCATTATTAACAAAAGATGTTAAAAGAAGCAAATGATGGACAGAAATAGTTTTTTAACAGAATAAAATTGTGATTCCATCTGAAAGGAATTTGACCTGAAACTCGTTTTTTTAATTTGCTTCAATTTCTGGCCAGCTGTAAGACTTAAACACCAGCATTAAAGAGGTTGGATACTGAAGGAGGCCGGACATCATTAATTAGTCACTTATTAATTAGTTTACATCTAAAAATTTACTCAAAAACAGAAATATGTAAGTGGCCCTTATTTTCATTTGAGTAGTATATAGTCAGGTCATAAGTTCTGTCACACAATAAAAACTTTTGAATTTAGAACGCTGGCCACAAAAAAGTTTATTGAATTCGAATTTCGAATTTTTCATGAAAATAAAAATGTGTACTTTTTAGAATTTTCCTCATTTTTAAATATGGAGTGGACACTTAAAGAAGACCGTGTCGCAGTTATTGCGTTGCATCGTTGCGGTTACGCGCCAATTCAGATTTTCGACTTACTGAAAAATTTGAATATAACCAGAAGATTCGTTTATCATACCATAAAACGATACAATGAAGACTCTAGTGTAGATGACAGGTCAAGAAGTGGTCGCCCTCGCTCTGTTAAGACTCCAGCAGTGATAAAAGCTGTGAAGGCGCGAATTCAAAGAAATCCCATACGTAAGCAGAAACTGTTGGCCCTTCAGATGGGGTTAAGCAGGACCACGGTGAAAAGGGTGTTAAATGACGGCTTAGGGCTTAGGGCGTATCGAAGAAAAACAGGACATCGTTTGGACGCTCGTTTAATAGACCTAGACTGAAGAGATGCCGCGCTTTGTTGAAGCGGTACGCGGGAAAAAAGCATCGGGAAATTCTTTTTTCGGATGAAAAAATTTTCACCGTGGAAGAGAGGTACAACATACAAAATGATAAGGTGTACGCACACAGCAGTGAAGAAGCGAGCAACCGTATTCCGCGTGTCCAACGAGGTCATTTTCCATCCTCGCTCATGGTTTGGTTGGGAGTCTCTTATTGGGACTTAACTGAGGTACATTTTTGTGAGAAAGGCGTAAAAACGAATGCAGTTGTGTATCAAAATCAGTCCTCAAGAACCTTGTGGAACCTGTTTCTCATACCATGTTTAATAACAGGCACTGGGTATTCCAACAAGAATCTGCGCCAGCTCATAGAGCGAAAAGCATACAAGACTGGCTGGCGGCGCGTGAAATCGACTTCATCCGGCACGAAGACTGGCCCTCCTCCAGTTCAGATTTGAGTCCGTTAGATTACAAGATATGGCAACACTTGGAGGAAAAGGCCTGCTCAAAGACTCATCCTGATTTGGAGTCACTCAAGGCATCCTTGATTAAGGCAGCCGCCGATATTGACATGGACCTCGTTCGTGCTGCGATAGACGACAGGCCGCGCAGAATAAAGGCCTGTATTAAAAATCGCGGGGGTCATTTTGAATAAACTTTATTACCATAAGAATCTATGTTTTATTAAGTTCATTTTGCTATATAAATGTTTACATAAATAATAAACATGTCTAAATTATTTCATATTGCACATGTGACAGAACTTATGACCTGACTGTGTATATAAAGACAATAGATACAAACTTCGGCCAAGAAATTTTGTGAAAAGAAAAGGCCAATCATATTTTGACTCCAAAAAAGTTTTTTTGTAAGCCACGCGGCTCACAAAATAGCGCTATATTTTAATTCTAAATATTTAAAGGTGCTTTGTCTGCAAACGAGATCTAAAACTGCACCGAACCCCGTAGGTACTATCACAAATAACAACCTACTTGGACATTAGTTCCGGGTCCGAGGAGAGAGTTGATTTATAGGGCCTTACCACAAAAAAATAAACTACTGTTCAACACTTGTTTAAAGACAAAAGAGTATGGGATTTGAAGTTTGTTTTGAGGTTAAGCGCTGTTTTTTTTTTGTGGTAACACGGATAATATTGAAGCATGATTCGAGTAGTGGATTGGCGATAATCGCGAACTAAATGTGTGAGTTTTTAGGCCGAGTTTCGTTTAGGTCTCTTCTAAGACGTTTAGGCGTGCCTACCCAGTTACCTTCTTACTGGCAAAGCAAATGGTATTTTGAGAGAAACGGGAAACGGAGAAAGAGCTCGTGAAGACGTTTGGGTCTTCACGAGCTTCTACTGAGGGGTGTGGAGAGCCTAAGTCCACATACTACAGAGACATTCAGATTTGAAAAGAACATTTTTCGAAATGAATATTATTAATAATGAAGCGCCTGTATCACCTCTTTGTAGCCATCGTGCAATCCCAAAGCTTGTTTCCCGGTTCCCCTAAAAGCTTTTACAACCACACATGTAAAATTGGCAAAATTAAATGCCTAGAACATCGTTACGCGAGCGTTAATTTTAAACCATTCAAAATTTTATTAGGATGAACGTGATTTCAAAATTTCCATCAGGTACCCACTGACTGTATGTTAGATACTCCGCTATGGAGCTATCGTTTTAGGTTTCTGTGGTGCTATCGGTGCGTTAGATGGCAAATTGGTTTATGGAAATATTTAATGATGTAATAAGATGAGGGAGCACAAACTGAAAGACACGTTATTCGAGGAATCAATCAAAGTTAAAAGGCCGGGAACGTCGAAGCCACGTATGTCGTAAGGTGTTGAAAAATCAATATCCAAAATAATCGTAAGTAATTAAATAGTGCCTGTATCCCCTATGCCCCAGAAAATACATCTTTATTACACATCAGAAAAGTCAGAATCCACAGTAGCATTTTAGATTTTAATCGCATAACGCCACGGTTTCTACATGGTTAGCATACATCCATGGATGTTCAGACGGATTTAGCCTAAAAATATGGTAAAATTTATCGACTCCATTCAAAATATTAAATCGATATATCAACTTTGATGTCCCGAATGGCCGAATCGGCAGTGACCCTGCCTACTAAGCCAAGGGTTCCGGGTTCTAGTCCCGGTGGGGGCAAATGTTTGTTTGATGATAACGGATGTTTGTACCCTATTCATTCATGGTTGTTTATCTATCTAAGTATAATATTTATCTACATAAGTATGTGTATCGTTGTCTATTACCCAAGATACAGGGAATCCTAATTTGGGGCTAGATCAATGTGTGTAAATAAATAGTGTCCAAGGCATTATTATTATACTTTCATGTTCTTTTTGCAGGAGTCCGGTTTTAAGTTTTAGATTTATCCCCGAGGAGTATGCTCTACTTTTTCACCTTTTACGAGAAACAAATAAAAAGCAAGTTTTTTTTTAGTAAAACAGAACTTTTTAAAAGTACGTTAAAAGTGAAAAATATATGTGTGATACATAAATCCAGTTGTTCAATAAATTTTTACTTCTATTTTAATCAACCCCCGACGAGGAAAAAGTGCGGTGTTATAAGGTTGAAGCGTCTGTGTATGTGTGTGTTTGTGTACCTTTCTGTGTCACTCTAGCTAGCGCTCAAACGGTTAGACGGATTTTAATACGGGATTCTGTAAATGATAGTAGACTTCCCTACGCGGTTCTTATGTTTCACCAAAATCGGTTTAGTGTTTAGAAACTTATCTGCTTAACAAGGAAACAAGTCAGACCAATTTTAGGGTTCGTGGCTTAGGCCCCCAGTGATCGACGCACCAGTGATCGAGGCCCCGGTCTGTTTAATTTGATTCGAAGCAATTTTTAATCAAATATACTGGCGGGCATAAAAATGTTTTTCAAAACCACTAATTTATGGCATTTATGTATATATGGGTAAATCGCATTACTACGTAACAGAATTTATTTCGTTGTGTTTGTACTGTCCATTTCTTAGTCATCTACCGAAAAAAAAATACTGAACCTTCGAAATTTTACACATGGCGCAGTGAAATATCTTATAAAAAATAATTGCACTATCCTTCGATTTGTATTCTTAATTAAGTTACCTACTTATTTTATTTAATTGCAATTTTATATAAAACATAAATAAAAATAATAAAATACAAGTGTAAATAAATATATTTTCTTTATTAATAATTATCTCTTTGGGTAACAGAATGTTGCATTGAATGATGCATTTGTTCGTGTGGAATCGTTGTCACTATCTTCATCGTCATCATTGTCGTCATCACTTTCATCTTCCACATTTAATATGGAGCGTTCTGTAACATCATCCATAAGATGGTCGAGCATCTGCATCATGTTATCTGAGTTAGTTTCATTCGTCTTCTGGTGCGGCTACTTTCATACTCCATCGTGGTGTGAAAGTTGGTTGCCGCACCAATTACCCGAGGAACCTAGATTTAGATTTTGCCTCAGTGCTTACTGAAATACCTGTTATTCGCTAATCCTCGTGGGAAATCAACACTGTTCGATGAAATGGTAGGTTATCGGTACCTGTAGTTGTGATAGGGACAGGTGTCACCTCGTGGCATCCGAATGCCAAACCCCCAAACTGGTTGCTGCACATGGCTCCGTCTGCTCCAAAACTACGCATGATGGCTGCAGCTGATGAAGGGGTCCAGTGCCAGCCAGAACTGAGCTCCCAATTCGATCCCGACTTAAAAAGTTACTAAAAACATGAACGGCCCCTGACATGGTAACCTATCTTTTAAAGCCGCATACAACGCATATCAACGGCCGCCGGATCAGCCGCCTTAGAAAGCAACAGTCATTCGACCTGTCGCCGCTGCGATGGCAAGAGTAGTGTAAATACCTATCGGTGGTGATCCGGTGGCCATTGCTAGGTAGAAACCCTGTGTGAATGGGCCTTAAAATGCACACGTGTATTTCACCGTGTTTGCGTCGTCTATGTAGAGTAATGGTCTGTGGTGCATGTTTTGACGGTTTGACTATCTTACGGTGACATATACATTCTTACGGAAGGGTAACAAACTTCAACTCAATCGGTTCAGTATTCGGTCATTTAATTTTTACCCACCTAGAACAGACACACGAGGGATTATATAATGGTTCAGTTTTTCTTTTTTAAGGTACGGAACCCTAATATATGAACTGTGTTTTATCATATTTGTTACATACGATTGGACGGAAGGGGTACAGGGCCATATATTTATTTTTAACATTTTGAAGTAAAACCTAATGCTTAGTAGAAGTAAAACCTACTTTGGTTAAGGAAGAGGACAAGACAAAGCCATTTGTATAAAGATTATATTTTTTGCCGCCACAAATAGAGCTCGAAGGCTAAAAACCATGCTGTTTAATTTAATTTTGGTGAGTGGATGGACGGACTAGAATAACCGTGAAGGACCGACAAGTTTTTTTGAGTACAATACGTTTCGTTGGGAAACAGGGTCACAAAATCATTCCTCCTTTCTATTAAATTATAACACAAGTTATAGAAATTGTGATGGCGTTAACCTATTCAACAAAATATGTGTTGAACATCATTCAACCGGTTCTTTTTATAGGCTCACATGGGGACATAAGGGGTCAATACCAGAATTGTTATTATCATAAATGGAACTTGGAAAGCTAGAACAAGCAGGCTGATCTCAACTCCCACGGGATGTAAACAAACACGATAATCTCCCAACAACTTTTATTTGTATTGTTCGCTCACAAATGCAATAATACGATCATACTATGTACAAGGTGTGTTTGTTTTCTAGTTAGATTACTATTGTTTGTTTTTTAGGGTTCCGTACCCGAAGGGTTCCTAACGGGACCCTATTACTAAGACTTCGCTGTCCGTCCGTCCGTCCGTCCGTCCGTCTGTCACCAGGCTGTATCTCAAGAACCTAGCTAGCTAGAGAGTTGAAATTTTCACAGATTATGTATTTCTGTTGCCGCTATAACAACAAATACTAAAAAACAGGGTAAAATAAATATTTAAGGGGGCTCCCATACAACAATACCACATACAAACTTATGGATGCACCTGGTTACGTACATGGAGTGTGAAAGTAACCGCACCAATAACTTTGTAAACAATATTTTGCTGTGTAAAATCCAAACTATTCACTCCACGCCATCGCTTCCATTGAACGGTGGTACGGAACCCTTCGTGCGCGAGTCCGACTCGCACTTGGCTGGTTTTTTTGTTTGTTTGTATTTGTAGTAAGTTTTTCGCTTCCGCTTAATTTGTTGACGATAATGCGTTGGCAATATTATTCAAACTTGAAGTCGTCATTCAAAGCAAATATAACTTCAATCATGCAACGGAGTATTAAACCGTTTTGAAGCACCTTGTACTTGAAACTAATGAGAATTATCTACTGCACGGGTTTTAGCCATACGCTCTTGTTATTGATGATGATTGATAAATTAAAAGATTAGATATTGTAAAGGTATTTTAATGATTAAGAACAATTATGGAAATGCTATGATAAATGATTAGGGCTGCTATGAACCACGTGGAGCTCTTGCTGTCCGAACGTGAACTGATTTGAATAGAAACGACAGCGGCCGCGCAGGTCTGCTGAATTGGGAAAATGTGCGGTGTCCTGTACATGCTCCCGGGCGGGAGATGAAACATACTAACATGTTTCATTATAATGATGAATTGATGATGAAAACAAAATATGAAATGTGTATAATATGATAAATGAGTTAACCTAAATGAACTTTAGATTTAACATTGATATAAAATTATTAATTGAAAATGTTTGATACAAATTCATTAATAAACTTAAATATTTCACGCATTTCATCGTTATTGAATTTCTATAGGTGCTACACTTATTTCTTTATCACTAAACATTGTCTTGAAAAGAATAGGCGAAGTGCCACGCGCGATTCCAACACTCTTTAGTATGGAGCCCTGATTATTCGAATTACGCGGCCCAACACTTGGTTTTGCTTTTTGCTCACACACACTAGGCTCGATGCGCCTATCACTACACACACCGGCAGTGACACTGCTGATAATTGCAGGCGCGTTGGTGGCGGGCGGAGCAGCCCCTGCCCCGCCCGGCTGCGCGCCTGCTCGCGCCGGCACGCGTAGAGCACGCATGTGACTCCTCCAGCTCCGATTATAATATAGATTGCTGCATATTGATGAACGTCATGGTATGATAGTCTCTCTGACAGCTCTGGGCTCTCCTTCATCTGCTTGATCTGCTCACTGATTTCTTTCAGGTTTTGTTCCCGACTACTGTCATCTTCTGTTTCATTATGGATTGGTATGGAGATATTGATGATATGATTAATATATGCCATTCGTGGGAAGTCTATTTCGGAATTAGTCTTGATTTCATTCGTCATTTGGTTATGTGAGTAGGTTGTATAATAATCTCCTTTTGATTAAACAACTATGACCTATAGTCATAATGCCAACCTTGCTGAGTCGCTCGGCGGTAATCTAACTCAAGGATATTATTTTGACGTTGCATTGTTCGCAGCAGAAGTAAAAATACATGTTGATATTATTTAATTCTGTACACTGATCTTCGCATTATTTGGTGAATACTTCGCATCTGTTTAAATCTTTGTTAATTTGGCAAAGACTTGATTCTGATTTGATTTGATAAATAGTATTCTGTAGATGGCAAAAATACGTGTCCCCGTCGATACTGTAACTGCAAGTCTTTCTATCGTTAATTGTTAAGGGTAAGTACGAATCTTTTGATAAATTGATCTCTGAGTGATCAGAGACTGAATTGATATAATTCATCTTTCCATTGACTTGCTACGGTACTGAGAACAACTTGTATAATTCGTAGGAAACTCGATTGATGAGTGGAATTTTAATCTTAAATAGTAATTACGTATTGCAGAGTTATTCTTGCTTTTGCACCAAGCACGAACACTGCAACGTAGCCCTTAGGGGTTCAGGCTGCTCTACCTCTATTTGATCTTATTTCCACACGGCCGGTGAAGTCAACCCCTGTGTGATGGAATGGGCGAGAAGCGTTGATTCTCTCTTCTGGTAGATCACCCATTATATGCTGATGCTTGCTCGGGTCGTGTCTCCTACACTTCACACACCAGCGAAGTCGTTTTTTGGTTGCTCTGTTACCTCCAATGATCCAATATGTTTGGCGGAGCGTTGATAATATTAGCCATGCTCCACCGTGGATGGTGATCTAGTGACTATAATCCGTGTGGAATGCTGATTATGTGCTTCATGTCTTCATTAATGCTTGCATTATTGAGCCTCCTTCCGACCCTCAGAAGACCTTGCTTGTCTAGCATCGGTGTAAGATTCAATAACTTGCTTTTTGCGTGCACCCTGCTATTTTTGTTGAGATTTTCAATTTCATCTGAAAACTCTGATTGCTGGATGTGCTTAATAATTTGAATTTTTGCTTGACGTAATTCTTGAAGCGAGAGGTAAGGCTGCTTCTGATTATATTTGTCCTGTAATAAAGCGCGTCGTATCCACGTTAGTACACGCACTGCTCGTGTTTATAAATGCAAGAATAGCACTTATGTGCTATTCTTGCTACGTATCGCACCGATGATGTTATCACACCTACTCGTATTCGTAGTAGTTGTGACGTTAATTTGTTTTGTTTGCTTTTGCTCCTTATCAGTGACGACGACCGGCGACGGCTCTTGTTTTGATTGCTTGCTGAATGATGATAACCACGACGGTCCTTGCCACCTATGAGCTGTGTTGCTGTGATTCCTCAGCTGGCGCAGTCTGCAGGGTTTTCGTTTGATTTTACGTACCGCCAGCAGTCTTTGGGTATTATCACGGTTATCTGCTTGCTAAACAAACAAACTAAAGCAAACAGGGTTAGCTGTTTGCTACAAATGGTTTCCAACGGCCTGGGTCGCCTTGGGGCCAGCCTAGGACTGCTTTAGAATCTGACCATCCTAATAACTTGATATCATGTCCAACTAGTGCTTGTTGAACTTTGCTCATTAACTTTTATAATAACAATTCTCCACTGAGTTGCAAACGCGGAAGTGATGTTTCCTTGTTTTCTGGAACAAGCCTTGATTTTGCTGCTACAAGGACGATGGATGGATTATTTGTTCTATTTGATATTCTGCTGTATATTACTCATGCGTTGGCTTTTGTTGATGAGTCACAATAGCCATGCAGTTCAATCTTTTCATTTTCGTACACCCCAGCCATCTCTGGATGTAATATTGATTTATGTTGTCTAAGTCAGCTTTGATTTTTATCCTCTCGGAAATTATTTCCATCGGTAGACAGTCATCCTATTGTAAGTTTGCTAACCAAACATTTTGTTACATCACTTAGATCCGTCATTACATTTTTTTGGGTGAGTTCACTAACACAATGGCGGAATCTGTGGAGAAGAGCTCACCGAAGAAACTCCACAGTCGTCGCATCTTTTGCGTTTCCTTTTTTAAATAAAATATTGTCAAATTACAAAATGAATGCTAATTATATATCGAAACAGCCTGTTACTCAAACAATCTATTCCCATGGACATCTGTCCTCTAAGTAATCAGATATCCTTTAGTAACCTTTTTTATACAATTTCTGTTTTATTAGTATTTTAAACATGTCTAAAGGTAAGTTTTTAATATCAGTAGGGACCTTATTGTAATAGCGTATAAAAGAATTACTAATTTTATGTAGTCGGCTTACATAAGCAACCAACTTGTCTTTATTTCCAGTATTAAAATTGTGTATATCACTGTACTTCTGAAAATTAGTTATATTTCTTTTTACATACACAAGATTGTCATAGATATATTGAGACACAAATGTCAGAATATTGATTTCTTTAAACTTTTCCCTCAGTGACACTCTAGGCCCTAATCTATAAATTGCACGAACAGCCCGTTTCTGCAGAATAAATATACTATTAGCATTCGCAGCGTGACCCCACAATAAAATACCATAAGTCATCTAACACAGGCGTCGGGCCTGGTCGGAGTGTCAACCATAATAATCGTCGGGAAATAAGTAGATTCACGTCAGCGGAGTGAGTGATTCGTGTTGTGAAGGCTAAAGTTGTTCGGTCACCAACTCGTCGTATTCGGACTCCTCGTGTCGGCAAGCAACACGCCGGCGACAGCATCGGGCCACCAACGAGAGTAAGATTCGGTTCCTCTCCTTCCACACTTGTGCTCCTATCCCGTATTCCTGCCTCGAATCGAGCTTTCGAATTCCGGTCTACGACGGCAAGGTCAGTATTACTCACAATTCTCCCCGTGCTGGCGAAAACCAACCCCCTCAAGATTCCACGCCGTTCGGTTGAGGCGTGGAATTAAACATTTTGGTAGCAGGCGCGGTTTCCTAGTGGGAAATCACCGATTAACGGACGGTTGTAGGGTTGTTTTTTTGCCACATGGTAGTTGGGAGAAAAGAATATCTCAGATTGGCCGGAGACGGGTACGCGGCTCCGAACGCGTCGGTGCACACTCCGCGTATTTAATTTATTAAAAATCGAAAATGACAGTTAAAGAACTTGAAACTACTATACGCGAATTAATTGTGACAATATCCTCACTAGTGACAAAAGTTGGGGCTCTGGAGGAGCGGATTGAAGCGCAACATGGAACAATCCGTCTTCTAACTGGCGCAGCTAGTAGGCAAGTCCATTCAACGACATCTTTATCTACCCCACAAGTCTCGCGAGCAGCTTCCTCGGCACCATCAGCACCGCAGCGCCCGCTCAAACCAGCCCGTCCTGCCAATTTAGGTGAGAGCGCTGCACAAAAGCAAGCTGCCGTCGCTGCCCGGACATCGCGCGCGTCCACTGCGAAGCCGGCCGCCATCACTCCACAAGCCCCACCGCAACGGACATCTGGTGTGGCCACGGAACGAGCAAGTCTGTCAAAAGCGCCGCTTCCTTCACAACTACTTGTATGTAGACAGGCGCCCAACAAACGACTAGCCCACACTCTACAGCAGAACACAGTCCAAAACGAGGTCCAACAAGGTATTGCCCCGACCGAAGTAACACATACACCGGCTGATTATGAGGAAAACACCTCCCACAATGACGCACCCTGGACAGTGGTGTCAAGAAAAATCACACCAAAGCGGCGACAGACTCGCAACGTCATAACTGGTATAGGAAAAGAAAATCCGGACCTGCAAACAGCCGATCGACTGAAGTACGTCCAGGTGTGGAATCTGAATTATAACACAACCGTTGAGAAACTTCTTAACACGCTTAACATGATTGTCAAGTCCGACCGATACACGGTAGAGAAACGCGCATTAAAACAAAACGACCAAGCATCATTTGTAATTGGAGCTCCCGATTCCATATTTCAAGAGATCAAATCTCCAACTGCGTGGCCCCCGCGCGTGAAGCTATCAGACTGGTTTCCCGCCCGTCCCCGCAGGCAGCGGGGTGGTGAGCAGCTCAGTCGCAGTGTGCCCAGCGCCAGTGAATGGACGTGCGTATGTTCCCAACAGCGATGACAAGCCTCGCAACTCATCCGAGCGCAACCTAACATCATCAACTGGCAAACAGCCTACCTTCATTACTGTGTGCCATCAAAACATACAGTCGTTGGACAAGAAAACGCAACAACTGGAAGTATTGTTATCAAGCGAACTCAATTGTGACGCACTATGTCTGACTGAGCATTGGCTCACTGGCCCTAAGTTAAGTACAGTAAACATTAACGGCTTCACCTTAGTATCTAAATACTGTAGGACTATTATTACTCATGGTGGATCATGTATTTATGTTAAAAACGACATTAAGTGTACGGAGAACTCAACTCTGACTGAATTATCTACGGAAAGGTATTGTGAAATATCAGCTGTGGATTTGATTGATCACAAATTGACTTTGCTTTGTATTTATAGGACAAACGCTATTAGCTGGCTAGACTTTCTGACTCACATGGAACGCCTGCTCGATAAGATCAGTGAAACCGGTAATGCCTGTGTGTTGGTCGGCGACTTTAATATTAACTACATTGTGGAATCTAACTCGCGAAAGCAACTATATGACTTGCTATCCTCACACGACATGCGAAATGAGGTGAACTTTCCCACGCGTATTATAGGCAACTCCTCCACCAGCTTAGATCACGTCTATACAAACTTGGCGGAGGGCTCCGTGAGTGCAGCGCCGGTGACCACCAACGTCAGCGACCACCGCGGCGTGCGCGCGCGCGTGCAGCTCGAGGCGCGGGCGCACCAGCCAGTGACTCGCCTGGTGCGTGCGAACACGGCCTCCAACCGAACTAACTTTATAGCTGCTTTACTGAGTGTGGACTGGGACCACCTGTTCTCGCGCTTCAGTGCGTCGGTAGAGTGTTTGGCTGCGTCAGTAATCAATATAATAACGAATAAGTATAATATTTGTTTTCCACTTAGACTTCAGCCAGTTAGAAAGGAACGATCATGGATTTCCCAAGACATAAAAAATATGAAATCACTACTATTTGACATCATTGAACTAGGTGTTTCATATCCAGATAACAGTGACCTGACTAATTTAGCTGATTCTCTAAAAATCAAGTACTTGAATACCCTCAACATGGGTAGAAGCAGATTCTACACTAAACAAATTACTGGTAGTCAGAACGCGACCAAGGCAATGTGGAATGTAGTTAACAGAGAGAGGGGTAAAAACTATGCACCTTGTGTCGATTATACTGACGTAGCCATAGACTCTGGTGGACAGAAATTTCCCTCAAAGGAGCACGCGATTAATGCAATAAACCTCCGTTTCGCTACCGCAGCAGCAGCGTGTGGTGCGCCGGCCGCCGACAAGATCGCGTCGTCAGCCACCCTGGCGCGCGCCCGCCCGCCTGCGGACCGCTCGCTGAGGTTGCGCCTCTTCACCGCCGACGAAGTATTCCGGATTATAACAACCCGCATCCCACACAAACCTACGAAAGATATTTACAGCACCTCAATAGAGCTGCTGAATCTCGCTGCGGTCCAGATTTCACCGATCTTAGCTAAGCTATATAACGACTGCATGAGGGCTGGAACCTATCCTGTCCCGATGAAATGCAGCAAAATAACTCCTATTTACAAGGGCAAGGGTAAGAGAGCCGAAATGGATAACTATAGGCCCATCTCTGTAGTTCCTGCCATCTCGAAGGTTCTCGAGAACGGCATCAGCCGTCGGCTGACCGAGTACCTAAGGGACACCGACGCGATGTCGGACCGCCAGTATGCCTACCGCGAGGGTCGGTCCACGACCGCATTGGCACGCGAGGTTGTGCGCCGCGTGCTCGACGCCCGTGAACGCAGGAAGCAGGTAGCGCTCTTATGCTGTGACTTGTCTAAAGCGTTTGATGTGGCAGATCACGATGTTCTGGCACTCAAACTTAGACAATACGGTATCGATGGTAGGGCCCATAGTTTCCTTACTGATTTTCTTCGTAACCGATCCCAAATAGTGGTTGGCGATGGAGGGAGGGTGAGGTCACGACCACTGACGACGGTAATGGGCGTAGCCCAAGGATCGTCAGTGTCGAACATCCTCTTCTCCCTCATGTTGAACGACTTGCCAGCAGCCATTGACTCCAGCGAGATTTTCATGTATGCTGATGACGTCGCCGGCGTAGTCATAGCCCCAGACGTACCTCAACTGCAGCAATGCCTGAATATAACGGCTTCGAATATAGCCAGGTGGTTCCGAATGAACGGTCTCGTCCTGAACGCAAAAAAAACCCATTTCCTCCACTTCAACCTCGCAGGTCAAGCTATGAAGCAGTTTGAGGTGCTGGCAGACGGCGTGAAAATAAACCAGGTCGAGGCAACAGCCTTCCTAGGTTTCGAGCTCGACAGGACCCTCACCTGGGGCTCGCACATTGATAAGGTGTGCGGCCAACTGGCGGGAGCGTGCTTCGCGCTGCGCCGCCTGGAGCGTACGGTTCCTCGCGACGTAGTGCGCACCTGCTACTTCGCGACGGCGCACTCGGTACTGCAATACGGCGCCGAGCTGTGGGGGCGCGCCGCGGACTGGCAGCGCGCCTTCCGAATGCAGAAGCGGGCCGTGCGGGCGATCATGAAGCTGCCACATGACGAGTCGGCCAGGCCACATTTCAAAGCCCTCAGAATCCTTACCTTACCCTCCATTGTAATTCTGCAGGTGGCAACTTTTGTAAGGGAAAACGCCCATAATTTTGTTAAACTGGGTGATCTTCACAAATACCGCACCAGAAATGCGGAAAAATTAGCCGCTATCCCACGAAGTCTCGCTCGTTCAGATAAACTCACGCACATTATGGGCCCCACTATCTATAACCGGCTACCACAAGAAATCACGGCCGCCATAACAACAAGTGGCTTCAAACATAAACTGAAGAACTGGCTTATTGAGCAGACGTTTTATAGTGTGGATGAATACTTGACTAATACGTAGCCTCGTATTTTTATATAATGTACCTTCCTGCGTACTTTTTGAACATAGGTATTTGTATTTAATGAATTATGTGTAATAAACAGTGCAATATAATTAGTATATAATAATTTCTATTAATAGGTTATAATAATCTTAATTATGACGTATAATTTAAATCAAATTTTAAATGTATTTCTAAATGTGTATTGACCTGTAATTGACAATTATAAACAAATAAACTGAAACTGAAACTGAAACAATCAGTTGTGAGTGAGTCTGTGGTCGGTATACCACAATTAAAGTTCATTTTCGGTTAGTGAAAGTATAATTGTCAATTTAGTTAACAATTATTATAAATTTGTAGTCGGAAACTACTCGGTGTGCCTAAGAAACAGTCATTCGGTCGGACTATAGTATTGCAGTCGGGTTCCATAGCATTGCAGTGTTATTTCGGATTACAGAGCAGGATCAGGCTATTTAGGGGGTATTAACCGTTTTTGCTGACCTCAGTAGAAGTGTCGGTCATATCGGAGGGGCCACTTCTAGAAGGTCACAGCTACTTTCATTATATTAAAAATAGCTTGGATTTCGGAATCCAGTGTGGTTTAGGGTGTTATATTGTTTAGGTTTATAGTCTCGGAGCCCATCACTTAATATTTTTTAATAAATTTTATTTTGTATTGTTTTTATAATCAAGTTTTGTGGGTTATTTTTGTATTGTGTTTTATGGTGGCATTCTCTAATTGATTTAGAGTGTATAGTTATAAGGTGTATGTCCACAGGGCGACCATATTAAATATGTTTTAGGATTTAATTGTTTTAGTGGTTGCCTTAGTTTGACAACTTAGTTTTAATTTCTGTGCCCAGCGCTGACGGGCAAGTGCTGGTCTCTGGCTATACTTAGTTCGGTAGTGAAGCATAGGACCAGAAACAATTGAATCGGTAACCATGGCACCTTCGCCCTTGACGATACTGCGGTATGGTGTCCGTGAGGAGATGAGATGGCTCGCCCATACTCACAAGTATGTGGAGCGACCTGACATGGACGATGTCCTGCTCAAGCGTGTGGAGGACGCAATGACACGCGTCGGGAAGGTGTGTCGGCTGGCTGCGGAGGCTGAAGCCCTCGGGCTTACGGATGAGGCCTCGGTGGCTGCAGTGAAGCAGCTCTGCGCGGATGCTGACCAAGCGATGGAGTGCTTGGGCGACATCGAGCGTCGCGCGGAAAAAATTAAGCGGCCGCGACGGAATGACCGCGGGGAGGGTAGCGGAGACCCGCCCCCTAAGGGTGTTGTTGGACGGCTGCCACACCTGGAGATTCCGGCCTTCGGTGGGGCAATTGATGAGTGGCCGGCATTCATCAATTTATTCGATAGTTTGGTCCACGGTCGGGACGACCTGGACAACGCCTACAAGTTGGCCCAACTATTGATGGCACTGCGGGGTGAACCGAAGGAGTTGGTCGGTCACCTAACGGTCACGGCGGGCAATTATGAGATTGCCCGGGTCATATTGCTTGACCGCTACCAACACAAACGGCGGTTGGTTGATGCGCAGCTGGGGAAGCTGTTTAGCATCCCAAGAGTAACCCGGGATGTTGACATCCGGGTACAGTTGCTCAACCCTGTGCTGGTGGCCACTAAGGCCCTTCAGAACCTTGGTCTGCCGGTAGACCAATGGTCATATATCGTATTGTATATGGTTTTGTCACGGTTGCCTGCAGCTGTTCAAAGTCGGTTTGAACAGCTGCATGGGGGCAGTAGCTCGGAACTGCCCACGCTCGTCCAATTAACGGATTTTTTGGAGGGTGAATGCAGGCGATGCGACACATTGGATACGGAGGCCAGTGTGCAGCGCCAACCCGCGCGGATGCGGGAGGGGCCGCGCCCCCCGCCCCCACGGGGGGATGGGCGGTCAAAACAATTTGGCGTTTTGAATGCCGCGCCGTCGGGTGACGGCTGTGTGCACTGCGACAGTGCCGGTCATGAAGTGACCAGTTGCGCCAACTTTAAGGCGCTCGGGGTAGCTGCCCGCAGGAAGGTAGTCTTCCGCCACCGATTGTGTTTCGGTTGTTTGGGGCCGCACCCGCTGAGCGAGTGCTCACGCGCGTTCCCCTGTGAGTGCTGTGGTGGCAAGCACCACATCGTGTTGTGCCTGAACCGGTCAGACCCTTCGGACGGTCACCAGGGCCGGACTCAGGTTGGTCGGCCACAGGGCCCAACCAGGGCCGGACCCAGTCCCCCTCCGGGCAACGGGAGTCACCAACGGGGTGACTGGGGTACCCGCGGACGGGACCCCCCCCGAGGGGAAGGGGGCAGCGCGGGGGGTAACAGGCGGGATAGCCGGGGTTCGGTCGCCGCTGTCCAGGGTCAGCGAGGACTTCGGGCCGCTGGCTCACCGCGTGTTACGGGCGGGTGTCAGATGGCACCTATGAGTGGCGCGAAGGCTGGGGGCCCACCACCTTCTGCGCCACCCTGCCCGTCGCTCTGGGAGGCGAACAGGGAGGCGAACAGTCGGATGTCGCCCCCATTCCTAGAGCGCCCCAGGTTGGATCCGCTCTCCCCCCTCCATCCACGGTGGCCACCGGGCACATCGTACACAGTCCGGTATGGTCGGATACCGGGACAGCGAGGGGCCTTTTATGCGGGTTTGGACCCCCTGAGGTTCCCGCTAGGGATACGCCGCCCACTTACAGGGTGCCGCCACTCCACAGACGGTCATGCTCCCCACCGCCTCTGTGATAGCGTGGAGTTCGGACGGCAAATCTTGTGTGGCACGAGCACTATTGGACTCGGGGGCCCAGGGGTGCTTAGTCTCGTGCAACTTTGTAAGACGGTTGGGCATTTCGGTAAGGGAGTATCCACATTCCATTCGGGGAATTGGGAACACGGAAGTCGGTTCCGTTAAGGGAGTATGTCGGATTACTCTCTCGTCACGGTTGGATTCATCGGTGAATCTGACGGTCACGGCATTAGTCATGCCTAATGTGATGGGCTCACACCCTCACGTACGGTTGTCGCCCTCGGTGTGACAGTTGGTCGCTGGGTTGTCACTGGCTGACCCGGAGTTCGATATTCCGGGCCAAGTAGACATTTTATTGGGTGTCGATGCCTTGGGATACCTGTTAGTGCCAGGTGTCCACGTGTTGCAGGCGACTGGTCTGGTTTCGGTCAACACCAGACTGGGCCATGCGGTAATGGGTCCGGTCATGCCGGCTGCCCCATGCCTAGCGACTCGTAGTCCCTTATTCGGTTCTGTACTCTCGGAGGTGATACAGAAGTTTTGGGAGGTGGAGGAACCACCTACGGTCCGCCGGTTTTCAGTTTCAGTTCAAAGTTTTTTATTCTTAATAAACACAAAATATTTCAGATTACAATGCACCGCCAAACTGCAAGACAGTTTATTGGCAGTTGGGCTCTCACTCTAAAAATAGAACTACATATATACAATAGAATAGAACAGGAACCGGTTCCTGCAATCCACAAACAAACTACGCCGGAACGCATTGGTATGTATTATATTTCCTCAACTATATCCACTTAAATACCTATCGGGGTGTTAGATTGTTGATCGCAGCAACCGTTCTCTTCTTATATAGCTAGGTATAGGCACTACTTGTTATATAATTTTAAAGACAACTAGGTATTTCGACAGAGGCACACATGTGCATGTATAGGTATAAGTTTAACATAATACACAGTCTTAATTTTTCTTTGCTACAAAATAATCCAATAAGGATACTATAACTTTTTTCTTAAATACAGGTTTAGTAAAGGTATTGTTTCTGACGTCGTCCGGGAGATCATTAAGAATCTTTGGTACTAAATACTTTCTGGTCCGTGAACCATAGAAATTACATATTTTGGGTACATACAACTTTTTGTTGACTACTTTTCTTGTACTAATGCAATGTGAAACGGGGGTTTTAAACTCATTGTTATTGTATTCCTCTAACATAATTAACAACTTAACTTTTTCTTGAACAGGTAATATTTTACACGTACCATATAATTGATCATAATCAGGGCGGCATTTTTTCCTTGTTTTTTTATCAACCAATAATTTTATAAGCCTTTTCTGTATAGTATTTATTTGATCTAAGTAACTTTGGAAGGTGCACCCATAACTACTCAAACCATAAGATATTATCGAGTCTGCGAGTGCGTAGTAAACAGAGTACATAGTAGCTCTGTTTACTACGCCCCGCAGATGATACAACTTACATAATACAGATCTTAGCTTTGAACAGACATTATTTATATGTGATTTCCATGACATATTTTTATCTATTGTGAGTCCCAGGTACTTGTACTGATTTACAAATTCAATTTCTGAACAGTTACAATTTGGGCTGTTTCGATGTAAACATTCATAAGAATGCCCAATTATTTGTAGTTTATTTATTTTAGGTTTATTATATGGGGAGCAGATGTGCATACATTTAGTTTTAGATAGATTAATAATAATGCCATTATCGTGTGACCATTTGACAATGTTATCAAGGTCCGTCTGTATACAATTTTGGATAACATTTAAGTCATTGTGGGCGCATAGTAAGCACGTATCGTCTGCATACATGAACATTTTACAGTGTTTGACTACATTGCAAACACTATTTACGTGCATGATGTACCCAACCGGCCCGTACACGGAACCGGTTGGGACACCATACCTTATGTTTGCTTTTGCACCCTTTGTACCACTCACTACGGTCTGCATAGATCTATTTTTCAGGTAAACCTGTATCCAACTGTTCAAAGGACCTCGTATTCCACATTCACTCATCGCCTGCAAAAGCTGTGAATGATCCAAAGTATCAAAAGCCTTTTTGAAATCAATGAAAAGAGCTACTACTTGTTTTCGTTTATCTAATGAATTGTTTATGTAATCCGTAAATAGTTTAAGAGCTGTCGCCGTACTGCGGCCACGGCGGAAACCGTGTTGACTATTTGAGATAATATTATGCTTGTCTAGAAAATTACTTATTTGATTTATAATTAGTTTTTCTGTTATTTTATTGATAATGGACAAAATAGCTATGGGTCTATAATTTGTGTAGTCAAGGTGACTACCTTGTTTATATATGGGTCTAATCATAGCCAGTTTCAGTTCATCTGGATAAAGCTCTTTTTGTACACTCAAGTTTATGAAGATAGCAAGAATAGGACTTATACGTTTCTTAATGTATTTAATATCCTCTACTCTGATACCATCCGAGCCGGGTGACTTCTCATTACTCATGTTAACAATAATTTTTTCTACATCTGAAGCACAAATTTTTCGAAATCTTAATGACACATCACTCTCTTTTACATATTCTTTTCTTTTTAAAAACTTTTTATCACAATTATGTTTAATGTTATGTATTTCTTCAGTAAATGTTTCAGAAAACTTACTACATACATTTTCTAGATTATCCTTTTGTCCTAAATATTTCAAAATAACATCATCTAATCGAGGTTTCTCTCTTCCTAGCCAACTATTTATGTTACACCATATCTTCTTTGCATCATTGTTACATTTTCTAAGTTGTTCTTGTCTATTCTTATTTTTAGCTACATTAATTAATTTACTAACTTTATTTCTATATTTCGTGTACTCTAGTCTAATACTCATACAGTTTGGTTTCGATTTCCATTTTCTAAACAGTTCATCTCTAATACATAACATTGAGTTCAATTTATCATCTATCCACACCGGTCGAGTACGCTTACTCCTTAATGGGACTTTTATCTTTGAACTTTCGTAAATACACCCAAAAATTAAGCACAATTTTTCATATAATAACAAAGGACACTTACAGTCTTGAAGTTCCTCCCAATTTACACCATCCAACTTTTCACGCACTAATTTATTCGATATTATTACCTTATCATATTTGTCACTGTCACTGACACTTGCTGTGTCGTTACTTTTTGATATTGTAACACCAATTAAATAATGGTCGGCGATCTTGGTGGTGAGTAGGTGTGCAGCCGGCACGGGTCGGCGGCTGCGCACCCACAGATGGTCGATGCAGGATCTGGTGAGGCGGCCGTCCACGACCTCCTCCCGCGTCACGTCGGTGATGAGACATTCCAATCCATGGCTATACAGCGTGTTCTTGTATTTCACTATGGACCCGGTTGAAGAAGAGTGTGAACAGTTTTATCGGAACAATACTGGTCGCCTTCGGTCAGGTCGATTTCTCACACGTCTTCCATTCCGGAGTGATCGCCCACCGCTGGGCAGTTCACACCATGCAGCCGAGACGCGGCTTCTGTCGATGGAACGACGCTTGAAGCGTGACGGGATTTTCCGGCAGAAGTACGTCGACTTCATGCGGGAATACGAGTCGCTCGGCCACATGTCGGTTTCGGGTATCGACTGGAAGCGTGAAGACCACTGCTTCCTGCCCCATCACGCGGTCTTGAGGACCCCGGAGGGCAAAATACGGGTAGTGTTCGATGGATCGGCATCAACATCTAACGGCATGAACCTGAACCAGTGTTTGCATTCAGGGCCGAAGTTGAACCATGACATCGCGGATGTTATCACACGGTTCCGTCGACACAATGTTGTGTTTGTAGCTGACATCCGGATAATGTTTAGACAGACGGTCATTCACCCTGACGATAGACGGTATCAGCTGATACTGTGGCGAGAGAGCCCAGATCAGCCCATCAGGGTGTACGAGCTGAACTCCAACACGTACGGGCTACGGTCTAGTCCTTATTTGGCGATTCGCACTCTGCGGGAGTTAGCGGATCGAGAACGGTTAACCTTCCCTAGAGGAGCAGCGATCCTGGAGCAGGATCTCTACGTGGACGATATCTGTACCGGTGCAGATTCCGTAGAGGTGGCGCTCGCTCGAAGGGACGAGCTAGTTGAGCTCTTACGGGGTGGAGGTTACGAGCTCCGGAAATGGATGTCGAACTCTCCAGAGTTACTGACTGGTCTTCCGGATGACTACCAGCAGGATCCCCACATTTTTGAAATTTTGGAAAATCCAGATATGTTGTCGGTATTAGGCGTCCAGTACCAGCCGGTATCAGACATGTTTTCGTATCGGGTCGAGTTGGACTCCCCGAAGGTCTGGACGAAACGGAACGTCCTTTCAACGGTGGCTAGGACATTTGATCCAAACGGGTGGATCACCCCGGTAACATTTCAGCTCAAGTGTTTTATGCAGCAATTGTGGTCTGCTGAGCTGAAATGGGACGACCCGATCGGCGGGTCATTGAGCTCAGAGTGGGACTCGTTCTTTTCGACCCTCCCTGGCATCAATCGGATTTCACTGCCACGGAGGTTGGTCCCCACCAAACGATACACCGCCACCCTGCATGGGTTTTGCTATGCCTCGGAGAAGGGCTTCGGAGCTGCGGTGTATCTGCGTACGGTCGACTCCTCGGGGGAGGTTGATGTGCGATTGGTCATGGCCAAGAGCAAGGTTGCGCCGTTGCGCACTCGCCTGACCATTCCCAAGTTAGAGCTTTCGGGAGCGGCTCTCCTGACTCGTCTGCTCAACCACACGATGACGGTTCTTCGTGGGTCAATAGCGTTAGAAGATACGGTCTACGCTTGGACGGACAGCCAGATCGTGTTATGCTGGCTGAAGGCTTCAGTTCACAAGCTGGAGATTTTTGTGGCGAATCGGGTTTCGCAGATTTTGAATTCGGAGGTTCCCTTAATCTGGAGACATGTTCCAGGGGAGATGAACCCAGCAGACTGTGCGTCTCGTGGGTGTCACGCTCCGGAGTTGGTTGGACATCCCTTGTGGTGGGGTCCAAAATGGTTGACTCAAGCCGAATCGGATTGGCCAATGAGTCCACGCGTTACCTCGGCGAACGGCGCCTTGACAGTCGGTGTCTGTACGACGCAACCAGAGCCGGAAGAGGAGTTCAGCCTGCTGGAACGGTACAGCTCGCTCGACAAGCTGGTCAATGTGACCGCCTGGATCTTCCGATTTGCGCGGAATTGTCGCAATTCTGAGGCGCAACGGGTGCGGACACAGGTCCTGACACCACGGGAACAGAACCATGCGTTGTTCGCATTGGTACGGAACGTGCAGACGGCGCACTTTAAGTCCGAATTGGACATTCTGAGACGCGGACGCGTCCAACTGAAGGGAGCTGTGGCTCGGCTCAACCCGTTTATTGACCCTCACGGATTGCTGAGGGTAGGAGGTCGGCTGCGGAATGCCAACCTGCCTTATGCGGCTCGCCACCCGTTGTTACTCCCTAGGAAGGGGAAGTTGGTCGAACTGTTGATACAGGATCGACACATTCGGAATGGGCATGTCGGTTGCCACGCCTTGATGGCGTTTCTGCAGCGCGAGTTCTGAATTCTATCGGGAAGACGCTTAGTGCGTAGCGTCGTATTTCGGTGCCTGCCTTGTTATCGGGCCAAGGCGGCTACGATGCAGCCCCAGATGGGCGATTTGCCCTCGGATAGGGTTAACGAAATCCGGCCCATTGCGGGTGTCGGAACGGATTTCGCGGGACCATTCATGGTCAAGTCTTCACAGCTACGGAACGCCAGATTAGTGAAGGCATACCTGTGCGTCTTCGTGTGCTTGGCCACGAAGGCAGTCCACTTGGAGGTGGTCAGTGACCTCACTACAGAGGCATTTATCGCATGTCTAGATCGGTTCGTCTCACGAAGGGGCCTCCCGACATTAATCCGTTCGGACAACGGCACAAATTTTGTCGGAGCCAGGCGATTTCTGCAGGAGGTCACCCAATTCCTGAACGGTAACCAGGACGCCATCGGTACGGCTTGCTCCCGACGAGGGATTGAATGGGTTTTCAGTCCGCCGGGATGTCCTCATTGGGGAGGAATTTTTGAGGCTGCGGTTAAATCGGCTAAGTCGTACCTGACGAGGATCATCGATGAGACCTCTCTACGCTTTGAAGAGCTTGCGACGCTGTTCTGTAAAATTGAAATGACACTGAACTCGCGTCCGTTGTGCCCGCTCAGTTCGGATCCAAATGATTTGGAAGCGTTGACGCCAGGTCACTTCCTGATAGGTCAGCCTCTTAACGCCCTGCCAGAATACCCATTCGGTGATGTTAAGTTAAGTCGGTTAACTAGGTGGCAGATGTTGCAGCAGATGGCTCAAGATTTTTGGAAACGGTGGTCCCTTGAGTACTTGCACATCTTGCAGCAGCGCCTTAAGTGGACTGACCAGACGAGCCCCCCTCAAGTCGGTGATTTGGTGCTGATTAAGGATGCGAACCTGCCATCATTGAGATGGAGACGAGGACGGATCTTCAATTTGTACACGGGTCCGGATGGCACGCCTCGATCAGCAGAAGTCAAGGTGGGGGACTCGGTCCTCAAGAGAGCGGTCGCAACACTTTCTCGCCTTCCTGGGACAGGTTCGGGCCTGTCCGGGCGGGTGACTGTTTAATATTTATCCTTCGGAACGCACCGGTTTTCGTTGCGCGGATTGACCGCGAGTAATCGGGACATCACTAGCGGAAACGGAACCGCAGCTGTCACTCGTATCGAAACGAGATGACGAATTCGGTTACTTTCTTGTCGTGAGAAAAAATGTCTGCTCATGGCGTCAGGCCTTGACTGTAATTTAGTGTAACAATTGTCTAACACAGGCGTCGGGCCTGGTCGGAGTGTCAACCATAATAATCGTCGGGAAATAAGTAGATTCACGTCAGCGGAGTGAGTGATTCGTGTTGTGAAGGCTAAAGTTGTTCGGTCACCAACTCGTCGTATTCGGACTCCTCGTGTCGGCAAGCAACACGCCGGCGACAGCATCGGGCAACCAACGAGAGTAAGATTCGGTTCCTCTCCTACCACACTTGTGCTCCTATCCCGTATTCCTGCCTCGAATCGAGCTTTCGAATTCCGGTCTACGACGGCAAGGTCAGTATCACTAACAATTCTCCCCGTGCTGGCGAAAACCAACCCACTCAAGATTCCACGCCGTTCGGTTGAGGCGTGGAATTAAACATATATCAACGGTATATACGGCCCTATTTGGTGCCCTATATCACCGTTGACAGTTGGTATTCCCGAAGGGGTTGCTCTGATGCTTCCCTCCAGATGATTTTTTTATATTTTTGATCTTCTGGGTGAATGTTGATCATACTAAACATCTTCTCAACGTCTGCTGTGTACGCGTATTCATATTGTTTCCAACGTAAAATTAAGGATTGTAGATCTTGCTGCAGATTCGGCCCGCGAGACATCAAGTCATTGAGACTGTACCCCGTGGAAGTTTTCGCCGACGCGTTGAACACTACGCGTAGTGAGGTAGTCGACGAATCCTCGCGTCGCACACAATGGTGAGGTAAGTAGTATAGTAATGCGCGAATGCACAAGTAACGAAACACCTAAAGTGTGCATTCGCGCATGTGATCTAGATCTTCGTAATCGTTGATAAATGGTTTGTATTTTTCTGCTTGGTAAATTTCCGTTATAGTTGCTGAAACTGTGCCACTGCCATTGGCTTTGAGATTCCCAAATTTTCAACATAATCTGATATAAACGGAATTTTTACCACGTAGTGACCGTCATCTTGGCGTGTAGTTGTTTTTTGATAAAATGAGACACATTTCTGCTCATCTGATGGTAAATTGATACTTTCAGGCTCCGAGATGTCTTCTATTTCCCGGAACTTTTTGATTTCATCCACGTGGTTGAGAACGATATTGCATTGAAACGTTTTCGCGTTTCCGCATAGAATCCATCCGAGGCGCGTTTGTTGCGCTATCGGTAAGTTTTTATCTGCTCGGATAATGCCTCCCAGTATGTTAGAGGAATAAATGTCTGCTCCCAGTAAGATATCAACGGGCTGACTGACGTTAAACGCCGGGTCAGCTAGTTGAATGTTGTCCAAATGATCCCATGACGGCTTTGTGAATGATTGATTTGGTAAATGATTGATTAATTTTTTCATGATAAACGCTTCCATGCTGAAGCTGTAGTTATTGTTTATTGCTGTACACACGACGCTCATGACGCCGCGGCAGTTGCTCTCTTTTGTTCCAACTCCAAAGATAACTCCCTTGCTTCGCTGCCGAGGTAGAACTAGCCTTTGTGCTGCGTGTTCGGTGATCAGTGACGTCTGCGAACCTTGATCTATTAGCACGCGCATTTTATGATAAGATCCGTCTGCTGATCTTGATCTGAGCAGTTGCTAGAAGAATCTCTGATAAATTATAAAGCGATACGTGATTGCTGTTGTTGCTACGACGTTGCTGGTTGTTGGTGTTTTTCTTTGATGATGTGTTTTGTGCTGCATGTTGGTGTTTTGAATAATTGTCGCATATCACGCTGTTGTGGTTTCCATCACACTGTCGGCATGTACAAACAATTTTTACACAAATTTAATTTCGCAACTGTATTTCGCTTCGCATCCGGTTGTAATTCGAGAAATTTGTTGCAATGGTAAATGCCATGATTGAAACTACATAGAGGGCATTTAATTGAGGTCGAATGGTAATTTTTGTTCGGTTTTGATGTATTATGGTATTAAATGATTTATTTTGCGACGGTTTTTTATAATTATAGCTGGTATCTTGCTGTCGAAGTGGAAACTTTTTTGATGCTTCTTGCTGGCGTGTTTCCAACTACATAAAACTTTTCTGGAGGAAATCTAGAAGATCCTTTTTTTGGGTAAATCTCTAGGTCTCTCCAGTGAGTCGTCGTAGTCTTGGTTTGTGTCTGGATCCAATTTCATCCCTAGAATGTTGACGATTATTGGGTCTCAGTTTGGTATATCAGCACCTAAGTACTTGATAGCATTCAGAGACTCATTTGTGGTGTCGTGAATTTTCTTGATATGCTTGGCTGATTGATGCTGCGAAGTGGGCAATGCTAAGATGATATCAATGTAAGAGTTGACAATTCTCTTGATGTTGTTGACAATTACCTTTTAACAATTCCCTTTTAAGAGATCCCAACAGACTAAATAGTTATGTGAGCTAATATGAAGATGTTGAAGTAACGTGGCAGCTTCACCAATCACTTGCATCTTGCTCTTCAGAAATTGCATCTTCTAGGCGTTCGACGTTGAACGGTTATTTTGGTTGGAAGTTTTTTGAACGATTACCACTGGTGAAAACTCCTGCTGAAAGTTGGTATGTCAATCTTCGGTGTCGTCTTTTCTCGGTGAGTGACCTCCCACATCCTCTTTCTGATTGTCTTCTTTGCTTGAAGGTAAATTTTTTCGTTTTTGTTGAATGATTACTCTTACTCCAAATTATCTTCATACAAGTCGCTGTCGATTTCCCAGTGTGTGTTATCGATGATGGCCCAGAATTTGTTTAAAGTATTCAGAGCATCTTCGAATTCCCATTTTGATCCTTTGTTTTTAAGGTCCAGAATGCATATAGTGCGAGAGAATGCCTTGAAGTTGCTTTGTTGCTTGCGCAAGTTTTCCTCCAGCTTGCTGGCACTCCCTTTTGATACGAAAGTTGGAGGGTGACTTGAAGTTGATGATTGATTATTGATTGCTGGATTTTGATTTTTTTGTTCAGGAAGCGGATTATCTTCGGTCTCCTGAAACTGATCTTCGCTACATAGAGGCCGGTTTTCTTTACCATAACTCCAAAGGAACATCTTGATGTCATTGTAGACTTTCAATGTTGATTGATATTGATTTTCCGTGAAGTACTTGTCCGTTCTTTCATCGAATTCGCACAACTTGATAAGATTTTGCTGATACTCTTGGCAAGAGCCAATACGAATCCTAATTAGACAGTCGCCTCTTGATATGAGCAGGGGTTTTGCGATCTGGCCCAATTTTATTGAAATTAATAAGCTGTCACTCAATTTGGCCCCCAATTTAATTTTGTGTTGCTATAAGATCATCCATGTTGATAGTTGATTGATAAAAAGAAAATATCTCACTTCATTGATATCAATGATTAGTCCTGTTGACCAGTCAGGGCTGCTGGGTTGATAGACCTATAGGTAGACCCTAGGTAGACCCGCTGATGATGCAGGACAGCCGCTTATATGCCTGACTGACTAGGCAAGGCTGATGATGATTGATGGACTGCTATGCCAACTACTCTTCGTGATAAATCTTTGGAGATGGAACTGTATGTTCACACACAAGGTTGCTGTAGCAAATCCATACACACACAAACACATTGGGTTATTTTTCATCTCAGTATTCCGCGATATGGACCCGCTGTTCGAAAGCTCGAAGGACCAAAAAGATTAACGGGTTTTAGCCGTACGCTCTTGTTATTGTTTTTTTTTATCGCATCGTGGATTTATGCAATGTGCTTTTGCCTTAGAAAATAATGATAACTGTGACCAGTCGAGCTCTCCAATGCCTCTACAGGCCGCTATAGTTGCCACTGCCGCTGCAGCTTCTACTTCCTCTCGACATGGACACAAGGTGAATCACAGGGAAGTAAAATGTCCATACTGCATTAAGTATAATCACAAGCTATCTTGCCCAAGTTTTGTGCTGGCCACAGTCTTGTTGAGATGCTCTTTGTAAAATTTGCCTCAACCCACACAAGAATAAATGCAAGTTTTATTTTAAATTTTAACAATGTAGGCAGGGCCACAATTCTCTTACACAAGGATGATCACAAAGTGGACACAAGGACAGGTGAGAAGGCAGTATGACCATGCCATGTCCCGCTTGAGCAACGAACAAGTTTTGTTGCCAACAGCCTAAGTCAAGTAGATCAATGTGTGTAAAAGGTGTCCAAGGTATTATTATTATTATTATTATAGATAAAGATAGCCAATTTTGTTTCATCACCACTTTGTTTCATCGCACCGCACATTTTCCCAACTCAGCAGTCCTGCGTGGCCGCTGTCGTTTCTATTCAAATCAGTTCACGTTCGGACAGCAAGAGCTCCACGTGATTCATAGCAGTACTAATCATTTATCATAGCATTTCCGTAATTGTTCTTAATCATTAAAATACCTTTACAATATCTAATCTTATCATTCATCAATCATCATCAATAACAAGAGCGTATGGCGAAAACCCGTACATCTTTTTACCAACATACCATAACGACTTGTTTCTTTAAAGTTATAATCAGTAATTAGCTATTAGCGAACAAATACCTTTGTAGTAACACATGTAAATATTGAACAAACTGCGTACAAGATTACGGCACAATAAACATCTTATTACAGTAAGTACAAAAATGCTTGTATACCAACCATGTGTCCTCAGCACCCTCTTGTACGGCGCAGTGGTCGAGGCCCCCGGGCTGTTTAATTTGATTCGAAGCAATTCTTAATCAAATGTACTGGCAGGCATATTTTTTTTTTCAAAACCAATAAATATATATTGAGAGTAGATTATCACATCTTAGTAATGTGTTCTTATAAAATAGAAATGCTTTAATTTTGTATGTATCTTTGTGGATATTGTTCAAACCATTAAAAGTTTTTTATAATGTTTGGAACATTCAAACGCTTATGTTTGAGGCATCTCTGACCAACGCAATTTGGATAAAGGTCGTGAATTTATGTAAGTATGTATTTTTTATAAATAAAGGTCTTAGTTATTTCTAACTATTTTTTATTTCTGTCAATAATAAATCTACTTAGTACAAACATTTCTAAATGACAGAAGTAATAAGATAGTAATTAAAATAATCTGGTAACTAACTTTTTACACATGAAATGTGAATTTAAAATATTGTAACAATAATAATGAGAAATTTACAATATTGTAACAATAAAAATCAACAGTAAAACCATAAACAAATAAGAATCATTTTAGCTAGTATAAAAATCAGTGTCAAAAGGCATAACATATTTAGTGATTAATTGTAAATTAATATATTTTCTGTATCTCTAAAACTACTAGTACGGGTTGAGCAAACTACCCCTCCTAAGTTTACAGGGCTCTGCCCTTTCATTAGGGAGTACATAACTCAAAAATATGCTTTTTTAGTTCCTAAGAATTAAAATTGTACCACTTTACTATTCCTATTTATTCTATTATATTTTTATTCTATATTATTCTATTCTTTTGTCGTTTACTACTAAGAGCAAAATCACAAAAAATATATATTTAATATATCAAAATCGGGGGCGTCAACCACCGGTGCATCGACCACTGGGGGCCTAAGCCACGGACCCAAATTTTAGACTTGAGGTTTCTTTTATTGTGTCGTGGGTGCTTATTTTTTATATGGTTATATCACCATTGCAGTTTTAGTAGGTATATTGCACCTTTGCAGTTTTAGTAGGTATATTGCAGCACTAGCGGCTTTTGTTTCATTTAAAATGGGTACTATTTCCAATTTTATTTACAATACATACCGTGGCCAACTCGCTTTTGGCACCCCGCCCCCGCCCCCGGGGGTTGGGCTGCGCCGCTGTTCGCAGTGCGTATTTCATGAGCTTAGACTTTAAGGGCAAAACAACTACAACAGCGGGTCATAATTAAATTCAGTACAACATTATGACCCAGTTGAAGCCCAGGGCTATAATGACTTTCCTTATGTCAGGTTTGACTGATAATTATAAAATGTGACATAGTCGAGCAGGTGGTGTGAAAAATAAATTTATTGCTGCATAGTACAGTTTCAGCACCAGCTTCTACATCAAATAAAGCTGTTAAATTAAATAAAACAGAATGAATCGGCATATTTTTAGTACCAAATAAGATGGAGCTCTGAACATAAAGTCATGTTCGATGGTCCATTTTATGTCGATCATAAGTTAGTTAATGAGGTATCAGTTTACACTAGCGGTAAAAAAATATTGCCCCCGAGCGCCACACGACAAACAAGGGATACCTTCCAGTTACAATATTTTTTAGTGTTTGGTTCCTATAATTTTATTACAGGTGTGAAAAATCACAGGCTAGCACTATTTTTGATAAACAATGCTGTCAAAGAACAATGGGTAATTTTGTATGATGGACCATGGACCCAGAGTGTAGCACTTTCTTACCCAGCTTAAAATGAAGAACTGATTAATCTCAACACTTTAATGTAAGGCAGCAAGTCTCTTATTAATAGATGTAAAAAGTAACAGAACATAAAACAGAAAGTAACTGTTTCGAAAATCCAGTGTCTTAATGATGTTTGTCAATTAAAAAAGTTGTACAGTCAAAGATAAATTAAATAGCGCTTTGTTTTATTTCATAATCGGTCAATGCCTTTCATTCAACATGTATTTTCCCAGATGGGGTTATCGAAGCACAGTATAGCCCTTCCTGACACAATAGCCTTGTTTTTCTCAGGTGGGCTGTCACTAATTTTGACAGTTGTCAGTATCTTTGACAGCTATCGTTATTTGTGTCACTATTTTTACAATTGTCACTTATTTTGACAGATATAAGAGAATACATACATACATATATATGATCACGCCTATTTCCCGGAAGAGGGGTGGGCAGAGACCAAAGTACTCCACCTGCTACGATCCTGGCATACATCTCTCGCTTCCTCAACATTCATAAGTCTCTTCATGCAAGCTTGCCGGTTACGGGTACTTCGTATTTGCCCCTTCACTTGCAAATCGCCGATTTGGTCTTTATAGCACCTTCTTGGGCGTCCCCGCCCGACGGCTCCTTTCACACATAAGAGAAAAGTGGCATAAATTTTCTCAAAGTCAAAAAAAAATTCTCAAAATCCTGACACTGAGTTGTCACTCAGTGTCAGGATTTTTTTCACCACTGCCAAAATCAGTGACAGCGGTAAAAAGTTTCATAAAGGTAGGAAGGTTCATATCATGTAAAGTTACCTCTGCACCCCATCTGAGAAAACCCAGGTTATTGTGACATGCATGGGTATACTGTGCCTAGGCCACCCTATCTCGGAAAAGAGTTTTTTTATGGAAGGCATTGCCCGATAAACAACAGAGAGATTTATTTATTTTATCTTTGATTGTTTTACTTTTTAAATTGACAAATATCACTAAGATACTGGATTTTTGAAATGGCTGTAACTTATTACTTTGATTAATTAGTCTTGCTGCCTTACATAAAATGTTGAGATTGATTAGTTCTTCATTTAAGGCTGGTCGCTAAAGTACAACACTCCAGGAATTGTAATTTTATTTGTATTTAGGGCATAAATATAGTGCAACATTATTCAAAAAGTATATAATTTACTACGTAAGAATTATTGTTAGGATGTATAAAAGGAGAACAAGTGTTTGCGGCCAGTTTTCTCTAGATTGCATCATCCACCGAGCCGTTACCAACTCGAATGTGAATTTGAATAACACAAAGGAATTTACCAGCTAAGTATTTTTGTTTCATAATCTAATCACGCTCAACACATATTTTAGACAGAACTAACCAGGGGGCCTACCACCTAAGCCCCGTCGGCTTGATCTCGATACCGACGCCTGAATTGACTTGCCGTATAGTCATAATGATAAAGTTCATTCTTGCACGAAGCTGTCAAAATGAAGCCGTCACCGATGCCGACGGAGCTTGCGCGGTAGGCGCACAGAACCACGCGCATTCCACATCACAAATACCTCAAAATTAGTGTAGTATCACTGCAAATTGATTACCGACCAACCAATGTAAATGTAAATTGTGTAAAGTACCTAGATGCGCTGAGCCTGAGGAAGTTCTATGGTTCTACAGTTCTCTGAACTTCTACTCACCTGCTTAAATAACTATATTTCAGCTGTCACACCTACAAGGCTAGCAGAATTGTTGTAAACCTTATCACTGCAGAACTTTATCACCTGTTTTAAAAGTTTCACTATCCCTTCTGAGGTCATCATACACAAAATAGGTAGTATAAAAATAGCAACATTAAGACTAATTAGAATAAAAATTTAATAGTGTACTGATAAGAATAAATAAGTACCTTAATTTTATAACACCACTTTAATTATTTAGGTAATAGAATGACAATAAACTATTTAGTATCTATTAAGTATAAAGTCCATTTATTAAATTCTACCTAGTCTAACTGATATGAGGTAAATTATTTTTCACATGAACGTGTTGCCAGTACTACAACAATATAAACACACAGCACATACACGAATTGCCTCCCTTAAACTATCTTTATTAGAACTCTATATTGCTGTACCCTGTCTCTCGGTTCCAGCATGGTGTCCAAGATGACTACACGCAGAGGTGAGAGTGAGACCGCCCTGCAGTTTCACAATGCTCTTCAAGATCTTTTGACCTCAAGAGAACTAAATGCTATATAAGAACAAGAGTGAGCTGACAGTTAACTGGAGATTGAGAAAATTCTTATCTCAAATAAGAATCTTAAAAGCCAGTTGAGCCAGCTGCATAGTGATTGAGTCGATGCCTGTGCGGAAAGAGACCAGTTCAGTAATCTGTTAGACTCTCTTGACGAGTGCTACCATACTCACGAGTCGAGCCTTCAGAGAATATCAGCGCTTGAATAACAGTTACAAGAAGCGAATCAAAGTATACAACAGCTGATGGACCAAAAGGCTGAGGAAGACACAGAAAAAAATATCTCTCTGTACCATGAGCTGGTCGGGCAAATTCATATGACTCCAACACAGCAGCCAAAATGAATAATAAATGGCATAACAAATACTAATAAGAAAACAACACCGCTGTTAAAAACAAAAAAATACTTTAAAACAGAAAAATAAATAAAGCTATTGTCAAGACCCGAAACCGGCTACAGAAGCTTAATAGAGTCAGAGTCAGAGTCATTTTTTTATTGAATATTTATTAATAAATTATCTTATTCAACGTCAAAATTATACTTACTTATACCTACAAGTATTTTTTTTTTATATAAAAAAAAGTCTACACCGTTTCGGAAGGTGGGCCTCGGGGTTAAGAAGAAACAGCAAGAAACTCCCCCATACCTTTTTTTTTTAAAAGTGACTTTACAACAGGTAGGTTCTAAGGAAATTCGCCGGCGAGTGATAGACTTGATACATCGCCCCTCGTCGAATTTCTGTGCGCTGAGATGGTATGGACCATGCAGTTTTGTCATCTAAGTATTCCTTGATACTATAATAGGACTTTCTTATTAGCTCATTTTAACATAGTTTTTGAACCTCTTTTCAGGAAGGATCAATGATTCCTGTGGTATTTTATTGTAGAAGCTAATACAGTGCCCCATGAATGATGTGCCTACTTTACTTAGTCTAAATAATGGTAGTGCTAACTTATTTTTATTTCTAGTGTTAATTGTATGGCTATCACCTACAATTTTAAATAAAGCTATGTTTTTCTTACATGCATGATATTCTCGTATATATATTGACAGGTAACCGTAAGTATATTAATTTCTTTGAATTTTTCTCTTAATGATTTAACAGTTGCCAGACACCGAAAAATAATAAAAAATCAGGATTTTCAAGATTGCTACAGGAAAGAACTGAAGAATATCAGAAAACAGTCACTGATTTAGCTGAAAATATCGCGACTTGAGATTGAACTGCAAAATATGGCTACTGCATACTCACTATCAAAAGCAGAACAAATAATTGAACTAGATAAAATAATAGCAGACAACAACACAAATTTACAGAGAGTACTCGAGCTTTCGCAACAAACACTACAATGCCTGCCCGATATCTGAGGTCAAGCCTAACACCGCTCCCTTCGAGATTACCAACAGAGCGGACACCATCACCACATCAGACACCGGTAACACACCACCGGTGGAGTTTGAGTTTGAAAATGTAGGTTTACAGTCAAACCTCCAAGATGCCCGAATAGAAATCCAGCATCTACGTGACCTCCTGGCAAACGCACTCCAATGTTATGCCAAAGAACAGAGTGAGTTAGTCGACTCAGAGCCGCAACGTCTGAGCTACTACAACTACAATGTCAGAACGCGGAATTGGTGGGCATTCTGATTGAGTGTCGCGCTGCCTGCTGAGTCGTGTGTCATGCTGCACGCTGCCGCAAGGGCCGCGCCACTCGCTATTACGCGCGTTGCGCCGCTCGCTACTGCGAATGCCACGCCCCCCGCTGGCACGTGCATCGCACCGCACTCCAACACGAGTGTCCCGCCACTCAACTCCACTCTTGCTCAGAGAAGAACAATAGCAAACAAAAGAACTGTAGTTTATTCAGATAAGATTGGTGTAGATTTTGGTACGTTTTTGCATTGTGGTCTTAAGCAACAAGTGACAAATATTTGTTATCCTAATAGTTCCTTTGAGGAAATTATAAAAAAGATAGCTGTAGGGAATTTTGATGAACATACCACCATT
The DNA here is from genome assembly GCA_949825045.1 of Argyresthia goedartella. NCBI lineage: Eukaryota > Metazoa > Arthropoda > Insecta > Lepidoptera > Argyresthiidae > Argyresthia > Argyresthia goedartella. Next base: position 22,014,905 of record OX463810.1, read on the forward strand.
GTTATTATGGTAGGAAACATTAGTCGGAGTGCATTAGATACCAGTATAGATGTACTGCTCAATTTATATAATAAGACGAAGTGCAAGTTTATTCTATGTAACTTTCCTTATTGTTCTAATTTATCGGGGAACAAAATAAAAGTGTACATAGAATGAACATGCACCTATACAATATAACGTGTCATCATAGTGATGCTATATTATATTTCGTCATGAATAAATTTATTCATAACTTTACTTTGACTCAGATTACTATGTACCTGTCTAATAAAACAAAAAAACGAGTAGGTACATTGTTAGCCTATAATATATGCGACACAGTTGTAAATACTATAACGCAGTCGCCTTCAGTTCTAGTTAGTATTAGTACTAATATTAGTGTTTTAAACTAGATTGTTCAACCAAAGAGGCCCCTCAAAACATAAGAAATGTTTACAAAATAAGCAGGGGTTTTCTGGCAATCAAATGAAAAATACTAGTACAAAGGGTAAGACCCTGTTAAATATTTCCCATCAAAACCTGCAGGGGCTACCTGGCAAATAACTTGCATTATAATTATTACTTAATAATTCTGACACCGATGTTATTTGTATTACAGAACACTGGTTAAAGGAAAATATGATGTCTTTTAACATAAATAATTACAAAAATGTTACAATAGAAAGACTGCTGATAGAGGTGGTTTTTAAATCTTAGTAAAAATAATATTAAGGTGAAACAACGGAAAGATATACTTACACTTACTGTAGAAAGACAAATAGAGGTATCCTGTGTTGAGTTGGATAGCCATATTATTGTTTGTGTCTACAGACCTCCGAGAGATGAAAAAGGCCATGGCAATTTTGAAATGTTCGAGAAAATTATGAAGTAAGCCCTCATTAAACTTTGTAATAACAGAAGAAAGTTAATTATTTGTGGCGATTTTAGTGTAGATTTGCTTGTAGATACAACATTGAAACAACGATTAATAACTCTGTTCATTTAATTTATGTCATGTATTTCTAAAGCCGACTAGAATTACACTTACCAGCCAAACTTGTTTAGATAAGGTTTTTTGTGAATGTGCATTCAAAGTAAAAATGTATTTAACTGCTTACCCTCCGATCACAGTGGTCAAAAAGTTTCATTCCCAATTGGGAATATTTTTATATTTTTACTAGAAATTGCTAGTAAAAATAGGACTGATACATCATTTTATAGGCCTATTACATCCCCTAAACTAGAGACATATATGAAAATCTTGGATATAAATTTGCCAGTACCGGATTTTGATGAACAGAACCCTAACAATAGTTATTTGTGTCACAAGGGAGCAAAATTATGTATTTACGTCGAGGGCGGTACATTGAATCCAGAGTGAAGGGAAGGATTCTACGATATAATCCTGAGCGTAGCGAGGGATTCAAAGTTAGAATCCTGAGCGTAACGAAGTGACACATACAACTTTTCACATCGACTATGAGGAAAATTTAAATTAAATGCTCTAAAAAAATTAAATAACTATTATTTGAATAATACTTTCACCGCTTTTACAGTAATCAAACAACGTAAACAAAACTTTTTTTATAATGGTGGATGGTGAAGGAGTAGGGAAAGGTTAATAAAACACACATAAAATATTCCTGTGTACTTTTACCAATATGTAAAAATAATAGAATGGATATCACAATAACAGTCATCGATAGTTTTGATTTCATTAAAACATATAATTTATTGTGACATTTTTTAAATATTAAGAAAAAATCATAAATTTTCATCTAACGTTGTTAAAGTTAAAACTTGAAACATGTTCGTTTTTAATCGACTATGATTAAATAACAATCGATAAGAAATTTATTAAGTAAAAGATTCATGAAAATAAGTACAGAGAATATAAATAAGATATTCATTCTAGTTCAAGACGTGTGGGACTGCCGCTCCATCCTCATATAGGCCTGTGCGATTCCACCAATGGTGGGTGACGCGGATGCACATGCTGCTAGCCCTGATGATGGCGGTTTGAATTCTTGCTCGTAGCCAGCCCATTATTGTAGCAGGGGTCCGGTTCCAGCGGTCCGCAAGCGTTTCGGCGAGGTGTTTAGTGAATGATATCATTTGTGGAGCAAAAACTCCGTCGACAGAGGTTACTAAAGGGGTGAAGGTGGTGTGGCGCGTTTCGCATGGGTCGCAGTACTTCCTTTTCTTTTCTTCTTCAGCTGAACGAAGGACAGCCGCTACGGGGCGTGATGCGTGGGAGGGAGCGTCGGTGTCTATGACACGGATATCAAATAAAGTCTCCGCGCAGCCCAGTATCGCCTTCGGAGATGACTGGCTCTTTCGTGACGTTTCCCCAGGCTTGCTGGCACAGTTCACAGAAAAGATCCCTTATTTCATTATGTCTGCGTGTGATAAGGCCACCTGTTTTGCAGCACAAGGCGTGGTCCACGTTGAAGTTGTCATTGCCGCAGCCGTCGCAAGTCGCAGGCATGGAGATTGGTGTATCTTATGGCCAGGGCATCTCTGAATTCGTGGGGTGATAAGTCGAAGTTGTCTTTTCTTGTCGGTATTACTGAAAGCCATGTTGATGTTTTTGTTTTCATTTTTGTCGCTATTGATCTTTCTATTTCTATTGCTCTTTTCATTTTGGATGATAATTTTGTTAGAATGCTTTCTAGAGTTTCGTTCTCGTATGTTTCTTTTTCCTTGTTTCCTTCCTTTCTTGCGTCACGCAAAGAATTGTAGTGTTCAGCCAGGTTTATGTCTTTCATCTCGGTTAGGGCTGTTGAAAGTATTGTAGATCCCTTTTTTGAGATTTGGTATGCACGGTTTGGTGTGTTGAAGGGGTCAGAAAAGGCAAGTCCGCCTTTGTGGACTGGGAGGGTAAATGGCTGGGTTTCAAGTTTTGTGATTTTGCCTCCGATTAGTGTTGGTATGAATTTGTCGTGTAATGCGTTAGTTAAGGGTTCAAAAAGTTCTTCTGCATTTTTTAAGACACGTTGTAGGAAGGACCATTTAAACTGAGCTGCTTTAGTTAGGGCAGTGTAAGCGGCTTGAGGTGAGTTTTTGCAGATTGTTGTGAGTTTCTCGATGATAGATTTCCATTCGGTTACATTCTTTTTTACGAAGTCGTCCCCTCCTGTCTCTATGTAGCCTCCTAGGAAGCGGGAGCCGGTAACTATGGAGACGTTGGTACCGGAGAACATCTTTTCTGCGGTAGACTTGTCGGTTTCTGACACTATTAGAAATGATTTTTTACCTTGTGGTAAGTATCCGTATGCTGGGCCTGTTTTGTTTAAGTTGTCCCACCATTGTCGTAGGCTTTGGAAAGTGCCTTGCGCGGAGGAGTCATCGGCGTGCCAGCATTGTGTGACTGTGTTTTCGGTTTTAAGTTTGTTAATTATTGGTAGTGTTGCAAGCGCGTACAGTGGCATTGCGAGTGGGTCTACTTGGGTTACGCCTTCTCTGCTATATAGTCTTGTATCAAAATCGCGAAATACCAATTCAGCGTGGCCATTGTAAGTATTATAAAGAAAGCGGGCACAGTGTGGCCAGTATATTCTTGCTTGCCAAAGGGCTAGTTGTCTATTCACGGCGTTAAAAGCATTGTTCGCGTCAACGAGGAGCATTCCCCAGTTTGAACCAGGTTGGCAATCTCTTTGGAAGACATCATTCATGGCATGAATGGCGCCTTCGATGCCACTGCCCAGTCCACTGCAGAGCTGTGACTGGCCGCATGCTTCAGTGACTTCAGCGCCTGTTGCTAAGATCATGCATTTGGATAATATTCTTCGTAGGCATTCGCCAATGCCGATAGGTCTTACGCCAGGGCATTTGTCTAAAGCAACAAGTCGGCTTGACATTAATGCTTGTATTTGGGTCCAGGGTATGGTGTCGTTGCTAAGTTTCGTTGTGAGCTGCGCTACGGCTTCTCTTAAATAGGCGCTTGCTTGGCCGAAGCGGAGTAGGAAATCTCTCCAGTTTTCGGCTGTGCATCCAGTGGGGCCTCCGCCGCCGTGTAGTTTTCTCGCAACTGTTTCGACATGGTCACAAGTTATTTCGATTTCAAGGAGTGGTGGGAGTTTTGTGACGTCTTTGGGGAGAGTGAATAAAGCGGGATCTAGAGTATTAGGCGAGGGGTGCTTTTCTCTCAGCACATCACTGACGATTACAATCGATTAATTTATTAAGATCTGTATCATTGCATTAACGCAATTGGCACATTGCGAAAATGCTACTACATGCCAATGAATACATTAAAAAAGTAGCTTGAACAGAAAAGTAGCATTTTGCTCCCTCTCGTCGTGGAGCAAAACTTACTTTTCCGAATGAAAGGTGTGAAAAATCTATTTTGACTTCTTCAACATTATTCAAACAGAATTCGATACAGTTTTTAAATTAAAGAAAGTCAATGCCAACAACGGTAAATCTAAATTTAATAACTGAGTAACATTTGGAATTCGTAAAAGTAGAGCTATCTTGTATGACCTTTATGAACAAAAAACCTAAAACTTTGATATAAAATTTCATTACTATGTTAAAAAATATTCCAAAATAAAAGTTGGTTTGTAGAACTGCAAAAACTTTACACATGAATAGAAAAATACAAAATTCAAATGATAGAATGAAAACGGTTTGGCAAATCATAAACCCTGAAACTAGCAAATTTATACCAAGAGACAATGATTTCTGCTTAAAGATAGGTGATAATGTTGTTCAATCCAACGCTAAGGTAGCTCGAGCTTTTGAAACATTCTTCAATAATGTACCCTTACTCACAACAGAGCATCTAAATTCATCTCCATATGAAACAGAGACTTTATTAAAAAAACAGTAGTATAGATTTTAAATTTCATCATGTATATCCCCAGGATATAGTCAAAACATATAGATTACTTAACTTAAAAAATACTGAAGACCTGTGGGGTATATCAGTCAGTCATTGGTTCAATAATACTAGTTATAGCCCCACACCTAGCTTATATATTTAATATATGTGTTGACGATGGAGCTTTCCCAGACCTCATGAAACACAGAAAATTAATACCTCTGTTCAAGTCGGGAGACAAGGGCGATCCTTCAAATTTCAGACCAATATCTGTTCTTCCAGCAATAAATAAAAAATTTGAAAAGATTATACTCAATCAAATGCTCTCACACTTCAACCGTACAAAACAGCTCCACGCCAAACAATAAGGTTTCACTAGGGATAAATCGACTACGGATGCAGGTATTACTCTTATATCTCATATTTATTCTGCATAGAAGGCCGCACAGGTAGCTATCGGAGTTTTTTGCGATCTGTCGAAGGCATTTGATTGCGTTAATCATAATACGCTACTCATGAAATTAAATCATTACGGAGTTGGAAATAAAGCGTTGGATCTACTAAGATCATACCTAAGCAATAGAATTCAACAGGCGACAGTCAACGGTATTATATCTGACGGATCGGGAGTAAAAATTGGCATTCCACAAGGTTCCATACTAGGCCCTTTCTTATTCCTGGTATATATTAACGATCTGCCTTTTATGGTGGAGAAATTGACTGATATAGTGTTGTTTGCTGACGACACTTCACTGGTCTTCAAAATTGAGAGACAAAAAGAAGATTTTGATCATGTTAATGGAGTATTGTCTCAGCCTCAGAGGGCGCTGCTAAAGCAGACAAACAAGTTTGACACACTCCTCGTTAAAAAATGTTTTCAAATATAAACACAATGTTTTCTTTAAAAAAAAATAGTCAAGCGTAAAGCTGAGGTGATAGTTCTTCTGTGCATATGTGGGCAAGTGAGTGAAATAAGTGGAAAAACCAGAATCAAGCAAGAAAGTTTTCCAACGGCGATTTGGACTAAAAACACAAGGATGCAGTGCTAAATTCGAATTAAGCCTACAAACATTACCTAATACAGTAATAAAGTCATAATCATAACAAAAGTGTAAAAAAAGTGATCAAAATCATAGGAAATTCCAAAATTTGCTAAATTATACCGTTAAAAATACATAAATTCATACAGAAGCGTCACTTTCAACTTCGCTATCACCCTTGAGAGGACGCCACCATCTTTCCCCAGAAACCGAAGTGTCATCCGCACACCATCAGATGGCGCAAATAAAAATCAGAAGTGTCGCATCTAACCACTACTAGAGGGCGCTACTAATACAAAACAGGAAGCATCTACTCACTACTAGAGGGCGCTACTAATACAAAACAGGAAGTTTGTGCCACCCGCCAACAGAGGTGGCACTAACCATCAATAAAATAGAGGGTAATAGAAGAAGCCGTCGGCAAACGACTCACACACACATGTATCACCACCAGTACTGCAAGGTCGCCAGTAGTACCTAAAAAAGATGTTATGCAAAGAATGCAGAGAATTCGTATACCCCAACGAGTCCATTACTTATATAAAATGTGAAAACCTTTTTCATCACAACTGTTTGAATATAACGTCTGCCTATTACATGGCAAACATGGCGAGATGGAAGGGTTTTATATGTGATATATGTCAACAACAAAGTGAAAAACAAGGCCCCCCCAACACAGGAAAAATCATCATCATCGTCATCACCCTAAAAAATCAGCCACATCGCCCATCTTACTCCTGTCTCGGGAAATGAGAATGTCACACAGAGATGGCCTCGTAAATTGATTCCAAGTCTTCATCAGCAAAATTGCTTTATCTTGGACCTCAGTTATCAAAGCATTCCTGATGTAATGAAGAGTGGGGAATAGATGGAAGACCTGAGAGAGAGCAACCATAAGCTACGTATGGAACTTGACGCTGCTTACTCGGAAGTGGAAAAACTAAGCCTGGAAATATCCTCACTAAATAAGCTAATAGCAGAGAAAACTAAGAAAATTGAGTTATACAAAGCCGTGAGTCTAGATGAATCTACAAGCGCGCATAAAGCATATCTAAGATTCTACTCTCCTCAATACAAAGATAAAAATGGAATCTGCCCGGAAAACACCACTGAATTTCCTCAATACAGTTGATAAACGGTCGGATTCCAGCGGAACATTTGAGAAAATACTGCCGACATAGGACTCAATGCTTACGCATAGCAAGCTAACCTTGAATTGGTTCACAGTTAACAATTTATTGTTAAATGCTGGTAAAACCAAATGTATCAAATTCTTACTTCCAAATGTCAGGCAAGTTGAGACCAGTTTGGTGTTAGACAGTAGCACGTTAGAATTAGTAAATGACACGAAGTTTCTTGGAATAACCATTGATAGAAAATTGCAGTGGGGACCCCACATAGATAAATTAAGTTCTGCGGCTTACGCTGTTAAGAACATCAGACAAAACATGGATGTGGCTACATCTAGGCTAGTATTTTAGTCACTTTCATAGTGTTATGTCCTATGGCATCTTGTTGTAGCAGCGGATATTCAAACTATTTTTATTTTACAGAAAAGAGCTATTCGAGCAATTTATAATTTAAAACGCACAGGCTCATTAAGAGAGCTTTTTAAAGAAATTGACATGCTAACTGTAGCTAGTCAATTTATTTTCGAAAACATAATGTATGTACGCAAGAATCTTACAACATTTTCCAAACTTAGCGATAGCTGTAATATTAACCTAAGAAATAATCACATACTACTTGCGCCCCGGTTTAGACTCACGAAGGTTAGCAATTCTTTCAAGGGTCAATGCATTTTCTACTATAAAAAAAATTACCTCTGGAGATCTTGAAATTGCCATTTGAGCAATTTAAAAACCATGTTACAGCGACTTTGTCGAAAAAGGGATATCGCAATGTTCAAGATTACTTAAATGACGGAACTGTATGGGGTTAATCTGGCTCTTGCTGTTGATAATTTTGTAATTATTTATTCCTACTTATTTATAATGATATAATGATATGATAAAATTTGTATTAGTTAAGCACAAGCAATATTTAAAAGAGATCTAAAAATCAATCTGTGGGAGTTTCTACGCCCTTCTCTCCCACAGTGGTCCAATGTAGAGAAGTGGCAAAAAATTACGGTTGCTAAGTATATGTAAATATCTACAGTAATAAAGACATTTGGAATTTTGGAATTTTGGCCCATTATGACCATTTATAGGGTTCCGTACCCTAAGGGTGCCAAACGGGACCCTCCGCTGTCTGTCCTTCCGTCCGTACGTTCGTCCGTTTGTCATTAGGCTGTATCTCATGACCCGTGATATTTAGACAGATGACATTTTCACTGATGATGTAGCCGCTATAACAACAAATACTAAAAAACAGAATAAAATAAATATTTAAGGAGCCCCCTTAAATATTTATTTTATTCTGTTTTTTAGTACACACAACACACACAACAATTCTTTCAATACCACATACAAACTTATGAATGCACCTGGTTACGTACATGGGGTGTAAAAGTAGCCGCACCAATAACTTTGTAAACAACATTTTGCTATGTAAAATCCAAACTATTCACTCCACACCATCCACCATTGTACGGTGGTACGGAACCCTTCGTGCACGAGTAAGACTCGCACTTGACCGGTATTTTTCAAATTTCAGACAACCTTTAATGATAATGTGTGATATTACGAAGTAAAGGTAACTAGAGCACTTTAGGTAGAAGTGCCTTCAAAATTAAAAAGAAGGACAAAGATGTGGACTAAAATGTATCCAAATGTGAACAAAGGCGTGTTAAAAAAACAAAAAATGTTCCAAGTACATTAATTTATCCTACACAACACACAACTATTTCCAAATCATCCATGCGCACAGGTAAAATAAAACAAAACGACTAGATAAGAAAGATCGTAGATATTTGTACCAAAACTCAAGCATCCAAAAAATATATCCGGAATAATAAATGCTTCCCGAATCCTTGACATGGTTCTGGACTTTTCTCCGCTAAAGGAAAACAAGCGAAATATGCGAATAACGAGTAAAATATTTCCTTTAACATTCAATGTACTTAATTCCTCAATGGGCTGAGCCAATGTATTTTCGGTTTCTTTACGATGGTACAGAACTGAATTTTGCATTCTCCGGCTATGCCTTGCTCTGGCAAAGCGCAATTATTGTAACTAATCAGTTTAATAAAAAAATGTACGTGGTAAGATTCTAAATCCTGCTTTATCCTTACGATACAGAGACATCCCAGATAAATTCGGACAAAATTAAATATTAATTTCTAACTGAGCTACCTTACAACTATTTTGACTTTATTATTTTATACTATAACAGTGTATCTCCGGTATCTTACGTAGCAGCTACGACTTCTGGGAATTCATTGCCGACTAGATTAAATATTCATAAAACGCGCCGTGACCCGACACCACCGTCTAGAAAAAGCACTTTGTGGATAATTTGGAAAACCACACAAGAATCGACAGGGGATTATAAATATCTGTGTAAAGGTAGGCTGGTCCATATAGTTATGTTAAAATTTAAGACATATAGTGACACATTACATCTTGCGCGCGCGAGATTTGGATTTGCACATTATTTATTTATTTAGATACAAACGGTCATGTACATTATTTTTAAGTTGAAATGTAGTATAGAACATATAGACCTTTAGTATCCTAAACCTGTTAGATAACAAAAATTGCGCCACCGACGACGGCGATGAGAGATAACGCGAAATTTCCTTTGATATGATTTGCAATATAATATCACAACCTAAGGACATTAAAATACGTCTTTTATATGGGGACCCCTAATAATTGATAAAATCTGGTTTAGTTCATTATTTTTTGCTGTAAGGGCAACAGTATTCCTGTTGCCCTAACATTCTGTGAAAAACCAACTTTTTACCTATGAGATACAGCCCGCTCATGGACAGACTTACACACAGACAAACAGACGGACGGACAGACGGGCAGCGGAGGCTTAATAATAGGATACCAAAGTATCCTTCGGGTACGGAACCCCAAAAACTATCACTAAGACTAGAGTACATAAAGTTATACTTCTTTTATTATTTCAGGAAGCATTCCGTATACACTATAGGCCCGCAGAGAGTTATTGCTGTTATATCACAATATGGGGTTATATCTGTATCAGAGGTGGTCATTATAACGAAAGCGTATTAAATAGCATGCTATTGAAAAATTATTAATAGCACTGCTATTGACAAATTAAACAAACTGCTATTTGCTAAAATGCTATAATGCGCTTGCTTCGCGTTACGTTGCCGCTTTGCAGTTCGCAGTCGTTTTCACACCTGACACCTGTTTTAGCTAGAACCAATAAAACAAACACATAACAGGTGTTTGTTTTATTATTTTTAGTGCATTGCTGATTCCCGTTGAGTAATTACGTAAATTGCGCAGCGTACGATTGAATTCTCTCGATAAATAAAAGAGCAGTAAAATATTTAGAACTGGACTATTCTAGCTAGAGATTAGTGTAAGATTGGTGTATTGTATAGTATGCATAGAATAGTAAGATTTGTATTTTGTAAATTAGCGTATAGTTTAAATTAAGTGCAGTGAATAGTACGAAAAAGCTACGACGGCAAGTGCGAGTATAATTTTCGTTACCTACCAATAAAGCAAGTTTGCAATATAGCAAAAAGCAGAATAGCCATTTATTTTAGTAGCTTAAATAAAATAGCACTGCAACTATATAAATTATTTAAAATTAGCAGTTATGCCCACCTCTTCTGTATACGTTATAGCTATTTCGGTCACTCACGACCAGCACGAGCGGACCCTCCCCGCGCGCCCCGCGCTTGTTCATATTGTACTCACAGCTTAGACCCAGTTTGTGTTTCAATAATTAGGTATTTAATCTTTAGATCTTTAATGTTTATGCTTTATTATTTACTAGCTTTTTCCCGCGACTTCTTCCGCCGTCCGCGTTGACTTACCTCAGGATAATTAAAACTATAACTAAAAACTAAACTAAACTAAAAGAGTATAACTAAAAAGAAGTTTTTTTATTTTCGTCCACCATGACCATGCATGACCCTTCCATAATAGTAATAAACAACGAAGGAGTTTCTTGAGTGATGACGAAGGAGTTTCTTGAGTGTGGAAAAACTATGATGATAAATAGCTGCTTTATGCAGCGGCGCCGCGCCGTGATGCAGGAGCTAGGCACTGAGGCCTAATAGTAGTTTATGTGACTGCTACATAATGGAGGGCATTAATACTCGAGACAATAATATCACTCGAGAGTTTTATTGCCTAATTATTTAGTTACATACACAGTTACATACACTAGTTTATCTACACACATATCATAAGCTCTCTTTGATGTTTTCAGGAACCGCATGTTTGACCGGCATTGTGGCATTGATCATTGCTCTGCAGTTGTTTAGTTTGTTCTGTAGTACCAACTTCACAGACAAACTAGGGGCGGCACGCAGGCGGGCGTCGGCGTTCGAAATTTGAATGTCATAATTTGACAAATTTTGGTACATTATGGTCATAATGTACAAATTTTCAGCTAACAATTGTTTTTTTACCAAATAGTTTTATATTATGCTGGTCAAACGTGCGGTTTTTAGACGCAGTAAAGAGGGTTTATGATACGTGTGTGATAAAGTTATTTATGTTATTTAACACAAAAAAACAGGTAACATAACAATAAGTTTTGAAGCTCAAAAGGATCGACATCGAGGGTTATAATTATAAAATACCGAATTAAATATACTTGTTTAGTATACTTGTATACTACATTGCATCATAGATAAAAATGTATAGTAGGAAACATTGCATAGGCAGCGGCGCCGCGCTGTGGTGATGGGGCCAGGCCCTGTCTTAAGGTTATTTATGGTATTAAAAAAAAAACAGGTAACATAACAAAAAAGCTAGAGCTCATCGAGGTCGAGCATTATTATAATTATAAATTATCTAACTCAATATACTTACTTCTATAGACTACATTATATTATTTATTATTTTCCGCCAATACGTGTAAGTTTCGCGCACTTGAATCCCTCGAACATCCAACATAAAGTTGCCCATGAGAAAACCATGGAGTGCTCAAATAGATTCCTGCCACTTTCAGTGTTTGGCCCTGTGATTTATTAATTGTCATGGTGAATGCCAACTTCAAAGGAAATTGCAGCCTCTTGAACTGAAATTGGTTGTTGCTTGGGATGATTGGAATTCGGGGAATCAGAACGCTCTCTCCTATAACAGCTCCTGTAAGAATGGTGGCCTGAACGATGTTCCTTCCCAGCTCTGTGATACGTAGCCTGGTGCCATTGTACAATCTCGGTGCTTCAAGATTGCGCATCAACAGAACTGGGATGCCAACCTTTAATTCCAGTATGGGAAGTCACGCCTGTTAATTCCAAGGCGATAAGGAATTCTACAGGGTACGTTGTATTGTCGTCACTGTTCATAGCAGTATTTATTGATGCATGAGTATGATTTTGATTCACTGACTAACCTTTCCAATATTTTTTTGTTCATGTTATTGACGGATTCATTTTTGGGGGACAGCACTGCTTTCTCGCACAACCACTCTTCGTTGCTTATATTTGACTGTAAGTTTGGAAACACCTCTGAAATTAGTTCATCCTCGGTAGTCACTGTATGACAAAAGTCATTATTGAATTTTACAATCCACGTCTGTTTCGAGTTGTCCCTCTCCTATTTGCAACAACAGACGCATAGACACCTGATTCCAAGTCATTAAAAAGCTGAACACGCATATTGCACGTAAGATGGACCTTTTTCACTTTAGACCACAGTGTCGACGCCTTCAGACACGATTTCATCCGCCGGTGTACCCCTCTCAATGATGGGCAGTTTCTGTCTAAAATCAGCTGCGAGCAATACTAAAACATTTCCTATCAGAGCTTGGTTGCCGCGGAGATCTTGCAAATTGCGGTTCAAAGCCTTTACCACACGCTTATGCGACATAGGGCATTCGTCCCACACAATTAACATGGACTGTTGCATGAGAGAGCCGCGGTTGCTACTTTTGCTAATGGTGCTCGTGGGGGCTTCTGCGCTCGCAGGATTCAATTGTAATTTAAAAGTGGAATGTGCAGTACGTCCGGCGTTAAGCAGTGTTGCAGCGATTCCATACAGCCATTCGAATACAGCCAAGCTATGTTACGGTCCTTTTGAAATCGAGGCAGCAGTAGGTACAGCACAAATGTCTTGCCGGTGCGTCAAGAAAGAAGAATCCAACTTCGTTACAATTTATGCGCCTTATAATAAAATCATAAACACGCCAGTATTCGGGAAGTAAACATGGTACCATTTCATTGACATACGTTTCTAAGACTACGGTATCGTAATTAAGTTCTCTAATAATATCATTTGATATATCTAGCCTTCATTGTGGCGTGGGCAAACCAAAATCCACCATTCTTTTGCTAGATAACTCTACAATTCGGTCCTCTATTAATTTGAGAGCCTCATTGTTTATCAAATCATCTTGCATGCCCTCTAGCCTGTGTGCGATATCTTCCGACAGTTCGGCCTTATATTTTTCCCACAGCTGGAGAGGGTTAGAGATTCCGCAAGTACTCACTAAAATTGCACGATGCGTCCCAGCCCCCGTAGCACGTTGACCGCGGGGGGGTGTCGCGACGCGGGAAAGTGAGGGACAGAACTATTTCGAGGGTATAGCTCTGTCTCTCATTTTCCCTCGTCGCAACGTCCCGCGGGGGTATACATTCTACGGGTGCAGGTGTAGCATCTCGGCACTTCAGTATATAATATAGTTTTTGAGAAGTTGTCAGATTGGCACAGCTCGAAAAAAGAAGTTAGTGTTGTCTTCGGAGGTGTCTCCACTCTATCGTGAAAATTTTGCTCCATGAAATAAAAGCACTCGCCATTGGGTACTGCTAGGTGAGTGACAGTGGGATTTCGTTCATGAAGTCCATATGTTCAAATGTCTTTATAACTGTAGATATTTACATACACTTAGCAATCGTCATTTTTTGCCTATTGCCCGTGGGGCACAACGCTAGGCCGCGTTGTGCCCCACGGGATTTTCAGAATTTCGAACCGCTTTAAAAGCCAGAGTGCTACAGCGCGACGTTGCGTTGTACCACACGGGGGTTTCCAGCGCTAACATTGACAATTCATCGACTGAATAACCCGTGGCTTACAACCACCTTACAACGCTGCGACCCATGCATGGACTAGGCGTGAAAGAGAAAGTGGATTAGCGCACTAAGCGCGTGTGGTGCAAGGTCACAACTTCTCACCGGTGATTTGTGGTCATTTTGTTTTGATGCTGTTATTGTTCGTATCGTAACAGAGATGTGCGAAACAATAAACTACCTGTTTATTATTATTCTCGGATGAGGATTTTGAGTTGATTAGATTTGACGATGTCAATAGTGGAGAACAAATTTTCTCGTTCGGGTTGCGGTGGAAACTGAAAAGCGAATGTTACGAAAAACAATGTGATACAGTTAATCAAAATATTACCTGCCAATATCCACCCCAACTAGATAACGAAGAAACGATATTCTAACCCAATGCGATACGTTTTCAGAAACGAATATGTGTGTCAACATGCACATATCAACAACAACAACCTATAATTTAACTATTATTTGTATGTTTCACTTGTTTTGGTTTATCTACATATTTTCTGAACCTATTTCTTATGTTTTAAGGGTAAACTACAATAACTTGGCGCGTAAATGACAGAAAAAATGTCTCTTATGAACAATCACACAAGGTTCATTTTCGTAATTATCTATGCCAAGATAGATATTTGCAATTTTCACAAAATGTCCGATTTCGGTTACCGCTATAGGCAGGGGGCCAACCCGCCCGACGGGAATTCAGTTATGATGCTGCTCGCTTGGCTCACGTACAGAAAGATCGCTGTGCAAATACACTTAAATAAAGAGATACTCTCGCTGCGCGACAATAAAGCGCAATCTAGCTCGCACCTGCGCTACGTACAACAATCGCTAAGCACCTACAGAATCGGTTGCCCCGCCCGTGTAGGCTAGATTCCGCCGCATTACTACGCCTGAAAGCTTCTTTTACTCTGACATCACAAGGTCGTCCTGTAAACTCATGTCTCGTTTGATCACGCTCGGGTTACCTATGTGCGATTTGTGTTTGTAATTTTAGTCCACTCTGTGTAAGTGTTATATTAGTACTTATTCAGGCTATTGGCAGATTCTCAGGCTAGGTAGCTCAGGCTCAACCTACCTTCTTACTTACGTAATTGTAATTTGTTTTATACTGCAGGAGGCGACTGCGAGCCAAGCGAGCGCCATCTAGCATTGCCACCTTCGTTTTTGAAAAGGGGCAGTCGGGTTTTTATTTGAAACGTAAAGCAATATCGCAAAGTGCAAACAAATAATTAAAATCGAGTTATTAAATTGTTGAAAATCAGAGTGTTCAAAGTAAAATAATTTCTGAAAGTGCAAAGTCAGTTTATACTTAAAAACAAAGTTAAGCACTTGGGGGATTCCCCAGTAAAGAAGCAGAAACAGCCAGAAAAGTGCCATCCCCCCATCTTGAGCAGCACGTATGTTGTAAACCACATCAAGTAAGGCAGATGTAGTGCTCCGGTCCCTTCTGAACCCTGACTGTAGAATCGTCAGGATAGCACTGTCTTCAACATATGTCATCACCTGGTTGTATACCACCTTTTCGACGATTTTTGACAAATAGAGGAGCAAACTAATTGGTCGGAGGTCCGCCAATATTTGAGGATCGTCATTTTTGGGCATGGGTCGCACAACTGCAGTTTTCCATTGTTGGGGGAAGGCGTGAGTGGTAGGCGAGGCATTGAAAATTGCAGTTACAGCCTTTAGAGTATGTGGCAGGGTGATAAATAGCATATCTCTACTAATTTTGTCAGGACCACAGGCGTTAGAAGTCATCTGTAAAATAATTTTGGCCACGGAACCCTCATCCACTGGCAAGAGTCCGAAAGTGGCTGAGCCGCACCTGTTAAACTCGAAGTAAGTCAGTTCTGACAGTCGAACGAGGTCATTTCCTGGCACGTTTGCAAAATGTGCAATAATCGCGTCCGGGTCGTTAAAATGTTCAGGAAGATCTACAGGACCCTTAAAACTAGGCAAGACCGTCCCTTTTAAATGTTTCCACAACTGTTTTGGTTTCTTAATATTTTTATTAATGTTGTGTTCAAAATACGCTTTTTTTTCGGCAAAGAGGCTACAATTAACGAGGCATTTTAAGGATTTATATTTCTCACGATGTGACGCTAATTGAGTTAGTTTGTAGTTAACGTGAGCCTTATCCCTAAGTTGCATCATAAAACGTACGTTACTAGTAAGCCAGGGGATGTTATAAGACCTTAATCTTAATTTTCTCTCGGGAGCATGTAAATTAAATAGGTCTATAATGGAGTTATTAAAAGTTGCGACCATTAATTGGACATCTTTTATTTCGGAGATAGCATTCCAGTCTATGCCGTGCAGATTAAATTCAAAAGCGGGCATGTAAATTTTTTTCAGTGACCTGGTTAGTATGCAGCGTGCGCTGGGTTTGTCTCTTTTTATTTTAAAATCCACCATTATAAATGCATGGTTGCCTAGGTCAGGGATGTGGTCAACTGTGACCCGAGAGACGGAGGCATTCGTACAGACTAAATCTATCAAAGTCGCGCTATGGTCAGTAAAGTGGGTTGGTTCGGATATGCAGTTAGTCAAATAAGTATAGTTTAAAAATTGTGTCAGTTACGAAGTAACATTGTCATCAGGGTCTGTCATGTAAATGTTAAAGAGTCCCAATAAAATAATTCTGTCAAACAGTGAAAAAGCTGCTATAGACTGAGTAAGGGCGTCCAAGAAAACGTCAACATTCATCCACTGCGGGCGATAAGCATTGCCGATTATAATTTTATCGAGTTAACATTTACTGACAACCAGAACTGCTCAACTCCGTCTTCAGAAGGTGGATGAGATTGAGACTTAGCTCTTATGCCTTTCCTGACGTAGAAGCCTACGCCTCCGCCGCGCGCGCGACGAGTTTGCTGGTGGTTGCGCGGGAGGTGCGCCAGGTATTATATAAGTTACTCTGTGTGCGCCAGTCGGTATCCAGGCACAGCCGGGGCGCGCCGCTCCTCGCCCGGGCGCAGCCATGTCTCGTTTATCGCAACAATGTCAGGCGAGCGCTGCCCCAACGCCACTATAAATTCATCATGCCCTGTGTTAAGGGAACCCGCATTCCACAGTCCAACTTTTAGAAAATTCGTGTTTAGGCCAGTGAATAAATATAACATAAACGTGTGAACGGTATGCAGTAGATACTTACAGATAGTTGTGAATGATATTTAGTACGATAACAGTGTATTATAATAAGTAAGCGAGTATGTGTAGGTTGAGAAGTACGACGCATTAACATAACCGGTTCGCGTGAGGCCATCCTCATCCACTGAGTGACACGCCGCATAGCGAAAAAACTCACAAAATGCCAATAAAACATAATAATAGTAAAAGCAAGTAGGTGGTATCGATTTATACAGTCTAGTGAGCCATCAGTACAATAAGAGGCACAGTAACATTTAATTAAAATAAAAAGTTGAAATGGAATAGCCAGTTGTGTTTCAGACGCGAGTTTACATTTAGTCCCAATCTATCCATCATTGGCAAGTTATTCGCGACCGAAAACCCGTTCCAGGTCTGCCTCGGAAGCCAGTAGAACGCGCTTGGCACCATCATACTGTCGCGCATAGACGCGGCCTTCCATGGTCTAGAAGTATTTCCAGCTTTTTCCAGCGGCGCTCCGTGCCCTCGCGAAGAGGACCCTGTTCTCCTTCGTCAGACGCTCGTTAACATGAATCTTAAGCGGGACATGCTGCGGCAGGCCGAGGCCCTCCGAGGTGGCTCCGCGGCGCACTCGCGCGCTCTTCATCAGCTCGTCACGGACGGACCGGCGAGCCAGCCTTACGATGATGGGTCGCGGCTTATTTCCTCGTCTACTCGCGTTTTTGATAACGTCAAGATGTAAGAGTGCTTTTAATTTGTCAAAGAATGTTGAAATGGCACCTTTCCGGGGTCTGTAGATGCATACCACAACTAAGTCGAGGTGTCGCACTCGGGACATAGAGGGTGAAGGAGCGAAATGAAAGGGCCGAAATTGATACGTGCGTTGTATTGGACGGTTGCAAGGCAAAGAGACAGAAATTCCTTATGTCTACCAATTTATAGCACAGTTAGTAGGCGGTTTAGACTACTAGCGCCATCTATCATAAAATGCTTCAAGCTTATACATGTCTAACGTGTGATCAGTCAGATCAAGGTCAATTTGTAATGCAAATAATATACAATGAAATCTATAGATGGCGCTTTTCCAAATAACAGTAATAAATTATACAGGTATACTCTATACAGGTACATATGTTAAGTTTTGGACTCAACATATCCTGCCCCCATTGAAATGGAATATTTCAATAATAATGAAAGGGATGGAACTATATAGATTTATAGGTACTGACTAGGAGAACTAATATACTATGTTTATGTACTAATTTCATTTTCAAGGGGAGCAGAACTAGCTAGTGTCCATGCTAGTGTCAACAACTAATATTATAATATGAAGGTACAATACTTACAATGAATTGAACTGATAAGTTAACAATGAATGAAACTGTTTATGCCTACTCTGCTTATTATGGAATGAAACGACAGTAGGGACATGTTTTATTATAACTTCTTATATAACAGTGGCAATTAGGTATGTAATTAATGGTAAGTATGGTAAGTATTAAATAATAATGAAACCTTAGTATAAATTGTTAGTTAGCTTAACTAAAAGTAGGTAATACTGAAAGGTAGGTTTTAAATTAACTAAGTTTTAGCTTCAATCAACGTTCGATAGCGGTAGCGGACATATGTTGTTAAACGCGCGTTTGATCGTTCCTTTCGCGGTTTTTATGATAGCGACGCGAGCGATGCCGTCGCTCCCAGGCTGCGTTGCGACGATCTTCCCCATCTTCCACTGGCAGGGTGGTAAGCGTTCTTCTCGTACCAGGACGACGACCCCTGCGGCGAGGCCCGGACCACGGGCGCTCCTCCACTTTGTCCGCTCCTGCAGCGTGTTGATATAGTCGCGTGACCATCTTCTCCAAAAGTTTTGTGTGATCTGTTGAAGTTGTTGAAAGTGTGTTAGCCTATTTTGAGGCACATCGGTATAGTCCTGTTCTGGTAGCGATGTCAGTGATCTGCCGACCAAAAAGTGAGCTGGCGTTAGGATAGGTATAGGTTCAGAATTAGAAATGGGACACAAGGGACGGGAATTTAATATTGCTTCTATTTGAACTATAATGGTAACAAATTCTTCATATGTCAACAAAGCCTGACTCAAAACTCGTTTCATATGATACTTGCAGCTTTTGACGGCTGCCTCCCACAGACCTCCCATATGGGGAGCGTAAACAGGAATAAAGTTCCACCTTATACCCTCGTCTGCGCATTGAGATGATAATTCGCTCGATTTTTCCTTTAAGAAGGTAAACAATTCTTTAATTTCATTGTTCGCGCCATGGAATGTAGTGGCATTGTCACTCACCAATTCTGCTGGTTTACCTCTTCGTGCTATGAACCTACGAAGCGCTGCCATGAATGCGGCCGACTCGAGTCCTGTAATTAATTCCAGGTGAACGGCCTTTGTTACTAGGCAAATAAATACCGCGATATAGCATTTATTTACCTTGTAACCACGTCCTCTCCTGTCCCGTATATTAAAGGGCCCAGCATAATCCAACCCAGTGCTACTAAATGGGGGCGCTGGGTTTAACCTTGATGCAGGTAAGTTACCCATAACTGGTGTAGTCGTTTTAGGTTTAGCTCTAAAGCATGTGACGCATTTATTTACTATTTTTCTAGCCATCATTTTTCCCTTTGTGGGCCAGAAACGGTCGCGAATGGTGGCTAGTAATAATTGGGGTCCTGCATGGAACAATCTTACATGTTCGCCTTGCATAATAAGGTTGGTAAGAATGTGTTCATGATGAAGTAATAAAGGGTGTTTTTTATTATATGAGTATTGTGAGTGAGTTATCCTCCCGCCCACGCGAATTAATCCGTCAACAATAAATGGCTGTAACGATAATAATTTAGATGTATTTGGCAATGGGTTATTTTTTAATAGGAGATTATATTCCTGTGGGTAGGATTCGATTTGAGACTGTTTAATTAATGTGTGTAAGGAATTACTAATTTCTTTTACCGATAATGGACCTACTAATCTATTATCCGGCTGGGACGTACGTACCTTGCACTTCAGGTTATGTATAAAACGCAATACATAACCAAGTACACGTACTATCTTCGTGTCACTAGACCATTTGTGAAATAGGTACTGGAAGGTGGGGTTTGCATAAGTTTGAGTAGGGAAACTACTAGTTGTTGTAGTATCTTCAAGCCTTGAGTCATGGTTCGACAACAATGGCTCACTACGCACCGGCCAAGTACTATTTTGTTGACTCAACCATGATGGCCCACACCACCACATACGCGTATTTCCTAGTTTACTTGGATCCACTCCTCGTGACAAAAGGTCAGCTGGGTTGTCTTCTGACGACACCCATCTCCAGTCTGTTTTGTTTGTGATTGCAAGTATTTGTGCAACTCTGTTGTTTACAAAACAGTTAGGTTTTAAGCTATCGTTTTTTAGCCATGCTAGTACGATGCTTGAATCTGACCATAGGTAAATGTTTTTTATATCACATTTAAGAGCCTTTTTTACCCTATCTATGTGAGTTGCGAGTAGTAGGGCTGCGCAAAGTTCTAATCTGGGTATAGTTTGACTTTTTATTGGCGCGACCCTTGACTTGGTATACAGTAGGTGAACTTGGATATTACCTACTTCATCCATAGATCTAAGATAGATAACGGCACCATATGCCTTGTTAGAGCTGTCAGAAAATCCATGGATTTCAATTTTTATACAATTTGAAAGGAGTGTAAATCTTGGTATTCTTAATTGTTGCAAAAATGAGATCTCGGAATAGAATTTCTTCCATTCTTCTGTTAGTTCTGGTGACAGTTGCGCATCCCAATCTGTCTTGGTTTTGAAAAGTTGCTGAATAAATATTTTTGCCTTCACTATCACGGCACCTATTAACCCTAATGGATCAAAAATAGATGAAATAATTGATAGCACCTTCCTTTTTGTTAATGGGTTTGTACATAAACTGGTCAGAATTATCGCACCATGCCAAACCTAGTACCTTATGGATTTTGTCCCCTAATTCGGTAGGTAGGTCGGTAGGTTTAGTGGTTTGATGCGTGTTTTCCGATTTACCTACACCTACCCTATTCAAGATAGTTTCTGAATTGGATTTCCATTTTCGTAAAATGAAATTTGCCTTTCGCAGAATGTCATCCACTTGTTTTGCTACTGTTGCTACCTGCTGCTCATCAGTTCCCCCATAGAGTAAGTCGTCCATGTAGAACTGTGACGTAATGGTTTCCGCAGCTATTGGGAATGTATTTTGGTTTTCATATGCTAATTGCAACAAACATCTTGTTGCTATGTGTGGTGCAGCCTTAAGACCGAAACTTAAGGTTGTTAGTGCATAAACTTGTAACTTCTGATTGGTGTTTTCACGCCAGAAAATGCATTGCAGCTGGTGTTGTTCAGGAGACAAATAAATTTTTCTATACATTTTCTCTATATCTGCATTTATAACATATTTGTAAGTTCTAAAACGTAACAATATGTCTATCAAATCGTCCTGTTGTATCGCGCCCTTATATTGGAGGTCATTTAGTGACAAACCGCTATCTGTTTTACATGATGCGTCAAAAACTACACGTATGGGGGTGGTGGGTGATTCTCGTGTCACGGCGTGATGTGGTAAAAAGTTGTAGGTATTTTCATAATTATTATTTATTTTAATCATATGGCCGCTTTGTTCGAATTCTTGCATAAATTCTACGTATTTTTGTTTGAAATAAGGGTTCCGTTGAAACTTTGATTCTAATGCTTTGAACCTCCTGTAAGCAATATGTCTAGATTTACCTAACTCGCGGGATGGTAACTTGAGTGGGATTTCAACGACGAAATTACCGTCAGAGTTGCGTGTATGAGTTTTTAAAAAAATCTCCTCGCATTGTGTCTCATCACCCGGTAAACAAGGTACGGAACCTTCTTCTATTTCCCAAAATCTTTGTAACTGATTTTCAATTACAAAGTTGCATCGCACTGATTTTGTTTCTAATATGCTATTTACCGAACCCGAAATCACCCATCCCAAGCGTGTACGTTGTAATGTTGGTAACCCTACCCCGAGCTTATGTTGACCGATACACATTAAGTTATAAAATTGTTCGGCACCTATAATTAAATCTACTTCGCCCGGCGAACAATAGCCGCTGTCGGCTAGCTGATAACGCGATGGGATTCGTAAACAATTTTTTTCTGGTAATATTACGTTCAAACTACAAATAGTAGGCACAATAAAACAGGTCATATTTGTTTGGTAGGTATTGTCCAATGAATTCAAGTTAATGTCACAATAATGTTGTACGTTTGACACACTATTATTGAAACCGATTACTTGCATATTAAATGATTTCCTATCAAGTTGCAATTTATTGCACGCATCTTCCGTAATGAAATTAGACTGAGAGCCCGAGTCTAAAAGGGCTCTTAGCCGTTGTGGCTGGTTGTGTTTATCTAAGATAAATACTTGTGCTGTGGATAATAAAACTGGTTTTGGTTGGGGGTGAACAGACTGAGAGTAAGTGTTATTTTGTATGCTACTGGTTTGAGTTGTGTTTACTAGTTGGTTGTTATTAGTACTTGGTTGATTTGGAGGTTGTTCCTTGGTAAACGTTGTGGTTGTTGTTTGATTGGTATCATCTGATCTGTGTAAAAGCGTGTGGTGCTTGCGTTTACACAGACGGCAGGTACTAGCCCTGCAGTTAGAAAATATATGTGTACTGGAAAGACAATTGAAACATAAACGAAGTTTGTTTACGGTACGTATCCTAGCGCCCACATCTAGCGTTTGGAACTTTTGGCACTGGGTTATAAAATGTGATCCCGAACATACGGGACATTGGTTAGGTTTAGAATTAAATTTGGATTGTACCTTGGTAGGATCGGACGTGGTTACCATGGTCTTCCTTGAAGGCGTCGCGGCTGGATTGCCGCTTCCGCCGGCGTCGGTTCGCTCAGCTGATCCTGTAGTTTCAAGCAGGTCAGCGCGGTCCCTCAAGAAAGCCTTGAATTCCTGTAACGTTGGCAATTTCCTAGAATTATTTTTTTCTTCCCATTTAAATTTTAATTTGGTATCTAGTTTATTCTGCAAGATATAAATGATTATCAAATCCCAATTTTCTACGGGCACGTTCAAAGAGCGGAGGGTCCTAACATGCTTGGAAATATTATCATGGAGATTTCTCAATGATGATGCGGTTGTTGATACTGTATTAATATCAAAAAGAGCCTGTAAATGATTGAAAACTAGAACTCGTGGGTTATTGTAGCGTTCGCACAATAATTGCCACGCCAGCGTGTAGCTTTCACTGGTATAATCGAGCGAACTTATGACCTCTAACGCGCTGCCCTGTAAACAACTGCGAAGATATTTAAACTTTATTATTGGTTGCATTTTACTCTGATTAACTAACGCGTCAAAAGTGTCTCGAAACTCCAACCACTGCCTTACGTCCCCACTGAAGGTGGGTAAGCTGATTTCTGGATATTTAATCGACTCACTGTCCACAAGAGGCGGTGGAGGCGGAGGCGGTTGCCCCTCATGCTTTGGCTTGGTGTCTTTGGTTGCTACCAACACCTTAGCCTTTGCAGATAGCCTGTAAAAGACTTGATCAAAGGTCTCCCTTTCCGACATCTCGGTGTCAAGATCCTCATCCTGACTCATAGTATCTATACAATCCTGTGTCCTGCAAAAATCCTCATAAAGATCGGGTAATTTCTCCATTCGCAACTTAATATCGATAACTGATTCTGCCGTTAATGCTGCTGGGTTAATGGAGTCTATATATTTTTTGAAAAGAGTCAATTTTCTCTTCGCTACACCTCGTTTGGACTTAAGGTCCTTCAAATTACTGGAAACGTCCATTATAAAAAGATAAAGATAAAGGAAACGAGAGGTTATTTCGAATATCTATCTAACTAAGATTAACTAAGCGATTAGCAATATTAAATGGGAATATAATGGAATGGGTGGGAATTGCCAGCTCACTTGCCCTTTTGATGACGATGCACGTGCCCACTAGGCTCTGGATGCCTTTTGATGATGCAGCACGTGTCGACACGCACTCTGGATATCTTCCGCCTTCTCGGAGTAAGTACCACGGTGCCACACACACGTGGCAGTGGTTTGGTATGGCCGTCGTTCAATGTTGCGTAGACAAGTTTCGTTATCTCGCTAGCTCTCAGGCCACCTTTCACCCTTCTTCTTTGTTTCTGAGCTTATGCCTGTCGATCTTGACCGATGAGGTGGCTTAGTCTACCACGTTACGAATTAAACGCTAAGTTGAAGGTAGACACCGGGCGATCTTCGGGGCGCGGTTGCGCAATTCGTAGCAAGTATCGTTGCCGCTGAATTTTACTAGCGCGGATCCCTTCCAGGCTAATTAATACGAAGACTCAAGCGTGTACTATTAGGGGTCACCATATGTCGCACTCGGGACATAGAGGGTGAAGGAGCGAAATGAAAGGGCCGAAATTGATACGTGCGTTGTATTGGACGGTTGCAAGGCAAAGAGACAGAAATTCCTTATGTCTACCAATTTATAGCACAGTTAGTAGGCGGTTTAGACTACTAGCGCCATCTATCATAAAATGCTTCAAGCTTATACATGTCTAACGTGTGATCAGTCAGATCAAGGTCAATTTGTAATGCAAATAATATACAATGAAATCTATAGATGGCGCTTTTCCAAATAACAGTAATAAATTATACAGGTATACTCTATACAGGTACATATGTTAAGTTTTGGACTCAACACGAGGGCCACACATTCGGCGGCGTAGGCCTCGAAGTACATTTGGACTGATAGTGCAGCCACCTTTTTACGCTCAATGGTCAGCAGCGGCAGCTTCACGTAAATGCAGGCGCCGCCGCCCTTCGCATGGAGCTGGAGTACTGGGCACATAGTTTGTAGTTGGTGATGTTGAGACATGACGGATCATCGGACTTGAGGCAGTGCTCAGTAATACATAGAACGTTGGTTTGATAGTATGTTTGGAGCTCACATTCCAGTTTGTGGGTTTTCTTGCCTAGTCTAGGTATTTATGTTTTGATGCACCACTGTCAACGTAGTAGTATCTTCATGCGACGTTGGTCGTGCGTTCATGGTCATGACCATCGGGGGGCTGCTTGGTCTTGGGTCGCAGAAAGGGACGCCACTCGGTGACGCTCGTGTTGACAGGCCATACAGTTGTTGACAGGAACTTTTCGTAAACAGCTGCCGGAATGCCAATTTTGAACGAGTTTTATGTGTCGCGTTTAGATTAGACGTTATTTGTTCCACAAGGTACTCATAGCCGCTCTGTAAATGTTCCTTTAGGCTTTCAGGTGTGGTGTCTTGTTTGAAATAGCAACTGTGTAAAAAGCGGGTCATTTCTACCCCTTGTATTTTAGTGTTGGTGGATGTATCTTTAATCACGGTTTGTTTAGATTTTATTCGCCTGTTTTTTACTGAAGTCCATTCATTTTCGTTCCAGTTTGCTGGGTAATCAATATATTTTGTATTTTTAACCAGAGAGTCAGAGAGGGTAGGGTCAGATGAAACTGCAGGATTTTGGAGCAAAGGAGTCTGTTTCGATCCCAGAGGAGTGTCGTTTAGTTCGGGGGAACATCGTCTTGATTTCATTTTCATTTGGAGCTGGAGAGATTAGGTCTTGCTTGAGTGGTGCGGTCGTTTGGCGAGCTGGAGCGGGTCATCGTATGTTTAGCAATCTTCTCGTACGTATGGCGCTAATGCGCTTGTTGGAAAGCTGGTTGTTCTCCTTTGCCTTGGTGGGAGAGGGACAGCTATTTGGAGTTGATGCGTCGCTCGTTGCCTGAGGTGTTGTCACTGCGTCATGATCGCTAGCGACCAGTTTTGAAGAACCTTCGCTGCGTTTTACAAGTACGTCGGCTTTTAATTCCTGAATTTAATTACTAGTTCACTTATTTTCTTTAAAATTGAGGAAAATGTTTGTTGTCTGTTACAGACATTTTTGCCGCACTTTATTTTGCATTAAAAGTTAAGACGTGTGACGACGACCGAAATCGGCGACAATGCGGCTGGCCTTATCACCTGGACTCCGACAATGGGACGAACCTGCGAGGAGCCAACACGAAGCTACAGAAGGCCAGGAGATGGATGAAAAGTTATAAGATCAATGCGCTCACAACGGTACTGAATGGTCATCCATCCCGCCGGCGAGACCCCACTAGGGTGAGGCTTGGGAACGCCTAGTGAGAAGTGTAAAATAAGCTTTAAGGGTAATTCTGAATGCACGAGCACCTGAGGACGAAGTCCTCACAACATTCTTCGCTGAAGTTGAGGTCATTGTAAGTAGTCGAGCCCTTATCCATGTGTCGGTTGAACCCGCCAGCAGCGAAGTCCTGACTCCTTACCATTTTATGCTAGGGAATTAGTCTAATGTGCCGTTGCCAGGAGCGTTTGACGATTCGGACCACATTCTCCGAAAGCAGTGGCGTAAGGCTGATCGGCTTGCAGATATGTTTCAGAGTAGGTGGCGAAACGAAGCCTTACCTGCACTACTGCCAAGGAAAAAGTGGACGGAGGAGAAAGCGGCACTGGAGGTGGGTGATTTAGTGTACATTGCCGATCCGGGTGCTCTGCACATCCCAGTTTTAGAGTGCTGAGTCAGCACTAGGGTGGGGAATGTGGCCGATGGACAGAATGAGGATTTAGTTTTATGTTTCTTTTTATTGTTCTTTATGGTTCTTCATTGTTTAGTGTCACCATTTTGGTATGTCAGTCAGTTTGAGTTGTCTTAATTGTCTCAAAGGAAAAATATATATTTTGATCTAAAAGTGTAGTTTTACAACCTTCGTCTGCAAGCGCAACAGAAATACTGTCTAAAAGAACAATGGCGAAAAAATAGTTGGGATTTTTTAGCGTCTTAAAGAGACACCTAAACTAAACTTAATTTTGTAATTTTACAGGTTTTTTCAATTTATTCTCAAATTCCGAGGAGGCCAGGTAAAAAAGCAAAATATTTTAAGAATATAAAAGAATATATATAAAGTTTTGTTACTTTGTCACTTATCCTAACTGCCGGCCATAGAACAACCCAGTAAATCTTTGCGTCCGGCGCAACTTTTGTTTGAAAAATAAAATAAATGAGTTAATTAATAGTTATATATATATATATATATATATATATTTATATATATTTGCTTTTGATACTTTAAATGCTTTTTGGATAGAAAGTCATTACAGTTCAAAATAAATGACATTTTATACTGTGATGCGTTGAGGAAGAAACAAAAAAAACAGCGTACTTGATCGAGTTTGAAGTTTATTGTTTTTAATTTGGGCAGGGCAACCCTTTCAGGCAAAGACACACTGTCATTAAGCCTCTTAAAGCGTGACGACTTTTGCAGGTCGAAATCCTTATTAACATTGAATTATTGGGTAAAATGCCTTGTTTGAACAGACTGCAGTAGTGGCGATCACTTTCTCTCATTCACATCAATAAAACTGTCAATTTGAGGTAAAACAGAACATTAGTGAGGTTAGAATTTATTCACAATTCATCAAGCAATATCTCGGTAACCTGGCCTCGTCTAGCATAAATTGTTAAACATGCAAGTTTATAACGTTAAGCAGAATATTTTAAATATTTTTTCATATAAAGACGCAGTATTTAGCCCAACTATTTTTCACAATGGGGGTTCGCCATTGTCCTTTGTACTTAAGAGGAGATGCAAGGATGGCTTCTCCATTCTTTCTCCTCCTTGCGTCTATGTCACGTCGCTGATCTTGGAGGTGGCTTGTCAACTTTTTGTATAAATGTGTTGAATCTATCTTAGGAAAAAATGCCAATTGCTAGAAAAATGGTATTCTCGGTACAGTTTGATTAGTTGAGCATGCTCCATATAGGTTAGATAATTTCCATTTACTTCAAGGTTATGTAAGTTTTACACAGAACGCGTTCATTGATTCAACGTATCGCAAGATAGCAATATAGCAACTAATGAAAGGATTACAAAAGGTGTTAGATATTCGTGAGGTTTGTTGCGACTCGTTTAAAAAGTATTTATCATCCTGAAACATATTCTCTTCCGGGTATTTACGCTTATTATGAAGATACTTGTTATTGCAGAGATATAAGTGTTCTGTGCAACTGAAACTGGTAAGAAACGAATCAACGGTCTTGTTTGATAAGGTGTAATGGAAATTGATAATTGGCGCGACGACTGACTTCTGATAAATAATCACAATTAAATTTCCCGGCTGTATAAAATTTTATTCCGAGAATGCTGTATTTCACTGTTCTGTTCATCGGTAAGAATTAATATTTTACTTTAGAATTTAGAGAATGTATTTGTGGCTATACCTAAAATCAAGAACGGCAGTTTTACTAGTAGCTCTGTAAGCTGTAGTCATTGCGAGTGACAATTTCTTTTAATAACAAATGCTAAATTAGGAAAGCACCTGGTTACGTACATGGAGTATGAAAGGAGCCGCACCAGTAACTTTGTTAACTACATTTAGCTTAAACCAAACCTATTGACTATTCATTTTTTTAGGGTTCCGTAACCGAAGGGTTCCAAACGGGACCCTATTACTAAGACTTCGCTGTCCGTCCGTCTGTCACCAGGCTGTATCTCAAGAACCTAGCTAGCTAGAGAGTTGAAATTTTCACAGATTATGTATTTCTGTTGCCGCTATAACAACAAATACTAAAAAACAGGATAAAAGAAATATTTAAGGGGGCTTTCATACAACAATTCTTTCAATACCATATACAAACTTATGGATGCACCTGGTTACGTACAATCGAACCAACTGAATCATGACCCACTTGCCTGATAATTCGTTTGAAACTTTCAAACTTGTAAGATCTATCGTAATGTCAGTGTCTAATCAAATGATAACAAGTTCGTTACCAAGGAAATAAACCTTCAAGCGAATTTCGACCTACTTGCATTTAAGGGGTTTAGCAAAAAAAGCTTATGGTGGGTCATGATTCAGATGGTTCGATAGTACATGGAGTGTGAAAGTAACCGCACCAATAACTTTGTAAACAATATTTTGCTGTTTAAAATCCAAACTATTCACTCCACACCATCGCTTCCATTGAACGGTGGTACGGAACCCTTCGTGCGCGATTTAGACTCGCACTTGACCGTTTTTTATTTATTGGCGGAGATATGTGGTTAAAAATGTGAAAAAACAGCTACAGCCCAAACGGCTTAACAGAATTTGACAAATGAGGTGTCGCTGGATTCGTAGATACCTTGAGTTTGACATTAATTATATAATTTTAGTGAAAAGTCACTAGGTTGGATTTTGGATAGCAAAATGTAATTCACAAAGTTATTGGTGCGGCTACTGTCATACTCCATGTACATAACCAGATGCATTTATAAGTTTGTATGTGGTATTAAAAGAAAATGCTGTCGGATTATTAAAAACTTCAAGGGTTCGGGGGGGTGTGAAGCGAGGGAATGAAAAATATAAATAATAAAACGTTTCCTGTGACGCTCGTTAGGTCTATAGCTCTCAGAGCCACTAGTATAGCTTGACAACTCTCACGGTCTCAACAAATTCAATGACACCTCATTTGTTAAAATCCGTTAAGTTGTTGGGACTGTAGCTGTTTTTGAAATTTTAAAACACCACAACTCCACCATTTTGAATAAAAATCCAAAAACTGAATCAACAAAAATTTCTATTTTACTCAAACAAATTTTACTCAAGTAATATGCTCATTATTTTGACAACCTTCTTTGAGCAAAGTCGACATTGCCGCGCTACTTGGAGGAGCCAGAAAAGGTGCTGGCAATTTCCTGTGAAAATCCATTACTGTCGTGTTTTGCGCGCTTCGCTCGCGCGGTTAAAAAGTATTTCTTCTTTAACATCATTATATTAAAGAATTATTAATTTTATATCTAAGGTCTTATTACTTTGTACCCGACTACAGCGAAACCAAAAGGAGGGTTATGTGTTTGACCGGAATGTACATATGTATGTAAATATGTATGTGCCTATGTTTATTTGTCTCACCAGAACATCTCTCACTTATCATAATTTAACAACTAAGTTATTGTTAGAAGCGTTTTGATCGTCCACTTTCGTCGGTTATGTGACGTCACACTTAATTTAATATGGCAGCCTATAGAGGGCAAAAAGTCATGTTTATTTTTTATTTTTTGAACAGGTTCGTGTTAGGTGAGAAATAAAAGGGCTTAATTAGCACAATTAATAGAAATTTAAATGTAGTAACAGATGATCAAGACGATTCCTATGAAAACCCTCAATTGTCAATTTCTATTTAAAAGCATTGGTCAACTTACTATAGTGTTTGGCCTACACTTATACGATATAACAAGTTAATGCAGGCAAAGCAACGAGCAAGAGCTAGTAACATATATATAAATAAAATAAATAACTACAGTGATGGTCAGCTAATTACAAACTCAGCACCATACACCCATGATTTTCAGTATAAACTTTAGATTTTTTTAATGACATGAAAGGAATATGGTAATGTATTTAAGTAGTCACACTAATAATGTGTCGAATAAGTGTAAACGATAATTTATATCAGTTACGACATAGTTTTTTCTAATATTACATTAACTATTCATTATTTCTCCCTGATTATAGCTGCACAACTAATTAGAAACATGGCTGATCATGACGTGTTCTGAGTTCTAAATTAGAAATTTAAAAATGTATAGGGTATTCTATCTATGGTAATGTGTTTTTGACGCTCATGAATATTATTTTATTGCATAGTAATTTGTATTGTGCTTATTTCTGGTCAAAATGGGTAAAACCAAGAGCTGCGTCCTCTCAACCAGAAAAATAATGGTTAGTTTTCAGTTCCATCGCCATTGGACATATAAAAAGATAGCTGATCACTTGAAGTGTTCCGTGAAGAAAGTATTTAACGCAATAAGTCATTATAAACAACATAAGACATCAGAGAATATTCCTAGAAAATGTCGCCCACGAAAGACCACTCCGCGTGGGGACATGATGATTGTACGTTTGGCTAAACTTGACCTTTTAAAGGGTCAAATGACATAAGAATGGAAGTGTTCGACCAAAATTATCATCGGAGTGTATCCGGAAAACTAGTCCGCAGGAGGTTAGTCGAAAAAAAACTATTCGGAAGAGCTTCCAAAAAAGTCCCACTTATTACCAAGTGGCATATAGCAGCTCGATTGGCTTTTGCCAAAACGTATTCCGCCTGGACTGTTGATCAATTGAAAAAAGTTCTGTTTTCGGAGGAATTGAAGATCAATATGATAAATTCTGATGGAAAACGATCCGTTCGTTGCCCTACCAACCAAGATTTGGTTGCTAAGTGTACTTATAAAACTGTAAAGCAAGGTGGGGGAAATATCAAACTGTGGGGGAAAAATCAAATTATGGGGTTGCTTTTCTGGCTACGGAATAGTCCCGTGAGGAAAATTTAAGGGACACTGGATCCGAACCAGTACGGAAATATATGAGAAGAAACAATGATTCCTTATGCTGACGATAATCTCCATGTTACATGGATATTCCAACAGGATAATTATCTGAAACACTCTGCTAACAGCGTGAAGGAATTCATCAGAGTACAATCTCTGATGGTATTAGATTGGCCCGCAAACAGCCCAGATTGCTATCCTATAAAAAATAGCTGTTTGACACTTGTTTAAAAACAAAAATGTGTAGTATTTGACGTTTGTTTTGAGGTTATAATATGTCTATTTATGTATGCTGTAATTCATAATCACAGCTTTCCAACGAAATTCTAATTTGTTTATTAATATAGTTACTATAAATATTTATTGTTTTTATTATTTTGTATTTTACAGAGGTTTTCATTTTGTTTCTAATTAGTTGCCCAACTGCTAGTAAGCCAAAATGACGACTAGGAATGGAATAATTAATTATTGTTGATAACTCTTATGATATTTGTTTAGTATTCATTTTATACAATAATAATGTGGCCATTATTTAACATACAATACTAAATCTTTAACACCAAAAAAAAACCCAATTCAGTAGCTTAATCTGCGCATCATGGGTGTATAGAACTGTATTTCTAATTAGCTGATGACCACTATAGATATCTTCAAAGAAAACTTCTCAAGTCCATCACTCCCACAAAAATATACAACAAAGTCATGGAAGACGGAGGTACACATTTTAAACACTGCAAGGTTCTACCGGTACACGAAATGGTCAATCTGAAAATACTACTGGAGCAATATTTCCGAGGTGAAATACAGTGAATCACTGATCTGATCACCCAATTGACACAAGTAGTGTTATA
Organism: Argyresthia goedartella; assembly: GCA_949825045.1. NCBI lineage: Eukaryota > Metazoa > Arthropoda > Insecta > Lepidoptera > Argyresthiidae > Argyresthia > Argyresthia goedartella. The sequence goes on from OX463810.1 coordinate 22,047,253, forward strand.
AACAAAAAACTTGTAACTATTAAGGATATCCACTGCTACGGGGAAAGAACTTCAAAGTATGTAATTTGAAGTTTTTTCCCCGTAGTAGTTGTGATATGTTTCACAAAAACTTATAAATAACCTACTGAAATAGAAAACAAAATTAACACACAAATATCAAATACATTTTGAAATCATAAGTCTTATATATAATTATGTAATGGAGGAGCTCAGTCAAAGATTTTCATTTTTTTAGTAATAATTATACTAGTAGGTAGGTACCTAGTTTATATACAAATTCGTATCTAATAGTGATATTATGTACTAAGAAACGCAGTCATTTACGCATCAACTAATTGTAATAAGATGGCGTTGGGTTAAACTACCTGTGGTTTATACAAAACCATTGGATCGTATGTTTTAGTAATGTTTTCTTTAATAAAAATAAATATATATATATATATATATTGTTATAACATGTATATGTCACCATAAGATTGTCAAAACCGTTAGTTGATAAACTAACGTTTTTTTCTCGTTAGTTGGTCAACTATTGATATATAGTAAACTGTAGCTTACTGCTTACTACATGACGCGTTAGTTCATAAACTAACGGTTAAAATCGTTAAATAGTAAACCGGTTTAAACTTGAATTGCAAACGAAACACTGCGGTAGCTTCGGTGAAGTCTAGAGGGAGCAAGCGCTGCGAAGCCCCGGAATAGTCTTCGTGTTAGGTTGACAGGTAAGAACAAAAGAAACGTTAATTCTAAACCCTGTCTGTCTGGTTTACTATCTGTCGATAGTTGATCACCTAACGCGTTAGTTTATCAACTAACGGTTTTGACTATCTGTCGGTGGCATTTATACTATAGAAATATGATACTAGCTCTTGCTCGCTGCTTTGCTTGCATTAACTCGTTAATTCTCCTATAAATGTAGGCCAATTTGACTTAAGCTTCTTATTATAATTTGACAATTAAGAAAACATTAGAAGCGTTTTGATCATCTACTACTTATAGGCTATGTGACATAATACCAAATCTAATATTGCGCAATCTAAAACAAGTTTTTTAACCGGGCCTTATTATTTATAAAAATAATTTATTATAATTATATTATAATAATTAGCACATTCCAAATAAACATATTGCTAGCTCTTGCTCCCTACTTTGCTTGCATTTATTTGAATCTAACTAACTACTACGACTAACGAAACTAATTATTGTGCATCAGGCCCTCTCATATTGATGTGCGCAGTAGAATTTTTTCTTCTCTTCTCTTAAGTTTAAATATTCATCTATCCACAGTGATCGTTACGACAGCAACGACATCTTTCGTAAAAGCTGATTTTAGCAATGAAGAAAAATTAGAAAAAGTTTTGCAAAGTTTACAGTCACAGCAGCAATTGGAAGGATCTGAGAGAACAGATGCATTGGGAAATTTCTTGAAGCTTTTGGAACCACAGCATGGTTCCGTATTAAATTTTGGAACATTTGAAAATACGGAAAAAAGACCTGCAGAAGTATTGAAGGGCGAAAGTCACTATGTACTTTTGAAAAACCAGCAACAGAACTTAGAACCTGAAGCTACCAAGCAAAGTTATGTTTTCAAACCAAAAGGCGAGGTACAGGACCAAAGGTTCAATAATGAGCAGCGACTTAATCAAGACGCACTCTTACAACTATTTAGTAAAACAAAACTACCCAATAATTTACTTAGCAACGGTTTAAATAATCGCCAGTATGATGAAGGCAGTGGTGGTAATCAGCTTGATCTTGAAAAATACTCAAAAGTATACGTTGTGTTGAACCCTCAAGCTTTTAACGAGAACCGGTCACAAGGGAAAAAGGAGGTACCGAAACTCTCCGACTTGTAAGTAATTCATTTGCTTTCCTGCTTTAGCACAATTATTTGAAATTACATAACTAAACGCGAACTTTCGGATCGCCCCTCGCACCCCCAGCCACTTGGCGCCGACACAGCTCGTCCCCCAGGCACACTTAAGCCCGCGCGGCGCGCGACACTTGACTGACGTATCAAGTGATTATGTTGAAATGGTAACTCTTAGAACTATGAGAGTGCTAAATATGAGTAGCTAATGAAACCCTCTCTTAGTCAATGCAAAACTAATGTCACAGTGACCTTCCTTTATTATTGTACCGACATGAGAATCACAGACATCTATGAAAATGGTCCTTCTCGACAAATCTAGCAGACATGAGAAAAACATCAACAACATATACATGTTATTTGATACCTACGTAATCTAAATAACATTACCCTTTCAAAACAATAAAAACATTAGTGTGTTCTTATATAAACTGTTCAATATTTCAGCGTTTGAAATTTTCCAAAAATACGGAAATCGAAAAAGTGTTTTTTTTGAGGCACGTTTGGAATATTTTTTTCTATGAATGACCATAGACAATTGTATCGGATTATAGACTTTGTCTTATTGAGCGTCTGGAAAATCTTTAACAGTACCAACATGACAAAAATTGGCCAAAATATACCGGTTTAAAAAAGCGCGGGAGCGAGAGCGTCATATGACGCTTGGGGGACGGACGGTACTCGAGGCGAGCGTCATATGAGGCTTGGGGGATTGTAAGGTTAAAGCTGTCAAATCTGTAGGAGATAATAAAATAACGAGATTAAAAATAAACTATTTTAACCTACATCAAAAAAGGAGAGGTTTTTAATTCTACGGGATGCTTGGTCATTCGATACTTATATTGTGAGGGGTTAAAAAGAGCCAATTTCTAGTAAATTTTACAATGTATTTACCTAATCCGAAAATTAAATAATTTAGAGGAATTTGAGGTTTTAAGTTTTTTCCTAGGCAGACTGTGGCTAGACTCTACAGTGTTTTTTTGAGCCGGACGGAGGTATGGAGGGGCGCTGTGGGTGGGATTTCGGCTTTAGAGGGGAAAATGAAAATGACTTTGGCTTCCAAGCGTCATTTTTAGGGTTCCGTACCCGAAGGGTTCCAAACGGGACCCTATTACTAAGACTCCGCTGTCCGTCCGTCCGTCCGTCCGTCCGTCTGTCTCCAGGCTGTATCTCAAGAACCTAGCTAGCTAGAGAGTTGAAATTTTCACAGATTATGTATTTATGTTGCCGCTATTACAATAAATACTAAAAAACAGGATAAAAGAAATATTTAAGGGGGCTCCCATACAACAATTCTTTCAATACCACATACAAACTTATGGATGCACCTGGTTACGTACATGGAGTGTGAAAGTAACCGCACCAATAACTTTGTATACAATATTTTGCTGTGTAAAATCCAAACTATTCACTCCACACCATCGCTTCCATTAAACGGTGGTACGGAACCCTTCGTGCGCGATTTAGACTCGCACTTGACCGGATTTTCTTATTAATATACCAAAAATAGCAGCTGCAGAGATTTGACACAAAAATGGGTGACCTAATAAGTATATATATTTTTTCAAATTAAATGTATGGAGAATTTGTAAAAAAATGCTGTATCTCCTAAGTAGAAGGGAGGACGGTTATATCCTCTGAGGGTATTTTATAAAACAAAATTGGTTATTTTTTAAAATATTCCATGTAACGGTCATAGGTGCACATTTTTAAAAAATCGGTTATTAAAAAAATCAAAATTCTTAAAACTGCTAGTAAATTAACAACTGCATATGAATTTTGGAATAATAAAACCAGGAATAGAAGAAATAAAGAGTTCAAAACTAAAACCAACCGACCAAGTGCGAGTAGGACTCCCGCATCTATCGAGGGTTCCGGACACACATTAATATATTTGAATATTGTGGGACTGCAGGCCAGGGTAATCAATAAAAATTTCAACTTGATACCTCTTTGCCTTCCTGGGAAAAGGGGTCTTGACAGATGGTCAATAAAGTTAGTATAAAACTTGTGCTTTTCTACCATTTGGAAAAAAGATTGGGCATATTTTTTTTTAATTTATTTCGGTACCTACCTGAGTAAAACATTAAATAATGATGCCTAATTAGATATAGCAATACGATGAAAACATGACCAATAGCTCATTACATTTACGAAATAAAGATTTCATTACAGTAATTGAAAATACAGTTAATTTACTAATTGATAATAATTGTACCTGTATCTTAACCTATCAAAAACCGAGGGTATATGGGACGGGTCGCTACCTTATGCCATGATAATACAATTTAAAACCTATAACGGAAAATTGGCGTTTGCTAACGCCGGTGGTATTCAGTAGTAGTATTATTTTTAAATTTCCTAGCTCAGGCTATTACGAGTCTGTGGCAATGCCCCCCGCCCCACAGTGGCCGGGATTTCGGCTCTGGAGGACATAGCCACTTTGGCCTGAAAGTGGTCTATATTATTAGTGATAGCTTTAGCTAATTAATACAAAGCCAAAAAATAGCGGTTGTAAAGATTTGAAACAAAAATTCGCGACTGAGAATTCTTTTTCAAAAATAATTTATAAAATATATATTTATATTTTAAGTATTTTTTGTTGTTCTTACATGTTTAAACTAACACGATGGATAAAGGGGTTTCGCTTCGCTCACCACCTTTACCCTTCACCTAAGCTACCGCAGCATTTTGCCCTGATATTTGCTGTGCAAATTAGTATTTTTGATGTGCAGTTTCATAGTTCCCTTTGAAAAGTATTTATTAGGCGCTCACAATTTGATGTTGACCTATTTATTTAGTGGACAACTAAGCAATTTTGAAGACTAAACATATTTTAAAAAAAGCTGATTTAAATAACATCTGTTTTTTTTTGAGAAACCTCCTTAGGGTCGATTAATTTTTGAGGTGCCTACGTAATGGAGTATAATTACTCTACAACTAAATACAGTTTCTCAAAGCCTGGCACCGACCTCAAAAATAAATCAACGTTTGAATTGGTTTGGTGATAAATTTCATGTATATATAAAATATGATTTGATGATTTTGAGTTTATTTTAAGTGGATATATTTGCCGGCAGAGTGACAACCGACGGGAGACGTAATAAAAGGCTCGTCACTGCATGCTCAGTTAAAGTCTTGTCTATTTAGAATACAATCCTAGCTTATATACTAGGTTGGTATATGTTATTTATGACGTACATAAGACATAGTACCTACATGATGAGATTTTTCGCATAGATACTCCCCCCTTTAAAAAATTAAACATTTGACTCCACAATACAAAACATAAAAATAAAAATAAACTACTAGACTTGTTACAAATTTGATATAATACTGCGAGTTCCATTTTGTTTTTGCGAGGTCAGCAGTCGCATGTTGTACTTCGAAGACAATGTCAGCCTATTTGCTTACTCTTGAAATCACGTTTCTTGCGTGCAAGGTCAGGAATGTAGTTATCAGCTGTACTGTGTTTGCGCTCCTCTTTCGACAATCTATGTCCATAGTAGTTCTTCTTGGGGTGTGGTGCTATTTTGTTCTAAATTCATCTTGTCTGCGAGGACGTTTGGGGCTGGTTTGGGGTTAATGTTGCACGTGTCGTCGTATGATATTCCCAATGTCGTCTCTTTTTTATAGACTGGGGAGCGGGGCCAGCGTTCATGGATAGGCCTGTCCATGTGCTAGTTACTGTTCTCTGTCATGGCGATGACGTTTCCCGACCGCTTCTTGCTATGACTGGACGTTCTGACGTAGTCTTGCTTTGTTGTAGTCCCGTCGTTGTTGCTTGGTTTGGCACTGTTTACTGACTCATCTCTCTTCTTTCTTTATGGCTATCGCCGTAATTTGGATCGTATGTGGTGGGTTGCTTTCATAACTCGCTATCAACCGATCATTGACGTGCGCTCCACAGTTGAGGTTGTGAGGTTGCTGGTGTAATGCGTATTTTCCACTGCTGCTCCGTTGGCTTGGGATATGCGACCGAAGGCAGCAACTATTTCACCGACATCTCGGCATCTTGATAGTGCAGACTTCTTGGCGCCTGAGTCTCCATTACGGAAACTTTCTTGAAGGCGAATCCAGCTTATATCTTCATTTCGACGAAGATTTTACCGAAGGTTGCTCGATGTTCATTGTCGGGGTTACCACTTTGCCGACAATATCGCAACTTACGGGAGATGGAATAAAACTGCATGCTCAGTTAAGTCTTGCCTATTTGATTATAATACAATCCTAGCATAAATACTAGGTTGATACTTGTTATTTAGGACGTACATTAGACATAGTACGTGGTGAGATATTTCCGCATATCTGTGAGGGGCGAATGGGCCGGCATAACGTACTATTTTAAAATTAGGTACTTTTATTTATTAACTTATTTTCACATACCAGGGTAACGGATGGGTTGACGTCAATCCAAAAACGGAGAAAGGACAAAGACGAGTTGAAAGACTACGAAAGTTACAACAGAGCCAAGGGTTTTGTGGTAGACGTGCGACCGTCACAAATGAGACGTTGGAACCGCAACAACGATGGTGCAAGTAAGCAAAGCAATAACTTTATAAAGTTGCTTATAAGCAACAACTTTGGCCCGTTATGGTGATAAATCATTATTGTAATATTTAAAGTTGATTGGCAGAAATCATGAATAGGTCCGTTAGCGCAAATTTTTAATCGTAGCGCAATGCTTGGTAATACTTGGCTTCACGCCACGTGAGCTCTATATGCGAAGCCTATGGAAGCCAGAGAAAGGGCACTTTTGGTGATTATTTTCCCTGAAACTGTAGTCTTATAATAGTCCTGTAAGTTCCTTGAGTGTTTTATCGATATAAGTACTGGAGATCCTTGAGTAGTCAAAGCTACAAAAGCGCGTTATTGAGTTGTTTGTTCTGATAAAAAGTCATTTTCTTACGTATTTGCATTTTATTATTTTGCTGAAAAAATCAATGACCTATATCAAATTGTGGCGCACTTTAGGGTAGGCCTTCGTTGTTCGGTGGACTGCTAGGCTTAAATAATGATGATCGCAAAATGGCCTAGGCATTTGTTATAATATGTCTATATACAAACAGACCGGCGCGATGACGACACGGATGACTTCCCGAAGAGGCCGCGTCACGGCTACCGCGGCGGCGGCGGCAGCCGGGGCTCTGGTCGGACCGGCATCCCTTACGTGAAACAGCGCGGAGATATCTACGAGAAACCGGAATAAATATGTATCGAATTATTTTATTTTGTAAAAGGAACACGAGAGAAGTGAGAGTTTTCCAAGAGAAATAATCGACACAACAAAATATCGTTTCAGCCTTTTATTTACCTCAAGCGTACAACAATGTCTGCCGCACCAAAAATCATATCGGCTCCCACGCTAGTTCACTAACTTCACATTGGTAACTTGGAATAACTTCATACCGGTACTGTACTTTCTACCAACTGAATAACAATTAGTAATAATGTTATCTTAATAAATGCTATGACAACATGAGTGCCGTTTATAATTACTGATCTGAACATTGCTGAAGTTATTTTATATTTAAAACATACCAGTGTATTATTTTATTTTAAAGGAATATAAACATAACTATATTTAGTACTGAATCGTGACGCAGGGTGGCGCCAGTAGCGACACACTGATCCAAAGTAAAATCAACAGTATTTTAATTATTAAATTCAAAATAATATCTTAATGTAACCATTCCTTAAACAATATCTATAATTATTATAATTAATCAAGTATTTAGTAATGAAAATTAATGTTGGTTGGTGGCGCCCTTGTTGAAGGCGACGGAGGACGATAACACTAGGCAATCCTGCATAGGCCGTAACACACGGCCTCCATCCGATACGATTTTCAGATTTCCTGTTGCACCAGCATCCTGAAATAAAATCTTCACGCAGTACATTTTGTTTTTATTTGGAAAAATCATATCATTAGATGAATGGGCTTCGGTCACACAGCCATCCAGAAAGTTACACAGCGCGGGGTTTGATCACACAGCCTCTCCGAAATGTAATTATGGAGTCACACAGTCTCCAATTGAAGCAGAGATATCACATAAATTCACACAGTTAGTTAATGGTTGATAAACTGAGCACACAGCCTCCCCGAAATATAAGGAGTCACACAGTCTCCAATTGAAGTAGCGATATCACACAGAAAGTTTATTGACTGAGTACTGAGAAACCTAAGGAGTCATACGGTCTCCAATTGAAGTCGATATACTAATTATTAGATTTTATGCGTAAAGGAAACTTTCTTTTAGCGAGATTCAACTTGATTTTATTTAGCAGCAAAGATTCTACACGTCCTGACATTAGAAGGGTACAAGAGAGAGAGTGAGACAGCAATAGCATTTTTAAATCTACAGACACTTAACAGTGTGTTTACAAAGCATGATATTGTATAGCATTTACAAAGTGAGATACACATTTCCAACACTGGCCCTTAAACCAATACAATATCATAACAATACAATACAATGCTATGCCTATGTATTTCTAACAGAAAAAATACAACTTAAAAAATGTTGTTTTATAACAACACAATACAATGCTATGCTATGTATTTCTAACAGGAAAATACAACTTAAAAAAAATATTGTTCGAAAAAATATAAACAAAATGAATCAAACCCTGTCATTTTATTTTATTCGAAACAAGTACATCTTATTTTCCTAATTTATTGGCATGTTTACCTACCCATATTGTTATACTATATTTTCATTACATAAGTTGTTTCACAAAATGTTGAAACTTTTTCTTACATAAATAAGTTAGGTTAGGTTAGGTTAGCCGCTAACATGTCATTAGTACACAAGTATTTAACAATAACAGTTTTATCATTTACCAATTGCCTAATAAAATGATGCCTAACATCAATGTGTTTTGTCCTAGCATAAAATACCATGTTGCTGCACAACTTTAGAGCAGATTGGTTATCATTATAAATAGTTACTGTTATATCTTTATTAACAATTTCCTTCAAGAGTTTGCGGATAAACAAACCCTCTTTACATGAGTCTGACAAAGCCATATTCAGTACTTGACAATGCCAAGGTTTTTTGTTTACGACTTTCCCATGACACTACCGACTCACCAAGTTTGAAGACGTAGCCCGTGTACGATCTGCGGTCCACATCGTCGTTGCCTTTGGTAAAAGTAAGACGATTATCTACTGTACCTTTTAGATAGCGGAGAACTCTCTTCGCTGCCTTCCAGTGGATCTCCGTGAAACACTCATTGAATTGGCTCAGGTAGCTGACTGCGTACGCAATATCTGGTCGAGTGCATACTGCTAAGTACATGAGAAAACCTATTAGACCTCTGTAATCATAGGTTTCATCTTTACGATCACCTCGTGGCAACTTCAACCCCGTCTCCATAGGAGTGGGAGCAGACTTACACTCTTCCATGTTATACTTCTGCAACACCGTCTTTATGTAGGTTGACTCATCGAGAGTAATTTTGTTTTCATCTCGACACAAACGCATACCAAACACATGGTAGGCAGGCCTTTAGATCTGTAATATCAAATTCTTCCTTTAGTTTTGTTTTCACATCTGAAATAGCTTGTTTGCAGTTCGTAAACAAGATAATATCATCAACATACAGTGTGATTATGATAAGTGCATCCTTGTCACACTTGAAATAAACGCAAGGTTCCGATGATGACCTTGTAAATCCTATTTTCTTACACAAGACCCCATCAATCTTCTCATACCATGCTTTAGAGGCCTGTTTTAAGCCATAAATGGCTTTATTAAGTTTGTAAACCTTATCTTCTTGACCTATCACTTTAAAGCCTTCAGGTTGTTCCATGAACACTGTCTCTTTCAATTCACCATTGAGAAACGCTGTTTTAACGTCGAGATGTTCTATTTCCATTCCATACTCAGCAGATAAGGCCAACAACATCCGTATGGTGGAATACCTGACAACTGGAGAAAATGTTTCCCCATAGTCTATGCCATACTTTTGTGTGTAGCCTTTGGCTTCAAGACGTGCCTTGTATTTCAAAATTTCTCCGTATAACCCACGTTTTATTTTCAAACCCCATTTGCATTTCACAGGCTTTTGAGACTTCTGTCTATCTGTCAAAGTCCAACATTTATTTAAAAAAAAAATTGTACGCACTATCCATGGCTTTTTTCCATTGCTTGGCATCTGGCCCTCTTAGTGCTTCTTGTACAGTCCGTGGAGCTTCTGCGTCTGAAGTACCCACCATTGAGGTAGACATATTCATCCCCGATGTGTCAGTGATATCGAACTCGCTGGTTTCCGTCTCCTCCTCTGGAATGTATGTTTCATCCGCAGGATCACTGCTTTCAGTTGAGCTTTCAGAATCATCCAGTGTGTTCGTACTGATTCGTTGACTAATTTGTGACGAAATTGTATCATCAGTCGTATCAGTATCCACAGCAGATGAATCTGAACGTACAAGAGTTGGGTCAGAGTAATGAGTTTCATCATTTACAACATCATTGTTCGTGAATATCTGTATGGACCTGTCATTATCATCATGTGATACCTTTTCTATTAGTTCATTTTCTAGAAATGTCACATTCCTGGCTTTAATACAGTTTGTTGGAAACTCAGGATCAATTAGCCTATATCCCTTTGTCTCATCACAGTAACCAACAAATATGTATTTCTTGCATTTTGAACCTAGTTTGTTACGTTTTTGATTCAATGCATAGGCAACTGTACCAAATATGCGCAAGTGAGCTACGGATACCTTTTTGCCCGTCCACTTTTCTTCTGGAGTGCTCCCCAGGACCGCTTTTGTAGGACAGCGAGGTAGCATTACGAATATGCACGTGAGCTGTTGGTTGCACTGAAAGTGCAATTCGAGCCAACGCCTTTTGATCACGTTTCCGTTCTTCCGCTTTGCATCATCCACTGCCTTTTCTGTGCAGCTCCAAATGTCCTCGTGAATTAGTACCATTTTCATCATGAATTTCCATGTCCCGTAATTTTCCACTCCTTTCAATTTGTCAATGATGAAAGAAGGTGCGACAGCCGCCATGATGAAATAGTTTCTTGACGAAATGAGAATGAGCTGTCTTCAGTTGATTTCTCCAAATTTCGTGGAAATACAATCTTTCCCAAATGCACAATGATGCGGCCCATAATCTATTAGATTTTATGCGTAAAGGAAACTTTCTTTTAGCGAGATTCAACTTGATTTTATTCAGCAGCAAAGATTCTACACGTCCAGACATTAGAAGGGTACAACACAGAGTAACTCCTTGTGAGTATTAATTTTCTTTGCAGAGTAACTTATATAATACGGGTACAAGAGAGAGAGTGAGACAGCAATAGCATTTTTAAATCTACAGACACTTAACAGTGTGTTTACAAAGCATGATATTGTATAGCGTTTACAAAGTGAGATACACATTTCCAACACTAATAAGTCACACAGTTAGTTTAGTTACGTAATTGAAGTCACACAGAATTTTGCTTACTTCAAGGTAAGTAGTTCTTACTTATAAGAAAACTGTTGTATCATAGGATTAATGTATTTAATTTCTTTCTATGAATTAACAATTTAACATATACTCAGGTACTTATATTTTCTTTTTATGCTTATTTATTATTTATGCTATTGTTTATATTTATCTGGTACGTACGAGTATCTATTCACATAATTTAATCTTATGCAACTTAACCATTGATATTCTATATGTATATACATTCCAAATGAATTTTATATTATTCACACAAAGAATTTTGCGCCGGATTGACATTGAGAGCACACAGTTTTCATTTCTTAGCTTTCTAGTAAATCAACCAAATCATCGCGATCTACTTCATGGTCACTACCCGAAGTATCGTCATCTCTAGACATTACAGTTTTGTAAGGACGTAAAGTTTCACCACGCACTATTGCACTAAACTTTCTATATCCTTTCATCACTTTAACTGATAACTGATTGTATACCGGTCTAATAATAATAATAAACCCTAACGTCGACAAAACTGCGTCGAACGCGTGGCTTAAGAAAGGCGAGCTGTTCCCGGAAACGGAGGGATTTATGTTAGCCATACAGGACCAGGTTATAGATACTCGTAACTACAGAAAACATATCATACACGACCGCACAATGGCAAGCGACATGTGCAGACAGTGCCAAAATAGTTCAGAAACAATACAGCATATCACAGGAGCCTGCAGATCACTCGCACAATCAGATTATAAAAATCGCCACGACCAAGTTGCAGCCATCATACACCAACACCTCGCATTCAGATATAAATTGATTGCACAAAAAACAGCCTACTATAAATACACACCTCAAACAGTTTTAGAATCAACATACTTTAAACTCTACTGGGACAGAACTATAATTACAGACAAAACTATTCATTTCAACAGGCCTGACATAACTCTCCACGATAAACAAAACAAAACAGTATTTCTCATAGATATAGCCATAATACACAGACCTTGCCATTGAAATTAAAACACAATGGCAGGTACAATCTGTCAAAACCATCCCAATAGTCATCTCATCCACAGGAGTCATCCCATACACATTACACACTAGTCTCAAAACACTAAATATACCCAGATCCACACACATACTTCTTCAAAAAGCAACAATACTAAATACATGTAGAATTGTACGGAAATTCATGGGCAAGGACCGTGATCTTTAGTAGATAAGCACTTGGCGTAAGCCCGTGTATCAGAACCTCTTTATTACAAGAGTGAAATGAAAAATTCACAAAAATATAATAATAATAATAATAATAATAATAATAATAATAATCTTTATTTCAGGCTTACAAAAACCCATATCTATAAATACCTTACAACTAGAGATACATAATGTAATATAAAAAAACACACATATAATCTAACCTAGCTAGGGATTTTCTTCTTCGTTCTCGCTTCTCTGTAGCGTCGGTAAACGACGCCCTCCGGCCAGTAATCTTTGGCCAGGAACATCGTCTTGAGGTCCGCCTGGCACACGAAGTTTGAAGGAAAGGAACTCCTTGGATCTTTCTGACTCCAAAACTTCGATCTGTACATTCACCTCTTTTATACCAGACGGCGGATTTTTCTTCAGCTTTTCCAGGATATGACGTTCAACGTCCTGGCAGGTAATTTTCCCGTCAATCCTGGAAATGTATAACTGAACGGTGGGAGCGGCAGTTTTCAGGTTGCTCTCACCGGCGGGGGCTGTGCCACGCTGATTGCGGCTGCGTCTGGAGCAGCGCTTCCTGTTTTGGACCAGGATAAAGCCTTCCCCATCAACGGTCGCGGTCGGCGGGCCACGGGCGGGCCTAGCCAGTGTCACGAGCGGCGCAGCCTGCAGCTTCTGTTGTTTGGCGGCGGGCGGTGCGGGGCGCGTGCGGCGGCGGTGGGCACGGCGGGACACAGCAGCATACATGTCCTTCTGGGGTTCCAGTATTTTGGATGTTCCAGAAGAAACCGCATCCGATGCTGGTCGACTCAACTTCATGACGCCACGAGGCGGCGCGATATTTATCAATGCGGGCTTGACTCGTGGAACTGGAACGTGCAGTAACCGCATTTTTGCTTACCGGCGTAATGTTACGGCTATTCGCTGCGTCGGCAAAGAGGTATCAGCTTGACGCAATACCGACAACTCACGTTTCAGGTCAGCGCAGACGCCTTCGGAAGCCTCCAACTTGCTTCGGATTTCGGTGACGTCAGCCTGCAGCCGCACGATGTCCTTCAGCAGCCGGGTGACGTCGACGTGGTCAAATGTCACCGGTGGCACCGGTAGGTTGGGACGTCATCGGGTTCAGTCTCCTTGAATACCCGGAAGATGTCCTGGAGATCCTCCCGCTCGCGTTCCTCCACGCCACAAGGCACACGGTGGTGACGGCGGTATCATGCAGCACTTTCTTGGCGGCGGCGATCTCAACCTCCTTGAAGCTGGTCGAACAGATCTGCTCCAGGGAGAGCTCGACCATCACGCTCGTCCATCACCAAGATGGTGTCCTCGCGCCCATGTCGGGATCAATATTGCGAAAACTAGGTCGACGCTGAGTTATGGGACATTGTTGCGGACGCTGCTAGGAAGCGTCCGTACGTGCCGGTGTCGCAGTTGTATTTGTCGGCCTGTTCGGCCTTACAAATTCTATATGGACCCGTGTATAAACCATCAAGTTTCCTTGTTATCTTAGCCCTGGGATCTCTCGCTACTCCATCTTTCCACAAAACAAGCTGCCCTACATTGTACTTCTGACACTTTTTGTGTTTAGCATCAAAACGAGACATCATAAGGGTCATGTTCCTATCAATACGTAGCTTGGCCTGTTTTCTTTTAGAAGCCTTATCGTCTCAATGGAACTGCCACTTTTCGTGGCTTAAGCAAAAAGGAATTTCGTGAATGAATTTATGATCACCAGAACATACGTATGCCCCTTTCGTGTCATTCCAAAAGTTGGTTGGCATGCAGAGTATGCATTGGAATAGCTTACTTCTCCATCGGGTGTAATTCTCCCTCTACCCTGCCATAATTACCTTTACCAAATGCGCACTGCAAACAGGAATTGATGTATTTCCGAAGAAACCTAGTCATTTTCGGGAACCAGAACTATGCTTTAATCGCCTGCTCACATTTGTCAAACCCTGGGTGTCCTATCTGATCATGGAGCTTTTGCAAGAGACCGTACTTAGCTAATTTTGTTATAACAAAGCGATCACCTACCAGAGCTTTTCTATACAAAATACCTTCCTTCTCTATGTAATTTGCTGAGATGTCAGGGTTAATATCATCAGACCGTAGTTGGGTAAGTATGCTCTGAATATTATCATCCTGCATTTGTAGAGTCATTAGCCAGTCAGAGTTGTCAATTGTCAGTACATGGTTTGAAACAGGGTACCTGCTTAGGGCATCAACATGCTTCATTCTCTCCCCAGCCCTGTATTCAATGTCGAGATTGAATTCCTGGATGGAAAGCCACCAGCGGGCAATGCGGAGAATGGGGTCCTTTTTGGTCAACGTAGTACGTAGAGCACTGCAGTCGGTGACTACTTTAACTAGTATCCCAATCAGGTAAATAAGAAGCGCTTAAGAGATTCTACCACAGCTACTGAACTGCTGAACAGTTTCAAGTTCATAGCTGTGGAAGATACTTTCCTCTTTTGTCGTTACCCTACTGAAATAAGCGATAGGCTTCAAACTATCATCCCTTTGATGTCGCATTAGTATGCCCCCAAGACCTAACTAGCTCACATCCGTGTGAAGTTCAGTCTTAGCGTCTTTGTCATAAATAACTAAGACTGGCTTTTCGATCAGTCGCTGTTTCAAAGTTTGAAATGCATTTTCCTGCTCTACACCCCAACTCCACTCGACGTCTTTTCGAGTAAGTTCCGTTAAGGGCAATTTGGGCAAATCCCTGAATGAACTTCCGAAAATACGAAGTCAGTCACATAAATTGTCGCATCTCGTGAACATTACGAGGACGAGAGTAATTAGCTAAGCAGTTGAGTTTAGCTTATCCTGGTTGTATAGTATCGGCCGTAATTTCATGTCAATACGTGGCAGTATTTTTGAGAAATGATTTTTTTTTCAAGTTAAACTTCAGTTTGGTATGTGTCAATAGTTGTAAGACTTTTAATAAAAGATCAAGACCCTCCTCTACAGTTGTAGTAGGTATCAGACATCATCCAAATATAGAGTATAGCTCTCTACTAACTCTACCAGAGTAATTTGAATAGGTCTCGAAAATACCTCCGGAGCATTGGCGAGACCGAATGGCATTTTTAGGAATTCAAACTGGCCTGATGGGTTACGAATGCAGTTTTACCTATCGATTCTTCCTCTATAGGTACTTGATAGTGGCCCTGGGCGAGATCAAGAATCGTAAATAATGTCTTTCCTGCTAAACGAGTCACTTGATCTTCAATGTGAGGAAGAGGGTACCGGTCCTTAACCGTGCGCGCGTTGAATGCGCATTTGTATTTTACTGATTTTGTGATGATTCGTGAATAAAAAGCAAAAAGTAATAATATTAAAAATGACAGTGAACCCTGATGGATGATATCTCAGTCCTATTTTTAGGGATTTGTTAATTTCTATACGGGATAAGATATCTTAATAGTTGATATTGAAAAAGGTGTGCAATTTGGTCTAGAGTGTTTATATAAAAAAAAATGCATTTGCTTAAAGCGTAAAGCCACAAAACGATTTTTTGAAAATTCCCTAAATATCCTGGCAATACCAAATTTGTTGTATATAAGAATGATGTGGGGGCGATTACGGCAGCTATATTTTTATAAGAGCCGACGTGAGAAGTCTCTCTGAAGCTGGAGCCACTCATTGAAGTGTTTTAAAGTACCTATTTACCTATGTTGTGCGATCAAACAGCTGATTGATAGTGGAAAGTACCTAAGTTTGAGCGTTTACGGGCTCAAGTTTATAGTGAAACTACTTAGGCATAGGGAAAGTAAAGTTATAAAACCAGTAGCTTCATTTTTAGTGCGATAAATAATATAATCAGTTTGTTAAATAAGGGTTTAAATAGGATAAGCCTGAATTTTAGGCGATCCACTTGAATTAATTCAATACAGTCAGAGTTAATAAATAAAATGAAACCGTTATTCGCATTGGTGTTTAAATTATTTTTTATTTCCTAGACAGGACGTCTGTCTGTGTTCAGGAAGGCTGAGAGGTGAGTGACCTTTATTTTGGTGATCCGACAGATAATGTGTTATTTCTTTATTTACTTTTACTTTTTTATTTTTTATTTATCATACCAAGTTTAAGTACCAAGTCTTATAAGTGCTCAAGCTGGTTTTTCGTAAGCTTAATCTACGGGTGTTTGTGTATAACACCAACTATGTAAAAAGGCCCCGGACTTCCTGGTACTCCGGATACACAAAGCTGAACTTGGTGATATAACTTTTGGTGATATAACCCACTGCACTGATAGAGTAGAAATTACGCTATAATTATTAATAAATGAATCAAACGCATTTTTGCTTCTTCATTCTAGTCTGTTCCTCGTGGCTAAGGATTGACAGATACATACACATAGACATTACTTATTAATAACATTCACTGGTCATGACTGTCATGGTTATTGGTACGGGGCTCGACCAAGGATCTCCATTTTGTTCTGACCTGGGCTGCGTTATTGCCTTGTGTAGACCAAGCTGCAGGTATTCCTACGTGTGATTACACCAGCGTACACCTGCAAAAAAGAAGGTGCAAGAAAAAGGGGAAGACCACCTGGTCTTTCCCTTGTTCTTGCACCTTCTTTTTTTTCTTCCATTTACATAAACGTTCCATACACGTGCTATAAGTCAAAGGAAGTCTAGCGTTCGGATTGTCCAGGATTCAGTACCATATAGAAATGTGAACCATTATTACAACTATATTAAAAATTTATGTTTTTTTTATCAAACTCGTATTGCCGATTGAACCATTACTTTTAAACCAAGTAATATTATCAGTGATTTCTTTCATACTGTAAGACTGAAATATATAACGCGTTGTCTAGATTGTTGATCTCAGAGCAAGGCAAATTCTATCCTAACATTTCTTAAAGAGATATGACTCTATTTTTGTGGTATTTACTCTAAATTTGAAATTTTAAGCCTAGAAGGAGGATCCAGTTATGGACTTTATAAATAATTGCAAGTGTTCATTAACAGTGGTAGCTATCGTTTTATGAAATTCTCAATTATTCGCGATCAATACAAAACATGTTGTGAATAGTATGGACTTATTTATGCTTTTAAAAGATAAGCTTCAAACTTGCTTGCAATTGAATGAAGAAAACGTAGATGGACTATCATCATTATTTCAATTATAATCATGAAATGTATGTGCCAGTTTCTTCGCTACTGAAGGAGAACAAGTTAAAGTTACAGACGGTGAGCTATCTGACAAAATAGAAAATCTACCTCCTAGTGTACATGAAGTTTCCACTCCATTTACTTCGAGGAAAATATTCAAAGAACTGGGTTTAAGACAAAAAAGAAGACATATATACTTTAAGAACTGTCAACAGTACAAACTTTAAAGGGGAAAAAAATCATGAATCGTCTTATTAAACATCCTGAAGATATAAGTCCAGTCCAGATTAAATGAAAAAAAAAAAAGATATTAAGCTGAAAAGGCACTGGATCTGCTAGTCTCACTTTAACGTTGTTTGATGTGGTAATACATGAGTCTGAGTGAGTCAGCCAATAAATTACATTTTGGTCAGAGTCCTTCATACTTCTAAGTTGGACAAACAAAACTTCAAAAGAACATTTAACTGTTACTGACGAAGAAACGCAGATAGAATTGCAAGCTTTGCTTGATTTAACTGTGTCTAGACTAATAATTGCAAATCATTTAAATCTGAATGCAAAGGCTAATATAAAACTTGTAAGCAAATGGGGCTTTGAAGAGGCTTCAGGACAAAGCATATTTTTGCAAAAGAAAGATTTGGCTGACTCAAGTATATTTATGACTAGTTTAGTTACATTAAGGATTATTTCGGTTTATGTTATGTAGGAACACGATCGACCGTCATCTACATTTTACTGTCGACCCATTAAGTTCAAATTCATGAAAGGAACTAAAAAGTCAGCAGGAAAAAATAGTAGTTGAAGTCCAAATTTAAGTCCTGCAGCCCACAAACGTATCACGAATATTTTAATCACGAATTGCCTTTGACAATGATAGATGGCAAAAAAAACCATATATTAGGTCCTTACATATGAAATTGGCGTTTTGTATGGAGAAATTGAATTAAACTCAATTTTCAGTACAAACATTTTTGTATTTTTTTAGGAATGACAGATCCTAATTTAATAAACTTTCTGTGTATGAATGAGACAACATTTAGCTAACAGTACATTTTATATAATTTTTTAAAAGTGTCAGCTGTAAAAATATATTACGAATATTATCACGAAAATGGATGACATTTAGGAGGCACTGATTTTGAAGATAACATTTTAGTTATCAAACTGCGAATTAAAAGAAAATTTAATAAGTAGATTTAAAATATGGAAATTAATTTTAAAACAATAAAAAAAACCGGAAATAGCCATTGAATTACTCGAATTATGAACTCCTGAATCTGTAAGAAAAAATCGCCAATTTCATAGGTAAGCACCCAATATTTCTGATACTTCGCTTGCTTCCTGCGATACCTGTAAAAGCAAATCCCTCAGAAATGAACAATAAGGTAAAGAAATGTATAAATATGGACTTTCATCTTTACATGACTGGATCAGAGGTATGGAATGTTTACTTCACAAAGATATGTGTAAAAAATACGAGAAGGAATAATTTTGATGACCACCAAAACATTTTTTCCTACCCAAAAAGGCTCAATATTGGGCCCGTTTTTGTCATTGGTATATATGTCACCGGAAAATAATACGATCCGCAAGTTTATAAATTTCCTAGGTTAGGTTATGTTAGGTTAGGTTGGGTTAGGTTAGTATATTTATAAACTTGCGGAAAAAAAATTAGGAAATTTATAAACTTGCGGATCGTATTATTTTCCGGTGACATATATATATATATATATATATATATATATTTATATTAACGATATTGCCTTTTTTGTAAAAAACTTATGTGATGTTGTTTTGTTTGCTGTGATACTTCACTTATTTTTAAGATTGACAGAACCCAGAACAATTTTGATAAAGTTAAGAAAGCAATCACGCAAGTTTTTAAGTGGTTTACTACCAATAATTTTGTGTTAAATTCTAAAAAGACCAAATGTGTAAAATTCTCGCTACCGAATGTCAGAAGCGATCCCACTTCAAGCATTTTAATGAACGACGAGCCTTTAGACCTGGTACAGTCGACTAAATGTTTGGGTATTAATCTAGATTCACAATTGCAGTGGGGTCCTCATGCATCGTCTATAGCTGAAAGATTGAGCTCTGCAGCTTTTGCTGTACCAAAAATTAGACAGTTTAATGATGAAGCCACTGCAACATTAGTATATTTCAGTTACGTTCACAGCATAATGTCATATGACATACTGTTGTGGGGTAAAGGCGCAGATATACAATCGGTATTTGTACTATAGAAGAGAGAAATTCGTTACATATATAATATGAAATCCCGCGATTCTTGAACGATTTAAGGTGTTCAATATTCTTACAGTGGCATATAAGAAAACTTATTGTAAGTTCGGAAAAATACCTTTGTCAAAAATTGCGATATACATAATTTCAACATTAGAAATATAAATAAACTGAATAAACCTAGATTTCGGTTGCAGAAGGTTAGTGGTTCATTTATGGGGAACTGAATACGCTTTTGTAATAAAGTTACCAGAGGGAATTGATCAATTACGCATGCAAAGGTTTAAAACATTTATTAAGGCTCATCTCATAAAAAAGCCTTTTACACTTTAAATGACTGTATTAAAGATAAAACTGCATGGCCGCAATGCCCCAAGCTACGTGTTAAAGATAATAATAATTACCGTAACTTTTACAAATAAAATAATGTAATTTTATAGACTGGTAATATAATTAAGTGTACAAAAGTGCTATTTAGGGTGACTGATAAAAATGTGTTACCAAGAAACCAAAGTTTATGGTCATGCTCATTTTGCTTCCTAGTCAATAAACGTTTTAGGTCAAATTAGACATAGACGTTTTGATTTCTAGGCAGCTTGATCAAAAAGGACAAAAATGTCTTTTCTTGCGGCGACTCTGTGTAGCTGGTTGCTCCCCTCCCGTCTATAGATAGGTCTTGAAAAATGACGTTGAGGTTCCAGAAACCATTTTATATATATAGGTATATGAATGCTTATGATATTCGTGCGGTGGGGCCAGGGAGGACATCGGCTAAATCTTCGGATGATGATATTTATGTCTCATCTGTGGGTCTGGTGGAACTCGTACTAACTTGGGTCATCTCGTCTAGTGTTGTGGTTTGCTGAAGAGACTGAAGAAAGTGGTATGCACCTCAGCATCCACTGTCGTATTTATTGTTGATGGTATAGGTTCGGTTTCCATCGGGTTGATCGTTGTCAGAGGTGTTTTTATAGATTCTTCAAGATATGGCCTATCATAGTTATTGTTCACGTAGCAAATGCTGATTATTTCAATAGCTTTGTTTGGATTACGAAGTTTATGTGTTGTTGTAGCATTTTTTTTATGGACTGCTATATTTACTGAGTGGATATCAGCGGCAGAAATTATTATTTTTCTATACTTTTATAAACAAGAAAATAGGTACTCATTTGTGTGTTTTCTGATTACTTTACACGTTGAAAGGATATAACTTTGGAACTGTAACTGTTTTGTTATTGATGATCCATTTAGTTCATTCTGCTTCGACTACAAATTTTATGAATTTATTAACGAAAGGGCCATGGCAATTTCGAAGTATTTGAGATAATTGTGGAGGAAGCCTTCACTAAACTATGTAATAACAGTTTTTTTTTTGTTGTGATCTCAATGTAGATTTGATTGTAGATTCAATAATGAAATAACAATTAATAACTTTATAAAAATCGTTTATTAAATGTCATATATATCTGGAGCCGACTAGGATTACACTTACCAGAAACTTGCTTAGATACTGTTTATGTGGCTGTGCATTTCACAAGTAAAAATGTAATTAACTGCTTGCCCTCCGATCACGGCGGTTTAAATGCTTACCAATTCCCAATTGCTAGTAAGGATAAGACTGGTTAATTATATTATTTTATTTATATTTTATTTATATATTAGGTTTATTTTATCCCGTAGCCTGAGATGTATACGAAAAACGGTTTTCCCAACTCCTTTATATCTTAGGAGCTGGGAAAACCGTTGTATAAACCACTGCCCCAGAAATGCACAAAGACTTCTCAATAGCCAATAAATATTAATTCATAAATTAATGCGTCTTTCTATTTTGTAAAACTTGCAAAAAATAATAAAAAAATGATTAGTTAATAGCTTTATTTTTCCTGTCAGTCAGCCATTTTGTAATAATAAAACTATAGCAGTTACTTATTACCAAGAGCTTGAAGCTTCATTGTGTTTCTGTATTGCTTTATAAAGGAGCCTTTACACGATCAATTCTACCCAATCCGCCCGTAATCCGACGAATCGGCTGCCGTTGCGTTCTGCGGCATGTTCACTCTGTGCGAATGGGCATTAGCACAGATTACTAAATAGTTACTACGTAAGCCTTAGGGAGTGCGTACACGGGTGACCATTTTTCACCGTTACAGTGCTTTGCGTCAGTCTTCCTTCCTTTTCTAAGAGAGCTCTGTCGTCGTCGCACCGCCGCATCCTTTCCCGCCCCGTCTCCCTGGACCCTTCTCAGTTATGTCAAGACGCAACGCAGCAGTAACGCCTGTGGGGCATCTCTCTAAGCGAAACAAGGAGTAGATTGACAGGCTGTTACTGTGACAAAAAAGTCACCCATGCACGCTCTTCTTAAAAGGCCTTCAACATCGTCTCTCGTAGATCGAACTAACGTATCTGATACCTCTACGTATGTAGTGAATTACATGCGGGCCCGATGAATGTGGTCGGGGGAGTTCAAAAATAACACGAGCACTACCTAGACCCCAACGCTTAAACCCTACCGCGAACGTCGCGTACGGACTTATTTCGTAAACATCTGCAATTCACAGAGCGTCATGTTTTTTTTTCTACGGGTTGGCAGAGACACAGTTGTGCCCAGGTTTATGGCAGCTATAGATATTTTAAGGCTTTTTTTACGATGTTTTTCATCATGGATGCCTGCATGGATGGCAAGTGGAGCAACATGGCCAGAGGGCACACCACCTTCCCAATGGTCCTACGATGTATCAAAGTCGACAGGACCTCAAAGGATACCGTTGGCACGGGACCGTGAGGGTTGGCGCTATAGAGAAGAGGCCTAAGCCCAGCAGTGGGTTTATGTGGGGTGAGCATGATGATGATGATGATGCCTGCTTTATTAGAAGCACCTCCTAAGTTAGATACTACGATTGAACCGTTTAGTGTTATTCTTTAATCTAATATTCTTTGTTTTACTCAAAGCGTAACTAGAATCGTAGTGATTATGATCATTAGAATGACATGGGAAAATGGTTGAATTATGATTGAATTCTACTGACATCGCTTGTTTTGGTGATGTTAGGGCCAGGCCAAATCACTTACATCGCAACGTAAAAATCTACAACACATTGACTTTAGGAAGGTGGTATACAACACAATGTCGATGTGTCACAGATTTTTGCGTCGACGCCGCAACGCAGTGATGTGGCCTGGGCCTTAGCGATAGGGTCTAAATATATAAATGTAGCAAGAAGATTGTATTAAAATATTATGTATGAAAGTAAAACATCAGTTAATGCACATTTTTATGTATTTATTTATTAAAAACGTAGGTACAACGTATACTCTCATACACATTTGCGTGTACCGCGAACGAAGCCAAACGTATGGAAACATCCGCTTCATTCTGACAACCTCACATGACAGCAGCAAGCCAAAGTTCTGTTCCCGACAATAGAAACTGCAGTAATATGAAAGAATATCTTCCAAAGCGTTATTTGAAGTCAAAGTATTTTATTACTGTAGATATTTACATATACTTAGCAAACGTCATTTTTTGCCTCTTTTCTACATTGGACCGCTGTGGGAGGGGAAGGGCGTAGAAACTCCTTAAGATTGATTTTTAGAGATCTTTAAAAATTGGTTGTGCTTAACTATTACAATTATGATTTTTTTTATTATTATGATTAATAAACAGGAATAAATAATTACAAAATTATTAACAGCAAGGTCTGTGTTGAGCTAGATTAACCCCATACAGTCCTGTCATTTAAGTAATCTTGAACATTGTAATATCCCTTTTTCGACAAAGTCGCTTAAACATGCTTTTTAAATTGCTCAAATGGCAATTTCAAAATCTCCAGAGGTATCTTATTATAGAAGAGAATACACTGACCCTTGAAAGAATTGCTACCCTTTGCGAGTCTTAGTCGGGGCGCACACAGTCTGTGATTATTTCTTAGGTTAACATTACAGATATCGCTAAGTTTGGAAAATGTTGTAAGGTTCTTGCGTAAATATAATGTATGTTCATTATATTTTCGAAAATAAATTGACTACCTACAGTTAGTATGTCAATTTCTTTAAAAAGCTCTCTTAAGGAGTCTGTTCGTTTTAAATTATAAATTGCTCGAATAGTTCTTTTCTGTAAAATAAAAATAGTTTGAATATCCGCTGCTTTCCCCCACAACAAGATACCATAGGACATGACACACTATGAAAGTAACTAAAATATACTAGCCTAGATGTAGCCACATCCGTGATTTGTCTGATGTTCCTAACAGCGTAAGCCGCAGAACTTAATTTACCAGCTAATTTATCTATGTGGGGTCCCTACTGCACTTTGCTATCAATGGTTATTCCAAGAAACTTCGTATCATTTACTAATTCTAACGTGCTGTTGTCTAAGACTAAACTGGTCTCAACTTGCCTGACATTTGACGTGAGAATTTGATACACTTGGTTTTACCAGCTTTTAACAATAAATTATTAACTGTGAACCAATTCAAGGTTAAAGACAATACACCATTAACTTCATCAAAATCTCCTTTTTGTCTTTCAATTTTGAAGACCATTGAAGTATCATAAGCAAATAACACTATGTCATTTAATTTCTCCACCATAAAAGGCAGATCGTTAATATATACCAGGAATAAGAAAGGACCTAATATGGAACCTTGTGAAACGCTAATTTTTATAACCGATCCATCAGAATTAACGCCGTTAACTTCTGCCTTTTGAAGTCTATTGCGTAGATCCAACGCTTTATTTCGAACTCCGTAATGATTTAATTTAATTAATAGCGTATTATGACCAACACAATCAAACGCCTTTGACAGGTCGCAAAAATCTCCGATAGCATCCTGAGCGGCCTCCCATGTAGAATAAATATGAGATATAAGGGTAATACCTGCATCCGTAGTCGATTTACCCCTAGTGAAACCATATTGTTTGGCGTGGAGTTGTTTTGTACGGTTGAAGTGTGAGGAGAGCATTTGATTGAGTATAATCTTTTCAAATATTTTACTTAGTGTTGGAAGAACAACTATTGGTCTGAAATTTTAAGGATCACCCTTATCTCCTGACTTGAACAGAGGTATCAGTTTACTGTGTTACATGAGGTCTGAGAAAGCCCCATCGTCAACACATTTATTGAATATATAAGCTAAATGTGGGGCTATAACTAGAATTACTGAACCAATGACTTTGACTGATATACCCCACAGGTCTTCCGTATTTTTCAAGTTAAGTAATTTAAACGTTTTGACAATGTCCTGGGGATATACATGATGAAATTTTAAATATATCTTACTGACGCTAGTGTTATTTTTTAATAAAGTCTCTGCTTCATATGGAGATGAATTTAGACGATTTGTTGTGAGTAAGGGTACATTGGTGAAGAATGTTTCAAAAGCTCGAGCAACATCAGCACTGGATTTAATTATATCATCACCTATCTTTAGGCAGAAATCATTGTCCCTTGGTATATCTTTGCCAATTTCACGATTTATTATTTGCCAAACTGTTTTCATTCTATTATTTGAATTTTTCTATTAATGTGTAAAGTTTTTGCAGTTCTACAAACCAACTTGAAAGTTTTGGAATATTTTTAACATAGTTATGAAATTTTCGATCAAAGGTTTTTTGATCGTAAAGGTCATACAAGATAACTCTACTTTTACGAATTCCAAACGTTGCCCAGTCATTAAATTTAGAATTACCGTTGTAGTCACTGACTTTCTTAAATTTAAAAACTTTATTGAATTCTGTCTGAATAATGTTGAAGAAGTCTGAGTAGATTTTGTTTGGGTTCTGTTCATTAAAATCCGGTACTGGCAAATTTATATCTAAGCTTTTCGTATATGTCTCTTGTCTATGGGATGTAACGGCCTATAAAATAATGGACCAGTCTTATCCTTAATAGCAATTGGGAATGAAACTGTTTGACCACTGTGATCCGAAGGTAAGCAGTTAATTATACTTTTACTTGTGAATGCACAGTCCAATGTGAAGCTTGCTCACATAAAATTATGTAGACATAATAAATACGTTGGCTGACATGTCTAGATTTAGTCCTGGCTCTTAAAAGTTGAAATCTAGATCCCCTAACTGAACAATATTATGATAATATGAAGGTCTGGACACTTCTACATCATAGACACCATTTCGTCTGAAATGTTCGTCAAAGTATGCCGGGCTTGCTTTACTTGGTATGGGCCTAATGCCAACAATAATAATTAATTTTATTCCAAAATCGGAAAAGTTACTGTAATCGTTTCGTCCAGGAGAGATCTCAGTTAAGTTTGTGGCCCAGTTACAACGGAATTGTATATGTATCAGATATATAGATTATAATCAGATATCCTGAAATAAATGAAATGGTGCTGGGGTCAGAATTACACCCTTCAAATTATAGGAATAAGGCGAATCGCTATCATTAAAGATCAGTTCACTTATCACTTATTCACTTTAACTTATCACAAAGAATCGTTCAACGAATAATGGGAAGTTTTGTTGTACTACAAAATGAAAGCTGAAAAAATTCTCTACAACTTTGATTATATACATTAGATATTTTTTACCTATTCCCAATGGTCGTCTGCGATTAGGAGCTCCGAAGTTTTCCGCGGTAGACGACTACATATATTTTTACGAGAAATTTTACGCTATAACTTTCATTAGGTACTTTTTCCTTAGATACTATTTTAAAGTTAAAAAGCAATGTATGACAAAAAAGTGAGGTAAAAACCTCATTTTTTATTATTGAGTTATCTTAGAGAACGAATGAGAATAGGCAAAAGTATCAAAGTTGTAGAGAACTTTCATTATGTATTTCAACAAATTTTCTAATAACGAACATTCATTATGTGTTTCAAACAAATTTTCTAATAACGCGTTGTTTTCGAGATGTAAGCAAAAAAACGGGCCCATCTTTGTAACCCCCCCTAGGGCTCACCTCGGACTTTTAGTATGTTTGACTCCTAAATAGTACAAACAAAGTTTTGGAGTCAACCTTTGTGCTTTTGACTTTACCAATTTTTATTCTTAAAATTTAATTCTTGTTATTTTTAAATTTGTTCTTATTTTTTTAAATTTAAGTCATCTGAAACAGGCGATACGCCTGTTTCCGATGACTTCGTTTCAGACGACTGTACGTTATTAAAAAAATGCGTGAATAATTTGTGATTATTTGTCGAATAGCTTTTTATTGGTTCTGGTGGCTCTTCAATATTAGGAAGAATAACGTATACAGACGCGCGCACATACCTGCCGTTGGCTTCACCAGTCCATTATTTAGCAATACATTTTAGACAAACCTTATTCATTGCTCCGATTTGGATGTTGTTCTGATGAGCATGATCAATTTCGATCGACTGTCGTTCAGTCCTTATATGGATGACTACATCGACTCACAAGATAGCGTTGACGAAGAAGCCCAGGTAGCGGCGGACATTATAACTGTGCACAATGCAGCCTGCTTCGAGATGCGAGGATGGATTTCTAATGAGCCAGGGGCACTCAACCTTATCCCTGAGAATTTGAGGACCGCTCAGCCGTTAGACGTCGATCTTGGTGAATCTAACAACTGCATCCGAGCTTTAGGCATAGCATGGAATCCGACATCAGAAGTTTTAGGATTTCGAACAGGCTTAGTCGAAACACTCTCTAATTCTCTGACAAAACGCAAGGTGCTATCACATGTCATGCGAGTGTATGATCCCTTGGGTTGTTAGGACCTATAGTAATTAAGGGACGAATATTGTTCCAACAAACTTGGAGATCTAATATCGATTGTAATACAGAGCTCCCATAAACAGAAGCATCCAAGTGGTTTGATTGGTTCCAAGATCTATCAAAAGTCTCCTCACTAAAAACTCCGCGTTGGTATG
Organism: Argyresthia goedartella; assembly: GCA_949825045.1. Taxonomy (NCBI): domain Eukaryota; kingdom Metazoa; phylum Arthropoda; class Insecta; order Lepidoptera; family Argyresthiidae; genus Argyresthia; species Argyresthia goedartella. Next base: position 22,075,004 of record OX463810.1, read on the forward strand.
CAAAGGCTACGAGCCTTCCTACAGAGAATTACACGTTCTCTCAGATGCAAGTGAGCTTGCTTTCGCCTGTGTTGCCTATTGGCGTTTGATACACCCTGACGGCAGCATCAAGCTCACTCTTATCGCAAGCAAGGCCAGAGTCTCGTCCTTGAAACCAACGTCGATACCACGCTTGGAACTTCAAGCCGCTTTGATAGCTTCTCGTTCAGCACTTGTCATTAAGGACAGCCATCGAAAGAAGCCAGTTCGCACATTCTTATGGACTGATTCGATGACTGTCCTCCAATGGCTGCGCAGCGATGCGCGAGCTTTTAAGCCTTTCGTTGCCCATCGGCTTGGCGAAATTTTGGAAAATTCCTCAGTCAAAGACTGGCGATGGGTTTTGACAGACTTAAATGTGGCTGATGACGCGACTAGAATGCGCCCAATTAATTTGCACCCTACTCATAGATGGTTTTGCAGCCCATCCTTTCTTTTAAAGTCCCCAGAGTACTGGCCCGCGAAGCCACTTAGCGTCGCACCAGTTCGCGAAGAGCTCAAATGTCAGCCGAGCGAACTGGTGGGACTGACATCAATTAAATCAGCTTTACCCACTCCGGTCACAGCGAATGTAGCTCGTTTCAGTGACGTTTGTTGCGTGCCACAGTCCGGTTACATCAAGAGGCGGCAATTTCCGGAAATATTATGGTTTCTATTCGAAATTCCAAATCAAATAGTGGGGTTGTCTATTCCCACTCTCCATCATTGTCCACCACTTTTACACCCTCGAATGCCGATCTCATTAAAGCCGCTGAAAGGCACATTTTGCTGCAAATTCAACTGGACAGCTTTTCTCAAGAATTTCAATGCATTCTCAACTCGAAGCCGATTCCTTCAAGCAGTCGCCTCATCAAACTGTCGCCCTCTTTGGGAGAAGATAATCTTTTACACTTGGCTGGAAGGATTAAAGCCGTAGAAGGCATCGACGTCTCACTTTTCCCGATCCTACGTGACGGTCGTCACCCCGTTGCACGGTTATTGGTGCAACATTACCATCGCTAAGCAGGTCACGCGAACCAGAAATCCGTGATAAACGAGATGAGGCAGAGATTTTGGTTGTTGCGACTTCGCGATACGGTCAGAGCTGTCGCAAGCGAGTGCCTGTTTTGCAGAATTCGCAAATCGCAACCAATGAACCCCACTACTGGTGATCTTCCACCACAAAGACTTGCTCATCACCAGCGAGCGTTTACATACACTGGCGTAGATTATTTCGGTCCTGTCAATATAACTGTTGGACGCCGCCATGAAAAATACTATGTGGCCCTTTTTACGTGCCTGACGACCAGGGCCCTCCACCTGAAACTCGTACATAGCCTATCCGCCGATTCTGCTATCATGGGTCCAAGGCGCTTCTTCGCCAGATGAAGGGTTCCGAAGACGATGTACTCGGATAATGGAACCGCTTTTGTTGGCGCAAACCGAATCATACGCGAATTCTACACAAATAACGTACAAGATTTTGCAGCCACAAAGGAAATTAAAAGGAGTTTTATTCCTGCTGCAGTGCCTACTTTTGGAGGATGCTGGGAGCATCTTGTCAGGTCGGTAAAAGTAGCACTGAAAGCAACGCTAAATGAGAGATATCCAAAGGAAGAAATTTTCTTGACATTACTAGCGGAAGCCGAGGCGATTTTAAACTCGCGCCCTCTCTCGCATGTGTCCACGGACCCAGATGACCCGAAAACCTTGACGCCGTTCCACTTTCTCGTCGGATCTTAGTCAAATCAGACTCTCTCATCAACATTGGAAGACCGTGACCTGATCGGATGCTCTGAATGGAAGAAGGCTTTAAAATTATCGGATCACTTTCGGAACCACTGGGTGCGCGAGGTGCTGCCGGCGATGCAAACACGAAACCAGGTTAAAGGAGATCGTGGGCAGGACATTAAGATAGGAGACGTGGTTATTATTGTTGATGAATCGCTGCCACGAGGAACATGGCCACGTGGCCGAATTGTAAAATTGTAAGATGTTCCCTGGAAAAGATGGCGTGAACAGGGTGGTAGACGTTGCAACGGCCGGGGGTACGTTGCGCCGGCCCCTCAAAAAAGTTGTTAAGCTTGGCACGTAAGGCACTTTTTTTTTGGCTTTGTGTAGCCTTTTTTCAGTTGGTGCATTGCTGCACGAGGGGCAGGATGTTACGAACTCTTTGCAAAGCTTAGTTTTATTTATAAATTATTTGTATTTAAATTCGAAAAACTATCTTTACGTTCGATGTCATTGTCAAATTAGTATTTGTGAACTACGCTGTCTCAGATAATTATTGTGCTTATTTTTTATCTATTTTGATAATAAACTACATTTAAAAGGTAAGGTATTTTCATTCATCACAGGAGTACAGTCCACACCTCCGTTATTTTCATTGACTGCGATGATCACGCATTTTGTTCTGCTAGACCAGTGTTTTTCAATCTGTGGGTCGCGACCCCTAGGGGGGTCGTGAAGCCTTCCTAAGGGGGTCGCGAAGCGGCAAAAGAGAAATGACAAGGTTCTATACTACAATAAAAGTACAATATTAGTGAGAAGGATGTGCTTGCTTATTTTTCAAAAAATATTCAAAGCGTGGTGCTATTTTAGAAACGTTTATTATTAAATCATTTTCTAGGAAAAGTCTGTTTCTCTTCTTAGTTTTAATGTCCACCATTGAGGAGAATGTTAGTTCGCACAAGTATGAGGTGGCAAATGGCACTAATGATTTTAGAGCTTCCCTTGCCAGCTCTGGATATTCTAGTTTTCTTTTCATCCAAAACACGTCAATACTTTGCGAATGATATTCCATTTTCAGCACGCCGTCAGAAGCTAAATCTACAAGGTTTTCCTTCAGATTTGTAGCGAGATCTGCTAATTCTATTGACTTATCCAAGAAAGGGACCAAAAGCCACGTACGCCCATTGTCAGCTTCAGAGTGCAAGTCTGGAAAGTATGTTAATAATTTCTCTTGCAAATTATGTAAGCTCTGTATCATAGAAGGAATGAGAGCCTTTACTACAAGTAATTGTGTTGTTGCATTATCTTCAACGGTCTTCTGAACACACGGAAAAGACTCAAATATATTGTTTTGCAGAGAAGATGACCACAAACGAAGTTTTATATGAAATGCTTTCACTTTATCTTTAGCTGTTAAGATGTTTTCTTCTCTCCCTTGGAGGCTTTTGTTCAAGTTGTTAAGATGGCTAAAAAGATCTGCCAGAAATGCTAACTTCACGTGCCAAACAGGGTCAGATAAATGATTAGCATATTCAGATTTAGAATCTTGTAAGAACATTAATAGTTCAGCTTTTAGTTCTAGAACTCTTGTCAATACCTTTCCTTTGGAAAGCCACCTGACCTCTGTGTGATAAAGGAGATTGTGATGAAGCGAACCCATGTCTTCACAAATAATTCTGAAGATCCGGGTTTGTAAGGCTTTACCTTTGATATAATTCACAATTTTTATTACCTCCGTAAGCACGTCATTTAAATCAGACGGTAAAACTTTAGCTGCTAGAGCTTGACGATGAAGAAAACAGTGTGTCCATGATGCATTTGGCATTATTGATTTTAATCTCGCAACAAGTCCGCTTTTATTACCAGTCATGGCTTTCGCTCCATCGCTGCAAATAGCGATACATTTTGTCCAATCAATGTCGTAGTCACAAGTGCTTTCTAAAAACATATCGTACAAACACTGACCAGAAGTATTTGCAGGAAGTGGTTTTCAAAATAAAATTTCTTCTGTGATATTTTCATCTGCTTCAAAGCGCACAAATGCTACAAACTGAGCACAATCGGAAACATCTGTAGATTCGTCGAACTGCAAAGCAAAATGTGGACTCTTCTTTAAATTTTCGATTATTTGATCTCGAATATCATTGGCCATATCGTTTATTCTGCGTGAAATAGTATTATCAGAAAGCGGTATGCTTTTTATCTTGTTTGCCTCCTGCTTGCTGATCATAATTTCGACCATATCTAGAGCAGCTGGCAAAATCAGATTTTCTGCAATTGTGTGCGGCTTTCCTGCTTTAGCAACTCGATATGCGACTTTGTAGCTAGCCAATAATGCTGAGTCATTCATATCATCACGCCTTTATTCCCCGAAGGGGTGGCAGAGGTGTATTACTACACCTAATATGTTAGGTCTCATATAATAAGGGGCGAGCCTATTGCCAGATCGGGTACAAATCCAGACTTCGATCCAGAGTGGCAAAAATTTGTAATTAAAATACATCAATTACTAATTACTCAAGTAATCATTAATTGAAATGATTATTTATTATTCATTTACTTGAGTAATTAGTAATTAAACTGTAATCAATTACCAAAAGTAATCAATTACTCGCAACCCTGCTTCGATCTAATACTGAGTATTTCTTGACAGAAAAACTCAAATATCACTTTTTGTCCGACCCGGGGATCGAACCCGAGACCTCGGCGTGCTAACTACTACTACTACTGTTTTGTACAAGACTAGGACAACACTATTTTATTACCTTCACCATACTATTTTGCTGCTGACTAAGAGCTTTCAATTTTCGTTCAAAGAATTCCAACGGCTTATCAGCTTCTTTTTGATGCTTGGTCGTAAGATGCCGCAGAAGTTTTGACGGTTTCATACTCTCACGAGATAAAACATCACCGCAAATTACACATTGAGGTTTATTATTTATGACTGTAAACCCGTATTTTAAGTAATTCTCGTCATAATGCCTATTTTTTTTCGGTTTTGATTCACCTCCACCACTAACATTTGTACCAGATGTTGAAGGCTGCGATCTTTTGAGAATCTTATCCATTTTAAATTCCAAGGATTCCAAGCACGTGAAAAAACAAAACAATAACACGGTAATTTTAAACGTCTGAACTCATCGCTGACCTGCCGCGAAGTGAGAAAGAGTTGAAACAAAAGAACGAACATTCTGTGCTAGTGTGCGGGTGGCGCGATATGTGCCTCTCGCTCGCGCTGACGCATGGCAACGTCGCAAAATTTCGCCCGCGTTCAAGTCAGATCCGCATGCATCCTACCAAGTTTGTTCGTAGCTACTTACTTTCAAAGCTTTTGCGGCTCCCTTTCATACTAATAAATAATTAATAAGTAGGTATCATATATACGTACATATAAATCACGTCTCTTTCCCGTAGGGATAGTCTACTTATTTCCACTTATAGATGGGTATCAAAATAGAGAAAATCGTAAACATACTCATTTAAATTAATAAAGTTTTGTCTGTATTTGTCTTAAGGGGGTCGTGAGAATTTTACATCCTGTAAAGGGGTCGCGTATACAAAAAGATTGAAAAACACTGTGCTAGAAAAAGTGAACGTTTGGCGCTCCATTCCCTTGCGCGTGCTCGTGCGTTTTTGTCTCTATTTTCAGCAAGGCACTGCGAACGTTCGATTGCCGACCATTCGTATCGTTCGACCCGTACTCTCTCTGACTTGCGAGACGATCTGAATTTTCAGAAGAAGATTCTCCAATACCAAGTATTTTTGCTAATCTATGTTTAGATAATTGCAATCTTTTTTCTAGGCATATTGTTTGGAAGTTTATTTTCTTTCAAATCAGAGATAATAAGAATAAACTGCGTAAATTAAGCAATATATGATATTAAATATAAAGTAAAATTTAAAAATATAAAATAAGTCAGGAAAGGTTCAAGTAGGTAGTTCTGAAAATAACTTTTGATCAATACTTTCTCTAGAAAAACCGATCAAGTGCAAGTCAGACTCACACACGAAGGGTTCTGTACCACCGTTCAATGGTAAGGATGGTGTGGAGTGAATAGTTTGGATTTTACATAGCAAAATGTTGTTTCCAAAGTTCAATAACTTTGGAAACAACATTTTGCTATGTTACTTTCATACTCCATGTACATAACCAGGTGCAAATATAAATTTGTATGTGGTTTATAGATAAATAAAAAAACCTTGGCAATTCCGAGTGGGTATTCCTGTCATCTATGGCCTAAGTTCTATATTCTGTATTTGTTTCATAATTTTAGACTATAGTTTCGGAGATAAGGAATGGTAATTTTTTGCACTTTATTGATCATATTTTCTGAAGTTATCGAAACTTTTTTTTTATAGTTATAAAGGGCCCTTTTCAACGATACTCTATATTTTTTTCCCGTTTTGGCATTTTAACCCTTCCACTTTTCTGTAGGCAATATTTTTACATATCTGTCTGTATCATTTATGTCATATATTTCTTACTAATTTAGGGTAACTAGTCTAGTATTACTTATCACGTCAGTAATGTAAATTTAACAAAAGTGTTAGGTTGATAATGCTAAACTATTAAGGTATTTTTCATGAAGGTCTATAGGAAAACTAAATTATAATGAAAATAAATCAATGTACAGAATCAGTCAATTGCTTTGTACAAAACTTAAATATGCAAAAACACACACACACACACACACACACTAAGAAAATAAAGCGCCTTGGACCATATCAGATGCAAAGGTCCCCATCACGCTGGCGGCGTTTCTGCGCTGCACTGCGAGGGAGATCCTCTGCATAAGATAGGACCCGGAGCGGCGGTCATAGCCACGGTCTCCCTAATGAATGCCTTGCCCTGCACTCCCCAGACCCCGGTGGTTTCTATGGCAAGCGGGACGAATATATACTGGCCCAAAAGCACAGAGTACTTTTGGGTCTTCATCCTCGCTGCCTCTTCCGCTGCGGCCCCCGGGGTGGACACGGTCGATGCCAGGTGGGAGGGAGCGAATGTGCAGACACACGTCGCATCCCAAAGCAATGACCGTCCCCTCTCCCACGGGATCATGGTCAGGCCATCCGGGCGTTTCCCATCGGTACGACACAGCCCCGCGGGCTCCAATACACAAGGTATTTTTAGAGAGGATTTTTTATTAAGAGAGGAGTGCTGGGAAAGCCTGCCCGCGCTTCGAACGCAGTGAAGACCGTGCCGACCATGAGCGTCCACACCCGCACCACACATACAGGAATGAGACTGGCAGATGTCACAGCCAAGGCGCAAGGCGACAGCCACGCGCAAAGTGTCATGGTCCAGAAATGTTCCTAGTTGAGGAGAAGGCAAGGCGTGGAGCCAGAGCCCTGACTCTGGCTACGAAATTGCGCGCAGTCGTGCCAGCTCGACCCCCGAACTCCGGTCCTATAACTCTTTAAGCGTGACTCCGCACGATAACTAATCCCAATTACGTTGTGAGTGCGGGTGCTGGGGCGGAGTGCTACCAGGACACCAATCATGCCATAACCCTAATGCCTCCTCCGCGAAGGGGATACGAAAACCATCACCATGGATATTTAAAATAAGAGTGACAAGGTCTCGCACCCCATGCGACGAAGACAAGAAGGCCGGCAGCTCAGTGTCGCGCAACCGTCGAATGCCTAAACCACCGTGCCTGATGGGCAAAGCTGCTTGGCACCACTGAGTGGAAGTCATTTCGATATTGAGAATCGAATCTAATGAAGTCTTCAGTACGTTATCATACTCAGTGGATTCCACCCTACAAAGCCACATCGGAGCCGTACGCAACGTGTATGTAAGCCTGGGAATTGACAGACAACTCCTCAGGATTGTTAGTGCGACGTGGGCTGGGAGTTGTTGTAAGTGATCCTTGGATGCCAAGAGAGCTCTTGTTTTGGCCGATAAGACACCCGGAATACCCTCGGGGAAGACTGGTGCACCCAATAAAGTAAAGTCGGATTTGTCCAGTAATCTTAACCCTGTGGCTACGGAATAGACTTCTGATAGCACTTCCGGGGAGACCTGGCTAGAACAGGGGTATAATTCGCATTTATGTGGATTCACTTCTAGCCCCAATCTCGCTAACCCCTCGACAAGTGCTCTCAGATCCTCGATCACTACTTCCGGGCTGCCTCCGATGGTACTGTAGCGCTCTTACTAATCCAAATACCATACGTTTAGAGGTGACCGCAAGGTGGACACTACATTCTGAATTGCGAGGCTAAATAGTAAAGGTCCCAAAGGATCACCTTGCTGCGCCCCCACCTGAGACTCTACCAACTTGTCTCCTAAAAATAAGTTACTCGATCTGTAATAACATTGGTGTAGAAACGGGTACAATGCAGGAACTTTCTCCTTTATCATGAACAAAATTGAGTCGCGCTCGACTGCATCAAAAGCGTTGCGAAGATCGACCTTTACTACAATATTATTTGTATCAGCCTCATACAGGGCAAAGGCCCGAGTAGCATGTATAGCCGCCTCGAAACCCAAGGGTACGCCAAAACCCAATTGGCGGGGCTGCAGAAATGAAGCCATCTCCTCTCTTACGGCGCGACACCCTAGCTTAGCCACTAAGCGACGGATCACACTGCCTATGGCAATAGGCCGTAAGCCTCCAACCTTTTTCGAAGGGCACACAATGAGGCACCGTATAAAAAAGGACAAACTTCCCTATTCACCTCGCCTTTCAGCATGAAATTCGCCAAACTACAAACTGAGGCCAAGAGTTTTCCACCGTTGTCGCCCGCAGCAGCCGACGTCAGCTCTTTAAGGTGTTCAGGGCGCAGCCCGTCCAAACCTGCCGCGGAACCATTAGAAAATGATGCGACAGCCTCGGAGACGTCCGACACTTCCACAGAAAGCAACTTGTCTGAGGAGGTCGGCTCTGGTGGGAAATCTAAAGAACGACCCGGAGAGGGATGTTTGAGGCGCAAGACTTCCAATGTCTCCTCACTATTGTCAGCTACTGAGCAGTCAGACATTAAAATCCTAACCGCTCCACCAAGGTCCCCATCATAAACCTTCGTTTCCACGGCCCTATAAAAGGATCGGCGACTAAACGCCCTTATACTGGGCCGCGGATCTGACGTGTCCAACCCTTGCGTACCCTGTGTGCTGATATTGTTAATATTTTCTTTCACTTTGGAAGTCAGCGACTGACTCCGATTGTCGGAGGAAGGGACTCTTAGGCATTTGAATGAAAAAGCTAGAAGGGCAAACCAGTCCTCCGTCGAATTGTTCTGAACGCAGTGGTCAATCAATTGTGACAACTTCCCGGCGGCAAGACTTCTTGCACTCTTAGGAATATGTTTAAGGACCCTTACATTCGCCCTCAACAATGGTAACTGACCAAAAACTGGAGTGAGCACTTCACCATCACCAAGAACAGCCTGAGACTGTTGCGAATGCAGACCGCTGTGTACCCTACTTATATGCACGTTCAAACCCCGGGGAAAATTAAACTGCCTTGAGGAACCGGGACAATGAGGACACAGTGACAGAGTGGGCATCTGGAACTAATTAACTAAATACAAATTGTATACAAATTGTAAAATAAAATTAAATGATACATTATTACCTCCATGTACAATATATGACCAATACAATTTAAATAATTAATTAATAAGTTACTTAAAAACAATTTTCGTAGCATAGTCCCACAACACACCACTGGTCGTGGCGCTGTATGACGTCGTCGCAGCACTCAGCGACGACAAGCCTCGAAGAACTCGTAGAATATTTTCGTATAATTGAGCTAGATGCAGCAGCGTGATGACGCGCTCCCGGTGTTGACTAGTGCCGTCTCATAGTTGATGAGAGGCATCTCTCTGCCAATTGGCATCTGCAGTCCTCAGCAATTAGTTAAACAGCTAATATCGTAGTATTTTCCACCGACTGATCCTATTATTCAGATGACACACTAGATTGCACTGGTGTCTGTAGGAATGGAACACATGTGAAACTGCTCTTTACCAACTTTTTATATATTTTTAACTTTTTTATTGTATAGTTACAGTTGTCTCTATCATGTTCTTAGAGTACAAAGGTTCGGTGCGAGTGATCATATAAAGGTTCCTTTTTTACCTTTTGCGGTACGGAACCTTAAATACTAGAAAATTAAACAGTAAAGGTTGAATAAAATAATTTATAAGTAGTTCTGAAAAGAACTTTCTAACTGGAACAGAAAATGGGCTATGAAGAAAGTCAAAATATTCAATGTCGGTTGCGTCTGCTGCGTCCATTCGCCGACCGCGCGTTTCTGCCTCGCGGCTACCTATTCCATAGATGTGCACGCCCCTCTCCCGCACTTCGGTGCCCCCTCCCTCGCCGAGTTGCCCGCTGCGCTGCGTGGGGCCATACCACACCGGCCACGGGTCTCGCCAAGCTGTTTGAGCATCTGCTGCTGCGGAGAATTCTGCCCCACATAAAGCTGAAGGCACAGCAACATGGCCTTCGCAACAGCCACACAGCACGACGCTCCAGATGGCAAGAGTTCTGCACTAACTGGCGTCGGAGTTGAACAGGGGCCGATACACCGTCGGGCTCTTTCTCGACATCGGGAAGGCCATCGACAGCGTGTTCTCCGGCGCGAACACTCTAAAGTAAGGGCATAAGGCAACCCATCCGACCTCCTTCAGAGGGACAAAATAAAGTGTATGGTACTCTAAAAAATCGCGACCAGCGGGTGGTAGGTGCGCAGCGTCCGCAGTACCGTGCCGGTTTACCGGCTGGACAACGCCTAGTCGCCAGCAACGGTACCCATATCGTGGCCGGCGGCTAACGTACAGTAAACTTGGAAGAAGGAGCCCCAGAGGGTTGAATCATGGAAGCAAATATGGATGATCTAATACCCCAGGATGGTTCCTGTACTATCAGAACAGGGGGATCCCTCCCTGAGGAACCAGTTCTCACAATTAAATGCAGTTACTCGTTGTTCCCTTACATTTGGGCCTGTTATTCAGGCCCAAATGTAAGGGAACAACGAGTTCAACCTGGACTATCCTATTCCCAGGCTGCGAACTCGCACTTGATCATTGTGATTGTTCCCAATGACAGTCAGGACATGACGGCCGAACAATGCGTTCTTCTCCGTCTAGAGTTGGAGAAGAAACAAGAAGAAGCAGTAGATGATCTGACTCATGACTTTGTCCCGGGCTTTGATCATATGCCGCAACGTCCGCCGCAAGACGGACTTAAATTCACCTGCCTCGACTAAGAGACTGTGGCGTGGCTAAAGGTGACGACGGCAAAACTCCCCTGCCCTTCTGGGAAGGAGGTTACCAGTTCATGGTGGTCGGCGTGACGGAGTTGCCGAAACTTGTCAAAGAGGTGGTCTGGCTCCCCGGTGTTCAGGGAACTGACATCGAGGTGCTGAGGCTCCGACTGATAAGGGCAAACCGGCAGCGCGGCACTTACATGAGTCGCTGGCGCCTACTAAAGGGGGAGCTTAAAAAACCCGACTCGGAGCTTCAGGGTGCCATCATGGCATTCGGAATCCCCGAGTCGGATGTCCCGGAGCTGGAAAAAAGGAGGAAGGACAAACAAAGTATTATTTTATTTATGTAACCCGGCATAGATACCGCTTTCCATATAATATAATCGATCAATGAAACACGCTGTCCTTGCAATGTCCCAACACTAGCTCGGCTAGCTAGTGTACCTGCGGTAGTGTGGGTGTGCTCGGGCGATAGGTGCATGACATGCACTGACCAATAAAAGCGGAGTGATTGCTGTATGAGTGGTGTAGATGTGTGCGTGTTCTTAGTTTTCGGCGACACTGCTTCCGATACAAGCTTCAAGGGCCTATCTCTCGATATCTTTGATGCCAATAGATGGCGAAAGCACGGCACAGCAAAGGCCAAAAGTTGACGCCGTGGGCATGAGGCAACCATAAGTCCTCGACCCCGCAACCGTAGTGGTTCTCGGCGACGTTTATTTTTATGTTAGTTTTTGTTTAGATGGACATTTTTAAATTCGTAATATCATTTGGACACAATATCCGATTTGAAGAATTCAAAAAGTAATATACAGGTATTGAAACGGTCTTGAATACCAAGTGACTTATTTGGATAAGAAATAACATGAAGGTGTGGATAACATGGTCTGATCTTGGTCGGCATTTCTAACAACTTTTAAAATGTAAAAAATAAGTTACACTACAATAGTTGGACATCGTGAAGTTTTTTGTTCTTTCATATTTTACAACATTTTTTGTTCTATCATCGATAGTTTCAGCATCGCATGCGATGAAAGACATTTTATGTCTTTTTTTACACATTGGGTTACATTATTGAAGTTTTAGTAGGGATTGCTAATTTTTTATAACCTATATTACTCAGGGAGCAAACTAATGATGAAAGAATTTTTGAAATCCGACCATTTAGTTTTTGGGTTTATTCGTTACAAACATACAAATATTTCCTCTTTAGAATAGTGAACAGATATTGTCGAGATGTAGAAATTAATGGGTATGCAAAACAACCGCTCACCTTCATCTTGCCAAGTTGATTTGCAATCGCTGCCTGATTTATTGTTGATTACTTATCGACTGCATCTAAATAAAATCATGTTTTCTGAATAAAATTCAACGTGTGTCATAATATTTTATTTTTGTTAAATGCATAATTTCTTTATGTTTTTGAGTATATCACAGTCATCATGTTATTAAATGCATGTTTAAATAATACATGAATAAACTTTTGTAGGTAGGCACACAACAATAATGTTACCAAAATACCACCAATACTAAATAAACCCTGTGAGTAGAAAACAACTCAATAAGGTGGCACTTAAGTACTTAACCGCCTATTTTTAATTTTATTTGGTGTTAATTATTTTCATAAATTCTTTGACAAGAAGCAGAAGTCTATGACACAGAAAAAGTTAGCCAAATTGTTGACAAAATAAACTACTCTTACTTTAAGCATTAAAGTAGTGAATAGACAATTTAAAATAGGTTGGTACTTAAAATTATAAGATAGTTAATTTTATATTGCGCACAAATCTGAAAGAATTTTTGAACTCACTTAATTTCAAAATGAGCAAAGTTTGTTATGCTAGGGATACACAGTCACTGATTGAGCTGAGCAAGCCATGCTAGAAACGAAGTTACCAAACCAAAAAGTCTAGGTAAATAAAAAAGAGGGGGGTTTTTGGGGCGGTTTATGAGAAAAATGTCCATAGCCGATGAAAAATTATGAATTTCATAGCTGGAATTAATACGTGTTTTTTTTCTCTAATCAGATTTCTAAGTTCTATGTTTATCTTAATTTATGATAAAATAATTATTTTCTTATTTTGCTGAAATATACTATCATTCTTAATACTTCTGTATGACTTATATAATTGACTAGAACGCTTGAGAAATTATGTTCCAACGAAGACTAGGCCTTAGATCAAGAAAAAAAAAATCAAAACAAATATATATATATAAGTCTTTACATAGGTAACTACGAAGTAGATCTGTTTTATAAAATAACATTTAAACTAAACATAAACCTGAAATATATGAACAATAACAACAACATACCTAACATATTTTTAATAACTAGGTACTATTAAAATATTTTATAAAATTTATGAATACTATTAATGAAGTACTTCACTAGTAAGTATCGTGCATTTACATTGAAAGTAAAATGATAAAAATATGATGGTAACAATTTTCTTAACATTATGATAGACTTCTCTTCAATTCGATTAAATAAAGGAGGTGTCTCAAAAAAAGCGCTAAGTTCGGGCCGAACGAAATTTATCTTGAAACGAAGAGTACAATTTGTATATTTAGTAATTGTAAATAAATGACACAATTAAAAAAACTAAAAATACCGACTGCGGTACACCAATAAGTACAAAACAAGCAGATTTAGATGACCTCTGTGGGGCTGCGGCAATGGGTCTGCCTACCATGCGAGAGGTCCCGGGTCCAATCCCCGGCTGGGGATAAAGAAAAAAAAAACCCCAGGTCTTGGATGTTTCTATGTGTCGGAAGTCGCTGTTTCTGGTTCCCACGACACAGGGTATCCTAGTGTGGGGAGTTTATGTTTTATGCTTAGATAAGATCAAATTATTCTAGTATAGTAAAATTTTATAAAATTTAAATATAAGTGGAAAATACACTGTTTAAGATTTAATTAGTCCCGCCTGCATTTAAATTTGATAAAATTTATCACTGTACTGTAATTATTTTATCGAATATCACTAAGCCTTTATCTGTTTGTTTTGTGCTTTTTAGTGTACCGCACTCGGTTTTTTAATTATTTCGTCATTTATTTCCGACTTTTTAGTACAACATTAAAAAAAAAAACGTAGCTTATGCAAGTTTAGTAAATATTTCCGCACTTGCCTTTTAAAGCCATTTATTTCGATACCTCGAGGGTCATACAAGCATTTTTTTTTAGCCTGCTTATTAAAACGCTTCAAATCTGCAATTTTTTTAATATTAAGTGACACTTGCGCCGTCAAGACAAATCTAATGACGTATAGTTTATCAAAATCGGTTAAGCCCTTGAGTAGTTACGAGGGAACACATGAACATACATATATTCAAACATACATTTAAACAAACAGTTCAAACACGTAACCCTCTTCTTTTCCGCTTTGCTGCAGTCGGGTAAAAATAATTAGAATCAAATAAGTTGACTAACGTGTTCTTTACCTTCTGAAGTCGTTAATACAAACTATGAACTCTTTGTCATTATTTATTACTATTCTTAATATTTTACGCTATCATATAAGACTTTATAATTTTAAGTAAAATATTAAAACTATTTTCCGCCGATTTATATGTATTTTTACAATATGTCGTAATAACATAGGAGTTTATACTATAGCAGAGAAATAATAATAATTATCGTATATCAAATAGCAACAATAGTGACGATTTCTACAAAATTATAGTTTGTATTGAACGCCTGCAATATTTTAGAAGACAAAGATTCGATTTCAGCCTTCAAATTTGATGCTAGAGTCTTGCAAAGCTAACTCTGCAATAAGATAAAGTGGCAACCCTCAAACAAGTTGGATTCAGCAACACTCAATAGCTGTCAAAGTTAGCTTTGCACGACTATATTAGGTGCTTACCTAGGAAATTGGCGAATTTTTCTTACAAATTCAGGAGTTCGTCATTCGTGTAATTCAATAACTATTTAATTTTTTTGTTATTGCTTAAAAGTTAACTTCAAGTCATACATCTACATGTTACATTTTATTTTTATTTTCATTTTTATAACTAAAATTTAATCTTCAAAATCAGTGCGTCCTAAATGTCATCCATTTTCTGCTAAGATTGGTATTTTTTTTAAGCTGACACTTTTCAAATTTAAATCAAATTTGCTGTTAGCTAAATGTTGTCTAAATGTTAGCTAAATTTTAGAAAACTTTATGTATGAATGACACAAAGTTTTATAAAATTTTGGATATGTCATTCCTAAAAATTTGGAAAAATGTTTGTACCGAAAAATGAGTTTTCTTCAATTTATCCATACAAAGCGCTGATTTCATAGGTAAGCACCTAATATTGTATTTGTTTAAAATTAAGTACTATAATCATTAAACTCTTTATTTTGAGATAGATTCCGTTCGCGCCAGGCCTGGGTTTTTATGGGATTTGATACATCTCCTTTGTTTAATTACATTACTTAAAGATATATGCAGTTTAGAGCTACTCTCCTATCAATTAACAAATGACATACATTTAAAGTGATTTTACCATTATATTTATTGTGCTGGGAAAGATCATGTAAGAAAAATATGATCTACGGACTCTAATTACGAGCAAAAAGGAATAAAGCATGGAATGGCAAAGAGTTCCTAGTAAGTAATGGAAAACATTGTGTAGAAGAAAACCTGTTTATAAGCTACACGTCGAAAAGCCTCATAATTATTATCTCCAAATTTTTGTCACGCAAATAACAAGTGTTGCATTGTTGGCTAAACTAGTTTGCAAAAATGTACTTCAGCTACCCGGTACGGGAAAATGCGTGACGATGTGTAAAGGAATAAAGCACTTGTGAGATGCCTATTACAATAAATTCGAGTATTCTATTATTGACTAAGGGAAATGCAAGAATGCTGCTACCTCTGGTCATGATATCGTTGTCTTTACGACAAATTGAAGTGGTCTTCAAACGTCCAAAAGGCATATTTGGGCCAGATCTTAGCCAGGCGACGGCTGAGATAAACTGGAAATTAGGCCTAAAGATAGTTTTAACACGGTCATTATTTTTGACCCTTTAGATAGGCTAAATGTATGAGGCGCTAGGAACAGATTTTTCTTGATTGTCCCCTGAATTAACAAGGGGACTTTTAATAAGCTAACCTTTTGGGGAGATCTAGTCTTCGTATCTACCACTTAGCACTTTACATTGTAACCTGTCGCCTCTATGCGTTATGTGCCTACTACCACTTAGCACGTTACATTGTAACCTGTCGCCTCTATGCGTTATGTGCCTACTACCACTTAGCACGTTACATTGTAACCTGTCGCCTCTATGCGTTATGTGCCTACTACCACTTAGCACGTTACATTGTAACCTGTCGCCTGTATGTGTTTTGTGCCTACTACCTATTTCAATCTACCAACCTTTCTGTGGTAGCATCCTTGTAAATATATTTAACGTTACGTCGACAGAAAATACTACTTTTATAGAGAGCGTCTAAGTGCTCAAAAACAAACTTTAAATTAATGAAGCAAGCCATTTAAACTACTTAAAATCAATTGATCCCATTCCAGGCAATTCACGTGTAAATGAACAGTTAACAATTTAATGTTACCTTTAAGATTATCATATTATCTTATTATATTTATTAATAATTGCACTACTTACGATATATGTTTTCTTCTACCAACTATAATTAGATATTAAATCACTTGAGTTGTGATGGTAGTTCAGATCTTTATTCATTATCATAGTTACATTTATGATTAAGAGCACAATTTAAAGTCAAGCTACCGACATGCATGTAGTAATTGAAACTCTTCAATCAATTTAAAACGCTCTAATGGACCCTTTCATTGTCTACTGTACACTCTCTTCCAGATATATTTATATACTACAGGTTTACACCACTAGGCATTGTTTTTGAGTGGACACTGATAATGAACACTTGAGCTGTAATTTACACCAGTACGGCGCATGTTCTCGCGAGTTGCGAGTGTGATCTTACTTCCTAGCTGAGCCGCCTCTCCTCAGGCGAGGGCTGTCACCCTCAGAGATAGTTGGGCCGTGACACACAACACAGCACCCCCATACTCTTGTACAAGGAGCCTCTCCGCTTACTCCTCCACAGCATATTGACATCGTCCCCCTTCAGGGCGATATTGCTCTCTGAAACAAGATCATAAAAATGTAATTGACTCCTCACCAGCTGAATATTTTATAACAAATGGCATGGTATAATAACGTTTATTCCGAGGGATAAAGTGCCGGTGAAGTAGACGAAATTGTATAAACCGAATTCGTGAGGCAAATCAATTAGACGGGAAAATACGATACGGTTCGTGGAGTTTATTTAGGTAGCGTTCGTTTAAAACATTCAACGTAACATTTCATGAAATGTTGCGTAACGTGCAGTAATTTAACCCTTATTTTACTACCGTAAAATAAGGGTTAAATCAGCGTAAGCGAGCGGTTGATGGAAACACAACCACTGATGTACATTTACGGATGATTACTCAATAACATGGTCACATCGAGAATTAGAAAGTAGTGGAGCGTGAAAGATATTGTGTTGACTATTGACATGTTTTGGCCTCATGTGGGGGGGCTCTCGTGTGAAGAGGGAGGGAGGGGCGGGGCGGCTGGGCGGAGGGCGTGCGGCCTCCAGGGCCGGTGGGGAAATAACACTTGTTTATTGACACAGCTATCCTCTAATTGGAGTTTCTTTTCAGATCAAGATTCTCGCTTCTAAAACAAAGTTAATCGAAGTTATTTTTAAGCACAGAAAACGTACCTTTACACCTAAATGATTTAAAGAGGAAGCATATGCTCACTGTACGATGCGGAGTCACTGAAAAATTCACTTGCTTATGTTATCTGTGTTGCAGTAATAATTGACGGGCGTGTTACTCGAATAATTTATTTTCGAATTATCCGCTACTAAAAATGTTTTGTGATGGAAACCATCTGGGATTTGCATACAAGCCATTGTATTGTATTGGTAAAGTGATGGATGATACCCTACATATTTATCAGAGGTTAAGGATAAATATTTGGAGCTTTATAAAATAAGGACGTTGCCAAGGGAGAAGGGGGAATACTAAGTACAGGCCTTGCCAAGTTTATTTGGTTCTGAGAGAGCTGTGACCTCTCTTTCTCGCATAGGATAAGGTGGGGTGAGGGTGCAATCTCTCATGATTCGATAAGCAGACAGCGATTCGATAAGAGAATAACAGAATTCCAAGCCAAACCATACGATTATGGTTTGGCTTGGAATTCTGTCTTTATTGCTCATCAGAGCTATTAATTTGTCAATGGAATTTCTTTTTTTTGAAACAATAGAGATATTAAATACACTGACGAGCAATGAAAAAGTTCCACCTACAAAATGCCGACAAACACCTTAATATCTCCTAAGACATAGAACCAATATTACGTTTACAATATTTAAGTTTTTAATTGGTAATATTCTGATTCGCTGTTAAATGTACTTCAATATTGCAGACGGCGTCATTAAGCTAGCCTTTCCCGTTTAGGAGTAATTTGGTGCTATGTCACTGGAACTTTTTCATTGCTCGTCAGTGTATATTGCTGTTTGGTTCCCAGCCCCTGAAGTTCTGGTACTGAACAGTCTTATATATCTCGCAGGGATAAGACTTGATCAAATCCCAAAGTGATTTCATCATATGCCGGGAAATGATAAAATAATGACATGATTTCCACATATCCCTAAACGGATTTAGGGATTTGACGAAATTCCTAAACTAAATCTAGTGAATTGATCGGATCCCTATGCGATTTCAATGAAATGTCGAAAATATATGTTAGTTCTTGTTTTTGTACAGCGTCCTCTTCTTCACCGCAGTTAAAACCTAGATTTTCCTGGTAATTACTAGAATTTAGAGCTAAATTGATTGCTTTCTGAGGTCACTTTCTGTCCGAATACTAAAATTAGGTTGCGTTAGGCCACAACTTTATATACAACCAGAAGCCGAGCGAAGCGGAGCGGAGTGAGCCGATCCCATGTAGTTTCACGGAACCGTATTGGTTGCTTAAGGCTTAAACAAGTGTCAATAATGCATCTTTAGCTTAAATTCTACGCCAAACTAGTTGGGAGAAAAATATGTGATAAATATTTGTAACTAGCTGAGGCCCGCAACTTCACCTGCGTGTTCCTATGAATTATCATTAACCGAGATATCGTTCCCCTCCTTCTGGTGCAGTCGGAAAAAAAGTATCCTATTTGTTAATCTAGGTCATAAACTATCTGTAATCTAAATAATAATCTAATCTATCTGTGCTAAATTTCATTCAAATCCGTTCTGTCGTTTTAGCGCGATTGAGGGACAGACACATCCAGACATTCAAACATCTAAACATCGCTACTTTCACATTTATATTATTAGTTGAATATAAAGTTTAGTAGAGAAGAACACATGTAAAATACAAACATAGACTATCTGTTATATTATTGATATAGAAACTTATCTTGCTTAAGCATTATTTTCTATTAATTTGTTATAGTTCTCTTTTTTGCGTGTTAGTACGCGCAAAAAAGATTAAAAAAAAATAAAAAATGTGTAGGTTTTATTTTTAAAGTTATTATTAAGCGAGTTAATATTTTATGTAATTTTTCAACCCACGGATCCGTGAGGCACTGCGGGGCGGTGCAGTCAGTTTGCTCCGACGCGATGCGACGGGTATATTTTTTTCTTTGTCTAATGTCCTAGGCCGCTGGCGCTTGACAATCGCTGAGACATTTTTGACAACTTTCTGACAGCAACCAACTTACCATATTAAAAAATATCCGATCCGTCCCGAAACAGAAAAATCTAGCAGCGATATTGCGTTCCATTTTACGCAAATTACATTTGGAGCAAAATTAATTTATTTTATAACATCAATAGTAGAAAAAAAAGAGGTGTTAATCGCCTGTAATGGCGCTCACCATATGTGATATCTCGAATGAAAATTGATCAATTAGCCTAGAAAATACGGAATTCAAACAGAAAACTGTACAATTAAATAAGATCCAAGAGCTATGTAAAAAAGTCTGTAAGTTCAAGGACAAAAAAATATATATTTATAAACCCCTTAATTAAATAATGATCAAAAAGCTACGCAACTTCTCCTAAATAACTGAATAATGTAAGCTCTCTAATCGAAAATAAAACACCGAAAGATAACAAATAAAAAAACGAATACAAAAATCAACACAAACTTCTCCTAAACATTCTGGTAAATTCATTGTTGTACCATAAACACCCCTATTAGAGCAGACTCTGCCCGATAATGACACAGCAATAAATCGAGAATCGAGCACGACCACTGGCAAACCTGATACTAAACAAAATGACGAAAACCAAGGTGCCGTAATAAAAAGTAATACATAAATTACAACCAAAAAGAAAACATATTATAAATGAAGTTGACCATGATCGTAAAGAAATAAATGAGCCTTGCAAAATAGCAAATAATTTTAAAGTCTTTTATATATAGCATCACAAAGTAACAATATTTCTAAATTTAAACCAAATTAATAAAAAAACACATTTATGTCGCCAACAGATAACACAGGAATTTATCGCCTATAATTTGTTATAGATTTATGTTTTGAGCGAGGCATTTATTTACCCAGATAAACTTAAAACTTCCATCGCAAAACCTATTCATAAATCTGGACATAAAAAATATGTAACTAAGTACCGACCAGTGGCTCTAATTCCTATAATATCTAAGAAGATACCTACTGGTACCACCATCAGAGGAACAGTGTAAGATGGGTGGGGTATAGGTTGCAGTGCGGGTTGAGGCAGGGTGGGTTGAGTTTTCCGCGGCTCTTCAACCTTTACATAAACTGACTGATCGGCGAGCTCAGCAATACCAATGTCCGATGTCATATTCGTCATATGCGTGCGTGCGTGTGTGCGTGCATGTGTGTATTTGTGCATGTGTGTGTGTGTGTGTGTTTGTGTGTATTGTTTTTGCCTACTTATAATAAATTATTTGTGTTTGAGTTTAAACTAAATTCCTATCAAGAAATTAATCACACAATACTAGCGATATATGATCTCTTGAAAAATGTTTATGATAGCATCAACCATAGACATCATGTCTCCGTGATCTTCATGGACATGACCAAGACTTTTGACTTCGTAGATCAGAACACCTAATAATGAAACTAGACAGCTTTGGTATATGAGGACTTAAACAAACCCTATTGAATTCATATCCGAAAAACAGAAAATAATTTTGTATTATTAATAATATAGATCAAAACGGAACAGAGTAAAGCTACCCATCCAAAACTAGACGCGTTAAGTATGGAGTACCACAGGGTAGTATCTTGGGGCCTCTACTTTCTCGGCCTATATAAATAATTTACCAGACCCATATACGGTATTGTTTGCGGATAATTGCTCGGTTGTCTTAAAATGAACAATGATACTAAACTTTGAATCAGACAAATATAAGACATTGAGTGGACTAATAAAATCGCTACAAAAAATAATCTAATAATTAACCTAAAAAAACTAAAATCTACTAATTCAAGCAAACGCCCCAACCTTACAAATAAACTATAGTAACCAAAACATAGAAATATAATATCAATAAAATTCCTTCGACCAAAATTTTGGATGGAAGCTTCACATAGAGAAACAATGCTGTAAAATAAATAGCTGTGTATACGACGGCGTTTGAGGCGGCTACTTTGAATAAATGCACTCTTTCCTAAGCTGAGGAATAATTTTCTTTGCAAATTCTACTGATAAAGATATAGTTTTCTAACATCAATAACATTATGGCTATAGATTATCCTGACATTTCTAGAAACTTTGCCACTTTACATGGGTTAATAGGAATAGCCTCCTGTATCGGAAGCCTAAATAAATTTAGAAGAAAATAGAAATGTAGAATGTAGGTCCTAAAAGTCAAGAAATAAAAGAGAGAGAGCTCTACTCTCTCTGAGCTCCTTTTATTTAACACAACTTTTCATAACCTAGCCTTACACTATATATACGAGCTAACATTTATACAAATAAATACCCTGACCCTGGGAGTGTGTCCACGGGCGCCATAGAGTTGGCATGCCGGTCAGTAGAGGCAGGCGAAACAGCTAGTAGCACCAGTAGGTAGGAGGCGCAGCAGCCCTCCGGCGTGCCGGTCAGAAGAGGCAGGAGAAACAACTAGCAGCAATCTGACGTTCCGGTCGGTAGAGGCAGGCGAAACAACTAGCAGCAGCAGAAGGCAGGAGGCGCAGCAGCCGTCTGGCGTTCCGGTCAGTAGAGGCAGGCGAAACAACTAGCAGCAGCAGAAGGCAGGAGGCGTAGAAGTCGTCTGGCGTTCTGGTCAGTAGAGGCAGGCGAAACAACTAGCAGCAGCAGAAGGCAGGAGGCGTAGCAGCCGTCTGGCGTTCCGGTTAGTAGAGGCTAGCGATACAACTAGTAGCAGTAGAAGGCGCGAGGTGCAGCAGCCGTCTAGCGTTCCGGTTAGTAGAGGCAGGTGAAACGATTGATAGCCGCAATGGGTGGGAGGCGCAGCAGCCGTCTGGCGTGCCGCTCAGTAGTGCCAGCCGAAACAACTAGTAGCAGCAGTAGGCAGGAGGCGCAGCAGCCGTCTTGAAACAGAGTTCTTCAGAGGTTCCCGGGCCACTAGGCACGGGAATCTGACCTTCAATAACTTCTCTCTTTCGAGAGCTTAAGTAGACTGACCTTCCTTGGGATGGGATATGTTAGGAAGACTCGGATCAAGTCCAAGGTTCTTATTTCATGTTTTTAATTCATACTGTCGTAATCCTCTAGTGGCCAGGAAAACCATAACTCCAAGGACTAGGACAACTACGTGGTACATAAAATAACATAATCAGACAGAATATTGACAATCGATTCACAACAACAATTTGACGTTTACTTGAATCGAATTAACAAAAATAAAGTAAAGAAAATAAAAACAAGTACCAACAACGTAAGCACTTTTGTAAGGCTGGACTATAGATTAAAAGGTGGTACCCCAGTGCAATCTCAGGACCCTTGAGCTTTGAGTAGAATGCAAGTAAAGCGAGATTTGGATGTCCAGTGTTTGTCGTTATCCTACATCTGAGCTTTAGTAGGAAGCGAATAGAGTAGGGAAAACCCTACAACTTACGTAATTAAAACATCATAAACTATAATTTCCTAAATGCACACTTCATAGGAATAGCGTATTCTATATAGCCATTATTTTTTTTAACTTGTTACCAAATTAAATTACTTTAGTATGTTAATTTCACTAAATCCACAATAAATATACTATGATATTAATGGATACTTAAATGATAAAGAAATCATTACAAACTAAATCGCCAAAGTTGTAGGATTAGCTTGCGTTTTCTTGCTTTTCTTTTCTCGACCAAAAAGCCCACGGCTTTATGAAGCGGAATAGCATATCCTTGTAATATATTACCTACTATTCTTAATAAAAAATACAATAAATAAAAATTAAGTATAATTATATATATATATATATTAAAACTATATTTTTAAATGTACTCATAAGATAAATAAGTACTAACTTGTTATGTAAATATGTTATTTAATAGCTACTTAGTAATTAAGTTACGTAGCTAGTCAACCGTCTAATGCGCTCGAAATTCGCAAGAAAATCGGCTGACTGGGTAAATTAAATTCCATACCATTTGCATACCTATTTAAGAGTCATGTGAAACTGAAACATATTTAATTTTTTTTTATATAATGTTACGCAAATAAGGTTTCTTATTTCTTATTAATTTTTATTCAACCCTGACATCCATATTCGACAAGCAGTAACATACAAACTTTGTTTTTGTTATTTCACTAAACCAGTTTCGGGATTTAATCAATGATATGTTAAAATCATGTCATTATTTTGTCATCTCCCGATTTTTCAATCGCAATTGGATCAAATCGATTAGGGATTTGATCAAGTCTCTAATATTATCATATACTTGCAATATATGCATATACAAAATTTCTCTTTGTTTCAAAAGCTCTTTGAGGAAGTCCCTCAATAGGCTCGAGTGAGTCACGCATGATGTAATGTATTTACTTGTAAGAATTTGTTAGTAAATTTCAATTCTATATTCTCACCTAAATGGTTAAGGTTCTCATGCTGCGGCAGGTACTCCTCTATGTCGTCCACTACCCGCGTCACCTCCTGGGTATCCTTCACGATGCTGCACAGTTCCTCCTGGTTGAAATCCGGTTTGATCTGCTTACACAGCAGCATCTGACTGATCAGGTTGCCGAAGTTGGAAGGACCCGCCCGGTTTTCTGGAAATAAGAAATAGGCATATATTTGCCTATCACGGTTTACACTTGGTCTTAAATAAGTAATTTCAGTTTTACATAATAATAACCTTAGGCTTGTGTTTAAACGATTACCAAAAATGCACCTATTTTACTACCAATAAATTCGAAATGACTGCCAAAATGGATGGATGTCCACCAAATTGTGTTTGGATGAATGATCAACAAACTTCTTTTAGCAATACGTATTCGCATACACAGCGCGCTATCTTTAGTCTTGATAAATGTGGACGCCGTTCTCGTAAAACCAAATCTTTCTTTCAGCTAAAGACTATACCTATACCTATTACCTATATCTATCTATATCCTCACTCCATTAAATTGACTGTAGTGTATGTGCTAAGAACTGCCCATTCACTGTGCTTCGGCTAATATGTTATGTTATATCGAAGATCGTGCTATTATTCACACCGCTTCGCATCCCATATCTACTAGCAAACTCAATCAGGCAAGGACCGCAAAGACACCATCTAATTTACTTTAATGCACCACATACTAAAGTGAGTCGCGCTCGCCTCGGCTCCTAGTCACCACTCGTCCAGTGAGGATGCGCCATGTGTCAAATGTCGAAGTGTCAGTATTTTTTTTCGGCAGATGACTAGGAAATTGGTTTTAGGGATCACCTCACAGGAGTCACGAATTTTAAAATGTTTGTTTACTAACTAATCCAACCTAACTAGTCCAAGCAAAGTAACGAAGTCAAATTTTCTACTTTCGACTTTTCCGTCTACAATCATTCGTTCACTAGACGTTTTAGTACCACAATATCTTTTGACGTGTACGTACGTACCCAACAGTAACAGAGTCTGACTGGTGAGGTTACAAAAGTTTGGAAGGCCTTACTCAGTTGTCTAACAAAAGGTTGGGTAGAGTGCAAATATTGATTTCAGAGGTATTGTCCATAGATCCACTTTAAAATAGAACAGCTGAATAAATTGCTGCATTATAACTATTCAGTTCAGATAGGCAAGGTGAATTAGAGATGTCTCGCTATTGTCATACTTTGGTAAAAGAAACGCCTGTTTTTATTTGAAGCTTTTTATATTTCTTTACTGATTCAATTTCATGCTCAGAATATAGCATTGATTTAGTCCGTTATTGCATTATGCCGCTGGCAGGCGCACAAAATAGATAACAGGGTGTTTGAAGAAACTTTTAAAACTGTATCGCCGCTCTATGCCGATTTTATTCCTGTGAATTCCTTTGCATCAGGAATGAGGAAAACGATTAGGATAGGATCGGGAGCGAAATGAGATTTAATATTTAAGAGGATGAAACGAGATGAGCGGGTGACCTTTACACTTTATTTTAGAGGGAGGGTAACCCTAGGCTCTACTTTGACGTCAATTGTTGTATGATAGGGACATAGATGTAGATGTAAGGTTTCCAGACCCCAATCCAGTTTTGTCGCCTGAGTGGGACTGAAAAGGAAAGGGGGGACTTATGGAGTGAATTTCAGGAATTCGGAGTAATATTGATATATTATTTGAACACTACAGGATCCGGGAGATATAGCGGCCATTTGTAACAACATAGCTGTTTAAGGAATATAGATATAAATGTAGTAGCTTGGTTTTGTTTTGCTTAATTTTGAAGTTTAATTATAAACACTTCCTATGTTTTAATCTTTGTTCAGTAAGAAGCGGGGTACAGTAAGAAAGCCTAAACAGGGTCACAGTATTTATATGTATACTGTGACAGGGTGTCCCACGGCTACGCCGCATGGATAGAAAATACTTAAATCATTATAGTTGGAATATTTTACTTAAAGAAGATTTAATTTGAGCCGCATTCAAAAATTCATTAAAATTGCCTTTAACAAAGGGGAATCAAACTCACCAAACGTTCTTAAATATTTAAGGTAATTCCCCTCCATGTGGCATAGCCGTGGGACAGCCTGTATAATAAATTCGTATGAAATCCGGCCCAACCCATTCCATTTTTACTGTACCGTACGTACATTATGGAGTGATCAATCTGCGTGGTTACCGTAATAGGCAGTCATATCCATTGGAACCAGTTGAACGAGTCGGTGACACTTGGCCAGCTCGCGCAGCAATAGTTGAGCCATGAAGTACAGCAGGACTAGCTGAGGCTGCTCCGAGCAATCTTCGCTAGTCGACCTGTCCGAAAAATACAAAACTATGGTGAAATAATATAAGGTTTTGCAATCTGTGGCTTAGAATTTGCACTCACATACACAAACAAATTCTATCGATCAGTGAAGTCGTCATGAAACAAGACCTTGTAAATGCACCACTGCACATGCATTAGCGAAAAACAATTGCTGCCTTAAAACGCACCTGATGGACGGACACAAAAAACATGCTCAAAAATAGACAAACTCTAGTTTTATATAGTGCTCTAATGATACCACTGATGTTTCTTTTATACAACTGGTATTATACAAATGGATTCCATATCTTATTGTAGGTTGCTCTTAGTGGGTTTTTAAAAGGTGTATCGTGTGCGGTTAACCCGATCGACATCAGCCAGTTGTCCCACTATTTAACATGAACACCCGTATTATCATTAAACAAGGGTTTCATATTATATTTTGACTTATTTATTAAGTTAAAATGAAAATGAGACCGGCAAATGAGTTAGTTTGTACCTTTAGAATCAAGGATTGAGAAAGTCTTTATGATAATGCCACTTGCAGACTTGAGGAATAAAAATTGCTTCGTTGTTATGGAAACTCTAAAAGTACTTGAGGAAGTTCATTTTCTTACGAATTTTAAATATGACTCATAATGACTAGTTCAGTAAAAGCCGATGTGAACTAATGGCATAATGATTAATTACGTACATCAAACCTAATATTAGGATTTCACTTCCATAAAACTTCTTGCTGAAAATTCAACTTTTGGCAACGAACAAACGGCTTTTTGTAAATTCAGAGAGCTCCTTGTAATTAGTTCCTCTTCTGATTAGGCTTTCCAGGGCCGATCACTGTGCCTTTTGAAATGCTAATTAGGGATTCCAATTGTATGAAAAGGTATTGAGGCGAAACCCGGCGGATCTCCCTGGTGGATACTGGCAAGCTGAGATGGTAATAGCCTTGTTACTTGTATTACGAAGCGAGGAGCTCCACCAATATGATAAAGTCTCGAAATAGTACATAAATAAACAAAGAGAAAATCTTAAGAAAAACCGTCTTCAATTAAACCTCTATTATTGCTAACCATGTAAATAATGGTATTCCAACCCATTACATATCAATAATTTAGTAGCTCCGGTAGCCATCTGCAGTCGTTATGATCAGTTCAAAATAGTAACTAAATCCTAAATAATAGATATGCCTTTGTAATTTTAAGAGTTCCTTTGCAAACATCGCTGTAGATGAAGAGTTCCCTCGATTTTTCCAGGATCGCAGCATGATCTCTTGACCTGATGTTAATGAGACCAAGCAAAAGGTAAATTTCGAACAAAGAAATATTTTTCCAATGGGTCTATCCGTCTTGGAAAAATCACTGAACATACATAAAAAAATAAATAGCGACGAGTCGGTTAAAAAGGGGACAAACATTGCGTGCTGCGTGTGTATTATACGATTGGGGGTGTCAGAGTTGACAGCAGTTATAAAGCCTACCCTATTACAAACTTGAACGGATTTTGCTGATATGTTCTATAAGGCAAAGCGTGCTACACACATACCAGTTCAAAATCTTACACTTTGCATAAAAATAGGTTCTAATTTTAGAACCGTAGTACATTTTATAACGTCCACGCCGACAAAGTCGCATACCTTTGCTGATATTATAATATATCCATCAAACCCAAAGTAATTAGAGTTGTTAAATAAAATGAATGGCTGGTGGTAATCTATAGCGAATTACTAAGATTCCCTTTGGCTGGACACGGCGCAATGAATAGGCATATTTCGTTTTGTGTTCGTCGATTACGTAGCTATTTGTCTGAATGGTAGGGAACATTAATCTAAGCTCGGGCGCGGGATCGAATCCCACAAGGGGTGGGATTCGATTTAGGACTAACGCCCGCCAGTACCGCCGGTTTTCTTGAATTTGATCAATGCCATTGTTCATTGTCCGCTATTTACTGAGGCTTTCGTAAATAATGACTGTCGTGTTAAGGAACAAAGCTATAAATCAGTTTGCCTTTTCTAATTGGGCGAAACTTATGTTTGCTTTTTGTCAAGGCGTCTGTCGCTTTCAAATTAGCTTAAAGCACTTTAAACAATACGCGACTCCCTTACTTGGCGAAAATAAATGTCTATATTTATAATGCCAATTTGGTGAATTTTTCGTGAAAACCTGGTACAATAAAAACATGTTTTCTAAGAGCGCCTAATACTTTTTAGGGTTCCGTATCTGAAGGGCGCCAAACGGGGACCTATTACTAAGCCTGCGCTGTGAGTCCGTCCGTCCGTCCGTCAGTGAGCCGTGGGCTGTATCTTATGATCCGGTATTATGTTTCCGCTACAGCAACAGACAACAATTCGATAAATTAAAGGGGTCCCCCCAAACAAGAGACGTGTTGTAATATTCTCTTTCTCTTTATTCTTTATTGCATAGATAATATAAAGATACAGACAATTAAAAGTAATGTAATAAGCAAAGGCGAGCTTAATATTCCTGAGAATTAATATCAAATCACAAATTTTGCAGTACCTCTTACTGTCGTCGATAGCGCAACTAGTTTGACGTCTGATCCGCAATCTGTAGGGACTGGTATCGAAACCAAGTTCAGATATATTTTTTTCTTTTTGTTTTATTACGTTTAGGTTTTAAGTTTCCTTGTGGGATGGCACGGAATTCTTCGTGTGCGTGTGTGCGTGATGCATTATTAATTAACTGGCAGGCCCCGAGATACTCACTTCTTACAAGTGGGCAGCAGCAGCTGGCTGGTCTGCTTGGTGGCCTCGACGCATGCGCGCCGCAGCCTGCGCACGCGCTCGCGCAGCTCGGGACAGTCGTGCGGCTGCCCGATGTGGATGAGCAGGTCGCGAAAAACGGCTAGTTGCACGTTGATCTCGGTGATTAGCTGCCGACAAACGATAATGCGGTTAGTTGAGTAATGGCCAAATTCAATTCAACAAACAACACAAAATAGAGTATCACGCCAACACAAAATTAGCCCAAACTCGAAGGGTATTCTAAGTAATGTGTGAAAATATCTATTTTACAACTTCTGATACTATCATAAGACTTTTATTTCAAATAACGATCCAGGTATGAAAATTAGATATACGCATCTAAGTGCAGTGCTGCTCAAGGAAAGAGCCACTTCATGGTACAAGTTTAGCAGCAGCAGACGACGTGAAGCTGCGACGTGACGCTGCGACAAATCGGCTGCTGCGGCCATGTGCGGTCAGCTACCAACTCATACCTACTTACATTACATGACAAACTCGCTGTCGTTTCCCGTTTATAAATCGGTAGCGTCATAAACATCACGTCGTTGTTGATGGAACCACAATAATAACAGCATTCTTCAATCATATAAGTATGATCTAATTATTTTTACGAAACGCCCGCAAATTTCAAGTGGATAGATTGTACTGAACAATCTATAGATCTCTTTGAGATAATTCGACGGAAAATCTCTTTGAGATAATTCGACGGATAATCTCTTTTATGAAAAATATTTTAACGTTCAATCAAAATACAACCCTTTAGTTACAGCTATCAGCTTGCTAGGACAAGCTAGCTTTTTTGGGGCTCGCGAAAGGAATGGAGCCGTTGCCCTCTCTTGACTCAGACTCGAGATTGAAATTTAGTCATAACCCATCTATAGGTTCATAACCTATCTAGGTATATTAATACACATGAAGATCTAAAAAAAACTACAGGAACATATATTGCTTTTAACCCCAAACTAGGATATCCTGGGTCGTGGGAACCAGAAACAGCGACATCACACACATTTACACATCCAGGACCTGAGGTTCTTTTTTCTCTTTCATTCCAGCCAGCCAAGCATCGAACCTGAGGCCCCTAGCATGGCAGGCAGAGCCACAACCGAAGTGCCACAGAAGTTATAGTAAGATCTTTTAGATGTACTTCTTCTTGTTTCAACCCCATGGACGCAAATTTGATAGAATTATTATATCAGGGATGACAATAACGGCAAATGTCCCAAAAGCATACATTAGAATGATTTTATGTGTAAGTACCCTAATCCCTTGTCAATATACCATTCAGTATCAATAAACTGTACCTCTCCAACAATCTATTTTAATTATAGGGAACCGCTCCATTTTGTAGGCTAAGCTAATCGCGCATATACAGAATGTAAAAGAAATATGTAGTCATATTGCTTCTGAGATCATCACTTTAAAATCCCTTTACGAGTCCGTTGAGCGTGTGGCCTAAAACGTTTTGAGCCAGTATAATGTTTTTAATTGTATTTGGTTCATGGAAAAGTTGCTCATAAATTCAATGTATAATTAATTTACCTTTAAATATACTACTACATCCTGTATATTCTGTCACAGCAAATGGCTAACGAAGGACGACCAACGCATGAATATGGCATGATCAAATTAATATGCCCACTAATTGCGAGCGCTCGCTACACGAACAGGCTTTACTGTACTGATTGACAATGATTTATCGTCCGATATTACACTCTGACACACTCTTCACTGTTTTCACACATCTTTGGCGAGGGTAACGGATATGTTGAGAAAGCGATTGTTTATTGTTAATGTGTAGATATAGTGTGCATCTCTATACATTTTGGAGCGAGCGCGAGCAGCCGCTGAAGAGGGTGAAGAAGTAAAAATTGTTCGGTTTCATGCTGCGAATTTGTTTAGGATGATGGTAGTAAGAAGCCTTTAAAATATGACTGCACCTTTCTTTTACACGCGTACGCATATTGCTTTTAAAACATCTGAAAAGAATATAAGGCTAATCATGATGATGATTTGAACAATATTTTATTGAGCACTCTTCAGCACTTACTATCAAAAATTTCGAGTACGACTTGCAGACCGTACACGAAATTGGAATTAAATGGTTGTCAAACCGCAAAAGCGATTTGCCGCTAACTTGCATAGCATTATGTTTGCCTGTTTCTGTCTCTTAAGTCTTACCCCACAGCAACACCTGCCATAGAAGCCTCGAATAGGCTTTTTGTAACTAATCCAAGATCTTGTCAAAAAGGTGCATCCGCACGTCAAATTTGTTGGACTTTGGTTGTATTCATAAAACAACCCCTAAATCTTTCGTTATCGGCTAAGACACATAAGACCCACTCGTTATTTTTTATTATTTTTTTATTTATATAGATTTTTATTTTATATATTGTAAAACATAACAGATAGTTTACATTTTATTTCTTAGTATACAGACACGCGGTTTTAAATCCCATAAATTATCCTTTTGTTTTTGTTGTATCGTAAAACTGTAGTATTTTAAAAGTTTTCGGTCGATCGGAGTTAGTGAACAAAGGGTTGGCATAGCATTGAAAATTTTAAAGAGACTAACATATATTTATAATAACAATATTAGAGAGAATCTATGATAAGGCTTTTTGTAGCTGACATTAAAAGGCACAAAGGTTCACAAAGAAATCCAAGGTATTATGTTCATTATAGAGACGACAGATATTAGCGGTTGGTTAATGACATGCCCTTTGCGTTCTTTATACGGGTAATTCGAAAGTTTTTCGTTCCTTTGCCGACCTCTGAGAATTTTTTGGAGTATATATTTTTATTTTTGCTAAAAGGGATGTAGAAATGTCCCATGCAGAATTTTATGAAGAGTGGTTAAACTCCTAATAGTTCTACAAGTGTCCAAAGAGTTAATTCCAAAGTGTTCCAGGCGTGATTCGTAACAGCGATATTTGTATTTTAGGTTATTGCGATACGTAAGCATCCGAAGGAATCTGGCTTGTATGTTTTCAATTGAGTCAATATGTACTCTGTAAAAGGGACTCAAAACTACGGAACAATACTCTTACTTACTTCGAATGAAACTATTGTATAGTGTTAGCATAGGACGAGCATTACGGAGGTCTTTAGTTAATCTAGAAAGAAAACCGAGCAATTCATTACTTATTAAATTATTTAGATAATCATAGTGCGACCTAAAGTTCAGTTCAGTGTCTAATATTACGCCTGAATCGTGCACCGTGTCAACACCATTCAATTGCTGGTTAAATTGATCATATACATACATACATACGTACATACATAAGCTCTCGCCTATATTTCCCGGCGATCCTGGCATACATCTCTCGCTTCCTCATCATTCAGAAGTCTCTTCAAGCAAGCTCGTCGGTTACGGGTACTTTGTATTTGCCCCTTCACTAACAAATCGCCGATTTGGTCTTTATAGGACCAACTGTTTCTTTCAAACCCGCTGTAAAAATCTGTTTAGTCAATCTCCTTTCATTCATCCTTTCAACGTGACCAAACCATCTAAGCTGGCCTTTCTCTATCCTTGTCACTGTATCTTCTTTCATTCCACAGCGTTCCTTTGTAAGTTCATTCTTCAATCTATCTTTCAATGTTACTCCACACATATTCCTCAAATTAAATTAAAACCTCATTTATTTATAATATTTTAATTCGTTGTTTGTCGCATGAATTTTCATAACAAAGCATTTGTCGACATTGAGCCATATGCCATTCTCTCTCTCTCTCGCACCAGGTAGATAGAGAGAGTAGATATTTTTTTATGGAAATGAGAGCTGTTACACAATAGCGGAGGATATAAATGTGCTATACTTTCACGTTTTCTAACAAAAACAAAAAAGTTAATTTGTGTCGCAGTTTTTTGAAAAATAGATCACCAATTGCAGATTGCCGAAATTTTGAGTCTGTTTTTGAATCTTGAGTACAAGATTTTGTTTTGATTGATATTATAAGTAATTGTGGAGATCGGGTGCGTTTTTCTATGTTGACAGCATGTATTATATTGTACATGCATTGATATGAAATCAGCAATCATAGCTAAACTTAATTTTTAGTGGTTATTTTTTGTGGGGCTTAGAGATTACAAACATTTTTAATTAACTCAATAATGTACTTGGATTATTTAAATTTCACTTGCAGTCCGTATAAAAATAACGAGATTTCGAGAAATATGACTTAGTCTCAACTTTAATCTTCAGCAAAAACATTGACTTCGCCTTTGATCAAATGCCGTTTTTTACTAGAAAAAAAACTGGCTTATGTTAAACTGATTCAGGAATCGTGCAACACTTGTAAATTAGTGCCACTTTACTCATCAATAAGGGGCTCCACCTAGTAAGAAAGGGTGAAAAAACAATACTGAATTTGCTAAGGACTTCTTCATTATTCGTAACATGTATGCGAGCAAAAGCGATGGGCTGATCTGTTAAGTTAATTAGTGATAGCGATTCCAGAGGAATCACTTCTTAAGTAATTAAAGCTAAGAGTTTAAGGTAGAATGTTTGGCAAGCACATAAGATTTGTCAAATGTATTGCTGTTAGTTAAGTTCTCTAGTTAGTTACTTAGTCGACTTCATAATTTCACAACCTAACCTAACCTAACCTAAACAAAGATAATTCAATCTTCCATAACCAAACCCAACCTAACCATATTATCATACGTCACCCAAAAGAGCAAGTATGTGTAATTCTGATTGCGTCAATTCTGAAGTCGAAAGTAAAACTAACTAACTAGCTGAACTGGCTATAGAAATTGATAGCTCTTATGTGGTAGCCATAAGTTCTACCTTAAAACTAGTTGATTGAATAAGTGTAGTGGTGACGCCTCTGGTAGTGATCTCATAAGTTAATTTAACTAATATACCCATCTCTTTTGCTATAATACATTTTAATTCTCCTTTCTTACTAGGCGGAGCCCTGGTTTGATCAGTAAAGGTGGCATTGATTCCTCTTTCTTGGTATTATGATAGAAATGTTGTACCATTCCGGAACCAGCAAGCATGTCTGAAGTTATTTATTCCTACCGTGTCTAGTATATTTTTTCTCGGCAGCCGACCAAAGACGTGGTCAATGTTTTTGCTGAAAACTTATGTCAAAACTAAGTCAAACATTTCTCGTATTTCACATTAGCCATTGACAAAATAACTATTGTGTCGTCATAAGCAACTATTCACAATAGCGTAGAAATTGAATAAACCTTCACAAGAGGGCAATTTCAGAAATGACTGGTACTAACAATGTATAATATGGAGAGTCAATATGTTAATATATCAATGAAAACATAATGTATGTGAGGAAAAATATCAGTAGCTGTAAAACCATTGATAGCCGCCACAATGTGCAAACTAGAAATAAACATAAACTTTCTTTTCCAATGTTCAGACTCGCAAAAGTTAGTAGTTCTTTTATGGGACACTATACGGTTCTACAATAAAATTCAAAACTTAACTGAAGTTTGATTAAAAAAATGTATAAAGCACACTTTGTGCACAAAGGCCTACCACAAAATCAATGACTTTTTACAAGACACCGACATCTGGCATTAAACCATTTCATTGCACCCTATATATTATGTACTAAATTAGGCACCTACTTAATGTTTAATTATGCTTGCTTGATTATGTTATGTTATGACGTTCATTAAGTCTCAATTATTGTGATATTATGAATAAAATCATTGAACTTGAACTTGAGTTTAAAAAACCTTTAAAACGACGATATCTCGAATTACATGCCACTTTCACTGAGATCATATCAGGCGTATTCGATGCATCTAAAGCAGCTTTGCCTCCGGTATCGCTATAGGGTGTGAATTATGGGACACCCTGTATGCACATTACTTTATGTGGCGCATACAGACCATTTCTTCGATGTATGGTCTGCCTACGCTATTTGCGTTTTTCCTTTCCTGGTATTCTTTGCGTGTTTCTTTTAATGTTGCTACGAGTGTACTAAATTGGTAATTTAACATTGAAATCTGATTTTTTTACACATACTAATAACCGCATGCTAAGCATACAGACAGTACATATGTTTAGTATTTTTCACGCCATGTATTGTATAATTATGGGTAAAAGGCTAGTCGCGTGTTTATTACAGCTTATTGTGTGCTGTTATATTATACAGGTATTGTATGCTACTTTTATTTATGTGCGTGTTTCTTGGTCTCCATTTTATTATTCAACATGTCATAACTCAGATGCTATCTCATGCTAATCGAATAATTCGTTTCTGTGTAAATGAAATAAAGACTTAACTTTGTAATGTTAATTGAAACAAAAGCTTCAGATCTTCGCGAGAAGTCTAAGATTGTTACAAGTATCGATGCTTTAATACGATACATTTTGTTTATATATTTAGTCTAAGTATATTAAACATACGCGTGCTGCTCCGTAAACGCGTAAAAAGTGAAGCCATACACCACCAAACCAAACAAACCAAAGAAATAAATAAGACATGACTGTATACCGATATTTACAGCGTCATGGAAAGTTTTGCGGTAGTTTTGAAAAGTTGTGATTTTATAGATTTTGATGTGCTCCGAATTTTTACTTTGCAACCTCGTGCCGCCATAGTCTAAAATGGCGCCAAAAACCAGTTATTTTGCAATACCAGCTGATATTAACGATGTAAAAGTATTATTAAAAAAAAAAAGAAGATAAAATTTCCTAATATTCTTTTCCCTCGTTTTTCTGAAGTCTATGGTTAAAGCGTAAGCAGCGCATAGTCTACTTCAACTTGTGTTTTGGCCACTTTGTGTTTTGAAAAGGGTTCACTACTTGATTTTTGTTATTTTTAGGGGTTCGTACCACAAAGCGATTTTTTAAAACCCATAAGGGTTATAATATTAAAGATCCCTTTGTCCGTCCGTCTGTGTCTCTCAATCCGTTCGTTCGTTCTTCCTTTTTCTATCTTAGAACCTTTTTCTCAGAAACACGTGCAGGTATCAATCTGAAATTGATATAAATGACTTACATCACGACAATCGCTAGAGAATCAAAATATCCTATGGTATCTTAATGTGGGGGAAAGCAGCGAATATTCAAAATATTTTTGTATTACAGAAAAGAGCTATTCGAGCAGTTTATAATTTGAAATGCACAGACTCTTACGCAAAAACCTTACAACAATTTCCAAAATTAGCTATGTTAGCTATAATGTTAACTTAAAAAATAATGACAGACTAATTGCGCCCCTAGACACGTGAAAGTCAATTCCTTTAAAAGTCAGTGCATTTTCTCTAATGCGACAGGATACCTCTGGAATTTTTTTAATTGCCGTTTGAGTATATTTTGGCGTACTAGACAAAACAATATCATTGTTAGTTTTCCATTCCATCCCTGTGCAGCGGGTGCGTGGAAGAGGATGAAACAGTAGAGCACATGCTACTGGCATGTCCATCCACAGCATAAACCAGGATGGCTATCCTAGGTGACACAACAAACACCCACGGGCTCCCAGAACACCCAGGACTCGTTCTCCAGCTGGTGCAGGATTTGGGACGGCTGAAGTAGATGTGCAGGCGAAGGGGACTTGCATGAAGGCCCCGCTCAAGTGGGCCAGGTGCAGGCGCTACACCCCTTTGTAGAAGATAGAAGAAGAAGAAAGTTTTCTAATCCTGGCCGACCACGGCAGAACCACCTTTAAATTGCTATAATTCGGAGAATATTGAGGCGCAAATTCTGAGATTCAGGCACAAATTAGGCACTTAATCCTGCATCATTCATGTGCTCCTTTCATGCAGTGGTCGAGCCAGGAATTGAGACATGATAAAACACATTGAGTCAAAGATTGAACCTGTGACCTTTCGCCTGTTTTGAGTTCCAAGCCATCACCATTACATTCCAACTATCGGTTTATATAGCAGGGAAGCCGCAAAGTTCTATACTCTTTGGAAAAGCCTATGCTTTTTTATATACTAGGGAGAACAATTTACATGACAACCAAAATATTTTTTCCTACCCAAAATCGGTAAATGATCACCAAAAGTTGCAGAAAATATCAGGGTAAAATACTGTGGCAGCTTAGGCGAAGGGTATAAGGGGTGAGCGAAACGAAGCCTCTTTTACCCTTCGTGTTAGGTTGAACATGTAAGAACAACAAAAAATACTTAAAACATAGACGTACACAAAACAAAAATAAGTTTGGTGATCATTTATAGTACATACATATATATATATATATATATACATAAACACAATTTGGTGATCGTTTACTTATTCTGGCGGTCGTTTCGAATTTATTGGTAGTAAAATAGGTGCGTTTTTGGTAATCGTTTAAACACAAGCCAATAAAAGGTATGTGTTGCTGTCGGTACTGATTACGAATAATTACTCGGTTACCTTCTATTTATCGTTTGCTCGCCAACAGATTCCGTATTTGTTCTTTTAACTTTAAATGTAAAGTTCCAGTGTTAGGCCTCTTTCAGTGTCATGATTGGTTGATCACAAACGCCCGACAGTGAAAGAGCCCTTAGTACGACATCGGAGCTAGTCATTTATTGATGCAGTTCAAAGTCCAATTTATATGGTATCCCCAACGTATGTAGAGTTGCTTCGATGTTTAATATAATATATGCACTCAACTACCATAACAATAATAGAAATGCTATTTCCAAATTTGGACAATTTTAATGAATATTTAAACGATAAAAACAAATACTTGGACTCTTTATAGACTTTTCACGTGCCTTTGGTACACTCGATCATGCAAATCATACTCAAACTGGACTTTTGTGGTATAAGAAGTCCTGCCAAGCGATGGTGCTTGAACTAACTCCAAGGACAAAAGTACAAAGTCAAAAGCGGCGACACGCTCAAAGATGACATCCTAATAAGCCAAGGCACAGCCCAAGGATCAATCCTACGCCCACTACACTTCCTCACTTACGTCATTGAGCTATCCTATGAATTACTGCAACGCCTATCAGTTTTCAGATGATACGTGCCTAATTATAGCCGACAAAGATGCGCTGTAGCTGAAAATAAAATACAAGCGGACTTTAACAGCCTGTCTAAACGGTATAATAATGCGGAACTAATCCTCAACGCCCAGAAGACCAAACTACTCCACATCAAATCACCCTACTGCAAAGACAGGACTCAGGTTGGTATTGTTGCCCATTCCCACGCCTGCATGCACATTGGGTGTGACGATGGACATTGCGAGTGTGGTACAATAGAAAACGTGGACACCCATGTGCTTCTGGGCCTGGTGATTTGCAACAGGCACCACTGGGGTCCACATGTTGAACATGTTTGGGGTAACCTGAGGTCACTCCTGGCAACTTTCTGGATCGTAAGGCCTGTCCAGTTACGGCGGTACATATAATACCTGCCTGAGTTCCAAACTCTAACTACAGACTAGGCTCCTGAAACTAGTTGTTTATATATCACCGCAAAGTAACCGATAACCGACGCTCCACTAGCAAAATTGTGAGGCACACATTTCATCCGCGATACGCGGGGCTAAATAAATTTAAAAAAAACCAGGAGGCCTCCGTTATGCTCTTGATTCGCACTTTTCAAACCACAGAATCCTTATCCACCCGTAAACAAGAGAGAGATTGATTGATGAGTGAAAGTAAAACCGAAGAAAGAACGCGCTATCCGCTCGTGAAATAATGAAAACCTAAAGTTAACCGTCGCCGTTGCGTCATTGTAACTGAGCGGTCATTGTGCTAGCAGAAATGGCCCTCAGTTCTTCCGTTAACCAAAAAGTGACGATACTTTAGAATTTCTACAAAATGAACCCCCCATCAGAACTATTCACAACAACGTCAAAGAAGTGTTAACTTCAAAAAGAGAATATAAAATGAGGGAAATTTTATTTTTTACTTTATTCTATACGAAGCTTGGGAATACCTAATAAATTGGACTTTGAACTGCATGCTCAATAAATGACGAGCTCCGATATCGGACTAAGGGTTTTTGCACTGTCGGCACCATTGACAGCACCCGTATGCGGGTTCATAATCCCGCGTGCGTGATCAAACAATTATGACACTGCAATAGACCTAACAATGGAACTTTACATTTAAAATTGAAAGAACAAATACGAAAACCATTTTTTTTTACAAAAAAGCGCCAAGCCTGTGCATAGGCTTTTCCAAACAATAAAGAACTACTACGGCTTATTTAATATAAAAACCGATAGTTGAAATGTAATGGAGATGGTTTGGAACTCAAAGTATGCGAAAGGTCATACGTTTAATCTTTGAAACTAATTCCTTGCCCGACTACGACATGATTTTCAAGTACATAAATAATTCAGGATTTCTGAATCTCACAATTTGCGCCTCAATATTTTTCGAGTCATAGCAATTTAAAGTTGGTTTAGCCATGGTCGAGCCCGGAATAAAAGACTAACAATGATATTATTTATCTTCTACGCCAAGATATACTCCAAGGGCAATTCCTGCTGCAAACGTCATCCGTGGCTTTGGAGTGGACAGAGCCACGTGCAGCAGCCAGTGGGGTTCAGCATTCGGGTGCCACGAGGTAATACCTACCCCTATCACATCATCATTTAGGCTCCCAGAACCTACCGATTCACCGAATACTATGCTCCAACGTCGAAGCGTCACACGTTTTGTCAGCGCAATTATTTTACCTGTTTTCTAGTTCAGGGTTTCTCAAACTTATGGCCCCACGTACCCCTGTTAATGTTGCCAAATGACTGCGAACCCCTAACCCCGCTACTGTCAAAATGAAAATAATAAATTCTAGTTAACACGGTTTTTTATTTTAATAAAAGGCATTACAGTGACAAAATAAATATGTTTTTAATATTAATGTGATGGATGGACTTGTTTCTTGTCGCAAATGGAGTCGATTTTAGGAGCAATTTTGGACAATTTTAATCTTAATTCTGGCTCAACATTAAGTCGATTTCTGTACTTGGTTTTTATCATTACTAGATGTGAAAACCCACTCTCACATAAGTATGTTGTTGCAAACGGTAGAAGAAAATTCACCGCTTTTCGTGAGAGTTCGGGATATTCTTCCTATCTAACTGTCCAAAAATCAATCAAAGATATCCTTCTGAAATCAGCTTGAAGAGTTTCATCTGCGGACATTTCTAGTAATGACTCATGTAGCTTAATACTCAAACCAGCATTTATGCTCTCGGTTGTGACCATAAATGGGTTTCGAATCCAGCCTTCAGAATTAACAATATCTGGAAAATACCTTTTCAGTTCGCCGGAGAGGTGAGACATATGAAAAACAATTTCAGCCTTTATTTCGGTATCCAAGGTTAAGGCGTTCGTCGTTACAAATTCGTGCAGCAGAGGAAAACATTGAACGATGTTTTGAGTCAAGCACGTTTTCCAAAACTCTATTTTTTTATGAGTGCGTGTACTTTGTCCTGCACTGTGAATACGCTGAATGCGGAACATCCAGCCGCCATTACGTAAATCTTTTCGCGTACCCCCTACCATCAAATGACGAACCCCTAAGGGTTCGCGTACCCCACTTTGAGTAGCACTGTTCTAGTTAATCAGCAACAGGATTTTAAAACTATAACATACAGTTATAGTTTTAAAATCCTGTTTTAGGTTCCTGACATTAACAAATCTACTCTGCTGACAGTATCTACTTACCGCATTTGCATTGGTTATCTCCGTTTCAGGATGGTAAGTGGACAGGTGTCGCACTGCTCCCGCCATGCCTCCTTTGCGGCGGGACTACATGCCCCAGCTCGGGGCTACATGCTGGTACGTCGAGTCCCCGTCACCTCACACACACCGGCCGGGTTTCCATGACGACACCGGGTCACATTTCCGCACGAGGGGGTTTAAGTGGGTGCACGTTCACAGTTCAAACAGGAGTTGCTTTGGGAAAATTTCTAGGAGCTAATGATTGAGAATGTTTCAGTATATATTAAAGATAATGACTGGCTTTGTATACATACGATTTTAAGAAATTGTCTTATATTAAGAAAACTATGTTGATAATTAAGTTAGCTACTATAATTGACATCTACAATTGGGTATAGGTAAACGTTTGAGACAGGTTACAGCCTACATATCTTACATTATACATTATGTAAGAAGGCTAATAAAGCACAATTGAGAGACTGAGTAAAATTTTCAATGAAATTCCTGCTGCCATAAGGAATACGAAAACCTAAATAATGCAGAAATTAACATTCAGTAGAATCCACATTTTCTTACAAGTACCAAGTACCTTTTTCTTCCATGCTAAGTATTAGTATGTATTTGTAT
The DNA here is from genome assembly GCA_949825045.1 of Argyresthia goedartella. NCBI lineage: Eukaryota > Metazoa > Arthropoda > Insecta > Lepidoptera > Argyresthiidae > Argyresthia > Argyresthia goedartella. Next base: position 22,116,351 of record OX463810.1, read on the forward strand.
ATGTTTGCGTAAATGTTATATAATTATATGAAGCATTATTATAAGTTTAATGTTGATAGTTTCTTTTTTTCTCTCCATTCTAGGTTTGCTGGAAGGAATCTCTTGTTTGAGATAAACTTGCATTTGTACATGTTATTTACTTTTTTGTATTCACTGTTTTTGTGCAATAAAGTATAAAGTAAGTAAGTAATTAGAGACCATGTCGTAATCAAAGTCGTATCAGGTTTTGATATAGCTTTTGAAACAGGGCACGAGTGTGTGTGAGGAGGAAAAAAATTCGTAAATTTCTGTTCAGTTCTAAATAAGCTCGTATCGAATAGGCAGGTCGTAATAGGCGACTTCTTTATTATTATTCAAAGCCCTTCCTAGTAACTTCGTTCGTTTATTAGGTAAAAACCTTGCTACTGTATATTTCTTTAAGTAATTTTATTTTGCGTGAGGCTCACCTCAGGTCCACAAAAATGGCGTACCTACCGAAGAGGAGTACCAGGTTTGGATTTGGGAGGCTGGATAGATTATATATTATATTTTCTGGCAGCTATCTTTACTTCTCCAAAGTAAACTGAAAGAAGCACCTTTGCTTATTTAATCAACATCTTCAGTCAATTACTGATGAGCTAAAATTTAGTTTAATATCATAAAGAAGTTATGAAGCTCACAACAGTTGAAGCAAAATTAAAGCAATGACAAAATACATTAAGCTCCAACATCTCAGCAAATGTCTAGAAACCGTGCTAAGTAATCATGTAAATTTTAGCAGGCTTACGAATATAAGCTCTGTGCCAAATATACCATAGCTATGTTGTACCCAGAGGCAGAAGCAGTTAAGTGCCACTCTGTCGTGATTAAGTGAGCCGACCTTCTAATAGTTCATTATAGTATCCACCGGTGCTCCAAGTTTCTGAACCCGTGTCTTGATTAATAGTTCGAATAGTTTCTGAACTTGCAGATGGCTATCTCGAATGAGCAACCCAAAACAATATGCTGCTAAGGAGATACGCTTGGCGTGTATTCTTTGGGACTCATATTGTACTATTAAATATTTTTATATGAATTTTCAGAGTATAGCACTTGTATCTAAATAATTCAATTGCACAAAATAGTTTATAATCCGGGACGTATCAATATAGGTCTAAAGAGAAAATTGGTAGAAGGAGGATAGAGACCAATAAGCCTCGTCTGTGAAAAAGGCGGAATCTGCCAATGTCAGTTTTCCCGTATCTGTGAGAATGGCACATGTATCTGTGACAATGTCTTTTTTGTTTATCAGAGGGTCGTTTTTCACACTCAATATGAAGTTTGTTGATATATCGATCTGTTTTCGGCATACGTGAAGACCACAGACTATATAGGGATACTAGTCAAGACGTTGATAAAAAAACAGGCTAACTAGTCAATGAATCATTGAAACCACCTCCATATTCAATTTTCCCTCACAGGCCAGTCGAAATATGCGGGGGCTCGTGGCCAATTTTTTAGAGAATTTCTATTCATCACTACCTGATTTTTTGTGATTTTGTGAACTGGCCGAAATAACACGAAGAATATTCGGGGTTTTGTTGCATTCGCCCCATCTAGTCTTCACGTTAAGCTACCGCAGTGTAGTGCCGTAAAATATTTCTTCATTCAATGAAATTCTAGTTTGTATTACTGGTCATAAAATCAGAGCAATATCTAAAAGTATCGGCTCTCACCGTCGCGTCGGCCGCTACTACTCGCTATTAGCGCGTCTTGGGAGTTGCCATGCGACAGATGTTAGCAGGAAATGTTCGTTTTTTTTTAATTTAAAACTGTGTTGTAATAGCTTATCACTATTATTAGATGCGTTTAGCATAAAGGTCTTATCAAAGGTGCTGTATAGCGACAAATTATTGGTTGTAGACCAACAATCCTCTGGACATTCGTGAAGTTATATAATGTTTGATTATGTAAATCACGTCATCATCAATCATCATCATCAAGCATCAAAAATGTTTGTCGATGAAGCGGGTCACCCACCTTCTAGAAATCTCGGAGGATATCCTCGCCATATAAATAGGGAGAATTCGCCTGAGGGCGCTTTTCCTCTCCAGTTTACCTGGTGGCAGCCCCTACCTGGGGGGTTACGCCGATGTTAATCCGAAGCCCTGTAATCCCTGACCGATAAAACGGGGCCTCGATACCTGAGCGTGGAGATAGCCGGCCGTTTTGAACCCGCGGACTTCGCCAGCGTGGCTCGCGAAGGGCTAGCCAAGATCGCCACGGGCGATACTCGGCATTGCCAACATGAGCCACGAGCGGTCGCGGAGAGCTGTCAGGAAGTTACGAGCGAAGCGTACGATAAACCACTGCATGGAAGAGGGCTCTCCAGCCGTCAAAGAAAATAACAACCAATTGGCGCCCCGTAGTGGTTAAAAGACCCCGCCGCGAGGTCAACGGCCTGCGGGTGTTTTTTATTTCACTGTGCCGCTGAGTCCATTCCGAAGAGTTGTTGTCTAATCTAAGTTTATTTTATTTTTATAGTTTAACCTAGAATAAACTACCACTTCGACCACCAGTCATTTTTATATCATATAAAAAATCAGGTTAAAGTATTTCTTTATAAATATCCTAATTTATCAAATTTAAAAACAATCTGAAAGTAGTTACTTGAGTAATGTTACCATAATTTTTTAAAAGTTTTTAAAAACTCTACCCCTGGCAAAATAGGGAAAGGAAAACAGGGAAACTAGAAATTGATGATTTTGATATTGGTGTTACACGAAGAAAGATACATGAATTTCATTTAGAAAGAAAAGAAATTCTGAACTTACCGAAGTTACTGAATGTTCTTGGGAAGACATTAATTTCCAAGAAAAACGTGAAACTCTTCGAAAATAGCTGAACAGAATAGGGTTTACTTTAAAAAAAAATGAATTGAATAGGGAACTGCTGTGTGAACGTAACAACGTCGTGGCGTCGTGTCGGAGCAGCCTATCTACATAAAATAAATAATAAAACCGGTCGTCGTCAGACCCACACACGAAGGGTTGCATACCATACCATTGTACACGGAAAAACGTAAAACGACAGTAATTTGTGCGAGTATACCTTTTTAATTTTTAATAATAAAATATTAAATACTAGAAAGGACTACATTCAAGGCCGTACATCAAAACATTTATATAAACATAGAATAGTTTTGTGTATGTAGTATGTAAGTATTGAACCATGTACTCAGGTTAACGAAACTCTTTCCTCATTGAAACTGAAAGTGGATAGAAATTAAGATTTACAGAAATACAATCTATATAACATAGCACAACATAGCGTCACGCCTTTATCCTTACGGGGTGGCAGAGGCACAATTGTGCCCACTTTGAGCCAGTTATTCAATACTCCATTTTTCGTGACAGGGGGCTACCCCATCACCGCAGCTATGGAGTAATGAAGGTTTCCTTACGATGTTTTCCATCACCGTTAGAACGTCCGTATATATATATACTTAAGATAAATTATCTCCTCTCATTGGTACATATCTATATAAATTAAATGCTAAATATATATAAAAAAACGCCCTTTTTGTTTTATTAATTTGCTTACTAATATTATTTATTATTCATAGCTATATTTTTCTATGGTAAGTAATTTATTATATTTTACTTTTGCAATTATATTCAAGCCATATTGAATATTCACTATGTTAGTTAGACTTGTACGATTGATTGTAGTATCGTATGATTATATAATATTCGAAGCCCCTTGACTTTTAATTACTTTTTTTTTGTGAAATACCACTTTTTCACTTTTTGGAGCAAGTAGTTTGTCGCAAGCGTATAAATGGGCCTGAAATTTTTGTTAAATAGATAGATAGATAAATATGTTTGACCAACCTGTCGAATCTACTTATTTGTCTGTTTCAAACTCAGTGTTATGAGAAAATGTGTCATGGTGTCGGTATATATGTCGTAGCTATATCGTAAATTTTTTAATAATAATAATAATAATTTCATGAAAAAGCCCACATGGATTGATCATTTCAAGAAATGGCGAACCATTTCATTATAAAGTCATGTAGGTTGCAGAAGGTTCATTTATGGGGAACTGCTTACGCTTTTATAATAAGTTACCAGAGGGAATTGATCAATTACTCATGCAATGGTTTATATTATTTATTAAGGTTAATCTCATAAACAAAGCCTATTATTACACTATTAATGACTATGTTAAAGATAAAACTGCATGGCCTCAATGCCCCAAGCTCCATAATAATGATTAAAATAATTAACGTAACTTTTACAAATTTAATAATGTAATTATAATATTAATAGTCTGGTTATAAAATTAAGTGAACAAAAGTGCTATATGAGGTAACTCATAATAATTTATTCGTTTTAACGCAGATTACAAGACGTTTACCAAGAAACCAGAGTTTATGATCATTTTCACTATAATGTCTTTGCTTGCGGCGGCTCTGTGTAGCGTGTTGCCCTCAAATATGGCGAGGGGGGTGATAGCTGGTGCACAAGTCATACTTGTGAACGGGTGCTGCTTGGGGGACTGGTCCAGTCTGGTTTCTCATAATTTATATTCATTAGAGTTTTTCTTTGTTATTATTTATTTCCTTTGTTAGAATGTTATTTTGAGATATCTTATTGGCACTTATAAATACGATGTTATAATAATATCATTAGATCAGATTATTTGTATATTTTACACAGTATAATAAAAAATATATGAAAATTTAAAAAATAACATCCCCGTAGAGATTTTTGGTATGCGTCAGAGATGAAGGGCGTATTTCCGAAGCACTAGTAGAGTAAAATGGAATTTACTTTTCCTGTGCGAGATTCAGCCATGAATCACCACTTGAAAGGGAAACCATAATCAGTTATGTACTCATTAGTTTAGGGGAAATATTAAGCTGCACATCAAAAATACTGATTTGCACAGTTTTAGGTTAAACATGTAAGAACAACAAAAAAACATAAAATTAAGTACACGTAAAATATTTAAAATCATAAAAAGTGTTTGGTTGATCCTTTTTTGCTCTGCAAATAAGTACTTTGATGTGCGATTAAATACTAGCTTTAGTTTAGTTGATCATATTTGATTTATTTTTTATGATTATCCATGTATAGACTTAAGTAAGAGTTTGACTCGTAAAAGTGCATTATTTTGGCCTATTTTCAATAAATGAGTTTTGAGTTTTATTGTTGTTCCAAAATCAAAAATAGCCCCCCTCTCTCTCCGTTTGCATTATCTCTGTCTCTTATCGAATTTTGAAGCCGTCGACACTGACTTACCAAAGTACTGAATTCTTTAAATTCATGTATTGATACATGTTTATGGAATTTGTGTAGCGATTTAGAATGTCCCTGTAATGCTGCCCAAATTTACATAATAATAAATAACATAAATAAATAAATTGTCATCTTGAAATCCGACAGGTCTTGTCAGGTTGCCGCAGGGCCTTAAATGTGACTTAAAGAGATTACAGAATTAGTTAAAATCGTTGAAGCCTTTGGAATCTGTCAGTTATTTATCATCCGCATCATGGTGTAACAAAAACGAGAAGTCAAGAGTTCAAACAAGCTACGTCGTCACTACAATTGCCATGTTATTTTGACCTTACCGTACGGGTAATAGTGCGTTATGACTTTACACGGATCAGGTACGTAATCATTGATTACTTTGCATCGAATTCCTTTTACCGTAACTGCATGAATGCGGACGTTTAGTTGCGCCGATAGAGAGTAGGGGCTGCGACTAGGGTCTGTTGATACAGAAAACGAATTCAAAATGTGGCCATTGTAGGTAGAACGCTGTTAACGCTATTTGATAGATGTATGTCCAGCTTATTCTCCTTTTCTGCCGCAAAGAAATCGATTTGGGTCCTCATCAATCACGGATGGCGAAGAAAAACGAGTCTAGTCTTCCAAGGTTAGTCATCTTCATCCAAGTATTTTTTCTTTCAGCTGGTTTATATGGAAAGTGATAAAGCGTACGCTATTACTCAAAGAAAAACGATTCCATTGAGGTGTAATCTATGAACCGGTATACATATTTCTGTTTTTTTTATTATATCTGGAAAATGTCTGATATATTTTGTATTTCTTTCAAATGTTATTTTATTTTATTCTTCCATATAATGCAAAATTCTATTTTAAACTTACTTCCATCAAAGCACCATATTTTAATCAAAGTACCCTCTTGTCTGTCATTTAGTGAACAAAGAAAACGTGTATTTGATGACAATAATCAAAACTCTATGACAAAGGAAACTATTTAATCACCACTCCAAAATATTTTTACCAGTTTAATAAAACCTTTAAACGGCAGAATAAAACGCAACGTGAAGCTACTAAAAGTTTGGCTCGTGCACTCGTGCTACGCGACTGCTACGAGTTTCGTCTACGGCGTAGCAGCGTTCGGTCGCGAGGTCGCGCGGTTGCCCCGCGGTAGCGCGCGCAACACTGCCGCAGTCAGCCGCCCGAATCCGCACCGAACCCCGCCTAATGATTGACAAACTACTTCGCCTTACACACACTCACGCAAACATAAACAAACCGATACCACTGAACGTTATCAAACAATCAACACCGCCGCCGATAAATCAGCGCTAAACGGAATTCTCACCTTTGAGAGTACCAAAATAAAATTACGATTGGTTTTTGGTATTTCTCAGTTAGCAGGCGGACAGCCCTGCAAAGCTACCGGCGGGCAAGTTTGCGATCACGATTCACCTGTTGCGAATTGGAGCTTGCTGAAAGCTTTTCAGGTGTAGGTACAGGTAACGAGTTCTGATGGAGTTAGGATCGTGTAACTGCAGTTCTAAGAATTGAATCGGGTCGAGGACGAATTGTAAACGAGGTTTGATTTACCTTGTAACTTCAGATTTATTTCATATATTTTGCACGTTGTCTATTGATATTTTCACTAACGTTGAAACCTAGGTAATGATTTCCTTGGGCATTGAATATTCATGTATGAAACATCTGGTATCAGTTGGATATCACTGTATTCACGAGAATAAATCTATAGGCAAAATGTTTTATTATCTCCCGCCCTCTCTTGATGTTATCTAATATATATTGTAATCACCGCCAGCTGCCGGTAAACAATACGATTTAAACAATTTCAATACAAACAGTTTTGCAAACGCAATTTAAGCAAAACACAATGTAATTTGAAGATACAATTTGCTATTCAATGCCGTAGGCTGTTATATAATATTTATGGCGAAGCATTTCCGGGATCCATTCAATTTATTTCTAAAGGGGGATAACGTATTGACATGGGAATTATAATGGAAACAGAATGATAAATACAATATACAATGCCATCATTACATTCCCACACGCAGACCATATTGCGTATTGTATCGTAAAATATTGGTATGTGCTGCCTGATTCATGATGAGTAGTGTCACGAACATAATAGTGTAATAACGAAGTGCCATACAAAGAAAGAAAGAAAGATCCATTTATTTACAACGGCTTCTCAATGTGACTTTGAAATTCATTTGATCGATTTTCATTTCTTCGAACACCGTTGGTCTATTGCTCAGTTAGACGGTACCTAATCTCTACGAAGCCATAAGATAACTATGTAACTTCATCGAAAAACCACTTGCCGATGCTCATTTCAATGATACTAGAAATAATATCGTTGAGTTGATGTCACATTTGATGGAAACGATGCATAATAGCATAATCAAAATTAAAATGTAGATTTCTGTAGATATAAACAAATATATTTAGAATACGTCATTTTATTGTCACCGGTCTATGCCGTACGGATGGAAAGTGATGATGGCCTCACATTGGTCCCTTATGAGAGAGGGTTTTCTCTATTATAGCCTGCGAATAGTGCCTGAACGTTCGCATATGTTTAAGACGACAGCCTCTGCTGCTGCTGCGGCCTAGTCAGCCACTATACTGAAGTATCAGAAGCATGCTGCCCTCATCTGCAGCTACATTTTCGTGTTTCTTGCCGTCGAAACAACTCTAGTATGGAGGAAACAGTAGAAACTTTTTGTGAAAGAGTTGGGGCACCGCGTCAAAGATCAATCTGCGGATTTTCTTAGAGGATGTCTTCGGCTGTTCAAGTGGCAGGGAGATGTCCTGCAGCGGTTTGTTTACTCTCTTTAATTCTTTGTCATTTTTATTATAGTTTTATTTGTAATAATTCATAATTCATAATTTCTTTATTGCACACAACTAATAATGGACAACAAGACTTACATAAAAATAGTGTACAAAGGCGAGCTTATCTCTAATAAGAGATCTCTTCCAGCAAACCAAATTAGGATGGGAATGGTCGATTGCTGAGCAGGGGTGACAATGTGTACAACAATATAATTTAGTACATATCTAAATAACTAACATATGGTTAGATATATGTTATATCTAAATAACTAATATAAAACAATATTAACTAAATATACGAGGGCTTACATAAATATCATATAATATACTCGTACATGCTAAACATAAATACTATATAAATATATATAATTTTTAAATAAATATACTAATAAATACATACATACTACCTATATTTCTAAAGAGAAAGGTAATGCTTCTTCACGCGACTTTTAAATATATTAAGAGAAGGACTGTCTCTGATAGTGCAGGGGAGTGCATTCCACAATTGAATGGCCCGGAATCTAAACCCATGCTCATAGGACGCGGTGTTATGCTGTGGGGTTGTGAGCATCGAAAGCGCGTGAGTTCTCCGAGGCCTGCTGGAAGAAAGAAATGGAAAACGGTCTCGTAAGAAGGTTGGATAGCGTGGATTGCGTAAAATGTTGTAGAGGATGTTGAGGATGTGAGAATCCCGACGAAGACGTATTGGCAGCCACTTCAGCTCTTTGCGATGCTGTGATACATGGTCGTATTTGCGCAGCCCAAAGATAAACCGAATCCCGAGATTTTGAAGTCGTTCGCGTTTGTTCAGTAATTCTTCGTCAGCACTGACCCAGCAGACATCAGCATAATCGATGAGAGGTAGAAGGAGAGACTGAGCGAGAGTGATTTTGGTCTGTCGAGGCAAAAAGTACTGAAGTTTCCTGAGAGAGTGAAAAGTAGCAAATACTCGTCGACTGACCTCATTGACATGCGATGACCAGGACAGCTGGTTGTCGAAGATAAGACCCAGGTTTTTAGCTTTATCGCTATACACGATTGTGGTACCATTAAAAGTGACAGGTGGAATGGGCTGTTGCTGCAACAAGTTAAGAGATTGTCTGGTGCCTATAATCATGGCCTGGGACTTGCTCGGGTTAACCAGGAGTCCGAAGGATGAAGCCCAGCTTCTCACCCCCTCCAGATCAGCGTTCAATGCCTCCACAGCAGAGTTTACATCGTTATGAGAGAAGTGGCGATAAATCTGGAGATCATCAGCATAAAGATGATATGAAGAAGACAGGATGTCCGAGATGGAGTTTATGAAAATCGAGAATAGAAGAGGAGAAAGAATACCACCTTGAGGGACGCCTGACAGGAGGTCACACCATTCAGTGGATGTCTCTTCCGTCCTGATTCGCTGTTGCCGATCCCTCAAATAAGAGTCGAACCAGCTGGCAGAGAAGGAAGAGACGTTCAGGGATCTGAGAAGCTCAACGAGAATGTCGAAATCTACGCTGTTGAAGGCACTACTGAAATCAAGTAAAGCCAACACGGAAAGCTGTTTGCGGTCCATGGCTAGCTGGATGTCATCTGTGACTTTCAGCAGAGCCGTGACGGTGCTATGACCCGGTCGGAATCCTGACTGGAACGTGTTTAGCAGGTTGTTTGAGGAGAGGTAGTAGGAAAGCTGGTTATGGACAATAGTCTCAATGACTTTGGAGAGGATGGGCAGGATTGAAATGGGACGGTACTCTTTAAAGGAGGTGGGACTGGAGGTTTTGGGTAGTGGGATGACTAGAGCTTTCTTCCACACTGTGGGGAAGACACCATTAGCTAAAGAAAAGTTTATAACGTGTGTTATTGCTGGTAATAGTTCGTCAAGGATTGTCAGTAGCATTTTAAGGCAAATTTTGTCATCGCCTACAGCTTTCGAATTGACTGCCAATAGCGCCTTCTTGACCGCATCGATTCCAACATTACTCAAGTTGAATGGTGTGGTGTTGGGTAAGGACTTAGAGCGCAGGCTCTGAAGCGTGGCTTGTTTGACAGTGGGATCCATCACAACAGGCGGGGTAGAAAGAAACTGGTTGAGACCGTTGAGATCTACATTACCAGCATGTAGGTCCCGGGCCTTACCTACACCAAGCGTTCTCAGGAATTTCCACACCTGAGCTGGAGTGTAGTTCTCAATGCATTCGTGTATGTGCCGACGTTTAGCATCGCGACAGAGACGGTAGCAACGGTTGCGAAGACATTTGTAAGAGAGGAAATTATCATCTGTCGGATTCTTGCGGTATCTACACTTGGCTCTATTCCTCTTGGCCATTAGGCACTTAATAGTGTCTGTTAGCCAAGGGGCAGGGTGGTGTTTAACCCTCACTTTTTTTGAAGGTGCGTGCTTGTCATAGAGACCCAGGACTATAGAATTAAAATTGGCGATTTTATTATCAACAGTCTTACTGGTAGTGACAGGGGACCAGTCAATAGACATGGCATCAGACAAAAGGGACTCATGGTTGATATCCTTAAAGTTCCGGATATAAAGGAATTTCGCTCTGCTCTTGAGAGGCCTTATCTTATAAGAGAGATAAATGAGGTCATGATAAGAGAAAGGAGAACTTAGCTGACCGTGTATTGCGACCTTGTCCAAATTGGAGATGATCATAATGTCGAGAAGCGAGGGAGAGCAATGAGGTTGGAAATGGGTGGCATCAAGCGGCAGAATATGCAGATTAAAGGAGTCGACCATGGACTTGAGTCTGGCAGACCGTGGATTGTGTTTAAGGAGACAGGTGTTGAAATCACCAAGAATGAGGGAATCATTATAAAGTGGTGTCAGTTCATTGAGGAGTGATTCAAAGGAATCGAAATAATCGATGCGAAGAGAGGGACTATAAAGAACACCGAGGAGGACCTTGTTGTGGTGAAGAATGATTTCGAGAAAGAGATGTTCAGCAGACTCGGAGTATTGACTAGGGGACGCACTGATCACCTTGCACGGAATTTCCGCACGTAGATAGATAGCGACGCCCCCATCGGCCTTCCCGACTCTGTCGTTCCTGTACAGCCTGTAACCTGGAAGGGAATACAATGAGGATGGCAGCGAGGGCTTGAGAAACGACTCGGAGACAAGAATGCCGTCCACGCATTGTTCACTAAAAGCATCGAGCAGGTCCGGATAGCTGGAATGGATGCTTTGTGCATTTATATGTACGATGTTTAGATTTTTCTCCAAACCACCAAAGACAGTCTTAATTTTGACAGATAGGGGTTCCTCTATAGAGGAGTCATTGCTTTCCGCACTCAAAAAATCATCGTCGCTAGAAGAACACGGAAGGAAACTTTGATTAATAAGATCAGGTAGAATATCCATATATATAAATATACTTATCAATATAAAATATTATATATACCTATTAAGTTATAAATATTCTAAAATCAAAAGTAAACTAATTAAAATTTCTAATCAATAAGCTTCATGCTTAGACCCAGACCCACCCTAGGATTGAGGAAAGAGATTGTTTGTTATATCATCTCACAAGTAACAAATAACAATAACTACTACAGATAGACGAATACAGAGATTTAAATCACACATATAAGTTCTGGATTCTGACTTCTACTTATCACGAACACAGCATGGCAAAAATATATATATTAATTTAACAAACAAACAAGACCAAGAATGGAACCGAAACGCAACCAATGGCCGCGGCCGTCCGGTCCGTACATCCGAAAATGAAAAGACACAAACCACGAACCATACGTCTTTGCTTCAAATTGACAGATGACAGCTGATGAAATAAAAACCACATAAGCACTACACGTTTAGTCAGAGTGTCGAAACAAAAACTTTACACACACCGATAGAAATGGATTGGTTGGACAATGGATATTGCGGACTACCTCACAGTTGTCGGATAAAATAGTCGCCTCGTGGAATGATACCTGTGATATAAGTGGTCTTGTGAAGATGCGACCACCTCACTTAGCTTGAGCACCCTTCCTGGTCGTGACGGTCTTGATGGCGCTGGAGTTCACGCTCGCTGCAGGCTTCTTTGCCGAGTCGGATGATGGCGGCAGGACGTCCTTACTCGGATACCTAGACGTCAGCGGCTGTAGGTCACCCATGCACTCAACTTTGTGACGTGACTTGTCTGGCAGCGCAACGATGATCCTGCCTTCGGAGGTCCAGACGCTGCTCATCCCGAAGTGCCTGCGCGCCGCTGTGAAGACTTGGTGGCGCGTTTTTGTCAGAAATTCGGTCACAGTTGTGCCCGAACCCTTGAGCGCCTTTTTCAGTCCCCACACCTTGCTACGGGCTGCCACTGTTGAGAAGCGAACAAGCAGGGGTCTGGTTTTCGCCCCCTTAGCACCTAGCCGGTGGACCACACTGACAGCACCAATGCACTCGTCCGACACCTTAAGTTGGTCAGTGAGTAATAACCTCAAAACAGCTCCTGGCTCTTCATCAGCTACTTCAGGCACACCATGCACCAGCAGCACCTTCCGCCTGGAGGCTGTCTCATGCCGGTCCAATCCCAGTGTCAAGAGCGTCAACTGTGATTTTAGCATGGCAAGGCACTTCCATATGAGGACTTTGAAATTTGAAAACTCACTTGCCAGGCTAGCCATGTTCTTCGGGGCAGGAGCAGGTGTAGCTGCATGCAGCTCATTTTCATATCTGTCCATCCGCTCTCCGAAGGACTTAACAATGTTTTCCATGTTTTTTGCCAGCTCAGCATGCAGATCCATTGTTGCAAGGATGTTTGTGTTATTTAAGCGTTAATGTAAGATAAATAATTGAAAATGTGATTGGTGAGAGTCAAGGTCAGTATTCTATTAATAAATATTCATACAGATTACTTATTGTATTTTTAATGAATTTAAAATTAGGGAGCTACTAAATATGACTTGTAGTTAGGACTACCCTCCAAGAAAAAAAAAATATATTTATTTATTGACGAAGCATCATGCGAATTTATCATCTTTTTATTTAAATTATTTTGTGCTGGAATAAATAAAACACGATGTAATTGCCTCTTATCTACATAAGACCACTGTGGAAGAAGAAGGGCGAAGAAACTCCTGCAGATTGATTTTTAGATCTTATTTAAAAACAAGTTGTGCTTAATTATTACAAATAATAGACATATAATTATTATCAATAAATATACAGGAATAAATATAATCATAACAGCGAATTCCGTGTTGAGTTAGATTAACACCATGCGTATAATCTTGGATTTCATTGCATTTCTTTTTGCATAAGGTGGGTTTTACATTTATATTTATATATATAAATGCAGAAACATTGCTTCTCGCCCCACACTAAGATATCTTACGCCTGTAGCGTAGGAACAAGAAACAGCGAGGTATCTAATGATTTCAATGGAATGAGACATTGACTATGGAGTATTGAATAACTGGCTCAAAGTGGGCACAATGGTGCCTCTGCCACCCCGTATGGGAAAAGGCGTGACGCTATGTTATGTTATGTTAAGAAATTAAATAAAAATGTAGGTAATTAAACCTGTTCAGGCTTCTCAGCACCTAATGACCTCGTAGGGGCCCATGAGCTACGAGGTAGCGTGACGATCAGGTGCCAAGAAGTGATGAACGTCGGCGATTTACCGAGCTGAAGTTATGTGGGGTAGATCTAACCTGGTCTGTGCTTCGGTCCCGTCAACCTCCTGTCTCTCTGCAAGGCCCGGGTGCACCCTAGGCTCTTCTTGGTAGACAGGTTCTTCAGCCAACCAGGTATGACTGGCGGGCCAACGTGATGAGCACAGTGTCCAACACAGGTTATGTTTCTACTGGTAAATACAAATCGGGCACGAAAATCCGAACTTTATCTGGTTCGAGAGACAACGGCACACTCAGCTATATTAACAATCCTGAGGGAATCCCGAATACATTCCAGATGCTCTGCGATTTAATTTTAACACCCTGATCAAAACGCGTTTACATTGCGAGGGCTTTCGTCTGTCAGTTGTCAAAACTGCCAGATTGACAGCTAACGTCAAATTAAAAAGACCGTTCAGAAACCATCGATCGAAAATCGATTTGGAATCGAACAATCACCCGCCCGGACAGGCACCCACCTGTCCCCTAATCTACGGGCAGCCGAGACAACGTTGCTACCGCTCGTTTTAGAACCGAGCCTCCTACTAGAACCTCTACAGATCGGGGGGTCCCGTCCTTGCCAGGGAACAAGTTAACAATGCGCCCCCTGCGCCAACGTAGTGGCGGTAGGTTAGCATCCTTAACCAGAACGAGTTCACCAACACTAGGGGGGCTAGTTTTGTCAGTCCACTTAAGGCGCTGTTGTAAGATATGCAGATACTCGAGCGACCAACGCTTCCAGAAATTCTGAGTAAACTGCTGCAACATCTGATACCTTGACAACCGATACAATTTCACTCCCTCAAAGGGGTGCTCGGGCAACGCGTTAAGTGGCTGTCCTATCAAGAAATGGCCTGGGGTCAGAGCCTCCAGGTCATTTGGATCCGAGCTGAGCGGACACAACGGTCGCGAATTGAGAACGGCCTCGATCTTACAAAACAATGTCACGAGCTCCTCAAAAGTCAGCGCGGTCTGACCTACTATACGCCCTAAGTGCGTCTTAGCTGACTTAACTACGGCCTCAAAAATCCCACCCCAGTGGGGGCAAATCGGTGGACTAAAGGTCCACTGTATACCCCGACGGGAGAGGGCCGTTCCAATATCCACTTTATTTACATTCAAAAAGTTGACTATCTCTCGTAAGTATCGTTCCGCACCGATGCAATGAAAGCCTCTGTCGAGAGATCAGCAACGAGCTCGAGATGTACCGCCTTGGTGGATAAACAAACAAACACACATAGGTACGCCTTGTATTGCTTAGCGGTACGCAATCGTGAACTCTTCACCATAAACGGTCCTGCAAAATCCGTACCAACACCTGAAAACGGTCTGACCTCATTCACACGATCAGGGGGCAAGTCCTCCATGAGAGGTTGCATCGTGGCAGCCTTAAGTCGATAACAAGGCATGCACCGAAACACGATGTTCCGTATGGCACGGCGGGCAGATAAGATCCAAAACTCCCGCTGGAGCGTGGCCAACAACGCGTTACAGCCGGCATGCGCGTTTTTAATATGACGATCAGTCACCAGCAATTCAACTAACTGTCCCCCCTTGGGGAGCAGAAGTGGGTGACGAGCCGCATACGACAGATTCGCATTGCGCAATCTTCCTCCTACCCGAAGTAACCCGGTCGAATCAATAAAGGGGTTGAGACGCGCGACGGCTCCCTTCAATTTCGAACGTCCACTTCGTATAATCTCCAATTCTGCCCCAAACTTCGAGGACTGTACCAACCGGACCAAATTCAACAGCGACTCGTTTCGCTCTGCCGGAGTCAGAATAGGGTTCAACGTCCGCTGATCGCGAGGAGTACGACAATTTCGAGCGAATCTCCTAATCCAAGTGGACACGTTTATCAACTTGTCAAGTGAGCTATACCGGTCCAGCAGAAACCCGGCGTCAGGGTCCTCAGCCTTCTGGGTAACATGCACGGCCGCTCTGGGGCCATGATCCGAAGATACTACTACATGGCTGTGGGGCCAGTCCGATTCTCTCTTGGCAAGCCAGGGTGGTCCCCACCACAAATGGTGTCTAACGAGTTCAGGAGCCTGACATCCCCTGGATGCACAATCAGACGGGTTCAATTCTCCTGGTACATGTCTCCAGGTCAGTGGGACCTCAGACGACACAATCAGGAGACACGGTTCGCAACAAAAACCTCTAAGTTATGGACCGAAGCCTTCAGCCAGCACAAAACAATCTGGCTGTCCGTCCAAGCGTACACCGTATCCTCCAAAACCACTGACCCACGCAACACTGTTAGAGTGTGATTCAAAAGTTTGGTCAAAAGAGCAGCCCCGGACAGTTCCAGTTTTGGAATCGTCATCCTTGTCCGAATAGGCGCTACCTTGCTTTTTGCCAAAACCAAACGCACGTCGACCTCCCCGGTGGAGGTGACGGTTCGCAAATAAACCGCTGCCGCAAACCCTCGTTCAGAGGCATCACAAAACCCGTGAAGGGTTGCCCTGTAATCCCCAGCAGGGACCAATTTCCTCGGCAGCGATACATTATTTATGTCCGATAGCGAGGTGAACATTCGCGTCCAATCAGTCAACAAATCACCTGAGAGGTGAGTGTCCCAGGTCAACTGAGCCGCCCATAGCCTTTGCATAAAACATTTGAGAGCAAAGGTGACTGGAGAAATCCATCCATTCGGGTCGAACGTTCTCGCAATCGTTGACAGTACTGACCGCTTCGTCCAGGCCTTCGGTGTTTCTAAAACCACCCGATAGGTAAACTCATCATGGACGGGCCGGTACTGAATTCCAAGCACTGACAACATTTTAGGGTTGTCAGGATTCTCAAAAACGTGCGGGTATTGTTGAAACTCATCTGGGAGACCAGCCATCAACTCAGGGGAGTTGGACATCCACTTGCGTAGTTCATAGCCGCCTCGTTCCAGCAATTGAATGAGCTCGTCACGTCGGTCCAGAGCTTCCTCTACACTGGCTGCCCCTGTGCAGACGTCATCGACGTACAAATCTTGCTCCAGGATAGCGGCGGCTCTAGGATAGCTCACACGGTCACGCGACGCCAACTCCCGCAGGGTACGCATCGCCAAATACGGGCTAGACCGTAACCCATACGTGTTCGTGTTTAACTCATAGACCTTGACTGGCTCGGCCGTGGTCTCACGCCAAAGTGTCAACTGATACCTTCTGTCAGCCGGATGAATTACCGTTTGCCTAAACATCATCCGAATGTCTGCGACAAATACAATCTGGTGTCTCCGAAAGCTCGTGAGAATATCCGAAATATCACGGCTCAACTTGGGTCCCGAATGTAGACACTGATTCAGGGACATCCCGTTCGAGGTAGCTGCTGACCCATCAAAAACAACTCGAATCTTGCCGGTAGGGGTTCGTAGGACGGCATGGTGTGGAAGGAAACAATGATCCTCAGATCTCCAGTCCACACCCGATACCAACATGTGTCCTAACGACTCATACTCCCTCATGAAATCGACGTATTTTTGTTTAAATACGGCGTTCCTTGACATCCTACGCTCCATCGACATCAATCTTGTCTCAGCCATCTTCCTAGATTCTCCTAGTGGCGGTCGATCGGCCCTGAAAGGCAGTCGAGTCACAAAACGACCAGAACGAAGGCGACCAGTACTATTCTGGTAAAACAACTCGCACTCTTCTTCGTCTGCGTCGACTCGACGAACGGTGGGAGGTTCCTCTATCTCCCAGAAACGTTGGATAGCGTCTGACAACGCTGAACCAATAAGTATGCCATCTGACTCGGCAGGCCTAACCATTGGCAATGCTGGACCCATGATCACGTGACCAAACTTAGTATCCACAGCAATCAACCCGTCCGGCTGAAGAACTCGCCGATCCGACAACAGAAACCTACCCAGAACGTCTGCTCCCAGTAGCAGGTCGACCGGGGCTGGAGTGTCAAAATCGGGATCCGCCAACTTGAGTCCTGATGTCAGGAATCGAACGGCCGGATTCAACTTCACCAAGGGGTGTCTGCCCATGACATGCGTCATTACTAAAGCTTGCACGGATGTTTTTGTCAAAATGTCATAACGTGGAGAGAACGTGATCACCGATTGACCAACTACATTCGTAACCGTAACATTCCCCACGCCCCGTATTGATTTATTATAACTATTTACCTTGAGGCCCAACCATTTTGCTAAATCATTCGATACAATGCAGCCCTGAGCTCCAGAATCTAATAGGGCGCGAACGTATGTTGGGTTGCCCGCCAAATCCCAAACAAGCACAGAGGCGATCGGTAACACCACCGTCTCCGGTTGGGGGGCAACAAATTGTTGGGCCGCAAATTCCTAGCGAGGGCCCCCGGGGCCCCAATCTGCCTGTAACCGATCAGGTATGCAGCTATACGCCAGAGGGTCCCATTGTACAAATGGCCCACGCGCCGGTTCCATTGCCACCCTACGACGCCCCGTAAAGGGGGGTGGGCGTGAATTCAACCGTGGCCGCCCCATGAGCGGGGGGGACATCACATGTGACCGACGAGGACAAGGCGACGAGCGGGGCGACAACTGAGGCGGCGTCCGAACCGCACCCGCATAGCTCGAAGGTGTCCCATGCCACCCGCCCGTTACGGCCTGCTCAACACACCCAATGTCCCGCTGAGTCGGATGCTGAGTCGCAACCGAAAACTCAGGGCCCCCCATGTAATGACCCTGAGTGCGGCCCTGCACCCTAGTACTGCCCTGTGCACGTGGGGACGTTGGCCCCTGAGTTGCGCTCCGAGTCGCAAACGAATTCTCAGGGCCCCTTGCCGTGTCACCCTAGGTACGGCCCTGTGGTGGCTGTTGGCCGGACCGGTTCATGCACAACAGATTGTTGTGGGCCCCACCACAATATCCGCACATTTGTGTGCGCGTGCAGTCCCTAGCCATGTGTGGCCCGAGGCACAGGAAACACCAGCTCCGCTGCTTGGCCATCCGGCGCCGTCCCTGAACCCTAAGTTCCCCGAACTTATTGCAATTGGCCACAGCATGGCCAATCTGCCTACAACATGGGCAGGTCTCACCATGTGGGGTCAATGCACTCACAGTCCCATATGACTGCCGGTTGGTGCGGTCCTTCCTCGTCGGAGGGCCCCTACTCACAGCGCTCCCGGCAGCTCTCTGTGGCTCCGAAGGATGGGTGACCGTCAACCCCAAATTCTCTGCCCGTCGAGCCTCCTCTTCCAAGAATCCGACCAAGTCGGAGAAGGCGGGCAGGTCCTCGGCCGACCTCCCGTGAGACTGTTCGAAACGAGTCTGCACGTCAGCGGGTAGGCGGGAAAGTACAATGTACAACAGTAGGTACGACCATTCACCAACCGGAAGTCCAAGATTCTCTAGAGCCTTGGTGACGGGCAACAATGGGTTCAAAACCTCCGTCTGTATGGCCCCGACCTTGTTCACAACCGGGATGCTAAACAAACGGTTCAGTTGGGCATCGGCCAACCTCCGTTTGTTGTGGTAACGTCTGACCAACAATTGCCTGGCCGTCTCATAGTTACCCTCCGTAACTGTCAAATGAGCGACCAGCTCCCTAGGCTCACCCCTCAATGCTGCCACCAGCTGAGCCATCTTGACAGACTTGGTAATGTCCGATCGCATGTGCACCAAACTGTCGAACAGATTGATGAAGCTCATCCATTCACCGGACACGCCGTCAAAGGTAGGCATAGTTATGGCAGGTAACCTGGTCCCCGATCCCTGATGCGGCAGAGGTGCTTCAATGTCACCATCATGACTGGACTCGCGCTGTCTACGTATGTCCGCAGTCTTCTGCGTGATAGCAGCTGCCATCTCCATACATTGGTCGACATCCCCTATCAACCGTGACAGCCTGTCAGGTGCACAACCATCAAGTGATTCCGCCTGCGCGGACAATTCGAGCACCCTATTGTAACGTTCCTTAACGTCCATAGACCGCTCCAATACCACATCATGCCTATCTAAACGGTCTATCAGACCGTGTGCGGAGGAAAACCATCTGAGTTCCTTAGAAACTCCCTTCTGGATTTCAGATAACGACGTGATCGGAACGATACTTACTCACAATTTGCAGTAACTCAATTTTATTGGACCCTCCAGTTTATAAACCAAACGAGGGTACCCTAAACTATAACTTAAACAATGTTGTTTTCCTTAAACAATAGGAACCGAGTTTTATATCTATATAAATTCTGTAAATAACAATTTAGTTTCCCTTTATCATTATAACACACACAGATAGTCAATATTAGTTCGAGTTATAAATTGCTATAAACTGAAAACAATGTAATAGCCTGCTATCAATAGATGTAACTCCCTATGTTAACCAAAACATTCATTCAATAGCATTACTAGACCACTAATAGATTGACTAACTGGTAATTCAATGCAAATTTCAATTCAATATCTGTCTGTCTACTAGCAGCAATAGACTTATAGCTTACAATACTACCAATCTATGTGGATATAGGAACAACCAAGTTACCTAAACGCCTATACCTACAGATTGATAGTCCCAAATCGTGCCTTCCTGGAGCCCTTGACGGCTGTAAATCTCAGGAAACCACGCTCTGCTACCAAAATGTTCAGGCTTCTCAGCACCTAATGAGCTCGTAGGGGCCCATGAGCTACGAGGTAGCGTGACGATGAGGTGCCAAGAAGTGATGAACCTCGGCGATTCACCGAGCTGAAGTTATGTGGGGTAGATCTAACCTGGTCTGTGCTTCGGTCCCGTCAACCTCCTGTCTCTCTGCAAGGCCCGGGTGCACCCTAGGCTCTTCTTGGTAGACAGGTTCTTCAGCCAACCAGGTATGACTGGCGGGCCAACGTGATGAGCACAGTGTCCAACACAGGTTATGTTTCTACTGGTAAATACAAATCGGGCACGAAAATCCGAACTTTATCTGGTTCGAGAGACAACGGCATACTCAGCTATATTAACAATCCTGAGGGAATCCCGAATACATTCCAGATGCCCTGCGATTTAATTTCAACACCCTGATCAAAACGCGTTTACATTGCGAGGGATTTCGTCTGTCAGTTGTCAAAACTGCCAGATTGACAGCTAACGTCAAATTAAAAAGACCGTTCAGAAACCATCGATCGAATATCGATTTGGAATCGAACAAAACCCTTTCGACACAAAGTACCAGATACGCAAATTACCTGACAGTCAGTTTGAACAACACTTATTTTTTTTTCAAAAAAGGCTTGCTGGTTTAGCTCGCCGCTACTGTATTTTATAAAATGTTTGCTTGCTATTCATTATCAACTAATATAATACCTATCAGGGACTTTAGTCCGGAGGTTAGGTTATGTACATTTGATGCACTATCTGCAAAAAGGGCAAAACAGAACATTCCACCACTCATTCCGCACGCACTACCAGCTGCAGCACAACACGTGTGCCGCTCGTGCGCCAGTGTCTGCCACCAGCGCAGATGTATATCGCACACTGCTTAACCTTTCGAGCCCTGGACCTGGTTATGAGGCATCGCAATTCTGAACCTCATGCAATTTTAATAAAATTCAAAACCTGTAACGGCACAGTGGCATCACAGTGGCGTCACCAGGGCTTAAGGGGTTATATCACCGGCTATAACTACATTGTTTCAATATATGGTTGTATATGTATTTATAAAGATACTCATATAAATTAGGAACTTCAGCAGCACATGCATGCATAAATAAGTACCAGTATATGTTATACACGTGCATAGCATAGTTCACAGTAAATAGGTTAAGTTAAAACAGTATTTAAAATAAACTGCTATTTGTAAAAGCTGACAACTAAACTGGCTGTGAAAATAGGATGTGTTAGGCAACATAACGAAGGTGGCTATGTCTCAATTCATCTAAAAAAAACTACTTTCGTTTTTTCAAGGGGTTATTGAACTATTAGTTTCACACTTACTTAGTTCTGTCATTTAAATGTACTAGCCATTTTTAATGACTCATGATAGGCCATGGGACGAATGATATAGCTTATAATTTTTCCGGACTTTAGCGAAACATAACACTGTCGAATTTTGGAAAAATGGTCCATCAAAAAAGTCCATAGCTTGATCCCCATAGGGTTTATAGAGCTTCAGTAAGGCTTGATTTTGTCAAAATTTATTGTAAAGTTCTAATTTTGCAGTTTATTACTTTTAGAGCAAAAAGTGAAAAAAGTCCCAAAACTTTGTAGTTTTTCGCGTGTTCGCAGTCACAGTCACCGAGCACAAGTTTTTACTATTAGTAGTAAAATTTTGTACTAACTTCTACAATTTGATTTGAATGGTTAAATTAACGTTGAACAAGAGTAAAACTAAGGGGGTTTGTGTACTTATTTCAATAAAATTACCGTACCATTACATGTCGTACTGTAGTAGGATACATGATGGATGCATCCTATCATTTGTAATCCAAATGCGGATCACGTATTACTCTAGCCAAAGTGCCAGCCAGATCTGATTTCCTGACCCACTTTGTCTAAAATGTTCCATGTATTTTCTAGGCACATATTCCTGTATTTTACAAAGAGCTAGAATTAACAAGGGCAAAAAGCTATACGCAGACTAATTCAGGGGTCATGTAGTATTGCTGCTACTACTTAATTCAACTAGGTACAAATTCAAAAGTGGCCACCATACTCGCTGGCTATCAAATAGGACGAATGATCTTTCCTACATTCATGTTAATTTTCCCAAGTAAACTAATGAGCGAGAGGGTTAATTGAATTCAAGATAATAATCACTTATTATTTAAAATTTTATTCTGTAAGAATAATAAATATATAAAGATACCTACTAACTTAGTTATTAAGATAAATTGCAAAGCCCTTACAGGGCGCTACATTGTCATCTTACAACCTGTATCTATAGACAAATATTTTACTATTGTACTATAACAATGTAGAAAGCAATAAATAAATTGAATTGAATTGAACAAACAAACGACACTATACAGGCGAGGGTCACCGCACACGGAGCTCCAAATGTCGCCACTTGTAGTCACCACCGGCGTTTACCGTGCGCGGCGAGTTCATATAAAATGTATGAATAGTAAAGGTAAATGGGGGCGGGTCGGGCGTTTTGAGATTCATAGTTGGGTCTGAATGTGGCCTGTTATTAAGTTATCTATTTTGCGTGACCGGGGGCTATCCCATAGCCGCAGTTATGCAGATATGAACATTGTAACTCGTTATTTTGAGGTGGTGTGATTTTTTAGTACGTAAGTAGCACTATCATTGGCTCAGAGAGAGAAAGAGACAGATCACCACGATTCCACACTAACACGTATACGGAGTGGGACGCTCGCTCGCGTTCGTCTCTAGTGGATCTACGGCTTTACGAAATTCACTTGGCAATATTTCTGAAATCTACGCATTACATTGGCTTTAGGATGCCATCTTTTATTAAAACGTGTCCCGGATAATTTTTGTTCGAATAGTGTCCCCTTTGCTGCTACGGAAATATCGGGCTCATACGAGATGTGTATTTTGGTAATACCATTTTATTGTACATATTACAACGATTTTATTAGCACATTCAGACTTGCCGGTGTCAAGAGTAATGTCATTATTTGATCGAGCGACGAAGCGTGTCCGTTTCAGCTTGGATAAACATGCTTTCGTATGTCCGTTCCATGGTTACCAATTACATGATTTTTTGTCAATTCAGTTTAAATTTTTTTGCAAAATGGCGGAGATATGAGTTTGAAAATGTAAAAAAAAACAATTCATACTCCATATAGGCAAACAGGTACATTCATAACCTCGTTTATTAGAAGTTCAGCTTTTCACCAACGACTCGCGAGGTCTACAGCTCTCGGAGCCACTAGTTATTAAATTAATAACACGCGAACGAAGATCCACTCCAGCCAATTTAAACGGTTACGAGAATTGTTCCGACCAGAAAAACCTTATTTGCTGAAACATGAAATTTTCATTGCGCTCACGAAATTTAATGCATTCTGTTGCCTATTTGGAGAGAATACGGAACATTTCCAGCACAATGAGTGCCGTTGTAAAAGAAAAATAATGCGAGTTTTTATTACGCTCCGAGAACTGCAGGCTAATGAAATAAGCCTTAAAATGGGGAAAAGTTGATTAGTTTTGGTACAATTTTTGTCTGTGCTCTTTAAATCTCTAAAAATGAATGATAATTAGAGCACTTAACGCGAGTCATGGAGTTTCCGAGCAAGAGAACAAATACTAATATTAACGGAATTAATGCGATACTAATTTAAAGGCATTAGCTCGATTCTCAATCTTTGACAGGTTTTGCTACTTGGGATTTAATTGCAATTTTGAAATGACAACTGTCGACTAGCTATTTTACAGTTTATTCGAATCCGTCAAAAAACTGTCGCAATAGCAATCAATATTGTCATTCCAGATTGTCATTAGGGATTATAGAGAAAGACAGTCAATCCTCCGATCTTTTGTGCTGGTTTTGTTTGTTTGCTTATTTTATTAGTATATCATTTTCTATGACATAGCAAGGGTTATTGTATACCACATAGATTTAATGTTTTACTGGAGCCAACAGCAAAGAACTCTTGTTATTTCCTGGAATTCCTTGAGAAGAAAAACCTGAATTTACAGTATGCCCCAGTATTTGTCTGACCTGTAACATAATAAAGTTTGGAACAATAACTCAGCTTGTGGAAATAGTTTTTGACTATAACATAAGCTCAGTGTAACATAACTACAATAAAACAGCAAAGTTTAATGCAAGCGGTGAAATGCAGATTTTGAATTCACCCTCCTGTAAAGAAAACGGGCTATACTTTGCCCATTGCGTACATAATAAGCAATAAGTTTAATTGCAAACATCAAAAATGAATAGGTTTTGAGCTGTCAAAAAACCAATAATAGAGTGGACAAAGTATAAATATAAACATGCCTAATTAACACACACATACATACGTCACGATTTTTTACCATAAGGGATGACAGGGATGATATTCAATAGTCCATTACGCCTGAGTACATAGATAGTAGTATTAGTGGTTTTTCCATATTTCCATATGTTATGGTGGTGACTCGACAACATCGTTATTCATAAAACCAATTAATCAATGTAGTAAAATAAATTCTGAGTAACGATTTTGAAATAGGTCTATGAGTAGAATATTTTTAAAGATTTCCAAGTCACGTCAATGTTATTTTGGTTAGCTGGGAATTTTACCATTATTCATTTTAATGACGTTAACAAGGATTGTACATAAGGATTTTATTTGACCAAGTTTTGACCATTTTAGCTCTGCGTAATATTGTGACGGTTATAATATAATAATAGTTTATGTCGCTGATACATAATGGAGGGCACTAAAGCTCGAGGGTGGGTCTATGAAACGAGCTGAAGGCGAGTTTCATAATAATATCACTCGAGAGTTTTAATGCTTAATTATGTACAGTTACATACCCTAGTTTATCTACACACATATCATATGTTCTCTTTGATGTGTTTAGAAACAGCATGTTCGACCGGCGTTGTGGCATTGATCATTGCTCTGCACTTGTTTAGCTTGTTCAGTAGGTAGTACCAACTTCACAGAAAAACAAGGGGTGGCACGGAAGCGGGCGTTGGCGTTTGAAATTTGAATGTCATAATATGTCGAAATATTGATACATTATGGTCATAATTTATCAATATTCAGATAAGAAATGAGTTTTTACCAAGTAGTATATCATTATGCTTGTCGTAACGTGCGGTTTTTGGACGCAGTAAAAAGGGGTTTATGATACGTGTGTAGATAAACTATATTTAAAAGTGAATAATGATCTTAAAACGGAACGCTGTGGCTTGAAAGAAGATATGGTGTCAAAGATAGAGAAAGGTCAGCTTAGATAGTTAGCTTATGTTGAGAGGATGAATGAAAAGGGATTGATGCAACAGATCTATCCACTGATGTGAATGGAGCCGTCCGATGAGGATGCCCAAAAAGGTCCTACAAAGACCAAATTGGCGATTTATTATATGTAATGATGGGTCAAATTAGAAGTACCCATAAGCGAGCTTGTATGAACAGACTTATGAATGTTGTGGAAGCGAGAGATGAATGCCAGGAGGTGGAGGTCTTTAGTCTCTACATACCCCTCTTCCAGAAAATGCGTGAGGATATGTTATTAAAGGGTGTAAAACCACGAAAAGATTATTCCTTCAACAAACTACGTGGAGCTAATAGTAGAATATAAATTCCCTTTGCGACCATGATTCTAAGAAGATCTTTGTGGATAAATTACCACCGACCGTTTCCTATTACCAACCTTACCAGCTAATTAAAATTACCTGCCCAAAGTGTAATCCCACTAATTTGGCTCGCTGATTATGATTACACTAAATGCAATTCAGCGCCCGGACCGCATACAGCGTATGTGAGGTGACGAGTGTAATCCGCTGCCAATTGCCAATCAGCAGTGGTCTCGTAATCTTGTGCCAGATGGAGCGTGGCGGTGGCCAATTATGAATACGCTGCTCACTGCGGATATGAACCGAACTCAAAAGCATTTTATGTATGTACATACAGAATGATTTTAAAACCTCTAGCTATAATGATTGAATTACAAAATTTTAACATGCAATTTTACTTTGATCTGCCTTCATAGTAAAATATTATCGACGGTCAAAGCTTTCCTACTGGTGCCTAATAGTGTCGTTACCGCAGTTTCCGCCCGCGATCAGGCAATTGCAGGGGTGAGCCCAGGGGGGCGCGATAGGCAGAGCATCGTTCGCGGCCTACATATAATAGATATATATATATATATATATATAACGTCTCATGAATAAACACATAATGAGAAAATAGTTTGTTCAGAATCGTTTGCTTTAAAAAAAGCTATTAAGGAAAAGTATAAGATTTTAGTAAAACTCAAAAAATATGGTAATAGATCAGACGAACTAACCTATATGCTTTTGCGTGACAGAGTTAATCGCTTGGAATCGAGTTGTTATCAAAATTATATTCAGTCACTGAGGATGCAATAATAAAAAATCCTAAGCATTTCTGGAGTTTCATAAAAAATAGATCTCAATCTCTATCTATCCCAAGCTCGATGACATATAATAATACTACTTTTTCTAGTGGGGAGACAATTTGTAATGCATTCTCCACATTTTTTCAGTCTACTTTCCTTAACCCTACGAAAGGTTTTAATTCATCTCCCTCACTTAATACTACTGCCATTGGTCATTCAACTCCTAATAATATAACCACTGATTTAGGCAATATTTAGGTTAACCCTATAGAAGTTAAGATTTTGCTGAATAAACTAGAGACCCAAAAGCACTCGGTCCTGTTAATATCTCGTCGAAATTCCTTCTAAAGAGTTCTTCAACTATCGCCTATCCAATGGCTGCCTTATTTAGTAAATCACTTTCATGTAATATTGTTCCTAGCCTATGGAAATCTGCTTTTATAACCCCAGTCCATAAGAAGGATTCTAAAACGGAAATAAGCAATTATAGACCTATATCCAAACTATGCATTATTGCCAAAGTTTTCGAAACAATAGTTTATAACCAAGTGTACGGTGTCTTAAAAAATACATTTAGCCCATTTCAACATGGATTCTTGAGAGGAAAATCCACAGTGTCAAACCTCATACTCCTGAATGATTACATCACTGAAGCAATGGATAATGGTCAGCAAGTCGATGTTATATATACAGATTATAGTAAGGCGTTTGATAGAATAGATCATAATACATTGATAAATAAGCTTATTGGAACGGGAATACATGGTGATCTGCTGAGGTGGTTTTCATCTTATATCGATAATAGATCCCAGGTTGTCGTCCTCAAAAATTACGTTTCTAGTTGGGTCCCTGTTCCAAGCAGAGTCCCTCAGGGATCCCTGCTTGGTCCTTTATTGTATATCATTTATGTGGGAGATATCGAATCGTGTTTTAATTCATCAAATCTATTGAGTTTCGCAGATGATATGAAAATTTATTCTATTATATCATCTCATGTTGATGTGATTGCCCTTCAGGCAGATCGCTTAGAAGATTATTGCCGTATCAATAAGTTAGAGCTGAATCCTTCTAAATGTTTCGTCTGTACTTTTACCCGTAAATTCAATGTTCTTCACACAAACTATACTTTACAAGGCCAGGATCTTTCTAGATGTAATATAATGCGTGATCTCGGTGTACACCATGACTCAAGGTTGCTCTTTGATCGTCATGCTGATAAAATTGACAATAAAGCTTCGAAATCACTGGGTTTTGTTATGCGAATATCTAAGAGTTTTACTAATATCAAAACTATAAAACTATTATATTGTACATTTGTAAGAAGTAACCTTGAGTATGCGTCCCAGATATGGAACCCGAACTATGCCACTTATATAGATCATATTGAAAATATCCTAAAGCGGTTCCTGAGGTACCTATGTTTTAGAGTTAAAATTCCCTATAAATCCAATAACTATCTAAATCTCTGTAAACAATTTCACTTTTTACCTCTTCAAAATAGGCGGAATATTGCCGATTACCAATATATGTTAAAAATAATTAATAATGACATCGATTGTCCGGTCCTCCTGAGCAAACTTAAATTTGTTGTTTCACAGAGGTCACTCAGATTCAACCCTCCATTAAATGTGCCTAGCTAGAGCCTCAACTAACTATAGACACAATTCATTTATGATACGAGCAAGCAGGACTGTTAACTGTTTTAGCAAGTTGTTGGACATAGATATATTTCATGCCAATATTGCCAAGGCAAGGCGGTGCCTAACCCTTAACTTTTTTAGTGCATAGTTTCTCTCTTTTTTAATATGGTTTTTGTGTCAATATCTCACTGTTTGTTTTAATTGGCAAGTGTGACAAATATGATGAATGTTCCCATGTTTAATTTTTGCTCTATTTCTATAAGTGAATACCTGTAATTGGCTTTCTATTTCTATTTTAGTTTTTAAAGAAATTAGTTTATTAGCTGTTGGTTTTCCAAATTTTAAATAAATAAATAAATAAATCATGAGCTGATTTCCCTGATTTTAAATATAGGTCATATTTTTTAAGAAAAGCAGTTATTGTTGTTGCTCTCTCTTTGTAGTTAAGCTTACTTAGGCGGAACTTTGTAGTTTAAATGACCCCTGCCTAGACTCTGCTCATGCTCAAACGAAGCTCACACAGGTGGACACACAAAATGAAACCTGATTTCGTTTTCTTTACTAAGCAAAACGAAAGGATAATTTCGTAGGTACGCTTACTTTCTTCATCCGTATGGAAAAAAGAGACCTCTGCGTCGCGTAGAAAACATCGAGTGAGCGAGTGCAAATCACGGAAGGGGAAGAGCTAGGGGTGAGGGGTGCGGGGATCTCTTTGTTTGTGTTGCTTAGTCCGCCAACACACTGGTGCGCGAGCGCATGCTTAGCGCGTACCAAGCAATTTTAATTCGATACACAAATGTGGAACTGAGTTGCACAATGTAATAACAGTACCAATTGTGTGTCGGTGTACTTTGAACTGTTCGTGGTACGAGTGTTACAGCGACTACTACGGTACTTTCAAACAAACACAGCCCGTAGGTACAGTACCTACATTTGGAATGCATTAAACTCGCGAGCGAATGATAAGTACAAGTAAGTACAAAACGCTGGAAATTATCTAGCCCGTTTCATACAAGCCGAGGGAAGTTTCTGTAGCTCTGAGAGAGCGGGGACTCTCTTTAACTCATAGGGTAAGGATGAGGTGAGTAAAAGAGAGGTACCGCTCGCTCAGAGCCAAAGAAACTTGGCGCGAACTGTACGGTTAGTGAGGGCAGGGGGCGGGGAGTTCGAAGTGCTTATATTTTTGCGACTTTTTGTAGTTAGTAGGTACCCAACCTAAATTTTAGTTTTACTTCATTTTTCCACTGATTTATTTCTAAATAGGTACTCACTATGATGTTCCTATGGTAAGCTAACTAACTTAAAAAACTGACCTATCTTAAAAAGTGTAATGGATAATTTGATGGAACTCGCAGGCCACAGTAAGCACGCACCAGAGTTGTGAATTTGTCGGGAATGACACAACAACTTAAGTCTCAAATATTTTCTACAATATTAGGCAAATATTTGTTTTTTTCTTTCTCAATATTCTTTATTATAAAAAAATAAGTTCGGGTTACGCATTTATTCAATGACACTTTTTTTATTTTTTTTATTTATTTATTTATTTAAGGTCGCTCAAACAGCTAAGGTCATTAGCCACCACTATAGGGATACAATATTAAATCAAGTCGTAGTAGTTGATAAGCTTGAGAAATTTAACAGATTTTTTTGAATTATTTAAACAATCCTTCAGATTATTAGGAAGATTAACAGTTAATCGTTCTGTGTTATACATTGGACAATCAATAAACAATCACTACTACACCTTAGACATTTTTTCTTAGGTTCCTTAGTTATTAGATACAAATGAGTAACATAACAATGACCTATTCTTAATCTATTCATAACTACTTGGTCTTTTCTATTGTTTACATGGAATTTACTCTTTTCAAATACTGATTTTCTTATCTCATATAAAGCACTATTGTTATTTTTTACCCAACAGCTGTTCCATAATCTATTAATATTCAGTTTAAGGTATTTCTTAAGGTCTGGGTTATTAATAGTCGTATAATTGTATTGCTCATATCTCGCAGCGTTTTTGGCTGCGGTGTCCGCCCTTTCATTTCCGGGAATACCCTGATGACTAGGTATCCAGAATAATTCTACAACGCATTGCTTATCCATTAGATCTAGTAGGTTTTCTTTTATTAAATTAACCAAAGGGTCATTATTATTAATATTAGATATTGCTTTGAGGGATGACATTGAATCGGAAAAGATAATGTGTTTTTTTTTGCATTCGACTAGTCATTAATTACCTCTAGGCATTTTAGGATTGCAACGGCTTCGCATGTGAAAATAGATGCATAGTTTTGTAATCTGTACCTATATGTATCGTTTGTTGTCACGATCGCGCAACCGGTTCTACCCTCACAAACGGAGCCATCCGTATAGTATAGCATAAACTCTGGGTACCTATCTTTAATTTCATAAAAAAGGTTCTTATAAATATAATCAGGAGTGGAATCTCTGGGGTACTTGTAAGCTAGATCTAGGTTAATTTTAGGTTCGATTTTTGTCCATGGCGGATATGTGGGATGTTTACGTGGGAATACGGTAGGTAATTCAAAATTAATTTCGGATAGATATTTTTTAAGTCTAAGTCTTAAGGGGACGGGGAGAGATGGCAGTAGGTTGTATTCAATATCAGACGGTAGTGAAGTTTTCGAGAGAAATGACTTGTTATTGTTGGTTAAATGGTTAATCGCGTATGAAAGGCACAATTCTTTTCTTCGAAAAATTAAAGGCATTTCGTTTGCCTCAGCAAGGATACTGTTTACTGGGCTAGTTCTAAAGGCTCCTGACCTTAACCTTAGACAGGTGTTGTACTATCTAGAAGTTTTAAAATACTGGGAGAGGCTGAATCATAAATAATTGCACCATAATCGATTTTCTGTCTAATTAATGCTTTGTACGTATTTTTAATGCATGTGATATCTGAACCCCATTTATTGGATGATAAAAATTTTACAATATTCATTCTGTTATAACACTCGGACTTTAACTTTTTTATGTGGTTTACCCAATTCATTTTTGGACCAAACGTTAAGCCTAAAATTTTCAAATTATTAACTTCTTGAATTTTATGATTGTTCATAGTTAAGTTAATTGTACCTTTGTTTTTCCCTTTTTAATAGAATCATTGATTCTGTTTTTGATACCGAAAATTTAAATCCAGTATTTATACACCATTCACTAAGTTTATCTAAGGTGTTTTGCAAAAGTTTCTCAGTAGGTTTAAGATTGTTACTGCTACATAATATTGTTAAGTCATCTGCAAATAAACATCCCCTTACAGGTCGTTCTATAACATCTAGCACATTATTTATCGAGATCAAAAACAGGATAACAATTAAAACAGATCCTTGGGGGAGGCCATTTTCAGTAACGAATGGATCCGAGATTGTATCTTCAATTTTAACCCTTATAGTTCTATTAGTTAAAAAATTGATAACAAAGGAGAGGATGTTGCCTTTTATATTAAATTGTTCCAGGAGTGATATAACTCTGTGTTTCCATACCATCTCATATGCTTTTTCTAAATCTAGAGCGACAGCTACCACACTATTTTTGTTTGCAAAAGATGTTAGAATTTCCTTTTCTAAAAAGGATAAATGGTCTGAAGTTGACCTAAACTTTCTAAACCCAAATTGGTAAGGTGATAGAAGTTGATTATGTTCCAGGTACCATCTCAATCTATTACTTACAATTTTTTCAAACAATTTACAAAGATTACATGTAAGAGATATAGGTCTATAGCTTGCGGTAGTAGTGGGAGGTTTACCTGGTTTTGGGATAGGTATAACAGTAGCTTCTCTCCACTGATCCGGGAAGACTTGGTTTGACCAGATGTAATTATAAATGTCCAAGAGTCTTTCAAGAGCTACCAATGGAAGTTTTTTGATTAAAGTATTGGATATTTGATCAGGACCTGGACTTGAGTCTCCTAATTTATGTAAAATTGAGTAAAGTTCATGTAGAGTAATGGGCTCATTAATTGAATTACTATTATCTTGTAAATTAAATACGGTGTTTGCGCCTTCTATTAGGTTTTTATATTGTAAAAAGTCATTATTATAATTACTTGAGCTAGAGTTTTTGGCAAAAGCTGTTACTAATAATTCTGAGTTTATTTTTGGGTCACAACATAATTCCCCTTCATTGTTTTTTAAAATTATTGTTTGTTTTTTCTTTTTTGGCCGTTAATAGAATTAATTTTTCGCCATATGATTCATAGGGGAGTATGACTATTAATCGACGCTATAAAATTTTCCCAATCAGTTCTACTGCTTTCTTTAAATAGTCTTCTAGTTCTAGATCTATTTTTACGGTATTCTATTTTTAGTAATTCTTGATTATGTTGGTGTTCTTGCTCAAAAAGTTCGTTGTCCTGGTTATCTTGGTTCTTCCTTGATTCCTTAAGGTATTTTCTATAAGCTTTTTTTGTTTGCTTTGGTGACTTGGAAAATTCTTCATTCCACCATGGAACTTGTTTCTTTTTTAATTTTCCAGAGGTTTTTGGTATGTGTTTTTCGGCTGAACTGATTATTGTTTGATTAAATTTAATCACTACATCATTAATACGGATATTGGAAGAGAGATTCAATTTATCTAATTGTTTAATGTTACATTCTATTTCACAACGAAAGTTGGGCCAATCTGCGCTCTGATATTTCCAATGCTGTGGGATTTTAAGAGCAGTTGGGTTTAAATCTATTTGTAATGTAATGATAATAGGAAAGTGGTCACTGTCGTAAAGATCTTCAAATGCATCCCAATCGAAATAAGATGATATACTTCGTGAAGCAAGAGTTAAATCAATACTACTTGTATGGCCGTCACTGTTATTGAAGTGCGTAGGCTGGTAGGAGTTGAGAAGAATAATATCCTCATTTACATCTAATCAATCAGCTATCATTTTACCTCTCTGGTCACAGCGATTTGAACCCCAATAGAAATGGTGACCATTAAAGTCTCCCAATAAAACGAAAGGGATTGGTAGTTGTTTAACTAAATCATTTAAGTCATTTTCATTAAAGGGACAGCTGTTGGGTAAGTACAAGTTACAGATAGTTACATCCAGTGGAAATTTAATTCTTATCGCTATTACTTCTAGATTACTAATAATATCGATACGTTCAGGGAGTGTGTGAGGTTTTACATATGTGGCTACTCCACCACTAGCTATATTGCTGTGTGTACGTTTTTTGTAAAAGTAATCATAATTCTTTAACTTAGCACAATAATTGTTTTTAAAGTTGGTTTCTTGTATACAGAAGCATAATGGATCAACCTCGTTTAGTATAAGTTTTATGTTTTCAAATCTGACGTGGAACCCATTAACGTTCCACTGTAAAATTTTCATAAGGTAAAACTAACTAACTATATATTTATATTTATAATAAGGATTGTTACTGAGTCTTCCCCGAGTTAATATCTTGCAGTTTTCTGGAGTTTATTTCTAAATAGGTACTCACTATGATGTTCCTATGGTAAGCTGACTAACTTAAAAAACTGACCTATCTTAAAAAGTGTGATGGATAATTTGATGGAACTCGCAGGCCACAGTAAGCACGCACCAGAGTTGTGAATTTGTCGGGAATGACACAATTTCTTTATTATAAAAAAATAAGTTCGGGTGTATAAGGTTACGCATTTATTCAATGACACTTTGTTTATATAAGCTACTATTTTTTATGCTCTATAGGTGATTTTGAATCAGTATATTCCATATAGCTAGATCACCCTATACGTACAATATTTTTCATAATTCAAGATAAATTGCGTTATGAAGAGGAGGCCTAACTAAACAGTGGAAACAACGTGAAGCTGGATAGATACAAGATAGAAAAGCAGCAGTTTAACCGAATTCTCGGCTTTCAAAATTAGCCTACAATCATACCGATGTAAAACTCGCATCTTTGTCCATGAAACAACTCGTACGAGCGATAATAATAATCATAATAATACCTAGGACACCATTTACACACATTGATCTAGCCCCAAACTAGGATTCCCTGTATCTTGGGTACTAGATAACGTTACACATACTTATATAGATAAATATTATACTTAGATAGATAAACAACCATGACTAGGGTACAAACATCCGTTCTCATCAAACAAATATTTGCCCCCACCGGGACTCGAACGCGGGACCCTTGGCTTCGTAGGCAGCGTCACTGCCGACTCGCCCATTCGGGTCATCAACTAAGTAGATTAAAGTAAGTAAGTAAGTAAGATTAAACTTATGCATGTTCCAAGACAAATCCATAGCATACAACTCATCGTCCCAGACAATACAGCTTTCAGTGGAACAACAAGAGTGAATAAGACTGTGGAATAGTTCCACCGAGCGTAAGTTTGAATAGCCAAAGCAAACAAACGGAGTGGAGTGTACTCGGGGGCGGCCGCGTGGAACGACCTACGGGCAACCAGCACGGCCCTGTGATTGTGATATCATAGCGATGCATTTGAATACCGGAAACCTTAATAACAAACAAACTTAGGCTCACGCTTTTGCCCATACGGTATGGCACAGTGAGCAATGCTAAACTAAAATACGTACTACTTTTATTTTATTATTTTAAATATTAGGCTTTTTTGGGAAACTGATTTGAATATTTCGGGTAATGGATGTCTTATTATTTATTTAATAATTTTTAAAATAACACCTATCGTGGCTTTGACGTGACACCTCGGTTGTACTTTAGGCTGGTTGTTTCCGATTATAAAAAGAAAAACTATAATATCAATATTTGTTTACGTTCCGACTGTTATCTGCGTTATCGACCGACAGGAAAACTGTTGACACTTAACAGTTTTACATAACAGCCAACTTAACGACACGAAGGGAATTTGAAGTTTCGCCGTAGAGGACAAATGAAATACATAATGTTTTTTTTTTCGGATATTTCTGTAATCCTGTAATAATTTTTGATGAGCATAACGGAATTTAGTTAGGAACACAATTATCTCGATATGGTTTTCTCAGTTTAGTAAATATGTTTTTATTACATGGCCCATTAGTTAATACCTCAGTCAGTCACTTTTAGCTGATTGAATAAATTAACTATTTGTCGTACTCTACGAGGTGTATGCCAATTAGCGTGATGTGGAATAGCATATACCTCACTCGTAAGCAAATTACGCCACATATTGCACTGTAGCTCTAATAAGTAACTTATGGTATTCAAATTCTTTCAAATTCAAATTACATTCGACTTAAATTACAGTTGTGAAATAATCGCACTCCACTTATGCTGACATCTAGGAGTTTCAATCGCTTTTGAATAATTTACCAATCACAACACGAGTATTTCACAGCAGCTGTCTTTTTTGTGACATTGCTTGATTAAGCGATGATCTGAGTCATCAATTTTTCCAAAGCGTTTGTAGATTTCAGAATTACATGATAAGGCAACTGATTAGCAAATGTTAATTTCATCATCCTTAAAAAAACAATTTCAAAGAGATATAGACAGAAATTTCGAGATGTCAGAGAAAGATACTCAAGCTACTTCTTTTGATATTCTACCTAGCACCATTGTATTCTGTGGTTTGTAACACACTGAGTGGTCTTTCTCTTGTGGTCTATCTCATTGCCCAAAATGTATGGTTAGGTAAATAAATTAGGTTGCTCCGATCGGTTGCATAGTTAAAGTTCTTTAGAATGTCGCCCCTAACAACCCCGTAAAATATTCACTCCCCCTTTCTGTTCACCTTTCTTTTAAGCCCTAATTATGTATCGTGCCAATGAATTCCAAGGTTTCCCACCGAGTCGCACAATCACTGGTCATGGAAATCAAACAACAGGCAATTTTACCTAGCCCATATTGATGCTGCAACCAGCCATGTGGAAGAGTAGATTTGATCCCGACATGTCCTTGTGCCACATCGTCATTGGTCAAGTGAGCTGCACTGAACCATGTATGATGAACTGGTGAACAAAGGTTAATTATGATATTAATTTATTTAATGTCGCGCCGTTAGAAGGGAATTGCATCATTGTTATAGCCCTTCCAACTAGGATTTGGCATTCCAGCATTAGGATGGATGTGACAGCATGCAGTGAAAGCATATTGGGAAAAATCTGTAGACATAGGACTGATCTTACCAGAACACAGCGCGGTCTCATTTTCATTCAGCCTGCAGCTGGACAGGACCCATAGATTATTTAATTGGTTCGAAGCATGACGATAGAACTAATTTGTATCACTGTGTTTTTAGACCTAAACATGTCTTGCTTAGTTCAGGTTAATTGGCTGACCGAATAATGTGAAGGATAGTTCAGTAGGATTGAGCGTTCTAAAGATATGCCCTTTTTTATAAACGGTATTATTACCGTTACAAAATGATCATGGTATAGATCGCGAAAAACCCGTATAGAATAACAAACCACGACAGGCACAAAGTAATGGCTGGATACAAAGAATGGGTACAATTTATGAACAACGTTCACACGGAAGACGTACACTTCGAGTTAATAGCTAATAACTCAATGGAAACATATGCTCGTAACTCGAAAGAAAGGCACCTGTACGAGTATGTGAGTACATTATGCTGTGCAAGCTTTATATGCATTAAATACATTACGATATTCCACGTATTTTGCTGTAAATTTCTGTAATTATAATGCTATTAAAATATACTTTGACGTTTCAATAGACTAACCTCATGATGATTGTAAATGAAATAGCAGAATTTAAAAATATAATAATTCATTTTGAGAAATTGAACACAGCCTATCACCTGGGCATTACAGGAGCCTTATACCGTTAATGACGGCACAGTGAAAATGAAAAAGTTAAACTTTAGGTAGGTATTCATTATTTGGGGTTTGGATAATTTTGTTCACGCCAACTAAAATAGTAGAAGTTAAGGTGATTGCTTTGCTTGCATTAATCAAAGATAAATCGACCAAAAATTAGATAAATCAAATAAATGGATACCTAAAGTTGACCAACGTTGTCTTCACGCCATTGTCACTGAACCGATTTTGTATAACTACTCAAAAATTCAAGTCCTGGCCGCTAATTATAAAGGTAGTAAAGTGGCTAAAATTCTTCACAATTTGCTGAGGTATCTCGGTACATAGTGTTACCTATTGGATTTAATTTTTCAACTACCTTACATAATATGTAGTTGATCTAATTTGATTTCTTGTTCTTAGTGGAGAATTCATTGAAATTTAAAACGATTTTGTGTTTTCAGACAAAATTGTTTCAAATGAGAAGTGTTAAATAATATTTAATTAGTCTTTCAAAAATATTTTTTTCAAGATGAAGTGAGGACTTTATAAAGATCGAAACTAGTCGAAAAATATTTTTGGTAGCTGAAACGCTTATTCGAAGAAAGCTTAACAATCTGAAAAGTGAAAATGTAAATTTTGACGTAAATATCACGCCAACGACTCGGTATAACAAATTGGCCTGATTACCATAATAAACGTATATAATGGGATTTATTACCATAGTAAGTGTTAAATAATATTTTAGTGAACAATGTTATACTGATATCGTGAAGTAAGTTTGCTTTTATTGCCTATTTTGACTTAATTGTACACCTAAGTTAATCGTTGACCTCTAACAGTATCATTTTCTACTGCGGTTTTTTGCGCCCCATTTGCGTTTGATCTACTACATTAGCATAGTAAGTAGTGAATTGTGTGTGATATCCGAATAACCTGATCTTATTGGTACCCATACAATAAGACAACGTCATAACCCGACTACAGTGAAAGCGTATACATATATGTATGTTCATTTGTATCACCAGAACATCTAAACTGCATATCAGAAATTGACAATTGATGTATCGTTAGAACCGTCTTGATCATCCATCTTTTTGTGATCTCACACTTAATTCAATATGGCGTACTCTAGACGGCATAAACTTAAGGATTTCAAATAGAAGTTTTTCAATAGGGTCTTGTTGGGTTGCAAATATAAGAGCTTAATTAACACACTTCCATTTATGTTATTGTTTGTGTGTGTTGTTTTGTAAAGTTACGCCCGACTCAGGGGTGGTTATTAACATGATAAAGAAGCAAACAAAATATTAAGAATATTATTTTTTCGAGCCTATTATCGACTGTTGGGCAAAGACTAAGTAAAATATATAATAATAAATAAAAAAACATTGAAACACACCTAAAAATCATTAAATTGTGGTATTACTTCTTTCACTTCCTACTGCGCTCGTAATTTCGGGCAGTGGTCGTGGAGTTTGTGGAGCGGCAGCAAGTGTCCGCAAATTGCGATTACTTCAGAACGAATTGATAACGGCAATTTGTGAATCAAAATTATTCGAGGGAAAAATGTATTTTTTTTGTTTCAAGCCACACATAAACTGTCGTAATGTAACGTAATTTAACAAAAAAACACCCTGAATATTTACTAGTTACCCATCAAGACCCTATTGAAACACTTTATATGTATAAAAAGTGTCAATGAATAAATGCATAATGGGAAACTAGTTTGTTCAGAATCATGAGAGAGTCGATTTCACTGACTTTAAATAAATGTCACATTTTTGAAGTTTTATTTTTATTTTTGTTGCTTTGTCTATTTTTGTCTTTTGTAATACTTT
Organism: Argyresthia goedartella; assembly: GCA_949825045.1. NCBI lineage: Eukaryota > Metazoa > Arthropoda > Insecta > Lepidoptera > Argyresthiidae > Argyresthia > Argyresthia goedartella. The sequence continues at coordinate 22,155,222 of OX463810.1, forward strand.
ATTGCACAAAACAGTGAAAACAAAACAAATATGGAGGAAAGAACACGTGAAAAGGCGAGCTTATCTCTAACAAGATATTTCTTCCAGCAAACCTAGAATTGAAGGAAAAAAAAAGTAATCTAAAGGTAGCACTATTTGCACAACAATAAAAATGTTAATAAAAATAATAAACTACTTACCAATACACTACTAATATAATACTTAAAAAAAATGCTATACATAAATATGTAATATATACATAAACAGTAGATACAAATCTATACTAATCATGAAAGAGAAAGATGCTGTTCTTTCAAACGACTTTCAAAAGTGTGAATTGACGGACTGTCTCTAATGGAGCTGCGAAGTTTGTTCCAGAGACTGCTCGTAGTCTGAACCCATTCTCATATGCGGCAGTGTTATTATGCGGAGGTAAGTAGTCTTGTTTTATTCTTGTTTTTAAGAGCAGTATCCATATTGCAGAAAGTGGCTGTGTGATAATTATGTGTTTCTGCCACACTAAATAAGTACTATTGTACACATAGTTTAGTCAACGCACCTGGGGACGTACAGTACCCTCTATGAAGCAGCTTTGGAACTGAAGCCGGGTTACCTTCATATGTTGTTTAAAGCTCTGTCTACAGAATATCGCCGCCCGCCCGCCCACAACCAGGTTACGTATTAGGACCCTTAGATGGCACCACCAGTAGTGAAAATGGACAAAGTGGATAAAGTATGAGGTAATGATTTAAATGATATTTGCAAAGCTTTATGTGGTTTATTTAGTATGAAAAGATTGATTTCATCCACAAGCGAAATTTGATAGCGGTAAATATACACATACTTAATAAAACGAATATGTCTACAACGCCAGAAAAATTATCTACATCACCCGACGGTAAGGTAAGCGCATCGGGCATCGATAACGTAAAACAAAATGTCACACAAGTACTGAAAAACAGAAACGATCCTATCTATGTTTACAGCTTGAGGTAGTAGATTATCTCCTGCAAGACCCTTTTGCATTCTTAACAGCCGCGTGCCGTATTTCAGGCGACATTTTCAAACTCAATGGCTGGGTGGGTATGATTAATGGCATTACAGAAATATTTAGTCGCTTTACGTTAACAGCCGAGAAATCTAATGCCGGCTCTTAAGCGAATGTAATGTAACAAGAATGCTTCGTGTGGACGAGACTACAAGCACTTTTTACAAATCAACTAGGTGTTAAATTTTCACAACAATTGCATAATCATACTAAAGTTTGGCACCTTCTTCTCAAGTACTTCTAACACCCAAGTGTTATTCATACCTAGTAAGGAGGGATACCAAAAGGTTCAAAAAAATATTATTACTATGTGGAGTGCAAAAAAAGCCACATTAATTTGCCAGATAAAATATTTAAATTTTGATGTTGTCTTATTTTTGGTGAAACAAATAAATGATAAAATATCCTCGATAAAAACTAATAACAGTTCCCTAATGGTTTGTACCCTTCCGGGAACAAAAACCAATACAGTACAGAACGAGTGAGTTGAATATGCCGCGAATTAACATCTCCCACCTGGTACCAGTCATTTCCGGCACATCCTGTAGCCGCGAGATGTTTACATTCCGACAAACAATACATTCGTAAGCATATACCATCAACTGAAATCACGCCGACACAACTTTCGCTCTATCTCTGATCAAGAGACAGAGAAATGGTATGAAAAATTGGGCGACTTGCTGATGGTACAAATACGCAGGAAGATCACTTGTTTGTAATAAATGAAAGAAGCGAGATGATTTCGTTTGATGATTTCTACACCCAAGACAAGAAAATGTTCTTCCTTGCTCTCTTATATTTATTTTCTTGTGTAGCATTTCGTCATCTGTGCTAACTTTTTATGATAAAAGCAATCCACTTTTATTGAGGTAGTTTAATAAAAGGCTCCAAAGTTTCTGGGTCCATTATTAAAACTTCATACATAATCGTAAAATACGTAAAAGCCCTTTTCATTTCATTCATTCATTGTTTTGTGTTGCATTAATACTATAGGTAGTTACATAATATCTATTACATTTCCGGTGGCTTCCCATTTCTATATCCTAGAAATACATAGTTAATATTACCTCAGTTATAGTTCCTCACGCTCCATGAGAAGTCCGAGCGGAGCAGTGAAATAAAATGTGTTTACGATCATTTCTATCTACATTTGGCTTTGCCTTTTGGTAGTACGTAGCAAAAGACGTGCGAGTGGCTAAGTAATTACATAATTATCAGTTGTTAAAATAGAAAGACTTATATGATAATAATAGATTGAGGTACGTTTACTTTATAATAATAATAATAATACCTTGGACACTATTTACACACATTGATCTAGCCCCAAACTAGGATTCCCTGTATCTTGGATACTAGACAACGATACACATACTTATATACATAAATATTATACTTAGATAGATAAACAACCATGTACTTTTTACTAAAACATAGTAAAAAATTATATCAAAGTAAAACAACGGAAGGCTATACTTACTTACTTCTTTTAGAAAGACAAATAGCTATCGTGTTTTAAGTTATATAGTCATATTATTGTTTGTGTACCAGGGATGAAAAAGGCTACGGCGAATTCACATTTCACAATTCTTTATTGCACAGAACATTAAAACAAAACATTTTACAAGAAATTAAAAGGCAAGGCGAGCCTATCTCTCAACAGAGATTTCTTACATTAAACCTATCAGGATAGGATACATATAAACTGAAAAGGGTAGTCTAGTGCAATTATAAAATTACTAAATACCAATAAAATATAATACTTATTATAAAAATACATATAATAAAAGAAAAAGTAGATAAAATAAAAATAAATAAATAATAATAATAAACAGATAAATACAATTACATACTTACTTATATATACAATACCTATGATGAAAGAGAAAGTAAGTGCTCTTTCAAGCGATTCTTAAAGGAGAAGAGAGTGGGACTATCCCTAATAGTGCAGGGAAGTGCGTTCCACAGCCGAATGGCCCTCAGCCTGAACGAGTGCTCGTAGGCGACGGTGTTATGCTGCGGAATACATAGAAGAGACACCGTGTGAGATCTCCGTTCCTTGCCTCTGGAGAAAAGGAACTCAAAACGTTCACGAAGGTAAGAAGGATATCTGGGATTTCTCAAGATGTTAAAGAGTAAAGCCAATATGTGGAAATCACGGCGAAGACGAATCGGGAGCCAACCCAGTTCCTTGCGATACTGCGAGACGTGGTCATACCTGCGCAGCCCGAAGACGAACCGAATCCCGAGGTTTTGAAGTCATTCGAGTTTATTCAGTTGTTCTTCGTTTGCACTCACCCGCATAGCAAGCATCGGCATAGTCAATTAAAGGAAGTAGAAGGGACTGGGCTAGAGTGACTTTAGTGTGCCGTGGAAGGAAGTATTGTAATCTCCGAAGAGAGTGAAACGATGCAAAGACTCGTCTGCTGACCTCGGAGACATGGGGCGACCAAGACAGCATGTTATCGAATACAACTCCGAGATTTTTAGCTTTATCGCTGTATTTGATTATGGTTCAGTCAAATATTAGAGGAGCGATTTGAAGTTGTTGTAACAGGTTAAGAGAGCATCTGGTTCCCAAGATCAAGGCCTGCGACTTGCTCGGGTTGACTAGAAGCCCATACGAGAGGGCCCATTTCCGGATATTCTCGAGGTCAGCATTCAGAGCCTCCACAGCCGGAGTCACATCACGCGGAGAAAAATGCCGGTATATTTGGAGGTCATCTGCGTAAATATGATATGAAGAAGTAAGTAAAGGATTAAGGAGATTCATGGAGGAAAGATAGGTGGATAATTGAGTGTGTACAATGGATTCAAGGACTTTGGAAAGGATAGGCACGATAGAAATAGGACGAAATTCTTTGTAGGTAGGGTTGGATGTTTTAGGCAGAGAGATCACGAGAGCACGTTTCCACTGACTAGGGAAGTGACAGTCAGAGAGTGAAGCATTAATTATGTGAGTGATAACCGGCAGCAATTCCCCAAGAACAATTGTTAGCATTTGAGAGCAGATTTTGTCATTGCCCACGGCTTTTGATGAGATTGCTAGCACTGCTTTCCTGACTGCAGCGATTCCAACATGACGTAGATGAAAAGGAGAGTGGCAGGAGACAGTCCTGGAAAGCAAGTTACGGAGTGTGGCATCCTTGACAGATGGATCCATCTGGACGGGGGGGACAGCAAAAAAATTATTGAGACCGTTAAGGTCGATGTTACCAACAGCCAGGTCCTGGGACTTACCAATGCCAAGGGTCTTCAGAAATTTCCAAACTTGTGCAGGGGCGTAGCTCTCGATACATTCAAATATATGACGGCGTTTGGCATCTCGACACAGACGGGAGCAGCGATTACGAAGTCTTTTGTATGCTAAGAGATTTTCGTCGGTCGGATCCTTTTTATAATTAGTCTTGGCACGGTTTCTTTTAGCCATCAGACCCTTGATGGTATCAGTAAGCCATGGAGCGGGAAGGTGTTTTACTTTAACCTTCTCAACAGGAGCATGTTTGTCAAACAAGCTCAGGACAATTGTGTTAAAGTTCTGAACCTTATCATCAACGGACTCACTACCCAGAACAAGGGACCAATCTATGGAAGAGGTGTCGGATTTAAGGGAAGTGAGATCAATACCCTTGAAACTACGAAGTTCAAGAAACTTAGCTTTACGCTTGGGGGGCCTAATGTTATAGGATAGGTAAATTAAATCATGGTAGGAGAAGGGGGCACTGAGTTGACCATGTACGGCAACCTTAGTGGGGTTAGATATTATCATCAAGTCAAGAAGAGAGGGGGTACAGTGAGGCTGAAAGTGAGTGGCATCGAGGGGAAGAATGTGTAAATTCAAGGAGTTAACAATGGATCGCAGTTTGTCTGATCGAGCATTGTTTTTAAGGAGGCAGGTGCAGACAAGAATTCTGATCAACGAAGGCATCGAGAAGATCAGCGTAGCTGGCGTGAATGCTCTGGGCATTAATATGGACGATGTTGAGATTAAAGCCAAGGGTCGAGAACACGCGTTTCAGATTATCAGACAAAGAGCCATCCGCCGACAACCCACCTCCCGCACTAAGAGAAACGTCGCTATCAGGGCTAGAAAAGAAGCTATCATTAAAATAGTTTAAGGTATTCATAAACTATATAGGTATACATATAAATAACAAAAAAAATAAAAAAAATAATAGGATCTACTTTAAAATACTTTTCGTTCTAAGCCTGAACTCAGTCTTTCACTGGGCATGCTGGGAAAGAAATCAAGATTAACAGAAATCAACTTGCAATAATTATACAGAAAAAAAAAAACACAAACAAACAGCAAAAGAATATAGCAATATCGAAATCTCTCTATTGCGTTTCGTTACGCGTAATACGGAATGTTTGTACAGAGACATGACAGTAACAAGATAAAAAAAAAAACTCGCTGTCAAAAATGACAGATGACAGTGGTGGATTCAATTATCAAGAAATTAATAAATACATGAAGGTCGGAGGAGAAAACAAGAGAAAAAAAAAAGGAAAAACGTGCATTCTTCACAAGAAATTGTAAACACATAACCCATAGCGCGCAGGCATAATCCGACCAAATGACGGAGGCACTTCGGCGAACTACTTCTTAGCCGCCCCCGTCGTCGATCCACCTCGGCCTCCGCGTGTACGCTTGGCAGTGGTGGCAGGGGCCCGCGCAGTAGCAGCAGGTGCAGTCGATGTGGACGCAGGGTTGCTCGCTGCCCCGGATTGAATTCGCCAATTCGAAATATTTGAAAAATTTATGGAGAAAGCCCGCACTAAACTATGTAATTACAAAAAAAGCTTAACTATTTGTGGCGATTTAAATGAAGATTTACTTGTGGATATAACAATGAAACAACGATTAATAACTATATTGAAATCATTTTATTTTTGTCATGTATGTTTGAGTCGACTGGAATGACACTTACCAGCCAAACCTGCTTAGATAACGTTTTCTGTGATTGTGCATTCACAAGTTAAACTGCGAATATATAACAAATAAATGTAGCCCAATAATTTCCTCACCGAGGGGCACAGGCCTTTACCCGGATACGAGTAAGATTAAGCCATACTCCACCACGCTGGCTCAGTGCGGGTTGATGGAGGGGAATTACGACCTCTACCACGTAGCGATAGTAGCCGGGACCTACAGCTTAACGTGTCATCCGATACACTGAACGTCCGATAATGTTTTTAGAATAAATACATCATCTCATTGATACACGGTCAGGATTCGAACCTGCATCGCCTGTGTGAGAAGCAAGCGTGAAACCCATTAGACCACGGATTTCTATTAAATCTGTGATAGCTTGCTTGCAATCTGATCACAGCGGTCATATTGTTTTATTCTAGTAAGGCTAAACCTGATCCATTATTTTGTAGGCTAATTACTAGAAATGTATACAAAAAACCTATGTATGAATTTGCCAGCTCTTAACTTGTGAAAAGAACCCGAATAACATTTATTTATTAGACTTCTTTAACATTATTGAAATAGAATTTAATGAAAAAATAAAATAAGAAAGTGAGTGACAACAGCGGTAAATCAAAATTTAATGACTGGGCAACTTTTATGATTTCAAAAAGTGGAGTTATATTGATCTTTATGAACAAAAAACATATAACTTTGACAGAAAATTTCTGTTAGGAATTTTTATATATTATTCTCAAACTTTTAAGTTGGCTTGTAGAAATGCAAAAAATGTACACCGTTTTATGTTTTACATTTTATTAAAATGGCTTGAGGTTCAAAATGGCGGTGCCCGGTCCAGGGCTTAATAGAAAAATACACAATTGAAACAGTAGAATGAAAATGGTTTGGAAAATAACAAACCGTGAAACTGGTAATTTATACCTGGGGACAATGATTTTTGCTTAAAGGTATGTGATGATGTTATTACATCTCGTTTCTACAAACTCTCGATGAGTCAGAGGCGCCAAAAATATGATCTTCGTTCATATTGGGCGCCCCTGACTCATATGAGCCCGTTCCTACCTAACGGGATGATTCCAGACCGTAAAAATAGACGATTGTATATGTAATGTTCCTACCTAACGGGATGATTCCAGGCCGTAAAAATAGACGATTGTATATGTAATGTTCCTACCTAACAGGATGATTCCAGACCGTAAAAATAGACGATTGTATATGTAATGTTCCTACCTAACGGGATGATTCCAGACTGTTAAAATAGACGATTGTATATGTAATGTTCCTACCTAACAGGATGATTCTGGACTGTTAAAATAGACGATTGTATACGTAATGTTCCTACCTAACAGGATGATTCCAGACTGTTAAAATAGACGATTGTATATGTAATGTTCCTACCTAACAGGATGATTCCAGACCGTTAAAATAGACGATTGTATATGTAATGTGATGACCTCTGTGGCACAGCGGTTGTAGCTCTGTCTACCATGCGAAAGGTCCCGGGTTCAAACCCCGGCTGGGGGGTAAAGACAAAAAAGGCCCAGGTCTTGGTTGTTTATATCTTTGTGACGTCGCTGTGTCTAGTTCCCACGACACAGGGTATCCTATTGTGGGGCCAGAAGCAATGTATTTGCCTGTATGCAAATCTTTATGTTTATCTTTATCAGTGATGAGCTCGAGATATTCTGTGGAGTATAGGAAGGAAGTATTTTAGGACCGGTCCTTTCCCTGATCTTCATCAATGGCCTATGTAACATATCCCTCAAAAACGGCTCCATTACTACTTATGCCGATGAAATGGTACTCTTATTTAATGCCAATACATGGACTGATATAAAAATCATAGTGCAGACGGGCATTAACAGCATATAGGACTGGCTTGGGGTTAGTTCTTTAATTCTAAATACCTACAAAACTAGAAACATTTTTCTGTAACCTCAATAAACCAACCTCAAATAAATTCAATTATTAATGCCTATTTCTGTAATTACCCAACAACTGTTCAAATCGTTTATGCCCCTGTATGTGTATTACTCAAACTAACAACATATCTAGATATTACTCTTGATAAATATTTAAATTTCAAAAGTCTTATTGACCTCTAGGCTACGTTAAATTATGTATATTTTTAAATCTATCAGAAATTTTGCTGCTCCCAACATAACTAAAATGACATATCACGCACTATACTCTATTTGCCGAAACAATTTAATAGAGCGTTGTCCCTTTTTCACACAAAAGACAATGACAAAAAATTGCTAGTGGGCGTCAACCAAACTGGTTAGAAGTAAAGGCGCATTCGTGATACGCCCACGTTTTGTACTCTCAACTCAACATTTTTCTGTTTTGAGTAAGAAGAAAGTTAGGAGGTGTATCACTAAAATAAATATATGTATTTTACTAACAAAAAATACCCGATTTCATATTAACCTTAATTTGGAGCTTTTTTCTAATCTCATATAATACATACATACCTAATACATGCATACATATGCTCGTGCTTTATATAGGCAGATAATAAAGTACACACAATAATTATACGTAATTTTAGTTAGATAGTTAATCTTTGTTAAACTCAATTAAGGCTCGTTTACGTCTTCTTTCCACAGAATCATTTCTGCTTATTAACTAAGCCATCTTCAACTTATAGTCGACTAATCCATTAAACAAGCGCCAACATGTCAGGTATGCGCTCTCTCACAAAGTCCAATAAACGATATGAAAAAGTTATCAATTGCAACATGAACAAACTAAAAAATATCTCGCACTGTGAACACAGTCTTAGCGTCGTGCCTTTATCAATCAGATGCCAGTGAATTTCTTTCCCATTAACTTGTTTCAGCAAATAGAGTAAAGCGTAGTCAATTCTCACATATTGTATCCCCTGCTGGGGTAACGCAACATATAAAAATCCCTTGTAATTGAAAGAGGGTTTCCAAACGTAGCTGCAAAACACCCAATCCACTTCTCACATCCGAATTGTATAAACATTGTGCTGTTCTCACCGTTAGGCAACATTTTATACTAAACACAAACCTTCTACAACACTATATCACACCATAGGACCCAATCATGAAACGTCGTAAAGATCTAATCTGTGATATCCCCTTCCATAAGCTGACCTACACAACACGTCACAATACCTACCTATCTTTACTATAATCTTAAAAAAATACCCTTTTACCACCTAACATCCCATGAAGGTATTGAAAGAAAAGGCAGTTGCAGTTTTATTTATAATATTTCCAGTGGTTCATCCAATTAACTTTAAGAGGTCGGGGGTGTGATGGGGGGAGTGGAGAGGGAAAAGGATGGGGAAGGAGGGGAAGTTCATTGTAGCAAGATCACAAGATCTTGGAGCAAAGCGTCGGTGATCTGGCTGCAGCTGAAACCAGTTGATGGCCCGGCTGTCTGCGACATCCACTAGGACGTGCGATGATTGCGTATCTCTTACTGTGTGATGTGTGTGTGCTGATGTACATCAGGCCAGAGCCCATAAGAAATATGACCCCGCACCACATGGCAACCAAGGCTCTCAGAATGCGCCCGATGACAGCAACAGAACTCAGCTGTCCACGAGCGCATTCTGGGCGACATTGTGACAGCTAAAGCAAAATTTCCCTCTTATTAAAAGAATCCCTCGTGGCGCAAATACATGTACACAATACACTCGATACGACAGGCCGTTTTTAATCATGACGGCCCAAGTTGGGAACAGTTGCTGACGTTTGCATACCGGACACTGCTTGTAGATATGGACAGAAGTTAATAAAATAGCTCCCTAACTCAGTGCATAAAAAATAACTGCAAAAAACAACCTCAAAACAAATCAGGCCAAACTTATTTCACAACATATATGACCATAACAATACTTCTCGGACGAAATTCAACATAACGAAAATAATAGAAAGAAAAATCAGCGACGGAGACTTAAAGGGGGCTGTTCAACTTCTGTTCTCAAGTGACGCTATTGCCCCTGACTCAGCACATTCACCAGCACTTCACCTCCCTGATTCCCACATCCCACGATACAACCGATGATTTCGCAGCTGCGGTGATGTCCTTCAGGAGCAGCTCTGAAGGCGGCCTTGACGGGATTACACCTCAAAACTACAAAGACCTCATCTGCGGAGCCGTCGGGGACGTCAGACAGACTCTCCTGCCAGATATGCCTCAGCTGACGAACCTCATGTTGTCTGCATAGGTATACTAGGGCATAACAGATGTGCTCTACGGAGCTAATCTGTGTGCCCTTATAAAGACCGCGCTATATTCCAATCGGTACAGCTGGGTTTCGGTAACAGAGGAGGCTGCGAGGCTGCCGTGCATATTACTCGCACCTTTCTTGCTAATGTAGGTGGACGTGAAAAACGCCTTCAATTCGGTAAACAGAGCTGCTCTGCTATCCCAAATTAAAGAGACACACGATCTATTTCCGTGGCAATATATTTATATAACATATTTATGTGGCAATGTTACAGTCAAAATTCTAAATTAATCTTCAGGAAACACCTTCTACATTCGGCCGTTGGCTGTCAGCAGGGCGAACCACTCGAACCGGCAATATTTAGTTTGGCTATCCATCCGATCATTACCAGCCTAAATTCCAAATTCATCATGTGGTACCTAGACGTCGGGGTAACAAAGTTACAGTGCTTACAGTATTTTGTTCCCGCAATTTTTGATGTCTTGCATTGTGAAATAAGCTTACGGTAGCAACCTGAACAGCATTTCTTGTAAGACGTTCGGTCTTCTGGGTTTTCAATCTTTTCGAAGCTGTGATTTGTTGTGATGTGATTGTGTGTGTGATTGACGACCTGAATGGCCGAGTCGGCAGTGACACTGCCCACGAAACCAAAGGTTCTGGGTTCGAGTCCCGGTGGGGGCAAATATTTGATTGATGAGAATGGATGTTTGTACCCTAGTCATGGTTGTTTATCTATCTAAGTAAATATTTATCTATATAAGTATGTGTATCGTTGTCTAGTACCCAAGATACAGGGAATCCTAGTTTGGGGCTAGTTTAATGTGTGTCAATAGTGTCCAAGGTATTATTATTATTATGTGTTAACTTCCTGATCCTGCTGCAGATGTTGATGGTCTGTTATTATTTGTTATAGCAAGAAGAGTTTTTATTATTTGTTCATGTGCCGACAACATGGTAAGCTTTTTTTGACCAGTATCTTTTCAGACTTCGTTGTAAATAAAGTAGGCATTTATAACAGCAATCAATATCAAGTCTAGGGAAATCTTTTAGTACCATACCAAGGGTTTCCTTGAAGGATTATTGTAGCTGCTCAACTGGTCTGAAACTTTGATTCCTTTTTAACCTTTGTTGTACTCTTAAACAATTTCAGGATTGAGTTGTGGTCTTCGCCCACAACTCATTTTCATTTCTTTTCCTTTCAAAGTAGAAAGAATTAACACCTCACGTTTGTCATGCCACTTTAGAACAGTGATATTGCATGGCTGCAATCTCTCCTTTTTTCAATTTAGAGCTCAGAACAGTTTCTGGTAAGCCCTTTCGTTTTCTATTTACTGTACCAAGAAGATCAGTGCAGCGACTTTTCAAGAATTGAGCAAGTGGAATGCTGGTACAAAAATTATCAGTAATGACCAGTCTGCTTTCGTCTAGCAGACTTTTAGAAAGACGACCAACTATACTTCCTGACAAATCTAAATCAAAAACTTTTTGACTTTGACCACAGTGTATTTCATCAAAACCGTCTATGGTGCATAATTTGTAAATTTTTATTCCATATTTGCGAGCTTTTGTCGGTATATACTGTCTGAACAGGAGCTGTCCACGAAGGTGCACCATCGATTCATCAACGATAATAATTCGTCCTGGCGTATATATTGTTCGAGTATTTACCAAAATCAGGTATACAAGAGGCTTTATTTTGTAAAGCCTATCTTGGCACTTCTTGGAGCCTCGTTATCAGCAAAATGCCAATATTTTAGTCAAATGGCGAAGCGGTCATATGATAACTTCACGTTATGTAGAAGTGGGTGAAAATACAGCTGATCTTTTTCCAATAGCATTCAAGTGTTGGGAATTTGACAAGACCTGTAAATAGCATGCCAATTAATTTTAGCATTTTATCTTCTGTGACGTCTGGCCACCTCTATAAGTGACTAAAATCTTGTGGAGCTGTCTCTTTTAGACGCCTTGCGTAAATATTCGTCTTTTCCACCAACGTACTGTATACCCGTTTATCGTGAAATATGTGTGGAGTTGACTGTCAGAAAAAACTTTTCGTAGATGACATTCGCATCCCGACCGGGGAGGCAGAAATGGGCCTTGAAATCGGATTTTGTTTTATTTTATTTTCTTAGTGATTTATTTATATATTTATTCATGTAATTTATAGAGCTTCTTGAGCTGATTCAAACTTTTATTGCATTGTAACTACGGCTGAGAGTGAGCGGCCGACGGCTTTGTTTCCTTACAAAGACACGCCGCGCTAACTAGCGATCTGCCAAATATGCCTATGTATTTCAGTTTTCAATTCCCTTCGCCATTAAGTTTAGTAGCAATGTAACCAGTGTAACTAGCTTTTGAAAATCGTGTGGGGAAAAGTTAAGGAGAAAAGATCATACATAAGCACTAGTTTGTGGGATTCCCGCTCCGGTACCTATCACTCTGGCGCCTTTGTGTGGCGCGCCCGTCTCCGGCTGTAAAGGGTTTTATTTTGCTTCCGTTGCAGCATTCATGTTAGTCCGATCTCTTTCTAACCTATTCGAATTGCACATGAAAGAACAGGCTAAGTATATAATGAATGAAAGGTTTTATACTCTATGGTCACTCATTTCTCAATAAAACTGACTTCTAACCGCTTTGTCTTCGCCTGTCGCCTTTTCTGCGATCGTCACGCCTGACGAGTTTGTAGGTACTTAAATTCCCGCTATCTTATTTTTTGATAGCGGGGAATTATAATCTGAATCTCGCAACCGCATATTGCATGTGCCCATTTTTTGTGACAGTTGGCAACTGTGCACGACAGTCAACTTATCGGCGAAGGGAATATAAAGTTGAAATGGACACCCACAGTCCTAAGGCGAGACCTGAGAATTGCGGTTCTGTGCGTACACAGTCGGAAAACAGCAGGTCAGCCAAGCGGGTACTTGACAAGAGTACACCACATTGACGACACTTACATAGACACCTCACACACTCCTTCGAAGTCTTATACGGATGGAAACACTCACACAAACGCATTTCTCAGGTCTCGCCTTTTGGATTGTAGTTGGCAGCTCACTGTCAGCCGTAATGAGAACAAAGCCTTAAATTTTATTATAAGTGAGTTTGTATATATACTTATTCTAGTCATGGATCAGCCACAACCAATCCTCTCAGCCAGCTGTTGGATATGGGTGAAGTATACCAACCAACCAACCAATTATACGCACGGTGTAAGAGCGATATTACGGCGAATAATCTCACTAATGACCCCATTTCTATCCGTTCCGGGTTATACCAGCGAAGCCGAGACTCCGTGAAACGTTGAACAGTGCTCAGTATTCAGGACACGAATTATAAAAAGCTAATTTTACACTTTGGTGGGAGCAGGCTTAGCATCAGCCAATAAATTGTGGCGGTGCTCGTCGTCACGTTGAGACCTTCGTAGAAATTAAGGTACCGCGGACGATGGTGACACTCAACTATATCGGACTCTCCTCTCATCATCTTGCTTGCTCAGCCCACTTGACTCACTGAGGAGCAAAGGCGCCTCTTCTCTATCCAATCGTCAGGGATGGTTTCTAACGCAAAGGTTTAGCAGAATTTAAACACTTTTACCATAATCTTATTTAGGGCTACGGCAGTGCCCCCGCCAAGACGAGGAAAGAGAAGCGTAAGCACTACTACCTTTTCTCGAAGCGCGTCGTCGCTTTTTTGAACCCTCAAACGGGTTTCTCAACAGTGGACTCATTAAATACAGAAAGTTTCAATTGTACTCTTATACTATAGATTTTATTAATATCTAAAAATTCCCGATTTCGTCACTGACTCACTCATGACCATCAAAATTCTTAGGGGGACTTCCTGAAAATCTAGAAAGCTGAAATTTCGTATGTGAGCCAGTATTACAAAAAAGTATTACAAACAAAAAAAAAACTTGGAATTTTTTCCCCCCAAACCCTTAAACTAGGGGATGGAAGTTTGTATAAGAATTCCCCAAATTTTGATGCTAGAGGTTTGAATATTGATATAGGGAGTCCTTGTTATAAGAAATAAAATACCTTTTTCAGGATTTTTGGTAAATCACCCCCCTAGGCTTTAAATTAGGGAATGGAATTAAGTGCTCGCAAAACGCCTAATATATACCCGCTGTTATTGATGTGTGATGATGAAGCAAATACAGTGCAGGTATGCAATCATCATACATATACTTCAAGGGCTTAGTTTGAATAATGCTCATATTGATATTGGGTCATCCATGTTCTCTTATAGGCTTATGTAGCAGTCTCTAGAGTGACTAATTTTCTAGGTATTTACCTTATAAATATTGAGTTTAGTGGTATTAAAGCACAACAGTCAGCTATAGTCGAATATAATCACCTAAAAGCCAATTAGTGCCCTGATCTATCACTTATTATAAACAGTAAACCAACAAAGAAAGTGAGTGGGCTATGAAAAAAAGCACCTCTGATGTGCAAGAAATACACCCCAAAAAAAGAAAGAAAATTTAAACAAAATAAAAATAAAATATCTTAAGCAACTTACAGAAGTCAGTGAAGTGAAGCCTGGCTCTACATGAGATCGGATAACTTTGTGACAGTGCGAGACATATGGTCTTGTCTTGGCAACATTTTACATGAAAATGTTTTTGGTGGGATATAATGTTCTCTTAACGTCTATGCGTAGATGTAGGTGATCTCTATCTACTCCTCGTGGATTGACGATTCACTGTTAAATGCTCACATTGTTTTTATTTTATTTATTTTGCCCGTGTTGCATTATTATTATTTTTTAAAACTAAGTTTACGGAGCGATCACAGAAACCTACATGGTATATGCGTGATCTCTGTCGCTCGTGCTAAAGTAGTGAACCAAGTGATGCGAGTCTACTTTAGAAGAAATTTCATAAGGCAGCATCTTGATATTGTTGAGTTTTCTACGGTCGGTATTTTCTGTATTGGAATGAGCCTTAGATCAGTAGAACAGCACTTGAAATGCCTTGCAATGGCACAGAAGTGAAAAACATGATCAAAAAAAATAGCCGAATAGAGAAACCCCTTCTTTTTGATAAAGTACACTAAAAATGCAGGCGCAAAAGAACCCTCCAAAAATACAAATTTGTAACACACTTCGTCTGCTGCTCTAAAACGTTCTCAATCACTCAGCGTGAAATAAAAAGATCAGTGCCTTTTATTTTGGTCCTGAGGATGATTACGTACGTAATATAATTTTGCAGATGAAGTCAAAAGTTGTAGCCAATCTTTGACAAAAGAACCCTCCAAAATATACAAAGTTGTAACACACTTCGTCTGCTGCTCTAAAGATGTTCTCAATCACTCAGCGTTAAATAAAAAGATCAGTGCCTTTTATTTTGGTCCTGAGGACGATTATGTACGTTATATAACTTTGCAGATGAAGTCAAAAGTTGTAGATAATCTTTGAGACGCTTCTGTTCGGAACCAAACGTAGATCGATTTAGTAGTAGATGTAGTCTTTGAACGCACCCTTCATCTTTTGTCTATGAACGGGTTGGAACTGTCACTTGGACAGAATAGAAGAAAAATGAGATTGTAACCGAGATTCCGCTTTCGCGTCTGTTGTTCATCACACGTGTCAGAGGGATTTTTCCAAACTTTTGCCTAATAATTGGCTCCCCTTGAGTGGAGATTGTGTTTATCTGGTGGTGGTTGTTTTGTTTAACGAGGTAAGTAGTTTTTGTGTGTCTAGAGCCCTCCATGTCTTCGGACATGGAGGGTGAGGGATTTTCTCCCCCGGCGGACCCTGGCGGGACGGATGAGAACTCCCCCCAGATCCTAAATCAGAACGGTAAAAGGTCCTATCCAGGGGTCGACAAAGAAAATGATTCTTCAGCTAAAAAAACTGTGACGGCTCCGGGATTGCAACCGGCATCCGTGATCACCACCTATACTCATCCCAGCCTGACGGGGGATCTCGTTAGGTCATATAGTGAGGGGGACATTGGCCTATATGTAGTATTAGTGGAAAGAGAGGCTGATAACTCTGCAACTTCATTCAATCCACTGAAATTCGGTCAACTTCTATTCAATCTAAACATAAAAAACATAAAAAAGGATGAAATTAAAAAAACCGGTACAAATAAAATGTCTGTGACATTCTCAAACTATTGTGAGGCAAATAAATTCCTAATAAACCCGTTACTTAAAAAAAAAATACAAGGCCTATATCCCTACATATGCAGTATCCCGAATGGGCTTTGTAAGGGGTGTCCCCGTGGACATGCCGATGGATGAGTTTGTGGAGTCAGTGGATCTTCCAACAGGATGTGGCGAGATCCTGAAAGCACGCAGATTGAATCGCAAGCAGTGGCTGGATCATGTTGCTTCTTGGGTTCCTACACAGTCTGTCGTGTTAACTTTTAGAGGCCAAGTCTTACCTGAAAGAATTTTCTCCTACCACACGTCCCTGCTAGTTGAATCATACCAATTGCCCACAATTCAATGTCATCAATGCCTTCGCTTTGGCCATGTCAAGGTTCAATGCCGCTCTAAACCCCGTTGCTTCCGATGCTGTCAGCCCCACCTAGGTGAAGATTGTACAGAATTGACTACCGACCCAACATGCATTTTCTGTTCAGGCAACCATGTTGCCACAGACAAAAACTGCCCTGAACAGGGCAGACAAAAATCAATAAAGCTCATGATGACCCAAGAGAAAATCTCATATGGAGAAGCCTCTATCAAGATCCCTTCATCTGGAAGATCCTATGCAGACATGCTCAAAGCCCCATTGGTCTCAACTCCAGCCCCTACAACCTCAACATCGTATAAAAAATCAATTTATTCCCAAAGGTCCAGACCTCCTCCACTTAAAGGTTATGACAGATCAACCCATAATATGATTATTGCAGATCCAACATCCTCAGTTCCTAATGGGTTCTGCCTATCTCAATCATCTCAATCTATATCCCCAAACGACAACCTCATTGAAACCCTTTTGTCCCTCATTGTAAATATAATATCTAAATTTAGTGATTCAGTACCGCCCAACGTTGCACAACAATTAATACAAATTTCTAATATCCTTAACAATGTTCCCCCAAATACTTCAGTGGAACAGTCAAAGCATTAAGATTAAAAAACCAGAACTTCTTAATCTGATTGATCAATATAAACCTGCCGTCGCTGCCGTCTCGGAGACGTGGTTGGTCCCTGGCTCCCGTTTTCGGGTTCCTGGTTACTCATGCCTTCGGGAGGACAGAGACGACGGGTATGCAGGGACTGCTTTACTAGTAAAACGTTCCCTTACTTTTACCCAAATTCCCCTCCCTCCCCATGGTCAGGAGATCAATGCCATAGCTCTTAGAGCTCTTGGTGTGTCTTTTCTGTCCTTGTACATAGCTAACCCAACAGCCTCACTTATTCCCTCTCTACAAGCTATAATTTCCTCACTTACTCCCCCTGTTATAGTCATGGGAGACTTCAACTCCCACCATATCTCTTGGGGTTCCTATAAGTGTGACCCCTTCTCTCATCTTCTTCTTGATCTTTTGGATAACTTAAATCTCTGTATAATTAATGATGGTTCCCCTACTCGTAGAGTCCTTCCCCATCAGAACCCCAAGTCTGCTGTCGATCTTACTATTACTTCCCCCTCTCTTTCTTCTTCATGTCTCTGGAAAAGGCTTTCTAGTACTTTTGGGAGTGACCACTTCCCTATCCTTATTTCTCTTCATTCTCAGTCTTATATCGCCATTGACCCTTGCCCCCTTGTTAGATACAGGTTGTCTAAAGCTAACTAGGATGACTTCTCTTCCTCACTAGATGTTAAAATGGATTCAATTCCTCAATGCACTTCTAATAACTTCCTATCAATATATGATAACTTTGTTGATGCCATCTTGTCATCTGCCAATTCACACATTCCTATTAAAAAGCCAAGGAATCATAGAGTCTCACCTCCTTGGTGGGATTCCGAATGTACGTTGGTGATTGGGGAGAGAAACGATGCTGAAACACTATACATTTCTGACATGTCGATGGATAACTTCATTAAATATAAACACGCCGCTGCTCGAGCGAAAAGAACAATCCATCGGAAAAAAAGAGCAGGTTGGAACTTTTTTTGTGAAGGTCTCTCTCCTCGCACGCGTCCTTCAGAAGTCTGGAGAAACATTTGTAGATTAAGATGCTCTATGAAGATAGAGAATGAGACCTCTAATGATCCGGCAGTTTGGCTGGACGCTTTTGCTGACAGACTTTCTCCTCCATTCTCTCCTAATTCTTATGATCTCCCCTCTCCCCCGTCCTTTATTTCTGTATGTGGGAATATGGACGCCCCTTTCTCTATCCGCGAATTAGAATGCGCACTGGAAGGCCTTGTCGACTCTTCCCCTGGAGTCGATGGGATTCCTTACTCTTTCTTAACTAAATCCAACTCAAAATGTAAATTTAAATATTTGGAATTAATAAATTTCTTCTTTGACTTTGGTTCCTCCCCAACTACATGGAGCAAACAAATTATGATCCCAATCCTCAAACCCGGAAAGAATCCCTCTGACCCTAAGTCCCGTAGACCTATTGCCCTTTCATCCGTCCTATGTAAAATTATGGAACATCTATTGAAAACCAGACTTGAGTGGTTCCTTGAGCATAATAACATCCTAGCTAAATCCCAGTTTGGTTTTCGTAAGGGTATGAGCACTATGGATAGTCTAAGCATCATTGTCACTGATATCCACCTGTCATTTAAGAAGAAAGTACTTGGTGGCAGCATTCCTTGACGTAACTTCTGCATATGATAACGTCCAGCTCTCAGTTCTCAGGCAAACTATGCAAAATCTGAGTATTCCTGAGAAGTTGACTCGATTTATATGCAATCTTCTCATGGAAAGATCTATATCCATAAAAAATACTTACTGTTCACCTACAAGCCGTACTGTATGGAAAGGTCTCCCCCAGGGATCTGTCATGAGCCCACTCCTATACAATTTATACACGTACGATCTTGAAAGATGCGTTACCCCCTTCTGCAATATTTTACAATATGCTGATGACTTAGCCCTTTATTTGGCTGTAGATTCATGTTCAGTTGCAGAATCTCGCCTAAACTCGGCGCTGATGTATCTAAATGATTGGCTCGATGCTCACGGATTATCTCTTTCGGCCTCCAAGAGTTCCTCAGTTATTTTTACAAAAAAAAGAACCATTCCGGATTTGGAACTTCTCATTGAAGACGATCCTATCCCTACCGACAATAAAGTCAAGTTTCTAGGAGTGATCCTCGACTCCAGACTGACTGGGATCCCACACCTGTCCTATGTTGCCCAAAAATGTGAGAAGGGTATTAACGTTCTTCGCTCCTTATCAGGAGTATGGTCCTGGTACCAGGGGCCCACCCCTATTCTCAAAAAATAATCTACAACGCCATTATCCGTAGCCACTTTGATTATGGCGGTTTCCTTTTGGACCCTTGTAATAAAGCTGCTACCGTCAAAATTTCCAGAATTCAAGCTAAGTGTCTGAGAATAATTTCAGGAACAATGAAATCATCCCCAACTAATGCTCTCCAGGTTGAATGTGTCGATCCTCCACTTCATCTCCGCAATCAGTATTTATGTGATCGATTTTTCTTAAAGCTTGTTCAGGTTTCTTCTCACCCCTTACTCTCTAAACTCCAAAGACTCTTCCAGATCACTACGGCTCAAGTTTACAGATCCCTGAGGGATCTTTCTTGTTTACTTCGAAGTTTCATCAACTTTTTCCGTATCCGTCACCCCATATTCCATTATGAAACTTTTCCCCTCTTTTCGTTCCCATATCATTGTCTTATTTTTAAACCTTAAATCTTATTAGATTTTGGCATTCAAAAAGATTCACGTCAACCCAATAGGTAATTTAATAGAATAATTACAGAAAAGTGGTCAGAGTGGCTGCCCATATTCACGGATGCATCCAAGCTTTCCTCTAGCGGGAATGTTGGAGCAGCCGTGTGGATCCCTAAATTCCGAATTATCTTAAACTTCAAACTACCTCCGGGTTCCTCCGTTTTTTCTGGGGAGGCGACGGCAATCCTTGAAGCCATCTTGTATGCGGAATCCCATTCGTTGGATAACACTTTAATTTTCTCGGACTCCTTAAGCTCTCTTTACGCAATTTCTGCTAACCCATTTAAATCAAAACTTAAGTCCCCTCTTGTACTAAAGATTCGCCATGCTCTGTTCAGATGCCTCTCTCGGGGTATCAACATTATACCGGCTTGGATTCCAGCTCACAGTGGTATTTCGGGTAATGAAATAGTTGACTCTTGTGCAAAGGAAGCTGTGGAATCTGGTGACTTATCACACTTCAAAATTCATACCCAAGACGTAGTATCTTCGGCTAAGACTCGTCTGGAAAAATCATGGGAATCTTCATGGCAGTCATCTAGAACTTTAAAGGGTAGGCATTATGGCCAAATTCAACCGTTAATACCTAAAAAACCTTGGTTTTTCAAGTACAGGGAAATGCGTAAGACTGTTACATCAACTATCTGTCGGCTTCGACTGGGACACTCCTGCACGCCAGTACATCTCGCTAAAATTAGGATAAGGGATAGCTCTCTTTGTGAATGCGGCCTGGCTGACGGTACTCCCGATCATTTGTTTTTTGAATGCACTAAACTTCAAACCTCATTGTATGACATCCTCCCCGGTAAGATCCCCCGTCCTGCCAATCTTAAATTCTTTTTGACTCTTTCGGACCCTTCCTTTATTCACATCCTTTCTAAATTTATAACCTCTAACAAGATTAAACTGTAGTTAGATGTAGAATTATTATTTTATATAAATAACATATAATAACATAACTTATGTATGTCTTCTTTTTATGTCTAACACCCTTAATATGTAATCACTTAACATTTAAATTATATGTTAATTTGTGCTGTCCTAATTGTTGTTTGTCCGGTCCTTTTGTTATAGAGAGATCTCAACTCAAAGGAAGTTTCACCGATAACTGTACAACGTGATCCCCTTCGTGTCATCTTCAATACGTGATATTGGCGGAATTACTGTAGGGATCCACAGTAGAAGCCATCAAACCAAAAAATTGAATTGAATTGAGATTGTAACCTCAAGAAACTGGTTGAATCGGGGCCACGCCGGAATGCGTGAAAGTTTTTTATATTCTCCTTCGTATAAGAGCCTTCAGCTGGATAGGTCGGGTTGGGTTTTATACAAGATACACCGAAATTTGAAGTTTGGAGTACTTAGGTGGTTAGGGGAGGTTTAGTAGCTATCCTCTTACATCATTTTCTGATTTAGGAAACATCATTTTAGCACTTTATTTATTTAAATATTTTACGCGAATTTTACAACTTGGTCTTCTAGGAACGACAAATGTCAAATAAAAAGCTCCAAATTTGGATATTGGTACATGATTTTATTACAAATGACAACAAACTTTGTAATAGTGGAAAATGGCGTCGGCCATTTTGTATTTATGATGGATGACTGACATGACACATTCCGTTTCCTTTCCATCGTGTTTCGTGAATGTTCTCTTGTCCTTTCGTTTTATCCGATATTCCCACGACGACTTTGGCTTAGCAACCCCGAGCATGTCACAGAACCAAATTAGTTGGTAAAGGTCACTTTCTGTTTAAAAACTAAAGATAGGTTTGTTACACGTTACAGCAGACCCGGAAGCCGGAGCGAAGCGGAGCGGAGCGAGGCGACCCCCTACTCCTGGCAACCTCCCCTCCAACCCCTCTCATCCTCCAAGTCCCCCAAAATCCAAAAAAATGCAGACATTTTCTTCAATATTTGGACCTCCTTATCTCAAAAACTATTGGGTTCCTAAAAGGAAGTTTGAAGATTTATACTTGGACTATTCACAGTTGTGTATTAGTTTCAATTGTGGCTGGTTAACCACTACCACAACACAACAATAACAAAAAAAAAACTATGTTCGGAAAACCACAAAGATATGTATAGATATTAAAAATTCATCTAAGTTGCGGCCTAACGATACCAAAATTATATTTTATTATAAACCCACATCAAAATATCTTTCATAAACGAGGGCTATACAACATTGCTCCCATTTATTATACCTACATATTATATATAGAAATTAGAAATACAATTTATGTATTTATATACCTATAATGTGTATCTAGTTACTGATAAAACTTAAAGCAAGCATTGTACTCAAGATAAAAATGTATTGTCACAAAGTCAGAAGAACTCTGAAGATATAGAAAATCTGGAAATACGGCTTGCACCATGTTACTTTTGGTACTACAATGTATGTAACTGGGTAATAAATTGCGGTAGGAGGGTACCTAGTGTAATTTCGTTCGGCTGTTTAAAAAGCACACCACGCGCGAGGCTGCTGTCCTTACTAATTACAGAGAAAACATCTCTAATGAAGAATGGGGTATTAGCCCTTCATCCAACAGACTAGGTACTGTCCGTCTGATAAATTGTTCAAATTCTCCAGCTAATTCAAATTGCTTTTGTAGTGAGACTTCGAAGTCCTTCTTCAGAAGGAGTAAGGCCTAATGTAAGATCTTTAGGATCGTGTTTAACTGTCAGGATTTATTGGCCTAAAATGTTGGCACTGAATGAAAACTTACTTAACACGACATCTCGCTCTGATGACGTCATAACGTCCGTCACTGGCCTAATGACGCGTCGAGGGCAAGAGACTGGAAACGCATTCCTGGCGGGTGCCAAGTTTATTATGTAGCGTAGAACTTAAGTTCAGATTTATGACAACACCCAAAAATTAAGGTATATGATACTGTGACACATATTTTTATCTCTTTCAAAATCCCCAAAGCGCAATATTGACAGTAACACTTCATAACCGAGTTGCAACATTTACACTTCGCTTACGAGTATAGCACATTAAAACAGGAGCAAACGTCGACTGTTTCAACGAGTTTAATTCACACACAAATCTTTCTAAATCCATATTTTATGCACAATGTCACGAACTGTCTGCCCCTTGCCGACGAGTGTGGGATAAACGGCTACATCTACTGTAATTACCTACTTACTCATTTGGGGAGCCAATATAGGAAGGACTTTAAAAAGACTGCGGTTTCGGATGCTTATGCTAATTTTTTCTATGCATAATTAGTGTATTCTAAGAAGATTTCAAAATACGCAAACTGTCGGAAATTGTTAGTTTTCGAGTTATATATATTTTTTAATCGCCATTTCATGCATTCGGGACACGTGGGGATGTGGGAGTATTAGGGTGAGGAAACGACGGATTTGTCCGATTTTTTGACGTCAGATGTAGTGCAAAGTTTATTGACCTCGAGGTCATCGACCTTGACCTTGAACTTGAGTTTTCGCTCATTTTCCCCAAAAAAATCAAGTTTCATCGGTCAACGTTCATTGACCTCGAGGTCACTGACCTTGAAACATAAGGTCATTGACCTTGACCTTGAACTTTATAGATTTATTTGCAGAAAACCTCACTCCGCTACGCTTCGCTCGGCTCCCGGTTGTTCTCGACGTTGTGATCTAACAAACCTATCTTTAGTATTTAAATAGAAAGTGATCAATAGCCACCAATTCCGTAAAGTGAAACTACATGGGATCGCCTCAATCCGCTCCGCTTCGTTCGGCTCCCAATGGTTCTCAAAATTATGACCTAACAAACCTATCTTTTGTATTCAAACAGAAAGTGATCTATAGCCACCAATTCGGTTCTGTGAACTACATGGAGTCACCTCGCTCCGCCCCGCTTCGCTCGGCTCCCGGTGGTTTGCAAACGTTATGACCTAACAAATCTACCTTTTGTATTCGAACAGAAGTGACCTATAGCAACATTAGTTCTGTGAAACTACATGGGGTCGCCTTATTCCGCTTTGCTTTGCTCGGCTCCCGGTGGTTCTCAACGTTATGACCTAACAAACCTACCTTTAGTATTCAAACAGAAGTGACCTATAGCAACATTGGTTCTGTGAAACTGCATGGGGTCGCCCAGCTCGCTTCACACACACTAACTAAGAAATGGAAAAAAAAAACATATTTATTTATTTATTCAAGAATACAATATACTGAAGAGGATGGGAGCTCTTTCCTGTACCCTAGGCTAGGTATATAGAAGAGAGCAGTGAAGCCAGATGCGGACGATTAATGACTCTTTATTATATTTAAATATTCAACTATAAATACTAATGAATCTGCCTATGTTGACAGATATCAAGGTTGCACTATATTTTCATCTGACTACCTAGTTACAAAGGTCAGCTATGTAGGTATTATTAGGTACCTACATGGCTTCACCCTTTGATTTTGAAAATAAATGTGCCACAAAAATAAAATAGCTAAAATTACAATTTGGTTGAGCTATAAATAAATCGACACAAGGTTAAGGTAAAATAACAAACAATAGAAATAATGTCAGTAGGTAAAAAAATTCGCCAGGCCGCGGTTTCTTCAAATTTTTGCTGACTTGCTGTTGCTCCGTCTTGACCCGCTTTTTTTATTATATTAGTAGGTAAATCGGTCGATAGGCTTCCATGTTATGATTGGGGTCTTGGCGGTATGTGCTGCAACTTGTGGGGCTGCTGTGCATCGTGTCATCTGAGGAGCTTTTTCCGCCGTACTCTGTGACACTTGAAAACACAGATTTCCTTTCAGCCATGCAGTTTTTTGATTGATGTTGGCGGATTGATGACTCTAGGTTGATGGTAGTGGTGTGCTCCATGGGGCAAGCGGGAAACGGTGAGGTAACAGCGATGGTCCTATTTGAGGCGGTGACCAAACGTTAACTGAAGAATGCGTTGTGTCCCCCGTTGAACTGCTCCCGTCGGTGTGCGGCCGGCCTATCCAGCTCTGACCACAACTACTTCCGCCCGCGTCTCCCGTCGCTGACCACTCCTGACTGGCCATGTGCACGTCTGCGCTGATGGCGTGACAGCGGCGACGAGCGGTTATGACTCGAGCAGATCGCACTCTCTTTCGTTTTGCTGCCGCTCTGATTCCGTTCCGCGTGCAGGGGAAAGAGTCTTCGCTCGTATTCCGTGCAGCTGCAGCTTAATGCGTCGGAATATCTTGAGTGCACGTACGTTATGAGGCTGCTGCGTCTCGAGGTGTAGTGCATGCATGTTGTTGTAACTGGAGTTGATGGGGAAGTTGAAAGTGTTGTCTCGGCTCATCATCGTTGTTGCATTTAGTTGGCTCCGTAATGAATTTTTCGGATTCGTTCGAAGTTTAATTTGCAGTCTTCATCTTGAGGTTGTTGTAGTGTATTCTTCCGAGATGAGCTTCAGTTGGGTGCTTCAGACGGGTACGTGGTCACATCGGGGTCACCAATGAAGAGGATGGGGGCTCTCTCCTGTATCCTAAGCTAGGTATATAGAAGAGAGCAGTGAAGCCAGATGCGGACCATTAATGACTCTTTATTATATTTATCTACACACGTATCATAAACCCTCTTTACTGCGTTCAAAAACCGCACGTTACGATCAGCATTATGTTAAACTACTTGGTAAAAACTCGTTTCGTATCTGGAAAACTACACATAATGGTCATTATGTGTAGTTTTTCTACATATAATGACATTCAAATTTCAAACGCCGACGCCCACCCGCGTGCCGTCCCTAGTTTGTCTGTGAAGTTGGTACTGACATTCAAATTTCGAACGCCGACGCCCGTCTGCGTGAAGTTGGTACTAAAGAACAAGCTAAACAATTTCAGAACCACAATTCCGGTCAAACATGCGGTTCCTGAACACATCAAAGAGAGCTTATGATATGTGTGTAGATAAACTAGTGTATGTAACTGTACATAATCAGGCATTATGCAGCAGTCACATAAACTACCTACTATTAAATATTTAACTATAAATACTATCATTAGTATTTATAGTTGAATATATATCTGCCTATGTTGACAGATATCAAGGTTGCACTAGATTTGCATCTGACTACCTAGTTACAAAGGTCAGCTATGTAGGTATGTATATTATAAACTTGTTTTATAGCCCTAATGAAATTTACAAAAGGATAAATGTGATTTTTTCTGCAATGGTGCCCCGCCATTGGTGGTCTATTAGCCAATCCTCAAAGTTTCCTTTGTAACTTTATTGAACCGCTTCTTTAAGTGGCACCATTGGCCTTCAATGCGCTGGGTGTGTGTCCCATCTTATGCCACAAATTCTTCTGAATGGTTTAATTTCTTGTGTATGTAGCAGTGAGCCGGCAGGGCATCAAAGGAACTCCAGTAATCTGTATGGATTGTTGTGCCTGGTTTCACATGTTTTTTTTTAATAATACATCTGTGAACCTCACAATATCGGGACACACTTTTAATCTGAGTTCAATTGTTGTTTCATCGATCATTGCCAGCACCCAATGGTCTTCCACTTGTTTGCCACGGTTATATTTCCTCCTTCCAAACTTGCTTTCCTCGATCTCGACAACTCTGCCGGTACCACCAATTTGCTCGTGGTTTTCTTGTTGTCTATTTCATTCGTCACTTTTGTTTCCCGGCAGACCAGTTGTACCAGTCGCAAATTATGGTCTCGGATAGGATCATTTTATCGCTAGATCAATGTGTGTAAATAGTGTCCAAGGTATTATTATTATTATTATTATTATTATAATTATTATTATTTTTATTATCATCTTAGTATGAGCTACATTGAACTCTTGCACAGTAGTATTCTATATCCTGGGCGTAACTATTGTTCCGTATCTACACCTGGCTTTGTGGCACCGGAATGTTCCCACTGTGCCCTCAGGTTCCAGTTTCATAATGCACGAATATTGTGGACTTCTGCCTTGGAATTAATCCATGTAACTCTGCAAGTGTCAATGTCAAATATTCAAAATGGCGACGACAGAATTTGTGAAAAAAGTTTCGTTATTGCACACGATTTACAAGATTAAAAACAAAAAACCGTCAATCCAAGCATCGACACACACTTTTAGCATAGCAAGAACAAAATTCAATATAAAATAAGATGCTTTCCTACCGCGTAAAACTAGTTAGGGCAGCGTTCACAAAAAAAATATGGAAACTTTAATAATTAATATCTCTTTAACTAATTAACTCCGACGGTTAAAACTTTGTATAATTATTACTATTACCCTAAGGAACCTAGCCGTTAGAAACGCCGCGGCCCTCCGGGCCGTGGTCTTTCTGAAGGCTAGCCCCAACCTACACCACTGATACGAAGCAGTCGTTCAGTACTTAATACTCAATAAACCAGCCTCTATAAGCAATAACTCCAATCTGTTGCATGACGCAGGTTATCAAATTACGTTAAGTGCGAATGGCAAAGATAAGTCATTTTCCACAATTTTTTATTTGAGTTAGAGAATCTGAATAAGTGGCAGCACGTATTCTGTTATACCTTGCCCTAGTAGCATTTTTACTAGGCATTCGATCGGGCCAAAGTTTGTTGGCCTACGGTGATGGTTGGGCCTCATAATCCTTTGGCACCATAGCAACGGGAAGGGCCTACAAATTGGGAAGTTATTGGGCCTATGTTAGATTAGCCTACCGATTTATAGTTGGCCCTAATTATCCTATTGTTAGAAAATTTACTGTAGGCCTAACAAAGATAACTTACAGTATTTTTTAAGTAAGAATTGACGTAGGGCCAAAGGAATTTTCCCCTATTGTTGGCTTATCTGCTGACGGCCCTTGAAGGATCAAAATAAATGTCAGCCAAATTGCCGTTGGCCTACAAACACTTCCCCTATTGTCAGCAAAGGTAACGTTGGCCCTACAAGGATTTACTCAACTGTCTGCAATTTTGCCGTTGGCCCTACAAAAGTTTCCCTTAAGTTGGAATATCTGCTGTTGGCCCTTCTTAAGCAATGTGGCATGTCTGTTTGTCGATGTTAAACTCCCAGCCGTGGGGATATTATAGTAGGCCCTTTGTTGGCAAACAATATTTGGCACATTGTTGTGAAGATTATTTTAACCTCAACACAAATCACCCATTAGCAGAATAATTGCAGCTTTGTTGCCAAATCATAGTTGTGCCACTGTTTGCCGTTTGCTAAAATCCCAAAATCAATTACCCAACGGTAAGATTATCGCAGTAGGCCCGATGATTGCAAGCCGATTCAATTCAGTGACCAACATTAAATGTCCTACCACAGGAGTATCGCAGTATTGTAAGAGAAATGTAGACAAAAATGCTTTATTGACCCTCGATCGTCAGACCGACTATTTGTTTCCTATCATAACCCCAACCATTGGCTAAGATTTGCCAACCATAAATGCTACTAGGGTCGTAAAATGTTATTGCAATGCAGTTTACTATAACCCTTACTTAAGCCTTTGTCCACTTACAAAAGTAGTACATCCACCTGCCTACGTCTTTTGTTATTGACCGCAGCAACGACAATACTCGAATATTTCTAAGACCTTGTATTAATCTTTGAGCGAGGACAGAGGCTTGGTAGCGCATCATCCATTGTAGAGCGGTGTTCTGAAAGCATTCATTCAAACTTACGTCGAGGCGGTCGCAGCCATTAAAGGGAGCCGCGAATAGTCTCAACTTTGTGATTTAACTAAACTTCGTCCCCCCCACTCCCTTTTACCCTTCGCTACGTGGTTTATTCAGGCTCCGCTTTGGACCGATTATTGTTCTCAGCTATTTCAGAAAGTTTTGTGGAATGTCAGCAGATTATTTGACTTTAGATAGAGTAACAGTACAATGATAGTACTATCTATCTAACTACTATCTAGGAACTATCACTCGGGTTAAGCAAAAGCTGATTATGTCCTTGATCGAATGGGCGCTCAATCGTACCTCGTCCAGCATGTTTTGTTGTTGTTCCCAGTTAAGGAAACATACCTAGTGTGAAAAGAGATAACGTTATTGCGTAAGCCCTATAATCGGCGACTTATTTTGAAGTCACTCAGGGTTTGATGAGTTGGTAACATGCCATATTTCTTTCTTTTGCGGAGAAACTAGCTATGGAGTAGCGAGTAAAGTTTGTGTTTTAAAGTAAACGTCATAAAGTTCTACATGTTGTACTGAATATTGCAGTCACCTGTTAGCAGCACAAACCACAAGAAATAACAAAACGAAGTGAGGCCCTAGTACATAGCGTAATTCATTTTTAGTACGGCTCACTGTCTTGAAAGAAGAACTAATAACAGGAATTGTGGTAAGACCTTTGTGGGGCCATTCCAGCACATATTGTTGCTCTGATGTCCTATGATAGGATTAGACTTCTGTAGCTAGAAGCTGAAAATGGAGCTATATACGTAGGTGTTTTAGAATTTCCGGTGTGGTGAATGGACTACGAGTAACAGAACTACTATTCGTAGTACTTGTAGCAGTATTAATAATAGATACCATAGCCCTTCGTGCATGTTCTATGGTGCCTCAGGCACGTCAACTCGACGAAGGCTGTGTTCCCGAAACATTACAGCGTCTCCGATACCAAATTTGGATTGAAAGAGATCGCCGTCTTTATTCGCAGGACCCACAACCTCCTTTTAGTTAGGATTAGGATAGGCTATAAATTATATAACTATGATGTCCGCTCGTAAAATCGGGTACGAAGGCAAGATCCTCCCATAAATATATCATGCACAAATATATATCGCCCAAATGGGCAAATTGCATATAGAAAGCCTTCAGCATATTCCGAGGCCATGGCTTGTGAGCCATCTAACATCTAACAGTCACAGTAACATCTAACGTTTTTTGTCCGTATACTACACGAGCTGATGCCGGTTCAATCTGTAGGGACCCGAATATAGCAGGGAGGTCTGATTCTTCGCCATGGGTCATTCCATTTTTTTCCCTCCAACAAAATAGAAGTGCATGTTCTATGGTGCCCTGTACCTTGATCCTTGATAGTGATAATTTTAACACGCGTTTTACACTTTTCTCTGAATAAGTTTGACATCTCCATGTACATTTGTATCAAAGTTATAATGAGAATAGTGCTAACTTGTGTTCTATCTTTCGGACTCTATTAGCCACAAAAAACATACTGTAAGGTCATTTCCGTTTGGGGTGGCAGAGACACATATTCAATAGTTCGTGCCTGAGCTACAGATTCAAATTTATATACTTTATTGCACAGAAAATATAGATATACAGATAGTTACAAGAAATAATATAAGCAAAGGCGAGCTTATCTCTAAAAAGGGATTTCTTCCAGAAAACCTAGGAAATACAGGAGAGTTTATGAAACAGGACAGTCCTAGTGCGCAATAAAACTATACACATACGTACGAAAATTACTTTCAAAATATAAGTAAAATAAACCTAATAAATTAAATATATTCCTCAACTATTTAAAATACTATAGATAGTATGGACATAGATAAACTATTAAATATCATAAATGTACTTACTTAAATATGATACCTATTACGGAAGAGAAAGGAAATACACTTTTAGTCTTTTCTTAAAAGTGTAAATTGAGGGACTATCCCTAAAGCGCAGGGAAGTGCGTTCTACAGTCAGATGGGTTTTTCCCAGCTCAGCCAATTTCCAACTCAACCAGTTTTAAAAATCTATAGTAAGTTTTCCCAACTCAGCCAACCAAAAAAGTAAATATCAAAAATATTATTTTTATATTCCCTAGTCAGACAAAATAATTTCGTCATAGATTTGTTCCCAACTTGGACGCATCTTTATGTATCATAAAAGTACAGTCGCGATTCATATATTTTGGCTTGATACTTGGTAGGAAATAGCGTAGCCTGTTTATTTTACTTCAACCGAAATGTATGTACTATAAAATGAAATGTGGCTTTTATTACCATATCGGATTTTTGTGATAATTCGCTATAGTAGAGTAGTCATCCACGACAGCGCGTGGCGTAGCTATCTGCATCTTTCTCTTTTATCGGGACTTTCTGCTGAAAGACAGAGCAGATAGCTAGTCACGCGCCGTCTTGGATAAATTCTACTACAACATGCTAATAACATTATAGCGCTTAACAGACGTCATTAATCTAGCTGTCACAAATCTTCGATAGGGTAATACGAAAGAGTTGGAGTATAATGGCCTCCGCAGACGGAGCAACTGCAGTTGCCAACTGGAATCAAACTTCATGCAACGAAGAAGAAGAAAGAGAGAAAGAGAAAGTGTCCTACAAATTTCGGCAAGCAGTTGCTCCGTGTGCGGTGGCCCTAAGTGGATTAAAAATATATCGATAAATAAAGCACCTGAATAGTATTAATTATTTTCATTAAATAGGTACAAAATCAACAAAATAATAAGTAATAAATTATTATTATCCATAAACGAATCAAAATAACATATTCAAAAACAAATTAACAGTAATGACAATTTTTCTAAAACTTCAGCCATAGTGAAATGATTTTTCGTGTACTGCTCCAAAAATTTACAAATTTGTATTTCCTTTTGAATGTTTTTCTTGGTTCGGTTATGTACAATCCTTTTATAACCGATTCCGGTAAAACGACCTGGAGAGCGTTAATTGCTGCGGTTTCGAAGTCAACAATCACTTTAGGAGGATTAATTCCATGTTTTCAAAAGGCTACACATCCTTGTATAGGTTTCTTGTTCGGTAGCAGGACATATATTAGAGATCAAGATAATAATCAAAATAGATTATGAATAACTGGCCGAATGTGTGCCACCCCGAGCTGGAAATGGCGTGAAGGACTACCAGACAATGGGTTAAGTCGTCGACTGTACCTTTAAAGTAAATGTATAACTTGGCGGAGTTGGGAATATTTTTTAAATAAAATAGAAAGGTTGTCTGAGTTGGGAATATTTTAAAACAATAGTATAAACCAGTCAGAGGGTTTTGCCCTCAACCAAAAGGAGTGTTCGTAAGCGGCAGTGTTATGCCGAGGAGTTGAAAGTAGAGACACCGCGTGGGGTCTCCGATTGCTATCCCTGGGGAAAAGAAACTCAAAACGTTCTCGGGGTCCCCCGCTACCCCACATATCTTCGACAACGTTTTGAGTTTAATAGATAGGAGAGAATGCATATCACGGGGAAGACGGATCGGAAGCCACCTCAGCTCCTTGCGTTACTAGGAGACATGATCATACTTGCGCAGCCCGTAGAATATCCGAAGCCCGAGGTTTTGAAGTCGTTCGAGTTTTTTCAGTTGTTCTTCGTTCGCACTGCCCCACCAAGCAATAACAGATGAGATAGTACTGATATTATACAGGCATGGTAGAACGCTTGGTCCTCTCCATAGTCTGGTACATAACTGAAGTTGGATAATAGCCTGAGCGGTGAGGGTGGGAATAATACAAAGATTGGCGCCACACAAATAACATCATAGGTTGTTATACTCGTAACCAACAGATGCAGTCTTACGTTAAGGGCGATTAACTGCTCTAGGGGCACATCATTATCCCCGACAAGACTAGTTAGGATTATTCTGAACGTTGGCTACGATATGGATGGTATTTCTATTACCTATGATAAACTCATTCATGCAATTCCAGGATATAAAATTATGCTATAGGTTTATACAGGGTATAATAGAAAGGTGAAGTCATATTTTAAGTGGTTTTTAGGGACATCATTCTGAGCAACTTTCACTATGAAACCAATTTGATCCGAGCAACTTTATTTTTAACTTCTCCATCAAATGTCAATCCCAATATTATCATCATCATCACATCGGTCTACTGCTGGACGTAGGTCTAATCCATCTGTGTTATCTCTCTCTTCGTCTGTGTTATCCAGCAGACACCTTTCGTCTGTCCATATAGCCAGGGGGCGTCGTAATGGATAATTAAACAGCGGAGAACCACTGACCTTAAACAAGTATGAGATTACCCGGCAGTAGTTAATGGCCCCGGCCTGTCCACTCGTGTATGAACACTTAGTATGGACTTGCATTAAATTATAATTTACCTATCGTCCCCTCGCGTATGAACACCTAGTAACGACTTGAAATAATATTTATATTTATTTTTATAAAATAATTACTGCTACCCACTATCCTTTTTTATTACTGGCAATTCTGACAGGAAATAGAGCATAAATGTCACATCTCTCTGGTTCACACTTGATTGGTCGATTGACTGAGTAAATGAAAAAAATAAAATAATTGGTAATGTGGCTGGCCGCCATGACAATTTGGCTTTTTGTAGCCATTTTTTATAGGCTATTGAGAGGGTTAAATAGGCGATCAAATTAATATTCGGGAAACGTTACAGCCTTTTGTAAACGGGTGAATTATTAAATCTGTGTGACTATCACGAATTCTGTGCTATAGTTGGTTCCTGCGGTATTGGAGCGGAGCCGGCGGCGAAGTAGTTTCTTATCGTATATACGTGCGTGACAACTAGACTGAATGACGCGAGACTTCAGTGCATAGCATGTAATGTAATGTACGGCACTAGACTGAAAAATCTGAAGCTCTCCTATCCATAGGTATTTAACGTTATAAATATTTACACAGCTGTATATGGTGTAGTTATAAACCTATACATACTTTTACATATGCATAATTATTCATATACAGGTTAAGGACATTATTCATATATAGTTTGAGTCGGGCGATTAGCTATTTTGTATGGAGAAGTAAATATTAAAGTTGCTCAGATCAAATCGGTTTCGTAGTGAAAGTTATCCAAAATTATGCGCAAATCAACCCCCTTAAATATGCCTTCACCTTTCTGTTACATTCTGTATAAGTAAAACAACGAGTATACTTCGAACGAAGGTTGGTTAGGTAAAGTACGATATGGTCGCGAGGTAAAGAGCTTTGAAACACGTTTTATTCAAAATCTAAATCTTATGAATTGTGTTACGCGCTCTTTTTATCGCAGCGTAAGCCTACGAACACGTATACGCCACATGGCGCCTCTAAATTAAAGTCTCTTGTTATACAGGATGGAACGGTGTCAGCGCATATTCGCGACGATGTTCAACGTCTCTTCCACATCGATAAGCCACCTAAAGGTCCCTATTCAGGGCTATTTGATGGCACTATCGATAACCAACATGCGTCGAACATTCATGATTTATCACCCGGAACAGTTTCTAAGGATACTCATTTCATCTGTGTTTTACTCCACACATTCGCGCAGCTTCGTAACGCGCGAAAGGAGTTCTCAAATTTGTCTGTGAACCGCAATGATTGTACTATAGTGCCTGCAAAACTTAATAAGGCGAAAACACTGATTTGAAAACGGCCTACAGTATGATAATGATAATGATTGGAGTCCATACAAATTTATTTTATCTTATATTTTGTAAGTTTATTTATACAATAGGATTTCAATGATATTCGTGGAAACTAAACATGAACTTTGATCACTATGTCTAACCTCAACGATGTGCTAGATTGTGGTCTAGTGATAGGCTTGCTTCGCTCGCTCTAAATTGAATAAAGTTTTACTGCTGGATGATATAGAACATTTTAGTTGTCGTCGTGATGCTTACCTGTCATAGATAAGTGGTCCTATAAAACATTATGTTGTAATTCATCAGCTTCATCTCACCAATAAATAAATTGATAAGTTAATAATTCAATGATCAAGACTCTCAGACCGGAAAAATAGCTTCGCTTCTATAGCTTGATTTTTGCCATGCATGCTACAGTGATTTGTAGATTAACACACCATATTTCTGATTAATTCAGAATCCATCCGTTTTCTACTATATTAGAAGAAACTAACGATTTTATAACAGACTTTCATACTCGAATCGGGGTCTGTTCGACTGAGGCAGTGACACGAGGTAGTGAACTGTGAGTACTGTGTCTGAAATTGAAACCGAGCGGCTACTATATTGTTCGGAAAATATCTCGATGGAAGTGTTGCTGCAATAGAAACTACTATCAAATCACAATCGAGTGGACAATGAAACTAGCCATTGAATGAGGGGTCATTAGGTCAAGAGGGGTGTCTTGTCTTTATCTAGTTAATTAAGCAATATAGAGCCTTGCAGAGTTATTTAATCTCTTAGTTTATTGCTTTAATAAAAGTGCAGAAGATTTTTGCAGCCAAAATATAGTCAAAATAAAAAAACACTACTTAATATTTAAAAATAATAAAAATATTACACCCTTGCCAGTTTATTATTTTTTGGGCAACTCCATTTTCGAGAAAACCGGCTCAGTTCCTAACTAATAATGACTAAACGACGAAGAGAAGTTATAAATGGACCGATAGTAAAGCATAGATTTGAATAGAGACCACGGCAAGGCAACCCGTAAATTACGCTCCTGTTAGATTTCATCAAAGCTTCCTTTCAGTTTTGTGTTCGTAATATGCGGGAATGGCTGTTCTATTTTGAAAGCGGGTGGATCTTGTCTATGCGTGATATGCATGCACTTGTTTTGGTCCAACGTAATATGTTCTCAAACTCACACATGCAAAGGCTGGCACTCTTTCACACAGAAAATGCCATAACTTCCTTCGTGATTATATCCCTTCCACTCGTCAGTCCCGTCATGAGCTACGTTTTATCCCACTATCTTATCAGGACTGAACGTAGAAAGACTGGCAAGCTGCGAAACCAATTCAGCTTGTGATAAATAAAACATTTTCTAAAGCATATACCAGAAAATATTTAATATCAAGTCACATATAGACGCGTGGGAAAAAACCACCACATAGCTGATGCTGTTAGACCGGTATTTCTAATGGTTTACAAGAGCTCAAGATATAAGTATACGATTTATAAAAATGTTGTCATGAATGACAAAGGACAAATGACTTATAACATAAATTTAAAAATAAATAGCCGTGGGCCATGGTTTTCCTAAAAGCTCTGCGTTCTGTATACCAGAGTTGTTCGAACAAACAAAACAAAATGAACATAAAATAATTTTTTGGGTAGACTTCGTTGCGTATTCATCATTTGTTGCTGTAGTGGTAACAGAAATAGATATCCCACCAAAAACAATGCCATGTAAAAATTATATCAAGACGAGATCCTCTCGCTCGCACTGTCAAAAGTTATCAGTGGCTCAAGCCGGAATAATTACCAGAGTGAAAAAGAGTTCGACTTCAGATAATATGAATTTTATTTCATTGTACATAAGAGGCTTCTAACTCTCAAGTCCTTACTTCACAAACTCTACACCATAGTCAAAATATGTGGCTTGACCGTTTCGTTGTCGTCACATGGACTTTTTTTGTCTTCCTTTTGTATAACAATCTGTCATCTAGGACTTTCAGCTATAGATTTAGTGTGACGCAGACTTACATATTTATTCTTGGATTAGTTTAGCAGATCTTGTGGTGCTCTTCTTTTTAGTCTTTTGATGGTTACCGGTTCCACCATCAGGTTTAGGCCAGTGAATAAGGATGCCTTTCCAGTCTTGCTTTATATCTCTTGGGGTCTTGCGGTTGGCTACAATCTCCTCTTGTACCATTAGGACTTTCAAATCTCGATGAATGCTTTCATTAGTGATGTAACATGGTGCATATGTGATCATTTTTTAAGTTTTTGATTGGCGCCTTTGAAGGATCGCGATATTAGATTTGGCAGCCGTTCCCCAAAGTTGTATGCCGTAGGTCCATATAGGTTTTATGGTGCATTTGTAGATTGGGAACTTGCTCTCAATTGACAATTGTGACTTTTTGTATAGGAGCCAATATAAGTTGTGGAGCTTCAAGCCTAAGGCTTAACACTTCGTAAATACGTGCTTTCTCCAGGTCAATCCTTGGTCCAGATAGATACTGAGATATCTAGTTTCGTCTTCTTGAAGTATGAGATTCCTATTTATCATAACTGGAGGACATGTGTATCTTCTGGTGGTGAAGGTAAATTGAACAGATTTGGTTTAATTTGCTTTTATTCTCCAGTCCCTGAGCCAGTCTGCGATGGAATTTATGCTCGATTGAAGTTTGGCTAAAGCTGCTATTGGGTTCTGGTCTGATGCTAGGACTGTCGTGTCATCAGCAAAGTTTCCAGTAACAACGTCAGTGCTGAACGTTATGACTGCGGTGTACATGATATATAGTACAGGTCCAATGATACTTCCCTATGGCACGCCTGCTTGTATTGGATGTAAAGTAGTTGAGTCTTCTCCCAGCTTGACAAAGAACTGGACAATATATTTATCATCTGTTGCTAATTTTCCCGGTTTAACAATCATTATTATTTATGCCACTTTCCATGGCCTAATTTCATCCTCCACTTTAAAACGTTGGGGGTGATTTATTAAAAACCTGAAATATGTAATTTATTATTTATAACAAGGAATCCATTTATAAAATTTTAAACCTCTAGCACCTAAATTTGCGGAAGTCTCATACAAACTTCCATCCCCTAGTTTAAGGGGTTGAGGAGGTAAAAGTTTCAAGTTTTATAATTTTTGTTATTTGTGTACTAATAATAGCAGCTTAAATACCAAATTTCAAATTTCCAGGACTAATTTTGTTGATCATCAGTGAGTCACTGACGAAATCGGTGATTTTTAGAAATCAATAAAATCAAAAGTATAAGAGCTATGCAATTAAAACTTTAACCGTGTTACCACAAAATATATTAATTAGCATCTAACCTCAAAATAAACGTGAAAACCTTTTTTATTTTTGTTTTTAAACAAGTGTTGAACAGTCGTTTTTTATGGTACGGCCCTATCTATATGTTTTATGAGTCCACTATTGACATATCCCGAGAATTTAATTTGTCTGGTATAATCGAAACCCAAGTTGTGAGTGTTCAAAAAAACGACGAACCGCTTCGAAAAAAGGTAGTAGTGCCCTTACGCTTCGCGTTTCTCGTCTTGGCGAGAGCACTGCCGTGCCCCCAGATTCTGTATAAATTTCAGCTCTCTGCCAATAACGGTTTATTAGATAGAGCCCGCTGACGGATGGACTGCAGTACGAACAGTCAGCTTTTACAATGTTCAAGATTACCTAAATGACCGGGAATGTTAATCTAACTCAACACAGACCTTGCTGTTAATAATTTATTGCTGCTTATTAATTATAATAATTAATATTTAATATTTCTATTAGTTAAGAATAATCATTTTTTTAAAAGAGATCTAAATCAATCTGTGGGATTTTCAACGCCCTTTTTCTTCCACAGTGGTCCAATGTAGAGAAGAGTTTCTAAGTATATATAAATATCTACAGTAATAAACAAATTTGGATTGACTTGAGGCATGGTGGTGGTGGTGGAGGCTTAATAAAAAGATCCCGGTTGGTACCCTTCGGGAACGTAACCCTAACAATAGCAATAAGGTTGATTATACTCTTTTAGTGGTTGTCACAGCTACTAGCACTAGTTTTTACTGAATAATTCTGATAGTGGCACGAACTAGCTACCCTTTCGACACAATTTAAGAAGGGTTACTTTGAATTGACGATAAAGTTGTTTCTATTCAGTCGCCTGAGTAACTTCCTGAATCGCTAAGTAAAGTAAGCGTCAATCTGAGAGCTTTCATAATATAAAAGGTAATGTCGGAAGTCTCCCTGAAATATGTAATAAACTCATTTTGTGACTCTTGTTCACGGCTTGCGGCTCGCGTCGCCAGAACTTTAACTTTTTAATTGATTAGATATCAGGCTACAAATTGAAAAAGCATTTTGTTACTAAGGGAATTTATAGAGCGAAACACGATTACAACGTACTCTATGATTAACACTAAATCTGTAAAATCGATAGATTAAGAAAAGTCCGTAAAATGAGTTTTAATATGAGCCCAAAAGGTATTTTGTCATACCAACCTAGCACAAGAAATTTGTCACTGACACCGATTTGAGCAACTCTATACAAGTTGATTGGTTATAATTGTGAGGGGTTAAAGTAGAGGCACCATTTCCAGCAAATTTATCCCTATGACTCAGATCCTCCCTTGTAGCAACTAGAGAGGCATAGTGGGAGAAATAAATGTAATAAAATGTAATATTTTTATTCTATCGCAAAAACTTTGTAGCGATTAGGCGAACAATTTTGATTTCTCCATACAAAAGTGATCCTTGCGCCTTCTAGAGTACTCTCCACGTATTTTATTGTTGAATTGTCGTTTTTAAAGTCAGTATGATCTTTTTTACATGTTGCATAGCTGATAAAACAAGGAGGATTTTTCAATATTATTCTACGCATAGTTACAGTACGATTATTTTTTCTTTACTTCTCGGCTTTTAGATTTATTATCGTAAATAAACTGTTTTCAGATTTTTCCCATTATAAACTCTTCATATTCATGATACACCACTGTGCCAAATTTCAAGTTTTCAGGACATCTTGATCACTCTCAGCGACTAAAACCAAGAATTTTTGAACGGTAAAGTTAAAGTATTCGTATTTTACATACATTTTTTTGTCAAATTCGCTGTCATACAATTATAAATGAGAATAATTGAAATGACCACCAAAATTATTTGTTCCTACCCAAAATGGGTAAATGATCACCAAAAGTTGCAGAAAATATCAGGGCAAAATGAAGGGTGAAGGGTAAAGGGGGTGAGCGAAACGAAGACCACCTTATCCTTCGTGTTAGGTGTAAGAACAAGAAAAAATACTTAAAACATAAAGTTAGTGCACAAAACATAAAAAGAAGTTTGTTGATCATTTTTCCATACACAATTTGGTGGCCGTTTACAAATTCTGGCGGTCGTTTCGAATTTATTGGTAGTA
This sequence comes from Argyresthia goedartella, assembly GCA_949825045.1. Lineage (NCBI taxonomy): Eukaryota > Metazoa > Arthropoda > Insecta > Lepidoptera > Argyresthiidae > Argyresthia > Argyresthia goedartella. The sequence continues at coordinate 22,194,879 of OX463810.1, forward strand.
AAATAGGTGCGTTTTTGGTGATCGTTTAAACAAAAGCCATTTTAAATCTGTATAAGTTTTCTCATCACGTAAGTTAATGGGCTCACTACATCAAAATTAAAAGATTTAGAAAGAAAAATTAAGATTTATTACTTTAAAGCTATTCCACAGAATAATTGATGTGTTAGATTATAGACGACAATCAAAAAGTTACCCAAAGTAAATTAGTTTTTTCGTAATAAAAAACTAGTGGGGGGCTTTGCTGCGTTTTATCAACTGACAGTTTTGACTATCTTACGGTGACATATATAAATATTAGGAGGGGTAAAGTATTAAACCTTTATATATATATATATATAGATTAACCAATCACCTTGAAGAAGTTTATGTTATGGAATGTTCAGGCTCTTGCCTCACGCCCCCCACGGGACAATAGTACATTGTTGCCCAGGTATAGAAAGTAAGCAATAGATGGACCAGTTAGTTCGCGGGCCGAGCTGCAGGTGAGGCCCGCGAAGATGCGAGTCCATCTATTGCACTTTCTACCGAGGCATTTACTATGTGCTTTTCACGCCTAATGTAAGGAAATAAAACAGGTTGAGTACACAGTATAATACACAGTTTAATTAAAAGTAATATTGATATTCGCATTAGGGCAGTTGTGGAATGACAAGGAAATCCCGCCTTTTCAAGCTTTTTTACTAACTAATTTGGTGTATGAATTTAGAACACACCAATATATTCGACCTACATCTCAATGCTATACAACCTCCTTGCACAAAAAATACTCGCAAATTCCTAGTGCAAAGAATACTAAACATATACAAACTCCTTGTAAGAACGCACGCACAAATGTAATGTTGCTCTAATAATTTTGTTATAAACATATACAAACTCCTTGTAAGAACGCACGCACAAATGTAATGTTGCTCTAATAATTTTGTTATTTTCTGAACGAGTTACTTATGTCAAAAATAATCGACCAATAGCAGAGTAGAAAGTAAAAAAGGCCGCTAAACACTACATTTTACTTTGCAAATCTACAGTGTTTTTGAATTGTACTACTAAGAACTACTTTCTACTCTCATTTCATTCCATCTTTGGCCATATTTCCGAGCAGTGGCGTGAAAACACATTACTTTCCCTTCCCCCAAACATTATCTATCATTAGCTTACTTTCTATTTAGGTGAGCTGGTCCCCAATGTCCCCGTACACTATTTTAGTAGCCCTATTCAGTAACAGTTAAATGAAATGGACTACAGTCTACTTAGTATGCATAGAGGCAGGACACTAATACAGACTTAACAATGACAGTTAAATATGCCTCTGTAGACGTATGAACATAGTCTTCAGAGATAAGTACATTATTTCGCGTCGGTCACTGAAAATGCTTTACGGGAATTTTGCCATTTTTCCAGTGAAACTATTCATGTGATATATAGATATATATGCTACTACTCGCAGGGCGGAAAGTAGGTTATTTCCGACAAGTGACAAGTCTATTCATGAGCGAGCGAAGCGAGCGAGTTTATAAGTCTACACAAGGCGGAAATCATTGAATCATCAAATGCATTGTGCAAGAAATATATATATATTTATATTTGAATTAAAAAATAAATTGGTAAAATGGCTGGCTTATTTTAAGTACATGCGCGCTATAGTCCGCACCACCAGTGCATCGAACTTGAGGCGTTGAGTGTTGGCGGGGACTAAACAACTAGTGGCTATCACGTCGTATGGCAACAAGGTGATAGCAAAATATACGTTCAGCCGAACTCAAGTTGGTGTTGAAAGCCCTGGTTGGGTATGGCCCGGAAAACTTTTTGACCTGGACGGTGTTATGGAACACGAGGTAGGGATATTGTATCGGGTCGCGCGTGGAAAAATTTACTTGACTCTTTTCAGGGGACCAAACTCTAAACAATCCTGAAGCTTTTGGAATTACTTAATTTGGATCCACCGATTTTTAGGGTTCCGTACCTCAAAAAGGAAAAACGGAACTATTATAGGTCAACTCGTGTTGCTGTCCTAGGTGTGTCAAAGTGATATGAAACTTCCGAATTCTGAACCGATTGAGTTTTATAAAATACTTGTATAAACTATATTGTGGGAGCATTTCAAATAAAAGGAGTTCTTGTGAGAAAAAAAAACATAACTTAAAATACTAAGTTAATAAAATATTTAAGAAAAAACAAAAAACGTTCTCTCCTAATCGCCGAAACAACTGATAATAAAAACTTTGATCAGTAGTTTCGGTGATTACTTAATTATTACAAAAAAAAAATGATAAATGTATCATTTAAATACAATTTCTTTCAATACCTTATATGTGGTTGTGTACATGGACTTTGAAAGTAGCCGTACCAGTGACTTTGTACACATCATTTTGCTGTTTAACCTCATAGAGAATTTAAAGACACCCAATCCCCATTCAAGAAACCTGAATAACATTGTGCGGTGGTAAGGAACCCTTCGTGCGCGAGTCCGACTTGCACTTCACCGTTTATTTCGATTAAAATGGATAATAATCAATTAATTATTATCTTGCTTATCGCTTTCTATGACAAAGATAGACTTTTTCCAATTTGTTAATACTTTTATGTAGGTAGGACGTGAGAGAATCTTAATTATAATATGCTAATGTTGTACAAGACGACACACCGGCCATAAGCAATTTGCGTTTCTCATTTATAAACTAACTTCATCTGCATATAGTGTAAAATTACGTTAAACGTCTAACGTGTTACTACAAAAAATGTTAAACATAGTTTATCCTCAAAGCAAACGTCAAATCTTTCGTCTTAAACCAAGTGTTCAACAGAAATTTATATTTTTGTGGTAAGACCCCTATCTACAGTAATGAATTAGTTAACGCTTACTTTTATGAAAATATGTTTGATTCAGTCATTCAGGAAATACCAATCAAAGCAAAGTTCCCGTTCATGCAATGCGACACACGAAATATAATATATTAATAATACAATATAATGAAATATATTTTAAATTATAAATTGCTCGAATAGCTCATTTCTTTAGTATAAAAACAGTTTTAATAACCGCTGTTTTCCCCCACAACAAGATGAGACCATGGGACAAAGTCAAAGTCAGTCTTTATTACTGTAGATGACATGACACTATGAAAGTAACTAAAATATACTAGCTTTGGTTTTGTTTTATCTGATGTTCCTTACAACCAACCTTTTTAGACAAAGTCGCTTTACATGGTTTTTAAATTGCTCAAATGGCAATTTCAAAATCTCCAGATGTTGTACTCGTAGTCGAGAATTCGCTGACCCTTGAAATAATTGCTAACTATCGCAGGTGCAACGTAGAAGGGGCCGGGAAGACGAGGCGGGGAGAGGTCTCCAACGCGCGTTGGAGCGACAACGCAGCGACAGCGCAGCCGTGCGCATTATATCGCGCAGTAAATATGGACTGACACACCCCACGCAAGGACCTTTGGACCACTGTAGTTGGGCCATCTTATAGACAACGTTGACGATTTCGGTAAAAGAGGTGAACAGATATAGCGGGAGAAATTGTAGGTAGTTACTTACAAACTCTCAGAGATTAAATTTTGGATTTCCACTCTTAAAAATTGTCTGAGCTCTTTTTAAAATTTCAATCCATTTTGTAGAGTAAGAAAATGCATAAATGTGTATCTTCAAGACTGATGTCATCATTCGTCTTATTCATCTGCTGTGCCTTCACATCTTTGGTACCTATAACAATTACAATTACATATTAGGTCGATGCAGTTATACTACCTTAAACCTCTTTCAATTGGAATTTTCCGTTTACCGGAGTCCGTTCAGAATTATTAAATTTCAAGAATTTAGGAAATTTTTTGCCTCATATTCAAGTTCAAGTTCAAAGATTTTATTCATAATAAAACAAAAATTGAGTTTTAATGAACGTCATAACATAATCAAGCAAGCATAATAAAACATAAGGTGGGTGCCTAATTATTAGTACATAATATATAGGGTGCAATGAGCTGGTTTAATGCCAGATGTCCAGTGTCTTGTAAAAATTCATTAATTTTGTAGTAGGCCCTTGTGCACAAAGTATGCTTTATACATTTTTTGAAACGAGCTTCACTTAAGTTTTGTATTTCATGCGGAATTTTATTGAAGAAGCGTATACAGTATCCCATAAAAGAACTACTAACTTTTGTGTGTCTGAACATTGGAAAAGAAAGCTTATGTTTATTTCCAGTGTGCACATTGTGGTGGGTATCAAAGGTTGCATTTGATATTTTTCCTCACATAAATTATGTTTTCATAGATATATTTACTTGCAACTGTTAGGATGTTCGTTTCTTTGAAGAAATTTCTCAGAGCCTCTACAACTAGCTCATAAATAAATCGGATCGCTCTCTTCTGCAAAATGAAGATGGTCTCAATGTCAGCAGCCCGTCCCAGAGTAGTATGCCGTAGGACATAATGCTATGGAAATGACTAAAATATACAAGCCTAGCAGTTGCAACGTCAGTCAATACCCTGATTATTTTAACTGTATTGCTGCGGAGTCTATGTGCTAATTTTACAATATGGGGACCCCATTGTAGTTTGGCATCAATAGTGATGTCGAGAAATACAGTTTCACCTACTAGTTTTAGTTTGTCTTTCCCCAATAAAATGTTACTCTTAACTAACCTTACCCTGCTGGGACGCAGAGAACCTAAAAATGAACTTTTATGACAGACGTCACCTAGAGTACTGTAGATTCTATTGTAGGAATTTATGGGCAAAAAACATAAAATTTGCTTTAATTGTTATGTCATTATTTTTTCTTTTCCGGCCAGCAGAGATAGCGAAAGGGTTAAATTAGGTAAAGTGAATTTTATACACTTTGTCTTTTTTAATTCAGAAGCAAGTTATTGGCAGTAAACTAGTCTAGTACTCACGAGAGAGCATTTTTTTTTCCTGTAAGTCATTTTCTTATCTCCTAATTTAAAAAATTGGTGACGTGTCATCTGCAAATAATATTATCTGTTACATGTTTTGTACCATGAATGGCAAATCATTTGCATACACGAGGAAAAGGAAAGGACCCAGAATAGATCTCTGTAGGACTCCTATCTTCACCTGAGAACCCGACGATTTTATCATATTAATGTCAGCTTTTTGAACCCTCCCTTCTAAATACGATATCATAAGCTTAGAGCTATTGCCTTTTATACCGTAGTGTTTTAGCTTTAAGTGGAATGTTTCGTGGTCTACACCGTCAAATGCCTTAGACAGATCAGACAAAGAAATGGAGTATATTTCCAAAACTATTTGTATGACTGTTAATCTGTTCCAAAGGCCTATACGATTAATACTAATAGTAGTATTTACTGAGAAAGGTTCGTAGACGATAGTAGTAAGAACTTTTGATACTAGTAAAAGAAACAGTGAGTAAGTGAGAAAAACGTGTTTTGGCGTCATATTTACTGAACAATTCTCGTTCAAAAGTCTTTACGATTACTGCAAACGGTATAATTCACTGAGGAAGGTTTGTAGAGATAAGTAGTGGAAGAATTGTTAATAATAGTTGAAAATAAGTTCATGAAGTGATAAAGTAAAAAAAAAACATGTTTGGTCGTCATTTTTGCTGAATATTTATTAGATTTATAGCGTATTTAGCTTTTTGAAATCCACCTGTCTTAAGAATATGTTTTCTGATATACCTACCTATGAGTACCTATCCTTTGTAAAAGTGCACCTGAATTGAATCGAAAAGTTGAGTCGAAGGTATGGAATTCCTGGGTGTTTGGGGGGGGCTTTATCCGCCAATGAGTAAGGAGTTGTATAGGAAAGGAGAGGAGCAGAATAAGACTTTTCGTTTTTATTTTGCAATAAAATTTTGTGTATGGGGTTGTTAGTGATAAAAGTGTTTAATTTGATAATTTAATATAATGAATAATATTAAGCAAATAAATTAATTCATGAAATAGGTACAAATAGTTTGTAGTTTCCAAGTGAGGACAAAGAATTGTAAAACAAAATAGACTTTTTTTTAAATCGACCTTTAAACCAGTTTTTTTCAAACCCATTCGTTGACACCTCGGTCTGTACTTTTCCTCTGTTTCAGTATGCACATAATATACCGATTCCTGATGCAGATTACACAACATCATCTATTCGAGTGCTTAGCTATGTTTACGCAAACAAGAGAACAGTTAAAGGCTGTAACAAAGAGATATAATATATCTATATCTATATCTAACTAGTAAATTATATTGTTGTACACATGGCCTACCCCTGCTCAGCAATCGACCTTTCCCATCCTAATTTGGTTTGCTGGAAGAGATCTCTTATTAGAGATAAGCTCGCCTTGCTATTTTTATGTGAGTCTTGTTGTCTATATATTATTTGTGTGCAACAAAGAAATTATGATATATTGAAAGAGACAGTGAGGTCTCGAGCTACTTACTGTAGTGCCATTTTTTATTCGTTTCAGTAGCATGCAACCGTCAAATTTTAATATCGGCCTCCTGGTCAGTGAAGTAAACAAGTATGTTTCCTTCCTTCGCTGTCCCCTAGTAAGCGTCATTAACTTTACAAAAGAAATTGCACAGAAAGCTCATTCTAGAGCTCAGTTCGCTCGATGCTCTTGCTCAAAGTCCATATGCCCTCTGTTTGTCAAAAGCTTTATTTCGTGAGCGTGATTTTGTTTATAAGTATGTTCAGTGTAAACAATAACTTCAGCGAAACTATTGACAGAGGTTATCTCTGGATTAATGTCAGCTTATCTGGGATTGTCCAAATTGCTGTGAACTTTGTATAGGTACGATATCTAAGATCTTGCAGAACCTTTAATCCAATCGGGTCTAGTATTGTTCTTCGGTTGTGTTTTGTAGTAGTTGGCATTTGAAATAGTTCGATTCAAAATTAATATGTAATACCAACTTTCGGTAATCCACTCACACGAAGCTAATGAGAGTACAAACGATAATTTTACTTTCACGAGCAAAGATATAATACGAGTATGTATGATGGCTATTTTGGAATTATAGTGTTACCCCATTGACACAGCTTGTTTTGTCGATGTATAATTTAATGCAAAAAATAAATGCTTTTCTAGCACTCACTAAAGCCTACCTTAGCAGGATCCTGGCAGTTTCCCGTGACGTAGTACACGGAGGCTCTTCTTCCCAGCAGCGTCCGGCTGACGATGGAGCTACTTCTTCGGCCAGACATACGATCCTGAGGCACTGGCAACATTGTCACTATAGCAACCTTTCAATACCTATTCACTGGGAAACACTTAATTGATTTTGGTCACTATTATCAGTCAATCAATATATTTTTTTTGTCATTTTATTTTTAGTTACGATTTGTAAAAAAAACTGTCTTGCTACGTTATATATAAATAGACACATATGTGTACCACATCGTGCGAAGCATTTTATAGTATGTTTGTGGGTTATTATTTATGAAGTTACCTTTAATATATATTTGATTTCTAGAGGCACTAATTACAAATGTATTAAATTCCTAGCTTTAGGTGCTAAAATTAAGTTAGGTCTGGTTGGTGATGCAGCGAGGCGTGTCAATCTGAAACAAGCAAAGAAATATTTTTAACCCTTTCGCTTCTCTGCTGGCCAGAAAAGAAAAAATAATGGCATACTTAACAATTAAGGCAAATTTTATGTTGTTTCCCCACAAATGCCCACAATAGAATCTTCAGTACGTCACATACATTGCTTCTGGCCCCACACTAGATACTCTGTGTCGTGGGGACCAGAAACAACGACGTGACACACACATATAAACATTCAAGACCCGGGGTTTTTTATCTGTGTCCCCAGCCGGGGATCAAACCCAGGACCTGTAATAACCGCAGGGCTACAGAGGTTGTCGAAATAAGTTAATAAAAATACAGATAATAAAAATACCCTTTTTGATAAAAATAAGTTGAGGTGTATTTGTGAATGTAACCCTGCTCATGTATCTTTATATAAATAAATAAATAAATAAATGATTAATAATAGAGTTTTCCTGTAGAAACGGCCCCACCGTTTCCATTTGAAAAATTGTTGTACCTAAGTAAAGGTATTAAATATGCTTTCACGAATGTATTTCTTCCAAGATCACACGTTATTGTTATTAATTTACTGTTGACTGTGATATACATGTACCTTTGTATGTGTCGTAGCTATAACGTAGAATTTGATCACTGCATGAAATAGCCAACCATTTCATGATACAGTCAATTGTTTCATGAAATGATCAGAAAGTGACGAATTGCACGAAAACATATCTCTTTAAAAACATTTTTATTGAGTACCACTTGGTGTTGTACATGTCGAACTAATACGTTCATGAGTCGATTAGGTCGATAGTAGATTAGCAGTTAGATACTAGTGTAGTAATAATGTTACAGACTCTTTTTTTAATCCTTTTATACTCTGTTATCATATTTTTAGATTTTGATATCTAAATGTAGATATCAAAATCTATGTTGTGTCACCCTTTGTGTATAAATGAAAGGTTTAAGCTATTGGAGGAAACTTCACTGGCTCCATGCAAAAATTACTTGTATTTACTAAGATGTAATATATATGTAGCTGTGTGTTTTCCTAAAGAAATAAATAAATAAATAAATAATCACGACGACTATTCGGAGGCTTCGCTGCGCTCGCCCCATTATTTTTCACCTAAGCTACCGCAGTGTTTTTCCCCAAAATATTTCTTCATTCAATGAAATTTCTAATTCAACCAAGGTTGGCTATTTTATGATAGAGACAATTCTACGATATGGTCACGACATAAGCACATACATGATAAATCTGTGGTACAAATACACAGCTGCAAAGGCACCTGATTTGTACATGATGTCATATGATACTTATTTATGCATAAATAAATACACACACAAACACATGTGATTATTCTATGACAGATATATTGAGTGCAATCACACGTGATTCGACTATGATTCGCTTGAATCAACACAGCGTCAATAAAATAGAGCTTTCTCGGGCGTCGTGCAATTAAAGTTAGGGATTCCGTGAGATGTGAGAAAAGGCTTTCATTTCCCTATTTTAAATTAAAGACCCTTGTCATTTGGCGTCAGAAACACGCTTGGTCCTGTTACTGATATTACAACTTGTGGGTATGTTTCAAAAGAAGAGTTCCATCATAAATTCACCCAATTAACCCGTCTGCTTTGTAAATTAACCCAGGCGTGTCCAATTGAATGATCCTAATTTGTACTTTGTGAATTTGTGTCATTCAACATTGAGGCTACATGCTAAACTAATCCTCAGTTTATCATAAAATAGTCGTAAATAAACTAATAATCCACCAACCATCAACAAACTAATCTGTCAGAAGAGAAAAAGTTTTCAGAACACCAAATCTGGTGTAAATTGGCCTTAACTCAGCTTTCCTTACATTCTTACACTGTCAAGATCGTTTAAGAAGCACTTAGCCACGTTGTTCACCGCAGTGACTTATAGGAGACCAATAGCAAGGCACACGCGACGCCGAAGACCAGACCAATCCAGAGGAATAGTTCATGAGAATAGAGGTTATAATCGCAAGAAAAACTGCCACGAAAGGTTAAACCGTGCTGGTATGCTACAGCGGTAGATGTAATGTTTCTCAAACTAGAAATGGCGCAAATGGACCGAAAATCTTCGGTTCATGTCTTTTGGTACTTATTTTTGTCCGCTTACATAGCTGAAGTTTTCCTACGTTTAGACATTTCAATGTATGTAGCAATTTAATGCTTATCATGTGCCTCGGCTTCTTAATAGTCTCTGTGTTGTACTCAAATCGTCAATCAATCACAACAATATTAACCACAAATTAAAATCACACCTATAATTACTACAATAATACTACACGAACTGTGGTTATGCCATGTAGCCAGAAACCGACTTCATGCTTAACTTTTATACACTTAATAGACATTTTTTTGTGCGGCATAAAAACATTTGTGGCTTACGTACATATAGTTATAATTAAAATTATAAGATTTTACCTGTGTGGAAGATCATAAATGAAAAATAAATAATAACAATGTAGCTAAGGATAATGTAGAAGAAAAGTACATCTTAAAAACTTTTATATTCGTCGTTGAATACATTTTAGAGCGGAACAACTCTACAATAACTTTGATAACTACTTTCTATTTCAAATGTATATAAAATTCTAACTGACAACAACAAAACTTCATGGTGAACCGCCACTCGTTAAGATACAGTTTGAAAATGGCTTTCATCGAACATGGCAAGCTGTGACAATTTATAATAGTTCGACCGATAGCAATATCGAAATTCCACATAACTTTGTGGTTCCGGCGTGGCACAGATGTTTCATCGATAATTTTCAGTACAGACGGAATACGTTCGCAAATTAGAAACAAACGCGCTTCTATGATTGCCTATCACAGTCAGTGGACATACTGAGATGTAATTGGGCCCAATGAAAATTGACGTGTATTTTCTAAGGCACTTAATTGTTTATGAGTCTGATAAAATTCGGGTAAACGAATATTGCTCCGCCCGATATACTGAGTTACATAATCATTATTCATTGCTTACATGTGGTACAAAGATGACAAATTACAGTTTTTAAATTTTGATTGGATTTGAATTGGATTTTTTATTAGATGTTAATCCAAATTAACATGATATTTCAGTTTGTCGTAATCGTAATTTTCAATGTTTAATGACTGTACCGTGACCTAGTATCAATTAATAAGTGTAATCATCAAATTATATTCACCGTTACAATTCAAATTCAAAAAGAGTTTATTTCCATAAGAAACACATAGGTTACATTTGGAGAATGTCAAATCTTAAACTAACACATATATAAGATAGAACTAAATATAGAACTCAATTTGAATTCCGTCACCTCAATGTTTTAGATGCTGGAGGCAAAGAGGCGACTAGAAACCTCCAGCTTTATACGTTAATTATACGTAAAAAATTACGTTATTTTTTACAGAATTGGAGCAAACACCTTCCCGACCGAATTCAACGACAACATCAACCATGGTCTCGGCCCTTTGAAAGGGCAGCTCGTCGGGGCGCGGCGACGATTTTCCCAAGTAGGCGTGGGTGGTGGCCTTTCCTCATCCAGATGCCGCCGGCGATCGAATTTGGAGCTCAGGTCTGGCTGGCATTGGACCTTCCTAGCTGCCATCCTCACGCGTGGATTTGAAGCGGAACCACGTGCGACATCAACCAGTTTGGGGGTTCGGGTGCCGTGAGGTGATACCTACCCATATCACATCATCATTTAGGTTTCCGAGGTGGGACCTTTCCTTCATCGAACATTAGATTTATGCTTTCTTTTCACCTGCTAGCTAGAAGGTATAACTTATCAATATACCTAACGAAAGATATGAAAGGCTATTTTTCACAAAAAAAAACTTCTTATGTAATTTATACATCCCGGGTACAATCTATAAATATCTAAGTACTTTTGTTATTTTTTTTTATTGGTTTACGTTTCACAGTAGTCATCAATTCAGCGCGATGTCAGTAAAAACACCCTCAAATATTGCGATAAGTAGTAACGTTGAATAAAGTTTATCGCTGTGTAAACAGTAGTTTTACCCTGTATTCTAAACATAGGAGTAACAATAACCAGAAATAATTTCTGGGCTATATTTTAGTCCTTGGCCTCTCCGCTCTCCCAGTCATCTTTGTTCCTTCCAAGCCTCCAACACACTTAACTTTGCCTCATTATTGCTTTAATGGGCAATGATGATGCAGTGTTAGCGAGACGAGACCAGACTTAATTTTCCGCCCGGTGCCAGATAATGAGACAGCAGCTTTTCATCGCGAATTTTAATGCAGTTTTGCCAACCTAAAGACTCTTTGATTTATGCCCTTAGTTGAGAGACTCATAAATTGACTTTAGATATTTTACTTTTGTGAAAATAAATGTGACTTAATAGGCTCCTAAATCTAGATAATTTTCTGGTTCGTCGCGTGAATAAACTGAGCTGAAAGCACGAATAATTACGCATTGAAAAAGTATGCGAATCGAAATAGTCAAAGACTCGTTGAGTGCAATTATGTTAGACATGCATTTTATCAAAATTCCAACCAGCCAAATATTCTTTCTTCCAATTGCCAATCGATTTTACAGCATGCACGAGTTGGTCGATACGGTATGCAGCTGATCTATTCATCAATCTACCAAATTATATCAGGCATCATCACAGCAGGGTTACTAAAACTCATAATAATAATTCAAAGCTCCATTCCTCAGATATTAGATGATGAGTTTAGTTTACCAGGTAGTTAACCTCATTATCCTAGTTAGATTAGTACACTTTTAGATACAAATCGATTGAAGATCGAATAACATAATAGATTCGTCGATTTCCTGCCCGTCCGCTCGACCCGGCTTACGTCATTACTCATTCGTGCAAGGTAGAAGACACACGCATTCACGAAACTCTGTTAAAACGTTTCTTGAACAGTGTTATCGTGTCAAAGCGACATAGTGAAGACGTTCTCATGAAACTTTATCATATAAAAAATATGAAGTTGTAAGAACCATTATTTATTCTGATTCAGATTAACCGCCACACCCATAATGGTTGAATGATTCATTAAAGGATTGCAACTATTACGAAATTACGCCTTCTTCTGTCATTGCGAAACTTGGTATGTACACGTGGTTCCGATGATAATACAATAATATAGTACCAGCAACCTGGTCTGATTATGGAGCTCGAAGGTGGGAGAGGAAACCCTGGTTTGTTGTACGTTTACTTGTAAACCCTTCGAGTTGGGACTCATTCCACAAGTCCTATTCATATTTTCTGGCGATGTTCTCATCATCATTATCATCTGATGATGGAGCTGGAAGGTGGAAGACGGAAGTCTGGTATTCTTACTTGTAAACCCATCAAGTTTGGTCTCATTTGACCTATTGATGTCAACAGGGTATTAATTTTATAAACTATTTTTATTGGCTTATGTTTAAACGATTACAAAAAACGCACCTATTTTACTACCAATAAATTCGAAATGACTGCCAGAATGGATGAATGTCTACCAAATTGTGTTTGGATAAATGATCACCAAACTTCTTTTTATGTTTTGTGTACTTAAGTTTAAGTTTTAAGTATTTTTTATTGTTCTTACATGTTCAACCTAACACGAAGGATAAGGGGGCTTCGCTTCGCTCACCCCCTTTACCCTTCACCTAAGCTACCACAGTATTTTTCCCTGATATTTTTTGCAATGTTTGGTGTTCATTTATCCATTTTGGGTAGGAAAAAAATATTTTGGTGATCATTATATTTGTTGCCTTTTTTTAACTATGTATGTATGCAAATTTTTCTGATTGTACTTCAACAATACGTAATACGAATATTGGTGTTGCATTAAGTATTCCGAGCTCAACTAACTCAAAACCCGGAGTTCGGAACTTTCCCCGCATAGCCTAACCCAGCAATGAGATTACGATATCCAAACTTTGTATTAATGATTTCATGATGCTTTGGACAGTGCATGTAAATTAAATTGAAACTTTATTCTATACCATAGACTAACTTTGAAACAGGAGATATAGAGGACCGGCGCATTTAGATTTTTCCGAGAAGCTAAACTGGCCCATCACGTGCCAAAAGAAACAAAATAGAATCTGAAAGCCATATTGGTTTTAATACTTTTTTATTTGTAGATTTTTATTCAAGGTATGCCCACATTCATAATAATATATCCCGTATAGCAGAGTATAGTGTTGACTTCGTAGTATTGAGCCTAAAGGTCCTAAACTACTAACTGTGTACGTCCAAAAGCATATTCATCTAATTTTTAACCCGTATGCCAGCATTATTCAGCCCCGAGGGCTAATCTCATAGGATTACAGAACTGATAGTGGCCCAACGACTTATCATAGTACAGCATATCGCGTAGAACGATCCATTGAATGATAATGGTGATCCTTTGTTGTGAATATCCATTAACCACGTCGTGGCTCAATCGTATCTATTAGCGACGCATGGCTTTATTGATCTGGGGACCAATTTTACTATTTGAAATAAAGATATATCTGTTTTTTGATGTCACAAGAAAATGCATTAGCTTACCGATAGTAAAGTAGATCTAAAGTCACTAGCCCATTAGATAGGTTTGATTTTGGTAGATAGACGATATTTGATGATTGAACAAAGTTACTTGAAGTGAAGTTCGATCCCAATTACACGAAGAGCTTCGTCGAAAGATATAAGCATTGGTACACAATGTAGTTTCACTCATAGGCTAACAATTTCGCGCATGTCATTTGGGGAAAAATAAGGTAGGTGAAAAAATCACACTCGCCCGTCCCTCCCACACCAGGCGCTGTCATTTATTTCGGATATAGGCTGAGCTGGTACCTACAGCTTACAGCGAGGGAGGGAGAGATGCTGATATCTTCGAACGAAGCTCTTCGTGTAATTGGGATCGAACTTCACTTCAGGTAAATTGGTTAAATCATCAATTACACATTAAGCTTCGTTCTTGATATTAGCATAGGCTCACAATGTTAATAAGGCGTTCGTCGTTCAAGGCGAGCGCACGTTTCTTGATACGCTAGTACTACGCGGCTGCCGATCGGCCTAGTGATGTGAAATAGTTATATCGATGTTTTTGTCGTATCCATCGACGTCATAAAATATGGAAAAGGTACCAACTGTTTAGTTGGTACCTTTTCCATATTTTATGACGTCGGCCAAAGCAAACCGCCGAAGATAGCCCGGAACAATGGCAGCAACCCCAACGAACAGCACTTCCTGGAGGTACAAACCAAACCAAACTGGATAAGTTCCTCACTGCGAATCGCTTCGATAACCTGCCAATATATGCTAATTCAGAAAATGATCCAAATGATTCAAACGAACCCTTCCGTAAAGCAGCTATAGCCGTAAAGAAAACGGGACACGTTCCTCCTATAATACTGGAATTAAAGCAGGAATGGACTCATAATACCATTAAGAGCTTGGTTTCTCCATACACCAGTGCATATCACCTGAACTATTGAGGGCAAAATAAAGTGGCAATCATGTGTGAATCTCCTACGGCGGCCCATCAAAATGTCAAAGAAGGTCTTCTTAAGGACGGCATCGCGTACTTGACATACACTCGCAAGGATGAGGGAAAATCAAAGGTGGTCATTCGAGGACTTCCTGGCTACGTTGAGAACGACCTTGATTATTTGTTTATTTTTATTTTATCTACTATTTCTTTTATTATATGTATTTTTATAGTAAGTATCATATTTTATTGGTATTTGGTAAGTAGTTAATTGCACACTACCCTTTTCATTTTATACGTATCCTATCCAGATAGGTTTGCTAGAAGAAATCTCTGTTGAGAGATAAGCTCGCCTTTGCCTTTTAATTTCGTGTATAATTGTATTGTTCTAATGTTCTGTGCAATAAAGAGTTGTGAATTGAAGAAGAACTCTCAACCTTGAGCTATCAAGGATCGAAAGTGATGAAGTTATCTTCATCACAGCATGAAGTTACAACTTGCCCTCCCTTCCTAGTAACACTACCGTCGGGAACCGATATAAGGAAGTTTCGCCAGAGAAGATATTTGTTTAATTGTGTGATCACAATAAGAAAATACCAGCCCTACAGCAAATTATCAGGAACACAATGCTTCAGGTGCCAGGGCTTCGAGCACTCCTCCAAAAACTCGCAGTCGAGTCGCACGCTGTTGGTGAATGCCTGAAAAAAGACCGCAATGAACCCGCCAAATGTGTCAACTGTGGTGAAAACCACCCTGCAAACTTCCGCCAATGCAGCGCACGCTTGGAGTATATTAAACGCATGCAGCAGAAACGCGAATCCCTGAAGCCGAAACCCATTTTCCTTCAAAAGAGCAAGACGGTCGGCAAAACACGCCTATGGACTGAAATCGTAGAAGGCAGAGAACAACCTCAACAACCCATGGGGACCCACAACACCGGACCCATTTCGCAACATCATGACGATGAAGATACCAAAGAAATCTTAGAGATCCTGTTAACTATCAGAAGTCTAAAAAAGGAATTTACAGCCTGGACCTCACTTTTAGACAAAGTGTTTTTAGTTTTCACGCACCTTGGCAGATACGTTTAAATTAAACGAATTACGAACATTATCGTGGAATGCTGATGGAATCTGCAATGAACGGACTGATCTTATGAAGCTAGCGGTAAGTGACCTTCGTGTTGTTATAATTGCAGTATGTGAAACCAAGCTAACTAATAACAGTATAATAATATATATAATAATAATATAGATATTGAATTTCCTGGCTTTACTTTCCATAGGCAAGATAAGCACCATAGTGGTAGGGGTCAAGGTGTAGGTATTCTTGTCAGAGAGGATATTGAGCATGCTATAATTGTAACCCCTCACACCAAACATATTGAGTCTGTCGGAATATCAATTAATGTATCTAGCATCGAACACATTCTTTTTTCTGTTTAACAGTCCCTAAATCTTAAATTGTATTCTGACGATATTGACCTGTTACTCAACCTGGCGATCGGATGTTAATGATGGGCGATTTCAATGCCAACCATGAACACTGGAACAACGGAGATAGTAACACTCGAGGTAGAATGCTCTACAACCATATGCTAAAAAATGACTTCATCATTCACGCATCAAGTACTCCGACTCTTGTTCATTACCGCCCAGATCAGGCCCAGATAAGCCTACAAATCCCGATTTGGTACTCTCCCTAAATATTAATCACGTTAGTAAGCTAAAAACTGTTCCCGACCTTTCATCGAATCTGTATACTTATATGCTGTATACTTTTCTGTTGGCGGTTCCCCATCTCACAAACCACCGATACGATACTTCAAATACACTGAAGCAGACTGGGTTGGATACCGAACTTTTCTTAATAAAAAGATCACATTATCCTCACAGGTTCTCAAAACGGTTGCGGAGATTACCCAGGCCGTTGAATATCTGCACAAGCCAGGGACCGACATGTGCCTGTCGGTATGAGAAACGATAATGCGGACCCCAAGCTTCCTCGTCATATAATGTGTTTAATAAAGCGTAGAAACCGGTAACGGAGGCGCGAACAAAACACTGTAGACCCTGAAGTAAGGAGATGCCTTATTCAGTCAGCCATACAAAAACACCAAGATAGGGTTTGGACGGAATAACTAGCTAAAGTAGACCCTAGTAACGACCTGTGGCGTTTAATCAAATCTGTCAGAGCGAAACCAACTATCATTCCACCATTGAAAATCACTAACAATTTGGTGACTGCCAGTCCTACAGAACAATCAGAAGCTCTGGCAGACGCTTTTTATAAGAATATGTGTCTGACGATAAACTGGAATGACAATGAGGTCTTGTCCGAGGTTGAAAGCTCTTTAGTCCAACCTAGTCTACCTACCTACCAAAGTCCTCCTAGAACCAACTTAGCCCACACGACTTAAAGAAATCTGGAAGTCAATCAGGAACTTAAAACGACGTAAATCGCCCGGTGACGATAATGTACACAATGCCTTGCTTGAAAATTTGTCGCATAAAGCCATAATCCATCTTACAAAAATGTTTAATGGTTGTCTCCGTTTGAGTTATTTTCCCGAGGCCCGGAAGTCAGCAAAAGTCATCCCACTAAAGAAGCCAGGTAAAGACTCCACCATTCCGAGTAGCTATCGATCTCTCAGCTTACTGCCTGGTCTTGGGAAATTGTTTGAATCTATAATATATTCGCGGCTATTGAAAGCTTCTCATCACCTACTTAATAACGAAAAATTCAGATTTCGTAGCTCACACTCCACGACTCAATAACTCGCAAGAGTGGTTGAGCACATTGCTCACCATCTGAACCTAACTGAGTTTATTTATTCATTTATTCAATAGTTTACAAAAGTTTACAATAAGGCTTACAGTAATTATTTACCAAATTGCACTTATTGCTAGATAATTAGTAACAAAAAGCAACACTTATAATCTATCTGTAGAACTAAATAGTAGAGTCAGATCATTTTTTAACTTTGGGATTGTATCAAAGAATATGTCAGCTAGTTGACACACCCTGACTAGTTCGTTTATGAGAGCAATAGCTCTTGGGGTAGGCACGTTTTCACCGTGCAGAGTGCGGAAATCGTGGGACGCAGCCAATAGTGGTAGCCGGCGCCGAATCATGCCAAATCGCAATTTGGATACTATTAATAGAGACGCTGCGCAAAACGCTTGATTATTTACTGTGTTTCGCAATGTACTGACATAGTGGACAAATAGGGCCAGTTTTCTTCTAAGCTCTAGAGTATACAGGGCAACCATACCCACCACAAAAAGGGAGGAGAAAAGGAAAGGATAATAACCATACATTCGCTTGTAGAGGTATCTAGCAAACTTCCTTTGTATTCGCTCTATCATAATAGTGTACTTGTCCTCGCGAGGATCCCAAACTATAGCGTCAAACTCCAGCCTACTACGAACAAATGCGTTGTAGAGCATAATGGCAACCCTCGGGTCTCTAAAATGAGAAGCAGTCCGCATGATGAACCCTAAAGTCTTGCTGGCATTTTTGCAAGTGAGTTGACCGGGATATTTTTCCTAGATATCGAAAAAGCTTTCGATACCGTTTGGCACAATGGTTGCACAAGTTCTTAAAGTCGGATATTTCTACTAGCTTAGTGAAACTAGTCCAGTTATACCTACGAGACCGCAGTTTTTCTGTTCATATCAGTAATTATGCTATATCATCTCCAAGACCTATGCCAGCTGGTGTGCTGCAGGGATCTATTCTTGGGCCATACTTGTTTCTTCTGTATGTGAACGAGATGCCTGTGCAAACGCGAACCAACCTGGCATGTTTCGCCAAT
This sequence comes from Argyresthia goedartella, assembly GCA_949825045.1. NCBI lineage: Eukaryota > Metazoa > Arthropoda > Insecta > Lepidoptera > Argyresthiidae > Argyresthia > Argyresthia goedartella. Next base: position 22,213,659 of record OX463810.1, read on the forward strand.
GACACTGTCTCATACACATCATCAAAAGATATGGACCTTATTGTAGATCGCCTCCAGCTATCTCTTGATAGCCTTCATGATTATTTTACTAAATGGAAGCTAAAACTCAACGAAGCAAAAATGGAGGCAATTATGTTCAGTCGCCATCGCCAAGAGCCTAGAAAAACACTTAAAATTGTAGGACATTCTCTAGTCTGGAATAGCTCAGTCCGTTACCTTGGTGTCAATCTTGATAAAAAAAGTAAAATGGAGTAAACGTGCCGCAGTGGAGGTCTGCTAGCGCTTAACTCCCTCTGCCCTATTTTTAATAAGCACGCTTGATTAAGCCCCAGCACTAAAATTAGAATGTACACCACTCTCGTATGGCCGTGTATCACCTATGCTGCTCCGGTATGGAGTAGCACCTGTCGCTCTAACTTCCTGACACTACAAGTTTTACAAAACAAAGCTGTTAAAACTGCGTACAATACGCCCCCAATAACAAACATGCGCAAACTACATGTACAGATAAATCTGCCGGACCTATTTTCATTTGTACCAAAGCAAACACAAAGATTTTATAACAAAAATAAACAACATGTAAATTGCCTCGTATCACCTATTGGTCAGACTAAATACACTGACTTGCATTATATCGACACGTATGGTGCCTACCGACTGCCCCATCACTATCTGCTGTATACCGATTGATGTCACTAACTCAGTTTTGTACTCGCACATTGACGCGTCGAACTTGTCCTAATTATGCGTGTCCGCAGTTCAGCCGGCCTCGGCAGCACCGCTGCGCCGAGACGTTGCAGTCTGCTGACTTCCTTTTACGACTACCCTCAGATTTTTTGACTGTGGCTGGTTTACGTCGTTGCCACGTCGTAAATGTACTGCGGTGAACAATACCATACACTATGTAGGTATGCATGCACTGGTCCACCGTATTACAATCACTATGCCTGCTAGTTTCTTTTGTTCACACTGGAATAAAATGTAATCCATTACATAGGATCACATAAATTGTTTTTAAGATTTATATGTTAATGTCTCACACTTTATTGTTATTAGTTATTATAAGCATTATTGTTAAAAACGCTATATTTTATAGGCGATTTCAGCCCGATACCGCGAAAGTAAAATTTTAAATTAACCATGTATTTCTAATTGTAAGTGGTGTAATGTGTATTATGTGTAAATAAAGAATTTTGAAAAACAAACACCATGTTAATTTTGAGAGATAGACAGCGCCGCAAGGGCACTACTACATTTTCTTGATGACTTCGTCGTTTTTTCAACCCTCATATCTTGGGTTTGAATTATATTCTCGGGATATGATGTCAATATGTAGTAGACTCATTAAACAAATAAAGTCTCTCATACTTAAGATTTTTGATATCTAATATTTTTCGAGGTCGTCACTGACTCTCTGATGATCGTCAAAATTTCTAGGGTTCTTCCTTAAGTCCTAGAAAGCTGAAATTTGGTATGTAAGCTGTTATTAGTACACAAACACTAGAAAACATCTAAAACTCGAAAGTTTTAGCAGGCTTATCTAACACTCTCTAGAGTGACTAATTTGCTAGGTGTTATACCTTAAAAATAAGTATTGAGTTTAGTAATTCTAAAGCACAACAATCAGCTATAGTCGGATATAATAGCCTAAGAGCCAAGTATCGCCCTGATTATTATAAACTGTTGCATGTTATTATGGTTTTTGTGTTCAAACGAGTAGATTCTCTATTGAAGTACTTGATTGATTTTCCCGGTTTTTGACGAATGAATCGGTAGAAAATAGCAGACGTTCGTACAACGTGTGACGCCCATTATATAGAGATTTGATGAGTCTGTGGTCCGTTTTGATATTTCTTTTTAATTTTCTCGCTTGAACACGGATGAATGGACCCGAAAATTCATTGGAATTTATCAAGAAATCCAGGTGGAAACCACCAAAATATGTTTAGCCGCCACATGGCTAGAACGCCTGGATTGATGACGCAGTATTGACGCAGTAGGGCGCATAGACGTCGGATCCAGCGCAATTTGGAATGTCGACATGGTAATTATCTTGATTCATTATTTTAAAATCCAACCTCGTCGTTGTCGAAGCTGTCGTATAACACCCCGCATTCTTTGTTAACATAAATCGGCATTCTTACCCATATCAGAAATTGGGTTCCCCTTTTTTCTTTTCGACAATGTTCCTCAACCCGGGCAGAGTGATTACGCGTCGAGTGAAAGACCAATTGCGTAAGACTTGCATAGAGTGCCGGATGCCATAAGGTAGTAATTTTACATATTCTTCTGGATAAATCACCAAAAGTTGCGATACGTCTTGCGTAACCTTCACAGTAATAGGAGCGCGTAGAAGTGGTGTTCTTCCTGTCCGGCATTAGAATCTTTATAAAGTAAGATAAGCTTGCTCTGCGGAAGGCCTTCTCTGTAGGTACCTGCTTAGTCATTCTGTATACTCGGGGCTATATCCCAACGACTCCCGTGGCCATGAGATAAAGCGTTTATTTAATTGTCACAATACACAAACCAGAACACAAAAAATATCAAGTAGACGAAAAATAGAAACAACATTTAAGGGTGGTCAGACATATAAGATATTACAACTTGGAAAAAAAGCGTGCGTTCTATCGTGGTAAGTTGTGTATGGCGACGGTGGAACGGTTCAGCATAGGCTACAGGAAGATCTGTAGCGCTAGTATTCTGTCGGAACCGGATTAATTTGGGTGTGATATTTCAATGTGTTGATTTGTCTACGTGATTTACATTGAATATTATAAATTAAAAAAATATAAATTAAAAATTTTAATATATAAATAGGATAAAGAGGTTAAGCTTTGCGAAAGAAACAATATTTGTGTCTAAGTGTTAGATGTTATTTCTGAGAAGAAACACTCATATTTCAGAATTGGGAACCGATAGGGAGCTAAGTACAATATATTATTATTAGTATTTTCCAAAAAGATGGGCCCTAAGAATCTGCGGACATAGCCTTAGACCTCCGTCCTTTGTAAGGCCAGTAAATACTCTCTACTTAAAGGAGGATTTAAAACTGGCTACAGAAACTCTTTCGCGAATTGGTGGTAGGAGATTATTCCAACACCGAGTTGTCAAAGATCTGAAGCTGCCCCTAATGCCCCTAAAAGCAGCGGTCACGTGGCGGGGGATGAAGAGGATGTTTGTCGTACTGCGGTTCGTGTGGTGTCGTGAAAATTTCCATGTTAGCTTTTCAAATAGATATACAGGTACGTGTCTCTTGATTACACCAATTAAAAGCGAAGTCAGCTGCAGCTCCTGTCTATCCTTCATTTTCGAAATATTTGCACTATTTACATACGGTAAAATACGGGCACGGGAGAACGGAGAAGCAATACCGAGCACAAACATTTTGTAAACGTTGTACTAGTGTGCTTATACAGACGTGAACCGTACACTGTGATGCAATAATTGAGCTTGGACATGACTAAAGATTCAGAGAGTCTTACTCGCATGTCTTCATTTATAAATCCTCTGATTCTGTATAAAATATTGAGCCTATAAAAACAGTTTTTGACCATTTCCAGAATATGTTTCTCAAAACGTAACCCATCGTCCATAACCAAACCCAGGTTCCGCGCTTCGTGCACTCGGGCGATCCAGACTTCCGCTATGTTAACTTGAGGGTTCAAGTACAATGAACTTTGATTTAGTGGGATTAAGAACCAACGCGGTTTTATAAGGCGTGTAGGCAGTCGCGAACCTAAACCTCGTCACGGTATGAACGTGGGCGTGCTTCAGGACCAAATGTGTGAGTCCATCGTATACTTAATAGACGCTTGATGAGTGACTAACTTCACAAACTCTACACTTTAGTGACTAAAGTGTAGTCAAATTATGTGGCTTGGCCGTTTCGCTACTGTCACATGGGCGCAAGGTGAAAAATTTATTAACTGTTAATAATTTTATGTTATACAATAATAATATCATACCACCCCCATACTAATCCCGTTCACGTGCATAGCTCTTAGAGTAACGAGTATTCTTCTTCTGATATAGAGGCACTGTAGGGGACGATTCGGCTAACCTGAAAATGAGTAAACCATTTGAATGGCCGAGTCGGCAGTGACCTTGCCTACGAAGCCAAGGGTCCCGGGCTCGAGTCCCGGTGGGGGCAAATATTTGTTTGATGACAACGGATGTTCGTACCCTACTCATGGTTGTTTATCTATCTTAGTATGATATTTATCTATATAAGTATCTGTATCGTTGTCTAGTACCCAAGAAACAGGGAATCCTAGTTTGGGGCTAGATCAATGTGTGTAAATAGTGTCCATGGTATTATTATTATTATTATTTTCTAAGACTAGCTAGTGTCGTATTGATTAACCTTGTTGTTTGCAAAGGAAGCCATCATTTTTGGGATAATGGATGATGGGACTATTCTTTGTAAGAGCGCTGTCCGGGCAACAGCCCGACAACCAGGTTAATCCACCCGTGCAGGGCCCGATCGCTACAATGAGGAATTATAAGATCATCTTCTAAATGCATAAATTAAGGGTTTTGATGGAAGAATGCTTTTAAAAATTAGGTACCTTGGTATCCACTTTACAAGGCTTTATGAGCCTAATATGGGTAGTGTTTTAACAAAACTGATATTATCTGGAACGCATAAAAAATGGTCCACGGCAGCGTAAACTCATTGATTACATATGCGTCGGTATCTCTATGCCATGAAACGTTTTTATCACATTTTTGATTGATTCGACTAGCAAAAATATCAATACTAGGATAACCAAAGTGGTTTGCTATTGTGATTAAGGCGTGATTGGAAATTTCCTACTCAATGTCGAGGTCTAATTTTCTGTATTCCGTATCTGTGACCATTTTAACAGATGATTTGATGTAATCAGCATGGACAGTAATGTGGTGAGTTTCGCACCGCTACCATAGCTGTTTTGTAATATTAGTCAAGTGCGGGAACTGCACCCCACTCATTCTATTAGTTTAAGATATTGCGATTGTGTTATCAACCCATCAAATTATATCTGGTAGTTACATATGTAGGACATAAATGTCTAGGTATTGCCAAAAACTCATCGTGATTTTCGTAATCTTTTAAGTAAAGATATTCAGATCGCACTAAATCCTTTATATATAGCCAGCCGTACTCCTGACATGTTAAAGTAAGTTAACCTCCTTAAATTAATATCCTGTAGGCGGCAGGGTGCCTCTCCGTCGTCATCTGCATCGGCGGCTGCCTCTGCGCCGGAGCAGCCGGCGCGGGCGGGGGAGACACTGCTCACACATACCTCGCGCCCCCCTCCCCGCTTGCCGTTGGAGGCCTGCGGCTCGACGGAGGCCCTCTGTAGTTTAAAGGTCTACTAGGTGCTTTTTCATGAAGTTTGAGTCGGCTGTACAGTTGAAGCCCATCTCAAGTCTGCTCTAGATTTAGACATGGTTTTTGCGATTTCCTCCGTAAGATTAGCAAATAGCATATCATCTATTTTGGTCTTTTAAAGTTGATATTTCAAATATTTTTTTACCATTGACAGTATGAAAAATCTTCTGAGGTTTGAGTCGGGGTGATGTTTATCTTCTACGATACCAGCGGTGTCCATTAATGATTTTAATACCTCAGGGTCTTTTTGGTCCGACGCCAGAAGTAGCATGATTGCCGCACTGAGCGATGATAGAGCGCATGACGTCATAGACAGTTTGAGTTTGGTGCCCTTCTCACGCTTTACTTGGCCTTCAATCAAGGAGGCGCGAATCTCAGGATTCCGAACTGGTGCTTTCAAAAGTAAGCAGTTTTCAGGAACAAGATATTTATCCTTCACTTCCTCCGAGGTTTTCTTTAGATAGACCGGATGTGACATTGTAGTTTAATATGGCAGCCAGATCATGTTGTATGTCAGAACTGTACTTTTGCATAAGAGTTGGCTCTTTGCCTAGTATTTGCATCACTTCTGGGTCCTGTTCAGCTATTGGTTCTTCCAGTGACATCACTTGGATTACATCAACTAAAGAAGACGGAGGCTGCTCAGAGGGTGGCAGCAGTGGCGGTGATGGTGGAGGCGGCTTAGGTGGCAGCGTCAGAAGTCAAGGTAATGACGGGAGCAGTAAAGGAGGTACGAGGCAGATCGGTAGGTACCACATTAGTGCTATCTGGGTTGTTTCTCGTTTCACTAGGTTCCGAGTCTGGAGGGATATTCCAGTATGAACTTGAGCAACCATGTAAGTCAATATCTTCGTCCCGACGACGATGGAGACGCTATTTGTGTGCAAAATATGTATTTTTCTCAAAAACGGGTGGTGAGACATGAAAGAGAGAGCATGCAAACCCAGTTATAAAATGTTGTCTTTGTACATAATTATTACATATTAGCGGCTATGTAAATCCCCAAATGGTAGATCCGGTGAGCATGTATTTTATAAGGAAGTGAAAAGCTCCGAGACAGACGTCTGATTTCCAACTAGTAACGAAGTAATTCGTGAAGTTACACCATCAACATTCTTCGTGTTCAAGTAAAACACACTCAATAACAAAATGAGAAAACAGTAAATTCTGGTCCATATGTTCAAGCTTCAAGTGCTATTTTATTTGGCATACCACTTACCTGGAGCCCAATTCCGGTACACAATTACAGCTCCATGACAATTACATTACGGTTTCGGTCAAATTTAGATATCCAATATTTGGCGTTCGGAGAATATATTTTTAGGCAATTATGGTAAAAATTAAGTTAATTGGTAAGCACAATAATGAAGTTAATCAACAAAGGGAATGGCATTACAAAATCGTCCGATATAGAATATCTAAAGTTGACCGTAATCGTAATGTAATTGTCATGGAGCTGTTATTGTGTAACGGAATTGGGCCCCTGGTCGGTAACGAGGTAAACATTTTTCGTCATCCGAGCTCGAAGAATGCTTACGACATCGATATCTTACCTTTCTTTCTAACTTTTTAAGTTTCTTTACTAAATAGCCGTAGTCACTTTCATTCACTGTCACTCCTCTTTTTCGGCATTTTATTGGCAATGCACTTACTTATTAACAAATAAAATAATACCGTGCGCGCAAAACTGCGAAGCACACGCAAAGTATTATAACGTGAATGGAAGCGCCTGGAGTAGGAGGGAGGGACGAGCTGTTTTTTTCTCATCTACCTTATTTTTATCCAAATAAAATGCGCGAAATGGCTAGCCTATGAAAGAAACTACATTGTGTACCTATGCTTATATCGAGATTGAAGCTTGATGTGTAATGACATCCAATAGCCATTGTTTTATAAAACTGTGATAAGTTTAGTGAAATAGGGCCCCAGTTCACATTCCTACTTCGTCCAATCAGACGCTTTACCACAGCTGGCAGTAATGGCCGGATCTACAACAGGCAACTCAAATTTTAACAGAACCTCGAGTTATGCTGGCGCTTATTCATCGTTATTACACCGACATGCAATATTTTAGTTTATTTGAGCAGCTGTTTGTGGCTGGTTTATGCCAGTCAATGAGTCTAGCCAGCACTCAAATATTTATATCTCTCTTGATGTGGATACTCAAGTGATAAACTTAAAAGACATTGTATCACTGAGCGGAAGGCTAAAATAAATTTCAACGCGAATAGCAATTTCATTTCGTTCGCTCAAAAGCGAGAACAAAGTGTGATACATATAGAAATGCATAACTTTCACGCGGCGGGATTTCTAGGGACTACAAAGTGGTTAAAAAATTATTTATTATTATAAAGGAGGCTAGACAAAACACACACTAAGATAAGTAGTTTTTTAACACTCCACTCTTTCCTTAATTCTTACTAGGTATCTACTTAACTATTTTCGGCAAGAAATTTCTGGATGTTTTTAAATGGCTTGGTCACATAATCCTCTGAAAAATAATAATAATAATAATAAAAAATCTTTATTCATAGTAAAAAATATACACAACAAGGAGATAGTTTTGTCGACTGCTATCATAACTAGGCTCACAAGTAGCCTGTATTTATGAATTAGTAGGCCCACGCCTCTTACGAGGTTCGTAACAGTGATTCGGTGGCGTCGTGTTTTAAGCAAAGAATGAAATTATAACAAGAAAAAAAAAAAAAAAAAAAAAACATACAATGTTAAGTTAAACAATTTTCTAAACTATTTCTGATATGTTCCCCCAGAGGGAAGGACACAAAATATAATTTTAATACCTAACATGCTACACGCCTCACTTAAAGGATGTGTGTGTGCGAGTGTGTGTGTGAGTGTATGTGTAAGTAAAAAGACAATGGAAAGTAATTTTATGATTTAATTTAAACCGAAAAGGACATCGGCAGCGTATGGAACAAGTGCTGCCTACAATGAACATATGGTGCATTTTGTTCCTCAGGCCAACACTAATATGTAAACTGAAGTGCTCCAAAGTCTGTCCAAGAATCAAGAGATTGTCATCCATATAAACGATATTGCGTGTTACTTTTTACACGCAATATCGTTTACATGGATGACAATATCGTTTACATGGATAACACAATTATTCCAGTATTTTTGATTTAGAAACTGAGCCACTAGACAGACTTCTTATTTTTTTAAAAGGGACCTCACTGGAGGTCTAGTCTTTCAAAAAAGTTAAAAATGTTATTAATCTGTCTTAGAAATATAAGATAAATAAATAGTACATTGGTCAAGAAGTCACTAGGAGAGATTTTCCGATAGTTCCTCTGATTGCAGCCAATTAGGGACTTGAAACACTGGGTGGTATAAGACGCATACTAGCATTTAATATTGCTGTTACCACATCTGGTAATATCCTCAGCAGCACAGAGCAGTGTAGATGTATAAACAACTATGTCGCTCACGTACCAACCATACCACGGCAGTGAACAAACAGTGACCTACAGGCAGATGTTTTATTGATCAGGACAAGCAATTGAAAATTATACTTTATTCGTCATTTTTAGGAATAAAGTGGAATCAATGTGATCAAATGATATTTATTTTCCACTTTTCTATATGGTCAGCCTCTTGCTCTTACCAAATATTTATTTTCCATTTGATCTTCTTCACAAGTATCGAGAAACACCTTTAAGATGGCAATATCTTCTGTTGTAAATATCGTCTGTAAATCAAGAGCACGCAGATTACGTGATTAAACATCATTAAAGCCTTGAAAAATGAAACATTAACGGAGTGCGCATTCGTGGAAAGGAGTTTGAAAACAATCGTGTTTATTTATATATTAGTTTTGCAATGTTAAACTAAGTATACGCTGGTTTCTATACTCTATCCCCGGAGACAAGTTAGTAGGGAAAACAGACTCGTTTGTGATTGGTCAGCGATAACCGTTAATGCAGTGTACAGACTACGTGTATATTTTAGACGCCGTCTCCGAGGAACATCCCGTCGCAGCCGGCGTCCCCCAGGGCTCCTGCCTGTCTCCCGCCTGCTACGCCCGATACACGGACGACATCCCCGTCGGGCCGGGTGCCCAGCTGGCACTCTTTGCAGACGACGCAGCCTACTATGCGTCGTCGTTCCAGGCTCCGCACGCTGCCATCAAACTGCAGCGCACCCTGGACATCTTGCCCGACTGGCTCGCCAAGTGGCGACTGTCCGTCAATGTTGGGAAAACGCAGGCGCTCATCACAGGCCAGAGTCTCCTTCCGCCATCGCTCCAGCTCCAGGGACAGCACATCGAGTGGTCTTCGCAGGTGAAGTACCTGGGAGTGACCATTGATCGCCGGCTCACCATGAAGCAACACGTCGACAACGTCGTCAGCCAGGTCAAGGTGGCACGCGCCAAGCTGCGTCCACTTTTCGACTCCAGCCTCCCTCTGAGGGCGAAGCTCGGGATCTACAAGACATACGTGAGATCCCGCCTCACCTACGCAGCTCCGGCATGGTACGCCCTGTGCTCGGAGACGAACAAACGGAGACTCCGAGCCCAAGAGAACCTCTCTCTGCGTACCATCGTCGGCGCCCCCCGCTACGTGAGGAACGCGACAATCCAGAGGGACCTAAGATGGGAAACCGTGGACCAGTTTGTCCAGAGGCTGGCGAAGGACATGTTCGCGCGTGCGGATGCATCACACCTTCCGCACATCGCCGAACTGGCGCCGCACCATGCGCGCCCGCCCGACCGCCGCCGCCTGCCACGCGACCTGGTTGCCTAGCCGGCGATCACCCACTGCACACCAGCGCCACAAGAAGACCACCGCCCGCAGGGGCCATCCGATGACCTGTCCACAGGAGTGGACAGAGGCGATTCTTCGGGAAGAGGTCCGTCGACCTGACCCCGACTCCCCACGCCCCAGAAGGGGTGCGTGAGATGACTATGATGATGATGTGTATATTTTAGTCTGACCGTGGTACCCGTACTGTGCAGACGCGCTCATATTTTGTTCTTATCTATCGTTATTGTTCCGTAACCTGGCGTGTACTTTGGACTGTTGGTGCATTCATTGTGACTTGGCTTGTGTATTGGACTCTGTGATCGATTGCTTTCTGACCACTTGGCGCTTGTGTACTGGACTTTTGAAGTGAACAAACCATGGCGGGCAGTTCTAATTCTGATTTTAATGCTCTTAAAAGAAAAAACGTCCTGTTTGTAGTATGGAAAAAACTATGATATGGAATATGTATCAGTCCATGAGAAATGCAATACCTTCCGCTTCATGCAATGATATTTCTAAAGCTATTGCTTCTTCCTTGGGAATCCATTGGGCTTCAGTTTATAGAATTGTGAAAGAAAAAAATAACAATGATGGTATTTTGAAATCTCTCAAGAAAACGAAACTGCGTATGAAGATGGTTGACCAAATTGATGATTTTACTAAATCTGCCATCAGAAGAACTTTTTTTCCCGTAATAAAATTCCTACATTAGATAAAAATTTGAAGAAAATCAGTGTGGATGGCACTTTGGGGACATTCAAACGAAGCACACTGCATAAAATACTAATAAACATTGGTTTCAAATTTAATAAACTAGGCAGAAACAGCTTACTACTGGATCGTGATGATATATTCTTTTGGCGGCGAAATTATCTTCGAGCTATTAAACATGTAAGAGAAAATCTTCAAAAAATTTACTAGTTGGATGAAACATGGGTGAATGAAGGAAACACCACGTCTAGGGCATGGGAAGACACAAATGTAAAAAGCAGTCGAGATGCATTTATTAACGGATTAACAACGGGCTTGAAAAATCCTTCAGGTATGACTATTTCCTATACAATAATAATTTTATTTATCAGTAATATAATGATTTGAACCCAAGCCCAGGTAATAAACTTATGACCAGTCTATTGTTCAATAGAGACAAGTTAACTTTTTTGAATTGTTCGTTTCTCTTTTATATTTATGGAATGTAATTCTTTTGTTTGTTACGGGAAAGGACAAAAGACTATAATAACACATATTGGAAGCAAAGATGGGTTCGTCCACGGAGGTCTGCACGTGTTCAAACCAAAAAAACAAGGTGATTATCACAAAGACATGAACGCCGAAGTATTTCAAAATTGTTTTGAATTAATATTAGACAAATTAGAATTTCATTGTGTGATCGTAATGGATAATGCCTCCTATCACTCAAGGAAAACTGAGAAAATACCTACAGAAAAAAATAAAAAGCAAGAAATTTTCGACTGGTTAAAAGAACACAATATTACGTTTGATGAGGATTTACTTAAAAGATAACTGCTAAATAGAGTTAACCAACACAAAGAGCGATACGAAGCATGAAATGGCAAAAGCTAAAAATAAAACTGTTTTAAGACTTCCGCCGTATCACTGCAAATTAAATCCCATCGAATTGATTTGGGCCCAAGTTAAAGGTAGAGTTGCAGCTGAAAACACTACTTACAAAATGGCGAAATGAATAATGCGATTCAAAATATTGATGCCCAAAGTGGCATAATTGTATCAAACAGTACAAGAAATAGTAGAGCCAAAAATGAACGCAATGAATATGAATGTAGAAATAATGACTGACAACTTCATAATAAATGTAGAAAACGATAGCAGTGATACGTCGTCGGATAGTGATTAATATATTATGAAATATAACAACTATGTTAATTATAATGAAAATATATGATGTAAATACTTCATTACTCTTGTTTTTTTTCCTTCACATTAAATACATTAATTTAATAAAAACTTTTTTTATTTATTTTAAGGAACTTCTCTAGCCCAATTTTTCACCTTCTTATTATATTACAAAGGCAAGTGTAGTTGTGGGAAGAAAGCTAGTTTAAATAATAGTAGCGCAGTGTGTGCGTGCATTCAGAATGGTTTACTCCCACTGACTTTTTTTGTCTTTGTCATTTGTATGGGATTACGTGACAGAGAGAGCGCTATACTAACTTGTCTCCGTGGATAGAGTATAGGTGCTCAGCAATTGACCTTTCTCATCCTAATTTGAGTTTGCTGGAAGAGATCTCTTATTAGAAATAAGCAAACCTCTGTAAACAATTTTTATGTAAACTCTAAATGATGTCTATATATTTTGTGTGGGCAATAAATAAATTATGAATTCACAATGTGAATTGCACCCTGAACTCCACACAGTTCACCGTACCTGAAGACGCGATGTATTACGAGGGCGTACGTAGAGTTAATTACTTACTTGATGAAGAAATAATGCTTGTTTGTGCCGAATAGCAGCCATTAGCTAATGACCATGAAGGCTGTCAAGAACACCGGCATTTATATTATGTAGTATAAGTATTAAAAGGAAGAATAAACGTAGTTGGACTCGCACACCAAAAGGTTCCTTTCACACCTGTAGATACGAGTATATGTATGTACGTGTTATTGTGTATATTTAAATAGTTCTTTCATCACGCTCTTACATACGCTTACGCTTGAATACTATGTACAGCTATGTATGTACTTTCAAGAAAAATTTATTTATGTAGTAACTGAAAATGTAGTTTTCGGGTTTTTCTCTTACAAGTATCCTATAGGTTTTGATTACCTCGCGACTATCAGGCAAACTCAGCAAAATTGTGGCATACACTTGACGGTATAAAGTCAACAGTGACTGAGTTGACCTATAAGTTTGATTTTTTCACACCTTAAAGAGGCCACAGACTTAAGTGATTAATATTAATTAATACCTTGCCACGTACGCCTAGCGCTATTTGCACATCGGAGGAACGTCTGTGGCCTAGCGGTATTCGCACGACGGAGGAGCATACGTGGCCTAGCGGTATTCGCACGTCGGAGGAACGTCCGTGGCCTAGCGGTATTCGCACGACGGAGGAGCGTCCGTGGCTTAGCGGTATTCGCACATCGGAGGAGCGTCCGCGGCCTAGCGGTATTCGCACATCGGAGGAACGTCTGTAGCCTAGCGGTATTCGCACATCGGAGGAACGTCTGTGGCCTAGCGGTATTCGCATATCGGAGGAACGTCTGTGGCCTAGCGGTATTCGCACGTCAGAGGAGCGTCCTTGGCCTAGCGGTATTCACACGTCAGAGGATTGTCCATGACCTAGCGGTATTCGCACATCGGAGGAGTGTCCGCGGCCTAGCGATATTCGCACATCGGAGGAGCGTCCTTGGCCTAGCGGTATTCACACGTCGGAGGAGTGTCCGTGGCCTAGCTGTATTCGCACATCGGAGGAGTGTCCGTGGCCTAGCGGTATTCGCACATCGGAGGAGTGTTTGCACATCGGAGGAGTGTCTTGGCCTAGCGGTATTCGCACATCGGAGGAGTGTTTGTACATCGGAGGAGTGTCGTGGCCTAGCGGTATTCGCACATTGGAAGCGATTAGCCACATCTGGATGAGACTGGTACTGGACGGGTATCCGTTTCTATGTGGCATTTGTTTCGGGCGTATCCGAATTTCGGATGACATACGTTAAGCTGTTGGTCCCCGGCTACTATCGATACTCGGTGGTAGTAGTCGTAAAGCTGTGTCAGAGGCCCTAATTGGGCAGTTTGATAACTTCTGACACTTGGCTTGGCCACTAGCCCGACACCCCTATATCAATCGGCTCTGAGCCACTGTGGTGGAGTATTCAATCTTACTTGTATCTATCCTTGAGTAAAGGCCCATGCCCTCGATTTGAACATTAGTGAGCTACATTTGTTTGTTGTTGATACCTTTACGCGTTCTTGAGGAAAAGGGTCTTGACAGACGGGCAGACAGACGGACAAAGAAGTGATCCTTTAAGGGTTCCTTCATTTCTTTGAAGTCGCGGAACACAGATTGATGATCAATAGCTGATAAATAGGTTTCTAGCTAATTTCTACGGTACGGTATTACATCACCTTATTGATGCATTCAGCCCCAAGTCCTTCAAAAGAGTAAAGTCTCATTCGAATAAACTGAGACGTTTCTCGTTAACGCATCGTTAATCTGAGCCTCATCGCTGCGATGTGAGTTGACGCAACAGACTTAATCTTTCATGGTATATTTGAATCATTTATCTCCCTCTTGCGTTAGCTTGTCTTTGCTACGCAAACACTGGTCCTTTTGTCTTATAAGATCGAGTATATGAGCTTATTTATATAGGGCTTAACAGAAAGATGTAGTTCAATAACATACTGAACCAATTTAAGTATCAAATCAATTTGACCAGAACCACTATGTTTTCACTTTTCCATAGTAATCGGTACGCCGCGCCGCCCAACTAAAAATGAATGGATAGGTAAAACTAAATGTTGTTTATGTGCGAAGATGAAAGTATTGTATATAATAATAGTTAAGTTAATTACGTAATTACTGTAACATTTAAAAGATGTTGTAAACAGAAGGTTTCAATGGCAATAGGATGACAGGCGCCAGTAAATGTCGGCCTATTCGTCGGCTTCATTTAGAAGCTGCTTTCATATTCTGTTACACCTGTCCAACTTACTCAAACACTATCAAGGCGTGAAAATGAACTTTATCCAACTGTGTTACGAACTGAAAAATGGAGTAGCGAAGAGTCAAGAAACTTGGTTTTTTACTCCTACGTGATCGAGGACTCTGCTTGTTGACCTCACCTTTACATTCCGACTCGCCTCAGAAAGGAGAAAAAGTAAGTACCTGCAAAACAATGTCACTGACGTAGGTTTTGTTTTGAAAAGAGACGAAAACACCCTTAAGTTCAGAATGAGATTCTATAAAAAATTATAAAATTATAAAGAATCTCACTCTCAACTTAAGGGTGTTTTCGTCTCTTTTTCAAAACAAAACCCACGTCAGTGACGTTGTTTTGCAGGTACTTACTTTTTCTCCTTTCTGTGGTAGGTAGGTAGGTGATCATCAAGTACGCAAATTCGATGATGGTTTATCACCTGGCGCAGTTTAAACACAATAGGTGTGCTCATGTGGATGAGCCTATTGTGTTATTTTTTCGTAATGTCCAACGCTGAAAAAATTAACAATTTAGTCTACTGCCTCATTTTATGCATAATTTGAATATGCAAGCAAAGTGTGGTAAATAACGTTAGACACATGACTGCTGGAAACCGCCAAAAATGTATGCTATGAGTTTAAACTCTCGTATGATATGATACATAGACTTGTTACAATTTACGAACTCACTGAACTTTTGAAAGATTAATCTGAAATTGAGGGAACAGTGGGGGGAGTTTGCTGTAGCAAACGTATTCATAAACGCAAAGTTAAAACGGATTCAGTTTTTGATTTTATTTCAGAAACTGTATACCTAATCAGACAACGCAGTTATGTTTGCCTTCACGAGACAAACCAGTAGACATCAGATTCCTAGGAGGGACCAAGGAAACGCGAGTCATCGCCAAAACTTTGACCCCTATTTCGCTCAAAAGTCTGCATAGTTAACTGGAATATTCAAGCACCTGAAATTCAATTTTAAATTGGTCTTTCTCCGTTAAATTGATGCGCAGAATAAACTTGTATCGCATTACAATTAAGCCTTTTGTCCGTCAGTCGTGACAATATGTTTTTCAGTAAGTATGTATGTCGAAGGGCTCGCGAGGTCTACTGTTCTCACAGAACCACTAGTTTTAGTTAGCCTACATGGCTGGGCAAAGGCCACACCAGTTCGAGCCAACATATCTCTAGCTAAAGCTTGATTGATCCACCCTAGCAGGAATTTATTCAGGTCATCCCTCCTTCTCCTCCTGGGCCTCTGGCTACGCCGGTGTCCGTCTGTAGGCAACTATTCAGTGGCTGATTTCGCCAATTAGTCCAAATGCATTCGACAGACATGTCCAGCCCAGTTCGATTTGAGTCTGGCGGTTTGTATTCCTACGTCGACTAAGCCAGTTTTGGAGCAGTGTTCCTAACGCGAACCACACCTATAATGCTGCGCTCCATCGTACCAAAGTTTGGTACGCTATTGCTGGTGGTATCTTACAAGGTACTACTGTCATTGCTCGATGCTTCAGATATGGTGCGCGACATTTAAGGCCTTACGGTCGTTACGCGTGATGTTATCGAAGAAGTACTCAATGTCTCGGTTTCGGAACGGATAGGATATTTGTTAATATGGCAAGTTGGTTGCTATCTGTAAGTTGTCAAAATGTTCTCAGCGATTGTGAAGTCGAAAATTAATAAAAATACTTTAATTAAAGAAAAGGACCCGCGTGAATGATATTTGCGTGGTGCAACGATAATATCTAGTTATGTTTATATAGTAATTACGATACAAAAATCTAGAAATTTGATTTGTCTTCTCACGTATTGAGGTTTTTTCTTCTTTTTGATCTAGTTACCCGACGGTCGGTCCAGTTAGTTCGCACGAGTGTTTTATTTACGACTATCACCGGGCAATATTGCTAGCTCTCATCTAATCTAATGTAACTTACTAAAAATTAACCTAGTTTTTATAATATCGTGATGAAACTTCGCGTGTCCGTCCAGCGCCTTTGTTACTATCGTGAGCTTTGTTTCATTTCTCGACAAGTTAAAACACTTAGAGCTACAGTTCCGACTTAAATGGTAATCTGCAAAAGCTCTTATAATAAGTATATTATAATAACAGTAGGTTGATTTGCTTTATTACAGTAGTTTGGAAGTTCACCCTTTTCATTGAACTTTAATTTACCTTTCTGTGATTGCCCAAGTACACAGTCAGGTCATAAGTTCTGTCACACAATAAAAACTTTTGAATTTAGAACGCTGGCCACAAAAAAAATTATTGAATTCGAATTTCGAATTTTTCATGAAAATTCAAATGTGTACTTTTTAGAATTTTCCTCATTTTTAAATATGGAGTGGACACTTAAAGAAGACCGTGTCGCAGTTATTGCATTGCATCGTTGCGGTTACGCGCCAATTCAGATTTTCGACTTAATGAAAAATTTTAATATAACCAAAAGTTTCGTTTATCGTACCATAAAACGATACAATGAAGACTCTAGTGTAGATGACAGGACAAGAAGTGGTCGCCCTCGCTCTGTTAGGACTCCAGCAGTGATAAAAGCTGTGAAGGCGCGAATTCAAAGAAATCCCATACGTAAGCAGAAACTGTTGGCCCTTCAGATGGGGTTAAGCAGGACCACGGTGAAAAGGGTGTTAAATGAAGACTTAGGGCTTAGGGCATATTTAAAAAAAAAACAGGACATCGTTTGGACGCTCGTTTAATGGACCTGAGACTGAAGAGATGCCGCGCTTTGTTGAAGCGGTACGCGGGAAAAAAGCATCTGGAAATTCTTTTTTCGGATGAAAAATTTTTCACCGTGGAAGAGAGCTACAACAAACAAAATGATAAGGTGTACGCACACAGCAGTGAAGAAGCGAGCAACCGTATTCCGCGTATCCAACGAGGTTATTTTCCATCCTCGCTCTTGGTTTGGTTGGGAGTCTCTTATTGGGGCTTAACTGAGGTACATTTTTGTGAGAAAGGCGTAAAAACGAATGCAGTTGTATATCAAAATACAGTCCTCAAGAACCTTGTGGAACCTGTTTCTCATACCATGTTTAATAACAGGCACTGGGTATTCCAACAAGATTCTGCGCCAGCTCATAGAGCGAAAAGCACACAAGACTGGCTGGCGGCGCGTGAAATCGACTTCATCCGGCACGAAGACTGGCCCTCCTCCAGTCCAGATTTGAGTCCGTTAGATTACAAGATATGGCAACACTTGGAGAAAAAGGCCTGCTCAAAGCCTCATCCTGATTTGGAGTCACTCAAGGCATCCTTGATTAAGGCAGCCGCCGATATTGACATGGACCTCGTTCGTGCTGCGATAGACGACTGGCCGCGCAGAATAAAGGCCTGTATTCAAAATCGCGGGGGTCATTTTGAATAAACTTTATTACCATAAGAATACATACATATATGTATACATAGTCAGGTCATAAGTTCTGTCACGTGTGCAATTTGAAATAATTTAGACATATTTATTATTTATGTAAACATTTATATAGCAAAATGAACTTAATAAAACATAGATTCTTATGGTAATAAAGTTTATTCAAAATGACCCCCGCGATTTTCAATACAGGCCTTTATTCTGCGCGGCCAGTCGTCTATCGCAGCACGAACGAGGTCCATGTCAATATCGGCGGCTGCCTTAATCAAGGATGCCTTGAGTGACTCCAAATCAGGATGAGGCTTTGAGCAGGCCTTTTCCTCCAAGTGTTGCTATATCTTGTAATCTAACGGACTCAAATCTGGACTGGAGGAGGGCCAGTCTTCGTGCCGGATGAAGTCGATTTCACGCGCCGCCAGCCAGTCTTGTGTGCTTTTCACTCTATGAGCTGGCGCAGAATCTTGTTGGAATACCCAGTGCCTGTTATTAAACATGGTATGAGAAACAGGTTCCACAAGGTTCTTGAGGACTGTATTTTGATACACAACTGCATTCGTTTTTACGCCTTTCTCACAAAAATGTACCTCAGTTAAGCCCCAATAAGAGACACCCAACCAAACCATGAGCGAGGATGGAAAATAACCTCGTTGGACACGCGGAATACGGTTGCTCGCTTCTTCACTGCTGTGTGCGTACACCTTATCATTTTGTTTGTTGTAGCTCTCTTCCACGGTGAAATTTTTTTCATCCGAAAAAAGAATTTCCCGATGCTTTTTTCCCGCGTACCGCTTCAACAAAGCGCGGCATCTCTTCAGTCTCAGGTCCATTAAACGAGCGTCCAAACGATGTCCTGTTTTTCTTCGATATGCCCTAAGCCCTAAGTCTTCATTTAACACCCTTTTCACCGTGGTCCTGCTTAACCCCATCTGAAGGGCCAACAGTTTCTGTCTACGTATGGGATTTCTTTGAATTCGCGCCTTCACAGCTTTTATCACTGCTGGAGTCCTTACAGAGCGAGGGCGACCACACTAGAGTCTTCATTGTATCGTTTTATGGTACGATAAACGAATCTTTTGGTTATATTCAAATTTTTCAGTAAGTCGAAAATCTGAATTGGCGCGTAACCGCAACGATGCAACGCAATAACTGCGACACGGTCTTCTTTAAGTGTCCACTCCATATTTAAAAATGAGGAAAATTCTAAAAAGTACACATTTTTATTTTCATGAAAAATTCTAAATTCGAATTCAATAAACTTTTTTGTGGCCAGCGTTCTAAATTTAAAAGTTTTTATTGTATGACAGAACTTATGACCTGACTGTGTATATATATATATATATATATATATATATATAGTTTTAATAGGTTATTCTTAAGAACCTGAAAATATATTATGTAATACTTTGTGATAATGCAGGTTCTGGTTTGTATTATTTATCTAAATAAAGACCTTTCAAAATCGAAATCAATCAATAGAAGTTAAGTACAGATGTAGTGAATAATCCTTTCCATTCGTATTTTCTCGGAAATGTTCGTTTTTGTCTTACTACTTCACTCGTACTCAGTACCCGTCAAACGGGCAATTTGACATTTGACATTGATAAATAAAGTATGCGATTTATTTGATACCTACACGTAATTTAATAATACAGTAATTCATAGACACATCGGCACCATTCGGGTGTTATCGTTGTTCCGAGTTTTGCCGATAGGAAAGGATTATTCACTACATCTGTACTACAAATTCCATATAGATTTATTTAAGGTTTGAACCCAGGTTTTGTAGGAAAAGGAAAATCTAATTAAAATTATAAATGTGAAAGATGTTTGGATGTTTGTGCCTCAATCACGCCAAAACGGTTGAACGCATTTGAATGAAATTTTGCACAGAGATAGTTTGTGAGTTAGATTGACATATACGATACTTTTTTTTCACTTACGCACCAAAAGGAGGGTAATGTTACCTCGGTTAATGATGATTCCTAGGAACACGCAGATGAAGTTGCGGGCATCAGCTAGTATTCAAAATAATAATTACAATTCAATGCAGTGATGTTTCAATTGTAAGAAAATATAGAAGTCCTCTATCCTAAAGAAACAATCAATTATATAACATATCCAGAAAAGTGGGAAACTGGAAATAATTTGACATATTAGCTTAGGAGCCATAGTGCCCTATGGCTCCTAAGCTAATATGTCACGCCCAAGAAGGTCCTATAAAGACCAAATCGGCGATTTGTTAGTGAAGGGGCAAATTCGAAGTACCCGTAACCGGCGAGCTTGCATGAAGAGACTTATGAATGGTGAGGAAGCGAGAGATGTATGCCACGATCGTAGCAGGGAGGTCTTTGGTCTGTGCCTACCCCTCTTTCGGGAAATAGGCGTGAGCATATGTATTTATGTATTTATATTGTCTTATTTTACTCGTACATCATATTTAATGATAAGGAATAGGCCTGCAAACGTCAAATTCAAACGTCAAAAGTCAAATTTAAAACATCCGAATTTGGAACTCTTTTTGACCTAAAGTTAGGTAACTTTCAGTTTCAACTACCGTATTTCAGTTAGTAAAAGGGTAATAAGCTTTAGACCGTAGAAACGAAACGTGCTTGAAAAAGCCTTTTGATTTTGACGTCGAGCAGTCGCCGTTTCAGTGCCTCTATATATTTTCTTTATAACCACTTCTTCCCTTTTGACCCTTTTGGCGAGGCCTAGAATGCAATCGTGTTTACTGCCCATAAAGCGATTGGTAAATAGGTGGCCATTTGTTCCGAGATAATAAAAAAGAATTAAATGCATCAAGCTCACGACGCGATAACGATGGCGAAATTGAAACGAGACTTGAAGAAAAGACAGACACAATTTTCGCGCCAATGGATAATGAAAACCATGTCGATTAAATGTTTATATCAGTAATACACAGCCTTGTAGTACTTGACTTCAGAGACAAGAAAAAGCGATTATGAAACATCTGAAATGCTACTGGATTATATTTGGGTGTCTGACCTTTGTCACCACAGCAGAATTCGCCGCCTCAATACCTTTGTTGTTACGATACTAGGTGTGCGATAACACAAAGCTATTTGATACTTGAAGCTGAAATCGTTTCGTGAACGAGAAATATAGCAAACAAAAATAGTGGATGATTTATTCCCGTTAGTAGTTTTCCGGGCGGATGATTTGACGCCCCGGTATTACGCGACGAGCTCTGTACAGTGCCATCTCCGAGGTGAGAAGAGTGTCATTATAATAAAATGGATGCTTCACATTAATTTAATACTTTCCCCGCGAGAATCTCACATTTTTGCTCGGCACAGTACAGTCGAAAAGAAAAAGAGGTTCATACGAACCGAATAAGTTACAAACTCGTAATTTTCTTAGGAAGATTTTTAGCGCTCTTGTTTAAAAAGTTTTAAAAAATATCCGGCTTTTTTTTCAGAGTTTATCACTTTTTCTTGGAAAAGATAGCTAAAGTTAGCACGGCTTGCTCCTCTGTTTCCTAAAGCGGAACGTCAAGCATCGTTGAACCTATAAAGTGATAAGGTTTAACCTAAAAAGAATTTACCGTTACGCCGTAACTAAATTATGGTACTCTATCCGACTGATATAGACTGCACAAAGGGCTTTACAAAAGGGTAAACTCAAACATACTAAGTAACAGATAGATATCATGCAATGCTGCATTGCCGAAACTAGCCGCGCCGCTACTTTACTACCGCCTACGATACTACTCTAATTTTTCCAGCGTCACTCCAATTTTTAAATAAACTGAATATGTTATTTCGTCTCCGATTGCTATTGGATTTTGCATCCTAGGGTGACAATAGCGGTATTTGATAATGATTGATGTTAGACATTTATATGTGAGACAGAACCTTTTATCAGGTACAAGCACATAATACATGAAACGGTACAAGTACGGCATACTTATTAAACCTATATCAAATGCTGTAACTGTAGAGGTTTATCTGACTCTTTAGAGCAACGTTGGAGTTCGTAATGGTCCATCCTAAGAAGTAGATATATCCTCAGCTTAGTGACACCCAAGATAGCAATCGATCACTTGGGTTAAGCAAACGTTCAGCCAGAGCCAAAGCTTTGTCTGAATTTACCAAGTTCATACCGGGTCGACGTATTGTGTTACATAGGAACATACTCATCATTAAAACCAGAAGAGATATTTGCGAAAAACCGATTTTTGATCTTGAATAAGGTAAGACGTGGACACGTTTTTATGGTGACATTTGGGACAATATTAATGATGCCAAAATGAAGAGTTTATACAAGTTTCCAGCTTATAATTTCACGTTCTCTTAACTCTACATTACCCTGGTTATAAATATACCTAACTTCGAATAAGTATGTGGACTAAATATGACGTTGTTATTTTTATTAACCTCTCAAAAACCGAGGGTAGTTGGGTTGGGTCGCGATTTTGAACCTTATGCCATGGTAATCAAATTTAAAACCCATAACGGAAAAGTGGCCTTATCTAACGCCATTAGTATTCAAAAGGTTAAAGAAAGATTTTAGCAAAATATCTAGTAAGTATGAACATAGTTTTTAATTACTTGTCCACCTAGATAAAACGATTCGTATTAAAATTATTAGTACCTATTTATTACATAGGTACATTACTTTTATAAACTAGTGCGATGATGCGGTACGATCGATGATTGAATTGTACCAATGACAGGTCGCCACGTACGCTGTCGACATTAGCAAGAATCTTCTAGATATTGTGACAACTTATTCTGTCTTGGTAGCTGTTTTCGTATTTGGTAATATAGAAAAAAATGTGTGTGCGAGATTTATTCCCCGTTACCATGCAGATTCATCAAGTAAAAAAATACGCCTGCCATTGGCCGAATTATAACTTTGAAATGTTTGAATTGTATTAATTACTTTATTAACTGTACCGTTGTTTAGTTGTACACTCTACAGACAGATATTACGCACGAGTTGATAATTTTCAATATTGAAAAAAAAACAATTAATAATACGGATCGCCGATTTCGACAAGGACAAACTTTCTAATGATCCCTTAATTTCTCGCTCCGACAAGCATTGAATGTCGCCTTTTAATGTTTACACTCTGCTAGCGGATGTTGTCGTTGGAAATAAAAAGCTTTAATGAAATAATGAAAGTCGGAGATTTATTCTCCGATTCATTAACGTACTCGACTAGAGGACAGTGGACAACAATATTCAATTAACCCCATATTATCCACTCGACAGCCGTCCGGCGTTTTCTACACGAGAATAATAATAAAAACAATTTATAGTTTTTTCTTTCCGGTTCAGTGCGCGCATCTACTTGAAATATGTATAATACATGCCCCATATTAATATAAAAAGTCTGTTTTTGAAATGAACAGGGTTAAAATATTATCATCATTGAGATTTCCCAAAGGTGAGCGTCCATATTCATAAATTTTTATTAGCGAACGGGCGCCAACGCGCGCGACCGTGCGTCCATCCAATTTGAACCCGCGCCGAGGATCTGACTTGACTGCGGTCATAATTTATCAGACCTTTCCACCTGTAATGACCAATGAGGCACAGCTAAGCTAAATGAGACGAAGGCAGCACGAAAAATTGACACTCGTTAAGGCTCCAAGTATTTTTCAAGAGTAATTTTGTCTACTTTATCTCGGAATACGAATATACGTAAGCTGTATTCCGCTTGCGTTTTGCAACCAAACTGGAAATTTCTTTTCAAACACTTCAGTTACCTATTTGCGCGCTGCTAGTCGCTCCCCATGAGAAATAAGTCTCGGAAGACATAATTGCGGCTGGCGACTGGATGTGATATGGACAACTTTTGTCTGAGATTTTCTGAATATTTATCGAGCGGCGGAGTTGGTTCCGCTCGCTCACTCGTTGTGGCGGGATGGGCTTGCAATAAATTACAATTTATCGTGGACGTCTCCTGAACGCTTCGGAGTCCCGCTCACTGTCCGACGTCGGCACTTGATGTGGGACTTTCACGTTTTTATCGCCGTAACAATTTATCTTCATATATTCTAAAAACGCTGTACATCTGCTCATTTATCAAAAGTGTCCAGGCAATGCATTCACTTTGAAAATATCGCTTCCAAGCAAATCTGCTAAACATGTTTTTCTCACTTATTTAAGTAGGCGTTCGTCAGTCTGTATTGTGGTTCCGACGTCTATTTACATGAAAGTGGAGTGTGGATGGGGTCGGCTAAGCAGATTGTCTGCGTAATAAATGAGCCAATTCCAAGGGCTAACCCTTTAAAAATATTTGTGTATATATGTAGCAATTTGTACACGACAGCTCGGTCCAATACAACATATCGATATGTATATGTTTCGTAATTAACTTAATACTCGTGTAATTAATCCATATTAGTAGACTTTTAGCAATAACTTAATAAGAATACTTATCTTTTGTAAATCCATTGTGGAGAGATCCTAAAAAGCATTTTTGTGTAAAGTATGTTTTACATAAATCAATGGTAAAACTTGCTATCACCGCTGCTTTTCCTTATATGCTGATATGCTGGTAAGAGTCATACAGGTATTCCGTGGACAGAAAAACGACTTTGAAAACACAGACTTTTCTTCTCTACTAGTCAGAAAACGTGAGAATTTCAATCCAAAGTATATCAATCGAGACTGCAAAGGAAATATTACGGATCAACCGTGTAAAAACAGTATATGTCGAAAGTCTGCTATGTTTTGGTGCAAGTGCTCTGTTTTATTCTATTAATATTTAATTTTTCTGGACACAAAATTTCCTATCTCCTCTAACCTCTACTGGCAAAAAAGTATTACAGTACTGCATTTTTTTTGTGGTAAGTAATCAAAATTATTGGCCTGTCGAATTATAATATATTTAGATATTTTAAAATTTCCCACAACGATTTTTGTAAATTATAATTTACAGTATCTTTTAATCAGATTTTTTAATTATTTTTCTAGTAAACTTTGAACATTTATCAACATAATATATTCAGCAGAACATCCTAATACGACGTTTGTTATCCTGCTAAATTAAGGGTTAACAGTACCAAAAACCTATAGCTAATTAAGTAAGAACTCATTCACATGGCATCCGATATTGACGAATCGTCAAAGGACGATACGTGACGGATAGATGATCACATTATATACGTAATCGTGTTTTTTCACGAATCGTCAAAATAACCGAAATTTACACTTGGTTTGACGTAACGTGATTTCTTATAGAAGATTCGTGATTTAAGACCATGTGAACATGACCGTGCACTGGCATTTAATACCAATTGGTTTCACATAGCGTCACGCCTTTTCCCATACGGGGTGGCAGAGGCACAATTGTTCCCAACTTTTTTAACACTTTATTTAACACTCTATTTTGCGTTGGTCCACTACACTCTACTCCACTCGACCATTGGTTTCGTCAAAGAAAAGCACGAATCGTGAAAAAAGACGATTCGTCAAAAAGCGAACCGTAGTCACGTGAATGAGCCCTTACGCTAGGGCATATAAATAAGTATAACAGCTCACAATTTACCAGTAAAAATGTGAGAGGAAAAATCTAAACAAATCATCGAGTGTTTGGACCATGCAAAGAAAGATTTTTCTCTGTACCTACCAATCAGATGATGAAATAAATAATAATGAACCTTCTCACGTTTTTGTTCTAGTCTGAACAAAATCTCAATTTGAAAAGCTTCGTGGTCCCGTCTGACCACACCGCCAAAATATATTTCAACCTATTGACTTGCAAAGCGGGCTCGTTCTAACTTTGCATAGAGTCTGAAAATACAAAGGAAATGATATATACGAACAGTGGATTGCGGAAGATTGCAGTGACGTCTCGTAACTCGGCTTGCTCTAGATTCGGCAACAACACTTGCAGAATTAATTGAGAGCTCTGAAACTCTCCTCCAAAGGTTCTTATTAGCAATTCTGTGGGTGTGCTACTTGCTCAGAATTATTTCACCTGAGCAGAGCCGAGAGAATAGGTGCGGTAGGTATGTAGATTAGGTACTTCTTACATAGTTACAATTGCGTTTTCGCCAAGTTTTTGGCCAACTTTTGGTTTTATTTTGTGTCGAAAGAAACTACGATCAACACATTCATAAACTTGATACTCGGAGTAAACGGAGAGGTATACATAAATTATAAACAAAAATGTCCTTGCATCCGCTACCCTGTATGGAATAAGTCATGATGATATTGTAAAGTTATTTAAGGATCATTAAGCGATGTGAAATTACAAATGTCTTTTCAAATTATCTCTCAACGGGTTTCTTATTCCATTAGTAAGAATGGCAAGGTAATATCCGTGATGGCAAGGAATCCGATGGCAGCGCGATTCCCATCAAAGAGTCATTAAAAAGTAATCAATACGGTGCGATCGTAGGCTCTGAAGGAACACTCAATAATTTGTAGGCAACAAATCAATTTTCACGCTAATAATTCGGCGTAACAAGATTATATCACCTTTCGCTCTCTTTTTTTATTTAAATGCGAACTCTAACGATTTGATATTGAGATGTCTAGACCGATTATAAAGTCTACGATATAAAATGGCAGTGTTTAGTCGAAAACTTTCTCTATTTTTTGTAACGAGCTTGTTTTTTTTTTGCTTGACAACAATATTATTATTGGGTTTAACTTGGTTAATATAACAATATAGATAATATCTTCAACGTAAACGACGGGACTCGCTGTTCGAACAGGACCGCGAGGACTGGTGCTATAGAAATGAGGCCTATGCCCCGCAGTTGGTTGATGTTGTGGGCTGAGCATGTTGGTGATAATTACGAATATAAATCCGTTTTAAACGCGAAAGACCGCGTTACAACTTTAGTAAGGGATTTCTAATTATATTTCTACTATGTGTAAGGGGTTAACGAAACGGAAAAACGAAAAACCTTCTGCCTCCTTAACTCTCCGTCGACATCGCTCCCCTGACCTGAAATGATTTACGTGTCTTAGTACAAATTTGCATTTACAGATCATTGAGCAGAATGAACGTCTCCCAATGCATACAAAACATTCCGGTGAACAAGCAAGTTACACGGATGACTGGATTTTACTCTATGTTTGATTACAATATTGCATTCTGGTATAAACCTGCGGCTTATTTGTTATTATAAGAAAGTGTTATCATATTCATTTATGCAGCCAAGATAGTCCACAATTTTACTCTTTTTTGTCTCTTTAGCTACGCTTTAAAAAGCCATATCCTACAAAATTCCAATTCCAAATTTCTTTATTACTGTAGATATTTACATATACTTAGCTATCGTCATTTTTGCCACTTCTCTACATTGGACCACTGTGGGAGAAGGAGGGCGTAGAAACTCCCACAAATTGATTTTTAGATCTCTTTTTAGGGTTCCGTACCCGAAGGGTTCCAAACGGGACCCTATTACTAAGACTCCGCTGTCCGTCCGTCCGTCCGTCCGTCCGTCCGTCTGTCACCAGGCTGTATCTCAAGAACCTAGCTAGCTAGAGAGTTGAAATTTTCACAGATTATGTATTTCTGTTGCCGCTATAACAACAAATACTAAAAAACAGGATAAAAGAAATATTTAAGGGGGCTCCCATACAACAATTCTTTCAATACCACATACAAACTTATGGATGCACCTGGTTACGTACATGGAGTCCGAAAGTAACCGCACCAATAACTTTGTAAACAATATTTTGCTGTGTTAAATCCAAACTATTCACTCCACACCATCGCTTCCATTGAACGGTGGTACGGAACCCTTCGTGCGCGATTTAGACTCGCACTTGACCGGTTTTTAAAAATTGCTTATGCTTGACTAATACAAAACATAATATTTAGTCATTATCATAATTAATAAGCAGGAATAAATAATTACAAAATTATTAACAGTAAGGTCTGTGCTGAGCCAGATTAACCCCCACATACAGTCCCATCATTTAAGTATTCTTGAACATTGTAATATGCCTTTTTCGACAAAGTCGCTTTAACATGGTTTTTAAATTGCTCAAATGGCAATTTCAAGATCTCCAGAGGTATCTTGTTGTAGTAGAGAATGCATTGACCCTTGAAAGAATTGCTAACATTCGCGAGTCTAAACCGGGGTGCAAGTAGTCTGTGATTATTTCTTGGTTTAACATTACAGCTATCGCTAAGTTTGGGAAATTTTGTAAGGTTCTTGCGTACATACATTATATTTTCGAAAATAAATTGACTAGCTACAGTTAGTATGTCAATGTCTTTAAAAAGCTCTCTTTAGGAGTATGTGCGTTTTAAATTATAAATTGCTCGAATAGCTCTTTTCTGTAAAATAAAAATAGTTTGAATATCCGCTGCTTTCCCCCACAACAAGATACTATAGGACATGACACTATGAAAGTAACTAAAATATACTAGCCTAGATGTGGCCACATCCGTGTTTTGTCTGATGTTCCTAACAGCGTAAGCCGCAGAACTTAATTTACCAGCCAATTTTTCTATGTGGGGTCCCTACTGCAATTTGTTATCAATGGTTATTCGAAGAAACTTCGTGTCATTTACTAATTCTAACGTATTGCTGTCCAACAATAAACTGGTCCCAACTTGCTGACATTTGGAAGTGAGAATTTGATACATTTGGTTTTACCAGCATTTAACAATAAATTGTTAACTGTGAACCAATTCAAGATTTTGATGACAACATCATCAAAATCTTCTTTTAGTCTTTCAATTTAGAGACCTGTGAAGTATCATCAGCAAACAACATTATGTTAGTCAATTTCTCCACCATAAAAGGCAGATCGTTAATATATACCAGGAATAAGAAAGGGCCTAATATGGAACCTTGTGGAACGCCAATTTTTACCCCGGATCCATCAGATTTAACGCCGTTGACTTCTGCCTTTTGAATTCTATTGCTTAGGTATGATCTTAGTAGATCCATTGCTTTATTTATAACTCCGTAATTATTTAGTTTCATTAGTAGCGTGTCATGATCAACACAATCGAATGCCTTCAACAGATCGCAAAAAACACCGATAGCATCCTGTGCGGCTTCCCATGCAGAATAAATATGAGATATAAGGGTAATACCTGCATCCGTAGTCGATTTACCCCTAGTGAAACCGTATTGCTTGGCGTGGAGTTATTTTGTACGGTTGAAGTGTGAGAGCATTTGATTGAGTATAATCTTTTAAAAAATTGTGCTGGAAGAACAGATATTGGTCTGAAATTTGACGGATCACCCTTGTCTCCCGACTTGAACAGAGGTATAAGTTTACTGTGTTACATGAGGTCTGGGAAAGCTCCATCATCAACACATTTATTAAATATATAAGCTAGGTGAGGGGCTATAACAATTATTATTGAACCAATGAATTTGACTGATATACCCCACAGGTCTTCAGTATTTTTTAAGTTAAGTAATCTATATATGTTTTGACAATATCCTGGGCATATACATGATAAAATTTGAAATCTACATTACTGATGCTAGTGCTATTTTTCAATAAAGCCTTTGCTTCATATAGAGATGAATTTAGACGCTCTGTTGTGAGTAAGGGTGCATTGGTGAAGAATGTTTCAAAAGCTCGAGCTACCTCAGCGTTGGATTAAACAACATCATCACCTATCTACGGTTTATGATTTGCCAAACCGTTTTCATTCTATTATTTGAATTTTGTATTTTTCTATTAATATGTAAAGTGTTTGCAGTTCTACAAACCAACTTGAAAGTTTTGGAATATTTTTTAACATAGTCATGACTTTTTATATCAAAGTTAAAGGTTTTATGTTCATAAAGGTCATACAAGATAGCTCTACTTTTACGAATTCTAAATGTTGCCCAGTCATTAAATTTAGATTTACCGTTGTTGGCACTGACTTTCTTTAATTTAAAAACTGTATTGAATTATGTTTGAATAATGTTGAAGAAGTCAGAATAGATTTTGTTCGGGTTCTGTTCATCAAAATCCGGTACTGGCAAACCCATATCTAAGTTTTTCATATACATCTCTAGTTTATGGGATGTAATAGGCCTATAAAATGATGGATCAGTCTTTTTTTCACTAGTGATTTGGAATGAAACTGTTTGACCAGTGTGATCGGATGGTAAACAGTTAATTACATTTTTACTAGAAATACATGACCTAAATTAAATTATTTGAACAGAGTCATTAATCGTCGCTTCAGTGTTGTATCTACAAGCAGATCTACATACATTAAGATCGCCACAAGTAATTAACTTTTTTCTGTTATTACAAAGTTTAATGAGGGCTTCCTCCATAATTTTCTCGAATATTTCAAAATTGCCATGGCCTTTTTCATCTCTCGGAGGTCTGTAGATACAAACAATAATATGGCTATCCAACTCAACACAAGATACCTCTATTTGTCTTTCTACAGTAAGTGTAAGAATATCTTTCCGTTGTTTCACCTTAATATTATTTTTTACTAAGATTAAAGAACCACCTCTATCAGCAGTCTTTCTATTGTAACAACTGACAATTTTGTAATTATTTATGTTAAAAGACATCATATTTTCCTTTAACCAATGTTCTGTAATACAAATAACATCAGTGTCCGAATTATTAAGAAAAAATTCTAATACAAGTTCTTTGCCAGGTAGCCCCTGCATGTTTTGATGGGTAATATTTAAGTGGGGCTTACCCTTTGTCTGAATATTATTTAATATTGGGACATTATTACACTTTTTTGACTTATTTAATTCGGGCAACATATTACACATTTTTGATCTCCTATGCTTGCTTGATATATTTATTGGCTTATGTATGCTAGAGATTTACTCTATTGTCTTAAAAACTAATTTAAATTACTTGGAATGTCTTCCAAAATCCCTTGTCTGTGCTCAATAGAAGCAGTCAGGTTAGCCAAATTCTTGGCTGTAATACTAAAAAAATAAGATAGCGACACAGCTACCTGTCGTTTGTAAAAATCTGAAAGGTAGTAACTACCTTTGGTCAAATAATAGGATATGATGTTTATGGGCAGGATGCTTCTGTGCAGTTTTACTGAAATGCATACAAACATATTCGGCATATAGATGATGTATTATTTGTTTTGATTACTTTATTGGAGAAACGTGTTGCCTATATAGTGGATAAGTAATATATATAATAAGCAAGTGTTAAATTATCTAGACTGTGGACATGTATTTTGACTATAACGTAAATTAAGTTATGTCATTAGTGACTCCGAAAGCAAAAATATTGTGGCCACGCTAACCCAGTATTAAAGAATATACCGATCCTCCAATTTGTTGAAGTTACCGTAAACAGAGGTCTCCTATTTACGATCACAGCCTCACACTATCGGTGACAATAACCGTAGATCTTCGATCCCGAGTTGGCCCTTCATAAAATACTGTTATGTGCGGTTCGGCGCCTCAATCTCGGCAACAGCCCCTATACTAGGCAATAAATTAGTTGGCAATTAAAGTGACCTCTGGACTTTGACTGATATATAGCCTCCCACTCGTTTCCTCCCTTCAGCAGCTCTTTGAGAACGACCGGTGCGGAAAAAGTCTAGTATGACTCCTGTTTGTTACCATGGAGACTGGTTTTTTTTTCTGAAACAACGAGGAACAACGGTGCAACTATCTCTCGCCGCCTGTCAGTAACGCGTTTTAAAATACAACAAGCAAAATCATCAAGCGTTTTCGTTGTCCAAAGCAAGAGAAAACTAAAATGGAATGATATTCCCCCTCCAGTCCGTGAAGCGGCTAGTAGGTGTGCCTTTGGGCGGAAACTCAGGGCACATTTGCTTGATCAGCAGAGACTACTCCTACCCCCCGTACCAACCTCACGCCGCAATAAGACTTGAGTCTGTAGTCGCTCATTGCCAGTGGGACCAAAAACCCAACACTTAAATTTATTACAAATTACAAAATTATTGAAAAGATGGAATAAAAGGCGCGGGCCATGTTTATTTATTTAACTTTTTGCATGTATCATATATAACAGCCATATCTATATTTACCATTATTGTTACCTATTTTTTATATTTATTTATTGATGGATTGTACCGCGCCACGGTCTGGGACGCTCGCGACGTAACACTTGGCGCTGACTGAAAATCAGTGTTGAAGGCCTGGCCTTCAACATAATGCTGAGTCAGACGCCATTGATAATGACAGTGGCACACTACGACTGTCATTTCATTTAATTATATGTGTCATTGTTATTTTTCATCTCTGTGTTTTGTTTCTTTGTTGTAATGAGGGTTTTCTGACTTTGTACTATCTGACAGCTGTTTAGACCTGACGCCTACGAGGCGCTGCCTGGTGGCAGAAAAAGTATCGAAAACCCTCGAGGTTTTCAGACTTTGTACTATCTAGACCTGACGCCTACGTGGCGCCGCCCAGAAAAAGTATCGAAAACCCTCATTGTAGTGTGTTCACTGTCTTTATAATAAATGTTTCTTTCTTTCTTTCTTTCTAAAATAAAATTCGTCATTGTCTAACTGAAAAAACAATATTGCGTTACTAGCGGAAGAGCCTGTCTCACCGATGTCCTAGCTGGATATAACATGTTTTTAACATTGACTTATAATGTATGCATAAAATAAGCCTAGCCAAATGATTGTCTTCACGACGATAACGAAAATTGCGAATTTATAAATAAACTGCAAAAATTCTTTGATTGTGTAATTGACCGAGCGAGCGAAGCGAGCGAAGGGCTCCATTTCGACAAGATAGGAGGCCGATTTTGCTTTCGTCTGTCTTTAAGTCTCGTGTCTGTCAGTTCCGGTCTAAGGGCCACAATTTTCAAGCGATCCTCACAAAACTTAGCATACGTGTTCTTCGGTTATTTTTTATTTTTTGTCGAGAGCTTTTCTCGATGTTCTCCTTGGTGGGGGGGGGGGGGGGGGGGGTCGAGTTACGACGTCTTTAATTTTTTGTATTTTTTTTTTTCTGAAACCTATCTCAAATCAAATTAAAGGGCTTTATGAGCCGATTCTAAAAATATACAACACCATTAACTTTCGGCCGCCTGTTTTCTAAAAATGCAAGAAATATTTTCAAAACATGCCAAGTTTGGACTCCTCGAAGAAGGTGACGGATTATTTTCACGAAAAGTCAATAGATTGTATTTTAAATCGCAGAATGTAGTTTACTAAATTATTGGTGCGGCTACATTACTACTTGATTTTGATTGAATCTTAAATACTTACCTATAAATTGGTTCACAGTCCCCCCTGCTAGCGAGGTCTACTGCCCACAGGGCTACTAACTAATAATAATAACAATTTTATTCATTCAACTATTGCTCAGAATGACTTAAATTATAGTGTCTGTATTAGAGTGAACAATGAGCTCCTTCGGAAGGAGGGAGAGACAAAATAATAATATGTAATTCCTAACATGCTGAATGCACATTTGTGAGTGTTGATGCGTGTTTATGTGTGTGTGTGTGTGTGTGCGCGTGTGTGTGTGCGTGTGTGTGTGTGTGTGTGTACGTGAGGGTGTGTGTGTGTGTGTGTGTGTGTGTGTGTGTGTGTGTGTGTGTGTGTGTGTGTGTGTGTGTGTGTGTGAGTGGGTGTGTGTGTGTGTGTGTGTGTGTGTGTGTGCGAGTCTATTCGAGAGAGAGTGTGTGTGTAGATGTGTGTAGGTGTAGGTAAATATTTTTTGTAGTTTAGATACTTTCATTATACATTTATGTGTGGGTTTTATTTAATTTGTACTACAGTTTTTGGCCAAGTAGAAACTGTTACCTTCTTGCGAGTCGGCGTTGGAGTACTGCAAATTAAGTATATGCGGCGTTTGGTGGTTTCATACAAGGAAGTGTCCATATGTCGACGAATGAAGGATTTGTATACGAAGGACTGCCGGACAGTTAGGAGGACATCGAAGTCGCTTTAAGAGCTTAGTATTAGGGTAGAGGATAGGGCGTTTGGTGGCCACTTTTGGTATATCGCGTTGGGCCACTTCGCCCACCACCTCGTCAACACGGTATACAGTTATCTGATAATACATTAGGCTCGGGCAAGATAGATTGTTTTAATATTAGTTTTAACATTTTGTGGGGCAGCGCGGCGAATAGATTTAAATACGTACATAAATTCCCTTAATATAGATGTAAGCAGATCAATATGGGTCTTAAAAGTTTATCTATCCTAAATATTCAATTATGTCTGTACAGACTATGGAAGGACAATTTGCATATGAGGGGATCGGAATAAGAGTGGGCTTGGATAATGATCGGGGTTTCGATGGGTTGGCGGATTACTTTTAAAAGCTGTTTCAGTGGTATAAATTGATGTAAGAAAGACTCGGTTTATGAAACCCGAGTTGGGTTCTAAATAGTATATTAACATGAAGCTCATGTGTCAACTTAACGTTGCTGGTTAGCTTAACTCATTCATGTTATCGATACTTGGAAAGTGGATTTTAGGTTTGAAATGTTTTGTTAGCATTTGTATTTACTAATAGCCGGGCAGGCCAAGGGGAGATTTCGTGAGTTAGATCTGGTGGAGCTACTAAACTCGATTCGTGTGTGTTGAAATATTGGTTACAACCAAATTTACAACAGCTCACACTGGCTCCCTTGCTGGCTGTTATGCCAGTCGCTGTGGCAGAATATTACAAACATAATGTCCTTTTTATTTTATTATTAAAATCTACAAATTATTTCTTCATTTCAAACACGCCGTTTTAAGCAATTTTGAATTCCCATTTTTTGTCACAAGAACCACATCAGAATTATTTTTAGATATCAAGAAATAGCAAGTTTTAGGTGAAAAACATCTATTTAGTAAAAAAACGTATAGTTTAAATTTCGACAGCTCCTTGATCTAATAGGTTTCACGCTTGCTTCTCACACAGGAGATGTAGGTTCGAATTCTAACCATGTACCAATGAGATAGTTAATTTATCTTAAGGACAGTATCGGACGTTCAGTGTTTCGGATGACCCGTTAAGCTGTAGGTCCCGGCTACTATCGCTACGTGGCAGTGGTCGTAAAACCCCTCCACTAACCCGCACAGAGCCAGCATGGTGGAGTATGGCGTAATCTTACTCGTATCCGGGTAAAGGCTTGAGCTCCTCGGTGGGGACATTAATGGGCTTCATTTAAATTATATCATTATTTTATATTTATATAGTTATAATTTAAAGAAATGGATGTCTTCTTAACATATATTTATTCAGGATTTGGAAAATGTCTCCGTTTGAAGGTATTCGACGTATACCTAGCGTTTTAATCTGACGCGCTTGAGAATTAAGTTACTAACTCAAAAAATAAGTATAAATAAAATAATAAATTAATAGTAGAGGACAATCGAACACAACAAGAACTAGGCCCATTCTAAGCTCAACAGGGCATGTGTTGTTGTACTAAACGACGATTTATTTAATAGAGATAAATAATTATGTAAACACATAGAAAACATCCAAAACCAAGAAATAAATATTCATGCTCGTCACACAAATATTTGCCCTTAACGGGATTTGACCCAGGACCGTTAGCTTCGCATAGGCAGGGTCACTACTCGCTAGCCTAAACCGGTCGTCAAATAGCCTCGTTGGCCTACCTACCGTAACTACAGTTGTACGTGTACCTACGTGGCAAAAACTACAAGCTCGGAATGGAACCCCCTCGCCGACTGTGGAATTGAGATTCGAACTCAAAGGTGGAAGTTGGAAGAATTAAACGCTGCCCAGTCTCCTAGACCAATAAAGCACGGCGAGGCGTTTTGTTCTGTTTTATTGATCAATTCGTCACCAGGGATGACTGGGGAATAAGCTACGAGAGCAAGTTAGGTAGATATCGACAAAGTTTATTGATATATTATTTCATGAAAATCAAGTAATTACACTTACTTACTTCACTTGAATATTATGGATTATATACAGATTTAGAAATTGTAACAGAAAATATTGGAAACTGAATATTTTTGTTTTCCTACTCAAACATAAACAAGCCGAATTGCTCAGTTCTAGGTTTCGTACAAATTACTCCCGCAATACGCGAATGTTCTCGCAACCGACAGACCGCATGTAATTAATTGAATATTTGATGAAGCTGCAATTTTTAGGGTTCCGTACCCGAAGGGAGCCAAACGGAACCCTATTACTAAGCCTTCGCCGTCTG
The DNA here is from genome assembly GCA_949825045.1 of Argyresthia goedartella. NCBI lineage: Eukaryota > Metazoa > Arthropoda > Insecta > Lepidoptera > Argyresthiidae > Argyresthia > Argyresthia goedartella. The sequence continues at coordinate 22,249,918 of OX463810.1, forward strand.
TCTGTCCGTCCCTCCGTCTGTCACCGGGCTCTATCGGATCAACCGAAATAGGTAGAGAGCTGAAATTTTCACAGAATGTGCATTTCTGTTTCCGCAACAGCAACAAATAATCAACCACACGCAATTTTTTAAATCCCTGCCCCTGCGTAATACCTCATGACATCATGATTCAATATCACCATAAATTTCGCTGCTCTTTAGAACTTTGAGATGACTCAGTCGGTTTCGTATCGGTTTTGCAATCTTGAAGTTCCGGGTTCGATTTCCAGAAAACACATATATGTTTGCTTTTATTATTTAGGTTTTTTTCTTGTACGATTGTACGGAACCCTTCGTGTGCGAGTCCGACCCGCACTTGTTATATGCAGGTGTAGCATAATGGAACAAATAAATAATCAAAAGGTCATCTTTCAACGATTTGGTAGATCATGGCGATCAAATCGGTTTTGTAGTGAAAAATGTTCAGAATGATGGCCCTATGCTAATGATATATTAAAATTTTGGCCTCCGAGCCTCGAAGTGAAGGCATATGAGTCGTGATTAATAAGCGAGACTGTGAATTCCGGGGAAACTTGTTTCGCTTCAACTAAAAGTTTGTGAACCGAACAGCTTGAGGCGAATCTGAATCACTAACTTTGCTGTATCGTAGTAACCTATAGTAAATAGCTGCTTGCACTAAATTCAGAACGAGTAAGTTCTCTTTTGTTGGCAGCTCTGTTGCATTTGTAATTCATATCGCCTACTTGTAAGAAATAATAAATAAGAAAAATTATTTGCTTGTATGATGGTCATATGCAATTGCAGTTTTACATAATATACCTTAAATAGTAAATGCAAATGATATATGTAGTATTTACGCAACTGAATTACATACTTGCTTTTTATTAAAATATTTATACAACGTGTGATTGTATAAACGCATAACCTTATACGCCCCAGCTTAATTTTTAATAATAAAAAATATTGAGAAAGAAAAAACAAATATTTGCCTTATATTGCAAATACAGTGCTCTCACTATGGCACAATATTCCACATTTGTGTATCGAAATGAAATTGCGTGGTACGCGCAACACATAGGCTCGCGCACCAGTGCGGTGACGGACTAAACAAAACAAATAAAGAGACCCAGATGATTTTCACTCGCTCACTCGATGTTTCCTACGCGACGCAGATGCTGTCTATTTTTTTCAGTCTTTTTGTCAGTTAAACTGGACGGTTGCGCCTAAGTTAGCTTAGCCATAAAGAGACAGCGGCAACAATAACTTTTTTTCTTCAAAAATATTACCTATATTTAAAGTCAGGGAAAAGAGAGAGGCTCATGATTCTGGACAACTAGTTTATCATTATGCGTTTATTTGATGACACGTTGTATAACCAGTTTTTTCTTATATCTTTCACCATATTGGATATTATTATTTTACTTTATCAACCGACTTAAAAAAGGAGGAGGTTCTCAATTCGTCTGTTTTTTACGCGATTACTCCGTCAATTATAAACCGATTTTGATGATTCTTGTTTTGATTAGAGCTCACCTCCAATCAAAACAAGAATCATCAAATGTCTTAAGAGGTGGTCCCGTAAAATTGTATCAAAATTGAATCAGCGCCTTTTGAAAAGTCAACAAATATAAAAAAAATACACAGATGACGTTTTGGTTTGTGGTTCCGTGCAGCGAAAGTTAAGATAATAATAATAATACCTTGGACACTATTTACACAAACGGATCTAGCCCCAAACTAGGATTCCCTGTATCATGGGTACTAGACAACGATACACAACACATAGATATATTGATAAATATTATACTTAGATAGATAAACAACCATGAATAGATTTTCATCCCGTTATCCCCTCGGGGATCGAACCCGGGACCTCTGGCATAGTAAGCAGAGCCGAAACCGCAGCGCCACAGAGGTCGTCACAATTTACTATAGAGGGACAAAGCTGTTCTTGTCCACAGGAGTTACCTAACACAGCCCTGAACGTGTTCCCGGGTGGTGCTAATCGTAAAACAAACCTTTGGCTGCCGTAGACCTCACGGCAAACACAAATTCTGAGTCGATCAATATATAATTATAACATTGTCATAACAACTCTACGGCCTTTCTGAGAGCCATTCGACTAGAGGTATCGGTTCTTGATATAAGTCTGTTCGTTTAATATAGAAGGCATAAGCTTAGCAAAGTGCGACCTACTAACTAAGATCCTGGCAGAGCTGAAAATCGACATGCTACTACTACATGAGACTGATGCTAAAATTGGATTGGATCTCTTCAAAAGGGGGATTATACATATATACTCCCCTATCTAATCCCTGAATCATGCTCAATATGGAATCGCCACTTATGCTAGGAATGACCTAGAAGATGTATCGCCACTCGGTTAAGTCCAGAAGCCAAATTTTCTGCAATGGCTGTCAAAATAAGAGGCCTAACCAAAACCAACATCTACAAGTCTTCGTGTTCCACCTAGACTAATGGGATTGCGGTGTACCCCCACCCATGCCTTTATTCAGGAGACTTCAATAACCACCACCCCAACTGGTGGTACGACTCTGAAGACCAAATGGAATTGATCTCGTTAAGTGGGCAGAAACCAAGGACATACAGCTTATATTTAAAGCCAAGGACTGGGGATCGTTCAGGTCAGCAAGATGGAAGAAAGAGTGCAACCCGGACTTGACTTTTGTATCCTGCAACTGGTCTGGCAACCCATTGCCCACCTAATTATACTACAAAATAAACAAATAATACATAAATATATTATGGAAGAGAAAGTCTTTTAAGAAAGTCTCTGATGATTCTTGGAATTTTATTTTAGAGCCCGACACTTCATTGTCGTCTGAACCCATGTAAGTATGCAGCTGAGTTGTGTTGCGGAGTTATAAGCAATGACTGAGTGTGAGATCTCCGACGCCTATCCGCCGACCGAAATTCAAAATGATCTCCTAAGTAGCAAGGGTGGCGAGGATTAAATAAGATATTAAAGAGGCATATGACGATGTGATAATCTAGACGACGGATAAGAAGCCACTTCAACTCCATGCGATACTCCGAGAAGTGGTCATACTTCCGCAGGCCGAACACAAACTTTGAAGAGATGGGATTTATGAAGAGAGCGTATAGAAAAGGAGAGAGAATAACACCCTGGAGGTCCCCCGCAAAGAGGTCACACCACTCCGTTGAAGTCATATCTGACTTAATACGCTGCTGGCGATCTCTCAGGTAAGCGTTGAACCAGCTAGCAGAGATGGAGGACCAGTATCTCAATGATAATGTCGAAATCCACGCAGTTATAGGAGCTGCTGAAGTGGAGCAGTGCAAGCACAGTGAACTGTTTCTTATCCTGACCGACTGACTTTTAGTATGGCTGTGATATTGGTATATCTGGGCCTAACTACACACAGGCAGTTAGTTAAGAATAAGTAGGAGGTGAAAATGGACAATGGATTCTATGACTTTGGAGAGAATAGGCAGTATGGAAATACTACTAATGAAACTCTTCGTTTGAGAAGGGGTTTGATGATTTTAGTAATCGGTTAACTAAGGCTTTCTTCCATAGATTAGGTAAAGAACTATGAAAAGAGCGGAGTTCATTATATGTGTGATAGCTGAAAGTAGCTCATCGAGCATGCTGGTGATAATTTAAGAACAGATATAATAATAATAATAATAATGATAATACCTTGGACACTATTTACACACATTGATCTAGCCCCAAACTAGGATTCCCTGTATCTTGGGTACTAGACAACGATACACATACTTATATAGATAAATATTATACATAGATAGATAAACAACCATATTATTGTCACCTATAGCTTTGGAGGAAATGGCGCTTACTGATTTCTTACCGCGTCCATTCCGACAAGTCTGAAGTGAAATGGAGTAAGATAGGTAGATAGATAGATACACCATTTATTCACAGCACCACAACACAGATTCTAACAAAACTTAAGATATAAAGATAGAAACTATACGTGTGCATGTTCCACAACGAATAGGCCCTGGCTCAGCATGTGTTGCAGATAACTGCAACGCTGGTAATTCTACCAGAACCCATTGTTCCCATGGTTGAATGACTATTCATCACGATGGAAAAAACACGCGTCCACCACCACCTCTGAGATGAAAGAACAGTCGAAACAATGGACTGAAAAGGTAGAACCGGCTCCAAAGAAGGCGAAATCAGTTTCATCTGCTGGCAAGGTCATGGCGCCAGTATTTTGGGATGCGCATGGGATATATTTTATTGATTCAAAAAGGCGAAACCATCAACGGCGAGTACTATGTAAACAAAAGATAAACAAATTAAGAAAAAGCGGCCACATTTAGTGAAAAAGAAAGTATTGTTTCATCAGGACAATGCACCGGTTCACAAGTACAATATTGCAATGGCAAAAATTTATGAGAAAGTTTGAATTGCTTCCCCGTGCACCTTATTCGCGAGATCTAGCTCTCTCGGATTATTTTCTGTTCCCAAACTTGAAAAAGTGGCTCGGCGGGAAAAGATTTGCCAATAACAAAGAGGTGGAGTCTGTTGTTGATGGCTATTTTGAGGAGCTTGACACATACCATTATACACCTCATATAGGGTATCGAAGCTATCAAACATCACTGGGAAAAGTATATTGCGTTAAAAGGAGACTACCTATATTGAGAAATAAATAAGTTTTTTTCGAATGATTTTGTGTTATCTTTGTTAGCCCGCTTACTTCTGGGACCACCCTCATATATGCCTATCTACTTTGTTTACTATACCTAGAGACATTTTAAAATAGTTTTCTGACCACTAAGTATGTAAGTATATTATAAAATATTATTATTCTAAAATCGCGAATAATAGTAATTGGTTCGTAGCTGGTCAGTAAATATTCAGATTAATTATTCGTCAAAAGAGAACAACCCTAACGTTACAAATGCCGCGTCAGAAGAGATTAAGTTACGCGATAGAAAGAGAGGCAACTTGTAAGTGAATATCCGATGTTCAAGTGGCGCACTATGGAGTATGAATTGCACTTGTTACTATTGGGTTGAATGTTTTTTCAGAAAGTCCAATCTGTTCCTAACTCTTTATTAATCTGTGCCGACACCAGGAGTTTAAGCAATTTACACACTTAAGCCGGCGTGTATCTTTCGATGCACTTGGAAAAGATAAGATGGCGCTTGGCATCATGACTCATGCGATTACAGAGGTTTCGGAGGCATTTGAAAGTGGCTTTTTGTACTAGCATTTGGCTCTGTTCCTTTTAGACATCAAACGCTTGATTATTTCACCTTAACTTTCTTGACAGGTGCATGCTTATCAAACAGTGCCAGAATAATTGCGTCCAAGTATTAGATCTTGTCATTATCAGTCTCACTAGAGATAACAGGTGACCAGTCAATTGACGCAGCATCAGATTTTTTTATTTATTTATTTTATTTTATTCTTTGTATCTTAAGTAACATATATGATATCTTAAATAGTACTCATAAACCACTGAGGTTTGTCTGAGCACAGAACATTCGTAGTTTTCAGTTTACATAGATAAATTACACTACTACTACACATAACTAACCTAACATTGAAGGGATACAGAACCAATACCATTGAAGCTACGAAGGTGGATACATTTTGCTCTGCTCTTGGTAGACTTAATCTTACTAGAGAGGTAAATCAGATCATGATAGGAAAAAGCAGAGTTAAATTATCGATGAGTCGCAACTATGTCCAAATTAGAAAACATAATGAGATCAAAGAGAGATTCAGTGCAATGTGGTTGAAAATGAGTAGAGCTGAGAGAAAGAATAAGCAATTTCATCAATCTGTTTAGTGTCTAATTCCATCTCACATGCTTTATTTCGTACATATCGCTTTCGCGAACAGCCAGTGGTTATAATATAAACAATGACCGGTTAAAGTAATAAATTTCTCATTTTGAGCAAACACCTTCATAATTATTCATATTGACCGGCATTAACTTATAATCCCTAATTATTCAATTTGACCGTTATAGATATGTGGGTATGTTAACAGAAATCAATGTTTCATTTTCATTTAGGTGCATACTTAAAACAATACATTTCAAGCTCAAAATTGGCTCTAGCATCTTCATTCTTTTCCAGAAATTAAATCCAACGTAGCTTTCCAGCAAAGGGACAAAAAATCGAAGGACGGAAAGACCAACAATGAAATCGCAGCCAAGTATTTAATTTAGAAGTTTGTTTAAAATTTATCTCACCCCATGACGGCGACAGGCGGGGCCATTAGCGCATGCCACAGTTTACAAGGGAAACTGCCTCTATATTCGGGCCAATTCGCTCTAACTTGTAACAAAAGCTGGTGGAATATTTTCTGTGATGTTAAAAAATGTAAGATAAAGGAAGCTACAGTGCCCCAAACATGCTGACACGCAGACGGCGTCGCTAGCGTCGCCAGCGTCAATGGCATACGACTGATATTTAATACGACTTTAGTTCTCCTTTTTGTCACTGGGTCAGTTAAGTTTGTGCATGACACTGTATTCTTATCTCTTTTTGCCGTTTTGATGACCTCAGTGCAGCCAAATGAACTTTATTGTTGGGGCAAGTAAACCTTATCAAATAAGACGTTTGATAATCTTAAATCCTTCATCCCAAGGTCAACCCTAAACGATATGTCCGTATAATACGACACGCGAGCACGGAGACTTCCGTGAAGGAAATGAATGGATGACGTTAAAGATTGGAAGTAGCTCAGATTCTGTGAACTGAAATTAATCGCAAATGGATAGACAAATTAATGTGACGCCTTTTTTTAAAGAAAATAATTATATACGTTTAATCAAATCGAATGTCCGTTGCGAGACGAGTCTAACCTCTAGTCCATCGCCACTTTTTTTACGAATTTACGATTTCCCCATGAGTCTCATTTCCTTAGGGGGGCTGCAGCAAATGCATTCTATTTATTTACGTCCCCAAACATTAGGTATATGACATGTAATTAATACGCGCTACCTACTACGCTACATATATAATAAAATATCTCGTGTAATGTTATACCTCGTGCATATCCATAATACCTTACCCAGTTTACTAGGGCAGTCGCTCGCTGCTGGGCGCGAGTTCTCATATAAATTACAAGTGTACCGTGTGTGCTATGAAATTAAATTGTTGTCGTTTTCTCTAAAAGTTTCACATTTTCTTTGAAATTGTTGCTATGACGCTGCATTCTTGGTTTTAGAACCTTATGGACCATTTTATCTCAACAGAAACCGCATACAAAGACGATCAAAAAATTCCTTTATTTCGATTACATACTGCGGAACGTCGTACCATGATCATGATTTTAAGTTAGAACGTGGTCATATCGTACCACGTCCTCTGGCGGTTTTTATAATTCTAAAGCCTCCGCCGTCAGCAGGCTCTATCACCTGGACCGTAAGATAAAGAGTTGAAAGGAGGATGGCCAAAAAAAAAACCAGACTCGGCGCGAAAGTTTTGTATCACATATTTTAGAATAAAATAGTCATAATAATTATCAGTTTTTATAATTTCTAAATTCAGTGCCTAACATGTTTTTTTTTGAGAATTGTAATTTCTTATGAAATTGTTCGACATTACGTCTTTGACGCTATAGCGATGGCTTTATAAATCGTAAGATTGCTTGCAATTGTCGTGTAATGGATCATTGTTATGAAATACAACCATGACAACTCCTATTAGTAGAGTTTTTTGGGGAAAAAAATATTTTCGAACATATTTTATTGGAAAAAATTGTTTTTCACAACACAAATCACACATATATATATATCATATTTATTTATAATATTTTGAAACCGCATGCCTAGTTGGGTGCATTTTTTTCAACTGAACAAATCACCCGTTTCCGTGCTAGATGTTCCAATAACGCTGGCAGCATTTCTGCGCTGAACAGCCAGTAATATCCGCTGCATAAGAAATTCTCCAGAGCGGTAGTCAAAACCTTTGTCCCTAAGGTGGCGTCCCAACTCTCTTATAAACAGTTTACCTGCGCCCCCCATACCCCAGTCGTCTCGATCGCCAGCGGAAAAAAAATGTAGGCCGACGTAAGAGCGGCATATTTTAGACACTTCTGTTTAGCGGCAGTTACGGCCGCAGCACCAGTGGTACCCGCAGTCGACGCTACATGGGAGGCTGCAAAGGTACGGACACAAGTTGCGTCCCACACAAGAGAGCGCCCTCTCTCCCAAGGAACCAAGGTCAGGCCGTCAGGGCGCTTCCCGTCCGAATGGCACAACCCTGGCGGCTCCAGCACACTCGGAACGTTAGCCGAAACTAACGGCCTACGGACAATGTCATTTGATTGCGTGGTGCCGTGAAAACCTGCCAGCGCTCCTAACACAATTGTAGGCCATGGCGGCCCAAGTCGCCCACCCATGCCCTACAAACACATCGATGCGGCTGGCAGATAGTGCAACCCAAACGCAAGGCGACTGCCACACGTAAAGAATCATTGTCTAAGAGTGTGCCTAGCTGTGAGAAAGGTAATGCGTGCAGCCACAGACCCGATTCGGGCTGAGAAACCGCACGCAACCGCGCCAATTCCGGTCCACAGACTGAGTAATCAGCTCATCGCGAGTGACCTCGCACACGATCTCGTCCCAAGAACGCTGACTATTTAGCCCTTCCGGCAGATCACGCCCATAACAACGAGCTCTCCATAAGTGGGATGCGAAACCCCTCACCATGAATACCCAAGATATGAATGGCGAGATCCACAACACCACACGAAGAAGCCAAAAAGGCTGGAAGCTGAGTGTCTTGTAACCGCCGCACTCCTAAACCCCCATGCCGGACTGGCAGCGCAGCCTGCATTCACTGAGAAGAGGACATTTCAACATTGATGATGCACTCAAGTAAATCATTTAAAACTGCATCATAACTTAAAGTTGCCTGTCTATGCAACTAAACCGGGGCAGTCCGAATTGAATAATTTAGTCTAGGCAAAGACAGACAACTTTTTAAAACTGTTAAGGCAACGTGTGCGGAGAGCTGCATTAGATGTTGTTTGGATGCCGCGGGTATGCCAGAGGTCTGGTTGTGTTTCATGACAATGACTCATTACACGACAATTGCAAGCAACATAAGAGTGTCTTAAGCCATCATCAATGACGCAATGTCGAACAAATTCATGATAAACTATATTTCTCAAACAATAACAAGTTAGGCACTGAATTTATAAATGATTAAAACTGATAATTATTATAACTATCGTATTCTAAAATAAGACATACAAAACTTTCGCACCGGGCCTGGGTTTTTTTTTTTATGGACGTTGGCCATTCTCCTTTTCACAAAATCTGTAATTTTTATTCTCGTTACAGCAACAGATAATGAACGGGGAATAATAAAACTATCAAATAAAATACCAAGTAATTGGGAGAATGAGCATGACAGTTTCACTGATTTGTGCTGCTCGAAATTGGATAAGCGAAAAATTAACTTAACTGACAAATAACAATGGTCTATGAAAATATCCCAAAATTAAGCTGCGCCGAACCGATTCAAATACTAAGCGGAAGACCGACTCTCACTTAAAGATTTTTTGCAGAGCTAATTTTTACCGTGGGATAGTATGAGGTGTTGTTTTATTAAGTTACGCCCGACTCAGGGGCGGTTATTTACATGACATTGAAGTAAAAAAACGCAAAGAAAACATAATAAATCAGTAAATTATGGTCTTACTTCTAACGCTTGCTACCGCGCTCGGGATATTGGGCAATCGGCGCTCTTTTTTCCTGAACTAGCCGGCCGCGTACGCACGTTGCGATTACTTCAGGACAAGTTGAACACGACAATTTGTGAATCAAAATTGTGCGAGAAAAAAATAAAACTGTTTTTTTATTACAAGCGATACGTAAACTATTGTCCCTGAGCCGGGCGTTACTTATTAAAACAACACCCTGAATATAGATATTATATCTCAAGGTGTACAATTTTATCACTTGTCATACTTTTTCTATGAGCCCGTGCAAACTGTGCTTATAAGTACAGGGTTATTTTTGGACTCTTGTGCCGCGAGCCGCGAGCGACCGAGAATAATAACAATAATGGGCAGTACGCACGGTGAAGAAACGGCTGAGTGAGCATAAATTTGATTTATATTAGGATTAAGTTGGCGAAAAATGTAAGACAAAATTATTGTTTTTTATTCCACAAATTGATTGTAATACTCTGACGTGTTTTTTTTTTGGCTAAGGGTCCATATACAACCCTATATAGATATGGACGATTACATCCATTATTATACGTATACTACACGAGTATCCCATAGTCAAAAGGCGGCTTAATGCCGGAACTCTCGTATCGTTCTAACTTTCAAAGGCCGCGGACATTTTTTCGCATTAGGCCGCGGGACCACGTTTCGCAAAGTTGAATTGTATAAAACGGTTTTCCTTTGTTGACATTTTCTTTTTGCGATTCGTTTGCGCGAAATTGTATTTGTTGCTACGGCGAAGAACACAAGAAGCTTGCTCGCACGTTTACAATGTGTGTTGCGCGGTACATTTGCTAACAATTGTTGTTTTTGTAATTGTTTTACATTACAACAAGCCATGAAATATTATTGTAGTTTGTGGTATAACAGCTAATGATGTTGTATGCATTTGCAACACCAACCATTTCGAAAAATATGTCCTAATTTTACCCATACTCCATGAAACCCACATCACATATTGACATTTCACAATCATTTCAGCACCATTTACTTTTTGACCGTATATATTAAAATTTAACTAAACTATTGAAATAACCATATCATTTTGCTGAATTTGAGTCTTTTATCATTATCAGATCCAACTGTCATGATGAATGTCTCATGTATTAATACACTGGCAGTCAAAATGTTGGAATAAACCGGCTAACTGCCCGTAGCAGTAAACATTTTATTGCCATAGCCGTCAGTACTCGCCTGGAAATTATGTTATAAATATTAAATATTTTGAACTTCATAGCGATGGCCGAGCTGATAGCGATAAATACCCTCCAGAGTTATGCTCCAGCAACACTCCAGCTCGTTCATTATCACATTGCAATTTATATGTTTAATGTGAGTTGGCATGCAACTAACATTTTCATTTACTAGCATATAAATAATATTAATTGGAACGCTTTTGACATAATTGAAAATGTAATTATAAACCAAAATTAAATGTGATTGGCGAAAATGTACATTCACTTTGAGATTTCTTGGGTAAATTATTTTATTGTTAACTAGCTTTTACCCCGCGACTTCGTCTGCGTTGTTTGTTTTTTGTCACGTTTAGACGTCTATAGAGATAGAGGAAGGAATCCGAAGAATTACCCTAATTAAAGGACGGGGTATCGAAACTGAAACCTGAAGAAATAAATCTTTTTTATGCGAAGTATGACAAGATTATTCTATCTTTTGGATAACATTTCAGCAACCCTACAAAAATTATGTTAGACATTGGCTACATTCTAAATGAGCTAAAAGACTTCGAAGTAATACTAATGAGTGCTGAAAATAATAACTACCTGAATGAAGTTAAACTCAATGATTTATTAAAGCTGATATAAAACAACAGGCCAGGATGTACTTTCATTGATCTTAAACCCCAATTCGATTTCAGAAGCGAATGGAAATTTGTGTGCTCCTCCATTAACAAATATTTATATCAACTAGACTATGTTAAGGTATATCTTAGCTACAACAAAACTATCAAATAAATAAATAAATAAAAAATCAAAATCAACTTCTAAACCACAATACTTAAAAGAGGGAACCATACCAAAAATAAAATAGACGCAAAAAAAGGAAAACAAACCAAAACTATTTACAAAGGGGACTATACCGTATTATTTTCCAACAGTCACGAAAAATCAACTAAACAAAACGAGAGTCACGAAAAATCAACTAAAAAAAAGAGTTAAATAAAAGTAACCAGTAAACTGAACATGTAACATGCTTTTTCAAGACTAGCAATGACTCGAAACTTGTAATTCTGCACCAAAATACTGAAAGAATACAAAATACAAAAAAATACATGATAGATATGACCCTGACGGAATTGGCAGAATCGGCTATCGAATCGGATACAATCTGTCTAACCGAAACATTTGTTAAATCTAGCGACGAAAAACATATTATATTAACAGGACTTTAAGTTTATTGTATACTTTTCAAGAAATAAGAAAAGAGGTGGTTCTTGCATTTTGTTCAGAAAGGTACTGTAAATATCACTTCAAAAGGGGTGGTTCTTGCATTTTGTTCAGAAAGGTACTGTAAATATCACTTCAAAAGGGGTGGTTCTTGCATTTTGTTCAGAAAGGTACTGTAAATATCACTTCAAAAGGGGTGGTTCTTGCATTTTGTTCAGAAATGTATTGTAAATATCACTTCAAAAGGGGTGGTTCTTGCATTTTGTTCAGAAAGGTACTGTAAATATCACTTCAAAATGGTTGACGAACTGGCTGTCTCCGGCGTGTTTGAATATTGTGGTATTGAATCAAAGAATCATAATATTATAGTAGTATATATATATATAATTAATGAAGTCCATTTTTTATGTCGTTTGGAAAAAAAATATGTGATGCCTGGTGACATAAACATTAATATATTGAAGCCTGACATTAGTACTACACATTTACCAACATTATTCATAATTATAAATTAACATTTCATATTAACTAGCCTACCAAATAAGCATAGTATATTGACCACATAATTAGTAGTTTAAGTTATGCTGTAGGGAAAGTAATTCCGTTGGGATTATCTGATCATGAAACAGCACATTCAGATATAACAGCATATCTTTATTTCGTTAACAATAAAAAGACTATGCCAAGACTACATAATAAATGAAATAGACTATGGCTCTGATAACATTAGGAAGTTTCGGGAATGTCTCAAATGCTTTTCGTTCTCAGAGGTGTACAAAGAATCTGCCCTCAATAAAGAATTTGATCATTTCCACGAACTATATTATATTTCTTTTATAATCTTTGTTTCCCAACAATACGAATGAAAAGATACATGGAGGTTAACCTATTGAATACCACCGGTAGCTAATGCCACTTTTCCGTTATAGGTTTTAATTTTTATTGACATGGCATAAGGTTCAAAATCGCGACCCGTCCCAACTACCCTCCGTTTTTGAGAGGTTAAACCGAAATAAATAAGAAAAGTATTAAGAGTTGAAAAACAAACAAGTCTTGAAGATATGTTTTTTACAAACAAAAACCATAAAATAATAACACCAAATATGAGAAATGTACAAACCAATCACAGACAAATGCAAATAAGAAACATGAACAAAATAGTAATAAATGTCGCATCGTGGAATGTAATTAAAAAATAATCAGGAAATCAACAATCATCAGATTTTTTACACAATATTAGTCGTGAGGTAACTTTAGTTCAGAAAACAACAGAAATAGCTCAAACAGCTCAAACATTCAATGATTTCTTAAAAAATATAGTAACAATAACCATGACTTGGCTCTTATCAGCGGTAGCCATGGAAGTAGTGAGAGTATTTTTCTGAAACCCTGAACTAAAAAATACAAAAATATTCCACTGGGCAAGGAATCGATTCCTTGCCCAGTGGAATACGCGCAACCTAGGATCTTGGGTATCGTACTCTCATACTCCCACTGGGCAGCTGTGGTTTGCTGTAGCGTTATTTATCGACGGACGGCACACTTAGGACTTCATTCTACACAAGATATTGCGAAAAAATATCCAAAAGTAGGGGAGTGGAGAGTTAAGAGGGGGGGGGGGGATGTTTGATTAAAAAATATAGTAAGCGAGGTCTACTGTTGTCACAGAACCACTAGTTTAACTGAAACCTCAACTCCAAAGTTGCCAAACTCTTTGCTTCATTACTATGCTCTATACTGATCGCATATACGTAGTTGACTTTCTTTTCACGTTACAAAATACTTCACACAGGACGTAACCGATTGACATTGACATAACTGGCATTATGTTATGTAGTCGATTATTTTGATACACTTCTGACTTGAACTATATTTTTTTTTATTTCATGAAGGTAAGCATTCAGATCGATGCCCCCCATCTTTAAAACGTATCAGCAACTTTGAGTTACATACAGCCTCTAACAGGAATTTTCACAGCCTCTAACAGGATTTTTCACCTAATACAGAACAGAGTACTGTCTATCTGTCAAAACGTTGCAGTAAAATATTATCAAAGAATATTTATTTTTGTTTCTTCAAAATAAAATTGTTCCGAATATGTTTCATAATTTTAATTATAACGATTTCCCATAAATTTTTCTACGCCTTTATGTTACACCCGGTAAATGGTGGTCGAGTCACAATGAAAACAATAGTTCCAATGCATATCGCATTGAAACTGTTATTTAAAATTTTGAATTTAGTGTTCTGTTTATGGCCATGTGACGTTTACAGATGTTTTCCAAGCTAAGACACAATCTAAGAAATCGTGGATTCAAATTAGGAACATGTCCAAGTTCAATGAATCAATATAAACTTCCCACACAATCATTGTAAGATATTTTTGACCCCCTTTGGGTTTTCCACTTGAACCGCTTTCAAGTGGGTACTTTATAAATGGAAGCTAACTTCCAAATTCCAGCCTCTAGCTTTAAGCGTTTCTCAGTCAATCAGGTCTTCTTTAAAATATTCATGATTCCAATCCAGATTAAAAATTGCTCAGATAATCAAGCAACAGCTTCTTGTTTTCGACGACCCGAATGGCTGAGTCGGCAGTGACCCTGCCTACGAAGTCAAGGGTCCCGGGTTCGAGTCCCGGTGGGGGCAAATATTTGTTTGATGAGAACGGGTGTTTGTACCCTAATCATGGTTGTTTATCTATCTAAGTATAATATTTATCTATTTAAGTATGTATATCGTTGTCTAGTATCCAAGATACAGGGAATCCTAGTTTGGGGCTAGATCAATGTATGTAAATAGTATCCAAGGTGGTTTTATGTTAATTGTAAAGATCTACACGATCTACCTCATTCGAAATAAATTGCGCAACATACTTAGTTTTGCAGTAAATCGAACAGCCGCTCCACTTCAGCCACAAAGCACAAGCAATTTTTAAAAGAGATCTAAAAATCAATCTGTAGGAGTTTCTACGTCTGCTTCTTGGACCCAAGTGGTCCAATGTGGGCGTATGCAATATAAGCAAAGGCAATGTGACAAAAAATGACGATTGCTAAGTATATGTAAATATCTAATAATATCTAATAAGTAATAAGGACATTTGGACTTTGGCATTTGAAATTTCACCAAATGCCAAATAATAAATGCCTAAAGTTGACCTTCGTCGTCATCATGGCGTCATTGTGAGCCGTATTTTTTGTCACTGAGTCGCCATTTTGCCTAAATCGGGCCCCAAAGCTATGGCTGCGTGCACCTACAATACGATTACAACGTATTGGTATAGCACTTTAGAGTTTATAGGGCCTAGGTCCACTATTCAATAGCTCTTTGTGGGATTTACTATAAGCCGATCTGGACCCTCCCCTTGTGCCTGACTAAAAGCAAACTTATTCATTTTCCACGGGTTTCAGCGGCCCAAAACTTTTCAAAAGGCCTGCGTAAAGTTTATGTTATTAATTGGAATAGAAATACCAATAATTGATAGAATGAACCTCTTGACATGTTTGTATGAAGGATTAAAAGCAAACAATACAGGCTAGGTATACTCCGTGAATCAGACAAGATCCCTACATACAAACAAATACAAACATGTTACCTAAGTAAAATGAAGTCTCCGCTCTCGTGCCTGCACACAATAATTTCTTGTGAAAGATCGCGCTGTACATCCGCCGCCTTCAGTTCCGAAGCCAACGGCGCAAGTAGGTACGGGTGTTCGCTAAAACCTCTTTGGTCTTTATCGAAGCGAAAAGGCAGCCAGCCCAACAAATCCTTTTGCATTACAGAAGAGTTTCCACACGTCAATGTAAGATGGATGGCTCGGCTAACATAAATTCGGAGATACGGGGATTTCTTCTCTTATTGTTATTGTGTGTGCATATCTTGCCTACGTTTAATCACAGGATGAGTACTATCTCCCTTGGTTAACTTTAATAACATTTCAAGTTTTTTTTTTATTTCTCTTTATTTCCTTCTGAGGTGCCTTTTTTAATCTTATAGTATTGTTTATTGACGTGTCCGTGTACAATATTTTATAGTTATTACTATTTTTTTTTTTTATGGAAGAGTTGTACTATATTATAAGTATCATACTTTTTTTCCTTCGTGTGTTTCTTTACTTTTCTTTTTTTCTTCTTCTTATTTTAATATTTAATTAATAAACGTGCATATCCTTAACTATTATTTATTTGACTAAAGCTAACTTAACTAGCTACTACTATTATTTGGGATACGCCAGAAACATTGAATTTTGTTGTCAATTCACACAGTTAATCTTATACATGTACTTAATCTACTTAATCAATAATAAAATAAATTAGCATAGATATAATTAATAATTACATACATTTCATGTATTAGGTCCACCACGCCGACATTACGAAATCTCCATACAAAAGAACGCTACACTACAGCTTTGCCTTTTCCTTTCATACCTTGGTTTGTTGGAAGAAATCTCTTTTTAGAGATAAGCTTGCCTTAATACATATGTTTTCTCTTAATGTATCTATTTCATTCTCCTCTCTTAATGTAAGGGTGTTCAATAAAGAATTATGAAATATGAAATAACGCGCTATGCCCACTTTTTAGGGTTCTGTACCCAAAGGGTGCCAAACGGGATCCTACTATTAAGCCTCCGCTCTGACCGTTCGTCCGTCTGTCTGTCCGTCAGCGGGCTCTATCTCATGAAGCGTAATAGGTAGAAAGTTGAAATTTACACAGAATGTGCAATTTATTTTAAAAATATAGGGCTATAAGTGACATGATTTTTTGTGTTTTTTTTTGACGATGATACGGAAACATTCTTCTGCGAGTCCGAATCGCACATGGCCGGTTTTTTATTTGGACTCCCGTCCATTATTGCACTGTTATTCAGTCTCTGGCTGGTTTAACTACTGCCTGCCCCTTTGCTGAATTTTGGAATTCAAATGTTTTCAATAGTAAAAGGAAAATATTTTCTTGACAACGCAAGCTCGTTCTTGACGGCGGAAAAGCTTTCCACTTCCGGTCATATTTACGACCTATCTTTAGTAGTGTGCAGGTAACAATCACACTAACACTGCACATATTTTCTATATGAATTAAATTGATAAAGCAAATGTTTATAAAGAGGATGCAGTTATCTGTGAGAATAAACATGCTAATTATACAGAAATATTGTTAAACATTCCTAAAAATCTTGTTTATTTTCCTCAACTTCTTCGTGTGCTTTTGTGTTAGTTAGTAGAATTTCATGATGTCTTAAAGAACATCAAACATTAGTATAAAATTCTACGAGGGTAACCTGGATATACACTCTAACGTCAAAATTCATAATGTCGAAGTATGTTAGTAAATACATCTCTTTAATATAGAGTTACAACACTCGTTACATAACGCAGGGCGAAACAAAAACTTTGAAGTGTACTTACGAAAACATGTTACACACGTGTGATCCATAACAAATGACACAAACAATAATACGATAACAATACACAGGGAAACAGGTAAGTTAGGTAAGGTAGGTAAGGAATGTTAGATTCATATACAAAAATTACATTAATCTTGAATTTCGACTTCACCGATATCGGTTTTAAGACTGTCTAGTAATTAGAAATATGGCTTTTATTACCTGGCTGACAGAACGAGGCCTTCTTGAAAAGGGTGTGAATTTAAAAGTCAAAAACAAAATTAAAAATTTTGAAAAAACCCACGGCGGTTAAAACGTAGTTGAATAAGGATAAAATAATTTTGAAACCCCCGACTCAAAGAATTTATGCTATGAACTTAATAAAAAAAAACAAGAAAATCCGTCGGCGGCTGATATCTCTATCTTAAATATAAACAAATAATCGAGTTACTATAAACATGCCAAACTAGTTCATTTAATAGCAGCAAGAAAATTCAATTTTGAAATTACACAGACTCTAAATTATTAATCATAAAATTTGAAAAAAAATGTAATAGCAGCCCCCGACAGATTTTCTTGGTTTTTTTATTAAGTTCATATCATAAACTCTTTGAGTAGGGGGTTTCAAAATTACTTTATCCTTTTCCAACTACGTTTAAACCGTCGTGGGTTTTTTCAAAATTTTTAATTTTGTTTTTTTATTTCAAACTTTTTAGAGAGCAGGTATTATGTTATTACATAGGTATTATATAATTTGTACTTCATATTTATAAGTCTTATATAAGACATATAAATATGTGTGCTATAGTTTCGGTTTTACCAAATTATTGTTAAATTTGGTTGTATTGTAATAGTTTTGGTTGTGTTTGTAATAGTTGTAGCATTATTTCTTGAATGTTTATTTTCATTTGAATAAGTAAGTAGGTTAGGTTAGGTTAGTTGGAATATCCCTCCACATTAGATCATAAGCTTAATTCACGAGTATTGATTTTTGGTTCTGATTTTTAGTTTAATATTTTTCGTACTTCGTCTTGAATTTATTAGGTTAATTAAAAAAAGTAGCAGGCTAAGTTGTCGGGATAACTCCCCATATTTTCTTACTTTTAGGTTTTATATTTTGGACCAAAAACTTTCACCAAAGGACAATCTTATATGGCGCTTAGTAGAGTACGATCTTTAAACGGCGTAGTAATAACCGATCTAGATCAAAGAAAAAACGGCTCACCTTTAGCGGATGACCTACTCGCTAGGGCGTCCAAACTTTTTTGGCATCATGTTGGGGTAATTTGATCATTTTCTTGAAAGTTTCAGGTTGCGGAATTCAATAGTTTTTAAGATATGATTTTTTGAAAATCTGAAAATACTTTGTAAAATTATGTAACGCAACGCAAATAATATGTTTAAATATTGTCTGTGGTCAAAATATTATTACCTACGTTTCGCTATACGCATATTTGAAAAGATGAGAATTCTCTAAAAAAAGGAGGAAATGTGGAATCGTTTTTTAAGAATACCTATTTTAATAAAAACGTTCATTTAACTTGCAATTTATGTTTGTTTATTTATTTTACGTCAATCAAAGTTAATTTAGTATTTCTTTCGTAAAATATCACTTTTGATAATAAAAAGTTGTAATTTTTGTTTAAAATGGAATGCATTTTGTTGGGGCGTTTTGCCGCGTTTTTGGTTGGGCGGCAAAGTAGTAGTCCCTTTTCTAGTAGTTTCGCGAATGTTCTATTTTCTTGTTCTCTCGATATTTACAAGCAAAAACAACTGGCTAGAGTAGGTTATTGTGGCTACTTTTCAATCGGGTTATAGGTTATGTTAGAACGTTGAAGAAGCTAAACCGAATGCAAAAAAAAACGATTGGCTAGAGTAGGTTATTGTGGCTACTTTTCTTGTAAATTTTGATGATAGCATTATGGAGCATTTGTGGAAGAGAAAGGTGTCGAGGCAGAAAAATGACCCTTTCGAAGAAAGCAACTAGGTATTTCCGCGCGGGGGGGGAATAGTAGGGGGGGGGGGGCATCTACCCCCTTCCCCCTCCCCCCACTTCAAGATCAAAGTCAGTCTAAATTTTGTTTTATTTTAACAACATAACCTCAAAACTTTAAATAATAATATCTCAGCAACTAGGCATTTCCGCGGGGGGGAGTAGTAGGGGGGGCATCTACCCCCCACCCCCTCCCCTCCCTCCCCCTCCCCCCTCAAGATCAAGAAAAGTAGGTCAACCGCTAAAGTCCCTCCAAGAAAACTTTTTAACAGCCCACATAACAGCATAGCGTTGGAAGAATTAGAGCGATTGAGACAAACTATACGTCGCCGGTCGCAAACCGAGGACACAGAAGAAAGGCCATAAAGTAGCCATCGTCTTTTGCTCCCTTTCTAACATAAATATTTGACAGTGACATGCCACTGTCAAAATTATGGAAAATGGACGACGCGACGCAACGCAGCGCACAAATGAGGCCTCACTGTCATGTTATCAAGAAAGTTCTATCGAGTTTCTTAGATATTTATTAGCTAATATAAACTATATCACTGCAGTGCCTAATCTACCCATCTATATACCTACCTACCTACTAATCAACCACAAACCCATTACAAAAAGAAATTAAAACCGCATCAGAATTAAACGAATAGTTTTAGTTTTGCACAAACAAATGTTTACCGCAGCGCCCCCTGGTGAGTTGTCATCGTAACACCTATCTAAGAACATGCAGAAATCAAACCAGTACTCATCACTGAATAACGGCATCAAAATCTGACTCGTAGTTGTGATTTTGCACAAATAAATGTTTACTGCAGCGCCCCCTAGTGAGTTGTCACCGTAACACCTCTCTAAAAACATGCACCAATCAAACCCAATTCCATCACTAAAAACCGCATCAAAATCGGACTAGTAGTTTTTGAGAAAAATGGCAACATTGGTTTGCACAAACATCCTCTCACCATACCATCTCCGTTCCGTCGTGGGTAAAAATCATTAAATATATATTTTTTTAAAGTGAGTTTAAATCCAAAAATCCAACGTTATTTACTAAAATAGTATTTATAGATAATTATTAACTTTAATAAATAACGCCATGTATAACTGTCGCCAAGTTTATACGCACCTGAGCGAGAACACCATCTCTCTGTCGCCCAGGTATGCCTCTCTCTTGTTCCCTTGCGCCGCTACCCCTTCCAGGAGGCACACAAGTGCCAAGAAATGTGCGAATCACGAAACTCGCCCGCTTACCCCATGGCTCACAGTTAAATCGACTATCGATAACTGTCACACTACACAAAGGGGTTGTTTTTAGTCCGTATACTACTCGAGCTGATGCCCGCTCAATGTGTAGGGACCCGGACATAGCAGGGAGGTCTGACTCCTGGACATGGATAATTCCATTCTTGTCTCCTCCAACATAAAAAATAACTCGCCCGCTTAGTGTGAATTTAAAAGACATAATTATTAAATATATTACGAAAAAAGTGTGTTTAAATTAAAAAAAAAAAACATTATTTACTAAAATATTCTACATATATATAGGTAATTGTTAACTTTAATAAGTAACGCCATGTAAACCTGTCGCCAAGTTTATACGCGCCTGAGCGAGACCACCATCTCTCTCTCGCCCATGTATGCCTCTCTCTTGTTCCCTTGCACCGCTACCCCTTCCAGAAGGCACTCAGGTGCCAAGAAACTTGGCGTCAGGTATAGCTTGCATTGCTAAATATCAAAATGGACTAAAGGTATTTTATTTATAAAACAATATACATTATGTGCTAATTACAAAAATGGATTAAATTCAAACACTAATTCAAATTGGATTAAATTATACAAAATTAGTTCATAAGTTCATAATAATATGTCAATTACAATAGATTACAATATAAAATTATAATTAAAATTACATTAAATTACAATAAAAAATTACAAACAATAAAACTAATTCTAACAGTAAAATAAAATGTCAAATTTCACCAGAGTTTCGTCATATAAAATACAACACGGATAAAACAATTAGACAAACAGACCGCCCCAAGAATCTCCCGGTCCAAAGGTGCCCATCACGCTGGCGGCGTTCCCGCGCTGCACAGCGAGTGAGATTCTCTGGACCATGAAAGCCCCGGAGCGGTTGTCAAAACCTCGGTAAAGGTATTATTTAAATAATACCTTTAGTAAAATTTCATTCAATGTTAACATTGAATGAAATCGAAATTAATTCAAATATTATGAGTAAAGGAACGCTCGTACATTATTCTAACTTTTTACGCATAGTAGACACGCCAATACCTTACCAAAAGTATTATACAAATCAATAAAATGAACTATTTGTTGATTCTGAATATACAATTTTGATATGTTTCCCCTTGTAGCGTATACAGTGAGAAGACACTATAGTAAATGAACAGCGATTCGGTGAACAATTCATTGACAAGTAATTGTTATGGATAAGCAAATATCTGCCTGAAGATACATGTAGAGACTTGTAATGCAAATGGATTCTGTATGTAACAGGACTACTAATAGTTATCTGCCATTCATCTATTTCATGGACAGTAACCGATTAAACGTTACATTTACTTATAGGTATTAGTTGAAAAAATAATGGTCTTGTATTTCTATGCGAGATAAATTTTATTGCACATTAAGTCGTTCAGAACAATAAACCATTAGTCGCTGCCATGGTTCTATTTATATCATTCCAAATGAGGACTGAAGTGATCTATGCTCTAAAAATAACCTCACTGCTTCACCACACTTGGGCATGGTCATGAAACAAATGCGCAACTGTTTAATCATGGACAATACAGAAGCACTACATATTATGTAAAAAACATAAAAGTTGCAAACGGACAACGGTAGCGAATCATATCATAGTCCAGGCCCATGAGCCTCTCCTCCAACTAATATGTATAATAATTTCAATCCTACCGATACTTACTCAACATTTGTAAAATTTTCGATATCGTGGGTCGGTACTCAGATAGCCTTACAATATTACACTGGGTCATAAAATAGTGTGATGCGCAATTTCCTCTTGAATCAGCAGACAAATTAGGTGCTATTTTATTAGCAAAAGGCGGCGATATGTCTTTGTGTAAAGGGTCTAAATGTGTGAGCACGTTTCCCAGTATACAATATGAATATTAATGAAAATCTATTCCGAGAACCAACACAGCACACACGTTTATTGCGCAATGAATGAATGTTATCCCGTAATGTGCATAGCTACACTCGGCTAAATGCTACGATCAAATAATGAAATTATTAGCGCTGGTTTCCTTACCTTGCGATTAGGCAAGATTTCTTACGAGTTTGTTCCTAACGTTCTCTTAAATAGGTTCTCCAGCACACGTTCAGTATGTTGACAAGACAATATCAACTATATACCTAAAACAACAGCCGCTAAATAGACAACTTCTAATCTAAAGGTAGAGGGACTTCTGCCCAATACGTGTGCTCGTACTATGTCATAATCTATGTTTATCTATCTATCTATATATCTATCTATCATAACAACAATTATTGTACTGCATCTGTAGCGCCTGCTAAACCTTTTTTTTTACAAAAACACCGATTTTAAGATTTCTCGCAGGCACCACAATACAATGATTGCAGTCCATATTTTTTATTTTTTGAGTTTATTAAGAAAATAAGATGATATTCGGAAAAACTTAACATTAACTTAAATCACTACCTAAGTATGTCAAAACACAAACATGTAGGTGTAACAGTTTCTATATAGTATAACACAAGGAGTGCTGGATTTTGGCATAGTGATAAGTTTGCTTCGCTTGTCTAATAAGACTGAGGTATATAATACTCCACATATTGCGGACGATACTGTTTATTTTATAACATTACATCGCCTGCTTTCCGCCTTTTTATTAATCGATCCATATTGTCGAACCCTATAAATTAAATTTTATCGTAAACTTTTCGTACTGATATGTAAACAAGTTGGTGTGTTTTATGTTCGTGTGATTACCGATTTCTTTTAAACAATAAGTCTTTGGAGAGTATTTTCTTGGTTCACGAAGTAGAGTGTTTATTAGTGAGTGTTTATATAAAATAAGAACCTTCAGTCTTTTGAAGATTTTTTAATGACGAAGTAATGTGTGCAACCCTCTGGTATAGAGGTTTAATCAATACGAAATGTAATGTTAACTTAAAACCTGTTAACTTATTAAAATTGCAAGATCACTTTTGACCTTACTCTGCAGTACCACAGTCTTCAGGCCCACAGTCATAGAAATAATGAAAGCCAAGAAAGTAATTCGCCTTAAATAGCTCCAGAGAGCTACGGCCATCTTCGTCACGATTAGCGGCAAAGCACAGAAAATATATCTCGTGTATTCCGGAAAGCTACTCAACTAGAGTTCTGTTGAGCTTTTAGAGGGTAAAGGATGTGGTCATATGACTAAGAACTGTAGTGGACCGAGCGCGCGAAGCGTCTTAGTTTCGCTTGGCCAAAAATGCTTTCGTATGTCTGGATTTTTCTCTCAGGATTTCTGTCCGGCTGTTCTCCTCTACAGGCCGCTTTTCTTAATCGCTTCTTGTGAAGCTGCTTTGTAGGCAGGTTCGATAATTATATGGGTTTTTTATTGATTCAGTTTTTGTTTATTATTTTTTCAAAATGGCGTAGATTTGGGTTTAATAATGCAAAAAAAAACGCTGAAGCCCATAAACTTCTTGACAGGTTTTATCAAATGAGGTGTCGGTAGACTCGTAGAGACCGTGAGAGTTATATAGGCTATAAATTTAAGTAGTAATTCAATAGGTCGGTATTTAGATCTCAAATGTAGTTTACAAAGTTATTAGTGCGCCTACTTTTTACTCCATGTACTAACCAGTTGCATTCTCTGTCGCTTGCGAGGTCCACAGCTCACAGAGCCACTAGTTGTAGTAAATAGTCAATCTGGTTGGGTTATAGATCGCAAAATGTTGTTTACAAAGTTAATGATGCGGCTACTTTCATACTCCATGTGCGGTACCAAGTGAATTCATAAGTTTTTATGTGGTATTGTAATAAAATACAGTCTGGTTTTGAAAGCTCTTTGCACATCTTTCTCTATAAAAAGCAATTCGATCATAGCAACAATAATTTTTACCTCTCCACTTTTACTCTGTTTCTTTCTTCTTTTCTCCCTTACAATTAGACTACATTTTCCTGCAATAGCCTGTGAACCAGGACTAATTCGAAAATTCAGTTGTCTGTCGATCTTGAACTGCGTTCAAGTATATCGCTCATTGCGACCAGTCGCCAGGGTTGATAGGGGCTGGGTGATGAATGTATTCAGCGAATCCTCAGAGACAAAGGCTGAATACATAACTAAAGAGTATTCCATTCATACAGTCTCTTCAAAATGTTTATTTTATCAGTTTGCCAGAGATTTTTATTTATATCATTGCTTTGCTAATCTATCACATTCTCAAAAACACATATTTATACATAAATAGGTAGATACGTTCGTCCATTGCGTACACATAACACTTATTTTTCTTTCATTCGAAAATACTGTTGGCGGTATTATGCACTATGTTGTTAGTAAAAAGTTTTTAAATCTATTGTTTACCCCCAAAGCTCCACAAGAAACTTCAACAAGACCAGCAATCGTGTTTCGGGCCAGATAAGCGGAAAACTATTCCTGTTTGAAGAATACATGTAATAAATTAGGGTAGCCTACATAAGTATGTTCTTTGTAAGTTTTATTGCTTTGTGCTAAAATATGGCCTTATAGATATTTTCTGTAAGCCTATGTATGATTACTTTGGTCAAATATGAAAAAAACCGGTCAAGTGCGAGTCTAAATCGCGCACGAAGGGTTCCGTACCACCGTTCAATGGAAGCGATGCGATGGTGTGGAGTGAATAGTTTGGATTTTACACAGCAAAATATTGTTTACAAAGTTATTGGTGCGGTTACTTTCACACTCCATGTACGTAACCAGGTGCATCCATAAGTTTGTATGTGGTATTGTTGTATGGGAGCCCCCTTAAATATTTATTTTATCCTGTTTTTTAGTATTTGATGTTATAGCGGCAACAGAAATACATAATCTGTGAAAATTTCAACTCTCTAGCTAGCTAGGTTCTTGAGATACAGCCTGGTGACAGACGGACGGACGGACGGACGGACGGACAGCGAAGTCTTAGTAATAGGGTCCCGTTTGGAACCCTTCGGGTACGGAACCCTAAAAACTAATGACTCTTTTGCCCCATCCAAAACGTTATGAAGCTTAAGATTGGTTCGTTGCATGGATCTTATTTATTTCAATCCTATGCAGTCAGAGATTCCGAAATGTACTTTGCTAAAGTTCTTCATTATCATAATGCGATTCGCTGAAGTGAAGTGCAAAAAATAAAAGATTCAGGAATAAAAGAGACGCGGAGAGCAACACCATTCGGTTAAATGAGCAACGAGATTATGCTTGGTTAAGCTCGCTTTAGCTTGATATCACCATTTTGTTAAACTGTGGGAAAAAGGATATGATTATTTTGGATCCCTGTCTGAGTAGTTTGTACTGCCAGGATCACTACAAAGCCCCCTCTTAAGATATGAGACATGCATCGGTTAAAACAATCTCACTTTGTCAAATCCTTGAGACAAATCGAATAGTTTTGTTGTTTTTATATGTAAGCAACGAGTAAGTTTGACGACTCGAATGGCCGAGTCGGCAGTGACCCTGCCTACGAAGCCAAGGGCCCCGGGTTCGAGTCCCGGTGGGGGTTTGATGATGTTTGTACCCTAGTCATGGTTGTTTAACTACCTCAGTATAATTTTTGTCTATATAAGTATGCATATCGTTGTTTAGTACCCAAGATAAAGGGAATCCTAGTTTGGAGCTAGATCAATGTGTGTAAATAGTGTCCAAGGTATTATTATTATATAAGTTGAAGTTTCTTGTCGATAAGTCCGTATAATAATCGTACAGATAGGCCATCATTCGTTGTGACCTATGATTATGACAGCATTACCTGCTAGGGATACATTTTAAATTTGCTTGCAATTGCAATGCAGATCTACTAACAATAAATAAAGCTGCTGCTGAGTCCACTCATTTCGAGACTACCGCACGATTGTGTACCTTCATCGCGATGCAAATCTAGGGATGTTTACATCTCCCAATCCATCTATATGAATAGAATTAAGATGAACCGGGGACGGCTTATTGCATCACAGTCCTTGTTATTATCAGTCACTGTTATCTATCCATGCTCAAAACGCATGCAGTAGCTGTAAAAAAGATGTTAATGCCAATGTTATGGTGTTGATCCCTAGAGGCGCTGACAATCCGACAAGTCAATTCTATTCCCCGAGACTAAATCCGATAGAAACTATCAGCAACCGGTAAGCGCGGACGCTAACATTCCGAGACTTACAGCAAAATAAAAGGAAACTACCTATTAACCGGCGTCTTACTCTAAGGGGGCAGGGGCGGAGGAGTAGTGTGTAGGTGTATAGACTCCCCCTATTGTAACCACAATCTGGCCCGGATTCCAGTAGCTGATTTTGGTTCGAGGTTTCCCGATTAGAGTCGTGTTGCGGGTTGCGTGTTTGTTTTTATTAAGATCGATTAAAAAAGACACGTTTTCTTTGGACTAAACTAAATGACACAAGCGTTACTCCTAACTTAAGCATAACTACGCCTAAAAGACGAAGAACCTGCAATTTGGCCCAATAAAGTTGCTCAGAATGATATCCCCTAGCTTATTTTACCTGCTTAATAAAGTTACACAGTATGCTTTATCCATACTTTTATTAGGAAGGATGGGTCAAACTAAAGTTCTTATGGACTAAGTACTTTCTTATATTAAGATATTTATCATGAAATCTTGAGAAATATCAGTATTTTCAGTACCAATTACTGAAACCATATGTATCTAGCAACAACCAAAACCTTCTCCAATTTGATTGAAACTATTTAAACTATCTATTTGTGTAAAGTTACAGTTGTCCCACATTCTACTCGTAATTTAATTTGAAAGAACGTTTTTTTATGATTTTTTTAAGAACCTACCTAAGTGACTGAAGTGACTGAAGTGACTGAAGTGAGTGAAGAAGGCTGGAGCAGATGTGGTTGTGAATTAGGACAAACTACTCGACGCGTGACGAGCCGTACACGTGATCACAGCCTACACTGCTACGTCCACTTACCTCGACAACATAAAAAAGATACAACCCCAGCCTTTCAACTCTGAATGGGCCACCCTTTATGTGCACAGAATTAGTTTTTTAGTGAGCGAGTGTTTTGAAAAAGTAATATGTGTAAGACATATATCTAATGCTCTTTCTGGGTATCTACGCCTACGATGAAGTACTTTTGTATATTTTATAACACAATTTTACTGTGCAGGGTGTTCTAAGTCAACATACATTTGCTGGAAAGTTTTGGTTTAAATCGTGCATCGTCCCGTATATGTTTATAGATTCATAAGGTATTTATTAAAAGAAAGCGCGGCTTTTTAAAGAATCGCGAGATATTTTATTAACCAGAATTAGTTTTTTTAGTGAGCGAGTGTTTTGAAAAAGTAATATTAGTCATCTATCTAATGCTCTTTCTAAGTAAATAGCGATTATGTAAATAAATAATAACTTCAGTGTCCTTATAGAAGTTAAGTACGTTAGCATTGCAGTTCATACATATTATTATATATATTATCTTTTTTAACAAATGTAGAAAGTAAAATTCCAATGATATTCGTAAAAAATAAACATGAACATCACCATGCCAAAGCTTATACCTATAGGTGAAATGGTTTCTTCGTAAACGGTACCAAACGAGGTTCCGCATTGTGGCCTCTTATACTAGGCCTATATCGTTTACTTTAGTAGCTAGCTAAACTAACTCGCCCATCGATTAAAATATGCAGTTTTAATACGCCACTCATACGCCACGCTAAAACGGTACATACACACCTTTACGTTTCAACCCGTTTAATTAAGCTTTACTGCATTTCAGTCACAATACAACAGCCTGAAAGTATAATTAATGACTCAACCACATTGGGAATGGAGAATCATCCACTATAATACAACCTGAACATAAATTAGCGGAATTAATTAGTAGAGGATTCCGCAAACTGATTCATTCAGTCAAGTAGTACAGGGCAAATTCTGGAAATATTGACAGAAAGTACGACAAATTATATTTAGGCCCGCAAGATAGAAGGCTAGTTATCACTAATCGGGTAAACTTTGGCATTAAATTAAAGATCTTTGGAAAAATCTGCGATGAGTACTAAGTCGCTTGTTGTCTTTCGGGACTGAGGCATAATTATTCTGTACAACAATACTAATGGAGCATACAGCCCATCCACTGCGTGCAAACGGTAACAATTACATTAGAAAACGATTGTTTGCATTTGGAAGACCTGTACAATTGTACATCAGCACAATGTTGAGCCAAATTCTCTGTTGAGTCATACATCACTATATACATCCTATCATGGAGCGCGCTGATGGCTCCTTAGCATATTTAATCCATTAGAAGGTTAATGGACAATGACGCTGCCGGTGTCTGGCTTTGCTCAAAAGCGCACTCATCGGTGAAAGCGTCCTAAATATCCCAGAGTCTAGCACGGACATAGGCGTACTGAGTTTCCATGTGACCCTTATGGTACTTAGAAATAAAGGCCAGTTGGTGACTGCTGCTGATTTCCGCTAGAGCGTAGCCTGCCGGCCTGCCGGGAAGAACGGAAAATAAAAATAAACTTTTCGTAGCTCACTCAGATTGCACTTTTTTTCGTGTGAAATTTCAAATCAAATTAATGTTTGTATAGAGGAGCTCAAATTGTATAGAAAATATTGATATCTAAATGGCAAAATAAGGATTAAACTCACCTGTAAAAGTAAAAGAAAATGACCGGTTAATTTTATTTACACCTGAATAATAAGTTTGTACTAGAATTAATGTACGTCATTTACTTAAGAGACCGGTGACCGCGTGAATTTCCCATACAAACGTAATACAAAAATGATTTGAATTTGAGAACTAGTTCAAAGCATTTAGACTGTTAATCGGATTAATACAGTGTTTACGCAGGTTCCTGGTCGTATACCAAGGTTCTTATTCAAATTACTTAAAAATATTATTAAATTGGTTGAAGAGGAACCCTGGTATACAGACCAGGAACCTGCGTAAACAGTGTATAAATCCGATTAACAGTCTAAATACGTTAAACTATTTCTCAAATTCAAATCATTTTTGTATTACGTTTGTATGGGAAATTCTCGCGGTCACCGGTCTCTTAACTAACTTTGCCATATCTAGTCTGTTAATTTTGTAACACCATTACTATTCTAATGTGCTGAACATGGGCGTTCATCTGTGCTGCTGCTCTATGTCGACCCGATATGTTATATAGAATAGATCAGGGGTTCCTAACCTGGGGGTAATAACCCCTGCGGGGGTGAAACTGGTATTTTGCGGGGATGATAATATATTTATCAAGTGCGGATCCAGGGATGGGTTCATCAGAGTCATGACCCCTCCCCCGGCTGGGATGCGTCTAGCTAGATCATCAACTAGTGATAATTTTTCTCTATCATTTCCGGAGCGCCCCTCATAATAGGTCTTCTTAGTTATGCGAGGAATGTGAACTTATCGGGGCGATTATGGCCGCCCGTCATAGCAGGTCTTGCAGGAGAGTTGCTCGTTACTCGACTTGCTTGCTAGCCCCGTGAATTTGCTCAGGCCGAACCACATAACAATTATTTTTCGATACACATTTATTATACTAATCAATTCAATATAAGTAATGATGGCCGAGTCGGCAACGAACCCGCCTACGAAGCCGAGGGTCCCGGGTTCGAGTCCCGGTGTGGGCAAATATTTGTTTGAAGAGAATGCATGTTTGTACCCTAGTCATGGTTGTTTATCTATCTAAGTATAATATTTATATATAAGTATGTGTATCGTTGTCTAGTACCCAAGATAAAGGGAATCCTAGTTTGGGGCTATATCAATGTGTGTAAATAGTGTCCAAGGTATTATTATTATTATTTTCAACTTAAAAGGTCTGCTAGAAGTACATTAGAATTTTGATGATTAAGGATGAGTCAATCAGTGGAAAAATTACGGAACTTTGAGCGGCTGTCGTTTCCGATCTATTGGTGCGAATTGATAATCAGAATTTTTCTATTTAAATTGTGGCCTATTAGTCACAGAAAATGCAGGTTTCCACAAAATAGTTACAGAGGGGTTGAAAATACCCCGAAGTGTTTCCCCAATCCCCCCTTTGTAAAATCCCCCCAACATCTTGTGTAGAATGAAATCCTTAGTGTGCTTCTCAAATGTGATTGAAATCCGTCGATCAATAATGATACTGAAATTTTCACCCCTTTTTGCCCCCATTTCCCTCCAATCAAAAATCGCGATGGACTAAAAATTAAATAAGGAACTTGTTTGCCAATTTCCGTCAAAATCGGTTGAAAAATGCGACCTGTAGGCGAGAACAGACAGACGGTTAAAGAGATTTTTGGCCGATCTCGAAACTGGACACTTCGTTGCTGCGCTCGCTCGGTCAGTACTCTTTATAAACAAACATTTACATAAAGGCAGATTCATTGCTTCTGGTGGGGCACTAGGATACTCTGTGTCTAGGGAATCAGAATCAGTGACGTCACACATATATGAATCTCAAGGAAATGGTGTTTTTTTTATTGTCTTGCTCCCCAGTCAGAATTTAACCCCTCAGTTACGACCGGCGTTAGCTAAAGCCACTTTCCCGTTACAGGTTTTAAATTTTAGTACCATGGCATAGGGTTCAAAATCGCGATCCGCCTCAACTACCCTCGGTTTTTGAGTACTTAAACCCTGGACCTCTCGGTTGGTAAGCGGATGTTCCGACGCAATAAGATCTACGACGGATGTAGTTAGTTATACCTTATTCAGCTGGCATTACTCAAAAAGTGTGTGTGATAATTTATGCTTTGTACTGGCGCCTTGGATTTTTTTGAAAAAAAAAATAACGTTTTATTCACATTCTTTGTTACCTTTAAAGGAGGGGTTAAAAAGGTTATTAAATAAAACCACTGGAATAGATGATCACATGGGACGACCGCTGAGCATAGGTCTTTCCGATATTGTGCTGGTCATTGCTATATTGTGATTACTACACTCAATTTCTAATATGTTTGGTTTGTTTCTACAGGAAATAATCTCGCTAAACGTCGCTGTTCTTGGCCCCACGCGGCAGCTTGCGGGACGACGGCGGGCCCTTAATTTTCCGCCAGTCTCTATTTAACGAGTGAGCCCCACGGCCCTGGGCCATTCTGTCCTCATCCGGCCGCCTTTTGCCACCAGATTGACGGCTCGCGAACAAAAACTATTGTTTGCTGAAAACTCTTGGCTAAACAAACACTATAAACTTATAGGTATATTTTTATCGCAAAATCAAACGGAAACAAATATAATACAGCTTCGTTTTTCTATACTGGGTGGCAGAACAGTTGCGCTGGGTAAAATATTTAATTTTATAGCAAGACAATAAGTCACAAAACTAAAACATCGCGTGCTCTAAAGAGTATGGAACCGATTATCACCGCGGGGTCAATACACTTCTAACGATTAAACAAAATGCAAGTAAAACAGCAAGCAAGATTTAGCCATACATATATGTATATATTTGGAATCTGCTAATTAAGACCTTTAATTTGATACCCAACATGCCCCTGTTCAAAAACTTTTTAAAAATAAATGACTTTACGCCCTCTAGAGGGCACCGCATTGAATTTAGTGTGACGTACATAGCCTATAAGTAGTAGACGATCAAGACGCTTCTTACGATTCCTCAATTGTCAAATTGTGATAAGATTATTCAATTTATCTTAGAGTTTTGGCCCACATTAATATATATATATATATATATATGACCTCCGTGGTCTACTGGGTTTCATGTTTCACGCTTGCTTCCCACACAGGAGATGCAGGTTCGAATCCTGACCATGTACCAATGAGATCATTTATTTATTTTAAGTACATTTTCGGACGTTCAGTGTTTCGGATGACACGTTAAGCTGTAAGGCCCGGCTACTATCACTAAGTGGTAATGGTCGCAAAACCTCTCCACCAACCCGCACTGAGCCAGCGTGGTGGAGTATGGCTCATTGTTACTCGTATGCGGGTAAAGGCCAGTACCCCTCGGTGGAGAAATTAATGGGCTACATTTATATATTTGAATATTTGGGCTTTACTAGCATATTACAAATGTGCTTGTAAAGCCCTTATATTTCATACACAACCCTGTTCAAAACGAATTTGGTTTTTAATTGAATTAACGCTCGTCTATCGGTTAAAGTAGAAACTCAATTCGTGGTGCTAGAAATTTTGGACAAAATATATTAAAATAAAGTTTTATAACAGCTTACATAGCAACATCCCAAGTAGCACAAACGTTCTGTGTAACAGCATTTTTACAGTACAACTTCGACATTAACTGCTAAAAATTTCTGTATAATAGCATATGCGCATATAATGCTGATATAACTCTAATTCGGGCACAAATAACGTGGCTACATTGCTGTACATTGGAAAGTGCTGAACATAGCCTGACAAGGCACGTGGTACTTATTTTATAGTTAATTATACAGCCATTCTCATAGTCATTCGCAAAATTGGAATAAATGTGGACATCTTAAATTCTTTATCGAAGCTAAAAGTATATTATCAGTGAAATTGGGGTATGCGGAAACGCATTATTAATTTTTATTCCGTGCAAGACTGTTGCAATAAGTAATATTGTGCGTGCAAATGAAGATGTTTTAGTTGCCATTTTGTGAATAAATAATAAAGTTAATGTTCAGTAAAACTTTGGGTTAACACATAATTGAAATCAATTATGTGTTAAATTTTATCGAGAATTTAACTTTATTGTTAAATACCTTATAATAAATATTTAGGTTAAAATTTTCACGCGCTCTCATAATGTCTACAAATATGTGAAATAGTTTTTTTTCCCGTAAGTTGTACAAGTTGTAAGCGCTATTTACATATTTATTTATGTTTGATACAGTACAGTTCAAGCCGATATTTTCTTATATATACTAAATTGATAAAAAGTTAAATGTTAACAATAATACGTGTCACTTACTTAAAAATGGCGGATAAAGTATTAAATTAGATTTAATGCTTAATGCTCTATAAATGTCTACGCATGGCTTATGAGTTATGATGGTAAATTATAACTCAAGCAGCAGACTAAATGCTGACTTAATTTCAGCCCAGGTCTGAATTGATGGGTATGATGTACAGATTTATAGCAACATGCTGCTGTGTAACTTCATAAAAGGTCACACTTGGTACAATTTTGGCCTAAATTAATGCTGATATACGAGTATACTCTATCATCAGTGAGTAAAAACGTTAAAGTCCACGTTTAAGCAGCATAAAACATTATATCTTTATTAATAGACTTTACATCGTATATGTTTGCATTTTAGAGGTTCGTATGTTCTCAATGCAAGTGATTTAAAGGTACACCTGTAAACCATTACTCAGAAAACTGCAATATTTTGTCCACAAAATGCGCTTTTGCAGCTGTCAGGCTACAACGAGGAATAACAGTGAATCTGTGGCGTCTGTGCAGCGCTTAATAGAATCGCAGTACAGAATATTGCATTCTATTGGGTCTCGTTATTTCCTATGCAGCCATTGCAGTCCGAGTGAATCAAAAAACTCAAAACTCAAAATTCAAATCATTTATTGCAAGTAGGCAAAATAATGCACTTTTACATACTTAAGTCTCATATACATGGAAAAAAATATATATGGTCAACTAAACTAATGAGTACATTAGTTTAGTTGACCAAATGATTATTTATGGTTTGAGTTTGAAAAAGGAAATTTCCCCTTCAAGTGAACTCCATTAACTCTACCAGTGCTTCGGAAATACGCCCGTCAGAGAAGATAGGACCAAGAAACTCTACGGGGATGTAATTTTTCAATTTTCGTCCTTTTTTACTATACAATGTACGATATGAAAATTATCTAATTTAATGAAAATAATATAACATCGTATCCATAAGTGCCAATAAGATGTCTCAAAATAACAACCTAACAAAATAAATAAATAAGAACAAAGACAAGCTGTAATGAACATAACGTATGAGAAACCAGACTGGACCAGTACCCCAAGCAGCACCGGTTCACGAGTATGACTTGTGCACCAGCCATCACCCCCCTCGCCATATTTGAGGGAGGGGAGAACACTAATAAATCGTTAAATGTGGGCCTTGTGTGGAATTATATAATGCAGTTTTGTGCTACTTGGGATGGCTGATACTTCAGTCTCTACGGCGGAATATTGCGAAAGTTTTGTGTTTTTTATTTATTGATACAAACCACTGATTATTTCTTAATTTAAAATTCATTATTTTAAGATATTCTGAATACTTATTGCTTTGACGTAAGAACAATATCAATTTTATTTTTTGATGCCAAGAAATAGCAAGTCTATGTGAAAAACATCATTTTATTTCATTTCTTTTTTTTTTAGTTCCCACTGACATATGTTGTTTTCAAATACACATACTAAAGAAAAGGAATGTCTTCATAACATATATTTTTTTGGCATTTGAAAAGTGTTTCCTTTAGGAGGAATAGCGCTTTTAAAATGGGTATTTGATAGAATTTGACGTTACCCAGAATGCTAAGGGTGACGTCAAGCTTCTAACGATACCTCATTTGTCAAATTCTGATAAGTAGTTTAGATGTTCACGAAACTTTAATGAACATGCATACAAACACACATACCAGTCAAACAAACACCCTACTTTTGGCTTAGCTGAAGGCGGGTAAAAAAATTGGAGGGCCAATGCAAAATATTTTCATATTTTGCATTGGCTAACTTCGTATTTCTTAACTAACTCTACCTACCTCTACCTACTCTTTTAGCATAATTATCCTGATCAGTCCTTTTGGGCTGTAATTCGACAATACTAATTCGAATTATATAGAGCCGTAATTCGTATGTGACTGATTATTAATTGTCACGAACATTTATATTATTCATTGCGACTCGGTATTTGCTACGTGGTTAGTTAATTGTTTTTTTGTGTAGTCATGGATATTGTTGGAGATTAGGTGATTATAGTTTTTATATATATTTACCTACGTAAATGTACACAGAGGTTGACGTACTAAAGTTATTTTTACGACCTTTGACCTCCAGTGAAACTGCTGGGCTAAATGGAATACACTTCAGATTAGTATGGTCCGCTGCACATTTGACACGGTTGCATTTGCCAGTGGCGAAATCCGGGCAACAATGTGACGTCCATAAAAATGTAGCGACCATTCGCAACCCATGAATGTCACTACAGCCATCTGCAACGCCAGTACCAAGTCACCTGTTTACGACCCGAATGGCCGAGTCGGTAGTGATACTGCCTACGAGGCCGGGTTCGAGTCCCGGTGGGGGCAAATATTTGTTTGATGAGAACAGATGTTTGTAGCCTAGTCATGGTTATCTATCTAAGTATAATATTTATCTTTATAAGTATGTGTATCGTTGTCTAGTACCCAAGATACAGGGAATCCTAGTTTGGGGCTAGATCAATGTGTGTAAATAGTGTCCATGGTATTATTATTATTATTATTATTACTTGTATTGGGGAATCTCTTTAGTTTAAAATACACATGTAGTTCATTTGTTAATTTGCTGCTGCAGCGGCAACAAATATACACATTATCTGAAAATGTCAACACCCTAACTATTAAAGTGCCTGAGATACAGCCCACTGACGGACAGACGGACAGCGGAGGCCTAGAATAGGGTCGCGTTGGTCACCCTTTGGGTGCGGAACCCTAAACTTACTTAAACGAGTTTATAATATACACAGGATGGTCCATTTTGAAGGGCCAGTAGAGCGAAATAGTATACTATAAGGGAACCTAAATATCGGTTTTTATGAAACATCATTCGATTTATTTTTAAAGCTGTTTTCTTAGCCGAGAAGCAAACCCGAAGATTTTGACATTACTATTAGTACTAGTATAAGCTTGAGTAACGTATGAGTATAGTGAAAAGAACATCGAATCCAATTTTATGCCATAAAATGCATGTTACAAAAGTGATGCACTGTAAAGGCGATAAAATCTCGATCTGTTTGGTGCACTGCGTGTGAGGTTTATCGATATACACAAGACATAAACGGAGAGGTATTGAGTAACCTGTATGTACCTATTAGTACAGGGTTATGAAGTTGTAATGCATCGATAAAGTAAAAGAGCGACGAGGTCACAAATAAGAGCCGGAGTTGAAAGTAAAGCGCAAATATCTTCAAATGACGATTATTTATCTTCTGTCTATATCTAGACTTATTTATATTATTAACTTTTATTTCCGGACATAGTCCTACCCGTCATTGCTATTAAATTAATCGTTTCCATCTTGGGTTTGCTGGAAGAAATCGCATGTTAGATATAAGCTTGCTATTGTAAATTTCTTTTCTATAAGCTTGTAATGCGAATTTTCATCTAATTTAATAATGATTTCAATAAATTTGTACAAAATTCAAATAAATCCCAAAATGATCATTTCTTTAAACTATTTGGAAAGGATATTAGAAAGGTTCGGAGATAAAAAAAATAAAAACGCGCAGGAATAGCGAAAATACCGAAAAATCATTTTGAGTGGGGATTTTCTATGAGATTTCAAGACGGCGACGGCGGAACTCGTCGGGGGGTCTCCAATTCAAAATCGAAATTTATATCTAAAATTCACAACGGCCAGTTCCCTTAAAAGGCCTCAGTGAAACTACGCCACGGGCAGCTAGTAAAATTAACTTGGGGGCGAAATTGCGAGAGGGCAGCCGCCCCGGGCCCGGCTTAAAGTGTCTGCCACCCCGTTTAGGAAAAGGCGTGACGCTAAACTCAATAATCGTGAGTAGGTACCACCAATAAATCTAAATTTATTCAACTCCATAATATGCAGAACCTGCTAATGTCTTAATCATGTTACTTGATATAGCGTAGGCACAAATTACCTGTGCCATATCACATGACTTGACACGAGTGAGAAGTCTGATTAGACTAAGTTAATCACACAGGTAAAGGTCGCAAAATCTACTCATACTCACAGCTGTACTTATAATATAACTGGTCAAGTGCGAGAAAGACGTCGGACCCGCACACAAAGGGTTCCTTACCATTGTACACGGAAAAACGTAAAACGACAGTCTTCTGTACGAGTATACCTTTTTAATTTTGATAATAAAATATTAAATACTAGGTACGACTACATTTATGCGTGCCGTTTGTGACGATATCTGCAGTTCATTGCATAGACACTGGCTCTTTGTACATATGAGTGCTAATAGAAAATAGTAAGTTATTTATAATAATTATTATTCAATTATTTTATTTTTTTATTATTTATTTTTCTACATAGTATTACAATGTTAATCCTGGCTGTTTGTGATATATATCTGCTTTATTTTTATGTCATTGCATTTTAATTTTATTGCATTTATACTTTTTTATTTTAATAACTGTGTATTGTACATTTTCTGTGCTATGGGTACTTTACCTGAAATAAACGTTATTATTATTATTATTATTATTATTATTCAAGACCGTACATGGAAACATTGAAAAAGAGTTTGGCATTTGTAGTATGTAAGTATTGAACGTTGTACTCAACTCTGTTAACGAAACTCTTTGTTTATTGAAAATTGGAAGTGGATAGAAATTGAGTTACTTATTTACAGAAATAAAATCAAATATGATAAAAAGCTTAATATTATTTATTATAATTCGAATGAGTCATTACTATTTATTTATTTATTTATTTATTTATTTAACTAAAACTAACTAATACTAATCGTATAATGTCAAATAACTAAGCACAAAACTCAATATTTACAATTAAAAATCTTTTCCGATTAGATCTCGGGAGCACACTTTTCACCGATAAACAAATTAAAAAAATTGGGCAAAATAAAAAAAATATATATATATTCTAGGTATTTTTTTTAATACTTAATGAAAACCGGCCAACCGGTTTATAAAAACGGAAAAAATCATGTCTGTTGTATGGCAGCCCCCCTTAAATATTTGTTTTATTTTTATTTAATTATTTAGTTTTAAAGTGAATATATATCTAGATATTTATAATATGAATATAGATTCAAGCGTCTACCTGTTTCCGTTATCAATATCGAGCAAACACGAGCAAAAAATCACGTTTGTTGTATGGGAGCCGCCTTAAATATTTATTTTATTCTGTTTTTTAGTATTTTTGATAAAGCAGTAACAGAAATACATTTTCTGTGAAAATTTCATCTGTCTAACTACTACCGATGGCAAATATTGTAAGCTACAACGAAGTTTGCAAAATAACTCTGTTACATTGAAATACTTACTCCTTTTTACTATTATGTCTTGATTACATTCATGATATAAGTTATAAGAGGTAATTTTTAGCCTGCTAAACATCTGTTAATACTTATGAACTAGCTATAGCCTAGGATTAAATCTACACTGGGTTGTATCATTTTATGTCTCAAGTAAATAAAGATCTTTTAAAAACTAAAAACATCTGTCTAACTATCACAGTTCAAGGGATACAGCCTGGTGACAGACGGACAGACAGACAGACCGACAGCGTAGTCTTAGTAATAGGGTCCCGTTTTACCGTACGGAACCCTAAAAAACACCAGTACTTTAAAGTTCATATGTGTGTGACATCGCTGATTCCGATTCCCTCGACACTGGGTATCCTAGTGCCCAACCAGAGGCAATGAATGTTCCTTCATGTAAATATTTATGTTTATCAAGATAACTGACCGAGCGAGCGCAGCAAGCGGAGCGTCCAGGTTCGAGAAGTGCCAAAAATGCCTTTGACCGTTTGTCTGTTCTCGCCTACAGGTCGCATTTTTCAAACGATTTTGACGACAATTGGCACTCCAGTTCCTTGGTTTTTTTTTTTTTTGCCGATTGCGATTTTTGATTAGGGGGGAAATAGGGGGAAAAGAGGGGAAGTTTGCTGTATCGTCATTTATCGACGGATTTTAATAACATTTGAGAGGCACACTAAGGTTGGGTAACAAATAATGAAACATACCGGTTTTTAGGGTTCCGTACCTGAAGGGTGCCAAACGGGTCCCGTTTGTCACCCTTCATTATTTGCTGTTATAGCGGCATTAGAAATACATCCTCTGTGAAAATTTCAGCTCTCTACCTATTTCGGTTAATCCGGTAGAGCCCGGTGACAGACGGACAGACGGACGGACTGTCAGACGGACAGCGGAGGCTTAGCAATATGGTCCCATTTGGCACCCTTAAAAGGATTACCGGATATTCAAGGATGAGGAGGGAACGTTAGCAAGGTTCAGTATTCTCTATCTCTGATATCTAGAAAATTCTATCGCAATTCCCGTCAAATTGATGTTTTGAGGGTTGTTTGCTTGCTTTAAATTTACGTTTGACCAACCAGAGCGCGATTATTGGTGTTAAAAGCTGTCATTTAAAGCAACTGCCGTGCGTTAAACTTCAGATTGGAAGGAGTAGCAATATATCAAATCATACAAAATCGATTTACAGGTCGCAATGCGGTTAATATGCGGTGATATTACATTCTGTCCATTTTTTGTGAAGAAGTTGATCTCGATGATTACCAAAAAGGTACACGACAACGTAGATGAATTTTATTTATCTCAATCCAAGTCAAATTAATTATAGTTATAGGTACTAGACCTTAGACTGTCTCCTTCAAGTTATCATTAATAAGGAAGATTTAGTAAGGTACACATTTTCTGGCTTATCTTTCTAGAAAAAATAGATAACTGTTATTCAACTTTTTAATCTGAATAGTAGAATAATTGTGTTGATAAAATATTTAAAATTAAACAGATTATATTTGAGGATTTCTAAAGTCACAAATATTGCTAATTTTTCAAAAAGCAAAATACATAACTACTTCAAAAGTGTTTAATATATGCCGTCAAAATATGATTAGTAATATAAGAAACAAGTCAAATGTACTTATAACATCAGGGCAAGAAACATTGCAATGCCCTCTTACCAAGGTCCCTTTTTAGGGTTCCGTACCCAAAGGGTAAAAACAGGACCCTATTGCAAAGACTCCGCTGTCTGTCTGTCTGTTTGTCTGTCCGTCGTCACCAGGGTGTATCTTATGAACCGTCATAGTTAGACAGTTGAAAATTTCACAGATGATGTATTTCTGTTGCCGCTATAATAAGAAATACTAAAAAACAAAATAAAATAAATATTTAAGGAGACTCCCATTCTTTCAATGTAAACTTATGAATGCACCTGGTTACCTACATGGAGTGTGATAGTGGCCGCAGCAATAACTTTGTAAAAAACATTTTGCTATGTAAAATCCAAACTATTCACTCCACACCATCCACACCATTGAACGGTGGTACGGAACCCTTCGTGCGCGAGTCCGACTTGCACTTGGCTGGTTTTTTAGTGTATAACTTGTTTAACAAGATTGCCTCTTCAGCCTCATGATCATGAATGCAAATAAATAGATACTAATTACTTAAGTAACTTGACGTACGATGACACTAAAAACCTCCTAAAACCCTATTCTTGTAATTTTTCCTGTAGGTAGTTCGAATCAATATACACAGTCATATATATATATACCTAACATACCACACACTCACGCACACACATACAGATACACACACCTGTATTCACAGTTTGTTTCATACTAATGCACTTAGTTAATCTTAATTCATAGGCACTACTTAGAAATCTACTTAGAACTAAATTTTTGTCATTTTTTTTGGAGATTATAGTAGTTTGTGTGACTGTTACATAATGGAGGGTATTAAAAGTCGAGAGTGGGTTTATGAAACGACCCGAAGGCGAGCCTAATTATGTACAGTTACATAAACTAGTTTATCTACACACGTATAATAAACCCTCTTTATTGCGTCCAAAAACCGCACGTTACGATCAGCATAATGTTAAAATACTTTGTAAAAACTCATTTCTTAAATTTTCTACATATACATTAAGACATTCAGATTTCGAACGCCGACGCCCGCCTGCGTGCCGCCCCTACTTTGTCTGTGAAGTTGGTACAACAGAACAAGCTAAACAACTCAATGCCACAATGCCGGTCAAACAGCGGTTGCTGAACACATCAAAGAGAGCTTATGATATGTGTGTAGATAAACTAGTGTATTTAACTGTACATAATTAGGCATTATGTATCAGTCACATAAACTACTATTATCTACAACCCTATCATAAACCCTCTCATAAACCCTCTTTACTGTGTCCAAAAACCGCACGTTCCGGCCAGCATAATGATAAACTTCTTGGTAAAAACTCATTTCTTATCTCAATATTGATAAATTATGACCACAATGTACCAAAATTTGTCATATTATGACAAATTGTGCCGCCCCTAGTACTTGTTAGTGTACTTGTTCAGTAGTACCAACTTCACAGACAAACCAGGGGCGGCACGCAGGCGGGCGTCGGCGTTCGATATTTGAATGTCATAATATGTCGAAATATTCATACATTTTGGTCCTAATGTATCAATATTCAGATAAAAAATGTGTTTTAACCAAGTAGTACCAACTTCACAGACAAACCAAGGGCGGCACGCAGGCGGGCGTCGGCGTTCGATATTTGAATGTCATAATATGTCGAAATATTCATACATTTTGGTCCTAATGTATCAATATTCAGATAAAAAATGTGTTTTAACCAAGTAGTATATCATTATCATTATGCTGGTCGTAACTTGCGGTTTTTGGACGCAGCAAGAGGGTTTATGATACGTGTGTAGATAATATTGTTTTTGTTTTCTTTTTTTAAACCATTAAAAACACTAAAGGAAGATTCCTTTAGTGTTTTTAATGGTTAACCAGAGACGAACAAAGATTTGTTCGTCTCTGGTTACTCCATTTTTTATGATAAAATCTTACTTCTCCTTTTCTATTCCTGTATTATTTGATACTATTACTACTAGGTATTAATTCTGGAAAGCAGTGGACGAGACTGGCGGGTGACCGCAGCGAATGGCGTGCCTTGGGAGAGGCCTCTGCCCAGCAGTGGGATGACAAGGGCTGATGATGATTAATGATGATGATGATGATTAATTTTGTTGGCAATGACACCGTTTAGTCAGCGATTACGTCTATCTTGGACATCGTTATCCTTTGACCGAGATGCACAGGTGAAGGAGATCCACAGTCTCGTCGGCTTAGGGTGGGCTGCTTTCGGAAGACTAGACGAAGTCTTAGTCTACCATAATGCCTGAAGACTAAGGTATATAACCAATGTGCCTTGCCTATCCTCACCTATGTGCCGACATCGGCACACACTAAGCAAACAAAATCAAGTTGGCTTAACGAGCAATGAAGCGTTCCATGTTAGGTATCTCTGTCGTTGACCGAGTTCAAAACTTCGAAATTCAACGGAAGACGAAGGTCTATATACCTATAAATATAGGTACCTCCTTTGCTATTAAATCAACATCTTACTCCGTGACTTCTTGATCTGATCATCAGTATTTTTTATCAGAAAATTATAGATATCAAAATGGTTTTGGTGCATACCATAAGTCTACAGGCTACTACAGCAGCGACAGCCAAATAAAATATAAGTAGGGTCTCATTTCACATCTGTCGCACATTAAATAACTACTTCGGATTGACATGGGTCCAAAAAAAATACAAACATTTGCCACCTGTTATTTGTTTGTGTTTCGATACGAAACAATAATTCCGTCGTATTAATGAAATGGACCTTTCTGTCAACCTTCTACGTGATTGTTATACATATTTTTATGACGGGGAACTCCTGGAAAATTTGATAAAAAAACAATTAGTTAAGTATGAGCATGACTCGCACGCGAAGGGTTCCGTACTATCTGACAAGAATTACGAACCCTAAAAAATTTAAAATTAAAACATCAACTCTCTATCTAACATAACATAGCGTCACGCCTTTTCCCATGCGTTGTGCCCACTTATTTGCCAGTTATTCAATACTACATTTTGCGTGACAGGGGGCTAGCCCATCGCCGCAGCTATGGAGTAATAAGGGTTCCTCGGGATGTTTTCCATCACCTTTATAAATAACTTCCGTTTAATGTTCTTAACATTAAATTACTTATCTCATTGGTACGTGGTCAGTACCGGGATTCGATCCTGCACCTCCTGCCTAAGAAACAAGCGTGAAACCCACTAGACCACGGAGCTCTAACTATTAAGGTTCATGAGATATAGCCGACAGACAGACAGACGGACGGAAGGACAGCGAAAGCTTAGTAAAATTTTAAACGGCTATTACCGACGTCATTTAGAACATTTATGAATACTTTTTGAACTAAGCGGCTACCGATTAGTTTAGTGAAATGAAAAAGAAAGTTGCTCTGATGTAATAGTAACAGAACATTGTACCAATACATATTTTAAGGGCGAAAGGCAAGGATTTAACATATTGTAGCCCCGGATTTTCGAGCCGCGCTTTGTTAGCGCGACACCGAGATTCGACC
This sequence comes from Argyresthia goedartella, assembly GCA_949825045.1. Classification (NCBI taxonomy): domain Eukaryota; kingdom Metazoa; phylum Arthropoda; class Insecta; order Lepidoptera; family Argyresthiidae; genus Argyresthia; species Argyresthia goedartella. The sequence goes on from OX463810.1 coordinate 22,293,912, forward strand.
CTTTCGATCGAACTGATTTGGAACGGCTTTTGACTTTTGGGAGTAAAATTTTTGAGCTCGACACTGGTGCCGGTGTGGCGAAACCTGTCGATTCGGTCTATCTGATACGCAGTCTCCTGTGGCCCAGGAGTAATTCCAGATATTTTGATGTTGTGCCTGTGGCCTATGTGATGATGTGGCCCATGCCCACGGATAGTGTTTTGGAGCGTTTGCGATTCGGCTGACCGCCATGACGAATTTTGTTTTGCGAGGAGTTGCCGTAGTACAGGCGTGGTCCTTCCTGAACTGAGAACTCATGAAAAAAAGGAATTCACCAACTTGCATGGCGCCTGTGTTTCTCAGTGAAGAGAACTTGATGTGTTTGCAACGAAGATGTTGTGTTCCGAACATGTTGTTTGAACTTATTTTTTAAGTGTATCAGTGTACAGAGAAGCTGTTATCCTGTTGACTAAATTCATTCAAGCGATCACCAGTAATTGAGAGGAATTGTGGATACTTCGAATCTATAATTTATATTGTTGGACATTTTTCACAATTAGGAAATATTTGTGTTCGAGCCCTAACATGTTTCCCAATAAGGAAATGTTTGTGCTCGACCCACACAATATTTAGTAAAGTCGAGTTGATTATGTAGGACTTTACGGCATTGTTGTCTTTTCCTGAATTCCAAAAAACAACATTAATTTTTTCTCAACTTCTAGTAGTTCGACCCTATATTGTAGTACCACGATCCATGTGCCTAAATAAGTATAAATAGTAAGCTATTATTAAATCTCTGCCATCAAAGAATGCAGCTGAGTTATAATTATAATATATATAATATAAACATACAACAAAACAAGTCTAATTACCAGTAAATGGTTTAACTAAAGGACTTCCCAACGTATAAAAATTAGATTACAATATTATGGTCTTAAGAGAAATTAAAATGTTCTGCGCAGACCAGCCAAGAATTCTGTAAGAATGCAAATATGAACAACGTAGTACTTGCACATCGGTTACTTACAGAAGAGAATGTTCCAACCTGTTTGACTTATTTATTTATTTATTTATTTATTTATCATAAATATCTACCATTACAGGCTTAGACCTAATGCGGTAAATACTAATACTACACGACTACTTATAATCTACCTAAGAACCTATATTACCTTATCCTATCTTCCATATAACAAATAACAAATAGTGCTGTTCTTGTAAACTCAGACAGGGCAACAAAATCTATGTAAATCTATATCTATCTATGCCAAAATCTTTTTTTGCGTAATTGCGGTACTAATTAAAGAGGTGACCTCTTAGGAAGACTTCTTCACGAAGGCAAGTTTAAAGGGCATATAGGCAAATAGAGCAACGAGGGTGATTTTTATTAGTTTTACTCAAGCCCATGCTAATATAGCTACTGTAGTAGCTTAATCCTAAAATCTATCCTTTTTATATCTCTATTTAAAAAAAGTGTGTTTGGTATGACACCAAACATGTATAATAATCTGCCAATATATATTACAGACATAGAAAACCTCATTTTTTCAAATCAAGTTTGAAAGAACATTTGCTAAAGAAAGCCAACTATAGTTTACAGGAATTCCTAAACGAACAGTAAAAAAGTTAGCTATTGATAGAAACTGTGTAACATTTTTGTATATTTATATTGTAACATTTAATTGCAGAACATTTCATGTGTATTCTAATTTAATTTAATATTTGTACGCCCTTAGGGTAGAGTGTGGTGAACTATATCTTTATCATTAACAACCCTGTATACCCACAGTCAACAAATAAACGTTCGTGTATTCTTGTATTCATAAAATTGTACATCCAGGAATGTCAATCGGTTTTGAGAAATTTACCAAAGACAACACAATTACTTTACACGAGTTGCATTTTATTGTGGCTTTGCTTGTTTGGTGATTCGATGTTCTGTAGGCTTGTTTAGTAATTCTGAAATCTGGGAATTTCTATCAGATTGACAAATGGACGATTCAAAAGTCAGCTCGTCCTCTTAAATACCACCGGCGTTATATAACGCCACTTTTCCAATATAGGTTTTAAATTTTATTACCAGGGCGTAAGGTTCAGAATCGCGACCCGTCCCTACTACCCTCGGTTTTTGAGAGATTAAAATAAGCGTATTCTAATTAGTTAATTTGTTAGTTTGAAGTGATTCCGATAGATATTCCTATATGTTATACGAAAAGTCTACAGATTGCACAATTTTTCAAAATTGATTGAAATTCCCGGATTTAAGAATTACATTATAATACTGATATGTACTTTTTAACCAGGTACTGAAAACCCGAGGGTAGTTGAGACGGATAACGATTTGGAACCCTATGCCATGGCAATAAAATTTAAAACCTATAGCGGAAAAGTGGCGTTAGATAACGCCGGTGGTATTTAAGAGGACGAGCTGACTTTTGAATCGTCCATTTGTCAATCTGATAGAAATTCCCAGATTTCAGCATTACTTAACAAGCCTACAGAACATCGAATCACCAAACAAGCAAAGCCAAAATAAAACGCAGCTCGTGTGAAGTAATTGTGTAGCCTTTGGTAAATTTCTCAAAATCATTATAATAAAATTTAAAACCGATAACGGAAAAGTGGCGTTAGCTAACACCGGTGGTAACTGAGGGGTTAAAGGTATTGCGATTGTGATTGTGAAATTGTGTCAAATAAATGTGCTCTGAAGTTGGCGAACCTTCAAAATGTTTTATCGTATTATTGTTTTCATGGAAAGAAAGGATGATTTATTTTCGTATTTTCGTGAGGAAACCTTCAATCTCCATAACAGAGGTGATGAGCAAGCCTATTGAATAAGTGGACAAACGTGGCACAGCTGTGCCTCTGCTATCCTGTTGGGAAAAAACGTTTTTTCTTGTTTTCATATAGAGGAATAATGGTACCTAATATACTAGAGTGAAAGGCCTAGCGGTATTCGCACATCGGAAAGGAAGGTGTAGGTAGCGATATCTGGCTGAGAAGGTTACTGGATGGGTGTCCGTTTCTATGTGGCATTTGTTTCGGGCGCATGCGTGTTTCGGATGACTCGTTTAGCTGTTGTTTCCGGCTGCTATTGCTACTTGGTGGTAGTAGTCGTAAAGCAGCGTCAGAGGCCCTAACAGGGCAGCTTGATAATTTCCGAAAGTCAGGTTAGTTGCCAGCCCGACACCCCTCCATCAACCCGCATTGAGCCAGCGTGGTGGAGTATGGCTCAATATCAGTCGTATCCGGGTATAGGCCCGTGCTCCTCGGGGATTAATGGACTACGTTTGATTATTATTTTATTGTTGTAATATCTAATTAAACTAGATATTGTCAGCGAATAAACGTTTGTTATGTTGATAACGAGTTTGGTAGAGTAGCATTTTCAGGTTACATATACATCTATCTATACCGTTCAATCGATACCCCCGACAAAAAAGTGAGTGTTTTTAGTTTTATGCGTCTGTCGTCTGTATCTGTATCTATCTGTGGCGCTCTTGCACTCAAACGGGTGGGGATTTTGATGCGGTTTTCTTTTATTGGTAGTAAACTTCACTGCAACGGTTCTAGCTATATGTTATTAAGTGTTTCGAAAGTTATGAGCCTTACAAGGAAACAAGTGAACAAAATTTTACGCTTTGATATTTTTGTTTTAATTTTTTTTCTTCTGGTTTTATTTATGTTTGGCGAAATTTGATTGTTTTCATCGCTACATAAATCATAAGTACATCTAAATGCAATTTAAATGTATGTACACATTATTTCCGAAATGGCTTGTTTTAATATTTTCATGTAAATAAAAAGACCACAAGAAAGTTAACTGATTTGAATACAAATTTTAGAGGAATGTTCGGAACATACTAACTTCCGATTCCTTTGCCTGTTGTTAAGATGTGATACAAAAATGTTACTATGCTGACGAAGTCGTGGGATAAAAGCTAGTATCCTATAACTACTTATAACCAAGAAAGAAAGAAACCGCTCTTATTATTCAAGAAATGTACTTTAAGGCATAAAGTTTATGCTGAAGAAGTAAGCAATTCCGTCCCGCCGTCTGCTGCCAGCTTTTTAAATCCGGTTACAGCGTTTTTATAAAAAATAAAACCGATGGCAATCGCTACTTAACTGCACCAAATTAAACCAAATCAGAGTTCGTTATCGAGAGTCGGCGAGCCCGATATGTGGTTAACTAATTGTCCGATAACTGCGAAAGTTTAATCGTGTTCTAGTCTAAGAGGTAATTTTGGATGGAGGCTTATATTTACTACCTATTCGTTGTCTATTCGGAATGATTACCTCGGTAATACAGCCACTTAATATGATTTTTATAAATGAGGCAAAATATACCCCTAGATAATGCTTAACTAATTAATTGGATTCACTACCCTTCGTTTATTTTAAGGTCTTTATTTTTTACTTGATAATATATTTTGGGCCGGGCGGTCAGCTGACTTGAAGGGAGAAGTGAAAAACAAAGTTGCTATCAAATTAGCTTCTAGTTAAGGTTATTCGAAATGGTGTCTGACAATCCCCTTAAATATGGCCACACCTTTCTGGTACATAGGTAACTTTAGATAGGTCACGCTTTTTCCCATGAAAAGTGGTAGAAACACAGTTCAGATGCAGTATTGTAACAATCTAGCCGATTTTTCAGTTGTTGTTGTTGTTCGGCTCTGTATATCGGGTTGCTCCCCTCCCTCAAATAAGACGAGGGGGGTGATGGCTGGTGCACAAGTCATACTTGTGAACGGGTGCTACTTGGGGGGACTGGACTTGTCTGGTTTTTCATAAGTTATGTACATTACAGCTGTTTAATTTCCACGCCTACCGAACGGCGTGGAATCCGAAGGGGGTGTGCTTTTGCCCGCACGTGAGAGAAAAGAAGTGAATGAATCTTTACTGATCTTGTCACCGTAGACAGGAGATTGAAAGCTCGATTCGAGACAGGAATGTGGGATAGGAGCACCAGTTTGGGATAGGATAGGAATCGAATCACTATCGTTGCTGCCGACGCTGTCGCCGGCGCCCTGCCTGCCGTCACGTGGAGTCGCCGCTACCGATACGACGTTGTCCAATCTACACGGATCACTTAAACGCTGACGCGAATCTACTTATTTCCCGACGATGTGGTAGATTTACACTCCGACCAGGCCCGACGCCTGTGTGATACGATTGTTACACCGAATTACAATCAATGGCCCGAAGCCTGAGCAGACATGTTTGTTCTCACCGACGAGACAAGACCAAGATAACCTCCAATTTTACATCTCGTTTCGATACGAGTGACAGCTGCGGCTCTGTTTCCGTTCCGAGTCGCGCAACAAGAGGAGGTGCGTTCCGAAGCATAAATATTAAACAGTCACCCGCCCGGACAGGCCCGAACCTGTGACTAACCAATAGGAAGGCGAGAAAGTGTTGCGACCGTTCTCTTGAGGACCGAGTCCCCCACCTTGACTTCTGCTGATCGAGGCGTGCCATCCCGACCCGTGTACAAATTGACGATCCGTCCTCGTCTCCATCTCAATGATGGCAGGTTCGCATCCTTAATCAGCACCAAATCACCGACTTGAGGGGGCTCGTCCGGTCAGTCCACTTAAGGCGCTGCTGCAAGATGTGCAAGTACTCAAGGGACCACCGTTTCCAAAAATCTTGAGCCATCTGCTGCAACATCTGCCACCTAGTTAACCGACTTAACTTAACATCACCGAATGGGTATTCTGGCAGGGCGTTAAGGGGCTGACCTATCAGGAAGTGACCCGGCGTCAACGCTTCCAAATCATTTGGATCCAAACTGAGCGGGCACAACGGACGCGAGTTCAGTGTCATTTCAATTTTACAGAACAGCGTCGCAAGCTCTTCAAAGCGTAGAGAGGTCTCACCGATGATCCTCGTCAGGTGCGACTTAGCCGATTTAACCGCACCTCAAAAATTCCTCCCCAATGAGGACATCCCGGCGGACTGAAAACCCATTCAATCCCACGTCGGGAGCAAGCCGTACCGATGGCGTCCTGGTTACCGTTCAGGAATTGAGTGACCTCCTGCAGATATCGCCTGGCTCCGACAAAATTTGTGCCGTTGTCCGAACGGATTAATGTCGGGAGGCCCCTTCGTGAGACGAACCGATCTAGACATGCGATAAATGCCTCTGTAGTGAGGTCACTGACCACCTCCAAGTGGACTGCCTTCGTGGCCAAGCACACGAAGACGCACAGGTATGCCTTCACTAATCTGGCGTTCCGTAGCTGTGAAGACTTGACCATGAATGGTCCCGAGAAATCCGTTCCGACACCCGCAAAGGGCCGGATTTCGTTAACCCTATCCGAGGGCAAATCGCCCATCTGGGGCTGAATCGTAGCCACCTTGGCCCGATAACAAGGCAGGCACCGAAATACGACGCTACGCACTAAGCGTCTTCCCGATAGAATCCAGAACTCGCGCTGGAGAAACGCCATCAAAGCGTGGCATCCGACATGCCCATTCCGAATGTGTCGATCCTGTATCAACAGTTCGACCAACTTCCCTTTCCTAGGGAGCAACAACGGGTGGCGAGCCGCATAAGGCAGGTTGGCATTCCGCAGCCGACCTCCTACCCTCAGCAATCCTTGAGGGTCAATGAACGGGTTGAGCCGAGCCACAGCTCTCTTCAGTTGGACGCGTCCACGTCTCAGAATGTCCAGTTCGGACTTAAAGTGCACCGTCTGCACGTTCCGTACCAATGCGAACAACGCATGGTTCCGTTCCCGTGGTGTCAGGACCTGTGTCCGCACTCGTTGCGCCTCAGAATTCCGACAATTCCGCGCAAATCGGCAGATCCAGGCGGTCACATTGACCAGCTTGTCGAGCGAGCTGTACCGTTCCAGCAGGCTGAACTCCTCTTCCGGCTCTGGTTGCGTCGTACAGACACCGACTGTCAAGGCGCCGTTCGCCGTGGTAACGCGTGGACTCATTGGCCAATCCGATTCGGCTTGAGTCAACCATTTTGGACCCCACCACAAGGGATGTCCAACTAACTCCGGAGCGTGACACCCACGAGACGCACAGTCTGCTGGGTTCATTTCCCCTGGAACATGTCTCCAGATCAAGGGAACCTCCAAATTCAGAATCTGCGAAACCCGATTCGCCACAAAAATCTCCAACTTGTGAACTGAAGCCTTCAGCCAGCATAACACGATCTGGCTGTCCGTCCAAGCGTAGACCGTATCTTCCAACGCTTTTGACCCACGAAGAACCGTCGTCGTGTGGTTGAGCAGACGAGTCAGGAGAGCCGCTCCCGAAAGCTCTAACTTGGGAATGGTCAGGCGAGTGCGCAACGGCGCAACCTTGCTCTTGGCCATGACCAACCGCACATCAACCTCCCCCGAGGAGTCGACCGTACGCAGATACACCGCAGCTCCGTAGCCCTTCTCCGAGGCATCGCAAAACCCATGCAGGGTGGCGGTGTATCGTTTGGTGGGGACCAACCTCCGTGGCAGTGAAATCCGATTGATGCCAGGGAGGGTCGAAAAGAACGAGTCCCACTCCGAGCTCAATGACCCGCCGATCGGGTCGTCCCATTTCAGCTCAGCAGACCACAATTGCTGCATAAAACACTTGAGCTGAAATGTTACCGGGGTGATCCGACCGTTTGGACCAAATGTCCTAGCCACCGTTGAAAGGACGTTCCGTTTCGTCCAGACTTTCGGGGAGTCCAACTCGACCCGATACGAAAACATGTCTGACACCGGCTGGTACTGGACGGCTAATACCGACAACATATTTGGATTTTCCAAATTTTCAAAAATGTGGGGATCCTGCTGGTAGTCATCCGGAAGACCAGTCAGTAACTCTGGAGAGTTCGACATCCATTTCCGGAGCTCGTAACCTCCACCCCGTAAGAGCTCAACTAGCTCGTCCCGTCGAGCGAGCGCCTCCTCTACGGAATCTGCACCGGTACAGATATCGTCCACGTAGAGATTCTGCTCCAGGATCGCTGCTCCTCTAGGGAAGTTTAACCGTTCTCGATCCGCTAACTCCCGCAGAGTGCGAATCGCCAAATAAGGACTAGACCGTAGCCCGTACGTGTTGGTGTTCAGCTCGTACACCCTGATGGGCTGATCTGGGCTCTCTCGCCACAGTATCAGCTGATACCGTCTATCGTCAGGGTGAATGACCGTCTGTCTAAACATCATCCGGATGTCAGCGACAAACACAACATTGTGTCGACGAACCGTGTGATAACATCCGCGATATCATGATTCAACTTCGGCCCTGAATGCAAACACTGGTTCAGGTTCATGCCGTTAGATGTTGATGCCGATCCATCGAACACTACCCGTATTTTGCCCTCCGGGGTCCTCAAGACCGCGTGATGAGGCAGGAAGCAGTGGTCTTCACGCTTCCAGTCGATACCCGAAACCGACATGTGACCGAGCGACTCGTATTCCCGCATGAAGTCGACGTACTTCTGCCGGAAAATCCCGTCACGCTTCATGCGTCGTTCCATCGACAGAAGCCGCGTCTCGGCTGCATGTTGTGAACTGCCCAGCGGTGGGCGATCACTCCGAAATGGAAGACGTGTGAGAAATCGACCTGACCGAAGGCGACCAGTATTGCTCCGATAAAACTGTTCACACTCTTCTTCAACCGGGTCCAACCGGCGGACCGTAGGTGGTTCCTCCACCTCCCAAAACTTCTGTATCACCTCCGAGAGTACAGAACCGAATAAGGGACTACGAGTCGCTAGGCGTGGGGCAGCCGGCATGACCGGACCCATAACCGCATGGCTCAGTCTGGTGTTGACCGAAACCAGACCAGTCGCCTGCAACACGTGGACACCTGGCACTAACAGGTATCCCAAGGCATCGACACCCAATAAAATGTCTACTGGGCCCGGAATATCGAACTCCGGGTCAGCCAGTGACAACCCAGCGACCAACTGTCGCACCGAGGGCGACAACCGTACGTGAGGGTGTGAGCCCATCACATTAGGCATGACTAATGCCGTGACCGTCAGATTCACCGATGAATCCACCCGTGACGAGAGAGTAATCCGACGTACTCCCTTAACGGAACCGACTTCCGTGTTCCCAATTCCCCGAATGGAATGTGGATACTCCATTACCGAAATGCCCAACCGTCTTACAAGGTTGCACGAGACTAAGCACCCCTGGGCCCCCGAGTCCAATAGTGCTCGTGCCACACAAGGTTTGCCGTCCGAACTCCACGCTATCACCGAGGCGGTGGGGAGCATGACCGTCTGTGGAGTGGCGGCACCCTGTAAGTGGGCGGCGTGTCCCTAGCGGGAACCTCCGCGGGATCCGAACCCGCTGGGACCCCCGTCGGCCTGGTAACTCGGCTGCTGATATGCCACCGGTGGTATATCAGACCGCATGTACATCAGGGGGTCCCAACTCGCATAATAGGCCCCTCGCTGTCCCGGTACCCGACCATACCGGAATGCGAACGGTGTGCCCGGTGGCCACCGTGGGTGGAGGGGGGAGTGCGGATCCAACCTGGGGCGCTCTAGGAATGGGGGCGACATCCGACTGTTCGCCTCCCTGTTCGCCTCCCAGAGCGACGGGAAGGGTGGCGCAGAAGGTGGTGGGCTCCCAGCCTTCGCGCCACTCATAGGTGCCATCTGACACCCGCCCGTAACACGCGGTGAGCCAGCGGCCCGACGTCATCGCTGACCCTGGATAGCGGCGACCGAACCCCGGCTATCCCGCCTGTTACCCCCCGCACTGCCCCCTTCCCCTCGGGGGGGTCCCGTCCGCGGGTACCCCAGTCACCTCGTTGGTGACTCCCGTTGCCCGGAGGGGGACTGGGTCCGGCCCTGGTTGAGCCCTGTGACCGACCAACCTGAGTCCGGCCCTGGTGACCGTCCGAAGGGCCTGACCGGTTCAGGCACAACACGACGTGGTGCCTGCCACCGCAGCACTCACAGGGGGACGCGCGTGAGCACTCGCTCAGTGGGTGCGGCCCCAAACAACCGAAACACAATCGGTGGCGGAAGACCACCTTCCTGCGGGCAGCCACACCGAGCGCCTTAAAGTTGGCGCCGTCACCCGACGGCGCGGCACTCAAAACGCCAAATTGTTTTGACCGCCCACCCCCCCGTGGGGGTGGGGGGCGCGGCCCCTCCCGCATCCGCGCGGGTTGGCGCTGCACACTGGCCTCCGAATCCAATGTGTCGCATCGCCTGCATTCACCCTCCAAGAAATCCGTTAATTGGACGAGCGTGGGCAGTTCCGAGCTACTGCCCCCATGCAGCTGTTCAAACCGACTTTGAACAGCTGCAGGCAACCGTGACAAAACCATATATAACATGATATATGACCATTGGTCTACCGGCAGACCAAGGTTCTGAAGGGCCTTAGTGGCCACCAGCACAGGGTTGAGCACCTGTACACGGATGTCAACATCCCGGGTTACTCTTGGGATGCTGAACAGCTTCCCCAGCTGCGCATCAACCAACCGCCGTTTGTGTTGGTAGCGGTCAAACAATATGACCCGGGCAATCTCATAATTGCCCGCCGTAACCGTTAGGTGACCGACCAACTCCTTCGGTTCACCCCGCAGTGCCATCAATAGTTGGGCCAACTTGTAGGCGCTGTCCAGGTCGTCCCGACCGTGGACCAGGCTATCGAATAAATTGATGAATGCCGGCCACTCATCAATTGCCCCACCGAAGGCCGGAATCTCCAGGTGTGGCAGCCGTCCGACAACACCCTTAGGGGGCGGGTCTCCGCTACCCTCCCCGCGGTCATCCCGACGCGACCGCTTAATTTTTTCGGCGCGACGCTCGATGTCGCCCAAGCACTCCATCGCTTGGTCAGCATCCGCGCAGAGCTGCTTCACTGCAGCCACCGAGGCCTCATCCGTAAGCCCGAGGGCTTCAGCCTCCGCAGCCAGCCGACACACCTTCCCGACGCGTGTCATTGCGTCCTCCACACGCTTGAGCAGGACATCGTCCATGTCAGGTCGCTCCACATACTTGTGAGTATGGGCGAGCCATCTCATCTCCTCACGGACGCCATACCGCAGTACCGTCAAGGGTGAAGGTGCCATGGTTACCAATTCAATTGTTTCTGGTCCTATGCTTCACTACCGAACTAAGCACAGCCAGAGACCAGCACTTTCCCGTCAGCGCTGGGCACAGTAATTAAAACTAAGTTGTAAAAACCAAGGCAACCACTAAACAATTAAATCCTAAACAATATTTAATACGGTCGCCCTGTGGACATACACCTTATAATAGACACTCTAAATCAATTAAAGAATGCCACCATAAAACACAATACAAAATAACCCACAAAACTTGATCATGAAAACAATACAAAACAATCTAGAAGTGGCCCTCCGATATGAACCACACCTCCCTTGAGGTCAGCAAACCAGCCTAATACCCCTTAAATAGCCCGACCCTGCTGTGTAAACCAAAATAACATTGTAGGACTATAGAACCCGACGTTCTACCGCAAGTAACACAATCTAGGCTTCGCAGAATGACTGTTCAATCTTTTATGCGCACAAACAGTAGTTTCCGACTACAAATTTATTATTGACTGAATTGACACTTATACTTTCACTAACCGAAATGAACTTTAATTGTGGTACCGACCACAGACTCATTGCCAAACAGATTGCCGGCCAATCTGAGATATTCTTTTCTCCCAACTACAATGCGGCAACAAAGCAACCCTAGAACCGTGAATCGATGATTTCCCACTAGGAAACCACGCTCTGCTACCAAAATGTTTAATTTCCACGCCTACCGAACGGCGTGGAATCCGAAGAGGGTGTGCTTTTGCCCGCACGTGAGAGAAAAGAAGTGAATGAATCTTTACTGACCTTGTCACCGTAGACAGGAGATTGAAAGCTCGATTCGAGACAGGAATGTGGGATAGGAGCACCAGTTTGGGATAGGATAGGAATCGAATCACTATCGTTGCTGCCGACGCTGTCGCCGGCGCCCTGCCTGCCGTCACGTGGAGTCGCCGCTACCGATACGACGTTGTCCAATCTACACGGATCACTTAACCGCTGACGCGAATCTACTTATTTCCCGACGATGTGGTAGATTTACACTCCGACCAGGCCCGACGCCTGTGTGATACGATTGTTACACCGAATTACAATCAATGGCCCGAAGCCTGAGCAGACATGTTTGTTCTCACCGACGAGACAAGACCAAGATAACCTCCAATTTTACATCTCGTTTCGATACGAGTGACAGCTGCGGCTCTGTTTCCGTTCCGAGTCGCGCAACAAGAGGAGGTGCGTTCCGAAGCATAAATATTAAACAACAGCTTTTGTTTTTTGTTATTAATTTCATTTGTAAAATTGATATTTTGAGACATCTTATTGGCACTCGTAGAGAAGATAATATAATATCGTCATAAGATAAGGTTATTTTTATATTGTACATGTGGCATGGAAAAATACGAAAATTGGAAAAATGACATCCCCGTGGAGTTTCTTGGTAATAGATCTTCTCTGACGGGCGTATTTCCGGAGCACAGGTAAAGTTAATGGAGTTTCCTTTTCCTGTGCGAGGTTCAGCCATGAAACTTCATCCATCCCTTTTTCAAACTAAAACCATAATAAGTTACTCATTAAATTAGTTGATCATATTTGTTTTTTTTTCTCCACGTTTAAGTGACTTATAAAAGTGCATTATTTTTGCCTACTTACAATAAATTATAGAATAACTACGCGAGTTTTGGCAATGGAACATGTTACAAGAGCTGTCGGATACAAAAACGCTTTTTGAATTAGTCTGAGTGTCGTATTTATTTACTGAAGTCTCTCTTATTATAAGATGACAATCAGAGCAAGTAATTTGGAGTTGGAATCCTCGCGATCGGAATACGAGCGGCGGTCGCTGCAACATTTCACAAACTCTCATCACATTAATATTCAGCAACGGGGTACAGCATAATCTTGATTTAATCACTAGATTCGGAAAACTGTATTTTAAGTCTGAGGAGCTGAAAGCCGAATGCACACTCAAATAAAGTGCTGCTTGGCGCTGTCATTTCCCGAGCGAGAGACAGTGACAGCATGACGATGAAGTGCGGTCATTTCACGTTTTTCAGACAAACAAATTAATAGGGTGTTACCACAAAAACATAAACTCCCGTTCAACAGTCGTTCAAAGACAAAAATGTAAAGGATTTGACGTTTGTTTTGAGGTTAATGTTTTTTTTTAATATTGCGGATAACGTTTTGAAACTTGTGTCACATGACAATACGGTGTTATTAAAAACTCACAATGCTCCTCCACATGATGCTTCACCCTTCCTGACCGCAACATCGCCATTAACGGTATTTTCACATTTTTTGGAAAACTATAATAGATACGATAAAAGTGCCAAAAGCAAAAAGAAACAAAAGAAAATATTTACAATTCAAGTCTTCATATTGTTTTTGCGAAATCAATAGTTGTTGCCTACGAGCAAAGTCTACTTAAACTTGTGTTATGGCTATAAATACATCTCCACGCCACTACGCGGTAGAAGTTAATGGCGCATTTTTCAGCGGAAAGGTGCCCGTTGGGACCATAATACTTTACGCGATTAGTCTACTCAATCCGTTTGCAAGCCGACGCATGGTCTGTTGACGGATCCGGCGGCCACCGAAGGGCCGTCCAACTGAGCGGCCGCCGCCACCGTGACGACGATGAACGGCCCCGCGGCGCCCTCCCCGCTCCTACCGGTCCAAAACAAAAATCTTGTGAGCATTGTTTTTATTTTTGGAAAATACTTTTTTTATAACAAACTAGCTAGAATACCCAGTATTTGCTAGGTTTTCGTTTTGAAATTGAAGTAATACTTATCTTAAGCTTCCTTATCAAAGCATTAGAAAGTCACCTGAAACTTGTAAAAGAAGACATAAGCTTAATTTTATTATACCTTGATATAAAGCGGCTGCTTATCCCTTAATATAAAGTATCGCTAAGAAACAAGAAAAAACTTACAAAAAGTACGTCATTTTTAAAATCATCAATGAAAATGTTTGTTTTAGTTTCCTGTAAAATGTCTTCAGCGGCGCTTACTAGGCTTTAGTTTTGGACATTCAGGCAAACGTTGCGGCGGCCCTAGCCAACGGTGGCCGTTCCGTTGGCTGCGGCCGCCGCCGATCCATCCGACGCGGCGGCCGGTCCTAGGCAGAACCTCTGTCTATATGAGCCCTAAGCCTCCGCTGTCCGACCTCCCGACCGTTGGTCCGTCATTTCATTCGTCCGTCGGTAATTCCCTCCGTCTATCAGAGGGCTATAAATTTCAAGAATACCGTACCGTATACCGTTATAGGCAGACTGTTACAATGTGTAGTTTTATTGCCGCTTTACTTTTAATTGGCTAGTGTTTAAAAGATCAGAATACTCTAGAAAATCGAAAACCAATAAATTCGAAACGACCGCCAGAATTAGTAAACGATCACCGAATTGTGTTTGTATAAATTATCACCAACTTCTTTTTATGTTTTGTGTATTAAGTTTATGTTTTAAGTATTTTTGCTGTTCTTACTTGTTCAACCTAACACGAAGGATAAAGGGGGCTTCGCTTCATTCACCCCCTTTACCTTTCACCTAAGCTACCACAGTATTTTGCCCTGATATTTTCTGCAACTTTTGGTGATCATTTACCCATTTTGGGTAGGAAAAAGATATTTTGGTGGTCACTTTAATTGTTCTCCTTTTAATTTACCTTAATTTATCTTCTTACCGAATTTCACTATTCTAGGTTTTAATTCGCTAGCAAGTGCCGATATATGCGGAAATATTGCGAAACATCTTTTTATTGCGTTGGCTTAGAAGTTTGTTTTTTGTCACAGTTCTATTATACTGCATTATGAGTAATTTCTATCAATTTTAAACAAAAAGGGTCTGAGAGAGAAAAAGTAAAAATGGGTGGACGGACGTACAGACAAACAGACGGGCAACTAATTGGTCCTAAAAGTGTTATTTTTTCTTCGCTTTGTAGTGCGGATTCCTAAAAATTTCACAAAACTCGTCCATTGTATGGGGACCCCTTTTATATAACGGCCCAAACGCATGTTGAAGAAGGCTTTGCGGGAGTTGTGAGATTTCAACACCAAAAGTATCCAAAAGTATCATGTGACACCAGTTTCAAAACCTTATATATACCTATAATAAGTTGTATGTTGTACATCAGGGCCTTAAGTGGCTTAATATTTATTACCATTATTATTACCACACCCACACCGCAAGGGATAACATGGATTTTCGAGCATATGATAATCCTCTCACTGTTGGTTTCCGAACTTGATTTCCATAATCAATTCAGCTTGACATTATCCGATTAGTTGATTCCTTACCAACAAGGGTGTGAAATGACGATACCTTGGCAGGAAATGCTAAATGGCCATTGTGAGAGGTGTGACCTCTCGTGAGCTTCATCAAAATTTTACACCGAGGGGTTAAAAGCACAGTTTTACGCCTTAGCCGCGACATTGAATCTTGTATGCAATGAAGGACTCCAGATTCAACTCCCGAGCTTAGCGAGGACGTTATGAGTTAATTCCTAAGCGACGCGAGGGAATTAGGACTGGGTCCTCAATGCAGTGAGCGGTTCAAGCCCGCCCAACACAAACACAGCTTTATCCCCAAGGATTATACTCAACTTTACTTACCTTTTGCGATATAATTCAGGCGCATTTACTGCTTCTGGCCCATCAGGATGTTCTTTATCGTGGAAATCAGAAGCGACGTCACATGCAATATAAACATCCAAGACCTGGAGTTTTCTTTTATTCTCCCCAGCCGGGATTCAAACCCGGGACCTCTCCCTTGGATGGCAGAGCCTCGAACCGCAATGCCACAGATATTCTATGTAAAAGTAATAAATTATTCACTTTTGCCGGTTATTATTAATAAATTCACCTTACTTTGGAAAATGGTAGCTTTGCCTTGCTTGCCCCCTTTCACGCAGGGGAAAAGTCGTGACGCTATGGTTGCTTTTCTATCTACTTAATAAAACGCCATCCATAAAAAATACCCTTTCTCTGCCCATCCCATTTATATGTAGAAACCAAGAGCTATAAAGCGTCAAAAGAATCTCAATGTTGTTTCAATATAATCTCAAAGGAGACACAAAGAATTAAACTTTGTAGTCTTATCGAAAGAGCGAAGCTACAGAAAATTCATAGGAAAGCATAAAATTTTGTTGGAATGATAGCAAAAATGCTGATGTGGTGGCAGACTCTTCCTTTGTGCAGTTATAGGAATATAACTGCATGAACTTTATTGGCTCGTAAATTGTAATAGCAAATGTAGAAGAGAATTTTAAAATTGTAAATCGGAGCAGCGGTCACGATTTTAGGATGACTTGGCCTGGTGAGGAACGATCCATGGGTGGAATTTTTATCACCTCATAAAGCGAAAGTATCTCTTGTTAGTCATTCGTCGATCTCATTTTAAGAGAGCTCCATGATCTAGAGGTTTCACGCTCGCTTCTCACGCATTAGATTCGAGTGCGAATCTAGTCCTGTCCATATGCAAATGAGATAAGTTATTTATGTCATTTATAGGGACGTTCTATCCCATCGGCTTACGGAAACCATCGTCAGGAATCCTTTAATCTGGGGGCTTGCCCATAGCTGCTACGAGGGGCAAGCCCCCTGTCACGCAAAATGAAGTATCGAATAAGTGGCTAAATTATGTGACTTTATCACCTCATATGGGAAAAAGTGTGACGCTATGTCAGTGGATATTATTAAAGTATTGTCCTACTCATACAAAATCTAAAATTTATCTGACGTGTAATCTAAGCTCCCAGTTAGTGGCACAAATGCACTTTGTTGAGGTGCTCTGAATCGCCTGCGTCCAGATAGTTGAGAAAGGTCAGTGCACATCCTGAATGCATTATGTATACTCCCGTCGCTGAATTGTGCTGGTGAATGTAAAATTCTCTTTTATTTTCACTCCCACATCAACCACACTTTTTTTCTTATGAAGGGCCAGAAGCACAGCTGTTCCCACGTTCATCCAGTTATCAGACTGCATTTTGCGTCACAGGGGACTAGTCAAACTGAAATATATCTACAGTAATTTGTTTGATTGAGAGCGATATTCAATTTTATTTAGCTCAAAGTTCAAATTTCAAAGTTCAAATGTCTTTATTACTGTAGATATTTACATATACTTAGCAAACGTCATTTTTTGCCTCTCTACATTGGACCACTGTGGGAGAAGCAGGGCGTAGAAACTACCACAGATTGGTTTTTAGATCTGTTTTAAAAATTGCTCGTGTTTAACTAATACAATTTGTTACAATATTATTTACTATAATAATGAGCAGGGATAAATGAATACAAAATTATTAACAGCAAGTTCTGTGTTGAGTTCGATTAACCCCATACAGTCCCGTCATTTAAGTAATCTTGAACATTGTAATATCCCTTTTATGACAAAGTCGCTTTTACATGGTTTTTAAATTGCTCAAATGGCAATTTCAAAATCTCCAGAGGTATCTTGTTGTAGTAGAGAATGCTCTGACCCTTGAAAGAATTGCTAACCTTCGCGAGTCTCAACTATTTGTTGAACGTGGGCGCTCTACCAAGGCATTCGCCTTCCTGTCTGGAAATAGTATAATGTGCTGCTATAAACATAATAATAAACATTTATATACAACAACACATTCGTAAATTCGTTATTTCTTTATTGTAATACACATAACTTATAGATGAATATAGAAAAAATGTATGCAACGGCGAGCTTATCTCCAACAAGAGATTTTTTGCAGCAAACTATGATGGAAAGGAAGGGTGATGTTTGAAAAGCGAAAGACCTGCGCGTACAATAAAACTCTGTAAGTACTACGAGTAATATATCCATACTACAAACAATATTATACTGATAACCCTAATTGCTAAAAATGGACTGCATACACAATTACCTAAATACAGGTATCAATATATATGTCAACGTAAGATTGTCAAAACCATTAGTTTATAATGTAATGTTTTTTTTCTCTTTAGTTTACAAACTGTCGATAAATTATAAACTGTGCCGTACTGCTTATGATACAACGCGTTAGTTTATATTAAAACCATTAATTATTAATTATTATTATTAATTGCATTGTGAACTGCCGGGTCACCACAATCTTTTTCCTATTCAAATTAGGTTCAAAACAAGATCACCATGGCAACGATCTCCATTCCAATTCGCCATAATGGGCTTTATTTACCTAATACCAAGACTTAAGTTCTTGTTTTAAGACGGTCACGGTAATTTTGCGGATCAAATTAGGTTCCTAATCTGAATCGGCATAAGACGTTGTGGTAACGCCCCTGGTTTGAACTTGAATTGCAAAGGAAATACCAGGGCAAACAATGCGGTAGCTTAGATGAAGACTAGAGGGGGCGAGCGCAGCGAAGCCCCCGAATAGTCTCCGTGTTAGGTTGACATAAAAGAACAAAAGAAACGTCTAAACCTTGCCTGTCCAGTTAACAATTTGTCGATAGTTTACAAACTGACCCTTTAGTTTATAAACTAACGATTTTGACAATCTTACGGTAACATATATAAACCATATAAATATAGGTATATACATCTTACTAGAAAGGGAGTGATAGTGCTTCTTTAGCCGGTTAACATTCATTGCTTCTGGCCCCACACTATGATACCCTGTGCTGTGGGAGCCAGAAACAGCGACGTCACATACATAAATCCAAGAGATATTCATTTTCCTCCTCCCCATTCTGGATTTGAACCCGGGACCTCCCGTTTGGGAGCAGAGCCTCTAACCGCAACGATGACAACGAGCTTTGTTATGTCGTGTCATAAAATGTCACTTTTTAACATCAAAACCAGAACTGAACCATTTCGTAATATCTACTGAATGAGAACATATGGGCAATACATATAAGTCTATAGGTATACATATAGAGGATATTCACTTAGGCCAGAGTGTATATTTATATCTAACCCAAGGGTATTATAGATGTGAAGAATATGTAGACCGGTTCAGCTATTTCCGATTCTTAATGTATCTTAAACTTAAAAAAGGCCCTATACAAACATACCACCAAAATTCTATAGCTTTAGTTAAAAAAATCTTACCTCAAAACAATTCACAAGTCCCACCCAACAGTTCACAACTGACCACCTGCACTAACAACTTCGAAAGTTTTCTAATCGTAACTAATCGAGGTGGTTAAAGTTCGGACACCGCGGCGGGGGGAGGGGCGGAGTGAGACACGCCCGGCGGGGCCACGCGCACTGAGTCGACTGGAGCGCTACGAGCTACGAGGCTACGGCGACTACGAAATCTTGCTACGAACGCGTGGTAGCGGGCGTAGCGTTCAGCAGGCTTTAAGTATATGTCACCGTAAGATAATCAAAACAGTCTATCATCTATCGACAGATAGTAAACCAGGCAGGGTTTAAAATTTACGTTTATTTTGTACTTACACGTCAACCTAACACGAAGACTATTCGGGGGCCTCGCTGCGCTCGTCCCCTCTAGTCTTCACTTAAGCTACCGCAGTGTTTGCCCTGGTATTTCGTTTTCAATTCAAGTTTAAACCAGTTTACTATTTAACAGTTTTAAGTGATAGTTTATCAACTAACGCGTCACATAGTAAGCAGTATGCTACAGTTTACTATCTGTCGATAGTTGATCAACTAACGAGAAAAAAAACGTTAGTTTAACAACTAACGGTTTTCACAATCTTACGGTGACATATTTGATTTGATTCACTATTCTCGTAATTAAGATGGTATTTAATCTTAGGTATATGATGGCCATTATCATATCATTTTGATTGCAAGTGCCAGGTAATTTTGTTAATCCGCTACACCCCCCAGTTTCCGAAAGAGTGGTCAAATGTAACAAGCGATTAATCAATGATTAATTCAAAATAGCGCCACGTGATTAGCTGAAATGCGTTTAAAAGAGTTTAACAAGTTGTCACAGCTAATTTTCCTTTCGGAAACCAGGAAGGGGATGATCGAAATGTAATTTAAGCCATTATTTTACCTTTGCGACGAAAGTCTTAGGTAAATTGTTCATGTATCATTCATATTGGAGAACAAAGTGACCCTCTATGGTGAAAGATAAATAAAGTGTATTTTTATGTCGGCCCCTACAATCATATAACTCACATTTTTTCTTCTGAAAAGAGGCTTACAACTATATTTTTTGTGTTATAAAAGCCCGCTATATAAATATGTGTATCGTTGTCTAGTACCAAAATACAGGGTATCCTAGTTTGGGGCTGGATCAATGTATGTAAAGTGTACAAGGTATTATTATTATTATTCTCGATAATTAAGAGAGCTTGTTTAAAGTCGCCCTATAGGTAGTAGTTAAATTAAATTTAGCCTACCTGTGCAGAAAGTTTTCTCAGTTTCACTTTGTCAATTAGGAAAAGTTGTGGAAGCACCTACCGAAGCCGAGGCCGAAGCAACTAGAAGCTCATTTGTTCTACCAAACGTAGATTACTTTCTGTACCTGATTGTGTGTTGGCTCCGACTATATAGATACCATGAACCACTGATGCTTCGTAGTTGCCGTACTTATGAAAATGCTTCCGTAACGTGTATGTAAAAGTATGTGAATGATGGCCACTTATGATCCCACCGAGAGGCACAGGTTTTTGATCAAATGCGAGCAAGATTGAGCGATACTCGCTCCCCGCTAGCTCAGTGCGGGTTGGGGTGTCGGGGGGGTGGGGGGCTATTATATTTATTGTACAGATCACAGTTATTTCTTAATATCTACCAAAATAAACGATAATTAGCAAAATACAGATCGTTTACGAAAATAAAGAAGATTTTTCGTAGTGTACTTTTGTACAGTGCATTAAGGCTGTGACTTAATAGTAGTTTATGTGACTGCTATATAATGGAGGGCATTAATACTCGAGAGACTATATATACTATTTGACGAACCGAATGGCCGAGTCGGCAGTGAACCTGCCTACGAAGCAAAGGGTCCCGGGTTCGAGTCCCGGTGGGGGCAAATATTTGTTTGATGAGAACGGATGTTTGTACCCTTGTTGTCATGTTTGTTTATCTATCTAAGTATAATATTTATCTATATAAGTATGTGTATCGTTGTCTTGTACCCAAGATACAGGGATTCCTAGTTTGGGGCTAGATCAAGCTGTGTAAATAGTGTCCAAGGTATTATAAAGTTATTAAGGTATTAAAGAGTGGGTTTATGAAACGAGCCGAAGGTGAGTTTCATAATAACATCACTCGAGACTGTAAAGTACTGAATTATGTACAGTTACATACACTAGTTTATCTACACACATATCATAAGCTGTCTTTGATGTGTTCAGGAACCGCATGTTTGACCGGCATTGTGGCTCTGCAGTTGTTTAGCTTGTTCTGTAGTACCTACTTCACAGACAAACTAGGGGCGGCACGCAGGCGGGTGTCGGCGTTCTAAATTTGAATGTCAGTACCAACTTCACAGACTTCACTTCACAGGGCGTCGGGGTTCGAAATTTGAATGTCATAATATGTAGAAAAATTACACATTATGGTCATAATGTGTAATTTTTCAGATAAGAAATGAGTTTTTACCAAGTAGTTGAACATTATGCTGATCGTAACATGCTGTTTTTATATGCAGTAAAGAGGGTTTATGATACGTGTGTAGATAAACTAAGTTAACATTATCTCAGCATTGTTTTTCACTGATCCAGTATTTAACAGCAACCCTATCGCACTCCGGAAATCTCTGTTAACCCAGAGTGTTAGGCGAATGAAAGTAAACATTGCCATCGAAGTACTCCCTAAAGTGCTATACTCCTAAACCAGGTACTACAGAATCAGAAGCTTAGTCCTAGGAAGACTTGCACCAGACTTTTTACATCCACTAAATACAGTTTAAACACACCTTAAGTACAACACACTCAAGTTACGTTGTCAAGCACGGCAAGGATATTAACTGTCAGACAGGTTCACACTTGACACAGCTGTTTTGTATTAAGTTGTGTTTAGATTGTATTTAGCGGTAGCCAATGTCTGGTGCGAGTCGGCCTAAGTACAAGTTTCATAGCTCGTGGATAAACCCTTAAAGGGATTTACACATTTACTTTTATCTGTTAAATATGGGTTATCTTCAAACTGAGATAGAAGTAGTTAATTGGCAACATTGGTAAAAATCGGTACATCTTGTTCACATATTACATATTTGGTCAACTTCTCTTTTGGTCCACTGGACGAAAAGTCGTCTATATCGTGTTAAGTCTGAAAAAAGTTTCCTAAGAAGCATTTCCTATCTTTTTAGAATTATAGGTAGTATGTATGCATTTATTAGTATATATATGTGTATATATATATATATATATATATATATATATATATACACATATCTTAGTTACGTCAGGTAAATCGTTTATACACAGCAGGAATAAAAGGGTACCCAAAACACTCCCTTGTAGTTCCCTCAAATTTATTGGCGCGATTTTTGAGTGGAATTAGTTTTTATGTTTGCCATTTTTCATATGTATCTCTACACACTGAGTCCATTGACTTAAATAGCTCTTTACCCATTACCAACAGATTCCTCTGATCCCTTACCTATACAGTTTGTCCAGGAGATTTGGGTGTGACACGAAATCAAATGCTTTACTCACATCCAAGAATATAGATGCTGTTCGATTCCAAATCGATATTCGATCGATGGTTTCTGAACGGCCATTTTGAATTTGACGTTGCTGCCAACCTAGCAGTTTTTGACAACTGACAGATAAAAGCCCTCGCAAAGTAAACGCGTTTTGGTTAGGGTATTGAAATTAAATCGCAAGCCATCTGGAATGTATTCGGGTTTCCCTCAGGATTGTCTATATAGCTGAGTGTGTTGTGGTTCCCCGAACCAGATAAAGTTCGCATTTACGTGGCCGATTGGTTTTTCCCACGTAACATAACCTGTGTTGGAACACTGTGCTCATCGAAGCTGGCCTGCCAGTCATACCTGGTTGGCTGAAGAACCTGTCTACCAAGAAGAGCCTAGGGTGCACCCGGGCCTTGCAGAGAGACAGGAGGTTGACGGGACCGAAGCACAGACCAGGTTAGATCGACCCCAATTACTTCAGCTCGGTGAATCGCCGACGTTCACACTTCTTGGCAACTGATCGTTACGCTACCTCGTAGCTGATGGGCCCCTACGAGGTCATTAGGTGCTGAGAAGCCTGAACAATTTTGGTAGCTAGAGCGTGGCTTCCTGAGATTTGCAGCCGTCAAGGGCTCCAGGAAGGCACGATTTGGGACTATCAATCTGTAGGTATAGGCGGTTATTAGGTAACTTGGTTGTTGTTCCTATATCCACATAGATTGGTAGTATTGTAAGCTATAGGTCTATTGCTGGTAGTAGATAGACAGATATTGAATTGAAAATTGCATTGAAGTACCAGTTAGTCAATCTATTAGTGGTCTAGTAATGCTATTGAATGAATGTTTTGGTTAACATAGGTAGTTACATCTATTGATAGCAGGCTATTACATTGTTTTCAGTTTATAGCAATTTATAACTTGAACTAATATTGACTATCTGTGTGTGTTATAATGATAAAGGGAAACTAAATTGTATTTACAGAATTTATATAGATATAAAACTCGGTTCCTATTGTGTAAGGAAAACAACATTGTTTAAGTTGTGGTTTAGGGTTCCCTCGTTTGGGTTGTAGACTGGAGGGTCCAATAAAATTGAGTTACTGCAAATTGTGAGTAAGTATCGTTCCGATCATGTCGTTATCTGAAATCCAGAAGGGTGTTTCTAAGGAACTCAGATGGTTTTCCTCCGCACACGGTCTGATAGACCGTTTAGATAGGCATGATGTGGTATTGGAGCGGTCTATGGACGTTAAGGAACGTTACAACAGGGTGCTCGAATTGTCCGCGCAGGCGGAATCAGTTGATGGTTGCGCACCTGACAGGCTGTCACGGTTGATAGGGGATGTCGACCAATGTATGGAGATGGCAGCTGCTATCACGCAGAAGGCTGCGGACATACGTAGACAGCGCGAGTCCAGCCATGGTGGTGACATTGAAGCACCTCTGCCGCTTCAGGGATCGGGGTCCAGGTTACCTGCCATAACTATGCCTACTTTTGACGGCGTGTCCGGTGAATGGATGAGCTTCATCAATCTGTTCGACAGTTTGGTGCACATGCGATCGGACATTACCAAGTCTGTCAAGATGGCTCAGCTGGTGGCAGCATTGAGGGGTGAGCCTAGGGAGCTGGTCGCTCATTTGACAGTTACGGAGGGTAACTATGAAACGGCCAGGCAATTGTTGGTCAGACGTTACCATAACAAACGGAGGTTGGCCGATGCCCAACTGAACCGTTTGTTTAGTATCCCGGTTGTGAACAAGGTCGGGGCCATACAGACGGAGGTTTTGAACCCATTGTTGTCCGTCACCAAGGCTCTAGAGAATCTTGGACTTCCGGTTGGTGAATGGTCGTACCTACTGTTGTACATTGTACTTTCCCGCCTACCCGCTGACGTGCAGACTCGTTTCGAACAGTCTCACGGGAGGTCGGCCGAGGACCTGCCCGCCTTCTCCGACTTGGTCGGATTCTTGGAAGAGGAGGCTCGACGGGCAGAGAATTTGGGGTTGACGGTCACCCATCCTTCGGAGCCACAGAGAGCTGCCGGGAGCGCTGTGAGTAGGGGCCCTCCGACGAGGAAGGACCGCACCAACCGGCAGTCGTATGGGACTGTGAGTGAATTGACCCCACATGGTGAGACCTGCCCATGTTGTAGGCAGATTGGCCATGCTGTGGCCAATTGCAATAAGTTCGGGGAACTTAGGGTTCAGGGACGGCGCCGGATGGCCAAGCAGCGGAGCTGGTGTTTCCTGTGCCTCGGGCCACACATGGCTAGGGACTGCACGCGCACACAAATGTGCGGATATTGTGGTGGGCCCCACAACAATCTGTTGTGCATGAACCGGTCCAGCCAACAGCCACCACAGGGCCGTACCCAGGGTGACACGGCATGGGGCCCTGAGAATTCGTTTGCGACTCGGAGCGCAACTCAGACGTTACCATCGCTCTTCATCGCTCTTCAACGCGCGCTCTCAACGCCAACACGTATTTAGTTTAACTCTGCCTTTTAAATTCATAAACTGTGTTAATTCGGAACCTATCGCGGTGAAACAAAAACAAATAGCAGGAGTTCAAATGGATCAATAAAACAACTCGATCTGCTTATTACAACGATACTCCAAAAGTGCCTAATACTCGAAAATTAACATAAACCTGCCGTTAAAGTGCCCGGTGAACTGCTGTTGTTGCTACCCAGTCAGCTGTGGCCGGTGAGTCACCAAGCGGTGCTGCGTCCTGCGAGCCCGAACACAACTACTCACTACTACTACGCGTTCACCAATTTCGTCACTGCAGCCGTCGAGCAAATAGCGCAGCCGGTAACCGCTTGCCTGGGGGCCCAGAGATACAAGTTCAATCCCCGGCGATCAACTTTTTTGTTTTTACTTCGTAATTCAATTTTTTATTTTTTGTACAATGATAGTAAGATCAACTGCTGCTCAGTTAGGAACAGTGGCGCGTGTTGTATGCTAGCGGTTTCATAATTACGAGGTCCACGTATCAAATCTGTAAAATCTAAATAACATTCAATACTCATAGTTTTTGACATACTGTTTTACTTATCAGTTCACAATGAGTAAAATGCTAGCAGCAGACTTACATAAAAACATAACACTGAGAACTGGAAGTAGGAAACGTCGATTTTCATGCGGAGAGGAAATGCGAAATTACATTTTAGACTTAGATTCTTCAAACATCTCCGACGATCATCCATTGAGCCTACCAGACCTATCAAGGCAATTCTGCGACCAGGAAGAAGTTCAGCACCTTATAAATCGGATCCGGAATTTAGAGATGCAGCTTGCAAGTGCACACGGTGAAATTGACTCTCTTTCTGAGGAGAAAAATTCGTTACAGAAGCAACTTTTAGATCGTCAGATAACGACTAATTTGCTCAAGAAGATTTGCTCTGAAACGCCTGCCATAAAGAAAACACCAAGATCGAGTCTCAGGAAAAGTGAACTCCCGCCAAAGCGCCTGATTCTTAGTAGTGAAGAGACACCAAACCGTCGTGACAATGCAAATATGCAACAAGATAGTATAGACGTACTGAGAATCAAAGACAACTCAAAAGAAAACGGAGAAACTATGGATTCGGCAAAGAGAGGTGAACAAGATGAAGAACTAGTACTAGAAACCAAGCAAAATAAAGACACAATGAAAAGTGATCAAGGTGAATACGCCAAAGGTGTACAAGACAAAAACACACAAATTAAACAAAATGAAGACACAAAAATTACACAAGATGACGGTACAATAAATAAAGAAGATAATGACCACAAGACTGAACAAATTATTGAACACAGTATAAAACGGGTCGGTGACCTAAAATCCAAAGGAATCACGAAGGACGTCTGGAAGCACAGGGTCATGATTTTCTCCGATGAAAGAGGCCTTGGTATCAGGGATTGTCTTCAGGATCTCCTAGGTCAAGACTTTTCAGTGACCTCCCTTATCAAGACTAATGCTACATCTGACCAAGTGTTGTCTTCCTGTCTGGATATGTGCAAAGACTACACTGAATCTGATTATGTTATATTTTTGTTAGGCTCAAATGATAACAATCCCACCAAAGTACAGTCGCATCTCTATCACTATATGAGTAAATTAAAAACAAACATCTTACTTGTAACAGTCAGCTCGACGAAGTACCTAAATGAACACATGATGAACAGAATGTTTCACTTCTTGTGCACACAATTTGATAATGCGACATTGGTAGATGTATCACAAGTTGAAGAGAAATTCCCAAGACGTGTAACTACTTGCAGATTTATTCTTAGGGATGTATTGCATATATGTTATAAAACAAACTATAAGGGTCACACAAGACATAGCCCAAAATATGAAAACAAGCCAATGTTACCCAAACCCCATTTTGTTCTAAACCCTACAGACTTGAAAGGTAAACCAGGGCTCCAGAAGGGCACCATTCCGCATTTCTTTCAGAGAATCACTGAAAAGAAAATGACTGAAGCAGACAAAAAATCAAAAGCTCGCTCTAAGAAGGGCACCATACCATATTATTTTACAAACACGTCTACAGGAACCTCAGCACTAAATGATCAGCAGTTTTTTCTCTCAAAATGATGACTCAACTCTCAACTCAGACAGCTGTATAGTAAATGCCAGTAAAAACACAGCGGGAAAATGTAGTAAAATAGTAAAACTTAATATTATTCATCAAAATGTGTGTGGAATCACATCAAAAAAGAATGAATTAGAGGTATACCTAGATAGCTTAAGGAAAGAATTTCATTACATCTGTTTAACTGAGCACTTTTTAAACAATTATTTGGCTCCATTGTTTGAACTAGAAAATCATAATATGGCCACTTACAATACCAGAGTTACAATGAAACGTGGTGGTTCCCTTATCTTAGCACACAATAAAAAATCATATAAAGAGCTCGAAATTTGTAAAAGGTTGTATAAAATTAGGTCGTTCGAAGTCTGTGGCGTTTTAGATGAAGATACAAACCTTTGCATAATTTGTTGTTATCGAAATCCGGACCACGACACGTATGATGAGTTTATGGTAGGACTAGAGAAGCTTTTGGAGCACTTTTTCAATAAAAAATGCATTATATGTGGAGATTTCAATATCGACACCCTGTGTGAAAATAATAGACGCAATGAATTTTTTGCTCTTTTAAGGTGCTATAATTTTAGGGATCTCATAGAAACGCCTACTTTTGTAAGAAATGATGCGTGCTCTTGCCTCGACAATTATCTGACAAATGTGCCGGAAGAGTTTGTGGAGGGTTCTGCTGTGGACCATAACGGTCTAGCTGATGGACATGCATCAATATTTTGCGACCTAGTTCTGCCAAACTTTCTTTTAGCGCATAAGGAAGACCCTACTCTTATAATAGAACGTAGACAGTTCTCAGAACAAAACAATGAAATGTACAGAAATGAAGTTCTACAGGTCAACCTGAATGAAAAGGGTATTAATGGTTTCATAGCTAGCTTCACAAACATTTTCGAAAAGTGTTTTGCCAAAAAGAAGAAAAAAATTTCATTAAAAAAGTCAGGTAAAATAAAATGGGTCACACCGGGAATAAAAATTTCTAGTAATATGAAGAGGGTCTTAGCAAATACAAACTGCTGTGATGAAACAGTGAGGAACTATCACACTAATTACATTAGAATATATAGGAGAGTTCTAATTGCAGCAAAAAAACTAGCAGTCAAATCTGAATTGGACAAGGCAAAGCAGTCCACAAAGGCTTTGTGGAATGTCGTGAACAAACATAGGAATAAAAAAACTATTACCTTAAGAGATAAGTTTTTGCTAAAAGTTAACGATAAATTAATTCATAAGCCTATAGATATTGTAGACGTATTGGCTGAACAATTTGATGTTAAATCCTCAGGATTATTTGACGGGGCACAGAGAGCAGCTGATTCTCTTACAGCGAACTGTCCGAAAATCACATGTGACATGGAGTTTAGACCGACAACCGTAATCGAAGTTACTAAAATAGTGCGACACTTTGAGAACAAACAATCATGTGGTTTTGACGACATTCCAATAACTGTAATCAAAATCAATATTGATATATTGGCGGAACCTCTAACAAATTTCTTTAATAACTGTTTAAAGGCATCAATTTTCCCAGATCAACTTAAGATAGCTCGTGTTCTGCCAGTGCATAAAAAAGAATCAAAAACAGATCCGTCCCACTATAGGCCCATCTCGTTATTGCCCACCTTATCTAAAATTTTTGAAAAACTTATCAAGGACAGACTTCTTGCACATTTAGTAATGAACAAAATACTGAGTGACAGACAATTCGGTTATCGGAGGGGCATGGGTACAACCGACGCTATAGACACACTGGTAGACGATGTGATAAGTAAATTAGATCAGAAAATGAAAGTTGCTGCACTGTTTCTAGATCTAAGCTCTGCCTTTGATTTTGTAGACCATGGTATCTTAACTTCTAAGCTGGAGCATTATGGCGTGAGAGGTAAATGTTTAGAACTGATAGAATCCTACTTACACAACAGAAAACAGTTTGTTGAATTGAGCATAACTGACAGTGGACAGCAAACGGTTACTAAGTCGAAATTACTCCCAATAGCTAGAGGAGTACCTCAGGGATCCATATTAGGCCCGATTTTCTTTATTATTTTTACAAACGACTTGTTTGAATATATGGGAAAATCTTTGCCCGATAGTCAGCTAGTAGTATACGCGGATGATACTAATGCAGTCGTTTCGGCAAACGACTTGGAATCGCTTGAATCAAAAGTAAATTCAATTCTATCAAAGTTCCATTCCTGGTTTACAGTAAACAACTTGAAAATTAATACTAGTAAAACAAATCTTCTTATTTTTAAGACCACTGCTCGTAATAGCGACACGATAAATGCAACCTTGAACGGTGACACAGTGACTATGGTTGATGTTTTCAAGTTTTTGGGTGTACACATTGATTCCCACCTAAACTGGAAACCAGAACTTACGGCTATTGAAGGAAGTGTCAGCTCAGCTTGCTACGCATTGAGAAGTCTTAGGGACGTCGTTGATATAGACCACCTGAAAATGGTATACTATGCTCTGGTCGAATCTAAATTGCGCTATAGTATAAAACTATGGGGTCATAGCTATGGTTACAATATCTCAAAAGCATTCGTCCTTCAGAAGAGAGCAATCCGCACGATAGCTCGCATTCCACAGATGGAATCGTGCAGGCCACATTTCATTCGACTTGGTATACTCACAGTTCCAGCGCTTTACATACTTGTTCTGATGGTTGGTTTGGCTAAGAACATTCACAAAATAGAAACCCCGGAACAGAGGATGAAACGAGAAACATCGCGCAGAATGGAGTTCGTAATAGAATCCGCTCCTCGTTTAGAGATATCCAGACATTCAGCTGGATATCAGTCATTACGGTTATTTAAGCATCTAACAGCTGAGCTCAAATTATTGGTTACACACAGTAGCTTCAAACAAAAACTCAAATTATATCTATTGAAGAAGTGCCCCTATAGCATTGAAGAATTTTGTAAGTGAATAAGTTGAATTGACATCCGGTTTATAGTAAGCATTTGACATAATTTTATGGTATATGACATGTATTGTATGGTGCCTTTTGTAGAAAATTTTAGTTGACCTTATAGACATTTGACAGAATTATTTTTATATTCAATTGCCACTTTACTTTGTATTTTGACATTAGGTATTATTTGATTTGATTTGATTAATATTATTTGAATTATTTGACTTTGATATTAGATATTTAATGTAATTGTATTACCTATACTTATGTATGACATAATGTTAATATTTCACACACAATTTATATTGTTTATGAATAAATACAAATACAAAAAAAAAATACTCAGGGGCCAACGTCCCCACGTGCACAGGGCAGTACTAGGGTGCAGGGCCGCACTCAGGGTCATCACATGGGGGGGACTGAGTTTTCGGTTGCGACTCAGCATCCGACTCAGCGGGCAATGGGGCCACAAGCACGCGGCCACCCAGGGGTGCAGGGCCGCACTCAGGGTCATCACATGGGGGGCCCTGAGTTCTCGGTTGCGACTCAGCATCCGACTCAGCGGCACATTGGGTGTGTTGAGCAGGCCGTAACGGGCGGGTGGCATGGGACACCTTCGAGCTATGCGGGTGCGGTTCGGACGCCGCCTCAGTTGTCGCCCCGCTCGTCGCCTCGTCCTCGTCGGTCGCATGTGATGTCCCCCCCGCTCATGGAGCGGCCACAGTTGAATTCACGCCCACCCCCCTTCGGGGGGCGTCGTAGGGTGGCAATGGAACCGGCGCGTGGGCCATTTGTACAATGGGACCCTCTGGCGTATAGCTGCATACCTGATCGGTTACAGGCACAGTGGGGCCCCGGGGGTCCTCGCTAGGAATTTGCGGCCCAACCATTTGTTGCCCCCCAACCGGAGACGGTGGTGTTACCGATCGCCTCTGTGCTTGTTTGGGATTTGGCGGGCAACCCAACATACGTTCGCGCCCTATTAGATTCTGGAGCTCAGGGCTGCATTGTATCGAATGATTTAGCAAAATGGTTGGGCCTCAAGGTAAATAGGTATAATAAATCAATAAGGGGCGTGGGGAATGTTACGGTTACGAATGTAGTTGGTCAATCGGTGATCACGTTCTCTCCACGTTATGACATTTTGACAAAAACATCCGTGCAAGCTTTAGTAATGACGCATGTCATGGGCAGACACCCCTTGGTGAAGTTGAATCCGGCCGTTCGATTCCTGACATCAGGACTCAAGTTGGCGGATCCCGATTTTGACACTCCAGCCCCGGTCGACCTGCTACTGGGAGCAGACGTTCTGGGTAGGTTTCTGTTGTCGGATCGGCGAGTTCTTCAGCCGGACGGGTTGATTGCTGTGGATACTAAGTTTGGTCACGTGATCATGGGTCCGGCATTGCCAATGGTTAGGCCTGCCGAGTCAGATGGCATACTTATTGGCTCAGCGTTGTCAGACGTTATCCAACGTTTCTGGGAGATAGAGGAACCTCCCACCGTTCGTCGAGTCGACGCAGACGAAGAAGAGTGCGAGTTGTTTTATTAGAAAATGTCGCGTGAAGATACGACCTAACAGAAACTAACAGAACCTAACAGCAAACAACCAAGATAAAATTTAGTAGTATCAGTTTATTAGAAGTATAGTATTTACAGTGAAGTCTATAAAAAAAAATGATGCGAAGATGAGGATGGATGAGATGTGAAACAGGTTTTATAAAATACAGATGTCTGGATAGAAAGAAGGAAGCGGAGACCTGGGTGCAGGTGTATTTGTTGTTGTAGATGTTGTTGAAATCGTCGTTGTAGGAACAGTAGCGGGCGTACTTGTAGTTACGCCTCGCAGGATCCCGTTGTAGAAATCGTCGTTGTAGGAACAGTAGCGGCGTTGGCACGGCTCGCAGAATCCCGTTGTAGAAATCTTCGTTGTAGGAATGGTAGCGGCGTAGGCGCGGCTCGCAGAATCCCGTTGTTTGAAGATTTATTTGAAGGTTTTGAGGGAGTTTGAAGGTTCGCAGGATCCCGTTGTAGATGAAGAATTTGGAGATTTGAAGGAGTTTGAAGGCTTCGCAGGATCCCGTTGTAGATGGAGAATTTGGAGATTTGAAGGAGTTTGAAGGCTTCGCAGGATCCCGTTGTAGATGGAGAATTTGGAGATTTGAAGGAGTTTGAAGGCTTCGCAGGATCCCGGGGTTGAGCGACCCCGGGATAAGGCCTTTACTGGTACTTCCAGTTCAGAAACTGACGTGAGACTGTCTAGAATTGAAGAAATGTTCCGCTTTTATACCCTTTTTGGAGAGTTCTAAAAATTATTTAAATTAAACGTAATTTTTGAGAGTGGCCAAGAGAGAAAGAGTATTTTTGTAAAAGTATTAAAGTAAACATATCAGACCGCTAACGAGTTTGAATGGACATTGCCATGACAACCAGATAAACAATCAACAAATCAAATGTCAATTGTTGGTTTCAGGCTCGTAATATAAAATTTAAACAGTTCACTTAGCCAAAATTACATAACAACAAAAGGAAAAATAGTAGCGCACCAGCGCGCACGAAGCCCGAGATTGTAGAGTTTCGGAGAAAGCCAAAAACAAGGTCACCAAAGGTAAGCCCCTTCCCTATCGATTTAGAAGTGCTGATAACATGAAAATGCAGAGCGAACATGATTTATTAATGTATTCTTATGGTTTAAAACATTACAGGTTCCTATGGAAATAAAAGTGATGACCAATAATCAGCAGCACAGCTCACCAAGTATCCAGCGTAATAGAGCAAGCACCCTGAAGGACAAACAAAAAGGACTGATGGTGGAGCTGGAGCTAAGGGTTAGGAAGCAAGAATAGCATGTAAGTAGCACAATACTACAAATAGTACTGGTCGCCTTCGTTCTGGTCATTTTGTAACCCGACTGCCTTTCAGGGCCGATCGACCGCCACTAGGAGAATCTAGGAAGATGGCTGAGATGAGATTGATGTCGATGGAGCGTAGGATGACAAGGGACGCCGTATTTAAACAAAAATATATTGATTTCATGAAGGAGTATGAGTCGTTAGGACACATGTCGGTATCGGGTGTGGACTGGAGATCTGAGGATCATTGTTTCCTTCCACACCATGCCGTCCTACGAACCCCTACCGGCAAGATTCGAGTTGTTTTTGATGGGTCAGCACCTACCTCGAACGGGATGTCCCTGAATCAGTGTCTACATTCGGGACCCAAGTTGAGTCGTGATATTTCGGATATTCTCACGAGCTTTCGGAGGCACCAGATTGTATTTGTCGCAGACATTCGGATGATGTTTAGGCAAACGGTAATTCATCCGGCTGACAGAAGGTATCAGTTGATACTGTGGCGTGAGTCCACGGCCGAGCCAGTCAAGGTCTATGAGTTAAACACGAACACGTATGGGTTACGGTCTAGCCCGTATTTGGCGATGCGTACCCTGCGGGAGTTGGCGTCGCGTGACCGTGTGAGCTATCCTAGAGCCGCCGCTATCCTGGAGCAAGATTTGTACGTCGATGACGTCTGCACAGGGGCAGCCAGTGTAGAGGAAGCTCTGGACCGACGTGACGAGCTCATTCAATTGCTGGAACGAGGCGGCTATGAACTACGCAAGTGGATGTCCAACTCCCCTGAGTTGATGGCTGGTCTCCCAGATGAGTTTCAACAAGACCCGCACGTTTTTGAGAATCCTGACAACCCTAACATGTTGTCAGTGCTTGGAATTCAGTACCGGCCCGTCCATGATGAGTTTACCTATCGGGTGGTTTTAGAAACACCGAAGGCCTGGACGAAGCGGTCAGTACTGTCAACGATTGTGAGAACGTTCGACCCGAATGGATGGATTTCTCCAGTCACCTTTGCTCTCAAATGTTTTATGCAAAGGCTATGGGCGGCTCAGTTGACCTGGGACACCCACCTCTCAGGTGATTTGTTGACTGATTGGACGCGAATGTTCACCTTGCTATCGGACATAAATAATGTATCGCTGCCGAGGAAATTGGTCCCTGCTGGGGATTACAGGGCAACCCTTCACGGGTTTTGTGATGCCTCTGAACGAGGGTTTGCGGCAGCGGTTTATTTGCGAACCGTCACCTCCACCGGGGAGGTCGACGTGCGTTTGGTTTTGGCAAAAAGCAAGGTAGCGCCTATTCGGACAAGGATGACGATTCCAAAACTGGAACTGTCCGGGGCTGCTCTTTTGACCAAACTTTTGAATCACACTCTAACAGTGTTGCGTGGGTCAGTGGTTTTGGAGGATACGGTGTACGCGTGGACGGACAGCCAGATTGTTTTGTGCTGGCTGAAGGCTTCGGTCCATAACTTAGAGGTTTTTGTTGCGAACCGTGTCTCCCAGATTGTGTCGTCTGAGGTCCCACTGACCTGGAGACATGTACCAGGAGAATTGAACCCGTCTGATTGTGCATCCAGGGGATGTCGGGCTCCTGAACTCGTTAGACACCATTTGTGGTGGGGACCACCCTGGCTTGCCAAGAGAGAATCGGACTGGCCCCACAGCCATGTAGTAGTATCTTCGGATCATGGCCCCAGAGCGGCCGTGCATGTTACCCAGAAGGCTGAGGACCCTGACGCCGGGTTTCTGCTGGACCGGTATAGCTCACTTGACAAGTTGATAAACGTGTCCACTTGGATTAGGAGATTTGCTCGAAATTGTCGTACTCCTCGCGATCAGCGAACGTTGAACCCTATTCTGACTCCGGCAGAGCGAAACGAGTCGCTATTGAATTTGGTCCGGTTGGTACAGTCCTCGAAGTTTGGGGCAGAATTGGAGATTATACGAAGTGGACGTTCGAAATTGAAGGGAGCCGTCGCGCGTCTCAACCCCTTTGTTGATTCGACCGGGTTACTTCGGGTAGGAGGAAGATTGCGCAATGCGAATCTGTCGTATTCGGCTCGTCACCCACTTCTGCTCCCCAAGGGGGGACAGTTAGTTGAATTGCTGGTGACTGATCGTCATATTAAAAACGCGCATGCCGGCTGTAACGCGTTGTTGGCCACGCTCCAGCGGGAGTTTTGGATCTTATCTGCCCGCCGTGTCATACGGAACATCGTGTTTCGGTGCATGCCTTGTTATCGACTTAAGGCTGCCACGATGCAACCTCTCATGGGGGACTTGCCCCCTGATCGTGTGAATGAGGTCAGACCGTTTTCAGGTGTTGGTACGGATTTTGCAGGACCGTTTATGGTGAAGAGTTCACGATTGCGTACCGCTAGGCAATACAAGGCGTACCTATGTGTGTTTGTTTGTTTATCCACCAAGGCGGTACATCTCGAGCTCGTTGCTGATCTCTCGACAGAGGCTTTCATTGCTTGTTTGGATAGGTTTGTTTCTCGAAAGGGACTTCCAACTTTGATCCGCTCTAATAACGGCACTAACTACATCGGTGCGGAACGATACTTACGAGAGATAGCCAACTTTTTGAATGTAAATAAAGTGGATATTGGAACGGCCCTCTCCCGTCGGGGTATACAGTGGACCTTCAGCCCACCGATTTGCCCCCACTGGGGTGGGATTTTTGAGGCCGTAGTTAAGTCAGCTAAGACGCACTTGGGGCGTATAGTAGGTCAGACCACGCTGACTTTTGAGGAGCTCGCGACATTGTTTTGTAAGATCGAGGCCGTTCTCAATTCGCGACCGTTGTGTCCGCTCAGCTCGGATCCAAATGACCTGGAGGCTCTGACCCCAGGCCATTTCTTGATAGGACAGCCACTTAACGCGTTGCCCGAGCACCCCTTCGAGGGAGTGAAATTGTATCGGTTGTCAAGGTATCAGATGTTGCAGCAGTTTACTCAGAATTTCTGGAAGCGTTGGTCGCTCGAGTATCTGCATATCTTACAACAGCGCCTTAAGTGGACTGACAAAACCAGCCCCCCTAGTGTTGGTGACCTCGTTCTGGTTAAGGATGCTAACCTACCGCCACTACGTTGGCGCAGGGGGCGCATTGTTAACTTGTTCCCTGGCAAGGACGGGACCCCCCGGTCTGCAGAGGTTCTAGTAGGAGGCTCGGTTCTAAAACGAGCGGTAGCAACGTTGTCTCGGCTGCCCGTAGATTAAGGGACAGGTGGGTGCCTGTCCGGGCGGGTGATTGTTCGATTCCAAATCGATATTCGATCGATGGTTTCTGAACGGCCATTTTGAATTTGACGTTGCTGCCAACCTAGCAGTTTTTGACAACTGACAGATAAAAGCCCTCGCAAAGTAAACGCGTTTTGGTTAGGGTATTGAAATTAAATCGCAAGCCATCTGGAATGTATTCGGGTTTCCCTCAGGATTGTCTATATAGCTGAGTGTGTTGTGGTTCCCCGAACCAGATAAAGTTCGCATTTACGTGGCCGATTGGTTTTTCCCACGTAACATAACCTGTGTTGGAACACTGTGCTCATCGAAGCTGGCCTGCCAGTCATACCTGGTTGGCTGAAGAACCTGTCTACCAAGAAGAGCCTAGGGTGCACCCGGGCCTTGCAGAGAGACAGGAGGTTGACGGGACCGAAGCACAGACCAGGTTAGATCGACCCCAATTACTTCAGCTCGGTGAATCGCCGACGTTCACACTTCTTGGCAACTGATCGTTACGCTACCTCGTAGCTGATGGGCCCCTACGAGGTCATTAGGTGCTGAGAAGCCTGAACAGATGCCTCGGCCATTTTAGAATCTAAGCCTATTATAATATAATTAATAAGAGAGACGCAGGCTAATGTAGTCGAACCATTTTTTCTGAAACCAAATTGTTCCTCTTTTAGTATTTTAAATTGTGTGACAAAATTGTACATCTTGTTAAACATATCTTTTTCTAGTATTTTAGAAAGTACAGGTATTATTACGGTCACGGGCCTATAATTGTTCATATCGCTTTTGTCACCCTTTTTCTAGAAAGGCTTGACAATTGTAATTTCTTTATTGTACTACACAAAACAGTCATACAGATAACTTATAATAGAAAAAAAAAACATGTACAAAGGCGAGCTTATCTCTCAAAAGAGATTTCTTCCAGCAAACCAAGATGGTAGGAGAGGTGATGGATTGAGCGGGGGAAGACCTGCGCGTACAATAAAACTCTATAAATACTACGACTAATATATACTACAAACAGTATGTATTATACTGATAACCCTAATTGCTAAAAACCGACTGCATACACAATTACTTAAATACAACGTAAAAATATGAATAAACCGTATAATAAACTAATACATACAAATATATATATATATATTATCTAACTGGAAAGGGAGAGATAGTGCTTCTTTAGCCGGTTTTTGAATATATTTAGAGATCGACTGTCCCTGATAGTGCAAGGAAGCTCATTCCACAGTCGTACGGCTCGGATTCTGAACCCGTGCTCGTAGGCTGCAGTGGAGCGATCTGGAGCTTTGAGCGTAGACGCCATATGAGTTCTCCGAGGCCTGCTTGAAGAAAGAAATTCGAAGCGATCACGTAGGAAGTTAGGGTAACGAGGGTTCCACAAAATATTATAAAGGAAACACAGGATATGAGAGTCCCGTCGAAGCCGAATCGGTAGCCACTTCAGCTCCCTGCGATGCTGAGATACGTGGTCATACTTGCGCAGTCCGAAGATGAACCGAATCCCGAGATTTTGAAGTCGTTCGAGTTTGTTCAGTTGTTCTTCATTTGCGCTCACCCAGCAAACATCAGCATAATCAATGAGGGGGAGAAGAAGGGACTGAGCGAGAGTTATTTTGGTCTGGCGAGGAAGAAAGTTCTGAAGTCTCCTGAGGGAATGAAAGAAGTTGCGTAAACTCGCCTGCTGACCTCATTAACATGCATTGACCAGGACAATTGATTATCAAAGATGACACCCAGGTTTTTAGCTTTATCGCTATACATGATTACAGTACCGTTATAAGTTACAGAAGGGACAGACAATTGCTGCAACGTGTTTAAAGAGTGTCTGGTACCTATAATCATGGCCTGGGACTTATTCGGATTAACCAGCAACCCAAATGACGATGCCCATCCACTAATACCAGCCAAGTCAGCGTTTAACGCTTCCACAGCGGAATTTACATCATCAGGAGAGAAGTGACGATAGATCTGAAGGTCATCCGCGTAGAGATGATAGGAAGAAGAGAGGACATTGGATATGGAATTGATAAATATTGAGAATAGAAGAGGAGAGAGAATGCCACCTTGGGGGACACCGGAAGAGAGGTCACACCACTCCGTACAAGCATCCTCCGACTTGATACGCTGTTTTCGGTTCCTTAGGTAAGAGTCAAACCAGCTGGCAGAGAGGGAGGAGACGTTAAGAGATTTGAGAAGTTCAACGAGAATGTCGAAGTCAACACAGTTAAAAGCACTGCTGAAGTCCAGCAGAGCCAGCACCGAGAGCTGCCTTTGATCCATGGCGACCTGAATATAATCGGTCACTTTTAATAAAGCCGTAACAGTACTATGACCCGTTCTAAAGCCAGACTGAAAAGGATTAAGTAGATTTTTAGAGGATAGATAATGGGAGAGCTGAGTATGGACAATGGATTCGAGGACTTTAGAAAGGATCGGCAGGATAGAAATGGGGCGATACTCTTTAAAGGAGGTGGGATTGGATGTTTTGGGGAGAGGGATAACTAATGCTTGTTTCCAAGCAGTAGGGAAAGAACAATTGGAAATGGAGAAATTTAAAATATGTGTTATGGCCGGAAGCAGATCATCAAGGATAGTTAAAATCATTCGTTGACAGATATTATCATCTCCTAGAGCTTTGGAGCTAATTGCTAGAAATGATTACTTAAGGCGATGAAATTGATGAAATTGATTATTGATTATATAATAATTGATGAAATTGATTACTTAAGGCGTGATGGGAATTTACCTTCTGTGAATGAGAGGTTTATTAAATGTGTCACAGGTTTTGTGATGTATCTTGCACAGAGTATGATTTTTGTATTTATGTTATCATAACCAGTAGAGGCTGTGTTGTAATGTCCTAATTACATTTCATATGTCTTTTCAAACTGGTGATAGGTAAATTGACTCAGACCTATTGGTAATTGTTGTATTTGTAGTTTATTATTGTTATCGTTTCTGTGCGAAGTGTTCGTCAATTTTATGAAGAAGTCGTTAAACAGCTTACTTATATCATTTGCATTTGTATGAATTGGGTCCTTTATTTTTAAACTATCAATAAATTTTTTGTCATCGTTTTTCGCAATGTTATTTTTTATCCCAGGCAGCTAGCTTTACATTATTTTTTTGAGTTATTAATATATTTAATATTTTGTATATTTTGAGAGTTAAGTATACATTTCTTTAATATTGTGGCATATTTTTGTATACATTCTTATTGTTTTTTTTTGGCCGATGAATGTGACAGAATGTATTTCATGTATAGTTTTCTCCTAGTAAACCAACAACGTGGTATACCTTTTGATA
Organism: Argyresthia goedartella; assembly: GCA_949825045.1. Taxonomy (NCBI): domain Eukaryota; kingdom Metazoa; phylum Arthropoda; class Insecta; order Lepidoptera; family Argyresthiidae; genus Argyresthia; species Argyresthia goedartella. The sequence goes on from OX463810.1 coordinate 22,333,394, forward strand.
GCCCACTATTTGTATTGCCTTGTTAACAACTTTTTTCTCTGCATCGGAAAACATAAGAAACAGAGAATATGTTAAACGCTCGTTCTGTAATAGTTTCTCAAATTACATCGTCAAATGAAAGGCACGACTTGGCCTCAGTAAATATTGTGAAAAAAAGTCTCTCCTATATGAGTATAGGAGAGACTTTTCGACCGCATTCGGAATACTGAAATCAGCCGCCGAACCATGATGGCTGATAATAAGGCTCAGGTGGAAGTGGGCAGGACACTTGGCAAGCCGAGATGATGGCAGATGGACCAGATCGGTAACCGAGTGGTGGCCAAGAGGAGGCCGATGCAACTGCCAGATGGTCCGATGAAATGGTGAGGATAGCAGGATAGCAGTGGACCCGGGTTGTACGGGACCGGGTCGAGCGGCGTATATATGAGGAGGCCTATACTCAGCAGTGGGTTCCCTGATAGGTTGATGATGATATATGTAAGTACCAGGAAAAATATTATCAGGTTTTGTGGTAGACGTAGTCTACCCGTGCATAGCGATCAACCTTTCTCATCCCAACTTGGTTGCTGGAAAATATGTATTACTAGAAATAAGCTGGCCTTTGTACACTTATTTAATGTACATCTTGTTATTTGAATAATTTATGGGTAAAAATCAATTATGAAATTATAAAAGTTTAGACTTTTTAATACATAACTTCTTGCGTATGCGTTATAATACCTATGCGTTCGGTATAATACCAGTTAAATTGTATCTATACTTGATTGATATTTTTATTGTTAATTCCTTGTCGCTCGTAAAAGACATCAAAAAAGAAATCCCTAAATTAGGTAAAGATAATCTACGATGAATAATCTTTTCTTTTTTAAGTCTTTCGCGCACGATAACTGTGATTTATATGGATAGAAGACACAAAACCGAACGAAAAATGTCATAAAATATAATACGTAAAAGATTCTTAGTACTACTACTTAGTACTAGTAGTAGTCGTCGCACATTCGGGTATTTGGGTAATCTAGCTGGTCAAAACATATTTTTTTATTTTTTTTTTCTCTGTATATATTTACTTATGTTTAGAAAACACAATTTTTTGCCTCTTCTCTATATCGGAACAGTATGGGATGAGAATGGCAATGAAACACCCACAGATTTATTTTTAGATCTCCTTTAAATATAGGTTTTGTTTAACTAATAAAAATATTACATATTATAATAATATACAGGAATAAATAATAACAAAATAATATTAATACCATAAAATAACATAACATATAACAATAATAGAAGTCTATGTTGAGTTATATTAATAACATGCACTCTTGTCGTTTATGTAATATGAATATTATAATATCCCTTTTTAGAGATAGTGGTTTTTGAATGGTTTTTAAATTGTTCATGTGGCAATTTCAAAATCTCTAGAAATATGCGGCTGTAGTAGAGAATGCATTGACCCTTGGAAGAAATGCTAACTTTCGCGAGTCTAAACCGGGGTGTAACTAGTCTATGATTATTTCTTAGGTTATATAGGTTCCAAAATTAACAGCTATCGTTAATTTTGGAACATGCTGAAAGGTTCTTGTGCAGATACATTAAATAAATAAAATTAATATAGCCCATTAATGTACTGACTGACTACGAGGAAGATTACGCCATACTCCACCACGCTGGCTCAGTGCGGGTTGATAGAGGGATTTTACGACCACTACCACGTAGTAATAATAGCCGGAGCCGGAGCTTAACGTGTCATCCGAAATACTGGACGTCTGACACTGTAATTAAGATAAATCAATTATCTCATTGTTATGTACCAATGAGATAATTAACTAAAAATAACTACAATGACCATGTGTTCAAGATTGGAACCTGCATCTACTGCATGAGAAGCAAGCGTGAAAAACATTAGACCACGGAGCGTTTATATTTTTGGGAAATAAATTGACTTGCTACTGTTAGTATGTAATATATATTTTTAAGTTCTCTTAGGAAGTCAGTGCGTTTGAAATTATAAATTGCTCGAATAACTCTTTTCTGTAATATAAATATATGAAAGTAACTAAAATTGACTAGCTTTCTTGTAGCCCATCCGTGTTTTGTCTGATAGTCCCCACAGCGTAAGCCACAAAACTTAATTTACCAGTTATTTATGTATGTGGGGCCCCCACTGCAATTTGCTATCAATAGTTATTCCAAGAAACAACGTGTACTTTATGAGTTGATGGCTAACAATAAACTGGTCTTAACTTGCTTGACATTTGGAAGTTAGAATTAGATGCACTTTATTTTACCAGTGTTTAACAATAAGAGTATTAACTATGAATCAGTTCAAGGTTAAACACTATACATTATTAAGATAATTCAATAACAATAATTCAATTTATTTTCTTTCAAGCTAGAAGATTAATGAAGTATCATCAGCAAAAACACTATAATATGTCAATTTCTCCACCTCCAAAAGTCAGATCTTTAATATATACTATGGAATACGCCGATTTTTACACCGCAAACCATCAGAAATTCATAGAACAGAAAACAACGGCGTTAAATCTAACGCCGTTGTTTTCTGTTCTTTGAATTCTATTGCTTAAATAGCATCTTAGTAAATCCAACGCTTTATTCCTAACTGCGTAATGATTTCATTTCATTAGAAACGTCTCATGATCAACACAATCAAATGCCTTCGACATATTGCAAAAAACGCCGATATGATCCTGTTCGGCCTCCCAGAGAAAATGTGAGATATAAGGATATAAATGACATCCGTAGTCGATTTACCTCTAGTAAAACCGTAATGTTTGGCGTGGAGTTATTTTGTACGGTTATATGACACAGGGAAAGGGCATGAAGTTGTTGTTTTTACACTTGAGTAAGCAAACAAAGTCCACGAAATTTAAAAATACAAATCACGCAACGAAGATTATCACAATAAGTTATAGACAATAGTACACTCACGCATTAATTACCGACGTAAGATGCTATGAAGGAGACAGAAAAACCAAGGCTGGACGCGAAAGAAATGTACCTCATAATAAACGGTATAATTGTTGAAGTGAAGGAGACAGAAAAAAATCATGGCATGCCTGCGACTAAATAAGAAAGTATAATCATCATATAACATAACATTAGTAAGAGATTGATTGCTCATCGCATGAGATAGCTTTATCAGGCGATTCTTACAAGTCGCTAATCGACCCAAAAATTTTAGTACACCTTTCTTTCAGTCGAAGCAAGAACATTCTAGCAGCGTTGTAAGTGCAAATAGCATTATCTCGTGGTATTTGCCACTATCGGTATGGGAATACGTCTTCTAGTGATGTCGTTGTCGTTCGACGGTATGTGGGTGGAATTGAATTGTAGCCTTTAATAAGTCTTTGCTGGATATACGGAGCGGCCTCAGAATAATTAAGTCTGGAACAGCTGAACCCCGAATGAAAACCATAACATAACAGAAAAAATCTGCGAGGGACGATGTCACAAAGAAATGCAACTATAGATGGAATTAATTCTCATCTCAAGAAACACACGTATTTTATGTTTATACCTATAGTCAAGACAAATAGGTATTTAAAATTTTGTTATCAAATGTGACAGCTCGCCGATTCCGTAGGCTACAAACATACTAAACTAAAATAAAAAAAGGATTCTGCGGTTAGTTTTGACGCCTTAGGAGTGTTACAACTGCCACTACACCCAAACTACATTGTCTTACGTTGCTTGTTTACAATCTTTTAAATACCTACTTGCCTCTTGACTATTGGCAACACAATGATTCTTTACGCACACACGTAAAACAAAGCTGGCTAAAAATACTTACTTCGATAGACGGGTAAGTGCAAAGATGGCGTCTTCTTTTGAAAACCTCCTGGGACGGGCGGGCGGGTGGGCGGGCGCGGGAATTGATGACAGAAACGGAGCGGCTGTGAGTGCACGCTCCTTTATAACGTGTTAACTTGTAATTACTACCTACATTTTAACCAAATACGGGTTAAACGCTAAATACTGTTTTACACGCGGTATGCGATCAAAGTTTCGAAGTACAACCCGTTCAATTATGGCCGACTATTGCTAAAATATTTTTCCGCTTAAATGTACTGGTGACAGCTAGAATTTGAGTGTTCTTAGAGTTGTTGGCTATGCCGGCTATGTAGGATTGATCTTTCGCTCACAATCAATACGGTTGAAATGTCATTCGGACCAGGTATACCTAATCATAACATAAACATTTACATACGGTACATACATTGTTTCTGGTCCCACACTAGGATTTCATGGGAACCAGAAACAGCAACGTCACACACATATAAACATCCAAGACCTGGGGATTTGTTTTTTCTTAACCCCCAGCGGGGGATCGAACCCGGGACCTCTCGCATGGTAGCCCGAGCCACAACCGCAACGTTGAATACTTGAACCACGTATCGGGTGCCACGTGCCACGAAGAGCAAGTATGTATGTAGTCGGTCCAAGTGAAATAAAACTTTGTAGTACTGAAACTTTACATATAAAATTCAAGTATCCAGTTTGTAAGAGAGGACTCGACTTTTCAAACTGCGGTATTGTTGGACTTGTGAATCTGCGGTTAAATATAACATAAAATACCTTCACGCCTTTTCTCATAAGACTCATGGCAAAGGCACAGTTGAGACCATCTCTAGCTAATACAATACTATTATTTTTAACGTGGCTAAGCGAGGACATTAATCTCAATATTATTTAAGCGGTTGGAAGACATCGGAATGTGGGTATACTGGAGAATTTAAAAAAATATCTTGGACGAATAGAGTCAGAAACGAAACGATATTGCAGAAAATGCACAAGGGTTTGGAGGTACTGAAGCGTACAAGATCAGAAAACCACAGCACATGGCCACATAATGCGTGAAAGCAAATACCACCTTCTCCAATTAATCATCCAAAAAAATACCAAGCCGCCGAAGAAGCACCCGCTGGCTTCAAAACCTCAAAGAATGATTCAATTCAATTACCAGCAATATAGGTCAAGCTGCATCTTCACGGTCACATGTTTATTTATTTATTAGGTCCACCAACAGATGTTTATTTATTTAGTAGGTTCACCGACAGATGTTTATTTATTTATTAGGTTCACCAACAGATGATTCAACAAATCACACACTTAATTCCTCGTACACACTTTGTAGATATTCATCTACTTTTAGGCAAACACAGCATTCAAAAGTGTACGACATTAAAACGCTAACGGCCTTCCCAAGCGGCACATTAGTGCATTTAGCAGCTGGTTGGTGGCACTTGGTGGCAAAAATCACTCTAATGGGTCGCATATCAGTACAGATTATAACGTCTAGTTCTTAGCACAGCTTCAAGTTCTACAGGAGAACGAAATATTACTGATAATGGCATTTAAGTGAATTTTACCACCTTTACGTAACTTTCGGTGCTAAATTGTCTAAATTCGAACTAACATTGGCAAATAAGCTTTAAAATTCACTGATATGACACTTATAGTCGCAAATGGGTTCTTAAACATACTGATAAGCCACTGTGTGGACTGAGTAACATCGAACTCCTATTTGGCACTTTTACTTCCATATGGGTGGTATATTAGAGTATTTAATAACTAATAGTGGCAGAATAGAATATATTGCAACCTCTTTGGAACTCATATTTGTTGCAGTCTTAGGTTCTAATATGCACTAATATACTACTTTGAGTTCTACTTGGGGGGCGCCAAGAAGCTAATGTAATAATTTTCACTTATTTAGAAAGATAATGGCACCTGATTTTTTAAAACTACCATATAGCTATAAGTAGCCCTACATATACAAAAACCGTTAAACAGTAAAATAAATTAACTTATGCGCGTACTCAACGATATTATTTTGGTTAAAATCCAATCATTTTCAGTACTTGCACTACTTTAACTTGAATTATGAATAAGGCCAAGTGGAGGAAAGTCAAGCGTTTTAATTACGATCGCCTGGTTAAGGAATCATTAAAGAATATATTGGAGCACTAGGTTACCGATGGATCCGATCAAAAAATTTTAGACGAACAGTCAATTGAAGTAGAACGCAATGATTATATTGAAAGGTTAATACTTATATAAAAATAAAATAAGTTTAAAAATATGTTAATATAATAAGTTGCTAAAATTGGTGGCATAGCAGTAAAAAATATAACTATTGGATCCAAGCACAACTCTAAGTTCCAAAAGAGTGAAATGTGTTAGCATGCATGAATCATCTGTAAACATGACAGGGTTCCGTACACATGAATTTGTAAAATGCCTTTAATAATACATGTTTGGTCTTTTTATTTCGGAATGTGAAAACGTGTGATTTTTGTATCATGATAACGGTTTTTGTTTCTGAACTTACTCAATAAAATTTTACAGTGAAATGATGATTCTGTAAATGATCAATTAAATTCTAGCGCTGAAGACGGAGCCTAGTATTGATGTATCAGCGACCATGATGGTAACAACGATGGTGACGATTCTAATGATACTGAAAAAAAAAATGCTCTGTACGTCGATATTATAAAATTTCGGTTCGATTTGAGAGAATGGGCCATAGATAATAAAATGACTCATTCGGCTTTGAATGGGCTGGCAAAAATTGTGAACATCATGACACCAAATTTGCTTCCAACACTTTTGAAACAGCCAGAAACGCCAGAACACTTTTGAAAAATCCAAGGGAGATTGAAATAGTCCTACTAGACCCCGGAGAATATTGGCACAATGGGCTCTTTGAATCTCTTAAGAACATTCTAGGTAAGAGTACGGAGCAGGTGAATCTTATTTCTCTATGTTTCAACATGGATGGTTTGCCAGCAAGTAAAAGTTCGAGAAAGCAATTCTGGCCCATATTGTGCAAAATTATTGAAAATGCAGATATCAAACCATTTACTGTGGGAACTCATGTAGGCAATGGAAAACTCTCTGATGTCAAAGAGTTTCTACAACCTTCGTTGAAGAAATGAGGACAATACTTCAAAACGGTATAGAAATAAAAAACTTCAAAGTTAATGTAATAGTGAAATGTTTTATTTGCGATTCACCTGCGCGGGCCATGATAAAAGGGGTATTCTTCAATGGAAAACACGGTTGCCACAAATGCATGGACGTAGGTGAATATTCCCACATATCGCGTATGATAATATTTCAGGAACTCGATTGTCCTGCACGTAATGATGACTTTCGGAAAAAGCTGTATGGAAAGCATCATCAAAAGGATTCCGTCTTACTAAGTCTTCCAATAGAAATATTGAAAACCTTTCCAGTTGCTGATTCCATGCATTTCATCGATTTAGGAGTTATATACCTATACCGGTTTCCTCAATTTTGTCTTCATTTGACATTACTTCGGTATCGCTTTTGTCATTCTTTCTGTATAATTCATATTGTTTAGCCTCATCTTTATTTGGCATGATTCCGTCATTTTGCTAACTCTTGTCCTTATTTGGCATTTTTACGTCATATTTCTCGATCTCATCCTCATTTGACATTTTTTCTTTAGCATTACCCTCATTTTCTTTATTTTCTCCTTCAATGGTATTGCTGATATCTTCCTCAGTTGTTTTTTTCATTGTTATGGACATTTTTCTGTTTTTTTCTTAAGTCATCATCTTGTATCTTTACTTTCTTATCTTTATTTGTAGAATTTAAATCCACTTTTTTTTTTCAGACAGTGTGTTCCCCGTTTTTTTTATTTTTGACCTTGTTTCTTTTTTCTTTCATAATCTCAATATTAGAACAGCATAAACGCCCAATCTTCTTCGGGCATAGAATCCTCCATTTTACATTTCCTTTTGGCATTTCGTTTTGGCCACGAAAGGGTACCTTGTCGCAGCCATGTGCTTGGGCATGTAGCTATTTTTTATTATCTTTGATGGTATGTACGATACACAACGACATGATACACAATGACACAACGACTGAAATAAAAAATATAAATTTAGTGATAAGTCCATTGTAAGTAAATAGTGTAAATTAAAGTATCACACAAAAAAAAAACAGCAAAGTCAGGCAATGATACTGAACAACTTTCCCTTTTATATGGATCCTGACAATAGTCCCGAATTATTTCGGGACTATTCTATAAGCTCTACTATAAGCTCAATTGATCTAACTAATTAGGTTTAATCGTGGGCTGCTAATTTTGCCAACTTTTTCTTTTTTATAAAAGAAAAAGTTGGCAACTTTTTCTTTTTACCTAATTAGTTAAATCAATTGAGCTTACGAATGTGAATTTATATTATTTATATAGTAATTTGGTATGAGAAATAAAAATTTGGTTTATTTCTGATCGAATGGCCCAAAATGTAGGTATGTGAGCAGTGAATATAAAAGTTGCTCTGATCAAATCGATTTCGCACAGAATTTTGTTCAGAATGATGTCCCTAACGACCCGCATTCGGTTTATAATCCCCGTCATAAAGCCCCTTTCTTCTATTTGTTCCTGAGACAAGCCTAGCGTGCACAACCCGCTCTCTTTAACAGTTCATACCGAATATTTAATGGAGATAGAATTTGTCTGTTTTTGTAAGCTGAATTAATATAAATAAAGATCGAATCATACAAAAACTTCTTTTAAGTTACGTTTTTTAAAGAGATTTCATAATAAAATATTTAAAAAGTATTTGAAAAATATGCAGTTATATGCATTGTGCTTCATATTCAGGTTTTCAAATTTTCTCACGGATCTCCGATTAAAACAGAAAATAGTTACTACAGGTTCTAATATTCACTCATTTGATACTTCGAAGGTGGCTAATGGGTGATTTTTGGATGTGCAGGTTCCAAAAAAGGCGTAAATAAGTGAATATTGCGATTGCAAGTTCTTGGTTTGATCGCCATGATTAAAAGATGGCGAATGCAAATAACAAACATTTTGAGAAGATTATAATTGTACCAAGTTAACAACGTAAGTTTGACACGTATCTGATACATCCTAACATTACAACAATCGAACAAGGACCCTCAGATTCCAGATTTTTAACAGAAAAAATAAAATGGAGGTTATGTTTTGATTTGATTTTCACTTTTTTTTTGAATAATCTGCATCAAATCGATGGCGCGTTAAAATCTAATAAGAAATATAATATGCACTTCACAGTGAAATCCAAATTGCACCGGTTTTCTCCTTTTATATGCCAGTACTTACATGCGCACTGTAATCACGTTAAAATATGACGTTGTTTAGCACAACAGCAATAACAGCTTTTCGCATAAATGCAGCACAGACTTACCTTGTAACATTGAGGTTATATTTTTTTTCAATGGTGTCACAACTCTTTAAGAACTGATGAACGAATCAACAAACTGAATCATTCATGCAATTCATTCGTTCAATCCGCATAATTTGCACTTGAAGTTATAATTTTCACCAACGGTAGTAATTAGAACTTCTTTAGACCTTATGAGGGTTTAAAAATAGGCTGCTATTTTTCTCCTTTTGGTAATAAACGGGTTCTATAAGGGTTCTAACCACCCATATAGCACTTTCGTTAAGTTACAAAATTCACTTTGCGTAACAATTTGATATCATATGGCACCTTTTTGCCACTAACTGTGCTGCTTGGGTTACTAATAAAGAAAGTTACTAAGAAAGTTTGTCCTTTTCATACGTCGAGTAAATGTTAAATATCAAAGCAAGACAAAACACTGTATAAGTTACACAGTGATTTACTTCTTGTATTAGTAAGACCGCAACTATAAAAAAGTTAAATATTGATATAAAATTAACAATTTAAATTTAAATATAGCCATAATGACAGCCGACCGATGGCAGATGGCACTTAGAGAAAAATAATCCTTTTTTCGTGATATAGGGCCAACCCACCACCGCAACTCTGGAGATAAGATTCATGAGTCCATCAGACCCAATAAGTCACTGAAGGATAGACTTACATGACAGATATTATCTAATACTTCACCGAAATTATTAATGGAAAAATGGAGTATTTTTCACTCCATTTTTATTTTTTTTATAAGCTGATAATTGGCTACAACTATGCCTCTGCCACCCTGTATGTGAAAAGGTCTAACACTTATTTGCTGTTTCATTTTGTTTGTTATGTTTTAAAACATTTAAATAAGGGCGAAGCGTTCGTTGCCTAGCGATATTCGCACATCGGAAACGATCGTGCGGGTAGCAACATCTGGCTGAGGTGGATACTGGATGGGTGACTTGACGGTGATACTTCACCGAAATTATTAATGGAAAAATGGAGTATTTTTCACTCCATTTTTATTTTTTTTATAAGCTGATAATTGGCTACAACTATGCCTCTGCCACCCTGTATGTGAAAAGGTCTAACACTTATTTGCTGTTTCATTTTGTTTGTTATGTTTTAAAACATTTAAATAAGGGCGAAGCGTTCGTTGCCTAGCGATATTCGCACATCGGAAACGATCGTGCGGGTAGCAACATCTGGCTGAGGTGGATACTGGATGGGTGACCGTTTCTATGTGGCATTTGTTTCGGGTGCTTCCTTGTTTCCGATGACATGTTAAGCTGTAGGTCCTGGCTACTATCGCTACTCGGTAGTAGTAGTCGGTAGTAGTGCCGTATTAGAGCCTCTGACCAGTAAAGCTGGTCAGAGGCTCTAATAGGTCAGCTTGAAAACATCTGACAGTCCGGTTGGCCACTAGCCCAACATCCCTCCATCAACCCGCACTGAGCTATCGTGGTTGAGTATGGCTCAATCTTACTCGTATCCGGATAAATGCCCGTGCTCCTCGGTGGGTACACTAATGGGCTACATTTATTTATATTTTGAATTTAAAATAAATGGACTATAAAAAAATGAGGGCCATTTTCATGAAGACCGCCACTCGAATAGAAATAAATTGCAATTCAATGGTATCGTGTCCATCGGCGATGCGGCGAAGCGACAGTCCACATCTAGGCCATGAAGTACTTTGCGTCTATGCGGCGACACTCTACCCAACACACAGTCCATTTGGTTTGCGCGGGTGGGCGGAGCTTAGGTCAAAGTATTTTAAATAAATAATCAGATGGCTGTGTAATGTTTTGATTAGAAATCAAAGACACAGGAATAATTCTGGGTGAAACGTATAAACACGTACAGTCGTACATGAGGAAATACTCAACAACTGTGTTTACGTGACGCTTCCCATCCCAGCCTCCCAGTGTTCACCGCCTGCGATGCCCCTCCCCGTCACCCGAATGGATTCAGCGGATGCCCTGAGTGAGAATGTCGGCTAGCGCATAGGCCGGCAACTGAGTGGTTAAGGTCAGCGCAATAGTCCGCGCTCTATTAAACTAGTTGCATTGTATCATCAGATTCTATTGAATGCTTAAGGGAAAAGTGATTTTCCTCCTCTCTTATTTACTTTTGTTTTGTATGATGGCTTTCTTTTTTAAATGCTAGGCGTAACAGTAAGTGTATGTTTTCATGAGGCACGCATACGCATACAATCACAATTTCCGTGTAGACGTCTCAGACCATGATTTTAGAAAAACTATAATACCAACCCTATAATTCCCTTCATGAATAAGACGGAATTGCCGCAATGCTCATAATACAAGCCCATATACAAGTTATTTACCATTTGTCATTGAAGAGAGACTGTGAATGGCAGAATCATGAAAAGTACAGCGTTGCTACGGTGTTTCCGTTCAGCTCGGTTGTACTTATTTTACTGGCCCAGGCAATTTTAAAAACAACAATATTCTGAATCAAATTTTCCACGTGAGTAACACAACATTATCCTAAAATCTAATAGAAACACGCAGCGGCAGAAAATGTGGCCCTCATCAAGTGTTCATCGCAAGATTTTACACAAACTGAGCATTCAATAAGGGATGTTTTGTTGAGGATAGGGCCAAAAGTAGCCATAAATAGAATTTTCTAACATGTTCCGAAATCGAAGTAGACCAACAAACAATCAATAGAAACCCATACAACATCTCTACAAACCTAAGAACAAAAAACTCATGTGCAACTTAACTCATGAATTTACGTTTCAAAAAAATACTATGGAGCTAAGTTTTTTTTCTAAACATACACTAAAATAAACAAAAGAGGTATTTTATACAGCCTATCCGTATCAGCTTCTCAAAGCTCAGTTCAGCTCAGCACCTGGAACACATTTTCAGCCACTGAGTATTTTGGTTTATTTTATGTGAGCCTTAGCCCGGCTCAGAAATACCATAGTCACATTTTAAGGGCTTCGCGTAACGTGTGGGTGTTTGATGGCTCACTCAAATGAAGGAGTTCCATTGCATGGGTTGTGAGATAGGTACTTTACATTACAATGATTGATTTTCGTTCGCTTTTTATCATTATGGCAGTTAATAATAAAAGGGTGTTTTTAAATGCAGTTTTAAAAAAAAAATTGTTTCGTCTTCAAAATTGATAAATTGTCCACTGAATTAAAGTAAGTAAGTAAGTATTTATTGGTAAATTGTAAATTTACATGTAATTTTATCATTGAATGTCATTAATTAATATAATTAGTTACACTTTGATATTAATAAAATTCATTTCATGTTTAGGTATATACAGGTTTTTTGGATTTAAAAATAAAATAGTTTTCCAAATTCCAAATTCCAAATGTCTTTATTACTGTTGATATTTACATATACTTAGCAATCATCATTTTTTGCCACTTCTCTACATTGGACCACTGTGGGAGAAGGATGGCGTAGAAACTCCCACAGATTGATTTTTAGATCTCTTTTTAAAAATTGCTTATGCTTAACTAATACAAAATATAATATTTAGTCATTATCATAATTAATAAGCAGGAATAAATAATTACAAAATTATTAACAGCAAGGTCTGTGTTGAGCCAGACACCCCATACAGACCCATCATTTAAGTAATCTTGAACATTGTAATATCCCTTTTTCGACAAAGTCGCTTTAACATGGATTTTAAATTGCTCAAATGGCAATTGCAAGATCTCCAGAGGTATCTTGTTGTAGTAGAGAATGCATTGACCCTGGAAAGAATTGCTAACCTTCGCGAGTCTAAACCGGGGCGCAAGTAGTCTGTGATTATTTCTTAGGTTAACATTACAGCTATCGCTAAGTTTGGGAAATTTTATAAGGTTCTTGGGTACATACATTATATTTTCGAAAATAAATTGACTAGCTACAGTTAGAATGTCAATTTCTTTAAAAAGCTGTCTTAAGGAGTCTGTGCGTTTTAAATTATAAATTGCTCGAATAGCTCTTTACTGTAAAATAAAAATAGTTTGAATATCCGCTGCTTTCCCCCACAACAAGATACCATAGGACATGACACTATGAAAGTAACTAAAATATACTAGCCTAGATGTAGCCACATCCGTGTTTTGTCTGATGTTCCTAACAACATAAGCCTTAATTTACCAGCCAATTTTTCTATGTGGGGTCCCCACTGCAATTTGTTATCAATGGTTATTCCAAGAAACTTCGTGTCATTTACTAATTCTAAGGTATTGCTGTCCAACACTAAACTGGTCCCAACTTGCCTGACATTTGGAAGTGAGAATTTGATACATTTGGTTTTACCAGCATTTAACAATAATTTGTTAACTGTGAACCAATTCAAGGTTAAAGATAATACTCTATTGACATCATCAAAATCTTCTTTTTGTCTTTCAATTTTGAAGACCAGTAAAGTATCATCAGCAAACAACACTATGCTAGTCAATTTCTCCACCATAAAAGGCAGATCGTTAATATATACCAGGAATAAGAAAGGGCCTAATATGGAACCTTGTGGAACGTCAATTTTTACCCCCGATCCATCAGATTTAACGTCGTTGACTTCTGCCTTTTGAATTATATTGATTAGGTATGATCTTAGTAGATCCAACGCATTATTTTTAACCCCGTAATGATTTAATTTCATTAGTAACGTGTCATGATCAACACAATCAAATGCCTTCGACAGATCGCAAAAAACACCGATAGCATCCTGTGCGGCTTCCCATGCAGAATAAATATGAGATATAAGGGATATATAATACCTGCATCCGTAGTCGATTTACCCCTAGTGAAACCGTATTGCTTGACGTGGAGTTGTTTTGTACGGTTGAAGTGTGAGAGCATTTGATTGATAATCTTTTCAAAAATTTTACTTAGTGCTGGAAGAACCGATATTGGTCTGAAATTTGACGGATCACCCTTGTCTCCCGACTTGAACAGAGGTTTAAGTTTACTGTGTTTCATGAGGTCTGGGAAAGCTCCATCATCAACACATTTATTAAATATATAAGCTAGGTGTGGGGCTATAACAAGTATTATTGAACCAATGACTTTGACTGACATACCCCACAGGTCTTCAGTATTTTTTAGGTTAAGTAATCTATACGTTTTGACAATATCCTGGGGACATACATGATAAAATTTAAAATCTACATTACTGATGCTAGTGCTGTTTTTTAACAAAACCTCTGCTTCATATGGAGATGAATTTAGACGCTCTGTTGTGAGTAAGGGTGCATTGGTGAAGAATGTTTCAAAAGCTCGAGCTACCTCAGCGTTGGATTTAACAACATCATCACCTATCTTTAAGCAGAAATCATTATCCCTTGGTATAACTTTGCCAGTTTCACGGTTTATGATTTGCCAAACCGTTTTCATTCTATTATTTGAATTTTGTATTTTTCTATTTATGTGTAAAGTTTTTGCAGTTCTACAAACCAACTTGAAAGTTTTGGAATATTTTTTAACATAGTCATGAAATTTTATATCAAAGTTATAGGTTTTTTGTTCATAAAGATCATACAAGATAGCTCTACTTTTACGAATCCCAAATGTTGCCCAGTCATTAAATTTAGATTTACCGTTGTTGGCACTGACTTGCTTTAATTTAAAAACTGTATTGAATTCTGTTTGAATAATGTTGAAGAAGTCAGAATAGATTTTGTTCGGGTTCTTTTCATCAAAATCCGGTACTGGCAAACCCATATCTAAGTTTTTCATATACATCGTTTCGTTATACATGTTTTCATATACATTACGTACGTTTGATGAAACGAGTCACGTCCGAAGGTAGCCGTCAATGCTGTAGTAGGTTCCTTTCAACAGCTGGTCTTTCAGTTGTTTTAAAAATAACGCATCACTTTCTAATTGTTTTATTTCAGATGGTAGCGAATTATATATTTTAGGACCCCTAACATTTAGGCATCGTCAGATCTCGCCAGTCTTCTTTTTGGTAAATAGAGTTTGTCTCTTTGTCTGGTGTTTCTCACATTATGTCGGTTATGGACCTAGCTACCTTCAGTATGAACATGCTCGGCAGTGTGAGGATCTTATACTTCCTGAAAAGTTCTTGTGCAGGCCAATCTCGCGGTTTACCTGCAATAAATCTGATTACTCTCTTTTGCATAATAAATGCCTTGTCTCTGTTTGCAGCTGTTGCCCAGAGGTCAATCCCGTAGTTTAGTATGGAGTTGAAGTATCCGTAGTAGGCCAGTTTTATGTTATCTATAGTAAGGCTTGAACCCTGCATGACACGCTGAAGAGAGCCGGGCGCACAAAGCATCGATTTGAGGGGACCAGGTTAGTGAAGAGTCGATAATGAAGCCTACGTACTTTACCTTCTCAACCTGTGGAACGAAAATGCATCAGATCTGTTTAATCAATATTTAGTTGCATTCCATTCGCAGTGAACCAGTTTGAAATTTGAGGCATTACTTGGTTTAGTTTGTTTTTGAACATGCAGTAGTTGTCAGTTGAGACAATGACACAGGTATCATCTGCAAACATCACATACTCAGCTTTACTGGAGGCAGACGTGATGTCATTCACCAGGACTAGAAAAAAAATAGTTGCCCATAACGGATCCCTGCGGCACCGCGCTGTCACCAATCAGCTCCAGCTCAAGGACGTCGCGAACGAAGGTGCTCTGCTTACGGCCGTTCAGAAATGATTCTACTGTTTGGTAGAAGCGTCCTCCGATTCCATAATGCTGTAGTTTTTTTAGTAGAAGAGAGGGATTTAACAGCTCAAAAGCTCGCGACAGGTGAAATATAGCTGAAACCTGTCGCCGATCTTCCAGGTGGGTCATGCTCTACTTACTACGTCACGGGTCGCGTCAGTGGTGGACTTCGCAGGCTGGTATGCGTATCGTTGTTTGTTAAGTATGTTTTTTTATGAAATATTGCATCATTCTATCACCCAGCAAGCGTTCAAATGCCTTGGAGAAAATTGGTATTAATGAGATCGGCCGATAGCATTTAAAGGGCTATAAACTTAAAATGTGATTATTCTAGAGCAACTAAAATCGCTTTATGTGTCTACAAATTGCCAGTTTTAATAAGTGTATCAACTGCATCTATACAATAATTTTAACGACCTCTAATTTCATATAATAGTACATTACGCTACAAGGGAAGTAAGTGAGCTATTACGGAACGAGATGCAATTTGGTGCCCGTGCGAGCTTCGCTCGCAAAGGGCTCTAAGGATCGAGTGCACCCGAGATATTTAGACGCCCGAGCGAGCGAAGCGAGCAAGGGCGGATATAGTTCGAGGGTGCAATAGCAACTTACAACCCGAGAGAAGTATACTATTTTACACCTTTCTTGCGAGGAAAATAAAACACAACAAATAAAATAAAACAATGTAATTTAAATTCATATCAAAAAACTAATGAGGTACCTACATATTAATTTTAATGTGATTTTAATAAAAAGTTGTGTGTGTAATTTCTGAATTAGATATTGGGAAAGTATGTGAATACCTTTCTTTTGATTTATTTGGCAAAAGGTTGTCGATTACATTCTCAGCTTCCATATCCACTTCATCACTTGACATTTTTAATTAGGTAATTAATTTGAGATAAACTTTATCAAACTTCAAATAATATCGATTGAATTACCGCCAATTTTTTATTTTTTTTTGTGTTGGTTGAGTTTTTTACCAAGGAGGTTTGCATAGCTTGAACTGTAAAGTTGTATGAAAATCCATTACATATCAAGCATTGCTTGTTCTGCAAAGTAATTTCAAAATGGAACGTAGTTTTCAATGCAGACAATGAATGAATGACGTAAAGACTAACTTACATTCACTCTTTGAACGTAAGTATACTTACTTACTTAGTAGGTCTTTACGAGTAAGGCAGGTGTAAATAAATAAATGTAGCCCATTTATGTCTTTACTGAAGGGCACAGGCCTTTACCCGGATACGAGTAAGATTAAGACTATTACACCACGCTGGCTCAGTGGGGGTCGAGGGATTTAGCGACCACTACCACGTCGCGATAGTAGCTGGGACCTTCAGCTCAACGTGTAACGATAACGATTGGTACATGGTCAGGGCTCGAACCTGCATCTCCTGTCTGGGAAGCAAGCGTGAAACCCATTAGACCACGGAGCACGGAGCTAGCTAATTTTATATAGTCACCTCTATTTTTATACGTTAGTATAAGTAATTATTGACTTAATCTACTAGGTATGAGTATAGTATACTCATACCTTACTTCCGCCTCTTTGTACCTCCGTGTTAAGCCACAAGTATTGTCTTGGAGGACTGCCGAGAGGATATTCGACCTAAAATCGTCGAAAATCCAGGAAAAACATGCAATTTTTCATGAAAAAAATATATGATTTATCAATTTAGTTGTTGAATAAATAAGTTCTATGACTAATATTGAGGCTAAAATTAGATTTAACTACTGGATAGATGTCAAATGTCTTAAATATGTAAAGAGGCCTACTTACAATAATTACCGCTGAGTTATCAATTTTGATGTTATAATTTTTATCGGTGGCGCTGAGTTATATTTGTTATTGTTGTTTGTGAATTGGCGCTGGATATATGGGTGCTTAGTGGCTATTCTGTTACGGTAGTAAGATGATGAATTAATACTAATAAAAGAAGCTGTTCCATTAACTGCACTTAATAATTTAGTATTTTAATAATAACCCATCATAAAATAAGTGTGTTAGCATATCAGCTAAATCCCTTCTGTTAAACAAGTTTATTAGACTGATTTATAAGCACATGGTTCATAATGTGTAAGGAAATAAAACATTTACCTAACCTAACCTAGGTTAGGTTAGTTATAGGATCGTTCTGAAATGAGTGTACGTTTTATAAGTTGCAATATACGTTACTTGCCAGACGATCCTTGTACTCAAACATCTGATCAAACAAACAACATAAATAGATACGGTTAAACTATACACCCGAGTAGCTTGACAATAAACTGAGAAACCACAGTATCACTTTGCGCCGATGTTTTGTATCCTTATATTTTACTGGACCGTTGTGTCATAAATTTATATCCCCAGACAGTCCAGCCAGACAGAGCTAAGAAGAGTACATACTTCCTACCTAATACTTTAACCCCACACTAGAATTGCTATTCAATTTAACGACTCTGAATATCTAAGTTCGCAGACACAATTTCATTTCATAAATTACCGAACAGAAATACCCACGAGAGTGGATTGAATTTTTGTGCAAATCTTTTATACTGCAATTTGAATGTCTGACATTTAAAGTTTGGATGTGTGTTTTAAACATGAATGGGTGGAGCCGACTCGTCGAGTTTCACTCGTTTTGGTCGATATTCCTCTGGCTTTAAATGTTCGCTTTCAAATAAGCGGTTGGACGAGTGAACACCATTTTCAGTCAGCAGGATCAACATTTGAGCAAATGTTGTAAATTTATGCCTTTTTTGGTTGGTATTAATTTCACCACTTATAAAATAGAGAAAACTGGACTTTTGTTTGCCTTTTTTATTAAGTGCATAATATCACCACTGATATCTAATTTATAATATCCTATCTAGCAAAGTAATAGTAATATAATGGGATATAGATAGTGACTAAGACAACCCATGAAGAGTCGTAAAAACCCCTCCATCAAACCGCACTGAGCCAGCGTGAGAAGTATCGTTTAATCTTCCTCGTATCCGGGTAAAGGCCTGTGCTTCTTGGTGGGTTCAGTAATGGGCTTCATTTATTTATGTTTAATTTATATTTTAAATTCAAAATAAGCAAGGTACGTCATTTCTTTGTAGTAGTAGTTTAGTAAAATTTATTTAATTCAAAATTGTTTTATTTTAGCCAAATAATAATAATAATAATAATAATCTTTATTTCAGGTTACAAAATCCACATCTATAAATACCTTAAGACTAAATATACATACTTTATTAAATAAATACAACTCATTATGATTTTTTTCTCAGGTCTCGCTTCCCTTTGGCGTCGGAAAAGGATGCCCTCCGGTCACGCCGGCACCCGAAGTTTGAATGACAGTAAGTCCTTGGGTCTTTCTGACTCCAAAACCTTAATCTATACGTTCGACTCCGTCAGACCAGACGGTGGATTTTTCTTCAGCCTTTCCAGCATGTGACGGTCATTTTCCTCGAAGGTCATTTTCACGACGATCCTGGAAAGGTATATCTGTGCAGTGGGGGCTGTAGCTTTGAGGCTGCACTCAACGGCGGGGGTGGTGCCACGCTGATTGCCGCTGTATCTGGAGCGGCGCTTCCTGTTTTGGACCAGGATAAGACCTTCAGCTAAAGTTTGTTTATTTATAGGTGTGATATTGTATAGCTTTCCCTCTCTTTCCCTTATTAGTAACGTCCCCTAAAGGCCAGGTAACTTTACATCTTCAAGCTTAAAAAATACACGATGTTGTTGAAAAGCAGATTTAGGTAAGCCTTGTGTTCTCCTGTAGTTGACAGCTACCAATATACTGGGATGTTATGAGGGTATTATATTAAACGAGTTGTTTAATACAACGATGTTTAATGTGAAAAGTAGCATACATTATTAACAAGCTGCAGGTGGTGACGTCACCTCCCTCCAGTTTGTTGTACAATGCTAATTATGTTTAAATATTCCAATATGGTAAATGATAAAAACGAAAACGAAACAAAATTTTCAGTATTTCGTTATTAATATTAGATTTATCAACAATTAGGTTCACTTGCACGGTATTAGGCAAATCGTTTTAGGGTGCTGAATTGAGTTAAATTTGATTTGAATTGTTCGATTCGGAACGCATTTAGGCGCATTTATTGGTGGTGTTAATGGTCTGTGACCGAATATCAGACGCAACTTTTTTTTTAGTGATGAGACGTCAAATTTCCTTCGACGATGGCCGGTTGGTTTTGAGTGCATTAGTGATTGAAATCGCAAAATATGCGAGAATATCGAACGCGAGTTAACATTCTCTGAATAATTTTGAAAACCCCATACAAATTTATATGGAGTTTCCGTATGCCGGGCCTTCGGGCGTAAAAGTAGGCGAGTTACTATTTAACTCAGCTCAACTTTGACAGTCCATACGTAGATATTTAAATAAAGTACGATACGATACGATATAAGGGCTAGTGCTTAGTGCTTTATCTTTCGGGCTTCATAAATTAAAATTGTATGCTCAAAATATAATATTATATCACTATGACACGTGATGTATGTTTTGATCATAGAGTTACTTTGTAACAGTTTCTTGAATCTAAGGTTTTGACAATTTATAAATTAACTACACAAATATCATAAAATCTCAATCATGAGTTCAGAAACCGCAAATGACGACCAGCTTAAAGATAAACAGTTTTGTTAGAACAGATTTCTTATATAATTTATTATACACAAAAGATAGACAATATAAATTCTTCATTTCTTATCTGTGAAAATGTCATTACAACATCGAATTCGATGTTGTTATGAAGAAATGATCTTATTACATTCAAATTATGAACAAGTCTGAAAAACAAAGCAGTGTGATTTGAACTCAATTATAATATCAGTCGATATAATTATAATATAGTCGTTCAGGGTACTATTACCTGTCTAATAAAACAAAAAACGAGTAAGTACAGCGTTAGCGTATAATACATGCAACACAGTTGTAAAATCAGTTGATTGAAACAGATTGCGAAGATAATGGAAAGACCTGGTAACCTTCATATTTTCCATCAGAATATAAAGGGTCTTTCCATCAAAGCACTAGAATTAGAATTGTTTTTAGAATTGAGTAAAGTCGATATTATGTGTATATACATAGTCAGGTCATAAGTTCTGTCACATGTGCAATATGAAATAATTTAGACATGTTTATTATTTATGTAAACATTTATATATCAAAATGAACTTAATAAAACATAGATTCTTATGGTAATAAAGTTTATTCAAAATGAACCCCGCGATTTTGAATACAGGCCTTTATTCTGCGCGGCCAGTCTTCTATCGCAGCACGAACGAGGTCCATGTCAATATCGGCGGCTGCCTTAATCAAGGATGCCTTGAGTGACTCCAAATCAGGATGAGGCTTTGAGCAGGCCTTTTCCTCCAAGTGTTGCCATATCTTATAATCTAACGGACTCAAATCTGGACTGGAGGAGGGCCAGTCTTCGTGCCGGATGAAGTCGATTTCACGCGCCGCCAGCCAGTCTTGTGTGCTTTTCGCTCTATGAGCTGGCGCAGAATCTTGTTGGAATACCCAGTGCCTGTTATTAAACATGGTATGAGAAACAGGTTCCACAAGGTTCTTGAGGACTGTATTTTGATACACAACTGCATTCGTTTTTACGCCTTTCTCACAAAATGTACCTCAGTTAAGCCCCAATAAAAGACTCCCAACCAAACCATGAGCGAGGATGGAAAATGACCTCGTTGGACACGCGGAATACGGTTGCTCGCTTCTTCACTGCTGTGTGCGTACACCTTATCATTTTGTTTGTTGTAGCTCTCTTCCACGGTAAAAATTTTTTCATCCGAAAAAAGAATTTCCCGATGCTTTTTTCCCGCGTACCGCTTCAACAAAGCGCGGCATCTCTTCAGTCTCAGGTCCATTAAACGAGCGTCCAAACGATGTCCTGTATTTCTTCGATATGCCCTAAGCCCTAAGTCATCATTTAACACCCTTTTCACCGTGGTCCTGCTTAACCCCATCTGAAGGGCCAACAGTTTCTGCTTACGCATGGGATTTCTTTGAATTCGCGCCTTCACAGCTTTTATCACTGCTGGAGTCCTAACAGAGCGAGGGCGACCACTTCTTGACCTGTCATCTACACTAGAGTCTTCATTGTATCGTTTTATGGTACGATAAACGAATCTTTTGGTTATATTCAAATTTTTCAGTAAGTCGAAAATCTGAATTGGCACGTAACCGCAACGATGCAACGCAATAACTGCGACACGGTCTTCTTTAAGTGTCCACTCCATATTTAAAAATGAGGAAAATTCTAAAAAGTACACATTTTTATTTTCATGAAAAATTAGAAATTCGAATTCAATAAACTTTTTTGTGGCCAGCGTTCTAAATTCAAATATTTTTATTGTGTGACAGAACTTATGACCTAACTGTCTATATTATTATTAGAAAAATTCTATGTTACAATCTATTAAGAATTATATTGCTAATTATTTTAATAGTAATAAAACTATCCACGGCGGGACATCAATTTACGTTGGGAATAATTGCCAATTTAAGGAGAGAAAAGACATTGTGTCGTTGTTTATTTTACGGACTATAGAGTTATCATGTGTAGAGCTGGAGCAACATATAGTTGTTTGTGTATACCTACCCCCCATCAGCTGATTTTAAAGTGTTTAAGTCTATTATGGAAGAAGTTCTTAGAATCTTTCATAAATCTTTCAATACTTCAAATACCTAGTTGTTTGTGGCGATTTTAATGTTTTATCTACACACGTATCATAAGCCCTCTTTACTGCGTTCAATAACCGCACGTTACGATCAGCATTATGTTAAACTACTTGGTAAAAACTCGTTTCGTATCTGGAAAACTACACATAATGGTCATTATGTGTAGTTTTTCTACATATAATGACATTCAAATTTCGAACGCCGACGCCCACCCGCTTGCCGTCCCTAGTTTGTCTGTGAAGTTGGTACTGACATTCAAATTTCGAACGCCGACGCCCGTCTGCGTGAAGTTGGTACTAAAGAACAAGCTAAACAATTGCAGAACCACAATGCCGGTCAAACATGCGGTTTCTGAACACATCAAACAGAGCTTATGATATGTGTGTAGATAAACTAGTGTATGTAACTGTACATAATTAGGCATTAAAACTCTCGAGTGATATTATTATGAAACTCGCATTCGGCTCGTTTCATAAACCCACTCTCGAGTTTTAATGCCCTCCATTATGCAGCAGTCACATAAACTACTATTACATACTGGATAAGTGTCCGTTAAGTGATAAATTATTAAATTTGTTTTTTGTGATTTGATTTAAAAAATATTTTTAATCAGCCAACAAGAATTACAACCTCATCTGCAACGTGCTAAGACATTTATTTTTTGTAACTGTGAACTTCAAAGCATGGCTATATGTGGCAAACTTAGCTCGGATCATTGTGGAAAAAGTGTTGTGTTCCCATTAAAATTGAATAAAAACTCTCAGGAGTTTACTTACAGACACATTACTATCAACCGTATGGGATAGTTTTCGATAAGCAACTTCATTATTTACCGTTTGTTGAGAGTCCAGATGACCTTTGCAATTCCTTATTCAAAATGATTAAGAAAAAGATTAATGATATATAAAAATTAAAAACATGTAGAGGTAGTATCAAGGCAAAATTTGATAACTGGGCTGCAACCGGTATTTATAAAAGCAGGAACAAATTGTATGATTTATAGTCACAAAGATGCCCATGATATAAATAGAGTACATAAAACAATATTCAAAGACATTCGAATCTGTTGGAAAGTCCCTTTACCTGAGTAGGAAAATTAAGCAAGCTGAAGACAAAATTTAAACAACATGGGAAATTAATACCGAAACTGGCAAAATCAAACCTCGGGACCAGAAATTTGTTCTAAATTTCGACCATAAACTAATGTGTAATGATCGCGAAGTAGCCAAAGCATTTGAAGATTTCTTTAACAAAATACCAATCGTTACTACCCAGTCCTTAGATTCATCCAAGGCGGAGGCTGCGTCCATACTATTAAATAATGTTGATAAGTGTGATGATATATTTGAATTCACACATATTGATGTAGACCCGATAGTTAAGGCATTTAAATTGCTTACTATTAAAAACACTGAGGATGTTTGGGGAATATCAACAAAAAAATAACTTGTATTATTGATTCAATTGCTCCATACCTGGTTATTATTTTTAACAAGGTATTTTTAATACATAAAGGAGATTTTCCTGACGTAATGAAAAATAGTAAACAGATTCCTTTACATAAGTCTGGCAATAAGAATGATCCGAATAACTCAAGTCCAACATAAATACTTACCGCCCTAAGTAAAATATTTAAAAAAAAAACTAGATACAGTTATTGACACATTTTAATATAAACAGACTGTTCCATAGTGGGCAATATGTCTTCACTAAAGGGCGTTCCACTACAGATGCAGGTATAACATTCTTAAAGCATATCTTTAATGCTTGGGAGAAGTCACAAGATGCAATTGAAGTCTTCTGTGATCTTTCCAAAGCATTTGATTGCGTTAGTCACGAAACATTAATTTGTAAACTCCAGCATTACGGAGTTCAGGGCAAAGCTCTCGAACTTGTCTTCTCTTATCTAAGTAATATAATCCAGAAAATTGATATGAATGGAGAGATGTCATCTGGATCTCTCATCTTAATGGGTTCAATATTGGGCTCATTTTTGTTTTTGGTGTATATTAATGATCTTGTCTTTTTTGTAAAAAAATACTTATCTGATATTGTTTTGTTTGCTGATGATACTTCACTTATTTTTAAGATTGACAGAAACCAGAACAATTTTGACGATGTTAACAAATCAATCACGCTAGTTCTTGAGTACTTTACTACCAATAATTTTGTGTTAAATAATTTAAAAAAAAATGTGTGAAATTATCGCCACCCAATTTGAGAGGGAATCACGATTTAAGTATCTTAATGAATAACGAGCCTTTAGACCTAACAGTCCACTAAATTTTTGGGTATTAATCTAGATTCATAATTGCAGTGGGGTCCTCACACATCGTCTATAGCTGGAAGATTGAGCTCTGCAGCTTTTGCTGTACAAAAAATAAGATAGTTTACTGATGAAGCCACTGTAAGGTTAGCATATTTCAGTCGTTTTCACAGTATTATGTCTGCATAAGAGAGTAATTCGTTCCATATATAATATTAAATGCCGCGATTCTCACCGAGAACAATTTAAGGAGATAAATATTCTTACAATGGCTCATCAATACTTATATGAAAACTTATTGTACGTTCGGAAATATATTAAAAATTGCGATATTCATAATTTTCATAATTCATAATTCTTTATTGCACACACATATTCAATTTAAAAGGTTACATTAGGAGAAATCATATGTACAAAGGCGAGCTTATCTCTAAAAAGAAATTTCTTCCAGCAAACCAAGGCATGAAAGGGAAATGTATCATGAAAGGGTAGGCAGTGTACAATATCTAATATCTAATTTATACTAAAATACATATAATATAAAATACGGAAAATAAAATACTTATATACTAGACTACTAAATACAATACATACATATACCTGCAAATATAGTTTATATATTATAATGATATACATACTATAACTCTCACGAAAGAGAGAGGAAGTGCTCTTTTACCCGGTTTTTGAAAGAGACAATAGTGGGACTGTCTCTTGTAGTGCAAGGTAGTGCGTTCCACAGTCGAACCGCCTGCAGCCTGAATGAGTGCTCATATGCCGAGGTGTTATGCCTTGGAGTGGCTAAGAGTGAGACCGTGTGAGATCTCCGGTGCCGATCTCCTGAAAAGAGATACTCAAAGCGGTCTCGAAGGTAGTTGGGGTAGCGCGGATTTTTCAATGTATTGAAAAGATAAGAGAGAATATGAGTGTCTCGGCGACGACGAATTGGAAGCCACCCCAACTCTTTGCGATATTGCGAAACATGGTCGAATTTGCGCAACCCGAAGATAAACCGAATCCCAAGATTCTGAAGTCGTTCGAGTTTGTTCAGTAGATCTTCGTTCGTGCTCGCCCAACAGACATCAGCGTAGTCGATTAGCAGCAGAAGAAGGGACTGAGCAAGGGTGATTTTGGTCTGCCGTGGCAAGAAGTACTGCAAACGCCTGAGGGAGTGAAAAGATGCAAAGACCCGTCTGCTGACCTCGCTGACATGTGGAGACCAAGACAGCAGGTTGTCAAAAATAACCCCAAAGTTTTTCGCCTGATCTGTATACTCTATTGTGATGCCATTATATAACACAGGAACAATATGTTTTTGTATCAAGGAAAGCGTGTGCCCGGATCCTAAAAGCATGGCTTGTGATTTGGTCGGGTTTACCAACAGCCCGTATGATAAGGCCCAGGTCATTCCTCGATTCATATTCTCGAGGTCAGCATTCAGTGCCTCCACGGTTGAGGCTACATCGCAGGGGCAAAAGTGGCGATAAATTTGGAGATCATCTGCGTACAGATGATACGAAGAAGAGATAACGTCGGAGATAGAGTTGATGAAGACTGAAAATAGAAGAGGAGAGATAATACCACCTTGAGGCACTCCTGAGGAAAGATCACACCATTGAGTTTCAGTTTCTTCAGACTTAATGCGTTGCTGACAACCTCTCAGGTATGAGTGGAACCAGTTAACAGCATGGACGGAGACAATCAGTGAGCTCAATATAGCGACCAGAATGTCAAAATCGACGCAGTTAAAGGCATTGCTGAAGTCAAGCAGGGCTAGGACGGTGACCAACTTCTGATCCATGGCTAGCTGTATGTCATCGCTGACTTTTAAGAGTGCTGTGGTAGTACTATTGCCCTGTTCAACATAAGAAATAAAAATAAACTGAATGTACCCAGATTTCGGTTGCAGAAGCTGAATGGTTCATTTATGGGGAACTGTATATGATTTTATAAAAAGTTATCACAGGGAATCGATCAATGAGGTTTTTTCTCAGAAAATACCGATAGATGGCGCTGTGTACGTTACTTTTCGAGGTCAGTGCCACGTGGACCGTACATTTTCATTTTGATATCTAACCTGGACGCATAAAGGTGTCGTCATTACGGCGCTATTTGCATATCAGCGAGGTGACATTTTACTCGGCCGGGTTATATTATACGGTCCACACTACACAGACCGACTAGAGAATGACGCCCCCGCCGTCGGCCGTAAGAAGTTCGATGACTCTGGCAAATGATATTGTCAGGGGTAGAAGAAGGCTGATTCAGGACAGTTACATAACCTAGTTATGTTTTTCGATAGCTCCTGAGCCTAAGTCTAAAACAAAGAGTTATGAAGGATAAATGCGATCCACCACTTGTTGTATAGATAGAGCAATTCACTTACCTTAGACGCTCCCACCACCAGCTCCGAAGGTGAAGACCAGGTGAACCGTGCACGGCACAGATTTAGGGCGACGATGATGGAGGGAATAAGAAGTTGGGCTTCATCCTTCGGACTCCTGGTCAACCCGAGCAAGTCCTAGGCCATGATAATAGGTACTAGACATTCTCTTAACTTGTTGCAACAACATCCCATTCCATCTGTCACTTTTAATGGTACCACAATCGTATATAGCGATAAAGTTAAAAACCTGGGTCTAATCTTCGACAACCAGTTGTCCTGGTCATCGCATGCCAATGAGGTAAGTCGCCGAGTATTTTCTACTTTTCACTCTCTCAGGAGACTTCAGTACTTTTTGCCTCGACATACCAAAATCACTCTTGCTCAATCTCTCATTCTACCCCTCATCGATTACGTTGATGTCTGCTGGGTCAGTGCTAACGAAGAACTACTGAACAAACTCGAACGACTTCAAAATCTCGGGATTCGGTTTATCTTCAGGCTGCGCAAATACGACCATGTGTCACAACATCGCAGGGAGTTGAAGTGGCTGCCGATTCGTCTTCGTCGGGATTCACACATCCTCAATTTCCTCTACAACATTTTACGTAATCCACGCTACCCAACTTTCTTACGAGACAGTTTTCAATTTCTTTCTTCAAGCAGACCTCGGAGAACTCACGCAGTTTCCATGCTCACAACTCCACAGCATAACACCGCTTTCTATGAGAACGGGTTT
Organism: Argyresthia goedartella; assembly: GCA_949825045.1. Taxonomy (NCBI): domain Eukaryota; kingdom Metazoa; phylum Arthropoda; class Insecta; order Lepidoptera; family Argyresthiidae; genus Argyresthia; species Argyresthia goedartella. Next base: position 22,361,352 of record OX463810.1, read on the forward strand.
AGAGCCCGGGCCATTCGGTTGTGGAATGCACTCCCCTGCACCATCAGGGACAGTCCTGATCTGAATATCTTTAAAAGTCGTGTGAAGAAGCATTACCTCTCCCTTTAGAGTTATAGGTAGTATGCATGTAAGTATGTATTAGTATAGTGTATAAAATAGTATTTGTAGTATATAATAAGTATTTAGTATATTATTATAGTTATTATTTTATTTATTTTATTTATTATTTTATATATTGTACACATAGGTCTACCCCTGCTCAACCATCAACTTTTCCCTTGTTTGCCTGGTTTGCTGGAAGAGATCTCTTATTAGAGATAAGCTCGCCTTTGTACACTTTTTTTATGTAACTCTTGTTTTTTTGTATGATTTGTGTGCAATAAAGAAATTATGAAATTATGATGATGAAAGTCCAGAATAACGTCCAAATGGCGGTTGGCAAGACACTAACCCAGCTGGGAATTACACGCACGGCGAGAAATATCACAGCTATTTGAGGCAGATTTGGTAGTTACATACGATGCAGTACCAACGATGTCTTCCTCATAGGAGAGTAGGTCCGTAACTGAAGTGTGCCCCTCGCCTCGGCGGACAGGTCATACATATCGAAAACTGGGAGGTAGTTGCATATTAAAATGAGTGAATTTTATTTTCTACCCACACATAACGGCAAGATCGCACAGATATGTTCTGTTAACTTTGTTGTTTTCTCTTGACTGAGTGATCCTCCTGACGCTACTCCCATTACAATGTAATGCACCGTTCTTGAGAAAATTAACTTTTTGTAACCTTATTTTTGAGGTTTCAATTTTTGAGGTTATGTTTACATAACTTCGCTACGAAAGTGACCTATTTCGCAATATTATTTCAATTGCCTTAGCTCCGGCTACTAGGGCTCATAAAAAGGCAAGTATTTAATCGCACATCAAAATTACTGATTTCCACAGCAAAAAAGGATCAGCAAAAACACTTTTTTTGTTTAAAGTATTTTTGTTGTTCTTACATGTTCAACCTTATACGAAGAATAAAGGGGGCTTCGCTTCGCTCACCCCTTTTACCCTTCACCTAAGCTACCGCAGTATTTTGCCCTCAATACCCATTTGTACATTTCGTTATCGCTTTTTATCTGATTTGAGGTTAGAAACAATTTTTATTTAAACTCTATAAATATGCATTACCTTGTAATAAGATTGGTATTGTTATAATCGGGGAGCCAGCCCCTACCGGATTTAACCCCTTTTACTTCCCTTCTCCTGCGAAACAATTCTAGACCCAAGCCGAATTTTCCTTATCAGATCGTGAGCTCCGGCTGGTAGGTTTCTCTGACACAAATAATATCTCTTATGTATGTGGAACTGGATTCCAAGGAATATATGAAGGTACTGCATGTTTTTTCAAGGTGTTTTTATAATCTGGAAAAACAATAAGACATTATTTTTCTGGGAGGTGCTTATTGTTGCATTGCATATTTTATGTATATTTTATTTATGCGAGCGAACATGTCAGCCGTCAGCCAGAGAGCGCAACTACATCAGAGCCAGAGGTATGTTATTTTTTGTAGCTTCTATGATGATGATCTAGCTATCTATATATAGATGATGTAGATCTAGAGTACCTTATGCCATAAAAAGTCCACAAACTTACGGGGCTGGTAGTATGAATCCATGTTATTGGAGTTTTTGAAATATAATGGGCATATTTGAATGCAATGTCTGTTTTGAAATGTCTTCCTTAGTTTCACTGCTTTTATCCAAAGAGATCTTTGAGGTTCTTGTTTTGGAAAGCTATGACACCCATTATTCTTGCATCCAAGCACAACACAAACACGACCCATCTTCTTTTTGTCGGTGTCCACTGACCAGAAGGTGTCCATCCAGCCAGAACAGTTATTTAATTTAAACGTAAAATTTGAGTCCAGTCTTCCAATTTGAACAAAACTTGAACGACGACGTCTTTCGTTCCCAAAGATATCACTCGGAAAAAAGCCCACGGTATTCCCCATTCAATTCACAGATTAAAATCTCACCATAAAGCACTGCAAGTATTGCTCTGTGGTCTGCACCTCAGGTCTGCACAATGGCAATCTAAGTCTATGCGAGAAAAAAAAGTGATTTGCCCAGCGCCATCTGTTGGATTTTGCGGAAGCAGTGCTCAGAAAATACCTTATTACCAATGCCAAGGTTTGAAACATTTATTAAGGCTAATCTCATAAAGAAAGCCTATCACACTGTAAATGACTATGTGTTAAAGACTGCATGGCCTCAACACCCCAAGCTCCATTATAATGATAATAATAATTGACGTATTTTTTACAAATGCAATCATATAATTTAATAGTCTGGTAATAAAATTAAGTATACAAAAGTGGTATGTGACACATAACAATTTATCAGTTTTAACGTAGAATACAAGTCAGTTGCCAAGAAACCAGAGTTTATGGTCATGCTCACAAAAATGTCTTAGCTTGCGGCGGCTCTGTGTAGCGGGCGGCTGGTGTACAAATCATACTCGTGAACGGGTGCTGCCTGGGGGGACTGGTCCAGTCTGGTTTCTCATAAGTTATAACAGTCAATCCATTACAGCTTTTCTTTGTTCTTATTTATTTATTTTATTAGGTTGTTATTGTGAGACATCTTATTGGCAGTTATAGATACGATGTTATAATATTAATATTAAAATAAATAATATTGTCATTAGATTAGATTATTTGTATATTGTATGTGCCGGCACGTACGCCCGCCACAGATATGGGGAAAAATCTCATCACGTACTTTGTCTTATGCACGTCATTAATAACATGTACCAACTAACGGCCTTACTAATAAAAGAAGTTATGCACGGTTTAAATTACGCAGTGTTTTGTTTTGCTTTGACATTTGACATTTACTCGACGTATGAAAAGGACAAAACACTGAATAAGTTAAACCGTGAATAACTTTTTTTATTAGTAAGGCCGCTAGTATATAAGCTAGAATTTCCTATAATAAATTAGTCTAGTATTTGCGCGCATCTCAAGCCTTTTACTTTACTCCCGAAGATGTCGTTCTCCTTACAATTGCCTCATGGCAAAGTGGTGACCCGACTTCTGAACATCAGCAACCTTTGGTAATAGCAGCATGGACCCAGCCGCGAAGAAAACTCCGTGTGCTGCCACCTTAGAAGTGCAAGCAAGAAGCACTTCGTCTAAGATCACCGAGCCCCGACTTCGGTTTGCATACTTATTTCAAACCACGCTGCAGAACTCCATAATCAAGACCCCACCCAAACCAAGACGACATCAAGCAAGCCATGATCGGACCAGATTTGAAAACGGACCAGAAGCCAAAAGATAAATAATTTCAACTGAAGAATTCCCGCATCGAACTCAAGATACCGCAAGAACAATGAACCGATAGCCAGCTGATTGCTGATTTATCAAAATGGAGCTCGCACCAGCAGAAACGAACGCGTCGGCAAATTCATTCACAGCAAGCAGCTTTTCAAGTTCAAGACACAGGAAGCCGTTCCAGCCCCCAGAAGAGTATTGAAACATCATCGATATACCTAATTCAACGAATATTGAAATCATCCAGGAAGAACATCGCACGAAGAATAATCAAATCACTGAAGAGAGAGAGAGAGATATATGTATATATATATATAAACGATTGGTGTACAAGATGTGCCCTATGTTGCCAAATCCCAAGGTTCTTAAGCACACAAATTTCATCAATCGACAACTTAATATTCACTCAAGAGTGAAGAGCACGCACGTACATATGACGTACGAGATCATGGACTGCCTACAGCCAAGGTTACAGATTTAATGCTGACGCTGATTCAGCACAATCATCCTTGTGTAGATACGGTCGCAATTATAAACAAACAGTGATTACAACTTCAACGACGTGCGACGTAAATTGACTCATCGATTTCCGTAAAACATGGGCGGCTGCAGCATCAGACGACTCTCCTGCGGATCTTTTCCACTTTTACTAACCGCGAAGCCCCATTTTCCTAGTGTTTTTCTGTTTTCCAGTTTTTAGTTTATTTTATGTAGTGTGCGGCCAGATACAAGACTTGCATGTAGGTAAATATTAAGTAATTTACTGTTAACGCTGAATTATTATGTTACTTTTCTGATATGTATTAGGTACTAACCTATGTCTTTTAATTTATTGCGTTTGATTAGTCAGTAGTAATTCTTTAAACTTATGTAGAATTCTCATAACCGTGGTTCCTTTATTTTTCTAATTCGTGTAAGATTTACCTTTAGATTAAGTTAAAGTATGCACAATTAAGATCCAATTTATGTTTATTAAAATCCTACTAGTTATTATTGCAGTTGATATAAGTTTGTTATGGTATACACATTTTTAAAGTTATTTTGATTCATTTAAGGTTATTGTTTGATTCTAACTTAGATTTTTGTTCATTGTTATAACTACATTCATTTATTTTTTTCCCTAAAGGGGGGAGTATCTGTGCCGGCACTTACGCCCGCCACAGATATGCGGAAATATCTCATCACGTACTATGTCTTATGCACGTCATTAATAACATGTACCAACCTAGTATACAAGCTAGAATTTCCTATAATAAATTAGTCTAGTATTTGCACGCATCTCAAGCCTTTTACTTTACTCCCGAAGATGTCGCTCTCCTTATAATTGCCTCTGGCAAATTGTACATTTTTAATAACAAAAAAAATTACATCCCCGTAAAGTTTTTGGTGCTATATTCTCTGGCCGACGTATTTTCGAAGCACTAGTAGACTTAATGGAGTCTCTTTTCATTAGTTTAGTTGATCATATTTGATTTATTTTTTGTTTTTATTCATATATATGAGAGTTAAGTAAGTGTTTGACTTATAAAAGTGCATTATTTTTGCCTATTTGCAATAAAAGATTTGAGTTTTGATATTTTGAGCTTTGAATACGAGGGTAGATAAAGCAGTGTCATTATGTAACAGTCACATAAACTAATATTTTTGTCATTTTAATTGTTAGAATTATCAACCTTAATGCATTAGGAGTGTGTACCGAAATTTCAACGAAATGGGTACGGGAATTAACTACCCTTACCGGGAGACTGTACCTTACCTAATATAAATTCCTGATATTTTGCACATAAAGTAAGTAAATTGCGCTATTATCTTCTTAAAAAAAAGTTTATGGAAAAACATTAGCTTTACCCACAGGCTTACCAAATAATTAAGGAAAGAAGAAAGAGACCATGGAGAGGCGTTGCTCGGGCGAATCTATTTCTATGCTAATTCAGGGATCACCGGTGCAGATACGAAATTCTGTCACTCATTGCGGTTTTGAGATAACTCGGTGCGGGTAAAACCAAGGTGAAACTAGTTTGCTTCAGCCAAATGAAGATCATACGCCGCTATATTAAACTACACAGCGATAAATCTATGTGTAGGAGATCGATCCGGAGCAGTTTACCTACGATAGGATTAAGTGCGTGTAACTACTCTCAAGTACGTATACTTCTACGTAACTGCGTTGTATTAGGTTTCACTAGGGAAACTCAATTTTGCATTAGTAGAGCAATGTCTTGAATAAGCATTAACTTCGTTGATATGGAATTCCCCTTATACGTCTCAATGCCGACTTCCTTCGGTCTAACGTCCCAGTTGAATTGAATACTCCTTCCGGTTTTGTGTCGGGGGAAATGTACTGATATGGGGCATTAGCAGAATACGTCAGTTTAATTTCGTAAAGATGATTAAGGGAATCAGTGGCTTATATTTCTATCAGGCGATAAGCTAGCAACTTACCACTGATGGGTCTCTCATTTTCACAGACCGAATTTTGATGAACGCGACTGTGGATTCCTTAAGTGCTCTTACAGCTCTGGCTATGCCTTATTAGGGAGATAGCCATAAGGTTGATAGCATTTCTATAGTACACGCATTTATACTAGGCCAGTTCAACGCACGACAGTCATTTCGACATCTTAAAATATATTAAAAACCAATTTGACTCAACGTCTTCTGTACGACTTAAATTGACTTTTAACGACCACGTCAGGAATTTGCGTCCTTATCGTGGTTCCGAGGCATGATAAATTTTACGTGCGGGACCGAAGGGCATCGATAAAAGCAAGAAATTCAAGCCACGTCGTCTGCGTTGTAAAAGACATAGGTTTAATATCCTTTAAAACAAGTAGTTTGAGCTGGGAAATGCAATGAAGGGTTTTCTGATACCTAGATTATTAAAAACAAAGAATGCTTCTTTTTCTCTTCTTTTTAGTAAATAGGATAAAACTCCTGCGCCTTCGCAATGAAAGCATGTTTTTGTGCATTAAATTTTACGGAATGGGTGATGCAGCTAGCCTGAATATTAATTCAGGGGGTCACTACAATGTCTTATGCCGATTCGGTTTAGGAACTTAATCGGAACCTCAAAATTAGTCCTGGTGTTAGGTTAATAAAGCCCATTATGGCGTTCCAATAGGAATGGAAATAGTTGCCGTGGTGATGTTATTGCTTTGAACCTAATCTCAATCGCTATAAAGAATGTGCGGGAAACACTAAAATTTACTCGTCACAGCAACATCTTTGTGTGCAAACAGTCTTAAGCTTGGAATGTCCCTCATTATTGCCACAGGGGCAGTTGTCGTAAGACTCGTAAGCATCCCAAGACAGCTGTTCTTATTCGATCTAAGAATCGAAGGACAGAGTTAATCGAGTTTTAGCCACAGTTGAATTGAGAGTTATTTTCATCTCTAGAGAATAGCGTTGCGCTTGATTATGTATAGAAGTGGCAAATATAGAGAGATGTGTTGAATGCCATATTCGTCAAAAACTAATGCTATTTGCGATTTATAATATTGGTAATAAGTGACTAGGAGAAAATAAATTGTTCCTTAGCGCTAATATATTATGTAATTTAGCTGCAACTTTCACCTAAAATATAAATTACGTACTAGACTGAATGTAGTTTTTCACCCCACAAGCTGAAATTTAATAAAGTTCACTTTGAGACAAGTGCAGTATACTTTTAATATTTAAGTGTCTGGGTAACGTGATGCTCGTAGTTTTATAAGAGGTTATTTTTGTCGAGGGGAAGGGAGCTGTCAAAAGCAATAATGTGGGGCCTACTACTGACAATGGGGTCAATCCTTTAGGCGGCAAGACGAAATTGTATTTGAAGGATTAGCACGAACATTTGACGCATCTCTTGCTAGATATTGTAGGGTTTTCCCTACTCTATCCGCTACCTACTAAAACTCACCTGCAGGATTTCAACAAACACTGAAAATACAAATGTCGCTCTACTCGTATTTTACTCAAAGCTCAAGTTCCTGAGGTACCATCTTTTGATCGATAGTCCAACCATAAAAAAAGGTTACGTTATTAGAACTTGTATTGATTTCCTTCACTTAATTTTTGATAACATGAGTTTGTTGTGAATTGATTGGCAGCTGCCACTACTCGCCTGCCTGTTCTGACCAGCACGCCAGACGGGTGCTGCGCCTCCTGGTCACTGCTGCCACTACTGGCCAATCATAGAGTCTCTCCCAGGGTCAGGGTATTTGCTTAGGGTCATGTACATATATAGTGTTAGGTTGGGCTTGGTTATGAAAGATTTAGTAACATAAAAATAACTCTTTCTACTGTCTCCCTTTCATTTCTTGTCTTTTAGAACCTCCATCCTGAATTTTTATCTTCTTCTAAATTTCTCTAAGCTTCAGTTACAGAGGGTTATTCTTAACAATCCCTGTAACTTGACAATATAAGCTCGCCTTAGTAAATTTATAGATTTCCTGTATTTTTTGTTGTGTGCACTGAAGAAATTACTAATCGAAAAAGTAAGCGAGTTGAGATAATAGTAGTAAATGTGACTGATACATAATGAAGGGCATTAAACGCGAGTGTGGGTTTATGAATAGAGCCGAAGGTGAGTTTCATAATAATATCACGCGAGAGTTTTAATGCCTAATTATGTACAGTTACATACACTAGTTTATCTACACACATATCATAAGCTCTCTTTGATGTGTTCAGGAACCGCATGTTCGACCGGCATTGTGGCATTGATCATTGCTCCGCACTGGTTTAGCTTGTTCAGTAGTACCAACTTCACAGACAAACTAGAGGCGGCACGCGGGCGGGCGGCGGTGTTCGAAATTTGAATTTCATAATACGTCGAAATATTGATACATTATAGTAATAATATATCAATATTCAGATAAAAAATGTTTTTTACCAAGTATTATATCACAATGCTGGTCATAACGTGCGGTTTTTGGACGCAGTAAAGAGAGTTTATGATACGTATGTAAATAAAAATTTATTTGTTTATCCTCTATTCATCACATTCATGACGTTTAATTAGCCGACCACATTACAGGGAATGATAGTACACGTCATTATGAACAACTTTCCCCAAGAAACATATGGTGACAAAAAAATATATTTGGTCCCCCATAGCAACTTGTAATAAGCTGATCGGCTCAAAGTACTGAGTGACAAATATTTTTTTCCATTTGTTTCTTGGGGAAAATTATTCATAATGATGGGTACCATCATTCCCCAAAATACGATCAGCTAATTAAATGTCACCTTGTATACTTACACTATACGTAACTTTTCGTGCTTGCTTCACTGAAAAGTATCTCTACGCTCAAACAAGGGGCAATGAGGTCAAACCACGCTTGCTGGATGCATGTTGTTGCATGTTGACGACCCGAATGGCCGAGTCGGCAGTGACGCTGCCCACGAAACCAAGGGTCCCGGGTTCGAGTCCCGGTGGGGGCAAATGTTTGTTTGACGAGAACGGATGTTTGTACCCTAGTCATGGTTGTTTATCTATCTAAGTATAATATTTATCTATATAAGTATAAATATCGTTGTCTAGTACCCAAGATACAGGGAATCCTAGTTTGGGGCTAGATCAATGTGTGTAAAAGGTGTCCAAGGTATTATGTCAAAAAAGTTTGATGTGGTTCTGGCTTTGCACGTTTTGTACCAGATGCGATCAGCCATTTATTTTTTTTCAAAATGGCAGCCATGCATAAAACTCTCAGATATCGACAGATCACATAAATACAAACATCAAGTGAAGATGGGCAAAATCTCGCAAAGCGTCACGTTTCCGAGTTTTGAGCGTCAAAGCTGTAAAGTGGCGCCACGTGTTTTTTTTCGTTTTTAAAGTTTTGATATTTGTAGATAAATAAAGGTAACTTCCAAAATAAAATTTATATAATACTAGTTTTTGTGCGCTTTTTCACCTAATGTTATTCCAACGGGAATGCTCATGATTACACTACAAACGTTTTCTGCTCGACTGAACGCTGAATTTCATTAAATGAAATAATCCTCTCTAAAATCTCTCTGTCGTGGTAGTTAGGTATTTCTCAGTAGTGGTATTTGCTCTGCAGATTTGAAGAAATCTACTAAAAGTCCCGGAAACAAACTATGCACCGTCAATTAGATTAACAAACAAGGCTCTGGCGAACCACTCACCAAGACGCACTGCAGCGTGGTGTTTAATGTCTAAAACCCCTCTTCAGGAGGTACTTATTATGAAAGACCCGGCCCTCAGTCCCCGGCAGTCCCGCTATTCCTAGCTCCGGCAGCGCTCAGGTTACGGCGGGGCAGAGGGTGCTAAGAATCTCCGGTAGAGATCCGTGTAGGAAGCACGAATAATTTCGCGTCGAAAAAATATGCGAATCGAACTGGTAGTGACTCTTATGTATAAAAACATAAGGTTCAATTTATCTGAACTCGAACACTTTTTCACTCTGGTAATTATTCCTGCTTGAGCCACCGGCTGCCAACATACGATGACTTTCATTCAATTCACGGACTTTGAAAGAAGATTATAGCCTCACGGAATTATTGGAATAATTAGAACAAATTAAATGGGATGCTGTCGGCTTGTTTCAGGTTAGACGTAGGGGCGAAGATCTGACACGACGAGAAAGTGTGGTAACAAGTTATGTGGCCACACTTTCTACCACAGAGGCCATGAGGATTCGTCGAGGAAATAGAGAAAGCACTAAATGAGAATTCCTGTTTTTACTCTACTATGATAGGTTATTTCAATGCCAAAATCGGCCCACCACTGGAACAGAAAACTCTGTGGGGCAATATCTACTTTGGACACAGTTTATCTTTTGGCAAACACTCACAAGTGAAGGAAATCTCGAGACGCATCACGCTTGGATGGGCTGCTTTGGGCAAACTGGAAGACGTCTTAAAGTCTAGGATTCCCCAATGCCTCAAAACTAAGGTGTTCAACCTTGTGTTCTGCCTATCCTCATTAACGAATCCGAGACATAGCCGCTCACAAAGGAATACATACGCAAAATCAGAGTAGCACAAAAGGCAATGCTTTGCTCAGAATCTCCCATCTCAACCGCATACCCAACGTGGAGATACGACGACGAACCAAGGTCGTAGACATGGGTAAGTGGATCGCGAGGTTTAAGTGAAGATGGGCGGGTCACTTGGCCAAGAGAGAAGACGGAAGGTGGACAAAAGCAGTAAAGGAATGGTAGCCAAGAACGCAACTCGACCAAGGGGCAGACCACCCGCCTGGTGGTCGGATCATCTTACCTACTTTGCTAGGAGCCAGTGGATGAGCATATTGCAGGGCCGCGTCAAGTGGCGTGCTGAAGAGGAGGCTTATACTCAACAGTGGGTGCCGGAGGCTGAATAGATAGATAAATAGATGAGTGTGTAAACTCGATTTGAAATTAATTGGTTTCTTGTGTTCTGGATGGTTCCTTTTTATTATAGCTGGTGGGCACGGTGACGCAGTTAATGTAGTCTAGTTAATTCTAAAATGTTCATTTTCCTTTTGTATTGTTATATTTCCCTAGCCCGACAACCCTCCATCAACCCGCATTGAGTCATCGTGGTGGAGTATGTCTCAATCATACTCGAATCCAAGTAAAGGCCTGTGCACTCGGTGGGGACATAAATTTGCTATATTTAATTATTGATATACTTATATATATTTTTTGAAATAATATTGATATTTCCAACAAGTCACACTGTGACAGGTTAAGATACAACATTTATCTTGTAACTGTGTTATTTTTTACTGGCTGATGTGCCATTTGTATAAATGGCAATTGATATCTTTTATTTTTTATGTTTATCTTTTATTTATGATAATTTTAACTATCGATTTATAAAACTTTTTTAGTAGATGCCATGAAAGTGTATCGAAATGATTTCTTTTCGAAAAAATGTTGATTATCAAGTGGAACAGGTGAATGAGTTTATATACTTGGGTAGTATGTTTACAAGAGATGGGAAATGTAAGGATGATATTGAAAGGAGAGTCTGTGAGGGCAATAAAATCAATGGGGCACTGCACTCCTTGATGAGTAGCCAAACGGTGTCCCAAAAGGCACGTTTGGCGATTCATAATGGAGTGTTGAGTCCGGCATTGATGTATGGGAGCGAATGTTGGGTATGGCAGAAGAAGCATGATAGCAGAATATACGCTGTACAAAATGAGATCTTTGAGGAGTATGTACGGAGTAACATTGACAGATAGATTGAAGAATGAAGTTATAAGGGAATGCTGTGGATTGAAAGAAGATATAGTGACAAGGATAGAGAAAGGCCAACTTAGATGGTTTGGTCACTTTGAAAGGATGAATGAAAGGAGATTGACGAAACAGATTTATATAGCGGGTGTGAAAGGAGCCGTCAGACGGGGACGCCCAAGAAGGTCTTATAAAGACCAAATCGGCGATTTGTTAGTGAAGTGGCAAATATGAAGTACCCGTAACCGATGAGCTTGCATGAAGAGACTAATGGATATTGAGAAAGCGAGAGATGTTTGCCAGAATCGTAGTGGGTGGAGGTCTTTAGTCTCTGCCTAACCCTCTTCCACGAAATAGGCGTGAGCATATTATGTATGCATGAAATTAACGCAGGTATGTAGCACCATGGGAATGAAGAAGCAGGTAAAAATGAATATTCATGTTATTTTATTGAGAATATATTAAGGTATTACATGTTTATTAATATACTTAAATAAAAAATAAAAACAAAAATAAGGAAATCTGTAGCGCCACTTGTTCATCTTTGACAGCTTATAACTCGGAAACGTGACGTTTTACGGGGTTTTGTCAATCTATACATTATGTTTGTATTGATGTGGACTATATATTTATGAAGTTTTGTTTGTAGACGCCATTTTGAAGAAAAAAAAATTACGGATGGCACCTGTGACACTCTCCATACAAAAATGTTCAATCCCCTTTATGGACTTATAAATAGTCTAGGGTGAGATGTTATTATTAAAATATTCACATATAATAAGTAGAGCAGTAGCACTATGAGTAGGATCATAAGTTTACAACCAGAAATATGTACCTATGTATAAGTTACGGCGAAAGCTAGAAGAGCAGCTTAATCCCATGGTTGATTGTAACTGAATCACAATCAACCATGGGATTAAGCAAAGATTAAATAATATTTAATAAAAATAAAAGTAATATTAAAAAGTGTTTCACAGTCAGTAACAGCTACTCAGGTATTCATAACCGACCTCTCTTAAACATAAAGTAGCACATCTTCAAATATGCAAAGACATCTTGTCTGGAACTGAAAGGCCGGTTACGATTATGATTATCGAGATTTCCCGAAGTCCATAATCATAAAGTTTTACGGGCTGGACGTTTGAAGTCTTGCCTTGACGCAAAAAAATAGAAAATTGGAATACCCCGTTCCTTATCATCATCTTACCTACCCACTTCTGCCTGAAAAGGATGGAAGTTATCGTTATCACAATCGAATTTCGATGCAAGTTTCGCCCAAGTGACCCTTTTTACGATAGACGGAATCACATAGTAAGACACAATAAGATTTCTGTAGAAAAATCTTAGTATTATCACGATTTTGTAAGGAATCAGAATAATCTAGTTAAACGGGTACCTAATGCAGATGTCACAGCCCGAAAAAATGAGTTGGAATGGGACACAAACTAAGTACATAAACATATTTTGTCCAACCAACTAACTTTACTAGTGTATATCATCTTGCAGAAAACCAATACATAGCAAATTCGACAAAAAAATGGTGTGACCAGAAAAGGAAATATTCTATTATATTGAGATATCATTTCCAATATTCTCACTTATATCACCCTCACACAATCTGCCTATTACTTATATCACTGCCTGGTTTAAGAATAATGGATTTAGAAGGCCCCCAAATTTCCCTCTTATACACCTGACATTAAGTATTTAAGTTATAAAGCTTTTTCTGGCTTTGAACCCTCTTGCCGTAGAACTACATATCAACATTAGGTAGTGAATTTCGTTAAATTGTTAATAAAATGACTACGCGAGATATCCCGAGGTCAAAGCTATTGTTAAAATAATTCTTGTAATACATGGAAAGTGAGTTTCAAGTCAGGACGGATTTCCTAGGGAAACAATCAATCCTCAAAATAGCGTTGAAATCCCCAAGTCCTCCTAATTTTCCCTTTGTACTCGTTATCCTTTCTATGGGTTTAAAAATCGCAGGTTGAATAATTAATGTAAAAAAGGGAAGTTTAGTCAACTTTCAAAATACGCCATTTAAGTAATGCCTACGGAATCGGCAATTTGATCAATTAGTAGTAGAGTCGGTCTATAGAGTAGACATATGATATAACTATTTAAGACAGAAGACAGCGCAGGTGGAAGGTATTTACTGGACGCTCGGGATTTGCGTAAGATATCTAGGTTTCTGCTGACACATGCTTGGCATACAAGCATTTTGGTCCTCGCTGTAATAAGATGTTTATTGTCCCATAACCTTGCACGCAGCGCAGCTTGTTCAATATTTACATATGTCACTCTAGAGGTATTTGTTCGCTAATAGTTAATTACTGAATATAACTTTAAAGAAAAAAGTTATGGTTGATTGATATTGTTGTAGATAATTCTCATTAGTTTCAAGTTCAAGGTGCTTCAAGAACGGTTAATACTCCGTTGCATGATCGAAGTTATATTTGCTTCGAATGGCGACTTCAAGTTTGATTATTATTTCCAACGCAATATCGTCAACAAATTAAGCGGAAGCGAAAAACTTATATCAACAATAGTAATCTAACTAGAAAACAAACAAACCTTGTACATAGTATGATCGTATTATTGCATTTGTGAGCGAACAATACAAATAAAAGTTGGGAGGTTGTCGTGTTTGTTTACGTTCCGTGGGAGTTGAGATCAGCCTGCTTGTTCTAGCTTTCTATGTACCATTTATGATAATACCAATACTGGTATTGGACCCTTATGTCCCCATGTGAGTCTATAAAAAGAAACGGTCGAGTGATGTCCAACATTCAGTTTACACATATTTTGTTGAATAGGATAACGCCATCACAATTTCTATAACTTGTGTAATAATTTAATAGAAAGGAGGAATGATTGTGTGACCCTGCTTCCCAAAAAAACGTATTCTACACAAAAAAACTTGTCGGTCCTTCACGGTTATTCCAGTCCGTCCATCCACTCACCAAAATTAATTTAAAGGCCAAGGTTTTTAACATTCGAGCTCTTTTTGTGGCGGCAAAAAATATAATCTTTATACAAATGGCTTTGTCTTGTCCTCTTCCGTTACCAAAGGAGGTATCTACTAAGCATTAGGTTTTTCTTCAAACTGTTAAATATGAAAAATATGGCTATGTACTCCTTTTGTCCCATCGTATGTAACAAATATGATAAAACACAGTTCATATGTTAGGGTTCCGTACCTTAAAAAAGAAAAACTAAACCATTATAGGATCCCTCGTGTCTGTCCTAGATGGGTAAAAATTAAATGACCGAATACTGAACCGATTGAGTTGAAGTTTGTTACCCTTTCGTATGAATGTAAATGTCACCGTAAAACTAAAACCGTTAGTTGATAAGCTAAGGTTTTTTCCCCTTAGTTGGTCATCTATCGACAGCTAGTAAACTGTATCGTACTGCTTACTATATGACACGTTAGTTGTTAAACTAACGGTTAAAACCGTTAAATAGTAAACTGGTTTACACTTGAATTGCTAATGATACCAGGCATATACCAGGGCAAACACTGCGGTAGCTTAGGTGAAGACTAGGGCGCAGTGAAGCCCCCGAATAGTCTTCGTATCAGGTTGACATGTAAGAACAAAAGAAACGTAAATTCTAAACCCTGTCGGTCGGGTCTACTATTTGTCGATAGTTGATCAACTAACGCGTTAGCTTATCATCATCATCATAGGTGACCCAAACATGAACGAGTTATGTAACAATTTGGGGGCAATTTTGGGGGGCAAATCACACATGTCAAATTAGTACCTAGTGCAGCGTGAACTGGCAGACGTCGTTTTAAGACTCCTTTGTAATGTTAATTTTTATTTAGATTTTATTGTGATACAGGCTGGTTGATGTTTTATAAGTTTATGCGAAATTGAAAGTTCGAATTATTCTAGATTCTTATTGGTAGTTGTTTTTACTTACCTATTTATCACTACACTAGGTAGGTACAATTTGACATGTCACATCTACCACAGACCATTACTCTATATAGACGACGCAAACACTGTGAAATACACGTGCGCATTTTAATGCCCATTGCAATGGCCGCCGGATCAGCCAACAGATCGAGTGATCGTTGCTTTCTAGAGCGGCTGATCCGGCGGCCGTTGCTATGCGTTGGCTGGGGCTTTAAAGGTAAGTTGACATGTTAGGGGCTGTTCATTAATCACGTGATGTTTTTAGTAACATTTTAAGTCGGGATCGAGTTGGGAGCTCAGGTCTGGCTGGCACTGGCCACCTTCATCAGCTGCAGTCATCATTCGTGGTTTTGGAGCAGACGGTGCCACGTGCAGCAACCAGTTTGGGGGTTCGGCATTCGGCCACGAGGTGACACCTGCCCACCTGCCCCTATCACAACTACAGGCTCCCGGAACCTAACCCTTCCATCGAACAGCTTTTGATTTCCCACGGGGATTAGCGAATAACAGGTATTTCAGTAAGCACTGAGGGAAAATCTAAATCTAGGTTCCTCGGGTTATTGGTGGATACCATGGAGTATGAAAGTAGCCGCACCAGAAGACGAATGAAACTAAATAGAGAGAGACAGAGGACAAGATGCAGATACTCGACCATCTTATGGATGATGTTACAGAATGCTTTAAATTAAATGTGGAAGATGAAAGGGATGACGACGATGATGACGATGAAGATGATGAGGACGACATATCCGACGACTCCATATGAACATGCTAACACACTTCAACCAGTAAAATAACCAGTAAGTAACTAACCATAAATTTGCCTTTTCAATAAAAATCCAATTTATGATTTCCTCTATATAATTTACCCATCAACAAAAAATCATTACTCATTTATTACAGACAGTTTATATTTACATTAATAATCATCTAAGATCTTTCCTTTCACTCATTATATAGGTACATACGCACAGCACAATAATTAGAGTATGCGTACAGCTTAAGAAAGAAGATAGAAAGAACACACTTAAGAAATAAACAACCAGATAAACAACAATAATAGACAGACAGATCGGTCCTCTCCTTAATTTATAGTTATTTTGTAGATGGTCTTGGGATCCTCGAAGTTTCAATGGCACTGTTTCAACTCTGCGTTCTTCACTGTTTTCTCTTGTTCTGAGCCGGCTCGTCTATAACTTCCAGCGCTATAGTAACAAACAAATAGCTGTACTACGAGTATCAACGCGTAACGAACTTATTATAACTACTTGGTAGATACTTACTTGTTCAACACTGTTAGTAGGTCTCTTATTAGGGATCCGTACCCGAAGGGTGCCAAACAGGATCCTATTACTAAGCCTCCGCTGTCCTTCCATCCGTCTATCTCCAGGCTGTATCTCATGAACATAAAGACAGAAAAGACAGATGAAATTTTTACAGATGACGTAGTTCTATTGCCGCTATAACAAAAAATACACTGACGAGCAATGAAAAAGTTCCAATGACATAGCACCAAATTACTCCTAAACGGGAAAGGCTAGTTTAATGACGCCGTCTGCAATATTGAAGTACATTTAACAGCGCATCAGAATATTACCAATTAAAAACGTAAAAATTGTGTTCAAATTTATTTATTTTTTGTCTTAGAAGATATTAAGGTGTTTGACGGAATTTTGTGGGTGGAACTTTTTCATTGCTAGTCAATGTAGTAAAAAATAGAATAAAATTCATATTTAGGGGGGCTCCCATACAAAAATAATTTCAATACCACATACAAACTTATGAATGCACCTGCTTGTAAACATTTTGCTATGTAAAATCCATATTCCATATTCACACCACACCATCTCTACTATTGTACAGAACCCTTCGTGCGCGAGTTAGACTCGCACATGACAGTTTTTGTCCCATTCTGTAGAATTTTTCCGCGGAGTCGTTTTCACGAGTACACACAAGAGTTTCAGCGTTTTTTTTGTGATATTAGTTATGTAATAAAAAAAAAGTTACCTACTGAAAACTGACGTGACCAACAGGCAAACGTGAATTTGATTTGTGGCGAATTTGTTAATTGTGACAAACTGTTGACTGATTCGTCAAATTAAAGGTGTACCGGAAATCGGTTGCAGTCGCTCTCACGCCTGGTTTCCGGTTCACTTTTGATTTGACGAATCAGTCAACAGTTTGGCACAATTAACAATCTGTTAACAAACTTTGAGTTTCTAGAAAGCAAAATCATTGGAAAATTAGCTAATCTACTGTTGACGGCTGATTTATTATTATTATTATTATTCATTGTTTAATGTGGTCACCATGGTTATTCGCAAATTTTCATTCCATCACGTTTGTATTTTTTTCATTCTTTTTTAAACAAAAAAATCATCTGTCTAACTATGACGGTGCATGAGGCAGCCTTGTGACAGACGGACGGATTGACGGACAGCGGAAGCTTAGTAACAGGGTCCCATTTGGCAACCTTCGGGTACGGAACCCTAAAAAGAGAGCCTGGTGAACAAGTAAGTATCTACCAAGTAGTTATAATAAGTTCGTTACGCGCTGATACTCGTAGTTCAGCTATTTATTTCAAATACATATGAAAAAAATAAATGACTGAAAATATTTTTCCTAAATATATGGTGGTTGTTCGATTCCAAATCGATATTCGATCGATGGTTTCGGAACGGCCATTTTGAATTGACGTTGCTGCCAACCTTGCAGTTTTTGACAACTGACAGACGAAAGCCCTCGCAATGTAAACGCGTTTTGGGATAGGGTATTGAAATTAAATCGCAAGCCATCTGGAATGTATTCGGGTTTCCCTCAGGATTGTCTATATAGCTGAGTGTGTTGTGGTTCCCCGAACCAGATAAAGTTCGCATTTACGTGGCCGATTGGTATTTCCCACGTAACATAACCTGTGTTGGAACACTGTGCTCATCGAAGCTGGCCTGCCAGTCATACCTGGTTGGCTGAAGAACCTGTCTACCAAGAAGAGCCTAGGGTGCACCCGGGCCTTGCAGAGAGACAGGAGGTTGACGGGACCGAAGCACAGACCAGGTTAGATCGACCCCAATAATTAATAGCTCGGTGAATCGCCGACGTTCACACTTCTTGGCAACTGATCGCTACGCTACCTCGTAGCTGATGGGCCCCTACGAGGTCATTAGGTGCCGAGAAGCCTGAACAATTTGGTAGCTAGAGCGTGGTTTCCTGAGATTTGCAGCCGTCAAGGGCTCCAGGAACGCACGATTTGGGACTATCAATCTGTAGGTATAGGCGGTTATTAGGTAACTGTTGTTCCTATATCCACATAGATTGGTAGTATTTGTAAGCTATAAGTCTATTGCTGGTAGTAGACAGACAGATATTACAGTTTTCCCTAAATGACCAGTTGTACTGAGATGTGACTCAGAATAGTAGGTACTCAACTTAGGTACATTGTAGGTGAATTGAAATTTGCATTGAATTACCAGTTAGTCAATCTACTAGTGGTCTAGTAATGCTATTGAAGAATGTTTTGGTTAACATAGGTAGTTACATCTATTGATAGCAGGCTATTGCATTGTTTTCAGTTTATAGCAATTTATAACTTGAACTAATATTGACTATCTGTGTGTGTTATAATGATAAAGGGAAACTAAATTGTATTTACAGAATTTATATAGATATAAAACTCGGTTCCTATTGTTTAAGGAAAACAGCATTGTTTAAGTTGTGGTTTAGGGTTCCCTCGTTTGGGTTGTAGACTGGAGGGTCCAATAAAATTGAGTTACTGCAAATTGTGAGTAAGTATCGTTCCGATCATGTCGTTATCTGAAATCCAGAAGGGTGTTTCTAAGGAACTCAGATGGTTTTCCTCCGCACACGGTCTGATAGACCGTTCAGATAGGCATGATGTGGTATTGGAGCGGTCGATGGACGTTAAGGAACGTTACAATAGGGTGCTCGAATTGTCCGCGCAGGCGGAATCAGTTGATGGTTGCGCACCTGACAGGCTGTCACGGTTGATAGGGGATGTCGACCAATGTATGGAGATGGCAGCTGCTATCACGCAGAAGGCTGCGGACATACGTAGACAGCGCGAGTCCAGCCATGGTGGTGACATTGAAGCACCCCTGCCGCTTCAGGGTTCGGGGTCCAGGTTACCTGCCATAACTATGCCTACTTTTGACGGAGTGTCCGGTGAATGGATGAGCTTCATCAATCTGTTCGACAGTTTGGTGCACATGCGATCGGACATTACCAAGTCTGTCAAGATGGCTCAGCTGGTGGCAGCATTGAGGGGTGAGCCTAGGGAGCTGGTCGCTCATTTGACAGTTACGGAGGGTAACTATGAAACGGCCAGACAATTGTTGGTCAGACGTTACCATAACAAACGGAGGTTGGCCGATGCCCAACTGAACCGTTTGTTTAGTATCCCGGTTGTGAACAAGGTCGGGGCCATACAGACGGAGGTTTTGAACCCGTTGTTGTCCGTCACCAAGGCTCTAGAGAATCTTGGACTTCCGGTTGGTGAATGGTCGTACCTACTGCTGTACATTGTACTTTCCCGCCTACCCGCTGACGTGCAGACTCGTTTCGAACAGTCTCACGGGAGGTCGGCCGAGGACCTGCCCGCCTTCTCCGACTTGGTCGGATTCTTGGAAGAGGAGGCTCGACGGGCAGAGAATTTGGGGTTGACGGTCACCCATCCTTCGGAGCCACAGAGAGCTGCCGGGAGCGCTGTGAGTAGGGGCCCTCCGACGAGGAAGGACCGCACCAACCGGCAGTCGTATGGGACTGTGAGTGCATTGACCCCACATAGTGAGACCTGCCCATGTTGTAGGCAGATTGGCCATGCTGTGGCCAATTGCAATAAGTTCGGGGAACTTAGGGTTCAGGGACGGCGCCGGATGGCCAAGCAGCGGAGCTGGTGTTTCCTGTGCCTCGGGCCACACATGGCTAGGGACTGCACGCGCACGAAAATGTGCGGATATTGTGGTGGGGCCCACAACAATCTGTTGTGCATGAACCGGTCCGGCCAACAGCGTCCACAGGGCCGTACCCAGGGTGACACGGCATGGGGCCCTGAGAATTCGTTTGCGACTCGGAGCGCAACTCAGGGGCCAACGTCCCCACGTGCACAGGGCAGTACTAGGGTGCAGGGCCGCACTCAGGGTCATCACATGGGGGGCCCTGAGTTTTCGGTTGCGACTCAGCATCCGACTCAGCGGGCAATGGGGCCACAAGCACGCGGCCACCCAGGGGTGCAGGGCCGCACTCAGGGTCATCACATGGGGGGCCCTGAGTTCTCGGTTGCGACTCAGCATCCGACTCAGCGGCACATTGGGTGTGTTGAGCAGGCCGTAACGGGCGGGTGGCATGGGACACCTTCGAGCTATGCGGGTGCGGTTCGGACGCCGCCTCAGTTGTCGCCCCGCTCGTCGCCTCGTCCTCGTCGGTCACATGTGATGTCCCCCCCGCTCATGGAGCGGCCACGATTGAATTCACGCCCACCCCCCTTTACGGGGAATCGTAGGTTGGGAATGGAACCGGCGCGTGGGCCATTTGTACAATGGGACCCGCTGGCGTATAGCTGCATCCCTGATCGGTTACAGGCAGAGTGGGGCCCCGGGGGCCCTCGCTAGGAATTTGCGGCCCAACAATTTGTTGCCCCCCAACCGGAGACGGTGGTGTCACCGATCGCCTCTTGTTTGGGATTTGGCGGGCAACCCAACATACGTTCGCGCCCTATTAGATTCTGGAGCTCAGGGCTGCATTGTATCGAACGATTTAGCGAAATGGTTTTTGATTGTTTTGTGCTGGCTGAAAGCTTCGGTCCATAACTTAGAGGTTTTTGTTGCGAACCGTGTCTCCCAGATTGTGTCGTCTGAGGTCCCACTGACCTGGAGACATGTACCAGGAGAATTGAACCCGTCTGATTGTGCATCCAGGGGATGTCGGGCTCCTGAACTCGTTAGACACCATTTGTGGTGGGGACCAACCTGGCTTGCCAGGAGAGAATCGGACTGGCCCCACAGCCATGTAGTAGTATCTTCGGATCATGGCCCCAGAGCGGCCGTGCATGTTACCCAGAAGGCTGAGGACCCTGACGCCGGGTTTCTGCTGGACCGGTATAGCTCATGTGTGTTTGTTTGTTTATCCACCAAGGCGGTACATCTCGAGCTCGTTGCTGATCTCTCGACAGAGGCTTTCATTGCTTGTTTGGATAGGTTTGTTTCTCGAAGGGGACTTCCAACTTTGATCCGCTCTGATAACGGCACTAACTACGTCGGTGCGGAACGATACTTACGAGAGATAGTCAACTTTTTGAATGCAAATAAAGTGGATATTGGAACGGCCCTCTCCCGTCGGGGTATACAGTGGACCTTCAGTCCACCGTTTTGCCCCCACTGGGGTGGGATTTTTGAGGCCGTAGTTAAGTCAGCTAAGACGCACTTGGGGCGTATAGTAGGTCAGACCGCGCTGACTTTTGAGGAGCTCGCGAAATTGTTTTGTAAGATCGAGGCCGTTCTCAATTCGCGACCGTTGTGTCCGCTCAGCTCGGATCCAAATGACCTGGAGGCTCTGACCCCAGGCCATTTCTTGATAGGACAGCCACTTAACGCGTTGCCCGAGCACCCCTTCGAGGGAGTGAAATTGTATCGGTTGTCAAGGTATCAGATGTTGCAGCAGTTTACTCAGAATTTCTGGAAGCGTTGGTCGCTCGAGTATCTGCATATCTTACAACAGCGCCTTAAGTGGACTGACAAAACCAGCCCCCCTAGTGTTGGTGACCTCGTTCTGGTTAAGGATGCTAACCTACCGCCACTACGTTGGCGCAGGGGGCGCATTGTTAACTTGTTCCCTGGCAAGGACGGGACCCCCCGGTCTGCGGAGGTTCTAGTAGGAGGCTCGGTTCTAAAACGAGCGGTAGCAACGTTGTCTCGGCTGCCCGTAGATTAGGGGACAGGTGGGTGCCTGTCCGGGCGGGTGATTGTTCGATTCCAAATCGATATTCGATCGATGGTTTCGGAACGGCCATTTTGAATTGACGTTGCTGCCAACCTTGCAGTTTTTGACAACTGACAGACGAAAGCCCTCGCAATGTAAACGCGTTTTGGGATAGGGTATTGAAATTAAATCGCTAGCCATCTGGAATGTATTCGGGTTTCCCTCAGGATTGTCTATATAGCTGAGTGTGTTGTGGTTCCCCAAACCAGATAAAGTTCGCATTTACGTGGCCGATTGGTTTTTCCCACGTAACATAACCTGTGTTGGAACACTGTGCTAGTCGAATGTGTGCCTGCCAGTCATACCTGGTTGGCTGAAGAACCTGTCTACCAAGAAGAGCCTAGGGTGCACCCGGGCCTTGCAGAGAGACAGGAGGTTGACGGGACCGAAGCACAGACCAGGTTAGATCGACTCCATTTACCTTAGCTCGGTGAATCGCCGACGTTCACACTTCTTGGCAACTGATCGCTACGCTACCTCGTAGCTGATGGGCCCCTACGAGGTCATTAGGTGCCGAGAAGCCTGAACAGTGGTACAAAACCTTCCATGAGAGTCACTTGGACTTGAGTAGTTTTTTGTGTTATTTGAAATTGAAACAACCTGTGTAAACATTACAACGATATTTTTAATTTCAGATGATACTGTAGCGCTTGAAGTTACAGAAGAGCTGCCTCAAAACAAGAGAAAACAGTGAAGAAACCAGGGTTTAAACGGTGCCGTTGAAACTTCGAGGATCCCAAGACCATCTACAAAAGAAATAAAAAAATATGAGTATTTTTTGTTGGTTTGAGGAGGACCGATCTGTCTGTCAATTACTTTTGTTTATTTCTTAAGTGTGTACTTTCTGTCATATTTCTTAAGCTGTTTGCATACTCTAATAACTGTGCTGTGAGTATGTACTTATATATTGAGTGAAAGGAAAGATCTTAGATGACTGTTAATGTAAATACAGACAGTCTTTGGGTAAATTATATAGAGGAAATTATAAATTGGATTTTTATTGAAAAGGCAATTTTCTGGTTAATTACTAACTGGTTATTTTACTGGTTTAAATGTGTTAGCAGTAAAGCAGACCTCACAGAATAATTTTCATCTGCCCCTCCAGCTTGGGGTTGATAAGACACATCTAATTGACTTGACTGGATTTTTCATAGGTATTTCAAATTGAAACAACCTCTGTATTATACATTAAACAATATTTTTAATTTCAGATAATACTATAGCACTGGAACACCAGTGCTATAGTATTATCTGAAGGAGGAGCCAGCTCAACACCATGAGAAAACAGTGAAGAAAGTAGGGTTGAAATGGTGCCGCTGAAACTTGGAGGATCCCAAAACCATCAACAAAAGAAATGAAAAATCATGAGAATTTTTTTGTTGGTTTAAGGCGGACCGATCTGTCTGTCTATTACTGTTGTTTATCTGCAGTTTAGTCGGCAGTGACCCTGCCTACGAAGCCATGGGTCCCGGGTTCGAGTCCCGGTGGGGGCAAATATTTGTTTGATGGGAACGCATGTTTGTACCCTAGTCGAGGTTGTTTATCTATCTAAGTATAATATTTATCTATATAAGTATGTGTATCGTTGTCTAGTACCCAAGATACAGGGAATCCTAGTTTGGGGCTAGATCAATGTGTGTAAATTGTGTCCAAGGTATTATTATTATTATTATATTGCAAGCTGTATGCATACTCTTATGAATGTGCTCTATCTATATTTAGATTGAAATGAAAGATCTGAGATGACTTTAGATGATTATTAGTTCATAAATAAATACAAACTGTATGGTAATAAATGAAAAATTATTTGTTTGTTGATGGGTAAAATTATATAAAGAGAAAATTATAAACTGGATTTTTATTGACAGGCAAATTTTTGGTTAATTAATTACTTCCTGGTTATTTTACTGGTTGAAGTGTGTTAGCAATAAAGCAGATAGGGCAAAATAATTTGCATCTGCCCCTCCAGCTTGGGGTAGAACAGGCATATCAATTCCACTTCAGATTCAAAGAGATCTTTAATATTATCACTATGGCATAATGCGATATTATGCAGCACAACACAGGCTACAATTGCAGTCATTGTAGTATCCAATTTAACTCGTAGTCTAGGTAATCTCCTTTTTAGGACCAAAAACACAGTCCCTCGGGGTTTCTAATAGCAATTTGACCATGATTGTATAATTATTAGATGCGTAAAGGGAGTTTATAAATATTTGCGGCTAGGGTAACCTCTGTCTCCCAGAAGGTCATCGCTTCCGTACACTCCGCTCTCAAAGTCAACCCGTATGTGTGGGTCGTTGAATATTGTGGTGTCATTCACAGATCCTGGCCACCGAGCTATTATATGTCCAAAATCCGAAAGCTTGCGTCGTATACTCCCTCCACATTGAGAGAAATGTAGTCTGTTTCGGAATCTTTCTGCTGTCGGCACACCTGGTGACTGAATTTTTATGTAGATGCAGTCCACCGATCCCGGATAACCCTCTCTAAGTTTCCTCTCTTCCTCATTCCATAAATCAGAAAGATCAGAACAATATCTGTCATTTTTAGCTGAAAATTAATGCTCAAAGAAAGTTCGAAATGTTAAAGTATTTAAATTATTTGTAGGCACTTTGCTACTACAGAAGTAGGACCTTAGCTTTAGTTTTGCCCAAAAACCCTTGGAAATAGAATAATAAGATGTTATAATCGGTAAATTCGGGATAACACGCTGCTAATTGCAAAACAATCTCCAATTACAAATCGAATTTCAATGGCCTGTCAACAGCCTGTTATCGTAGAGAAAATGCTTTCAAAATCCCAAAATGGCTCTAAACGAAGATTAATTGGAGATTAGACACTATATAGCCTTGACAAACTGTTAACAGTCCAGTTGAATCTTCCAGCAACCCAAACAACAATTAAACGCAGATTAACAGCCCGTTACGTAATTTTCAGGAAAAAAGTGTACCGGAAACCGGGCGTCAGTCTGTGACACGTGATTCACGTAACGGTAGCACATACTAAAATGGTGTCTTGCGACGTAAAACATTGTAAATCGTGCAGGAGTCGAGATACAAAAACACTGTCGTATCACAAGTAAGTATTTACAATTATTATTGGCTGTAAATTATTATACTCATTAATATTGTTCTGGAAAATATCCTCAACGGAAAATCAATATCCGACTGACGTAACTTTGTTAATTTTCAAAGTCCGAATTCTGATTATGATTTTCTTTGGACAGGCATTATACCTTGACAAACAACATTGTTATGCAGAAAAAATCTGTAGAGTGCCTACTTTTCGAGGAAAAAATTATAGTCTCATTTGGTATTTGGTGACGCATATCACATGAAAGTACAAGTACCTGGGGAGAAATCAAATGTCAAATTTCCGAAATTAGGATAGTAATTTTTCGAAAACTAAGCTTTTCTGTGTTACTCTTTATTTTCCGGAGAGATATTATCAAAACAAACAACTTTTGTTATGTGAAAAAAGTAATTAGAGTGCATAAATTCCGAGTTTTTATTTTATTTTCTCCATACATTATTATTTTCGACATATTTTTTCTCGTAAAGTAGGCAACTTATAGATTTTTTAAATAACAAATATTGTTTAAATCTGAACATGACATGACAGCTCTAAACTGTCATATGAACAACCTAAATAGGGACATGCATCGACGGGTAAAGTTTTGATGTTGCGTAATGTAATCGGTTGCATAGATTCTCATAAATATTGAGGAAAGAATTTTAATTAACGTTATTTATATTTTTACAATTTGTTAATTGCTTGTTAAACTTGTATTATGTTTTTCCAGTCAAATACTAAAAGTATTGCAAAAAAATTGTTTGCAAGTGCGTTTTAATAACAATACAACATGTCAACATAACATTGTCGAGTCAAAGGTTTTTCATAAGTTGGATACCCACGCCCCGCTAGGTTGTGCTGAGCTTGCGCTGGTGCCGCTGAGTCCTAATTTGAAAAACCTTGAATTAGTTTTAATTTCAGCTTGCCAGCACGCTCAATTGTGCCGGAGAGGCAGGTCATGATGTTGTTGGAGTACGTAGAGGAATCAGTGGGGGCTGCTGGAAATCTCGCTAAACGTAGTGGCTGATGGAACACATATATCGGAGAGTAGAAGAGAGATATAAGTTTTTTTTTGTATGTAATCCTTACCCTGTGTTAACAGTCACGAGGTTAAACATGTTAACAGCAAGATTTAGGCTTCAATTTGCTTCTTATTTGCAACTCATGCTCATGACCCGAATGGCCGAGTCGGCAGTGACCCTGCCTACGAAGCCAAGGGTCCCGGGTTCGAGTCCCGGTGGGGGCAAATATTTGTTTGATGAAAACGGATGTTTGTAACCTAGTCATGGTTGTTTATCTATCTAAGTATAATATATATCTATATAAGTATGTGTATCGTTGTCTAGTACCCAAGATACAGGGAATCCTAGTTTGGGGCTAGATCAATGTGTGTAAATTGTGTCCAAGGTATTATTATGCTACATATTTGTATAATATTCCACATGTGGTGACGGCAGAACAAAATACATATTGTCATAACCCCTTCTCTTCTCGAGGGTGTGTTAGGAGGCGACAAATGGAATATACGTAACAGAGAATGGACAGCAGCGTCCCTTATAAACAATGTTAAACGCTGGTAAAACCAAGTGTATCAAATTCTCACTTCCAAATGTCAGGCAAGTTGAGACCAGTTTAGTGTTAGACAACAGCACGTTAGAATTATTAAATGATACGAAGTTTCTTGGAATAACCATTGATAGCAAATTGCAGTGGGGACTATTTTTATTTTACAGAAAATAGCTATTCGAGCAATTTATAATTTAAAACGAACAGACTCCTTAAGAGAGCTTTTCAAAGAAATTGACATACTAACAGTAGCTAGTCAATTTATTTTCGAAAATATAATGTATGTACGCAAGAACCTTACAACATTTTCCAAACTTAGCGATAGCTGTAATGTTAACCTAAGAAATAATCAGAGACTATGTGCGCCCCGTTTTAGACTCGCGAAGGTTAGCAATTCTTTCAAGGGTCAGTGCATTCTCTACTACAATAAGATACCTCTGGAGATTTTGAAATTGCCATTTGAGCAATTTAAAAAGCATGTTAAAGCGACTTTTTCGAAAAAGGGATATTACAATGTTCAAGATTACTTAAATGACAGGACTGTATGGGGTTAATCTAGCTCAACACAGACCTTGCTGTTAATAGTTTTGTAATTATTTATTCCTGCTTATTAATCATAACAATTAAATTTTTCATATTTGTATTAGTTAAGAGCACAACCTATTTTTAAAAGAGATCTAAAAATCAATCTGTGGGAGTTTCTACGCCCTTCTTCTCCCACAGTGGTCCAATGTAGAGAAGAGGCAAAAAATGACGTTTGCTAAGTATATGTAAATATCTACAGTAATAAAGTACTTTGACTATTGACTATTGACTATATGGTGCAATTTCTGTTACCTTCTTGAGACAATGTCTCATTCACTGTGATTCATGGGAAACTTTATGTATGGTTAGATGAAAACTTTTTTATTTTTCTACGTTTATGTACATATTTAAAAATTAGGTTTGCAAGTGATGGATCTATCGTAATTGGTAGTATTAACTGTAAAGGCGGTAAGAAGTTCACGAGGTCAGCTAGTTTTTGTAATAAAATATAACTTCTCGCCAAAAAAAAGCTCAGCTATAGAGAAAAACGGAAGTTCTTATGTTAGATGTAAGCTAGTTATTAAGACATTGTAGTGCCGTTACAGGGTTCATTGTTGGATATAATTTTGTTAAAGTATACCACAATGTCGCAATAAATATATGACAAGAGTATGAGTATGGTAATACCATCACAGGTTTATCACCTGTTATCTATCCACATTACTCTACATATAAACATTTACGAGAATGTACTATATTCATGTGAACGGTTCAATCAATTTTCCTAGCATATACTGCAATTGAATGCATAGTGCAGCGCTTGCCTGTATTTACCAGCGTGGCCCCCTCATTTCTGCGGCTTCCGGAAAATTGCTCGTTACTTGGAATACTGAAAAAGACATTGTTTACACAGAATATTGGGTTTTCCTTCCATTTGTCATCAAGCGCGGCTTTCCAGCAATAAAAGGCAATATTAAATAAAACTGCACTATAATTTCGTACGGTGACGAGTTCATAAGTCTCTCCTCTAGGGTTGCGATCACGTCTCAAAAGCTCAGGGTTCAGAGGCCAGTTTCATAGCTTTATAATGTATTGTTATTATATAATAATATATAATATGCTAATATATTGTTTACTGAAGCCGAATCTAGAGGCGTCAGAACTAAAATAACTAAACTTATAAAAAACACTTTTCGAATGAGATCCTAAGGACGGACATGAGTTGTCGGATTTTAAGCTGAGTGCTTAGTTCAAATGAACTAAACACTCAGCTGGTAGTTGGTAGATATTGACGTAGCGAGTGAAGCTGGATTTCCCGTGAACTTTCGTGATCAGGTTCAATAATCGTTTGAAATTATAAAAATTTATTGGTGTGCCTACTTTCATACTCAATGTCCCTAACCAGTTGCATTTACTAGTTGTATGTGGTATTGAAAGAAAATGCATTCTTATTTATTTTTATCAGTTTTTATAATGATTCCAATTGTTCATCCGATAATCTTCTAGGAATCGGGGGTTTAGGGGTATAATGAAAAATACGCAAAGGACAATGCGCAAAAATGTATGGAGCCTGGGTAGCCCTCGTCAAATTTCGCGGCCACCTCAATCTTTTAGATTTTTGGATACTATAACTATAGAGGTCCATATTTCAATATGGGCAAAATCTATATCTCTTATTTATAAAAAGGTTACAAAGGATCATAAGCTGTCGTTTAAGACCTATTCCAGGTAGTGAAAAGATAATAAGGAGGTTTTTCTGGAAACGATCTTACCCATTGAAACGTCCGACTCGACCCGAGTACCAAATTTACAATATACCGTTATGTCCGACTGCACCCGAGTACGGATTTTTTAGCGCGCGCGAAGGTTTGTGTAGAGCGCGACTATTTTCGATTGTCTTGAATGAAAAGTAGTGAAGTTTACCTCCTATGTCTACTCGGCGTCAATATAAATAATAGTTGCACTCGTACAATACCTTTTTTATTTTCAATGTGGCAACAATAGTAAAAATATGGTCTTCAAAGTTCACTGTTCGTTTGCTCCAAGTTTGGTGAATGTTTTGCGTGTTGTGGTTTCGTGAAAATTGTGTTTGAGGTAAGTTTTACTACATAATTCTATGATAATAACACATAAAATATATTTTAATGATATTTCCTACAAGATACAAGCATAGGTTTGTCATAACAATAGGGTTTTTAACCAATATCCTCCCTGGAAATGGAGAAAGCCGTTGTAGCGGTTGGTTTTTTGGCGGTAATTTGTGTGTATCGAGTAATTATTTCACAAAAACCTGCCAATAATGCTCAAATGGGGTAGAATATGTACTTATCTTCATATTTACATCCATTCACAATAGTAATCTATGGAGGTTAGCTTTGATTTAGCATAAATTACCAATTCGTAAATTCGTTTCGTCTCCATTGGGGCGTGGCTAAGGATCATTTATACTATCACGGTGCAATATGGTGTACCGGTATTTTTCAATACTTTTCGATACTCAAACTAGACCTAACGAAATCTACAGTAACAAATGGCCTGTTTACATGCAGTATCTTGTGAGGATATTTTGTGATACTTTTTTTTTATATTCATTCAAATAGAAATGTAATATAATAAAATTTGTGCAGATTACTGCAGACATGGAACCTGGAGAGCTTCAGTCGTAAGTATTACTAATTTTTATTCGACTGCGCTAGAAGTAGGGCAATGTTTTATTTATTATATACGTCTCTAGGGTTCCGTACCCGAAGGGTGCCAAACGGGACCCTATTATTAAGATTTCGCTGTCTGCCTGTCCGTCTGTCTGTCCGTCTGTCTGTCTGTCACCAGGCTGTATCTCATGAACCGTGATAGTTAGACAGTTGAATTTTTTACAGATGATGTATTTCTGTTGCCGCTATAACAACAAACTAAAAAACAGAAAAAAAATATTTAAGGGAGCTCCCATACAAAAAATGTGTTTTTTTTGCGTTTTAATAGTTAATGGTACGGAACCCTTTGTGCGCGAGTCTGACCCACACTCTGCTTTTTTTGTATATATCTGTGTTTATAATTTCTGTTGTTTGTATTGTAGTTGTGTCGGTGAATTTGTTTTTTATTTATTGCGTTTATTTCAGTGGGGTACCTGAGTGCGGACGTGTGCGCGGGCGCGGACGAGGGCGTGGACGTGGGCGTGGTCGTAGGCGCGGAGGCGGAAGAGGTCGCGGAGGGCTCGAGCCTCAACCGTAAGTGTACTCATGTAAAATCAAAACTCACTTATTTTTTCTATGGCTATTTATTTTTTTAATTTATTTCAGGTCGACAAGTGAACTCAATGATGCTCGGGGTACTTGTGATGGTCGCGAAGGGCTCGAGCCTCAACCGTAAGCGTACTCATGTAAAATTAAATCTGGCTTCACTTATTTTTTGTATGGCTATTTATTTTTATGATTATTTCAGGTCGACAAGTGGACTCAGCAGCCGAGGTGATGCTCGCGGTGCTGCTGATGGTCGCGGAGGGCTCGAGCCTCAACCGTAAGTATTAATCATGTAACATTTAAATGGGTTTCATTTATCTATTGTATTAAAATATATTTTTAATATTTCTTTCAGCTCAATAAGCGAACATATGAAAGTTAAGGCAGCGGCAGCCCTAACTACCAGAAGGCTAAAAAAGTTAACGCCTATAAGTCTCTAAAAAGGGCGAAGGAAATGGTCCGTGTTCTTCTTCCCGACGCCCCACCAAGGAAGAGGAATACCAGGTAATTAATAACTTGTTATCTTTCTTGTTGTAAAAGTTGTTTGTCTCATCGCTACCTTAAATAAATGTAAATTTGTATTGTTCTTATCTTGCAGGTTTCCTTCGCCCCAACGAGAAATCCCAATAATGGTGCCACGACCATCTCCAGCGCAGGCAACGGCCGATGCTAACATGGGTATGTAGATATTGTTATGTCTGTTTAAAGTTCTCAAAGCCCTTTAACTATTATGTGTGTACAGATTAGTAGTGTATCTATGAAACAATATAAATTTTTCTTGTTTTATTTTTATTAGACATCAACGCGTTGTTGTGCGACGAGATGATGCCGTATGAGTGCCGTGATTTACCAAACATTTTGCGGCCACCATCTTTAGCCGATGGCCTGGGTATGTAGATATTGTTGTCTGTTAATTGTTATTATTTGTGTTTAAATGCATATTGTATTTATGAAACTATATATGTTTTTCTTGTTTTATTTTTATTAGACATCGACGCATTGGTGCCGGCGCAGAAGGAGAGGGGGCCGGATGAGGTGCCTGAAGTGGCGGTCGATGCATCTTTAGCCGATGTTTTAGACGACCTGGGTATGTAGATATTGTTATGTCTGTTAATTGTTATTATTTGTGTACAAATTAGTGTATTTATGAAAAAAAAAAAATATTTTTTGTTTTTATATTAGACATCAACGGCTTGGAAATAGTGCTGGCGCAGGTAGTGGCGCCTGAGGTGGGCGCTGTGGAGGAAGTGGAGGCAGAGGTGGTGGCGTCAGCGAAAAGGCGT
Organism: Argyresthia goedartella; assembly: GCA_949825045.1. Lineage (NCBI taxonomy): Eukaryota > Metazoa > Arthropoda > Insecta > Lepidoptera > Argyresthiidae > Argyresthia > Argyresthia goedartella. The sequence goes on from OX463810.1 coordinate 22,393,455, forward strand.
CAAAGCATGGTTTCCATCCGACGAGCGCTGACACAGACCACTTAGCGGAGAGACCGGTGGAAACCCCATGGAAATGACGTTCAGGACATTCTTATTTTTTGTGCGTGACCAAGTACTAAAAACCTTATACTTTATTATCTGTACATATTTACTAACTGTCTGTTGGTGTGTTTTTCTGTCTTGGAAGCTTATTTTAATATGTGTGTTTTCCTGTGCCTTTTGAGAGCATGTTTTCTTTGCATCGTTCATGTACAAGTACTCAAACCTTACACTTTTCTGTCTGTATTTACTAACTGTGTGTTGGTGTGTTTTCCTTCCTTGTAAGCTTACTTTTAACCGACTTCACAAAAGGAGGGGGTTCTCAATTCGGTTGTATTTTCTTTTTTGTGTTTTTTACCTCAAATTTGGTAGTAAATATAGACGATTTGAAAAAAAAAATTGATATGAGATAGAGCATGCTTCCAGTTTGGTCGTATTTCTTGAAATTTAGAAATCCATCCAGTAGATCTTGAAAAAACTTAAAAAAATATAAAAATTTGGTCTGATTACCTAGACGTTATCATACAAAAAAGTTAGAGCTCAGGTTCGAATCCCAGCCGGAGTACAATTAACTTTATTTTGTGATGTGGCTACTGAAGTCGGTATTAATATATATTTTTAATTATTTATGCATCTGTTTGTCTTTTTCTGTGCCTTGTAAAGAGCTTATGTCTTGTAAGCTTATTTTTATGTCTGTGTTTTCCTGAGCAGGAATGAAGAGCATTTGAAGGGTCATGATAAAATAAAAACATTACGATAATGAAATAAGATTTTTTATTTATTACCAATTACATTTCTTCCCACACAGTCAAGTTATGTTTCGACAGAAAAGGCGATCTAGCAGTAACCTTGAATTGACATTTACCATTTCATAACTTTCTTCGCTTTCGCTATACCGACTGTCGCATTTATATCTTGGCAGGAGAAGCTATAAAATAAATACTGCTAGTATTTACAGACTACTGCGTGGTATTTTAACCGAAATATTGGTAAAATATTGGTGGTATTTTCCTAGCATTTCCTGCCAGGCATGATATGAACTTAAATTTTCCTATAAAAATGTGAATAGTTCCCTTTATCTCGCTCTCTCTTTATGCTGCTCATATATTGTTTTATTTGATATTCAAGCATAGCATATTATTTGTACGCAATTAATCAGTATTGATAAAATACCTAGTTTCTCGATACCAGATTCCCGATTTCAAACAGGCGACAGAATGGTTAATGAGTAAATTTATCCTCAATAAACAATAAAATGATTACAGTATGAGTTTCATTGAAATATAATACCAATTATAACATAATACCATCTGATATCAATACCGGTATTACGCATACTCGTACCCGTGCAAATCTACCATTAGACGGGCGGCCATCTTGTCGATTTTCGAGGGCGCCCGGGCATTCCCTGAGACCATGCAACTTTTTGAGTAGTACTCAGACTTATCGATTTTATCTACATGCTAGATGTATGAGTTATATAACAATGTTAGTATCGTTTGAAAGCTTACATAATCTACTTTATAGTAGTAAAATAGTTTACAACAAATACTAGCAGCAAAACTACTATACATCGAGATGAAAATAAAAATACTGAAAAGTTGTAGTTATCGCCAACTTTTAATCGTTTTTGGCGCTTTCTCTAACAAACAGGTAATTAACTATTAATTAAATTACATTCTTCATTTCTTGATCTTTCTAGCAATACATTTTATTTTGTGATAGCATTAGTAGTTGGCCCTCAATTATGGTTTTTTCCGAGTCGGTCGCCCCCGACGTCGCGCGCGGTGCGGACGGAAAAAAACAGTGGGCGTTTCACAGCGCCGGTCAGCTGACTCTGTCTCGGTGAGTGGTTATTACCCCCGGTACCTAGCAGGTACCCCCCGGGGGTCTTCTGATCTCGATTTATCAGTTGTTTGTCAACCCTCATGGCTATCAACTGCGTTCCGTGTTTCCTGTGCTTGGTGTTATTATTACGACTTGGCTTCATTTAAGGCATTGAACTGTGCTCATCTCTTGGACCGATTGTTAACCCTGGAACGATAGACCTCGCGTATTTACGGACTATGATTTTGCCTTTTGTGTTGGATATAACTATGAACCATGCCAGTGAATATCCTATTTATCATCGTTCTACTAGGATTCGGAAGCATTATGTTTCATGTGCTTCATGCTTATGAAGCATTGTGATAACACAAGACACGCTTCAGGCTAATCCAGGCATTTTGCATTACTTAGACGATCGTCTTGGGAGTCACCATGTAAGTACCTTATTTATAACTCTATTTACTCTGAATAACAAGGCCATAAACACCTCATAATATCTTGAGGAGGTAAATGGATGCAAAATAATTGAAAAGTAAGGCACATGCCAAGATTATTCACGACTGACTTTCGATTCTTCAACTTCCTTTTTTTGGTTAATTTCCATCTAGTCTAGACTCTGGACTCCATAGAATACTAAACTAATAGCATCTTTATCTGGGAGATTTTAGCAGGTTAATTCTGCATTTTAAAGCTTGTGTTTAATATTTATGCTTCGGAACGCACCGGTTTTCGTTGCGCGGATCGATCGCGAGTAATCGGGACATCACTAGCGGAAACGGAACCGCAGCTGTCACTCGTACAGAAACGAGATGAAAAATTAGAGGTTACTTTCTTGTCGTGAGAAAAAACATGTCTGCTCATGGCGTCGGGCCTTGACTGTATTTCAGTGTAACAATTGTCTAACACAGGTGTCGGGCCTGGTCGGAGTGTTAATCATAATAATCGTCGGGAAATAAGTAGATTCGCGTCAGCGGAGTGAGTGATTCGTGTTGTGAAGGTTGAAGTTGTACGGTCCCCAACTCGTCGTATTCGGATAGCGACTCCTCGTGTCGGCGAGCAACACGCCGGCGATAGCGTCGGGCTGCGAAGAGAGTGAGATTCGGTTCCTCTCCCCCACTCGTGCACTCCTTATCCCGTATTCCTGCCTCGAATTGAGCTCTCGAATTCCTGTCTACGGCGGCAAGGTCAGTACCACTTGCGATTCTCCCTCCTGGCAAAAACTCACCCCCTCAAGATTCCACGCCGTTCGGTTGAGGCGTGGAATTAAACAGCTTGGATAGATTTTAGCAGCTACCCTACTGTAAATATACTTGGAGGTAGGGCTAAAAATTCCAACTCGTATCCCTAATCAGTATATTCCATATGTTCGCGACATAATTTAGTTTACTTATAATTTAGTTTCTAAGTAATTTAGCATTAAGTTTTAATAACCCTGTAAATAGCATAGGTAAATAAAAGGTTTGCTAATCGTGTTTCCTTGGCAGAAGACAGGTAGAGAGAGAAAGATAGATAGAAAGAGACGGATAGAGAAACGCAAGCCGTCTCGCTCGCTCGCTGCTCATAGCATCGCTGCTCCCACCGCCGCCCGCGGTACGCCAATCAGAATAAATTGCGGGCGTCCGGCGGGAACAGACAACTTGAAACAGTGAGACTCTAACCTGACCAAAAGAGATTGTTGGCAGGCTCAAGATACATTTATTAATCACAGGGTCGTGAGTCGAATATTGGTGATATAATTGAAACGCTGGATAGGGACTCGCCGGGAATTTGTAGATTTCAGCTCCTTGGTAGACTCAATCCGACTGGTCCACTTCTCCAGACGTCAACAAGTGATCATGCGGTTAGCGCCAGGAGGATATTACTCCTCGGCGTGGAACCCTGGAAAGAGACCAGTGTGAATGATAGGAAAACAAAAGCGCTACAGCGCCCAGCTATCAGGCGACGACTCCCCACACGGTGACTTCCGACGAGGGCCCTAGGGTAATTAGGATCTAAGAGTGCCGCAGTCCAATAGACACTGTATAGAAAAGGGAAATACATAGAGAGTACAAAATACACGAAAATAAGAAAGACTAACTACGAACCAATGCTTACCCATGGATTGGGGATAGTAGGGAAGTTTCTTATCAACTACTGCACTTTACAGCAACTAAACATTCAGCTCCATTACAGTACTAAAGGGACTAGCCCATCGCCGCAACTAAAGGCGTGACTTAAAAATTATTGATGCAGAAGATACAACCTCACGTTACAGAGCTCAAACAATGTCTCCTCAAAAAAAACAATCAGCTGCCAGACGAGATTCCAGATCCGAATTTCCGAATTTATATAGTTGTACTTTTAATCTGGCTAATCCGCCAGTAGCCAATATGGTCAAAGAGGTAGTACGTTACATACCCGTCTTGTTTGGGTAGGATTTTACCTGATAAAATCCGCTAAGATACTAACTAAACTAAACTAACTTACCAAATTAACTACTTAAGATAAAATTCTCTAAAGCTCGCCATCTACAATGTCAGAGAAATATATAACTAACAGTCTAGCTCAACTACATACAAACATCACACATTCGTACCAACAATCAGACATCAGATTTCATACTAAGTTCATACAAGAGTTCACACTAACATCGTGTAAACACAGCCTTACACACAGGGTGCCATTATTATAGCCAAATGCACACCCAGACTAACTGTCAGAAGTTGAAAAATAAGCAAGATCCCTTGAACTAAAATAAGAACCTTAGTACATAAACGCCCCGATAGCTTAGCTACTATCGTAACGCAGAATAACACCATGAGGGGCAGCTCCCTCAAGTGTTCAAGACTTCCTGCACCGTTAGTGGGTACAGAAAATAATAATAGATTAGAATATCTATTCTACAACAAAGAGTAAAAAAGTAGAGAATTATAGTTCAAGAGGCCATAAGCTAAAGTAACAGACATTGCAGAGTAACGTTACACAATAAAGAACTTTTACATAGCTGTAGATATAGATGGTTTTTAGAATACAAGGGTCAAAATACTAATTACATACATAAAGGAATCGTTAACTACTATTGAATAAGACAGAACGCTGTCGCAGCCTATCTTCAGACAGAAGGTGCTCTCAGACAGACACAGATCGCTCGGCATGATCGGCCGTTAAACACTAACCTTATTTATTATTTAATAGTCCAAAAAGTTTCCCTACTTAAATCTTCACAATTTATTAATTTATTTTTCGTACTGAGAATTTGGAGGAAAATATTTATCAACAATTATAATATGACAACGGCCATCAGACTGCGACCATAAATAATGTAGAAATGAGGTAGGTACCCAGATAAACGATCAAATATACTCCTGTCAGACAAAAATAAACAACAAAATATACAAGCTACGAAAGAAATCTAGCGTTCTACGGCGCTCTTATGGCCTAACTACTCTGACCAGACATAAAACTCTATCACCAATATTCCCTTAATCCGGGCGCCATTGAAACAGTGTGACTCTAACCTGACCAAAAGAGATTGTTGGCAGGCTCAAGATACATTTATTAATCACAGGGTCGTGAGTCGAATATTGGTGATATAATTGAAACGCTGGATAGGGACTCGCCGGGAATTTGTAGATTTCAGCTCCTTGGTAGACTCAATCCGACTGGTCCACTTCTCCAGACGTCAACAAGTGATCATGCGGTTAGCGCCAGGAGGATATTACTCCTCGGCGTGGAACCCTGGAAAGAGACCAGTGTGAATGATAGGAATACAAAAGCGCTACAGCGCCCAGCTATCAGGCGACGACTCCCCACACGGTGACTTCCGACGAGGGCCCTAGGGTAATTAGGATCTAAGAGTGCCGCAGTCCAATAGACACTGTATAGAAAAGGGAAATACATAGAGAGTACAAAATACACGAAAATAAGAAAGACTAACTACGAACCAATGCTTACCCATGGATTGGGGATAGTAGGGAAGTTTCTTATCAACTACTGCACTTTACAGCAACTAAACATTCAGCTCCATTACAGTACTAAAGGGACTAGCCCATCGCCGCAACTAAAGGCGTGACTTAAAAATTATTGATGCAGAAGATACAACCTCACGTTACAGAGCTCAAACAAAATCTCCTCAAAAAAAACAATCAGCTGCCAGACGAGATTCCAGATCCGAATTTCCGAATTTATATAGTTGTACTTTTAATCTGGCTAATCCGCCAGTAGCCAATATGGTCAAAGAGGTAGTACGTTACAAACTTATAAGCGCGCTCTCTGGAAGCAGTGGCAGCAAACCCGCTGCCCAACGATGAAGACCAGGCTCAACGCCATGACGGCAGAGCTGAAGCGCCGACTTGATCTCCACGCCGAAGAATCTTGGGAACGCCACGTCGAGTCCATGGGCGACCACGTCCCCTCCATGCATCGCCTATGCCGGGATTTGTCGACTACTCCAACTCCCGTCCGACCAATCCTGGGCAGCGACGGCCTACCAAGATTTCGAGCCCAAGACCGTGCGGAGATCTTCGCCGAATGCCTCGAGAAGCAGTTCAAGCCGAACCCTACGGATGATGTGGAGCACGTCGCAGCAGTCGAGAGACACCTGCGAGAGTACTTCGCCTCGCCGATAGCTCCCGAAGAGGACCCCACCGTCGTCAAGCCCGGCCAGATCATGCGTGCATTCAGACGTACCAAGCCCAGGAAAGCCCCGGGCGTAGACCGCATACCTAACATGGCGCTGCTACATTTGCCGCCACGTACTGTGGCGGCCGTTACGCGCCTGTTTAACGGTATCTTGCGCACGGGCCACTTCCCAACCCAATGGAAGGAGGGCTTGGTCATCATGTTGCCCAAGCTGGGCAAGGACTCCAAGCTGCCTGAGAGCTATCGGCCGATAACTCTACTGAGTACCATCTCAAAGATGTTTGAAAAACTCCTGCTGGCGAAGCTACTGCCCCACATCCAGCCGCACCCGGAACAGTTCGGCTTCAGGCCCGAGCATTCTACGACGCTTCAGCTCACCAGAGTACTGAATGACATGACGGTTTGTTCAAACAAGAAGGAATACACTGTCGCAGTACTCCTGGACATGGAGAAGGCGTTTGACAGAGTATGGCACGAGGGGTTGCTGTACAAATTGTCGACGTCTCCAGCCCCAAGAAGACTGGTCCAGATCATCGCCTCCTTCCTGAAGAATCGCCGCTTCCGAGTGATGGTGGAAGACGCCGTCTCCGAGGAACACCCCGTTGCAGCCGGCGTCCCTCAGGGGTCCTGCCTGTCTCCAGCCTGTTACTCCCAATATACGGACGACATCCCCGTCGGGCCGCGTGCCCAGCTGGCACTCTTCGCCGACGACGCAGCCTACTACGCGTCGTCGATCCAGGCACGGCACGCTGCCGTCAAACTGCAGCGCACCCTGGACATCTTGCCCGACTGGCTCGCCAAGTGGCAGTTGTCCGTCAACATTGGGAAGACGCAGGCGCTCATCATAGACTAGTCCCCCCTTCCACCACCACTCCAGCTCCAAGGACAGGACATCGCGTGGTCTCCGCAGGTGAAGTACCTGGGAGTGACCATCGATCGCCGGCTCACCATGAAGCAACATGTCGACAACGTCGTCAACCAGGTCAAGGTGGCACGCGCCAAGCTGCGTCCACTTCTCGACTCCAGCCTCCCTCTGGGGGCGAAGCTCGGGATCTACAAGTGCTACGTGAGATCCCGCCTCACCTACGCGGCCCCGGCATGGTACGCCCTGTGCTCGGAGACGAACAAACGGAGACTCCGAGCCCAAGAGAACCTCTCTTTGCGTACCATCGTCGACGCCCCCCGCTACGTGAGGAATGCGACGATCCAGAGGGACCTCAGATGGGAACCAGTGGACCAGTTTGTCCAGAGGCTGGCGAAGGGCATGTTCGCGCGTGCGGATAGCTCACAACATCCGCATATCCGCGACATGGCGCCGTACCACACGCGCCCGCCCGACCGCCGCCGCCTGCCACGCGACCTGGTTGCCTAGCCGGCGAACATCCAACGGAACACCCCAAGTGAGAAGATCTCCACCGCCCGCGAGGGCCCCCCGATGACCTGTCCATAGGAGTGGACAGAGGCGCTTCTTCAGGAAGAGATCCGATGATCTGACCCTGACTCCCCACGCCCCAGAATGGGTGCGTGAGATGAAAACTTGATTGATTGGAACAGACAGTTCTCAGTTCTTAGTTCACAGTTCTCAGTTCGGAGCAGTACAATACAGTCCACTACAAGCGAAACCAAGCGAGAAGCTCTCTACTACCCTGCCAAGGAAGCTGCGACCCTGTTCGACCAAAACTGCGCTGTTTCTCCTTCTTTCTACGAGCCAGCCAGCCGCCCCAGTAATAAGTGTGGGTTGTCGAAGGGGCCCACATTTTCTGGTCCTTCGAGCCGGATATTAAGAAGAATGCCTGTCACACGCAGCCAGAAGAACTCCTCCACGTCGCGTACCGCTACAGGCGGGACTACGGATACCTCCGACGCCACTACGGGGTCAGCCACCACGGAAACTACGGGCACTACGACAACGACGGAATCTACACTGCCGAAGACACCGCCGGGAAACGAGATCGTAGCAGCCGCCCCCTGCGCCCGACGCCACCCCGTGGGCCCCCGGCCTCGCACGCACCCGCCGGAAGCAACGCAAGCCCTACCCCTCTCCGCGCAGCCACCCGCCGTTCTGTCGCCCGCTCCACTGCCGTGAGCAAGCGATGTTTGATACGGGCGCGGGAAGAATTATTGCAGAAGGAGGTGGAGTTGGCCCGGGCCCGCGTCGCGATGCTAGAAGCGGAGTCATCCAAAGACGAGTCGAACTACAGCTTAGCAGAGGATACTGTCAAAAACCAGCAAACGACGGAGTGGGTTAGGAATTCGATGCTTGCCCTTGCAGATACTCCTTTCCTACCACCGCCGTCTGCCGAGGAGAACGTCAGGCCTGAGGGACCGCTGCCGTGTCCCGACGCATCTCTACCGCCACCGCTCACCCACGCCGTGACTCACTCTGAAGAACAAGTGACGCTGCCGCAACTGCAACCACCACCGCCCTTGTCACAGCTGCAAGTAACACCGACATCGCAACAGTTCCAACCGCTGCCACCGCCGGCGCTACGTCCACATGTTCACACTGATCTCAGTGAACTCGCAGCTGCTATCACTTTAGCATCAAGGACTACAGCGCACCCACGTACCATGGAACTTGCGCCTTTCAATGGGGCGTCGAGTGATTGGCTGCCATTCAAAACAGCCTACGAAGAGACTGCGAGCCACCTAACAGAGCAAGAGAACTTATCACGTCTACGCCGCTGCCTTCGAGGGGCGGCCAAGGAAGCAGTTCAATGTCTCTTCATCGGAGTAACAACACCCGCCGCCGTTATGAAAATGCTGCAGACTAGATACGGCCGCCCGGACGCACTCGTGGCCGTAGAACTCAACAGACTACGGGCCTTGCCAAAGCTTCAAGAAAACCCAAGAGACATCTGCATCTTCGCGTCAAGGGTGCTCAACGCGACCAGCACCATACAGGCGTTGGGCAAGCCGCACTACCTTTACAACGCAGAAGTAGTGCGCAGCATAGTGGAGAAGCTTCCGTCAGCGCTGCGATACAAGTATTACGACTACAATGCTGAGCAACCGGAGGGGCGGCCGGACCTACTGACGCTATCACACTTCCTGTCCACTGCGGCGGAAAGATGTGGGACTTTTGCCCCGGCGGAGATCATCGCACCTGAAGACCGGCGGGAGCCACCCACCTACGTCGCTGATGACACGCCGCCACCGAAGAAACGCACACCACAATGCAGATCATAAGCCGGCAGACTGCTCTGAAATGAAAAAGGCAACGGTATCGGAGCGGTGGGAACTCGCCAAAAATCATAGGCTATGCTTCCGCTGCCTGTGCACCAAGAAGATGCGGCACGCCTGCAAATCAAATCAATGCAACATCAATGGATGCATATACCGCCATCACCGACTGCTGCATCAAGATAAGCCAGAAGCCCAGCTGCACTACTGCGAAGAGATGCCGACCACCTTTGTCGCATCGACACAAGCGTCAACGTCAGCTGCATTGAAAATCATCCCGGTACAAGTCAGCGGACCGAATGGAAGCGTGGACACATACGCCTTGATGGATGATGGATCGACCTGTACGATAATCAACGCAGCAACAGCTAAGAACATCGGCGCCACCGGACAAGCAGAGCCATTTTACATTGAGGGTGTCGCCGGTATGAAGATAGAAAATCAACAATCTCGACGTGTCAACTTCACTATCAAAGGAAGAGATCAAGAGCGAAGCTTCGACATATCAGCAAGAACCATGGAAGATCTTCATCTCTTACCACAGACAGTATCGCGACAACTCTTTGCAGAATGCGGGCATCTGAGGGACCTCGAGGAACAACTCGTCTACGACAAGGGGCTTCCAACGATACTCCTGGGACAGGACAACTTCCACTTGTTGTTCTCCGTCGTGACGCGCTTCGGAGACCGTAACCAGCCAGTCGCATCACTGACTGAGCTGGGTTGGGTCTTGCATGGACACGTTCCTCGGCACGCACTAATACATCGAGTCAACCATGTCGTCATCAGCGCCCCAGAAGAGGAGTCAATGGAGGCGCTAATGAAAGAACACTTTGCCCTGGAGTCACTGGGGGTGGAACCACGTAACTCGGTCACCCCGGATGAGAGCCGGGCGCTCAGTATCCTGAAGAAGACGACGCAACACACTCCCGATGGCCGCTACGAGTCCGGTTTGCTGTGAAAGCACGACGATTTTACCCCACCTGAGAGTTACGGCACTGCCTACCGCCGACTCCTCATGATTGAGAAGAAACTCGACAAGGACAAAGATCTCAAGAAGCGGTACGAAACACAGATGGCAGCTTTTCTGAGCAGCGACTTTGCGGAAGAAGCGCCCACTACCAGATCAACGAGGACATGGTACCTTCCGCATTTTGCCGTCATCAACCCGCAGAAACCAGGGAAGCTGCGCATCGTTCATGACGCCGCCGCCAAGTCCAGTAGGGTCAGCCTCAATGACCTACCGCTGTCAGGACCGGACTTACTCCAATCGCTTCCTGGGATCCTGATTCGGTTCCGCCAGCGGCCAATAGCCGTCACCGGGGACATCAAGGACATGTTCCTATGGATCTCCATACGAGAATAAGACAGAGACATGCAGCGCTTCCTGTGGAGAGGAAGCCGGACACGGATAACGTACACACCCAACTGCATCACGGAGGATTCGAGACGACCGCCAACGAAGTCAGGCAACAATACTGGATGCTGCGCCTACGAGTCTCCGTCCGAACAACCGTCAAGAGGTGCCAGCCCTGCAGACTTCGAAAAGCGAAGCCCGCCTGGCCATCAACAGGCAACCACCCGCCATGTCGACTGGCCCACCATCGCCGAGCCTTCACCTACACCGGACTCTACTACTTTGGCCCGATGGCAGTCACCGTCAGTCGCGGGCAACAGAAAAGGTATGGCGCGTTGTTCACATGCCTTACAACACGCGCCGTACACTTGGAGATGGCTGGGAGCCTGAGCACGGACTCGGCAATCATGGCCTTTCGTCGCTTCATCAGTAGGCGAGGCTGCCCGACAGAACTATGGAGCGACAACGGCACCAACCTGCGTGGCGCAGACAGTGAGCTCAAGAGAATGGCGAAAGGAGCGATGGCAGAGGAGGCCTCAGTGCGGAGCATCAAATGGCGTTACCATTACGCGCCATTTATGGGAGGCGCGTGGGAGCGGATGGTGCGCAGTGTGAAAACCGCGCTACAAACAACCCTGCGCGAAAAGGCGCCCCATGAAGAAGTACTCATGACGCTGCTCATCGAGGCGGAACACACTATCAATAGCCGCCCGCTGACCCATGTCTCCATGTCACCGGGGGACGACGAGCCGCTCACGCCGAACCATTTTCTCATGAGGGGGCCGTCCAGAGTGCCACTACCAAGCGCTTTCGTAGAAGGAGATGACATCAGCCGCAAGTCATGGATCGCTAGCCAGCGACTCGCCGATGTTTTCTGGGCCAGATGGGTGCGGGAGTACCTGCCGGAGCTGCAACACCGGCGGGAGCCCCACGCACGAGGGACCATAAAAGTCGGGGACTTAGTCCTCATCGCCGACGGGACCCTACCTCGCAACATCTGGCCGAAAGGACAAGTTGTGGCTACCTTCCCTGGACCCGACGGAGAGATACGCGCTGTGGACGTCAGGACAGTACGAGGGATCCTGCGACGCCCCACGAAGAAACTTATTATCCTGCCTGTAAGCCGCGAACCGCAAGAATTACAGCTTGGAAAGACTGCGGCGGGAGAAGATGTTCGCGACATAATTTAGTTTACTTATAATTTAGTTTCTAAGTAATTTAGCATTAAGTTTTAATAACTCTGTAAATAGCATAGGTAAATAAAAGGTTTGCTAATCGTGTTTCCTTGGCAGAGAGAGACAGGTAGAGAGAGAAAGATAGATAGAAAGAGACGGATAGAGAAACGCAAGCCGTCTCGCTCGCTCGCTGCTCATAGCATCGCTGCTCCCACCGCCGCCCGCGGTACGCCAATCAGAATAAATTGCGGGCGTCCGGCGGGAACAGACAGTTCTCAGTTCTCAGTTCTCAGTTCGGAGCAGTACAATACAGTCCACTATAAGCGAAATCAAGCGAGAAGCTCTCTACTACCCTGCCAAGGAAGCAGCGACCCTGTTCGACCAAAACTGCGCTGTTTCTTCTTCTTTCTACGAGGCAGCCAGCCGCCCCAGTAATAAGTGTGGGTTGTCGAAGGGGCCCACACCATAATAACTCAACGATATTTCGTCCATGTTGAATGAATGAATGAATGTTTATTTACCATAAATAAATTACATTTATATTTCTTATTTATCTGGTGTCTCGCTGTGTTACGTGGTCTCGTTGATCCATACTAGGAAGACCTGTATTGTATAGAACAGCGTTTCCGTCTTAAATGTGTATCTTATACAAATATATATTATTATTATATTAACAATATCTTAAGTTTCTGTACTTAAGTATTTTTCGCATTACACAACATCAGTAATAATTATATCAAGATAACTAAGTATTACATTTAATTATATATATTTATGTTTTATATGTTTTAAGATCTCTATTCACATACATATTATCGATTTTATTTACTTTTGTATCTTTAACATTTTTTCCGTTCATGTAGTCTAGGCTGAGAAGCCATTTTTTCACTATTCTGGTACATTTATTTTTACTAGTGGGTATATATTTAGTATTTTATTAACTTTATTGTACATATATAGACCTAGAAATGAGTGTGAATGCTGGGCAAAAGCTGTTCGGAACAATTTCGTAGTCACAATCTTATCCTTGAGACGTCTCCCTTCATTTAGGGTTGGGTTACATGGTATGGAAGCATGGTGTTTTATTAGTAGTCTACTTATGTATAGTTGTCTCATGTTTAGAAGATCAAGTGATTTGTAAAGCTCGGCTGTAGAAAAGCGATACGGACGAAAAGTCATTACTTTGAGAAGTGATCTTTGGGCTCGTTCTAGTGGTAGAAGGTCGGTACTGTAAGTTCCACCCCAAACAGTTATGCAATATGTTAAGACTGATTCACTCAGACCATATTATATGGTCCTAAGGAGGTCTGTATCTGCTACGTATCTTAGATTTTTAAATAAATATATTAGTTTTCGTGTTCTTACTAGTATGTTCTCTATAAGTTTTCTCCATTTGAGGTTTTTATGTAGTATGACTCCTAGGTATTTAATGGTATCAGTCCTTGCCAGTGCTTGACATCCGCACAAATGCTTGTTACCACATTTTTCCAGGTGTATGTGTAAGTTAAATTCTGTGTTTGGCTGACATGTTATGTTGATGCTAAAAGTTATGTATTTTGTTTTGTCTTTATTGATTGTTAGCAAGTTATTATCAATCCATGTCGCCACCTCTTTCAGTCCCTCTTCAGATATTTCTCTTACAGCTTGCCATGTCTTACTATGGAATATAATGGCAGTGTCGTCGGCAAATGTAAAAAATGATGCGTCTTGGAGTGTGAGATTACACAATTCATTAATATAGATAAGAAAAAGAGTAGGACCAAGGACACTACCCTGTGGTACTCCATAGTTTATGAGTTGGTCCTCACTTATCAGTTCTCCTATTTTAACTCTTTCTGTTAGTTCATTCAGGTAGTCCCTTATCATTTTTAAAGAAATTCCTCGTAGGCCTATTGCCTCTAACTTTTTAAAGAGAACAGTGTATGATACGGTTTCAAACGCTTTTGCGAGGTCCAGGAAAAAGCCAAGGCAGCGTCTCCCGGAGTCGAGGTGTTCAATCACCGTCCCCATAAGAGCCGCCACGGCGCCTCCTTGGACCTCTCGGTTCTGAAGCCGTATTGGTTAGACGATAGTAATTGTTTTTTTTTCCAAATATAATTTTAGTCTTTTGTTTAAGATTTTCCAAGACCTTGGAAAGTACTGGCAGTACTGAAATCGGTCTATAATTGCTGGGCCTATCCTTATCGCCGTCTTTGTGTATGGGGGAAATTATAGACTGTTTAAGGGCTTTTGGAAAGACATCAGCAAGTATACAAGTATTAATTATATGTGTGAGGGGGGCTGCTAACTTTTCCTTTGTAAGTTTTAGTAATTTAGTTGAGATGCCATCCCATCATGTGGCTGAGTCTGTTCTTAGTTTATTTATTGTGCTTATTATTTTTAGTTCGTTAGTTACGTTAAATGAGAAAGTTTGCGGTTTTCCACATAATGTTACTGTTTTATTTTTAACTGTGATTCTGCTAAGCTTAATTTGTCTAAGATTTTTTGTGCTAGATTTGTAGCAACTTTAGAAAAGTATGTATTGACCTCTTTTAAAGCCTTTTTTGGATTATCATCAGTTAATAACTCTACGGGGGGGTGGGCTACTTTTGTCATATTACATATATCTTTTACTGTAGACCATTTTTTTTAATTATTACCACTATGTTTTTTAAATTAATTGGCTTCGTTGGTACGTTTAAAGATTTTAAGGATGTAGTTACATTAATTTCTATATTTCCGGTAATTAATTTGTAATTCTGAATCATTGTTTGCTTTCTTGGCCTTTTTATGTAATTTATCCCAACAAGCTCAACGCGCGCAGGCACGTCAAACCTCTGCTTGGTTTGATGTGCCGGCCAGACCCTGGATCATTAAGACGTGACAATTCCAGTATTGAAGACCTTAATCCCGATCTATGGAACCAACCGACTCAACAGTCCTATACAGTTACCAATTACGTTCGTGCACCAAATAATCCCAATCATTGCTTGATTTATGCTTGTACCAACGAATAACGTTGCAGAATACCATTTTGTCTCAAGCTATGCCTTTTTTATGGCGTTAACTATTACGTACCTAATGGAGCACGGATCTGCCAAGAACTTGTACGTTTAAATAACCTAGAAGATCTTCGCAATCAACCCAATACCCTATCGACATTTTCTATAGACCAAATGACTGATGTCTTTGATATGGTCAAGAAAGCGATAGAGTGACCGGCTCTGGACTTCACAGCTGTTGAAATATAGATGAGAATGAGATGGTGTGTTACACGGGATTGAAGCACATGGAGTTCACTACTGTCTTAACGAAAACACCGTCTTTAATAAGAAATAGACACGGTAGCCTGGCACTTGGAGCACATCTAACAAAGCTACGCACTGGAATTTCTGGTAAAAGAATAGCTGCACTACTCGAATAAGCCGGCGAAAACTTGAGCGGCTGATAGCAGAAGCAAGGAACTGTCTTTTGGAAGAATTCCTCCCAATATATCTTGGAATTGACCACACTGTCTGAAGAAAACCTCTCAAAGAGGAATCTCGTTTTACCATTTTTGGAACAATACAGGAACAGAACCAGGAAACCAAAAAAACATTTTTATCTTTGACGGGACATATATATATATATATGTCACCGGCAAACCCCGATTTCAGGACAAACTAGTTTTGCCTAGCATAAACTATTATTTATCACTTTGGCCAGACATTATTTTGCCATGTGGGTTTCAAGCAATGTGATAACACAGATACTTTCAGGGAAAACACTGCGGTAGCTTAGGTGAAGGGTAAAGGGGGTGAGCGAAGCGAAGCCCTCTTTATCCTTCGTGTTAGGTTCAATATGTAAGAACAACAATATTATCATAGGGCAGCAGAGTACCAATGAAAATAAACTTATCCTAAGCAAAACTAGTTTGTCCTGAAATCGGGTTTGGCCGGTAACATACATACATTCAAAAAAGCTCCAATTTATTTTTTCAACGAGTATCTTACTGTCTGCATGATTTTGGATCACATCAACTTCGGATGACACAATCAAAATGCAGCAAATAATGGCTGAAGAATCGCCGTTTCATTGGTTTTTCAAGCAAGAAAATGTATTTATCTTAAATGAATTAATTAATGAATAGTTTTTATGGAATTATTGTACGTTGTTAGAAAGTAAAAAGACCAGCAAACTTTTTTTTAAACTTTTAAGAATAAAGCCTCGTTTGGTTTTTTTTTATTGCAAGTCAAAGATGATTCGTTACAGAATTTCAATTTTTGAAAAAACACTTGTAGTAAATGTGAGTAAATAAAAAAACGAGATAATCATTTCCAGTATCTTTTACTATAGAAGAACTGTACAACATTACTCTAATTACAGGTTTTATTAATATATATTTTTATTCAAGTTTAAAGTAGTAATTCTGGAGGGATTTTCAAAAAAGTTAAAAATATTAAAATAAAAAATCCGTTAAGCCACAAGTTTTTTTTGTGGACCTAAGAGATAGCAAATGACCCCATCTCTTCGCCATTTTAATTTAGTAAACGATACACCAAACACTCTGTATAGTCTTTCCAAAATTACCTATCAAATTTTGTACACCAAATTCACACTGATCACTATAGCGTTCGTTGGTCGAAGCGTTGAAACTTTTGCACTCAGTCTGCATACGCAGGACAGAGGACGCAGGTTCAAATTCTACCAATAACGGCACGCTTGTAGGGTTCCGTACCTTGAAAGGGAAAAATTAACCCTTATAAGATCACTTTGTTGTCCGTCTGTCCGTATGTCACAACCCTTTTTCTCAGGAACTCGTACAGGTATTGAATTTAAATAATTTGCTGGACCCTTGAAGCTATGAAAAATTAAAACTTCTAGGTCTACGCAATCAAAAAGTACGGCCGTTTATGTCCCAAATTTGCTGAACTTCCTGAATTTGCTTGATACTTGCAAGGGAATCAAAACCTATGGGGTA
This sequence comes from Argyresthia goedartella, assembly GCA_949825045.1. Lineage (NCBI taxonomy): Eukaryota > Metazoa > Arthropoda > Insecta > Lepidoptera > Argyresthiidae > Argyresthia > Argyresthia goedartella. The sequence continues at coordinate 22,410,595 of OX463810.1, forward strand.
CTTCCGGTTGACCTAGGATCATGAAATTTGACAAAAAGCAAGGTCTTACAACTCATATAAAGGTTGCAATCCGAAAACTATAAATTTGTAGTTATATCACAAAAAAAGTTTTTGGTTAAAATACATATCTACCTATAGATCCTATCGTAAACATATTTAAGAGCTCCCGTGGACTAATGATTATGTACACCCGGTGTTGACCACGAACCTGTGCCTCTGCCACCTCTTGTGGGAAAAGGGGTCGCGCTATGAATTTAACTGTACAATTACCTTACTGTTATATTTATACGTACATAATTTATACTAGCTGCCCGTGGGCACGGCTTCGCATACGCGTTTTTCATAGTTTACAACCAGAAAATTGTACGTCCCTTAAGTCCCATCATCATCATCAACTCAGTTCATATCGATATAATTTTGTAGAGCATGGGCTTGCCAGCTAGCCCTTCTGGCCATATACGTTAACTAACAAGAAGTCGCCATGTCGCTCACCACGATTTTCTTTATTGTGTTGTGTTGACGTGCTTGGTTTATGGCATCTGGAAAGTTGCTCATCGTCTTAAGTTTCAGGTGTCTTGTAAAGAATAATAGTCTTGTTTTTTTCTCTAATTGTAATGGTTTGAAATTCTTATTGATAACTTTGTTGAAATGACAGTATTAAATTGAAATGAAATTGGCTGATATTGTATTTAATAGTAGTTTATGTGACTGCTACATAATGGAGGGCATTAATACTCGATAGTGGGTTCATGAAACGAGCCGAAGGCGAGAGATTTAATGCCTAATTATGTACAGTTACATACACTAGTTTATCTACACACATATCATAAGCTCTCTTTGATGTGTTGTTTAGCTTGTTCTGTAGTACCAACGTCACGCAGGCGGGCCTCGGCGTTCGAAATTTGAATGTCAGTACCAACTTCACAGACAAACTAGGAACGGCACGCATGCGGGCGCCGGTGTTCGTCTTTGAATGTCTTACTATGCAGAAAATTTACACATTATGGTCATAATGTGTAATTTTTCAGATAAGAAATGACTTTTTACCAAGTAGTTCAACATTATGCTGATCGTAACGTGCGGATTTTGTACGCAGTAAAGAGGGTTTATGATACGTGTGTAGATAAATAATGTAATATTATTTTTTGAAAAATTTTAATGGTTACCTTGACATTTCTACAATAATTTGGATATAAGGATTTCTAATGTTGTGCGAATTACTTTAACAATAAATAAATCGAGATATTATGTGGCAAAGAGTCATTACATAACGTGTTGACGAGATGTCTTCATAATCAGCTTTTACTAAGATTGATAGCTTTCGGTTGTCGCCACTCAATTCACTCCATATAAATGTGACATACGTGGGGCGCACTAAAAGTTTCCGGAATGAATAAGAAAAAAGATACTATTAAAGGACAAAAAATTATTTATTGTTCCTCAAAATAAATCTCCCTTTGCGTAAATACACTTTTTCATATGATTTAACCAATTCTGAAAACAAATGTGCCACTCCTACGTGGTGACTGGTGACCTCAAAAACTTGTTTTTTATACTCTTCGACAGCCTCTTCTGGTGATGAAAATCGTTGACCGGGTAATTCGTTCTTAACTTTTCGGGAACAGAAAAAAGTCACAAGGTGCCAGGTCGAGACTGTTTGCAGGATGGCTCATATGTTTTACGTTTTTCACCTTCAAAAATTCGTTTGTCTGTCTGGCCGTGTGGGAACAAGCATTGTCATGGTGCAAGATGATACGTCGTTTGCGGTTGTTTTTATGGAGTACGTCATTGATTTCCGGCAAACAAAGTACCAGTCACTATTCAGGGTATGACGGTTCTCTAAACCAACAGTAGCCACGTGTACATTTTTATTAAAAAATAACAATCTTGATGTACTTTTCACGCGCGCACTTTGGTTGGTTTCGGCTCGACTTGAAATACCCATACGCTTGATTACTGCTTTGTTTTAGGATCGTAGTAATAAATCCATGTTTAGTCACCTGTAGCTATGTCCCACGCCAAATTTGACGCTCCTTTATTGAATCTGGTAAGTATGGCATTGCACCAAGTGACGCAGTTCGTTTTTGAGCCTCGGTCAAATTGTGTGGGATCCACCGCAAGCATAGCTTCCTCACAACCAAATATTTGTATAGGATTGATTGTATTTGACTCATGACTGTGTCTAAGGATGCCCGAATCTCATGGTAGATCACATGCCTGTCTATTTAGATCATATGGCGTGCAGAATCGATGTTTTTGTTGTTCACAGCGGTTTACGCGTGATCACCGCGAGATTTGTCACCGATATTGACACGAACGCGCTTGAATTCTGCATACCAGCTAAAAATATCACCTTGCATGGTGTTTCATTGCTAAAAGCAGATTGAAGCCGAGCGAGGTTCTACTGAGCTGTCAAATTACACTTGTTTACAATTACTAATTAGACATGTTTCGCGTTAAATCCATGTTAATGTAGACACGCAATTTTTTAAATGATGCCACAATAAGAAATCAATTGACAGTCTGATGAAACAAACTGCATTCTACAACCAAAGAGTTCCATTTTCAAATGTTGTAATTACTTTTTAAATATTGTTTATGTAAGTGGCCAGTTCCGGGAACTTTTAGTGTGACCTATGAACAAAAATATACACTACTGGAATGTGTTTCCTTCTTTGAATGAACCTATGTCAGTTTCATCAAATAGTTTCATTTTGCTGTTATTCCATTCCACTCGTACGATCAGCAAAACCAGAAAACGCGCATTTGAATCTTCCTCCTCTAGAAATAGGGAAAATAAGTATGGTACAGATATCGCAAATGGTGGGTACGTGCCAATGCCGACATATAAAATAGCTTCGTTATTTCAACATTCGTAGTTAATGATGATTGTTGATGCGTTGACCCAATAATTTCGACCCCTTCCATTAAGAGTAGCCTCTCACCCCGTCAGAGACGACCCACGGGCTTCATATTCCGGGAGGGTTCATGTTATAACCTTGTAATAAATTGGAAACAAACAACATTCTGACATATTTACTGTTTAGAATTATGTGTATATATAAGTAGGATGTTTGATGTATACTTTATTTTTGTGCTTTTGTATTTTATTTAGTATTACATAATTTATTACATTAATTTGTTTTAGTTGTAAACAATTAGATGTATACAGTTTTATTGCGCACTGGGACGCAATTTTTCCTGTCCTGCCTAGTTTTGCTGGTAGAAATCTCTCTTTAAAGATAAGCTCGCCTTTGCTCATAAAATGTTTTGTTACCTTACTATTAAGATTTCTGTGCAATAAAGAATATGAATATTAATTGTTATGAATATTATAGAATACATAAATTATTACAATATTGCCTCCTGCATGTCTTATAGTAGAGTTTTATCAGGTTATGAGCAGTGATCGGAATTGGTGGAGCTGTTTTGGTTCATTGACGTCAAATATAGAGATATTATAGACATGCCCTGGAATTCTAACTACAAACCCAGAATTTAAACGAATTTTGAGAGAGTAATTTTTAATCAAGGAAGCGCCTGTGGTCCAACGGAAATCGCGCATGGGGAAATAATCATGCGGATTAAAAAACATCTGACTGAATCGGGTACTAAAAATGAAGTTGTTGATCAAATCGGTTTCATGGTGAATGTTGTACAGAATTATGTCCATAATAACCCCCTAAAATATAACTACACCTATCTGTTAGGTGTACACTTACGCTGTACATATATTAAATCCTTTGATTATGGGCATGTCCATATTATTAACACATAACGCAAGTATCAAAAATAGCTCGGCTATTCGCATCACTGGTTATGATGAGTGAACATAATTATTTCTTCTTATTTGTATCTACGTTCCGTTACGCACGTTTAAGAAAGGAAAATTGACAAAAAATGTCTGCTCAGGCTGTCGGCTTTGTAATAAAGACTAGCGACTAAACGTTAACACCTAATGCAATAAACATAACAGATAGTGTCACACCATTATAAAAAAAAATAAAGGCACAAGATTGTATCTGACCCCAGACTAGGATATCCTATGTCGTGGGAACCAGAAACAGCGACATCAAACATATATAAACATCCAAGACCTGTTTTTAGGGTACGTATCCGAAGGGTGCCAAACGGGACCCTATTACTAAGCCTCCGCTGTCAGTCGGTCCGTCCGTCTGTCACCAGGCTGTATCTCATGAACCTTGATTGGTAGACAGATGAAATTTTCATAGATGATATATTTCTATATGAAATTAATATTTAAGGAGGCTCCCATACAACAATTATTTTAATACCACATAGAAACGCCGCACCAATAACGTTTTAAACAATATTTTGCTATGTAACATCCAAACTATTCATTCCACACCATCCCTTCGTGCGCGAGTTAGACTCGCACTTGACCGATTCTATTTTTTATTTTTTATGGCTAGTATTTAATCGCATATCAAAAATACCGATTTGCACAAAATTTCTCAACTGATTCTCGTAAAAAAAAAATGTGAGCTGGTTTGATAATTAAATAGTTCTTTTTGTCGATTCAGTTTTTGTAAAATTTTCAAAATAGCGAAGATGTGGGGTGGATATCGAATTTCAAAAAACCGCTGCAGTTCAAACAACTTGACGGATTTTAACAAATGAGGTATCGTTAGATCTGTAGAGACCGTCAGAGTAGCAGGCCATATATTTTTTGTGAAAAGTCAATAGGTTGAGTTTAAGACCGCATGATGTGTTTTACAAAGTTATTGGTGAGGCTACTTTCATACTCCATGTACAGAACCAGGTGCATTCGTAAGTGTGTATGTGTTATTAAAAGAAAGTTTCACTCGCGAGGTCTACAGCTCCCAGAGCCACTAATTAGATAAAATAGCAACCGCCTCTGTTACCCTGGGAAAAGGCGTAACGCTATGCTTGTGTCTAAAAACTGTTATTTAACTCAAGGCAAGTCAAAGTCAAAGTACTTTATTAGTGTAGATAGTATTTACTTATACTTAGCAAACGTAATTTTTTGCCTCTCTCTACATTGGACCACTGTGGGAGAAGGGCGTAGAAACTCCCACAGATTAATTTTTAGATCTCTTTTAAAAATTGGTTGTGCTTAACTAATACAAATATGTTTTTTTTTATTATTATGATTAATAAGCTGGAATAAATAAATATAAAATTATTCACAGCAAGGTCTTTATTGAGCTAGATTAACCCACACAGTCCCGTCATTTAAGTAATCTTGAACATTGTAATATCCCTTTTTCGACAACGTCGCTAACATGCTTTTTAAATTCCTCAAATGGCAATTTCACAATCTACAGAGATGTCTTATTGTAGTAGAGAATGCACTGACCCTTGAAAGAATTGCTATCCTTCGCGGATAGACTATGTGCGCCCCGGTTTAGAACCCTAAACCGGGGCGCACATAGTCTGTGATTATTTCTTAGGTTAATATCACAGCTATTGCAAAGTTTGGAAAGTGCAAGGCGCAAGGGCGCCAACTAATAAATCCCAAGGGAGTTGTGACGTCACAACGCGTCACATCTCACGTATATGAGACACGCCTCATTACCGTGGTATCGCAACTTTGAATGGGCACGGTAATGACTGTCCACTGGTGTGTTGTTCTCAACTCCATACTAATTGCCACCGCCTTATTAAGGTCGAGCGAGACGCTCGGGACGGACGGTGAGAAATTATTGCACAGTCGTAGGCGAATTTTGTTCGAAACCTTTTTGCTCGTTGCTTTAGTTGTGGCAGCGTAACCCAACTACGGTGGATGAAACTATAAAACATGATTTTGATTTTCTTTGGGACGCATAAGAGTTAAGTTGGAGTTAAACTGTTTCCCGCAACATGTTGCTGCAACATCACTAACATTGTTCCCAAACAGTGTTGCCCCGCGACATTTTCACACATGCCCCGCGACATTTTGTAAAATATCGCGGTGCATGTATGCGGGCATGCTTCGGACCATGCCCCGCAAATATTGTCTTTGGATTTTAACATCAAAAATGTTTGTATGATTCAGCTTGCTTAGAATCATGATGGTTTACATAAACATAATCAGAGTTATTTGTGTAAGATAGCGTCAAAAACAAATTCAAGTGACAGCTATATTAGCAGCGATTATTACGATATTTATATTCCTCCTTATAAAACTTGTACGGTTTTTACACGTGTAAGTACTTTTTTTTTCATTTGCAGCAAGATGTAAGTCAAGAGGGGCCTCAGACTTAACATAGGACTTAAGTAAGACTGGATGAGGGTTTTTTTCTCAGAATTTTGCCGAACACAGTCCGCAGGGCTATAGCAAGTCTTAGTATGTCGTGATTTATCACCATCTCTTTCCTATAGAGAAATTATGTAATGCCGTAGTACCGGAGAGTTTGAATTGCCTCTTCATTTCTTATAAAGAATGTCGCGTTACACAGTTCGCATGGTCATGTTTGAATTTATTGATACTGCAATGGTCTAGAAGGCTGTAATCCCCATGATACAGTGAATCCCTATGAGGATTAGGGATTAAGCAATTCTTATACTCTTGAAGCACTGACATATTTCAACATTGCAAGTTTTTTTTCCAGAAAAGTAATTTATTTAATGACCACCCTACGACTATAAACGTTACGTTAAACAGTTGTTAACAAATCTGATAGAGATGTGTTACCTTTCATTATAATGCTTTATGAGCTACACTATAAGTAATCTTTAAAATACAGAATTTAACCTCACACCATCCCAACCAAATATTGAGGAATCCGGTTTGGAGCTCATGCCATTGTAATAAAATTCAAAACCCATAAAGGGAAAATTACCTCTATTGCAGTCATGAGTCGTTGAGTGGTTAAGCTAAAATTTTGGCAAAATTAATGCAGTTGTTTTATCAATCGGGATATATAGCTTATAAAGCGAGGTAAAATTTTATATTATTTTAACCATCTTAAATATTAATCTATTTTCTTTGCTGAAAATTTAGTTTTCTCACAAAATTGCTACAATACATACAAATATTAACATAATGATCATTCGTACCATCGTACAAGAAAACTTCAGAACCAAAAAAATATACTTATAAAAATCTAAACCGGCCAAGTGCGAGTCTGATTTGTCTGGGTTGAGAACAATTTACGTTTTTTTAAAGGAACTACAAATTGACTGTTTTCGGATTTTTCCCTTTACTTGTGCTATAACCTTGCCCAATTCCATGATTTTAGTTTAACGGGAAGCCCCCTTTATACTTTTGATTTCCTTGCGAGAATCAAGCAAAGTCAGCAATTAAGCGGCTTAAAGGGCCGTATCTTTTGATTGCGTTGACCTAGAAGTTTGATTTTTTCACAGCTTTATGGGACCACCATTCCGAGTAAAGGCCTATTTAAGATGTTTTACGTGTGCAAAAATCGTAGAGGCCAGAGTTGCGAGAACGTAGGAAGACCCTTTTCCTCAGGAACCCGTAAAGGTATCATTATTACAAATATCGGAAATAATAAGATATTGTAATAATTGTAATAATTAATAATTATTACATAAATCAGTTTTCTCGTACGATGATATGAAACTATTGATGTTATATAACAGTCGTTGTTATTCATGGGGTCGTTAATGCCTAGCCCGCCAAGTTTCATTTGTAGGCTGAATAGTTTATGTTCTTTTGACGTTATTTCTCTGTCTAAGATCGATGGTAACAATTTTGTCATGATGGTTTGTTGTAAACTGTGAAATTCCTCACAAGTGTTATCCTCCATTCGCATTGGAGTTATTTTGTAAGTACTAGTTGTGGGTGTTTTACTAGCTTTTGATAGTAGTGTTATACATTCAATCCATTGGTTTACTTTTTCTTTGATGTTTTTTTTTTCGTCCACTCTCGTCTCCGATGACGCCGCCCAAAAACCGATGTGACAGTATAGTCTTCACTCCAAGGTTCCCTATTAATCTGTTAGCTTATTCGGTTGTTTTATTTTGACTATGTATTCTCAATACAAGTAGGGGCACGAAACTTTAGCAATGGCCGTTATTGCGCAGAAGTCAAAAATTTGGTCTCTCAGGGGGGAGAGGGACGAAGGGTGCACGTGCGTAGCGCCGATTGTTCTCTCTAGTCGTACTCCGTCCCCCACGCTCCGCGCACATCTGACTGTACACTCGCGTTCTAAAGTATAATGTTATTGCTGTTCATTGTTGTTGTTTTTAGTTAAGTTTGAGTTTGTTTGTTATTGTTGGTTTTTTATTAAGTTTTTTTGTGACTTTTAATAGTGAATATCCCTAGAAGAAATACGGTTTTGAAGATACAGGCACGAAAAATGGTGTATGACGTGCAATGTTTTATTAAAAGATAAACCAATGTATTTATTGATTCTATATAGCAATTAAAAATTGAGATTGACGAGGCAACAAGAATCTTGCTCATTCATTCGGATAGCAGCACGATAAGACAATCTTCAGATGATATTAAGACGGGGAACATAAATATAAATGATATAATCAGATATTTGGGTAAAATCCAAAAAAGGACAGCAGAGGCCACAAATACGTCTTGCAACGGTAAGAAATATCATCACTCAACCCAATAGCTCCAATTTGATGACAGTTTTGAGAACACCTCACAAAAAACGATCCAGAACAAAAACGGTCACAGAAATTCATAACTTCGACAAAGGCGTCATTAAGAGCTGCATACATAACTATCACGAGATAAATAATGAGCTTCCCACCATCGGCAAACATAAACAGAGGCTAGAATAAGACATAAACTTCGAAGGCTCAGAACGAAGTCTTCGATGAATAATAAGAGTTTGGGGTTTCGATGGAAAAAAACTGAAAACAATCGAAAAGTGCTGACTGAGACATCAAATATTTGTTTACAACGTATTGAGAATTAACAGAAAATTAAGAAATATGGTCAAAAGGGACGACCTATTCTCTATATGCACGAATCGTACGTTATCGCACTCTACGCCAAAAGCCTGGACTGACGGTAGTATAAAGGGCCTAAAAATACCCATTTCAAAAAGACAGCGACAATTGTCGACGCGGGGTCTGAGACTGGGTTTGTACAGAATGCGCTACCGAATTTTAAAGCGGGTATCAAATCAGGCGACTACCACGATACTATGAATTTTGAGAATTATGAAAAATGACTCAAAACTCAATTGATGCCCGATTTGCCACCCAAATCGACAGTAGTCGACAACGCATCCTACCATAAAAAAGTGGGATCTCGCACCAGGCTCAAATTCCAAGAAAGCTAGCATGCAGGCTTGGCTCACCGAAAAGGCATACATTACGAGGAAATACTTCTGAAACCTCAGTTATACAATTTGATCAAGGCAAACAAGGAAAAATTCAAAACATTTTCGAACGACCGATTCCTAGGCGAATTAGGTAATGAAGTGCTGAGATCACCACCATACCCAGATCTCAATCCAATCTAGATGGAATGATCTGATATAAAACAATATGTAGCCAGCAAAAATGTGAAATGGAATGTTACTAAAGTGGCAAAAGTTATACAAAAAGGTGAAGAACATAGAAGAGGAATACTCAAGGAGTGACCATGTCGTAGATATCGAGGGTATTCTGTGAGAACCGAATAAGTGCACGATATATCGAAACGAGAAAAGAGCACTTTAAGTTTTGAAAAATCATAGTATACGGGTGAAGCGTACTATCATCATGAATCATAACTTATAATTTGAATATGTTATCTAAGAAGTTTTTTATGTATAAAGTTATTTATAATTTCTCATCAAAATTATTTAAAAAATATAAAGTTGGCTTAAAGGTTATCTGGTTTTGCCTGAAATACTTAAATAAGCTGTAAATATCTAATAATACAAAGAATGGAGACCTGTTATACTAGGAACCATTAATCAGACGATAATTAATTAGTGTATGTTAAAATATATAGTTGGAATATTCTTGTTCTTTAGAATCGTCTTTAGACGGTAAAATCTAGAATTGTTAAAAAAAAACCTTTTTTACCTGTAGATTTTTTGAAAATTACTGATTTATAAAAACAAATAAGTGATATTTACTTATAACTATAATGCTTTTGTCAGTTTAATTAGCTTTTACACGATATAAAATGGAAATTAAAATAGATATAATCATGGGGAACCAATAAATAATACAGAAAGTCACAAACTATTTTCGACACAAGATAGCACGTCCTCTTCATCAACACCTTAAGAGTGTTATTTAGTTTTAATTACAATTATTTGATAAGTTTCATTAGCTTCTACAAGAGAGACATTTGAAATTAAAATATAAATATTCATGGGACACCAAGAACACAGAAAGTAGCATTATAGGTATTATATTATTTTTAATCAGATTCAACAAATCCTTTTTTTTTAAGCCTCCGAGATAGGCAATGATTCTTCATAATTTCTCTTCAACTCGGTCGGAAATTCCTTTTGTTTTGTTCTTGTAACTCTAGACTTCACTTCTTTGCTGGTAACGTCTATGTTTTTGAAATTCTCACTCATGTCATAGTTGAAACAGATTATTTTCTCTCTCTTTACGAATCTCAGTCGTTTTATTTTAAGCCATTGCACCTTGTTACCTTCATTGCCCTTATCTTTGTTTTGTATTATCTCAGAAACCAGATCTTTCAAATCATACAATTCGTAATATTTAAACTCTTTTGTTTTGTACGGCTCCTTGACTTTTTTCTTGGCTTTATTATTCACTTTAATTTTATGTACTTTTCCACGCCCTGCTCGTTGGCATATTGCAATCCAATATTGCATGGAATATACCGAGGTTTTTTGCTGTTGTCTTTCGATAGCGCTGTGCATAGAATCTGCCTTCATTTATGAATGTCCGGATTCCAAAAACTTTTGCTCAATCATCTCCAGATTTTCAATGTTGTGAACAGCCCACAAAAGCATAGCTGAGGTTGAATACGCACAGCTTCCGAGGATAATACATACGGCTCAATTTGCTCTTAGGGATCTGAGGAACTGCCTGCAGATCAAATGAAACTGAAATAAAATCAGGATTCAAGTTAGCTTGGGCCTTCTCATTTTACTTTTCCGTATTGCATTGGTTTTTTATGGATATGCTCTTTGTTTGATTTTTCCAATAGAGCCTCATTGTCTTTATCAGCATTTTCATAATTTGTACCAATTGTATATTAATCATTCTTCGGTACAAAAAAAGCTTAGGTTGTATTCCGTAGAAAAAATTCTTCGATAAGTGATCTCAATAACTACTTTTTGTTTTTGTTGTTTGCATAACTCTATATACAATGTATACATTTTTCTTATATTAAGATCTGCGTCCAAAAACTTTCTGTTTGTGTCTTTCCTTGTATAGTGAGTTTCCATACAAGGAAATGATTCAATGTGGCGACGAAATCCTTCCAAGATGTCTGGCTTTGTTTTGTTTGCTGGCTCATGTTTTCCTCTTTTATCATTTGCGTCAAAAGTGCCAATAATACTGTGTTTTTTATAACATCAATGACGACAGATGTCGCAATGTTAAGAGTTTGCGTGAAAAACTTTTGGCAAGCTTGCAGTTTAACGTCATTATTTTCGAAGAAACATTTTTTGTGTATTCTTCTTGCTTACATTTTTTCACAGCAAGTACTCGCTTAGGAGGCTCTACTGATATTTGGGAAAGAATGTATTTTTTTCTACCCACAAAATCAAGATTCCAGTAATGCCATCATATTTCTTCTCGAGAATTTTCGTCAAAGTTATCGGAGCATTTAAACTTATACTGAGAACAGTCTATGTGCTGTGGATCCTTTGCTGGCCGATCTTTAGAGCGAGACTTGTAGGGTAATCCATCAGCTCTCCTCTTATTTGCCATGTTTACTGCCCAACTTTCAGGAATCGACTTTCTCCACCTTTTCATCGGTTTGACCTTTTTCCACGTTTTAGTCAAAATTTCCTCCAATATACTATGAGAAACTTCAGCAGACTCTTTTTGGTTTCTATTTTCTTCTTGTAGTAATTGTAGATAATCGCTTCATCATTAGTTGGATGTGAATCTTTTCCTAGTATATCACGAAGAGTGATTAAATCACTATATTGATCCATATCATGTCTGGGGGAGGGTAAATAGGTTGGATCTTCATTATCAGATACATCGCCAAACAAGCTCTCCATTTCAATCTCGATCTCATCAACGACACATTCATCAGCTCGTGAAACTTTTGTACTGGTTGACGAATAATCACTTACTGCAGATACACTTTTATTGACATGATTGACTTGCCATCGTCCGTGCATACCGCCTGACAAAGTAAACTTGGCACTTCACTCTGACTAGAATTATTATTATTATGTCAAGAATAAAGGTTCACCCTCTCCCATCCCCGATGGAAAATGACTTAACACTATGTATGTACTTTTGTAAGATCACAAGTACCTACTACCTACATAGGCCACATACCTGATTGTCGACGTTTGGATAATTCACGTTGATTAGCCACGTGCACATCTGCGACGACAGTGACATGCCTACGTATCATTGATTCGCTATCACTGTCAGAAAAAGGGTGATGACCTAGGAACATTATTAATTTTATTACATATTTACATAGTTTTGAATGAAACAAATTTATAGCCTCAAAATTACGTACAAATATTTATAAATACCTTCTGTTGTATTATTATTCGTTAACAGCGACACCATCCGTTTCCCCCTAGAAATCATTATCACATACTAACAGAGTATACAAACATCAAAACTCGATTAGTTGTAAAAATTGCTCACGTGACGGTGTTAAACTGAGACTAAAAAGGTTATCAAGCAGAACTGAATAAGTGACGGTATTTGTTTTTGCTGTTGAAGTGGAGCATCAAACTTTGTTGCTTGTTGTAACATGCAAGACATGATAAAATCATTTATTCTGTTCTGCCTATCAGTAAAATTAAGAATACATTTTATTTTAACAACGAAAGCCGAATAAAAGCAAATGTATTGATTTACCTGTAAATCATCATCATTTCAGCCTGTTAATGTCCACTACTGAACATAGGCCTCTCCAATCGCACTCAGCGTGACCGGTCCGTAGCCACCTGCATCCAACGAGATCCAGCGATCCTCACCAGGTCGTCGGTCCATCTCGTAGGTGGCCGACCCACACTGCGCTTGCCAGTACGTGGTCTCCATTCAAGGACCTTTTTGCCCCATCGGCCATCCGATCTTCGCGCTATGTGGCCTGCCCATTGCCACTTCAGCTTGCTTATCCTACGGGCTATGTCAGCAACTTTGGTTCTTCTACGGATCTCCTCATTTCTGACTCGATCTCGTAGAGAAATACCAAGCATAGCCCTTTCCATAGCTCGCTGCGCGACATTGAGCCTCTAAAAAAGTCCTTTTGTGAAGCACCACGTCTCAAAGCCGTAAGTCATCACTGAGGGATTTTGGACGAGAAGACGTTGCGTAATTTACCGAACGCTGCCCAACCTAGTTGGATCCGTCTACTGACCTCTCTCTCAAAATTGGACTTACCTAATCGGACTGCCTGTCCCAGGTATATATATTCGTCAACAACTTCGAGAGTAGAGTTCCCAACAGTTAGTGCGGTGGGTGCAACATGGACGTTGAACATGACCTTCGTTTTGTCCATGTTCATTTTAAGACCCACTTGTTGAGAAACTCTATTGAGGTCATCGAGCATTTTTCCAAGATCTTCAAGCGACTCAGCCATGACTACTATATCGTCGGCAAATCGAAGGTGAGTGATGTATTTGCCGTTGATATTGATGCCTAGTCCTTGCCATTCCAGGAGCTTGAAGGAATCCTCCAGAGCAGCAGTAAACAGTTTCGGAGATATTACATCTCCCTGTCTTACTCCTCTCTTTAGGGGGATTTCCTTCGTGGAATACTCCTGTACTCGAACTGACATGGTGGCGTTGTTATACAAGCACTTCAGCACTTCAACGTACCGATAGTCAATACGGCATCGCTTGAGAGATCTAAGAACAGCCCATGTTTCGACGGAATCGAAGGCTTTCTCATAGTCCACAAACGCCAAGCATAATGGGCGATTATACTCTTTAGTCTTTTGTATAATCTGCCGAAGTGTATGTATGTGGTCTATGGTGCTATAGCCCTTTCGGAAACCGGCTTGTTCGGTAGGCTGGAAGTCATCGAGCCTGTGTTCGAGACGGTTCGTGATAACTCTCGAGAACAGCTTATAGACGTGGCTCAGCAGTGTTATGGGCCTGTAGTTCTTCAGTAAGGTTTTGTCACCTTTTTTGAAGAACAGTACCACAACACCCCTGTTCCACGCCTCAGGCGTTTTTCCCTCGAGCAAGGTGGAATTAAATAGTTTCTGAAGGACTTTCAGTACCGGCGTCCCGCCCGCTTTCAGAAGCTCTGTGGTAATTCCATCCTCGCCCGGTGCCTTGTTGTTCTTAAGCTGTTTGAGAGCCATCCTAATCTCGTACAGGCTGATGTCCGGGATATCCTCGGTATAGTGTCGGGTTAGCTTGGCTCTGGGGTCCGTCGCAGAGCCAACAGGCTCAGAGGACACAGAGGTATATAACTGTCCATAGAACCTCTCTATCTCCCGTAACACCTCTGACTTGTTCGACGTTACGCTTCCATCCTCGATCTTCAGCTTTGTCAACTGGCTTTGCCCGATAGACATGTCCCTTGCGAACACTTTGGAGCCTTGGTTCCGCTCGATGGTCTCCTTAATACGCTGTGTATTGAAGGAGCGTATGTCGTGTCGCAGGGACTTCATAATCTGTCTATGGAGCTGCCTATAAGACTCAGCGTCATCGGAGGTTTGGAGCGTCATAGAACGTCTACTAGCCATGAGGTTTCGGGTGTGGTCTGATAGTTTTTGAGGTCTATTTTTACGGAGAGTTTTAAAATACTTGGACCCTACCGTGTGGACAGTTTCTACCAACTTGCTGTTAATATCGTCCACTGATGCACAGCTGTCTAGCAATTTGAAGCGATTTGTCAGTTCGAGTTGAAAGCTCTCGGGGTTTTGGATATGTGCATTTGACGGTCGGAGCGTGGACTTCATCATACGCAACCTTTCAAGTTTGACATTGATATTCGATATGCCCCTGACGATTCGGTGATCGCTACCGGTTTTGACCTTGTGGATCACCGTGACATCATTGAATATCTACCTCTTGGTGCTCATAATGAAGTCGATCTCGTTTTTTGTTACACCGTCGGGGCTCATCCAGGTCCATTTCCTATGAGGCGGCTGTACCTGTAAATATGAAATTTAATCTTTTATAGATGATCTTCAGGGTAAATAGAGTAGATGCTTTTATTTTTTTTTATTGTATTATATTATTTAAGCATTGTAATAAGTGATTGTGTAACTTTTTCCTTCTATATTTTAAGCAAATAATGTTAGATAGCTGCTTTACACAGACCATAACTCCGTAGTTAAAGCTTCTGCAGTTATACGGTTTAGCTTGAAAAATAATTCAGAAAAAACTAAGTTTGTAAAACAAAGTTACAAACATAGGGATGTTTATATTTTTTTTTTACAAAAACTGCACTTATTCGGTTCTCACAGAATACCCTCGATATGGTTACTCGTTCATTATTCGCCATGATGCAGATAGTTCCGAGGATGAACTAGAAGATTCTGATGATGACAATGACTGAAGCAGTCCTAAGCCAGGGCCCTCAATGAGCAGAAGGCCCTGACAAGATAGCTCCATTGTAACACCTGCTAATTTAATGGAAGGCGTGGCACCATTATCTGATTCAGACTAAGGATGGGCAGCAGTTAGGAAATGGCTTATGTTTAAACGATCCCAAAACCGCCCCCATTAAACTACCAATAAATTCGAAACGACCGCCAGAATAAGTAAACGAACACCAAATTGTGTTTGGATAAATGATCACCAAACTTCTTTTTATGTTTTGTATACTTCATTTATGAATAGTTTATGTTTTAAGTATTTTTTTTTGTTCTTACATGTTCAACCTAACCACCTAAGCTACCGCAGCATTTTGCCCTGATAATTTCTGCAACTTTTGGTGATCATTTACCCATTTGGGTTGGAAAAAAATATTTTGGTGATCATTATATTTGTTGCAGAAAAAAATCTAAAATAAAAATTGTCGAATTCAATTACATACATTTTTTCTACTCCCCATAAACTTTAACACTCTGTCACTTGATCAGCTTTGTATGGAAGTCGGTTTTTTCATTTATTAATTTAAAAAAAGCTTAATCTTGAAAAGTAAAACATCCGGTTACAAGCTATGGAACACTAACATTAAGTATTTATTAATGTTTGCGCGCGCGACGGTACCCATGCTCAGTTACCTAATATCGTCCACATTTCGCTCAGCGTTAGACTTACAATTTGACATAGAGTACATTCAAATATGTTCAATAGTACATTACTTCAGAGGGAAGAAAGTGACAGTTCCATACCGAGATTATGGCATTTGAGGTATGGAACTGTACTTTATCCTGAGGTATGTATAGTGCTTTTTATTACACCTACGAGGAAAATTATAGACATAAATGCATCCATATTTTACAAAAAACACAAAGATAAATGCTAAATCAATCGAAGTTTTTGCGAAAATGCGCGGGCTTTTCCTTTTTTTATTCGCCCGTTTCTGGAGTAGGCTAAGATCATAAGGTCATGCAGCCACTTCTTCCGTGATTCCGCGCGTTTTATATACAAAAATAATTTCGTTTTTAATTTTCTGTATGCACCAAGGAGGTTGGTAACTGGTAAAAAAAAAACTGTATGTGGCCAGTAACAATTTACTTGAAATTTAATTAGTAGACAGTTAAAGTCTCTTTGCAGTATGACTGCTGACAAATAAAAAAAAAAAAACCGGGTATGTAATGGAATTTCATACATACTTCCCACCCTTGGGTCGGAAGGATTTTCATACAAACTTCCATACCTTGGGATGAAAGGATTTGAAGGGCGGGATAAAGGCGTTTCTTCCCTCTAATTGGTATAATTAGTATGTATTTTCAGAGCAGGTGTGATAAAAACAATATTTAGTCATTAATTAAACAAAGTAATAATTGTATTGCGTGCGTGACTGTACCCAAGCGCAGCTACCCCTCTACATTTCGCCCAGCGCTAAACAAACATACGTGCCGCTACCTGTTAAATATATATAGACCGCAGTAAATCTTCAATTCTCAGCTAAATGAGTAAATTTGATTTCCAAATGTATTATATTTGATGTTTATTATTTCCCATATGTAAATATTCGGTCAAGTGTGAGTCAGTCCTTATTATAATCAGTATGATTTTTCAAAAAATATCACAATAAGAATCATGTCTCCTGTATGGGGACCCCCTTCAATTAAAAACGTATATAGTTTATTATTTGTTGCAATAGCGGTATCCGAAATACACATTCTGTGAAAATTTCAACTTTCTACCTATTACGGTTCATGAGATACAGCCTGCTGACGGACGGACGGACAGACAGCGGAGACTTAGTAATAGGGTCCCACTCGGCACCCTTCGGTTCGGGTACGGAAACCTAAAAATGCTCCTTGCCCGGCCCAAGATTTTTATTGCAGGCAAAATTGTGTTGGTTAATTTGCCCGCATACTGAATACATTCCCGGCCAATTGTGAGGCAAAATTGGTTCAGGTTCAGTGAGAATAGATTGCACCTAGTGAATAATGAAGATTAAATGAAGCCGGGTGATCTTTGGGTCGCCCGAATAAAGTTGGATATTACTAGAACTTGATTTTGTTTCCATTTGCTTTATGTGTGACGATTGGCTTATTTAGGGGCATGTCTATCACGTGTAGGGATTTAGGGATATGAATGTAACCCTCATTGATTGGTCTATGTGGTCCTACTCATTAATAGGTCATGTAAGTACACTGCGCGTCCTGGTTTGAACGAAACGAAACGCGGAAAAACACATAAAAGTATAATTAGCAGTGAAAAGTGGCCCAAAGTTAACTGTACCAGCTACAGTTTAACATGACGATGCGGAGCGGGCGGCTTCAATAACAATTCAGTGTATCCATAGTTCGAAAATCAGGGCTGGCCCAGTTTCGCATTACACAGTCTGAACCAACCATCAGACTTTCGCCCTTTTCAGTATTTGGTACCGTTTCCTAATGACAAGTTGTTAGAAGCTCGCCTTCTATATTTCCAGGGTTCCGTACCCGAAGGGTGCCTAACGGGACCCTATAACTAAGCCTCTGCTATCCGTCCGTCTGTCTATCCATCAGCGGGCTCTGTCTCACAAACCATAATAGGAAGAGAATTGAAATTGACACATATTGTGGGTTTTTTTTCTGTACCGCTACAGCAACAAATACCAATACTGAATTAAAATATGTCCCCATACCAGTGCAGTATTTATTTTTTCTTGTTCGGTGGTATTTTATTTTATTTTATTTTATTAACATTGGAAAACCAACAGCTATCTTTAAATTAACAATAGGAATCTTATTTAAAAACAAAAAAGCCAATTATAGGTTTTCGCCGACAAAAAGACACAATTAACAAATAAAACAGTTAAAGCACTCTTAAATAACAGAATTAGTTCGCATTATACATAGCCCTATACGTTGTAACATGACATGCAGTAACAAGTCACGTTAAAAAAAAAAAAAAAATAATAAATAACAGAAAGTCGAAATACTTAGCCATTCTAGTCATACAAAAAGTCTCGGTACAGTGATCTCTTCGCTGGCTTAACACCAGTGCTAAACAGGTCAATATCAATATCTCCACGCAGATTGTTGAATCTCTGGTATGGAACCCTTCTTGTGAGAATCTGACTCCCATTTGCCCATTTTTTTCCGTTCACCGAATGGAGGTAAATCCTACATACACAATCATTGAAAAAGCTACATTATGCTTTCGTCGATAAGGTATTAAAATCCATAAAAGGTAACTAATTATATAACTGTGTGTATATTCAAAATGTATGTAACGTTTAACACTCCCACAAGCGACGGTATCAACATTGCTGTTGATAATTATCCCATAGAAGTGATTGAAAAATAGGCCTGTATCAGAATCGGCTATAGGGTCTTACGTGGGTATTAGGGCCTATATAATAAATAAATTTGGCTTATATAATACCGATAAGTCAAACTAAACAAATAAACAAATTTTAGAAAAAGTTGTAAAAGCGGTCAAATAGAAAATTTCTTAACCGAAACTCACCTCGATTTAGCAATTTATTTATGCTAACAATAAACACACTATTCCAATTTCATTACATGGCGAGAACTTACCAATTTATTTATTCGACCTGCTTGCCCAATATTTGCATAAGCTATACGCAGAAGGATCCACGCTTTTGCATGCTTATTTTTGCCTTCTACGAGGATTTTTGTTTCAGTGGCAAGTGAGGTGGAGATACCTTTCAACGCCGACAATAAACATAACAGTTTATGGCCGTTGTACACTCTCGCGCGAGACAACCCGAGGCTGGTACATTGCGTTTTGCAGACTATATAATAACTGATATTTATAGTCTGGAAAACGCAATGTACTCTTACATCAGTCTCGAGATATACAGCGGCCTTTACATGTAAGATTTATCTGGCCCCACACTAGGGTCCGGTTATAAATATAATTGTCTAAACATCAGAATTAGATAGGTACTGTATGCGTGACCTTTAATAATTAATCAGTAACGAATTAAATTTTTCAAAAACCTTAAACCTCGTTTCGGCAGAGTTGTGATCTTATACACTTACCCCTTCTGTAAGTTGCATATTTAGTGCGTCATACAGACTACGATCGTACCTCATCGGGGTAACTTGATCTGAACGCGACTATACAAAATGTTAGCAGATTAGAATACGGGCTGGTCCCGGGCTTAGCTTTGTATCATAGGATTAAGCCCATCCGTACGCTTTACGGCCTCTTTTTCAGCGGTCTACTTGACAACAATCTTATAATAATTCATAAACGGACGTATAAGACGGTATTTTATTTAGCACAAAAGGAAGGCGGAGACCTCAGACTCATTAGTACTGGAAGTGTCTTGCGATAGAGATCTACTATAAAAAGGTCTTTCATTGTTGCGGGTGACGAGATAACTAATTCTCGTCGCCACAAACAAACTCGCACTTACTAATAGGGTCTTAAACTAAATTAAGAAAATGGGTTTGTACCCTACCTTAGTATCAATTTTACTCCAAAAATGCATTATTCCATAGTAATAATATTCTTTATACAACTTATTTTAAGTTTATTATTATTTATTTCTGGCGTAAAACGCTCAAGGTAATGGCGTCAAAAATAACGTCACGGTGTGGGGGGCACAAACCTCAACAAACCCTTGATTCTGGTCCACTCACAGAGTAATTAAGTAATTAAGTTGTTTACAGAAACCATCTGTTGCATACTTATCGGATAAGCATCTCTTTTCCAAAGAGTGCATAAAGTCAGAGTTATCAATAGATCTATTTTCAATTTCCAGCCATAGGCTTAGATTTCTCTGGCCTACTTGACAAGAAATTAACTCATCAACTATCACATCTCTGACTCTCACAAACTTTTCTGCTATCACTTCTCACACCAAGGTTCATAACCAACCAAAAATTCCCTTTAAAGATTTTTCATCAAACTTTGACTTTCTACTTTTATCAACAAAATAATCAGTTGATTCAAAAATCTTTAAATACTTTAATTGCGGCTTTTTATTATGTCACAGTTCATAAGGCATCTTATCTAATTTCAGTGCTTTTGTGAGGTTGATATTTACTAAGTAAGTACCAGTCAACACACCCACCCCAGAACGATTTATTTAATTTACATCCTGATATCATTGCACGACTTCTTTCTGTTATTGTTCTAATCATACGCTCAGCAATCCCATGGAGTGCTGGTGTCTGCGATACTGTCAAGCATATACCTTTTTGCACACAGAAATCCCTCATTTCGTGAGACAAATACTCACCCCAATTATCGCAAAACAATTTTACTAATTTAAAACCAAAAAGGGCTTCTTTTTGTAACATAGTCCCCGAAATGCAACAAAAACGTCAAATTTATGAGTATGTCACACAATAATGGTTAAATTCATTGATAAATATCACAAAATAGTTTTTGTCGTCTAGGCTTGACAGAGTGATAGGACCCACAAACATCTGTGTGCACTTTAAAGAGAGGTCGTTTAGAATCTTTTGGCTTAGCTTTGTTAAATGGCGGGCATACACTTTATTTATTTTATCAAAATCAGAAAATAATTTCTTGATTTTAATTTCCACAAATATTGATTCGCCTTCGATTTGCCTTTGATGTCATAATCATATGTATCATTAACGACTCTGTTAAAGGAACAAACAGTGTTCATTCAAAGCACATTTATTAAGAATAATATTAATACCAATCAAATTGTTCAAGCACTTACATACCTTATATTACAACCTTACCATCGCGATATATTTGAATAGCGCCGTCTTTGTTCAACTCAACAGACATCCCAGCCTTTTTTATTTTTCTTACTGACAGCAAATTATATGTGATGGCAGCTCAGTAAAGAACATCCTATAGTTCTCCTTTTACGCCCAAGTCACTGTATCAGACTTGTATCAGAGTTGCGTTCTTTGTGACCGAAATATTTATGGGGCTTTGTAAATAATTTCTACTGATGCTGCAGAGTCCAAGATAAAAGTAAGGTTATTATGACCATCTATCTATCTTCTATCTTCTACAAGGGGGTTGTAGTGCCTGCACCTGGCCCACTTGAGCGGGGCCTTTGTGCATGTCCCCTACGCCGGCACATCTTCTTCAGCCATCCCAACTCCTGCACCAGCTGAAGAAGGAGGTCTGGGTGTTCTAGGTGCTCGTGGGTGTTTGTTGTGTCTCCTAGGATAGCCATCCTGGTTTTTGTTGTGGATGGACATGCCAGTAGCATATGCTCTACTGTTTCATCCACTTCCATGCACCCCCTGCACAGGGGGCTGTCCGTTGCAATTGTAATTGTCAAATGTTTGTTTAGTGTACAATGGCCTGTAATAAGGCTTGTTAGTATTTTTATTTTACTGCGTGGCAGTCTCATTAAGTAATTCGTAAATTTATGGTTATACTTGTCTATAAAAAGTTTTGTGTATTTGCAGTCTTCTCTGCTAGACGAGAATAGGTTTTTTTGCTGTACTGTGGCTTCTCGGAGCCTTTTTCGTAGAGCTTCCGCTGATAAGGGCGAGAATGGTGGAGGGCCGATTGCTGGCCTTTCTGCCCCTTATTTTGCTAGCTTGTCTGTCTTCCAGTTGCCTTGGTCACCCTGGTGACCTTTTACCCACTGGACTGTGACCTTGTTTTTCTCACCTAGCCTGTTGAGTGCCTTGTGGCATTCTAGTATGAGTTATGTCATTCCTCTCTGCATCATTTATCAAGTGCATTGCCCCGTGTAGGAGACTCAGTGTTTCAGCTTGAAACACTGTCGTCTCCTTTCCGAAGCTTAGGGAAAGTTTAATGTCAAGCTCCGGCGAGAAAAGACCTCCGCCTGTGTTCTTGATTTTCTTTGAGCCATCACTGTATATTGTTATGCTTTTACGATTTGGTAGTGTTAAGCCCTTGGCTGTGGTTTCATATTTCCTACCGAATAGGAACTCTGTTTTTATGCGATCAATTCCAATAATGGCTTCCGGTACTTCCCCGAATGCTTTTTCTAGAATTGTGTAGTGTCCTTTATCTGCTATTTGTCCTTTCCATTGTCCAGTACTGTACAGCCTTATGGCCGCCGATTTGGCCTCCTGCTGTACGAATAGGTCCAATGGTGGTATGCCTAGCATGATTTCCAGTGCCGCTGATGGAGTTGACCTCATGCAGCCTGTCATGGCAACACATGCCATTCTCTGGAACTGCTGTAGTTGTGTTGCAGTTGTGCATAGTGTTGTTCGTTGCCACCATACCAGGGAGCCGTATGTGATGATGGATCTCGCCACAGCCATATACATCCATCGACATATTTTGGGCTGGAGTCCCCATCCGTTCCCTACCATCTCCCTACATTGGAAGAACGATATGGTGGCTTTTTTAAGTGTTGCTTCCATGTGCTTGCTCCAACTTAATTTGTGGTCAAGCCATACACCTAAATATTTCACGTCTTTTGATAGTGTTAGTGTTTTATTAAAGAGTTCGGGCAGCCTGTAACTGCCGTGGTTTATTTTTTTTGTAAATAGTACCATCTCAGTTTTGGCGGGGTTTACTGAGAGTTCGTTATTTTTGCACCATGTTTCTATGTACCGTAGTGCTAGTTGCATGCGGTCAAATATCGTGTTTATAAAAAGGCCGTTCACGAGTATTGTCACGTCATCGGCGTATGCTATTGAGTAGAATCCTCTTGTGTTGAGTTGTGTCACCAGGTCGTTGGCTACTAGTACCCACAGTAGTGGTGATAGCAAACCCCCCTGTGGATAGCCCTTGGCCACTTTGCATTTGATTTTATCGCTGATTTCCAGAGAGATTCTTCTTGATTCCAGCATTTTTGTTATCCAGGTTATCATGTTAGGGTTGGTGCCTAGTTTCTCCAATCCAGTCCTGATGCTACTGAAGCTTGTTTTATCAAAAGCTCCTTCGATGTCTATAAATATCGCCAGGCATGACTGTTGGCTTAGTATTGAGCTTTCTATTCTTCTGACCACTGCGTGTAAGGCGGTCTCTGTAGATTTTCCTGCTTGGTACGCATGTTGGTTTGGGTGTATAGGGTTGGTTCTCATGGGACCGTCCCTTATAAATCTATCACACACTCTTTCTAACGTTTTCAGAATGAATGATGTGAGACTTATAGGTCTGAAGGATTTAGGTTCAGTATAGTCGTCCTTGCCTGGTTTCGGCAGGAAGACTACTTTCACTTCTCTCCAGATCCTGGGCATGTAGCCGAGTGCTAGACATACCTTAAATATGTTTACAAGTCTTGGTACAATGAGCTTTTCTCCCCATTCCAGTATTACGCCGTCTGGACCTGGTAATTTATATGGAAGGAAAGAGCTGATCGCCCATCTCACCTTCTCTTCATCTATCAGGTTTTTTTACTTCCACCCATGCTTACGGCGGTGGTGTTAATGTTTGCGAGGAGCTTGGTGTTTCCGCCGGTGTCTCTACATCTTTTGCGGGTAGGATTGTACACCCCGGGAAATGCGTTTGTAGCAATACACTACAGAGCTCTTCTTCGCTCTTGGTGTATTCTCCATTCGGTTTCTTTACCGAACCAGGTTGGTGTTGTGGATCTTTACCTATTAGCTTTTTGATTCGTGAGGCCTGCGACTCGCTGTTTATCGAGCTGCAGACATTTCTCCACGATTATCTAAAATTGCACCTAGTTTGTTTTTTAAACTGGTTACGTGCTTTTTGAAAAGCTTTCCAGTCGTCCTCTGCCTTCGTGTTGATGGCGTGATTGAAAAGCTTTCTCATGTTAACCCGCATTCTCTCCAGTTTGTCGCACCACCAGCTGTCTTTAGATGGCTTCGCTGTCATTAGAGGGCAGGATTTGTTGTAGCTCTCATTAGTCGCTCCGTTGAGTTGAATGACCGCTAATTCTATTTCTTCTGTTGTCTCCAGTTTGATGTTGTACTCAGTTCTAGATAAGTCCGTCTCTAGGTGCTGATACTCACTTACGTTGGTTTCTCTAGGGTTACGAAATTGCCTAGGTTTTAACTTTATATTCTTAGGGCTGAAGGTGATCCATCTGTGATCCGAACACGATGCTTCTGATGAAACTCTCCATCCCGATATTAGGTCTAGAGCCAAAAAGTTGGCAATTGTTATGTCTGGTATTGTTTGTGCCTTTCTTGTGACAAATGTGGGTTCTGATCCTCTATTTAGTGTCGACAGTTCGTATTTTGAGAGAAATTCCATGAGATCCTTACCTCTTTTGTTTGTCCTTTCCGCCCCATACGGTGCTGTGCGCGTTGGCATCGCATCCTATTACGAGGGGTATGTCATTTTCTTCACACTCTCTGACTAGCACCTGCAGTTCCTCCGTAGGTATCTCCCCTTCGCCTGGCTGGTATGCCCAGGCGAGGTATAACGAGAGACCCCCTTGCCCCGTGTCAATGTTCACCACGGTTAGATCTGGGGAGCAGAGGTGTGTTATTAAGGTGGCTTTGTAGTGATTCGGGACATATATGGCCGCCCTCACTTTTGTGTTTGATTAGTAGGTATATGTATTTCCAAATAAGTTATTGAAACCACATACCCTGCTTTTATAAATTGCTGGCTCTTGTATAAGTGCGATCGTCTTCGGGTACTCTTCGAGAGTTCTCCGAAGGGTCGCTGCACCGGAGGAGCTATGTTGGATGTTGGCTTGTATGATATTTGTGTTAGCGCCTTTTGTTATTGTTATTATATGTAGTGTGAATGTTTTTTTTTAATACATGTATGCATATATTATATATATATATATATATATATATATATATATATATATATATATATATATATATATAAGTTATTTTATTATGTGTGCAAAGCATGTTGTGAAAGGACACATAATTATTATTACTCCCCCTCTGCTGGAGTTGAACTTTCGTCCTCGGAGCCGAGAAGCGCCTCGACCTCATCGGACATCGGTGAGCCAATCGCTAGGTTTCGGATGCTGCCCGCCGAGGCCATGCGTGTTGGCAGAGTATTGCTGCTACCTTCAGCGTCACTCGGTGCGGGCTGCACCTCACTCGGCTGGCCGGCTGGAGCGGGTCTGAACCCAGTTCCACCTGCCCTCCGCTTGAGCTCCACCTTCACCGAGCCACACTTGTAGCAGACCTTCATCTGCCTTTTCTCCAGCTCCG
Organism: Argyresthia goedartella; assembly: GCA_949825045.1. Classification (NCBI taxonomy): domain Eukaryota; kingdom Metazoa; phylum Arthropoda; class Insecta; order Lepidoptera; family Argyresthiidae; genus Argyresthia; species Argyresthia goedartella. Next base: position 22,436,279 of record OX463810.1, read on the forward strand.
GGATATCCGACTCGAGGATTCCAAATACCATGATGGCACCCTGAAGCTCCGAGTCGGTGTTTTTTAGCTCCCCCTTTAGTAGGCGCCAGTGACTCATGTCGATGCCGCGCTGACGGTTTGCCCTTATCAGTCTTATTATGATCATTTTCATATGTACTTCCTCCAGCCATAAAAGGAAATCCGGATCGTATTGTTTGGTTCAGAGTTTGCTAACTGAACCATTTTATTGCTTGGTCTTCTGTTGTTAAATTGGGCTCCATTATTATAAAAACAGTTCCTTTCCAAGTGACCTATTTTAACGCAGCCAAAAAAATTTTTGTGTTTCGTATTATTCTTGAACGAAACCTTAAATTATTTTCTTTTGGATTGGAACTTCACTGTTCTATTTGAAGTTGTCGACGATTCACCTTGCGGTTTCATTGTTTCGGCCTGGTGTAATTTTAGATTCGTGTCACGTCTTTCACTTAATAACTTTATCTCTTGATATAGTAATCTAATTTTTACAAAAGCTCAAGTCAGGTTTTCTTCAGCCAATATCTCAATTGCCGTGACGATACTGCTGTAGCTTTTAGGAAGGGTCATGAATAGATGAGTCACTTTGTCGGGCTCTTCTAACTTTGCACCTGTAGCCGTGAGTTCGGTGATGATGTCATCGAGTATTTGAAAGTGTTTTATTAATAGTGTTCCACTTTCCAGCTTTAAGTTAAGTCATCTCTTTCTCAAAGACAGCTACGTCGCTGAACTTTTCCTCTCAAAGATAGAGTCAAGTTTAGCAAAATTTTCTTTGGCCTTGTCTTTTTCTGTGGTCAAGCCAAGTAAAGAATCCGATAGAAATTATATAATTGTGTTCTTAGCTGAAGCATTTTTGTTTGTCGAATCAGAATCTAGAACTGCAGGAATTTCACTATCGATCATGTTCAGTATATCGAGTTAATTTAATAGATTACGAACCCTAAATTTCCAAACACTGTATTTATCACCATCAAACGGTTTAATGTTCCGTTTTAATCCTTGTGAGTAAATTTTAATCATAAAAAATTTCAAAAGTCACTTTATCTGTTTTCTCGCTGTTCACTTTTCAACACAAAGTCTTTAGGCACAGATAGATTTCACTTTAAATGTTCAATTATTTAATTTCACTTTTATTTGTTACTTACTTCCGTGACTGGGCCCCATAACCTGTTAGGATTTAAGTATTCCAGTAAAAAGCAAAGTTTAACGATCTAAATAATATTTTGAAAGGTGTGTATTGATCACGCGCAGCTAGCAGAGAGAGTGTGGGGCGACTCAAAAAACTAACAGGATCCGTTTCAAGTGTTTTCCGCATAGACCAATATAAAAATTAAAATTCACGAGTTAGAAAGAGATGGAATACTGTATTGGAACGAGATGGATTGATTTGTGTGTATTCTAACAATCAACTGATTCTCGTGCTATTAAATTTAAGTGAAAAGTCAAAAGGTTGGGTTTAATACCGCAACATGTAGTTTACAAAGTTATTCGTGCGGCTTCACTCATACTCCATGTACGTAACCGGTGCATTCATAAGTTTGTATGTGTTATTAAAAGAAAGTGTCACTCGCGAGGTCTACAGCTCACAGAGCTTCTGATACATATAGGTCTGGGCGGCAACACAATTGTACAAATGCACACGCGCTAACTAAAGACTGTGGCTAATAACTTGTACTTCAGCAGAGGGGTAGGTGCAAGGAGATGGCATTTCCATTCATAACCTCCTTGGCAGGGACGGATAATAAAATACGCCACGATGGTTTTATCGGCTCGTTAACTGAGAGTTGAGAATCTCGGTGAACGATTGCTGGCGCTAAAGCCTTTTCAGCCTGCCCAGTAATCCGATATCGAATTTAAATATTATTTGATTATCACAGTTTCAGACCACTTTCAGTACGCTTTATTAACCCTTGCAGTGCGAAATTTTAAATGAGGTATTGCGGTTTTTCCCTTAAGAAGCCGGCGGCGGGCAGCCGCTCGAATGCAATTCGAAGCGGGCGCCAATATTCGTTCAACATATTGCTATCTCTCCCTGTTGGTCTGTGTGGTTGCATCGACGGGTCGTTCTTTGGAGCTGCCGCTGTCACCGCCGCCGTCGCCGGAGTAACAAGTCCTAGCTAAAGACCTAGCTAGGTATTTACCACCAGAGTACCTAGACAAGTTTTAAAGCTTATTGAGAACCTTTTAAAAACACGAGCTTTTATTATTTACTTAGATCTATACTTGTAATGACTGCTCGATTTTGAGAGCTGACAACTAGAGATTAGCCTACTTAAAATGACTGCACGATTTGAAGTCCAGACGACTAATGAATGCTTCCCATGGTCTCTACGAGTACCTTGCATAGGGAGAGTGCCTTAGACTTAACATCAATCATCTAGTGTCAAACCTAAGCAGGTCTCCTCGGGTAAGACGACTCGGTGTTTATTGATGCAGAGGAACTGCTCTCCAACTATGTGCCTGCACTGTTTCGCGATTGTTAAGTATGTTTTACCTTTTTCCAATAGGTAAGGGTATTAAGGGATGATTACAAGGGTTTGGATAAAGTTTGAAATAATTATAGGTACTGTTGTCAATCAAAGACACTTTCAATATTAAAGTTACCTTACCTTTCTTATTAGGTTTTACAGTAATAGTGTTTTCCAATTTTATAAGATTAGTTAAATTTACTTTATATATTAAGTTTTTGTTTCAAATATAAGTTCAAGGTGATGAAGTAATTCATCAGTAAAAAGTGGAGTTTACAATTGATTTATGTTAGACAGATACTTTGCTGAAAGCCAGTGCAGTTTCAATTTCACTTAATATAAATTATACAAATTGTACAACAAGATATATAATCCTTAAATATAGATAGAGTAAATAGCGTTTGTTTAATTCCACGCCTCAACCGAACGGCGTGGAATCTTGAGGGGCTGGGTTTTGCCAGCACGGGAGAGAAAATCTTGATTGTTACTTTACCTTGCCGTCGTAGACCGGAAATCGAAAGCTCGATTCGAGGCAGGAATACGGGATAGGAGCACAAGTTTGGGTAGGATAGGGACTGAATCTCACTATTCGCTGCCCGACGCTGTCGCCGGCGTGCTGCCTGCCGACACGAGGAGTCGCCGTCCGATACGACGATGTCCAATCACAACACGGATCACTCACTCCGCTGACGTGAATCTACTTATTTCCCGACGATTATTATGGTTGACACTCCGACCAGGCCCGACGCCTGTGTTAGACAATTGTTACACCGAAATACAATCAATGGCCCGACGCCTGAGCAGACATGTTTTTTCTCCCGACAAGAAAAGATAACCTCCAATTTTTCATCTCGTTGGTACGAGTGACAGCTGCGGTTCCATTTCCGCTAGTGATGTCCCGATTACTCGCGGTCGATCCGCGCAACAAAAAACCGGTGCGTTCCGAAGCATAAATATTAAACAGCGTTATTTTCTTTAGTGGCCATATCCTTAATCATACTTTCGACACTTTTTAGTATTCCATCTAACAATTTTGTGTTGCTATTGAGTATCAGTGCTGTTTATGAAACTGTCCAAGACTTTGGTATCCAGGGTTAGCTTGTTTGCCGTAGTAATCTGTTGAGACTGCATGTTAGAGGTTATGGTACCTATCATATCTGATGGCGTCGTTGTGGTCTAAATTACATGTAATAAGCTTCACTATGAAACGTAGAGGGTCTAATATTGCTCAATTAAAACGTTTGGTGGGTATCAGTTGCTGGAATTTAGAAGAGGTTATGTTGCTTAAATACTTTACTTGTGATTTTGATCCTTTCAATTTGAAGGCATAAGGCTTATCGTCATTAATTAATTTATCACATTCTTTATAATTTAAAATAATAAAATGTAAATCTCTGTCTAATCCTTTTAAATCTAGAATCATAATAATTGTTCACTTTTATTGTTGAACACAAGCTTAGCCTTCTTCCACAAGCAGGATGTCAGGGTTCTGGCCAGTCTTTTGAAGATGAAGGGCTATGCTGAGGTTTGTCGCGATCAGCATGACCCAACACCACCTGTGGAGGTCGTTTAACATTTTTAACAGGGACCTTAAAAGATCTTTGTCCTATTTTTACCGGGACAATGTTCCTTTCAACCTTGCCTGTTACGATGGCTTTTTGATAACGGGGCTTGTCTTTGCCTTAACGCGTGATATCTTTAGCGAAAATTAGATTTCCTTTAGGGAAATTCCTATATACTTCACGAAAGGATTCACATACTTTCTTTTTTCTAACTTTTGCCTTCTGATCTAAAAGCTTTTGTGTCAAATGACTATACAAATACCATGTTTGTTTTATGTTCCTTTAATATTTATTTGATTGTCTTTCAAGCTGTATATCAAAGATCTTGCCTGAGTCTGAATGACCAAACACTACTTCAAATTGAGTTAAATTCGTAGCTGTATGTATGGTATAATTATAGGCCATTACGGAGTATGTCATTATGAATGACGCATCTGTACACTTTTGTGCGTATTTTGCTAATCTATATATCAATATCAGGGTGGAATAGAAACTTTCTACAATTCCCATTGATTTGAGGTTGTTAGGGGTGCCTATGTGTAATTGAACATTTTGTTGTATATGGCTATTTTACTTGCTTTTATGTTGGCGTCCTGAAGTTGATTACTTTTGCAAATAAGAAGGATCTTTTAGACTGTATTCTATTGCAAAATTGCGTGAAAGATTCGCCTGATTTTATTTTAAGTGACTCTAACTCTATCGCTACACGTTCTTCGCTACGCGGGTCACCAAAGTGTTGAATGAACTATGTCTTAAGTGTGGGCATAGCTGGCCATGTTTTTATATCCTCGCGCTCGAATAAAAGAGCGGCGGCATTGCCTGATAGTCGGCTCGAAATAGTGTGAAACACGTATTCATTATCGTTCTCATCTCCACTGTACTTATCCAGTATGAACTCCACTTTCCTTATGAATAAATCTAAATGTCTTTTGTCACCTTCGAAAATCGGAATTAATTTGACCATTTCCGGTGGAATAGCGATTAATATAACTAAAATAGGGTTAAAACTAAGTTTACTTATAAATTAATTAATTCTACTGGAAATTTAATTCTACTGGAAAATTTATAATCAATATCGTATTTATTCACTGTCGTGTGACGACAAGAACCTACCAGAACCTAACAGAAAACAACCAGGATAAAATTTAGTAGTAACAGTTTATTAGTTATTTACAGTGAGGACGATAAAAAAATGATACGATGCTGGATGGATGAGATGAGAACAGGTTTTTTATAAAACACAGGTTAAGTAAAAAAGGAAGCGGAGGACACGAAGAATAGGAGACTGGTAGGGTTAATGACCAGGATGCAGGTGTATTTGTTGTTGTAGATGTACGGTAGCGGGCGTATTTGTAGTTATGGCTCGCAGGATCCCGTTGTAGGAGGGGAACGGTAGCGGCGTATTTGTAGTTACGGCTCGCAGGATCCCGTTGTAGGAGTGGCTCGCAGGGTTGATGTAGGTAGCGGGCGTATTTGTAGTTACGGCTCGCAGGATCCCGTTGTAGGAGTGGAACGGTAGCGGGCGTATTTGTAGTTACGGCTCGCAGGATCCCGTTCTAAGAGTGGCTCGCAGGATCCCGTTGTTTGAAGGATTGTTTGAAGGTTTGAGGGAGTTTGAAGGCTCGCAGAATCCCGTTGTTTGAAGGATTGTTTGAAGGTTTGAGGGAGTTTGAAGGCTCGCAGGATCCCGTTGTTTGAAGGATTGTTTGAAGGTTTGAGGGAGTTTGAAGGCTCGCAGGATCCCGGGGTAGTGCGACCCCGGGATAAGGCCTTTAAGTGGTACTTCTAGTTCAGAAGCTGACGTGAGACTCTCGAATTTCAGAAATGTTCCGCTTTTATACCCTTTTTGGAGAGTTCTAAAAATTATTTAAATTAAACGTAATTTTTGTGAGTGGCTAAGAGAGAAAAAGTATTTTTGTAAAAGTATTGAAGCAAACCTATCAGACCGCTAACGAGTTTGAATGGACATTGCCATGACAACCAGATAAACAAAGACGTCAACAAATGTCAAAGTTTGGTTTCAGGCTCGTAATATAAAATTTAACAAGTTCACATAGCCAAAATTACATAACAGCGAAAGGAAAAAGGGTAGCGCACCAGCGCGCACAAAGCCCGAGATTGCAGAGTTTCGGAGAAAGCCAAATACAAGGTCACCAAAGGTAAACCCCTTCGCTATCGATTTAGAAGTGCTGATAATATGAAAATGCAGAGCGAAAATGATTTGTTAATGTGTTCTTATGGTTTAAAACGTTACAGGGTCCTATGACAATGAAGGTGATACCAAATATCAGACTGTACAGCTCAGCAAGCATCCAGCGTAATAGGGCAAGCAAGGACAGGAGCAGTTACCAAAGCTTCTTTAAGTTTCTCGAAAGCAGCTGCAGCCTTGGAATTTTTAAGACATTCAAGAAAATAGCACGTAAGTAGCATAACACTACATCACTTAATAAAAAAAATCACATCTGTTATTATTTTTCTTTTTTAATATAAACTTACCTACAGTTGACATGCGAGAGGTTTGATGCCACGCCATTAAAATGAGAAATAGCAGAGAAAGGATGGCAACAAATTTCCCTCACCGACCTTGCTCTCATGCTCGTGCTCCGTCCGGTCCAGGGGCTGATGCTGCACTTGACGCTTCTTGGGCGGCTATATGGCGCCTGCTGCTGCTGGCTGCTTGTCGTATTTGTTTATTTCGTATGGATCGCGGAAATCTCTGTCGCGTAGAACACCTCGCGGAATCTATAAGGGTTCGATTAGCGATTCGTGGGATCTTCACAGCCTTTTTATCCACGATCCTACCGGCTGCGCCAAACAAGTTTTGGAGCATATTGAAAAGGTTTTTAAAACATGAGCATTTATTATTTCCTTACACCAATTTATAATGACCGCTCGATTTTGAGAGCTAACAACTAGAGCCTACTTAAAACGACTGTACGATTTGGAATGCCGGTTGAGGAGGAAGTAAAAAATTCCCCAGGTCTTGGATGTTTATGTGTGTGAAGTCGCTGTTTCTGGTTCCCACGACGACATAGGCCATCCTAGTGTGGGGCCGCAATGTATGTATGTAATGTATAATAAATGTTTAAAAGTTCTGTAGTCTAGTCTCATTTAATAAAGTAAAACTTAATGAAATACACTTTGTAAACACTAGGGATGTTACCAAAACAATCGGAAAGAATCGAAAATGAAAAAAGAATCTCAAAATCTATCCAAATTTATTATATCCAATTCACAAGAGTTTGAAGAGTGCATCGATTCATTTGATTAATCGACGCTTTTAAGCAATATTCCCTCACTAACAGGCTAAGACTTACGCCCGCTGATAACCTTGTTATCCCCCCCCCGCCCCTTGCGTGCTGATAGCTGTTCAAAATTTAAGAGAAATTCAGTTGTGTTCTGTGAATAGCAAAAAATTATAAATGAAACTTGATTATATTTTAATTTTCTTTGTGACGTTATTCAACTTGACTAATGGTTTAGTTTCAAAAATGTATGAAATTTAATCGCATATATTATTAATTAGATAAATGTAAAAAAAGAAGGAAATACTGTAAATACCTAGGTGAATACTGTCTTAATAAGAATAACAGTTTATATACGTTGAAATATTCTCGATTTGAAAATTATTATGGTAAGTATTTAGTTTGTATGGAAAATTCATTGTTCGCTGGCTTCTTTTATCCATTGGCCGCGCTCGACTCGCACGAGGGGTTAACCGGGATGAAAATGGTCAAAGCTTTTGTAAGCTGCATCATGACAGTTTCATGTATATAAGAAAAGATATTATATTAAAAGGGGAAAAGAGGAGGGTTATGTGTTTGACCTGAATGTATGGCATGTTATGCCATTTTCCTGTGCCCCCTCGTAACAACTCAAAGGCTCCACCGATTTTGATAAGGGATACGTCATTAGATTCGTCGTGATGGCGCGAGTGTCACTGAGTATTATTTAAATGGTTCCTACATTTAAATTTAATTTAACACGAGCATAGTAATTTTATCGGATATCAATAATTATGTTAAAAGTCTTACCTGCTTGTTTTGTGCTTGTTAATTTACCGCAACCCGGTTTTTTAGTTGTTTTTTTTAATAAGATATCCACGTCAATTTTTATGATATGCATCTAATGTTTACCTATATGTAATAAAGCGAACACCACGACTAGATTTGTTGAGACTCCAGCTCTCGATAATAAAATAAACCCATTTTCATCCGGCAACAAAACAAGTACATGGAAATCGTGCCCACAACAAAAGGCAATCGAGGTGGTTTAAATTCACTCTCATCTAATTGAGTTGGAGCAGCGCAATGCAAAGGGGATCTGCAAATCCTCTCGTGTCTCGAGAAAAAAGAGATTTATTTACGGTTATAGCCTCCATTCTTGGACGAATTCTAATTAAGAGGCCAGAGGCGAGAGAGTTATTTTTATTTTTCACATTCAGGAACATAATATACGCCATCCATCATGATTAGCCCTTGATGGCTAGACACGAACCGCCCTGGCCTATTTGGTTAAAGACCCGCTGTTGGATATAAATTCCTGTTTTTCGGATACAAATGGGATTAATTCCTCTACCAAGGAGGTGATTTTCACCGATGACAGGAAAGCAGTTCTAGTTAGTTCAAAAATAAAATTATGCCTATAATAAGTATTAATAATAATACCTTAGACACTATTTACACACATTGATCTAGCCCCAAACTAGGATTCCCTGTATCTTGGGTACTAGACAACGATACACATACTTAAATAGATAAATATTATACTTAGATATGTAGATAAACAACCATGACTAGGTTACAAACATCCGTTGTCATCGAACAAATATTTGCCCCCACCGGGACTCGAACCCGGCACTCTTGGCTTCGTAGGCAGGGTCACTGCCGACTCGGCCATTCGGGTCGTCGTAATTGAAAGATTAAATTCGTCGGGACTCGAGACCTACTGTAACGTGAAGTCAAAGCATTTACCATATGTCTGCGTCAGAGTTAGGTGCTGTATTATGTATTGTGTGGTATGGGTACCTCAAAATAGCTCCTAAGACTCAAATCCTCCTCCCTCTATCGAGAAGATCTAACTTTGGAAAAAGAAAAATAACTTAATGCAAATAGGCAGTTTACAGCGAGCTTGTGGGACCGTGATACGCTAATATGGCACGCGCAGAAAATGAATGAAAATATCTTTATCCTCAAAAGGTACATTACATTTGTCATACTCAATTTGGAAGTAAGATCACGTGGAATTTCAAAATATACTTTCCACTTCTCTGTCAGATGTACCTACTTATGTACCTATGTATATGGGTTACAAAATGAAGAAACTAAGTTGAACTTATTTTCGTCTCTGCTACACGTATAGAGCCACCCACTCGTCCTCGTCATAGAAAGGAAAAAATATCTAACGACCTTCGCATATTTTTAACTTTTCAAGACTTAAAAACGATGCTATGATTTTTTCTCCCAACTCTTTGTATGCGGACAGGCAGTAAGCATTCAGAGTTTCTCAGGAATTTTCACATCAAGTAGTAGACATCCCGTCCCAAAAAATGGCTGCTATTTATAACCCGTAAAGAAAGATGTCTCTGAGCTTAATAAAGGCCTTTAGTTATTTGAAGCTCACTTGGAAAGCAGCCACACACGCCATTTAAGAGAGACTGAGTGAATAAAACAATCTTATATCCCGCGAATTTGTTAAACTGAGTGGAGGATTGCTTGTTCAAGTCATTTAAATTACAGTTTAAAACAGGAAAACGGTATTAAATAGTTAATACTAATAATACTTAATACTTGGGCTCAACGATCAAGTAACAACTAAAGATCAACGGTTACTAACGGTTAGAACTTTACTACAACTGGCACCTAAGCCAAGCACGGGATTTTTCAAATGTAAAAATACAGAACATTTCTGGCTCATTCAAAAGTAGAAACAAAGAATATCCCTATTCTATTGACTCCCATTGGGGTTTTCTCCGTTGTCTGTCCTCGTTTCATTAGCCTAGAACTGAGGTAAAAAGACCTGTATAAGGGGTACTGAAAAGAAATGTACGGATAGTACTCCCAGTATAATACATAGTCGTTGTGAAATGTTTAAAATAGGGAACTTAAAATATTAAGCAGATGCTCGCAACAGAATATAGGGAGTACGTAGGAAGTTACTGAGGTATACCCTGCCCAGTCAATGAGAAAAATTATCAAATGATATGTATGACGTACTCGCGCGCACCATAACAAAAAACAATAATCTTCCTGGTTGATACTGATAAAGCAAAACGATCTATACGACAGCAAAACTTCAGAACAATTTAAACCCCCGTTAAGTGACACTTTACGGGAATATCCTCTAACTTCAATAAAACGATCACTTTCCTCTTTGTCCAACTACGGAATATAAGTAGAGCTAAGTCGAACAAAAATGTCTTAGGTATAAGTTTCGCAGGATGATAATGCGCGTAACTTCAAGGCGTGTGAATTTCATGAACATTATCCGTGTTACCACAAAAAATATAGTTTCATCTAAAAAACAACATCAAATCCCATACATTTTGGTCTTTAAACCACTGTTTATTTTTTTGTGGTAAGATGTTCAATTAAAAAACAAAACTCTCGTCTTACTTCAAAAAATAATAAAACCACAGCACTTTTTTAACATAATCATAATTTTTCAGTAAACAAATGTTGCAAGCTTATAAATTTTGTTACCACAAATAAGTGTTTAGTGAGTATAATACTAAAGAACGGATAAATCATTCCATTAATATCAGTTCATTCATCAATTAGTCTATAAGGACTAAATTTCCAGGGCCGTAAAACACAATATAAAAAAACTATTCACTTTTCACTTTGTAAGTCTGTCAGACAGTTTGTTTGTTTTCGTTTGAGTGTTGGAGTGTAGATAAAGGGGCTGGTTCCGCCCCCTTATCGACATTCTGAGCCGTTTGAGTTTTGGTTGGGGATAAATAATTGATAATAGTTGCTCAGGAAAGGAAATACCTTGGATCCCTCCGCCCGCGCTGCGCTTACCCTGGGTAGTGATGACGAGCAACAAAACAAAACCTTCAAGGATTTCAAAACAGAAAACAGAACAAAGAGATAAACATTCATGGAATCGGAGATATTAAAGAAATTATGAAATAATATTGAATGATACTTTTATTTGAAAACAAAAAAATAAAGTAATATTATTGCTCCCCTTATTTCATTTCATTACAGAAGGTTGAGCGGGGCTTTTGTGAATAGAGCCAGCTTTTCACTAAAGGATATAATCCTATATATATGACATCTCAAGATGTACTTAAAATAAATATTGCTTGTTATTCTTTTTATTTAAGCCTGTTTACAGTGCGCTCCAACTGCCCGTTTACAGTGTGCTGCAAAACGGGCTCCTGGAAAAATATTGGCAAGCAATATTTATTTCACAACTTGAGATGTTAATCTGGGTTTACACGAGGCCAGTGCTGGCTGCCAGTCTCACTGGCATGGTGTTTGCCTTGTATACAATTTGTATTGACCTTTTAAAATCAAGCCAAGCCGGCACTGGCTGCCAGTGCTGGGGAGAATAGAGCGCCGAATATCTAGAATAGCTAGCTAGGCGCAGTCTCACTGCCGCCATCCATTGCCACTGGCTATATGTCGGTACTTGCACCTAAAAAAATATTATCATTATAGTTATAGTGGGAGCAATAAACTATAACTATATTATCATTATAGTTTTAGTTTATCGCTCGCTGACTTTCCGCAACTCAACGACTTCAACTTCTTTGCGCTTATTTTGCACCATGCGAGATTACTCCTGGCAACCCTGCTGCTTTAGGAAGCCTAGCAAACCCCTTATGTTGCCAAAGACTTTCTAGAGCGAACTTAGCCCGAGATGTGTTGTATAGAAATGTGTGTGTGTGTGTGTACATCTAACGCTTGTTAATTATAACTAGTGATCGGATATTCGGATGCATATTTACCTAAAGTTCAGGTTCAGGTTCAGGTGTTGGCTAAAATGGAATGCACTTTGCTATCGAAAAAATCCCGATTTTTTTTTAATGGTACTACCATTATAATAACTATCTACTTATTATAATGGTAGTAACTGTATAAGTACATATAGAAACATAATTTAATAAAACATTTTTTTCAAATTCATTTGTTTTTTTTTTCAAACACACACCCTCTTTTCACCGTAAATATGCATCCGAATATCCGATCACTAATTATAACGTTAGGTACGTACTCAGTAGATACTATTATTGGTACGTAAATGTATCAATATGAGTTTGTCTTACTATACGGAATTGCTAGGTTTCAAAACCAACTAAGTCCATGTTATTTTTGCATCAAAACTCGCAAAGTCCAACCGAGTGTTTCAAAGTCAGCAATGTCCATTATATTTCTTTGCTTTTATTCTCTTTTTTGTTCGAATATATCTATATTAAAATTATATTTATATATTTAGTTCTCCTACACAAATCAAAATTAATTTCGCATAGATTTATTATTATAATGGACGTCTATTACGCACAATAATATAATTAAGGATATCTTGAAAGTAGTCAAAATGGACATTGCGGTTTTTGAGAATAGTAGACTCCTGTTCAAATTGCACCCCATAGTAAACTGACTCCCTGTAGTCTACCACAAATATCATTATTGGACGATAAATAGCATATCGCACAAACTACGCTGCGAATTCTATCAGCCGCCGCCTGCCTTGCACATACAAACAAAGGTTTTCCGGTATGAACATATTCCATCACTCTCCTGGCCTCTTTCAACAGAATATGAAGTCGAACCATTACATCAATGAAACCCTTTTTTCATAAATAATTCATTTTCTTTCTTTTACTATACCAAACACACATCTACATCCATATCCACACACTTCACACCTCCCCTTGTAACTCCTATTTTGTTAACATTAAATGTACTTATTCGCAAAAAAAAAATATGAGCCTAATAAAGCCCCTAATTGGCCTAGGGTACAGATATTTTTTTGTACTGTACCTCTTTTGCATGGTGCTGTGGCCTTAGTTCCCTAAGAAAGAAATAAACAAATGAATCATTTTCGATACAGAATGGCAGAGGCATAGTTGTGCCCACTTTTAGATACTGAAAAGTCCTTGTTGCACGAAGGTATCCTCACGACAAAACTTGGACCATAATGGAGTAAAAACCCCTTTTTCATAATTTATTTACCAATACTGCTGAACAGTTGATCAATCATTCTGCCCTATTGACCGACAAGATACTCAATAAACAAGCTTTATCGGTTGCTTAAATTGATAACATAGTTTAAGCCATGTCTATCCCAAATAAAACGTTTTTTTTTGTTCTTTTTTTTAAATCTCACTTTATTTAAGAAATTTTTATACACAGAACATGCCAGTCGTATAGTAGCAAAACAAAGGTGCCTCTTAACCTATAAATAAACTATAAACCATTTGAGCGCCCTTACTACGCGGCTCTGATAAATAACTTATTTACATTATTAACTTCTTAATTTATATAGTTAAAATCACTTAACCTTTTAGATTCAATCCGTACATACTCCATCAAAATATGAAAAACGTCTTCGATCACACCACATGCGTTACATTTTTGGGAGGAAACTAATTTCATTAAAAAAAAAAATTTATTTAATGGAATGTGGCCAGATCGAACTCTATTACCTGTAACAATATATTGACGGGACAAATCTACATTATTGAACCACGGAACATGAGGAGGTTCATATTGAAAGGTTTTGTACCATATACCTTTTTCACGAGACAAAACATCATAGTATTCTTTCCATATATCAAATATTCTTCTTCTTAATGTAAACAGCATTTCTGAATATTAAGGTTTAGTAAATATTTCAACACCTTGACTAATAGCCTCTTTAGCAAGTTTGTCTGCTTTCTCATCTCCCGCAAGACCAATGTGTGATTGTATCCATTGTATTTTCAAAAGTCTACCCTGTTTTACAAAATCAAGAATTTTGTTAAGTGAACTGTAAGCTATTGATGTACTACCACCTCTAGATAGCAATGGTTAAAATGCCCTAGCACTTTTGCTCTCCGTGAAAATCACAATATTCTTATGACAAAGACTAACATTTGTATCGGCCCAAGACATAATGGAAACACTTGTTACAATTTTATAAGTACCCACAGTATTATACTGAGGAACATTATATGCAGCACCTGACCCGTTCATGCTTTTCGAACTAACTGTAAAAAATTTGTATGAGCCACCATATTAATACAAATTTCTTCTCAAACTTCAAATTTTAATGTCGTCGGCAGAAAGTATATTTTGTCTTTATGGATACAATTCAGTAGGGCTTCCAATCCGAAGTTTCGCAACTCAGGATTTTCTGACGAAATTATGGTGTTAGTTCCGATTGGAAGTCTGGAGTTCCAATCCAAATCCGGGGTTAGATTGGAACTCCGGAGTCAAAACCAGTTTTCATAAAACTAATTGTTGTTTTGGTTTTGTTCTAAATAATGATTTTTTAACACAAAATTTACTAACATTACGAAAAACGCGTCTCTTGTGGTCTCTGAGTATTACTTCAACAAGAATTACAACACATGACTGTTGTACACGCTGGTCCACCATCATAGCAAACATGATTGGTGTATTTTTAACCGACTTAAAAAAGGAGAGGTTCTCATTTTTATATCTCTGTATGTAATTCAGATGAAGATAATAAAAACTAAAATTTTCGAGCTTCCCATACCAACACAAATATCCCAGCAATTATTTCTAAGCTCAATACCAAACATTGAAATTAACCTTGCAGATGAAAACATTAGCTTAAAACGGGGCTGTGATAATTGTAGGACTGAGTATTGGCCGACTTGGGAGGATGAGCAATGGAGTTGGGATAATCTTCATAATTTGTATTGCCCCGATTGTTCGAATGAGTGTTATAATGACGAGTCATACTTATAGGCATATATTTATGAATTTGGTTTGAGGTGCAATACACACAAACAGAATAAAAAGATTTTGGTTATGTATGATAAAAGATATTAATTGTTTGTTTATTTTTAGTTCGACGACCCAAATGGCCGAGTCGGCAGTGACCCTGCCTACGAAGCCAAGGGTCCCGGGTTCGAGTCCCGGTGGGGGCAAATATTCGTTTGATGAGAACGGATGTTTGTACCCTAGTCATGGTTGTTTATCTATCTAAGCATAATATTTATCTATATAAGTATGTGTATCGTTGTCTAGTACCCAAGATACAGGGAATCCTAGTTTGGGGCTAGATCAATGTGTGTAAATGGTGTCCAAGGTATTAAGGTATTAAGGTATTAGTTAGAATTTCATGGGTGTATTGTACTTGTCAAAAATAAATGTCATAAAAATATTTTTTTTACTGTACTTTTTCAAGCAACCAGTAAACACACTACAGTATACTTTTACTCAATCTACGTAGAAAATATATATAATGTAATAAATATTTATGGTACATACAATATGAACAATGACAGATTTTTTGCGTAGATGCACCCAACCCAATGAAACAATTTTTGGTGTGTTGAAAGATATTTGTTTGTTTGTTTTGAATTATAATTTTCATGGGTGTGCCTTTCAAGGAACCTGTCAAAAATAAATGTCAAAAAATAAATGTGTTTTTTTTTCTGGAATTTTTCAACCAACTCTTTTGTAAATAATACATTAGAGAAAATCTCACAGTGGCCACTGCTCTTTCCTTAGCCTGCCAGACCTTGGTCAGCTAATTAAGAGCACTCTGTATATAGATCCCCTACATTAAAAAAAACCTATCAAATTTATCCCGGAAACTCCAGACCAGGAACAACATACTCTACAAATCTGGCACATCATGGGGAGCAAGTACAGCACCTGCTCTAACCCTCGTCTACTCGACTGCCGAATACTGCTCGCCAGTCTGGCTGGAAAGTGCGCACGTTGCGCTAGTGGACGTGGAGCTCAACAAAACCTTGCGGTGCATATCTGGAACACTGAACACCACCCCTTCAACCTGGCTACCAGTCCTATCAAATATTGCCCCCCGAACATTCGCAGAAGAGCGGCCTTAATGAGAGAACATTCCAAAATCTCTAAAAACGTTGCTCTGCTATATATGCCGCTAAGAGATTCTCCAGCCCGAACACAAGAGGCTGAAGTCACGACATGCTGCCGCCTCACGCTAAACCTATCAAAGGAAAACTTCAACGTCAAGGGCGATTGGACTAAATGCTGGCAAACTGAGATGGGGTGCAACGTAAGTGAATGCATTCGTCCAGGCATATACGTACCTGGGTCTGAAGTTTCCCGTCGGGACTGGTGCCAATGAATAGAATTCGTACAGACCAAGGACGCAGCGCCCATTACAGACGCCGCTGCGGCTGGTCTGCCTCTCTGAAATTTGGATATACGCCTGTGACGTTCATACTACACAAACTGCCATACGAATAAATAAAAAAAAAACTTTATGAATTAAATTCCCAGATTTTACGGGATTTTTGAAAATTGGATCGCGATTTTGAACTTTAACACTTTAAGATAAGGTTCAAATCCTATGAAATAAAATTTATCGTTTTATCAAACGCTAGTTACAAGTGGGTTTAGAAACATAATTATGCTTGTTGACGTCCTTTTAATGATTTTGTCTTATTTCATATCAACTGAAATCACTAATTCAATTTCATATATCTTTTGTTTTAAAAAATAATTTTGTTTGTGACTGCTACATCATTGATCACCATTTAGGGTTAGCTTGGGGTTTATTTAACCAGCCTACGTAGTTTGCTACATGAAAGAAATCCCGATATCGCAGACACTACAAGAAAGTGGACTTTTTGTGAAATGGCTATTTTCTCAAATTTCGAAGACGAGAGCAGGGAAGTGACTCCTTTCAGGGAGTAGTTTTGTGCAGAAGTGTGCTCAGCTTATAAATCAAAATTATCTACATACGACCTGGTCGGTTTTCTTTTTGTCTGTTATTATAATTAAATTAATTGTATTATTAATTCTTGTTTTTCTATCTAACCTACCTAGTAGCGATCCCGATACACTGCCAATAATAAGAATCAGATCCGAGCTATTCATAAAATTTGTTGTTTTTTTACCAATAGAAAAACAGTGAGTTAGTTATCAATTTACGTCGAATTTTATTGTTTCCGGTACATAGGATAGGATATGTTCTGTTGGTGATGATTATCGTTTAGCCCACAACACATAGTTCACACAAAATAATATTTAATCGATACAAGACTGCAGGTACAGTAGTGACATGACCTACTTATTTGTGATTTAATTTCTAACATTATTACATACACAACGCTTGAAAAAATAGGGCTTCCTGATAAAACGAGCCACCGTCAAGGAAAAGACGAAAGTGTCGAGCAAATATTTGTAAAAAATCTCTCTGTAATGTTGACACAAAGAAAACGGTTTCCTTCTGGTTGCGTCGACTTGTACAAATAAGAATGGGACACGGAGGCTGTTTGCAAAGAACAAAAGTAAATACGATACTAATTTAGCAAGGTATTAGCAAACAAACAAATCTCACGAGTTTATAACGCCTCAATACTTTACCACAGACTTTTAGAGGTGGAGTTATGCCGCAGTGTCCTCGTTGCACATTAGACCTGTCTAGCAATAAATTAATTTATCTACACACGTATCATAAACCCCCTTTACTGCGTTCAAAAACCGCACGTTACGATCAGCATTATGTTAAACTACTTGGTAAAAACTCGTTTCGTATCTGGAAAACTACACATAATGGTCATAATGTGTAGTTTTTCTACATATAATGACATTCAAATTTCTAACGCCGACGCCCACTCGCGTGCCGTCCCTAGTTTGTCTGTGAAGTTGGTACTGACATTCAAATTTCGAACGCCGACGCCCGCCTGCGTGAAGTTGGTACTAAAGAACAAGCTAAACAGTTGCAGAACCACAATTCCGGTCAAAAATGCGGTCCTGAACACATCAAAGAGAGCTTATGATATGTGTGTAGATAAACTAGTGTATGTAACTGTACATAATTAGGCATTAAAACTCTCGAGTGATATTATTATGAAACGAGCCGAACTCGAGTTTTAATGCCCTCCATTATGCAGCAGTCACATAAACTACTATTAAGTGACGCAAAATATTGTCATGTTGACTGTGCCTTGCACCATCGTAATCATAGCAAGCAATGCTTCGTTGTCCAGTCCACTAATAAATACACTTTGGTGACGCAAACTAATCTGATGTCGACTGTACCATAGCAATGAAAAGGTTTACGCCAAATTGCACTTTTTATTTCCGCGGCTTTTTATTTTATTGTCGTAATAACACGACGAAGGGCCATGAATAATACGTCTTATGTTTCCCCTAAACCGTAATATGGAAATTGTATGCATTACGGCGAAGTTTGCTTCCGAAAGTAAGAAAAGGCTTAGTTTTCCGAATAATGGCAATAAAACATGTGGATGTCCTCATCATAAAATTTCTAGATCGTGTAGACTCTAGGTAGAGTCTACACGATCTAGAGAATATAGAGAGAGATTAGGATTGAGTGAATGGAAAGATAGTATCAAGCACTTTTGGCATCATCATTGTATTATCAATATCGCAGTTAGTTGGTTAAATCCGACACTTAACTCTCTAGATCGATAATTAATACCGACGTTTAACCAAGTCACTAAAATTCCGCCAGACAAGTGAGTGAACCAAACGTTTGCGACATCTACTTATATCGTAGAATTTGATCATTTCCTGAAATGGCCAACAATTCCATGATATATATAGACAATATTTTTATGCAATGATCAGAAAGGATTTAATTTCACGAAAACATGTATTTTTAAAATCATTTTTGTATTCAATACATGTTATTTTTTGTGTTACACATGTCGAACTAATACGAAGGGTATTCGCTGCGCTCGTCCCTCAAGTCTACACCTAAGCTACCGCAGTGTTTTCCCTAAAATATTTCTTCGTTCAATTAAAGTTCTAATTCAACCATGGTTGGCTATTTCATGATATAGTCAATTCTACGATATGATTACGACATACAAAATTCAAACAGCCCATGCAATAAAACATGTTTGGTATGTGTGCCGGTCGACTATGTTAGTCATATTTTCACGTAATGTTAAGATAAGTTGACGACCGTCACAGATAAGGTATATTTATATTCATCACGCACTATGTCTTATGCACGTCATTAATAACATGTACCAACCTAGTATATAAGCTAGTATATAAGCTTTCCCTATAGTAAAGTAGTCTAGTATAGTCTAGTATTTTGTGCGCATCTCAAGCCTTTTACTTTACTCCCGAAGATGTCGCTCTCCTTATAATGGCCCCTGGCAAAGTGGTGACCCGACTTTTGAACATCAGCAACCTTCGGTAATAGCAGCATGGACCCAGCCGCGAAGAAAACTCCGTGTGCTGCCACCTTAGAAGTGCAAGCAAGAAGCACTTCGTCCAAGATCGCCGAGCCCCGACTTCTGCATACCTATTTCAAACCACGCTGCAGAAATCCATAATCAAGACCCCATCCAAACCAAGACGACATCAAGCAAGCCATGACGGACCAGAAGCCAAAAGATTTCAACTGAAGATTTCCCGCATCGAACTCAAGACACCGCAAGAATAATGAACCGATAGTCAGCCGACTGCTGATTTATCAAAATGGAGCTCGCACCAGCAGAAACGACGCGTCGGCAAATTCATTCACAGCAAGCAGCTTTTTCAAGTTCAAGTCATAGGAAGCCGTTCCAGCCCCCAGAAAAGTATTAAAACATCAGCGATATACCTAATTCAAAGAATATAGAAATCATCCAGGAAGAACATCGCACGAAGAATAATCAAATCACTGAAGAGATATATATATATATATATATATATTTTTTTTTATTTTTTTTTATTTTTTTATTCTGTAAATAGGCCACAAGGGCACTTTCACATGTCATTTCATTTCATTTTTTACAGAACATTTGGTATTATTATTTGTATCATATTATCAGAAAAAAGTACTTAATTATTGTTTCTGAGAGATGTAAAAAGTCTCAAATGTCATAATAAAATAATTAAAATATAAATAACAGAAAAGAATATATATATATATAAACGATTGATGTACAAGATGTGCCCTATGTTGCCAAATACCAAGGTTTTTAGGGACACAAATTTCATCAATCGACAACTTAATATTCACTCAAGAGTGAAGAGCACGCACGTACACATGACGTACGAGATCATTGACTGCCTACAGCCAAGGTTACAGATTTAATGCTGACACTGATTCAGCACAATCATCCTTGTGTAGGTACGGCCACAATTATAAACAAACAGTGATTACAACTTCAACGACGTGCGATGTAAATTGGCTCATCGATTCCTGAAAAACATGGGCGGCTGCAGCATCAGACGACTCTCCTGCGGATCTTTTCCAGGTTATAGGTTTGGTTAGTTTACTAACCGCGAAGCCCCATTTTCCTAGTGTTTTTCTGTTTTCCAGTTTTTAGTTTATTTTATGTAGTGTGCGGCCAGATACAAGGCTCGCCTGTAGGTAAATATTAAGTAATTCTTTAAACTTACGTAGAATTCACATAACCGTAGTTCCTTTATTTTTCTAATTCGTGTAAGATTTACCTTTTACTTTACTTTAGATTAAGTTGAAGTATGCGCTATTACTATCTAGTTTTATTTAACAATGACTTTCCTTATATATAAAAATAGATTAAGTTAAAGTATGCACAATTAAGATCTGGTTTTATGTTTATTAAAATACTACTAGTTATTATTGCAGTTGATAAGTTTGTTATGGTATCTAACTTAGATTTTTTCCATTGTTGTAAGCAGATTCATTTATTTTTTTCCCTAAAGGGGGGAGTATCTGTGCCGGTCGACTATGTTAGTCATATTTTCACGTAATATTAAGATAAGTTGACGACCGTCACAGATAAGGTATATTTATATTCATCACGCACTATGTCTTATGCACGTCATTAATAACATGTAACAACCTAGTATATAAGCTAGGATTCCCTATAATAAAGTAGTCTAGAATAGTCTAGTATTTTGCGCGCATCTCAAGCCTTTTACTTTACTCCCGAAGATGTCGCTCTCCTTATAATTGCCTCTGGCAAAGTATGCTTCTAAAATCATATCATTTCGTTGCACAGTGTGTAACTAACGCTCTTTCCTGACCAATGATAGCGAGATAGAGAGTTGGCTATTGAACTTTCGGGAACTCCGAATAACTTGTTTTTACGAAAGTTATTGAAATAAGTTGTATTGTATGGAATGATGATGAAATGAGCAATCTGCCCCGAGTGGATGAGTAAGCCTTTTTGGAAAATTTCCCTTTCAAAGCATCGTCCATCATTCATCAATAGAGGTACCTCTCAAGAAGAGTTGGTATTACACTGCGGATAAGAACTTTTTTCAGAACAAAGGCTGAGGTAATATTGCAACTAAGGCCCGGATAAAGTCCGGAGAGACTGAAAACGGGCGGAATTGTATTCTTGATGATTCGATGACGTCTCGGTCAAGCCACACATTGCGGTGCAGGGCCGCTGCAGCGAGCAAATTGTAAAGGCGTACACGATACTATATTAATTTTATCGTATCTCAATAATTACGTTAAGTCTTA
Source organism: Argyresthia goedartella (assembly GCA_949825045.1). Classification (NCBI taxonomy): domain Eukaryota; kingdom Metazoa; phylum Arthropoda; class Insecta; order Lepidoptera; family Argyresthiidae; genus Argyresthia; species Argyresthia goedartella. The sequence continues at coordinate 22,457,922 of OX463810.1, forward strand.
TCTGCTTGTTTAGTGTTTTTTAGAGTATACCGTATTTCGTCATTTTTATGTACCTTAAAAAAGAAAAACGGAACCATTATGGGATTTGATCAATTTTGGCCTTTAACATCTATAAAACATGATTTAAGCAGCGTCCGACATGCTCGCTCGTGACTATATAGTCCGAAACTAGAGCGGCAGAGAAGTCCACACGCACGACACACATATTGTGGTGGAGCATGTCATTTCGCTCTTTTTACAGCCAGAGCATTGAACCAGGCCCTGTCGTGTGTTGTGCAACTTTCCGCGACGTATCTCCTCCAAGTTTCTTGGACAGCGGCGACATCTTCCCACCAGCTGTTCTTCGATTTGAAACGCGAACATGTCGCGCATGACACAATCCTTGAAACAGGGGTCGTCTCTTGGTGTGCGTGACTTCACTCAGGAGAGTTTGCCGAGGCAAACGAGTGTGCTCCATGCGATGCATATGTCCGAGCCATCCCAGCGGTCTCTGCTTTAGCATGGCGGTGATTCTGTGTAATTGTGCGGACTTGAGCACTTCCTCGTTTGTGATGCCCTCCCTCCACGTTATGCCGAGTGTGTTCAGAAGATAGCGCAGGTGGAAGGCATTTACTCGACGTTCGTGTTTTACGTACGATGTCCAGGTTTCTGCTCCGTACAAGAGGGTGCTGAGGACACATGCTTGGTGTTCAAGCATTTCGGTCCTCACTGTAAGATGTTTATTGTCAAATGTCAAACAAATATAGCAAGTTTTCGATGAAAAACATATTGTTATTGTTTCATATACTCAGAGTTCCCACTAACACTGACAAGTGTGTGTTATCAAACACACTTGTCTTCGTAACATATCATTATTTTTCGGGATAATGTAAGTGTCTTCTTTAGGAGGAACAGCGGTTCAAATATTAACATTGACCAGTTTGACGTTACCCAGCGTCGTAAAAACATGGGTAGCTCACCATGAGCATGAACACCGCATCAGCAGTGTAATCCTGTGGACCTCGCTAAAATTCAAAAGCTGAACGTGGTATTGGCTGAATGCCATATGAGGTCAGTTATAAAATAGACCCGTCATTTTCCTGATTCGACGGCAGACCCATTTATTAGCTCAGGGCCCTAAAATCACAGTAACTGGCAGTTCTGTAAGGCTCGAAAGAGAAAACAAGAGTCAAGTCAAGTTGGTACCTCTTCCGGAACTTCCAGACATCACATCTTCGGTATTTCACCCTGCTTAGTGTACAGCCAGCCCGGATCCCAAGACCTTGATCGTAGGGCTAAGCAGGTACACTCCTTCACCCCACATGCAGCTCCCATACCGATGCACTTTTTCACAGACTATATAGGGATACTTGCACTTATTGTTGTTTTTTTTTAAATTACGTTGTCCTGTTTTTTATTTATTACCCTGTCATTTTACGTTTTTTTAACCGACTTCACAAAGGAGACGGTTTACAATTCGTCAGGATATATGTTTTTTAATGTATATATAGCGATTTCTAGAGATAAATAAACTCTACATGTATGGCGTCCGAGGTAATGTGCTTGATCTTATTAAATGCTATCTGCACAACCGACAACAACTAACTCAAATGTCGAAAATATGCGAAAATCATTACTATTCAGCCTTAAGGACAGTACAATATGGCGTACCACACGGTAGCGTTTTGGGACCACTGCTATTTATCATTTATATAAATGATTTACCTAACGCGGTTACTTACCCTATTGTCATGTTTACTGATGCTTATGAATCTGACATAAATAATTCCCTTAATAATATTATTGAATGGTTCGGACACAATAATCATGTAGTAAATATAAATAAGACTTTTATCATGACAATAACTATACAATAAAAAATAAACTTGATATTTACTATGATACGAAAAAAATTGACGACATTTAATGTCACAAAATTTTTAAGATTAACAATTGACTCCCACTTGACTTGGAAAAGACATATTGATAATGTCTGCACAAAGTTGAGCCAACTTTCATATGCACTATTTATGCTCGCTAAGGTACATATATCGACATATCACGCTTACGTGGCTTCGACTCTCAAATATATATTCTAAGGTAACACATCGGGTATGGATAGGGCACAAAGAAATGTCTTAGGGCAATACGTCATCTAAAACAAACAGACACATGTTAGACACATTTCGTCAAATTAAAAAAATACTCTACCATCGTTATATATTTACGAAATGGCTGTTTATGTTAGAAACAACTGGGATAAAAGATCAAAGTAAAGTTTAAAAGGAAGACAACTTTACACAACTTAACACTATATTTGTATACAATTAAGTTTACTAGAGATGTGTGGGATCGAAATGGGGAGGCCTTTGCCCAGCAGTGGGACAATATATAGGCTATGTAAAAAAAAAAAGTTTACATAATGTACTAATAAATTACTAGATTTGAACAACGTAGATTCAACTCTCTGCAACACTTGAGCAACACTTTAAAACACTTATTCATTTACACTAATTTATTCCAACTATGAGAATTTAAACCACTCAATTTAGATTCTTATATAATACTAGCTGTTGCCCGCGGCTTCGCCCGCGTGGTAGTCGGTTTTACGTCACGCTTTGGAATGTGCACATAAATTTTAAAATATTTGTTGTAATTTAGCCAAACCTGATCTGTTTTAAAAAGAGATAAAAAATATATTCAACGTAGAGAAGAGGCAAAATTTACGTGTTCTTAGTATTTTTTGTACATATCTACAGAACATAAATAATTTTGAATTTTGGATATCGCAAACAGTCGTGAAATGCAACGTGAGCCAGAAATCTACTGCAAAACGTTTCTGTAAACAACGTTCCGAGGTTGGTTGTTCTCTGCGTAGATATAGAGATTTCTAGCTCTCGATACAAGTAAACAGCCAACGTAGAGCTGTGGGAAAAACATGGGGTACCCAGATGAATGCCTGCCACTTTTAATGTTTGCCCTTGGCTCTTGTTTATAGTTGGCAAGTTGAAGTCTGGCAAGTTGAAGTCGTGTTTGCGCACCATCAGGTAGAATGCGTAGAAAGCCATGCACGACACATTTTTATTCGGGTTCGGTTGCCCGGCTGCCGGATTGGTTTGAGGATTAATGACATCTTATCCTTTCCAGAACATAATGGGATACTGTAGAGCATCGAAGAAGCGATGCGTATCGGCGATCCTGGTGAGCGTGTCGTTGTGCATGTATACGAAGATGTCTCTCGGGGCCTTGGGGTCGGCGATGGCCGGCGCGTTGTAGCGGCGCGCGTGCTGCCCGCTCGGCACGCGGTCTTCGTTGGTCACAACTTTGCAGCTTTCATCAGGCATGTTCTCGAGAGCTGTTTTAAAGTCGTGCACCAATCTATTGTGATCGTGCAGGACGTCATGTGATGTGTGACGTGTGATGATTGTGACGAATAATTTGACACCGTCTATCAGTTTCCGCCTCTTCGTCTCGCATGAAGTAAACTTGCAAGAATTGTGCTTGACCGTTGGGCGGAGGTAAACGTGACCTTATTTTATTATGCACTTGCCCCTGCACTTGTGATGTGATAGATGACGTTTGCTAAGTATATGTAAATATCTACAGTAATAAAGAACTTTGACTTTGATTCAAAGTAGCGGAATCAACCTGATAAATCAATTTAATTTTCAGCAACATAACTACCTAAAAAAAAATAGACTTAACACACCAATATGCCAAATAGCCCAAATGTGAACGATGCCGTACCGTAAGTTTTTATGAAGTCATTTATGACTTAGTTGATAAAAACGTACGGCAATAAGTGATAGGATTATCACGACGCTACTCCATCTGGTATAGCCGCGCACTCAATAATATAATAAAGGAATCAAATGAAATATCACGCCCTGTGGAAGAAGTATAAGAACCCTTTGGACAATGACTCTTTCAGCCTACTTAGAAAACGTCAGAAAAGTATACAGCGTGAATTTCATGCAACATATATACAACGCTCACAGGAAAACATCAAAAACCACCCTAAATTGCAATGGTCGTACGTTATATCAAAACGGAAAACAGCTCTAACTACCCTAAAATATAACAATTTTGTATTAAAATCTGAAGCCGAAATCTGTTCTGCATTTAACACTTTTGGGCGTATGTTTATCCAATCAACCTTTTACGATCAGGTCAGCTGTAAGTCATACAGTGGTGTGGAGTTGCTCCACTCTGTAGTTGTTACAGAGGAGAAAATATTTAAGATTTTGAAAACAATTGACGTCACTGAGAGCCCCTCTATATTTGTTCGCATCTGTGTCAAAATCCATTGTCCATACTTTTACCTGCTGACGGAACAGCACAGTTTCTTTAAAGGGCTTCATACCATAACAACCTTAGCAATCTTTGCAGGTGATATACTTACTGGCATGGACAAGGGAGGACAGGTAGACATGATCTACACGGACTTCAAGAAAGATTTTGACCGTGTAGATCACTATATATTACTGCGTAAATAGCGTGAGCTAGGAATAAGAGGTGATTTACTCAGATGGCTGGATTCTTACATAAAAACAAAAGCCAAGCACTCATCTTGGCGTGACATCGTTCTGAGTTCATCGCTATCTCATCAGGTTTTTCACAGGGATCGCTGCTGGGACATCTCCTCTATATTGCCTTTCTATATGACATAGATAACTGTTTCATTCTGTTTTTTATATATTTTTTTGATGACAAAAAAATATATAAAAAGATAAGCTCAACTTCCGATTGTGCCATTTTGCAGGAAGATTTTTGTAGGCTAGGTGTATATTATCTACCTAATATCGACCCATGAGTAAATCGTACCTTCTTGTCTTCTGGAGGGCCGGCTGAACACCAGCGCTGAAGCTGAGACTTGTCTCAGTTCAGCATTGCTGAGCCAGTACTATTTATTTTATTATATGTATTTTTATAGTATCATATTTTATTGGTATTTGGTAATTATTTAGTTGCACTAGACTACCCTTTTCATTTTATACGTATTGTTCTAATGTTCTGTGCAATAAATAATTGTGAATTGTGAATTCTTATTGACCAGTGTCAATGAGAACCGGCGTAGAGATGTAATGACCATTGTATAATTGTGTTAATAAAGAAATATCAATCAATCAATCAATCAATCTCTCTATCTATCCAGCCCCCTGCACCCACTGAATAAAAGCCTCCTCTTCATAACGCCATTTATTGCGGTCCTGGGAAAATCTGATCCACTGCGGCCCGGTAGTTTTGGCGATGTCATCCGACCATCGGGCGGGTGGTCTGCCTCTCGGTCTACGCGCATCTCTTGGTCACCATTCCACCACCGCCTTGGTCCACTCCCACGTCCCTCCTAGCCAAGTGTCCCGCCCATCTCCACTTTTACCTTGCGATATATAACTTGAAAATCTTAATTCGAGTTACGTGAAATACAAAACGAGCGTTGGATTTTGTTTTTCTTAAATGGTCAACCTAACTCGAAGGAAAAGGGGAGCTTCGCTTCGATCACTCCTTTTATGCACCACTTCGCCCAGACAGTATTTATTAAGCCAATAAGCAGTGACTAAAACAAAGCCAATAAGCAGTGCAAAACATTCAGTAATTTAAATTTCGCTTATAATTTTTTTGCCCATTTCAGGAAATTCCGCTGTATGGTCATTCGTTCAATTCGTTTTTTATTCGGTCGTTTTATTTTTTCCGTTCCTTTATTACGGTTGATGTATTCTCGTTATAATGCATTTGGTGAATTGGAGGTGGAGCTGACGTACCAGGAGAGCTTCTCAACAATTCAGTCAGGATCTTGGAGAAATCGCGGATTCAAATAATATAAAGACACACCTATCTTTGGGTATTCTGTATTGTATTTCGTGCATTTGGAAGCTGCAGTTCTCAGGAATCATGGACTTGATGATGTACGACTTTCTTCTGTTGTGTGTCATTTTCGATGGAGGAAAACGCTTTATGAATTTCATTCCACGATTCGCGTAAACATTTGCATGTGTCTGCACGAGATGACCAACAAGTTATTGATAAGCTTTTTACGCTAAAACGGGCAAATTATATTAGTTTATGATACTGTTGCATAATAACTACTAATAAGGGTTCTTATAACTCGAGTGTGTTTAAAAAAAACGAGCCATAGGCGAGTTTTTTTAAAGTATCACACAAGTGTTATAAGACCAAGTTATGTACAGTGTCATCCACTACTTTATCTACTCTCATACTATAATACATAAAATAATATTGCAAATAAAACGCTGAATATAATAACAAATTTATTTTTACTTGTAATAATTATTGATGTTCTGAATATTACAATTATGAAATTGAATTTGAACCGGACAGGAAGCGTTATTGGAGGTACTCGGACAGGGTATGTTAATGTTGACCTCATTTCTGTTATTTTCAATACTGTTAAGTATTGAATTGGATACAGCGATCTTGTTAGTGATCATCATCAATATAGGCTTCTGCAACTGTCGTTGACTTCCAACCACAGCGTCGCTTTAGTGCCGTTATATCTCTACCAGCGTCAACTAGCAAGGTCGCAGATGTTCGGCGAAAGCAGTGTCCTGCCTGTGTACAATTCGGGGTTAGTAAGTTGAAGATAGCTGGCAATAACTTTGCCTAAAGCTCCAAATCTGTTAATGCCAACTCTCTGTGTCGTGCATTTTCCGGCAATATAGTTTAAAAAAAATCTGGGATTACTGCACTCAGTTGGTCGTAGCTCTATGTATTTTTTGCATTGTTCATAATATTTCCCAGTAATGGTAAAAGAGCGGTCTATCTTGATTTTCGTTTTACTTATTTTGATCAATAGTGCAGTTTCGAAGACTTCAACATCTTTGAATTGTATGTTGTATAACTCTTGTCGTCTACAAGCAACCATTATACCAAAAATTAGTGCAATCTGTAACAATTCATATACATATTACGGTAAATTAAATCAATATTAACAAAAAAATGTACATGGTTAACTGATAAATAACTAAAAATACCTTTGTGAAGAGATATAATGTGTCTGGGGCTTCATTTAAGAACTTATTTATCTGCTCTGCTGTAAGTCTTGGATTTCTCCCCTTTATATCCTTGTGAGTTTCGTTTCAAAAATGCAATCAGCTTGCTATATTTAGTAATGTCAACTTCGTTGTAAATACTGAGTGTACTTTTAATCATGGAGTATTTAACCCACATACTTGACACTTTATATTTTTCAGATAACTCTTGAAAGTACGCTAACAACACATTTTCAGAAAATGATGTAGCATTTTTATTCATTTTCCATTCCATGAACTCGTGGTAACATTTATTATACTTAAAAATCGTCTCTGAGTAGAACCAATATTTAGGATATTTAATTGCAATTAACAAATCATTCGTTAGCACTAATTTAAGGAACGACTCTGGGTGCGGCTGTTAGTTGCTCCAGATTTCGCCGGTAACAGGTTCATGGTCATGTTTGACGCAGCTTCCAGAATGTCTGGTGGTGTACCATTACCACTATCCTCGCTTTCAGACATGTTTTTACACAAAAACTAATTTATTTTACAAACAAAACCAAACTTTGTTTAATTTAAATGTAAAATGTTGGTAAGGACGTTCCGATTCAAGTAAATACGAGTATTGTACTCGATACCAACTACTTTTAGCATCGAATCAATCTAGTGAGTACATACTTGGTATCGAAACAAATGTACTTGAACCGAATCGAATCAAACCATTTTTGTTGTACGAAGGAACGGAACTAGTTTTTTTAACGCATCTTACAATTACGAACTATGAACGCGCCGTAATCCCTTCCAACCGCCCTTGTTGTTATTATTATTCTCTATCTCTCTCGACCTCGCTCAGGCAGCCGCGGCGCGACATTGTCCGTCACCAACCAGCCAAGTGCAGCCATTTATTTGTTTGGTTGAGCCAGCCTTATTGGTTCGATTGATGTTCGATTGTCAGAAAACCAGATATTACGCCATACTTATTTTCTGACATTGTTTGTTGTTTTTTGGCGAACAAGTCGGCATAGAAAACCTATGTTTCTATTATTCCTAAAAAAAAGCCTAAATCCTATCGATATAACTAGGTATCGATACTTTATGGTTACTTATTTGAGTAGTATAAGTATAAGCCCCGCAGGATGCTAATGCGCTTGACGGTTCCATACATTTTCGTTTTATTGATACAACGTGGCTCATAATTCTGAATAAATAATGTTCAGAAAGTTCACGTGCCTGCCGTTACATGGATGCATTGCAATTCTACGGGGCTTATATCCTTACAATTAATTCCTAAAAAAGTTGAATAAAAGTATCGATATGAGTAAGTATCGATACTTTTTAGGTACTCAAATAAGTAGTATCGCAAGACTATTTGAGTACTACTCATTTGAGTAGGTATCGATACTTCGGTGGTATCGGAACGTCCCTAAAAAAAAAAAAAAAGAAAAAGAAACACGCATGCGCAATCGATGTTTACGCCTTGGCGCCAACATTATGTTGGCGCCAAGGCGTAAACATCGATTGCGCATGCGTGTTTCCTTTTCTTTTTTTTTTGTAATGTTTTTTCCTTTATGGAAAAGGCTAAGAGCTTAAGCCCATACCGCCTGGTCTTATTTTAATTTCTTTTCTTCTCTTCATATTGATTGAGGCTAAAAGCCTTGTCTTTCCGTAGGTATTTTCTTCAGTCTTAATTATATATTCGAGGCACATAGCCTTGTCTAACGTATTTATTCTTTAACTTCATAATCCAGTATGTTTATCACTCAGTGTCCTATCTATGTGAATCTTTAACCCACAGAATTTGCTCTCATATGATCCTTCATAACAAGGCAAAGTACTACTATTGTAGATATTATATTTACTCTTATAAGTTAAAGTTTCTTGAATGTTACAAGTTAAAAAGTTATTAGAGTTAAGCATTAGTAGTTTAGAAAGAAGGAGATTGCCATCTTCAGACAACTTGATAATGAAATTAAGTTTAAAATTATTGAATCTGATCATTAATGGACACAAGTTACACTCAACCTGCATTGAATTAATTGGAGATGACTTAAAGGCTCCTTAGATTAATCTTAAATTTATATTTTGGATCTTTTCAAGTTTATCTACTAATTTTGGATCTTACAATAACAGAAAAAACCATAGTCAAAGTGACTTCTTACAAGGGCTTTGTATAGAGTTAAAAGAATCTTAGGATCGGCACCCCAATGGCTGCCTACCAAAGATCTTAAAGTGTTGGTAGCTCTTAAAGCTCGTTCCGTTATGCAATCAACATATCTACACCATGAGAGATTCTGTGTAAAAACTACACCCAAAAAATTTATTTGAGATTGAATTGGTAATAAGTTATTGTCATATTGTAGCTTAACTGGGATGACTTTTTTCTTTGAGAATATGACTACTTTACTTTTAGCTGGACTAATTTCTAGATTTAAATATTGAAAGTAACTACGTAATTTTTCCAGTGCTAAATTTAATTTTTGAGTTGTGTTTGTGATGTTATTACCACTGCAATAAATAGCCAAATCATCGGCAAACTGAAAGTTGCTGACTTCTGTTCCTAACATTTCATTGAGCCTGTGGATGTAGAGAAATACAATAAAGGGCTCAAAATGCCACCTTGACTGACGCCTTTAGTTGACAATCTAGGCCCAAAACTATTATTGCAACTCATCTTAACATAAACTTCTCTTCCACTGTGTAGTGTTATGCTACTTACGTGCTATTTTCTTGAATGTCTTAAAAATTCCAAGGCTGCAGCTGCTTTCGAGAAACTTAAAGAAGCTTTGGTAACTGCTCCTGTCCTCGCTTGCTCTATTACGCTGGATACTTGGTGAGATGTGCAGTCTGATATTGGGTATCACCTTTATTTTCATAGGACCCTGTAACGTTTTAAACCATAAGAACACATTAACAAATCATTTTCGCTCTGCATTTTCATGCTATCAGCACTTCTAAATCGATAGCGAAGGGGTTTACCTTTGGTGACCTTGTATTTGGCTTTCTCCGAAACTCTGCAATCTCGGGCTTCGTGCGCGCTGGTGCGCTACCCTTTTTCCTTTCGCTGTTATGTAATTTTGGCTATGTGAACTTGTTAAATTTTATATCACGAGCCTGAAACTAAACTTTGACATTTGTTGACATGCTTGTTTATCTGGTTGTCATGGCAATGTCCATTCAAACTCGTTAGCGGTCTGATAGGTTTGCTTCAATACTTTTACAAAAATACTTTTTCTCTCTTGGCCACTCACAAAAATTACGTTAAATATAAATAATTTTTAGAACTCTCCAAAAATGGTATAAAAGCGGAACATTTCTGAAATTCTGGAGTCTCACGTCAGCTTCTGAACTGGAAGTATCACTTAAAGGCCTTATCCCGGGGTCGCACTACCCCGGGATTCTGCGAGCCTTCAAACTCTCTCAATTCTTCAAACTATCCTTACTACAACGGGATCCAGCGAGCCGTAGCTACAAGTACGCCGCTACCGTTCCTACAACGACGACTTCTACAACGGGATCCTGCGAGCCGTAACTACAAGTACGCCGCTACCGTTCCTACAACGACGATTTCTACAACGGGATCCAGCGAGCCGTAGCTACCAGTACGCCGCTACCGTTCCTACAACGACGATTTCTACAACGGGATCCAGCGAGCCGTAGCTACAAGTACGCCGCTACCGTTCCTACAACGACGATTCCAACAACATCTACAACAACAAATACACCTGCATCCTGGTCACTAACCCCACCGGTCTTCTACTCTTCGTGTTCTCCGCTTCCTTTTTATACTTAATTTGTCTTTTATAAAACTTGTTCTCATTTCATCCATCCTCATCTTCGTATCATTTTTTTAAATTACTTCACTGTAAATAACCAATAAACTGTCACTCTAAATTTTATCCTGGTTGTTTTCTGTTAGGTTCTGTTAGGTTCGTATCCTCACACGACAACTGATAAACTCATAAATCCACCTAACACATTTTTCAGGTACACTCGGCGCCACGAATAAAGAGCTCTCGGAGAAACTGGCGGGGATTACTGCGCATGTGTACAGTCGCGGCATAATTCCGAAGTGCGTTTTTAGGGTTAGTGTGAAGGAATGAGTGTTCAGGACTTTCTTCACTTCTATTTTTTCTCTGTTTGATATTTTGTTGATTGGGATATTAGCCGATGTAAATAATGGACTTTGTGTCAAATAAACTATAGGTACTCTCTATTGACAACATTTGTTAACGTCAAGGTTGAAACCTATATATAAATAACCCCCTAGCATAGAATGCCCCTAGTCACTAGGGCCTAGTGAATATAGATACTTGTAGTAATAGTCCTGCACACTCTTTTCTTCCCGCTGACTAATAATTTGTAACAATTAAACCACAATTAAGTTTTTAACACAAAAAATATTATTCATCTGACAGTAATGATATAACAGACTCTTTTTTGATATAACAGTTCAAATCGTAAACCATTTTTCTAGCTTGCCTAGTCAGTACTTTATTTTTCGGCATTTTCGACCGGGGCGAAAGATAACGTTGGGTAATATTGTATGCGACTGAACTCAAGAAGCTTCGAGACGTGCTTTCGGTGCGGGCATCGGGAAGCGACTGATCAACGAATCAGGTGCCGGCGCTGACTACCGCCCCCGTCGCTCCTCACTTCCCCGCGCCAAACACTTGTGAAAAGTGACTACTGCGCATTCAAGGACAAAGCTCTTTAGTCGTGGCGCCGAGTATATTCCCAAAGAAGAAAGAATGGTACATAAAACAGAATGATTAATGTTATTGAATGCTCCTACAATATCAAAAAAAATACAGACAAGATGTTTATTACTGTTAACCGCAGCGTCAGTATCATGGAAGAAATGCCCTATACTTTCTCTTGCTGACCGACCGCGACGAAAACCGAACTGATTTCTTGGAAGAATATGATTGGATTCAATATAAAACTCAAGACGTTGTTTCATAAGTTGCTCAAAAAGTTTACCTGCACAAGATGTTAATGCAATGGGACGGTAAGAGCCTGCATCATTTGGATCTTTTCCTGCTTTTAGAATTGGAACCAAGCAATCTTGTTTCCACTCTTTTGGAATTATTGATTGTTCCCAGAGTAAATTTAAAATATTAAAAAAATTCACAAGGCAATCTGTTTCCAGTTTTTGAAACATTTTGTAAGAAATGCAATCTAAACCAAAGGTTGTGTCTTTACGTGACTTGATAGCTGCTTTTAACTCATCTATGGTGAATGGATTGATAATGTAACTATTGGTGCGATTTACGGAAGAAGTATTATTTATTTGCATTGGTTGTGAAACAAAGTCAGGTGTATATTTCCTTAAAAAGTTATTTATCCAAAATATTTCATTATTATTATTTAGTTTCGTACTTTTACTGTAGGATTTATAAACGCATAGTTTGCCAAATTTTAGAAATTGGAGTGGATCTATTTATTTCAGTACAGTATTCCTTCCAACTATTTAATCTTTCTAATTTAATTATAAGTTTTTTCTCAGCCTGCATTTTTTTTTAATAAATATAGTTTAAATCACTAGGATCTTGTTTAAATATAATAAAAGCTTCCTTACTTTTTTGAACTGCATTAGCACACTTTTCATTCCACCATGGCAGAGGAGGATGCCGGTATTTAAAATTGCTTCCTGTCTGTTTCGACCTATTATTTTTCATATTTGAATTTTGGGCTTGACTTCTAAACATCGATTGATTAATAGCTTTTGAATGATATCACAAAAGTCATAGTAAGACTGTAGAGGATCGTTATGGTTAATAATAAATTCTTTATTATTATTCTCTTGGCGAGCTTTGAAAACTTATTCCAATTTACTAGCCGTAGATTAGGTCTTTTGAGTGCAGCTGTGTTATTTTGAGAAACAAATTTGTTTGTAGAAGAATCAGTGATAGTGTTGAACAAAATATCAGTTATTGTGGGTAGATGATAACTTCCCAGGGGATCATCATATACTGTCCAATTGCAATTAAGGGCTATAGAGGGACTGACTATTGTTAAATCCAAACCATTCGGTCTCCAGTTATTTGTACCTACAGTTGTTGAAACAAATATACAGAAATAAAGTTGTTTGTAGAAGAATCAGTGATAGTGTTGAACAAAATCTCAGTTATTGTGGGTAGATGATAACTTCCCAGGGGATCATCATATACTGTCCAATTGCAATTAAGGGCTATAGAGGGACTGACTATTGTTAAATCCAAACCATTCGGTCTCCAGTTATTTGTACCTACAGTTGTTGGTTCATTCATTCAATACTAGGTGTAAATTCCAAAGGCAGATACTTCTCAGAGAATAATCGTTGTCGGCTCAATCTCTAGTAGGTATCATTCCGGTAAGGAGCACCAATAAAATAAGCGTTGTTTGCTAATCGTAAATCAGTGCTTTCATAAATATTTATGGGGGCTCATAAAAGAGACACTATTTATCGTCTTACCTAAGTACTTCGTGGAGACTCATTTGTTTTGGGGATCTCGTATCAGTTGGGTCAAAATCACCAAGGTGGAGAATTTCCTTTGCCAGCAAATAAATGTCAGAATTTAGTTTAGTTAAGCAAATCTCTAGTGTAAATATTATTAACTCTGCTCATATTAACTGCACATTATATTTTATAAAGCAGAAATAAAGCATATTCATTATTATTTGATGAAATAACTACAACATATCATTCCGGGAACGTGTCCTACAAACCAATCTTTAGAAAACAACTTCGAAAATATTCATAAAATAAAATGAAAAGAAACGTTTTTCTTACTTACTGGCCTATAATTTTATCTAATATCAATTTATTGACATTATTATTAAAAAATAATAATAAATTAAAGTATACGAATTTAAAATATTGTGTCCGGCAATATAAGTGTCATTTCAGTGAACGCAACTTTTATTCTCGATAAAATAATAGTTTTTGAAAACAATCTTTGGTTGCCTATGGTACAGTGATGTGAACTATATAAACAAACTGAGCGTCGAGAAAGTTTTCGCCAAAACAATTGAAAATAAGTGGTAAGTTACTTTCAATTCATTAATTATGTAGCGTACATCAATACGTCATCATACCGGGAACGCGTTTTTCAACTTGTAATATAAAAAAATATGTTTTGTAGTGTTTTGTAGCCAATAGTAACCTCAAATATTTTACAATAACAGATCAGAACAAGATGTCAAAAATGGATGCCGTCTAAAAAGCGCGCGTTTATTTGTAAAAGTCATTCCGAGAACGGTCATTTCGAGATCGTTCCCGGATTTGACGGATCGTTCTCGGAATGATGATGGTGTTCCCGGAATGACATTTTTAATGAAGTGCACCCTGTTTTTATAACTATTGAATAATTTATTCAGTGTTTGTTGGCCAAACATATTTTTTAATATTATTTTTAATATTTTTTAGCAATATGTAGGATCCTGTCGTTGAAAAAAATAAAAAACGTTCAGAAAAGCAAGTTAAAAAAAATAGTTCAGCTTACTTGCAACAACGAGAGAAAGCAAATGCGAGAAAAAGGAAATTTTTAGATAAGATGACGGAAGAAGAGAAAGAAATTAAAAGAGCTAAGGATAGAGCGTATTATCAGAAAAAAAAGCTGAAAAGACAGTTAAAAATGTTGGTGAGATGACTGAGAGAGAAAAGCGAAAGCAAAGAAAAATTTGGAGAGAAGCATCAAAAAAATATAGAGAAAAGAAGAAGGCAATATCTAGTATAATAAACAATACTCCGCCCAATTCTGATAATGAATCAGCTGCAGCACGGCATTCAGTAAGAAGAACAGTGAGAAGAAAATTTGTTCGGAAGGATAGAGCCAAAGCATATCGTAAAATAAAACAACAAGAGAAGACAATTGCTAAAATAAAACGCAAATATGAAACTTTAAAGAAAATACTAAGAAGAAAAGAAAAGAGAGAACAGGATAATGTTCAGGAACCACTGATTCCTAACAGCAAAGTAGACGCATTGATTAAAAATATCGACGTTTCTCCTGAAGTGCGCAAGAATCCTTCCTATGTCTTGTAAGGAACGGCTTCCTATGTCTTGAACTTGAAAAAGCTGCTTGCTGTAAATGAATTTGCCGACGCGTTCTTTTCTGCCGGTGCGAGCTCCATTTTGATAAATCAGCAGTCGGCTGATTATCGGTTCATTATTCTTGCGGTATCTTGAGTTCGATGCGGGAAATCTTCAGTTGAAATTATTTGGCTTCTGGCCCGTTTTCAAATCTGGTCCGGTCATGGCTTGCTTGATGTCGTCTTGGTTTGGGTGGGGTCTTGATTATGGGGTTCTGCAGCGTGGTTTGAAATAGGTAAACGGAAGTCGGGGCTCGTTGATATTGGACGAAGTGCTTCTTACTTGCACTTAGGTGGCAGCATACGGAGTTTTCTTCGCGGCTGGGTCCATGCTGCTATTACCGAAGGTTGCTGATGTTCAAAAGTCGGGTTACCACTTTGCCAGAGGCAATTATAAGGAGAGCGACATCTTCGGGAGTAAAGTAAAAGGCTTGAGATGCGCGCAAAATACTAGACTAGACTAGACTAATTTTATTGTAGGAAATCCTAGCTTATATACTAGGTTGGTACATGTTATTAATGACGTACATAAGACATAGTGCGTGATGAATATAAATATACCTTATCTGTGACGGTCGTCAACTTATCTTAACATAACGTGAAAATATGACTAACATAGTCGACCGGCACATATATAAAAATTAAAAGCAACGAACTTTAGAATTTTTCAAAAACATCAATATCAGTCTCAAAATAATAATACTCTATATTATTATTTTTTTTTAACAATGGCGTTGTAATAATACTTATTATTTGTTCAAATGCAACATAGGATACATCACTGGGTTAGTGATCTCCTGTATATTGCTTTAGCCCTGGTGCTTCTTGCCGCCTCCGAGTTGATCACAGAGGGCGCTAGGATCACACGATTTTGCTATCTCAGAGAACGTAATGATGGGAGGTAAACGTGGAGGTTTAATGCGTAGCCCACCGAACGCGAATAGATCCGCATCAGACTCCAACATTAATCTTATGGACCAAACAGCGGGAGAAACTTCAGAGACCACTAATGTACGCAACTCTAAACGACGCAGAAACTCCGGTGAAGAACTTAAAGATGACTTTAATCTACTTAAAACTGAATTGAAAGAGATGATTAGCGAACTCATGTTGTCACAAACTGAGAGATTGAATACTATGGAGGGACATATAAAAGAAATAATAACTTCAAACCAGATCATTCGTAGTACGAACCTTGAAATTGAAAAAGCTATGAACTACATGTCTGACCAGCTTGCTGCTTTTGAAAAGAAAATAAGCTGCTTTGACACAAAGAGGTTACAGCTTCGCAAGGACATAGAACTTTTGGAGGATAAAGTTGATTATCTCGAAAGTGTCTCACTAAAGACAAGCTTAGAGTTGAGAAACGTGCCCAAACGAACAAATGAATCAAAGGCAGACTTGTATGGAACTATCGAAACGCTACTTGTTCATCTTAAACAGGACTTTTCATTAAAAACAGATATAAGAGACGTCAGACGACTCCCAAGCAAAAAGGAGAGTAAGATAAGTCCTATACAACTGGAAGTATCAAATACCTTAATGAAAGAAAACATTATTGAGGCAGTACGCAAGTTTAACAAGGACCGACCGAAGAAAGACAAGCTCAATGCATCACATCTAGGATTCAACGACCCAGAAACGCCAATCTACATCTCGGAGGAACTCTCCGCAAAGATGAGAAGACTATTCTATTTGGCTCGTGGGGTTGCAAAGTCTGAAAACTATAAATTTTGCTGGTCTTCCAACGGGCGAATCTACCTGCGCAAGGACACTTCAGAACCCTATATCCTGATCAAGAGCGAAGCCCAGCTAGAAAAGCTTAAAACTGATGGTAAAAAGGCTCTGTGACTAGGTACTAACAAAATTGTAATTGTTACTAGTCATACACATACATATGAAATACACACATACCTGATATATAATCTCCCATCAAAAAACACCAATACACAAATCATACATATTACCCGCTACTCTACCTGGACTCAACTAAACACAAACCAATTATATACCCTACCTGTCACGTTGCCTGTAATTATGGGTTCAAAAACTACCACCTACAACACACAATTAACATTTCACGATAAACTGCTTACTTGTGCAATTTTCCATACCCAACATTCCTTAAAATATTTCATGCCAATATTCGTATATTGCCACATCATTCTTTCTGAGCATTATTTTTATCTCTTTCGCGATGTTAAATAACGATATTATTATAAACATGGATAAAATAGACGAAATCTCGCTGTCAAAATCCCAGTTCTGTAATCCTGAAGACTGTTCTAGCTTAATCGCAGGTGCTAATACCCAGATGAAGATTTTGTCCCAAAATATTAGGAGCATATCTTGCAACATGTCAGGATTTCACACACTCTTAGCTAGAATTGAAACTGAACCGGACATCATTGTGCTAACTGAATGCTGGTTATCCCAAACGAGCAATCTACCGTCCATCAGTAACTATAAATCGACAAAAACCTCGCATAATCCGATTCAAAATGATGGAGTGGTAGTTTACATAAAAAACAATATTGAATCTAACACTCACGAACCTACATTCTCAGATGCAAATTGCCTAGTTACAGTAGTGAATAAAACCACTACAGTTATATCTATTTACAGATCACCCTCTTATAAAAAGATAGACAAATTCTTAAATTCACTGAACTCGCTCCTGAATTCTATACCAAATTCAAATAACATAATATTAGTTGGCGACATAAACATTGATATTAAACCAGACTCAACTGATTCTCACTTGTCAGATTACCTGGACTTGACATCTTCTCATGGTCTACTTCCGGCTCATACTCTGGCGACAAGAAACAATAACTGCCTTGACCATGTATTGCTAAAGTCAAAGCTTCTAGCCAACACATATGTCATTAAACATTCATTAACAGATCACTATGCACCCTTCCTTTGTCTGGAAACTGATAACTGTCTAAATAAACCTCCTAAAACAATATCAAAAGTTGACTATAAGTCCATCTATGAAGAAATTAAAAAACAAGATTATAGTATAGTTCTTCAATCTAATGACTGTAATGAGGCTACGAACCAATTTATTAACATAACCTCCAATATTGTTAAGAATCATACCGCTCAACAGATTGTTTCGAGGCGAAAAATAATTATCAAACCTTGGATTACACCTGGGCTTTTGCGGTGTATGCGAAACAGAGATAAAATGCATCTGAAACTAAGGAAAAATCCAGACAATAACATATTAAAGACAACATACATTCGCTACAGAAATTTTTGCAATCACTTATTAAAAATAGCTAAACGACAATTTGAGCGAAATGAACTGGAAAAGGCTAAATCAAACATTAAACATGGCAAGTTATTAGTCAAATAACCAACTTTAAAATAAAAGATCCACCGTCTACTGATCTTCTGGTGCCGTCTGATGTTCCGAAACAGTCTGTCAACAAGGTAAATAGTTATTTTGCAAACATAGGTAGAGACCTTGCACAGAAAATCAAACCACTAAGCTCACAATCTAAAAACATAATTACTGGGAGTGTATGTCAATCATTGTTCATCCGGAAGGTAGATGAGGCTGACATCATCAAAATAATAAACTCCTTAAAAATTGATACTTCAACTGGTTGGGATGGAATCTCTACGCGAATTATAAAGGACAATAAACTTTTGCTGGCTCTTCCTATCTCCCATGTATGCAATCTCTCTATAACAACAGGAATATTTCCCGCAGCTTTTAAAAAATCAGTTATAATCCCAATTCATAAGAGCGGTGAGAAAACAGTTGTAAATAACTATAGACCCATCTCAATTCTGCCTATTTTATCTAAAGTTCTTGAGCGTATAATAAATAGATCGTTGATAGATTTCCTTGAGAAAAATAAACTAATATCAGAAAACCAATTTGGCTTCAGGGCAGGATAGAGCACGACCGATGCGGTGTCACAACTCACAAACTACATAGTAGATGGCTTAGATACAGGAAAAAAATGTCTAACAATATTCCTGGATTTGGCCAAAGCCTTCGATACCGTTTCGGTCCCGCTACTACTAGACAAGCTTGAGCACATGGGTGTCCGAGGTCTGCCACTTAAACTCTTCACAAGTTACCTCAGTGAGAGAACACAGAGTGTTAAAATTGGCGAGTATGTTAGTGATCCCTTACCGATTAACTATGGAGTTCCACAAGGAAGCATTCTCGGACCGACGCTGTTTCTTGTATATATAAATGACTTGTGTCAATCATCCCTCAAGAATGGCAAAATTATAACATTTGCAGATGACACAGCATTATTATTTCGCGAGGCAACCTGGGACAAAGTGTTTCAATCGGCTCAGATAGGTTTTGACAAAATCAATGATTGGCTTAGAAATAATCTGCTGACGCTAAATTCTGACAAAACCAAATATCTAGCATTTAGTATACGTAATACAAAAGTGTCATTTGAGTCTAGGGATATAAAAGTGCATATGGATTGTCCGTCTAACTCGCAGCACCTACAAAATGTGACAAACTATTGCGACTGCTCAAAACTTGAAAGGGTTTCACACATCAAATATCTAGGTATTATTATAGATGATCACCTCTCTTTTAAGCTACACATTAAACTGCAAACCCAACGCATTCGTAGACTGATCGCATTGTTTAAAAACATAAGACATATAGCTAGCACGCCTATTATAAAGATGTTGTATATCTCCCTGTGCCAGTCTTTACTGACATACTGTATAACTACATGGGGTGGAGCGTGTAAATCTATATTACTGCCACTAGAAAGGGCCCAAAGAGCTGTGCTGAAGGTGAGCTACTCCCTACCATACCTCTATCCAACGACACAACTATACCAAGATTGTCAGGTGCTCACCGTTAGGCAGCTTTTCATTTCCCAGAAGCATAAGGAGCTGAATTTAATGATTAAATTAAATCTAGATGGAATCCGTCGTAAGGATTTGGTTTTTGAAACTGTAAGGTTAAAAACATTTTTTGCTAATAGGTTTATGTGCTTTCTTGTTCCCCATTTATACAATAAAATAAGTAAAGCATTAGAAATGTATACGAAAAATAGGTATGAATTAAAACATGCACTTATGAAGTGGCTGATGTTACTTGACTACGATCAAACCGAAGAACTTTTGAATGTGGTCGGGTAAATCAACATCATCGGGTAAAGTAACATCAACATTACTTTATATAACACCTAAACCACAAATAAGCAAACACACATAGACCCTCACACACCACACATAAACACACACACACATCATATATACACTCACACACTCCCTAAACACACACAAATACACCCTCGCACTGACATACATACACGCTCACACACACACATACACATACGCACACACACACACTTACATATGCACATGCGCACACATCTAGATGCAACGATACATCCACACTACTCACTTAGCGCTGTAGCCTGAAATACAGGTTTAGACCTAGCTCAGGCTCAGATGTTCACATTATCTTTGTATCAATCTATTTAGCTAAGTACCTTTAATTGTAACTTTTTACTGTTCAAGTTTTTGATGAATAAATATTTTTATTATTTTTATTATTATTATACCAATGTATTCCAGAAGTATAATTTATAGTTATAACTTTTTCTTTTTGATGATCCTTTACTCTTTTTATTAGTTTATTGTTGTTATTTAAGAGTAATTATCTTGGTTACTAACAGTTATGTGTATGTACACCAATTCAATATTTTGTCAACAATAGTACAGAAGCTGTTGCCTATCTTACAGGTCTTAAGCCTAGTTTAGGTAACAGTAACAAACATATAATGTAAAACCTAAATTGATAAATAAATTATTCTTATTCTTATCTAATTTTTTTTTTAATTATGATGCACCGAATTCAAGAATGTGACTAGGATTTCTCCATCATCTTTATCGACATCTGTCTTACATATGGCAACATATCTGTAATTGACAGTGTTCTTTTGTGTCGGTACTTTAACTAAAACAAAGGTTCCAGGTGATATTAAATTTGGGTGTAGGTTTTCCTTGTCTTGATTGTAAGATGTACCAGCTTCAATAGTAATTGGTTTTTGCGTAGTCTGCTGACGAAGAGAAATTGACATTAAATCCTCATCATCGGATGATGATGAGTAAATAGTGTTGTAATAAACGGTCCTTTTCTACAAATGCAGCAAATCTTGTATATCAATTATATCCATAGGCTCTTTTGGTTCTGGTGACTTTGTTGAGGGTATTTCGTTGCTTCCTATCCTGCTGACATCATCTCTTTGGAAGAAATCTCTTACATTTCCACGAACTTCTTTCGTCAAAACAACCTCACGAATTTTGGTATCAGACTTCAGAATCGATGTTCTTCTCTCTTTTGGCAAAAAAGTCTTCGTCTTATGAAGTAATTTATATTTCCTTAATAGGTTACCGCTAACGCATTTTTGGAAGATTTCTCTTTCTTTGGATTTTTTTCTTAAAATACAGGCCTTTTCTTCTAATTGTGCAGTCAGTAAGTACTTCATTAAATAAGATTCTTGCGCACTTCAGGAGAAACGTCGATATTTTTAATCAATGCGTCTACTTTGCTGTTAGGAGTCAGTGGTTCCTGAACATTATCCTGTTCTCTCTTTTCTTTTCTTCTTAGTATTTTCTTTAAAGTTTCATATTTGCGTTTTATTTCAGCAATTGTCTTCTCTTGTTGTTTTATTTTACGATATGCTTTGGCTCTATCCTTCCGAACAAATTTTCTTCCCACTGTTCTTCTTACTGAATGCCGTGCTGCAGCTGATTCATTATCAGAATTGGGCGGAGTATTGTTTATTATACTAGATATTGCCTTCTTCTTTTCTCTATATTTTTTTGATGCTTCTCTCCAAATTTTTCTTTGCTTTCGCTTTTCTCTCTCAGTCATCTCACCAACATTTTTAACTGTCTTTTCAGCTTTTTTTTCTGATAATACGCTCTATCCTTAGCTCTTTTAATTTCTTTCTCTTCTTCCGTCATCTTATCTAAAAAATTCCTTTTTCTCGCATTTGCTTTCTCTCGTTGTTGCAAGTAAGCTGAACTATTTTTTTTAACTTGCTTTTTTGAACGTTTTTTTATTTTTTTCAACGACAGGATCATACATATTGCTAAAAAATATTAAAATAATATTAAAAAATATGTTTGGCCAACAAACACTGAATAAATTATTCAATAGTTATAAAAGCACAATTCAGCACAATCATCCTTGTGTAGGTACGGTCGCAATTATAAACAAACATTGATTACAAGTTCAACGACGTGCGATGTAAATTCTGAAAAACATGGGCAGCTGCAGCATCAGACGACTCTCCTGCGGATCTTTTCCAGTTATAGGTTAGGTTAGTAGTAGTTAGTTAGTTTACTAACCGCGAAGCCCCATTTTCCTAGTGTTTTTCTGTTTTCCAGTTTTTAGTTTATTTTATGTAGTGTGCGGCCAGTTTATTTTAAGTTGTTCATTGTTCTAAGTATATTCATTTATTTTTTTCTTTTTTAATTTTTATTTTTTAAAATTTAATATCACCTGGAACCTTTGTTTTAGTTAAAGTACCGACACAAAAGAACACTGTCAATTACAGATATGTTGCCATATGTAAGACAGATGTCGATAAAGATGATGGAGAAATCCTAGTCACATTCTTGAATTCGGTGCATCATAATTCAAAAAAATATATTAGATCCCAGTGATGTATCCTATGTTGCATTTGAACAAATAATAAGTATTATTACAACGCCATTGTTAAAAAAAGAAAATAATATAGAGTATTATTATTTTGAGACTGATATTGATGTTTATGAAAAATTCTAAAGTTCGTTGCTTTTAATTTTTATATATGTGCCGGTCGACTATGTAAGTCATATTTTCACGTAATGTTAAGATAAGTTGACGACCGTCAAAGATAATGTATATTTATATTCATCACGCACTATGTCTTATGTACGTCATTAATAACATGTACCAACCTAGTATATAAGCTAGGATTTCCTATACTAAAATTAGTCTAGTCTAGTCTAGTATCTTGCGCGCATCTCAAGCCTTTTACTTTACTCCCGAAGATGTCGCTCTCCTTATAATTGCCTCTGGCAAAATATTATATTATATTATTGTGTTTAATTAATATGATAATGTTGTTTTTGATTTAAAGTTTATTTAGTATTGTTTTCAAAAAAAAACTTTAATGTTTAGATGGATTGATTACTACAAGTAACCATAATGAAAGTGATTATTAAGAATTTCTAATCAGCTGTGCACAGCAATACTGAGACTGTTAAGTTAAGTTACGTTGATGTTACTTAAGAACGCTAATGCTACAATTAATAAATAAGTACGACGTACACATTGCTTATTATTTTACTAACGTAAAATTGTATCTACCTACTACCTATGTCGTCATTTAGGGAACACAAGCATCATTTCACGAACACCTCATAATTTCCGGGAACATCACTAAAATCACAGATAATACGTTTACTTATTAAAAATTCTTAAAAAGGCTGTGATAATATTAAAATACAACAAACTTCTTATACCTATAATATGTTTATTTATATATAAGTCAGCGATATTTCTCATATTTAGATAATTTAGCCTAAAAAACAGTAATAATAGCTCCATTTACACTATAATTAGCTTTTAAACGTCTTTATTGGCAATTTCCTTAGATTTCTCTAATTTTTATTTATGAATAGCATACATCCGCTATTGATCAAAGTAATAAATAAATACTTAAGTAATATTTAAATATCATAATTAACCTCACAAGAACTTTCCCGGAATTATCTTTTTTAGCGATAGCTCACTTTAAAAATTAAATTACAGAAGTAGTAATCAGTTCTATGCTCTGCCAATTTAAATATGGTTAGAACATAAGTTTAGGGATCATTTAGGCTGGTCATTAAAGTAATAGCTGCTTGGTGAATTTATCACAAAACCGAAATTGGAATTCGCCACCTTGGTGATTTTGACCCAGTTACAGTTAAGTTACAGAGCGTAACACTAAGGATATAAGATTGATCCGTTGAGGTATGAAATGTTTTTTTTAAACGCGTACATGTCATTTAAAAAGGACTATGGGCTCTTTTTTACGGGCTCTGGACCCACTATTTCCAAGGTTGTCCAATAGTACTTGTCACATGAAAGCTCTTGGGGTGTACTTCGTTTAATATGATGGCAGCTAAGACCAAATCCAGCGCGAAAATGGTGTTCTAGTATTTTTTTTGAAATTTATAGTTATTACTTTTACAAAATTGTACGAAATTAATGAAACTCATGTCACATGAAAGATCTTGGCTGTACTTCGTTTCATATTATGGCAGCTAAGTTCAAATCCATCAGAAACATGCACCCGTAGCATGCCGAGCGCGGGGGGTTTTGTCGCTAAAGATGAGGGACAGCCACAGCATTCTATAGCGCATAGCTCTGTCCCCCTCTTTCCTTCGTTAACACCCCCCGCGGGGTCGGGTGCTTGGGTGCTGGTGTTTTGTTATGTGTTTTTAAATGTATACATATTTATTCACTTCGAACATTGTTCAACACTGTTGAACAATGTTGGAAAAGTGGGTGGTGGGTAGCCCGACACCGCTCCATCAATCCGCACTGCGTGTATGGCTCGACCGTTCGCGAATTAGAGTTAAGGCCTATGCCCCTCGATGGGATACCAACACGTTGAATCTCCGTTCGTTATAACCACAGATATCTCAACATAGGAGATAGGGCGTTCAGCCTATTTTGTATGCAAACCGATTGTCGCAAGCTGAATTCACGCACACAACGTATCATTAAATAAACACAACGAACACGCACACATAATAACCACTTACACATTTATCCCTACTCTCGTATTGGTAAACACAGGCAAAGCAGTTACATGGCTGTATAAGTGCGCATGAGGCGCACATTGTTTCATAAATCACGCACACAGCACACACAGCGTCATGGACATTAAATTTATTTCCTGTCTCTCTCGCTAGAAGGTAACGCTAGTGAGTATGAGAGAGCGGAATCTGGATACGATTCAATACCATTACTTCCTCGGAATATTTCGTTAATCGTGTTGTTTTATTGAAGAAATGTTGTATTTTCAGTATTTACCTGTGAAATGTTATATATACCCTTGTTATGGAAATTTGTCGAATCACTGCGATTTTCACATAGGACAACTGCACAGGCCGGCATTATAGAAAACAAAGCCAAGTGTTGTCAGTTTACAGTTTAAGGCGATCGGCGCGTGCACTCGGAAATTCTCGCTGAGAGAAAATGAATACACTGTATGCACACTGGGCATACAACGGTCAGCCGTTACGCGGCGGCTTGCCCTCTCTCTAATATTCAATGCTCTGTGGTTATAACTAATGTCACGCATTCTTTTACTGTTTTTTTTGTCTAACTTGCGTAGTCCTATAAGGTCGATTTTGCCACAATACGGTATTTGACTGCTAGTGAAAATAGATACTTTTTAGGAACTGTCAAAATGATAATTTTGTTCACGAGTTCTATGAAATACTGGCATGTGACGTCATAGTCAAATGCTGTCTTTTTAACACAAAAATTAACGTTTATATTATACAATTTTGATATTGTCAAACGTTTTTGTTGAAATAGGTTCTGTTTGAGACACGTTGCTAGATTTATTGGACTACCTTATCAAATACCGTATTGGTCTTGGTCTGGAGCTATCGTTAGTCTGACCCACCAGCTGCTGACATCACACGTTACGGTTAGATAACCCTATAAGATGGGTAGTTTAAAAGTCCGGCTAACATGAATTTATTAGGAGATTTATCTTTACGGTTCGATTCTTAATAGCACCCTCTGCGGTACTAAATCATAAGTTGAGACAGTCGTATGTTGAATAAGCGGTGGACATATCTTTACCGGTATGAGTTACGATTACGACACTGTCCGATTTACAATAGCGTTTTAGACGCGTTTACTATTCGAATAAAGCCCTGAAGATATAACTTGCTATAAAGCACTATTCATAATAAATTATATACTAAACAACGTTCACTATGCAACCGATTTTATCTGAGCAACCACTAGCCTGCAAAACTAAGTACTACAATTTTATTTTTTTCTAAACTATAGAAGTTAGAGATTTAAAATAAAAAAACGTTTGATAGCAAATTTTACCAACTTTTCATGAAACGGTAGTACAAAATTAAACTCTTTTTCGAGTCCTTTTTATTTTGAAAGTATATCTTGTGTATTAAAAAAGTTATTGCAATTTTAAATGTGTGATACTTAGTTTTGCAGTGCAGTGTAGTTCGATTTGTGTAACATAAAAAAAAAACTACTCTGATACTATAATACAAAGATTATAAAAATGAAATCAAAACTCTTATGACAAACATTACGCACAGGCCAAAAAAAAAGTTTTATACGATACAGGTCTTGTATGGACACCTATAGGTGTCCATACAAGACATGATATATCAATAAATAACTTTTTAATCATAACGATACACCTATACAACCTCCAGCTGGACCAAGAAGGTTGAACCTCTACTTTAAAAAAGGTAGTGCCTCCGCAGTCGGCGCCGGCCGCCGATTCGGAAGGAAAAGAAAAAGAAGAAAAAAAGCGCGGGAAACCATTGAAATAACCAGGCGGGATTTTCGAAGTTTTTATTAATTTCATCGATTATGTACTTATTATTATTTTTAATCGAGTACGATGAAATTACAAACGATTATTTTATCAAGATCTGTGTTCAATTGGCACATTGCGTAAATGCTACATGCCAATGAATAAATTAAAAAAGTAGCTTGAACAGAAAAGTAGCATTTTGCTCTCTCTCGTCGTGGAGCAAAACTTACTTTTCCAAATGAAAGGTGTGAAAATAACTATACCACTCAGTGGTTTTACCCCTCTCCTACCCATGGGAAGAATGGAAGAATAGTGACCAGAAATCCTTTATTTTTCCTGTGTACCACTTGTCAGAAAACTTTTTATTTCAATTCAAATATTGTACACACGTCCAGTTTCTGACTTTGACGTGCTTTAACTGAGGTTTAACACAACCTCCCGAACTTTTTTGCAACAATTAGGAACTAGATGAACTATTTTGCTTGCACCGAGACTAGTTTAAATCGAGGATTGTAGAAGTTGCAAAAGATATTAATATTACATGCCAACGTTAAAAAAGTAGATTAAATAGGGATAGGTACTGTGATGTTATTTATTTTACCATAACCCTTTCTACAAAATATTTGGGTTCGAAAAATCTTGTCCCGCAATGTACGACTAGACGAAGTATTCTGCATTTAGATCCGTATTACTGATTTTCGTATATGAATATTTTAATGGGCATACGGCCAGTTACAGAGACGATCTTTAAATTTTAACGCCCCATTAAACGCAAATCAAGGCGTGTGAACTGACAAAATTGTATGGAACCACAGACCAGTAATTCCGATCGTGTCTGTTAATACTGTGTATGTATGAAACAAACAGGACTTATATAAGGAATGATAACACACAAACCTTTTCCCATGCTGAGGCACAGATTGTGTGACAAAAAAAGCAATTTAAATACATTAACTTTATTTTTATTATCTATAAATTACAATGTAAATCTAATCACAGGTCTATAAAATTACATAAACTTACGACATAACGTTATAATTATTCGTATTACAAATATAATTCCGCTAATCAATGTTTCCATCTAATATTAAGTTTGTTTGGTCCGATTTTCGTCCGCATAAAATGTCAAATATTTCACGTCAGTACCCACGTCTAGTCTTCATATTAAAGGATGTTTTCAAGTCATATTCCAAACGATACAATCATTGGTATAAAATTTTATGTTAAGTAAAATACAAAAGGATACAAACAGATAAACTATTCTAAAAATCTGGAGAGCTCAATATCTAAAACCCTATAAAATTGGTCATTGGCAATAAGTGTTTAAAAAACTCACATCATAATTACACATAACCGGAGATTATCCTCTTAATAAAATCGCAGGGACATCTGGAGAGCTCAATATCTAAAACCCTATAAAATTGGTCATTGGCAATAAGTGTTTAAAAAACTCACATCATAATTACACATAACCGGAGATTATCCTCTTAATAAAATCGCAGGGACATCTGGAGAGCTCAATATCTAAAACCCTATAAAATTGGTCATTGGCAATAAGTGTTTAAAAAACTCACATCATAATTACACATAACCGGAGATTATCCTCTTAATAAAATCGCAGGTACCTATTTTTCAAGAGGACAACTCACGCAGTCAAATATTAAATTAAAGCCTTAATATAAATCCAAGCAATAACACGAAGCTTACACAACTCAGTCACAAAATATAAGAACCTACTTACTCTTGATTCTTTCATTATAATCTAATAATATTACCTCACGGCTTCATATTAAAGTCCTTAAAACCACATCACCGTCTCATCATTCAGAATAAGAGTCATCCGAGGGAACCTTTACTAGTTCCTGAATAGTCTCACCCTTCAATTGGGGCAACGTGGCCACTTTTGCTAGCGCGGAGTCAGTATACTTGTTGTATACCGCCTTGTATTTCGACGAGTCGACACTCGTGACGAGGGTCGCTTGCTTCCTCATGATGGGTTCGATGTGAGCAAAGGAATATCCCGAGTAAAATATCAGGGTGGGGGTCCAGATGTCTTTGAGCTCCTTACTCGAGAGGAGGTAGAGGGAGAGGCAGATGGCGGCGGCGGCAAGCTCGGAGGGTCGGTAGTGAGCCATCGAGTAGTCCATAAGGCTGAGATCGACTAAGTATTTCGCCAGGTGATGGTTCTTCGAGGTGCCGTGCGCTGCTTTGATGAATCTGGGAAAAATGGTTTCGTTCAATTACAATGGGGAATGTCGCATTTGCTGAGCATGCATACTGTATACCTGAAGAGCTTGCATATTTAGTGTTGACATTGTATGTAACATCCTTCGACCTACCCAGAGTACCCACTACCATCCACGTGTATACGTATGTTTTCCGGCGAAATTTCGTCAAAGCTAACCAAGAGGGTTCGACAGAACAAAAAACAAAATAACTTGAAAAAATGCGACTTTATTCTAACCTATAATTATTGATTAGCAACCATAATTTATCTATTATATGCTTTCCGAGTGCAAATGCTCGAGTTACTGAAAAAACATATCCAAGTGACTAAGTTTGCGTTGATTATTCAGAAATCAGAGCCAGACCGGCGATATCATCAATATACTGCCCACTAAGACACACCATCAAAGCTTACGTCTTCACCGAACTCGGCAGCACTGCCGCGCAGCGCTCTAGTCAACTATTGCAATCTCGCCAACTATTGCCGAGAAACCTTGAATCTATAGAGTTAAGGTACATAATAATGTACAGCGCTCTAGTCCTCGTACAATAGTACGAGGACTAGAGCGCTGCGCAGCAGTGCTGCCGAGTTCGGACTCATCCTTAACAGGGGAGACTGGAATGCAAAACATACCAGTTGGGGATCTCGAGTAAGGCTACCCAGAGGCAGGCAACTGCTCCAATCTATGAGAGCAAATAATCTACAAAGCTCAGCGCCCCAACCCACATCAGACCATTATCGAGTTCTGTTAACCGTCTCAACAAATATAACATTGAAAGATTACCCAATAACACTTACCAATAAACATACCGACTGGGACATGTTCCGAGAAATCCTTTCAAGATCCTAAAGATTTGAGAAGAATCCTAAAGATATCGCTCAAGACACAGCAATAAAGAGAAAAAGGGGTGGAACATGTAATCTCTACCATGCAATATGCAGCCTGGACCTGGTAGTATTAAAACTAAGACCGTATCCTTCGAAGAAAACAATCAATACCCTCTTATGATAAGAAATAAGATTATAGAGCGTAGAAGACTAAGACAACATTGGCACGCAATTCATGCACCTGAGGATAAAAGAAAACTCCTTAACAATCCAAGGAGACTTATCTGCCCTGCTAGACAAATTGGAAAAACAAACATTCCGAAGCCAATTTTCGCATCTGTCACCACACACTGACACTGGCTACTCTCTGTGGAAAACTACCAAAGCCCACAACTGACCAAAGCAACAAGTACCCCCACTAAAGCGTGAAGATGGGTAGCTGGGCCCGTAGCAACCAAGCCAAAGCAGACCTCTTTGCGGAGCACCTGGAAAAAACCTTTCAGCCCCATCCCCAAACAGAAATGTCCCTCTCAAAAGAAGAAATAGCTGAATACCTGGAAACATTTGACCAGATGTCTCAGCCCCATTCCTAAACAGAAAGTCCCTCTCAGAAGAAAAAATTGCTGAATACCTTAAAATATGTGACCAGATGTCACTACCAATTAAGCATATATCCCCCAAAGAAGTTGCAAGACTGCTCAAAAGTTTGAATCAGAAAAAAGCCCCAGAGTATGACCTCATAACAGGCACACTCATCAAGGCCCTACCCTACAAAGCAATAATGCTAATAACAGCAATATTCAATGCCATCACCAGAACGGGACATTTCCCAGGGCAGTGGAAATTAGCACAAATAATACTAAAAGTCACACCCGGAAGAACTCCACATGAAGTTACATCCTACAGACTAATCAGCCTTTTGCCCATCCTGTCAGTGCTTGGAAACCCCCATCCCCAGAAGACTTAAACCTTTTCTAAGACATTATCCCAGACCACCAGTTCAGCTTCCGAGAGCAACACTCCACTATCATCAGACAGGTTCACAAGACCGTCATCACAATATCTCAAGCCATAGAAAATAAAAACTACTGTTCAGCGGCATTTCTGGACAAAAGCCAAGCTTTTGATATAGTGTGGCGCATAGGAATGCTCTACAAGCTCAAAAAAGTCATTCCACTGCCATTCTATAGATTAATAAAATCCTTCCTATCTGACAGATGCTTCTGATGTAAAATTCGAAGATGCTACCACAAAACTCTACAAAATACCCGCTGGTATTCCGCAAGGAAGTGACCTCGGTCCGGTACTCTATTTGCTTTACATGGCTGTTCTACCTACTAAGCCTGACACAAGCACGGGAACATTTGCTGACGACACTGTGTCATGGAATGCTGGTACTAGAAATGGCATATCAAGGCCAACACAGACAAATCAGTGCACATCACTTTTGCCCTACACAGAGAAACTTGTCCACCAGTTAAACTCAGCAACAAACAAATTGGATCATAGACTCACCTGGAGAACACACATATGGACAAAGAGAAAGTAACTTGATACAAAGATACGAGATCTGGCATGGCTGATTGGCAAGCATTCACAGCTTTCCGTTAACAGCAAAGTGGCTAAATACAAAGCTGTTATAAAACCAGTGTGGAACTATGGGATCCCCCTATGGGGAATAGCTGCAAAGTCACATATAGACATCATGGAGAGAAACAAACAAATTAAGACAAATGCTCAACATTCCCTACTACATCAGCAATGCACTCATATACACAGTCAGGTCATAAGTTCTGTCACACAATAAAAACTTTTGAATTTAGACCGCTGGCCACAAAAAAGTTTATTGAATTCGAATTTCGAATTTTTCATGAAAATAAAAATGTGTACTTTTTAGAATTTTCCTGAGTTTTCCTCATTTTTAAATATGGAGTGGACACTTAAAGAAGACCGTGTCGCAGTTATTGCGTTGCATCGTTGCGGTTACGCGCCAATTCAGATTTTCGACTTACTGAAAAATTTTAATATAACCAAAAGATTCGTTTATCGTACCATAAAAAGATACAATGAAGACTCTAGTGTAGATGACAGGTCAAGAAGTGGTCGCCCTCGCTCTGTTAGGACTCCAGCAGTGATAAAAGCTGTGAAGGCGCGAATTCAAAGAAATCCCATAAGTAAGCAGAAACTGTTGGCCCTTCAGATGGGGTTAAGCAGGACCACGGTGAAAAGGATGTTAAATGAAGACTTAGGGCTTAGGGCATATCGAAGAAAAACAGGACATCGTTTGGACGCTCGTTTAATGGACCTGAGACTGAAGAGATGCCGCGCTTTGTTGAAGCGGTACGCGGGAAAAAAGCATCGGGAAATTCTTTTTTCGGATGAAAAAATTTTCACCGTGGAAGAGAGCTACAACAAACAAAATGATAAGGTGTACGCACACAGCAGTGAAGAAGCGAGCAACCGTATTCCGCGTGTCCAACGAGGTCATTTTCCATCCTCGCTCATGGTTTGGTTGGGAGTCTCTTATTGGGGCTTAACATTATTGAGGTACATTTTTGTGAGAAAGGCGTAAAAACGAATGCAGTTGTGTATCAAAATACAGTCCTCAAGAACCTTGTGGGACCTGCTCTCATACCATGTTTAATAACAGGCACTGGGTATTCCAACAAGATTCTGCGCCAGCTCATAGAGCGAAAAGCACAAAAGACTGGCTGGCGGCGCGTGAAATCGACTTCATCCGGCACGAAGACTGGCCCTCCTCCAGTCCAGAATTGAGTCCGTTAGATTACAAGATATGGCAACACTTGGAGGAAAAGGCCTGCTCAAAGCCTAATCCTGATTTGGAGTCACTCAAGGCATCCTTGATTAAGGCAGCCGCCGATATTGACGATAGACGACTGGCCGCGCAGAATAAAGGCCTGTATTCAAAATCGCGGGGGTCATTTTGAATAAACTTTATTACCATAAGAATCTATGTTTTATTAAGTTCATTTTGCTATATAAATGTTTACATAAATAATAAACATGTCTAAATTATTTCATATTGCACATGTGACAGAACTTATGACCTGACTATGTACAGAGACATCAACATTCCATCAGTAAGAGAAGAAATAAACAACATGCAAGGCACCTAATGGGCAACCAAGGAATAAAATTCTCAAGACTACACAGATGCAGTACAATGGACCTGCTAGACAAATATAAAGGGATCCCGGATTAATAAATCCCCCCCCCATCTTAACAACATTCCCTGCGTAAAGCAAACAGTAGAGGAGCCTATTGAAGCTATTGGAGAAAGATTTTCCCTGATCAAAAAGTTGACAAAAGTAAAAAATACACTACAAATTGATGCTTCTAGTTAATATGAAAAATATAAAAATCGCTATAGGTCTATCGCTATATATTATATCTGAAGAATTCCCTAGATTTTTCCAGGATCCCATCATCAGATCCTGACCTGATATCAAGAAAAATCAATTTTGCAAATTGGTCCATCCGATCAAAAATAAAACCCGACAAATTGAGGACCTCCTCCTTTGAAGTGGATATCTACTCATACGTTTTCAATGAATGATGAATGGAGAAAGGAATAACTGGCTAAAAGTGGGCACATATATGCCTTTGCCTGGGAAATGGGATGCTATGCCATGTTAATAAATTAAAAGTTTATAACGGCTTTTCAAGGAAATAAATCCACCAAATTTAGACTTGGGTTTCATTTATTTGTGTTGAAATATTTTATATATACCTAACCAAAATAAACTGATGTAATAAAACATGGCTTACAACCAACGCAGGGAAGTCTACGGCCATTTACAGAAAACAGCATTAAAATCACTCTACCTGTTTGAGCGCTAGAGTGCCACAGACAGACGCTTCAAACTTAAGTCGAGGGTAAAAAAAGAAAGCGCACTAACCCCCTCAAGAAGTTGAGTTGAGGATTGACCTGGCCAGGCAGAAGCCGAGCCGATGGATGGCTCACACCGGAACACGTCCCGCTTGTTGTACGCGCAGTCAGTCACCAGCATCTACACACACGTATACTGGTTGACGGGCGAAGTCTCAAGCAGCAAGCGCACTCACCTCCTCAAGAAGCTGAGCGGGATCGGCCTGGCCAGGCAGAAGCCGAGCCGACTGATGACGTCCCGCTCGCACCGGAGCACCTCCCGCTTGGCGTACGCGTTGTCCGTCACGTACACGAAGACGTCCACGTCCGGGGCGTACACCTCCTCGTACTTGCTCGCGATGAACATGGCGGTGACGCCGACCAGTTGCAGCTGGTTGCGCTGGATGTTCGGGACCGCCTGGAGTGGTGGTGTACAATCGTTTAATAGTTAAATCAAATCAAATCAAATCAAAAATCATTTATTTCCATAGGATGTTGTTACATCACTTAGATCCGTCATTACATTTTTTTGGGTGAGTTCACTAACACAATGGCGGAATCTGTGGAGAAGAGCTCACCGAAGAAACTCCACAGTCGTCGCATCTTTTGCGTTTCCTTTTTTAAATAAAATATTGTCAAATTACAAAATGAATGCTAATTATATATCGAAACAGCCTGTTACTCAAACAATCTATTCCCATGGACATCTGTCCTCTAAGTAATCAGATATCCTATAGTAACCTTTTTTATACAATTTCTGTTTTATTATTATTTTAAACTTGTCTAAAGGTAAGTTTTTAATATCTAAACTAAACGAAAGTAACTAAAGTAGACTAGTCTAGCGGTGTCTACGTCGGTAAGAGCTCTAATTTTTTTAACTGCGAACGCTGCCGAACTCAGTCTGTTCGACAATTTATTTATATGAGGATCCCATTGTAGTTTGGCGTCTAAAGTAATGCCCAAAAAGACAGTCGACTGCACAAGGTCCAATCTCTGTCCTTTTATAAATATGTCTGTAGTTACCGGGTTCACATTGGGTAACACGAATTTAATACATTTAGTTTTCTTTTCATTAAGTAATAAATTGTTAACAGTAAACCAGTTCAATATACAAGAGATAGCATTGTTTACCTCGTCATAATTTGATTGCTGTCTTTTAACTTTAAATATCAAAGAAGTATCATCGGCAAACAATACTAACCCATGTTTTGCTTTAACAAGGTAAGGTAAATCATTAATATATACTAAAAACAAGAAAGGACCAAGAATTGAACCCTGCGGTACGCCCATACTTATTGAAGACCCAGGTGATCTTTTCCCATTAACATCGACCATCTGAACCCTATCTGTTAGATATGACTCCAGAAGGCCAAGTGCCAGATCTTTTACACCATAATGGCGTAACTTCCTGACAAGAGTGTCATGATGGACGCAATCAAAAGCCTTGGATAGATCGCAGAAGACACCTATTGCATCCATTGCGTCTTCCCAGGCATCAAAAATATTGTCGATTAGTTCAACACCAG
Source organism: Argyresthia goedartella (assembly GCA_949825045.1). Lineage (NCBI taxonomy): Eukaryota > Metazoa > Arthropoda > Insecta > Lepidoptera > Argyresthiidae > Argyresthia > Argyresthia goedartella. The sequence continues at coordinate 22,493,018 of OX463810.1, forward strand.
CATCGGCTGTTGAACGACCCTTTGTGAAACCAAACTGAGCAATATGAATTAAATTATTGAGATAAAAATGACTTTGCAATTGATTAAGTATGAGTTTTTCAAATATTTTGCTAAGCGTTGGTAGTATCGATATGGGTCTAAAATTGGTGGGGTCTGATGTACTACCAGCTTTGAATAAAGGTATAACTTTACTTAGTTTCATCAAGTCAGGAAACACACCATTATCTATACATTGATTAAATATACAACAAAGGTGAGGTGCAATACAATCTACAATGGAACTAATAATTTTTACTGATAGACCATGGGCGTCAGCTGTCTTTTTCATTTCCAGGGATTTAAACGCTTTTACAATGTCTTCATTATTTACGTGCCTAAATTTAAAATCTGTTTTACAATCCTCAAAGTTTTGTTTAAGTATAGATTCAGCAGCAGCGGGAGATGAATTTAAAGACTTGGTTGTTGAAACTGGAATGTCCGTAAAGAAATTTTCGAAAGCTTTTGCTACTTCTAGGTCTGTACTTAGCAATTGATTATCTATCTTAAGCTTGAAGTTATTATGTGTAGCTTTGGCCTTTCCAGTCTCTCTGTTTATAATTTGCCAAGTCGTTTTCATTACATTGCTACTAGATTCAATTTTGTTTTTAATGAAATTAGATTTAGCTACGGCACAAACGCGTTTAAACATTTTTGAATAACTACGAATATAATCTAGAAAGGCCGTATTTTTGTTATATGATTTCTCTTCATAGAGTTCATATAATCTTCGTCTGCTCCTATGAATTCCAACTGTCGCCCAATCACTAAACAAAGCTTTGTTATTAACTTTTATAGTTTTTGATTTAAATACCGTATCATATTCATTTTTGACAAGGTTAAATACTGAGTTGTACAACAAATTTGGATCGTCACTGTATGGTATTTCCCATAGTTTATCTAAAATATTATTCCTGTAGTGTTCAAGCCGAGTGTCACTAACGGGCACACATGTAATATCCTCTTTTTGGTCCTTTTTTATTTTAATATTGAATATACCTATCTGACCAGAGTGATCAGAGGTTAATTTATTGATGACCGATTTGAAAATGGGCGTAATGTTAGTAAATATATTGTCAATGCAGGTAGCAGATGTTGCAGTAATTCTAGTAGGCTCCAAAAACAGATAGTTCATGTTGTGACATAAAAATAAAGATTTTAATCTAGTACAAATATTATTATCCTCTAACAGATTAACATTAAAATCACCACAAATTATAAAAAAAATGTTTTTATCGCTGATTTTGATCAACACTTCATCCATTTTCTTTTCGAATAAATCAAAGGATGAATCTGGTGGTCTGTATAACTTCATTACAATAAGTTGTTCAAGTTCAATACAGGCTATTTCCATGGTACGCTCAACAGACAGGCTCACTATGTCAACTCGTTCCTTATATTTAAAACTATTATTTACAAGTATTAAGGAGCCACCGCGATCAGCTGTTTTTCTGTTGAACGAACTAGCAACGTGGTGGTTATTAAAGTTGAACATGAACTGATAACTCTTTAAAAAGTGCTCTGTTATACATAAAATATCAATATTATTACAGTTCATGAATAACTCAATTTCCAGTTCTTTACTTAACATGCCCTGTATATTTTGATGAACCACGTTTAAAATATTCTTACTTTTACATTTTTCATTACTAGTAACTTGATTTAATGGGCAAGATGAAGGTATATTTATACAAATATTAATATTACTGCCAGAGTTACTATCTGTTGTCTTAAGGGTTAATTTAAAGAGCTTCGAACAGATTCCAAGGAGTACATGTCATTATTATTACACTGCTCAATAGAAGCAGGCGTTTCATTAGTCAAAAACTTGACTGAGTTCAAAATAAAATAAGATAGTGACTGTGCTATCTGTTTTGTATAAAACTTAGATAGGTAATACCTATCCTTAGTCAAATAAAAATATTTTCCAATACAAATATTGGTGTCTATGAAATGAAATTTTTCAGTATGACGACATGTCAATGTGTGTATAAATGTATTATAATCATGTCTTATATGATTTTCATGTTGTGACAAAGATTGGCTGAAGGGAAACGCAAACAAGATTATTCTATCTACATTTTGTAAAGAATTTAATTTGGAAAAGTATTTAGTAATTAGTTTTTTAGATACATTTTCCCTTCTACCAATTAAAATAATTAGAGTGGTTGGTTCTAAAAACTGCGATGACAACACTTTGTTTAATATTTGTGAATATGTGGCGCCAGGCATACAGTTATTTAATATTGCCTGGCCCACGCGCTGACTAAGTTGTAAACCCATATTTTTTCCAAGTTCATCGCTGTACATTATATACCTATCCTTTGTCCGAGAGAAGGAGGCGTTATTGATAACACTATTAGTACTCAAGTCGACTGACGGCGGCGCCTGGGTCAGTATCAGCTGTTCGGCCGGCTGCTCGGCGGGACACACGGTCGGCCCGGAACAGTCCGCTGGAGCTTGTTTACAATCACAGATGTGATTGTCGGTCAAAGATATGAAAGTGTCATAATTATACTTACACGTCTCCAACAAACTATTCATAGCCGACACATGTTCCTTAATTTCGTATTGTGCTGACTCATATTTACGTGTTATACTTTGTAATGATGAGTTTAAAATATGCATATCTGACTGGAGTCGCCGTGTGTCACATTCGTACTTTTCTGTAGTTTTTTCCAAACATAATCTACAATCATCGATTTCCTTAATTAATTCGACACGTTCCTTGCTACAATTTACATTTTTACAAAATATTTTATTTCTATTAGCTAGTTTTTGTGTTTTTTTATATAATTATTCAATTTAACATATTTCTTTAATTTATTTTTACTACAGCTCATAGTGGTTACTGATTGCGATCTATTAGGACTATCACACGTGAGATCACAAGCTGTTAGGTCAATAGTTGGTATGCCAGATTGGCTCATGACCTCATTATATAAGGCCCTGGTTGTAGCACTGTCTCGCTGTTCCTCCCGCTCGCTGAAAACTTGAAGCTCGTGGTGTGCCTCTGCAAGCTGTTGTTCAAGTGATTTTATGTGTTGCAATGCTACGTGGTGGACATCATGACACTTGTAAAATGAGTCGACTTGGTGTTGTAGTACATCTCTCTGGGCACTGAGATCCTGGCATTGGATGTCTAACTCACTGAGCTCTTCTTTTAGTGCCGAATTTTTCTTAATTTGCTTTTCTATCTCCTTTTCAGTTATTCATGGACGTAACATAATAAGATGACAATCCAAGAAATAACAGATCCACCCCACAAAAATCAACTTACAGATTCTCTGCAGACATTTTCTCACTGACCCGGTTTATTTTCGGTGCGATATCATCGGTCATTCCGCATTCGATATCGTGAGTAGTGAGTGAGTGAGAAAGCGATATTGAGGCACGCGGCGGAGCTGGAGCCGGGGAGACGGGACGGGGGGCGTATTTCCATATAAGTATTGAATTCGTCCTCTCGTCGTGACCAAATCAATACGGTTATGGAAATTCATTAATGTCCCGTGAGAGTATAGATTTCATCTCCGCGTGTTGACGTATTCAATACGGTTATCGTCTAAATATTGCCACACCTAATAATCACCGTAACCATATTGGCCTCGTCAACAAGGAGACCAATTTATTACGCTCACGGTGCAAGTTCCTTATGCAGTTTTGCTCGTCCTTAAACGTATCGATCTTGTCCCCTCCTTATTTTTCATTTTTTGAAGGAAAATGAACATTAAAAGAATGTTATGCCTTTGCAATTAAAACTTACTGCCATAGATAAGTAGCATGGGCTTTTGTCAAGGTAAAATTCATCGTTGCATTTGCATTTATCTCTTTCAAACATCTTTCTTATTACTTTCTAAATAGCTAAAACGTAGTAACGTTGGCTACTTTAACTTTGTTTACATAGTATTGTATTTTGTTCTCGGCATGTTTTTTGATAACATCTTATTAATTATCGATGAAATTATTCGTGAAAATGGAGGCTTTTGAAATATTTTGGTTGACATTATAAAAGTATGTTAAAAGAAGTATATTACTTGTGACGTACCATGAAGATACGGCGGAAAATATTTAATTTATAATATTTTTACTAAAACCGGTTATGTATGTCGCTTTGTTAAGCTAACTAGAACCACCAATGATAAAAAATCATATTCTTTTATGATTCGTTTTTGCAAAAAGTGCTCCTGACATTTTCTCAATCCTGTTTATAGCATTTTTATAGGACTAATATAGCTTGATCGATGACAGCTGTAATCCCAAAACACGCCTATAAAGTACCGTATTTTGCGACGGTGAAATGTAGACAATGACCATACTTTATTGGCAAATAGTGACCTGCTACACTTATCGTACAAGACAAGACGTACAAGTTAACGATCTCGACGTGAAAATTAATATTGATGATATAATAGTGTGAGTAAAATAGATTAAAAATAACAAGGTTCGACTAATTTAATGCTCCATTAATATGAAAAACTATTAAAACAGCGATTAAAAATAGTTTCATTTTTGTTTTAAGCAAAGTCACTTGAACGAGTGGTGCCTCTCAGCGCCATGCCGCCATCTTGTATTCTTGTTTGATTGCCGCCAAAGAGTATAGTAATACATAAGGGAAAAGAGTGCCCTCTTACATGAAAAAAGTGCAACCACTTTTGAATGCTAGCGACATCTGTATATTTGCCCCGTAAACTCTGTGTATAGGTGCGTATATTACACTGTATATGTATCATATGAGTAGTCCAGTTGCAAAACCCGCTAAATCACCCTCAAAATTTTCATTGGTTTTGGACTTTATTACTAAGACGTAATGTTGAAAATAAGTGGGTGTTCATAGCGGGTTTAGCACAAGGAAGATCAGAAATTACACAAAAACGAACGAAATGCGCGTACGCAGTGCAAGCAATCCGCCATTTTGTGTATTGTGAATTGTGATGTCAACGCGCCGATGTTGCCATTTACGGAAGTAGAGAACCAGTGTTCTTTGCGCAAAAAATAAACACAACGATTATAAATTTTTTATTTCCACTATTTTTCTTCTCCAAAATGTTCATTTTATAGATAAAATATCATAGTGAGCAAATTGTGATCCGATAACTATAAAACATTAACATTTCTAAATATCAGTGACTTTAGTGCCATCTGTTGATGACAATTAAAAAACTAAGGACAAGATAACTTCGGGGCAGGCTACCAGAGGCGCTGCCGTATATCTAGAATTCGAATTAGTATGCAAGTGTCCCCCCCCCCCCTGATTGCCGCTATCTTGTTCAGTACGAGTGCCAACGCCTTGTATACGCCACGTGTTTCCAGTCTCCATTTGGTTATTGTTATTAATTTGTGGAATTTCATTGTCACTTGTTTGTTAAGTTTGTCTATTTTTGGATACACAAAATACGACAAAAAGAACAAAGAACACTGTTTTAAATAGTGAAAGCGGGGATTTTGTGATTCGCTTGCGCGAATACTGTGAACGCGAGAATCAAAATGGCGGATCGCTGCTGCCGTTAACAAAAGTGTGCAATAGAGTTTCTAATGGTCTCAGAGTCGGACTTGCTAGTGACTCGCGTCAGCAGAGAGAAGTATCGCGAGAAATCATCTGATGCGACGACAGAGGAAAACGAAGGCCAAAAACTATCGACGCCAAATAAAAAAGGAAGAAAACTTGTACAGTCACAGAAAAACTACTTCAATACTTTTTGCCTCGATAGATCAAAATCACTCTCGCTCAGTCGCTTCTTCTACCCCTCATCGATTATGCTGATGTCTGCTTGGTCAGTGCTAACGAAGAATCACTGAACAAACTCGAACGACTTCAAAATCTCGGGATTCGGTTTATCTTCGGGCTGTGTAAATACCACCATGTATCACAGCATCGCAAAGAGTTGAAGGGGCTTCCGATCCGTCTTCGTCGGGATTCTCACATCCTCAACTTCCTCTACAACATTTTTACGCAATCCACGCTATCCAACCTTCCTACGAGACCGTTTTCAATTTGTTTCTTCCAGCTGGCCTCGGAGGACCCACATGACCCACGACCCCACAACATAACACCGCATCCTACGAGCAGGGGTTTAGACTCCGGGCCATTCGATTGTGGAATGGAGTGCATTTCTAGGTGCAGTCCTACTCTCAATATCTTTGAAAGTCGCGTGAAGAAGCATTTCCTATCTCGTTTGAAATATAGGTAGTATGTATGTAATTATTAGTATATAATATATTTATATTGAGGATGTATATTTTATGTGTGTACATAGTTTATTAAGTTGTAATTATGGTTTGTTGTACACATTGGTCTACCCGTACTCAGCGATTAACCTTTCTTATCCTGACATGGTTTGCTGTAAGAGATCTCTTGATAGAGATAAGCTCGCCTTTGTACACTATTTTAATGTATATCTTGTTATTTTAATTATTTTTGTGCAACAAAGAAGTTATGAAAATTAATGATTTTGATGCCGCAGCGATTCAGAACCATATTTATGGTTATTACACGCGTGGTGAACTACCAACACTGAGGAACTCTAAACGCAGACCACACCATTACAAGATCTTGGACTGACGACACAGCTCAGTCAACCACAAAAGTGCCCGAAGGCAAGGGGCAAAGATTGATCATTGCACATGCTGGGACGTCGTCCGGCTTTGTGCCTGATTGTTTATTGGCGTTCAAATCAGTGAAGACTACTGAATACCACGATGCTCAAAACTGAATTGCTACGATTGGTTGGCATACACAAACCCCGTACTCCAACATATATTGTGGATGAAATTGCAAAAGAAAAGAGCCATACTGTAATTCGCCTACCACCATACTACAGTCACCTACGCCTACACCAGTACAGTCCAAAAGAGCTGATCTGGGCTCAAGTCAAAGGTACGTAAACGTGTTTCTCTATGTTTTTTTTAACCCTTTAGATTTATATTTGTAATTTCTTTATTGTACTCACATAAAACACCCAATATTTAGATAACTTTTGATAACAAAAACTAGCTTATATCAGTAATAAAACATCTCTTCCAACAAACCATGTAGTGTGTTATATTGTATTTCTTTGTTAAAGATTACGCAGCCAAACATAACACAACACCGCCTTTAACGGCAAATAAAATGCTGACGTTAGTGAAGAATGCATATGGCAATGTCACGCCGAAAAATTGGAGGAAAGTCGTCGATAAAACAAGAAAAAATACGGAAAAAGATTGGGAGCGTGAAGTACAATTCGACCAATGTACCCAGGAACTGATTATAAATCTACAAGACTGCTCCAGCACTTTGATGATAACAAGAATAAAAACGTATATCAACTTCCTTGTGTTTGATTTGTTTGAAACATTCAGTAACTTTAGTTGGAAAATCGATAATTTATATCGACCTTATCACCAGGTCTAGTTATGTTAAAGTAAAAAGCTGTCATAGATCAAGCTATGCTGGACAAGATGTAGATAATTATCATTAATCTCTTCGAGAGACAGAGTATACGCTTATGGGAGTTTCGTTTTATTACAAAAATATACCCAAAACCGTATATTGATTTCGTCAACACGAGGAGACGAAATCGATACGCTCACGGGGTATTAATGAATTTCCATAACCATATTGATTTGGTCACGACGACGAGGGGACGAATTCAATACGGATAAGGAAATACGCGGATGGGGGAGAAGCGGGCCACTCTGTACAGATTGTGTACGGAGGCCCGTGTGCGCTCGGTACAGAATTTGTACCCGAAACGAGTAGTTAGTCTGTAACCTCTCATTTAACCTTTTGACCGCCACACATCACATACAAAATGTGTCAGTCACACGCCATACATATTTGCTATGCTATGCAAAATACAACTTAATTCATACGAGATAAGGTAAAAATCGTGTCGGCTATAGCCGACGTGGCTGCAGTGGATCGACTTTCAGTTGTTGGCCAGTGCCAACTGGAGCAGTCAAAAGGTTAATTACATGCGAGGACTCTGTACCGCACTGAAAACATACCGACCCGGTGAGAAAGTGGCCTTACCTACCACTTACAGAAGAACGCCAAGTTTTAAATTTTACCTGCAAGTAGCGGTCAATGATGCTGACAGTCAACTGGAAGGTCTCCAGTAGGAGTGAGAACTGTCGTTGCACCTCTACCAGCCAGTCCATAAGGGTTGCTCGCATCCTGCCGGTTATCACAGCCTGGAACACAGAATGTATGGCAATTACCGCATGTGCTCTTGGAAAATTTGGTTGTTGCTTCAAGAGTTTGTTTCCACTATGGGTGTGACAGAAAAGTTTATTAGTAACAACTAACTCATCAAAGGATTTTTGCGGATACAAAAAATTGTAAACTGAACTTTGCAGGAAAAATTATGGGTTTGGTTCCTTGATGTTGATTTCTGCCATGTAGAGTAGTCGAACTCAAACTCAATTTTTTTTTGTTATTGTCGATATTTTCAAATATCCTTAGTACTCCTCATTGTTTTTGCCTTCTCTACATTGGACTATTTTGGGAGAAGCAGGGCACAGATTGAAATTGAGATCTAAAATATAATAAATAAAAAGATCTCTTAAAAATAGGTCGTGTTTAACTACTATTCATTCAAATCATAATTCAACAATATGCAGCAATAAATAATGGGTAGTTAAACGTATGACTATACATAGGTACAGTTTTTGTTTGGCAAAAATACTGGTTTTTCCTGACTGAAATACTGGCTTCGTCCGTCAAAAAGACAATTTGATTTTGATTGATTGATTGAAAACAGCAACTTTAAAACATTAATTCGAGTAACATAAAATTGGGTGAAATAGTCACAATAGAAGACCGATAACCCGCCTGTGGTTCAGCGGGCTTCCCACCTCATCATCAACACAGAATCAGAATCAACAAGAATAAAATCCAACGCTCACTCTGTATTTACAAAATGAGCGTTGAATTTCATTCTTCTTACATGTTGAACCTAACACGAAAGATAAAGGGGGCTTATCTTCGCTCATCCCCTTTATCCTTAATGATGAAGACGACGTGGCGCCCCAGTGGCACGACTTTCAGTTGTCGGCCAGTGCCAGTGCTGGGGCGGTCAAAAGGTTAACAATAACCAGCAGCTTAACTTCTCAATATCCGAGGCTAGCTGGGACGGGTCGCGATTGTGAACCTTATGCCATAGTAATAAAATTTAAAACCTATAAAGGAAAAGTGGCTTTGTCTAACGCCGGTGGTATTCAAGAGCTTAACAAAAAAATAAAGACTTTTGTCCCGAAAATATTGAGATTAAAAAATAAAAACAATGAAGACAAAAGTCTTCATTGTTTTTATTTTGTATTGTCATATTTAGTTAAATGAAATTCGTATCAAATTCTGTTTTAGAGCTACACTATAACTAAGAACCTCAGTTAAATATTACAAAATAGTATAGTTTACTTATTTTCTCCAATCACATGACAATGATAATCTTTATTATCATTGTCATGTGATTGGAGAAAATAAGTAAACTATACTGTAGCTCTAAAACAGTAAAATATTATAAAATAGTATAGTTTACTTATTTTCTCCAATCACATGACAATGATAATTTTACTTATTTTCTCCAATCACATGACAATGATAATAAAAATTATCATTGTCATGTGATTGGAGAAAATAAGTAAACTATACTATTTTGTAATATTTTACTGAGGTACTTAGTTATAGTGTAGCTCTAAAACAGAATTTGATACGAATTTCATTTAAAATAACAATTATTGCAGATGTTTAAGTGCTATCCTTAATTTAGTGTTAAAACTATACTATTTTTGAGATCCCCTTTTATGTTGAAAAGCAGGGGACTGTTAATTTGATTTTATTCAAAGATATCAGAAAATGTCATTTCTTAATCCTTTATAACTGTAAGCCAGGAATATTTATCTACATTTTTAGATACACTTAAATATTTCCTGCCAGGGGGGTGAAGGTACACCATAGCTAAACCATAACCGAAACACATTACTTCAAGGACATTTCGTATCGCGCTAATTTATTGACAGATGGTTGAACTGAAGTTCGATGGGAACTGAACCTTAACCGCCGTCAAACAAAAGGTTGTGTTAAAGTTAATGCGGAGCTAATTTTTCACGACTGTTTTAGAATTGTTGAGATGAAAAGTGGGAGAAAATCGTGAAATTGATGCATCTGGACTTCATGGAAATGGCCTACCTACGAGTGAGAGGTAGCTATACAGCGAGTCCAATCTAAAAGAGAGAATGGGTGTGCATGACTGCAAAGTAGAGCTTTCAAGGTGAAATGCAGTTTATCAAGCGATATTGACTGACGTAGGAGTTAGCTCGTGGACTCGTTAATTACTGAGTTGACCCTTAACTTGCCACCAACCAGTGCTTCGGATGTGGACACGAAGGTTAGTAACACTATGCAAAGTACCTACTAGAAATATCTCACAGCACATTTACTTTTGTTTGGATCTGAACTATTTTTATGCTTATTCCCTGTTGCCCAAAAATAGAACTAAATGAGCGTACTAACAGTGCTTATGTTTCAGGTGCTGGTTGTTTAGCATTTTGCCACAGGCTTCTGTCAGACGATTGGATGAAAAAGCCGGAAACACTATGTTTACCAGTCTAGTGTCTCCAAAATTGTAAAACAAGTCACCTTAGCACTCAACAAGCCAGAAATCTTAAATTTCCCTTTCAACTTTGTGATAAGAAGCAAATTAAAAGGAATTAAGTAACTGTATATTTACATCATTCAATTCAATTCAAATCAGCTTTCATTTACCTGCTGCTGGGTATAGGCCTCCTCTTTACCACGCCATCTACTCCGGTCCTGAGCCTCCCGCAGCCACTGCTTACCAGCCAGCGTCCATCTATCCGGTGATCTGCCTATCTGGCCCATTCATCATACAATTCCTATTTATTAGTTTGCCTATCACAGTTTATTTTAGAATATTACTTTGGTTTGGTAATAAACAAAAAAAAAGTTACCAAGATTGTGTGGCTAATAAGTTTCTATATGTATATACTTTAGAGCACAAAACAGTGAATACAAAAAAAAATAAGGGAAAAAACATGTGCTTATCTATAACAGGAGATTTCTCCCAGCAAACCTAGATTGGAGAGGTAAAAAGGAAACTACAGGTAGAGCTATGTGCACAACATTAAATACTACTACTTACCAATATCTACATAATACTAAAAATAATGCTATATATAATGTTATAAAATATACATAAATAGATACAAATGCATACTAATAGTTAGCATTGATGAGAAAGATAGTGTTCTTTCAAACAACTTTTAAAAATGTCAGTTGACGGACTGTCTCTGATTTGATTTGAAGTTGTACTAATTATAATATAGGTATATGGCGACCTCTGTGGCGCTGCGGTTAAGGCTCTGCCTACCATGCGAGAGGTCCTGGGTTGGATCCCCGGCTGGGGATAAAGAAAATAAAACCCAGTCTTGTCGTCGTCGTTTCTGGTTCCCACAACCCAGGGTACCCTAGTGCGGGGCCAGTAGCAATGTATGTGCTTGTATGTAAATGTTCATTATTTTCAGATTTTTCATAAATTACAGATTGCCAGGGGTTCTGGCTTGTGTAGATGGCACTGATGTGTCTATAGTTACCCCTAATGAACATGAGGAGAGATACTATAACAAAAAAGGGTGTCATTCTATGAATGTTATGATAGTAAGTCTATTGCGGAGGAGCGCAATTGTTGATAGATTAAGGAATAAAATAAATGATATTTAACAAGGTAAATTTGTTTTATTCATGTCTTGGTACTTAAGTTATCTCACTTTAATTATTCTCACATTAGAGGCCTTTGACAAGCAATGGGATATTATCGGCTAGTAATGATAATTAAATATTATTCTAGCATCTTCTTTGTTGGGTATAAAACTGAAAAAATTAATGATGTACAAGTTACTAAAAATGTTTAACATAAAACTATATACCTGATTGCATGAATTAATAAATACATATTTACAGGAAAAGTAAACATGCTTTAGAAAACTCGTGGAGAAAATTTCATTGAAATTATACTAAGGGCACATTTAAAATTAAAATGTATATTAAGTAACTAGTATTTAGGGCACATTTCCTACATAACTATGTCCCAAACTGATAGTAAATTATAGAATTACCTGCTTTATCAATCTATGATTTCACAAATTCATTTGAAGGACTCCGCTTTTTATTAAGCCCGAGCATTTTGCAGAGCAGCCTGGGAAGTCTGGGCAGCCTTTGCCCTCAGATGATCAACTTTCAATACCATGAGCTTTGATTCGTCCAACATGCTTCCGCTGGCTGGAATATTAATAAATCAATTTGCTACCGTATGTGCCTATTTCATTCGAATTTGTACATTTTCCTTTAGGATATGAATTTTCATATCCTAAAGGAAAATGAACAAATTCGAATGAAATTGTTTAATTAACATCGATACTTATTTATCTAAACTTCGTACAGCATCTCACGGTCAGAGTGTCGATAAGGGGGCGGAACCTCTCTACCAAAAGCCTCTTAACAAAAGCTATTCTGATAGGGAAAAAGTTAAAACTCAAACTCAAAAGTACTTTATTACTGTAGATATTTACATATACTTAGCAAACGTCATTTTTTGCCTCTTCTCTACATTGGACCACTGTGGGAGAAGAAGGGCGTAGAAACTCCCACAGATTGATTTTTAGATCTCTTTTAAAAATAGGTTGTGCTTAACTAATACAATTATGATTTATTTTTATTTAATAAGCTGGAATAAATAATTACAAAATTATTAACAGCAAGGTCTGTGTTGAGCCAGATTAACCCCATACAGTCCTGTCTTATATAAAGAGAACTGCATACCTTGATCCATTCCTTTGCAGTCCTAACTGCTCTAAAGGGGTTGAGGATGCGCACTCCTTCTACAGACAGTCTGCTGTCGCACGGAACTCTTTCTATTTTATTCAACCTAGACCTAGATCTCGATGAACTTCCAGAAACTCCGTCATCATTTCAATTTGGCGAACAGGTTGTGTTGCTCCATTTTATATGAAATACAAAGATTGGATTAGATTTGATTAAACTAAAACACAATTTCACTTCCGTAATATTGAAAGGACACTTACTTATAAAGCTACATTTATAACCACTTGAATCTTTAATCTGAAATTTTTCGTTCAGCTCGTAAACACATCAAATTCCACAAATTGCCACCCAAGTGTGGTGAAAACTAGTTGTTGACAACAGAAACGCGAAATCGACGGTCGATTATACACAATCGATGCTACACCGCTAATGTTTTGATTACAAGAAACTTTAGAGCGATACCGAATTTCATTGAACCGAACCAAAACCGAATAACAATTAGAACTGAACCAAAATCGAAACATAGACGTTTGTTGATTTTACAAAATAGCGCGATCGGCCCCCAGGTTACAAAGCAGGCTTCACGAAGCGAAACTTTCGGGAGCAAAAGGCAGACGGCTTCAGGGAGTGAAACGCAAGCTTTAGAGAGCGAAACGCAGACTTTAGGGAGCGAAACAGGTGCTGCATGTAAAAATTATACTTATTGTCACTAATTTTACTACATGACACGTAACATAGCGTCACGCCTTTTCTCATAAGGGGTGGCAGAGGCACAATTGTGCCCACTTTGAGCCAGTTATTCAATACTCCGTTTTGCGTAACAGGGCGCTAGCCCAACGCCGCACAGTGGTCTAGGATTTGGCCTCCATACTCATAGGAAATTCTTTATTCTTAATGTCTGGAATAATTATAAAAAAATATGTAATGTCTCTGGTATACCTATATATGTCATATTAAAACATGGAGTGGATTAGTTGCTCCACAAGTGAGAAAAAAAATGTTGATTATTTTTTTGTATGGGAGAAAACACTTAAAGTACATTATTTCGGAACTAATTACAACTGATGGGCTGGTGCTCACATGATCTATTATACATGGCATACTGAACATAATGTTATATAATTCATGCACTTTTCGGTGCAGCTTTGGAAGTAGTTATTTTTTGAAATTTTGAATTTTTTGTATCAGCTTTATCATTATAATCTTTGACATAATGAGATGCCAGCCGATCTCTTTGAGAGTGAAAATACCATAAAAATAATAGAAATGCAAATAATAACAAAAACAAAGTTTATAAGTTATTTTATTTTATTCTTTTGATACGGAAATTACAATATGGTTAGTATAATAATTAATAATAGCTTGTTAAAAAGTAAAAAAAATAAGGCAAAATACATCAATAACAATAAAACTGTCATTAGTCAACAGGCTGCTAATGATCTTTATTAACAATAATAGAGGTAATTTAAATATGTATAGATATACCAAATATTTGGGTAATCTCTTAGAATTAGAAACTATGTACTAATCAAAAATATTTAGGTAATCTCTTAATTTAATGACATGATTCGTAATACCTATACAACATACTGCAATAAAAACACAAATATTACTATGATATATCTAATAAAAGACGTCAAGGACAAAATGAAAAATGAGTCTTAGCTTAGTCATCATCACAGTCCTCTTTATCCGAGTCCATCAATGATGCATTAACATCAACAAATTCTATGTTTTCTTTATCTATCACTGAATCGTCATTAATTAGGAGAAGTTTCATATCATCAGTCACGAGCGTTTTTTTACCTTTTCTTAACACAGGTCTTATGCTAGACAGGTAGGGATCTGACGACACAAGAAGACTATAAAATATGTCTTCGTTTGTCGCTTCCCGACAAAATTTGCGCGAATGATGTTCCCGGATTTTTCTAAAGTCTTTGTTTCTAGTTTCCGATGCCTCTTCTGATAATTTTCCAATGGGAATAACATTAAAGTGTTTGATGATTTCAGCACCATGCAGTAAAAGTTTGTGGACACTCGAAGGCATGTTATACCAGCCATAGAGCTCTACATACATTTCTGCAGTAAGCCGCGCAAAACTTTCAAACGCTTCAATGTTAATGGGTTCCCCACAGGCAAGTACACGCAAAATTGTACCAAATCTTTGGATCAAACCCGAATCCAAGCCTGTGATAGCTGCAGTTTTTTCTGGATTGCTAAAAAAAGTTCTGGCTGTGTTCCCGTCATTTGTGGTCCCCGAGCCTAGAACAAAAAATAATACTGCACTAGGAGAAGAGATATGGCTCAATCTTACTCGTATCCGGGCAAAGGCCTGTGCCCCTCGGTAGGGACATTAAATATACTTTAATAGGTATCAAATGTATACTGAACTGGAACATGGCTGTTTCTCTGCTGACAATAATGGTGTCATCTTTTCCTTCAAATTCTTAGGCCATATTATGTCTTTTCCCAACCATGTTTCAAACTTCTTGATAAATGTATGCCTCGCACGGCTAGACAAGATCCACTTTTGTTTCAAAGCGCATGTATATGTCTGGCAGAATTGTTTCAATTCTTTCTTTTCACTTTCTGATAAGTTAACCGCATTCACAAAAACTTCAAATAATACACTGGGCTCTGAGAAACAACTGTTATTTGCAACAAACATGAAAATGTCCTAATTGGTTACAAATCCTTCCATTATAACGCGGAAATGAATAGAACGTATGAAGTATAGTAAGCGCTTACAAGTGCGAGAAACTACTGAATTAACCCATCTTAAATGTCCCTATATATATCGCAATTCCCTTAATTAATGTTTGTCATTAAGCTTGAAACTAAACCATTACTATAACGATCTGGTTAGTCATTCAATGTAATTTCTTTAACTTCATTATTATTCATAAAAGCCAAACACGGGCTATTAACTAGCAATATCCCCAAAGTTATTACAACGGGCTATTAACTAACGACATCCCCAAAGTTATTGATGATGCACCTACATAAACACAAGTACCTAGTATTCATGTTTGCTGCATTCTACCTATGAACTACTCTCATTATGTCGAACATAAACGTATACGCTCATACTAAATATTCAAATTTGTAAAAGTTAACTACATCCAAAGCAAAATCTTCAGCGTGCAAGGTACAATAGACTATGGGGGCACCAGCCCATCAGTTGTAATTAGTTACGAAATAATGTACTTTAAGTGTTTTCTCCCATACAAAAAAAATAATCAACATTTTTTTTCTCACTTGTGGAGCAACTAATCCACTCCATGTTTTAATATGACATATAAGGAGGTATACCGGAGACATTGCATATTTTTTTATAATTATTCCAGACATTATGTTCCTATGAGTATGGAGGAACAAATCCTAGACCACTGTGCGCCGTAGCTATGGAGTAATGAAGGCTTCCTCACAATGTTTTCCACACCATTGGCGCATCCGTTTAATGTTCTTAAGATAAATTAATTATCTCCTTGGTAGTACATGGTCAGGAATCGAACCTGCATCTCCTATGTGAGAATCAAGCGTGAAACCCATTAGACCACGGAGCTCTCTAATTTGACCAATTGTAGAAATAATTGATAGATGCGTTCTGAAACGTGTATGAGTGCAACATTTAAAGCCAGAGAGGACACAGTACAATATTTAAAAAATGGTCAGGGGAACTATTCACAAAAACCGGAGACATATTTCAAATATTGTTTTTGTTTTATAAACGTAATAGTAAAAATAAGGAGTAATTCATATTCATCTAATAGTGCCCAGATATTAAATTTTTTTTATTAACGCATGCAGTCATAGTATAGACTATTCAAGTTCAAAGCAATAAAGCTGTCCCGAGTCTACCAGGATTTGAATGAGCGCTTTCGTTAAGATTTTATGTAATAAAGCTAAATTACTTACCTGACATATTTTCACTGAGCACAGGTGGATGAGGTAAATGTCTTTTCAATGTAGCAGTAAAATATATAATAATTTGTATTCTTATGGATAATATAAGCCTGAGACACTGAGTTGCCCAATTTCTGGAGAACCCAATTACAAAATTATCAAGGAATAAATATGTATTATCAGCAAATTCTGTGTTGAGTAAGATTAACTCCATGCACTTTTGTCTTGCACCGTGTCTACTCTATAGGGTAGTAGTAATGTACTCGACATCAAGGAACCAAATCAAATTATGAGCCATTATGATGGTTAAAAAAATAAATAAAGAATATATAATCAATGTAGATTTAATGTAGCACTATTTTAAAAACACGTACCTGATTCCTCAAATGGTCATGGTCAATAGGATACTTTTCTTCTAAGTCAGTCAGGTATCTGTAGATATCCTTTATGTACATTGACATAAGCAGTGGGCTGCTGTTATCACCGGCATCAATGTCTTCAATATCATCAGGTAGCTCTAGTGCAGCTCTCTCAGCCGCTGCCTGCGTTGTTTCACACTCTGCGATTGTACTAGCAACTGTTACTTGAGACACATTAATAATCAATTTTTCAATATTCTCTGCCTGGTCCTTTATAAGCGGCTTGATGACTGCAGTTTTTTTTTCTTGATTCCTTGCTTGTTCTTTGACTGGCAGTTTGTGTGACTTCTTGGAATCTTTCTTTATGACAATTTCATTTGATTTGAAGTTGGATTGGGTTTCCTTTAGTGCCACCTGTAAAGTTTTGGATAGTATTTGTTACAAAGTATGTTGACTCAATTCGGTAGTGGGCAAGTAGATTGTTTTGATCACAATTAATTCAAAACAACATATTTATTATTTATTTATTATACACTTGCAGCTTGAAGCTGATGTGTGTATATCACAGCACTTTTATATTTTTTAAATATTCCTCCAATGAGTTTTTGAAAGTGTTCACTGAATTTGCAGTAATTATGGAGTCTGGTGATTTGTTCCATTCGCAAACTAGGTAGGAAGTTTTTACAATGTTGTTCAGATTATGCAATTAAGCTGATTGATCACACAATAAATTTCTATGAAGTGTGATTTTGATCAATCAGTAGCAGTAGCAATTTTCTTAGGAGAACTGTGAAGAATTCCTGATAATTTTACTTTACTATCTTTAAATTTCAACTCAGGTTTATAGAAAATAATTCAACAAACCTTGGAGCGAGCTACAGCCCGGGTAGCAAGTGAAGCTGTGCTCTCCTCTCTCCGTAGTGGAGGCCTACATGATGGCTGAACTGGCTTGGCAGAGAGCCCGGTGTCAATCTTTGACTGCACATGGCTGTAGTTGCTGTAATAATCATACAGTTTTAATTAAGTCATATCACAATATGTAAACTGCCATAGTCGCCGGAAGCCAAAACATTTCGTTAGTGTTGATATGGGGCGGAAGCCCCTACTATTAGTATAATTTTATCTAATGCACAAAACATTAACGTAATCAAAGAGAAAGTACATCAGGCAAGATGCTTTCAGACAGATAAGAATGCACAGCATAGGTCCAAAACTAAGCCATTGCAAGTAGCCAGTAGAATGCTACTTGGGATGCTACTTCCAATGGGAAGTCCCGCTATTCCTATCAAAACCTGCCTCATTATTAACAAGACCATGACCACACTTTTGCTTAGACCCAGTTTCTCTAGTTGTCATTTTCATAGAAATAGTAAGTATTTTTCAAATTATAGATGTTCGATTTCGACATTCGGTCTTCTCCAAATAAAAGGCCCAGTGACAGCGTCCGTGTCGCTGACGTAATAACGTTGAATTAGTTTGTGCCACCGGGCTTTTTATGTTATGAAGACTGTAGATCAGATAAATGGTGCCCTCTCAAACAGAGGGTAGATGCTCAAAATAATGATACAACTAACCTTTTGGGATTAGCGCGATTCAAGGACGCCTTTTTCTCAAATTCAGCCGCGGCAAAGGCGACCTTCCCCGTAGATATGGGACCTTCGGTGAAGTGAAGGGGAATGTTCAAGTGCAGAGGGTCTTGAACATTCCTGTTGACTTCACCCAAGGTCCCGCGGACTGCCAACCCATGGCGTTTCGTCGGCACAGCGGCACTGCCGTTACCCTTGAGTGCGTAGATGGATAAATGGTGCCCTCTCAAACAGAGGGTAGATGCTCAAAAACTAAATGATACAACTAACCTTTTGGGATTAGCGCGATTCAAGGACGCCTTTTTCTCAAATTCAGCCGCGGCAAAGGCGACCTTCCCCGTAGATATGGGACCTTTGTTGAAGTGAAGAGGAATGTTCAAGTGCAGAGGGTCTTGAACATTCCTGTTGACTTCACCCAAGGTCCCGCGGACTGCCAACCCATGGCGTTTCGTCGGCACAGCGGCACTGCCATTACCCTTGAGTGCGTAGATGTTCTCCTGGTCTTGGATCTGCACCTGCCATGATTATATGTTTATGTAAAATAACAGCTGAATCAGTTGGAATCAACGGGCGCGTGACCAAAGAACAATATTTCTTACCGATCTGTGACGCCGTGTCACCTCCATTTCCAAAGCCACTTAATATCTTTGACAATAACTCAAATCAAAACTCAAAAATAACGAACGGCAGTGTTGCCAGACGGGAAAGTTGAAAATGGGGTAGGTAGGCGTGCTACAAAAACGCGGATTTTCAAAAAAAAGCGGTGGTTTTTTGTTTTAACTTCTCTACATTACTTTTTCTGTCTCAATTCCACAGACTTGAATAGTAGGGACAGGGCACGGAGCGCTTGAAAGAATGTAGTGTTATGTTACTTACATGCCATTTTCCAGTTTCTTCAGCTGGATACTTGCTGAGCTGTATAGCTGTATATTTTTTCACCTTTATTTTCATAGGACCCTGTAACGTTTTAAACCTTATGGTTTCCTTAATGTGTTCTTATGAACACATTAACAAATCATTTTCGCTTTGTATTTTCACACTATCAGCACTTCTAAATCGATAGCGAAGGGGTTTACCTTTGGTGACCTTGTATTTGGCTTTCTCCGAAACTCTGCAATCTCGGGCTTCGTTCGCGCTGGTGCGCTACCCTTTTATCTTTCGCTGTTATGTAATTTTGGCTATGTGAACTTGTTAATTTTTCTATTACGAGCCTGAAACCAAAATCTGACATTTATTATGTTGTTGTTTATCTGGTTGTCATGGCAATGTCCATTCAAACTCGTTAGCGGTCTGATATGTTTGCTTCAATACTTTTACAAAAATACTTTTTCTCTCTTGGCCACACACAAAAATTGCTTTTAATTTAAATAATTTTTAGAACTCTCCAAAAAGGGTATAAGAGCGGAACATTTCTGAAATTCTGGAGTCTCACGTCAGCTTCTGAGCAAGAAGCATCACCTAAAGGCCTTATCCCGGGGTCGCACTGCCCCGGGATCCTGCGAGCCGCTACTGCAACGCCTTCTGACTTGGCGAGCCTCAACCCTGGTCAGCGCTTCGTTGAGTCTCCACTTCACCTGCCCGTTCTCGGCTACACCTGCACCCTGGTCAGCGCTTCGTTGAGTCTCCACTTCACCTGCCCGTTCTCGGCTACACCTGCTCATCAGTGACTTCAGGCCGACACGCTACCAGGGCCCCTACTCCTGCTGCTCGTCGGGGTCTGATGATCGATAGGCCGCCGGCCACACTCTCCGACTGCAACTCCTACATCGCCCACCAGTGCCTCCACTGACCGGTCCACCAGACGTTTACTGCTTCATCGGTCTCCTACTCTCCGTGTCCTCCGCTTCCTTTTTTTTATCTGGACATCTGTATTTTTATAAAACCTTGTCTCATTTCATCCACCCTCATCCTTCTATCATTTTTCTAAAGTCATTGTATATAGCCCTAATAAACTGTCATTTCTAAATTTTATCCTGGTTGTTTTCTGTTAGGTTCTGGTTAGGTTAATCTTTACACGACATGTGTCGCTACAAAAACAGTACAAAATCGGGAAAATTGGACTGTTTGCAATCAGTCGCGCTTGGACGGTGACAGCCGATTGACATATCGGCAGCAAAAACAAAAATGGTGACCTGCGACGTAAAAAGGTGTAAGTCATATCCAAATCGCAAAACACAAACAGGGAGTGTCGTATCACAAGTAAGTATTATATTTTCAATTACTATTGGCTTTAAATTGATTATCTATAAAATATTGTTCTCGAAAAAATCCTCAACGAAAATCAACCATTCGACTGACGTTACTTTGTAGCGACGCGCGCCGCAACAGGATAATAAAAGTATAAATAATCTAACCGGATGTCCTATCGGTGAAGGAAAACATCGTGAGGAAATCTTCATTACTCCGGCTTCATTACATTAGCTGCGGCGATGGGCTTGCCCCCTGACACGCAAGATGGAGTATTAAATCACTAGCTAAGTGGGCACAGACCGGCACAGTTGTGCCTCTGCCAGCCCGTATGGGAAAAGGCGTGACGCTATGTTACGCGTGTAATGTATTGCTAAATACTTTATTTTATACACGATGACTTAATCAGTGATATCAGGTACCAATTTTCATAACTTTTTCTATGATTAGGTATTTTATTACTTATAAATCAAAATCAAGATCTTCAATTCCAAGTCACGCTACTATTGTGTATCTGTGAGCTTACATCCTCTTTCATAATTTAACGGCAAAGACAAAAATTTATATGCCTATTTAATTATGTTTCAACTTTTTATAATATTAAACATGAGGTAATTGCGTGAGACCTCGCCCCTTAAGTAAAATTTTAGCTAGATATATTTTATTTCTACTCCTAATCACCGATTAAAAGTCACCGGGTGTTTGAGAGTTATCCGTAGATCAACTTTCCTAATATTGTCTATACACCACAATTCGGAACGTGACCGAACGTGACGCCGTTACAATTTTTCGTACTGTCTTGGTTCCGACGAATTCCGACAGGGGCGCTATTTTTCTTAGCCTCAAAATGGTAAGAAATTGAGTACGGGAAGGCCTATCCTTAGTATTTATATCGATGCTCAATTCATATATATTTTATTGATGTTCTATTGTTTGGTCATACAGCGACATGAGAATTTACAAATTTAAGACTAAAACACAATATGGCAGGCAGTTTTTTTAATAAAGTCGAAGAAAGTATCAGCGAAAAGGTACAGTTGCTGGAAAATATCTTGGCCAGAATGAGTGAATGAATTAATCTAAACAATGTTTTAAAAATAGTTTCATCTTTGCAGACATTTAATTATTTTAATCTCATTTAATTCATTCATTCATTAATTCTGGCCAAGTTATTTTCCGGTAAATGTGCCGTATACAAATCATCAAACCGTAAATAAATCACTCGAAGGAAAACACATATTCAGCATCGTCTCTAGAATCTCCGAACTCCGCTTTTGGGAAGTTGTAAATTTGTTTGGCAGTTATTTTTGATAACATGCTTAGAGAACTCCATTTACAGTCGACGTTGTTAAACGATTTCGCTTTTCGGTTTTTATATTATTTAATTTCGAGAATTTCCTCTAACAATCAGCATTGGAAATAGGAATGGACAAAACTGTAAGCGCAAAATCCGGAAGATATGTGAACAGTCGTTCTCCAATTTCGTCTTTGTGTTGCGCAATCTGTATCTGGTATCTCACAGTTTATTAAAAATGTGAGATAACAAATCGTAATGTGTGCTAAAAGAAGATGTAAATAAACACATTTATACGTGATTAAGAGTCTTTACTTTATGCCAAAAGTGGTCAGCTTCTTGAGAAGTTAATATTTTGGTTGGAAGAGTATGTTTAATAATCGGTAATCTTCGCCATTCGTCATCAATAGCTTGCAAATTTTCATCTGATTGGTCAGTCAGTGCAGCGACTCAAATGTATAGCCAATGGCAATAAACTGGGCGTTTGTTCCCTTGTTTTTTGGAATAAAGCCTGTTTTGGACTCAGTAGTGGTAACTGTATGAGCACAGGATCCCCGAAATCATATCTGAAAAAATAAACTTGAATTGTGGAACGTGTTTTTTTAAAATAAAAATATAGTAAAGTAACAAAACAGAATATGTGTAACCTCGCTTTAATTTGAAGACAGGATGTAATGAGAAATTTTTGGCATTTCATCCGAAAATCGGCTATGATGTCGCTTCTCTGCATTGCGTCGGGTGTAGATATTTGTCTCATAGTGGATACTCCTAAGTAAATCTGATTCATGTCTAGGAACTTGCTGCTATCATCCGGCTGGATTTCTGATATCGGAGTCTGGTAGACATAATCACTTTTCATATACATCATTAAAAACTCAGTGTATGTAGTCACCATCCTTTCGTGTACAACTGTTACAACAGTTTTTTCAGACTGGAAGTATTCATTCAACCGAGTAAATTTTGGAAGTACCCATTATAAACACAAATAGTATGCTTTCACGAATGGGTCACACAAAGCACGATGAATATCTTCAGATATTTTCAGACGCTCCGTAAGACATTTGTCAGCGAAAAATAACTTCAGTGGTTCCCACATTTCCAGCATGCGGTCTATGACTGAAGTAAGTGAAAGCCATCTTGTCTGACTTGGATGCAACAATTTGAGCACATCCAACTGAAAAAACTTTTGGAATTGTGCAAACTGTGCCTGTCGTTTGGCAGAATTTTCAAAAAATTGTAACAATTTCTTGCCAAGTCTTCACAAGTTCTCGGCAGTCCTTTACGTGCTTCGCTTGCGCATAAGTGTAAGGAGTGGCATATGAATTTCACAATGCGATTCCAGGACATAACTCCATCATACGGGTCTTAACCGAATTTGTATTTCCCATCATAACATTGCACCCATCGGATCCAAAACCAATAATGTTATCTATTGGAATGTTGTTTTTTTTAAAGGTGATAATCATTGCTTCATAAAGTCGGCCAGCAGTTGCACCTTCTTCAGCGCCCGCCGGATCATTTTTACTAAAAACTTGTTCCAGCTCCCAAAAACGACTTACAATTCTCCCTTGGATTTCGTCATAAAACCGTACCATTATACATGCCTGCCCTACACAACGTATAGTTTGCCCTAAATGCGGCGAAAAGCATAGTAACTGCGAGGCTAAACAATTCAAATGCATTAATTGTAATGGTTCCCATATGGCGCTTGACAAATCTTGCCCTTTGTATCTTAAAGAGAAAGAGATAAGGGTAATCATGTCAAAGGATAATTGTATGTACAGAGTGGCATTGGCGGCTGTTGTCCAGAAGAAGAAAAGAGAAACAACCTTTCTGACCGAGGAAAGCATGGAAGTGTGCGGAGACAAAACGAACAAAACTTTTACATACAGAGACGCTTTAGTGAATAGTCTGGATACTGTCGACCCTGTTATCAATGATCCAACCACTTCGGATAAGGAAAGTGAGGACGAAGAAAGGAATGATTCTAAAAAGAAACATAGATCTGTTACCAAAAAAGATAAAAATTGTTTAATATTTATGCTTCGGAACGCACCTTTTTTTGTTGCGCGACTCGGACCGCGAGTGATCGGAACGGAACTAGGTCAGGTTGGTCGGCCACAGGGCCCAACCAGGGGCGGACCCAGTCCCCCTCCGGGCAACGGGAGTCACCAACGGGGTGACTGGGGTACCCGCGGACGGGACCCCCCCCCGAGGGGAAGGGGGCAGCGCGGGGGGTAACATGCGGGATAGCCGGGGTTCGGTCGCCGCTGTCCACGGTCAGCGAGGACTTCGGGCCGCTGGCTCACCGCGTGTTACGGGCGGGTGTCAGATGGCACCTATGAGGGGCGCGAAGGCTGGGAGTCCACCACCTTCTGCGCCACCCTGCCCGTCGCTCTGGGAGGCGAACAGTCGGATGTCGCCCCCATTCCTAGGCGAAGATTACCGATTATTAAACATACTCTTCACACTAAATAGACTTCAGCTTGTGCTGCTTTTACCCAAATGTTTCGATATCAAAATTACCAGTTTGAAACTGCTGTTAATTTAAACCATTGTCCAATCGAATGGACAGCTGTTGCTGTTTTGGTGTGCACCAATTCTTTGTTATCAATTTAATGATCAGGTTTACTGCTTATTACATATTATAAAACTCTTCTTAACATGTACATTTTGTACATGGTAGGTATCAATCTAATGATCAGTAGGTACAGGTAGATACCCTACTGCTATAATTCATATAAATCAACAATAAAAACAAATCAGTGGTTTTGTACATGCTAAGTATCAATCTAATGATCAGTAGGTACATGTAGGTAACCTACTGCTATGATTCATGTAAATCAACAATAAAAACAAATCAGTAGTTTTGTACATGCTAAGTATCAATCTAATGATCAGTAGGTACATGTAGGTAACCTACTGCTATGATTCATGTAAATCAGCAATAAAAAAAAACAATCAGTATTTTTTTTCTTCAAGCACCCCAGTATCAATGCTGTGTGCCAGTTTTCATCAAAAACTGGCGAGTGCCTGTCAAAATATCAAGAACAAAATTCTTGCTAATAAAATGCTAGTTACAAACAAACGCATGTGAAAATAATCTAGGTCACTGAGTTATCGCGGGTTTCTATGAAACCAGTTCTCACACCTTCAATCCCAATATTGCTTTTCGGGCGAGGCACTTCGCAGCTGTTTAGCGATTACCCTCGAAGAATACAAATCGTGAAACTAAGGTTACCTACGTACACGAATTTCTAAATGTTTTGTCAGATTATGTTGACTTTCCTAAATATTACAGAAAGATTTTATTTGCAGACTTGCATTGAACTGTTCTTTCACACAAACAAACAAGTAACATTCTTCGAGAAAAACAAAAGGTTTCGAAACCTTTTCCTAAGTTGACATGTAATTTGACTTATTTATTATTGCACACTATCTTTCTTTCTTTAAAAATAAGTATTTATATACATTTTACTCAAAGTTTACCTCGTCGCCACATGTAATGTCACTGTAAAATATTCAATTTGGCTCGTCAGCGCACCACCGGTAACCTACTAGGTCGACGGTCGGACGACAACTGTCCCTCTCCGCCATTACTGACGTATGCGCTCGAGACAAAGACAACTACATAAATAAGCAATACACTACATCAATATTATTTTCATACAAAAATTGAGTAAAAATATGACGATTACATAACAGACTTTGAGCATTCCACTGTTACTATCTTTAATTTGTCTCTGAATTTGTACTAATGTTCTTGGTATCACTGGAGTTGAAAAAATCGCTTAAAACATCTAACACATTTTTAGAGGATATTGGGGTATCTTGTGTCTTATTTAATGTTACAATTTTTATAATGCTTTGCACTAAGAGATTCAGTGCCTTGTCATTTGATTTTAATAATGTCAAGAGATCAAGAGGCTTCTTAGGGCTGAGAGGTGGGAAATTTCCATTTTTGAATATGTCAGCGAATGATGGTGTCTGAACTTTTTGTCTGTTTTCTTGTATTTTCTTTTGCTTAATTGGACACTGAGCTGAAATGCTAACGTGATTGCCATCGCAATGGAAGCATTTGGCCTGTTCGATCGGAGTTTTACAAACTTTATATGAGTGGTCTTCTTTACAGATGGAGCAGCGCTCGGAGTTCTTGCAAATCTTTGCTAAATGGCCATACCTGAGACACCGGAAACATTGTTTGACTGGTGGAACATACGCTGAGATGTCATGCCGCCAACCGTCCAAATCTACGTAGTCTGGAAGAACTGACGTCGCGAAGGTGATGGCTACTGTCTGCAGCGGCTGTTGAATGAAGTTATCATCAACTTTGGTCCTTTTTGTGAATCTTCGAACAGATATTATTTTCTTGATAGCATTGTGAATATCTTTTTGTTTGTCAAGTTGGTGGGTACATTTTTAATTAAACCAGTAATTTCAGTGCTTGAAGCTCGTATATTGGCCTTAAATTGGTAGTCTTTTAAAAATGTAGCATTGTTCAAGAAGGCATTAGAAAGGCTGGCTTTTTCGAAGTATATGGCAATTTTGAACTTGTTCATTGACCTAAGATATTTGATTCCTTTATTAAACCTTTTGATACAGCTAGATATGGACATTAGGTCTCGGGTTCCTATAGGTATATCCGCATTGGAAGACTACGAATACTACAAATTCTGTAGCACCGGAATCCTCAGGGTATCGTCTCTTATAATCTGTTACCAGATAAGGTTTGTACTTATCTGCGCTTTCGACCTCTGACTCGGACGACAACGTGGAGTCTCCTTCACTTTCCTCTTCAGCCTCATCTTTTTTTCTCTTTCTTGTTCGCGCCTTCTCCATGAATGGTTTCTTTTTATTTGTCTCCAGACGCCTTTTATTTCTAAAAACCCCGATTGATATACGAGTAATCGATGAAATTAATAAAAACTTCGAAAATCCCGCCTGGTTATTTCAATGGTTTACCGCGCTTTTTTTTCTTCTTTTTCTTTTCCTTCCGAATCGGCGGCCGGCGCCGACTGCGGAGGCACTACCTTTTTTTAAAGTAGAGGTTCAATCTTCTTGGTCCAGCTGGAGGTTGTATAGGTGTGTCGTTATGATTAAAAAGTTATTTAATGATATATCATGTCTTGTATGGACACCTATAAATAGGTGTCCATACAAGACCTGTATCGTAATAAAACTTTTTTTGGCCTGTGCGTAATGTTTGTCATAAGAGTTTTGATTTCATTTTTATAATCTTTGTATTATAGTATCAGAGTAGATTTTTTTTTATGTTACACAAATCGAACTACACTGGCCTGCAAAACTAAGTATCACACATTTAAAATTGCAATAACTTTTTTAATACACAAGATATACTTTCAAAATAAAAAGGACTCGAAAAAGAGTTTAATTTTGTACTACCGTTTCATGGAAAGTTGGTAAAATTTGCTATCAAACGTTTTTTATTTTAAATCTCTAACTTCTATAGTTTAGAAAAAAATAAAAATAAAAAGTGTAGTACTTAGTTTTGCTGGCTAGTGGTTGCTCTGATAAAATCGGTTGCATAGTGAACGTTCTTTAGTACATAATTTATTATGAATAGTGCTTTATAGCAAGTTATATCTTCAGGGCTTTATTCGAATAGTAAACGCGTCTAAAACGCTATTGTAAATCGGACAGTCGTAATCGTAACTCATACCGGTAAAGATATGTCCACCGCTTATTCAACATACGACTGTCTCAACTTATGATTTAGTACCGCAGAGGGTGCTATTAAGAATCGAACCGTAAAGATAGATCTCCTAATAAATTCATGTTAGCCGGACTTTAAAACTGCCCATCTTATAGGGTTATCTAACCGTAACGTGTGATGTCAGCAGCTGGTGGGCCAGACTAACGATAGCTCCAGACCAAGACCAATACGGTATTTGATAAGGTAGTCCAATAAATCTAGCAACGTGTCTCAAACAGAACCTATTTCAACAAAAACGTTTGACAATATCAAAATTGTATATTCCCAAAAGTTGTATAATATAAACGCAATTTTGTGTTAAAAAGACAGCATTTGACTATGACGTCACATGCCAGTATTTCATAGAACTCGTGAACAAAATTATCATTTTGACAGTTCCTAAAAAGTATCTATTTTGACTAGCAGTCAAATACCGTATTGTGGCAAAATCGACCATAAAGGACTACACAAGTTAGACAAAAAAAAAACAGTAAAAGAATGCGTGACATTAGTTATAACCACAGAGCATTGAATATTAGAGAGAGGGCAAGCCGCCGCGTAACGGCTGACCGTTGTATGCCCAGTGTGCATACAGTGCATTCATTTGCTCTCAGCGAGAATTCCCCAGTGCACGCGCCGATCGCCTTAACCTGTAAACTGACAACACTTAGCTTTGTTTTCTATAATGCCGGCCTGTGCAGTTGTCCTATGTGAAAATCGCAGTGATTCGACAAATTTCCATAACAAGGGTATATATAACATTTCACAGGTAAATACTGAAAATACAACATTCCTTCAATAAAACAACACGATTAACGAAATATTCCGAGGAAGTAATGCTATTGAGTCGCATCCAGATTCCGCTCTCTCATACTCACAGCGTTACCTTCTAGCGAGAGAGACAGGAAATAAATTTAATGTCCATGACGCTGTGTGTGCTGTGTGCGTGCTTTATGAAACAATGTGCGCCTCATGCGCACTTATACAGCCATGTAACTGCTTTGCCTGTGTTTACCAATACGAGAGTAGGGATAAATGTGTAAGTGGTTATTATGTGTGCGTGTTCGTTGTGTTTATTTAATGATACGTTGTGTGCGTGAATTCAGCTTGCGACAATCGGTTTGCATACAAAATAGGCTGAACGCCCTATCTCCTATGTTGAGATATCTGTGGTTATAACGAACGGAGATTCAACGTGTTGGTATCCCATCGAGGGGCATAGGCTTTAACTCTAATTCGCGAACGGTCGAGCCATACACGCAGTGCGGATTGATGGAGCGGTGTCGGGCTACCCACCACCCACTTTTCCAACATTGTTCAACAGTGTTGAACAATGTTCGAAGTGAATAAATATGTATACATTTAAAAACACATACCAAAACACCAGCACCCAAGCACCCGACCCCGCGGGGGGTGTTAAGGTGATATGTAAATAATAAATCAAAGCTCGAGGGGCGTGGTTTAACCAAGAACGCGGGGAGCGCCCCCCGCCCCCGATGAATACATTGCAAGCGGACAGCGTCAGCGACCCGGCAAGGCAGCGCGGCACGGCCGGCGCGGGCGGTGTTTGTTGGTGTTTGTTTCAAAGCTTTAGAATAGAGGAGGCATGGAGTCGCCAAAAATATTATAGGTTTAGGTTAGTATTCCCGCTAATTAAACTTAATTATTATTAGCAAACTTTATTTAGTTTTTTGCTTTATTTAATAATGATAACACAAAACTCTCGAGCTATATATGTTGTTATAAAAATGTTTATATCTTATGACACGCTTCTGATGGGGTATTTTGCAAACGAGCAAAAATATAAACAAGTATACTTGTACGGTAAATTTCCCATACAATTTCGATCGGATTCAAATCCGGTGACTTCGCAGGCCATGAAATCACGGCTATGTCGGTGTGTTGACCAAACCAGTCAGACACAGCTCCAGCCCGATGCACAGGACAGTTATCTTGCACAAATGATAATTGTGAAGCAGCTGGATAGACACATCGCACGGTTGGCAGCATACTATCCCGTAACACTTGCTCATAATCAGCAGCTGTAGCGTGTCCTGCTATCGACACCAATTTCCCAGCTCCAGCAGCACTCATCCATCCCCATATGGGACCAGACTCCATATTTGCGACAACGTTTTCGTCACGGTAACGAGTTCCATTCCTACGCTGTAAGTGAAGCCTGCCGAGTTGGCATGACATAAACGTCTTCTCATCAGTAAATATAGTACCGGTTCAGTCAAAGTCTAAATATTCTCTTGCAAACGATAACCTCTTTTGTTTGTGGGTCTCTTTAAGATATGGATTTTAGCTGGCTTTCTATGGTGTATGCCCTCAGAATGTAGAACTGGGCGAATGGTGTACACTGAAGTATTGAAGATTTTTGCAGTAGTCGAAATAAATCCATTAGATATTAATTCCATATTGTTCAACCATGAATCTCCGCTGTGATGCAGTTAGAATAATTCTCAGAATAAATTCTTGTATACCACCTACACTACTGAACCAATCCTGGCCTTATTACAAATATATATATCGCTTGTTTCTTATAATTTAGTAGTTGTAGTGATTTAGAGGCTCGAAAATCGCGATCTGCGACACCTATGAGACCCTAGGCCCTAGATACGAATTTGAGGGATGAAGCTATTGAAGGGTTAAGAGAATATCTGACAAAATTAATTTTGATATGAATTTTTCTTTCAAATAAAAAACAGCGTTTATCATAATTATAATTTATATAATATAATTTATTTAAAAGTCACTAAAATCTATAACAATCCTACTTTTTTCTGGGACTACAGTAACAGTTCTCTCGTCTTCATTAAATTGTTCATCTGAAACATTTGCGCTGCATGATTTATTCTCTTTGCTCGGAACATTGCCATTAGTTTTTTTGATTACGTATTCTGGATCACGGATCGTCTGATTTCTTGTATACCGTGGATCCACCAGTTCTGGTAAGAGGCAGTCAAAATAAAAAGACAATAACTTTGGCTCCATTTTATCTTTCCAAAACTTGTCATCCTTGCAAATTATATGTGTTTTTATTTTGTTTTTGCCATACCAAACTGCCAACAAGCATTTGTCTCTTTTACATATGTGCATTTGCCCTTGGGCTTGTATATACCAGTCAGATTTTTCATTGACTTCGACCTGTCCTGTTTTTTTATTACAACGCCAGAAATGCATTTTCCCTTCTTGAATTGCAGCTTCAATTCCTATTTTGAATGGTGCTATGGGACATTTAATTTCTATCAGCATTTCTTCTGTGATGAATATTTATTTTTAACAGACATATATAGAACTTGACCAAATCGTCTCCCAATGATGGCCGCAGCACCTGATAATGCGGCATAATTAGTCTTGTATGAGCGTTTGCACCAGCAACCATCTAAGATGACATCGATTATGGGTATTCCGTCCTTGGTGACACTTCCTTCTTTCAAAGCTGCTTCTTTTTCACGTTCGCCAGCCTTTCTTATTTCCTCCCACGCTGTCACTTCCCATTCATCAAAAACCTCATCTTGGGCTTTTTTGTATCTATAACTAGTCATGGCTGGTAAATCAAGAGATGCCGATAATGGATTCAGTTGAGCATTACCACACCCTGCCGCTATCATCCCCGAAACTGCCATTTTATTTAAATTTTCTGATGAATTCTTTAAGGTGAAATCTTTTTTACATAGTAAGCATACAAATGAAAATTCCGATGACAGGCAAGACTGTTTTTCTGATACCAGTTTCATTGTATAGAAGTTGCACTCAAACAACGATGGATGCTTAGATATTTCAATTAGTTTATCAAAAAAAAAAATATGTCAATTATTCTGTGACCAGTCACACTGCTGTCTATTACATCCTGAAACAAGATAAATAACACTTATTTAATTCAGTAACACTCAGTTTTTTTTTTTTAGTAGAATTATACTTAACTACAGAACAAAATAGACCAGTTATTGACCACAATTGACCACAGATGTGATAGATGACAAAAAAACAGATTCCTGATCATGATTCAATCTTCGAAAAATCATAACACACATCATTATTTTCAGTCTCTATTTCATATAGTTGAAGCCCACCATCGTCGCTGACTTCCACTGAGTGCTCGATGTCATCGTCATGTGGTCTCTTCCTCGAAATAATGCTTAACCTAAAAATAAATAAAACGGTAACTATTGACAGCAAATTACTTATTATGAATATTTTATATTTTTTTACTAGGTATTTGAATTGCAAAAAATCTAACTTCCGGCAAACCAAGGCATGACTCCCGGAACATTTATCAAGAACTTTTATTTTACGAGATTAATTAAGGGATAGAGTTTGCTTACCCATTTTTTTCCAAAAAGTTGGTAGTTGGTCGTCCAAATTTAAATATAATAATGGCGACTCCATCGTTTTGTTTGCCATCGCTGCTGTTTCGCATGCATGCTCTAATGTCAGTCCTGGCGCTGTCATTTCGTCGGATTGATTTGCTCTGTAAAATAAAATTTGAATCTAAATATTCAACGCAAACCAAACCACTAAAGGTTTTTAGCAACATTTGACGCAGACGCGACAAAGTTCAAAATATTTATAATTTACAGAATCAGTTTCTACATTTCAATTATTTTTTCCACGAAAATACCTACGCTCACAAAGTCAATTCTATAGACCATATTTTTTGGAACCAACCATGAAAACGCGAAAAAAATACCAGCACTTCATTACATTTCCGCCCATTAGATAAGTATTGCACTTCTCTATGAAACAGCTGATAATTATAACGTGATTTCGAGGTTTGCCCTAAAGAAAAATATGTTCTATGATGTATGTTCTATGATTCAAATATCTCTACCTACACGTTTTATGCATCGAACATGGGATGAATATAAAGACATGAATACTTACTTTTTATTTTCCCTCATTTGACGAGCACTTTCTCTTAGATGTTTCAAGTGGTTGGTTTTATTTACTTTTCGTTTGATTCTGTTTCTATTCCCCATATCGGCAATGTAATTAAAACCTGAACGTTATTTATTCACTTATAAAAAACTTCCGAGTACCGATTACCGGCACACGACTATCTCGGACAGAGGTCACGGGCTAACTGGGTGGGAATACGAATCTAAACGAAAGTGACAGCGTTAATTACTACCACATAGGATAAAAAGAGAGCGTAAACAATGCGCTTGACTCAAACTAAGATAACGTGGCGCCAAACCACATAAAAATTGTTTTAAAATAAACCACATTACTTTTTCAAAAATATGTTTCGGGAGAATTTACGAATACATAATACCTACATTTTGAATGCAATTCCGCAATGAAATTATTTAGGATTTCAGAATAACAGGAAAAAATAAAACAATTCAGAGGTATTTTCGTAATTAAATTCTATCGAGAAAATTGTATCCAATCGCGTTTTCCTTTCGTGAGAATCTTAATCAAATACTCAATAAACGTTAACCCAAAAATCAAATCTGTAGATGACTTTAAAGTGGAGTAAATGGATTTGAAATAAACCCCATTTTTGTTTTGTATCGTCTTAACGAAGGAAAGAGGGGGACAGAGCTATGCGCTATAGAATGCTGTGGCTGTCCCTCATCTTTAGCGACAAAACC
The DNA here is from genome assembly GCA_949825045.1 of Argyresthia goedartella. Taxonomy (NCBI): domain Eukaryota; kingdom Metazoa; phylum Arthropoda; class Insecta; order Lepidoptera; family Argyresthiidae; genus Argyresthia; species Argyresthia goedartella. Next base: position 22,526,522 of record OX463810.1, read on the forward strand.
CCCCGCGCTCGGCATGCTACGGGTGCATGTTTCTGATGGATTTGAACTTAGCTGCCATAATATGAAACGAAGTACAGCCAAGATCTTTCATGTGACATGAGTTTCATTAATTTTGTACAATTTTGTAAAAGTAATAACTATAAATTTCAAAAAAAAATACTAGAACACCATTTTCGCGCTGGATTTGGTCTTAGCTGCCATCATATTAAACGAAGTACACCCCAAGAGCTTTCATGTGACAAGTACTGTTGGACAACCTTGGAAATAGTGGGTCCAGAGCCCGTAAAAAAGAGCCCATAGTCCTTTTTAAATGACATGTACGCGTTTACAAAAACCATTTCATACCTCAACGGATCAATCTTATATCCTTAGTGTTACGCTCTGTAACTTAACTGTAACTGATACGAGATCCCCAAAACAAATGAGTCTCCACGAAGTACTTAGGTAAGACGATAAATAGTGTCTCTTTTATGAGCCCCCATAAATATTTATGAAAGCACTGATTTACGATTAGCAAACAACGCTTATTTTATTGGTGCTCCTTACCGGAATGATACCTACTAGAGATTGAGCCGACAACGATTATTCTCTGAGAAGTATCTGCCTTTGGAATTTACACCTATTATTGAATGAATGACGTGCATATGTAATTATCCGCCAGAATAAATAATATTTTCATTGATTGATTAATAGTAACTGCATTCGTTTATTTTAGGCGCTTAGATATTAATTGGCCCCTGTATGCTATGCTGGTTTTGTTTACTAATACATACATAGTATACTTTGCACATAACTTTGTTCATGCATAAATGTATTTGTACCTATAGAAAAGTGTAATAGTAATTTAACGTATGCGATATCTAACCTCTCTCATACTTTATGGGGAGATTGTGTACGTCGTCGGCGATATATCTGTGGAAGAGACCATTACTTCCGAGGCTTGTCGTCTTCGGGTTATAAAACCAATAGTATATTATGTATCGAGGACATAAAGCACTGTTATCATCACTGTCTTGAAGGTCTCAAGATTTGACTCCCCAGCGTAGCGAGGGAATTAATTTTGATTCCCGAGTGTAGTGCAGTGAGGGATTCAAGCGAGCACATGACAAAACAGCTTTATTCCCGAGGATTACACTCTCCTTTTCCGACTTTCTTCGAGACAATAAAAAAGCGAGACTTCTAAATTGCAGCGTCTTGCACAACTCGCGGCATTTGTTTTATTTAAAATGTGTTCCAATCAGCTCGCCGGGGCCAGCTCCATTTTTGGATAAGTCACATTTTCAAATAAATTCGGCGCGGCGGCTTTAAGGACATAACTATAAGAACTCTGAGAAGTGAAAATCACAAAATTAACCAGTAGGTTATAATGATTCAGTACAACATGACGACCTGGCTAAAGCCAATGGCCATAATGATCTAGTTAACGAAAGTATTTGACAAGATAGTCTAATAAATCTAGAAACATGTCTCACGTTGAAACTATTTCAACAAAAACGTTTGACAATGTCAGAATCGAACATTTCCAGCAGTTTTATTTTATAAACTCAACTTTGTGTTAAAAAGACAGCATTTGACTATGACGTCACATTAACATGTATTTCATAGAACTCGAACTAAATTACCGTTTTGGCACTTCCTAAAAAGTATCTATTTTTACTAACAGTCAAATACCGTATTTAGCATTTTCGAACAGGTGGTGAGAAGAAAAAAAGAATAGGTACACACTTACATAACTTAACGCATTTATTTACTAAATACATTTCAGTGACAGCAATAAAGCTGCATTAATGAAAACAAAAAAAAACTTTTTACACTAAAAACAATAAAACTTTGCAAGCCACAAACGTAGGGATTCAACTCTCCAAAGAGTATTCATTATTGCTTCACTCTAGACACAATGCAGACTTGGTAAAACTAGCTGTTACCGACGATATAAAAAAGTTTAACAGTTGTTGAATACTAAAATCGAGACATCTAGACATTTCACAGTAGCCTTAGGTATAACCTACTTTAACACGCGTTTAGCAAATGTAATCTCCGGTAAGTCCACCCCAGTTTCAACAATTTCCTCAAATTAAGATGTTGTAACTTCGATTTACCTAGCATAGGTGTTCACAAATTAACTCCTGTCCATTATAATCTCGGTGAAATAGTGACAATAGAGTATGGCTTCTCTATCTAACACGCCTGTTTTCAGCGGGCACCCCACTTCACCATACAACTCCCGCCCATTCGCAACTTCTAATACAAACAAGAGAATATCACATCGAAGAGTAATTTGGATTAGCTACAAATATACCTAAACCCTTATTTATACATAACTAGACCAACATGACAGTCGGTAGGTTGCCGCTTTAAGGTAGAAAAAATAGTGTTGTAGTCACAGTCGGTCAATTCATTCGTTATGACCATTTGAATTATACCCATTTCTTCCTATAGTAATGATTGATCCATCGATCGATTAATCTACGTACCTACCTATTTTTCTAATTGAATCGATATGTCTTCGATTTTACTGAATCTGTTTTTACAACACTAGGAGTAAGCTTGCAACATTAAAAGTAATAAAACCGGTCAAGTACGAAAAGGAAGTCGGACCCGAAGGGTTCCATACCATTGTACATGGAAAAACGTAAAACGACAGTCTTTTTACGAGGAAACGTTTTAATTTTTAATAATAAAATATTTAATACGAGACCGTACATCGAAACATTGAAAAGAGTTTGGTGTATGTAGTATGTATATTGAACTATGTACTCAGGTTAACGAAACTCTTTGCTCATTGAAACCGCAAGTGGATTGAGTAACTTATTTACAGAAATAAAATTAAATATGATAAAAAACTTAATATTATTTATTACAATTCGAATGAGCAATTATTAATCGTATAATGACAAATAACTAAGCAAAACTCAATACCTGCAATTAAAGATCATTTCCGATAACATCGGGAGTCCACTTTTCAACTTAAAAACATAGCTATGGCTAAGAAAATGGCCATACCAACAATTTCTTGTATGGATTGTTCTTTTAATTCTTAAAACCGGTATGTTACAGTATTCTTTGTTATAGCGGCAAAAGAAATACACCCTCTGTGAAAATTTCAGCCCTCTGTATCGGTTGATCCGGTACAGCCCGGTGACAGACTGACAGACGGACGGACGGACAGCGGATGCTTAGTGATAGGGTCCCGTTATGCACCCTTCGGGTACGGAACCCTAATAAGGGCGAATCCAACTGTCACATTGGTCTATTTGTATAAATATCAGAGTTTACATGATTATTTCACCTCAACTGGCTGGCGCTTCATCGTTAGCGTTTACAATGGATACTGATTCCTCCTCCATATTCTCACTACTGGGCTTTTCGGTTTCATTTGCAGTTTCTTCGGCATCCATTGCGCGGTTTTTCTTTTGGTTTTCGGTGGATGTTGATCGCTGCAAAAAATATTACATATTATATAGGTATAACTAAAGTATATAGTAGTACTTATTGTACAATCGAGTTTTATTGTACGCGCAATCTTTCCCCGCTCAACAGTCACCTTTCCTACCCATCATGGTTTGCTGGAAGAAATCTCTTGTTAGAGATAAGCTGGCTTTTGTACATATTTTTTTCTATTAAAACATATCTGAATGTCTGTTTAGTGTAGTACGACAAAAAAAATACGAAATAAAGACTTATCTACCAAGATATCTAGAAACCTATCATTATTTATTATTTTCAAATGGCTTCTGGTGTGTGCCTGCACGTTGCTATCCCTTTTCGGGTATATATGGTATAAAGCAATAAGTGTGACATGTTATAGAGGTAGATCCGGAGGAAGGGCCGGATCTATGGGGGGCAAAAGGGAGTCTTTACAAAGCGCCTAATATCCTCTGCAGGCACGATTTTTACACATCCCAGTTGGTTTTTGAACAAATCTTTGATTTTGATTGAACGCGTGCATAAGTGCACGTTCCTCGAGGGACACGCCTCTAGAAACTAGACGACACCGTATGTAATATCATAATGCAAGTGTGGTGATGGTAGTATCAAATGGATAGGAAGTTCAGCTATTCAATACAATGCATATTTTTATTTTCCCTTAGAGGTCAACCATACGTAGGTGTGTCAACACCGGCCGCGAGGTCAAAGCTATTTGCTAGCCATGTGTTATTTTCGGGGCGGCTTACTTCACCTCTATAGCGGTTCTTGTCAGATACTCACTACACAGCTTGGTAGCCATGGGCTGTGAGTGCGTTTGCTGCATGAGACACCAGGTGAAACTAAATAAAATTTATTAAAAAATGCGATTTTAATAACGATTTTTGTTTTGGTTTTAAAAATATCTCCAACGCTGGAGGGGGCGCCACTATCAAGTTTTGCCCCGGTTCGAAATATCGTAGAATCGGGCCTGATTATAGTATTATAGTATCTGTGATAATAGTATTGTACACCTGGCTGAATTGAGTTGACGGTTCATTATAAGGCATGTACGCAAGCAAACAAGCAAATACCACCAGAAATGCTACTTTTTAAACGTAGTCCATTAATGTCCCCACCGACGGGCACAGGCCTTTACCCGGATACGAGTAAGATTAAGGTGCTACGAAAAAAAATGGTTTTTTTTCGAATCCATGAAGTCATATAAAGATTTGATTTTTGGGTTAACGTTTATTGAGTATTTGATTAAGATTCTCACTAAATGAAAACGCGATTGAATGAAATTTTCTCGAAAGAATTTAATTACGAAAACACCTCTATATTATTTTATTTTTTCCTGTAATTCTGAAATCCTAACTAATTTTGTTGTGGAACTGCGTTCAAAATGTAGATATTATGTATTCGCAAAATTTCCTTAAAAACCTTTTTAACAAAATAGCGTAGTTTATTTTTAAACAAATATTCTGTGGTTTAGCGCTACGTTTTTTAATTTTTTCGCGATTCCGTCCCACTCCCACTGCAGGTCTTTTCGCCTGGAGTAACGGGGACCTTTGCACGAACGAGGTATCGCCTTAAGCCATACTCCACCACGCTGGCTCAGTGCGGGTTGATGGAGGGGTTTCACGATTATCGCTACTTGGTACCTACAGCTTAACATGTCATGGGAAATACTGAACGTCCGATAATGTTCTAAGATGAATTAATTATCTCATTGGTACATGGTCAGGATTGGAAACTGCATCTCCTATGTGAGAAATGTTACTTGGTTGCTTGAAATTCACATTTCGGTTGGGGTAATGTCAGTTGTTAAGCCTCAAGCAATTTGCATGACATCTAGCCTGAACTTTGATTAAATTGGGATTATAAATTAAATGTTATCTCACCTCATCCTTAGCCTCGGCTGTATCCATGCTGCTGCTATTGCTGTTAGTGGAGCTTCGACGGCCACGGCAACTTCGGGATCTCTTGGCGAATTTCTCTTCAAACTTCTTTATGAAGTCCGTTTGATTGACGTAGTCAGCTGGCTGGCTTACTAGATACGACCCGTGGACTGTTACCTCTGAAAATAAATGTTTCTTAGTTTGATTAAAAGTGGTATGGTGACAAGGACTTTCGCTTCGGTGGTATGCTAAAAATAAATATTGGTATGGCAAAAGAACTCGCTATTTCTCGTAGTTGTTTATTTCATTATTTTCCACCGTTGTTCAATATATTCAACGAACGAACGGCGAAATAGGTAACGAAGAGAATATTCAGGCAACCTATCAACTTTGTAAATGCTGGACTGTGGTTTTCGTTCGATTCTGTCCTAGTTACGACAAAACCGAAACGGAAGAATGGATAGTTATCCATTCTTTTAAATAACGAAAATACGTATATCCCCTCAAAGTCAAAAGCTTATATTGTAATTCTTACCAGACCCCAAGACTTCAGGAACCATGTAGGGAAACAACCAGCCTACTAAAGGGGTCTCTCCACTGACGTAATGTGCTTGCTTGTGGTAGAACAACAGACCATCCAGTGGCGGGAAATTTAAGTTGAAAGGTGGGTATGTCATCATAAACCTGAAAGGCAAAGCTTCCTATTACACTACAAAATAATTAGCTATTTCTCAAATATTTCTAATGAAATCAGGGTTTAGATAACAATATGAAAACTATACATAAGTTTAGATAGTAGTGATACAAACGCTACAGGTTGTGGTAAGCGTATCATTATGAGGCATGATGGCAATGTAAAACTAACTGCAACCAGTATCAATTAGTAAATCAGTAAAGTCATAAAAAGCCACTATTATACTAAAAGTATACATACTCATTCAATGAATTTAGCTCACAGGATACTTTAGGCAGTATTTTGAAGATTATTTTGTTCATTTTGCTAAGCCTCTGCAACTCGGGTAGGTCTTCAAACTTAGTCTTCAACCAGAAGTTTCTGAACTCGGCCTGAGAAAGGAAAAAAAAAACAGTTACAAACAGAGTTGCATCAATGTATCTTGAAATCATATAGAGTTGCATTAATGAATCTTAAATCAGAGTAAAGCATTTATGCTATTCATGTCAGCATTTTGCCCCTCTCTCCCACAGTGGTCCAATAAAACTCAAAAAAAACTCCAAACATTTATAGTAAGTAGGCAAAAATAAGCACTTTTACAAGTAAAACACTTAATTCTTATACACAGGGAGAAAAATTAGAAAATAAATCAATTATGATCATCTAAACTTATACAGAGTGTCCGGTGGCAGAATCGGGATTTAAAATGGAAATTAAAAAAAAACTACAATAGATATAAATTTATATCAGTAACTATGACAAAACAGACAAATGCGGGTTTTATTTCTTAAAAATTATATCGTCTAAATGTCGACCGTCACGTCGGACACATTCGCGGAATCTGGCCTCAGTATTCCTTGCCACTCGCTGGAGAAAAGACGCCGGAATGCCATGAACCTCGCGAGCGATATTTTCTTTTAGTGCTGAGACAGTCGCCGGGCTCGTTTCATAGACTTTACTTTTAAGGTACCCCCATAGAAAAAAGTCCATGGGTGTAAGATCCGGTGACCTGGGTGGCCAGTGGATGTCACCGAAACGGCTTATCAGCTTGTTCGGGAAGAAATCACGAAGTAACGCCATGCTCTCTCTAGCAGTGTGAGGCGTGGCGCCATCTTGCTGGAACCACGTGTGTGACGTGAAGGCAGGATGTTCTCTCATTATTGGAAAAAAGTAATCGTTCAGCATGCGCCGATAAGCAACACCGTTCACAGAAATTGCTTGCTCTTGACGATTTTCAAAAAAATAGGGTCCGATTATTCCACTGCTTGATAATGCACACCAAACCGTCACTTTAGGACTGTGAAGTGGTTGTTGGTGTTTTAAGCGTGGGTTCCGTCCTTTAGGTGACCAATAACGGCAATTCTGCTTATTTACACTACCATTTAAATGAAAATGGGCTTCATCACTCCAAAAGATAGTGTTTACCGTGCGAAATCGCTCCAACATTGTCTCGCAGAAATTTTTACGCATATTGTTATCATTAGGCTTAAGCGCTTGCACAATTTGAATCTTGAAAGGGTGAAATCTAAGATCCTTCTTCAATATCTCGTGCACGATAGTTTTTGGAAGCCCCAGGGCAGCCGCTCTCTTGCGCACGGACTGACGCGGATTATCGCGCAAACTGGACGCGACGAGTTCAATGTTTTCATTTGTTCTCGACGTCCGGCTGGGCCCTGGTCGTGAGTTGTTTTCGGCCGAACTTGTTGCCCGGAACCGTCGCACCCATGATCGAATCAAATCTTCACTTGGGGCATCACGTAACCGTCGAATATTATAACGTGAACAAAATCTTCGGCGAGCAATTACACACGAATCATTGGCCTTGAAATACGCTTCGATGGCGAACGCACGTTGCTCACCCGTCCACTGCGACATCGCGACTAAATAACCCGCACTAATGACGAAGCCAACGCGGCCTCCTCTACGCTCCTCCGCTCAACGGATACGGACAAATCCAAAATTTAAATCCCGATTCTGCCACCGGACACCCGGTACTAGTAACTGAGTAACTGAGTCTGAAAAATAAAATTTCCCTTTCAAGTGGTGATTCATGCCTGAATCTCGCACAGGAAAAGGAAACTCCATTAACTCTACCAGTTTTTCGGAAATACGCCCGTCAGAGAAGGCTAAGGGCATGATAAGGCTACTGAATTTCTGGTAACCTTTCAATTTGAAAAAAAAAGACCAATCACATCGCCTTAGCTGGTGTAAAATGATGTTGTGATTGTACATTTTTTTTATTTGGCGGGTATTACGATTAATATAAGAAATACAGAATAAACCTACTAGTAATCTGTCCCCAATTGTGACTATTTCACCCAATTACCAGTGTTTGACCAGATCACGGATAATTAACTATAATTTGTTCTAGCCTCTCAGTCCCGAGTTTCAAAAGCTGTCTGCCCACCTCACAATCAGTCATAGGTTGGCTGTTCCATGCCAGCAGGTCCAGCACGAACATAGTGTTCGTCTTCTCCTGGTAAAAGCCGTCGAGCACGCAACACTGGCTCTTCGTGCGACCGGCAGCGTTACCGCCAGGTAACGCTGTGGGCAAGTCGAATCTGAATTGACCATGCTTGGAGTAGAATTTTGTGTGACCCTGTAGACAGATGAGTATGAATTATAAGACTAAGGCTCACTTGCACGACATTCACTAAATACGTTTAGTGTCATAAAGGGCATCGAACGTTTGTGGCATAAACACCCGCCGTCAATTGTTTTTTTAATCAAGTCTTTCGTGCACGATGAGGGTGGTATATTGGGATAGAGGGCACAAAAACCAACAATAAATGTCATCTAATATTTATAATACACCAGCTTACTATGGAAAAAGCATTATCTGCTCCCATTTTTCTCGTAAACGCAATACAAAACAGATTTAGCTAATGTTGTGCAACAGATTTAGCTAAGTTACTGAATCCACGAGATTCTTATCAAAATCGCTAAAATACTACTAACCCCACAAGCGACAACAAGCATTCTCACACCCTTAGGGCATGGTGTGATGTACCAGTTCTCACTAAAGTCTTCTGGTTTCTCAATCATCCATTCACTTAGCATGAGAACATCATTGTATGTTGGTGAAGCCCTGTTGAACCCAGCTACATAGATGCTGGGTCGGTAGTAGACCTGAAATTATCAGAATAAGTTGTTTTGGTTTTCAACTCGTTTGCCATGCTTGAGCCCAATCAACAAACACTGTATGGGAATATGTGTGAGTTTTCTTATTAAAAGCCAACCAAAATGTAGCAAATAAATCAATTCAATTCTTATAATTTTCCTATACTATTTCATCTATATTAAGATTTAAATAGTAGGATAAAATCATCAGTATCATTCATTAATTAGTTAATTACAACGTCATTCCACTGATTCACTGATTGCACCTCATTTTATAGGGTTCCATACCCAAAGGGTGACTGACTGTCTGTCTGTCTGTCCTTCAGGCTGTATGTCATGAACGATAATAGGTATAGAGTTGAAGTTTTCACAGAACATGTTATTATTGTGCTGCAGCAGCATAATAAATGAATAATGAACTCTGTGGTATTTGTGATGAAAATATTATGAGTGTTACCTCTGTTTGTGAAATAAATAAATAAAAACCTTATCATCATGTCACAATATCACCTCAAATTTCGCTATACGCATCATCGACATCTATGGCGCAATTATTTTTACGTTAGATCGGCAATCTGTAGGGACTGGTATCGAAACCAAGTTCAGACATTTTAAATATTTCTTTTTGCCCTTAAGTTTATTTTTGTCATACATAAAGAAGAGTATGATGAGATGACAAACTTTTTTGTTTTTCTCCCATACACCATCATCTTCCACTGCATTGACAAGTTCCAAAATTCCACGGAATCGGTCCAGATTTGTTGCACGGTTACTGAAATTAGAAACCATTCATCATCATTATGATCAGGCTTTGAATATTCTCATTATGAATGTGAGTTCCTATTGCCATATTTCTGTAAAAAAAAGGAGGGGGGGGGGGACCTCGCCTTGGGGGGTAAACACCCCATTCTTAGAGCACTGTACCCGAAGGGTGCCAAACGGGACCCTATTACGAAGCCTCTGCTATCCGTCCAGTTGTCTGTCCGTCTGTCACCAGGCTGTATCTGATGCACCGTGATAGTTAGTCAGTTGAAATTTTCACAGATAAAGTATTTCTGTTGCCGCAATAACAACAAATACTAAAAAAAATACAGAATAAAATAAATATTTAAGGGGGGCTCCCATACAACAAACATGTTTTATTTTTTGCTTGTTTTTGCTCTATATTAATAACGGCAACAGGTAGACGCCTGAAATATTCACAGAATATTGAGTTATATTATTCACTTAAAAAATAAATAATTAAATTAAAATAAAATAATATCAAAGGAGGGCTCCCATACAAAAAACATGATTTTTTGCCATTTTTATAGATGATAGTACAGAACCCTTCGTGCGCGAGTCCGATTCGCACTTGGCCTGTTTTTTTGTTTTGTTTTGATTTAGAGGTCATGTTGCCTAAATAATTAACAAAACCATATTAGTTAAAGACAGACTTTATTGCATCTAGAAATAGATCCTTATCTCCCTATTAATATTTCTTCACCAAAAAAATTCAACAATTAAATTAGCAAAACTTTCCGAATGATAATGGTAGGGCAGCAAATTTAGAATCGCATTACTCCAGCTACTATGATACACATAACTCTAATATATACACAAGACTGCCTAGGGCTATGCTTTAGAATAGTGTGGCATGAATTTGATAATAAGATATAATAATGTTAGATTAATAAAATTATCTATTATCTATCTATTATAGTGTTATTTTTTTTCCGAGCAAACATTTACTTTTTGAGATTTAAGCTTTCAAAGTTTTATAAATTTTAACTTAATTGACGTCTTTCACACTATAGGAGTGCATTCAAAAACATACCCAACCGATTTTTTGGTTGATTTTGCTCGCGCAAAGCCTTCGACAACCCAGTGGAGCCCGTTTTTGGTTTTGTTCTATGTCAATTGTCAGGCGTTGTTGATCTGATCAATGCTGGATTGGAACCTTACCTTAGCCACGATATTCTGCCGCCTTTAATTAGTATCCGCCGTTCCTCGCGAAGCAAAATGTCCTCGACACCACGTGCTGGCGCCGCGTGGACTGTGACCTGCGACCCTCCAAGGGCCACAAACCGCCGATCCTCAGTGCAATCCTTGCACTGAGAGTTGCATACACACTGCACAATTGTTGTAACAGAAGCACAGAGTCCGAGAGTCCATAAAACCGATTAATTTGAATTATTTTCCGGGACCGCAATGAATCGCGTTCCGAGTCCGGCGACCGAGGGAGGGTGTCCGCTCATGCGTACACTAGCGCCACCGTAGGCGCACACGGCCAGGCAGGGAAACCAATACATCAAAGAATCAGAACCACAACGCCCGACCATACCCCCCCCTAACCAAGGCCCCCTTGGTTCCTATACCTCTAAGGGTAACCGACACAACTTAGAAATGGGCCGAAGAAGTGTCCCATTCTGAGTCCTTACTTCCGCAACCTGAACAACACCGTCTTTTCCGGGTAATAACTTAACTAACCGACCGCGCCGCCATTGTAAAGCAGGATAGTTATCCTCCTTAATTAAAACTAAATCATCCAACTTCGGTGGATCCGTATGATCAGTCCATTTATACCGTTGTCGCTACGTATGAAGATATTCCGTTCTTCATCGCGACCAAAAATGTTGAGACATCGTGATAACCGAGTCATTTTAACCTCTTCATATGGATATTCCGGAAGCGAAACCAACGGTTGGCCGATCAAGAAGTGGCCCGGGGTTAATACTTCATAATCAGTTGGATCCGTACTAAGTGGACATAGAGGCCGAGAATTCATAACCGCTTCTACCTTAGCAAAGAAAGTAGCAAGTTCTTCAAAGGTTAACCGAGTTTCACCGAGCACGCGCCGAGCGTGAGTTTTTGCCGATTTGACTGCCGTCTCGAAAAGCCCACCGTGATTTGGACTTGACGGTGCATTAAACAACCACTTAATATTATTTTTCGTAAGACTACGTTCTAATTCCGAATGATTATCCCTTAAGAATATATACAATTCTTTTAAATACCGATCCGCAGCACTATAATTACTACCGCAATCAGACCTGACTAACGAAGGCAATCCCCTACGTGACGTAAACCGAGTGAAGCATGCCACGAACGCCTCTAGTGACAGGTCAGCCACTATTTCCAAACGCACAGCCTATGTAGCTAAGCACACGAAAATACAAAGATAACACTTTAGTATCTTTACATTCCGTAGTGAACTAGACTTTATATAGAACGGCCCACAAAAGTCTGTTCCCGTTCCGAGAAATGCACGCACGCCCCTTACCCGATCCTCTGGCAAATCTGCCATGAAAGGTTGCGTTGGTCGCGCCCTAGACCGAAAGCACTGAATGCACTTGAATGTGATATGACGACATACACGCCGTGCCGAAACTATCCAGTAGCCCCGAGAAAGAATAGCCGCAAGTGAGTTTGCCCCGACGTGGCAATAAACCTTATGATAGTGTGTAACTAATAAGTCCGTGAATTTACTCTTTCCTGGTAAAGGATTTGATGGCGAGAGCTATACGGTAATTCCGAAGCCGATATCCGACCGCCGACCCTAATTATGTCATCCCTATCAATGAACAAATTAAGCCGTTTACATGAAGTTCTTATAATCTTGCCTGTTTTTAAAGCATTGATTTCTTCCGCAAAGTGTTCTGATTGTACCATCTGAGTTAAACACAGTAATGCATTTCTACGTTCCAAAGTAGAAAGGTTTTTTCCGAGTGACCGATCGGCTGACTGAGTTTTACAATTTTTTCCGAACCGCAACAAGTAACCTGTCACATTTAATAGCGTCTCATAAGAGCTATACCTATCTAGTAAATTAAATTCCGATTCTACTACTCCGACATTAACCACCTTAGACTTAAGACCGGGCAGCATATCCGATGGAAAATCCGTACAATCCGTAGGCCATTGTTCCCGTGAACAATGTAACCACCGCGGCCCCCACCACAGCTGGTGCTGCAGCAGCTCAGTAACCGACGTCCCGCGTGACGCTACATCCGCACAGTTCATATCACTGGGAACATGTCTCCAGTTGATTTTAACCTGCAAGGCGTTTATTTGAGAAACCCGATTTCCTTCAAACACCTGTAATTTGTGAGCCGGTGTACGTAGCCACGCCAGTACTATAGTACTATCGCACCACCCTACTACATCATCAAACTCAATAATGTCCGCCATCGAAGATACCACATGATTAATAAGTTTAGTTAAAAATGCGGCACCATTAAGCTCTAGTTTAGGTATTGTCTGTTTTGTCCGTAACGGAGCTACCCTGGACTTGGCCATGAGTAACTTCACGCATACCCTACCCTCCGTGTCAACCGACCGCAAATAAACCGATGCCGCGTACCCTTGCGACGAACCGTCACCATAACCGTGCAGTGAAAACCGAGCGACCCCATCAGGTTTGATACACCTAGGAATCGTTAATGACCTTAAATTATTTAAGTCCGCTATAATATCACGCCATTTGCGTACAATATCATCTGATGCTGGAGCATCCCATTCGACCTTGCTCGAGTTGTCATTGCTGGCGAGTAGTGATTGTAACAATAATTTAATTTTGAAAACCACCGGAGCTATCCACCCTAATGGATCATATAACCGAGATACCATGGACAATATAGTACGCCGAGTCACCGTTTTATCATTTGGTAGATTTACCCGATATGTAAAACTATCATCCCGAGGATTCCATTGTATACCGAGAACCCTTATGAGTCCTGTCTCATCCGTGTCATCAAATGTATGAAGCGTTTCTAAATGGTCTAAAGGTAAGCCTTCTAATAGTTCAGGCACGTTAGATGACCATTTCCGAAGTTCGTAACCGGCCGTGTGCATAAGTTCTGTCAACTCAGTTTTTAATGCGAATGCCTCTTGAATAGAATCCGCCCCACCGTTCAAGTCATCAACATAACTATTTGACCGAAGTAACCGAGCCGCCCGAGGGTATTTAGCCTGCCCATCATCAGCCAGTTGATGAAGGCTCCGTATTGCAATAAAGGGACTTGACTTTAAACCGTAAGTATTTGTAGTCAACTCGTAAACAAGCAGGGGTTCCGTAGGAGCCGATCTCCAATACAATAGTTGATATTTCCTATCAGCAGGATTATTCCATGTTTGTCTAAACATCATTTTTACGTCCGTCGTAAATACAACCCGATACCGCCTAAAATTTAGAATTATCTGAGTTATATCATTTTGTAACCGTTCACCCGAATATAAACAGTCGTTCAGAGAAGCGCCCGAGTTTGTTTGTACGCTGCCGTCAAATACAACGCGAATGTTTGCCGTATCGCCCGATTTTTTAAAAACTCCGTGATGTGCAAGAAAATAATGTTCCTCTTCCGAATGTATGTTGAAATTAGAAACCGCCATATGCCCGAGTGCTAAATATTCCGCCATAAATTGTATGTATTTTTCCCGATATTCAGATTGCCGAGCCATTCTTTTTTCAAGAGCTGAAAACCGCCGAAATGCCTTTTGCCGAGAGTCACCCAGCCGAGAGTGACCTGGGATAAGTGGTAGCCGGACCACATATTTGCCGTCCTTATCCCTATACGTGGTTGAAACATACAAGTTTTCACAATCCACGTCCGCCGGATCCCTAATTTTGCTCATAGGGGGCTCTTCTGTCCGCCAGAACCTCTTACAGCTTCCACTAAAGTCGTTGCCGCGATTTTTCTGATATCACTCGACGCCGCCGAGTTACGACGAGTCATGACGTCACAGGGCCGAATACTGCGAAGTCAAAAATAGTACCCAACGCATGGGATCCGCCGCCGCCGCCGACTCCTAGATTAACCTTATAACCAGTAAGGATCTGACCTAAGATGTCACAACCGAATATGACGTCTATCCCAGACGAATAATAACCGTCGCTATCCGAATCCGATATTTGTATATCTCCTTGGGATATACACAGCTTCCGAGCTAAATATGTCGTTGGCTTCTTAAGATCCGCCGCCGTAACCGATAATATTGGTTGACCAGATTTTTCTGGTCTAAAACTAAATTTCACAACATGTTGACTACCGTTAGTACTAATACCGCCTATACCTATCATAGGTGTTTGAGTGTAATACCGTTTCAAACCTAGGTTAGTAACAAGATCACTCCGAATAATAGTTAATTGCGATCCGAGATCTAACATCGCCCGAGCCCGTACAAACTCACCGTGAGCCGATTTAACCTGAATAATAACCGTAGGTAATATTACATTATCCGATAACCCAGGTGCCGCGAAACAGTATTACATGCTAATTACTATTGTTGTGATGAGCACTGAGGCTCGCCGATATTTGCCGCATGCCCCGCTAAGGCCTGCAGCCGCGTAGCTATCTTGCCTGTCCGCGAGTCATTATTATTATTACCCTCCGCGTAACCGCGAGGATATCCCAATCGCTGTCCTCCGCCCGACATCGCCATGCAAAGCGCGCGATGGTGTCCCGTATGACCACAGCACCCGCAAGGTTCATTTCGTGTACAAGACGCCGCCCTATGTTGTCCGAAACACCTAAAACACATGCCGTTTGTCCTTACCCATTCTTTCCGTTCGAATGGCATCATTTTATTACTGAAAGTATAACACTCCGTGATAGCATGGCCCGCCCGTGTACAAAACGCACAAGTTGGGACCGAATTTTCCACAACCTTAGTAGTTTTACCTACGTTACTTTTTGTTACGATTTTTACGTCAGCTACGTGCACATTTCGTACCGGCTTGGTTTGACTATTAGTCCCGGTGACCGCCGTATCAATAAGCCTACACTCGTTTTGTAGAAACTCCGTTAGTTGCGCAAACGTAGGTAATGTTTTGTTGCCGCTGCCGTGAGTACGTTCGAATCTGCTCTTTACCTCAAAAGGCAGCCGCGATAGCCCTATATGTAAGAGCATGTAACTCCATTCATCGACCGGTAAATTCAAACACTTTAGAGCGCGAGTTGACTCCAGTAACGGGTTCAATATTGCCGTCCGTAATTCCGTAACCTTAGTTAATACCGGCAAGTTTAAAATCCGCGAAATATGTGAATCCGCCAACAACCGTATGTTTTCGTACCGACCTTTCAAAATCTCTAGACCCGTGTCCAGAGAATCATCCTCCATGGGTAAATGTTGTAACATAGATTTAGGTTCCTTATCAAGATGCGTTATCAAGTAATGATATTTTTCCGTCCGTGAGATATCTTTCCGAGTCATGACTAACGACTTATACAAGCTAATAAAACCTGTCCACGTAAAAATGTCGTGGTAGTCGTGGACGAGACTGACAGGTAGATTTAGCCGCACTATCTTCTGTTGCCTCATTCGCGAAAACCAAAAATGCCGCATCCAACCGATTATACATCTCCGTGGCGTTCTTGTATTTGTCATCATAGCCCCGTATCTTTACCACATCCGAATCATCCTTGAGAACTAATAGCAAGCCCTCATATGCCTCGGTTAACACAGTAAAACGATCTTCCAGTTTTCTCAACCTAGCAGAAAGCACAGATCCCGACTGTGTTGCATTTTCTAACAACGCAATAGAATTAGTTAGCCAATCGTATTGAATTTTGAATTTACATTCATTAGCCTTAGTGGCCATAGTTGCAAACAAATGCGAACCGCCCGAACCGAGACAACTGCCGAATTTTTTCTACCTACCCTACAAGAATTTTATCCGCAGAACTACTGAATTAATCCCGAGTACCAATGTGATATTGTTTTATATCTAATTTCCGAATTTAGTTGACCGACCGCCGTATTACCTATGACCTGCACTGAGGTAATAATCAGAGTAAACAAGGTCCGATTTTCACTCGCGCGCTCGCGAAGTAAATATGAACAATGGCCGCCGAATTGATCACTTGCCGACACGACACGACAATGAATGAATATGGCGCCGCAAAAATACATAACTAAACCGAACCGAAATGGATAACCGTACCGAAAAATTGATGGTTATGATTCCAACGAACAATTATCGACTATTAGAACTGTAAATCCGGCTTCGACGGACCAAAATTTTTGCTCGCGCAAAGCCTTCGACAACCCAGTGGAGCCCGTTTTTGGTTTTGTTCTATGTCAATTTTCAGGCGTTGTTGATCTGATCAATGCTGGATTGGAACCTTACCTTAGCCACAATATTCTGCCGCCTTTAATTAGTATCCGCCGTTCCTCGCGAAGCAAAATGTCCTCGACACCACGTGCTGGCGCCGCGTGGACTGTGACCTGCGACCCTCCAAGGGCCACAAACCGCCGATCCTCAGTGCAATCCTTGCACTGAGAGTTGCATACACACTGCACAATTATTGTAACAGAAGCACAGAGTCCGAGAGTCCATAAAACCGATTAATTTGAATTATTTTCCGGGACCGCAATGAATCGCGTTCCGAGTCCGGCGACCGAGGGAGGGTGTCCGCTCATGCGTACACTAGCGCCACCGTAGGCGCACACGGCCAGGCAGGGAAACCAATACATCAAAGAATCAGAACCACAACGCCCGACCAGATTTGATTCAATAAACTGTGTCAAAATTGATAGGTAGGTTCGGTTAGTTAGGTTGGGGTTCTCCTTTTGATAATATACACAGAATATGACTGATTTTGAAAATCTGGATCAGGGCACCCCACTTACTAGGCAGACCTTCCTAGGCAGTCTTGTGGCTACACTCTAGAGTGTTTTTTTATAAGGTCGGAGTTTTATATGGCGAGTGTGAGTGTGCTGCAGTGCGGGGGCAGCGCCGTAGCCCCGAAGTAGCCCGAGTTAAGGCGATTCTAAATTTTCAAGGAGAAAAAGAATCCATTTCTAGACTTGATACATGCTATAAAGTATGTCTATTACAAAAAAATGGTGTTTTATTAATTATTTAGACAACATAACCAAACACAAATAAAAACATTAAAAAAACGGGGGGTAATCTATAATAAGTTTCTCTTATTTTCAAATTCGTGCCACAGTATTCTAAAGCATAGCCTTTTGGGTCAGAGTGTCAATAAGGGGGCGGAAGCTATGTAGGAGACATTTGATCGGAATCACCTTTTCTGAATTTTCAGGATCTCCTTTCGCCTTTCCTCCTGATTTCCCAGACGCCCCCAGTTCTTGTACAAGCCATCAAAGCTCGTTTTCTGCTGATCTACTTCGGTTTGACCGCCTAGGCTTTGGAACTTGTCTAGGACTTCGTCCATCGTAGTTGTGCGTTCAGATAATACCAGGATCTTACATAGATAGTTATACGATACACATTTATATCGCTATTGGTATAATTGTATTAATTCAGTAATTTAGATGGATTCACAAACGAATTAGCCGACCACCCACGAAAAAAAGTCACGAAAAAAAGTCAATACAAAATTACAAATATGATGACAGCTGTCAAGTCAACTATCAAATCCACCGTGCGTTCCGAGTCACGTCAACAAAGATATCATCGCTTACGTGACGTCATCGTCACGATTATCATGCCCGTTCCGAGCGGGAAGTGATGACCATCATAGATATCCATTGGGAGCGCTTTGAACGCGACGATAGATGAAACTAATAATAACCCAACTTTTGTTAGTTTTTGATGCTTTATTCATTTCGAGTCGCAGATAGTCGTAGTAGTTATATTAGCTTTGTTTTGTGTAAATAAGTGAGGAAATAAACAATTATGGAGCGCCAGGAGTCGCTGCTAATTGCTTTTCTAAGTTTGATTGTCAGCTGTCACTTTTTAGTTCGAGATATCAGTGCTCATGCTCACAACGATGGTCATTGATATTCCAACATGGCGGTGTTAATGATGTCATTCATGACATATCAACCATTATGAGCTATCGTTGTCACGCTAAAACTCATTCGGAACGACCTTATAGATGCTATAATCGATTTTGTCGTGACTCGGAACGCACTGGATATTTCGCTGTCGCTCTGTGTCGGTCATGGCCCGCGGCCACAGAGTAAGTTAATAATCTAAATCTAAATAATAATGCTAATGTGCGTAAGTAAAGACCATTGAGTTACAATATACAGGGTTTTCTCTATCACCACCAACTTCTATCAATTTCCCGTTGTGGTGGAAAATATCTCTTGGTCTCCGAAAGTAAGGGAGTAACGGAGAGGTCGCGGTGGGTGGAAGTGGGTGGTTGTGGGTGGCGAAAATGTGAATAAAAATATATCTGTCCTTTTCTAACTTATGTGACCTTTTGGAAAGTTCTAAAAATTTCTGAAATGATCCAGAAAACTCCAGATTGTGTACAACTGTTAAAATCGATATGGAATGTTCCAGAAAGTTCTAGAAATATCTGGAATGATCTGGAAAGTTCCATATGTCCGCAATTAATTATCAAAGATTTCTAGAATTTTCTAGATTTTGTCCAAATATTCAAGAATATAAAACTATAAATGTAAGTAGTCTATAAACAAGTATTGTAAAAAGAAATTTTAAAAATATCTGTAAATGTATAATATGTAATATGTATATGTGTTTGTCATATGTTATATGTTTAATTTATTAGGTATGTATATAATTGTGTAAATAAAACATAACTTTTCGATGTACTAAGGTGTTTCTTATTTTAACTTATAATTATTTCAATTAGTTAATTAATTTGTTATACTTTCTATACACCGCATGTTGAATGGTCGACTAAGGGCCGATTTCCTGAGCGATGATCAAAGTTAACAAATTGGTTCAACTGAATTTAGCCTATCACGTGCCCCTATTTTGAATAATATCGGAACGTGATTGACTCTAATCAGTATAACCAAATTGTTAACATTGATCAGCGCCCAAGAAACCGGGGGTAGGTCTCTCAATATCTAAGATAAAAATCTATATTGTCTACGTTAAAAAGTGGATTCTTAAATATTTTATAAACCATTAAACATGCGATGTATTTTAACCCGAGCAACGCCGGGTTTCGCTGCTAGTCATGATATAAAGTTAAGTTGCCCTCTCACCAAGTACAGCGGACAACTGGAGGACTAAACCTTGGAATATGGCGCTACCCCATGGACTACAAGATTGTGAAAAAGAATCGATTGAGAACGACATCAAAATGATTACCAATTTAAATGATATGTTTTATCCTATTTACATTATACGGACGTTCTAACGGGGATGTAATACATCGTCAGGAAACCTTCAATCTCCATAGCTGCAACGATGGGCTAGCCCCCTCTCACGGTAAATAGAGTATTTAATAACTGACTAAACGTGGCACAATTGTTCCTCTGCCACCCTGTGTGTGAAAATACGCGAACTTGTATTTTCATTTTCTTTTGTTTTTTTTTATCAAGCTTTAATATATCAAATATTGAAGTAACTACATTTAATTTACAGCCCAAAAGTAAAAAAACATTAAAGTACTGAGTAATACTTTGCTGTAAGTTCCAAAGCCAGAATGTTGTAATAAATAAAAGTCCCTGCCACCTCTCACGAAACAGCACCAAGTTCATCCAAATAGGAACCACCACGGAAGAAGTTACTACGTTAATAATAATAATAATAATAATAATAATCATCTTTTTTCAGGTTACAAAACCCATATCTATACATACCTTAAGACTGAAGATACATAATTTATTAAATAAACACAAAATATTATCTAGCCTAGCTAGGGATTTTCTTCCTAGGTTTCGCTTCCCTGTAGCGTCGGAAAAGGATGCCCTCCGGCCAGTAACCTTTGGCCAGGAACATCGTCTTCAGGTCCGCCGGCACCCGAAGTTTGAATGACAGGAAGTCCTTGGGTCTTTCTGACTCCAAAATTTCAATCTGTACATTCAACTCCTTGAAACCAGACGGCGGATTTTTCTTCAGCCTTTTCATGATGTGGCGCTCAACGTCCTCGCAGGTCATTTTCACGTCGATCCTGGAAAGGTATATCTGTGCAGTGGGAGCGGCAGCTTTGAGGCTGCACTCACCGACGGGGGCTGTGCCACGCTAATTGCGGCGGCGTCTGGAGCGGCGCTTCCTGTTTTGGACCAGGATAAAGCCTTCCCCATCGACAGTGGCATTCGGCGGGCCACCTGGCCGGTGGCGCGCGCGGTGCAGCCTGCAGCTTGTGTTGTTCGGCGGCGGGCGATGCGGGGCGCGGGCGGCGGCGGTGGGCACAGCAGCATAGGTGTCCTTCTGGGGTTAAAGTTATAATGAAGTGGGCATTCAGACAGACAAAAATGCAATTGTCATTCTGATGAAATTTTGAAGAGGAAGGTGAAAGTAGTGTCTCAGAGATTAAATAGGCGAGACAACAAATTACATAGCCCGAAATCAATACTTATAAAATGCAGTCAAAAATGTACCAATTACGATGAAGAGCGCGCGGTGAAGAGTAATTTTAGTAAAATTCATACTCTGTTAATACTGATAAGAACAACATGGGAGAACGATATTCAGATGAAGTAAAAAAATGCTTTGTCTTTGCACTTGCTTGTCATGCATGCTGTCAAAAAATGCTTTGTCATCATTTTTGACAGCTATCAGCCTAAAAACTATCATATCTTGGAAAACTGTCAAAAATGATGACACCTGTCAAAATGATGACAAATATAAAAAATTATCATATATGTGTCATGACATACATGGCTATATATAATCTGAATCTATATTTATTGTATAATAGAATCTTGTAAATATTTTCTAATTGTGTTTGTGTCGACTTGGCATTTGCTGTAATGGCGCAAACAAATAATGTAAATAAATAAATAAATAAAAATTAAATAAATAAAATGGGAGGCACAATTGTGCCTGCGTCAAAAATTCAATGAAATATACTTATGTACTTATCATTCTGTTTTCAATACCTCCTTCAACAGTCTGCTGCCCAGGTACTTCGCAATCACAACGCTCAATCAATACTCTTTCTACCCCACACTATAGAGATATTAGATGAAGTAGCGGAAATCAATAAATTTATCATGGACCCATAGACCAACTAAAATAGTTGTGCCATGGGACCAATTTTTTCAAAGTACTACATGATGACACAACTGGTTGTGCTATGCCGTTGAGCTATGACACAACTAGTTGTGCTATGCCGTTGAGCTTTTACACAACTAGTTGTGCTATTCCGTTGAGCTATGACACAACTAGTTATGATATGCCGTTGAGCTATGACACAACTAGTTGTGCTATGCCGTTGAGCTATGACACAACTAGTTGTGCTATGCCGTTGAGCTTTGACACAACTAGTTGTGCTATGCCGTTGAGCTATGACACAACTAGTTGTGCTATGCCATTGATCTATGACAAAACTAGTTGTGCTATGCCGTTGAGCCGTTATTGCCGTTAATTATTCTTAATACATATAAAATATCCATAATTCCTTATTTCCCTAACATTTAATTTTGTATGCCTAACGGCTGGACGTAAGAGCAAAACACATTGTGTGTGCCTGTCATGTGCCGCGTAGGTACCTTTGAATAATATCAGCGGCATGTATAATGTCTATTGGGATATTTTGAATAATAATGAATGTCGGATCACGTGTTAATTAGATCTTCCTTCTTTAACCTGCCCTTACCCAACAACGGTTATAGGCGGCCAAAATGGTGTCTCCCATGTTTGACAGAACCTTGCAGAAAGTTTTCATCGCATTTGACGACGCCGCATAAAACCGGTGGCAATTTTGTTTCTTATGTTTACCGACGCCGGATATTGCCGGCTTGGTACCTGCTAGCAATGGCAATAATCGAGAGAAACTACTCGAGCTGTTCGATTATTTGCTTCACTCGGACAACTTACTCGAGCTACTGATTTGTTGTTTCGACGGGAATTGTCTCAAGTGGTTTTTTCTAGCCCAGACACATTCCGTAGTCTATGAAAGTGACACAATCCGTAGTATTGAAAGAATTGCTAACCCTCGCGAGTCTAAACCGGAGCCGCAAGTAGTCTGTGATTATTTCTTAGGTTAACATTACAGCCATCGCTAAGTTTGGAAAATATTGTAAGGTTCTTGCGGACATACATTATATTTTCCAAAAATAAATTGACTAGCTACAGTTAGTAGGTACCTATGACAATTTAAGAAGTGTTCGTTTTAAATTACAAATTGTTCGAATAGCAATTTTCTGTAAAATCAAAACAGTTTGAATATCCGCTGCTTTCGCCCACAACAAGATACCATAGGACATGGCACTATGAAAGTAACTAAAATATACTAGCCTAGATGTAGCTACATCCGTGTTATGTCTGTGTTCGGGCGGACGCACGTCATAGATCGCTCGGTGCTCGCTGTCGAACAATATTACGACATTATTTTTTTACTTGTAATAAGGAAGCTCGAGTACTTTTATAAGTCGACAACAGTTTGCCTGCTGTTCATTTGCGCTCGCTCGTGTGCATGAGTAGTGTGGAGTAAAAAAATACATTTATTAATATATTGGTGTTGAAGTAATAAAAGGGTATGATTTTATTTCGAAAGATCTGCACTTCGGGGCTGGGTTCAGTTTGATCACCCGCCAATGCTCGCTCATCACTGACAGCAGGATACAAAGTTCAATTTTAACGCGTGCGAAAAGGATGGTCATGATCGCCGGGCGTCCGCGGGTGATCAAAGTTGAGCATATTTCTACTAACCTCTCGAGTGGTTTCATTCAATCATCATAATCAATCAAACTGAACGCAGCTCTTCACTTAACTGATCCATCCAACTACTTGAGCGATTCGCTCAACAGAATCGCTCGATTATAGAAACCACTATAAGTATAATAATGCTCGATTATTGCCATCGATAGTACCTGCTGCCGAAAAAAACTGTATAGTTTAGGAAATACGTATAGTATTCGTTTGGGCCTGTTCTCATTCAAACACTAATGAACTAGCAACAGATTGGTACCAATATTGGCATACCAAAGGTTCACTCTCCAAAATTACGACCAGTCCAATCCCACCCAAACCACTGCATTAGGTTGTGCACGTTACGTTGTTATTCATGAACTTCGAATATTTTCTTTTACTTATTGTGTGAAGATAGAACACTTAATAAATGTCAATGGATACTGTTTCATGTTCACACAGAATAAATAAGAGATGTTTTAATTATGTATTATAGAAAAGTACCTTTACTTTTTGAGCTTATTTGCGGTGAATCTCTAATTTTTCCTTCCTATGAAAGTGTCACTGTATCTGTGGTAAAATATGGTGAGTATAGTATTTTGAGCAGACACGATATGAAGCCTTTCAATTTACTTACATGTATTTTATTATTGTTTAGATATAGTGCACTGCCTACCCTTTATTGATAAAATTTCCTGTCATGCCTTGGTTTGCTGGAAGAAATCTCTTTTTAGAGATAAGCTCGCCTTTGTACATATGTTTTCTCTTAATGTATCTTTTTTAAATAACTGTGTTCAATAAAGAATTATGAAGCCTATTCCATGTTCTTTCTAAAAAATATAAGCATTTTTCCCAAACACAAACACTTGAAAAATACGAGCGATAACGTTGGGTTAGGTAGTTTGCTCGCGTCAACAGCGGGAGGCTCGGCTTCGCGCGCGGTGTGGGGCAGTGGAAAACTCGAACAAAAAAAATTGGCCGGTATTGCCGGGCTCGTAAATGATCATCGTCGTCACATCATCGTCGTCGTTGGGACCTAAGGGACAAGTTAACAGATGATTTTTTTAACACAATTACCTCAATCGACTCCAACAATTTTTGATAAAATGCCATATACAGAGGGACACCGAGATTTCACGACAAGTTTTTTTTTGTTTTTTACGAAACCTTAAAAAAACATGCAACAAATTTACTGACTTAACCTGCCCTTCACCAGGTCCTGACGACGTTGAAGTGACGCTTTTACCGAGTCCGGCTATACCCGGCATATACTTAGATGGCAGTCCAATCGATGCTCACGCAGGAAAAACGCGGCCTGCAAAATTTGCTATGGGAATTGTTATAATGCGAGGTGCGCTAACTTTCTATTTTTTTAGCCTCTGGTTGGTTAAGAGATTTTGTTTATTAATTCCGCTCTTTTATTTGCAGCAAAAGTTATACAGAAGATGAAGCAGTAGTCATCTATCTAATTTCCGCTTTTAATTTCGAAATAAATTAAATAAAAAAAGTAAATATAAAAAACAAGGCCCACAGTTAAGTAAGGCCCAAGCGCAGAAAACCCATTAAAATACATTTGATTTGCGCCAGCTTCATAATACGTATGAAACAAACCAATACGAACGCAGGAACACAGCAGCGCCGCATTCTTGCCCGGTTGTTCGCTGACGTCGGTCATGACCACTCGAATTACTAATTGGTTCTCCCACAAAACGTTACTTTTTATATGCCTATACTTCGATATAAAATGATTAATTTGCGTTGCAAGGGCCGTGTCGTTTAGGAAGGCCCAAAAAAGTTGTTGTTTGGGACTTACATGACATGGCTGGTCCTTCCACCCCTACTGCAGTGTAAAAAGGCCCTTGACTGTATTATAATGTAATTTATCTATTAAATAATACTCAATTTTTATTATGAATACCGTGTTTTTAATGTTTACATCTAACATAAAAAAAGGAATACTAATTCTAAACAGCATGTCAGTACTGAATTTTCAAGGGCCTTGTAAGTCACAATACATTTATTTGGATCCTGAAATAATCATAGCTATTATTGTAAAACTTTTTTTTTCTTCAGGGTGGTAAAATAAAGGTTTTATTTGAATTTGTAAAAAAGTGGCAATCCGGCTGCCTATACTTATCACTCTTACTGTGATTTTTTTTTTCACACACACATTATACTACTCGACCAATTTCCCAATTTTTATAGCATATTATAGTAGTTTATGTGACTGCTACATAATGGGGGCATTAATACTCGAGAGTGGGTTTATGAAACGAGCCGAAGGCGAGTTTCATAATAATATCACTCGAGAGTTTTAATGCCCCCATTATGTACAGTTACATACACTAGTTTATCTATACACATATCATAAGCTCTCTTTGATGTGTTCAGGAACCGCATGTTTGACCGGCATTGTGGCTCTGCAGTTGTTTAGCTTGTTCTGTAGTACCAACTTCGCGCAGGCGGGCGTCGGCGTTCGAAATTTGAATGTTATAATATCTAGAAAAGTTACACATTATGGCCATAATGTGTAATTTTTCAGATAAGAAATGAGTTTTTGCCAAGTAGTTTAATATTATGCTGATCGTAACGGCGGTTTTTGTACGCAGTAAAGAGGGTTTATGATACTTGTGTAGATAAAAGTCTTTATTCACCTCGGAAGAGGTGTTTCGAAATTGTAACCATTTCCTTGAATAAAAGTTTTATTATTATTATTGTTCAAGCAATCGTACACAACCCATTAAATACCTTGATTTGAATAGCTCCGATGCCAATCTGTAGTCTTTCATCAGTTCCTCTTCACCAACTCATGCTTCCCGAGAACTGCAGCTGCCAAATGCACGGCTTACAGGTATGCACTTATCATTTGAAGAGTTCCCTCAACTTCTCCATGATCCTATCATCAGGTCCTGACCGAGATGTCGATAAATAGTTGAGAAGCTCTCCTGGTACGTCAGCATCACTTCCACTTCACCATTATGACGAGTATACATTACCTGCTGATTACCTTAATAAAGTTACCATATCGCAACCTTGTATTGAGCAGTTCCGGTGGCCATCTGTGCTCTTCATCATCAGTTCCACTTCACAAAATGATGCTTCCCGAGAGTAAAAGCTCGAGTTACCATGATAATTACAAAAATCACTATAGGCCTGCCTATAATATTTGAAGAGTTCCCTTGATTTCTGCAGGATCCCCTCACCAGATCCTGACCCGATGGGACCAATCGGAAGGTAAACCCTTTCAAACAAAAATAATAATTCCAAATCGGTCCATCTGTCTTGGAGAAATCAATGAACATACACTTAAAAAAACATAGATCCGACAAACTGTAAACCTCCTCCTTTTGGGAAGTCGGTTGACATTGAGACATTCATTTTGCAGAAGGGGGCGATCCGATTTATTTATAAGCTAAGTCATAGAGAGTCTCTGAGAGATGTCTTCAAAGAAACCAACATCCTAACAGTTGCAAGTCAATATATCTATCAAAACATAATGTATGTGAGGAAAAATATCAGTAGCTTTAAAACCATTGATAGCCGCCACAATGTGCAAACTAGAAATAAACATTAACTTTATTTTTCAATGTTCAGACTCTCAGTACATGGTTCTTTTATGGGACACTAGTATACCTATGCTTCCACAATAAAATTCCACAAGAAATACAAAACTGAAAGTCCGCAAGAAATACTTAAATGAAGCTCGATTCAAAAAATGTATATAGCACACTTTCTGCACAAAGGCCTACTACAAAATTGATGACTTTTTACAAGACACCGACATCTGGTATTAAACCAACTCATTGCACCCTATACCTATATTATTTACTAATAATTATGCACCTACTGTTTTATTATGCTTGCTTGGTTATGTTATGACGTTCATTAAGTTTCAATTGTTGTGCTACCTATTATGAATAAAAATCTTTGAACTGATTGAACTAAACTGGTTAAAAAGTGGTATTACATTTAATAATTTTGCTTTCAATGAAGAATAGACTAAGAAATAGTTCACTGCCAATCTGGAAATATCAAAATGAAGACAAAAATTAATTTTTCAATCATTGAGACAAAGCCGCTCCGTGCTCCATAAAAATAGCTTCGTGGTCTAGTCTACTGATTTAAGTACGTTCGCTTCTCACGCAAATGTATTAGTATTTTGTATTTTGTATTAGTATTTTGGACCCATAGACCAACTAAAATAGTTGTGCCATGGGACCAATTTTTTCAAAGTACTACATGATGGATGACACAACTGGTTGTGCTATGCCGTTGAGCTATGACACAACTAGTTGTGCTATGCCGTTGAGCTTTTACACAACTAGTTGTGCTATGCCGTTGAGCTATGACACAACTAGTTATGCTATGCCGTTGAGCTATGACACAACTAGTTGTGCTATGCCGTTGAGCTTTGACACAACTAGTTGTGCTATGCCGTTGAGCTATGACACAACTAGTTGTGCTATGCCATTGATCTATGACAAAACTAGTTGTGCTATGCCGTTGAGCCGTTATTGCCGTTAATTATTCTTAATACATATAAAATATCCATAATTCCTTATTTCCCTAACATGTAATTTTGTATGCCTAACGGCTGGAAGTAAGAGCAAAACACATTGTGTGTGCCTGTCATGTGCCGCGTAGGTACCTTTGAATAATATCAGCGGCATGTATAATGTCTATTGGGATATTTTGAATAATAATGAATGTCGGATCACGTGTTAATTAGATCTTCCTTCTTTAACCTGCCCTTACCCACCCGGCTGCCTATACTTATCACTCTTACTGTGAATTTTTTTTTCACACACACATTATACTACTCGACCAATTTCCCAATTTTTATAGCATATTATAGTAGTTTATGTGACTGCTACATAATGGGGGCATTAATACTCGAGAGTGGGTTTATGAAACGAGCCGAAGGCGAGTTTCATAATAATATCACTCGAGAGTTTTAATGCCCCCATTATGTACAGTTACATACACTAGTTTATCTATACACATATCATAAGCTCTCTTTGATGTGTTCAGGAACCGCATGTTTGACCGGCATTGTGGCTCTGCAGTTGTTTAGCTTGTTCTGTAGTACCAACTTCGCGCAGGCGGGCGTCGGCGTTCGAAATTTGAATGTTATAATATCTAGAAAAGTTACACATTATGGTCATAATGTGTAATTTTTCAGATAAGAAATGAGTTTTTACCAAGTAGTTTAATATTATGCTGATCGTAACGGCGGTTTTTGTACGCAGTAAAGAGGGTTTATGATACTTGTGTAGATAAAAGTCTTTATTCACCTCGGAAGAGGTGTATCGAAATTGTAACCATTTCCTTGAATAAAAGTTTTATTATTATTATTGTTCAAGCAATCGTACACAACCCATTAAATACCTTGATTTGAATAGCTCCGATGCCAATCTGTAGTCTTTCATCAGTTCCTCTTCACCAACTCATGCTTCCCGAGAACTGCAGCTGCCAAATGCACGGCTTACAGGTATGCACTTATCATTTGAAGAGTTCCCTCAACTTCTCCATGATCCTATCATCAGGTCCTGACCGAGATGTCGATAAATAGTTGAGAAGCTCTCTTGGTACGTCAGCATCACTTCCACTTCACCATTATGACGAGTATACATTACCTGCTGATTACCTTAATAAAGTTACCATATCGCAACCTTGTATTGAGCAGTTCCGGTGGCCATCTGTGCTCTTCATCATCAGTTCCACTTCACAAAATGATGCTTCCCGAGAGTAAAAGCTCGAGTTACCATGATAATTACAAAAATCACTATAGGCCTGCCTATAATATTTGAAGAGTTCCCTTGATTTCTGCAGGATCCCCTCACCAGATCCTGACCCGATGGGACCAATCGGAAGGTAAACCCTTTCAAACAAAAATAATAATTCCAAATCGGTCCATCTGTCTTGGAGAAATCAATGAACATACACTTAAAAAAACATAGATCCGACAAACTGTAAACCTCCTCCTTTTGGGAAGTCGGTTGACATTGAGACATTCATTTTGCAGAAGAGGGCGATCCGATTTATTTATAAGCTAAGTCATAGAGAGTCTCTGAGAGATGTCTTCAAAGAAACCAACATCCTAACAGTTGCAAGTCAATATATCTATCAAAACATAATGTATGTGAGGAAAAATATCAGTAGCTTTAAAACCATTGATAGCCGCCACAATGTGCAAACTAGAAATAAACATTAACTTTATTTTTCAATGTTCAGACTCACAAAAGTTAGTACATGGTTCTTTTATGGGACACTAGTATACCTATGCTTCCACAATAAAATTCCACAAGAAATACAAAACTGAAAGTCCGCAAGAAATACTTAAATGAAGCTCGATTCAAAAAATGTATATAGTACACTTTCTGCACAAAGGCCTACTACAAAATTGATGACTTTTTACAAGACACCGACATCTGGTATTAAACCAACTCATTGCACCCTATACCTATATTATTTACTAATAATTAGGCACCTACTGTTTTATTATGCTTGCTTGGTTATGTTATGACGTTCATTAAGTTTCAATTGTTGTGGTAGCACTAGGTATGAATAAAAATCTTTGAACTGATTGAACTAAACTGGTTAAAAAGTGGTATTACATTTAATAATTTTGCTTTCAATGAAGAATAGACTAAGAAATAGTTCACTGCCAATCTGGAAATATCAAAATGAAGACAAAAATTAATTTTTCAATCATTGAGACAAAGCCGCTCCGTGCTCCATAAAAATAGCTTCGTGGTCTAGTCTACTGATTTAAGTACGTTCGCTTCACACGCAAATGTAGTAGTATTTTATTAGTTTTCAAAGAAGTCTGTAAGACTAATAGTTCGCTCACAGTCTTGAAATAACGAGAAGAAGGTTGCCTCACAACATAACACAGCGTCACGACTTTCGAGGAACAAATTACGCCCACCTTTTAGTCAGTAGTTGACATGGGCTAGTCCATCGCTACAGCTATGGAGATTTCTGTACATTATGAATTGCATTAGTTAATTTAATGACCTGATAAACTATCTGATGTTTGTTAATGTAATGTAAGAATGAAAATACAAATATTAATTAATAGAAAAAATGGTTACAGCAAGCTTAAAATTTGTGGTGTCTGCTGCAATAGCTAGGCTACAAAATAAATAACCTATATTTATGTCAGAGCCGTACCTCGTCCGAGGTAGAGAATAATACAAGTACTTGAGAAATAGCAGTTTCGTTAACTTGATTAGGTACATAGTTCAATACTTACACACAACATACACAAAACTCTTTCTCAATGTTTCGATGTAAGGCCTTGAATGTAGTCCTACCTATTTAAATACTTGATGATAATGATGATGATTTTCCGACCGATTTCGGTCATGGCGACCACTTCTACTCCTAGTCGGTTTCGCGCGCGTGCGCCCGAACATGGCTTATGTAGCCGATCTTCGCAGCGAAACTCCTTGCGCATTGGGGGCACGTAAGTACGCCACCCGCGTAGTTGTAGGTAATGGCAGCAGATGGACGGGCTTTTAACAGGTCGCGTTTCATATCAAGGTCAGCTTTACGCTGATCCTCGAACTCGCGTACTTCACAATCCTGCGCCATTCTGGCCGTTGTGCTGCCAAATCTTCCCATTGAGAGGGCTCTATGTTGCATCTTCTCATGTGTCGCTTCTGAACATCTTTGTATCGGAGAAGCTGCCCGCCATGTTTTCGCTTGCCCTCCTCCAGTTCAGAATAAAAGATGCGTTTCGCCACTCTCTCCTCTTTCATACGTGGTACGTGACCGCACCATCGAAGCTGCCGACGCATTAAGTAGGCTTCAATGCCACCAACATTGGCTCGTCGCAGAACTTCGGTATTATGCACACGGTCGGACCATTTGCTTTTCATAATAGATCGAAGGCATTTAAGGTGGAAACGATCCAGAGTGCGTATGTGGCGGTGACACACACACCACGATTCAGAGGAGTATAGGAGATTTGGCAGCACAATTGCCATGTATACTGATATTTTGGTAGCCAGCTTAAGGTCATGTGAGCAGAAGACCTTGGAACACAGCTTTCCAAATGCTGCAGCTGCAGCACCTAACCTGCTGTTGATCTCGGCATCAAGGTCACACTTGGATGTAATAGTGTTCCCCAGATAACGAAATTTGTCCACCTGTTTGAGCATATCCTCACCAATCTTTATCGACAGTGTCTCTTGACAATGGGTGTCCAGGGACATGACTTATGTCTTTTTGACACTAATCTTTAGGCCGAATTTACAGCAAGATTGGTGAAACGCGGACATAAGCTCTTGCAGGCCATCTGGGGTTTCCGCTAGAAAGCCTAGGTCATCAGCATACATGATCTCTGTTATCTATGCATACGAGACTTTAGTACATGCCTTAAGTCTAGCTAAATTAAAAAGACCACCGTCTGTGTGAAAGCGGATGCGGACTCCTTCGGAAACTCTCTGTAAGACCTCCTTGACTACCATTGCAAAGTATAAGGCGAATAGTGTGGGTGCTAGGACACACCCTTGCTTCACTCCACAGGTAACGGGGAAGACGTCTGACTGTTCACCGTCTACGGCGACGCAGCATTGCAGGAGTCTGAGAAGTCTTACAAACTTTTCCGTGCATCCAATCTTTTCTAGCACCAACCAGAGGGCTTCTCGTGGCACACTGTCAAATGTTATTTCCAGGTCAACAAAGCATAGATACAACTGGCGACCTTGTTCTCTACTTTTCTCTTGTAGTTGACGAATGGAAAAGATAGCTTCGCAGGTGCCACGATCAGGTCGGAAGCCAAACTAGGTTTCAGGCAGAATTTTTTCGGACAAATCTTTTAGGCGATTTAGAAGCACTCTGGCAAAGGCCTTTCCAGGGGCAGACAAAAGCGAAATACCGCGGTAACAGTTGCAGTCGGAATGGTTATCCTTATTATTGTAGAGAGCACTAATGCGCGACACTTTGAAATCATTAGGGACCCGCTCTTCCTCTCACATGGGAACAAACAGTTCCCAAACCAACGTATACAACTCATCACCGCCGTTATTTAAGTAGCTCTCCCGGTATAAGGTCAATGCCAACCGCCCGATTGTTTTGCTGCTGTCTGATGGCAGTGACAACTTCGTCACGTGATAAGGGCTCGTAGCTCGATGGCAAGCGGGAGTTGAGGCATAAAGCTGATATTTTGTAGATCGGCTGAACGATCTACTTTGAGCAAGGTGTTGAAATGTTCAGCCCAACGCATAAGAACATCCTGCTTGCTTGTTAAGAGGTGCATACCGTCTGTAGACCTTAAAGGCACCTTAGCTTGGAAGGATGTACCAATCAAGTTACGTACCTCGTTGTAAAACTCCCCAAGCTGGTTATGGTCAGCGAGCCACTGTATGTGGCAAGCTTTGTCCTGCCAGCAACTGTCTTTTATTTGACGTGACAGCTTGCGCAATTCTAGGTCACTGGCTTTGACTACCGCAACGCTTTCACCTCGCCCACCATGCTGTCGCAGGAGGTCTGCTCTGAGAATCTCATCATTTTCATCAAACCAATCTTCATTACGCCGGTCATTTCTACCTACAGTAACAGAAGCGGTGTGCATAATGTGAGAACATAAAGTCCCCCAGGCAACATCAACATCACCTGTCTCGCTACTAGGCAACGGCTTCTCGGTCAAGGCTTTAGCATATTACTCCCTCACCTCGGGATCATTCAGCTTCTTCACGTTCAGAGACGCAAGCTTTTTAGTAGTGGATCTACGTCTACGAGGTTGATAGAGGCGAAGTCGCAGTTTTGTGTCCGTATAAGTCGGTGGTCCGTCCAACAATGCGCGCCATGCATGACACGGGTGACTTGCACTTGACGGATATCTTTTTGCCTTACAATAGCATAATCGATCAAATGCCAGTGTTTGGATCTAGGGTGCATCCATGCTGTCTTGTACTTGGCGGCGAGTCTAAACATAGTGTTCGATACTGCCAAACCGTATTGAGCACAGAGACTGAGTAGCAACTGACCATTTCTGATCATGTTGCTGACTCCATGTCTACCCAGAACTTCAGGCCAAGCCTCATAGTCTCGTCCAACTCTAGCATCGAAATCGCCCAGCAATAGAATCTATTCTTTGGCGTTTATGCTGTCTAGGAAATGGGTCAATTCTTCGTAGAACTTGTCCTTGACGTCATCAGATTTGTCTAGCGTTGGAGCATAGACACTGATGACATTAAGATGACATCTTTGTCCAGGTGAAGGCGCAATGTGGTCATGCGGTCTGAGATGTGTACAGGCTACTCCTCCAGACGCTTTACCAAGTTATTCTTGATGGCAAATCCTACACCTGATCGCCGAGGTTCGGACGCAGCGGTACCTTTCCAGAAGAAAGTATAACCACCACCATCTTCCACCAGCTCTTCTTCATCCGCCAGATGTGTCTCGCTGAGAGCAGCCACATCCACGTTATAGCGATGAAGTTCTCGAGCTACAATGGCGGTTTTGCGTTCAGGACAGGCGTTGCCAGCTCGATCAAGAAGCGTTCTCACGTTCCACGCACCGAATGTCATGATAGGTGTTTTCATGTTAACATTTCTTTTGCATTTTCGACCACGCTTAAAAGTGATGCGGTGGCAGCCGCGGTTACTACCACCCTCCGAGTAGGAGCAAGCAATTTTTAGGACACCTTTTCTAGTCCCCTCCCTGGTTGAGCGAGGAAAGCAGTGCCTCTCTTAATAGAGCTGCTTTGTGATCCCGGGTGCTGCCTCAACCGCACTGTTGCCCCAAAGTTGCAGTGCGAAGCGACCACGGCGTATACTCACACCCCCAGGACCGCGTATGTGCAGGATTCAGACAAAGCCTGGCTTGCATCAAACCAGACCTCTCTACCTTATCCCATCGCCACAGGACTTAAGTGAAATCGGAGTCCAATTAACGGAAGCGGTCAAATACGCAGGAAATTTTGGGGTGCGCGAACGTCCGCGAAAACGCAAGCGCACACACTCGTCTTCCCTCTTCTTTGTTCAGTGGAACGGGAAACTGCTACGACTGAAGAAGTGGTTAAGTACTTATTTAATATTTTATTATTAAAAATTAAAAAAGTATTCGGGTACAAAAGACGTCGTTTTACGTTTTTCCATAGACAATGGTATGGAACCCTGTGTGTGCGGGTCCGACGCGACGTCCTACTCGCTCTTGACCTGTTTTATTTAATGTAAATATTGTTCATTATTACCAATATTGTTAAGCGACAGGGGTTGTGGGTAGGTATGTAATGATGTGCGTATTTTAATGATAAGTACAGGTATCCAGATAGAGATTTTGGAATTTCCCGACATGAAAAAAAACCCCAAAACCATACTATTTCGACATTTTTTTTCCCCAAGTACCTATCTTGAAACTATCTATTCATATCAATTACCTATTTATTGACTTTCACATTGTTTAAAATGAAACATCATAACATATTATTAAACCACATTTATTCATTACACTCATATCAAAGTGCTAAATCTTCATCATTTTGTTTGGTCCTATAAACGTAAGCTGAATTTTTGGTGATCATTTTTTGACTTGGCTCAAATCTAACACAGCCTCCATTTTTTAGGCTATACCGCACTCTACTATTAAGATCATCTAAAATCGTCGAAGCCGAGCGATAGCGATGCATGCCGATCTGTTCGACGGTCGAACAGACCGGAAAGCATCTCTCTCGCTCGGGGTTAGTTGCGTGCGCGATACCCGACACCTATGCTAATTAATATTTACATGCGTACCTAATTACAATTAGTTATTTCGTATTAGAGATTTTGTAAGGTTAGTAGTTCAATATTAACAAAAAATCTCCCCTTTTTGTCTGGTATCAAAATTGTCTTCCCCAAATATTTCCAAGCTTTTAGTTTCCCCAAAAGTTCCCCAAAGCTATAAAAAATCCCCAAAATTGCGAAAATAAACCCAATGTGGAGACCCTACCTGTAACCTTCCTGCCATACAATTTCAAACTTTGGCGCCATTCAGTTATCATCAGATACAAATAAGTACTTTTTATAAAAAACATAATTAAGAAAGGTATTTTATGAGGACTCTGTTAAATGGTATTTAATTATTTCTTTAAAATAGATAGAAATTAGGAAATGAAACAGTAAGTATACAGTTTAGTGATAGTCAGATAATTAAATATTTATGAGTTGCCAGGGTAAATAAATTGCCGACATTTTTGATACCTACAACTTACAATACATCCGGTAAGGCTGAGGTGTGTCGCTGTGATGATGACGACGATTCGCTTTCTATACGACACCCCACGTATATGTTTTAAATAATTTGTTTTCACAAAAGACTATATCTCGATAAATGAGTTGGTATAACGAATAACAAATATTTATTATCAGATTTCAAAAGGTATACAGTATGATAAGATCACCTACTAAACTTCTAGGTAATAATTGGTACCTACCTACCAAAAATACCATCTACTTCAGTAACCGAATTCTTGTTTCGCGAAAAATTAACTAATTAGATATATACTTACTTTTAAGGAGATCTCCTCAACTGGAGACTAATATATAGTAAAAATAATTAAGTATTGATTCACAAAAAAATCATAGTTGTATGAACAACTGCAAGACTCAAAAGTCAGATACTAAAATAAGATTTAATTTCGTCGTGGAAAATAATCATGAACCCGCTATGTCAAAACTCAAACTTAAAGGTGTGATAGTTTTTTCATGAGTGGTACGAAAAGATTTGCCGGATACTAATTTAGTGGTGGGCTCGCTTCGCTCGTTCTAATAAAAAGTAAAATATTGTTTGACTATGACTGTCGAGTCGATAATAGAGATGTGAGGCAGGTTATATACTAAAAAAGACAAATAATATTTTACCGTATTATCATAGGGTAGTTTTGGCATACACATTTTTTATTTTATAACACAAAGTATAAATCATCTATGGTCATTATAAATATTTGAACCCCAATCCCTCCAATGCCCCTTACTTTATTCCCTTATAAGTACGAGCTCAACTCCATTTACATAAATAAAACAAGTCTTTTAAAATATTATTTACTAATCACTAACCTTGAACTTAGAACTGAAGTAATCAATCATTATTCTCTTAAAACATGTAAAATAATCTGTATATTTTTATATAAACATACGAAAACTACTGAAAGAGAGAAAAAACAGCGCACACATATCATGCTTTCGTTTAAAAATATGAGACTATTTAGGTACACTTGGCTTTATTTCTTAATTTTTAGTTCAAAAATGTTTATATAATCGAGAAAGTATACCACTCTATCATTAACGTTTTGCTGGGGAAATCCTAAATATATTTGATGGCAACATTACTGTTGCGGTACCGAGCATTCCCGAACAGATTTTCTATTGAAGAACGAGAATAGCCGAACGTTTGATTAGGTCACGTGGTACTTTTGGAGTCTTCGTGGCGAAGCTTGTTCAGCTGCTCGTCGAAGCGGCTGTCGGACGGTTGCCTGTCATCGAATCTACGTACGATGTAGCGGCCATTTTTGTTCATAATAAATACTATAGTGCGCATTTTTGATGTATTTCGAGGAATATTTAGCCAATTGTCACAATGACTATAATAGTTTTCCTGATAGATACATCGGCTTCTATGAACCAAAGAGCTTATTTGGGCGGACGCCCAACGTTGCTCGATGTAGCCAAGGGCGCCGTGGAAACGTTCGTAAAGGTACGTGCAGTGTCATCGACTTGTCAGCCGCCTCGTTTTTGTGATCGATTTGTTATTCGCGTGTTCATGTGCTAAATTGGACAATTATTTCCTAGGTACGCCAACGATCTCCTGAAAGCAGAGGCGACAGGTATATGCTCCTTACTTTCGAAGACCCACCCGCGAACATCAAGGTTAGTATCATACGGAATAACACGTTTGCGAAGATTCCACGGCATTTGTGCTTGAACATACGTTTTCTATGCCGGTTCCCTTGGTTCCGGGGGTATAGCACTTATCTGTAATCTATAACATTTGCCATACTGTGGAAATGCGAAATTTACTGAAATAGACAGCAAGACGTAAACAGGCCGAGCGGCCGCTTTGGTTGCGTTCATTTGCGACTGCGCGCTCGGCTCTCGCTCTCATTGGTCATTGGTTGGCTGCGTCATACATTATGAAATGGCGATTTGGGGGGAAATACAAACAGTGGCTTACAGTGGGGATAGCTTCATATAAAACCCACTCCAATGCAGTAACACAATAATGGAATTACTCTGAATGATTGGCATGAATCGACACTCTGACCGAATTTTAACTCAATTCTTATCAGTATGTTACTTGTGCCATGAAGTTCACTTGAATTGCATTCCTAGCGCTGGCTATCACATAGGTCCTCTGTGTCTTACCTCTTGCCAAGCTTATGCATTGATTCAGTTTAATGCATCAGTGTAGATAGATAGGCATTACATATTCACACAATATCCCAAATAGGTCAATTTCCAACCGTATCCCGAGTTTTTGAAAGTTTACTAAAATTATATCCTAAATATTTTTACTGCCAGTTTCACGTTTTTTGTCTCTATCAACTATCATTTCTTATTTCCAGGCTGGTTGGAAGGAAAATTTAGCAACTTTTATAAACGAACTAAAAAATCTCCAATGTCTCGGTCTCACAACTATGGGTGCAGCTCTAAAGCATGCATTTGATGTCCTGAACATAAACCGGATGCAGACTGGAATAGACACATATGGGCAAGGAAGATGTCCATTTTATCTGGAACCTTCTGTCATTGTAGTCATCACCGATGGAGGAAAGTTATCTAGCAATGCAGGAATTCAAGAAGAGGTCAGTACTTTTTTAAAACTTGTAATTTTCTTGTAATAAGGTGATGTATTTTTTTTTGCTTGACTTCTTGGAAGTGCCATCACCAAAATAATCTTTTAAATATCTATTATGATGATGTGATGAGTTCCACTCAAAAAAAATACATTGCAATACGGCCTTCTAGGGATTTAATGTAACATAATTTATTTAAACTCTGTCTACTTTACATAAAATTGAATGTCTTGTGATTATGGGCCTTAGTGGGTTACCAATATCAAATGACTAACAATCTGAGTTGTGGGCATCAAAGAAACCTAGCTATTAAATGAGTATG
Source organism: Argyresthia goedartella (assembly GCA_949825045.1). NCBI lineage: Eukaryota > Metazoa > Arthropoda > Insecta > Lepidoptera > Argyresthiidae > Argyresthia > Argyresthia goedartella. The sequence continues at coordinate 22,565,237 of OX463810.1, forward strand.
AGCAATAAGATGTAGCCAGATATTCAAAATCTATAATAAACTTCTCACTAACAATTCTGGTCTCTGATCATTTTCTACAACCCTCATGCTATAATTGTCAACTTAAAAAATTAGTTCTACTGTTCCTGCCTAAGTATGTAATAATTACCTTCCACTTTATCTTATCTCTTACTGTTGCCACTTAGCTAGATGGTAACTCTGGATACATAAAAAAAGTAATATTGTAATGGGTTCCCAAACAAACTCACTTCTTTTTATTACAAAGGTATATAATTAAATTCACACAAGGACTGCAGCCTTATGGCGTAAGTCGTCTGAGCTATGAACTTCATATAGACTTTTACGTTTGACACCTTGCACCAGCTTCATCTGTCAAATTGGTATCACGCAAGTAGCATCATAATGGAGGCCAAACCCAAGCTCATTGAATGAAGCCTAGAAGCCTTCGGTGATACCCCACAATCGATGAAATTGAATGAGCATGAGATGAACCATAGACACACGCTATGAACTTCAGAGAGTTACGCCATAAGGCTGCTGGTCACCTTTTACACCTCCAATGCTAAAATAAATGCCTCTTTTATTCCCAGTTCAATCTTCCCATGAACTACCCCATTCCTGGATCAGAGTTGACCAGAGAGCCGTTCCGATGGGATCAGCGGCTGTTCTCTTTGGTCCTGAGACTAGCAGGCACTCCCGCTGTGGAGAGGGATACCGGCCTGGTTCCATCCGATTCATCACCTATAGATGCCATGTGTGAAGTCACTGGAGGTATGTTGACCTCTGGGGTGTGACCTCTGTGGTGACCTCTTCCCAAGCGAGAGGTCACCGGTCGGAATCCCGGCTGGGGTTGAAGAAAAAAAAACGCCTTGGATGTATTATAGTTCCTGTTAATACAAAATACATCTTGTTTATACAGGGTGTAACTGAAAGTTGTAGTCAAATTTTAGAAGGTTCTTATGGGCATAATTCTGAACAACTTTCACTGTGAAACCGTTATCAAGGCGACATTATTTTTTACATCTCATTCAAAACAGCTTTTTACCATTTACAATTACCCGGCCCAAATTGTATGGGGAAGTGAAAAAAAAAGTTGCTCAGATCAAATCGGTTTCATAGTGAAAGTTGTTCAGAACATTTTGTGACATTGTTGTTTCTGGTTCCCACGGCCCAGGGGATCCAAGTGTGCGGCCAGAAGCAATGTATGTGCCTATATGTTAATGTAATGCTATTTCTTTGTTATGTTGTGGTTTGTAATTTAAGTTGGGTACAACAGGTAGATAAAAAACATAAACATGGCAAGATCTGATAAGAATACTTATTGAATTAGGATTTAATGAAGAGCTAATAGAAATATTTTACATGAACATCAGATTTTACGACATTACAAAAGTGACTAGTCTGACATCATTATTGTTGCGTTCCATGTGATGCGTCCCATGCGGATATGTAAACGCTATCCAGGCCCGCCCATCACTCCCCCGTTTATATGAGTGTTCGTTTTATATTTAATCTAAGCTCGGTGTCGCGAAACGCTTTTATTAATTGACCAGTATGCCATAATTTATATTGTATCTCTAAAAAGCTGTTTGCATTCTCAGGTCGCTCATATTGCATCACATCACACCGCATGCTCATGCAGTGCATCGACAGCCTCGTCCAGAAGGTGCAAAGTGGCGTCGTCATAAACTTCGAGAAGATAGGCGCCGACCCGCCGCCGATAGATGGCGTCACCAACAGAGATGGGACGGAGGTCGATGACGTCACGCCGGAACCAGATAAGGAGATGGACGTGGACGGAGACAGGAATGGGGTAATAAGTTAGGTTATTTTAAAAATATGCTGCAGTTTCGTGTTTAACACAGGATTGTAGGCAATCGCAGCAAACCAAGTTACCTCGAGGTAGGTCATGTTTGACTGCGGCTCCAGACATTCGCGAGACGCGACCGAACTAAATTGAACTGGAATGATTTGAAGAATAGATATCATTGGATAATTGTCGGCAAATGACTTGCTACAACCACTCTTTATTTGTTATAGTATGGGAATACTGGTTGTATAAAGTCATATAGTTTAGTTAGAAAGGTTTCAATAAATTAACAAATAAACGGTCAAGTCTGAGTCGGACTTGGGCACGTAGGATTCTGTGACACTGCACAGTGGTATTAAAGTTTTTTGTATGGGATTTTTTTTACTTATCACTTCAAATTCAAAAGTATTAAAAAATCTTTTTGAAAAACTTAGTAATATTTCATTTGACATGTCACACTAAACAGTTCACAAAACTTTTAATTTTTATTTTTTTTATTCGTCCCTCAAAAGTGCCCCAAAATTCAAAATTTATTTGTTTATGAAACACGTTTGTGTTTGGGTCACATATAGATAAGTGGATCAAATTTCAACTTTATCGGTCCAGAATTCTGTTGTTTAATATACATATACTTGTGCACACGAACAGATAGACACAGGAGTGATCCTAATAACAGTTCAGTTTTTCCATTTTATGGCTGAACCCTAAAAACATTAAACGCGAAAGACTCCATAAGTCGGAGCCCCACTCCTTTTTCCAGCCATTTTCGCACCCACACCGAGACCATAACAAAACATTCCCATTTCCAGCGCTGGAACGGCGGCCCATACCAGTCCGTCATGACAACGAGCCAGGGCCCCACCGCGCCGCAAGCGTGGCATTCGTGCCGGCGACTCATCTACGTGCCGAGGACCGTCTCGCAGAAAGGCTTCGCTGTTGGCTTCTGGCCGATACCAGAGTCCTTCCGACCGGACCCGAACGCTCCGACGCTGGTGAGTTGACCTCATATGCCGTTCCCTACTACGGGAAGGAAATAGAATAAAGTTGCAATGAGCTTCTCCAAACGATCCAACTCGCTCCGATTGCGCGCTACAGGAGCGTTTGTGTGGACTTGCCTCACGCGATCCAAGGGGCATCGTTGGAGCGCGCGCTCCTGGCCGCAAGCGATCTACTGGTGGTCGGGTTTTCGTGCGCATGCTTTAAAGGTCTCAGTGTGGGCGTTTGTTTGAACTTACGTGTGGATGGCGCGAAGGGACTGTTCGCGAATGTGGAAAATTTACAATTCAGTCGTTTAGTCGTCGTGATTTTTTATGGCAAATATTTTAGAAAAATCTAGGTTGTTTTGTTACTGCTGTGGTAAATTTGCGAGACAGAGTATGACTGGTAGGAACTTATAGATCAGCTGGATCGCAAGAAATTGCAGCTGGATCGGATGAGAATGATCCTCGATCCTGGCCCGCGGATCGTGATCCAAAATGGATTCTTTTGGTGTAGGAAGATCCAGCTATTATTTGAAGTTGGAACACTGAATCAAACACGTGACCCAGTCCAACCGAACATGGAAAAATGGCCCAACATTGATTAGACTGGCTTCATTCATTCGGCCTCTTTGACTTTGTTGATGGAAATTATCGTAAGGCACATACATTTCATAGCATCGGCGTTGGACTATCCCCCTGTAGTATAAAATGGAGTATTGAATAACTGATTAAATGTAGTCACAACTGTGCCTCTGCCACCCCGTATTGGAGAAGGCGTGACGCTACGTTAGTTTTGCTTGTTTTGTCTGGGCAGGGTCTACGACCGATTGACTTTTGCATTGTTTTTCTTTATCGGCTTGAGAATTTAAGATAAAGTGTGTCATCACACTTGTTTGCTAAGCAAGTTGTATGCCGTTTTCCGTTGAACGGCTTATCTGTACTTTTTCGTAACTGGTGATAAAATACTAGCCCCCAGTTTCTAAAAAGGTGGTCATCAAATTAATAGAGGCGATTAATCCAGGATTCATTCAAATTAGCGGCACCTGATTGACTGTTATAGGTTTTAAATTTTATTACCATGGTATATGGTCCAAAATCGCGATCCGTCCCAACTACTCTCGGTTTCTGAGTAGTTAAATGAGTTTGTCTCAGCTAATTGCCCTTTCGGAAACCGTTCGTAAGTAAAGGAGGTAATGGCATTTTAAACGCGATTTGATCTATCTGTCAATCCATCAAATCAATCATACCGTAACATTAACGATAATATTACAGCCTGAACTATAAATCCCATTTCAATATCTCCGGTTGTGTATATTCTGTTGCAGCGATGGGTAAGCCCCCTGTTACGCAAAATACGCGTGTATCGGCTAAACGCGGGCGCATCTGTATACCTCCCGCCTCGTGTTAAGAGCGGTGGCCTTGAATGCGGAGTAGTCACTTTTCATACATGTACATATGCACAGTAATTCCCGCCAACGTCGCCTAGCGCTCTTAATTCGTGGCGCGAGGTATACCTATGTCACATATCAGAAATATATTCCTTCAGAATGTGTGTTTGTGTTAATAAAATACATAGCTGCCATATTTATTTTCTTTTCACAGAAGTGAAACTCAGGTCATATCTTAGTATTTCAATTTGGGTAATATCGAGTCGAGTTTTTGATTGAAAAAAATACTGATTTTACCTGGTACAATGTAGGCTGACTAGAAATACTTGTTTTATCTGACAAAATTACTGAATTTAATTCATCAAGTTTGCTAAGTATATGTAAATGTCTACAAAAAAAAGAAGAATTTCGCGACTAAAAAACAGCAACATGAAAACCTTAATTTGATTAACATAAAATATCAATATGAGTTAGATTTTGTTGTTCTTGCATGTTCAACCTTACACAAAAGATAATTAAATATATTTAATAATCTTTTATGTGGTCATATCCAATTGAATATACTCAGACCATATTTTCCGAAACTTTTTTTTTGTTGAAAAGTGTTCTCTTTACGCCTGTTTTGAGTGTAAAAACCACCTGAGTTGTAGTTGCATACTGGTGAATCTAGGCCTCAATATTTGAATGAGCGGGAAAACACCTCATCCATGATGTAGTGGGGTTTTATAACCAAAGTGTGGGTGGTGGTTGAGGACGAAAGGATTGAGTGGGTTTTTACAACCAAATCCTGCAGTGGCCTACCACTATAGGAGAAGCTGAGAAACTCATGATAATTATTATTGTAAGAAAACTGGTATTTTATTAATGAAAATATAAATTTAAACACACCTCAAGCAGGTTAAATTGAAAAAACCCACCTTATCAAAAAATATATATAAAATAAGCAAAAATCTTTTAATGTGTCATATTCGTAATTATTATCTTAAAATATATTTTGCAATCTCTCTCAATCTGATTCTGTTATTTTTTTAAAACTTTGTTATTGTTATCCCGAAAGTTGTCGTCAAAATAGTTGGTGGTGGATTTTTACAATCATGCATTCGGTTATATTTTCTATTATCTTTATCCGTTAACCTACCCTAACCCACCACTTTGCCCAGACGCTCTTTTTTTAGCCAATAAGCGTTGGCTAAACATTCAGTATTTTTTTCGCGCAATTCAGTATTTTTTCGCTTATTTCAGGTAATTCCGCTGTTCATGACCATTCGCTCAATTAGTTTTTGATCCGCTCGTTCTTTCAATTTCAATGTGTATGCTTACTAACGACATCGTTCTCGAACATTCCAGCCGCCGCGCTCAGCGCATCCAGTAGTCAAGTTCACGTGCGCGAGCCAGGAGCCGATGGTGATCGACAACCTGCCCTTTGACAAGTACGAGCTGGAGCCAAGTCCGCTGACGCAGTTCATTCTGGCGCGTAAGCAGCCGACGGTCTGTTGGCAGGTATGGAACTCTCCAGATATTTTGTAGACTGATTTATTTATTTATTTATTTATTTATTTATTATGTTTACCAACAGATGATACACCTTAGACATAAGTCTACAGACAAGTAAATTTTTAAAAATAAGTATGGGTACACCCAACTACAGGTAAACATTGCATGCACAGGTAACATGAAAGTGGACGCTAAACTAGGTAATTCTATATTAATGCTACTAGAACAAACTTTAACTCTAAATATCTGTTTACAAAAACTATAAAAACTACAGTTGAACAAATCAATGTCTTCAATACCAAATAGAATATTAAATTGATTACAAAAGCGATTCAATACACTAAAAGATCCGACATTAGTCCTACTATTCATAAGGGCGAATAGTCTATAATTTTTTAGTCTAGATCCTCCGCGAGGAACAGTGAAATTAATACTAGACAGTAATTTTGGACAATTGAGTCCAGAAACGATCTTGAACAGGAAAAGTTGGTCAAAAATCCACCTTCTGCTCTCATGGGAATAAGAAGTTAGGTCAAATCTTTTCACATGTGCAACTAGAAGATAAAAACGGCGTTTCTGGACTCTTTCAACTCTATCTATTTGACACTGATAATGAGGGTTCCATACACTTGATATAAGCAAGCAATAAGTCTAGTTAAACAACTTACAACCATACCGTGCCATTCTTCGGTGCTTATCACAAACACTATTCTCCAACTTCCAGGTATTTGTAGCCAACAGCAACATCAAGAACAACGAAGCGAGTCACCCGTTCGGCTACCTCAAGGCTTCCACCAATCTCACCTGCGTGAACCTCTTCGTACTGCCCTACAACTATCCGGTGTTGTTGCCGCTACTGGACGAACTGTTCAAGGTGTACCGGTGTAAGCCTACGTTGGAGTGGAAGCATAACTTCCAGCAGTACACGGATAGGATGCCGTCGTATTATGTTGCGGTAAGTTGTGCGTTAGTTACTGATATCGGTGTTCATCGGCTGATACGATTGCCAATACAGGAACATGTTAATAGTGATAAGGCGCACTAACTATTTGTATTGACTCATACTACAGGGTGCTCATTCCGTACAGGTAAGAATTAGTTGCCCTTCGTAATCCAGAGATGGCGCTTGGAGTAACGATTGAAATTTAAACGCCATGGCTTCAGTCAACCTACTTCTAGATGGCGCTAGGCGCTAATCTTAGAAAGTAAAAAAAAATGTTTCAGTATTGAAAATAAGTTGCTTTTCAATAAATATTTTATACAGGTGTCGGGAAGGTAGGTGCAATCCTTTAAGGGGGTGATAGCTGACACAATTCCGAACATTTTAAGCCTAACATGTCTTAGTCGGAAACCATTTTTTATTTTTTTATTGCATCTTTTGTATTTTTTTCGAAAAATACACAAATTTCACACTAAATCGGAAATACCAGTTAGAATTGGTATCAGAGTTTCACAGTTTAAAGTTTATTTGATCAAATACCATGAATTTCAAGCTAGACTTTGACTGAGAGAAAAATATAGAAATTGAAACCTGAAAAATAATTTTAAATTTTATTTAAGACACAAATAATTATCACAATCTCAACTATGATGTGAATGTGATGCTCTGGTATTTGTGCGTACATGGTACAATACGATTAAAATCAGTTAAAGATTCGGCTTTTCTCGGATATCATCGCCTAAATCCGGAGACGGAAATGACACGAAATACATTACCGCGATTTCTTTTAGGTAGCATTCAATTTGAAGTATCATAAATGCAATGTATAGCACCTGCCAAGATGACATTACTAACAGGTAGACCTAAGAAATGTATTATGCAGAAGCGACACGAATTTGAACATTAATAATATCTATAACATCTACATCTATAACATCTATACATGCGACCATCTCGGAAGTGTACCCTATCACATACAAAAGAATTTTGAAGAATTAATAGAATTCGGTTCACGTGTCTTCCAGAAATCTTATAACATACATACAAAAAAACATTCACGTCGAATTGAGAACCTCCTCCTCCTCCTCCTCCTCCTCCTCCTCATCCTCCTCCTCCTCATCCTCCTCCTCCTCCTCCTCATCCTCCTCCTCCTCCTCCTCCTCCTCCTCCTCCTCCTCCTCCTCACTATCACTATCTGAATCATTTACATTAATTGCAAAACGCTCGCTAAACACATCTTATTTCTCTTCTGTTAAGAACACATCTTCACACTTTATTGCATGATTGATTACAGACTTTCGTCCATTCTTCGGGTCCTAACATTTTTTTTGCCATAAGCAGTTTTTTCACTGACGTTTTATTCAATTCCTTATAACTGTGCCCATATATTTTCTATGGGATTAAAGTCTGGGTGATATGGAGGCAGTCGAAATTTGTATGTCCTGTATGTCCATTTTCAGCCTAAACTTTATCCACTCGAAAAACGCTGAAGTGTTCTTTGTGGCGTTGTCTTACGCTATACAGTTCCGGTTTTTTGTTATCAGGTGTAAAAGGAATATCGTGTCTTGTTAACCACTCGATCATGTCCGCCTTTCGAATATTGATATTAGGTGGCCTTTCAACAAATTTGTTGTGGTAAGAAGCGTTATCTATAACAACAACGCTGTTATCGGGTAAATTAGGCATTAGTTGCGTTCTTAACCACTTCTCATACTTCTCAGCATGCATTTCCTTGTGGTAATCGCCATCGGGATCCGCGGACTGATCTAGTAAAAGAGCTCCAGGTACAAAGCCTTTTTCATTACCTGCGTGAACAATAATAAATCTTTAACCCTTTGATATAGGTGGCTTTAGATTTTTATTGGCTGCGTCCGTCCAGCTTTTGGCTTTAGTGTGCGTTGTATGAATATATGATTCATCAGTATGAACAATATTTTTACCAGTAGCCCTTAATTGTCGGATTTCTCTCAAATATTTTATTCTTTTTAAACGGACGTCATGTTTTTCGATCAAAATGCTCCTGTTATTGTCGGTTTTTCTAAATCTGAATCCCATGTCCAGGATCATATTTCGCAGAGATGAAATTGAGCCTTTGAATGCCATTTCCTCTTTTAGTTTTTAGTGTATTGTGATCCCAACGTAGGAAGCTCTTTTAATCTTTCATGAAAGTTATATATCTTTCGTCGTATCACGCAATAATCAAAATTATCAATTTTTAAACGATATTTTTTTCCGGGCACTTCTTTGGATTGTTGATCTTTTAGGTGACTCATCTTATCGCTTGTCGTTTTCCTTCAAAATTTTTAACACGCTGCTTTTCGAAACTCCGGTTGCTTCACAAACCCTGTCCAATTTTTTTTGGTGATATTTACTTTCTTCTTTTTTAAATAAATTAGCTTCTTTTCTAAAATAGTTATATACATTATTTACAATTTCACGAGATTGAGCAACAATTTTTTTACCACGCTTTAAATTTGTTGAAGCCATGATACATAACTATTGTAAGTCAATTTTGATAAAATTTGATAGAATCGAATATTTTCACGAATGAAATTAGCGTTCATAAACATAAATGTATGTATCATATACGTCACACTATTTTTATTGACACTAAGAAGGCAGACTGTCAAAATAGTCAATTATTTTTCTTATTTCAATATAAAGGTTGTATTAGTTTTGAGCTACAAAGGAGGTTTTGTTGCTCATATCGTTCTTTTATTGTATTCAATAAGACAACGAGTAATATAATTAAAGGTCATATCTTTAAATTGATAACTCTATGTGAGAGATGAGGGATTCACGACAATTTCGGAGGTTGGCCGAATCGTTAACTGATTTTAATCGTATTGTACAATAAACAAGAAATTGTGGGTACGAATACATAACAGTTATCACACAACATACAGAGACGAGTAAAGTATCAGGTAGGTACTATACAGTACTAAGAAATATTTTTTAAATTTGATTTTTAGGGTATAAGGGATGAATGGGGCTTTAATTTTAGTTGGTAGATTGTTTATCAACTGTCGTATGATTGTAGAGTTCCAATAAAATACTTTGTTTGGGGCTTAAATAAAATTGCTTTCATCGTTCAATCCTTTTAAATACAAGCCTGGTTTCTGCCCACTATATTAAAAGCTATTGTTGGCAGAAGAGTAGCATAAAATACTCTCCCATTCTACAGCCTCTACGTAGAGCACTAGCGAAGATGGGCGCATCCGCGCCTCTAGTCCAGAGTTTGATTCCCGATACGCAGGACAACTCGCTCAGCTTTTCCGTACTCAACTATCTGAAGAAACTGAAGAATACAGCGAAGAACGAGTTTGATAAGCTCTGCTCTGACGTCACTAACAAATCGGCCAGTAACAATACGCAGAAGGTAAGCAAAACATTACCTCATCTTAAGAACACATTCATTGTTAAGTTAAAAAATAATAATACATAATATGCCTCAACTAGGCCTCTTATACCAAATACTGCTGTTTTATGTATATATACTTATCTATACAGTGTGTTACCGGCATGTGGGCATTTATTAAAATTGATAATAACATGCTCCGTTAACAATCGTTTGCACGTATTAATAAATCATAATTATGTTAATTAACTCCACAGTGAAACTTTCTACGTACGTAGTACATTTAGTACGTATTGCCTAATAGTCGTAACTCATGTCGTTGAATTACTTGGTACAAGGCATGTCGATAGTGTGACAGTGTGACAGGCACGACAAGTGTTGATAGTAACTTGCGTGCTTTACATTGCGGGCAATTAAAATTTTGTTAGAAAGTTAACAAACTCTGAAATTTAATTTATAAATTAAATTAATGTTATGGTTACGTTACAGACACACGTTATTTTAACGTCCTTAATTAAAAGCCCAGCTGCTGGTAACACACTGTATATACACTAGCGTAAAGATTTGCAAAATCGCATATTGAAATCCCTCTTTATTTAGCACTAAGTGCATGCAGGGGGCTACATGGAAGCACTACATAGTAGATTGTACAACAAGGGCATAAAACACGCTATTTCTATTCTAAAATGGGTCTATGACCAAGTTATTCACCCTGATTTTCACTTCGATTACGAGAAAATGTAACACTGATAATGTAAAAAATACCTTCTGAGAATGTATTGCCTTGTTTGCCGCTGCTCCAGAGCATTAAATGTTCATACTTTTGCTTGGATTTAGGCGGCAATGACTGTTCAAAACTCATTTTGCCTTTGTTTTCATTAGTGTGTTAGGCGTAAGCATTATTTCCTCTTCACTTGACGATACATTAATTAACTTTCGTAAAACAACAAGTTTTGCAAAGAAAACAACTAAATAAAAGTAAAAAAAAAGGTCTCTTTCCCGCTACTTATTTTTAATATTTGTTTTATTTTTTTTATTTTCTGCATGTCATTTTTATCTTAGGTCGTACGCGGATACTGCCCGAGTCAAACTTGGATTTTTTTTAGATATTTTTGTCAATTATACTTTAAAACATTATCTTATACATAACCACACTTTCAGATAGCCGAGAGTGTGCGTGTAATGCCCCGGTCAGCCCTCAAGAAGGAGCTAATAACTCATCCGGCGCTACAAGACAAGTTCACCGCCCTACGGGACCAACTGAACGAGTTTGGAGGGTTTGTCGTCGGGCTGTCGAGAGGGCGGCATAAGACTCAGACATACACCTATAGAAACCCTTTTGATATACAGCGGAGGGATTTATTGGATCAGGTAATTTAAAGCAAAAGCAAAGCGCAAAGTCGCCAACGCATCTTATTCTACGTAACATAATCTACTGTTATTCCTTAGGTTTACAACCAGTACCATAAGCAATTCGTATTACCCGTCATGCACACAACATTATTTTTAAATTTACATTGGAACTGTTGTTATTGTTATCGTTTTGCCCAAGGGCAAGACATTTGCAAAATATGTTTAATTAAGTAAATATTTACTCATGCAAAATTGTAAGACATCAGAAGTGAATTTATTTTCGATGGTCCTTAATGTCAAAAGAGAGTCAATCGTAATCATCACATATCACCAGTGATCGGGATAAGTAGAGCTGTTTTGGTTCATTGACGTCATAAATATTAATATGGACATGCCCCGGAATTTTGAAATCTCGCAATATAAATAAATATAAACGATTTTGGAGTAATTAATGAATCAATCAAGCAATCGTGGTCTAGAGGCACTATCGCATCGTAAACGATCATAAGGGTTAAGCAACATCTGACCGAGTAGGGTATTATAAATTAAGTTGTTATGATCAAATCGGATGTATAGTGAAAGTTATTTAATCCAGAATGATGTCCATAGCAACCCGCTAAAATATGACTTCACCTTTCTTTTACATCCTTACTATCTGTTTCGGTCATGTCCATATTATTACCACTTATTGCAAGTGTCAACAAGTAGGACTATTGTAAATACAAATAACCTGACTGCATTTTCTTTTACATACCAACCTATGAATGCACCTGGTTACCCACATTGAGTATGAATGTCGCTGCAGCATTAACTTTGTAATCTACATTTTGTAATCTGACGTCAAAGCTATTGACTTTTCACTAAAATTATATGAGAATAGCCTGTCACTCATGCCCTCCACGAATCCAATGACACCTCATTTGTTAAAATCCGTCCAGTCGTTTAGGCTAACGAAATGGTCATAGATACATACACACATACAATCATACATACATACATACGCTCGAAAAACATTTCCCTCCTGGTGCAGTCGGGTAAAAATAGCTCTGCCGTTTCCAATCTCTGCTTATTGCAATAACATCCCCTTCGCAGGTGGTCCGAATGCGCGCGAACTTCCTCCAGCCATCTCTCGCTCACACGCGCCTGGTAGACGAGGACAGCGTGCACTCGATGCCGGTCGCGCAGATGGGCAACTACCAGGAGTACTTGAAGCGGATGACGCCGCAGCTGAGAGAGATCGAGTCGGCGCCGGTGCGGCAGCATATGTTCGGCAATCCGTTCAAGATTGATAAGGCATGGCTGATTCACATATAGATTAGAATGCATTTGCTGTGACTGCTCTGACTGAGACGTTTTTGATATAAAAAAATGACATGGTTGGTTCGTATTGGTTGGACTTATCGGGCTGCTTACGGCGTCTACTTCTATGTATGGTCTGTGGCCTGATTGCCTGATAAGAAGGTCATATCTCATTTTTCTCTGTGTCGTCATCGTTTTTCATTTTTACGATATAAGGCTTTTGGTTGAGGACCCACAGATTAGTCACAGACGAGTACTCTCCCAATAGTGCCGTGTGCGGAACACAGGAAGTAACCCACGTAAACTATTCAGTATCAGTTCCTTATTATGTTCGTGTGCCTAGGGTTTTAGGCCGACTTGCACCAGACTTTTGAAAGCCATAAAACACAGTTTGAATACAATATAAATACAACACGGCTATGTTAAGTGAGAATCTGGCTGACAGACAAAATATCCTTGCCGTGTTGGCTACGTAACTTGACTGTTGTACTTAGTTGTTTTTAAACTGTATTTACAGTTTTAGTATTTACAATTGATTCTATTATTTAGAATTTGACACACTACACTTGCCTGAAGCATTCGGGAAGTGCGTCAAGATTAACACAATGGTTAGCGATGCTGACAACCTCTGTTGTTGCGGTCGAAGCTCTTTCTACCAAGCGAAAGGTCCCGGCTTCGAATCCCGGCTGTGAAGGAAGAACAAAAACACGGTCTTGGATGTTTACATGTTTGTTACGTCGCTGTTTCTGGTTCCCACAACAGGGTATCCTAGTGTGGGGCTAGAAGCAATGTATTTGCCTGTTTGTAATTGTTATGTTATGTTATCTGTAACTCGCGTCCACAGCGCATGATGGTGGATGAGGCGGACTTCGACACGCTGGGCGCGCCGCGCTCCCCTGCGCCCGGTAAGCGCGGCGGCGACGCCAGTGCGCGCCACGCCGGCCCGCCCAAGCGCAAGGCGGGCCCGCTGCCGCCGCACATACAGGCCAGGTATGATCACCACTAACTGTCGTTAGCTCGTAGCTGTCGTGTCCTCAGTACGTTGGAAGACATCTCTTGTTAGAGATAGCTCACATTTTTTAATGTCAGATACGGAACAAATACCACTGGGTATTTCATAAGATTACCTAGTGTTTATGTACTGTAAAGACCGAGCCGTTCGGCCCGCTGAAGCGGAGGCCGGCTTGTTGGTGCCGCACAAGACAGGCCAGCTGAATGTACTGCATAATGTACCTAAAATAATAGAGATATTTGCGGAGAGTGGGTGATTTTCGACGAGTGGCATTTCTATCACGAGCGAGCGAAGCGATCGAATGTAGAAGTCGATACGAGTCGGAAATCATCTTGCGCTCGTGTATCATACAGTGTATAAAATGAAAAAAAAAGAATCAGTAAAATGGTGGCATTATTTTAAACTCACTCGCGCTCAACATATCTATAGTACGCGTCACCACTCATGTCCTGCGACGGAACTCACTGGCAAGACGACACGGTGGCGCCGCGGTTATTTGGGATTTGAGTGGTGGCGGGGACTTTACTATTGAGCATGTGCATATCGCTGCCATTTCGTGCTGCAAAAAGGCATAGCGAAATAAGAGTGCAGCCAAACATTTAATGTAGTACATTGTTGTAGAGGCTGCAAAGTCAGCAATAGATGGATGAGTGAGTTTGAGAGACGGGAGTCCGCCGTCTTCCGCAACTGTCAGATGTCAACAGATGGCGCTTCATGCCGTGTCGGTTTTTACCGAGATACAGTGCGTCATGCGGGTTGCTCTCTTCCCTCAAATCTGACGAGGGGGGTGATGGCTGGTGCAAAAGTCATACTCGTGAACGGGTGCTGAAATTGATACAAAAGTAATTTAATGAAGCGTGATTTTGAAAACATGCAGAAAGCCTACATGTGGAAAGTGGCTCCTTCACTTTTATTTAATGTTCCTGTTAAGTTTGTTCAGTACCTAGGCACACATGAAGGCATATATACGTAACCCTTTTCACTCCAATGCGTCGAGGTGTCGCAGCCGTCCGGCACAGACTAAGCGCGTTTGTTCCAATTGCCTTAAATAGGTTTTACAAAAAAATTAAGCCGAGGCGTCTCTCTAGTGTACACATCATTTTACTCAGTGTGATCAATTACCTCGAACCATAAGCACTCTCGCTTCTGACTCTCGCTCATGCGCTTAAATATCTCGGGAGTAATTAACGACTTATCTCCCTTGTCCATATAACAATCTAGTCTATTTGTCTTTGTTCAGTAATCATATCCGAGCGCACTCTTCACAAGATGCTGGTCATGACTGTGTGAAGAGAAGTCGCAGAATCCGGTCACAATAACTGACTTTACCCTCATAATTTCCAGACGGCCGTCGTCCCCCGCGTCCCCGCTGCCGCTTCCCCCCCCGGCGTCGCCCTCACCGCCCGCACCGCCTGCACCGCCGCGCCAGCCCCCGCCGCCCCCGCCCCCGACGCCGCCGACGCCGCCGCAGTCGCCCGCGCCGGTAGACGTGCCTTCCGGACGCCCGCCTGAGGTACGTTGCATATTAACCCCCGAAGCCGAGAAAGAGGGCTGTTATACGTTTGAAGCGTCTGTGTGTGGACGGGTCTCCTTTGTATCTGGAGTGGTTAGATAGTTCTTTTTATAATAATGTTTTTATTTTTCTAAGTATTTCTTATGAAGGTTTTTTTAAATGTATTTTTGTGATGTTTGAAATAAGACAACCGTGTGGCAGTGTAGTTAGTTTATTACTGAGCGCGTCAGCGCCATGTATACCTAGAACTAATTTCCTCTGCCATACTCGGAATATGCAAATTGACTTTCCATGCCGACACTATGATATTGTGATGGGACCCGGAAAGCCACGAACACTGCCGTAGCTCAATCCCCGACAGTTTGTGAAGTACGCCATTTGAATTAAAAGACGAAAGAAAGTGCTAATGCTTATAATATAACCAATAGATTCATTATGGACAATATTAAGTAAGTAATATTGGACAAAAGTAAGTAATGAATATGTTGTTGTTTGTGCTTTATAGGAGCCTCCCCTGCCGGACTCTGGCGGGATTGCGCCCCCCGCGCCTGCGCCCGCCTCGCCTCCGCCGTGCCTGCCGCCCAACCTGCCGCCTGTCGTCAAACCCTTCCTCAATGGAGGTGAGTCGACCTAAGTGACGGTGACGTACACCTTGGCGGAAATGATAGAAAATAAATATTCTAATAGACAAACCAAATATCAAATAAATAACATGCTGCAATGACTTTAACAGGGGCTCCCATAAAAACAAAACATGTTTTTTTATAGATAGTGGTACGGAACCCTTCGTGCACGAGTCCGTCTCGTACTTGGCTGGTTTTTCTGTCGATTTAACCAGATAGTGTTGTACAATGCGACGATTCATGCAATATCGCTGGACGATTCGATTTTATTGCAATCTATAGTTTTAGTTATAGAATTACATAAGTGAGATATTATTTAGTATTGTTATGTATCAATTATAAATTTCGTCTTTTAATGTACCTAAGATTTAAATATCTGTGTGCAATAAATAATAGAAAAGACGAAAAGGCAAAGCGTTAGGTAGGTGGTGGGCGGTGCCTTTAATATCATGACATGCTTTAGGTAAGTTATGCATGATATATGCGCCTTTTCGAGCAGGTGGTGCGATGATGATTTTATCTAATCACGTATCATAAATCCTCTTTACTGCGTGCAAAAACCGCACTTTATGACCAGCATAATGATATTCTACTTGGTAAAAACTCATTTTTTATCTGAATATTTCGACATATTACGACATTCAAATTACGCCGCCGCCCTCCTGCGTGCCGCACCTAGTTTGTCTGTGAAGTTGGTACTACTGAACAAGCTAAACAAGTGAAGAGCAATGATCAATGCCACAATGCCGGTTAAACATGCGGTTTCTGAACACATCAAAGAGAGCTTTTTATATGTGTTTAGGTAAACTAGTGTATGTAACTGTACATAATTAGGCATTACTCGCGTGATATTATGAAACGAGCCCACACTCGAGTTTTAATGCCCTTCATTATGTATCAGTCACATAAACTACTATAATGTCTTTTTTTATGAATGAATTGTTGTCGTGTCAGACGCGTACACCAATATGTGCAAGCTACCGCGCTCGCCGTCGCCGCCGCCGTCGCCGCCGCCCGCGCCGCCCGCCGCGCCGCCCGCCGCGCCCGCGCCCGACTCGCAGGAGCTGCAGATCAACGCCATCCTTCAGGGCATCGCGCACACCAACACGCAGCACGAGACCCACGCTAATGGGAGGGGGAGGAAGCGGAAACGGAAGGTGGGTGACATACAAGTACCGACTCAGTTTGTTTGACGACCCGAATGGCCGAGTCGGCAATGACCCTGCCTACGAAGCCAAGGTTCCCGGGTTCGAGGGGAAAATATTTTTTCGATGAGAACGGAGTTTGTACCCTAGTCATGGTTGTTTATCTATCTAAGTATAATATTTATCTATATAAATATGTGTATCGTTGTCTAGTGCCCAAGATATAGGGAATCCTAGTTTGGGGCTAGATCGATGTGTGTAAATAGTGTCCAAGGTATTATAGTTTCACCGCTACTCATGCCCGGTTTAAAGGGAAACTTGCTGTGACAACTTGTTTTACTCATTTCGGCCAGTCACGTGCTGCGTTTTTGAATACGGTAATTGACAAGGTAGTGCAATAAATCTGGTTAGGCATAAACGTTTGTCAATATCAGAATAGTATATTTCCAGCCGTTGTATTTTATAAACTCAATTTAAAGAAATAAGGTAATTAAGGAGAGTAAGGGTATATTAGTGAAGAGTTTTTCGAAAGCTCGAGCCACCTCAGCGTTGGATTCAACAACATCATCACCTATCTTTAAGCAGAAATCATTGTCTCTTGTTATAACTTTGCTAGTTTCGCAATTTATTATTTGAGAACGAATGAATGAATGAAACATTTCTATGAATGTATAAAGTTTTAGCATTTCTACAAACCAACTTGAAAGTTTTTGAAATAATTTTTAACATAGCCATGAAATTCTCTATCAATGTTTTTCCGGTTTTTTGTTCATAAAGGTCATACAAGATAACTCTACTTTTACGAATTCCAAACGTTGCCCAGTCATAAAATTTAGATTTTAATTTAAAAATCTTATCGAATTCTGTTTGAATAATGTTGAACAATCTGAATAGATTTTGTTCGGGTGCAGAGATTAAAATCCGGTACGGGCAAATTTATTAAATTCTTCGTATATGTCTCTATTCTATGGGATGTTATAGGCTATAAAATGACGGATCAGTCTTATCCTTACTAGCTGTTAGGAATGAAATGATAAGCAGTTATTTACATTTTTACTTGTGAATGCACTGGCACAAAAAACGTTATCTAAGCAACTTTGGCTGGCAAGTGTAATTCTAGTCAGCTCTAGGAATACATTATCTAAATTAAATGATTTGAATAAAGTTATTATTTGATGTTTCATTGTTGTATCTACAAGCAAATCTACATTTAGATCGCCACAAATAATTACCCTTTTTAGTGAGGGCTTCCTCCATAATTTTCTCAAATATTTCGAAATTGCTGTAGGTAGCCTTTTTCATCCCTTGGAGGTTTTTAGCGACAAACCCAACACAAGATTAGGTATCCTGATTTGTATTCCTACAGTTTATAAGTGCAAGAATATCTTTCAGTTGTTTCACCTTAATATAATTTTTTACTAAGATTAAATAAAGACTTTATTAGATTAATTAATTATGATAAGAGACATCATATTTTCCTATAACCAGTGTTCTGTCATACAAATAACATCGGTGTCAGAATACAAGTTCTTTACCAGGTAGCCCCTGCATGTTTTGATGGGTAATATTTGTCATAATATTATTTAATATTGGGCTATTGTTATACCTCTATTTTTTTTTAATTCGGGCAAGATATAACACATTTTTGATCTCCTATGCTTGCTTGATATATTTTGTGGCTCATTCATGCTAATTTTCTTTATTGTCTTATGACCTAATTTAAATTAATTGGAATGCCTTCCAATATATCTTGTCTGTGGTCAATAGAAACAGTCTGGTTAGCCAAATTCTTGACGCAGCTACGTGTCATTTGTAAGAATCTGGAAGGTAGTAGTTTGGTCAAATAAACATTATCACTAACACAATTGTTAGAGTCAATCAGTTGAATTAATCTATTATTATCTGACATTGTATATAATGTCATATTTACCTTATATCTACGATCATTTTCAGCTTGTGGCAAGCTTTTACTGTATGGGAATGTAAACAAACTGTTCCTTCACCATTACAACAGGTTCACTAATACTTTCGGCAACACAATTGACTTAAGTTTTTCTACTTTTTTCTTACACGTAACCAAATGTGATGATCCTATGATTAAAATAGACCCAGCTCACACAACCCTCTGCATCAACGCCAAAGAGATCACTGTACCTCTACTAGGCCTCGTACCGCGTCGTAAATACCTATTCAGGACGGGAGACTACAGTAAAATTCACGAAGATCTCAGTACAACTGACTGGTCAACCACCCTTAGCGCGGGCACTGTAGATGACGCTATCTTGTTCTTTTATAGTAGACTGAATACAGTGATTGAAGAGCATGTTCCCCAGGTTATATCTAAATCGTCTAAGCACTATCCGATATGGTATAGCCGGGCCCTTATTTGCATTATTAGAGAGAAGAATAAAGCACATGCTTATTGGAAGCGGTTTAAAAACCCAAATGATTATAGTGCTAATTATTCTCTCTTCTAAGAAGGTGGCAAAAGTCAATACAGGATGAATGTTACAAATCATACATATACGGGGCACAAATAAGTATTAAGAACGATCCCAAGTATTTATGGACTTACATAAACTCGAAAAGAAAGACTGACTCTGTGTTCCCTAGTTCCATGGTTGAAGACGGTGGAAATCTTAACGGAGAAAAGGAGATATGCGAGGGCTTTAGCCGATACTTCGAATGCGGACAAATTACCCAACATAGCTCCTTCCAGTAAGTTCGAAAACTCCAATCAACTCTTTTAAAATCACGGAAAACTGCACACTTCACCTGATAAAAAATCTAGATCCTAATAATGGCGCCGGAACTGACTTCATACCACCAAACTTTATTATAAGATGCGTAGACTCGTTGGTTAGACCGCTAACTATTATATTTAATAGATCTATTCATGAGGCCGTTTTCCCTTCTAAATGGAAAGATGCATACATCGTGCCTGTGCACAAGAAGGGCTCCAAATTGAACGTAGAACATTACCAACCAATTTCTATTTTAAACACGATCGGGAAAATGCTTGAAAAGATTGTGTTAATTATTAGTAGTAGTTAAGACATATATATTGTTAATTTACTATAGTTATAGGATTTGTATTAAATAAATAAAATAAAATAAAATTACAATTTTAGCAACATTCAATGAGCGTAGAGTTCATAATATTTATGTAGGTCCCATTAGCCTACCTCACCCCTATTTCCAAACATGGGTATTAAGTTTGATTCAGGTGTCAGATAAGTCTTTGTTATTATTTTTTGCGTAACATCATGAAAACTAGGTTATTGAGTAGTCAATAATATGCCTAATTTCTTCCAATTTCATCACAAAACATTACAGTTACGCTTGTGATGTGATGTTTTTGTGAGAACCTGAAATCTTGGGTCTGATACTTATTTCAGGGATCATAGGTGAAGCTGGTCTCTCTGGCTATTGCACGGAACATTGGCAGTCACACAAATCATTGGCCACCAAAGAGTCAGCCTGGCCAGCAGAATTGCCTCTTGAGATTTTTCATAGCGGGCAGTAATTGATCTCAAGCAGATTTGACATTTGCAAGATTTCTACATCTGCCATACATTTTTTTTTTCATTTTTTGACGTGCCAACGTCTTATAATTCGATTGAGCCGGCTGCACGCACGAAAAAACATGACTCATGCGGCGTTATCTCGCTCTGAGGCGTTCCATGTAAGGAAGTGCAAGCGAGAGCGCGGAACGAGCTACAAAGAGGCACAATCGGCCTTCGCGTTCGGCAGCGTTCGACATCCGTCTCTCTCCTACTTGAGTGAGCGATGCGTCTGCGTGGACAGCTGCTATGCTATAGCTATATATATTTTCTTAAGACGTTGTCACGTTCAACTATCGTCAGTAAACCGACTTTACATTTATTTTACTTTTTAAACTCCTATTGAGTTTTTTTTTGCGATTTTAACATTTTTGATGTTTTTGTGATGTGTTTTTTTATTTTAACATAACTTTTTGATGCGATTTTGCTGCATATTGAACCAGTGCCCAACACTGAAACTTCATGAGTCAAATCAATCACTGTACTGGGCAGTGGGCACGTCACTAGAAACTTGGCCGACCAAATTATCCGTTAACATTATTTACTCAATTAAATTTTGGGTTTTTTTGCTGTTGAACCATGAGACTCCTCTTCTTATTGTGTGATTTGACTGAAGGCACCACGCAGCTCCCACTCTGGGATAGATGTTTTCTTCAAAGCATATCAGTTTTCTTCATATTAATCACCACACTGATCAAAACCATGAGTTACCAGTTTGTAACCTATTTTGTTCTTCAAGTAAATTTTCATATTGTGAGTGTAACGTAGACAGCTTGCTTTTTAGTTTAGTATTATTACCTAATGCTTCCATCAATAACTTTTCATTGTCTTCCCGTTTACAAGTCGACTGGCTACACAATTCACTAGATAGTTTTAATTCTTTTAAAGCCAGTTTTAGTTGGGATTCTTCCTGGCGCGCTTGACGGGTCTGCATAGGGCTCCCCATTATAGATATGAATAAGTACCTAGGTATTATGTATCAATGTCAACAATAGGATAATTGTCAGCCAATTGAGGTTATACCAGCTAAGCCGAATTCGAAATGATTACGACTTACGTGATTTATTAGGTTGAAATTAGATTCCAGATATTATGTTTTCGCTTAGAATACAAATAAGCAGAAGCAAAACACTCTGAACCGAGAAAGCAATAGCGAAATTCAAACTTTGTAGCGATTTTATAACCGAAAAACAATTGGCCAGTTTGGGACAAATATGTACATATCACTCATACAAAATATTTAGTCACATGTGTGCTTGTGATTATTCTAGTAAATACAACTAAAATTGAAATCTTACTACATAAGAAAAAATAATAATAATAATTTTAAGAACCTATAATAAATCTCAGTCAACTGTCGACCTTAGTGTTTAAGCAGTTTAATAGTCGGTGTATTCGATCGCGCTAGGCGACCATTGCCAATGTCACATATCTATCATTCACTCACATTCATATCACATTACAATTTTATATCTTTTTTTGACTATAAGACTTAAGAAAAAAGAAAATTTCTTGTTAATAAATTTACAATTTATCTACATATTTGTTTGACACGACAGAGCGAGTCCAAAGCCCCGCCCTTGCTGACGCCCGCGCCTGCGCCTGCACTTGCGCCTGCGCCTGCGCCCGAGTTGACCCGACGCGAGGTGACGGAGATACGACGACACAACTTGCACGTGCGCACGCAGGCCTACCGAGCGATCAGGCGGCCGGGTCGAGGTCAGTACTCCTTCTTCTCATAATTAAGGCGCGTGTAACGGTAAAATTAGGAACTCGATTCGTTTCATAATTA
Organism: Argyresthia goedartella; assembly: GCA_949825045.1. Classification (NCBI taxonomy): domain Eukaryota; kingdom Metazoa; phylum Arthropoda; class Insecta; order Lepidoptera; family Argyresthiidae; genus Argyresthia; species Argyresthia goedartella. The sequence goes on from OX463810.1 coordinate 22,587,507, forward strand.
TTTTTTTGCACACAAATCATATAAAAAATCAAGAGTTACATGAACATAGTATACAGAGGCGAGCTTATCTCTAGTTCGTTGGGGTTGAAATTTTGAATATCAAAATCAAAAATCGCTGCGGCAGAACAGCTCAAGCAGGAATAAACACCAGAGTGAAAAAATGTTCGTTCAGATGAACCTTATTCAATGTACATACGAGTTACTGCCAGTTTGATTCGCTTACTTTTTCGACGCGTAATTATTTCTGCTTCCTACACTGTTCTAAAATTGTGTTTTTTGTTTATTTTACAAAAAAACATTGAATAATTTCGAATATACAGTTTGAAAATATTTTAAATACCCATTTTTGCCGCAAGAACCATTTCATTGTTCTTTTTAGATCCCAAGGAATAGAATTTATTTTTCACACCTTTCATTCGGAAATGTAAGTTTTGCTCCACGACGAGAGGGGAGCAAAATGCTACTTTTCTGTTCAAGCTACTTTTTTAATTTATTAATTGGCATGCAGCATTTACGCATTTTGCCAATTGAACACAGATTAAAATAATAGAATGTAATTATGAAATTACATTACAATCGACAACGATGACGTAGTCGATTAAAAACGAACATGGTTCAAGTTTTAACTTTAACAACGTTATATCAAAATTTAGGAATTTTTCGTAATATTTAAAAAAAATGTCACAATTAATTATATGTTTTACTGAAATCAAAACTATCGATGACTGTTATTGTGATATAATGAATATTGATATCCGAAACCATTGTAATATTCGATTCGATTATTTTTACACAATAGTAAAAGTACACAGGAATATTTTATCTGTGGTGACCTTTCCCTAATCCTTCACAATCCGTCATTATATAAAAAAAAATGTTTATGTTGTTCGATTACTGTAAAAGTGGTAAAAGTATAATACAAAGTATAGTTTTTTTTTAGAGCAATTTCAATTTTCCTCATAGTCAGTGTGAAAAGTTGTATGTGTCACTCAGGAGCAAAATTATTTTCGTCATGGGCGTTAACGCTTGAATCCTTCGTTACGCTCAGGATTCTAACTTAGTAGAATCCTTCCCTTTAGTCTGGACTCAATGTACCGCCCTCGCCGTAAATACATCATTTTGCTCCCTTGTGACACAAATAACTATTTGTATGGTTCCCATTGACATATTTTGTTTTCAAACATACTAGGAAAAGGATGTATTATATCATTATGTCCGGGATTCAACTCTCAAAAAACTATGGCCTTAAAAGTAGTTATTTACTCCCTTGGTAAACAATCTACTATTTCAGAATTTAGCAAGTGTAAATAGCGCTTTAACGATAGGCATTTGACAATACCAAGCATCTTAACCGCCTTTAACCTGTTTCGATGTTAATTTTCCAGTGCAAACACTGTGTTGTTTTTAAGTTAACAATTTCGTCTTCGAAATGGTCTTTCGTCGAAAGCAGTACTTAGGATTCACGCACTGAACCCATCACCGTCCTGTCCATCAATCCGATAATAACATGCAATTTCTCCTTCCAGATTTCTCGACACTCTTCGAACTGCTCAAGCAACTGAAAGGTGGTGTGGACGTTAAAAAAGTAGTGTTACGTGAAGTGATCGACGAGTCGCTAAGGTTCAAGCGGAAAGCGCTCGCGAAACTATTGGAAGACTTCCTAGTCGGACTTGAGAAGAACGGAAACAGTGCCTCAGTAAGCATTAAGCGGGAGCTGACTAACGCTCTGTACAGTAATAGTACTAATAACTACAGCTAGTGGTTCATGACAGCGCTGCCGGCCTGGAGCGAGCTATTCACGGGCTAACCGCGCTGTTGCAAAGTAGAGAGGCTTTAAACCTCTTGTGACACATCTCGGAATCGATGTTAGGTACCGACATATTGGGTAACGAAAAATTTATCATATGTGTCATCGACAGCTCGCTAATATTCGCCACTGTTACGTATGGGCATATAATTAGAAGTGATGCTCAGACGATGCCGATTTCGAGATGTTATACTGTAAGTACCGATTGCACCAAGCTTAGGGAAGGTTCTAATTAGGGAAATGCTGCTTTGGTGCTTGTCAGGTTTACAGGAGTTACTCAGCGATCGTGATAGGTTTTCCCAGTTGTGTCGCAGCGCTAAAGCTAAGCTACAGCTTAGCGCTATAGCTTACTCCAATGATAAATGTTTTATTGCGAGTAGAGCAAATCTCAACGTTAAACTACAAAAACTAGTGTTTTCTGTGCTAACTGACGGTTGAATGTGATCTCAATAGTATGTTAAGTTTAACACTGGCATATATCACAATATTGGGGTTCTCTGTTCATTCTGATTATAAATCATGGCCAGTTTTTGTTGACATTTGCTTCTCTACTGACAACTAAACCATTTCAGTGTTCACCTAACAATTTGTGCCGCCTGACAATAACAAATAGCCATTTACACATGGATATAGCAAATAAATAGGTGAATCAGAGTTTTTGGAGTTTAGTATTTGTGTCGATCAGTAGATCTGATTAATTCCATAGTTCCGTTCCCATAGTATTAACATAAGATACCAGTTCACCTGTCGCCCGCTCACTGCCTCACAAAAGTAGACTTTAGATAGATTATTGTTGTTGACTGTTTGGAAAGCGTGCATGCATTTATGTTATGCGGTAGGTGTCTGTGCCACAAAGGGAGAGACGAGTTACGAATCATGTTCTGTGATTGATTGATAATGTCGCATTTCTAATAGGTTAGTTCGTAGCTCGTCTGTGATATCAATTCTGGATTGCTATTCTATAATTGTTACTAAAACTGGTTTTACTTTACTCCCCTTCATATCACAGATGGCTGAAAGTTCACGACATTATGTCCTGTCAATTTCAGTTTAAGAGCAAGGAAGGATTAGGGTGGCTAAAAGTCCGTTTTGACTTGTTCCCCGACCGCTGCCGCTGGTCCGTTGATAACAAAATTCTCTAATTCACCTCAAAGAGGTGTTACCAAATTTTTATCGACTTTTAGCCACACTAGACTGCAAACTCGATGTCTTGCGTATTCTAGTTTCATTTACACATCATTAAAATAGAAGGATTTACAACGTGTTTTCTTAATTGGAGTTGATCAATGAAAGTTTTTAGATTGTTGATCAAATTGGACCAATTTACTTTGTCATTTTGTGTCATTTTGACGCACATTACAGGTTACTAAAGCAATATTATACACGTATGGCATAAACTAAGATGAAATCGCGAAATTTCTAAAATCTTATAAATTTAAGGTAACTTTGAAATATGAACCAAATGGTAATATAATTTCAAGGTCATGAGATTACTCTTATCGTTTTACACAAAATGACAGTAAAGCAGTGTCTTCAATTTATTGACTTGTAAATATTATTTGTAAAATGTTAGGCAATGTATTTTACCAATGAACAGTTCTTTGAGTAGGGTGCATTTATGCATCAGTCAATTGTATAGTGTATATATGTTTTTCATAAATAAATTATGATCCTTATTGGATTTTTACGTTTGTTTTTTATTGCATGATATCAATGAAGGTGCGATTAAATAGAAGCATATGTATTTAAGTCTACGGTTAACTTCATTCGCTTAGATACTGTCGCGTCGCCTCTTGTCAAAGTGACCTTGTCTGTATAAGGATAATAAGCACAGTTGCGTGCGGGTGTACGACAGTCTTAGCAAGTGGTGTTGACATTACCGACCTACTACATTTACTGTTACGGCCTTACTAATAAAAAAGTTATTCAAGGTTTAACTTATATAGTGTTTTGTCCTTTTCATACGTCGAGTAAATGTCAAATGTCAAAGCAAGACAAAACATTGTATGAGTCACACAGTGAATAACTTCTTTTAAGTGTTTTGTCCTTTTCATACGTCGAGTAAATGTCAAATGTCAAAGCAAGACAAAACATTGTATGAGTCACACAGTGAATAACTTCTTTTATTAGTAAGGCCGTTAGAGTTTAGGCCGGTCGGTCTTCGTTTCGTTTATTGCCGGAAGCATGCCTGGAATTCTTACTCATTTCGTATGCTTCCGGCAGAAACTATCAACAAGTTTAAAAAAGATACGTCAAAGTTAAACCTAACCCAAAGATAAGGAAACCTCATTGCATTACAAAATGATTTTCTGATTGTTGACATAAAGACATTAACCTTCTTATTCATAAAACTTATCAAACCTATGATAGCTAAAATGTGCTTTCTCCTTTTCTCAAAAAACACAAATTTCAAAGTGACAGACAAAGACAAACGAATTAAAACGGCATTATAGTTATAATAAGTTTATGAATAAAGCAGTAAGTATCTACTGAAAACTCAGTACAGAGATCAGTTTTTGTCATTTGCCCATATATCTATCTGATTCGATCAGGCAGTCGTCAGTAGATTAGACTTATGAGCATTGACTCTGAAAATTTTGAAGTGTGCGTGTGCTGTGAGTGACAAGTACCGGTAAAATGATAAACTACAGGCAAGCAATAAGTAGAAGTCATTATTAATGCTTCAGTAGGAATCTGCCGAAGGAGGTTCCAAGCTTCTAAAAGAAAGACTTTATACCGGTGGGCCTTCGGGTCCCTTTTTCACCCGTGGACCCACTGCCAGCGCTGTTGCAGTCTGGTGGGTCTACGGGCAAAGAAAAAACCCCGTGGAACCACGATTGGGTTTATCCGGTGGGACCAGTGGGCCTACGGGTTCCGTTTTTTTACCCGAGGACCACTGCCAGCGCTTTTGCAGTCTTGTGGGTCTACGGGCAAAAAAAACCCCGTGGAGCTACCAGTGGGTTTAGCCGGTGGGACCACGGGTCGCGGCCCGTTCTCACGAAGAACTTATAGTATATCTTGGAAAATATGCAGTTTACCTGAGATGTAGATAAGGTGAGTTGGGAAAAGGCCAGCTACGAGCGATGGCCACCCACCCACTTCGTCTCACGTTCTGCGATCTTTTGTTGATTCCTCCGGTCTTAAACGGTCTTGAGATAACTTTTCCACCGTTATACAACAAATGGCGGTGCTAGAAATAATTGGGTGCTTACCTATGAAATCGGCGAAATTTTCTTATAGATTCAGGAGTTCACAATTCGTGTAATTCAATTGCTATTTCCAGTTTTTTTTTATTGTTTAAAAGTTATGTGTTAGTTTTACGTCTATTTATTAATTTTTCTTTTCATTTTCAGTTTGACAACTAAAATTTAATCTTCAAAATCAGTGCCTCGCTAAATGTCATCCATTTTCATTTTCATGATAAGATTCGAAATATTTTTTGCGAGCTGACACTTTTCAAAAATTATATCAAACTTTCTGTTAGCCAAATGTTGTATCATCCATACACACAAAGTTATTAAAATTAGGTTGTGTCATTCCTAAAAAAATGCAAAAATGGATGTACAAAATTGATTAACTTCAATTTCTCCACACAAAACGTTGATTTCATAGGTACTTATATGATTACAAAATCGTCGATGAAAGGACACTTCATATTTCTGAAAACCAAGTCTGAAATGTTGGTCATCTCCGCAAAATAAAACAAGAGATTAGAACTTGAGTTTTGATGAGAACAATCTCTGATACAAAGTTACCTTTTTCTATTGCCATTTAGATTTAGCTCGATACTTCAGTTTTAATTGAACTACTATTATACCTCGCACCATGAATTAAGAGCGCTGGGCGACGTTGGCGGGAATTACTGCGCATATGTTACAGGTATTGAAAAGTGCTACTAAAACTAAAAGAACTACTGCGCATTAAAGGCCACCGCTCATAACTCGTGGCGCGAGTTATAATGGCTTATAGAACCGACGACGACGCCGCGCACTAGTTTTTTGCGCCATGCTTTGTTGCCGGCCGGCAACAACTCATGTAGTGCCTCGCCTGCGGTCACAGCGACTGCATCCCGAAATTGTGACCAAACAACCATTCAAAAGTGCCGGCTTGCGTGTTAAGAACTTAAAAAAAACCGGTCAAGTGCGAGTCTAAATCGCGCACGAAGGGTTCCGTACCACCGTTCAATGGAAGCGATGGTGTGGAGTGAATAGTTTGGATTTTACTCAGCAAAATATTGTTTACAAAGTTATGGGTGCGGTTACTTTCACACTCCATGTACGTATCCAGGTGCATCCATAAGTTTGTATGTGGTATTGAAAGAATTGTTGTATGGGAGCCCCCTTTAATATTTCTTTTATCCTGTTTTTTAGTATTTGTTGTTATAGCGGCAACATAAATACATAATCTGTGAAAATTTCAACTCTCTAGCTAGCTAGGTTCTTGAGATACAGCCTGGTGACAGACGGATGGACGGACGGACGGACGGACGGACGGACGGACGGACAGCGGAGTCTTAGTAATAGAGGGTCCCGTTTGGAACCCTTCGGGTACGGAACCCTAAAAATCAATCAACTACGAAGTAAAATAAAGTGGCATGACTAATCAACGGTAAGCAAAATATCAACTAAAAGCAATCAAAATTAATTTTGTACATTATTTTGTTCTGTAATTCCATTTCCAAATTCCAAATGCCAAATGTCTTTATTACTGTAGATATTTACATATACTTAGCAATCGTCATTTTTTGACGACCACTGTGGGAGAAGAAGGGCGTAGATACTCCCACAGATTGATTTTTAGATCTCTTTTAAAAATTTCTTCTCTTCTTATTATAATTAATAAGCAGGAATAAATAATTACAAAATTATTTACAGTAAGGTCTGTGTTGAGCCAGATTAACCCCATACAGTCCCGTCATTTAAGTAATCTTAAACATAGTAATATCCTTTTTTCGACAAAGTCGCATTAACATGGTTTTTAAATTGCTAAAATGGATTTTTTAAGATCTCCAGAGGTATCTTGTTTCAGTAGAGAATGCATTGACCCTTGAAAGAATTGCTAACCTTCGCGAGTCTAAACCGGGGCGCAAGTAGTCTGTGATTATTTCTTAGGTTAACATTACAGCTATCTTGCGTACATACATTATATTTTCGAAAATAAATTGACTAGCTACAATTAGAATATCAATTTCTTTAAAAAGCACTCTTAAGGAGTCTGTGCGTTTCAAATTATAAATTGCTCGAATAGCTCTGTTCTGTAAAATAAAAATAGTTTGAATATCCGCTGCTTTCCCCCACAACAAGATACCATAGGACATGACACTATGAAAGTAACTAAAATATACTAGCCTAGATGTAGCCACAACCGTGTTTTGTTCCTTGCAGCGTAAGCCGCAGAACTTAATTTACCAGCAAATTTATCTATGTGGGGTCCCCACTGCAATTTGCTATCAATGGTTATTCCAAGAAACTTCGTGTCATTTATTAATTGTAACGTGCTGCTGTTCAACACTAAACTGGTCTCAACTTGCCTGACATTTGGAAGTGAGAATTTGATAGATTTGGTTTTACCAGCATTTAACAATAAATTATTAACTGTGAACCAATTCAAGGTTAAAGATAATTTCAAGATAAAAAAGCTCCATTAACATCTTCAAAATCCTCTTTTTGTCTTTCAATTTTGAAGACCAGTGAAGTATCATCAGCAAACAACACTATGTCAGTAAATTTCTCTACCATAAAAGGCAGATCGTTAATATATACCAGGGATAAGAAAGGGCCTAATATCCACCCGCGTCTACGTCGGTCAGCACCGCCGCCGCCTCGCCTGTGGGTAGACAGCGTACATCTGGCTCTGACGGCGTTGTCCCACCAACACAACAGCCTGCCGCCGCGGTCAACATAAGGCGTACTGAGGAATCTGTTCCGTTAACTACCGCCACACGGCCGCTATCAGGTGATGAAACGGCACAAGACTGTGATTGGACAATAGTGAATAGGCGAGCCCGCCATCGGCCATCCAATGTAGTTAAAGGGGCAACTGCTCCTGGCTCCACAATACTGGAGGCAGCGGAAAGAAAATCCTTCCTACATCTCTATTTTATTAAGGCTGGGACTGGAGTTGATAAGATAAAGGAGCACCTTAAATCTATCTGTCCGACAGATAATTGCTCAGTCGAGGCGTTAAAACCGAGTGGAGACTACGCCTCTTTCAAGCTGGGAGTCCCGGCTAAGAATGTAGCCGAGTATATGTCTGTCAACCACTGGGCTGAGGATGTGCACATAAAACCGTGGCAGAGTGGATTTCGTTGGCCTCAAGAGAAATCCAACTCGCAATAAGCCTAGAAAATTTAAGTATGCAGTATCGATTGTTTACCAGAACACTAGAGGACTGCGGACAAAACTCAAAAGTTTCTATACACCTGTGCTAGCAGCTGACGCGAACTTAATAGCGGTTACTGAATCGGGATTAAATAAATCCATACACGACGGGGAACTAGTGCCAGATGGATACACAATACTGCGTAGTGATAGAATGGATGGACGCAAACATGGAGGTGCTTTACTTATAGCGATACCTGAATTGGATCTGCGAAGAGTTGAGTTTCTAGAGACTAACTTAGACGAGGCTTCATTTGAGTTAGTTTGTGCGGCAGTACTTCGTGAAAAGAAGGATTTGTTTATGTGCTGTGTGGTTTACATTCCGCCGAAATCTAACTACAACGATTATTTGCAAATGTTTAATTGGAAAGTGTAATTGTCAAGCATAAAAATGTTCTATTCATAGGTGATTTTAATTTATATTCTGCATCAGTTGAGGTAAAGAATTATTTTGAACATTTTGTAGCATTCTGTGAACTCCAACAAAGAAATTTAATCTGAATTGCCATGATAGACAATTAGATCTAGTTCTCACTACATTACAGGAAAGTGAAGTGTGTGTGACCCTAAGGTCACTAAAGACAGAGTCCCTAGTACCGGAGGTTGACCCGCAGCATCCGCCTCTCGCCATTGGTACCACATTCAGCGTGGGTCCGGGTGCTACTCGCGATGCCGCTACAGAGTCATCACAGGCACAGTCGGATCATGCTGACGACATACCTCAGTGGAATTTTCGTAGGGCCGATTTCATTTCCCTGTATAAAATGATTAGAGACAGTCGACTGGACCCCTCTTTATGCATCATTGAATGTAGAAGAGGCTATCCAGTGTTTTTACAAAATTCGTTAATAGATAAATTGTGTTGTTTCGATTCGTTAATAGATAAACAAAGGTGTGGACCTCGACTCCCTTAAATCCGATGCCTCATCTGTTGATTGGAACTCTGTCATGAATTGTGAGACCGTTGATGACAAAATCCTGAAGTTCAACTCAATTGTCCTTGGGCTTTTCGACAAGCACGCACCAATGAAAAAAGTCAGGGTCAAACATCTTCCTGCCCCGTTTCTTACCGACGCCATCAAGCGTTTAATGGCAAAAAGAAACCGTGCAAAAGGGCAATATAAGAGGGACCCGACCAACGACAATCTCCTAGCTTTTAAACGCCTCCGTAACCTGTGCAACCGCATGTGCCGCGATGCCAAGCGACGCCACATCCATGAGCGTATAGAGATTTACACTCCAGCTCAGGTATGGAAGTTCCTTAAAACCATCGGTGTTGGCAAGTCCCAGGAATCTACTTCAGGTAATGTCGATCTCAACGGTCTCAACCAGTTTTTTTCTTCTCCTCCCGTCGTGATGGACCCTACCACTAAGGAGGCAACCCTTCATTGTCTACGGTCGAGGGCTGCAGTCCGCACCTCACCGTTTAACTTTAAGCTTGTCGGAATCGGTGCAGTTAGAAAGGCAGTGCTAGCTATCACATCGAAAGCTGCTGGTGGCGACAACGTCAGCTATCAGATGATCCACAGCGTCCTTGAGGAGTTGCTTCCTCCAATTACTCACATCATCAACTTCTCTCTATCGGTGAGCTCCTTTCCTAGTCTGTGGAAGAAAGCACTCGTTATCCCACTGCCAAAAAAATCCAATCCCTCCTCCTTCAAAGATTATAGGCCCATATCTATCCTACCCATTCTCTCCAAAGTCCTTGAATCCAGAGTCCACTCCCAACTCTCCTCCTACCTTTCATCAAACAAACTTTTCAATCCTTTCCAATCTGGGTTCAGACCAGGCCATAGTACTACCAAGGCACTCTTAAAAGTCAGCGATGACATACAGCTAGCCATGGATCAGAAGTTGGTCACGGTCCTAGCCCTGCTTGACTTCAGCAATGCCTTTAACTGTGTCGATTTTGACATCCTGGTCGCTATATTGAGCTCTCTGAATGTCTGCGTCCATGCTGCTAACTGGTTCCACTCATACCTGAGAGGTCGTCAGCAACGCATTAAATCTGAAGAGACCGAAACTCAATGGTGTGATCTTTCCTCAGGAGTGCCTCAAGGTGGTATTCTCTCTCCTCTTCTATTTTCAGTCTTCATCAACTCTATCTCCGACGTTATCTCTTCTTCGTATCATCTTTACGCAGATGATCTCCAAATTTATCGCCACTTTTGCCCCTGCGAAGTAGCTTCAACCTTGGAGGCACTGAATGCTGACCTCGAGAATGTGAAAGACTGGGCCTTATCATACGGGCTGTTGGTAAACCCGACCAAATCACAAGCCATGCTTTTAGGAACCAGGCACACGCTTTCCTTGATACAAAAACTTATTGTTCCCGTGTCATACAATGGTATCACAATAGAGTATATCGATCAGGCGAAAAACCTTGGGGTTATTTTTGACAACCTGCTGTCTTGGTCTCCACATGTCAGCGAGGTCAGCAGACGGGTCTTTGCGTCTTTTCACTCCCTCAGGCGTTTGCAGTACTTCTTGCCACGGCAGACCAAAATCACCCTTGCTCAGTCCCTTCTCCTGCCACTAATCGACTACGCCGATGTCTGTTGGGCGAGCGCGAACGAAGATTTACTGAACAAACTCGAACGACTTCAGAATCTTGGGATTCGGTTTATCTTCGGGTTGCGCAAATTCGACCATGTTTCTCAATATCGCAAAGAGTTGGGTTGGCTTCCAATTCGTCGTCGCCGAGACACTCATATTCTCTCTTATCTTTTCAATATATTGAAAAATCCGCGCTATCCCAGCTACCTTCGAGACCGCTTTGAGTATCTCTTTTCAGGAGATCGGCACCGGAGATCCCACACGGTCTCACTCTTAGCCACTCCAAGGCATAGCACCTCGGCATATGAGCATTCATTCAGGCTGCAGGCGGTTCGACTGTGGAACGCACCACCTAGCACTATAAGAGACTGTCCCTCTCTTGTCTCTTTCAAAAACCGGGTAAAAGAGCACTTCCTTTCTCTTTCGTGAGAGTTATATATAGTATGTATATCATTATAATATATAAACTATATGTATGTTTTGTATTTAGTAGTCTGGTATGTAAGTATTTTATTTTCCGTATTTTCTATTATATATGTATTTTAGTATAGATTAGATATTAGATATTGTACACTGCCTACCCTTTCATGATACATTTCGCTTTCATGCCTTGGTTTGCTGGAAGAAATCTCTTTTTAGAGATAAGCTCGCCTTTGTACATATGATTTCTCCTAATGTAACCTTTTAAATTTAATATGTGTGTGTGCAATAAAGAATTATGAATTATGAATAAATGCGCTCCCAGGAAAATACCTATTTCTGGAATTCGGTCCCAGTATTGCTATCCCAATTGGTACTCAGTCGACTTGATACGCGACATACGGACGAAAGCATACCTGCACAAAAAATATAAGCAGAGTAAGTCCCAGGATGATTATAAAATGTTTTCTGAAACTAGGGTTCATGTTAAGACTACTAGGTGATATAGATAGGGTGGTGGAGTGGAGTCACCGTAGTAAACTCTACTTCAATGTGTCAAAGTGTGCGATGATGACCTACAGCCGCGCTCACGAGCCTCTCCGCCACCGGTACTCTGTGGATGGTGTAGAGATGGCACGGAGTTCTGAAATTAAGGATCTGGGGGTTTTAATGAAGTCAGACTTGGCGTTTCGGGATCTCATTAGTACTATATGCAAACAAGCTTTCAAAAAATTAGGTTTTATTCTTAGACAGGCGAGTAAGTTTAAAAGTATCGAGGTGGTAAAAGTTTTGTATAATACCTTGGTTCGGAGTAAACTTGAAAGCAATGCAATCATCTGGCATCCACATGAAACTAAATATAGCCAAATGCTGGAGAAGATACAAAATCGTTTCTTGAAGTATTTATATTTGAAGCGGTACGGGGTCTATCCTTGTTACCCAATTATGTATCCGAGCCTGTTCGTGATGGGCATGGTTGGATACAATGAGGTGGAAGTGAGGAGGGGCCTCGCATTAGCGACCTATTTGCTAAAAGTGCTGCGAGGGAAGCTGCACAACCCCCAGATACTACAGTTGTTAGGGCTTCGTGTACCTGACACATACCTGAGAGCAAGGCGTCACTCCTTGTTCTGCGTGCCGATGGCACGAACAAGCATGCTGCGGGAGGCACCGGTGGTGCGGGCTCTGGCTCTATTGAATCAAGTGACGGGCAGGACTAACATTGACCTGTTTTGTTGTTCAATGTTGGAGTTCACAAGGGCAGTCACTTTTTGTTTGTGCTATTGAATTAATTGTTTTTGTTAATTAATTATTTTTGTTATTATATTTCTAATTGAATTGAATTTTAATATATATTTTTAAGGTGTGTGTTCTATAAGTATCCCGGATATTGCAGAACGGTTTGGGTATATATACCTGTAATGTTGTGCAATATTATGATAAAAAAAAAAATGGAACCTTGTGGAACACCAATTTTTACTCCCGATCCATCAGATTTAACACCTTTTACTTCTGCCTGTTGAATTCTATTGCTTAGGTATGATCTTAGTAGATCCAACGCTTTATTTCTAACTCCGTAATGATTTAATTTCATTAGTAGCGTATCATGATCAACACAATCAAATGCCTTCGACAGATCGCAAAAAACTCCGATAGCAACCTGTGGAAGGATCACCCTTGTCTCCCGACTTGAACTGAGGTATCAGTTTACTGTGTTTCATGAGGTCTGGGAAAGCTCCATCGTTAACACATTCATTAACCTGTCCGAAACCCGGCCGCCCGGCGCCAATCAGGTCTAATCCCAGGCATACATGAGCCCGCGCGGTGCGCGCGACTTGACTGACATATCAAGTGATTATGTCTGAATGGTAACTCTTAGAACTATGAGAGTTGTACATCTGAGTAGCTAATGAAACCCTCCCTTACTCAATGCGAAGAAAATGTCACTGTGACCTTAGTTTATTTTTGTACCGACATCAGAATCACAGACTTCTAATAAAATGCTCCCTCTCGTCACAAATGTGGTCGACATGAGTAAAACACAACAAAATACACATTTTGTTTGATACTTTCGTAATCTACACAAGATTACCTTTTGAAAACAATAACAACATTAGTATGTTCTGATAGAAATTTTTCAATATTTCAGCGTTCGAAGATTTCATGTAATACCGGTCGCAGTGCGCAAATCATACAAATCTTGTGAAATTCCTTGTGAAGAGATTAGAGCACCTAGCGTTATATTTCTTAGATTCTACGATAGGTTAGTTGTTGAATAAGAGGAATACAAGTAGCATTTACCACTAAATCATAAATAATTTGTGTGAGTAGGACATATGTCGCATGAAAGCATAAAAATGGGTATGAATCAACACTTTGTATTGTCTAAGATTAGGCAATATGTGATTCCTATCAATCTAGAATTAGCCATTCTAAGTAGTAGACAAACTAGGTTTTCTAACAGTGTATCTTTTTACACACTAAAACCTTGCCAATACGATTACAATTGGCTAATTCATTCCGGTCTAAAAAAAAAGTATCGAGTGCGTGACGGTACGCTTGGGTCAATAGTGTTTGTTTACGTTGACGTGTCGGTACGGTTGGGTCACGCAGAGGTTAAATATATAAGGTGTATAACTAAAGCTATAACAAGTATTATTGAACCAATGACTTTGACTGATATACCCCACAGTTCTTCAGTATTTTTTAAGATAAGTAATCAATACGTTTTGACAATATCCTGGGGATATACATGATACAATCTACATTACTGATGCTAGTGCTGTTTTTTAACTAAGTCTCTGCTTCATATGGAGATGAATTTAGACGCTCTGTTGTGAGTAAGGGTAAATTGGTGAAGAATGTTTCAAAAGCTCGAGCTACGTCAGCGTTGGATTTAACATTATCACCTATCTTTAAGCAGAAATCATTGTCCCTTGGTATAACTTTGCCAGTTTCACGGTTTATGATTTGCCAAACAGTTTTAATTCTATTATTTGAATTTTGTATTTTTCTATTAATGTGTAAAGTTTTTGCAGTTCTACAAACCAACCTGAATGTTTTGGAATATTTTTTAACATAGTCATGAAATTTTATATCAAAGTTATAGGTTTTTTGTTCATAAAGGTCATACAAGATAGCTCTACTTTTACGAATTCCAAATGTTGCCCAGCAGTAAATTTAGATTTACCATTGTTGGCACTGACTGCTTTAATTTAAAAACTATTGAATTCAGTTTGAATAATGTTGAAGAAGTCAGAATTGATTTTGTTCGGGTTCTGTTCATCAAAATCCGGTATCAGATTTATATCTAAGTTTTTCATATACGTCTCTAGTCTATGGGATGTGATAGGCCTATAAAATGATGGATTAGTCTTATTTTTACTATCAATTGGGAATGAAACTGTTTGACCACTGTGATCGGATGGTAAACAGTTAATTACATTTTTACTTGTGAATTCACAGTCACAAAAAATGTTATCTAAGCAAGTTTGCCTGGTAAGTGTAAATCTAGTCGGCTCTAGAAATACATGACATAAATAAATGATTTAAACAGAGTTATTAATCGTCGTTTCATTGTTTTATCTACAAGCAAATCTAAATTAAGATCGCCACAAATAATTAACTTTTTTCTGTTATTACAATTTTTAATGAGGGCTTCCTCCATAATTTTCTCGAATATTTCAAAATTTCCATGGCCTTTTTCATCACTCGGAGGTCTGTAGACACAAACAATAATATGGCTATCCAACTCAACACAGGATACCTCTATTTGTCTTTCTACAGTAAGTGCAAGAATATCTTTCCGTTGTTTCACCTTAATATTATTTTTTACTAAGATTAAAGAACCACCTCTATCAGCAGTCTTTCAATTGTAACAACTGACAATTTTGTAATTATTTATGTTAAAAGACATCATATTTTCCTTTAACCAGTGTGCTGTTATACAAATAATAACATCAGTGTCAGAATTTGTAAGAAATAATATCTAATACAGTTTCTTTGCCAGGTAGCCCTTGCATGTTTTGATGGGTAATATTTAAGTGGGGCGTACCCTTTGTCTGAATATTATTTAATATTGGGATATTATTACACTTTTTCGACTTATTTAATTCAGGCAAAGATATTATACATTTTTGATCACCTACGCTTGCTTGATATATTTAGTGGCATATGATGCTAGAGATTTCCTCTATTGTCTTATGAACTAATTTAAATTACTTGGAATGTCTTCCAATATCCCTTGTCTGTGCTAAATAGAAGCAGTCAGGTTAGCCAAATTCTTGGCTGTAATATAAAAAAACCGGTCAAGTGCGAGTCTAAATCGCGCACGAAGGGTTCCGTACCACCATTCAATGGAAGCGATGGTGTGGAGTGGATAGTTTGGATTTTACACAGCAAAATATTGTTTACAAAGTTATTGGTTACTTTTACACTCCATGTACGTAACCAGGTGCATCCATAAGTTTGTATGTGGTATTGTTGTATGGGAGCCCCCTTAAATATTTATTTTATCCTGTTTTTTAGTATTTGTTGTTATAGCGGCAACAGAAATACATAATCTGTGAAAATTTCAACTCTCTAGCTAGCTAGGTTCTTGAGATACAGCCTGGTGACAGACGGACGGACGTTAAGGTCAATCAGATGAATCAAACTTTATTATATGACATTGTATGTAATGTCACATTTAGTTTATGTCTAAGTTCTTTTTCAGCTTGTGGCAAGCTTTTACTGTATGGGAATGTAAACATCACAATTTTATTAACATTCAGTGGGCAAAGTGTTTCAAAATATTTAATTAGTTTAATTTAATTAAGTAGTAAAGTAGTCCCATTTGTTTACCTCACCCCTATTTCCAAACATGAGTATTAAATTTGATTCAGATGTCAAATCAAGTGTTTTTGTTATTTTTTTCTTAATCATGAAAACTGGAGTTTGGTAAACAGTTATTTATGACTGAGTGTCCCAATTTATTCAAGAATAAGCCGAAGTTTCTTCCAATTTCATCACAACTTGTGCTTTCAGCAGAAATTGTGATTTCAGAGAATCACAATTTCTGGCCAAAATTTTTGGCCTGAAACACCACTGGTGCCAAGAAACCACACGGGTCATAAAGCCGCGCTATATTTCACAAAACAGCGCGTTTCGTGGAAGCGTTTCTCATTTGTGAGACCCGACAGACAAGAATGTCAGACTCTGAATTCCACTCGATCCCTAAAACTTTATAAATATTATCGCCTTGTTACTCAAAACGATAAGGTGATTCACAGGGATCTAAAGGTAGGGACTCTAAGAATTCCTTGGAATTCCTAGACCACCATTATGACCATGTTTTTTTTTCTAAGTATGAGTCCTCCTTTGGATAAGATATCCTGGATTTCCTTTTGAATAGCTTTTTCTGTATTCAGGATGTCTGCTCCGCTAACCATGTCATCCACAAACGCGAGTGCTCGAAAAAAAAAGAAGTACTCGAGAAGCCTTTAGTGTTGCTCCGAGTTGAGGCATGCAAGTTGGTGGATGCCGGGGATCGCCTGGAAAGCCGAGCTAGTCACGCCATAGGTGACCGTGGTCTGCTCATACTGCTTCAGCCTATCATTCGGATCCTCCCGCTAGAAAATAGTTTGGTATTTGCAATCAGGGTCTGCTACTCGAATCTACCGGTACATCTGATTGATGTGACATGTGAATACGATACCGTGAATTCTGAACCTTTAGATGATATCCTCAATGTTCTGCTATAATTTCCTCGCCACACATGAGAACCTGATTTAAAGATACCCCTGAGGAACTAAGGGCTGATGCGTCATCGGCAGTTGAACGATGAAACGACCTGTCTTGTCTCTCCTATGAGTTTCACTAAAATGTTTCTCGCACTGAAGGTCTTCAGGGTCGCGAAAAGTTTTATTGGGAGATTCCTCTGCTTCCCAAAACCTGGTCAGAGCGTGATCAAGTTCCATTGCTCAGTGAAGTGAGACGATATTGGCATTTGAGTAAAATGCTGCTGGTGTTCTGCCAATAATTATCGGCTAAAACAAGACGATGGCAATGGCTCAAAACTTGAGTATTGACTTGAGCTGATGTTAAGTTAACTACCAGTAATCCTTTTCAAAATTATGAAATTTGATGAAAGAGAATGTTGATTTTCCTTGTGAAGTGATTGTATACTGAACTCTACAGTACCTACCATGTCTGCTGGGCACCTAAGCCCAATAAAGCTGTTGATGATCTCGGACACTTGAGTTTTAACTGTTGGGTAAGGCTTTTGGTGATGACCGAAAATTGCGACCAACTGTTTTGAGAGTACGAGCTTGGTGGAAATGTCCATCAGCATCGTGAATGTTCACCATTGCGATTCCCAACAGTATTATGGACTTGAAGCCGGCACCATGTAATGATTGAACGGTGTTTGTGTGAGAAGAGAGACTGGACAATGACGGTTCTGATGAAGCTTGTTGGCTGTTGGTGTTACTTGAGACCGGTATGCATATTTTACTATGATATTTGGAACTGCAACGTCGGCAAACACTCCTGGATATGCATCTGGATATGTGATGAATGAATTTATGCCATACTTCCAGCACTAAGGGAAACACCAGAAATCTAAAACAAGACATTAGTCATTTATTCTGACAGCTTTAAATGCATTTAGGCAACCAATGAATTAATCTGCACTAGACAAAGAGTGTAAGGAAGAACATAACATATAGGAAGAATATGGGAAGAAATAATTATCGCATGGGTCCGCGGTCATGAAGGGGTTCACGGTAACGAAAAAGCAGATAGGCTGGCAAGAAACGGCGCTGATGAGCGTTTTGTTGGACCAGAACCAAGATTACCTGTATCAGCGACTGTCACAAAAAATATCTTCAACATGACATGCGAGATACAAATATAGAGTGGAAGAACACCGAAGACTGTAGGCAGTCTAAGATGTTTATCTTAGGAAATATCTCAAAAGGGCTAAGTATTTGCTTAATCTCATTAGGGAAAATTTAGCAATACTGGTAGTTGTGGTGACAGGTCACTGCGAACTAAATAGACACTTATCATTATTAAGGCTCATACAGGACCCATCATGCCCTCACTGTGGCTTGGAGAAAAGTAGCCAGTACTTCTTGGAAGAATGCGTAATGCATGATGGCAAACACTAAGGATGGATATCATTAAAGTAGATGGCTTGTCATACTTAAAACGCGGCGGCTCTGTGTAGCGTGTTGCGCCCCTCCCTCAAATATGGCGAAGGGTGTGATGGCTGATGGCTAACACGTGAACGAGTGCTGCTTGGGGGGACTGGTCCAGTCCGGTTTCTCATGCGACGCACAACACGGGTTCAGGAGTCGTCGCTTATTGACATTGAGTAACGACCAACTAACTGACATTGGTCGAGATTGTCTCGGAGAGCATGGACCAGGGATATCAGGTGGACGTCGCCTATCTGGACTTCCGTAAGGCGTTCGATAGAGTCGATAACGACTTTCTGATGAAAAAAATATTTGCCATTGGATTTGCCCCTCGGCTATTGGTCTTCTTCGCTGACTACCTGAAGAACCGCCAACAATATGTGCGTCATGGCTGTTTTGGGTCCCAGCCGTACCACACACGGTCGGGTGTTAGTCAGGCGTTGTTATTTCTCATCATGATAAATGACCTGGTAGCAGAGATAAAACAAGCCAAATACCTCCTATACGCGGACGATCTAAAACTGATACTTCCCGTGAAGTCAGAGGACGATTGTCGGCTACTGCAGGAAGACACCGTGCATTGTGGAGTGTAAACAACAAACACCTTTTCAATATTGAGACGTGTTGTTTCATGTCCTTCACGCGCTCTCCTCGGCCTATTCGCGTGGCGTACACACTCGGCACGGAGTCTATGACTCGAGTGTATTTGATGTAGGACCTCGGTGTTACGTTCGATCCTAAACTTACATTCCATTAGCACATGAGCACCTTGGCCATGGAATGCTTTAAAAGATTAGGGTTCGTGATACGGAATAGTAAGGGATTCCAGAATTTGGGTGTGGTCCAGCTACTTTACACGGCCCTAGTGAAAACCAAACTTGAATCTAGCTCGGTTGTTTGGAATCCACATGAAAGCTCATACGTCCTTATGCTCGAGAAGGTACAAAAAGCTTTCCTACGATACCTATACAAAAGGAAATTTGGATACTACCCTTAGCTATATCCAACCGCTTTTATATTGGGTATGCTTGGATATAATTCACTAGAGGTGCGACGTACGACGTGCTTGTGACTAAATGTTGCGAGGCGACAGTGACTGCGCAGCCTTTGTCAGTACGGTATGCGCGCTATTCGTTCCTGACAATTTTATACGCGCGCGCAGGCACCATCAGCTTGCGGGCGGCACGCACCGCACGGTAGCGCACCGGCAGTCTCCGCTAGTGCGGGCGCGAGACAGCCTCAACTCACTGCTGCCACAGCACTAATTAATGATCAGTTTGGTGATGCATGGAGGGACATAGTGCGCAAATGTGGCAGGTTCTGTGAGTTGGATGCATGATTGTGTTGTCACCGAATTATTGAACTTTCAGAATGGAATGTATATAATGGTAATTGAATTGAACTGACTTTGTATTTATATTTTTGTAATTTGTAATTGTAATTATTACGTAAATATTTCGTGTATCTTATATATTTGTGTCGATTTGGAATTTTCTGTAAGGGCACAAATAATAATCAATGTAAAAAAAATATGTTCATTACTTATCTTTGTTCTTATTTATTTATTTTGTTAGAATGTTATTTTGAGACATAATGTTAGCACTTATGGATACCATGTCAGATTTTTTTTTGTTTATTGTACATAGTATATAAACAAAAAGAAATGGCGAAAATTTAAAAAAATATATCCCCGTATAGTTTCTTGGTGCTAACTTCTCTGACGGGCGTATTTACGAAGCACTGGTAGAGTTTATGGAGTCTCTTTTTCTTGTGCGAGATTCAGCCATGAAATACCACTTGAAAGGGAGATTTCCTTTTTCAAACTCAAACTTTATTTTTGCCTATTTGCAATAAAAAAAATGAGTTTGAGTAGTTTGAGTTTAAAGTTTAGCGACATCCTAGAATTCATTAAGCGAACAAGATGATTTGAAGAGGGACATCTGTTGAGCCAACAGTAACTAGTGCCCAAACACTGGGAATTGGGCGAAATAGTCACAATAGCGGACCGATCACCCGCCCTGTGATTCAGCGGGCGTCCCACCTCATCATCATTATCATATGAGTAATAATAACATCTGTCTACTAAAATATGATTTTCTCCGTCAGAAAATTTAGGCTATTTCAAGAGACTGATTTGAATATTTCGAGTAATGAAAGTCTGATTATTTAGTAATAATTTTAAAATAACACTCCTCGTAGCGTCACTTGCTCACGGTTTTGGAACATCTTACATGAGGGTGGTTATTTCCGAATAAGAAACAAAACTACTGTAATAATGACCGATCACCCGACTGGGGTTCAGCGGGCGTTCCACCTCATCATCAATGATGATGATGAGGTGGAACGCAACGATAATGATGACATTATCAAGGTTTATTATAATCTGTTGTTGAAGTCTTGGGTTATGATATATTATAATAAGAATAAAATATTAACCACAGTAAATCATACTGAGTACAATTACCTAGTTAAATAAAAGTTATCATCGAGACAAAAAGTTACATAACAATATGTCATTTTTTAAATTGGAATACTATATTTTTACCTAGGTATTATTTTCTAAATAAAATAAATAATATTGAGTTGTTCAAACAATCAACTTAAATTAAATTATGTTATAACCTTCGCCTAAGCCTTAGTCGATGAGTCATTATTCTAAGGTTATAATGTTATGAAATAAAAATGGAGAAATAGCCGACATAAAATTTTAAAGTATTTATTTCAATATTTATCATTGACACAAATGTATATAGTACAGTACACACACAGGAATGTTAATAAGTGACACACTTCTAATAAGCTTTCCATTTCGTTATAATTAAGACCCAGAAGAGCTCCGTGGTCTAGCGGGTTTCACGCTTGCTTCTCACACAGGAGATGCAGGTTCGATTCCTGACCATGTACCAATAAGATATTTATCTTAAGTACATTATCGGACGTTCAGTGTTTCGGATGGTACGTTAAGCTGTGGGTCCCGGCTACTATCGCTACGTGCGTGGTAGTGGTCGTTAAACCCCTCCATCAACCCGCACTGAGCCAGCGTGGTGGAGTATTTTATTTATTTATTTTATTTTATTGTAATATAGCTTGATCTTACTCGTATACGAGTAAAGGCCCGTGCCCCTCGGTGGGGACATTAATGTGCTACATTATAAGACCTAGAAGCTATCTTTTTATGGTATATGTATTTAAATTGATACTGATTCTCGCAATTCGCTTACTACAACTGGTACTACACAGTTCTAGCGTAGCGAGTTTGCGAGAGATTTTTATGGTAACGTCAGAATTAGCGGTAGCTATATTGGTTTTAATGAAGTTATTTGGCAGATAGCAGTAAAAGCTATCCACGCGGCACTCAGACACAGAGAAACTTGGCGCAACCAGTATCTAACGTAACTGTCTTATTGAATGGAAGTCTTTTGAAAGGGCTGCAACAACGCAGATAATGATAGCTACGGATTGTTAGCAATGAAGGTGGGGGACTTGCATTCGGTAGCAAGGTGCGGGGCCCACTCCTCTTGGACGTGGTCTTCTCCAGATGTTCATAACAAGAAAACGAATGAGTGATAGTTAGGGTATTCAACCCTACCAAGCAACCCCAATGTTTTTCTCTACGGGACAAGATTGTTTGTTCGGTTTAGCGGCAGAATATGCATAGCACAAACATTCTGCGGCTAAACGCGTGCATCTTCCGAAATTTTGCTCAAAACATCTTTGAAGCACACTGTCTAATCGTTATTTTGGAAACTGGAGATAAGTATTTTTTCTTCAAAGAATACCTACATTATAGTTTCATGGCTTGCTGGGTTTCACAACATACATCAAGGAAAAGATTAAGTAAAATCCTATTAAGTATTTCTCAGAAGTAGTTTAGTTAGTAGTTTTTAGCGTTCCGTACCCGAAGCGTGCTAACCGGACCCTATTACTTAGTCTCTGCTGGGCGAAACCGTTTAATTTTCACTTAATGTATATGTCACTTAAGATAGTCAAAACCGTTAGTTTATCACTAACGAGTTATTTTATCAACAATCGACAAGTAATAAACCAGACCGACAGGGTTTAGAATTTACGTTTCTTTTGTTCTTACATGTCAACCTAACACGAAGACTATTCGGGGGCTTCGCTGCGCTCGCCCCCTCTAGTCTTCACCTAAGCTTCCGCGGTGTTTGCCCAGGTATTTCGTTTGCAATTAAAGTTTAAACCAGTTTACTATTTAACAGTTTTGACCGTTAGTTTATCAACTAACGCGTCATATAGTAAGCAGTACGCTACAGTTTACTATCTGTCGATAGTTGACCAGCTAACGAGAAAAAAAACGTTTATCAACTAACGGTTTTGACAATCTTACGGTGACATATATATCTGTTAGCGCTAGAGCAATAAATAATGAACTACACGCAATTTAAAAAGTTCGTACAAGAGACGTAGTTTATTTTGCGTTTTTTCTTGTACGATGGAACGGAACCCTTCGTGATTGAGTCCGACTCGTACGTTGTCGATTAGCCACGATTTAAAAGCCTACCCGAGACTTTCCGAAACAAAAGGGGACAGCGGTACGGAACTTCAATAAAAGGTAATCCCGAATCACGTTTTTTCGGGAGAAAACACCGATAACTTTTACACTCTTGTCCATCGCTTCCCATGGTCAAGGAATATTTATTGCGCCCTGGAGATTTATTTACATTTATGCCCATTCCCCTATCTAAATTACGTGCTTTATAGCCGTTTTGTCGGGTCAATGTGGATTTTATTGCGTCACATGATTCGTCGTTTATTTGAGGACTACTTTTTCGAGTCGCCCGCATCATTGGCAAAAGTCAGCGTAATGGATGAAGATTACAAATAACATCTTGTATCTTTTGTAAGGATAGGTCCGGTTTCTCGTCGTTGTCGTAAGATATATTTCAGTTCTGCTTGACTTAGCACAGAGCAGGTAAGTTTTGCATTGTTATACTTCGATCTGAAGGTACAGTTATCATGAGATATATATGAGCACGGAAGCTACTCAAAAACTCTTACATACAAAAAAAAAACAGAAATATCTAGGTACTTAAAAATCAGAAATATCTAAGTACAAAGCGTGTCTCAAAATGATATCAATATCCATGTTGACGCAGAGGATGTTATCATAATTTTCACAGATTGGAGGTGTAGGTAGATATCATAATGAGTATCTTGCGTGCTTAAATATATCTGATGCTGACTGTACCAGGTACCATTGTGGTAGTCCAGTCTACCCTTGCCACTAAGTTGTATACGAATATACCTTAGTATGAATGTCTTGCTGGCTCCTATGTATCTGATGCTGACTATACTCGAACCCTTGATGAATAAATGTACCTATATATAGTAGCATTCATTCATTTTGATTATACAGTCAAAGGTTACCTTTAGAAGTTGCAGGTGGCATTACGAACAGTTTGAGAAACCACCATTCAGTGCATAATCTTCCATCGTGAACGACATTGCCTGCCACAAGCGCAATGTCTCCTGAGATTTTGTTTAAGAGCGCTGGTTTCAAGTAAAAAATGGAATCGTGGTTCCGAAACGGGTGGACCGCTCCATACCTCACATAGCAAGTTTATGAACTGTTTACTATACGTGCAAAACAGCAGCATTGATCAAACCATCTGTGAATTTCGTAATATATATTTTGAAATAAGCGTGAAAGAGACCCGAGAAAATGCTCAATACCTCATATTAGCATATATGAATATGATAACCGACGATACTGATATGTGCGTTGTTGCTACCTTTACTTTTAATATAACGTAGCTAGTATGACAGTTCAAAGAACCTCAGATGCCTAGTTAACACATTAGAGTTTAGAATTTAGACTTAATTTGACTAAGGTCGGACTAGTTCATACTGAAGATTGACTAGATGTCTAGAGAAAGTAATGACTTTATAACATTGAATTTTACAACCGTAAGTTGTATTTCGTAGTAGGTACACTCGGCGCCACGAATAAAGAGCTCTCGGAGAAACTGGCGGGGATTACTGCGCATGTGTACAGTCGCGGCATAATTCCGAAGTGCGTTTTTAGGGTTAGTGTGAAGGAATGAGTGTTCAGGACTTTCTTCACTTCTATTTTTTCTCTGTTTGATATTTTGTTGATTGGGATATTAGCCGATGTAAATAATGGACTTTGTGTCAAATAAACTATAGGTACTCTCTATTGACAACATTTGTTAACGTCAAGGTTGAAACCTATATATAAATAACCCCCTAGCATAGAATGCCCCTAGTCACTAGGGCCTAGTGAATATAGATACTTGTAGTAATATCCTGCACACTCTTTTCTTCCCGCTGACTAATAATTTGTAATTCGACCGGGGCGAAAGATAACGTTGGGTAATATTGTATGCGACTGTACTCAAGAAGCTTCGAGACGTGCTTTCGGTGCGGGCATCGGGAAGCGACTGATCAACGAATCAGGTGCCGGCGCTGACTACCGCCCCCGTCGCTCCTCACTTCCCCGCGCCAAACACTTGTGAAAAGTGACTACTGCGCATTCAAGGACAAAGCTCTTTAGTCGTGGCGCCGAGTATACCTACCTTACTTACCTATGTTTTACCAAAATATCTTTAAGCAGGTAGTTGTCATTTTTTCTTAGTTATCTAAGTATGAGAAGAGGCCTATGCGCAGCAGTGCGTTGATGTGGACTGAGTTTGTTGATGATGATGATCATGCCTAAGTATCTAATATACCTATTAAGTAGTGCCAAAAATCCTTTTTCGTGTGTGTATGCGAAGAATTTAATTCCGAGAAAACGTTAACCCAGAACGTACTGGTAGTTAACTAATAGAGAATTTCGGATATTTCGTTAATAACGCACGTCACACATAGGTAATATCGTAACTATCGTGTTGCCTCATCAGCTCTCTGGGTTACATGGCTCTGCACATTCGGGCCCTTAGGTTAAATCATGTAACTTTGACGTGGAAACTTCAAAGCGATTTTGAATTGTGATGGGAAGTCTCGACAATGACTTACAAGACTCGCTCCGGCAACCTTGATTGCTCATTATTTCACACAGCACACGACATAAATGCGTTAAAGATTTCAATCTTGTCGCCTCGGCACGAATCAGTTACCCCAATCACACCAAAATTGTGAAGCAGATAGCACTGTATGTGGTTTTATAAATTTTATGTTTTGTTTATTTTTTTAGAGCTTTAGAAGAATACGTTCATAGAGTGATGATGTATTTTTTGAGCGCATTGAAAATTGACGTGCAATAGGATGAAGACCCGTCCGGAGATATCTAATCAAGTTGTTACTGTTACTATTTTGGTTTGAGATTCAGACATTTAATCGTAGAATACAATAAGATAGACCAGACACTCTACATTAGTAATCCTCCCCACGACCACCCCTTGCCTCCAACCCGTAAGATTTCGGTTATGTTAATGTTGGTGACACCGGCCCCTAATCTAATAAATACAAGAGCATCGCATACTCACGAAGGCCCATTCAATTTCGGGCTCGGTCGGACGGTCTCACAGCATTAATTACTCGAGGGCTGTTAATAAGGCAGTGATCAAAGTAATCTCTTCACCTAGTGGCCTGGTGTCACAATTGGCTTGTCGTTTTATCGTCCTGCGCAGGGCTGCGTTATGAATTAGGCTATTAAGCGTTAGATCGCTGTTCAGTTAGCGTCCGTTCGCCAGGTACCTCTAATAAAATCCACAAGGATCCTAGTGGAATGACTGGGGATCCTCCAAGGATTGCCGTATCATTGGGATTCATAATCATAATCATAATTTCTTTATTGCACACAAATGACATATAGAAACGGTAATAAAAATTAATAGTGTACAAGGGCGAGCTTATCCCTAACAAGATATATCTTCCAGCAAACCATGTAAGGATGAGATAGGTTGATTGTGGAGCAGGGGTAGACCTGTGTACAACATGAAACATAATTTTCCTAGTACTTTTATGTATAACTATAGTATAATATGTACCCACAGTAATATAGGTATAAACTACGTACACGAGAACCTATACAAATATAATATATAATAATGTATGATACGTACTTGCTCTATACAAGCGATTCCCTATTTTCCTGTTCATTATATTTATTAATTCTTATAAATGACGGCCGGGCATTTGGGTCTTGTTTGCGATTGTTTGAGTATGTTATCTACAGTAATATGTAGATAGGTATGCCTTTATGCCCCCGTCAGAGACCGAAACTGATGGCTTATTTGTCCTACTGCGCGTAAGTGTCGTAACTACAACCCAGCACCGGTGTGTGCTAACACTGCTAACGCATCAAAATTTTGCATTTTCTATAACCCTACCAAATAAAAAAGTCGGATCTCATAATTTATTTTCAAACAAAAAGGACCCCGAAAATATTGAAAGATTGATTGATGTTTTTATTGATTTATCAATTAATTCGTTCTTTATTTTGATTGAAAATAATACCATACATCGATATTTTAAGAACAATATGTGTAAGGCTCGATAACCATTTGGACCTGGACGGTGTTTTGAAACATGTGTTGGAGGCTATTCTACCAGATGGCATATCGCAGTGGACTTGCCGGACCGGGATATATCTAGAATTAGACGAATTAATAATTAAGATCGAATTCGAAAGTGGGAAATCAACTCCACCAAGTTCATATATAATTAAAGCCCTGTAAAAGTAATGCTCGAAGACCTTTTTGACCTAGACAGTATTCTGGAACATAAAGTAGGGATTGCTTTACTTCTCTGGTGCCCACTTGAGTAAGTCGTATCTGGCCTGTCCAAGGCTCAGGACATATCAATGGGAGAGTTTGGAGAAGGATCCAACTCTGCGAGGTATAACGTGATCCCCTGCCTGGGCTTACAGGTGAAGACCACGATGGCGATGAAGGCATGGATTTAGAAGATCAAATCAGCGACATCGGCGGAAGAGGCAAACTCAGATGCGGAGCTTAATCCATCAGCCTGGTGCTTGGCAGAAGTAAGGCCAGTACGATACTGAGGCCAGAGACGTGCTCAGCATTGAAACCTACCGGTGGAGCTAGGAACGGTACGGCGGTAAGCTGCGATGACGGAAGGCAACGGGATACCAACATCATAATCTTTCCTAGTTGATCAGCTCAGCACAAAAACAGCCACGGCCCTGAGTCTCTGGCGTCCTTTAAATGAGATAAGGGTGCGAAGAATCCCTGGAGGGAATTACAAACAAAATCATTTAATGAAGATAGCAATTTGGAATGTAAGGAGCCTTTAAAGCAAGGGAAACTTTAAATTGTCATCAATGAAATGAGGCACCTGCAAATCGATGTGATGGGTATTAGTGATACTAAATCGCCAGAGAAGGATCAGTATATGACCATAGAGGGCAAAGTACTGTACTACTCAGGTAAAGATGACGCGACACCTTAACCTTACAAAGTGGCAGTCCTGCTCATCAAAGATACTGCTGAGCCCGTTCGCAGTTTTATACCGTATTCTAACCGAAGTATGCTACTATGTCTCGAAGCCAAACCGCAGAATATAAACATAATACAAGTTTTTCCCTGACTATTGACTGACTCCAGGAAGAGATGGACGATTTCTTCGCGGGAGTTAGAACGTTTTTTCAGTACACAGAGAAACACGAGATTAAAATAATAATGGAAGTCTCGACACAAAGATGTGTTCAATAGAGGTACCAGGATTGACGGAGCTTATGGGTAAGAAATGAAGAAAGAAAAAAAACAACATTTATTACAAAGACAGAAGAAAGACAAGAAAGAAGTGCAGTACACTCGCACACAAAAACACATTAAAATTAGAAATTTAAACAATATATATATATATATATGTAAATTATGAACTTTACAGTTTGATTTTGTTAGTTTTAATAAATTTACACAAGATTTTAATAGATGGGGAAGTGACAAACAACAGCAAGGATTTAAAATTGATGGGTCTAGGAATGTTGGGAGAAAGGAGATTGTACAGGGAGGTGTTTAATTTAGAGCATTCAAAAAATATGTGATTTCTGCAAGCCCACACTCACAGAAGGAGTGGTCCCTGACCCGTATCTTCGCCAAATGCCCAGGTGTAGACGCGTGTCCAATTCGCAAACGGAAGACTGTGGAGGTAGTCCGTTTGTCTGCATCTCGAAAATAAAAAAACTATGGTCTCGATGGGACCTTATACATAATGACGGCCCTTAAATAAACGTGATTGCTTCCAAAGCTCATTCAAATATTTATCCAGAACTGACTTTGAGATTCAGCAGACATCTTGACTATACTCGTAGTTGTGGAAATGTTTACTGCCACACAAGACTACAGCTTGTTTGGCGAGTGAATCAGCCATCTCATTACCGGCGATACCCTCATAATCTGGAATCCAAGCAACAGAAACCTCCAGTCTCTGGGTATGACATTTCTAAAGGGCGTCATTAATTTTTAAAATGATTGGGAAACTAGTTTTTGATCGAAATTGGTTGAATTTAATACCTTGCAGACAGCTCACGGTGTCCAAAAAGATTATTGACTTGTTTAGTTTATGGGAAAAGCCAAACAAGACTGCTTCTAGGATTGCCACGGATTCACGCAGAAAAAAGGCAAAGTCAATCAAACCAAACCTTTCTAACAATTTCATTGAATGCACTATTACAGTTTCTAGATTTTTTGGTCACACCGAAGGATAAAATAAACAATATTTGCGGGATAAATTAAGGAGTTGAAATCAGCGTTGAAAATCGGATTAATTTTGCTTTGGCAGAGAGGTTGGTTAATATCTCGTAGTCTTTGATGGCTCTTCATGAGGCAAGATGGCTCTTTATGGGCCCAATATCCATTTCTTGTTTCAGTATAAGGTACCGCTTAGTGGGTGGCTCTCTTGTTGTCTTGTTGACTTGTTCCGCTTTAAGAAAGAATCTGTCGGCGAGATATTTTCTTCGCAGTTTAAGGGGAGAGTCCACGCTCTCCACTTGTAAGGCGTTTGTAGGAGAGGACTTCATGGTCCCCAAAATAATACGCAGGCACTTAAATTGATTTTTTTGCAGTCGGCCAAGTGCCATTATGCTGCATGGCTCCAGGAGGAAGGTCCCGTAGTGAAAATGACTACAAAGTTATAAAGTAATTTTGGACAGTATGAGTGGGCAGCCCATCATACACCAGAAAGACAACGCTTTTGGTTGACGTTTTTTTCGTGCATAACTGTTTTCTTAAAGAGTTGCTATCCTTTCCAGTATCCGCACACTCCTTACTTTGCTGGCCGCAAACGCCGCCATGGATTTCGCATTTAGTTTAGTCTGCCCTCATCGATGTCATCTGCAGTAACAAGAAAACATTCTAATTTGATTACTTTTTTATCTTAACTTACATAAAACATAATATTGCACATTAGCATGGAGTTTTATTTATTAAAATTTTGTTGAGTAGTGTATCTCACCACAATCATACTACTGAACCATTTACATCATATTGAAGATATGAGACTGATGAATTAATTAGAGATTGAGTTTTTAGTAAATAGGTATTTATCATCATCATCATCATCATGAACAGCCTATAACTGTCCACTGCTGGACTAAAGGCCTCTCCTAAAAATGAGAGAATTTGCACATAGTAATCACCACCCTGAGCAGACGGGTTGGTGATTGCAGTACTGAAGAAGGTGGTTGTTTATAGGGGACGCTGCTGTCCATTCTCTGTTAGGTCAATATACTTTATTGCACGGTAAATAATGAGTACAAACGAATGAACACTTATGCCCCAAGGCGAGGAGGTAATCTCTAAAAAGAGATTTCTTCCAGCAAACCTAGGCAAGACAGGAAAGTCTATTGCTAGAAAGAGCAGTTTAGTGCACAATAACTTAAATAACTACCTACAAACTAATAAAGTATTATAAAAAACATATAATACATTATAGTACACACATATATCAATGTATAATATATATATTAACATAATACTTCCATTACTTACTTACTTAATACGCAAGAGAAAGGAGATGAAGTTTCAATCATTTCTTGAAAATAAAAATGGGTGGACTATCCCTAATAGCGCAGGTAAGTGCATTCCAGAGTCGGATTACCCTTAACTTGAACGACTGTTCGTAAGCGATAGTGTAGTGCTGAGGAGTTGAAAGAAGAAACACCATGTAAGATCTGCGATTCCTGTCCTTGGAGAAAAGGAACTCAAAACGTTCACGAAGATAGGTGGGGTAGCGTGGATTTCGCAAGATATTAATAAGGTACGAGAGAATGCGCATATCACGGCGAAGACGAATCGGAAGCCACCTTAGCTCCTTGCGATATTCGGAGACATTGTTATACTTGCGCAGCCTGATGATAAACCGAATCCCGAGATTCTGAAGTCGTTTGAGTTTATTCAGTTGTTCTTCGTTTGCACTGAACCAGCAAACATCCGCGTAGTTAATTAATGGCAGTAGAAGGGACTGAGCAAGGGTGATTTTAGTCTGCCGTGGCAGAAAGTACTACAATCTCCGGAGGGTGATGTGAAATCTTCCAGTGAAATGACGCAAAGACACGTCTACTAATCTCACAGACATGGGGCGACCAGGACAGCAGGTTATCGAAAATAACACCAAGGTTCTTGGCTTTCTCGCTGTACGATATTATGGTACCATCATATATTACAGGAGCGACGGGCAGTTTCTGTAATAGGTTAAGAGTGTGCCGTTTCCATTTAATTTCCATTTAATTTAATTCCCATAATCATAGCTTGAGATACGGGTTGACCAGTAGCCCATAAGAAAGAGCCCCTTGCCTGATCTTATCTTATAAGAATAAGAATAAGAATAAGAATAATTTATTTATCAATTTAGGTTTTACATTATATGTTTGTTACTGTTACCTAAACTAGGCTTAAGACCTGTAAGATAGGCAACAGCTTCTGTACTATTGTTGACAAAATATTGAATTGGTGTACATACACATAACTGTTAGTAACCAAGATAATTACTCTTAAATAACAACAATAAACTAATAAAAAGAGACTAAAGGATCATCAAAAAGAAAAAGTTATAACTATAAATTATACTTCTGGAATACATTGGTATAAGTGAGTAGTGTGGATGTATCGTTGCATCTAGATGTGTGCGCATGTGCATATGTAAGTGTGTGTGTGCGCGTATGTGTATGTGTGTGTATGTGTGTGTGTGTGTGAGCGTGTATGTATGTAAGTGCGAGGGTGTATTTGTGTGTGTTTAGGGAGTGTTTGAGTGTATATATGATGTGTGTGTGTGTTTATGTGTGGTGTGTGAGGGTCTATGTGTGTTTGCTTATTTGTGGTTTAGGTGTTATATAAAGTAATGTTGATGTTACCCGACCACGTTCAAAAGTTCTTCGGTTTGATTGTAGTCAAGTAACATCAGCCACTTCATAAGTGCATGTTTTAATTCATACCTATTTTTCGTATACATTTCTAATGCTTTACTTATTTTATTGTATAAATGGGGACCAAGAAAGCACATAAACCTATTAGCAAAAAATGTTTTTAACCTTACAGTTTCAAAAACCAAATCCTTACGACGGATTCCATCTAGATTTAATTTAGTCATTAAATTCAGCTCCTTATGCTTTTGGGAAATGGCTTGGGAAATGAAAAGCTGCCTAACGGTGAGCGCCTGACAATCTTGGTATAGTTGTGTCGTTGGATAGAGGTATGGTAGGGAGTAGCTCACCTTCAGCACAGCTCTTTGGGCCCTTTCTAGTGGCAGTAATATAGATTTACACGCTCCACCCCATGTAGTTATACAGTATGTCAGTAAAGACTGGCACAGAGAGATATACAACATCTTTATAATAGGCGTGCTAGCTATATGTCTAATGTTTTTAAACAATGCGATCAGTCTACGAATGCGTTGGGTTTGCAGTTTAATGTGTAGCTTAAAAGAGAGGTGATCATCTATAATAATACCTAGATATTTGATGTGTGAAACCCTTTCAAGTTTTGAGCAGTCGCAATAGTTTGTCACATTTTGTAGGTGCTGCGAGTTAGACTGACAATCCATATGCACTTTTATATCCCTAGACTCATATGACACTTTTGTATTACGTATACTAAATGCTAGATATTTGGTTTTGTCAGAATTTTGCGTCAGCAGATTATTTCTAAGCCAATCATTGATTTTGTCAAAACCTATCTGAGCCGATTTAAACACTTTGTCCCAGGTTGCCTCGCGAAATAATAATGCTGTGTCATCTGCAAATGTTATAATTTTGCCATTCTTGAGGGATGATTGACACAAGTCATTTATATATACAAGAAACAGCGTCGGTCCGAGAATGCTTCCTTGTGGAACTCCATAGTTAATCGGTAAGGGATCACTAACATATTCGCCAATTTTAACACTCTGTGTTCTCTCACTGAGGTAACTTGTGAAGAGTTTAAGTGGCAGACCTCGGACACCCATGTGCTCAAGCTTGTCTAGTAGTAGCGGGACCGAAACGGTATTGAAGGCTTTGGCCAAATCCAGGAATATTGTTAGACATTTTTTTCCTGTATCTAAGCCATCTACTATGTAGTTTGTGAGTTGTGACACCGCATCGGTCGGGCTCTTTCCTGTCCTGAAGCCAAATTGGTTTTCTGATATTAGTTTATTTTTCTCAAGGAAATCTATCAACGATCTATTTATTATACGCTCAAGAACTTTAGATAAAATAGGCAGAATTGAGATGGGTCTATAGTTATTTACAACTGTTTTCTCACCGCTCTTATGAATTGGGATTATAACTGATTTTTTAAAAGCTGCGGGAAATATTCCTATTGTTATAGAGAGATTGCATACATGGGAGATAGGAAGAGCCAGCAAAAGTTTATTGTCCTTTATAATTCGCGTAGAGATTCCATCCCAACCAGTTGAAGTATCAATTTTTAAGGAGTTTATTATTTTGATGATGTCAGTAGACATACACTCCCAGTAATTATGTTTTTAGATTGTGAGCTTAGTGGTTTGATTTTCTGTGCAAGGTCTCTACCTATGTTTGCAAAATAACTATTTACCTTGTTGACAGACTGTTTCGGAACATCAGACGGCACCAGAAGATCAGTAGACGGTGGATCTTTTATTTTAAAGTTGGTTATTTGACTAATAACTTGCCATGTTTTTTTAATGTTTGATTTAGCCTTTTCCAGTTCATTTCGCTCAAATTGTCGTTTAGCTATTTTTAATAAGTGATTGCAAAAATTTCTGTAGCGAATGTATGTTGTCTTTAATATATTATTGTCTGGATTTTTCCTTAGTTTCAGATGCATTTTATCTCTGTTTCGCATACACCGCAAAAGCCCAGGTGTAATCCAAGGTTTGATAATTATTTTTCGCCTCGAAACAATCTGTTGAGCGGTATGATTCTTAACAATATTGGAGGTTATGTTAATAAATTGGTTCATAGCCTCATTACAGTCATTAGATTGAAGAACTATACTATAATCTTGTTTTTTAATTTCTTCATAGATGGACTTATAGTCAACTTTTGATATTGTTTTAGGAGGTTTATTTAGACAGTTATCAGTTTCCAGACAAAAGAAGGGTGCATAGTGATCTGTTAATGAATGTTTAATGACATATGTGTTGGCTAGAAGCTTTGACTTTAGCAATACATGGTCAAGGCAGTTATTGTTTCTTGTCGCCAGAGTATGAGCCGGAAGTAGACCATGAGAAGATGTCAAGTCCAGGTAATCTGACAAGTGAGAATCAGTTGAGTCTGGTTTAATATCAATGTTTATGTCGCCAACTAATATTATATTATTTGAATTTGGTATAGAATTCAGGAGCGAGTTCAGTGAATTTAAGAATTTGTCTATCTTTTTATAAGAGGGTGATCTGTAAATAGATATAACTGTAGTGGTTTTATTCACTACTGTAACTAGGCAATTTGCATCTGAGAATGTAGGTTCATGAGTGTTAGATTCAATATTGTTTTTTATGTAAACTACCACTCCATCATTTTGAATCGGATTATGCGAGGTTTTTGTCGAACTATAGTTACTGATGGACGGTAGATTGCTCGTTTGGGATAACCAGCATTCAGTTAGCACAATGATGTCCGGTTCAGTTTCAATTCTAGCTAAGAGTGTGTGAAATCCTGAAATGTTGCAAGATATGCTCCTAATATTTTGGGACAAAATCTTCATCTGGGTATTAGCACCTGCGATTAAGCTAGAACAGTCTTCAGGATTACAGAACTGGGATTTTGACAGCGAGATTTCGTCTATTTTATCCATGTTTATAATAATATCGTTATTTAACATCGCGAAGGAGTTAAAAATAATGCTCAGAAAGAATGATATGGCAATATACGAATATTGGCATGAAATATTTTAAGGAATGTTGGGTATGGAAAATTGCACAAGTAAGCAGTTTATCATGAAATGTTAATTGTGTGTTGTAGCTGGTAGTTTTTGAACCCATAATTACAGGCAACGTGACAGTTAGGGTATATAATTGGTTTGTGTTTAGTTGAGTCCAGGTAGAGTAGCGGGTAGTATGTATGATTTGTGTATTGGTGTTTTTTGATGGGAGATTATATATCAGGTATGTGTGTATTTCATATGTATGTGTGTATATATGACTAGTAACAATTACAATTTTGTTAGTACCTAGTCACAGAGCCTTTTTACCATCAGTTTTAAGCTTTTCTAGCTGGGCTTCGCTCTTGATCAGGATATAGGGTTCTGAAGTGTCCTTGCGCAGGTAGATTCGCCCGTTGGAAGACCAGCAAAATTTATAGTTTTCAGACTTTGCAACCCCACGAGCCAAATAGAATAGTCTTCTCATCTTTGCGGAGAGTTCCTCCGAGATGTAGATTGGCGTTTCTGGGTCGTTGAATCCTAGATGTGATGCATTGAGCTTGTCTTTCTTCGGTCGGTCCTTGTTAAACTTGCGTACTGCCTCAATAATGTTTTCTTTCATTAAGGTATT
This sequence comes from Argyresthia goedartella, assembly GCA_949825045.1. Taxonomy (NCBI): domain Eukaryota; kingdom Metazoa; phylum Arthropoda; class Insecta; order Lepidoptera; family Argyresthiidae; genus Argyresthia; species Argyresthia goedartella. The sequence continues at coordinate 22,622,747 of OX463810.1, forward strand.
TGATACTTCCAGTTGTATAGGACTTATCTTACTCTCCTTTTTGCTTGGGAGTCGTCTGACGTCTCTTATATCTGTCTTTAATGAAAAGTCCTGTTTAAGATGAACAAGTAGCGTTTCGATAGTTCCATACAAGTCTGCCTTTGATTCATTTGTTCGTTTGGGCACGTTTCTCAACTCTAAGCTTGTCTTTAGTGAGACACTTTCGGGATAATCAACTTTATCCTCCAAAAGTTCTATGTCCTTGCGAAGCTGTAACCTCTCTGTGTCAAAGCAGCTTATTTTCTTTTCAAAAGCAGCAAGCTGGTCAGACATGTAGTTCATAGCTTTTTCAATTTCAAGGTTCGTACTACGAATGATCTGGTTTGAAGTTATTATTTCTTTTATATGTCCCTCCATAGTATTCAATCTCTCAGTTTGTGACAACATGAGTTCGCTAATCATCTCTTTCAATTCAGTTTTAAGTAGATTAAAGTCATCTTTAAGTTCTTCACCGGAGTTTCTGCGTCGTTTAGAGTTGCGTACATTAGTGGTCTCTGAAGTTTCTCCCGCTGTTTGGTCCATAAGATTAATGTTGGAGTCTGATGCGGATCTATTCGCGTTCGGTGGGCTACGCATTAAACCTCCACGTTAACCTCCCATCATTACGTTCTCTGAGATAGCAAAATCGTGTGATCCTAGCGCCCTCTGTGATCAACTCGGAGGCGGCAAGAAGCACCAGGGCTAAAGCAATATACAGGAGATCACTAACCAGCTTCGGTTACGAGCAGTGATCAGTGGCGCCCCGCGCGCCCAGTTCGTAAATGTGACGACGCGACGGCAGGGTACCAGGACGGCAGCGACCAGCAGGCAGTTGCGTGCGATGAATGAGGTCCACGTGGGGGGCGGAGCCTGTTTACAACTGGGCGTGCGCGATCACTGAGTGCGTAGCTGCTGGAGTAGTAGCACTGCAGTTGTACTCACGCGCAGGATACGGTGTTTCGTCCAGATGAATGGAGTCCTCGTACGTGGGTGGGGCTTGCGTACTACCGGTGACTTCGATCACGGACAGCGTGGCGGGAGTTGTGGCGCGTGAATTTGAATCGCGGAGAGCACTTTGGAGTTATGCGCTCCTAATATTTTGGTTGTATTAAAAATGTTTAAATTGATTTAAATATTAGAATTAAATTAGTACAGGTTCTTTAGACGACTGCTCACAGTGAGATCCGGGGGGGGGGGGGGGGGGGGGAAAGTCAGAATTAAACGCCTCTACGGTCAGAGTCACATGACACGGATAGAAGTGCCAATATAATTGGAGATCATCTGCGTAAAGATGACGAGAAGAAGTAAGTACGTCAGAGAGGGTGTTCTGAGCGACTACCTCCTAGTGTGGGGGTGCTGAAGTGATGCAGAAGGATACGTCCGACTGCATAACTTCTGCTTCCTCCTGGTGCACCCTGGTACCAGCGGCTAGTGACTGGTCCCCGGACCTCTTACTAGCCGATGGCTAAAAGTCCCTCCGGTTCTGTCGGTTAAGGTGGGTGTACCCGGCAGACTATCTACACTCACCTGCGTCTTGTGGTCTGCGCAGTTGATCACCGTAGGCCAGGATGAAGGGGTCCTGGGGGGTTGAGCCGAACGTTGCTGTGGATTTAGCTTCGTAAGGCAATACGCCCTCTTTGGCCTGGATTTCAGGCAAAACGGTAGCCTCGCCCGTAGCCGCGGGTTGGGGGTAACGGCCAAGTGTCCCGTCAGAGGGCCACGGCTAGGGGTGTAGGGTCCGCTAAGGCGTCAGTCATAGCGGTGGGATGGGTCATGCTGACGGGGTAAGCTTCGGTGACTACGGCGGTGGGACCATGTCGCTGACACCTTGGTTCCCATCGTCCACAGAAGCGAGCTCCCGATGTCGCGCCAAGTACCAGCCTTATGCTCCTATATCTACTCGGTACTCCTAGCGACTGAAAGCTGTTCCAAGCGAGTAGGCGCTCCCAATTGTGCGGGCTCCGTGGAGGGTGGGAAATCGAGTAGACGAATCTCTATACATTTGACTATGGATCGTGTCAGGTCAAAAAACCCATCTGGAACGCTTCCAGCGGTGAAAACCGCAAGCGTCTCCAAACAGGTGCGAGAATCTGCCTCGGCAGATACTCAAGCCTCAACTGGGCGCACTGCCACCATCAGTGACCTACCGGTGCAAACCGGTAGTGATTCCACTGTGGAGGTTAGCTGCAAAAAGCCCGAAAGTGAGTCGAGAGGCAGGGCCACGGGGCAACCCGGTGCGGAGCCATTCGAAAAACATCGCCGAGCATTTCGCCAGCGCCTGGACGACGGTTGGTCGAAAGGGTAAACCACCCAAGCAATCTTTGCAGGGCCCATCGACTAAACGTCCAGATACGGTGCAAACCGGACCAGGGCGTAAGGCGAATCGTCGGTGGAAGAAAAAACAGCGTTTGGCTGCCACATCGGCCGCTGCCGGCGTAGATGGGGTTCCATCTGCCACGGTGGCGACCGATGGCGGTCCCGCTGTTAATACAGCCGGAGCTGCGGGTAAGGTGACCGGCTCCCGTGGTGTCAAAGGGGCAACCCTAGACTCAAACGGGGCTAAACCTACCGTAGCGTTCTCTGGTGGTCCAACTTCTAACAAGAAGTTGAAATCTGCCAAGAGATCCGGCAAAAACGAGCGCGCGGCTGCTAAGAGGGCTCGACTAGAGGATAGTAATTCTCCTCGAGTGGAGCCTAAAAAGCAGTGCACGGAAGCGCGCAGAGCTGGGGTCACCTATGCACTGAAGGTGAAATCTGACCAGTACATCGCCGTAACTGACGTCGCTACTGGTCATATTTCACAGGATCTGTCAACGCTCATCCTCAACGAGATTGATGACAAAATCTTGAGGGAAGCGTTGGGGGATCCGAGCAAGGAAAACCCCAAATTCGGTGGCAAGCCTCGTTACGAGGACGGCCACCTTAAACTGTTCGTGGAGGACGAGTACTCCCTGAACTGGCTGCGGGAGTGTGTCTCCGGTGTGTCTACACCATCCAACGTACAGTTGGTGGTGAAACGCCAATCGGAGATGGTCCGCAGGGTTCGATGTGGGGTGCTCATACCCAACGAACGAGGCAAGTGGAAGTCTGCGCCCGACGTCGGCGTAGTCCTCCACTTCATGAACAAGTGGGCACAAGTTGACCGATGGCTCCTCCAGAAAGTGGATGAGCAGCAGGACAACCTGTTTCTCATCACAGACGTCCCTGAAGATGTGGTGCCGACCCTGCTGGGAAGGGGCAGACAGCTCCTTTTTGGTAGTGGTTCGGTCTACCTTAAATTTCAGGGACCCGGTGGGAAATTTGTGAAGGAACCACCGGTGGTAGCGCAGACCAGCTCTAAGCTGGTCATCACTGGGGTTTTATCTAGAACAGCTATGCCCCAGAGTTCCACTCCAGAGCGGCAGCAAACAGGCCCCGATGCAGTCGGGGAAAGTTCTGCTGCTCAACCGCAGGACGAGCACGCGCACTGGGAGGCCATGCTGCTTGGTGAAGGCGATGAGCCAGAACCAGCAGTGGTGCCCTCTTAGGGCGAGGAGCTGTCCATGCGGCTGGAGGAGGAACTCGTCTTGGAGGTGGAGGAGGGGTTGACCAAAAATGGCGTCCCTCTCCCGCGATTGTAAAATCCTCCAAGCCAACCTCCAACACAGCCAAACTGCAACGGCCCAGTTAAGACGCTGGTTGGGGGCAAACAGCACTGCCGTGGCTCTGATCCAGGAGCCGTGGATCAACCGCGGTAGCATTCGAGGGCTTGCCAATTTGAGAGGTAAGCTTTTCGGTACAACTGATCACGATAACCCTAGAACGTGCATCATAACTACTAACAACATCCCAGCACAGCCATTAACAGAGTTCTGTTCCAGGGACCTGTGTGCCATAAGGCTGCAACTGCCCGACACAGCTAGGTGCCGCGAACTCGTGGTGGCCTCCGCCTACATGCCTGCGGAGGACAACCCGCCTCCACACGACCTGTGCCGGCTGGTGGACCACTGCGAGAAGTCGGGCCTCCAGCTCATCGTTGGGGCCGACTCGAACGCGCATCACCCACTGTGGGGCATGCCAGATATGAACAGCAGAGGTAAAACACTTGTTGAATACCTATTTACTACAAACCTCAATGTGCTTAACACATCCATTGCCGATCACGCGATAACGCGTGATCCGGCCTGCCTACCCGATGGCCGATCACGCGTTATCGCGTGTTTCTTTCTAATGGATTTGTATGAGCTGTGGAATAGCGGCCACAGCGTAAAGGCGCGTGGAATTTATTTTGGCCAGCAGGTAAGGGAATTACCTTTCGAGTGGTGGGCGTGGCCTGCGGGTGAGTCATATTGTTTTTGTCGGGTAGTTCACGAAACGCCGGCGTTTGAGTGGGAGCGTTTTTGTTGATATTATTAGTTTTTTTGCAATTTCTAACTTGTTTTCGTTTAAATTACGTACATTATTTTGTTTTCAATAATGAATAATGAACCAGGACCCTCAAAAAGAACCACTACCTTGCCAAATCGTGCAAAAAAAAAGACTTAGAAGTGCTGAATTGGAAGATTTATTACGAGATTCGGACGAAGACATTTATGCAGGGAGTGATGTGAATGAAATTGACTATAATCCTAGTGAAGATAGCGAAAGTAGTTCAGAATCGGAAGATGATGGAATTCCGGACTTGGAGGTGGAACGTTCCAATGAAGTTGTAAGTGAACCACAGATATCTGCTCCTTCTGTTCAACAATCAATTCCTTCTCTTTCTTCTCCTATATCTCCGCCACCATCTGCACAATCTGCTTCACCGGTTGCTCAAAGCCTGCCTGATCAACCATCGAGAGCGGCATCCACGACGCGATGGAGTACTACTGACAGTAGTTCGATGAGAAAAGAGATTCCTTTTACTAGGACAAATGAGTTATTGATATTACCGCCGGATAATCCTAGAGGGTACCTTGATTTATTTCTTAGTGACGATTACCTACAAAAAATCGTCGATTGTACAAATAAATTCGCAGAAACCTGGAAGAGTTCCACTCATCAGCGCAAATCCCGAATTTCTAACTGGAAACAACTAACCATCGAAGAATTGAAAATTTTTATTGGCTTACTATACCACACAGGTACGGCGAAAATGAATCGTTTGGTTGATTACTGGAAAGTTCACCGATTATACAAATCTGTTTTCGCTCAATATATGTCAAGAAATAGGTTCCAGCTTATTTTAAGATGCCTGCATTTTGCTGAGCAAGAAAATGATGATGACCGCATGGGAAAATGCAGGCTGATAATAGAAAACTTCAATAATACGATGGAATCTATTTACTACCCCACTAAACATTTGTCGTTGGATGAATCGATGGTTTTGTGGCGTGGTAGACTAATTTTTCGACAATACATAAAGAATAAAAGGCACAAATATGGAATAAAACTTTACATACTTGCCGAACCCAATGGTACCATTTTAAAAGTTCATGTTTATACCAGTACGTTGGATGAGACTGCCGGCAAAGGACACACAGAAAAAATTGTAAAAAAATTATTAGAAGGCAAATTGAATGCCGGCCATGCAGTGTATATGGACAATTACTATAACAGCTACGATTTGGCTGTCGATCTATTGAAAAATGATACTTATTGCACCGGCACCCTAAACAAAAAACGCAAACAAAATCCATCTGAGGTCATGTCTAAAAAGCTAAAAAAAGGTGAAAATATATCATGCTATCGTAATGGTGTCCATATAGGCAAGTGGAAAGATAAAAGGGAAATTCATTATTTGTCCACCGAATTTTCAAATGAAATGCAAGAAGTGTCCAATAAGCGCGGCATCGTTACAATGAAGCCGACTGCTATTATCAATTACAATCACAACATGTCAGGTGTCGATCTTCAAGACCAAATGCTTAGTTATTATCCTTGTGAAAGGAAGACACTTAGATGGTACATGAAAATTTTTGTTCACACGCTGATGATGAGTTTGATAAATGCCCGGATGCTATATAATAAATATTCCAACCAAAGAAGTCTACCACTATATGATTTTAGAGAAAAAGTTATTGAATCGTTTTTGCCTGAAATAAATACAGCTCAACTGCAAAACACATTGCAGAGACATGGAGACGCGAATATTCAGCAACATAGGCTGACTAAAATTGAAAAAGTCATACCACGATCATTAGCCACTGGTAAAACTACAAACGCCGTAGCGAGAAAGGATTGCAGAAACTGTTATAAAAACAAAAAAAGAGTAAACACTACCATGGAATGCAAGAACTGTCCTGGTAATCCTCCTCTATGTTTTGATTGCTTCTTTGACTTACATTATTGTACTCCCAAGTAAATTTACAATTTCTAGTGTATCATTATTTTGTGGAAAGTTATGCCATTATGAAACTAAAATTATTATGTAACTTTAGTTCCTATAAATGTTTATTTTCCTAAAATGCTAAAATCTATGAGTAATTAACATAATTATGTTGAAAGACTGCTAATAAAAATATAATGAATAAATATTATGTATTTTAATTTCTGTTTTGATCCATTAGTATAACTTATAAGCTTAAACTCCACATCACGCGAAATCGGGTTATAGGCCATATGGGCAATAATTGATTATGTATGGCCGAAAACGCGTTATCGCGTGATAAATATTTACGTCATGTAAAACCTACTTAGATAATATTTTTAAATTAAAGACACTATACAAAGTTATTTTAGTACATTACAACAATATTGAAAGAAAAATAATAGTTTGGCCATCTCACGAAATCCAGCTTTTCAGGTCGGCAATGGACGTGTTAACATAGGTTCTGAACCAACTTTTGTTACCAAGCGGAGCAGAACTATCGTTGATATTACCCTGGCAACGGCGGACATATCCGACGACGTTGGGTGCTGGCATGTGTCCAACGACGCGTCATGCTCTGATCATCGATGGATACGCTTCGATATCAACGCAGCGTTCTCCCCAACTGTCCCTAAGAGAAACCCACGCAAGACTGACAGAACCAGGTACAGAGCTATCCTAGGTGAAAGACTTGCTTGGGCTGAGACTCTACCAGATCCGGAGGGACCCGAACAAATCGAACAACAGGTAACAGATTTTACAAGTACTTCAATAGACTGCTACCACTCAACTTGCCCGCTTAGCACACCAGCGCCTACCAACATCAAGGGGCAGCCTTGGTGGGGTCCTGATCTAGATAGGATGCGTGCTAAGATCAGAAGACTGCTAAACAGGGTGATGAACACCAGTGCTGATGAGGATTGGGACAACTATAAAGATGCCAAATCCAAGTACAAGAAACGACTACGGTTCAAAAGCAGCAACTCATGGAGGAAATTCTGCAGCGACATTGAAACCGTTGATCAAGCAAATCGGGTAAGGCAAATACTAGCTCAACAAGGCAACTCCAGGCTAGGGTCGCTTAAAAAACCCGATGGAACATATACCTCTTCCACCACAGAAACACACAGTCTCTTGTTGGAAACTCACTTTCCCGGAAGTAGAACTATTCAAGAGATTGTGTGGCCGGAAGAGGTTCACCATGAAGCTGTCGACCACTTAGACATAACTAATAATATTATCACTCAGCAGTGATAATATTGTCAGCACAAGGTGAGATGGGCCATTAATAGCTTTAAACCTTTTAAATCAGCAGGACCAGATGGAATCTTCCCAGCACTTCTACAGTGGGGTGGGGAACCCGTCATCAATATAATGGTCCGAATCATGAAAGCATGTCTTAGATTCGGATACGTTCCCAAAAGGTGGAGAGTAGTCAACGTAATTTTCATACCGAAGCCAGGAAGGAGCGACTTCACTAACGCTAAATCTTTCAGGCCGATTAGTCTCACCTCGTTCTTGCTTAAGACTCTCGAACGTTTGTGCGAGAGACACCTGAGAGATGGAGCGTTAAAACATATACCCTTACACAAGAATCAGCATGCATATAGTTTGGGTAAGTCTACTGAATCAGCTCTCCATGCAGTTGTATCCACAATTGAAGAGGCGATTCAAAACAAATGCATCTGTCTTGGAACTTTTATTGATATAGAAGGTGCCTTTGACAAGACGCAGCATAGCAGTATAAGTGCATCTCTAACAAGGCATGGGGTGTCAACAGCTGTAAACAACTGGGTCACAAACATGCTTAACAAACGTATCGTGCGTCTAGCTGGAGAGTCCCTGTCGGCGGAGGTAGTGCGGGGATGCCCGCAGGGAGGAGTGCTCTCCCCGCTTCTGTGGAATCTGGTCATTAACGACCTGATTACCAAGCTTAACGCTAATGGATACTAAACCGTAGGATACGCCGACGATTTGGTAATCCTCATCACAGGTAAATTCGCGAGCACAGTATGCAACCTTAAACAAACAGCTCTTCGCATCGTGGAGCGCTGGTGTTTAGAATATGACCTGGCGGTTAACCCAACAAAAACGGAAATGGTCATGTTCACTAACAATAGGGCTCTTGGTAGGTATACCCTACCTAAGCTCTTTGGAACGGAACTCCAGCTAGCAACTGAGGTGAAGTACCTGGGCATAACCTTGGACAGCAAGCTCAACTGGAGTAGCCACATCGACAACAAACTAAAGAAGGCGAGTATTGCTTTCTGGCAGAATGGTGGGGAAAAAGTGGGGACTTTCTCCCAACATCATTCTTTGGCTGTACGTAACGGTGATCCGTCCTCTTGTCTGCTACGGAGCTGTGGTGTGATGGACCAGGACCAAACTAACCACAATGGTAAGCAAACTCCAAAGCTTCCAAAGGCTGGCCTGCATGGCTATCACAGGTAGTATGAGAACTACTCCAACAGCAGCAATGGAGGCCATGCTGTGTCTTCCGCCACTCCAGCTGTATATTAAGCAGGAGGCCGCGTCATCTGCGGTGAGACTCAACACCTTAGGACTTTGGAGGAATAACAGGACCTCACACACCGCCATCCTAGGGGTAGTTTACAAAAATTTTCCCATCTCTATGGCTTGCAGTGACAGAATCCCTAAACAATTTGTTTTTGACAAAAAATACAATATACAGTTACATGAAGACCATCGGGTTGAGGGGCTCGACGTTAAAGAGCTCAGAATTTTTACCGATGGTTCAAAAACTGAAGCAGGCACTGGTTCAGGCACCTTCTCGGAGGACCTAAACATCAAGATAGCCATTCCACTGGGTGCCCATAATACTGTCTTTCAAGCTGAATGCATGGGCATCATCTCGGCCGCTAATGCCATAGCATCGAGAAAGGTAAGAGATTCCTCCATTCGAATCCTCTCGGATAGCATGGCCGTCCTACAAGCCCTAAATAGCAACACTATTAACTCAGGGCTAATCTACGAGTGTCACAAACGACTAATGGAGGTATGTCAACATAACCGCGTAATCCTTCAATGGATAAAAGGACACAGCGGATCAAGAGGTAACGATGCAGCGGATGAGTTGGCGCGTAAAGGATCTAGCTTGACAGCGTATGGTCCCGAACCTATCATCCCTCTTCCCTTCAAGATGGTACGCTCATTTCTGAGAGAGTCGACCAGGAATGATCATGCCACTCTTTGGACAAACCATGAGGAGTGCAGGCAGGCCAAGCTGGCCTTGCCGTCCCCTAGCGCTAGGCTGGCTAAGACCTTGTTTCGACTTAGTAGGCCGCGCATGCGACTGGTAACTGCAGCACTTACTGGCCATGGTTTCTTTAATAAACATCTATATGTCCTAGGTGTTACCGACAGCCCCCTTTGCAGAACCTGCTTGGAGGCAGAAGAAACGGCTGCTCACGTCCTCATGGAGTGCACAGGAGTAGCGGACTACAGGGCTAAACACCTCGGTCAATCGAGGGACCTTCCAGGGATAGTCGGTAACGTAAAGGGCCTACTGGCATTCCTGGAGGAGTTGGGTTGGCTCGAATGATGTCGCATTCCCACCCACACACAAAATAGGCGCTTTAGTCGTCGAGTTGCGGAAACCAGCCCGTCTTACAATTGACAATTGACAAAGTACGTCAGAGATGGAGTTAATATATACTGAGAAGAGAAGAGGTGAAAGGATGCAACCCTGCGGAACACCTGCGGAAAGATCACACCAGTCCGTTGAGACCCTTCTCAGACTTAATGCGCTGCTGGCGATCTCTTAAGTAGGAATCAAACCAACGAGCCGAATTTGAGGAGACATTAAGTGACTTTAGGATTTCACCCATTATATCGAAATCAAGGCAAATGAAGGCGCTGCTAAAATCAAGAAAACTCAGGACGGTGAGCTCCTTTCGATCCATGGCCGATTGGATGTCGTCAGTAATTTTGAGTAAAGCCGTGGTAGTGCTGTGACCCGGCCTAAAACCCGATTGGAAGGGATTCAATAAGTTCATAGAAGAGAGGTAGAAGCAGAGCTGGGAGTAGATAATCGATTCAAGGACTTTGGAAAGAATAGGCAGAATAGATATTGGTCGGTACACTTTATAGGAGGCGGGATTGGGCATTTTAGGTAGCGGTATCACTAACGCATTTTTCCACTGACTTAGGAAGCAGCATTCGGCAAGTGAAAAATTAATTATGTCAGTGATGGGAGACAAGAACTCATCAAGGATGCTGGTCAACATCTGAGAGAAGATCTTGTCGTTACCTACCGCCTTTGATGAGATCGCAAGTATTGCCCTCTGGTTCCTCTTAGCCATCATACCCTTGATGGTGTCAGTAAGCCATAGCGCAGGAACGTGTTTGATTTTAACCTTTTTGATCGGAGCGTGTTTATCAAAAAAACTCCGGACTTTGTCATCAACGGTCTCACTAACAAATACAAGGGACCAGTCAACAGAGGAGGCGTCTGCTTTAAGGGATTTGAGATCCATGCCCTTGAAGCTACGAATATCGAGGAATTCAGCTGTACGATTGGGAGGCCTAATCTTGAACGATGGGTAAATCAAGTCGTGATAGGAGAAGGGGGTGTTAAGTTGGCCATGCGCAGCGAATTTGGAAATGTTAGAAATAACGATCATGTCAAGTCAAGCATCCAGAGGAATTGAAATATTCGAGAAAATTATGAAGTAAAATAAACCCTCATTAAACTTTGTAATATCAGAAAAAAGTTAATTATTTGTGGCGATTTTAATGTAGATTTGCTTGTAAATACAACAACGAAACAACGATTAATAACTCTGTTCAAGTCATTTAATTTATGTCATGTATTTCTAGAGCCGACTAGAATTACACTTACCAGCCAAATTTGTTTAGATAACGTTTTTTGTAAATGTGCATTCACAAGTAAAAATGTAATTAACTGTTTACCATCCGATCACAGTGGTCAAACATTTTCATTCCCAATTGCTAGTAAAAATAGGACTGATCCATCATTTTATAGGCCTATTACATCCCATAGACTAGAGACTTATATGAAAAACTTAGATATAAATTTGTCAGTACCGGATTTTGATGAACAGAACCCTAACAAAATCTATTCTGACTTTATTTTTATTTTATTTTATTTTTATTTTCTTAGGGAAGCTTACAGCTTCAATTTTTACCTAACATTGGAAATGGCATACTAAAAGCTAATTACATGCATCCACATATGGTCGTAACTTAGTTCTTAAAATAATTTAAATCAATTCACACTGAAGGGAAGATTTTAAGGATTATACTGCTCACGCACTCCTCCATCTACATTGCCACGACTCGCTACAAACCTCCTAATGATAGTATTACCTAGGGATTGAACGCTGCTGTTAAAAATATCAATATCCTGATCATCATCGATATTAGTTTTGAAGAGACAATTAAATGTCGAGCAGGCTCTGACGAGAAATGAATTTTCCCTGTAGTTGCTATGAACTAAGGGTAGCTGAAATAGTGGACGCCTACGAGTATTACGACCTTAAAATTTAATTTGTTGAGTAGATTTGGACAATCTACAGTACCCTTAGCAATTTTAATGAGGAATGCTACGTCGGCAATATTCCTGTGCAAATTTAGAGGAAGAAGATGGAGCCGTGAACATCGGTCTTCATATTCTAATTTAGGCAGCTTGAATTTAAATCCGAGATACCGAGTAAACTTTCTCTGAATTTGCTTAAGTCTACCATACATTATCTCAGGTATGGGTTCCATACCTGAGATGCGTATTCAAGGTGACTACGTACATAAGTAAAATAAAGAACTTTGACAGTGTTCATATGATTGAACGACTTCGACAATCTCATAACAAATCCCATAGCCTTCGAGGCTTTACTGACGTTGCTGTTGATATGCTGGTCAAACATCAGTCTACTATCGTGAATAACCCCGAGGTCCTTACTTTCAGACAGCCTAGACAATGGCATGTTTTTATATGATAGTTTGATGTATATGGTTTAAGCTTGCGATTAAAAGTCACAAAGAAACACTTTGCAACATTAAGGTCAAGTTTATTTGTCGAACAGTAGTTGTCAAGCCTTATTAAATCCTGTTGCAAATGAACGGCATCCAAAGCCTTGTTAACTACTCTAAAAATGATCATATCATTGGCAAATAGTAATACATTTGAATTAATCAAGCTTGAGTCGATGTCCTGTACAAACATAATGAATAGTAGTGGGCCAAGCAGGGATGGGGAACACCGGATACTTACCCTGGAAGATCTAAAACCATTAAGTACATCAGATTGACAATGGTTTGATACATAAAAGCTTGACCACGCAAACAGACTGCCTCTGATACCAACACCCCCGAGCTTTTTCAGCAGTATACTGTGGTCAATGCGATCAAAAGCCTTACTGTAGTCTGTATAAATGACATCAACCTGGTCACCATCATCCATACGCTCGGTAACATAGTCATTTAGAAGTACCAAGTTTCATACAGTTGATCTTCCCTTTAAAAATCTTAACTACTAAATTTAACGACTAAAACTCGCTTTGAGACTATTATAGAGCTGGGCATTAACGATTCGTTCGAGAACCTTAGCGATTAGGCATAATTTGGAAGTAGGTCTATAATGTTCGACACAATCCCGGGAGCCTTTTTTATGAATTGGTGAGATATATGCGGTTTTCCAACGAGCTGGCTGTTAACGGAAAATTAACATGTTTTTCTTTTTACTTAATTTAAATCATAAAGGTTGCATTGGATGAAAAGCTTCATATATCAGAACGTATTGTTAGTTCATTTAGGACCGCAATGTTTTAAGTCGGTCGGTCATTTTGATTTTTTACATTCACTCTTGAGCTCTCTTATTGGGTTCAGCGTTATCAGTGAGGCTGCGTGTCCTCCATGTTTTTTCGTACTAATTTTTAGTTATTGTACAGTGCATCAGAACCAATAAATCAGTCAGTGTAATTCGGTGATTTTATTCAGACCAACTTCATCAGTACTCAGGCTACTGGGGAGACGTATTGTTGAGGGGCATTACGTTTCTCCACAACCACCGCGTGTTGGGAACACGGGTCTCGCCGCCATCTCAGGTGTTACCTACAGGAGGGGAACGATCATTTCTCTTCCACTGGCATTACACCTTCCTCCAGCGAGCGTTTGAACAGGATAGTTACGGGACCGGAAAGTTCTTTGAAACATGAAACCAGAAATTTAGCAGGGATTGTATCGGGACCAGCTGACTTAGTGAGATCAAGAGCTTGCAATTGTCTTTGAACAAGCGATGCGTTTACCTCGATGCTGGCGATGTCACACAGACTGGCAGACTCGTCGGTATGTAAGGCAGTACTGCTGGACTTCTTCAACATTATTCAAACATAATTCGATACAGTTTTTAAATTAAAGAAAGTCAGTACCAACAACGGTAAATTTAAATTTAATGACTGTGCAACATTTGGAATTCGTAAAAGTAGAGCTATCTTGTATGACCGTTATAAACAAAAAACCTATAACTTTGATATATAATATCTTGACTATGTTAAAAAATATTCTTTGTAACTTTACACATTAATAGAAAAATACAAAATTCAAATAATAGAATGAAAACGGTTTGGCAAATCATATACCGTGAAACTGGCAAAGTTAGGTGATAATATTGTTAAATCCAACTCTGAGGTAGCTCGAGCTTTTGAAATATTCTTCACCAATGTACCCTTACTCACCACAGAGCGTCTAAATTTGTCTCCATATGAAGCAGAGACTTTATTAAAAACAGTACTAGCACCAGTAACGTAGATTTTAAATTTCATCAGTATATCCTCAGGATATTGTCAAAACGTATAGATTTCTTAACTTAAAAAATACTGAAGAGCTGTGGGGTATATCAGTCAAAGTCATTGGTTCAATAATACTAGTTATAGCACCACACCTAGCATATATATTTAATTAATGTGTTGACGATGGAGCTTTCCCAGGCCTCATGAAACACAGTACACTGATACCTCTGTTCAAGTCGGGAGACAAGGGTGATCCTTCAAATTTCAGACCAATATCTGTTCTTCCAGCACTAAGTAAAATGTTTCAAAAGATTATACTCAATCAAATGCTCTCACACTTAAACCACACAAAACAACTCCACGCCAAATAATACGGTTTCACTAGGGGTAAATCGACTACGGATGCAGGTATTACCCTTATATCTCATATTCATTCTGCATGGGAGGCCGCACAGGATGCTATCGGAGTTTTTGCGATCTGTCGAAGGCATTTGATTGTGTTGATCATAATACGCTACTAATGAAATTAAATAATTATGGAGCTAGAAATAAAGCGTTGGATCTACTAAGATCATACCTAAGCAATACAATTCAACAGTTAGAAGTCAACGGTTTTTAATCTGATGGAACGGGAATAAAAAATTGGCTTTTCACACGGTTCCATATTAGGCCCTTTATTATTACTATAAATTAGTATAAATTAACGATCTGCCTTTCTTGGTTGAGAAATTGACTGTTGTTTGCTGATCACACTTCACTGGTCTTCAAAATTGCAAGACAAAAAGAAGATAAAGATGATGTTAATGGAGTATTGTCTTAAACCATGAATAATAATATATATTCACAGTTAATAATAAATTATTAACTGTGAACCAACACAGTTAATAATTTATTGTTAAATGGTGGTAAAACCAAATGTATCAAATTCTCACTTCCAAATGTCAGGCAAGTTCAGACTAGTTTGGTGTTAGGCAGCAGCACGATAGAATTAGTAAATGACACGAAGTTTCTTGGAATAACCATTGATAGCAAATTGCAGTGTGGACCCCACATAGATAAATTAACTGGTAAATTAAGTTCTGCGGCTTACGCTGTTAGGAACATCAGACCAAACACGGATGTGGCTACATCTAGGCTAGTATATTTTAGTTACTTTCATAGTGTCATGACCTATGTTATCTTGTTGTGGGGGAAAGCAGCGGATATTCAAACTTTTATTTTACAGAAAAGAGCTATTCGAGCAATTTATGATTTATAATTCACAGACTCCTTAAGAGAGCTTTTTAAAGAAATTGACATACTAACTGTAGCTAGTCAATTTATTTTCGGAACTATATTAAAATGAACTTTGTCGAAAAAAGGATGTTACAATGTTCAAGATTACTTAAATGACGGGACTGTATGGGGTTAATCTGGCTCAACACAGACCTTGCTGTTAATAGTTTTGTAATTATTTATTCCTGCTTATTAATTATGATATAATGATATTATAAAAATTGTATTAGTGGAGCACAAGCAATTTTTAAATGGGAATAATTTCCATCTATGGGAGTTCCTACGCCCTTCTTCTCCCACAGTGGTCCAATGTAGAGAAGTGGCAAAATATGACGATTGCTAAGTATATGTAAATATCTACAGTAATAAAGACATTTGGAATATGAATTTGGAATTAGGAAGGATGTATAAATTTAAAGAGCTGACAATAGATTTTAGTTTTTCAGAGTGACTATTTTTTTTTGAGAAGGCAGGTGTTAAAATCATCAAGAATAAGATAGTATAGATAGTATAGAGGACTCAGATCAGGGTTTTGAATGAGCCAAAATAATCGATTCGAAAGGAGGGCCTATAAAACACTTTTTTATAACGAAAACATATCTCCAGGAACAGGTGTTCAGCGGTACCAGAGTACTAGCTTGGCAAGTGGCTGGGCATCGGTAGCATAGACATGGGCATCGGTAATACCATTTTCCCCCTCCAACAATTTTCCAGAGGCAATTATAAGGAGAGCGACATCTTCGGGAGTAAAGTAAAAGGCTTGAGATGCGCGCAAATACTAGACTAGTTTATTATAGGATATACTAAGCTTATATACAACTTACTACAAAACTACGTGATGAATATATATATACCTTATCTGTGACGGTCGTCAACTTATCTTAACATTACGTGGAAATATGACTAACATAGTCGACCGGCACAGATACTCCCCCCTTTAGGGAAAAAAACAAATGAATGTACTTATAACAATGAACAAAAATCTAAGTTAGAATCAAACAATAACCTTAAATGAATCGAAGTAACTTTAAAAATGTGTCTACCATAACAAACTTATATCAACTGCAATAATAACTAGTAGGATTTTAATAAAAATAAATTAGATAGTAATTGTGCATACTTCAACTTAATCTAAAGGTAAATCTTACACGAATTAGAAAAATAAAGGAACTACGGCTACGGAATTCTACATAAGTTTAAAGAATTACTTAATATTTACCTACAGGCAAGTCTTGTATCTGGCCGCACACTACATAAAATAAATTAAAAACTGGAAAACAGAAAAACACTAGGAAAATGGTGCTTCGCGGTTAGTAAATTAACCTAACCTATAACTGGAAAAGATCCGCAGGAGAGTCGTCTGATGCTGCAGCCGCCCATGTTTTTTCAGGAATCGATGAGTCAATTTACATCGCACGTCGTTGAAGTTTTAATCACTGTTTGTTTATAATTGCAACCGTACCTACACAAGGATGATTGTGCTGAATCAGGTTGGTTGTAGGCAGTCAATGATCTCGTACGTCATATGTACGTGCGTGCTCTTCACTCTTGAGTGAATATTAAGTTGTCGATTGATGAAATTTGTGTGCCTAAAAACCTTGGGATTTGGCAACATAAGGCACATCTTGTACACCAATCGTTTATATATATATATATCTCTCTCTTCAGTGATTTAATTATTCTTCGTGCGATGTTCTTCCTGGATGATTTCAATATTCGTTGAATTAGGTATATAGATGATGTTTCAATACTCTTCTGGGGGCTGGAACGGCTTCCTATGTGTTGAACTTGAAAAGCTGCTTGCTGTGAATGAATTTGCCGACGCGTTCGTTTTTGCTGGTGCGAGCTCCATTTTGATATATCAGCAGTCAGCTGACTATCGGTTCTTGCGGTATCTTGAGTTCGATGCGGGAAATCTTCAGTTGAAATCTTTTGGCTTATGGTCCGTTTTCAAATCTGGTCCGGTCATGGCTTGCTTGATGTCGTCTTGGTTTGGGTGGGGTCTTGATTATGGAGTTCTGCAGCGTGGTTTGAAATAGGTATGCAAACCGATGTCGGGGCTCGGCGATCTTGGACGAAGTGCTTCTTGCTGCACTTCTAAGGTGGCAGCACCCGGAGTTTTCTTCGCAGCTGGGTCCATGCTGCTATTACCGAAGGTTGCTGATGTTCAGAAGTCGTGTCACCACTTTGCCATAGGCAATTATAAGGAGAGCGACATCTTCGGGAGTAAGGTAAAGGCTTGAGATGCGCGCAAATACTAGACTAGTTTATTATAGGATGTACTAAGCTTATATAAAACTTACTACAAAACTACGTGATGAATATAAATGTACCTTATCTGTGACGGTCGTCAACTTATCTTAACATTACGTGGAAATATGACTAACATAGTCGACCGGCACAAACAAAAAAAAGGAAAAAAAAAGGTTTCAACGTCAGTTTCTCACCAGTGACGTCCAGCGAATGAATAAAAACAAACAGTGAAGTGTGAGTAATCAAAGTGATACAGTGACTGAATATAAATTGAAAACAAAAAGTGAAGAGTGCCCGGAGTGGCTACTTCAGAGGGCAATTTCAGCAACTAAAAATAATATTGTCGATGATATCAACTTTAATATTCAAAATAAAATTCCCGTTGAGGAGAAAATATACAAATCGTTCGCCACGATGGAAAACGTTGAAGATGACACTTTCTTCAACGTTTTCCTTCAGGTACCCACATAATTTTTAAATTCTTTACATGTACCAGGCTTTGCATGTATTCGACTTAAAATTAGATATCCGATCCAATACTACTCAGAAATCTTAAGTCACCAAAACTATGTAATGGAACAAGGATGATCGTCAAACAGCTAGCAAATAACATCATCAAAGCCGAACTTATGAATGGGAAGGACAAAGGAAACACAGTATTATTCCCAAAATACCACTAATCCATACTGCACTGCACTTCCAATTTAAGAGAATATGCAATTTTCAATAAATTTGGCCTATAGTTTTACAATTGACAAAGCGCAAGGACAAACATTAAAATATTACGGCATCAACCTCAAAGATTCCTGCTTTTCTCAAGGTTAACTATACGTAACTTGCTCTCGAGTAAGAAATTCAAAAAAAAAAACATACAAAATCCCATCTAATTAAATGAAAAATATTGTTTATTGTATTATAACAGTATTGTAAATATAAGTATTGTAGTTAAATTAAAAGTAGACACAAAGGCGACTAAAGAATTGGAGTATTAATTTGAGATAAAGACCCGGATTGAAATTGCTCGTGCATCTTTTAACAAAATGAGAAATTTTCTTTGTATAAAAGACCCCAGTAGAAAAATAATATAAAAATAAATATATATATTTAAATTTCTTAATAAAACAATTTCTAAAATCAAATCCACCTCAATATGCAACTCCGAAGTAGGTTACTTTAATGCTACATTTGGCAATTAGCTATGTATGATGACGCAAAGCCTGAACCTTAAAACCAACTTGCATAAAAAACTGTAATCATTTGAAATGTGGTGTTTCCGGATGATGCTGAGGATAAGCTGGATCCTAGAGTCACGAACGAAGAAGTTCTCTTAATTTCTCTGATCGTTTTCGAAACTACTTAATTCGGGAAATAAGTATTTACTGTAAAAACTGACTAATCGTTCTTCCATATTCTTTTTCCAGCATTCAACACCTTTGACAACTTTTTTGGTCTTCATTTTAAAATTTGCTCCTGTCCATACTCCAAACAGATAATACTTTTTTTTCTTACATGAAACTGGCACTGAATATGTTAAAACCAGTCATGTTTTTGGTTTAGAGTACCATCCACTTTCCACAATTTTAATATTTTCTGGTGTATGGCGACATCACCTTCTAATCCAAATGCCGAGCTAGGACATTCGACTTTAACAAGACCATTATCTTCTATCAGTCCATCTGGAGAAGCACCTTTAATTTAATATTAATTAATGGATATAACAACAGTTATTAACAGCCTAGATATTCTTAGAACCAAATAAGAAAGTATATAGATACTTTCTTATTTGGTTCTAAGAATATATAGATATTTCAAGCAGATACTACAGTTGTTATAAAAAATATACATATAATTAGAAAATATCTACAAAAATATAATACATATTGTTCGGGATTCGTGGATTATAGAGCAGAATTTTTGGTTTTATTAATGTTTTCAAATATCAGTGAGAAATTTATGTATTTATATAGAAAAGCTGATTAAAGAAGTGACATGACATTTTATAAAACAAAATAAGAAAGTATCTATATATTTCAAGCAGATACTACAGTTATTATAAAAAATATACATATAATTAGAAAATATCTACAAAAATATAATACATATTGTTATTCTAAATAAAGTTATTCTAAAAACAATAAAATAAAAACATAACATGGAATCCTCTTGCTGCATAATTGGCGTGGAAACAATATACGGATTCTTATCTTATCTTATCTTATATATATTAAATAATATATTATAATTATACATATAATACAGTTATATTACAATTATAAAACCGCTTTCAGCCTAATAAGAACTATTAAATACTTACCACTTTTGTTGGAATAAGTAAAAAGTGTAGTTAAGATTTGAAAAATAATTAAGTTATGATATTAGGTACAACAAGCCTTCACTTACAACACCGAGAACATTCAAGTCCTTGTTTTCGTCTATTTGGTCTGTGTATCAAAGAAACACACTTAAATTCTATACCTCGTAATAATGGTGTTTCCGGGTGTATTTTGATATTACTAGTACGAACAAAAATGTACTCCAAGATCTTATTTAATTACGATTTCTAGTTTATCTAGGAATCCTATCCTTTAGCTTCATTGGCCTTGGAAAAGTCTCAACGACGTTATCTTTTTTTCCAAATGATTTTCTCTGTTGGTTCCACATCCTAAAAAAATAACAACGCGCACCAACACGTTTAATTATAAAGGTATTTGAATACTCATACTCATCCCCAAATACTCATCTACAACAGTACTTATACAATAGAATAAAACGATCAAATACTGCCGGTCACACTAAAAACTCTAGCGCAAGTAGGCAGGCACTCAATGTCGGCGTCAATACGGCGGTAAGCGGTGACTCAATTTTCTCAAAAATGGTGGTAAACGTCCTGCATCTGAGAGGCTTCAACCGGGAATGTATAGTTGTTTTAGAAAAATCGTAGTAAAATAACCAAATAAATTTGTGATGAAAAATAATACACAATGTTTTAAACCATAAGTGATTTCACATCATGGATAAAAATTCTTTAAAAATAGGTTGTGATTCTTCCGGAACTTACTTAACATATATAGAACAACTCACTGAAATTACTTTCGAAAGTTCGTAGGGCGAGTGTGTTAGGTTAGGTTAGGTTGGAAGTAAATGAAAAAAATAATGTTCTTTCAGAAGACATTTCATTCTAACCTCGAAATAGATAAACAATCACAATAAACAACAAACACAACAAAAAAGATCGTTCTATATTATAAGCAGTAGCAAAAGCAAAACAATAACAGTCTCCTTCATTTGACGCGCGCGAGAGAGACAGGCAGAATAATCTTAATGCAACTTTAACGCCTCGCGCTTATTCACAGCCACTACATAAACGCAACGTGCCAGCTTTAGTTAACCGACCTTGTAGGTACGTATGATCTTTACACAATACGAAATACCTACGTAAATTATAATACAAAGATACCCACGAATATCGGCCACGCAAGTATATGAAGATTTTAATGTATGATTTATCCTTTATGACAATTTCTCCTTAATTTTTGCATACCACATTTTTCAAAAATTAGTAACACTGGTTTCCTTGCTATGTCAATATCATAGCAACTTGATTCACAGTTATCCTAGGTACAAGTTGTAGCCAAGTTTAGTAAATTTACATTACTAGCGAAGATTTAAAACGTGCGGGGAAGTTTCAGGCGACCATGAGGTGGGTATTGAAACACGACCCCCGTGGGAGAAGATTAAGCAGGTTTAATTAGTCCTTTATTCAAGTGAAACATGTGTCACTCTGTTCTCGGTTTGTGTTCTATTCAGAACATACACAGCACAAACATACACTGACCATATGCCGTGATATTAGGTGATTTGAAAATCAGAATATGGAAAATTAAACGGATATCGTATAAGAATTAAAATAGCAAACGTTAAATTTTGTTTGTCACGAGGACCACACATATTATTCGGCTGACCCACACTGAGTCATTTTACTGGCAATAATAAGATGGTGTTAGGTTGTGACATCATTCTGCTCAAATAACTAAACAAAACTTAACAGACAGCTATGTAGCTAGACTAAATTTGAATAAAGTATGATATATGAGTATATCCGTTTATTTTGTTGGACAATACATTATCTATCTTACCAAAATCTAAAGTAACGACCCAATACAGACTCCATCCGTTAAATCCATAAAGTTTTTAACCAGGTTTTATCCCCGATAAAGTGCAAGAGGATCTGTTTAACCTCATAGTGGGGGCTGGACTAGACTATAAACTGGGGTCAAGAATCTAGGTTTTGCTGAGACGCTAGACGCCGTAAATCCTAAATGGCGAATTTCACGTGTGACTTGCTCCGTTGGCGGCGAGTATTGGGTCGGTATTGAGCCGAACTGGATCGGCCAGCTATGACTTTATATGGAATTTGTATTTTATGATTCGGTACACATATTTCGTCCTTCAGTTACGTATTTTGCAATGAACTACGTATTTTATAGACCATTTTCAGACATTATTCTTGATAGTCTGAAAATAAAATAGTATCTTGCTGCGACCGGAGTTAGTTAGCAGCCTAAAGCCAGAATATGATATAGCATACGATAACCCGACCAATTGAAGATGTTTTAAATTAAAGGTTTTTTAGGCCAGCCTTTATATATATATATATATATATATATATATATATATATATATATATTGTGCAGTAGTTTAGTTTTTCCCTTCGATAATGAGACAGGAGGGACTTACTTGGACAATTTTGAGTTGAGGCCGGCGAGGGGGCCCCCAAGATTGCTCGTTCTCCAAGGTCGATTCTTCTGGGTACATCAATCGTCATTGGCGTTTGTGTTGTGCTATGTTACGGAGGTTTTGAGTCGCAAGCGAGGCTCCAGCTAATATGCGAGCCAAAAGTAGAAGAAGGTATACGCGCTGTAACGGCATAACGGCTAAGGTCGAGCCACCGTTATCAGTAGCTATGATCGTCTATTCTACCTACCCCAAAAAGAGATGTCCCGATTCAGCTGTAAAATTTGTAAGTTAAGAATGATAAGTCGGAATTTCTCTTTCGTTGAGAAGTTCGTTAGGCGTACAATAGTCGAACGAAGTTTGGTTCAGGAAGTTACAGTTTCAAGTTAGATAGAGAAAGCATATATGTCCGCAAGCCGGTATTTCGCATCAGTTAGCGGTGTATTGCGCCAGATCGATCGTTGTTGTATTTTGTGTGATGGTACATTTATTTTTTGGATATATGGGCGCTTGGAACTTCTTTTAGTGGTCGACCACGATTTGTAATATTTGTTTGGGATATCGTATAGATATCCGTCGTAGTTTTACGACGTGAGTACTCAATGATAATTCATGTGCTCGCTAGTAGCGGCTTGTGGTGGTTCCAATTATATATTTAGTTCACGGCAATAACGATCCGAAAAGACCGGTTTAAACAATTGCGATTTGATTTTCCGAAATGGGTTTGAACTAGCGGTTACCTCAAAAGGTCCGTAACGTTTTGAAACCTTCAACTCTGCGCAATTTGAGCTGGATGTTATCGAAACGTTGTCATTAGCGCTTTAGGAGATCTAACCCTCACCATAGCGAAGTGCATAGTTCGGTAAATACCAAACTATGAATTCCACTGACCTCAGCACGTCCTCGGCCAAGCAAAATCATAAATATTTGACTCAGCCTACACATTAGACCTCCAGCGAAATTTACATTTAATTTAAAGATGCAACTTGAATCCAAACTGACCCAAGGCAAGGCAAAACAATCTACCCGGTCCTAAACAATGAACTTTAGACTGTAATTTGATCTCTTCGCGCGTCCCCGACAACACTCAAATGTCAAAATATCAACAGGATAGGTTATCTGTGTTGACACCGGTTTAATTTTGTTCTGAATTTGTTATTTCCATCCGCGGAATCTCATCGATCAAACAGTCTCCCTATGCCCTGCCAACCTAGGTTTAGCCGCAACTAAACTCCTGTCTAGCCTAGTCTAAAATCCTAGTGTTATACCATGTCCATTATCGACACCACTCGAAATGGTTGAGTTTGATTTGAATGTGCTTGTGTGGTTAATGACTGTGTGTGTGGGAATTTCAAAACTCGCTACTCGAAAGGAATGAGGAGAGGATTAGCCCGCGAATATCCTAAGAGCCAATCCAGGAACCCTATGGTGAAGGAAAAAGGAATTTAGGGTCGCTCCAAGCCCAGACTCAGACTCAGATCAGTTACCTACAAGTTCTTATCTAACGACCCAAGGATAGTTTTGGAATTTGGGGTAGGTTGATATAAAGGATAGGAACCGAGGTATATCTCGGCGCTTCAGACACTCACGAAAAACCACTGAAACTTCGCAATCACAATTCGTCCAGTTCTAACGCGTAACACGGCAGACCAAAACTGTTTAGAATTTGTTGAAAGACGACTGTCACAGTAGCTTAACGCCGAGACTGAATGACCTCCCTTCCCCCGCAATCGTATTTATAGTCCCCACATGTCTGAAAAAAAAATGGCGTCCTTTGCGAACACGCTCTGCCCAAGCGAAGCTTCTTATCACTAACTACACAGGGTCTAATTTCAATCATGCCATGCAGATCCGCCGGTCTACAAATTGTGTGTACGCATATTCACTATGATCAACCGTAGGTTATCACTCAAGTCATTCGGTATGGCCGATACACAAAATTTGTAGATCGCTGACCATAAAAGCTTGTTGCGATTAATTTAAGCCTTCCCGACCGCTAGCGCGCTAGACAAAGACCACTAGAGAGATATTCAGACTCGTGATGTCAAACTCGCCATATCATACCAACCAAACGCAATATTTGCAGTCAACATAATAGCTTTCTCCGTATCGTTCCATAATAACCTTCCATTATTTAGTTATTCCTAATTTATTCAGCGCGCAGCCAAATCGGCTATGATCCCTACACATCTCGCAGGAATGCGACAAAAAAAACTGACCTGAACTCTGTTCCTGGAACCAACCCCCGCGCTCGGCTCATTGTTTTTTGCTAACTTACCCCTGAGCTACTCAAAACCCCAAACGTTATATGAACCGATTCTCGTATTCAAAACAGCGCGGCGATGGGCTAGCCCTCTGTCACGCAAAATGAAGTATCAAATGTACTGACTCTCGTGTACCATTACAGCGCGCGCGATGGCGGTTGTAACAGTATTAGTACCGAAAAAGTACGGTTGGCGACACTGTCGGGTTGCGTTCAGAAATGCCACTTTGTAGATGCGTTCCGTTCAGTACCCTGATAAATCTCATATCGAAGGGAAGTTTATTTGAGTTAATAAATATATAAAATTAGAAACACGTTGTGCTTTGTGCTAGAATGAAAGTACGGAACATGCCGCCGACCATAAAATAATGCTTATTTTATTTAAGAATCTAACGTGTGAAATGCTATGCTAACTTAAACTAAAACATGTAATGTTATAGCTACGATATGCCTATTCAACAGGCAGTGGGCAGACCTTAACTACAGGTCGCTTGCTAAAAGTATTACCGATGCGTATAGTGACGACTCGTGTAATACCATCTGCGCCGGGGTGCAGCTGAAGCACGCGCGCTAAACGCCATTGCAGCGGTGGTAATGTGTTGTCGATCAACACGACCACGGAACCCTCGCGGAGGGGTGTGTTAGTACTGTCGTGGAACCATTTACCTCTCGGTTGTAGCTGGTGTAACTATTCTACGCTCCAGCGTTTCCAAAAGTGTTGTACAACTTGCCATCGCACGAGGCGGTTTGGATTGTCGTTAGTCAAATCGAATTCCGGTAGAGACGTTAATGGTTCCCCGATAAGGTGTGAGTGGTAATGGATCCGCGGGATCATTACTGAGTGGACAGAGGGGTCTCGAATCGAGAACAGCCTCAATTTGACAAAGTAGAGTGTTGAACTCGTCATTGGTGAGCTTAAGGGTACCAATGACGCGGTGCAAGTGTCGTTTTAGACTACCTACGGCTCGCTCGACGAGACCAGCGAAATGTGAAGCGTACGGAGGATTGAAGTGCCAATTGACTTGCAAGTTTGCAAGCTGGCCGTTTATGACAAACTGATTTGACTCGTTTCGTAGAAATGCGTAAAGTTCTATGAGATAACGATCACAGCCAACAAAGTTACGACCATAATCCGAAAAAATTGTTTTACAATAACCGCGTCGGGACATGAATCTACGCAACGCGTTCAAAAATGATTCTGTGGTTAGGTCGGGAAATAATTCCAAATGGGTTGCCTTTGTTGACATGCACACGAAGACGCATACGTAAGATTTGAAAACTTTCGCGTTACGAAACTTGCTCGATTTAAGATAAAAGTGCCCTGCAAAATCTACAGCCGTCTGTAAGAACGGACGCAGAGCTTGAACCCTAGCTGTTGGAAGCTGGGCCATCGAAGGCTGCGGTGCAACTGGGCGGGCGCGTACACACGGTACGCAGCGCAGGTGGCGCATACGAATGGCGTCGCGTGCGCATAGAATCCAGTACGTCTGTGCGAGAGCAAACTGTAACGTTTGCGGCCCCACATGCAAATGTATGTAATGATAGAAATCTATGAGTAGATTCGTGAAATGATGTTTTTTAGGTAATAGAATTTGATGCTTGGCATCATACGGTACGTTAGCCCGATTTATCCTGCCGCCGACCCTGAGAAGTCCGGTGTCATCCAGGAATGGTTTTAATTTTTGAAGACGCTTAGTGCATCTGTCGTTGTCCTTGAGACGTGAGATGTCTTCCGAGAAGTGTTCATGTTGAACAAGAGCTATGATTCGACTGAGAGCCTGTTTGGTCTCAGGAACTGTGACATAACTTGTCGAATTAACGTTTGTTTTACGACATTTGTTCATGAACCTAATCATGAGAGATACGATGCGTAACATCTTGAGTAGCGACGAAAATCGCTGTATGAACTCAGAGCTTGGTTCAATCTTTTGTGTAAGATGAACATGTTTACGACGTTCTTCGTCAGTATGACAAGTAACGTTTGAGATAGGCCATTCTGACTCGGGCTGCGTGAGCCACGAAGGTCCATTGAACCATAGTGTATGGCTCAACTGAGAAGGGAGAACGCCACGGCTTGCTGGGTCCGCGGGGTTGTCTGCTGATTGAACGTGCTGCCACTGCGAGGCAGGCACGGTGCTTGTGATCTCCGCGATACGGTTAGACACATATGTGCGCCACTTGTCTGGAGATGAACGCAGCCAGGCAAGGGTAATGGTCGAATCACACCAAGCGAAAACTTGGTCAAACAATACTGCGCTGCTGTAAGCAGTCAGTATTTTCTTTATCAACTTCGATAAGAGATGAGCCCCACAAAGCTCTAAACGAGGGATTGTTAACCTTTTGAGAGGCGCGACCTTTGTCTTGCCCATAAGGAGGTGCACACTGATGGCACCGTCTGAGTTAACGACGCGAATATAGACGCAGGCTGCAAATGCCTTTTCAGAAGCATCCGCAAATCCGTGGAGTTGGATTTGATGAGTGCTGGGAAGCACATGACGAGACAATGAAATCTTTTGCAAGAACGGCAGTTCGTCGATGAACCGATACCACAAATCACAAATACCCTGAGGAGGAGCTTCGTCCCAACCTGTGCCTGATACCCACAAGAGTTGGATTAAATGTTTAGCAAATAGCTTCACAGGACTCAAAAAACCTAGGGGATCGTAAGTTCTTGCTATTTCCGCAAGCATTGTGCGCTTAGTACATTTTCGCGAAGCAGTTTCCGTTTGATAGGTAAATGTGTCCGATTTAGGGTTCCACTTGAGCCCTAAGACTTTGACCGAAGTGTCAGTGTCAAGTGCTGAAAGAATGAGTGCGTCATCATTAGACTCGTTATTATTTAAGTGAGATAAGAACTCAGAACTGTTACTGGTCCATTTGCGGAGTTCGAAGGTACCCGCTTTACAAATGGCCATAAGCTGGCGTTGAAGAGTTACTGCATCTTCGACTGTGTCAGCTCCAGTAACGACATCATCAACAAATACTTCGTTGAGAAGTACTTGCGAGGCAAGTGGAAATGCATCAGCTTCATCAATCGCTAATTGACGAAGTGTACGCAAAGCTAGAAATGGTGCGGAAGAAACACCAAAAGTTACACAGCATAGGCGGTATTCCTTTACTGGATCGTGAGGAGAGAATCTCCATAGAATCCGATGAAAATCCCGATGTTCCTTACAAAGGCCAATATAACGATACATCATTTTGATGTCTGATGTGAAAAAAATCTTGTGCAATCGATATTTGAGTAGAACCTCAGATATATCTTGATGCAATTTCTGTCCTGTTAGAAGGTTATCATTGAGAGAGCGACCACTTGTTGTACGACAAGACGCGTCATACACAATTCTGTATTTGGAAGTCGCTGCCGACTTCTTCACCACGCAGTGATGAGGTATGTATGTAGTAGGGATGCACGTCACTGTTCGCAGAATCAGAGACGGGTTCCATGTGTCCCATGTCTAAGTATTCCTGGAGACACTTGTTATAGTTCTCGCGTAAAGCAGAGTCACGTGACAATCTAACTTTGAGTTTGTTTAAGCGCGAGAGCGCAATAGCGCGAGATTCGCCTAGTGGAGGCGCGTTCTCCTTAAACGGAAGAGAAACAGTATATTTCCCGTTTGAGTCCCTTGTGTGAGTATCGACGTATATCGATTCACAGCGAAGTTCATCTTTGGTAAGATGGGGATGTTCTGGTATTGACTCCAGCTCCCAGAATTTCTGAAGTTTCATATCAAGTTGGCAAGTGCTTAGATTTGTAGAAATCTGCGCCATATTTTCGTAGGAAATTCTACCGTTTAGTAGGTAACCAAAAATGCTATTAATGGCCACAGGTGTCCCGTGAGGACCCTTAATGTTGTTGTGCAGCAGTATGCTGTCACTGTAGTCAGACCCCAGCAGGAGCTCGACGGGACGCGCAGAACGCAATTCTGGGTCCGCCAGATTGAGACCTTTAAGGTGTGAAATATTCTCGAAAGAGTTCGGAATGTTTGGTAAGTAGCTCGTTATTTTCAGTAAAATAAGAGCTTCGATATAAAGCTTCGGCTGTGGTTTGTTGTGGGGCGTAACCTCGCACAACACGTAACCACGCGGTTGCTCGTTGCTGTCACCAATGCCGGTGACGGTAGTGCTCGTCCGCGCGGGGTACCGCGGCAAGGCGAGACGCTGGACACACGACTCAGTAATGAGTGTGGCCTGTGAGCCTTGGTCAACCAAAGCTCGGACTGGGCGAGGTGCGTAGGGCCCATGGTTCATGGGACGCACGTTGACAAGCGCAGTCGTAAGTAAAACCGTACAGTTTTTACTACTGGAATGCCCCGTAGCTCCATGTAATGGAGTGGGCGTAGAAGTTTCCGCTACCGAGTGTAACTCAGGGGAAGAAGAATACTCCGTCGTCAGTGTGACGTTCGATGGTGGCACATCTTCATGTAATGAAGAGTGATGACGTTGGGTGCAAACGCGGCAACTGTGGCGCGATTTGCAGTCTTGTGTATCGTGCCCGATAAACAAGCAATTGTTACATATTTTATTTTCTTGAACAAAATATTTACGTTCATTTAAAGTAAGTTTTTGAAACTTATCACATCTATACAATGGATGCGAATTATCCTTGCAGTATGCGCATTTAATTTTATTTAAGTATTCCACCGCAGTTGCTGCATGTACACTCATCGCACGCGAAGAACGCGCGAAAGAGGTATTCGGATAACGCGGCGCGTTATATTGCGCATCCGAATGCGCGCGAGTTAACGATATCGCGCGCCGTCCAGCCAGCGCATGACGCGATGACGTCACGCCGCCGCTGGAGGCTGCCGAACGAGCCGCGCCAGCCGCCGCCGGCGAGCCCGCCGCTAGGGGGCGCTGCGTCGCGGACGCAGTACTCGAGCGTGAGGCGCTCATTATTTCCGTAGCAGATAATTCTTTATCCAAGAAATCTAGTAAATCGGTCACACTTGGAATATCATTCGATATTTTTAACGATAATTCGAAACGTCTACGTATATTCGGCGTAATTTTGCGTAGCAAAATATTTAATAAGACAAAATTCCATTCATCCACAGGAAAACTTAATGATTTCAACGCCGTTATGTTCTCGTGATAACAATTCATTAGATTACGTAAATTACTTACGATGTACTTCTCATTAACCGGTTCAACATCGTAAATGTTATCGAAATGTTTTGTTGAAATAATTCGCTTATTTTCATAACGATTGATTAACACCTGCAAGGCGTTTTCGTAGTTAGATTCAGTAACAGGAATCGATTTTATAAGATTATACGGTTCGTCTTTTAAAAACAACAATAAATAACGAAAACGTTCAACGACTTATATAAATCATAGAAGGCATTCCATTCTGTCAAGATTCCAGAAAAGGTCTGCAATGTTAATTGAGGTAAACGAACATTCGAATGAAAGTTGGTTTGTTGGGACGCGCAGCACCCCGCATGAGTCTGAGTAGGTACCTCGCCGCAGGCAGGCGACAGACTTTGTTTACGTTCCTCTTTTATAGTGTCCAACGTAACTTGTATTTGAAAATACAATGAATCGAATTGATTACGCACAGCTAAATGTTCTTCTTTTGAAAAACTCTCGTTTTTTGCGGATAATTTTTCTATTTATCCTTGAACTTGGAAGAACGATTTTTTAATAGTATTTAATTCCTTAACGCGAACTCGAAATTCTGATAAGTTATTAGAACAATCAACGATACGTTGAGCACTATTTATGGCTAAATCACGTTCGAAAATTAATTGTTCGATTTCCATTGTTACTGAATAAAATGATAATTAAGTGTAGTAAAATGTAGTTTAGATTTAAATCGTAAAATGTTAGGTTAGGCAGTAAGTATACCTACTTGATATGTTAGTGTAATATTAGGTTAGTTGCAAACTAATGTTGAAATTATATTTAACACGCAATGTTAAATACAGCTAGAAATTTGTTCCGTACGAAAATACGTAAAACAAAAAAAATGAGTAATGTACGTAAATACAATTACCGCTGTAATTGGGTTCGGTATGTTATACCTACACCGCTAAATAACACTAAGCACGAAATACTGAGTGAGAATGTTTTAGTACGTTGCACAAAACTGTAAAATTATAGCGTGCGAATTGCCTAAGATGTTTCTAGAAGCGCCTTGTGGCGTCCAGCGCGCTGCCTACGTGTGTTGTAGGTTTACCCGCGCTTCTCGCGAAAACGAAATAATGAAATGTAATTTCACAAATATCGCTCAAAACCCTATTAAACTATATACCATTAGCAAGCTCTTGTTAAGATCTCGCTATATACACCGGTATTATCGTAAAATAACACGCTAGATGCTTAGAAACTTGATATATAGATCGGTCGATGTCGGTAGATCCCGAGCTAAACGACTTGAGGTAAAGAAATTGCTAGCATAAAACAACCAACTAATCGCGATTTTTATATGAAATAACCAGATATAATGCGGTATATCCGGCTCGAAACCTTTTATGTGCAGTAGTTTAGTTTTTTCCTTCGATAATGAGACAGGAGGGACTTACTTGGACAATTTTGAGTTGAGGCCGGCGAGGGGGCCCCCAAGATTGCTCGTTCTCCAAGGTCGATTCTTCTGGGTACATCAATCGTCATTGGCGTTTGTGTTGTGCTATGTTACGGAGGTTTTGAGTAGCGAGCGTGGCCATATGCGAGCCAAAAGTAGAAGAAGGTTTACGCGCGCACGATGGCGGCTGTAACAGTATTAGTACCGAAAAATTACGGTTGGCGACACTGTCGGGTTGCGTTCAGAAATGCCGCTTTGTAGATGCGTTCCGTTCAGTAGGTACCCTGATAAATCTCATATCGAAGGGAAGTTTATTTGAGTTAACAAATATATAAAGTTAGAAACACGTTGTGCTTTGTGCTAGAATGAAAGTACGGAACGGATATATATATATATATGTTCCGTACTTTCATTCTATATTCATTCTATTTCTTTCATATATATATATATATGTTTAAAAAACCGGCAAGTGCGAGCTGAACTAGTATTTGGATGGTTCCGAGAAAAAAAAAACTATACATTTTATAAAACAATTTATTTTTATTACTTATTTAATGTTATTTATCAGCTATAATGCAATAAGTATTCTGTGACAATTTCAGGTATTAAACTATAGCGGTTCTAAATATTTTCGAGTCGAACTCGCTTCCAACCGAGATGCCAGATAATGACAAATCAGAATTGATTCTCTGTGTAATAAATATAGGGATCTTTAATCAACAAATTAAAATGTCAAAGAATAGCCATTCTTCAATATGTCAGAAATTTAAATCTGTCAGGTGATATGATATCAGGCTGCTAGCTTTTGGAGCCGAATTGTGCCAACTTAAAACCGAGATGCCAGATAATGGCATATCAAACGTGATATTCTACGTCATGTGAATCATTAACCGGACTATTACTGCATACATACGCGCGAGGCAACGCTATTTTCAACCTTATACTTAATAAATAAAAACTCTATAACGGGAAATGACATTGGTTTCTATAATTCTTAATCAACGACGATATGTCTAAGAATAGCCCTTATTCGATATATCAGAAAATAAAATCTGTCAGGTGGTATGATTTCAGGCTTTTTACTTTTGGAGCCAAATTGTGCCAATTTCCAAACGAGATTCCAGATAATGACATATCAGACATCATTTATCAACCACGATATGTCAAAGAATAGCCGTCCTTCGATGTGTCAGAAATGAAAATTTTAGGCTGCTGGCACTTGGAGCCGGTTTCGATGAATTTTCTACAGAGATGCCAGATAGCGACATATCAAACATGATGCTCTGTGTCAAAGAATAGCCGTTCTTCGATATGTCGGAAATCAGGAGGCATGATTTTAGGCTGTTACCTATTGGAGTCGAATTGTGCAAACTGCCAACCGAGACGCCATATAATTACATACCAGGCATGATACTTAATGTCATAATCATCATTAATCCACCACGATATGTCAAAGAAGTCTTTGATGTGTCAGAAATGGTAATCTGTCAAATGCTATACAAATTTCAGCCGCTGGCCTTTGGAGCCGGATTCGGCCATTTTCCATCGGATATACTGTTTTATGTCATCATCATATTAGCCCGTATCATCCCACTGTTGGGCATAGGCCTCTCCCGATGCAAACCACTCGCATCTTTCCCCCGTCAGTCTGGTCCACTGTCTAGCAGCCACCTTGACAATATCATCTGACCATCGGGCCGTTGGTCTGCCCACTGCTCTTTTCCCTGTTCGCGGCCGCTACTCTGTGGCTGCCGTGATCCACCTTCCACCCTCCCTTGTGACGAAATGTCCTGTTGTCGCCATCCTGGTACCCAAGTCTGCGACTTTGGTAAGTCTACGGATTTCAACGTTAGGCACGCGGTCCAAAAGAGTGATGCCTAGTGTGGCCGCTCCATAGCAATTTGTGTGCCTTTAATTTAGCTTACTGGTTTTTGTAAGTGTCCATGTTTCGGCACCAAACGTGGGGATAGTCAAGACACATTGGTCAAAGACCTTGCTCTTCAGGCACTGTGGGATTTGTGATCTTAGGATATCTTCCAGTTTACCAAAGGCAGCCCATCCTAGCTGGATCCGTCTGGTGATCTCCTTCACCTGAGCACTTTGGCCAAAGGATAGGTTTTGTCCAAGATAGGTGTACTCATCCATAGTTTTTTTATATACAGCAGTTACCTACAATTGCGTTAGGTACGTGATCTGGATCGCTGGACATGATCTTCGTCTTGGACATATTCATCCTAAGGCCAACCTTCAGGGTTGCTTCATGCAGTTGTTCGAGCATGCTTTGGAGATCTTCGATTTTTTCAGCCAGAAGGATCAGATCGTTGGCGAAATGCAGGTGTGACAAGCGCGCGCCATCTATATTGAAACTTCTTTCGCTCCAATTTAATGTCTTCATTATATCTTCTAACATGTTTGTGAAGAGTTTAGGCGAAAGAGTGTCTCCTTGGCGCATGCCCCGGTTGATGATTACCGGTTCTGTCAAAGCGTGCATGCACCTGCACCTGCATTGTGGCGGCTCTGTACAGCTCCCGAAGGATATCCACATATCTTTTGTCGATATCGCAACGGTGGAGAGAATGGAACCCGGCACTATGCTCGACAGTGTCGAAAGCCTTTTCGTATTCAACAAAGGCGAAGCACAGGGTCCGGTTGTACTGGTTGCATTTCTCCATCATTTGCTTGACCGTATGTATGTGATCCATAGTCCAGGACTCGAGTCAGCCTGTTGCAGAAGACCTTCGCGAATAGCTTGTAAACCTGGGAGAGGAGGCTGATCGGGCGATAATTTCATAATTTGGCTTTGTCACCTTTCTTATGAAGGATGGTGACAACGGTATTGTTTCATGTTTTCGGAGTGATGCCTTCACTGAGCACTTTGTTGAAGAGCTTTGTCATCGCCGAGGCTCTCAAAAATCGAGGGCAGTTAGGAGGGGTCACGATTTTGAACCTTATGCCATGGTAATAAAATTTAAAACCTATAACGAAAAAGTGGCACCGGTGGAGAGGTTAAGTACGCTGGATACTCTTGCCTGCAGCATCTCCACGGCACCGGCATGAACACCGGCTTATCTAGACACTATCTCACGTTTCATTCTGATCAGAGCAAAACTCACTTCATCTTCCATGATGAAGCCATCTAAGCCATCTAAAAATCATCCCAAAAATGCTTGGTAGGTTCTGCCCTGGCATCTGAAGCGTCTGGAGATACAGGTTCTGATGACTTCAACGCATACAGCTCCGCGTAAAACTTCTCAACCACTTTTAGTATTTGGTCGTGATTTGTGGCGGGACTTCCTGAACTGCCATACAATTTAAAAAAATCTGATTTTGATTTATTTAATTTCCTTCTAAAAACTTTGGGACATTTGTTTTGTTTGATTAATTCGCTTGTGATTTTTGTATTATATGATCTCAAATCTTTCCGAACCGCCCTGAGTTCTAATTTATTAAAAGTCTGTAACCCTTCTGATCTACATATGTTGCGATCCTCATCTCTCTCCTTTGTTCCAACAGTGAGAGCGTGTCTGCTGTTAACTTTTTCTGACTTTGCTTCTTCTTGCCAATGTGTTTCTTCGTTGTAGTAACGATGTCGCATAGTGTGTCCACATCAGGTTTGGGTTCTCTTCCATCAGCCGGTCAAAAAAATTCAATTCGAGCTGGAATTATTATTGGAAAAAATTGTAGCTTACATCATTCTTGACTGCGTGTGGCTTAACCGTATTTCTGCGTTCTTTGGAAAGGTTATACCTGAACCTTGACCTAACTATGCGATGATTACTGCTGGTCTTGAAGTGGCTCAAAACAGACACATTGGTTAAATTGTTTTTGTTCGAGCAGATGATAATGATGATGTAGTCGATTTCATTTCTAGTTCGGTCGTCTGGACTCGCCCACGTCCAATTGAAATAGAAATAGAAAAGTTTATTCGAAAGTCAATTTACACAACACAATACGATAAACAGAAAAAAATTGAATAAAAATCAACCAGCAATACGAAAATCAGAAAAATTACAAAAATAAAGAAAAGTATGTAGGAGTCATGAAAAATTCTATGCGGCGTGTAATATGACAGTGAAAAGGTGCGCCACAGGGAACCTGTAACAACGATATTCTGCCGAACCATATAGTAGGCAGTGTGAGTCAATACAGTGTGTGTGATGCATAAATATAACGTGTGTCATACATACGGTGCAATATTATACGAAGGATAAATACAATTACGGTGGGTAAATACATAACGAATAGTGAATGTTTTATCGCAGAGAACCAAATATATACACAGCGGTACCAGAAAATACAAGGAATAAGCGGGAAGAAAACGTGAGAGGTGGACCTGATCATCCAGAAGTAAGCAAATAAACAAGCACGCAAATAGCATGAGCAAGCAAATAGCAAGAAAACAAGAACGTGCCACGGCACACTTAATTCTAAGCAACGGCCACCATGGGCTGACAGAACGGTTAATATTGTTGTTGCTCCAAAAGAAGTTTCTTCAAACGAAGTTTGAAACACTTCACAAACTTTGATTGCCGTATTGGTGGAGGGATGTTGTTCCAACATTTGGTGGCCAAATACCTGAAACTGCCACAAAACGCTGTAGTTGCATGCCGCGGCACAAAATGAAAATGAAAATCTTTATTTATACATGAAAAATACATAGGAAAAAGCAACACTAGTCCCACATTAGGTTTCCCTGTGTCGTGGGCACTAGGCTCTACCAGAATAACAAATAAGGGTATATGTATAAATAACAGTGACAGCCGACTGGGAGCGTGTCTTCCAATTACAAAAAAGGGCTGTCAGGATAGTGGCACGGGTCCCACGCGACACTCACGCCAACCCCCACTTTAAGAAACTTGGAATCTTAACGCTACCATCCATAGTGATCTTCCAGATCGCAGTGTACACGCGCGAGAACCTCAGTTCGTACCGAACGCACGCGGACGCCCACAGACACGGCACACGCAAAGCGGCGGCGGGGAAACTTGTCACCGTACCCCGCTCATCAGAGAAAGCCGGCAAACTCACGCACGGCGCAGGCCCAACCGTCTATTATAGAATCCCGGAAACGGTCATCTCCGCTCCAAACACACCCATATTTAAATCCAGACTGAAGGCCTGGCTAGTCGAGCAAACGTTTTACAATTATAATGAACTATTTACGCTAAAGTATGACATTTAATTTTTAAATCTTTGACATTTTATATATATTAATTATTGACATTATTACAATCTGCATTGTTAATTCATGTACTATGACATTCTACAACTATCTTATTTTAATTTCTGGACATGTAATGACAATTATGAATAAATATCTTATATCTTAAATGAGTAGTACAGTATTTATGTAAATTTTACTTAAAACTAACAACATATTCACGCCGGCGAATTTCCTTAGACCGAAACCAGTACCTGTTGTAAAGTCACTTTTTTAAAAAGAAGGTATGGGGTGAGTTTCTTGCCGTTTCTTCTTAACCCCGAGGCCCACCTTCCAAAACAGTGTAGTCTTTGTGAATCGATATTAACTATATTATAAAACTAGATTACACCGTTGTACTTATGTTTATGTTGTGGTTATGTAATGAGTATAAAAAATTAGATATAATGTTCGATTCCAAATCGATATTCGATCGATGGTTTCTGAACGGTCATTTTAATTTGACGTTAGCTGTCAATCTGGCAGTTTTTTGACAACTGACAGACGAAACAGACGAAAAAAAAACCCCGCGATGAAAACGCGTTGATTAGCTGGTTGAAATTAAATCACAGGGCATCTGGAATGTATTCGGGATTCCCTCAGGGTTATTAATATAGCTGAGTGTGCCGTTGTCTCTCGAACCAGATAAAGTTCGGATTTTCGTGCCCGATTCGTATTTACCACGTAGAAACATAACCTGTGTTGGACCACTGTGCTCATTGAAGCTGGCCCGCCAGTCATACCTGGTTGGCTGAAGAACCTGTCTACCAAGAAGAGCCTAGGGCGCGCCCGGGCCTTGCAGAGAGACAGGAGGTTGACGGGACCGAAGCACAGACCAGGTTAGATCTACCCCACATAACTTAAGCTCGGTGAATCGCCGACGTTCATCACTTCTTGGCACCTGATCGTCACGC
The DNA here is from genome assembly GCA_949825045.1 of Argyresthia goedartella. Taxonomy (NCBI): domain Eukaryota; kingdom Metazoa; phylum Arthropoda; class Insecta; order Lepidoptera; family Argyresthiidae; genus Argyresthia; species Argyresthia goedartella. Next base: position 22,660,024 of record OX463810.1, read on the forward strand.
TACCTCGTAGCTGATGGGCCCCTACGAGGTCATTAGGTGCTGAGAAGCCTGAACAATTTTGGTAGCTAGAGCGTGGTTTCCTGAGATTTGCAGCCGTCAAGGGCTTCAGGAAAGCACGACTTGGGACTATCAATCTGTAGGTATAGGCGGTTAGGTAACTTGGTTGTTCCTATATCCACATAGATTTGTAGTATTTGTAAGCTATAAGTCTATTGCTGGTAGTAGACAGACAGATATTACAGTTTTCCCTAAATGACCAGTTGTACTGAGATGTGACTCAGAATAGTAGGTACTCAACTTAGGTACATTGTAGGTGAATTGAAATTTGCATTGAATTACTAGTTAGTCAATCTATTAGTGGTCTAGTAATGCTATTGAATGAATATTTTGGTTAACATAGGTAGTTACATCTATTGATAGCAGGCTATTACATTGTTTTCAGTTTATTGTGCAGCATGTGTATGGCAATTTATAACTTGAACTAATATTGACTATTATCTGTGTGTGTTGTAATAATAAAGGGAACCTAACTTGTTATTTACAGGATTAGAATATTGTAAAGTGTAGCATAATTTATATAGATATAAAACTCGGTTCCTATTGTTTAAGGAAAACAACATTATTTAAGTTATGGTTTGGGGTTCCCTCGTTTGGGTTATAAACTGAAGGGTCCAATAAAATTGAGTTACTGCAAATTGTGAGTAAGTATCGTTCCGATCATGTCGTTATCTGAAATCCAGAAGGGTGTTTCTAAGGAACTCAGATGGTTTTCCTCCGCACACGGTCTGATAGACCGTTTAGATAGGCATGATGTGGTATTGGAGCGGTCTATGGACGTTAAGGAACGTTACAATAGGGTGCTCGAATTGTCCGCGCAGGCGGAATCAGTTGATGGTTGTGCACCTGACAGGCTGTCACGGTTGATAGGGGATGTCGACCAATGTATGGAGATGGCAGCTGCTATCACGCAGAAGGCTGCGGACATACGTAGACAGCGCGAGTTCAGCCATGGTGGTGACATTGAAGCACCTCTGCCGCATCAGGGATCGGGGACCAGGTTACCTACCATAACTATGCCTACCTTTGACGGCGTGTCCGGTGAATGGACGAGCTTCATCAATCTGTTCGACAGTTTGGTGCACATGCGATCGGACATTACCAAGTCTGTCAAGATGGCTCAGCTGGTGGCAGCATTGAGGGGTGAGCCTAGGGAGCTGGTCGCTCATTTGACAGTTACGGAGGGCAACTATGAGACGGCCAGGCAATTGTTGGTCAGACGTTACCACAACAAACGGAGGTTGGCCGATGCCCAACTGAACCGTTTGTTTAGCACCCCGGTTGTGAACAAGGTCGGGGCCATACAGACGGAGGTTTTGAACCCATTGTTGTCCGTCACCAAGGCTCTAGAGAATCTTGGACTTCCGGTTGGTGAATGGTCGTACTTACTGTTGTACATTGTACTTTCCCGCCTATCCGCTGACGTGCAGACTCGTTTCGAACAGTCTCACGGGAGGTCGGCCGAGGACCTGCCCGCCTTCTCCGACTTGGTCGGATTTTCGGAAGAGGAGTCTCGACGGGCAGAGAATTTGGGGTTGACGGTCACCCATCCTTCGGAGCCACAGAGAGCTGCCGGGAGCGCTGTGAGTAGGGGCCCTCCGACGAGGAAGGACCGCACCAACCGGCAGTCATATGGGACTGTGAGTGCATTGACCCCACATAGTGAGACCTGCCCATGTTGTAGGCAGATTGGCCATGCTGTGGCCAATTGCAATAATTTCGGGGAACTTAGGGTTCAGGGACGGCGCCAGATGGCCAAGCAGCGGGGCTGGTATTTCCTGTGCCTCGGGCCACACATGGCTAGGGACTGCACGCGCACACAAATGTTGTTGTGGGGCCCACAACAATCTGTTGTGCATGAACCGGTCCGGCCAACAGCCACCACAGGGCCGTACCCAGGGTGACACGGCAAGGGGCCCTGAGAATTCGTTTGCGACTCGGAGCGCAACTCAGGGGCCAACGTCCCCACGTGCACAGGGCAGTACTAGGGTGCAGGGCCGCACTCAGGGTCATCACATGGGGGGCCCTGAGTTTTCGGTTGCGACTCAGCATCCGACTCAGCGGGCAATGGGGCCACAAGCACGCGGCCACCCAGGGGTGCAGGGCCGCACTCAGGGTCATCACATGGGGGGCCCTGAGTTTTCGGTTGCGACTCAGCATCCGACTCAGCGGGACATTGGGTGTGTTGAGCAGGCCGTAACGGGCGGGTGGTATGGGACACCTTCGAGCTATGCGGGTGCGGTTCGGACGCCGCCTCAGTTGTCGCCCCGCTCGTCGCCTTGTCCTCGTCGGTCACATGTGATGTCCCCCCCGCTCATGGGGCGGCCACGGTTGAATTCACGCCCACCCCCCTTTACGGGGCGTCGTAGGGTGGCAATGGAACCGGCGCGTGGGCCATTTGTACAATGGGACCCTCTGGCGTATAGCTGCATACCTGATCGGTTACAGGCAGATTGGGGCCCCGGGGGCCCTCGCTAGGAATTTGCGGCCCAACGATTTGTTGCCCCCCAACCGGAGACGGTGGTGTTACCGATCGCCTCTGTGCTTGTTTGGGATTTGGCGGGCAACCCAACATACGTTCGCGCCCTATTAGATTCTGGAGCTCAGGGCTGCATTGTATCGAATGATTTAGCAAAATGCTTGGGCCTCAAGGTAAATAGGTACAGTAAATCAATACGGGGCGTGGGGAATGTTACGGTTACGAATGTAGTTGGTCAATCGGTGATCACGTTCTCTCCACGTTATGACATTTTGACAAAAAAATCCATGCAAGCTTTAGTAATGACGCATGTCATGGGCAGACACCCCTTGGTGAAGTTGAATTCGGCCGTTCGATTCCTGACATCAGGACTCAAGTTGGCGGATCCCGATTTTGACACTCCAGTCCCGGTCGACCTGCTACTGGGAGCAGACGTTCTGGGTAGGTTTCTATTGTCGGATCGGCGAGTTCTTCAGCCGGACGGGTTGATTGCTGTGGATACTAAGTTTGGTCACGTGATCATGGGTCCGGCATTGCCAATGGTTAGGCCTGCCGAGTCAGATGGCATACTTATTGGCTCAGCGTTGTCAGACGCTATCCAACGTTTCTGGGAGATAGAGGAACCTCCCACCGTTCGTCGAGTCGACACAGACGAAGAAGAGTGCGAGTTGTTTTACCAGAATAGTACTGGTCGCCTTCGTTCTGGTCGTTTTGTAACTCGACTGCCTTTCAGGGCCGATCGACCGCCACTAGGAGAATCTAGGAAGATGGCTGAGATGAGATTGATGTCGATGGAGCGTAGGATGTCAAGGGACGCCGTATTTAAACAAAAATACGTCGATTTCATGAGGGAGTATGAGTCGTTAGGACACATGTCGGTATCGGGTGTGGACTGGAGATCTGAGGATCATTGTTTCCTTCCACACCATGCCGTCCTGCGAACCCCTACCGGCAAGATTCGAGTTGTTTTTTATGGGTCAGCACCTACCTCGAACGGGATGTCCCTGAATCAGTGTCTACATTCGGGACTAAAGTTGAGTCGTGATATTTCGGATATTCTCACGAGCTTTCGGAGACACCAGATTGTATTTGTCGCAGACATTCGGATGATGTTTAGGCAAACGGTAATTCATTCGGCTGACAGAAGGTATCAGTTGATACTTTGGCGTGAGTCCACGGCCGAGCCAGTCAAGGTCTATGAGTTAAACACGAACACGTATGGGTTACGGTCTAGCCCGTATTTGGCGATGCGTACCCTGCGGGAGTTGGCGTCGCGTGACCGTGTGAGCTATCCTAGAGCCGCCGCTATCCTGGAGCAAGATTTGTACGTCGATGACGTCTGCACAGGGGCAGCCAGTGTAGAGGAAGCTCTGGACCGACGTGACGAGCTCATTCAATTGCTGGAACGAGGCGGCTATGAACTACGCAAGTGGATGTCCAACTCCCCTGAGTTGATGGCTGGTCTCCCAGATGAGTTTCAACAAGACCCGCACGTTTTTGAGAATCCTGACAACCCTAACATGTTGTCAGTGCTTGGAATTCAGTACCGGCCCGTCCATGATGAGTTTACCTATCGGGTGGTTTTAGAAACACCGAAGGCCTGGACGAAGCGGTCAGTACTGTCAACGATTGCGAGAACGTTCGACCCGAATGGATGGATTTCTCCAGTCACCTTTGCTCTCAAATGTTTTATGCAAAGGCTATGGGCGGCTCAGTTGACCTGGGACACCCACCTCTCAGGTGATTTGTTGACTGATTGGATGCGAATGTTCACCTCGCTATCGGACATAAATAATGTATCGCTGCCGAGGAAATTGGTCCCTGCTGGGGATTACAGGGCAACCCTTCACGGGTTTTGTGATGCCTCTGAACTAGGGTTTGCGGCAGCGGTTTATTTGCGAACCGTCACCTCCACCGGGGAGGTCGACGTGCGTTTGGTTTTGGCAAAAAGCAAGATAGCGCCTATTCGGACAAGGATGACGATTCCAAAACTGGAACTGTCCGGGGCTGCTCTTTTGACCAAACTTTTGAATCACACTCTAACAGTGTTGCGTGGGTCAGTGGTTTTGGAGGATACGGTGTACGCTTGGACGGACAGCCAGATTGTTTTGTGCTGGCTGAAGGCTTCGGTCCATAACTTAGAGGTTTTTGTTGCGAACCGTGTCTCCCAGATTGTGTCGTCTGAGGTCCCACTGACCTGGAGACATGTACCAGGAGAATTGAACCCGTCTGATTGTGCATCCAGGGGATGTCAGGCTCCTGAACTCGTTAGACACCATTTGTGGTGGGGACCACCCTGGCTTGCCAAGAGAGAATCGGACTGGCCCCACAGCCATGTAGTAGTATCTTCGGATCATGGCCCCAGAGCGGCCGTACATGTTACCCAGAAGGCTGAGGACCCTGACGCCGGGTTTCTGCTGGACCGGTATAGCTCATTTGACAAGTTGATAAACGTGTCCACTTGGATTAGGAGATTCGCTCGAAATTGTCGTACTCCTCGCGATCAGCGAACGTTGAACCCTATTCTGACTCCGGCAGAGCGAAACGAGTCGCTGTTGAATTTGGTCCGGTTGGTACAGTCCTCGAAGTTTGGGGCAGAATTGGAGATTATACGAAGTGGACGTTCGAAATTGAAGGGAGCCGTCGCGCGTCTCAACCCCTTTGTTGATTCGACCGGGTTACTTCGGGTAGGAGGAAGATTGCGCAATGCGAATCTGTCGTATTCGGCTCGTCACCCACTTCTGCTCCCCAAGGGGGGACAGTTAGTTGAATTGCTGGTGACTGATCGTCATATTAAAAACGCGCATGCCGGCTGTAACGCGTTGTTGGCCACGCTCCAGCGGGAGTTTTGGATCTTATCTGCCCGCCGTGCCATACGGAACATCGTGTTTCGGTGCATGCCTTGTTATCGACTTAAGGCTGCCACGATGCAACCTCTCATGGGGGACTTGCCCCCTGATCGTGTGAATGAGGTCAGACCGTTTTCAGGTGTTGGTACGGATTTTGCAGGACCGTTTATGGTGAAGGGTTCACGGTTGCGTACCGCTAAGCAATACAAGGCGTACCTATGTGTGTTTGTTTGTTTATCCACCAAGGCGGTACATCTCGAGCTCGTTGCTGATCTCTCGACAGAGGCTTTCATTGCTTGTTTGGATAGGTTTGTTTCTCGAAGGGGACTTCCAACTTTGATCCGCTCTGATAACGGCACTAACTACATAGGTGCGGAACGATACTTACGAGAGATAGTCAACCTTTTGAATGTAAATAAGGTGGATATTGGAACGGCCCTCTCCCGTCGGGGTATACAGTGGACCTTTAGCCCACCGATTTGCCCCCAATGGCGTGGGATTTTTGAGGCCGTAGTTAAGTCAGCTAAGACGCTCTTAGGGCGTTTAGTAGGTCAGACCGCGCTGACTTTTGAGGAGCTCGCGACATTGTTTTGTAATGAAAGATAAAAAAGATCGAGGCCGTTCTCAATTCGCGACCGTTGTGTCCGCTCAGCTCGGATCCAAATGACCTGGAGGCTCTGACCCCAGGCCATTTCTTGATAGGACAGCCACTTAACGCGTTGCCCGAGCACCCCTTCGAGGGAGTGAAATTGTATCGGTTGTCAAGGTATCAGATGTTGCAGCAGTTTACTCAGAACTTCTGGAAGCGTTGGTCGCTCGAGTATCTGCATATCTTACAACAGCGCCTTAAGTGGACTGACAAAACTAGCCCCCCTAGTGTTGGTGACCTCGTTCTGGTTAAGGATGCTAACCTACGTTGGCGCAGGGGGCGCATTGTTAACTTGTTCCCTGGCAAGGACGGGACCCCCCGGTCTGCAGAGGTTCTAGTAGGAGGCTCGGTTCTAAAACGAGCGGTAGCAACGTTGTCTCGGCTGCCCGTAGATTAAGGGACAGGTGGGTGCCTGTCCGGGCGGGTGATTGTTCGATTCCAAATCGATATTCGATCGATGGTTTCTGAACGGTCATTTTAATTTGACGTTAGCTGTCAATCTGGCAATTAAGTGACAACTGACAGACGAAACAGACGAAAAAAAAACCCCGCGATGAAAAGGCGTTGATTAGCTGGTTGAAATTAAATCACAGGGCATCTGGAATGTATTCGGGATTCCCTCAGGATTATTAATATAGCTGAGTGTGCCGTTGTCTTTCGAACCAGATAAAGTTCGGATTTTCGTGCCCGATTCGTATTTACCACGTAGAAACATAACCTGTGTTGGACCACTGTGCTCATTGCAGCTGGCCCGCCAGTCATACCTGGTTGGCTGAAGAACCTGTCTACCAAGAAGAGCCTAGGGCGCGCCCGGGCCTTGCAGAGAGACAGGAGGTTGACGGGACCGAAGCACAGACCAGGTTAGATCTACCCCACATAACTTTAGCTCGGTGAATCGCCGACGTTCATCACTTCTTGGCACCTGATCGTCACGCTACCTCGTAGCTGATGGGCCCCTACGAGGTCATTAGGTGCTGAGAAGCCTGAACATATAATAATATATGACAATGTATATTTAATATGGGTTGCGTGTGACAGGTAGGTATGTAATGGCAATGTTTCTTTTGAAAACATGTTGGACGTTGTTGTCTAGGTAGGTAGATAATGATAAAGTTATATAAACAAATAAGTAAAATAGGGAAGACTAGTCAGGTTATCTTGACCATTAGGTCCTCGGTGCCATCGTAATCTAGGCCCATAAGCCACTTGATGATTACTTTTTTAAGCTGGTGTCTAGATAGGTTAATCCTGTGTCTGTCCGCCTGGAGTATTGTTGTGTATCGTCTGGGTGCGATGGTGTCAAAGTGTTTTCGGGCAAATGCACTACGGCGCATTATCAATGGACAACGGATAGTTCTTTTAACCTGAATGGGTAGTCTCAATGCTTCCTCGCAGTGGGATCTCAGAAGGGACTGATAAATAAACATCTTCCTCACTGAGATGACATTCGTTTGTTCATAGACCAGTGTGGTTGGGTGTTTGTATGGTAGAGATAGTGCGACTTTAAGCACTGATCTCTGTGCACGCTCATGTTTTAGTATATGTGTTTTGGCGGCACCGCCCCAAGCGTAAATACAATAGCCAAGCACGCATTGGCAGAATGCTTTGTATGTCTGTAGTAGGAGCTTTTTGTCTGCCACCGTGCGCAAGTTTCTGAAGATATAGATCAACTTCCGCACCCTTGCTGTTGTGATATCTATATGTGCGTCTCACCGTATATGCTCATCAATAGTTACTCCCAGTGGGCATGTGCATGTATTTGGCCTCATCGTGCGGTTATAAGGATAAGTATGTATCTGTATCTGGAAATCATCTACGGGAGTGTTGGCCTTGGTCATACTGATACAAATGTACATCGTTTTCTGTGCATTTAGGGTGAGAAGGCTATTCTCAAGCCAAGCAGTAACTTCACAGAGTCCGTCTTCGACTATTGGTTTAAGACTATCCCAGGACTTTTCGTGAAACAAAATCACTGTGTCATCGGCTAACATCAGTAGATCCGCTCCCTTGATGTCGACAATACAGAGGCTGTTAATGTAGATTAAAAAGAGGGTTGGTCCCAGGGTACTGCTCTGTGGAATTCCGTAGCTGCATGTAGCGTTGTCACTGGAAAAATCACCCAACATTATGCGCTGTTGACGGCACGTTAAGTAGTCCTTGCACCAAGTGTGCGGTATTCCTGTTATACCCAAGTTTTCGAGTCTGGTCATGGTCTGGATCGATACGGTGTCGAAAGCCTTTTGGAAGTCAAGAAACACACCCACACACCTGTCTTTTCTATCTAAATACGTTGTTATCTTAGAGGTTAGATTCAAAACAGCGTCTTCGGTTTTGCCAGAGGCAATTATAAGGAGAGCGTCATCTTCGGGAGTAAAGTAAAAGCTTGAGATGCGGGCAAATACTAGACTAATTTATTATAGGAAATACTAAGCTTATATACAACTTACTACAAAACTACGTGATGAATATAAATATACCTTATCTGTGACGGTCGTCAACTTATCTTAACATTACGTGGAAATATGACTAACATAGTCGACCGGCACAGGTACTCCCCCCTTTAGGGAAAAAAATAAATGAATGTACTTATAACAATGAACCTAAATCTAAGTTAGAATCAAATAATAACCTTAAATTAATCAGAATAACTTTAAAAATGTGTATACCATAACAAACTTATATCAACTGCAATAATAACTAGTAGGATTTAAAAAATACATAAACTGGATCTTAATTGTGCATACTTTAACTTAATCTAAAGGTAAATCTTACACGAATTAGAAAAATAAAGGAACTACGGTTATGCGAATTCTACATAAGTTTAAAGAATTACTACTGACTAATCAAACCCAATAAATTAAAAGAACATAGGTTAGTACCTAATACATATCAGAAAAGTAACATAATAATTCAGCGTTAACAGTAAATAACTTAATATTTACCAAATATTACTTAATAGTTACCTACAGGCAAGTCTTGTATCTAGCCGCACACTACATAAAATAAACTAAAAACTGGAAAACAGAAAAACACTAGGAAAATGGGGCTTCGCGGTTAGTAAACTAACCTAACCTATAACCTAGAAAAGATCTGTAGGAGAGTCGTCTGATGCTGCAGCCGCCCATGTTTTTCAGGAATCGATGAGTCAATTTACATCGCACGTCGTTGAAGTTGTAATCACTGTTTGTTTATAATTGCGACCGTACCTATACAAGGATGATTGTGCTGAATCAGCGTCAGGATTAAATCTGTAACCTTGGATGTAGGCAGTCAATGATCTAGTACGTCATATGTAGGTGCGTGCTCTTCACTCTTGACTGAATATTAAGTTGTCGATTGATGAAATTTGTGTGCCTAAAAACCTTGGGATTTGGCAACATAGGGCACATCTTGTACACCAATCGTTTATATATATATATCTCTCTCTTCAGTGATTTGATTATTCTTCGTGCGATGTTCTTCCTGGGTGATTTCAATATTCATTGAATTAGGTATATCGATGATGTTTCAATACTCTTCTGGGGGCTGGAACGGCTTCTTATGTCTTGAACTTGAAAAGCTGCTTGCTGTGAATGAATTTGCCGACGCGTTCGTTTTTGCTGGTGCGAGCTCCATTTTGATAAATCAGCAGTCGGCTGACTATCGGTTCATTGTTCTTGCGGTATCTTGAGTTCGATGCGGGAAATATTCAGTTGAAATTATTTATCTTTTGGCTTCTGGTCCGTTTTCAAATCTGATCCGGTCATGGCTTGCTTGATCTCGTCTTGGTTTGGGTGGGGTCTTGATTATGGAGTTCTGCTGCGTGGTTTGAAATAGGTATGCAAACCGAAGTCGGGGCTCGGCGATCCTGGACGAAGTGCTTCTTGCTTGCACTTCTAAGGTGGCAGCACACGGAGTTTTCTTCGCGGCTGGGTCCATGCTACTATTACCGAAGGTTGCTGATGTTCAGAAGTCGGGTAACCACTTTGCCAGAGGCAATTATAAGGAGAGCGACATCTTCGGGAGTAAAGTAAAAGCTTGAGATGCGCGCAAATACTAGACTAATTTATTATAGGAAATACTAAGCTTATACATATACAACTTACTACAAAACTACGTGATGAATATAAATATACCTTATCTGTGACGGTTGTCAACTTATCTTAACATTAAGTGGAAATATGACTTACATAGTCGACCGGCACATCGGTCGACTATGTTAGTCATATGTTAGCTCTCTGAAGCCATATTGGTTTTCGGCAAGGAGGTTGTGGCTTTCTAGGTAATAAACCAGCCCCTTGTTGAGCAGCTTCTCGAGTACTTTAGACAAGGCCGTGAGTAATGAGATTGGCCTGTAGTTAGTGGGCAGGTTCTTTTCACCTGCCTTAAATTTGGGGCAAACGAGGGCTAATTTGAAGGGTGGAAGTTTTTAGGGTTCTGTACCCGAAGGGTGCCAAACGAGACCAAAAATACATCATCTGTGAAAATTTCATCTGTCTTAACTATCACGGTTCATGAGATACAGCCTGGTGACAGACGGACGGACGGACAGCGGAAGCTTAGTAATAGGGTCCCGTTTGGCACCCTTTGGTTACGGAACGGGATTTAAGGGGGTTCCCATACAACAATTCTTACAAAACCATATAAAAACTTATGAATGCACCTGGTTACGTACATGGAGTGTGAAAGTAGCCGCACCAATTACTTTGTAAACAACATTGGGGGGACTACTCCTGTATAGAAACTTAGGTTGCAGAGATACACTAGAGGTTTTGATAATAAATCACAATTTAATCTCAGTAATTTGGTGGTGATATTATCCCAGCCCGCGGCGCTATCGGTTTTTAGTTTTAGAATTGTATTTCTCACCTCTACTATATCGGTTGGTGTGAGGGACATCGAGTTTAATGGTGCTCTTTTTGACTTGGCTAGGTTGGAGAGTTTGGAGTCATTCAACTCCAGTTTGCTCATTTTTATGTTTGCTAAGTTCCTGCCCACCGAGGTAAAGTAAGAATTAACTTTGTTTAAAGATTGCACCGGTGACGATTTTAGCTTTAAAAGTTCATTTGCCGGCGCCTTTATTTTGTTGAAGTTGCAGATCTCTTTTATAACCTTCCAAGTGTTCTTTACATTTCCTGATGATTTCTGTAATTGTGTTTGATAGTATTCCTTTTTTGCCACTTTGAGAATCTTGTCACATGTGTTCCTGTAGTTTATAAATTCTTGTCGTAAACAAGCGTTGGAAGGGTTATTTTTTGACCTCTTATGAAGTCTGTCCCTAGTTCTCATTGATTTTACTAAGGCTACTGAAATCCAAGGCTTGAGTGGTTTAATCTTGTTGGGTACTTTAAAAACTGATGTATACTCGCTGAAAATTGTTTGTAAACGTTTGAAAAGTATATCTGCCGCGACGGCAGATACGATTACGCATATATTTCATAGAGTTTTTCCCATGTCTCCTTGATTATGCAGTTTCTTATAGATACTGTGCCGGCCCGTACGCCCGCCACAGATTACAAATATGCGGAAATATCGCAACACGTACTATGTCTCATGCACGTCATTAATAACATGTACCAACCTAGTATATAAGTTAGGATTGTATTCCAACCAGAGACAAGACTTTAACTGAGCATGTAGTAACAAGCCTTTTATAACGTCTCCCGTCGGTTGCCACACTGTCGGCAAAGTGGTGACCCCGACAGTGAACATCGAGCAACCTTCGGTAAAATCTTGATCGAAGTGAAAAAATAAGCTGGATTCGTCTTTCAAAATGTTTCCGCAATGGATACTCAGGCGCCAAGAAGACTGCATCAACAAGTTGCTGAGATATCGGTGAAATAGTTCCTGCCTTCGGTCGCATATCCTAAGCCAACGAAGCAGCAGTGGAAAATGCGCAGCCCACCAGTAACCTCATAACCTCAACTGTGGACCGCAGGTCAATGATCGATTGATATTGAGTTATGAAGACACCCCACCACATAATATCAAAAATTACGGCGATACAGCCTAGAATAGAGAAGAGTAAAGAACAAGCAACGCTTTGTTCCATCGTTCCGGAGCAGACAAACGTTCCACAGCCAGAAGCAATCATCATCATCATAATCATCATAATCATCATCATCATCATCATCATCATCATCATCATCATCATCATCATCATCATCATCATCATCATCATCATCATCATCATCAGTCATCTCATCGAGCACTTCGTCATGACAGAGTACAGTGACTAGTACATGGAGAGGCCTATCCATGACCGCTGACCCTGAACCCCAGTCTATGAAAAAAGAGACGACATTGAGAATATCATACAACGTCACGTGCAACATTAACCCCATACAAGGAGCAGAAGATGGAGCAAGCACCAGGCAATCGGCCTCGCATCCATGATAAATTTAGAACAAAATAGCCCCAAACCCCTAGAAGAACAACTTTGGACATAAATCATCGAGTGAGGAGCGCAAAGTCAAGGCAGCATAACTACATTCCTGACCTTGCACGCAAGAAACGTGATTTCAATAGTAAGCAACTGGGCTGACATTGTCTATGAAGCATAACATGCAACTGCTGAACTCGCAAAATCGGTGTCTATATCGAATAGCATCACGTCTTGTAGAATATATTATTTTTTGTTTTGTTTTTTGTAGTCCAATGTTTAAATGTTTGTAAAGGGGGGAGTATCTGTGCCTATTACAGATATGCGGAAATATCTCATCACGTACTATGTCTTATGCACGTCATTAATAACATGTACCAACCTAGTATATAAGTTAGGATTGTATTCCAACCAGAGACAAGACTTTAACTGAGCATGTAGTGACAAGCCTTTTATTACGTCTCCCGTCGGTTGCCACTCTGTCGGCAAAGATACCATATCCACAGTAACACGCTTGTAGTTTGTTTTATTTCTTGTAACTTGGGCCTTATCAATGTGTAGTAAAATGGGGGAGTGGTCTGTAAATTGGTCAAACACAAGGGTTTGACATTTATGTGGGGACTTAATCATAAAGTGACAGGAGTCTTCTCTAGTGGGGCTAAAAACTTATAAACGAATAAACAGGTAAACATGATTAGGCAAAAATAAGTCGTAGCACGTCAGAATAAGGCGCACTCCCGCAGCGAGCAACGCGGGTACTCACCTTAGTATCGTACAAAGGTGCCGACGCGGCGGCTCCTTTCAGTTGACCCGAGCATGAGTCCCGTGACAGTCGCACGCAAGCGCACCCACGCTCGTTTTGCGCATACGCGGAGTTCGTAAATCACCGTAAAATGGATCGAAATTACGAATACTAAAATTTAGAGTATGTCGCGATGGTGCAGCTGTACGCCAGGGCTAATTACGATTCTCACGCCGCCCGGCGACTTTACGCGGAGCCGGACCATTTAGAGTCGCTGCGTCTTCGGGGGATTTTAAACCCCCAAGTTCCACACGGACGAACAATTGTCGCCGCAACACAGCGGCTGCTTGACCATGGGCAGTTTCAAACGCCAGCGCATGCACAGGGCAGAGGCCGGCCCGTTGTTTACGCAGCAGAACTCGACGAAGAGACCATCGACTACTTCCAACAAGATCCTCGTCCGTAGTACACGTATGGCTGCGGCTTGGTTCGGCGTAAACCAATACTAGGTGTGGAAAGTGCTGAAAAGTGAGGGACTACATCCTTATCATTTTCGTAAAGTTCAAGCCCTTCACGAAAACGATGGGCCAGCTAGGGTAGCTTTCAGTCAGTGGTTGCTCGATAACAGGAATGTGAACATTTTGTGGACCGACGAAGCTACATTTACGCGAGTGGGACTTTTTAATCAGCACAACGAACATTTTTGGACTTTTAATAACCCACATGTAATCCGCGAGTGTGCGCATCAAGTGCGGTTTAGTGTAAATGTGTGGGCTGGCATAGTCAATGGCTACGTTATTGGCCCTCATTTCATAGTTGGAAACTTGACCAGGGGAAGTTATCTGGATATGTTACGGAACGTCATCCCGGACTTATTAGACGACGTTCCGCTAGCAGTGCTGGCAGATCTGTACTACCAGCACGACGGGTGCCCGGCTCACTATCAGCGCGACGTGCGAGCCCATCTTGATGACGTGTTTCCCCAGCGTTGGATTGGGCGTGCTGGGCCCGTGCCTTGGCCAGCAAGAAGCCCGGACCTTACTCCGTTGGACTTTTATTTGTGGTCTGAGCTAAAACGCCTAGTGTACCAGCAAGAATACGAAACTCGTGATGCGTTAATAGCGGCAATAACGGACGCTTTCGATTTTGTATGACGTGACAGGTTGTAGCTCTGCCTACCATGCGAGAGGGCACAGGTTTGATACCTGTTTGCGGGTAAAAAAAAATACCCCAGGTTGTGACGTCCCTACTTGGAGAGGAATAAAAAGATTCCAAATAGGTAGCCAACAAGAAATTTTATTTAACGTGGGTTCTCCAAATGTAGTCTGACCCTGGTTACGCAGCAACGAATCTTCCCTGCGGGTTTTGCCGTAGTCGGAGTGCCGCTGACGTCGGAGAAGTAACGGTCCGAATGCAGCCGGAGCAGGGAAGCAGGTTAGCCCGAAGCGGTGTCAGGAACCGGGAAACCGTAGGGTAGCAAGAAAAGCGGTGATCCCGAAGAGGTGCCAGGAACCCCGAACTGGAATTCGAAACCGTTCCTCCTTTAACATCTGTTACTGCACTCCGTCCGAATGCTCCACCCGCCAAGAAAAGAATAGTGTTGTCGTGGTGGTAACAATCAGAACGGAGTTACATATACAAAGGAAAATACAGTGCTAGGAATAAAAACAAGCAAGCATTCATATTTGTTATCGGCAGACCCCACCTGGGACATTTTACAAATAATCGGACATTCTACAAAATGTCCAAATGTGCAATCTGCCGGTAACATTAATTATTTCTATACATGAAAAAAGGATATTTATTTGTTTATCGGCAGACCTCACTTGGGACATTATGCAAACAATCCGGACATTTTATGAAATGCCCAAATATGAAATCTGCCGGTAACAATCAACAATTTCCACACAAAAAGGTAGCTAGTATAATTTAGTAAGCTGAACATATTTTCCAGACATTCTATAAGAAGCCAAGACACACTAACGCGTGTCTAAAAGCGGGTAGCAATTTGCGTTACAATGCGATGTGAATATCGCGAAATAATAATTAGCGAGTCTAAAAGGAATAAAACGCAACAAGCAATAAATGAAATGAGATGATTCTGGGCACAAATGAGTAAGCCCGAAAGTACCTAACGGTAAGATGATTTTAAAACAGTATCTTTCACCACTCACCTCAATCGGGGTTAATATGAAGCACAGACAAAACTAAAACGTAACTACTAGCAGTACGTTATGATTAAACGCAAGCAACCACTGCTTAGAGTCGCTCGTCGGCGTACGGTAAAAAGGGACCGTTACAGAGCGCCAGCAGGACGGACGTGCGCACAGTGCCGAGTGAGTTTTCGGAATGACGCCGGCGCCGCAAAGTCAAGTTGCGGTCACGGCTGGTCAGTTTAAAACGGGCCAATCACAGCAGAGCGAGCGAGCTGTCAACAGTGGAATGCTGCTAGTACAGCGCGTGAAAATTAATACTGTGATTACCAGCCTCATTTGGCAGTTTTATTAAGAGAATTACTACTTAAATTCAAAATAAGACCAGTTAGTGATAGAGTGAAGACACGGTAACTTACAACGTTACAATACCCCCTCGCCCAGTAAAGGGTTTTCATACGTAATGAAAATCCAAAACCTAATTCTAAATATTCTTAACTAGTTTTAGATCCTTAACATGCCAGGTGCCTAAGTCCTTTCCCGTCATATCCTCTAAAATGTATACCAAGGGTGATTTCTTAGCGGAGACGCGACATTTGGTATATTTGGGCGCTAACTTTTTACTAAAGTACTTGTCTTTATCACTCAAGACATAAGCACGTTTTAGGACAATGTCGCCTACGCTGAATTCTGCCTCTTTCCGCCTAAGATTATAGTGCGCCGTATTTTTTTTATGTGCGTGCCAAAGAGATGCCTGTACCTTATCAAAATATTTTGACAGGTGACCCAGATTTTCAGCGTAAATGTCGCGTGGCAGAAATAGTAGTTCCTCACCCAGATCGTTATCTGTATAATGAGAACCACAAGTAACCGTTTCTCGTCCGTACACGAGGAACGATGGAGTGTAGCCAGTTGCTTCATTGACGGAGTTGTTAATGGCATACTGTATTTTGGGAATATTAGTGTCCCAGGTTCTGTGGTCATTGTCCACGTAGGTGGAAATACATGTAACTATTGTTTTGTTATAGCGCTCGACAGTGTTTACTTGCGGAGTATATCTCGGAGAGAAGAATACGTTAGGTATCTTGTATTTCTTAAAGAGGGTATTTGTTACCGAGCTAATAAACTGGGTACCATTGTCAAGGAATATTGTCTGTGGGGTTCCGTGGACCAGAAACACAGAGTCCTCCAGAGCCTTGACGACAGCTTCCGAAGTAGCGCGTCGCATGGGAAAAATAAGGCAATATTTTGAGAAGCAACATGTTACGACCAAAATATAACTATTCTGCTTTCGACTGACCGGAAGTGGACCTATGAAATCAATGGATATCATTTGAAACGGCCGTGAGCATTGTTTAGGTCGACCCATCGTACCCAGCGTCGGATGGTTTTGTGGTTTGTAAGTGAGACATTTTGAACAAGAACCAACAAAACGTACGACGTCTTGGTGCATGCCCGGCCAGTAGTATCGAAGAAGTAAGCGTCGATAGGTCTTGAAAATACCCAAGTGAGCAGCAGTAGGGTCAGCATGATTCTCCTCTATGACGCTGTCACGCAATTCTTTCGGCACCACTTCCTTCCAGGAAAACTCCGAAATCATTTCGCACTTATTTTTGGAGTGGCGATAGAGAGCACCACCTTCGATCAAGTAGTTAGGAAAGAGGTTCGGCTTTTCTAAACAACCGTTATAAATGTTTTTGTACCATGTGTCAGTAGTAGTCAAATTAGAGTTGACCGTACTGATAGAAGCACATGGGAAAGCACGAGATAGTGCATCTGGAATGACATTATCGACCCCACGACGATGTTTAAGTTCGAAATTAAAGGCAGACAACCTCACACACCAGCGTGCTAGTCTTCCGGTAGGGTTGTCCAGTGACAAGAACCATTTGAGCGCGGAGTGGTCGGTGTAAACGGTAAAGGTTTTTCCGTTTTCCAAGTAACACCGCCAGTGTTCTAGAGCGGTTAAAACTGCTAGCGTCTCCCTCTCGGTTATACTGTAGTTCTTCTCAGATCCCGACAACGCCCTACTCATGTATGCAATCGGATGTTCTTTACCATCAATCGTTTGTGTGAGCATGGCACCAATCCCAAAATTGCTCGCATCAGTGTGTACTTCGAACGGTAAATCGTAATTGGGACAAGAGAGAACCGGGGCTGATACAAGACACTCTTTTAGCTTATTAAAAGCATCATCAGCTTCAGTTGTCCACTGAAACTTGGGTGCGTTCTTCTTACTTGAAGTCAGCTGGTTGAGTGGTCCGGCAATAGTGCTAAAGTTGGGGACGAAACGGCGGTACCACGTGGCTGTTCCAAGGAAGCGTTTAAGATCTTTTTTTTTTGTGGGTGTTGGGAAATTAAGGATAGCCTCGACTTTTTCAGGATCAGTGCGAAGGCCATGCGCATCCACAACATAACCCAAGTACTTCAACTCATTTCTGAAGAACTTGCATTTTTCAAGGTTGATGGATAAGTTCGCTTGTTTTAATTTATGCAGCACGCCTAGTAGTAAGGACACGTGTTCCTCAAAGCTGCTGCTGATGATAATAATATCATCTAAATATGCGAACGCCTTTAGATCAAAATTCCCGAACAGAAGATCGACAAGCCTTTGTTGAGTGGCAGGGGCATTGGTGAGACCGAAAGCAGTGGTCTTAAAACGGAGAGTTCCTCTGCCTGGAACATAGAATGCAGTTTTGTCTTGATCTTCTGGAGCTATTGGAATTTGCCAGAACGCTTTCGACAAATCTACGCTAGATAAGAATTTTGCATCGCGTAGGTTGTCTAATATTTCAGTTATATAGGGTAGGTTATATGCGTCCTTTTTTGTGACCGAATTCAGTTTACGGCTGTCGAGGCAAAAGCGAGGTTGTCCATTCTTTTTATAGACAATGAGGACAGGGGACGACCAAGCGCTCTCGCAAGGTTCAACTACATCTAACGCTAGCATTTCGTCGACTTGCTCTACCAAAATTCGCTGCTTCTCAGGTGACATTCGATAGTAACGTTGTCTTATAGGTTGAGAGTCACCAGTATCGATATGGTGAGTTATAAGACTAGTTCTACCAAGGCCCATACTGTCAGTGGAGATTTCCTGGAATTGACTGACAATTGAATCGGCTGTGGACTTTTGTGAATCAGAGAGATTATCGTAAGACTGTATAAAAGTCTCATTTTTGTCGATACTTATTTCTGCCAAAGAAGAGTTGGACAAGGTGATGCTACCTAAGTATTTGGGACAAATATTGAAAATCCGCCAAAAGTCAATGCCTAGGATAAGTGGGCTGTCCACATTTGGCAACACGTAACCCTTAATAATGTGGAATTGTTCTTCAAAGTGAATGGGAAGATTGATGTAGCCAATACTTTGAAGGGACTGGCCTCCAGCAGCAGTCACGGAGATACAATCATCGGTAAATACTTTTAGACCATGGTCCGACAATAATTTATGAGAATCATTGCCGAGAATAGTGACAGCAGATCCAGAATCGAGTAGACCAGAAGCAGGGATGTCCCCGATTCTAACGGAAATATAGGGTCTACTGTCCTTTGTTGGTTTACTATCCAGAATTGAGGCGACTCTGAAACTAGAGAAGAAGTTTCTAAGGGTTTGTAGCCATTTTTCAAAATCTACTCTATCGAAATGACCCTTAGAACCGTCCCAATTCTGGCTAATTAGTTTTTTTGAACGGTAGGAGTACATTTAGGGCATTCAGGTTTCTTTACACCTTTATTACCGCACCCAAAACAGACGATGACGTCACGACTAACCTTACACTGACGAAGATTGTGAGTGTTAGAGCGGCATCTTAGACAAAAGTTATTTGACTTTACAGTTGTTGCAGGAGCGATCGCAGAGACATGGTTGTCAGATTTCGTCTTACATGGCTTGTAAGCAAATTCGGGTGCTAGTGTGTGTGTGGTAATCGTTGGTGGCTCGCGAAAGTGTGACATACGGGTTTGTATATTTTCGTAATTTTTGCACAACGTTCTCAATACCCCAATATCCACAATCTGAGTTGCCGAGGCCAACGTACTCGCATAACATGGCCGGATATTGTGCAATAGTATCTCTAATTTGTCCTCTTCGGAAAATGGTTTCGATAAGCGCGAAAACATTCCTGCCATTATGGAAAGATAAATGGTTATCGTTTCTGATTCGCCCTGAGTGCGAGCCCTAATTTCAGAAAGTAGACGATAATCATAGTCAGTTTGGCTGAAATCCTCTAACAACAGAGATTTGAGATCCGACCAGTTGTTAACGCTATCTCTTATACTTCGGAACCAGTGCAATGCTTGATCGGTGAAAATTTCCGTTGCATAGGACAGAAGTTTGGAGTCCGAAATATTTCTGGCCTGACACAGTTCCGAAACCCTTTCGATAAAAGCCCGAACACATGATTTCCCGTCGTACTTCAATTTACTAAGTTCGGAAGTATTGCTACGCTCGCAAGTTACAGAAATCACGCTCGCGCCACTAACAGATGGCGTTGATTCCCTACACGCAGTATTAGACGAGGAAGATATTGAAAGGGGATCCTTTGCTTGTGATAAGAGAGCTAGGATCTTCGAATAATATTTTCGGTAAATCTCCGACAGTTGATCATGGCCCGTTTCGAACTTTTCATCCGTAGGTACCCGACTTAATCTGTGATAGACATGGTGCATCAGATTTTGTGTCCTAAGAAGAGAGGATCTATCTGGTGCAGGTCCGTCAAGAGTAGATTGCACTTTGTCCAAGATTTTGACGACTGCAAGTAAGTCGTCCTTAGGTTCAAGGTGAGATAACAGAACGTCCTCTGACGGGTATTCTGTCACAAGTTTAGTTATTTGTTTACGTAAAATTTCTACGGTAGTGCCTGGGTTTTCACCTCTGATGGCAACTTCGTACTCCAGTTCTGCTTTGTTTAGAGAGAGAAACTTAATTTGAAAAGACATGATGCAGCTCAAATAATAAATACCAAAGAGATGAGTAGTGAAAGTGTACTGATTCCTTTAGTCGCCTCTTACGACATGCACAGGAGGAAATGCAACTGCCGTATTCTTTTTTGATTTCCCGGGACAGCACAGGAAGAGAAATCAAGGAATTGAAAATGACGCTACTAATTAGTCTCCGTTCTGTTACAAAATGATTTATGTACGTTAGGTTTTGACGGTATGAATGAAGTGAATGACGATGTAGAAAAAAATATATATGTTAAAACTGCAAATAAAAATATTGCAACTAGTGGGTAGGTGGTTAATTTTTTTATAAGAGAACGAGAAATTAAAACCAACGTAGGAATTTGAAAAAACACTACAATTTAAAAGTTTGAATAATAACCACGTACACAGAAGTTGCTAAGCAAAACCAAAATTACAACACAGGTAAACGTTTACAAAAACACGCACACACAAACAACTAACTACTTACAGCGTAAGCAAGGCCAGACTAACCACGTTATGGGCGCCACTGTGACGTCCCTACTTGGAGAGGAATAAAAAGATTCCAAATAGGTAGCCAACAAGAAATTTTATTTAACGTGGGTTCTCCAAATGTAGTCTGACCCTGGTTACGCAGCAACGAATCTTCCCTGCGGGTTTTGCCGTAGTCGGAGTGCCGCTGACGTCGGAGAAGTAACGGTCCGAATGCAGCCGGAGCAGGGAAGCAGGTTAGCCCGAAGCGGTGTCAGGAACCGGGAAACCGTAGGGTAGCAAGAAAAGCGGTGATCCCGAAGAGGTGCCAGGAACCCCGAACTGGAATTCGAAACCGTTCCTCCTTTAACATCTGTTACTGCACTCCGTCCGAATGCTCCACCCGCCAAGAAAAGAATAGTGTTGTCGTGGTGGTAACAATCAGAACGGAGTTACATATACAAAGGAAAATACAGTGCTAGGAATAAAAACAAGCAAGCATTCATATTTGTTATCGGCAGACCCCACCTGGGACATTTTACAAATAATCGGACATTCTACAAAATGTCCAAATGTGCAATCTGCCGGTAACATTAATTATTTCTATACATGAAAAAAGGATATTTATTTGTTTATCGGCAGACCTCACTTGGGACATTATGCAAACAATCCGGACATTTTATGAAATGCCCAAATATGAAATCTGCCGGTAACAATCAACAATTTCCACACAAAAAGGTAGCTAGTATAATTTAGTAAGCTGAACATATTTTCCAGACATTCTATAAGAAGCCAAGACACACTAACGCGTGTCTAAAAGCGGGTAGCAATTTGCGTTACAATGCGATGTGAATATCGCGAAATAATAATTAGCGAGTCTAAAAGGAATAAAACGCAACAAGCAATAAATGAAATGAGATGATTCTGGGCACAAATGAGTAAGCCCGAAAGTACCTAACGGTAAGATGATTTTAAAACAGTATCTTTCACCACTCACCTCAATCGGGGTTAATATGAAGCACAGACAAAACTAAAACGTAACTACTAGCAGTACGTTATGATTAAACGCAAGCAACCACTGCTTAGAGTCGCTCGTCGGCGTACGGTAAAAAGGGACCGTTACAGA
Source organism: Argyresthia goedartella (assembly GCA_949825045.1). Classification (NCBI taxonomy): domain Eukaryota; kingdom Metazoa; phylum Arthropoda; class Insecta; order Lepidoptera; family Argyresthiidae; genus Argyresthia; species Argyresthia goedartella. Next base: position 22,681,834 of record OX463810.1, read on the forward strand.
GCGCCAGCAGGACGGACGTGCGCACAGTGCCGAGTGAGTTTTCGGAATGACGCCGGCGCCGCAAAGTCAAGTTGCGGTCACGGCTGGTCAGTTTAAAACGGGCCAATCACAGCAGAGCGAGCGAGCTGTCAACAGTGGAATGCTGCTAGTACAGCGCGTGAAAATTAATACTGTGATTACCAGCCTCATTTGGCAGTTTTATTAAGAGAATTACTACTTAAATTCAAAATAAGACCAGTTAGTGATAGAGTGAAGACACGGTAACTTACAACGTTACAAGGTCTTGGATGTTTATATGTGTATGGCGTTGCTGTTTCTGGTTCCCACTTCACAGGGTATCATAGTGTGGGGCCAAAAGCAATGTTTGTGACCATATGTAAATGTCTATGTTTATGTTTAAATGTCTATGTTTAATTACACTTACAAGTTTAAATTGTATTGTGAAAATTAACTCAATATACTTGTTTTCCTATCAATGCCTTTTTCCTAAAATTTCCTAAAAAACAAATAATACAAATTCAAATCAGACTTATTTAGCGAAGACCACAGGATATTTTTTATGCCTGACCATACTCTAAGGGGTCATTCTCCATCTTTTACTATGGAACCAACTTGAAAACGCGAATAAAGTTGGTGTCGAAAGGTATGAAACTTTTTTTTTTGCGTTTCCGTGGTTGGTTTGTTGGTAAAAGTCGTTCAGTACCTACATCCCACCTCTCAGAGTATAATCAAATAACAAAATCAAACTGCATGTAGGAACATAATTTTTGTATAAATTTATTATAATTTGAACCTTGGTCGCGGCGAAATATGTTGTACTTGCTAGTAGTTAGTTCCGAGTCAAGTACGCCCTCCTGCAACCAAGTTTCCGTTATAAGTATAATATCGTGATCGCAGCTACGTGTATACACTATTGTAAAAAACTGAAGTCTTAGTATTGAGACCACGAACATTTTGATAATAGACGCGGAGGATATTTGCGTTAGCTCTGGTAACAAGATATATCTGAATGTATAGCGAAAAATACAGATTGGCACCCAAACCATACAAATTCCGATGCGAATGCAAATTGATAAACGTATGTATTGCAGTAATAAGTAAGATCCTAGTCGATGTTAGGTTGATGTAAATTGTTTTTGTGAGTAGGTGTTTGTAAAGTGTTTAATTGTTGAGCGTGAAGTTATGTTGTTTGTTGAGTCTGGTTGTGGTAAAGTAAACTTATTATATTGTATTTATTGGATTTATTCCCCTTCCATTTATTCCAATCCCTTTGATACAAAACATCACGTCTGATAATGACATATCAGACGTGATGTTTTGTATCAAAGGGATTATTTATAACCCAAGATATGTGAAAAAATTGTCGTTCTTCGATATGTCAGAAATAAAAATCTGTCAGGTGGTATGATTTTATGCTGTTAAGAAGCCGGAGAACTACATAGTGATGTTATGGCATCCCTGTTAAAAAATGGCACAATTCGGCTCCAAAAGGTCTTAAAATCTTACTACCTGACAGATATTAATTTCTGACATATCGAAGAATGGCTATTATTTGACATATCATGGTTGATTAATGATATTTATGATGACAAAGAGTATCATGTCTGATATGTCATTATCTGGCATCTCCGTTAGAAGTAGGCCGAGTTCGTCTCCGAAAGCTTTTGAACCACTGTAATTTGCTACTTCAAATTATCACAGAATACCTATTTACGATGACACAGAGTATCATGTCTGATATGTCATTATCTAACATCTCCGTTGGAAGTAGGCCGAATACGTCTCCGAAAACATTAGAACCACTATAGTTTGCTACTTTAAATTATCACAGAATACGTATTACTACGAGTATATAATAACATTTAATATGTAATAAAAATAATATATTTTATAAATTTAATAGTTTCTTGTTTTTTCTCGGAATCCTCCAAGTGCTGTTTCAGCTCGTACTTGACGGTTTTTATAAATAAACAGTATCTATCAGGGCATTATTCTGGCTTAAAAAAATCATTAATTAAAAACTTCTTAATTTAATTTAATATAATATAATTTAATTTGGTCGGGTTATCGTAGGCTGCTGGCTTTAGTTTAGGCTGCTAACTTCACTCCGGTCTTTATACCTATGTAGAGTCAAACCAAGGCTGTCCGTTTTTGCCATAAAGATATCATAGGAGTGGCACAAAGACAGCTCGTATGTCGTATGCTGTCTCGTTATTATCAAGGTAGTTATTTTAAAAGGCTATTGTATCCTTCGATAGGTATCCAACTTATTTGATATGTGTAGCAAATTGCGTTTTAAGACAAATTTACCCAGAAAAGTGGTTTTTTAAACGTTGGTCTCAGCCGTTAACCGCAGTGGCTGTTCCTTCTTTTAACATGCTTTTTGTAAGAACTAGCTCTTCCTCCACTCACTGCCGTCGTCGACGTGGAAATAACTAATTGGAAAACTTAGTGAAAAGAATTCAAGAATTCCCCGGAAAAAGCCCTCTTGGATCCTATTCAAAAGTTTTAATACCGTATGTTCAGTGATTTTAACGCTTTCCCCCGTAAGCTCTCTCCTTCGGTGCAGTGAAAAATTTCATAATTCCAAAAAGTCTTTTCCGCTAACTCTTTAAACCCTTCAGCGGAGTTAAATACTTCGATTTGAGAGACAGTGGTTTTCCATCGCGACGGTGGATTAATTTTGCTATAATTTTACGGTCTTTTAACACGACTCGCAATATCACTTATGACAATTCCATTTCAGAATTTAATGAGGCAATGCTATTAATATCCAGGTACGGTTGACGCTAGACAATACTTTGTCAACTAAAATGGATTTCTCTATCAAACAGATACACCTCGTCCGTTGCGTCGCAAAGGGATATCTATAACCACTGGCGTTATAGATATCCAAGTCTATTGTTTATACAGAGGACCTCGTAACAAGGCCTTCGGATTGGAGTCGATAATCCTCTCATCCCTTAAATGGGCCGGGTTTCAATGCCTGGCCATGAATGACGGGCGATGTTGCTATGATTGGACTCTGTATATTTGAAATAGATCTTCCGGTGCGGGTGGTATCTACAGTTTCAATGAATAATGGCATTGGTACGTTGTGTATTATCTGCGTATGTAAATAATCTGCGTATAACATATATATATATATATATATATATACGTAGCTACGATCTATCTAAGTACATTGTAAACTTCGGCCGTTTTTATAATGCGATTGTGACATTTTCTGAATGCGTACATAATAAGCAATATTTTTCATTGCAAATTTCAAAAAAATATGGCTTTTGAGCTGTCAGGATCACATTCTCTCAGCGGCCAGACTTAAGTTGACACCAGCATTCTGGTTTATGTTGACAATACTGTCCTGGAACATACGTATATTATGCCTTACCCATTGTTGGGTAAAGTAAAACTCAGAATTGCGTACGGATCCGATATTGCGCCATTTGCACCTTATAATGCATTTATATACCTATATATATACCAAAACGTCAAGTCGGATAATATAGTAGTTATAAGATGCTACCATAGACCATTGATATGCTGTCGATAACCAATATTTTATCATTGTCCATTTTGTAGTTTCTACAGGTTGTAATATAAAGTTATAGTTAACTTTATATTACAACCTGTAGATTTCGAGACTGCCTGTTTCCCCCCCAAATGACCTTTCCTTCACAAGCAAGCCGTTTTTCCGCCATTAACAAATTTAATCACAATCATTTTAAAATATTGGCTTTAATTAACTTTAGCCCTATATTATTCAAAACGTCTCATACATCACTCGGGGAAAATGTCTGGAGATCCCCCTCATGGGAAGTAGGAAGCGGGTCTCTTGCGAATGTTAATATGTCACGCAAGACGCGAGTATAAAGTTCTGCGAGATTGTACTGTGGGACACACGTTATGCGACACACTATTTGTGCTTTTCTACTTTCATATAGTAGATACACAGTGGTTCTGAAGGCGTCAAAACTAACTGACTAAGTAACTCCAAGTTTCCAGCGAGACTTGTGCACTTGCCATATAATCCATTCCCAAATGATTACTACTATTATTTTGTATCTGAGTTTAAGACTTCACTGTCCCGGTCCTTTTTGTAGGCTTGCGTGGTGACATGGATCTAACACGTAGAGGCCCCTTTCAGACAATATATTCAGAACAAATATGGCATCTGGTGCACTCGTTAGGTCTGTCCTAGAACACACCAACATCAAAAGTGCACTCAAAGAACATCCCCGCCTGGTGCACAGGACACTCGCAAAATTAAAGGAGAACTAAGAAATAGGCTATGGGTTTTCGTTATCGATGGAATAGTAAGGCCGGAGACTAGAGCCTCGCTACTCGCTGGATCGAGTCCGTGGGGTCGTTAATCCCCAACAGCTCGCCACAAGCTGCCCTGCGGGCCGACTATTATTATTATTATTAATATTTATAATGCACACGATTATGCACTGCAATTAATTTAGTTTTGACGCCTGTAGAATCGGCCTGACGTGGCGGTTTGTATTGACGGTTTAAGGTTGTACAGTTATTGAAACGGAATTCAAACGAAATAGACGTTCTTCAGGAGCTGTCGACCTCATCAACACTTACTTACACTTGAGAGAACGATACCAATGCTCAAGATCATTACTTCATAAAAATAAAAACATTACCGAGTTCATAACAACTTGATATGCTCCCTTCTGTACATACGCGACATGAAGCAATTAACAAAGTGGCTTGCAAGTGGATAATTTTGTAAGCCCATTGAAAACTGGGATATGAATTAGGTTCTAAGAACGTCAGAAGCAGAACCAAAAGAGGTTTGTGTTTATATAGAGTAATAGATTAGTTAATACTATCAGAAGATTCCAGGTTGGAATCCTGGTAAAGTCGCCATATACAGGTTGGGCCTTCTAAAGGTGTTGTTGAATAAAAGCGTAATTTTAAAGACTTAATTAAACACCGGTCAAGTGCGAGTCTAACTCCCGCATGAAGGGTTTCGTACCACTGTACAATTATAGGGATGGTGTAGAGTGTATAGTTTGGATTTTACATAGCAAAATGTTGTTTACAAAGTTATTGGTGCGGCTACTGTACATGAACGTAACCAGGTGCATTCGTAATTTTGTATGTGGTATTGAAAGAATTGTTGTATGGGAGCCCTTAAATATTCTGTTTTTTAGTACTTGTTGTTATAGCGGCAACATAAATACATCATGTATGAACATTTCATCTGTCTAACTATCACGGTTCATGAGATACAGCCTGGTGAGAGAAGGACGGACGGACGGACAGCGGAGGCTTAGTAATAGGGTCCCGTTTGGCGCCCTTCGGGTACGAAACCCAAAAAAGAAGTGTACTTAGAATAATTAATGAAAAATGTCTCTTCTAACATTTATATTTAACTACTTATCAATAGATTAGTTAATACTATCAAAAGATTCCAGGTTAAAATCCTGGTAAATTTATATAAAATTGCATAGTTGTACAATATTAGCCCCAATAACCAACTCTAGCTAAAATGGGCTTTTCTTTGCATACGCTCTGCTCCGGGGTTGCTTTTTCTAAGTTCTAACCTAACCTATAATCCAATTGAAGTTTAGCCACAATAACCTACTCTAGCCAAAGTAGGTGTTCAAAGCGACTCAAACGAGAGGACTATGTTCACTGACGCGAATGCAAGCAATGAAGGCCTAAAAGGACCAGATTCCAGGGCATGTAAAACATAATTAAGAAAAAAAAGCAAGCAATGAATGAATGAATTTTGCTGTCTGCGTTCCGTCACTAAAACTGAATTTCAGTAAATCTAAAAGAACACAATGAAATAAGCACAAGTCCAAAAACGCAAAGAATCCTTGTGACGCAATAATATAATCAAAAATAGCTTTATTACAATATAATTCGGTTTAATGCACTCTTTCATCTATGTATTCTCATCTTACAATAAACGTAACACATTTTACGGTTATTATTGCGTGTTGTATGATTGTGTGTGTCATACAAAAAGCAAAATTTTATAGATTTTCAAAAAATCTTATCTGAAAAACTAATGAGTTCATATACCTGAAACTTTTAGACCGTGTTTGAAATGACCCAAACTATCTACCAAAATCACGAAACAAAACAAAAAGTAAAATATTAAACTTAAAATTCGTAATTAATCAGATAAATAGATAAAATAAAAATATAAATATGAGCAGCTGTTGTTTTGACAACTGCTTGTTGGGGTTGCCCGAATGAAAATTAATTTATGATCAAACTAACTTACCTGTAAGTGCAGTTCGATCCATAATTATGCGAAAAGCTTCATTCGACGCGATTTATTTAACACGATATATAGAGTTTAAAGAATCGATGATAATATATCGAAACAAAAACCTGGCCACACTTTTCTACAGCGCCCTCTAGCGGATATCATTATGCTTAAAGACATATCAAGTAAAAGTATCTACATTTAAAAATAAATATTTTAAATACATATTTAGATACCTACTTCACCTTATAATTCTATTCCTGTTTTGTATACTGTTTGATCTTTTGTGTTATTTCCAACCAAAAATGTCTTAATTATTATTATTGGTGTTTTTATAAGACTCGTGTGAAATAGCTAGTAGTAGTAAAGGGGGGGATAATCCTTGATTTTGTAAAAAATATAAAAAATACCCACGTCATTTTCATCTGGGAGGGATCTGTAAATCGAGTCGAATAAAGCTGTTCGCATAATTATGGATCGAACTGCACTTACAGGTAAGTTAGTTTGATCATAAATTATGCTTCACAGCTTTATTCGACGCGATTTATTTAACATGTTGTAGAATATGTTCAGAGCTATTTATAAAAATAAAATAAGATATTACATTCCAAAATAATAGTGAAATGTTGCTTCTTTTACAGCAATTTTGTAATAATCAAATGAACAAACATGACCATAAATTCACTTATGAATTACGTATTATTATTATTATTAAGTATTATTCTCGCAAACGCGTTTGAGTCACTTATTATTTCCTTATTATAAAATTTTGCGAAGATCCCCGAAGAATCACTTCACCCTGTGGTCTTTCTAAGGACGTCTATGTTAACACCTAAACTCCTTGCAGCTGAGGTGGACGCGTGTCGGGTGCTATGAGCACTAAATATGTCTGTGTCCACCCACGTGCCGATAGGGTATCTTTAATCCAATGACTCAGGGTCTGAGATAAAACTTTTCGGTGTGGTCTTCGAAAGCTTATAAACAATCTATCTTCTGCATTATTACGTAGTTCTCTTGTCTTATTTAGATAGGTCAGTAAACAATAAGCTAGATATATTTCTGGCTTAGGGCTAAAGAATGGAATTTTTATCAATGTTGATATTTATTAGGACCAGAAGTTTTGATATGATCAGGAATTCTAGTACTGATTTCACTACGAATAAGTCTGGACACGGTGGACTGTAACTAGAGCCAATAAGGTCTAAGGACAGTACGTCTAAGTTTAAATCATCATTAAGCCAATGCTGGCCTAAATAATTTAACACTATATTAGGATCCCAGACTAGATCATACTTGGGCATCGGAGGCCTAAGTTTAAAAACACCCTTCATAAATCTGGTCATTCTTTCGTCATCCATTTTGTTACCGATTATGAGTGCAATTGCGGACTTAGCAGAATTTACGGTACCATACTTGGCTCCTGTATTTATTTATTTATTTATTTATTTATTTATTCATTTATTTATTTATTTATTTATTTATTTATTTATTTATTTATTTATTTATTTATTTATTTATTTATTTATTTATTTATTTATTTATTTATTTATTTATTTATTTATTTATTTATTTATTTATTTATTGGTTTATTTATTTATTTATTTATTTTATTATCTTAATAAAATCCACAGCTAAATATATGTATGATTAAACAGCTAATTAAACCTTAACTTAAGCCAATAATGGATTTAAATTCCTTAAGCTAAACATATACACAAAGATAACAGTAAAATATGTTAAACAATTCGGTAAGGTAATGAATTATAATTGGTACAGAAGCATGGGTAAAAAGCTGTAGCCATTTTTATGGCAATAATCAATCCAAGATCTTATGCATGAATCTTGCTTGAGCTTGCGGATAAACTTCTCTCTATTAACGCTTGCCGGACAATCTCACGGCAACTAAGGTGAGCGATGCGTGTAAATTGTGCGAGTGTCTGAAAAGGAGATTGTAAAAGGTTCCTGTTAGGTTTAAATATTATTGGTTCCGAGAACGACATCTTTTATAAAAGGGGATACCACGGTTGAGTCGCCCATTTAGGGAGAACTACGATTCCCTGGGCCTTTTCGTGTAAAATCTTCTGAAGCATTTTAAGAATAAGAGATAATGGTGGGAAGGCGTAAAAATTTAAATTTGTCCAAGGTGTTGTAAACGCATCAATTGTCCAAGCGCATGGTTCATTCTTCCAGGACACAAATTTGGAACATTTGGCATTGCTGCGACTTACCAACAAATCTACCTCTGGTTTTCCTTAGAAATTAACAATATCTCTGAATGCATAATCGGCCAATTCCCACTCTGTGTCCTGGAACCTTTGCCTTGACAATTGATCGGCCTCAAAATTATCTTTTGTGTTGATATACGATGCAAATACAAACAATCTACTCTCTTCGTACCACTGCCAGATTTCTCGAGTCACATCATCGAAATGTGGGTACTGTACACTCCCTAATTTATTAATATACGCTATGGCTGTTGTATTGTCTATACGCATTAGAATCTCAACATCATGTAAATTTACAGTGAATAACTTTATCGCAAGCAATGCTGCTTTTAGTTCAAGCACATTGATATGAAGATCCCGTTCATCCTCTCTCCAATACTCCTCGTTACTATCATAATAAGCCCCCACCCCGTCAATGAGGCGTCAGAATAAATTTCTAACTTAAAATGATTAAATATTAAAATATTTTATCCTGTTTTATATGTTCTATCCATCATAACATGTCTGGTTTGAGATCTTCCGGTATTACAATAATCTGGTTATATGAGGGATTGTTAAATAAACAATGAAATTTAAAACGATCAAATTTCTTTGTGTATGTCCATGAGTAGTCAATTGCGGGGCAAACAGATACTAATAATCCTAAAAACTGTGCAAATTCTCGTAAGCGGCACTGTCGAATCGCTGAGAACTTATTCAGTAAGTTCAGAATTTTTTGTCTCTTTTCAGAAGGTAGTTCTAAAACCATTTTTTCGGAATCGAAAATGAAACCCAAATATTAGGTCCTTACATATGAAATTGGCGTTTCGCCGTACCGGCCACTTTGATCTCAAATATCTCCTCTATGGTTAGGAATTCCAAATTCAAATTTATACAGCTATTTACTCATGTATTTGTGTTTCTAAAATTATAATTCATTTGTTTTTTTTCTTGCGTCACTCAGCTTACAAAATGGAAAACTTGAAATATCGTGTTATTTGCGAGTATGAGTTCTACCGTGGCACCAGTGCTGCAGAAACGACTCGAAGGATTAATAATGTGTATGGCGACGGTGCCGCAATAGAAAACACAGTGCGTTTTTTGTACCAACGTTTTCGTTCTAGAAATTTCGACCTGCAAAACAAGCCCCGTGGACGGTTGGAGATCAAAGTTGATAATGAAGAATTGAAGGCTATTGTGGAAGCGGATCCATCGTAAACCACATTCGAGTTAGCTGCAGGCTGCGGTGTTAGTGAAAAAACTGTTTTAATCCACTTGAAGCAAATTGGGAAGGTGAAAAAGCTTGAAAGGTGGGTACCTCACGAACTGAGTGAAGCAAATCAACAAACGCGCGTTGACTGCTGCATTGCATTACTCACCCGGCACAATATAATGAAAGGATTTTAAATCGAATCATTACCTAAAATGAAAAGTGGGTCCTGTACGATAATCGGAAACGCTCATCGCAATAGCTGAACCCTGCCGAACCAGCCAAACCATGCCCCAAGCGAAAATTGACTCCAAAAAAGTTACTTGTGAGCGTTTGGTGGAATAGTTTCGTTCACTACAGCTTTCTTAAATCTGGCCAGACGATTACGGCAGATGTCTATTGTCAGCAACTGCAAATCATGATGGAAAATCTAGCTGCTAAACAACCGAGGCTGGTCAATCGCTGTAGGCCACTGCTGCTTCATGATAACGCTAGACCACACACTGCACAACAGACGGCTACCATATTAGAGGAGCTTCAATTGGAATATCTAAGACATCCACCGTACTCTCCGGACCTTGCTCCAACAGATTACCATTTTTTTCAAAATTTGGATAACTTCTTGAAAGATAAAAAATTTCAACTCCGATGGGGCAGTCCAAACCGCCTTCAAAGATTTTATTGATTCCCGTCTGAATGTTTTTTTTAGTAAAGGGATCGAAGAACTACCTATGAGATGGCAAAAGTGTGTAGATAGCAATGGTACATACTTTGATTAAGTAAATATATTATATTTAAAAAAAAAACGACTTTATGTTCCTCCCATGCAAAACGCCAATTTCATATGTAAGGACCTAATATCTAAACCGCATATAAGGTTGAAGAGAGCTCTTTTCGTGGTTAACAAGGAAACCCAAACTCTCTATTGTAATCTTAATTAAATTATTACTTTTTAGAAATTCCAAAAAACCGGTCAAGTGCGAGTCTAAATCGCGCACGAAGGGTTCCGTACCACCGTTCAATGGAAGCAATGGTGTGGAGTGAATAGTTTGGATCTTACACAGCAAAATATTGTTTACAAAGTTATTGGTGCGGTTACTTTCACACTCCATGAATGTAACCAGGTGCATCCATAAGTTTGTATGTGGTATTGAAAGAATTATTGTATGGGAGCCCCCTTAAATATTACTTTTATCCTGTTTTTTAGTATTTGTTGTTATAGCGGCAACAGAAATACATAATCTGTGAAAATTTCAACTCTCTAGCTAGCTAGGTTCTTGACATACAGCCTGGTGACAGACGGACGGACGGACGGACGGACGGACGGACAGCGAAGTCTTAGTAATAGGGTCCCGTTTGGAACCCTTCGGGTACGGAACCCTAAAAAGAAGATGCGATACAAAATATATCATCAAGGTATGTAACAGCTATAATACCCCTTTTTCTGAGCAATTCCATCACTGGTTTGAGTAGTTTGGTAAAGACAAACGGTGCAATTGACAATCCAAATGGTAGGCAGTTAAATTCAAAAAGCTTTTCATTAAATCTTATTCTAAATTTTTTCTTTTTTCTTTTTATTTGAGGAGTGGATCGGTTCTAAGATGTACGCGTCTTTTAAATCAATGGATGACATGAAACATTTATGAAAAATCAGCTTTGTTGCAGTCCGATAGTCCTTAAGCTTGAAATGCAGTGTTCTCACAAATTTGTTTAGGCATTTTAGGTTTAAAATTAATCTATTCTCTCCATTCGGTTTTGGTACTAAAAATATACTGGAAATAAATTCGTTACAAACGGGGAGACATTCAGAAATAGCGTTTATCTTTAGTAACTTTTTAATGCAACAGTTCATAGTAGAAAACTCTTCCCCAGAACTAGAAATTGTATGAGGACTATCACTGCGTACTGGAAGGCATATAAAGGGGATTTTATATCCGTTAATAAAAGATAGGATGACATTATCATGGTGTAATACTTTTACATAGTTTAAAGAGATTGGACAGCCGTCCTGCGTACTGTACCTCCGTTATCTCCGGCGGAACGGCGGAGGTGGTGGCGGCGGGCGGCGGCCCTACGGCGGCGGTCTGTAGCCACGAGCTCCCGGTGGCGGCGGCGGCGGCGGCGGCGGGTGTGCACGCGCATTCAACTGTGGTCTCCCCATCTCGGGATGGCCTGTCACCGCTGACCCCGGTCTCCGATACGGGGTTCTCAAGTTAAAATTATTATTTCTAGGGTAATTGGGTCTGTTTTGGATTGGTTGCAAGATATTAGCAGAACGATGTATGTTTTGAGCTGTTCGCAGTCTGTCTGTTAAATTCTCACCAAAAAGAAATTTTCCTGGTGTGGTTTCAATGAGCTGTTCCTTAATTTGGGAATTGACAGATGAAATTATAAAACTTCGTCTAGTGCGTGTCTCGCTGTGGAACAGTTCGCAAGCATCACTTGACGTCTTGATTATTGGTTCCCGAGCCATAAGTGACTCATCCATAAGCAAGGTGTCCAGCGACCTGCTGAGAACTGCCAGTGTTAGTCCTATTTGTTTCTGCCGCTGTTGGAGCGCGTAGACTCTTTTTACTGGGGCTGGTGTAGCGGCCAGTCCTCATTCAATATCGGTGGTTCCAATTTATCAAGATTGTTTGGAATTTTGTATTCATCAGTGATCTTGTTCTTATCCTTTAACCCTTTTGTAATAATTTCATGCCATCCAAGGGCGATGTCCTTATGTACTGGTGGCCCGAATTCCAGATCAGTTACTGGGGCATCGCCCAAAAGTGACAATATTGTATCATTTAGGGGCAGATCGACTGCGACCCCAGGTCGCAGACGAGGGGGAGGGGACTGTAGTGTCAACTGGAACTGCCGGCGGTGTTACAACAGCGGCTGCATCAGCAGAGGCGTGAAGCAGAGGGCTGGGTGGCAGTGGCGGTACTCGAGGTAGGTATGTCAGTAACGGCTATCGCGGCTGGGGCCGGGGCGATGGCTGAGGCAATAGCCTGTGTCTGGTCCCAGATATCATTGGGCCGCTGTTGTTGGAAGTTTTCCTAGTTACTCTCATCTTCCCAGTCATAACATGCGGGACTTGCCGTGTACTTGCTTCTGGTTTCAGTGATATCTAAAAAACTGGTAAGTGTCAGAGGTAGTCCCGATAACATCTCGCAACACATTTACTTATAACGACAGAGATAACCCCGCTGGTTTCTCGCATCGTAAAAACAATGAAACTGAAAGCTTACTCTTTTTGTTCAGTGGGCCAAGTGAGAAATTTCTACCTGTTTTTACAGAAATAGTACCTTACCTCCATTTTTGTCACTATGGCCGGCAGAATCAGTGAACGTTGTATTACGGTGATGCCGACTTTTTTTTGGGCAAACGACAAACGACTATCGTCACTCGACTCGTGTTTCCTTTTTCTTCCCATTTTCGACACAATTTAGCACAATTTGATGAAAATAAATATTGGTTGGAATTGAAACGTGTGAAGGCAGGGGCACTGGAAAACACAATGATATCCGCTAGAGGGCGTTCGGCGGTGTTGCCTGTAGAAAAGTGTGGCCAGGTTTTTGTTTCCATATATTATCATCGATTCTTTAAACTCTAAATACCGTGTGAAAGCTAAGCTTGGATTTAAATCTACAACATGTTAAATAAATCGCGTCGAATAAAGCTGTGAAGCATAATAAGTTACATTGTAAGCTTTAACGTAAATAAAATATCATCATAATGTTTTATTTAGATTTTTTATTTTAAAAAACATTACTAAAACATAAACACGAACCAATGGCGTTGTATAAACCACAGGTGGTTTGTGCCAACGCCATCTTATTACAATTAGTGGATGCGTTAACCTAACAGCGTTTCTTAGTACATAATATCACTATTAGATACTAATTTGTATATAAACTATGAGTACTAGTATAGTATTACAAAAATTAGTAGGCTTTGCCTTAGCTCCTCAGTTACATAATTATAAATAAGACATGTGATTTCAAAATGTTTTTGATATTTTTTGTGTTAATTTTGTTTTTTATTTCAGTGGGTAGGCTATTCATTAGTTTTGGTAGTATGTACTTTGAAGTTCTTTCCCCGACGTAGTTGGTAGACTTAATAGTTTCAAGTTTTTTGTTTGTTACACTTCTTGTGGTAATTGGATGATCAGTGATTCACTGTATTTCACCTCGGAAATACTGCTCCATTAGTATTTTCAGATTGACCATTTCGTGTACCGGTAGAATCTTGCAGTGTTTAACAAGGGCTAGTATTTAATCGCACATCAAAAATACTGATTTTCACAGCAAAAAAGGATCAGCAAAAACACTATATATGATTTAATTAATTTTGTTGTTCTTCCATGTTCAACTTTATACGAAGGATAAAGGGGGCTTCGCTTCGCTCACTTCCATAACCCGTCACCTAAGTTACCGCAGTATTTTGTCCTGATATTTGCTGTAAAAATCAGTATATTTACTGTGCAAATCAGTATTATTGATGTGCAATTTAATATTTCTTTTTAAAAAGTATATATAAAGTGTAGAGTAAGTAATCATACTATCCCAATATAATAGTTTTTTATAGATGGATTATAATTGATCAGAAATTAATACGTTGTATTGTAAGCGGTATACCGTTTTATAGTTTATAATCTCGCGAAATTATTTGCGATGATTTATGATTTATGATTTCCACAACATCAGTCAGAAATTTGACGTAAAAGGCTAATCACCATCCATCCGTTCCTTGCAAACTTCGCGTTTACATTATACCTCACTTATGTTATGCTTATGACTATACGTTATTATTGCTAATTATGGTGACTTCGGAGGTAAACCACAAACTAATCTTGTCTTCCCTGTATTCCCAATGGCATACACTATTGATCGTCGGAAAATTACTCTGGGAAATGTCGCATTCTGATTGGGTTAGGAATTCGTTCATATTACTTGCGTCATACTGACCATGGGCTGACTAGACAAGTATGAATTAAAGTATGCAGATCGACAAGTATGAATTACATCTCCACAGACCTGATAAATCCGCCGGATTTATCAGTTCTGTGGAGATGTAATCCGGATATCTCTGATAGTATTTTTTTTACCTAAATGTCTCTCAAATTAAAGAAATCTGCACCATACTAACCTGTAGTATACATTCATAATTTATACATATTTATGTCACCTACTAAAAGAGTCGATTGGGTCCGATGACAAAGCTTAATTTTCCATGTGTGTGTATTTAAGTAATCGAATTTCCAATTAATCCAGATTTGATGATGATTCTATTGCTTTTGCTCTCCATATTCACATCAGAGCCCCGATCACGAATAATTACGCATCAAACAAGCAAGCAATTTTAGCTATCAGTGACTCTTAGGTACAATAACATAAAGATCATTTCATCTGGGCTCGCTTACTTTTCGATCTGTCTAATATTCGTGATCTGTGCTCAGTCTCTATATTGCGGACAACAATATGATGAAACGGGCGGAAATCTAATTAAAGCCTTGTGAAACGATTTTATTGAAGAGGTATGGAGGTCGATATGTAATGGGTTCGATTCTACATCATACCTATAGATTTATACACACTCAATATTTTTTCATACGTTGATATTATCTATGGTTCTTTGGTCCGGATGCGCAACTAACAAATGGGAAAACTCAAAGTTTGACGGCCACTTGGCTCTCTCGGGAAATGAAAGCGTCATTCGATGATATGCCATTTATGAGGCATTTAATTAAAGACTGAGCAGCGGAAATTGGTCACCTTCAGCTTACTTTTAGGTTAATGGGGAAGTTCAAATGTTAAAAAGGTCTCTTCACCGATCTCTAGAGGACTAAAAGAGCAACAAAACTTAATATTTAGCAAAACAATGAAGAACAAAATAAATACATAATTTAAATCCAGAGCGAATATGAAAAAAAATATACTGTGCAAAACATATTTTGTAATAAGTTCGGGAGACTTTTCTATCGCGCACAAATAATAAAATTATGTTTAGACATTCACGAATCTCTGCTAACACTCATTATCAACAAGCTAGTATGAAAAAACAACTACTTTGATACTCCTATTTTCCGCAACTTGAGATTTACAGAAGGCTGTCTTGCGTCTTATGTAGCTGTCTGTGTATTCAGCCAAACGTGTAGTAAGGGTCTAATCAGACAGGACACAAGGCAAACAAGGGTTTGATTGACTACAATATTTTCATTTCCAGTTGAGTAAAGGCTGTGCCGCGTCCGAGCGCGCAATGTCCGTCCACAATCTATATTTCGGCGCCAACAGTGTAAAGTAAAAGCCCGCGATGAAACTTTCACCGTATCTGCGAAATGCAGGCGTGAAAATAAAAATGGCCGCTCGAAAACGCTCTCAAAATAGCTTATCAAAACTATACACGACTGGCGAAAACACGCCTGACGTTTAACGGTCCTTCCTCCTAAATTCGTTTATTGCTTTGGAATCAGACTTGCGTGATATTATTAAGCGTGTTCACCAGGCAGATAACACCGTTTTATTGCGGCGGGCAAGAATATATAGTAAAATAATTTTGATTATGCTCGAATTAATTGCTTGCCAACAGACAATATTATTCTAATTTTTACGATTTTTCAAAAACCGTATGATACAATTGTTCTATTTGTATAAAGGCTTCTTTCAGTATTTAAAATTATACTTTATTATTTTGTTTACGCAAATCATTGTTGATGTCATGACCCTAAAAGATATACGCGCCTCTGTTGTCTATTCACTGAATTACAAAATTCGACGAACAATAGCCTATCTAGACGCCGCCGACGAGGTATCGATACCTTCTGGAATTGTTTTCTCAAGGAAAAAAGTGTCAGAAGCTGTGTCATCTCGCTTTATCAGCTGCCTCTCGCTTGGCCGCTTCGTCTGAATGCCAAGAATTTATTGCCTTGTACAGCCTTCAGTGGAGCGCGAAGAATTAGTCGACAATCAGCCTGGCGGCGGCGGTTGTACGTAAGTTTCGCCAAACCAAAATAAAAATATATTTCTTTTGTTTCTTGCTTACATCCTGAGAGTCAGAGGTGGCCGGTATGCTGGAGTTTAAAGTCTATGCAGGGCTTAATATACGGGAATCGGGAGGAAGAATTCGTTTATGTAGAGCATTTAGTGGATAACTTGGTTGCATTGCTACGTGCATCAAATCTAAATTCAAACTTAAAAATATTTATTTCAAAATAGATTCCTACGAACACGTTTTGAATGTCACTTGAATCTATATAATGCAAGAAAAGCTACTACCGATTTGAAAAGTGTTACGGTAGCGGAGAAGAAGCGCCGCAAGAAACTCGTACACTGCAACACGGCCTGCTTATCTCATATATGTTTTTTTTTTTCAAAATAGGTCTTGCAAACGAGTGCGTGGTTCTTATGATGCGCTGGTGCTCCATAACATAATGTATTTTTAACAGTGCCTTTAAATGTCTTCTCTGCCAAATTTAATATCTCTTCCGGTATTTTGATATAGTATTGTATACTTAGACCTACAAATGAAGTTCTTACTTTAGCTAGTCTATAGTAAGGTTGGTAAATTTTATTTACGCTTTTTATATCATTTCGCTTATGCCTGTCAACATTTTTAGTGAAGCTATTTATGTTATTGGTAACGTACATGATAGTTTCATTAATATATTGTCAAGGCACGTCATAATGCTAATTTCTTTGAACAGTTTCCTCAGGGAATCACGACTACGGAGGTTATAAATTGCTCTAATAACCTATGTCTGTGGTATGGGTTTTGTTTTTTATTACAGGCCACTAAGGCAGGATTGGTCTACGACACTTATTATAATTTCTAAATAAAGCAAGCATAAACACGCATGATATAAATGCCAATCATAATAGAAGCAAATACAAGAATTTAAGAACTATGTACAAATATAATTTATTAGGTAACTGTTACTTAATAGTTATAAGCCAACAGTTGGAAAACTGTCTAAAATTAAATGGAAGCCGACCTCACCTTTCCGGGTCGAATATATTTTAGATACCTGAATTTCCATAAGATTAACCGCCACCTGTATCTTTCATTATTATTCATTCTGGAATTAGTTTACTAATAAACTGCTCTGAGGGGATAATACGTAGAGCCTTCGCCAAACGTATTACTAATTACTTTAGAGGAAGTCTCCCTCAGTTATCGATCGTCTTCTTATATGTTTTTTCCTAGGTTTTAACCTCCGCAGACCTAGACTCTACTTTTTCTGATATCTTAAATACATATTTTTTGACAAGTCAAATAGCAAGGCCCCGTCTAAAAATAATACTAAAAATCCCACCCCCCTCCCCCCTTTTTACATGAAGTGCTCATATGAGGACGCTAGGTGTTAGTCCTCGTATGAGGACATAAACAATTGATATACAATTCTGTAAATGAGGAAATGAAATTGAAATAACGCAAGTGTAAACAATATTTTAACTTATAATCAGTCTTGGGTTTGGTTTGTTCGGCCAATATACTCTGATACCCAACTGATTCTTCTCTTCAGGGCTCAAGTCTACATCGTAGAGAGAGGATTTTAGACTTTTAGAGGATTAAAAAAAACCTATCTCTGGTTATTGACTTAGCGATGATGGTAATACACCACTTTTGGCTCCAATACATACGTTTTTAGACATGAAATTATGTTATTTAATCCTATAATCATTTTACATTCCTTCAATGTAAATCCCAAAGTATTTCCAGTTCTAGATAAAACTGTCCCGTTTGTAGCTGTAACCATTTTAACTAATAAATCATCATCCATGTATGAAGTCAATGGGTTTCCATTCCGATCGATCATGAATAGGGTACCCTGGTTGCGTTGGAATAAAATGAGCATTGGTCCATTTTTGGTTACATGGATAATATCGGTGCTGCTGAATACTACGACCACGACCACGACCACGTCCACGTTGACGCAGGCCTTCACCACGTCCTCGTCGACATCACGGGCCTCGTGATAAGACTATCTATTCTGATCTTTTTCCCCTCCCCCTTTCCCTACATAATGTTATTCTTCCTCTAGATCTTGTTCTTCCTCGGCCACAAGTTGAACAAGGTGAAAATCGTGGAAAACTCGAACTTGCAGTCTCCTCATCAGACGAAGGTGAATTTTTGGTGCCTGGCAAAGTATCGCTGGTATTTTTATCGTCATCTGAACTGGATTCCCCTCCAAAATGGGTTAGCATAATTGCTTCGCTGTCATACTCGTTGAGCCATTGTAATCTATTTTGATCTCGCAGCGCTAAAACAAATAACAAAATTTAAAACTGGTGTCATCAGGTAATAGAATGACATATAAAGTTGTAGTATAGAACTAATGAGATCGAATGATTACATAGAAAAATGCACATATATTAATATGGTAAAATTTTAAATAAATGTGGTTACATTTAACTCTTTAACTACTTACTACAAGATCCAACATAAAATAATAAAATATATATGGAGTTCAATGAATATAAAACAATCCCTCAGACTTCGCGGCATGATGAGTCCGCTTCTCGTCTCAGTTGTCAGTATTACCATGACAGATTGGCATTCCAAAACTACCGTTAGTATATATTTTTCATATGGCAAAATCTCTACATTAAATCGCGTCAAATTTAAATTTGTGCTTATAGGTTCGTTCACCATTTTTCTAAAGCTAATGTCATCGTGCGAGTACACGGGGTTTCAAGAGGTAAGTTTAATACACGCTTCATATCGGTGTCTGCCTAATGAGTAATCATGCCACGTCAAATGGGGTAGGCGCAATTTCACCACTGTAACTAAACTGGATTAGTTCAAGCAAAACTCAGTTTACGCACTTAACTGAGTTTAGAGCATTTCACCATCATTACTGAACGCAGTTTAAGCTAAACGGAGTTTTAAATTCTGAACGCCCGATTTTGGACGGTTAAACTCCTTAACTGCGTTTAGAGCTGTCATAACTGTCACTTTATAATTTCGCAGTTTATTTTTTGCTTTGTTATTATTTATCAATAATGAGAAGAGCGTTGGCACTAGCTTTTGAAGATAGTGATGATGATGTCGAATTCGTTGTTAGTCGACCGAGATGGATACTTGAAAGAGAAGAACACTTCGACACCCTTGATGACAAAGATTTTTTTACAAGATTTCGTATCACGAAACCAACAGTTTGTCTGTATTGGAGTCTATTGCAGATGAAATCGAGATTCCTACAAACATGTAAGCACCGAAACGTGTTTTATTTCATACTACGCGTTCGCCCGCCTTCGGTGGACAGCTTACTGTTAAGGCTGAAATGCCATATTATACCTATGTACTTATCAATTAAAGAATTTGGTCGGAGTGTTGATAAGAGGGCCTGTTCCACGATTATTTGCTTATCCCTTATTTTTGCATGACAACCATAAAGGCCTAATGGTACCAAATGGATTTTTATTAAAGAAATAACACTGTGTATCCCATTAACCAGTTGTTATGTTTTGTTCGAACAGGGTCAATATGGAAATGCTCTTCTTGTTGGAGATGCAGGCTACGCATGTAATAATTATATGATGACACCATTGCAACAGTGTAATAATGCTGCTGTAAATTTGTACAATGAGTCTCAAATTCGAAAAAGAAATTGTGTAGAAAGCTTGTTTGGGGTCTGGAAAAGACGTTTCCTAGCCATGGCCATTGGTTTAGGCGTTTCCATTCAAAATTCTTTTCCAATTATAATTTCCACAGCTATATTACACAATATTGCATGAAGAAGTGGGGAAGACACACTTGCTAATGATAGCCGTGTAATTAATCCCGATACTTGGCATGCTCTATTAGCTCCAGGCAATATAAATAATGGAAACATGGATGCAGATAGACAAAGAAGCAATCCTAATTTTAGAAGACCTACAGAGCTTGTGACGAACTATTTTGCACAGTAAGTTTACACCAGTGTTCCTTTTGCATGTAAATCTGCCAAAATATAAATATCAGTAGTAATTTTAAAACACTATCCCTACTTTATATAAAACTCCATTTTCATCTTTTCAGATTAACAAGATGATATGAGTATGACATGTGCTGGTATATATTTTGATGCAAAGGCGTGCTATCTAATGACTGCTGCAGATAAGATTATGAATTCTGCTGTTAATTATAAAGAATAATCAAATAGGCAATCTTATTTATGTATCAACTTATAACAGTTGCATTTTTTGCTTTATATATTAACTAGAGACAGTAAAATATCTTTATTGTCATTGGAACTAATACAAAGGCCAAGAGAGTTTGAAATGTATATCTTTCTTTAAGTTGTTCATATATGTATGATTGATTAATTACACCAGATAAATAAAAGTAGGTGGGTAACAAATATATTAATTATATTTGTATAAATATCACATTTATTCCTTAATTTTATATTTATACGAGTGTATTTTATTATATTTAAGTAAGACTTACTTTTTATTGTATTTTCCTCTATTAAGTACATGTACATTCGTTTTTTTTTCATTAAAATTTACGTGTAAGGTTTGTACATAAATAAACTTTTTGAAAACCGGATCCCTTTTTCTTTTCGACGCCATAGATTTGTAATGCAAATAGCCAAATACACAAAATCAGACGCTAATATAACAATAAACTTTTGTAGTAAACGTAACACGAAAACTCAGAGGTTAGAAGCAGCAAGGGTATATATGCATGACACATTCGTGACAGCTACGTTTAGATACTGCTTGCCAATCTATAAAAAGCCGCAGCGGATCGCTGTTTTATGATGCAAACACAAAACGCATCACGGGTTTTATCTGTGATTACGTCAAAAACTGAGTTTACGTAAACGGGATCAAAATGTTGCTGGTGAAATCTGTTTGACTAAACTAAGATTAAGGGCTAATTTCATCGTTTGCTTTGAAAACCGAGTTCAATAAAACTTAGTTTAGCTAAAACCGAGTTTCAATGGTCAACTTAATCTTAGTTTAGTCAAACAAATTTCACCAGCAACATTTTGATCCCGTTTACGTAAACTCAGTTTTTGACGTAATCACAGATAAAACCCGTGATGCGTTTTGTGTTTGCATCATAAAACAGCGATCGGCTGCGGCTTTTTATAGAATGGCAAGCAGTATCTAAACGTAGCTGTCACGAATGTGTCATGCATATATACCCTTGCTGCTTCTAACCTCTGAGTTTTCGTGTTACGTTTACTACAAAAGCTTATTGTTATATTAGCGTCTGATTTTGTGTATTTGGCTATTTGCATTACAAATCTATGGCGTCGAAAAGAAAAAGGTATCCGGTTTTCAAAAAGTTTATTTATGTACAAACCTTACACGTAAATTTTAATGAAAAAAAACGAATGTACATGTACTTAATAGAGGAAAATACAATAAAAAGTAAGTCTTACTTAAATATAATAAAATACACTCGTTTAAATATAAAATTAAGGAATAAATGTGATATTTATACAAATATAATTAATATATTTGTTACCCACCTACTTTTATTTATCTGGTGTAATTAATCAATCATACATATATGAACAACTTAAAGAAAGATATACATTTCAAACTCTCTTGGCCTTTGTATTAGTTCCAATGACAATAAAGATATTTTACTGTCTCTAGTTAATATATAAAGCAAAAAATGCAACTGTTATAAGTTGATACATAAATAAGATTGCCTATTTGATTATTCTTTATAATTAACAGCAGAATTCATAATCTTATCTGCAGCAGTCATTAGATAGCACGCCTTTGCATCAAAATATATACCAGCACATGTCATACTCATATCATCTTGTTAATCTGAAAAGATGAAAATGGAGTTTTATATAAAGTAGGGAAAGTGTTTTAAAATTACTACTGATATTTATATTTTGGCAGATTTACATGCAAAAGGAACACTGGTGTAAACTTACTGTGCAAAATAGTTCGTCACAAGCTCTGTAGGTCTTCTAAAATTAGGATTGCTTCTTTGTCTATCTGCATCCATGTTTCCATTATTTATATTGCCTGGAGCTAATAGAGCATGCCAAGTATCGGGATTAATTACACGGCTATCATTAGCAAGTGTGTCTTCCCCACTTCTTCATGCAATATTGTGTAATATAGCTGTGGAAATTATAATTGGAAAAGAATTTTGAATGGAAACGCCTAAACCAATGGCCATGTCTAGGAAACGTCTTTTCCAGACCCCAAACAAGCTTTCTACACAATTTCTTTTTCGAATTTGAGACTCATTGTACAAATTTACAGCAGCATTATTACACTGTTGCAATGGTGTCATCATATAATTATTACATGCGTAGCCTGCATCTCCAACAAGAAGAGCATTTCCATATTGACCCTGTTCGAACAAAACATAACAACTGGTTAATGGGATACACAGTGTTATTTCTTTAATAAAAATCCATTCGGTACCATGAGGCCTTTATGGTTGTCATGCAAAAATAAGGGATAAGCAAATAATCGTGGAACAGGCCCTCTTATCAACACTCCGACCAAATTCTTTAATTGATAAGTACATAGGTATAATATGGCATTTCAGCCTTAACAGTAAGCTGTCCACCGAAGGCGGGCGAACGCGTAGTATGAAATAAAACACGTTTCGGTGCTTACATGTTTGTAGGAATCTCGATTTCATCTGCAATAGACTCCAATACAGACAAACTGTTGGTTTCGTGATACGAAATCTTGTAAAAAAATCTTTGTCATCAAGGGTGTCGAAGTGTTCTTCTCTTTCAAGTATCCATCTCGGTCGACTAACAACGAATTCGACATCATCATCACTATCTTCAAAAGCTAGTGCCAACGCTCTTCTCATTATTGATAAATAATAACAAAGCAAAAAATAAACTGCGAAATTATAAAGTGACAGTTATGACAGCTCTAAACGCAGTTAAGGAGTTTAACCGTCCAAAATCGGGCGTTCAGAATTTAAAACTCCGTTTAGCTTAAACTGCGTTCAGTAATGACGGTGAAATGCTCTAAACTCAGTTAAGTGCGTAAACTGAGTTTTGCTTGAACTAATCCAGTTTAGTTACAGTGGTGAAATTGCGCCTAAGTTGACCATTGAAACTCGGTTTTAGCTAAACTAAGTTTTATTGAACTCGGTTTTCAAAGCAAACGATGAAATTAGCCCTAGTGCCACTCAGGTGCGAGCCATGGGGGTTTGGCGTAATATGTATGGTCACTGTCATGCTAGTATTGCCACTTTATTATTTATAAGTTATTTTTATGACACAGTTAGTAAAAGTACCTAAAATAGGATTATTAATCATCAGGATTTAATCATACACTTTGGTATACAGGATCATTTTTGGACCCCTAGCCAAATGTTTTTACGTCACGTTGCATAAATCAATCAAAAGCACAATTGATTTATGCAACAAAAACGATGTTTTTTACATTTTGTTGCTTATTTGTCCTGACACATATTAAAATTATGCTTACCAACGCGTTTGTACATCGCGCGCATCGCCTATTATTATTATTATCGGTCGCACGCGGCTCGCAGCGCGTTAAGCGCAAGGGTAACCGAGCGCGCCTAGAAATTTAGGATTCGGTATCAAAAAAGGAAAAGTTGTTATTTTTTTTACCAAATACCTAAGTATATAGTTATATATTTTTATAAATCATGTTTACTTTTGGCTAGGGTCCAAAAATAGTCCTGTATATCGATCATATTGCTCCAGAACCCCATGGCACATTCAGACCAGAGTCACCCCATCCTACGGTGCTTATGTTTACTGTGCAGTGCAAACTTTCTGGCTAATGCATAATGCAGTACTAATTGCGTTATGTATAGGATTGCAATGTATCGAAAGCATATCTTGTTACTTCCCGTAGTTTGTAAGAAACCTGTAAGATAAAGCTTTTAACCAGATCATGAGAAGGAAGTTGCTTGGTTAATAATGCTAATATTTAAATTTAAATAAATAAATCGCAATATTCTTGTAAGTATGAATGTATAAATACCTTAAAAAACTGTTAATTGAAATCAAGTCTGCCTTTATTTAACATAGCTTCACATTAAGTCTCTGGGGTGTAATATCATAACTTTCCATCTGAAACGTAATTAGAACCGAAATTCAGAACAGATTTTACATTACTCTCAGAACTATCAGTTTAATTTTAGATTTATCTGCCATTACAGCACGCCGACAGCTAATAATTTCCAGAACAGCACAAGGTAATCATTGTTAATAACCCTAGGAGAAATTTTAATGTCGTTTAGAACAAGTTAAAGGTAGCTTGTCGTAAAATTTACAGCGTGACTTCATTCGGGCGTCGTAGAGAGAGATCAGATAAGTTTTATTGTTAGCTATAATTTCTACGATGATGATGAGAAAATCTTCTGCCGACAAAGAACGAGGAGTTTAGAGGAGATAAGCCCATACTTCCGGCTGGCAGTAATCCCCAGTTCATGTTGAGTGGAAAACGAAAACAATTTCAGAGCGATTCCTCTACCTACAGGTCATTATTGCGATCTTCAACCCGTAAGTAGACTGCTTCCGATATTATTATTTCAAAGAGGGCAAGATAAGTTTTTTCTGCGAAACAATCGTTCCGCTCTTTTACACTTGCAACTTGGTTTATAGAAAGAGTTTGATGATATTTATATGATATATGATATGCATACTTATTTGTGTACACAGGAAATGGATTATTATCATGGATATTATCATCTCCCAAGTATCGACTGGACTAATGTACAAATTCCGTCAAAGCGTAGTGTCGGAATAGAGTTATTAATACAAGAAAAATTACACTATTGTCCTTAAACCAACTTAAAACAATTTCACAATTTTCTTTTCTCCACCATCAATGACTGACGCTCAGCTCATCTTTTTTTAGGGTTCCGTAGAGAAACAAGGAATACTTATAGTTTTGTCATTTTTGTCGTCCGTCTGTCCGTACATATGTCACAGCAACTTTATTACGAAATTATCAGCATTTCACAGTTGAAACTTAGTAAGTAGATGTATTCTGTAAACAGCTTTGCAAACGGCTGTAAACGACTTTTGTACAAAAATTAAAAAAATATATAACATTAAGGGGGGCATAAGGGGATACATGAAATTGAAACCAAATTTTTTTTTTTCATCAAACCTATATGTATGGGGTGTCTATAGGTCTTTAAAAATGATGTTGAAGTTCTTCAAACCATTTTTTCTCAAAGTAAAACGTTAAAAGAACCTTTCAAAGTGTTATTTTTTTCACTTTATTACTTTAAAAGTTAGAGGGGGGGGGGTCTCACTTTTAAAGTAAGAAAGTGAAAAATCTAAAAAGTGAGTGAGTGAAGAATGATAGTGATATTTTGGCTAGGTGTATCAGGTATATGTGAAGTCAGTACCTACCTAATATATATTTTTGGCTTCCTAATTTATTACGGAACCTTAAATGTGCGAAGTCCGACACGCACTTGGCCGGTTTTTTCTTGTAGTCCCGTTGACCCCATTGGGCCTGTCCCCATTCAATGGCCACAACGAATTTTTAATAAAAAAAAATGCCCCACTGTCCCCATTGGCTCTGTCCACATTTAATGGGGACAACAGTATATAGTAAAACAATTAAAAAGTGTCCTGTAAAAATATTCTAATGAAAAAGGGACAACGGTACTTTATAAAATAATAATAAATATTTAATATAAATATAAATAATAAATTATACATATGGTCTCTTCACTTCCAATCACATTTATTCTGGAGATGAAATTCAACAAATGAAATGAACATGCCCTTAGCCAGCCTCTGGACAAACCGGTCCACTGGTTCTCATCTTAGATCCATCTGGCTCGTGGCGTTCCTCACGTAGCGAGAGGTGCAGATGATGGTTCTCTTGGGCTCGGAGTCTCCGTTTCTTCATCTCCGAGCACAGGACATACAATTTTCGAATTATTAGTGCCTTAATACCAGTCCCTTTAGAGAAGGTAGAAGTAGTATAAATAGGTCTCATTGTGTCCGGCAACCTTTATGCTTGAAAACAATAAAATTATGCGCGACAATACTGCAATATATATATATATATAATATACAAGATCTTAACAAAGAACCGTAAAAATCTTAATAAACGACGTAAACCCATAATGTCGAAATTTTACAAACAACATATTTTACAACAATATATTTTGTGAATTTTTGTTCTTAGAAAATATTTCGTTGACAATGATGTTAAAACGAGCACCTACTCCACCAAGCAAAATAACAGACAACATTGTTAGTGCAAAGCTCTCATTCAAAATCCCACACCTGAATTTGTGGACTTCATTTCTGCACAGCGCTTCTTACTGGAATTTCTATGTTGTGATGTGAACCGAGTGTGAAATTGGTGTTGACGGTATTCTGAAACCCTACGAAGGGGACAACGGCACGACAAATCTTAATATCGCGTGTCCCCATTGGCTGAATACCTACTCTGGGGACAACGGCACGGAAAAAATGGCGTCCCGTTGTCTCCATACTGGGGACAGAGGCAAGGGGGACAACGGTACAACAGGCTTTTTTTTAACTCCCCGCTTCGTCTATTTACATGGCTCGTTAATCCCTTCGCCGCTTCAAATATATGCTATTTCAGGTCATGACATATTATTATTACACATTATTTATTAAGTTGCTAACCACTGATCCCAGGGTATTATTTTATTGTAAAGGCTGTGGTTATATTGTACTATTTTATGCTTTGGTTTATTTTTTTAATGTTTGTTACCTCAAAACTGGTACTATTTATGAACCGATTTTAAAATCCTTTTATTATTTGAAAAGCTGAACTTTCAGTTTGCTCCTTTTTAAAAAAAATAGAAATCGGTGGAGCAGTTTGATTTCTAAAGCAAAAAAACGGGAATTATGATGTCATCCAGGTAAACGAAATTGCGTATTATTGCTTTACTGTGTTCAGTCAAAGTCAAAGTACTTTATTACTGTAGATATTTAC
The DNA here is from genome assembly GCA_949825045.1 of Argyresthia goedartella. Taxonomy (NCBI): domain Eukaryota; kingdom Metazoa; phylum Arthropoda; class Insecta; order Lepidoptera; family Argyresthiidae; genus Argyresthia; species Argyresthia goedartella. The sequence continues at coordinate 22,709,377 of OX463810.1, forward strand.
ATATGTATACTTAGCAAACGTCAATTTTGCCTCTTCTCTACATTGGACCACTGTGGGAGAAGAAGGGCGTAGAAACTCCCACAGATTGATTTTTAGATCTCTTTTAAAAATAAGTTGTGCTTAACTATTACAAATATGAAAAATTTAATTATTATGATTAATAAGCAGGAATAAATAATTACAAAATTATTAACAGCAAGGCCTGTGTTGAGCCAGATTAACCCCATACAGTCCTGTCATTTAAGTAATCTTGAGCATTGTAATATCCCTTTTTTGACAAAGTCGCTATAACATGCTTTTTAAATTGCTCAAATGGCAATTTCAAAATCTCCAGAGGTATCTTATTATAGTAGAGAATACACTGACCCTTGAAAGAATTGCTAACCTTTGCGAGTCTAAATCGGCGCGCACACAGTCTGTGATTATTTCTTAGGTTAACATTACAGCTATCGCTAATTTTGGAAAATGTTGTAAGGTTCTTGCGTACATACATTATATTTTCGAAAATAAATTGACTAGTTATCAGTGGCGTTAAAGGTCTATAAGTACCGTACATTCGTTTATGTCGTGTAATACGTGTGGACTCGACTGTCAGACAGACAGATTTCGTAGCCTTGTTTTCGCGTATTTTGACGACATTCGCATCCCGACCGGAGAGGAAGAAATAGGGCTTGTTTTTTTTTTAAGTTTTTAATTTGGTGAATTATTAGTGTTATTTACGTTCTTTATCATGAAATGAGATGCATTCTGGTATTTTATTTACTTATGTAAAAATTCGTATTGTATATGTAGAAAGGTTTCGTAGTATCGTTTTCGTGCGTATGTCCTTATAGACGAAATTCGCATTCCGACGGGGGACGAAGAAAAGGACTTTAAAGTCTGTTTTTTTAATTGATCAATTTGAGTATATTCTTTTCAATTATTTTAATTAGTGCTGGAAGAACAGGTATTGGTCTGAAATTTGAAGGATCACCCTTACATCCCGACTTGAACATAGGTATCAGTTTACTGTGTTTCATGAGGTCTGGGAAAGCTCCATCTAAGTGTGGGGCTATAACAAGAATTACTGAACCAATGACTTTGACTTATATACACCACAGGTCTTCAGTATTTTTTAAAGTGTTCGGAACCAAATTACAGTTTAACTTGGAGAATTATTTGGAGACGGTAAAAAAGAGCATTGTGACAGTTTTGTATTTCCAAACTAACGACTGTTCTACCATCAACACTGACCTACCCATGAATATCCACTCAGGCTCTCGGTAGCTAGTGGATATTCCTTTTAATCAGAACTCAGGTATACCTATTGTTTTCACGTTCTTCGGAGTATTTCAGAGTACATACCTACAATGAATATATTTTTTGGATAACATTCAGACAATAATAACGCATAGGTGCGCATAGTGAGATAAGTAACTATAACCTACAAAAACCTAGTAGGACATATTGGTGATTTGAAGTAGGACAATAATTGTGTACAAAAGTCGAGTCTCCACGGTATAAGGTAGGCAATCTCAGTCACATAACAAGGTGACCCCTCCCGGGGATAACCCAATTTGGTTATGTGAATGTTTATTCGTACCCATATCTGTCCAATGGGAATTATAATAGATGGAAGGACAAATTTTCGACCTTTCTGTTATTGAAATTTTGATAACTTAGCCAAACTAATCTGGAAACTTTAATCAGATCAACCCGAAATTACATTGCAATAATTCTTAGGGTTCTATTGCTCTGTTACCTTAGAATGGAATAATTAAAATTATATTAAACAACTGCAACTGTGCCTCTGGGCATGCCATATGGGAAATGGCGTATAGTTGTGTTTGTATGTTTGTTAATATTGTCAATAGCCTGGTAAGCTCACAATACTGGTAGAATATTAAATAAAAAATCGGCAAAGTACGTCGTCTATTAAAATAACCTAAGTATTAAAGAAAATCAAATCATTTAAAACTACACACAATAAAAAAATACAATATTAAACAAACAAACGGCCCTGGCAGCATTACCGCGCTGCACGGCGAGCGAGGTCTTTTGAATCAGGAATGCCCTGGAACGGTTGTCAAATACCGGTTAGATATTTACTAGAAAACGAATCACAAAACTTAGCTACTGATATGAATATAAGCACCTCAAAGTTATATAAATTTAAACTTTATGGCGACCCTCGATGACAAGTTACCCCGCTCAAAACCTCAGGGAAGAGGGGTAGGCTGAAAATCAGCGCTACACGGAGTCCCGATTCCGTGTTAGCAGGAGCTGAGCCACTTCCTATTGTCTCAGGCAAATCTTGCATGTATCAAAAAACTGTATTCTTTATGGCAATAAACGCACGCATAAACGCAAACGCACATATATTATTATTATAAAGTCTTATTGTTTAAGTTATATGATCAATAGTAAATGTCGACTTAACTAGAACTACCCCGGATGACTTTACACCGGACACACAATATCTCACCCAACATTCCACGAAAGAACTAACAACCTAAACGAGCATTCCTTTCATCCGGCTTACGTCTCTGTTACCGCTCGAACAAAACAAGGGATCAGAATTAAAGAAAAGATTAGTAATTCCACGTCTAAGAACACTGAAGTGAAGTGGCGGCCACGATAAATCTCTCTCCGCTTTCTTTCTCGCCATTGCAAAAACAGACACGAGCAATTAATTATCAAAGCTAGCCCCGGGTCAGAGTGTCTGAAACTCCAATCCCTGCTTTTGATTTTTTCGGGATTACAATAAAGTTAACTGTTAGGCAAGGATTTATAGAACAACATGAGTGGGGATAATTAGGGCAGGCGGAACGCGTGAACATGTGTTACCTCCAGCGAGCGTTGGCTGAAGCGTATTATGGCTTAACGTGTATTGTGTGACTTGATTGTGTTTGTGGCCGTAATATAAGCGTATTGTTGTGACGGGCGTTTGGAGAACAGGACTTATTATAAATACTTTTTGTTTAGCCGATGATGTAGATGTGCTTGAGATAGGATATTACTAAGTATTATCATTTCTCAATGCAACTGATCAGTAGCTCTAACTACGAGTTCAAATTTCCCTGGGGTCCCTAGCGGTAACTATTGCACTCCACTCAATCAATGGCCTTGGGTGTAATCGGTAAACGCGACGGGAAGACTCGCCAAGCAAGATGCATTGGCCTGCGTGGCGTTTTAAGGTCCAAACCTTTTTTACCAAACATGAATAACGCCACTAGAACCCGGCCCTAATTCCCCGGTAGGCCTGTTATTCCTGGCTCCAGCAGCGGCCATGGTAACGGTGGGCAGGGGTTGCTAATAATACTTCGCAGAGTTTCGGCTGCCACACAACGACCCTCTACGTTTAATGCACGGGCTTTCAGTACTGGCGAGTGATTCCTTGACTTGTTACTGGATACAAATTAAACTAGAGGTTCTGTGAGAACATTAGACCTCACGAGCCCTTCGACATATATATATCACCGTAAGATAGTCAAAACCGTTAGTTGATAAACTAACGCGTTAGTTGATCAACTATCGACAGATAGTAAACCAGACAAACAGGGTTTAGAATTTAATTTAATTTTGTTCTTACATGTGAACCTAACACGAAGACAATTCAGGGGTTTCGCTGCGCTCGCCCCCTCTAGTCTTCACCAAAGCTACCGCAGTGTTTGCCCTGGTATTTCGTTTGCAATTCAAGTTTAAACCAGTTTACTATTTAACGGTTTTAACCTTTAGTTTATCAACTAACGCGTCATATAGTAAGCAGAACGCTACAGTTTACTAAGTGTCGATAGTTGACCAACAAGTGTCGATAGTTGATCAACTAACGGTTTTGAAAATCTTACGGTGACATATACATACTTAAAAAATTGTCACGACTGACGGACAAAAGGCTTTATTATAATGCGATGTAAGTTAATTTTGCGCAACAATTTAAAGAAGAAAGTTCAATTTTAAATTGAGTTTCAGGTGCTTGAATTTTCCAATTACTATGCAGACTTTTGAGCAAAATATATGTTTTGGCGGTTACTCGTGTTTCCTCGGTCCTAGGAGGTAAAATCTGGTAGTCAGATTAGGAATAAATTTTCCGAAATATCATCAAACACTGAAATCCGCTAAAACAAATGCTACAGCAGATCATTTTCGAACCTGTTCACAAAATTTCACGAGAATTGGTTGAGAAATGCGACCAGTAGGCGAGAACAGACAGACAGATAGAGGGACAAATAAATGCATTTTTGGTCAATCTCGAAACTGGATACTTCGCTAGCTCGGTCAATAAATTGGGATGTCCTGGGGTTATGAGAAGTCAAGCGAAAGGAAGAAACCCTTAGCAAACTTCCCTTCCCTTTTATATCACCGAGGTAGTATAATCACCGATTCCACCAAAGAAGGAGTGGGCAGATCTCTACTGTCCAAAATATAGCAAGTGTTTCGACACGACTTCTAATGAGAGGCGTTAGGTATAGCCTGATCATAATTCAAGTCTTTCACCCACTTCCATTGACCAATCGGAAGAGGAAACGGTTAGTATTGAGATTTGGCGTATACAGTAGATTTTAATAATTATGTAATTGCTATAGTTAAGACTCAATATGAATGTATGATTGTAAAATAAACAGAATAGAAACACTTTTAATCTATGCGTTTGAAAGGTGCAGCACGTTTTTTTTTTGGCAGAGTAATCAAAATGGGGTTCGAGAATTTTGGAAAAGCGATTAAAAATATAATCTATAACATTAGCCGACGATAGAAGAAAGAGACACTAAAAAAGCGAAGAATGTCCTGTCCTGTAAAAGTTGAGGTAAATACTTTCGTGGGGGGGAAAGGCGTCAACATTAACAGCACGCAGCGTACTCATACGAGGTTGGCAGATGGCAGATACTTCAATGGTCTTCAAAATTGAAAGACAAAAAGGAGATTTTGATGATGTTAATGGTGTATTGTCTTTAACCTTGAATTGGTTCACAGTTAATAATTTATTGTTAAACGCTGGTAAAACCAAGTGTATCAAATTCTCACTTCCAAATGTCAGGCAAGTTGAGACCAGTTTAGTGTTAGACAACAGCACGTTAGAATAAGTAAATGATACGAAGTTTCTTGGAATAACCATTGATAGCAAATTGCAGTGGGGACCCCACATAGATAAAATGGCTGGTAAATTAAGTTCTGCGGCTTACGCTGTTAGGAACATCAGACAAAGCACGGATGTGGCTACATCTAGGCTAGTATATTTTAGTTACTTTCATAGTGTGATGTCATATGGTATCTTGTTATGGGGGTAAGCAGCGGATATTCAAACTATTTTTATTTTACAGAAAAGAGCTATTCGAGCAATTTATAATTTAAAACGAACAGACTACTTAAGAGAGCTTTTTAAACAAATTGACATACTAACAGTAGCTAGTCAATTTATTTTCGAAAATATAATGTATGTACGCCAGAACCTTACAGCATTTTCCAAACTTAGCGATAGCTGTTATGTTAACCTAAGAAATAATCACAGACTATGTGCGCCCCGTTTTAGACTAGCGAAGGTTAGCAATTCTTTCAAGGGTCAGTGCATTCTCTACTGCAATAGGATACCTCTGGAGATTTTGAAATTGCCATTTGAGCAATTTAAAAAGCATGTTAAAGCGACTTTGTCGAAAAAGGGATATTACAATGTTCAAGATTACTTAAATGACAGGACTGTATGGGGTTAATCTGGCTCAACACATACCTTGCTGTTAATAGTTTTGTAATTATTCATTCCTGCTTATTAATCATAACAATTAAATTTTTCATATTTGTATGGTTAAGCACAACCTATTTTTAAAAGAGATCTAAAAATCAATCTGTGGGAGTTTCTACGCCCTTCTTCTCCCACAGTGGTCCAATGTAGAGAAGAGGCAAAAAATGACGTTTGCTAAGTATATGTTAATATCTACAGTAATAAAGTACTTTGACTTTGACTTTGATGACCTGGTGCTTATAGCTGAGAACGGCGGTAGTCTCAAAAATATTGTAACGCACACAATTTTGTGCTGTCATATTTTTTATTTCGAACGCATCGTTGCCTACATGAACGCATAGCAAGTCAAATCCTCATTTCCGTAGAAACTCATAAAAAACATAATTTCAGGGCCCAGTTGTGAACCACACATGGTCCAGGGCGTGTCCCAGCGGCAGTGGGTAGAAGCCTGGAACTTCTCATTTTCAAATCCCATTCAATGGTATGTAAATCTATTTGATAATTTTTACCTGGAAAATGCGCATTTGAAGACTAGTTTAGCGCCTAAGCAAAATGTCTCATATTCCAGGGTCCTTCGGTTTAGTAGGAGTTGTGATCCTCGTGGCTCGTCCACAGGGTGTGGGACTGGTACCCCTCCTAGTGTGCGACTGATCTTCCTGTTCCCAAGGCGGCTCCGAGAGGGCTACGGACTTGCGTTTCCTCGTGTGACGTCTGTCACTGCCATTCAGCAGTGCGGTCCCAGGGACGCCGGATATTCCCTACTTACTTACACCACGAATCACACTCCACTCCATGCTCAAAAGGTAACTTTACACATGTATTTGTCCGGATTGGCACCAACTACCATGAATGTATAAGATAAGTCCAGAACATTAATTAGTTCTTAATTGTAAAGAAGAACTTCTATGTAATATTTATTTAATAGTGTCGACTATGAAATACGTAGTTAAATAAACTTGTCTGTTTTAGCTCATACCTAGACCGGCTTTTGATTAAATCCCTCATCAGTCTATCTCGTACAGGATGTGGGATCAGGTTCTCCATATATACATTTTGTATTCCCACTTATATATAGGGATACTGGCGCTCAAGAGGACCTGGTTTAACACTCTGCCAATCCGAGTATTTTCCACGATCCAACACTGAGTTAGGCAACAAAAATTCATGATACATTATGTTTGAAGAACTGCACACAACATCTTTGCAAGAACTTGTCCAAGACTAAAATTATGATGAGTCACTCCTGGTCTTCCTTTTATTTAAGATACTTTATTTTTTAACATTTGATAGGGCCTAAGCATTCAGAATTTAGTCATAAGGTTGAAAATTATGTGGATTTGAAGCCACCGCTCACAAAAAATAATAAATAAAGTAAAATATTATTTCTATAATAGTCAAGGTAGGTATTTACCCTCCATGTGGCATAGCCGTGAGACACTATGTAGGTATCTAGATCTGATTTTAGTCCAAAGTCAAATTAGGATAAATATTATATAATCAATTTGCAAATAACAAATAATCAGTCAACACTGCAGTGCGTTTTTGATTACAAAGTTAGTGCATTTCATTACTGGCCTACTTACCTTTATCCGTTTATAATAAAGCTATCATCAGTTTCTGTTGAAGTTCAATTGCGTAGAATAAAAATCTGTCGAGTACGAGTTGAACTCGCCCACTAAGAATTCCATTCAAAAAAAGTTTTCGCATCTTAGGAGCGGTGGCGATAGCCCGGCCTCCTGTCATACAAAATATTTGTGTTAAACGTAGGCACACATTTGTGCATCTGCCTCCCCGCATGGCAAAAGGCGTCACGCACCTATGTGTTTCGATTATGTAATTACGTTTTACTAGTGCACATTTCTATTCACAGTCAACAAACTTATTGTCATTAAATCGTCTACATAGTGTGCGCTGCATTTGCCCACAGTTAATTTGCCCACCTAGTAATTTGTACTAATTTGCTCCCAAATTACTTGGTTTATCGCAATGTTTGTCCAACGGCTCCGGTGTTGGTTGTGTTGTATGGAGCCCAAATTGACACATTAATAAGCTCTAGGGGAAGGGCATTTTCCGCAATCTACGTAGGTAAGGCCCTCACACACGAGTTACTAGCTGTGAGCCACCGGCGCTACGGCTTGAGGACTTTTTTGTGATTCGTCTGTGATTTGATGTGTCATAACTTGAGTTACCAACTGGTTTAGCATCTTTCCAGTTGCTCCGTATGCATTTGGGCGAAATGTACCTACTCGTATATACCTATTATAGTATGCAGGTTGTTATATAAGCAACCTAAAACCTTCTTCTTATGCTTCAGAATAACAAATCAATACAAATTGTCTCAAAGTAAGCTAGACACTTAACTTTAACTTGAAAATACACAGATTAATTTTGGCTCCTCCAGAATAGAAAATGAAGTGTTGAACTAAGATGACATCGTAGCTTCTTCTTCTTTTTTAACGGCGTACACTAACCTCTTTTGAGGTTAATTTTGATAGTGTCAGGTGTATTTCAAAGATTACAATTTGGTGATATTGTCTAGCGAGGACCTGGAAATTAAAAGCATTGAGAATATTTTGTTTGCTCGTTGGCACTACCCAGAAAGGACGTGAAGGGCTATAAATAGTTTTTTTTTTCGTCGGATGTGAGCAACTCCCTCATCTAAGATGACATCACAATGATGTTTAGTTGCCTCTTAATGGCTGCCTGCCTGGCTCTTACTTTTAGTTTCTGTTACCTGAAGAATTGAGGCGATTGTTTACATGAAAATTCCATTATGGAGGCTTCAGACTATGGGATATATGGATGACTCCCATATTCGTGTCCTACCATGGCCAGCGTATAGTCCGGATTTAAATCCAATAGAGCATATGTGAGAACAATTAAAGCGAAGGGTTAGGGAGCATGAGCAAGAGGTTCACAACCAGCAACAGCTTATGGATGCTCGGATACGTGCGTGGGAAGAGATACCTGATGAAAACATCAGAAACTTAATCGAGAGTATGCATTCAAGGCTCCAGGAGTGTGAAAACAGGAGAGGAGGACACACCCGTTACTAAACCATTAAAAAAAACAGCTTGTGTCAGTTTTTGTTTTGTTTTGCAAAGAGTTTCTGTTTAGTTTTTGCTGTTGACAATGGACTAATTTCATGTTAATTTAAATAAGTGAAACAATTGACTACACAATTAAATGGTTATTAGCATAAGTTAAAACAAAAGCCTTGTTACATGTTATTTTAATAAATATACATTACTGTTTACTATATTTTTCACGTAGCAATCAAAATACTTAGTGGCCCCTATTTTCTTTTGAGTAGTATATTTTACATTTCAATATTCAGGATTACCGAGACGTACACGTGACGTATTCATACAAAACAAAAGAGTACTACCTATTCAACGGGGAAGCAAACTGTCAAATTAGTTCCAAGAGGGTGCTAAATTTTGTCGATAAATAAACACAAAGTTAGTAAGCAAAGAGTTTCGTTCATCTGCGGTGACTTACAACAGAATCATAGAGTAAAAGTAAGTTAAGCAAATTTATGCAAAGAGTTTCGTTTACCAGATCCTAAGACAAATTAATCTTTTTGTTGCTGTTGACAATTTTTATCAAGTTACAAACCTCAGATGAATGAACTCTTTGTGTTACAAACAGACAGTAGGTATTGTTATGTATTTCTGATGTCAGTCACCACATAGATAAAAATGTATAGTGAGTCACCATGCCATTAAAATTCGGAATCGACCATTTACATCGCACGAAAAGACAGCCCGTGTAAAATAATCGTGTTTAATACAATTTGATTGGTTTTGCGATTGATGTTAGAACTACGCAATTAAGGTGGTCGCTGCGCCTGCACCCACTACTCTTGTGCAAATTTTGTACTGCGCGCACAGTCCACCCTACACGTCATGGACGCGCAATACAAAATTGGTACAAGAGTAGTCGGTGCAGGCGCAGTTCTGTTAGATATGTATCTGTCACCGGAAAATAATACGATCCGCAAGTTTATAAATTTCCTAGGAAATTTATAAACTTCCTTCTAGATTATATTAGGCTAGGTTAGGTTAGGTTAGGTTATGTTAGGTTAGGTTAGGTTAGGTTAGTATGTTTATAAACTTGCGGAAAAAAATTAGGAAATTTATAAACTTGCGGATCGTATTATTTTCCGGTGACATATCCACCTTAAGGCTAAAGTGCCCTCTGCCAAAAAGCCTTGTGAAATCTTTCCCATTGAAGAAAGGGACTGTCTAGCAGATAAATCTAAGAGCAATAGATAAAAATAATTTAGTTTTGGATTATCTTGCTTAAAAAAATGTCAAGTGCGAGTAGGACTCGCGCACGAAGGGTTCCCTACCACCAAACAATGGTAGGGATAGCACTCCTCACAATCCCTAATGGAGTGAATAGTTTGGATTTTAAATAGCAAAATGTTGTTTACAATGTTATTGGTGGGACTTACTATCATACTCTATGTACGGTGATTTACAGATAAATAAAAAACCGTGGTAATTCCGGGTAGGGTTTCCTGTAATATTTGGCTTAATTTCTATAATCTGTATTTTTTTCATAACTTAAGACTCTGTTGTTTCGGAGTTTGGGGAATGGTCATTTTGATCATAACTTCTGTAGTTATCAAAACTAAATAATAAAAAAAAGTTTATAATAAGCCTTTTTCAACTATTCCCTACATGAAATGACTACGTAATAGGTGTTTTTTTCCTTTTTGTCATTTTACCCCCTCCACTTTTTTGTAGGCTATATTTTTTCATGTTCAGTTATCACGTTGCAGTTATCAGGATAAGTATTTTTTCAGAATATTTCAAAGTCAGTATCTCTTATAGTTCCTGAGAAAAGTGCCTGTGACAGACGGACGGACGGACACGCGAGCGATCTTATAAGGTTCCGTAGAACCCTAAAAAATAGGTATTACTTCAAATGGGATACTTTCAGAGCAGGTTTAATTTCAAAAACCAATAGATGGCGTTGAAGACAGCCAAAGATGGACCCTTTTTTGAATACCATTTTATTAGGTCCATTGTTAGGTAGATTTGTTGCAGACTGTTAGTTACAACTAACAGTCTGCAACAAATCTAGGAATGGAAATTTTGCCCACTTTTAGTCCTTCTATCGTTACGAAACTTGGTATGTTCTTCAGGGAGTGATAGTACATACACCTAGCCCGCTTGAGTGGGGACTTTGTGCATTTGGTATGTTATATGTAGTAGATAGATAATAAAAGATTATACTCAATCAAACGCTCTAACACAAAACAACTTCACGCCAAACAATACGGTTTCACTAGGGGGGGTAAATTGACTCCGGGTGCAGACATCACCCTTTTATCTCAAATTTTTTTTCGGCATGGGAGGCCGCACAGGATGCTACCAGAGTAGTAACAAACAAATCGAATAAGGCATTACATATCAAATATGGTTGAGAGCAGATATACATAAATACATAATAATAATAACAATAAACAATAATAAAAATAATATTAGAGGACAATCTTTCACAAATAGAACTAGGCCCATAGTAAGCTTAATCGGCTTGTGTAATGGGTACTAGACGATGATATAATACTTATATAAATATATGGAAAACATCAAAGACTAAGAAATAAATATTCTTGCTCATCTCACAAATATACATAGATATAAAGAAGTCAAATATATAAACCCCCTCCTTTCCGCTTCGCTGCAGTCGGGGAAAAAGCGTCACGGTATGTCGTAGTATCTATGACTGAAAGATCTCAGTGACTGAGGAATAATCTCAGAAAATAGTATGATATGCAAATGAAAGTATGCAAGCTCAGCCCCTGCTATAATACATCTTCAAGCCTCACACACGCCGTTAATTGAAATCTGCATATGGAGATATTATCTTGAAGATATTTCTATATAAAGAAGTATTTAATTTATTTCACAACAAATGAATTGGAATCTCATTGTGATTGAAAATACGGTGCGACTTTGAAGTCGATAATACTTACATTGAGTTTTTATTTTATTTAATCATTACTGTGACTGGCAAGAATCACATCATATTTCTCATTTCATGAAATTTATTTAGCGAATGGATCTTGATAATTTTATAGATAATTTCTATATTTTTTGCCAGAAGGTCTCGACTTATAGGAATCTGATTTCACAAGTTAATGGATATATATTGATATATATGCTTAATGGAAATAATTCTATCCCTCTTCACCTTCAAGATTCGTTTAAAAGAGCATTTTATTTTTCTTTCATAAATTTAGGGGTTTAAATATATATTATAAACTGTATTCATAAATTTCTGTATGTGGTTTATATAATAGTGTAATAATAGTACATTATGATATGATACAAGTGTACAAAGTTAGTCATACATTAAACATGAGGCGGTATTATTTGATTCGAACAGTTAGCCGAGGGTCTAGTCAATAAAGCCCTCGTATTTCATAAGACGTTTTCCAACACACGTGCGAGGACTAAGGAACAGACTATTGATATTAATTGACCACACAAAGAAAACGTTAGTAAAATATTCATGCAAAATGGCACACTGGTTTTTTTTCCGCAGTCCGCGCTAGCGCTGCGTGCGCGGACTGCGTAAATAAAGGCACTGACAAAACCGCTAAACAGCCTATAAAAATAATGTTTTGAATTCTAAAATTATGAAATATAATCGAATGACATGTTGATTAAAAATGGCAACAAATATAATGATCATCAAAATATTTTTTTCCTACCCAAAATGGATAAATGAACACCAAAAGTTGCAAAAAATATCAGGGCAAAATACTGCGGTAGCTTAGGTGAAGGGTAAAGGAGGTGAGCGAAGCGAATCCCCCTTTATCCTTCGTGTTAGGTTGAACATGTAAGGACAACAAAACATACTTAAAACATAAACTTAAGTACACAAAACATAAAAAGAAGCTTGGTGATCATTTATCCAAACACAATTTGGTGGACATTTATCCATTCTGGCAGTCATTTAGAATTTATTGGTAGTAAAATAGGTGCGTTTTTGGTAATCGTTTAAACATAAGCCATTAAAAATTGATGATATAATTATTTGTAAAACAAATCAAATATAACTTATTAATATAGATAAGGCCACCGAGGGGCGTTTACGTGGGTACGAGTAATATTAAGCTGTAGTCCACCACGCTGCTGGCTCAGTGCGAGTTGACGGAGGGATTTAACGACCACTACCACGTAGCAATAGTAGCCGGGACCTACTACTTAAGGGATTAAATATGGCCAGAAATGCATCTTTAGCTTCAATTCTAGGCTAAACTAGACAACATAGAAATGTAGGATAAATATATGTTATAAAAGGTCTATTAGAGATAAGAATAGACTTTTAAAATTACCAGATATCTGTTATATTTAATACAAAAAATATTTTTCGCAATGCATTGTTATTCAACTAAATGAACAAGCGCTCGGAGACGAAATCAGTTTACTATATGAAACTTACAAGCAAAAATAGGTAAAAAAAGGGAAATTTTTTGGCTGTTTTATTTTATTTTTAATGTTATTATTACAGGAGTTTAGTAATATTTTCTATAATTTTCTTGGTCTCGGAGCTCGGGCTGCCCCGCGGGGATCCGCAAAATGAGAAGGTTTTCTTTGCATACGCTCCGCTCTTGTCCGGGGTTGCATCTTCTAAGTCACAACATAACCTATAACCCAATTGAAATTTAGCCACAATAATTATATAGACTATACATTATTTATTATATTATATATTAGGTATTATGTTTTAGTTTCATATTATTAGAGGCGTATAGTTTCATTGCGCACTAGGACTCTCCTGTTGCACAAATTATCCAGTCCTGTCTAGGTTTAGAGATAAGCTCGCCTTTGCCCATAAAATGTTTTGTTATCTTACCATTATGGTTTCTTTACAATAAAGATTATGAATATGAATAAGATTCTGTATAGACATTACTTAGCCGAGTCGCACGGTCATGCTGCCGGCTCGAAGATGTTTCAAACTTGACTGTTATATGTATGTTCGTGGTGCTGGAGTGAATATATTTTCTTGCCATGGTCGATTTTCTGACAGCTCATAAAAAGAAAATTAAGTAGTTACAAATTTGGCATTAGATGTCGTTGCGATGACGTGAGTTATTTGCCAGTTGCCAGTTCAATAGATATGTATGTACCTTGGCAGGAAATACAATTTTTGAAATGTGACGAAAGATGGCCTGTAATGGGGCCCCAAAACAATGAATTGTTAAACAGGACAAAACTAACATTTCTGGCTTAGTTCAAAACACAGAAAAATCCTTGTTGGCTTCATTCGTTATGGTTCTGTCAGATGTTAACAGATTGCACTTCATGGGTGCGGGTATTTCGTAAAAGTGTGTGTCATGGCATTGCGTTAGTAAATGCTGTCAATTGCGGATGACGTATGGCGAACCTAATTCATCTAAAAATATTTCCCACTTTTTTAATTTTATTTTCTAGCTGTGGTCTTGAAAAACACTATGTATTGTCTTGGCCAACAGTGCAATAGATTGATTCGTCTCAAACTCACTGTTACTCGCTTTCCAGCCTCTATAATAATGTGATTCAGTTAGGCAAAGCTGGTATGTGACGAAACCAAAGAACCAGAACTGTCACTTATCAACAACAAACGAAACACAATTTTGTTGTTTGGTTTATATCGAAATATTTCTCTTCGCGTTATCCTCTGTTTTGTGATTTTTATGACCATAGACCTCATACTCTTTGGTTACGATGACCTTGGCTATTACTTTGGACTTCTGTAAATTATTTTCTCGACTGACTTTGGTTTACAAACCGAAATATTCATTAAATTAAATAAAATTATTAAATTCTTTAAAATGTTGTACTTACGTTTTCCCTAGCGATGAACGTCAAAGATAACTATGGGTTCAAGCAGTTGAACTGGTAAAACCTGGATTGACCATAGCAATTTTTTTTTTGTTGGAGGGGAAGACATGGAATTACCCATGCCCAGGAGTCAGACCTCCCTGCCATGTACGGGTCCATACACATTGACCGGGCATCAGCTCGTGTAGTATACGGACTAAAAACAAGCCCTGTGTTGTGTGCGTTATCGTTAGATATTACTGCGAGCCATGGCTTGACCAAAGAAAGTAAATGTGGTCTACTCTTTGTTAATATAAGTTAACACAGACCCATAAATGAAAGCTATCGCGAATTAACGCCATCTATCGCACCTTCCAAAACTATTTTTTTAAATAATCTGTCAGGAAATTCCCTAGTGTACATGATTCAAAAGCAATATTTTGTAAAAAAAACAAACTACTTAGTTTTTAGCAAATACCACAAAATCTTTTTATGAAACTGCGGCGTACAATACCATGTTAATATCTTTCCTATCCTGGGTTTGCTGGAAGCACCCTCTTTTTAAATAGTTTTGAATTGTCATGTACAATAAATAGAGAAATAAGAATAAATCAAATTCCAAATCAAATCGATTCGCGTTCTGTTGAACTTTCAGCGTTGGCAACTTATTTACAGTAATAAGAATACTCAACGTGCATATTTTTTTCTGCATCCGACATAGAATAATGATGCATAGCTTCGGGTATTGTTTTACCAACTTCCGCCGTTAATTAGCGGGACTCAGACCGAGTTCGCAGTCACAAGCCCAGGTGGGTCGCACTGTAATATATTACTTCAAGTAGGTATTTACATAAAAGTTAAGCTCAGTTACCGACGCGGAATTTGAACGTGACAAGTGTTGGATTGTGAACGCCAAAGTAAAACTGATTCCGCTGTTCTGTGTTGGGATGAGTAAAAGTAATAATAATGAGGTTTTAATTTAAAACTACTCTAACTTACTTTTTTAAGTGACAAGCTGGAATTTGCGTTGTAGAGTTAATTTAAGACATTCAGTATTATATATAAGAATTCATAATTTGCGTCCATAAATGCAGGCTTTTCTAATAAATACAGATTTTTCTAATAAATACACTGTTTAAATGTTTCTTTTTAAAAGTTTATTTTTAGTAAACTTTTTATGTTTCAGTTTGTTTCAGTTTGTTTGCATGGGTATGTAATTCAGATGATAATGTAATATTTTTATAATATGAAGCTGATCTGGTAATGGAGCCCGAAGGTGGCTTTATAGTTCCTGTATGTTATGTTATTATTTGTTATGCTAGCCTTCTCGCCCTCCCCGCCTTTACATCTACATGCCTATAATGATTCGAGGCACCGCCTCGGCTCGTCGAAATTATGTGCCGATGTTTACGAAGTGATGGATTACTTCACAAGTGTCACGTCTAGAGCATTAAAAAAATAACACATATTTATTGATGCCTTTATCTGATTTTAATTCCTCTACCCCATACAATTATGTCTCTCTATATTGTAGGTAGTCAAAGTACAGTACGTGAGGAAAAATCGACCGTTCATGGTGGTATTTGATTTATATGTCTAGCACTGAGGAGAAATGTGTATCATAATTATGACTGTTATTATCATAAATATAAACCTTATCGATCTATTCATTTTTTTACTATACCTACCATATATCATCACTAACAAAAACGGAGTCAAAGACATCACGCCGACACCAAAACAATGGCCGCCATAAATACCAATTGGAAAAAAACATGTTGGAACACTTCTGATAAGTTCCATAGACACAAAATACGATTACGACACTTCCGCTTTACTGTTCTCTATTCACAGTTTTATTGTACAACGATAAAACGTAACCTAATCGAGCATTTTTAAAACCTAGATTTCGGGCGCTTGCGGTCTACCTTTTTAGCGCTTTCGCGAATAGGCATAGATTATATCACTTCATATTTCACTTTCGGTACAAATAATATAAAATATTAATTGCTAGAAGAGAAATGAATAGAATAAAAATATTATCACTTACCTTTTCGACAAATTAGCAACCAAATGAATTTTCCAAACTGCGAAACTGTGACACGCCATACGAAAAAACACGCGGGAAATATATTTTTTTGTCTAATTCGGTTGCCATTATCACTTGAACCAAAACTTTTATGGTCCATACACTACTAACCTACCGACCAAACCGACAAAAAACGGTCAGACATATGTACATACACGACACAATAAGGGATTTTCTGAACGCAGTCTCTGAGGTTCCATTTCTGGTTGTCTGCGTTTTAGCATGAATTTTATAAAAGTTCTTTAATAGGTGCTATGCGTCTCTACAGGTTAAAAAAACCTCGCAACCCTATCAAGTTTGGGCTCGTGTGATTCGCCTTGACGAGTGCTCTGGTAGTTTTTTTTTCACAGCACCATTACTACCGTGGGAATATGATGTGGCGCTCTATCCTACTGTTATTCCCAGTATGCAGAGTAGGTAGGAGAAATATAGGTCATTCAAGAATAGTATTGATAGTTTAGCATTTAACACATTATTTAAGAAGAGAACAATATGCACAAGAGATAGAAAAGAAATATTACAAGTGGTTAGTAACAGTAATTAGTCAAAAGTAAAATAAAATGCGCAGCGCGGGTGCATAGCAGTAGGGTAGCCAAGCGAGTGTGTGGCGGGCTGCCGTGGTCGCGGCGAAGCAAAAACCAGACGTCGGTGAGCGCTGAGGGGTGAGGCTTGAGTGGGGGCGCGGGTTTGCATGTGGCCTAAGATAAAATGCCGAACCGAGTTTTGAGGGGCGGTTTACGTGTGACGCCACAGTAGTTCAAAGTTCAAACATCAAATGTCTTTACATATTATTAGCAAACTTAATTTTTTACCTCTTCTCTACTTTATACCAACAGGGAGCAGAAGGGCGAAGAAACTGTCACAAATTGATTTTTAGATCTCTTTTAAAAATTGGTTGAAAACTTATACAAATACTACAATATCAATTATTTAATAAGCAAGAATAAATAATTACTCATTTTCTAACAGTAAGTTGTGTGATGAATTAGATTAACCAGTCCAGTAATACAGTCCCCTAATTTCAGTAATCTTTACCATTATAATATACTTGTTTAGACCAAGTCGCTTTTACATGGTTTTAAAATTGTTCAAATGGCAATTTCAAATCTCCAGAGGTAACTTATTGTTGTAAAGAATGCACTGAACTTGACCGGGGTGCATCTAGTCTGTAATGATTTCTTAGCTATCGGTAAATTTGGAAAATAGTGTAAGGTTCTTGCGTACATACATTATATTTACATGATTAACCTCATCAGTGCAGTTTATATACCCCCTAAAACACCGGATACAGTTTACACTACACACCTTGACTATTTGTATAGCCTCGTTTCCGCCCACAACATTGACAAGTTTCTAATATTCGGAGACTATAACCTACCTAACTTACAATGGACTGTTCATGATAATAATAATACTACGACATCAGGGCAAGTATGCGTAGGTACAGATACTTCAAACCGCCAAATGAGTAACTTTCTTTCCCTTTTAAATGCATACCAGTATAACACTTTTGTGAATTCTTCTAACCACATTCTAGACCTTCTAATCTCCAATACTGATTGCACCGTCAACTCTCCGAACAACCTCCTGTCTAAAATAGACATATACCATCCTCCATTTGTCACCACACTATCACTTAAACTTGAACAGTCCCTGGCCCGTCGTCCTTCAGCTAGGTACAATTACCGTAATGCTAACTATCAGGAAATAATTGATAACTTAAGCAAGGTACAGTGGCTACAGATCCTTGAGCCTTTGCCAGCCGTTGAAGCACTAGATGAATTTTACAATGTTATTAATGGTATAATTAAATCACATGTGCCCATTGGTATCTCGAAAAAGAAACAATTTCCAATATGGTTCTCTCCATCACTGATACGCCTTTTTAATACCAAAAACAAAGCTTGGTGCAAATGGAAAACTTATAAAAACATGTCTGACTACGATCATTTTTCTTTCTATCGAGCTAGATTTAAGGCTGAGTGTGATATTTGTTTCACTAAGTACATCAGATCTGTCGAGGATAGCATCACAGACAGCGTTAAACATTTCTGGACCTTTATCTCAAATCGCAAAGATAAATCTGGTATCCCTTCGAACATGCACTACCTTCAAAATAAATCCAATAACCCAAAGGACATCTGCAAAATGTTCTCTGACTTCTTTCACTCCGTCTACGAACCATCTTCTCTCGCTAAGATTGAGCAATGGTCCCCACCAACCCTTTGTGCTGATAACAACGTTATGTTAAATAACATTTCACTGTCTGAATCTAAAATCTTAACATCACTAAAACTTCTTGACCCTACCAAGGGTGCAGGGCCTGACGGCCTTCCACCTCTTTTCCTAGTACGTATTTCTGCTAATATTAGTTTACCCCTCCGCGTTATTTTTAACAAGTGCCTGAAAGAAGGAGTATTTCCTATTAGGTGGAAAATTGCTAATATCACTCCCGTACACAAGTCCGGTTCAAAACAGAATATTGAAAATTATCGTCCCATTTCTATATTATCGGCATTGTCAAAACTTTTTGAGAGACTTGTACACGATGAGATTTATCCCTCTCTTCACAATATAATAATTGAAGAGCAGCACGGCTTTGTGAAGCGCAGGTCCACTACCACTAATCTCATGGTCTTCACTAACCATCTTTTTGAAAACATGGACGACAGGACCCAAACTGACGCGGTGTATACAGACTTCAGAAAAGCTTTCGATAAGGTCGACCACGAGTTATTATTACAAAAAATTGCTTTCAATGGCATACGAGGTAACCTCCTACGATGGTTCTCGTCTTACATTACTAACCGAAGCCAAAGAGTTGTAGTAAACGGCTTCCAGTCAGACATGATCAAAGTCACCTCTGGTGTCCCGCAGGGTTCCATACTAGGTCCCCTACTATTTATTATTTTTATTAATGACATTAAGCACTGTTTCCTAAATTCAAAGTTCTTACTATATGCAGATGACTTAAAAGTTTACCGCAGAATTAAAACCACTGATGACAGTGAACTCCTTCAAGATGATTTGAATAGATTCTCAAAATACTGCAACGATAACAAACTACAACTTCATATTGACAAATGTAACCATATCACTTTCACTAAAAACACTAATATTTTACTTTCTCGTTACACACTAAATGGGAAAAATCTTGCAAAGGTGGACTCCCTGCGGGATCTAGGGGTACTACTAGACTCTAAATTACACTTAGACCTACATATTGAGAAAATAGTTAATAAAGCATTTCAAATGTACGGATTCGTTATGAGAGCAACCAAGGACTTTAGGCGCCCTTCTACTTATCTTTACCTTTACAAAACTCTAATACGATCACAATTAGAATATGCCGTCCACATTTGGAATCCTTATTATGACAAATACACCGTAATTATTGAAAACGTACAAAGGAAGTTCCTTCGAGCGTTGCACTATAAATTTCATCGCCCACGCTCCAAACTCTCATATCCTAAGCTACTTAAGTTATACAACCTACCTACGCTTGAATCTAGGCGTACAATCCTGGAAGCAACGATATTATATAATCTATGTAACAACAATTTCGACTGCAGAGATCTCACTTGTAAATTGTGCTATTTGGTGCCTCGATCATTTCATATGCGTGCTGTGCGTGACCGAAAACTATTCGCGACCACGCAGTGTAAAACAAATGCAGGACTACGCGTACCTCTGCGAAAACTGGTAGATACTTTCAACACACACTTCGAGACTGTAGACATATTTAGTACACCAATACACAAATTCAAACAGCAGGTTTCGGAGATAACATCTGAATATCAGGACCTTAAGTTTTGTCAGGATCGGGATCAGCTGTAGTGTCAGTTTTCGAATTACTGAATTGTAAAAAAAATAATTACAATATATTTTTGCAGCGCGTTGGACTAAATTTTTTAATTTTTATCTATGTTTTAGATTCCTGTTTTTTTCTTTTTCTTTTGTAAACACATATTTTTTACAAACTTGAGATACATATATATATATCTATATAAAATGTAAAAACACTTACATTTTCCTAAATCATGATTATTTTGTTAACAGCAGCCCCAACTAAAATGTACCTGTGGATGATGCTGTGGGCTTCACAATAAAACATTTTTGTTTTTGTAATAGTTAGTTACATCTATGTATTGTGTAGTTGTTTTTCATCCCAAATAAATAAAATAAAAATAAAAAATAAAATATTTTTGAAAATATATTGACCAATGAAAATTTCTCTAAAAAGGTATCTTAGGGAGTCTGTGAGTTTTAAAATATTAATTGCTCGAATAGCTCTTTCCTGTAAAATAAAAATAGTTTGAATATCCGCTGCTTTCCCCCATAACAATATACCATACGACATGACACCATGAAAGTAACTAAAATAGACTAGCCTAGATGTGGCCACATCCGTGTTTTGTATGATGTTCCTAACAGCGTAAGCGGCAGAAGCTTATCTACCAGCTAATTTATATGTGTGGGGTCCCCGCTGCAATTAGTTATCAATGGTGATTCCAAGAAATTATATATCATTTACTAATTATAATGTGTTGCTGTCTAACACTTAACTGTTCCCTACTTGCCTGACATAGAGACAGAATTTGATAGACATGGTTTTACTAGCGTTTATGTGATGTAGCGTAATGTAGATCTGCTTGTAGATACAACACTGAAGCGACGATTAATAACTCTGTTCAAATCATTTAATTTATGTCATATTTTCTAGAGCCGACTAGAATAACACTTACCAGCCAA
The DNA here is from genome assembly GCA_949825045.1 of Argyresthia goedartella. NCBI lineage: Eukaryota > Metazoa > Arthropoda > Insecta > Lepidoptera > Argyresthiidae > Argyresthia > Argyresthia goedartella. The sequence continues at coordinate 22,730,762 of OX463810.1, forward strand.
ACTTGCTTAGATAACGTTTTTTTTTGACTGTGCATTCACAAGTAAAAATGTAATTAACTGTTTACCATCCGATCACAGTGGTCAAACAGTTTCATTCCAAATTACTAGTGAAAATAAGACTGATCCATCATTTTATAGGCCTATTACATCCCATAGACTAGAGATGTATATGAAAAACTTAGATATGGGTTTTCCAGTACCGGATTTTGATGAACAGAACCCGAACAAAATCTATTCTGACTTCTTCAACATTATTCAAACAGAATTAGTTACTTTCATGTCATGTCCTATGGTATCTTGTTGTGGGGGAAAGCAGTGGATATTCAAACTATTTTTATTTTACAGAAAAGAGCTATTCGAGCAATTTATAATTTGAAACGCACAGACTCCTTGAGACAGCTTTTTAAAGAAATTGACATACTAACTGTAGCTAGTCAATTTATTTTCGCAAATATAATGTATGTACGCAAGAACCTTACAAAATTTCCCAAACTTAGCGATAGCTGTAATTATAACCTAAGAAATAATCACAGACTACTTGCGCCCCGGTTTAGACTCGCGAAGGTTAGCAATTTTTTCAAGGGTCAATGCATTCTCTACTACAACAAGATACCTCTGGAGATCTTGAAATTGCCATTTGTGCAATTTAAAATCCATGTTAAAGCGACTTTGTCGAAAAAGGGATATTACAATGTTCAAGATTACTTAAATGATGGGTCTGTATGGGGTTAATCTGGCTCAACACAGACCTTGCTGTTAATAATTTTGTAATTATTTATTCCTGCTTATTAATTATGATAATGACTAAATATTATATTTTGTATTAGTTAAGCATAAGCAATTTTTAAAAAGAGATCTATAAATCAATCTGTAGGAGTTTCTACGCCGTTCTTCTCCCACAGTGGTCCAATGTAGAGAAATGGCAAAAAATGACGATTGCTAAGTATATGTAAATATCTACAGTAATAAAGACATTTGGAATTTGGAATTTAACGACAAATTATTAACTGTGAACTAATTCAAGGTTAGAGACAATACTCCATTAACATAATCAAAATCTTCCTTTGGTCTTTAAATTTAACGATCAGTGAAGTATCATCAGCAAACAACACTATGTCAGTCAATTTCTTCACCACGTAAGGCAGATCATAAATATATACCAAGAATAAGAAACTGCCTAATATGAAACCTTGTGGAACGCCATTTTTTACTCCTGATCATTTAGATTTAACACCTTTTGAATTTTATTGCTTTAGTATGATGTTAGTAGATTAGTATGATGTTTCAATGATTTCTGCCTAAAGATAGGTGATGATGTTGTTAAATCCAGCGCTGATGTTGCTCGAGCTTTTGAAACATTCTTCACCAATGTACCCTTACTCACAACAGACTGTCTAAATTCATCTCCATATGAAGCAGAGACTTTATTAAAAAATAACACTAGCGCCAGTAATGTATATTTAAAATTTCATCATGTATATCCCCAGGAAATTGTCAAAACGTTTAAATTACTTAACTTAAAAAATACGGAAGACCTGTGGGGTATATCAGTCAAAGTCATTGGTTCAGTAATTCTAGTTATAGCCCCACACTTAGCTTATATATTCAATAAATGTGTTGACAATGGGGCTTTCCCAGACCTCATGAAACACAGTAAACTGATACCTCTATTCAAGTCGGGAGATAAGGGTGATCCTTCAAATTTCAGACCAATATCTGTTCTTCCAACACTAAGTAAAATATTTGAAAAGATTATACTCAATCAAATGCTCTTACACTTCAACCGTACAAAACAACTCCATGCCAAACAATACGGTTTCACTAGGGGTAAATCGACTACGGATGCAGGTATTACCCTTATATCTCATATTTATTCTGTATGGGAGGCCGCACAGGATGCTATCGGAGTTTTTTGCGACCTGTCGAAGGCGTTTGATTGTGTTGATCATAATACGCTATTAATTAAATTAAATCATTACGGAGTTAGAAATAAAGCGTTGGATCTACTAAGATCATACCTAAGCAATAGAATTCAAAAGGCAGAAGTTAACGGCGTAAAATCTGATGGATCGGGTGTTAAAATGGGCGTTCCACAAGGTTCCATATTAGGCCCTTTCTTATTCCTGGTATATATTAATGATCTGCCTTTCATGGTGGAGAAATTAACTGACATAGTGTTGTTTGCTGATGATACTTCACTGGTCTTCAAAATTGAAAGACAAAAAGGAGAATTTGATGATGTTAATGGTGTATTGTCTTTAACCTTGAATTGGTTCACAGTTAATAATTTATTGTTAAACGCTGGTAAAACCAAGTGTATCAAATTCTCACTTCCAAATGTCAGGCAAGTTGAGACCAGTTTAGTGTTAGACAACAGCACGTTAGAATTAGTAAATGATACGAAGTTTCTTGGAATAACCATTGATAGCAAATTGCAGTGGGGACCCCACATAGATAAATTGGCTGGTAAATTAAGTTCTGCGGCTTACGCTGTTAGGTACATCAGACAAAGCACGGATGTGGCTACATCTAGGCTAGTATATTTTAGTTACTTTCATAGTGTGATGTCCTATGGTATCTTGTTGTGGGGGAAAGCAGCGGATATTCAAACTATTTTTATTTTACAGAAAAGAGCTATTCGAGCAATTTATAATTTAAAACGAACAGACTCCTTAAGAGAGCTTTTTAAAGAAATTGACATACTAACAGTAGCTAGTCAATTTATTTTCGAAAATATAATGTATGTACGCAAGAACCTTACAACATTTTCCAAACTTAGCGATAGCTGTAATGTTTACCTAAGAAATAATCACAGACTATGTGCGCCCCGTTTTAGACTCGCGAAGGTTAGCAATTCTTTCAAGGGTCAGTGCATTCTCTACTACAATAAGATACCTCTGGAGATTTTGAAATTGCCATTTGAGCAATTTAAAAAGCATGTTAAAGCGACTTTGTCGAAAAAGGGATATTACAATGTTCAAGATTACTTAAATGACAGGACTGTATGGGGTTAATCTGGCTCAACACAGACCTTGCTGTTAATAATTTTGTAATTATTTATTCCACCTTATTTAATAATAATAGATCATAATTGTATTAGTTAAGCACAACCTATTTTTAAAAGAGATCTAAAAATCAATCTGTGGGAGTTTCTACGCCCTTCTTCTCCCACAGTGGTCCAATGTAGAGAAGAGGCAAAAAATGACGTTTGCTAAGAATATGTAAATATCTACAGTAATAAAGTACTTTTGAGTTTGAGTTTGAGTTTGAGTTTGATCCAACGCTTTAGTTCTAATTCCGTAATGATTTAATTTCAGTAGTAGTATCATGACTTCGACAAATTGCACGAATTTCGGATATTGGGGTTATACACCTACCCGTTGCCAATTTACCCCTCCTTAAACCGTACTGTTTGGCGTGGAGTTGTTTTATACGGTTGAAGCATTTGATTGAGTACAATCTTTTTAAATATTTGACTTAGCGCTGGAAGAACAAATATTGCTCTGATATTTGAAGGATCACCTTTGTCTCCCGACTTGAACAGAGGTATTAGTTTACTGTGTTTCATGAGGACGGGGAAAGCTCCACATTTATTGTATACAAGGTGAATTTAATAAGCTGACCATATTTTGGGATATGATAGTACCCATTATTGTGAAATATACCTATAAAATGATAGATCAGTCTTATTCTACTTCAATACTAGAGAGACTTCAGTACATTTTTGTTTACTACAATTCCCAGATATTAGACATCCTGATAGAGTAAAACAAAATCCTGAATACGATCTCCATACGATCCCAATACGATCATTAACATCATTGCTCCAATCTGCATCAACATATCCTTCAATTTAAACTTTTTTGCCTTCACTCTAATTAAATATCTTATTGCTCTTTTAGCATAACGTCATTGCTCTTTAGTATTACAAATATTAAATTGACTCAGATAAGACACTGCATAAGCCATCTTGGGTCGTGTGAGAACAACTACATTCATTGATAGTGATAGGAATAGGTAGGGCTTATTAACCTAAACTTCGAGGAACATAGAGAAGGAACAGAGACTTCCTTTCGACAATATTTTAATTCGGGTCATCTACCCTAAGATACGGGACATTACTTAAGTACATTAAAAATTAATGTTATTCGGAATAAGTAATTAACCTATGTTTACCTAAAGTTTGAGACAAGACATAACATAATACAGAGTCGTTACAGCCACAAAATGATCTGAAAAAGTGCCTTGAAAAGTGTTATATCTATTTAAATACTGGGTGAATCAGGGACGAACAGACTCCTTAAGAGAGCTTTTTAAAGAAATTGACATACTAACAGTAGCTAGTCAATTTATTTTCGAAAATATAATGTATGTACGCAAGAACCTTACCATATTTTCCAAACTTAGCGATAGTTGTAATGTTTACCTAAGAAGTAATCACAGACTATGTGCGCCCCGTTTTAGACTCGCGAAGGTTAGCAATTCTTTCAAGGGTCAGTGCATTCTCTACTACAATAAGATACCTCTGGAGATTTTGAAATTGCCATTTGAGCAATTTAAAAAGCATGTTAAAGCGACTTTGTCGAAAAACGGATATTACAATGTTCAAGATTACTTAAATGACAAGACTGTATGGGGTTAATTTGGCTTAACACAGACCTTGCTGTTAATAATTTTGTAATTATTTATTCCAGCTTATTAAATAAAAATAAATCATAATTGTATTAGTTAAGCACAACCTATTTTTAAAAGAGATCTAAAAATAAATCTGTGGGAGTTTCTACGCCCTTCTTCTCCCACAGTGGTCCAATGTAGAGAAGAGGCAAAAAATGACGTTTGCTAAGCATATGTAAATATCTACAGTAATAAAGTACTTTTGAGTTTGAGTTTGAGTTTGGACAACCGATAATATTTTAACCACATGATCTTCTGGTCATAATGAACAACTTTTATTATGGGGCCAACTCCGAAATCGCGAAAAAAAACAGCTGTTCCACAATAAAAGTCAATACCTTCTCAGTCAAAATGTATACAGCTGTTTTTTTTGCGATCTCAGAGTTGGCCCGATAGTAAAAGTTGTTTAGTATGACCCGTAGATCATGTGGTTAAAATGTTATCGGTTGTCCCGGATTCACCCTATATAAGAGAAGATTGCTAAGAATTTAGAAAAATTTTACTGTTGCCTGTTGTAAACTAAGTCCTACTTATAAGATTCTATGTTAATTTATATGTTGGTGTGCAATAAAGATGTACTACTACTACTACTGCTATTTTATTTGTCTTAAATAATACCATAATAAATACAATTTTGACGTGATAACGTCTTTAAAATCGTTTTAGTCGGGTGACATGTTCAGAAACTTGTGTCACACCAAAACCTCACGAGCGCGATCGCAGGTATAACGAGAGAGAGACGGACCGATCTCCCGTCTCATCTCGAGCGCTGCCAGTCATTCCGTGAAACTTGTCACGCGGAATCCTCACGAGCGGAGGCTTATCACGTAAACATCTCGATCGTAAACCTACTTTACAAACAACCATTTTTTGCATGGATGCATTTAACCCAAACCCCCGACCAAAACGGGTTTACCCGCACCTAGTTCGGGATTGACAAATGTCTGTTCTGATTAAAGAATCGGATGTTTATGTCACCGTAGGATTGGCAAAACCGTTAGTTTATAAACTGACGCGTTCGTTTGTAAACTATCGACAAATTGTAAACCAGACTGACAGGGTTTAGAATTTACCTTTCTTACATGTCAATCTAACACGAAGACTATTCTCGGGTTTCGCTGCGCTCGCCCCCACTAGTCTTCACCTAAGCTACCGCAGTGTTTGCCCTGGTATTTCCTTTGCAATTCAAGTATGAACCAGTTCACAATTTAACGATTTTATTATTAACAAACGCGTCGTCGTCGTAAGCAGTACGGTACAGTCTACAATGTATCGATAGTTTAAAGTAACGAGAAAAAAAACGTTAGATTATTAACTCACGGTTTTGACAATCTTACGTTGACATATATTTACCTACGTTCAGGTTCTGGCTAATATAGAATGCTCTTGTGTATCGACCGTAAAATCCTGCGACTCCGGAAACGACAAATTCAATGTTTTTCTAATCCGCTTAGTTGTGCATCCCGGGATTTCTTTTTCAAAATAATAATTTAAGAAGCAGCTTCCATAATTTCATAGCCAAAAATTAGAAAGAAGAAAGAAAGAAAGAAGTTTATTTGTAACAGGACACGAAAATAGGAGTCAATATTGAACAACTAGGTACATAAGAATGTTTCCTGTCACAAGCCGGCCTCAACTCAGCATATGCTGAATGCGTACAATCAGCGCTGGTCTTCCGTTGTGACCGATGGGTGACAACACGCACAACAATGTGCACTTTTGTGTAAACATTTATAAATATTAGTGAAAATTTGTAACTTTAGGTTAATATGCATCCGAATATCCGATCTCTGGTGATAAGTGAACTCACACACTCACATACACAGGGCACACTTAATGTACTTGGCTTTATTTCTTAAAATTTTAATTAAAAATATTATGCAACTAATAAAAGCTTATTTGGAAAAATAAAAAAATAAAACGTATCCACTCCGCCTTTCGCTCGTTTTACCGCTACGTGGGGTCTGTCTCTAATTTTCTCTGTCAATTTGGTGTCCTTTGTAATGTGGCCAACAGATCTCCGTAAGGCCCTTATCGACTACCCACATAAACACAACAACGTTGAAGACAAGCACTTTTGCTATTTATATCTTTACTTTCATAATTAAAACCTTACTAATTGGAACGCAGAAAATAATATTAATATAAATTAGCACTGGCGAATCCACCGATTTGCTTCCCTGCAACACCCGTAAATACAATCCAGCGGTACACCGTTTTACACTTTAAACACTGTCAGTGATTGGAACTTGAATATTGTTCTGCATCTCCGGGGGTAAATTTCTTATTTAAATTGCTTATGTCAAGATATTACGATTTCAGAGCGTCTATTTGTGTGGGGAATAGTTGTCCTTGGTCCTCGCTGCGAGCGGGTTCCCTCAGATTCTTGCGAAGTCAGATGGGCTATTCCCCATTAACCAGCTTGAGACGATAGTTAGTTGGAAATTGAGATTTGACTTGCTTTAATAAAGTGCAAGTTCGAAACCGGCCACAAACCGGGAAAAGCGGTATGAAAGTCATATTTACGTAATCACATCATTACATCGAGTGTTCTCTATCAATATTGCCGGTTAACTGTTGAATATGTAACTCTCACTGTCTAATTTTAGCACCCAATTCATTCTTCCATCTATAATGAAGTCTTCAACGCTGATCATTAATCTACAAAGTTCGCATCCATATGGGTCCTGCTGCAGTAAAATCAACAGAAACTTCCAGAATCTAAACATTTAGAATTCATATGGAAGCTCCTGTTCGAATGAGGGCTAATGGCGCGTTAATAATGAACGCCAGTCTCTCTGTTAGCAGCCGCTTTTGCCTTCACGAATTACGAGCTGGGGCTTTCACCTAAACTGCCGAGAATTGTACTCCATGGCCCCCACTAGTAGAGAATGGAGACCTGAAATGGCTTAATGAATTTGAGGTACGTCTTATCGCCAGCTTGCGTGCTGGCTCTTTTAGGGTGATAAAAATTCGAGTGGCTAGTTCGGGTAAGTTAGGTGAAGTATGATAGAAAGATGTGGTTAGTAGTAGTAGGTATTTAAGGATTTTAGAGTAAAAAAACTTTACTAATAGGGTTTTGGGGTCTGCTTTATTTTGTATCTCTTGACATATATCCTGATTCCCATCAACATACATATGTATAGTTAACACAAAACAGCCGAGCCAAATAGCTGCTTGTATGTCTGCCTTTATCATTTATAATCTTGAAAACTACACTTATACTTATACACTTATACCATACTTATACCTAAACTGGCTAAAAATTTAACTGTAAGTTTTCGTATATTTTAATAGCCGGTTAAATGTGTTACACTTTGCATATTTCTGTATTTTGACTTATTTTTTGGTAACGCAATGCTATAAATGCTTTCAATACATTATGGGAAGATAGAGATCACTTTGTGTATTATAAAAAATAATAAATAAATATTAGAGGACAATCTTACACAAATCGAATTAAGCTCAACTAGGATTTGGCTCTAGACGACGATATATTTAATAGAGATAAATACTTATGTAAATACATGGAAAACATCCAACACTAAGAAACAAATATTCACGCTCATCACACAAATATTTGCCCTTACCGGGATTCGAACCCAGGCTCACTTCCCGCTAAGCTAAACCGGTCGTCAAACATTGAAACATGAATACACTTTTCTGTTAGAACCTTAATATTTTTTGGGTAATGAATAAGCATTTAGATATTATTTTGAAATCTCAAAACAAAGCCAATGAGGATTGCGTTATTTCAAAATGTTTGTAATTATTCCTATCAATTATATTTTAATAGCACTCTTCATTGCCGTAAATGGTAAAGTAAACTTTGCTTTGTTATCATAGTCCTGGCTACCGGGCGCTGGGCCATGCCAGTTGCGGTTAATATCGTCGAGTACATCGACATACGAGTACCATCGAGTTGCTATCACATATATACTATAAAGTAAGGCAGAGTAGAGTATTGTTCTGTTAAGGAATTATATAGGCGTCGAACCTAACTAACTAACGAACTATACTTAAAGCTTGAAAGCTTCAACAGCTGTTATGCGGTTGCCATGGGTTCTATTTTCAAATAACTAGTATTTGTTATATTGGTTTAATTGTGCTTGTATGAATTGGTCCAACTGTCTTAGTGCACCGACTGGTGGTTAGTAAGGAAATGTAAAAACAAAGATAATCTCAGTTGAATCGAATCAGTTTCAATTTGATAGTTGTTTACTTTATAACGAGCAGAGGGAACTAAATATCCACGCAAGTTATGGCTTGGTAATAGAGTCTTAAACCAATGAAAATATTTTTTGTCTATAACCGGTACAATTTTTATTTTAAAAGAGACCAGATCTCATGAATTAAGTTTGTATTTTGCATAGCATGGAATACAAAATATTTTGCATATTTTGTATTCCATGTATGGCGGTTAAAATTTCATTATCTGTGCATTATCGCAGGTAAATCTGCGCAATCTATATACCTTCACGTGGACAATGATCAGCTCCCACGGTAGAATGCGTATTCTTCAACTTTTCAACGCTCTCAGTGCACAAATACATGTCTCTCAAACTGATGACCGATTTTGCTTTGGTTTAGATGTAAGAGCATCAAAACCATCATTAGTGCAAAGGAAAATAGGTTCTTACACTGAAAGACATTGCGTAATCTTTGATTTTGTGAGAGCAAAGTAAATTAGACGGGACAATAAGGATTTGTTTCCTTCCCAAATGCCGTTTTCGATCTTGAAATAGAAAGAAATCAGTCTTTATTACGCTGTTCCTTTTGATGTAGTGAAAAATGTGTTTGATACGCTGTTTCGAGAGTCGCTTCAATTCGGAAGTTTAGTCTTTGTCTGCTCCTTCCTGACCTTCCGTTAATTCTTTGCTCCACAGGTTTTTTCAACTGCGCAATAATTTTCTTTCCTCGCGGCACTCGGTCCGTCCAAGCGAAAAGGCGAAGATAAAAAGTAAAAAGGTGGTCTCAGCTCTTTTGTCGAGCGCCGGCGACTCTTCTCGCGTCTACTTTGCTAAAATAGATCCTGCCCTGACTCTACGGGGGGATTTGTTATTCGATACATATATATTGTGTGAAGTTAGGCAGAGCCGATTTGCAGAAAATTTAACTGTATTCGAAATCTAGTGAGTTTCGAGTAATGTAGATTTTCAACAATTTTTTTCCAAAACTAGACATAAAGTTATTATTTTGAAAAAAATAAAGAAATTTGACTAACTATTTGACTGTCTTTTGTTAGTTAATGATTATGTGGGTTAGGGTGGTAAACTTCCTTGTTTTATCTGCTATCCAAAATGGTAAAAATGTTTTCACTGACTTGAAATGAAAAGAAGTATGTAGTAGAAAAGAAGTACGCTCTATTACTTTTTATTTAAACATTTTTTTTCTTAAGTTTGTATAAAACAATTTACCTAGTAGATGATTAAATAAGGAGGATTTATGATCAACTCATAAGCTGTTATTAAATTTAAAATTGGTTTATTTTTTCTCATCATTTTTTTTAGTTTAAGCTATTCCACAGAATTATTGATGTATTACTAACTAACGACAGGAAATTGTATTGTAATTTTGTTTTACTACACAAGGAAAGCTAATACATTTCTCTATAACTTTGATTTCCCAAAAAATGTTTGGGATATGAGCCCCAAAAATCATATTCAAAAATGTGTTATTTACTTTACGTCATTTATCATACATTGCATTTTTACTTTAAAACCGTCTGAGGGAAAAGTGCCCCAAATAGAGAGTTGAAGAGATAAATATCTATATATCTTTGAAAAGCAAGTTGTAGCGTTAAATTATGTTTCAAAAATATATATAAAGTATATCTTATTTTGTCATCTACCGTTCTTAGCCCATAATGCAAGACAATGAGGGAATAGATAAAAAGTGGTTAAAATCAAAATTGTAGAGAACTATAAACTTTCATTATTTAATACAACACAATTTGCCGACCGTTTTCGAGATGTTAGAAAAAAACCCAAAAATGGGACCTTTTTGTGTTGTTTGTCTCCTAACTAGTCCAAACAAAGTTCCGAAGTAAAATTTTCTTTTTTCGATTTTTCCATGCAACAGTACACTCCCCTTATGAGCACTCATTTATCTAGCTACTAATCCTATTTTCGACAAGGCTATTGACCTACACAGTCTTTCGGAAATTCTCCTGCTGTCTAAATGTAAATTAGGCCGAGTTTCCTATTAGTATAGGACTATAGGACTATACTATCGACTTCGACCGTACTGTTTGTTTCCCTCTTAATTTTATTGGATAGAACATAGTCTCTTTGTCCGAAGGAACAATTCACCCAGGGGATCGCATTATTATTTCGTGCGATTTATCGGTCCGAAAACTGGGGGCTTAGAGCTCGAAAACTGGAGATCCAAAAGTAGTCGTAATAGGAAAAATAATACTACTTTGCTAAACAGATACGAACAGGGGCGCAATTAAATGTTTTTTTTTCAACCCAGACCTAGGTAAATTTCAGGGTTCCGTATCCGAAGGGTGCCCAACGGGTCCGTCCGTCATTCTGTCGGTCCGCCCATCAGTGGGATGTTTGTCATGAACCGTTATAGATAGAGATAGAAATTTTCACAGTATGTGTATTTCTGTTGCCGCTAAAGCAACATGTTCATTATATGTTTTGTTAATTAAGCAAAAGATGTGCTTCAATATCCTTGCCCCTGAGAATTACCAAAAAAAACATCATTCAAAGATCACCGCAAAGGACATGGTTGATCGATGTATGGACGACTGCCCCAGCTATTTACAGGCATTGCACCTAGCAATACACAATTCTGCATGGCGGATTAAAGATTAAACAAGTTATCAGAATTGCACAATTCTGAAAATTTTATCGTAAAAACTCCTTTACAGGGTCATTAAATGACAGATTATTAAAATAAGGGTAAAAAATTAAAAAAATACATTTTTTTTTATTTTTTTTACTGTAGATATTTTCAAATACTAGTAAACGTAATTTTTTGCCTCATCTCTACATTGGAATACTGCGGGAGAAGGAAGGCGATACCTTTATATATATATTTATGTTTATGTTTATCCCCTTGTCAGTGTAATTGGCGATAACTATCAATGTCGGTTTTTCACGCTCAGTGTGTTTTTATTGTTTTATCGATTCATTTTTGGCATATGAGAAGACGTCATTTATAAAACAGGCTAATTAGTCAAAGAATCATTGAAATCGCCTCCGTATTCAAATTTCTCTCACAGGTCAGTCGCTCGAATATGCGGGCGCTCGAGGCCGATCGAGCTTATTTTTGGATAAGTATTATGTAATTGAAATGCATTGGGACCTGTTATGTATGAAACTGTTTTATATTGATAGTATATCAACGTATTGTTGAAATATAACATATCAATCAGTTATTAAGTAAGTATTAAGATATTTTAATTAACCCTGAACTTAAGAGAATTTTATATTTAATATCTTATTGTAACTGCATGTAAATTTGCATGCAGGCGAATTTAAATTGAACGCATAAAATGTTTCCTTGAATGTCTAAATATTGAGTCCATGAAACATTGAAATGTCTGAACGGCGTTGCGAATGCCAAAAGTCATTTTTGGTAATTCGAAAAGTCCAAAAGGAGTGATGATGGCTGTCTTGTAAATGTCATTTGGTGCCATTAGTATGTAATGATATGCTTTCCGAATATCGATTTTACCGAAAATGCGTTTTCCTTCCTTTCTGGCACTGTTATATTGTTCAGCACTCTGTAATCTCCCTATGGTCTCCATTCACCGTTTTGCTTCTTCACCATATGCAATGGGCTGGCCCGTCATGTCTTGGAACTTTCCGAGCCGCCTTGTATCTTTCTAGCTCGGCATGGCACCGGAGATCCTTGAGTCTCTATGTAATGCTGAACATTGTGTTTGGGACTAATCTTCAAATATGGCGGTTTGATGATGCGCTGATATTTCTGCAGTAAATCTGCGATGACATAAATCTCGTCGATAGTGCTTAAAGTTGCTTGGTCCATTGTCGCGGGTCTACTTCAGTGGATAACTTGGTAGAATTGTCAATCAACTTTTTGCTGCGTAAATCCACCCTCAAATAATTTTTCTAAGAAATCCGCTTCGATAATAGAGGTATTGACGTCAGCAATCACGAATATCCATTTAAAACCCCTTCGTAATCCAAGGTCAATCGTTTCAAAGGTATTACTTTATTCTCCGTAAGTGCTGATTTTCGTGCCATTAGCTGCATGCAACGAGTAATCTGCTTTCTTGGAATGCTTACTCCTGCGCTTCAGTACGGATATGTTAGCGCCAGTATCGATTCAATATTTTTCGCCGGTCTTCTTATCCGTGATAAATAGGCGATGAAATTGTGATAAGGCACAGAGCTCCGCCTCCGTCTGTGCCACATTTATCCAGGAACAGAGAGTTTCGCACATGTGAGCTTTCTTGCCAAAACGAGCGTGAAAGTAACATAATCTCGAGTTTCTTCTGAAACAGGACGGGCTTCCGTGACGTGAACTTGAAAATGGTTTACTTCGATAAAACTGCCGACGATTGTTATTGTTTTGAATTGCTGCCAGTTGAAGTTTCACCTTTGGTTAGATCAAAATTCAGCTGCGTTACCGGGTCATCGTCCTTACTGAGTGCAGCAACTTGCTCATGACTTGAGACTTCGTAAACATCGTCGGAGACTTGGGCTAATTTGTCGTTTCTTTTCTCCTTATTTATTATAAGATGTGAGGTCAAGAAGTTTGGTAGTTGTTTAAGCCAAAACATTCTTGCCATATCGTCGTTGATTTGTCTTCCTCCTAACTTCTTGATTTTTCTTAACAATTGTGATGATTTCCTCTCTCCGACATTGATGTCTGTGAATAATCTCAGGAATTTGCCTTGCGGGGAATCTTCATAAGTTGCAATTAATCTGTCTTTAAGAATTTGGTATTTTACGCTATCTGATAAGGAAGTAGCTATATCACTGGCCAGCTTGATCTCTTCTTTGGTTATTTTTGTAAGAACTAGGTGGAATGTTGATTCGTCACATAAGACGGTTAGTGTGTCGGTTACTTTTGGTTTGTCGTAGATGTGGCTGGTTCCACCCCCTTATTGACACTCTGATCCGAGATGTCTACATACATCATGTTGTCTTTCATTTTTTACCCAGGTAGCTTCTTTCCATTCTTCTTTGAGTGGTGGTGGAATTCAACGTTTTCCAGATGCTGTGGTGTGATATAAAGAGATTTTTGTTATAAACAATAAAATATATGAAATCAGAATTCGAAATTGAACAGAATTGCCGCTTGCAACTTGGTTCTACAGTTGCGTGGAAGTGGTGTGGCTGATCATTTGGACCTGGTATATTGCGAGAGTTGAGGCGAAAGTTGGAGTAATCTGAGTCTAGATGGCTGTTTATCTGCGTAGGTGTGTGCGATTTGTCGTTTATGAGATAAGCCGGTGAGCAGTTGCAGCGCAAGCAGTGCTGGTATCCGCAGGGTACGGGAGCTGCACCTCCATACCGTAAAAACGAGCTTCTTCTTACAAGTTTTTGTCAGGAAGGGATCTTGCGGGCTCGTTGCTGAAGCGTATGTAGATGGTTGTTATTGTAAACGGAATGTGCTGGAGGCCGGTCACCGTGGGAGATTATGACCATAACCCTCCAGCCAAATATGTATTAGAAAAAAAAAACATAGAAAAGGAAGGTTAGTACATTTGTTCATACAATGTGAAAACTCTGTTAAAAAGTGACAGAATAACACAGATTCAGCACGCTCTACATTGCGTTAAGTGGGACCTAATTGCAGTTACCGAAATATGCAGGAAAGGACACTGCATTAAAGAAATATATTGGTGTTTGCTCTGCCATACTACAGCAACGAAAGGTCAAAAAGAACATAACAGAATTTATAGAAATATACAACAGAATCTCAATTTAAAACATGAAATTTGAGAAAGGAACTTTGACCATTATATAAACATTTGCTCTAACTTTCACGGCACCAGAAGAAGAGATTAAGAACTGTTAAGCAGATTTATGTAGAGCAAGATTAAACGATACACAAATACCATAATTACGGATGATTTCAACGCAGTAGTCGGTATCTCAACCCTAACCGACCAACATTCCAATTATAGGTCCATATGGCTTAGGACTCCAAAACGAATGAGGATAAACATTAGTACAAATCACACTAGAACAAGAAATTACTGTCCTTAATACAATCTACAAGAAAAATATCAATCACAGATAGATCTGGATGTCACCAGACGGTCGATCAAAAAACGATATCGACTATATACTCACAAACATAAGTGAAAGTGCAAAAAACTTCGAGGTGCTCAGCCATATTAAATATAGATCAGACATACTACTCTGTCAAGAAAATACCGGGAAAAGATCAATAATACACAAAATGTTAGTTATTCATCTAAATTTATTTTATCGCCTTCAAAGTATGCTCCTTCAGAAAAGATACACTTACGCCAACGAATAGTCCAATCATCAAAACATTTTTTAAACGCTTTTTCCGGGATTGAGTTTGTTCTCGTCGCGAATTCTCCTTTATGTCTTCTACCGAATGAAAACGTGTGCCACGAAGTGGTAATTTGAGTTTAGGAAAAAGGAAGAAGTTGGTTGGAGCCATATCTGGTGAATAAGGTGGTTGCTCGATAGTATTTGTTGAGTTTTTGGTCAAAAATTCGTTTACAATTATGGCCTTGTGCGAAGGCGCATTATCGTGATTGACTCGTGAGACACAGAAAGTTCAGCGGCTATCTCTCTCAAATTTGAATGAGGATGTTCAGTCACTAATTCCTTCACTTTTGCGACGTTAACTTCAGTTGAAGATGTTGATGGCCTACCAGAGCGAGGCAAATCTTCTATCACATCTCGACCGCTTTTAAACGTTTTGTACCACTCATAAGCACGTGTTTTTGATAAAGTCGATTCACAGTAAGCCTTCTGTAACATTTTCAGTGACTCCGAACACGAAATTCCGTTGGCGATGCAAAATTTAAGAAAAACTCTTTGTTCGATATTTTTGTCCATAGTGAAATTCGCAGTACACACTAGATATGATCTAACTAAAAACAGCACTATAATAAATATAAACAACAGATGCAACTCAAAATCCGCGCCAAAATGGAAAACAAGTGTGCCAATTGAAAAACAACAAAAAAAAACAAAATTTGAATTTGGAACCATAGACAAATTATCCATTCCCGATACTTTTTTGACTGAATGTAGATTTATAAGAGGAACATTCCACCTTGCAACGAACAAGAAGAAAGATAGAAAAACTTATCGAACCAGAAGCCACTTGAAAAATGACGCGGAGAAAAATATCTAAGCAAAACTCTATACCAAATGATGACACAATTATCTCTTAACGACACCTCGGATCAAACATGCTACGACCAAATGGAAAACTCGATCATAGAGAGCATTATTTGAATTAAAAATATTAAAACAGTAAAGGACAGCACGTACTTTTAATCAAGTAATGAAACAAAGATCTTTATAGCACGAAATCATATTCTTTATATGAAAAAACTACTACAGAAACATGAAAGGTAGCAGCCTGTATAGGGAGATTCACAAAAATATAATGAAAGAATACAAAAGTCATAGAATCAAGATATACAATGATTGCCTAAACACATACAACAGTATTAAAAGAGGACAAAAACGATTGACAACGTCGAAAAAATGGATACCAAGACGTAAAGGTAAAGAAAACAATCCAGAAAAAAGACAAGACAAGCGGGATTCCGAAGCGGCTACTCTACCACTGATATCCACGTAGTCAGAGTATTTATAGAGAAATACAAAGAATACGACACATCGCTCTACTTAGACTTTGTAAACTATACGAAGCCTTTTAATACCATATCACACAACGCCACCTGGGCTGCGCATCCAGATACTCGAAAATATCTACGAAAACTCTAAGAGCAAAATAAAAGACTAGAAAGAGCCGGTACAAGTTTTGACATAAACAGATGAGTCAGACAGGGAGATCCACTAGCAGCAAAACTTTTCATAGCGTTACAGTTAGTCATGAGAAAGACAATCACAGATTGGCAAAGAAAAGGAGTCAAGATAGGCCAAAAACTTTTGACTCATCCGATGATATAGTCGTATTCGCAAAATCAGTTAAAGATCTCGAATTTATGATCCAGTCCCAGCACAACCAAAGCAAAAAAGCCATGAACCTAGAAAAAACAAAACTGCTAAGGCATCAAGATTGTTGTTATTGAAAATTGAATGTGCTGGAGACTGGAGTTTTGTGAGCAGAAGCCACAAAACAACACCAAAAATGCACCAAAACAAATTAAATTATCAAACGTCACAACAAACGGATAGTGTTGCCATTTTTTTGCCAAAATGTAATAAATGTGGGATTTTTCGTTCCCTTTTTTCTCAATTTTTACCGAAATATTTGATAAAATGGTAAAATTTATAGGAAATTCTAGGAAAATTTAGTTTAGTCGCCGTTTTCCACAAAATTTCTCTGACAGCAGTAACCCATGATTTAATCTATGGATCTCATGTTAAACCGTGAAATAATGTTGGTGCTGGACAGTTCAAATAAATTCCGAGAAATTCTGCTCGAGTTAGCGCAATCCTGCGATTACGTTTATAGCTAGTGGCCTTTAGACAAATAGATATCACTAGATTAATATAATGTCATATTTTGAACGTCCAAGCTTTGAGTCTGATTGACGATATGCTGTCGTTTTAATTTATAAACGCCACAAGAAAAAAAAAGCAAATAATTATTAATTGTTTCATTCAAATCAAATAAATAAAGACGCAGTAATTTTTGAATGAAATTTTAAATGCAATTGGCTAGTGAGATATTTTTGTAATGTCGATTAGCAAACTCCTTTCTCTTTACCTAATATCGTCGTAAGTTGCGCATTTGGTTTGACGTCGGATCCGCATTCTGTCGGGTCTGGCAAAAAACCTAGTTTGGACATTTGTTGTATTTTTTTGTTCTATTATTTTTAGAACAAGAGAACGAAGGTACGGAACCGTTCATCTGCGAGTCCGACCTTTACTTGATCGATTTTCATTACTAAGTAGGTTACGATGGCTCTTTTACCGGTTTAGTGGCAAAATTTTCTTATGGCAACACAAAAATCACATTTGAAAACAGCACCTCCAGTCATCCCTCTCCAAGATTCTGGAGGTTGTTTGTCGGGCTTTACCATAAATCTGTCTCCTACTTAAACGGTTATTAGGAGCCGAGCGATTGATGTCCAATGGAAGAGGCCCGCGAGTGGTACTTGAGTTGAAAGTGGCCCTCGATATGGCCTATTGCGAGTGACAGGACATTTGCTTAGATGAGATGAGATGAGAGGGGCGGGGGAGGGCGCTGTAACATAATATTGTAACTCGTGATCATACACCTAGAGATTCAAGGGTTCATATAAATGGACAATCACGCGAGAATTTTCAACCTGCTACTATGTACCACGACCACTTAGTATGTCTTTATTTTGGTACTTTACGCAACGAAATCAATGAAATAGTTGTACTCATGTATTTCTATCGAGCTTTTTCTTTGTACATCCCTTAAGGAATACTTAATTAGGTACATGTATTAGTAAATAACTGATAATGATGGTAACATTATTTCCCGATTTGACCCGAGGGAGTCGTTATCAGAAGTGAGGATAATCCCGTCTTAAAAGTCAGTCGGCAGAAGATCGGACGTCCTTACGATAAACGCTCTCGACCCCGAATAGAAATATAATAGTCATAAGTCATACATAATGTAGGTATACAGTAGATGTGACAAAATATCCTTGTTGTAGGAAGGAAGGTCGTTTCACAGATTTTTTAATTAGCCTGATTTATCAACTAACTGCTGATATTTTGTACATAATAGATTCAATTTGTCAGTTTCTGTGCTAGGTATTGAAATAGTTTGTATTTTTTTTATTGGTGCTAAAAGGTTTTAAGTTAGTCTATTTTAAAATTGATACTTATTTATATCGAAATAAGTATCTATTTTACCAGTATTAAATTATTAGGTACGCATAAAAGTAACTGACTAAATGCATCAAAACCAAAACCAACCACTGACCAGAAAGTTGTAAAATCAACGATGTATGTGTTAGCGTTACTATATATACGGGTTAGTACTGCGATAGGGGTCATTGACCCGACTGCCACTGCGAACTGAGTCATACATGGTAACCATGGCAACGGTCGGCAACCATGGTAACGTAATAAGTATCGACGACCCGAATGGCCGAGTCGGCAGTTACCCTGCCTACGAAGCCAAGGGTCCCGGGTTCGAGTCCCGGTGGGGACAAATATTTGTTTGATGAGAACGGATGTTTGTACCCTAGTCATGGTTGTTTATCTATCTAAGGATAATATTTATCTATATAAGTATGTGTATCGTTGTCTAGTACCCAAGATACAGGAAATCCTAGTTTGGGGCTAGATCAATGTGTGTAAATACTGTCCAAGGTATTATTATTATTATTATTATTATTATTATTATTATTATCTATCTCTGACCTAATCACGAGATTCAGTGATTGACAGGAATCAATGACCGCTTTCGCAGTGCTAACCTGAAAGACTTTAATAGTAGTTTATTTATTTATTTATTTATTTATTTATTTATTTATCTAAAACTTACATCTACATTACAGGTTAGACCTAATACATAGTGCAGCTTATTCAATTAACCTAAAAATATGTACCAACTATACAACTAAGCATTATCCTTTATTATTTAATCAATCATCTCATAACTAATTGTCTGCAAAGCAGTCTTTGTGAAGCCACTCGAAGTGCAACAAAACAAATCCATCTGGTTGGCAATCAAGTTAAGGTATTTGAGCGCTCGCGACATCGGGGACTTGCTGAGCAGCGCGGTGCGCGCGCGCGTCACATAAAGTAGCTCAGGCCGGCGGCGCTGCCACACGTACCGGTCGGGGACACGTATGCGCAGCAACTCCAGCACCGTCCTATTCTCGATTTTACCTACCAGCACTTTAAATAAGTAAAGAACCAGTGCAAATTCTCGCCTCACTCTCAGCTCATTATACCCTACCATTCCTAAAACGAATAAGGAAGGATACATGAGAGGATAGTATGGATACACCCCATACAGTCTGTGGTAAATGTGTCTGGTGAACTTGTTTTGGATTCTCTCCAGCATAAACTTATACTTAATTTCGTGGGGGGCCCAAATGAATGCATTCGACTCAAGGTGACTTCGTACCAAGGCGTTATACAGGACTACAACCGTTTTAATATCACTTAAATTCCTAGCCGTCCGGAGTATGAACCCCAAGTTTCTGTAAGCCTTCTTACACAAGCTATCTATTTGCTCCCGAAAACATAGATCACTTTTTAACTTTACTCCAAGGTCCTTTACTTCTGTGACTCGTTTTATAGAACAGCTGTTTAGTGTGTAGGTTTGTTCCAGAGGTCTGCGTTTCCGAGTAAACGATATCACCATACATTTCGACACATTAAATTCTAATTTGTTTAACCTGCTCCACTCTACGACCCTATCTATATCACCTTGTAATTTAAGACTGTCCTCATGCGTTTTAATACAATGAAATAATTTCAAATCATCTGCAAATAGCAGCTGATTTGCATGCCTGGTAACTTTTGGTAAATCATTGATCATTATCAAGAAGTTTATGTGACTGCTACATAATGGAGGGCATTAATAGGCGAGTTTCATAATAATATCATTCTAGAGTTTTAATGCCTAATTATGTACAGTTACATACACTAGTTTATCTACACACATATCATAAGCTCTCTTTGATGTGTTCAGGAACCGCATGTTTGACCGGCATTGTGGCATTGATCATTGCTCTGCAGTTGTTTAGCTTGTTCTATAGTACCAACTTCACAGACAAACTAGGGGCGGCACGCAGGCGGGCGTTGGCGTTCGAAAATTGAATGTCATAATTTGACAAATTTTTGTACATTATGGTCATGATGTACAAATTTTCAGATAAGAAATGAGTTTTTACCAAATAGTTTTACATTGTGCTGGTCTTAACGTGCGGTTTTTAGACGCAGTAAAGAGGGTTTATGATACGTGTGTAGATAAAGTAACTAAATAATTCGTCTTTACATCGATAGTTACATAATATATATCTTATTATGTCTATTTTCTTTTTTATTCCAAAGAAAAACGACGTAGGATCTCTACCAAATCATGCGGAAATTTATTCGAATCTATCGACATCGAAAAACTTCCGAAATATCCATGAGTACTTATCCCCTTAGATACAAACAAGAAGGATATGATTTATATTATAATAAAAGACATAAAGGAGGGAGTACAATGAGGAATGAATACTGGAGCGTTTTAGCAACAGCTGCCCTGCTGAGAGTCCGTTACAGGGTTGTGACCATTAGAAAAGTTTCCTTAGATTTATGTACTGCACAGACAGGCTTTATAGACGGTTTTTTACTTAGAAATAGGGCTGATGCGCGAAAGGCACATTTATATTAAGTTTGCCTAACCTAATAGTTTTATTAAGGGCAATAAATATTCTGGTAATAAGACGAGTAGGCCAAAGCAGCCTTTTGTATATCTCAAGTTACGCACATTATAGTTGTATATACAAAGTTGTTTCTTTATACTAGCTTGTTGATCATGAGTGTTAGCAGGGAATCGTGAAAGTATAAACGTAATTTGATTATTTTTGCTCGATAGAAATGTCTACCGAAGTTATCATAAAATCTAATTTTCACGATATTTTTTTACAATCTCGCACCGGTTTTGAATTTATGTACTTCTTATTTATATAATCGTTACAAAAATATTCGAGTGAAAAGCGTTTTTTTATTTTAGTTAGTTTATATTCCCATTACCCCAAAAGTAAGCTGAAGCTGAAAATCTTATTTCCGCTGGGGTGGTGCCCAGCGTTAATAGATTGCTCTATTTAGTAATAGAGATTTTATGGAATTTAAACAGGGTGACGTTTAATTAGCTTACCATATTTTGGATAAAACCCATCAATATGAACACTATTTTCCCGAAGAAGCATATGCTCGCAAACGAAAAAATAATTTGGGTTTCCCGTAGTAACTTGTAATCAGATGATCGGGTCAATGTACTGAGGGACGAATTGTTTTTTTCATTCATAAATTAACAATTAAATAACAATTAAATATGATGAAAACAAAAAAATGTTTGGGTTTCCCATAGTAACTTGTAATCAGCTGATCGGGGCAATGTACTGAGGGACGAATTATTGTTTTCATTTGCGACCATATGTTTCTTGGGGAAAAAAGTGTTCTTATTGATGGGTATTATAATTCCCCAAATTATGGTCAATCCAGTCCAGTCTCCGGGTGATAACAGCAAATTGATTTTTTTGTTTTCATAATATTTAATTGTTGTTGAGAGTATCGTAATAATGAAATATTTTTACAGCCCTGCCACTTTCACTCATAAATTCGCTCTCAATTTAATTTATCTTTTTGCAGATTGTCTTGCTTATACTTAGCAACAGGACAGCGCGAAGGAGAACTGAACAAAAAGCGTATCCAGGGCATCTCTCCCCTGAAAGAAACATTACGTGAAACATTATTTTATATTGCACGATAATGTTTCTGTGTTACATTTGATAAACGCTGAAAATTTCTCTCAGAGATAAAAGTTTGTATAAATTCTTTCAAGTTTCAACATGAAAGATATATATGATAAGCTTATGCCTTTAATGCGAAAATATCATTATTTTTTATTATCAGATTATAGTCCGATAAATGTAATAATTACGTAACGCATAACTTAGCGTCACGTCTTTCGCGTACCAGTTGGCAGAGGCACGGATTTTAATTATCGGTTAGCCATTATTACAAAACCCCTGGGTTTATGAATGCCAAGGGGCTTTTGAGATATAGTATAACAAAAGGTGTAACAATATTCTTGAAAAGAGTCTCAATCTCAAGGTATTGAAGATAAACACGGAACCTCCTTTCTAAAGCACACAAAACATGAAATACTAGAGCAAAGGATGTGCTTTACGAGCATGATTTATTATTGAGTCGAAACCAAAAACTTTTGCTAGAGAATGTTGTGTTCCGGTACCCGAACGTAGAATCTGCGGCTATTAACCGTTTTACGATTCTACAGCGTGTTGCAGTATGACCAACCACCTCAAGCCTTAGGGCTGTTTTTATTATTTGCCTCTTCAGTAACTATAAGGATGTAATAACGTGGTTTGACTTGATGGTCCAATTGAAGTGACTTGATAAATATAAAGACAGGTGCACATTGATGGACTGTTTCACAAAGAACGGATAAGCTCTGACTGAAAGATTTATCTGTCATTTGACATATTACATTTATGATTTATCTATCACATAGGGCTTATCAGATACACTCACACATACATATTCGCACCAGAAACAGCAACATCACCATTATAATTATATTATAAACAAACTTCAAAGACTGGTCACAGAGGTCGAGGAATAATGGTGGATATTGAAATATTTGATAAAACGTCTCTTGCTAGTTTTGTTTTATTTTCCGATCTCACGGCCAACCTATAAAGGCCTAAATACCTATCTACGAGCGATCCTCGGTGTCGGGAACAAGGGATTTTGAAGAGGGCACAACTCAAGATCAACATCATAGGTAACAAGATCTTTCTCCTAAAAGGGGACAAGAACATCTCATCGAACGTAATAGCTGATATGTAATTTTGTGTAGACACTTTTATTAAATCGCATGTCAACTCTTTGTCTAGAGGAAGGCATTTAGTCATGTGTTGATAGATACAGCAAGTTCACTGATCATTCAGTGACAGAGCAACATAGAGAAAAGGAAAAAAACTTTTCGAAATTGGAAACTTTCTTTACTTTTTAAACTGACAGTATCAAATCAGTATGCGCCGTGTATACAAGGCGCATACTGATTTGATAACACATCCATGTGTTGATCATGTTTTATGAATTAGCTGAAAATCTTGTCATAAATAAAATAAAATAATAACGTAACTTATCTAATCAGTTGAATACCTACCTACTTAATTTGCCAGCTTAACTAAATAGGCGTCGCATGTCAACCACTTCGACGCAAACCGTAGTTTTCCTACGTTATGCTTTTTGAATGAGCTTTTTGTAGGAAAATTATCCAGTACAAACAAAGATGTCTGTGGTAACCTAATGGCGCGTTAATAATTTGCTTGAATCCCTCTATTGAATGCGAAGCTTCCCAGGATTTATCGCTACAGAATCCTGGCAAGCTGCCTCCTGGCACTCGATTAAAAACTGTTTTTACCAAGACTTCTTACCTTATCACAAAGGATTCTTACTTGTAACGACTGGGTATTATTTTAAGTTACTGTTAAACCCGAGACTTGTTGAGTCTGCGGCGATTCACTTTATTTTGACAAGTTGTTGTTTTGTAATGCTTTGTCATATCATAACTTTAATTAACATTTTGTTGCCTTAACGTTCTACGAACGCGTGAAGCATTACGGTTTCAGTTTCTTTGCATACTTTATCGTGAAAAATAGTATAGGTAGACGTTAGACACCTATATTTAGAAGACGATACAAATATTACGGCTGATATGTTACGTAGCAGATCTTCAAATACTATAACGACTTTCCAAACCCTCCAAAGGCAAAACTTACCTGAAACGTGTTTGTAAAAGAGCATAAAACTCAACATCACTGTCACAATAAAAAGTTTTCTTTCCAAGAATGGGTCGTAACATAAAATTTTACATCAACTTTAGACGGTACGATATTATGGCTTTTTAATATCGTTCAGAACCCTAATAATAATCTTTATTGCTTATAATTTGAACTTTTCATTTCCTATTCTTGATTTATGGAGCAATTTTATAAGAATTTAGAAAATAATAATACCGGTAGGTACACGTTATTTAGTTTTAAGTATGGTTAAAAAAATATGATTACAATTGCGAGTAATGATTCCCATCAACTTAAATTCAAGATAATGCTATTAATTCTGTTATAAGTTCATATGAATATTTTTGACGAACTCTGTGTTTCTGCCTACCATGCGAGAGGTCCCGGGTTCGATCCAGGTATTGATGTTTATATGTGTGTGATGTCGCAGTTTCCAATGACACAGGGTACCCTAGTGTGGTGCCAGAAGCAATGTTTGTGCCTGTTTGCAAATGTTTATCTTTATTATATGGGGGATGATAAAATGGGTTAAAAATAATCTCGATAATTCATTGAATGTTGTTTTACTGATTTGTTCTGCATTAATTCTTATTAGCGAATAATTCACTAAATTGATGAGTAAAGTTGGTCGCTGAAAAAAATACCAAACGATATACAAAAAATCGGTCAAGTGCGGGTCACACTCGCATCATCAGTACAGTAGCTCAGTTTACCTTAACGATTGTTATACCTATTCGTTTGTTCACATATTTTTTGTTGTTGTATATTTTGAAAAAGCTCTTAATTATTTTGATAAAATTAATATGGGACTAACTCTAAAGTATGACCTACCAATCAAAATAATAATCATCAAAATAGATTAATAATTGACGGAATAATCGCGTAACAAACATAAAACAAAAAAATAGTCTAACTGAGAATCTGCTCCATTTTGAAGTCTTTTAAAAAGACAATTTATTCTGTTCATAGATTTCCATCCTAGGTTATCTGGAAGAACCTTCATGCTAGATATAAGTTCTCCTTTGTGCATGATGATAACACATTTTATGATTAATACTATACATAAAAGTCGACGCCGTAATCACCCCAATATGTATGCGAAACCAACCGTGTCAATTCTTTCATATAAATCAACGGTCAAGTGCGTGTCTGTCTCATGCACGAAGCGTTCACGACCACCGCATAATGGTACTCAAGTTTCTTGCATGGGGATTAGGTATATTTAAACATTGTGCGTTTAGACAGCAAATAGTTGTTTACAAAATTATTGGTGCTGCCACTTTCATACGTCATGTATGTAACCAGGAGCATTTATAAGTCTGTATGTGGTATTGAAAGAATTTGTGCCCCCCAACATAAACCATTCCTTTATCTTTATTTTTCCTGTAGTATTTGAGAGTAAAGTTCTTTTTATTATTATTTAGGTCAATAGTTTCAGAGATAAGGGGGGATGAATGGTCTTTATTTGCTTATATTTATTTAACAAAGGATTTCAGGTTTATGGAAAAACATTGAGATCCTCCAAGCCTTTCATTTGGGATGAAAAACAGTTTGAAAAACTTTTTTAATTTCTAATTTGCCCCTCTATTTAAACCATACATTTCTCATTATTTTTTCTGTAATATTTAGGTACAGACCTATATTTCTTTTTTTTTATTTAGGATCAGTAGTTTCGGATATAAGGCGTGGAACGGTTTTATTTTTTATTTTCTTAAAAAAAATTGAGCATTTCATACTTATGAAAAAAATTGAGATCCTCGCAACAAGCACTTTCATATGTCATAACACACGATACTGTTTGAAAAACTATATTTTTATTTCGGATTTGCTCCCAATTGTGCTCCTTTAATCCGCATTTGGGTCACATGAATCCATAAGTATAAATCAAATCAAATCAAATGTCTTTATTACTGAATATATTTACATATACTTAGCAAACGTCAATTTTTGCCCCTTTTCTACATTGGCCCACTGTGGGAGAAGCAGGGCGTAGAAACTCCCACAGATTGATTTTTAGATCTCTTTAAAATTGCTTGTGCTTAACTAATACAAATTAATAAAATTAATAAGCACGAATACATAATTACAAAACTATTAACCCCAAGGATTGTGTTGAGCTAGATTAACCCCATACGTCCCATCATTTAAGTAGTCTTGAACAATGTAATATCCCTTTTTCGAGGAAGTCGCTTTAACATGTTTTTAAATTGCTCAAAAGACAATTTCAAAATCTCCAGAGGTATAGTTTTGTAGTAAAGAATGCACTGACCCTTGAAAGAATTGCTAACCTTCGCGAATTCTAAACCGGGGCGCACATAGTCTGTGATTATTTCTTAGGTTAACATTACAGCTATCGCTAAGTTTGGAAAATATTGTAAGTTTCTTGCGTACTTAGATTATTTTTTCGAAAATAAATTGACTAGCTACAGTTAGTATGTCAATTTCTTTAAAAAGCTCTCTTAAGGAGTCAGTGCGTTTTAAATTATAAATAGCTCTTTTCTGCAAAATAAAAATATTTTGAATATCCGCTGCTTTCCCCCACGACAGGATACCATAGGACATGACACTATGTAAGTAACTAAAATATACTAGCCTAGATGTAGCTACATCCGTGTTTTGTCTAATGTTCCTAACAGCGTAAACCGCAGAACTTAATTTACCAGCTAGTTTATTTATGTAGGCTCCCCACTGCGATTTGCTATCAATGGTTTTTCCAAGAAACTTCGTGTCATTTACTAATTCTAACGTGCTGCTGTCTATCACTAAACTGGTCTTAACTTGCCTGACATTTGGAAGTGAGAATTTGATTCACTTGGTTTTATCAGCGTTTAACAATAAATTATTAACTGTGAACCAAGTCAAGGTTAAAGACAATACTCCATTAACATCATCACAATCTTCTTTTTGTAATTCAACTTTGAAGACCATTGAAGTATCATCAGCAAACAACTTTATGTCAGTCAATTTCTCCACCATGAAAGACAGTTCGTCAATATATACCAGGAATAAGAAAGTACCTAATATGGAACCTTGTGGAACGCCATTTTTTACTCCCAATCCATTAGTTTTAACGCCGTTAACTTCTGTCTTTTGAATTCTATTGCTTAGGTGTGATCTTAGTAGATCCAACGCTTTATTTCTAACTCCGTAGTGATTGAATTTAACTAGTACCGTATCATGATCAACACAATCAAATGCCTTTGACAGATCGCAAAAAAAAAACCGATAGCATACAGTGCGGCCTCTCATGCCCTAGTGAACCCGTATTGTTTGGCGTGGGGTTGTATTGTACGGTTGAAGTGTAAGAGCATTTGATTGAGTATAATCTTTTCAAATATTGAAGAAAAGATATTGGCCTGTCTCCGTAGTCAACACATTTATTGAATATATAAGCTAATTGTGGGGCTATAACTAGAATTACTAAACCAAAGATTTTGACTGATATAACCCACAGGTTTTTAGTATTTTTTAAGTTAATTAATCCAAACGTTTTGACAATGTCGTGGGGATATACATGACGAAATTTCAAATCTACACTATTGATGCTAGTGCTGTTTTTTAACAAAGTCTCTGCTTCATATGGAGATGAATTTAGACACTCTGTTGTGAGTAAGGTTACATTGGTGAAGAATGTTTCGAAAGCTCGAGCTATCTCAGCGTTGAATTTAACAACATCATCACCTTCATCCACCATCATCTTTAAGCAGAAATCTTTGCCCCTTGGTATAACTTTGCCAGTTTCACGGTTTATTATTTGTCAAACTGTTTTCATTTTATTATTTGAATTTGGTATTTTTTTATTAATGAGTAAAGTTTTTGCAGCTCTACAAACCAACTTGAAAGTTTTGGAATATTTTTTAACATAGTTATAAAATTTTTCAGCATATACATAGTTTTTTTTTCATAAAGTGTTTTTTTTTTCGTAAACGAATTTTAAACGGTGCCCAGTTATTAAATTTAGATTTAACGTTTTTGTCACTGACTTTCTTTAATTCAAAAAATTTATCAAATTCTGTTTGAATAATGTTAAAGAAGTTTGAATAGATTTTGTTCGAGTTCTGTTTGAAACCGATACTGGCAAATTTATATCTAAGTTTTTTAGTTTTTGGGAAGTAATAGGCCTATAAAATGATCGATCAGTCTAATCTTTACTAGAAATTGGGATTGAAACTTTTTCACCGCCGTGATCGGAAGGTAAGCAGTTAATTACATTTTTACTAGTGAAAGCACATTCAAAAAATCGTTATCTAAGCAAGTTTATCTTTTTAATTATTTACTTTTGTATGTTTATATAACATATCATGTAGTTATTAAGGCCCGAATTGTCTCGGACCAAGGTTAAAGTTGTCTTGAATGTACGAGAAATTTTGACCACAACTAATGATGTTGGATAATGGCCAGTATTATTTCGGATAGACAATGTGGTCCATTAGTCTGCTGCGCCCGAGAATTGAGAAATTATTTGGATAGAATTGAATTTTTCGAAAAAATTAACGTGAGCGTGACTAGAAATCTGAATAATTAGGAACGAAATTTAGATCGTTATTCAAGATTTGACAATCTTATTAACAGTGTAGGAAGCAAGAATCATGACGCGTCGAAAAAGTATGCGAATCCAACCGCCAGTGACTCTTATGTACATGACGTAAGGTTTGTTTTATCTGAACTCGAACACTTTTTCACTTTGGTAACTATTACTGCTTGAGCCATTTAAAAAGATGTTTATTTCGGTTGTTATCAGTGGATTCATGGTAATAACGATCTTATTTTCGATCCTACTTTATTCACCAGGGTGACCAATGTTTGCTTGTACGCTCTACCACGCCGTACAATAATAAAATATTATCTATGTATCAACTAGGGTACCATAGACCAACACAACACACAACCAATCATCATAATTATCAAAATCTAATTCAATTGTAAGTTTCCTTTCCACGTTCTAGGGATGTTTCGCATTTACATATTTGCGCTTCATCTCCATTGGGCCTCAACTCGGCCCCAGTGAATGATTGAATTATTACGTGGGGTGGCATTGTGGGTAGTAGGTACGTGAGCTGAGTACAACGCTAATCACTGTTTATGAGCCGAAAAGTGGTCCTGTTGGACTTAAATTAGTAATCTGTTTATTTATCATCATTCTGAAATTATGGTTCATAATTCTTTATTGAACACATTCATTTAAAAATATACATTTAGAGAAAACATATCTATCCCTAAAAAGAGCAAACCAAGGCATGACAGGAAAATTTATCAAGAATGTCTACCCTAGGCAGTGCACCATATCTAAATAATAATAAAATACACATAAGCAAATTAAAGATCTATAAAATACGGTAAATAAAATACATACTCGTGTATGTATTTTAACTACTAATAAGTAGCAATACATACATAAACCTGTACATATAGTTTCCATATAATAATAATATACATATTACAAATATCATAAAAGAGAGAGGAAGTGCTCTTTTACCCGGTTTTTGAAAGCGAAAAGAATGGGACTGTCTCTTATCGAACAAGGAAGTGCGTTCCACAGTCGGACCGCCTGCAACCTGAAGTAGTGCTCATATGCCTTGGAGTGGCTAAGAGTGAGACCGCGTGATATCTCCGTCGCCGATCTCCTGAAAAACTCAAAGCGATACCAAAGACAAATGTTATTATCCTTTATGATATTTTATAGCAGCTGTGCATAAGAGGTATGTACAAATGTACAATGTAGCTTCGCAATGTAATTCGATTATTTCTTTATTAGTACCTCCATTTTCAATGTATATTCTTCTTTTTCTTATAAAGTACGAAGAAGGCAGTACCTTTTCACCACTGGAGGTTATCAACAATTGGTAGCTTGGCTCTCCATGAGATGTGAAACTTATTGTAAAATTGCAAGCGGTATGATTACAACTCTGTTAGTTTTGACAACCTTTACACGAACACGTTCTTTTCAGGAAAATGTTTCATTCCATATTTTAACTTAGCTTCACAACACGATTTATTGTCTATTCCTAGACTTCCATAATTTCAACGCCATTGTATTAATAATTTGCCAATTATCTTTTGAGATTGAGGAAGGTTTGTTCTACAAATACCTACATACATAGTTCACGCTTTTCAATACACTTCTGGCATCGTGAGTTCTGAACTACTCTCCCGTCTAACCAACTTCAAACAAACTGGAATCAACTGGAATCTCGATTGAGCGAGCTGGGCGACGTGTTTGTATTAATAACTTTGTGGGATCGACGATTGGTGTTGATTTAAGTAACAGTGTTCCTTTGGCCTCTAAGTATTAGGTCGTATGTAGCATAGTACAATAATAATGTGTAAGTGATCACACTGAAGACCTACAAAAGTCAAAACAATCACGAAGATTCTTCAAATCGGGTTCAGGGTCAAATTATTGGAACCGTGTTTGCTCTATGGGTGTCTCTGCCATTGCATATGGGAAAAGGCATGACGGTTTCTTTGTTTTTATTATGTTTCCTGTTAGAAACACCTTCCTATGACGTAAACTTTACATAATATAGGGAGCGAAACAAAAAATATTGCGTTGTTTAGTTACCAACGTAATACAATTTAAATACTTATAGCTATATATATACGTATAAACGAGAATTAGAATGTTGTCGACGATGAAAATTATTTTACAAAAAAAAATACCCACACGGAAGTTTTTGCCAACTTATGTTGTTTCCCAATTTCTAACCGGCTAGGTCATTTATTTGCATTTCTATGTAAATAAACGCCTTTTGAATGCAATGAAGATATTTTTGACAGTAATACGGAATAAGGCTTAGAATAGATTCGGGGAAAACGCGATATGAACACGCAGTACAGTCAAGAAGAAGAAAGAAGTGGAATGGTATACGAAGACTGTACTTATCTTCGTTATCTCTTGAAAGACGTTAGCTATACCTAGAGAAAGTAATAAACTTGTGATTTTTCATATCGTTTTGTTTAAACTACGGAATTATTATCACCATAGCTGTGGCGTTGAGTTTAGCCCCTGTCATGCAAAATGGAATATTGGATAACTGGCTAAACGAGGACACGATTATGCCTCTGCCATCCCGTATTGGAAAACCCGTAACGCAATGTCATGTTACTTTTATTACTGTAGTTTATTAGTAACAGCACCGCAGCTTACTAAAACCGATAAAACGTTATTTATAACGATATTTTTCAATATACTCATCGCCCTCCCTGCTATAATGGCCAGTGTGGCCACCACTGGTGGGTCGAGGGTGAATTGGCGACATTATATCACTTTAAGTGGTTTGATCACAATGCACACTTGAAGCAATATATCACAACACTATCAAGGCTGCAAAAGGCGGACATGCACGTTAGAAGGAGACGAGCATAGCTACCGGTTTGATGGTTTTTTCCAAATTGATGCATTTCGAAATGTTTTGGTTATTTGCCCGACCCCCCCACTAACGCGCACTGTGTGTGGAATATAGCCCAATCTTACTTATATCCAGGTAGAGGCATGTGCCCCCCGGTGGGGACATTAATAGGCTACATTTATTAAGATTCTTATTATTTCATATAAACTGTTCTGAAAATACATGTCCTTGAATTAATTATTTTTCTGTTTTACACCATTTGCTTTCAATTAATCACTCAGCCAACAATCTCCAACCCAGTAGACCTCATCTTAATTACGCGATCTACGCCAGCCTCGAGATTTCCTCATCTAATGCTTGTCTCTTTGTTTGGTCAATTTTAATTTTAAATATATTTTTAGTTGTTAATAATGATATGTACTGCCAGTCCCCAAAATATGATCAGCTAATTAAAAGACAGCCTGTACAGCCACGATCATTATATTTACAGACTCCACACTAGCATACCCTGAGTCATGAGAAACAGAAAATGCGACATCACAATCATATGAAAATCTACTTTTGTACAATTACAACCGGGGTATCTGCTGCTTATTTCGAGTCAAGGATATAAGTATTAGGTATTTTTTTTAGAATTAAAAACTTAAATAACTGTTGAATTAAAACTTCAAACTGGAGGTAAGGCCTTAACCCAGAGAGTCTAAATATTAATTACAGATTACTTAGTGAACGTTTTTGTAGGTAAATTCAAATTTGGAATCGAATTAATGGTTCAATTAACCCAGGCATGTTCGTCCGGCGTACGGATGAAAACGCGTTATAGGTTTTCAATTTTATTACCATGGCATTAAGTTCAAAATCATATGCCTCACTTAACATTACGCGCTGGATGGGTTAAATGACTCTATTTTACGCTCGTCGCGACGTCTTACTTCAGCGTGAACGCATTAGAAAAAAATAAAACATAAATAATATATACAGGCACATAAATTGCTTCTGGCCCTACACTAGGATACCCTGTATCGTGGGAAAAAGAAACAGCGACGTCACACACAACTAAACATCGAAGACCTGTTTTTTTTCTATTTCCCTAGCGGGGGATTAAACCTCGGACCTCTCGCATGGTAGGCAGAGTCAAAAACCCCAGCAAATAATAGTTAGAATGCGGTAAATTTAACGCAATCGGGAATTTGCATCGTGAAAGATATCTAAGTATATTCGATCTAAATAAGTAATAGCGATCAATAAAGAATAACCCACAAGGCACTGCGGTCCCGAGAAAGTAATTTCACGAACTCCGCCCTCTTTAGTAAAAATATCTAGCGTTGCCTTAAAATGGGTTCCCTCACACCGCAAGTGATGTGAAATTTTTCAATAGACTCTTGCTTCACGTTTAAAAATGTCTCGAAGAATATAATAGGATAAAATATCCATTTATTTAATGTATCGGCACAAACACCCACAAATATAAAAGTAATACATAAAATAAAACTTAAGTATAGGCACGGGATAGTAAAAGTAAAAAATAACATTCAAAAGTACCAATTGGAAGCATTGCCACTGTAGCCAAATGTAAAAACTTGTCTTCTGTGAAAGTCGTAACTGGTGAGTCCCAATATCACAAAATCCTCGAGGATTTTCCCGAAATTACTCGACCAGCTGGTAGGCACAATACTTCTATACCTCATAACACTGCCCACCACATACGCACAACACCAGGCCCTCCAGTCTCTTTGCCACCCCGTAGTAGACTACGGAGTTACCTGATAAACTTAAAATCGCTTAAAAAATAATTCCGGATCATGTCGGCTAACGGCACTGTCAGGCCGTCAGAGAGTCCCTGGTCCTCGCCTCTGCAAGTGTCCCCGAAGAAGTGCAATGGATGGCGCCGCTGCGAGGATTATCTTAGCCTAATTGCTCGCACGGTGCCTGACAGGTGTCCGATTAGGCACATTCAAGATTTTGCGTACAACATTACCGGTTGTAAGGTATTTAGTACCCTTGACTTAGAAAAAGCTTATGATCAGATACCTGTCAGTCCCGACGATATTACAAAAAGCGCCATCACGACCGCCTTTGGGTTATACGAGTTCCCATTTATGACGTTTGGTCTGCGAAATGCGGGTCAAACATTTCAACGTCGACGAGCTTACCAGGGGCCTCGATTACATGTACTTTGACGATTTTCTTATTGATTTGAGTAGCGAAGTAGAGCACGCGGAGCACCTGCGACTAGTTTTCACTAGACTGAAACATTATGGCATGCTGGTAAACACAGCAAAGTGTGCCTTAGGGGCTCCAGAGGTAACATTCCTGGGGTACAGGATTTCAACCGATGGATGCAGACCCCTGGAGTCGAAGGTCCAGGCAATCATGGACTTCGCACCCCCAACCAACGTGAAGCAACTTTTAGAATTTTTAGCAAAGGTTTCTTCCAGGAGCAGCCCAAATATAAGCCTCATTGCATGCCCTATTGATAGGCTCCGTAAAGGGATCACAACCAATTTACCTCACAGGGGTCACTTTGGAAGCTTTCCAGGCCTCTAAAGAGAGCTTGTCGAAGGCGCACTGCGTCAGAAGGTTTCTGAAAAAACCCAAATGTTAATAAAAGTTAAATAGTGATCTGATCGAGGATGCATCTAACAAGAACAACAACAACAATTGAGCTAACAAGCAGGATAACACTTGGCATAATACGGTTTGACCAATTATGATCCCTGCGCCCTGTAAAAGATGGTGTCATATAATGAAGAGTTTCTGAAAGATTACATTTATCGACAGATCCTTGGCAATATTGACAAAGGAATTGGGCAACTCTTTTTCCTGGATGCTCCTGGTGGAACTGGAAAAACCTTCCTTATCAATTTGCTATTGGCAAAAGTAAGGAGTAATCGTGGCATTGTCTTAGCTGTCGCATGGTCAGGAATCGCAGCAACACTGTTGGAGGGAGGCAAGACAGCTCTCGCTGCCTTCAAGCTGTCGCTAAATCTTATTCATGTCGAAACTCTACTCTGCAACATTTCAAAGCAGAGTAATATGGTCCAAGTACTGCGCGATTGACACCTTATAGTTGGGGACGAAAGCACAATGGCGCACAAGGGGCGTTTAGAAGCACTAAACAGAACTCTTAAAAACATCAGAGGAAACAACAAAATGATGTATCGAGTCACCGTGTTGTTAGCTGGAGACTTCCGTCAGACTCTGCCGGTAGTGCCGAGGGGAACCCGAGCTGACGAAGTTAAAAGTAGCATTAAGGCGTCAAATTTCTACCTTAAGAAAAACATGCCGGTGCATTT
Organism: Argyresthia goedartella; assembly: GCA_949825045.1. Taxonomy (NCBI): domain Eukaryota; kingdom Metazoa; phylum Arthropoda; class Insecta; order Lepidoptera; family Argyresthiidae; genus Argyresthia; species Argyresthia goedartella. The sequence continues at coordinate 22,765,729 of OX463810.1, forward strand.
GAAGGGTGATGTTTGCACTGGATAATTCAACGATCTCCTCCTTAAAATAGTAAATGAAGAATATCTGGAAAGTGAAGGCAAGATTACAATTCCAACAAATCTAGCCTCAACTGTGTCAACAACAACAACAGTTGTATGTGTTGACGACCTAATAGATCCAGATGTCCACAACCTACACAGAAAATCCATGAAGTGGCTGTGCGAACCTGTGATTTTGACTCCTAAAAACGATCAGGCTTGACTCATTAACGACATTTTGTTGAAGTCAGTCGAAGGTGCAGAATACCAGTAAAAGTCTGTAGATACTGTAGTAGTATTAGAATATCCTGTAGAGTTCCTAAATGCGTTCAACCCACCTGGTCTACCATCTCACACACTTATCCTCAAAGTGGGTTTTCCAGTAATGTTATTGCGAAATCTCAATCCACCCAAATTGTGTAATGGGACCAGGGTACGCGTGAAAGCCTTACATAAAAACATGGTAGAGTTTAAAAGACTACAGTTCCCTCTTAAGGTCTGTTTCGCAATGACGATTAATAAGTCTCAGGGTCAGTCACTGAAAACAGCAGGAATTGATCTTAGGGGAGACTGATTTTCGCACGGCCAGTTGTACGTGGCCTGCTCAAGAGTGAGCTCACCTAGGAGCCTGGTCGTATTAACATCTGAGGGCAGAACCTCTAATGTAGTATATAAAGAGGTACTTCAAGCATAAAAATCAAAAAGAAAAAGTGTCAACAACTGTGAAAAGCATCCTAGAATTTTTATCCTCAGTTTTCAAAATTTACAATTGGTTCGAAATATATTGACTACAAAAAAACTTAAATAATGCGGGCGAAGCCGCGGGCAAAAGCTAGTATTATGAATAACAGATGTTTGTAGTGCATTCTTTTACAAATTGCTCTTATTTCTTTGGAGTGTAAAAGAAAATGGGAGAAATAATATTAACAACATTATTCTTGTCGAGATTATCTAGCGCTATCAGCCCTCTGCTATTTTCCCGACCTTTGAAAAGGCGCTGTTATTGCAATTCACTTGTGTTGAAAATACATGCTTTGGAAACATTGTTCTCTCTGTATTTGCTTGGAAAAACAAGCATCAATAACATTCTTGTCCCGTACCCCAAACTAGGATTATTTATACCACAGGATCAAGAAAAACTTATAACATCAATGAATGCATGAAATATCTATTTTTTTCAATGTATTTATGAGTGAATTGGTGTATTTAAAGCAAGGATAAGTGGGTAAAAACTAAAGTTTCACTAAGCTTGAGGTGGCATATTAGGCCGAAACAGACAATCCTAAACCCTTTACTGCATACTAACCCATATATGGTTTCATAGGTTTTGAACTTTATTTCCAAGCATTAAGGTTGAAAATTGCGATCAATTTCGGGTCAGGTCATGCATAAAGGGTTGTAAGTTAAGCAAAATAATAAGGATGCGGCTTGTTTTGAGCTTGTTAATGATGAGTGTCAGCATGCATTCACTAACGTTTAAGGGCGATTTTTGGCATATATCGTGATTAATTGCACAAAAGATAGTTATTGTTTTGAAACGATTTTTTTTTCTCAAACATGCGCGGATTTTCGTTGAATTAAAAGTATTTTTTTTTGTTGAGAGCTTTTCTCGATTTTCCCCTTGGGAGGGGGGGGGAGTTATGACGTCATTAATTTTTGTATGGGTTTTATTAAAGGGCTTCATGAGCCGGTTCTAACAATATACTACACCATAACCTTTCGGCCGCCTGTTTTCTAAAAACCCAAGAAATCTTTTCAAAACATACCAAGTTTGGACTCCTCGAAGTAGGAGATGGATTAGTAAAAAAAGAGGATTTATACAGACCATGACAGTGAGTGAAATAGACTATTACTATTTTCGTGAAAATTCAATAGATTGTATTTTAAATTGCAAAATGTAGTTTAAAAACTTATTGGTGCGGCTACTTTACTACTCGATTTTGTTTAAATCTAAAATACTTACCTAAAAGATGGGTTCAGAGTCTCCCCTGTTAGCGAGGTCTACTGCCCACAGGGCTACTAGTATCTTTATTTAGAATAGGATTTTGTTTGTTGTCATTAAGACATTGGTTTTAATTTGGGTTTAAAATTTGAGGTAAATTCAGATACTCTTACCGCCTCGTGTCCTTCAGACACGGATTTGGGCCGATGCAAGAATGGAAGGAGAGTGTTGAGCTTTGTTGGGCAAAGCTGCAAGATAGTTTGCGGAAAATGTCAGAGTTTCAGATATTAAGTCAATATTTCTATGATGCTGAGATGATTGAGTAAGGTGTGCACGGTTTAGTTGGTTGGGTCTTGCCAAAGGCCATATTACTATATTTATTGTTTGACTCTGTAAAGTGATTCTTGAAGAGCACGGTTGTGATTGTGATCTTTGGAGAGGATGAACATGTTGGTGAGCTTACAGCACGAATGTGACACTTACTATCGTCTCAATTTCTATTCTTGTGGTTATCTTGGTTGACCGGGCGTGCGTGACGTCCAGTTTCAAGATTGGTAAAAGTGTCTTTGTCCGACAGTCTCTTCTTGCCTTTATGTCGCATTTTTCAGCCGATTTTGTAAGGCACACAAGTTTCTTGTTTTTTTTTTATGATAGCGATTTTTTTATTGTGGTAATTAGGGGGATGTTTGCTGTGGCGTCGTTTGTCGACGGATTTCAATCGGACCTGAGAGGTGCACTAGAGACTTCATTTTGCACAGGATATTGCAAGGAAAATGCAAAAGGGGAGAGGAATGGAAGTTGCTTCGGGATATTTTCGACCCCCCTGTAGATAAAGCTAGATGCCTGAACTATGTGTGATGGATAGGCTACAATTTGAATTGGAAAATTGACAAAATTCAGTCAATTTTGAACCAATAAATAGAATGGTAACGACAAACGTTTACGTTCCGTCATTTGGCAATGGCTGACTCATCATCGATCAACAAAATTCTAATGTAAATCTAGCAGAGCCACAAGCTTGATGTTCTAAACAAGTGAGGTCTACTGTTCTCGCGGGGCCACTGGTCGATGTTGTTGGAGATGATAAACAGGCCTTGTTTGTTTGGTGGTATTGGATACTCTGTTCATTGGCTATAATATTTTGGTTAATTTGGCTATTAGAATATCAGTTTTATGCGGTGAATAAATGATGGTTCGACTTTGAAACTGAAATTAACTTGGGCCTTAAAGACTGAATAGATCTTTATCAATGAGTGGTGATCAATTTACTGTGGTTTAGTGAGGCATAGCCGAACGGATACTGTGCTGTTTTTTTATTGTTGCAGGATAATGCACAACTCACACGAAAAGAACATGATGGCTGTGTTGCAGTTTCACCAGATGCCTTTGTCGGGCAAACCTAATCGTAACCTTATTTGTTCTTTTTATTTTGCCAAGCGACTTGGCAGTAATCAAGCTTGTGGCTCTGCTAGATTTACATTAGAATTTTGTTGATCGATGATGAGTCAGCCATTGCCAAATGACGGAACGTAAACGTTTGTCGTTACCATTCTATTTATTGGTTCAAAATTGACTGAATTTTGGCAATTTTCCAATTCAATTTGTTCTTGGTTTACTTAGTAATTTGTTAGTTAACTCACAAAGTCAATTGATCTTCAATGTGATATTTGGTGAATTAAGTAAAATAGCATACATCCTAGTCGAGTGTCACTTTCGACTAGGCACACACAATATAGTATTTTGAAATGTTTGAATACCTTATATCTTGTGGTACAGAGATGAGATTGGATTCCGTTGGTACGGAGATTTTGGGGTTGGATTCCGTTGGTACGGATATGTTGGGGTTGGATTCCGTTGGTACGGACATGTTAGGGTTGGCCACGGGTTGGCACCGTTGCGACGAAGGCATTGCATCTGTGGGCACAGATGACACAAAATATTCCATAGGTACAGACACGGTAGGGTTGGGCTGCACTAGTAAAAAATTTCGTGGGCACGGACACCTTAGGCTGGGCTTCGGGGATGAAAAGAATCCGTGGGCATGGACAAGACTAAAAGATTCCGTAGGTACGGACACGGTAGGGTGGGGCTACACTAGTAAAATATTCCGTGGGCACGGACACCTTAGGCTGGGCTTCGAGGATGAAAAGAATCCGTGAGAATATTTTAGTGAGAGAAATTGATTATTTGAATACTTTTCTAAATTGTGTGTACTTGGTAGACAGTACAGTACAGTACAGTAAAACTATTGTGAAAAATCGAGATACTACTTAAGAGTCAGGATGATTGAGCGAAATGTAGTTGTTGTTTCACAGATAACACAGTCGTGGAAAACAGAAGTGGACGACTGTAGTGTCAGGTTGGCCGTGTCGTAGTGTACGAATTGAGATATAGCTATAGCGTAAGGTAGTAGAGATAAGTACGGTGACACAAGCGATACATGCATTCGCTTAGGTTGAGCCAATAATTCGCAGGTTAGGTGTGCATGCTATAAAAAGGGCGTGCGCGCCAGTCAGCGAGTCAGTTTAGGCGGGGTCAGTCGATTTGGGGGGGTCAATCGACCGGCGGGGTCAGTCGACTCAATGGAAAGCAGTTATTGAAACCGAGCTGTTCTAAATCGGTTTCACCTTTCAGTTGTGCCTCCGGGTCTATGCTTGCGAACAAGACGAACACGATGAATCAGCGAGTCAGTCTATAACGAGCAGTCGTACGGAGCGCACCTCCTCCCACATTATTGGACTAGCCAGTCCCCGTGACTATGTGGTTATTATGTATCTAGTACTCCCCGTGTTCAGTGTGATTGCTCTGTAACTAGTGCTCCCAGTGTCAAGTGTCATTATTCTGTGAATAGTACATGATTCGTGCCCTAAAGTTAATAAACTTTGTTATAACGAAGCTGTTGTCTCCAATACTCGAGTACCCATCACACCCATCCTCGGGACGCCATAAGCCAACGGTCCTGACCCTTCTGCGACATATATTATAATAAGAATGACCAATTATTAATATTGTAATGGCAAATAACTAAGCATAGCACTAAATACCCGCAATTAAAGATCTTTTCCGATAATATTGGGAGAGTTCAGTTCAGTTCACCGATTATAATAATCTCTTGTATGGATACTGCTTTTGATTTTTAAAAACCCGTATGTTTTATTATTTGTTGTCATAGCGGCAATACGCGACACCCTCTGTGAAATTTTCAGCTCTACCTCTTTCGGTTGATTCAGTTGAGCCCGGTGACAGACGGGCAGACGGACGGACGGACGGACAGCGGAGGCTTATTAATAGGGTCCCGTTTGGCACCCTACGGGTATGGACCCTAAAAAAGGAGGTTGCCAGAAATGTTACCATGAAAGTGCAGACTTATTTGAATTCCGAACATAAAGCACGCCAGAAATGTAAGTATGAAAGTGTCGTTATATTTAAATTTCGAACATGAATTGAATATGCACAGACATCAAAAATCGGGCCATCTTGAATACCACCGAAGTAACATAACGCCACTTTTCCGTTATAGGTTTTAAATTTTATTACCATGGCGTAAGGTTAAAATCGTGAACCGTCCGAACTACCCTCAGTTTTTGAGAGTTTAAACTCACAAGGCCATATCTTTGAGATAGAATCATATAGTGAAAAAAAATAGCGGGAAAATTATTAAAAAAATTAAAAATAATGTGTTCAGAACAATTTATTTTATTGAATAATTTATAATGAGTTCTAATGAGAGTGAAATGGAGAATGAATGTACGCGCCAAATTTAAGGGCGGAAGCCAAATTGTTCATGTAAAAATTGTTACCAAATAAGTCTAGGGAATGGTTAACAAAAGCTTACGAGAATCTCATGTCCTGGAAAATTGAAAAAGGTTTTTTTTAATATAATTTTCATTTATTTCCTTGTATTTATTTCAGAAAACCTCCACACAAGCCTCTGAAGAAACGGCAAATTGCCTCACACGTATTATGAGTTAATACTCGTCCTGCAATTGCCGACTTTCACCGCCACGGCAGAAATGTACTATATAAAGTAAAAATAAAAATATTTCCGCTGTTTATCAGTAATAAGTGTAATAAAATAGATTAATAAATAATACAACTAGCTATAGAATATGTACCTATTTAAAGGCATATGCTGGAATGAATATTACGTAGTTATTTATTTGAAATGTATCGCTATAAAATCTTTATAGTGTTTGTAAAACAATCACTTTTAGTATGTATCTTGATTCGTTTCTGCACAAAAACAACTTTTACCTAGCCATTACATACCTTTGAAATACGTTTTATATATTTGTATAACAACCTCTATTTTATTAATCTTAAACATAAACAGTTTTCGAAATAATATAAAATTTTGTGAAAATACAAACTGTGTTTTTTTAAATTAATAACTGGCCAAGTGCGTGTCCGTAGTAAATTTAGAATATAAGCCAAAAAATGAAATTAGGAAGGTACTCACTCACTTACACCTGATACACCTAGCCAAAATATCACTATCATTCTGCAATATCAACTGCTTATTTTATTTTGTTTCAAATCAACTTTCGTTGAAAGTAATTATTGAGATACACAATATATATTTTTTTTGATTTTTCACTCTGTGACTTTTAAAGTTAAAGGGGGAAGGGGACACATTTTTTTCTACTTTGGAAGGGTCTGTTAGAATATAAGCCAAAAAATGAAATTAGGACGGTACTCACTCACTTAAACCTGATACACCTAGCCAAAATATCACTATCATTCTTTACCAGCAAATAATTACTTTGCTCTTCATGTTTGTATGAATGACAAAGTTATATTTACGGTTTTTAATAAATGCTTTATTTCTTAAAAACTGCTTATTTTATTTTGTTTCAAATCAACTTTCGTTGAAAGTAATTATTGAGATACACAACATATTTTTTTTTTTGATTTTTCACTGTGTGACTTTTAAAGTTAGAGGGGGAAGGGGACACATTTTTTTCTACTTTGGAAGGGTCTGTTTCTTTAACGATTTACTTTGAGTAAAAAATGGTTTCAGGAACCTAAACGTCATTTTTAAAGACCCATTTATAAACCCACCACACATTTTCATGAAAAAAATATTTTTTGGTTTCAGTTCGTAGGAATATAAAAGTAAGATAAAGGTGAAATTCTAGGTTCCGCCGTCGGGGTGCCCAGCCTTAACTGGATATATATATGTATATATATATATACACAGTCAGGTCATAAGTTCTGTCACACAATAAAAACTTTTGAATTTAGAACGCTGGCCACAAAAAAGTTTATTGAATTCGAATTTAGAATTTTTCGTGAAAATAAAAATGTGTACTTTTTAGAATTTTCCTCATTTTTAAATATGGAGTGGACACTTAAAGAAGACCGTGTCGCAGTTATTGCGTTGCATCGTTGTGGTTACGCGCCAATTCAGATTTTCGACTTACTGAAAAATTTGAATATAACCAAAAGATTCGTTTATCGTACCATAAAACGATACAATGAAGTCTCTAGTGTAGATGACAGGTCAAGAAGTGGTCGCCCTCGCTCTGTTAGGACTCCAGCAGTGATAAAAGCTGTGAAGGCGCTAATTCAAAGAAATCCCATACGTAAGCAGAAACTGTTGGCCCTTCAGATGGGGTTAAGCAGGACCACGGTGAAAAGGGTATTAAATGAAGACTTAGGGCTTAGGGCATATCGAAGAAAAACAGGACAGCGTTTGGACGCTCGTTTAATGGACCTGAGACTGAAGAGATGCCGCGCTTTGTTGAAGCGGTACGCGGGAAAAAAGCATCGGTAAATTCCTTTTTCGGATGAAAAAATTTTCACCGTGGAAGAGAGCTACAACAAACAAAATGATAAGGTGTACGCACACAGCAGTGAAGAAGCGAGCAACCGTATTCCGCGTGTCCAACGAGGTCATTTTCCATCCTCGCTCATGGTTTGGTTGGGAGTCTCTTATTGGGGCTTAACTGAGGTACATTTTTGTGAGAAAGGCGTAAAAACGAATGCAGTTGTGTATCAAAATACAGTCCTCAAGAACCTTGTGGAACTTGTTTCTCATACCATGTTTAATAACAGGCACTGGGTATTCCAACAAGATTCTGCGCCAGCTCATAGAGCGAAAAGCACACAAGACTGGCTGGCGGCGCGTGAAATCGACTTCATCCGGCACGAAGACTGGCCCTCCTCCAGTTCAGATTTGAGTCCGTTAGATTACAAGATATGGCAACACTTGGAGCAAAAGGCCTGCTCAAAGCCTCATCCTGATTTGGAGTCACTCAAGGCATCCTTGATTAAGGCAGCCGCTGATATTGACATGGACTTCGTTCGTGCTGCGATAGACGACTGGCCGCGCAGAATAAAGGCCTGTATTCAAAATCGCGGGGCTCATTTTGAATAAACTTTATTACCATAAGAATCTATGTTTTATTAAGTTCATTTTGCTATATAAATGTTTACATAAATAATAAACATGTCTAAATTATTTCATATTGCACATGTGACAGAACTTATGATCTGACTATGTATATACTAACAGTTTTGAAAATCTTACGGTGATATATTTATCCGGATATAATATAATATTATGTTAACAACAATTCAGTCTTCTGCTGTTTTTTAATTTTACTAACCGACTTAAAAAGGAGGTTGTTAATTCTAGATGTAAAAATACAATATTATTGCAATGGCAAAATATTGAAATATGTTCTTCTATTAGAACTTTTATCGGTGTATGTATGTTTGTGTGTTTGTGTGTTTATTCACGTTATTATCTTATGAATTGGAAAAAACTATGAATTGGATTGTGACCATGAAATTGTATTGGCTTACATTTACTTGAACTTAGGGTACTGTGTAATTATCATTAAAATTGGTTTAGTAGTTTTTGGTCGGTACTATTACGCATTTTTGTAGTGAACTGGCTTATTTATACAAGCTGGGTAGCAAAGGGACAATGTAAAACCAGGAACCAGTCCAAGTTTCATTAAAATTGGTTCAGTACTTTACAAGTAAAGAAAAACATGACAGAAAAAGAACAGCTGGAATAACTTAACACATTGGCGCTATTAAACATCGACGCTATTAAACCTTTCTGAAGTTGAAAACATTATAGGAGTACCACAAAGTCGGGGAAGTTGGGAGGATTCCCACCATTAAAAGACTCTGCATTAAAGTATTTCCTTAAAACTAAAAATAACGTAATAAAAAAGTTATTAAAAAAATAAGTCGACTTCAAAGTGAAATTAACTCCAAATTATAATTGTTTACATATACACGCAATTAATTACTTAGACAAATCCAAACGTTTAAATTATTGAAATTAGGGATAATATGTCAAATCAAATCAAATCAAAAATCATTTATTTCCATAGGATGTTGTTACATCACTTAGATCCGTCATTACATTTTTTTGGGTGAGTTCACTAACCCAATGGCGGAATCTGTGGAGAAGAGCTCACCGAAGAAACTCCACAGTCGTCGCATCTTTTGCGTTTCCTTTTTTAAATAAAATATTGTCAAATTATAAAATGAATGCTAATTATATATCGAAACAGCCTGTTACTCAAACAATCTATTCCCATGGACATCTGTCCTCTAAGTAATCAGATATCCTGTAGTAACCTTTTTTATACAATTTCTGTTTTATTATTATTTTAAACTTGTCTAAAGGTGAGTTTTTAATATCAGTAGGGACCTTATTGTAATAGCGTATACAATTGCCTTTAAAAGAATTACTAATTTTATGTAGTCGGCTTACATAAGCAACCAACTTGTCTTTATTTCTAGTATTAAAATTGTGTATATCACTGTACTTCTGAAAATTAGTTATATTTCTTTTTACATACACAAGATTGTCATAGATATATTGAGACACAAATGTCAGAATATTGATTTCTTTAAACTTTTCCCTCAGTGACACTCTAGGCCCTAATCTATAAATTGCACGAACAGCCCGTTTCTGCAGAATAAATATACTATTAGCATTCGCAGCGTGACCCCACAATAAAATACCATAGGTCATTAGACTATGAAAGTAACTAAAGTAGACTAGTCTAGCGGTGTCTACGTCGGTAAGAGCTCTAATTTTTTTAACTGCGAACGCTGCCAAACTCAGTCTGTTGGACAATTTATTTATATGAGGATCCCATTGTAGTTTGGCGTCTAAAGTAATGCCCAAAAAGTCAGTGGACTGCACAAGGTCCAATCTCTGTCCTTTTATAAATATGTCTATAGTTACCGGGTTCACATTGGGTAACACGAATTTAATACATTTAGTTTTCTTTTCATTAAGTAATAAATTGTTAACAGTAAACCAGTTCACTATACTAGAGATAGCATTGTTTACCTCGTCATAATTTGATTGCTGTCTTTTAACTTTAAATATCAAAGAAGTATCATCGGCAAACAATACTAACCCATGTTTTGCTTTAACAAGGTAAGGTAAATCATTAATATATACTAAAAACAAGAAAGGACCAAGAATTGAACCTTGCGGTACGCCCATACTTATTGAAGACCCAGGTGATCTTTTCCCATTAACATCGACCATCTGAACCCTATCTGTTAGATATGACTCCAGAAGGCCAAGTGCCTGATCTTTTACACCATAATGGCGTAACTTCCTGACAAGAGTGTCATGATGGACGCAATCAAAAGCCTTGGATAGATCGCAGAAGACACCTATTGCATCCATTGCGTCTTCCCAGGCATCAAAAATATTGTCGATTAGTTCAACACCAGCATCGGCTGTTGAACGACCCTTTGTGAAACCAAACTGAGCAATATGAATTAAATTATTGAGATAAAAATGACTTTGCAATTGATTAAGTATGAGTTTTTCAAATATTTTGCTAAGCGTTGGTAGTATCGATATGGGTCTAAAATTAGTGGGGTCTGATGTACTACCAGCTTTGAATAAAGGTATAACTTTACTTAGTTTCATCAAGTCAGGAAACACACCACTATCTATACATTGATTAAATATACAACAAAGGTGAGGTGCAATACAATCTACAATGGAACTAATAATTTTTACTGATAGACCATGGGCGTCAACTGTCTTTTTCATTTCCAGGGATTTAAACGCTTTTACAATGTCTTCATTATTTACGTGCCTAAATTTAAAATCTGTTTTACATTCCTCAAAGTTTTGTTCAAGTATAGATTCAGCAGCAGCGGGAGATGAATTTAAAGACTTGGTTGTTGAAACTGGAATGTCCGTAAAGAAATTTTCGAAAGCTTTTGCTACTTCTAGGTCTGTACTTAGCAATTGATTATCTATCTTAAGCTTGAAGTTATTATGTGTAGCTTTGGCATTTCCAGTCTCTCTGTTTATAATTTGCCAATATGAGGTAAGTGCCTATGTATTAGAAAAAAAAAATACTTCTATACACAGTTTGTCCCTGATCCCTAATTTGTTTTGTAGCTGTAAGTTTGAAATTGTTAAGGTAGGTAGTTAATAGCGTGTATTTGTGAAAATATTATTTCTTAATTAATTTAACGTGTAAATGTCACATTAAAGTTGACTTACAGCCAGTTACAGAAAGGATCTTTAAATTGTTAAGCCCCGCAATACGCTTATGGGCGTAACGCCTAGGCGTGTGAACTGCTATAAACATTATATACTCAGAAATAAGGGAAGAGAGTTTCTGTACCTAGTAGTTCGTTTTTTTTTAATTATTTTTTAAATTTATACTGCTATATATTACTCAAGCCTTTGAAATCCCAATAAAATATGACTTGTATTGTTTGAAATCCCCTCTGTTTTTTGATAATTATAACAAATATAAATTGTTGTTGTCCGGTTGCATTTGCTTCGATCGAAAATCATAATCGTAGCAGCTATGACGCCGTAGCAGCTACGAGATACCGTAGCAGCAACTATTGTGTATCGTTTGACTACGAAAACGGCGAAGCTAGCCCACAAAATGGATTGAATTTCTCTAAAAGAATAATTATGTCCACAAAGCAAATTAAATTGAAATAAAAATATATATGATTATGATGCTGAAATCGTTGTGTGTTCATTGACTACGAAATCGACCTCATCATAGTTTATTATTTGTTTGCTTGAAGACACCAATTACGACGATGTCTTTTTAAAACCGTTTAATAGGTTTTTCTCAAAAATAGTATAAAATGTTCCCATAACATCTATGAAGATAGTATCCGAAAGTGACTTACACTGGACCATTTTCAGAAGGTCCAGGAAAATGCAAAAGGGGTTACCACAACGTCTAATGTCGATTCAGATTAGGAACCTAATTTTAACCGCAAAATTACCGTGAACAAGACAAGTCTTGATATTAGTTAGGTTTATAAAACCCATTATGGCGAATTGGAATGGAAATGGTTGCCATGGTGATGTTCTTGTTTTAACCTAATTTGAATCGGAAAAAGATTGTAGTAACCCCCCAGTAAGTAAGTATGAAATCCCATTACATAATTATCATAATATTTAAATATAGAACCATATTTTTTTCAAAAATAAGCCAAGGAGGTTATTGGCAGTTAAGGGCCTTTAATAAAAAGGAGGTACCATAGAGATTGAAGTGTGCGAATTGCGTTAATTCTCATGCTCTCTCTCTCAGTTTATTCGTGTTTTTTACTATTTTGATACTAACAAAAGAAAAAGAAGAATAAAATAAAATATTCACAATAAACATAAATGGTTTTATTTTAAAGAAAAGCACTATATGCGCTTGAACCTTAAGTGCCATCCTGGCCTCGCCTTCGGATTGGCCGGCTAAATCTTACTCGTCCAGGATGGCTTACTCACTGGTCTCTGCAGTAATGTACTATTACACAAAAAATTGACAACCTTCTTTCCGCAAAGTAAAACCTGCCGCGCTACTTGAATAGACACCAGCAAAGTTGTATGGAAATTCATTGCTGGTGAGTTTTATTCACCATTTTTTATTCAATTGTTTGTTTAATTGGTCCTCAATTACCGCTAACCACGCTAAGATGCCCTCGAGGTTAGCTTTGGTACGATCTCAGCCTTGGTTATCATAGCAGCATTTGCTGTCCGCGCTATAAAGGCCTCGACCTTCGGTCGCGGCCTTTATTCCAGCTTGTCTTTATAAGGCTGCAATGCTGACCGCGCTGTGTAGGCCCGGACCTGCGCCACGCTGTGTTTTCGACCACCAACAGTGTTGCCAGCAACGCACTCATTATATACCATGGCAGTACATTTAATAAAAATATTTTTATTGTATAAGTACATTATATCGTGTGTGTAATATATGCATAAAAGCGTCAATACTGAGCGAAGAACTAAACTGACAGCTTGAAATCCTATAGCTGTTTTTGCCACAAGCTCAATCAAGTTTATATTTTCAAAATCTTTATCTTAATACGTTAAGTACGTCTTAGTTTCTTTGTGACGTATTGGAATCGGCCATTAGAGAAGATAATCAAATAAAAAGTGACGAGATATTCGCCGTCGGGAGTGCACAGATGTACAGAAGAAATTCAATGCTCAATACACACGACTTCAGAAGTCTCAACCAATTATCTCCAATGCTACCCAGAGTCCCAAAGATCACTTACAGTCCAAACCACTTGACACCAAACCACTTCCGCGGTCTACGGACTATTGCTGTGGCAATTGCTTGGGTATACATGTGGAAGGCAGACTGGATGATTCATCCGTTCGTAAAATTAAATGGCGGCGGTCATTTAGAAGGGTAAATGAAGAAATCTCATAGCGAACAGGTGTGGTAGGGTAGTCCGACATAAATAGGATAAAAAACGGCCAAGTGCGAGTCGGACTCGCGCACGAAGGGTTCCGTACCGTTATCTATTAAAACGGCAAAAAAACACGTTTGTTGTATGGGAGCCCCCTTTAAATATTTGTTTTATTTTATTATATTTATTATTTTTAAAGTGAATATATAACTAAATATTCTGTGAATATTCCAAGCGTCTACCTGTTGCCGTTATCAATATCGAGCAAAACGAGAAAAAAAACGTTTGTTGTATGGGAGTCGCCTTAAATATGTATTTTATTCTGTTTTTTAGTATTTGTTGTTAGCGCGGACACAGAAATACATCGTTTGTGAAAATTTCATTTGTCTTACTATCACGGTTCATGAGATACAGCCTGGTGACGGACGGACGGACGGACAGCGGAGGATTAGAAATAGGGTCCCGTTTGGCATCCTTCGGGTATGGAACCCTAAAAGAGACTATGTATCATAGTCAAATCATCATCATCACATTCATCCCACACCGACCCACTGCTGGGCCACAGAATAAGTAATATTCGTAGTACCTAGAAGGGCATAGAGCGCCAATCCTTACGGTCCAACCGTATTCAGTGAGATCCCGTCGACATGATGATATTGTTAAGCAACGATCAAGAATACTAAAAGCCTTATTTTGGCATTCTATAAAATGTCGCGACATTTTGAAGTACAACCAACGTCGGCCGTCTAGTAAACGGCCGAATCATTCAACATGCCTGCGACGTACCTACACTACCATCGAAATATAGTTGACGTTGGTTAAACTGTGTATTCGCGGGTTTAAATTGAAACATGTCGTGAGTTAATTGCGTCCAGGTTCGGGGACTAGGCTGGTAGGGATTAAGCCCTACCCTACTCTGACCCCAGGAGGTTTTCCCGCGCTCTGGGACCGAGGCGAAATATTACGAAGCTGCGGCAATAATAATATTAGTCTCGCGTTGGATTGGACAATTTCATGTTGGACGTTGCGGTGCGGAAGGGTTGTTGTACTTGTGTTCGGCCTACGCACTCTTGTATATACATAGTTATGATCGGTTAATCTATGGGTAACTCGGTAACTACGTCATGTGTAAAATAAAATAAACTTTACTAAAATGTAACAATTAAGTTTCATTCCTGATAATAGTGAATTATGGAATGAAAATCGTGCAGAAAAAAGAAGATTTCAAGATAAACCGCATTGCAAAAAATATTAAACAGAGTTTTACCTCAAAACAAACGTCAAATCCCATACACCGTTGTTTTGAACAAGTTTTGAACAGTAGTTATTTTTTTGTGGTAAGGCCCTAAAAGTTTACAAGGCTCTACATCTACACTCTATTTGTCTTATTCATCTGACTAGATTCAATAATAAAAGCAGTATATAAAAGAATCAACATAGTTTGAAGCTGGTCACACAATACTATGTAAAGAGTATATATTGCCACATGAAAACGGTTCGAACATTGAATGTGTGCAAAGTGATGTGCCGCAGGGATCCGACGAATTTAGCATTTTGTGCAGATTAGTGAGCAGTTATACCCGAACACTGCCACATTTTGTTCAAACTTCTAGGATTCAAATAGCTAGTAAATGAGTGCTTACAAAGAAGGGTAGATAGAAAAATCAAAAGCAGAAAGTTTGACTTCAGTACTTTGTTAGGAGATAAACATACTTAAAAGTCCTGAACCCTCTGAGATGAGCCCTGGGAAAGGAGGGCACAAATATTTATCCCTTTTTATATTTACATCTCAAAAACGTAGAATCATATGAAATTTTGGTGTACCACATAATTAAAGCAGATACAATTTTCTACAACTTTGATGTGTTATATACATTTTTTACCTTTTCCCAATGGTTGTCTAGGATTATAAGATCGAGATTTAAGAAAAAAACAAATCCCATGATAAACTTGCATACATTGAAAAAGGCAAGCCATAGTAAAAGCGCGATTGCCAAGTCATGGTATTAATTACAGATGTTTAATATTGATCACTATGAAAAGTTGTTAGGTAACTAACTATGAAATAGTTGATGACTAAAGTGGATGGAAATATGCTCCTATAGATAAGTAGATGGTACTGATTAAGCTAACCTAGTTGGTTTTATATAAGATCTCACAACTTTTTACGGTCGAATAATCTGCCCTGCGGAACTACTGCTTGCCCTTTTGATATGTATGCATGTTTTTGGTGGGATCTCATTTCTTTTTGTAAGTTGTTGTCAATTCTTTGGGGTATTTATTGTGCATGTCTATGCATGCGTATTTATTATTCAATAATAAAAATTGATCTAGGCCCCAAACCAGGATTTCCTGTATCTTGGGTACTAGACAACGATATACATACTTATATAGATAAATAAATAAATATATAAATAAATAAACTTAGATAAATAAACAACCATAATTACGGTACAAGCGAACGTTCTCATCAAACAAATATTTTTCCCGACCGGGACTCGAACCGTTGGCTTCGTAGGCCCTGCCTTTGAAGCCAAGGGTTCGATTCGAGCCTCTGCCGACTCGACCATTCGGGTCGTCAAAGGGATACTTCAGTATATCAGTTATATTTTATATTCTATCTACCCATACGTCTACCTTTGCCTCCTCAAAAATCAACCTATTTCATCCTCACTTGGTTTGCTGAAAGAAGATATATCTCTCTTCTTATAGAGATTAACATCACAGATAAGTTCGCTTTAACCTTTTTATGTTATAACTTTTTACAATAGGTACTTTATTTTTGTGCAGTAAAGAAATTATGAATTTTTATCACGAAGGTACACTTTATAATGAACTCCTCAAAGACTTCGTGAATATTTCACCAGTTTCCCAGGATTATCATAAGTGAAAAAAATAAGCCTTCCTTTTACTTTATATCCACTCAACCATCAACAGGTGATTGATTATTTTTCATAAGTTTTGAACTTTATTTGGCAATAAAGTTCTTGGCAGAAATAAGGTTGAAAATCACGGGCCATTTTTTGATCTACCCACAGACGAGTGGCTATAATGGTGGATCAGCGTTGATGTGATGGTCTCCACGCTTGTCACGTGTAGAAAGTTGCATCCCAATGCGGTACCACATAGTCATCGGTAGCACAACTAATTGCGTAAGAATAACTCAAAATTTCTTCAAATAGGCTATCAATAACGTACCTCTATCCATTATTTATCTACATATCTCTCTATTTCGGTAGTAAACTCTACGAAAACTTGTATTATCTACAATAATAACTTTGTGATGTAATCGCTTACAAATTGTACAGGAATACAAAGTTACTTGCTTGTGAAATATCTCTAAATCGGGACTGAAATTGCGAAATGTTTGAGCTTTTTCTAGAATTACTAGTCGTGTTCAAAATATTAATCTTGTAAGTGTAGTAAGTGACAAAATTAAGGAAATTTGATTTGCCGTGGTTTTAAATCTACTAGTTCTAATCAAATATCATTTGGAAATATATCTAGTTATATTGTGTTTAATTGGTCATAGAAAATTCAGGCTTCTAGTTTTATCCACAAACACGTTATAGGGGGTTCGGAAATGCCTTGAATAGCTTTAAGAAAAATGGGACCTTCTTTCTGCTAACCTAGGACTCACCTCATAGGGATCAGGAATGTTAGTATGTTTGTCGCTTAAATAGCCCGTTCTGAAGTCAAACTTCTGCTTTCGACTTTTTCATCTACAATCATTCGTTGACTAGTCTAAAAGTACCTAACTAGTGGCCCTGTGGGCAACAGACCTCGCTAATAGGGGGGACTGTAAACCAATTTATAGGTAAGTATTTTGGATGCAATCAAAATCAAGCAGTAAAGTGCCCGCACCAATAACTTTGTAAACTACATTTTGCTATTTAAAATACAAACTATTGACTTTCACGAAAATAGATAAAGTCTATTTCACTCACTCTCATCACTCTCTCACTCACCTCTTTACTAATCCGTCTCCTACTTCTAGGAGTCCAAACTTGGTATGTTTTGAAAATATTTCTTGGATTTTTAGAAAACAGGCGGCCGAATGGTAATGGTGTATATTTTTAGAACAGGCTCATGAAGCCCTTCAATTTTATAACCCACACGATAGGGGTCAGAAAAAAAAAAGAAACCATACAAAAAATTTATGACGTCATAACTAAGAAAAACATCGAGAAAACCTCTCGACAAAAAAAAACTTTTAATTCAAGGAACACGTGTGTCAAGTTTCGTGAGGATTGCTTGAAAACTGTGGCCCCTAGACCGGAACTGACAGACACACAAACACAGACGAAAGCAAAATCGGCCTCCTATCTTTTCGAAATGGAGCCCTCCGCTCGCTTCGCTTGCTCGGTCAAATATGTGGAGACACTGTTTTAATGTTGCGTCGATAACAGGAAAAATATGACGTGTATCTATCTTGGTTACAAAGGGACATAATTCTGAGCTGATTTTAATATTTTACCAATTTTATCAGATTAACTTTATTTTTCACATCTTTTTTGGGCTAATCGGATGTCTTTTTCTCTTTCTCTCTTTCGGATCGGATCTCTGACGGTTGCACCTTGCCGATTTCATAGGATTTACAGCTACAGTTTCAAAACATCGTCTGAAAAAAACCAAGCGGCGTTTTTAGCAGGGCTTGTTTGTTTTAACTCGTCAAACGTGACTAGCTCGAGTGCTCTCGACACGAACACGCAGCGTAAGCTCCACTATTTCACTATCACTAAAGCCAATTACAGGCGTAAAAAACTGGCATGTACAATGTACTTTGGAGTTAATATTACTGTATTGGAACTGTATCACAGATTAACACATAGTAATTATAGCTGCAAGTACATTATATGTATAATATTAAATATATGTTCGCGCAGCTCCGAATGCTGCCCAACTGAAGTGGGCTAGTTGCTCGCATACAGCCGTTCAGCTGCAGCTTTGTTGGATAAAAAAAGACAGACTGGCTCCTAATAAATGAAAAAAAAGCGTGGCCGACCCAGGTAGAGATGGAGTCATGAGTTGGGTATATGGGGAAGGACTGGAGGGAGACCGCTCAGGATCGCATAGAGTAGAAGCGGGGGAGAAAGGCCCAGTAGTGGGACATAATGCGTGCTGAAGAATAAATAACTTTTTATTAAACCTAATAAAAAACTTACGTTGTCCCTGAAACGCAAGGTCTTGGACTTGTGCACTATCCCCATCCTTATCTACGGAGCCCTGACCTGGTCATTGACTGACAAAGGTTAAAAATCGAGGTTTGTCAGAGAAACATGGAGTGTAGCATTCTCGGTGTTCGGCTTTTAGACCGGACCCGGAATACAGAGCTGATCTCCTAGACAAAGAAAATAGATGTAGTTCAGAGCCTGCTCAATGAAAGTGGGATTAGGCCGCTCACGTTGTTTGAATGCTGCCGAATCATTGGGCCAGGAGAGTCACAAATTGGCTTACAGAAAATGCAGAGAAAGCGTGGCCGATCCAGGAAGAGGAGGAGCTGCCCAGCAGTTGGAAATAATAGGCTCATAATAATAATAATTAAAAAAAACTTAGTTGTCTCCCGTGTAGTAGATTGTAAAACTAGTGCATAAAATAAGCATGGCTAAGGTGGATAGTTAGTCGATAGGAAAATGTCTCGTTTCTGCCCACGTGATGCACACTGCTTTTCACTTCGATTTCGAGAAAATGAAACGTCGTCTCTTGATTCCATTGTTTTAGATTAATCACTTTTCATTGTTCACTTCAATAAATTTACAAAATGTTGCAAATTTTCAGAAGATATTTGCTAATCTGCTTAAAGCTAGCTTAAGCAATCTTTCTCATCCATAATAGACTTATGTAAGTTAGTAAATTGTATTGATGTATATTTTGTAGTATAAATAACACGCTTTTATTAGGTTCACCTGTATCTTAGGAAGTAACTATATAAACAAAGCTTGCAAGTTAAATTTCAGCCAATTCCCGGTTTCCGTTTGGGATGAAATTTGGAAAAATTGCTTAAGTTCCGTGACAATGCAATATTATGATGTTGATGATGATGGAGCCGGATGGTGGTAACAGGAACTATGAAATAAAATAACACAATATTACCGAGTTTGGCCTCTTTAGAATTGTATCGGTGAGTAGTTGATGGATTATTGAGGGTATCGAGCTGATCTGATGATGGGACCTGAAGGTGTGGACAGTAGAAACCTTAAACGGCTATGAGTAAACCCCTCAAATTTGGACTCGTTTGATTAGTTTTAACGTGGCAAATACATGCGTGTTTTTTAGTTTTTTAAACTACCTAATTATTTTATCTATTTGTATTGATATAATGTATTTTAATACATATTTGTAAGTAATTTAGTATTTTAATTATTTAACGTTGTGCACATAGGTCTACCTGTTTTTTTATTATTTTCAACATGTGTTACTCGACTTAGGTACTATACTTCATATTGCCAAGTAACGTTTCTTTAGATTTTTAAATAATAAATAACAACTATTTGATCTTCTTTAATTAAATTTACAATATAAAACACGAAAGTGATACTAAATGAAGAAAAATAACGACTTTATTCTCCGACGTTTCATTGGGCCTGATTATGATATTTTTAGGAAAACAAACTTCACGCTCTAGAGCTTAAAAAGCGTCTTTATGTCGCCTACGCACAATATAAAGACGAACTTTTAGAGCATGAGAAGTGAAAAAGTTATATTCAAGTAAGTTTATTCCATGTACGTATTCATTACGTACGTACTCGTGCCCAAACTAAGTAATTTATAAGTATATATTTAAATTATTTCTCCTCATAATGTAAGTAAAATAAGTAAATCCACTACTAAGAGAACCAAAAAGCGACTCTAATTACAAACAATAATATAGGTAACGGTACTATATGACACGTATTGAGTATTATAAGTTGTGTACGAGTTGAATGCGATTAGAGATGGAGATAATTACACATTCCATTTGTCCGGATAATCCGGGCCTAATCGGACGTAGCATGATAAGGGTCTCGCCTTTCCGGAGAAGGTGCGTGCCGGATTCTGGTTAAGTGTAGTGTGCTCCTAGCTTAACACCTGTACTTTAGTTGAGATGTTGAATTGAATGCTGGCTATGTTGATATTTATTTGTCAGGGTTTTTTCGTTTTGTTTAGGTTTTTTGGTGTTTCTAGTTAATAAATTTACAGTACTTAACGTATTTTTTAAAATACAGAAATACAAATTCATCATATTTATTTACTCATAGTTATTTTAAAACTAATGTGACCTTATATTTGTGAAAATAAAAGTGTGGGTCTTATACATATCCCAGTTTCATGCACCACCTAGGATCTAATTCATAAAATAAATATAAAATAAATGTGAAAGTAATATGTGAATGGTAGTCAACAAACATAATCTAAACAAGTTCAATTAGTAATTTCTGTTATTCGTGGTTAATAGATGGTGGCATTGTCAATTTGTTGCCCCACTTGTAAAATCAGCGAAGCTGAAAATTGATGTGACCATCGTGAATAGTGAATAATTTAGATACTAAATTGTTAAGTTACTACAGAACTGTTATGCCTTGCAAATTACAATTGCAACAAACAGTGCGTGGCGAAACAATAACTAATTGTTATTGGGAAAAGCTGACAAATACTCCTAGTAGTTTATGTGACTGATACATAATGAAGGGCATCAAAACTCGAGTGTGGGTTAAAAATAATATCACGCGAGAGTTTTAGTTAATTATATACAGTTACATACACTAGTTTATCTACACAAATATCACAGCTTTTTGATGTTTTCAGGTACCGCGTGTTCGACCAGCATTGTGGCATTGATCACTGCTCTGCTCTAGTTTAGCATAATCAGTAGTACCAACTTCACAGACAAACTATTTGGCGGCGTTCGAAATTTGAATATGTAGAAATATTGATACATTATAGTCATTCAGATAATAAATGAGTTATTATCAAGTAGTATATCATTATGCTGGTCATAAATTACGGTTTTTGGACTCAGTAAAGCGGGTTTATGATACGTGTGTAGATAATAGTACTTTATAATTGTTTTATGTCATCTCAAACTATTACGTAATATTACAAATCATTATTGAACATAAGACTAGACACTATCGTTCCGTAAGCAAAGTATATAAACTCTTTCTGGGGTTTTACTCTCGTAATAGATTTAATTTATGTGCCTACGAAAACCATAATTCATTGTATTGTGCCTCGAGTGTCAACCTAAACACCCCTCCGAATATACTCGGGAAAGTACTCGTGTATGTTATGTATACTTCACGAGAAAGCATAATAAAAATCTTCACCCGACTTGAAAACAAAAATATAGGAGAGAAAATGAGAGCAAAAGGACGTCATTTTTCTGACGCAACTTTGGCGAATATTTTCCGCGCGTTTATTGAATAAATGTACATATTTCACGTCGAGGCTGATGCGCAGTCAGATTTGCGGTAGGTATGTAAATGTTAATGGTATTATGAATGAAGATCAAAAAGGAGGATTACCGTGCCGGTTCACATATGATGCTAACTTACAAAAGAAATAAGCCTAATCAATTAATTAAAAACCGCAAATTGTATTTAATTCACTCGGTTTCTACTTCTTCCTACCCCACAATGTAGCTCTACGTGGCACGGTCGGTCGTCGCTAGTTACGGGGCTGCGCACGGCAGAAACGACATCTGGCAGCCAGGCATAATTCCGCTACTATAATATATATACCTTCGCCAGTCCCGAATCTCCGATTCCGCAAACTGCAGTTGGAGCGGAGTGGAGGTGCTGTTCCTAAACTGACGACACTGTTCAGTCAGAAGAGTGCAGTAGAGACGTGCTGTGGCTTCAGATCGAAACATTAAATAATTAAAACTACAGTCTCACTAATATAAACATTAGTTGTTTCCATTTATTCATCTCATCCTTAAAATAAGCACTTTTTTAAACAAGCTTAACATTACAATAGACTTATAAATAGTTAACCCTAAAAAGGAAGAAATCTCAAATTTAACTTGCAAGATTTCATTACAGATGGACCGACGAGACATGGACAAAGCCTGAGAAAGGTGGATAACCATAAAAAGCTTATAAGGGGAAAATAGGGCTTGTCAAACGGCGTCACGCCATTGATTCGATTGGAGAAATAATAGTATCAGTGAGGTTTTTTGCAATCTCTACCTGCAATCATGAGCTTAATATACCGATAATAGGCTTATATATATATATATATATATCCATAATAGAATATATATATATATATATATATATATATATATATATTCTATTATGGATGAAGGTAATCAATACATCTAATTCAACCGAAGAAAAGTTTAATTTACGGCACTAGGAGACATCATAGAAATGACATCTTTTTTCTATGTGTCGCTAATAAATGGTACATTTTACCTACAAAAGGATATATATCTCTTTCGTTTGCTCAACAGTTCATTTTTTAAATGTTTTATTATTTTAGTCCTCTTGTGGTAAGTAGGCACCTGTACCTCACCATCAGTGGTTGCAGCCGTCATCTGCCGCTCCTGTCCCCCACCTGCTCGATGCAAATTCGTTGGTTGTTTTATGCGTCCCACTAGACGCGATCTGCTGAAACGGTTACTTTTTCACGACTATGGTAGAACTGACTAAGTGAGCTAGGCAAGTCTACACGGAAGTCGAAACTGAGATGAAGATTTTACTTTGTAGGTAGTAGATAATTGCAACCGACGACGAGCGAGTTTCTTGAGTGATGCTAACTATCTATGATTGCAACCTGCGACGCTGCGAATTATTGTACAAATAGTTTTACTTCTCAGATGATTTCTAGTTTAGAATATTAGTACGTATAAGGTTTAAGAGATTGTAAAAATAATACCTTGTACCTAATTTATTTTTGAAAGCTTTTTTACCTATGCCCGACCATGATATAAAGCAAGCTTCTATGGTTTATAGATAACAAGGAGTTTGATTATCCATACATATAGCATGAATATGAACTTTGAAGTGGGACATTAATTGGCTGATGTTGATAACCGTCGAAGGTATGCCATTTAGTTCAATTATGTGCATGTGCCTAAATTAATTAAATATATTTTTTGTATTCTGTACTAACCAACGTTGAGCTGGTCCCTTTGTAAAATCCTTTTCGTGCCTTTTTGAATATCAATAGTTCATGAACAGTGGCCTGCAGATAATACAGACTTGTTAACATATTGTTTAAAAACGTGGTTTGGCTGGTAACAGATGCAAGCGTTGCAATAAATAATAAATATAGCCCATTAATGTCCCCACAGTCATGTTATGAATTATCATTTCTTCCCCTACTTATTGTCAATTGTAAAAAAAATATATATAAGAGGACAATCTTACAGAAATCGAACTAAGCCCATAGTAGGCTCATTAAGGCCTACTTTATTACTGTAGATAATTACATATATTTAGCAAATGTAATTTTTTGCCTCTTCTCTACATTGGACCACTGTGTGAGAAGAAGGGCGTAGAAAATCCCACAGATTGATATTTAGATCTCTTTTAAAAATTGGATTTTTATTATTATGATTAAAAAGCAAGAATAAATAATTACAAAATTATCAACAGCAAGGTCTGTGTTGAGCTAGATCAACCCCATACAGACCCGTCATTTAAGTAATCTTGAATATTGTAATATCGCTTTTTCGACAAAATCGCTTTAACATGCTTTTTGAATTGCTCAAATGGCAATTTCAAAATCTCCAGAGGTATCTTATTGGATTAGAGAATGCATGCACCCTTGAATGTATTGCTAAGCTTCGCGAGTCTAAACCGGGGTGCAACTAGTCTGTTATTATTTCTTAGGTAAACATTACAGCTATCGCTAAGTTTGGAAAATGTTGTAAGGTTCTTGCGTACATACATTATATTTTCGAAAATAAATTGACTAGCTTCAGTTAGTATGTCAATTTCTTTCTATAGCTCTCTTAAGGAGTCTGTTCGTTTTAAATTATAAATTGCTCGAATAATAGCTCTTTTCTGTAAAATAAAAATAGTTTCAATATCCGCTGCTTTCCCCACAACAAGACCATATGACTAAAATATACTAGCCTAGATGTAGCCACATGTCTGATGTTCCTAACAGCGTAAGCCGCAGAACTTAATTTGCCAGCAAATTTATCTATGTGGGGTTGATATTGCAATTGGCTATCAATGGTTATTCCAAGATCATTCGTATCATTTACTAAATCTAACATGCTGCTGTTTAAAACTAAACTAGTCTCAGCTTGCCTAACATTTGGAAGTGAGAATTTGATATACTTGGTTTTACCAGCGTTTAACAATAAATTATTAACTGTGAACCAATGCAAGGTTAAAGACAATACACCATTAACATCATCAAGATCTTCTTTTTGTCTTTCAATTTCGAAGACCATTGAAGTATCATCAGCAAACAATACTATGTTAGTCAATTTCTCCATCATGAAAGGCAGATCGTTAATATATACTGGGAATAAGAAAGGGCCTAATATGGAACCTTGTGGAATGCCAATTTTTACACCCGATCCATCAGATTTAACGCCGTTAACTTCTGCCTTTTGAATTCTATTGCTTAGGTATGATCTTAGTAGATTCAACGCTTTATTTCTATCTCCGTACTGATTTAATTTCATTAATAGCGTATTATGATCAACACAATCAAATGCCTTCGATAGATCGCAAAAAACTCCGATGCCTCCCATGCAGAATAAATATGAGATATAAGGTTACCGTAGGGATCCGTAGTCGATTTATATTGTATTGTTTGGCGTGGAGTTATTTTGTACGGTTGAAGTGTGAGAGCATTTGATTGAGTATAATCTTTTCAAATATTTTACTCCTGCCGCTAAAGACTACGCCGATGTGAGTTGCGAGCAGGAACGAAGATCTAGTCCACAAACTCGAACCACTTCAGAATCTCGGGATTCGGTTTATCTTCGGGCTGCACAAATTCGACAATTTTTCTGAATATCGCAAAGAGTGGCTTCCGATTCGTTGTCGCGGAGAATCTCATATTCTTTCATAACTTTTTAATATATTTAAAAATCCGCGCCACCCCAGATAACTTCGACATCGCTTTGAGTTTGGGAGTTATTATTGACCAGCATCTAAATTAAAAGAACAGATCCGGGTATTGTTCGGTAGAGTCAGAAAGTTTATTGGTATATTAAAAAAATGATGCACCTCTAATAAAATCAGTGTACTAATTGTCTCTGCCAGTCAATAATTTCCTACCCCATTAGGACCTGGGGTGTTGGTGTGAAGTTTAAATCTCAGAGAGCTATTGTCTAAATCATAAATAAAAAAATACATGTACTCTACTACTGATCTATATAAGGAATACTCTATTCTTACAGTACGAAAACTCTACATAAGGGCGCTACTGACACATCAACACTCCCTACCTGGTCGCGAAACTAAAGAGAAACATAGGAAAAATCGTGTCTACATCATAACCTGCTGTCGCACAATGTTTGTCCATTGCTATAGTTACGACCATGGGCCTCGTCTTTATAATAAAATTAGCAGTACTATCTTAAAAATCACAGAATCTAACGCCTACTCCTTTAATAAAATGCCTGAAAGTTTTTGGAAACATTGGTGAATGTAAATATTTATAACTACATTTGCCTATATATCAAAAATGTATATCTATCTAAATACTAATGTGTGGTAAGCTAATTATTAATTCAGCACCTATGATATTTAGTATAAACTGCCTTAAGATAAAACAAATATATGACATATAATAATATGGTAATGAATTTAAGTAGTCACACTAATAATGTTGGTGCGAACAATAACTCACACCAGATCACAGATTCACACAGAAAGATCGCTGATCACTTGGGGTGTTCCGTGTAGAAAGTATTTAACGCCGTAAGACATTATAAACAACATACTACACCCGAAAATACTCTTGGAAGATGTCGCTCACGGAAGACCACACCGATGATTGTACGTTTGGGTAAACTTGGCCCTTTTAAAGAAAGGAAGTTTTCTCCCAAAATTATCATCAGAAGGTATCCGCAAAACTAGTCCGCAGGTGATTAGTCGAAAAAAATCTATTCAGAAGAGTTTCCATAAAAGTCCCACGTCTTACCAAGCGGCATAAGCAGCTCAATTTGCTTTTGCTAAAAAGTATTCCGCTTGAACTATTAATCAATGAAAAAAAGGTCTGTTTTCAGATGAAACGAAGATCTATATGATAAATTCTAATCGAACACGATACGCTCGTCGCCCTACCAACCAAGCTTTGGATGCTAAGTATACAAAGAAAACAGTAAAGCACGGTAGGGGATATTTCAATGTACGGGGTTGCTTTTCTGGTTACGGAATCGGTTCAGTGAGGCATATAAAAGGGACACTGGATCAGTTCCAGTATAAAAATATAAGATATGAAACCATCCTTTTGCTGACAATAATCTCCCCGTTACATGGGTATTCCAACAGGATAATGATCTGAAACACACTGCTAACAGCGTGAAGGTATTCATCAGGAAACAATCTTTGACGGTATTAGATAGGGGCCCGCAAACAGATTGCTATCCGATAGAAATATTGTGGTGCATTGTAAAAAAACTAGTCTCGGATACCAAGTAAAAAAAATGCGCAGGCACTTTATGACGATTTGTATAGGCATGGAACAACATCCCTCTGGAAACATGTGAAAAACTCATAGTGTCAATGCCGCGTCGTTGTAAATTGATAATCAAGGCCATCCAACTAAATACATTTTTTATTAATATAGTAATATCATTTGTTATAATATACTTTCATAAATATTTCTTGTTTTTCTTATATTATTTTGTATTTTACAAAGGTTTTCATTTTGTTTTTAATTAGTTGTCCAATTGCCAGTAAGACCAAAGGACGACTAGTTAATTGTAATTGAATAAATAATAATTATTGTTGATAACTCATATGACATTTGTTTTGTATTTATTTTGTATAATAATAATAATGTGATTATTATATAACATACACTACTAAACCTTTAATACAAAAAAAACCCAATTCAGTAGCTTATTCTGAACATCATGGGTGTATGGAACTGTGTTTCTAATTAGCTGACTACTTTATTTGATCAATCTTCTATATATAACACAACACTATATATACTTTATGCAATACCATATAGTTTAATATAATATAAATATGTGTGTGCACAATATAATATACATACTTCATTTTTTTGATAGTTAGGCTAAATTTCTTTATTTTTTACGCACTCTGCTATTTTAATACCTATGTTGTAAAACTAGAATTCTTCTACTTGTTCGTGCTGTGAGAAAAGCAATGACGTCACACAATCCTGCACTAGTACGGAGAGCACTACACTACTCACTACAATAACTCAACTACCGACTTATCTTATACATGCTATTTTTGATGAGTTCTTGTATGTGCTAGAATTAAGTTTATTTGAAAATAAAATAATTTCTAAGTTTCTCTGTTTAGGAGATCGGCACCGGAGATCTCAAACGGTCTCAGTCTTAGCCACACCAAGGCACACCAAGTTTTCCGGTAATGTAAGTTTTTATATATCTGTGTCCAATAAAGAATTATGAATTATGGGTCCGGCTTTATCTACCGACGCGAGCCGTTGGCTGCCAGAGAGGCAGACCCGTTCCAGTCGTTCTCCGGTTGGCTCCGGCCATAAAACATACGTTACGAAAATCTTTAATTCTTGTCAGTGCTTATTCGTAGTGTAAGTTGTGTAACACCTCATTTACCCTTAGGGTGCTATTTCTTCATTGCAAATATGACCACGACATGCCCTTCAACCGCCACCATTCATAACGGTAATTGTACCTGCTGCAAATACCTATTATTGTTAAACTCTGTGCTACATTAGTATAAGGCGGTTCAGTAGCCTAGGTATCAATCCTCATTTGCTAATGCAAACATTGCTTAGATATAGCCTCATTTTATGTAAATCTCTGCTGTGTAATATGTCTGTTATACCTTTGACTGCCTCATACTTGAATGTTAATTAATACCTATCAATCGCTTTGTACACTCACTGCCAATTACCGCTTATGATAGAGCGGCATGTGGCATTCAAGGTGTGATCGCAGACGTCTTTTAGCTAGGACACTACCAGCCGAACTACCGTAGTGTCGTTTAATAAATATAATATAATTATAAATCAAATTTAGTTGGGTAGAGTTTATTATTACACGGGAACGTATATACCAAGTACCTAGCGTTAGCTCATGGGATTAAGATGTAAATGATAATAAAATTAAAAGGAATAACTATTTATTTATTATAAGAAGGGGACGTTGGTAACACCTATAAGCGTATCATTGTACTTCTTAAACATTAATACTTATGATAAATTTAATATAAACAGTAAATACATTGTATGTAGTTCCTAATTTTGAGCCTCGATGATGTTGAGAAAAATATAACTGTCTGAGAGTATGCATCAAATAACGTATTTACTAAATTTAGAATATTAAACCACCAACGGGTACAGGATTTTTCCCAGATTCGAGTAAGATTGAGCCATACTTCTTCACGCTGGCTAAGAGCGGGTTAATGGAGGGGTTTCACGACCACTACTACTAAGTCGCGATTTTAGCCGGGACCTACACCTTAACGTGCCATCCGAAACACGGAGCGTCCGATAATGTACTTAAAATAAATGAACTATCTCTTTGGTACATGGTCAGCACTGGATTCGGACCTGTATCTTCTGCATGAGAAGCAATCGTGAAACCCACTAGACCATGGAGCTCTTCGGACGTTATACCACATAATTTATAATAACATAACATAGCGTAACGCTTGTTCCCGTACGGGATGGCAGAGACACAGTTGTGTCCACTTTGAGCCAGTTATCCAATACTCTATTTTACGTGACTAGCCCATTGTCTTAACTGGAAATGAACGTTTCCTCGCGATTTTTTCCATCACTGTTAAAAAGTCCGTATAATACCAACTTGAGATAAATTACTTATCTCATTGGTATATGTGCTCAGCACTGGATTCGAACCTACATCTCCAGCGTAAGAAGCGAGCATGAAACCACTAGACCGCGGAGCTCTAAACTTATAAGAAAAAGCAACTTCGCGCTCTTCTTGGCGGCGGCACTTCCGTGCCCCCAGATAAATTTCGCATGACATTATCTACCATGAGGAAATCTTGGTAGAACATAGCGAGGTCTTTCAACATGCGTTTCGCACGACTTATTGCTGTTTTATTGATTTTCCTTGTTTCACATTGACAGTTTCAATACCGTCGAAGTGACAGGTGGGCTCAGGCAATCTCTTTTATTTCCTGACGATACAATAATGTTTTCCGAGTGCCTCCCGAGAGACGAGCGAAAGACGCGGCTCTAAACCTTCTCACCTTGATGAAAAGAAAACTCAATTTCGTGAGTCATCAAAGTGTAATATTATTAAATTTTTATGAAAGCCGAGACTTCCCTATAATGAATCAAAGCTCATTGAGGGTGAGATAAATACGAATATGTTAGTCGTCTGAGCCGCTTTAATTACGAGTAAAAATTGCCTAATTATCTAATTTAAGTACAAAATCTCACCTTTCGGGCTTGGAAAAACAGTGTGATTTGATTTGATACGCAGAAGTGTAATAGCTTTTAATAAAATAGCTATTTACAATTCAGCTTTTAGGCTACTAGTGCGGAAAGTAGGTGATTTCCGTATCGATAAGTCGGAAATAATTTTACGCACGTGTATCATACAATGTTGTACTAAGCATTGCATATGCGAGAATAAAAATTATATATGTACTCAAAAAAGAAATTGGTAAAATGGAGGGCTTAATAAAATACATGCGCGCTAACCATATCTATAGACCCCACCAACACTGAACATGAGTGGTGAGGGCGGTCTATAGAAATGGTAAGGTGTGACCGAAAGTGGAAAAAATACGCTAATCTTACTGGCAAGAGGGCACGGCACGGCGGTTGCCCTTTTGTTCCTGTAGTACCATTTCACAGTACCATATTGATGGTACTGTGAAAATATCACATTTGTGTATCGCTAGTACCTTTAAAAACTACATTTATAAAGAAATCCAGGGTTTGCTTGCTAAACAAATGGCATTGGTAGTACGGATACATTAAAAAACCCAAGCTCACATTATTACTGTAGAACCATTTATTTAAACTAGATAAAATAGTCTTTTATTATTTAAAAATGTATCTAACCATTAAATGACTTGGCAGTATGAAGTACGTTAATCATGTCACATGTCAAAAATTCAAAACAAAATAAAAAAGAAAATTGGACCATTTGTATGCCATTGTTTTATTTTCTCGTAATCGAAGTGAAAAGCAGTGTGTATAACTCGGTCATAAACCCCATTTTACCCTCGACTTATGCCTGCGGCTGCTTGGGTGAAACGCGGTGTTTTGCAACTCAAGAACATTGAGATTTGGGGCTCAAACACTGGGTACATATGGTGAAATATTCACAATAGAGTATCGATCAACGTCCGTGTCAGCGGTCATCCCACCTCATCATGTATCAATGTTGTGTATTATATTTCTAGTAATGTTTTGTAAAATAAAACCATACATATTCTTGAAATTTAGTGTATTTTTAATATATCATCCTGCAAATGTATCAGCCCACAAGCAATCATAAAAATTTGATCGAAGTAGCCTAAACAAAACTGCGAATAATTCTTGAAATATTCTGTGTTCTCTTGACACCATTTTTCCCTCAGACATTCTAGAATTGGTACAGATAAGAAATCCGGGTTATCACTACTATTTGAACATGATGGTCGAACACTCTTTGCTTCCTATTAGGAAAAGCAATCAGATTTTTTGAATCATATCACAATATTAATCAATAATTTCGTTTTAACTAAACTAAACTAACCTAACTAGGTTAGGACTGACGTGAGTAACGTGATGTTTGTTTTACGGTTGACTTCACTCATATACTTGGCACTCTTTGGATGGCATGTGGTAGGCAAAAAAATATATCCCATTGCTCCTCTAGTGACGTCACGTTTACTTTTGGTTGGTAAAATTTTAGCTTTGTTGTTTAAATAGACGCAATTAATAAAACCCAAAAATATTTAAATTAGTACCAAAAATAGTCATAAAATGCATGACCGATTCGGGTTGGTAACATTCTGGACAGGAACGGAAATCTCGAAACCTTTTCAAGAAACATGTTTTCTGTACAGTTTCTATTTATCAGATTGTTATATAAGTATATATACATTATAAGATATTTTAATAAAACACAATGACATTCATTTGACCTGTATGACTTCATCATAAGATGTATGATAAAATGCAAACATGTTTTCTGTACAGTTTCTATTTATCAGATTATTATATACGTATATATATATATATATATATATATATATTATAAGATATTGTAATAAAACACAATGACATTTATTTGACCTCTGTGACTTCATCATAAGATGTATGATAAAATGCCTTTAACTGCCCTCTAACCTTGAAAAAAAACGTGAAACGTCAATCTATTCCCTGTAAAGTCTGTGATCTATGAGTGACCTCTCATGATTGTAGGTTAAGGTTATATTCAGCGATTTGTTTTGATATTTTATAGTTTTGTTTTTATTTGCTACGACAAGAATGGCAAATTTTTAAAAAGCAGCGTCGTAAAATTTACCTCAAGTTACCAAAATTATGATCATGTTGAAGTTCATCTCGAATTCCAGCAACCATAACATCGCTCAAGTCAGAGGAGCCAAAGCCCTTATGTAAGTTAAAATACTGATGCCGTGATCCTGGAGTCAAACTGCGCCGATTGCCCATCTTCTGCATGTGAGAATTTTTAGAAGATTCTTATTGATCGGTTGCAAATTGCATATGTATTGCCATAACAAACGATTAAAGTTTTCTTGATTTTGTATAACACGTTTGATATTCAACATACAATATGCTCTTCCTCTCAACGACCCAAGGCATCATATAATACCATTTTCCCGTTATGGGTTTTGAATTATAATACCATGACATAAGGTTCAAAATCACGATGACTGAAACAAACTGGGGGTTTGAGAATTAAGCATATTGTAGAACTTAACTTGTTTGTTGTGGTTATAGGTATGCGATTTGGTATATTGTTCTACATATATTTTCTTGAAACAATA
The DNA here is from genome assembly GCA_949825045.1 of Argyresthia goedartella. Lineage (NCBI taxonomy): Eukaryota > Metazoa > Arthropoda > Insecta > Lepidoptera > Argyresthiidae > Argyresthia > Argyresthia goedartella. Next base: position 22,798,474 of record OX463810.1, read on the forward strand.
ATAATACCAATTATTTTTATTTTAAAGTGGCTGCAACCATTCTCTACTGCTTTTATTTTGGCTTGAAAAGCGGACCTGTGATCACATATATCACGATATACCTGTGGTTACAAAGACAAGAAAGATACTTTTTGATGAAAAATATCGAATCCATATAGGAACAAGAGAAAATTGGGTAATAGAAATAGATCAACCGGCGATCACTTGTTTCACGGATAGTTGAAGAAGAGAGAGAGCACAAAACTAGCAGGAGCTTGTTAATGTATCTTGAATAGTAACGGACAAGACAAATCAATTGCCTTGGGGCTATGCGCCATCGTGTTCCAAGCGGAAATTGTCGCTATAATGTAATATGCTGTTGCCCTAAAGGAAACATCAGAAACTGAAAATAAGACTGTAGTAGTATATTGAGATAGTCAAGCTACCTTAACACTTTCAGAAAAAAGAGCTCCGTGATCTAATGGGTTTCACGCTTGCTTCTCACACAGGGGATGCAGGTTCGATTCCTGACCATGCACCGATGAGATAATTAATTTATCTTAAGTACATTATAAATAAATTCTAACGGTGATGGAAAACATCGTGAGGAAACCTTCATTATTCCATAGCCGCGGCGATGGTCTAGCCCCCTGTCACGCAAAATGGAGTATTGAATAAATGGCTCAAATTGGGCACAATTCTGCCTCTGCCACCCCGTAAGGAAAAAGGCGTGATGCTATGTTATGTTATAAACCCAGTCTGCCTATAATAGCAACTCAACAATAAGGAGATTCGGGGAGGAAAGTCGGCCAAATCAACAGTAACTGGTGCTTAAACACTGGGAAATGGGTGAAATTGTCACAATAGAGGACCAATCAGCCGCCCGTGTTCAGCGGGCGTCCCACCTCATCATCTATCTATAGTTAGAGTTATAGTTGTCGCGGGCCATTTTTCCGCAACTCGACGTCTTAAATTTGCACCTATTTTGCGTGAACTGGGTTGGGGGCACTACTCCTGCCAACCTCATGTAGGAAGCCTAGCAGGCCTTTAATGTTGCCGATGACTTCCTGGAGCGACCTCGGCGTCCCGTGATGTGTAGGCGGCCCGGTAGATGGCCACGCCGGAACATTCCAACAGGACGTGGGTGGCTGTCTCCTCGACCTCCATGCAGGCTCTGTACAGGGGATCAATTCAGCTTCTGTCTAGCCGTGGTACTGCCGGTGGTACTTCTGGTGGTATCAATACAGAAGGGGTAAAATACTACTCCTTTTGCTGTATGCTTCGGAGTCATGGCATGTCATGGTGTCTATATAAATCAGATATTGGACACCTTTCATTTAAAATGTTTTCGTGCAATATTACGGGTAAAATGGCAGGATCATGTTCCAAACTCCGAGACTCTACGTCGTGCAAATATCTCCGGCATAGAATGTCTCTTGAGGAAGGAGCAGTTAAGATGGTGTGGACACCTTGTGCGCATGGATGCGTCACGTTTCCCAAATCCGTTTTCTACGCAGAAGTTTCCGGTGGAAAACGGAAGCCTGGTGGGCAGTATCTCCGATACAAGGATGTCGTGAAACGACATCTAAAGCCCTGCGTCATATTCAATAAAAAAGGAACTAAACAGTTTGAAGATGCTCATCTTGAAGAACTCGACGCCAAACGCCACGATCGAAAGACTCGCCCCAAGGTCTACTATAATTACACACAATACAAGCGGACAGTAACAGTGCAACATATGCAGCCACACGATCAAACCCAAGTTCGGCTTTGCCAATCACCTCCGAGCACATGCTAGAAACTGACAGTGTGTCGCCGTCGACGGATACGTCGTGGAGGAGATTATCATCAGTATCAATGCTGAGTCAGCTATGGTCAGCGCCACAACTTCAATTATGTGTATAATATTTCTAGTAAATGTTTTTTATAAATAAAACTATACTAATTCTCAGAAATTGAGTGTATTTTTTTAATATCATCCTGCAAATTTATTAGCCCAGAAGCAATATTTACAATTTGATCCAAGTAGCCCAAACAAAACTACGAATAATTCTTGAAATATTCTGCGTTCACTTGACACCATCCTTCTCGCAGAAATTCAAGAATTGGTATGAATAACAAATCCGGGTTATCACTTCTCTTTGAATATTACTGGGTGAAATACTCTTTGCTTCCCATTATGGAAAACAATTAGATGTTTTAAATCATATCACAATAAAATCAATATTTCATTTTAGTTAGGTTAGGAGTGGCGTGATGTTTGTTTGACAGTTGACTTCACTCATATATTTGGCACTGTGTGGTTGACATGACTGCCACTTTTGTTTATGGTAGGCAAACAAATTTATCCCATTACGTCCCTTGTAATGGGATATAACTTTTAATGTTGGCAGGCAAAACTTTTTTTTGACAAGACGCAATGAATAAAACCCAAAAATATTTAAATCTGTTTCTAAAAATGGTCTATATTTTCAAAATAAATTATTAAAAATATATACAATCAGAAAAATGCATAGCCAATTACCTCTAATACTACACCGATTTAGGGTGCAGCCAATACTTGATGGTCTACATAATTAAAAGCTTTTCATAATTCCAATAAAACAGTAACTAAATTTGACTTTACATTTAGAGAGCCTGCCACAAAATCCATCATATCGAAGACGGCATCAATAGTTTACTTACCCTTTTGAAAACCGGACTGCCATTATGTTTAAGATTTCGCCCAACAAGAAAATATAAAATCGAATAGAGCACACTTGAGAGGTCAGTATTTTTGATGTGCGATTAAATATTATTTAACCACATTTCGAAAGAGCTAGCCTTTCGAAATGTGGCTTCGCGCAAAAAAGAATACCACTGAATAGTTTGTTTGACAATTTTAAGGGTTCCGTACCCGAACGATGCCAAACGGGACCCTATTACTAAGTCTCCGCTGTCCGTCCGTCCGTCCGTCTGTCACCAGGCTGTATCTCATGAATCGTGATAGTCAGACAGATGAAATTTTCACAGATGATGTATTTCTGTTGCCGCTAATAAATAATATATAATAATAAATATTTAAGGGGGCTCCCATACAACAATTATTTCAATACCACATACAAACTTATGAATGCACCTGGTTACGTGGATGGAGTGTGAAAGTAGCCACACCAATAATTTTGTAAACAACATTTTGCTATGTAAAATCCAAACTATTCACTCCACACCATCCCTACCACTGTACGATGGTACGGACCCCTTTGTGCGCGAGTAAGACTCGCACTTGGCTGTTTTTTTTGTTAACTGTAATGGCAATGATTAATCACGGTTTTCATGTATTTTTACATAATTAATATAGCATGAGTTATAGCTATTTTGTCTATTAAAATTTCGAAAAACACAGAAAATGTGTTTACCGGTTAATTTTCCCAAATCACATCACTAGACCATAGACTAACCGTCACTTATGTAAGTAACCATTGTTAGGTGTTTCTTTGTACGGTGAAAACAAATTTAAGTTACGGGATTAGGGGACGACTTAAACTAGGAGTTCCCTAGTTAGGTGGACGTTAGGGTATGGTTGGTGAAAACGGGAATTATATTAATATTACGAGAGATCATATAATTGTTCCGTTTTTGCTTTTTAAGGAACGGCTCCCTAAAATGGTGGAGAATTGCACTGACATAGTACATCTTGAATTGGTTCACAGTTAATAATTTATTGTTAAACGCTGGTAAAACCAAGTGTATCAAATCCTCACTTCCAAATTTCAGGCAAGTTGAGATCAGTTTAGTGTTAGCCAGTAATACGTTAGAATTAGTAAATGATTCTTGGAATAACCATTGATAGCAAATTGCAGTGGCGACTCCACATACATAAATTAGCTGGTAAATTAAGTTCTGCGGTTTACGCTATTAGGACCATCAGACAAAACACGGATGTGGCTACATCTACACTAGTATATTTTAGTTACTTTCATAGTGTCATGTCCTATGGTATCTTGTTGTGGGGCAAAGCTACGCTGCTTTGCCCCACAACAAGATATTCAAACTATTTTTATTTTACAGAAGAGAGCTATTTTTAAAACGAACGTCTGTTCGTTTTAAAAATATGGTTGTTGTTGTTGTCATTTTGTCGTTGTTCGGGCTTGGAAAAACAGTGTGATTTGATTTGATACGCAGAAGTGTAATAGCTTTTAATAAAATAGCTATTTACAATTCAGCTTTTAGGCTACTAGTGCGGAAAGTAGGTGATTTCCGTATCGATAAGTCGGAAATAATTTTACGCACGTGTATCATACAATGTTGTACTAAGCATTGCATATGCGAGAATAAAAATTATATATGTACTCAAAAAAGAAATTGGTAAAATGGAGGGCTTAATAAAATACATGCGCGCTAACCATATCTATAGACCCCACCAACACTGAACATGAGTGGTGAGGGCGGTCTATAGAAATGGTAAGGTGTGACCGAAAGTGGAAAAAATACGCTAATCTTACTGGCAAGAGGGCACGGCACGGCGGTTGCCCTTTTGTTCCTGTAGTACCATTTCACAGTACCATATTGATGGTACTGTGAAAATATCACATTTGTGTATCGCTAGTACCTTTAAAAACTACATTTATAAAGAAATCCAGGGTTTGCTTGCTAAACAAATGGCATTGGTAGTACGGATACATTAAAAAACCCAAGCTCACATTATTACTGTAGAACCATTTATTTAAACTAGATAAAATAGTCTTTTATTATTTAAAAATGTATCTAACCATTAAATGACTTGGCAGTATGAAGTACGTTAATCATGTCACATGTCAAAAATTCAAAACAAAATAAAAAAGAAAATTGGACCATTTGTATGCCATTGTTTTATTTTCTCGTAATCGAAGTGAAAAGCAGTGTGTATAACTCGGTCATACACCCCATTTTACCCTCGACTTATGCCTGCGGCTGCTTGGGTGAAACGCGGTGTTTTGCAACTCAAGAACATTGAGATTTGGGGCTCAAACACTGGGTACATATGGTGAAATATTCACAATAGAGTATCGATCAACGTCCGTGTCAGCGGTCATCCCACCTCATCATGTATCAATGTTGTGTATTATATTTCTAGTAATGTTTTGTAAAATAAAACCATACATATTCTTGAAATTTAGTGTATTTTTAATATATCATCCTGCAAATGTATCAGCCCACAAGCAATCATAAAAATTTGATCGAAGTAGCCTAAACAAAACTGCGAATAATTCTTGAAATATTCTGTGTTCTCTTGACACCATTTTTCCCTCAGACATTCTAGAATTGGTACAGATAAGAAATCCGGGTTATCACTACTATTTGAACATGATGGTCGAACACTCTTTGCTTCCTATTAGGAAAAGCAATCAGATTTTTTGAATCATATCACAATATTAATCAATAATTTCGTTTTAACTAAACTAAACTAACCTAACTAGGTTAGGACTGACGTGAGTAACGTGATGTTTGTTTTACGGTTGACTTCACTCATATACTTGGCACTCTTTGGATGGCATGTGGTAGGCAAAAAAATATATCCCATTGCTCCTCTAGTGACGTCACGTTTACTTTTGGTTGGTAAAATTTTAGCTTTGTTGTTTAAATAGACGCAATTAATAAAACCCAAAAATATTTAAATTAGTACCAAAAATAGTCATAAAATGCATGACCGATTCGGGTTGGTAACATTCTGGACAGGAACGGAAATCTCGAAACCTTTTCAAGAAACATGTTTTCTGTACAGTTTCTATTTATCAGATTGTTATATAAGTATATATACATTATAAGATATTTTAATAAAACACAATGACATTCATTTGACCTGTATGACTTCATCATAAGATGTATGATAAAATGCAAACATGTTTTCTGTACAGTTTCTATTTATCAGATTATTATATACGTATATATATATATATATATATATATATATATATTATAAGATATTGTAATAAAACACAATGACATTTATTTGACCTCTGTGACTTCATCATAAGATGTATGATAAAATGCCTTTAACTGCCCTCTAACCTTGAAAAAAAACGTGAAACGTCAATCTATTCCCTGTAAAGTCTGTGATCTATGAGTGACCTCTCATGATTGTAGGTTAAGGTTATATTCAGCGATTTGTTTTGATATTTTATAGTTTTGTTTTTATTTGCTACGACAAGAATGGCAAATTTTTAAAAAGCAGCGTCGTAAAATTTACCTCAAGTTACCAAAATTATGATCATGTTGAAGTTCATCTCGAATTCCAGCAACCATAACATCGCTCAAGTCAGAGGAGCCAAAGCCCTTATGTAAGTTAAAATACTGATGCCGTGATCCTGGAGTCAAACTGCGCCGATTGCCCATCTTCTGCATGTGAGAATTTTTAGAAGATTCTTATTGATCGGTTGCAAATTGCATATGTATTGCCATAACAAACGATTAAAGTTTTCTTGATTATGTATAACACGTTTGATATTCAACCTACAATATGCTCTTCCTCTCAACGACCCAAGGCATCATATGATGCCATTTTCCCGTTATGGGTTTTGAATTATAATACCATGGCATAAGGTTCTAAATCACGATGACTGAAACAAACTGGGGGTTTGAGAATTAAGCATATTGTAGGACTTAACTTGTTTGTTGTGGTTATAGGTATGCAATTTGGTATATTATTCTACATATCTTTTCTTGAAACAATAATAATACCAATTATTTTTATTTTAAAGTGGCTGCAACCATTCTCTACTGCTTTTATTTTGGCTTGAAAAGCGGACCTGTGATCACATATATCACGATATACCTGTGGTTATAAAGACAAGAAAGATACTTTTTGATGAAAAATATCGAATCCATATAGGAACAGGAGAAAATTGGGTAATAGAAATAGATCAACCGGCGATCACTTGTTTCACGGATAGTTAAAGAAGAGAGAGAGCACAAAACTAGCAGGAGCTTGTTAATGTATCTTGAATAGTAACGGACAAGACAAATCAATTGCCTTGGGGCTATGCGCCATCGTGTTCCGAGCGGAAATTGTCGCTATAATGTAATATGCTGTTGCCCTAAAGGAAACATCAGATCCTGAAAATAAGACTGTAGTAGTATATTCAGATAGTCAAGCTACCTTAACACTTTCAGAAAAAAGAGCTCCGTGATCTAATGGGTTTCACGCTTGCTTCTCACACAGGGGATGCAGGTTCGATTCCTGACCATGCACCGATGAGATAATCAATTTATCTTAAGTACATTATAAATAAATTCTAACGGTGATGGAAAACATCGTGAGGAAACCTTCATTATTCCATAGCCGCGGCGATGGTCTAGCCCCCTGTCACGCAAAATGGAGTATTGAATAAATGGCTCAAATTGGGCACAATTCTGCCTCTGCCACCCCGTAAGGAAAAAGGCGTGATGCTATGTTATGTTATAAACCCAGTCTGCCTATAACAGCAACTCAACAATAAGGAGATTCGGGGAGGAAAGTCGGCCAAATCAACAGTAACTGGTGCTTAAACACTGGGAAATGGGTGAAATTGTCACAATAGAGGACCAATCAGCCGCCCGTGTTCAGCGGGCGTCTCACCTCATCATCTATCTATAGTTAGAGTTATAGTTGTCGCGGGCCATTTTTCCGCAACTCGACGTCTTAAATTTGCACCTATTTTGCGTGAACTGGGTTGGGGGCACTACTCCTGCCAACCTCATGTAGGAAGCCTAGCAGGCCTTTAATGTTGCCGATGACTTCCTGGAGCGACCTCGGCGTCCCGTGATGTGTAGGCGGCCCGGTAGATGGCCACGCCGGAACATTCCAACAGGACGTGGGTGGCTGTCTCCTCGACCTCCATGCAGGCTCTGTACAGGGGATCAATTCAGCTTCTGTCTTGCCGTGGTACTGCCGGTGGTACTTCTGGTGGTATCAATACAGAAGGGGTAAAATACTACTCCTTTTGCTGTATGCTTCGGAGTCATGGCATGTCATGGTGTCTATATAAATCAGATATTGGACACCTTTCATTTAAAATGTTTTCGTGCAATATTACGGGTAAAATGGCAGGATCATGTTCCAAACTCCGAGACTCTACGTCGTGCAAATATCTCCGGCATAGAATGTCTCTTGAGGAAGGAGCAGTTAAGATGGTGTGGACACCTTGTGCGCATGGATGCGTCACGTTTCCCAAATCCGTTTTCTACGCAGAAGTTTCCGGTGGAAAACGGAAGCCTGGTGGGCAGTATCTCCGATACAAGGATGTCGTGAAACGACATCTAAAGCCCTGCGTCATATTCAATAAAAAAGGAACTAAACAGTTTGAAGATGCTCATCTTGAAGAACTCGACGCCAAACGCCACGATCGAAAGACTCGCCCCAAGGTCTACTATAATTACACACAATACAAGCGGACAGTAACAGTGCAACATATGCAGCCACACGATCAAACCCAAGTTCGGCTTTGCCAATCACCTCCGAGCACATGCTAGAAACTGACAGTGTGTCGCCGTCGACGGATACGTCGTGGAGGAGATTATCATCAGTATCAATGCTGAGTCAGCTATGGTCAGCGCCACAACTTCAATTATGTGTATAATATTTCTAGTAAATGTTTTTTATAAATAAAACTATACTAATTCTCAGAAATTGAGTGTATTTTTTTAATATCATCCTGCAAATTTATTAGCCCAGAAGCAATATTTACAATTTGATCCAAGTAGCCCAAACAAAACTACGAATAATTCTTGAAATATTCTGCGTTCACTTGACACCATCCTTCTCGCAGAAATTCAAGAATTGGTATGAATAACAAATCCGGGTTATCACTTCTCTTTGAATATTACTGGGTGAAATACTCTTTGCTTCCCATTATGGAAAACAATTAGATGTTTTAAATCATATCACAATAAAATCAATATTTCATTTTAGTTAGGTTAGGAGTGGCGTGATGTTTGTTTGACAGTTGACTTCACTCATATATTTGGCACTGTGTGGTTGACATGACTGCCACTTTTGTTTATGGTAGGCAAACAAATTTATCCCATTACGTCCCTTGTAATGGGATATAACTTTTAATGTTGGCAGGCAAAACTTTTTTTTGACAAGACGCAATGAATAAAACCCAAAAATATTTAAATCTGTTTCTAAAAATGGTCTATATTTTCACAATAAATTATTAAAAATATATACAATCAGAAAAATGCATAGCCAATTACCTCTAATACTACACCGATTTAGGGTGCAGCCAATACTTGATGGTCTACATAATTAAAAGCTTTTCATAATTCCAATAAAACAGTAACTAAATTTGACTTTACATTTAGAGAGCCTGCCACAAAATCCATCATATCGAAGACGGCATCAATAGTTTACTTACCCTTTTGAAAACCGGACTGCCATTATGGTTAAGATTTCGCCCAACAAGAAAATATAAAATCGAATAGAGCACACTTGAGAGGTCAGTATTTTTGATGTGCGATTAAATATTATTTAACCACATTTCGAAAGAGCTAGCCTTTCGAAATGTGGCTTCGCGCAAAAAAGAATACCACTGAATAGTTTGTTTGACAATTTTAAGGGTTCCGTACCCGAACGATGCCAAACGGGACCCTATTACTAAGTCTCCGCTGTCCGTCCGTCCGTCCGTCTGTCACCAGGCTGTATCTCATGAATCGTGATAGTCAGACAGATGAAATTTTCACAGATGATGTATTTCTGTTGCAGCTAATAAATAATATATAATAATAAATATTTAAGGGGGCTCCCATACAACAATTATTTCAATACCACATACAAACTTATGAATGCACCTGGTTACGTGGATGGAGTGTGAAAGTAGCCACACCAATAATTTTGTAAACAACATTTTGCTATGTAAAATCCAAACTATTCACTCCACACCATCCCTACCACTGTACGATGGTACGGACCCCTTTGTGCGCGAGTAAGACTCGCACTTGGCTGTTTTTTTTTGTTAACTGTAATGGCAATGATTAATCACGGTTTTCATGTATTTTTACATAATTAATATAGCATGAGTTATAGCTATTTTGTCTATTAAAATTTCGAAAAACACAGAAAATGTGTTTACCGGTTAATTTTCCCAAATCACAGCACTAGACCATAGACTAACCGTCACTTATGTAAGTAACCATTGTTAGGTGTTTCTTTGTACGGTGAAAACAAATTTAAGTTACGGGATTAGGGGACGACTTAAACTAGGAGTTCCCTAGTTAGGTGGACGTTAGGGTATGGTTGGTGAAAACGGGAATTATATTAATATTACGAGAGATCATATAATTGTTCCGTTTTTGCTTTTTAAGGAACGGCTCCCTAAAATGGTGGAGAATAGCACTGACATAGTACATCTTGAATTGGTTCACAGTTAATAATTTATTGTTAAACGCTGGTAAAACCAAGTGTATCAAATCCTCACTTCCAAATTTCAGGCAAGTTGAGATCAGTTTAGTGTTAGCCAGTAATACGTTAGAATTAGTAAATGATTCTTGGAATAACCATTGATAGCAAATTGCAGTGGCGACTCCACATACATAAATTAGCTGGTAAATTAAGTTCTGCGGTTTACGCTATTAGGACCATCAGACAAAACACGGATGTGGCTACATCTACACTAGTATATTTTAGTTACTTTCATAGTGTCATGTCCTATGGTATCTTGTTGTGGGCCAAAGCTACGCTGCTTTGCCCCACAACAAGATATTCAAACTATTTTTATTTTACAGAAGAGAGCTATTTTTAAAACGAACGTCTGTTCGTTTTAAAAAGGAGTCTTCCTTAAGAGAGATTTTCAAAGAAATTGACATTCTGTAGCTAGTCAATTTATTTTCGAAAATATAATGTATGTACGCAAGAACCTTACAACATTTTCCAAACTTAGCTGTAATCTTTACCTAAGAAATAATCACAGACTAATTGCGCCCCGGTTTAGATTCGTGAAGGTTAGCAATTCTTTCAAGGGTTAGTGCATTCTCTACTACAATAAGATACCTCTGGAGATTTTGGAATTGCCATTTGAGCAATTTAAAAAGCATGTTAATCCGATTTTGTTGAAAAAGAGATATACAATGTTCAAGATTACTTAAATGACGGGACTGTATGGGGTTAACCTCTCAAAACCTGAGGGTAGTTGAGAGGGGTCGCCATTTTGAACCTTATGCCATGGTAGTAAAATTTAAAACCTATAACGGAAAAGTGGGATCTAAGAGGTTAATCTAGCTCAAGACATACCTTGCTGTTAATAATTTTGTTTTTATTTATTCCTGCTTATTTATCATAATAATTAATATTGTAATAATTGTATTAGTTAAGCACAAACATTTTTTTTAAAACATCTAAAAATCAATCTGTGGGAGTTTCTAAGCCCTTCTTCTGCTCCCACAGTGGTCCAATTGAGAGAATAGGCAAAAAATGACGTTTGCTAAGTCTAAGTAAATATCTACAGTAATTAAGAACTTTGACTTTGACTTAGACTAAAATTATATTTGTTCATAATCCTCGGCCTTGGCCGGTTTTTATATTAAGTTGGCCGGTTTTTATATTAAAGTTTCCCGAATTCCCGATTGTACTCTCCTTGTCATCATGATTTTTTCTGTTCCTACGCGAGTAGCAACCCAAACTGTGCTTTGTCTCCTAGCATTAGGTAACAGAAGTTTCACAACGAGAACCGGTATTACGGTTTGTCGGCCAATATTGTTTGTTGTCATAATCCTTTTCATTGTGTGTTCGTCATGTGTCGAGCTCGTCCGTAAACGAGACATCTTCGACTTTGTTTATTTGGTTCTATGAATACGGTGAATAATTGAAAAGGAATGGAAAATGAAATGCCTATTTGTTTTTGTACGATATTTGAGTTATGGTTTTGAATGGCAGGTTGTAGATACGAGTACGAGTAATATTGTCATCGGGAGAGCGCTGAACATGATGTACAAGGGTTTAGGGTTTGTCAGATCAATTTCCCAGAATCATTATTTCCCTATAGCAAATTTTCCTAGACGTGAGTGGATTCGCAGACTCCTATTAGTTGACTGAAAACTTTGTTCGAGCTAAAAGTTCTCTGTGACTTAAAACTCCATTTAGCTAATCAGCTGATTGTTAAATTTAGGATCGTCATCGGTTTTCACATGATCTTAGATTGTACATTTCTTTTGGAGATTAAATGAATTGTGATTCTTCCTGTGGCTTATGCCCGTAATAGTAAACGGCTCCTCAAGAGCTATCTCAAGCGCGTGAAAATGACGGATTACATATGGCGAAACCACGGCGAAACCGTCATTGCGACATAGCTGAGACAACTAAGCAAAAGAGCGGTTTATTATTAGGGGCTTTAGTGCTTGGAAGGTGACATAATAGCTTTGCTACATTTTTTGGTGAAATGTTAATACAATAGAATAGATACTATTTTGGCTATTGGAATTAATTGGAATAGATACAGCTTATTTTGACCAGTATCAAGGTAAAACATAACATTTGTGATTATTAACGCGTTCTAAGCTGGAAGGGTCAAAGGTTTACGTCATGTTGCCGAGTGTTGAGCCGTAATTAACGGACCTTCCGTTCGACCACTGGCCTGTAATTAAGGAATAACAACAACTACTGTTTGCATAAACACTTAAAAACACAACCCCGCGGTATTATTATCGTATACTATATATGACGACCCGAATAGCCGAGTCGGCAGTGACCCTGCCTACGAAGCCAAGGGTCCCGGGTTCGAGTCCCGGTGGGGGCAAATATTTGTTTGATGACAACGGATGTTTGTACCCTAGTCATGGTTGTTTATCTATCTAAGTATAATATTTATCTATATAAGTATGTGTATCGTTGTCTAGTACCCAAGATACAGGGAATCCTAGTTTGGGGCTAGATCAATGTGTGTAAATAGTGTCCAAGGTATTATTATTATTATTATTATTATTATACTGGATGTGGCAAAAAATTTTGAGGCAGACATACCAATAACCATATCAAAACAATTTAAGATCGTATCCTAAATCTGACGGAGTACCGTGTTTATGAGAGTCGCAAAGTCACATAAACCCATATCTTAAAATGACCAAGTCTCTTAATGATAATATCATCAAGCTGTCAACCTCCCGAATCCGACAAAGTCAAAGTTAAAGTACTTTATAACTGTAGATATTTACATATACTTAGCAAACGTCATTTTTTGCCTCTCTCTACATTGGACCACTGTGGGAGAAGAATGGCGTAGAAACTCCCATAGATTGATTTATAGATCTCTTTTAAAAATTGGTTGTGCTTAACTATTACAAATATGTTTTTTTTTTATTATTATGATTAATAAGCAGGAGTAAATAATTACAAAATTATTAACAGCAAGGTCGTATTGAGCTAGATTAACCCCATACAGTCCTGTCATTGACAACATAAATTGCAGAACAAAATAATGAAGACAGAGCCAATTCGGCTTTACATTTATTCTAACAGTGAAATCTAATTATGTTGCAAAAACCTTATGTTTACAAAACCCAACGCTTAGTTCACTTACTTGGAAAATACGTTGTCATTTTAAGTGTAATTAATACAAACAATGGCTACACGTATATTTTGCATAAGTAAATTAAATTTTGTTTCATCATCAAATGAAATTATGGCAAATTCTAGCTAGAATTTGCCATAACTAACTACTAGCTAGTAGTAGAGTAGATTTATTTAGCTGCACACATACTCACATATAGTTTGAAAACTACTACGAGTGAGGGAAGATGAGTCCCCATCACATCACTTTCCATCAGTATCGTAAACTGGTCAGTCAGGTATATCCATGAAAATAAATTGCGTTTAATTTACTATTTGATCCCTAAACATTTATGTCCGAGCATTTCGCAAAATTACTTGTCGGCGCGCAGGCTTTAAATTTTTATTAGACGTTCGAAGCGGTCGAAAAATCATAGCGCGCTTATGGCAGGTAATATTTTTTTTCAATTTATCTAAACAACCTGTTTTATAACTCAATAACGGAGGACGTTACGGTAATAGATTTAGCACATTAATTATAACTTTTGCGCGAGCGAGCGCCCCGACGCGGGCGCTTATCAGGAAATATGTTTCTCCAGTTTATTCATCATTCACCACTCGTAAATAGCATTTTAACGAACTGCTGGGTAATTGGATGCGCTCGGATAGCGACACGGTCTGTAGGACGTGCCAACCGAAAAAAGACCATCCACCCTTATATCAAGAATCAATGCGAGTAAAGACATTGTCCGATAAGGGAGATATGTTAAAAAGTAATAAAAACGTTTAAACTGATTGCACATTTTCGGGGTGACGAAGAGAGAAGTTTCTTACGTTTTTCTTCAAATAATATTGACAACAGACGTGCTCGTCATCACCATGAATGAATGAATGAGCGGTAAGGGATCCCCACTTGTATGACGATACAGTTTGCTATACCTATGCTTCGCAATACTAATCAACTCTGGCCGAAGAGTCTGTTCCGACTGGCTCCTGCAGCAAAGTACTATAGTAAAATGCCAATGTGTGGCTGAAAATTCAGTCGTCGCGTTCGTTTGATGATTTGCAAAGTTTCAATGAAAAAACCGATGCCTAAAAATAAATTTAAATGAAAAGGTAATCTTTTCTCGGTCGTTTATATGACACATTTGCTGAGTAAAAAATAAAATGGTGAAAGAGTTTGGAAAGCGGAGCTAAATTCATATAGTTAGAATAAAACAAAATATAAAATCATTTATTTACTGTTTCAGCACAAGTTAGAATGGTAACTCCACAAATTGTTATTGCTTGTTGAGGACCTCTGTGGCTATGCGGTTGTGGCTCTGCCCACCATGCGAGAGATCCCGGGTTCGATCCCCGGCTGGGAGTAAAGAAAAAACAATCCCCAGGTCTTGGATGTTTATATGTGTGTGACGTCGCTGTTTCTGGTTCCCACGTCACAGGGTATCTGTATGGTATGTAAATGTTTCTGTTTATTTTTGTGATACTTTAAAAGCTTACGGAAAACTGGAGCGTTGGGCTAGTTGCCTATCATGTAAAATGGATAACTGGCTAAACGTAGTTGCAACTTTGCCTGTGCTACCCTCGGGATAAGGTGTGACGCTGTCTTGTACTTTGCAAAGTGGCACAAATCCATAATTCATAATTCGTAATTCTATATTGAACACAAAACATGTAAAAAAACAATAGTTACATAAAAATTGCGTACAAAGCCGAGCTCATCTCTAATAAGAGATATCTTCTAGCAAACTAGGTTAAGATGGGAAAGGTTGATAGCTGATTAGGGGTAGGCCTATTTCTAGAGCAATATAACGAAATAAACAAGTACATACATACAATAAATAAATATATATATATATATATAATTACTTTGATAATATACTAAATACTTATAATATGCTACTTCTATTATATATACACTTCCCTAAGCCCATTTGTAAACTCCTCAGCTTCGTTTAATTAGTCAGTCGTACGATTCTTCAGGTATCAAATCCACCCAACTACGGCACTAAGCATCGGTTCCACTGTCGCCGGTGTACAACGATGTACAACGATGTACGCGGGGGAGCTTCGTAAATCATCGTACAAAAATTTGCCAGTGCCGTGTGCGGAGAATGGAGGAGTCTTGTTCGGATTACATACGGTCCATTAACGTTCTACGCTTTTGTATGGGGGGCTCGCTTCTCGCTGAGCTTGGTTGGTTCATTGTCATGCCGAAAGGGTTGCGATTACAATTCAGTCGATCTTAAGACGCTGGGTATCGTCAAATGCCTATATTTAAATACTTTCCAAATCTCAAAAAAATATATGGCATAAATCTTTACCTTCAATGTGTAAGTTGGCTAACATTATACTGGGAACTACCAGATACCAAATACCAGATTTCGCACATAGATTGGTATCTATGTGCGAAAAAAACCACCAAATATATGTTTACCACCTAAAACTTGCTATTTTCATGGGATCTAACAATAATATTAGTATGGTTCTACAATAGGTATTCAAAATATATTTGAACTGTTTGTTTGTAATTAAGAGGTTTCTGAAAAATAATTAAAAACCTTCAATTCTCACACTGTTCTGCTGCAGTGACTGACGTAACAGCCATGTTGCGGTGTGAGGTGATAAGAACTTTATTTTAATGGGGTTGTGTCCGAAATTTCAATCACCACGAATCGAATTGCTAATTTCGCCGATACACGCGCCTTATATTTGTGATTGGTTTCGGAGTAGGTGTAGGAATAATCGAAGAATGAAAATTCCATTCCGCATGTTTGAGCGCTTAGGTGTGGCATTGGATTTCAAATATACATGAGGTAAGTTTTTGAATGAATGATGAAATTGCTACATAATGGAGGGCATTAATGCTCAGGCGAGTTTCAAAATAATATCACTCGAGAATTTTAATGTCTAATTATGTACAGTTACATACACTAGTTTATCTACACACATATCATAAGCTCTCTTTGATGTGTTCAGGAACCGCATGTTTGACCGGCATTGTGGCTCTGCAGTTGTTTAGGTTGTTCTGTTGTACTAACTTCACAGACAAACTAGGGGCGGACATTGTGTAGCTATATGTCATCGTAATATTGTGAATACCGTTAGTTTATAATCTAACGTTTTTTTTCACGTTACTCAAAAAACTGTTGATATATTGTAAACTGTATTATACTGCTTACAATGTCGCATTAGTTTTTAATCAAACCATCAAACTGTGAAGTAAAGAAGAACCAAAGAAAAATGTAAATGTTAAACCCAGTCGGTCTCGTTTACAACTTATCGATAGTTTACAAACTCTCGGGTAAGTTCGTAAACTAATGGTTTTCACAATATTACGGTTACAAATATTACGAACAACAGTCATTAGTTTATTACACATGGCGACTAAGTTACCAGTTGAAAAATATACACCAAACACTTATGAAGAATTTAAACTACTCTGTCCTGCAAAGCTAAGAACTACACTTTTAAATATATATTTTTTTCTAAACTATAAAAGTTAGAGATTTAAAATAATTTTATTTACTAACTTTCTGTAAAACTTTAGTACAAACTTAAACTCTTATTCGAGTCCTTTTTATTTCGAAAGTATATCTTGTTTACTTAAAAAGTTATTGCAATTTTAAAAGTGTGATACTTAGTTTTACAGGCCAGTGTATTAGGAATGGTCGTTAATGGTAATTTGAGACCAACCACAGGCAAAAATCGTTCGGGAAACGTGGTGAAGTCAAACACAACAGATAATGCAGGTCGTTCTGCACCAGCCGCCGCGGTTCTACGCTTATACTTCCTGTCACGTAGAGATTTCAGTATGGCCAGTTATGCCAACGGTTTGTAGGTGGGTCAACGACAATTACCACTACTACGAAGGCAAGGAAACACTACTCTCTGATTGACTTTGATTAAGTCCATATACATTTGTATGGTCCATATACAGTTATCAAGGTTATTCGGAGATTAGTTTTAGCTCGCATTCGGAGCAGCGGGTTTAAATTACTTAATTTTTGGTGACTATTCCACTTTATTAGGCATTCATTAGAAATTAAAAAAAAGTTTTTCAAAGTGTATCGTGAGTTATGTGAAATGAAAGACCTTGTTGCTCACTACATATATTTATATATATATATATATATATATATATATATATATAATTTATATTTATATATAATTTATATTATAAATTATATATATATATATATATATATATAAATTATAATATAAAATACTCTTAAGTCTATTTTATATTATAATTTGGAAATACCTACTTAGTAAAATGAAATACGCGTGCCGCGGAGAGTTCATAAAGGTTCTGACTACCTACAGAACTTAAGGGTTAAAAGCTAGGTTAGGTTAATGATGAATGGGCTGTATGGACTTTGGCCTATTCAGTTAGACGAAGAATATAAAAAAAAATATTAAATGATGCTTGCTTCGTTCGGAGTATTTCGAACGAAAACAAAAATGCCTGAATCAAGTAAAATATAATTATTTTATTGATTTGCTTTTTAACAAGGCACTTTTAAAAAGCTTTCATTTGTGCATCAATCAGATGGGGATAGGTGTCCCATAATTAATGGTCCAACGTTAAGGGGAAGACAGCTCCCCTAATTTCCTAAAACTGATTTAAATATTAAAAAAAACCCGGTCAAGTGCGAGTCTAAATCGCGCACGAAGGGTTCTGTACCACCGTTTAATGGAAGCGATGGTGTGGAGTGAATAGTTTGGATTTTACACAGCAAAATATTGTTTACAAAGTTATTGGTGCGGTTAATTTCACACTCCATGTACGTAACCAGGTGCATCCATAAGTTTGTATGTGGTATTGAAAGAATTGTTGTATGGGAGCCCCCTTAAATATTTCTTTTATCCTGTTTTTTAGTATTTGCTGTTATAGCGGCAACAGAAATACATAATCTGTGAAAATTTCAACTCTCTAGCTAGCTAGGTTCTTGAGATACAGCCTGGTGACAGACGGATGGACAGCGAAGTCTTAGTAATAGGGTTCCGTTCTTACCCGTTGGGTACGGAACCCTAAAAATAAAACAATATGGTAACCGAGAATATTTTTACCTGGAATTTTTCTTTCCGTCTACCGTCCATCCATATTTTAATGCTGCTGCGGCAAATGACATTTCCCAGAACTTATTGTTGTTTTGATAAGTGTTTTGTTATTAACTTTTTTCAAATGACTAAAAAAACCCGAGTAGAAATGTTTTTTACGGATTTAGACGAAAGAAATAAAAAAACTCCTTCAAAAAAGTGTGACATTGAACTGGATTGTTGCTCTTAAAAGTTCTACACTTAATACGATTTGTAAATTGGTAGAAACTAGCGCCTGAACTTTATTGTTACAAGGTTATTGCTAATATTCTGAAAATGGGCGCTATTTTAGATAATAAAATAAAAAGTAAAATATGCGTTCAACGTATTCTAGTGTCTAATGTATGTCTGTCTAAGAGCCTGAATCACACTCAAAGATGTCATTTGCAGGGTTCAGTACCCGAAGGGTGCCAAACGGGTCCCTGTTGTTAACCTTCCGTCATTGGGCAGAATATCATAAACCGTGATAGATAGAGAGTTGAATTTTTTCCAGAATGTGGGCTTTTGTTGCCACTACAGCAACAAAAAATGAGCAGTTCGAGATTAAATAAATTAATGCATTGCTTTGCTTGAATTTAGTATGTAAAGAAGAGTAAAGTAAAGTACTAAAGTATAGTAATACTTTAATAAGTAAAGTAAAGTAAAGTTAAGTAAACTAAAGTATAGTAAAGTAAAGTAAAGGAAAGTAAAGAACAGTTGAGTAAAGTATTTTACTTTAATTTAACATTCATTTTACTTTTTTGTTATTAGTTAAAATTAGTGCCACTTCTCAGATTAAAAGCAATATTTTTTTAACGACAAAGTTAAGGCGTGAGTTTTACAAGTTCTTGAAATAATGACCCTGTTGAATATGATATTTTCGGTCATCTCAAGGATAAAAAGGTGAGCAACAAAACTGTTATCTGGATACATTGGTAAACTAGTTAGCTTTTTTTTACAAACCTAAGATCTCGAAATTGTTATCATTTGCAGAGACGGCATTAACTGCAACTAAACCGAATCCCGTTAGGTGGCACCACGATTTTGAAACTCATGCCATGATGCCAAAATATGATGCACGGTGGACAGAATGGAAAATTCTGGGAAAAAATATTTGTAAAGCTGTTTACTGAAATGTTTAAGTTGGTTTTAGGAAATAAAGTGAGCTGTCTTCCCCTTAATGTTGCAACATTATTAACTGGACACCCTTTATATAGGTAATGTTAAATCAAAAATTGATCACGTCACCTAAGAAGTTTTGTTTCAACAACGAATTCCTAGAATATTGAAAAAAATACTTAATATTACAGGAAAATTATTCAGAAATATATGGTGCGAAGGGGCCAAATTAAAGGCAAATCAGTTTTTTGTGCTGTGGTACGGAACCCTCCGTGTGCGAGTCCAATGACGGTTTTATAAAAAAAAAACTCATTCGAAAGAAACAGCTTATTTTTATTGTTGTAATTTAAAATAGAGTATTGTCGCTCTTGTCGGGAGCATTAGTTTTCAAACAAATCTAATCAATCACTATTTCCTGTCCTATCCTGCCTGTCCTGTACTAGCTGATAGAAATTGGACTATTGTGATATTGAATAGAATGGATGAAACCGCACGTTGCGCCGCAAGTTCACAAATATAACGAAACCGTATCAAATAATTGCCTTTCATTCGTAATTCACATTTCATTGGTTTCATATAATGTTGTATTGTTTAATGAAAACGGTATTTCAAAAATATCTTTTTATTAGTTACTTCCCTGGTGTAATCGTTTTTAGGTACAGGACAATTTATTTACTACCAACCAACCTAACCTTGTTAAATAGAGATCATCTTTATAGGGAATTAAGACTGAGTCCTGAGTGCAGCAGCGAGACAATAAAAAAGAAAAGCTAATAAAACAGCATTTTATTAAAATAAATTAAAAGTGAAAATTGATATTTGAATCCAGTTGTGGAAAGATAATAATATGGAGAGTGAAATCTACTATTTTTATAGAATATTTGTGTCGTCTAAAATCAAACTCCGCCACATCCACTTTTTGGAAGAAAAATGTTATTATACTCTATGGATTCAGCTCCTCAAACACTATGGTCTCCACAGATAGTTTACTCACAAACACCGACACATCCTGAGTAAATTAAGCCCAAACATTACGTTTCTTTTGAAAACCCGACACATTTACAATCAATGAGTATCATTTTCCGCTAAATCCAAATCGACCAATCAGAGGGCTTCATTTTGATTAGAAACTGTCATGGCGTCATTGCTGTGATTAATGGCCGCCTTAGTTTTTATGTGGAGTTTTTGTACTGCAGTTTTGCGATTATCAGTGTAAATAATGGCTGATTTGACAAAAAACATAGAACCAGTTCCTCCTGAACATGCAAGGAAGCGTGCAGTGAACAAAGATAACTGGAAAAGAGAGTTAGAACGAAAAAAACGGTGAGTAAAATTTTCAAGGTGATCACTATACAGGGGATGCTTAAAAGGGCATGTAACCATATTGGCATAACAATCCGCCACCTAAACGGCATTAGCAACACAAATTATTGATTGTCAAATTCCCGTAACATTCGGAGCTAGACAGGGTGGAAAAAATTTTGAGTAAGTTTGAGTGTGAAGTGAGCAATTGCCAGTTTTTAACCCCATTCAAACAAATAATATGACAATAGTAGGTACCTACCTATGGTAGAGTAGATAGTGCTCGTTCGATACTGCTTTACTTTTTTCAGGTATTCTGCAAAACGCTTACCAAGTGCTCCGAATTGTAACCATAAAAAAATACAACGTTTACCTGTTGTACTCTGTCGATGCAAGATATTCGTCGAATGCACAGCTGTTTTTATTCATTAAAGAATAAAATTGATCAAGACAATTTTATATTGAAACACTGCCGTATTGCAAAATGCTTGAGAACAAGACTTCAAGATCAATCCCGAGGACCAAAGAGCATGAGTGCGGAGTATTATGTAACGATAAAAAATCCACGCAAAGAAGTCAGAGTTTGCAAAGCAGCATTTCTAAGAATACTACAAGTGGGAAAAGATAGGGTCAATGGCATTCTCCAGAGGTCATTCAAAGAAGGAGCCAATATTGCAAAATAAAATCGTGGTGGCAACCACAAGGAAGCTCGTTATGCGGAAAGACGTAAACATGTACAGGAGTTCATTGAGTCTTTGAAAGCATCTGAACCGCATTACTGTAGATCCAAATCTAGTGTGAGAGTATATTTGCCACCAGAACTAAACATTAAGAAACTATGGAAAATGTATGAAGAGCAAGTCAGTGACCTACCTCACTTAGCAGTGAAACAATCATTCTTTAGACGTATCTTCAACAGAAGGTACAATGTTGGGTTTGGTTCACCCTTGAAGGATGCTTGCTCCCGATGCTTCGAATTGTCAAGGAAAATTGAAACTGCTACCGGTGACGACAAACAACAATTTATTACCGAAAAAAGGATTCATAGATTGAAAGCTAAAGCCTTTTACGACATGTTGAAAACTGAACCAGAGGATACAATCGTACTGTCATTCGACTGTCAAAAAAACAGCGCTCTGCCTAAATTGCCTGATCAAGCGGCTTATTTTAGCAGGCAGTACAACATGTATAACTTCACCATTGTAATGGGCCCGTCTAAATCCCAATTAGATAACGTTCACACGTATTGGTGGTGTGAAGATGAGCATCCAAAATCATCAAATGAAATAGCAAGTGCCGTATTTCACAGATTAAACAATATGGATATTCCTGAGACGAAAACAAAAGTCCGCCTATTTGCAGACGGATGCGGTGGTCAAAACAAAAACTGTAATCTTGTGGGAATGTGCCAAAATTGGCTGTTTTCACATGCCCCATTACATATTAAGGGACTAGACATAATATTCCCAATGGTTGGACACTCCTTTTTGCCACCAGACAGAGTATTTGCAAAGATTGAAAAGGTGGCTAAAAAGATTCAAGAAACATGCGACTGTTTACCATCTAGGCGTAGATGTTGAAGTGTTTGATTGGAAAGAAGAAGTAACTAAAGCATTCAAACCTCCGGGAAGTTGGCACTTCAAATTCAATCCATGTAAAAGATTAATAATGCGCAAGGGACGTCAGAATGTAGGCTTGCAAGGAGAAGAAAACTATAGGCACGAAAGCAGCCAATTAAAATTTGTCACTAAAAGAGGAAAGAGCTGTTCGGATCTGGCACCTGCTATTATTCAAAGTGGCAACAAAGTTAACGTTAATAAAATAAAAGATGTTGCAAACCTGTTGACGAAGCATTTTGGTGAAGACTGGAGAGTTGTGACTGAACTACAATATTATAGAGACATCGAAGAAAAAATAAATAATTCGGCGATACGCCAAGATATGCAATGCCCCGCAATAGAAGAAACTGAAGAATTCGTTTAGCGATTCAATTATCTACATATTTTGTTACCTACTAAGACATAAGACTTAATTATTTCATAAGTATATTTTCATAGTTTAATAAATAATAAATATAAACAATTTGTTTTTCACACCCTTTCCGCTTATTTTCGTAAACAACTTAACCAAACCAAATGTATTTTTTTATATGTTTGTCACTCTTTTATTATATTTTTGGCTTTTGAACACACAATAATGGGCATGACGAACCCTCAGGCAAACACGTTATTCATTTTGCTTTTTAGATCAGCCTGTACGTTAAGATAGTCTTGACGCAGTTTATATCAATTTCCGCTACATCCGAGTCTGTCATTATCAAAACCCACCCAGATCCGTAACTTATTATCTATACCCGCCACATCCATTGAAATACATAGTTGTTATTTCCCTAAATATTTAATAAACTATAAATAATTCAATAAAAATATGAGCTTTAGTTGTAACACATAAAAAAGTGAAATTGTGCACAATTGCCCTTTCTGGATGTGGCGGAGTTTGATTTTAGACGACACTTTTGCAGTTTGACTACGTATTGAAACGTCATGCAATACTCGCGGCTTTTGTTTTATTTCAAATGTTTTCTGTAGTAGAACCACACAGGTACAATCAAGAAGCTCAAGGATGAATTTGCTATACGTCATCACGCCTGTGTTAGAAAGTGAGGTACATTATAATACAGGGGGGCGATCGCGGTAAAAAATATCAACCGAACCATAGCTGAACCATAACCGAAACACGACTTTAAGGACTTTTCGTATCGCGCTAATGTTTTGACAGATGGTTGAACCGAAGTTCGATTGAAATTGAACCATAACCGCTGTCAAACGAACGGTTTTGTTAAAGTTAATGCGAAGCTACTTTTTCACGACCGTTGTAGAATTGTTGAGATGAAAAGTGGGTGAAAATCGTGAAATTGATGTATCTGGACTTTGGAAATGGCCTACGAGTGTGATGTAGCTATAGCGCGAGCCTAATCTAAAACAGAGAATCGGAGTTTATCAAGCGAAATTGACTGTCGAAGGAGTTAGCTTGTGGACACATTAATTACTCAGTTGACCCTTAATTTGCCACCAACCAGTGCTTTGGATGTGGACACGAAGGTTAGTAACACTATACAAAGTACTAGAATGTATCACAGCACATTTACATGAACAATTTTTATTCCGTTTCCCAAAAACAGAACTAAGTGAGCTTAGTAACAGTGCTTACATTTTGTTTCAGGTACTGGTTGTTTAGCATTTTGCCACAGGCTCCTACCAGACGATTGGATGAGAAAGCCGGAAACACTGTGTTTACCATTCAAGGGCCTCCACAATTGTAAAACAAGTCACCTTAGCATTCAACAAGCCAGAAATCTTAAATTTCCCTTTCAACTTCGTGATAGGGAGCAAATTAAAAGGAAGTAAGTAACTATATGTTAACATCATTCCATTCAATTCAAATCAGATTACATTTACCTACGGCTGGGTATAGGCCTCACACACCACACTATCTACTCTGGTCCTGAGCCTCCCGCAGCCACTGCTTGCCAGCCAGCGTCTCAGCGTCCATCTATCCGGTGGTCTGCCTATCTGCCTCATACATCATTTTCTATTCCACACACACAATTCCTATTTATTAGTTTGCCTATCACAATTTATTTTAGATTATTACTTTTGGTTTGGTAATGAACAAAAAAAGCATACCAAGATTGTGTGGCTTATAAGTTTTAATATATACTTTACTGCACAAAACAGAGAATCCAAAAAAATATATAAAGGTAAAAACATGTACAAAGGCGAGCTTATCTCTAACAGGAAATGTCTCCCAGCAAACCTTGAATGGAGGGGTAAAAAAGAAACTACAGGTAGAGCTACATATGTGCACAACATTAAATACTACTACTTACCAATATCTACATAATACTAAAATATATATCATATACTAATATATCAAATACATACTAAAACATGCTTATATATAGATATATTGATGAGAAAGATAGTGTTCTTTCAAACAAATAATTTAAAAAAATGTAAGTTGACGGACTGTCTCTGATTTGATTTGAAGTTGTACTAATTATAATATAGGTATAGGACAACTGTGGTGCTGCTACCATGTACGGTTGTTGCCCTGCCTACCATGAGAGAGGTCCTGGGTTCAATCCCTGGCTGGGGATAAAGAAAACAAAACCCAGTCTTGTCATCGTTGTTTCTGGTTCCCACAACCCAGGGTACGCTAGTGTGGGGCCAGGAGCACTGTATGTGCCTGTATGTAAATGTTTATGTATAATGTTTATTATTTTCAGATTTTTCAAAAAGTACAGATTGCCAGGGGTTCTGGCTTGTGGAGATGGTACTCATATGTCCATAGTTACCCCTAATGAACATGAGGAGAGATACTATAACAAAAAAAGGGTGACATTCTATGAATGATATGATGGTAAGTCTATTGCGGGGAGCGCAATTGTTGATAGATTAAGGACTAAAATAAATGATATTTAACTAGGTAAATTTGTTTTATTCATGTCTTGGTACTTAAGTTATCTCACTTTAATTATCCTCACATTAGAGACCTTTGCCCAGCAATGGGATATTATATGTTAGTAATAATAATTAAATATTTTTCACACATCTTCTCTTTGTTGGGTACAAAGCTGAAAAAAGAAATAATGTACAAGTTACATAGTAGAAATATTTTACATAAAACTATATAAGTATACTATACTTACATGATTGCATGAATTAATAAATTATAGCTAATATTTTCTACAGCATATTTACAGGAAAAGTAAACATGGTTTAGAAAACTCGTAGGAAAAATGTCATTAAAATTATACTAAGGGCACTTTTAAAATAACAATTTATATTAAGTAACAATTCAGGGCATATTTCCTACATAACTATATCCTACCCAAACTGATAGTAAAGTATAGAATTACCTGCTTCGTCAATATATTATTTCACAAATTCAATTGAAGGACTGCTATAGTATTAATACTATAGGGGTCTGAGCATTTTGCAGAGCAGCCTGGTAAGTCTGTGCAGCCTTTGCCCTAAGATGTTCGACTTTCAATCCCATCGGCCTTGATACGTCCAACATGCTTATGCTGGCTGGAATATTAATAAAACAATTTGCTGTACATTTTCCTTTAGGATATGAAAACAATTAACATCGTTATTCTTATTTATCTAAACTTCGTACACCTTCTTACAAAAGCATTATATTCTGATAGGGAACAAGTTTAAGATAAAGAAAACTACATAACTTGGTTCATTCCTTTGCAGTCCTAACTGCTCTAAAGGGGTTGAGGATGTCTGCGCACTCCCCCCACGGGTCAGGTCAACGAACCTCTTTCCGAAGAATCGCCTCTGTCCACACCTGTGGACAGGTCATGGTCAGAGTGTCTATAAGACTCCAACCCAGGTCGTAGGATGGCCCTTGCGGGCGGTGGTCTTCATGTGGCGTGGTATGCCGCCGGCTAGGCAACCAGGTCGCGTGGCAGGCGGCGGCGGTCGGGCAGGCGCGCGTGGTGCGGCGCCAGTTCGGCGATGTGCGGGTGTTGTGAAGCATCCGCACGCGCGAACATGCCCTTCGCCAGCCTCTGGACAAACTGGTCCACGGTTTCCCATCTTAGGTCCCTCTGGATTGTCGCGTTCCTCATGTAGCGGGGGGCGCCGACGATGGTACGCAGAGAGAGGTTTTCTTGGGCTCGGATTCTCCGTTTGTTCGTCTCCGAGCACAGGGCGTACCATGCTGGGGTCGCGTAGGTGAGGCGGGATCTCGCGTAGGTCTTGTAGATCCCGAGCTTCGCCCTCAGAGGGAGGCTGGAGTACACTTATTTATAATGCTACATTTCTATCCACTTGAATCTTTTATCTGTAATTTTTTGTTCACCTCGTAAACACATCAAATTCCACGAATTCCCACCCAAGTGTGGTCAAAAATAGAGTAGTTAACAACAAAAAGGCGAAATCGACACGGTCGATTATACACAATCGATGCTACATCTCTAATGTTTTGATTACGACAATGGTTCGGTTATGTTTCAGTTTCGGTCTCCACTTAAACTTTAGCGCGATACCGAATTTCATTGAACCGAACCAAAGTTGAATTACAACTGGAACTGAACCAGAACCAAACCTTTGACGTTCGTTGACTATACAAAATAGCGCGATCGGCCCGCAGGCGTTATAACGTAGCGTGAATTCGTCCTAGAGTTTCTTGGCTATACCTTGGTATGGTTCTACTATGATGTGTTCCATTCAGCTCGGTTTCCAAATAACCACTGACCCCGCCCCGCGCATGCGTACGTATTTCACGAACTTTCACCATGAGAGGTAAAGATCACACTATTAACTAGCGGGTTTTAATGAAATCTAATACAAACCAGGCTAAAGCCAAGGGCTAGAAAGACTTGCTTACGTAAGGTTTGCATGATATATTGTGGCATTGTCGAGCAGGTGGTGTAAAAACATCTTTAGCCTTAGCTAAAGTACTTTACTTGGTTGTCATGACTGTACCTAAAATACATTTTTTTCTTTAGCTGCGGAAAAAAAAAGCGGCAGTGATATAATTGTAAAATATAAAATTGGACTCAGTAGTATATTTTAACCGTAAATACTTTTATTTAAGACTCATATCACTAAAAGCCATATCTATTCCAAAGATAATAATGCTTTTTTAACTTATACAAGAAAATAATTTACAGAAATAACGCCGTAGTAGTACACATATTTTTTTCTCGAATCTTAAATGGTATCAGTGTGGACCGGCCTCACAATTGTGAGGCCGGTCCACACTGTATGAATGTGGCGAACGGAAGCGACTGACTATAACAAAAAAGTCTGTTTCCTGATTCTTATTATAATTATTTCGTGTAATAAAGCGTTATGATTTATTTTACAGGTATTTTAGTAAGCACTGAGGCAAAAACTAAATCTATGTTCCTCGGGTTATTGGGATGGCTATTTTTACACTCCATGTATAGAACTTGGTGCGTTTAAGAGTTTGTGTGTTTACTTTAAAAATAAAATGTGGTATTGATAGAAAATGCAGTCGGGTTATCAATTTTTATAATAATTTTACTTGTTTGAAAAATAAATTGCACTCCTCGCCACGTATTGGTTTCTTTAATTATTCCTTAAAAAATAATAACCGTGTGATCTATTGATCATATGATTCATTTAGACTTCATCTGACTAAGGATCTGTGCTAAATAAAGAGTCAGATAAATCACCGGATAATTTTATTTGGAGAAGGATAGATAAGCGTCGTGAGTAGTCGGCATTGCTGATTGAACGTATTACACCCAGAAGTGACTCGCCGAGTGGTTTGGGTCGCCTGCGGCGTCGCCAATGACTTTCAGCTTTCAGTCGTCAATGAAGGGAAGGTCTCCGTCTCAATTCGGTGACTAGGTCCAAGCGCGCGTAGTTCGTAGGTAAGCCGAAAGCTGGGCATTCAGCTTGGAATAAGGCTTGGAAATTTACCTCCACGGGCTTGGTAATTGGCAATCAAGGGCTAAGACCCCGTAGAATAAAGAAATCAGTATATAGATTTGTAGATTTTACACACAGACTCGCAACGACTTGACTTAGCCCAGACCTCAGATAAATATTTTCTTGCAGACATTAAAGAAGAAAGACTGTGTCGTTCAGAACTCAGCTCCAGAATGACCTCGTGACAAAAGAAAATATAAGAAATCTGAGCTAAAGTTATTTAAAATTAGAAACTATATACTTTTAACATAAAAAATTGACAGATACAATTCAAAACAAGGTTCTACTACAATATATACAAACTAAACTACGACTTAAAAATAAGCAAGACACTAAGTTCACGTATCGTTACAAGGATGACACGAAACGCGATTGAAAAAATGTTAGTTATTATTTTTGTGACGAAAAGCGGTTATTTACGATTTTTATTTACGTTTTAACAACTGAATGTTACAATACAAACGATTGCTATGTCAGGAAGAGGTTGCTCAGGTCAGATGAAAATACTTGGTTCCTACAAGCCTTCACGTCCTCCCGGGTATTGCTAACGAGCAACTAATTCTCAAGGCGCTAATTGTCAGGTTCTCGGAGAGACTGACCAAATCGTGATCTTTCAAATACACTGGCAAAATTAACATCAAAAGAGGTAAGCATGCCAAACTAAAAGAAAAAATTGGTTGCCTTTAACGTCGGTTTACGAAAGATAATTTTATGTGATAACATCACAAAGTGACGTCGCTTAGGCCGATCGTGCCTCTCTATCGCTTGTTCCGCGCTCTCGCTTGCACACTCAGCTCAGGCGGAACGTGAAAATGACTCATGCTTATTTGTGCATGCAGCCGGCGTTCATAGATTTATTAGACGGTATCAAATATTATTATTTTTGCCCTGTAAAATTGATAATTACTTCTAAAAATAAGCCGAAATTTTGACAATTTTGGCTACTTTACGTACATAAAGCAGAGGACATGATACAGAAACTCGACCATCTTTTGGACGATGTTAGAAAACGCATCATAATAAATGTTTAAGATGAAAGTGATGATGACAATAATGATAAGGACTACATACCTAACGACTTCACATAAACAGATGCAACATGGTGCATCCATCAATATTACATTCTGTTACCCAAAGAGATTGTAATTATAAATAAAAAATATTTACACTTGTAATTTGGTTATTTTTATTTATGTTTATATTGAATTGCGATTTACTTTAATTTAGAATACAAATCAAAGGACGGTGCAATTGATTTTGTTAAAAGATATTTCACTGCCTTAGCCTTGCATATACGCATACGTAGCACGCTATCTTCATCTTTAGTCATGATATATGTGCACGCCGTTCTTGTAAGACCAAACCTAGGTTTCTTTTTTCAGCGACAGATTGTGCTTTACCTATATCTACATATATCCTCACTAGTGCTCCACTAAATTGAGAGTATTATGAGTCCTAAGAACTGTCTCTTCACTGTGCGTGGGCTGATATATTGTGTTTGATCGAAAATCGTGCTTTTATTCATCACTGCTTCGCATCCCATCTACTAGCTAACGTAATCAGGTAAGGACCGCAAAGATAGATACACCACCTAATTAAATAAATTCAGTCACGCTCGCCGCGGCTACTAGTCACCGCTCGTCCAGTGTGGACGCGCCATGTGTCAAATATCAAAGTGTCAGTATTTTTTTTGGCAGATGAATAGGAATATTCCTTTACAGGTAAATGTACGTATAATTATGAATACAAATGATGAACAGTGTAATTATAATTTATTAATCTTTAGTTTAATAAAATTAAACTGTCATCAAAAGCATACGCGAAAATACCTCTCTTTGAAGTCCGAATACCTCTCTTTAAAAATAAAACATAATTTGTTTAAAAATCCGAGGCAAAAAAACGGTCCAAGTGGATGTCCGCAGAGTAATTTTACTCTAAGGCGAAATGAATTTTCTATCACAGGTGTTTCATTTAGTTTTCGTCGTGAACTCATATTTTGTTGGAGAGATTCGATTAAAAGTTTCTCAATAACAGAGTCTCTATTTATTGGCAACTTCATCCGAGTGGCAAACGTACTGGGACCAGGCCCGTCTCTGTTTCAAAGTGCGACTAGAAACAGCGATGTTTGAGATAAACTTCAAAATTCGGATGACTGTCCCACTCACTGAAAAGCTATATGGGTGTTTGTTTTGTTTGTTTCCTAAATCTGTACGCAGCTGCAGGCGAAATAGAGAAAATTTTCTAAGCTACACGTGTGTCGTGCACGTACAGATAATACCCAACTTTAATGTATTAAACATGTGCCTATTAGAATTTACCTCTTAGTTATACAACTTTTGTTTGTGAGTGTGTGTAGAAAATATACTACAATTGACTATAAGAACCATCAAAACACTGTTACAGTCTTCACAAAATAAAAGACTTGAATTTAGTTTGGGCCACCGGGCCTTTTATTTTGTGAAGACTAGTGTTCAAAATGTCTGTTAACAGCATTGTAAACATCGTTTCTCAACATTCAAACGTGATCCAATAAAATCCTGCCAGATATAATGAGTAAAATATCAATTTAATGGACAAAAATTCATTTAAATTGCTCTGAAATTCGCCCTCTTTTATTCGAGAACAATATCACTCCCCACATCGTCTGTCGATTGGCCGCAACACGCTGAACGCAACGTTGCTCTGACTCTGACAAGCGCATTGTTCGCCGTTCACGTGAATATTGTAGCCTCGGCCACGGATTATTTGAAACCGTTAAAAACACGTGTTTACTATACAAATGCAGACAAAACATTTAACTGGCCCATAGGGCTATATTATTATGAGCCACTTAGAAACATAGTACAGATATTATAATCCTATACAATACTTGGTATAATATCATATGTGAGTGTATTTGTATTTACCTTGGGCGAGCAAATTCTCGAGTAAGCGGGGCGTCGCGCGTAATTAGCCATAGTATCTTGAACATGTGAAATCTTGAAGTTGACTAAAACTTATGAGTAGAGTTCAAGAATTTTTAACGTAAACACTTGTTTTTATCAATTATCAATTATCAATTATCTTCGGATTTATTATTGATATTATTATCATCCTTTATAGATTCTTTATCATCTATTCAATGTTTGTATTTAAGGGAATAAATTGTTTGGTGCCTCTATGATTTATTTATTATGTATTTACGATCTTCCCCGACGTACGAGAAATGTACGGGAAATGCATTCTACTCGTATATTTGGCCAACCGTACTGGCGACTTCGCTACATGCATTATAACGTCATCGAGTAAGTGATTGACGTCTGTGAAAGACACTACTAGTAATCCTGGGACTATGGCACTCAGATACTGAAATATATTGGATCCCATTTGGATTTAGAGCGTTGATAATGTATCAACACTTTGAAAGCTTTATATTAGATTGCTCGATATGTTTTGGCTCTGCTACCTGCCAACGTAGGTGTAGATAATTATTTCATGATCTCTACACACTAATAAAATACCCGGCTCTGCACAGGATGGCATAGACACCATTAATAATGTTTACTTACAGTCTTGGGTATACATTTTATTTATTTACAGTAAGTTTTATCACACATGTTATACATATATGTTCTTCATTTTGTAGGTTGTCAACTCGGCGGAGGAACCTAAACATCAGATGCACCCACATATCGCCAGCTAACTCGAGTGTTTCTATACAAACTAACTTTCCTTGTTAGGAACTTTGAGAATAGTATGAGCAGACACATTAGCACTTCCAGCCACCATCAACTACAGGGACAAAATGGCTCCTAGATTCTAAAAATCGTAAATAATAAAACGCCTCACAAAAACGTATCGCTTAAATTTCCCGAAATAATCAGCAAACTTGTGCTCTGCTTACAGTCACGTAAAACACTTCTTACAAGACGAGACAAAAGGCATAAATCAGTCGGTACTCCACGTTCAGATTGCCAAAACGAAGCAAGTATTTTGAGGAGGATAAATAATAACAATAACTCAAGTCTTACTCATTACATGTACGGGTTCAATAATTGTTTCAAGACGCCTGTTTTATTTGGTTCGGGGGAAGGCTTTCGATGGGTTGCTGGTAACATACAATATGATTTCTGGGACTGGGAATGTATTTGTCTGTAGAGAATATAGCGATCCATCAAACGCAGGAAGTGTTGAGAGGAGGGACGCGCCAGTCCACATATTGTAGTAATGAACTACATTGACTAACAGCAGCGGTGTCTAAAACTATACGTGTATCCATTTAGTTTGCAGATATTTATCGTTCAGCTACGAATATGTCTATAGTAAGTTGGGATTATACTACACTCACCCACTAAAGAAAAAACACAAAAGAGAAATACACTTTCCCGGTTCTTGCTGGTTTGTAATGTTTGTACCTTCTCTGTTTCTGGTTTTCGCGTCGACACAGTTCCCAATTCGCCTCTAGGTGTCTCCCGATGTACAAACAAAAAAATATTTTTCCTTGAGGGTGTTACACGGTTCTTTTTGCCAAAATAAAATGAGCATGGAATAAAAATAATATTTTGAAGTATGCATCCTTTTTATTTGTTAACAATCATGCTTTTGAACACGATGAAGAATTCCGTCTATTCTATTGTATAATTGCATGAAAAACGTCAATTTCAAGTTATAAGTTAATATTTATCCATTTTGTAAGTTCAAGCGGCGACGATTTGATATCGACGCAGTAAGATGGGTGATTCTGTTGACAATGACCCAATCGATTTAGCTTCGAATGCAACCAGAATTACCTTTCGAGACAGAATATACATTTACGTATTTTAAATTGCAACCAATCAACTATAAACTATATCATCTATGAAGGAACTGAATCTTGATAGATTTTAAATTATTATATTTACATCTCATCATTAGTCGACAATAAAAACGTTTACTTAGATATATCTTTAAATACCTAAGCAGATATAAATTTCTCTACTTATGTAAATTATGAGTAGCAATTTACATGGCTTTACATACATAGATAGAATATTAACATTGGCTTAGACTCGAGTCTTATCATTAATGTATAATTTCACTTTCCAATGAACTCCCAACTATTCAATGAAGTGGTACATTTATTCCTTTGGAATATAATATTTTAAATGATACGGGTCTTATTGAATTGCGATATTTTGTAGAAGGTTATGTAACTTTGCTAAAACATGCATACTATCTACATGTAGTCATTTCGTCTTATATGGTATGGTGGTTTCAGCTGCGCTCCAAAAGATAGCGCAATATGCCTACGGAACGCAATATGTACGGGTACAAATCTATAATTGTGTCTATTTACTTATTTCGGATACTGTAGTTCCATGTGAAAATAGGCACAGTGTACTCGTAAAGCATGATGTTGTTGCTTATTATTACAAAATTATCTGATTACTATTGCTTAGATGATCAAGAAAGTAACGATCTTTTATTTTAATGAGTGATATTTATTGTCTGATTTGTTTACATACAGTATATCAAAAGTGAGAGGAAGTATTCATCAGCGGAAGACAATTTTACAAAACAAGGGATTTAAAATAAAATAAAATAAATTAAAAATGCCTGCAACGTGAAATTTTCTACATTATCACTTTTAATATAAGAACATTCCCGATAAACGTTTGTATTCCTGAGAATAGTCGAGAGTCCAGGAAGCTCTATTCCTTTACAGGGTGTAACAGAAAGGGGTAGTCAGATTTAAAGGGATTATTCATGACATCATTCTGAACAACTTTCACTATGAAACCAATTTGATCAGAGAAACTTTATTTTTTACTTCTCCATGCAAATCAGCTGATCGCCCGGTCCAAAATGTATGGAGGAGTGAAAAATAAAGTTCCTCTTATCAGTGGCTTTCATAGAGAAAGTTTTTTAGAATGAGGTCCCTGGCAACCCCCTAAAATGTGATCGGAGGTAACTATCGTACGATACAATTAGTGCTGTCACTTTTTCGGATCCCCTCTTTTTAGAAATAGCTCCTCCTAATTTGGCTAATACAGTAACAGAAATACAAAATAGTAGTAAATTTTGCATTATATGTATAAATCCATTGTTAAATTATCTATTTATATTATTTAGATCCTAGTTATTATCACGTTACATTCTGTCTGATTCATCTGGAAATTGCGCAAAGAGTACTGTAATAATGCGGTTACAACGAATTTGACAGCTGACACTGTATTACTCCTAATATGAAAGTCACCTTCCTCGAAGACATTTAAACAAGTATAGCAATTTATACACCAGTACTTCAGTTGGTTTTAATTAGCAGATAAAAAAAATGGATACTTATTTAATAACCATAATTTTCACCTTAAATCCATGCAAAATCGCAGTTCCGCTCTTCACGTCAAGCGAAGTAATGCTTGTGACTTGATGAACAAAAATGGTCTAAAACCAACGACAGGAAAATGATAGAAAACGGATATACGGCTGGTTCATAAAGATAGCATAATAAAAAAGTTAGAATAGTGGCAGTCTCAAGAATTGAACAACGTAAACCATGTCTCCAACAAATTACAGCAGCGTCCCGCCTAATAAACCAAGCATAATCGTCAAAGTCGCTATTACTCTGGGCGTATCATTGCTGCTCAGCACAACTATTTTTCCATCGTTGGCGTACCACTTGTTCGCGCGGTCTGGTACTCGATTATTCTTCTCATTTTCCTTGTCGGTCTCGTCATAAACTTCTGGCCCGTAGTCGTCGTCCGCGATAGTCCTCTCGTCTGGGTACTGATAGACGTGCCGGTCGTTGCCCGGTATTTCTGTGACAAACAAAGCAACTCAATAACCGACCAAAACTGGTATCGCAACCAAGTAACAAGGATTTCGTTTGGCAACAAATATATTGTTTACGAATATAAGTTTTGAGTCCTAAATAAATTTAAATGTTCACGAAGTTGGTTAATTAAATATTTTGTGCCCCCATATAGTGTCACAGAAGGTTGTTATAGGTCACTTTATGTCGGAATTCTAAAGTAAGGTTTGTTAGGTCACAACTTTTTAATTCAACCTGGAGGCGAAGCGGAGCGGGGCCACCCCATGTTGTTTAGTCTAAAGAGGGTGTAAAATTTGGTTAATATTTAGTTAATTTTGGATGAAAATGTTTTTGTAAGTAATCTTTTAGTCAATTTGGTAAACAGTTAAACTTATGCCATTGATTTTTGAGTTATTTGAGTAAACAGTTCCTTATCTTGAGATGTATGATTGTTTGTAGTAACTGGATAAATCAGAGAAATGGGACTGGCACCAATTATTTACCATAAAGCCGGATCTTGCTCTCGACGTCACCCAGCGAATTTTTGGCGACGCAGATGTAACTACCCAGGTCTTCGCGCCGGATGTTCTTTATGGTCATGGACATCTCCGCTTCGAACATTGATTTCTGTCGTACGGACATCTCGTAATGCTCCGAAGGTATGATCAGCTCGACTGCGAAGCGAATGTCACGCGTCAGACAATTTATTACCAACAACACCTCGAAATTGAATATTAGGATTTTGCGCCTTCGCGCGAAGTTTTATGAAAAATGTGAAAAGTTTAGGCAACTTAGAGCTCTATGGCTCTCTTAAAATTTGTTTCAAGTGTTTGGTTTATGCTTCGGCTGTTGTTGTAGATTGAATAATCGAAGTAAGTAAGTTAGGGGCAATCAAACTGAATTTAATTTTGTTATCTTGTTGGGACATGTTACAGCAATTGCCTACTGATGAGATAATTACATTTAGTCAAAAATGCTTATAATGTGTTCATTATTTTGACAATCTTCTTTGAGAAAAGTCAACCTTGCCGCGCTACTATACGGGCGCCAGCAAAGTTGTATGGAAATTCGTTGCTGGTGAGTTTTAGCCACCAGGTCTAGCAGCCTGGAAAAAAAAACAAAAGCACGGGGAAGAAAGAAAAGCGCTGCGCAGTGAAAATTTTGGATATTTTCCATACTTAGCGGTTATGGCTCTGCCTACCATGCGAGAGGTCCGGGGTTCGATCCCCTGCTGGGGGTAAAGAAAAAAAAACATCATCATCATGGATGTATATGTGTATGTGACGTCGCTGTTTCGGGTTCCCACGACACAGGATATCTTAGTATAGGGCCAGAAACAATGTATGTGTATGTTAGTAAATTTTTATGTTTATACTGGGTTCCATAAAATTTTGTGAGATTTAAATTTAAATTACTCGCATTGTTTGAGTAAAGCTCTTCAAAAGCTTTGGTCCGCAATGACTGCACTGCTGACCACACTACGATGGCCTCGAGCTTAGCTTAGCTACGCTATCGACCTAATCTTGGTCATCATTGCAGACTTTGCTGTCTGCGCTAGAAAGGCCTCGACCACATCAGAGGCTGCAAAGCTGACGGCGCTGCGTAGGCCTGCCAGGAACGCAGTCATTACATTATAAACCGCGGCAGTAATTTAATAATACTGTAGATTAAATATATCGTCTTGAACAACGGAGTAATAGCTAAAGGTGTGAAAAATATTCTTACCTGGGTCTTTCACCCAATAGTTGATGGACTTCGGCGAAGACTCTACGTAACACTCGAGGGTGACGTCAGTCCCCAGCGGAGCTCCCACCAGCTGGTTGGGGACTTGGATCACCGGGTGAACTGTTTAAAAACTGCCATTAAAACCTACATCAACATAACGCTAAGGTCTAGTCTATCTACTGTAATCTCCCCGAGACTTCTTTGAGTTAACGACCATTTAAGTACATTGCTGAGAATACGTGTTCCATCCATTTCCATTACATTAACGTCACTCAGACCTTAATATAACTTTGTTGGTTAGTGAAGTTGTGTATAAGACATACAAAGTGATTGAGATGTCTTCACTATATTTGATTTGATTTGATGAAATGTAACGAATGTCATACACTCGTATTTAAGTGATAGTACTGCAAACAGTTCACTCTGCGGGCGACGAGGCTGTTCAAGCTACCGCCCCCTGTGACGAATACGCTAGCGACCAAACGCACCACACGATACCGCGACTAGCAACTAAACGATAAACATAACTGAATGCAATGAGGAAATAATGGTACTTACAATGTACACTAATATGGATTCGTTTGCTGACAGTGGGTGGGACTCCGTTGCTTGCGATGCACAGGTATGTTCCCATCTCCGATCGAGAGATCTTAGATAGTTTCAGCACCTCGCCTTGATATGTCAGAACTGCGAAACCAGACATTTTAACATTACAACATCCAAGTAAAACAAGATGTGTATAAGGGTGTATCATTATGTTTGTGAACGAACCAATATGTAGTTTATATTTCAAGAGGTTTTATTCGTTACTTCTACCGTGAGAATTGTGAAATATTTATTATACCTGTGTTCTACACAATACCAAGAGAGTTACCTACCTACTCGTACCTAGATAAAAGATACGCTTAGAATTTGTATTACGTTCATACAAAATGACAGCACAATACCCCTTAATACTCCTTTTGTCCATGTCGATATAATACTAAATAGAAAAGATCTGACAGGTTTATTTACCAGGAATAGAATAAATATAAATCCGCCTTTCCTCATAAAATCAGACCCAACGTATATTTCAATTTCGGCAAAATCTACATACTCCGGCCACTGTGTTTCGCGGGACAATTCAATGAACCATTCAAACGTTTTCAGCTCTCGCCCCTACAATACGGCCTAGACGAGTTATTCTGTGCTAGAACTCCATTAAAGCGGGCTCCACTAATTACCCTACAAACTTTAAACAATACTGGACGCGAATCTCGTTGGAGGTTGGAGGCAGAATGGTGGCGTGCTCATTGTCACGCCGCAAATGCAGTCATACAGTCGCTGTGTATTCTGCATAATTCAGAAAAACAATGCCATCTGAGCTCTTAAAAAAGTGAAGCAAGAAAAATTTATATTTCAACCGGAGAAGCTGCACACTAATTTAAAAAAGTAAATCTTCCGACGCAAGTGCTGCGTTTATTTCTATTTGAAAAGGAGAACTAACTACTTCGAGAGACGAAGTGAATATTGTTGTAATGGCATGATTTGACGATAAGGTACAGTTTCTCTGTTTTATGCACCTCTACTATTGTTCGTGATTTTACGTATATAAAAATGTAAGTACAGTTGTCGCAAATATTACATCTAGGTTTCGCAAAAAGACTTGTTTCAGTTCTTGCTAAAATTCGAATGAGTGATTCCAAAATGAATTCCGCCTTTGCGTTAATGCTGATCTACGTTGCTAATTATGTATCCTTTAATACTTTATTTATTTAGGGAAATGAGTCAGCCCGCAATTAAAGCAATGGATCGGGGTCATGGTTGTTGAATGCTAATAGGGTCGGAAATGCAGGTCCATTTTGCCTTTGCTTGGGAAGTGGCTAAAGCCTATGGGCGCATGTACCACTTCGCGCGATAGCAAAAGTAAATAAAATAAATCAATGTACCCGATTACAGTCCCCTCATAGAGCCCTTATACTCGAATTAGAGTATACAACACATATGAAAATGCGAATATATAATATTTAATATTTCAACTACTTATTCCTTAGACTATATATTATTTATCTATGAAAATTATAAACTGTACGATATCACTTGTAAAAAAATACTGCCTGTTACTGATAAGACAAAAGACAAACATGTTTATTTGTTCATCATTGTTTGTAACTAGGTTTTATATTATTTACAGTGTTGCAAATGATGGTACTCACTAATACTGGGTGTATAAATATAATACCTTATTATGTAACATCTTTAATCTAAATTTTATCTAAACATGTTTAGAGTAGGGACAATATTTACAACTTAAATCAGTATCAGTATAAGTATTTTTGACCGAACGAGCGAAGCGAGCGTAGGGTTCCATTTCGACAAGATAGGAGGCCGATTTTGCTTCCGTCTGTCGCTATGTGTATCTGTCAGTTCCTGTCTAGGGGCCACAGTTTTCAAGCGATCATCACAAAACTTGGCACACGTGTTCCTTGAATTCAAATATATTTTTTGTCGAGAGCTTTTCTCGATTTTCCCATTTGGCTATGACGTCATTAATTTTTTGTATGTTTTTTTTTTCTGAAACCTATCGTGTGGGGTATCAAATTAAAGGGCTTCATGAATCATGAAAGGGCGTCGGTTCCAAAAATATACTACACCATTACTCTAAAAATCCAAGAAATACTTTCAAAACATACCGAGTTTTGACTCCTCGAAGTAGGAGACGGATTAGTGAAGAGTATCCTATACAGCCCATGAGAGTGAGTGAAATACAGTATAACTATTTTCGTGAAAAGTCAATAGATTGTATTTTAAATCGCAAAATGTAGTTTACAAAGTTTTTGGTGCGGCTACTTTACTACTTGATTTTGATTGAATCTAAAATACTTACCTATAAATTGGTTTACAGTCCCCCCTGTTAGCGAGGTCTACTGCCCACAGGGCCACTAGTATTATAGTTTTATGTTATGACTCTAGGTATACTAATATTGCGATGCTACATCGCTTCACAAACTTCACAAATCATCTATGAAAATTCTCCAATCTACAAGAATTCCATCAATAATAGTATACCTACGGGTATAATGGTGGAAGTTGCGTGTCCAAATTGTTATTATTGGGGTTATCGGACAGAACAGTATATTTTCATATTACTTATTTACAAATTCAAATTTTTACAATTTTCGATGTGATGTGTGTTATTACAGCTGTGGTTATATAAACGGCGGAGTTGGAGTTAAAGAATTATAGATAATATTTTGTCCTCGAAAACTATGAACGTAGTTTTCGAGAAAGTTATGCGACGTAAGATAATTATCACAAGATGAAATTAGAGAGCGAATTGCAACATAACTTCAATAGACTAAAGACACAGAGATAATACCGTATACATAGAAATAGAAAAAGTGGCAAGCAGAGAACCAGATAAAAGAGAAACGAGTAGCAGAGCACGCGAGGAGCATCGAGAGAGATTCTTTACCTTTCGTCTTAGCGCCTGCTTGGTCCCTCACCACGATCTCCTGTCCGTCCTCGCGCTTCCACATGACGCGCGGCGGCGGTATGCCGCGCGCCCGGCACGACACGCGGGCCGTGCCGCCCTCCGGCACCATTGTGTCGCCAGACGTCTCTTCGGATACGAAGTCCGGGGGAATGACTACCTCTAGGAACCCCAGCTGGAAAGGTAAAAGGGCTGGAAATAGCATCTTAACATTCTGCCTGAAAAAATGCAAGTGATAATACAGGTGTAGTCACATTTGAAAGGATTATCGGGGACACCTTTCTTGTTATTTATTGAATGAGTTAACCACAACCCCTAAATGGGCGCACAACTTACTATCTAAGGAACCAAGACATGTTGTTACGTTTATACCTGACGGGAGGTTTCTTGGCGCCTAAGAGGGTAGCAGCGCATAGGAACAAGAGAGATAGATGCACATATATGGGCGAGAGGAGAGAGAGTAACCTCGCTCAGGTGGCAAAAAACCTTGCGAAATATAATTACACCATTAGTTAAAATCGGTCTCGGTTTGGTAGACAGCGAGAAACCTCATCACATCACGCAAACCTCGCCACCCTAGGTCAGTATCTGCGATAGGTTTCCGTTATGTGTTCAGAAATACAGCTAAACGCACATTGTTCATAGTTACCCGATTTAAAACTTAGTTCGGGTTTCTTGAGCAAACGTTGTCAATTATTTGACATTGTTTCCACGTGTCGTTCGTTTTGTGTGTACACTAGATACGTATTATTCTTGTTATTCATTTTTGTCACGCACTCTTCAAATTGACCCTGTGACCACATAGTGACGTTTCGTTGCCACCCCAGTTATGTTAGATTGAATTAGGACATTCCGCGACGAAGTTTATTTTTACATGCTACTCTGCGTTACATTAGCAAAACGTGGTTGACCGTGAAATGTTTTGAGGTGGTAGTAGGTTTGTAATCTCCCCAAATATGGGCGATTTTGTGTGGAATACGAGGAATTTTCATTAATTTCAAATACCACAGGGGTATTTAAGAGCGTGTCTATTCATTACAGTGGCCTGCTGTCTTTTTTTGGTTTAACGCAAACCATTTCGTTTTTCTCTTTCGGTCAAGTCTGATGATTTCGCCCACAAACAACGATGATTTTATTTTGATAAAAGGGAATTTTAGGTTGATAACTGGCATCTTGTTTGTCTCAAAATGGTTTTGTGGAAAATTCCAAGTTTTTTTCAAGGTGTCTTGAGGCTATAAATAATCCTGAGCTAAAGTCTTTCTTTTTCGCTCCAAACGACGACAGCTACGTGCTGTGAGGAATGAGCTTCCCCTCAGCTCAGCTTGCCCTGTGATCCATGCCCGGACCGGATAGGATGAATCCACTATTTTGTTTGGGGAATCTTCTCCCTGCGCGTCCACCAGGGTGGCTCCTGCGATTTTTTCACGTCGTATTGTCGGACTTCGTGGTACATCCGCGATTAACGACGCCGGGCACGTGCCGCCGAGTCGTAAGCGGACTTTTAAGGTGATATCTGCTACGGCGAGAAACTTCCTGAAACGGCAATTCACCTCGTACGGCGCCATAGCAAAACAGCCATAGTAAAACAGCAGCAGCAGATCATCTGCGGGAGTTTCATTCCTCGGGCTCCGGACCGGACCGCACCGGATTTTTCAAACCCTAAGCTAATTTTAGTGGTTAAGTAAGTGGTATAAGATACTTTTCTAACCGGCCACCAAGAGATGAACCCTCCTAATGGATTTTTTCCTTATTAATAAAAGAC
Organism: Argyresthia goedartella; assembly: GCA_949825045.1. NCBI lineage: Eukaryota > Metazoa > Arthropoda > Insecta > Lepidoptera > Argyresthiidae > Argyresthia > Argyresthia goedartella. Next base: position 22,840,639 of record OX463810.1, read on the forward strand.
TGTAAGTGGATTCAAAGTTTTATTTCTCCATCCACTTCAGACCTAAATAAAATTAGGGCTACAATACCCACGGTTTTAGACGTAAACGAAAATAGTGTATAACCGATATCGCTACAGTTTTTTGTAAAGGTTAAGTCAAAGCATTCATTAAAAGCTATTGCTATGGTCTGAATTATCACAAAAAACCTGCGAAAACTAATCAACAAAGCCGACTCACTTGACTCTTCATAGGGTCAGTGTTGACCTGGCACATGTACTGTCCCTGGTCCTCTTCCTGCACGCTCTTGATGTGCAGGTACCAGGTGGAGTGGTCGCTGTGTGACACCGACACACGTGGGTTGTGTGTTATCACGTGCTCGTGGATCGCCTGGATGGCCTTTGTGTCTGCTTTCACCCAGCCCACCTGCCGGGAACAAAGATGACTTAAACAATTTATCAAATTGAGGTAGTACTGTCGTCAGGTCGGACGAACGCAATTTAAACTACCACATACTCGTTCTAAGGTTTTTTTCTGAACTCATAGTAGGGTATCTCTATGTCGAGGAAACTAGTTACAGCGAATATCCAAGACTGAAGAACATGACAAGAACATCTAATGAGTCCCTCTACTAATGATTTTATATGAATGATATGATACCGGGATATTGAGAGATTAAAATGCTATCTGATACAGAGACTGACTATGAGATAGTTGGTCACTATTGTTTGAAAACGCTGACTACGTGTTAATCACAATCAACGCCTAGCTATAACTAGAGTAAATTTAATAATCATCCCTAGCTCAAAGGCAACATACAGCTACGCCATTTCAATATCTGCTGCCGATGATTATTTGTATCGTTGAATGGTACAATATTATAGTAGATTATACCTATACACTGAGGGCACTGTTTTATGTCACGGAAGCGTTATTGAATCCTGAACGTAATGAATGACTCCAGAGTTAACTGCCAAGAGTAGCGAGGGCATCATGGGTTACTGCCCGACCGAAGCGAGGAAATTAAGAGTGAGTCCTGATTGCAGTGAGTGGTTTTCTACATACTACATACGCGCCCAACCCAAAAATAGCTTTATGGCTCAAATCAAATCAAATCAAATAAAAAAATAATTTATTTCCATAGGATGTTGTTACATCACTTAGATCCGTCATTACATTTTTTTGGGTGAGTTCACTAACACAATGGCGGAATTTGTGGAGAAGAGCTCACCGAAGAAACTCCACAGTCGTCGCATCTTTTGCGTTTCCTTTTTTAAATAAAATATTGTCAAATTACAAAATGAATGCTAATTATATATCGAAACAGCCTGTTACTCAAACAATCTATTCCCATGGACATCTGTCCTCTAAGTAATCAGATATCCTATAGTAACCTTTTTTATACAATTTCTGTTTTATTATTATTTTAAACTTGTCTAAAGGTAAGTTTTTAATATCAGTAGGGACCTTATTGTAATAGCGTATACAATTGCCTTTAAAAGAATTACTAATTTTATGTAGTCGGCTTACATAAGCAACCAACTTGTCTTTATTTCTAGTATTAAAATTGTGTATATCACTGTACTTCTGAAAATTAGTTATATTTCTTTTTACATACACAAGATTGTCATAGATATATTGAGACACAAATGTCAGAATATTGATTTCTTTAAACTTTTCCCTCAGTGACACTCTAGGCCCTAATCTATAAATTGCACGAACAGCCCGTTTCTGCAGAATAAATTTACTATTAGCATTCGCAGCGTGACCCCACAATAAAATACCATAGGTCATTAGACTATGAAAGTAACTAAAGTAGACTAGTCTAGCGGTGTCTACGTCGGTAAGAGCTCTAATTTTTTTAACTGCGAACGCTGCCGAACTCAGTCTGTTCGACAATTTATTTATATGAGGATCCCATTGTAGTTTGGCGTCTAAAGTAATGCCCAAAAAGACAGTCGACTGCACAAGGTTCAATCTCTGTCCTTTTATAAATATGTCTGTAGTTACCGGGTTCACATTGGGTAACACGAATTTAATACATTTAGTTTTCTTTTCATTAAGTAATAAATTGTTAACAGTAAACCAGTTCACTATACTAGAGATAGCATTGTTTACCTCGTCATAATTTGATTGCTGTCTTTTAACTTTAAATATCAAAGAAGTATCATCGGCAAACAATACTAACCCATGTTTTGCTTTAACAAGGTAAGGTAAATCATTAATATATACTAAAAACAAGAAAGGACCAAGAATTTAACCTTGCGGTACGCCCATACTTATTGAAGACCCAGGTGATCTTTTCCCATTAACATCGACCATCTGAACCCTATCTGTTAGATATGACTCCAGAAGGCCAAGTGCCTGATCTTTTACACCATAATGGCGTAACTTCCTGACAAGAGTGTCATGATGGACGCAATCAAAAGCCTTGGATAGATCGCAGAAGACACCTATTGCATCCATTGCGTCTTCCCAGGTATCAAAAATATTGTCGATTAGTTCAACACCAGCATCGGCTGTTGAACGACCCTTTGTGAAACCAAACTGAGCAATATGAATTAAATTATTGAGATAAAAATGACTTTGCAATTGATTAAGTATGAGTTTTTCAAATATTTTGCTAAGCGTTGGTAGTATCGATATGGGTCTAAAATTGGTGGGGTCTGATGTACTACCAGCTTTGAATAAAGGTATAACTTTACTTAGTTTCATCAAGTCAGAAAACACACCATTATCTATACATTGATTAAATATACAACAAAGGTGAGGTGCAATACAATCTACAATGGAACTAATAATTTTTACTGATAGACCATGGGCGTCAGCTGTCTTTTTCATTTCCAGGGATTTAAACGCTTTTACAATGTCTTCATTATTTACGTGCCTAAATTTAAAATCTGTTTTACATTCCTCAAAGTTTTGTTTAAGTATAGATTCAGCAGCAGCGGGAGATGAATTTAAAGACCTGGTTGTTGAAACTGGAATGTCCGTAAAGAAATTTTCGAAAGCTTTTGCTACTTCTAGGTCTGTACTTAGCAATTGATTATCTATCTTAAGCTTGAAGTTATTATGTGTAGCTTTGGCCTTTCCAGTCTCTCTGTTTATAATTTGCCAAGTCGTTTTCATTATATTGCTACTAGATTCAATTTTGTTTTTAATGAAATTAGATTTAGCTACGGCACAAACGCGTTTAAACATTTTTGAATAACTACGAACATAATCTAGAAAGGCCGTATTTTTGTTATATGATTTCTCTTCATAGAGTTCATATAATCTTCGTCTGCTCCTATGAATTCTTACTTTCGCCCAATCACTAAACAAAGCTTTGTTATTAACTTTTATAGTTTTTGATTTAAATACCGTATCATATTCATTTTTGACAAGGTTAAATATTGAGTTGTACAACAAATTTGGATCGTCACTGTATGGTATTTCCCATAGTTTATCTAAAATATTATTCCTGTAGTGTTCAAGCCGAGTGTCACTAACGGGCACACATGTAATATCCTCTTTTTGGTCCTTTTTTATTTTAATATTGAATATACCTATCTGACCAGAGTGATCAGAGGTTAATTTATTGATGACCGATTTGAAAATGGGCGTAATGTTAGTAAATATATTGTCAATGCAGGTAGCAGATGTTGCAGTAATTCTAGTAGGCTCCAAAAACAGATAGTTCATGTTGTGACATAAAAATAAAGATTTTAATCTAGTACAAATATTATTATCCTCTAACAGATTAACATTAAAATCACCACAAATTATAAAAAAATTGTTTTTATCGCTGATTTTAATCAAGACTTCATCCATTTTCTTTTCGAATAAATCAAAGGATGAATCTGGTGGTCTGTATACGCTCATTACAATAAGTTGTTCAAGTTCAATACAGGCTATTTCCATGGTACGCTCAACAGACAGGCTCACTATGTCAACTCGTTCCTTATATTTAAAACTATTATTTACAAGTATTAAGGAGCCACCGCGATCAGCTGTTTTTCTGTTGAACGAACTAGCAACGTGGTGGTTATTAAAGTTGAACATGAACTGATAACTCTTTAAAAAGTGCTCTGTTATACATAAAATATCAATATTATTACAGTTCATGAATAACTCAATTTCCAGTTCTTTACTTAACATGCCCTGTATATTTTTGACGACCCGAATGGCCGAGTCGGCAAAGACGCTGCCTACGAATCCAAGGGTCCCGGGTTCGAGTCCCGGTGGGGGCAAATATTTGATTGATGAGAACGAATGTTTGTACCCTAGTCATGGTTGTTTATCTATCTAAGTATAATATTTATCTATATACGTATTTGTATCGTTGTCTAGTTCCCAAGATACAGGGAATCCTAGTTTGGGGCTAGATCAATGTGTGTAAATGGTGTCCAAGGTATACTTCTTATTCTTATAGGTATTTTGATGAACCACGTTTAAAATATTCTTACTTTTACATTTTTCATTACTAGTAACTTGATTTAATGGGCAAGATGAAGGTATATTTATACAAATATTAATATTACTGCCAGAGTTACTCTCTGTTGTCCTATGGGTTAATTTAAAGAGCTTGGAACAGATTCCAAGGAGTACATGTCATTATTAATACACTGCTCAATAGAAGCAGGCGTTTCATTAGTCAAAAACTTGACTGAGTTCAAAATAAAATAAGATAGTGACTGTGCTATCTGTTTTGTATAAAACCTAGATAGGTAATACCTATCCTTAGTCAAATAAAAATATTTTCCAATACAAATATTGGTGTCTATGAAATGAAATTTTTCAGTATGACGACATGTCAATGTGTGTATAAATGTATTATAATCATGTCTTATATGATTTTCATGTTGTGACAAAGATTGGCTGAAGGGAAACGCAAACAAGATTATTCTATATACATTTTCCCTTCTACCAATTAAAATAATTAGGGTGGTTGGTTCTAAAAACTGCGATGACAACACTTTGTTTAATATTTGTGAATATGTGGCGCCAGGCATACAGTTATTTAATATTGCCTGGCCCACGCGCTGACTAAGTTGTAAACCCATATTTTTTCCAAGTTCATCGCTGTACATTATATACCTATCCTTTGTCCGAGAGAAGGAGGAACACTATTAGTACTCAAGTCGACTGACGGCGGCGCCTGGGTCAGTATCAGCTGTTCGGCCGCCTGCTCGGCGGGAAACACGGTCGGCACGGAACAGTCCGCTGGAGCTTGTTTACAATCACAGATGTGATTGTCGGTCAAAGATATGAAAGTGTCATAATTATACTTACACGTCTCCAACAAACTATTCATAGCCGACACATGTTCCTTAATTTCGTATTGTGCTGACTCATATTTACGTGTAATACTTTGTAATGATGAGTTTAAAATATGCATATCTGACTGGAGTCGCCGTGTGCCACATTCGTAATTTTCTGTAGTTTTTTCGAAACATAATCTACAATCATCGATTTCGTTAATTAATTCGACACGTCCCTTGCTACAATTTACATTTTTACAAAATATTTTATTTCTTTTAGCTAGTTTTTGTGTTTTTTATATAATTATTCAATTTAACATATTTCTTTAATTTATTTTTACTACAGCTCATAGTGGTTACTGATTGCGATCTATTAGGACTATCACACGTGAGATCACAAGCTGTTAGGTCAATAGTTGGTATGCCAGTTTGGCTCATGACCTCATTATATAAGGCCCTGGTTGTAGCACTGTCTCGCTGTTCCTCCCGCTCGCTGAAAACTTGAAGCTCGTGGTGTGCCTCTGCAAGCTGTTGTTCAAGTGATTTTATGTGTTGCAATGCTACGTGGTGGACATCATGACACTTGTAGTAGCTGATAAGTATACTACTTGTTGTAGCTGATAAGTATACTCTACTTTTTTGGGTTCCGTAGAGAAACAAGGAATCCTTATAAATTCGTCAAGTCTGTCTATCTGACTGTCCGTCCGTCCATCCGTATGTCACAGCAACTTTATTCCAAAACGATTAAGACTACACAGTTAAAACTTGGTGTGTAGTGTATTATGTAAACCGCTTTACGATTTTTAAGCAAAAAAAGAAAATGGGTCTCCCCATACATGGAACTGAAACCATAAATATTTTTTTCTTCATATCTATATGTGTGTGTTTATAGATAGGTCTTTAAAAATGACGTTGAAGTTTCTGTAACCACTTTTCCTCAAAGTTAATCGTTATAGAGACAGACTCTTCCAAAGTAGAAAAAATTGTGTCAACCCTCTAACTCTTAAAGTAAGACAGTGAAAAATAAAAAATAAATAAAAGTTGTGTATCTCAATAAACACTTTCAACGAAAATTAGTCTGAACAAAATAAAATAAGCAATTTTTAAGATATAAAACATTTATTGAAAACCGCAAATGTAACTTTGTCATTCATACAAACACTATAAAAACAAAGTAATTATTTGCTGGTGAAGAATGATAGTGACATTTCGGCTAGATGTATAAGGTGTATGTGAATTGTGTACCTTCCTAATTAATATTTTTTGGCTTATAGTCTACATTTATTACGGAACCCTAAATGTGCGAAGTCCGACACGCACTTGGCCGGTTTTGTCACCTTTTGTAGACAATAAAAAAGCAAGGCTACTATATTACAGCGGCATGCAATACTCGGGGCTTTTATTTTAATCAAAATGTGTTAGATTCAGCTTGCCTTGGCCAGCTAGATTTTCAAATAAGTTCGGCGGGGCGCCGACCCCACCGCCCCGGGGGGCTGGGCAGTGCACCGTGTGGACACAACGAATACAGTTGGTCTATTTAACTAAATAAGACCTGAACATAACAATAAGAACTATGAGAGTGAAAATCATATAATTAATAGAGATGGGCCGAATGTGGTTTTAACCGAATACGAACTTCGGCCGAACATTCGGTTAAAATAAAAAAATCGCGGCGAAATGAAACCGAAGTCGGTTTCATTTCGCCGCGTTTTCTCGAGAGCGACACGTCATGATTTGTTTACGCACTTACATGAATTGTCGAAATGAATATATGCACCCCGCCGAACTAGAAGTGTTTTTTTAGTTTATTTGTATTTACGCATTTAAATTACGCAGTAGTTAGGTATTTAAAAATACCAAGTTTATTTCGTTTAGTTTATGTAAAAATGAATAACTAATTTAATTTCAAAATAAATGATAATGAATAAAGGACTAATTTTATTTTACGATTATTAAGTGAGTATTTAACTTTTTTTTTGCACCAAATGTTCGGCATTTAAACCAAATTTCGGCCGAATGCCGAAGTTCTGTTCAAGCTGCCGAAATTCGGTGAAACCGAATGTATAACGAATTTCGGCCCATCCCTAATTATTAACCATCGGGTTATAATGAAATCCGGTACAGCATTACGACCCGAATAAATCTAAGGGGAAATGCTTGCTTTACGTAAGGTTTTCATGATGTATAATTTGGCATTATCGGACAGGTGGTGTGAAAATAATCTTAGCGGGATCCACCCAACAAGGAATGTAACTATAATTTTACTCATTTTTATTAATTAAAACCACAGTAAACCATATTAAGTTCCACAAGTATTATGTCTATTCTTTATAAACGAAATAATTGAATTGCGCCAGTTACGTTATCACTATCACGTATATTTTTTCACAAAATGATATATCTTTATATATATATACAAATTTGTATGTAATTTAATGATGTATTTTTTCGATAATCCGACCTTTTTGTTATGTATTTTTAGAGCTTCCTGTGGGGCACGCAGGTGTGGGGGGTAAACATAGAACTATTTTCTGCGGACGTGTGGAACTAGTTTCCCAGGAGTCCCACTTAGTATTTATTATTTTTATGTATTTACTCACCCGATAGTTCCCGAGGTTCCCGACGATACATTTGAAAGTGGCGTCCCGGCTGATGGGGATCGTGAGGTTTGTGATAGGCTCTCCAAACTCCGGTACCTCTACTCCTCCTGTGAACAATAGAGAACATAAAAGATTTAAGGTTAGACAGTAAATCTGGCGCTCGCGAGATTTGGATTTTATCAATTGTTTTAGCTATTTCGGTCACTCGCGACCGGCACGAGCGTGCCCTCCCCGCGCGCCCCGCACTTGTACATTTTGTACCAGGCTTAAAACCGGCCGACCCAGATCAGACATCCTTTCGTACCTTCGTCTTTAAAGTTTTTTGTTATTTAATTCAAAAGAAAAAATATGCATAATAAAAAAAGGAATTACCTCTTATTCGTTTTTGTAAAGACTACAATATAAAAGTAGGTATCAAACGGGCAAATATGGGATACAAACTTTTACTATGTAGCCATGGGCGTATAAAAAAAGACGGACGTCGTCTCGTTTATACCACATGTGTGTCGCTCAGAGTCGGCCAGCTCGCTGTACGTACACGCCGACAAGCACACATTCACACATTAGTCGGCCATTAGGCGCACGGGCGTCAACAAAGGCAATACGTTATGCGGAGAAATAAAAAGCTAAACCTCATGTCTTACGTGGTAAAGAGTTGTAAAAATCGAAGTGACCGGAGGAAAAAACATGCAGGAATCACGATTCATAGATAAATGAATATAAATAATCCAATATAAATATCACTTACTTCCAGTAAAATATTAAAATCAATCTTCATTCACAAGAACAAAATAAGTCATCATAAATCCAGTGTTGTCAATATTCACGTAAGCAGAATTACCCAACCAATCGGAAAATACGGTATTATTAAGTTCAAATTATAATTTGATTATTTATTTAAGCGAAGTTATTTTTGGCAGCTCTTTAATTTGGTCGGGATGTTGTTATACATGAAAATTTGAACTTCGAAGTGACTGGTCCGATTTTCTTCACAATCGATATCTAGGGCTCTGGTTGAAATCCAATCATGATTCTGAAATCAGATTTTGAAAAAGTGGCCGCCATTTTGATCTGGTTCGATTTGCTTCAAAATCAATATCTAGGGAACTGGTTGGAGTCCAATTATGATTCTGAAGTGAGATTTTGAAAAAGTAGCGCCTTTCTGAACTACGTATCGGCTCAATTTAAACCGAATTAGTATCTTTTTTGTCTACCATTCATGTATTAGGTATTTTTTATACAACTTTGCAGAAAATCCAACAGATGGTGCGGTGAATCGCAATTTGTTTCTTGGGCTTATATTACTCAAACGGTTCCATAAATCGAAAAATGATATTGATATTATTTCTAAAAGATATATCCAATGATACCGATATTTTATATTATACTCTTCCCCATAGTGTAAGATGTCATTTTTCGATTTATAGATTCGTTTGAGAAAATAAGCGCAAGAACCCAAGACCGATTCACAGCAATATCTGTTGGACTTTGTGGAACAGTGTTTTTTTATTCTCTCTCTCTCATTAATATTTTTAATTTTTGACTGTGTTTTATTTGGGTAAAAATTTGGCTAACTTGGCAACCTTAAATTCACTCACTCATAGATATCCGCCGCCATTACGGTTCCTCAGTTTGTCTTAGCGAGACTACGTCAGACTTTTTTTATACTCCATGTATGGAGCCAATTATCGAATCGCAAAATATTATTAGCTGCTTAGTACGTTTTGGGCGAGAAGGTAATATATCTTTTGATGGAACAACTGTTTTTTGTTTGTGCAAAAAGTTGTTCCTTTAGACGAATACTATCACCATAATATGTAAAATATTTTTCCGCCTTCTTACCTCAAAATAGCTCCTTCGCCACTTCATTTTGGGTTCTCAGGCGGAATAATTCTATTCATATTTCGTTCGAAAAGACTTTTTACGAGCCTAGCTACGACCCTCGCCTCCGGCTAGTGCCGTGAACTTCTCGGTTTGTAAATATAGCCTTCGCGAACTCCTACGAAATGTACTAATGGAGTGTTACTGTATGGTCAAATAAGTAACTAAATGGATATTTACTGTGAAATCCAATTAATTTTTAAACGAACTGTCCGAATTGATCTCTTTTAATACTTTTTTAAATGGTTGTCTAGAAACAGAAAAAAAAACTTGAGTTGCTAAGACCAATCTAACGATAACTTATTGTAGAAACCCGGGTAGCCATTTTGATGGTACTATCATAGAGTAATATTTTGAAAAAAAAGTGTCAATCGCTCGCGAATTCGATACGTGGCCCATAGCGATTTACTGAAATCCTATACGCTCAGCATAAGAAATGACTGTATTTTGTAAGAACATTCGAGCTACTACGAGTCCAAGGTTAAAAAATATATATTTTACTTGAATAAAAAAATGTAACATTTAGGAGATTTCTTTGAGTGCTTGTATTTCTTAAGTGTGTCGATAACACGAAATTTAAAGTTTGGTAAAAGATGATACTCAAAAATGTATTTGATTTAATGCTTTGCTTTAGCTTCTCATATGCTAATGCTATGAGAAGCTTAATCTTTTTGTATGGCCGCGGAGTCTAGCGCTCTTCCTTTAATTGGTCTTTGATATTTGTTAGGGTTGTTTTTGATGTTTTTAAAGAAAACCTTTGCCGAAACTACGTACGACTTATCACTTTATAATATAAGACTCCGAGGACTGGCCTGGTTTTGCGAAAACTATAAAGGGTTCTTTACTGTGGAGCCGTAGCGCAAAAGAGAACATTAAAATGTGAAAAGCGTGCGAAAATTTACAGATATACATGGCATTCATAAATTTATAAACGTGTTTCGTCCATCCCTAATTTGTACCGGCTCGGGTTGTGGAATAAACACATACGTATTAATATGTATGTAAATGCGTGCACGGAACTTTCGCACTGGGCGGTTTCAATTAATATCACCTACCGGGAGAGTTCCGCACGAGCCGCGCTTCGTGAATAAGTTTGTAATGATAACGAATTGAAGTTTTGTACGATACCGGCGCATTCCCTAACTACTGGCTATTCATGAACACCTAAGCCTGATGATGGCGCGGGTACGTTTGTGCAAGTTGAGCGTAAGATAATAGGCAAGCAGGCATTTTGGGACTTTGCTAGTTTTTCTAGGGACACACTACAGGGTTTGGAGGTGGAACTGAAATAGGCTTGTTGTCTTGTTGAGTTCATGATCAAGTCGACCAGCAATCATATGACCTCAGAATTTGCACAAGTCTCACACGCATGTCATATTCATTTTAACGGTTATTGTATCTATAAAAAACAGTCAAGTGCGAGTCGAACTCGCGCACGAAGGGTTCCGTACCACCGAACAATGGTAGGGATGGGGTGGAGTGGATAGTTTGGATTTGAATAGCAAAATGTTGTTTACAAAGTTATTGGTGCGGCAACTTTTACACTCCATGGACGTAGCCAGGTGCATTTATAAGTTTGTATGTGGTTTTGAAAGAATTGTTGTATGGGAGCCCCCTCAAATATTTATTTTATTCTGTTTTTTTGTATTTGTTGTTATAGTGGCAACATAAATACAACATCTGCGAAAATGTCAAGTGTCTAACTATCACGGTTCATGAGATTCAGCCTGGTGACAGACGGACGGACGGACGGACAGCGGAGGCTTAGTAATAGGGTCCCGTTTGGCACCCTTCGGGTACGGAACCCAAAAAACGAGGTATTAAGTGTGTATAAGTACAGATTTACGATGTATCAAATGGCCAGCGGGCATCGTGTACCGACGCTACAGGGAAGCGAGGCCGGAGAAGAAAAAATCCTAGTATATTTTTGTAATATGTCAATTACGAGTATGTATCTCTAGTTTAAGGTATTGACGACCCGAATGGCCGAGTTGGCAGTAACTCTGCCTACGAACCCAAGTGTCCCGGGTTCGAGACCCGGTGGGGGCAAATATTTGTTTGATGACAACGGATGTTTGTACCCTAGTCATGGTTGTTTATCTATCTAAGTATAATATTTATCTATATAAGTATGCATATCGTCGCCTAGTACCCAAGATACGGGGAATCCTAGTTTGGGGATAGATCAATGTGTGTAAATAGTGTCCAAGGTATGTATAGATATGGGTTTTATAACCTGAAATAAAGATTTATTATTATTATTATTGTTTTTTCAACTTACTTTTGAAATTTGTAATTTATTTATTGTGCTACACAAAACAGCGATACAGATAACTTATAATAGAAAAAACATGTACAAAGGCGAGCTTATCTCTCAAAAGAGATTTCTTCCAGCAAACCAAGATGGTAGGAAAGGTGATGGTTGAGCGGGGGAAGACCTGCGCGTACAATAAAACTATAAATACTACGAGTATTATATAATACAAACAATATTATAATGATAACCCTAATTGCTAAAAATATATTGCTTACACAATTACTTAAATACTACGTAACAATATGAATAAACCCTATAATAAACTAATATATACCAATATATATATCTAACTGGAAAGGGAGAGATAGTGCTTCTTTAGCCGGTTTTTAAATATATATAGAGATCGACTGTCCCTGATAGTCCAGGGAAGTTCATTCCACAGTCGTATGGCTCAGATTCTAAAACCGTGCTCGTAGGCTGCAGTTTTAAGTTATTATATTACAACCACGTAGACATTTATTTGAAACGAAGTAAAAAAGGGCGGCTATTGTTAAAATACACGCCCAATTTGTTTGCAAGACAATTGTTTTCCCCACTCAAGAAGGTGATCTCAATACGCTCAACTCTCTATTGTTATCTCAAGGGAACGTCCCCGAGACGGCATTTAAACTCAGCAAGGGAATGATTCGCGCGAACTTTGTTCTACTGACGTTAGTTTGTGGTGAGTCGTATGGTTCTCGGGCTTATCGCGAGTCTAACCGCCAAGTTGAGAACTCCGCGTCCGCCTTGGCGATACTGTCAGTCGCAGTTCCACCTAGGACCGGAGACCTTGCAACAAAGTGTCAACCAACCACTTCAACTTCTGGGAATGCAGCTGAAACTTGCCAAGTTAGGTCCCAGGAATAACTTAGTAAGTAATTGGAACTAGAGCGCTGACGGCGATACGCGATTGCGGCGCGACAACGTGCGAGCTTGTAATGTACACTCGGAATCAATTATTTAAATGCACCTTTCGTTTGAATGTGGAAATTTAGGAAGAGAGCTTACAACTCAAAAGCTTTGTATCCGAGGTTGCATGCGGTTCATAGAAGCTTAACGAGGTATACCGGGTAAGTTAGAAAGTATTGCATTTTATTTAACATATCGTCTGAGCATATGGACCTGAACTAGAAATGGAAGGTCGACGACGTATTTAAGTTTTTGATCGGCAGCAAAAGATGTTTCGGGAAAGTTTTTAAAAAATAAGTGAGATGGAAAAGTCTATTAAATATGAAACGAAACAAATACCTAGTCACGTCAGTCAAATATCATGAAATTTACTTAAGCTATAAATTAAGATAAATAATGTAGATAGTTAATTAAATTACACAATTATGATGCATCTAAAGTTTGTTCTATTTTATCAGCTTATATATTTATATCTTAGCTAACTTGCTTAGTTCTAAGTTAATTAATTACTCTTATAAATTTCAACAAAACTTCTTCAATTATAATTTCTTTAGAGCTTTAGTAGGTACATAGCTACGCTATGGGTAGAAAGTTTGAAACAATGCACTAAAATGAACTTCATCTTCCATCGCTAACAACTTTAATCAAGTTTATATTTTCTAAGAAATTGAGTGAGTCTTCACTCCAACACTTCTTCGACGTCTTAATATGTTTTCAAACCGAGAGCCATAATTTTCCACTGTTCAATGGCGATGTACAGTTGTACAGTATGAAACGGACCTAGCCATCTCAGTTTACACAGTATTTATGAGAATGAGGATAAGTGTCCTCTCCAGTAGATGAGTTTAAATATAAAAAACAGTCCTGTGATAGGACGCATACATGAAGCGATCTCTACCAAAACGTCAAAAATGTAAAAAGGCGTACTTACTTAATTTTAAAATAGCGTATAGTTCATTATTTTTTGCTGTAGCGGCAACAAAAAAACACATTCTGTGACGATTTCTACTCTCTACTTGTTACAGTTGATCAAATAGAGCCCGCTGACGGACAGGCGGACAGCAGAGGTCAATTAAATGGGTCCCATTTAGTACCCTTCGGGTAGGGAAAAGAGCAAAGAAGCGGGTAGAAAAAAGGGACTCAACAGAAAAATAACGATAAAAACCGGCCAAGCCATTATCTATTAAAACGGCAAAAAACACGTTTGTTGTATGGGAGCCCCCCTTAAATATTTGGTTTATTTTAATTTATTTATTTGTTTTTAAAGTGAATATACAGCTATATATTCTGTCAATATTTCAAGCGTCTAACTATTCCCGTCATCAATATCGAGCAAATACGAGAGAGAGAAAAACGTTTGTTATATGGGAGCCCGCAACAGAAATACATCATCTGCAAAATTTCAACTGTCTAACGGTTCTTGAGATACAGCCTGATAACAGACTGACGGACGGACAGCGGAGGCTTAGTAATAAGGTCCCGTGTGACACCCTTCGGGTACGGAACCCTAAAATATCATGTCCATACGTGGGCAAAACCGCAGGTAAAAGTTAAATGTTAAATGTAGGCAGAATGTTGTATCACCATGATTATGATTATAAACGGTGCACACACATTCCTACAGTAAGCAGGAGTCAAACGAAGCACTTTCTCGTTTTTATGAGCGCCCAGAGGCATTCTGAAATGGAGCTTGGCTGTGAAGGACATCCATTGCACCTTTTTAGAGCTCATACATATGATAGCACAATGCTTGGAAATGTAGTTGGGTGTAGTTTGTTTATTTTTTCGCAACCGTTTTGCTACAAAAAAGAAAAATGTTTTTGTGTTGCTGTACAATGTAAGTTGTTTCCAGATTCGCTGACACGATATTTAAGACATTACAAGAAATATATATTTGTGTAAACACGAATTTGATTACTTTAACCCCTTCCCCATAACAGCCACTACAGAGGGCAGGGTAACGGCGTGGTGGAGAGCAGTAAAACTGCCATTTTGCTACGACAGCGTCCACAATAACGGCACAGACTGCGACGTACTAAAATGGTTACAAAATATTACGCTCTCAGTATTGAGCTGGCAGAAAGATGTTTCGTGTTTGCCAAAAATTCAAAAACAAGACACAGCTCCAAGAGAAAGATTAGTAGCACACATTTACATGACATAATATTTACATACAGGCACATACATTGATTCAAGCCCTACACTAAGATAGCCTGTGTCGTAGGAACCAGAAACAATGACGTGATTTTTATAAAGCTTTCGACTCATTAAATGTCTCATTAAAAATTGTCCTTATATCCAAGCTGAAATATTATGGTTTTGATCATGAAGCTTTACGTTACGTTAGTCTTTCACGTGGTAAGAGAACCTTAAAGCACTCGGCCACTAAAACTGTAAACAGAAGAGTACCGCAGGGGTCTACCTTGGGCGCAGTTTTATTTATCTTGTACTTGGCGGACATAACTACTCATATTGATCATTGCCAATTTCATATGTATGTCGATGATATGCAAATCTTCATCTACTGTCATCCTTCCAATATAAAGAGTACGATAGATAAATTGAATCTGAATGATATTGCC
The DNA here is from genome assembly GCA_949825045.1 of Argyresthia goedartella. Taxonomy (NCBI): domain Eukaryota; kingdom Metazoa; phylum Arthropoda; class Insecta; order Lepidoptera; family Argyresthiidae; genus Argyresthia; species Argyresthia goedartella. Next base: position 22,856,127 of record OX463810.1, read on the forward strand.
CTATGGTCTAAAAAAATATTTAATGTTTGGTAACCCATAACAGCTGGCAAGAATACACACATTTACAAATGTCATGATTATGGATAAACCCATTGAGCGTGTTTACAAAGTTTCTAGGCTTGGAAATGGACTACGGTCTATATTATGAAGGACACGTAGCTAATTTAGTTAGAACATGCTTCTATAGGCTAAAAGTACTTTATAGGAAGAGGCCGTACATTTGAGAAGATTTTCGTATTCAACTGGTAGAATCGCTGGTTATTTCAAAATTGAACTACACAGATGTGGTTATTGGTCCTCAATTTAACGGAAAGACTCGGATACAGCGAGTCCAGAATTCTTGTGCCCGTTTTTGTTTTAATATCCCACGTCGAGGACATGTCTCTCCATTTTAAATAAACACTCCTTACTGAAAATGACACACCGGCGTAAGCTACATCTCACTTGTCTTCTTTTTGAAGTTTTGAAGCACAAAGCACCTGATTATTTATATTGTAAATTTATGGACTTATAAGGTTCAAGATCCGATGTAAGTCGACAATGTTCGTTGCAGCTTTCAACACAGCGACATAAAACGGTAGCCTTTAAAGGTATAGTTTTCGTTATGCTACAACGAAACGTTGGAACAATACTCCACCGCCGATTGGGAAACTCCAAAGTATCCAAACTTAAAACAAACAACAACAAACTTAAAATAACTTAAACTTAAACTTAAAATATATTTATTAGACTAGCAAATCTGCTGCTGTCGAACTGCTGGTCGAACATGCGGTACCTGAACACATCAAAGACAGCTTATGATATGTGCATGTGTAGATAAACTAGTGTATGTAACTGTACATAATTAGGCATTAAAACTCTCGAGTGATATTCGGCGGGATTTCGGCTCGTTTTATAAACCCTCTCTCGAGTTTTAATGCCTTCCATTATGTATCAGTCACATAAACTACTATTCTTGTTAAATTATCACATTCATTTACATATACTTAGTAAATGTAAATTTTTGCCTCTTCTCTACATTGGACCACTGTAGGAGTAGAAGGGCGTAGAAACTTCCACAGATTGATTTTTAGATCTCTTTTAATAATCTGTATTACACGATACTAGTGCTATTTAATGTACTTTAGCTACTTAATTTATTTTTAATTAACTTTTATTTATCCTAATAAATAATCATTTATCAATTTTTACTTTTACCCTGTAAATCTGGCTTATTTTATTTTAATAAGTGATGCAATAATATTATATGATCTTTCTCATTTTTACTTTTCTGTGTCACAACTTATATTGTTAAATATTTTATTTTTCACCTAGTTACATCTCTGTGAACGTCATTATATCATCATCTTTTTAGTTCGACTCGGTTCAAAAGGGTTTTATTGGAAGCTTAACACAGGTTCTCTGAGCCTGCATTATGCTGAGTTATAACCTTTTTTTAGCTCGGCGAAGTATTGCTATAATTTATATTGTATTTGTGTCTTTATCTTGTTCGTTTGTTTTGTTAGTTCGTTAAATACATACATTTAATTATGCTGTCAGAGTTGCAGATAATTGGATTTTGATTTTTATTTGATTTTGACGTCACAAATATGTAAACATCCAAGACCTGGGGATATTTTTTCATCCTCCCCGGATTTGAACCCGGATTGGGAAGCAAAGCCTCGACCGCAAACTCCACAGAGGTTAGGTTTCAGAAGTATTCGCAGCCCATATGGATAAATTACATAAACATTTTTATACGGTAGCTTGGCTCAGTGGAACAATATAGACTTTGCATGGTAACTACCACCGAGAATTACTCGTATTCATAGGTACAACATAGTTCTCACATACCTATCAAGTAATTATTATTATCGACGGGGTATCCTGGCACAGGTACTTTATACTTGAAAGGATGCCCCTTGAACTACTGTAATTAGTATGTAAGCTTTGCGAAATAAATTATTATTATTATTATTATTATTATCTACTCTACACGACTTCTGTGGCGCTGCGGTTGTGGGTCTGCCTACCATGCGAGAGGTCCCGGGTTCGATCCCCGGCTGGGGATACAGAAAAAAAAATCGTGGTTGTTTATATGTGTGTGACGTCACTGTTTCTGGTTCCCACAACACAGGGTATCCTATGTATGTGCCTATTTGTAAATGTTGAATGTTTATGTTTATTGAACCCACAGAAGTAGACCTAGGCCACTAGTTTGAAAGAAAATATTGACCTCTTTTTGAAAGAAAATGTTGACCTCGCGTTTTATCTGTCAGGCCCTTAACAATTAGAATTCCTTGAACGAACAATCACTATCGCGTGTTAACCATTTCATTTTCCTACCCTATAACGGAGCATTCATACGAGTATATTCCGTGAAATTAACCATCTATCTACGTTTCAAGCAGATCATACATTTTGTGTTCAAGACGTTACCTGAAACTACACTACGTCGGCCATCGCAGGCGATAAATCAGTATGGCTCGCAATATTATGCAAAGAGCTGAAAATTTTTACATTCAGATATTGTTTCACTTACGTTTCAGAAAAATAACCGATATTTGTAAGTATAATTTAACTAAGGAAAGACGATAACCAATGAAAAGTAGGTAATAATAATAATAATCCATTCTTATAAGTTCTCCCCCTTCAGGTTCACTTTGTCCAAATCCCCATTTCGTCCACACTCTCAACTCGTCCACATTCCCATTTCGTCCATATCACCATCTCGTCTTCATTCCCATCTCGTCCACATTCCTATCTCGTCCACATTCCCATCTCGTACCAGAGGCAGATCTTCACGTGTTGTCATTTTTGCAAGGTGTCACAATTTCAGTAACTTTTTGATAATTTAACTTAACACATAACATAAAATACAACATAAACTAAAACATTCTATACCCATGAAACATTGTTTTTTTTACCGACAAAAAGGAGGAAGTTCTCAATTCGACTGTTTGTTTTTGTATGTTTGTTACGCGATTATTGTCAATTATGAATCGATTTCAATAATTATTTTTTTGGTCGGTGGTTCAGATTTCAGAAAAATCAACAAGATCAAAAAAATATAATACGCAAATGACGTTTTTCTTTGTGGTTCCCTTAAGTATGAGTTTTGATTTACCATAAGTTTTTATGAGGACTTTTCTTGAATAAAGATGAGATTCGCATCCTGACCAGGGAAGAAGAAAAAGGGTTTGTACTTGAAGTCTGTTTTTTTAAGTTTTTAACTTGGTGAATTATTGTTTTTTGTAACGTTATTCGATTAAAATATGTAAGGACGTTTATTAAGTAAAAGATTCATGAAAATAAGTACAGAGAATATAAATAAGATATTTCATTCTAGTTCAAGACAGTACGTGTGAGACTGCCGCTCCATCCTCATATAGGCCTGTGCGATTCCACCTATGGCGGGTGCCGCGGATGCACATGCTGCTAGCCCTGATGATGGCGGTTTGAATTCTTGCTCGTAGCCAGCCCATTATTGTGGCAGGGGTCCAGTTCCAGCGGTCCGCCAGCGTTTCGGCGAGGTGTTTAGTGAATGATAAAGGGGTAAAGGTGGTGTGGCGCGTCTCGCATGGGTCGCAGTACTTCCTTTTCTTTCATTCTTCAACTGAACGAAGGACATCCGCTACGGGACGTGATGCGTGGGAGGGAGCGTCGATGTCTATGACACGGATATCAAATAACGCCTCCCTCTGGGCAATCCATACCCCCCGACAAGCCAAGTCTCCGCGCAGCCCAGTATCGCCTTCGGAGATGACAGGCTCTTTCGTGACGTTTCCCCAGGCTTGCTGGCACAGTTCACAGAAAAGATCCCTTATTTCATTATGTCTGCGTGTGATAAGGCCACCTGTTTTTCAGCACAAGGCGTGGTCCACGTTGAAGTTGTCATTGCCGCAGCCGTCGCAAGTCGCAGGCATGGAGATTGGTGTGCGGTGGTATCTTATGGTCAGGGCATCTCTAAATTCGTGGGGTGATAAGTCGAAATCGTCTTTTCTTGTCGGTATTACTGAAAGCCAGGTTGATGTTTTTGTTTTCATTTTTGTCGCTATTGATCTTTCTATTGCTCTTTTCTTTTTTGATGGTAGTTTTGTATGAGAGTATGTAGAATGCTTTCTAGAATTTCGTTATCGTATGTTTCTTTTTCCTTGTTTCCTTCCTTTCTTGCGTCACGCAAAGAATTGTAGTGTTCAGCCAGGTTTATGTCTTTCATCTCTGTTAGGGCTATTGAAAGTATTGTAGATCCCTGTTTTGAGATTTGGTATGCACGGTTTGGTGTGTTGAAGGGGTCAGAAAGGGCAAGTCCGCTTTTGTGGACTGGGAGGGTAAATAGCTGGGTTTCAAGTTTTGTGATTTCGCCTCCGATTAGTGTTGGTATGAATTTGTCGTGTAATGTGTTAGTTAAGGGTTTAAAAAGTTCTTCCGCATTTTTTAAGGCACGTAGTAGGAAGGAACATTTAAATGTGAGCTGCTTTAGTTAGGGCAGTGTAAGCGGCTTGAGGTGAGTTTTTGCAGATTGTTGTGAGTTTCTCGATGATAGATATCCATTCGGTTACATTATTTTTTATGAAGTCGTCTCCTCCTGTCCCTATGTAGCCTCCTAGGAAGCGGGAGCCGGTAACTATGGAGACGTTGGTACCGGAGAACATCTTTTCTGCGGTAGACTTGTCGGTTTCTGATACTATTAGAAATGATTTTTTACCTTGTGGTAAGTAGCCGTATGCTGGGCCTGTTTTGTTTAAGTTGTCCCACCATTGTCGTAGGCTTTGGAAAGTGTCTTGCGCGGAGGAGTCATCGGCGTACCAGCATTGTGTGACTGTGTTTTCGGTTTTAAGTTTGTTAATTATTGGTAGTGTTGCAAGCGCGTACAGTGGCATTGCGAGTGGGTCTCCTTGGGTTACGCCTTCTCTGCTATATAGTCTTGTATCAGAATCGCGAAATACTAGTTCAGCGTGGCCATTGTAAGTATTATAAAGAAAGCGGGCGCAGTGTGGCCAGTATATTCTTGCTTGCCAGAGGGCTAGTTGTCTATTCACGGCGTTAAAAGCATTGTTCGCGTCAACGAGGAGCATTCCCCAGTTTGAACCAGGTTGGCAATCTCTTTGGAAGACATCGATCATGGCATGAATGGCGCCTTCGATGCCACTGCCCAGTCCACTACAGAGCTGTGACTGGCCGCATGCTTTAGTGACTTCAGAGCCTGTTGCTAAGATCATGCATTTGGATAATATTCTTCGTAGGCATTCGCCGATGCCGATAGGTCTTACGCCAGGGCATTTGTCTAAAGCAACAAGTCGGCTTGACATTAAAGCTTGTATTTGAGTCCAGGGTATGGTTTCGTTGCTAAGTTTCGTTGTGAGCTGCGCTACGGCTTCTCTTAAATGGGCGCTTGCTTGGCCAAAGCGGAGTAGGAAATCTCTCCAGTTTTCGGCTGTACATCCAGTGGGGCCACCGCCGCCATGTAGTTTTCTCGCAACTGTTTCGACATGGTCACAAGTTATTTCGATTTCAAGGAGTGGTGGAAGTTTTGTGACGTCTTTGGGGAGGGTGAATAAAGCGGGATCTGGAGTATTAGGCGGGGGGTGCTTTTCTCTCAGCACATCACTGACGGTTTTACCGGATGGATCAACTTCAGTGTCTGGGTTTAAAACTTTGCTCGTGTCTTTTGTGAGGAGCCAGTTGAGCACTTCCCGCGTTTTTCCATGTAGTATCAGTCGTGTGAATAATTTTGTTTCTTGGCCATTGTTGTTTTGTTTCCGGTTTCTTGTATTCCATATAGATTTATCAGCTTTGGTGGATTCCGTGATGAGTTCCTCGAAACGTTTGTCTGCCCAGAGTTTTAGGCGCCGATCGAGTAGTCTCAGTATATCTTTCATTTTTATAACGTTTTTATCTCTTTGCAGTATGACCGCAGCAAAGGTTAATACGCGTTCAGAGGGGTAGGTTGATTTGGTTAGATGCTCAATTTAGTCGGCCAGAGTATGTACGAATTTTCTACTGGCAGTACCGCATGGGAGGTCGTATAGCTTGCCATGAAGGTTACAGACGTTGTCCCAATGCCGGTGGTTGTTGTAAGAGTAGCGGATGCTGATTGGTTTAGTACATCGTTGTGTGCTGATCTCATGTGACGCTGGAGGCCATTTTTCTTGTATTTCCTGGGGCATACCGGGCATTCGGTGTCAGCTTGTGACATATGGGTGGATATTTACTTACTTGAGCTATTTGCACTATAATTTTGTTTTTTAGCTCTCGGATAAAGGTAAGATTAATAAAAACAAGGGATTTTGTTGATAAATAAATGGGTCTAAAGGAAATAATATTGAAATTAAGTATTTTTGTGAAAAATATGTCTATTTGACGTGACATCTGACCATAATATTCGAATATTATATATATATATATATATACCATACCATAATATTTATTCGAATAAAATATGATCATCTCTGGTTCAACTCCTCCTTTTGGACTCAGTTCAGTCAACAAATGAGTGATCGAATTGACATCGAATAGCCCTACAGTCCTAAGTTAGGTTGTAGACGAGTTCTGAATGAGGACGAGTTAAGAATGAGCACGAGTTGGGAACGAGTATGTGGACTAGTTGGGAATGTGGACGAGATTAGATCGTGGAATAAATGGGAATGTAGACAAAGTGTATCTGAAGGCTTGCTTCGTGAGTGAACAACACAACTAATTTGTACTAAAATCACAAACATTGTTTTTCTCTAATTAGTACCAGGGCGGAGTGATAAGTATGGTAAAAATCAATTTTAGAATAAAATTATCGCGAATTGTATGAAACCTCCTTGTCCACAACTCTTTTGGAGGACTAAATTTAGATTTTCAGCCAGTACTACCGGTTAGTTTTTTTTTTTACAGACTAGAGAAAACCAACTAAATGCATTTTCGCAAAGATGGAGAAAAGTGAATTTCGTGTGTTGATTAAACATTATTTTTTGCGCAAAAAAACGATTACGGAAACAAAACAAAGATAATTTTATTCTAATTTATAGATCTAAGTAAATATTATGGGGACTCCGCTCCGTCGATTAAAATGATTCATAAGTGGTTTACTGATTTTCGCTGTGGCCGTACTAGTACAAGTGATGCTGAAAGTCCAGGACGCCCTGTTGAGGTCACTACTCAAGAGATGATTGCTAAAATACATGACACAGTGTTGAACGACCAAAGAATGAAAGTGAGCGAGATAGTTGAGACAGTAGGCATCTCAGACGAACGGGTGCGAAATATCTTTCACCAACATTTGCATATGAAGAAGCTCTCCGCGCGATGGGTGCCGCGTTTACTGACTGTTGATCAAAAACGCATGCGTGTGACTACTTCGGAGGCAGGTTTAGCATTGTTTCAACAGGATAAAGCTAAATTTTTGCGTCGTTTCAAAACAGTTGACGAAACATGGATCCACCACAATACACAAGAAACCAAGCAGCAATCAAAACAGTGGATTGCTACGGGCGAACCATCTCCGAAGAAGGCCAAAGCAGTTTTATCGGCAATAAAGTGATGGCTACAGTTTTATGGGATGCACGTGGGATAATCCATATTGACTCCCTAGAGAAGGGTTAAACGATAAATGGCGAATATTATGCCAATTTATTGGATCAATTTGACAAACTTTTACCTGAGAAGCGACCGCACTTGGCTAAGAAGAAAATCCTCTTCCACCAAGACAACGCACGAGTGCACAGCTGCGCTATTTCCATGGCCAAATTTCATGAGTTGCGATACGAGTTGCTTTCTCACCCACCATATTCGCCAGATTTAGACCCTTGCGACTATTTTCTGTTTGCAAATTAAAAAAAATGGCTCGGTGGAAAAATATTTAGCTCCAACGAAGAGATCATACACGAAACCAATGCCTATTTTGAAGGGTTGCCTAAATCGTATTTTATGGAAGGAATCGAAAAGCTAGAGAAACGCTGGATGAAGTGTATTGAGTTAGAAGGGAACTACGTTGAAAAATAAATAATATATTTTAAATAAATGATATTCATTATTTAATTTTTACCAGACTTTTCACTCCGCCATTAGATCGAAAGTTGTCGGCGACATGAGTTGTAGGAAACAGCATTACTACGAGTAGACTCAAAAGGAAGTGGGCAGGAAACTTGGCGGAGCGAGCCGATGAGGTAGTCTTTTGTATTCGCATCTAGTTTTAACTCATAGTAAACGCGCAAAATCTGCTTGTTTGTAGATTTTATTTTATCCCTGACTGAGTGGTGGCCGAAAAAAGGGTAAAATACCGTGGGTGACAGCTAGCTGCTTCGATTACATTACCAACATCTGGGGGAAACCCAGGATTTGATTGGAATAAGGCCGGATAACTCGGCACAAAAATGAGGAGGCTTTTACCAGCATAAGGCAGAAACAAGCTATCAATGATGATGTATTGGACATGTATTTCTGTTTGGTACCTACCTGTACCTGAGCTAAGTAATGGCCTAACTTATAAAAAAAGTAAATTCACTGTTTAGCTTAAGCAGTGTTTTGTTCTTTTCACACGTCGACTAAATGTCAAATGTCAAAGCAAGACAACACTGAATTAACTGAAAAGTGAATTTACGTTTTATAAGTAAAGCCGTAAATTTCTAGTCATCTAGTAGCAGTAGGCAGTACCTAAAAAGATCAAATAATATTTCTGGACACAACTGCTGAAAAGCGCTTTGCATTTTTTTTCTATTTATTACTCCCATTAATTTCACGGGGCTACGAAAACTACACGATATTAACATTGAGCTATCTGGTAAATGTGCTATATCGTTATACGATGGTTTTTGCAGGTTTGGTTTATATTTGCTTCGGTTATGACATTCAAATGGATTGTTTTTTTACTTTTTGTGACAATGTATTTTAGTTGATAAAAGTTTCTTATCATTGATCTTATATTAAGATGCATGTTAAGTAGGGATTTATTGTGTTTACATAATGAGTTAGCAAATTTATTCCATGTATAACACATGTTCGTTCTATTGTGTGGAGATCTAATTTAGATTTTTTATTTAATACAAACCAATATCTGACACTAAAAAATTAGATCACTGACACAGTTCATTCACTGGGGCTTGCCGTGATTATTGATGTCGTGGACTGATCGTATGATGTGGAATGGGCCGTTTTCTTCTTTCCTTGCTATCACTGTACCTTGACTGCACCATACATACTTAAAGCCGTTATTTATCTTGAGATCTGTTTTGGTCTTCCATAGTAGAAATGCAGTTGATGGAGCCAGAGTCTCGCGAATAAACACCTCATTATCTTCTGTGCGTTCTACATCCCTGGTGGAGATTTTGGATTCTGGTGGAGTTTGTACGGTTTGGTCTTTTTCGGTAAATTTTGGTTACTTCATTTATATCCAACTCAAGTCTGGATCATAAATTTTTTACGACCCTATCTAGGTGTTCCTCCTTTTCTTCTTTTATGCCGCATATTTCTACATGGTTAATTAGTTAGTTTTGCTAAAGTCCATTCAGTTTCTGTTCCAGCTCTTGATTTTTTGTTTTGTTTGTATTTTTCAGGTCTTCATTTTGATTTTCGAATGTTTTAATTTTTTGTTCAAAGGTTATAATTTTTTCTTCATAGTCATCAATTTAATCGGAGTAAAATTGCAATGTGCTAGTGAATGATGGTGGCTCCCTCCTTCTGAATGTCACCAAGAATTTGTCGTGTATGAAGTGAGGTTTGTTGGTTTTCGGTGTCTGTATTGTCGGCGTCTTCTGCATCCGGAAGTAAGCAGGACAGACGCTTTAGTTTCATCGGTCCTGGACAAGTACGGCATTTCTAATCGTTTGAATCAGTATCAAACAATGTGTTTAGTTGTTCGGTGGTGATTGCAGCATACTTTCAGTGAATCCTTTTCGAACACTTGCTACATTGCAGGTTTTTAGGAGGTTATGATAATTTACGCGGGCGCGGTGATTAGGTATCGAGTATTAACGTTAAAAATAAAGGTTTATTGTTTTTTTACTTTTCAGTTTTTTTCGGTGGTGTTTTTTTTGTTTAAAAGTTTTTATTTTATACATTTTTGTGGCTATAATGTACTAATTACTACATGCTTAATTTTTATTACTTTCAAAATAGCCACCTAACTTTTTTTAGCCATTAACTATAATATTAGGAATTTTAAATGAAATCATTCATAAAAAACGGCAAAACAGAGAACTTTCTGCGATATATACACGAAAGGTCACATTCAAGGTCAAGGCAACGAGGTCAATGACGACATCTAACGTTAAAAAAAAGTTATGCGTGGTCTGGTCATACATCTCAATCAGTGAGTGAACAATCAATCATCCCCTGTTTTCCTACACTTCAGGCTTTAGATTTTTATCCTTACATGCTCTTATATTTTATTTTATTTATCATTCACAGGAATAAGTATTTATTAGCATATAATGGTAGTAGTTATAAGTATTTAGTATATTATTAGAGTAATTATATAATTTATTTTATCTTTTAAAATATATGATGTTCATTGATTGATTATGAGGTGGGACGCCCGCTAAACCACAGGCGGGTGATCGATCCTCTATCGTGACTATTTCACCCATAAAAATATATGTACAGATGTAGTGAATAATCCTTTCCTTTCGTATTTTCTCGGAAATGTTCGTTTTTGTCTTACTACTTTGATACATTTGACATTGATAAATAAAGTATGCGATTTATTTGATACCTACACGTAATTTAATAATACAGTAATTCATAGACACATCGGCACCATTCGGGTGTTATCGTTGTTCCGAGTTTTGCCGATAGGAAAGGATTATTCACTACATCTGTAAGTATAACTCGTTTATTTCGTTCTAGTTCAAGTTCAAATATTTTTATTCATAATAGCACAAAAATTGAGACTCAATGATTGTTGTACATACACATAGATCTACCCCTGTTCAGCAAACAACCGTTCCTATCTTAACCTGATTTTCTGGAAGAGATCTCTTTTTAGAGATATGCTCGCCTTCGTACACTATTTTCATGTACCTCTTGTTTTTATATAATTTGTGTACAATAAAGAAATTATGAACTATGAATTGATTCTTGCGGCAAAAAGGTAGGTATTCAAAACATTTTAAAACGTAGATCATATCGTAATCATAAATATTATCAGTGGTTTTTGTAAGATAAATAAAAATACACAACACACACACTGCATTGGGAGCTGTTATGGTCTTTAAATTAATATGGTAGTTTCTAATATCTCAACCACCACGAAGAGAGATGCTTAATTTACCGATACACGATCCTTAATTAATGGGAAATGTGGAAACGTAGAACAAACAACGTAACCTATAGCATGAATAAAAAAGTTGCAAGATGAATTCAAATTTAAGTCCTAGCCTACGAGTTGGAAAAGACGGTAAAATATGTATGTACGGTGTATTCCGGGAAATTGCACATCAAACAAACACAATCCTAATTAAACAATACATGTAACTCTTAAATAGATACGATAAAAATAAGGTCCAAAGGAAAATTTGTAACATGAATCCATAAGGATAAAAAATATTATACAAACTGATACATAGGGTAAAACGCATAACTCTATCTCATAGGTATGTATTTATTTACTAAACGTTAGAGCTCTTTACTTCATCTTAAGCATAAGTATTAACTTAGCAGTACCAGAATTACATCAGCTAATAAAACTAAAGTCAACCTGATTAATATTTCCAATTATTCGATACAATAAAACACTCACACATTCTTCTGTTAATTCGCTTGTTTAATTCAAATTGAAACAATATGGAAGTTCCTCTGGTGGCCATTTGTCATAGCGGTGCCCTGCACTCCAGGCAGTGCAGCCTGCTTTTATTAATATTTCCAGCGAGAATCCACGCTTTATTAGCAAACAGCCCCGTCATACTGCTGATAAATTATTAATGTGGTAACGCCCCGCTTTGTTTTTCGTCTTATTTGGTAACAAAACAACCGGGGGCCATGTTTTACTAACGAGGTTTGGTAAGCGATTTATTGCGCTGTGTTGCTAGTTTTTGATATTGCACCTCTTGGTCAACTTTGAAATTAGATGAGTATACCTCAAGTATCGGTTAAGAAAACATTCCAACGTTTTATTATTTCCTACGATTATTGATAATTTCTTAGATATTTTTGGGTAAATGGCTTATTTGCCATTAAGTTCCCTTTCACAAAAGGAAGCCTGTTTTATACGGTTAATTAGATTTCCAGAAAGAAAATCAGATTATAAAAACCTTTGTCTTTTGTTTGCGCAGACAGTGATTGATTTTTACTGAGAGTCTTAAAAAATCTTTGATGTCTTTGAGATAGTCTGCTTCTTTTTGAATATTTTATTTTCAGCGTTTCTTGATGCTCACCTAAGCATCTTCAAAGAAATCAGCGTTGTATGCCAGTGTCAGAGGCACGTTTCTCGGTTGTTTTATCTCCCGTTACCTCATTTTATGCAGGCCGCAGGCCAGCAAGAGGACGGAATTATTTGTGTTAGGTCAATTCTAACCTTATTCAAAATTACTGTTACATAAATGTTAACTCGCACTCGTTAGATTTTAATGCTTTTTTTGATCGTCGAACATAAACCCGCTACAATAGTTATGCTACACAGTCACTGTAGGCTCAATTATTCCCCGTTGATTTCAATTCATCGGAGCGTACTGACATCAGTTACAAATTAACTTAATTATCCTCGAGGTAATTACTTCGTCAACATATTACCTGTGAATGTTTGTCGGTAATTGCGGCAGTTCAGTTAAAAATACGAAAAAAATATATTGACACAAAATCAAACATTCGCGTCTAAATATATGTTAGATAACTTCAAGGTACGAGTAACAATGAGAACTAAAGATAGATCTGGTGATATAATTTGAGCTCAGATCAAGAAAATACTAATCAATACAAATTCAGTAACCAATGTTTTGTAGACAGAATCGGAGTTATTTACTAATTTCTGATACTTAATGGTGGAAAATAACGGCTAACCTATTTGAGCAGAACACTTACTTTAAGAATTAATTCTTAAAGTCGGTGATGGTCTGTCTGTAATCATAAAAAGTTGGTCAAGAACTTTGATAACTTTCGACGTATAATTTTTTCACGCCAAAAGCCAGGCAGTAAAATCAGACTTCATTAAAAAAAACGGCCACAACTTGATGCCGTCAGAATGAACTTTCCCCATTTCTCATTTCCGTAATTACTTTAATAGAAGTGAGACGTGAAAGGCTTCAGTGAAATTAATCTGGTGAAAAATCTGTAAACGTATTGAGGCGGTAACGGATATTGTTGCGATCTTCGGTTCCTTACGAGCCAAAACAGAGAGAGGTCCTTCCTTAAATAAATTATTAAAGTATATTTGTAACCAAAATCTACAAGGGAAACCTTTTTCTTTATTTAAGGAGTACGGTACATAAAAAATAACATATAAATGCACTCAAGTAAGAGCAAAAATAAGTTTTAGGCAAATCCCCTTATATATTACCTTAATGCTATTTACTATGACTCTCAGTGCCAGTGAAAAATGTTACATATTTTCATAACAAAAAAAAATGGCAAGTGTTTTCATTAAATTTGAGCTCGTTTCTTTAACGCTCCACGGCGAGAAAGGCCCAATAAAGTGAGAATCACGTACAAGTGAGTGATACCACGTCTACGGCTCATCAGTGGGTGCACGTGACGACTTTAGCACAAACAGATTTCACAACGCGAACAATTTCTTCAGACCCCTAGAGAGACATTAATGCACCCCTGGAGTGGTCGGAAATACATGAAGCGCGGGGAACGCTGGAGGTTCAGTAACGCTGGTAGTGTTATACGCAAAAGAGTGGCCTGGCGCTTAGGCACGGTGGTGCAAAGTTTTCTTTAGACTTAACTTTATTAAACCATTAAGAGATCGCGTGACGTAGAATCTCACTTTCACGTAAAATAATTTATCTCGACAACGCCTGTATCAGGAACACGACTTCTTTTATCTTCCGAGCTCTAATTCGCCCGAAGTCATTAATTATGAAAGTCGGAACAAAAGCGGCTGAAGTAATGTCGCGAAAATCCATGGCATATCATATGAACGAGGAAGCAAAACTGTGCTTAATAAATCTTTAAAGACGACCTTAATGCTACATACTCACTTACCCGGTAATGTGTAGGAGAAGTGGGTTTATGAATATTTTACGCCACTCTGAAATTATTACTTTGGAAGTACATAGGTAATTAAGAAAATTTAACGAGTATCTTAAGTTGGGAAGTGAGTGACAATAGTTTCTTAAGGAGATAAGAAAAAAAAATGGGGTTTTTTTCGAATCCATTTACTCCACCATGGAGTCACGGATTTGATTTTTGGGTTAACGTTTATTGATTATTTGATTAAGATTTTCACTAAAGGGAAACGCGATTGGATGAAATTTTCTCGATAGAATTTAATTACGAAAATACCTCTAAATTGTTTAATTTTTTCCTGTAATTCTGAAATCCTAACTAATTTCATTGTGAAACTGCATTCAAAATGTAGATATTATGTAAGTATTCTAAAGTAAAATCTCCTTATTTTTTTTTTAACAATATAGCGCAGTTTATTTTTAAACAATTTTTCTGTGGTTTAGCGCTACGTTTTTCATTTTTTCCCGAATCCGTCCCTCTCACACTGCGGGTCTTTCCGCCTGGCGTAACGGACACCTTTGCACGGTCGAGGTAGCGCCTTAAGTACCTACTCTACTACTTATCTACCTGCCACTACTCAAATAAGCCACAGAATTACTACGTAGCTGTCAGCGCTGTGTATAAGCCCCGATAGGATTCTTTACCCGTGAGCGAGCTCTCACCTCTCTCTTGCCCATGGATGCATCTCTCTCGCACCCATGCGTCGCCACCCCCTCCTGGCCTGTACTAGGTACTCGTTATTAAATAGCCTGGTTAAGATATCTGTCCACAAAGTCAGGTGCACTGATATTGCGACTGTGTTGAGACGATTCCGAAAACCATTTGGATATCGACCAAGCTCTGTCTGTGCAAACATTCAAGTGAGTGTCTGTAATTATGTATAGGTCATCAGACGCTCTTCCGGCGTCTAATTGCTCTGCAGTGGCGCCTCCACCGGAAGTTAAAGGATTGCGTTCAAGCAGCAAAGCGATTTTGCTTCTACTAACATACCTGAAGCTACCTACTAGCGAATGTTCTCTTATATTGCTGACCTTCGATAACGTACGTTTTGTGAGCGATTATTTGTGAGTGAAAGGCTGTATAGAAAACTATGTTTTAGTGCAATAAAGTACTTATATAGGTAAATTCGTTCTAAGATTAATTTATAACTTCACAATGGTAATAGGTGAGCCCTATTTCAGGCGAATGGTGTTTTGAATAAATGTCTTCTGGTAGGACTGTTATGTTAAACTAAAGGGGTATAGTATTTAAACGTGCCATCGTAAATTCTGTTTTTGATAGGCAAAATGACTGAATTCTGCCAAAACCAGTGAAAAAGAGATTTGGGTGAAAAAAAACTAAGTTGTGCGAAAAACTGAGAGCGAAGACAACTCTGAAACAGCCATTTCAAAACATTTATTCGAGCAACATAAAATAAAAAACGAGAGTTTATAGTTCTTACGTGTCAACCTAATATGACCCCTTTATTACGAAATAACGAAAATTTTCCAAGCGTTCATTAAACTATTTTTTATTGCATAAAAACAAGATCAGATATTTTTTCGCACAATTCAGTATTTTCACGCAATTCAATATTTTTTTCGCACAATTCAGTATGTTTTTCGCTCAATTTCAACAATTCCGCTGTTCGTGGTCATTCGCTCGGTGATCACTATTTGTCATGGTTTTATTATTCCCCAAATTATAGTAGACTTAGGTATAAAAGGGCAGTTTGAACATTATGGTACTATGAGAGTGAGCCATTTAGGGATAAACCTTCAAGAAAAAAAAATCTGACAACAAAAGCACAATAGATTTTGAAATTTTACATATTTAAAAACTTTTAATTAGTAATTGACTTTTAAGTATACCATATTTGAGTCTTCAATGTGCCTTAGTTTTCTAGAAACAATATAGTCTCTAATAAGTTGCTAAAATTGCTAATTGGCATTTTTAGAGGGAAATTGCATAATTTTTATTTTTCGCCAATATTCCTTCGTCTGTTAACAATACGGTTGACGTCGTCTTAAGGTCGAGACAACAATGATTGATGAGGATATTAATTAATAAGCTACTTTTTTTGGCTACCATAAGCCTAACATCTCGAGAGGCAGAACGTTTTATCTGGTAATTCAGTAACTATTAGCTTAACAGTAAGTAGGTATTTTAATGAATTTGCTAATTTAAAGTCTATTATGAATATATGTACAACTAACAAAACGAAATAAATGAATATGCAGCGACTCATAATACACGAACTCTACTCTCAATATCCCAACGTTGGAAACCTGAGTAGTTAACTTTCACTAAGTTACTTACAGGGGTGAAACTTTGCTTTCACTTAATCATTTTCGCTAATAGCAGCTAACTTACAGAACTCTTTATTTCATAACTCGGTTTCAGCAAGTAGTGTCGTTATATAAACACTATTCATAGATGTCTTCATAAAAAACTACTTTCGCGTTTTTAATTAGCAAACAAACGTGTACGAGAAACGGAGAAAGAGTGAGTTTTGAAAATCGCCAGAAAACAAACTCGCGGAAAGCAGCGCTTGAAGCTGCGCCAGTTTAAATATTTTAATTCGTGTCTGCGAAAGAAAAAGTGGTGAAATTAAACAAGGCCAAAGCGCCATTACTATCCACCGAACGCCATATTTCTCAACCCTTTTTCTCGCTGTTCCCAAAGTTTTAATTAGTGCCAGAGGACATTATCCAGACTCTTCTTACTTCTGTCGCAGATTGCTCAGCGCGGAAAGATTCGATTTTACTCTTAATGTACGTTCATTTGTTTCTTATGATTTGTTGGCAAATCAAATTCTGACTACTTTCTGAAATCAAAAATACTTTTGATGTAATATGTGAGTCAAAGATGTCGGTATATACGCACTTTAGGAAATCATCCAACGAAAATTTCATCTTCTTCATTCATTCAGAATAAATCAAACATTCAAGCAAGCGGCTTACAAGTTTCATCTTACAAGAGTCATATTTCAGGTCTGAAGCTGGCGAGCTGCAGTCACTCGGAGATGCGTCCTAGTTCCGCTTAATCCTCAGCCTCGGCCGGCTGAATAGACATAATTTTCTGCACTTGACACCAAGTCTTCAAGCTCTCGTTGTCCGCCCAACTATTGAAGTTTTTTCTTTTTCATGAAACTGGCATTTGTTATGTTTGTCGCTTGTTATTTTCTGCTTGAACCGAGTTTTGGTTCGGTGTGTCCTATATCTAAAAGTTATTGTCGAGTCATTCCATATTTTCAGACAATTTAATTGATACAGTTTTGAAACTTGTGTCACATAATATGTCACTGTTAACGGGTTTTTCACTTTTTTGGGAAATCTATAATAGAAATAATAACAAAAATGACAGGT
The DNA here is from genome assembly GCA_949825045.1 of Argyresthia goedartella. Taxonomy (NCBI): domain Eukaryota; kingdom Metazoa; phylum Arthropoda; class Insecta; order Lepidoptera; family Argyresthiidae; genus Argyresthia; species Argyresthia goedartella. The sequence goes on from OX463810.1 coordinate 22,873,604, forward strand.
TTTGTTATTATTTCTATCTTATCTATCTTTCTTGAACCTCTTTTTAGGGTCCCGAACCCGATGGGTCTAAACGGAGCCCTATTGTATTACTCACGTGTTCGTCCGTCCGTCCTTCGTCAGTCACACAGATTTTACAGCCAAATGGTTAAAGTGGACTACCCGAATGGCCGAGTCGGCAGTGACCCTGCCTACGAAGCCAAGGGTCCTGGGTTCGAGTCCCGGTGGGTGCAAATATTTGTTTGACGAGAACGGATGTTTGTACCCTAGTCATAGTTATTTATCTATCTAAGTATAATATTTACCTATTGTTCAGGCTTCTCAGCACCTAATGACCTCGTAGGGGCCCATGAGCTACGAGGTAGCGTGACGATCAGGTGCCAAGAAGTGATGAACGTCGGCGATTCACCGAGCTGAAGTTATGTGGGGTAGATCTAACCTGGTCTGTGCTTCGGTCCCGTCAACCTCCTGTCTCTCTGCAAGGCCCGGGTGCACCCTAGGCTCTTCTTGGTAGACAGGTTCTTCAGCCAACCAGGTATGACTGGCGGGCTAGCGTGGTGAGCACAGTGTCCAGCACAGGTTATGTTTCTACTGGTAAATACAAATCGGGCACGAAAATCCGAACTTTATCTGGTTCGAGAGACAACGGCACACTCAGCTATATTAACAATCCTGAGGGAATCCCGAATACATTCCAGATGCCCTGCGATTTAATTTCAACACCCTGATCAAAACGCGTTTACATTGCGAGGGCTTTCGTCTGTCAGTTGTCAAAACTGCCAAAATGACAGCTAACGTCAAATTAAAATGACCGTTCAGAAACCATCGATCGAATATCGATTTGGAATCGAACAATCACCCGCGCAGACAGGCACCCACCTGTCCCCTAATCTACGGGCAGCCGAGACAACGTTGCTACCGCTGGTTTTAGAACCGAGCCTCCTACTAGAACCTCTGCAGACCGGGGGGTCCCGTCCTTGCCAGGGAACAAGTTAACAATGCGCCCCCTGCGCCAACGTAGTGGCGGTAGGTTAGCATCCTTAACCAGAACGAGGTCACCAACACTAGGGGGGCTAGTTTTGTCAGTCCACTTAAGGCGCTGTTGTAAGATATGCAGATACTCGAGCGACCAACGCTTCCAGAAATTCTGAGTAAACTGCTGCAACATCTGATACCTTGACAACCGATACAATTTCACTCCCTCGACGGGGGTGCTCGGGCAACGCGTTAAGTGGCTGTCCTATCAAGAAATGGCCTGGGGTCAGAGCCTCCAGGTCATTTGGATCCGAGCTGAGCGGACACAACGGTCGCGAATTGAGAACGGCCTCGATCTTACAAAACAATGTCGCGAGCTCCTCAAAAGTCAGCGCGGTCTGACCTACTATACGCCCTAAGTGCGTCTTAGCTGACTTAACTACGGCCTCAAAAATCCCACCCCAGTGGGAGTAAATCGGTGGGCTGAAGGTCCACTGTATACCCCGACGGGAGAGGGCCGTTCCAATATCCACTTTATTTACATTCAAAAAGTTGAGTATCTCTCGTAAGTATCGCTCCGCACCTATGTAGTTAGTGCCGTTATCAGAGCGGATCAAAGTTGGAAGTCCCCTTCGAGAAACAAACCTATCCAAACAAGCAATGAAAGCCTCTGTCGAGAGATCAGCAACGAGCTCGAGATGTACCGCCTTGGTGGATAAACAAACAAACACACATAGGTACGCCTTGTATTGCTTAGCGGTACGCAATCGTAAACTCTTCACCATAAACGGTCCTGCAAAATCCGTACCAACACCTGAAAACGGTCTGACCTCATTCACACGATCAGGGGGCAAGTCCCCCATGAGAGGTTGCATCGTGGCAGCCTTGAGTCGATAACAAGGCATGCACCGAAACACGATGTTCCGTATGGCACGGCGGGCAGATAAGATCCAAAACTCCCGCTGGAGCGTGGCCAACAACGCGTTACAGCCGGCATGCGCGTTTTTAATATGACGATCAGTCACCAGCAATTCAACTAACTGTCCCCCCTTGGGGAGCAGAAGTGGGTGACGAGCCGAATACGACAGATTCGCATTGCGCAATCTTCCTCCTACCCGAAGTAACCCGGTCGAATCAACAAAGAGGTTGAGACGCGCGACGGCTCCCTTCAATTTCGAACGTCCACTTCGTATAATCTCCAATTCTGCCCCAAACTTCGAGGACTGTACCAACCGGACCAAATTCAACAGCGACTCGTTTCGCTCTGCCGGAGTCAGAATAGGGTTCAACGTTCGCTGATCGCGAGGAGTACGACAATTTCGAGCGAATCTCCTAATCCAAGTGGACACGTTTATCAACTTGTTAAGTGAGCTATACCGGTCCAGCAGAAACCCGGCGTCAGGGTCCTCAGCCTTCTGGGTAACATGCACGGCCGCTCTGGGGCCATGATCCGAAGATACTACTACATGGCTATGGGGCCAGTCCGATTCTCTCTTGGCAAGCCAGGGTGGTCCCTACCACAAATGGTGTCTAACGAGTTCAGGAGCCTGACATCCCCTGGATGCACAATCAGACGGGTTCAATTCTCCTGGTACATGTCTCCAGGTCAGTGGGACCTCAGACGACACAATCTGGGAGACACGGTTCGCAAAAAAAACCTCTAAGTTATGGACCGAAGCCTTCAGCCAGCACAAAACAATCTGGCTGTCCGTCCAAGCGTACACCGTATCCTCCAAAACCACTGACCCACGCAACACTGTTAGAGTGTGATTCAAAAGTTTGGTCAAAAGAGCAGCCCCGGACAGTTCCAGTTTTGGAATCGTCATCCTTGTCCGAATAGGCGCTACCTTGCTTTTTGCCAAAACCAAACGCACGTCGACCTCCCCGGTGGAGGTGACGGTTCGCAAATAAACCGCTGCCGCAAACCCTCGTTCAGAGGCATCACAAAACCCGTGAAGGGTTGCCCTGTAATCCCCAGCAGGGACCAATTTCCTCGGCAGCGATACATTATTTATGTCCGATAGCGAGGTGAACATTCGCGTCCAATCAGTCAACAAATCACCTGAGAGGTGGGTGTCCCAGGTCAACTGAGCCGCCCATAGCCTTTGCATAAAACATTTGAGAGCAAAGGTGACTGGAGAAATCCATCCATTCGGGTCGAACGTTTTCGCAATCGTTGACAGTACTGACCGCTTCGTCAAGGCCTTCGGTGTTTCTAAAACCACCCGATAGGTAAACTCATCATGGACGGGCCGGTACTGAATTCCAAGCACTGACAACATGTTAGGGTTGTCAGGATTCTCAAAAACGTGCGGGTCTTGTTGAAACTCATCTGGGAGACCAGCCATCAACTCAGGGTTGGACATCCACTTGCGTAGTTCATAGCCGCCTCGTTCCAGCAATTGAATGAGCTCGTCACGTCGGTCCAGAGCTTCCTCTACACTGGCTGCCCCTGTGCAGACGTCATCGACGTACAAATCTTGCTCCAGGATAGCGGCGGCTCTAGGATAGCTCACACGGTCACGCGACGCCAACTCCCGCAGGGTACGCATCGCCAAATACGGGCTAGACCTTAACCCATACGTGTTCGTGTTTAACTCATAGACCTTGACTGGCTCGGCCGTGGTCTCACGCCAAAGTATCAACTGATACCTTCTGTCAGCCGGATGAATTACCGTTTGCCTAAACATCATCCGAATGTCTGCGACAAATACAATCTGGTGTCTCCGAAAGCTCGTGAGAATATCCGAAATATCACGACTCAACTTGGGTCCCGAATGTAGACACTGATTCAGGGACATCCCGTTCGAGGTAGGTGCTGACCCATCAAAAACAACTCGAATCTTGCCGGTAGGGGTTCGCAGGACGGCATGGTGTGGAAGGAAACAATGATCCTCAGATCTCCAGTCCATACCCGATACCGACATGTGTCCTAACGACTCATACTCCCTCATGAAATCGACGTATTTTTGTTTAAATACGGCGTCCCTTGACATCCTACGCTCCATCGACATCAATCTCGTCTCAGCCATCTTCCTAGATTCTCCTAGTGGCGGTCGATCGGCCCTGAAAGGCAGTCGAGTTACAAAACGACCAGAACGAAGGCGACCAGTACTATTCTGGTAAAACAACTCGCACTCTTCTTCGTCTGCGTCGACTCGACGAACGGTGGGAGGTTCCTCTATCTCCCAGAAACGTTGGATAGCGTCTGACAACGCTGACCCAATAAGTATGCCATCTGACTCGGCAGGCCTAACCATTGGCAATGCCGGACCCATGATCACGTGACCAAACTTAGTATCCACAGCAATCAACCCGTCCGGCTGAAGAACTCGCCGATCCGACAACAGAAACCTACCCAGAACGACTGCTCCCAGTAGCAGGTCGACCGGGGCTGGAGTGTCAAAATCGGGATCCGCCAACTTGAGTCCTGATGTCAGGAATCGAACGGCCGGATTAAACTTCACCAAGAGGTGTCTGCCCATGACATGCGTCATTACTAAAGCTTGCACGGATGTTTTTGTCAAAATGTCATAACGTGGAGAGAACGTGATCACTGATTGACCAACTACATTCGTAACCGTAACATTCCCCAGGCCCCGTATTGATTTATTATACCTATTTACCTTGAGGCCCAACCATTTTGCTAAATCATTCGATACAATGCAGCCCTGAGCTCCAGAATCTAATAGGGCGCGAACGTATGTTGGGTTGCCCGCCAAATCCCAAACAAGCACAGAGGCGATCGGTAACACCACCATCTCCGGTTGGGGGGCAACAAATTGTTGGGCCGCAAATTCCTAGCGAGGGCCCCCGGGGCCCCACTCTGCCTGTATCGATCAGGTATGCAGCTATACGCCAGAGGGTCCCATTGTACAAATCCCACGCGCCGGTTCCATTGCCACCCTACGATTCCCCGTAAAGGGGGGTGGGCGTGAATTCAACCGTGGCCGCTCCATGAGCGGGGTGGACATCACATGTGACCGACGAGGACGAGGCGACGAGCGGGGCGATAACTGAGGCAGCGTCCGAACCGCACCCGCATAGCTCGAAGGTGTCCCATGCCACCCGCCCGTTACGGCCTGCTCAACACACCCAATGTACCGCTGAGTCGGATGCTGAGTCGCAACCGAAAACTCAGGGCCCCCCATGTAATGATCCTGAGTGCGGCCCTGCACCCTAGTACTGCCCTGTGCACGTGGGGACGTTGGCCCCTGAGTTGCGCTCCGAGTCGCAAACGAATTCTCAGGGCCCCATGCCGTGTCACCCTGGGTACGGCCCTGTGGTGGCTGTTGGCCGGACCGGTTCATGCACAACAGATTGTTGTGGGGCCCACCACAATATCCGCACGTTTGTGTGCGCGTGCAGTCCCTAGCCATGTGTGGCCCGAGGCACAGGAAACACCAGCTCCGCTGCTTGGCCATCCGGCGCCGTCCCTGAACTCTAAGTTCCCCGAACTTATTGCAATTGGCCACAGCATGGCCAATCTGCCTACAACATGGGCAGGTCTCACCATGTGGGGTCAATTCACTCACAGTCCCATACGACTGCCGGTTGGTGCGGTCCTTCCTCGTCGGAGGGCCCCTACTCACAGCGCTCCCGGCAGCTCTCTGTGGCTCCGAAGGATGGGTGACCGTCAACCCCAAATTCTCTGCCCGTCGAGCCTCCTCTTCCAAAAATCCGACCAAGTCGGAGAAGGCGGGCAGGTCCTCGGCCGACCTCCCGTGAGACTGTTCGAAACGAGTCTGCACGTCAGCGGGTAGGCGGGAAAGTACAATGTACAACAGTAGGTACGACCATTCACCAACCGGAAGTCCAAGATTCACCTGATTCCGCCTGCGCGGACAATTCGAGCACCCTATTGTAACGTTCCTTAACGTCCATAGACCGCTCCAATACCACATCATGCCTATCTAAACGGTCTATCAGACCGTGTGCGGAGGAAAACCATCTGAGTTCCTTAGAAACACCCTTCTGGATTTCAGATAACGACATGATCGGAACTATACTTACTCACAATTTGCAGTAACTCAATTTTATTGGACCCTCCAGTTTATAACCTAAACGAGGGAACCCTAAACTATAACTTAAACAATGTTGTTTTCCTTAAACAATAGGAATCGAGTTTTATATCTATATAAATTCTGTAAATAACAATTTAGTTTCCCTTTATCATTATAACACACACAGATAGTCAATATTAGTTCAAGTTATAAATTGCTATAAACTGAAAACAATGTAATAGCCTGCTATCAATAGATGTAACTACCTATGTTAACCAAAACATTCATTCAATAGCATTACTAGACCACTAATAGATTGACTAACTGGTAATTCAATGCAAATTTCAATTCAATATCTGTCTGTCTACTACCAGCAATAGACCTATAGCTTACAATACTACCAATCTATGTGGATATAGGAACAACAAACAAGTTACCTAACCGCCTATACCTACAGATTGATAGTCCCAAATCGTGCCTTCCTGGAGCCCTTGACGGCTGCAAATCTCAGGAAGCCACGCTCTAGCTACCAAAATGTTCAGGCTTCTCAGCACCTAATGACCTCGTAGGGGCCCATGAGCTACGAGGTAGCGTGACGATCAGGTGCCAAGAAGTGATGAACGTCGGCGATTCACCGAGCTGAAGTTATGTGGGGTAGATCTAACCTGGTCTGTGCTTCGGTCCCGTCAACCTCCTGTCTCTCTGCAAGGCCCGGGTGCACCCTAGGCTCTTCTTGGTAGGCAGGTTCTTCAGCCAACCAGGTATGACTGGCGGGCTAGCGTGGTGAGCACAGTGTCCAGCAAAGGTTATGTTTCTACTGGTAAATACAAATCGGGCACGAAAATCCGAACTTTATCTGGTTCGAGAGACAACGGCACACTCAGCTATATTAACAATCCTGAGGGAATCCCGAATACATTCCAGATGCCCTGCGATTTAATTTCAACACCCTGATCAAAACGCGTTTACATTGCGAGGGCTTTCGTCTGTCAGTTGTCAAAACTGCCAAAATGACAGCTAACGTCAAATTAAAATGACCGTTCAGAAACCATCGATCGAATATCGATTTGGAATCGAACACCTATATAAGTATGTGCATCGTTGTCTAGTACCCAAGATACAGGGAATCCTAGTTTGGGGCTAGATCAATGTGTGTCAATAGTGCCCAAGGTATTATAAAGTTCTGAAAGCCACCTGACGCATAAAAACTTATTGTTAGCAGAACCTGTTCTCTAGCGCTTATTGGCCGATTGCGCTGGGGTATAGGCTCTAAGTGGTTAAGTTGTATTATTTAATTGCGGAACACTTCATTACCGATTCGGTATGGGTCTTTAAATTGGTCTTCGCTGTAGTGTTCCAACGGATTCATTCGATTCCGGATAATCCTTAGTGGTTTCCTCTGGTCCTCACTCAGAAATATCAGATCAATTTGTCATTTTTAAGCTTAAAGATAGTTCGAAAATTTTAAGTATTTGAAATATTTTTATGCACTTTGCAAAAATGCTTTGAAAAAGAACCTATAAGTAGATTTGGTTTCGTAATAACACCCTTGGAATTAGAATAATACGATGATAATACCCGGAAATTCGGGATAACCCGCTACCAATTGCTGACTAATCTCCAATTACAAATCTAATATCAATGGTCTCTGTTGACATAGAGAAAATGCATTCAAAAACCCAAAATTGCTCTAAACGAAGGTTAATTGGAGATTTGACACTAGCGTTGACAAACTGCTAACAGCCTCTCAGTTGAATATTCCAGCAACCCAAACTCAACTCTAAATTAAAAACCGAGTCCACGCAATAACAGTTACTACTGTCAGACAAAGCCAATCGGATGACCAGTTAAAATAGTGATGCAAAACAATCGATCGATTTACATACGTAATCTGTTAAGATTGGAAACGGACTTGGTTTCGCGTCATTAAAATGTTATTTTTAATGACGCGGAACGAAATCACTTTCCAACGAAATCACTTAGATGGCATTGTCGTAAGACATGTGGATATGATATCGAGTCTTAAACTGAGTACTTCATTAAAATGGTATGATTATCAAAATGTGTAAAATTTTATTAAAAATAGTACACTATTTAATTGTATACAATAAAATAGAATGGCAAAAATCCACCAAACGCTTAATCATAACTTAACTCAAGAACAAAATACACATCTATAAAAAAATGTTTTTTTTTTAAAAAAAAAAAACCCACGACTGTTAAAACGTAGTTGGAAAAGGATAAAATATTTTGTAAACCCCCGACTCAAAGAATTTATGCTATGAACCTAATAAAAACCAAGAAACTCCATCGGGGGCTGCTCTCTCTATTTTAAATATAAACAAATAATCACGTAACTATTAACATCCCAAACTAGTTCATTTAATAGCAGCAAGAAAATTCAATTTTAAATTACACAGATTCTAAATTATTAATCATAAAATTAGAAAAAAAACCTAATAGCAGCCCCCGACAGATTTTCTTGGTTTTTTTTATTAAGTTCATAGCATAAATTCTTTGAGTCGGGGGTTTCAAAATTATTTTACCCTTTTTCAACTACGTTTTAACCGTCGTGGGTTTTTTCAAAATTTTTAAGTTTGTTTTTTTATTTCAAACTTTTTAGAGAGCAATTATAGGTATAATGTATATTGTACTTCATATTTATGTGTATAATACGTGCTATAGATTCGGTTTTACCAAATTATTGTAGCATTATTTCTTGAATGTTTATTTTCATTTCAATAAGTAAGTAGGTTAGGTTAGGTTAATTGGAATATCCCTCCACATTAGCATTAGCATATTTCACGAGTATTGATTTTTGGTTCTGATTTTTAGTTTAATATTTTTCGTACTTCATTTTGAATTTATTAGGTTAATTAAAATAAGTAGTAGGCTAAGTTGTTGGGATATGAATCCATATTTTCTTACTTTTAGGTTTATATATCTTGGACCAAAGAACACGCTTATGTGGCGCTTAGTAGAGGATGATCTTTAGCCGGCGTAGTAATTACCGATCTAGATCAAAGAAAACTTTTTAACAGCCCACATAACAACGCTATGGTTGGAAGAATTAGAGCGATAGAGACAAACTATACGCCACCGGTCGCAAACCGAGGACACAGAAGAAAGGCCATAAAGTAGCCAACGTCTTTTGCTCCCTTTCCCACATAAATACTTGGTTCACTGAGGGGCAGGCTCCAATTGTCCTCGACTTTTTCCAAATATTTGACAGTGACATGCCACTGTCAAAAGTATGGAAAATCGACGACGCGACGCAACGCAGCGCACAAGTGAGGCCTCACTGTAATGTTATCAAGAAAGTTCTATCGAGTTTCTTTAATATTTAGTAGCTAATATAAACAATATCACTGCAGTGCCTCCTGGTGAGTTTCTACCGTAACACTTATTTATGAACCCTCACTAAACAACCACAAACGCATTACAAAAAAAAACGCATCAGAATCAAACGGATAGTTTTAGTTTTGCACAAACAAATATTTACCTCAGCGCCCATCTGGTGAGTTGTCACCGTAACACCTATCCAAAAACATGCACCAATGAAACCCAAACCCATCACTGAAAACCGCATCAAAATGGGACTAATAATTTTTGAGAAAAATGGCAACATTGGTTTGCACAAACATCCTCACTCTCAATCAATCTCCGTTCCGTCGTGGGTAAAAATAAACCGCCCGAAGAAATGCCCACACCAAACGTGCCCAATTGCACTGGCAGCATTACCTCAGTAAGCGAGATCCTCTGTGACAGGAGTGATCCGGAGCGGTGGTCAAATCCTCGGTCCCTCAAACGACGCCCAATATCTTTGATGAAAGCCCTACCCTGCAAACTCAACACTCCTGTGGTCTGAACAAACAATGGAACAGACGGATACATAACTTCCCATTAGCTGTGCGTATGTAATGCACTTCTACCGCGCTGCTGACTCAGCAGCAGCACCTGGGGTTACCATAGTTGAGCTGATGTGGGACGGTGCGAACGTGCACACGCAAGTCGCATCCCAAAATATGCAATAACCTCTCTCCCACGGTATTAACGTGAGACCGTCCGGAAGTTTCCCGTCACTGCGGTTAAAATCCGGAGATTCTAGAACCGTCGGAATATTAGTAGAGACTAGCGCCCTCTGGACAATGTCGTTAATTGAGTGAAGGCTTCCTGCACTCTACAGTGCAGCGCTGTGCAGCCCATGGCGCCACAGCGAGTCAGCCGCCGCACCACAAGCACAGCGAACAGGTTCGCAGATGTCGCAACCTAACCGAAGCGCCACAGCCACAACCAGGGAGACGGCACCGCATGCAGCCAGGTGCCAGACTCTGGCCGGGAGACTGTACGCAGGCGAGCAAACTTCGCTACCGTGCTCTGCGCCAGAAGCCCGTCAAGGGAGGACCTGCAAAGGTCTTCATTATAGGTACGCTGCACGACAGGCTGCTCCGGAAAATCTCTCTACGGACTTGCCACAGCCGCAAAGCCTCGGCCGCAAAAGGAATGTTGAAATTGCGAGTGACAAGTTTAAACACCCCATGCGAAGAGCCAAGAAAGCAGGGAGTTCCGTGTGCGTGTAGGTGACGAACGCCAAGACCACTGAACCTGATAGGAAATGCTGCCTGTGACCAATGGGAGGGAGACATCTTCACATTCAAAATCGTCTTCAAAATACTATTCGAAGCTTGGTCGTTTGAATCTGCCTCCCCCCTGCACATCCAGACCCGAGCCGTTCGCAAAGAATTTGTCAACCTCGGCTGGGACAAACTATTTCGTAGATAATAAGGGTCACATGTGCGGAAAGCTCTTTAAGATGTGGTAAAGCCCCAACCAAGGCCTCCATCTTACTTCGCGGAACGCCCGGCGCACCTTCTACAAATATGGGCGGCCCCAACAGGGTGAAATCGGTTTTACTGAGGACCTTCAACCCTGGCACTAAACGTTCAAACTTCTCTCTTGTGTCTTGTACCAAAATTCCAGAGGACGGGAATAACTCACATTTCTGCACGTTTACTTGAAGGCCCAAGACTCCCAGACCACGAATAATCGAATTCAAATCGGCAGGACTACATCCGGAGGTCTCCCGATAGTACCGTCATCCAAGTATTCATCCAGACATTCAAAGGGGAACTAACATTGATTAAAATAGTAAAGTATAATGATAGTTTATCTACACATGTATCATAAACCCTCTTTACTGCATCCAAAAACCGCACGTTACGATCAGCATAATGTTAAACTACTTTGTAAAAACTCATCTCTTATCTGAATATTGAAAATTATGACCATAATGTGTAAATTTTCTACATATTACGACATTCAAATTTCGAACGCTGACGCCCGCCTGCGTGCCGCCCCTACTTTGTTTGTGAAGTTGGTACTACAGAACAAGCTAAACAACTCAATGTCACAATGCCGGTCAAACATGCGGTCCCTGAACACATCAAAGAGAGCTTATGATATGTGTGTAGATAAACTAGTGTATGTAACTGTACATAATTAGGCATTAAAACTCTCAGGTGATATTACTATGAAACTCGGCTTCGACTCGTTTCATGAACCCACTCTCGAGATTTAATGCCCTGCATTATATATCAGTCACATAAACTACTATTATGTAATGTTTGGTATTGTTATACGTCTACTTATATTTCAGCTAATTGAACTGGACTTTTAATATAATTCAATTTAAACATTAATAAAAGCAGACGGATTACCTAGGATAAAAATCTTCAAAGAGTTAGAAGGAAATTCCATGTCTCATGACGACATTTCTGATTCAGACTCTGATTCTGTTACATGTATTATAAATTTATCAACGACACCGACTACTATGTGGTCGAGTTGGCACATTTTGTCCTCAACTTTAAAAATATGGTTAATTACATCTTCGAGGTGTAACTTTTAAACCTTTTTTGAACAGCCTTTAAACTTCCTCATTTTAAAGTTTTTATCTTCACACGTATCATAAAACCGTACGTTACGACCAGCATAATGTTAAACTACTTGATAAAAACTCATTTCTTATTTGAATATTGATACATTATGACTATAATGTATCAATATTTCGACGCATTATGACATTCAAATTTCGAAAGCCGCCGCCCGCGTGCCGCCCCTAGTTTGTCTGTGAAGTTAGTACTACTGAACAAACTCAACAAGTGCAGAGCAATGATCAATGCCACACAATGCCGGTCGAAAATGCTGTCCTGAACACATCAAAGAGAGCTTATGACATGTGTAACTGTACATGTGTAACTGCACAGCAGTTACGACTGCGTGAATTCCTATAAGACTGTTAATAAGTTGAATAATGAAAAAATCAAACAGGAATTAAGTCAAATTGACTGGAGCTCTGCGCTCGGCTGCACCGAGCCGAACGAAGTGGTAGATTTTATTATTAAAAAATACCAAGCAGTATATAGTAAGTGTACCTATCAAACTAAAATCAATCAGTATGCAAAGTCTGATTGTAATTAGATATCTGATAAGTTAATTAACATGTGTAACAAAAAGAAAGAACTTTTAAAAATATTTTTAAATGATACAAGTAATAAACAAAATGAGTTAATATACAAAAAATATAGAAACAGAACTAACAGAATGATTTGTAATGCTAGAAATAATTTAACAAAAAGAGAAATTTGTAATAATTTTAAAAACCCTAAAAAAATGTGGGAAATTATTAATAGATTGACTGGTAGAATCATAAAGGCTCTCGATGATGTACTGGTTAAGTCCTTTAGGTTAAGACCAAAGCAATTATCAGATAAGTTTGCACACGATTTTGATAACAATGTTAAAAATGTATTGAACACTTGTGATAGGCCATTGCTTGATGAGAAGGAGTACATACATACCCCTAGCTTATCATTACGTCTGGGAAAAATTAACGGAGAAGTCTTACACAGAATAATTAGAAAAATAAACGATAAAAAAAGCCCAGGGTATGATACGATAAGGGCAAAAGACGTAAAATATATTTCTGAAAAAATTACACCGGTCCTCATGCATCTAATTAATCTATGTATCTCGCAATCCACATATCCCGACCAACTTAAAATAGGACTTGTAAGACCGATACATAAAAAGGTAGTCATACAGATACAAACAACTACAGACCTATAACAATCCTATCATGCTTAGATAAAATTATAGAAAAATATATCGGAAATTCCGTAAATAACTTCCTATCAAGTAATGGCTTAATACATGTAAAACAATTTGGATTTCAAAAACGAAAAAGCACATCTCAGCTTTTGTCATTATTTACAGACGAAATAAATAGCTATTTAGATAAAAGATACCATGTACTTACCGTTATGATAGACTTCAGTAAAGCTTTTGACACTTTAAATTATAAGACACTTTACCAGAAAATGCAGCAGAACGGTATACAGGGACCTGTGCTAGAACTCATGAAAAACTATCATACTAATAGGTATAACGCGGTAAGCATAGCTGGTGAACTCAGTGATCTGATTCCCACCTTATGTGGTACGGCACAAGGATCGATCCTGGGACCAACCGAGTACTTATTATACGTCAATGATATGTGCAAAATATTTCGGCATGGCTCAGTATATCAGTTTGCAGATGATACTTGTATAGCTACCGCTCATCAGGACCTTGAGATGGCCCAAAGTATGATGCAGGAGGATTTTGATCTATTATGTAAGTGGGCTCAAGATCTAGGTTTATCGATAAATTACTCTAAAACAAAACTCATGCATATTCATTCGCCTTATAAAAAAAAAAACTTTATACCGGCGATCGTGGCCCACGAACACAACTGTATGCACCTACAGAGCGCTTCCTGTAACTGCGTTCATCTTGATCTTGTACAAGAACATACTTACCTTGGACTAAAAATAGACCATAGATTCAACTGGGGTCCACATATTGAGCATGTATGTAATAAGCTAAGATCCATTTTGTCAAAACTGTGTGTACTTAGGCATAAAGTTCCCTATAATACGCTAAGACTTCTTTACATGTCCTTGGCTGATTCTGTAATAAGCTATGGCTTAGCCAGCTATGGAAGAACATTCAAAACATCTTTAAATCATATTTACAACCTACAATTAAGATTACTGAAAGCGATTGTTCCCGAAAAGATTAAATATAAATATAAAAATAACTATGAAAATCTATTCAATTATTGTAAAGTGATGAACGTATTTGATAAGTTGGATTTGGCGATTGTTATTCAGTATAATGAAAATATACCCCTTTTAAAAAAAAATAAAAGACCCGTAAATCTACGTAACCTACCTTTTCTTTCAAACTTCGAGATACCAACAAGTAAAAACGAATATGGCCAGAGAGTCTGGCAGTCAATTCTGCCTAGAGTATTGAATAGATTTCCAATAGAATTAGTTAGTAGAATAGAAAACAAAACTTGTCAGCAAACAAAAAATATTATTAAGCGGTACTTGTTTAAACCTACCTCAATAAATGTAAAAATATAATGTATATGTAAATTTATGAATAAGCAGCTCCTTAACTCAAAAAATCTTTAAATATTAAGATTAGAAGTTAAGTTCATGCCATGTAATGTATATATATTTTTTTTGAAATAAACAGCTTAATTAATAAAAAAAACATAAATAGGCATAAAACTCTCGCGTGATATTATTATGAAACTCGTCTTCGCCTTGTCCTGTTAATATTGAAATCTATTCAAAATCAATGTTTAAAAATTAAACCTCCTCTTGGGTTTTGCCTTAATGTAAGGTATAAACTGATGAGATGAACCACCGTCGTGGTTTTATAAAACAGTTCCCCAGACAACTAATTAAAAAATTGGAAAAAGGATGTCGCTTTTTATCTATTTATCACCACACTACGAATAAAAAAAACAACAAAAAGAAACAATTAAGCTCAACCCCCACCACTGACCCACATACTAATAGAAAGTATGTTACCTGCATTAATCCAGGTCTCGTCTTGATAATATATCACTTTCCCATGTCTGCGATACTCTTTGATATAATAAAGTAACGTTTCTGCCACAAAATAATTTCGGGGCGGTCAATCGGGCAACTGTGGCGTTTATTTACATATACCAGATCATCTTATGTACATTTGAGGTATAAATATGGCAATAGTTGTAGGTTCATTCTTGTGCCGGTCAACTATGTTAGTAATATTTCCACGTAATGTTAAGATAAGTTGACGACCGTCACAGATAAGGTATATTTATATTCATCACGTAGTTTTGTAGTAAGTTGTGTACATAGGGCGCACTGTAAGTTTCCGGAACTGGCCACTTACATAAACAATATTCAAAAATTTATTGCAACATTTGAAAATAGAACTCTTTGGCTGTAGAATGCAGTTTGTTTCATCTGACTGCCTTTTGTTTTTACCTTGTGGCGCCATTTAAAAAATTGTGTGTCTGCATCAACGTGGATTTAACTCGGGAAAATTTTCGTAGTATGATTTTCTACGATTTTAAGTGTAATTTGACAGCTCAGCAGAGCATCGCTCGGCTTGAAACAGCTTTTGGCAATGAAGCACCATGCAAGACAACTGTTTATAGCTGGTTTGCAGAATTCAAGCGTGGTCGTATCAATCTCAGTGACGAATCTCGCGATGGTCGGCCGTCCACCGCTGTGACCAACAAAAACATCGATGCTGTGCGCCGTATGATTGAAACAGACAGGCATGTGACCTACCATGAAATTCGCGCATCCTTAGAAATAGGCAGGAGTCAAATACAATTAATCCTACACAAACATTTGGGTGTGAGAAAGCTGTGCTCGCGGTGGATCCCACACAACTTGACCGAGGCTCAAAAAACGGACCGCGTCACTTGGTGCAGTGCCATGCTTACCAGATTCAACGAAGGTGCGTCAAATTTGGTGTGGGACATAGTAACAGGTGACGAAACATGGATTTATTGCTACGATCCCAAAACAAAGCAGCAATCGAGCGTATGGGTCTTTCAAGATGAGCCGAAACCAACCAAAGTGGCGCGCGTGAAAAGTGCATCTAAGCGGATGATTGCTTCTTTTTTAATAAAACTGGACACGTGGCTACTGTTGCTTTAGAGAATCGTCGTACAGTGAATAGTGACTGGTACACGACCATTTGTTTGCCGGAAGTTATTGACGAACTCCTTAAAAATAACCGTAAACGCCGTATCATCCTGCACCACGACAATGCTAGTTCTCACACGGCCAGACAGACAAACGACTTTTTGAAGGCGAAAAATGTAGAACTCATGAGTCATCCTGCATACAGTCCCGACCTGGCACCTTGTGACTTTTTTCTGTTCCCAAAAATTAAGAACCAATTACGCGGTCAACGATTTTCATCACCAGAAGAGGCTGTCGAGGAGTATGAAAAACACGTTTCAGAGGTCTCCACAGAGGAGTGCCACAAAACTTTTCAAAACTGGTTTCATCGAATGAAAAAGTGCATAGACGCCAAGGGAGATTATTTTGAAAAACAATAAATTAATTTTGTACCTTTAATAGTATTTTTTCATATTCATTCCGGAAACTTACAGTGCGCCCCACGTATAAGCTTAGTATATACTATAATAAAGTAGTCTAGTATAGTCTCGTATTTGCGCGCATCTCAAGCCTTTTACTTTACTGCCGAAGATGTTGCTCTCCTTATAATTGCCTCTGGCAAAGTGGTGACCCGACTTTTGAATATCAGCAACCTTCGGTAATAGCAGCATGGACCCAGCCGCGAAGAAAACTCCGTGTGCTGCCACCTTAGAAGTGCAAGCAAGAAGCACTTCGTCCAAGATCGCCGAGCCCCGACTTCTGCGTACCTATTTCAAACCACGCTGCAGAAATCCATAATCAAGACCCCACCCAAACCAAGACGACATCAAGCAAGCCATGACGGGCCAGAAGCCAAAAGATTTCAACTGAAGATTTCCCGCATCGAAATCAAGATACCGCAAGAATAATGTACCGATAGTCAGCCGACTGCTGATTTATCAAAATGGAGCTCGCACCAGCAGAAACGAACGCGTCGGCAAATTCATTCACAGCAAGCAGCTTTTTCAAGTTCAAGACATAGGAAGCCGTTCCAGCCCCCAGAAGAATATTGAAATCATCCAGGAAGAACATCGTACGAAGAATAATCAAATAACTGAAGAGAGAGATATATATATATATATATATATATATATATATATATATATAAACTATTGGTGTACAAGATGTGCCCTATGTTGCCAAATCCCAAGGTTTTTAAGCACACAAATTTCATCAATCGACAACTTAATATTCACTCAAGAGTGAAGAGCACGCACGTACATATGACGTACGAGATCATTGACTGCCTACACCCAAGGTTACAGATTTAATGCTGACGCTGATTCAGCACAATCATCCGTGTGTAGGTACGGTCGCAATTATAAACAAACAGTGACTACAACTTCAACGACGTGCGATGTAAATTGACTCATCGATTCCTGAAAAACATGGGCGACTGCAGCATTAGACGACTCTCCTGCGGATCTTTTCCAGTTATAGGTTAGGTTAGTTTACTAACCGTGAAGCCCCATTTTCCTAGTGTTTTTCTGTTTTCCAGTTTTTAGTTTATTTTATGTAGTGTGCGGCCAGACACAAGACTCGCCTGTAGGTAAATATTAAGTAATTCTTTAAACTTATGTAGAATTCACATAACCGTAGTTCCTTTATTTTTTTAATTCGTGTAAGATTTACCTTTTAAGTTGAAGTATGCGCTATTACTATCTAGTTTTATTTAACAATAACTTTCCTTATATATAAAAATAGATTAAGTTAAAGTATGCACAATTAAGATCTGGTTTTATGTTTATTAAAATACTACTAGTTATTATTGCAATTGATATAAGTTTGTTATGTTATCTAACTTAGATTTTTTTTCCATTGTTATAAGTACATTCATTTATATTTTTTTCCCTAAAGGGGGGAGTTTCTGTGCCGGTCGACTATGTTAGTAATATTTCCACGTAATGTTAAGATAAGTTGACGACCGTCACAGATAAGGTATATTTATATTCATCACGTAGTTTTGTAGTAAGTTGTATATAAGCTTAGTATATCCTATAATAAAGTAGTCTAGTATAGTCTCGTATTTGCGCGCATCTCAAGCCTTTTACTTTACTCCCGAAGATGTTGCTCTCCTTATAATTGCCTCTGGCAAAATTCTCATTAAAAATGGACTTTGCGACGTATAATAGCTGCAAATACGAAATCGTCAAATTTATCTTTGAAACTGCGTCTTGGACCAGGTTTTTTAGGTCTTTTTAACCGACTTCAAAAAGGAGTCTGTTTTTTTTTGTGTGTTTGTTACGCGATTACTACGTCAATTATGAACCGATTTTGATTTTTTTTTAATTGCTAGGTCATACTTAGACGTGGTCTTGTATAAATTTTATTAAAGTAGAATAAGCGCTTTTTGAAAAAATCAAGAAGTGCAAAAAATATAAACACAGATGATGTTTTGGTTTGTGGTTCCGTGCAGCAAAAGTTTTGACGAGGACTTTTGATGTACATAGACTTCATTCGCATAACTACCGGGGATTAAGAAATAGAGTTTGAACTTTGAGTCAGTTTTTTTAGTTTTTAACTTGGTGATTATTAATTCAACGTTCTCCTTGGACCTTTTAATATCCGGTTGAAAGATTTGGTAGAAATCGCCAAAATTTCCACGTATTATTTTTGGCTTGGAACATGAATTGGTGATGCAGGCTTCTGTTTGCACACAACCTTGCATGCATTCAGTATCATTTGGTTCTCAGTGATTCTAAATGAACGTCGTTGTCGCTTTCTCTTGGGAGAAAGACAATCGTCTCTTGAGCTGGATGGTTGGAGAAAACTGAAGGTAAGCACAGCAAAAATATCAATATAACAAAAACATAACGACAGCAACAAACACAAAATAACAACAAATAACAAGTTATCGCAGAAACTCTAGGAAACACTTGAACACTTCAGAAAGTAGGAAGCCAAATGAATGTAAAAAAAAAAACGAATAAAATAGTCAACTGTTTTTTCATCTATGTGTCAAAAGATTTCTTTGGTCTAGGACATCTGTACCATAGTTTTTTTTTCGAGGCATGTTCCACACTTATCCGATGTGGAACATGTATATACTTTGGCTATATGGCTTTCGTCCATATAGCCAAAGTATAGACATAAATCGATTCAAATGAAAATATTGGGCAATCCTTACTTAAAGTGAGTGAATAATAATATTAGCCAGCGCGAAGTAAATTTAAGTCTTCAAAAAAATACACAATCTAAAATAAAGTCTATTTTGTCACTTCACTATATTTAGACGATAAGAAAGTGGTAACACTGATTATGTCCTCTGTGGACTCAGTTTAGATTCAGAGTTTACGTTACATAGGTTCGTTACGTAGTTTTTAGAAAAAAAAAGTGTACCGGAAATTGGGTGATAATCTTTCATAGTTCATTATTTGTTGCTGAGTCGGCACCAGAAATATACACTCTCTTAAAATTTCAACTCTCTAATTATTACGGTTCATGAGATACAGCCCGCTGAAGGATGGACGGAGAGACAGACGGACGGATGGATAAATTAATAAATAAATATAGATAAATATTAGAGAACAATCTTACTCAAATCGAACTAGGCCCATACTACGCTCAACGAGGCTTGTATTGTGGATACTAGACGACAATATATTTAATACCGCTAAATACTTACGTAAATACATAGGAAAAATCAGAGCCTAGGAAACAAATAATCATGCTCATCACACAAATATTTGCCCTTACGGGGATTCGAACCCAGGACCGCCAGCTTTATAGGCAGGGTCACTACCCGCTAGGCTAAACCGGTCGTCAATTGGCACCCTTCGGGTACGGAACCCTAAATAAAGGAAAGACTCGAACGAAAATACTTTTAGAGACGATATAGTCGGTCCATAAGTTCTGTCACAAATATTTTGCCGCATAGTAAATAATACCAAGTTTTATTTTATTTAATACTATATATGGTTTGATAGCTCATTAAACACTGATAAATTAGAACGATTATTGGATTTAAATGCTTAAAGCCATATTACACAAATGCTAGATTCTTCAGAGATTTTGCACTTTTTTACCCAATCAAAAATACGGACGTGATTCACTTTATCTTTTTTCCATGACTCTTAAAACCTTTCAAACTTACGTAAGATTTTAGTCAGAACCCTCCCTGAACCCGTTACCTTCATTTTGAAGCATAAGATAACTAAGTCTGGGTAAAACTAATTTTCATATTCACATTTTACGTAGTGTACTTGTTGCCCACAAGATCATTTTTATACGTTTTTCTGGAAACGTAAAAAGTACGTAAAGTTCTCTTTGGGAGCAGTTGGAACTGAAAACTAACAGAAAATCAAATGCTAGTTGTTAAGCATGGTCTAAAATCGAGGTTTCAGAATAAATAAAAAAAACCTTGTTGGTTATCTGGAACACTGTTTTTTTATTAAATTTGTGGTAAGTGGTATTTTTGTCAGTTGCGCTCGTGTTTTGGGTTCGCGATTGTCTCAAGCTATAAGGTTTTTTGTCATATTGCGATAATCGTACAAAATGTATTGTATTGCAATTTGATTCGTATAAAATAAGCTTTTTAATCATGTATAATACGAATAAGAAAAAGTTTATTGCTGAGTTTTATCT
Organism: Argyresthia goedartella; assembly: GCA_949825045.1. Classification (NCBI taxonomy): domain Eukaryota; kingdom Metazoa; phylum Arthropoda; class Insecta; order Lepidoptera; family Argyresthiidae; genus Argyresthia; species Argyresthia goedartella. The sequence continues at coordinate 22,894,224 of OX463810.1, forward strand.
ATCAAATACCTTGTGACAGAACTTAAGGACCGACTAAGTATTATTATGTAGGTACCTATTTGTATGAACGTGTATAATGAAATATCGATACTGGCAATGTTTGACTTAAAATCCCAATAACTACGAGTATAACTCAATTTAAAAGAGGGTCACCAATGTGAAATTTCTGAGACGAGTCGGAAAATCCCAAGATCTCATGACCACCATCAAGAGAAAAAAAGTTGCGTATTTGGGACATGTGCTCCGCCACGATCAATACAAATTGCTTCAAGTGGTCATGATGGGAAAGATTGAAGGGAAACGGAGCGTCGGAAGAAGAAGAGCATCGTGGCTCTCCAACATCCGGAAATGGACCAGCATAGCCGGCGTCGAAGAACTTTTCCGCCTAGCTAAAGACCAAAAGGGATACTCGGAGTTGACTGCCAACCTCCAGTAGTGGAGAGGCACTGAAGGAAGAAGAATAACTCAATTCAAATTTTCAATACTTGGGAATTAAGCATGAACAAGTGAATGAGAGGTTATCCAGGTAATTTACTTAAATCCGTTTCCAATACTCCTATTTCGTATCGTTCATGAATCATTTAAATTCCACCTTTGAGCGCATGAATGGACACAAATTGCAGCTCTTGACGTACTTCAGGGTTGCAGTTGGATCGCCGCCGTGTGCAGAGCCTGCTCGATGTGTCGGCGAAAACCATGATTCGGGCTTACACCTATGAAACGGAACTTGGTCGTTTTTCTTTTAAACCTACATAAAATGACGTTTTCTGGTTTTTTTGGGTTTCTGAACTATCAATCGAATTCGAAGGTAAAGTACCTATATTACAACTAGTTAAATGTTTATTTTAATAGTATAAATCAATGTTCATTTTAATGTCCAATTTTATGTATTACTTGGGTATTGTGTGGAGATAATATTGTGATAGAGTTGCTGTTTTCAGCGGAGACGTCATTTTGAATTACCACTTCGTCACGTTGCAACATTTTGTAAGAAAACAATATAATATACCTGATGCAGAAGAAATCACAAACTATTTAGTACTTATAAGATTTTTTAACATAACTTTAAATAAAAAAAATAAAAAATCTCCGAAAAGGCGAATATTAAAATGTCGTACAGGTTCTTGTAGGTTTAAAAAACGACCCAGCTAACATTTAATGCATAGTATAAAAGAGATTATCTTCAAACTGAAAATAGGAGTTTATTCCCTAAATAATAATAATTTTTATGTATCTCCAAATTTTATATTGTGAGTTGAAGTTTCGTGGAATATACTGGGGTAGGAAAGCATAATATGTGAAGTCAGGAGTAGCATATTAATATAGTGTGTAAAATCGGTACAAAATTGATTTAAGAAAAAATATAAAGGTAGAAGTTTATATTAAGATAGATTGCAAAAACGCACATCTCAGAATCTGAACATGTATAATATAAGCTGTGGCTAAGGAAGCATTTCTATTGTTTACCCTGGGGGCGAATTGGCTGATGAGAGCGATTCAAATTTGGAGGAGATTCAATTTACATAACGGCCGATTTGTACCTCTTAGCGATTAAACCCACTGCTGCCGTATTGTTTGCTGATATTCAGCTCGTTTCTCCTAAGTGGAAGGCTCACAGAAAACGTATTAATCTGTTAGAACGGATCCATTTATTGATACTCATAGATATATATCATTTTATAAAAAAAATGCTAATAGGAATCTTAGCATGTGGCGTACATGCATTCATATTATTAACGCATGCAATTAGTGAGCGATAGGAAATGAGAAATCCAATCTTATATCTATCGATAAACAATGAGTTTACACAAAGAAAAGAGAAAAGATGTGGAAGAGTAAGATAACAGAATAGACGATGCAGGGTCTGGGGCGAAATCAATATTATTTCTTGGGGCTTGAATAAAAAGAAGATATTTTTCTGTAGGTAATCCTTAAATAAACGTTCTGCATCTCCTTTTTAGGGTTCCGTAGAGGAACAAGGAACCCTTATAGTTTCGTCAAGTCTGTCCGTTTGTCCGTTCGTCCGTCAGTATGTCACAGCAACTTTATTTCGAAACTATCAAGACAGTTGAAACGTAGTGTGCAAATGAATTCTGTGAACTGCTTTACGATTTTTATAAGAAAATTGAAAAAAAAATAAGGGGGTCTTCCCTTTGATGGAACTGAAACAAAAAAAATCCTCAAACCTACATGTGTGGGGTGTTTATAGATAGGTCTTTGAAAATGAGCTTGAGGTTTCTAAAACCATTTTTCCTGAAAGTAAATTGTTAAAGAGACAGACCCTTCCAAAGTGGAAAAAATTGTGTCCCCTCCCCCTTTCCTCTAACTTTTAAAGTAAGAAAGTGCAAAATCTAACAAAATATGTTGTGTACCTCAATAAACATTTTCAACAAAATAAAATGGGCAGTTTTTAAGATATAAAACATTAAAAAACCGCAAATATTACTTTGTCATTCATACAAACACTATGAAAAACAAAGTAATTATTTTGACTTGGTGTATCAGGTGTATGTAGTGAGTACATTCCTTATTTATTTATCTTGGCTTATAGTCTACATTTATTATGGAACCCAAAATTTACACGCGCTTGACCCGATTTTTTACTAAGTATGATATTATAGTATCTGTGGTTTTACTAATATTTTTTTTTTAATACCCGAATGGCTGAGTTGGCATTGACCCTGCCTACGTAGCTAAGGGTTCCGGGTTCGAGTCCCGGTGGGGGCAATTATTTGTTTGATGAGAACGGATGTTTGTACTCTAGTCATGGTTGTTTATCTAAGTAATTATATTATTTATCTATATAAGTACGTGTATCGTTGTCTAGTACCCAAGTTACAGGGAATCCTAGTTTGGGGCTAGATCAATGTGTGTCAATAGTGTCCAAGGTATTATTATTATTATTTAATTCAAACATTATTTGCCAATCACGAGTATGTATGGGGCTAGGTAAGATTAGGTTACTTGGGTTAATTTATTATATTAGCTACTGTCACAAGTATACCTCCAATAGTAACAGAATTGCACATTATACTAGCACTTTTTAGGTACCAATCTAATGAGTGATCGGAATAGGTAGAGTGATTGGGGGTGAATGAACTCAAACAATTTCAAACGTATATATTAACATGGATGTGCCTCAGAGATTCCGGGATGCTTAGGGTTTTTTCGGAATATCATAATTATTATGTTGTTTTAATTATGAGAGTGATACTAGGATAAAATATATAAAAGATAAAAAAAGATATAAAAACTTATATAGCGGATTTTTGGCGCCACATTATGTTTTTTTTTCCTTAAAACCTATCTACTATTTATTTATTTAATTGTATGGCTTACGATGAACAGGCTATAAGGAAACATTGAGAGATCTAAGTCATTTGGCTGCGTCAGGAGGTAGGTGAAACAGATCTGCGGAGGGTCCACTGTAGGATGTCAGGGGGCAGCGCTGGTTATTGTGCTCCATGGTCTGTATTTCTTGTATGTATGTATGTATGTATGTATGTATGTATATATGCATGTATGGTACCTATCTAGTTGGGTATCAAAATAAAGGGTTTTATAAATAGCTAACAAATATCTATACAACTTATATACATATATCTAAATGTAATTTGGAATGAAATATGTTAAAGAACAACAAAAAAAATGACGCAGTCAGTATTTTTGACTTTATTTTCAATTACTAATTTGTTTACCATAATATTTTGTAGGCACAATGCAAATCTCACGATTTTGCGACCAATCAGAGAACAGTATCGAAGATGAGCTATCAACTCATCACTAACCTGTTTCTGAGAACAATGCGCGCGCGCTCGCGTCGCACGCAGGTAATTCATTCTCTTACTTCGTTTCGTAGAGTGCGCTTCTTCCTTTGCTATGTTGTGACTTGTGATTAACGTAAATTGACCCTCGCTTGTAAATTGACTTTTGGAATCTTCATAAAATGACAGACTTTGCTTGGATCAACGGACTTCGATTTTTTCCTCTTGGATTGGACCTATTTGAAGCTATATTGGTATACTAAATATAAGTTTTTATATTATTATTCTCGTGTCAGTAGGTTTTAGGCTGTTTAGATGCATAAAACGAGCAATCCAGTTTCATATCTCATTTAAAACCTTTCAATAATTGTTTTAGGTGATACACGAGATTGCATATCTTCAAGGTGCTCAAACATGGCACACGTCAGTGCTGAAACTGTTCAAAAATGGATATCCGATCATCCTGAGCTACGATCATACTAGTGGTACATTATACTGTACAAAGTGTGAGCGCCATATAAAAGCTATAAATAAAAGAAACATCACAAGACACATTGAAGGCGCATTACACAAAGAAAAGTTTAAGCAGCCTCAAAAGGAATTTCATTTCAACCTTATTAAGATTCTGATCCTGTGCAACATTCCTTGGTTTCAAATGAAAAATTCTGCATTCAAAGAGTTTTTTCAAAAATATGTGTGCAGTACTTGTTGCTGTGTATGTGCTATTTGTAAAGAGCCCGACGAATCAATGTTACGAAAAGTTTATTTGGATAAGTTTTTTTATAATAAAATCAAATCTTTTCATGAAAATAATAGAAATAAGAAACTATGGATATCTTTGGACGAAATCACGGACTTTTTAGGTCGATATATAGTTCATTTTTCAATAAAACCACTGAGTCCCAATAACATAAGCCGCTCTTATTTGGTTTCATGTAAAATTCTGACAGTGGTCAATGGACAAACAATAACACAATTTGTTTTGGAATGTTTAGAAAATCTATGGCAAACATCATTCGAGTCTAAAGTTAGCAATGTTTTGATACTATATACGGACAGTGTAGCGAACATGCTCTCTGTAGGACGAAATTTAAAGAATTATTTACCTGAAATGAAACACGTCACATGTTTGGCACACGCTCTTCATCGTGTAGCTGAGCAAATAAGATTAGAATATAATGCTGTTGATGCGATAGCAAATGTAAAAAATATTTTTGAAAGCCCCGAGCAGAGTAAAATTTTAAAAGAAAAATATCTTACGCTGCTACGCTACCTCCGCAACCAGTCATTACTAGATGGGACACTTGGTTTGAGGCAGTGTCTTACTACGCTCAGCACTTTAAGGCAATAAAAGACGTTTTATCTACGTCAAACAGCTCTGATGTAGTAGCTATTAGAAACGTACAAAGCATTTTATAAAAACAAAATTTACGGAATGACTTGAATTATATTGAAGAAAAATACTGTACTATACAACAGTCGCTTAAACAACAACAGAAACATGATTTATCCTTAGCTGATTAATTTATTGCCTTTGACTAAGTCAGAGCTGAAATTAACGAGTGCAACTCTGAGACTATAAAAATAAAGTAGAATATGTCATGGAACGAAACCCAGATTTAGACGAACTTAGAAAATATAGTAAGATAATTGAAAAGAATGAAGCAAATGATTTTATATTCCATTTTAAATATGCCTCTACAGATGGTGAGAGATCTTTTTCAACCTATAAATGGATATTTAACGTCAAAAAAAACCGGTTAAAATTAGAGAATATCGAAAAACTCATGGTTATTTATGTTAAATGTACAGAAAAAGAAAATTCAGAAATTGTAATGGACGAGCATTAAAAAGTTGTAAAAAATGATGTGAACAATAAATGATGTAGCTAACCTATACTGTATTTTATCTTTTTTTACCTATACCCTAGAAGCTTGCAGTTGAATAATAATAATATCTTAGACACCATTTACAAACATTGATCTAGCCCCAAACTAGGATTCCCTGTATCTTGGGTACTAGACAATGATACAGTATTCAGTATTCAGAAGATACATAATTATATAGATAAATATTATACTTACAACCATGACTAGGGTACAAACATTCGTTCTCATCAAACAAATATTTGCCCCCACCGGGAGTCGAACCGAATGTATACAGGGTGTAACAGAAATGGGGGTACAAGCCGAAAAGGGGTTGTTATGGACATCATTCTAAACTACTTTCACTATAGGACCCACTTGATCAGAGCAACTTTATTATTCTCATCTCAGTACATTTCCGGCCCTCAGCTGATTTGTATGGGGGAGTGAAAAATAAAGTTGCTCTGATTAAGTCCGTCCCATAGTGAACGTTATTCAGAATGATGTCCCTAACAACCACCTTTCGGCTTTTACCCCCTTCTTGTAAATCGTTTAATCCGAAACATTCCAGAAAAAAGGCATATCCATATTATGACATCATGACGCAAGTACCAAAAATCACTCTACCTATTCCGATCACTGCTGACAAACAAGGCTTACGAGCGCTCGTAATTTGCAACGTTAACTCAGAATGAACAAGGAGACAGGGTTCTCAATGAAACTTCGATCCCAGGAGATACACCTTGCATGTACGTACAAACAAGGCTAACGGGATCTCGTCATTTGCAAGAACAATACAATTAGATAGGGAGTCTACAGATTTATTGATTATCCTTCTAGTGACAAAAAAACATTTCGCTACGCTACGAGAAGAGGCTCTTTATACAATCTTCATCTCGTTAAAATGATTTATATCAACGAAAATTGAAGAGACTTCTTCAGTGGCAATAAATGCAAATGGCGACGAGAAAGGTGTAATAAAACGGTGCCAGACGCTCCGGGGACCGCTGCCGGGCCAACTCCTTGTTACATCACCGTTCAAACTTTCACACAAATGTCTGCGAGGTTATCATTGATTAGGTTTTTAATGTCTAACTCTGAAGTTGGAAATGAAAAGAGCGTTCACTAATTATTTTCTAAAATCGCTTACTTAAATCTTTCTTTCAAGTTATATTAGACGACCGGTTTAGCCTATCGGGTAGTGACCCTGCCTACGAAGCTGACGGTCCTGGGTTCGAAACCCGGTAAGGGTATATATTTGTGTGATGAGCATGAATATTTGTTGTCTTGGTTTTCTACATATTCACATAAGCATTTATCTCTATTAAACATATCGTCGTCTAGTAATATCTATGATACAAGCCTGTGTTAAGCTAAGTATGGCCCATACTTGGCCAGCGTATGGCCTATGGGCGAGTTGTGTAACATTGCCCTTTAATATTTATTTATTTATAATGTTACGCTATATATCAAAAAGCTGTATTTAAATACATATTTATGTAGTCTATTACATTAGTTGAATATGTACATATCTATTTTTCTATATTTATATTTTCAGTAGTGAGGGTTTTAGTTATTTAAGTTTATATTATATACAAAGTAGTTTCCTATTTGAATGTACAGTTCTTCCCTCGTTTAATCTATTTCTCTTGTCCAACCGTGGTTTGCTGGAAAAAAATTCTTGTTAAAGATAAGCTCATCTTTTTACACTTTTGTCTTATAAGTTTTTATGAAGATGGTAATTGCAGTACATTAAAGAAATTAAGAATTATTATGATGGTATTTTGGATAAGATTCTAATATTACCAGATTAAATATCAAACGTATCTAAAAGTTAACTTTTTTAACTGACTAAATATTCAAGGGAAAGCATAGCATACCTAAGACTAAAATATCAATAATAACTGGATTATGTGTGGATATACTTTTTCATTCATTTAAAAACCTCTAGCTCTAGCCGGATGTTATCAATATAAGTGAAGGATCACTCTGCAGTAAAACTGTCCTATAACTTTCAGCTAGTTACCGTAAAATAGTGGGTTTTGGTAGAATACGGAGAGACGGGACCCTTTGAGAGCATATTTAAGTAGCCATCCCAGAGTTTGCTTCAATAGTTTTGGTGCTTCAGATGTCGATGAAATTTTTAATTCATGGATGTACTTGGTGCTCTTCAGTAATAAATGTTTGTTATAGAAGTTATGGCAACCTAGAAAAGACTTGAGCATTGCATTCCTCGTTTGAATGAGATGAAAACACGAAGGGAAACACTATGGATGGACTCGGTGCAGGACTGCTTGGGTGGAAATAGGTTGCGATTCCCCTTGAACAAGGCACGTTAGCAGACTCAGTCAATGTAACCAGACCCCATATTAGTGAAAAGACAAAAATGGCAAAAGTTCGTCCAAATCTTTGTAATTATGATGCTGATATTGAGTTAATCTGTTGTTTATTGGTAAAAACACTGTTTTAAATTATAAATTTGTATCGTGCGTACGTGTTGCACAGGACAATAGTGACGGGACGCGTAAGACACTATTTCAATCCTATAATAGATTCATTACGAACAAACTTCACTTGACTTCTCTGGTAGAATCCATCCTATAATAACACATATTCTTTGATTGCTTATTGCGTAGCTCTAAATAGAAACTAAATAAATCATGTAATGCAAGCAAAGCTAAAGACGGGTTGGCGAAGGGAAGCGGATATTTATGATGCCCACTATAATTACTGACATTATCTCTGTTTCCGAGAATAGTAAGCAATCTGTATGTTGAAGACGATTCGATTATACTTGTTTAATATTTATGCGTCGGAAACGCACCGGTTTTTGTTGCGCGAATCGATCGCGAGTAATCGGCACATCACTAGCGAAAACGGAACTAGCAGCTGTCACTCGTACCGGAACGAGATGTAAAAATTGGAGGTTATCTTTACTCTTGCTCTTTTCTCGTCGGTGAGAACATAACATGGCTACCAAGGCATCGGGCCATTGATGGTATTTCGGTGTACCAATTGTAATACAGGCGTCGGGCCTGGTCGGAGTGTTAATCATCTACATCGTCGGGAAATAAGTAGATTCGCGTCAGCGGTCAAGTGATCCCTGTTGATTGAAAATCGTCGTATCGGACGGCGATTCCACGTGTCGGCCGGCGGCAGCGTCGGGCAGCGACAGCGAAACGACGGCAAGGATTCAATCCATATCCTATCCCAAACTGTGCCCTTTTCCCGAATTCCCGTCTCGAATCGAGCTTTCGATTTCCTGTCTACGGAGACAAAGGTCAGTAACAAATTTCAACTCACTTCTTTTCTCTCACGTGTTGGCAAAGCACACCCCCTTCGGATTCCACGCCGTTCGGTAGGCGTGGAAATTAAACAATACTGAATTACTTTTACTGTGATTGTGAAAATAATCTAAAAATGGCTAGAGTTCAAACGGCCACCTAAAATACTCAGGCTCATATTCATGAAATGGTCCCAAATGTGAGAGCTGTTAAAAACATGAACTTGAGATACTGTCTTAATAAGGTCTTTTAATTTTCCTTTCAGGTACAATCATGGTTACTTGATCTTATAAAATATGAGGTACCTTTCAGACCCTTCTATACATTCACCTTTCACATTCTAGGAAAATACTGGATGCCTACACTTCTTAAGGTTCTATGAAGACAAAAACTGCTCCGTTTAATGTTATCAAGACAGCGGACGCTTTTTCTTTTTAGCACATTCATAAAGATCCACCGGGTTTAACGCTTCAGTGTTTCTGTTGTGCAATCAGTGTTTATGGTTTGATGTGGAGACGAAAATTATTTTTTTCTCCAGTAGACCGGATAATTTCCATGCAAAGAACAATAAGCTCTGCTTTTTACTTTTTCTTTTGGAATTCGGCTATTATGGAATTGCAGGACGGAAATTATTATTACGGGATAAGGTTTCAGAAAAAGTTTCTTTCTGGATTTTTCGAGCTTAATAAGCGACAATAAGCGTAACTCTATCCTGGCACTCTTCATAACTCCATATACCTCTTATGTACGTACATAAAATTTGGAAACAATAAATATATGAAATAATGCTAAATAGCTTGCCGAGCTAGTTTTTTATTGCTTAGTAAATGGGATATACCCGGTTCTTTCCTACTAATGTAAAATCGGATGCATGCCCTAATACTTAATCGCATTTTCTAACAAAGGAATTTTTGTACAGAGTAAGTATAACAGAAAATCGTAGTCATAGTTCTGTAAACAAGTAGTTAAAGAATTATAACTACAATTTTCTGCAATTTTTATTTGCTCACAACGGTTCTTTCTAAACTAATAGTATCCTTTTTGGAAACAAAACTCCACGAAAAAAACCAATACGTGACAGCGGATGTCATTCAGGTGGATACGGACCGCGTATGATGCGTCATCGATTTCTATTAATTGGATGCAATTTGTTGCGTGCCCAGTCCATTGCACGTCAGTTGGTGACGCGGTGTTAACTCGTCCATTGCATGGATTTGATGTATTCAGTTGCCTGAATTATCCAGTTCCGCATCCGATGAATATTGCATCAAGTTTCATATGAAAAGTTAGGTTTTTTTCGGTATTTTATTATAACTGCTATCGATATTCTATTCTCTTGCATAATATAGTGAACGACTACGAGAGTCCGTAATGTATTTCAATTCAAAATATTTATTTATATCAATATACTACAATGAGATCCATATTAAAACACACCACTTAACTCTCTCAACAACTGTACAATAACCTAAACATGCCATGTTTAGGTTATTGTACAAATGGCAAGATGTATTTATATGTATTTGGATACTGTCAGAGGTAATACAATAGTGGTATAAACATAAACATTTACATACAGGCACATACATTGCTTCTGGCCCCACACTAGGATGCCCTGTGTCGTAGCAACCAGAAACAATCAATGGTTTTTAAATTACTCAAAAGACAATTTCAGAGGTCCTCGATCTCCAGAGGTATCTTGTGGTAGTAGATAATGCACGGACCCTTGAAAGAGTTGCTAACCTTCGCGAGTCTAAACTGGGCGGCAACTAGTCTGTGATTATTTTGTAGGTTAACATTACAGCTATCGCTAAGTTTGGAAATGATGTAAGGTTCTTGCGTACATACATTATATTTAAGAAAATAAATTGACTAGCTAAAGTCGATTTCGATAGCATTTCACAATAATGTAAACAAGCCAATTTACACACGATTACGCCGTAACTACTAACATTTGAATATCAATCCTGAACACATTGACATACCAAGGAATCATTTATTGTTCTTTCATCATTTTGACACCAAGTAACTCCCCTAAGATAGTTATTTTATTGCAAAATTATCGGACGACGAATATTTCAATAGTTTGTAAAAAGTAATATTATTTTTTTACTCATCAAAGCGCATCAAAGTCTTATTGTCTTTGGAAAGTTATTGTGGTTCATTCTTTTGAATCAATCGGTTTGATTGATTGATTTGCAACTATGAAAAGAATAATGAATAACTTAAAGGAGATGGCTAAATCTATTTTTATTTATTTATTCATGTTTCACAGCAATTAAAACACAATATTAATTAATAAGGGAAAGTAAATTTGAAATGCCAATTACGAAACAATAGAAAGATAAAATTGACATATAAGAACCTATCTATAGGAATAATAAAGTGAGTAAAGTAATAAACTTAGTTCAAACTAGTCTGACGATATGGTGAACTGTTGATTGAATGGTGTATGAGGGTGTGTGTGTGTGTATGTGTGGGATCGACAATTTAATTAAGTTTTTTAGTATGATGCTAGAGCTCATCTAAGCTGAAATTTCGCGCCCCACTCCTTGGTTTTGTGCTACTTATAGAAAAAAAAACGATCGAAAATCGACAGCGAACTATATCTCTTTGATCAATGCCTTTGACATCAGTGTGGGTACAACATTCAAATCTCGCTCAATCATAGACCACTGTCAACTGACATTATTGTGAAATGCTATCGAAATCGACTATACAGTAAGTATGACAATTTATTTAAAAAAATCTTTCAAGAAGTCTGTGCGATTTAAATTGCTCGAATAGCACTTTTCAGTAAAATAAAAATAGTATTAATATCCGCTGATTTCCCCCACAAAAAGATACCATAGGACATGACACTATGAAGGTAACTAACTACTACTAGGTACTAGCCTAGATGTAGCCACATACGTGTTTTGTCTGATAATCCTAACAGCGTAAGTCGCAGAACTTAATTTACCAGGTAAAAAAACGATCGAAAATCGACAGCGAACTATATTTCTTTGATCAATGCCTTTGACATCAGTGTGGGTACAACATTCAAATCTCGCTCAATCATAGACAACTGTCAACTGACATTATTATGAAATGCTATCGAAATCGACTATACAGTTAGTATGACAATTTATTTAAAAAAATCTTTCAAGAAGTCTGTGCGATTTAAATTATAAATTGCTCGAATAGCGCTTTTCAGTAAAATAAAAATAGTTTGAATATCCGCTGCTTTCCCCCACAAAAAGATACCATAGGACATGACACTATGAAGGTAACTAACTACTACTAGGTACTAGCCTAGATGTAGCCACATACGTGTTTTGTCTGATAATCCTAACAGCGTATGTCGCAGAACTTAATTTACCAGGTAATTTATCTATGTGGGGTCCTCTCTACAATTTGCTTTCAATGGTTATTGCAAGAAACTTCGTATCATTTACTAATTCTAGTATGTTGCTGTCTAACACTAAACTGTTTTCAACCCACCTGTCATTTGGAAGTGAGAATTTGATGCACTTGGTTTTACCAGCATTGAAAAATAAATTATTAACTGTGAACCAATTCAAGGTTAACTCTTTCACCATGAAAGGCAGATCGTTCATATATACCAGGAGTAAGAAAGGGCCTAATATGGAAACTTGTGGAGTGCCAAGTTTTACTCCCGATCCATCAAATTTAACGCCGTTAACTTCTGCCTGTTGAATTCTATTGCTTAGGTTTGATCTAAGTAGATCCATTGCTTTATTTCTTACTCCGTAATGATTTGATTTCATTAGTAGCGTATCATGATCAACACAATCAATCATATAATTATTTGTGTGCAATAAAGAAATTATGATTTATGAATTATGAATCAAGTGCCTTCGACAGATCGCAAAAAACACCGATAACATCCTTTGCGGCTTCCCATACAGAATAAATATGAGATATTAGGGTAATACCTGCATCTGTAGTCGATTTTCCCCTAGTGAACCCGTATTGTTTGGCGTGGAGTTGTTTTGTATGGTTGATGTGTAGAGCATTTATTGTGTATAATCTTTTCAAAATTTATACTTAGTGCTGGAAGAACAGATATTGGTCTGAAATTTGAAAGATCATCCTTGTGTCCGGACTTGAACAGAGATATCAGTTAGCTGTATTTCATGAGGCTATTACTAGTATTTCTGAACCAATTACTTGACTAATATAACCCACAGGTCTTAAGTATTTTTTAAATTAAGTAATCTATACGTTTGGCAATATCCTGGGGATATACATGATGAAATTTAAAATCTACATTACTGATGCTAGTGCTGTTTTTTTAACAAAGTCTCTGTTTCATATGGAGATGAATTTAGACTCTCTGTTGTGAGTAAGGGTACATTGATGAAGAATGTTTCTAAAGCTCGAGCTACCTCAGCGTTGGATTTAACAACATTATCATCATCACCTATCTTTAAGCAGAAAACATTGTCCCTTGGTATAACTTTGCCAGATTTACGGATTTATATTTTGCCAAATCGTTTTCATTCTTTTATTTGAATTTTATATTTTTCTATTTATGTGTAAAGTTTTTGCAGTTCTACAAACCAACTTGAAAGTTTTGGAATATTTTTTAACATAGTCATGAAATTTTCAATCTTAGTTGTAGGTTTTTTGTTCATAAATCTCCTACAAGATAGCTCTACTTGTACGAATTCCAAATGTTGCCCAGTCATTTAATTTAGATTAACTCTTGTTAGAACTGACTTTCTGTAATTTAATAACTTTATCGAATTCTGTTCGAATAATATTGAAGAAGTCAGAATAGATTTTGTTCGGGTTGTGTTTAATAAAATCCGGTACTGGCAAATTTATATCTAAGTTTTTCATATACGTCTCTAGTCTGTGGGATGTAATAGGCCTATAATACGATGGATCAGTCTTATTTTTACTAGCAATTGGGAATGAAATTGTTCGACGGCTGTTATGGGATGGCAATCAGTTAATTACATTTTTACTGGTGAATGCACAGTCACAAAAAACGGTATCTAAGAAAGTTTGGCTGTTAAGTGTAATTCTAGCCGGCTCTATAAATACATAACATAAATAAAAATGAACAGAGTCATTAATCGTTGTTTCATTGTTGTATCTACAAGCAAATCTGCATAAAGATTGTCACAAATAATTAACTTTTTTCTGTTATTACATAGTTTAGTGAGGGTTTCCTCCATAATTTTCTTAAACATTTCATCAGTGAGCAAAGTGATATAAAATATTTAATTAGGTCCCATTTGTTTAACTCACCCCTATTGTCAAACATGATTATTAAGTTTGATTCAGCTGTCTGATCAAGTGTCTTTGTTATTTTTTGCATAAAATCATGAAAACTGGAGTTTGGTAAACATTTGTTAATGACTGAGTGTCCCAATTTATTCAATAATATGCCTAAATTTCTTCCAAATTTCTTATTTTTGTGCGAACCCGAAATCTTCTGTCGGATACTTATTTCAAGGCTCGTGGGTGAAGCTGGTCTCTCCGGCTGTTGCACGGAACGTTGGCAGTCACACAAATGATTGGCCACAGAGTCATAGCGTTCCTGATCACTACGAGACAGTTAAAGCAGCTCATCCATGGCCAGGGAGTACTCCTTAATGGCCCTTTGAGATTTTTCATAGCAGGCAGTATTTATCTCTATTGATCTCAAACAGCGACGTCACACACATATAGACATCCAAGACCTAGGCTTTTTTTCTTGACCATCAGCCGGGGATCGAACCCGGGACCTCTCGCCTGGTAGGCGGAGCTACAACCGCTGCGTCAAAATGTATTGTGGTTAAAATGCTCGCTTATCAATCACGCAGGAGCTGGCCATCTCAGGTGCTGGCCATGTGCCAATGAATTATGAAAGTACATTATAGGAACGTTTTGACGGCGACGTAGAAAAGTTCCAGAGGAAACCTATAATCTATCCAAATATCGATCAAAGCCATTTGCCAAGTCGAGTGATACCAATTTTTGAAGAAAGAAATTTTTTGTTGTGGCAAAAAAATCGAGTACATTCGTTCATTTCCGTTCAGTGAATGATTGTTTACATTATTATTGAAATTATTTGTAAAGCCCATTTAGGTAGGTGCCTCTTATTCATAATTCTATATTGATCACAGTTATTTAAAAAGATACATTAAGATAAAATAAATGTACAAAGGCAAGCTTATCTCAAAAAAGAGATTTATTCCAGCAAACCAAGGCATGATAAAAAAATGATTATGAAAGGGTAGACAGTGCACAATATCAAATCCATGATAACATACATATAAGTAAATTGGTACAACGAATTTCAGTCATTCAAGTGATTGGAGATAAAGTTTATATAAAAGATCGAAATACCCTAGACTCGATGGCGCCTTTCCTGAGTCAATGAGGCGTTTTCTTAAACTCAGTTATCAAAGCAGGTCGGCAGATGGCGCCGTTGGATTCCCTTCGGTGCTATCCAAACACATTTCCATCATTTCGAACCGCGGAACTTTTATTTTAGTAATGAATCAATGCAATCAGTTTAGTTTTGCCAAAATCAACTTAAAAAAACCTTACACTACGCCGAGTTTAAAATATTAAACAGTAGTTTTCCATCTATAACCAGTTAAATTAGTTTTCTCACTATTAATTACTACGATTATATTCATATCATATTAAATTTATTAAATGAATTGATTACCCACATATGCACCACACCACCACATCACGCATAGTGTAGTAAAACCGTAAAAAGATTTCCCATAAGCAAAGCAATCACTAAATCACAGCAACATAGACACCTATTCTCTCACGCCCTCTATCCAGATATTTGGAAGCTCAGTTTTTTTAGAAGTCTGGAAACCAACTGATCAATAAACTGATCAAATAAGAGAAAGCAGGAGGTCTGCATCGATCTGCCAGCACTTATTGGAACCAGTCTGCGCGGAGTCTCCGCTAAGTAACATTTTGATCTGTCAAATCACTTTGATCGATTTTCGGATAGATTTATATGTAAAGAAGAAATCAAAATCCTTGAGACAACTTTGACTATTAATTTTGAACAAATGTTTCCACAAACAGGTGCAGTTTGTATCGACATAAATATAAACGGGTAGCGGTTAAATGGTAACCAGTGGTTTTTATCTATCAATCTAAACTTTCTACTATAAGCTATAAACATCCTATGGCTTAAATAAAGATAGAAAGTTTCATTACTATGTTGAAAAATATTCCAAAACTTTCATGTCGGCTTGAAGACCTGCAAAAACTCTACACGTTAAAAGAAAAATGCAAAACTCCAACAATACATAGTCAGGTCATAAGTTCTGTCACATGTCAATATGAAATAATTTAGACATGTTTATTATTTATGTAAACATTTATATAGCAAAATGAACTTAATAAAACATAGATTCTTATGGTAATAAAGTTTATTCAAAATGACTCCCGCGATTTTGAATACAGGCCTTTATTCTGCGCGGCCAGTCGTCTATCGCAGCACGAACGAGGTCCATGTCAATATCGGCGGCTGCCTTAATCAAGGATGCCTTGAGTGACTCCAAATCAGGATGAGGCTTTGAGCAGGCTTTTTCCTCCAAGTGTTGCCATATCTTGTAATCTAACGGACTCAAATCTGGACTGGAGGAGGGCCAGTCTTCGTGCCGGATGAAGTCGATTTCAGGCGCCGCCAGCCAGTCTTGTGTGCTTTTCGCTCTATGAGCTGGCGCAGAATCTTGTTGGAATACCCAGTGCCTGTTATTAAACATGGTATGAGAAACAGGTTCCACAAGGTTCTTGAGGACTGTATTTTGATACACAACTGCATTCGTTTTTACGCCTTTCTCACAAAAATGTACCTCAGTTAAGCCCCAATAAGAGACTCCCAACCAAACCATGAGCGAGGATGGAAAATGACCTCGTTGGACACGCGGAATACGGTTTCTCGCTTCTTCACTGCTGTGTGCGTACACCTTATCATTTTGTTTATTGTAGCTCTCTTCAACGGTGAAAATTTTTTCATCCGAAAAAAGAATTTCCCGATGCTTTTTTCCCGCGTACCGCTTCAACAAAGCGCGGCATCTCTTCAGTCTCAGGTCCATTAAACGAGCGTCCAAACGATGTCCTGTTTTTCTTCGATATGCCCTAAGCCCTAAGTCTTCATTTAACACCCTTTTCACCGTGGTCCTGCTTAACCCCATCTGAAGGGCCAACAGTTTCTGCTTACGTATGGGATTTCTTTGAATTCACGCCTTCACAGCTTTTATCACTGCTGGAGTCCTAACAGAGCGGGGGCGACCACTTCTTGACCTGTCATCTACACTAGAGTCTTCATTGTATCGTTTTATGGTACGATAAACGAATCTTTTGTTTATATTCAAATTTTTCAGTAAGTCGAAAATCTGAATTGGTGCGTGACCGCAACGATGCAACGTAATAACTGCGACACGGTCTTCTTTAAGTGTCCAGTCCATATTTAAAAATGAGGAAAATTCTAAAAAGTACACATTTTTATTTTCATGAAAAATTCGAAATTCGAATTCAATAAACTTTTTTGTGGCCAGCGTTCTAAATTCAAAAGTTTTTATTGTGTGACAGAACTTATGACCTGACTGTGTATAATAAAAACGGCTTGCCAAATAATTAACCGCGAAAATGCCAAAATTATATCTAGATACAATGATTTCTGCTGAAAGCTAGGAGATGACGAGTTATTAAATCCTACGCTGAGGTAGCTCGGGCTTTCTAAATATTCTTCGCCAATTTGCCCTAACCCACAACAGAGCATTATACTAAATCAAAATCTCTCACACTTCAACCGTACAAATTAACTCCACGCCAAAAAATATGGTTTCACATGGGGTAAATTTACTATGGATGTCATTACCCTTACATCTCATGACGACCTCTATGGCGCTGCGGTTTTAGCTCTGCCTACCATGCAAAAGATCCTGGGTTTAATCTCCGGCTGAGGATAAAGAACAAAATAACCAGGTCTTAGATGTTTTATAAATGTCTGTGTGATATCGTTGTTTCTGGTTCCTACGACACAGGGTATCCTAGTGTGGGGCGTGGGGTCAGAATCAATGTTTGTGCCTTTATATGAATGTTGATATTTATGTTATCTCTGCTTGGGAGACCGTATAGTACTATCGGCGTTTTTGCAATCTGTCGAAGGCATTTGATTGTGTTGATCGTGATATGCTTCTAATAAAATAAAATCATTCCGGAATTAGAAACAAAGGGCTGGATCTAGTAAGATCATACTTAACCAATAGAATTCAAAAGGCAGAAGAAGACAATGTCGTTAAATCTGTTGGATCTGGTGTAAAAATCGGCTATTCAAAAGGTTCTGTGTTAGGCTCAATCTTATTCCTGGTATATATTAATGATCTGCCACTTATGGTGGCGAAACTGGTCGTCTAAATTGAAACAAAAAGAAGATATTGATTATATTAATGATCTTTGATTTTGAATTGGTTCACATTTATTAATGTTTTGTTAAATGCTAGTTAAAGAAACTGTCTCAAATTCTCACTTCCTAATGTCAGTCAAGTTGATTCCCCGAATTTATAAGTTGAGACCAATTAAGTGTGTGACAGCAACACGTTAGAATTACTAAATGATACGAAGTTTCTTGGAATAACCATTGATTTCAAATTGCAGTTGGGCCTCCACATTAATTTTTTTTTTGTCAAAACCTAAATAAATATTTTGGAAGTCTATGTGCTATTGCAATTTGTCAGAAAATAAAAAAGTGTAAATTTAGACCTCATTTCAATCATTATTTCTATCAAGCGAAATTATTCCAACCGCGTTTTTGATAACTCAAAACCTAGAAAAATATTCCAAAAATACTAATAGCTGGTATATTAAGTTTTACTGACAACGCTGTTAGGAACATCAGACAAAACACGGATGTGGCTAAAGTTAGGCATATCTATTTTAGTTACTTTCATAGCGTCGATGGTATCTTGTTGTGGGGGTAATCTGCAGATATTCAAACCATTTTTATGTTCCAGAATAGAGCAATTTATAATTATAAATGCAAAGAATCCCTAAGATAACTTTTAAAGAAAATAACATACTACCTAGTCAATTTATTTTCGAAAATAAAATGTAATTACAACTTTTCCAAAATCTGCGAAAACTGTGTTAGCCTCAGAAATAATCACAGACTAGTTGCTCCCCGGATAAGACTCGCTAAAGTGAGCAATTCTTTCAAGGATCAGTGTATTCTCTTCTGCAACAAAATACCTCCAGGGATTTTTAAATTGCTATTACATGAATGACAAGACTCCATTGATAAATTAACCTAAACCAGAACTCGCAGTTAATAATATTGTAATTATTTATTGTTGCATGTTATTTATATGCATAATATTGTAATATTTGTATAAGTTAAGCACAAGAAAATTTTAAAAGAGATCAAAAATA
This sequence comes from Argyresthia goedartella, assembly GCA_949825045.1. Lineage (NCBI taxonomy): Eukaryota > Metazoa > Arthropoda > Insecta > Lepidoptera > Argyresthiidae > Argyresthia > Argyresthia goedartella. The sequence goes on from OX463810.1 coordinate 22,913,544, forward strand.
CATTTATATTTCAAACAACAAAATTTTCACCCGTGATTTTGTCATATTGGATGTTACTTAATTTCAACAAATCTTGTTGTGATGAAACAATAAAGAAAACACACATACATATATTCCTTATCTGCCGAAAAAATATTTGTAAATTTTGTAACAACCATCGTTCCCGCGTATTTAATTCATTCGTTCTTCCATTCAACCCAATGCCCATTTCAAAAAATGAACCGCACGAAATGTAAAACTAATTGTCTAAGTTTTGCTAACTATGTTCAGATTTTCATCGGATTTTGTGAAATGATTTATATCTTAGCAGAATTTAGACCAGTGTTTTGTGAAATTTATTGTATTTGTGTTAAAACTAGTGCCGAAAACTGAATGTGGTAACCTAATGCCAGTCATTCTTTCGGAATATCTTGAAACGTGATCGAGAGATCTCTGTTTACTAAAACGATCATGTACAAAAACACACACTGTAAGTTACCGGTTTTCCGGAATCCGGTCATTTGACGCGCGAAAAAGGAATTATTGACTTGCGACTACCCCAGTCCGTACCATTGCGAGCTCAACCCAATTGAGCTCGTGTAGGCATAGGCGAAGTGGCATGTCGCAGGCCAGAACAAAACTTTTGGATGTGCCAGCTTTAGTTAGCCGACCTGTACGATATTTAATTATCTTTGTCACCGATCCACGTCACACATACTATGCAACTTTAACTTAGTGTATGTACATGTACTTACAGTCTTTACAAAATTAAAGGCCCGGTGGGCCAAACTAAATTCAACCTTATTACGTCAGTGACACGGCCGCTGTCACTGGGCCTTTTATTTTGTGAAGACTGTAAGCCACCTATTTTACAATAATGACCACTTTTGACCTTTTCATTTGCAATATCTGACCCCCACTCAACGGTATGTCCGGAGTTTGATAACAAAAACAATATTGGAAAAGCTTCCGGGTAAAATATTTACCCGCTGAAACGTTAGTGGCATGACAACAACGTTTACTACATATTATGTAAGACTGTAAATTGGTTTTATGTTCAATAGTACTATTTGTTATCTGTGTGACGATATCAAATGAAATAGGTCACCGTCCATATGTCGAATAGGCGGTTTACCCGGTTTATATTCGTGACAAGTAAGTATCGATGTGTTTCGTAAAGAAAATATTTATGAGGGTTCGTGAACGCGTGAAATCTTATTGATCCCAAAGACACACCTTTTACAATTATATTCCGAATTTTCGTGATTTATTTTTGTGTAATTTGTGTGTTAGTCACGCCAAGACTGTGATATGGAGACTTAATCATACCTTTATCCTTTTGGTGTGTAATGTTGGAGAATTCCCCCAAAAAAAAATACTTTTCTTGACTTCAACTGCGTCAACTGATTTGCAATGGAAAATAAATAGAGAAAAATTGTGACTATTTAAAAAATTTGGATCACTGGATTGGACAAAACATAATCCTTTGTTTTTAATATACTAAAAATATCTTTGAGATTCAAATTATATATAGCCCGTGGCTGTTTTAATAATAAAATACCACATGATGAATGGAACGTGTCTCGTCAGTGTGCTCCATAAAATAAATAAAATACTGTCTTGCTTCAGTTGCGGATGTTCGCCCGCCCTATACATACATGGATGTAAGGGTCATTGTGCACAAGTTCAGGAAATTCAAGGAAACTGGCTGATCATTTCTCGATAGTTATTCTTATCCTAATTATCGTGATGCCATCTCGCTGAAACGAAACTTATTGGTTTTGGAAATAAATCACCCTCTCAAATAATGAAAATATGATTTGAAATGCTTGACATTGTCAAAGATATGAATCCAAATTCCAAATGTCTTTATTACTGTTGATATTTACATATACTTAGCAATCGTAATTTTTTGCCACTTCTCTACATTAGACCAATGTGGGAGACGAAGGGCGTAGAAACTCCCACAGATTGTTTTTTAGATCCCTTTTAAAAATTGCTTGTGCTTAACTAATACAAAAATTATTATATCATTATCATAATTAATAAGTAGGAATAAATACAATTACAAAATTATTAACAGCAAGGTCTGTGTGGAGCCAGATTAACCCCATACAGTCCCGTCATTTAAGTAATCTTGAACATTGTAATATCCCTTTTTCGACAAAGTCTTTTTAAAATGGTTTTTAAATTGCTCAAATGGTAATTTCAAGATCTCTAGAGGTATCTTGTTGCAGTAGAGAATGCATTAACCCTTTAAAGAATTGCTACCCTTCGCGAGTCTAAACCGGGGCGCAAGTAGTCTGTTATTATTTCTTAGGTTAACGTTACAGCTATCGCTAAGTTTGGAAAATGTTGTAAGGTTCTTTACTCTATATGACTATATATTTTTGATGTATCGGAACCTATTTAACATAAGCCCTATATAAAGAACGTGAGTTACTACAAAACTCGAGTAAACTTTGACAACTTAGTACAATGAACGATGAGCAATTTTGTATGGACCCTGGGCCTTAATCTCAAAGTTTTGAGAGCTGTCACCGATTTTTACGGCGGTGCCTATTTTTGAACAGTTTTAACTGATTTTGACTGCTGTAACTATTTTGACACAGAAACTTTTTTTGACTGCTGCTGTCACTGATTAATCTCAACAGTTGCTAGGCAGCGATATTCCAATTTACCAAAAAAAAATACAGGTGTTTCAAAAATCCCGTACCTTGAAGAGTTTTAATATTAATACAAAATTATGTCCGTAACTTATTATAAGGTACTCGTATGCTTACATTTAACTATAGATTTATAACTTAAGAGAACTAAAGAGAACAAATAAACAAAAAAGGTCTACGCAAGAGTGGGTAGGACTAAACACGCATGCGCATTGTACGCACGTGTAGATTATGAAATTCTCTGATTAATGGGTGGTGGCTACTCTCCAGATAAGAAAAGTGTCAAGGTCATCACTTACTACTGATTCTGACAGTTAGGGTCATCAGCTCAGCACCCAACGTCAGCTCGGCTCTACCTCCGCGACCACCTTACAGTGGAAGCCAGCTGTTCAGGCACGGCCGCGGAGTGAATTCCCTCTTTAGGCTTGCTGTGATGTGATTATTGATTGTGGTTGTTCAATGTGGTGGCCTGCTACGCAGCACGCTATAAAGGAGAGGTTGTGATACCACAGCAAAGCTGAGCACTGGCAGATTGAGACGGACTTAAGGTCATCTCAATGTCAAATTCAATGACAAAATATATCAAATTAAAAAATGACACGACTGCGTACATCGTTAATTTTTTACATGATTTTATTTCTTTTCACATTATTTTATTACCTTAATGTTTAATTCTTACTTCGCATATTGTAGCAATTTTTTTTTAAATTATTATTTGTATATGACTCGACATTATGATTTAACCCAAAAAATATATTATTTATCTTGCAAATTAATTTTCCCAATTTCATTTTGCGATGACAATATAACTGTTTGATTTTTTCCCACTGGCCACCTGGTATCTATCAACTTTTTAAACTGAACTTTTCTGGGTCTGGGCTGAAAATCGCGTCACAAGCCTGCTTGTGACACATGCTGAGTCTAAGCCCCTTTGCTGTCGCGGCACGTGCACATGGCAGCAAAACAACTCACAATTTATGTGGGTACTTTTAAATGATATTTTTTACTTATACAGATTAATAAAGAGTTAGGAACAGATTGGACACTGTACATACACGTTCAACTAAAAAGCGACCCTTGCTACAACGCAACAAAGTACAATTCATGCTGTGTAGCGCTGCGCCCGCACTTCGATTACTTACCTAAAAGTTGCCTCTCTTTCTGCCGCGTAACGCTATCCTCGTCTGAAGCGGCACGTGAAACTAAGGGTTGTCTCTTGTCACAAATAAAACTGAATATTTACTTACTAACTACGAACCACTTAGTATTACTAGATTTGTGAATAACATTTATAATATAGGTAGTATAGGTAGGTAACTACCTAACCTTTTACATAATGGCCAGAAATCCTATCGACAGTCAGTAGGACAGTGACCTTTAGTCATCTCTGAATGCAGTGACGAAACGTCATCAAACAAAGTGCTAAGTTGACTTTGTCAGGTCATCATGCTAAATAAATCCGGAAATTACGAAGTTATAGAAACCGCCACAATAATAGTCCGGGAGCCGTCTCCCGAAAATCGCTAGAATAACATTTTAAAAACTAGCTGCCCCGTGCAGCTGTGCATATTTTTAAAACCGTTCGTAATTAAACAAAGACGAACACTAAGGGCCACTTGTTCCAAACTTTTGATATTCGCTAAATTAAGTTTAATCGCCGATTTCGTATAAGGATAATTTACGCGCACACCGCTTGCCGGTTTGCAGCCTACTAAATCTTTTCCCGCTGGCGAGGTGCGTCGGAGACGCCTATGTACTTGTAGCTTTGTAGGTAAGTTGCGGAGTGTCCCAGGCCTGCTTATACTGTGCTTATAATATAAGTTAGTTTTGTTGTTATTTGTACTTTTAAATTAATGTGTGTCTGTACTGAAACAATAAATAAATGCTTTTCTATTCTTTCCATTTAATGTCCAGTACCTATTTTTTTTCCTTCGTATTTAGTTTTTTTTCTGATTGCTTAATAAGATCTTTAATTAAAACTGGGTGAAAAAGTGCTACACGCCGGGTCCATTTTGACCATTGTTCTTAGTATGGAGTTGTCAAGGTATACTCGACTCTATTGTTAAATCGCTATTAAATTTTGAAATAATTGTCTCTGTCAGATAGACAAACGGGCTGAGATTTTGAAATTGCTATTTGAGCAAATTAAAAAGCATGTTAAAGCGACTTTGTCGATAAAGGGTTAATACAATGTCAAAGATTACTTAAAGTACGGGACTGTATGGGGTTAATCTAACTCAACACAGAACTTGATGTTAACAATTTTGAAATAATTTATTCTTGCTTATTAACTGTAATAATTAATATTGTAATATTTGTATTAGTTAAGCACAACCATTAGTTAACCACAAATTTTGAAAAGAGACCTAAAAATCAATCTGTGCGAGTTTCTACGCCCTTCTTCTCCCACAGTGGTCCAATGTAGAGGAGAGGCAAAAAATTACGTTTGCTAATTATATATATGTCACCGTAAGATAGTCAAAACTATTAGTTGATAAACTAACGCGTTAGTTGATCAACTATCGTCAGATAGTTAACCAGACCGAGAGGGTTTAGAATTTACGTTTCTTTTGTTCTTACATGTCAACCTAACGCGAAGACGCTTCGCTGCGATCGCCCCTTCTAGTCTTTACTTAAGCTACCGCAGTGTTTGCCCTAGTATTTCGTTTGCAATTCAAGTTGAAACAGGTTTACTATTGAACGGTAATAAAATGCTACTGACAATCCTTGATGAACTATTACCAGCAATATCACACGTTATAAATTTTTCATTAGCTAATAGTATCTTCCCCACAGTGTGGAAGAAAGCACTAGTCATCCCACTACCCAAAACCTCCAGTCCCACCTCTTTCAAAGATTACCGTCCCATTTCAATCCTGCCCATCCTCTCCAAAGTCCTTGAGACCATTGTCCATACCAGCTTTCCTATTACCTCTCCTCAAACAATCTGCTAAACACGTTCCAGTCAGGATTCCGAGCGGGTCATAGCACCGTCACGGCTCTGCTGAAAATCACAGATGACATCCAGCTAGCCATGGACCGCAAACAGCTTTCCGTGTTGGCTTTACTTGATTTCAGTAGTGCCTTCAACAGCGTAGATTTCGACATTCTCGTTGAGCTTCTCAGATCCCTGAACGTCTCTTCCTTCTCTGCCAGCTGGTTCGACTCTTATTTGAAGGATCAGCAACAGCGTATCAGGACGGAATAGACATCCACTGAATGGTGTGACCTCCTTTCAGGCCTCCCTCAAGGTGGTGTTCTTTCTCCTCTTCTATTCTCGATTTTCATAAACTCCATCTCGGACACCCTGTCTTCCTCATATCATCTTTATGCTGATGATCTCCAGATTTATCGCCACTTCTCTCATAACGATGTAAACTCTGCTGTGGAGGCATTGAACGCTGGTCTGGAGGGGGTGAGAAGCTGGGCTTCATCCTTCGGACTCCTAGTTAACCCGAGCAAGTTCCAGGCCATGATTATAGGTACCAGACAATCTCTTAACTTGTTGCAGCAACAGCCCATTCCACCTGTCACTTTTAATGGTACCACAATCGTGTATAGCGATAAAGCTAAAAACCTGGGTCTTATCTTCGACAACCAGCTGTCCTGGTCATCGCATGTCTATGAGGTCAGTTGACGAGTATTTGCTACTTTTCACTCTCTCAGGAAACTTCAGTACTTTTTGCCTCGACAGACCAAAATCACTCTCGCTCGGTCTCTCCTTTTACCCCTCATCGATTATGCTGATGTCTGCTGGGTCAGTGCTAACGAAGAATTACTGAACAAACTCGAACGACTCAGGATCCTCAACATCCTCTACAACATTTTACGCAATCCACGCGATCCAACCTTCCATTCCTTTCTTCCAGCAGGCCTCGGAGAACTCACGCGCTTTCAATGCTCACAACCCCACAGCATAACACCGCGTCCTATGAGCATGGGTTTAGATTGCGGGCCATTCAATTATTGTAGAATACACTCCCCTGCACAGGGACAGTCCTTCTCTTAATATATTTAAAAGTCGCGTGAAGAAGCATTACCTTTCTCTTTAGAAATATAGGTAGTAGGTATGTATTTATTAGTATATATATTTTAAAATATGTATATTTATATAGTACTTATGTTTAGCATGTACGAGTATATTGTATAATATTTATGTAAGCCCTCGTATATTTAGTTAATATTGTTTTATATTAGTTATTTAGATATAACATATATCTAACCATATGTTAGTTATTTAGATATGTACTAAATTATATTGTTGTACACATTGTCACCCCTGCTCAGCAATCGACCATTCCCATCCTAATTTGGGTTGCTGGAAGAGATCTCTTATTAGAGATAAGCTCGCCTTTGTACACTATTTTTATGTAAGTCTTGTTGTCCATAGTCTTGTTGACAATCTTACGGTGACATATATGTATACAGTAATAAAGAAATTTGACTTTGACTTTGCTGCCACAGTATTGATCAGTGCTCTGTTTGTTTCTAGAACAGACCACTGAAAATGCAAAACAGTAACACGAGCGCACACATTATTCTGAAAACCTCGCTCCGCGGTCTGCCTTGCTCACTTACATGAGGTAGGTATCTAAGTAATTTAAAGCATGAAAGCAATGCATAAACTTGACGTACAAGTATCTATGTAGGTAGAGTACACACAATTTCAAACCGTAAACAGCATAATAATAAGCACTTATTTGTTCATCTAAACAAGTTACTAACGGAATACCGGGAGCAATGTGCGAAGGTATGAAAGTGGAAAGAAAAGGAGCGAAATTGAACACAGGGTGGGCAAGGTTTATGCAAATTTAGAGCTGAAATTGTTCTAACTTTCCAAGTTTTGTGTTATTATTGTTTGCAAAGAACAACATGGACTATGACGCATCTACGGAGGCGCCTCGTGATGTTGTTAACTTAAATACATGGAAATGAATATATACTTTGTCAGAAAAAGTTCTTGGGAAAGAGAATAACTATGAAAGGAAAGTATGCTATTGTACAGAAGTTTTAAATCTACATATATCCTAGAATAGTCAATAATTACCTGAAGAAATCCTAAAATCCGTCGAAAATCGATTCTGCGTGGGCAGTTTACCCTGACACGAAGATAGATTTAAGAAGGTTGTAGTAATAAATGGCTGTAATGAAACGTACTGGTTAATGTAAGATAAGTTCTAAATTGTAGAAGAGCATTTTAGATCAGGATAAAATTTAACATTTTTTTTTATTTTACTACCTATATTTTAATAAACATCCAGGAGAGGCAAGCGCGTAAGGTAAGAATTTGAAATACTTTTGTCATCACTTCTTTATCCCCGTTTATAGTGCTGAAAGTAATCACCCGTTAAAATTGTTATAGAGCACCAATCCAATAAAGGAGTTTGTCTACTACATATACACTAGCAATAGCTTGGACTTAAAGGCATCTAAAAGTGTGGCCTACCTAGCAAAAAGTAACAGTTAAAGTTAATAAGGCTTCTGACGACCTTTAGCACTATCGTGTTTAATTTGACAAATGCCGGTGTAACTTTTATACAATTAACTCTACACAGGGATATTTGTAATTATATTTTACAGCGGATGTAACTAAGAGGGTTCGATGTTTTGACTATTATGAATTTTCGATATAATGGCACACACATAAAAGGACTCAAGGGCGGATCCATGGCGTCATAATATGGGCTGGGCTTGACAGACTAGTCAGTGATATTGTACAATCGAACCAACTGAATCATGACCCACTTGCCTGATAATTCGTTTGAAACTTTCAAACTTGTAAGATCTATCGTAATGTCAGTGTCTAATCAAATGATAACAAGTTCGTTACCAAGGAAATAAACCTTCAAGCGAATTTCGACCTACTTGCATTTAAAGGGTTTAGCAAAATAAGCTTATGGTGGGTCATGATTCAGATGGTTCGATAGTACAATGGCATAAGGATGGACGTGCCTTTACAATAAACTAAACTCTGTTTTTGAATTAGCTGCCGAATAAATGCGGCAGTGATGCCATGGTAAACTGTATTATTGGACTCGGTATTATATTTTTAATCGTAAATAAAAGACTCGTATAACAAAAAACTATCTATTCCAAAGATAATAATATTTTATCTACACACGTATCATAAACCCTCTTTACTGCGTTCAAAAACCGCACGTTACGATCATCATTATGTTAAACTACTTGGTAAAAACTCGTTTCGTATCTGGAAAACTACACATAATGGTCATTATGTGTAGTTTTTCTACATATAATGACATTCAAATTTCGAACGCCGACGCCCACCCGCGTGCCGTCCCTAGTTTGTCTGTGAAGTTGGTACTGACATTCAAATTTCGAACGCCGACGGCCGCCTGCGTGAAGTTGGTACTAAAGAACAAGCTAAACAATTGCAGAACCACAATGCCGGTCAAACATGCGGTTCCTGAACACATCAAAGAGAGCTTATGATATGTGTGTAGATAAACTAGTGTATGTAACTGTACATAATTAGGCATTATGCAGCAGTCACATAAACTACTATTATAACTTATCCAAGAGTTATTTTTTTCTCGAAACTTAAATTACTGAGTTGTGGGGCCGTAATACACAGTGTACTTTATTTAGAAATGTTAGGTTAGAGTGTGATAATAACTACATATTTTATTTATTGACAAGCCTTTCTAACCACATTCGGACAAATAAACTTGTTGTATTCTTGATTTGTATTCTGTAGATGTAGTATGAAAGTAGCCGCATCAGTAATCCAAGGAACCTAGATTTTATTTTGCCTCAGTGCTTACTGAAATACCTGTAATAGTCGTTTATGTGACTGATACATAATGGAGGGCATTAAAAATCGAGAGTGGGTTTATGAAACAAGCCGAAGGCGTTTTTCATAATAATATCACTCGTTTTAATGCCTAATTATGTTACAGTTACATACACTAGTTTATCTACACATATCATAAGGTCTCTTTGATGTGTTCAGGAACCGCATGATTGAGCGACATTGTGGCATTGAGTTGTTTAGCTTGTTCTGTAGTACCAACTTCACAGACAAAGTAGGGGGCGGCACGCAGGCGGGCGCCGGCGTTCGAAATTTGAATGTCATAATATGTAGAAAATTTGCATATTATGGTCATAATGTTCAATATTCAGATAATAAATGAGTTTTCACAAAGTAGTTTATCATTATGCTGATCGTAACGTGCGGTTTTTGGACACAGTAAAGAGGGTTTATGATACGTGTGTAGATAAAATAAATTATAACATAACCCATCGATTGTCATTGTTACATTCATCTCTCGAGCCATTTGTTCCCAAAGAACAACTATTTTAGTTTTTAAAAACGTCATTTAATGAACCATGAGTATAATATATAATATATGAGTATAAGTATTTTTCAAGATAATTTAAAGAAAACTTATAACCAATCGAGATAATCGCACACGGCTCAGTTGTTTATAACAACCTTACTCCATCGTTAATTATATCGTTTGCAATTTTCCGACTAAGCCTTGACTGCATACCCCCACCTGAATTATATTCTGGATCCGGATCCGCCCCTGAATGAACGTTGCTGTTGCACATACACTCCTAAGCTCGCCTTTGCGCATTAGTTTTCATCCATGCCGACGGTGGGCCGACGGTGGGCCGACGGTGGGCCGACGAGACGTAGGTAGGTAACATACCGATATGCTTGCCACTGCTGGCCGCCGCCAGGGCTGCGCTAAGTATCAGGAGGTGTGGCAGCATACTCCCTCCGTGCCACTTGCCGCCGCACCATCGGGCCGGCACACACCGCCACGGAAGTAACGCTGTAGCAAGGAGAATTCAAATTATTATAGTATCTTCCATGCAAAAACTATGATTTTAAAAAACTTTAAATAATAAAACTATATATCAAAACGACTTTTGTACCTAATACATATAATGTATTTGTACTCTAATTAAGATCGTAAAGCGTGGCCCAGAGAAACGTAAACAAACGCCTAACTAAGTTTCCGTTGCGAATAAAATATAATTCTGTTCACGGACCGGGAGCGGTTTGAATAACAACTCTTTAATTGAAAGTTTAGCAATTTGCTGTCCCGAATGGACCCGAAGGCGCGGGGCAACTTTCATCTACCGCGCTTCAAAATTGAACGTAGGCAGATGCGCTTAATTACCGGACCAGCTGCCGGCCGCCTTCGCCGCCCATCTCAAGGTACAACAGAAAGGCCACGTTCCCCGCCCAAGATACTCCGAAATGACTTTTTTCTTAGATACCCTAATTCGTATGCTGTGGTGGAACGAGTAATTACAAATTTAATTGAAGACAAAGTTATGAGTCTCGGAAGATAGAGGCTCGAAATGAATTTCGCAAATTAAACTCCGAAGAGCAGTGCTCACGCGACCGCTGAGAGAAACATCGGATTTTGTGAATGTAGAACTCACGTGTAGGTTTGAGTTTTCCAATATAGCGCCACTAAGTACCCTTGAGACTGAGATATGAGGCGTAGTCAAATAGAGAGATAGCTCCGTATAAAGATGTCGTTACCGCGGGGAGAGGACGGGGAGAGCCTACGTGTGGTGTCATACGAGTGAATCAAACTTCCCTCGACATTTTATCTGACTGCAAGGGCGGTCGAGTTTATGTTCCTCACCCTACTTGATTTAGTTTTGATGGCCAAAGGGGAGGGCTCTTAGATAAATGATTCTCAGACGCTCTCGTTCCCGGTCGGAACTACCAAGTGATTTCGTCCTTTCGGCTTTGCAACAATGTTTTAGTTTATCGCTCTTCCAATTTCACTTAGATTTGATGTAGAGTTTAAAAGGGACGGATGAAATGGATTTCGATACTGGGGAGTGTTAAGTGCACAAGTATACTTAAGATATTAGTTCCGTTACTGATACAATTGCAAGAATTTGTTATGCGCTATATATATTTATTTGTATATTCAGATCTTAGCTCCCATTCGCTCAATTATCCCATGCCAACAACGCAAATTGCCACGTAATACTGTAAAAGTAGTTTTGGCATGTGTAGCGGTGTGGGATATGTTACCTAAAACACACGCCAATGTGCTAATGTTCCTACTGCTTGGTTATAATCAAAGAGTCATTAGTCGAAAGAGACCGGTCGATTACAGCTATTCCCCGACACAATAGGAACTACACGACATTCGATAACGTGCCGACTGCGGAAGCGAGGACAGCTTCGAGAATCGCCCCTTAATGGCGTTTGACAATCTCGTTTTGGTGATGTTTGGTAGGGGTATTCAACATATACATTCACAGCTGTTCAAATAGGGGGTAGCCACAGAGTCAAAAAGGATCCTACAGCTACGCTAAAATAAAAAAAAGTCAGTTGTATCGATATCATGCTGTGAGTCGGTAAAAGATAGATCTTGACAGCTACATTTTTCAGGCCAAAATAATTAACGTTGTTTTGATATCAGACCTTTTGCCTTTTCTAGGAATGACAGCTACGACAGGAGCCTTTACTTTGTTACTGGGGTTTTTTTCTTTGCCCCCAACCTGGGATCGAACCCAGGACCACTCGCGTGATAGGCAGAGCCACAACCGCTGCGCCACAGAGGTCGTTACATAGTAGGTAAAGCTTTACGTCAGGTACATACTTTTAACGCTTGTATGTATATCGCCTCGTGCAATAAATCATTCCAATCACTCACGTTCACATAACAATGCGTGAAATTACGCCACATCGCTAATGTGAATTGAGAACACAACAAATATTCGTCTCGAGCCAGCAATTAATCTTCATTACGGTCCACTTGAGATCGTGTGCGGTTCGCTTACAGAGCCCGCGCGACAGTGCGAGATGTGCACCATGACCCCACGACCTCACGTAGACCCTACAACATCCAACTATTCAAATGCCTGACACATACAAAACAACAATCAACAAAAACGACAAATTACTCCTAAATTACTCGTCCAACACACGAACACGGAACGTAGTGGATACTTATAAATTCAGATATAATAGTCCTATACCAGTCTATTACACCAGCCACAGCTAATTTATGAGGATATTTTGTACGGAGCCAGAATACATTATTTACACCCAATTTGGGCGCAAAAAACTTGCCGAAATTCAAGAGATGTGTAATGAATGCGAAATTAATGCAAAGTGGGTGGCGATAAATCTTCAGAGATTTGGAGCAATAAAACAAAAAATGGGAATTAGGTACCAATTTCATGAAACAAAAAGTTTTTGTCTCAAAGGACACATTACTGCTGGCCTCGCTGTGTCGAGTTACCCTGTAGCTGCGGCGATGGGCTGACACCCAAAACGAAGTATGAAATAACTGGCTCATTAATAAGACTCCGCTGTATGTCTGTCTGGCCGTCTGTCACTAGGCTATATCTCATGAACCGTGATAGTTAGACAGTTTAAATTTTCACAGATGATGTATTTCTGTTGCCGCTATAACAACAAATACTAAAAACAAAATAAAATTAATATTTAAGGGGGCTCCCACACAAAAATTCTTTCAATACCACATACAAACTTATGAATACACCTAGTTACGTACATGGAGTTTGAAAGTAGCCGCACCAATAACTTTGTAAACAACATTTTGCTATGTTAATTCCAAACTATTCTCTACACACCACACCACACATAACGTGGTACGGCAACATTCGTGCACGAGTTTTACTCTCACTTGGCCGGTTTTCAAATTAGCTTTTTTAATACTCAAATGAGCTGAAGAACTGTTGGCTAGATTGATACTTACATGGTTTGGCTTTCTCCTCTATTATAAAAGTCCGTATTTTAAATAGAATTCCTAGTGCCTTTTGAATAAATGGACAATTCTGCCACAAGAACTGTATAGTGTTTGATTTATGGCCGAGTTTCAAATCTTTAATTTAAATTTTATCGATTCGCAATTTTTAAACAGTTTATCGAGTATCTTAAGGTCGGCTTATACTGTAGTTAGATATGAAATTAGCTTATTATTATGTAGGAAGTATTTTAGATACCTGCATAGTTTGCTTTAAAACGTTAAACATGATTTATTTTTCAAAAGACAACTTCGTTCGAATCTAATTGCTGATCAAAAATACGACATTCTCACTCAAACATTTACTTTCCTAGTGCGATATATACTAGCTGAAGCCCGCAACTTCATCTGCGTGTTTATAGGAATTATCATTAACCGAGATAACGTTACCCTCCCTCTGGTGCAGTCCGATAAAAAGTATCCTATATGTTAATCTAGCTCATAAACTACCTCTGTGCTAAATCTGAAAGTGTGAAGTTATTAAAATTTATTCAAATCCGTTTAGCCGTTTTAGCGTGATTGAGGCACAAACACACAAACATCCAAACATCCTAATATCGCTACTTTCACATTTATAATATTAGTTAGATAGCATCCGTTGACATTAGGGATGTATTTTAAAGCGGAGATAGTTCAGTAGTAATAGTTAGGTTTGGAATTCAAATCCTGGGGTGGTCGTGTAATTTCGTTGCTCCCGTAGGTTCCGTCGGCGGCGTGCAGAGGTAGGCCCTAATAGCTGCGAACGCCCGCGATCCTCGCTAACGTTCCCTATAAAATTTTACGGCGACTACGTTTTGTAAAATACAGTAACATCGTCCCTTCACACTTTCAGATAACAATAACACAGAGTGATTTTAATTTAGATAATCATCAATTCGGAAACTATTTTGGCGCACAGTCAAATCACAAAATTTTACAGTTACATTATAATATTTAAGGCTTTACCACAAAAAATGAACTATTGATTTGACGTTTGTTTTGAGATTAAACTCTATTTAATATTTTTGTGGTAACACGGATATTGTTTATCTAATTAAAAAACCTGTACATGTAAAGGTACAAAAATGCTGTCTGGTAGATCTTCCCCCATAAAAAGCATATATATACATCTTGGTATCTATTTGGCGTCCACTATGGCCTTTTTTGCATATGATGTGGCGTCCACCTGCTTTCGGAGTCCGGTATACGGACGTCACATCGGCAACAGGTCTAAATCACTTCTACTGTTGAAGCACATCACAGAAACGTTAAGATTATTTTTTTTACTCGGACGTCATTTTGTCCTTAGTATGCCTTGACTGTACATTTCTATAGTTCTGCTATTTTCCCCATCAAAATACAGTGGCGCTAGAGTCGCAAGAAACACTTTCATGATAGGCCGCATTTGACGTCCGCTCGAAGAATGAGACGTTGCCAAACTTCGTCCATACTGATTTTTTTATCGGAGCGTGTGAAGTTACGTACCTACATAGTCCACAGATATATGATTGAAGTGTTCCTTGATTTCGAAGTTTGCGTTCATAATAATTTATTTGCCTTGGAAGTAATTGTGAAAAAACATAAAGAAATACATGTTTAGATACTATATACAATGTCTAGATGAAAATGAAAATGAAAATGAAATTTATTCACCAAAGTAATATACAGATGAAAGCTATATTGGAACCTTAAACTAAGTTTAATAAACCTGTGTTTTAAGGCCCATCTGCCTCTCCCTTTAGACACTATTTAATGTGTGAAAGAATTAAGTAACCTAGGAACATTTAACTTAACATTTGATTATGAATAAGATGTTTTATAATTAGATATTAATTGTGGAACCCAAACTACTCAGGGCCTGTCCTATGGGATCCTTTATGATTCATTAAAAGTTATACAAACAAGACGGTTTATTATATAGGTACATAGAAGGCAGGGAAAAAAGTAGGTAATATAATTATTGCAGCTCAAACATGCATAATTATATAATAGAAAATGATTTCAAATTGAGTTCAGCGACAACACAAACTCTTTCAAACTCTTATTTTGTTTCCTGAAAGGGTTTGTATGCGAAATTATGGGTATTTTGGATCCTGTTAAGTAGATGGAAAGGAAAAATCAGGGAAACGGCGTGCAAATATGATCCTGGTAAGTACCCGTACGTGAAGTTCTATCAATATTATACGAAGGCTCCATCTGAAGAATTGAGTAACCTAAAGTAAGAGATAATACTATGTAGTAGCGCATCCAGCGGTCATTACTCAACACTGTATTTGAGGGTATTGGTGTTTTCTTTTCGTTTCCTCCCGCACCTCCGACATCGGTCGTTCGGCATTCACATTTTCAGTTTCGATCACTCAGCAAGCATCTTTCAATTTCTAAAAAGTAAGTTAAAACTTCGCCATGCCGAAACAAAAAGATTATGAAAACAGAAGTGTTATCTCAAGGAAGCTAAGAAAACTTGAAAAAAAGAAGATGGAGAAAAATAAATATCGCCGTAAAAGGACTATTTCATCGTTGTCGAAAGAAGGTTCGAGATCTCTAGAAAAAAAAGATAATTTTACTTGTACCTTTGTGCCTATAAATTACGCAACCCGTACGTACTTAATTTGCAACCAGGTTGGACTTCCAAGCCCTCCACTGCAGAGTTATAATACAGCTACTTATACAATGCCTTGGCAGTGACACGAAAGATAGTGTCGCGCTAGATGGTGAAACGCTATCCCTGGTGAAGATCCAACATACACCATTACATATGCATGTTATTTAGGCATGTTTGACACAGTGGCGGCTTTGGCCCTCAATACTTACTGAGGCACCGCGCCACCCAATAGAAAAAATGGCCAAGTGCGGGTCATAATCCTAGTTTGGGGCTAGATCAATGTGTGTAAATGGTGTCCAAGGTATTATTATTATTATTATTATACTTAAGGACATAGGGCTCCGTACTATGGAAAGTTTAAGATATTAAAAATAAACGTTCTATTTTCACCGATCTTAACGTCTAATAACTTAAGTGACGATGTATGCGTAAGTGTATAGTTAGCATACTTATTAGATAAAAATCTCTCAGTCAGACATTTTGTCATTCATATCACAGTCATTATGATAGACGATTTTGTCATGTCATCATCGAGATTACAAATATATAAAAATCCACAAATATACATAGATATATTTAGTAAGTTCTTAAATAAAAATAATAATTGAGATATTTTAAACATAGATAGTTCTTAAAGGCCGTGTTGCTCTATGCTTAAGTACGATAAATAATTGTGGATTGCAATTGAAACTTTCAGATTTTTAATTTTAATTCAATATTGCATTGTTTTTTTTCTGCAAATGTATCAATTACCCGGTCGTAAAAAGTTTCGTTTTGAGTTGTTAAATTACGCAGAAGCTCTTTTTCTATTGATAGCAATGCTAGATCAGAAAGTCTCTCTTGTTCAATAGAATTTCGCAAATAGATCTTTATTCGTTTTAGGCATGAAAAATGACGTTCTACTGAAACACTGGTCACCGGCAACGTGAGAGTTAAATTTCGTCAACTTCGTCAATATTATTCGATTTCAAGAAACGTAACATGTCAATTGCATCCAAGATGGAAACATTTTTCTCTAACATTTTGAGCTCTTTGAAATTTTCGAAGTGTTCTTGTGATTCATCGTGAATTTTTAGAGCCCGCGATATATTTTTTAAATCCGAATATCCATTAAATGAAAATGTAGATTTATGACGGCTCAAAAGAACGCACGGCCAGCAATACAATTTTTGCAATTAGGTACTTCCGCATAGCCAAATATAACGATCATACCATGAGCTTTGAAATGAACGGACGAACGTTTTCCTACCATTCTTTAAGTCATTTTTAAACGCTGGACTGAAGGCGCCTCTCTGCCCCTCGTACCAAGATAATGATTAACCCGGACTCATCAAAAAACGACTCTGATTCAAGGTAATAGGATTCTCCTAATTCGTCCAGTTAAATTTGTAAAATCTCTGTTGCTTAATGCTATGGAGGCGCTAGACAATTTTTAAAACATCCAGCCTCACGCCGATGTTTTAAAGCTACAGCAGTCCAAATAGGCAAAGCAAATTGTGTGCTATGGGCTACGTACAGAAGGTCGCGCCGCGGGTGGGTAAAATAACAATGGTTTTCGGTGCAGCGATGATCGCGGGAATTTCGGCAGGATATACAATTTTGAAGTAGGCTAGTTTTTATACTATAGATTAATTAATAAAAAAATATTGTACCGTACACTAAGTGTATTTATGTATTTGTATTTTGATGTAGGTAGGTAGGTAGGGTGCATAGTGAGAGGTGAGGCGCATCCTAAGTTGCCTCCCCTGGAAAACCGCCACTGGTTTGACACAAAGCTGTATAAATTGAAATAAGTGGGATTTTGTTCGCCGAGTGTCTCAAAAGATTCATGTTTTTATTTTTTATCACCACCTGTCTTAACCCTGACTCGGCTGTTCTGTAAACACTATTCCAGGATTTTCCATGGAACAGAATGGCTTGGTCATTGGCATACCAAAAGATCTAGGCATCCAGGATGCGAAGATGTAGAAGGTTATTTATATAAATAACGAAAAACGTGGGACCCAGGATGCTGCGTCCTTCGTCTCTGAGCAGGGCTTGATCCTAAGACACTGTCTCCTTTCCATTAGGTAACTCCTCAACCATTTTAGTGTTAACCCTCCAATGACCAATCGTTCTACTTTTGTAACAGGATTGGTATGGAGATAGTGTTGAACGCCTTCACTAGGCCAGAAAATACTAAGATATCTCTCCTACCTAAGTCTATATGCGAAACTACTAGGTTAGTGAGTAGAGTGGTAGCATCTCCAGTCGATTTGTTTCTGCGGAAACCAAATTGTCTACCTGCTAGTAATCTCAGCTTCTCTAGGTAGTCGATAAGGCGGTTGTTTACCAACTTCTCAAGCATCTTCAACATTATGTTCAGGAGCGAGATTGGTACTTAGTGCCTCACATCAGTTTTAGATCCACCTTTATGAAAAAGTGACACGTTGGCTATTTTCCATGCTTCCAGAAATATGCCAGTGGAATTTTTTATTTAAGATATATTTTAGGTTGTGATATCCTATCATATGGATTAATTTTATTAAGAATTTGAATTTGCATATTAATAATTACAAGACTCAAGTTGAAAATTTGTGAGAGCGCCTATACTATTTTATGGGCTATGACTTTGATGAGCAAGTTATTGAAGTTGTCAGGAGTTGGATCACCGCTGTGTCGTACGTAGAGTAAAGAAAGAGTGTTGTTTAGGGTCATGTGGTCGAGATTGTGACCCACTTTAGCAATGTATTTGTTGAGAAAGGCCTTGACACTATTTTTAATGTCGAGCAGTTCCAGTGAATTCTTTTGTATAGGCGTTTGGAAGCATATTATCTGATAGGTTTTCATAACTGTTTAGGATTGCCCAGGCTGTCTTCTAGCTCTTTAGCTTCGTGAGTTGTTTTGAGTCGGTGTAACAGATCACTTTTAGTACCTTTAGTAAGTGACCCTGAGTAAATTGTTATTGCTATCCTTTATTTGTTACAAGTGCAGCTTATCTTAGGAGACCGGGCGTGATTCAAGGATTCAAGTTGAGTTTCGATCTGCTAATTCATCTATGAAGTATTTTTCGCAACATCTATGTTTGGAGAATTGATGTGAAAATCTCTACGGCTTTCAGTGTTAACGTCTGCTTTCCAGTCTTCCAGTCCCAGGTAATTTCTGACTGCATCATAGTTTACTTTTTTTTCTTGACGATTTCATACTGACGATGCTTTGGTGTGCTTAAAACCATGGCAATATCATGATTGGTAATACTGGTCAATAAATGTCGCGGATTCCGCCCCATACCTAGTCCTTTTAAATATGTGATCGAGGCAGGTTCCATCCTAGTTGGTTTTGTATTGGCTGGATTATTCCAGCCCCTATCCATGCTCGTCTAGGCGACACAGGTTTTATATTTTGCGGCTATCGTCTTCATCTGGCATTATGTTGATATTTATGTCCCCTGCAAATATGATGAAAGAGTTTATCTTTAGCGACTCAAGTAGAATGTCTACGGTCATCCGTAGACATTCTACTTGAGTTGGCTTAATCTCATGATTAAGCCAACGTTCATCGTCAACGTTGCATATTGAGAGTGTGCGATAGGTCCCGATAACCTTGGGCCCATTTTTGATGTCTACAACCACGCCATTAGCATCTTTTACATCAGGTTCATACAGCAATTCCTACCGTCCCCCACCAGCTTTATTTATGTATTTGGTGGAGTTAAATTGACGTAACTCTCTATTTGCCTTATAAAAGAATTACTGTTCAAATGACATTTGGTTAAATACCATGAAGTCCATATTAATATCCATTCGTTTCAGTGCAATGATAAATAACATCATCAAAGTTTCTGTTAATGCTACGAATATTAAATGTCATTTGTTTTCAATTATACTGAGAGCTTATATCACTTTTGCAGCTCTCTTAAACGTTTGGTTTTGTGCAGCTTACATTTTGATTACTATCTATTCATCAGTTATATTTTTAGACATTACTTATATGTCAAAACAAATATAAGCTCGTACATAACTACTGCTACAGCTCATTGAAATGTGAAGGTCGTTCACACATTTCAATGCTCTAGGGAATTACTAGGAACAATCAATCCGCATCATTCATTCGCCTTCCATTACTTTTCACTTTTACTAAATTGTCTGCCTTAGCGCATTGTCACACTAAAATCAACACACTTCCACAATTATAGCCTGGAAAATAAAATTTTGAAAAATGCCTTAGCTATCAAATCTTGATTTTCCGCAGAAATCCGTTTTTTTAAGGTTTACAATTTTTGCGGATAAAAGAAAAGATAAGCCAAAGTTGAAAATCAAGTCAAAATAAGCGTTACCTCAATATATAATGATCATTTTGTGATTGTTATAGTAGGTTTCATTGGAACATCATAATAACAATTTCAATCCAATTCATTTTTGTTAATGGTGGCAAGAGGCAAATTCGGCCAGGATCAGTTGAAGACATGGAAAAGGCACAAAAGGAATGGAATGGAAAACTAATATATCACAGTAATAAGAATTGTCGTTATGACAATATTCTTCTATCTTCGACTAGACAGGGCTGTATTCTCCTTTAGACCACAATATTTTTCAATATCTATGGGAGATCTTTAGCTGAATAAAATTATTAATTAATAGTTCACCCGTACTCTTCTCAGCTTTCTTAAGCCATTTTTTAATTAAAAAATGGTATGTGGATTATCATTGTTTTATTTGTGAGGTAAAATTAATTTCAGTCATCGTTTTATCTTTGGAAAGTGTCTAATATGTATTTCTTTAATTTGGTGAGAACGAGTCAGAAACACCATTGTATTACTTCTGCTGATGAAGTCAACAGCACTTTTAATTTAAAAAATATTATAATTTACCACAATTTTTCTGTAACACGAATTGTTCTGATTTTATCCGACAGTAGCCGAATCACATCCTAAATTCTCTACTAAAGTACGGTCGCCGAGCAAAAGGAATTTCGTACATCTACCCCTAGCTACTGGTCTCTCTCGCTCACGCGTAAATTATATTGGAGTGGCGCTCGTACAGTTCAATTGTGAGCATGAAGACGATATCATTTACGCGCGAGTGAAAGATACAAGTAGCTAGGAGTCAATGTGCAAAATTCTTAATTCATGCGACCGTACTTTACTGTACATATTTTTAAAGCAGATATAGTTTTGACATTCTTAGTTAATTTTCTTAATTCTTTTACTGTGGTAATGTGACGGAAAAGTATGATAATGTGGCAAGGAAGGTAATTTGGTAAAAGTGAGAAGTAATAGAAGGCTCTACTGAACGATCCGGATTTATTGATCCTCGTAATCTCTCTTGTGTATTAAAATGTGTTAGCTACCCTCACATTTCAATGAGTAGTGGTAATCATTTGTCAAGGCTATGCAAGAATTTAAAGAAGACTTATGAAGTCAAGAGTAAACAAAAACGATGATAAGCTTTATGCCTACCCAGAATGAATGAAACAACAACAGATATATATTGGGACGCCAGATATTTGAAAATTATTCATACTGTGTTTAGTTTGGCATCCATATATGTTTTTGGTTTGTTATTTCAGTAAAAAATAACCCTTGTGTAATGTTTTGTAGCGCCCTAATTATGCTTTTGTTGTGCTTACTGTTACTTTGTGACAAATGTGAATTAATTAATTCTAGAAGGACTATTTTTAAAAAAGATTTATACATATATGCGGACGCCAGATATATCAAAATCGTAGATATCGTGTTTAGTTTGGCGCCCATATATGTGTTTGTTTTAATAAATCAGTAAACAATAATCTTTGTGTTTTGTTTTGTAGCGCATTAGTTGTGGTTCGTACGTACAAATATGTGTTAGTTAATTCCAGACTGCATATTTTTGAGACACATATACGGATGCCAGATGGGATAAAAAATTCACACCGTATTTGGTTTTGCGTCCGAATATGGTAGATTTTTTGAATGTTTTAAATTTTTAGGGACAAAGGAGCCAAAAATCTTTCAAATCATGTATGGGACTTGTTTAAATAATACCTACGTTTATTTTTCTATTTCACTGTTTAGGTTTAACAGTTCAGTGATCTTATAACATCAATAAATAATGTTATTTTCATATTGTTTTGTTGTTTTGGCTCCTTCATCCGCCTACGCCGTCTTCTCGGCTCGTAATATCTATCCAGCTTTCTGTCTTCTAGAGCACCCCACACTGCCCGCATAGTCTTACATTCGATATGGTGCTCTTAATGGGATTCTGTTTCTGTCCGTCGAACACATGTTTCTGGGATTGTTTTTGCATTCTAAGCTTTGCAAGCAAATCAGACCGTTGTCTCTTGTAGTAAAGCTTAAATTTGTATGCTTGCAGTTATTGGAAGTTTGGCAACGTCGCATAAACACGTGGACGTTATATAGTCGATAATGTAAAAAATATTTTAAAATATACGGCGGATGTCCTTTTGATGTTATTATGGAAGGGAGTTGAGATTGGTTGCATAGTGATTGGCAATATACATATATTTGTATATCAACATTTTAGAGTTTATAATAAAAAAATATGGTTACTGTCGTCAGATAGGTTCAATGTATCAGTATACATAGTCAGGTCATAAGTTCTGTCACATGTGCAATATGAAATAATTTAGACATGTTTATTATTTATGTAAACATTTATATAGCAAAATGAACTTAATAAAACATAGATTCTTATGGTAATAAAGTTTATTCAAAATGACCCCCGAGATTGTGGATACAGGCCTTTATTCTGCGCGGCCAGTCGTCTATCGCAGCACGAACGAGGTCCTTGTCAATATCGGCGGCTGCCTTAATCAAGGATGCCTTGAGTGACTCCAAATCAGGATGAGGCTTTGAGCAGGCCTTTTCCTCCAAGTGTTGCCATATCTTGTAATCTAACGGACTCAAATCTGGACTGGAGGAGGGCCAGTCTTCGTGCTGGATGAAGTCGATTTCACGCGCCGCCAGCCAGTCTTCTGTGCTTTTCGCTCTATGAGCTGGCGCAGAATCTTGTTGGAATACCCAGTGCCTGTTAGTAAACATGATATGAGAAACAGGTTCCACAAGGTTCTTGAGGACTGCATTTTGATACACAACTGCATTCGTTTTTACGACTTTCTCACAAAAATGTACCTCAGTTAAGCCCCAATAAGAGACTCCCAATCAAACCATGAGCGAGGATGGAAAATGACCTTATTGGACACGCGGAATACGGTTGCTCGCTTTTTCACTGCTGTGTGCGTACACCTTATCATTTTGTTTGTTGTAGCTCTCTTCCACGGTGAAAATTTTTTCATCCGAAAAAAGAATTTCCCGATGCTTTTTTCCCGCGTACCGCTTCAACAAAGCACGGCATCTCTTCAGTCTCAGGTCCATTAAACGAGCGTCCAAACGATGTCCTGTTTTTCTTCGATATGCCCTAAGCCCTAAGACTTCATTTAACACCCTTTTCACCGTGGTCCTGCTTAACCCCATCTGAAGGGCCAACAGTTTCTGCTTACGTATGGGATTTCTTTGAATTCGCGCCTTCACAGCTTTTATCACTGCTGGAGTTCTAACAGAGCGAGGGCGACCACTTCTTGACCTGTCATCTACACAAGAGTCTTCATTGTATCGTTTTATGGTACGATAAACGAATCTTTTGTTTATATTCAAATTTTTCAGTAAGTCGAAAATCTGAATTGGCGCGTAACCGCAACGATGCAACGCAATAACTGCGACACGGTCTTCTTTAAGTGTCCACTCCATATTTAAAAATGAGGAAAATTCTAAAAAGTACACATTTTTATTTTCATGAAAAATTTGAAATTCGAATTCAATAAACTTTTTTGTGGCCAGCGTTCTAAATTCAAAAGTTTTTATTGTGTGACAGAACTTATGACCTGACTGTGTACATTCAAAAAGTTTCAATAAGTCAACGTCATCTGGTGGACGCCATAATAATGCAAAGTAAAACTACGCCAAATAGGTTGCGGGATATATATATATATATATATAATAAAATTACATATAATCTAATATCAAGTCGTATATAATTTATTCAGATCCAACAACGTTGCAATAACATTTTATAGTGACCATATTAGCATAAAATATCTTTATTTATTTGCCGATTTACTTGGTACCGATACCCAACTTGTACATCTACCACTTCCGCGGAGTGCCTACAAGATTTCTGTTCTACTCGTAACGAATGGTGCAACGTATTTTAATTTGGTACAAGGTACAGGCAACACCAGATTTCTTGGCCATGGAGCGAGCGGTAACCTCTCTCTCTAGCATGCTCGCTGAAGGAATAAGCAAAAATTTGCCGAAATTCACGCAAACGTTTTATTTCGGGGCCTGTAAGCACTGGGTTAAGTCTTTATCAAAGTTATTCTATCTAGAACAACATCATAATAAGTACATTATGCTACAGTACAGTACAGTATGCTTACAGTACAGTATACAGTATAAACATAAAAGCACTACCGTAAGGAATCCTGGCATCTAAGCACGATTTTTTCATATCCCCTGCGACATTCGCTTCTTCACAAGTCACAATATAGGTTCCCTTTTGGCCCTACGATTGTATTTAATTTTAGGTGACGATTAACAAGAAATTACAGAGCAATGTTTACTGGAAGTAAATTAGGATACGATTCATCATGTTTGTGACATAACCATGACAGTAAAGTTGTGCTTTCTAGGATGTCTTTAATTGTCTGACAAAGTATGGCGAGTACTACTTAATTTGGTAGAGCAATAACCCAGCCATAAGCATTCACCTACTTATGGAAAGAGTTTGCGGTTCGCTTTTAATCTGAGTGTTTATTGGCCCTCGACAGGTGCAAGTTCTAGCAACATTTGTGCATTTTGAGTTGTCAAACAAGTCCGTCGAATGAAATAACAGGCCAAAGATAGTCTATCGATTTGCACGGTCTGTTTTGGCGTCGTTCGCTATTCGAGTGACAGTTTGCAGTTGAAAATTAGCGCAGTGCGCGTGCAATTTTGCGCCGAATGGATTGAAACGCCACCAAAGTCAAATAAATATATTGAAACATGACATTCGGCCGCTGATTAGAAGCTAAATGTGAAAGCCTAACATTACTTTAAAAAATCTATAATGTCATAAACTAACTATCACAGGTTCATTTTATATTCAAACACTCCTTTCTATGAGAATATATAAAACGAAATGTTGTCAGCAAACCGTGAGATGAAGATTTTACTATAACGGCAGAAGAGACGAAATGCAGTGGAAACTTCTTGCGAAATGACATTTTTCAATCTCGCCTAAGCCCCTTTTAAATATATTGTGCGTACTTGTTTATAATAAGTGCGCTGTATTGTAGGGCCATTTGCCCCGCCATAAACATGAATGGCGCCAAAACGTCTCTCTTATCTTAGGCATTTCTCCGAGGGGCGGAAGTGGGACCCCAAAGCATTGCTCGTTCTTGAAGTGTGGCCCTAAAGGGTCTCGCAATAAGGGCCGCGGAGATCCCTTTGAGCAGCCACTACGATCTTAGAGCAAATGGATTGTGAATAAGAAACTCGCACCCGATACAGATTATTGGTTTTTATTTAGACGATAGCACTCGCGTTAGTGCTGACTTGGGCTTAATCACAGGGCCTCGTGTAATTTTTGAGGGCTGTTTTAGTGTGTACCATATTTATTTGGTTTGTTCGTAAAATAATAATGGTGTTGGGTATACTTATAGTATACTTTGCCAGATTGCAAATGGCTTCAGCTCTTTTGAAGATTTCATGGCAAAACATTTGTAGATAACGTAATACCTATTTAACTATTTATCTAACTCAAAGAGGTGATGAACGAAGTCCACGAATATTTATGGTGCATATTTCAGAAATATCATAAGCACTAAATTACCATTTTATATAATATAAATAACAGTACCCAAGCTTACTATAAGGGAAAATTGTGTGGGACTTAACCAATTTTGACTTAAAATCTCATTTTTGAAATGTGTTTTTTGGGAAGAAACTTTTCACACCTTGATACTCTGACGATTTTTTGGAACTCCCGCTAGCTGTCCCTGGGTATCGCTTCAAACTTCAATCTAGAGTTAAGAGAAGCAACTTGTGCTCTTGCAACTTTCAGGTGCTCAAAGACTGACTGAGTTTACGAGAGAGCTACTGCTCGGAGGACACACACTTTTGACTTTGATAACCACTGACAAAAAGACAGGGGTGTTAACCACTCCAGCATCCACAATACGATTATATAGACGGAAACAAAATTTTAAACGATTTTACCGGCGTTGAGGCGCTGTTAAAAGTTTGAACTCTCTGTCTGCCTGTCTGTGGTACCCTAGCCTACTAGCGGTAGACGAATTTTATTATCGTTTGTTAATTGGTAGTAGACTTCACTGCGATAGTTCTTAGCCTTGTTTAACCTCTTGATTACCACCGGCGTAAGATAACGCCACTTTGCCGTTATAGGTTTGAAGTTTAATGACCGTGGCAAAAGGTTCAAAATCGCGACCCGTCACATCTGCCCTCGGTTTTTGAGAGGTTAATTAACCTGTCAACCTCGGACGGCTATTATTTTTTCATAGGCTTTGGACTTTATTACCCAGCTATAAGGTTGAAAATCGCGATTCCATTCGGGTGAGGCCAGGCGTTAAAAGGTTAAAATCGGGTTGGTGGTACGAAAGTTATCAGCTTATTATTTATTTTTATTATTTTAGAGTTAAGGTTTTATTTATTGTTTATGTTTTTATTTAAATACTAGTAATAAACTATTAATGAAGTACACTAGTAATGTAGTTACTTCAACATCTCTAAATACCATTGGGAGCATGGAAATGTGTATGAAAACAATAATTTTAGTTTGAGATCCTGTTCTAAAAATATTTAGAATTTATAGCGGGTGCAGTAAGCGACGTAAACGCGAGAAATAATCCGCCGAAGGGACCTCAGCCCTGGCGTAGCTGGAAAAGGTAGTGTTAGATCGCATCAAATGAAAACTTATACTTACTGAGAGCCCTACGCCCTTGCGGGCTACAGGTTGTCGTGTTTATGATGATTTAGTGCGTGCCGAGTTAGAAGTATCTATAAGATGGTTATATATACGCCGGGATACATTTTAGATGCAGCGCCGCAGAAGTCGTCAGGACTTCTGCGGCGCTGCAGTTGTGGCTCTGCCTACAATGCAAGAGGTCTCGGGTTCGATCCCCGGCTTGGAAAAAGAAAAAAAATCCCCAGGTCATGGATGTTTACAGTGTGTAATGTCGCTGTTTCTGGTTCCCACGTCACAGGGTATCCTAGTGTGGGGCCAGGAGCAATCTATGTGCCTGAATGTTAATATTTAAAAAATGTGTCATAACTGAAACCTGTTTAACACTTCTGTATTAAATCAGCCATTGGAACTTTTAAACAGAGATAAGAGATTGTATTCGTATTATTAAAATTTAAAAATAATTCAAAGAATTAAAAGCGTAAACTTAAGTAAAGGTATAGAAAAAACTAAACAACTTAACTAAAGAGCCCTTAATTAATGAAGTTAAGGGGCACTATCACCAAACGATAAATGAAATGAGTCGACATTAATTACAAAGAGTGCTCTATGAATGCTTTTTATGGCATTGAGCTTACGTAACCGATAGACTTATAAATTAAGGACTGTATTTTGTTAATGTTGTTTTCTATAAAACAAATACATGTATTTTAAATCCGAAATTGTGATTTTGCGAATTAACACTTTATAAATGACTGTATTATGGGGTGGCGAACAAAGGTTGAGGTGCAAAACGGCTACATAACTTATTTATCTCGAACGAAGTGCAGAATGTAGTTCGCAGCAAACAAAAATCACTTGCGGAATAAACCACAAATAACAATTACATTTACATTCAATGTACGAGTGAAAAATACAACCAGTCTGGGAACTGGAAGGCATTCAAAATCGCTTTTGTAAGAGGCAAGGCGAGAAGAGCCGCCTATTCCCACATGGCTCCATATTCATGGCATTTCCGGTTCAGGAAAGTCACTGGATTCGTCAGGCGGCTCACTTAAAACTTAGCTCATGAATATTTAGCAGATAATGCAGTTATGCCGAATGAAGACTTTAATGCTAATATCAGACGATGGTAGAAATCATGATAAAATTATTCTATTTAGCAGATTGGATTTCATTTCTATGAACAATACTTTGAGTACTATCCATATTTTCGCCTATTATACTTAGTTTGGTTCACCGTACATTTGGTGCATAATAGTAGTTTATGTGACTGCTACATAATGGAATGCATTAATACTCGAGAGTGGGTTTATGAAACAAGCCGAAGGCGATTTTCATAATAATATCACTCGAGAGTTTTAATGCCTAATTATGTACAGTTACATACACTAGTTTATCTACATACATATCATAAGCTCTCTTTGATGTGTTCAGGAACCGCATGTTTGACCGGCATTGTGGCATTGATCATTGCTCTGCAGTTGTTTAGCTTGTTCTATAGTACCAACTTCATAGACAAACTAGGAGCGGCACGCAGGCGGGCGTCGGCGTTCGAAATTTGAATGTCATAATTTGACAACTTTTTGTACATTATGGTCATAATGTACAAATTTTCAGATAAGAAATGAGTTTTTACCATATAGTTTAACATTATGCTGGTCTTAATGTGCGGTTTTAGACGCAGAAAAGAGGGTTTACGATACGTGTGTAGATAAAATATCTAACCTCTTTTTTCCAACTTCCAATCACTAAACTTTCGAGCGCCGAAAAAAATGATTTGGTTATTGTAACTTATTTTGCTTCCCTAATTTGGTTCGTTTTCCATCTGAGGTAGGTGCAAAATTACTGGATCCGATGGGGATTGTTTGTGAACAAACTGCGGGTATACGCTTATTAGAAGGGCCCACTGTAATAAAAACCCAGCCTTATTGCACCAGAGCCATTTCCCCCTCGACGACGATGGGACAGCGAAATTTAAATCCGGCGAATAAAACGATTTGTTTTTTGTTGACTCAATAAAAATAATGTTAGACTATTTAGCTTCTTCGGTATCATAGTCATATAATAAAATCGTACGTGGCCTAGCAGTGTTCTCACGTCGGTAACGATCGTGCGGGAAGCAACATCTGGCCGAGAAGGGTATTGGATGGGCGTCCGTTTCTATGTGGCATTTCTCTCGGGCGCTTCCGTGTTTCGGATGACACGTTAAGGCTTTCTATATTGACACTAGAAGCGCTAAATGCGAAATCCTATATTTCAAGATCTATGTGAAGTCTGCTGACTATTGAATCTCATAAAAGTGATGGATACTATAATATAGGATAAATGACGTAATAAAATAAACTTGATGACTAAGTTACTCTAAAAAGCGCAAAACAAATAGATAAGACTTAATGTAGTGTGAAATAAAATAAATGAAAATACAAGCAGAATACCTTTATAAAAAAATTGAAAATCTTTATTTTTTTGTAAAAATTAACATATGTTTAGCAAGCGTCATGCCTTTTCTCCAAATTGAACCACCGTGGGAGAAGGGGCGAAGAAATTCCCACAGATAGATTATGTTTTTTTTTTTAATCGACTTAAAATATTACGTATTAATGTTTTTAAATAATATGCAGGAATATAAAACTTGAAAATTATTAAGTTTTGTGTTGAGTTAGATTAATACTATGCTATTGTATCATTTATGTAATCTTGAATATTGTAATATCCATTTTTAGATGTACTTAGTGGTTTTATATGGTTTTTAAATTGTTCATATTGTAACATCAAAATATCCAGAGGTATTCTATTGTTGTAGAGAATGCATTGACCCTTGAAAGAATTGCTTCGCTTTTGCGAGTCTGAACCGGGGTGAACTTGTCTGTGATTATTACTTAGTTTATGTCTTGGGGTTATATAGGATTAAATTTTAAATCTACATCTCTGACGCTGTGCTGTTTTCTAACAAAGTATCTGCTTCATTTGAAGATGAAAGACCCACTGTATAATAAGACTTAAAATAAATTCATTTATATTTAACAGTGTACTATAATAATATTATCGAATCTCAATTGCCGGGTGTACTATAAAGACCTAAAAACCTAAATTTAGTATTCGGACAGAAAGTGACCTAAACTAAGCATTACTTTTCTGTGAAACTACCCATAAAGGTACACGGAGGTCCTAAATTTGGTGAACATTTAACATATCTGGGAGTCAAAACTTATATTGGTAAATGTGTTGTTGCTTAAAACCTTAATTTAGTAAATATTTCCGTAATCGCCTTTTCATAGCCTCTTTTCTATGTATCCAGTGACATTTGTGATATCAAGTCGAATCTAATGAAATATCATTTATCAAAATCTGTTAAGCCGTTGACTGTTTAAGAGGGGACATAGGAACAGACATACATACACACATATATACCACAGTTCAAACATGTAACCCTCGTCTTTTCCGCTTTAATATTCATTATTATTTAATTTCGTAATAGAAATGTCAAATTGAGCAGTATTACCGCGATGCGTTGTCACGTTACGAAGGGTTGGTGTGAATAACCCCCCGTAACGAAAGCTTAATGAAGATGATTTAGAGAGTAGGTCCTAAAAGAAACGGAAGAGATAAATTAGAATAAGTCCTATTTATTTTTACGCAAGTTTTATATTTACCTACCTATATATATATATAAGACTAGTGACTGACACCTGGATATCTGAATATTGTTGCTATGCAGAGCCGGTAGCCGGTAGTCGGTGGAGGGGAGACGGTGTGGACAGCGGTTCGTGGTGTTCAGGGCCGTATATGGTATTTAGGGCCGTATACGGTGTTTAGTGCCGTGTAGCGGTGATCAGGCCTGTGTGGCAGTGGTCTCGCCTGTATGGCGGTGGTCAGGCCCGTGAAATGGTGGTCAGGACGCAATGTGCGGGACCACTGATTCGTTGTCATTCACTTTGTTGGGGGACACACAAACTTCACTTTATAGAGGGAATGAGAAATATTTTCTTCTTTATTCAACGGCCAGATGCCGGGCCAGTTGGGCCCGGGTATCTGGCCACTTAGTTCTTCTTACTTCAGAGATTTGTAGACGAAATACCACATACTTGGTTTTTCCAGTCTGAAGAAAATTGAGTTTCCTTCTAATCTTTCAAACATAAATCTTGTTTTTCGATTTTGAATTTGACGTTATTTCATCCAAGGGGCCAGTAAAAGCCATAGATAAAGACTATATGAAGCGTATGAAAAAACACGTTGCAAATAGCATGTTGTCAAAAACGAATGCTGTCAAAGATGTAAACAATAACAATTTTCATAATTATTCCTACGAAGAAATCTGGAAGTCAAGTCCATTACATGAGTCGTTTGCAAGGCAGGGCTATTTATAAGACGACATTACTTGAGTGCAAGGTTCAGGTCCTACAAAACGTGAAGAGGATATCATACCAATTTCCAAACCCTGTCTGAATTTGGGGAGTCATTTTAGAGTACAGCGGTTAGTGAAGCGAAAACCCTACAGCATTTCGTAACTTTGCTTTTCCCAGACACTTTGAAACGTCGTAGTTTAATATCATAATTTTTATGAAAATATAAGTTCACTGTTAGGTTAAACTCCTTTTTCAGTTAAATAATAATAGATACATCGGTCGACTCAATTCATTTTTAATAGTAATAGGACCATTGTATAATTAATCACAAGAAATTATTTACATTTGCAATGAAACACGTGTCATTGTGGCGTAAATAGAATGTAAATAATAGGATTTCTTTCATTACAATGTACTACAACTAATAAACTCCAATAATAGCAAATCAATTTATTATGAAAAGTCTCCAAAGTATTTACTAAAATATATAATTTTGCATGATTATGAACGAGTTCCCAGGCCGGGATCCCTTCACATCATTTTCCTAATTTTTATTCGCTCAACGAGTTCGTCAAATGGCATTATAATACTACTATCTCAGAACAATACTTCGGCCCACTGTTTTGGTTGGCATAACAAACTTTCCGTATATTTTCAGTCAAAATACTTTTGAATGAAATTAATGTTTTACATGTAATTTTTTGGTTAGTAGCAATTTGTAATATCGGAAAATTCTGAACTGCACACACATACGTCTTGGCGAAGTGGTGGGTTAATGTAGGTGAAGGGGTAGGACTGGAGCAAATAGTTGTTGGACCTGGAGCCGAGCAAAGTGGAGCGGAGCGAGACGATCCCATGGTGCAAGGCCACACTAAATAAATTGACAGCTATAGGCATTTCAAATACCTCGTTTGCTAAATGTCACTTTCTGTCCGAATATTAAAGTAAGGTTGTAATAGGTTACAACTTTATGTATGGTGCAAGCACACACTAGCGTTTTTTTACTATGGCAACTTTTTCTTTAAGCGTTTGAGTAATATTTATTTTAAGAATGTCTTTTTTATGTTTTTCTCTACGATATGGAATTATTCTTATATCTTCTTATTTTAATGCTGTTTAATTGTAGTCTTTAATATGTTTAGGCTTCGTTTTCACAAACTCTTGAGTTTTATGGTTAATAATAATTAGGGTTTACAAAATTTCGTTTAAAAAGATTATGCCAAACAATAATATGCCAAACAGGTCATATTATGCAATGCAACAGTGAAATTTACAAAATATTAAATGTAATAATATTGTTTGGCATGAACCTTTACCCGAAATCTTGTTAATATAATAAGTTGAACCGATAGAGCTAGAATCACGGGGATCTGCATGGAGTGATCCCTTATATAGCATATATCCCTATAAAGAGCTTTTGCGAAATTCCTCTCCTATGGGGGAAAATGGGGAGTTAAAGTTTGTATGTAATTCAAACCACTTCCTAAGTAAAAGTTTGTACTTATTTGTGTGTCATGACGTAAATTGTAATGAAGATGGCATCATCATTGAAACTATAGGAAGGGAGATATTTGCGAAAGACCAATTTTTTCCTACCTATGTAGCGGGCACGTGATTTATTGTGACTTTTAGGAATACATTAAGGATGGTGAAATAAAGTTGTCGTAAGTTTCCAGCTTATTATATCACAATTTTTTTGCACTATATCAAATCTCTGTCTTCTATTTTCAACATAATTCATCATTTTTTATTGCACAAAAGTGATTCAAATAACAATTGGGGGAAAGCAGCGGATATTCAAACTATTTTTATTTTACAGAAAAGAGCTATTCGAGCTATTTATAATTTAAAACGCAGGTTAAATTAACATACTGACTGTAGCTAGTCAATTTATTTTCGAAAGTATAATGTATGTACAGATGTAGTGAATAATTCTTTCCTATCGGCAAAACTCGGAACAACGATAACAACCGAATGGTGCCGATGTGTCTATGAATTACTGTATTATTAAATTACGTGTAGGTATCAAATAAATCGCATACTTTATTTATCAATGTCAAATGTCAAATTGCCCGTTTGACGTATATTACACTGAGATGTTAAAACCACCACGATTCTATCATATAAAGAATTCGTTAGGTAAACAAAAATATAACTAGTTACTGAGGACGTTTTATTTCAATAAAACGCACTGATAAAAACCAAATTCCGGTTGGGATGATCTAATGATTCTATAAGGATTGGAACCCCAAAAGTCTAACTATAAGTCAAAACTACAGTAGGATTTTGCAGACCTTTATTATAACAATAAATTTTTGTAATTAATTAAAAATACCATGACATAACAAAAAAGACACCTCAACATAAAACAAAACAAACCAGCAGAGAAATTAATATAAATAAATATGATTTTCTGATTGGATCAACGACTTCGATTATGACAGCGGCATAAGAGGAGGAGGAGCGGGGTGGACAGTGTGATGCGAAACAATACTTCCAACTTCCATATCCCAGTCAGAATCAGAACTATTTTCTGGTGTATCATCGTCAGAGTTTTCATGAACGGTGATTACAAAACTAGCCATATAATTTTCCAACTCAGGTTCGTGTTTTCGGTACTCGTTTTCGCATTTGATGGCGTGGTCACATACTTTGGCCCAAACATCGGAACCAATCATATTAACCTTTTCCTGTACCAATTGTTTCACAGTAGTCATATTCATACTGATGTTTCTTTTGGATACGTATCCCTTTATTTGAGACCATATGTTTTCAATCGGATTGAAATCAGGATGATATGGTGGCAATCTTAGTACGCTGTGTCCATATTCGTTCATAAGTTTATCTATAGAGTATTCTACAAAGTCTTGTTTGTACTTGCAAATAATTTCATATATTTCAAGTTTTGTTAATGACGGATCAATCGGAACGTTATGTTTGGATAGCCAATCAATCATGTCTTGCTTTCTGGTATTTGAATTAGGAGGTTTTTCTACGTACTTATTATGATATGCAGCATTATCTACTACTAGTACAGAATGTGGAGCTAAGTTTGGAATGAGTTGATTACGAAGCCATTTTTCATAGTTTTCATTGTTCATCGCGTTGTGATGGTCACCTGTTTTATCAGTAGACTGATACATTAACAATGCCCCAGGTATAAACCCCTTTCTACTACCAGCGTGCACTATTATAAGACGTTGTCCTTTAGAAATTAACTGTTTCACTCCGTTTTCTGACGAGTCAGCCCAGCTTTTACCTGCCAAATGTGAGGTATGGATGTATGTTTCATCCATATAAACAATCTCTCTCCCTTGCAATCTGTACTTTTTTATCGCGGCTAAAAACTTTACTCTTTTTAAATGAACATCATCTTTCTCGATAAGTAATTTTCTGTTGTTTTCAACTTTTTTATACCGAAATCCCATTTTTCTAAGAATTTTTCTTAGCGTAAAGTCACATCCCTTAAAATTTATGGCTTCGGATAACTTGGACTTCAGGGCTTTAATTGTAGGTACTTGTTTGTATATCAAATGGAAATTATACACTAATCGGCGTATAACGTTGTAGTCAAAATCGTCAAGACCTAGACAAAATAATTTATTTGGTCTACCCAACTTTGCCGACTTCGGACTATTGGAGGTGGATTGATTTATGTATTATTTTTGCAATATTTTATTTACTGTTCGTTGAGAAATTCCACTGGCCTCCGAAACTCGTTTTTGGACTTTACAAAAGTAAGCAGTATAGTTGGTATGTTTGAATTTATCATTTTCAGTTAAGAAATATAAATAAATATTGAAAATAACTTCGCAGGCTTGCCGATCTAAACGTTTCCCTTTTCTTAGTGCTTTCGGCATGTCTGTTATAAATTGTTAATGTGGATCGAATAAAATCAATGTTTATTATTTACAAAAATCACAGACAAGAGTGAAATGTAAAGTCAAAAAAAAATATAGGTGGCCTGCATTAATACACGAGTACATGAAGTTTATCACAAAATCTAACATAAATATCAACAAAATATTTCTGTGGTATTAACTACTTTATATAGATACTTCCTCTTGCAATGCGACCCTTCCCTACGTTGTCTCGATGGGTACTGAAGTAGTAAGACAAAAACGAATATTTCCGAGAAAATACGAAAGGAAAGGATTATTCACTACATCTGTACGCAATATTTTACCTAAGAAGTACCTTACAACATTTTCCAAACTTAGCGATAGCTGTAATGTTAATCTAAGAAATAATCACACACTAGTTGCGCCCCGGTTTAGACTCGCGAAGGTTTGCAATTCTTTCAAGGGTCAGTGCATTATCTAGTAAAACAAGATACCTCTGAAGATCTTGAAATTGCCTTTTGAGTAGTTTAAAAACCATGTTTAAGGCGATACCTCGCCCGTGAAAAGGTCCCCGTTACTCCAGGCGGAAAGACCCGGAGTGTGAGAGGGACGGAATCAGGAAAAAATGAAAAAACGTAGCGTTAAACCAGAGAATAATTGTTTAAAAATAAACTACGCTATATTTTAAAAAAGTTTTTTAAGCAGATTTTGCGAATACATAATGTCTACATTTTGAACGCAGTTCCACAATGAAATTAGTTAGGATTTCGGAATTACAGGAAAAAATAAAATGATTTAGAGGTGTTTTCGTAATTAAATTCTATCGAGAAAATTTCATCGAATCGCGTTTTTGTTTTGGTGAAAATCTTAATAAAATACTCAATAAACGTTTACCGAAAATGTAGATGACTTCGTGGTGGAGTAAATGGATTCGAAAAAAACTCCATTTTTTTTCGTAGCACCTTAAGCAGCGACTTTGTAGAAAAAGGGATATAACAATGTTCAAGATTACCTAAATGACGGCACTCTATGGGGTTAATCTGGTTCAACACAGACCGTGCTGTTAACAATTTTGTAATTATTTATTCCTGCTTATTAATTATAATGATAATTGTTGTAATATTTGTATTTGTTAAGCACAAGCAAAAGATCTAAACATCAATCTGTGGAGTTGTAGAAACTGTTGTGGAAGAAGAAGGGCGTAGAGCCCTTCTTCTTCCACAGTGTAGAAACTCCCACACTGGTCTAATGTAGAGAAAAGGCAAAAATTGGCAATGTAGATATATGTAAATTTCTACAGTATACAATAAAAACATTTGATTGATTGATTGATTGATTTTGGTCTGTCGAGGCAAAAAGTACTGGAGCCTCATGGGAGAGTGAAAAGTAGCAAATATGACATGAAACAACCAAGACAGCTGGCTGTCGAAGTTAACACCCAGGTTTTTAGCACGTGGGGATTATCATACCATTAAAAGTGATACTTCTAACTTGCCGTAACTATGACAAATAGTCTGGGGCATTTCTGGCCTAAGCACTGCCTTATTCAGAAACGTCTGATAAACCCATTTTAACTATAATGCTGCCATTTTAACTAAATTTTAGCTATCGTTTTATATATATAGTATATATAGTTTTATTAATAAGGAGGATAATTTGTTTAGGATACATACGAAATTAGATATTAAGCAGGTAGAACTGCAAGGCACAGTTATACATATTTACATAAATACAAGTCTACTTTAAATTATAGGCATAAACACTTGAGCTGATTTCTATTACGAATTCTCTAGATATTATGTTAAATAGGCATGTAAAATTCATCGTCGAGATTCGAGCTTGTTAGTTAAGACATAACGAAAATTTGCTCTCGGCTGTAAGGCTTATAAATATTAATATTTCCTATCTCCGCCGTTAATTACCCAGACAACTACGGATGAACATCACCCTGTATTCATTAGGGCAACCTAATTATGGCACAAACAAACTCGTCTCTCAGGGGAGACTTCAGAATGATCGGTGGTAATCTGTAAAAACACAAGACGTCGTCGGCGGTAAGAAGTTATTTAGCTGCCAAGGCTTTTTCTGGGATTATTGATTTTTAAGCGGCTCTCGGGGCTTTCGGAAAGATTATCTAAGGGATGGAATATCTATTTTTTTTTTTTACCAAAGATGAGGCGCACTCAATTCATCGCAACCCTTTCTGTTTTTTTATTTTTTATTTATTTATTTATTTAATATACAAGTACGATATACAACATTACAGGTACACACCCAACGCGCTGTACAAAGTCTAATAGTTATACCATGTCAGTATCAATTTAGGTAAGTCGATTTCACAGGTAGGGAACAAAGGGTACAAATTCGTAGAAAATACTACATATCAAATCACATTAAACATTAAATTTAGGTCAAATTTAAATAGTATTAAACATTATTAGGTATGTCAAGGGTACTGAAATAAAATATCAATGCAAAAAATAATAATAATAATATTTTTAAGACAACACTTTCACTCCTTCATCTCGCAGAACCTGCCACATTCTCGTACAATATGCCTCCACTCATCATTAATTAGATCAGTCAGTGGTGCTGCAGCCAACAGAGCATTGAGGCTATCCCGCGCCCTCACCAGTGGAGACTGCTGGCGCGCCACCGTGCGGTACGTGCCGCCCGCTAACAGCTGGTGCCTACGCGCGCTGAGATATCTGTCGGGCACGTATAGTGCGCATACCGTACCGACAAGCACGGCGCAGTCACTGTCGCCTCGCAACAATCGACACAAAGTCAGAAGCTG
The DNA here is from genome assembly GCA_949825045.1 of Argyresthia goedartella. Classification (NCBI taxonomy): domain Eukaryota; kingdom Metazoa; phylum Arthropoda; class Insecta; order Lepidoptera; family Argyresthiidae; genus Argyresthia; species Argyresthia goedartella. The sequence goes on from OX463810.1 coordinate 22,951,470, forward strand.
CTCGGTGTTACGTCTGACCTCTAGTGAGTTGTATCCGAGCATACCCAATATAAAAGCGGATGGATAAAGATAAGGGTAGTATCCAAATTTCCGCTTATATAGGTATCGTAGGAAAGCTTTGTGTACCTTCTCGAGCAAAAGTATGTAGGAGCTTTCGTGGGGATTCCAAACCACCGAGCTAGATTCAAGTTTGGTTCTCACTAGGGTCATGTAGAGAAGCTGGACCACACCCAGGTTATGGAATCCCTTACTATTCCGTATTACAAACCCCAATCTTTTGAAGCATACCGAGTGTATATATCGTGCTTATTACATTACACGCGGACATTACATAGCACTTGGCAGTATTGAAGAGAAGTTTATTGTTCACACTCCACCTATGAACCGCGTCTAGATCTCCCTGCAGCAAACTACAATCATCCTCTGAACTCACGGGAAGTATCAGTTTCAGATCGTCCGCATACAAAAAGCAATTGGCGTGTTTAAGCTCTAATTCCAGGTCATTTATCATAATGATAAATAACAACGGACCGAGAATAGACCCTTGGCTAACGCCCGTCCGTGTATGGTACGGCTGGGACTCAAAACAGCCGTGTCGCACATATTGCTGGCGGTTCTTGAGGTAGTCAGCGAAGAAAACCAACAGCCGTGGGGCAAATCCAATGGCACATAACTTCTTCATTAGGACGTCATTATCGACTCTGTCGAACGCCTTACGGAAGTCCATATAGGCGACGTCCACCTGACATCCCTTGTCCATAAACTTCGACACAATCTCGACTAAAGTCAGTAAGTTGGTGTTAACTGAGCGGCGACTCCTGAATCCGTGTTGCGAGTCGCTCAGATAAGGCGTAATCTGCGAACTGATTTTGTCTTTTATGATCGACTCGAACAGTTTTGCCAATGAACTCAGGATCGCAATAGGTCGATATTGATCAACGGAGGCAGTGTCACTTGTCTTGGGGAAAGGACTGACTCGAGAAAGCTTCCAGCTGGTGGGGTACTTACCTTGTTCAAGAACAAGATTGAATATCCGACACAAAGGTAAAACCAGCTGATCGCTGTAGGCCTTCAAAAAGAAGGGAAGAACGATGTCCGGTCCAATTGCGCTCCTTGGCCTTAGCTGCTTCAGCCCTTCCTTTATGTCCCTACTGGAAATATGTGAATTTATGGATGTGCCCCAATTTCTCCAAGACGGATGGACTGATTAGGGAAAATCTTCTTTGCTTACTTCTTTGCTTAAACATAAACATTAACATACAGGCACATACATTGCTTCTGGCTCCACACTAGGATACCCTGTGTCGTGGGAACCAGAAAAAGCGACGTCACACAAATATAAAAATCCAAGACCTGTATTATTTTTTCTTTACACCCAGCCGGGGATCGAACCCGGGACCTTTTGCATGGTAGACAGAGCCACAACCGCTGCGCCATAGAGGTCATGGTTTGCAAGGGCTTACCTTCCGATTGGTACCATTGACATCAGGTCAGGAATCGGGAGAAATCGAATGAACTCTTCAAATATTACAGACCTATAGCGATATTTTCATAGTAACTCATACATTAACTCTCGGGAACTACAATTTTGTGAAGTTGAACCGATGATAAAGACCACAGATGCCACTGGAACTGTTCAACACTAGGTATCCTACAGGTTGTAATATGTATGACTTCTTAAATATAGATGCTGAGTAGTGTACGCTTGTCCTTATGGCCTCAGCAACCTATCCACATCGGTATGGATCTGTTGCTGGGATCATGGAAAAACGAAGCAACTCTTCAAATAATTAACGCAAAACTATAGAGAGCGATTTAGATTTGTTCTACTATTACTCGCGCATTTGCTCTCGGAAAGCATTCACCATACCTATTAGGAAGAGAGTTGTAATGTTCACAGAATGTGTATTTCTGTTGCTGCTGCAGCAACTAATAGTTTGAACTGAACGAGATTTTATATATTAAAGGGGTCCCCACAGAAGAGACGTCGTCGGTTGCGCAATCTGTAGGTACGGGATGAGTATCGACACTAAGTTTGGACTTATCTTTTTTTGTTTTTTAGTGCTTAAGTCTTCTTGTAAGGTGGTAAGGAACCGCCAGTCAAGCCCGCGAGTCCAGCCCGCACTTAACGGTTTATTTATAGTGTTACATTTTGTTCTTATTTTATTTATAAAATATATTATTTATTTATTTATGGGCTACCTTTGTGGCGCTGCGTTTGGCTGGGGATAAAGAAAAAAAAGAGATCCCAAAGTCTTGGATGTTTACGTGTGTGTGACGTCGTCGGAACCAGAAACAGCGGTTTCTGGTTCCCACGACACAGGGTATCTTAGTGTGGGGCCAGAAGCAATGTATGTGCTGTTTGTATATGTTATGTATGTTTGTTGAATTAAAGCGCCCAGTGGCAATTGTTTGCATGGATGAAAAATATTGAATACCATGTTTTGTTTTTGGCATGATAATTTTTCACTAATAATCATTTGATATTTGATATCTGCCTAATTAGTTATTGATTTTACTTGTGGTTAGAAAAATAACAAAATGAACTCCTAATATGGTAGTCAAATTAGAATTTATCGAGGAATTAATTTCCAGCATGCTGGAAATCCTTTTAATGCCTTCATTTGGTCCTAAATGCGTGTAATCCGAGTTGGCACCATCTCACGAGGAGAGCTCAACTTTTGGGAGCCAAAAATCCGGAAAATACAAACAAGTTGCACATTTTCAGTAAATTATATGAGGTGTGAGGCCAGGCCTACATTTGATGCACTGTGAAGGTGAGAATATTTCAATGCAAATTTCTAATATACTAGCCGTTGCGCACGGCTTCACCACCATGAGTCGCGGAAAAATGGCAAATGCGTGTCGAACCAAGATTTTATAACATTGATCTATTTATCTGATAACCATCTCCGAAAATGTCGAAGTACAAGTAAAAACTGATTGATGGCTTCCATGCAATTATGCGTAAAAGAATGGCGTCTATCTTATGCAGAACTCATGGCAGCGCCAACGGTCTCCTGGAGATAATATAGCAGATAGGTTAGACAATCCCTATAAGCGGCATTGGGTTGCAGCTCGCACACTGCCAGTCGTAGATTCGCGCCTAAATTAGAGAAAAAAAAATGGTTTGCTCTGCACTGTATTGTGTTTATATTGTACTACTAACATAGATTGTAAGACGAATTATTAACACTTGTATATGGTCTTGGTCTGAAATAAATGATTATTATTATTATTACTATTATTATTAAAAAAACATTTCTTCTTTTAATTTCGTGTCTGTCACTTAATACTTTCATAGTCGTTTACACATATCCCTTACCTACCTCGTTACTACCCATCTGCCTTTGACTTGCTTCAAAGGACAAGAAGATTTTGATTTTCACACAATAATATTCCCCCCCACCCTTCTCTCCTTTCACCAATTCCGAAAAATACACTGTCGATGACGTCTCCCATCTACCTACTAGGTATGTATACGTATGTATATAGCACATAGGTAGTTTATGCCTTTTTACTTCACGTTCATGGGTCATGTAGTTTTTGAGTTTTATCCAAACTCGAACCCACCTCCCCCTGTGGAGGCAGTATTTGAAAAAAAAAAAACGTACTTACGTCCTGCACCCATAGCATGCCGACGCCGCAGGGTATTGGCGCGGAAAAGAGAGGGACAGAGCTATGCGCTTTAGAAAGCTCTGTCCCTCACCTTTCGCGACAAAACGCCTCCGCGCTCGGCTTGCTACGGGTGCTAGTTTTTTTACTTCCTATCTGCCAATTTTTTTATTCGAATAGGTCAAGGATTTATTCTTATTTGTATACAAAGTTCACCCCTCATTCGTGTGTTCAACATTGATAAAATCTTTTGTTAGCAGTTGTCTCATAAGTAGAAACTACCTATCTGCAAAATTGCATAAGTCTAGTCTAGTTTTTGATTTTATACAAACTATAACCCCCCAATTTCCCCCCCTTGGGGATGAATTGCGCCAAACCCCTTCTTCGTGCAAGGAACGCCTGTACAAAGTTTCATGACTCCATCTCCACCGGATTAGGCTGTGCGTGGTCCGTCAGTCACGCAAATAGTGAAGCTCCCTCCCCCCCTATTTCCCTCCCTTAGTAGGGGGGGAAATTTTCAAACCTTCAGCTTTAAGCCGGCGGTTAATAGGATCAATAGAGCGGTGTCCTCTCCGATTGTTATGACCGTCGTAAAATTTTAACGGATTCTAACTTTTGACTTTGGCTGTACCACTAAACCGAATTTGAACTTTAAGATGTGTATTCATGCAAACATTAATCTTATTAAGTAATGAATGGAGTTACATTTTTCGTCCAACGTACCGTTTTTGAGCTAGCCACAAGCACAAAACTGAAAAAGGTGCGAGATTTCATGTTTTTTGGCTTCTAAAAGTTGAGCTCACCTCGTGGGATAGTTCAAATTCGGATTACACGCGTTTAGAATTAAATAAAGATATTAAAACGTTTTCTAGCTTGCTGGAAATTAATTCCTTAAAACGCTTTTCTGAATCTGATTTGACTGAAATGTATCATCACAGTTTGTTTTGTTTCTCGTTATCCTCATAAACACTTCGTTTGCAATATAATAATTTAGGTTTTATTTATTAGTAACAAAGGAATAATTAGCTTTAGGGAGAAAAACAAGATTTGATTTAGCATAATCAGTAGAAACTGAGTTATATAAACACAGCTTGTCAAAATGACATCATAGCATCAATGTACAGCGCCATCTAGTCTTCCATAGTACGAACCACCTCACCCACAACTATACCCTAAATCAATACCTTTAGAGGTGGTTCGACTAATAAAGGCTAGATGGCGCTAATTAACCATATCTTATAAATTCCGTTCAACTCGATTTAACCACCATTCTCGCATTAGAGCCCGAGCTGCGAATACCTTGTACAAACCGAATTAAATATCTTCAGATAAAACTAAACACCTATTATTTGGGGCACCCATTTTCATGGTGACCCCGACGTTCGAAATAACGCAGTGAAGAAATTGGACGGAAGAAACCAGCAAATACGCCGCCGCGCCGCCCGCGACAAGGACAAAGGCGCGAGCACATGGTCGCAGCCATCTTGCGTATTGCCGCGTTATTGCCGCGTATTCGTTTCAACAGCCGTCTGAAATTCGTTCCTGCATTAGAACAAGTAAAAGCGACCACGAGGCGTCGAAGAAAGTGATCCTGCAAGGCGAAACCCCAGGAAAACACACTAAGACATCACCACGTGCGTCCCGCGTGTGCCCCCCAACATCTGAAGACCATCAGCCGAGAATCAAATCACCGAGCAGCCGAAACCCAACGGACATACAAGGAGCAGCATATCCGAAGCCCGGTGGAGCGTCCAGCCGAGACTGGACTCGAGACCCGTCGGAAGCCGAGGAGCCGCCCCTGCTGTTGGACGAAAGGCGCGCCAGAGACGAGAGACATAAAAACATAAGTATCTACCGATCACGTGAGTTGGCACAAAATTTCACCCCCATTTATTTTATCTATACACCGTTATTAGTAGGTAAATTATTGGTAAATTTCGACATTTCCATATGATGATATCAAGGAACGCGATAGTGTCTGTATGACGCACAAACGAGACTCTGAGGAAATTCGTCGTTAATCTACCTATCAAACAATATCTATCTATATCTATCTATCTAAATATTCCCATTAGCTAAAATGCCCAATAACGACGTGGCAACCGTAGAGAAATCTAAACCTGAGAGCATATCAGAACTAATAAGAAAGCGAGGGATTATAAAGGGGAAAATGACCCTATTTGTCAAATTTATAGCATCCATAAAACCCGAAACGATGACTGCCGAACAAATAATCGAGCTTGGGCTGCGCACAGACAAAATGCAACTCGAGTTTTTACAGTTTGATAAAATACAAAGTAATATCGAAACCCTCTGCTCAGATATTGACAAGCAGTTACTCGAAAGAGACTCCTTCGAATCTCAGTATTATCAATACATAGCTAAAGCCAAAGGCACTTTAAATCAAAAAGCGACAGACCAGACCGACTTACAAGAACCTACACATCATTGCAAACATAGCTCAGATGCTAGCGATTCCATTAGGTACCCAGATATTAGCCTACCCTCATTTAATGGAGACATTACACAGTGGATCGAATTCCGAGATACTTTCGACGCACTTATAAATCAGGGTAACCTGAAGCCCATACAAAAATATAAATATTTGAGAAGTTGTCTAAAGGGCAGTGCTTTGGAAGTTATAGGAGCGCTGGAATATTCGGAGGAAGGGTACAGCATAGCATGGCAATTACTTTGCGAACGCTACAATAACCCAAAAGTATTGGTCTACAATCATTTGCGAGCGCTTTTCGGCATCGATAGCGTACAATCGAATCCAATGGCACTAAGGGGCATGGGTGATAACATATCGAAACACCTTAGAACCCTAAGAAGCTTAAATATAGCAACCGAAAACTGGGATATATTGATAATTTTCTTTTTATCTAGCAAGCTAGAAAAGTCACTACAACTAAAATGGGAAGAAAAATCCAACTCACGTGAACTTCCTACATTACAGGATTTCAAGACTTTTTTGAGGTCCCGAGCTGACCTTTTGGAGTCGATGAGCAACAACCAAGCTGTTGAAAATACAAACCGGAATTCGAGTAATACAACTGAAAAGGCGATGATAACCACGTCCCGCAACAATCCGGAAGCTAACAAGGTAACAAAACCACCTACTACCCAGCATAATCACTGCCCTTTTTGCAAGGGCACCCACTACCTAAATCAGTGTACACAGTTCCTAGCCCTTAGCCCTATAGCTCGCAGCCGAGCTGCGAAGAGGTTACGACTCTGCACTAACTGCCTGAGATCGAATCACGCGGTGCCGAACTGCCGAGCCAGCAAGTGTACCAAGTGTTCAGGTAAACATCATACTTTGTTACACATACCTACTATACCTACTCCAGCGAACGAGCAATCTATTTATAATCCCGAGCGATTACCTACACAACCGAACACATCTCGTCCTACCTATAATCCCGAGCGATTACCTACACAACCGAGCGTATCTCGTCCTATGACGCTATACACCCCACAACAACAATCTACATCCGAAAATCAATCTATAAACTTGCATATTAAGCAAATCAACACGTCAAATGACAATGCTTGTTCACAGCCGATGCAAAACAAGCATGTTTTCTTATCTACAGCTGTAGTAAACATAACCGATCACGAAAACAAACAACAAAGCATGAGAATCCTATTGGATTCCGGCTCGCAATCGTGCTACATAACAGAAAGGGCACACAAAAAACTAAACCTACCTGTACACAACACAGATACCGATGTCATGGGTATCAGCAACACAATAATAAACGTTAAACACTATTGTAACGTTATTATTCACTCTAGAACCGAACCATTTTCTGTGGATCTATCTTGCTATATTGTACCTACAATCTGCAACCTACCTAACTATGATATAGGAAATCTTATCATACCTAAACGATTCCGACTGGCTGATGATGGATTCAATTCAGCCGGCGAAATCGACATGATACTGGGCGCCGAAAAATTCTATGACCTATTGTGCGTAAACCGACACGAATTAGGAACTAACTTACCGACTTTGCAAAAAACCAAATTGGGCTGGATCGTGACTGGCTCGACGACGGGGCCAGTACGCCAGCAAACTAGATGTCATTTCATTCAACAACAAATGAGAAGCATTTTCGAAACTGAGGAAAATTCCACACTTTCCAATGATGATATCACGGAGTGCGAAAGTGTCTTTATGACGCATAATCGAGATTCTGAGGGAAAGTTTGTCGTAAAAATACCTCTAAAAGAACCTGCTTCAAGTTTAGGTAGATCAAGACACATTGCCTATAAGAGATTTCTGTCATTAGAAAACAAATTTAGTAAAAATTCAGAATATAAAAAACAATACGTCCAATTCATGAGAGATTTCCAACAAGCGGGCCGCATGAAAGAGATGGAATACTCCAATGTAGGACCCCAAGTCTACTTACCGCATCACGCGGTAATTAATATCGAAAAATTATCAACCCCAGTGAGGGTTGTCTTTGACGCATCATGTCCAACAGACACTGGAAAATCGCTTAACGATATTCAATATAAGGGTACGATATTTCAAGATAGCCTAATCAATATACTAGTAAGATTTAGAACTTACAAATTTGTAGTAAATGCAGATATACAGAAAATGTTTTGCCAGGTCAATATTGATCAATCACAACAAAACCTACAAAATATACTATGGAGGGAAAACTCAACCGATCCTCTACGTACCTACACGTTAACTACTCTCAGTTTTGGCTTGAAGGCGGCCCCCTACATAGCCACGAGATGCCTACTGCAGCTAGCAACCGAATTCGAAGGTAAATACCCTACAGCAGCCGAAGCAATAAAAGGTTCATTCTACTACGATGACTGGATCTATGGAGGCGACGACGAAGCAGCGCTAATCGAGACAGCAACGCAAGTAGCGGCCATCCTGCGTACAGCCTGCTTCAATCTACGAAAATGGAAGTCGAACTCAAAAACCATATTAAAAAAGGTATGTAACACCGACTCAACAAATCCGACCGAGAGCGGAAATAACACACACAAACTATTAGGTATCACATGGTGCAGCCACACAGATTGTTTACAATTCTCATTCAAAGAACAACCAATGCCAGATCGACTTACGAAAAGAAAGGTCCTGTCTATAATTTCAGCTATCTATGATCCTACGGGCTTAATTAGTCCCGTTTTAGTGACAGCTAAATGTTTTATTAAAAAACTATGGCAGGATAAAACTTCATGGGACGAAACCCTATCGCCCGCTTTAACAAGAGAATGGATATCTTACTATAGGAGTCTATTTTCTTTAAACAATCTATCCATACCGAGACGCACAATCATAAACAATTACGTAACACTAGAACTGCATGGGTTTGCAGATAGTTCAAAAACATGTTACGGAATTGCAATTTATTTACGTTCCATTGATAATTTAGGTAATATACAGGTGCATTTGTTATGCACAAAGTCTAGAATTGCTAGAGAGGAAACAATACCCCGCTTAGAATTACGCGCAGCGGTATTGTTATCACAAGTAATGGAATCACAAGGCAATAACCTTGCCAAACGAGTCAGTAAAATATACCTATGGTCTGACTCACAGGTGGTATTGGCGTGGATAAAAACACCGCCACCTAAACTAGGTACTTTCATCAGTAACAGAGTAGCGGAAATTCAGAGATTAACCAAGATCGAAGACTGGCATTGGGTGTGTTCGGCTGAAAATCCAGCTGACATTATATCGAGAGGAATTCAACCTCATATATTAAGAAAAAGCAATCTGTGGTGGTCGGGTCCCGCCTGGCTATCTGGTCAAACGGCGCAGTGGCCTCTGCACAATCAAACTAACACACAAATACAAACAAAGGACACAGAACAAACTATATCCTTAGTTAACCCAACAAACATCGAGAATAATTTCATAGATAAATTGTTTCATAAATATTCAAACGACAAAAAATTATCGCGAGTGTTTGCCTATACTCTGCGATTCATCAATAACCTACAAAATCCTTGTAATAAAATAAGCGGACCGCTGTCCGTTCAAGAATTAAATGATTCGATGCATAAACTAATTATGCGCGCACAAATAACATCACTACCTATTGAATACAAACTTTTAAGTCAGAATAAATCAATACCAACGTCATCAAATATTAAATGCCTTAACCCGTTTTTTGAAGATGGCCTGTTGAAAGTTGGAGGAAGGTTAAACCTATCAAACATTCCCGAAACTAAAAAACATCCTATAATTTTGCATCCAAAACACATACTCACTGAAACTATAATGAGAAACATGCATATCAAACTCTTCCATTGTGGTCCACAGCTACTGCTAGCATGCATGAGAGAGCAGTACTGGCCATTAAATGGAAAAGGTCTGGCTAACAAAATTGTACACAAATGCGTTACATGTTTCAAAGCAAAACCACTCATACACGTACCCATTATGGGTCAACTACCTACAATAAGAACTACTCCTTCACCGCCATTCCACACAACATTTTGTGATTATGCTGGGCCCTATTCAATTCGAGATAGAAGGGGGCGTGGTTTCAAGTCTTACAAATGTTGGATAGCTATGTTTGTTTGCTCATCGACAAGGGCAGTTCACATTGAGTTGGTTTCAGGTTTAGAATCACAAGCCTTTATTGCCGCCTTCCGGCGATTCATATGCAGAAGAGGTAAACCAAGTCAAATGGTAAGTGACAACTCGACCACATTCCGTGGAGCAAATAATGATTTAGTAGAACTATACAGATACCTAAACGAAAATTTTAGCGAACTTACCAACTTCCTTGCAAACGAAGGTATTTCCTGGAAATTCTTACCCCCCTACAGCCCGCATCTAGGCGGCCTACATGAAGCTGCAATTGGCAGCTGTAAGCTTCATCTTAAGAGGGTATTAAGTCAAGCCTTATTAACATTTGAAGAATTCTCTACGGTTCTTACTCAAATTGAGGCAATATTAAACTCGCGCCCATTGTGTCCCATACCTAATGCTAATAATGATGATTTTCCCATTCTTACGCCAGCTCACTTTCTGATCGGTAGATCGTACACGTCTCTGGCGGACTACGAATACCAAGATGTATCAAGGAATAAGTTAAATCACTTCCAACAACTCCAACAGATACAACAGGACTTCTGGAAGCGGTGGTCTCGAGAGTACCTGGGTCTCCTACAGCAGAGGTGCAAGTGGAGGAGCACAAAGGGACCTAACCTCACCGTCGGCTCAATCGTGCTGGTGAAGGACGATCGCTTACCACCCTGCCAGTGGAAGTTGGGACGCATCGCGAAGACACAAGACGGTCAAGATGGCGAAACGAGGGTCGCCGTCATCCAAACAACAAAAGGCCTTATCAAACGAGCCTTCAATAATATTTGCCCCTTACCTATTTCTCTGTCAGATACCGACTATTAGTTCTAAGTAATCAGTGTAGGTAGACAGGGACTATATAATTAATTAATCACTTTATTACACAAACAAGTGAAATGTAACCTAATTAACTACTGCCTACTTAATAAAAAAATACTTCTCTTGTGTTTTCTTCATAAGATCTAGAATCTTTCTAGGTAGGTAACTAAAACAGAACGCTAGGAGTATACATAAATCTATTAATAAATTAGCTAGTCACATTCATAAATTACAGTTATATTTGTATACCTAGTAGAGTTTAGGCGCTCTGGAGTATGTCAAAATGACATCATAGCATCAATGTACAGCGCCATCTAGTCTTCCATAGTACGAACCACCTCACCCACAACTATACCCTAAATCAATACCTTTAGAGGTGGTTCGACTAATAAAGGCTAGATGGCGCTAATTAACCATATCTTATAAATTCCGTTCAACTCGATTTAACCACCATTCTCGCATTAGAGCCCGAGCTGCGAATACCTTGTACAAACCGAATTAAATATCTTCAGATAAAACTAAACACCTATTATTTGGGGCACCCATTTTCACAGCTTGAATATTAAACATTTGCATATTTTCATTCTATAAAATAAATAAGCTGATGAATAAATTCGATTGAAAAATAAATAGATTACTGTTTTTCACATTGCTATTCTTATGACGTGGTTAGGCTCATGAATGAAATTTGAAAATCTTTTTGAAATATAAAAGTAAATATTTTCGCAGCACCCGTAAATAAAATCCCCAGCGCGAAGGAATCTCCCAAAAATGACGCGGGAATTCCACTCTCCTGGCAAAAAATATCAACGTAAACGCACACGATTATCTGATCGTGAGAAATTTTCCATTCAATAAGTCACGCTGCCATGGAGGGTTGGCACGCGACATGTTCTGAAGTAATCTGCCATTAGGGCAACGCGCTCTCTTATCTGCGACATCTGGACGATGTTTATATTTTGAGGGACCCCGACAACCTCTGTAACGACGCATTGCTTATCCTCCACTGCATGTCTAGTAATCCGAATCTTCAACATAGAAAATTGGGCTCTGCTGCCTGAGCTACAAAACCTACCGTTTGTCACGTGCACCGGCCATTTGTACAAGCACCTGTCTTTAATTCTCAACTAGAGGCACGCAAAATTAAAATGTACTGCCTCCGTAATAGGGTCCTTTATGCTCTATATCTATGTTTTCAGCAATTCTGTAAAGGTATGCTTGATGAGGTTGCCACAGAGTGCATTTTTGTTTGGACTGTGTCGTCTGCTGGAATATAAATAGAAGGTTTCTCGACGTCAAACATGTCCTGTTTAATGTCAACGAGTTCTGTTGAATTTACAATTTTGCCCCTTCCGTTGATTGTGAAAAGGCCTGTGTAGTAATATTGAAGGTATTGTGTCTAGAATAGGCAGGTGATCCTCACATTCATTTTGAAGGTACTTACCCTTTGATTTGATCGATAGAATCTTATTGAAGGATATAAGTGTTTGTTAATCTCGCCTGATGAAATATATATATATATATAATTTTAGTTAAATTATCACACTTCGTAATCTATCTAGTTTATCTACTACTCCTTTTTTATTCTTCTAGTTAATTGGGTTCGATTCATAACGAATGCAGTTGACCCGAACCAAATACCGCTATTGATCGTATTAGGCAGTTCGTTTTTACAAGATTGTGTGTGTTTATCTCCATTTCGCAAGCAACTCTTTCTAGTCATTGACATTTGGCATAAAGGAAAAGATATACTTCCCTACTCTGATTCCGCAATGCATCTACTCCGGCAAATGGAAGTGGCACGTGGTAAGGCGTCCGACGGAGCATCGACGTCACAGGAATCTGAGTTAAGTGAGGTTATCATGTGAACTTTTGACGTTGCTTATTTATTCCTCTCCACCCGAGCGGCGGCTTAATGGCGCCTGAAGCGGTAATGCATGGCCGTAAATTAAACGATAATAAGCTGGGACAACAACAGTGTCCGTTAATGACTCGGTGATAGTAGCTTTTTTCACGCCGAAGAAAGGGTTGTATCATAATTCAGTTTTTTGTACAAAACAAGAGTTACTTGAAAATAGTGTGCAAAGGCGAGCTGATCTTTAATAAGATATCTCTTCCAGCAAACCAAAGAAAGGTTGATTGCTGATTAGATGTAGACCTTTGTATACAACAATATGACGAAATAAACTAATACTTACATACAATTTGATAAATAAAATTAATTATATAATAACTATAATACTACTAAATACCTATAAAATTCTACTACTAGTATTGTGTCTAACATAATACGGGGAAATTATTCGGAAACAGGTAAGACAATATGTTTGACAAAGGGGCATTCTGATAAGATGCTGCATCTGTTTAGATATTTGCTTCAGCGGCAACTGTCCTTAAAAAAATGGCAGTTGACGTTTTTATAAACTTCTGTACTATACTATATTTGCAATAATAGTACTTAAATTACCGAATCGAGTATTTGGAGCCAAATGAGAGCTTTTTCTTTTTATAATAAAAATACAAATGAAAGATAACCCCAACAAATCTTTACTTAAGTTCTCTTCATAATAAAACTAACCAACTTGGAATTCTATAAATCGATGAAAGAAATTGTTAAGTTTTCTGCCTTTACTTCTTTATTAGCTTTCTTTGATCGTAAAGTAATTATAGGTAATTACGTAGCGGCCTCAACCTGGACCAAACTTTGGGGTCACTCAAATATCGGGAAGGCCTTAACTGGAAAAGTAATTACGTCTTTTCAATTTTGTGCCTTAATAAAACGAGCTGTTTATGAATTATTGTCGCGACAAAAGGAAGGGAAATTGTTTATTAAGATAAGAGTTGAAGTTGTACTTTTTAGGGTATAGTAATATATATATATACAGTAAATTCAGTCTCAGAATCAGTAATAGATAGTAGGTATAATAATGTATTGAACCTTATATTTACTCATCATCACAGTCGGTTAAAAGTAGAACTAAATAAAACAAAATAATGAAACACATGAAAAAATTTGCAAAACCTTTTTGAGGATTTTGTTTATCAAAAGTTAAAAGAGACACGAGACTATTAAAGGCATCACAACTGAACCAATTTAAAAAAATGGTCAAGTGCGGGTCGGACTCATACACCAATGGTTCCGTACTATCGCACAAGTAAACAAGACAAAAAAATATATGTACGAACTGGGTTTTGATACCGGTTCCTACTGATTGCGGATCCGAAGTCGAACCAATTGCGCCAGCGACGTTAATAAAAGCTGCCGCAAAAATTGCGTTCATGATATCATCAAGTCTCTTGTATGGGGGATTAAAATTCATATCTCATATGGGGACCACCTTAATTTTATAAAATATCGTGTAGATAATTTGATGATGTAGTGGCAACCGAAATATATATTCTGTGAAAATTTCAACTGTATACCTATTTCGGTTTATAAGATAAAGCCCGCACGTTCGTCACCCTTCGGGTACGGAACCCTGAAAAGTTAGGTTGAAAATAGAACCTACGGCAACCGTGCAAGATCTGTCAGAATTCAAGCTGTCAATTTTGTTTCGGTTTGGAATTAGGCGCAGTCGGTGTACGGTTATATTTCTACAATATCCAAAAAAATCTTGATGATGTTATTTGTCTGTATGGACTTTTGTTCTAACAGCGCCCCCAGCAGATAGTTGTGAAAATCAATTAGTACCAAAACATCATTTTAGGTTCATCGAAAACAAATACTGGAGTAAATTGAAACCGGGTTCGAACAAAAATACTGATATGCTTATCAGAACGATATCTTCAAGTCACGATGGACTCAGCATCGAACACCTGGTGAATGCGGGTTTTCATATGCCGAGGGTGCTAGCTTTATTTTATTCTATGTGTATTGTTCATTCATACTTACCAGACGATATGATGAAAACGATTTTAGTGCCGATAGTAAAAAATAGAACTGGCGATATGTCGGACAAATCAAACTATAGACCTATATCCTTGGCTACTGTGATAGCAAAGGTTTTTGATTGTTTATTGGATGCGCGCCTAAATAAAACTATTAAAATTGGGGATGCTCAATTTGGTTTCCAGCAGGGCCTCTCTACCGAAACTGCTATTTTAGCCCTAAAGAGTACGGTAAGATATTATACTGATAGAGGCACTCCGATCTATGCTTGCTTTCTCGACCTATCGAAAGCTTTTGATATGATTTCATATGATATCTTGTGGACTAAGCTAAAAGAAGCTGGAATGCCACCTGAACTACTATCTGTTTTTCGATACTGGTACAATAATCAGATAAACTATGTTAAATGGTCGGATAGCTATAGACTACAGTGTGGTGTGCGACAGGGAGGTCTAACGTCACCAAGATTATTTAATCTGTACATAAATGGCCTCATCCAGGGGCTCAGCAGTATGCATGTTGGTTGCTATATTGATGGCGTTTGTCTAAATAATCTGAGCTATGCCGATGACATGGTGCTGCTGAGCCCGTCGGTGAGTGCCCTGAGAAAACTATTGGCTATATGCGAAAACTATGCAGATAGCCATGGTCTAATTTACAATGTTAAGAGGAGTGAATATCTGGTTTTTAAAGCAGACTCAAGAACACTTGATAATGTTCCACAAATAAGTCTTAAGGGGTGTTGCCTAAATCGGGTAACCGAATTTAAGTATTTGGGGCACGTTGTAAACGAATATTTACAAGATGAGTTTGATATAGAGAGGGAGCGTAGGGCGTTGACAGTCAGAAGTAATATGCTGGCTCGTAGATTTGCTCGGTGCTCAACACAGGTAAAGATAACTCTTTTTAGAGCATATTGTCAATCTTTTTACACCAGCAGTCTGTGGGTCAGATATTCACAGAAGACTTACAGCGCCCTACGCGTCCAATATAATAACTCCTTTAGGATGCTGTTGCGGCTGCCGCGCTTCTGCAGTGCTTCAGCAATGTTTGCAGACGCGCGCACTGATGGCTTCCAAGCGATCATGAGAAAAAGAGCTGCGTCATTGCTGAGCAGAATGCGCGTCAGTAGCAACGGCATTCTAAAGGTGTTTTCTGAGAGATGGGATGGCCCATTCACCCACCATTGGGTAAAAATGTTAATTTAGTTGTAATTATGTATGTATATGGATCCTATTATCTGAGCTAAATAAATAATAAATAAATAATAATAATACCTTGGACACCTTTTACACACATTGATCTAGCCCCAAACTAGGAATAAATAAATAAATATCATTGTTGAATACTACTCAAAGGCTTTCCATAATTGGACGAACGTCATTATGCTGGCACTCGATTATGCTATTTTGTCCCTCAAAGTTCGAGCCTAAGGTCCAACGCAGTCAGAATACGGCGTAAGGTACGTTTGATCTTCGCCGCGTTCGCAAACAGAACGCGGCGAAGATCAAACGTACCTTACGCCTTATGCCGTATTCTGTCTACGTTGGGCCTAAGGATTAATGCTGAAAACAAAATATAATACACTATATTATGATATATCTGAAACTAGAGGCAAAACAAAAGTCAATAATTCATGAAAAATACATTTGATCATGTACAAATACATACATACAAAACATCAAAATACACTTATGTCGTTAACATATAATTAGTAATTAATGTAGGTTATAAATATTCCCACCGAAGGGGACAGGCTTTTTCCCGGGTATCTCAAATATACACACCCTGAATCTTAAACAGGAAATATCATGATGGTGATTTTCCTGGATCTAATTATTATAAAATATTACCTATGATTATGCTCCTGACTGGAAATGGAGTTTTCCGCGTTTGACAATGGAAAAACAATTGAGAATTTTAATAAATAACTTTTAATTAATAATAATCTACTTCTAAAAAAAAAACAATCTTCACAAATACTAAAAAAAAATACAGAACTAACGTAGTATCTTTGTAAAAGCATCTCGTAAAGTTAATAGAAAATGGTTGCGTAATAATTCCTACAAGTTCCATACCTACCAGTATTTAACCAATTTGTGTCAATAGAACTCTGCAAAGAAGCCTTCTTATACCAATTCCGAGAGCTTCTTTTGTCTGGTCAAATCTTTAAAGTGTTGTTAAACATCAGGTTTAGGTAATTATTTTCCTTTTATCTTTATCAAAAAGCCAAGGCAATTCCGTATAAGCGATAGGCACAAAAGAGTTTTCTCGAAGACTGCTTTGATGTTGGGGTATAAAATAGATCATGATTGAATTAATTTTATAGACACCATATTATCAACACAAGGATAACTCCATCAAGTCAACTCTGCACCTCGCTGGAATACATTAACGTTGGAGCGATGTCACAAATCCAGGTGCCGAGTTAACTCGATGGAGTTGATCCTTATTGTTTAGAAGTATTATAATATAATGAACGATTACTTTAATAAACTAGATCAAGCAGCTAAAATAAAGAGAGTTTTAGCGATATGAAAAGGTCTTTTAACTATTTTAAAACATGCATTAAACAAGTAGGTAAGTTTAAGCAGAGAACAGAAAAAATGTACTCACGAATGCTCCTCAATTAAGATTCCACAAACACAGACGTCTCAAATATTTATAAATCAATACGAAATCTGTTTATTTAAAACCAATAAAAATAACTACGTCGAAAGAAGTTCAAAACAAAGTTTCCTTGCAAGTTTCGCTCGCGGTGCTACAATCTATGGTGCGTAGCTGCTACGGCGTAACGCGACCGGCCTGCTACGCGCCCCGTTTGCTACTGAGCGGGCGACAAGACAATCTCTAGGACGGCACCATACTTGCTCCTACTTGGCTCGGAAAACGGCAAGTTGCAAGCTTTCAGACGAATAACAGCCGAGTAACTGGAGCTTTGTCTTCCTCCCTCTGAGTCGAGTGTCACATGGTTAATTGGCGTGTTGGCTTGTTTTGCTATTCTGTAAAAAGCTATATGCTTGTTATTTTGCTTGTACTGGGAACGAAAATTTATCGGTCTGCAATGGTGTAATCTTACTCGTTTTTGAGTACACGGGTACTATTTATTTTTCGCCTCTACTAAGTATATTTTTTATCGCAATGTACTTTAAAACCTATCCTAAATACGAATAAATGGTGACAACCTATAGACACTTTGCATATGGTTTTAGATATTTATTTCCCAAAAGTAATACAAATTCACTGAAAGAGAATCTTAACTTGATAAAAAAATGTTACTTAACTAAATAAATAAATAATTACAAATTCGACATGCGCGCGAGAGCATTTAATTATTGTAAGGTGGTACTTAAAAATCCGTACAGTTCAGTGAAGTTGCCGTTCGGCATGGTTATATTTACATTGAATACTTGTCTCTGTTAAGTGAGTTAGAAATAATTAAGCAATGAAGAGTCTTTAGAAATGTAACTTTTAGTAGTTTTTTGAAAATAGTTAATAATTTTGCTTCTTTTATAGGTGTTGGTAGTTCGTTGTAAAAAGGCTTTGCAAATTTAACATTTTTCTGAAGTAATTTGTGTATGGACGTCTTTCTTTTGAAATTTTCGTAACAGCAGGGATTGTATTTGCTTGTTGGAGTTATATTGAATATTAATATATTCAATAAAATCCAAATTTCAGTGAATATTTTATAGTGTTCGTTAAATAATCATAGCCGAAAAGCGTTCTGATGATTATATTTTATTCAACTTGCATTATAAGTAGATTCGTTTTTGCTGTCAAGCTTCTACTACTTAAATAATCTATGTGTGGTCTAACTAATTATTTGTAACTAGTGTATTAGACTCGTTAAGGAAGACAATGAGCAATCCCACGCATTGCTCCTGTTAGGGATGTTGGTTTACTTAATTTTTGCTGTTATTTTTTTAATGTAATTATTTTCGGCGTCCATGTAATTTGGTTACCTATAATTATTATTGTTATTATTACTAACCCCTATGTTCCCACTGCTGGTCAAAGGCCTCTTTTCCCCTCCTCCACTCTTAACGCCAGGGATTTCCTATACCAAACATATATATAAAGTCTTAAATATATTTTTAGTAGTTTTTTCAATTAAATTAAGAAGTTGTGCTCTGGTGTTAAATTCATTGCTTCGTTTTAGTTGTGTTAATTGTAAGTATGTTGTCTTGCAGCCACTGGTGTAATTTGTTTGGAATTTGTTGTGCTTTAACATTATTATTAACACGCAATACAAATCAATGAGTCACTTTTGGATGATTTCAATTATGGTAAACAGAGGTCGAAGATTTATGTATTGCTGAATAATTTATCTACACCATCCTTTAACTAAGCTGGTATATAGTTACGCAAATTACGTAGGTACGTGCGAACTCTTGGAACTGAACAAACCAACTATAAAAACAGATACAATAAGTCAACGAAATATAGACAAAGATACTTATATACAGAATTATAGACAAAGATACGTATATACAGTACATTTGAATAAAAAAATCTTCGCAGGCGCGCATTATCATTTAATTTATTCCAAGTTACAAACATGCGGCGTTGCCTCGCAGCAACATATGTTCATTTTCCGCTGCAAGTATACATAAAAGGAGGGGCAAATCACAAAACAAGATAACATTCGCTGGGTTTTTCTCCTCGGGATCTCATTTTCAATATGTTTTTATAACTTTCAGTGAGGAAATGAGGTGCCGCTCCGGGCGCTTCGTGGCGGCATTGTCATCATAAACCAGCCCAGGGCTCCTTTATAAATCCTCTCCAAATGTACTTTTATACGCATTACGCCATAACACCGAAGATTTTTCTTCGAATAATGCTTTTAAATCCTGTTTTTTGTAAGCGAATGCGTGGGTTTTGAATTTCGGCATGTCGTTTTGAAAATTGTTAACTTTGTAACAGAAATTGGATAGTTTGAAACGTTAACAACTGAAATTCGTGGAGCTACAATCCGTGGTTATTCCGGTTTTTTATTAATTATTTTCATTCTCGCTTTTTTACACGATACTTTAAACGTATCGTAAGTGTCACAAAAAGAGACAAAGCGCCATTTTCTCACACTGTATAATTGCTGCCATGTTTATTTTTGTTTCCCACTATTCACCATTAGCCGGGATTCCAAAATAATATCGTTCTCAGTATCAAAAGTCGATATGATTTAGAAATAGGGTACCAAATGTATTGTTTTCTTCCTTTTCCCATTCACCAAATCTGCATATCCACCTCCCATTTCTCAGGCGCGTAATCACGCAGTATAGATGCAGACAGCGTGTGAGTTTCCGTAATAAGCCGTGTTTTAAGAAAGTCAAGTTCCCGTGTGCACTTACGCGTGAAATTGAAATGTAGACGTTAGCCATCGATCTACTGATCATATAACACGTGATTCTTTGTTTCTTGTGAAATAAATAACTTAGGAAATGTACCATTCGAAGCTTATTCATATTTCAGTTTAAAAGGCAAGGTATCTAAAAGACTTATTTTATAATAGTTTTCGCCATGTGGAGATATTCAGCTGGGATTTAAAGTTATAGAATTCATCATGAGCTCATATTAAGCAAATTAAGCTCATATTAAGCCCGTGAATAAAGTTATGAATAAGTTACTAATAAGTATCGATTTTTATCATTTGTTACGTTTTTCAGCGACATCCATTACTGAGACAATTGTCTTTACTTTACAAGTCTTTTTCTCCGCCAACACCAATGCAAAGTTTCAATCGATTCTCGGCTTTAGTTTCAACATAATAACCTCTTGGTGATGCTGTCCCGAGCACTCGACTGGCAATAAGAACGCAAGTAATAAATGTTCAGACTCCAAGACCAAAACAATAAGTATATTTTAACTAGATATTGTGCAATCGTACTTGTGAGAGTTCAATATTATTGCTTGGTGCAGTGTTGGAATGTTGCGGATTCAATTTGTTTCTTTACAGTTCTTCTAAAGCTCTCAGGAGTTCGTGAAAATAATGTAGTTGCGATACGAACTTGAAGTTTAATCTAATGTTGTTTTAGTTGTTATAAGTTTTCAGATAATAACAATGCGTATATAGTCTTAACCGTAGTACGGTAAATAATAGGTCCTCAATTCTTAGGGCTAATCAAGGCTGACACCTCAATTATTAAAGCAGCTCGCTAGATGGCTCAGTAGAATGTATGGTTTTACAACAGAGAACATTGTGGTCTGAGCTGACCTGAGTTTAGGACATTTCATATTTGTCTGAATTGTTGTATGATAAGGCGCGAGCCTGTGTGCATTTTCATTTCTTTTTGTAGTCTATTACTAAGCCAAAAGGTAGAGAATTGTGATATCGAAACGAAAAAATATTTCTAAAAACATTTTCAGAAACTAGAAAATGAATACAAGGCGATATAGACAGGAATATAGAGGTCGGAAAAACCAGTAACAAAAATTCATTAAATGTTTCAAGCGATGACAGTATGGGTTCCTTTGATTTTGATTGTTATATATAGAATATTAAACCTACAATTTGTATTGTACCTTTTTGGTAACTATCGACATTGACTACATCACTAGAAAATTGCTATCTCAACTTAACGCGAACAGCAGATAAACCGTAAATTCATATATTGGGTCCTAGGTTAACGACTTGGTGTCACTATAACATTCAGTTCTTATTCACTTGAGTCTATCTCCATAAAGTTTAAATATCATAATAATTCCTATAAAATAAATTTTGGTTTTCTTTGACGGATTTCAAACTGTTATTCTTCATTTCCCTAATATTTTTATTACGTTTGCTATGCTATTTTTATTCATCCTGTATTCAGGTAAATATTTATCTATTTGTGTATATAGATAGTCATTTTTTTTCCCTTCTGCAATGGCCGAGTCGGCAGTGACCCTGCCTAAGAAGCCAGTTCGAGTCCCGGTGGGGGCAAATATTTGTTTGAAGAGAACGAATGTTTGTACCCTAATCGTGGTTGTTTATCTATCTAAGTATCATATTTATCTATATAAGTATGTGTATCGTTGTCTAGTACCGAAGATACAGGGAATCCTAGTTTGGGGCTAGATCAATGTGTGTAAATGGCTTCCAAGGTATTATTATTATTACTTCTACCTTCTCTGCATGGCTGCGATAATGTTGCGGTCATTTCAGAAGCTCTACTGCACTTTCTGAAGCTGTCTTTGTTCCCCAGGATCTTCCTAACGGCTCCGAAATATGCCGACGTTCCCACCTACCGGCTCTGCACTTCACAATTTCCAAGACTACCATTCGACATTTCTAAGATCAGGGGAGTGCTCGTGTAGTCAAAATGAGACAAATCAATACCAATGAGTTCTGTAAACCCACGACAACAACATCCTATTATATTTTATTAAATCTCTATAACTATCTGTTCTCACTCCTTTCTACCTATCTGTACCAAACACCTAAGGTTACATCATTAACCCCAACTTATTAATGAAATGACAATGTGTTACATTTATTTGGTCATTATTGCAACAGCTCCTTTACTTGAGATTATTATTTATAAGAATATTGAAGTTTTTCTAATTCCAGTCTTCAATGTCTGAGTCACCCAGATCAAGCGACCAAATTCTGATTACCGCTGGCGCGTAATATGAATATCGTCATATCGTCGCATTCGTGTTTCACGGTAGTTTGGGCAAAAAATATATGATAAGACTTTACTTTTTATTATAAACGTAGACGTAATGAATAAATAATTTCAAAGTCGAGTGAGCAGAGGCAATTTGGAGCCTCATCTCGAGCGATGTGGATTATCCATATTATCCCAAAATCTCCGAAGAGCCGTCGGTTCCAAAGCAAGCACCTTCTATGATCGTAGTTCATACAAAATGACTTCAATTTCAGACGGTTGCTTTTTAATCCCCACTTTAATGTCGAATAATTACATGAAACAGTTTTCTTTTGCAGCAAATCTTGCTTACAGCGCTTTATTAAAATGTTGCCTTCGATGAAAATGAACTGTTTTAAAACATACAAAAAATACTTTTTCATTCAACTGCTTTATTCTTGGTTATTATGCCGATTACTTGAGACGGCATTTCGTGTTTTAATAAAGGTGAGATTGGTTTTGTTATTAATAAGCTTCGGACGCAGTGAGTTTGCTTCGTCCTGCAAAAGGCAAAATAAAAACATATTTAATACTCTGCTTTATTAATTATGTTTTTATTTTGCCTTTTGCAGTACGAAGCAAATTTCATTGCGTCTGAAGCTTGAACTTTCAAATTAGGTTTTAATCAGCATCATCATCATCATGCTTCACCCATATCGATCAACGGCTGAGCATAGGCCCCTTCTCAATAGCGCCAATTCTCACTGTCCCGTGTCAGTTAAATCACAAGGTTCCAATCACGATCAGAAATCGCCATCTTTGCATTGACATTGCATGGACTTGGAGGCAACATTTTATAGAAACCTACTTTAAAATATATATTTCTTTTAACGATTCGATAACGTTTATTGGTTGCATTACAAAGGGTTTATTATTAACTTCTTCGCAAATTCGTCAAGGGGAAAGTGAAAAGCAAGTCAAAATTGTCTGTTTTTACTCGACTTGCCCCAAGAACCGAATGCAAGAGATAGACACTGCCGGTTCAGATAGCAACGTGAGCTCTGACTGCAGCGCCCGAGCTGCAAGGGGTTAAGGTAAAAGGTTTTAAATGTTCAAACGCTTTTTTGTCCTCAAATGGAAGTTCTTTGTCCAGATATTCGGGCCCGGCAAATGGGTACGACTTCAAATCCGATTAGAGATATTAGAGCATTTCGGCTTACAATGTTTGCGTCATGAGGTTAATTTTGGAAGTGTGATTTCTTTCATTGTTTTCAGTGGTGATTTACTTTAGATAGGTAATGAATATCGCGTCGGGCTAGCCCCCTGTCACGCTAATTTATTTTGTTGACCCTAATTATGAAATCGCTGATGCGCATCAACAAAGTAAAATGACTCTCAACCGAGTATACCCACATGGTACGACAGTGTATGCTTAGTCACATTTTGTCATCATTCCAAACATTGTCAAATTCGAAGCACCTAGTAATAGAGCCATCACAATCTCTCCACCAGCTAACGGCATCTCTGCAACCGCAGATAGGGGCCTGATATAAAATTATTGCTGGGACAATACAAATAAACGCCCCTTGGTCGCAACGATAAGGGTCGTAAGCGGCGCAAAGCGGCTTGCAGCCTTGGCGCACAGAAACTTATGGCTATAAGTGTACAAGTATTAGTTAATTGTATGTTGTTGCATAATTCATAATTGACTTAAGTAAGGACATCAAGTCTCATGGATGTCAATTATGTATGAACATAAAATATAGAAATATTTTGATCTTAATGTTTAATATTTTAGCCACTTCGTTTGACTGTTTTTAACCGACTTCAAAAAGAAGTGGTTCTCAATTCGACTGCTGTTTTGCTATGTTTGTTATGCGATTATTTCGTCAATTATAAATCGATTTTGAAGATTCATGTTTTGATTGGTGGGTGATCTCAAATCGATTAAGACTACCCATATAAATTTCATCAAAATTGATAAAGCGTTTTTAAAAGAAAACAAAACAAAACCAAAACAAAAAATATATACACAGATGACGTTTTTGTTCAGCAAAAGTTTTGATGAGGACTTTTCTTATATATCGACGACTTCCGCAATACCAAACGGGGAGGAAGAAATAGGGCTTGAATTTAAAGTAATTTTTATGTTTTTAACTTTGTGAATAATTTTTTATCGAATTAAAATTGTAACATAATTTGGAAAGACTCAGAAAACAGAAAGTTGGATTTTATAACTTTCTGATTATTTTATATATAACACAAACTAAATAAAGGAATGGATATCTCACAGAAAATATCTAATCTGTGATACAGTTGTGAGCGAGGGAAGTCTAGATTAGCATTCCTCATCATTGTCTTTTTGCGAAGGGCAGATGTTCTCATTTTCTTGGAAATCAAATTAGCTAATGTTTTCATACATTGATGTTACGTTACCAACTTTTTTCAACCCCGACGAGAAAATGGCTTTGCTATAAGTGTCAAGCATCTGTCTGTTTGTCTGTGTGTCTGTGACACTTTAGCGCTCAAATAGGCGACGGAATTGAATGCGATTTTCAGTACATGGTTTAAGAAGGTTCTTAGCCATGTTTAATTAATATCGGTTTAGTGTTTCGTAATTTATCAGCTTGACATGGAAACAATTCAGCCAAATTTTAGACTTAAGGTTTCATGAGTTGTCTCAGGGTTGTTATAATCTAGGTATATACCGGTAACCCGATATGTATTATCTTTCCAGTTGATTTGCTTTAATCTTTTATCACTGTGTCGTTGTAAATGATAGTAAAAGGTCAATTCCCCATTCAATCGATACAATATAGGGTCACCCTTTCCCATATGGAGTGGCAAAAACAAAGTTTCCCACGTTTAACCAGTAATTCAATATCTACTCCATTTTCATAGAAATTGCTTTTCATTAACATTTAATCCACCCTTTACTAAATTAACAAACTACATATACCTGACTACGACAAACTTTTGCCGCTAATCAACAATAAACTAATAACAATAAGATAAAGATAAAGTAAATAATAAGTAAAATAATAATTGTAGCCCATGATAAGACTCGATTCAGTTTATTTGTATTTTCCAAAATTTCTGCTCAAGCATAAAAGACTGTGAAGTTGTTGTCTTGTACCCAGTGACATTAAACTATTTGAAATACTAACCTATAAATTAGGTAACCTATATCTCAGGGATGCTAAGTAAACAGCATGCAGTACCTAACAGGCTAAGTAAACAGCATGCAGTATCTGACATGCTAAGAAAACAGCATGCAGTACCTAACAGACTGTGTAACCAGCATGCAGTAGCTAACAGGCTAAGTTAACAGCATGCAAGCCCTAACATGCTAAGTAAACAGCATGCAGTACCTAACAGGCTAAGTAAACAGCCACAAGGAGGTCGCAATATAAATAAAACATTGAACACTTACTTTATAGATACGAGTTTCAGATCACGCTTGTACTCCGCCCACTCAGCGACTCCATTTCACAAACCACGTATTTTCCCATGAAAAATCGTAAAAGAAATACCAGATATTTTACTGGTTCCCAACCGGTCCTCTATTTTTGCAGACTTTTGATAAATCGCTTTATATTAAAAGGCATGGAGAACTCCTGTTGTTAGCTCTGATTGACTTCAGACATGCTTTTGACGAAAAAAATAATAATTAAGTGCGAGTTTAACTCGCGCACGAAGAGTTCCTTACCACCGTACAATGGTAGGGATGGTGTGGAGTGAATAGTTTAGATTTTACATAGCAAAATGTTGTTTACAAAGATATTGGTGCGGCGACTTTCACATTCCATGCATGTAACCAGGTGCATTCATAAGTTTGTGTGTGGTATTAAAATAATTGTTGTATGGGAGCCCCCTCAAAATTTTATTTTATTCTGTTTTTTAGTATTTTTTGTTATAGCGGCAACAGAAATACATCATCTGTGAAAATTTCAACTGTCTAGTTATCACGGTTCATGAGGTACAGCCTGGTGACAGACGGACGGACGGACGGACAGCGCAAGCTTAGTAATAGGGTCCCATTTGGCACCCTTCGGATACGGAACCCTAAAAAGGAGCTTGTGATTAAAAGGGAATAGTGGTGTGTTTCTTACTTTTACCTTCTAATAACTAGTTATTTTACTGAAATATGTGGTTGATTTGAAAACATACACATGTCAACTCAATGGATAATTTAACAACTTTTAAAATTACAAAAATATTTGATCTGATTGACGTCAATTACGATACTTTTTTGGGTTCCGTACCCAACGGGTAAGAACGGAACCCTATTACTAAGACTTCGCTGTCCGTCCGTCTGTCACCAGGCTGTATCTCAAGAACCTAGCTAGCTAGAGAGTTGAAATTTTCACAGATTATGTATTTCTGTTGCCGCTTTAACAACAAATACTAAAAAACAGGATAAAAGAAATATTTAAAAGGGGGCTCCCATACAACAATTCTTTCAATACCACATACAAACTTATGGATGCACCTGGTTACGTACATGGAGTGTCGAAGTAACCGCACCAATAACTTTGTAAACAATATTTTGCTGTGTAAAATCCAAACTATTCACTCCACACCATCGCTTCCATTGAACGGTGGTACGGAACCCTTCGTGCGAGATTTAGACTCGTACTTGACCGGTTTTTATTAACTTCATGCTCATAAAACCGATTTTTCCTACATTTCTTAATTAATATTAAATAACTATCAGTCTCTTGAACGAACTCCCCGGCGCCATCAAATACAATCCATCAATTAACATTTTTAAAAGTCGTTTCAAAGAACACTATCTTTGTCTTCCAAGCTATACGTTAATATAAATTTGTATCTAACTATGTATAGATTATGTATTTATAGTATTTAGATATTTGTAAGAAGTTTATTATTTTTACTAACATATTTAATGTTGTGCACATATTTCTACCTACAGTTTCTTTTTATTCTCTCCATTCAAGGTTTGCTGGAAGAAATCTCTTGTTAGAGATAAGCTTGCTCTTTATACATGTTTTTTTTTATATATACAGTTTTGTGCAAAAAAGTATAATGATGTTGATAACGACGGCCTCTGTGGCGCAGCGGTTGTGGCTCTGCCTACCATGCGAGAGGTCCCGGGTTCGATCCCCGGCTGGGGGGGGTAATGAAAAAAAATAAATAAAAAAAATCAATCCCCAGGTCTTGGATGTTTATATGTGTGTGACGTCGCTGTTTCTGGTTACCACGACACAGGGTATCCTAGTGTGGGGCCAGAAGCAATGTATGTGCCTGTATGTAAATGTTTATGTTATGTTTTTTTTTTATGATGTTCAAAATATTTTGCTTGCTTTGGGGTTTAGAATTTTAGTAGTCAGTTGGGAACAAGTCACCAGTTTCCGTATTGGCTTCGATATATCGTATAAATTATTTATGGGTTTAATAAGCCGGATCATAGGAGGTTTATCCAGTTATCCCTCGTATTTATTTTACTTTTTTGGTCAGGATCTTTGTTTGTAGAACGAGAAGATGGATAATGATGGTATATTGAAAAGTGTCTTTCGGCCGTTATTTATTAAATTGATATAGGATTCGAATATTTATCGATTTATATCCTTATTTTATTGAAAGTTAGACGAGTAGCTTCACCTTTCATAATGTACCAGAATAACTCAGGGTAAAAGTGTTTGATACTTTCAACGAGTTTATAAAGAGTAAATCTTTTTTGAAGAAAATATTAAAACTTTTCATGTTTCTATATGTAAAAAGCGAGGTGAAAAACCAATAATGATGTGAATCATAAGTAGGGCATCGAACTCATATAGATGTCATTTTCCCTTTCATTAACCTTCTCATTTGCCACGCGCCACAGAAAACATTAGAAGTCATCTGCTGACCATGAATAAATTAAAAAACAGGTCAAGTGCAAGCCAAACTCGCCCACAAAGGGTTCTGTACCACCGTACAATGGTAGGGATGGTGTGGAGTGAATAGTTTGGTTTTTACATAGCAAAATGTTGATTACAAAGTTATTGGTGCGGCTACTTTCACACTCCATGTACGTAAGCAGGTGACTTCATAAGTGTGTATGTGGTATTGAAAGAACGGCAAATCAAATCAAATCAAATCAAATCAAATCAACGGACAGCGGAGGCTTAGTAATAGGGTCCGGTTTGGTACCCTTCGAGTACAGAACCCTAAAAAGTGGGCGTTTATAATAATACGAGTCACTCTTCCTTTTCAAGCTGTTTTTTCACATGTCAGTATTTGTACCCGAAGAGATTTTCAAAGGATAATTTTATGAGCTTTCTGCCTAGAACAACTTTTACAAAAACAGGCCTTCTATTAGTAAATTCGTCTTTTTATTTTTAGGTATCTATTGAAATCGTTTTTCATCGGTTTCCATGGGTTGCAAGTCAATTTCTTTTGAAAATCACACTGGGTACAATTAAGTTATTAGCTCTTATTTTTATTTGGCCTTTAAAGAGTTCATTGAGTACAATTTAGTGAAACAGAATATTTAATATGTTAATTATTTATTTGTCTTAATCAGTCTGAACAAACATTATAAACAAATATAGTCATTCAGCTAATCAGTGTTGTGAACTCACACAATTATACAATCTTTAATATTTATATTATGTTTCTCAAAAATAGTTTGAAATGTTCCCGTAACATCTGCGAAGATAGTATCCGAAAGTGGCTCATCCCTGGACAATTTTTACAAGAAATCCCATTACAAATCATTATATTAAAAATAAAACTATAAAGTGTCCAGTAAGTAAGTATGAAATTCCATTACATATCATAATATTTAAATATAAAACTATTTTTTTTCAAAGATAAGCTAAGGAGGTATTGGCAGTTAAGGGCCTTTAATAAAAAGGAGGTACCAAAGACGTGTCCAAATTGCCCGATGTAAAATGGCGGCAAACTCAGATCATTCATATTTCGTATTCTAACAGAAGAAAAAAATAATAAAATAAAATATTCACTATAAACATATATGGTTTTAATTTTGAGAAAAGCACTATACACGCTTCGACCATAAGTGCCATCCTGGCCTCGTATTATAGCCTGACCTCGCCTTTGGCTCGGCCGACTAAATCATACTCGTCCAGGATGGCTTACTTACTGGTCTCTGCAGTAATGTACTAATAATTCAGGGGTATTTTCTTATATCGAACCCGATAACGACGATGTGTTTCCTGGCTGTCCTTGTCCACGAGATCATCACCGGGACCGTCCACGGGATGGTCCATGACACCGGTCTGCTGGTGGTCTTCTGGTTCCTATCACAGCCACCATACCATTCCTTCCTCCTGTAGCGGTAGTATCGCCAGTTTCCACTTTTGATTTGGCAGAATCGGAATCTGATGACTTGTCTAAGTGTAGCGTGACAAGACTATAATTATCCCATATTCCCATACCTATTTAGAGGATAAGAATCTTCTTTAACATCCCATACAATAAAGATTGTCTGGGGTAGAAAAAAATTGTCTTGTTACGGATATTGTTCACTATATAATGCAATGTATGTCACATACACAAGGCAAACAATGGTAAATTAATTACGGTATATCACAGTGGCCATGCTTATGCAATAATAATAAAGACGGGCATCTTCCCCTACAAACACTGAATGACTTCATAAGTAGGAACTTAATTAATACTGAATTATGCAGAAGTTGAGTCAACCCTGTGAGATGAAAGAATTACCTTCAACCGGAGTGACCTTCAGGCCTATGTTATAGAGTGAGGTGTGATATGTGAAGTGTATCGGCATGAAAGCCCGGTTCACCGGGACCACACTGCTAAATTGCAGTGACTGACGTCTCGCAGGTAGATCAGGTTAGACAAGGACAGACGTCTCAACGGAGATGGCTACCGGTTGCCTGCCATAACCACCAAACTCTTGAACCCTGGGGAACGCGAGACACCTTGTTAAGATTTGATTTCTCCACCACATGGTTTGGTCACATTAGGTATTCCCCACTCAAAATATGAAATTAGGTTACATACCAAAGAATGGGATTTGTAGACAAATGTGGCAGCCTTCTGCCATATCAAATAAAATCAAATCAAATAATTTATTGCAAGTAGGCAAAATAATGCACTTTTACAAGTCAAACACTTACTTAAGAAATGGAAAAAAATAAATCAAATAAGATCAACTAAACTAATGAGTACATAACTGATTTGAGTTTGAAGAAGGAAATTTCTTCTTCAAGTGGTGAATCATGGCTGAATCTCGCACAGGAAAAGGAAACTCCATGAACTCTACCAGTGCTTCGGAAATACGGCCGTCAGTGGCGCTGGCCGTAAAGGCAGGCTGATGTCTCTATATCAAGACTAATAATGTACTCTGTGGATTATACCCTCCACGCAGCACACAGACACAGATAAACTTGGCGCGACCTGTGTCTACGGGTTAGTACGGTTTGCACCAAGAAACTCTACGGGGATGTATTTTTTCAATTTTCGTCATATATTTTTTTTTACACAATGTACGATACAAAAATTATCTAATCTAATGACAATATTATAACATCGTATGCATAAGTGCCAATTAGATGTCTCAAAATTCATAAATAAGAACAAAGACAAACTGTAATGAACATAACTTATGAAAAACCAGACTGGACCAGTCCCCCCAAACAGCACCCGTTCACGAGTATGACTTATGCACCAGCCATCAACCCCCTCGCTATATTTGAGGGCCATAGCAACCCGCCACACAGCCACTGCAAGAAAAGACATTTTAGTGAGCATGACCATAAACTCTGGTTTCTTGGTAACAAACTTGTATTCTACGTTAAAAACTAATAAATTGTTATGAGTCACCCTACAGAGCACTTTTGTACACTTAAATACTGGTAATAACCAGACTATTAACCTCTTGAATACCACCGGCGTTAGCTAACGCCACTTTTCCGTTATAGGTTTTGAATTTTATTAACATGGCACAAGGTTCAAAATCGCGACCCGTCCCAACTAAAAGTGAGGTTAATTATTATTAACATTATCATGGAGCTTGGGGCATTGATGCTATGCAGTTTTGCATATAACATAATCATTAATAGTGTAATAGGCTTTCTTTTGAGAAAGTCAAAGTCAAAGTCAAAGTACTTTATTACTGTAGATATTAACATATACTTAGCAAACGTCAATTTTGCCTGTTCTCTTTATTGGACCACTGTGGGAGAAGAAGGGCGTAGAAACTCCCACAGATTGATTTTTAGATCTCTTTTAAAAATAGGTTGTGCTTAACTATTACAAATATGAAAAATTTAATTATTATGATTAATAAGCAGGAATAAATAATCACAAAACAGCAAGACCTGAGTTGAGCTAGATAAACCCCATACAGTCCTGTCATTTAAGTAATCTTGAACATTGTAATATCCCTTTTTTGACAAAATCGCTTTAACATGCTTTTTAAATTGCTCAAATGGCAATTTCAAAATTTCCAGAGGTATCTTATTATAGTAGAGAATACACTGACCCTTGAAAAAATTGCTAACCTTCGCGGGTCTAAATCGGGGCGCACACAGTCTGTGATTATTTCTTAGGTTAACATTACAGCTATCGCTAATTTTGGAAAATGTTGTAAGGTTCTTGCGTACATACATTATATTTTCGAAAATAAATTGACTGGCTACTGTTAGTATGTCAATTTCTTTAAAAAGCTCTCTTAAGGAGTCTGTTCGTTTTAAATTATAAATTGCTCGAATAGCTCTTTTCTGTAAAATAAAAATAGTTTGAATATCCGCTGCTTTCCCCCACAACAAGATACCATAGGACATCTATGAAAGTAACTAAAATATACTAGCCTAGATGTAGCCACATCCGTGCTTTGTCTGATGTTCCTAACAGCGTAAGCCGCAGAACTTAATTTACCAGCCAATTTATCTATGTGGGGTCCCCACTGCAATTTGCTATCAATGGTTATTCCAAGAAACTTCGTATCATTTACTAATTCTAACGTGCTGTTGTCTAACACTAAACTGGTCTCAACTTGCCTGACATTTGGAAGTGAGAATTTGATACACTTGGTTTTACCAGCGTTTAAAAATAAGTTATTAACTGTGAACCAATTCAAGGTTAAAGACAATACACCATTAACATCATCAAAATCTGCTTTTTGTCTTTCAATTTTGAAGGCCATTGAAGTATCATCAGCAAATAACACTATATCAGTTAATTTCTCCACCATGAAAGGCAGATCGTTAATATATACCAGGATCAAGAAAGAACCTAATATGGAACCTTGTGGAACGCCAATTTTTACACCCGATCCATCAGATTTAACGCCGTTAACTTCTGCCTTTTGAATTCTATTGCTTAGGTATGATCTTAGTAGATCCAAGGCTTTATTTCGAACTCCGTAATGATTTAATTTAATTAATAGCGTATTAAGATCAAATCAATCAAACGCCTTCGAGAGGTCGCAAAAAACTCCAATAGCATCCTGTGCGGCCTCCCATGCAGAATAAATATGAGATATAAGGGTAACACCTGCATCCGTAGTCGATTTACCCCTAGTGAAACCGTATTGTTTGGCGTGGAGTTGTTTTGTACGGTTGAAGTGTGTGAGCATTTGATTGAGTATAATATTTTCAAATATTTTACTTTGTGTTGGAAGAACAGATATTGGTCTGAAATTTGAAGGATCACCCTTATCTCCCGATTAAATATACCTTACTGACGCTCGTGTTATTTTTTAATAAAGTCTCTGCTTCATATGGAGATGAATTTAGACGGTCTGTTGTGAGTAGGGGTACATTGGTGAAGAATGTTTCAAAAGCTCGAACAACATCATCGCTGGATTGAACAACATCATCACCTATCTTTAGGCAGAAATCATTGTCCCTTGGTATAACTTTGCCAGTTTTACGGTTTATTATTTGCCAAACTGTTTTCATTCTATGATTTGAATTTTGAATTTTTCTATTAATGTGTAAAGTTTTTGCAGTCCTACAAACCAACTTGAAAGTTTTGGAATATTTTTTAACATAGTCATAAAATTTTCGATGAAAGTTATAGTTAATATAGTATAATTAATGACCAGGATCGCATGAACATCAATGTCAGAAGGGGTGGCTTCACTAAGGATAATATAAGCATTAACTGTGACAGTGGCCCTATTGGGATGCCACCTTTCTTTGACAAAACAGCTGACGCAATCTTACATTATAACACTAATGAGTCGCTGAACTCGGTGCGAGAGTTGAATGACCTCGGCGCCCGAGACTATGCTACTGTCGCTAAGCGAGCGGACGGACGCGTGGAGGCCCACCGAGATACCGCGGTTTCGACATGCGCAAACACAAATCCGTGCGCTGAGGCCTCCCTGCAGCATGACACGAGTAAGCGGGTTGATGCGTCATCGTCACAGCAGCGCGCACAAACTATAGAGACGATTGAAGGCGAAGGCGCGCAACCAAATAATGAGTGGATACTTGTGTAAAGTAAACGCAAAAAGACCAAGGAGAAGTTTATAGGTCAAAAGGGTAAGGCAGCAGTATTACCCGAATGCAAATTCCGGGCTGCCGATACACAAATACCTATCTTCATCTACAATGTAAATAAGGAGACATGCGAAAAAGACATTGCCGATTATGTCAACGCTCAGACACAAATTGTAGTGCGTCCAGAAAAGGTGACCACGAAGCTTGAAAAAAAGTACAACTCTTTTAAAATGTACATACCCAAAAATACACTTTGGCAAGAAGATCTATTTTTTAGGAGATACTTTATGTTTAAACCACGGTTGAATAATAATACCAAGCCATCTAATACAATATCATCTTAAAAATGGACAGCAAAATAATGGATACTTGTCAGCTAGTCAGCTTTAATAGTCAGAATATAAAAAGATCCACTCAGGACATACAAAGACTATGCAAAACTGCAGATATATTAGCCCTTCAAGAAACTTGGCTTTTACCCCATGATATTCCTCTTTTGGGGGATATTGACAAGGACTTCGGTTATACAGGGAAATCAGCAGTTGACACATCGAAGGGTATTTTAAAAGGACGTCCGTTCGGTGGTGTAGCATTATTGTGGAGAAAGAGCCTTTTTCAATATGTGTCAGTGGTTGAATGTGACAATCAGAGAATCACAGCTATCAAGATACAACAATGTAATCGCCCTATACTAGTTGTTTGTGTGTACATGCCTACAGACTGCTCTGAGAATTTGACGGAGTTCACTAACTGTTTCAGTGCTAACAGTGCTATGGTGGAAAGTTCCAATATAGAATCTGTTTATATACTTGGTGATTTTAACGCACATCCTAACGAACCTTTCTACCACGAACTTACTAGTTTTTGCTCGGAACAGGAATGGTGTTGTGTAGATTCGGAATTACTTAAGTCAGATACCTACACTTATGTAAGTAAATCGCACCCCGACTGCAGAAGGTGGCTAGACCACGTTGTTGTAACGGATTCAGCCCGACAGACAATCTCTGAGTCATCAGTTATAGAGGATGTGTACTGGTCAGATCATTTGCCCTTATCAATAAAATGTAATTTGAACTTAGTCCTAAGATACATAATAAGGATAAAACAATACCAAATAAAGTAAAATGGGGGGTAAGGACACTGGAACAAATTAGTAAGTACAGTAAATATTGTAACAATAAACTTCGTTTGATAGATTTTCCAGTACAGTTTCAAAATTGTTGTAATAAACAGTGTGATAAACTAGATCATAGATCTATCATAGACGGTCTTTACAGCAGTATTATAGATTCTATAAGGGAGGCATCAATAATTAGTTATCTTCCAAAAATCATAAAAAACAAATTACAGGGTGGAATAAACATGTCAGTACTGCTCATGGGATGGCCCGCGAAAAATTTCAGTTGTGGATTTTACATGGAAGACCTAGACAGGGGGAAGTTTTTGATGATATGAACCTAAGCCGTAAATTATTCAGATCTAAGCTTAAATGGTGTCAGAACAACCAGGAACAAATTAAAATGGATATACCAGTCGAGCACCATTCTAAAAAGAATTTTCGTGATTTTTGGAAGAAGACAAATAAGTTAACTCCTAAACCTACACAACCAGTAAGTGTTGATGGGGTCAGTGACCCCAAACAGATTGCTGACTTGTTTATGAGTCATTTTTGTGTTAAATCTCAGCTGCAGCCGGTGCAGACTGTGCTGGATGCTAGGGACCATCATGTTCCGGAAATAACCACAACATTCAAAGCCAAAGAAATAGCTATGAGCATTCGTAAAATGGTCAGAGGAAAATCGCCGGGACATGATGGTCTAAGCATCGAGCACCTGCAATGTGCTGGGGTTCATCTACCTAGGGTTCTTGCTATGTTATTTAATTTATGCGTAGTTCATTCATACCTTCCACAGAATCTCATGAGAACAATAGTTGTCCCTATTATAAAAAATAAAACAGGTGATATTTCGAGCAAGCAAAATTATAGACCAATTTCTTTAGCAACTGTTATAGCAAAGGTTTTTGATAGTGTGCTTAATTTTCAGTTTCAAAAGTATCTTCATCTAAATGACGCTGGTTCGGGTTTCGACCAGGACTGTCTACTGAAAGTGCGATTCTGAGTCTTAAGCACACTGTCAGATACTACACGGATAGGAAAACACCTGTTTATGCATGCTTCTTGGATTTATCAAAAGCTTTTGATCTCGTGTCTTATGAGGTTCTGTGGAAGAAAGTGAATGAAACTGGACTACCTTGTGAACTTACCAGTATTTTTAAATACTGGTATGCAAACCAGACGAATTGTGTTAGGTGGGCCAACAAGCTTTCGGACACATATAGGTTGGAGTGCGGGGTGAGACAGGGGGGGTTGACCTCGCCGTCGCTCTTCAAGTCAGTGACTACGATGTAGTCACTGACTTTCTTTAAATTTAAAACTTCATTGAATTCTGTCTGAATAATGTTGATGAAGTCTGAGTAGATTTTGTTTGGGTTCTGTTCATTAAAACCCGGTACTGGCAAATTAATATCTAAGTTTTTCGTATATGTCTCTAGTCTATGGGATGTAATAGGCCTATAAAATGATAGACCAGTCTTATCCTTAATAGCAATTGGGAATGAAACTGTTTGACCACTGTGATCGGAAGGTAAGCAGTTAATTACACTTTTACTTGTGAATGCACAGTCACAAAAAACGTTATCTAAGCAAGTTTGGCTGGTAAGTGTAAATCTAGTTGGCTCTAAAAATACATGACATAAGTTAAACGATTTGAATAAAGTTATTAATCGTTGTTTCATTGTTGTTCCTACAAGCAAATCTACATTAAGATCGCCACAAATAATTAACTTTTTTCTGTTATTACAAAGTTTAGAGAGGGCTTCCTCCATAATTTTCTCAAATATTTCGAAATTGCCATGGCCTTTTTCATCTCTCGGTGGCCTGTAGACACAAACAATAATATGGCTATCCAACTCAACAAAGGATACCTCTATTTGTCTTTCAACAGTAAGTGCAAGAATATCTTTGCGTTGTTTCACCTTAATATTATTTTTCACTAAGATTAAAGAACCACCTCTATCAGCAGTCTTTCTATTGTAACAACTGACAATTTTGTAATTATTTATGTTAAAAGACATCATATTTTCCTTCAACCAGTGTTCTGTAACACAAATAATATCAATGTCAGAATTTTTTATAAATAATTCTAATACAAGTTCTTTTCCAAGTAGCCCCTGGATGTTTTGATGGGCAATATTTAACTGGGGCTTACACTTTTTCATATTTAGTGGCTCTTGTATGCTAGAGATTTCCTCTATTGTCTTATGAACTAATTTAAATTACTTGGAACATATTCCAACGTTGCATGCAAAATTAGATTGAGATTAGCCTTAATAATTGTTTTAAACCTGTGCATGGGCAATTGATCAATTCCCCCTGGTAACTTATTAGAAAGGGGAAAAAGTTTCCCATAAATGAATCATTAAACTTATGCAACCGAAATCTAGGTACATTCAGTTTTTTTTTATTTCTAGTGTTGAAATTATGTACATCGCAATTTTCGACAAAGGTGTTAACCTTTTTTTTTCGAACGTACAATAAGTTTTCATATATGTATTGACAAGCCACTGCAAGAATATTGATCTCCTTAAATCGTTCCCGAAGAGAATCGCGGGATTTCATATTATATTTGGAACGAAGTGCTCTCTTCTGTAGCACAAATGCCGATTGTATATCTGCGGCTTTACCCAACAACAGAATGCCATATGACATAATGCTGTGAAAGAAACTGAAATATACTAATCTTGCAATGGCTTCATCAGTAAACTGTCTAATTTTCCGTACAGCAAAAGCTGCAGAGCTCAATCTTCCAGCTATATACGATGTATGAGGACCCCATTGTAATTGTGAATCTAGATGAACACCCAAGAATTTAGTCGACTATACCAGGTCTAAAGGCTCGTCATTAATTAAAATACTTAAAGTGGGATCCCTATTGATATTGGGTAGCGAGAATTTCACACATTTGTTTTTTTTAGACTTTCACACTAAATTATTGGTAGTAAACCACTTAAGAACTAGCGTGATTGCTTTGTTAATATCGTCAAAATTGTTCCGGGTTCCGTCAATCTTAAAAATAAGTGAATTATTAACAGCAAACTAAACAATATCACATAAGTTTTTAACAAAAAGGCAAGATCGTTAATATACAGCAAAAACAAAAATGGGCCCACCCATTGAGATGAGAGATCCAGATGATCTCTTTCCATTCACATTAACTTTCTGGATTCTATTACCAAGATTAGAGAAGACAAGTTTGAGAGCTTTCCCCTGAACTCCGTACTGCTGTAATTCACAAATTAACGTTTCGTGACTATCTCAATCAAATGCTTTGGAAAGGTCACAGAAGACACCAATTACATCTTGTGACCTCTCCCAAGCCTCAAAGATATGCTTTAAGAACCCCATCCCAGCAACTGTATTGGAACGCCCTTTAGTGAAGCCATATTGCTCACTATGGAACAGTCGGTTAATATTAAAATGGGTCAATAACTGGCTTAAGATAATTTTTTTCAAATATTTTACTTAGAGCGGGGCGTATTGATATTGGTCTGTAGTTAGTCGGATCACTTTTATTGCCGGAATTATATAAAGGAACAAGTTTAAAAACTCCTTCATCATCACACTTATTAAAAATTATAACTAGGCATGGAGCAATTTAATCAATAATACAAGTATAAATTTTTATTGATATTCCCCGAAGGTCCTCGGTGGTTTTTAATATTAAGCAATTTAAATGTCTTAACAATAACGTAAGCCAGGAAAACCCACAGGATTCTGAATGCCTTAGCTACTGATTTAGACTCTGTTACAGCATACAAATAATTTGGGATAAGGAGTTTATGAGATTTTTCTAAGTCTAATGTTTTGATTGGTTTTATAGCATGGACCTCCAACAAGCATTTATGTAAATTTGCTGAAGTTTTTTTAGCGCATTTTTCAAATGTTTCTGAACCCGTCTCTGAATGGGCGCGTTCCAATATATTATGTATTCTCAAATGCATTCTATTATTACGCGTTCGAGTTAACAGAAGCACATGATTTTGTGCGTTACATAAATCATTATGTGTTGCTGTAGCTACAGAAATACATAGAAATACACATTCTGTGAAAAAATCAACTCTCTCCCTATTACGGTTCATTAGATACCCTGCTGACGGACGGACGGACAAACAGACGGATGGAGGCTTAGTAATAGGGTCCCGTTTGGCAACCTTCGGGTACGAAACCTTAAAAACGTAAATTATGGGAAAATTTCATTTGTAGGCGCAAAATTTGAATGTGCCTATTTAAAAGGGCACAATGTTGTTCTCAAAATGAACGGAAAAAATGGCTATTGTAAAAATCAGTTGTGTTAGATTTCTGATGTGTAGTGAGCAAAATAAACCATGAGCACTCTATTTATTAAAAATATGTTCATTGTTTCACTAACAACTTTCTGTTTGAATAGAGCTATTGTTAATTAAATTCCGTGTTGACCTATCGCAAGCGGAAAAGTGAAATGTGCAGACGAAAGTTGATTTATAAATCCTGCAATGCTAGGGATGCTGTTGAATTTTAGTGTAACTTAAATATAATGATTTATATATATTTTAGTTCAAAACTATTTTAACAATACGAGTTTTTTTTCTTTTACAAGATTTTCAACCGCGTACTACTTATATATAATCTTACATATCTGTGGAGATAGTAATGGCGAAGAAAGCAGTTTATTGAGCAGTTGATTAACAGTCCATAGTGCCAACCGATTGATGGAAAAACCACACCGAGATCTCTTGTGCAGAATTGCTACTGCAATTGCACAAAGAGGTAGTTGGGTAAAACATGAATTCAGACTACGGTTAAAACTCAACTTAAACTATGAGTCCGTATTTTAATATGCTTGCTTACCGTATAACTCTGAATAGACGTCAAAACAAAGGAACTTGACGCTTTACAGATACTCGGAAAGGAACATCGATAAAGGCGAATGAAACCTTCCATAATACATGAATAAATATGGTTATATCTTTCAAGAGGCAAGGCCGGCGTAAGATGTGCTTTTCAAAGCACCACTACGGAGTTGGTACGACTAGCAAGGGTCGATGAACTATCACTTCAGGACGGGACTTCCAAGAACTAAGAGGAAATCACGAACATGAGACTTCGAATAAATACGCGCATGAAGCTAGTGAACCTTATGTACCCTTGTACATAAGGTTACAAAGATCACTTTAGTCGCTTATTTTTTGACTCGACAAATGTTGGGGCTTACGAGCTATATTGCTACTTTTCGTCTTGAGTTACTTTAGCAAAGATCGTAGCGCCCTCAGCCGGACGCAAAATGACCAGTAGATTTGTACTGGCATAGTGTATCAAGAGCACTTAGAATTGAGTGCTACCCGATTTGGGAAATCACGTTAAGGCGCCCGTTCTGTCGAATGTGTGGTCGCTACGGTATTTACTTTGACTAGTAGGAGTTAAAGTGTCCTGTGGTTCGATTCAAGTACGAGCCATTTTGATCTTTTAGTATTGCCAGAAGGATTCATGGGAAAGCCTTAAACAAATTAAGAGTAATAATATAATTTAGAAGTTCAAACAACAAACTTTCTATTAAATTTCAAAGATGTATTTAAATAGGCACAAAACAATTGAGCAAACAGCCTTTGGTTTGTATGTTATATGCGACATTATTTTATATTTTGTTAAGGGTTAAGATGTACACGAATGAGTTATTTATTTCGTTCTTAAGGTGGTCCGGTCTTTGTCGTCATTGCCACTAAACTTGCTACCGGTATTCGGACCCAGTAGCAGTACTAGTGTATTTCTGATATCAATCGCAATTCCATGCAAATTGACAAATCGACCAATTAAATCGCTGGAAAAGATTGCTATTGTAATGTTATCATGTTCTGATTGACCTAAATTTTAAATTTGTCAGATATTGCAAATTATATCTGAAAAACAAAATAAAGCTACTGGTCCCTATAGACATTAAAGGTCGCTCTCTTGTTGGCAAATAATTGAACACTAAGGTAATAGAAAACTAGAAAATCCCGTTACGACTCAAGCTATTACGGTACCCTCGGACGGGCCTAAGTGTATTACCAGCTATTTGGGGTGGCATTGAGACGAGCTCATCAGTGGCCTCATCACCCTTGTGGGAGGATACCAAATAAGAACCTACCTAGTAACGAGGTATTGATATGATACTAGAGGACGAATACACTGAATGCTCAAATTAAGTGCAGCTTAATCATTACACTGAGACGCTTCCATTTCCTGAGCGACAGACACCGTCAATGGATACTTTGAGTTGATGAGTTTGCATGCATCTGGGCCTAGGCATTTTACAGCCTACTTAAAGTAAATATTGGTGCACTATA
This sequence comes from Argyresthia goedartella, assembly GCA_949825045.1. Taxonomy (NCBI): domain Eukaryota; kingdom Metazoa; phylum Arthropoda; class Insecta; order Lepidoptera; family Argyresthiidae; genus Argyresthia; species Argyresthia goedartella. The sequence goes on from OX463810.1 coordinate 22,992,804, forward strand.
AACTGAATAAACGTGATTGACACTTAATAACAAGACATTTCAAAAATGAAATCTCAACTACTAAAATATTCGACTAAACTACTCATCTAGTCGAATCGTTAGACGCATTTTACTGCCAGGTGGCAGCAGGTAACTGAAAAAACAGGTTCCTAGTAGACGATTGATAAGAAAAATAAATAAATTCGTACAAAGTATTTTTTCTTTCCGGAATGTTAACAAAAAAATCTAAGGCAGTTATGCTGCAAGTGTGTTTAAATATATCTCTGATATTTCAGCTAAATACCAAAGGCATAACAATCTAGGGAAGTAACAGAATTCTTAGAAAAAACTTAGTCAAAACTTAGTTAGTTAAAAAGCTTTTTAGAGTTTTGTGCTATTCAACTAGGGGCGATTGCTCATTGGCCAGATATATAGGCAGATAACTGTCTTGGCATTCCATTTACGTTAATAATGTAAAATTCCTCAGATAAATTCTATCTGGCTTGAGAAATATCGCCACTCAACTCACCTAATGGTTGACAGTTACCCTGAAGAGCCTCTCACACTTGAGTTTCATTCTGTTTATGACCAACCAAAGCGCGTTTCTCTTTCATTTCCTTCTCAACTTTCTCATTCTATTCCTACTCCATTTTCTCTTTCTTTTCATTTACCATTTTCTCTGTCTCTTCCATTTTTTTGTAAAAGGCGGATTTCGTATAGGAATGATCTGAGAGATGCATCGATCTGGATGCGTGGAGAAATAAAATCTGAACAGCTTATTTTTCATTTTTGTCTTGCGAAATTCGTCGTCGCGTTATAATTTCTTTACGGTGGATCTGCACCAAACCAGATTCGAATCATGTAGTAAAGTGAATTAAAGTGTATTTGTTTATGCAAATGCCTTCTTTTGTTATGTGTAACTGACCTTGTAGGGTTTTTTGTACACTAACCGCTGTACCCTAAAATGAGACACCAAATTCAGACAAGGTTTGGAAATTCAAGTGATATCCTTCTCATGTTTTAAAGGTCCCGAAATTGCACTCAAGTAATATCTTGTGATAGATAGTGATAGTCCAGCCTTGCAAACGACTTATGTATTGGACTTGATTTCCAATTTTGTTTAAAGGAATAACCACTAAAATTGTTATTTTAAATTTTTTGAGAACATGCTATCTTTTTCTTCAATTAAGTTTTTTGACAACATTCTATCTGATCTATGTTTTTATACGCTCCATAGAGTCCTTTGTTTTGGCTTTGCTGGACCCTTGGGATGAAAAAAGTCAAATTCAAAATCTATTTTGAAGCTTAGAATATTGGAACCAGAGGTTTCCTCAGACTTGAAAAAACCAAAAGAATGGTCTTGCTCTACAACTTTCTGAAGAGAGAACAACTAAAAGGTCAGATACTCGGGTCCAGCTGACCCGGGTCACCTTGAAGAATACTTCAATATAGTCTTCTCACTCACCCTTTCTGGGGCTTGGGGAATCGGGTTCAGGTCAATGGACCTCTTCCCGAAGCATCGCCTCTGTCCATTCCTATGGACAGTTCATCGAGTGGCCTTTACGGGCAGTGGAAGAATCCTTGAAGAACAGAAACTTTCTTGAAGAAGTCTCTCAATCTCTCTCTCTCTCTCTCTCTCTCTCTCTCTCTCTCTCTCTCTCTCTCTATCTCACTCAAGAAGTACAGTGTGCATCTACGAAACTAAGTGTTGTATCTGTTGCATCTACGAAACTAAGTGACCTCATATGCTGCGCCCTGACCACCGCCACAGGGCCTGACCACCGGTACATGGCCCTGACTACCGACGCCGACGCCACCCCACGAGGCGGATCGTCCGCTGACGTTATTACCCACCGGATCGGCACATCACCGACCTTCAGGACACCCAGGGGTCAGTCTCTAGTCTTTATGTATATTTATTTAGGCACGTAAGTTAAAAATAAAAAAAGAACTTACTCTATTCTCTTCATTCATTTCTTTAGGAACTACTCTCAAAATTAATTGTATTGGGCTTCCTTAACAGGGGGCTATTCACCCCAACCCAACGTAACGCTTTTGTGCTCGATACGTTTTTTTTTACGCAGTTATTCTCCTCTCTAAATTCTAAAACTCTCACTAGTGACATAATCTGGTCTCTTTGGCTAACTCTTTGGATCTGGGTAAATTTTTTCTCTTTCTTGATTGCTACTTATAGGTAGGTATTACCGCGTATATAGTTATTACTTCATAGGTAGGTAGGTACCTTACTTCAGAGCAATGACTTGTCCCTTGAAGGTAGTTGAACAAAGCGGAACTCGAATATATTTGGAAACACCTGTCGATTCAAGCATCAACTTCAAAAAGTATATATATACCTCTTATTTGAGACAATCCTGCATAAAACTTAAAACATAGCTCTTGTATATTTTTTCTTAAAAACTATCTTTATCTTTCCTTACTTGTATAAAGTGTCAATTGTTCTATAATTCAAATAGGCTTTTTAGCCATTTAAATATAATTTTAACTTAATTTCTTGTAGTTGGACCTAACTAACCAACAACAGATCTAGTCTCTTGATTACTAGAAAACTATCTAGATTTTGCTTCTAGTATTCCCTCACTTAAGGAATTACCTAGGCGTCTCTACTATAAATCTTTGTGTTTACTTCCACAAAAACTTGACTCTGTTACTTTGAATAGCCTGGTTCATGGTGGTTTGTTAGGAATAGTCCCCTGAAGATCATGACAACTTTTATGTAAATAACTACGTTAATAATTAATTAAGAATTTATTGTTAAACACTGGTAATACCAAGGGTATCAAATTCTCACTTCCAAATGTGATAGACCCTGTAAATGATACAAAGTTTCTTGTAATAACCAGAGATAGTAAATTGCAGTGGGAACCCCACATAGATAAATTAGCTGGTAAGTTAAGTTCTGCGGCTACATCTAGGCTGGTATATTTTAAATACTTTCATAGTGTCATGTCCTATGGTATCTTGTTGTGGGGGATAGCAGCGGGTATTCAAACTATTTTTATTTTACAGAAAAGAGCAATTTATAATTTAAAATGAACAGACTACAGAGAATTTTTTTAAAAATTGACATACTAACTGTAGCTAGTCAATTTATTTTCTAAAATATAATATATGTACTGTAAGGTTCGATATTTGTTTATGAGATTATATTGTATACGGGCCTCTTTAGAGAGGGTGTCACTTTGACACTGTTACTTATTTTGTAGTTTTAAAAAGAAAGAGGCTTGGATGTGAGAAGTCAATGTGACACACTTCACCTTAGGCTTCGGGCAGCGACTGAGCTAAATTATAGTGAGGATTAGCGTAATGGCTATCGAGCCAGTTATGGATCTCTTTTATACAAAGTGTAAATAACTATAAACCAAATAAAAACAGAACAGTCTAAACTAAACAATCTTTATCTTTATAAAGTAGGCAGTGATCGTATAGTGGTTACGAGTACTACATTGGCGGAGGCGCCAAACGAACCGGAAAAGTAGGAAGACTGCTTCAGAAGGAAGGTGACGTCATAAGAAGTGGCGTAATAGAAGAGGATAGTGATCGTCGATCCAGACCTTGAAGAATCGAGGAAGGATCGAAAGTGCATTGAAGGGAAGTGTGTTTCTGTACTAAAGTTTTTTATTTAGGAATTACCTCGACCTGCCAAGCGAGTGAAGAATCGAATAGGAAAATATTGTGGGAAGATTTTTATAGCGGCGGAAATTTTGTGAAAAATTTTATGAAATTATTTCATGATGGAGGATTTGTCAACTTGTTTTTCGGGGAGTCCTCAGGAGCCCTTTGAAGACTTTTTAGAAGACTTCAGAGATGCTGCATCGAGAAATAAATTTATATCGTCGGAGGAATTAAAATTATTATTCCCTTCGTATTTAAAAGGTGGAGCCTTATATTTTTTTAGGGAAATTAGGGGCAGTGCCCAGACATTTGACGAGGTGGTGAATAAATTTAATGAGGAATTTGGAAGCACAGACTTTGCAGAGAAGTTCTACAATGCCAAGCAAGAGAAAAGAAGTTTGTTGGACTACTTCCATTATTTAGGGGACCTGGAGAGGAAGGCTAGAGTTACCAAAGATGACATTTTTATAACGCAATTTTTAAGAGGATTGCAAAACCATCTTAGAAATAAATTAATGTTGAGTCATTTCGTAGATAAGAAGGCGCTAAGGGCGGTACTGGTACAGATGGAGAAATTGAGTCCGGGAACTGATGATAATGTGAATGTGTTTAGGAACCCGGCAACTTTTGGACCGAATATGGCCCATATCAATAGAGGGGGGGGAGACAGTGGTCAGGAACCACATATTAGACCTAGTACTAATAATTATAATTTGCGTCCTAGGCAAGCGGGTTTTACAACGCGTCGTCGCTAGAGGCCGATAGCGGTGACCAGGCAGACCTGTGGAATGAGGGCCTCAGACGAGCTCAGCAGAAGCGAAACGACCAATGGGGAAGATCGTCGCAGTCGAGGCGGATCAGCAGGTCAGACCATTAGTTTTATTGACTTCTTCTAATGTAAACGTGGTAGCTCTTTTAGATACAGGCGCTCCAGCTTCAAGCATCAGCCCAGCCGTTGCAGATCAAGTGGGTGCGAGATGTGTGCAAGAAGAAAAAAGACGGGTTAAGGCGGTAAATGGAAGTTTGCTGCAAATTGTGGGGAAATGTGTTATAGATTTTAGTTTGGACAATTTTAGCTTTTCACAGGAATTTTTAGTAATAACTGATTTAAATTGTAGCATTATTTTGGGGGTGGATTTTTTTAATAAAGAACGGTATGAATATTGATTTTGTTCATTGGTGTATGTGTTTTTTCCAGGGAAAAATACCGTTTTTCAATAATTTCCATACGAAACAAAACACGACGCCGGTAAAACGAAATGTCATGTGGTTCTAGAAGGAAACAAGTGAACTTCGGGGAAACCACGGTTATCGAGGATCGTGACGTGATAAATTCTATCGACTTCCAGGAGTTAAGAAAGGGCGATTACGTTTATTTCTCGGGGTTATCGGATTCGTGCGAATTTGCGTTTGGGGTAGAAGATAAACGGTTTATCGTAAATGAGGATTTATGTGAGAATGATAAGCGGGTATTATTGGCGTTGTTGGATAGGAATGCGGATAGATTTGCGTTTGCAACTGACCAGTTAGGTAGGTCGGAGATAGTGTCGGTCGATATTAAGACTTATGATGAAGAGCCGGTTCATTGTCACCCGTATCGCGTTTCGCCGGTGCAACGGGAAATTATTGAGGCTCGCGGAGATGTTGAAACTAGGTGTTATTAGGAAATCCACTATTTCTTATGCTGCGCCCGTTGTGTTAATTAAAAAGCCCGATGATTCATGGAGGTTTTGTATAGATTATCGGAAATTAAATAAGAAAATTTGTAGGGATAATTATCCTATTCCGCGGATAGAAGACATTGTCGATAGTTTCGCCGGGGCCAAGTATTTTGCGGAGTTAGATCTCAATTCAGGTTATTGTCAGACGGCTATTACGGAAGGTAGGCATAAAACGGCTTTCGTCACGACCACGGGTATTTATGAATTTAATGTTGTTCCGTTCGGTTTGGCAACGAGTCAAGCGGTTTACCAACGGATGATGGATAAAGTTTTAGCGGATTTAAGTTTTAAAGGGGTTATGGTTTACGTAGACAATGTAATTGTGTATGGTAGAACGTTCGAGGAGTTTACCGATACGTTGCAGAAAGTTTTTGGGCGGTTTAGAGAAGCGAACTTGACCTTCAAGCCATCCAAATGTAAATTCGGTTTTTGCGAGATTGAGATGCTAGGTTATCTAATCTCGAATGAAGGAGTAAAACCTAGTGAGAAAAAGCTGAAGGCTATGCAACAGGTTCCAACTCCCACATCTACGAAGGATGTGAAACAATTATTAGGTTTATTTTCTTATTATAGAAAATTTGTATCGAATTTTGCGAGAATATCGTTACCTCTCACTAAATTATTGAAAAAGGGGTTAAAGTTTCAATGGAATGAAGAATTGCAGAATTCGTTCGAGTATATTAAGAAGGTTATGTGTAGTGCGCCAATACTTTCCTATTATTCAGGGGATAAGTCTGTTACTGCGAGAGTTTATGTGGATGCGTCTAACGAGGCGTTAGGTGCAGTATTGATGCAGGGCGTTGAAAAAATTAGTCCGGTTGCCTATGCGTCTAGGAAGTTAACGGATGCGGAGAAAAAATATAGTACGACGGAGAAAGAGTGTCTGGGGTTAGTATGGGCGTTAAGGCACTATAGGCATTATCTTTGGGGATAGTATTTTCAGGTTATTACAGACCATAGCGCGTTATGTTGGTTATAGTCGAAAAAAGATATGTCTGGTAGGTTGGCGCGATGGGCGTTAGCGAAACAAGAATGGGATTTCGAGATAGTTCATTGCTCGGGGAAAAGCAATGTTGTGGCAGATTTTTTGAGTAGGAATCCACTAATGGAAGAAGGGAAACGGGAAACAGAAGCACCTCAGTCTTCCTCTCGTTCTGAACCTGATGATGATGGTTTGGAAGTTTTTAGTATTAATGTAGAGTCGTTACAGGCGGATCAATAGAACGATTCATTTTGTAGTATTTGTAGTATATATAGATGGTTAACGCGGTTGAGCGAACGTCCGGAGGCGTGGCGTAGCGGTTTTTGTTTGAGAAATAATTTATTATATAAAAGCGTACGTAGAGATGGAGAAATTAGGGAGGTATTAGTATTGCCTAGTTCTTTGTTTCAAAATGTAATGAACGAATTACATGATGAGGCGTGGACAGGAGGTCATTTGGGTCTCGCAAAGACGTTAAAGAGGTTTCGGTCGAAATATTTCATGCCGAAAGCCGATAAGGAGATAGAGCGTTATATAGCTTCGTGCGTGCCGTGTCAAGAAAGGAAATTAGTTAAAAGCGTAGCAGATTTGATGCCGTAATCGGGTCTCGGATATTTTTGAGAAGGTAGGAATCGACGTGTTAGGAGCGTTTCCACGTTCGTCGAGAAATAACCGTTTTATTATAGTCGCGGTAGAATATGCATCGCGGTTTGCGATATATAAGGCGTTACCTAGGGTTACATCGGAAGATGTAGTGCGGTTTTTAGTTGAGGAAGTTTTCTGTAGGTTCGGGCCGATTAGGGAAATTATTTCTAATAGAGGAACAGTTTTTACGGCGGGAATTGTTAAAGAAACGGTAGAGCACTTTGGGGCTAAAATGATACATACAAGTTCGTTTCACCCACAGAGTAACGGTTTGGTAGAGCGAATGAATAGAACATTAACTTCGATGTTATCAAAATATTTAGGTAGTAATCAAAGGCAATGGTGCTCGGTTTTACCTTTGGTAGTACATGCGTATAACACTAGCGAGCAGGCGTCAACGAAAGTGTCGCCATATAATATTATATTTGGTAGGGAACCGTGCTCAGTGGTGGACCGATCATTTGGATTAAACGCAGTTCGTTTAGACGAAACGATAGATGAAAGGGTAAATCGTATGGGTAGGCTGCTGACTAAGGCGTTAGGAAATATTGCGAACGCACAGCGTGTACAAAAGAGGTATTACGATATGAGATCAAAACCCAGATCGTCCCGGGTGAATGACTTAGTTTTGTTATACGTACCAAGGCGGATAACGGGAAGATGCATGAAGTTGGCACGTCTTATCAAGGACCATACAAGGTCATTGAGATCGTTGGGAGGTCTAATGTGCTGATTCGTCGTCTGAACTCACGGTCACGGGGCGTTATTGTTAACACAAATCGTTTAAAACGCTTTGTGCTGCGTTGAGGAGTTCGTCTGATATTAAATAATTATACATTAGGAGTATAATATAATTTTATCCCAGTTGATGGTTTGTGGTTTGTTTTGTTGTTTGTTTGGTTAAGTTAGTGTTAAGCCGCGAATAATTGTATGATGGGATCATAGGGTGTTATAATTTAAGTTTTTTTAAGGTGCATAGCCTACACCTTAAGTGTAGTTTGGTTTTGTTATTTAATGTTTAATTGAGAAGGTTAAATGGGATGGTTGGACAGATAAGGATTAGGGTTGTCATTTTAGGACTTTGAGATAGGGTTGTCATTTTAGATTTTAGACTTTGAGTTAGGTTTGCCACTTTGAAATATTTTTTTTTCCGTTGGTTTTTTTTTAACGGAGGGGGTAGTGATTGTAAGGTTCTATATTTGTTTATGCGATTATATTGTATACGGGACTCTTTAGAGTGGGTGTCACTTTGACACTGTTACTTATTTTGTAGTTTTAAAAAGAAAGAGGCTTGGATGTGAGAAGTCAATGTGACACACTTCACCTTAGGCTTCGGCCAGCGACTGAGCTAAATTATAGTGAGGATTAGCGTAATGGCTATCGAGCCAGTTGTGGATCCCTTTTATACAAAGTGTAAATAACTATAAACCAAATAAAAACAGAACAGTCTAAACTAAACAGTCTTCATCTTTATAAAGTAGGCAGTGATCGTATAGTGGTTAGGAGTACTACAGTACGCAAGAACTTAGCGATAGCTGTAATATTTACCTAGGAAATAATCACAGACTAGTTGCGCCTCGGTTTAGACTCGCAAAGCTTAGCAATTCTTTCCAGGGACAGTGCATTCTATACTAAAATAAGATACCCTGGAGATTTTGTAATGGGAAAAATTTTAATTCAAAAATACTGATTTGCATAGCAAATATCAGGGCAAAATGCTGCTGCAGCTTAGGTGAAGGGTAAAGGGGGTGAGCGAAGCGAAGCCCCCTTTATCCTTCGTGTTAGGTTATACATGCAAGAATAATAAAAAATACTTAAAACATAAACTTGAGTACACATAAAATATTTTAAACATAAAGAGTGTTTTTGCTACCCTAAACCCTTTTTTGCTGTGCAAATCAGTATTTTTGATGTGCGATTAAATACTAGTCTTTTGAAATTGCCATTTGAGCAATCTATGTGGGTTTCTACGCCCTTCTCCTTCCACAGTGGTTCAATGTAGAGAAGAGGCAAAAAATTATGTATGCCAAGTATATGTGAATATCTTCAGTAATAAAGAAATTTGACTTTCGACTTTTTATCTGTATTTATCAAAAAAATAAACAAAGTATTTTTTTTTCTCGAGGTTTTTGGGGTAATGTAGAGTTTTCTCTATACTAACCGCTGTACCCAAAAAAAACTGCTGCTGGCCTGGGTAGCTATGAAGAATCATTGAAGAACAGAAGCTCTCTTGAATAACTCTCTCTCTCTCTCAAGAAGTATAGTGTGCATCTACGAAACTAAGTGTTGTTTCAGTAATCTCATACGGTGCGTCCTGACTACCGCTACAAAGCTCTGACCACCGCTACACGGCTCTGACCACCGCTCCACGGCCCTGACTACCGCTCTAACGGCCTACCGGCAAACCGGCAAACCGGCTCTGCACATCACCAAACTTCACGATGCCTAGGGGTCAGTCGCTAGTCTTTTTGTATATATAGTTAGATAGGTAGGTTAATTTTGTATTTAATAGAAAAATCTTGTGTAAAAATAAAACTAGAACTTACTCTATCCTCTTCTTCATTCTTTATGACCTACTCTACAAAATTATTTTCATTGGGCTTCCATTGCTGAGGGTTATTCACCCCAACCCTGTGTAACGTGACAACCTTGAATGTGGTAATACCACGAGTGATTTATATTGATACTGTAAGATTTGGAAGTATAGTCCCACTTCCAAAATCAATGATTTTTCATAGCATCTGCCAACAAAAGCAGATTTAGGACATTTTATCTCTATAACGCCATTTGAATACTTTCCGTCTATGTGATGCCCAAAAATTCATGCTCTTGATCAACGAACAAACACCAGTCTTCTCTTGTTATTTCTCCTGCAACTCTAACTGCCGTTTTGCGTTTGCTTCATTGACAATGCCTTAGTTAAGCGCAGATAAATTACTGTCACACATAATTCTTGACACTTAACTGGAACGACTTGTGCTTTCACGTTTTACACAAACTTGGCCAAAAAATGAGAACTTCAGTATTTTTCTCCTATCCACTCAGTGCTATTCCTTTGCAAAACTATAGACCTTTCAAGCTCCTCTCGTTCAGCAAAAGACACATTCAAATCGTTTAAGGAAGCTGTCTTTGCATCTTCAAACACGCAGAATCATATCCGGCTGCGCATTTTCACCATTGTGTGGGTCTTTCGATAAAGAAACCATTGGCTTTTTATGCCTGATTGAAGTTTTGGGTTTCAGAACTCCTTTCTGATGATGGCGTCACTCCAACTTTGAAATTGAAACGTTGTGCTCTGTTCCAAATATTTCTTGATGCATTTTTGTTTGTAGGGTTCCTGCATTGAAAGACACCACTGCAGCAGCAAAATGGCCTGCATAAGAACGGCGTAGCGAAAAGTTTATAATGTTACCCCCTAAGTATTTGACTAGCTTTCAAGTGTATTGCTTGTGACATTACGGATGATACTTCGCAATTACAGGGACAGTTTCTTACAGAGATTCTCGATTCCCTGTAGAAGTCAGGCAGTAACGAGTGGAACCATCAAACCAATGGACTCTGACTGACGTTTTTCAATAGTAAAAAATATTCTTTACAATTTTTGTGGTCGCCAAATATGTATTAGTAGCCACTGGAATCAAAGACGTGCCATCTTTGTCAACAGTTTCAATAGGTATTGTATAGTCTGCTTTTTTTTATTGCTTCAGCCGCTGCGATTTCCCACCAATCACAAATATTATCATGAAGTGATGAACACTGGGTCAATAAATCAATCAATCAAATGTAATTTTTGCGTCGTCTCTACATTGGACCACTGTGGAAGAAGGAGAGCGAAAAAACTCCCACAAATTGATTTAGAAATTTGTATAAAAATTAGTTTTGTTTAACAAATACAATATTGCAATGATGTGCAAGTGATATATAATTATAAATAATATGCAGAAATAAATTATTATAAAGTTATAAACCTTCTTCTGTTTCACCAATTTCTGTGTTGAGATAGTTAATGCCATGCAGTCTTATTATTCATGTAATATTGAACATTGTAATATTTTTAGAAAAAGTCCTTTTTACATGGTTTATAAATTGCTCAAATGGCAATTTGAAAATCTCCAGAGGTATCTGGTTGTAGTAAAGAATGCACTGACTCTTGAAATAATTGCTTACTTTCGCGTGGCTAAACCGCGCGAGACTAATTTCTTAGGTTAACATTACAGCTAGATTTCCGAAATGTTTCAGTTGTTTCCAGTATGTTTCAGACACGATGTACAGTAATGCTTTTTGTCGATACACTAAATTCACGAACTATTTGTAGGTACTAGAGAAAAGCAACGTGCTCCCACTAAGAGGACTGGTGTGCGACTGAGCTCACTAAAAGCGATGATGTTGCGAATTTGTCTATGAATTTACTTGGTAAATGTTTGAATATTTTTAATAAAAGTTATATAATTCTCAAAGTAAAGTGACTTTTGCTCTACGTAAACAGGTATTTTATCTTTGTAGACACCCAAACAAAACGACACCCAATGCTGTTTTTCGGGACAGTCATGTTTTTTTGTACCATTTCAGGAATTATTTTCAAGGTGATAATTAATTGTAAACTAGATTTGAATGCGGAATCTCATGAAACAACTATTCGCAAATCAGTTTTTTAAGGGATAACAGGAATATTTCTTTAACCACTCAGCTGTGCCATCAACAGATGATTGAATATTTTTCATAGGTTTTAAACTTTATTACCAATCAATAAGGTTCAAAATCGCGGCCCATCTAGATACTAAATGTAGAGTGACATTATATATAGCCTTTAACCAGCGGACAATCAGAATGCTTCTAACGATACCTCATTTGTCAAATTCTAATATGTAGTTTAGATGTTCTGGTGGAACAAATTAACATCCATACATACCGGTCAAACAATTTTTTCGGCTTTGCTGTAATCGGGAATAAATGTCAACCTCACCAGGGACTGTTGAGTGTATAGGGCCAAAAAAAATGCTGATTAATCCAAAGATGCTGGTTGTATTTTTTTTTGGCTAGTAATTAATCGCACATCAAAAATACTGATATGCACAGCAAAAAAGGATCAACAAAAACACTTTTTATATTTTAAATATTTTATGTGTTCTTAAGTATATGTTTTAAGTATTCTTTGTTGTTCTTACAAGTTCAATCTAACACGAAAGATAAAGGGGGCTTCGCTTTGCTCACCCCCTTTACCCTTCACCTAAGCCACCATGGCATTGTTCCCTGATATTTGCTGTGGGCAGTTTAATATTTGCAGTGATGTGCAATTTTATTTCCCTTTTTTTTCTGATCGCTAAAAAGGAAAGTCAGAAGCATGCGGCTATGTCTGCTTTATCAGATGGCTGATATTGTAATTACTAAGTCAAAATCATCTCTGAAACTCTGAAATGCTTACGCTGATGTCGTTTTGTAATTCCCATATTACAACGCACAAGTGTAGGTTGTTCTACGTGTCTTTTGTACTCGCAGCAGCACGTAGCACGTCGCTCATTTGCCGCCGCCATAATGACGTCACAGCATGTCGTTACCAGCAAGGATAAGACCTGAGTGTGTAGTTAAAACTTAGCACCTTAAGACGTCTGCATCTCAAAGGACTTGCAATAAAAATCAGCATACGGCAGCAACAACCAGGATCTTCAGAAAATGGTTCAGAGATAAAAATGTAATCAAATAAATCGTTCTGCCAAAGCTATTTAATGCAGTTTTTAACAAGAAGCGAAAAAAGGTTTTCTAATAACTACCTTAAAATGCAAGCAGCTGTAACTTTGCCAGCCGTTTTGGTTAAAGGAGTGACGCTATTTTTGCTAAGTTTTGTGACAACTGGTGACATCTGTGGTGTTGCGGACATGGCTGTGCTTCCCTAGCGAGAGGTCCCCGGTTCAATCTCGGCTGGGGAAAAATAAGAAAATAATCCCCAGGTGTTTATGTGTGTGACGTCGCTGTTTCTGGTTCCCACAGGGTAACCTAGTGTTGGGCCAGAAGCAATTTGTGTGCCAGCATGTAAATATTTTTGTTTATGCTTAACAACTAATTGTTTGTCGAGAAAATAGTTTCCCTGTCCGTACTGCAGGGGGCAATCCAGTATAGTTATAACGGCACAGTCTGGTCAGCTCCGGACTGCAACCAAAGCGGAGGCTATCGTCATGGATGAGCTTGCACAGTCGGGTGCGCATTCTATCGACTATACTGTGTTAGTCGGTAACTTGAAGTTATTTTACTATTCCACGTTGCAGTCCTGTGCTGATCTGTGAGTTACACTGAAATTCCAGAAGCGTCACAGCTACACAAATAGTAAACCACAGAAAGCCTCAAAATCTGAAGGAGTTTAAAATATGTAAGAAATACATTTTTGATCCCATAGTCCATAGCTGGTTGCCGGCGTTGGTTTTACTTTCTAACTCCTCTATTTTAATTTGGTTAAGTTTTGACACATTTGGTATCGTTCTAGCTGTGACATATGTATATGTATTGTATGGGCCACGGGGAGTAGTTGGCTCTTACACCCGAAGTAGTTGAAGAAGAAGTGTAGTAGTGAAAGTCGAGCACCAAGTATAGACGAGCAGTTTATTGTAATCTGTTCTACTGTTAATAGGTATCTAACATTTTTTGTTCAATGAGGTATTCTAAACTAAACTAACAAAAGCAATCTTATTTTTAAAAACTGTTCAAGTACGAGTCGAACTCGTGTACGAAGGGTTTCGTACCACCGTACAATAGTAGGGATGGTGTGGAGAGAATAGTTTGGATTTTACATACCAAAAAGTTGTTTACAAATTTATAAGTAAGGCTTCTTTCATATTCCATGTACTTAAGCAGGTGCATTTTAAAGTTCGTATAGCGTTTACAGATAAATGAAAAAACTTGGCTGTTCCGGGTAGGATTTCCTGTTATCTTGGGCTTAAGTTCTATAGTCTGTATTTTTTTCAAATTTAAGACTGAAGTTTCGGAGATAAGGTTGGGAGGAATAGTCATTTTTGCATTTTTTTGATCATAACTTCTGAAGTTATCAAAACTAAAATTAAGAAATATTGTTTTGAAAAGTATATAAAGAGCCCTTTTCAACGATACCCTACGTGACTTACAACGTCTTTTTTTTCGTTTTGTCATTTTACCCCCTCCATTGCTTTATAGGCAATATTTTTCATATCAGACTTGAATTATTTTGCAGTTATTGTTCAGGCTTCTCAGCACCTAATGACCTCGTAGGGGCCCATCAGCTACGAGGTAGCGTAACGATCAGTTGCCAAGAAGTGTGAACGTCGGCGATTCACCGAGCTGAAGTAATTGGGGTCGATCTAACCTGGTCTGTGCTTCGGTCCCGTCAACCTCCTGTCTCTCTGCAAGGCCCGGGTGCACCCTAGGCTCTTCTTGGTAGACAGGTTCTTCAGCCAACCTCCTATGACTGGCGGGCCAGCTTCAATGAGCACAGTGTTCCAACACAGGTTATGTTACGTGGTAAAAACCAATCGGCCACGTAAATGCGAACTTTATCTGGTTCGGGGAACCACAACACACTCAGCTATATTGACAATCCTGAGGGAAACCCGAATACATTCCAGATGGCCTGCGATTTAATTTCAATACCCTAACCAAAACGCGTTTACTTTGCGAGGGCTTTCGTCTGTCAGTTGTCAAAAAACTGCTAGGTTGGCAGCAACGTCAAATTCAAAATGGCCGTTCAGAAACCATCGATCGAATATCGATTTGGAATCGAACAATCACCCGCCCGGACAGGCACCCACCTGTCCCCTAATCTACGGGCAGCCGAGACAACGTTGCTACCGCTCGTTTTAGAACCGAGCCTCCTATTAGAACCTCTGCAGACCGGGGGGTCCCGTCCTTGCCAGGGAACAAGTTAACAATGCGCCCCCTGCGCCAACGTAGTGGCGGTAGGTTAGCATCCTTAACCAGAACAAGGTCACCAACACTAGGGGGGCTGGTTTTGTCAGTCCACTTAAGGCGCTGTTGTAAGATATGCAGATACTCGAGCGACCAACGCTTCCAGAAATTCTGAGTAAACTGCTGCAACATCTGATACCTTGACAACCGATACAATTTCACTCCCTCGAAGGGGTGCTCGGGCAACGCGTTAAGTGGCTGTCCTATCAAGAAATGGCCTGGGGTCAGAGCCTCCAGGTCATTTGGACCCGAGCTGAGCGGACACAACGGTCGCGAATTGAGAACGGCCTCGATCTTACAAAACAATGTCGCGAGCTCCTCAAAAGTCAGCGCGGTCTGACCTACTATACGCCCCAAGTGCGTCTTAGCTGACTTAACTACGGCCTCAAAAATCCCACCCCAGTGGGGGCAAATCGGTGGGCTGAAGGTCCACTGTATACCCCGACGGGAGAGGGCCGTTCCAATATCCACTTTATTTACATTCAAAAAGTTGACTATCTCTCGTAAGTATCGTTCCGCACCGATGTAGTTAGTGCCGTTATCAAAGCGGATCAAAGTTGGAAGTCCCCTTCGAGAAACAAACCTATCCAAACAAGCAATGAAAGCCTCTGTCGAGAGATCAGCAACGAGCTCGAGATGTACCGCCTTGGTGGATAAACAAACAAACACACATAGGTACGCCTTGTATTGCCTAGCGGTACGCAATCGTGAACTCTTCACCATAAACGGTCCTGCAAAATCCGTACCAACACCTGAAAACGGTCTGACCTCATTCACACGATCAGGGGGCAAGTCCCCCATGAGAGGTTGCATCGTGGCAGCCTTAAGTCGATAACAAGGCATGCACCGAAACACGATGTTCCGTATGACACGGCGGGCAGATAAGATCCAAAACTCCCGCTGGAGCGTGGCCAACAACGCGTTAAAGCCGGCATGCGCGTTTTTAATATGACGATCAGTCACCAGCAATTCAACTAACTGTCCCCCCTTGGGGAGAAGAAGTGGGTGACGAGCCGAATACGACAGATTCGCATTGCGCAATCTTCCTCCTACCCGAAGTAACCCGGTCGAATCAACAAAGGGGTTGAGACGCGCGACGGCTCCCTTCATCCTACGCTCCATCGACATCAATCTCGTCTCAGCCATCTTCCTAGATTCTCCTAGTGGCGGTCGATCGGCCCTGAAAGGCAGTCGAGTTACAAAACGACCAGAACGAAGGCGACCAGTACTACTCTGGTAAAACAACTCGCACTCTTCTTCGTCTGCGTCGACTCGACGAACGGTGGGAGGTTCCTTCCTCTATCTCCCAGAAACGTTGGATAACGTCTGACAACGCTGAGCCAATAAGTATGCCATCTGACTCGGCAGGCCTAACCATTGGCAATGCCGGACCCATGATCACGTGACCAAACATAGTATCCACAGCAATCAACCCGTCCGGCTGAAGAACTCGCCGATCCGACAACAGAAACCTACCCAGAACGTCTGCTCCCAGTAGCAGGTCGACCGGGGCTGGAGTGTCGAAATCGGGATCCGCCAACTTGAGTCCTGATGTCAGGAATCGAACGGCCGGATTCAACTTCACCAAGGGGTGTCTGCCCATGACATGCGTCATTACTAAAGCTTGCACGGATGTTTTTGTCAAAATGTCATAACGTGGAGAGAACGTGATCACCGATTGACCAACTACATTCGTAACCGTAACATTCCCCACGCCCCGTATTGATTTATTATACCTATTTACCTTGAGGCCCAACCATTTAGCTAAATCATTCGATACAATGCAGCCCTGAGCTCCAGAATCTAATAGGGCGCGAACGTATGTTGGGTTGCCCGCCAAATCCCAAACAAGCACAGAGGCGATCGGTAACACCACCGTCTCCGGTTGGGGGGCAACCAATGGTTGGGCCGCAAATTCCTAGCGAGGACCCCCGGGGCCCCACTGTGCCTGTAACCGATCAGGTATGCAGCTATACGCCAGAGGGTCCCATTGTACAAATGGCCCACGCGCCGGTTCCATTCCCAACCTACGATTCCCCGTAAAGGGGGGTGGGCGTGAATTCAACCGTGGCAGCTCCATGAGCGGGGGGACATCACATGTGACCGACGAGGACGAAGCGACGAGCGGGGCGACAACTGAGGCGGCGTCCGAACCGCACCCGCATAGCTCGAAGGTGTCCCATGCCACCCGCCCGTTACGGCCTGCTCAACACACCCAATGTCCCGCTGGGTCGGATGCTGAGTCGCAACCGAAAACTCAGGGCCCCCCATGTAATGGTCCTGAGTGCGGCCCTGCACCCTAGTACTGCCCTGTGCACGTGGGAACGTTGGCCCCTGAGTTGCGCTCCGAGTCGCAAACGAATTCTCAGGGCCCCATGCCGTGTCACCCTGGGTACGGCCCTGTGGACGTGGGGACGTTGGCTCCTGAGTTGCGCTCCGAGTCGCAAACGAATTCTCAGGGCCCCATGCCGTGTCACCCTGGATACGGCCCTGTGGAGGCTGTTGGCCGGACCGGTTCATGCACAACAGATTGTTGTGGGCCCCACCACAATATCCGCACATTTTTGTGCGCGTGCAGTCCCTAGCCATGTGTGGCCCGAGGCACAGGAAACACCAGCTCCGCTGCTTGGCCATCCGGCGCTTTCCCTGAACCCTAAGTTCCCCGAACTTATTGCAATTGGCCACAGCATGGCCAATCTGCCTACAACATGGGCAGGTCTCACCATGTGGGGTCAATTCACTCACAGTCCCATACGACTGCCGGTTGGTGCGGTCCTTCCTCGTCGGAGGGCCCCTACTGACAGCGCTCCTGGCAGCTCTCTGTGGCTCCGAAGGATGGGTGACCGTCAACCCCAAATTCTCTGCCCGTCGAGCCTCCTCTTCCAAGAATCCGACCAAGTCGGAGAAGGCGGGCAGGTCCTCGGCCGACCTCCCGTGAGACTGTTCGAAACGAGTCTGCACGTCAGCGGGTAGGCGGGAAAGTACAATGTACAACAGTAGGTACGACCATTCACCAACCGGAAGTCCAAGATTCTCTAGAGCCTTGGTGACGGACAACAATGGGTTCAAAACCTCCGTCTGTATGGCCCCGACCTTGTTCACAACCGGGATACTAAACAAACGGTTCAGTTGGGCATCGGCCAACCTCCGTTTGTTATGGTAACGTCTGACCAACAATTGCCTGGCCGTTTCATAGTTACCCTCCGTAACTGTCAAATGAGCGACCAGCTCCCTAGGCTCACCCCTCAATGCTGCCACCAGCTGAGCCATCTTGACAGACTTGGTAATGTCCGATCGCATGTGCACCAAACTGTCGAACAGATTGATGAAGCTCATCCATTCACCGGACACTCCGTCAAAAGTAGGCATAGTTATGGCAGGTAACCTGGACCCCGAACCCTGAAGCGGCAGAGGTGCTTCAATGTCACCACCATGGCTGGACTCGCGCTGTCTACGTATGTCCGCAGCCTTCTGCGTGATAGCAGCTGCCATCTCCATACATTGGTCGACATCCCCTAGCAACCGTGACAGCCTGTCAGGTGCGCAACCATCAACTGATTCCGCCTGCGCGGACAATTCGAGCACCCTATTGTAACGTTCCTTAACGTCCATAGACCGCTCCAATACCACATCATGCCTATCTAAACGGTCTATCAGACCGTGTGCGGAGGAAAACCATCTGAGTTCCTTAGAAACACCCTTCTGGATTTCAGATAACGACATGATCGGAACGATACTTACTCACAATTTGCAGTAACTCAATTTTATTGGACCCTCCAGTCTACAACCCAAAAGAGGGAACCCTAAACCACAACTTAAACAATGTTGTTTTCCTTAAACAATAGGAACCGAGTTTTATATCTATATAAATTCTGTAAATACAATTTAGTTTCCCTTTATCATTATAACACACACAGATAGTCAATATAAGTTCAAGTTATAAATTGCTATAAACCGAAAACAATGTAATAGCCTGCTATCAATAGATGTAACTACCTATGTTAACCAAAACATTCCTTCAACAGCACCACCAGACCACTAATAGATTGACTAACTGGTAATTCAATGCACATTTCAATTCAATATCTGTCTGTCTACTACCAGCAATAGACTTATAGCTTACAATACTACCAATCTATGTGGATACAGGAACAACCAGTTACTTAACCGCCTATACCTACAGATTGATAGTCCCAAATCGTGCCTTCCTGGAGCCCTTGACGGCTGCAAATCTCAGGAAGCCACGCTCTAGCTACCAAAATGTTCAGGCTTCTCAGCACCTAATGACCTCGTAGGGGCCCATCAGCTACGAGGTAGCGTAACGATCAGTTGCCAAGAAGCGTGAACGTCGGCGATTCACCGAGCTGAAGTAATTGGGGTCGATCTAACCTGGTCTGTGCTTCGGTCCCGTCAACCTCCTGTCTCTCTGCAAGGCCCGGGTGCACCCTAGGCTCTTCTTGGTAGACAGGTTCTTCAGCCAACCTCCTATGACTGGCGGGCCAGCTTCAATGAGCACAGTGTTCCAACACAGGTTATGTTACGTGGTAAAAACCAATCGGCCACGTAAATGCGAACTTTATCTGGTTCGGGGAACCACAACACACTCAGCTATATTGACAATCCTGAGGGAAACCCGAATACATTCCAGATGGCCTGCGATTTAATTTCAATACCCTAACCAAAACGCGTTTACTTTGCGAGGGCTTTCGTCTGTCAGTTGTCAAAAAACTGCTAGGTTGGCAGCAACGTCAAATTCAAAATGGCCGTTCAGAAACCATCGATCGAATATCGATTTGGAATCGAACAGTTATCATGATAAGTATTTTTGCAAATGATTTCAAGACTCTATTTCTTATAGTTCCTAAGACAAATGCCTGTGACAGATGGACGGACGGACACGTGAGTGATCCTATAAGGCTTCCTTTTTACCTTTTAAGGTACGGAACCCTAAAAAAGCAGGTGAAATGACGTGCACGGAATATGCTCACGTTGATAAATCGTAAATGCTGACAAGTACAAGAAAATAACTATATAACGAATAACACTGGAGCTAATTCTGAAGGCTATACTCACTAAAATTACTTGACAACATTAACTCCGATAGTTCTTATGCGGTAGCCATCCTTCAGAATCAGCCCCACTGTCACTATCCCTATCTTGGTTCAGAGCATGCCGTTCAAGTCGAAACCTCATCTCCGTCCGGTGTGGCTGAGCTGGCTCCAACTTTTGTGTGGTGATCTCCTGAAGTTCTATTCCGAGGCTCTCAGAACACTGCTTCTGCTTGCCGATAAAGTTCCTTGGTGTCGTTCTTTTGCAGTACCTTTTTATGAGTAAGTTCAGAGTAGCGATCGTTGCAATTACAGTCAGTAAACATGAACTGCAAAAGATGTAAAGCCATATGTTTGGCTTATGAAACATGATCTAGTTATCTTTGCATTGTTGTTTCTGAGTGTCACTCGGCAAGACCGTTTGTTGACTAAAGATTTTTGCTTCGCAAGGCGTATTTCCTTAATGTGCCTTGTAAACAGGGTGTTACGCGTTGCACAGAAAGACATTGACGTTGGATAAAATGCATTGCCGGATATCTTTATCTCCAATTAGTCTTCAATATTCTCGTTTACAGGAAGTGGAGTCAGTTTTGCAAATGGACGTTTTTAGTGTCCTATCCTTCGTTTTTATCGTAACAATGCGTACGCAGTCGTCGTCTCCAGGATGCAGTTTAAGCACTTTGTCTAGTGCCTATTTTCCCGGAGGAAAGTTATTATCCTTGACCAGGACGAGTTTTCCTTTTTCTATAAGGGTTCTTCATTATTATAAGGGTTGTTTTTGCTCGATCACTGCTATTTACTGCGGCTGAATGCCGAATTCTGATAAGGCGTTTTCCCAGATCTTCTTTTGTATCGTTCTTCTGAGGCTTTTGTAGGTTTCTTCGACTAGGCGTATTCAATCGCAGGGTTTATTGAAAACTCGTGGTAAGTTATCCAGTTTCCAGTGAATTATATCGATTGATTCCCACTTGTTTGTTAGGATACTGAGATGATCTTCTAAATCCCATTTTTCAGCCATCGTTTCTTTGTAGATTTTTGATACAGTCCGATGTACTACGTTGAAGTTGCATAGCTGTTTATGGGGCAGTTCATCTTTTTCAGATGATATCATCAGTCCTTTGGGGCAGCGAAGGCAATGATTTGGGAATACAGAAGGTCCCCAAAGATGTTGCTCCGGTTATAGTGATTTTAGGAGTTTGCACGGAAGGTTTTTTTTTGAGAAGCTGCATAGCTTGCATTGTTTCTTCGTAGTTACGAAGGAGTTCCTTTTAATTATTTCCAAGACGTTTTCAACGAAGAGGTGATATCACTATCCTCCATTGTTTGCAGGAAGGCATCATTCTCCAGAAACATCTTTCCAGAGAAGTTATGCGAATATCCAAGCAATCAAGCGCTTTTCTCGATGCTCCATCTTTCTTGAAGTTCACGCAGATTTTCTTCATATCTTCGTAAGTTTTCTCTTGACGAGCGACAACTTCGTCAAAGTTAGTAATCGGGGTTCTGCGTTACTGACGCACGTACCTACGTAGTTAAATATCCCGAAGGCTTGGTCAAATGTCAAGTAAATGTAAATGTTGAGTTTGAAGATTCTTCTTAAACGGTGCGAACGATTTTCCGGCGTAGAACTGTCCTCCTGCCGTAGTTAGTCGAAGCTGCGAACCGTGGTTTCCCGATTTCTAGTTTAGTTTGAAGTTGAAAGGCAAGTAGTAGTTGTTCCCCTCGTAAAAATCTGAACACATAGTTATGCGTTTAAGGTTGGAAGTCCTGATGCATGCCTAGTAGTTAGTCTGTAGCTTTCTATGTAGCTCCAGTAGTTATTCTGAATATGTAGTTATGCGTATAGGGTTATAAGTCCTGCCGCAGATGTCAGTAGTTTTTTTTCTTCGAAGGGTTTCTTGCTTGCTTGCTTGCTTTCTGAATCGAAAGATATCTGTTTTATGATGCACTTACAATATGTACCTGTCCCGGAAAATGCGTCTTCTGAAATCCACTAGTGAGACTCGCTGGTGGGAGGCCAGTGAACCGATACGCTACCGACACCACGATAATAACGATTCTGAAACTGGGAACTTTAAATCCTACGCAGATGTCGGTTGAGGTTGAAAGGACATACAAAATGTAAGGACCACGCTGAGTACTGGCTCGTACACCCGGAGTAGTTGAGGAAGAAGTGTAGTAGTTAAAGATGAACATCAAGTAGAGACGAGTAGTTTATTGTAGTAATATGTCCTACTGTTAATTGGTAACTAAATAATATTATGTACAATGAGCAGAACCTAAACTAACAAATGCAACCTAAGCTATAAAAAAGGTGAAATGACGGGGTTGGAATATGCACGTTTTGATAGACTGTACATGTATATTTGCTACATATTCGCTTATACCTTAGCTAACCTATGAAAACATTTAAAAGTATTAAAGGTCTCATAAATACAAAGCACCTCTTATTGTAGCAATTCTCTCGTATGCAATACCGATTGTTATTCCAAACAAACGCAGCCCAGCTGGAACGTATTAAAGTAATAAATATTCATTATGAACTTGCCTTAATTCCGCATAGCACTATTTTACTATTTCAGTAATTTAAGCTTAACGCTAGCGAATATTTAGGAATTGCGAATACATGTAATAAGCATTGTTTAATGTAAAATTGTGGAGTGTACTGAGTGTCCCTTGTTGATAGTTTTCGGTTAATAAATACTACTAAAGGTGGCTTGATGTTGTGGCCAAGTTAAGTGATGTCTAATTTACTTCATAACTTCGTTACGTATAAACTTTACCTATTGTGCAATCATGTACTTCAAATCCTCACTCCCACAATGCCTGAAGACCAAGGTGTATAACCAATGTGTCTTGCCCATCCTCACCTATGGAGCGGAAACATAGACACTCACAAAGCATAATGTGCTTATTATAAAAGTAGAACAAAGAGCGATGGAGCGTTCCATGTTGGGTATCTCTCTCGTTCACCGTGTGCCAAACGTCGAAATTCGACGTAAAACTAAGGTCGCAGATGTAGGTAAAAGGGTGACGAGATTGAAGTGGCGGTCTGTGGACCAAAGCAGACACAGACTGGTGGCCACGTGGAGCGACAAGGCCATTGGGCAGACCACCAGCCCGATAGTCCGACGATATTATCAAGTCGTCGGGATTCCACTGGGTGCGATTAGTGCAGGACCGGGGAGATTAGCGCTTTAGAGAAGAGTCCTATGCCAAGCAGTGGGTCAATGTGGGCTGAATATGATGATGATGATTGCACAATAATTCATTCATATGACATACATTTTAATGATAATTAAATATCATTTGTATATGTCACCGTAAGATAGCCAAAACCATTAGTTGGTAAACTAACGCGTGAGTTGATCAATTATCGACATATAGTAAACCAGACCGACAGGGTTTAGAATTTACCTTTCTTTTGTTCTTACATGTCAACCTAACACGAAGATTATTCGGGGGCTTCGCTGCGCTCGCCTCCTCTAGTCTTCACCTAAGCTACCGCTGTGTTTGCCCTGGTATTTCGTTTGCAATGCAAGTTTAAACCAGTTTACTATTTAACGGTTTTAACCGTTCGTTTATCAACTAACGCGTCATATAGTAACTACTACTTTATCAACTAACTGATGTGACAATCTTACGGTGACATATACAAACTCTAATAATATTAGAATGACTATCTACGTGATGCACATTACGTACGCATGGTTTGTACTTACTTCAACATTGGAATTGATTTATTTACTTAACTCAATTACACTCTCACTACAACGTTCGCATGATTTATTATCAATTAATTTATAATTGGGGCTTTTGATAAATTACGATACTATTTTATGAACTTGTTTGGTGCTCATACCATAGGTACGTATTTTAAGAAGTATTACCTTTACAGCTCTGCTGGTTCAATGAAGGCATCGAACTTATTGCCAACCCGATTATCAGAAGTTTATCATGCTGCATGCTACTATGACATAACCAAAATTGCGGACCCTGATCCGGACTGACACTTTAACGTGTCATTCGAGACAACGGAGTAAGAAGACGAAGAAGCTTCTTGAATGAATGCTAGGAAGATACAAGGAAGTTAGCTCTCCACACAATCGCTACATAGAAACGGTTACCCATCCCAGCTATAGTCTCTAACAGATGTTGCATAATCACAGCATCGGTCAAGATGTGCGAGATGAAAATGAATAATCCTGCAAATAAGAAATTATCGCAGCTAATTTGAGGGTCACTAACACCATCCGCAGGAGTTTGTGTAATCCCCGGAGATGTTTCAGTTTCGTTACAATGGGCTTAGTGTGAGTATCGTAACTTCGCTGCAAGTTTGTGAATCTTTCCCTGCTCAATACGTGGCTACAACAACTTCGGTGTTTGGCTAAAGCCCTGACTACATGCATACGAATTTTAGGAGTCTGGTAAAACTTTAATGCCGTTGTATATGTCACGCCTTTCTTAATACGATATGGGGGTGGGAAGATCTCCGTGGTCTAATAGGTTTCACGCTCGCTTCTCACACAGAAGATGCAGGTTCAATTCCTGACCACGCACCAATAAGATAATTAATTTATCTTAAATACATTATCGGACGTTCAGTGTTTCGGATGGCACGTTAAGCTGTAGGTCCCTGCTACCATCGCTACGTGGTAGTGGTTGTAAAACCCCTCCATTAACCTGCACTGAGCCAGCATGGTGGAGTATGGCTCAATCTCACTCGTATCCCGGTAAAGGCCTGTACCGCTTGGTGGGGATATTAATGGGCTACATTATATTTATTATTATGGGGGTGACTGACACAGATTTGCTTTCACCTTTAGCTACCTGTTGGACACAATGACTGGTCAGTCCGAGGATACCGGCAGCCTCCAGTCGACTACTGACAAAAACTTTTGACTTTGACATATAACTTGGACCGATTTGAGCCTGACTTAATATACCTTTAAATGACCATACAGACAACGGCAATAATCTTTATTGTAATAATAATCAATCAAACAGGCCTGCCTCCTTATTCAATAACTCAAATTCACAGCAAATCCAAAGCAGTTAGTGTCAAACGGATGTTCAGTGTATGGGAAAGCTATCAGTTTTCTACAATTTTCGGTCGATTTGAGTTAGAGTACTGGTGTTTCTTTATCATCCAGCATATCTATACTTAATGTGTTTATTATTAATGTTCTTTTGTCAGATTTGAAACTGATAATGCGGATTGCAGTAGAAGGTGATGCTGTCCTATGATAAATGCTGTATTTTGATTTTATATTCTTTCTAAATCTATAAATCATCGTTATTTATATTAGTATAAGTAAACAATATTTACATCGAAAATTAATTCCGGTATAAATCCGGGTCAATACATCTGCATAGCTTCAAACGAAAATTCTGCTATAATAATGCTTTCAGGGCGCAGCTGAGACTTTGCCGTTTTTGTAGCGCTTCAAAAATGATTGTGGAGGCCCACGTAGACGGCGTCCATGCCATACTGCGCTACAGGATGGCCTGTGTGATGGAGAGACTGAGGGGGAGTACCAGCAGCTTCCTTAAAGTATGGGCAGACCGCATGGACGGTCATATCTAGAATCACTGGGTGATGACACATTGTATGTGTGCCATCGGCCAGGGGGCCGAGGTGTGGCTTATCCATGCTGTTGTGTCGTGTTTTTATGTACTGTATTTGTGTGTATATGTTGTGTATTTCTGTTATGTATTATTGTCGAAAATATATGTATAATATAATATAATAAAGCCTTAATTTCGGTTTAGCAATGGAATTATGACTAGCATGCGATTTACGTTATTCAGATAGAATTCTTAATTAATTATACATATGAAGTACTTCATTCCATACATAATAAAATTAACATCAAACAATAATTTATATAAATACATGCATTATGTCTTAAATTTTATTTATTTCAGTTAATTTAGGATTTTGAGCATTAGACAAAGAAAATAAATACCCGTCACAACGCATCGGAGCACACTGACCGCTTTACCCCGCAGAGCTGCGCTCAGCGAGCTGACAAATAACATAAAATATTAATTAACTCTTTAGAAGACCTCTGTAGCGCAGCGGTTGTGGCTCTGCCCACCATGCGAGAGGTCCCAGGTTCAACCCCCGGCTGGGGTTAAAGAAAAAAAAAACAGGTCTTGGATGTTTCTATATTTGTGACGTTGCTGTTTCTGGCTCCCGTGATACAGGGTATCCTAGTGTGGGGCCAGAAGCAATGTAAGTGCCTGTATGTAAATACCAGATCGTGTTAAGGGAAGGGGGCATTAAGCTGAGCATGATCATGGCTGTATTGGAGATAATCATGAGATCAAGAAGAGAGGGCATACAGTGCGGCTGGAAATGAGTAGCGTTAATATGTAAGTTAAAGGAATTTACAATAGATACAAGCTTTGCAGAGTGGGCGTTGTTTTTCACAAGACAGGGGTTAAAATCATCGAGGATGAGAGTGTCACAATAGAGAGGAGTCAAGTCACTCATTTCGTATTGATTACTTTGATTCAAAAGAATCAAAGTAATCAATACGAAATGAGGGGCTTTAATATACAACCAGAAGAATGTTGTTGTGGTGAAAGCTGATCTGAAGGAAGAGATACTCAGCCGAGCCAGAGTATATGCTTAGCGAGTGGCTGATGAGTTTGAAAGGAATGTCGGAACGTAAGTAGATAGCGACCCCGCCATTTACTTTGCCCGTCCTATATTTGCGATAGAGCCTGAATCCTGGCAGAGAATTCATGGCGGAAGGAAGGAAGAGATGGTTTCAGAAATTATTCGGATAAAAGAGCACCATGTATACACTGATCGCTGAAAGCATCTAGCAGATCGGCGTAACTAGCAGGAATGCTTGGGGCTTTAATTTGGACGCTGTTGAAATTGAACTTCGACTATTTGAATGCGCGTTTCGATCGTGAGATAATGCGGGGAGAATGAGTAGGTGAATGGGCAGTAGGTACAGCAGAAGTAAAAGTAAATTAAATTATTGTAAAATTGGGCAACAATATATAAAAAATACAAAAAAGGACCTAAGTTATTTTATGAAACACAACAAAAATATGAAATGGATACACAGAAATTAAAACAAAAAAAAATCACAGTTAATGTAAAAAAACAACAAAAAACATAAACACAGCGACTATGTGCATTGGGCAACGATAAACTTACGCTTGGGACACCCTATGCTGTTACAGAAGATATCTAGATTGTAAGGTATCCATATCTCATTAAAAGTGGAAAGCATCCTCGCTAGAGGTGCCTGTTCGCCCAGATTAGTTCTGAATTTAGGTATTTTACAGATGTCCAAACACACTTGCCGCGCGTTAATGCGGAGTACAGAAAGTTTTACCCTTTCTAGGACATCTTGACATTGGACTTGGCCATTTAATATATTGTGTACAAAGGATAGGTCAAGCATTCACCTGCGATCAGACAACGAAGTCATTTTGAAAAAGGAGAGCCGCTGCTCGTAGCTGTCCTTATGACAGATCCCAGACAAGATGAAAGCAAGGTGCAAGGTGTTTCCGTGGCTTCTCCTTCTTGTTCTTGGGTTAGCGAGTCGGTAGGGCTGTCTCGTGATATTGTCCCTTGTGAGGGATGGAACTGCAGATGGCTGGGGTGAATCGTGCCTTGATGGCACGTGGGGGCACTGAGTCAGTTTGTAGCACGGTGTGTTTCGTGTACCCTTCACACTCGAACTTGAAAGCTAGCTATCTAGTTATAAGCCTATGAGTGGATGTGAGTGGAATATCTGAGCTAATAAATTGTCATTACATGTAGCTTCCAAAATAGCGGTAGGTGAGATGAGGGTGCAGCAGTTCAAGGACGGAATGAAGAAGTGTTTCGCCGGGTCGCTGTCGCAACCTGCGCTAGAGCTGAATGAGGATTTTCGAATGCAATGTCTACGCCTGCGCTATCGTCACGCCTCCAGCGTGAAAATCCTGAGCGGGGCCGAACTGAGGTTCCACTAAAGCTGAATCCGTCGAAAATCTGGCTAACTTGAAGACTGGCCTTCTCAAGTTTCCTTGGGCTGTGTTGAGGTCCACCACTCGTACCACTCCATCTTTACCAGGTATGGTCTGGGAGATTCTTCCCATCTTCTATTGTAACGGAAGTAGGCCATCTTCTTTGATGAGTACCAGTTCACAAACTTAAGAAGGAAAGGAAGGGGTGAGCCATTTGGAGCGGGTTTGGTGCTTGTATTAGCTGAAAACGTCGAAAAAGCTCACAAGCTGAGATGGGCTGATTGTCGAGTGAATGCTCGGGTAGAGCGGTGAGCGGGCGTCCTATAATGAAATTTCCGGCTCGAAGGACCAGAAAATGTGACCGCTATAGTCACGATATGCAGAGCTGAGATGGCTTGAAGTTAATGGGGGGAGAATGAGTAGGTGAATGGGAAGAAGGTACCTTGAATCGGTTTCCGTGGCTTTTCCTTCTTCTTCTTGCGTGAGACGGCGGGTCTGTCTCGTGGTGTTCTGGTGTTCTTCACCAGGGAGGGATGGATCTTCAGATGGCTGGGGTAAATCGTGCGTTCATGGCACATGGGGGCACTGAGTCAGTTTTGTGTATACTTCACACGCGAACTTGATAGCTAACTATCTAGTTATAAGCCTATGAGTGGATGTGAGCGGAATATCTGAGCGGATAAATTGCCATTACCTACATGTGGCTTCCAAAATGGCGGTAGGTGAGATGAGGGGTCAGCACGCGTGTAGCGTCAGAGCAGTTCACGGACGGAATGAAGAAGTGTTTCGCCGGGTTTTTGTCGCGACCTGCGCTAGAGCTGATTGGCAGATTGTCAAATGCAATGTCTACGCCTACGCTAACGTCATGCCTGTAGCGTGAACATTATAATTATAATTTATTATTTTAATACATCGATCCTGACATAAACGATTTTATTTCGTTCATTCATAACGTGCCAAACGGGCATGTTAGACGGCGCCGCCGAGTGCCGCTGCTGGCTGAGCCGTGCGTGCGCACGTGCCTGCTTGAACACACGCCATTCACACTCCTACGCCCTACGCACTCTTCGGGTAGCAGAGACTACAGGATTGTTTGCCTGTTCTTTGAATGACTTTACCAAAGCCACTCTCTTTATTTTATGATTTTATGGTTTAGGTTAAGTTTTAGAGTGTTATATTGCTATAATTTACTATTGTATATCGTGTTATATTGTTCTATATTAATTTTCTACCTTGCTATCATATTATCGATACCTTTAATGTAGCGACATTGTAAATAAATAAATGAAGTTACTCAAACCATCATTGAATGTTCTGCTTCGTCGTGTAAACTTTTTTCACACCTACAATGTGAGTAGCCCCTATCGCGGATGCATGTAATCCTATCCGATAAAACGCTCTAACGATGCTTGTTAGCGAATTAGTCACTTTCAGACCAAAGTTTTCGCGAGCAATTTGAGTTGTTACTTTGAAAAACGTTGCCCAATCAAACGTGTTTTTCTGTTGCCTTTCATGCCTACGCTTTAACTACCTCACATGAAGGGTATATGATATTGAAGGATAGCTGTTAAATATTTATAGCAAAACTTTTGTGTAGGAAATATTTATCGTAGACAGGGTAAAAGCTTGCGTGCTTATGGATTCGGATGTATTCAGGTATATAACTAAAAATACATATGCTTCATGACAGTATTTTGTTTTTTTAAGTAATGATACACTTTAAATTGTATAAGTAATATAATATAGTAATAATAAGTAATAATAATACCTTGGACACTATTTACACACATTGATTTAGTCCAAAACTAGGATTCCCTGTGTCTTGGGTACTAGACAATAATACACATACTTATATAGATAAATATTATACTTAGATAGATAAACAACCATGACTCCCTAGTCATGTCAGTACAGACATCCGTTCTCATCAAACAAATATTTGCCCCCACCGGGACTGTAACCCGGGACCCTTGGCTTCGTAGGCAGGGTCACTGCCGACTCGGCCATTCGGGTCGTCAATAGTTATATCAAGTATAGCATTTTAAAGGACGGAGAAAGGTACTATTATTCCATTGGTCTTAACTCTGGATTCTACTAGCGTCACGCCTTTTCCCCTACGGGGTAGCAGAAGCATGATTGCGCCCTCGTTTAGCCAGTTAATTAATACTCCATTTGGTGAGACAGTGAGCTAGCCCACTCAGCAGATTTATGAAGGTTTCCTCTCGAGAGTTCACTTTACGTATGTGGACACACGACACACCTGTCAACGAACGATTGTGGGATGACTCTGGCAGGAATAATTGATTTTATATTGAAACCCAATTGTAGCATGTCGGCAACAGCTCTCTGTTTGTCGAGCACACAAGATGGATGTCTTTGTGTGCAGTGCCTGATGGACAGATACGTCAGTTGAATGGGCAAGTCCATCCTGGCCGGGAGATATCATTTCGGTATCGTAGCGGTGACACAGTAGTTCGGTGAGGCTATTCGAACAGCCCCTTATTTAGTTACTCAAATCGCCCGAAAACTGGTAGTGCGTTTATTGTATGCGAAAACCGATAGTTTTCCCATACAATAAATGTCAATTTGACACTAACTGCGTTGGATTTGCCGTGGATTTGAGTTACTGAATAAGGGGGCAGGTAAGATTCTCAAACACCGGTCAAGTGCGAGTTTGAATTGCGCACGAAGGGCTCCGTACTACCGTAGAATAGAAGGGATGATCGCTTCCATTGAACGGTGGTACGGAACCCTTCGTGCGCGATTTAGACTCGCACTTGACCGGTTTTTACTTTGTTCAAACCACTTTTCGTTGAAAGTGTTTATTAAGATACACAACATATATTTATTTTTTATTTTTCACTCTCTTACTTTAAAAGTTAGAGGGGGGGGACATTTTTTTTTCCATTTTGGAAGGTTCTGTCTCTATAACGATTTGCTTTGAGGAAAAATGGTTTCAGGAACCAACGTTTCAACGTTTTTTAAGACCTACATATCTATACTTACTCCACACATATAGGCTTGATGATTTTTTGGTTTCATTTCCATGTGTGGTCCCCTTATTTTTTGTTTATTTTTTTGTATAAAAATCGTAAAGCGGTATACAAAATACATCTACATACCAAGTTTCAACTGATAGTTTCGTAATAAAGTTGCTGTGACGTACAGACGGACCGACAAACATGACGAAACTATAAGGGTTCCTTCTTTCTCCACGGAACCCTAAAAAGAGCCCTTTTCAAAGATACCCTACATGATTTATTACGGTTTTTTTTTTCAGTTTTGTCATTTTACTTCCTCCACAATTTTGTAGGCAATACTTTTTTCATCTTAGACTTGAATTATGTTGCGGTTATCAGGATAAGTCTTTTTGCTAATGATTTCAAGACTCATACGTCTTAAAGTTCCTTAGACAAGTGCCTGTGACAGACGGACGGACGGACACGCGAGTGATCCTATAAGGGTTCCTATTTTACCTTTTGAGGTACGAAACCCTAAAAAATAAACAAAATATAGTAGTCAGGCTTTTTCCCATACGAGTTGGCAGAGGCACAGTTGCGCCTATGTTTAACAAGTAATTCAACATTCCATGTTGGGGTCCCCACCCCAACCCCCACCTTTGTCGCCCCTGACAAAGGGCCAGCCCGTCGCCGCATCTATTAAGATATGAAACTTTTCTCTTAATGATTTCTATCACCGCTACATAGTAAGATTGACGACTGTAAAGATTATTAGCAGATTTAATAAATTGCCGCCTGTTCGACACTCTTTCAAGTATTGAACAAGCAATAATTAGATTTTCCGACTTCTGAGGTAAAAGTAGGACCTTCGCCTCTTGATTTTAGGTTTTCAGGCGGAAAAATTATATTCCTAACTCGTTCGAAAAGGCTTTTTATTGTTATGTTTCGAAATGTACTATTTCGTCACAGCATCTATTCGAAAAGAGCTCGTTTAATCCCAGTAAACAGGGAACAAAATAGCTCTTTGCTCCCTTGTGAGGCAAAGTAACATTTTAAGGCGTGTTACCAGTACAGAGGAAATAATCACTTTCACTACTTTCTAGTTGATAGCTCCAATCACCAAAGAGATTTATCTTGAAATGTAGACCAAATTAAAATATAAGTTAGTGCTTATGTTTTTTGAATTAGCCCTTTTTAGCACTGCATATATGAACACAATTGGTCAGTCCAACCAGTAAACAGATCAATTTCGAAACGCCAACCATGTAAAAAATAAATTGCGAAAAAGTAAAAAAGCGCTAAACGCCTTTGTTTGTTTATTACTATTTCGTTTGCTGATATTATTAAAAATAAAATAGTTATTAAGAACCTACTCCAAATAAGAGTTTTACTCGAGACAATATTGTAACAGGGGCAAAAATGTAATGCAAGGTCTCTTACATACAAATTCCCGTGAAAAATGTGCGAAAGTATACGACAATTTCAACATTTAGAAATATACGGAAAAGAGCTCATGTATTTCGGGAAAGGCGTAAATACAAGTCAATTTACTTCTGATTATAAATATTATTGTTACCGACTGCAGCGAAGCGGAAAAGAGGAGGGTTATGTGTTTGACCTTTTTGTATGTATGTTTGTCTGCTTCTGTGTCCCCTCGTTACTACACAACAGCTGAACTGATTTGGAAAACGATATATCATTATATTTGTCTTGATAGCGTAAGTGTCATTGGGTATATCAAAATTTAATGTAAAGAAAATGGTGGATTTTATGCCCTTTAATGTGCGGAGTTTTTGGTTTTTTGGAAGAGATCTCTTATTACAGATAAGCTCGCCTTTGTACACTATTTTATGTAAATCTTGTTATCTTTGCGTCATTTGTGTGGTGCAATAAATAAATTATGAATAATGAGTAAAAAACATTTTTCAACACCCTCGAATGTGGTATCAAAATATAGGATTTAAAAGGCGAGTAAGGAAATATTTACTATTCGTGCCATACGCTATGAATAATCTGCCTTGCTTTAGTTTAAAACTAATCATTATTTTGTACTAAAAAAGAGGAAATTGACGTAATTATTTATGCTTCAAGTTTTAGAATTTATTCAGCCACTACATTCTGAATGCCGATGAAGGCAGAATATGAATAGAACGAACAGGTACCTTATATTCTGTTAAGTCCTACTATTGAACAGATCTTTTTAAGGCATTCACTCAATATTTACGTTGAAGGAAGCCAGTGCTGACAAAAGTAGTTACTTTTTAGGGTTCCGTACCCGAAGGGTTCCAAACGGGACCCTATTACTAAGACTCCGCTGTCCGTCCGTCCGTCCGTCCGTCCGTCCGTCCGTCTGTCACCAGGCTGTATCTCAAGAACCTAGCTAGCTAAAGAGTTGAAATTTTCACAGATTATGTATTTATGTTGCCGCTATAACAACAAATACTAAAAAACAGGATAAAAGAAATATTTAAGGGGGCTCCCATACAACAATTCTTTCAATACCACATACAAACTTATGGATGCACCTGGTTACGTACATGGAGTGTGAAAGTAACCGCACCAATAACTTTGTAAAAAATATTTTGCTGTGTAAAATCCAAACTATTGACTCCACACCATCGCTTCCATTGAACGGTGGTACGGAACCCTTCGTGCGCGATTTAGACTCCCACTTGACCGGTTTTTTATATTTATAGTTATTTATGAGAATAGTACTAATTTATATACAATTGGTAACGATACCATTTATAAATACCCATTTCCCGAAAATGCCTACGCTCTCTCCCGAATATTTTCCCAAATATTGAAATTGTCGTATGCCTGCACAATTTTTTACGGGATTTTGTAAGTATCAAACCTTGCAATACATTATTTCTGAGTGTTACGATATTATTTCTGTATTTTTTTACCTTACACCATATGCTATACTGAGTGGCTGGGGCCTCTTTGCACTCACTCCAGCTAGTAAATCAACGTCTATTCCCCTGACAAGAGGCTAGCCAAACTGTGATCTATTCTTGTAACTTGTCAGCATCCGTAAACTCAAATACTATACCTTCATTCGCATAACCAGTCCACATTCGATTTCCGTAGGCACTCTATGTCTACGTATCCCACGCGGCAACCGTGTATTGTTGACGGAAAACGACCACTGCCGTCGATAAATTTGGTGTACCTACTCCACTACAGTGTATATTTTTTGGTGTCTTTTCGACGATTGTGATCTAATATGACACCGTGTAAGATTGTCAAAACCGTTAGTTGATAAACTAACGTTTTTCTTCTTGTTAGTTGGTCAACTATCGACGGATAGTAAAATGTACGAAACGTTAGTTGATAAAATAACCGAAATAACCGGGCAAACACTAAGAGACTAGAAGGGGCGAGCGCAGCGAAGCCCCCGAATAGTCTTCGTGTTAGGTTAACATGTAAGAACAAAAGAAAGGTAAATTCTTAACCTTGTCGGTCTGGTTTACTATCTGTCGATAGTTGATCAACTTACGCTTTAGTTTATCAGCCAACCGTTTTTATCATCTAACGGTGACCTATATATATTATAGGTGTTAGCGGACTGCAACTGCAATAAAATAACTAAGTATGAGAATTTGAAGGTGGGCCTGAATACAGAAGCCGTCAATTACGCAAAGACTATCTATTCCTCAATGTTTTCATTCTATCTGAAGAATGTCGTCGTCCTCACCAGTCACACTATAATTGTGACCGATGCCGTTTGTTATTTTTTGATTGGTTTTTACTTACATATACAGGATTTATTGTTATATTTAACTTTCCGTCTATAGAGATATGGAGCGGTAAACTGGCTAGGTTGACCAAAAATTTAAACTACTTTTATCAACACCTTCAACGAAAATATTGAGTGAATGCCTTAAAAATATCTGTTCAGTGGTAAGGGAACTAACAGAACATAAAGTAATCGTTCTATTCATAAGTTGCCTTCATCGGCATTCAGACTGCAGCTCAGTGGAGGAACAAATTGTGAAAATTGAATCAAAGTATTTGCAACGAGTCGAGGCGATATAAATTCTACATCTAATCTAAAAGATAACTCTCATACGTGTTCTGAGTCCTTAGGGACATTCCTCGTTACTCCTCAGTGAATAGAAATAATTTGTTATTAATCGTTTGACGACCTCTGTGGCGCTGCGGTTTTGGCTCTGCCTACCATGCGAGAGGTCCCGGGTTCGATCCCCGGCTGGGGATAAAGAAAAATAAAAGTGGCCAAGTGCAAGTCGGAATCGCCCATGAAGGGTTCCGCTGCAGCAAGTAATTATGTGACTGGACATACAAACACTATGAAAAACTTTATTTTTCATAGAGTTTGTATGAATGACAAAGTTATCTTTGCGGTTTTTAATAAATGTTTTATATCTTAATAACTGCTTATTTTATTTTGTTCAAACCAATTTTCGTTGTAAGTGTGATAAAAAGGGTTTCAGGAATATCTCGCACAACGAGTTATGAGCGGTGGCCTTGAATGCGCCCTAGTAACTTTTCAATACCTGTAACACATGCGCAGTAATTCCCACCAACGTCATCCAGCGCTCTTAATTCGTGGTGCGAGGTCAACTTCAATTTTAAAGACCATATTTTCTAGATTCAGTTCCATGTATGGGAGCCTCCTTTAAATATTAAATTTTTTCAATTTTTGTATAAAAATCGTAAAGCGGTTCCCAGAATTCTGCATAAAGTTGCTGGGACATACGGACAGACAGACGTGACGAAACTATAAGTATTCCTTGTTTCTCTACGGAACCCTAAATACACAGGTCTTGGATGTTTATATGTGTGTGATGTCGCTGTTTCCGATCACCACAGCACAGGGTATCCTAGTGTGGGATCTAGGGCATCTATAAAAACGTTTATGTTTTTATACTCGCAGAATACTAATATATATTTTACCCGCCAAACCCGATTTCAGGACAAACTAGTTTTGCCTAGGATAAACTAGTTTGCACAGCTTATATCAGGGCAGAACCTTGCGGTAGCTTAGGTGAAGGGTAAAGGGGGTGAGCGAAGCGAAGCCCCCTTTATCCTTCATGTTAGATTGAACATGTAAGAACAACAAAAAATACTTAAAACATAAACATACACATAAACTAGTTTATCCTAGGTAGATAAGAGCATACTTTTAATTATGCTGCACATGTTCAGATGACAATAATCCAACAAAAATCCTGTGGCAGTACAAGATGAGACTACATATCTTGTGTCTCCGTTTAGTGCAGTGCATCTTAACCGGTGGTCCCTGGAAGCCCCAAAGTGGTCCGCGAAGCCATATGAAAACCGGTTGTTTGCGTATTTTATTCAAAGTTGATAGCTAAAACCACGTGTATTACCCATAAATAATTGGCGGTTCATGGGCTCATAGGACGACTAGGGATGTAAGTAGCTAGTTAGTATTTAAACCATCGGTTAAATACCAATTGTGTAGAAGTCATCATACATTGATAGTTTATCAAGTTTCATGAAAGTTTCATGAACGGATTTCCCGATGATAATACAAATGGAAATGGGAGAAATATCGATTTAAATTATCATAGGCGTCTGTGTAACATAAAATTTACTCTGCGGTTTGAAAATGATTACTAACTAACTACCTAACTGCGATGCGCGGACGCATGCAATATCAAAACGAAAAAGGTGTAGGAAGCCAGAAAATGTATTTTGATTTATCTTCCAAAACCCTGCGGCTTGATCCCTTCCGCGCCACCTCTGCGCGCGTAAACAAGTACTGCCCCACACAACCGCATTTTATAGAGCCAAAGTAATTAAATTTTAGAACGGTAAAATATTTCATGCTACTTGTACCTTTAAAAAAATGTGAGTTTACCTAAAGAAAAATTTTTATTATTGAAATGCGATTGACAAACAAAAGCACCATTATCTCACATGCGCCATTACTTTTGAACATGATATCACGTTTTTTAGGGTTCCGTCCCAAGGTAAAAAAAACCGGTCAAGTGCGAGTCTAAATCGCGCACGAAGGGTTCCGTACCACCGTTCAATGGAAGCGATGGCGTGGAGTGAATAGTTTGGATTTTACACAGCAAAATATTGTTTACAAAGTTATTGGTGCGGTTACTTTTACACTCCATGTACGTAACCAGGTGCATCCATAAGTTTCTATGTGGTATTGAAAGAATTGTTGTATGGGAGCCCCCTTAAATATTTCTTTTATCCTGTTTTTTAGTATTTGTTGTTATAGCGGCAACATAAATACATAATCTGTGAAAATTTCAACTCTCTAGCTAGCTAGGTTCTTGAGATACAGCCTGGTGACAGACGGACGGACGGACGGACGGACGGACGGACGGACGGACGAACAGCGAAGTCTTCCTTTCCGTTCTTACCCGTTGGGTACGGAACCCTAAAAACGGGACCCTATTACTAAGACTCCTCTGTCTGTCTGTTCGTCTGTCATCAGGCTTTATCTCATGAACCGTGAAAGTTAGACAGTTCAAATTTTCACAGATGATGTTTATCTGTTGCCGCTATAACAACAAATACTATGAAACAGAATAAAATAAATGTTTAAGGGGGCTCCCATACAACAATTCTTTCAATACCACATACAAACTTATGAGTGCACCTGGTTACGTACATAGAATGTGAAAGTAGCCGCACCAATAACTTTGTAAGTAACATTTTGCTATGTTAAATCCAAACTATCTACTCTACACCGCCATCCCTACCATTGTACGGTTCGCTCACACTTGACCGTTTTTTTTACATCTGCAGTAGTTTCGGCATGAAATACATATTTACATATTTACCCGGTTTAACCGCACAATATGCACAGTAGTGCCTATTTAACCGTGCACTTTACAACTCTAGGCACGCCAGAATATTTGTCAAATGGTAAAATAAATAGACCTTAAAAATACTGGTATAATGTAATGTGTTCTGTTAGTGTGTATATCGTGAACACGGACCCGGAACATTGTTCTGGCTGCAAATATACTCTGATTTATAGCCGGGGACACGACAATCCCATTTATTTGTAAGGTTCACCTTACGATGGTATGGGCCGGTACTATGTTCTTTTACAAACCGGAGCAAAAATGTTCTGGTGAGTTAAAATATGAATGTTGTTTTACAAGGAAGTAGTACATCTCGGCAGGAAATACTTGTTAATAGTATCACCGTTTTCTACGTCCCGTGTGAGGTGTACCTAGTGCTAACGAGCAAGAAGATAGATGGGCAATCTATCCGTTAAATACCTGATAGTGGGTATATTGTGGGCGATCCGATGAATTTATAAAAGTTTATGTGACTGATACATAATGCCTAATGATGTACAGTTACAAACACTAGTTTATCTACACACATATCTTAAGCTCTCTTTGATGTGTTCAGGAACCGCATGTTCGACCGGCATGGTGACATTGATAATTGCTCAGCACTTATTTAGCATGTTCAGTAGTATCAAATTCACAGGCAAACTAGGGGCGGCACGCAGGCAGGTGTCGGCGTTCGAAATTTGAATGTCATAATTTGTCGAAAATTTATTCATTATGGTCATAATTTTTCAATTTTCAGATAAGAAATGAGTTTTTACCAAGTAGTATGACATTTTGCTGGTCATAACGTGCAGTAAAGAGGGTTTATCATACGTTGTAGATAAAATATCTAACATAATAGAGGCAATGATGACAAGTGTATTTTTGTATCAAATTGATTAGACCAATCTTTGCTTAATGAAGTTTTCAATGTGTAACGGAGTTGTTCAAAAATTGATAGAGACGAAATTCTGTGCAAAAAATACCTACATTACTGTAAAACTAATTGAACAAAACGTAAAAGAAAATCGAAGAAATTAAAGACACTTCGTTCACACCCCCGTCATCCATTCCATCAATCCTCATTTATATTTCAAAACAGACCTCCCTTTATTGTAAAGCAATTAATTCCAAATATTATCTTACCCCTAGACATATATATAATTAAAGGGCGAAACATGAGAATTTTAATCTTCTATCTCATTTCAGTTTCAGTGACTGAAACAATATTTTGTGGAGAGAACTCCGCCGGAGGGGCGCCTTATTTAAATGAACATATATTCGCGATTCATTTACCTCGCTCTCATTAAACCTTGACTTAAACGGTTTAATGTCTTAATTTACTGCACAAAGAGAAATTAAGGATCCTGTTAAAAGCTTGACATGACAGAGTGCTCTTTCTGTATTAATTTTGGAGTCTGTTGTGTTTTGTTTAAGTAAGTGCGCATGTAATTATGAAGGTTAATCATAGGTGAACGTTTTGATTAAGAATCCCGCAGTTTTTTGAAGGAATCCTGAAAATAATATAGGCAATTCCAATTAAGAAGACAAACTCAGACGGCTGCATAAACAAAGACACTGGCTATATTAAATTGCTTGCATTTAATTTCAGTTCAGTTGTTCTGGTGTAGGTATTTGGCTAGTATTTCATCGCACATCAAAAATACTGATTCGCTAGAAAAAAGGATCAACAAAAACACTTTTTATGTTTTAAATATTTTATGTGTACTTAGGTTTATGTTTTAAGTATTTTTGTTGTTCTTACATGTTCAACTTAAGCTACCGCAGTATTTGCCCTAAAATATGCTGTGCAAATCAGTATTTTTGATGTGCAGTTTAATATATCCCTAGGTATTATTGTCGCTGAACTATTATGGCTTATACACCTTCCTATCCAAATGATATTTTGGGTTGTAAATACCAGAAGAGCAACATATTTAAAAGGTGCAAATGAACAAACATGGGGCAAATCCGTAGTTTCAAGTTGGACATAGTCCAGTTTTGCCGCACGCCTCGCATGCCTTACTGTTGGAATATCAACTTGCCAATGCGACACTGCCTCGTTATTATAATACAGATCAGTCTCATTTTCAGTTATAGATTCATTACAATCATCATCACCGTCTCGGAGAGCTTCTTTCCGCAATGAAAATACCTTCATTCGGATCTAATTCTCCCTCAGCATTTTACGTCTATATCTTATAAAAGCGATGAAACGGAAACCGAACCGGCGAGCTCGGCACCAATAGCAGAGCAATGACGCTCTGCAGTGCTGTGAAAGCAAATCTTTGCATTCCAAACTTATTACACGACTAACGTACTACTATTGGGGCGTTCGCTCGGGGGCGTCAAACTGAAACTCCGAGTCATATTATTTTGTTGAGTAGTTATTTATATTTCATAGAAAGGGGAAGAAACTACGTGTTTGGATACTACTATAC
This sequence comes from Argyresthia goedartella, assembly GCA_949825045.1. Lineage (NCBI taxonomy): Eukaryota > Metazoa > Arthropoda > Insecta > Lepidoptera > Argyresthiidae > Argyresthia > Argyresthia goedartella. The sequence goes on from OX463810.1 coordinate 23,032,913, forward strand.
CGTATACATTTTAAAGTAAGAATTATAGTAAGTATTATAGTTACAGTAAAGTAAGAATTATAGTACAAAAACATTTTTGCCTGAGTTTCTTAGGGAAAGTTGATGAGAACACCAGTCCTGTGAACAGTGTCCTTATTTTGGTATTGCAATATTTTTTGTTACACATGGAATACGATAATACAATGAATTACACCAAAATATTCCGCTGCAGAGAAAATATTGATCTAGAAATGTAATCACGATATGCAGCAGCGATCCAGCCTGAGAAAGATTGAGGAATGTTAAAAGATAGTCAGAAGGCGCGATTTTCACCAATAATATCGTGAGCCCGGCACTTTTCACGAGACTGTTGTTTCTGTGACCCCTCTTGTGATCGATGCCCAATCTTATTAAGTTAGTAAAAGAGGGGGGGATGTTTAGGGTACCCACAGATCATTAACGCAATAGACGGGATTTGCAGGCGATTCTCTATTTAGCCCAAAAGTAAAATTGTTATTTTGTTTTATTTTATATGTGATTTTCTTTTGCTCATTTTCTAAAAGATCTGAGAATCTTCGTCTCGCAACGTTAGTTGGGAAAGTTTATTTGCTCTTCAGCTGTTTAGATGGTTTTATTTTTATTTTGCTAGACTTTCGTTATTTTTAAATTTTTCATGAAAATGCGCATTTTGTTTATATGTCGCAGATTCGCCAGAGGCCTCAGTCAAGCACATCGAATCCTTACCTTATTTACTTAGTTCAGTAGGTGATTAGTTTGTTAAATAATAAAGTTAATAGATCTTTAATGTAGTTACTTTCATTATTGTTGTTTTTTTGTAATGTCAAGCGAATAGCATAGATCACCCAATTCGAGTGTGGCTAGTTTAGAATATTAAATATTAAACTTAGACATAGGGTGTTATCACAAAAATATAAACTTCTGTTCAACAGTTGTTTAAAAACAAAAATGTACAGGATTTGAAGTTTCTTTTGATGTGAAACTATGTGTACTATTTTTTGTTGTAACACGGCTAAACATTTACATACAGGCGACAATATATTTGAAAGAGATAAATATAAATATATGTGTATATTTGTACTATTAACATATATATGGACGACCCAAATGGCCGAGTCAGCAGTGACCCTGCCTACAAATCCAAGGATCCCGGGTTTGAGTCCCGGTGGGGGTAAATATTTGTTTGATGAAAACGGATGTTTGTACACTAGTCATGGTTGTTTATCTATCTAAGTATAATATTTATCTATATAAGTATGTGTATCATTGTCTAGTACCCAAGATACAGGGAATACTAGTTTCGGGCAAGAAATAGCTTCTTTCTTAACAATCATTCTCACATAAACACAGAAGATCAAGCATCACACAAAACTCACAATCAGCCAACCTCTACTCCAATTTCGTCAAGTACTTTTTGAGTAAGACTCTGATCTCCCACCCTTTGCCGGGAGGCATCAATTTGTGGGTATTGAATTGTAAATACACGGTTTATTTCAAGTTAATATGTTCTAGTATTTTGTTTTAGGTTAGATGCTATGAGATATGCAAGCCATATAGAGCGGTTCATTTCTTCCGTCCCTTCTGTATCGTGCTGGTCCTCGCATCAGTGGGTGCAATAATATCGGCGAGTGCCTCCTGCACAACATCTGTCCGGCTGACTATTGTTGGTGCAGATGGGGATGAGATGGGTGAAGTCTGTCTCAAGATGCTATGCCGTGTTATAAACTCATAAGAAGTTTCATCTACGGCGAAAGCCCGCCTGTTCAGCTTCTCGCCGCCGATTGTTCTTACAGCAACGTCTCCAAGTGCGCCCCGGCGACCTTCGGTAAGCAGCCGTAGACTGAATCTTCCTTTACTGCGCAAAGTGTTGTTGTGCCACCTCATAGACGATGGGCTGCCCGAGCCGGACGAGCCAGGTTCGCCGGGCGGAGGGCTTGCCGCTAACGTCCATAACAAACACAAATACGACTTGCCTGTTGTAAATCAACTCAATGTACGAAATCTACCATGAACTCAACCTCTCTTATGTTAGGAAGGGGAAGATAGCAAAGTAGTACTCGTTAAACTTACATGTTCACCTGATGCGAATAAAGTCATTGTTGAAATGATAAAAATCTCGCTTCTTTCTGAGTTTGTACACCGTGTCGTATTCAACTCGTTTCCTAAAATTCAATTTTGGGAATTTGTTTCCTCTCGTCGAATGCCGTGCGGAATACTGATGCGGACCAAGATACTTCCTGTGAGAGAACAGGGTTCTAATTCTGATGTTTATAACTTACACACTAGCCAAACGCCCGCATGTCGCTAGGCTCTCACTACAATGGATTTTTTGTTTCTTTGCCTATAATATATAGCGTCACGCCTTTTCCATGTGATTTGGCAGAGGCATAAATGTACCCATTTTTAGCCTGTTATTCAACAATTACTAAAATTTGCGTGACAGTGGGGTAGCTCATCGTCGCTGTTATGTCGTGACGAAGGATTCCTCACAGTGTTTTCCATCACTGTTAGAACTTCCGTATAACGTACTAAAGATAAATTAGTAATCTCATTGGTACATGGTGCCCACCGGGATTTGAACCTGCGTCTCCTGCGTGAGAAGCAAGCGTGAAAACCCACAAGACTTGACATGAACCACCCCGGCTTCGCCGACAAGGAGTAATACCGGGCGCGAAGGAAGGACATTGCCGAAATCGCATTCGCTTACAAGTACGGCGAGCTGATCCCTCACATCGAATACAAGGAAACCGAGAACGGGACCTGGCAGCATGTGTTCAACACTGTATTGGATTTGATGCCTAAACACGCCTGTCGGGAGTACAAGGCCGCTTTCGAAAAAATTCCAGGCTGCCGAGATCTTGTTCCTCACCGCATTCCTCAACTAGAGGAAGTGAGCAACTACCTACGCAAGAACACTGGGTTCAGCCTCCGGAGCTCTTACTTACCTTTATACTGTTTGTATATATACAAATTTATGCATTGCGCTTCTCATCTACCAAAATAGGGGTACTATGAGCACAGCGACATGCAAGTGATTGGGGAATGAGTAAAGTTACAATGGTGGAATCAACACCTTGTTTGTATTTCATCCCGTTTATTTTTAAAAAGATAGTCTCTACGTTGGATCTACAGCTCTAAATTGTACTGTGTCGAGAGCGTAATAAAGATAATGTGATGGTGAATGGGCTCCTTTGTTTTAAGTGTGCTAAAATTGATATCACTGCACTTGTTAGCAATCACTTCGTGGAGCACTTGAAATGGGACTGTTAGTACTGTTTATTATTGCGCTAACAATGTTTTAATTTGCATTGATAATAGCTTTGAAATAACTCGGTGAAACTTTTCAGTGAGACCCGAACAAAAAATGGCATTTATTAAACTGCACATCAAAAATACTCATTTGCGCAGCAAATATCAGGGCAAAATTCTGCGGTAGCGTAGGTGAAGGGTAAAGGGGGTGAGCCTTTATCCTTCGTGTTAGGTTGAACATGCAAGAACAAAAATCGCGTCGAATGAAGCTGATCGCATAATTATGATCGAACTTCACGTACAGGTAAGTTCGTTCGATCATTAAAAATACTTAAAACATAAACTTGAGTACTTACGTATCAAATATTTAAAACATAAAAAGTGTTTTTGCTAACCCTGTTTTGCTGTGCAAATCAGTATATTTGATATGTGATTAAATACTAGCCTTTATTTATGTACACAAGATAATATTTAATTAATTGAATATGTCAAAAATAAAATTTCCGAATGAAATGAGAACTATTTTAGTTGATACTTTTCTAACATTTAATCAGGGTTCCGAACCCAAAGGGTGCCAAATGGGACCCTATTACAAAGCCCTGCTGACCGTCCGTCCGTCTGTTTGTCCGTCCGACCTTCAGCTGGCTGTATCTCATAAAATGTAGTAGGTTGAGAGTTGCCGCTGCAGCAAAAAATTATTAACTACACGAGATTTTCGAAATATAAGGGGGTCCCCCTACAAGAGACGTGTCTTAACACCACCTGCGACATATTTTAACCTTAACATGATTCGAATATGATCGTAGATTTCGCGGCTTATCACATGATTGTGGTGGCGCAATTGGTTTGAAACAGCGACGGAAAAAATAGAAGTATAAGTAGCAGTGAAAAATGGCCCAACGGAAACTGTACTTGGTTGAGTTGACATGATGGCGGCGGCTCCAATAGCCGTTTAATGTGTCTCTAGATCGACCAATCAGGACTGGCCCAGTGTCGCTTGAAATCATCAGCTTCTCGCCCTTTTCAGTATCTGGTACCGTTTTCAAATAACAGTTTGTTAGAAGCGTGCCTTCTATGTTTTTTTTGTTCACCTGTTCTATATATTGTTTCGCAATCTTAGGGTTCTGGGTTCGAATCGACGTTGGGACATAATTTTTACCCTCTTTTTGTTTTTTAATTTTCAGTGTCAAGTTTTATTGTAGGATGGTGCGGAACCCTTCGTATGCGAGTCCGACCCGCACTTAACTGATAATTTCATTTGTTACAGCATGTTTACATGTCTGCAGTTGTTTAGCTTGTTCTGTAGTACCAACTTCACGCAGGCGGGCGTCGTCGTTCGAAATTTGAATGTCAGTACCAACTTCAGAGACAAACTAGGGGCGGCAAGCAGGCGGGCATCGGCCCTCGAAATTTGAATGTCATAATATGTAGAAAAATTACACATTATGGTCATAATGTGTAATTTTTCAGATAAGAAATGAGTTTTTACCAAGTAGTTTAACATTATGCTGATCGTTACGTGCGGTTTTTGTACGCAGTAAAGAGGGTTTATGATACGTGTTTAGATAAAAATATATTACATATAAAATACATTATACTTACAGAAGTCTAATATGGAAGAGAAAGATAGTGTTCTTTTAAGCGACTCTTAAAATATTAAGTGACGGGCTGTCTCTGATAGCATTAGAAAGTTCGTTTGAGAGCCTGATAGCTCGTAGTCTGACCCCATGAGTTATTGACCCCAGAGCAATGAACCTCATCTTACGCAGAACAGAAACAACTTTTATTCTATTCTTTGGGTACAGTGAACCGAAAATGCAGCGAGCCGTTGAACTCAGAGCAAACAGGGAATCGCCCGCTTTTATGGGGACAGTTCGAAGGATAAGTGTGTTGAGCGCAATATGGATATTCTACTTAAACGTTATAAAAAAACGCCTTCTCTTTCAGTGGCTCACATTTTTAGAGAGCAATAAAATTTTAGTTTTTAGGGTTCCGTACCCGATGGGTTCCAAACGGGATCCTATTACTAAGACTTCGCTTTCCGTCCGTCCGTCTGTCACCAGGCTGTATCTCAAGAACCTAGCTAGCTAGAGAGTTGAAATTTTCACAGATTATGTATTTCTGTTGCCGCTATAACAACAAATACTAAAAAACAGGATAAAAGAAATATTTAAGGGGGCTCCCATACAACAATTCTTTCAATACCACATACAAACTTATGGATGCACCTGGTTACGTACATAGAGTGTGAAAGTAACCGCACCAATAACTTTGTAAACAATATTTTGCTGTGTAAAATCCAAACTATTCACTCCACACCATCGCTTCCATTGAACGGTGGTACGGAACCCTTCGTGTGCGATTTAGACTCGCACTTGACCGGTTTTTTAGTTATGCTTTCAATCGTACAAAAATAGGTTCATAATAAGTAATGTGAGTGTGCAAGTAGTCCAATATGTGCGTTTGACCTTGGAAAAAAATAATTTAAATTGCCTTAGAACTTAGAGTGTTGCCAGCAAAAACAGTTGGGATTACGAAGCAACTTTTTTCCACAAAAAGTACTTTTATCATAAACCCTCTTTACTGCGTACAAAAACCGCACGTTACGATCAGCATAATGTTAAACTACTTGGTAAAAACTCATTTCTTATCTGAAAAATTACACATTATGACCATAATGTTTTTAATTAATTACATTCAAATTTCGAACGCCGACGCCCGCCTGCGTGCCGCCCCCTAGTTTGTCTGTGAAGTTGGTACTGACATTCTTTGCCAGAGGCAATTATAAGGAGAGCGACATCTTCGGGAGTAAAGTAAAAGGCTTGAGATGCGCGCAAATACTAGACTAATTTATTATAGGAAATACTAAGCTTATATTCAACTTACTACAAAACTACGTGATGAATATAAATATACCTTATCTGTGACGGTCGTCAACTTATCTTAACATTACGTGGAAATATGACTAACATAGTCGACATATGACTAACAGGTACACCCCCCTTTAGGGAAAAAAATAAATGAATGTACTTATAACAATGAACAAAAATCTAAGTTAGAATCAAACAATAACCTTAAATGAATCAAAATAGCTTTAAAAATGTGTATACCATAACAAACTTATATCAACTGCAATAATAACTAGTAGGATTAAAAAAAACATAAATTGGATCTTAATTGTGCATACTTTAACTTAATCTAAAGGTAAATCTTACACGAATTAGAAAAATAAAGGAACTACGGTTATGCGAATTCTACATAAGTTTAAACAATTACTACTGACTAATTAAACCCAATAAATTAAAAGAACATAGGTTAGTACCTACTACATATCAGAAAAGTAACATAATAATTCAGCGTTAACACGTTAACGCCGATTTATAAGAAAGGAGATAAACTTGTCGCAGCCAACTATCGCCCAATAAGTCTCACAAGCATCATATGCAAGGCAATGGAAAAGATAATTGTCACAAAAATCCGCGAATTCCTATCCAAAGAGCAGGTTATAACTGACGAACAACACGGATTTGTTCCAAGAAGATCCACGGTGACCAACCTTCTGCTATGCCTAGATTACTGGACAGCAAATTGGAATGACCGCGTGCCCACAGATGTGGTTTATCTAGACTATGAGAAAGCGTTTGACCGCGTTCCTATAAAAAGACTAGTCTCGAAACTGCAACACTTTGGAATTCGTGGTAACCTTCTTATGTGGATTGAAAACTTCCTGAGCGATCGTACCTTTACTGTGAGAGTTGGGAATGACCTCGCAGATTCCTACAACGTCCTGAGTGGTGTCCCACAAGGATCAGTGCTTGGACCAATTTTATTCTGCGTATACCTAACTGACCTAAAGGTAATAATAAAGTCTGGACTTTCACTGTTTGCAGATGATACAAAAATCATGGGAAATCCGCTAATATCGCACAATATAATACAAGAAGACTTGAACCGCATTTTTGAATGGACACAGAATTGGCTAATAACCTTAAATCCTGGAAAGTGTACGGTTCTGCATGTTGGGAACAATAATCCAAAGTTACCATACAGCATTAATATGCAAACACTGGATCCTGTTACAACACAAAGAGACCTAGGGGTCGCAATATCAACTGACCTTAAATGGGAGACTCAAATACTTTCAATTACTAAGAAAGCCAACTCGCTAACATATATGATTCGGAAATCCTTTGATTATATTGACAAAGAATTATTCTTGAGACTTAACAAGACTTATGTCAGACCACTCCTTGATTATGCTTTCCAAATATGGAGCCCTTACTTCCAGAAGGACAAAGACTTGCTGGAGAAAGTCCAAAGAAGAGCAACCAAGATGGTAGTAGGACTTCGTGACAAGCCTTATGAGCAGCGACTTGCAGAGCTAGGATTGAGCACTCTAGAGCAACGACGTAAACGTGGAGATCTCATAGAAACATATAAGATTCTAACTGGCTACTATGATGTATCGACTATGAAGGAAATGTTTACGATGAACCAGAATCACCACCTCAGAGGACACACACTGAAACTCCAAGGGCTCTCGTTTACAAGTAACCCACGCAAACACCTTCTATCAAACCTAGTGGTCCGCGAGTGGAACAGACTTCCAGAAACTGTTATTAGTGCACCATCAGTGAACAGTTTTAAAAATAGACTTGACAATTGTATAAAACAAGTGCTGTGAAATGTGAACTGATATGCGCGCATCAGCTTTAAGCTGCTTGTGCATAATAAAATAATAATAATAATAATAATAATAACAGTAAATTAATTAATATTTACCTAATATTACTTAATAGCTACCAACAGGCAAGTCTTGTATCTGGCCGCACACTACATAAAATAAACTAAAAACTGGAAAACAGAAAAACACTAGGAAAATGGGGCTTCGCGGTTATTAAACTAACCTAACCTATAACCTGGAAAAGATCCGCAGGAGAGTCGTCTGATGCTGCAGCCGCCCATGTTTTTCAGGAATCGATGAGTCAATTTACATCGCACGTCGTAGAAGTTGTAATCACTGTTTGTTTATAATTGCGACCGTACCTACACAAGGATGATTGTGCTGAATCAGCGTCAGCATTAAATCTGTAACCTTGGCTGAAGGCAGTCAATGATCTCGTACGTCATATGTACGTGCGTGCTCTTCACTCTTGAGTGAATATTATGTTGTCGATTGATGAAATTTGTGTGCCTCAAAACCTTGGGATTTGGCAACATAGGGGACATCTTGTACACCAATCGTTTATATATATATATATATATAAACGATTGGTGTACAAGATGATGAAGAGAGATATATATATATACATATATATATATATATCTCTTCAGTGATTTGATTATTCTTCGTGCGATGTTCTTCCTGGATGATTTCAACATTCGTTGAATTAGGTATATCAATAATGTTTCAATACTCTTCTGGGGGCTGGAACGGCTTCCTATGACTTGAACTTGAAAAGCTGCTTGCTGTGAATGGATTTGCCGACGCGTTTGTTTCTGCTGGTGCGAGCTCCATTTTGATAAATCAGCAGTCGGCTGACTATCGGTTCATTGTTCTTGCGGTATCTTGAGTTCGATGCGGGAAATCTTCAGTTGAAATTATTTATCTTTTGGCTTCTGGTCCGTTTTCAAATCTGGTCATGGCTTGCTTGATGTCGTCTTGGTTTGGGTGGGGTCTTGATTATGGAGTTCTGCAGCGTGGTTTGAAATAGGTATGCAAACTGAAGTCGGGACTCGGCGATCCTGGACGAAGTGCTTCTTGCTTGCACTTCTAAGGTGGCAGCACACGGAGTTTTCTTCGCGGCTGGGTCAATGCTGCTATTACCGAAGGTTGCTGATGTTCAGAAGTTGGGGTCACCACTTTGCCAGAGGCAATTATGAGGAGAGCGACATCTTCGGGAGTAAAGTAAAAGGCTTGAGATGTGCTCAAATACTAGACTAATTTATTATAGGAAATACTAAGCTTATTTACAACTTACTACAAATCTACGTGATGAATATAAATATACCTTATCTGTGACGGTCGTCAACTTATCTTAACATTACGTGGAAACATGACTAACATAGTCGACCGGCACACATTCAAATTTCGAACGCCGACGCCCGCCTGCGTGCCGCCCCTAGTTTGTCTGTGAAGTTGGTACTACAGAAAAAGCTAAACAACTGCAGAGCCACAATGCCGGAAAAACATGCGGTTCCTGAACACATCAAAGAGAGCTTATGATATGTGCGTAGATAAACTAGTGTATGTAACTGTACATAATTAGGCATTAAAACTCTCGAGTGATATTATTATGAAACTCGCTTTCGGCTCGTTTCATAAACCCACTCTCAAGTATTAATGCCGTCCATTATGTAGCACATAAACTACTATTATATTATGCCTTTATAAAATACAAGCTAAATATAGTACGAGCTTAAGCAAGCTTTTCTACATGAAAAATCATATCTTGTACGCAGAAATGAAGTTAATATGTTATCTGAAAATACTTTTAACATCTAGTTAAAACAAAACGACTAGTAGATAGATACCTACACTTGTCGTTCTGTGAGAACAGTAGATCTCGCGAGACCTTTTACATACATACATACTTAAACATATTGTCCCGACTGAAGTACAAAAGGCTTTATTATAATGCAATACAAGTTTATTTTACGCAACAATTTAATGAAGAAAGTCAATTTTAAATACATAGTCAGGTCATAAGTTCTGTCACATGTGCAATATGAAATAATTTAGACATGTTTATTATTTATGTAAACATTTATATAGCAAAATGAACTTAATAAAACATAGATTCTTATGGTAATAAAGTTTATTCAAAATGACCCCCGCGATTTTGAATACAGGCCATTATTCTGCGCGGCCAGTCGTCTATCGCAGCACGAACGAGGTCCATGTCAATATCGGCGGCTGCCTTAATCAAGGATGCCTTGAGTGACTCCAAATCAGGATGAGGCTTTGAGCAGGCCTTTTCCTCCAAGTGTTGCCATATCTTGTAATCTAACGGACTCAAATCTGGACTGGAGGAGGGCCAGTCTTCGTGCCGGATGAAGTCGATTTCACGCGCCGCCAGCCAGTCTTGTGTGCTTTTCGCTCTATGAGCTGGCGCAGAATCTTGTTGGAATACCCAGTGCCTGTTATTAAACATGGTATGAGAAACAGGTTCCACAAGGTTCTTGAGGACTGTATTTTGATACACAACTGCATTCGTTTTTACGCCTTTCTCACAAAAATGTACCTCAGTTAAGCCCCAATAAGAGACTCCCAACCAAACCATGAGCGAGGATGGAAAATAACCTCGTTGGACATGCGGAATACGGTTGCTCGCTTCTTCACTGCTGTGTGCGTACACCTTATCATTTTGTTTGTTGTAGCTCTCTTCCACGGTGAAAATTTTTTCATCCGAAAAAAGAATTTCCCGATGCTTTTTTCCCGCGTACCGCTTCAACAAAGCGCGGCATCTCTTCAGTCTCAGGTCCATTAAACGAGCGTCCAAACGATGTCCTGTTTTTCTTCGATATGCCCTAAGCCCTAAGTCTTCATTTAAAACCCATTTCACCGTGGTCCTGCTTAACCCCATCTGAAGGGCCAACAGTTTCTGCTTACGTATGGGATTTCTTTGAATTCGTGCCTTCACAGCTTTTATCACTGCTGGAGTCCTAATAGAGCGAGGACGACCACTTCTTGACCTGTCATCTACACTAGAGTCTTCATTGTATCGTTTTATGGTACGATAAACGAATCTTTTGGTTATATTCAAATTTTTCAGTAAGTCGAAAATCTGAATTGGCGCGTAACCGCAACGATGCAACGCAATAACTGCGACACGGTCTTCTTTAAGTGTCCACTCCATATTTAAAAATGAGGAAAATTCTAAAAAGTACACATTTTTATTTTCATGAAAAATTCGAAATTCGAATTCAATAAACTTTTTTGTGGCCAGCGTTCTAAATTCAAATGTTTTTATTGTGTGACAGAACTTATGACCTGACTGTGTATAATTTCAGGTGCATGAATTTTCCAATTAATACGCAGGTTTTTGAGCAAAAAAGGGGTATAAGTTTTGGTGATTACTTGCGTTTCCTTGGTCCTAGGAGGTCAACTGGTGTCGGGTTCGTCTTGTGAAGAAGGAGAGAACTGCCTGAAATAAAATTAAAAACTGAAAGCCTCTATAACGTATACGTTTGCCCCCGGTTTCCCCCTGCGTTTCCCCCGTCACACCCCCGATCCCTTGAAGTATTATCAATAAAATAACCCTACTGCATTTTATTTCAATACCACATACAAACTTATGAATGCATCTGGTTACGTACGTGGAGTATGAAAGTAGCCGCACCAAAACCTTTGTAATGCCTTAAGTCCGCCATTAAAAAAATAACTGACTTGATAAAGAATTCTATACAATTATCGAACTTGCTCACAAAATTTCATGAGAATCGGTTGAGAAATGCGACCTGACAAATGACAAATGCTTTTTTGGCTAATCTCGAAACTGGACGTTTCGCTCGCTCGGTCAATGATATCCATATTACGACCTTCGCCTTGGTCGCTATGTGACTGCCTAGCAGCCCACCTCTATAAGTATGTCCTTGTTCTGGGTCATTGTTTCCATTTATTGTTTGCATGGTATTTCGTTACAGTCACCCGCTGGGGGAAACGTAAGCCTGCACATCCAAGCATTCATTTATATAATATTTTTCCTTGTCGAAGAGTTAATTCGTAAATTGTTATCGAAATTAAAATCTTTCTTAAAAAAACTTAATGTATACATAAAAATATCTCTCTATGCCTCTCTATGCCTGGTCTTGTCAGTACAGGCTCTGCGCAAATACTGCATTTTTCAGGTCGCCAGCAATTCGAGTAAAAGTATTTGCAACAAGGTTAATTAAGAAGGACGGCGCAAGCCCCCCGGAAATGTATCATGGCTATTAGCAATGAGCAATTAATAGATTCTGTTACAGTGGCATTTCTCAAAAGTCACATGGCTCGCTAATCGAGTAGTGAGCACCTGATACGATCTGTTATGAGGGGCGGCGCGAGTAACTCGAGAACCTATTCTCGAGTTACTCCCGCCGCCGCCGCCGCCGAGCAGTAGGGCCCCGGGGGTCCTCGCAAAATGTTCAGGCTTCTCAGCACCTAATGACCTCGTAGGGGCCCATCAGCTACGAGGTAGCGTAACGATCAGTTGCCAAGAAGTGTGAACGTCGGCGATTCACCGAGGTGAAGTAATTGGGGTCGATCTAACCTGGTCTGTGCTTCGGTCCCGTCAACCTCCTGTCTCTCTGCAAGGCCCGGGTGCACCCTAGGCTCTTCTTGGTAGACAGGTTCTTCAGCCAACCTCCTATGACTGGCGGGCCAGCTTCAATGAGCACAGTGTTCCAACACAGGTTATGTTACGTGGTAAAAACCAATCGGCCACGTAAATGCGAACTTTATCTGGTTCGGGGAACCACAACACACTCAGCTATATAGACAATCCTGAGGGAAACCCGAATACATTCCAGATGGCTTGCGATTTAATTTCAATACCCTAACCAAAACGCGTTTACATTGCGAGGGCTTTCGTCTGTCAGTTGTCAAAAAACTGCTAGGTTGGCAGCAACGTCAAATTCAAAATGGCCGTTCAGAAACCATCAATCGAATATCGATTTGGAATCGAACAATCACCCGCCCGGACAGGCACCCACCTGTCCCCTAATCTACGGGCAGCCGAGACAACGTTGCTACCGCTCGTTTTAGAACCGAGCCTCCTACTAGAACCTCTGCAGACCGGGGGGTCCCGTCCTTGCCAGGGAACAAGTTAACAATGCGCCCCCTGCGCCAACGTAGTGGCGGTAGGTTAGCATCCTTAACCAGAACGAGGTCACCAACACTAGGGGGGCTAGTTTTGTCAGTCCACTTAAGGCGCTGTTGTAAGATATGCAGATACTCGAGCGACCAACGCTTCCAGAAATTCTGAGTAAACTGCTGCAACATCTGATACCTTGACAACCGATACAATTTCACTCCCTCGAAGGGGTGCTCGGGCAACGCGTTAAGTGGCTGTCCTATCAAGAAATGGCCTGGGGTCAGAGCCTCCAGGTCATTTGGATCCGAGCTGAGCGGACACAACGGTCGCGAATTGAGAACGGCCTCGATCTTACAAAACAATGTCGCGAGCTCCTCAAAAGTCAGCGCGGTCTGACCTACTATACGCCCCAAGTGCGTCTTAGCTGACTTAACTACGGCCTCAAAAATCCCACCCCAGTGGGGGCAAATCGGTGGGCTGAAGGTCCACTGTATACCCCGACGGGAGAGGGCCGTTCTAATATCCACTTTATTTACATTCAAAAAGTTGACTATCTCTCGTAAGTATCGTTCCGCACCGATGTAGTTAGTGCCGTTATCAGAGCGGATCAAAGTTGGAAGTCCCCTTCGAGAAACAAACCTATCCAAACAAGCAATGAAAGCCTCTATCGAGAGATCAGCAACGAGCTCGAGATGTACCGCCTTGGTGGATAAACAAACAAACACACATAGGTACGCCTTGTATTGCCTAGCGGTACGCAATCGTGAACTCTTCACCATAAACGGTCCTGCAAAATCCGTACCAACACCTGAAAACGGTCTGACCTCATTCACACGATCAGGGGGCAAGTCCCCCATGAGAGGTTGCATCGAGGCAGCCTTAAGTCGATAACAAGGCATGCACCGAAACACGATGTTCCGTATGACACGGCGGGCAGATAAGATCCAAAACTCCCGCTGGAGCGTGGCCAATAACGCGTTACAGCCGGCATGCGCGTTTTTAATATGACGATCAGTCACCAGCAATTCAACTAACTGTCCCCCCTTGGAGAGCAGAAGTGGGTGACGAGCCGAATACGACAGATTCGCATTGCGCAATCTCCCTCCTACCCGAAGTAACCCGGTCGAATCAACAAAGAGGTTGAGACGCGCGACGGCTCCCTTCAATTTCGAACGTCCACTTCGTATAATCTCCAATTCTGCCCCAAACTTCGAGGACTGTACCAACCGGACCAAATTCAACAGCGACTCGTTTCGCTCTGCCGGAGTCAGAATAGGGTTCAACGTTCGCTGATCGCGAGGAGTACGACAATTTCGAGCGAATCTCCTAATCCAAGTGGACACGTTTATCAACTTGTCAAGTGAGCTATACCGGTCCAGCAGAAACCCGGCGTCAGGGTCCTCAGCCTTCTGGGTATCATGCACGGCCGCTCTGGGGCCATGATCCGAAGATACTACTACATGGCTGTGGGGCCAGTCCGATTCTCTCTTGGCAAGCCAGGGTGGTCCCCACCACAAATGGTGTCTAACGAGTTCAGGAGCCCGACATCCCCTGGATGCACAATCAGACGGGTTCAATTCTCCTGGTACATGTCTCCAGGTCAGTGGGACCTCAGACGACACAATCTGGGAGACACGGTTCGCAACAAAAACCTCTAAGTTATGGACCGAAGCCTTCAGCCAGCACAAAACAATCTGGCTGTCCGTCCACGCGTACACCGTATCCTCCAAAACCACTGACCCACGCAACACTGTTAGAGTGTGATTCAAAAGTTTGGTCAAAAGAGCAGCCCCGGACAGTTCCAGTTTTGGAATCGTCATCGTTGTCCGAATAGGCGCTACCTTGCTTTTTGCCAAAACCAAACGCACGTCGACCTCCCCGGTGGAGGTGACGGTTCGCAAATAGACCGCTGCCGCAAACCCTCGTTCAGAGGCATCACAAAACCCGTGAAGGGTTGCCCTGTAATCCCCAGCAGGGACCAATTTCCTCGGCAGCGATACATTATTTATGTCCGATAGCGAGGTGAACATTCGCGTCCAATCAATCAACAAATCACCTGAGAGGTGTGTGTCCCAGGTCAACTGAGCCGCCCATAGCCTTTGCATAAACATTTGAGAGCAAAGGTGACTGGAGAAATCCATCCATTCGGGTCGAACGTTCTCGCAATCGTTGACAGTACTGACCGCTTCGTCCAGGCCTTCGGTGTTTCTAAAACCACCCGATAGGTAAACTCATCAAGGACGGGCCGGTACTGAATTCCAAGTACTGACAACATGTTAGGGTTGTCAGGATTCTCAAAAACGTGCGGGTCTTGTTGAAACTCATCTGGGAGACCAGCCATCAACTCAGGGGAGTTGGACATCCACTTGCGTAGTTCATAGCCGCCTCGTTCCAGCAATTGCATGAGCTCGTCACGTCGGTCCAGAGCTTCCTCTACACTGGCTGCCCCTGTGCAGACGTCATCGACGTACAAATCTTGCTCCAGGATAGCGGCGGCTCTAGGATAGCTCACACGGTCACGCGACGCCAACTCCCGCAGGGTACGCATCGCCAAATACGGGCTAGACCGTAACCCATACGTGTTCGTGTTTAACTCATAGACCTTGACTGGCTCGGCCGTGGACTCACGCCAAAGTATCAACTGATACCTTCTGTCAGCCGGATGAATTACCGTTTGCCTAAACATCATCCGAATGTCTGCGACAAATACAATCTGGTGCCTCCGAAAGCTCGTGAGAATATCCGAAATATCACGACTCAACTTGGGTCCCGAATGTAGACACTGATTCAGGGACATCCCGTTCGAGGTAGGTGCTGACCCATCAAAAACAACTCGAATCTTGCCGGTAGGGGTTCGTAGGACGGCATGGTGTGGAAGGAAACAATGATCCTCAGATCTCCGGTCCACACCCGATACCGACATGTGTCCTAACGACTCATACTCCCTCATGAAATCAACATATTTTTGTTTAAATACGGCGTCCCTTGTCATCCTACGCTCCATCGACATCAATCTCGTCTCAGCCATCTTCCTAGATTCTCCTAGTGGCGGTCGATCGGCCCTGAAAGGCAGTCGAGTTACAAAACGACCAGAACGAAGGCGACCAGTACTATTCTGGTAAAACAACTCGCACTCTTCTTCGTCTGCGTCGACTCGACGAACGGTGGGAGGTTCCTCTATCTCCCAGAAACGTTGGATAGCGTCTGACAACGCTGAGCCAATAAGTATGCCATCTGACTCGGCAGGCCTAACCATTGGCAATGCCGGACCCATGATCACGTGACCAAACTTAGTATCCACAGCAATCAACCCGTCCGGCTGAAGAACTCGCTGATCCGACAACAGAAACCTACCCAGAACGTCTGCTCCCAGTAGCAGGTCGACCGGGGCTGGAGTGTCAAAATCGGGATCCGCCAACTTGAGTCCTGATGTCAGGAATCGAACGGCCGGATTCAACTTCACCAAGGGGTGTCTGCCCATGACATGCGTCATTACTAAAGCTTGCACGGATGTTTTTGTCAAAATGTCATAACGTGGAGAGAACGTGATCACCGATTGACCAACTACATTCATAACCGTAACATTCCCCACGCCCCGTATTGATTTATTATACCTATTTACCTTGAGGCCCAACCATTTTGCTAAATCATTCGATACAATGCAGCCCTGAGCTCCAGAATCTAATAGGGCGCGAACGTATGTTGGGTTGCCCGCCAAATCCCAAACAAGCACAGAGGCGATCGGTAACACCACCGTCTCCGGTTGGGGGGCAACCAATGGTTGGGCCGCAAATTCCTAGCGAGGACCCCCGGGGCCCCACTGTGCCTGTAACCGATCAGGTATGCAGCTATACGCCAGAGGGTCCCATTGTACAAATGGCCCACGCGCCGGTTCCATTCCCAACCTACGATTCCCCGTAAAGGGGGGTGGGCGTGAATTCAACCGTGGCCGCTCCATGAGCGGGGGGGACATCACATGTGACCGACGAGGACGAGGCGACGAGCGGGGCGACAACTGAGGCGGCGTCCGAACCGCACCCGCATAGCTCGAAGGTGTCCCATGCCACCCGCCCGTTACGGCCTGCTCAACACACCCAATGTCCCGCTGGGTCGGATGCTGAGTCGCAACCGAAAACTCAGGGCCCCCCATGTAATGGTCCTGAGTGCGGCCCTGCACCCTGGTACTGCCCTGTGCACGTGGGGACGTTGGCCCCTGAGTTGCGCTCCGAGTCGCAAACGAATTCTCAGGGCCCCATGCCGTGTCACCCTGGGTACGGCCCTGTGGACGTGGGGACGTTGGCCCCTGAGTTGCGCTCCGAGTCGCAAACGAATTCTCAGGGCCCCATGCCGTGTCACCCTGGATACGGCCCTGTGGAGGCTGTTGGCCGGACCGGTTCATGCACAACAGATTGTTGTGGGCCCCACCACAATATCCGCACATTTTTGTGCGCGTGCAGTCCCTAGCCATGTGTGGCCCGAGGCACAGGAAACACCAGCTCCGCTGCTTGGCCATCCGGCGCCGTCCCTGAACCCTAAGTTCCCCGAACTTATTGCAATTGGCCACAGCATGGCCAATCTGCCTACAACATGGGCAGGTCTCACCATGTGGGGTCAATTCACTCACAGTCCCATACGACTGCCGGTTGGTGCGGTCCTTCCTCGTCGGAGGGCCCCTACTCACAGCGCTCCCGGCAGCTCTCTGTGGCTCCGAAGGATGGGTGACCGTCAACCCCAAATTCTCTGCCCGTCGAGCCTCCTCTTCCAAGAATCCGACCAAGTCGGAGAAGGCGGGCAGGTCCTCGGCCGACCTCGCGTGAGACTGTTCGAAACGAGTCTGCACGTCAGCGGGTAGGCGGGAAAGTACAATGTACAACAGTAGGTACGACCATTCACCAACCGGAAGTCCAAGATTCTCTAGAGCCTTGGTGACGGACAACAATGGGTTCAAAACCTCCGTCTGTATGGCCCCGACCTTGTTCACAACCGGGATACTAAACAAACGGTTCAGTTGGGCATCGGCCAACCTCCGTTTGTTATGGTAACGTCTGACCAACAATTGCCTGGCCGTTTCATAGTTACCCTCCGTAACTGTCAAATGAGCGACCAGCTCCCTAGGCTCACCCCTCAATGCTGCCACCAGCTGAGCCATCTTGACAGACTTGGTAATGTCCGATCGCATGTGCACCAAACTGTCGAATAGATTGATGAAGCTCATCCATTCACCGGACACTCCGTCAAAGGTAGGCATAGTTATGGCAGGTAACCTGGACCCCGAACCCTGAAGCGGCAGAGGTGCTTCAATGTCACCACCATGGCTGGACTCGCGCTGTCTACGTATGTCCGCAGCCTTCTGCGTGATAGCAGCTGCCATCTCCATACATTGGTCGACATCCCCTATCAACCGTGACAGCCTGTCAGGTGCGCAACCATCAACTGATTCCGCCTGCGCGGACAATTCGAGCACCCTATTGTAACGTTCCTTAACGTCCATAGACCGCTCCAATACCACATCATGCCTATCTAAACGGTCTATCAGACCGTGTGCGGAGGAAAACCATCTGAGTTTCTTAGAAACACCCTTCTGGATTTCAGATAACGACATGATCGGAACGATACTTACTCACAATTTGCAGTAACTCAATTTTATTGGACCCTCCAGTCTACAACCCAAACGAGGGAACCCTAAACCACAACTTAAACAATGTTGTTTTCCTTAAACAATAGGAACCGAGTTTTATATCTATATAAATTCTGTAAATACAATTTAGTTTCCCTTTATCATTATAACACACACAGATAGTCAATATTAGTTCAAGTTATAAATTGCTATAAACTGAAAACAATGTAATAGCCTGCTATCAATAGATGTAACTACCTATGTTCACCAAAACATTCATTCAGTAGCAGTACTAGACCACTAATAGATTGACTAACTGGTAATTCAATTCAATATCTGTCTATCTACTACCAGCAATAGACCTATAGCTTACAATACTACCAATCTATGTGGATATAGGAACACAACCAAGTTACCTAATAACCGCCTATACCTACAGATTGATAGTCCCAAATCGTGCCTTCCTGGAGCCCTTGACGGCTGCAAATCTCAGGAAGCCACGCTCTAGCTACCAAAATGTTCAGGCTTCTCAGCACCTAATGACCTCGTAGGGACCCATCAGCTACGAGGTAGCGTAACGATCAGTTGCCAAGAAGTGTGAACGTCGGCGATTCACCGAGCTGAAGTAATTGGGGTCGATCTAACCTGGTCTGTGCTTCGGTCCCGTCAACCTCCTGTCTCTCTGCAAGGCCCGGGTGCACCCTAGGCTCTTCTTGGTAGACAGGTTCTTCAGCCAACCTCCTATGACTGGCGGGCCAGCTTCAATGAGCACAGTGTTCCAACACAGGTTATGTTACGTGGTAAAAACCAATCGGCCACGTAAATGCGAACTTTATCTGGTTCGGGGAACCACAACACACTCAGCTATATAGACAATCCTGAGGGAAACCCGAATACATTCCAGATGGCTTGCGATTTAATTTCAATACCCTAACCAAAACGCGTTTACATTGCGAGGGCTTTCGTCTGTCAGTTGTCAAAAAACTGCTAGGTTGGCAGCTAACGTCAAATTCAAAATGGCCGTTCAGAAACCATCGATCGAATATCGATTTGGAATCGAACAATTGGTAGCAGAGCGCGAGCATAAAGCAAATGAGTGGATTGCAATACCACACTTGCATCAGTATATGGAATTTTTAGAAGAATGTAATTAATTACAACTATGGTGTGTTGTCTAAGCTGAAGACGCATTTAAATAAAATCAGATTTTTCATTCTGAGTTATCGAATTTTGATGTAGAGTGCACGTTTGTAGCAAGAGTACATTTGGTTGCTCTCGAGCTTTTTAATTGTAAATTTGCCATTACACAAAGTATATAAATAATTAATGGAAATTTGACCCCCCCTGTACCCGCCCCTGTCTATATGATACGTTATGTATGTGTAACAAGGTAGGTACTGTAAGGTTCGATATTTCTTTATGCGAATATATTGTATACGGGCCTCTTTAGAGTGGGTGTCACTTTGACACTGTTACTTATTTTGTATTTTAAAAAGAAAGAGGCTGGGATGTGAGAAATCAATGTGACACACTTCACCGTAGGCTTCGGCCAGTGACTGAGCTAAATTATAGTGAGGATTAGAGTAATGGCTATCGAGCCAGTTGTGGATCCCTTTTATACAAAGTGTAAATAAACTATTCATGATAAATAAAATAAAACACAAGCCAACAAAATACAAGTCTTTATAATTCCTGAGAGGTGCTCAGGAGTACGACATTGGTGCTAGGTCTGAAGAATATGACATCCAGCTTATTTAAGCTCACATCTTATTTTTTTTTATATGTCACCGTTAGATAGTCAAAACCATTAGTTGATAAACTAACGCGTTAGTTGATCAAATATCGACAGATAGTAAACCAGACCGACAGGGTTTAGAATTTACGTTGCTTTTGTTCTTAAATGTCAACCTAACACAAAGACTATTCGGGGGCTTTGCTGCGCTTGCCCCGTCTAGTCTTCATCTAAGCTACCGCAGTGTTTTCCCTGGTATTTCGTTTGCGATTCAAGTTTAAACCAGTTTAATATTTAACGATTTTAACCGATAGTTGATCAACTAACGCGTCATATAAGTAAGCAGTACGCTACAGTTTACTATCTGTCGATAGTTGACCAACTAACTCGAAAGAAAACGTTAGTTTTTCAACTAACGTTTTTGACAATCTTACCGTGACTTATATACCTTTAACAACAATGACTCTTTAGACTCTCTTACTTCGTAAAAAAATATCAGTAAACATTGACATTGACTTATCTTGTGTTTGGCGTCCATCGTATTAATAACTCATAGCTTAGGGCTAATGACGAGTAATTCTCAGTACATTAACGTGCGATGTATTGCATTGTTATGGGGTTATCCCCGGCTTTGCCCGATTAATGGACTGGCACTGCAAGCCATCTGAGACCGCTTGACCAACGCATGTGATCCCAATTATGTTGGTAGGATTGATACCTACGAAGGTATCGGTATAATAGCTATAATACATAGAACAAATACGTCGAGTAACGAATCAAAACTATTGGCTTTCTGACAAAACTGTTTATTGTCTTCTTTTTTTACAACTGCATGAAAGTAAATGAGAAAACGCTGTGTCCGCCTACTCTAGCGACTTCTATTGCCATGAAACAATTTCTATCAAAGAAGGTGATAACAGAAAGAAAATTTTGTAAACTAGCGATGGTCGAGCACGATAATCTCAGAACAGTCAAGTGCCGCGTCTAATATCGAAGGAAAGTATCGAAGTCTCCAGGTACAGAACTAAAGTGAACTTCAAGCTCATGTTTGCGGATCGGCGAGCTACAACATTGACGGATCGAGGAACTTTTACCAAAGGGCACTGAACCTGGTGTGATTGAAAGGTTACGTTTGACAATTAGGATTTTTTTTTGCCATAAGGCAATAGCATAGATTATGCATCGCTCAAGAAACTCCTTTGTGGTCATACTGAGAATGTTTGCGTGTTTCATCATTTCATTAAAATTTAGCATGTGCTTAGTGATATGCGGCATTAAGAGCCCCGATGCTTACAACGAACAACATGACATTGAAATTGAGTTAACGTTATCCAACCACCACCAGGTTAATCTTATTGAGTTTTGTTCACTACCTTTTGTGAAATAATCCCTAAACACGGCCCTGTCCGCGAGATGGGTAAGTTGAGGCGAACTACATATTTCTAACTGCACTTAACTCTTCCGGGAATTGTTACACTTTTATACAGCAATAAGGTACATAACGTCTTCTAACTTTGATAATACTGGTGCACTCCACAAGTTAATAGATACCTATTTGTATCCTCGGAGACCGCTGAGTTGGAAATGAAACTCGCGTTACGAGTCGTAAAGAATGATAAACGAAAACTTAAATATAGTTTTTATAGTTACCGACATCATGCATGACAAACAAAAATTCTTAACAGTTACTCGTAATATGGTATAATTTTCATACAAGCATAGGACTTTACATTCTTCAAATCTCTGATTAAATACATAAATGTAACTACACTTTTTTTGCTTTTCGGAACAAAATTTATTTTGCGATGTAAAGTTCTTTTGAAGTTAGGCACCAAGTTACTGGATACAAATAAAAGTTTCTATTTCAAAAAGAGTATTCCTGACTATAGAGTTTTTTTCGTATTATCTTGATAACTTTATCCAGACGGGAATGGAAAAATATCATTACTTAGCCATCTCTTTTATATAAGGTCTGCTTTAAGGCAGGTTTTCATGATCTACTAGGACTGCGTATGACTAATACGATTAGGCTAATATTTTATAATCAGCCTCGATGCAAACCACCATGATGAAGCTGAACATATTATCCTGTAAAACATAATATACACACATCACTTACGAAATTAAGGCAATGAACACAGACTTCATCATCGATCATCATGTTAGAAGTGAATAAGCACAATTGATGACTTTGATACCTTGACGATACCTCTTTTGAATCTTGACCACTAAGATATTGCATAATCCTTCGAGTATACATTTCATGCTGGTCCCCGCATGAGGCAAGTAAGCACTTGAACCTCTAGATTTAGTATCGAGCTCAGACAACATTTCACTCTACTTGGTATATAAATTTCTGTATAATGTTGGTTCACGTGCTCTGCAAGATTCGCAAGAGCGTTGTGCTTCATCGGAACTATAACTCCCACTTAAGTAATAAACAGTGGTCGATATAGCCAACACATCCTTGTACACGTATGCTTAGCAAAATATACGCCATGCGCTGTTTGTATGTTTACAAGATAGTGAATAAATTCCTTCCTGCCTTCCTTTACAATTAGAAAATATAAAAGCAACTCTAAAATATACTTAATCACACTTCAATTATTGTGTTTTAACTTAATGTCAAGAACATATTTGTAATTATTTCAAACGTAACAACCTTTGCAACCGTGATTTGTAAGGTTTCTTAGTGACTCCCCTTATAATTGACTTTCCCTCATAATAAAAACCAGCCAAGTGGGAGTCGAACTCGCGCACCGAGGGTAAATGACGGAAATACAAACAATATCGGTGATTTCCCATACACACTTTTATCTCAAGCGAATTCGTAATGTCTACATATGAGTATCGTCCTGTTTGATTAATATGTTGTTAATATATAAGGTGGATCCTCTAAGACTGTATGTTGCTTTAGGCCATTTTGTAAATATATTGATAAAACACATTATGAGGTTATGTTTATTTTTAACGTTCTTACTTGAGAAACATGTGACCAAATATAGCTTAAGTCTATTATCTAACCTCAAGCACATTACCAACATTAAACAAATGCATAAAAAATCACATCTGTAATTCCAATCTTGGTAACCAAAAGCTTGGATATAGTCCCAGGAATGTCAATCCACACTACGTCATAATCCAGTTGCCATTTACATTTTCGGATTTTCAGGATCACTTCATTGTCCGTCTTATGGTCCTTTTAAAAATCTTTTACTCAAGAACACGTTAAGATATCAAGTTAAAATTAATATCGATTACTCAAGTCTGTGGTCCGTCAAAATTGTAAAAAATAACTTATTGGTCAATGCAATCAAAAGATAACGCTTGTACTATAAATCCTTCGAGCAAAATTTCATGATTCTAGTTCAATAGAAAGTACTCTCTAGGTTTTGATTCCCTCCCAAAAATCAAGCAATTGAGCAAAATTGAAACATAAGTTTAATTTTTCCACAACTTCATGGGACCACAGATAAGTAATTGATATTCACGTGTATCCTTTACGTGTTTCTGAAAAAAAGGGTCTTGACAAAAAGACAGACGGACAGGCAGAGGGACAGACATACGATCAGACAGGCAGACCAGACATAGTGATCCTATAAGGATTCATTTTATCTTTTTAAGGTTCGGAACCCTAATAATGGATTTGTACAGCCATTTCTAATTTCGAACGCACTGAGAAAAACAATTACAAAGAAACAGACGCATACCGTGAAATATACATTACACATACATAAAGCAATATTCAAGCTGCGGTCAGTCAATTTGTCTGACAACGAATTGAAATTGTGATTTCACATGGAAAGCGCTCTGGTTGGGACCGCAGAACGGGTTGACCAGATTCAATTTGAAAATAGTACTGTACTGTTTGTAATATTCGTAAAATGTGGTACTCGTACAATATATTTTTTAAATTAAATTGATTGTTTAAAACCGACAAAGCTCTATTGGTTGCTTTTGGAAGTTTGTGCGATGATGCTGTAAACTGCTGTGTCAAGCCAAGTTCGATACTGGTGACGCACCAGCCGTATATTATATTATATTATATTACACGAGCCATTTCGAGCTACTTTTGGCCCCTTGATAGCTCACAATGAATAAATCTTTATGTATATATGATATTTTGGACTATCACATAGGAGATGCAGGTTCGATTCCTGACCATGTACCAATGAGATAATTTATTTATCTTAAGTACATTATACGGTGACGTTTTAACGGTGATGAAAAACATCGTGAGGAAACCTACATTACTCCATAGCTGCGGCGATAGGCTAGCCCCTTGTTACGCTTAATGGAGTACTGAATAACTGGCTCAAATTGGGCACAATTGTGTCTCTGCCACCCCGTATGGGAAAAGGCGTGACGAGGCGTACCAAATTTCGGTTTTGCGGCCCAGAACGGTCTTGTTTTATTATTGCTCAAAAACTGCCATTTTTATCACTCATTGTCTGACTTACTTAGAGATAAAAAATATGAACCAATTAATTCTCGAGTTATCCAGAATTGATTGGTTCATATGGATGACAAATTTCAAGCTTCTAGGTTACTAGAAGCTTGAAATTTGTCATCCAGGTGAGAAATTGCTCGCATGTCCCAGAGAGTTGCCCCTTTCCTATCAAAGTCAAGGCTTTGATAGGAAAGGGCTGTTTTCCGCGGAAGTTTCACCAAGTGCTGGAATAATGTCCCGCCACCCCTTCGACGACTATCTATTGAGGCTGGTTTTAGAAGTGCATATTGAAAGTTTTTAATACAACAGCAAAAAGCTGAAGCGTATGTACGTAACTCACATGTATTTAGGAAAATTCCACATTTCTGGGGTACACCAATATGAAAATTGGTGTACCCCAGGGTTCTATCTTAGGTCCGTTCTTTTCCTTAGTGTACGTGAATGACCTGCCGTATATGGTGGAAAAAATGACTGAGATTGATTGTAAAGACAAGAAGAAATTCTAGACGACGCAAATAGTACACTCTCTCATATGTTATGTTGGTTCAATGTAAACAACCTGTTACTAAACTCAAAGAAGATTAAATGTATCAAATTTTATTTGCCTAATGTACAAAAGATTGAAAGCTATGTAAGAATAGGATCTGAAAGATTGTTCCTCGTTGAGGATACAATCTTTCTCGGAATCACTATAGATTTTAAACTTCAATGGGGTCCTCACATAACTAATCTCGCACGAAGACTTAGTTCAGCCGCTTTTGTGGTCAGACAAATCAGATATCTTACAGATGTTGAAACTGCCAGATTGGTTTACTTTAGTTATTTTCACAGTATTATGTCTTATGAAATATTGCTCTGGGGGAGATCAGCAGATATAAATACGATATTTGTCTTAAAAAAGGGCGATCAGGGCGATATATCAATCAGATGCTAGAGAATCATTAAGAGAAAAATTCAAAGAAATTAATATACTTACGGTTACCTGTCAATATATATACGAGAATATCATGCATGTAAGAAAAAACATAGCTTTGTTTAAAATTGTAGGTGAGAGCCATACAATTAACACTAGAATTAGAAATAGGTTAGAACTACCATGGTTTAGACTAAGTGAAGAATTCAGGCACTGTATTCGCTTCTACAACAAAATAGCACAGGAATCATTGATCCTTCCTGAAAAGAGGTTCAAAAACTATGTTAAAAATGAGCTGATAAGAAAGTCCTATTATAGTATTAAGGAATGCTTAGATGACAAAACTGCAAGGTCCATACCATCTCAGCGCACAGAAATTCGACGAGGGGCGATGGATCAAGTATATCTCTCGCCCGCGAATTTCCTTAGACCGAAACCAGTACCACTTGTAAAGTCACTTTAAAAAAAAGAAGGTATGGGGGAGTTTCTTGGCGTTTCTTCTTAACCCCGAGGCCCACCTTCCGAAACGGTGTAGTCTTTTTTATATAAAAAATGATTGACTTCTAGCTTTAAGTACGTATAATTTTAACGTTGAATAAGATAGTTTATTTATTTATATTCAATAAAAAAAAAATGTCTGAGTCTGAGTCTTTCATCACGACATAAAAGTTTATCTTTTTATCCGACTACATCACATTGATTATTAATACCATTCTTATAGTACAAAAAAAACTGTATATAATTCTAAATTATTTCAATTCGATACAATAATCATTTCAATTTGAAATCAATCAGTTACTGATTTATAGTTCCAAGGTATTATAATTTAATACAATAATAATTTTAATATTTATTTTCAAATAAATCTTACTAATTTGTATTTACTATAAATATGAATATACTTTTTTATTATTTATAATTTACACTATGCAATGTGTACTTGAGCCTTTATCTCGTCCGTTTTGGCTCTGGCAGAATACCAGCGTCACAGAGTCAGGGCCAATTCGTTGTCGCGGTACAATCCCATCACCACATAGTTGTCCTAATTGTGTTTTTTGTTTTGATGTGCTATTTGTAATTATTATAGTTTCAACATTTTTTGTTATAGTTCATTTGATCTTTTTTTTTGTATTTTTTCGATGCATTTATGATAAAGTAACGTGTTTGTACCGTACGTTTAATTAATAAATAAACTATTCTATCTATCTGTATCTAAGTTAAGCGTACATGAAGGAATAAATTTGTCGTTTAAAGTATTTTTACCTCTATCAAAATAACACAACACATTTTTACATGCAAGCACATATTGCTTCTGGCCCTCATTCGGCTAATAATAATAGGCGTATAATGTTAACCAAGTTTCTTGTTTGGGAACCCCTTTTTGTTTAAATTTCTTTACTTCCACTCGTGTAAAGACCTGTGCCCCTCGTTTGGTATAGTAATGTTTTTTTTTATGTTATGTCTAATTACAATACATTGCAAAGAATGGAGATCTAAATGGGTGCCAAGTTCTATAGGTAATTCTGATATTCAATTGGGTCAAAAAGTATGGCTTGCTTGACCGTTTCATGGAACTAGCTATATCTGAGTGTGTGCAACGGCTTAGCCATCTCAAGTCTTTTGTCGGTGAAGTCTTTTAAAGTTGGCTCTCATTATTACAGTCATGAGACCTCTTTGTTGAGATTGTATTTTAACAAAATTGTATTGTGTCTAGTCCGTAAAGTAGCTTTTTGGTTTAAATTTGCGCCCTTCCCTTCTTCAATCTTTAGTTAATAATTTTCCACCAGCCGTTGTTAAAAACGACCAAAGTTACAATTTCCGACATTTCAATCCACCTTAGCATTAAAAGAAGCTAAATCGACACTGCCACCGGAAAATCCTGGCTTCCGATCTCACTTCCTCGTTTCGAATGGCGAAAACAAAAAAGGTGCATATAAAGTGAGATATTGTTCTCACAGCCGTCTGCAAAGTTTGTCTTTGAAAAAGTTCCGAAACAACGCACCTGTCGGAGCATCAATGGGCTTGTATCTCGCCAAAGACTTTGGAAAGAAGAAAGTACATTATATCCGCGCGTATCCTAAAAGGAAATGTTTTGGGAACGGACGAAAATATTCAGCGGTCCCGACGGGCCGGCTGAAGATAAGGGAAGAGGACCGGTATGATTTTTCATCTTTTGTTTCCTGAGTGTAGCAATAGACGAAGGAATCCAAAACTTTTCATATTAATTACGAGGACGCTCTAAAAAAATGGAGGATCATTTGTATCACCATTACAATAAAACGACAGCTGCCGTTGTTTGCTAATAGACCCAAGAATATGTAATATCAGAGACAAAAGGCTACATATTTAAACTTAGTAACCAAGATAATAATAAAACGTCCACCTTGAAATGCTTGTCATTATTCATATCTATCGTAGCGACTCCATAACGCAGCGCATTAGACCAAACCAGCCAGTCATTTATATAATGTATGTACGCAAGAACCTTACAATAATTTTCCATACTTAGCGATAGCTGTAATGTTAACCTAAGAAATAATCACAGACTATGAGCGCCCCGGATTTAAGACTCGCAAAGGTTAGCAATTCTTTCAAGGGTCAGTGCATTCTCTACTATTATTGCCATTTGAGCAATTTAAAAACCATGTTAAAGCAACTTTGTCGAAAAAGGGATATTACAATGTTCAAGATTACATAAATAACGGGACTGTATGGTGTTAATCTAGCTCAACACACACCTTGCTGTTGATAATTTTGTAACTGTTTGTTCCTTCTTATTAATCATAATAATTAAATTTTTCATATTTTTTATTAGTTATGCACAACTAATTTTTAAAAGAGATCTAAAAATCAATCTGTGGGAGTTTCTACGCCCTTCTTCTCCCACAGTGGTCCAATGTAGAGAAGAGGCAAAAAATGACGTTTGCTAGGTATAATATTACATAAAGTATGACAAAAAAAACATAACAATGAAAGTAATTATCACTATGTGGCACTGTGACTATACCGCGACAATGAAATGGCCCTGACTCAGCAATGTCAGAGACAATCTGTGACGCTGATATTCTGCCAGAGCCAAAGCGGACAAGACAACAATAGGCTCAAGTATACAAAATACACAAATTATTTCAGCAATTAAATTAAATTAAAAACTAAAATAAATATTAAAATCTACTAATATAATTGAATTTGAATTTCAATTGAATTATGAATTTTAATTATAATTATGTCAGGTTAGAGATTTCTTCAAATTATAACCAAGGGCATAACAGTGATTTCAAAGTGCTGCTTCCTCAACCTTCTGTCCTACAGGTTTTGAAGGACTTACCACAAACAAGACCCAGCCGCACTCATGAGTTGTGAGTTCTGCAACATCATTGTTCGGTTTTCAATTAAAAACACCACTCTTTGATTGGAAGATTCGTGGTCTTCCTACACATGTACACTATAGTATGCTACACATCCGAAAGTATACCAGTACAAACGCGTATTTAATCCGGGATGCAGCATTAAAAGAGTAGCTAGCGGAATGTTGCTAAATCTCCCAAGACGTGCTAAAGGAAATGTTCTCTTTATCTTACGCCATTCTACTTCCGGTGAGCGTACCTTCCGGAACCTCCTTTTCGCTCTAGCGCACTACGAGTACAGGCCGGAATCGTAGAGGATTTATTTAGGAGTAAATTATGTACATTTTTGGTGATTCCCCTTTGTAAAGTTTTTCTCTTTACCTCTTCTGGTATCGCTGGGGGATGGGATGAACGATTTTAAGACATAATGGGGCAATAAACATATAACCCGTATTTTCACTGGGTGTTGTCTTTTCCAATGGTTAGTATTTGGCACATTCTGAGCAAATCTTCCAGCGAAACTTTGATTAGAGCACAGATACCATTATATCATTAAAGCCGCTTTATTTTTAACCTCCCCTTACAAATCGTCGGTCGTCCTGCCCATAATTTAGTTTTGAGAATATCACGTAAGCCCGTATAAAGTACAGTCGTCAATTTAAGTTTTTCTTCCTTTACCATTGACAATATGCCGATAGCAAAAGCAGCCGATGAAATGAAAACAGCCACGTTTCCGCGTTGTGTCCACTTGCGCAGCAGGTGCGTCCGGAAATTACGACGTCATCAATCACTAACTGCAAATTGCATCTGGCCCACATGGCCTACGTAATGCACCTTCCACCATTTGTGGGCCACTGGTCAGGATTAGAGGCATTAAGTGAATCGAATTCCCTGCTAAGCCCCGTGCGGGACTATCTGTTACGGGAAACACTCGCTTTGCCGCATAGCGTAGGCCGGCCATAGATAGGCCCGACCAAAAACAGGTTGAAGTTCCATCCTGAAATGAACTGTAGTAAGTTATTATTTTGTGGACTTTAGAGGCTTGCAGTATTCAAATACTTAGGCGTGGTAACCTTAAATTTGTTCTTGCATTTTTAGAGATAATTGTACATTTTAAGAATATTTCAACTTGGCCGATTGTTGTTTTAATTACAGTTCGTCTTTTATTTTGGCATTTGTCAAGCATTTTGCCACACAGTACATCTATCTGTACACTTATCATTATTCACTTTTCATTTGAATTTTCGGTGTTTCAATCATCTTTTTTATTAGTCTTATTTTTGGAAAATTTCTTGAGTATGAAACTTTGCTTTAAGATATTCTTTACATTAGACTATTACTTTGACTGTCTTTTGTGCACTCTTTGTGATAATATTCTGGGTAATATTTTGGGTTGGATAAACCTGGTCCTGCAATGTGTAGGCAACTTACCGATCGCAAATCGTAAATCCTCGGAGTGCCAAGCCCCAGCGATATTTCTAATTTGTATAATTCGTAAATTACTTAAGAAACTTAGCCTAAAAGTTAGTCAATATTTGTCGGTTTATGATTTCCGACCGAATTGGCAAAACCTCTGCAACAGAGCTTGTTAGTAACAGATAACAAGTGTAACTTACTTTATCGGTTTCTTGCCGCCGCCCCCCCCCCCCCCCCCCCTCTCTAGGCGTTTCGCCCACCCGCTGCCCGTGTATCGCCTCCCTGTTACACGAAAATGCTAAACGTCGACCCCTAACTTTGCTCATGATCGCTGGCAAACTTTATTCCAGAGGAAATGAAACGTAAGATACGGGAACAGAGCAGCATTAATTTTCTTAATGCTTCAGGCTCGTCTACAAAACAGCTAGCTTTCAGATCAGGATATAATTACAATAATTATTAGTCAATGTTTTCCCACTACTGCTTTCAAAGTTTTAAAGGTTTTAAGGTTTTATTTCAAGATACAGAAAATAATAATAACAGCTCGTGCCAGTGACTGCCGTACTCAGGCAGAGTCATTCAATGAACGATTAATCCGGTTCCAAATTTTAATTTACATAGAAATCGTTCACCAAGTAATCTTTAATTAATCATTAAACGACTCTGGATATCCCCGGGAGAGTATAAAAGTTGCAGTATAGCAGATTAGAATAATTTTAGTTCTTTAATTTCCGACTGTGTGTATGTAGGCTCACGAGATACATAGATCATTCCTTGATTATATTTACGCTTATGTAACAGAACACCTGCGAGCCTTCTGCCGTACTAAGACAGATTGGTTTCATGTCTTGCAAACCTAATATTTACCCTTCTTGGGACTTAGAATATGCTGACATAGAAGCAGTAGGTAATGTATTGAAGGAGCATTTGTGCACTAACATATATTTTCAAGGCAGATAAAGACAAGAAGCTGCTTGCATAATGCCGGCCAATCGGCTACTTGATATGATACTGACAAAATGCACTGTAAAAACTAATACAGTCACGTCTCACACTTTGTCGAAGTAATGAATTATTGAACGCAGTCACACAATCGTATTTCCCAGGTTTTAATAATGGACTATTTTAAATTGATGATTTCCTCCACGACGTGTCTGATGACGGTGATACTTTGTCATTTCCTGCCATGTGCTTGGACGTGCCTCGCGAAACCAAATTTTCACTTGAACGTCCACACGTTCAGCCACCTGCACATGGTGTAACTGTAACTGTCCGTTTATGTTGTACGTTTGAGATTTTGTGACGAGTTTTTCGAGCGTGGCATTTGGCATCGAGGTCTTCGAGGCATCTTAGAACTTTTCAGTTTCTGTTTTGATCGCCTTCATCACTCTGGTCTTATGAAGGTATCTCTCTTCCACGTATTATGAGACAGGCCACAGGATGTTAGATGGTGTTTTAGTACATCCTTGTAACGGAGATGCTGCCCATCAGGATTACGTTTTCCAAAGGGCAGGGAATAGAAAACGGATTAAGGCAATCGTGAGGCGTCCATGCGTACAAGGTATCCACGCAATCTCAGCTGCCCCTGCATCAGGAGACACTCCATGCCGGTCATATTGGCGCGACGTAGAATCCTGGAGTTCTAGACACGATCCTGCCTTAACATCCGTAGTATGGCTCGAAGACATCTTAAGTGGAAGCTGTCCAGACGCATAATATCAGCTTTATAGAGACACCATGTCTCCGAGGCATATAGCGAAATGGGTAGTATGATTGCTTTATAGAAGGATAGCTTTGTTTGAAGATGAAAGTCGTGAGATTTCCAAACTCTCTGGTTGAGTCTTCTTGCAGCAATTTTGCACTCGGAGCGATTATCGTCGCGTATCAGCGTTCCAAGGTGCCAGAAATATCGCACCTCTTTCAGCGGCGAATAATTATCATTAACAAATATAGCATCAACCGTGCCTCGATTGGGAAAAAACCACACTGACTCTCCGGAAGTATGCACTCAGCAAATATATTTAGACTCCTATAATTATGTTTGATAATATCTTGTCAGCTGCTGAGAAAATTGAGATGCCTCTGTAAGAGCCGCATTGTGATAGTTCTCCTTATCCTTTGTACAGCTTGCAGATGGAGGCATCCTTCCAGTCTTGAGGTATAATTTCCGTTTCCCTTATATGTAGCACCAGTTTAAAAAATCTTTTCTAGATATTGGGTCCCCCGTAACTTAAAACTTCTGAAGGCAGACTATCTGAGCCGGGAGATTTGCCATTCTTCAGTCTTTGGGTATTTTTGTAGAACTCGGTGAAAAACGAGTTCTGATGCTATCGGCAGGTTCTCTAGCGTGTCTTTATAAGACGGATCAGCTCCTTGTGTCCTTCAGAACATCGTTAAAATGTTCTGCCCAACGGATGAGTACTTCTGCAGGATCACTCAGTCGTGTGATTTTGCTTTTTGAGAGAACTTGTGCAATTTTCTTGCATCTGGGTCCGAAGACACTTTTGAAACTTTCAAAGAATTTTGCAGTGTGATTACTATTAGCAAGAATTTGTAGTTCCAAAGATTTCATCTTCCACCACCGATTCTTCAGTTCACTCATTTTCACTTTGAGTTCCTGATATGCGGCTCTGCGATGTTCAGTACTGAGCGGTTTCTGCAAGGTGGGTTTCGGGTCTTCACCGAGTATGCGTATTTCAGAATCGGAATCATTGAACCAGTCTTGGTTTTTCTTCTGCGGTTTACCCATTACTCGTAGGGAGACTTCATAAAGAGTTTAGGCATATTGTCACCAACCTTCGTACGGGTTTTCCCTCCACCAAATTTAGTCAAGTTTGCGCCGTGTTTCGTCGTTATGGACTGGTTCGGCAAAAGCTTCTGCGTGGATGTTCAGCTTTATTTAAGATCTAATTATATCATTGAGCTCCCCGCATTGCTCTTGTAATGTGTACTTCTTTCAGATCCTCTCTTCGAACTATGATGTAGTCGAGCAGATGCCAATGTATGGAGCGCGGATGCATCCAGGACGAGTTTTATTTTTAAGCGAGTCAGAAAAACGTATTAGTGATGCTGAGGTTCAATTAAGCACATAAAGTAAGAAGGACTGTTCCATTAGAGTGAAATTTCCAATGACATCATTCTAGATATTTTAATCCGTACCAACACGCGTGTTAAAGTTACTGAGCGGAATAAGTTTGTCCCAGGTCTTCAAAAATTTGTACCTTATCGTCATCAGGTAAAGTCAGGGTAGGGGCGTATACGCTCACTTTATTTAGGTATGTCCGTTGAGCCAAGTGAATTCGCAATATCATGAGCATGTCGTTGATTCTTTTTGGACAGAAATCCTTTTTGAGCATTCTTCACAGCAAATCCAACAACGCTGGCAGGTTTTTCGGTTGCGGGATTCCCTACCCAGTAGCAAGTGTCGCCACCTAGTGGCTCACTGAGCTTCCAACAGATATGTCTCGCTGATTGCGGCTATGTCGATGTTATAGCGGGCCTGTTCGCGAGCTACAAGCGCAGTTTTCCTTGCGGGACATAAGTTTTTGTCACTATCCAAAAAGGTCCAGGTAGCTAAGTTAAAAGATTTTACGTTTATATTTTTTCTTTGTGTCTTCTGACCGCGATTAGTTGGTGCACAGACGACCGCTGTTTGCCATCTGAGTAAAATGCGGTAGGACTATGTATAGGCTACCTTTTCTAGCCCTATTTGAAATTAGCCGGTTCCTCGTAGAAGATCTGAGCACTGATTTATTTGGTTTTAAGGCTGAATTTTGTGAGCGATCGATTCAAAGGAGCAGGAAACTGTGAATGAAAGCGGGCGGCTCTGAGACTCTTCGCGGAGTCTATAGATGCGCGCTGGCCCTTTAAGAGGTCTCTGGTAAGTGGGATATGCCAACATTGTTTAAAATAATTGTTGTAAACAGTGTAAACCCCTAAATTGGTATTGGTAGCCACAACGTACAAACATAAAAAAATATGCTGCACTTACAAGAAGCAAGTTTGTTTTCTTTTACAAAACATTATTCCCAAATTGTGTAGAATTGGTAAAACATATTTTCACTGTAGCAACATTATCTCATAACTGTCAAAATCAAAATGTCTGCGCGCAGGCAGCATGTCCGTCCGACTCGGGTAAGTTTTTATTATTTTTGGCAACTTTTGATGGAAGCTGTAGGGTTTTTGTGCTTGTCATTTGATGTTAGATATGTGTATGTAATGTATGTATAATGTCAGTATTTGCACTTCAATAACAACAATAACACTAACATAATCAGCTGAAAACTTTCTAGATACTCTGTGACTACCAATGCCAAGAACTCCGTAAAGTACTAAGCAAAAACTATGGTCGGTCCAGCGTACATTGCCAAGTTTAGGGAATTTTGTGGGTGCTTTTTTATCGTTTTTTGTTAATTATTTCATGAATGTTGTTGTTAAATAGCGTTTTTATTTTTTCTCTTCCCTGCAGAGCTTAGAACTAACCCGGGCGCACAAGATTTTAGAGATGGTTCCGAAAGAAAATGCATCCTCTGAAGATAGTTCTACTTCTGACGATGAACGCCAAATTTACATACCGCCTTCTCCTCATACTTCTGATCCACCTTCCATAGCTTCTTCGCTAGAACGGCTTAAGCTATTGAATAGCTCCACCGACTCCGATATTGAGAATTACAATACATCTGGACGTCCCGACTGGCCGGTCGGCAGTGACGCTGCCTACGAAGCCAAGGGTCCCGGGTTCGAGTCCCGGTGGGGGCATATTTGTTTGATGAGAACGGATGTTTGTACCCTAGTCA
Source organism: Argyresthia goedartella (assembly GCA_949825045.1). NCBI lineage: Eukaryota > Metazoa > Arthropoda > Insecta > Lepidoptera > Argyresthiidae > Argyresthia > Argyresthia goedartella. Next base: position 23,068,224 of record OX463810.1, read on the forward strand.
TGGTTGTTTATCTATCTAAGTATAATATTTATCTATATAAGTATGTGTATCGTTGTCTAGTACCCAAGATACAGGGAATCCTAGTTTGGGGCTAGATCAATGTGTGTAAATAGTGTCCAAGATATTATTATTATTATCTCAAATTACGACCAATGCCGCTATTGAGTCGAATAACAAACCTGAAGGTACACCACTCACGCCAGTTTTTCAAGATGTATTCCCATCATCGTACAATTAATTACAATGCAATACCTACTCTGGATTCCATCCAAAGTATACCTACACCGTCCGTTGGAGAATTGACACCAATAAACACCACCAAGCAACGTCTTACAAGGTCCAAGCACAAGATCAAGTCAAAGATATATGAACACCAACAGACAGAAATAAAATCGGTACTGGATTATTTCAAGACATGAAGAAGAAAAAAAAGGTGTAAGTGCTCAAGTCGTTTGCAATGACAACAAGTTAGCAGTCGTGAAATGGAACGATAATAAAGTTGAGACTTTGATAAGCACCTATGTCGACTCACACCCTATTGAAACCATACGGCGATACAGCAAAGAAGAGAAGAAGAGAGTAGACGTGGAATGTCCCCAGCTGATCAAGCAATATAACAAATTTATGGGCGGGGTCGACTTAGCAGATATGCTGATTTCCCTCTATCGGACCCCGTTTAAAAGTCATCGATGGTATTTAGGCATATTCTCTCAATTGATCGACATGTGCATCAATAACGCATTTCTTTTACATAGACGGGATGGCAAAAAAATGCCTCTGAAAAATTTCAGATACGAAATCTTTGAAGGGCTATCCAAGGCTGGAAATTATGTTGGAGCTGTTGGTAAAACTAAGGACATTAGTGAAGCCCAGAAAATTCAAAAACCAGTAGCAGTACGCCCAACAGATAGCATTCGCTATGATAAGGTAGGTCATCTTCCAGAAGGTGGTGATGAAACCATGCGGTGCAAACACTGCAAAAATGGAAGAACCACTGTTTACTGTGTAAAATGTAACATACATCTTTGTTTTGTGGTGGGGAAGCTAAAACGAAATTGCTTTCGTAATTTCCATACCAAATAATTATCGTTAACTGTCTTTTAATTTTGTCTATAATATATGTGTAATCTAAATAATTTTTTGTTTTGTTTTCAAACCTGGCAATGGTACTCACAGTGTACATTGCATTACAAGCATAATTCTTTGCTCAGTTAGCAATGCACATCGTGACGTACATAGTTTTTTTTCGAAATTAAAATATATAATTTTTTTCTTCTTTTTTTTTCTGGATATTTTATCTCCATATAAACCCATTTCAAGCAAAAACAATACATATTTTTATGATTTAACAGTTTTCCAAGTTAAGGGTTAAGCAGAGTTAAAAACACTGAGAGAAAAATACATAAGTGTGTGAAACTAGTTTTAAAACAATTTTATTTAAACGTGTTTAAAACACGCACATAAAAAACACAGATTTTCTCCTTTTGTAGTACGAAACGTTGATTTGAATTTGAAAATTTGAAAACTGGTCCTGGGGCCCAATTTCGGTACATAATTACAGCTCCATGACAATTACATTACGATTACGGTCAACTTTAGATATCCAACATTTGGCGTTCGGAGAATATTTTTTGAGCCAATTATGGTAAAAATTAAGCTAATTGGTAAGCACAATAATTAAGTTAATCAACAAAGGGAATGGGATTACAAAATCGTCAGATATTGGATATCTAAAGTTGACTGTAATCGTTATGTAATTGTCATGGAGCTGTAATTGTGTACCGGAATGGGGCCCCTGCTTGCTTGTGTGATAAAGCATATAAAACAATTATATACGTAACGTTATGACAGAGGGTAAAAAGGAGCCGCTTTCGCGGCATTTCAGTGCTTTTAGTTCTAGAAGTGGTGCAACAATTGTAAAATCACCGCGAATAAAATAATATTCTAAACATATTTAAAACAGCTGTATAAAAACATTGGTAAATATTATTATTTGTTTGAAACATGTTTTTTTAGGATGTTTTGTTATAAAAAAATATAAAAAACTTTTTTTTTCCAAACCTGGATGTCGCTAAGGTGTCAGTCAACACATGTCGCATCCTACACCAGTGAACTCCCATGCTGCCAAGGAACTAGCATCATTATGTCCAGCCTCTTACCGTCGTCGCGGGGTATTCCGATGACGGTTCTATTTAGAACCGACGGTATGCCCGCGTTAGACAGGGCCCGTTAGATGATATCCTTCAGGGCAGCATATCTTAGCACCCAGCGTTGCAGAGACAGACAGGTCATGGTGTTCTTGTTGAGTCACCCTGGCACCGCCACGGCAGCTACGTATTTTATTTGTCGATATTGAGCTCAGAAAAATGATATAAACTCTTTGATATTGATAAAATAGGTATATTTTGGTTTCAGACAATAAAAATATGCAAAGTCGCTGTATTTCAAACATAAAGCGAATTCCTTCATGACTGTAACTAATCTGTCAAATCAAATCAAGGGTCCCGGGTTCGAGTCCCGGTGGGGACAAATATTTGTTTGATGAGAACGGATGTTTGTACCCTAGTCATGGATGTTTATCTATCTAAGTATAATATTTATCTATATAAGTATATATATCGTTGTCTAGTACCCAAGATACAGGGAGTCTTAGTTTGGGGCTAGATCGATATGATAAATAGTTTCCAAGGTATTATTATTATTATTAAATATCAAGGACTTTTGAAAACAATAACAAACCGTGGTCTTGCGGCTTTATGCTCGCTTCTCACGCAGTATGTGCAGGTTCGAATCCGGTACTGACCATGTACCAATGGGATAAGTAATTTATCCTAAGACCATTATACGGATGTTCAAACGGGGATGGAAAACATTGTGAGGAAAACACCTGATAGAATGTAAAAAGGCTGACGCCGTGAAAAAGTCTATGTAGTAAGCAGCAGGTTTGAAGGCAGCTAACTGATGAAGACAATTTGGTCACCAGCTAGTCATAAATATTACTATATTTTCAACATTATGTAAAATATATTGCTTTTAATGAATTTGTCACCGGAAAATAGTCAAAACCGTTAAAGTACATGTCTATTAACAACTTAGAAATAAACACAAAATAACCTAAATTATCTACAAATATTAAATTAAATAAAAAATATCCCTCAAATCGCCGCCGTCGAGGGGCAGAGTGCCCAACATGCTGGCACCATTGCCTCACTGTATAGCCAGGCTTTTGCGCTGGGCGAGGAAGGTGCCAGCTCTTGGATCACCCGACGCTTCAACAAGTCTTTTCGCAATCTCTTTAAAGACTCGTGAAGACCGTGCGTCAGGTCCCCACGGCCCGAGGGTCTCCACGCCAAACGGCACAAATATGTAGTCCTCCCCGAGGGCGGCATACTTTCGCCGCTTGAGACCGCCGCTGCGCCAGCCCTTGAAGAAGTCGCTGGTAAATGGGATGGCGCTAGTGTGTCAACACATGTCGCATCCCACACCAGCGACCTCCCATGCTGCCATGGAATGAGCGTCATTCCGTCGGGCCTCTTACCGTCGTCGCGGGCTATGCCTGGGGGTTCGAGAACAGATGGCAAGCCCGCTCTGGAAAGGGCCCGACGGATGACGTCATTCAGAGCAGCATGTCTAGAGAGACGGCCAGCGCTGTAGTTGCAAGACAGGCTGTGGTGTCCACGTTGGCACACCCTGGCACCGCAGCGGCAACGATGTATCTCGTTAGTTTTTACCCCCAGTCGTAGACAGACGGCCAGCGACAGAGTGGTCCTTTCCAGCAACGTGCCGAGCTGTCTGGAGGGGATCGCATGTAGCCAGTGCCCTGACTCTCGCTCCCTGGTTGCGAGCAGACGAGCACGCTCTGTAGGGTTAGTTGCGGCGTTAAGGAGGCTCTCACGCTTTTGGAGGCAGAGCGGCTCATCCCACAACCTTTGGGATTTTGTGTTAAGTGGGGAATTTTGACCCGGACAGGCTTGCGTCCAAGCGCTCCTGGCATCGGCTAGGCACGTAACCTCAACATCACCAAGTGATGGGTTAATTATTTTACCGAAGAGGTCACGTGTTCCATAGGCCGAGGACAGGAATGCTGGAAGCGCGACATCTGATATATTTCGGATCCCCAGGCCACCGTGTCTTATAGGCAGGCACGCCTGCATCCAGCTATTGTAGCCGAAACGGCAATTTAGGATGTTTGTTAGGGTTTTTTGTATAAGGTGATCTAGAAATAAAAGGGAGGAAGGGTATTTCCATAGTAGGGCACAGCGGAGGACATACGTCAATTTAGGCACAAAGAACAGAAGCGGATGATTGTAAGGGCGATGTGGGGGTTAAGATTTGTCTGTCAAAAGTCTCCTCGAATTTGGAAATTTGCTCGGTTATATAGCTGGGGATCCCATCCCCTAGGACTGGAGACCCCAGGAGGCGAAGTGATTGTTCGCTAAGAATTTTGATGCCAGGTGCTAAATTGTTAAATTCTTGTTCTTTGAGATGATTGTAGGTTTTCCGGTAAATAAAGCTCGCACTTGGAATAATTTAGGTCCAGACCTATCTTGCCAAATTCAGTTTTCAATGATTTTAAATCTTCAAGTACAGTTTTTGCGTCGCCTCCCAGGGTACCGTCGTCGAGGTACCATACGTTGAATTTTGAATTTAGGCTTGTTATGGCCGGATGGATTGCCAAACTGCTGGCAGCCAACTGCTGAGTGTAAGAGATGATTATTGTATAATAATTTTGAATTTTTACTGTAGCATTGCCAAAGGTATTTGTATATGGACGGGGTGTGTATTTTAACTTGTGTAAGCAGGGCACCCCTATCTACCGAATTGAATGCATTTTGGACGTCTACTTTCAACAGCACCTCACCTCCCTGATTGGCAAGAAAGGTCCGAGCCGCGTGAACAGCGGTCTCGCATCCTCCCCTGCTGCCAAAGCCCATCTGTGTCGGTTGAAATAAGTGCCCAAGATCTGGTAATATATATCTGCAACAGATCTTGGATACTATCCGCCTGATAGTGTTACCGACAGCGATGGGCCTTATACCCCCGTCCTTCTTTTTGAGGGCACACAGGTTCGCCCCGTAGAGCAGATCTGTGATGCCCTCGTACACCCCGCCGGAGAGCATCAAGTTGACAAGCTCGGTGATGTCTGTCAGGAGGGTCCGTCCTGCGTACCCGACGACGCCACACAGCATGTCTTTGTAATATTGCGGTGACAGGCCGTCGAGGCCGCCGGCCGAACCGCTCCTGAAAGACATCACCGCTACCAGGACGTCATCGGCCAAGGCATGCGGGGTGGGGTCGGAAGGAGCGGGGGGGTCAGGGAGCTGAAGCGCCGATGCTGGAGCCAGATGCTTGGACTCCAGTGTCTGAAGGATTTCGGGAGAGTCAGGGGCGACCGCATCGCTGGAAAACAAAAGTTGGGCGGCTCCCTTAATATCTCCATCACTCACTTTGGTTTCTATTGATTTGATGACGTTGTATTGACTGAATCGGCCTAAATAGTTGTTTTGAATAGATTGGACATTATTTTTGCAGTTATTCTTTATTGTTAGTGTAAGGGAGCCGCTTGCGTGTGTTCCTTTTTCCACATGCAGCACCCGGTACGAAAAAGTCAGTAGCTGCTCCCAGCTCTGATGATCATTATGTGCTGTCACTTGTTTTATGGCTTTGGACAGAGAGGTGGCCACAGATGTCCTGGCGCCTCGAGGAATTATTTTTATTATTGGGATGTTCTTTTTGAATTTGGCTAAATCTTTCCAAAGGTCCGAGTTGGGGTTGATGGGTAGATTCGGGGATTGTGTAGGGCCGAAGGCGAGGGTTTTCTTGGTGTTAATGTTTTTGTGAACTTTGCCACGATGAATTTTGAGACCTCTCTGTCCTTTAAAGTAACGGGACTGCGTACACTCCGGGCAATGCACGGGACTCTCCAGCGTCGGGGTGATGTGCTGGCTGCCGGCTGACTGTGACATAGGGGTACAAGTTATATGAATATGATATTAACAATGACATTATATAAAAAAGGCATGTCTAGAAAACGTATAAAAAGTTACAACAAAAAACGTTATGTTATAAACAGTTTCTCTACATGATACATTTTAATGTTGCAATTCAATAGTTCAGATTTTCGCTGCTGTTCGAAGGATTCACTTTCAATTATTTATCAGATACCGTTATAAATTATATCTAAAAAGTTACAACAATAGCTAGCGTGTTTTCAAAAGGTTTGCACGCAAAAATCACCTCTGCATTTTTTTAATGCAATCAAACAAACAAGCTTAAAATAAGAGGAAATTTTCTAGCACTTTAAAGGTCTTTGAAAACAATACTGATGTCATAGATACCTAGAGTATGTTTTTTTCGATTACTAAAACAGTATTTAATTGGAAATTATTGAAAATTAAACACAATTATTGTTCAAAAATGAAATTATTACAACTGTAAAAATATTGTTTTTTTTCGTTAAAAACAATAAAACATCGATAAAAACGAAACAATATATATATATATGTTTATTTCAGGCAGGTTACACCCATAAATATATAAAACAGTTACACGACAAATAAAAAAATTATAAAACATAAACAGCAAATAACACACACATATATATAGATTTATAATCCTAAACGAGAAGTTGGACTCCCCGCGGCTGTAGCACCCGGCTGTCCACGCGCAAGTAGACTGACCCGGTGCGCCAGCAGCGGCGAGTTCCACCGCTCGCCCCAGCACGCTCTGGATGGTGATGGCGCTGCCGTGCACCGACCCACCGGCGCGGCGCAGCGTTTTCTGATGATCGCAGCGAAGCCGTCGACCCTCGCCTCCGCAAACATGCCTGAGGCGCTGCAGTGCCGCGGCAGCCCCATCACCACCCTGAACGCGTTATTATACTGGACGCGCAGGGCGTTGTATGCCCCCTGCGTATAATTGACCCACAGGCTGCACGTGTAGAAAGACTGTCAGTATGCCCTGAATAGTGTTAATTTTGCTTCCTTACTACATCGTGCGAACCTGCGGGCCAGCATATTACAGCGAACAGCCAACGCCCTACGTTCTCTCTCAATGTCGCAAACATCCTTTAAATCCTCGGAGACCCAGTGACCTAGGTACTTAAATTTGGCAACCCTATTGAGAGGAGTACTGCATAACAAAACTGGAGGCACATCTGTATAAGTTTTGTTACCTGACATAAAAATCATAAGCTCGCTCTTTTTTGCATTGTACCTAAGCCCATGGGCCCCCGCGTAGGACTCACAAATGCGTAGGATTTTACGCAAACCTCCAATCGAGGAGGTCAGCAGCACCATGTCATCAGCATAGGAAATATTATTTATACATTGTCCATCTATTGACATCCGACTCGGGTACTACTGAGCCCTCGGATTAGCCCATCTACGTACAAATTAAATAGATTAGAAGTGAGCCCCCCCCTGTCGTACACCGCAGAAACGGTAAGACTTCGGCAAACACAACTTTGGACTAGAATATGAAATTAAGGCTTTTTGATATTAAAAATTAAAACGCAACCACGCAATCTATCATTAATTGGTTATATTTTTTGTTAGAAGTCGAAAGTGGTTTGACATATTGTTTGACACTCACTATGTTTAATATTTATGCTTCGGAACGCACCGGTTTTTCGGTACGCGGATCGACCGCGAGTGATCGGGACATCACTAGCAGCTGTCACTTGTATAGAAACGAGATGACGAGTTAGAGGTTACTTTTTTGCACTTGGAAAATGTCGGCACATGGCATTCGGGCCTTGGCTGTATTTTTATTAGTAATAATTGTCTAACACAGGTGTCGGGCCTGGTCGGAATGTTAATTTGTAATAATCATCATGGAACAATCGTCGGGAAATAAGTAGATTCACGTCATCGGAGTGAGTGCTTCGTGTTGTGAAAGGTTGAAAAGATTCGGGGATCAATTCGTCGCATTCGGACAGCGACCCTTTGTGTCGGCAAGCAACACGACGGCGACAGCATCGGGCTACGACGAGAGTAAGATTCGACTCCTCTCCCCCCACCCTTGTGCTCCTCATCCCGTGTTCCTGCCTCGAATTGAGCTTTCGAATTCCGGTCCACGGCGTCAAAGGTCAGTACTCCTGGTGAAAAACAACCCTGCCAATATTCCACGCCCGTTCGGTTGAGGTGTGGAATCAATCATTTTGGTAGCAGAGGCGCGGTTTCCTAGTGGGAAATCGATTCACGGACGGTTGTAGGGTTGTTTTTTTGCCACATTGTAGCTGGGAGAGGGTGGATACCTCAGATTGGTCGGCAACCATTTTGTGAGTGAGTCGTGTGGTCGGTATACCACAATTTAGGTTCATTTTCGGTTAGTGAACGTATAATTGACGATTTAGTTAACAATTATTATAAATTTGTAGTCGGAAACTACTCGGTGTGCATAAGAAACAGTCATTCGGTCGGACTATAGTATTGCAGTCGGATTCCATAGCATTGCAGTGTTATTTCGGATTACAGAGCAGGGTCCGGCTATTTAAGGGGTATTAAGCTGATTTTGCTGACCTCAGTAGAAGTGTGGGTCATATCGGAGGGGCCACTTCTAGAAGGTTCACAGCTACCTTCATTATATTAAAAAAAGCCTTTTTTCTTATAATAAATTTTTGTGTGTTATTTTTATTGTGCTTTATGGTGGCATTCTCTAATTGATTAAGAGTGTATAGTTATAAGGTGTATGTCCACAGGGCGACCATATTAAATATTTTTTTGGGATTTAATTGTTTTAGTGGTTGCATTAGTTTTGACAACTTAGTTTTAATTTATGTGCCCAGCGCTGACGGGCAAGTGCTGGTCTCTGGCTATACTTAGTTCGGGATGACCGCGGGGAGGGTAGCGGAGACCCCCCCCCCCTAAGGGTGTGGTTGGACGGCTTCCACACCTGGAGATTCCGGCCTTCGGTGGGGCAATTGATGAGTGGCCGGCATTCATCAATTTGTTCGATAGCCTGGTCCACGGTCGGGACGACCTGGACAGCGCCTACAAGTTGGCCCAGCTATTGATGGCACTGCGGGGTGAACCGAAGGAGTTGGTCGGTCACCTAATGGTCACGGCGGGCAATTATGAGATAGCCAGGTCCATAGGTGCCTGCCTTGTTATCGGGCCAAGGCGGCTACGATGCAGCCCCAGATGGGCGATTTGCCCTCGGATAGGGTTAACGAAATCCGGCCCTTTGCGGGTGTCGGAACGGATTTCGCGGGACCATTCATGGTCAAGTCTTCACAGCTACGGAACGCCAGATTAGTGAAGGCATACCTGTGCGTCTTCGTGTGCTTGGCCACGAAGGCAGTCTACTTGGAGGTGGTCAGTGACCTCACTACAGAGGCATTTATCGCTTGTCTAGATCGGTTCGTCTCACGAAGGGGCCTCCCGACATTAATCCGTTCGGACAACGGCACAAATTTTGTCGGAGCCAGGCGATATCTGCAGGAGGTCACTCAATTCCTGAACGGTAACCAGGACGCCATCGGTACGGCTTGCTCCCGACGAGGGATTGAATGGGTTTTCAGTCCGCCGGGATGTCCTCATTGGGGAGGAATTTTTGAGGCTGCGGTTAAATCGGCTAAGTCGCACCTGACGAGGATCATCGGTGAGACCTCTCTACGCTTTGAAGAGCTTGCGACGCTGTTTTGTAAAATTGAAATGACACTGAACTCGCGTCCGTTGTGCCCGCTCAGTTCGGATCCAAATGATTTGGAAGCGTTGACGCCGGGTCACTTCCTGATAGGTCAGCCCCTTAACGCCCTGCCAGAATACCCATTCGGTGATGTTAAGTTAAGTCGGTTAACTAGGTGGCAGATGTTGCAGCAGATGGCTCAAGATTTTTGGAAACGGTGGTCCCTTGAGTACTTGCACATCTTGCAGCAGCGCCTTAAGTGGACTGACCGGACGAGCCCCCCTCAAGTCGGTGATTTGGTGCTGATTAAGGATGCGAACCTGCCATCATTGAGATGGAGACGAGGACGGATCGTCAATTTGTACACGGGTCGGGATGGCACGCCTCGATCAGCAGAAGTCAGGGTGGGGGACTCGGTCCTCAAGAGAGCGGTCGCAACACTTTCTCGCCTTCCTATTGATTAGGGACAGGTTCGGGCCTGTCCGGGCGGGTGACTGTTTAATATTTATGCGTCGGAAACGCACCGGTTTTTTGTTGCGCGAATCGATCGCGAGTAATCGAGACATCACTAGCGAAAACGGCACTAGCAGCTGTCACTCGTATCGGAAACGAGATGTAAAATTGGAGGTTAATCTCTCTTGGTCTGTCTCATCGGTGAGAATAACATGGCGGCTCGGGCCCCGTGATGGTATTTCGGTGTACCAATTATCATACAGGCATCGGGCCTGGTCAGAGTGTAAATCTACCTCATAGCGTCGGGCTATTGATTGTAATTAGATTCGCGTCAGCGGCCAAGTGATCCCTGTTGATTGGACATCGTCGCATCGGTAGCGGCGACTCCACGGTCACGGCAGGCAGCACGCCGGCGACAGCGTCGGCAGCAACGATAGGTTTCGATTCACTCCATATCCTATCCCAAACTGTGCCCTTTTCCCGTATTCCCGTCTCGAATCGAGCTTTCGATTTCCTGCCTACGGAGACAAGGTCAGTAACCAATTTCATCACTTCTTTTCTCTCACGTGGCAAAGGCACAACCCCTCAGGATTCTCACGCCGTTCGGTAGGCGTGGGAAATTAATCAGGGGCAGTAGCACGGAACTGCCCACGCTCGTCCAATTGACGGATTTTTTGGAGGGTAAATGCAGGCGATGTGACACACTGGACACGGAGGCCAGTGTGCAGCGCCAACCCGCGCGGATGCGGGAGGGGCCGCGCCCCCGGCCCCACGGGGGGGTGGGCGGTCGAAACAATTTGGCGTTTTGAATGCCGCACCGTCGGGTGACGGCTGTGTGCACTGCGACAGTGCCGGTCATGAAGTGAACAGTTGCGCCAACTTTAAGGCGCTCGGGGTAGCTGCCCGCAGGAAGATAGTCTTCCGCCACCGATTGTGTTTCGGTTGTTTGGGGCCGCACACGCTGAGCGAGTGCTCGCGCGCGTTCCCCTGTGAGTGCTGTGGTGGCAAGCACCACATAGTGTTGTGCCTGAATCGGTCAGGCCCTTCGGACGGTCACCAGGGCCGGACTCAGGTTGGTCGGCCACAGGGCCCAACCAGGGCGGTGACTGGGGTACCCGCGGACGGGACCCCCCCCGAGGGGAAGGGGGCAGCGCGGGGGGTAACATGCGGGATAGCCGGGGTTCGGTCGCCGCTTTCCAGGGTCAGCGAGGACTTCGGGCCGCTGGCTCACCGCGTGTTACGGGCGGGTGTCAGATGGCACCTATGAGTGGCGCGAAGGCTGGGAGCCCACCACCTTCTGCGCCACCCTGCCCGTCGCTCTGGGAGGCGAACAGGGAGGCGAACAGTCGGATGTCGCCCCCATTCCTAGAGCGCCCCAGGTTGGATCCGCTCTCCCCCATCCATCCACGGTGGCCACCGGGCACACCGTACACCGTCCGGTATGGTCGGATACCGGGACAGCGAGGGGCCTATTATCCGGGTTGGGACCCCTTGATGTACATACGGTATGATATGCCAGTTGCGTATCAGCAGCCGAGTTACTCCAAGGCCGACGGAGGTCTCAGCGGGTTCGGATCCCGCGGAGGTTCCCGCTGGGGACACGCCGCCCACTTACAGGGTGCCGCCACTCCACAGACGGTCATGCTCCCCACCGCCTCTGTGATATCGTGGAGTTCGGACGGCAAATCATGTGTGGCACGAGCACTATTGGACTCGGGGGCCCAGGGGTGCTTAGTCTCGTGCAACCTTGTAAGACGGTTGGGCATTTCGGTAAGGGAGTACCCACATTCCATTCGGGGAATTGGGAACACGGAAGTCGGTTCCGTTAAGGGAGTATGTCGGATTACTCTCTCGTCACGGGTGGATTCATCGGTGAATCTGACGGTCACGGCATTAGTCATGCCTAATGTGATGGGCTCACACCCTCACGTACGGTTGTTGCCCTCGGTGCGACAGTTGGTCGCTGGGTTGTCACTGGCTGACCCGGAGTTCGATATTCCGGGCCCAGTAGACATTTTATTGGGTGTCGATGCCTTGGGATACCTGTTAGTGCCAGGTGTCCACGTGTTGCAGGCGACTGGTCTGGTTTCGGTCATCACCAGACTGGGCCATGCGGTAATGGGTCCGGTCATGCCGGCTGCCCCACGCCTAGCGACTCGTAGTCCCTTATTCGGTTCTGTACTCTCGGAGGTGATACAGAAGTTTTGGGAGGTGGAGGAACCACCTACGGTCCGCCGGTTGGACCCGGTTGAAGAAGAGTGTGAACAGTTTTATCGGAACAATACTGGTCGCCTTCGGTCAGGTCGATTTCTCACACGTCTTCCATTCCGGAGTGATCGCCCACCGCTGGGCAGTTCACACCATGCAGCCGAGACGCGGCTTCTGTCGATGGAACGACGCATGAAGCGTGACGGGATTTTCCGGCAGAAGTACGTCGACTTCATGCGGGAATACGAGTCGCTCGGCCACATGTCGGTTTCGGGTATCGACTGGAAGCGTGAAGACCACTGCTTCCTGCCTCATCACGCGGTCTTGAGGACCCCGGAGGGCAAAATACGGGTAGTGTTCGATGGATCGGCATCAACATCTAACGGCATGAACCTGAACCAGTGTTTGCATTCAGGGCCGAAGTTGAACCATGACATCGCAGATGTTATCACACGGTTCCGTCGACACAATGTTGTGTTTGTAGCTGACATCCGGATGATGTTTAGAAAGACGGTCATTCACCCTGATGATAGACGGTATCAGCTGATACTGTGGCGAGAGAGCCCAGATCAGCCCATCAAGGTGTACGAGCTGAACACCAACACGTACGGGCTACGGTCTAGTCCTTATTTGGCGATTCGCACTCTGCGGGAGTTAGCGGATCGAGAACAGTTAAATTTCCCTAGAGGAGCAGCAATCCTGGAGCAGGATCTCTACGTGGACGATATCTGTACCGGTGCAGATTCCGTAGAGGAGGCGCTCGCTCGTCGGGACGAGCTAGTTGAGCTCTTACGGGGTGGAGATTACGAGCTCCGGAAATGGATGTCGAACTCTCCAGAGTTACTGTCTGGTCTTCCGGAGGACTACCAGCAGGATCCCCACATTTTTGAAAATTTGGAAAATCCAAATATGTTGTCGGTATTAGGCGTCCAGTACCAGCCGGTGTCAGACATGTTTTCGTATCGGGTCGAGTTAGACTCCCCGAAGGTCTGGACGAAACGGAACGTCCTTTCAACGGTGGCCAGGACATTTGATCCAAACGGGTGGATCACCCCGGTAACATTTCAGCTCAAATGTTTTATGCAGCAATTGTGGTCTGCTGAGCTGAAATGGGACGAACCGATCGGCGGGTCATTGAGCTCAGAGTGGGACTCGTTCTTTTCGACCCTCCCTGTTATCAATCGGATTTCACTGCCACGGAGGTTGGTCCCCACCAAACGATACACCGCCACCCTGCATGGGTTTGCGATGCCTCGGAGAAGGGCTACGGAGCTGCGGTATATCTGCGTACGGTCGACTCCTCGGGGGAGGTTGATGTGCGGTTGGTCATGGCCAAGAGCAAGGTTGCGCCGTTGCGCACTCGCCTGACCATTCCCAAATTAGAGCTTTCAGGAGCGGTTCTCCTGACTCGTCTTGTCAACCACACGATGACGGTTCTTCGTGGGTCAATAGCGTTAGAAGATACGGTCTACGCTTGGACGGACAGCCAGATCGTGTTATGCTGGCTGAAGGCTTCAGTTCACAAGCTGGAGATTTTTGTGGCGAATCGGGTTTCGCAGATTTTGAATTCGGAGGTTCCCTTAATCTGGAGACATGTTCCAGGGGAAATGAACCCAGCAGACTGTGCGTCTCGTGGGTGTCACGCTCCGGAGTTAGTTGGACATCCCTTGTGGTGGGGTCCAAAATGGTTGACTCAAGCCGAATCGGAATGGCCAATGAGTCCACGCGTTACCTCGGCGAACGGCGCCTTGACAATCGGTGTCTGTACGACGCAACCAGAGCCGGAAGAGGAGTTCAGCCTGCTGGAACGGTACAGCTCGCTCGACAAGCTGGTCAATGTGACCGCCTGGATCTTCCGATTTGCGCGGAATTGTCGCAATTCTGAGGCGCAACGGGTACGGACACAGGTCCTGACACCACGGGAACGGAACCATGCGTTGTTCGCATTGGTACGGAACGTGCAGATGGTGCACTTTAAGTCCGAATTGGACATTCTGAGACGCGGACGCGTCCAACTGAAGGGAGCTGTGGCTCGGCTCAACCCGTTTATTGACCCTCAAGGATGCTGCGGAATGCCAACCTGCCTTATGCGGCTCGCCACCCGTTGTTACTCCCTAGGAAGGGGAAGTTGGTCGAACTGTTGATACAGGATCGACACATTCGGAATGGGCATGTCGGATGCCACGCCTTGATGGCGTTTCTCCAGCGCGAGTTCTGGATTCTATCGGGAAGACGCTTAGTGCGTAGCGTCGTATTTCGGTGCCTGCCTAGTTATCGGGCCAAGGCGGCTACGATGCAGCCCCAGATGGGCGATTTGCCTTCGGATAGGGTTAACGAAATCCGGCCCTTTGCGGGTGTCGGAACGGATTTCGCGGGACCATTCATGGTCAAGTCTTCACAGCTACGGAACGCCAGATTAGTGAAGGCATACCTGTGCGTCTTCGTGTGCTTGGCCACGAAGGCAGTCCACTTGGAGGTGGTCAGTGACCTCACTACAGAGGCATTTATCGCATGTCTAGATCGGTTCGTCTCACGAAGGGGCCTCCCGACATTAATCCGTTCGGACAACGGCACAAATTTTGTCGGAGCCAGGCGATATCTGCAGGAGGTCACTCAATTCCTGAACGGTAACCAGGACGCCATCGGTACGGCTTGCTCTCGACGAGGGATTGAATGGGTTTTCAGTCCGCCGGGATGTCCTCATTGGGGAGGAGTTTTTGAGGCTGCGGTTAAATCGGCTAAGTCGCACCTGACGAGGATCATCGGTGAGACCTCTCTACGCTTTGAAGAGCTTGCGACGCTGTTCTGTAAAATTGAAGTGACACTGAACTCGCGTCCGTTGTGCCCGCTCAGTTCGGATCCAAATGATTTGGAAGCGTTGACGCCGGGTCACTTCCTGATAGGTCAGCCCCTTAACGCCCTGCCAGAATACCCACGCCTCGATCAGCAGAAGTCAAGGTGGGGGACTCGGTCCTCAAGAGAGCGGTCGCAACACTTTCTCGGCTTCCTTTTGATTAGGGACAGGTTCGGGCCTGTCCGGGCGGGTGATTGTTTAATATTTATGCTTCGGAACGCACCGGTTTTTCGTTGCGCGGATCGACCGCGAGTGATCGGGACATCACTAGCAGCTGTCACTTGTATAGAAACGAGATGACGAGTTAGAGGTTACTTTTTTGCACTTGGAAAATGTCGGCACATGGCATTCGGGCCTCGGCTGTATTTTTATTAGTAATAATTGTCTAACACAGGTGTCGGGCCTGGTCGGAATGTTAATTTGTAATAATCATCACGGAACAATCGTCGGGAAATAAGTAGATTCACGTCATCGGAGTGAGTGCTTCGTGTTGTGAAAGGTTGAAAAGATTCGGGGATCAATTCGTCGCTTTCGGACAGCGACCCTTTGTGTCGGCAAGCAACACGACGGCGACAGCATCGGGCTACGACGAGAGTAAGATTCGACTCCTCTCCCCCCACCCTTGTGCTCCTCATCCCGTGTTCCTGCCTTGAATTGAGCTTTCGAATTCCGGTCCACGGCGTCAAAGGTCAGTACTCCTGGTGAAAAACAACCCTGCCAATATTCCACGCCCGTTCGGTTGAGGTGTGGAATCAATCACACTAATACCTACTTATATCGTGTGCTTTAAACATAAACTCATAATTGTACCTATAATCACGGTGTGTTTTGGCATACTTTGCCAGTGCGGTGACAGTTGCCACGAAATTGCAAATATATGGAATCATTCCTTTTGTTCGCTGACTAGAAGCAAAATGTGAACTAAGCCTCAAAGCTACGACCGTGAACAGCTTTTACGTACAATAAACATACATTTAGAGATAAAACGACGAGCAGTACTAACTCTTTCCACTTTGCATAGCCGTTTTCTCAGCAGAACCAGAAGGCGACTTCTTTAATTACAAGAACAATCCCTTATACTGCCGGGAACCGCTCCACCAATTCTGAGTTCCGAAACTATGCGAGCCACTAAATCCATTTGCGAATACAGCACTATCTGGAAGCGCACCATACATACCGATGCGCTGAGTATGTAACTCGAGCGAAATGCTCGCAGACCAGTTAATCTGTGTTATGGCTTTCTTTTATTATGGTATTGGCTTTCTGATATCAATACGTGATGCAACAAAATCGCATTTTCCTATGGACGACATACCTATCATGAAAATTTTGGGCCTTTATTAAAACGCAGTTAATAACTTTGACGCAGCTTAGACTATCATTTTTTGCTACAGGCAAAGGAAAAACTATTCATTAGGCTTTCGATAATTGTATTACCCGATTAGTCCCGATTTTACCACATTTATCCGCGCTCTACCTAGCACAGAGCTAGGACGATCGTACTTGTATTAGCAAGCGATTTCGAAACATCTCAAGAGTTTCACAGTCAACAGGCGAAATCCATGTAAATTTCGTGCGGAGGAGCTCCCTCGTTAATTTGAGCCTTGTCACAGGGTACATCCCTTTCTTAGTAACGTACCCGTTTCCCGCTCAGCTATGAAACCTTGTACACATTTTCAAAGCGAGAATTCATTGAATACGTTATGAGCTCTGCTGGTTACGACGAATAGGTTGTGTCATATTGAAGCGACAGAGTCGAAGGGAGTAAGAATTCCCATTGTGTGTTCAGAAGAGAGTGCCAGAGAGCGGTCGTTAGCGGCAGAATAGAAATAACATATTTAAAATAAATTGTTACCAATATTGTGGAGGTCACAACTGGGATTTAACAAATGAGCAGAATTTCAAGGGTACAATAACTAGACAGAAACTCGAGAAGGAATGATGGTTTTCACTGTTTATACCTGGCCCTATATATTTCGCTGAAGGTAATGAGGAAGGAAGAAGGAAGGTCGATTGATCGACCGTAAATATACGGATATGATATGTTCTCGTATATTAAATTTACCGATTGCTTTGATATAGCTCTCTTATAGTCGCAGCTTAACAGTAAAGCTTCTTGGCTATTTGGAACCGCCTCGGTTTATCTCCATCCTATCGACTTGAATGGCCAGCCTTCGCCGATAACACTTTGCTCTACATCTCGTTCAAAATGCCACTAAATACTCTCTAGGTACAGATATTGGACGCATTGCAGTGATCGGTTAACATCCTATGGAGATATATTAATAGCTAAATATATAACTGCAGTACTATATTAGTTCAACATGCAGGTTAGTTGGTTAGTTAGTTAGTTATTGCCACGTTAAGAAGGGCGCCCTAAACAGAGCCTACTAACAAATATCACAAAAGTGTAGTCTTATACTATAAGCTTTCATCTAAAGGCAATTAATGAAAATGTGTAGGTAGTATTTAGAGGTGTTGAGCGTTTGTATGTGGGTGCATTTGGGTATATAATATTTTTCTTGTTGAAAGTTATTGTATGTACGTCATAAGTATTTACTAACATATTCAACCATTTTAGTGCTTTCCCCCTTCTGTCTAGCTCCCTATCCATTTACTTCCTACTGCTACTGGATTTGCGTACGGATATTTTTCTTCTTTTAAGATAATTCTGGTATATCATGATGTGCGGTACATTAGCCCAAGGACTCCTAAAAAGATACCTAGATATCGATAAAGGTGCGACCCCCGGTGTTAGTGATATCGATAAAATCGCTATTACAGTCTTCATCGGCAATTAAATTGGTTTTAAAATTACTTTTGAACTTATGCATGCAATATCGGGTTATTGACTGGTTAGTAATACTCGATAACTTGTTTGTATAAAGTAATTATTTTTACTAACACTCACTTACGCCTTTTTCAAATATGGAAGAACACATACGTAATAATTCCACAGTCATATTTATAATTGATAATTCATCATGCCAATATTCCACACAAACGTCACATAGAAAAGGTAATAACATATGAATGTGAACAAGGGCGAGCTTATCATCTCTAACAAAAGATCTCTTCCAGCAAACCAAGTAAAGTTGAGATAGGTTGATTTATCTATTTATTCAGTCACTATTTCGTCTATTTGTTCGCTGTTTGTAGTGAAGTAATAGTTTTATTTACACAAGTGTAAAAATGAGTTAACTCAGTTTTCAGAGAACCAAATAGAAGTTTAGTTTTTGACGAGTAAATAATTAATTTATTGGCGCGCGTAGACTGATATTGTGGTAATTTCTAGTGTATCTAAGATATTGTCCATCAAAGAATACGCTGTTGACCAGTGCATCTTCATATTCTCGTGTATTTCATTACTTGGCACAGTTTTTAGAGAAGCATCTATATGTTCTTTGTTAGCATGTTTAGAAAAATACGTATTTTTAATCCGGATAACTGAGCACGTTGCCGTATCATGTTTTTCACCTTGTGAATGTACTCTGCTCTTAATCTTATCGGAGGACTTATCCAGGTAAGTTTTCAATGGCACGTTGCGTCAATATTAATATAGTGGTCATCTTTAAGCCGTTTCTTTCTTGCTTGTTTTCATTCGTAAGTTAACGGTTAGGCTGTTCGTTCACCGAACAGTTTCTCTCAGTGCTCTATTATCGTAGGTGTTTAGTACCCATATAATAAATTTTACCTATACGTAATAGCTATTGCAACTATTCTTCTACTCAGTAGTCTTCGCCTAAACTAGCTTTGTCTGAGTCAGACGTATTTAGGTGCGTATATCCTCTTTTTTTGTATTTATTTAGTTCTATAAGTTATGTGTGAGTTCGGCTTATATTGCAGAAACTACTCGTTTGTAACAGTTTTAATAATCAATTTCCACAACACGGTGGGCTTAAAGGAATTCTATTCTTTTTGCTGTCGTAGTGTATAATATATGCTCGTTGTGTATATTTACGAATATAAATATAATATAGAGTTTACAATTTTGAGTTCAGAAGCTTCATGGTAACCAGCAAAGAACAGGAGTTACCAGTACTTAAGTGTTAATCACTTGGTAGTTACTTACATTACGCATTTACCTGTATAACATTCATATTTTATCTGTTGAGTTACCGATTGTCCGTATTCGAGCCGTTTATGGGTACCAATGTGCCTATATTTACGATAAATAATAGATAAATTAAGGTGCCGACTACATCAATGGTTGCAGTCTAGTGTAAAGAGAGATCCAGAGATTCAAAGTTCTTTACTACTGTAGATATTCACAAATGTGTTCAGTTCTTTTTACCTCTTCTCTACGTTGGACCACATTAATAGTAAGATCTCTTTTCAAAATATGTTGTGTTTAATTATTATTATAGCACTTCCTTGAACTCCTAACAATTTGTCCACGGCCTTAAAAATATCTTCCAAAAATAATGTTTGAAGTAAATATTTGAAATTTAAATAAGCAACAATTTGCATAACAATTTACCATCATTACCTTTGATTTTCGTATGCGCCGTTTAAAGTTCACCAGTTTCACCCGTATGTTTTTGGAAAGACCAGTTGAAAGTTATTTTTTATCAGTATTTTTATCAATGGCTCATTTCACGTAGTGACAACTCTGCATGTATAACTTACGTCGAATGTGGTTATTCGCTTATTGACTGTTGTGTAATCGTGACTCTCGGACGCTCCCGCGCTCGTCATCTGCCGATGACCCATTGACTCACAATAAAATATCGCTCTTATTTAAAACTGATCTCAAGTAAAAGTGCTAAAAGTTAACGTGTTCTTGTGTCATTAGCAGTATATGAAACTGGTATGGAATATTAAATTGTTTTCATCGAAATAAACGTAACAGGGACGGTAACATTCATTCATTCAATTCATTCAACCATTCAAAACAACTTTTCATATCGAGCATGGTCCAAGAATAAACGGTCGTTTTACATTTTGAGCCTACTGGCTGTAAAATTTGTTGTAAGTAGCAGTGAAAAATATAGATATATGAAATACGAAAGTTGTTCATAATGTCTCCCCTTGAGTTTTAGTAGCTAAGGTAAACTTTTCTGTCCCTGTACATAAATATATATATAAGGCCATTCACTAAGCCTACTATAATCTTTCATTTTAAACAGAAGATCCAGTTATCAATCGGCATCTGCAGATATGTATGAAAACGAGTAGTACAGATGCTCCAGTACATAGTAACTATTACACTGAATAATGTCGTGACACGAGGATGTTAAGTGTGGTAATTTTAGTTCCGGATGGCAAATCTACAGTACACTATATGTATCCTCTGTTTGAAATCAAGGATTCTACATATATTCTGAATCACATCTGCCTCAAATGCCTGTTTGGATTAAAATACGCTGCTTCGTAAAAGTTCGGAGATCTGCTGTGAGTCAAAATTCAATAAACTAATTTACTTTAACTAATATTTAGACAAATAAGTTTCGGAAAAAAAATATTGCACGCTTTCATACATTTCTGGACCACGTAATAAGCATATATATATAAGCAGGCCTATCGCTTTATACTCACTGAACGTTGAGATTCCGGACACCCTGCCTGTATCTGTATTTACTTACTGTTTTAATTATTTCCTAATTTGCAATTGAAGCTAGGTATTCATCATCTACGCCTATTAGGCCGGGTCTTATCCTATTTTAGACTTCACCCCAGTTTTCATTAAATTAATGTTTGTCGCCCAATACCGACTGTTAATTACGCGTCAAAAAATTATAAACCCAATATGTAATCACGAGGCTCTCTTTAGGTGAACATTGAGCCACAATGAAAATGTGTATTATGATTTAACGGTGTAGTTTTGTGTATCTGGCTTATTTCATGCTATTCAGGCAGCCAGCCCATGATACGATCAGTAAAGTACGATAATATCGCCGTGTCGCCCTAGGTCTCGTTGTAATTAACAAAACGAAGGCCGATGACATCTTTCAAATATAATTTCCTGTCAAACACATGCCAGGGTCACGCACATGTAACAGTTTTTGAGAACCGCCCATTTCGAGGATGTATATTCTTGTATGTAGATTGTTATATTAATTCGCAGAATCGATAGAGAGACGTATGCTAAAACGAGTGACACAAATGACTTAATTGCGAGTCCATTCACTCAACTGATAAAGGAAATGTGAATAAATATCAGCAAAGTGTGCAGAACACATTGATAGGTGATGGACCAGATGTGTCATTATGATGACAAATGTGTTTGATAAAAGGCACTACTAAGATTGTTTTGCGATTGTAAGTTGGCTATAAATCTAGCAGGATAATAAAGAGGTACTATAAAACTCAACAACTGCTTAAAACTTGTGCATTTTACAAAACTCGCCATCGCATAAAACACATATACAAAACAAAACATAACCAAATCTTTAAATTCAAAATTGTATTAATACCTTGGTTATATTTTTTAGAAGTCCAATAATATACCCTTACATTGTAATAATCGTAGGTTTGCGCAAAGATACTACGATATCAGTCATATACGTCATCACTTACTTGTGTGATATTAAAATTAGCGAAGTTTAGATATTTACCAGTAGCCAATAGCACAGTCGCGTGATAAAAGTGATAACACATTTGTACCGATTTGTACAGCAAATTCAATAGGCAAAATATAATATATTTTAACTCGAATATTGCCTTGCCTTGATTACAGAAAGTCGAATAATTTATGACTTTGCCGATTTAATAATGTTATTACAGTTGTAGAGAGTATATAAAGGATGATTTTTTATTCCTTACATTTATTGTGAGGGGTAAAGTAGTGCAGCAAACTTAACTATATGATATCCTATCAGAAAATTAATGGGTTTCGACTAATTAAGGTTTTTTTCCTAAACGTCAGTTTGGACCCATTTTTCCAACAAGTAATAAAAAAGAGTTTTTTATTTTGTTTATGACAAACGTACCAAAATACCATTTTTGCGCTATATAATTTAAACTTAGCCGCCATAATAATCATATTATTGAATAGCGTTACACCCCAAGACCTTTCATATTATGTATAGTTATAGTATATGATATGTATAGTATCACAATGTTGGAAAAAGTGATCCCAGAGCTTATAAAAAACTGCCCATGGTTCTTTGTCAATTTTTTATTAATTACAAAAATACTAAACTGATTTCGGTTACTCTTTGACTGTTGTTTGATAACCAATACACTAATGATTCTTTGAAATAGCATAAAGTAATAACACATTTTTAATTTTGATGCAATGTAGCCATCAACTCACATAATGAGAAACCTTTTACTAGTTTTCAATTCAAAACGATACAGCGGTTTTGTCAAAAAAATTGTAAGGAACTGAATGAAGAAATTGATTAGAAAACTTTCTTCAGTTATCATTAGCCATTACCAAGGTAAATTATTTTACAGGACACTTGCTCACAAAGTGACTCTTATGGCAACGTATTTAGGTTCATATTCATACATAGCTCCAAAACAACTCTTGCAATAATTTCGAAGTAACACTGTAACGGCATAAATAGCTAAGGTCGAGCTACCGTTGTCAGAAGCTATGATCGTCTATTTTATCTACCCCCAACTTAGATGTCCCGATTCAGCTGTAAAAATTGCAAGTTAAGAATGATAAGTCTGAATTTCTCGTTTGTTGAGAAGTTCAGTAGGCGTACAATAGTCGAACGGAAGATTGGTTCAGGAAGTTAGAGTTTCAAGTTAGACAGAGAAAGCATGTATGCCCGCAAGCCGTTATTTCGCATCAGTTAGCGGTGTTTTGCGCCAGATCGATCTTTGTTATATTTTGTGTAATGGTACGATTTATTTTTTGTATATATGGGCGCATGGAGCTTCTTTTCGTGGTCGACCACAAATTATAATATTTGTTTGAGATATCGTATAGATATCCGTCGTAGTGTTACGACGTGAGTACTCAATGATATTTCATGTGCTCGCTAGTAGCGGCTTTAGTGGCTCCAATTATATCATTAGTTCACGGCAATAACGATCCGAATAGACCGGGTTTACACAATTGCGATTTGATTTTCCGAAATGGGTCTGAACTAGCGGATTCCTCAAAAGGTCCGTAACGTTTTGAAACCTTCAACTCTGCGCAATTTGAGCTGGATGTTATCGAAACGTTTTCTTTAGCGCTTTTGGAGATCTAACCCACTCCATAACGAGTTACGTACTTCGGAAAATACCGAACTAAGTATCTAGTTAACCACAGCTCTTCCTCGACTGAGCCCAGCAAAATAACTGCGTGACACAATCTACACGTTAGATCTCCAGCGAAATTTACATTTAATTTAAAGATGCAACTTGAATCAAATCGATCCAAGGCAAGGCAAAACAATCTACCCGTTCCTAACCAATGAATTTTAGACTGTAATTTGATATCTTTGCGCATCCCCGACAACACTCAAATGTCAAATATATCTACGGGATAGGTTATCTGAGTGGACAACGTTTATACTTTGTTCTGAATTTGTTATTTTTCATCCGCGGAACCCCATCGATCAAACAGTCTCCCTATGCCCTGAAAACCTAGGTTTAGCCTCAACTAAACTCCCGTCTAGCCTAGTCTAAAACCCTAGTGTTATACCACGTCCATCATCGACACCACTCGAAGTTGGCTGTGTGTGAATTGAATGTGTTTGTATGGTTAACGACTGTGTGTGTGGGAATTTCAAAACTCGCTACACGAAGGAAATGAGGAAAGGATTAGCCCGCGAATATCCTAAGAGCTAACCCAGGAACCCTATGGTGAAGGAAAAAGGAAATTAGGGTCGCTCCAAGCCCAGACTCAGACTCAGATCAAATTACCTACAAGTTCTTATCTAACGACCCAAGGATAGTTTTGGAATTTGGGGGTAGGTTGATTTAAAGGATAGGAACCGAGGTATATCTCGGCGCTTCAGGCACACACGAAAATCCACTGTAGCACGCAATCACAAATCTCCCAGTTCCAGACGCGTAAAACAGCAGACTGAACTGACAGATTACCGAAAGACGTGTGTCACAGTAGTTTGACGTAGGGACTGAATGAACTTCCCCACCCACGCGCTCGTATTTATAGTACCCCACATGTCTGAAAAAATGGCGTCCTTTGCGTGACACAATCTGCCTAAACGAAAGCTTCTTATCACTAACTACACAAGGTCTAGTTTCAATCAAACATGCCATGCACGCCTGCTGTCTACAATTTTGTGTATGCATATTTCCTATAATCAACCGTTGGTCATCACTCAAGTCATTTGGTTTTGCCGATACACAAAATTTGTCGATCGCTGGCTATAAAGCGGTTGCGATTAATTTAGCCTGCCCGACCGCTAGCGTCTTAGACAAAGATCACTAGAATGATATTCAAACCCGTGATGTCAGACTCGCCACATCGTATCAATCAAACGCAATTGTATATTTGCAGTCAACACATTAGCTTTCTCCGTATAGTTCCATAAGAACCTTCCATTATTTAGTTATTCATAATTTATTCAGCACGCAACCAAATCGGCTCTGATCCCTACACATTTCGCAGGAATGCGACAAAAAAACCTGACTCGACTTCTCTTCCTCGAACCAACCACGTTCTCAGCCCCTTTCTGGCCAACTTACTTCGAATCACTCAATAACCCAAGCGTTAAAGGAACTGACTTTTGTATTCAATGTGTACCGTGCGGCGATGGGCTAGCCCTCTGATATGCAAAATGAATTATTAAACGAACTGACTATACACTGACTATATACCATTACAACACCACCACTTCCTACCTTGGAGCAACTATTAAGGCATTCCGGGAGGAAGGGATTTGAAAACGTAATATTTTATTAAACGGCGAAACCCTTTTTTTGTAAAACATTTTACCATGGTGGATAGCTTTTTGATCAATTTGTACGCATAGTTAGATGAACGCATTTAAAAAAAAATGCTGTTATTAAGTTAAAAAAATGTTTTAGTTTTTTATCAAGTGAGTTTGGGCTCACAGCATAGAAATTAAGAGAGATTTTTAACTTTAAGCTATTCCACAGAATCATTGATATAATCTTGCAGACGGCAGTCAAAAAATTGCACAAAGTAATTTAGTTTTTTTCGTAATTAAGAACTTTGTGGAAATTTTTGGAAAATTATATAAAAGCTAAAAACTTAAATTACTAGAAACCCATTAATTTTTGGAAAGATAATTCTACGTTAAAATTTGCTGGAAATGACAGTTCAACTTTTAACCCATCACAATATATGCATCGAATAACGAATAACCCTGTATACATCGTGTCAGCTCTAGATAATCGATTCTCAGTATAAAATATTGCTATACTTACTACACCCGATAGTAACGAGATGATGCTAAGTTTAGGCGGAATAGCCACACATAATATTCAATAACAAATTTTAAGTATTAAGCATAAATTAAGACAGACTTCTTCTAGAACAGCAAATCGGTGCATATTTTTCTGACGGTTTTTCAATTAGGTATAATTATTAATATTATGTCTGCTTTTTTGTCTGGCTGGCAATTTAGATTAATAAATAACTTACTTCAACGTACTGTGTTAGACGAGGTATGTATGTAAATGTAAAACATCGAAAATCTTGACTCGTTATCCGGAGAATCAGTACATAAATAGAAAAGTAACTTAACTAAGTAGCGAAATAACTATGCCCATTATATCAATGTCGATATGTGGTATTACTTATGAAAGGTACCCCGCTAGTTTACCCGCGAATGCTGTGAAATCTGTCAAGATTTACCGACTAAACATTACCGTAACATGAAAAAGTTTGATACGCATTAAAATCTCTATACTCTACTAGCTCTAGCGGTGGAGCGATCTATATTTTTCGACTTTCCAACCCTAATTCAGCACACTAAACTCATAAGAATTCAGAATATACATGTATCACAAACAAGTATATTATGTTATTTGTTCTCCTAAAACGTCTTATCACCTACATACCTACTCGGTTGTTTCAATACTCTTATTTTTTTCTTAAGTTTATAGAGTATTTGAGTTGCTATTGACAAATTATTCTAAAAAACATGGCGATTGCGAAATCTATCGGGATGATGATTATATTTCGGACTGTAAACTGTTTATATTTCAGCGTGTCTTTGAACCCGTATCGATAAAAATGATAATACTTATTGACTATTACAAAATATCTGGTGTAGGCAAGTTAGCTGCCTGGCTGGCATGCCACTCATCTGTATACCTACAGTATACATGAATCTATTAAATTACAATAAATTGATACCTTTCATTGTAATGCGCGCTGTTCCACTATGGCATGGAGATAACATCAAAATGAGTATTTGTTTCAACAAAGTACCTACAAAAAATTTTGTTATGGTGATTTTCACACATTGGATAGTTGGCATAGTTAATTGATACTTGTCAATTTGTCTGAAAATGTAAAACATGCAAGATATTATTATATAGATACTATTATATTACGGAACAGTTATACTGACCCACATACGACCCGAAGATAAACTCGGATATTAATTATTATCATTACGTTGCTTTGCAAAGACACACCCATTAATATCGGGGTTACAGGGTCATCGTAAGATGAATCTGGATTTATGTATTTTCCAGCCTAGAAAGTAAGAGCTATTTAATAAAAATATACCACGAACTCTGAATCCGATACTATTCTAAACATACTGTAATTTTCTTGTTGCAAACATTCATAACACGAAAGTAACTTGAAATATGAAATCCCAAAATCTTGTTACGTTTAACCTAATTTGTTTCGAAAATTAATTACAATATTAATTCATTGTGTGAATTGTGTAGTATTTTATCATTTTAATAGCTGTCCAATGGCTCCTCAGGTTGCCGCCTTTGTGAGGTAGAGGCCAGCCACAAAACTCTAAATAATAATAGCGACCACCCAAGTTCATATTGAATATACCTAAAATTTACAAATAATATTTAACCAACTTGAAAAAAAAGGACATGACGTAATTAACCGTCGTCGTTTCCATCATTCCAGATAACTTTAATAAAACAAAACATGTTTTCGGTTTGTTAACACTTGCGGTGAAGTTTCGTATCAACAATGGCGGCAGATAAATATGCGTTGGCACCAAGGACGCACAAAAGGATAAAATTGGTGCCACCAGATGGAGGCTGGGGATGGATGATCATTATAGGGACTGCTATATCAAATGTAAGTAAATCCGGCCCCATCTCTACAATAATATTCTAAGTAGGTAGGTGATTGATAAGGGTTGTACCAAGTTGTCCAAGTTGGCATAACACTATCAACTTACTTCTATTCAAAATAAAGTGATTGTTTGCGTGTTTTGCCAACGATTTTATATTCAAGGACATGCTTAGATATATTTTATTATTGTATCTTTATCTTTTCAATATACTTCCGCCACTGAAATGTAATCTTTTAAATTCACAACAAGAATGTCCTGTACCTATAGAAACCGTATTTACATACGTCATACATCTAGTTTACAGGGTGACATTTAATGGGGAATATTAAACTGCACATCAAAAATACTGATTTGCACAGCAAGTATCAGGACAAAATGCTGCAGTAGCTTAGGTGAAGGGTAAAGGGGGTGAGAGAAGCGAAGGTAGTACATGTAAGAGCAACAAAAAATACTTAAAAATACATAAACACATAAAATATTTTAAACATAAAAAGTGCTTTTGTTGATCCTTTTTTGCTGTGCAAATCAGTATTTTTGATGTGCGATTAAATAGTAGCCACGTTTAATTAGCTGACCATATTTTAGGAAATGATAGTACCCGTCATTATGAACAACTTTTCCCAAGTATGGTAAACGAAAAAAAATATGGGGTACCCCATAGTAATTTGTTATCAGCTGATTGGGTCAATGGACAGAGGCACATTTTTTTTTCTATTTGCGCCCATTTTCTTGGGGAAAGTTGTTCTTATTGATGAGTACTATCATTCCCCAGAATATGGTCAACTAATTAAATGTCACCTTGTATTTACCTGCGAATGCATAAAGCTAATTTACTCAACTTACCTCTACGTCCTCTTCTTTACTCGCCGACGTGAGGTTCGAAAATTATTTCCTGTTTCAGATATTCAATCAGTCTATGCTGTCTATGTTTTCATTTTTATATGGCGATGCTTTAGAAGCCATGGGATATAGCACACAGGGTGCAGCAGTAGTAACAAGCACGATGACTTTTGTCACCAATTTTGGAGGTCCCGTAGCAGGCATTTTACAAAAATTTACCACTCCTAGATGTGTGTGCGTGCTTGGAGCATGTCTGTCTACTTTCGGGATATTTTGCAGTGGGTTTTCCACTAATATAGTGCAATTGACGTTGTCGTATGGAGTATCTTTAGGTGAGTGAAATTAATTGTCAACTTAACACGAAAGCTAAAAGAGGGATTATTCCTTAGTATATTATAGGAATATACTAATAATATATTCACGGCTGTACGGCCAAAAAGAGCTGACCAGAACCCTAGAAACGCAATGATTTGGTGTAACGTTTAGTAAAGTTCATGCAGACAGATGTTATAAAGAAGAACAATCAGTGACTATTTGCTAGCTGGCTTATCGCGATAAACCAATTATAGAGGATTTTTCATAAAGGAATGAAAACATTGAGATATACTGTATTATGTAAGATTCGTAATATTATTTATTGACAAACCTAACATCAATTTCCATTTAAATGATGGGTGCTGCTACTATAGTAAAGAATGAAGAATGTATTTAACAATGATGTTACCTTTTCAGGTTTGGGGCTAGGATTAATCCAGAACGCCTCTTTTGTATCCATGAACGCCTATTTCAAACTAAAAAAGAGCCGGGCGGTTGGGCTTGCGATGGTGGGAACTGGTGTCGGTCAAAGCCTAATGCCTCATTTGGTGCGGTATCTTCTAGAACATTACGATTTCCGTGGAGCATGCCTAATATTATCCGGGTTGAGTTTGAATGGGGTAAGGCGTATTGAAGATACTTCGATAAAGATGAATTTGGGATATTTTGGTATACTATTTAGAAATGTTTAGAATTTAACTTGAAACAGGAAGAGCTTGTTAAAAAGGCACGTTGATTGTTATTTTTGCTCAAACAAAGACGTTATTGAAGTTACTGTGCATAGAATGATGAATTAAATGTTTGCGTGTTAGCTACTGATCAAGTAATTTAAATGGAAAATTTATAATTTCAGATAGCTGGTTGTTTATTATTACAGCCAGTAGAGTGGCATATGAAAAGAGTTGAAGAAGATGTACCCATTGATGAGACAATGCATTTATTAGATCAAAAGCACAAGTATATTGTCAAAAGAAAAGACTCTGAAACAAACGGCGAAGTACAGCATCACAATGGTGAAAGAGTTTCTACTGAACCAAGAAATGATACCAATGACTCAACTCGCAAGTTTGTAAGTCAGATACATCTAAATGAAGCTAGTAACAGAAAAGTCGAAAAAGATGTTCTAGCAAATGGTGAGTCAATTTCAATGCAAATTAAGGAAAATCCTAACTGAACGTGTCCCACAACCCAAGGTACAGGGGCGTTTTAGTTATTTTCGTTATTAAGTTTTGGCCTCTAAACAGGAAACAAAAACAAGTCACGATTGGTTGGATTCAAACTTCGAAATTTTGATTCGAAAACTTGTCTTGAGAAATTTACAGTGCTCAAGACAAGTTCTAACAGAACAACAGATCATGATAATACTCATTCGTCTGAACACGTTGACTATCCGTGCATTATGTGTAACGCATTTTGTTACTGGTCAGGATGTGTCGGGTAATTTTACATTACCCGACATACCCTGGACTGGTATGTGTTAAATAAAAATTATTTATTTTCCAGGTGATAACAACAATAGTTCGGGAGACGTTATAAAAAACAAATCATTCTGGGACAAATTATATGTTCTGTTCGACATCTCGCTTTTGTCAAACTGGCGATTCTTGAATGTTATTTTTGGCACATCAATATGTGTAATCTCAATTCAAAACTTTAGTATGCTCTACCCGCTTTTTTTGAGGGTAAGTAATATGGGTAATAAGTAATTAATTTATCTTAATTCTGCCTTTTTTTAGATCATTATGATTTACCGTTTAAATTTTTAGTATAATTTTCTATTGGGTGAATTCTGAGGTGTCAAAAGTCAAAACTAACTGTGTTAAATAGCTAACTGATCTGTTAGCTTAAAAATCAAACTGCTATACAGCTATCATCCGGCTGACATAAGGAATAAGAGGGGTGTCATTAGTTCGATGCGACTGTCTGTTTTTGTATGTGTGTTTCTGTCTGTCCGTCTGTGTTACTGTCGGGGCAATAGAGGGATGGATTCTTATATTTTTTTTTATTGGTAGTAGACCTCCCTGCAATCGTTCCTAGATATGTTTTTTTTATAAAATCGGATCTTGATTCGAAAACTTAACAAGAAAATAAGTAAACCACATTTTAGACTTTAGTGGTTCAATTTATTGTATCAGGGGTATTTCATTTTTAATTTATAGATTAAACTCGCATTTTTTTGCACATCTTTATGTAAAAGTAAAACTATCTGTACCTTCTTAAACCTTTACTTAAATTACTTTTACAGAAAGCGGTAAATCTGGATAAGCAAGACACTGCTTCCTGTATGTCAGCGGTAGCTATTGCAGATATCTGTGGGAGATTGTTTTTGCCAATCGTCCAGGACAAATTTCAGATCAAGGCAAGATGGATGCTGATCTATACCAGTGTTTGGGTCTTAGTAGTTCGGCAGAGTGAGTATAGATAATTTGCACTATTCGAATGTAATAAGCTGACGTGGAGTATTCAAACGATTAAATATAATATATAATAAATCTTTATATCGATACGTAGGCTATCAGACTTTTTACTGGTATATACGATACGGTACGGTACGATAGGTACCTTAATACTTAATACCTTAATACCTTCATACCTTTTTTTTTGTTGCTAAGCAATTCATGTAATATTTCTGATAAGCCAATGCATAAATCTCTATCTAGGTACATACAAAGAGGTCAATGCATTGTAAAGTTAATGAAAAAAAACTCTACATATAGACTCTGAAATTACTTAACTGCACTACCCATCTACTAAAGTTTGATAATGTGTTAAAGAGTTACTAAATAATGTATTATTTTCCAGTATTGGCATACCAAACTGACCTGCTGGTATTACTTGCCATGTCCTGTCTATACGGCGTTGGAAGGAGTATGATCATTGTCGCC
Source organism: Argyresthia goedartella (assembly GCA_949825045.1). Classification (NCBI taxonomy): domain Eukaryota; kingdom Metazoa; phylum Arthropoda; class Insecta; order Lepidoptera; family Argyresthiidae; genus Argyresthia; species Argyresthia goedartella. The sequence goes on from OX463810.1 coordinate 23,099,564, forward strand.
AGAAACATAGCGATTTCCGAGATTTGCCGCCTGGACCAGGTTCCAGCGGCCGTCGGTCTAGGCATGCTGACTACAAGCATCATTGTGCTTCCAGCATACTACATTCTAGGGTGGATAAGAGATTACACAGGCAGCTACATAATTTGTATAACAGCACAAAACGTACTCATGGTCATATTGCTAGTCATGTGGTTACCTGACATGTTTATGATATGGCGTGAGGAGAAGATTGAGAACAAGAGGAAAGAAATTGAAGAACTGCACTTGTCATAGCGATATTTTACTTTGTTATCAAGAACGACGCTTTCAATTAAATAGTGATTAACGTGGGCGTGAGGGGTGCTGAAGTTTGTGGTAAGCAAAGGAAGCGTGCGACGCAATATGATTAACCTCGCTCCTGGTGCCCTGCGTCGATCATTAAAGCAATCATTGTAATCATGTAGATAATAGTCAATAACATGTTTGTTGATATCGTATGTCTGACAATATCAATAATGTGATAGTATCGCCTTTAAAGCCATTTGTACAAAAGACGTCTTTAATTCCTGAAAAGGCTGTGAGATTTTATTTAAGTATGTGAGATGTCGGTGGGATCTCAGTAAAAGTGTCATAAAAATGCTAGTGTTAAGTTAGATAGAGAAGTTTATACTTATGTTTAAGCCTTTACCCTGATGCTATGATAAATTATTATCTCAAAATGGTGCTAAAATTGGAGAAGTATCATGACGTATAAGCCAATAATTTATTAAGATGTTTGTTGATGACGAATACAGATCATATGTACAGTTTATTTATGGAAAACTAGACGAATTGAGTTCCAAACTCGGCAGCAATGAAGCGGCTGCACTGCCGCGCAGTAGTGTCGCCCTGCGCGACATAGATAGCACGTGAACTCAAATCAACTGACTCACCACAACACTGCTATGGCAACACCGCTGCTTGCTATCAAGTTCGGAATCATACCTTAAGTTATGAATAATAATTAAATTACTTAATAAGAAAATGCTTTAATTTCATGAATTAACCTTAAACGAAGTCAGGTAGCATGTAATGTAATTGAGACCAATTTGATTATTAAAATTTGATGAGATTTGATCACCCAATATTTTTTAAATCTAAAACGGGGTTATACCTTTGTTGTGGTTTGAGTTTCCATTGATATCATATGTACCTAGACCTAGTTTTGAAGGCCCCTATAAACGCCAGAAACTTTCGACTATCGGGCCTGACGTTTACAGCCGCGCAGCCCTGCCTCACCCCCGCATCTAAAATTACCGACAGCAAAACCAAAGTTTCAAAAGAACAGTACTGGTACCGGTTATAGGTTTATACCTATAATCGGTACACCGGCAAGCACATTATTATGATCAGAGGAATTACTAATTTTATGAATCCGAGGCCACTTGAGGTAAGTCAATATCTACGTATGATTTTATTGGAGGTTCTTGCTCAAATGATTTGATGATACATAGGATTTGATTTAAGAGTTCTTGTTCAAATCTAAATATAACATAACATCACACTCTTTACATTTAGGGTAGCATTGCAATAGCAGACAATGTTGAAAACACCTAACATAAAACCTAACCTGAAATAAGACCAAGATTATTTATGTTTACCTAGTAATTCAGACTTAGTAAGGGAAAACTTGTGAGTCTAAGGTCAATCAATCAATCAATCTATCAAATGTCTTTATTACTCTAGATATTTAATATACTTAGCCATCGTAATTTTTTGCCTCTTCTTAACATTGGACTGTGGGAGAAGCAGGGCGTAGAAACAACTTAAAACTTTTAAAAAGTGGGATTAAGTAATACAATTCTTACAATATTCATTATAATATTAATTAAGCAGGAATAAATCATTACAAAATTATGAACAGCAAGTTCTGTGTTAAGTTAGATTGACCCCATATAGTCAAAGTCGCTTTTAAATGGTTTTTAAATTGCTCAAATGGCAATTTCAAAATCTCCTGAGGTATTTTATAGTAAAGAATGCACTGACCCTTGAAATAATTGCTAACCTTCGCATGTCTAAACCGGGGCGCAAATAGTCTGTGAATATTTCGTAGGTTAACATTACAGCTATCGCTAAGTTTGAAAATGTTGTAAGGTTCTTGCTTACATACATTATATTTTCGAAAATAAATTGCCTTGTTCAGTTAGTATGTCAATTTCTTTAAAAAGCTCTCTTAAGTAGTCTGTGCATTTTAAATTATAAGTCGCTTGAATAGCTGTTTTCTGCAAAATAAAAATCGTTTGAATATCTGCTGTTTTTCACCGCAACAAGATACCATAGGACAAGACACTATGAAAGTAACAGATCTAGCCACATCCGTATTTTGTCTGATGTTCCTAACAGCGTTAGCCGCAGAACTTAATTGGCCAGGTAATTTATCTATGTGGGGTCCCCACTACAATCTGCTATCAATGGTTATTCCAAGAAACTTCACTAATATTAACGTGTCTAACACTAAACTAGTCGTCCCAACTTGCCTGATATTTGGAAGTAAGAATTTGTTTCACTTGGTTTTAACTGCGTTTTAACAATACATTATTAACTGTGATCCAATTCAAGGTTAAAGACAATACTACATTAACATCATCAAATTCTTTGTTTTAAATTTTGAAGTCCAGTAAAGTATCATGAACAAACAACAATGTCAGTCAATTTCTTCACAAGAAAGGTAGATCCTTAAAATATGCCAGATTGACTAGCTAGACGGCGAGTTATCACTTAACTTTCATGGAGTGGTCAAAGTTTACTCGAGTTTTATTATTTCTGTGCCTCAAAAAAGTGAAGATCTTCATTCAGGCCACGTCGGGCACTGTTGACCGACAGTCAGACGTATGATATTTACGTTAAATAAAAGTCGTTTGTCATTTACACGTTGAGTAAAGTATTTTGTACCTAGATCTACGCTAAGCTAAAACTTTTTGGTGGATAATTAACAAAGAGGTTTACTGTATAAACTAATAATTAATCAACGACAAAGAAGTTTCAATTATCTATGGCTACCAACATGATCTAGCGGTAGGAAGCTGAGACCTCTTCACTTCCCACACAGATCGATTCTTGTATTTTTGGCTTTTTTACTACGTTTTTCCTTATTTTATGTTTACTTTAATCTCCTCCGGACTGAGGAGAACAACACATACGTCGTACTTCCTGACACATACGTCGAACTTCTTTTGAGAAACCTCTTTCTTTTTCAGCTGATGCTTCTTTCTTTTGGGTGTTACCGCAGCATTTCAGGTGTTTCAGTTTGATTCACTAAGCGCCTCATAATTGTTTTTCTGAACTCAACAATCGGTATTGTTTTCTTTGTGAGGCTCTGATACAGAACTAACGCATTCACAACAGCAGTGTTGAGAATCAGGTCAATGGCAACTTTTTTGTACCATTTGACTGTTTTTCTAAGGGGTGTCTGATATGCCGACATCTAGGTCTATTACACCCTTAGCTTTATTGCTATCCAAAATGACCACAGGTTTTGAAACCATTTTATTGCGTTTCTTCATCGGGACTCGTGAAAAATGTGTGGAATGTTTAGTGTACAGCACTATTACGCCTCGCTTGTCTTTCCACCTCATAACTGTTATGCCCTTAGGACTCTCTATAGCAATTAACTGGCCTTTTTTCAAATTTGTAGATACCAAAATTTTGGGAAAGTGTTTTCTATTTTTCCTCAAAATCCCAACAAGATGCGTCTCATTTATCAAGAGCTCCCAAGCTAATGTAACACTGGTATACCAGTTATTGGTGTACAGCGTATGACCTTTATTTAGCAGGTTTCACAAACTGACATTACCACTATATACCATATTTTAGATAGCGTAGTATTGACATTGTCATTCTCTTCCCCAGCGTAAATGCTTATTTTGTAAGTAAAGCCTGGAAGCGTGCAGAGTTTTAACAACTTTATTCCGTTTTTATGCCTCTTCTGTTTGTTGTACTAGCGAAAATAAGACGCCCTCGAAATGGGACAACACTCTCGTCAATACATAGGCTCTCGCTTTGTGTTCCTCGTATCCTTGTGAAAAGTGAAGCATTTGCAGCAATAGTTTAAACAGTGGAAAATTTTGGCCCATAATCTCGTCTGTAGGCTAATAATCGGATATTTTTGGAAGCTTTACTATAGCCATTAACAATCCGATCTCAGCAATATTTGTTGGTGATCATTCCATGCGTTCATTGCTTTTGGCCCCACACTAGGACACCCTGATTTTCTCGGGAACCAGAATTGTATGTTGTAGGTAAATATAAAGTGTAGAAATCTATAAAGTTTGTAAAATCTACACAATAGAATACAGGGTGATGTTCTATTGGCTGAAGAACTTTTAGGAAACGATAGTAGGTGTCCATAGTACGGTATTGGACTGTTAGTCAAAATAGATACTTTTTATAAACTGCCAAAACCATCATTTTGTTCTATAGAAATACTAGCATGCGCCGTCAAAGTCAAATGCTGTCTGTTTTACACAAAATTGGGGTTTTTTAAATACATTATAAGTACAAAATGCTTTAACTTTAGACATATTCCTAGATTAATTGACTACGTTGTTCAATACCGACTTACGTATGAGCAACTTTATTTATAAGAAACATAAGCTCGCAAAAGAAAATCGCATTTTGGAGTCCAGTATTCGATTAGAACGTGTAGTAGGTATATGTACATAACGTACCTATATATTACAGTTACTAACATATGGCCAAGAAAAAAAAACCATTTAGGGTCGTCCGTAAATTTGGTGAGGTGATATTTGAAAAATTTCGACCCTCCCTGCCCTTGGTGAGATGTCGTGAGATTTGACTTCAAAACTAAATCGGATCGGAAATTGATAAATGAGATTTCGATAGGAGCGTATTAATTGTACGCTTTTTATAAGCTATATAAAGTCGAAATAAAATCTTAATAGCTCCTTTTAGAGTGCTGAGTCATAAATAAATAAAATGTATATTGGATAACAAATTGAAACTTTTTTACATGTATTTTTATAAAATAATTTAAAAACTAATCTCTTACAATTTAATGCGCTTACTGTTGTACCGGGTATTAGTGTATGAATTAAAACAAGTCCAACAAATCTCATCTCTTTTTGGTCACTTCGGGAGGTGTAATCTTGTTTTTTATGCCGTGACGATACCGCGTAGCAATAATTGTATGTTTGAAAACTAATAAGACGTTCATCACAACCTCTACTGCGACGTGCCCACAGAGTAACTTGTTATGACGTGCCTAAGCTACATTGCCGCCCGCCGCCCTCACATATACTTGTGCAAATACCCTTGTGCAATTTTTTGGAGCACAAGTGATAAAGTTGAAGAAAAATTTCTTTATTTCTATTACACATATTTAAGATATTTTGAATATCTATTTGTTGAAGCAGGGACATATCAATATTATTTTTCGATCACATGAAACAGCAAAATTTTGGGTAAAATGTTATATTTTTCATGTTGTTTCCAACATATAATAAATTTAATACTTAACCTTTGACTGGTGACATGGTTTTTGTGTAACGTAACTGGTGACGAGGGGACTGAGAGGCCCACTGCGGTATCTAGTATAAATCATAGAAATTAAGTGTGTTAGCTAGCCAGAGTATGTAAAAACTGTGTTATCATATATAAATGGATAAAATAAAACAAATAACTATACTCTGAATATATTTTTTTGTTATGATCTTGCAATTTTAATGTATGTCGTCTTAACAATCAAAAAACTAGAGATGAGATCACAAATTATATAAGCAAAAAATTAATCAACATATTTTGACCAAGAAACACTTTTTTCTTTAATATTGAAGTAATAATGAATTAAGAAAAAAACAACTAAAATCAAAAATGTATTTTCACGAAATTGACAATGGTCAAACTTTGCCAATTTTTATATGCAGTCTGGGCATAATTTTTTGCACACTGCAAGCACACACGTTTCGGACACGATTCAAACTGGTAATTTGATTGGCGCTTTTATCGAGGAAGACAACTGGCTCCTGCTTTCCTGGAGTTTTGATTGTTCTCGGTTCAAAATGTGAAAAAACAATACAACAAAATTACGTAAAAAAATACGTAAGTGGTGACATGTGGTCTGAGAGACCCCTGCCGAACTTTACGCCAATGTAACTTACCGATTTGAGCCTGTCCGACACAGCTATCCTCTTCTACGGCATGGACGCAAGTAAACTCGAAGCTACTTAGGTGATGAGCCTAAGGAAACCCGGAGAAGGTGCCAAAATGTTGTTTTACTGACGCCGCTGGGCCTGTAAGACCCCTTGTCACCAGTTAAAGGTTAAGAAACATTGAAGGAAATGGATGACGTCATCATAACATATGTTTTTTCTGAATTTCGGAAGTGTCTCCTTTTAGAGGAATAGCGCTTTAAAGATGGGCATTTGACCCTTCGCCTTGAGGGTTGTTCGTGATATGATTGAAAATATAATTTTCATTTTTTAATCAAATCAACTGATCGCGGGCCCGGCCCAAAATGTAAGGACAAGTGAAAATTTAACTTACTCTGATCAAATCGGTTTCATAGTAAAAGTTATACAGAATTATGTCCCTAACAACAACCTTAATTATTACTACACCATTCTGTTAAATCCTGTTTACAAATCATTTTATGATCCACGCTCTTGCCTGGTTCATACTTCATACATGTTCGTTAGAGGTATTCCTAATGTAGAGTACCTACTAACATATATATACAAGGTGACATCATTTTATTAGATAGTACTCATAATTATTAACAACTTTCCCCAAGAAACATATGGTCGCAAACGAAAAAAATATTTAGGTCTCCCATAGTAACCTGTAATCAGTTGATCGGGTCAATGTACTGAGGGACGTTTTTTTTTATTTGGGGACACATAATAACATAATTATGAACAACTTGGGGAAAGTTGTTCATAATTATGGGTATTATCATTGCCCAAAATATGGTCAGCTAATTAAATGTCACCCTGTATATATTGGAGACAGGCCGACCTTTGCGGCATGGCGGCCATCTCGCGTGATGCATAGCAACGCGGAGTATTCGGTATGCGCATCGGCAACGGTCTGCTGTGGATGGCCCCGCTCAACCTTCAGGCTTTCGTCTCGCTATACATTATACATGAGATTTCGGGAAAAGATGCCGCTACACAAATATTATTGTTGGATCGTACACCTGAAATGGTAGGTCATAAAGACGGATTGTGTTGGTTCAGCTTTAGTCGTGCTGGCGATTTCAATAGTAATATGAAAAAAAAATACCTGGAGGCGAGATACATATTGTTCAATAAAAATAATTGGGAGAGTGCGTAAAGTATTCCGCTGTAAACTATTAAGCAGCGAAAACTTATAACACAGTACTTCAGCGGGTTGATGAAATGCTAACTGTTCTGACAGAGGAATGTAAAACCCTGACTCCTAAAATCCAGCGACGCATGTTTTTACCTATATCACTGTTTCTTATCAAGGTCTTAATAAATTTTATAAATTATGTAATTTATGTACTCTAAAGCAGGTCGATATTTATCGTGTACATTGTCATTAACTTGTATCTGACTGATAGAAAGAATATATCTGCGATTAAGATAAGATCATGTTGCAATTTTGTTGCCATGCATCGTAAAATTGCAGTATTTAAAAAAAAATGCAGTCTATATTTAATAGGTACATTACACTTGTAGCATAGAGTGATAATGCACAGCAACGGATCCTACGTGAAACGGTCCAAATAACTTAAACAATTGTATAGGACAGGAAGATACAATAACTCCATGACGGTAAGATTATTGACATAATGAAGTAATTAAATATTCACATAGATTACAAGCCTTCACGAAAATCTTATTGTAATACTCAATTGTGCTAGCTATGCTAATATTTGCTAATTATACTGCAGCTTTGTCCTTCGATAATTGGAATACTTATTGACTCGCCATTCATATACTATTGTTAAAATCTTTCAAATGTTGACACAGCGGTTGTGGCTCTGCCTACCATGCGAGAGGTCCCGGGTTCGATCCCCGGCTAGGGAAAAAAACAGGACTTGGACGTTTATATGTGTGTGACGTCGCTGGTTGTGATTCCCACGACACAGGGTATCCTAGTGTGGGGCCAGAAGCAAGGTAAGTGCTGTATGTGAATGTTTATTTTTATGTACAAATGGGAATTCGTTGCTACTTTTTGATTGACTAAAAAATAACGAAAAGAGCTTCTCGAAAAGCATCTAGTGCCGGCATTTTTTTTTTTTAATTGACTCGCCACTGCTGTTTGCTGAAATAATAGCAGCATTAACCGATGCTCTTACAAAGAAGCATAAGGCCATCGAAAACAAACAAGGTCACATCAGTGCTTCCATCTCATGTATAGGAGAGTCATTAACAAATATGTTATCTTAGAATACAAGGATACGTCAGTGGTATAAATCGTCATCGAGTCTGGCTGAATAATGTGCGATATACTGAATCTATAAACCGGCGCTGTTTCATATGCGGGAGTTTCAAGAAAGATATAAAAGGTTACCTCTACGAGACAGACATAGGTAAATATCATTTTGGCGAAAAACTCGCTGAAACACTCAAATGGGCAAAATAGATTTGTCAGCTAGACGCTGAAATCAAGATTCAAGCTCGTGCAAAAAATTCAGCTACAGCTAAGTACGCAAGGCAGAAAAGTTCACGTCTTTTTGGTCTTTCAAACTCGAAGCCCATACTTCCGAATACCGCAAGGCCGTTGGCAGACACCTGCGCCCACACTGCTGGCTATGCCACCACCTTGCCATTGCGCCTCGCTGCCCCTGCCGCCGCGGTCAGAACCGCCGCCGCCACCACTGCAGCAGCGCTCACAGTATCGCGCTCCTCAGCGATGCCAGTGGATTCGGTAGGAAGACTTTCATATTCCCATGACCAGTGGCGCCTTATAACAAGTGGTCCTGTTATACAGTCATGGGTAAAGGGCTATTAAATACCAGTCAAAGAACAAGTTGCCCAAACTCATACACCAAGACACTCAACTTATTCAAAGTCGGAGCTTGTCGAATACGAGAAAGCTATTAATGACCTCTTATTAAAGGGAGCTATATCTGAATGCCAATGTATAGAAGGTTAATAATTGTCAGGCTATTTTCGAACGGGTGGCATTTAAATGCATAACTAATAAATACCATTTTTTAAAACAAAAAATCCAAAACGGCACACAAAAATCGTAACCCTAATTTATTAGAACCAAGCACCTACTAAACTTGTAACAACATCTGTTTTTATAAATAAAACACAATTTCATTAATCACGTATATCTTATTATGCAAACTAAAAAAGGTATGCATGCAATCTAAATCAGCCTTAATTTCTAAACCATATTTTTCACGTCATCGCTTAGGAACATAATCTTAAAAGAAAGTATAGAAAAGTCGTCATCATAGTCGCACATGTAAAATACTGATTTGCGCAGGAAGAAAGGATCAACAAAAACACTTTTTATGTTTTAAATATTTAATGAGTATTTATGTTTAAAGTATTTTTCGTTGTTCTCACATGTTGAACCTAACACGAAGGATAAATGAGGCTTCGCTTTGCTTACCCCATTTACGCTTCACCATTTACACTTCAGTATTTTGCCCTGATATTTGCTGTGCAAATCAGCGAGAACCAGTAGGTGGTTGCGCGCCAAAACAATTTTCAGTAAAATAGTTCGAAGAGAAAGCAGAAAGAAATTTTAGTGTGCAAAAAAGTATTTTTATTTGCTAAATAGATTTTTAGTTTTAACACTAGTAAAGTGGTGAAGGTGATTTAATGTAATAAACATTGTTATTGAGTGGCAACTTTTGATAGAAATATTAGAAATTCTGATATGCAATTGGATTAATTAGTGCGCAAGTCAGTATTTAATGCAGTATCTCAGTTTTATCATACAAATTTTTGGTGCACACTCAGTTAAGAAGATCGTCTACTTTTGATAAGACTTATTATATTTTTAGTAATGCATGTTTTGAGTGACAAGTGTTTTTTTATGTGCAATCATTCAAAAGTTACGCGCATAGTTTATTAGTGACATAATCTTATTTAGAGGTACAACTAAAGATTGCCCTTTTCTAATTGAGAAAGAAAATGGCAACAAGAGATTTATTTTAAATTTAAAGTCATTAAATATTTAACGCCCTTCCATTTGGGTTCAATACGGCATCATTTGTTTTGACATAATTACTCAAACCGGTCACAAAATCAAAAAAATCAAAATCAAAAATCATTTATTTCCATAGAATGTTGTTACATCACTTAGATCCGTCATTACATTTTTTTGGGTGAGTTCACTAACCCAATGGCGGAATCTGTGGAGAAGAGCTCACCGAAGAAACTCCACAGTCGTCGCATCTTTTGCGTTTCCTTTTTTAAATAAAATATTGTCAAATTACAAAATGAATGCTAATTATATATCGAAACAGCCTGTTACTCAAACAATCTATTCCCATGGACATCTGTCCTCTAAGTAATCAGATATCCTGTAGTAACCTTTTTTATACAATTTCTGTTTTATTATTATTTTAAACTTGTCTAAAGGTAAGTTTTTAATATCAGTAGGGACCTTATTGTAATAGCGTATACAATTGCCTTTAAAAGAATTACTAATTTTATGTAGTCGGCTTACATAAGCAACCAACTTGTCTTTATTTCTAGTATTAAAATTGTGTATATCACTGTACTTCTGAAAATTAGTTATATTTCTTTTTACATACACAAGATTGTCATAGATATATTGAGACACAAATGTCAGAATATTGATTTCTTTAAACTTTTCCCTCAGTGACACTCTAGGCCCTAATCTATAAATTGCACGAACAGCCCGTTTCTGCAGAATAAATATACTATTAGCATTCGCAGCGTGACCCCACAATAAAATACCATAGGTCATTAGACTATGAAAGTAACTAAAGTAGACTAGTCTAGCGGTGTCTACGTCGGTAAGAGCTCTAATTTTTTTAACTGCGAACGCTGCCGAACTCAGTCTGTTCGACAATCTATTTATATGAGGATCCCATTGTAGTTTGGCGTCTAAAGTAATGCCCAAAAAGACAGTCGACTGCACAAGGTCCAATCTCTGTCCTTTTATAAATATGTCTGTAGTTACCGGGTTCACGAGTTTGTTACGTTCGTTTGCATTTCTGTCAACTATTTATCTCGACGATATATGTTGTATGCAAGACTTACGAAAATAGACAAATTAATCTTTTACAGACAAGACAAGTGTTAAATTCATAGGGTTTATGATTAATAAAGATAATAGTTGTGCAACTGGTTTGATAATTGATTCCAAAAATTTCCACATGAGTATACCGAAAAAAAAAAAATATTTAATCAAATCACAACTGATTCATTTTAAACAACTCATGCATTGTAAGTACAAATCGCAGTTTCGCGCGACTTTTAGGTCTCCTCAAATCTGCTTGCCCTTCCGTCCGCATTATACCAAGCAATTTAAGCGGGTTAAATATTTACCCTTGTTAGAATTTGACGACTACAATTCTACTTTGACTTTGACATCACATTATTAGCAATCTGACTTTGATTAGTGGTTATATAATTTCGACCGAGCTGTCAAACCTATAAGAGACGATAATTATTATGTGGTATTTATTTCTGATGCAAGCAAAACAGGGTGGGGGTGGCAGGCAGCGGAAAGACCGCCAGTGGCAAATGGTCTGATGAGAAAAGTAAGGAAGGCATGATTGCTCTTGAATTAAAAGCTGTTTACTTTGGTCTTCAGGTCTTTGATAAGAACCTCCATGATTGCTACATTATATTAGAAATAGATAAAACAACTGCTATTGCCTATCTTAATCGTAAGGATGGTGTAAGATTTCCGCACCTTCACTTCATCTCCAGGAACTTGTGGCAATTCTGTGAAGATCGTAGAATATTTGTGTTTCCTTCCTATATCAGCTCACATAATAATAAAATATCAGATGCAGAATCTAGGAGACAACACCATGATATCAAGTAGGAACTGAGTGATGAGGCCTTTACAAAGATAATAAGTGAGTTAGGTACACCTTAGAATAACTTATTCGACGACCCGAATGCCCGAGTCGGCAGTGATCCTGCCTACGAAGCCAAGGGTCTCGGGTTCAAATATTTGTTTGATGAGAACGGATGTTTGTACCCTATTCATGGTTGTTTATCTATCTAAGTATAATATTTATCTCTTTAAGTATGTGTATCGTTGTCTAGTACCCAAGATACAGGGAATCCTAGTTTGAGGCTAGATCAATACGTGTGTAAATAGTGTCCAAAGTATTATTATTATATTATTATTTGCATCGAGAACAAATTCATCGTTACATATCTTGGCACAGAGATCCGGGAGCTCGTGCAATTAATGCGTTCATGATGACTGGAAAGATTGTTACTTTTACGCATTTTCACCCTTTTCAACTATGTTGAAAGTAAGTTTTTATTAGATAATTACAGACCGGAAGGTATTGTCGTTGCGCCTATGTGTCCTACTCAGGTTTGGCTTCCACTCTGTGAGAGCCTCCTTTGTTCAGATCATTTGATTTTAGACCCAACTGATTCAGTCTAATTTTCTTCAATCTACAGCACAATCCAACCCACGCCTACTCTTATGGCAGGCAGATTATCCGGGCGGCGTTTTTGAAAAGACGCGTACCACCTACATCCCTAGATATAATGTGCACTTCATTAGCGGATAATTCCTTGAAGCAATTTGAAGTTAGCTTTAGACGCTGGAGTAATTTTGGTGATCAGAATCAGATTTATTTTTATGAGGCTTCTATCCCAAATGTGATCTACTTCATGGGACCCATCGATTGTTCTTGATTATCTTTCTCTTCAATAATCTAATGATTCGTTAGACCTTGCTTGCTTGATAAAAAGTCAGTAACTCTTATAGCATTAGTCACAGCGCACAGCAAGCAAACAATTACAAAAAATAAACTGACAAATATTCAGATAATCACAGATAATGTAAATATCAATATACAGATAATAAACACAAACATTTATATATAGGCACATACATTGCTTCTGGCCCCACACTAGCATACCAGGTGTCGTGGGATCCAGAAACGCGACTAAGACACCACAAACAAATAAACATCCAAGACCTTGGGTTTTTTTTTCTCAATCCCCAGCCAGGGATCGAACCCGGACCTCGCGCATGGTAGGCAGAGCCACTACCGCAGCGCCATAGAGATCGTCATACACCTGACCTTATTAAAACTTGCCTTTGTACTTACCAACCAAATTTATATCTACCTTACTTTAGAGGTCGAACAGAAGTCTGTCCAGCACTGAATTTAAATCAATACATTGATACAACAAGAGAACTGAGAGAAAATATTGATATACTATTTATAAGTTTAAATAGACTGCACAAAGCAGTGACGTCTCAAACATTAGGTAGATGGGTTAAGGACACACTTTGTGAAATTGAGATTGACACATCGATGTTTACTGCCATGCCCAGTGCGCATAAAAAGGGTGTGATTGTACACCATTAGATATATACTGTATATGCTCGGTTTTGCCAGAGAAATGCTGGAAATAATTATAAGAATCAATTTGCATTATCGTTGCTGGATTGAATTAATATCATAAATCTTCAATTATATCTTATGATTGAATCTTTATTAAGATTAAACACAATTTAAATTGTTAGTTTTTTTTCGTAAGATTTATTATCTTCAGCACTGATAAAAGTATATGTTATATTATATACCGCAGTATTTTGACCTGATTTTTTTCTGGAACTTTTGGTGATCATTTACCCATTTAGTTAGGAAAAAAATATTTTGGTGATCATTATATTTGCTGCCATTATACAAAGGCTTTGTCCAAAGAGGTTAGCTCCCACACACCCAATGTGACCCATATAGTGGAATATTACATCTAGTACACTATTAGCTTTGAACTCGATGTTTCATTGGGTGAGTGAGGGCAGCAACAAAGCACACCCGACTAAAAGATTTTTCGGTTTACCCTACGTATTTAAATTATAGTAGATGAATGGGAATGCGAAGTATTCCTAATCTCTTCCGACTAGGCCGTCGTACAATTATGATAGAACTTCACTTAATCAAGTTCCATTAATCATAAAATAATAATTGGGCTCCAGTAGCAGTTTAGTCTTTAACTTAAATATTGTGTTGTATTTCCGTTGCATTCGGTGCACGATATCGTTTGCTGCAGTGTACTCGTAGAAAGACCAATGACTGAAATCAAAATTAGCTGGCTGCCTACCTTGAGTAGTGAAGAGAATAAAAAGCTATGCGGAGCTATTAACTCCATTTCAGAGTAACGCTTAATTTTAATTATTAATTATTTTTAAGAAACAGTCGCCCGCTGTTAAGATCCAACTTGCTCTTAAAATCGGTTCCGCGCAGTTGAGTCCCAACCGCAATACTCTCAGGAAGAAAGTTTCAAAATGAATGCTTGAAACTACCCCTAATGGAACTGTTCTCAGTTGCTGAAAGTACCCAGGTCTTACTTACCTATTCAATTAATTCAATCTGGCAAACAGTAGGAGCTCTACGCAATATCTTTTCCGATTACAGAATAAGAAATGGACCAAGTTGCATCCAAAACTTATAAAGTCATTATAAAATAATATATAAACTAAATTTTATTCATAAGATGAGAGCAGCATAATAGAGGTGACTTGCATTTATATATGGTGCATATTATAAAAGGCGACGAAGGGAATCAGTGTCTCAGAGTTCTGACAGGTGATGAGCTAACAACCTGACCTAATTGTTATTTTTGGGGTTCCATACCCGAAGGTTCCAACCATTGCTGTCACTCTCATGTCCGTCCGTTCCATTCGTCGTTGTCACACAGGTTCTACAGCCAAACGGTTATAGCCATAGTCTTCAAATTTTCACAGTATAAACATCTTATTGACCACAAGCCATATAAATTGTCAAAACATATTTTTAAGTGTTTTTAAGAGTGCTCTCACACGGCTTAAAGGGGGTGCGAAAAAAAAATAACTACCCCAACGAATGGGATATAATTTTTTAGAACTTGTTGAGTAGATAAATACAGTATTATTATTTTTAAATATTGGAAAACTAAGGAATTGAAAGCCACCAATGTCAGCTTTCTTATATGTATACTTTGTACCGAAGAAATTTTTAACTTCATATTGACCTGTGATCTTAAAATAAGTTGATAACGTTTATTATTATGTATGTTTAACAAATACATGCCAATATATTGATCAATCATATATTTTCTTTGATTTTCCCTCATTTTTAGGCTTATATTCCACATTTGGTACGGAATCCTAAATGTGCGAAGTCCGACATGCACTTGGCCGGTTTTTGTCTCCTCATACTTTGCAAGAGGTACGATCAATCTGGAGTGACTTTGAGTATAATTAATGCAGTAATTAACAAACTTCGGAACAAAAATTACTGTTACCGAGAACGCATTTTCACTTTAAATATAATTTTCCCTGCCATAAATGCCTGCCACTATAGCCTCACACTAGGTTACATCTAAACGTGTCCAGGAAAATAAAAGCACAGTCAAAAAAACATCAAAATCTCATTAGTTCCCATTTCATGCCGTGACGACAGTACGGAAGCTGTATAACTAATGTACGGTAATAAACAGAGACGAGCAAAATGTCGTATTTCTTTTTATAACATCTCTGTTCCATTTTCTGGTTTAAAGGTATCCACGGAGTGCTGATGCGGGAATAAAAGTTGGCAGTAACGACAAGCTGAGTCGTCCTATGTCGTGCCCGGATACCTTGCTATTGTTAATGGTAATATTTATTCGATGGGCGCCCTTTGCTTGTGTACTCAATGCTACTAATATAATAGAAGATTGGCAGTTGTTCAATAGATACAATAAATGTTAAAGTGAGAGAAAACGCGTGACTTTTGGTTTATCCAAAGTTTTTGCAAGGCACCGTATAATTGTGGATACCGTGGCTCAAGCAGGAATAATACTAGAGTGAAAAAGTGTTCGAGTTCAGATAAAATGAACCTTATGTCATTGAACATAAGAGAAACTGACAGTTCGATTCGCATACTTTTTCGACACGTCATTATTCCTGCTTCCTACACCGTTCGTTTAACATTTCGATCTCACAATGTTACGGTATAGAGGTATGTCCAGTTCTCATCAAGTTACACCTTTATTACCATTCTTATGTATGAGTTCCTAAGTCCCAGGGTTTATTACTTTCTTATAACTGAATGCGTCTGTACTGACGTACGTAACATCAAGTATAATTTTCACTCTTTATCATAAATCGCCTCAGTCATCAACCATCGAACAATCGATTGGGCTTTATGAAGTGTAAGTTTTAAAGACATTAGCGGCAAAAATAAACTCTTTCCTAGTTTATTTGGACTGCATTAGAAGATGTATTATATTCGTATTGACTGAGAAACAATACAACCACCGTATCATTATAAACTGGGAGATCAAACCAAATATAGCCCATAGTGGGTCAGGTAATGGACTTTTCTTGCAGTAGCCGTTCGCTGCGCGTCTATTTAGATTTGTAGTGCCGGCAGCCAAGTTTCTCTGTGTCTGAGTGCCGCTTGGAGGGGGGAACCTCTGTTTCTCGCATAGGGTGAGAGAGCTAGAGAGAGAGGTTATCCCTTCCACGCGGCGCTCAGACATAGAGATATACCTCCCGCCCCGAGTTATGAGCGGTGGCTTTGAATGCGCAGTAGTCACTTTTCAATCGGAAATATTAAACTGCACATCAAAAGTACTGATTTGCACAGCAAATATAAGGGCAAAATACGGCATTAGCTTAGGTGAAGGGCAAAGGGGGTGAGTGAAGCGAAGCCCCCTTTATCCTTCGTGTTAGGTTCAACATGTAAGAACAACAACAAATACTTTAAATTAAACTAAATTACTCATTAAATATTTAAAACATAAAAAGGGTTTTTGCTGATCCTTTTTTGCCGTGCAAATCAGTATTTTTGATGTGCGATTAAATACATCTTTTTTACAATACATGATTTTTTGATTTTCAATACCTGTACATATGTTCAGTACATAATTCCCGCAAACGTCGCCCAGCGCTCTTAATTCGTGGCGCGACCTGAACCAGTCACTGCGAATCGTGATGCTAGGAGTTATCATTAATTTGACACAAATGTTAACTATAATACTTCCGAGTAGCTCTGCAACCACCTATAAATTTTATCTTTGTGACGATTTGTTTTTTGTTTTTGACAAAAACTATCCGGGCCCATACACAGAATTCTTCCTCTAGGAGGAAATACTTTACCTTCGTATAGGGGTAAAAAGTGTTATAAATGTTTACGGAGTCTGATATTGAGATAACAAAAATTGGAATACTATATTATGTCTCAGTCTAAAACACAGTTTATTCCTTGTTATATATATAATATAACTTCTGGATTAATAAAACATAAAAAATTGATTATTAATAAGAAATTGTTCGTCCACCCTAACCATGCATACAAAACATTACATTTTCCACTTAGTAGTGTCTCTTCTGCTCTCATTATCTGCTTTTATCCGTAGTGGCACACACTCTTCATGGGTGATGGACTCCCAAACTGCCTCAAGCATCTGTATTAAATCATTTTCTTATCTTGATGGATATTTCCTCAATCTTTTCTTCATTTCCCACCATAAAGTTTGGATCAGGAACAAGTTTGGGCTGCTTGGTGGGCAAATCATCGGAGGAACTTACTAATAATTAAGACATGCCTTCGTTGTCCTTGCAGTGTGACATGATGCCCCATCTTGTTGAAAAATTAAAGTATCTTGATGTTGCAAACTCTAAATGACTACCCCATTCTCTTGAGGACTTCCTTGCAAATGTCGACTGAAATATCTTTCTTTTTATTTACAATATTAGGTACACAAAACAGCACTAGAGATAATACATCAAATTACAGCAACAAAACAAGTACAAAAGGGGCTGTCTCCAGCGCCAAAAGTATGTGCACACAGCATGGTGCAAGATAAATATAGAACTAACTAAACAAAAACTACATACAATGGAAAGATTACCTACTTAACTATTGGAAAAACTTTAAGATATTTTTCTACACTTAAGAGATGAAATAGAACTAAAAAACTAAATAAAAAACAATTTAAAAACATAAATAAATGATGATCGATATCTTCTGGATGATGTCCCGCCATTGCACAGTGAGTTTTTCTCTTCGGGAACGAACCCTATCCTCTGCGTCACTTGTGATGCGGATACGGCCAGTCTTCTTTAAACAGGCTGCTGATTTGTGTTGTTTATAATTGACTGGATGGTAGACCTTGGTTACTACCAAGTTAAACAGTTCTTTGGATATTCGGTATGGTAACTGGTATGGAAATTATGATTTAAAAAATTTTGCGTACCCATCTACCCACGGTTGAAGAATAGTGACCAGAAATCAGTTTATTCTTCCTATTTATACCACAATTTTTTTAAACTCAAAGCCTTATTTACGTCTAGATTCTGACTTTAACTGAGGTTCAACCCAACATAGCCAAACTATTTTGAGTCTATGAGGATCTAGATGAACTATTTTGCTTGGACCAAGACTAGGTTAAATAGGGGATTGTATAATTTCCAAAAGATGTTCCGAAAAAGAGGGAAACAGTGATATAACATTTTTTTTTATCATATCCCCCTGCCTACAAAATATTTGTGTTCGAAAAATATTGTCTCTGAATGTACGACTAGACGAAGTATTCTGCAATTGAGTTCGGATACTTTCATTAATAAAATAAAATTTTCATCAATAGTTTTTAAATATAAACAAACAAACATTAAGCACGTTTTTTTATCGTAAGTAAATTTTACTTACACTCGTAGATAAGATACCTAACAAACTCCCAAAAAACCCATTCTTTGATGTATTTCCTTGAGTATAGACATCTTCAGATTGAAGCGTAGTTTGCCATTCGTCTCAGCGCCATTTTGATTGCTGACGAGGGGAAATTCGGAGCATTAAAAGAATTCCACAAGGATTAATCACCTGAAGGATCTTTGTAAGGCTTTTATCTAATCGAGACGGTTCTTCTGACCAAAAGAAAACCTCTTGGAACATTTAATTGAAATGCCCAATGGAATTTTCATTTGGTTGGAACACAATTAGGGTACCGATTTAAGATTACGTTGTTAATTCATATAAAATGCCAGTAATGTTGTTCAATAATGACACATCAAGTGTAAATAACTACGATGTCGACGGAAACAGAAATATCGAAATCGTTTACTCACAATTAACAAAAAAAAAACTGCCTCAGCTGAATATGTTCTCTGAGAAAGTAAAGAAACTCTTACTTTTAATATCAACTGCGAGTTACTGGGAGTTACCAGGGCCGCATGGGTTCCTTATGTTGGTTGGCAAAGTTGGTTATTAGGTCACATCACGTATTGTGGTTGACCTTTCGACCGCGCCTGAGGTGAAAATTACCCTCCTCTACTTGTGAGCGTCCCGACCTGATCGCGAGCCGTATCCAATCAGCCACAAACTGGCCACAATGCAATTGTCGAGGCATTAGTATAAATTGAACACAACCGCTTAGTCCATTTGTAAAATCTCTTGATTCTAAAGCTAGAGCACTATTGAATTGAGGTTTCGTTACAGGAGTCATCTTTAGGACATAAATTTGTGACTAATTAGGTGGTGATTGATTGAATGTCACACATACACCTATTCATATATTGTCTTATGGCTGGGCACTCCGACATCGGAAGTGCCTTACACTTACGTGCCCTTACACATATATACCTTAAGCTTACATTTAGATTTAGAAGAATAGGAATTCAACGTAAAAAAGCCTGATGTATATGATGTCGTAGCTATATTGTGGAATTGGCTATATCATCATATCGTCAACCATGGATTGATCATTTCATGAAATAGAAGGTATCATGATATAGCCAAGCATTTCATGAAATGGTCTGAAAGGGTTGAATTTCACGAAAACATGTATTTTTTAAAGCATTTGTATTCAGTACTACCTGGAGTTTTTTTGTGATATACATGTCGAACAAATACGATAATTATTCGGGGCTTCACTGTACTCGCCCCCTTTAGTCTTCCTCTAAGCTACCGCAGTGTTTCGCCCTAAAATATTTCTTCGTTCAATGAAAGTTCTTATCCAACTATCTTCGTCAAACATGGTTGAATTAGAATTATCATGATAAAGCCAATTCTACGATATGGTTACGATATATATAGGACTAATAGAGCAACATAACATAATCGACCGAGCTAGCGAAGCGAATGCGTGTTTGCTTGGGCAAAAATGCTTTCCTATGTCCTGATTTTCGACTGTTCTTCTCAACCAATTCTCGTAACATTTTGTGAGCAGGTTCGATAATTATATGGCTTTATTGTCTTCAGTTTTTGAAAAAATATTGCAAAGTTGCGGAGATACTATTATGAAAGTTTTTGCGGCTACTTTCGTAATAATCATTCAAACTCCAATGATGTAACCAGATGCAATCATAAGTGGTATTGAAATAAAATGCAGTTGGGGGTATTTATTTTATAATGATTCGTGTTTCGTATTTAGTACACAGGGTGATTGGTTATTCTATACATATATTGCGAAGGCTTAAATTTGACCCTATTTCCAGTTAGTTTTACTATATATACTATATATACCCTATTCAAAAATGTATTTCCAAAAAATTATTTCGAGTAAGTATTTTACGATTTTAACTTTTTTTTCCAAAATTTGATAAACTATTTTGGGTAATTATTTTTTTTTTATTTATTTATTTCTTAACTTAAATATTTACATTTCAGTTCCAATGTGCTCTTAAACCACAGAGGTTTTACTGGGCACATGATATTCGTGGTTGTTTTAATGTACACATTGGTTAGGCTTATTCTCTAAACACAGCACAGAACAAATTTCTCCCAACCGTTTGGGTGTACACCGTACGTAACCCACCTAATTATTTTACGTCCTGTGCATTACACTGATCTAATCATATGAACTATATGATGATCATCTAAGTATTGAGTAGGTGTAGTTATGATGGGATAGGATTATGATACTTATTGCAGTTATATACCTCCACTGTGTAAAGGCAGTAAGTACGATGTATAGGTGTTTTGATCTAGGTAACAGGCGGTGGGTCGTGAAGCCAGTGCGCGTTTGTCTCGCTCTCACGCCTGTTTGGTTGGGTCGGCTAATAAGCAGTGCTGACTGACCGGTTGTGGCTTTGATCAAGAAGTGGGCACTTCCTATGTGATACTTGTGATATGGTTACATATTAGCTATTATCTTGTTATTGTAGTCATTTTCTAAATATTATGTATCATATTATGTATTCAATTATGTATTTAATTTAGTAGGTAGTATTTTTTTATTTTGTGTTTTATATTAGTGATTGTTATTGTTTCTTTTAGGCTGAGGGGTAGTTCATTTATTAGCCGTGGCATTATGTATTTATCCGTTCTTCGACCATAAGTGTTATTGAATCCGGTTGTTGTCATTTCTTTGTTTGTGACTTTTCTTGTGCCTATTTTGTGTTCCACAGGTCGAAGGATGTCACTCCTATTGTATTGTTCTACGAGTAGGCCTACTTTGAACATTTTTTGTATGGGTAAGACTTTGCAGTGTAGAAATAATGAATCGTAGTTTCTGTTACAGGCCATTTTAATATTTTTGTGGACAATAGTTTTTAGGATTCTCTGTTGAAGTGAATGTATTTTGTCTAGGTTCGTTTTGAAGGTACGTCCATAGCTGGTTAATCCATAAGTAATTGTTGACTCCGCAAGTGCTGTATATATATCGCGTAGTATGTTGTATGGTATCCTGTTTTTAACAATATTTAGCTTGGAGAGTAGTGCCCGCAGTTTGTTACATACTTTATCGACGTGAGGGCCCCAATTAAACCTCTCATCAATGATAATACCAAGATATGTCGCCTGGCTGACCTGATCGATCGTTATGCAGTCGGTGCAGTTGCTCCGAGAGTGAAGACAGCTGTGGCAGTGAGCGATTAATTTGACCGTCGTCGTATCACTGCGATTATGGCTGGATCTTATGTGCATCATTTTCGTTTTCTGCGAGTTCAGAACAAGACCTGCGTCATGCGACCACTTACAGAGGGATGTAAAGTCAATTTGGAGACTTTGAGCTGCCCTCGTCAAGTTGGTATCAGTGGCTATAAGGCAAGTGTCGTCCGCGAATTGATACAGGGAGCAGTGCTTGACCACATTTATGACGTCGTTGACATATATAAGGTAATGTAATGGGCCCAGCACTGATCCCTGTGCCGTTCCTATCGTGACGTCTACCTCATCGCTGTGAGATTCACCTACTCTGACCTTGTAACTACGTTTACGTAGATAGTCACTACACCAATTCAGGATTGGGCCTCGGATGCCAGTATTGCCTAATTTCTGTATAAGTTGATCATGTTGTAATGTATCAAAAGACTTACTATAATCAATAAACACTAGTAGGACGTGTTGTTTTTTATCTAGATAACCATTGATTTCGTTTGTGAATTTTGAAAGGAGTTGAGTAGTACTCTTTTTTTGCCTAAAACCGTATTGTGTTTCCGTTAAGATATTGTTGGATTCGTAATAATGATGTAACATTCCAACTACATATTTTTCAAATATCTTATCCAGAATTGGCAGAATAGTTATTGGCCTATAATTTGAGTAGACATCCTCCTTACCTTTTTTATAAATTGGTCTAACTATTCCTTGTTTAAGACCGTTCGGGTATAGACCTGTTATAACACTGGTGTTAATTAGTTTAGTGATTGCTGGAATAATTTTTTCTCCGGCTGTTTTTATATCAATGGGTCGTATTCGGTCATGTCCTGATGATTTATGTACGCTGACATGACTGATAATTTTCTTTATTTTATTATTTGTAGCTTTTTTATAAAACATCGATTTATCTACTTTAGATGTGTATTCAGATTTATTGAGCAGCGGTATGTTGCAGCTCGGTACAATGTCTGTGACATTTTTAATGAATTCAGTGGCGAAAGTATTTGCGACAGCAATTTCATTATTTTTGTCTACACGAAATGCCTTTGTGATTACTTCATCGACCGACCTCATAATCCGCCCCGTAATATTGTTTATAATTTGCCATAGTTTTCTAGGTTCTGATTTATTGTCAGCAATTTGTTTTTTGTAATAATTATTTCTTGATTTTTCTATTATTTTGTTTGTCTTATTTCTTTGTGCGTTGTATTCGAGTTTTAGCAGTTTGTTGGTAGGATCTTTTTTATAATTTATAAATAGTTCATCTCTCTTTTCGCTCTCTAGGGATATTTTTTTGGTTAGCCATTTACAGTTGTTTTGTCTGCTAGTTTTTATTGGTTGTATATAGGATGCCTTATCGTATGCGTTGTTGTAACAGGATTTGATTTCATTGTAAATATGGTTGGGACATTCGCTCATGCAGATTTGGTCCCAGTCTACTTTACTTATTTCTGAGTTAAGTATACTGGTATTGATTTTGATTTGCGTTTTGGGAACGACCCGTATCGAGGAAACAACATTTGCTGCGAGCACTATCATACGGTGGTCTGCCAATACAGTTCCAATTCTTTGACTGAAGTTTGTTAGCTAATACATTATTTATTCTGCGGAAAATTCAGTACGAAAATAGTCTTAGTTTTTATGCATGGGTATGTGATGAGAAAACTAACACCGATTTTCGATTTGATCAGCGATTTTGTCAAAAAAATTATGTCAAAAAATATCCTTGTTTTATGAGCTATCTAATGAGTTTTTTTCACTGGCCTTAAAACAAATAAAGTAATTGCAATACTTGTAAAGTAGGTGGTGAGTGCCATTAGACGGAACAATTATCTTTTTGCATAGAGAAGTCAAAATAAGGTAAATTTGTTCTGTAACCCCATATTTTGATAACATTCCAAAACTCAATCAAGGAAATCATCCATATGATTGTCAAACCTGCTTGCAAAATTTCGCAACAATCGGTTGAGAAGAACGACCTGTATATGAGATCAGCCGGAAATCCGGTCAGACGAATATACGTAAGAATTTTTGTCCAGGCTGAAACGAAGATGCTTCAAAAAGTGCTAGTGGCTCTGTAAGCTGTGCTACTGCCTTCGTGAGCAACACATACTAGTTTATCGGATGAACAAGTAGAATTATTATAAAATCAAATAAACCGACTGCACATTATTTTTAATTTATGTGTGCACCTTTTGATTTACAAAGACTTTGAAAATAGCCGCACCACACTTTGTGACACCATATCTCCGTCATTTTGACGATTCCAAAAACTGAATCGACAAAAAAAAATACATAACTATCGAACCTGCTCACAAAACTTTGTGAAAATCGGTTCAGAAATGTAGAGAAAATGTGTAGAGGAAAACAGCTGGAAATCCGGATACAAATCCGGGCCTACGAAAGCATTGTTGCCCAAGCTGAAATGCTGACGCTTCGCTCGCTTTTCTCGCTCGGTAAATTATACAATAATTCTATATATTTAATATCTTCAAACTGCTTTATTTAATTAATTAAATTGTGAAATTATCTAAGTTAAATAATCCCATTTTGAAGTTAGGTAGCTGTACTCTAAGGGTATATGCGGGTAGTGACTTCAACGCCGTAGATTGAGAGTATTAGGTAATATCAGAGTCATAACCGTTCCTAGGGTTAATGGAAGAAGGGAGATGAATTAAGTCCCACTAAGAAGACTTATCGACACTCTTGAGTATTAATTAGCATAATATCGGATTGTGTAACTGTCGCAGTTAGTTAGTAAAATAAGACACTTAACTAACACCCTAGACCGTTAATTAAAGACAGACGTTTAAACAGGTCGCTAATGTTCCGTCAGACAAGTGATTGAACCAAACGTTTAACGAGTTGTCTAAACGTTCCTAGGCAACAAGACATATACAATATAAATACACTTAAGTACACATAAAAATATTTTATGTGTACTTAAGTTTATATTTTAAGTATTGTTTGTTGTTCTTACATGTTCAACCTAACACGAAGGATAAAAGGGGCTTCGCTTCCCTCACCCCCTTTACCCTTAACCTACCTACCGCAGTGTTTTGCCCTGATATAAGCTGTGCAAATCAGTAGTGAAAAGATAGACTCTGAAAGTAATCAGCTGTTGTCGTGACGCCATCTTGTTTTACATTATTTAACCAACACGCCGGCTTTCTTTATGAGAGTTATTGTTAAACGTTTTCGACGATGCTTTATTTAAATCAAAATCATGTCTTGATTAAACGTCGGTCTTAATTAACGGTCTAGGGTGTTAGTTAAGTGTCTGATTTAACCAACCAACTGCGACACAACGATGCCTGCATGTGAATCGTACTGAAGTCAAAGGAGTTTTAAATAAATATAGGAAGCCCTAAGTTAATACTACAACTTTGTCAGAGTTACAAGAATTCTGGACGATTACAATCACTGATAATTAGAATCACTGGCAATCTTTAATCGGTGAAATAAATTCTATAGAAGTTATTTACCTCACTGAGTAGAGACACCGTGCTGTTGTAGCCGTAATTGAGATTGTTACTCGTGAGAATAATTGCCGGTGCTTTTAAAAGAACAGTAAACGCTCATTAATTAATTAAACCAGTTGTGCTATAGGATCCCGCTAAACTCATCTTCTACAGGGGACAACATACTTTTAGCGGTTGTTAAGGCAATCAAAACAAATTTGGCTAAAAACCGATTTGTTCACACTTTTATTTTTCACACCAGCTGCAGACTTATCAGCCGCTCCGTCCAAAACTTATGGAGATGTCAAAAATTAAGTTTCTCTGATCGTGATGTTACACCCTATATACCGAGTTGAAAATAGGGCCCATTTAAATCCCTTTAAAAGTTGCGCAAAGTTTCTCTTGGAGCGCTCGCGGCTGTATGTACCGGTGCAAATTTAAAGTATGTATTACCAACGCCACAAACCGTTAGCGAGGCGAGCATGAGAATTCCATTACAGCGAGGAGTGACGTGAGGCCGTCGCCCTGTGCCCGTGAAAGCGCCAGTAGTGAAGTAGACACACTGATGGACCAAAGTCTACTATAAGTTGCGTCCGTGCATGTTCTATAATTTGCTTCCGTGCATGGGACGGGCGCGACTGATTCCTATTCGAAAATGCATTTAGGTACAGTAAGATTTCTAGTGTAATCTTACGTAGGTGCTGTGTACTTTTCATACCGGTTTAGTCTTACCGAAACGAGATTTAAGAAAACATTATGTTTCAGTTCCTTCTTGGAAATAATTGTCAACATCCATTTGTATCCTCCGATTCGGATTCAGAAGAAATATGCGGGGTACTTTCTCGTAATTACAAAGCTCCAAAGTATCTAGTAACTTTTATTACTTCGTGCAGTATATACGAGAGAGAATGCGTAATAAATGAGTATGCAGCCTGGACCGGCTAGTTTCAGACCACTTTTCTTACTTTACAATTTTATTAGATTGCAAAATATTTAGTTTTTTCATTTTAGATTCGCTCAAAAGTCCATGAAAAGTTGAGATTTCCACTCGCGACCCCCACAAAAATATTCAAACTAAAAATATGCCCACACTGTAACATATTTAACAGGTGCGGCGAAAGAAAAACCACTCATTTCGCGCAAACACAGTGTAAAATTATTTTTAAAAAATTCTGTTGCCGGCGCGGTTAATTCGGACTTCTGTGTGTAGTCGTGAGCGAGATAAGCGAATTACCCTGACGTCCTGCACGTCAGTCGCAGCGAGCATGAGCGACGGTCGTGGTAATACTCGCTTGCAAATACACAGTGTGTGTGACCTTTATGTTGCAGTTCTATTGTTTATTTGGAGGTAACTATGTTAAGGTGTTTATGTTGTTAGCTTGCAAAGAGGTACGACATACCATTTTGAGAGAGTTCAAGTTTCGTAGGATGGTCAAATTGATTGTGCGACAAGTTACCGGCTGAGAGCTTAAAGAGACGACGGCCTTACATTTAAATAGACTTCTAGAGAGGGCTTCTGTTTAGTTTACTATTAACAATATTTTTCGTGACATTCCTATTTTCAAAGTCGCCTTTGCCCGCAATTCAGATTTTTCTAAAATACTAAGTCTATTGTGACATCTTAAGTAACAGATAAATACAAATATATTAACTTTTACATATAAGCTATGCACATTGCTGTTCGCGCTGCTGAAACGATGTGGCAGGCTCATAAAACCTTATCTGCTGCGACGTGGACCGATGGAACGTGCTTTTTTACTTGCCTGAATTATCGATAGGTTGGGCGAGTAGGAAGCTTTAGGAAAATTCCTGTTTTTCACTGTTTATTTTGATTATGCATTTTGAGTTTATAATTTGTGTGATAAATAGTTGTTTGTAGCCTATTGATGTCACCAGCGGGGGGCATGGGATACAAGCAAGCCAAAGTGAAAGTCAACATTTCTTTATTACTGTAGATATTTACATATTCTTAGTAAACATAATTTTTTGTATCTTTTCTACGCAAAAAAAATATAATATTTTTTTAATAACAATAACATTTATATACAGGCACATAAATCACTGCTGACCTCACACTAGGATACCCTGTGTCGGGGGAACCAGAAACAGCGACATCACACACGTAATTGGGATTTAACTGTTTTTTTGGATGTAATGTGTTACTACTTAATTTGTTAAACAGTATGGGCCTTACCACAAAAAAAAATATTACCTTTCAACACATGTTTAAAAACAAAAATGTATAGAATTTGACGTTTGTTTTGAGAGGTTAAACGCCTTTTAATATTTTTTGTGGTAACACGGTATAAGTCTTAAAACCTAAATAGAACCTATAAACTGTGAGGATTTTTGCTGCAGAGAAGAGGCTCAAGCCCAGTAGTGGGAAGAATTGGGGAATAACATGATGATGATGGCAACAGAATAAGAGCTATTGAAGTCAGTTAGTGATTATTGGGTATTCCACTGCATATGATTTAATTTTCCAGGATGGTGTTTATGATGCTGATATCCACATTGAATTGCTGGATAGCGCCGTTGCTGAAGGTGGTAGGAACTGTATAGTTCTGTGTGATGCATTGCTTCCTCCTTTAAAAATGGGTAACTATACAGAAGATTAATTAGCCATAATTAAGTCATTTGTTTCCAAGTCCCCCTAAAATAGTTTTTGCTATTTGTCACAAACAAGTAAAATAGTTTCAAATGACAAAATCTTGGTTAGTCGCATAATGGGTTTTAGTGGGTTTTTATTCCTCACCTTGAATTTAAATTCATTTGTTAGGCCAAATTTAAAGTAATTTTGTAGCATTTTAAAAATTGAAATCGCTTTTGCCGCTTTTGAAACTAGACGACTCTTGGAACTTAAATAAAAAATTATAAATGCTGAGGAACTGCTCTAGGTATGACTAATGAATAGCAGAAAAATGTCATTAAAATAATAAATGTTATCAATTCAGAATCTGGCAGATTTGTTCCCAATCAGAAAACAAAGATGGACAGGACTTACATATCTGATGGTTCTACAATCGCGACAGAAGGTAAATGTGTGGCCATGTACCGGATAAAGAATAAGGCCATTGATATCAAGAATGTTAATGAGGTAAATACTTCTAATACTACTAACAAACCGGCCAAGTGCGAGTCGGAATTGAACGCGAAGGGTTCCGTATACATTTTATCAATAAAAGCAGAAAAACAGGTCTTTTGTATGAGGGACACTCATTAATTTTTGGAATTGACTATATTGTATCTTCTTCTTTTCTGATTTCCGTACCTGGAGGATGCCAAACGGGACCCTATTACTAGGCCTTCGCTGTCCGTCCGTGCGTCTGCCGGTCCGTCAGCGGGCTGTATCTCATGAGAGAGGTAAAGAGTTGAAAATAAAACGGGATCCACATACCAGCGACGTGTTTTAAAACTACCCGCGATATGACAAACTATAACATGATTCAAATATGGTGGCGTATCAGATAGTTGTGGTGGCGCAATTGGTTGGTTCTGAATTCGAATCCATGTTCGGAGAGAATATTAATCTCGTTTGGTTTTGTTTTATTATTGTATTAGTTATTAAGTTTTCTTGTACAGTGGTACGGAACCCTTCGTGTACTAGTCAGACCTGCACTTGACTGATTTTTAAATTTAAACATCCAATATCTGGGATATTTTTTATCTTTTTCTCCAGCCGGGCAGATATCGAAAAACTTGGGCCACTGTGGGAGAAAGAGGGCGGAAAAATTTCCATAGATAGATTTTTTTATCTCTCTTAAAACTACTAATACATATATTACAATATTAATTATTATGAATGTTATACAGGAATAAAAAGTTACAAAATTATTGATAGTGAGTTCTGTGTAGAGTAAGATACAGTCCATACAGTCGCGTCATAAGTTAGAAGTAATCTAAAACATTGTTATATCCTTTTTTAGTCAAAGTCGTCGATTTCAGAATCTCTAGAGGTATTTTGTTGAAGTAGAGAATGCACTGACCCTTGAAAGAATTTCTAATTTTCACGAGTCTAACGTTTCAAGGCCCCAGATTGATTTTTTGGATAAAATTACATCTATCGCTAATTTTGGTAAAATGTTGAAAGGGTCTTGCGTACATACATACTTAAATTCTCAAAATTAAATTTACTTTCCTGCAATTCATATTTCAATAGTTTGAATATTCACTGTTTTCCCCCACAACAAGATACCATAGAACATATATATATCTATAAAAGTAATTAAAATATACTAGCCTAGCCTTAGCATAATCATCCTAACAGCGTTAGCCGCAGAAGTTAATCTTTCAGCAAATTTATGTATGTGAGGTCCCCACTGCAATTGATAGCATAACCAGGAATAAGAAAGGGCCTAATATGGAATTTACGATTTTTACACCCGATCCAACAGATTTAACGCGGTTGATTGCTGTTTTTTAATTCTGTTGCTTAAATAAAATCTAAATAGATCTTACGCTTTATTTGTAACTCTGTTATGATTTAATTTCATTAACATCATGATCAACACAATCAAAAGACTTCGAAAATCGCAAAAAAAAAACCCGATAGAAAGGTAATGCCTGCATCGGTATTCGATTTACCTCTAGTGGAACCGTATTGTCGTGGAGTTTTTTTGTACTTTACCATTCAGGTGTGCGTCCTTATAATCAATTTTCATTGATTTTTCACTCTATTACCACGGCATATGGTTAAAAATAATAAGCTGAATAAGGGTCTTCCACACCTGAGAGGAACACTTCATTCTGCTCTACACATCAATCTATCCCAGACTTACTCACACATTCAACCATTTTACTTACATAAAAGAAACCTCAGCTACTTGAACGGCCAACCACAGCCAGCGGCAATTACACTCGCCCACTCAAACGCATTCAGCGCAGGCGGGACTGAAGCCGCCAGTAACACAATGGCGGTCTTTGGCTTTTGTAATACTTTATTATGTGCGCCAAAGATCCCCAGACAAAACTTTATTAGAAGCATGAAGTACTGATAACTCGACTTCCTTTTAATAATAGGTAGCGGGCTTTATCTACTATGTTGGCTTATACTACAAATACTGTGAAGGTAAGTAAAGTACGATATTTTTTCTTTTCCGCTCGACCCTTCTAGGTTTTAGTCACTGAAATTGTTTTTTTATGTAGACTTAATAATCTACTAGACATTACTTATAACACATGAACATAACCAGACAAATGGTAACAGATTTAAATAATGGCTTAATGAGATGTCTTTCACACAGAGTAAGTAAGTAAAGCAAAGGTTTTCATTCATCCATGGGTATTGACTTCGAGGGCCTTACTACAAAAAAACTACTGTTCAACACATGTTTAAAAATAAAAACATATGGGATTTGACGTTTCTTTTGAAGTTAAACGGTGTTTAATGTGTTTTGTGGTAACATGGTGAGTCTTAGACAATCAAGGCATGAGTCATAATAAAATCGAAAAGTAGATTTCGTAGTAGTATGAAAATAATTTATAAATTTTCATGGAGGAAAAGAAACATTGGATATATTTAGTGACAGCTTTATAATCATTGTGATTCAGTGAAGGTGATTGTGCGAGTGACACATTGTAACTCATACCACTACTGTTATTCAAAATGTAAGTAGTATTGTGATGAATATAAAGCAATATATATTTTCTTCGGTTCTGTGCCGATAATAACCGAGAAGTGTCGAGCGGTAAATAAATAATAATCGTATTGTATGTAGTGCCCATACCATCACTTATTTATATGATAATAGTAGTATTTGTATGCATTCTACTCGATAGGGTTTTTGTTCACTATATGCTCAATTCTGGTTCCCACGACACAGGGTATCTTAGTTTGTGGCCAGAAGCAATGTATGTGCCTGTATGTAAATAGGTATTTAAAAAAAAATAGCGTTACTTTAATTATTTATAGCTTATCTCAACAATCACAAAAAAAAAAAATAGCGGAACCCATGGGATTAGATTTAATAGGTCCCGCCTGAATTTTGGTTTGATTAAATTTAATTTAACGCCCGTTATGTGCTTTTTAGTGTGTCGCAGTTGTTGTTTTTTTTTGGTCAATAACGTCATTTATATCCAGTTTTTTAATACAAAATTACGAAAAATCTGTAAATGCTAAGTTTGAAACTAAGTTTAATTTGATTCATAGCTTGTGCGAGATAAGTTAATATTTCCGCACTCCCCTTTTAAAACGATTTATTTTGACACCCCACTCGAGGGTGTTGAAATAAGTTGTTAAGCACATTCAAGCGCATAAAATCTACCACTTTACGGATTGTTGCGACCACACAATTTTGTGTTCCTGTTTACTCCATTAACCGATGTTTTTTATAATCAGTAACTATCAACGGTAGAACCAAGATAATTAATTGTCTTCGGATGCAGACACATTTAATGCACTTGTACTGAGAATAGACAACTATTGTAATGTTTTTACTTAGCCCAGGGGGGTTACCACAATATTTTTCCGATTCAAATTAGGTTCAAAACAAGAACATCACCATGGCAACCATTTTCATTCCAATTCGCCATAATGGGCTTTATTTACTTAATACCAAGACTTATTTTAAGATGGTCACGGTAATTGTGCGGATCAAATTAGGTTCCTAATCTGAATCGGCATAAGACGTTTTGGTAACCCCCCCCCCCCCCCCCCCCCCCCCCAGGCCTGTGCTTGAAAGAAAACAGTAAAGAAAGTTTTATGATATTTTGACAACAAATTGACTTGTGGAGCAGAGTCAGTTTCTGTGAAATATATTGTTATTTTTAAGATGAATTGGTACTACCAGTAATTCTTTCACCGATTTATAATGACTGTATCTTCTCTATGTTGTGTATAAGGTTCAATGCTATACGCGTCTGTTCACACTACATGAATTTGTCAGGAATTTATCCGTATCTCCGGATTACCGGAAATACCCTTCCCTGGCAATGTAGTTCAATAAATCGGATTTCTTGTGCCTGTCCGTATGTGTTAAACTAGCATTCAATATTCAATCGGTGCCGCCCGCCGCTTCTGAATCTTCCAACATTATGGGTACGTTCGCATTTATTTCAGTGATAGGCTTTAACATTTCTTTTGTGAGGTAGAGATAAACATGAACATAAATATTTACATACAAGCACATAAATTACTTTTGGCCCCACATTAGGATAGCATGTGTCGTGGGAACCAGAAACAGCGACGTCACACTCACATAAACATCCAAGAACTGGTTTTTTAAGAGTTGATATCGTAGTACCACTGCAAGTGATATTGCGCGCACGGAGAATCCTGCGCATCGGCTTTTTGTAGGTAGCTATTGTAGGAAAGTTTCTATGCGTTGGCGATGCAGCACTGTTCTCACAATTACGAGTATAAGATTATTTTTAAACCTTATAGATCGACAGAACTACTAATATATAGATGCAACGCTTCGGGAACAAAGTGAATAAAAATTCACGTGTATATAATATCAAACATACTATAGAAGGCATAACAATCAAAATTCAGAAAGTACGAAATTAATACAAGCATTTAAAATTTAAATATTTTTATTACTTTAAGTTTGTTGTTTACTTTCTGGGTGCAGTTTTTGGAAAACATGACTTGGTGAAGTGGTACTTATGATGAATGACAATGACTACAGATTACCACCGGAACAACTCAATTCACTCAATAGTTGGTAAAGAAATTACTAAAATTAGAGTTTTACTTTTTGTTTATGTAATTTAATATTCAGCAACATTTATTTTTACATGTCCACCTACCACAAAGGCCAAAGGGGACATCTATTCGCTCACGCTCGCTTATATTTTGAGTGAAATTCGGTAGATTTATTTCTATCTATCTATCTATTTAGCCTCCTGCGCCCACTGTTGAGTATAGGCCTCAACTTCAGCACGTTATTTGACACGTTCCTGCGCCAGCCTCATCCACTGGCGCCCAGCAAAGTAGCTAAGATCGTCCGACCACCGGGCGGGTGGTCTGCCTCTTGGTCGAGTTGCGTCCCTTGGCCACCATTCCGTCACTGCTTTTGTCCACCTTCCGTCTTCCCTCCTGGCCAACTGTCCCGCCCATCTAGCATTTTACCTCGCGATCCGCTTACCCACGGTTACGACGTTGGTTCGTCATCTTATGTCCACGTTAGGTATGCGGTCGAGAAGGGAGATTCTG
Source organism: Argyresthia goedartella (assembly GCA_949825045.1). Classification (NCBI taxonomy): domain Eukaryota; kingdom Metazoa; phylum Arthropoda; class Insecta; order Lepidoptera; family Argyresthiidae; genus Argyresthia; species Argyresthia goedartella. The sequence goes on from OX463810.1 coordinate 23,133,165, forward strand.
AGCATGACCATTGCCCTCTTTGCTATTCTGATTTTGTGCTTGCATTCCTTTGTGAGCGGCCATGTCTTAGATCCGTAAGTGAGGATAGGCAGAACACATTGGTTGAACACCTTGGTTTTGAGGCATTGGGGGATTTTAGACTTTAAGATGTCGTCCAGATTGCCAAAAGTGGCCCAACCCAGCTAGATGCGTCTCGAGATTTAATATAACGACCTACTAAATAGGGTGTTTAGCCGTTAAACAACACGGTTGCTAGGCGGCGCGTCGCTTCGTTGACACTCTAGTACCATGATTTGTACCATGATGGAACTAATGATAATTTTTATCAACACTAGTTCCACTATTAATGGAACTTGAAATAATGGTACTAATGATAACTTCGTTATCACTAGTTCCACTTTAGGTGTTCGATACTTGCGAAATTTTTAACAAATATTTACCTCTTACAAATTTATGTTGTCCTGGTACTTTTACACCCAGATACATGCTACAAAGTTGTTGTATTTAACTTTAATCATATGAAATAAGCGAATAGGTAAACTAAACAGTCATAATACAATTTGAGCTTAATGCATTCCAAGCTTATATAATATATGTTTTGACCTCGAATTTCATCCATTATACATTTTGAAAATTATATATTTTTAACGAAAACGTAATGCATTCCAAGTTTATGGATTTAAAACATATAACAAATTACTTTATATATTTTGATACATATTTTTTTCTGATTTTATATATTTTAAACTTATATATTCTGAGTTTACCTATTTAAATATGTACCCTTAAGAGAGGTTGGGTTAGGTAAGAATATTTTTTCCGAGGTATATTCTTGAGTAGGCGAAGGTAGCAGTCGATGTATTATTAGCGAGGCAGGTAAAGGTTTTAAAGAAAGAGTATAAAATAAAACTAAAGATGTAAGGTCCAAAATGGTGTCCATTTTCCTGTCGTTTATTGAACCCTGAAGCATTGAACTCTGATTCACCTCTGTATCCTTGCCATTGGCTGGTCGTTCCTACTGGAAGACGCCACATAGTCTGGCGTCTCCAGTAAGTGCATGTTGTCAATGACTCGCGAGTTATAAATCGTAGTACAGAAATTGCATTACAAGTTATTTTTATTGCTTGCTATAAGTACTTTGGTGTGATACTCGTGTCTTCAAAGTCTGAGAATATATATTGAATATTTGAGATATGGATAGAAATAGATAACGTACGAGTAGCTCGCGCCTTTTTACTTTTCCCATGTGAAGTGGCAGAAGCCAGTTTTTCAGTTACTTTGGTGATTCAATTCTCCCTTTGTTAGGAGTTCAGGACAAATACCCAGATGCATAATCGATTACTCACCGACTCATGGACACTTGTCCAGTGATGTTTCCCAAACAAGAGACTTGTGAGCAAAAGAGTTTCGGGGTGTAGTGGATTTCGCACTTGTTTCTCACGAATGTACAGGTTCGAATCCAAGTGCAGACTCTGTACCAATGAGATAAGTAATTTGAGCTTAAGTACTTTAACTGTGATCGAAAACATCGTGCGAAAACCTTCATTACTCCAGAGCTGCGGCGATGGACTAACACCCTGTCACGCAAAATGGAGTATTAATTAACTGGCTAAAAGTGGGCACAATTTTTCATTTGGGATTGGCAGGAGTATAACAATTAAGCAGCACTTTATTTTAACAGCAGTCCGTGCATTCGGGCAAAGGGTCGCAGGCGCAACAGGATATGTCTGCAATTTATGGTTTCTCACTTATCCCTTCCAGTCAGCTGCCTTCCCCGCACGTTCCGATGCCTATCTAGAAATTTCGACGATTTCCGAAAATCTCAGTTTACTGTAATCTTTTGAGAATTCAAGAATCTATTTTGTTTATCGACGAAAAATTATATTCCGGTTTAGATGTTGAGCTCAAAAACGTCATTGAAAGTTAAAATGGACAAATGAAATCCAGCCATTTGGGTCATCGAACTAGCGATGACTCTAAAGAACTGCATTGCGTACACATCCAGTAAATTGAAAACCGAAATTCAATATAGAGACTGATGAATAAAGAGCGACTATAAATTTCTTTAACAGCAAAAAAATATATCAGATAGTTTACCCATGGGCCTGATGGTTAGAGAGAATGATGGCTGTACTCTCCGAGATACTTTTAATGTTTTTTTTCCATTGTCTGTTCCAAGTATTTTTATTAGATACTTTTAATTTAGGTGTCTATACCCAAAGGGTGTCAAACGAGACGTAACATCTTGGACAAACAGCGGAGGTTTAGTAATAATAATAACTTAGACTCCGCTGTTTGTCCGTCTGTCCGTAGAGAGTTGAAATTTCCACAAAGTGTATATATTTTTATTGCCGCTATAACAACAAATAATGAAATACACGAGTATTTCGAAATAATGAGGGCCCTAACGCCCTATATAAGTGAAGTGTTGTAATAACTCTGCCCATGCGAATTACCAAATCATCAAAGTCAAAGCCAATGCCAAGATCGAAATATCTTTATTACAGATACTTAGTAAAAGTCATTTTACCATCATCTCTCATCATCTTACAAATATCATCAAATGCAGCTTTCTCATAGTTGTTGGTGGTGCAATTCGCAAAAACTGAGAAGACAATCTCGAGATAATTGTATTCTTAAATAAACGGCGTTATTACCATCAAAAAATATTACAGGGTTACGAAAATTTCCTTAGAAAAATAGAATATCCTTTTTTGTTCCTCTACAGCGTAGTTTGCTTAAATCTCGGAAGAACGAAACTATTTGGCTCCAATTTCCTTCGCCGTTAAGTTGGCTGTCCTGTAAAACTGTCAAAAGTCAATAGTTTTTCTGTCTTTCAATAACTCAGTAGTTAGTCAGAACGTAAGCAAATATTAATACAATAGTTTATTTGTTTTTTAATGTACCCACCACCTCTCAGATTACAATAAAGTCTTAGTGAAATCCTAAAATTAGAACGAGGCAATCACGCTTATTGTAATAAATGGGATCAAGGTCCTCTCAGGGAGAAGAATAAGCCACATATAACCTTTAAAAGGAGGACCGGCAAAAATATATGGAGGCTGGTCCAAGGACCGATAACGACATGAAATATGTCATTAGAAAGGTATATCAATATACTACAATAGTTATTATGGGAGCTCATTTCAAATCACTGTGATGAAAAGGTCATAAGCACGTTGTAACTTGCGCTATAACTTCATAAAATACGAAATTATTCATTTTTTTCATATGAAAATAAGTTTTTTGTATCGCCATAACTTTTTTCACACAGTGACTTGAAATGAGCTCCTATAGTAATTATTGTAGTATATAGAAATACCTTTCTAATAACATATGGTATATTGTTATTGGTATCAAGGACCATTCTGTCCAGTCCTCCTTTCGGCAGCATTTATCGTGAGTTTTCTATAGTTTTACAATTTATATTATTTGGGACCTGTGCCAAATATAAGTTTTTTACCGTCTTTTCCTGAATTTTGTTATGAATTCAACAGTGACATGTGATCTAAGTGGCATTGATTTTTTCGTTCAGAAACCACCAGCCGCAAGTAACTGATATGATAACACATTATTATCAATCTATGTTATGAGGGGTGTTAAGTTTTCTTGAAGTTTTCTTGTACGATGGAACGGAACCCTTCGTGTGCGAGTCCGACCCGCACTTTTTCCGACCCGATTTTCCAATTAGATTTGTTCTTCAAAGTCAAACTCAAAGTCAAATTTATTTATTACTGTAGATATTTACATATACTTAGCAAACGTCATTTTTTGCCTTTTCTCTACATTGGACCACTGAGGGAGAAGAAGGGCGTAGAATGGCTTTAATACACCATGGCTTGCTCGATAGGCTTGCCGCTTGTTACGCAATACGGAGTATTGAACAACTGGCTACGTTTCATGTGTTTATTCAATTTGTAACAAGCGTGTAACTGAAAATTTAAAGCAAATCATACACCAGGCGCGTGAACTTCTAACAAACAACACCGAACCCGCTCATGACCGAGAGCGATTTCTTTCAATCTTCCCCTACAATAACAAATCAACAGAGCCGTTAACATCAACAAAGTTCAGCCCGGCTGCCAACCGACGGGTTGGGGATAATAAAAAAAGTGTGAAGCGAATAACGGGGCAATGAAGCGTTGGCGCCCAGCTCAGTCATGAATAATCCTCACGTCAGAGTCACGCGAGCCGACTGCCCAATTAAAAACCTTCTCTTTCCACGATTTTTAACTTAGAATATTGTATAATAAGCCAATAAAATACCCCTCTTAACGCCCGCCCGGCTCGCCCGGCCCGCCCGGCTATGAAATATGCACTTCGTAGCCTCATTACGTGGAGGAGAAATTAAATGCAAGAGTAGACCGTCCGTCGTCGTGTCGTTCTGAGAGCTTACTTGCCCAATTCGTGCTTAAGCTGCCGTTAAATTCTGCACAGTATTTATAATGTGCGAGCGAGCGAATTACAATTACGGTTACAGTTTACAGTTACACGAATTACAGTTTTACGAATCGAATTGTTGATGTCGCAAATGATGTCACTGGAGAGTTATTGAGATGTTAAAATTTGAATATTTTTGTATATTCTCGCATTTGGACAGTGCATTATTTTGATTGAAATATCTGAAGTAATCCTTAACATAGGAAATATCAAACAGATTTTTTATTTTTTTGTCTACATGCAGTAACGCTGATAGGGATTCCCCTAGGGCAGGCCTCTCGCTGCGGGCCCATTAGACAGCTGGAACCTGGCTCACTGCCGTAAGAGTAGGCTATCGATGGCGATTCGCTGCGCTATTTCTCACACACTAACACAATACCTTGCTCCTGAAGCTTCACCGACAACTTCGATTGAGCTGTACCGGGGCGCGCGCGCCCAGGAGGTAGAAATTCGATGAAAATGCCGTTTCCAACAGCACTCGTACGCCAAGGAAGATCACGCAATATCCTTCTCTTATTCTCACGCGACAATTTGAAACTAGCCAAAATATCACACCGATTGCACTCATGACGATGCGGATTCACGATATTGACTACCAAACACGCGTTTTGGGAATGGATGCCTTTATAATATTATTGATTTCCAACACGGATCTCCAAAACCCGTCGGGCATTTTTCGGGGGGAAAACCAACGAGACGGAAAATGCAATATCAGCGACAGGTAACCAAAAGTCATAGACAAAAAAGGTGCGTTCCGAATTCACTAACTATCATAACGAAAACGCGATTGGGTTCTTTCGGTTCTAAACAAACTCGGTGCTGTTGTCTGTCTGTGAAATGTTGGAATATGAAATACACAGCAATTAAATAGATGGTATGAGCTACAAACGAATATATATCAGAAGAAGAATATTAATCTACAAACATATCATTAACCCTCTGCAATGCGTTCAAAAACCGCAATTACGTCCAACTAAAAGATAAACTATTTTGTTCTAAGACATTTCCTATCTGTGAAAATTATATTTTTGCTTCACTACAAAAATGAATTCGATGTTCTTAGTACATACAAACATCTCTCGACCTCAATTCTGATAACATTCGAGATGAAGTTATATTCGAAATTAAATGTCAATGCCGCAATGCCGGTCATAACAGATGATAGAGAGCTTATAATATGTGTATAAAGAGTTTATGTACCTGTACATAGTTAGGTATTATGTAACAGTCACATAAACTACTATTTTTAAACTTCTTATGATCATACTTATAATACTATAATAGTTATAATATAATATAATAGTTATAACTATTATAACAGTTAATATATAGAAGTTACCTTTTATTTTACTATTATAAGACTTAATATTTAAATACAAGTTACCTTCAAAAAAAAGGAACTAAAAAGATACATAAACACACTTTTCCTTATATATATTCGTTATTTAGGATCATAAACTCATATAACTATTACAGAACGACAGTGGCAATCAGTAACAATCAACAAAGCAATATAGGCATCGTGCTAATACCACTTCACTACTTGACCTAGGCTTTACTGTCAAAGCCAGTTCTCACACACAAATAGATACAGCAGGGAGCACGGAGGAATACGCCTTTATATATGAACTTGCATGCATCTCTATACTTAAATGTATAGGTTTATTTATATGGCATAGTATGAAGTAAAATTACAGATATCTGAGCTTATTATAAAGGCTGTTTATTTATGATGTGAAATACCAGTAGTAGCAGGTAGAGAAAATAAGGACTTAGGTATTCAAATAACTGCTTGTATATTTTTGAATATCTGTATGTAAGAAGTAACACGCAGGTATGTTGTAATAATAAAAGGTCTTCATCAAAATATCATTTGCACTTGATGTACATAAGTCATGTACATTTATTAAACAACTAGTTCTTTTCCATGAGATGTGTTCAAATGTAGCGTTATGAATAAAATTATTTCCTGAAAAGAGAAGATTCCTAGCGGAAGCTTTTTGCCTCACTTGGTACAAGAATTGGCCACTTTAGAATTTCCAGACGATTTATTCAATCGATGGGGCCACTCCGATATGGAGGCCTCAAGTTACAATATTATTTTAGTATTAGTATACGTATAGTACGTCCATACAATAAATGATATTCCCATTTTGTAATGTCTCTAAAGATGGGTTGCACGACGGACATATTACAGATTGATCGTCAATCAAAATCTGATTCTTGCTCGGGTATAGTATAAAGCGCCAGTATCATATTTAAGTCCCACTTTATTTGATCAACAGTGTTTGCATTTAGACATAAGGGCAAAATATAAATTGAGAAATAAACTACTGTCCACATAACTCAAGACTATTAAAAACTTTCAGATACGTTATGAGAAATCAAATGTTTGTTATTTCACAGCAACCGTTTTACCGTTCAACAAGTGGCCACAACATAAACATGAATGTCCTTTTTTTAAGCTGCGATACGCCCGATTTGAAAATTTATTTTTCTTGTCTTAGATAGAAAGCATTCTTGAATGAAGGCTACGAAGTACAATTTCAGATCTTACTAATAAAACTGCTATGTAAACAGAAATAACATTTTTACAAAAATTATGACATTTTAAAACTGAATTATAAGGTTTGAAAAATATTCACATTAATATTGCGCTATTTTATCAATATAAATCTAATAACTATGATAATTTTGTATGCTTAGACGTAAGCTGAAAACACTACATATTTTTATGTTAAGATCCTATAATCTACTGTTTTCATGCATATAAATTTCATTTCATTTCATTTACATAATATAAGGTATAATTCTTGCATATTTGGTAGATAAGCAGGAGTCTATTTGCCATTTTCATTATCGCTTGTTATTCCTTACATACGCGTTGTTCTTGAAGTCAATACTTTTTAGGGGACCTTGTGATGGGGGTTATACCTATAACTTTTTTAATTCTTCATCCATCTGGACAGGAAAGTCTTCCGACCATACAGCCTGTAGTGTGTGAATACTCCTTCACCCTATCTCTATATAAACCGTCACTATGTGTCGCCATAGGTTGGTCACCCATATAAATTATATGGACAACTTACTGGTAAAAAGCCATATACCGAGGCCATGGCTAGTATTAAAACCTAACGATAACTACTTACATATACAGGGCTTGTTTTTATGCCGTATACTACAAGAGCTGATGCCCGCTCAATGTGTGGGGAACAGGATGAAATTCCCTTTTTTCCCGTCCAACAAAAAACGGAAAAGTGCGAGTCGGACTCGCGCACGAAGGGTTCCGTAACACTTTTTTTATAGAAACTGTAAAGATTCTATAAAAAATAAGAAACTGATCTATCAAACATTCATTTTTACTTTTAATTTACTTTAGTAAAATGCTGTTTTTAGTAGCTTTGCTTTTTACTAGCTCGCAAATCACACAAGTCACAAATGTAGAGTGTCAACTCGGGAGTAACAACTATTTTAAATACTAGTAAGGTAATTTGAATCCCTCGCTGCGGTCTGGATTCAAGAAAAACTCTCGCCTTAAGATAGATCTTTACTCCCTTGGTAAACAATCTAATATGAAAATACACATGAAATTTCATATGTAACTATCTCTTTTGTGTAAAGTTGATAAAGTTACAATTAAATCCAAGCAAGAAACAACTTCTTCTTAACATTTAATTTGTTTACGTTACGAGGCGTAAGCCGCTATCACGTAAACAAAACTTACAGAAGGAACGAGTGTGGTTTTTAGAAAGTGTTGATTGGTTATTATACCGACACGCAAGTGTTAACGAACACTTGTCATATTGCGTCTTTGTGTCTTCGAAATATGCTTATGACATTGTACATTGTTATTGTTTATTTAAAGTCTTTACAAACTTTTTTCTAATATCGATCGCAAAATTGAACTATTTTGGCATGGAATTAAATGTAATAAAGTTATATAAAGTGAATTAAAGTAAATTTTTTCGGGTATATTCATAGCTCGCCTGCATAATCATTATGCACTCATTGTAGTGAGATATGTCATGCAATGTGTGCAGTTAAAACAAAATAAGGCCGCTTTTATTCTGATGTCTCTTCTGGGTCGTAATTTCTCTGTTAATGTATACCCCTTCCAAAGCTACGCCGTAGGTCAGCAGTAAGTTGATGATAGCATTTGTACGAATATACACATACAGATGAAGACCGCCTAACCCTTACCAACCCATTATACATTGTAGCATTTTTACGGCTGGATAAATACACCCTGAACCAGGACCACTGAGCATAACGGAACCTTAAGATACTCAACACAGGCCCTAGTTTGCAACACGTGCGCTTTTACGAAACTGTGTCTAAGTGAGGAGACAATTTCTTTAAAAGGCTTAATATCTTTTTAAGGAGTTCTTATCGCGAAAGGGGTACTAAACAAACCACGACGCGAACATCATTTAGGAAAAAAGGAAGCAGCTAAGAGTTTACTTGTTTGCGAAAAGGCGGACTACTGCGGCATCAGATAACGCCAGATTTGCGGCCACCCCATTAACAAATTACCTCTTTAAACCGGGTTTTGTAGATACGTAATGGTTTGGTATTTAAAGAAACAACTGAAGGCGCGGGCGATATTTCTTCGTGGGGTCTCCTTAAGTGAAGCTGTTAGTGGTAGGATTTCCCCTTACATTTTAAATGTTTAACGGTGATTATCCCGGATGGAAATATGTTTAATGAAGTTGACCTAATTAGTATCGCGTTACCTTTAATCACTCCTTACAATCTCCCTGCTTTTACAATTTTTATATGTACTCGTATGTACTCTTTAGTAATTAGATCAAATAAACTAAACTAAAGACACACAGAGCATTTTCTTTTTGTTTATTTTCCGCCGCCTCAGGCCGAAAAAAGTACAGTCTATTTCACTGTTTTTGAAATATGTACATTGTCAATTAAACAGAACAAAAAAAGGCCACATAACCTTACCGCTCTGTGTCTTCAGCTGAAAAGTAGTCAGAATGAGAACTTTCCACGAAGCAATTTCGTAACCGCCAGCAAAGACAGTTGGATGTTTAATCAGGGAAACTTTGAGTATCTACTTCTTGTCCGGGGGATAAAAATGATCCTTTTAGGTGACAAAGGTCCACCAATTTAGGACGTCGTTGCGCCGCGTCAGCCGCGGCAGAGTTGGAGCGAAACTGGTAATAGATTCTGGGATTACCGTCGTAACTTCAGGATTGAACTTACAGGCACCTCATTTGTTAGTACCGCGTTTAACCTTTAGTTCCCTGCATTTTTGCGCACATACACGTAAATGCGGGTAAATGGCGGTCACAACTTTTTGGTTAATTTTTAGGGTTTCGTAACCAATTACTAAGCCTCCGCTGTCCGTCTGTCCGTCTGTCCATTCGTCTGTCTACGGGCTTTGTCTGATGAACCGAAATAGGTAATGAAATTAATTTTATACAGAAAGTGTATTTCTGTGTCAGCAACAACAATAAATTATAAACTACACGAGATTGTATACTTTTAAGGAGTCCATAAACAAGAGACGTGTTTTAAAACCAAACCTTAACAGGATTCTAATATTATCGTATATTTCGCGGCTCATCACGTGGTAGTGGTGGCGTAATTGGTTTGATATCGGTTTCGCAATCTTAGGGTTCTGGGTTCTGACATAGGATTATTCTCTTTTTGTTTTTATTTCATTATTTGTTGTGGTTAAGTTTTATTGTACGATGGTACGCAACCCTTTGACCGATTTTTATTTTATTTGGCTTAAAGAAAGATATAACCCTCAGTTTTTTTATGATAAACAATAGTTGAAGTATGGTCCCAGAATGTATAGACACATATTACTGTAGGCTCTTATTGCTGATACATATAGGCACACGAGAAGGCAATTTTTAGGGTTCCGTACTCGAAGGGTTCCAAACGGGACCCTATTACTAAGACTCCGCTGTCCGTCCGTCCGTCCGTCTGTCACCAGGCTGTATCTCAAGAACCTAGCTAGCTAGAGAGTTGAAATTTTCACAGATTATGTATTTATGTTGCCGCTATAACAACAAATACTAAAAAAACAGGATAAAAGAAATATTTAAGGGGGCTCCCATACAACAATTCTTTCAATACCACATACAAACTTATGGATGCACCTGGTTACGTACATGGAGTGTGAAAGTAACCGCACCAATAACTTTGTAAACAATATTTTGCTGTGTAAAATCCAAACTATTCACTCCACACCATCGTTTCCATTGAACGGTGGTACGGAACCCTTCGTGCGCGATTTAGACTCGCACTTGACCGGTTTTTCTTTTCTTCGTGTTGGTTTACTACTGTACCAAATCTAATTGGATTGGATTTTTAATATCTAAAATAATTTTCTCTATATGTAACTATTTATCCTGTCAAAAGAAGGTTTATATCTGGTAATGTAAGGGCAGGTACATAGTGGACTCATCGTTCAAGTATATTTGAACTCAAAATAATAACTTTGTTCCACAAATTTTTTGACCTTCCATTTCCAGTCTGTTCCAGTCAATGATTTTGATTCGGTCTTAGTCTTAAGGTTTAATAGTTTTCATCCGAAGAATGAAAGCAGCAGAATTCCGTCGCACTATTACCATTGCTATAATTGCTTTTTAATAGCCCATCTGTGACTGAGATTTTTTGAATGTTCTTTCATTTGTTTTATAACTGTTTTAGTAATGCGACTGTTATTCCATTGTAATCTAATTTCGATTTCTTTTCTAATAGCTCTTAAATTTGCGCATTAATGGTATTGTTATTTTACTTACCAGTAATAGGATAAAGCTTTAAATCAAAGCCGAAAGGAATGAAAAGGAAAATTATAACTCAAAGTTACAAAGGCTCACTTAATTTCCTCAAAAATATTATTAACGCTTTTTCGCTGATTTACGCATTTTGTTTTAATCGAGGTTATACGCGATGTGAGGCTCTCACGAGCTTTCAGGAGCATTGTTATTATTTAGGAGCTCTGAATACAGATAATCTTTGAGTTTTATTTTTTAAGTTATACCATTTTCACTGAAATAGAAATGCATTACCGACACTACGCACAGACCAATGATGTTATATATGTCATCGGAAGATAATCAAAACCGTTAATTGATGAACTAACGCGATAGTTGATCAACTATAGACAGACAGTAAACCAGACCGACAGGGTTTAGAATTTACGTTTCTTTTGTTCTTACATGTCAACCTAACACGAAGACTATTCGGGGGCTTCACTGCGCTCGCCCCCTCTAGTCTACACCTAAGCTACCGCAGTGTTTGCCCTGTTATTTCGTTTGCATTTCATGTTTAAGCCAGTTTACTATTTAACGGTTTTAACCGTTAGTTGATCAACTAACGCGTCATATAGTAAGCAGTACGCTAGAGTTTACTATCTGTCGATAGTTGACCAACTTACTAGAAAAAAAAAACCGTTAGTTTATCAACTAACGGTTTAGACTATGTTGCGGTGACATATAAGCCATTGTAAGAATACAAAAATCAGACTAGGTGCTTCTTAGATAAAATAAAAACAAGTAGTTATCAAAAAACACATTTCCAATCCGGACTAGTAAAACCTCTACTCTAGATATAAGCTTTTAATAAAGACCACAAAGCATTCACTAAGTGTAATTCTCTACAACAGGGGTCATAATATAACCGGGGAGGGTTTTAACCCCGGTTCCTCCACACATCCGTTTAGATTAAAACACTGTTCTTCGTACGGGGGCCAACCATACCAGTGCGGTTGGAAATAAAGATATATCCTAGTTCCACTGAAAACCGCGACGCTGTGTAATTTAAAAAAATGAACATTAATGTGGTCGTGGTGGTATTTTATTGAAAAAACTGATAAGTGGTGATAAGTTATTTGTATGTCAGATATGTGGAGAAGGATAAAGAAATTACGAAATTAGGTTTTCATAATTTGTGAAGATTTGACTAGAGTTCATTTTAAGCAATAAATTTTGTTTCGGTCTCGACCATATAAGCATATTTGAACAAAGTAAGCATTAGTGCAATGCAAAACTAGGCAGATAAGCGAATTTGGGTTAGCGGCTCCGCAAAGCGGTAGTGGCATGCGTGACGTCACTTCCGGTCCGGGAGCGCAGGCGCGCTCGCACCGGAAACGGAAGCTGCGGTATGGCAGCGCACAATCTGGACTTGGGCGTTGGGAAACACTGAATCAGGTTGCACTCAGTCCACTGTTTTATGCATGAAATTCTGAAATATTCACAAGTTAACTTGCAGTTTTTAACGTTTGGATGGTTTTCACGGGCGTGAATTATTTTCTTTTAAATTAAATCTTTTTACTTTTATCTTTTGTTTCTAAAAGCTTATGTATCAACAAGACCGTAGAATTCACGTGATCTTCCTCTATAAATTCATTCGTATTTATGGCGTTCTAGGTAAGCGACACAACATTTTGGTACCTTTAATCCTCTTACTGCATATGCATGCGTCATAGGAACTACAATCGCAGTGCGAAAGGAAGGTTACCTTGAATGTTAAGTACCTTCCCGGTTCGGGATTTCGAGAGCGCTAGTCTAACGGGACACATGTCGAAACTTCTGGAAAACTTTATCGGAACAAAGAGTAAAGCCTTGTTCGTCTTGCTTCACCGAACCGCCGGAGAGGCCTACGCTTCTATCATCTTTATAATTTACCAACTCTCTTATTATAATTAGTATAATTAATAATTAAGCTCATTAAAATGCTTGTGTTTATTGCCAAGGATTGGTATTATTAAGAGGCTTCGGAAATATAGAAATTGTGTAATAATAATCCTACCTACATCAAAATCGCAAAAAACTCGTTGCATTTAACAATCGATTCTCGTGGAATTTTTCGTTCGATTCAACTTTTGGGAAAATTTCGAAATGGCGGAGATATAGGATTACATATTTATTGGTGCAACTATTTTCATACTCCATGTACGTGACCAAGTGCATATATTTTTAATTTAATTTATTTATCTAAAACATAACTTATTACTAATTTGTTTAAAATTAACTATCCACGGAAATCTTATCCGATTTATAAGCGAAATGTGAGATCGCTGTGATGCGTCTTTACAATTTACCTACTAATTCATACAAAAAGGTTTAAAAACCCTCACTAAATTACACAATGTTTGTCGTTATTACAATTAACGTAAAGTCACACATAAAGTGTAAAATCCCTTACACAGTTTTGTAATGGTTTTGCAGAATATATTTTCTTTTCTTTTCGCACTCTAGGCTCTTCACAATATCTGAGGGCAGTTCGTTTAGTAACATAGATTTACGTTACCCATAGTAGTTGTTATATCTAGGTAAGTTATACATAGGAAGATATGATAGGTCACGTAAACATTTAGAGATCTGTTCGAACAGATAGCGAATGTTGATTTTGAAACTCCTTACATATAAAAGCAATTTTACCTTAATAAATATACTAAGAGTACTACAGTATTTAAACATTTCAGTTTCACTATCTCTGAATTGGATTATTATCTTAATTGTTTGAATGAGCTTAAGCAACCTAACCTATAACATATAAAGAACCTCAAAATAAGTTTTATGCGTGCGGCCGTAGCTGCTGATATTTTAAGCAATTACAGAATCTGCTAAAGATATATACATCATTCTGATGATTTTTTTCGGCAACTTATGTTATGTTTTGGGATGGATAGTTTTGACGTAATAATTCTAAGTTTCCCACAGACATAGTCTATATGAGGTTATCCAGTTAAGGCTGCTATGTATAGAGGCCTAGATACATGTGATGTGTTACTAGATCAAGGTGTTCACAATTACAGTTATTATTTATACTTTGGTGAAGGCATTCATGTGCGTGGGCAACAATAGATGGTCTAGTATTAGACTTTAGGTAAGAAGAGTGAATGTGCATTATCTTTGTTTTCTGTGAGTTAATTACGAAACCGACATCATGGGCCCATTTACACATAAAGTAAACGATATTTTGCTTAGTTTTTCCGCTATTTTTCCGATATCTCCCTATGTGCTACCAATAAACATGTTTCTTCAGCAAACTCGTGCACAGAACCCTCCCTCCTGGAAGATGTTACATATATCATTAAGGTACAGTAGGTATTCTGTCGGTCCGATAATGGCTCCCTGCGCGGTGCCCTCCTCCGTTATGAAGCTGTTGGTCAGCACCCCAGCGATTTTTTCGCAAGTAGAACGATTGGTATGGTAGATTCTTAACTATTCCACAAATGGGCCCTGTATACCATTTTGCTGTAATTTAGATTATAGTGTTTCAATCCTCAGGATTTCGAAAGCCTAACTAAAACCAATGAAGACCACGAGCACATGCTTACGTTCGTTCATGTACCCGTTGACTATTGCCCAATTTGCTGTTGTTCCTATTATGGATTCGATATAAATCATCAAATCGTATCTTTCTTTATCAGGTGACTATAACCAAGGGTATATTGTGATATATGTGATCACATGTCCGCTTTTCAAGCCAAAATAAAAGCAGCAAGGAATGGTTGCAGCCACCTTAAAATATAAATAGTATGTATTATTATGTCGAAAGAAATGCTATGTACAATAATATACAAAATTGCATAACTATTACCACAACAAACAAGTTACGTAAATTCTACAATATGCTTAATGCTCAAACCTCCAGGTTGTTTTGAGGCTTCGCGACTTTGAACCTTATGCTATGTATTAGAGTATACCTATACAAAACTTATAACGGGAAAATTACTTCATATGATGCCTTGGGTCCTTGAGAGGAAAAACATATTGTAAGTAGTTTAAATATGTATTGTACATGTATTTGGGTGCACACCAGATATATCTCTAAACTGTACCTTAACTATAATAATGTAATATTAAGTGTGTAACCCTGCTCATGTATCTTTATATAAATAAATAAATAAATAAATAAATATCAAACGCGTTATACATTATCAAGAAAAGTTCAATTGTTTGTCACGGCAATACATATGCAACTTTGCAGTAGATAAAAACACCCACCTGCAGAAGCTGGACAATCAGAACAGTTTAACTGGAAGATCTATCAGTATGTTACTAACTTGAGGGCTATGGTCCTCGTGACTTCAGCAGTGTTGTTGATGCTGGAATTCGATATGAACTTCAACATGATCATAATTTTGGTAACTTCAGGTAAAATTCACGAATCTGCTTTTTTTAAATTTGATGTTCTTATCGTAACGAATAAAAACGAAACGATAAAATATCAAAACAGAACGCTGAATATTACAATATAACCTACAATCACGAGAGGTCACTCATAGATCACAGACTTTAGAGGAAATAGATTCACGTATCACATTCTTTTTTTTTGTAGGTAAGACATGCAGGTAAAGGTATTTTTTCATATATCTTATGAAGATGTCATAGAAGGTCAAATGAATGTCATTGTATTTTATTTAAATTTCTTTAAATATATATACCTATAATCTGATAAATAGAAATTGTTCGGAAGACATATTCCTCGAAATGGTTTTGAGATTTCCGTTTCTGTCCAGAAAGCTAGCTACCCCAATTGAAATTATATGGAGCTAGATGAAGAGGAATATAGAAGGGAAAAATGTGGATAAATCAAGTGCGCAATTGATTGAAGATGCATTACACAAAAACTCACGGGTGGAGTAAAAAATTCATTGCAATCATGTCATTTTATTCATGAATACAGATTAATGCACAACATTACAGGCTATGTCCAATTCGTTGTACACATACAAATATACAAATAACATATATATCCTTCCATTGAAACCAGAATATCCATAAAAATCAATACAGACGAAAATATGCATATTTAGATGAACCTTTTATAATTCAATTACAGAGTGACAGTACAGATTGACAAACTTATCTGTAGAATGAAGGGTTGACGCCACCATCGAAAAGGGTTGCCACATATTACATAAATTGCTGCAATCGTTGCAAATAGTGGATGTAACAATTTTTAGTGATTTATTAATTTAGGATTGATACATAAATATAGCCGTTTTGTTAGCCAAATAAAAAATATACATATGTACATAAAATTTATTAATAACTAAAATCCACAATATAAAGCACTTGACACTTTCACAACTTTTAACATCTAAATACGTATTTTACAAGAGGTCTACTCGACCAGACCGTACGATCGACAAATGATTAAGTATAAATATTGCTTATAAAAATATAATTGCTGACACATTGCATTTCAAATTTTCGTTTTATTGAAAACTTTTATTGTTTCTCTGCTACCTTGGAAATTTATGTCGTCTTTTAGACAAGTAGGTAAGCAGTTTATTAATCGTTGGTAATTCCCTTTTAATCGTATAAAATTCATGCACTTTTCGCTTGATCAAACCTAGATCGAAACTGTCAACTTCTATTTTGCCACGTGTCCTTTTTCTCGATTTTCCTGGTTTGGTTATTTTCTTACCTATTTCTGCAGCGGTTTTACCTTCTGCAACAATTTTATAAATTGTTGATATACCAATACCTAAAAGAAAAAAAACTCATCATTAGACTAATAAAATTTGAGAAAATGTAACCGAATTCTAGGCGGCCGAAGTCGCGGGCACCAGGTTATATATAATTTAAATTAAATTAGAACTAATAAATACCTACAGCTGTTTTAGTTAATAACGTATTATCAAACGATGTCGAGAATTTATTTAATAATAATCTGGTAACACTAGCCTAAAGCGGCTGCAATGCGTTTGTATTCTTTTTCAAATGGTATTATTGGAGCTTTTTGCAGCTTTTCTGCATCAAAGAATAATTTCATTTTGAGAATAATTTCTCGTACACCACCTTTGATTGCTTTCGGCATGATTATCATACAAAATACTTGTAATATTGGAAAAACTAATGGACTCTCAACTGAACAACACAACATAACAACAACTGACAGCGAAGTGACATTTTCAAAATGGCGTCCGTAGTTTCCCCTTTCGCCGTTCTACAGTTAAGTTTGTGGCTCTGTAAAAGCAATTTGAGTGATGACAAAAGGAGAATTGTGAAAATCAGCAGATGACTCGGGAACATAATGACGACCGGTACTGCGGCTGCTCGTAGAGACCATGACCACATTTTTTTTTCAAAATATAAAATAATCCTAATATTCCGCACTTTTTATTTTATTTATTTACCTGCTAATAGTCATAGCTATATTTAAATATTGTAGGTAATTTATTATATTTTACTATTGTTTTTTTTCGCTGTTATTAATCTTGTATTATTTAAGAAAATTTATATTGTAATAATTACTTTTTGATTTTCAATATACTATATCCATCAAGGCTTCAAAATAATTATTGTATAAATTATATAAATATTATAAATTAGCTTTACGCGACTAAACCTAAAACCTATACTAACTTAAAACTTTCCCCAGATAGCTGCCGGGCGGCAGGGTGCCCAATATGCTGGTACCAATCCCACGCTGTATCGCCAAACTATTACGTTGAGCGAGGTAGGTGCAGGCTATACGGTCTCCTGACGCTTCAACGACTCGCTTAATGATGTCTTTTAGGACTCGTCGAGCATCGGGGCACCATGGCCCGAAGGTCTCCATGCCTATGGCGGCATGTTTTCATCGTTTGAGGCCCTCTGCAGCTGCTGTCGCAACGCCAGCCATGGCTGAGGTCGCCGCTAGGTGGTACGGTGCCAACGTATCCACGCATGTCGCGTCCCAAATCAGCGACCTCCAGTTCTGCCAGGGAATGAGCGTTATTCCGTCTGGCCGCTTGCCTTCGTCACGCGCCATCGGGATGATCGTTCATAAGCCACGGTTCTAGGATGGCTGGCACGCCACAACACCCAAGATTAAGAAGAAAAAAATGGCTTCAATTCGGCTGGAGTTAGAAGGAAAGAGAGTACGGGCGCGTACGCGAGCGTCTCCACCGTCAGAGGGGCCTCGCACTTTCTACTTAAGGTTTTCCGAGGAATGCTCGAAAACCCTCTGGTGTTAGCGATGCTGGGACTGTATGTGCCAAATAACTACCTGCGAGCAAGGAACCACAAGTTGTTTTACATCCCGCTGGAGAGGATAGGGATGCTCTCGTTCTCTTTAATGATATAACACATAGAACCGAGGTAGACCTTTTCCAATGTTCTTTTTCGGGATTCGCAAGGGTCGCCACTTATTGTATCTGATATAGATAAGATTTATTTTATATCTTCTTTGTCCTTATATTTATTGTCTGTTTGTGTCGATTTGGTTTTAACTGTGATGTCAGAAACATGTATGTTTAAAAAACCGGCAAGGGCCCGGCGAATGACGTCATTCAGGGTGGTGTGACGAGACCACCGGCCAGCGCTGCGCTGACAGCAGAGGCCGTGGTGACCTAATTGGTCCACCGTGGCACCACAACAGCAACGATGGAGTTAATTTGTCCTCACTCCGAGACGCCGGCAGACGGTGAGTGTCAGTGTGGCTTGATAGGGCAGGGTGTCAATGTGCCTCGAGGGAACAGCGTGCAGCCAGTGGCCTGACTCCATCTCCCTAGCTGCTAAGAGACGAGCGCGCCCTGCTGAACAACTGGATTTTTTTGCGACATGATCTCTAATTTCAATACAGAGCGACTCGTCCCACAACCTCTGGGAGGTTCGGTTTGTTGGAAAATATTGCCTCGGACAGGCTTGCGTTCAGGCGTTCCTGGGGAGTTACCACAACGTCTTATGCCGATTCAGATTAGGAACTTTGATCCGCAAAATTACCGTGACCGTCTTAAAACAAGTCTTGGTATTAGGGTATTAGGTAAATAAAGCCCATTAGTCGAATTGAAATGGAAATGGTTGCCATGGTGATGTTCTTGTTTGAAACAAATTGGAATCGGAAAAAGATTGTGGTAGCCCCCCTGGCCTCGGCTAGACACGTGACCTCTGTTATCACCGAGTGATGCGTTAATGATTTTACCATAGAGGTTACGTGCACTATGGGCCGAAGACAAGAAAGCCGGGAGTAACACATCGGAGATTTTCTGGATCCCCAGGCCCCCTTATCTGATTAGGTCCAGCTTCGTTCATCGGAATTGGAGTTTATAATTTGGATTAGTGAATTTTTGATCAAAACGTCTAGCACTTTGAAAATGGGAGGGTATTTCCGAAGAGGAGAACATCGAAGGAGGTATGTTAACTTTGGTACAAAAAGGCACAACCAAAAGGGCCATATACGGATTTAAATCGGTGATTCTGTTGGAATCTTGATTGATTATTTTCAAAATTTGTTAATCCACGATGCTAGGGATCCCATCCTCTAGGACGGGGGTTCCTAGGAGGCGGAGTGAGTTCTTGTCTAGAACTTATATGTTGGGGGCAGCTGAGATAATTTAAAGATGATATTAGTCTTTTTGTGGGGCATAATGCTATCTTATATGAATAATTCACATTTCGAGAAATTTAAGTCTAGGCCTATTATTCTTAATTCTGATGTTAGGTGTTCCAAATCTTGTAAAACGTTTTCTATCTATCTCTGTATAATCTAGGTACCAAATGTTGAATTTGGAATTTAGGCTGGTAATGATTGGACGGATAGCTAAACTAAATGTCGCCAGTCAGTGTGGGTCACCCTGCTGACAGCTAACGGCCTAATGTAGAATATGCTTCTGAAAATCATTTTAGTATTCTGACTGTAACATTGTTGTAATGGGGAAGAAAACTGACTTTTTATCCCCACAGAGGTCGTATGATCGAAAGGGGCTAAATGATCTATCAAAGCTGTCAACTGCATACATTTATTTGTTTACTTTAGCGTTTATTTCTAAAGTCTCACTCCCAAAAACGGATGAGTCTCTGATATAAATAAACCACATGGCTCCACTGCCAAGTCATAGATCTTACAGTAGTTCTGAATTGCGACAAATTTATTCATTAATGTACTGCAGGCCTACTGATAAATGGTTTTGGGTTTATTATTTTTTGAGCCAGATTTTTTTGTGAGCTTGGCTTACTGTGGGTCACTGCATGAAAATTAGAGGCTGTAATCCTACCAGATCGATGGGTGTGCCATTCTTTACATTTACGCTGATTTATGGTTGTTCTTTCAACGTAACGTACCTAATATCTCCGTCGTTGGGTTCTTTGGCAGCAAGTCTGTAAGGATTTCAACCTTTAAACTTTTCTGTGTATACTGATGGTCATTCTCAATAGCGCATGGATCAGCTGGCCTGACCATTTGTAGAATGGGTATGGTTGTGTTACCATAGGAAATGGCCAAGTTTTGTATGTGGTCATTGTAGTTCTCTATCATGCCCTCTTCTTTAAGCGGCAAGTAATTTACACTCCGTTTCCTTTTGCATGGTAGCTTTTGTGCTTGCTTCGGGGAGTCAAAATAGACCGCCCGTGGTCTTTTAAACTTCTGTTTGCTTCTGGGTGCAAACTTGGTATAATATCATGGTTTTAGTACGGACCATGTCCTCAACTATTACATGCTTGCAATGGGCCTCTACTCAGCACCCAGCGGCACATTCACAGTGGCTTTGTTCAATTGTACCATCGGAATTTTGGTTTACGTTCACCATATAAAACATTTTTTTCATTTGTGCTTTACACTCGCCTTGGATGTATGTGAAATCACCATCAACTGCAACAAGAGCGATTAACAGAAAACGCTCCTCATACATCTGTCTTCCTTTCAACTGTGCTTAAAATCTGAAATAATAGCATAAAGTTTAGGTTTATTTTTAAAGTTGGGGTGTTGTGTAGGAATATTTTGTACTTTAAATTTGGTAGTCAACACAGTCTTACTCACAAGCAAAAGGTCCCTGGATAAATCCCAGATTATGGAAGTACCAATTTATGTCTTTCCACTTATGCTATCCGAATAGAGTCATAAATATATGGAACAAAGGAAATATCTTTTGGTTTCGTGCTTACCTTTCAACAAATGCTTGAATATGTTGTGTTGTTATCGAAGGCAGAGGCGTGTTTCCGTTTATATCACGGAAACATTCAGCTGCTGGAGCCTTATAGGCTTCGTCTTCCTCGACTTCCTCAGTGCCAAAATTGGCAATTCGGTCATAGGCTTCCAACCTGATGCAACAAAGATGAAAAACACAAACAACTACATAACCTAAAATAATCAAAGTTTCATTTCGTACTGACCTTTGTATCAAAACAGCTTTTTTTACCAGATGTAGAAGATTTCCGTTTTTTCAACTCATCCTTTAACTGCGACACCGTCATCATGGAGTACATTTTCGTCTGCAAATGATAAAAGAAAACTCAACAAGAAATGCGATCAAAATAATATGGCCATGACAAGGCCCTCTCGCTGGTGGCGACATCTGCGTTTTATACCTCATTGTAAATATATTGTGGTGTGTGCGCTTTAATTTGGGATAGCAGGGCACCTCTGTCTACGAAATTTATGGCGTTTTTCACGTCTACCTTCAGCAGCACGTCACCTCTTTCGTTAACAAGAAATGTGCGAGTCGCGTGCACGACGGCCTCGCAGTCTCTCCTGCTATCGAAACCTAGCTGTACCGGTTGGAAAGAAGCGGACACTATGCGACGGATGGTGTTGCCTACAGCGTACCCATTCTTATGATAATATTTAAAGAATACCCCTTGACTTTTAATTTCCTTTTTTCTTGGTGAATTTCTTAAATAGAATCTTATCTAGAATTTCTTAATTTTTTTTTTTTTATATCTTGTTACTGTCATGTCTCTGTACAAACATTCCGTATTACGCGTAACGAAACGCAATAGAGAGATTTCGATATTGCTATATTCTTTTCCTGTTTGTTTGTGTTTTTTTTTATTTTTTTTTCTGTATAATTATTGCAAGTTGATTTCTGTTAATCTTGATTTCTTTCCCAGCATGCCCAGTGAAAGACTGAGTTCAGGCTTAGAACGAAAAGTATTTTAAAGTAGATCCTATTATTTTTTTTTATTTTTTTTTGTAATTTATGTGTATATCTATATAGTTTATGAATACCTTAAACTATTTTAATGATAGCTTCTTTTCTAGCTCTGATAGCGACGTTTCTCTTAGTGCGGGAGGTGGGTTGTCGGCGGATGGCTCTTTGTCTGATAATCTGAAACGCGTGTTCTCGACCCTTGGCTTTAATCTCAACATCGTCCATATTAATGCCCAGAGCATTCACGCCAGCTACGCTGATCTTCTCGATGCCTTCGTTGATCAGAATATTCACGGAATTCTTGTCTCCGAATCTTTCCTTAAGCCATCTCTTCTTCCATGTATGCTCTGCCAGGGTTCAGGCTCTATCGTAATGATAGAACGGGTAAGGCTGATGGCGGCGTTGCCATCTACCTTTGTTCTGACATCTCCTGCAAAGTTATCAGCCACTCGCCCAGCCTATACTCTGGTTCTGCAGAACACTTATTTTTAGAGATATGTCTTCGTCACAATAAAGTTCTTCTGGGTGTTTACTACAGCCCCTCTTGTCGTATAGATTACTTTGAATCTTTTGAAACTCTTCTTAATGACCTGTCCCCTCTTTATCCTGTAACTCTTATTCTTGGTGACTTTAACACCTGCCTCCTTAAAAACAATGCTCGATCAGACAAACTGCGATCCATTGTTAATTCCTTGAATTCACACATTCTTCCCCTCGATGCCACTCACTTTCAGCCTCACTGTACCCCCTCTCTTCTTGACTTGATCATAATATCTAACCCCACTAAGGTTGCCGTACATGGTCAACTCAGTGCCCCCTTCTCCTACCATATTTTAATTTACCTATCCTACAACATTAGGCCCCCCAAGCGTAAAGCTAAGTTTCTTGAACTTCGTAGTTTCAAGGGTATTGATCTCACTTCCCTTAAATCCGACACCTCTTCCATAGATTGGTCCCTTGTTCTGGGTAGTGAGTCCGTTGATGATAAGGTTCAGAACTTTAACACAATTGTCCTGAGCTTGTTTGACAAACATGCTCCTGTTAAGAAGGTTAAAGTAAAACACCTTCCCGCTCCATGGCTTACTGATACCATCAAGGGTCTGATGGCTAAAAGAAACCGTGCCAAGACTAATTATAAAAAGGATCCGACCGACGAAAATCTCTTAGCATACAAAAGACTTCGTAATCGCTGCTCCCGTCTGTGTCGAGATGCCAAACGCCGTCATATATTTGAATGTATCGAGAGCTACGCCCCTGCACAAGTTTGGAAATTTCTGAAGACCCTTGGCATTGGTAAGTCCCAGGACCTGGCTGTTGGTAACATCGACCTTAACGGTCTCAATAATTTTTTTGCTGTCCCCCCCGTCCAGATGGATCCATCTGTCAAGGATGCCACACTCCGTAACTTGCTTTCCAGGACTGTCTCCTGCCACTCTCCTTTCCATCTACGTCATGTTGGAATCGCTGCAGTCAGGAAAGCAGTGCTAGCAATCTCATCAAAAGCCGTGGGCAATGACAAAATCTGCTCTCAAATGCTAACAATTGTTCTTGGGGAATTGCTGCCGGTTATCACTCACATAATTAATGCTTCACTCTCTGACTGTCACTTCCCTAGTCAGTGGAAACGTGCTCTCGTGATCCCTCTGCCTAAAACATCCAACCCTACTTCCTACAAAGAATTTCGTCCTATTTCTATCCTGCCTATCCTTTCCAAAGTCCTTGAATCCATTGTACACACTCAATTATCCACCTATCTTTCCTCCATGAATCTCCTTAATCCTTTCCAGTCGGGCTTTAGGCCGGGTCACAGCACTACCACGGCTCTACTCAAAGTGACAGATGATATCCAACTTGCGATGGACCAGAAGAGGATGTCTATGCTGGCACTGCTTGACTTCAGCAGCGCTTTCAACTGCGTGGATTTTGATATCCTGGTTGCGATCCTTCATTCACTTAATGTCTCCTCTCATGCCGCCCTCTGGTTTGACTCCTATCTCAGAGATCGACAACAACGCATCAAGTCTGAGAAGACATCCACCGATTGGTGCGATCTATTCTCTGGGGTTCCTCAGGGTGGCATCCTTTCACCCCTTCTTTTCTCGGTTTTTATCAACTCAATCTCTGATGTACTTACTTCTTCATATCATATTTACGCAGATGACCTCCAAATATACCGGCATTTTTCTCCGCGTGATGTGACTCCGGCTGTGGAGGCTCTGAATGCTGACCTCGAGAATATCCGGAAATGGGCCCTCTCGTATGGGCTTCTAGTCAACCCGAGCAAGTCGCAGGCCTTGATCTTGGGAACCAGATGCTCTCTTAACCTGTTACAACAACTTCAAATCGCTCCTCTAATATTTGACGGAACCGTAATCAAATACAGCGATAAAGCTAAAAATCTCGGAGTTGTATTCGATAACATGCTGTCTTGGTCGCCCCATGTCTCCGAGGTCAGCAGACGAGTCTTTGCATCGTTTCACTCTCTTCGGAGATTACAATACTTCCTTCCACGGCACACTAAAGTCACTCTAACCTAGTCCCTTCTACTTCCTTTAATTGACTATGCCGATGCTTGCTGGGTGAGTGCAAACGAAGAACAACTGAATAAACTCGAACGACTTCAAAACCTCGGGATTCGGTTCGTCTTCGGGCTGCGCAAGTATGACCACGTCTCGCAGTATCGCAAGGAACTGGGTTGGCTCCCGATTCGTCTTCGCCGTGATTTCCACATATTGGCTTTACTCTTTAACATCTTGAGAAATCCCAGATATCCTTCTTACCTTCGTGAACGTTTTGAGTTCCTTTTGTCCAGAGGCAAGGAACGGAGATCTCACACGGTGTCTCTTCTATGTATTCCGCAGCATAACACCGTCGCCTACGAGCACTCGTTCAGGCTGAGGGCCATTCGGCTGTGGAACGCACTTCCCTGCACTATTAGGGATAGTCCCACTCTCTTCTCCTTTAAGAATCGCTTGAAAGTGCACTTACTTTCTCTTTCATCATAGGTATTGTATATATAAGTATGTAATTGTATTTATCTGTTTATTATTATTATTTGTTTATTTTTATTTTATCTACTATTTCTTTTATTATATGTATTTTTATAGTAAGTATTATATTTTATTGGTATTTAGTAATTTTATAATTGCACTAGACTACCCTTTTCAGTTTATATGTATCCTATCCTGATAGGTTTGCTGTAAGAAATCTCTGTTGAGAGATAAGCTCGCCTTTGCCTTTTAATTTCTTGTAAAATGTTTTGTTTTAATGTTCTGTGCAATAAAGAATTGTGAATTGTGAAATAGCATTACCAAATTCTTTACTAGGATATGTACTAAAGACAATAGTTTTTATGGAGAATTTACTTAATCAAACACAATGTCTAGTATTCTTCCCGAAACCAAATTTGCCAGTATTCTACGTTGTTTGCTTCTTAATAAACAAAGTTTAAAACACGAATGGGTGAGCAAAAAGGCAACATTTCACCATTGAAACTGCGAAGTATTTGATGTATAATTCATTCCCTTTCAAAAAATAATTTAATGACATTTCTTTTATCATAGCTAGTTGTCATCGTATTGTCTTATAAATATCATTATCATTATTACAGAGTATTATTATTTAGTAAAACTGACTGCAGTTTCCTTGTTGAAGGACTATTTATAGTTATAAAACAATGCTCGCTGTTTTGTCCTCGTTAACCAGGAAAGGATATATTCTTGCATTCAGCCGCTTCTTAAACTGTTCAAAGACTCTTTATCAAAAAAAACAAGACGAATTGGGCCCATCATTCTGCCTGGAACCTGTGTGCTCTACCGTGAAAACAATCAGGAAACATGATAACGCCAAGAGGCAGTGGCTCTACGAGTTCGGCCTTTACGTAGCTGCGTGTCTTCCGAAATATGTGCAGAAGATCCAAATGCAGCACAGTGATGAACTAGAGGTCCTAGTAGCTCCTCAAGGCTCATTTCAAGTGCTCAGTTTTCTCCGTAATCACCAGAATGCTCAATTCAACTTTTGCTCAGGAGTAACAGCCATAGATGTCCCGAGTAGAGAGTACAGGTTCGAAGTGATTTATTTTCTTCAGAGTATGAGATACGGTGAAAGGCTCCGGGTAAAAACTTACACTGATGAGTTGACACCCATTCATTCTGCTTGTGAGCTGTGGGCTGGCTTGAACTGGTTTGAGCGTGAAGTGTATGATATGTTCGGGATTGTGTTTACCCACCATCCAGATCTGAGGAGGCTTCTGACGGACTACGGTTTCGAAGGTCACCCTCTGCGGAAGGACTTTCCACTTATTGGTTACACGGAGGTGAGGTACGACGATGAACAAAAAAGGGTCGTTTATGAGCCCGTTGAATGTGCTCAACAGTTTCGCCGGTACTCGCTGGACTCGCCGTGGACTTACCATAAGAATTTCCATGAGGGTTACAATGATCCTCCTAAAAAGAAAAAAGTCTAAACCGTAGTAATGCTATGTAGAATTTATCTACCTTTCATATGTAGTACGTATAAAATGTACAGCTTTTAACAGAGGACATTGTGACGCTTGTACATGCATAAGATGACAATCTCCATCTTTTACGTTCACCAATACTCGTGGAAGTGGAACCATATGTATATTGTCATAATTGTATACCTTATATTTACTTAATATAGGTATAAATAAACGATTCGAGAACCAAATTATTATTTAATATTGTTAGACTGTGAATGTTCTAGCGAAGTTTAAGGACATTAGATTTCCCACAAGGAACAAATAAAGGAAGTCGTTTGGTAGAGAGGACGTCGCAGACTTAGATAGCCGTTCCACCCCATAGAAAACCAGATGACGGCCCTTTTACACGCCTCAATTAATAACTTTCGAAATTAGCGGAAGAAAAAAGGCCAATTATTCTACCCCCATTTTAAGTTTGTATCCTTGTTATTAAGTTGGTAGGTAGGTAGACTGTTGAAATTAGATTTCGATGGCTTATCTCATTATGCAATTCAAAGTTTATTTGAAAATCTGGAAGTGTACATATTTCAATAATTTTAAAAAGTAATTATACTCGATCGATTATACATTCTAACCTTGATTAGCAGGAGATGAGGGAGTAACGTGGGGGCTTAGATAACCCTGAGGAAATGTCCCGTTTCAGAGATATAAGTATTGAAACTGTTAAAGAAATTTTTAAAATCGTAGTGTATATTGTTAGGGTTCCGTATCCGAAGGGGGCCAAACGGGACCCTATTACTAAGCCTCCGCTGTCCGACTGTCTGTCTGTCTGTCGGTCACCAGGCTGTATCTCATGAACCGTGATAGTTAAGACAGTTGAAATTTTCACAGATGTATTTCTGTTGTTGTTTAACAAATACTAAATTCTTATTCCTGGTATATATTAATGATCTGCCTTTCATGGTGGAGAAATTAACTGAGATAGTGTTGTTTACTGATGATACTTCAATGGTCTTCAAAATTGAAAGACAAAAAGGAGAATTTGATGATGTTAATGGTGTATTGTCTTTAACCTTGAATTGGTTCACAGTTAATAATTTATTGTTAAACGCTGGTAAAACCAAGTGTATCAAATTCTCACTTCCAAATGTCAGGCAAGTTGAGACCAGTTTAGTGTTAGACAACAGCACGTTAGATAATTCTCTCATTTACTAATGTAAATGATACGAAGTTTCTTGGAATAACCATTGATAGCAAATTGCAGTGGGGACCCCACATAGATAAATTGGCTGGTAAATTAAGTTCTGCGGCTTACGCTGTTAGGAACATCATATAAAGCACGGATGTGGCTACATCTAGGCTAGTATATTTTAGTTACTTTCATAGTGTGATGTCCTATGGTATCTTGTTGTGGGGTAAAGCAGCGGATATTAAAACTATTTTTATTTTACAGAAAAGAGCTATTTGAGCAATTTATAATTTAAAACGCAGACTCCTTAAGAGAGCTTTTTAAAGAAATTGACATACTTACAGTAGCTAGTCAATTTATTTTCGAAAATATAATGTATGTACGCAAGAACCTTACAACATTTTCCAAACTTAGCGATAGCTGTAATTTTAACCTAAGAAATAATCACAGACTATGTGCGCCCCGTTTTAGACTCGCGAAGGTTAGCAATTATTTCAAGGGTCAGTGCATTCTCTACTACAATAAGATACCTCTGGAGATTTTGAAATTGTCATTTGAGCAATTTTAAAAGCATGTTAAAGCGACTTTGTCGAAAAAGGGATATTACAATGTTCAAGATTACTTAAATGACAGGACTGTATGGGGTTAATCCAGCTCAACACAGACCTTGCTGTTAATAATTTTGAAATTATTAATTCCTGCTTATTAATCATAACAATTAAATTTTTCATATTTGTATTAGTTAAGCACAACCTATTTTTAAAAGAGATCTAAAAATCAATCTGTGGGAGTTTCTACGCCCTTTCTTCTCCCAAGGTGGTCCAATGTAGAGAAGAGGCAAAAAATGACGTTTGCTAAGTATATGTAAATATCTACAGTAACAAAGTACTTTGACTTTGACTAAAAAACAGAAATTAAATTAAAATTTAAATAATATATATATATCCCATACAAAAACGTGATTTTTTCGCCGTTTTTATATATAATTCAAATTCAAATTCAAAAAGAGTTTATTTCCATAAGAAACACATAGGTTACATTTGGAGAATGTCAAATCTTTAACTAACACATAAGGTATAATAATGGTACTGAACCCTTCGTGCGCGAGTCCGACTCGCACTTAGCCGTTATTTTTTTGCCTTTTTTTTTCAAAATAAGTGTAGTAATAGCGATGACTTTACAAATTTTATTCACCCATTGACATTCACCTTGAAGGGGTCAGGGATAGAGGGGTTCCATAACCTGACAATCAGCTGTTCGATTTAGCTAGACACTACGGGGCTGATGCGATGCACTGCAGCGCAGCAGTGCACGGTCGCCTCCGAGCCTCCATGCCTATGGCTTATTAAAAACACTAGAATCTAGCCATAAGACTGGCTAGGAAGTGCAATACCTTGAGTAATACCTTGGACACTATTTACACACATTGATCTAGCCCCAAACTAGGATTCCCTGTATCTTGGGTACTAGACAACGATACAAATACTTATATGTAGATAAATGTTATACTTAGATAGATAAACAACCATGACTAGGGTACAAACATCCGTTTTCATCAAACAAATATTTGCCCCCACCGGGACTCGAACCCGGGACCCATAGCTTCGTAGGCAGGGTAACTGCCGACTCGGCCATCCGGGTCGTTAAAATGTGGGGTGCCCTGAATCGGATTATCCATTCTATTAGACCTAACCAGATGATTCGTTTGCACCGCTTGCAACCCAAAATGTAAACAATCATCATGACCACCTATCAAAATAGCCGCCGGCCTATATCATAAATGGCTACGTTCCATTACTAAATAAACAATCAATTGCGAGGCGGACTCGGAGACTAAACATTTTGGAACAGTAGTTTCGGAGATAAGATAGGGGAATGGTCTTTTTTGCCTTTGTTATGAAATGTTTAACTGAGCATTTCAGGTTTATGAAAAAAATATTTAAATCCTCGTCTTTTCATTAGACATGTCACACGATACAGTACTGATTATTACATTTTGATTTCTGATATACCCCCGATTATTATTTATACCATTTTTTTTTCTAATATTGAAATAAAGAACGTATTTTTTTGAAAATTTTATGACCAGTAGTTCCGGAGATAAGGGGCTATCTGTCTTTTTTGCCTATTTTCTTAATATTATTTACACTAAGCATTTTAGGTTTTTGCAAAAAAAAAATGTAATCCTCCCAACAAGTCCTTTTATCAGACATGTCACACAATGCGGTTTAAAAAAATCATTTAAACTGTGATTTTCCCCCCAAACGTATTAAACCATACATGTCTGATTAGTTTTCTGTAATGATTAAGTAAAAATCTATAGTACCTAGTTTCTTTTTATTTTCGGTTAAGTAGTTTCGGAGATTAGAGGGGGGGAATTTTTCTGGCTTGGGTCTGGAATCGTTTGGCAGGAGAAGGGGGGTAAAAAGGGCAATATCTGGTAGGGTTATTACATGGTAATGCATATTTATCGAATTATTAATAAAATTAGTATCTTACCTCAAATCAGATAAATAGCGATTACGAAAGGCAGTTGAAGACTAAAATGGTGGTGTAAAAACAGTCTGTGGTCTAAAATGTCACGCAAAATCGATGAAACGAAACGTAAAAATAAAACGAGAATTTTCGTTCATTCAGTTTCTTCGTAATTTCGTAATTTCTTTATTGTACTAAACAAAACAGACATACAGATAACTTATGATAGAAAAAACATGTACAAAGGCGAGCTTATCTCTAAAAAGAGATTTCTTCCAGCAAACCATGTTGGATAGGAGACGGAGATGATAGGTAAGGGAAAGAATTGCGCGTACAATTAAGACTATATTCTAATATAATACATATTACAAATACATAAAACCCTTTCTTCTTGAGTTTTGTGAATGTTTTTTGTTGTGTTTCGTTTTGGAATAGAAAATAGAAAATCAGGGCACTCCACTTCCTTTCCTAGGCAGTCCTTCCTAGTCAATCTTGTGGCTAGACTCTAGAGTATTTTTTACGAGCCGAAGTAGCCAGAGCTAAGGCGAATTCGAAATAATAATGCGAAACAGGTCACTTTCGTTGCGAAAATTATGTAAAAACAACCTCAAAAATGGGGTGTTATAATGGGGTTATAATATATGGGCAGTCCTTTCTAGTCAGTCTTGTGGCTAGACTCTAGAGTATTTTTTACGAGCCGAAGTAGCCAGAGCTAAGGCGAATTCGAAATAATAATGCGAAACAGGTCACTTTCGTTGCGAAAATTATGTAAAAACAACCTCAAAAATGGGGTGTTATAATGGGGTTATAATATATGGGCAGTCCTTTCTAGTCAGTCTTGTGGCTAGACTCTAGAGTATTTTTTACGAGCCAAAGTAGCCAGAGCTATGGCGATTTTGAAATAATAATGCGAAACAGGTCACTTTCGTAGCGAAAATTATGTAAAAACAACCTCAAAAATGGGGTTATAAAGTTAATTTCGGGGGACCTCCCCCCTCCCGCTCCCCCCTCCCCCTCCCCCCCTTCTCCTGCCAAACGATACGAGATTACAAACATTTTTCGTATTTCTTTTTTTTACTTAATATTTCAGGTTTATGAAAAAAATATGATCCTCGCACCAAGCCCAACCATCAAACAAGTCACACGATAGGGTTTGTTTTATTTTTTGCTCATTTTGTCCCTAATTTTGCCCCCACCCTCCTTCTATTTAAACCATGCATTTCTCATTATTTTTTCTATAACTTTTTTTTCTTTAAAATGTTAGGATTAGAGTAGTTTCGGAGGTGAAAGGGGGGATGTTCCTTTTTGGGTCACTTACATACATAAGTGTACCAAATTTTGAAGTTAATCAGTTCAAAATTAGGTCGTTGCATATTACTATTACAAACCTAGGACAGACACACGGGTGTTCCTATAATGGTTTCGTTTATTCTTTTATTTCTTTTTATATTATTTTTCAGGCACGGAACCCTTAAAAGTCATTTCATTCATCCTAAATCCAAAATGTTATTAGACAGTGTTCAATGCAGAAAAGTGGCAAAAATGGCGATTGCCAAGTATATGTAAATATCTACAGTAATATAGAGATTGAAATAAGCTCAGATCCAAAAACAATCCCTTTGACGTAAAAATACATTCAAAATATTATTTTATTAATATGTTATATTAATATTTTGGGGTCATTTTTGCGATTAATTACTACAAATATACAAATTTATAAAGATTTTCAAAAAAACATCTGAAAAATTGAGGTCCTCAAACCGAAAGATTCAAAATAGACAACAGACAATCTTTATGATATTTCTATTCACTCTTTAAATCCTAACATCATAAAGAGCAATAAAAATACTGTTACAAAAAATAATTTTAACTATTTAAATCCCATTTAAAACCATGGTGAAAATTTTAACGGCTAAAACGCCGCAATTTTTTGCGGCGGCGGCGGACGACGTCTCATGCCACACCACCCGACACACTCCATGTGTTTTATTTGTTGCCGGAGCCGATTTTTTATCCAAATCAGTTTTATTTTGGTGAGACAGTGGAAGAAGCTAAAAACCTTATAATTATTGTATCGTGTCAAAGTGCAATAACAAAATTAGAAGTGCACCAGATAAAGTGTTTTTTCGAGTTCGAGTGTAAAATAATGAGAAGATAAAGTATCGCCAACATCATGTTTGTATTGTTGTGAAGATCACTTTAACGTTAGTATCTTTATTTATATTTCTATAGTTAGCATGGTGCGAATTCGTCGAATGGTCCGAAGTAAGTTTTGCGAAGGTTATACTTTGTTACCGGCTTAAAACCTAGTTTTCACAACAATAATTTCGATTTGATACGAATAAAAATGTCTGTAGAAGTATACTTACAATTTATAGAACAAAAACCTTACCTGTTTTATTATCAAAGGTAATCATAAGTATTATTGACCGAGCGAGCGAAGGGCTCCATTTCGACAAGATAGGAGGCCGATTTTGCTGTTTTCTAAAAATTCAAGAAATCTTTTCAAAACATACCAAGTTTCGACTCATCGAAGTAGGGGACGGATTAGTAAAGAGGATCTATACCACAGATATCTCAACATAGGAGATAGGGCGTTCAGCCTATTTTGTATGCAAACCGATTGTCGCAAGCTGAATTCACGCACACAACGTAACATTAAATAAACACAACGAACACGCACACATAATAACCACTTACTCATTTATCCCTACTCTCGTATTGGTAAACACAGGCAAAGCAGTTACGTGGCTGTATACGTGCGCATGAGGCGCAAATTGTTTCATAAAGCACGCATACAGCTCACACAGCGTCATGGACATTAAATTTATTTCCTGTCTCTCTCGCTAGTAGGTAACGCTAATGAGTATGAGAGAGACGGAATCTGGATGCGAGTCTTATATGCGCGTTTTATTGAATATATATTGTATTTTCAGTATTTACCTGTGAAATGTTATACCCTTGTTATGGAAATTTGTCGAATCACTGAGATTTTCACATAGGACAACTGCACAGGCCGGCATTATAGAAAATAAAGCTAAATGTTGTCAGTTTTCTAAGGCGATCGGCGCGTGCACTCGGGAATTCTCGCTGAGAGCAACTGAGTGCACTGTATGCACACTGGGCATACAACGGTCAGCCGCTACACGGCGGCTTGCCCTCTCTCTAATATTCAATGCTCTGTGATCTATATGGACCATGAGAGTGAGTGAAATAGACTATAACTATTTTCTTGAAAAGTCATTAGGTTGTTAATTACATCGCAAAATGTAGTTTACAAAGTTATTGGTGCGGCTACTTTACTACTTGATTTTGATTGAATCTAAAATACTAACCAAAAAAATGGGTTCACAGTGCCCCCTGTTAGCGAGGTCTTTCTGCCCACAAGGTTATTAGTTAAATTTATTTCAAGTCAAGGAGGAAACAAAAGATTATGTTCGATACAACCTTATGAAAGAACATGGGTTTTCCCCCCTTTTTCAGTGACGCTTCGGCGAAAGGAGTTAAAGACACAGAATAAGTAGTGGTACCTGCAAAGAAATTGATTCATCTGAGGTCGCGTCCAGCCCGCGGCTGTGACATCTGACGTCACATACCGTTTCTATTTCGACCAATTGTGATGCGTTTCGCAAATTATAATTTCATGTCCTTATTTTGCAATTTTAATTTAATATTTAAGACAATCAAATTAAGACGAAATAAAAAAAGTATGTCATAGATATGCTTGTCAGGACGATAAATATTCAGAAAAATATCATTTCAGACAGTTCAAACCACATCTATTCCCTATTAGGCTAAGAATGACCCCAACTATCCGCCAAAAATCACGAACGTCCTAGCTAAGTGGTAAGTTTCTAAAAGTGAGCACATCTGTATCACTGCAAAATTATAGTTTGAAACTACTATTATCATAATGTTTACCCTTTTAATGAATAGATGAATAATGATACAGGTACTATTCTTTATATAGGTATTAGCAATTCGCCATGACGAAATGTCTCGTTAAAATATTTCTAAAGTAAAGTAAGTGATGGAAAACCTTTGCCATGTCCAACGAAACCACTTTGCTACCAAGAAAGTTCATAACTTACCCCATTACAATAGATTGTCATAACACAAAAGGCTAGCGTTCCAAATTCTAATAAGACTGTGCCAAGAAGTTGGCAGAAGCCTTAGCAATACCGCTCTCTATCGCCTTTATATCCAGTTCCATCATACGGACATCTGCGTAAGAATAACGACAAAGTGGAGGACGGAATGAACAAACGAAGGCTCAGTATGTAGCGAACGCTCGGGCCCGACAACCGCACCCACAGCGCGTTCCACCCCCGAGACAAGGCTTACTTAGTACGCGTACTATATAAAACTTCAAGATGGAACACGACACTTTTTGATGGTCACCCGGCAGAACCAACATCCTGTTTTATGTCACCTGAAGAAACAGTATATTGAAAAGCAAGTTGGAAGTTCAAAAACTTTTAATTTTCAACTCAGCTCGGGGTAAGTTTTGAAAGTATGTAGTTTCTTCTAATTATTTCTACCAACGTAGGTGTTTCGATATGATTTTGTTTTGGTTAGTTCCTATCCTATAGGTATATAGCAAAGTTTTATTTTATTTTACACAGTTGAAAGTTTCATATAGTGATTCGAAATAATTCTAGAGAACAAAAAATATTTCCGAAGCTCAGGGAAGGTTAATATTACTCTTATTGGTCTCCTTTTAGCACTTTAAAGTTTCCTTCTTTTTAGGTTTGAAACATCGTTGAAGTTCTTTGAAAAATGTTTATCCTTGTTTTTAAATGTTATCCTTTCACTTTTTTAAATTACATAATGGACAGCTGTAAAGCTTAATTTAATAATAAGTATATATTAGGAATATTATTATAAGGTATGATAGAACTTTTTATTATTTACTTGTTATGTTTATTGGAAACTATAAAAACCGTTTTTAAGGGTTCCATACCCGAATGGTGCCAAACTGGACCCTATTACTAAGCCTCCGCTGTTCGTCCGTCCGTCCGTCCGTCTGTCATCAGGATGTATATCATGAACCGTGATAGTTAGACAGATAAAATTTTCATAGATGATGTATTTCTGTTGCCGCTATAACAACAAACCTAAAAAACAGAATAAAATAAATATTAAACGGGGCTCCCATACAATCATTCTTACAATAGGTAGTATTGTAAGAATGATTGTATGGGAGCCCCGTGAAACTTGTGAAGGCACCTGGTTACGTAAATGGAGTGTGAAAGAAGCCGCACCAATAACTTTGTAAATAACATTTTGCTATTTAAAATCCAAACTATTCACTCCACACCATCCCTACCTACGGTGGTACGGAACCCTTCGTGTGCGAGATAGAGTCGCACTTGACCAGTTTTTTATTATAACCTGCTCATTTATTTAACCATTTTATTAATCAATTCTCACATATCATCTTGCCATTAAAGGTCTTATTCGTTGTTAAAATTCTATTTTAAATGGCCAAAAAGTACCCATCGGAACAGGGAGCTTGAACTGAAGGGAAAGTCCAGGAACATTCGATATTACGATCGTATATAATACGTCATGTACGTCTTAATGAGCGTAAGTATTGTAGGTTTTGAAAATGTAGACATTTTCAAAACCTACAATACTTGCGCTCATTGAGAAAAAATGTACAATTTCAAACTCTACTTACTGCAGAAATAGCAGTGCCGGGTCTGCGTCGCATAAAATACCCACAATACCTTTCCCGAATGCCTGCTATATACTAAATGGCTCACGCGTATTTTTGGTCTAGATATAACAATATTTATGTTATTTATGTTATAATCTTTATCAGAAAATTATAGAACAGGTTGCTTGCTTCGTTTAGATATTTTGTCTGAGCATCGCATTTTATATGATTTTCTGTCATACTTCTTTCCAGATGAATATTAGGAACTAACTAGAATTTCCAATATTTCAGTTTTTTCTTGTTAAATAATGATGACCGGTTGCAAATCATGTCCCTTTAGGTTAAAGCCCCTTTAGGTTAAAGATCTTAAGTGAGCAATATCTTTGACTAATCACTTCTTTTTTGTTCGGTAAACACAAAAACATGTTATATCTTTTGAGCAAACAAGCCACTTATACACAGTCAGGTCATAAGTTCTGTCACACAATAAAAACTTTTGAATTTAGAACGCTGGCCACAAAAAAGTTTATTGAATTTGAATTTCGAATTTTTCATGAAAATAAAAATGTGTACTTTTTAGAATTTTCCTCATTTTTAAATATGGAGTGGACACTTAAAGAAGACCGTGTCGCAGTTATTGCGTTGCGTTGAAAATTCAGATTTTCGACTTACTGAAAAATATGAATATAACCAAAAGATTCGTTTATCGTACCATAAGCCGATACAATGAAGACTCTAGTGTAGATGACAGGTCAAGAAGTGGTCGCCCTCGCTCTGATAAGACTCCAGCAGTGATAAAAGCTGTGAAGGCGCGAATTCAAAGAAATCCCATACGTAAGCAGAAACTGTTGGCCCTTCAGATGGGGTTAAGCAGGACCACGGTGAAAAGGGTTTTAAATGAAGACTTAGGGCTTAGGGCATATCGAAGAAAAACAGGACATCGTTTGGACGCTCGTTTATTGGACCTGAGACTGAAGAGATGCCGCGCTTTGTTGAAGCGGTACGCGGGAAAAAAGCATCGGGAAATTCTTTTTTCGGATGAAAAAATTTTCACCGTGGAAGAGAGCTACAACAAACAAAATGATAAGGTGTACGCACACAGCAGTGAAGAAGCGAGCAACCGTATTCCGCGTGTCCAACGAGGTCATTTTCCATCCTCGCTCATGGTTTGGTTGGGAGTCTCTTATTGGGGCTTAACTAAGGTACATTTTTGTGAGAAAGGCGTAAAAACGAATGCAGTTGTGTATCAAAATACAGTCCTCAAGAACCTTGTGGAACCTGCTTCTCATACCATGTTTAATAACAGGCACTGGGTATTCCAACAAGATTCTGCGCCAGCTCATAGAGCGAAAAGCACACAAGACTGGCTGGCGGCGCGTGAAATCGACTTCATCCGGCACGAAGACTGGCCCTCCTCCAGTCCAGATTTGAGTCCGTTAGATTACAAGATATGGCAACACTTGGAGGAAAAGGCCTGCTCAAAGGCTCATCCTGATTTGGAGTCACTCAAGGCATCCTTGATTAAGGCAGCCGCCGATATTGACGTGGACCTCGTTCGTGCTGCGATAGACGACTGGCCGCGCAGAATAAAGGCCTGTATTCTAAATCGCGGGGGTCATTTTGAATAAACTTTATTACCATAAGAATCTATGTTTTATTAAGTTCATTTTGCTATATAAATGTTTACATAAATAATAAACATGTCTAAATTATTTCATATTGCACATGTGACAGAACTTATGACCAGACTATGTACATAATATTATAGTATATGTGCTTACTTATACTATATATATATAACCACATATAGGTAGGGATAAAAAATATGACATACAAATGAACTCAAAAGTAAGAAGTAACATTTTTAAATATACACGAAATCAGCTACACAAACCAATTCAAACGTTGGTACAATATTTTTTTTTTACTTCGGAGCCAGGGCTTGAGAAACTGTATTTAGTCTTAATGCTAAATTACGTAGGCACCCTCCCAAATAAGCCAATAAAAATAAATTTTAGATACAAACAAACATATACCTGTGATTTTTTATACTTTTTGGAAGCTCTACAAGAAAAAATTGTGTGAATATTTTGTGTTTCTGTTAATATTACATACATAATATGTACATATAGAATTGATTAACCTGTCATTTTTTTGGTGTAAGTTAAAAATAATTATAATTTCTCATAGTCCTAAAGATAGACTCAGTCACTGCTGAGATGTTTATCTAACGAAACGAACTAACAATTTAACACCTCGCGAGTTAACAATCAAATGCACTTATTCTCTTATTACCACTAACTATTAACTAACATAACGCTAACTTCTTCTTAAACTTATTAGGTGTATTGCACCATGTTGATTTAGAGTTGTTTACTTATAGTTGATCAAATATTAGCTTTCGGTAAAGTTAAACGGGAGCTGTTAACCCATACCGTTAATTGGAAGGGCTTCAACTTGTGTATAGTTTTTGTTCACATAACTTCAAATAAAGCATCTAATTTAATCCGGCGAGCACACAGTTAGGTTTGGTGTAAAATAAACCGGGTTTATTAAACGTTTGTATTTCATACAAAATTCATGCAAAGTTGCTAGATTTTTCAGTAGCTGAAGGTAATAGTCCCTCTCGTTCAAGACGGGTAAAGAGAAAATGTATTACTTAAAACTTCAAACGTTATTAATCAGGTTCGTTATATGCCTCAAAAATAAGAAGTCTTGACAGTTCCTGCACATACTACGAGCACGTATGTAATAAATTAATAACGTACTTGATACGATGGACGCAATGTAATTATAATAGACGACGTGGAAAGTTAAATCTCTTCCGCTACCTTGTCATCTTTCAGCTCGTGCCGAACCAACTCTTATCCCCCACAAAAAAAACAACCTGTAATCTTTTGTTTGTGACAACCATATTTTTGACCACTTTTTATAAGTCAAAACCATTTAATATCACATACTTATTATGGACGCAGCTCTACAATATAAGTGTTTCAGAAATCATTGCGATGTTATTATAGAGAGTTCTCACGCAGTTCTACCTACGTGCAGACAGAAGTTTTGCGGTTTTTTTCGCAGCAGGAGACCCGCTGCGAATTTATATGAGCCCTCCACACTCAATGAAATACTGAAGCATCGGTTTTAATTGTTTCTGTATTTCACAATATAGCTTCCAACCTTTTCACAAATCTGGCTGTTTCGCATACCTAGTACAGTTGAGGTGTTCCCGAGTTCACCGGCCGCTACGAAATTTCCGACGTTTGTAAAGCAAGTTTCTGTTTCCAAGTTAGAGGCGAACTTTCGCCCGAGGCCGCCCACCGTAGACGTTGCAAGTCGTTGCTAAATGTCAGAACTATGATCCATTTGCGTTATTACAAGTTTCGTGTAGAATATGCTATGTGTTTTATAATTTAGTTCAACGAACGGTTTAGCCTAGCTGGTAGTGACCCTAGCTACGAAGCTCACGGTCCTGGGTTCGAGTTCTGGTAAGGGAAATGTTTGTGTGATGAGCATGAATATTTGTTTCTCAGTCTTGGATGTTTTCTATGTATTTACTTTAGTATTCTCTATTAAATATATCATCATCTAGTACCCATAACACAAGCCTTGTTCAGTTTACTATGGGCCTAGTTCGATTTGTGTAAGATTGTCCTCTAATATTTATTATTTATTTATAATTTAGTGGGTGGTGAAATGAAGATCGTAATAGGGTACCGTAAGTTATATTGCTGCCGTGTTTTACTCTTAAATGCATTCTTTAAGTGTACTTCATTAATGTTTAGAGTGTTGGATACCTTTTTCTCCTCTCCCTATTACATGTAAATTAATTGAAATGAAAACTTAACTGACAAAACGTGGGCACATCTGTGCCGTGCCCCGCCATATGAGATATGCCGTGGCGCTATGTTTGCTTTTTACTAAAATGTAAGACTAAGAGGTATAAGCCAACTCAAAATAAGCAAAACCTACGAGGATTGCGCACGAATCATTAAAGGCGAAACGAACGTTCCATCACTACGGCGTCTACATCTAAGCGACAACTTCGATAACGCATTGAGGACGCACCGACTCTGGCGCTATCGCGTTTTTCGCGGAAAAGTAGTTACCGGTCTGCGATCACATCCGACGTCGTTCCGCAGGTGTTTTGTTGCTGCAACACAACCGGTCCCACATCTAAATATGCTACAATAATGTTTGAGCATAGACTTTTGTCCCCTCACTTGTTCCAGAATATATTTAGACTCGATATTTAGATTGGGATGCCGATTCTATAATTAAACGTACATTATGATTATTGTAGTGGAGCCAGCCAGCGTGGTGGAGTATGGCTCAATCCGGGTAAAGGCCTGTGCCCCTCGGTGGGGCCATTGATGGGCTGCATTTATTTATTTTTTATGAGTATCACGCCTAGTATAGAGCCCCGATATGACCGTAGCTCAATTCTGTATCTTTTTACATATCCCGATTCATTTGAAATTGACGTTTCACCGATGATAATCACATTAAATGACAGCTGATTCCTGACACCAATAATCGCGCTCTGATCGGTCAACCGCCAATTGGCCATGCATTTATCAGATATATTTTATTAATAATTTATTTTAAAAATATAGACCATTTTAAGAAACAAACTTTTTTTTTTTTTTAGTTTTATTAATTACGTCTATTTAAAAAACAAAGGTAACATTTTACCCACCAAAAGTAAACGTGACATAATAGGATAAACTTCTTTGCCTACCTACCACAAAAAAGTGGCTGTCAAGTCAACCAAAGAGTGCCAAGCATGGTGACAAGTATATGAGTGAAGTCAATGTCAAACAAACATCACGTTTGTCACTCTCGTCAATCCTAATAGTATCTTATTATATGTCTGTGGTTCTAACCTAACTAAAACGAAATTACCGATTATTATTATTGTTATATGATTTAAAAAAACGAATATTTTTTCATCATGGGTAGCATAGAGTGTTTCATCCCATCAGGTTCAAACAGCAGTGATAACCCGGATTTGATATTCGTACCAATTCTAGAACATCTTTGAGAATAATGGTGTCAAGTGAACGCAGAATACTCAAAAAATATTCGCAGTTTTGTTTAGGCTACTTGGATCAAATTGTAATGATTGCTTGAGGCTGATAAATTTGCAAGATGATAAAGTAAAAATACACTACATTTCTAAGAATATGTAAAGTTTTATTTATACAAAACATTTACCCGAAACTTTATACACAAACGCGTTAGTTCGTAAACTATCGACAAATTGTGAAACAGACTGGCAGGGTTTAGAATTTACTTTTCTTTTGTTCTGATCCGTCAATCTAACACGAAGACTACTCTAGTCTTCAGCTTAGATACCGCAGTGTTTGCCCTGGTATTTCCTTTGCATTTTTTTTTTGTTGGAGGGGAAAAAAATGGAATTACCCATGCCCAGGAGTCAGACCTCCCTGCTATGTCCGGGTCCCCACATATTGAGCGGGCATCAGCTCGTGTGGTATACGGACTAAAAACAACCCCTTTGTGTTTACAGTTGCCTTACTAAGAATTAACTGTGAGCCATGGCCACGGTATATGCTGAAGGCTTTCTACCTGCAATTTGCCCTTTTGGGCGATATATATGTGTACATGATATATATGGGAGGAGTTTGCCTGCTTACCCGATTTTATGAGCGGACATTAGCTCATAGTCAACGGGCATGATAGCGGCATGTTAGGGGGGCAGATAGCCCCCGCCAATAAGAGGTGGGACTTTGCAATTAAATTTTAAACCAGTTCACAATTTAACGGTTTCATTATAAACTAACGTGTCATATTGTAAGCTGTATAGTCCAGTCAGACTTTAGTAGTAGTAGTAATGATGATGTGTTGTAGCACGTCGCGGAAAGTAAAGTCCCAATCCTTTTTATGCTTTTATTGTATAAGTAGGTAAACACAGTAAAGGGTGGTAACTCTTCCGATATGTGTATTTCTTACGACGGTTGGTGACGTACTCGTTAGTTATAATAAAATATGTTAATTACGATGTAAAAATACTCGCGGCCAAGTAAATAGCAACTTCAGCTAATAGCGGTTGCTAACATGTTCGGTAGGACCGTACATAAGCAGTACGCTAAAGTTTACAATTTATCGATAGTTTGTAAACTAATGAGAAAAAAACGTTAGATTATAAACGGACGGTTTTGAAAATCTTACGCTGACATAATATAGGTACTTATTTATTAATCTGATAAATAGAAACTTTACAGTAAACATATTTATCGAAATGGTTTTGAGATTTCCCTTCCTGTCCAGAAAGTTAGTAATCCCAAATTTGAAGAACCAAACATCCTTCAAAAAAGCAAGCTGAAGAAAGGATAGCGATAGATATTTCTAGATGTTAGAAATATAGAAGCTACTGACCAGAATAAATAATTATTCTTAATTTTTTTTTGCCAATTCTCTATCTTGATAAAGGTATAAAAAACTTAGAGCCGGTTCATTAAATAAACAAATAAATATGTAAAATTACTTCTGAAGCTTGTTAAAAAAAATTGTCTGACTGTAAAGTCGGTTTACGGACGATATTTTTACGTGATAACGTCATAAGAAACGCTTAGACCGATCGTGCCTCTATCACTGTTCCGCGCCCTCGCTTGCACGTTCGGCTCAGGCGGAACGTGACAATGACTCATGCTTTTTCGTGCTTGCAGCCGGCGTTCATCGATTTATAAGACGATATCATGTCAAAAATCCTCCATAATGTAGTACATTCAACCCTTCAACACACACTTACCTGACAAACATGAACTGATGGGATCGCGGCGAGTTTACTCGAGGATGGGAACCAAATGGCTTTTGTAACGACTGTGTATGTCGGACGTACATATGTGTTCTCGATAACGCTGTGTTCCACGAACTAATCAAAGTTTCAAGGGTTGACTACATAATGTTGTTTTTATTTGAATTTCATAAATGTCGAACGCGGTGTAAAGGAATTTTTCAGGAAGTTTATTGACCCGACCTGGCATAATTTTCGATGTATTATGAATCATAGAGTAAAGATTGTTGTTTTGTAAAGTTACGTCAGACTCAGTGACGATAGTTTATGTATCGCTGGTAACAAAAAAAATGTTTTATTATTCCCTCGCATAATTTTGATTCATAAATTGCCTGAAATCACCGCAACGTGCGGACACGCCCGGCCGGTCTACAAAGCGTTCGCACTTCGCGCGCTGAGTGCCCGATATTGCGAGCGCGATTGCAAGCGATAGAAGAAAGACCACAATTTTATGATTTAAAGGTATTTTTCTAAATTTTTGTAAAGAAAATAATTATATAAAAATAACTATTTTTTTTTTGCCTCAGTGTCGTGTAAATAGCCACCCCTGAGTCGGGCTTAACTTGACAA
The DNA here is from genome assembly GCA_949825045.1 of Argyresthia goedartella. NCBI lineage: Eukaryota > Metazoa > Arthropoda > Insecta > Lepidoptera > Argyresthiidae > Argyresthia > Argyresthia goedartella. The sequence continues at coordinate 23,176,595 of OX463810.1, forward strand.
AACAACATTGTACTGTAGGTAATGAAATCCTCAAAAACACATACAGTGATTTCAGTAACTTTTTAGTACCTACAGAACAATGGCTTTTGAACAATTTTCTGGTAATATTTGGAAACCAATGTATGTTTGAACCTAGTTTCACTTACTGCTTTTGGTTGCAGATGGTGTAAAATTCTACGATGGCTTGACACAGCAGAGTGTTTACAAATATGCGGGATCCGTGGTGGTCTGTCTACATAGTGGCTGTCTTTATGCTCGGCCTAGATTCCAAACTTGTAGGCAAGTAATTAAATACAGTGTCATTGATTGGCCCACGGAAACGGTACGGTACGACAAAAGCAGTTTTGTGCCTCCACTATTGAACTAGTTTTTGAGTGACAGAGAGATATGCTGTGCAGATATGAATCGTGAACACAAACATAAACATTTATATACCGGCACATACATTGCTTCTGGTCCTTCCTACGCTACTTTACCTTTGAAGACCTCTGTGGTATTGGGGTCGAGGCCCGGAGAACCCGGAGGAGAACGAAGAAAAAAAATCCTCTGGTGTTGGATGTTTACATGATTGTGATGTCGCTGTCGCTGGTTCCCACGACACAGGTTATCTTAGTGTGAGGCCAGAAGCAATGTATGTGTCTGTATGTTAATGTTAGAAAGATGTTAATAACATAAATGTTTTAGTCCCAAAAATCCTTCCGCTACTGATTTGAAAATCCTGTGTCGCGGGAAACAGAAACAGCGACGTAAGACATTTTTTTAACATTTATTTTTCGCTGGCCGGGATCTGAACTGATCAGACTATGAGTAAGAATGGAACCGGACTTGAGTCGCTTTCAATGTAATCGACTTTCCTTGCAGGTCAAGCATTTCAGCCTGAATTTGCGGAAGAGCTCATGAACTTGACAATCCCTATTGGCCGAGAAGCGACATTCAGATGTCTAGTGCAGAACCTTGGCGGATACAGAGTGAGTTGTTGTTATCACACATTCAAACTAATGCTTGTGACAGGGCGCTTAATGGGAAATACCTACTATTTGCATTTTGTTTTTAGAAAACTTTTTCTTTTCTCAGGCTATGAAATAAGTAAGCCGGTATTAGTGTTAAATATTTATCTAATCGCTTAGTTCAGGAAAACATTTTCAAATTAACTTTTATCTACACACGTATCATAATGTCACTATATATATAGACTATAATGTCACTTAATATAGCATTCAAATTTCGAACGCCGACGCCCGCCTACGAGCCGCCTTAGTTTGTCCGTGAAAAAAAGAATGATGAAAATTTTTGGGAAATATTAAATCAAGGCAAAGCAAACATATCAGGGCAAAATGCTGCAGTAGCTTAGGTCAAGGGTAAAGGGGGTGAGCGAAGCGAAACCCCCGTTATCATTCGTGTTAGGTTGTACATGCAAGAACAACAAAAATACTTTAAACATAAACTTACACATAAAATATTTTATCTACACACGTATCATAAACCCTCTTTACTGCGTACAAAAACCGCACGTTACGATCAGCATAATGTTGGTACCACTTGGTAAAAACTCATTTTTTATCTGAAAAATTACACATTATGACCATAATGTGTAGTTTTTCTACATATTATGACATTTAAATTTAGAACGCCGACGCCTGCCTGCGTGCCGCACCTAGTTTTATGTGAAGTTGGTACTGACATTCAAATTTCGAACGCCGACGCCGGCCTGCGTGAAGTTGGTACTACAGAACAAGCTAAACAACTGCAGAGCCACAATGCCGGTCAAACATGCGGTTCCTGAACACATCAAAGAGAGCTTATGATATGTGTGTAGATAAACTAGTGTATGTAATTGTACATAATTAGGCATTAAAACTCTCGAGTGATATTATTATGAAACTCGCCTTCGGCTCGTTTCATAAACCCCTCGAGTATTAGTGCCCCCATTATGTAGCAGTCACATAAACTACTATAAAACATAAAAAGTGTTTTTGGTTTCCTTTTTTGTTGTGCAAATCAGTGTTTTTGATGTGCGTTTAAATACTAGCCAAAATTTTTCATTTATGTAAAATCAATTACTCACAATTGGTTTGTTTTGTGGTTTTGAACGTAATATCGTAATATTTTTGTGTAAAATTAGCGAAGATAGTAATCAAGGTATTTCGGATACGCCACCTGAAATCCACGACAGAGCAATGGATTTTCAAAATGACTTGCTATCAACAAAGTCAAGCAGTATGAAAGATGTTAACAAGATTTTATGGTATGGAGAATGCCTAAAATGACATCTTCCCTGTCTGAAAACGTACTTTTGACGTATTTCGAAGAGTTGTCCACTAAATTTAAATCTACAAGTATGTGGACTTTTTATTCAATACTCAAAAGTACTATAAATATCAAATATCAGTACTATAGATATTGCAAAATATTATAAATTTACTGCCTTCCTTAAACGAAAAAACGAAGAAAATACAGTTAATAAAGCCAAGACGTTTTCACCGATCTAAATCGACCAATTCTTGAAAGAAGCAACGGATACAATTTATCTTATGACAAAGGTAAAATGTTTACCATATTCATTAGCAATTTTTATGTGCACCTTATTTTCTTGACTGTTAGAAGTTAACCAATTCTAATCTTTGTATATCATTGTTGCAGGTCAGATTAATATTTCGGATTATGGGAGTTTGCCAGGGACAGGAATCATACAATGTTAAGTTCAATGATGTTGAAGTCATTGAATCAGTATTATTTGTTACTATTCGTAACACCAAAACCAAGACTAAACGGACTCTCACCATAACGGGAAATTACTGCCAGGTGTTTAAGAAATACATACAACTATGCCCAAGTCAATGCACAGTGCCTGGTTTTATTGTGCAATATGGAGCCGGTAAATGTACAGCACAAAAAGTTGGACTCAACAAATTTGAATTTCTTGGCAAAACTATTGCTGAATAGTTGAATCTACCAAATCCTAAAATGTACACTGGGCACAGCTTCCGCAGAACTTCTGCCATAATATTAGTTGATGCAGGGGATGACATAACGGCACTGAAGCGTCATGGTGGTTGGCTTTCTACAACTGTAGCTGAAGGATTTGATGACTCAATCCAGAATAAGATTGAAATTTCAAACAAAATTCTGAATAACATACAAAATTAAGAAGTGATTAATATTAACCTGCCAAGTACATCTACAAGAGAGCACCATTCCCAAAAGAATTCAGTGCTTTTGGAGCAGTAACTACTTCTTCGTTCCGCTCGCTCTGGAAACCACTGGGGTCTGGGGAGTGCAGGAGAAAGCATTCGTTAGAGAGATAGGACACCGCTTGAGGGACCGGGGTTATGACCGTCGCTCTGGGTCATATCTTATGCAGAGAACCTCTTTTGCGGTGCAACATGGCAACGCGGCTAGTCTAATGGGAACCTTTGCATCAGATATGACGCGGGGCGGCCTATTTTCTTAGTTACTAGGCAGATACTTGATATTTTGATTTCTGTATTTCTTTAATTGTTATTTTGAATAAACGTTCAATAAAAAAGAGAGGACGTGGTTGGTACCACTGAACAAGCTAAACAAATGTATTTCAATATCTGTACAATTCAAACAGTATCGCAAGGAGCTGGGGTGGCTTCCGATCCGTCTTCGCCGTGATATGCACATTCTCTCTTATCTATTCAAAATTTTGCGAAATCCCGCTGCCCCACATTTCTTCGAAAACGTTTTGAGTTTCTTTTCCCCAGGGATACTAATCGGAGATCCCACACGGTGTCTCTCCTATCAACTCCTCGGCATAACACTGCCGCTTACAAACACTCATTTAGGTTAAGGGCAATCCGACTGTGGAACGCACTTCCCTGCACTATTATGGACAGTCCCTCAATTTTCACCTTTAATAAAAGATTGAAAGCGATTCCTTTCTCTTCCATTATAGGCATCATATATATTGGGTTCTTACCTATGAAATTGGCGATTTTTTCTTACAGATTCAGGAGTTCATAATTCGTGTGATTCAATAGTTATTTCCATTATTTTTTCATTGTTTCAAAGTTAATTTTAATGTTTTCCATTTACATATTAATTTTTCTTTTAATTTCCAGTTTTATAATTAAAATTTAATCTGCAGAATCAGTTCGTCCTAAATGTCATCCATTTACATGATAAGATTCATCATATTTTTTTACAGCTGACACTTTTCAAAACTTAAATCAAATTTGCTTTGAGCTAACTCTAATTCTAGTTGTCTAATTCATGCAAACAAAGTTTTATAAAATTAGGATTTGCCATTCCTAAAAAAATGCAAAAATGTTTGTACTGAAAATTGAGTTTCCTTCACTTTCTCCATACAAAACGCCAATTTCATATGTAAGGACCTAATATGTAAGTATATGTCTGATATTTTAGAGTTTATATATATGCATGCTATCTATTGTATTTTATATAGTTGAGATATATATTTTATTTATTAGGTATATTTTATTGATATTTTAAAAGTAATTTTCGTATTATGTATACAGTTTTATTGCGCACTAGGACTGTCCTGTTTTATAAACTCTCCTGTCTTGCGTAGGTTTGCTGGAAGAAATCTTTCTTTAGAGAAAAGCTCGCCTTTGCCTATACAATTTATTGTAACTGTCTCTTTATCTTTATTTTCTGTGCAATAAATAATATGAAACACTGAATAATTTATTACTATTGTTCGATTCCAAATCGATATTCGATCGATGGTTTCGGAACGGCCATTTTGAATTTGACGTTGCTGCCAACCTGGCAGTTTTGACAACTGACAGACGAAAGCCCTCGCAATGTAAACGCGTTTTGGATAGGGTATTGAAATTAAATCGCAGTCCATCTGGAATGTATTCGAGGTTCCCTCAGGATTGTCTATATAGCTGAGTGTGTTGTGGTTCCCCGAACCAGATAAAGTTCGCATTTACGTGGCCGATTGGTTTTTTACCACGTAACATAACCTGTGTTGGAACACTGTGCTGATCGAGGCTGGCCCGCCAGTCACACAGGAGGTTGGCTGAAGAACCTGTCTACCAAGAAGAGCCTAGGGTGCACCCGGGCCTTGCAGAGAGACAGGAGGTTGACGGGACCGAAGCACAGACCAGGTTAGATCGAACCCAATCTTTTTAGCTCGGTGAATCGCCGACGTTCACACTTCTTGGCAACTGATCGCTACGCTACCTCGTAGCTGATGGGCCCCTACGAGGTCATTAGGTGCCGAGAAGCCTGAACAACTATAAAAAATCAATAACTTAATTTTCCAATTTTTTTGGTATTATTTTAATGATAATTATTGCTAATAGCTCTGATCAATGCCGCAACGCCGGTCGAACATGCGGTTCCTGAACACATTAAATATATATGATATGTGTGTAGATAAACTAGTGTATGTAACTGTACATAATTAGGCATTAAAACTCCCGAGTGATATTATTATGAAACTAACCTTCAGCTCGTTTCGTACACTTACTCTCGATTTTAAACTTGTATTATGTATCAGTCACATAAACTACTTATTTTATTTTATTATTCTCTTCTGCTTTTAACTTGTAGTAATGAAACTATAAATATTCCTTCTGCTGCATGTTGAAAGTTCAAATTAAAACTAATATCAATGGCAATGGTCTCTTTATTACCTCGTAGACCAAATAGGCATCACTCTCGCCATACGCCGCGTCACAGTGCTGAACTTAGCTTGACGTATATAAATGTATTGATGAGATCTCCGTTTCACCAAAGTTTAATAACTTCACAGGTCGGTTGGGTAAAAGCAGACACCAAAGCCATACAAGCAATTCATGTCCACGTGATAACAAACAATCATAGAGTAGCTGTCTCTCATAACGGACAATCAGTGTGGAACCTTCACATAAGTAATGTACAGGAAGAGGATAGAGGTCAATATATGTGTCAAATCAATACTGACCCCATGAAAAGCCAGGTATGTTATTTTACAGTTATATATTATTATTATCTGTGTTTAACAGGTTACATTAAACAAGTCTTAAGGAATTGTATCTGTAGGAGTTAGTTAATGTCAAGATGTAGGTATAACTCTTTTAGAAATTTAATACAACTGGCATACTATTCTCGCGGGAGCAACGTAACATACGATTGTATACTAATTGATACCTTTACTACCCTTGACAAAATTTAATTTCGAAGCACTCTAGTTAGAAGTTAATGCATTCCATTCCCCTTTTATTGATATAGAATCGTCGGAGCTTTTTTGCGACAAGCTTAATTCATTTGATTTTTTATTCAAATTATAACCGTGTATTCTCACCTGTCTGTAGAGAAAGTCCCGTGTCATTACTTGCGGTACAAACATCTTTCGACTTTTGAATAATATCTGGTCTTGTGGGCCCCAGTCGTAGCACGGGTGAAATATACTGAGAATTTCTTTCGCGCGGATATATGATATGATTTCTATTACCATCCCGAGGAATATAATGCATAAATAAATTCCAAGCAATGCATAAAACAATAAGTCGTCGTAAATAACTGGATCAACGTCCTCCAGTTCAACAAATACATAGAGATTTTTACATCTAATAAACAATAGCACAGTCAGAATCACGGGGTTCAATACCCACGTAATCTTCCAAAAATAACTCGCTTTCACACCTGTCATAAAGACAATATCCACAATGTGGTTCCTGAATCCATAAAACCAATATAATGACACTGAAAAAAGCAGACTACTTATCGTTTCTATAATTTGTATGGAATCAACTAGAGCCGGAGTAAGATCCGAGCAGAAAAAGGGACATGACATGACACACAGTAATACTAGAAGACAAAATGATAAAATGTTAACATATTTTCCTGAATATTTGATTGTGTCCAGTACCAATTCTTTCAAATATATGCACATAATCCAGTAATTGATAAGGACGCAAAAAAAAACGGATGAAAACCATAAAAACTCCAATGGCCTAGAATTCAAATAGCTTAAAATCTCTGAGATTGATGCAAATGCATTAAAAAACATGCTTTCGCCGATTTCAATAATATTTTCTTCATCACCGTGAAAGTAAGACATAGACTTAATGCTACTGAAGACTATAAGTGCATATATGATAGTAACAAATAACGATGTCAGTGAAGTAGATATTGCAGTCATTTTAGTAGGACTGCGGAAAGAACAATCATGAGACAGATACAAAATAATGTTACTGCCGGTACCTACACTTAGGAAACCGCGCAAAACAGATAATAGGGTGACGTTAAAGTCGTAGTCGTCCCAGTGAATACTGATACCCACAGAATGCCATGGGCCAGTTGCAGATAAAGCTGAACAAAACAACAAGAGCATTGTTATGCCTAAGTACAATGCTAAGAATTTAATTACAAACTGAAGAGTTTCAACAGTCTTTATAGAGAGAATAAAAATTAAAATACACAAAAGGGAACTCATTAGAATATGTTTCCATCTATACATACAAGAAGGCCATTCCTTAATGACGCTACTGTCGCCAATTTCTCGTTTAAAGAAGCACATGCTTGCCGTCTTCATCTTGCAGTCTATATTGTATAAGTTCATCATTTCAATGCAATGCTGGAAATTCGAGACATCAATTCGTTTCACCATACAATAAGTGTCATTGTAGTCATTGCAAGAAGACCACGGAGGTGGATCCAGTGCAGAGTGGAATGTGTACTGCGAGTACCACGTTGATATGACCAAGGAGTAAATGGATTTTAACACCACCAAGTAAAAGGAACCATATCCGGCCCCGCGGAAGAGTGGGAAGTAGTTCCACATACTGACGGAGTTGCAGTTAGTGTATTGAGCTATGGACACTTCAGAATAAACTAATGGTATCCCGACTAAAATTAATCCCAAAACGTGAAATATTCCATGTACGTAAAAACCATTGTGGGACAGATCGCCGGGCTCGAACATTACTGCCACCTCGTTGAGCATCCAGCTACACAGTATCAGTCTGTAAGTTCCGTAACTGCTCCATCGGCATGTTGATTTTGGGCAGTATTTTGCATCTACGTTGTAATTTTCTTGCATCATTTCAAAACACTGAATATTTTGAACTATCTCAATAAAATTGATATACTAACCAGCCATATCATGGCCATATAGATATCACCTTTTTAAAAACACTATGCTTGTTGCAACTAACTCGTATATACCTACGTAACTTTGTACAGAACGTACAGTTGTGTGGCCAGGATAAATACCAATGACCGTCAATGGACCGCTAACAGTAATATTATCACCATTGAAAATTAAATTGCCATTGCAGTAAACATTTGGGGAGATAAAGTGAATTAAATCTCACGCGAGCGGCAGCGGGCCGACAGCGTGGCGCAGCGGGTAATGATTCGTGCATGGTGCTCCTAAATTATTGCGCTGGCCTGTAATTTATACTCGGGTCTGATAACGGCATAAATCGCCAACGGCGACAGTGTAGCTGCAGGGTTCGACGCCGACGTCGACCCAGCATGACGCCACTTGACACAATGTGTTCCAAAAATTAGATTCGTCGAGGCACAATGTCTGAGCTCCCCGTCGCCAATTAGCAATGTTGCCCTATCAATTAAATGCTGCTAGTCAATTAATTTGACACCCTGGGGTATCGTATGATACAGCTGATTCCCATTCGTTCGTCACCGGTTAAATAAAATAAACAACTCAATTCACTAACAACCCGTCACATTTTTTTTATAGTTCCCTAAAATTATTTCAGATGGGTTACCTGGATGTAGTGGTATCGCCAGATTTTATATCTGAGGAGACATCGGGTGACGTTATGGTTCCTGAGGGTGGGACTGCCAAAGTAGCGTGCAGAGCTAGAGGCACGCCAACTCCTCGTGTGATGTGGAGACGGGAGGACGGCAGCGAGATTGTGCTCCGAGACGCTAACGGGCTCAAGACCAAAGGTACGTATACAATAATATATTTTAGATATAATTTATGATCATTATTCTCATCATTAGTTTAAAATATACCTATACATCGAAAGTATGAAAAATAAGGAAATCACTAACAAAACAAATTTTAAGGTTATGTTGAAACTAAGCTCTTATTTATATCTATAAATAAGTTAAGTCTTTTGCATAGATTTCTACTTGGACAAGCAGTTACTCGAACTTTGTCTTAATCCAGTAAATAGAGAGTTTATCGCAAGTAACGGTCCAGTTGTTATGATGTAATACGTGGCCCATTCGCAAATCTATTAATGCTTTATACTCAGTTTCTGATCGCTCTGTACAGACTTAAAAGTACTAGGTATTTAATTTATGTACATATCTATAGATGTTAAAAATAAATTTTAAGTTCCATCTCCTAACCGTGCCTATATGCCGCACTCACAACCATGCCTATATACCGTATTCACAAACGTGCCTATATACCGTACTCACAAACATTAACCCGCTAAGAAAATGTATGCAATTTGACGTTTGCCGACGCCGGGGCGCGGAGGCGCGGCGGCGCGCGGTGCAAACGTCATAACGTATACATTTTTACTAGCACTAGCACTAGGCTATAGTGTTGTAAACCCTATTGAACAAAAGTATGTCATTTGAAAGTCGTCTCACATTTACAGTGGCGATATACGCGGAAGAGGTATTAACACTTTCAAAGATATCACGTTCGGACATGGGCGCCTACTTGTGCATCGCAAGCAACGGTGTGCCCCCCTCTGTTAGCAAGAGGATCATGATTAAAGTACACTGTAAGTATTTAAATATGGGTATGAATTTATTGATCACCTAATAAATGCCTTTTGGATATGAATACCTAATAAATCATGTTGGTTCCTAAAATACATAGAGATAACAATAATATGAAATTGGTAACTTAGTAAATCAAAAATCTTCAAGAAATTATATTGGTCATTCAATTATTAGATTGGTCAGCTAATGTAAGATTGGTCACCTAACGAGTATCATATAGTTACATTTAATATCTCATTATTATGATTTCTTAGTGTAAATTTTGAATCTCACGTTTACTTCAATTAACTGCTGTGTATATGTTACGGACAACTCAATAAATCCGGTTAGTATAAACTCATAATTAACCATAAGTATTCATAATAACCACTGATTTTGGTGAATGTTATAAATATAGCCAAAATCAGTCCAATTAACTACTTTAACCGGTTATTATTAATAATCACCAAGAGGGTTTTGTGAAAGTTCCGGTAAGACACCCTTATTTTCTTAATGAAATATGGTTTATTAAAGATATAATAAAATAAATAGTTAAATTCTTCTTAATATTGTCTGTCTATAAGGCACAATATTGCACATGATGTTTATTAGATAGGTGTTAAATATTTTAGGTATACTTAAGTTTATGTTTTCGGGTATTTTTTGTTGTTCTTACATGTATAACCTAACACGAAGGATAAAAAAGGCTTCGTTTCGCTCAACCTAAGCTACCGCAGTGTTTTATATTATCTATTTATTTATATTATCTGTATAAATCAGTATGAATCACATTCACCACGGAAGTGTGGTGATTATATATACTAACCGGTTAATGTGATAAATCTTGCTGTATTAATTACTTTAACCATTGATATTGGTAAGTTTGAATAATAGCCGGTTAATATGCTTAACTATATATACATATATACAGACAGGGTGACTGGTAAGTCGACCTACATACGTTGGGAGATGCGAGCACGGATCAAAACCAACCATTGTTACTATGAAACACCCTACCCGAAAATTTACCGTTTTCGAGTTAAGGGCCTTTAAAGATTTTCAAGGAAAAATCGCACTTTACAACATATTTCGCACCAATTTTCCTAATCTAGGTGATTAAGTCCAGGTATTTTGCTGGTATTAGGTAAAAATAGAGTTAATTTAATATTTAGACACAAAAAAGAACCGACCAAAGCAAAAAAAACCTATAATACAGGCTTATGGTGAAAACCGAATATCGCATGTTTACTTAATGGGTTGAATTTGAAGCAGTGTCACCAAAAAAAAAAAACTAGTAACTGTTTGTGCAAACAAAACCTAAAACATCTCCAGTTCTCTAGCTATTCAATAAGGTATAATAGTCAAATAAAATGTTTATTATTCTTGGGAAAATTGGGCGACAAAGAAGATAAGGTAGCGGAATCTAAGATGATTGGTGATTTAAAAAAAGGGTGTTAAGATGTTGTAAGAGCAAAATTATTTGATTTTCATCGCCCGATGTCCAAAAGGGGGTGTTATAAGTTTGAAGCGTCTGTCAGTCTGTCGGTCTGTCTGTCTGTATGCCTGTCCGTGGCACTCTAGAAGTCAAACAGGTGGACGAATTTTGATGCCGTTTTCTGTAAATAAAAGTAGACATCTCTGCGGTGGTTCTTAGATACGTTTTGTTAAGGTACAATAATAAGTCAGGGGGGGGGGGGGGATTATCTTTACAATCCATGTTCAACATGACCACCCATGTTCCTAATACAATTTCGTTACCTAGTTCTCAATTCATTTTTGACTGCTCTGGTTGTGAGCTGCATTCTCATTTTTTCAGATGCGTCTATAATCCTTTGTTTCAAAATGTCTACATTTACGACAGGATGAACATCTTGGTACACGATACTCTTCATGTGTCCCCATAAGTAATAATCCATCGGAGTTAGATCTGGACATCTTGCAGGCCATGGTAGTGGACCTCCTCTCCCGATCCATCTGTCTGGGAAATTTTCATTCAGCCAATCCCGGACGCCTCTAAAGTAGTGAGCTGGACAGCCGTCGTGTTTATACCACATGTCTCTTATCAGTGCAAGCGGTAAATCATCTAATAAATCATGTAATTCCGTTGTCAAAAATGTCTGGTACCTTTCATTATTAAAATTTTGAGGCAAGAAAACAGGTCCAATTAAATGGGTATTTATAATTCCCATCCAGACGTTCACACTGAATCTTCGCTGTGATCCTTTCACTCTCTTCTTATTTGGATTCCGTAGTGTTTTAGGAGCCTAATTGTGAGCATTATGATAGTTTGATATGCCATTTTTATCAAATTTAGATTCGTCTGTCTACAATATTCTTTTAAAAAATGCGGATCTTCGGCATCTGCATTTAGCATAAAGCGACTGAAATCCAGACGTCGAATCGGATCACCTTCTTCTATCACATGAACAGGCGTATAGTGGTAAGGATAGTTTCCAGCAGTGTGCATAGTGAACCATACTTTCCACTGTGAGACGCCAAGCTGTTGAGCAACAACACGTGTAGATGTCGTAGGATTCTCTTGGAAACATCTTTGTATTTCGTCTTCCACGTTGACGTCATACACACGTGGTCTACCCATATCCGTATTTCGTCGTTGCACCGAGCCAGTTTCTCTTAGTCGTCGGTAAGCACCATCAAACACAGACACATCTGGCACTCGACGACCTGGATAACGTTGCACATACTCTGCCCGTGCTGCTCGAGAATTCCCTTGACACAACCCGTAACACATAAGAATATCAGCATATTCTTCATTAGAAAACACCGGCATCGTGCACCAAAATCTCACAATCCAAATCACAAGCAAGTCGAAGTCCTAGTTACACAGCCAGGTCACAGTACAGGAGAAGATTCAAAAGTCCACAAAACAAGCAAAGTCGCGATGAAAGAAAATGTTAGCCTAGGGAGGAAGGTATTACGGTACGCACAGCACAAGTTACGATAGTACGCGTAAGGACCTCGTAAGGACCTATCCGTGGACTATTCAGTCCAGTAATTGACAGACGTCACCTACAGAACTGAAAATTCAAATTTCGAAGAAAACATAATTTTCCTTAATTTTTATGTCAAAACTTTTCTTTTCGTCGGTCTCATTAATTTTTGGATTATTCTAAATGATAAAACTTTTTCACATCAGCTGTTCTGTAATGCATTTTCCCCATTAATTAACCTGTTTTGATGTTCATCTTCAGAAGTCTACTGCCATTTACAGAAAACCGCATCAAAATCAGTCCATTCGTTTGACCACTATTCCTTTTTAAGCAGATAACTTTCGAACGGCTTGACCGATTTTAACAAGACATAACTAAGAACCACCGCAGAGATGTCTACTTTTATTTACAGAAAACGGCATCAAAATTCGTCCACCTGTTTGACTTCTAGAGTGCCACGGACAGGCATACAGACAGACAGACCGATAGACTGACAGACGCTTCAAACTTATAACACCCCCTTTTGGACATCGGGCGATAAAAATAAAATAATTTTGCCCTCACAACATCTTGAAACCTTTTTTTTTCAATCACCGGTCATCTTAGAGTCCGCTACCCTATCTACTTTGTCGCCCAATTTTCCCAAGAATAATAAACATTTTATTTGACTATTGTACCTCATTGAATAGCTAGAGAACTGTAGATGTTTTGAGTTTTATTTGCACAAACAGTTACTATTTTTTTTTTTGGTGACACTGCTTCAAAGTCAACCCATTAAGTAAACATGCGATATTCGGTTTTCACCATAAGCCAGTATTATAGGTTTTTTTGCTGTGGTCGGTTCTTTTTTGTTTCTAAATATTAAATTAACTCTATTTTTACCTAATACCAGCAAAATACCTGGACTTAATCACCTAGATTAGGAAAATTGGTGCGAAAAAAGGCCCCTAACTCGAAAACGGTAAATTTTCGGGTAGGGTGTTTCATAGTAACAATGGTTGGTTTTGATCCGTGCTCGCATCTCCCAACGTATGTAGGTCGACTTACCAGTCACCCTGTATATAAGATGACATTTCATTAGCTGACCATATTTTGGGGATTGATATGAACAACTTTCCCAAAGAATCATATGGTTGAAAACGAAAAATATTTTTCGTACCTCAGTACAAAAATTTATTTCATTTACGACCATATGTTTCTTGGGGAAAGTTGTTCATAATAATGGGTACTATCATTCCCCAAAATATGGTCAGCTCATTAAATGTCACCTTGTATCGTGGGTTTACAACTAGAATAAAAATATTTATAAAAAAAATTATACCTGTTGTATAGATATTAATAAATTAATTAAAAAAACCGGTCAAGTGCGAGTCTAAATCGCGCACGAAGGGTTCCGTACCACCGTTCAATGGAAGCGATGGTGTGGAGTGAATAGTTTGGATTTTACACAGCAAAATATTGTTTACAAAGTTATTGGTGCGGTTACTTTCACACTCCATGTACGTAACCAGGTGCATCCATAAGTTTGTATGTGGTATTGAAAGAATTGTTGTATGGGAGCCCCCTTAAATATTTCTTTTATCCTGTTTTTTAGTATTTGTTGTTATAGCGGCAACATAAATACATAATCTGTGAAAATTTCAACTCTCTAGCTAGCTAGGTTCTTGAGATACATCCTGGTGACAGACGGACGGACGGACGGACGGACGGACAGCGGAGTCTTAGTAATAGGGTCCCGTTTGGAACCCTTCGGGTACGGAACCCTAAAAACAGCAAACTATTACAAATTGGTCACAGATACAGGGTTATTTCAGGGTTCCGTACCCGAAGGGTTCCAAACGGGACCCTATTACTAAGACTTCGCTGTCCGTCCGTCCGTCTGTCACCAGGCTGTATCTCAAGAACCTAGCTAGCTAGTGAGTTGAAATTTTCACAGATTATGTATTTATGTTGCTCCTATAACAACAAATACTAAAAAACAGGATAAAAGAAATATTTAAGGGGCTCCCATACAACAATACCATATACAAACTTATGGATGCACCTGGGTACGTACATGGAGTGTGAAAGTAACCGCACCAATAACTTTGTAAACAATATTTTGCTGTGTAAAATCCAAACTATTCACTCCACACCATCGCTTCCATTGAACGGTGGTACGGAACCCTTCGTGCGCGATTTAGACTCGCACTTGACCGGTTTTTTTAAACTTACTTGTCAACCCTACCCACCACTTCTCCGTTAAATGTCATAAGCAATTCGCGACCAATGTACTTAGGAATAAATAAATATTAATTAGGTTATCTCAGTTTAGTGACAAATCTGAATTTAGGCCATAGAAATAATTGTTACTTTAAAGTAATACCCAATTTGATATTGGAGTGGATACCCAATAACTACTATAGAATAAAATTATTCAATTCCATAATAAATATGCCACTTGTAGACTAGGTAGGTAGTAGATACATGTCAACTAGTTAGTAAAAGTAACATATTTAGGTATTTTCTGCATCTCTATGATGTTTTTATGATTCATGCCTAATTTAAGAACTATCGGTTAAATTATTATTTTTTAATTTTTGGTCTAAAAATTGGTTAGATTTAGATATATGATAGATTTTGTTAAGCTCATGATAGGTTGGTATAGTACGTAGCAGTTTACGTAGTAGATCACTTGTATTTTGGGAGCGGCAATTAGATAGTAATACTATATGCCTTGCACTCTTCACTTAGGATACATTTTTGTTTGTATTCTTTTGTATGTATCTCTGTCTGTTTGTTTGACCAATCTATCATAACGAAGCCACCCTTTGTTTGTTTTATCATTTAGCTTTAAGAGATGAGATGACTCTTGAGAAGCATTCCATAAACATACATACATCCATACTTGATCACGCCATTATCTCGCATTCCCTATAATTAGAAGATATCCATTTTAGAACGCGTGGTTTAGATTGTAACTGCTGTTTTGTGACATAGGTATAAAGAGATTTTTGATATGTACATATAGGTACATCGCTTAAATAAATGTAAAACATAAACAAAAACATATACATAAGGGCACAAACATTGCTTCTGGCCCCACACTAGGATATCCTGTGTGGTGGGAACTAGTAACAGCGACGTCACACACATATAAACATCCAAGACCTGGGTTTTTTTTTCTGTATCCCCAGCCGGGGATCGAACCCGGATAATAATCTTATTATTTTTATATATATAAAAATATATGTCACAGTAAGATTGTCAAAACCGTTAGTTGATAAATTAATGTTTTGCTTCTCGTTACTTGGTCAACTATTGACAGATAGTAAACGGTAGGGTAGTGCTTACTATATGACGCGTTAGTTAATAAACTAACAGTTAAAACCGTTAAATAGTCAACTGGTTTAAACTTGAATTGCAAACTACATACCAGGACAAACACTGCGATAGCTTAGGTGAAGACTAGAGGGGGCGGGCGCAGCGAAGTCCCCGAATAGTCTTCGTGTTAGGTTGACATTTAACAACAAAAGCCAAATACCTCGTGTGGACCCACATCTAACATAACTGCGCTTGCAAACACTTTTGTATTGCACGCGCTCCGTCCACCGTCCACCCGACATGCGCGCGCAGTACAAAATTGGTTCAACAGTAGTGTTTGCAGGCGCTGTTTGCGACGTGTGTCCATCTTTATTAGAATAAAGAATGTTTCCAAAAAAGGTCTCAGCGAACCAAGTCGGAGGTTCCTACTAGCTTGTACTTTTACTCATTTATACGAAAGTGGGTTCCCCTGTAAATTCGTAGTAATTGTTCTTTATCTCAGCAACTTTCTGAGGTTTCTTGTTATTAATGGTCGTATATAATGTCAACGCGTAGTAGTACCTTTTAATTATTTTTGGACTTGGCGGACCGGTTCACTCCGTCGTTGACCTGTCGGTTGCAATGGTTTATTTATGGGGAACTGTTTACTCTTTTATAATAAGTCACCAGAGGGAATTGATCCATTGCCCATGCAAAGGTTTAATACATGTACTAAGTCTAATCTCATAAAGAAAGCATATTACACTATTAATGACTGTGTTAGTTACATGATGATGATAATGATAATAATAATAATTAACATAATGTTTACAAATGTAATAATGTAATTTAATAGTCTAGTAATATAATTAAGTGTACAGAAGTGCTATGTATATATATAGAATACAAGTATCTTACCAAGAAACCAGAGTTTATGGTCATGCTCAATAAAATGTCTTTTCTTGCGGCGGCTCTGTGTAGCGGGTTGCTCCCCTCCCTCAAATATGGCGAGGGGGGTGATGGCTGATGTACAAGTTATAATCGTGAACGGGTGCTGCTTGGGGGGACTGGTCCAGTCTGGTTTCTCATAAGTTATGTTCATTACAGCTTGTCTTTGTTCCTATTTATTTATTTTGTTAGATTGTTATTTTGAGACATCTTATTGGCACTTATGAATACGATGTTACAATATTAATATTATTGTCATAAGATTAGATTACTTGTATATTGTACACTGTATAATAACAAAAAAAAATGTCGAAAATCAAAATATTTTTTTTTTGTTTCTTAGAGCTTAGCTTAGCCGTAGAGTTTCTTGGTATTATTTTCTCTGACGGCCGTTTTTCCGAAGCTCTGGTAGAGTTTATGTAGTCTCGCACAGGAAAACCTGTGCGAGATTTAGCCATGAATTACCACTTGAAAGGGAGGATTTCCTTTTTTAAACTCAAACAAAGTTTAACAGATAATATTTGATTTATTTTTTATTTTTATCCATGTATATGAGACTTAAGTGTTTGACTTGTAAAAGTGCATTATTTTTGCCTATTTGCAATTTAAAAAAAATAGTTTGAGTTTGAACTAAGTTCCAGTTATGCGTGGAGTTTGAGCACTGTCTTGTTTCTAAATATTTTATATTCATTCGATAAAAAGCAATGCATGCAAAATCAAGGAGTATAAAGCAGCTTTAGTAAAAGAGCTAGATCTCGGCATTAGAAAGACTGACTTGGTGTATACGTAGGCGGATCGTAATTCATAAGGCCCACTAATTCGAACGCGAGTCAACACAATTCTCTGAATAATTTTAACAAATCGTTCATAGCTGATCGGAGAATAGAGTTGACTCATCTTCGTAGTAGTGAGCCTAATAGTCACTATATTCCACAGTTCACCCGGTGATCCAAGTCCCCAACCAACTGGTTGGCGCTCCTCTGGGGACTGACGTCACCCTCGAGTGCTATGTAGAGTCTTCTCCGAAGTCCATCAACTACTGGGTTCGAGATTCCAGTGAGTATCAAATACACCCGTTTAATACCTACAACCTCAGACGATACCCACAACCCACTAATTTGCAGCTACTCCATTCTCAAACACGGTTTGAAGTGAAGGTTCATGTATTATCCAACATTTTTAATGTAGATTCATATATCATATATTTTGTTATTTTTCATTGAATTTAGTAGAATTAAAAAAAACGGTCAAGTGTGAGTCTAAATCGCGCACGAAGGGTTCCGTACCACCGTTCAATGGAAGCGATGGTGTGGAGTGAATAGTTTGGATTTTACACAGCAAAATATTGTTTACAAAGTTATTGGTGCGGTTACTTTCACACTCCATGTACGTAACCAGGTGCATCCATAAGTTTTTATGTGGTATTGAAAGAATTGTTGTATGGGAGCCCCCTTAAATATTTCTTTTATCCTGTTTTTTAGTATTTGTTGTTATAGCGGCAACATAAATACATAATCTGTGAAAATTTCAACTCTCTAGCTAGCTAGGTTCTTGAGATACAGCCTGGTGACAGACGGACGGACGGACGGACGGACGGACAGCGGAGTTTAGTAATAGGGTCCCGTTTGGAACCCTTCGGAACGGAACCCTAAAAAGGTATATTAATAGCACACCCGTTAGATATTACTGTCATTGTAAGAACTACGAAAGTTTTGCTGCAACTACTGTACTCGCCCCTCGTACATTTGTATGCAAGACTCTCACAAGACAGGGCTCCATGGAAATTCTCCAGAAATTTCGTTAGTTCTGCCGGCAAGACATCTAAGCGTATCTTCGTGTCTAGTATCATTAAATTGCTCCACTTTAGTGTCCACTAGGGACATCGTGTCCTCAGTAGCGTGGACTTTGATGTTCCAATTGCAGCTAAATAAGATTATAGGTAGAAGCTATTTCTTAGCCCAGTCTGAGGACTCATCTGCAATCAGTACTGGGCAGCGGATGAGGTAATTAGCTAGGAGCCTGATCCATCTGTTTGAATTAATCTTGGTTTATCGCACGCGACTATGATATACTAGTATCAGATATATACCATAACTACCTACTAGTATACGTAGGGTATACCACTGCTTTATATGTTGATAGTTATATGTACGGTAAGGTAATAAGTAATCCTGTGTATTTCATGTAGATCGTATCACACCTTTTACTATAAATTCCTCGACTCCCTCGAAAAAACTTTTGCTATGTTTGCTCAACCCAAAAACTCCTTCGAGTATTCCAAAACCTTCGGTTTCCCTGCGAGAAACAGTACAACTGGAAAATCTTTTCAGCAAAACTTATCCATTGCGTCGTGCCAAATCGTTGAGCCCCGTTGAAGTTTATGTTGGTGAAAAATTAAATGCGCCTTATATTTCGTGAATTTTTGCATTCCCGCTACTTAGTCTGGGGGGCGGAGGTACGCTTGCAAGTAACGAGGAATATTAAGTGGAATTTATTAGCTCTTCGGGTTAAATTCTTAAGAAAACTGACCTATTGTGGTGGAACGAGACAAAGCGTATTAGTTCCGTCTGAGTGGACCAGTGCCGGTTATGACTGTGGAAGAGGGACGCACGACAATGCTCGTCGTGATTTATCGTCAGGTCTACCATATTGCAGCTATTCAGTTCCTTAAAGCCTTAGTTGGGTTTTGTCTTAAATTATGTATAAGCCCAAATAAAATTAGATTAAGTCTCCTTGAGAAACTTCAATGTTAAAACCCACCTAGTATACTTAATATTTTTTATGAATACCTATATTTGAAATAGCTAAAAATCCTTTAATACTTTCGTATGATAGATTTCAATGAGTCAGTTAGCGCATTAACTCTTTTACAAGGCCTGAGTTTATATTAAAATAGTCATAAAACTTATATCTAGGGGTACGGCAGTGCCCCCGCCAAGACGAGCAAGCGAAGCGTAAGGGCACTACCTACCTTTTCTCGAAGCGCTTCGTCAATTTTTTGAACCCTCACAACTTGAGTTTGGATTGGATTGGCAGTTGAACAAAATTTTCGGGATATGTTACCGGTAGTAGGCTTAAATACACCTAGAAAGTTTCAATAGCATAACTTTTATACTTAAGATTTTATTAATATCTAAAATACCCCGTTTTCATCACTGACTGTTCTGGTGATGACACTGGTGATCATCAAAATTCTTAGGTACTTCCTCAAGTCCTAGAAAGCTGAAATCTGGTATGAAAGCTAGTATTAGTACACAAACAATTAAAAAAACCTTAGAATTTTTACCCCCCAACCACTTACGTTTTCCCATACAAACAGAATTTCATAGTAGAGATCTGATTATTATATAAATAATCAGACTTCTTATTATAGTATAGGTATATTACAAATAATAAAAAACGTATTTCAACCTTTAACAAACATCCTTCAACGCCTTAAAGTAGGGGATAGGGCTCTCGTTAGGCTTCAGAATATTAGTTCATAATTATACAAATAATATTACACCACTCTTGTACTTTGTTAATTAGTGCAAAAACAACAAAAAAAAAACAAAAGCTTGGAATTTTTACCCCCTACCCCTTAAACTAGGATGGAAGTTTGTATGAGACTTCCGGTAATTAATGCTAGAGGTCTGAAAATGTATAAAGTGACACCTGTTTTAAATAAAAAAAAACTATTTCAGGATTTTTAATAAATCACCCCCCCCCCGCGTTTTAAATTAAGTGATGGAATTAAGCGTGCGCAAAATGCCTAATGTGTACCCAAATTTCGGGCTAAGAATGTTGTCAAATCGCGGGTGCGGTGTATTAAAGACCAGTGAATGTTGTAAGGTATCTCATTGTATGCCGCTGCTCCCTAGTCGACAATTCAGTGGCTAGATATCAACTTGAACCGCAATCGAAGAGTCAAGTCTAAAACAGAAATGACAATGCTGAATCCCGATTCCACAAACATATATTACGAATCAGGAAAAAGGCAGAGATAGAGAGTGGGCTATGAAAAAATGCACCTCTGATGTGCAAGAAATACACCCCAAAAAGAAAGACAAAATGAACAAAATGAAAAATATGGTCATAAGCAACTTACAAAAAGAAGTGAAATCCCACCAAAACATTTTCATGTAAAATGTTGGCAAGACGAGACCATATGGCTGGCACTGTCAAAAAGTTATCAGATTTCATATAGAGCCAAGATTATAACTCTACACGCCCAAACTCTACAAGCCTTAACTGCAAAAAATCTACACCTTAGTCAAAATATGTGGCTTGGCCGTTTTGCTACTGTCACATGGGTTTAAGGTGAAAAATATATCCACTCTTCATAACTTTTCTGTAATAGAATAGTTCTTGTAGTAAAAATTAAAGAAAAATTTCAATGGATTTGTTTATTCGTACCTACATGAACTATACTCGTTACTCAAAGAACGGATTGTATGAATAAATCTCGTTACTGCAAGAACGGGAAAATGAGTGAAAAGTTATAGTAAAAATTAACATTGTTGCGTAGTGAATAAATGTGTTACGTTACTTACGCCTATGTGAAGGTAGCGAAACGGCCACGCCGGAAATTTTTACTAAGGTGTAGAATTTGTGAAGTTGGGCTTGTAGAGTTAGGGCGTGTAGAGATAGAAGCTTGGCTCTATACGAGATCTGATAACTTTTCGACAGTACCAGCTATAGGGTCTCGTCTTGGCAATATTTTACATGAAAATGTTTTTAGTGGGATCTAACTTTTCTACAACCTTAACTTTAAAAATATCGCCGTCTTTCTCGGTGCCATCGTGTGAGGACATTATTATTCGAGCGTGAAATGTTGGTTTGTTCTGCTGATGAATCCATATTTTATTCATAGATTCATTAGAGCGCAGTGAGCCTTCTATTCCTGTGAAAAGGTATTTATTATATTTTACTTAACTTAATATGTTTTGGTACCATATCGCAAATATATAATGTTGCTGCTTAAATACCATAATATATTTTATTCTACTTCAGACAATCTTTTGACCAAAGTCAAAGTCAAAGTCAAAGTACTTTATTACTGTAGATATTTACATATACTTAGCAAACGTCATTTTTTGCCTCTTCTCTACATTGGACCACCATGGGAGAAGCAGGGCGTAGAAACTCCCACAGTTTTATTTTTAGATCTCTTTTAAAAATAGGTTGTGCTTAAATAATACAAATATGTTTTTTTTTATTATTATGATTAATAAGCAGGAATAAATAATTACAAAATTATTAACAGCAAGATCTGTGTTGAGCTAGATTAACCCCATATCCCTTTTTCGACAAAGTCGCTTTAACATGCTTTTTAAATTGCTCAAATGGCAATTTCAAAATCTCCAGAAATATCTTATTATAGTAGAGAATGCACTGACCCTTGAAAGAATTGCTAACCTTCGCGAGTCTAAACCGGGGCGCACAGAGTCTGTGATTATTTCTTATGTTAACATTACAGCTATCGCTAAGTTTGGAAAATGTTGTTGTTGACCTAAATAATTGACCTATATGTATACGACCTATACAGAACATTTTATACAGAACACGAATGCAATAACAAAGAGTTACCACACGTGTTCGTCACATTCGTGTGGTGCGGTTCACATTGAATCCGAAGCCAATATTGGATGCAGTCTCATAATCAAGCTTGTCACGCAAACTCGAAGTCATAACTCGACTGTGTCTCAAACCAAAATGCTCAATATCTCCAAAGATTGTCGAAAACATCAGAGAGTTCTTAATAAAACCGCGCCAAATACATCTAAATGAAAAACCCATTAGAGTCCTCAAGCGTAAAATAGGGCAAATTAAGTTGAATTATAAAATAAAAGGTTTTCTCAACGTTTCCGGTTTCATAACAACGTAATATGTCTCGGCAATGTCTGCGCAGTGTACCAGTCAGTCAAAATCGCACTATTACGTATTCAGAGCGAAATATGAAATATCTCCACATGTTCTGCTTCTACACTATCTTAAATAAGAACATAGCGAGGAAAGCTCTTCATTAATAAAAGTCTCAAACTGAATCAGTTATTTTTTTTTGACTATGTTTAATGAATTTTTGTCAATAAACTGGGTGTTCAAAAAAAATCTAAAACACAGCTGTACGTCACTGATAAATTCGGTCTTCCGACGTGGACAGATGCCCTTCCCAGCTCTGGCAACTAAAATGCGAAGGTGTAACGAGTTGTATAGCGCCCTGCCCACCCCCGCTGCCGCCGTCGGCGGTTTAGCAAAGTTCCCCACTCGGCAGTTGTCGCCTGAATTTACTGGTTAATTTTCAATAGAAGCAGAGGTTTTGGAGGATTACAGAATTTTATAGTTTCACTATTCCCTGCACATTACGTTTGGCATTCATCGCGGGTTCATAGCTACGTAGTACGAGTTAACGCGCTACCTATATCAACTCACACTTTCGTGTATTTCACATGCCGTTGTACGTATACAACAGTATCTAACAATGGCTGATAGGTTTTTTATTAAATCCACAGGTTTCGCTTGCCGGTCGAGTCATAGCTCTATCACGGTCTATTCGCTCTAAAAATGAGTCCATGTTATACGTACATAATTGGTGTCATCACTAACAAGAGCCGTATTCGAGTGTTGTTATATTCGAGTTTACGAGGTGTATGCGCACAGAGCCAGCTTTGTTCTCTTCCGGGCCATTACGGCTCGCAGTTTACAGCGCCACTGAGGACCGCATAGTGCCGGTAGACGAGTTCTGCATGTCTTTTCACTTATCGTTACAACACGCTGTGGCAGGCAGGATCCACGCCCTTTTTTATTGAAACGAAAATTTAATGTTGACTTTAAAGATCTGCTTGAATAATCCACTTTGCATGACAAGTGCTAATTAATAAAATGCATTAAGGCTCTAAGTTGTCGGCGATATGATCCGCGTGGCACATTGTGTGAGCCCGCCCGCCCTTTGTTCCCGCAACTCGCGCCCAGTGACTGGCGCTTTCCCTCAACCCATTGCGAATACCCGAAAGAGCCAACAGCACAGGATCGTCATTTTCGTTTGTCATCAATCTATGTTAGCGAAGCTGACATGTAAGTGTTAATTAAGCACCCCTCACTCGAACGTAATTAAGAGTGTTATACAATGTCATTCGAGACATTCATCGGGATTTACGTTATTGTTATAATATGCGAGACTGCAGCGGTGTCTGAGAGTAATTTGAGCTGAAGGTCACTTTTGTCGTAAAACCCTTGGCTGTACACCGGGGAGCAAATAAACTGAAGTTTCGATCGGAGTTAGGATTGGGGAAGTCGTTTCGGTGTTATCGCCTCCTCAAGTACTCAGCGTAGATAAGGCGAAAGTTTATTTGGAAATAAACCGAGCACATTTTCTGACGGAGAGTAAATAGACGTTTGAAATTCAATTATAACTACAATGTGACCGGTAAAGGAAGACAGTCGCTTTATCTTAAGAGGACAACGGACAGTGGAGCTTACGTAAGCTCGGTGGGACCAACAAACGACACGAGGCAGGATAAAACTGCTGGGCCACACAACCCAGTCTAGACTTTCCAGGAAATGTCGCCACGCTAATACAGCTTGAATGATGACGCCAAAGCTAACACAAAAGCTCTTCAATAATATATCGCGGCAATATTTCTACTCTAGATGTAATGGGATACAATAATAATGAAATGTAATATGTTCGAATAAATCACAGTACGAAATGGAATTATAAACTCTTTATAAATAAGGTATGAAGGGTAAAGTCCTGCGGTAAGCAATACCGGGAAAGATACGCAAATAAGCATTGTTCTGAGCTCGAGTTGGGGCTCTTTAAACAATGAAAACAGAAAAGCAATTAATAATACATATATCACCCTAAATATTCGTGATACAAACCGAATACTCGTACTAATTTGCAGCTGTCGATAGCAAAGACACGTTGTCTTTACATTTGGGTTGAAGCGAATGAAATTTTATTATAAAACTTATGAAAACTGAAGTCTTGTAAGTGACGTTCACAGACCCTTCTATCCACATTCTATCTACAGTATATTGTGGGATTGTGGCTTTTGTTTAAATAATTAATTTGAGTGTAATGTTTATATAATGTTCTGATCCTCGTATCTCCAAAGCTGCGGCGATGGGTTAGCCTCCTGTGTCGAAAATAGAATATTGAATTTCTGACTTAACATGGAAATACACAAATCAAATAAACCAAGGTTTAACACATGATGTAAAAAATATCGTTACCACAAAACTTTTTACGTTGTATTACGGATAAAAAATGGTATTAACTAAGTAGTTATGTAAACTTTAGACAACCGGAAAAGCTTTTTTAGTGAGTGTATTGTCTGTCAATACGGCGGAATAATTGATCAGCTGTTCAGCTGTGTTGGTTTTATTTACGAAAAAGGGGTACTCACTCCATTATCGTCCAAGTTCCGCTGTGAGCAAACCTTCATATCTCCATAGGACATCGTGAGAAAACCTTCACAGTTACGGCGACGGGCTAGCCCTTTTCATGCACATTGGACTTTTAATTATCTTAAAGTGGAACCTCTGCCTCACCGTATCGGGAAAAGCGTGATGCTATGTATCTTCCAATGATGAAATTTGAGGTCGAAAACTGGGAAACAGTGTACTATGGAATGCAATTTGAACATGTGCTACCAGCGTGCCCATCCATTATAGAAACCAGACTAGCCGCAAGCGGCAGAAATCTTGGGAGGAGTTCCACCTGCCTCAGTTCCAGCTACTCAACCATCCTGGCCGCTCGGTCAACCAGCTCTAGCTGGTGCAGGAGATAGGATGGCTGCATTAGATGTGCAGGGGATAAGCCGGCTTTTCACTATGGGATGGGATAATGTCATATGTATTAAAGTGAAAATACACGAAGCCAGTGGCGCTGGGGCCAGTGAGACTTGCAGCTAGCACTTTCCTCGTGTAAACCTACCTAGACGGGTGCTCTATTCACACTAGCACTAAAAGCTAGTGCTGGGTTGGCTTGAAAAACTGTTTATACGAGGCCAACAGCAAGTCAGTGAGACTGGCAGCCAGCACTGGCCTCGTGTAAACCCAGCTTAACATCTCATGTTGTGAATTCAATATTGCTTGCCAGTCTTTCTCTAGGAGCTCGTTTATTATAGCTCAGTGTAAACAGGTTCATAGAAAAAGAATGGTGGTTGATAGAAAATTTCCCATAGTGAAAATCCGGCTTTATACACAAAAGTCCCGCTCAACCTTCTGGAATGAAATGAAGTTAAGGGGAGCAATATTAACACAACATTTACAAAAAAATAATTTGTTAAAATAAAAGTTTCATTCAAAGATATTTCACCATTTCCATAATATCTCCAATTCCATGATTGTTTTTCTTTCTCCGTGATAAATATCTCCATCTGCAGCTTACGTCACAATTCATCTTCATCTTCCATCACATTTGCAGGTTTTTATTTCCATAACTGATTTGAGTCTGTATATGGCGGCTATGGTGCAGAAAAGAAAATGAAGAAGTGGGCGAGACACTTGGCTAGACCAAAGCGTTAGGTAACGTAGTGCTATACAAGAGGAAAGATAATGTCAGCGATTGTTATCAAACATCTCTCTGCATGTGGTTAGCACAGAACCTCGGGGACCGGCGCTTAACAGGAGATGCCTATATCCAGCAGTGGGTTGATGTGGCCTGAGTACGACTATAATGCAGATTTTTTACCTTTCTGTTTCAAGATCCTGGAAAATTAGGTGTTGTTTTGATCATTGTGGTGCGATCCAAGTATTTCCTTTCCGGAGCAACCTTTTTTTTGCCTACACGGTTTCCGTCTGCAGGCATCCATTCAGTGGTTTATTTCGCCCATGTGTCCAGATGCATTTGACTGATGTCCAGCCCAGTTTCATTTGAGTCTGGCGGTTATACGACTACGTTGACTATGCCAGTTTTGGAGCGCGGTTTAGTATTCCTAACGCGATCTATATGTTTAACACCTAGAATACTGCGCAGATAGCAATACTAAGCAACTATGTGTATTTTACCTTTATTTTAGGCTTATTTTTAGACGTTTTTGATATAAGTATTAAAATGAACGGTTTTTCATTAAAAATAAACATATTGTCATACCTTACCTAACCATGCTCTATTAATACGGTTCTACGTCTTTGGAACTAAATTAAGCATAAACTAATCCATCAAATTATTTACTGGTTCGTAAGTTATTTTTATAAAATGGAACTGATCAACGATCTTGTTGCAGTGTGTCCCTCGGTGCAATTAAGTGAATGATTTATTCGTTATTTAGAAAAACACTCACTCGAAACTTTTTTTGACAACGAAATTTAGGAGCTGGTTAATCATGATTTAGTTGATACTGTGTTTTTATAATTTTTTGTAATAACACGGAAAGTATGGGAAAAGACGTGACTACAAACGACCTAAATATATTTATAGTCATCAGTTTTGTATGTACCTTTAATAATTTTTTTACTACCCAACAGATGAAATGGTGATATCATCGAGCAAGTATGAGGTGGTGAACACAGCGATCAGTTCGTTCGAGAGTCGCATGTCGCTCACGGTGTGCAAGCTAACGGCAGCTGATCTTGGGGGGTACAGATGCGTGGCCAAGAACTCGCTGGGGGAAGTTGACAGTGTTATCAGGCTGTATGGTAAGTATCTCAAAGCTGAAGGTGGTTTATTAATAAAGGCAGGCTTTAGATCAATTTGTTGCAACGCAAGTTGGCACTAATCTCGAAGCAACTTCGACGTTTTATAAAAATATCTAGGGAATTTCAAAGTTAACCCTGGATAAGTATTTCGGCTACTTCTTTCGGCTCCCAGGCAGGTTCAGCAGTTGTGCATCGGGACCTAAGGCTGAAAATTTTCTTGTGACCAACTACCCTCCTGTCATGCTTTCATACTTCTATTGAAGTATTATAGAAAATTTGGTTAACTTACCATCGAGATAAAAGCACGGTGTCACAAAGAGCTCCCTCTAGATATCCATTCAACACTTGGGCCAGTTTTTGTGCCGCGAAACTTGCAGATTGCAGATGAAGATTTGCAGAGCCATAGTCAATTCAAGACTGAAACAATAGTGAGACATCTAAAGAAGAAGTAACTTCGAAGTAACTTGCCGTCAACATTGGTTTATTTCGTAAATATTATGGTTTACAGAAATCCCAGGACCGGAAGTGAGGAATACAAGCCCAGCCATAAAGAAAGAAGACTTTAAATATTCAACTCCCATCGAAGGTCCAGACAATCAGTTCGGTTCCGCCGAAAGATCTGATGATGAAGATGAAAAGGAAACATTACAAGACTCTACCGAAAAGGTATCAAAAACGCCCAATGGTGCTAACAGTACTAAGAACAGAACAGTAATGTATCCTTTATCCAACTCTCTGAATAATAAACAAAAGTTTAGTAATAAAGTTAGTAAAATAATAAACAACTTAGAATTAGACATAGACGCAAGTGTCAATATTAATAATTGTTGCAAAATACGTGCTTCTTTCATGATATTTATCTTTATGGTAGTTATTTTACATAGATATTAAGTCTGTTGAATGTTTACAAATATGATATTTAATTATTTAAAGTCTATCATCGATAAAATTAACTACAATATTATACAAAAGCCTAAATATTCAATTTAACTGTGTTATTAAATGTGCCGTTACATTTCATAATAACTCATCGGTTTTTAGGCCTCAATGTACTGCCGAGCCTGCTGGTTCAAATAAGGCCTTATTTATTTAGAAAAATCGCAATTCAATAATGTAATAAATATTTAAACAATCCAATGCAATGAAATAATCCTCTCTATCTCATAAATTGTATAATGGAATGACAAACATACATCATGATATATTAAAAGGTGATTAATATAAGTCCATTACATATATGCAACAGTGTTTCAATGAAGTTTGTTACGCCAGATTATCGTGTATAATGGGCCGCAGAGTGCTTTTCATATAACTAATTAATTGAACATTTTGAAATTGGCTGAAAATTGTTATTGATGTGAGAGTTCCGCAGGGCCGAAAATTAATTTCCTATGAGGCGTCACATTATGGAGCACCATCATACACCTGTTTAGTATATTAAATGGTCGACTTATTTGTTCCTGATAATGAACCAGAGCTGAGCTAATAAGATTTTACAGCCATTTTCATTGATATCATAAGAAGTAATAAAATACATACCTACATTATACTTCATATTCTTTATTGCACAGATAATATAAAGTTACAGTTAAAGTTATACTTGCACAGCATAGAAAACTCAATCAATCAATCAATCAATCAAATGTCTCTATTATTGTAGATATTTACATATACTTAGCAATCGTCATTTTTGCCACTTCTCTACATTGGATCACTGTGGGAGAGGAAGGGCGTAGAAACTCTAAAAGATTGATTTTTAGATCTCTTTTAAAAATCGCTTGTGCTTAACTAATACAAATATTACATTATTAATTATTATAATTAATAATCAGGAATAAATAATTACAAAAATATTAACAGCAAGGACTGTGTTGAGCCAGATTAACCATCTATATAACGAAACTATCTGCATGATTACATAGATAAATCAAAAACTTCAAGTTCAAGCCCTATTCCTTCCTCCCTGGTGGGGATGCAAATGAAGTCTATTTACATGAAAAGTCCTCATCAAAACTTTTGATGTACGGAACCACAAACCAAAACTTCATATGTGTATATATTTTTTGATTTTTTTGTTTTTTTTTAAAAGCGCTAAATCAATTTTGTTTTATTTTATATTGGTCCCATATAAAAAAATATGATTTAAAAGTACCTCTAAAGTATGACCTACCAATCAAACCACGAATCATCAAAATCGGTACATAATCGACGGAGTAAGCGCGTAACTTTTTGAAGTCGGTTGAAAAGGAATGTAATCAACGCGTTGATTTTAGTTAAGTGATTGATAACAGAGTAATATTTTGAAAGATTTTAAATAAAATAGATATTTTTTAAATATTACACCATCGGTTCCGCCACATATATGCCGCTACAAAGAACTTCGTTCTAGTAATATCGTTAACAATCAGAATTATTTCAATTAATTAATTCTGTTACAACATTGGTATCTTGGAGTGTTGTCGGTACATTCCAAGATACCAATGCCACAAGGATCTAATTTTCTAGAATTGCTTCGTAAAGAAATTGGTTTTGAGCGAGAAAAGTTTTTCCGTACCTGTTGTTATGAGGCGGTGTACTTATTTGTGTGCGCCGTTTCGAATTTATCTCAAGTTGGTACCTACACTTGGTACGTAAAGTGTTTGAAACATGTTGAGTTGGAACGCCAAGCCCGGTTGTGGTTTGTTGGAAGTTTCCGTGGGGTGTTGCGGATTACTGGGGGCGTCTTCGCTCATCTTCATTATGCCGATGCCGGAACAACTTTGCTATTTTCACACCCGCTTCGTCGCGCCCGCGTGTTGCGTTGCCTTGTATGTAAATGAGCGTCGCTTAGTTTGTAAAAGAAACAAATTGGGCAGAGATATAACACTTTGATAATGGTAAGATGTGAGGGACTTTAATTAGGAAACACTGCGAGATCGGCACGACATCGTCTCGTTCGTATGCCATACACCCGATGAACTTTTAAATGCATGCCTAAAAATTTCTTTGTACTATCCCTTGATATAAATTATAGGTGCATTGAGCACAAGCACAATAAATTTATTGGAAGTCACCACCTCACGTTTGCAATACATTCAGTACAATTCAACAGTACGGTTAATTATTAAAACGAGCCTGAATCGTCGGCAGTAAATTATAGGAGAGTTTTTTTCGGAACTTTTCGACAGAGCATCCAATATTCTGTTTATTTATGAGCTTTGGCCAGCGCTCGTTGTCAGTCTATGGCGGTCCGGTTTGGTCGACAATATTTTCACATTAATGTTGACTGTTATTTCAATAAAGATTTGGGCACATACATATATATACGAGTGTCATGAAAGTCGTTGTTTTGTTACCTGTCGGCTCAGTTTTATTTGAGAATTCTAATAAATTTTGATCACTGAAAATGCTCCAAAACTATGTGGCTTCAATAAGTATATTATGTTACACATACGTTTTCCGTAAAGGTGGTGAGTTCATTCTAACATTAGAAATAGAAATAATAGTAGAGTGGCTATTCCCCATCAAAGTGACCCTTTCTTCCAGAGACAATGCGGAACCCCGGGGCGGGTAACGAGAAAATAATCAATCTTTCCGTTCCACTCTGAAGCAATCAACAGTCTGTTATTGCGTCCATCCAATCCGATAAAAGAGCCGATACATCAAAGACGTCTGTGGTTCAATTACTTGCCAATGTGCTATCTGTTAGAGGCAGTGAATCAAAATTGAAAATAGTGGATTGCACGACGTTGAAGTATGCCTGTCATCAGCAGCCGATGCAAGTGGATACAAGGCATGTCACTTTAAATTGACCCGTGCCTCCCGTAGGTCGTGACATTTGTTTGCTGCTACAACAGGGCAAATATGTATAAAACTTATACAATATACATGCAGGCACAGGTATAAATTCTACGTGATATTTACTGACTTACAGACCGCTTTCAGTAAATAAAAGAAATCTTTTACTAATTATAGCACTGTAGGTAACTATCTGATATCCTCATTTCATCAGAAATCAATCTGAGTTAGGAGTATGAGAATAATATGTAGGGCTGTATAAAGATACAGCTTGCTCTCTGCATTATTTCTTTTGCCAGAATAGCAACTTATTCTATAGGTAGCTATAGGCTTGCTTAATTCCGTAGGTGTCGTACGCCGGGACACGTTGATTAAATTACTTGTTAAAAGCGTCTAGTGCTCCAGGCTACATGCTCTCAAAGGAAGGGAACTGGCATCAACTGCGATCAGGCAAGAGACATATAGCGATACTATACAAACACATTATGCAATCTAGTCACAATTTTGCTTTGTTGAAATGCGCAGAAGTGATATTACGATTCACGATTGATAACGTGCAGTTAAATCAAGTCAATAATTAATTCGAGATGCGGTATTCTATTGATGATAGTGTGATTTGGCGGTTGTCCTTACTTTTATTTATGAAATATTATTCACGAAAAATGAATAATTTTATTGACACATTTTACAGATTTACTTGTAAAGCTTGGCTCTCTGCAACGAGGAACTTTATTGAGTGTCTCTACCAATATGTAATAAGCATTTTTAGGGTTCCGTACCCGAAAGATTCCAAACGGGACCCTATTACTAAGACTTCGCTGTCCGTCCGTCCGTCCGTCCGTCCGTCTGTCACCAGGCTGTATCTCAAGAACCTAGCTAGCTAGAGAGTTGAAATTTTCACAGATTATTTATTTCTGTTGCCGCTATAACAACAAATACTAAAAAACAGGATAAAATGAATATTTAAGGGGGCTCCCATACAACAATACCACATACAAACTTATGGATGCACCTGGTTACGTACATGGAGTGTGAAAGTGACCGCACCAATAACTTTGTAAACAATATTTTGCTGTGTAAAATCCAAACTATTCACTCCACACCATCGCTTCCATTGAACGGTGGTACGGAACCCTTCGTGCGCGATTTAGACTCGCACTTGACCGGTTTTTATATATATTTACCTCGCTTTTTACGCTGCAAACAATTTAATATCAATTTGCGGCTTTCTTGGCCGAGTGCTACATACGAATGGCTCTATTAGTACCAGCCAAATTAACCAATTTGTTACTTGTCTACTTTATATGGCCATTGTGCGAGATTTCTTAGTGAATAGAAAAAAATAATTAGGGCGATTTGTGAACGTAGGCACGAAAATTATTTGATTGGGCACTATTAGGCACATTACTTCATCCATAATGGACAATCCAATCAGGAATTATTATTTGGTTAATTTGCGGTGATGTATTTTCCATGTTCGTACAATACCAATATTGAGGCAGAAAAATATCGTATCAGAAGAAAACAATATTCTTTTATTCGTTGTATGGTCCATACAAATAAAGACTTACTAGGTACTACTCATTCTTCTCACTTATACTCCTGTTATAATCGAATGCTAATTCGTTGTAATAGCACTTCCCGCCGCAAGTATTTCTAGCACCGTCTGATCGATTGCAGCTAATCCTAAGCAAGACTCAAGCCAAATGGCAAGTCAACAGCCAAGCTCTCAGGGTAGCAAGCTCCGTTTATCGAATTCGAACTAATGTGTTAAACAGAGCGCAATACTACCCGAATCTGGGTTCCAGCGCAGTTTAAAGGACTGCTATGACGTTCTTGCATTTATGATACGACTCAAATGTGGCCGACCAATCCATCCTGACTTTGCAAATCAATCAATCAATCAATCAATCAATCAAATCTATTTATTACTATATATATTTACATATACTTAGCAGTCGTCATTTTTTGCCACTTCTCTTCATTGGACCACTGTGGAAGAAGAGGGCGTAGAATCTCTCACAGATTGATTTTTGCTTAACTAATACAAATATAACATTATAAATTATGATAATTAATAAGCAGCAATAAATAATCGACAAAATTATTAACAGCAAGGTCTGTGTTGAGCCAGATTAACCCCATACGGTCCCGTCATTTTAGTAATCTTGAACATTGTAATATCCCTTTTTCGACGAAGTCACTTAAACATGGTTTTTAAATTGCTCAAAAGACAATTTCAAGATTTCCAGAGGTGTCTTGTTGTAGTAGAGAATGCACTGAAATACAAGATAGATCGCGCGATCAAACCGTTTTCATTTGCAAAGCCTGCAGCGAAGTCGGCTATATGCGGAAACACCGCTGCCGCAGTTTAGCCGAATCGGACAGCTGTTGCTAATTCGGAACATTAGTTACCGATTTCACTCACCCATACGAAGTTCTCGAATGAAAATTGGTACCGAGTACGTTTATTAGTCCACAACATTATCCCCGTTCTAGAGCTGTGAAAGTAGAGTGAAAGTTTAAAGCTATAGCATAGTCCAAAGAGAACATGCCTCAGAATTTAGATTGCGCAAACAGTTAAGCACATCTCTGGTGAGAGCCTCAACGTGTACACCATGTCGATGTCATAGATTTAGATAAAATACAGCAATAGACATCAGAGGCCCTATTCCGGTAGACAATAACCGTTCAGTGATAATGAGGCGACGACCACGGCCAGCTTTAGGTATCCATTATCTTTTCCCGTAATCCGTTTTTTCTATTTGATGGATAACCAATTTATTTGAGATTCATATTCAGATTCAGATATTTTTTTATTGAAATATGTAAATTATCTTATTCAATGTCAAAATCATACTTAACTTGCAGTTTTTTCATCTAAGTATTCCTTAATACTATAATAGGACTTTCTTATCAGCTCATTTTTAACATAGTTTTTGAACCTCTCTTCAGGAAGGATCAATGATTCCTGTGGTATTTTACTATAGAAGCGAATAATTCCCCCATTCGCAATAATTGCCCCATGAATGATGTGCCTACTTTACTTAGTCTAAATAAAGTATGTATAGTAAAGTAAGTATGATTAGTAATTAATAACCGTCAATCAAACTCTCAAGACGAAATCCTTTTTGAGACATCGCGATTTTGCGCCTCATGCCATGGCAATAAAATTCAAAACCTATAACGAGAAAATGTCTTGCCGGCAAGACGTGGGTCGGTGTGAGGTTAAACACTAAATTACTGAAAAAAGGATTATCCCAACGCCAAGTAGTGATTGCCTGAAGTTGGCCATCGTCAAAAGGGAAGGACGGCTTCAAGGGTTTTTTGGTCTATAAGCCTGTGAGATTATTTATGTCAGCTTAGTAGAATCGGAGACCAGCCTTCCAGGCACCTTTTGACGGCTTTTCATCTCCAAAAAAGGAGGTGACGGAGTCAGAAAACAATTTCCCGCTCGTTGCGATGCGGCTGTAATTCGATTAGTGTCAGGTCGACGGAACGTGCTATACCGTCGAAGAGGAGAAGGATCCACGTGACACTGCTGCACTCTAGTCATCGCAATGTAAGCATGTTGTTTAGCTGATGCCACATCGGTACAACTGGCTCAAATTATGGTAGTGTTAAAACGCCCGCAGTTAAAAGTGATTACATAAATTCCTGTGTTTTGTTTTGTATTTATTGACGTTTGATATACTTGCAAAACAATGAAAAGCATCAATTCATCGCATCAACAATTAAGATTGAATTGTGATATGGCCATCGAGCCAGTCAGAGTTTATTTAAAGAAACTTCCCGCTGCAATAAACGCTGACAGTGTCTAAAATTTTATGAAATTGCAACCGCGCAACTTCTAACTTTTACAATTTACACGCCCGTGCCCGTTTTCGCCGTTTTCATATGGTATTCCACCAAAATCTACAGGGCTACCGGCGATACTCACCTTAGTTTCCAGCCGTTAAAGGCTAACCAACTATTCACGTGCTGGTGGATTCCAATAACAATTCTTTTTGGTCACGTCATAGTGTGAGCTATGCAGTTGCTATTCAGTTTAGTTGGTTATACCCCGTACATTCATATGACAAGCACGTGTCGTCATTTGACACGACTATCAACGGATAAACTTTGACAAAAAAATACTTAGTTGAAAAATGTATCACACATTTAGCAGTCTGTTTGTAAACATGACATGTTAGTTAGAGCGAGTATTTGCAAGCAACAACAGAATTAAAACTACAGAATCACGTCTAAACTTTTAATCTATAGCAAGTGAATGTAGCCTATTAACGTCCTCAAAGAGGGGCCTAGGACCTTTACACAAATTCTAGTAAAATGGAGCCACACTCGACCATTCTCCAAACTTTGAACTAATACCATCGAAAAATTGCTACTTCTGAAGTGTGGCACCGCGTATCATTTCGATACGTCAATCATCGGTAATTTCCTCCTATCCATTTAATCTGGAGTGTCACAGAGACACGAAAAAGTAAAGCCAACTGCCAATCGTGCTAGGCGGATGCGACAAATTATGTATATACGTATTATGATCGATTTTGTAAGCGGTAAGTGCATATCATTTTGAAATAATAGATTAAATTATAATAGATCCAGATGGTCACGAGGAATTCTCTGTGGTCTAGTGGTTTCACGCCCGCTTCTGACGTAGAGGCTGCGAGTTCCAAGCCTGTGCTGACCTTCGAAAACTGCGTGAGAAACCTTCAAAAGCTGCAGCGATAGGCTGGCTCCCTGTCACGCAAAATGTAGTATTGAATAAATGGCTAAATGTGGGTACAACTGTGCCTCTGCCACCCCGTATGGAAAAAGGCGTGACGCTATGTTATGATGTTGTTAGATCCTGGTTTACAATTCCGGTCGAGGAGAAAATAATACTCCGGTCTTGGATGTTTACTATATAAGCATTCTGATTCTCGTGTTCTTATCAAAGGGCAACTCAATGTGGGGCGACAAACATTATTGCATCAGAATCATTATATCGAGGGTCTAGGTTGGGATTTTCAGTACAGACTTGCAGGATTTGACCAGTGACACCTCTATCTGAACAGACAGACCTACTCGTATGTATCTCCTAAGAGCATGCAAACGTTACTCTGATTGGCAGTTGGATTTCCTGCCTTGAATAGCAGCAATTCGCAGACAAGTAACAATGTCTATGTACTGCTGCTACCCTCGTTATTTTTGCACATACTTACTGCTCTCACTATCGCGGTCACCGAATGCTATAAAAGTCCACAATGAAAAACTCTTAGTAACGCGAATGCGTTCTTGGATCGCCTGTTATATTGATTGATCGACTGTTCTATGAGCGGAACTCCTATACAATTCGCATTTCCATTGCAGGCATCACTCTTTGTGTCAATGCGAGTACTTTCACAGGTTAGATAGTGTCATATTAGAGCGTTTTTGCAACCTTAGAAAAAATAGCAAGGAGCGAGCGAGACAGAAGATAGTTCTTTTCGCTTGCTCCTTAAGTTCACTGCTATACCGTTCGATTTCAATGCATTAAGTACCTGCAAATAGACACGACTTCTAAAGCATTTCTATTTTTCCCATACAAAATTATAGTGTCCAAAAGATAGTATAATGCGCGGCGTATGAGTTGAGCCAAAATGGCGGCGTCTGTGCAGACAAAAATGACTGTTTTAGATACATTTCACCCTGCGCAGACGCCGCCATTTTGGCTCAACTTATATGCCGGTTATTGTACCCTTCTTTCGGATACCGTCCGCGAGTTAAATATAATTGCATTCCAGCGGGGTGCTCAGATAATGTGCCCGCTTATGCCTTCTGCAGTCAAGAATGCTGCGGATTGAATTTTCGGCATGATAGGAACGT
The DNA here is from genome assembly GCA_949825045.1 of Argyresthia goedartella. Taxonomy (NCBI): domain Eukaryota; kingdom Metazoa; phylum Arthropoda; class Insecta; order Lepidoptera; family Argyresthiidae; genus Argyresthia; species Argyresthia goedartella. Next base: position 23,213,701 of record OX463810.1, read on the forward strand.
CGATCTTATAAAATCTTTATACAGAGGACGATGTGACACATTGTGAGCACGCTATTAGCATGCGGAGAAACAAATCCAATCTGTCAAACATGCGGGAGCATGGCATGGCGGTAACAAGACAGCCTGCAGATTATGGAACTCATTTGATAAGTATAGTGTTTTAGTTCTTTTCGTACATTTTAGGGAATTTGGCAGCTACCTACGTATCTTCTCATTTTGATATCGTCAAATTCACCTCAATCACATTGTTGTCAATCTTCCACGTTTGCTGTCAACCAAAAGAGAGTCATATGATAGAAATGTCTAAAAAAGTTATTATAGATCGAGTATTGGATGTTAAACAGATCGAGAATGTTAAAAAGGGACCATCCCTTGTGATAGTAAAAAGTAATCTTCGTTTTCTGATTAAACTATTTACGTCCGATCTTTGGGAAGCACAATCGGCAGGCAAGCTGCAACTTTGCGGTGTGCCTCTCATTCGTTCGCAACCTGCGACGTGGAGACGATGCTGGCGCATGTGAAACTAGCACAAACTGAAACAGATAGGTAAAATGCGACAGTTGTGCTCTGACGGGCTTACATGGGAATCTATTTCAAAGTGTCTCGACGAAATTGAATGATGAGCAAAATTTGTTGTGAAATAAAGCTATACTACATTGAATTTGATTTGAAACTTATCTTATTTTCAGGTCAATTACAACAAGTGTGTAGATTTGTCCAGATTTATATTTTATCAAAAGTACACATGGCTCACTAACTCCCAGTTTCTGAAAGAGTGGTCAAATGTGGAAAAACGAAGATTGAATCAAAATAGCGATAGCTATTGATTGGCTTAAATAATGTTGAACAGTAGTTTAACAAGATGTCACGGGCTTTAGGTATTCATATGTACAATTTTACTACTCTTCTAAGTGATTCGTTTGTCCGAAAATCCAATTTAAGTTTTTGTATTTCCAATACGTATGCAAAGAGCTGCCATATCATTAGCTGCTTTCCAAAATCGATTGTAGGCAGTTTCGTCGTTCAATAGAAGTTAATTTTATTTTGATATTGATGAAAATAACCAATAATAAAGGTCTAAAGAAAGTACACACACATACACATACACACACTCAGGCACACACACGCACACACGCAAGCACGCACGCACACCCGCACACACGCACATACACACACAAACACACACACACCCATACATACACACAAACACACACACACACACACATTTAGTATATTATTTATTTCATCCAGGTGTAGAGCTGCTGCTGCCGCGGAGGCGCTGGGTTTTTTCATAATAGCGTAGAAGTCATCTGTAAGCGCCTCCGCAAACATCCCAGAGGCACTGCAAAACCGCGGCAGCCGCAGCTGAACACTGGCATCGTTTTTATATTGAATCGCAGGGCGCTGCACATCTGCGTAAAGTCGACCCAAAGCCTGCAAATGCAAAACGACTGACAGAATGCTTTAAAAAGAGTAATTTTGACTGGTTTCATACAATTTGCTGACCTTCGGGCCAACATGTTACTGCGGACAGCAAGTAACTCTATGTCCACCTTATCCCTTATTTGAATTTTTATCCCTACACAAAGATGTACTGCAGAGCGAGACTTCAGGCATATTATGGTAAGTTTTCAGGCTTGCCGAAATGACCATGGATTACCAAAGATTTGGTAAATCATGTGGTCATAACCATGTCTCTCAAAGGGCAATAATATCGGCAGTTTTGCATAGTCGTCGCCCATGCTCTGTGATCACACCTTTAGAATTAAAGGTTGAGATTATGATGGTCACACCTTTGTTTACATCTTTGGCCTGAAATTAAAAATTCCACGGCACCTTTGAGTTAAGTTGTCCACCACTTTTAAGTAATTGTAACATTTTTGGCATACCTACGTTCTGCCATTTTGAAAAACCTTGATTTTTGCGGCCAGAGAAAAAACTGGTGTTTTTTTTTATTTTCTTTGAAAGTGTCTATGGAGATAAACAGCATATATTTTTTGTAGATTTTTTACTCTCTTACTTTAAAAGTCTAAGTTTTAAATTAAGAACAAATATGTATTCTGAGTTTGTTGCTCACTAGGAGCTCACCTTTTACACCACTTATCTAATAAGTGGGATACCCTAGGGGATTGGTTAGATTTTTATTTATTGTGTATTTATCTTCTGTCTATTTCTGTCCTATAATCTGTCCTGTTGTAACCCCTTAAATAAATAAATAAATAAATAAACACACATTTTTCCACTTTGGAAGGGTCTGTCTCTTTAACGGTTTACTTTGGGAATAAATAATTTCAGGAACCTCAACGTCATTTTTAAAGACCTATCTACAAACACCCCACACATATAGGTTTGATGAAAAAAAAATATTTTTGGTTTCAGTTCCATGTATGGGGAGCCCCCTTTAATTATTTTAATTTTTAAATTTTACCAAGTTTCAACTGTGTAGTCCTTATTGTTTCTGGATAAAGTTGCTGTGACATACCGACGGACGGACGGAGTAACGGACAGACAGACTTGACGAAGCTATAAGGGTTCTTTGTTTCTCTACGGAACCCTAAAAACGAAAGTATAATATAATAATAATACGGATCTCAGATGCAGTCGCGGCTAGCTACCCTGGATAGAGGTGTCCCACAAGGATCCATACTTGGGCCGCTTCTTTTTATAATATACAGTGCGGATATCACTAGTTGCATTATTAACAGTAATTATCACTTATATGCTGATGATCTACAAATTTATATCTCGGTAGACAGCGATCCCCGAATAGGAGTGGAAGCTTTAAATGAGGATCTGGGCCGTATATCGCAATGGTCGTCCAATAACACTTTAGTGCTCAACCCAAACAAGTCGAAGTGTATGATACTGGGCTCAAAAAATCAAATACAGGCAATAGCAGCGCATGAACCACAAGTCCTGGTGAATGGAATTGCCATAACACGGGTCCGCGAGGCTCGCAACCTAGGTCTTCTCATCGATGACAAACTACGATTTGAAGGGCATGTCCTCGAGATAGTAAGGAACTGTTTCTATAGGCTTAAAGTTCTCTATAGAATCCGGGATCTTCTCAGCGTTGAACTGCGAAAACAGTTGAGTAAAGCTTTAGTTCTATCTAAGTTAAACTACTGCATCACGGTATATGGATCGTGTATGTTTGGAAAAACCCAAAAACTCATAAAAAGAGTACAAAATGCCTGTGCCCGGTTCTGCTTCGTGATTCCTCCTCGAACACATGTCACTCCATTTCTTAACGAGGCAAACCTTTTAAAAATGAAAGCTAGACAAGACCTGCATTTTTCTACGTTACTATTTGAGGTTATACGGACTAGGAGACCCTCATATCTATACGATAAACTTACCTGGCGTCTGTCCCAGCGTGTTGCACCTTTCCTCTCAATGCCCCGTCACAAAGGTGCAGCTTTCCGTGGTAGTTTCAAATACCGTGCTACCAAATACTGGAACAACATCCCACCTCCACTGTTGTCTCTGGTTAGTAAGGCTGGTTTTAGAGGTGCCTACCGGAAATACCTAACAATGCAGCAAAAGGCCGAGGAAACAGCACGCTCCTAACATACAGTACTGATTTTTATTGTGTTTTTGTATTTTTGTTTTTTTAATTTATTTATTCTGCTACCCACCTTATTTTCACATCACTTACTTCCCAATTTAAAATATTTTGTGTAGTAATGACTATTTAATTTGTGTTACTAATTCTCAATTTTTAAATTTCCCAATTAAAATATCCCAATAATCATAATACTGACATCCCATCTAATTTTTTTTTTTTATATCACTCTTTATGCAATTTCAATTTCAATGTAATTATTTGTTATATTTTATTATGTTTCCATTTTGGTCATAAATGGAATTTTATATTAATAATTAATACTAATGTATATTTTAATGTGTACTCGTGCATACTGTTGTCTCGTCCGTATTTGGCCCTGGCAGAATACCAGCGTCACAGATTCGTCTGTGACATTGCTGAGTCAGGGCCATTTCATTGTCGCGGTACATTCACAATACCACATAGTGAAAATGATTATTTATTTGTAAATTGTTTTGTGTTATGTTCTTCCAGGTTTTATTCTATTTTGTATTTCTTTTTATTATGTGTCTGTGTGTGTACCTTTTCAGTGAATAAATGAAAAAAAAAAATAAAATAAAAAAAAAAAAAAAAAAAAAAACCTTGGGCACCATTTACACACATTGATCTAGCCCTAAACTAGGATTCCCTGTATCTTGGGTACTAGACAACGATATACATACTTGTATAGATAAATATAATACTTAGATAGATAAACAACCATGACTAGGGTACAAACATCCGTTCTCATCAAACAAATAATTGCCCCCACCGGGACTCGAACCCGGGACCCTTGGCTTCGTAGGCAGCGTCACTGCCGACTCGGCCATTCGGGTCCTCGAAATATGTAGTTACGAATTCCTTAAAGATATACTTTACGCGGAAATCTGAGTTCAAAGTGCGAAAAAAGGCAACATTAAAGACGTGCAACGATATTTACAGTGCCAGCCCAAGGGGCAGCCGACCCGAGATTTTGTGGGGGGCGCCGCGCGCGCCAGATTAACTTGCTGCACCAGTTGAACAGTCAGTACACGCAGTGATCACTTTTTATTAAACTTGCATTACCATTTCGGAGGCGGCTATTTCCGCGCTTCATTACAGGCAGTATTGGCTATCGTTGGATGGATCGTGAAATTCAGGGACAGCTTGCGCAACCCTTTATAACAGAACTTGTTATCAGTATCTCATTGCACGTCTATACATATATGTATAACGCTGGTCCTCTTAAAATACCTTGTAAATACTTCGACTTGAAAGCCTTGTTTAGTGGCAGCTAACACCACCCCTCATAAAAAAGCTTGTTGATTACTGTTAACGTTTATAACACTCACCCGGGGCTCCAACAAGATTAAGGCTGGCTCTATTTGTCATTTATTAAAACATTCAAAACAAACAAACAAAAACAATCCTAATCTAAGATTAACGAAACTATTTGCACATAGTTTTTATGACAAAATATATCGATGAATATGGTGCCTTTTTCCACTTTTGTCTCATTCTCGCACAGTAGGTATATGTTTTTGGGAAATTAATAGCCACACGTTTGCTTGTAATGATACTCTATCGATTGGCACCGGTTTTATCTTATCCGCGAAAAGCCAAAAATGTTACATGCTCTTTGAATTCCTTTTTAATGAATAATAAAATGTTGTGGCCCGTAACCATAACAGAAACGACTTTGTGACCCTTACCAAAAAAAGGTTGAGTAAGGCTTCCATAGATGGTACAGATCTCTAGAAGATCCTAAATTTTGTATGTACAGAACTTGAAATACCTACTATAAAAAAAAGTATCAAAAACACCCATAAACCGGATCTACCGAAGAGCGCCATCTTTGCACAAAGATTTTAACTAGATGCAAGGAGGCGTATTGAAAAGAGTATACACAACAAGTTTGGTTGATTCCATGCCCCGAAGTCAGATGGCGCTGTCGGTAATACACTAGCGACATCTAACTTTGTCAACCATAACCAGATGTTATTAAAGGTCGGGGTAACAGGGTAGCGGCGTAAAGGGATACCTAGCTCCGTAGATGGTGTAAGTATTGCCGCGAACTAGCTTACGAGAGAGACGTGTTTATTCTACAGAAGTTTCTCAGATGGAGCTTAATACAAGAGAGCCTCTCTCTGCGTACCATCGTCGGCGCTCCCCGCTACGTGAGGAACGCGACAATCCAGAGGGACCTAAGATGGGAAACCGTGGACCAGTTTGTCCAGAGGCTGGCGAAGGGCATGTTCGCGCGTGCGGATACATCACATCTTCCGCACATCGCCGAACTGGCGCCGCACCACGCGCGCCCGCCCGACCGCCGCCGCCTGCCACGCGACCTGGTTGCCTAGCCGGCGATCACCCACTGCATACCAGCGCCACACTAAGACCACCGCCCGCAGGGGCCATCCGATGACCTGTCCACAGGAGTGGACAGAAGCGATTCTTCGGGAAGAGGTCCGTCGACCTGACCCCGACTCCCCACGCCCCAGAAGGGGTGCGTGAGATGATTATGAAGAAGAAGCTTAATACAATACCTGACTACGAAACATTACATACCATAACATTAACATACCGACACATACATTGCTTCTGGCACCACACAAGGATACCATGTGTCGTTTGAAGCAGAAACAGCGACGTCACAAACATGTAAACATCCGATACCTGGGGATTTCCTCTTCTTCCTCCCCAGCCGGGATTCAAACCTGGTACATCGCGCTTGGGAAGCACAGCCTCAATCACAACATCGACCTCGATCAACATTGGATATAAATACGTTATTATTTCTAGTTCTTGCCTGAATATAACATTGTTCATCTTTTTTAGGGTTCCGTACCCGAAGGGTTCCAAACGGGACCCTATTACTAAGACTCCGCTGTCCGTCCGTCCGTCCGTCCGTCCGTCTGTCACCAGGCTGTATCTCAAGAACCTAGCTAGCTAGAGAGTAGAAATTTTCACAGATTATGTATTTATGTTGCCGCTATAACAACAAATACTAAAAAACAGGATAAAAGAAATATTTAAGGGGGCTCCCATACAACAATTATTTCAATACCACATACAAACTTATGGATGCACCTGGTTACGTACATGGAGTGTGAAAGTAACCGCACCAATAACTTTGTAAACAATATTTTGCTGCGTAAAATCCAAACTATTCACTCCACACCATCGTTTCCATTGAACGGTGGTACGGAACCCTTCGTGCGCGATTTAGACTGGCACTTGACCGGTTTTTTAATATCTCTACAACACAATTTTATTAAGTATAACATTGAAGAAACATTCATATCTCCGATACTGCGGCGATAGGCTAGCCCCCTGTCACACAAAATGTAGCAGATGTAGTTCCCTACTACATATTCTACAAATTTTGTAAAACATGGGATGACAGTAAAATAGTTCTAATACTCTGACTGTAATTTTCGCAAACCACAAAGCCGGCGTTCTGATTGCCGCCCCTAAATCTCTAGAAGTCATGAATTACGATGGTAAATACTTTTTCACCGGCTTCCACGCGTGTGGTCCTCTATAGGTGCAAGCGGCTCTGATACTTACGGCAAAGCGTTTGTTATTTAATGTGGTTCCCTTGTTGACCTTGCCAGATCAAAGTTTGCAATCGCGCTACTGTTTCGGGTAATGTATAGTATACCCTCAATTACATATTTGTTCACATAACTAATAATACCACACAACAAAATTCGCAACAATCGCTGCAACTGCATAATGTCTTACGTCCCGAATGGCCGAGTCGGCTGTGACCCTGCCTACGAAGCCAAGGGTCCCGGGTTCGAGTCCCGGTGGGGGCAAATATTTGTTGTACCTTAGTCATGGTTGTTTACCTATCTAAGTAAAATATTTATCTGTATAAGTATGTGTATCGTTGTCTAGTACCCAAGATACAGGCAATCCTAGTTTGGGGCTAGATAAATGTGTGTAAATAGTGTCGAAGGTATTATTATTATTACTATTAAAATCACAATTAGTGAAATATGTAGGTAGGTGACTACATCTACACAAGTAAATCTCAAAGCAAGCTTTTGTATCATAATCAATTGTTTGATGTAATTAATTGATGGGTTTGATGTCATTTAAAGTTTATTATCTTCTGTTTAGAGCAATTAATTAAAAGCATTTGACGACCCGAATGGCCGAGTCGGCAGTGACCCTGCTTACGAAACCATGGGTCCCGGGTTCGAGTCCCGGTGGGGGCAAATATTTGTTTGATGAGAACGGATGTTTGTACCCTAGTCATGGTTGTTTATCTATCTAAGTATAATATTTATCTATATAAGTATGTGTATCGTTGTCTAGTACCCAAGATACAGGGAATCCTAGTTTGGGGCTAGATCAATGTGTGTCGATAGTGTCCAAGGTATTATTATTTATTATCATTTTTTTAAACGTTTTTTTACTTTTAATTTATTAATGCACCAGTACAAGTTCAAGAATCAATGTGAGCAAGATGGGTCGATGTGGACTCGCGCAGCGCTATGTTAAAGGTAACACAGGGCGTATGCGAGTGTGCTGGAGATGGGTAGGACGTCACCCCTTCCGCGACTTCCCCTTTCCCTTATGGCCATCCCATTCTGACGCGAACATGTAAACATGTTAGAAATATAGTATGTTGTTAACAAAAGTAACTTCACCAGGCCCTGATTACAGATGTAATCAGCTGACATCAACACGACTGTGTGTTAGTAAAACCATGCGTGGGCTTGATTGTTTATAATTTGTTGATATCGAAGTTGTCTTCTGACAAATTGACAACGATCTGTATCGCCGAGATAGACATTAATAAGCGACAAACTTCTCATAAGATTGGTACCTAATGATGAAAAAAAATTCTCACTCTGGCTCTTATGATCGGTAAAAGTTTTAAATGTATCGTAAATAATGACAACTGGTTTAACCTGGCGGGTGCCTTCGAAGCCGAGACGGGGTTGGGTTCAGATCCCGATTGGGCAAATACTTGTGTGATGAGCCTGATTATTTCTTTCTTAGTCTTGAATGTTTTCTATGTATTTACATATATCATCGTCTAGTACCCATAACACAAGCCTTGTAGATCTTAGTATGGGCCTAGTTCAATTTGTGTAAGATTGTCCTCTAATATTTATTTATTTTTATTGGTATAGTTTTCATAAACATACATATTTATTTACAGACACGTACGTTGCTTTTCTATCACCCTTCACTAGTAAATTATGTGTTGTGGGAACCAGAAACAGTGACGTCACACACATATAAAATTCCACGACCTGGTTTTGGCCATCTGGCTGGGGAGACAGAGCCTCGGACCATAATGCCTTCAAGGTTCTCGGTTGATGGCACGTATGGCCGATGGGCAAATACTTGTTTGATGAGAACGGATGTATGTACCCATGGTTGTTTATCTAAGTATAATATTTATCTATATAAGTATGTGTATCGTTGTCTAGTACCCAAGATACAGGGAATCAAAGACTATAGTCACTATTTACCTTCGCCCCCCCCCCCAAACCCCCTCAAACAACAAACATAAACATAAACATTTACATACAGGCACATACATTGCTTCTGGCCCCAAACTAGGATAACCTGTTCCTGGTTTTTTTTTTCTCCGCAGATGGGATTCGATCGCGCGACCTCTCGCTCGAGAGGCAGACCCTCGAACCCCAACGCTACAGAGGTCGGCAACAAGTTCAACCATTTTTGCGTCACAGAGACCAGCCCATCGTCGCTGTTCTTTAGGCTAGACTGCTTCCTCACGATGTTCGGGGTTCGATCCCCGGCTGGGGGTAGAGAAAAAAAACCCAGATCTTGGATGTTTATTCGGGTGTGACGTCGCTGTTTCTGGTTCCCACGACGCAGGGTAACCTAGTGTGGGGCCAGAAGCAATGCATGTGCCTGCATGTAAATCTTTATTTTTTTCGCGTCACGTCTTCTCCCACGTGAGACAACAGCGGCACAGTCATTTCCACGTTCAGCAAGTTATTTATTTTGCTTGACAGGTGGCTAGCCCATCAACTATTTAAATAAATCTAAAAACCGGCCAAGTGCGATTCAGTTTTGCACAGGAAAAAACGCAAAAAAATCGGGAATTTAAAAGGAGACCCCTTTATTGTTTTAATTGCATTTAATTCATTATTTGTTGCCGCAGCGAGTGTAGCGGCGACAGAAATACACATTCTGTGTAAATTTCAGCTCTCTATGGACGGACTGACGAACGGACGGACAGAGCGGAGGCTTAGTGATACGGTCCCGTTTAGCACGGGTACGGAAACCTAAATAGGAATTTTACCTCTGGGTTACAGACATTCTATCCATCTAGTAATGGACTGCGATGTCTTTGTCTCGGAGTGCAATGCGACAAGCCGACAACTGGAGCACCCTCGAGTCTTCATAACTTCGTTTCCGGAAAATCGAGATTCCGCTGAAATGTAAAACATTCATTTATCATATACACAAGGGACGAACGATCTAGGGATATATCTCACAGAAAATTGTAATTTTTAACCCTCTGAGGACCACATTTTGTTATATAAATTTAACCCAACGCTAAAAAGAGCATTCGATAAAATGATATGATCAACATTCGTTTACAACGACCGGATTAGCCAAGCGGTTAGTGACGCTGCCTACCCAAGCAGCATTTAAGCTGTAAAGAAGCTGTATATTAGATCTTTTTTAAACTAAGAGCTGTATTGAAGCTTACATTTAGGCTGTATAAAGGGTAAGAATGCTTATATACAGCCCTTATAAGGGCAAAAGGGCCACAAATTATACAGCCTTAGGCGTTACATGTGCTGTAAAATAGTGCAAAAGCTGTATTAGAGCTGTATTAGAGCTGTTATTCGGTATAAAAGGAAACCATTAGCTGTATTTCAGCTGTTTTTCGGTGTAAAAAGAAACCATAGCTGTATTAGAGCAGTCATTTGGTGTAAAAAGAAACCATAAGCTGTTATTTGGCATAAAAATAAACCATTATATTTATAAGAGCCGTATATTAGGTGTAAAAATAAACCAACACTCAGTTTTAGTTTTACAACGAGGTTGCGCCAGGAACTCCGAGCTGCTGATCATAAGGTAAGTAAGATAAAGATTGATGTTATAGTTTATATGTAATATGGAAACCATTTGTAAATAGTATCAAGTAAATATTATTATAGATTAGTTTATATGGTGAACTATACATCATTCTGCGTCAGTATTGACTTGCAGATTTATATTTATTGTATACCTATGTGAGATTTATGGCATAATTTTCACGCCCTAGCATAATAATTAAGAAACAGTAAAACTAAATATTAATTAGCGGGAAGTAGTATTTGATTTTGAGGTTAAAATAATACAATATATTTTAAGTAATAGATATGAGGGCAAAATCATAATTATTTGAGTTGGTAATTATGAAACGACTTGAGTTATTACCTAATATTGTCTAGTATTTATTATATTATCTTTTTAAATATATTTTCATACATTCGAAAATGGCGACAATTTGTTAAACAGCCTTAACGATATTTGAACACCATTATAGTCTAACTAGCTGTACTACGTTATAAGTAGAGTCTTTTATACAGCCTTTGGCTTTTAATCAGCTTTTTAATAGAATATTTTTACTCGTTAGGCTGTTTATTGGTTCATCATGCATAGCCTTGTAATTCTCTTTAGAGATGCTTAGAAGAAATTAAAAACCTTTAGCCGTTAATCAATATTTTAACTTGCCAAGCAGTTTATTATACGAAGGCAAAGAAGGCATTTCCTTTATTTTTCTCCTTCGGTGTGTCATCGTAGGTAGTCTTTCTAACGTTACTTGGAAGTGGTTAGCAAAAACTTCAGTTTTATTTTATATGGGTTTATGTGAACAAAAAAATATTGCGTTAGAGTGTATCATAATGAGTTTTAATATTTTTTTCAGATAACAATGCCATTTAAAATAATAGGGACGATAGAGAAAGGACAGAAACAACTTTGCATTATACCAAGTGCGTGGGAATCAAAAAATGTATTGAGATGGCCAAGAAAACGAATAGATGCCAAACTAGTGAAGGATAGAAACTCGAGACCCGCAAGTAATTGGTCTTATTCAAAATGCACCGTGAAAAGACCGTCAATAGGATCATACGAAGAAGCACTCACAGAATTAGATGTCATGGTGGAAAACAGTGACACTGAGGCCGAAGAAACAAGGGCAGAAATACCTATACCTAAAAGGAACATTCGACATCACTATTCTGTTCATCTTTGTCTACAATTTTTCCTACGGAACCTTCACTGGATGTCGATGGCAACGCTTGACTTTGGTTTGTCCGTACATCGTTTACTTCCTCAATAAACGATGTTTCATCATTGTTATTTGCGATTGCCCTTGCAATCTTTATCTTCACTGCACCAATTCTTTTCCTTTTCTTCCACATAATTAACTTTTAACCCGACTGTCTATATTCACACGATTCCAAGCAAATTGATCACCTGTCAGTAATACAGCCTAAAGCTGTATTATAGCTGTAATTTATTGTTTTAGTTTTATAATACTCTCCCTAATAGAAGTTAATAAAGCTATGTAATTACAAGAGTGTAGAATAACTCCATAAGAATTAGTTCTAGAACGGAGTTGTCTTATACCCTTGTACAGTAACAAGTGTCTATCGATACTATTATAACACTATGAGCTGTATTAAGTAAGTGATTACATGCAAAATACAGCCCATGTACAGCTTTAATGATAAAAGTAGCTTTAAGGTGTCACACAACACTTAAAGTTTTATAGTAGAGTTCGAATATTCAGTTATTGCACCTTAAACCCACGAAAATTCCTTTATAATCTTTTTATACAGCTTGAGCTGTATAATAGCCGACAAAACACTTTTATACGACTAAAAGCTTTTTCTGACACTCTTATACGTTTCATATAGAACTCTAAGTTCTAAATAGGCTGGTTTATGGACGTTGACGACACTTCCGTGCTGCTTGGGTATGAAGCTGACGATCCTGGGTTCGAATCCTGGTAAGGATAAATATTTGTGTGATGAGCATGCATAATTTTTTCTTAGTCTTGGATTTTTTCTGTGTATTTAAATAAGTATTTATCTCTTTTGAATATATCGTCGTCTAGTACCCATTAAACAAGCATTATTGACCTTAGTATGGGCCTCGTACGATTTGTGTTAGCTTTTCCTCAAATATTTATTTATTTATTATTATTATTTATATTTTATAACCAAGAGATCTTTTTAGATTTAGTATTTTTGAGCTGATTATGGCATGAACATACTTATTAAATATCACATTTATAACATTTTTTTTTTTTAAATACCTAGATTTCCAGATCAAAGGGCCGAAGCGAAACGATGATTAGATATCCTCGCGTCGATTTTCTGAACAAATCTTTTGACCACATCGCCCTCTGCAGTGCGGAACCAAGATACCACCGAGCAGGATAATTCGCAACAAGAAGTAGTACGGTCGCAATGGCCGACTATTATAATGCAATATAACGCTCTCTGATTTAATAATGCAATGATGAGCCGTCCTCGGCTTGCTTGCTTCAATGCAAATAGTCGAGATATTTTGTAATAAGTGTTCGCTCGTGAAATAAATGCTTTTGAGGGGAATTTTGTTGTGAATGCAATAGTTGCTTAATCGTCTTTAAAATGGTTAACAGTTAGTAAGCATCATCATCAAATCATCTAATAAGGTTGAAGTTTAAAATACTTTTTTTTTTTAATAAGATTACTTCAAATTTGCTCAAAAGTAAGAAATAATATTATAACTTAGACACCAAATTAACCAGCCAAACCAAATCAAACGTAGGTACAAAACAAAACAGGGGTCGTTTTTTTGAGGTAAGACGTCCTACTCGTACGTAATGAAAATAAAACTACTTACACCAAGGCTTGGCCCCGACCTCAAAAAAAAATCGACCTTTGTTTTTTTTTGTACGTACGTTTGAATAAGTTTGGGTGGTTAATTGCATGAATGTGTAAAAATATGATTTCTTACTTTTGAGTTTATTCGAAGCCGACTCAAAAAATACTGTTTATTACGTGTTTTTTTTTTTGGTTTTATTAAGTACTGCGGAAAACCCGGGGGATCCCCCGTTGTGCACTCATATTATTATTAACACCGCCAATTTGTCAAGTTTTCCAGCTGTTCCTTGCCCATCATGTTTTTCATAACTTGAAAATTGCTGAACCATATTGTTTGTTTGTTGTTTATTTTTCTTATTTTTATTTTAATATTTATAATTATTTTTAATTTTGACATTTTATATTGGACATAGTCTGGAAAATATGCAATTATTATTATTATACGCTTTGTATAAACAGTGGTAATGACGATTTTCATTCAGAAGCTTAACTATAATGGTTTAGTATACATCACAGGTCGAGATTAAGATGAACATGACATACGGCTAGGAACATATTTATTAATACGTACATCTAGAATATTGTAAAATACATCAGTACATTCTCCTGGTCCAAGATTCATAAAGACAGACTCTTTTTTTTCTCTCTCCAGTCTATTTTATTTAGTTCTTTGTATTTGCAGAGAAAAAATTAAAAACCGAGGGAGTAAACCAAGGAATGGTGTATAAGAAATTTCAAATTTTAAAACAATAGATTTAGTGTGAACCTTCTACGAAAAGAGGATAATAAGGTTTTGAAATAAAATATTCAACATTACATAAAGTCAAATCGAATAAGCGGTAATTTATGTTATACAACCTGTAGAATTGTTGGAGATTTGTAAAAGACATATAATTAAATAAAAATATTAAAAAATATAACTTTATACTATTTTTCTTTATAAAATTACTTCCTAAGAAATTGATCCTTATCAGCAACACTATGGAATGATGTAAAAATACGGGTGACTTTTCTATAAAAAACCGCCGCTTCAATGCCCGGCTAGGTAAATACTTTTCAAAATCGAATGATGCAGTTTTATGTTTCATCAAAATCGATCTTTTTGCGAAGCTTTTGTTTGAATGCTCTATAAGAAGAAAATAAACTTTAAATTGATTCAAACCCATCAATTAATTACATATTGTACAAAAGCATGCTGCGAGATTTACAAAATATATATATATATCGAGACGGGGAGGGCGTCAGGATCTTCAGACATGGCGCAGCGGCGAAATAAAACGTTTTCCGATTCTTCACACTTCTAGTTATTTGATTTTTACAATCATCTTCTTAAAATACAGCTCGATTGAAAAGATATCGACGGATTAGGTCTCAAGAAACGCGGCAAGTTCAGTGCGGAGAGGTACACTTGCGTTGTGTTCCGTAGTGATGCTCAGTCCAAAGTGACCGCGCTTCTCTCTCCTCGCGCGTAGACTCCCAAAACACGTTTTACCAAAACCCAGGCCTCCCATTGGTCGAACCTCGCAGGCCTACCAACCTATCTGTCAAAACAAGTGTTGCCAGCTCCGCACCGACCTCACCCAGGCGGAAGCCTGACGTTTCAAATCAATAGCACAGAATACTTTAATAGTTTGACGTTTAATAATCACAATATTCAAGACTACCTACGTCAAAACACAAAATACGAGTCTGACGTTGATAAATCTCAATAATCACAACTACCAACACAAATAACACTAAGTACTGCTATCGAACGTCAGAGGGCGTTGGCAGCACTCCGACACGGCCATCATGACATATCACGCGTCCACGCGTGAGGACGTACCTGAGGACAATAAGTTTCCGGAGAATAAAGTGTCACTCGGCCAACCTGACCAAGGGATATGTGTGGGCATCTAGCTCCGATACCCGATAGCAATATTACATCCATCAATTATTTAGAAACCAAATTACAGTCAGTCATAAAATAAGAATCATTTTAACTAGAACTGAACAGATCCAAACCAAAACAAGATTAATCCTTGCATCTCATTTCTATGTGCACAGCTCATCTTTACACCGTAACCTCTATCCGGTTACACCAACAGTGACCTCTATCCGGCCATCCAACTGTGACCTCTGTCCGATCATCCACCCACCAAGGACCTCTATCCGGTCATGGTCGTGTCACCTCCATCCGGTAACAGCATCAGAAACTCAAAGCCAATCACCACACCTCATCAGCAACCGCATGCCACCGTCAATCAAGGTGGCCGCACTGCAACGGGAAGATCAGGTCCCGAATGGTCCGACCCTTTTACGCCTACGTCTACAGTTGCTGTGGGCTATTGGCATCACTCACATCCATCATACTCTAGCTAATAAAAGTTAAGTACCAAAAATTATCATAAAACATATTAGGTTCTGTTCAATTCAGTTCATTTTAAAATCATGCACTCTCAATTAGAATTAAGTAGATTCATTTTGGTCATCAGATTCATCATCGATAACACTGTTATCAAAAGTACCACTATCTGGCATTTTACGCAGTCTGTCATGGGCGTACTTGTAAGTTCGGTTAGAGGTAAGTGATTTCAAAATGTACCGATTACCTTCTAGGACTTCACTGACTTTAAATGGGCCCTTGTACTTAGCAGAACGAAATCACCAACAGAGAACGGATTCAGTTTAGCTTTAGTACTATCGAATCGTAACTTGTCATACTCAGCACCTGCTTGCATGTTCTGTATAGCTTGGTTTCTCACCTGTTCTATGTCAACCTCAGGCTCTACGTCGTCAGCGAACATGACATCTAGTGGTCTAGCTACCTTACCAATTAGTAACTCCAGTGGACTGAACTTAGTTACTCTACTTTGAGTGCAGTTTAGAGCAAGCTGGATATCTTGTAGAGAATCTTGCCAGGACTTTTTACTTACTTCAACAGCTGTGAGCATGTTCTTAAGAGTGCTTATAACACGCTCTACTTGGCCATTTGCTCGGGAACTGCCTGTAGCGACGAGATGAAGCTTTATATTGACAGAATTACAGTAGTCTTTGAAATCTCTACTTGCAAAACAACGACCTTGATCTGCAATCACTCTTACTGGGGTCCCAAACAAAGATACGCAAGCCTTTGAAGCTTTAATGCTACTCACCGTGTCAATTTGTAGAGTATGGTGCAGGAACACATACTTTGTGAACGCGTCGATTAGTACAAACACGTACTCCTTTTTGTTATTTTTCCCACTAAGCTTACCGGTGGCGTCGATGTGCACTGTGTGCCAGGGTATAGCGACCTTGGGAATAGGGTGGAGTTCAGCTTGAATCTTACCAGAGTGTGACTTTGAAATCTTACAGGTTACACAATTCTCGACGAATCGTCGCACATACTTGGCCATATGTTCGAACCAGTAACTCTCAAATACTTTCTCTAGAGTCTTTTGCCAACCCAGGTGCATGATTCCTTCATGCACATTGTTTATTATTGACCACCGAAGTGACCGAGATACTATGGGTAAAGAGTGGATCTTACCATTGCGCTGAATTTTACGATGCAAGACACCGGACTTCAGTTCGTACGTTTTCGCAACGTTTTCAGGAAGCTCCTTATTCAGCCAGGGTCTGTGAAAGCTCCTGGTCACGCTGTTGCTCAGCTAGAAGCCAATTGTCCGAAAGCTCAGCGAAATTCACGATCCTTTTCTCTACTTTCGAGGTGACCTTCTCTTCCACAGGTAGAGGATTCCTAGAGAAAAAATCTACGTGTGCCATGCGCTTACCCTCTCGGTGAATGATGTCGAAGTCAAAGCTTTGCAGGAAAGCCCACCATCTGTGCACACGCGGGGCTAAATCAAGGTTTTTGCGAGTCATTTGTAGAGAATTACAATCCGTTATCACGAGAAATTTTCGGCCATGAAGGAAGTGACGGAAGTGTTTTACTGCGTTGACGACAGCCAAAGTCTCCAATTCATACGAATGGTATTTCGACTCGGCGTCAGTGGTACGCTTGCTGAAATAAGCAACCGCTCGCATCTTACCTTCCTTCTTTTGTAGTAGTATCGCACCATAGCCGATGGCACTCGCATCGGTATGCAACTCTACATCGAGATCTGGGTCGTAGATACTCAGCACAGGCTCATTAGTAAGGGCAGATATGATCTGCTGCCTAATCTTCTCGTGCTCAGGTTTCCAGGTTAGTTTGCCTTTGCCAGAAGTGAGCGAGTATAGTGGGGCCATAGTTTGCGAGAACTTCGACACGAACTGGCGAAAATAATACGCTAACCCGATGAACTGACGAAGTTGTGTTATCGTCTCAGGTGGTGGTAAAGCCGTGAGAGCCTCTATTTTGCGGGGATTGGGGCGAATCTCTCCTTGACTAACCTCATAACCAAGGTACTCTACTTTCTCTTTCAAGAACGAGCACTTTTTGATGTTCATGGAGAAGTTCTTATCAGATAAAGTCTCTAGGACGACTTTTAGCCTCTCCAATGATTCAGCAACAGTCCCTCCAACAATCATCACGTCATCAACGTACACGACAACATATGAATGGACAAGATCACCTAGAGCTTTTACTATTGCTCGTTGAAACACAGATAGAGCGTTTCTTAACCCGAAGGGCATTGTCAAGTACTCAAATTGGCCGTCAGGCGAGACAAAAGCTGTACGCTCTATCGATTCCTGCTATATAGGGACCTGGTGGAAGCCAGATGCCATATCCAGCACAGTGAAGTAGTGGCCACCATGAAGTCTTGCTATCTGATCCGATATGAGCGGAAGTGGAAACCTATCCGGGATGGTATTATCATTTAATTCGCGATAGTCGACACACAATCGTTGGGAGCCATCCTTTTTCTGTACCAAGAGTATTGGACTAGAAAACGGAGAAGAACTAGGTCGGATGATGTTAGCCTCCAGTAGCTCTACAATCTTGATCCGAACAGCTTCGCGCTCCGCAGGACTCAACCTATAAGGTCTACGATTGACAGTCTTATGGGGATCTTTTAGCCGAATTTGCATGGGTGCTGTATCAGCAGGAGTTCGGGGTGTTGATACGATAAAATAATCCCTAAACGACTCTAGGATCTCTATCAGCTTAGATTTACTGTCAGATGGAACGTCAGTGTCGATCGTCTGTAAGTCAATAGTCTCAGTTTTCTTAATATTACAGGACTCTACAATACGCGTTTTGACAAAACTCAGTTTGTTGAAAGTCTTATGCACTTCTACACCTTGCATCAAAATCTCTCTACCTATTATAAGGTCATAACGCAAATAGTGATCCGGTAACACATGAAAAACAACCACAATAGCAATATCATCTATCTCCACAACAGTCTCAATCTGCATGGTAGAGTAAACCGAAGTCTGCCCTATGCCAGTCATAGTCACAGTATTATGTAATCGCTTGCCTTGAAGTTTGCACGCGACAGACTCTCTTACTAGTGAGCATTCAGCTCCAGAATCATAATGAAACAAGAACTGCTCACCAGATGTGCGAAGATGTCCCGTGTGTGCATTCACGTTGCATACGTCGATCCTCTTCTCCGAAGAGCTGGCTCCGGGGTTGCTAGCGTTGGGTTTGGAGATCATCTTCGGGCAGCTGCTAGCGTAGTGGCCTCGGGCTTGACAGTGGAAGCAGGTAACCGACGACTTGACCCCCGTTCCGACGCTGCTGCTAGACTTTGGACGCTCGTCGATCTTCCTTGAAGTAGGCTTGACGCGGAGGTTGCACGTAACAGACTTGTGGCCATGTTTTCCACAGGTGTAGCAGACTGGTTTAGGGACTGTAGAAAACCGTGCACGCTTACTATATGGTCCATCTTGATCACTGTTCATTTTCCTCTTCATAAACGACACAGCCTTCAGTTCTTGTTGCAGTTCATTGCGAGTCTTTATATCATGGGTGAATGCGAGGCGTTGAACACGTGGATTGAATTGGGAAATGTGCGCCAAGACAATACCAATCGCAATCTGTTCAGTAGAATGAGTGTTCCATCTTGACATCAGGGATGACATGAGGGAGGCAGCATATGCAGCTATGCACTCGTCGTCTTTTGGTTTATTACCATGAAGATTGATCAGGAATGATGCAATAGTTTCGGGGCACTCATACCTTGCAATGAAAAGAGCCTTGAAGTCACTCCAGGTCATCCCAGGGAATGCGATTGTTGAAAGCCACGTAGACGCATCTCCCTTCAAAGCATGGCTGATGGCAACCATGAGTTTGGGGCCTTGTTGTTCTTGATCGGCGATGCATATATCCGCCGTCGAAATCCAGGCTCGGGCATTGACGTCAGTTTTCTTGGGATCGAAATCTGGCAGTTTCAAATCATGCGGCGAATTAGGTTTCTTGATAGCTTGCACCAGCGCCATGAAATTCCGAATTTGTTGTTCGAGAAGTAATTCCCATCTTCGGTTTGGCCATGTGGGACTTCTGGATTACATCCCACTTCTGATAACGAGACGGGGAGGGCGTCAGGATCTTCAGATATGGCGCGGCGGCGAAAAAAAACGTTTTCCGATTCTTCACACTTCTAGTTATTTGATTTTTACAATCATCTTCTTAAAATACAGCTCGATTGAAAAGATATCGACGGATTAGGTCTCAAGAAACGCGGCAAGTTCAGTGCGGAGAGGTACACTTGCGTTGTGTTCCGTAGTGATGCTCAGTCCAAAGTGACCGCGCTTCTCTCTCCTCGCGCGTAGACTCCCAAAACACGTTTTACCAAACCCAGGCCTCTCATTGGTCGAACCTCGCAGGCCTACCAACCTATCTGTCAAAACAAGTGTTGCCAGCTCCGCACCGACCTCACCCAGGCGGAAGCCTGACGTTTCAAATCAATAGCACAGAATACTTTAATAGTTTGACGTTTAAGAATCACAATATTCAAGACTACCTACGTTCAAACACAAAATACGAGTCTGACGTTTATAAATCTCAATAATCACAACTACCAACACAAATACCACTAAGTACTGCTATCGAACGTCAGAGGGCGTTGGCAGCACTCCGACATATATATATATTTAAACCATTTATGTAGCCACTACGCAAACCAGCAATTTATCTGTAGTGGCGAGTGCACATATTACGAAACAGAGTCTTAAATATCTCGCAAGTATGTACATATTTAAATTATATGATTTGAAAACTAAATTTTTATGAGGAAATCTTTTATCTTATGCTTATACTTATTGCTATCGCTATTAATATATAAATGTTGAAGGTCGTTTTGCAGTTCGTTGACCAATTCCGGCAAAAAGTACATCCATGTTCTAGTTCCATAACCGATGACCTCTGTGGCGCAGAGGTTGTGCCTCTGCCTACCATGCGAGAGGTCCCGGGTTCGATCCCCGGCTGGGGGCAAAGAAAAAAATAATTTACATGTATGTGACGTCGCTGTTTCTGGTTCCCAGGACACAGGGTATCCTAGTGTGGGACCAGAAGCAATGTATCTGCCTGTATGTAATTTTTTATGTTTATGTTTCTGTCATAAGCATAATTATATCTAGGTTATGTAAATGAGGGCATATATGTAGCTAAGGTTACGCAATCTAGAAGATCGTTTTTTTTTTTTTTTCAAAAACATTTTGTTCATCGGTCAATGTTTGTAATTTTAATTTGTCGTATACGTTCGTACTTTACAGTATTAGAAAAGGTTAATTTTGTTGTTCTTATATTCTTAAATGGCTTTGTTGGAATAATTCGTTTTAAAATATTCATATATCTTTTCTGAATATGTTTTGTTTGTTTTTTTTTTGTTACTGCTGTGTTATTATATCTACATGATTCTGAGCCTGTCCATTTAATTTAAAACGTCATTGTTGTCCGGTCGTCTTCCCGATAATTTAGACAGTCTAATTCTTCAATAAGGAGACATTCTAGGGATTAGACTCTTAAAACTTTAGAATGGCTATGAAGAGCATTGTTAGAGATATCACATAATGAAATCGGGTGATAATTTAGAAAATTGATATTCCGTGCCACCACAATGCTGGAGGGATTAGGGAAACTCTGAAGACATCACTTTAAAAAAAAATATCTAAGACCAGAGAACCTACTTGTCAAGACAAATCAAATGAGCTCAAACTCGATATGGTTGCGTCGTTTCGATACAGAATTCCCATGGCCACCTTCTGGCTCCATCATCAGATCAACTCCATGTTATCAAAATATTGTGTTGTTATCCGATTTACATATGCATGCAAAATTTCAGCTCAATCGGAAATCGGAAAGTGGGTCAAATTTGACTCGAAAGATTTGTCCCGAACATACAACATACATACATACAACACACTTCAACATAAATTGCAAGTAAAATAAAAGCTTTTAAAAAGCGGATTTATCATCTTTTATACCAAAAAAATATTCGATAATACAAATCCTATCTATAGGCTTATAAGTTCTGAGTTCATGACGTAGAAAATTATAAAGTAAGAAAGTTATCGAAGCCCCCAGTTCATCGGGGACACTCGATAAGATCCTAACAAGTAAAGTTTAAGATAAAGAAAAGTATTAAAATTCCCGATGCATTCGACCAAATGAACCAAGTTTTTACAGATCTGTGAAAACGAAAACCCTGGAGCTGCAGAAACTAATCTCATGTTAATTCTGTATTGATATTTATTTTCTATTTTTGAACAAAATTTTTAATCTTTTTATCTACCTTTTGAATTTTGCGTAACCATATGTTTCAGACCACATTTAGAGGTTTCACAACTCACAAGTATCCCAATAAACCCAATAAATTAACTATCCCAATAAAAAACGAGAAAAAAGAGAGAGTATGGCGGGTGGCAGGAGGAGAGTTATAGGAATTCAAGTTCTCAGTTTCGTTAGTTTTTACATCTTCGGAATTCGGAGCATTATCTTTTACGAGAAATTCACATACACATGTGCAAATATGGTGCAAAAAATAAAAGTATTTCAGCAATTACGGTTTGATTAATCCGTAAGTACGTAAGCTCGTAAGACATTTACAGTTACTTCGTTGTAGTACGATTACTTTAACTTGCCGCTCGACACTTCTCGGTTCTAGTCGCTGAAAGTGATCAAGATGTCCTGCAAATTCGAAATTTGCTATAGAAGTGTATCATGAACAGTATATCAAGGGAAAAATCTGAAAACAATTAGTTGATCTACGAAAAAAAAACGAGAAGTTACGAGCGGTAAAGTTAAAATAATCGACCTCTACCTACTTCTGAAAAGAAAAACAATGTTTTCATTCTGCAACAAAAAAAAAACTCCCGATCAAAGTTATAGGTTTTTTGTTCATAAGTGTCATTCAAGATAACTGTAATTTTACTAGTCCCATAACTAGAACGAATTCCAAACGTTGCCCAGTCATTAAATTTAGATTTACCTTTGTAGTTACTAACGTGCTTTAATTTAAAAACTTTGTTGAATTCTGTTTGAATAATATTAAAGAAGTCTGAGTAGATTATGTTTGGGTTGTGTTCATTAAAATCCCGTATATGAACACAAACAGCATTGTTATAAAGTCTAAAAAAAATATAAATATTTTATGTTTTTCAAACCTAAATTATAAATGTTGAATGGCTACTCCATACCCTCTACTGTTATAGAGCGCGGGGTGAAGTAGCTGTCGGGAAGAACAAGAGCACCTTCTGAACTTACTTCTGATTAGGATTTTTACTGTGTACAGTCGCATTTGATCCTCTGTATTATCTAGGAAGAGAACAGTGCTCCTGTGCTGAATACTGGGAAAATACTAATTCCACTTTCAGTACACAATTTATTGGGTTACCTTCAACAAATTGAACACTATAGCGTATCTGGTGTGATCAATTTAAATATGCATTGTCTACTTGCTCGACGTTAAACAGGAATTTGGTGTGAAGTTGGCCAGTAAAATTGATAAAAAAATTGCCATTATTGTCGTATTTCTTATTTCGTATATTTTTATTGCAGATGGAAATGCACATTACAGGGTCAACAACGAAATGGAATCGACATATTGCCTAATTGGAAATATATATAAGGAAATAACAAAAATATTATGTGGTTTGAAACTTTGAAACCCAAAAGTTAATATTATGTTTTGAAAACCTAGCACAAAACTGCCCTAAGTAACAAAAACGCAGTATTCCTGTACAGATTTTAAGAAACACAGGTGAACCAATACATATAAATAAAATGAAAAATCCCCTCCCCCAATTCATAGTGGCACCTTACGGCAAAAATAATTACTTAAATGACTTTTGAAACGCTGCTGATCAGATTTTCATAACATACGAGTATGTTATGAAATGTCTCTGAACCTTAAAAAAACGCAATAATCCGTCCAGCCCTGTGAGCGCTATAGTCTCACGGACCAGACCCACAGTCAGACAGACAGACGCTTCAATCTTATAACACCCCTCTATGCCGTCGGGGGTTAATATATATATCTAAGGCGAGCTTATCCCGGAGGATCCCTACTCACCTTCATTGCGTTTTCACCTATATGTAGTAGTTGTAAATCGAATTACCTACGCGCCACCTACAATCTACATGGCTGTTGTAATGTCTCTAAAGTTTAATATCACCCCTCTACCCCCACACCGGAGGATGTCGTTGCAATTATCGCTACATCGCGAACGCTCCAAGAGATGTACTAAATAGTAATTAATTATAATGTCGATTATGCAAATCAGGCTTTTTAAAGGTCATCGTACCCAGTTGTTATAAAATCACAACTGGCTCAGTCTATTTTATTCAAAGTAATCATTGTTTTGATCACATGCTCATAATTTTAGAGGGAGCCAACATATTTTCCTACATTTCAAGTTCATCATATCCCATTTGAAGCTCTTGGCAACATTTATTAAAACGGCATTAATTTTATTCAAAACGCTTCGCCTTATCAAGTAGACTCCACCACTGCCCACCATTGCAAAACTTTTGCACACTCGCCACCGAGTGTGTTTACTCCGGGAAACAATTAAGACAGTCGGACTATCCATTCATAAGCGAGTAACTAACTTCGAAGTCCCAACTTCGTCTGTTGTCGATAGATCCCGACTGGGTACAGCACTGGCTTCCTCTGGCCTCCTTTAAGTTATGTTCGCCTAGTGTTAATTTCACGACGCTTTTCTGACAAATTCGCTTGAGGCGTGGAGTGCGCACGCTTCTCGCACGTTTAATGGCCCTCCGAGAGAATCTGCTGTCTGTTTTAGTATGAGAAAGAAGTAGATCATTTACTTCAGATGCTGAAAAATGCATAAATTAACAGCTTTTACAGAAAGTATTTTTTTTTTTAATGAAGATTTTTATACACTTTTTCTACATTTTAAAATGGTTATTATTGCTTGAGTTGTTATCATATCCTGTACAATAAGCATATCGTGTCTAACGAGATCATATTTTTACCGAAGAATATTAAATAATTGTTTACTCCTTTTATTTACTTATTAACATTACTGCATTAACAAGTATCTACAATTTCTCACTTCGCTGACTGGCTCCTACACACACGCTAATTCTTCTTCGTGTATCATTTTATAGTTGCTGCATTAACGCGGGAACATTTCCTCGAACCTGCACTAGAATGTATCTACATTATATCTTTACAACACGTGAATATAAAATCGGTGGATCGGATACATCATTTATTTCAAAATGATGTCAATAAAACGTTTAAAAATTAAGTAAACGTTTGAGTCTGGGCAGCACTCTAATCCCCGTACAATAATGTGCCTGATCTTTTCTCGGCAGCAATGCAATGGCAGCCATGCAGTATCAGCACGGCTGCGGCAGCACTGCCACGAAGAGTTTCAGTCATCTGAGGTGCTGTCAAAGTTTGGAATCATAGCTTTACTTTACTAAAATGTATATGCCTTCAAAAAAGCTCAGAACTTCATAGACATTCAATCTCCGAAAAACGGGTTTAAAATTGTTTGGGTATTGGGTTTGCGCCGTGAGTTCATTTCTACGAAGTAATTTACAAAATATTACAAAGTAGTTGTTTTAGTAGATTTCCTAAGAGTTCGCAAAGGCTCATATTTACGAACCGAGAAGTTTACGGCACGAGCCGAAGGCGAGGGTCGTAGCTAGGTTCGTAAAGAAGCCTTTTCGAACGAGTTAGGAATATAATTTTACCGCCGGAGAACCTAAAAACAAGCCGCCAAGAAGCTCTCAAGATAGCTTAAAAGGCGGAAAACATAAATCAATCCAGTGTTATAGCCGTACTCAGAGTCATTTAATGAACGATTATGCCGATTCGAAATTTGAATTTACCTACAAAATCATTCACTAAGTAATCCTTAATGAATCCGTTAACAACGCTGGGTATAGCAGTTAGAGTTCGCCTTTAGCATATTATTCATAGAGGACTTCCTAGAGACTTTCGAAGCGGACCCATAAATCAGAGCCGCCGCCTTTGTGGCGGTCTAAAATAAAATATTTAGTAAAATGCGGTCGCATGTGTAAGATGCTCCAAATAGGATATCTATCGAGATAGTTTACATGCTTTGCAGGGGACGCTATGTTATAAACTCTACCCTCCAACCTTCGACTTCGATCCTTAACAACAGACATTTAAGTCCAGTTTCCCATAGACTCTGGGCATAGATATAATGTCTATTTTTCGCGGGCCAGTAGTCGCGTGCCCGGGTGGCGTAGTAACTGTAGAACTGAATAAGTAAATGCTTGGTATAAATCAAGTTAATTGCACCGAGGCACCTCCTCATATGAAGCGGGTTGGAGTACTTGCACTTTTCGTAGTAGTTGCAGTGCAGACCGCTCGTTTCCGGGCCTTCCTGCAACCGGTTCTTTTTGATCGCTCTATCAGCTTGAAATAAAGCATGTTTCGTGATCTGAATCTGATAAGGAAATTGTATAATCATTGAGATAATATAGGCATATTGAGCATGTGTTTTTTTTCAATAAACATTGCTAATTATGTAAAAACATCAAGGATTTTAGATAACAATGTATGGAACAATTAAGATAATTAATGCAGTTCTTTTATCTATTAGGACATGTAGGTTATAGAGCGAATTTAAAATATATGCACCCTCCCCGCCCCCGTGTTTTTAAATAAAGAAAACCGCACCCGATACATCATTATAGTGTATAGCATTCTAATAAAATTACCATCCAAAAAGAAAAGAGCAATAGAAAGATCAATAGCGACAAAAATGAAAACAAAAACATCAACATGGCTTTCAGTAATACCGACAAGAAAAGACAACTTCGACTTATCACCCCACGAATTTAGAGATGCCCTGGCCATAAGATACCACCGCACACCAATCTCCATGCCTGCGACTTGCGACGGCTGCGGCAATGACAACTTCAACGTGGACCACGCCTTGTGCTGCAAAACAGGTGGCCTTATCACACGCAGACATAACGAAATAAGGGATCTTTTCTGTTAACTGTGCCAACAAGCCTGGGGAAACGTCCCGAAAGAGCCAGTCGTCTCCGAAGGCGATACTGGGCTGCGTGGAGACTTGGCTTGTCGGGGGGTATGGATTGCCCAGAGGGAGGCGTTATTTGATATCCGTGTCATAGACACCGACGCTCCCTCCCACGCATCACGCCCCGTAGCGGCTGTCCTTCGTTCAGCTGAAGAAGAAAAGAAAAGGAAGTACTGCGACCCATGCGAGACGCGCCACACCACCTTCACCCCTTTAGTAACCTCTGTCGACGGAGTTTTTGCTCCACAAATGATATCATTCACTAAACACCTCGCCGAAACACTGGCGGACCGCTGGAACCGGACCCCTGCCACAATAATGGGCTGGCTACGAGCAAGAATTCAAACCGCCATCATCAGGGCTAGCAGCATGTGCATCCGCGGCACCCGCCATAGGTGTAATCGCACAGGCCTATATGAGGATGGAGCGGCAGTCCCACACGTCTTGAACTAGAATGAATATCTTATTTATATTATCTGTACTTATTTTCATGAATCTTTTGCTTAATAAATTTCTTATCGTCTTTATAGTGTATAGAAACGAAAGAATCCTTCAGAAAGTTATGAGCATTTTAAAATATTTATCGATTTAATTTGCTGCAAGTTTAGTTTCCTCAAAAATAATGCCACAAACATCAAAATCAAAATTTCTTCTGTACATATATTTAGTAAACATATGTTTTTTGCCTCTTCTCACTATTTCAGCACTATGTTTAACTAATATAAATATTACTATATTAATTATAATAAATAATTATCTAATAACAATTATTATAAATAATATGCCAAAATATGTATGATTACAATAAAAAATAGAACACGATCTAAAATTGAATGATATAAAATGAAAAAAGAGGTATAATTTGTTATTTAACGCTTTCATTTCAGGTCGCTATGCTAGTTTGAAATTTTAATTAATGCCGCCGTTCTGTGAGACATAAATATTGGTACTGATTTTTGAAAACTTAAGGACCAAAAAATAATATTACAAAAAGATACGATATAAGCAAACAGATAGTGTAGTAATGACAATTGATCGGTCGTTCCTAGCATCGATCTTTTACAAAATAAACTATCATGTTAATTTGGATTAACATTCCTCCGTCCACAGGGAGAAGGTGAGCTGAATACATGCAAACCTCCTTGATAATCAATAATCGCGGGACGGTCGTCGCAAGCGCATACCTAACCGTATTTACTTGATATCGCGAACAACGAAACCTACGCAAATAAAAACTATTCTTGTTTGTTCCGCACCATTTAATTCATAAAATTGACAATAAATATTAAGTGCTATCGTGCTAGTTCTCCGTAATCGACTTGTAAAACTGCGTAAGGGTCGGTTTCTGTTGCATTGCAAATTCAAATCAAGATGGAGAAGTGTGCTAATTGCAGCAAAATAGTAACGAAAAAATCTCCCGGTGTCCAGTGTAGTAAATGGTACCGCGGTGCCTGTGTATTTTGAAGAACACAATATCTTAGTGCTTTATTGTGAACTGAATTTGTAGACTGGAGATGTAACTGTCACGCCACAACGACCGGAGGCCGGTCAAAATCGCGACTGTCAAAGTAAATTTGTCATGAACGTTATGTATTCAAAAATAAGAGCCATGTTATATCAAATAGGCGAGATTATGGTTGATTGCTTCGCATCATACTAAGCTCTCTTTCCACAAACAAACTTTCATATTTGATGGAACACAAATGGTGAAAAGAGATTTATCGGAAAAAAATATCATAAGCATTGCTTATACTATCGTTAACGCGCTTGATTTCGCGCATTGAAACGCGCAGGAGCGGTTGGGCGAGACGAGTGGGAGAAATTCGTTTTTTTCTCGTTATTCCCGCTCTTAACAACAAACACAATTGTTTGATTTATGCTCATTCATTCGTTAGTAATAAGTAAGTAGAAAACAAATGGTACAAGCAAGACGAATGCTATTTACGTTGAACTTAGTTAGTAATAAAATTATTTTAGTAAAATACGGTATAGGTAGATAAATCTATTTATAACGCTGTAGTTCTATGTAATCAATGTATGGGAATGACAAACAAATTGATAAAGTTTTGAAACCTGTGTCACATGATAACATCGGTTATAAAACGGACGTAAAATTGACATTGCGGCGCTCGTACGCTAAATATATTGATGCTTTGTGGCATCAAATTGGCAAAAGATTTAGACAAGAATTATAGGAAAAAAAATCTTATTTATTTTTGCCTGTGACTTTTTATCGTAACTATGACAGTTTATCCAACAAAGTTAAAAAAAATACCGTAAACGGGGACACATTTTAATGTTAGGGAGGGAGTGAAGCGTCAGGTTGGGGTACCACACCCAAAGGTATCATGTTGTTACAAGAATTTTACTGGCCTAGCTCAGAGATGGGTCGTGCGAAATACTTGGTTTGGCAGTGTGACGAATCAGGTTGTTAGAATGAGTGCCAGCATTCCCATTTATCAGAAGGAATACAAAATTTATGAATGGACAACCTTGCTTCGACATCCTGTCCGATATAGATTGATTCTGGTCGTTAAAAAGAAGGTCTTGGCACTAATAAATTTAATTTAATCCATACTTAAGGTAAGGCATATGACAAACACAGTTAAAATATTTGCACAGTAAATCGCAGTTATGTGTATACAGATATAACACGTAATATTATATCTGTTGTAACTACCTATGTTATATCTGTTACCCTCAATGTCAATAAAAAATAAGTCATGGCAAAGTTATTTTTATTTTACATACTAAATTGCTTAAAATACAATCCCTTAACGAGCAGCATAAAACGATCACGGAAGGCGCCTGCAGCCATTTTCTAATATATCATAACGTGTTCCTATCAGGAAACTTGCAGCTTGTAATTTATTGTAATTAAATACGACGCAGTTCAAAATTGAGGTGTACCCACTAACGTATAAAGAATGTTCAACGGCCAAGTCACACAACATTAACTATAATAATAAAGAAATCGCAGTAAGGAACCTCAGATTTAGCACGACTTTGTCTAGATTTCATTACTTTTTAGAGATAAACAAGCAGCTCCATCGAGACTTGGCTAGCTTTTTACAGATTTTTTTTGGTGGGATTTGATTTCTTTTTGTAGAAACGTGGGCATATTGATTTATTTTATTAGATTTTCGGGAGACATCCGGGAGATATGATAGCGGTATACACCGAATCTATACCAAGGGAAAACCAAGCTCTTGTGTTTTCTAATCAGGGTCACCAGGTACTTCAGTTCTTCGATTATTATCCAAGTTTTTATAGTTTCCCTTTATGTGGCCTTTAAACTCTAGCTCTGTACCAAATTTCAGCTCTCTGAGATTATGGGAAGTACTAGTTCTATTCTGATGATCATGAGTGAGTGAGTGAGTGAGTGTCATAAATGCTTTCGCTTAACTTCGGAACTAAATGACCTACAGACTTGAAATTTTGGATTTTAAGTATGTGATTATAGCTTACTGGATGACGAAAATTTCTGCGTTCTGGTCTTATCCAGAGGTTCTCAAATAGGGGCCTGAAAATGCGGCGAAATGGTTCCAGTAAAGGATGGTACGGCAGTGTTTGCTTCGCGCTCGACTTGGCGGGTGATACGAGAAAGGAGAATTGAGTTGTTCATGTACGGCGACCTTATCCAAGTAGAGACGATCGTAATATCGTGAAGAGAGGGAGAGCAGTGGGGTTGGAAATGTGTGGCATCAAGCGGCAGATAGCGGAAAGATCAGGGTGTGGAATCTTGGACCCACCTTAAAAGCTAGGAAATAAAACAGTACATCAAATATTTCAACACAAACATCCTAACCAAGTAACCCCACAAATATCAGATTTTATAGACCAACCTGACCTCTCCATTATGACGAATTTATTATTAGATTATCAGTTAATATAACTTCAAACCACATAGAAAAAGTTGCTAGACAACTGAAACTAACTAGAAAACTCAGCAGTGAAAGTGTCGATTGGGACTGCAGCTCTTTTAGTAAGAAAAGGTAGCACTGAATAAATGTCCAGGCGTCCGCCTTAAAGGCATAGGTGAAATACTACAACGCATTATTGCAAAAGCCATAGCGACCGCAACAGGGCTAGATGTTCAACTAGCATGTGGTTCTGACCAGCTTTGTATAGGTATGAAATGGGGTATTGAAGGAGCGATTCATGCCGTGACCAAATGTATTAATGAAGGTGAAGATTATGAAGGCCGCCTCCTAATAGATGCCGCGAATGCCTTCAATGCGCTGAGTCACCCAATCGCTCTCTGTAATGCTAGAATCTATACTGGCTGCGTTGTGCAATATATGTTGGCAACAATTATATACAAGGAGACAAAGTCAAGATTTTTTTTAAATAATGTTTTATCACAACCTTGGATTTATTTATTTATTAATTTATTTGCATAAGCGCATACATACACAAAACATTGAAGATACTTAGCACTAAACAAAAATGACATGTAAACATTCAGACACAAATAGAAAATACAGTTAAATTTAATGCACACTAAGATAGGTAGGACATAGGTACCAAAGCACTATATCGCACTAGAACTGAGGGTGGTGTGGCATCTGCAAAATGTTTCTGACTCAGCATGTGCCTGAGAAGTAGACTCCTCGGGCGCTGATCTTCCGTCAGTACCGGAACAAGGGAGAAGGCGTGCTCAATTGAAAGCATTAACAGAAGGTACCTAACTAATTTGTTAGTGTATACTCTTAGTTCAAAAGGTATAAGTTTATACAATACAAATTGTTAATATTAGTAGGATAAGTTAGAATTTATTAATTGGTACGATATACATTAATTTTATGTAGATAATTAAGAATAGAATTATAATATATTATTGTTGAATTTATAACTAATTAATTACAATTTATTATTATGGATTTATAATACAGACAGGACTAGGGGAGCAAATTTACGAGCCTACTATCATTTTAGATTATTATTTGATTTTGATTTGATTTGATAGATTCTAGTTTCTTTTAAGGAACTAAACTATATATCTTTAGATTTTGTATTTTTTTGTCTTAAATGTTTATTTTTTAATCATTTCCGAACCCAGGGTCATTCAGATATAAAATACTATTTATAACAAGATAAAAAGGCATTATCATAATCCGGTTTCCTACACTAATTTACCGCTGAATGACCCTGAGTACGCGCATTAGTTTTAGAACTCCCCATTCTCAGTTTTACCAACGAGGGGACATGCATATTGTAAGATTTAATTGATGATGAATTAAAAAAAATATAAAAAACATCAACCACACACGATATGTCAAAGATTTGCCGTTCTTCGATATGTCAGAAATTAAAATCTGTCAGGTGGTATGACTTCAAACTGTTATCTTTTGAAGGCGTATTGTGCCAACTTCAAACCGAGATGCTAGATAATAACATATTAGACATCATATTCTGTGGCATAATGATCATGTAATCAACCACGATATGGCTCAGAAATTAAAATTTGTCGAATGGTATAAACCTTTTAGGCTGCTAGCATTTGGAGCCGAATATTGCCAACTTACAACCAAGCTGAAAGATTATGACATATCAAAAATAATGCTCTATGTCATAAAACTCATTAATCCACCACGATATGTCAAAGGATAGCCGCTCTTTGATATGACAGAAATTTAAAACTGCCGATGGCTATAAACATTTCAGGCTGCTGGAATTTGGAGCCAGATTCGGCCACTTTTTAAGGTGATAGTGACATATTGGATATAATGCTGTGTTCAGGCTTCTCAGCACCTAATGTCCTCGTAGGGGCCCATGAGCTACGAGGTAGCGTGACGATCAGGTGCCAAGAAGTGATGAACGTCGGCGATTCACCGAGCTGAAGTTATGTGGGGTAGATCTAACCTGCTCTGTGCTTCGGTCCCGTCAACCTCCTTTCTCTCTGCAAGACCCGGGCGCACCCTAGGCTCTTCTTGGTAGACAGGTTCTTCAGCCAACCAGGTATGACTGGCGGGCCAGCGTGGTGAGCACAGTGTCCAACACAGGTTATGTTTCTACTGGTAAATACAAATCGGGCACGAAAATCCGAACTTTATCTGGTTCGAGAGACAACGGCACACTCAGCTATATTAACAATCCTGAGGGAATCCCGAATACATTCCAGATGCCCTGCGATTTAATTTCAACACCCTAATCAAAACGCCTTTACATTGCGAGGGCTTTCGTCTGTCAGTTGTCAAAACAGCCAGATTGACAGCTAACGTCAAATTAAAATGACCGTTCAGAAACCATCGATCGAATATCGATTTGGAATCGAACAATCACCCGCCCGGACAGGCACCCACCTGTCCCCTATTCTACGGGCAGCCGAGACAACGTTGCTACCGCTCGTTTTAGAACCGAGCCTCCTACTAGAACCTCTGCAGACCGGGGGGTCCCGTCCTTGCCAGGGAACAAGTTAACAATACGCCCCCTGCGCCAACGTAGTGGCGGTAGGTTAGCATCCTTAACCAGAACGAGGTCACCAACACTAGGGGGGCTAGTTTTGTCAGTCCACTTAAGGCGCTGTTGTAAGATATGCAGATACTCGAGCGACCAACGCTTCCAGAAATTCTGAGTAAACTGCTGCAACATCTGATACCTTGACAACCGATACAATTTCACTCCCTCGAAGGGGTGCTCGGGCAACGCGTTAAGTGGCTGTCCTATCAAGAAATGACCTGGGGTCAGAGCCTCCAGGTCATTTGGATCCGAGCTGAGCGGACACAACGGTCGCGAATTGAGAACGGCCTCGATCTTACAAAACAATGTCGCGAGCTCCTCAAAAGTCAGCGCGGTCTGACCTACTATACGCCCCAAGTGCGTCTTAGCTGACTTAACTACGGCCTCAAAAATCCCACCCCAGTGGGGGCAAATCGGTGGGCTGAAGGTCCACTGTATACCCCGACGGGAGAGGGCCGTTCCAATATCCACTTTATTTACATTCAAAAAGTTGACTATCTCTCGTAAGTATCGTTCCACACCTATGTAGTTAGTGCCGTTATCAGAGCGGATCAAAGTTGGAAGTCCCCTTCGAGAAACAAACCTATCCAAACAAGCAATGAAAGCCTCTGTCGAGAGATCAGCAACGAGCTCGAGATGTACCGCCTTGGTGGATAAACAAACAAACACACATAGGTACGCCTTGTATTGCTTAGCGGTACGCAATCGTGAACTCTTCACCATAAACGGTCCTGCAAAATCCGTACCAACACCTGAAAACGGTCTGACCTCATTCACACGATCAGGGGGCAAGTCCCCCATGAGAGGTTGCATCGTGGCAGCCTTAAGTCGATAACAAGGCATGCACCGAAACACGATGTTCCGTATGGCACGGCGGGCAGGTAAGATCCAAAACTCCCGCTGGAGCGTGGCCAACAACGCGTTACAGCCGGCATGCGCGTTTTTAATATGACGATCAGTCACCAGCAATTCAACTAACTGTCCCCCCTTGGGGAGCAGAAGTGGGTGACGAGCCGAACACGACAGATTCGCATTGCGCAATCTTCCTCCTACCCGAAGTAACCCGGTCGAATCAACAAAGGGGTTGAGACGCGCGACGGCTCCCTTCAATTTCGAACGTCCACTTCGTATAATCTCCAATTCTGCCCCAAACTTCGAGGACTGTACCAACCGGACCAAATACAACAGCGACTCGTTTCGCTCTGCCGGAGTCAGAATAGGGTTCAACGTTCGCTGATCGCGAGGAGTACGACAATTTCGAGCGAATCTCCTAATCCAAGTGGACACGTTTATCAACTTGTCAAGTGAGCTATACCGGTCCAGCAGAATCCCGGCGTCAGGGTCCTCAGCCTTCTGGGTAACATGCACGGCCGCTCTGGGGCCATGATCCGAAGATACTACTACATGGCTGTGGGGCCAGTCCGATTCTCTCTTGGCAAGCCAGGGTGGTCCCCACCACAAATGGTGTCTAACGAGTTCAGGAGCCTGACATCCCCTGGATGCACAATCAGACGGGTTCAATTCTCCTGGTACATGTCTCCAGGTCAGTGGGACCTCAGACGACACAATCTGGGAGACACGGTTCGCAACAAAAACCTCTAAGTTATGGACCGAAGCCTTCAGCCAGCACAAAACAATCTGGCTGTCCGTCCAAGCGTACACCGTATCCTCCAAAACCACTGACCCACGCAACACTGTTTGAGTGTGATTCAAAAGTTTGGTCAAAAGAGCAGCCCCGGACAGTTCCAGTTTTGGAATCGTCATCCTTGACCGAATAGGCGCTACCTTGCTTTTTGCCAAAACCAAACGCACGTCGACCTCCCCGGTGGAGGTGACGGTTCGCAAATAAACCGCTGCCGCAAACCCTCGTTCAGAGGCATCACAAAACCCGTGAAGGGTTGCCCTGTAATCCCCAGCAGGGACCAATTTCCTCGGCAGCGATACATTATTTATGTCCGATAGCGAGGTGAACATTCGCGTCCAATCAGTCAATAAATCACCTGAGAGGTGGGTGTCCCAGGTCAACTGAGCCGCCCATAGCCTTTGCATAAAACATTTGAGCGCAAAGGTGACTGGAGAAATCCATCCATTTGGGTCGAACGTTCTCGCAATCGTTGACAGTACTGACGGCTTCGTCCAGGCCTTCGGTGTTTCTAAAACCACCCGATAGGTAAACTCATCATGGACGGGCCGGTACTGAATTCCAAGCACTGACAACATGTTAGGGTTGTCAGGATTCTCAAAAACGTGCGGGTCTTGTTGAAACTCATCTGGGAGACCAGCCATCAACTCAGGGGATTTCGACATCCACTTGCGTAGTTCATAGCCGCCTCGTTCCAGCAATTGAATGAGCTCGTCACGTCGGTCCAGAGCTTCCTCTACACTGGCTGCCCCTGTGCAGACGTCATCGACGTACAAATCTTGCTCCAGGATAGCGGCGGCTCTAGGATAGCTCACACGGTCACGCGACGCCAACTCCCGCAGGGTACGCATCGCCAAATACGGGCTAGACCGTAACCCATACGTGTTCGTGTTTAACTCATAGACCTTGACTGGCTCGGCCGTGGTCTCACGCCAAAGTATCAACTGATACCTTCTGTCAGCCGGATGAATTACCGTTTCCCTAAACATCATCCGAATGTCTGCGACAAATACAATCTGGTGTCTCCGAAAGCTCGTGAGAATATCCGAAATACTCAACTTGGGTCCCGAATGTAGACACTGATTCAGGGACATCCCGTTCGAGGTAGGTGCTGACCCATCAAAAACAACTCTAATCTTGCCGGTAGGGGTTCGCAGGACGGCATGGTGTGGAAGGAAACAATGATCCTCAGATCTCCAGTCCACACCCGATACGATACATATACATTCATTCAATAGCATTACTAGACCACTAATAGATTGACTAACTGGTAATTCAATGCAAATTTCAATTCAATATCTGTCTGTCTACTACCAGCAATAGACCTATAGCTTACAATACTACCAATCTATGTGGATATAGGAACAACAACCAAGTTACCTAACCGCCTATACCTACAGATTGATAGTCCCAAATCGTGCCTTCCTGGAGCCCTTGACGGCTGCAAATCTCAGGAAGCCACGCTCTAGCTACCAAAATGTTCAGGCTTCTCAGCACCTAATGACCTCGTAGGGGCCCATGAGCTACGAGGTAGCGTGACGATCAGGTGCCAAGAAGTGATGAACGTCGGCGATTCACCGAGCTGAAGTTATGTGGGGTAGATCTAACCTGGTCTGTGCTTCGGTCCCGTCAACCTCCTGTCTCTCTGCAAGGCCCGGGCGCACCCTAGGCTCTTCTTGGTAGACAGGTTCTTCAGCCAACCAGGTATGACTGGCGGGCCAGCGTGGTGAGCACAGTGTCCAACACAGGTTATGTTTCTACTGGTAAATACAAATCGGGCACGAAAATCCGAACTTTATCTGGTTCGAGAGACAACGGCACACTCAGCTAGATTAACAATCCTGAGGGAATCCCGAATACATTCCAGATGCCCTGCGATTTAATTTCAACACCCTAATCAAAACGCGTTTACATTGCGAGGGCTTTCGTCTGTCAGTTGTCAAAACTGCCAGATTGACAACTAACGTCAAATTAAAATGACCGTTCAGAAACCATCGATCGAATATCGATTTGGAATCGAACATGCTTTGTGTCATAAAGAATATAAATAAACCACGAGATATAAAAAATAGTCATTCTTCGTCATGTGAGAAATTACCATCTGTCAGATGGTATGATTTCAGGCTGCTAGCCTTTGGAGCCGAATTGTGCAATTGACAACAAAAGATGCCAGATAATATCACATCAGACCTGGAGGCCTAACACCAACTTTTAAGAAACTATCCCTATTCCGTGCTATTGAAAAGCAGGCCTTAAACAGGACTGCTTAAAATCGTAATATGACGGTCTTAAAGGTGAGCCACCGCATCCATGCTAATCCGCCATGGTGAACGGTTAGCTTGTCTCTGGTCTGCTAGCTGTCAACTAAAAATAATGAAATATCGCTTACAGATTCACATAAGCATCCCTTTTTCCCGATAGTAATGTTTAAAACAGTCATACCACGTATTTGATTAGATTACCGGTTTTGTACAATACGAAATTACGATAAGATTTTTAGACAAAGAATTATTAAACATACTTTGTCAATTTATTTATGACACTTTTTATACGCATAATTGATATCGATAATTTCCAGTATTTCTGATGATATATGTTTGGAACATGCCTTAGGTACTTAAAAAATGTAGCAAAATTGTAAATTCAGCTTTATTATATGGCGGAAAATTCAGCTGATAGCTTCAGCAGAGCCATCTCTCAGAGTCCCTTCATCCCACCCACCATCGATATCGCTAACCCAAATCTCCTCTCCCCATCCTATTATGTTCACCTGCCCCACCACCAATTTCTGCAAAATGAGAATCGCCACAATTATCGGAATCTCAAGCTCCAGGGAACAGGCGAAATACACCATTATAGGAAGCGCCGAAGACGGTGTCTGATATTAACAGCCGCAGATGAAAGAGAGCAGCTGTTGGAGTATTGATTCTGTTGCATGGGAGACCAAGGTCAATACTTCCAACTCCTTTGATAGACAAACTCTCTTTGTTCGCGGCAATTATTTTGCTTACATGAAGTTCCATGATATTGTACATACAACAACCGGAACTGTACAGAGAGGGAAAACAAGTTTGCCGCTTACAAAAATCTTTGTACGGACCAAAGCAAGCGAGCAGGCTATGCAATCAAAAACTAAACGGAGTCCTGCAGGATATTGGCTTCCACCAATCAAAGACGGATCCATGTGTATACCATAATGCTGAGAAGCTGACACTTTTTGCTTTCTGGGGCGATGACCTGATACTGTTTACCTCTCAAGCAAGCATAAAACAGCCGATCAAGGAGAGGCTGATGCATAATCTGAAAATCAAAGACCTAGGAGAGGCAACACAATATATAGGTCTTAACATTACCAAAATTTAAAAGAAGAAGACACTAAGTAAGTTCAACATGTCGGATTGTAGGCCTGCTCGAACTCCGATTGCAGTAGGCTTAAAATTCAGTCTAGATGATCTAGAAGAAACCATCTATCAACCTTATCAGTAAGCTATAGTCTCTCTTCTCTACGTGGCCCAGTGCACCAGTCCAGTCATTTTCTTCGCTTTGAATACGCTAAGCAGATTTAACAAGAATCCAAAAAATGAAAATCGGGATGCCATTAAGAGATTGATGCGATACTTGCAGGGTACCAAAGATTGGAAGCTCACTTATAACCATGATGGTATTGCAAGACTAGCTGGGCACTGCGACGCTGACTGAGCGTGTGATGATCATGACAGAAAGTCGTGAACTGGTTACATTTTTATGTTACAGGATGGTACGATTTCATGGAGTTGGCGCAAACAACAAACTGTGGAGCTTTCCACAGTAGAAGCCGAGTATATGGCATATAGGCTATGGCAGCGGCGGCGCAGGAGGCCATATGGCTACGTCAGCTACAGACTGAGCTATGTGGACAATGTTTATCCGTTGGAACGGAACGCGGCAGCAAGTAGTAAACACTGTGTTAAGTTTGGTCCACGCAATTTATTTAATTAAGAGAGCAATACTGGCTTGCACTGCAAGAAACCCACACTAAAGTGATGTTCATAACTCAAGCCATCGGATTTGCCTCAACAAATTCAAAGGAGCCCCTACAATTGTGAGTAAAAACACAAAATCAATCACATAAAATCTCAAGCATTATCTCTAACGGTCTTGGGATAGACAGAGAAGGCGAAAGTCTACGTCAAACGTCACAGTAGCTGCCGCTTTTGACAATCTCTCGACCAATCAGAATTCTAGACAACTTGTCATCTGTCACTTGCCATCTGTCAACTGTCACTTGTCAGCTGTCATCTGTCATCCGCGCTTGGTTGTCATCAGTGAAGAACGTTCCGTTCGACACAAAACAAAACTGAGCCTGTACAAATAAAAATGAAAACCTACGGACCATATCTCAGATGCGGCGCTTGCTATGAGGACATCAAAGAACTTGTATACTACGCCTGCATAGAGTGCGAAAATAGACTACACAAAAAGTGTATTTATGACTCAGTCATACTAAATACTGCGGGCGCCACCAGCCCTACCTGCACATGTTCCGAGTGTAAAAGCAAGGCACCAAAGGAGAATAACACAAACACGCCCCTGCGAAAACCGGAATCAGCCGGTAAAGATGATTATGTCAATGTAACACAAAGAAGGCACAAGAAAACACTTACACTGGATTCCTCTTTGGATGGCAGCGCAGCAGAACATATCAACACCGATATGGCACTTCTACTGCAGGAGATGCGCCAGATAAAGTATGCTGTCGAGATTCTTACGAAACACAATCAAGAGATTGCCCAACTGAGAAAAGAAGTTCACGACTTAAAAAATCAGTTGAATACCACACAACCAGATTCTCAGACTATAGCAACCCGGGACAACCAGATTGTAGAGCTCAAGGCCACTGTAACCCACCTTCAAAACTCGCTAAGGGCACAAGAGCAGCTATCACTAAAAAATGAACTGGAAATTGTGGGGGTCCCAGAGCAAGAGAATAAAAACCTGAACCATATCGTTCTCCTAGCATCAAAAAAGTTGGGAATGGAACTTGTTGAAAACGATATCGACGGAATTTTTTCGAGCAGGCCCAGCACAAGCAACAGCAATAAACCATCCAGCTACACGCAACAAAATGCCGCGCCCCATAGTGGTGAAGCTAGTACGTCGTGCTAAACGTGACCAGTTCATCAAGGCCGCCAAAACCCGGAGTAACCTTACTTCAGAAGGAATTGTCACTGGTGCTGCGACGAAGCTTTACTTCAACGAGCAACTGACGAAAGACAATCGTATTCTTTTTCGTGACTAAACACGTGACTCCGCACTAAACAATACAATTTTCGCTTCTGCTGGTTCAGGGATGGATGTATCTACGTGCGAAAAGCAGAGAGAAAGCCCGCAATACCCATTCGATCTCAAAAAGATCTGGATCATCACGTCGGCGTCGCCTCCTGAGCTGATTCTAATTACGCTTTTCCTATGGATCTTGCTGTATTGTCCTTTGTTTTACAGACACGCACTTAATACACTCACCAACCACCATTACACTTACCAAATCACAGGCACACATTTAAACATCACACGCAACACATTCCACGAAAACGATTCACGATAATAACTAAAACTAACCAATCGGAAAAGGCTCTGGTCTCTGAGACCAAATCACAAAATTCTTTTCCACATTCATTTTTCATGTATCCCACCGATGAAAGCGAAATTAGCGACTTCATATCTCAATTAAAGAACGAGAGTGCTCCCGGTTCAGACGGACTCAAACCAAAACTCTTAAAACAAATCAATTTGTGTATAACAAAACCTCTCACACATATATGTAACCTTAGCTTGTCACAAGGAATTTTTCCGCTGTCATGGAAAATTGCCTCACTAACACTAATTCATAAGTCTGGGGATAAAACTACCCCCTGTAATTTTAGACCAATTTTACTTCTGAGTATCCTCTCAAAAATATTAGAAAAAGTTGTTCACAGACGTCTGTGCAAATACTTGGAAACCAATGATGTACTGTCGCCCTGTCAATTTGGTTTCCGGAGGGGAAGATCAACAGAGGATGCTGTTTCTAGAGTAATCGAGACAGTAACAAACAATTTAGATAAGGAACGGTGCTGTGTTGGAGTCTTTTTAGATCTAGCTAAGGCATTCGACACGGTGTCCGTTCCAATCTTGCTGGAAAAGCTAGAAAACATAGGAGTTAGGGGCGTGGCTTTGAACTGGTTTCACAGCTACCTCAGCAACAGGAAAATGGTTACTAAGATAGGGGAACTAATAAGTTCTCCTCTGCCGGTTAAATTCGGAGTTCCACAAGGCAGTATCCTGGGCCCGACCCTGTTCCTTGTTTACATGAACGATGTTTCCACTAGCATATCCCCTCTTCTGAAAGCTGAAACTATATGTTATGCTGATGACACTGCAATAATTTTCAACGATTCTACCTGGGACTTAGTTTTAAAACAAGCTACTACCGGTATTTCAGAAATCGCAACTTGGCTGTCAGAAAACCTTCTTACACTTAATGCCTCTAAGACAAAATTCGTATGCTTTCACAGGACAAAAGCTTCCCAACCAAAATCACATTTTAACATACAAATCCATACCTGCAACCAGTCGTCCGGAAATTGTAACTGTGAATTAATCAGCAGAGTCGGTGAAATCAAATATTTGGGAATAATGCTTGAAGAGAAACTCACATTTAAAAAACATCGAAGTACACTCGCAGCTCGGGTACGCAAAATTATTCACATAATGAAATCACTGCGTCGAGGTGCTCCGAATGAAACGTTAAATCTGGTATATCTAGCACTGTGCCAATCCGTCCTCACCTACTGCATCAGTTGTTGGAGAGGATCTTCTAAGTCTTACATGTTGGCAGTGGAAAGAGCGCAGCGCGCAGTACTAAAAGTAATGCACAAAAAACCTCGCATGTACCCCACTACTTTACTATATGAGGAAAGCAAAGTGCTGAGTCTAAGAAAACT
This sequence comes from Argyresthia goedartella, assembly GCA_949825045.1. Classification (NCBI taxonomy): domain Eukaryota; kingdom Metazoa; phylum Arthropoda; class Insecta; order Lepidoptera; family Argyresthiidae; genus Argyresthia; species Argyresthia goedartella. The sequence goes on from OX463810.1 coordinate 23,255,599, forward strand.
CTTTATCTTAAAGGTAGTTGTTTAATTTCCCACGCCTACCGAACGGCGTGGAATCCTGAGGGGGATGTGCCTTTGGCCGCACGTGAGAGAAAAGAATTCATGAATTTGTTTTTTACCTTGTCACCGTAGACAGGAGATTGAAGGCTCGATTCGAGACAGGAATTCGGGAAAGGGGGCACAGTTGGGATAGGATATGGATTGAATCCTTGCCGTCGCCGGCGCGCTGCTGGCGGCACGTGGAGTCGCCGCCGATACGACTGTGTGCTTCACAACACAAATCACTCAACCGATGACGTGAATCTACTTATTTCCCGACGATGCAGATTTACACTCTGACCAGGCCCGATGCCTGTATGATAATTGGTACACCGAAATACCATCAATGCCACGGGGCCCGAGCCGCCATGTTATTCTCCCGATGAGACAAGACCAAGCGAAAGATAACCTCCAATTTTACATCTCGTTCCGGTACGAGTGACATCTGCGGTCCGTTTCCGCTTGTGATGTCTCGATTACTCGCGATCGATTCGCGCAACAAAAAACCGGTGCGTTTCCGACGCATAAATATTAAACAGTCACCCGCCCGGACAGGCCCGAACCTGTCCCTAATCAATAGGAAGGCGAGAAAGTGTTGCGACCGCTCTCTTGAGGACCGAGTCCCCCACCCTGACTTCTGCTGATCGAGGCGTGCCATCCCGACCCGTGTACAAATTGACGATCCGTCCTCGTCTCCATCTCAATGATGGCAGGTTCGCATCTTTAATCAGCACCAAATCACCGACTTGAGGGGGGCTCGTCCGGTCAGTCCACTTAAGGCGCTGCTGCAAGATGTGCAAGTACTCAAGGGACCACCGTTTCCAAAAATCTTGAGCCATCTGCTGCAACATCTGCCACCTAGTTAACCGACTTAACTTAACATCACCGAATAGGTATTCTGGCAGGGCGTTAAGGGGCTGACCTATCAGGAAGTGACCCGGCGTCAACGCTTCCAAATCATTTGGATCCGAACTGAGCGGGCACAACGGACGCGAGTTCAGTGTCATTTCAATTTTACAGAACAGCGTCGCAAGCTCTTCAAAGCGTAGAGAGGTCTCACCGATGATCCTCGTCAGGTGCGACTTAGCCGATTTAACCGCAGCCTCAAAAATTCCTCCCCAATGAGGACATCCCGGCGGACTGAAAACCCATTCAATCCCTCGTCGGGAGCAAGCCGTACCGATGGCGTCCTGGTTACCGTTCAGGAATTGAGTGACCTCCTGCAGATCTCCTGGCTCCGACAAAATTTGTGCCGTTGTCCGAACGGATTAATGTCGGGAGGCCCCTTCGTGAGACGAACCGATCTAGACAAGCGATAAATGCCTCTGTAGTGAGGTCACTGACCACCTCCAAGTGGACTGCCTTCGTGGCCAAGCACACGAAGACGCACAGGTATGCCTTCACTAATCTGGCGTTCCGTAGCTGTGAAGACTTGACCATGAATGGTCCCGCGAAATCCGTTCCGACACCCGCAAAGGGCCGGATTTCGTTAACCCTATCCGAGGGCAAATCGCCCATCTGGGGCTGCATCGTAGCCGCCTTGGCCCGATAACAAGGCAGGCACCGAAATACGACGCTACGCACTAAGCGTCTTCCCGATAGAATCCAGAACTCGCGCTGGAGAAACGCCATCAAGGCGTGGCATCCGACATGCCCATTCCGAATGTGTCGATCCTGAATCAACAGTTCAACCAACTTCCCTTTCCTAGGGAGTAACAACGGGTGGCGAGCCGCATAAGGCAGGTTGGCATTCCGCAGCCGACCTCCTACCCTCAGCAACCCTTGAGGGTCAATAAACGGGTTGAGCCGAGCCACAGCTCCCTTCAGTTGGACGCGTCCGCGTCTCAGAATGTCCAATTCGGACTTAAAGTGCACCGTCTGCACGTTCCGTACCAATGCGAACAACGCATGGTTCCGTTCCCGTTGTGTCAGGACCTGTGTCCGCACTCGTTGCGCCTCAGAATTCCGACAATTCTGTGCAAATCGGCAGATCCAGGCGGTCACATTGACCAGCTTGTCGAGCGAGCTGTACCGTTCCAGCAGGCTGAACTCCTCTTCCGGCTCTGGCTGCGTCGTACAGACACCGACTGTCAAGGCGCCGTTCGCCGTGGTAACGCGTGGACTCATTGGCCAATCCGATTCGGCTTGAGTCAACCATTTTGGACTCCACCACAAGGGATGTCAAACCAACTCCGGAGCATGACACCCACGAGACGCACAGTCTGCTGGGTTCATTTCCCCTGGAACATGTCTCCAGATTAAGGGAACCTCCGAAGTCAAAATCTGCGAAACCCGATTCGCCACAAAAATCTCCAGCTTGTGAACTGAAGCCTTCAGCCAGCATAACACGATCTGGCTGTCCGTCCAAGCGTAGACCGTATCTTCCAACGCTATTGACCCACGAAGAACCGTCATCGTGTGGTTGAGCAGACGAGTCAGGAGAGCCGCTCCCGAAAGCTCTAACTTGGGAATGGTCAGGCGAGTGCGCAACGGCGCAACCTTGCTCTTGGCCATGACCAACCGCACATCAACCTCCCCCGAGGAGTCGACCGTACGCAGATACACCGCAGCTCCGTAGCCCTTCTCCGAGGCATCGCAAAACCCATGCAGGGTGGCGGTGTATCGTTTGGTGGGGACCAACCTGCGTGGCAGTGAAATCCGATTAATGCCAGGGAGGGTCGAAAAGAACGAGTCCCACTCCGAGCTCAATGACCCGCCGATCGGGTCGTCCCATTTCAGCTCAGCAGACCACAATTGCTGCATAAAACACTTGAGCTGAAATGTTACCGGGGTTATCCACCCGTTTGGATCAAATGTCCTAGCCACCGTTGAGAGGACGTTCCGTTTCGTCCAGACCTTCGGGGAGTCCAACTCGACCCGATACGAGAACATGTCTGACACCGGCTGGTACTGGACGCCTAATACCGACAACATATTTGGATTTTCCAAATTTTCAAAAATGTGGGGATCCTGCTGGTAGTCATCCGGAAGACCAGTCAGTAACTCTGGAGAGTTCGACATCCATTTCCGGAGCTCGTAACCTCCATCCCGTAAGAGCTCAACTAGCTCGTCCCGTCGAGCGAGCGCCTCCTCCACGGAATCTGCACCGGTACAGATATCGTCCACGTAGAGGTCCTGCACCAGGATCGCTGCTCCTCTAGGGAAATTTAGCCGTTCTCGATCCGCTAACTCCCGAAGAGTGCGAATCGCCAAATAAGGACTAGACCGTAGCCCGTACGTGTTGGTGTTCAACTCGTACACCCTGATGGGCTGATCTGGGCTCTCTCGCCACAGTATCAGCTGATACCGTCTATCGTCAGGGTGAATGACCGTCTGTCTAAACATCATCCGGATGTCAGCTACAAACACAACATTGTGTCGACGGAACCGTGTGATAACATCCGCGATGTCATGACTCAACTTCGGCCCTGAATGCAAACACTGGTTCAGGTTCATGCCGTTAGATGTTGATGCCGATCCATCGAACACTACCCGTATTTTGCCCTCCGGGGTCCTCAAGACCGCGTGATGAGGCAGGAAGCAGTGGTCTTCACGCTTCCAGTCGATACCCGAAACCGACATGTGGCCGAGCGACTCGTATTCCCGCATGAAGTCGACGTACTTCTGCCGGAAAATCCCGTCACGCTTCATGCGTCGTTCCATCGACAGAAGCCGCGTCTCGGCTGCATGGTGTGAACTGCCCAGCGGTGGGCGATCACTCCGAAATGGAAGACGTGTGAGAAATCGACCTGACCGAAGGCGACCAGTATTGTTCCGATAAAACTGTTCACACTCTTCTTCAACCGGGTCCAGCCGGCGTACCGTAGGTGGTTCCTCCACCTCCCAAAACTTCTGTATCACCTCCGAGAGTACAGAACCGAATAAGGGGCTACGAGTCGCTAGGCGTGGGGCAGCCGGCATGACCGGACCCATTACCGCATGGCCCAGTCTGGTGTTGACCGAAACCAGACCAGTCGCCTGCAACACGTGGACACCTGGCACTAGCAGGTATCCCAAGGCATCGACACCCAATAAAATGTCTACTGGGCCCGGGATATCGAACTCCGGGTCAGCCAGTGACAACCCAGCGACCAACTGTTGCACCGAGGGTGACAACCGTACGTGAGGGTGTGAGCCCATCACATTAGGCATGACTAATGCCGTGACCGTCAGATTCACCGATGAATCCACCCGTGACGAGAGAGTAATCCGACATACTCCCTTAACGGAACCGACTTCCGTGTTCCCAATTCCCCGAATGGAATGTGGGTACTCCCTTACCGAAATGCCCAACCGTCTTACAAGGTTGCACGAGACTAAGCACCCCTGGGCCCCCGAGTCCAATAGTGCTCGTGCTACACAAGATTTGCCATCCGAACTCCACGCTATCACCGAGGAGGTGGGGAGCATGACCGTCTGTGGAGTGGCGGCACCTTGTAAGTGGGCGGCGTGTCCCTAGCGGGAACCTCCGCGGGATCCGAACCCGCTGGGACCTCCGTCGGCCTGGTAACTCGGCTGCTGATATGCCACCGGTGGCATATCAGACCGTATGTACATCAGGGGGTCCCAACCCGCATAATAGGCTCCTCGCTGTCCCGGTACCCGACCATACCGGACTGTGAACGGTGTGCCCGGTGGCCACCGTGGATGGAGGGAGGAGAGCGGATCCAACCTGGGGCGCTCTAGGAATGGGGGCGACATCCGACTGTTCGCCTCCCTGTTCGCCTCCCAGAGCGACGGGCAGGGTGGCGCAGAAGGTGGTGGGCTCCCAGCCTTCGCGCCACTCATAGGTGCCATCTGACACCCGCCCGTAACACGCGGTGAGCCAGCGGCCCGAAGTCCTCGCTGGCCCTGGACAGCGGCGACCGAACCCCGGCTGTCCCGACTCTTACCCCCCGCGCTGCCCCCTTCCCCTCGGGGGGGGGTCCCGTCCGCGGGTACCCCAGTCACCCCGTTGGTGACTCCCGTTGCCCGGAGGGGGACTGGGTCCGGCCCTGGTTGGGCCCTGTGACCGACCAACCTGAGTCCGGCCCTGGTGACCGTCCGATGGGCCTGACCGGTTCAGGCACAACACGACGTGGTGCCTGCCACCGCAGGCCTCACAGGGGGACGCCCGTGAGCACTCGCTCAGCGGGTGCGGCCCCAAACAACCGAAACACAATCGGTGGCGGAAGACCACCTTCCTGCGGGCAGCCACACCGAGCGCCTTAAAGTTGGCGCAACTGGTCACCTCATGACCGGCACTGTCGCAGTGCACACAGCCGTCACCCGACGGCGTGGCACTCAAAACGCCAAATTGTTTTGACCGACCACCCCCCCGTGGGGGTGGGGGGCGCGGCTCCTCCCGCATCCGCGCGGGTTGGCGCTGCACACTGGCCTCCGAATCCATGGTGTCGCATCGCCTGCATTCACCCTCCAAAAACTCCGTTAATTGGACGAGCGTGGGCAGTTCCGAGCTACTGCCCCCATGCAGCTGTTCAAACCGACTTTGAACAGCTGCAGGCAACCGTGACAAAACCATATATAACACAATATATGACCATTGGTCTACCGGCAGACCAAGGTTCTGAAGGGCATTAGTGGCCACCAGCACAGGGTTGAGCACCTGTACCCGGATGTCAACATCCCGGGTTACTCTTGGGATGCTGAACAGCTTCCCCAGCTGCGCATCAACCAACCGCCTTTTGTGTTGGTAGCGGTCAAACAATATGACCCGGCAATCTCATAATTGCCCGCCGTAACCGTTAGGTGATCGACCAACTCCTTCGGTTCACCCCGCAGTGCCATCAATAGCTGGGCCAACTTGTAGGCGCTGTCCAGGTCGTCCCGACCGTGGACCAGGCTATCGAACAAATTGATGAATGCCGGCCACTCATCAATTGCCCCACCGAAGGCCGGAATCTCCAGGTGTGGAAGCCGTCCAACCACACCCTTAGGGGGGGGGGGGGTCTCCGCTACCCTCCCCGCGGTCATCCCGACGCGACCGCTTAATTTTTTCGGCGCGACGCTCGATGTCGCCCAAGCACTCCATCGCTTGGTCAGCATCCGCGCAGAGCTGCCTCACTGCAGCCACCGAGGCCTCATCCGTAGCCCGAGGGCTTCAGCCTCGGCAGCCAGCCGACACACCTTCCCGACGCGTGTCATTGCGTCCTCCACACGCTTGAGCAGGACATCGTCCATGTCGGGTCGCTCCACATACTTGTGAGTATGGGCGAGCCATCTCATCTCCTCACGGACACCATATCGCAGTACCGTCAAGGGCGAAGGTGCCATGGTTACCGATTTAATTGTTCCTGGTCCTATGCTTCACTGCCGAACCAAGCACAGCCAGATACCAGCACTTTCCCGTCAGCGCTGGGCACAGAAATTAAAACTAAGTTGTAAAACCCAAGGCAACCACTAAACAATTAAATCATAAACAATATTTAATATGGTCGCCCTGTGGACATACACCTTATAATATACACTCTAAATCAATTAGAGAATGCCACCATGTGGTACAATACAAATAACACACAAAAGGTTATTATAAAAAAAACTATTTTTCTAGCAGTGGCCCCTCCGATAGGAACCACAATTCCTTTGAGGTCAGCAAAATCAGCTCAATACCCCTTAAATAGCCCGACCCTGCTGTGTAAACCGAAATAACACTGTAGGACTATAGAACCCGACGTTCTATCGCAAGTAATACAATCTAGGCTTCGCAGAATGACTGTTCAATCCTTTATGCGCACAAACAGCAGTTTCCGACTACAATTTATAACAACTGTTACCTAAATTGGCACTTATACTTTCACTTACCGAAAATGAACTTTAATCGTGGTATACCGACCACAGACTCATTGCCGACTTGAGCCAATCTGGGATATTCTTTTCTCCCAACTACAATGTGACAAAGGCAACCCTACCGTGAATCGATGATTTCCCACTAGGAAACCACGCTCTGCTACCAAAATGTTTAATTTCCCACGCCTACCGAACGGCGTGGAATCCTGAGGGGGATGTGCCTTTGGCCGCACGTGAGAGAAAAGAATTCATGAATTTGTTTATTACCTTGTCACCGTAGACAGGAGATTGAAGGCTCGATTCGAGACAGGAATTCGGGAAAGGGGGCACAGTTGGGATAGGATATGGATTGCCGTCGCTGTCCGACGCCGTCGCCGGCGCGCTGCTGGCGGCACGTGGAGTCGCCGCCGATACGACTGTGTGCTTCACAACACAAATCACTCAACCGATGACGTGAATCTACTTATTTCCCGACGATGCAGATTTACACTCTGACCAGGCCCGATGCCTGTATGATAATTGGTACACCGAAATACCATCAATGCCACGGGGCCCGAGCCGCCATGTTATTCTCCCGATGAGACAAGACCAAGCGAAAGATAACCTCCAATTTTACATCTCGTTCCAGTACGAGTGACATCTGCGGTCCGTTTCCGCTTGTGATGTCTCGATTACTCGCGATCGATTCGCGCAACAAAAAACAGGGGCGTTTCCGACGCATAAATATTAAACAGTAGTGTTGATGTACCATAGAAACATTCTTAATAGTGTTGAATATGAACGGCTTCTGTCAAAAAGAGTATTTCTAATTTTAAAACCTTCCGTAACTACCGCTTATGCTCGCCGATTTGCACCATTCTTGCATACTCACATATACAACATCGTAGTGAAAGAGTGCGAAATAAAACAATGTACAATAAGGGAAACTACAATAAAAGTTCTTTTTTGGTTAAATAGCATAGACTACGATGGTACAGAAGTAGTAATTGCGGTCTAATATGGCAGATCAAACACACACACATACCCGCACACACACTCACACACCCTGCCTCACACACACACACACACACCCTCACACATACGCAAATACAAAAATTTCGACTTCTACAAAACTGTAATTTAATAATGTAATGTAATTGTTTAATTTATGGCATTTAAATTTAAATTAATGATCTTAATCTTCAATTAATTAATTAACCAATGTTCTTAATCTTCAATTCCAAATGTTACATTATTATGTCCGCCGCAAATAAGGTTTATTAAATGTTTATTTCCTTCCTCACGAGACAGGCTTTGCCTAGTGTGAGGATCAGCAATTCTGCAACACTGTATTACTTTATGGCAATAAACTATTTTCATTTTCATTTTCATTTGCACATCCTCAGCGACAACCACGACTGACCAGCAACATTTTTTTCCTGCCTAGGACTAAATATATTAGGTATATTTTTTTTAAAGATTTAGTTGTTAATGATGAGATATTATTTTATTTTGTTGAGGTAGCAATATGGTCGTAGATATGCTAACCAAAGGGACTACCCTTGATAAACTTCTATACTGTAACTAAGATGGGCATACGCTCAAGGGTGGGTGTTGTTGGAGTATGAATGTATTCCAAAGCGCCAGAGTTTTAACCAGGTATTCTGTTTGTAACCAGGTTACGGTCTTTCATGGTTGAGTGAAAATAAAGACAGCAGATCGATTGCACAATGTTTACTTTTATTTAATATTCCAACAGCAGCTAGTGTCGGCTTCTCAAACGCGTGCTCAGGCTTAGTTAGCCATCCCTCCCCATATATACATTTTTGACATATAAGTTATTTAATTTGTAAAAAAATTAGGTTGTTTGCCTAAATCTCATAATTTCCCTTATAGAACCGAGTTGCAGTGTTACACTCGTGGAAAGGGGGAAAGGGGGACCTTCTCTTGAACCTCTAGTATGGTAAAAATAAGAAAAATCACCTTATTATTAATATTATTATTTAATTAACATTATTTCACTTTGTACACATGTATTATGGCCAAAATTAATTCTAGGAATGGGTCAGACTTTTTATTTGTCACTTCTCTTCTCCACTAATACTCAATGCACATTTCTTCAAATCTTTGCGGGTTGTTGTAGTTGTCCTTGGCAAATAATATCTTCACAACCCGCCATTGATACTCAATCCTCTGGGTATGTCTCCTATCGGGAGCAATGAAAGGATTGTCTGGGTCACTATGGTTCACCTTTTTATGGAAATATCCATTTTCACCTCGAGTATCACACGCCCTCCAGAAATCTGTATGGATTGTTGAACCTAATATCTTCCACATGCTTCTGAATCGGTGGCACCAAGACCTCAACTGACGTAACTTTCTAGGCAACTTCTAAGCGTAGGTCTTCACTCCTGTCTTCAATCATCCCTAAAACCCATTGTCCGTCGATTCTCCTCCCTTAAACATACGTTATATTAAATCTTACAATAATTATAATACTTCTGACCACCGAGGTGATTCATTAGCAAGTATGTTATTTTAACGGGTGTCAGACTAAGGGTCGCCTCGCTCCGCTCCACTTCACTTTGGCTCCGGGTTCTGCTATAATGTGTGAACCTTAAAAACATTAAACTATCTTTAGTTTTCAAACAGGATGAATTTTATCTTCTTAAGTAGGGGCTTCCGCCCCCTTATCAACACTCTGACCAGGCCTTGATCTTCAGCAAATGCTACGCATTGCTGCCGCATACCCAATTCCTGACTGAGCTTGATGGTATTCCACATTTGAGCCATTTCATGTGTATTCTATACAAGTATCCTTTGTGGTTGAAGCCGAAAAGCGGATGATCCACTCGTCTAAAACTCTCGAAAATTAACTAGTAATCCACAAAACCCACTATAAATTACAAAACAATGTTTTTTAGGCTAATATCTACTAGCCTTTAAAGATCATCTAATTTGACATAACAGACGCGCAAAAAACAATTTTCTGTTGACAAATATAGTTTCATAGTACGAAAAGTCTATACAAAAAAAAATGTGAATGGTTTTTGAGCGGAAACTTAAACAGTCCGTTTACAGGCCTGTTAATTGTTGCATATGGTACGAAAAAGTAAACGAGTTTAGGTCCTGCTATAAGAGTTGGTATTAGGCCTCCAGGCTGCTAGCTTTTGTAGCCCAATAATGCCAACTTACAACCGAGATGCCAGATAATTACATATCAAAAATAATGCTCAGTGTCATAAAACTCATTAAGCTACCACAATATGTCAAAGAAAAGGCGTTCTTTAATATGTCAGATGGGTGTGTGCTTGCTTTCTCTTCAATTATTTGGTCTCCGGAGTTGGTTTCTAGGTATAACATTTAATATTTCACTCGAATCGTTTTAAAACCTTCCTATGCAATTCGTTTAGCGTTATGGGAATTCTCTCATATTTCGTCGCATGTGGGTGTTTCAGGTAGGTAACGAGGAAGTGGACAGGCTTGCTAAGTCCGCTGGTGCGGTTGGGGATAAATAGTCTCTCGAGACATTTTAAACTGACACGGTGCATTGCATTTTTCACCGCGGACATCAGGTCTGCGGTGACAAACCCAATGCACCAAGTGGTGGAAAAAGTACTTCAACAAAAGATCGTTGACCGCAGGCATCTGGTATAAAAAGGTCCAGCCTGGGCCTTCTCGGAATCCATTGTTCAGTTCGAGACAGAAAAGGAGCGAAGTTGTACTTGCTCTATGGAACTTCCGGACACATTCCTCTGAATAGTTTGTGCTTTTGAATGTGAAAAATTAGATCCCCAAATTATGACGAGTGCGGCACCTCTTAGGACGTCGTCCACGGATGGAGTGTGTCTAGAACGAAGGCTTTTCTAGGATTCATATTCATTCATATCACATTCATATTCATATTAATTATAAATTCGCGCAGGCGCAGGCGCTGATCAACTCCGTGCTCGCCGCCTCACCACAGTGTGATATATTCACTAGTGGGATGGCGTGCTTGGTGAGGGAATGTAAGAGAATGACAGAAAGACGAATGCAAGATCTAGATAAGTAAAATATTTTTACCGCCTTTGTAACGTATTGGTTAATTTAGCTGTAAGGTTACAATTGAAAATAAATGAATTGAATTGAATTGAATTGAATTGAATTGAATTGAATAAAAAATTCTTAGGTGAAGGTGGGTGTAACAGCATTCTAGCATACCCGACCTCCTGGGAAGCCAGAATTCTGTTCGAGTTAGCACGAATTTACTTCAAAAATAGGTAAGATTGGTTGTTAATGCTATCTTTTTATTTTGTGTCTTTACCTTTAATAGCAAAGCCATATAAATGTAATGTAACAAGCTCTTTCAATAGAGAAAAGAAAAGGTTTCCTCCCTTTATTCCTACTATCCTATGGAATCCATATAATTTAAAGTTGTCGAAGCGTTCTGAAACTTGGGAGTTGTAAACTAATAATGTAACAACTAAACGGGCGAGCGTTGAGAACAAAAACGGACGATCTGGCCCCGAGATGGGTTGCGGTATTACGAAGTCCGGTGTGGTATGGGTTAAGTATAACCCTGTACCTTGCAGGAGTTTCAAACAAAGATATAGTGGAAACCTATACACACACATACGAATAGACTCATAACATCAAGCCTTTTACCATATGGTTTGGCAGAAGCACGAAAATAAGAAATTTGTCAAATATAGATCGGTATAGTTATTACCAATGATGGTAAATAAACTTTTATAAGTACTAAATTGAGGAAAATTTATAAATAGTGAGGTCACCGTCGTCTTGTATAAGGCAATAAAGAAAATAAACATATAATCCATGCAATAACCGAATATATAAACAACTTGTATTACGTTATAAGGCCCAAAGAGGGTTAAAGTAGAAAATGCTCTCAGTTCCTAAACTTAAGTGTTCGTTCAGTAGGTGGTACTACGAGAGAAAATAATAACAAAACACTATTACGAGAAGGATGAGAGCAGAACCCAGAGTGATTGTAATACTCCTATAACATATGAACGCGGGCCTGAATCGTATTGCCGCTTTAAAATTCTGACACACGCTCCTTCGGGATTAAATTACATCGCAAACGAAACATACTGTAAAAAATTACAATCTTACGTACGGAAACATATTTTTTTGGAAAAAATGTTTTTTCTACACATGGATGCACAGTGTGTCCACGATTAGCCAGTTATTAATTCCTCCATTTTGCTTGACAGGGGGCCAGCCCATAGCTTCAAGATTATTGGGAGGCAAGGTGAATTATAATTTCATCCGATATTAGTCAAAGGTAGCTAGTCCAGTCCGATTCCAAATTCCAAATTCTCTGCATTGGACCACTTCTCTACATTGGACCACTATGGGACCGATACGCTCGTAAAGGCTGAGTATGTCAGAAAATTGCTAATGTCAAAAAACCTAACCTTAAATATGCTGCGCCAATACAACATTTGAGCTTTTTTACAATAATTACCGCCTGGCGTAGATAAACATGTTTGTTTAAAAGTCAAGCAGCAGTCAGTGAATTCTTGTGTCCTAAAAATATTTCCGCGCTGTTGTGGAGTCAAACGTTGTTTCAGCTAGTGCAGAATGACACGCATGATCTATTGTACAACCAATTCATTTGCACTAAGCGACCCGTCGCATGGCTACGATACTGGGTGTAACGAATACAAGTAGTAACATTTTATGGGGTTATATGGTGAAATGATTCAGAATGACTTCAATTTGGAATATAATCTGCTGTTTTTAACAATAAGTATAGTGGTTACTACTTCACCGCTGCGTTGCTGGATCAAGTTTATTCAAAGTGTCGTACAATTGTCTTACCATAAGGAACAAGACGTCGTCATCACCATATAATTAGTTCTTTCTATAGGTATGTACAGATTTATACGTTAATAACGTAACCTGACAAACCAACAACAGAATGAATTAAAATTAAAATTTACTGCTGATTCTGTTACATTAGCATTCAATCCAAATGCGTTTAAATTAAAACGCAGCAGATAATTAGCGAAAATCAAACATACACGGTGACATTAATTATCGCAAAATGGCAAACAATCGTTTAATTACAAACTGGCGGGCAAACCGCGAAATTGAGCGAGAGAAGTCCCGCGGGCACATCGAGCCGTGCACTTTTGGGGTTAAATTACTGTAACAGGAGGCCCGCAAATTGACATTTAATACAATATACTTTACAATACACTTTATACATAGCCCGGTAAACTCGGTAAGCGCGGACACTGAAAGGGCTAAAATAGCAAATTATGCTGTAGTTGTAATTTATAATTGGTAGTGGTGATTTTGTGAGGGACACATTTAGGGTAGTGTCAATCCAAATTTGCAACTTTGAAAACCACGCAAAAAACTGCGAAATTGTGGTGCTTTTTCACATTGTGCTCTAAATGTGCGTTTTTTTGACAAAATAGTACTTTTTTAAGTTAATATTAATAAGTTTAATATTTAAAGCCCAATTAACGTTCTATAAACCCTTTAGTGATTAAGCTATGGCCCTTCGAAGATGGTAAATTTTTCCCGAAATCAGTCGATTTTATGTTTTGCTTCCGCTCCTTATCAAAACATAAAAACTTAGCGAAATCTTCCCATGATTAAAGTTATTAAAATAGTTGAATTACAATTTTACACAGTTTACTCGCAATCTCGAAGGTAATAATTTATTTCCTTCTCTACCATAGTAGGCTTGATCCATATAGTACATAAAGCTTCAATTGGGCTTTAATTGTTGCAAGTTTAATTAACTTTATAAAATATTAATTATGTTCGTTAAAAAACGCCCAGTTTATGACATTTAGGGCAAAAAGTGAAAAAAGTCGCCGTATTTAGCAGGTTTTCGCGTGGTGCGCCGCGAGCGCAAGTTTTTGAGTTGGATAAAGACTAGCCTAACTGGTCCATCCAACATACTAAAAAACCAAAACTACATCATGCTTTGCGATTTTAATATTGACTTCTACGGTGTTAATACTGCGGTATACAAAAAACCTTTCAAAAACTTAGAAGTAGCCATTTTCATCCCTACTAATAATAATGTTGATCAAGACAAGCTCATAGAGATCTTCTCATATCCTGAAGTCGCACAATTTGTTAGATAAGATTTGCATAATACGTTAGTATTACGGGAATGCTAGATTTTCAAACATGAAGGCATTTTATCCATATCCTCAGGCTTCTAGATGCGTTTGGGTACATGTAGAGAGCAACAATTTTCATAACGTTTTCCCATTACCTTCCACCACAGATTTTATGATACATCTTGATTCCAAGTCAAACACCACACGTCTAACAAAAACTCCAGACGGTACACAGGGCTGTATCAGGATCGTATCGGAACAGGGTCCCGCTAGGCCAGACTTAATCATAAGAACGAGCCGCGAAAATCGCTCGAAGCGGAACGAGGCCCCAGGGACCCAGCGCGGTCGCTAGCTGAAGTTTACTGGATACGTTTTTTACACCGAGGGTTTAAATAGAAGCTATTTGGATTTATCTTGAGCACATTTTACGCCAGTATTACGGCGAGTATGCCGCTGTGAATGGAATAAAAATTGAGAGTGGGCATGACTTAGTTTATAGCAACTATAGTAGTGTTTGATATTAAAGGTATTTTTTTAAATTTCGTTAGATGTGAAACAGCGAATAAACAAATTAAAAAATACTACTATATCGAGATATTTCTTGCATGAACAACATATTTAATATGTTACATTTATCTATGTTGTTTGTGGTCGCAGAGGCTTTATGGCATGGAAGTGGCAACTATTTATTAAAGAACGTCACAAAGTATAAATTAAGAGGATAAATGATGATTGATTTTAGTGTAGGGCAATCTTTTCTAAAACGTGAATTAGCGGTGTAGATTCACATCACAATTTAAGAATAAACTAGCTTAACAAAGCACATACACACTGTTAGAAAATTAAGAATGTTATTACGGGAAAATCAAATAAATAGGCAGCTGTTGCTCCATCCTGATCTTTGCTCTCCCAGAGCCAACTATTGCGTTAGTATGCTAAATCCTTAAAAAGAGTATTTACTCCGTTGCTTTCTTCCCAAGCCTCGCTACCAACTTTTGCAGGATTACCCGCGACTTAGTAAGCGGACGAAAATACAAGCAAAAAACGGGACCCTTCCCGGTGTTGCTTGTTTTTTGATAGTGCACTTTTAAGAGCGGATTATACGGTTCTGGAAATAGTAAAATCGATATGCATGCAAGCACTGTTTATGTTTTTTTGTGTACGTTGGTTTTGTTTTCTTTACCTAGAGCATGGTAAGACTTTCACTAAGACGATGTTCCGAAAACTGGATTGTAAAAACATACACATGTACACGGTTAATGATTTTGAAAGCTTGATCATATAATTTTCTATTATATCAAAATATCATCCTCATCATCAGCCTGTCAGGGAACCCACTCTAAAGTATATGCATCCTATTCATCAAGGTCCCTCGCTATCAAAATATAAATATACCGAAATACTGTTTGTTGTTTTCGACCAGCTCATAGATATTTCCATTTAATTTGTTTATTAACCGTACAAAATTAATTGCACTGACACAAAAAAGCGAATCGAACAACATTTTACTTTATTTCCCGCAAACGTATTTTCTGTTATCGAGAGCCAATTATACGAGCGTGGACTGAACATTGCTTGCGGTTAAATAAATTTTCATCTTAACTTTATTCTGCATACGGTTTTATCGAAACCAGTTTAAACCACTTAATCATTGAAATATAAAATGTTTGGATATCGCATTACTGTATCAAACGATCATCGCAAACTGATACAAGTTATGATATATGTAATATGAACTTTTAATGTAAACACGATCAGTTAGCCGCTAATGACAAACCAAGTGTGTAATTAATAGATGTCAGTAATCATTAGTGTCTAGTTACACGCGACACCTAGACAAATAGGTGTACACTTAATAATCAACTCGTGGAGCCTTAAGGTGATAAACAACAAGTAGGCTGCAACGAACTTTGAGACTTATAGTCCAAGCCATAAAAGTCTGAATCGAGTGAGTGTGTATTTCAAATTTGATACTGTAAATACGAGCTAGGAGGGTGTAAGGATATTAAAGTTGGCTTATGGCACTGTATTAATTTTGAACCGTAGTAATTTCGGTCCTGACAGAACTAAGACACTAACACATAATTTACGCGGTAGCACAAATGAACGTAACGTTTAATGCATGGTGATAATTTATGAAATTCCTCAAAGTTCGCCCGGCGTAGCCACGTAGCTTTTGCTACGCCGCCGTAGCCGCAACCGTAGCAAGCAAGGTCGTAGCGGTTAAACGCTCTGGTGTCGAGTGGTTTGACTTGTTAGTGAATGAAAGATGATCAACGGTTTATGGTTTGTTATACCGATCTAGTAGAAGTAGTGGTTTTAACACAAAGCGTTATAAATAATAATCTAAAATATCAACAAAACCGCCAGCCCCCAAAATGATCAACTTATAACGTTCAAGAAAATACAAAGTAAGCAACAACACGTGAAATTGGTTAGCGGGTGGGGGAGCAAAATCACAAGGAGCGCAACCGACTCGGTTCACGAACTACATTACACTTTAACATAAAAACATCGTGTTGAACGACAACGGGGCTTCAACTTTCCCAGCGAAGACATAAGCGAAATTGAATTACACATATTGAAAAAGAAATGTGTAGCTTCTTGGTAGGCGTGGTTTTTGTCGCTCCTCCTACTGAGCGAGGAGCGCATGAATCGTGAGTCTTGTCGCTTCTATGTCGCGCGACCTCCCGCCAGTCAGTGCAGACATAGTCGCGTGGAGGCACCACGTCGCTTCAAACACTTAACTTTCCTACCGCTACGTAATCGCCGAGTGGGTTCAAAAACTCATGTTATAACGATACTTGCGCTGTGATGAACGTGTACGAGCACGCGCGATTGTTTTAAACAAACAAGGTTTTAAGTGGACCCTTTTTGTGTGTTCTGTGCGGGGGATGTGAACAATGATCTTTCAGGAGACGAAGGTTCTAGGTAACATGAGATAAAGGTTATTTATTCTGCTCTTAGTTTGGTTTTTGTTGTTGGTTCAACGGGGATTGTGAACTGCACACGTTGTTTAATTTCACAGGAAGTTTTTATTTGATAAACTGATCTGATGGATTATGTTCTTCGACGTGTGTGTGTGTTGATGTAATATTTAACAATAACTTTACGTTATTATGTATTTTTACATTTAGTGGTGAATGTAAAATAGTATATTCGCGCAGGGGAATAGGCATTGCGCTATGTTATGTTTATGTCAGTTTAATAGTTAATTAAATTAATAAATGGTTTCAGGGGACAGAGGCCGTTACCCAATACTGACAACGTTTAAAAGTAACTAAATATAAGTAATTATTCAAATTACTTCATTGACATACCTCGCTATGTTCATTTATTACTTTTTGCTCTCTCCCGGTAGCTAAAAGGGTACAAATATACTATAAATATATTTGCTACTATAACGCCTTTTCACTATATTTTATTTTCAAGGTGTCAATATTGACTAGCAATTTATACTTTTTATACTTTTACTTACCAAATAAAAAAAAATACAGATCTTGATACTATTTTCAAACTCGATAAATTTTTAATTTTTTATTTTCGGACTTGTGTTTCGCAGACAAGATATCTTGAAATAGAAAACAAACTCTCAACAACACAGCGTATTTCGTATATAAAACTTCAATATCAATGTTGTTGCTAATAGTTAGTTAGCTATCATCCAATCAGTGGCCATGTAAGCAGTCAGCCGGAATAATCCGTTCCAAAGTTTCAGTTACAGCCGCACAGTTAGACTCGGTTAGTTATCAAGCGGACTTAGTGTGTGTGACATAAAGTGTTGTGAATGAGGATAATTAATTAAAGTTAGCAGTTTAGCGTGGATCTTACTCCAGTAAAGAACTGTTTCTTTTAGTAAGAATATTGAAATGGTATACAAGTAGTAACAGAAAGGTGCCACCATATTTTAAGTTGTTAATACTACTCTAGATTAGTAAAAGACATAATGTATGCATTCATGAGTTTTTGGTTTATTTTCTACAACTGAACATTTTTCAAATAATATGGTAATAAAAAACTGCAGATTAGCCTGAATCATGCTTATAAACAAGCTAAGTATGCAAACCGCAGAACCTGTTCAAACAAAACAACTAAGTAACTTACTAAATTATCGAGATTTAATCAAGAACAAGCACAGTGACAAACTCATGTATTTTCAAGTGTTGCCTGAAGTTTAGCTCTTGTGTACTAGTGTGCCCAGATTATGTGTCAAACACTGCTTAAAATATTGAAATTTAATCTCTCAAAATAGAACTTGTAAGTTAAACTTTACAACGTTGAGCCGGAACCGACAATTAGTTGTCGACCTTCGATGTTAGCTAAGTACTTTATTCTGTGTTGGTTTTTCCCAATGCTGAAATGCAAAGTTTCATTCGAATCCGTCCAACCATTATAGTGGAAAGGATTACTAAGCATAAAACCTATTACATTTTTAATTCAAGAGTTACAGATTTCGCTGAGAGGATGAAAACTTTGCAAATTTGAATTTTTACGTGTATTTGGAAAGTCTCACGAACAAAAGAAATGTTGAAATCATTTAGATACAACGTAAATGTAATGTTGCCAAAAATGTTTCATTAACTTAAAAGCTTCAAGAGAAAGAAAAGCTTCGTCAGTATTGAAGAATAAATTCGGTCAACATAATGAAATTCATTTCTTTAGAGAATACCGATCTGGGTATACATTAATTTTCTGTCCAATGATCAAAAAACATAGGGCCTTACCACAAAAAAAGTTTTGTTTTTAAACTACTGTTCAACACTTGTTTAAAAACAAAAATGTATCGGATTTGACGTTTGTTTTGAGGTTAAACACTGTTAATATTTTTTGTGGTTACACGGATAGTGTCTTAATTTAAACTTGCCTTCTTAATTATCGAGTATAACCTGGAATAAATCCAAACCTCAAAACGAGACAAGGTAAAAAAGGGATTAACTACTCAATTACGTGCCTAATACATCAATTGCCTAGCATATATATTAATCACATTTTCAATTTAAACTTTGTAATGTCATGGTAAAATCAAATCATTATTAAATGTTTCATCAATATTTTTTTGACTGTATTTTAAAATAGTGTTTTCTCTGGGAGAACCTTATTTTTTTATATACTTGAATACATTATTATGATTAGTAGATCTCTTACTACTAGATAGTTTACATGTTTTCGCCAGAGCAGCCGTTACATGTATTCGGCCAAACGCACAGACGGCTTCCCGAATAGGTGCCGCTGAAATGTCATATTGAGATGCAGCGTTACTTTAAGTGTCCCTCAAATTTTGAGTTGTCAGTTGTGCATCCGGGCTTATATGTGTTAATAATAGGATTTGTGTGCGATACAGACGCGCAATGACAAATAGGCCCTGCACGCAACGCTGTCAAGCGAGCCTATTTAACAGATCAGCTCAGGTTCCATTTGGCTTTTCCTCATCATACGATATGTGGAATTAGAAGCTAAATTATTAATTCATATATTACACAGTGTTTTGAAATTAGAGAATTAATTTCTGCTTTATGATCTACTTGTGTTTGAACTGAATCGAAAGATCTCTAGCAGAAGTCAGGGGTACATACATACCAGTTTACAGTTTTGTTGCATGAAAAAGTGGAGTCCATTCATTCATCCTATCTAAAGGTAGATGCATCTAATCCGTTAGGAAGTGTCCGAATCGGCTTTGGGCGCGATCAGCTACAATAGCTACCGGAACACCGGAACACCGGAACATATAGCTAATGCCGACTGTACGTAATGCGTTTCCTTTACAGTCTGGCTCGTGGCTGCGTGCACAATGCTAATAGATTAACACTAGGACCAGAACAGGGTCCGATCTAGATACCGGTAATGGAAGGCCAAATAAATTTTCTTAGCACCTTAAGGCACTTTTGCAGTGTACGCTATTTCTCATAGTAACGTTATTTTAGTTTGACCCCGCTTAATATCAGGATACCGTTCAAAAGTACTCATTGGGCCTGAATTATCAGAGAACATCACTCTTAATTACTGTCTAATTATTAGGGGAATTTCTTTACTCTACCATCCTTATAAATACTACAGTGAAAAATTGAAATAAAATATTAAAAATATATATTTCATTGCAGCGATGTTTTTGATGGTAGTATATAGAGAAAAGATAAGAAGTAACACCAACATAAACGTTTATATAGGTCCATTAATCAGTCAAATCTGATTCATACATTCAATTTGTGACGAAGAGTTGAAAACAAGTGCGATTCGTTTCAATCAGCGACTCGTCGAATTTAACACAATATTCGCAAATTAACGAATGATCAATCAAAACATTTGTGATCAGCGATTTTAGTTTTGGCCTCATTTGTTACGGTGAAATGATGATACACTTTGTAATCAGTTCGCGGTGTGTGTGGTCGAATGCTATGTTGATTAAAGCATGTATGAGTTAATGATATCCACATATTTTTAGTGAATTCAAAGTTTCACCGGGGTAAACCCATCGTTTTTACCTGCGTGAATTGATGGAACTACCATATATTTACAAATGGGTGGAATAAGTCGAACGGTAGAAAATTTAATTGCAGCCAAGTTTAAACATATCAACATCCGTGCCTCTGCCACCACGTACGGGAAAAGGCCTGACGTTATGTTTGCTTTTGTTTCAAATATAATATTTCTCCGAAGTCTGGGGCATAAGGTTCAAACACATTTTGTAAAGTATCAAGATAATGAGTATCATGGGCCCAAAATCCCCCGAGGCGAAGCACGCCGCCCCCGCCCCCGCCCCTGCGGTCCACCAGGCTGGTGACGCGAGTACCTCTTACCCATTAAACTGGAGTTCCATTCGTCAGGGCCATCCTGTAATTAATGCCAACATGGACAGGACCGCCGGCCTAATGAATGGCGGGTGTACTGTGTCGCAAAAACTGTCCCGTCATACAACACGCGAGCCACCGGGACGCCCAAATAGCCTTTGCCGCTGTTATTCTAGATGTCAAAATGATAGGCATATTGGGCAGTTTCATTGATTTTCCGCAGACGCGCAAAGCGAGCACCTAAAATTTCGCGGACGGCATATGAGTTTTGTTTGGATGATACTGAAAAAGGTTAAAAGTCTCTATTGCCCAGATATGTATTGTACATACACATGTGGACCATTATTCCATCCAGACATAGGATCTGAGATATTAACTTACTATTTTGTTTGCTTCTTTTTATTGGTTCACGAACAATATTCATCTCTGTATCAGCCGCTTCTGAATAAATCTAATGATTTTTTTCAATTTGTCTACATGTCTACAGTAATCCTGTAAATACGCACAAGAGATGTGATGATGTGAGTTATGAGCAGTAGTAACAATAATTTCAGAGGATCGGTTTAATGTAGTTTGTATCCCATGACATTTTCATAAATTACCGATGAGCGATGAGCGAACATTACTTCGTAACCAACACTTGGTGCCGCTTTATCATTGTGCTCATGCTATCGCATTGCTACTTTAGTCTTCATGATATATTTTCCCACACCTAACCTGCGCGTGCCCGCAACCATCGGTAACTACATTTTAAATGCTATTAGCGTATCGAAAATTTACAGCTTCGTTATAAATCAGCGAATAAGTATCCACCTTATAATTTATAGCTGTTCCTACCCCGTTCTTGGGGTAATGAATGCTCCCGCAGATATCAGCTTTTGCCGTCTTCAAATTACTCACGAGTGCAGGAAGCATGGACTCACTCGCGTCTACAAATCCAGTTAAGTGTATTCACCCCTCCATTAAGATAAGCAAGACAGTAAAAATGTTTTTAATTACTATCACCGTATATAGTTTTTATTATTATGATTTTAACGGAAACTGTTGGCTTCATTGAAAACCATCAATCAATGTAAAGGATATAAAACTTATAATACTTTATACAAGAGTTGAATATGGTAATACTTTACCTCCCTCCATTAAAAACGTTCATGCAGATCAATTTCATACTTTCTTCCGCCGACTTTATTACTGTATATACTTATGTTATGTTGTTATTGCACACCGTTGTGCAATAACAACATAACTTGAGTACATATGCTACGGTCAAGATAATGATTCGGTTAATTATGCATACTAATCGGCAATTATTCATACTAATCAATATCGATAGTTAAAGTAATTAATACAGCAAGATTTATCACATTAACCGGTTAATATATATAATAACCACAGGTCCATGGTGAATATTATTCAAACTGATTTGCACAGCTCATATCAGGGCAAAACACTGCGGTAGCTTAGGTGAAGGGAAAAGGGGGTGAGCTAAGCGAAACCCCCTTTATCCTTCGTGATAGATTGAATATGTAAGAACAACAAAAAATACTTAAAACATAAACTTAAGTACACATAAAATATTTTACACCTATCTAATAAACATTTATTTATTTATTTTTTATTTATTTATTAACATAATTTATCTATGCCTTGACAGCCGAGGCCAAATCGACATAAATTACAGATATATACCAATAAAATAAAATATTTACAATCCAAATTAAAATTCACAATATGTCATCAATCATAAATCAATTAATAAAAAACCAAATTCAATGTTATAATTTGACATTACTGTCATTCCATCATCTCGCAGAACCTGCCACACATTCGCACAATGTCCCTCCATGCATCACCAAACAGATCGTTCAGTGGTGCTACCGCCAACAGAGCATTCAGGCTGTCCCGCGCCCGGACAAGCGGAGACTGCCGGCGCGCCACCGTGCGGTGCGAGCCGCCCGCTAGCAGCTGGTGCCTGCGCCCGCGTACGTAAACATCATGTGCAATACTGTGCATTATAGACAGACAATATTAAGAAGAATTTAACTATTTGTTTTATTTTATCTTTAATAAACCATAATTGATTAAGAGAATAAGGGTGTCTTACTACTTTCACAAAACCCTCTTGGTGAATACTATTAATAACCGGTCAAAGCAGTTACTTCAACTGGTTAAAATAGTTACTTTAACCGGTTATAAATAATACTCACCAAGAGGGTTTTGTGAAAGTAATAAGACACCCTTATTTTCTTAATCAATTATAAAAAGTATAATTATTATAATAAATGTAATATATAAAGCCGGTAATTATGGATACTAACTGGATTTATTGAGTTGAACGTAACATATATATCTTTAGAACAAGAGTTGTGGACTAACCGTGCGTTACCGAGACTAGTTCTGAAACTTCTGCTATTACACTAGCTAGAGACCCTATTTAAATATAGCTAGAACAACAAAAGCCGTGGAGAACGGCACTTCCTCAAGTCCTTGTGCACTCGAGAGCTGAATTCTAAAAGCATGTATTATGCACGTTACTGGATCATTTCAGCGTCGGTTGATGCAAATGCACTTGAAATTATACAGATACGTAAAGCAGTAACAAAGTCGACTATTGAATAATATTATTATTACTTGAAGTATCTTATTTCTGTATGAAAAAGTCGTCTTCAACATCTAATTAACTTTAAATGTTGAAATGATATTATTATTTTTAATTCAATTTAATTGGCTTAAATTATGTTTTATTTCTTATTTTTTTGCTATTTGGCCCATTTTTACAACTGTTGTTTTTGTTTCCCTTTATAAATGAGGGAAGGGGGCTCCCCCCCCTCTAACCCCCCCTAACCCCCTAATCCCCGTCTTTTGTTATATTCCGATTATGGTCACAACGCCAGAAAGGATTAGCAGTGCCAATTTTTCCGTTGCCCAGCTTGTTCCACCAAGCCAGACCGTCATACTTACACGTAATGAAACCCTAACTCCCCCATGTTTATTGCACTTAACGTATCTTAACTTTTAACCAATTAGGTTAATTAGGTTTTCCAGCGGTTCTTTTTCAGTCCTATTTTTAATATTATGAAAACTACTAAACCTATTTTTTATATTTAGTTTTCTATTAATCCTTCGTTGCCCATACTTCCATATCTTGAAAAGTACAAAACAATGGTTAAAATCCGATCATTGTTTCGGAACACGAATCCCAAAGTTCGATGGTAGAAAATTTATGTTTATTTAGTGGTAATACTGATGAGTATCACAGACAAATAATACGATGATGTCGTTTCCGGTCTACAGTTCATTCATACATACAACACACGTACAACAAACACAAAACACACACTCATCCATTTTCTGAACCGCCGCCAACGGCCTGTCGCGCGCCCTCCCGCGCTGGGACGGGATAGTCCTTACGCGAGTAGGCGTCAATTTTAAGTTTAGGGTTATTTACGTACTCCTTACGTGATCGTACAAAATACGCATTGATTTTTCTTCGTCCTGTTTTAGAAGTCGGTTAAAAAGATAATAACTCCCATGGCCACATCTGTGGCACTGCGGTAGCGGCTCTGCCTACCATGGTCTACCAGGTCGATCCCTATTTGGGGATAATTTTTAATTTTGTTTTGGTGGAGGGGAACAAAATGGAATTACCCATGCCCAGGAGTCAGACCTCCCTGCTATGTCCGGGTCCCCACATATTGAGCGTGCATCAGCTCGTGTTGTATACGGACTAAAAACAACCCCTTTGTGTTTAGTTATCTGTCTAAGATTTACTGTGAGCCATGGCCTCGGTATATGCTGAAGGCTTTCTACTTGCAATTTGCCCTTTTGGCCGATATATATATGTGTATATGATATATACGGGAGGAGTTTGCCTGTTTACCCGATTTTACGAGCGGACATCAGCTCATAGTCAGCGGGCATGATAGCGGCATGTTAGGGTGGCAGATAGCCCCCGATACTATGAGGTGGTCATATAATTTTTAAAACTGGGGATAAAGAAAAAACACCCCAGGTCTTGTATATTTATAAACATAAACATTTACATTCGGGCACATACATTGCTCCTGGCCCCGCACTAGTATACCCTGTGTCGTGGGAACCAGAAACAGCGACGTCACACACATGTAAATATCCAAGATATGCTGGTGCTTTTTTTTCATCTTCTGTATCCCCAGCCGGGGATCAAACCCGGGACCTCTCGGGTGGTAGGCAGAATCACAACCGCGGCGCCACAGAGGTCATGAAATGTGTCGTCGTTTATATGTGTCTGATGTCGCTGTTTCTGGTTTGGGGTCAGGAGCAATGTATGTCCCTGAAAAGTTCAAAGTAACCGGGAAACAACTTAAAAATTATATACTTCCAAATAATAATAACCTACTTAAATAATAAATAAATCTAAAATACATAAAACTACACAAATAAACCACCCCAGAACGCTCCCGGAACAAAGGTACCCATTACGCTGGCAGCTTTGCCGCGCTGCATAGCAAGTGAGACCCTTTGCACCAGGAACGCTCCGGAGCGGTAGTCATGGCCTCGGTCCCTCAAGCGACGCCCAATGTCCCTGATGAAGGCCCTACCCTGCGATCCCCACACCCCCGTGGTCTCGACGGCCAATGGAACAAACCAATAACTCCCCATCAGCTGTGCGTACTTACCGCATTTCTGCCGCGCCGCCAACTCCGCAGCCGCACCAGCAGTCTGCATGGTGGAGCCTATATGAGATGCCGCGAAAGTGCACACGCACGTCGCATCCCACAAAAGGCTACGGCCCCTCTCCCAAGGAATCAAAGTGACACCGTCCGGACGTTTCCCGTCGCTGCGACACAAACCAGGCGGCTCAAGAACCGCCGGTATGTTAGCCGAGACGAGAGCCCAGCGAATCGACTGATACACCGCAAACACAGCGGTGTGGCTCGCAAATGCTACATCCCAACCGAAGTGCCACGGCCACGCGCAGGGAGTTGTCATGTAGATGGGTGCCTAAATGAGGAGACGGCAACGCATGCAGCCAAGCACCAGACTCCGGCTGGGAGATCGCGCGCAGACGAGCAAGCTCCGCTCCCGAGGACTGCCCCAACAACCCGTCAAGTGTCGACTAACATATCTCCTCATCCCAGGAGCGCTGCACGCCTGGCTTCTCCGGAACGACTCCCGCCGGGCAACGTACCCGCCACAGCTGAAGAGCCTCGTCCGCAAATGGGATGCTGAACCCGTCACCATTAATATTCAAAATACGAGTGACAAGCTCCAACACCCCCCGCGAAGAGGCTAAGAAGGCGGGGAGTTCTGTGTCCCGAAGGCGACGAACGCCGAGACCACCAAACCGTATAGGCATCGCTGCCTGCGACCACTGTGAGGAAGACATATTAACGTTTAAAATAGTCTCCAAAAGACACTTCAACGCCTCGTCATAAGCGTCTGTCTCCCCTCGGCACAGCCAAACCGGAGCAGTTCGCAAAGTATAGGTTAACCTTGACTGGGACAGACAATTCCTGAGAATAGTAAGAGCCACATGCGCGGACAACTCCTTGAGATGTGGCTTAGCCCCAGCCAGGGCCTTCAACTTTCCTCGCAGAACCCCCGGCACGCCTTCCGGAAAAATGGGCGCGCCTAACAGAGTGAAATCAGGTTTATCAAGAACTTTCAGCCCCGGCATCAATTCCTTCAGCTTAGCTCTGGAACCTTGTGCCAAGTCACCAGAGGAAGAAAACACCTCACACTTCTCTGAGTTCAGGCGGAGACCCAAGTCCACCACAACTGTCTCTAGTGGTCCCCCGATGGGGGACCACTAGAGACAGTTGTGGTCCCCCATCGGGGGACATAAACAATTAACATAAACATTTATGTCCCTGTATATAAATGTTAATGTTAATGTTAATGACACCTACAAATACCCTACCCTGCAAATCTGGGTACTTAAGGGCTTGTATTTTTATTTTATTTTATTTTGTATGTGTTATGCTAAAGAACGCTTTGCTAATAAGTATTAATCGTCTCGAAAACGGCGCTAAATTTTACTAGGTCTAATAAATGGAATCCTCCTAAAATCACAAATCCCGCAATGCCTGAAGAGCAAGGTATTCAACCAATGTGTCCTGCCAATCCTCACTTATGGTGCAATTATGGATGCTCACAAAAGCCAATATGCACAAAATTAGAGTCGCACAAAGGGCTATGGAGCTTGGCATGCTCGGCATCAGCCTCGTTGACCGCGTGCCTAACGTTGAAATCCGCAGACTTACCAAAGTCACAGACGTGGGTACGCGCATCACGGGGCTAAAGTGGCAATGGGCGGGACACTTGGTTAGAAGGGAGGACGGAAGGTGGACCAAGGCAACTACAGAGTGGCGGCCGCGAACTGGGCAGAGAACAGCGGGCAGACCACCGGCCCGATGGTCAGATGTCATTGTTAAGGTGGCTAGAAAGCAGTGGACGAGACTGGCGGGTGACCGTAGCGAATGGCGTGCTTTGGGAGAGGCCTATGCCCAGCAGTGGGATGACAAGGGCTGATAATGATGATGATGATGAATAAATGGAAAAAGGAGTTTCTTTGAGTTTTCATGCTTTTATCTTTTCCGCACAATGGGATCGGTAATCTCACTTTACGGCAATGAAAATAAGGCAGAAATTACAATGGTAAAAAATTACCTCCATTCCAAGTTGTCGCAAGACTGCTTATTTCACTTTATATCAATAAAAATAAGGCAGAAATTCCAATGAGAATCTAAAAATCCCTTTTGATCTAGATAACTTAAATGCGGAATGCCAGTGACGACGTTATACCTAAAACGCTTGCAAGCGATATGCCATAATTAATGTTTGTTGTCGTAAGTAAGATATGTTTAAGAGAATTGTGGATAGTGTACGGATGTCAAAATAACAAAATCTGTACAAAATTAAGTTGTTAAATAAATATAATTTATTTATTTAACAAGTTATGGTACACATAGATATTTTTATTTATAATTGTCCATATAATGCCGTCGCTTCGGACTCTTGGTCACACCAGTGTGATGACGAGTAATTTATTTTCTTTGTGGTCTCACCCCTTTGAACAAGATTGCACAACTGAATATTATATTTATTGCGAGTTATATATTTTGACAAGTGTCACTACTTTGGATATCTGTCACTACTTTTGACAGTTCGTGGATTGACAAAAAAAAAGGAAAAATAAGTCATCTGTCAAAAGTAGTAACAGATGTCAAAAGTAGTAACAGATGTCAAAAGTAGTGACAGATGTCAAAATATATAAACACTTAATAAATATAATATTTAGTAGTGCGATCTCGTAGAAAGTGGTGAGACCACGAGGAAAATAAATTATTCTTTATCACACTAGTGCCAAAATGCTAACTGCAATTGAACAAATGGGAATACAGAAAAAAATGATTGGAATAAAATTGACCCGGTATTTATATCAAAGTGACTATGTACTGTGAGCAAATTATAAAATCTTACTTTTATTAAGTTATACTTACCTTTCGTAACGATCCGTCCAGTTGTTTAAGAACCAAGTTCGAAAGAAGAGAATTCTAACGTAATGAACGACGTAGCAGACGTGTGTTACGTTAGAATTTCAGGATAAGCACAGGTAGAGAACTTGGCATTCATTTTAATCCCAAATCTTTTGTCGGCGAAGTCGACAGCCACGATATTGTTGATATTGAACTTGGCTCCCATTTTTACATTTATGTTTTTGGTGGGATAGATTTTTCTTACTTCAACCTACCGTACACCTGGCCATACCCTTGATGGTACGGTGGGTATTTTAAAACAACTTATATACCACCAATGTAGTGACCATAGCCCTTGCTCTTACAACTTGCTAATAACTTCCCAGTCAACATACGTATTAAACTTACAGCTTCCTCAGTCTTTTTGTATTTCAGGCGAACTGCTGTTGAAGTAATTTCAGTTATGGCAAACTACTTTTTAGTCAATTTCACATTTCAGGCATACTGCTTCATTGACAATCTCTCCATTATGGCATACAGCTTGCAAGGCACACCATCGTTTTAGGTATAATACTGTCATTGGCATTCCGTATTAAGGTAACTAGCTCAAAAGGGCAAAACATTTATTCATCATTCCCGTGAGATTCCCGCCCTAACATCACGTGACAATATTTAGTGCGTCGAAGCTCAGGTCGAAGGGAGAAGCCTAACCAAAAAGTTTCGTTCAAATGAGGTCGAATCCAAATACATCCTCCTTGCTTGAATAAGCAGGTACGCTATTTTTTGGTCACGTGTCACAGGTATTCAATATATAATTCATTATCATTCAGCATAAACGTAGATCTAACGATAACAGCATAAGACCTCCGGGCAGGGCAGGAGGCAGCAGTTCTCGGTCCCCAGATATTATTATACAAAGGTGCCAAAGTGCATAATGAAGTTCAACTATTCTACATAATTTCACTTCGCGCCTCAACACCTAACAACACGCTCGCAACGACCGAGAGAGCAGTTATTTTAATTTTTTCCCGACGTTACTGTTTAATTTCCGTGTAATCATTAGTCGACGTTGTTTGCGCCCTTTGTCCGTGTAATATGAAGGCAGTCTGGCGCCCGACGCCAGATATGGCGAAGCGCGTGTCACAAGTACGTTAGAATAATTTGCGAGGTGCAGCGGACGCTGTTATCGCCGAGTCCCTATTAAATTTCGGCTTCGGCCCGCATACAAAGCTAGGTCTGTATAGCCGACTGCTTGTTTTTGACGTGCCCTCCGCACAACCGCTGTTACAGCCTTACATTTTTTCGACACTTCGGTTCCACGCGCAATCTGTGGCTAAACCAATTTTAAAGTGTGACTGGGAAGAAATTGTTATTCGCATGATTTAATACGTACGATGCTGGAAATATTAAACAAAGTCCTAAACGGAGGAACTACATAAGAACTACTTCATTCTGAAAATGAACAAATGTTGTTCCACAAAACAGGGCGCAAACGAAATCAAACCTCACAAAGAATACGGCGATGCAAAAAATATCCCATTAGGCTAACACAAATGTAATCCGAATCTTTTCCATAACGTGATGAGGGCAACATTCATTTGATACGTTATACGAGTAGGCATGGTTTTCTGCGTATGCATGTAGGGCAAAGCGGTGTGACTGCCGCAAGCGGATCTTTGATATCAAATTCTTTCAGAGCAGACCGCACGTAGTGAGAGCACCCCCACATTCACTCATATTTCAGATAACGTTCGACTGTTTCTCTGTTGCTTCGCCACCGGAATAAAAATACGAATACATTACCATTCTTTACAATCTTTGTTCAAAGCTCATGTACACTCGATTTTATTTTTATTTTCTTTTTCACGCGAAAAATAGCACTCTGAATTCGTACCGTGACACTTTTGTACTGGAGTCCATTAATAAAATGGTGATATGAGGTTAAGATTCGACTTTATATATCGCACCTATCTAATCATCGTACACTTGATATATTTGCATATATAAATCCCTTTAATAGTAATACTTGGTACAAAATTAGTGGCAATTGGTAAGTAGTTCATTAGTTCGTTTTTTTTAACGTTGTGCACATATGCAGGTCTACCTGTTCTTTAATGTATCCGGTCCATCCTAGGTTTGCTGGAAGACATCTCTTTTTAGAGATAAGCTCACCTTTGTAAACGTAGTTTCATTTTCGATGTACATGTTTTTTCCTTAATATATTTTGTATTTACTGTACCTACTTGTGCAATAAAGTATTAAGTAAGCAATAATGGATTTAATCATTATTATGTTCTTATCTTCCTATTAATACTGCACAGAAACTGTAAATATTAATTATATAAAGAAAAAAAACATGACCAAAGGCGAGCTTACCTCTAACAAGAGATTTCTTATAGCATAACTTTAATGGAAAGATAGAATGAAATTACAGGTAGACGTAGGTCTACCTATATGTAGTTGTGCACAATTGTAGATATGTGCACAACATTCAATATGTTAGTAAAAATAATTAATTATCAATATAATCAAGAATATAAAAAATATAATATATAAATATGTAACATGTTGAATTTTATTTTCTGTTTAAAACTATAGGTAAGTAACTAATTATCGAACACTAATTTATTTGTAGACATTTTTCTGTACTATTTATTTTGAATGCAGTTCTTTATCTTTTCAGATCGATGGTCTATAGAAAAGCCGCAAAGGAACCGAACAAAATGATCAGCCGTTCATGTGGAAGATTGGACTTTTATTCTCCTACTCGAGAGATGGAGTGCAAGAGTAGCAGTAGATGGCAGCACAGGGCAGTGACGCGTTAACGCAAGATGGCGGCTGGTGCGTGTGGTGGGCCACTCGCGCGCCTGCTGGTGTTGGCTGTACTCCATGTCAACTTTGTTGGTGAGTAACGTAAGCTTTAATGCACAGGGTCCTATTTAACCGAGACGTAGCCGGGCTACCAACATAATACGGGAAAAAAACTATTTTAAAAACTCCGATACAGACACACTGAGCTATTAAATAAAAAAATAAAACGATTCACTGTGAAACAACATATTATCACTTAATTTCCAGTGACTTTATTAATCGCAAAACCGTTTACGAGCTTAAGTTAATTTAAGCGTATGATCCACAAAAGTAAGCTGCAAATTTAAATCTAGGCAGGCATTAGTCCGTAGCACCTGTTTGTCTAGGTCATTGCGGAAGCTAGGTATAGCGAAACTCGGGAATGAGGTCGGCCCAACGATACGATATCGTACGTTCACATTTGCATAGCCTTGTGTTGGTGTCCAGAGTTTTGCATGCGGTCCAGTCTCATTTTGCAAAGTGCAAGCTTTCACAACGCTTGTGTGAATTTCAGACATGCATGTGCTCACGTGGCTACACAGCGTATTTTATTTCTCGCTGCAGACGTAATTAGTTAATCTTGGTCTTCCTTTGCTTTTTGGGAAATACGCTTCATGGTCGCTATTTGCGATGCAAGGGTACCGGGAGTAATCCCAATTGGCAACGATAAAGTTTCTCTATTTGAAATATACTCTACTAAAGTAAAGATGGTTTACGTTGGGCTAGAATTTGTAAGGCATTTCAGCACAATACAGTGGTTGAAATGTATTGAAATATTTTTCCGTTTTCCCATTGTACTGCTTTTTGTTGAGTCGCTAAAAATAAAACAAAGTAAAAACATCGTGCAATCAATTCAGGGCTTAGGGCTTCGTTGACTCGAAATACCCATTGAAATACTGTTCACGGGTTTAAATGTCAGAGCGCAATGCCATTGCATGGTTACATGGGATACACACGATAGAAGTAGACAGTTGCTTTTTTGTGTCATTATTATATTTTTATCGATGAACCTTTTATTTTACGGCTGTTACATTGAATGAAGTGAAAACTTTACAAAACATGAATCAAATATGTATTTAAAATAATAACTTCTCAAGAGAAGTTAAAAAACTGCAATAAAACCAACACGAATTCCGACAGCGGATTTATGACCACCAAACTCGTGCGAGTTCGTCGCATAAAGGGCGAGCGAACGACGCGGTCTGTATCAGTGCGCGCGAATGGAGGGATTAAATTAATCTCGTTCTAAAATTTTCACTTGCCACCTTATCTCGCGTCGTATTGTCGTTTTATTGTGCCTACCCTGGAACCATTAGCGAGAATGTCACTGCTCCGGTATTGTGCGCCCGCGGCCTGCCCGCACAATGCTGCGGCTATTTCGGAATGTTATCGTCTGCCCCCACACCGACACCCAGTATTGTAACAATTATCATATACTTCAATTAAGAAAACTTGTTAGTAAAACTTGGCTGTACATGTTCAACTGTTTTGAGGAGCGATTATAGCGTGATTTGTAATATTAATAACTATTGGCCCTACGGGCAGAAGACCTTGCTAACAGGGGGGACTGTGAACCAATTTATAGGTAAGTATTTAAGATTCAATCAAAATCAAGTAGTAAAGTAGCCACCAATAACTTTGTTAACGACATTTTGCGATTTAAAATACAATCTATTGACTTTTCACGAAAATAGTTATAGACTATTTCACTCACTCTCATGGTCTGTATAGATCCTCTTTACTAATCCGTCTCCTACTTTGAGGAGTTCAAACTTGGTATGTAATGAAAATATTTCTCGTATTTTTAGAAAACAGGCGGCCGAAAGATAATTCTTTGGTATATTTTTAGAACCGGCTCATGAATTATTTTATTTTATTTGAAACCCAACACGATAGGTTTCAGAAAATAATATAAAAAGCCATACAAAAAATTAATGACGTCATAACTCCCCCCCCCCCCCCCCCAGGGAAAATAGAGAAAAGCTCTCGACAAAAAAATATTTAATTCAAGGAATGCGTGTGCCGAGTTTTAGTGAGGATCGCTTGAAAACTGTGGCCCCTAGACCGGAACTGACAGACACACAGACATAGAGACAGACGAAAGCAAAATCGCCCTCCTATCTTGTCGAAATAGAGCCCTTCGCTCGGTTCGCTCGCTCGGTCAATAATTTTATTGGGAGTGATTTACTTGTAGTGCCATACTGGCTCGATTAATAGGACACTACGGATCCAAGGTCCCAAGCGCATGGACTGTTAATATGACTCTGAATATAGCAGTTCCATCGTAATTTTCATATTCTATATTGAATAGATAATATAAGGTTACAGACAATTAAAAGAAATGTAGTAAGCAAAAGTAAGCTTATCTCTAAAAAGAGAATTCTTCCAGCAAAGCTAGGCAAGACAGGAGAGGTAATTATACAGGTAAGTCCTAGTTCGCAATAACACTCTATACATACTTACGAAAATTACTTTCAAAATATATATAAACTTTACCAAATATAAAATAAAATAATAACTTCTCAAGAGAAGTTAAATATATACATACTTCAACTACATAAAATAAAATATATAGCATGCATAGCATTTCAACATATGACTAGCATGGTGTTTAGCAACTTTGTTTTGACCCCAAAGCCGTGTATACTCTAAGTCAGGATTGATGATCTGAGCGTCCCGCACACCTCCCGCACACCCGATAAGGCCCTGTCATAGTGCTACACAAATCCGCATCGACCCTGTACATCGATTTCAACCATGCTTGTATATTTAAAATAGCATCGACTACTTCTTCGTCTATATGAAAAGGTAAAATTCAATTGTTTATTCCTAGGCACGAGAACTAGCTCGAAAATAAGTGGAAAATTGGGACATTAAACGGAACAAATATTTTTAAATCATGTTCATAAACTATAAATTAATATAGGAACAGAAAATGAGATGATTTTATCATAAAAGTGGGACTTATCAGTAACGAATGAAGATTCCTTGAGTGTTTCTTGAAATTACAGTATAGGTACATATTTGATTTGGATTGTGATAAATAAAATATTCGTTTAAATAAAAAGGTGATAATATTGTCTTTATAGTGATTATATTGTATTATAATATTTCAAGGTGAATATATTGTCGTGTAACTTTTTGGTAATTATTGACATCGACTACCTCACAAAAATTACCATTAATTAATCTGAACATGGACAGTTCTTGGGTGCAGTTGCTAACATTCTGCTATTTCGGCCTACACGGCCCGTGCCCTCGTCCTGCCATTACCCTTATAGTACGAAGGGCGACCGCAGGATTATCTTTCCCAATGGACGATGCTAAATAAATATTCGTTATACTTTTTATTTAGTTTTATATAATTTTTGCCTATATTAGGCAACAAATTTTAATATTACGATTAATAGATGTCTCAATTCTTTTTAAAAATGTTTTGAATAACACCCCTCGTGACGTAGATTGATCAAAAAATTTAAAAGGTTACTTGCGGCTAGTTGGTTCTCAAAAACTAAAAAATCAATGTCACTCACGTCATCTCACACATCACACATGTGATAATTCAATATATAAAACAATCAAAATATTTCAGAAAAACAAAAGACAGTCAAAAATTACTTTTTACTATGAAATTATGGACTAATTACATTGTTTTACTGTTTTTACGTATTTTTAGCACAGGTCCCAAATATTATCAATTGTAAAACTATAGAAAACTCATGATGAATACTTACTGCCAAACCTTCAAAGGTTTCAGGTGGCTTATTCTTCTCCCTGAGTGGACGTTGAACCCATTTATTACACTGGGCATTATTGAGGCAATCACGCCACGACCATTTTTTATCTTAGGATTTCACTCAGACTTTATTATAATCTAAGATCTAACCGCTTTGTAAAACTTAAAAACAATAAATATCAATATTTGTTTACGTTCCGACTGACAACGGAGTTGTCGACAGACCGGAAAACTTGATATTTGACATTTTTACAGGATAGCCAACTTAAGGGCGAAGGAAATTTGAACCAAAGAGTTTCGTTCATCTGAGATTTAAGCAAACTACGTTGTAAAGAACAAATGGAGGACATTTTGTTTTGTACAGAAATTTCAGTACTTCTATTATATTTTTCATGGGAATAACACCATTTATTCATGAACAGATTTATCTCGAAATGGTTTTCTCAGTTTGAAGCCCTTAGACAACTTTTGCATACCGAATTGATACCACGTTGATATACTTAAAGCTTACAAAGACGAAAGAAACATATTTTAATAAATTACCTATTGATCTTACTAGTAGAACTATTAGTTTCCCAGCTTTGAAAGAGTAGCAGACATTGCCGAAGAAAAAATGTGTTCTGTAGTCTGTCGTTAAGCGTTCGAGCTTCTTGTCCCAACTTAAATCTCCTGGTTTCAAACCCCGGCCAAGGCCGAAAACAAAAATGCTTTAAATTATAACTGTGCTTTTAGAACGGAAATAATACCTGCCAACTGAAAGAACATTTGATAAACAAGCTTTCTTTCTTTTATACCCCTACATAACCTACATATATGTGTCACTTACCTGAAGTACGTATCACATAGTAAATTCTTCGCATTCGAGTTCGCAAATCTCACGCGTCCGCACACAGGGGCTATTCCCCTCACGTTGCCGGTGAGTGGCCGACAAAGGGAAGAGGGTATGCATACCTTATCGTTGTACCCTTTTGCGAAATTCCCATTTTTGCAACACTCGACACACCTTCAAATTTTGAATGACTACTACGTGATAACGATCCTATACTAATACAACATTATTCATCTGATGTCCGTGGCCGTAGACGGATCTTGATTCGTGCGTCACAAGGACTGAAATCAACCTGAAATTGTGTAGCTTAAAACAAGTGTATAGCGGTGCATTCTTTTTATATCAGAGTAGAGCGAGAGAGTTTAACATCGGTATGCTTAGTCGTTTCCTTGAAAGCTCCTCGACTCGCCCTTATCTCGGGTGCCTGTCTTTGATATTCGTATGTTACCTCGAGGAAGGTGGTGTCGAAGAGATAAGTCATCAATTATTTTATTTACGCTGGCTGTCACGTTCCATTTGCAAGCTAACTCACACAGGTTTTTGACAGTTCCCGTTAGTGATTGGTTATAAGGGATGGTAATTAAATATTTTTTTACAAAGATACAAACAAAAGTCACTGTAATTCGACAAAAACTGAAATATCCTCACAGAGTCAGTAAGGAAAGAGTTTCATTCATCTGAGACAGAAATCTATGGGCCAAAATGTTTATTTTGGGTATTGCTCTTCTGAGAAAATCAATGAAGTCTATAAAATCGTAGAAACCGGATACTATTATTAATGACCCTACAAAGAATACACAAAACCCGCAGACAAAATCGTCATAAATATGCAATGTTGATATGTCGAAGGACGCCTCAAACTTCATGAAATGTACTTTGAATTTGACAGTTCATTTCTCCACTCCCACTCCACTCGACTGAGTAAATTCACAGGTCGAGGCGATGTTTGATAACTGAGCATGTATAGCAATCTCTTTAGTGAGGATGAGAAGCTTGAGTCAAGGTAAAATTGAGTGGAGGAAACCACTAAGCATACCGGTGTAAAAACCATTTCGCGCCGCTCGGCCACAAAGATCAATGTTTTTCCATCAACGCGAAAATGTCACTGCGGTTCTTTGTGCAATTAATCAGAAAGTCAATGAGGCGATAACTTTGCTCGTAGTTAAACAACATTCCATCCCCTGTGGCTCGTAGGCAAATTCTCCTGTTTTATTTTATGCGGAAAGATAAAAAATACGGAGCTTCTATTGCAGGCAGGATGCTTTGGAACAGGTCAACGATCGCATAAAAGTTCGGCGCAACAATGGCATTCGGAGATAAGACACAAAAGCTTAAGCCGTAGATATAATGCTCGTATTTATTGTGCTTATCTAATTTGCATGCAATTCAGTGTATTGCTGTCGCCAGCAGAGTGGAGCGTATGGCTTCCGACTTGTTCATAGAATATTTGCTCATAAACATGCAGATTGCGGATGGGACCGAGTTTTTATGTAAAATTGGCGAAAGGGGAGCCATTTTATTTATTACCCTCTTGACTTGGAGGCGCCGTGACGCGTTGACGGTGTGAGAGATTGCGCTCAGAACGAGTGGTGCAAATTGCAGTGAAACGGACTTTTAGCCGTTTTTTAAAGATTGCTGCGAAATACAAAACACAATCTTTCAAAAATTCCAACGATCCCAAAATCATGTCACCAACTTATCACTTTGTAGCGCCCATAAACATAAATAACAACTGTGATATATAAAACTTTAGTAACAATTAATATTTTGCTGCAGATTGTTTGCAATGTATGCTGTTTTTACTCAATTTATTTGGAAATAAGATTATTATTTATATAAGACCCTCTAAAAAACTTGTTATAATCATAACCAATACATTGTCTACCTCGATTGGGTTAGCGATAATTATTGCATGCAACGTTCGAAATTACTGTCGCTTGGCGCATCATGGTAGCGGCCCCGCCGTATGGTTACCATTTATGATTCGGTTAATTGACCGCTATTGCTACGCTTACGCGTACCCACTATAGTGACACGGCGTTGGTACAATATATTGATTAAACACAGAGCAGAGAAATTTATAGGAAGGGATAATCCCCTAGTCGGGAACCTCTTGAAACAAAGGGTGCGTAATACTGGTAAGATACTAGTTTAAAAACTCATCTTTAGATAAATATATTTACAGCTTATAACGGATTGCCGCTATAACAAAAAAAAAATACTAAGAGTTTATTTCTATTAAGAAATAAACTCTAAGTATGTTTTTTTTGTATAGAAATAAACTCTGAGTAAACATTTCAACCCTCTACCGACAAGCGGACAGACGGACAGATGGACAGTGGATGCTTAGTAATACGGTCCTTTTTGGCACCCCTTTGGGCACAAAACCCAAAAAATGGACAACACCTTCAAAATTGCTCTTAACCCCTTAATGTATGGCCTAACCCAAAATGGATCGGGATTTTCAACCTTATGGCTTGGTAATAAAGTTCAAAACCTATGAAACCATATATGGGTTAGTATGCGGTAAGGGGTTAAGGCCCTTGTATCGGAAAAAATAGCATCTAGTTCGCACTTTTTGAAATTTTGGACACAACCATATTAAAACAAAGTTCGTTAACGCTCACACTGCAACATGGCTGTTACGTCAGTCGCTGCTGCAGAACTGTGCGAAAAGCGGAATTTTGTCTGTGTACTTTTCTTAAACCACTGATTTTATTTCTTCTTTCACACATACAGTTTAAGATAATTTGAAAACCTATATTTGTCGTAAGAATCATATCAATATTCTATTTAGATTCTATATATTAATTTGATGAGAACAGATTTTTGTACCCTATTCATGGTTGTTTACCTATCTAAGTATAATATCTATCTATATAAGTACGTGTATCGTTATCTAGTACCCAAGATACAGGGAATCCTAGTTTGGGGCTAGATCAATGTGTAAATAGTGTCCAAGGTATTACAAGGTATAGGATACCAAGAAATAGCAAGTTTTAGGTGAAAAAAATATATTTTTTTAAGTGGTTACTATTGACATACAATGTTTTTGAAATATACAGATTGAAGGAATAAATATGTCATATATTTTTTCGGAATTCGGGAAGTGTCTCCTCAAAGAGGAATAGCGCTTTAAAGCTGGTAGATAAGTATAATAATAATGACACTATTGACACTTGGACACTATTGACACACATTGATCTAGCCCCAAACTAGGATTCTCTGTATCTTGGGTACTAGACAACGATACACATACTTATATAGATAAATATTATACTTAGATAGATAAACAACTATGACTAGGGTACAAACATCTGTTCTCATCAAACAAATATTTGCCCCCACCGGGACTCGATCCCGGGACCACTGTCACTGCCAACTCGGCCATTCGGCCATTCGGCCATTCGTCGTCGTCGTATCACAACGTTATATGGGTGGCTGCATCATGCTTCTTTCATGCAAATTTTGCCGTAATCTGCTATGAGATGACCTCTATATGTATAATGAAAAAACCACATCGCACATGGTTAAATAGTTTCTGAGAAGCCCTGAAGCGTCAATCATCCTGGCTTCTGCAGTGCCCATTGTAAATAGTATCTAAGAACCTGCTGATATTATAGCCGTTTAATGCAAAAAACCGGATCGACATCGGTCCAGTAGTTTTCCTGGAAAATGGTAACACACACACACACCCTCACACGCACACACGCCTGTATAATGCAAAAAAACCCACAAGAGTCAATCATTCTGGCTGCTGCAGAGCCCCCTGGTGGTTTACAACCGTAAAACATATCTAAAATCCTTATCTGAAAATTATACCCGTTCAATAAAAATAAAAAAACAGTCAAGTGCGACTCTAACTCGCGCACGAAGGGTTCCGTACCACCGTAAAATGGTAGGGATGGTGTGGAGTAAATAGTTTGGATTTTACATAGCAAAATGTTGTTTACAAAGTTATAGGTAATCCTATCTTCTTTCATATTACATGTACGTAACCAGGTGCATTTATAAGTTTGTATGTGGTATTGAAAGAAGTGTTGTATGGGAGCCCCCTTAAATATTTGTTTTATTCTGTTTTTTTTAGTATTTATTGTAAAAGCGGCAACAGAACTACATCATCTGTAAAAAAATCATCTGTCTAACTATCACGGTTCATGCCACAACCTGGTGACAGACAGACGAATGAATGGACGGACGGACAGTGGAGGCTTAGTAATAGGGTCCCGTTTGGCACGCTTCGGATACGGAACCCTAAAAACCGCATTAAAATAGATAGAGTAGTTTTCCAAGAACACGGTAACAGACAATATAAACACACACATAAACAACCTCTAACCTCAAACGCATATACCTCCCGGGTTCCATTCCGTCCGTCGTCGTGGGTAAAAATCACTGGCTTTGAGCGATTGATATGGCTAATTATTCTTGCGTACCGCAAGTGACAGAGATATCAATTGCTTATATTATA
This sequence comes from Argyresthia goedartella, assembly GCA_949825045.1. Taxonomy (NCBI): domain Eukaryota; kingdom Metazoa; phylum Arthropoda; class Insecta; order Lepidoptera; family Argyresthiidae; genus Argyresthia; species Argyresthia goedartella. The sequence continues at coordinate 23,295,625 of OX463810.1, forward strand.
ATTATAAAAATGAATAAAGTGGATGTTAATAGGTACTTAGTTTGTTGTTGCGTGGTTTCCAAAAGAGACAAACAAAAATGTGTAGTCATATTTTAGGGGGGTGTTAGGAACGTCATTCTCAGTAACTTTTACTCTGAAACCGTTTTGTATGAGCAATTTTAATTTCGACCACTCCATACATTTTGGGCCGTGCGGTCAGCTGAATTGTATGGAAGAGAAAAAATAGAGTTGGTTTAATCAAATTCTGTTTCATAGTTAAAGTCGTTCCGAATGATGTCCCTTGCAATACCGTATGTATGATTACAACTTTCTGTTACACCAATTTATTGTTTGTTACAGTTAAATGAAACAACCTCATGAAAATGGCTGTTCAAACTAAAACTATCTTAGCAGCTGCACTTTATCTGCTAAGAAATGTGAAAGCTTTTATAAAACGTAATAACTTCCATATAACAACTCCGCAAGTAGCCTCGAAGTTACACAAATAATTTAGCAAATACTTTACCGCCCAAGCGCCATGTAGCTAAAGCGTACCTTTAGCATATATACCACCTCGTACTTTATAACTGTGTATTTCTTAGATTTCCATAAAATATCGCTTTAAAGTTGGTTTTATCTATATTGTACTGCTATATGAAATGTATTCGGATCTAATAGAGTTTCTTGAAGGAATGTTCAAGCCATTTATTTATCAACCAAAAACAACAGTACAACGCGAATACACAGAGGAGATGAGATTGTTGGTAAAGTCATATCTTTCGTTTTTCGTTTCATCCATTTCTAGGGAACAATTTATGCCTGTTCATTGGATTTTCTGTGAGAGGCTACACAAAATGGATGAGGTGCTGGTAATTATCTAAAAACGTGACCGTTGTCATCGTCAACCGCTAAGACAGGACCGTAGGACTTTATCTATTTTAGCCACGCACCGAAACCAACACTGATGAGTTTTGTTTATGGGAAAACAAACTTTTATGTAAGGACATGAATTTCTGGGGAAATTTCAGAGGGTGGGGTCTCTGCAAACAAGATTTTTATTGAGTCTATCATATTTAATGCCGCCATAAACGGCCTGAGGCGGATAAATATGTTGTATATATGTAAGAACACGCAACTAGTATCAGCCACAAAACTTCTAGGGCCAGGGCTTATTGATACACAGTGTAACAATATGGTGTAGTTTAGTTCGTTGAAAGATTATGTTCGACCTTGAATCGCAGTGGCATGAATGGATTTTTTTGCTGGAAAAGCATTCAGAAGGTCAAATCTAACAATAACAAATATACAAAAAAAAAACACTGAAAAAAAAAAGTATGAAGGGTAGGAAACTGTGAATAATTTCCCTCAAACTTTTTGTTTCAAAGAGTTTAAAAAAAATTAAAACTTGACCTGCTGAATGTTTTTCCAGCAGTCACCTGACACTAAGCCGTCATGATATTCCGGGTTTACCCTAAATGTCATTCCTGATCACTTCTTATTTCAATACACCAAAATTCAAAGATCTTTATTACTGTGTCAGTTATTTAAAAATATGCTTAAACACGTATTTTTGCATCTTTCTATGTAGGACCACCGTGGAAGAGGAAGCATTTAACTACCATTTAACGGCTTATTATTACAAGTTCAAGATAAGAAACCGGCTGCATAGCTTTGACTCCACCACTTCACTCATACTTTCATCCCCAATGTAATCATGGTAAATATATTCAGGATTTTATTGTAGATAAGAAATTGATAGGGTATATAGGATTTTTTTCCGAAGAAATGTCTCCTTCAGTGGTGTTTTATTTAAATCATATTGAACAATTGTTGTATATGAGTGGTGATCAGCGAAATTTTCTATGTTCTAACGGGTGTTACTGGAAATTGTATTGTATTTCCTCAAATACAATCCAAAATTCAGGGTGTCCAGTTATTCATTACAAATATAGTGAGGGGTTAAATTCATTTCCAGCAAAAACCCTATAATATTTATCGTGTTGGATAACTGATCAAACTTTTTAATGGATAGTTTTTTAATGAATTTTCAATCAATATTTTTGTTTGTTTTGTTTCTGACATATTTTTTTGTCAAAATGAGAAAAATTATTCATTTAGGGTTAAAGTTAAATATTACTTTCTTTTAATACAATAAACCCATCAACTCAAGTGATGAGAAAACCAAAACAATTTTTAAATTTTATAACAGAAATTAAAAAAATGTATGGACAAATTTAAAATAAAATTTAAATTAATATTACAAAATATAAATTCATGGCTAATTCCACAACAAATATGTTATTTTAATTGTTTTTTTTTTCACTGAGGCGAACTTTTCGACCTTCAGGAATATTTTATTGATTTATGAAGTCAAATTCAAAATTTCTGTAAATATATACTTATTCTTAGCAAATATTTTTTTTTCTAAATTGGATCACCGTGGGAGAAGGTTAGAGGAAGTAAATCCCACAGATCTTTAAATCTCTTTTAAAACCTTGTTGTGTTTAACTTATACAACTATAAGTATATATGTATAGTATAAGGAATAAAAAGTATAAACAGCTGTGTTGAGTTGGGACAACCCCATATTATCCCATCATTTAAGTAATCTTGAACATTGTGATATCCCTTTTTAGAAAAAAATGCTTTGACATTGTTTTTAAATTGCTCAAATGTAGTACACAATCCACTGACCCTTGAAATAATTGCTAACTTTCACAAATCTAAATCGGGGTGCAAGTAGTCTGTGATTATTTCTTAAGTTAACATTAAAGCTATCGCTTAATTTGGAAAGCGTTTTATGGTCTTGCGAACATATTTGAAAATAAATTGATAAGCTACAGTTAGTATCTCAATTTTTTTTAAAAGGCGTCTGTGCATTTTAAATTATAAATTGCTTGAATAGCTCTTTTCTATAATATCGTAATGTTTTGAATATCCGCTGCTTTCCCCCATAATAGCACATGACACTATGAAAGTAACTGCAATAACAAGACTCAGGCTTGTGCCACCCACATCAGTGTTTTGTCTGGTGTTCCTAGCAGCGTAGGCAGCAGAACTTAATCTACCAGCTAATAAATCTATGCGGGGTCCCCACTGCAATTTGCTATCAATGTTGTTAATCTATGAAAATGATACGAAATTTATTTAACATTAAATTACTAATTCTTACGTATTACTGTCTAACAATAAACCGGCCTCAACTTGCCTGACATTTGGAAGTATGAATTTGATACACTTGGTTTAGCGTTTAACAATAAATAATTAAAAACAATAAATACGTCATTAAGATCATCAAAAACTTTGTTTGTTTTTCAATTTTGAATACCAGATAAGTATCATTTGCAAACAACACAATGTCAGTCGATTTCTCCACCAAAAAATGCAGATCGTCAATGTACACCAGGATTAAGAAAGGGCCTAATATGGAACCTTGGGGTACGCCAATTTTTACAACCGATCCATCAGATTTAGGGCCGTTGACTTCTGCCTTTTGAATTCTACTGCTAAAGTAAGATTTTAGTAAATCCAACGCTTTATTTCTTACACCGTAATGTTTTAATTTCATTAGTAGCGTATCATACAAAGAAAATCTAAGATAAGAGGTTAATGGCTGCATCCGTACTCTATTCGCTCCTAGTGAAACCTAATTGTTTGACGTGAAGTTGTTTTGTACAGTTAAAGTTTGAGAGCATTTGATTGAGTATAATATTTTCAAATATTAACTTAGTGCTGGAAGAACTGATATTGAACTGAAATTTGAAGGATTATCCTTGGAAAACAGAGGTAACAGTTTACTGTTTCATGAGGTATGGGAAAGCTCCATCGTCAACTCATTTATTGAATATACATAGTCGGTCCTTAAGTTCTGTCACAAGGTTTTTGATAGATAAAACTCAGCAATAAACTTTTTCTCATTCGTATTATACATGATTAAAAAGCTTATTTTATACGAATCAAATTGCAATACAATACATTTTGTACGATTATCTCAATATGACAAAAAACCTTATAAACTTGAGACAATCGCTAACCCAAAACAACTGACAAAAATACCACTTACCACAAATTTAATAAAAAAACAGTGTTCCAGATAACCAACAAGTTTTTTTTTATTTATTCTGAAACCTCGATTTTAGACCATGCTTAACAACTAGCAATTGATTTTCTGTTAGCTTTCAGTTCCAACTGCTCCCAAAGAGAACTTTTTACGTTTTCAGAAAAACGTATAAAAATGATCTTGTGGGCAACAAGTACACTACGTAAAATGTGAATATGAAAATTAGTTTTACCCAGACTTAGTTATCTTATGCTTCAAAATGAAGGTAACGGGTTCAGGGAGGGTTCTGACTAAAATCTCACGTAAGTTTGAAAGGTTTTAAGAGTTATGGAAAAAAGATTAATTTAATTACGTCCGTATTTTTGATTGGGTAAAAAAGTGCAAAATCTCTGAAGAAACTAGCATTTGTGTAATATGGCTTTAAGCATTTAAATCCAATAATCGTTCTAATTTATCAGTATTTAATGAGCTATCAAACCATATATAGTATTAAATAAAATAAAACTTGGTATTATTTACTATGCGGCAAAATATTTGTGACAGAACTTATGGACCGACTAGGTATATGCTTACTATGGGACTGTTACTAGAATAACTGAACTTTACTTTTACTAATGTACCTAACGTTTCTACGTTTTGACGTTTTTCTGGGATAAACATGATTAAAGTTTAAATCTACAATACTGACGTAAGTGATGTTTTAACAAAGTCTCTGCTTCATATGGAGATGAATTTAGCCGCTCTGTTGTGAGTAAGTGTACATTGGTATGGAATATTGCGAAAGCTCGAGCTATTTCAGCATTGGATTTAACAACATCATCACCTATTTTTAAGCAGAAATCGTTGTCACTTGGTAACTTTTCCAGTTTCACGGTTTATTATTTGGTAACCCGTTTTCATTCGTTGGAAATTTTATCAAAGTTATAGATTTTTTGTTCAAAAAAGAAATACAAGATAACTCTACTTCAATGTATTCCAAAAGTTGCCCAGCCACTTATTAGATTTAGTTTTACCGTTGTTGTCACCAACTTTCTTTAATTTAAAAACTTTATTTTATTATGTTTGAATAATGTTCAAATATGTTCAAATGTTCATTAAGTCTGAATAGATTTTGTTCGGGCTCTGTTCATTAAAATCCGGTACCGATTCAAAGGTTCAAATATTTATTTGTTTTCTCAAAAAAAATGATACATGTGTGGTTTGTGCATGTTGTTAAACCGCAGGTGGTTTGTGTCAGCTGCCCATATTTATTAACTTATTTAAGGAACACCAACAAGGAATACAATAATATTAAGTAAATGGTTATTCTTAAAAGTTACATAGCTGTTTGTTTTCTTAATCATAGGCATCCACATCATGTGCCAGTTGATACACATATTTTAAATCATATTCTATTAAAATTTTATTATAATCTAAATATAAAGTGTTAAAGTAAAACTATATTAACAATTTGTTACCGAAAAATTATAATTTAATTAAATATGTGTAACAGGGGATATGTACGGTGCACCAACTACTTGTGCTTACATGTGCGTGCAGTTTCTTTGGTAAAATATTTACTGACAGAAGACTTGAAAGTTTTGAGCCCGGAGAAAATATCAATATCTATTTTGGCGTATTTGGAAATAGCATTGTACTGGCGGCAAGATCACGTTAAAGGAGCGTTGGTGCCTAGGTTAGTCTTAACTAGGGGTAAATTTAAAATAATGTAGTTGGATCTTGGTAACCTTTTAGGGGCATTAAATGATAGCTTACTTAAGAGATCTGTACAGTCAAGTGCACCGTATATTAACTTAAATAATAAAGAAAAATGTAAATGATCGGTGTATTGCAAATAAAGTTTGTAACTTAAACTTAGCATATATAAATCTGTCATTTCAAAGGTGCAATAATAAAAATGAAATATGAAATATATGCTGGCAAATTTATATTTAAGTTTTTTGAATACGTCTCTAGTATATTGACTGTAATAGGCATATAAAATTGCAATTAAGAATGAAGCTGTTTGACCGCTATGATCGGACGGTAAGCTATTAATAACATTAATAATTATGAATGCACAATCACAAAAAACGTAATGAAAGCAAGTTTGGCTGGTACAAGTGTAATTCTAGTCGACTCTAGAACAACATAAAATAAATGAAATTACTTGAATAAAGATATTAATCGTTGTTTCATTGTTGAATCTACAAGCTAATCTACACTCGCGAGCATTAAACTGGATTCATCGCGGGGTGCACAAGACAAGTTTTTGCCTTTTTTATGCAATGTATTACAAATTATGGCATATCAATTGAAAGGTATTTTTATTAGCTTTCGGCCTCTTTTAATGTTACAGAAAAAGATTTTTTCCTTTAAGTCATGGAACGTAAAAACAAAAAACATTTTTTTTTACAACAAAACACTGTTTTGTTTTGAAGTCCTGAGACCCAATAAAAAGTGAGCATTCGTAAAAATTTGTCATCAGTCCAATATTTCACGTCACTGGAGCACTGAATCTGAAAGAAAATGGAAACCACACCTGCAGAAGCCGCTCAAATCGTCATCCTAATCCAGCAAGGGTTGTCTCAGCGTACCATCGCTCGACAGCTTCATCTTAGTCAGTCTTGTGTCTCGAAGGTGTATAAAAGGTTCCGGTAGGCTGGAAACTTTGTCCGGAGACCAGGATCTGGACGACAGCGTTGCACTTCGGTGAGAGATGACCGATTTATTGTCACCACATCTCTCCGAAATCGACACTTAACCGGCGTCGATGTTCAACGACAGCTCAGAGATGTTCGAGAGAAGATTGTTAGCGAGTGGACGGTAAGGCGAAGACTCAAATAAGCGAATTTGACCCCAAGAAGGCCAGCCACGGGGCCCAAATTGTCTCCAGCGCACCGACAAGCCCGGCTTCAATTTTCTCGCGATCACTTAGATTGGGATATAGAGCAATGGAGCCGAGTCCTGTTCTCGGACGAAACAAGGATGTGCCTGCATGGTAGCGACCGTCGACAGAGAGTCTATAAGAGACCGGGGGAGCGATTTTCACAATGCTGTTTTTCGGAAACAGTTGCATACGGGGGCGGGTCCTGTATAATATGGACGGGGATTTCTATAGAAGCAAAAACGGAGCTGATATTCGTACCTGGAGGAGGTCAGGGAGGGGGTATAACCGTGGAAAGATACATCAACGACATTCTACAAGACCATGTGCTCCCTTACTCCGAGTTTATTGGTGAACATTTCCTGCTAATGCACGATAATGCCCGCTGCCTCACCGCTGCAATGACTCGACAGTACCTGGAAGAAGTCAGGATTTCCACACTAGACTGGCCAACCCTCAGTCCTGATTTGAACCCCATTGAACATATGTGGGTCAAGCAGAAAAGACGGGTACGAGGAAGATATCCAGCTCCGACGACGTTAGAAGATTTAAAAATAACTTTAATCGAAGAGTGGCAGGAAATTCCTCAAGATTCCGTCAGAAGACTCATTCGGTCAATGAGAAACCGTTTACAAGCAGTAATTAGGGCCAGAGTGGGTAATACAAAATATTGAGAGGGGATAAATTACACATTGTTAATAAAAAAAACATATCTTAACATAATCCTCGTATTCATTTTGACATCTACAACTAACCATTTGCAACAATTACCTATATTTAGGTAGGAAATTTCTTTAATTTAAAATATTTTTGATATAATTTGAAAGCTAATAAAATTACCTTTCAATTGATATGCCATAATTTGTAATACATTGCATAAAAAAGGCAAAAACTTGTCTTGAGCAACCCGCGATGAAGTGATTCCAGTTTAATGCTCGCGAGTGTACATTTAGATCGCCACTAATAATGAACTTTTTTCTGTTATTACTGTCACGCTACGAAGGGTTGGTGTGAATAACCCCCCGTAACGGAAGCTTGATAAAGGAAAATTTTGAAAGTAGGTCTTGAAATAAATGAAAGAGAGAAATTAGCATGAGTCTGAGTCCGATTTATTTTTACACAAGTTTCTCTGTTGTTTATACAAAGTTATTCTACCTACCTTATTACGTATACAACGCGGTGATTGGGGCAGGTAGGCGGACAACCTCGTTAGGTACAGAGATGGAGATAGACAGCGGCTTTCCTTGACCAGGCTGTGTAGCGGTGATCAGGACCGTGTAGTGGTTATTAGGCTGTGTAGCGGTGATCAGGGCCGTGTAGCGGTGGACAGTCATATACCGCATTAAATCGCTGATTCGTTTGATGACTGATTAGGTACGACACACGCTATTTCTTGAAAAAGAGAGACAATATTTCTTCAACGTAACCCGGGCCATCTGGCCTCTTAGTTCTTCTCACTTTAGAGATTTGTAGCGAAACACCACTTGGTCTTGGTTTTTGAAGTCTCAAGAAAATCGTTTTTCTTCCAGGCTTCGAAATTTCAAACATCTTTTGATTTTGAATTTTGACGTACACCACCCAAGTCGCCAGTGAGAGCCATAGATAAAGAATCTTCTTTCATATCTATTAAGCGTATAAAAATAAAGATCAAATAGCAAGTTGTCAAAGCAAAGCAAAACTAATGCTGTCAAGATTGTCATAGTTATTACTACAAAGAAAGCTGGAAATCAAGACCATTACACAGACTATATATATAGGGTCCATTACATGAGTCAATCAAGTAACACGTATCTCTGTAATACTCCCGTTTCTAAATTATTTACTTGTGTAAATATCACCTTAAATAAACTAAACTTATCACAACTAATAGCTCAAAGTGCAACCTAAAGAAAGTGACATCTAAATTTCCTCAAAGTGCTGTGAGTGTATGGCAATCAGAATAAATATAATCTAAAGCAAAAAAATATTGCTCCATATTCGCCATGAAGCGCAGCGGCACCTGTTTACGCGCTGAGCGTGCGTGAGTCATCCCATCATGCCACATCCACCACACCACGATCGCTTGAGCCGCTAGCCGGCGTGGAACCGGTACCACGATACTCGAGCATTAAGCGATACTCATCGCTTTACTATCGTTACTTCAACTGCGTACGGCGGTAGCGGAAATGATTTGTTCTGTTTGTCTTACTGATATATGGGGTTGGGTCTTATATAAGACACATTGAAATTTGAAGATTGGAGTACTTAGGTGTTTAGGGGGGGTCCTTAGCTATCCTCTGATACCATTTTCTGATTTAGGAAACATCATTTTAGCACTTTAATTATAAAATATGTTTACGCGATTTTTACAACTTGACCAATCTCGGAACGACAAATGTCAAACTCAAAAGCTCCAACGTTGGATATTGGTACATGATTTTAGTAGAAATTACAAGATTTTGTTGTAATGGTAGAAATTTGCGTCAGCAATTTTGTATTTTCTGACATAATGACTTGCTCATTTCATTCCGATTCCTTCCGTGTTTCGTGAATGTTCTGTTGCGCTCTCGTTTTATCCGTGATTCTCTGGATGACTTTGGCTTTTAGTAAGTGTTTACTTACTTACTACTTTATGGAGTTTATCAGAACCAAATTGGTTGCTTTAGGTCACTTCCTGTTTAAAAACTAAAGATAGGTTTGTTAGGTTCACACGTTACAGCAGGCCCGGGAGCCGGAGCAAAGCGGAGCGGAGCGAGGCGACTCCCTACTCTTGGCAACCCTTCGTCCAACCCCTCTCCTCCTCCAACTCCCCCGAAATCCAAAAAATGTAGGCATTTTCTTCAATCTTTGGACCTCCATAACATAAAAACTAGTGGTTTCCTAAAAGGGGGGTAGGTGGGGGGACCTCCCCTCCCCCACCCCTCCCCCCCTCCATGCCCCCCTCCCCCAAATTCAATGTGTCTTATACAAGTACTTACCCGATATATGTCCTGAGGATGACCTTATTGGTTGTACGGCTATTGACTGTCGCAGAACATTCCATGCAAAATGTGCAAACGCACAAGGTCTCACTGGAGACGAAACGGCAGCGTGGATGTGCCCGAACTGTCTCGCCAGTGCTAGAAGGGGAGGTACAGACCTATCAACTTAAGCTGATACTTGCATTTGTGTGAGTGTACGTGTGTACGCACCGCTTCCCTGCCGCCCGCTCACATACTTCACTTCACCTCCGGTACTGGTAGCAGATAGACGTGTAATTTTATGTGATTGATTGTGTTTGAAATATTAGTGAAATGGCACCTACTGCTCCTGGCTGCTGCTAATGGCTCCTACAATCGACGATATAACGGAACGATTAATTATTAACACAGGCTCTGACTCTGATGAATCATCAGACGAGAGTGAAGATGAAGATGCAATGAGCGGAGTAGAAGAGTTATAAGATTCAGTCATTATGAGGTCGAGAATTGGACAGTTGGTAACATTGTGTTTTATGGACTTCGTTTAAATAAAACTTTGATTTTATTTGTATGTGTTTTACTAACTGTACTTTTGGCGATCACTCACACAAATGCAAGTATCAGCTTAAGTTGATAGGTCTGTACTCTCATACACCGGAGGGTGATAACTCTCATACACCTGTGTGGAGCAGCCTTAATGTAACTATTAGAAATAAGCCGTCGACCTACTCACTATATGCACCAACAGACATGCCTTCACAACAAGATACCATGGGACATGAGACTATGATGGTAACTAAAATATACTAGCCTAGATGTTGCCACATCCGTGTTTTGTCTCTGTGAAGTACCAAACGAAAATCCGTACCATTTAGTACTAATAAGTGCGCAAATGATGAGTGTGGATTTAACTGAGGCCGACTTGGACTATGTTACATGCGTTGGCCCAAAACATCGAAAGGAGAAAGAAAACTCCCAACAGACACAACGCCCGCTAGTAATAGCCTTAACTCGAAATAACTTAAACGTGACTAGTTCCTCAAACAGGCTAACACTCGCCGGTCACTGACCAGCAAGGATGTGGTGGGAAGTGGCCCTACAGGGAGAATATACAAAAATGAGCGCTTGACTAGTGAAAATTGTTGGTTATTTCGGAGTGTCAGTATCGTCGCCAAAGAGCACGGCTACAAATACTGTTGGATTCACAACAGCACTATACACGTCCGGAAACAGGAAGGACGAGACGGCAGTCCTGCACTGCACAGGTAAAAAAATCTGAGAAACTTCAATACGTGGATCGCTCTTATAGTAATTTAAACTCTATTTAAGTCTTGCGCACCTATAACATTGTCAATGTCATCGATGTCATCTACACATAAACACATAGAACACTTCAATAAGGTAGTATACTTACCATCGTGCTGCTATATCAGCAGATCTTTTTCCTGCTTCAGCTTTTCTTGGTCTGATTGATTTAATTCTCATTTTATAACATGATACCATGGTTTCGTTAGGGTACTTGATGAGATTGATGATTATATACATATTGACTGTCGTCGTCGTCGTCTGCTCCAGAGGAATGAGCGACAATTATAAGTAATTATCCTCTTAAAATATTAACATCAGGAATATGCAGAAAAAAATCGATAATTTTCTGGTGGTGTTTGAATGCCTGAATGCTGTCTTTCTACAGTGACTGCAAGAATATATTTCCGTAGTTTCACGTCTTTCAGCAGTCTTTGCATTGTAATAACTGACAGTTTCGTTATTATTTATCTTTAAAGATATCATATTTTTCTTCAATAAGTGTTCTGTAATAAAAATAACATCAGTGTCGAAATTACTAACAAATAATTCTTACACAGATTGTTTGCCAGGTAGCCCCTGCATGTTTTGATGGGTAATATTTAAGAATTTCAATATTAATTTTCATTATATTTTTTATAGTTTTTCCATTTTAATATAAAAAGAGTATAATTTATAGAGTAGACATAGTATATTATACAATTAGCTAAAAACAATAGATAGAGAGTAACCTAGTCATTAAGTTATTTCGTAATTAACAATAACTTGTTTATACCTAATATTAAAAAATAATTAATAATTAATTTAACACTTTTTTTTAAATAAACACTTTAAAACAAATTTTGAAAAAAATATATTTAAAAACCTTCATTTATTGACCACTAATTTTCGGATAAATCCAATAATTTATTATAATGTTAAATTCTCTGGAAATTGGCTTATACTCATATATATACCCCTCACATTATATGTATCGCGATACTGGACATTCTTGTATAAGGGACGAAGAAACATTTATCTTTATTTGGTAAGGTTAATATTTTTCTTTACAGCCGCCATAAATATGTCTTCGCGTTTCAATAAAAATATCACATCTTGTAAGGTTAACCCAAAAACGGATGTGTCAGACACATTTAAGATGAACCGGCTATTTCACAGAAAATTGATACAATAAATTTAGAAGCGGAAGAAATTCCGAAGACAGCGTTATTCGACATGCATATTTTAGCCTTTGTCCAGTGTAGGCACAGCACATTTTTTAGCCTTATTGAAAAATCCTTTTGTTTTCTCTGCACCCACACTTGTATACATTTTTCAGGTTTCGCTAAATTTTCAGCGATGTTTCTGTACATAATTCTCACCAAATACGGAAAACCTGTATGATACAATGTTAAGTGTAAATTAATAATCCTCGTAATCCTGAGCAAAATAAAGATCCCAATATCATTTTATACCCTAAAACATGTCTAAATATTTCTGAAATATTTAAACTATCTTTGATTCGATTCATGTATTCGATTCTTGATTGAGTAATGATTTAAAACCTACCATTTATTGATAGTCAGTCAGCTGATTTAATATTAGGAACAGATATATTTTTTTAACGATTCTCGATTAAAACTTTATAATACTTGCCCGGAAAATTATTCACAGGGAGCATGTCCTATCAAAATATCTCGGGCCACCCGCTATGTGAACACATTCTTCTCCTAAATTGAAATTCTCCGCGTCGAGTCGCGCGGGACGGGGTCAGAGCTCAAAAGACAAATAGATTGTTCGATTAATACGATCAAATATTATGTCTCTTACAAATGTATCCACATAGCACACGAGAATAATGTGAAAACCAAACTTTGAATATGCCGCGTACCAATACATTCAATACAGGAAATTCATTCTACAATTTTAAATTACAATTTGCATGCGAGGAGTCGAACAAATCGAAATAATAAAATGTAGGTAGGTACGTATTCGGGGTTCAAATCGATAACACTATCAAAATGCAAGCTGCAGACGTGTTCCAAAGCTCTCAGTGCTATTCAAAGGATACGAACAAGTAGTGTCGGTATTTCAAGGAAACGAGATATACGTTCAATCGTAGATCGACATTGATACACGAGAGGTAATAGACGAAGAAGAGTGAGTTGATTTTTTACTGAAAATAGAACTCATACTTGTACATCGCGTTCTCAATACGACTTTTGTGGCATTCTAACGTGTCAAAGAGACGTAAACGTATAATCGGGATAATATCTCTGGTCCAATGACGGCGTCGCTGGCGTCGGCCAAAGAAACACATTTTTTCCCAATTGGCGACTTTAGTTCACGCTTTCATATCGTGGTTGTTTATTTATTTATTTATTTATTATACTTAGATAGATAAACAACCATGACTAGGGTACAAACATCCGTTCTCATCAAACAAATATTTGCCCCCACCGGGACTCGAACCCGGGACCCTAGGTTTCGTAGGCAGCGTCACTGCCGACTCGGCCATTCGGGTCGTGTTGCAGTGCAATCGTCAGTGCCGAAGGCGACTCATGTGATCATATTAGCCGCTCGACGTCCTACGGTACTGTTGCGATCTTTATACTATTATGTTGTTGTTGAGTCACATTTTTGTGCTTGATTTATTTCTTTTGGCATGTTCTTGACATGTTGAGCACTCTGATGGAGTAGTTACGTATTAGAAAACATATTAGTACGATGAACAGGTGTTTTTTATTTATGGAAGTAAAGTAAAAACTCAATAAGCTGGACCGGGCTGCTAACTGATGTATTAGGTCGACCCATAATACAACAATTTACCAAAAAAAATGGCAAAACAATTGCATTTATTTTATCTATGGGTATATGTAGCTCAAAGAGCGAAGTTAAAACCAAAACCAAACAATAACATAGTAAAAACTAAACCGGCTAAGTGCGAGTCTGACTCGCACACCGAGGGTTAAAACAAATCACTTTTGGAACTACGAATATTCGGTTTTTTCTTTTTATTTTATACGTAATGGTCTTCTTGCCATACTTCACGATTCTAGGTCAACGAGAAGCACCCTGGTGCTTGCAATGCTTGATTCCCTTGCGAGTGTCAAGCAAAGTCAGCAATTTAGCGGCTGAGACACAGAGCACCTAAAAAGGAAATATTGCTTTTCATAGGATGTGAACGCGAACCATGGCACAAAATTCAAAATCAAAAAGAATATATTAAAGGGCCGAATCTTTTTATTAAGTTAATATAGAAGTTTTTTATAACCAGTACCTACAAATATATATATTTGGCTAAATGCCGAATGATTTTAATCTTCAAAATAGCGTAGCAACGTGAAACAAAAGAATTGAGGAATACATATACCTCTTTTTAAGAGCTAATTCTATTCTTCACAGTAGTCATACATATTTGGGCGGTATTGGCGCATTTTTTTGATAATACTCAACTTTCAGCAAAGAAAATCAATAAATATTTGAAAATGATCATATTTCGTGGCAGAGTGCGCGGAAACATTATATTCCATTTTAATTTTAATTATGTTTATAATAAATTTTCAAGGATGATTTCTTTCTTACACACTTTTCATGTACCGGTTTTCTATAAAGCTGTAAAACACACACCGAGCAACCCGACACTTTCTGGGCCGCGGGGGGTGATGCACACCCCGCGGAGGGGGAGGGTACATATATTTTGACTTCGCTCTATGATCTACATATCCCGATAGATAAAAGATCTGCTTTATTTTTTCCAATTTTTCCATACAATGCAATCTAAAATGCTCGAATCACCAGCCAATTTAATTTCTTACTATACATTACAAATATAAATAAATAAATATATATTAGATGACGATCTTACATAAATCTAAATAGGCCCATAGTAAGCTCAATAAGGCTTGTGTTATTGAAAGAGATAAATACTTATGTAAATACATAGAAAACATCCAAGACTAAGAAACAAATATTCATGCTCATCACACAAATATTTGCCCTTACCGGGATTTCGAAACCAGGACCGTAAGCTTTGTAGGTAGGGTCACCCGCCAGTCTAAACCGGTTGTCAAATGGCTCATATTTATAACTCTACTTTCTTAAGTGTCGGCACTGTGTTGCCACTGTGCCGTTATAGGTTTTGAATTTTATTAAAATGACGAATGAATGAAAATGACATGAAGTTCAAAATAGCGATGCCTCATAACCAGGTGCAAGGCTTGAGACGTTCCTTACTACAGTAGCTAATAGTAAGTGACCCAATGTGCTGGTCCATAGCCGACTGCAACTGTAGACGACGCGTCGCGTTAGTGTGTGAGCGAGACTAAAGACCGTTTTTTATTTCACTGCAAAAAAAACTTGTCCCTTTACCATTTCACATAGGCCGCATCCAGACTGAACGAGCGATGACTAGGAGCCGTGGCGCGCGCAAATGACGTTAGTGTGTGCTGTATGTTACTTTCCAGATTGCGTTAGCTGGTAGGTGTGCGAAGCAGCGATGAATCAAAGCACGATCTGCGATCGAACATATATTAACCGTAGCACAGAAAAGGGACAGTCTTAAACTGAAAGAAAGAAACTAGATTTGGTTTTACGAGAATATGTTTCAAGCGGAAGAATGTCGTGCGCTCGCGTCGAGAGTATATCATGCATGATGCATGTGAAGTCGTTGGATATGCCCTCATCATCTTGAACATCATTATCAACGTCTTTGACATTTCCTTCTCGGACATTTTGTATGAAACATCCTGTAACATATTCCATAAGATGGTCGAGTTGCATTTTGTCATCTACTTTTATAATGTGTCCTACACAACTTTCCCCAATTTTCTATACGAAACATAAGCCAAAAATAGTGGAAATTTTGGAGCGGACCGAATCAAAGAAGTAATAATAACTTGACAGAGTAATCGTTTGTATTGTAACAGTCATATGTCAAAACGTGTACGAAAATAGTAAACACCCTTGAAACCGTCGTCACAAAACCATTATTCAACATTTTTTCAATCGCGTTTCATTTTATCCTTAAGGAATGTAAAAAAACCACCGATTCGTAAAATTCAGCGATCACATATTATCGGGTTACTATTTACTAAGGAATAAAACAAGAAAGCATGGCTATAACTTCTTCAATTTATTACCCAAACGAGTGGAATTATTATAAAAACAAATAACCTGACTGCATTTTCTTTCAATACCACATGCAAACTTTTGAATGCAGATGCATTCAAAAGTTAATTAAGTACATGCAGTATGGAAGAAGACAAACCAATAACTTAAAAATAAAACATTTAAAGATCTAAAATCCGACCCATTGACTTTTATCCTGAGGTCAGGTTTAGGTATTCCGGTAGACCCGAGGAACCTCCATTTTGGTATTGACTCAGTGCTTACTGAAAAGCCTGTAAAATCAATCATGAACCGACATTACCGGCCCGAACAAAGTCTCGCCCTTTGACCCGTCTTCGCAGAGACTATGGGATGGACTGCTCTGCATTGTGGTTCAGATGAACCTCATAGAATTGAGCATAAACCATGTAAAGCATAGCCACAGTGCGGGCCGCCAATCGCGCCACGCAGCACTTAATAATGTCACCCACTTGACTTTTGCCAGTGCAGGCGTCCCCGCGATACTGGAGCCAGAAGGTATATCGCGGGATGTTCAAAGAACATTCCTTGTTGGTCGACGTCTCTTATTACCGGAGGGCTGAAGCCTACCTTGGGCAACGGCTAAGCCTCGCCATACAGTGAGGCAACGCCACCAGCCTTCTGGATACCTTGCCCAGCGACAGCGGCAGCGATCCGGCCTAACTTTTTACTTTTTCAATATTTTTCTATTTTAAGCAATTATTATATTATATAAATTTTATTCTAAATCTAAATTGATACACATTCGAAAGAAAGTTCTCATTTTGTATTGTTTTATTTAATGTTTTTATGACATTTAAATTTCGAATATTTCTGAAAAACAAAGCAATTTGATTTGACCTCAATCCTAATATCAGACTAGATGACGTTCTATTCGAAATTACATGTCAATGCCTTAATGCCGGTCGTGACATGCGGTTCCTGAACACATCATAGAGAGCTTATAATGTGTCGATAAAGCAGTGTATGTAACTGTACATAAATAGGCATTAAAACACTCGTGTGATGTTATTATCATACTCGTATTTTAATGCCTTTCATTATGTAACAGTCACATAAACTACTGCTTTGGAATCGGCCACACTTATCTCTTCAACCAACTAAACTATAAAACAAACTAAAAACGAACAAAAGAGTCTTCTATTTTTTTTTATTAAGCAGTTAGACAGTGCAGTCGTGCGTTGTTATGCCACTCATTAGCTGTACTTCTATTTATTTTATTTACAAACACTGGGTGTCGACGATAAGCTACTGAATCGTGAGCGCGCTCTTCGCCATCTGAATATCAATGTTAGAACGCTAAGATGTTGCTTATGCAGAAGCACTTGAAAATATCAATGGAGAAGAAAAATAACTGTTAAGGTGCTATGGGAATGAAGATCAGGAGAAAATTAAAATAAAGTCTGAAGCCTTCATACTACTTTAGGTATTTACACCTACTACGACATCAACTAGACCAAGACAAAAGGAAAAAATGTTATTTACGAATACATAATAAGTATATTTAACATTTTTTATTTGATACAAATGGATACCTACTTTGAGTGTACACTTTCTAAAGCTAAGTACCTGAATACGTACTTATTTAGCGCTACTCACGCCAAACCGATGACGATTCTTGGAGACACCGTTTCTTCTCAACACAACATTTTAAGCCCCTTAACCGCGTCGTCCATGCTGTGACGCGACGGTGTGACGTTTAATGAGATGACGATTAAGGGCTGGCTCCACTGAGGGCGGTTGCCGAGCGGCGAAGCGGTGGCGTAGTAATGGCGTAGCGTTGGTACAGCGGCGGCGGAGTGGGAGCGGGGTTTTTGTAACCGTTGCGAAGAAATACCTGCGGGGCGAGCCTCCTTACAGGACTAGGCAGACATAAAACTTTATGATATGATGACGAACAGGCGTTACATTGCCTGGCATCTATGGCGAAATAGTCAGAACTAGAAATGGAAACAAAATATCCACCAAGGTTATGACTTTTTCGTTTATGATTTCTGCCACTCTGTCACTCAATTATCGATAACTCAACACAGATTCTAGATATTATCATGCAACAGCACTTTTGCGAGACGGCAGGCAGTGATTAAATGAAGAAACAAGATACACACACTCTCTGTTCACGTAAAATTGCTTTTAAACCAATACAGACAAACCCCACAACCACTCCGCAACCCTTCGAAAATCGCTATATGTGTAGCCAGGTCTTAAATAAAACTCTCTTTATACGAAAATGTGCCGCTAACCCCAGTGAAAATAATTTAAAACTAACGTAGAATGTAATTGGATTCTTATTTAGCTGGCTGCATCCTTTTGAAAAATAGGATAAGGTTTAAAAAACTGATGAGATTTTGTAGTAAAACTTTTCTATTTCACAACAAGTCTACTGTACTTATACTATATTACTTAATTATCATATCATTCTTGACGACCCGAATGTCTGAGTCGATAGTGACCCTGCCTACGAAGTCAAGGGTCCCGGGTTCGAGTCCCGGTGGGGGCAATTATTTGTTTGATGAGAACGGATGTTTGTACCCTAGTCATGGTTGTTTATTTATCTAAGTATAATATTTATCTATATAAGTATGTGTATCATTGTCTAGTACCCAAGATACAGGGAATCCCAGTTTGGGGCTAGATCAATGTATGTAATTAGTGACCAAGGTATTATTATATTATTATTTATATTATTCTTATCCTTACTTCCAAAACCCTCTACTCTCACTCTAAAACCAAAAAAAAAACAGTGATTATAGTAATAAAAGAAAATAGACAGTAGGTCAGTTGAAAACCCGTACAGGAAATCCGCGTCCATTCGTCACAGGCTGCAGTGAAACCGTAAAGTGGTCTGATAACTGACGAAACCGCGGCCTATAGCTTTTTGATAGCATCACTTTACCCAACTTGCCATCTGGCGGCCATTAGGTCTGGGATATTGAAAAAGTGCGCCGCGCGTCGGCCGGTCAGACCCGGAAAAGATACACTTACATGTGTGGTAGGTTTACATAAGTGACCTCGATTCAACTAACGTTGTGGCGGATCGATGATACTGACAATGACTTGCCCAAAATCTGACGATTTGAAATTTTACCATTGACAGAAAATTGTTTGCTTTTCCTAGTAAATTACTTGCTTTGGGTAAAACTGACTGCCACTTATGGGATTGTAACGTCCCTGCCACCTAAGTGGCTAACCGCTTCTGCTCTTCTGGATTGAATGATTCGTTATGTGTTGAAGCCTTTGTTAAATGTGGATAGAGCAGTTGCGACACGAAAGTGCCTACATCGTATGTTTCGCCTCTGTGACCGACTGATGGACTGACGTTGTAAGAGGTCTTATCTATTATTGTGGTACCTATGTATAAGAAAGAGGAAATTACAATAATGAGGTAAGGTGGATACTGGGTAGAATTTGTATCACTAAAATTATAGATGACAATAGCCATTTAGCGATCGTCGTTATAAACTGTACCAAGCAAACAAACAAAAATAAAACAAAATAGTAAAAACCGGTCAAGTGTGAGTCAGACTCGCACACGAAGGGTTCCGTAGGGATGGTGTGGAGTGATAGTTTGGATTTAACATAGCAAATTGTTGTTTACAAAGTTATTGGTGCGACTACTTTTATACTCCATGCACGTAACCAGGTGCATGTTTGCATAAGTTTGTATGTGGTTTACACATAAATAAAAAACCTTGGCAATTCTCGGTAGGTTTTCCTGTAATCTTTGGCTTAGGTTTTTGTATTTTGGATTTTTTTCATAATTTTAGACTGTATTTTTGGAGATTATAACTTATGAAGTTGAGCCTTTTTCAACAATACCCGACACGACATATTACGGTGTGTTTTCTTTCGTTTTTTCCGTTTACCCCATCCACTTTTTGTGGACAATATTTTCATATTAGACTTGAATTATGTTGCGGTGAACAGTATAAGTATTTTTGCGGAAGATTTCAAGACCCTATCTCTTGTAGTTCCTGAGAAAAGTGCCTATGACAGACGGGCGCACACGCGAGTGATCCTATATGGGTTATAGGATCACTCGCGTGTCCTTTTTATCTTTTGAGGTACGGAACCCTAAAATGTAGTGATTGTTTCCAATAAAAATACTGTGCCAACAACACCAATGAATGATGATATCAAAGGAGATTCATTGTTACCTAACTTTCTATCGGTCGCACACAATAGTAACACATCTACATCGTATTTATCATCGTTGATTACCCAAAAACAGAACAATACAATATGTCTCTACCGCATCGAAACGCAACAATATTTCATTCATATTTCCCACCGAATTGGGGAAACAGAAATAACACGAACATTTTCGTAAATAAATAGTTCCATACACCGAATTAACTACTTTTCCCGTTATATACTTAAATTGTTATTCGGTTTATTGGCTTGCCGCCGTTCCACCTTTATTTATCTGGCACAGGTAATTCGTTTACCCTCGAGGATAGTTTCAACACGTGCCCTCGTCTCAACGAATTGTGTGTAATGGACTTACCGACTTAAGGACTCGACATACTGAAGCCTTTCAGCCTTTCCGGTAAGGTCATTTGGGGTCAATATATTCACGAGAACTTTCCACTCATGATACTTAAAACTTACAAACTTTTGGCATAATTTAAATTCATGGTATAATACATCTGCCAGCCATTATGTTTTATTTCTGTTAAGTCGCATACAGCAGGAAAAATTGAATGACGAAACTGGTGTTTAGAAACTAACCATTAAGCATTAAGCTAGCTTCCATTTACTACGAGTAGTTACGAGGAGTTCCGACTTTAGCAAAATAACACGCTCTCGTTAAACCCAGGCCAGAGTCACAAATTACTCAAACCCAGTTTATTTTCGATGACTGAGTGGCTATATGTTTCTACATATGTCATAAGTGTGCACTTATGACGCTTCAGTCCATTCATCCATCCATTATCCATTTTTTTGATATGAAACATGACAGTTAGATTCCTATCTCCATATGGTTCACGTCTGAGAATTTTCCACAATCCCTCGTAGAATTATCATTTGATAAATTTTGTCTTTTTTCAACGAGTGAATTTGAAAAGACTAAATCCGGTTAAAAAAATATTTGTACTGTCTTCACAAAATAAAAGGCCCGGTGACAGCGTCTGTGTCACTGACGTTATAAGGTTGAATTATTGACGTTATAGTTTGGGCCACCGGGCCTTTTATTTTGTGAAGACTGTAGGTACATAGTTATTTTGTATTGGGTTCCACAAGATTAGAATAGTAAAATTTATCAGCACGATGAAGAAAAACAGATACCGCCTTATCATTCATCGCTGTTATCCACTTACCTCAAAACTTATCCGCTAGGTTCCCTCTACTCCCTCAAATATTACAAATCTTGCACTAAAGAAGATGGAGAATGTGCAATTACGAAATTGTTTAATTTTGAAACAATGTTCGTGAAGAATTCGCTCTCTTCGAATAAGCTCTGAAAACCAAAGCGGAATTCTTGGTAATGCTCTACATTGTTCACTTCTTATTGGCTCGAGCGAAGTCAAAAGTTTCATGTTCTATCTGGTTTACAAGTCCATCTTCTGATTTACAACAACTTACACCAAAGCTTCACGCCTTTTCCCATACTTGGTGGCAGAGGTACAGATGTGCCCATGTTTAGCCAGTTAATCAATACTCCTTTTTGCGTGAAAGGAGGCTAGCTCATCGCCGCAGCTATGGAGATTAAAGCTTTGCTCACGATGTTTACCATTAATGTTGAAACGTCCGTACGTTGTACGTTGAGTAATTTATCTTAAGTAATATGGTTTACTTAAGATAAATCACTTATTTCCTTGGTACGTTGAAAGCACCGGATTCGAACCACTAGATCACGGAGGTCTATCTTGTGATTTTGGATATTCAATAATAAATAATCAAGACAACTTTTCTGATCATTCATTGATTCTATTAAGTATGATTATTCAATCATACTTAATAGAAAATCATTCAACAAAAACACGTGTAGACGCCGTGTGCAAATGAAATACATCTATTAATAAATTGTAGAGAAAAGATTTTACCTCACAAAACAAATATGATCTCTTTACTCTATTATCTATGTGCCTACATCGTTGTTTGACAAAGGATCAACATGTCTATGAATTTCTCTCTTCTAACCAAAATCGCGTCAGGTCTAACTAGCTATATCCCTGATTCGACTTATGACTAGCCATAACGCGATATAGTTAATCTACGCTTTAGACTTTCAACTTTTGAATTCGTTCTATTATATTCATAAAAAACATACCTAACCATTGCTTTGCTATCGCACAGTCGAGTGAAAACGGTTTGACCTTTACAATGACTTTCTATAGTTTCTATAACGCGTCCACTTTACTACAAGCGTGGGGGATATTGAAGTAAAGTTTATCCAACATTTAACGAGTTGGCGCCAACAGATCTTGAGCGTAGAGCCTCCGAGCCACGAGTGTCACACTCCGCACCCTACTTCCGGTCACTACTCAAACTTTACTCACCAAGTCTCTGATCTTCTATTTTACAAGGTTTAATTGATCTAGTAAATTATAGCTATTGCTAATGATAATAAAGACGTTTGTTATTACTTTTAACATTTGTTTGGATTAAAAATAAAAAAGGCTGATTAAATGCGCGTCGAGATCGCAAACAAATCCCGTACAAAGATCTAATAAAGAAAGATATCAAATGAAGGATAGAATCCGGGGCTCGATTCTGTATTTTTTGACATCCCAATAACTTTGAAAGGTATTGCGATTGAGATTATGACTGCAATGTTATATAGCCGCATGCCGCTAAATAATTGCTCCCTGAAGTTGGCGAATATCCTTCAAAACGGTTATTTTAAAAGAATTGAGATAAATATTGCGATATAGATTCAGCATATGTTAGGGATTCCTGGACCGAATACTTGAAAAATCGTAATTTAAACAAAAATAAACTTTGTAAGAAACCATTTCAATTCAATCTTATTTAATTTGAAATCTAGAAGTGTGACGCCCCGCTAGCAATCTGTAGTCTTCATCATCAGCTCCACCTAAAAAAAATATGCTTCCTGGAAATAAATGCGCGGTTCTATGAAAAATACCATAATTGCTATAGGTCTGCTTGTAATAATTTTCGAAGAGTTCCCTCGATTTCTCCAGGAGCCCTTCATCAGATCCTGACCTGATGGCAATGGGACCAATATGAGGGTAAACGCTCTCGAACAAAAAAAAATAATTGTCTTGGAGAAATCGCAGAACATACATAAAAAATCAAAAAAAAATATGGTTACAAATTTAGAAACTCCTTCCTTTTTAAAGAGGTTTGCTAAAACGTCGGGATATTTTATGTGTTTTAAGCATATTAAGCGAATTCTCCAGGATAAATCTATTTTTTGATTAAAAATGAAAAAATAATGCATTTCTGATTATGCCTCTAAAACACTATCCATTCAAAATGCGATTAATTCTCGTTACAATGAAAGCTTTTACAATAAGTGACAACAAATACATGTTGATTCCCCAATGCGCAATCAGATCGCAGTCCGTTTCCATTCGCCAGAGACGTAACTGCACAGAATGAAATCCCTCGACCAAATCGTAAATGAAGTGTTGGACTAACACACGAAAATCAATGGGACAACTCTCAGAGTCCATTGTGAGAGTATTGGAAACAAACCATCATGCGCCCAAATGCTATTCAGTTAGTAATCCCGCATAGAGGACATAAATCTATGAGAGCACTCTGCTCCCGGAATGATTGGGTTTAATATCGTTACACAGGTAATGTAGATAAACATATATAAACGTAGACATATGTTTAGATAGATTGGCTTCATTTAAATGATAAATTAATACAGCCCATAAATTTCCCCACTGAGGGGCACAGGCCTTTACCCGGATACAAGTAAGATTAAGCCGTACTCTACCGCGCTGGTTGAGTGAGGGTTGATGGAGAGGTTTTACGATTACTATCAGGTAGCGATAGTATCCGGGAGATACTGTTTAACGTGTCATCCGAAACACTGAAATTCCGATAATGTGCTTAAGATAAATTCATCGCCTCATTGTTACATGGTCAGCCTGCTAATTATATAAAATCGATCAATTCACTTCACCCTCACTTCACTTCACTTCGCTTATATACTAATGCTACCCTTACGAGCGTGGCAGCGAGTTGAACTAAATTTTGACATATAAAGTATGAGATGAAGCGAAGTGAAGGTGAAGTGAAGTGTTCGGACTTTATAGAATTGATAGGCAGGTTTCGAACCTGCATCTCCTGTGTGAGAAGCAAGCGTGAAACCCATTAGACCACGGAGCTCTTTACGATTTCTCGTGTTTAGTAATATCAATAAAAACAGCATTTTCGGTGGTATAGTGATACAAGAAGATTTAATCCAATTAATCAAATCTATTTCAGTGCAGTGTAAGCCATATTTATAACCAAGTTAGAGAGAGCTTTTCATCCATTCTCTAATAGGTAAAAGGTGAAGGTTTATAATATCGATAGAAATCAATTCCTTCTTAACAAATAGTTCATCGCATAACCCCCATGTTCGATTCCAACCAATCAAACTCGACTCGCAAGTTTTTCCCGCACACGAACAGGGCATTTCTTTCGGTCAGCCGCCGCAGTCTTCGCCACAAATTCGACTGAAGCGCTTATTAATACGTGACTGTGTGATAGTGGAACAAAAATGCGATTTGGTTGATCTAGAACAATCCTCGGGTTCTACACTGTAGAGAGTAAGCGTTATATCTGCGGATATGCCTGGATTATGTAATTCGTTTGTGATTTTCGGTGTATGACAAGTATTGACTACTAAGGGAATTTATTTGGCTGTTTTTTGTCGAATTTCTGAATGGACTCAATAAAGTTTGATAGGCATTAATAGTTTGATGCGTGGTAAAGAGACCCAGCAGTGGTTAAATGTGGCTGATTGATTGATTGGTTAAATAATAGTGTTCTGGATAAAATCTTTAGTTAGAGATGACATCGGTTTTGTAGTTTTTAATTACTGCGATAAATGTCATACAAAAAAAACACTGACCAAAACACAAAAAAAAATTGGGAAATAATAACTAAGTTGAAAAATTCCACCGAAATAATATAGATTTACGTTTAATTTCACTTCAACGATCACATTCCGGTGAGAAGCAGCAGTCACTTTTGCGCAGGCGCCCCTGCAAGTACTCGTCGATCAGCATTGTGCGCGCAAATAGATAGCCTTCACTTCCGACACATGTTTCCGCGGCCGACACAGGGAACTGGTCACGTAGAATATTGACGCCTCCAGCTATCCATTCGCCTTGGGACATTACATTCAGCAAGGGTCCTGATATACTTCCACCGTATATCTCGCGATGACAGAGTAGAAAAGTTCAACATAGTAAGGCATGTGGCAATCTTGTACGACGACCAGAATGGCCGAGTCGTCAGTGACCCTGCCTACGAAGCCCTGGGTCCCGGGTTCGAGTCCCGGTGGGGGCAAATATTTGTTTGACGAGAACGGATATTTGTACCCTAGTAATGGTTGTTTATCTATCTAAGCATAATATGTAGCTATATAAGTATGTGTATTGTTGTCTAGTACCCAAGATACAGGGAATCCTAGTTTAGGGCTAGATCATTGTGTGTAAATAGTATCCAAGGTATTATTATTATTATGTGTACATTGTACCCCCAAAAAATTCCCTGATACGTAGGGATATCCCGTTTTCTAAAATTGTATGAACTCTTTAGAAATAAGGTATGATCTAGCCAGGTCATGTCTCAATAAATTCTCTGCAGTAACATTAGATAAATCAAAACAGGTACTTTAAGCACATTCAGTCTAACCTAACTATGACATTCAAAGCACTTTCAACATCCCTTTATTATTCTTGAGACACCGATATCAAAGGCTCAAGGAACAGAGCTGCGATAGAGATGTCCTGCCCAAGTAAAGTAATGTTGTTATGTACGTCGACCATTGTTTCCGCAAACGCAACACTAAGCTAGCTTCAAACGAATCAAGCGATACACCCAAAACTATATTCAGTAACCAGCACATAAGATTCAAACCTGCATGGGCAAAATCATATGAAAGGCCCTTTGTCTTCAGTACCGGGTTGTGTCTTGAGACTCTACATATCATCGCATGCATTTGAAAGTTCTTGTCATTTATGCAAATCTTCGTAGCAGCCCGCAGCTTCCACTGCCGGGTCGAAAATCACTTAAGGCCCTGAGCTCAACGTTCTGCATGCAATAACGTCATAGTTGTAAGCAGTTTAGCGAGTAGCTTGGAAATTTTGAGACGCCTTTGCGAATGCTGTATTAACCTTTTTCAAAACTCCGCGCTGTGAAAAATGATTACACATTTTCGATATATTTAAAGGTTCCGTACCCGAAGGGGTCCAACCGGGAACCTATTCACTGTCCGTCTGTCCGTCAGCAGGTATCTCACGAACCGTAATAGGTAGGGAGTTTAAAATTTCACCGAATGTGTATTTCTGTTGCCGCTACGGCAACAAATAATGAATGTGTTTATAAAAATTAAGGGGGATCCTCATTCACTGTCATTTTGTGTTTTTTCACAATGGTGCAGACCCCTTCGTGTGCGAGTCCGACTCTCACTTGACATATTTTTATAATTGCATTTTGTCAACTTCGCATTTATCTGTTAATTTCTTCACCGCAGTGTATGTTTGGTGACAAGCTGTATTATTTTAATTTAGTCACGGCTGTGCCATTATTTTAAAGTTGACTAATCTCACCACCGAAACACATCCAAAGACGATAGATACATGCAAAATACACACCGGTAAATTATCAGAACGCTGATAATTTACCGGTGCATTCCGGTAAGAATCCTATTTTTCCGATTTTTATTTATCATAAGTATATGTTTTGTCCACAGCGTTGGGACTGGAGCCCGACTTCCTCTACCCCCTCGAGAACGTGACGATAGCCCAAGGCCGGGACGCCATGTTCACTTGTGTGGTCAATAACCTTGGTGGTTATAGGGTGAGTGGCGACTCGGCCACAGCCAGGGTGTGTATCCAACTGACTCAATACAGATAGACCACAATAGAGGAGCACCGTCACCCAGCACAGAAGGGTTTGAGATCACTGATTGGTTTGACTTGACTTATGTCGTATTCAGCACATTTCAAATCAATTTGTTAAAGGTTTTCTTTCGAAAAAAACAAATACACAGGATTTTTTTATAAATTTTGAAACTGTTTCATGAGTACTGGGGATTTTGGGGTATTGGATAACTGCAGCTGATTTGTTAATTTTATACACTACTAACAAACTAACAAAAATAGTCATCTACAATAGAATATGATTTAGAGACTTAAGTCAAGTATTTACCTCGATCTCACCCTCATAGTCCTCTGCACCACTTTTCACACTTCTTGCACACTCTATTAGAACACACAATTGAGCACTATTTCAGAAAGCACTACGAGCACTAGAATCTGTCACTATCCTAGCATAGTGTGTGACTTCTTCTACACTGACCTACTTTTGCACAAGAATCTGTAAGTGATTTTCTGATAGAAGTAGTCGTAGATCTACACCAAAAGCACCACTTGCACTAGACATTTCTGCGACAATATTGCACAAGAATTAAAATCCAAGAATTTCGGCAACAATCTAATAATTATTTAGTTCTTGGGTTTTACTTCACACTTTAATTTGCACCTATTGTATTATACCGAAATTTCGGTAGCATGATTTGATGCACTTCCCTGTAAAATAATTTCTCTCCACTTGATGTCACTCCGATGTACGGCTTTAAGCACTGTGATTTACTGAAAGGGTCGAAACTCAGAGACCAAACGAACTCCGTGACTGGACATGTCCGCTAACTGATGAGTTCATTAATGGGAAGTCTCTGTATGTAACGGAGCAAGCACTAGCTAGCTATTCCAACGACCTGTAGAAATCAAACTTCAAAGTAACTGTGACCGGACCGGACAAATTCATTCTGCTAAGAGACCGTGTAAAATTTACATTGCAAAACCCTCACTTTGCGAAATTAAAATAAAGCTGGGTACAAATCCCCCCAGTCCCTGTTCAATCATTTCGAGAGGCAGTGTGCTCAAACTGTCCCAGGGGCTTCCCCGATAGACGGGGCCACTCGATCTGCCCATGCTCCCAAACCCCATGAATTCTATCGATACATATTTTCTCACATTCGGTCAACCTCTTATACATTCCCCTAGAGATACCGGAAGTATGATAAGAACAGTCCTGTTAAGATTTACGATAACTGGTTTTCCAATGCAGTTGCTCAAAAGTTTGCAACTTGAGAATATTTCAACAAGTCACACGATCAATACGGTTACACTACAGTCGTGTAGGTTCTGTAGGGACAGTAGGTATTCGATATGCACCGCTGGTATGGTTGAGTTTGAAGTTGAAAACTGGTAATATCTTTCTTTGTCTTTCCTTTTGTTTCCTTGGAGGATGTGATTTCAAAGTTTACGTATTAAAACATGCTCGTCTAAGTTTAATACGCTTGTTGGTTTTGCATTCTCCGGTTGTTTCCTTAGCGATTTGATTGCACTGAAATTCACCTAATTTACTAACTAACAACCGATCTTTCATCTTACCTATTTGACCGTATAAACCTATAACAGACAGTGCAATTAATTTGTTCTATAAAACTTGTTGTTTGATGACTGAAAGCCGTGAAATAATTGTATCGGAAGTTTCTGGACTGACAGAGAAAATTAAACAAACTTGAAAGTTATTCAGCATTAAAAAAGTCATCAAACACAATTGGAAAACTGTTTAGCTGAAACGTTCTAGCGTTTCTCTATCTTCCTTCACTGCAATGTTTGTGTTATTTCTGTGACACTATTTTTTGTAGAAATATATTGTTAGCACACTCTAGATTCACTTATTAGAATTATTGCACAGAGCACCTTCAATGAAAATTGTAGTGATTTTTTGAAAATTGTGATGAAATTTGCACCTTTTTATGCACCGATTTCATCTTTAGATCGAAAAAATATGATTTTTGATAAAATGTGACCTGCCGGTCTGACAACATTAACACGTTAGGAGGTCCCATTTAGTTTATAAATGTCGAGCGTAAACGCCATATCCATATCATAAATATTTGTAGAGCGAACACAATGCGTTTAATTTCATAAGATAACAACGCGACAAGAGCCGACCACATTGCCATGAACATGGGAGTATTGTTCATTTTTGCGACCCGCAAGGCAGGAAATTAGCTTCTATTGCGATGTCAACGCTTTCGGAAAGCGGGCGAGCGCGGTTCACAATGCGCTCATTGCACCTCATGGCGGGCGACCAGACGAAAACGTAATTAAAAATTCCGAGAGCATTTTGCGACGAACTCGCAACAAGATAGTGTTGCCGTTCGAGCATCGTTGTCGCGACAGCCTCCTGGGGAGTATTCGCTTGTAATTAGAGATGTTCGCTCTAAAAAAGTCTTAACTGCTTACAGTTCCGCGAGGGAAGACAATCTAGTTATCAGAGCGTGAAACTAACAAAGAGTTTTGGATGTTTTTCTATGAAATTGCTGCTTTGGCCGGTGGTTGGATTCGTCGGGTTTAGGTTGCTTGGATCAAGGCGGATACGAAGGCGATACTCGCGATCCACGAGCACGTCATTACGAACAACGCAAGGTTGAGCGTCACGCACAACGACTACAATACGTGGACGCTAAATATACGCGGCGTGAAAAGAGAAGACAGGGGACAATATATGTGTCAAGTAAACACTGATCCTATGAAAATGCAGGTAAGTGATAAGAACGTAAAGATAATATTACCTGATTGAGATTAGGGTTTTGAATAATCACTTTGGATATTCTTATAAAAACATAAAGCGTCCTTTTAAAATTTATTATTTACCTGTATTATAAAAGCCAACAATTTACCAAAAAAAAATAATGAAATAAGCTACTGTACTACTACCGACATACATATAAGAAAATTAATATTGGGTGAAGGATATAAGATATGAAAAAAGAGCTGGAAAATATTTCATAGAAGTTGGAGACACCAGTTCTAAAGATTACAAGTGATTCTAGCGATAAAGCATAGGTTAATTTGATTTTGGTTGTGATAAATAAAATACAAGTTTAAATAAAAAGGTGTTAATACTCAAACTTCATTTTGTCGTGTACCTTTTTGGATACTATTGACATCGAAGTAATCACGATAATAAAGCCAACCGAACTTGACTTGGACAATACATGCATTTCAAATTAGACAAAAACTCTATGCCTTATTTTTTCCCCAGACT
The DNA here is from genome assembly GCA_949825045.1 of Argyresthia goedartella. Classification (NCBI taxonomy): domain Eukaryota; kingdom Metazoa; phylum Arthropoda; class Insecta; order Lepidoptera; family Argyresthiidae; genus Argyresthia; species Argyresthia goedartella. The sequence goes on from OX463810.1 coordinate 23,326,163, forward strand.
GCATTCCTAGAGGTGGTAATTCCACCAGACATAATTTACGAAGAGACTTCGGGTGACATGATGGTGCCTGAAGGTGGAGCAGCAAAGCTGGTCTGCAAAGCCAGGGGTTTCCCGCCACCCAGGATCGTGTGGCGCAGAGAAGACGGTGGCGACATCATCTCAAGAGGTGGACCGCAGGGGAAAACAAAAGGTTAGTTTACGTTTTGTTTCTGGTTGCTTTAAATGCGGGTCTTAGCATCGCAGTAAACTAACGTTATGTAACGCAAAAAAATGTAAGTTTCTTTATCAAGAACTAAAAGTGAATCATTAGAGCAGCCAAATGTAAAGGGCAAAGCATAAATCACAGTCTAAAATATTCACTATTGAATCTTAGCAGTAAATCGTACCGCAGTAGTACGGGATACTCTTATTACCATTCTCTTCGCCCTTTGTAATCCCGAGGGATTACAGCCTTTGAGACGGCCCAAGAATAATTACTTACCTACTCATCCTTTCTCCCGGCCAAATAAAGAGCAGGATAAAGGGTTATCATAGAGTTTCCAAATTAAACAATGTATAAGTAATGATTCCAGTTTCATTACACCGAAGTCCGAGAAGGATTGGCTCGCGGGGTTTAACAGGGGTAGGTGGAAACTTTTCTGTTTTCGGAATGATAATTGACCCAGTTTCGAACTCTGCATATTCCTGTGGGTAAAATAAACGTAAAGTTAAGGGAACAGAAAAAACCTTCATAAATGTTAATATTATTTGTGGCACATTAATATGATCATATACGAACACAAATAAATAGACAAGGACTACTATCTCTTTAAAACATTTCGAAAAATCCAGAAAATCGATTTAAGAAGGTATACAATTAGATATAACTATATCGTAATTATGACCTTGTGCAGTGTGATTCCTCAAACCAACCGAAATTTGTGCAAAAGTGAAAGATTATCAAAAAGAATTTTTTAATTGATTTTTTTTTTAAGAATTCCTTACCCGAAGGGCGAGAAACGGGACCCTATTACTAAGCCTCCGCTGTCCGTCAGCGGGCTGTATCTCATGTACAGGTAATAGGTAGAGAGTTGCAATTTTCACAGAATGTGTATTTCTTTTGCTGCTACAGCAACAAATGATGAATCACACGAGATTTTATAAATTTATCCCACATACAAGAGACAAGTGTTATTATCCTCTATACAAGAGACAAGTTTTAACGAATACAGTGTCACGTCATTACAGAATAGAAACATGGAAACATGGAACAGTAACAGAAGATGATGACGAACTCAAGACTAATATTCCATGGAAATCTATTATAGACGTGATGAAAGCTGAAGCACAAAAACTCTTGTACGAAAATGCAAAATTACCAAGACCGTCTTAAAATAAGTCTAGCACTCGGTAAATAAAGCCCATTATGGCGTATTGGAATGAAAATGGTTGCCATAGTAATATTTTGAATTAATATTTTGAACCTAATATGGCCAGTTAGTCCCAAAAATTATCACATCCCGGAGAGAAAATGCAATACACGAGTCAGGGAACGAAAATATTCAAGTAACCATTCCAAAAACAAGAAACTATAAAGACATCAATGATAATCGCAGAATATCAATGTGCAATACAGGATGCCGGATATAATGCCACATACATACTGAACAAACTATGTGGTTTGTCTATGTAGACGAGACCATAAAAAATCGGGAAATATCAAGCCACTTATCTCCACAACGGGTAGCTGGAGTTTTTTAAACATTCTTCAACAATGAACTCACAACAGAACGTCTAAACTCATCTCCCTATAAGAATCAGAGACTTTATAAAAAAAATTGAATTAAAATGTAATATTCAATATCTCCAGGACATTGTCAAAACGTTTAAATTACTTAACTTAAAAAATAATTAACTTTACCAAGTCAGTTAAAATCATTGGTAAAATAATCAACTTTGTCTCATAAACCCCTTCAGTCAAAGTCATGGTCCACTAATTCTAGTTATAACCCCACATTAATCTTATTCAATAACTGTGTTGAAGATGGAGATTCCCCAGACTTAATGAAACAAAGTAAACTTATAACTCTGTTTCTCTCTGGGACATTTTAGTGTTAGACAGCAACATTTAAGAATTAACTTAATAATACTATATATATCTTAATTATGATCCAAGTACATAAATGAAAATGTACCTCCAGCACCAAGTAAAATATTTGAAAAGATTATACTCAATCAAATATACAAAAACACTTCAACCGTACAAAACAACTCCATGCCAAACATTACGGTTTCATTAGGGGTGAATTGACTAAGGATGCAGGCATTATCCTTATATCTCATATTTTATCGGCTTTGACGCACAGGATTCTATTTTATTTTTTTACGACACGTTTTTGCTATCTTTCGAAGTAGTTTGGTTGTGTTGACGCTACTAATGAAATTAAATAATTATGGAGTTAGAAATATAGCGTTAAATTTAATAATACTTAAGCAATAGAATTTAAAAGGCAGAAATCAACTGCGTTAAACCTGATGGATCGGATGTTAAAAAAGGCATTCCACGTGTCCTTCTGGTTTTTCATGAATTAGCTTGTAGTTAAAAAACCGGAGCGCACCAACGCAACAACGCCTCAATATATTTTCCAATTTTAGTAATTCGAAATTTAAACTTCTTATAGATCAAGTTCGTTCAAGTTACGGCCGATTTTACAATCATCAGACAATCTTTATATAAGTGGTCCGACCGATTTTCTTTATATAATCTAACGTTGATGGAAACATCGTGAGTAAACCTTCATTACCACAAAGCTGCGGCGATGGGCAAGCCTCTTGTCAAGCAAAATGGAGTAACGATCAACTGGCTCAAAGTGGGCGCAATTGTGCCTCTGCAATCCCATATGGGAAAAGGCGTGACGCCATGTTATGTTATGTTAAAAGAAAATAATATCATGTCTTATTCAATCTTGAATTCGAAACTAGATCTTAAAGATTTTAAACGTTGTTATTGGCAGCATTTGGGATGATAGCTGTGGCGATGGGCTAGTATTTCACGCAAAATGAAATATTGGCTCTACCTAGGTATACATCGTTAAGAAAATGAATCTTGTGTAATTGTTTGTAAGAGACATTTGAAGTGTCATTTACGCGGGAAGTTATTGTTTACCTCTGAAATTTAAGAAATAGTTACAGTAATAGGTAGAGCTATATGAACAAAAACAAGTGAAACATACAAATAATAGTAAAATTATAGTTTGATATGTGGATGTTGACACACATATTCCTTTCTGAAAAATTATCGCATTGGGTTAGGATATCGTGTCTCCGTTATCCAGTTGGTGTGGTATTGGCAGATAATTTTTCGATTAACTTATCACACTGTTCTTCATAACATTCGCTTTTCGGTTTCCACCGCAACTCGCAACACCGCAAATTTTAGTCTCCACTATTCACAAAATCTTCATCCGAGAATAATAACATGTTATTGATTGTTTTGCACATCTTTATTACGATACTGATAATAACTGGATCAAAACAAAACACCCGTGTGAAGATGTGACCTTTCATCGTGCGTGTTTTTCAAAACTGCCCAATAATATTTGATCTCTTTGTTTCAATCATCAATTTGGTACTCAATGCTCTCTTTCACGTCTAGCGCATGCATTGCGCCGCACGCGCTTGGGCACTAATCCGCTTTCTCTTTCACGCCTAGTGCATCGCACTCGCAGGTCGCACGCGTTGTACCCCACGGGCTATTCAGGCGATACATTTTCAATGTGAGCGCTGGAAAACCCCGTGTCCCCCGTGTCCCGCTGTAGCGCTCTGGCTTTTCAAGCTGTTCGAAATTCTGAAAAGCCCGTGGGGCACAACGCGGCCCAGCGTTGTACCCCGCGGGCTTTTCAGAAGATGCACCTCGACTATTAAAATCTCTAATAGCATCAGTATATATTTTCGGGCGAAATCGTGATCTTCTAGCTATTGATAGATAGGACCCCTTGCGAAGTGTTGTGTGACGAGACGTTGGCGGGCTAGGGCGCAGCAGTATTCTTCGGTAATAACAGTGTCCAGGAGAAGCTGGTGGGCTGGTAAGCGCAGCACTGGCCGGCGGGCAGTCTACTTGTAGTGGCCAGAGCCGCTGGTGAGCAGTCGACTAGCAGTGGCCAGGAGACGGGAAATTTGGATTTCCAGTGTTTGTCGAATCCCGCAGGTCAGTTTTAGTAGGTTGCGGATAATGTAGAGAAAAACCTTCACTAAATATATTGATAAATTATCGAGGCTTTGTGTATCTACATACAATGTGAGTTGGGTTTCCTCTCTGTCACAAACAACAACCCAATATTAATTTGACTGTCACATGGACGCTACCGGGTTCGGTGAGGTAGATGACCGTTGTTTGGAGCTGGAGGGAATTAAAGTCGCTGGCTGGAGACGGTCGACTCTCAACTCATCCGTAGCTGAAAAAGGGACAAAAAGGTCTGAGAGAAAGAACTATTGACTAGCAGTAATAAGGGTTTGGAGGGGGAGGACCGGAGATGCCGTCCAGGTGTAGCCACGACTTCTGGAGTTGAACACTCTCTGCCAGCCGATGAATTTCAAGGTACCGCGAAATTTCGCAATCACCATTTTTCTGCTCCCGATTCTCGTCACGCGTGCTCCGGCCATCTAACCTCTCGCGTCGTCCTTCGGAAGTCTCTCCGTAACGGAAACCCTCTCAGAACACGCAGAACTTGCTGCAAGCTTACAAAAAACTAAAATAACTCCCCATTTAGTGGTATTTCGCTTCCAAATAAAAAATAAACGGTCAAATGCGAGTCGTATTTGCGCACCGAGAGTTTCGTACATACTTGTAGAGACCATGTTTGTGTGTCATGTATATGGAAAAGTTCGTCCATTACGGGAATCCAGTCTCGGAAATCAAATTGGTTTCATAGTGAAAGTTGTTCAGAATGATGTCCCTAACAATCCCCTAAAACATGGCTACACCTGGGTGTAACAGAAAGCTGTTACACCCAGTATACAGGGTTTTGGTTCTGGCCCCACACTAGGATGGTCTGTGTCGATGTCATGGGGACTAGAAACAGTGACGTCACACACACAAACATCCAAGACCGGGATTTTATTCTTCTTCCTCCCCAGCCAATTATTAACTAAATCATCATCATGCACATTAATCACAGGCTGATTGATTACGTACGTGTAGGCTAAATGATTGCATATATGTGCCTAAATCTCGTGATCACAAAAATAAATTGTGCAGGCCACCCTGAACTAACTTTCTCGCATGATGCTTTCGGTGTTGTTATTTAAATAATAGTTTGTGGATAATATTTGTGGGGCGGGGGGGGGGGGGGGTAGTGGCAGCGGTGCGCCGCTGGCTGCAGCCGACTGCCCGGAGCTGGCCATGCCCCCCTCCTGCTTCTTCCGAGTGCATTTGGGTATCCGTGCGTGCGTTATCACAACGCGGTAATCAATGGCATACATTTTTGAATATATGTTGTGCTTACATACCGCACGGGGCCTTGTATAAGGACACGTTAGAAACTTGTTTCGAGATTTCTGGCCAGCTAATAATAGAAAATCCCAATGATATCTTGCTTGTAACAAGGAACTTCAATATATCAGATGCACAATGGATTATATCCGATTATATAAAGTTAGGCCTCGAGAATAGTGATAGTTTACCTTTACAGCTACTGGGCGAATTCTTATCTTTCTCAGGTCTCGGACAGTATAACAATTGTTTGAATTGTAATCAACGGATTTTCGATCTTATTTTTTGTAATAAAACTTGCGAAGTTCTTGCCAGTGCTTACCCTTTAACGCCAGAAGATGCGCACCATAAGGCACTTCGATTGGAAATAAATATTGACATTACACTTCCTCTAAGACCTGCCCCTGCTTTCGTAAATCGTTTCTACCATACAAAATTTCTAGAAATAAATCTGGAGCTATCTAAGATCGATTGGTTTGAGCTTTTCTCAGGCCATGCACTTGAAGAATGTGTATTATTATTCTATGACGTTTTAAATAACCTAATTGCTAAATACGTTCCTAAGGTACCCAATCGTATTTCTTGTTCTAAACCCCCATTGTATACTAAACCGCTTAGGAGACTATTAAATGAAAAAAAGACGTATCATAAACTGTGGAAGACTTACGGAAATCATGATAGTTATAAAACTCTGAGAAAAAGAATATTAAAATTGGAACCCGAATGTTATAAAAATTATATAAGCCAAACTGAAAATAGAGTTAAAACGAACCCAAAGTTCTTTTGGACTTACATTAAATCAATTCTTGCAAAAAGTGGTCTTCCACAGGTTGCATTACAAGAATAAGACTGCCTCTAACGGTACTCGGATATGGACTTATTTAATGAGCACTTCTACTCTGTATATTGAAACACCGCCTGACAGCTCCTTAGACTTAAACAATCTTCCGCCAGTGAGTAACACAGTTATTGACATGGATACAATTTCTATAACTAATGATCTCGTCCGTAAATACCTAAAATTCATTAATACTAATAAAGGTGCAGGTCATGATTGTATACATTCCATCCTCATTAAGAATTGCTCTACTAACTTAACAGTGCCTATAACACTACTTTTCAACAAATCCATCAGAGAGGGATGCATGCCCACCATTTGGAAACGTGCACTTATTACTCCAATACCCAAAGGTGAAGTGAGTCATAAGATTGAAAAATATCGGCCAATCTCGAAATTATGTCAGTTTGGTAAGATAATGGAAAAAATTGTTACAGATCAGGTATCTGCTGTCGTCCGTCGGCTTATCATCCCAAACCAGCACGGTTTTATTAAGGGTCGCAGTGTAGAATCGAATCTGTTAACTTATACGGAATTCAAATTAGGCGCGTTAGACGGTAACTGTCAGGTGGAAGCTGTGTATACCGATTTTTCCAAGGCATTTGATAAAGTCTATCATGAGCGGTTGCTTGTAAAACTGTGGCATATCGGTATTCACGTTGATCTATTTCGTTGGATAAAGTATTATGTAGAAAATCGTTCGCAGGCAGTCGCGGTTGGAGGTTATACTTCCCAGTATAGGACTATCACTTCAGGTGCCCCACAGGGGTCTTATTTGGGGCCTCTATTATTTATTCTGTACATGAATGACATTACGGAATGCATAAGACAATCTAACTTGCTTTTATACGCTGACGATATAAAGATATTTAGAGTTATTCGAAACACAGATGATTGTAACACCCTACAAAATTACCTAGATAACTTTGAGACATTTTGCGTCTCAAATACTTTATTCCTAAATTCAGATAAGTGTGTTGTCATAAGTTTTAGTAGGAAAAGAAGAAATGTCGATTTCAATTACAATCTTTGTAATAGAGAGCTAACTCGTGTCACCCAGATTCGCGATCTTGGTGTAATAATGTACTCAAAACTAGCTTTTGTGTCTCATATCGATACCATATTGCGTAACTCATTTAAACAACTCGGCTTTATATTGCGTGTAGGAAAACCTTTCAAAAGACTTAACGTACAAGATATTATTGAATAGTTATGTCCGTAGTCGATTGTAATTTGCAAGTGCGGTTTGGAATCCATTGTATAAAGGACACAGTGATAGAATAGAGAAAGTACAGGAAAAGTTTGTAAAGGCAATAGAGTATCGCACAACAAATAAATACTCAGATTATTCCACCGCTTTAAAAAGACCTAACTTTACTTATTTAAGTTATCGTCGCGATCGTATTGATTTTTTGACCCTTTTCAAAATTGTTAACAATCATATTGATGCCCCTATTTTATTACTATTATTAGATTGAGAAATCTTTTAAGTACTTGTGAGTCACATGCTGAGACCCATGGATTACGATATAATGTTAAAAAGACTGAAGTAATGATATTTAAGAAGGGAACTAAGTCGCCTAGTAATGTGCCTCCTATAAAATTGTACGGTCAGGAGTTATTGAGTGTTACAAGCTTTAAATATCTGGGACACATTGTAACCAATGACCTGAGAGACGACTTGGACATTGATAGAGAACGGAGGGCGTTGGCGGTGAGGGTGAACATGCTGGCGCGCAGGTTTGCTCGTTGCACACATCAAGTAAAAATTACTTTGTTTAAGGCTTACTGCCAATCCTTTTACACGAGCAGCCTGTGGGTCAGCTATACTCAAAAGTCCATAAACGCCCTTCGAGTCCAGTACAATAACGGATTTAGGATGCTGCTGGGGTTGCCGCGATTCTGTAGTGCGTCAGGCATATTTGCAGAAGCCCGCACGGACGGGTTTCATGCAATAATAAGAAAACGCGTGGCCTCACTAATGCACAGAGTTCGCGGCAGCACCAGCGGTATCCTGACTGTTATAGCAGATAGGGTCGAAGGACCTATTTTAAAGCACTGGATCAAGGTGGTGACCGGCACCTCGCCGGATAAATAGGCTCATCATCATCTTCAATCAGCCCACACCTACCCACTGCTGGGTACAGGCCTCTTCTCTACCTCGCTATCCACCATAAGTTGCTTACTTATTTATTTTAAGGTGTAACATAGATTAGGAAATTCTCTTTTTGTACTAACAATACTATGGAACCGTGTTTTCTAAAAATAAATGTTTTATTATTATTATATTATTATTACAGTCACTTAATTTTAGAGTACCCCGACGCTGTGAGCGACCTTGTAGAAAAAAATCTCTTTTTTATATCCCTCGCAGTCGTACTTCCTATGCGGGTAATAGTTTCATTAAGAGGGCATGCAGGTTGTATAATGATAAGTTTGTACATTTTGATATTTTTTGTAGTAAGTTAAGTAAACTCAAAAAACTAACCATTACTTAGAAATCAATTTATTTTCATTTGTGTTCATGGGCGTACATACACATATTTACATCTAGACATACATGTACGTATGTTAGTTGTATGTAGTATTTTAATTTTGTATCCCCTTATTTTAGATTTTAAACATCAAAAATAAAATAAAATAAAAACCGGTCAAGTGCGAGTCTTAATCGCGCACGAACGGTTCCGTACCACCGTTCAATGGAAACGATGGTGTGGAGTGAATAGTTTGGATTTTACACAGCAAAATATTGTTTACAAAGTTATTGGTGCGGTTACTTTCACACTCCATGTACGTAACCAGGTGCATCCATAAGTTTGTATGTGGTATTGAAAGAATTGTTGTATGGGAGCCCCCTTAAATATTTCTTTTATCCTGTTTTTTAGTATTTGTTGTTATAGCGGCAACAGAAATACATAACCTGTGAAAATTTCAACTCTCTAGCTAGCTAGGTTCTTGAGATACAGCCTGGTGACAGACGGACGGACAGCGAAATCTTAGTAATAGGGTTCCGTTCTTACCTTTATGAATCTTTTAAGTTGTCATGCACAAAAGCAATTCTTTCATATATAGATATATATTTTTTAAATGTTTTGGTTTGTAATATTATTGTTAGAAAACTGTAAGTCTACTATTTATAAGAATTTTTATGTATTACTTAAAACTATGTGAGACTGTTTGTTTCTTTAATAAATAAATAAAAAAATAATAAAAAAAAATATCAGTAGCGTATTACACAAACACTAAAGACCAATATATAGAAACAGTACGGCTATAACCGTATGGGTCGTCACTGGTTTCTGGCATTGAAACCACTTCCAAAAACCGACTGATGCCTTTTATCGATTTTTCTAAAACAAAACATGATAACCAACTTCACACATTCAAACATTTGAATATACAGTTTTCAGTCTAGCACTACTTAAACAGTATTTGATTATCTTCCTGTAAATAATAGTCAACATTCTCACCGTGGTATATTGATTTAGACACACAAACATAAACGCTAAAACCAGCATCCACAACCTTCTCTCATATTTATTATACTCTTTGGCGTGACACTACTTGACCATTCGCGTATTCGCGCATTCTTCATACACAAAATCAGGGATATTGCCGTAGCGTGCGTGCCGGAACTCCCTAGAAAATATAAGCACACATAAATTTTCAATCTTTAACTGTATGCGTTCAAATGCTCCTACGCATATAAAATATTTATCTGATACGACTGTAAAAACTGCTCTGTATTGTTCTTCATGGAAAACACGACTGGGATTGCCGTACACTTTTTCAAATCTTAACGGTATCTACCGTACTGCAACACAATGCAACCAAATGACGAACGGCATCAGAGGTGCGTCCCGCGTAGTGTTAAGATTTAAACGAATGTTTTATTATGTAAATTAGGTACTCTTTTCCTGAAAATAAAAACTATTATAATAATAATAATAATTATTATTATTATTATTGTACTGCTGGCCCTAGGGGCACCGTTCAAACTAGATTAAATCGATTAGTGTTCGTGAAATCACAGATATATAATAAGAACGTGCAAAAACCAACTATGATGCCAAACTTAGTAAAATGGTCCAATAAAACACGCTTGTTTTGCGTGGCAACAACATGGCAGCGATCCATTGAAATCACACTGCCTCCAATGAGTGGAGCTCACTTCGTAAGCAATGTGAATTAGAAACTGTAGTGACAGGGTGATTAATCAACAGGTACCACTTTACTGTTCAAACCTACTCCTGCCATCAGTCAATTCATTAGGCTAACAAAGTAGTACTAACCCTAATGACTTTCAAGTCGCTACCGTAAGTACATATTTCGACTTTGATTCGATGAAACACCTTGATTTCCAGACCGTATAAAATCAGCATCTCAAACTAGAAGTCCACTTGCAAATTAATTTAATTACTCAAAGGGAATGGAAATTCAGTTTTGAATTTCGGTAACACGATGCCTTCTAAGAAAATTCAAATACGAGAAGAAACTTTGCTTTACACACAACTTTAGAAAACAATTTTTGAGTAACTAACATCAATAACAATCATCAAATTGAGTGAAGAAGACTAATTAAAGAAGCCGTCACAAGTTACTTCCATAAATCTGAGCTAAAACAATACGGCTATCCATTATTACGTAGGCTGGTGTTTCTTGGGAGGGTATTCCGCTGAGAAACTCAATGGGCTACCGAGACGAGAAATATAGTTTTCCAATGATGGCGCGGGGCTCTTTTCAAATTTATTATTCCCAACTTGGGCGGAACTCCGCACAAATAAATCAAGTTAAAACGATACGGGCTGGATGACTCGTTCTTAAGTACTTCCGGTTTCACGGATTTTATACAACTTTGCAAAAATTAGTTCCCTAGCACATTAACGTCCCCGTCGAGGGGTACGGGACTTTATTTGAAATATCTAAGTTCAAAAAGAAGTTTCTCCTCAAGGTTGCATCTGTATAATTTCAGATCAAATACATGCTGTTACTAATTAAAGTGCAATTTTCGTAACCGACCGCAACTCAGAAGAAGTGTAGCGTGAGGTTCGACGACGACCCGAATGGCCTAGTCGATAGTGACTACGAAGCCAAGGGTCCCGGGTTCGAGTCCCGGTGGGGGCAAATATTTGTATGATGAGAACGTATGTTTGCACCCTAGTCATGGTTGTTTATCTAACTAAGTATAATATTTATCTATGTAAGTATGTGTATCGTTGTCTAGTACCTAAGATACAGGAAATCCTAGTTTTGGGCTAGAGCAATGTGTGTAAATAGTGTCCAAGGTATTATTATTATTATTAGGTGTGACACAGCGAGCGAAAAAAAAAAACAACGGTACCAAACTAAGTAAACTATTTCAAGACAGTTGTGTTCCTAACTAAATTCAGTGATTTACATCAAAAAGTATTACAGAGTTACTGAAATATGTCTTTGTTCCAATTCCCTTCGCCGTTAAGTTAGCTGTTTTGTAAAATTGTCAAGTATCAACAGTTTTCCTGTCAGTCTATAATGCAGATGTCAGTCGTAACGTAAACAAATATTGATATTATATTTTTTTATTTTTATAATCGGAAACAACTAGCCTCAAGTAAAGCCGTACCAAAACTGTGAGCAAGTGACGTCTCGAGGGGTGTTATTTCAAAATTAATAAGACATCCATTACCCGAAATATTCCAATAAGATTCTTTAAATAGCCCAAAATAAAATAAAATAATAGAACGTGTATCTTTTTAGTATGGCATATTACCTAGCGATTGAACGAGCGAGGGTAGTATGTACCTACCGCTGTCTTGCTCACCCGCGTCGGAATTGCACTAGCTGTCTCGCTCACACTCCCACGCTACACATCTTCTGCAGCTGCGGTTGTCTACGAAATGGCAAAATAATGGTATTTTAACTTTGAAATAAAGCAAATACTCGTAATATTTGCGGTCATGGCCGTCATAATGGTGTTGACATTCTTATTCTAGAGGCTCTGCTCTACACTACAGAATGTAAAGTCAATTTACCACAAGCAAGCGTTGCCAGAGGATTATCTCTCAGTATTTCGTTCTAATTAATTACATATGTTTGTGTAAATGTATGCATTTAGGTACACTACTTATGTTGTTGCTGGCTTAATTGATTGATTAATTTTAATGCACATTAAGTGTCTTAAGTGTATCGGCTTACGCGGGCTTATGAAATCGATCATACACTAAGATGATTTTCCCACTCGAACACGGTCTCCAAGGAACGGCGAAATTACGACACTCCAACATAATAATCCGATATCGCTTAAACGGCACAATACGATGACACTAACGAAGGGTAATTTATTCATTTGCCCTTTATTGTATTGTGTCCAATAAAACATGTCGCGGTGACAACCGCTTGTCTGTCTGCTCGCGTCCCGCCGCAAATTATGCAGACAAGCGAGTCGACGCGGAAACTTGGACCGGGGATAGGCAAATTAACGGCGTCTCCCATTCATTGGCTCCTTGAAGTTTGAAAGAGATGTCGTTCAGGTTTAACATTAGCAGCTATTATGGTTACACGGAGAAGCGAAACATACTACTTGTGAAGTACAACGTCGTCGCTGTCAAGGTCATGGGGGATTTGATGTTGGTTTATGTTATTAATGACGAATTTAAGATGAGATCTTCGGATGTGTTGTTTTAAAGTATTTATGTTCGGTCGATGGTTGCTAACCGAGTAATAAACTGAGCTACTTTAAAACAAAACTCAAAAGTTCTCATAATAATTGAGATTCCAAAACATTCCTTTGACGATATCTATTTAAATTGTATCACCCTTATTATATTAAAATCTCTTTACCTTATTTCGGAGGAGGGTCTGTCTTATCTTCTTGGTAATAATAGTAGCTCTATGAGACACGTTTCGACTTCTTAATTAAAATTATAACTTGAGAACAAGGAGCGATGGATGTTGCTCTTTCATTCCACTTAAGGGCACTCGGCGACCAGGAGACGACCCTTGGCCCGGGTCTGTTTTGCAAAGGCATTGATAGCAAATAGACCTGGCAAACTGTTCTGAGTTACTTCATTAGGGTAATGGACTCACGACTTTTAAATGGAATGGCTATGTTGGTGCTTTCAACTGTGAATTTCTAGATGTTGTTTTGTGTCATATTCCAGGAACTATGTGTCCACGAATTCTATTATTGGTTAGGTTGTAGTTGTCTGTGTTATTGTATCGTTTCGACGACCCGAATGGCCAAGTCAGCAGTGACCCTGCCTACAAAGCCAAGGGTCCCGGGTTCGAGTCCCGGCGGGGGCATATATTTGTTTGATGAGAACGGACGTTTGTACCCTAGTCATGGTTGTTTATCTATTTAAGTATAATATTTATCTATATAAGTATGTGTATCCTTGTTTAGTACCCAAGATACAGGGAATCCTAGTTTGGGGCTAGATCAATGTGTGTAAATAGTGTCCAAGGTATTATTATTATTATTATTGTTTATTGGAGAAATTTTTATCGTAATACTTCTCGTCCTTATGATTGAAATAGCTTGGCTATCTTTTAATTTACTAGATATACTTGGACTTAACTTTACTGTGCCTATACCACCGTCTATGTGAAAAAGGTGGAGGCTATTTTGTTATGTTTATTAAAAACCGAGTACAACTACCAAGTTGAACTTCCAACGAAATTCCCTTCCGCGGACTAAGTTTCATCCAATTCCCTGGTCTATGGCGAAACCACTAAAGTCCAAGGAGCTCGAACGTCACTTGACTTATGACAGACACATCGACAGGCCAAGTTTATTCAGCCACCCCGAAGACAGCTTACAAAGTACTTGGAGTAGCTCAGCGAAACTTTCCGCTCGATTTTATGAAAACTGCACGAAGTTTTGGAGTTTTCTTAACTACTTACTTAATATTGTTATGTTTACGTCTTTAGGAATCATGTAATTGGCGAAAGTTTATTATTGTTATTTTAATACAAAAGTGATGTTTTTCTGCTTCCTACTTCTTTTATTGTGTAGGTTCTTTCATCTTCAGGTATATCGCGTGCTAATTTTTATAATGTTTTAAAAGAGTACAATAAATCGAGAAAAGTGAAATCGCCCACTCCACGCAAGCGAAAATCATCTGAATTGATGAATTAGATAGTCTGACTTTAAGTGCAATACGTCGGAAGGTCCCTAACTTTAAAAAAAATATTATAAACTTACTTTAGATAAAGTTTTAATTGAAGTGAATGCAGATGATACACTGCCAATTTTTTTACGAAGTGGGCTATACACAGATTAAAAAAAAAAAACAACATGAACAGCGGAGTAGAAAAAGTTTACTCATTGATAAAAATAAAACAGTGATCTGGTGTGTCAAATTCTTGGAATAAATAAGAAAGTTGGCAGGTGAAGGCAAAACAATTTATTACATTGATGAAACTTGGCTTAATGAAGGTACTGGCTTTTATTGTTTACTGTTTTTTTCAAGATAACAATATATTTCTTTATCGATTATACATTATTTTGTAGAATATACCAGAAATTCGTTTGGCAGGACACGACTATAAATTTTTTTGAAAGCGAGAGGGCTTGTCTACTGGCTTAAAATCAACAACAGGCAAAGGAAAGCGACTGATTATTGATCACATTGGTATGAATAATACCTTTTTAATACAGTAGTTACTTATAAAATCAATATATCTAGTACCCAAGATACAGGGAATTCTAGTTTGGGGCTAGATAAATGTGTGTAAATAGTGTCTAAGGTATTATTATTATTAATATTATATATAACATTAAATTAAAGTTGAGATTTCTCTCAACACTTACGCGTTTCCAATTCTGAAATAGATGCACATAATTTTGAAAATTGGTTTGAGAGGTACTTACAAAGGTGGAAAGTGGATCTGTAATAGTTTCAGACAACGGGTCATATCACTCCATAAAAGTGGAGCGAGTTCCCACCACAGCCACTAAAAAAGCTGACATCCAAGAGTGGTTAAGGCAAAAGAACATTCAATTCAGTGAAACAGAGATGTGAGGTAAAACACAACTCTTGAAAAAGGTAGATGTGCACAAAAACAAAAATACCAAGCACATGTTATTGATGAAATGGCCAGAGAAGAAGGAATCACAGTTCTACGGCTGCCACCATACCATCGCAAGCTTAACCCGATTGAGCTGTTATGGGCTCAATTGAAAGGTTATTTTGCAACTAGGAATAAAAGTTTTAAATTAGGAGAAATATAAGTAGCAATAGCAAGCATCGCAACGGAGAGATGGCAAAATTGCATAAAGCATGTTATAGAGGAGGAGAAACAGATGTGTCAACTGGATGGAATAATGGATGAAATGGTGGAGAGATTCATAATCAATATTGCTGAATCATCGTCAGAAAACAGTGAAGATGACAAAGACAGTGTTGTTGTTGACCTCTGTGGCGTAGCGGTTGTGGCTCTGTTGTTCTGTTCTTGTATTCTTGAGCTCTTGGATGTTTATATGTGTGTGACGTCGCTGTTTCTGGTTCCCACGACACAGGGTATCCTAGTGTGGGGCCAGAAGCAATGTATGTGCCTGTGTGTATTTTTTATGTTCTTGTTGTTAAATGACAACGATTGAATAAAAAAAACAAAGTCTAATGAGAGAGAAAAAATATTGTAAAAATCTTAATTTGAATAAAATATTTTTGATTTTGATTTTATTTTTCTTATTTAACTTGGGATTGGATTGTCGTAACCTTGTATGTGTTTACTCAATCTTCCCACCTTTAAACTTTTTCTTTTTTCTTTTGCTTTTTAATGTTAGTAATTAAAATGTTGTTATTTGCTTCTGCTCGACCTCTATTTGACTTTCTGTCTAATGATATCTGAAATAGAGTATAGAAATATTGGGGGTCAATCCAGCAATTTTATTTTACAGCCATAGATTCTTATTGGTTTGGCAGAAGCAACACCAATAAAGCAAGTCCAATTTGCACTTGGCTGACTTTTAAAGGCAAATTCAAGAGAACTTCGTAGCGCATTTCCGAAACTCAGAAGGAAGTCGTAGCAGTACGCCGTAGCAGAGCCGCCACGTCATGTCGGCTACGCCCCGTAGCAATTAAACAGCAGCCAGCCTTTCAGCAAGACCGCGATGCCGACTAGTATCATTGATTTGTGCCCGCGTACACTTGATTTATAACGACCAAGAAGATATCTAAAGTTGACGCCTGGGTGGGACCGGATAAATTACTGTGATGATACTCCAATAACTCATACAACATATTTCAATCAATCAAAATGTCTTTATTTTCTGTAAATATTGATATATGTTTAGAAAACGTAGTTTTTTGGACTACTGTGGGAGTAGAGGGGCGAAAACACCAACTGATTGATTATCTCTATCTAGATCTATTTCAGAAATAGGTTTAATAAATACGCATCAATTATTAAACAAAATTATTAAGCAAATCTGTGTTGAGTCAGAATCACTCAACTACCATGGCATTTCTAGATATGCCATTTCCCGTTATAGGTTCAGAATTTTATAAATAAGGCATTATGTTCAAAATCGTGATGCCTTGCGCGTAAGCGTGGTAATGGACCGGTTAATATTATACTCTCTTGTCGTTTAATTAATGTAGAATATTAAAATATCCCTTTTGAAATAAAAGGGATTTTACGTGGTTTTTAAATTGCTCCAACGGCAATTTCAAAATCTCCAGAGGTATCCTGTTGTAGTAGAGAGTCTACTGACCCTTGAAAGAATTGCGGACACCAACTAGTCTGTGATTATTTCTAGTTAACATCACAGCTCTCGCTAATTTTGGATTTAAAACGATACATTATTCACTTTATCAAAATCTACATGTTGTCTTTAAATATTGTAGACCAGTGAAGTATTATCAGCAAACAACACTTTTCCATTCAATTTCTCCACAATGAAATTTGCTTAAGAAAGGGACTACTAAAGAACCTCGTGGAACGCCCATTTTTACACCCGAATCATCAGATTTAACGCCGTTTATCCTTTCATCCGCCAATTTAATATATAATAATTGGCGTTTCGCCGTACTGGCGGTATCTCAAATATCTCCTCTATGGTTAGGAATTCCAAATTCAAATTTATACAGCTATTTACTCATGTATTTGTGTTTTCATATTCATATTCTTTTTTTGCACAGAAAACATAGATAAACAGACAGTTACAATAAATTTTATAGGCAAAGGCGAGCTTATCTCTAAAAGAGATTTCTTCCAGCAAACCTAGGCAAGACAGGAATGTTTATGAAAAAGGACAGTCCTAGTGCGCAATAAAACTGTATTACGTACGAAAATTACTTTTAAAATATAAATAAAATATACCTAATAAAAATATATGTATCTCAACTATATAAAATACACTAGATAGCATGCACATATATAAACTACAAAATATCATATATATACTTACATAAATATGATACCGATTACGGAAGAGAAAGGAAATACGCTTTCAATCTTTTCTTAAAAGTGAAAATTGAGGGACTATCCCTAATAGTGCAGGGAAGTGCGTTCCACAGTCGGATTGCCCTTAACCTAAAAGAGTGTTTGTAGGCGGCAGTGTTATGCCGAGGATTTGACAGGAGAGACACCGTGTGGGATCTCCGATTACTATCCCTGGGGAAAAGAAACTCAAATGTTCTCGAAGATATGTGGGGTAGCGGGGATTTCGCAAAATATTGAATAGATAGGAGAGAATGTGCATATCACGGCGAAGACGGATTGGAAGCCATCCCAGCTCCTTGCGATACTGGGAGACATGGTCGTACTTGCGCAGCCCGTAGACAAACCGAATCCCAAGGTTTTGAAGTCGCTCGAGTTTATTCAGTTGTTCTTCCTTCGCACTGACCCAACAAGCATCCGCGTAGTCTATTAAAGGTAGTAGAAGGGACTGAACAAGGGTGATTTTAGTCTGCCGCGGCAGGAAGTACTGCAATCTCTGTAGGGAGTAAAATGACGCAAAGACTCGTCTGCTGACTTCACAAACATGGGGCGACCAAGACAGCAAGTTATCAAATATAACCCCAAGATTCTTAGCTTTCTCGCTGTAAGTGATTATCGTACCCTCATACATCACAGGATCGACGGGGATATTTTGTATTGTGTGAATTGAGTGCCGTGTACCCATAATCATGGCTTGAGATTTTGCCGGGTTGACAAGCAGCCCATATGAAATTGCCCATTTACTGATGTTATTGAGGTAAGCATTCAACGCCACTACGGTCAGATTTACGTCACTAAGAGAGAAGTGCCGATATATTTGGAGGTCATCTGCGTAGAGATGATAAGAAGAAGTAAGAACGTCAGAGATGGAGTTAATGAATACTGAGAAGAGAAGAGGAGAAAGGATACCACCCTGCGGAACACCCGCGGAGAGATTACACCAGTTCGTTGAGATCTCCTCAGACTTAATGCGCTGCTGGCGGTCTCTCAGTTAGGAGTCAAACCAGAGAGCCGAGTGCGAGGAGACTCTGAGCGATTTTAGAATTTCAACCAGGATATCGAAATCGACGCAGTTGAAGGCGCTACTGAAATCAAGCAGTGTGAGAACCGTAAGCTGCTTCTGATCCACGGCTAATTGAATGTCATCGGTGACTTTAAGCAATGCCGTGGTAGTACTGTGACCCGGCCTGAAACCTGATTGATATGGATTTAATAAGTTTCTAGAGGAAAGGTAAGAGGAGAGCTGACAGTGAACAATTGATTCTAGGACTTTGGAAAGGATAGGCAGAATAGATATGGGACGAAAATCATTAAAGGAGACGGGATTGGACGATTTAGGTAGGGGAATCACAAGTGCCTTTTTCCACTGAGAGGGGAAGCAAGATTGTTCAAGCGATACATTAATTATGTGGGTAATGATCGGTAACAGCTCCTCAATGATACAGGTTATCATCTGAGAACAGATCTTGTGTTTCTAAAATTATAATTCATTTGTTTTTTCCCAATAATGAAAGGATTTTAAATCGAATCATTACCTGTGATGAAAAGTGGATCCTGTACGATAATCGGAAGCGCTCATCGCAATGGCAGAACCCTGCCGAACCAGCCAAACCATGCCCCAAGCGAAAATTTACTTCAAAAAAGTTACTTGTGAGCGTTTCGTGGACTAGTGCTGGTGTCGTTCACTACAGCTTTATTAAATCTGGCCAGATGATTACGGCAGATGTCTATTGTCAGCAACTGCAAATCATGATGGAAAAGCTAGCTGCTAAACAACCGAGGCTGGTCAATCGCTCTAGGCCACTGCTGCTTCATGATAACGCTAGACCACACACTGCACAACAGACGGCTACCATATTAGAGGAGCTTCAATTGGAATGTCTAAGACATCCACCGTGCTCTCCGACCTTGCTCCAACAGATTACCATTTTTTTCGAAATTTGGATAACTTCTTAAAAGGGAAAAAAAACAACTCCGATGGGGCAGTCCAAACCGCCCTCAAAGATTTTATTGATTCCCGTCCGAATGTTTTTTTTAGTAAAGGGATCGAAGAACTACCTATGAGATGGCAAAAGTGTATAGATAGGTACATACTTTGATTAAATAAATATATTATATTTAAAAAAAAAACGACTTTATGTTCCTCCCATGCAAAACGCCAATTTCATATGTAAGGACCTAATAATTAGTGCGTAATACGATGAGTTTTTGGCTTTTGAAGTACATTTATTCATTATAATTTATTGCATTAAGATATGTAAAAAGTTACATTAAAGGAAAAAATATGTACAAATGTGAACTTATATCTAAAAAGAGATTTCTTCCAGCAAAACAAGGCATGACAGGAAAATTTACCATAATATCTAATATCTAATCATAAATAAAATACATTTACACCAAACTACTAAATAAATACCAAATCACACATATACCTGAACGTATAGTTTTACATATAGTAATAATACATATAATAAACCTATCATGACAGAGAGAAACCGCACCACAAATGATTGTTGATTCGGTAATTCTCCCCGAGTGGGTCTACCGAAATTGTTCGATGAACTACAGGTTCCGGGAGCCTAAAATGATGATGAAAACGGGAGAAGGTATCAACTCAGATACCCAAATGCCGAACTCCCAAACTGGCTGCTGCACGTGGATCTGTCCGTCTACTATAACTGCTCGAGAACTTCCTCGACTCTGATAATCAGCAGGCCATAGTCTTCGACTGAAGTCCCCGTTGATTGCTGTACCAGGCTCGGTGACTGGGATACCACCTTTATTGATTGAGGTAGGCTGCCCATGATGACATGTCCAAACCATGTGCCGTAGGCATCGATATCTGAAATGTTAGTGAATATCTTTGAAGCATCAAGTACATCATTCAATACATCAGTTCCTAGAATGACTTCAAAGTCTTGGCACTCGTCAAACCCTGCGTCGGCTAGTATTATATTGGGGGATTGAATCTGCCTTTTAAGCTGTTGATGAATAGTGGGCGTTCTGCCTGTAAGTGTCTATATAGCGACCGCTCGGCTACTAATGATGGGGACCGGGTGACGGATAGGTTTGACTACAAATTTAACATGAACACCTGGATGATTGACGCGTTGAATACCTATTATATAGATATTATACCACACCATAGATACTAGCTGACGATGGCCGTTAGCGTAACTGCATCCTGTGTGCTAATTAATGCTTGATGGTCAAGACCAAGATGGCGCCAAAGTCCAGAAGGGCACGTACCTCGATGTAGTTTTCTTGACCTGATCGGACCATGATGACGGCTGTGGGACAGATAGTGACGGGCTACTGTCTCCGTGGTACGCCAACACCTCCCTGGCTTCATTGTTGCTCGTAGTTATTCAAACAATACATTAACGACTGGTACTGCTCTTAGGCAGCTCGCACGCGAACAACATCCCGTGAGCGTGGCCTGTACTCGACCATCAGCTGGGCGGCTGATGGTGAAAGACGCGGTTGGCGTGCTGCAGCAGCATGGCTCGATGACACCGGGCTAAGTTGACGTGGTGATGCTACTGGACTGTGCTTACGTGATGATGATTGCTAGGTAGGATATCTCCATTGAATATCACGCCGTGCGGGTTTCGGACACACCAACACCCGATGAGCGAAACCCCTTAATGTCGACGGTTGAGGGGCTGGGTTACCTGTTCACTTATTGTACAACAGCAAGTGGCTCTCGTCTTTGCAATGACGGCATCAATTCTTGTTGGGGCAATCCCTTGCATAATGCTGTCTCAAGCAACTAAAACATAGACCAGCCTTCCTGGTCCAAGTACTGCGCTCACTACGAGGCATCCTTACAAAATCATAACAATTGTATAATGTGTGCGTATAGAGAGTTGGAAAGAGGGAACTTTCTGGTGTACTCCAGCAGCTCCATCGTACACTCCACCTTCCGCCTGGTCTTATCTGGGAGTGATAGTCGATCCCTCCTTAGATGTCCAACAGCTTTGGACATCAAAGTGCTTCCTGACGGCCACGCAAGCTGAATGTCTGGACTTAGTGAGGAACTCCGTCACAGTTATCCCGGTCCCTTTTAAGGCAGTCTTGCCCTTGCTAGTTTTCCAAAACTGAATGTTTAATAAGTAGATTCCTTGGGATATGTTTCGTATGTTGAAACAGCCATTAATGTTGGTGACGTTCATACTTCACGGTAGTTTAACACTCGAGATCTCAAACTATAATTCCACATCTCACACTATTCCCAAACCATATCTCAAAATATCATGAAATTGGCAATTGTGGTGGTTCAAAACAAGAATGGCAACCATTTTCATTCCAATTCACCATAATGAGCTTTATTTACCCTGTACCAAGACTTGTTTTAAGGTGGTCAAGGTAATTTTACGGAACAGTTTAGGTACCTACACTGAATCGGCTTATGACTTGTACGAGTAGTTCCTGCCGACTCAAATTAATGGTACATTGGTGAAGAATAGCTTGAAAGCTCGAACTACCTCATCGTGAGATTCAATAACATCATCTTAACTCATTGACCCTAACTATAGCTTTGCCAGTTTCACGTTTTATTATTTGTCAAACCGTTTTCATTCTTTTAATTGAATTTCCTATTAAAGTGAATTAAAATTGCATTTCTAGTTGCAATTGCAGAGTTTTTTGTTCATAAAGGTCATACAAGATAGCTCTACTTTTACGAATTCCAAAAGTTGCCGAGTCTTTAAATTTGGTTTACTAAATTTAAAAACTTTATTGAATTCTGGCTAAATAATGTTGAAGATGTCTGAATGCATTTTGTTTGGATTGTATTCACAAAAGTCTGGCAGGGACTGGCAAATCCATATCTAAATTTCTTATTTGCTTTTTTAGTCAATGGCATGTAATTGGCCTATAAAATGATGGATTAGGTTGAACCTTACTAGCAACTTGGAATGAAACAGTTTGACCGCTGTGATCAAACAGTAAGCAGTTAATCACATTTTACTAGTGAATGCAAAATCACAAAAAAACTTTTTCTATGAAGGTTTGGCTGGTAGTTGTTATTGGTCGGCTCTAAAAATATAAGTCAAATAATGTAAATAAAGTTGTTAATTGTTGCTTTATTTTTGTATTGAAAAGAAAATGTACGTTAAAATCAAAACAAATAATTTATCTTTTTCTGTTATTGCGTAGTTTAGTGATGGCTTCTTCCATAATTTTGTGAAATATTTCGAAATTGCCATGGCCCTTTCCATCCCTCAGAGGTCTGTAAACACACACAATAATATGACTATCTCACTCATTACAGGATAACTCTATTTGTCTTTCTACACTAAGTATCATTTGTACCTTGTTTTGCCTTTTCAATATCAACATTAGTATTACTACTAAATACTACACTAGGATTATGCGGATGACCCATGCTATGCCGGACGGGTTACAAAAACTCGTGATCGAACTCGTGACTTCGACAAGTCTTGCGGCAAATTCGACCTAAAGGTCAGCGTCAAAAATACGGGGTTGATGGCTTTGGACATTGAACGCTGACCGTTAAACTTGGAGAAGATGAGCTGAAGCAGCTTGATAAGTTTCGTAACCTGGAGAGCACACTAACATCCAATCGCGACATGGACTTTGAAATCAACAACAGGATCGGAGCTGCAGCTGCAACATTCGGCAAGCTGAATGCCAAGGTGTTCTGATCATACGATATAAAGCTGGCTACAAAAATCTCAGTAGACATGGTGGTTGTCCTGCCAAAAATCCTGTATGTATACTGCTGAGACATGAACCATGTACGTGTATTAGACCGATTCCACCTCAGATTTCTACGTAAGATTATACATATGAAATGTTCTGATCACATGCGGAACAGCGAAGTGCCGCGACGAGCCAATGTGGGGGGCATTGAGGCTCGCCTTATGCGCCGGCAGCTTTGATGGTGCGGACATGTGTCAAGGCTGGCAGAGCAGAGGATCTTCTATATGCTTGAGGTGGGAAAGCGTAACCATGGTGGACAACTACTCAGGCACAAAGATGTGCTGGAGCGGCACATGAAGAAGTGCGTTATCGAGTATTTTCAGTGGGAGAAACAAGCCTCTAAAAGACCTGCTTTGGTTCATACCAAAGTCCGTGACTTTGAAATTCTTCGGCGCGCTGAGAATGACGCCATACGCAACGAATTTTACGAAGAAAGCCCGACCTCCGGCGCAAATTCTTTACAACTACATTAACGGGGTGCTCACATTCACAAGGAAGATTGGCTAAATAAGTCACATGCGAGTCTACTGACAAAAAGTTGAAGCAGTCGCCGTCTCTAAAATGGGTCGGACCACATCATCACACTACAAACGTGTTCCAAACTACTTATGACAGGGTAATCCATTAAACAAATATACACTCTATTATTTCTTCGTCAACAGTGCACCATATAAGAAATGAAAATGAGAAATAAAAATGATAAATGATAAATGAGAAATGAGAAATGAGAAATGAGAAATGAGAAATGAGAAATAAGAAATGAGAATGACAAATGAAAATTAACAAGTTAGGAATGAGAAATATGAAATCATGGTTTACATTAGGTCTTAAATATGTAATTTCACTTTCACATGATATTACCCTAAATAGGTATGCAAATGATGTTTACACAACTTAATTACTAGTTATTTATTCAATTATTTACGTTTCTTCTACTTATGCTAGTACATTTAAAATTGTTGCATATTTATTTATTTCGCATTTATTTATTTTGATTTTTTACTCAAAAACGTTGGTGATTTTTTATTAAGATATGCCACTCCGCTTCGTAAAGCCGTGGGCTTTTAGATAGATATTGAAACGGCAAGAAAACTCAGGCCAGCCCAATAACTTTTAGGAGTTTAGTTAGTAATCAATTCTTCATAAGTTAAGTACTTATTTATGAATGAAGATAAAGATGAAGAATCATTTATTCAGGAACATAGGTAATATTCAGATCTAAATCAATGACATTATGTGAAAGGTCTCTATGTTCTTCCATGGGAGGGCATGTAAGTATTAACATTATAAATTAGAATTATAACTTATATAATAACTTAGAGGTATCAGGTTAATAATAAATTTTCGTCAGCTTTATAAAATATCACGGAGGTATTCATCGACACTGTAATGTAACTTTATTTGTAAGAAGACCTTTTATTTTCTTTTTAAATGTATGTACATTTTGTATTTCTTTTACAGACTGCGGGAGTTCATTATATATTCTAATGGCCACACAAAATATACTTTTAATTACAACAATAATATTCAAAGACATTCAAATATGTGTGCCATACAGCAAAGTCCCTTTACCTGAGTAGGAAAATTAAGCAAGCTGAAGACAAAATGAAAACTGAAAAAAGCTGAAAAAAATATGGAAAATAATCAATACCAAAACTGGCAAAATCAAACCTCGGAACCGGACATTTTTTCTAAATATAGACGATCAATTATTTTGTATAGATCGCGAAGTAGCCCATGCATTTGAAGATTTATTTAACAAAATATCAATCGTTACTATCCAGCCCTTAGATTCATCCACGGTGGAGGCTGCTTCCATACTATTAAATAATGTTGATATTAATGTAGACACAATTGTGAAGAAATTTAAATTGCTAATATTAAAAACACCGAGGATCGTTGGGGAATATCAACAAATAAAATAACTTGTATTATTGATTCAATTGCTCCATGCCTAGTTATAATTTTTAATAAGTGTGTTGAAGAATGAGCTTTTCCTGACGTTATGAAAAATAGTAAACTGATTCCTTTATATAAGTCCGGCAATAAAAGTGATCCGACTAACTACAGACCAATGTCAATACTCCCCGCTCTAAGAAAAATATTTGAAAAAAATATCTTAAGTGATTGACCCATTTTAATATAAACCGACTGTTCCATAGTGAGCAATATGGCTTCACTAAAGGGCGTTCCACTACAGATATAGGAATTAGGTACTTAAAGCATATCTTTGATGCTTGGGAGCGGTCACAAAATGCAATTGGTGTCTTCTGTTACCTTTCCAAAGCATTTCATTGCGTTTGTCACGAAACGTTAATTTGTAAATTACAGCATTACGGAGTTTAGGGGAAAGGTCTCGAACTTGTATTTTCTTATCTTAGTTAAAGAATCCAGAAGGTTGATGTGAATGGAGAGAGGTCATCTAGATCTCTCATCTCAATGGGTGTCCCTCAAGGTTCAATATTGGGCCCGTTTTTGTTTTTGGTGTATATTATCGATCTTGCCTTTTTTGTAAAAAACTTATATGATATTGTTTTGTTTGCTGATGATACTTCACTTATTTTTTAAATTGACAGAACCCAGAACATTTTTAACGATGTTAACGAAGCAATCACGCTAGTTCTTAAATGGTTTACTACCAATAATTTAGTGTTAAACTCTAAAAAAAACAAATGTGTGAAATTCTTGCTCCCCAATGTCAGAAGGGATCCCACTTTAAGTATTTTAATGAATGACGAGCCTTTTTACCTGGTACAGTCGACTTAATGCTTGGGTATTAATCTAGATTCACAATTGCAGTGGAGTCCCCATACATCGTTTATAGCTGGAAGATTGAGCTCTGCAGCTTTTTCTGTACGAAAAATTAAACAGTTGACTGATGTAGCCACTGCAAGATAAGTATATGTCAGTTACTTTCACAGCATTATGTCATATGATATTCTGTTGTGGGGTAAAGACGCAGATATACAATCGGTATTTGTGCTACAGAAGAGAGCAATTCATTCCATATATAATATGAAATCCGGCGATTCTCCCCTGAAACGATTTAAGGAGATCAATATTCTTACAGTGGCTTGTCAATGCATATATGAAAACTTATTGTACGTTCGGAAAAATATTAACACCTTGTCAAAAATTGCGATGTGCATAATTTCAACACTAAAAATAAAAATTAATTGAATGTACCTAGATTTCGATGGCAGAAGGTTAATGGTTCATTTATGGGGAACTGTATACGCTTTTATAATAAGTTACCAGAGGGAATTGATCAATTTCCCATGCACAGATTTAAAACATTTATTAAGGCTTATCTCATAAAAAAGCCTATTACACTATTAATGACTATGTTATAGACAAAACTGCATGGCCTCAATGCCCCAAGGTCCATGATAATGATATTAATAATTAACCTTACTTTTACAAATCCAATAATGTAATTCAACCTCTCAAAAACTGAGGGTACTTGGGACGGGTAATAAAATTTAAAACCTCTAACGAAAAAGTGGCGTTAGCTAAAGCTGGTGGTATTCAAGAGGTTAATAGTCTGGTAATATAATTTAGTATACAAAAGTGCTATGTAGAGTGACTCATAACAATTTATTAATTTTAACGTAGAATACAAGTATGTTACCAAGAAACCAGAGTTTATGGTCATGCTCACTAAAATGTCTTTTCTTGCGGTGACTCTGTGTAGCGGGTTGCTCCCCTCCCTCAAATATGGCGAGGGGGGTGACGGCTGGTGCACAAGTCATACTTGTGAAAGGGTGCTGCTTGGGGGGACTGGTCCAGTCTGGTTTCTCATAAGTTATGTTCATTACAGCTTCTCTTTGATCTTATTTATTTATTTTGTTAGATTGTTATTTTGAGACATCTTATTGGCACTTATGGATACGATGTTATAATTTGTCATTTGATGAGATAATTTTTATATCGTACATTGTTTAAAATATATATATATATATATATTACACAACTACGGGGATGTCATATATATATATAATGACATCCCCGTAGAGTTTCGAAGCACTGGTAGAGTTCATGGAGTTTCTTTTTCCTGTGCGAGATTCAGCCATGAATCACCACTTGAAGGAGAAATTTCCTTTTTCAAACTCAACTCAGTTATGATTTTGATTTGAGTTGATTTATTTTTCCATGTTTATGAAACTTAAGTAAGTGTTTGACTTGTAAAAGTGTATTATTTTGCCTACTTGCCTACTTGATTTGATTTGATTTGATTAGAATAAGCAGACTTGTGACGCTCCATTTTGAGCTTCATGTAGTGAAGCCTGTCTTTTACATTTGAAAAAGGTGCTTGTGACAAAAACCAAGGTTTCGGATAAATAAATAGACGGCATTGTTAGAATGTTGAGACCCTTGAAGTAGGGTTTACAACTGTCAGTTGGGGTCAGCTTGCACATAGCCCTCAAACATTTTTCCTTCGCTTTAAAAATAGTCTCTTTACCCGTCACATTTCCCCAGAAGAACCGTAACCTACGGAAGACTACAAAACCATGATTCGAAACAAGTACAACATTAGTGTTCACAATTTTTGTAAGCATACGAAATGCATATGCATATTGATTTAGTTTTTTTGCAACTATTCAAGTGTGTCTCCCACGACATGTTGGAATCAATATGTAGAACTTAAGAACTTTGTTGTTTCTGTAGATTCAATTTGCTCATTTAAGTATTTAATATTCAATGCGTATTCCTGTCCATGTCCTTGTTTATATTTCATTAATTTAGTTTTTCCCAGATTAATTAAAATATAGTTTTTTTGTCAGCCATTCAATTAAACATGTCAAATTATTGTTAATGTCATCTTAGTTAATTCAATTATTACCGATAAATATCACCGTGGTGTAATCAGCAAACAAAATCGTTGGATGATTAAAACTATAGCTTTTGGGATGTAATTTATGTACTTAATAAATAGCAAAGGTCGTATAAATACGGATCCCTGCAGAACACCATATTTAATAACCTCAGAAGAATACACGTGATCTGTTTTTGTCTTAGGGCAGATTTTGTTTATTTGTGTCAATTGTGACCGGTTACTCATGTATGATTCTTGTAGACCAAGAACATTGCCTATAACAAAGTATATTTTATTTTTAATGATTCTTATGATAGTATGTTTGAAGGAATTGAAGTGTAAGTCTTTATATCATTTGGTAACAATCTGAATATTTTAAAATAATAATATAAAATAATAATAAATTAATTACTCGTCTTCTATACTATTCGTGTAAAGAGTGCATTTAGGAAATGGTTATTTTAGAGTATCTGTACTACGTAAGTTTCTAGGATTACGTTCACTAAAACGAGTATAATTTATCTTTATATATATTATTTTCTTTTAAACATTCTAGTATAGTTATATAGTTGATAGAAATGTTAGAATGTCACATTTCTTTGAAAAAGGTCTGCAACTTTCCCTGGGTTTAATGCCAGCAAATAGCCCTGATGCAACTAGTTGTTTGAAAACTGTATCTGTATCAGTAGAAGTGCCAATGAAAATAATAAACAGCTAACACAACAAAGATCGACTCCACACCTCGATCTGTCTCCGCGTTGTTTACTAACGAAGCTCCGGCGGGACGTTCCGAGTTCGCTTTAAGCCATCAACTCTTACCCTTCTCCTTCGGAAAATATCGCCACGGCTTTTTATCCTTTTGTTTGAATAATGCCTGTAAACGTGCTAGGGTGCCACCCGCGGAAGGTGTTAGGAAAACAGCTCGGAAAACCTCGCGTTTGTTTACGGGGCCGCGTCAACTTTTGGCAGAAAATGTTTTGCCGACAGTTCTGGGTGATGTAAAGTAAGCACTAGAGGAGATAGTAAGTAAACTGCTAAGGACTTTGAGGTTGTACGTTCAGTACAGCAAGGTTTATATAATGGTTCCGGTTTTCGTGGGCTTTCCGAGAACTTTGTGCTAAGTGTACGAGGGGAAGTTCAAGAAAACTAAGGTCGATGGTTTGTTTGCTTTTCTGTCTTGAGTGATAAGTGGGGCGAGCAATAAACGTGAGGTCTGTTTTTTTAGAGTGGTGTTTTCTTGGAATGGCTTCGCTTGCAAATGCTTCTACCGAGGGGTACATACCACCAACAATATATTAAATTAAATGTTTTTACTAACTCAATCTCAAGTATCTCGCAAAGTACATCAATTACGGGATTCATAACTGCATACTTTTGTTTGCAATAATTTACTTTGCATTAGCTTGAATAGAGTGTCTTACAAGTAGCCATATCGTGCAAAAATCTCACTATTTTTTAATTTTTAGCTTTAGAGTTTTTGTTATTTGAGAAAAGTTTTAAAAAAAATTCAAATACAGATTATATTATATGCATATATACAAAAGCTACAAAAAAACTATTGCTTCTTAAAAGCATTATTAATTAGTAATTAATAATTATTAAATATACTTTTTAGATTTAGATTACGATCAATATGTTAATTTTAAATATTCATTAAATATGTTTGGCGGAACCTGTATTTTGATCGTTCTTTTTTGCGCAGTATTAGATATATATTGAGTGCGCACATATATTTAAAATAAGTCCGCCATTTTAATCATTTCTTGTTGCGTTCTTTTTTTATTTGCTCGCACAATGCTAAGTAAACCATGTATAAGTGATACACGTGCTTAATTGATTTCCGACTCGTATCCACATAAAGACTCGCTCAGCTCACTCTTGAATAAAATGCTACTCGCCAGAAAACACCTACTTCCCCCATTCGTAGCATAATTGCTATCGTCGATTGACACCGGTTTCATCTCTGACCGCAAAATCGGTTTTTATTCATATTGGCAGAACGTAGGTGTACCTTCCAGTCCCCATACAAAAAATTAACCTTTTTGCAAACCCGCGGGGTTATTACGTATCTTGCAAACAGTAAGCAAAGAAATTTTAAAGAAATCTGTAGTTATCGCCTTTTACTGAGTAGGCAACACCACCGCGGTCCGCCCTCCGCGCCGCAGTTGTAATCTAAAATCAGGGTTTCCCCAATGAATGTTTATATTTTTCCGTAATTCAGATTCGATTGAATGAAAATCTACGTTATTACTATTTACAGTTTGTTTTGTACAAAGTAGTCATGTCATATTTTATTGAGACGATATCATTGTTTATGATAATAATATTATATTATCAATAGTCATAGAATATGAAAGTCTGCAAAGACTACTAAGATACATAGTCAGGTCATAAGTTCTGTCACATGTGCAATATGAAATAATTTAGACATGTTTATTATTTATGTAAACATTTATATAGCAAAATGAACTTAATAAAACATAGATTCTTATGGTAATAAAGTTTATTCAAAATGACCCCCGCGATTGTGGATACAGGCCTTTATTCTGCGCGGCCAGTCGTCTATCGCAGCACGAACGAGGTCCTTGTCAATATCGGCGGCTGCCTTAATCAAGGATGCCTTGAGTGACTCTAAATCAGGATGAGGCTTTGAGCAGGCCTTTTCCTCCAAGTGTTGCCATATCTTGTAATCTAACGGACTCAAATCTGGACTGGAGGAGGGCCAGTCTTCGTGCCGGATGAAGTCGATTTCACGCGCCGCCAGCCAGTCTTGTGTGCTTTTCGCTCTATGAGCTGGCGCAGAATCTTGTTGGAATACCCAGTGCCTGTTATTAAACATGGTATGAGAAACAGGTTCCACAAGGTTCTTGAGGACTGTATTTTGATACACAACTGCATTCGTTTTTACGCCTTTCTCACAAAAATGTACCTCAGTTAAGCCCCAATAAGAGACTCCCAACCAAACCATGAGCGAGGATGGAAAATGACCTCGTTGGACACGCGGAATACGGTTGCTCGCTTCTTCACTGCTGTGTGCGTACACTTTATCATTTTGTTTGTTGTAGCTCTCTTCCACGGTGAAAATTTTTTCATCCGAAAAAAGAATTTCCCGATGCTTTTTTCCCGCGTACCGCTTCAACAAAGCGCGGCATCTCTTCAGTCTCAGGTCCATTAAACGAGCGTCCAAACGATGTCCTGTTTTTCTTCGATATGCCCTAAGCCCTAAGTCTTCATTTAACACCCTTTTCACCGTGGTCCTGCTTAACCCCATCTGAAGGGCCAACAGTTTCTGCTTACGTATGGGATTTCTTTGAATTCGCGCCTTCACAGCTTTTATCACTGCTGGAGTCCTAACAGAGCGAGGGCGACCACTTCTTGACCTGTCATCTACACTAGAGTCTTCATTGTATCGTTTTATGGTACGAAGAAGAAACGAATCTTTTGGTTATATTCAAATTTTTCAGTAAGTCGAAAATCTGAATTGGCGCGTAACCGCAACGATGCAACGCAATAACTGCGACACGGTCTTCTTTAAGTGTCCACTCCATATTTAAAAATAAGGAAAATTCTAAAAAGTACACATTTTTATTTTCATGAAAAATTCGAAATTCGAATTCAATAAACTTTTTTGTGGCCAGCGTTCTAAATTCAAAAGTTTTTATTGTGTGACAGAACTTATGACCTGACTGTGTATTTAGCCACTTCTAGCCACATTTCGAAAATGTTTGATTTTTACAAAACTGCTTACTTTTTTATGTAGCCACAAACTAGATTGCTCTAGCGGCAACACTGGTAGAAAGCAAACAATTAGTGAGCGATCATTTTAGATAATACGAATTTGGTATGAGACATTGCAAACGACCGCGCGATGAATGCGCGATCACTGCGCAATAGCTGCTGATTGCTGAATTTTAGGTAATAAGCCCGCCGTTAGTAGTCTTAAGAAATACATATTTTGTTTTCAGAATTTTATAACTTAGTGTCATTTCCTTCCCCAGTGCTCTCACTAGAAGGCGACATAGTCAACCTGACCAAGGTGACTCGCTCAGAGATGGGGGCTTACCTGTGCATTGCGGCCAATGGTGTGCCGCCGTCGGTCAGCAAGCGAATAATGCTGCATGTTCATTGTAAGTAATCAACGCCATCACATATGATAGGATATAGGCCTCTTTTCAACCGACTTCAAAAGGACTCAATTCTACTTTTTTGTTGTTGTATGTCTGTATATGTATAAAAGCGTAGATTATTCCGTCAATCATGTATTTTTTTTAATGATTCTTGTTTTTATTGGTAAGTCATCATACTTCTGAAGTGGTTCCGTATAAATTTTATCAAAATTGATTAAGTGCTTTATGAAAAAATCAACAAAAACAAAAAATATATACACAGATGGCGTTTTGGTTTGAAGTTTTGATGTTTTGATGAGGAGTTTTGATGTACATAGACTTCATCCGCATCCCGACTGAGGAGGAAGAGGTAGGGCTTGAACTGGAAGTCGTTTTTTTTAAGTTTTTAACTTGTTGAATTATCTACAGCGCAATTCTTCACCGTCTTGGGCTACACACACTCAGTGAGATCCTGTTGACTGGCTTGATAGCTTAGTTCACAGTCTACATTAGTTTAGGCTAGTATTTAATCGCACATCAAAAATATTGATTTGCACAGCAAAAAAGGATCGAAAATAACACTTTTTATGTTTTAAATATTTTATCTACACACGTATCGGTAATTTTTCTACATATGGCATTCAAACTTCCAACGCCGACGCCCGCCTGCGTGCCGTCCCTAGTTTGTCTGTGAAGTTGGTACTGACATTCAAATTTCGAACGCCGGCGCCCGCCTGCGTGAAGTTGATACTACAGAACAAGCTAAACAATTGCAGAGCCACAATGCCGGTCAAACATGCGGTTCCTGAACACATCAAAGAGAGCTTATGATATGTGTGTAGATAAACTAGTGTATGTAACTGTACATAATTAGGCATTATGTAGCAGTCACATAAACTACTATTATGTGTGCTTAAGTTTATGTTTCAAATATTTTTTGTTATTCTTATATGTTCAACCTAACTCGAAGGATAAAGGGGACTTCGCTTCGCTCCCCCCTTAATACTTCACCTAAGCTACCGCAGTACTTTGCCCTGATGATTGCTGTGCAAATCAGTAATTTTGATGTGCAGTTTAATATTTCCCATTAGTTTATATTTTGCGATAGGATGAATCAGGTCTTTTATAACAGAAATTGTATAAAATGCAGATAAACCATAATAATATCGTCGGATCGTCGAACAGATGGACTGCCCCTGGCCCCACCGTTCTTTTTGGCCACCACTCTTTGTGACTGCTGTGGTTCAAAGTCCGTCATGCCATCTAGCCAATTTCAGGATATAATACTAAATCAGATATGTATCCTATACGAGAATCTGCATTGGCAGACTCAAGCCTATGGAATTGAGCTAGATCAAGCTCTATCCCAAAACACTGACGTAGTGTGTATTGGTGGAAGCCGCATATGATTTTTAGAGTTCCGTATCCGAAGGGCTCCACACGGGTCCTTATTACTAAGCCGCTTCCGTCTAACCGTCCGTCATCAGGCTGTATCTCATGCAGCACCCAACATGTATGGAATTGAAATATTCACAGAATTTGTATTTCTGTTGCCGCTACAGCAATAAAAAATAAAATTAATAGAGATTTTATAAATTAAAAAAATAAATCATCACCATCACCATCACATTCACCATCACCATCACCATCACCATCACCATCACCATCACCATCACCATCACCATCACCATCACCATCACCATCGCCATCACCATCACCATCACCATCACCATCACCATCACCATCACCATCACCATCACCATCACCATCACCATCACCATCATTATCACCATCACCATCTCCATCACAATCACAATCACCATCACCATCACCATCACCATCACTATCACCATCACCATAATAACTATGAATCATGATGAGACGCGTTCCAATATGCCATGCCCTTGCGAATTAGCAAATTATTATCTTTAAAATATCATCGATAACTTCGCGGTACTCACCATCGTCTTCGGTGGCTCTGTTGGTTTGACTTCGAATCCGCAGTTTCTCACTTTATACCAAGATACTGTGTGGAATATTTTTGCTTACATGTTTGTGGTAGAATAATTAACACCAATTCCATAAAATCACAACTCGATGTACCTCAACACTTTCACACTCACCACACGGCAGATAATCGGCACAGCCCCACATTAAGCTAATGAGTGTGTTATCAGCCCATCTATCAGCTAATTTATCGGAGAGTTATACTACCTTCGGTTATGCGGGGAGCGCAGCCCCCCGGAGCTCACACACGTAAGCAATTGGGAGATTTTCGTGTTATCACGTATCATCTTTGGCGCGTGTTTGGAATGTGTAATAGTGTTGGACTGTTGCTTGGAAAAGCGGCAAAGGGCTGATGGGAAACTATGAACGTTAAGTGATTCTAAGTAGCTTATTAAACTTTATACATTTACGAACACTTGTTAAGTTATGATTGATCTTGCATAAAAAGGACAACGGAGACTGCCTGTGCCTCTTGTGTGTGATGAAGGTAGACACGTTTACATGTAAAACAACCCAAATGAATAAACTGAAGTATCCTACAGACCACAAAGTGTAAAAAACGATATTTGCTTTTAACTCAACTCTATAAAACCTGCTTAATAATTGTATCTCCATAACTCACCATTCAAACCATATTATTACCCCTAAGTATAATTCAGGGAATGACATTAAAGTCGAGTTGAAAAAAATCCTGCAAAATCTTTTCCCAAAGCGCTATAAAAAGAATAGGTATACAACGTGCTATTTATTCTGAGGGAATATCGTTACCGAATCACTTTTGCTGGCGATTGTACATTCCGCCTGGGACCCAAGAACCGACGACGTCGCCCCGTTACGGAATTACGTTTAGTGAAACTTAATGCGAGATTGTTGGTTGTTATACTTTGATATCAGAATTGTTGTCTTATCTTCCTACCTGTCCACTCGCGTATGAACACTTAGTATGGAATTGCATTACATTTAATTTACCTACCGTCCACCCGCGCATGAAAACCTAGTATGGACATGGAATAATATTTATATTTATTTTTATGAAATAATTACTACTACCCACTATTCTTTTTTATTACTGGCAATACTGGCCGGAAATAGAGTATAAACGTACCTTCTCTCTGGTATCTCACACTTGATTGGTCGACTGACTGCGTAAATGAAAAAAATAAACTAATCGGTAACGTGGCTAGTAGGTAGATAATGACAGTTTAAATTCACTTCACGATCGTTCGGGCCTACGGGCTCGACAGATGGATCGAAAAACCTATCGACAGATGGATCGAAAAACCTATTGACAGTTCAAATTCATTTCACGATCGTTCGGGCCTACGGGCTCGACAGATGGATCGAAAACCTATCGACAGATGGATCGAAAAACCTATTGACAGTTCAAATTCATTTCACGACGTAGAGCCTAAGTTCGGGGTCGGATGATTCTTGATCCAGAACCAGGCTGCTACACAATATAATGTTATTAATATTCGAAATATTTGTAATCTTATGCAGATTTCCAAGTGAATCATACCGATTTCAATATGAAATTTTTAAAACAAAAAAGTACATTACACTTAGATAAATTATGTACTTCTGACTCAACTAAAATACTTCGCCACGGTAACCTGTTACCAAATTCCATACGATGTCTGATATGCGGGCCGTCAAACTGCGGGAAAACGAATCTGATGGTCGGTCTTCTATTACATGAAAACGGGCTCCACTTCCAGAATATTTACGTTTATTCAAAAACCTTACATCAACCAAAATACGAATTTCTTGAGAAGGTCTTAAGTTTAGTTCCGAGTATATCGTTCTTTAAATTCCATGCTAATCAGCAAGTACTCAGCACGGAGGAAGCGCAATCAAACTCAGTAATTATATTTGATGATGTCTCATGTGAAAATCAAAACAACATGCGTGATTATTTCGCAATGGGCAGACACAAAAATATTGATTGTTTTTATTTAAACCAGACTTATACTAAAATACCCAAACAACTTGTTAGAGACAATGCAAACCTACTTGTACTTTTTAAACAAGATGACATTAATTTACGACATATATATGATGAACATGTTAACACGGATATGACATGGAACGAATTTCGAGAAATGTGTTCAAAAATATGGAACGATTCTTATAGCTACTTGGTCATAAACAAAGATTGTGAAAAAAATAAAGGGTGCTATCGTAAACAGTTTGACACGTTCGTCGTTTTTACCTGAGTGAAAGTATATATAAATGCTGTTTTATTCGATAGCTTAGCACTTAGCTTAGAAGAGGACGAGCATACAAGATATTATTTAGATATGGAAAATAACTTAAAGGAAATCGTAACTGCTGCCGAAGCAGTAAAGAAAAAGTTTAAAAAAATGCGTAACGTTGAATCAGAATATGAAAGAGCTATAGGAAACGTGTTCAAACCAGTTCTTAGCCCCCTTAATAAAATTACTGATGCTATGAGGCAAACAGAGAGCAAAGAAACAACATGTCCTATCAAAAATGGAGAGACGAAATTTGAAAATGAAATCGACGATTCCATTGACTGGAGTGCAGCCGATGACACTTTACGAAATATAAGACGTTCTGATCAATTTATGACACCTACTCATAGCTTAGATCGTGCAGCGGAAATGGAAGGCGAAGATTCTGACAACGACTTTAATGAAGGACAAGAATCTGATATATCTCAAAATTCGATTGAGTCTGATGCAAACACTCAGAACCAAAATTGTTCATCATGGTCGCTTACATCGGAGTATTTAAAGAATACTCCTTTTGGAGTAAGAGTCGAAAGAGGAAAACTTTTGATGGGCTCAGCGAATGTAAATATCACCGATAAAACCATTACAATAGGAACATCTGATTACAATAAGACTCGAGGCTTGATGGAATTGCTAACCAAAAAATTACCAGACTTGGCAGATATAACAAAGGAAGACTTGGCAAATTACAAGTTAATGCTGTTGGAGACAAATGCACATAGGCGAGATTACGAGTCAAATAAACCAGTAAAAAGCAACAAAGGAATAAAATACTTAAACATTATTAAACCGCTATTTAATAAACATGACAATAGTGAAAGCAATCAGGTTCAAGGTTCAGGTTTACCTGTACTAAAAAAATGGAAGAAAAATATAGACTATGTCTACTGGGATGATCCAAATGAGCTAGTGGATAGGTTAAAACTACTTATAGCATCTCGTGACGCTGGAAACACTGGACTTGATAATGAAATAATATCCATCATAGAAGAACTCAAAGAAAGTGGTTTGCTTGGTTAGAATAAATAATCATACTTAAATTATTTTGAGCACTTCATCTTCAACTCTCTACAAATAACTAGGGTAATCTACCTCAGTACTATGAATATTGATAAATTCGGTCACCATGTTCATAAACGTTTACGTTTATCTGAATTGTTTGATTTTACTGACAATGCGTTGACCAAAAACGAAGAAGGACTTTTTGATCTTCAGTCGTCACGATTAAAAGGTTTAAAGGCACCACAAGAGTCAGACGACGCC
The DNA here is from genome assembly GCA_949825045.1 of Argyresthia goedartella. Taxonomy (NCBI): domain Eukaryota; kingdom Metazoa; phylum Arthropoda; class Insecta; order Lepidoptera; family Argyresthiidae; genus Argyresthia; species Argyresthia goedartella. Next base: position 23,364,069 of record OX463810.1, read on the forward strand.
GTAAACAAGGAGTACGTTGATATGAAGAGTAAAGATTTACGGGAAGATTGTCAATTTCTACTGAACGAAGCAATTAAAGATATACAAGGAGTGCTGAATAACTTTATAAAGGATGTTTATACGAGGAGTGAATTAGATAATATCATTAAATCGTTGAACAAAGATGAAGCAGCAGGTGGTAAACGAAATACATAAAAATGCAAGAAAAAATTTTTCTCGTCGATCAGTGCTTCTCAAAGGAATTGATGATTTGTGGCAGGCAGATTTGATAGATGTTATTTCATTGAAAATTTATAATAAAGGTTATAAGTTTATTCTTGTCGTTATTGATTGCTTCTCAAAATATGCGTGGGCTGTACCTCTTAAAACTAAATCTAAACAAGAAATGTGTCAAGTCTTCGAAAGCATCTTGCAGAAAAGTAGAAGACAACCAAATAATCTACAAACAGATATGGGAACTGAATTCTACAACGATGAATTCAAAAGACTAATGAAAACCTACAAAATAAATCACTATTCTACATATTCAGTTAAAAAAGCATCCATAGTGGAAAGATTAATCAGAACATTAAAAGCACATCTCTATAAGAATTTTTCTTTTAAAGGTAGTTACAAGTGGCTAGGTAAACCATTAGAAAGTGTAGTTCATTCTTACAATCATACAAAACATCGTGTTACGCAAGAGGAGCCTGCAAAAGTAACAAAGTTAAATGCAAGCAAAGTATTAGACAATATCAAAAGTTCCAGAGTAAAACTAATCACGTTAAGAAACCTAAATTTTGTGTTGGCGATAACGTAAGAATAAGTAAATACAAAAGCTGTTTTAAAAAAGGCTATACGCCTAATTGGTCGACAGAAATATTTCTTATCAAGAAGGTAAACAACACGATTCCTGTTACTTATTTGATTGAAGATAGTCGTCGTCAACCGATTTTAGGAAGTTTTTATGATCAAGAACTCCAGAAGACCAAATATCCTGATGTATATTTAATTGAAAAAGTCATAAGAAAAAAAGGGAATAAGTTGTTTGTAAAATGGTTAGGTTTAGATGAAACTCAAAATAGTTGGATCGATAAAAAGGCAATGGTATAAACTATAACCTTAGTCTATTATCAGTAATGCATGGCGGAGGTCTTATTAACAGTTTTATCAATAATTTACCGATCGAGCTACATCTACCTGGCTATAATTATTGTGGTCCTGGAACAAAGCTGGTGAAGCGTCTAGCACGTGGAGATAAGGGCATCAATCTATTGGACAACGCATGTATGCATCACGACATAGCGTATACGAAATTCTCTGATTTAGAAAACCGACATAAAGCTGATTTGGATTTACTGAATATGACAAAACAGAGACTACGATCAAAAGACGCTAAGCGTGGTGAAAAGATAGCTTCTTGGTTGGTTAATAAAGTCATGAAGACAAAACTTAAAACCGGGTCTGGGGTACGACGTTTTAAAGATATGGTATCTAAAATAAAAGGTCATCTTCAGAAATTAAAACCAAAAAATAGTAATAGTGCTATTAAAGTTGCTTATGCGGTCGCCAAAAAGTTAATTGATGTAGATACCAAACACAACATAAGGATACCACGAATTATTCCTCTCCCTAAAAGTGGAGGATTTCTTCCTTTAATACCTATCTTTGCTGGGTTGTCTGCTTTAGGAAGTCTTGCTGGAGGGGCAGCTGGAATAGCAAAAAGTGTTAATGATTATAAAGCTGCTCAAGAAAGTTTGCGAGAATCAAAACGTCACAATCAAAAGATGGAATCAATTTCAGTGGGTCGAGGCTTATACATCAAACCTTACAAAAAAGGTAGTGGCTTGTTTATTAAATCAAAAAACTAATAAACAGGCTGCCTAAGCGTGCTCTGACCAATTTAGATATCATCGAATATGCTAGAGAAATACCATATTTTCGTGGAGTTTACATGAAAGATGCTTTACCACGAAAACCAAGAAGTATAGAATGTGGTATTATAAATTTAGACGATTCGCACAATGCCGGAACACACTGGGTAGCCTACATAAAACTGAAAGACTATTATGAATATTTTGACAGCTTTGGAAACTTGAAGCCGCCGGTAGAAGTTGTGAAATATCTCAATACTCCTAATTTGTATTACAATTATACTCGATATCAGACTTATGAAAGTGTGAACTGTGGACATTTATGTTTAAAGTACTTGCAAGATTTTTGGAATAAACATATAAAGTATTGATGTTAGCGTTTATTTTCACCATTGTTAAAATGTCATTCACCCTATCAATAACAGGCAATACGTCGCTTTTAATTACGAATTATTCTCCTACATTACAACTAGAGGGAGAATATGAGTGCGCTCTGCTATACCTATCTACCTTTAATTCAATTCCAAACGTTGATAGTACAAATAACAAGTTTTATTACGGTGAAAATGATGTTATTGAAATTCCTGAAGGAACATACGAATTGCAAGATATAAACGACTACCTGAAAGGAAAATTGCAAGACATCAACTTTAATTTATCATGCAACAATAATACATTGAAAACGTACATTATCAGCAACAAAGCTATTCATTTTGAGAAAGAAAATAGTCTAGGAAATTTGTTAGGATTTGGTAATCAACCGCTTGAAGCTAATATATTACACGAATCACAATATCCTGTTAATATGCTTTCAACAACTGTGGTGAGAATAGAATGTGATATAGTGAGTGGATCATATATAAATGGCATATCAAGTCACATTATACATGAGTTTGCTCCTAACGTTCCACCAGGTTATAGGTTAATAGAAATACCAAAGAACGTTATTTATTTTCCCGTAAACCAAAATAACATAAGCACCATAACTGTAAGGATATTGGACATTAAGAATAATTTAATTAATTTACGTGGTGAAGAAGTTCAACTGTATTTACACCTTAAGAAAAAATGATTGATTTTAATAAAAACTTATCACGACTACCAAAAACGATTAGTCACACTTCAATCTCTCACAAGGAAAGGACTTGGAAGAAGAAGAAACTAACTGCAAAAAATATAAAATTCCTTAAACAAATTGGACTTTTATCATGAGTAACATTCTAGATATTTTGAGTGCGCCTGTCTATGATAATAGCATTGATGGTATTGAGATTCATTCGTATAAACCTTATGTCACTACATTCAATCGTAATGATGAAATTCGTATACCGATTAATCAACAAGATCTGTACATACTCCCATCGGCAAGCACGTTATATTTGGAAGGTGTCGTCAATGTTTCGAAGAACGCTGCAAAGGAAACGGTTGCTAGTGTGCAGTTTACAAATAATCCGCTGTTATACTTTTTTCAAGATATTCGTTATGAATTGAATGGAGTTGAAGTAGATAAGGTTAAAAACGCTGGAATTACTACTACAATGAAGTCACTGTTGTCTATGAATGATAGTGAGTCAAAGATGTCTAAAGCGTGGGGTTGGGATATCAATGGCACGAAAAACGTGCAATCAGGAAAATTTTCAGCGTCGATACCTCTGTGTAACATCCTAGGATTTGCAGAAGATTATAAGAAAGTTATAATCAACTGCAAACATGAACTTGTTCTTCTTCGCAGTAACACAAACCTGAATGCTCTAAAATTAAATACCGGTGAAGTCGTAGAAGACGTAAAAATTCATAAAATTATATGGCGAGTTCCACATGTAAAAGTGAGTGACGCGGAAAGAATCAATCTTCTACGATTGTTGGAAAAGGATAGATCTATCCAAGTACCATTTAGAAATTGGGATTTGTATGAATATCCCTTGCTGCCAAGAACTACAAAGCATACATGGTCAATCAAAACATCTTCCCAGATTGAAAAACCACGATATGTTATACTAGGGTTGCAGACCAATCGCAAAAACGACGCTCACAAAGACATGTCACAATTCGATCATTGTAATTTGCGTGATGTAAAAGTATATCTAAACTCAACCTACTTTCCGTACGACAATATGAACGTAAGTTTTACTAACGACAATATTGCTATATTATACGAGCAATACGTTAGATTTCAGCAGTCTTATTACGGCAGAAGAACTGAGCCATTGTTGAGTGCAAAAGAGTTCAAAGAGTTGGCTCCTCTTTTTGTTATAGACTGTTCAAGACAAAGCGATAATCTGAAATCTGGACCGGTGGTTAATGTACGCCTAGAGCTCGAGAGTGAAGTAGAAATACCTGATCAAACGTCGGCGTATTGTCTTATTCTGAATGAATGTTTAATTGAATATAAACCATTAAGTAATATTGTAAGAAAATTATCATGAATACAAAAACTATATTTGTAGACGTACAAGGTTTTAAAAATGCTGAGAATGATTTCATTGTTAAAGAACTTGCGTTGGCTACAGCCGAATACACTCAAGTATTTCTCATCAAGCCTCCGTATCCTTATCGATATTTATCAGAAGTGGAAAAGAAACGTGTACAATGGATTGAAAACAATCTCGGGTACAGATGGGGTGAGGGACACGTTGATTTTCTGCAGTTCAAAAGTATTATCAAACCATATCTAGAGAACAAACTTTTAATAGTTAAAGGTTTAGAAAAGGTAAAATGGTTGAAAGAATTGTGTGAGAACTGTGCAATAATAAACATAGAAGAAAAAGGATGTCCAAATTTAAAACAGTTGTTTGAGATGTTTAAATCACATCTCAATGATTTCAGTTGTATAACTCACAAATCCAATTGTGCTCTAAGAAACGTATTATGTATTAAAAAATGGTTTAAAGATAAACAAATAACTATGTAATTATTTTACTTTTGTTTTATGAGTGTATGTGTTATCGATTAGTTTAAAAAATGATTAATAATAAATGTTTGTTTACCTAAATTATTGATTTTATTTCAGCATCCCTTTAAACTACACAAGGGTTAAAGACTTAAAGTACATAAATAAAACATCAAAATAAATTAATAGTGAATTTTATTTATTTAAATAGAATCATTGCATATTTTTTTACAAATTTTATTCACTAAATTCTCTGACAAGTCCATTATTTCATCTACTACTTCCGATTGTACGTACTGTACGCTTACAACACTATCATCTGTACAAGTCTGAGGTCCATTTAAGTCGTAAATTTCTATCTTAATCAAACGAAGAGGTCTTTTCGGGGCCTTTGTTATTACGTATGATGACAACACTGTCGGATTTAATTTATTTCTGTCCAATCTCATCTTTTTCTTCTTTTTCTTTTCTTTGGTGTCTTGACTGGGTGTAGAATCTTGCAGAACGTCGTCATAATTTTGAGGCTGAGCGTGTTGGAACCACAAGTCAGAGGGATCCATTGACTGTAAAACAAAAAACATGATGTAGTTTACTGCGAAAATAAACTTTATAATAATCATCCAAAAATAAACAGTATGTTTTACCTCGTTTAATATAGACATAATCTTGGAGTAATGAACCGCGTCCTCTTCTTAAGCTACCTTCTTTAGAAATGGTCATTATCACGTTGTAATAAAACAAATCACCTAATCTTGCATTTCTTAATAAAATTTTGCTTACGTTAATATGCACATATTGTTATATTTTTCAAATTGAGTTCATTGAACGCAACACGTGCAATATTCACGTTGCGATTAGTCATCATAATCATTTCAACGTTATCGCTTTCAAGCGATATGTTCCATCTTTTAGAAAACCATTCTAAAGTACCTAACCTCTACATACAAGTCCACTCCGGCTGATATCTGACATTAAGTAGGGTATGTTGTAACATTAAGCTTAAAAAGAAACACGAAACATAATCCGAGAACACATTTTTTATTTTAATATAACAATATTCACTTAAAAGCTATAGTTTAGAGTCTATGTTGATTCATATTTTATTTTTAAAACAATATTCACTAAGCACGATATTTTATTTTTAAAACAATATTCACTTACAAGCTATAGTTTAGAGACAAGTTATATTCATACATATACAGCTCAAAATGCTGATTCATGACCCCATGAAAGAGTTGATATTTTATTTTTTAGAATGATGCGCTTATCATCATTACTTGAGAGAGCTATTTTATTAAGCGACTGTGTAAAAATTTCATGTTTTAATGACCTGAATACCATATTTTTTTTCCTAACTAAATTATTATCTAATAAAACACCTTTATAGTCCTTAAAACTCAATGTTTTCACAACAGATTTTTTGGTTCCTTTAGCTTTTTTTAATTCAGTATCTTCAGTTTTTATGGAATAAAGTTTAGACCGTAGGCCTACAAATTCGACTATAAGCTGACCTCCTAGCTCATCTTTAAATAACCCAGGCACTTTTTTATTATGCCTCCTTATACCATACATATTATTACACGCGTAGTTGCTAGTGTCGAAGTATTGAGGGAAATGGTATTTTATGTCTTTGTAGACATCTTTCGTTGTTATGGAATACAGAAAACTGTCAGTATCTGTGTAACACATTTTTATATTAGGGCCATAAAAAGGTTTCATAACAGAATAGTGAAAGTCGTACATATGACTCTTAGATATTTCCAAAACAGAAAAACCAATGTAAATTGGTTTATCGAGAGTAATTTTTTCAGGATTCATCTGGACCGCTACAAAATTTTCAGTAAAAATAGTTGAGCTATGGTAATTAGGTCGAGCTATTAGTTGCTCTGCGCCTAAATGTTTTTTCGTTTTGTTATGTTTATCAGACCACTGATTTACTAATTTAACATTTAACCTTTTTTCCGTATCCTCAAGGGTTTTACCAAAAATGCTATTGTTTAATAATTTAAAAAAGTCTTGTTCAAATTGAGATTTAGCTTTTTGCCTCAATTCCGTATTTAAATCAATATATTGTTTCAAATATGGACCTTGTTTAAATTTAATAACTCTGTGTATGCTTTTTAATTTAAGTCCATGTTTCAGACACGTTTTCAAATGAATATAGTGCATAACATAATTATATTTGTCATACAAATTCGGTATCAGTTTACTCGTTTTAGATCCAGGCGGTACAAATTTTTGTGGGCAGAAAGGTAAATCGTTATGATGATCATGTGGAGATTCAGGATATTCTAGATCGACATCAAAAATGTAACCTACATCTGAATTGTCTTGTAAACAGAGAATGTCAGAAACTTGAAACACAGGATTTTCGATCAATTCGAAATCAGAGTGTGGTAAATAACTACACATAGCAAATCCGTACAAATTATTACAATCTATATACAATAAGTAATTATCAGGATTCGAGGGGTTGTAGTTCGAGAGGTACTTATTATTAGCACTGGCATAGCGAGTAGAACATAAACAAACACCTCCACGAATACCTTTTTGTATCATTCTGATAATTTCCAGATCATCTATTAATTCTAATTTTACTTCTGTTTTTAACAGCATTGCATCGAAGCTTAAGCTGGGAGCCGTTATGTAAAAGGCTGGGTCTAACCTATAATTAGTTTTACACGTCTTTCTAAAACTCTCAAAAATATCCGTCAACAGCATTACATCTGATTTTAAGTATAGATCGGTATATTGACCAAGGTTTGACAAATGGAATAAGCGCCACACACACTGTGCGTGAGCATAATCTGACTCTGAAATAACCTCATCAGTTAAACTGCTGTAGAAACACTCACGCGGAGGTAATTTATTTTCATCATAACGTTTCCATTTATTCATGTACTCGTAAGGATAAATACCTTTACGTCTCAATAAGTCGAATTGCTGTTTATCGGGGTAGCAACGAGAGAGGTGGATAAAATCTTCGATTACTAAATTTTCTGCAACTTTTTCTAAACTAGTACCTAAAAATGCGAATGAGTCAACAAAACGAACAGCCATATAGTCATTATTGTTAACAGGAAAGAACTTTGTAAAAGACACATAATTTTCTTTTGTTCTTGCGATAACATTTATGTTTCCGTGCATTTCACCTAGCTCTCGTATAAACAAATGACAGTCATAGCCTGACAGGTTGTGGAAAAAAATTGGGACGAAAGATTTAGGGAGCTTAAATCGAAGGTTACAATAATCATGAGCTGCCCCGCGGTAGCGTCCAGTCAAATGACAATGATCTTTAACCTTTCCTTCAAACATTAACTTATTACAGAGGTAACAATTTTTCGACTCTAAAAAGTTTTTCAGCTCATTTTCATTAAGGGGTAACATGTCGATAGGATCGTTTAGTATTTTACTTATCGTTTCAACGTCTTCGCCTAATATTTTTAAAAACTGTTGAATACAGTCCGGACCTCGGTATGATTGATATCGATTTAAAGACGCATCGTAGGAGCAAACAATATAATATCCGAACGCTACTGGAACGTGTTTTTGAATCGACTCCGTAAAATTCGAGTTTTTCTCCGAACAGGGTTGTAACATAGACTCAAAATCTGCGTAAATGACAAATGGCATATCATGCATGCGTTCGAAATGTTTGAACTGTATCAATGTCCCTTTATCAGGCAATGACGTTTTAACACCACTGCACACATGCTCATTACGCTTTTTATCATTAGAAAAAAATAACAAGCAATCATCACAAAAAAATATTCTACCATCATGTTTAGTTATCTGAGACCTTACAAGCCTACTCAAATCCTTAATAAGACAATAATGTGTTAGCGCACCCGATTCCAAAAACAATAAATTTATACGATGCTTCCGCCCCTTGTGAACAGATTTGTATAAAGGTCCTACAACAACAGACTTTTCACTGAGACCATAAATATTAATACTTATGTTATCGTTATTCTTTTCAAAAATCTTTACATCCCTGAAACCTGCTGGAAACTTCATGTTTTTTGTGTTAAGCACAGTATCGAAATGAGGATATGAACTCGTTCGGTGTGAATTTTGTTGTGCAGGAAATAAAGCTGCCATTATGCACCATAGAAAACAGAAATTATCTGAGTTCTGAATATTGACACACGCTCGTTTTAATTTAATAGGTCTAGGAAGATCGATAAACCTTGAACCTCTTAGTGGATTATATTTGTTGATATTGACTTCCAGATACGAATTTGCTACAAAACTCCAACCACTGTCTCTCTCCTGAAATTCATCGATTTTTGCAACAATCAAATTTACAGCGTTTTTGTAAATATCTTCAAAATCATAATGTTTGTGAATCACTTTATTGGGCGTGGCGAACGATTTAATCTCCCGTTCATCATTCTTAGGTAAGGAGAACTCAGCATACAGTTCAAAATTTACCTTAACGCTGTTAAAGGAGCCGATCCGCGCCTCTATCAGCTCACGTACGCGTGACCGCAGCGAGCGCAGATAGATGTTCGGAGGGCAAGCATTAGAGCCCGCGCCGCCCGCCGCCGCCCCCGAGTCCACGTTGCTTAGTCTGTACGTTGCGATTCGACTGCGGAAAGCACTGGATATCTTCTCAAGACCCTCACCCTTAATAACAGCATTATTATTTTTGTGTACAGTGCTGCGCAAATGAGCTGACAAACTTTTACTTTTTACAGAGACATCACAGGATGTACAATATACTAATCTATTATTAGACATCTTAATTATATGTAAGGACAAAACCTAAGAAATGATAAATAAAACCTATCTAAAGTCTCCACAATATAAAAGGGTCGGTAGCCCAAACTAAATTTAACCTTATTACGTCAGTGACACGGACGCTGTCACCGAGCCTTTTATTTTGTGAAGACTGTACCTAAGTTACACCTAATTTTTACTACCTACCTACCTTTCGTGGGGCCTACAATAAAGGATGCCTGCCTACCTAATAAATTATAAAGTAAACATAGTAAACTTATTAAATAAATTTTATTAACCAATAAATCTAATCTAAGTTTTTCTTATCACCGAAGAAAAATCCCTCTTCAGTAAAAGACGTCTTGCAGAGTTTTAAGAGCTCTCGCAGGAGTCCCAGTTGTGGTGAATTGAAGTCAGCTTGATACTTCAATGCCAGCACCGCCTTCTCGTAGCGTTTGCGAGGTTCCACGTCTTTGATATCCGCCACCTGGTAGAGTTTCAGGTCCAAGTAGAGGTCACCCTCCAGTTTAATACTTCGCCGCACGACGCCGTCGGCAACCCGCTTCGAGTATGAAGACCTCAGCTCTGGTTTCTTACAGATCACCTCGTCCTCGCTTTCGGAATCCAAAGCGCGCCAACTCTCTTCAGGCTTCTTAGTAACAACGCTCTGCTGCACCTTGCGTTTGGCTGGAGGCTTCAGGTCCTTTTGCGGTTTGCGTCTGTGAAACAAAACAAAAGTTATTTACTGGACGTCTAGATACCTAAATATTGACAGAAAAATATAGAAAGAGAGATTTTAGAATCCCTGTTAAAACTAAACACATAATATGTCGTGACATAGCCTTATTTTATTCATACTTGCTGCTCGGTTCGAACTAGGATTCATGTATTAAAAGTCACAAAAAATATTCACCTTTGTACTGTATCGTCGTCAGATTCGGCGGCACGCTTCGATGATGTCTGCTTAGCGGGAACCTTCCTTTTGTTCCTGAAAACATAAACATCACTGTAGCATATTGCAATTGTGTAGAATGTAATTATCAAAATCTATCGTTGAAAATAAAAACTTAATTACCTCACAATCTCCGATTCCTCATCCGATTCAGCTACACGCTTTGATGCCGTCGGCTTAGCGGGAACCTTCCTTTTGTTCCTGAAAACATAAACATCACTGTAGCATATTGCAATTGTGTAGAATGTAATTATCAAAATCTATCGTTGAAAATAAAAACTTAATTACCTCACAATCTCCGATTCCTCATCCGATTCGGCTACACGCTTTGATGCCGTCGGCTTAGCGGGAACCTTCCTTTTGTTCCTGAAAACATAAACATCACTGTAGCATATTTCAATTTTGTAAAATGTTATTTATCAAAATCTATAGTTCAAAATAATAAGTTAATTACCTCACAATCTCCGATTCCTCGTCCGATTCGACTACACGCTTTGTTGACTTTGTAGCGGCTTTCTTTTTGTTGCTGTTAACAATAAAATATGATAGTCTATGTGAGTACCAGGGTGACGTAATATTATGAGAGCATAATAAAGATATACGTATAGCTGGTATAATGATATTTACCATAAGAAAGCAGCCTCGTCGTCCGTTTCAAACGAGTTCCGCTTCTCATTAGTCGCAGCCTTCTTCGTGTAGTACTCAGTGTCCGACCTAAAAATAAAAATAAGTACATATGTAGGTAAATGAGAAAATAAAACTAGAATATAGCTTACCAACACTCTTGCAGTACCTAAGATTAATTAGTTACAATGTAAAAACGTAAGACATGGAAAGACTAGTAAGATATCAAATAATTACATGGTATAGGTATATTCGATTATTATAACCCATTTGATCCGTCTACCGGCTAATACAATGTAGTACCCATTTTACGTACTACACTTGCATTCAAACAGGTTATAAAGCTTTTCGAATAAGTTATAACTACTTATTTGGTCCGTCTTCCGGCTTATACCAGGTAGTTCTCCTTTTATGAACTACCCTAGTATCCAAACAAATAGTTATAAGCTTTGTACACCATCTATGCAAAACAAAAAACATACAATTAGTCAAGAACTATGTCTATAAAAATAACTTAAAAAACTTACTGACATGATTGTAACGCAGTGGATACGCAGCTTGCAGCAGGGATATGAAGACGGGGCGCGGTGGACCTGGAGCGCGAGCACTAGCGTGAACGTCTGTAGCTTGGTGTTACTACCAACAATGGTACAAAAGTAATTGATAATTTTTCTTTCGATTTTGGCAGTTTTATTGGAAATAAATGATGAGCATGCAAGTAATTTACAGGGTGTAATAATGAAGTCATTGTTTGTCGATACCTATTCAGTGGCGTGAAAAACTAGATTCATGAGAAAGTTTTATTAGCATTATCTATGCATAACATTTTAATTTTAACTATAAATATATTTTCCTGGTATGTATATTTACAAAACTTCACTGCGGTGTAATGAACAAATAATCATAAGAATAGTTAATTACTTACGTTTTACTCCTTACGTTTGATATAAGTAATCAACTCATAGGACAAGAAAAAAAATAAAAAATAAAATAACTCATTTACGTTATCAGTTATACCTTCAGAAATCTTGTTCAGAATAAATACCTAACCTAGTAACAACAACCTATGCTGTTAGCAAAAATAAACTCAATTATATTTACAACATAATACTCATTTACACCCTGTATAAATTTGCACACTTGCGACTATGCAAAAAATAATAGAGGTAAAATAAAATCAATTAAATGTGATGACAAACAATACCGCCAGCGGGTAACGTGAGACCGGCATCCGTCATCGATTGCATTGTTATACGAAAGCAAATCACACTAGGGTTACCAGATACAATTTATTAAAACCGGCATTGGTAACTGTGGCGATGAGCTAGCCCTATCATACCTACGTCTAACATCACATAAAATGTGTCGTGTAAAAGCTATAATCATTAATGATATGTTACATTACGTACTTTACTTACATACGTTGTACTTACCATGGATATTATACGATTCAATGACTCGCTTTACCATGCGAAGTATATTTGATACTTGCAGCGTGCTAGTTGGTGCAGTTAACGTTACAAACTCACTTTAACATTAAAGTTTTGTTTTTGTATAGTCTCATTTCGATAAAAGTTGCAACAGTTAAGGAACATTTAGAAGATGGTAACACCAAATTTTACTTTAAATAATAGATTTTAAATTTATTTATGTGAAGTGAAGTTAGTGGACACATCGTGTGTTGTTAATCCTTTAAATTATGATCACCTTGATTACAAAACTCCCTGAAGAACCAGGCTTTCAAGAAAGACAAAGCAGATCTGGTTGGGATAAGTACAAAACGAACATATTTCTTGGATTAATACGCATTGATGGTCTCTGTGTTGCTGAAAACTAATGGTGTAGTTGTTTAGATACTAGGGTAGTTCATGAAAGGAGAACTACCTGGTATAAGCCGGAAGACGGACTAAACAAACATCTTATGTTTCAGCTTCCTTTCAGTTGTTATTTAGTATATATTTACATTGTCAAAGTGAAAGTGTAGAGTCATTTGTGTAGCTGAGCAGAAAAATGGTAAGTTAAAAATAGGATATTATATTGAAAATCTAAAATTACTTGTCTGGATGCAAGTGTAGTACGTAAAATGAGTACCACATTGTATTAGCCGGAAGACGGACCAAATGAGTGATTATAGGTTTCCGAAATTATATTGAAAACTAAAATTACTTGTCTGGATGCAAGTGTAGTACGTAAAATGAGTACTACATTGTATTAGCCGGAAGACGGACCAAATGAGTGATTATAAGTTTCCGAAATTATATTGAAATGAATTTGAACTGTCAATAGGTTTTTCGATCCATCTGTCGATAGGTTTTCGATCCATCTGTCGAGCCCGTAGGCCCGAACGATCGTGAAATGAATTTGAACTGTCAATAGGTTTTTCGATCCATCTGTCGATAGGTTTTTCGATCCATCTGTCGAGCCCGTAGGCCCGAACGATCGTGAAGTGAATTTAAACTGTCATTATCTACCTACTGTGGCTGGCCGCCATGACAATTTGGTTTTTCATAGCCATATTTTTTATAGCTATTGAGAGGGTTAAGTAACTTTACAAAAAATATCTCATTTTCGTTTATATTATTATTATTACTTATATAATAAATTCCTATTCTCATTTTGGACTAGGCAAGGATATTTTTATCCCAGATAATTTTGCATGTTGTTGTTGCTTTTGTATCCATTTGTATATAATGAGGAAAAGACTAATTATTCAAATTATCAAAGGTAGAAAAACTATTTCTGTTGTATTTTGCGTTATCCTTTATAGTACTACTACCATATAAATTACACTTATGCTGATGCTGGTTGGGTACCGCATTACGGAGTTCCGTGAATTGTGCGCTCCTACATTTGCATGGAGAGTGTTATCATGATCGCCGTGATGGATTAACATGAACTCACGAATTGGTTTACTAACAATATTGGAACGATTATTCTATTCCATATACACATTATGTCTAAAGTCACTAAGTTACACAAATTATTGACAGGTTCAAAAATATTTTCCGCCTGATTTCCAGTCCTTTATCTTCCTTCACCCCCTAACATAATAATGTAGTTATGCGAAAATTATTTATTCATAATTCTTTATTGCACAAAGATAAATAAAAAGTCACAATTGTGGAAAACATATGTACAAAGGCGAACTCATCTCTAAAAAGAAATTTCTTACAGCAAACAAAGGCATGATAGGAAAATTTACTACTAAATAAAGGCTTGTGTTTAAATTATTACCAAAGAAATCCAAAAATTGCCAGAATTAGAAAATTATATATAAATTGAGTTTAGATAAATTATCACCAAACTTCTTTTCATTTTTTGTGTACTTAAGTTTAGCTTTAAGTATTTTTATTGTTCTTACATATTCGACCTAATACGAAGGATAAAGGGGGCCCCCTCTATCCTTCATGTTAGGTTGAACCTAAGCTACCGCAGTATTTTGCCCTGATATTTCCTGCAAAATTGATGACCATTTACCTATTTTGGGTAAGAAAAAAATATTTCGGTGATCATTATATTTGTTGGCCTAAATAAATACCATACATAAATATTAAACCTGTACATATAGTAATAATATACATACTATAACTGCTATCATGAAAGAGAGAGGAAATGCTCTTTTACCCGGTTTTTGAAAGAGAAAAGAGTGTGACTGTCTTTTAAATTATATTAAGTTAATTTATTATATTCAATTAAGTATCTTGGTAAAGTTTCCTAAAAACCAATCAATGTCATACCTGTCTATATTTTAGCTAAGAAAAAGTAAAACCATTTTCGATGTAATAAAAGTATTTCTAACATTCTCGCCAAACACATACACTGACAAGCAATGAAAAAGTTCCAGTGACATGGCACAAAATTACTCCTAAACGGGAAAGGCTAGCTTAATGACGCCGTCTGCAATATTGAAGTACATTTAACAGCGCATCAGAATATTACCAATTAAAAACGTAAATATTGTGTTAAAATCAAAAGGTTCTATGTCTTAGGAGATATTAAGGTGTTTGTCGGCATTTTGTGGGTGGAACTTTTTCATTGCTCGTCAGTGTATTATAATCTCCAGAAAATAAACTGTATAAAACTCTCGACCGCGACCCAACTTACTTCATAGCAAACGCAATTCCATGAGAACAAACAAACTACTGCCGCTTGGAACCCTTCCACTCAGTTTAATTACTTCACAAAGAATGCGTCGCGCCCGCTCGATGAGGAGACAAAATTAACGCTCTCAAATATTTAATTTAAATTTCCCCCAAAAACGAATGACAACAGTGGGCGGGTCCGACTTGCGGCGGCCGACGACGGTGAAAGTTGGAGCAGGAAAATGACTTCAAATAAACACCACTCGCAGCGCCGTAAACAGCAAGAGTGATGAAATTCATTTGTCACAATGAGTGCGCAGTAACGAAGCCGAGGATGCGATATTGAGTTCGGATCAAATAAAAAGAGAAGCTAAGCGAAGTGAGCAATTTGCCGCAGAAACGGTTGTTGGATTTATGTAATTAATTTCCAGTTTCTGTTATTTTATTTTGTTGCTCGAGTGCTGGTGAAGTTAGTTTTTTTTTCAGTGTTTTAATGTGTTCAGATCAGGCCAGTTCAGTACAGTATTTTCAGTTAAAACAATTACAACGGTTTATCATCAGTTACTAATAAATCCAAAAGTATGTTGTATGTGTCGAGGTACCTATGTAACGGGCAAGGCAGAGTGGAAAGCACCTGAATGCGTGATAGATCACCTAAGAGATGGAAGGACCAAACAAACTCAGATATGGATCCTCTTCAAATATTCACCAGAAAAGCAGCCCTCTAAGCAAACGAAGTGACGACCACGACCACTCTGTCAAGAGTAATACGGCTAAGCAGAACAAGAAGATGTAACGTATGTTTTATGTTATCTGTCAAAAACCTATTAAAATAACTTCAAATATAAAAAAACACAACTTTTGAAACGGTAGACCATCTGCAATAGACTTCAGTACGTATAAAATCTGTTATACCGGCAGTGATCTCAGACTCCACCTACACTCGATTATACGACGAGTAAGAATGCGCCCCCGCGTGTGCGCCGCCCGGTTAATCAAACTGTCACTTGGAGAATTCCACGCGAAATCCCTACTAAGAAAACTCGCCGAAACTTTTGATTGCGTTGAAGAATACCGATTTTCCTTATACACACGTAGACTGCTTAATCACTCGCTTAACGAACTTTAAATGTATTGCAAACTTGAACAACTTTCGTGATACTCGTCACATGAAATTCAAAGTATTTTGAGAGATGAACTGAGCAGCGTTTTTCCGCCTGGGATAGGCAAAAAGCGGACTTGTTGAACCGAAGTTATTAATTAGAAGAAAAATTCTGATCGTGCAGATTTTGTTTGCTGTATTGGCCACTCGAAGTCGTAAAAGCTGTTTGGAGTAACTTAACGACGGGCAAAGGGCATTACCGCAAATAGGCTCCAATCTACTGGTAAAAGAAAATTCCGCTTTCCTTAATTTGCTAAAGAGAGTTTTGGGGCTGTTGGCGCGATTGTTTACATTTCTTGGGTAATCTGGTATTTTTACTGCGGCCCTCGGAGACTCAATGCTGTCCTGTGCCCTTCACACTTCGGTATGGACTTTGAAATGGAAGTTAACTAAGTTTTAAGATAACCTGGTTTTCAAAAATATTACTATAAAATAATAAGTAGTTTAGATCTTCTGGGGGAACAGATGAACATATATAATATTTATATAAATATACATAAAAAAGTTTTCCTGAAAATTTAAAAACAAAGAATGTGGTCTTTGATCTGAAAACCTCGAAAGAAAGAGACATGCATTCTAGATACCCACATACATTCCGATCAAAATCATAACCCCCATTTTGGCTTGTTTCGTTCGGCAAAGTTAGTAAAAGTAAGTGCATTTATTTATTTATTTATTTATATTTATAAGTAGTTTAATTTATTCCTTTTATTTTAAAATGAGAGCTGAGCAACAAGATTCGATTATTGCTGGTAGCATACGAATTATTAAGCCTTAACCACTCAAACGTCGGTATTCCTTTACTTAATTGTTTTTATATAGTTTTATGATGGATATAAAATCCTTAGAAAACCACGTCAACAATCAGAATACGATCATAATGCTATAAGGTAGAGATTGTTTCCGGCTATAATCGAAGTCTGCTCTAAACAGTTATAGTTAAATGTGAATACATGTTATTACAATTACAAACGCTACGCTATACTAATATATTTAACTAACACGTGTAACAAATAGATTTTCAATAAAAGCTATCGCTTCCGTGCCTAAACGGTATTTTGTTAGCCACACGTGGAAATCTAAATATATTCTGATCCTACATGAACCACAATACTCCCTTATGCAAAAGCTAACTACCCAACAATGGAATCCCTGAAACAATATTAATAAAGCTATCAGCATCACAATCTAAAGTTTAATTGCAAACTAACGGTCTCAGAAGTCCGGTTAGTAACACAAACGTAAGTAATGTAGGTAGCAGCTTTCCGTATAATATTCAAAGTAAACATCTGACATTCGCATCGGAGTCAGCCTACGGATTAAGCTGCTTAAGCAGATGGACTCTTATCTGTCGCTTTCATCTATAAGTTACACTTAGAAAACGTCAATAAACTATCGGTAATTCAATATTTCAATCGAATGCACGTTGCAAGCTCGAGTTTCGTAGATTTTCCTATAAGAACAAGGGTATCTGCCTCGAGATTCGAAAGCACCTATAGATAATAAAGCTAGGCAATAAAATGGCAGCTCCAGAGCATCTATGGCATCTCACTGTATGGCATACACCCAGTGCGATATAGGAGTTACATAACCCTTGGGTTGCTGGCTTAAAGTGGCAGAGCGGAGCGGTCTTGCTAAGTAAACAAGATGCGCTGGCGGCGTAACCCCGGTAAAGTACTGCAAATCGACTAACTTTACTAATACGAAAAATAATAATCTACGTAGTGCAACCCTCTGCATGCCCGAAGCTAGCATTGAGGCCGAACGTTTATAGTTTTAGCGGAAAGTAATTTGCGTTGACCATTGCGGTTTTGTGCTGATACGTCTAAAGTTTAATTGCAGGAACTATGTCTGTAATGGTTACATCTCAGTAGAAATAGAGATCCTACAATGTACATACATAGGTATTCGACACTGACGTTGCTTTCACTTCAAGAACGGGTACATTGACAAGAGCTGTAGCGATATCTTAGCCTAAGGTTTACGTGTGTAAAGCTCTGAAATCTTCATATGGACCACACAGCTAGACTTTGTAACTATGTACTACGCTACAAAGGTAACTCGGCACCCGCGAGGAATTTGTTACCCCATGCTCTCTCGCACGCTCTCGCCCTCGGCGCGTCAGTAGGTCAGTGACGGACGTTATGACGTCATCAGAGCGAGGTGCCAAGTTGGCGTTTAGTAGGTATAGTCAATCTGAAACTTCTTATATGATGCTCATGGCAATTTCTTGTCAACAGTCCATCCACTGGTACAAGTGCCAAACCAGCTGGTCGGCGCACCTACAGGCACCGACGTTACACTTCAGTGCCACGTCGAAGCTTCGCCGAAAGCCATCAACTACTGGACACGGGAGAATGGTGAGAACCCTATCTTAGAAACAAGCAATAAATATTTTATAAGTTGTTTATTAGAACTAACAAATACGAAACCATAAACAGTAAGAAATGAATCGAAGATCAGAGTACTTGTCGAGACAAATCCGATAAGCCCAAACCCGATGAGGTTGTGTCGCAAGATAATACCGAGGAGCCCAAACTAGATGGGGTTGTGCGTTTTATCACAGAGTTCCCATGGCCAACTTCCGGCTCCATCATAGGACTCTGGGTATCATCTAGGATCAGATTTAATTTTCAAGACAATTTCAACGAGCTCAAACTCCATGGGGTGATAATGTTTTGTCACAGAGTTTACATGGCCAACTTCCGGTACCATCATCAGACCCTGGGTAACATTTACGACCAGATTACTTTTCGAGACGAATTAATCGAGCCCAAACTCGATGTGTTTGCGTCGTTTTATTATAGTTCACATTGCCACCTCTCGGCTCGATCATCGTATCAGTCCCATGTCATAAAAATGTTGAATTGTCAACATTTGCAAGCAAAATTTCAGTTCAATCTGAAATTGGCAAGTGGATCAAATTTACGTTGCAAGATTTCATTACAGACAGAGCCCGGACAGGTGAAAATAAATAAAAGCTTAACAAAATATTTAAGTACAGCGTGACGACATTTCTCATACGAAGAGGCAGCACCCGTTTATCGCGGCATTATTATATTAAACGGATACCTAAACAAGTCTTTAAGAGAATGGGTAATTTTAAATAACAAATTGATGTCTCTGACATGGATTTAACAGTGATCGAGTTCTAACAAATACACCTAGTTGAAAAGTTTCAGCCTACGTACATGACTTACTGGAATAACCTGCCCTGCTATTTCTAACTTGAACGTAATACCTAAAAGTCAGTGTTGAAACTAAATAGCCTACATTACACTGGGCTTTTATTACAGTTGATTACACACAAAACAGATATCAGAATATTTACAAGCGACTCGTAACTCATAAAATAAACCGTATTAAGTCCCAAGCACGAACTCAAGAACGGAATAAGCAACTAATTTAATTATTCATAAAGCACATTGAAAGCGTTAAAGTATTCATTAAACTGGCCGTTATTCATATTGCTATACTGTCTTCCTTGACAGGCCAAGGGGCTAGTGCCTCAAAGCAAGTTACGGCTATTTTATGAGTCTATGGAAAAATATGCGATGATTTCTCGGCCGTTTCTCATTTCGCCGAGATTTATATTTGACGTTGATTATATACCGTCGAAGTTACGGCTTATTAACGACTAATAATTACATGGGAAATATGAAATACGCCGCTGAGTAACGCCACGATAAATGGTATTAATAAATTAAATACTCAGCCGGTGGTAGAGAAAATGAATGGAAATATAGAAACATGAACACGAATATTGTCGTTTTGGAATGAATACCTACTCGTAAAAGTTCGATCATCTTTTTATTACAGTATAAAGACACGGGAAACTATTTAGCACGTTCGCGGCCGCATACTAGTATGCGACCGCGTACTCTAGAGTTCGAACACAGAACTCGCTAGGGATGTCAACGCGTTCAACTCACCACTAAATTCCAGTTAGGACCGGATTTACGGCACCGCATGCCGCGACATGTGTGAGCGGAGACCGCCCGTCGCCGCCGCAGCTGCCCGCTGGCCACCAACAAAACGAAGAAAACTTTTTCGCAATGCGGCCTTTTTAAAGTCATATTTTTCTATTGCTAATCCGTGAACGTTTTAACTGGGCATCGTGTAGTTTTAAGAGCGGAGAGTGTAGAGTTATTGTTGTTATTATCATTTCTTGTAGCTACATATAAGAGCTATTTTTCTTGACTTAATTAATTGTTCTTCTAAAGGCTAAATATTCTATGGTGAATGTGTATATGATGGAAAAACTGAAGATACAAAGAAAGGTTGGTCTGCAAACATGTATAAATGGTACATTATCCATTTATACTGTATCTATATCTATGAAAGTTTAGCCTAATAATGAGCCAAGCATTACCGACCGTTTTAGTCGCCATAAAATCATAGTCAAAAATGGTAAAGATGCCTGAATGATCTTTACATGAATTCTATCCATATTCGGATGGTTTCGACAAGCAAACACCACCGTCCTCGTGAACTGCAGTATTTCCAAAAACATACTCGCGTACAGCGCAACAAACGCTGCAGATTTAGATCCAACAGCTGAAGCAACCGAGCTAGCCATTATACGTTCCGAGCGAGCCGACCGCGCAAAAAGCGAACCAAATTCTATTACGGCCTTATACGCAACAAAGACCGCTACAAATTGCTTTAGGCTACATTCCCAATATTTACTTTTACATAACTAAACCTGCCGGATGGAATCAACGTTTTTAAAGTTATTTCGTCCTTTGTGACCTCACGAATACATCAAGTGCCGTGTTCGATTGGTCACATAATTCGAAACTAGTCACAACTGCGAGCACTGGTTACAGGCCTGGATTTGGTTACCGGTAGCACAATGACCGCTCAATTACAATGAAGCGACGACGACGATCAACTTTAGGTAAATACAACATTATCTATTAAGCGCTTGGAGAACATTTTTAAGCAATCAATGGTAAACTTTAGCAGCCTTACTAATAAAAGAAGTTATTTGCGGTTTAACTTATAGAGTGTTTTGTCTTGCTTTGACATTTGAAATTTACTCGACGTATGAAAAGGACAACACACTGAATAAGTTAAACCGTAAATAACTTTTTTTATTAGTAAGGCCCTAAGGTGATTGCTAATCATATAGGTTATTTATTCACAATGGGAAAGGGATTTTGGAATCCCTTTCAAGTCAAGTTTCGCTGTCTTTATCTGCCGTTTTGGTAAACGGCAGATAAAGACAGCGAAACTTGACCGTCTTCGTCATTTCATTGCCATTGAGCGATTGTGCTAGCGGAATTTGGTCCCTGCTAGTACCGAGAAACAGACAGGGGCAGACGGCTCTTCTGCGGCCCATAAATTGCTGGGGCTACAAATTAAATTAGGTAATACAGGCGTGACGAGCAGGACAAGCGACGGGGCGGCCGCAGCGGACACGGAATGGGAGTGTCCAGCCCGGCGCGGCAGTCACCCGGACGCCAAACAGGAGACCATCCGACGTGTTTTTGCCAACGTTTCCACCGTTTAAACACCTAGTACTAGTTTTTTATGCCCGCAGATTAACTTTTTTAATGACCGTCCGGCGTTTTATGCAGTTCGTCCGTTTGTTTGCAAGGGGCAGTAACAGAAGTTTTCTATTAAAAATTTCCGCTCATTCGAGTTTTATAATTAATTTTATGTTTCTTTTCATGCATTTTCACTAAAGTGCATGCTCTACGTCTCAGTTTTACTTGCGTAATGTATAGTGGCCCCCAATGAAAATCGCGGAGTAAGTTTATTTTTAAGAGCAATTTACGTGCCCTACCATTGATGTCTAGCCCCATGATAAAATTACCCACACTTCACACTTTTGCCTTCAACTTCAAAAACTGTTTGTGTACGAATCCCTGAAAGGAAAGTTATTCTGAGTCAAAACCAACAAAATAGTGCGATTCAATTTCTATCATATCGCTGTCTGTACACAAAAGGGGGGGGGGGGGGGGTGCCGAACGGGCACCAACAAGGTGTCAACTGCAACAACCAACCACAGATTTGTGGTCAATTCATAGCGCGGCTGCCGACACCGCATCTTACCGACAACGCTTGATGTCTTGCGCCTGTGTCCGACCGCGGTTATTAATGACATTGAACCTTTGGGGTTAACTAATTCGGTGTTATGGAACAAAATAGATAGCTCGATATTTGGTTTGCAGCTTGTGTTATTTGTTAAATTGATAAGAATTGGCAAGGTAGTGGTCTACATACATTTTTCATGTATCAGCTTCGCTATATATATGACTTGATTCAAAGGGGTTATTGCTATGCGACAAAGTATACAACTTAGGACCTGCATCAACAGATTAGACGCCTGTTCTGAACCCTTACTCTTATAGGCAATGTGTTATTTGTTACAACTTCCACTGGCACATATGCCTACCCGGGAGTTGCCGTCTTGACAATAGTTTTCTCCCACGGACAAGTAGACATATTGCCAGCAAAGCTTCGCTACGGTCCCTAGGATGGTTCTCCTGCTTTACCCAATAAACCAGCTCGACCTCCACAATATAATAACTGCCACAAACAACAATATTTTTTTTCTTATCGTCATTCGTATTTATCTATCTGTCGCAGTTGGTTGGTTAAATCAGACACTTAACTAACTCTCTAGACCGTTAATTAAATACCGACATTTAACCAAGTCACTAGCATTATGATTTAAATATAGCATCGTCGAAAACGTTTAACAATCTGTCTTACCGAAAGCCGGCGTGTTGGAAAACAAGATGGCGTCACGACAACAGCTGATTTGCACAGCTAATATCAGGCCAAAACATTGCGGTAGGTTAGGAGAAGGGTAAAGGGGGTGATCGAAGCAAAGCCCCCTTTATCCTTCGTATTAGGTTGAAGAACAACAAAAAATAATTAAAACATAAACTTAAGTACATATAAAAAATATTTATATTGTTTATGTCTTGTTGCCTAGGAACGTTTAGAAAACTCGTTAAAAGTTTCGTTCACGTGAGACAAGTGATTGTCTGACGGAATTTTAGTGACTTGGTTAAACGTCGGTATTTAATTAACGGTCTAGAGAGTTAGTTAAGTGTCTGATTTAACCAGCTGACTGCGACATATATATTAATGCAGTCCCAATTTACACAGTGTTTATATACATGTGCAACGCACTTGGAGGCCTAATACACAACTTTTAAGAAACCATCCCTATTCCGTGCAGTTGAAAAGCAGGCCTTCAACAGGACTGCTTAAAATCGTAATATGACGGTGAGCTGCCTTTGCCCTGCTAATCCGCCAAGGTGAACGGTTAGCTTGTCTCTGGTCTGCTAGCTGTCAACAAAAAAAAATGAAATAGCGCCATACAGATTCACATAAAACGCACGTTCAAAAACGTTCAGTTACACCACGTTTTTTATTTGATATAAGTTTTGTACAATACTAAAATACGTTAAGATTTTTAGACTATGAATTATTAAATATACAATTAGCTTGACACAAATATTATAAAGCTATTATCAATTTATTTCTGACACTTTTTATACTTTTTATACTTTTTATTGGTATTGATCATTTCCAGTGCATCTGATGATATGTTTTTGAACGTGCCTTAGGTACTTAAAAATTTTGGCGAAAGTGCAATTTCTGCTTTAATAAATTGCGGAAAATACAGCTAATTGCAGCTTTAGCAGAGCCATCTTTCAGAGTCCCTTCATCCCACTCACCGTCGACATCAGATACCCAAATCTCCTCTCCCCATCCTATTAAGTTCACCTGCCTCACCACCCCTCAGAAAACCAGAAGTTTTTCTGAGGGGAGGTGGGCCAGATCTACCGCGAAATCTATAGTGTCGCCCGAACAGGCTGACGACGGGCCATGGCCATTGCAACTACTTCTGGAACAAGTGGGGATGGAAAGATTCTGCCCTGTGTGAATGAGGAACAGAGGTCCAAACGATGGAGGACATCATCCAGGGATGCCAAATTCATCGATACCCCGGGCCATCCGAAGACCAAATTCCAAATTCCAAATTCCAAATGTCTTTATTACTGTAGATATTTACATATACTTAGCAATCGTCATTTTTTGCTACTTCTCTACATTGGACCACTGTGGGAGAAGCAGGGCGTAGAAACTCCCACAGATTGATTTTTAGATCTCTTTTTAAAAATTGCTTATGCTTAACTAATACAAAATATAATATTTAGTCGTTATCATAATTAATAAGCAGGAATAAATAATTTCAAAATTATTAACAGCAAGGTCTGTGTTGAGCCAGATTAACCCCATACATACCCATCATTTAAGTAATCTTGAACATTGTAAAATCCCTTTTTCGACAAAGCCGCTTTAACATGGATTTTAAATTGCTTAAATGGCAATTTCAAGATCTCCAGAGGTATCTTGTTGTAGTAGAGAATGCATTGACCCTTGAAAGAATTGCTAACCTTCGCGAGTCTAAACCGGGGCGCAAGTAGTCTGTGATTATTTCTTAGGTTAACATTACAGCTATCGCTAAGTTTGGGAATTTTTGTAAGGTTCTTGCGTACGTACATTATATTTTCGAAAATAAATTGACTAGCTACAGTTAGTATGTCAATTTCTTTAAAAAGCTGTTAAGGAGTCTGTGCGATTTAAATTATAAATTGCTCGAATAGCTCTTTTCTGTAAAATAAAAATTGTATGAATATCCGCTGCTTTCCCCCACAACAAGATACCACAGGACATGACACTATGAAAGTAACTAAAATATACTAGCCTAGATGTAGCCACATCCGTGTTTTGTCTGATGTTCCTAACAGCGTAAGCCGCAGAACTTAATTTACCCTGACCTGTTCCACAACCTGACCCCTGACGTAGTCAACTGGCTGAAAGATCTAAAGACATAAATAGAGATGGCCTATCTACTGCATAAAATGCCATACGATTAATTAAACCTCCACTCTCTAAAGAAAATCGCCACAAGCATCGGAATCTCAAGCTCCAAGGAACAGGCGAAATACACCATTAAGGAGGCGCCGAAGACGGTGTCTCGTATTAACAGATGCAGATGCAAGGAAGCAGCTAGTGTCAGTTTCTCAAACGCGCGCTCAGGCATTGAGCTAACCCCCATATATATTTTAGAGAAATAAATTATTTAATTTGTAAAAAAAAATGAGGTTTTTTGCCTAAATCTTATAATCTCTCTACAGAACCAAGTTTGATTGTTACACTCGTGGGCAAGGGGACAGGGGGCCTTCCCCTGTACCTCTAGTATAGTAAAATTAAGAAAAAAATACTTATTATTTATAGTATTATTTATTTAACATTATTACACTTTATAAACATGTTTTATAGTCAACATGAATTTTAGAATGGGTCTGACTATTTATTTGTCACTTCCCTCCTCCAAAATACTCAATCACATTTCTTGAAAACTTTGCGGGTTGTTATAATTGTCCTTTGCAAAGAATCCCTTCACAACCTGCCATGGCGATTCAATTCTCTGGGTATGTGTCCCACCGGGAGCAATTAAAGAATTGTCTGGGTCCATATCCTTCTATGGTTATATCCATAATCACCATCCATCCATAATCAATATATGGATTGTTGAACCTATTTACACATGCTTCAGGATCAGTGGTACCAAGACCTCAGCTGACCTAACGTTTTCGAGATAACTTCTAAGCGTGGGCCTTCACTCCCATCTTCAATAATTTCTAAAATACGTCACTCGATTCTTCTCTCTGAAACAAACAATATATTATATTAAATCTTAGAGTAATTTTAATATTTCTGATTACCTAGGTGATTCATTAGCAACGTACGTAATTTTTAAATGGTGTTAAAAATTACGTACTTGCTAATGAATCACCGCTCCGCTCTGCTTCGCTTCGCCTCCGGGTTCGCTATAATGTGTGAACCTAACAATTCTCTCTTTAGTTTTCAAACAGGAAGTTCTGTGACATGAGATGCTTCACCTTTGTTATATTTCCTCTTGCTAAATTTGCCTTCATTCAGCTGAACAGTCTTGCTCCCAGCCGCCAATTTTTCTCTTTGTTTCTTGTTTGTGCAACTGGTATCGCACCATCACTTCCGGACAAAAGCTGTTCCAGTCCATGATTGTTCTGCAGTTACAGATCGCGGCAAACTTCTTGAGCATGATTTGACGTAGTGGGGGAACTTTCTCGCTCACTCACTTACTACTAAAGAGACGCCTTTTTCTCGCTTGCGCAGTCAAGGTCGATGTTCAAGAAGTTTGCCGTTAGTTATACTTGCGTGTGAGGTTATGAGCGAAACAATACATGAGATAGAATACCGTGGGCATTAATAGCTTGACATTTTCAAATGTAGTCCCTTTCGCTCTTGCTATGCAGATCTTGCCTATAGAGCTATAGCATCCTTTGATACAAACAAAGGAGCCGATGGTACTGTTTGTATGGTAGGCAACTGACATCGGCTCACGGTGAATACGACGCAATTTAATCTTCTTAATGAGGCCTTGATCTTCCGCAAATGCCACGCATTGCTGCCGCGTACATTTAACTCACTTCTTGTGTACCGATACAACTAGGGTTTTTTTTGTTATGAATTTTCAATTATCGCATTTTGAGGTTATTTTTTATAATGGGATTTTTACAAAAAGGCATTGTTTGTAGTATTTATGTTCGAAATTGCCTTAGCTTCGGCTACTAGAGCTCATAAAAAGGCATGTATTTAATCGCACATCAAAAATACTGATTTTCACAGCAAAAACACTTTTTATGTTTTAAGTATTTTTGTTGTTCTTACATGTTCAACCTAATACGAAGGATAAAGGGAGCTTCGCTTCGCTCACCCCCTTTACCCTTCACCTAAGCTACCGCAGTATTTTGCCCTGATATTCAATTAAATATGAAAGAATTAAATGAAAACAGGAAAGGGCACATTCACGTAAACACTCGGGAAAATGAATGAATGACATTTGAAAATTGGCGGCATCTCACATCACTTTACGTTCCATTTCACCCAACTTTACAATACGTTTTTGACATCTATCATGAAATACATACGGAAATAGTACAAATTGCGTTCCGTTTCAGGCATACAAAATAATATTTTGTAAGGTATTATAAATCCAAAACAATTTTCCGACAATTAAGACTAGGATAAAAGGTTCAAGAACATAGTCAACTATCCTCCTAAATAACTCACGTAATTAAAATCAGATGTCCGTAATCAAGACCCAACCCATCTCACCTGCTCAAACATATCTCGGTATAAACCATTGAAATTTTCGTCAATTTTCTTCCAAGCGTCAATTATACAGCTATTTCATCAAATATGCAGGCATATCTCATATAATTAAAATTTTCAATAACATCCATCTCCCGAAGAGTAACGGGCGTTTGGTGGCCGGATATAAATAATAATAATAAATGGTCAAGTGCGAGTCGGACTCACGAACGAAGGGTTCCGTACTACCGCACAATGGTATTCAAGTTTCTTGCATTATCTTTCATTTCCCCTATTCAACCATACATTTCCCTTTTATTTTCCTCAAATATTTTAATTAAGATCTCATAACTTTTTTGTTGTTGTTGTAGTTCCGGAGATAAGAGAGGTGGTCTTTTTTTGCCTATTTTCTTAAATCTTTGTTTAACTTAGCATTTCAGCCTTATGAAAAAGAAATTGAAATTCTCGCAATAAGCCTTTTCATTGGACATGTCACACGAATTCACACGATACAGTGTGGGTTTTTTTTTCGGATTCGTCACCATAATTATGGTCCCCATATTTAAATTATATATTTGTCATTATTTTTCCTGTAATATTTAAGTAAAAACCTATATTGAGTAATTTTAAAAAAAGAAATGGGATCTATTCCGATGATAATAGTCTGTTTTTGCCTATTTTCTTAAATATATTTTTTACTTAACATTTTGGGGTTATGAAAAAAAAAATTGAGATCCTCGCAAAAAGTCCCTTCACTAGTCATGTCATAAGTTACTGTTTTGAAAACTTTTGCTTTTCATTTCTGATTTCTCCCCAATTGTGGCCGCTCCTATTTAAACCATACATTTTTAATTATTTTTCCTGAAGTAAAGACATATTTTTTTTTTATTTCATGATCAGTAGCAAAGGGGGAGAGCACCCCTCCCTATATTTTTTTTGAATACTTTTTTAACTTAGCATTTCAGATTTATGAAAAAAAAAATGAGGTTCACAAAACAAGCCATTAAACGCATCACACGATAAGGTTTGAATTCGCCCACCTATTTAAATCATGTTTTCTCATTATTTTTCCGGTTTTATTTAAATAAAGACGTTTTTATTTCCGGTTTTATTTAAAAAAAAATGGTTGTTTTGGAGATTAGAGGGGGGAAAGATAAAATATTTTTTTGACTGAGTATTTCAAAGTTATGAGTTTTTTATTGAATTCTCGCAATAAGCCCTTTCATTTGACTTGTCTAACGACACAAATTTTTTAAAGTTATGATTTGCTTTCGAAAATTGCTCCCCAAAATCAATAAGTATTTACTACGTAACACGTTCGTGTTTAGGTTACATAAATGTACCAATTTTCAACTTAATCTGTTGAGAATCCGGTCATTTAATTTAACTGAATTCTGATCCTTTAATGGTTCTGTTTTTCCTTTTCAAGGTACGGAACCCTAAAAATAAACTGGCATCCGCGGAATAAAGCTCGCGCTGAAGAATGCAAGCAATTTTTAATATAGAACTGGCAAAGTCGGGTAACCGTCGTCGGTGAAGCCAGCCCACGTGACCCGCCCGGTAATAATGTAGCTAATGGCGAAAATCCAACCAAATCGGAGCCGGCAGCCCTTTTTCATGCCTGCGGTTAGGATCCCTGGGATAAAAATAACCAAGTTTTACGAATTTTTCTTGACCCGTGGTTGATTTTGATTCAACTGTAATTTTAAGTCTGATTTTAGGGGCGGACTCGGTTTTATTATGCCACTTGCCATCATGCGCCGAAGTCGTTATCGTAATGAAAAATCTCAGAACATATTTTTATCACATTTTCTGAAAAGAAACCCAACCTAGAACACTATCCATCGATACGGCGACGGCGACTACACCAGAGCGCTAGTAAAATTTACACAAGAGAATATTCAAAAGCACACAGCATGCATAGAGTAGAGTATTGTTCGTTGCAGGACATGTCGAAACAACATATTTCAATTCGATATCGGGCGGACAATGGTCGGATGCGGGAGAGTATAAATTGCCTGTATCAAATAAAGGACACGGAAGCAAACAACTGTATTAACTGCCGCTACATTGATGCATCATTTTCTAAATTCGTAAGCAATAATATTGCATTCTTCGTTTTTATACGGAACCGGTATTTCTATCCTAAATGCAACTTTTCTATTAAATTAACTTACTTTTTCGTAAATTTTATTAGGTTTTTGCACCAAACGCTGAAAATACAGTTCATCCTGGCTCATCGTGTTGGTCATTTGCTTTATGAGCTGTGCTTAAGGCAACAGAGCAGGCCATAAAAAAGCCTTTTGTAAATGTCGAGTCACGCAAAATAAGAATATTAAAGCTGTTGTTTCTAAATACTATGAGCGTATCAACGTAATTTAATTATTTTTGCTCGATAGAAAAGTCTCGCGAAGTTGTCATAAAATCTTTTTATCGTCATAAAAAAAAACAATTTCGCAACGATTTGAACTTATGAACTTGTTTGTTACAATCGTTATAAAAATAAGTTATGATGCTCTTATACATATACATTTGAATCATGTTCCTCAAAAATTAAGGCGAAGCTCTAAGTTCCGCGTCGGTCTGCCCAGCCTAAGATACTTCCTGTTTTTCTGACCAACCACGTCATGGCTGCTAATGTACCTCTGCCACCCCGTACGGGAAAAAGACTTAACGATGAGCATATTTTTATTTGTATTTGTATTTATTTTTTTAACTTTGTTTATTCAATAAATAAATAAATTACATTAGTTAACACAGTAACCATGCGCTCAAACCACTAGATGTGGTTGTATCATTGTGTATATTTCGCAGTTGGTTGGTTAAATCAGACACTTAACTAACTCCCTAGACCGTTAATTAAATGCCGACGTTTATCGAAGTTTTGAGTTTTGAGTTTTTGAGAATTTTGATTTAAATAAAGCATCGTCCAAAAAGTTTGACAATCTGTCTTACCGAAAGCCGGCGTGTTGGAAATCAAGATGGCGTCATGACAACACTTGATCGGAACAGCTTATATCAGGGCAAAACATTGCGGTAGCTTAGGTGAAGGGTAAAAGGGGGTGAGCGAAGCGAAGCCCCTTTTATCTTTCTTCTAAGGTTGAACATTTAAGAACAACAAAAAATACTAAAACTTAAACTTAAGCTCACAAAAAAATAATTGTTTATGTCTTGTTGCCTAGGAACGTTTAGACAACTCGTTAAACGATTAGTTCATTCACTTGTCTGACGGAGTTTTAGTGACTTGGTTAAACGTCGGTATTTAATTAAAGGTCTAGAGAGTTAGTTAAGTGTCTGATTTAACCAACTAACTGCTAGATATACATTTTTCTTAACAGTCAGCTTACGATAATTACCTAGCTTTAAAATGCTTTTGGAATTAAAAACCGCTCAGTTGAGCAACGAGGTGCAATAAATATGCATTGCGCTTGAGTGCCTCGCTTGCCCATATTCGTAATTATGACAAGTGTTCGGCTCACGGCTGCTGATGACACCAACTTATGTACCGGTGAAAAGTACCAGCCGCGGATACATTTTGTTAAAAATGGTAATTATCCTAGGGAATATACTAACGTATGTATGTATTGGTATGTTTCACAGCGTCAATATACTGAACGTCTTTATGAACAGAGTCTATTCGATCAAAGAATCCTATTACATCATCAGAATCATACCGCTCAGCCCAAAACATAGAAATAATTAAACCATACAGTGGCTCTGACCAAAGCCTTATCTGTCTTTTAACATTTCATTTATCTTTTTCAGCAACAGCCTAAACAAATGACCTCCCGCTTTTGAACTCGACTTAAAAAAAGAAACTGTCTCTGTCTCCGCCATTCTCTTAAAAAACCTTTCACCTTTGTGTTTCTTCACATCTTATTAGATAACATGGATGATGATCAAGCGAAATAGAAGGAGATCAATTGGATATTGAGTTCACTTCTGTGGGTCTCAGGCCCACCATACTCACTACTGGAATGTACTTATTTGACATATGATCTTAAATATAAAAAGTGTGGTAGTATCTTTATTTTAACTTTATCTACACACGTATCATAAACCCTCTTAACTGCGTACAAAAACCGCACGTTACGATCAGCATAATGTTAAAATACTTGGTAAAAACTCGTTCCTTATCTGAAAAATTACACATTATGACCATCATGTGTAATTTTTATACATATTATAACATTCAAATTTCGAAGGCCGAAACGAGCGATTTCGAATCATACACGACGGAACTATGGTCATTTAAGTGGGCGTCGTGTTGGTAGCGCCGAGTCGATTACGACGCGACCTTCGTGTACGAAGTTTACGATACGATCGTGTACGATTGTTTGTAAACAATCTCAAAGTCTGGATTTCTATTAAATAGTAATAAAATATTATGATATATTTTTTGTACTGGCCAATGAGATTCCTTTGTTTACCTTTCAGCTACGAGATTACAATAACTCGATTTTAGTTATTTACAGTGTTTCTCTTTTTGAATAGGACCGCGAGCTTCAATGATAATCACGCAATGCCAAATTAAACCTGCTGCATTATTTTTTTTCGCATCGTCGCTGTCGATCTCGTCAATGTCGTCATTTATATCCGACATGGCACATTCCCTACAAGCATATTTATTTTTAGGCTTCCGTAGAATAACAGGGAACCCTTTTTATACTTTCCTCAAGGCTGTCTGTCCGTCTGTCCGTCTGTATTTCATAGCCACTTTATTCCGAAACTATCAGGATTACACAGTTGAAAGGGGTATGATTAATACATGGAACTGAAAACAAAAAATATTTTTTTCATCAAACCTATAATTGTGGGGGGTGTCTATGGACAGAGTCTTTAAAAATTACGTTGAGGTTCCTGTAACCATTTTTCCTCAAAGTAAATCATTAAAGAGATAGAACCTACCAAAGTGGAAAAAGTTGTGAAAATGACTATGTGCTACATTTATTACGGAACCGTAAATGTGCGAAGTCCGACAAGCACTTGGCCGGCTTTTTCAGCACTACCTGCACATCGTTATGAGCAGCAACCAGCAGCTCTATGAAACCGGTCCTCAATCTTTCAACCATTATCCATGGGCGTAGATAATGTAGGCTTCGGCACATGCGCATTTTGCCAACAATATGCCTGGTAGTTTGCTCTTAGCGCATGCTGGCGAAACGCCTGGCGCGTCGGCGGTAGTTTATTATGTTTTTTATTGTTCTGGAACATTACTGATCTCAAACCGTCAAGGTGATCTAATTCATGAAGCCCTGGTTTTTTGTGTGTATACATAAGAATGACAAATCTTTTAGCGTCCGAAAATTGATCTTCCATAACCTGTGGACTTAAACCAAAATTGAACAGAAGTTATTTATTTATTTATTAATTTTATTTTATTTTATTTTATTCGGAAGATATACAGCACAATAAATGAATGTAATGTAACTTATATAAATATCTTTAAGCCAATTACACATCTTCACTTCTTAATTACTAACATACGATTTTCTAAGATCGTTAACATAACAGGAGTAGAAAAAAATTTTAAGTTACTTTGTTGCCTCGGTTTACACTAACACTAATATATATTAATTTAATTAAATAAGTAATATTAATGCACTCGTAATGCCACATCGAGTTAGAGTCTAACTGGAATAATTGCGTGCTTATCACAGTCTAACTGTTAAACGTGATAAGCCAGAATTTATTTCCATTTATTATTTTGTCTTGTTATCTAGTATATTTTTCATAGCAATAAATTTTGTTTTTTGTAAGTGCCTGATTTATTCCATGTTGCTCATGGAAGCGAATATTCAGAAGTAGCCCATCAGTCTTGCAACATTTGACTACCAATATCTGCAAACCTAATTACTCGCACTCAATCCAGTGTAGAATGAATCGGGTATCAGCTTCTCCTTGAGTATTCGCCCACGTTTCGTGTGGTTGGTAGTTTTGATGCCCGAATCGCGATTTCTTTTGACAGAAAATCGGATAGACGCGCTTGGATTTTAGTAGAGTGTATGAATATATTCTATTTTATAGGCAGAGTGTCTCTCTTCCTGATATTTGATGCTTGATCGGAATAACAGATTGTCGTCGCCTTTCACTAGTGCCAGAGTTGACTATAGTTTTATCATATCGGTCAAAAATAATGTGCGCGCTCTGGCAATCATTAGTTTTGAAGTTTGAAACTACCTTAATAAAATGTTACTTTGGTCTCAGAATGTTTTGGCTTTCCAATACTTTGCACCAGAGCTTGGCCATCAATCAGGGTAGCATTTTTCATATTTGCTTCGTCTATATTCTCTATAGTCTATATTAGCTATAGTCGCTATAATCTCGAATGTGAATTAGTCTGCTATCAAATTACCGAAAACTGCCTTTGGTGTGTGGTGTGGTGTCTGATTAGTCCATCGGTGTTAAAAAGAGATGGTGGTGGATCACGCAACTCATTTTTATTATATTTTTCAAATTAATTTGATGACCGCTCTTTATTGCAAAAAACGTGGGACTAACTAACATATTTGTGTCTACAGTGTTAAACATTTTTTCCAGGTTTTCCAGTTACGTTTGCAAAGTGTACTTACACAATTGAATGTTTTTGGTTTCACTTTTTTGTGGGCTCTGTAAAAGTCTGTTTGTTTTTCGGTTACACGATCCGTCAAAAATCGTTAGAAAGTATAAGCCCACGGAATTGGGTGAGAGTAGATTGTTCGCAATCTCATTAGAAAAATAAGATCTCTCCGGTAAAGATGTTACCTAACGTTATGTTCGTTGAGTCAAAAAGCTTTATTTTTAAATAATAATACAAGTTTTTAGACGTCAGCCTCGTCTTTTAGATGGTTAGTAGTGAAGGTTTTTTCACAGGCTTTGTCGTGTTGAACTCTGAAAATTATTCTTATTTTTTCTGATAATAGAATCGATAATTGAAAATTAGGCACCACCGATCTCACATGCTGTGTCATTTCTAGTTATTAGTATATAACCACCAGTAATTTTATTGAACTTATTAATTTGCTTGTACCGCAAATTTTTCATTAAATGCATTTCCAGTTTTTTCACTACGAGATTTCCATCCATAAATTGAATATATACCTCGTTTGCACTTTCTCACAATTTCCTAAACCGCATAAATGGAAAACCATGGCAACCTCTGTATTGTAGTATCAAGGGGCAGTGACCAGTTTCGTTCTCGTTCCAAACTTAGCTACCGACCACATAGGCGCTACCGATGCTCACTTAAACCACCGCATCTCCGTCGTTTATAACTTGCTTATTATGATTAAAAGTTCAAAAAAAATACGGATCATAATAACAAAACGTTTTAGCCTAATGTCCAAAATCCTGATTACCTATCTATTTAATAGTAGTTTATGTGACTGCTACATAATGGAGGGCATTAATACTCGAGAGTGGGTTTATGAAACGAGCCGAAGGCGAATTTCATAATAATATCACTCGAGAGTTTTAATGCCTAATTATGTACAGTAACATACGCTAGTTTATCTAACAAAACGTTTTAGCCTAATGTCCAAAATCCTGATTACCTATCTATTTAATAGTAGTTTATGTGACTGCTACATAATGGAGGGCATTAATACTCGAGAGTGGGTTTATGAAACGAGCCGAAGGCGAATTTCATAATAATATCACTCGAGAGTTTTAATGCCTAATTATGTACAGTAACATACGCTAGTTTATCTACACACATATCATAAGCTCTCTTTGATGTGTTCAGGAACCGCATGTTTGATCGGCATTGTGGCTCTGCAGTTGGTTAGCTTGTTCTGTAGCACCATCTTCGGGCGTTCTAAATTTGAATGTCAGTACCAACTTCACAGACAAACTAGGGGCAGCATGCAGGTGGGCGTCGGCGTTCGAAATCTGAACGTTATAATGTGTAGAAAAATTACACATTATGGTCATAATGTGTAATTTTTCAGATAAGAAATGAGTTTTTACCAAGTAGTTTAACATAATGCTGATCGTAACGTGCGGTTTTTGTACGCAGTAAAGAGGGTTTATGATACGTGTGTAGATAAATAAATAAATGACCTTTTTTAAATTATTTTTTTGTAAATATCTCATTTTGTATTATTTTAACACGAACGAATGTAGTAAATAAAATTATATTAACATTTGTTCTTACATTTGACACCTTATTTAAGTAAATCAGTCCAGTAGTTATCTAGAAATATCGCTTAATACAATTGGCACGGCCGCCATCTTTACTACGTCATAGCTACCCCCTCCGTACCCCTAGAAAGCTACTACCGCACTTTTTATGTTAAGGAAAACCTGCCAAATAATTGAATACCAGTAAGATTGCGGGGCTGACTCCCACGAAAATCGTTGTTTGAAGACTTTTACAAATGGGTCTCCAAAAGAAGTCTTCCTTGCCTGGATTCAAGCTAAGATTTAAAGGATTTTCTAGATACATAGATAGATAGTCCATTTATTCACTGTTAAAATACACACAAATACAGTCATTGACACAAATCACAATATATAAAAAGCTAGGTAAGCTATACATGTTTATAGGTGTATATCCCACAGTGAATAGGCCCTGGCTCAGGATTTGCTGCAGATATCTGCAACGCTGGTAATTCTGCCAGAACCCATTTTACATGAGAGTGGAAACTTCCGTGCGGGAATTATCTGTTATACACTAAACACTTCTAAAAGATAAAAGCCCGCATATGTACGTATGTTTTCATTTTTATTTGCCTGGCTATCTTGTGTGTATTGTATGTGTTGTGCTCTGAAGAGTTTAAAGAATGCATAAAGAGGACTAAATAAAATAAAATATATTTAAGAAAATTTCAAAAACAAAAAAGGATGCAGGATCTCAGACAAAACGACAATTTAAATATGCTATATTACCGGAATATTATAAGTAATATAATTAGTCTGTCGATTTGTAAATTAATGAATATACTAAATTATTATCAGTAGAACAAACCTCATAATAATTCGTAAACCTCATAAACCTGATAATGATTATCTGGAGATCAGTGATAAGTGACAATTTACTAGCTCATGTTCCGACCGAAATTTATACCCCTCTAACCCGTACTAGCCGTCCGCTTTTTGCAATTGTAAGAGATGCAACCGGTAGTGTATTTGATTGATGATTTTGTATCGAAATTCCTGAAAGGGGGCTTAGAGTTACTTTTTAGCTTAGGGCTTAGAGCTAGTTATGCATACACGAGAGAAGACGCCTCGGCTTGATTTTTTGTAAAACCTATATAATGCAATTGGAACAAATGCGCTCAGTCTGTGCCGGGCGCCTGCGACAGCTCGAAGCATTGGAGTTAAAATGCTTACGTAAATGTGCCTTCATGTGTACTGAGGTACTGCACATACTTTACAGGAAAAGTAAAGGAGTGACTTTCGACATGTAGGCTTTCTGCATTTTTGAAAAATCACAAACAATGGTATTTATGGTCAAACATACAAACAAACATAGGTCAAATGTTACCCTTCTCTTTTTCGCTTGGCTGTAGTCAAGACCACAATGACTTTTAGGTAGGTACAATACAAAAGCAGTGTCACTTCTGCGGTGTGCAATCTCTCCGCGCCTCCCGCTCCCCCGTGCAAGTTGCGACACGTTTTTTGTTTGAGAAAGCGTCTCTATACGCTAGTAATAGTAATTCAATGATAAGGAGTGGTACATTGTTCCAGCGAAAGCTACCGCGAAAAGCTGCACTTCTGTGTTGTAGAACGGGTTGTAACCTTATTTTTGTTAATTTGGGAAGTCCCTTGGCAATAAAAACATGTACTGGTGGTCAAAGTGATGGTTTAACACAGATAACAACAAAATAAATAAGGGTTTCTCACTTTCTTTGGTACCCGGGTTTAAACTAATAACTTTCCGATTAAACTTAGCTTAGATGCAACTAGCCGTGAGCTGCCCCAGCGTCACAGCAAAATGGGGTTCGACCTGCGAGTCATTGATCTCGCAAGCGCAAACAGAGAAGGAGAAGAAAAGAGCCGCCACGTCCGTTGTTCTTCCTATCTGGCATTCGAGATAACAACAATGACGCTAGGTCCTCTTCGACTACCTAGCGTCATACAATATCTGGCATTAAAACAATATTCTCTAATCACACTGAACCGATAACGATTGATCTCACATCTATTTCAATAATTAACACATGAATTTATCCAATAATACACCCCATTGGTTTAACATTTACACAAAGCTTCCTAGCCTAAAGGTAAATATGGTCTCCGTCGACGCCCAGCTCTCAAACGCAATTCGAAAAGGGATGGTCTTCATTCTGACAACTTGTTACAAAGGACGAAGGGTTTTGAGCTATTTGTCAACCGGCCACGAATCTACTACTAGTATGATCGAGTTAACATCACATAATTCCACAATATCAAGAAGGTAGGTCACAGCAAACTTATTACGTTTCCTACCGCAGCTAATAGGCATAACTCAAGGCCCGATTCAGTATTATTATTCAAAGCTGGCCACCGGCGGTTGGCTTACATGGCAAGTATGAGTAGAATCTCAAAAGCGCAGGCCTACTGAGGTAGATACGTATGATGTGGTTAGTTGACCTGTAGCAGACGTCCGCGACGGGTGAGGTTATTTCACTAGGTATTCACTTATTAATAAAATAATTTACCTTAAAGCGATTGGCCAGACCTCGTCCCAGTAGCAGCTTCTCGTATGTTTCCTCGATAGATTGCTGCACAACGCAGCGAATGGTTCATGGGCTCGTGTTCAAAAGCTGTTGACGTGATTCATGATTAGAATTTGACTTATGACTTTATGCCATGAAAAGTTCCTTTGCTCCGGTTGAAAATACCGGAAACGCCTCGCAAGCCACACTGGCCAACAGAAATGGTGGATCCACACGCCTCGCTTCCTTGGTCAGGAATGTTGTGAAGAATAAACCGATTGAAAATCCAAACCGCACGACAACAGAGCTGGTTACCTCAAAATCTCACGAAACTAAGCACTCACCAGGGCTTTGAGTCAAGACTGGACTTGCCCCCCAGGCGAGGCTGACAGCCTTACACCACGTCAATTAGAGATGAAAGCTCCTTAGGCAAATCTCCGTATTTATATCGCTACGGAGCGCATCTCATTTTCTAAAAGGCAGATTACCAAGAGTATATAATTTACTTTACAAGAAATTCCCAAATGTCACCATTCCATACAAAAACCGTACGGAGTTTTTAGAACATCAAAAATTAATATTAATCAATGAATATACATAGATTTTTGGTGCACAACCGAAACATTTTTCGCTATACAGCTCCTTGGACTGGTCATTGATGCAAAGTGGTATTAAACTAATAATCATAACTTATTCCGACTCCGTTTTTAAAATGAAAGAAACCGTACTTTTCCCACAAAATCGTAGCATGGCAAACCTCAAACCGAAACGTTTCGATAATGCACATATTCTATAACATGGTATAACTATGGTAGGCTGTTCGCTGTGAAGAACCTAAACAAACCTAGTTAAAATACAGAGCTACAGGATAAAACGAACTGCATAAACTCTGACTCTGCTGCTCTGTCACCACTTGATCTTATCATACAAATACTCCAGCGTCTCAAATACACCAAATAAGAGAGTCGGTCGGTCTGAGAGGTCTGGTCGGGTGCAAATTAAGATGGCCGTCTCTTTTTAGGATATTGGCCTTGTTCAGATAGGTACGGTGTTACATAGGACCGTGGCGGTATTGGGTAACAAAAGCGGGCACGAGTATTTTGAACACATGGCAGAGGGCGTTATGAGTTATTATATAGACATGAGCCGTAGACTCTTTGGCAAAAATTGAGTTTTGACAAAATTAATGTTTCGTATAAAACAATATGAATTTCTAGATATAGAAACTTTCAAACCCCGTAAATTACTCATCATAACCTGTAAAAACTGTTGCGCATGTGTTCAGCTATATGTTTTTCAAAACTCAATCTACCATCCATAGTGTCTCCCAGATTAGGTGCCTCAGTTTCTCGTTCGATAGGCATTCCATGGATTAACAATTTTGACTCTTGACCCTAGGATTATATAGTTATATATTTAGATTTCACAGGAGTCAATACAACTAGTATAGTAGTATACATGCTAGTTTCTCGACGACCATTTAGAAATATATTCAAGAGGGTTGCTCCCCTCCCTCAAATGTGGCGAGGGGGGTGATGGTTGATGCACAAGTCATACTCGAGTACGGGTGCTGCTTAGGGGGACCGGTCCAGTCTGGTTTCTCATAAGTTATGTTAATCACAGCTTGTCTTTGTTCTTATTTTTGTTAGATTGTTATTTGAGACATGTTATTGGCTCTTATGGATACGATTATCATATTAATATTGAATTTAATAACATTGTCATAAAATTAAATTATTTTTATATTGTACATTGTATAAAATTGAAAATTAAAAAATTACTTCCCCCTAGAGTTTTTTAGTGCTATCTTCTCTGACGGGCGTGTTTCCGAAGCACTGGTAGAGTTTATGGAGTCTCCTTTTCCTGAGCAAGATTCAGCCATAAATGACAACTTGAAAGGGAGATTTCCTTTTTCAAACTCAAACCTTTATCAGTCATGTACTCATTAGTTTAGTTGATCATATTTGATTATTTTTTTATTTGTATCCATGTGTATGGGTATAAGTAAGTGTTGACTTGTAAAAGTGCATTATTTGCAAAAACTATTTTGAGTTTGAGTTTGAATTTGATCATAATTTAAGTAATCTATGGTGGCTTGAATAGTATCTTCTCTCTGTGAGAGATAGAGTTGCAGGTCGTCAGAGTAAATATGAAATTTTCAATCTACGATTTTACCTGTGATTATTTGTCGACAGGTGAAATGATAATAACCAACGACAAGTACGCAATGTCAGAGATCAACAGCTCAGCGTACAGCGTGCAGATGCAGCTGATCGTGCGCAACATCCAGAGCCAGGACCTGGGAGGGTACAAGTGCATCTCGAAGAACTCTATAGGTGACGCGGAGGGGAACATAAGGTTGTACGGTGAGTATATGTATGAGCATCCATAATTCGGGCCACACACCCTAGTGGCTGGAAGAGATCTGTCACAGCTGAGGCTCAACCAATATAAGCATAACCTGGGACTTCAATAATCTGGCTCAACGCTCCACCTAAAAGGGCTGATACATGCCAAAAAAATATCAGATATGGTTGTACCGGTGTGGCAGAGACATATAAAAACGATTTAAATGTGATAAGTTTGGGCCCTCTCTAAAATAAAATCATCAACAGATAATCCTAAACACATCTGTGACAATTATCTAATCTTGCAGAAATGGAGCTTCCATACCGAAAGAAGAACGAAGACGACGACGAGAACGACAACATCCTCAACGAGATCAACAACGTCCGCTCCAGCCTCCAAGGGCCCCTACGAGAAGGGGGTCCCCGCGAGGACCCCAGCTTCCTCGGAGAAAGGGGCCTTCCCCCAAACACAGGAGCCCACCTCACCCCGACCGTTGTGTTTTTAATATCGGCCCTCCTCTTGGCGATGTGCTAAACTTTCTCTATAAAGCCGCGTGCAAACTTTAAGCCTTCTTTGACTAGCGTGTTGTGTTAGCTTTGTTGAAAATCGCTTAGAGGCAAATTGTTTTGCGATCACTCAAGGTTGAGCGGAGGGTTTTGATTTTCTTTTGTTCTGATAACTGATACGTGCCATGAAAACTAACAAAGCTTTTATAAATATCCAGTAGATTATTTGGGTTACGGCGCAATATTTTAATTGCTATCAAAAAACATATGAATGATTCTGTATAAGTTAAATGAACTTATAGTCTAAATGCGTTCTAGTATTATTATTTTTTATCTTGTTTATTTGTTTTATAAATTCTAGCCCCCTCAGTGACAATACACAGTCGAAAGAACTTTAAGTGTGCACAAGGTATTTTTTAAATAAAATGTACAGCGTGATTATAAGATCTCATTAATGTATATGTATGAAATACTTAGATGAATAGCAGTTCTCTCTATGCGAGTATATGTACTTAAATTAAATTGTTGGAATTCAGTGTGTGTCCAAAGTATACACACATATTATTGTACGTCATTTTTACTGTAGTATTAATGGACCTTTATGTAGGTAAACTACATATGTATAACAGTCATTGTATTTATAAAAAGATTGTAAAATCATTTAAACATACTCCCACCATAACTTGATATTACTGATGAAACTAATATGCCCAAAACCTTTTAAGCACTGACGCCTCTGCTTATAGGTAATTAAAACTAATTCACTGAAAGGTAATGAAAAAGTATGCGAGTCTCGGTGAAATTAATGATCATATGTTTTGATTAATCCGTGGGACAGCATATAAAGGTAAATGCCAAAAAAGAGGAATTATATCAACAAAAGCTGCATTTAGCGCGGAATATGACACTCAAAATCATCCGTCTTCCGGAGCGGTCACTGACGCTGCAAAAATTATATTTCTGATTCCCGGAATCCGCATTGACAAAAGGATAATTCTTTTACCAATACTTTTTTTCTGAATGATGGCCGATTTCGACTAATAAATAAATAAACTACGAATATGCTGTATATGTATGTATACCATTAAATATTTGCCTCGAGCCTTATATAGCGACTTGTATAAGTTTGGCCCAAAGCCCATTGTTTCCCGAAACGCTTTTTACGTAGTCCGAAATGAACGAAAATATGTAGTTGAAAATATAATTGTGAAATTCAAATGATATTTTGTAAATGTTAACGTTATACAAATTGTTGAATTTTATGATATTATTTGTAAGGTGTAAATTGAAATGATGATTATTAACTAAGCGGTAGTTATGTTTATGAAAATGTTTAAATGTCTTTGGAGTTAGACTGAATTTCAGTTTTGATTTAATATTTTGTGTTTTTCTGCATAAACCTTATCACTGATATAACTAATTATATCCGTAAAAACCTAGTATTATACATACGGCCTGTAAATGTATGATATTGCATAAAACAAATAAATGATTCTGTATGTATGTTTCTTTTGGTTTTTACAAAATGTTAACCCATTCATTTAGAGTACATTACCGTTGGCCCTAACATCCAAGGCCCAAATTATTAGTATATTGCGTTCCAAATAGGACCAAACCACTACATACGCAGCTCACATCAAAAGACCCAAACTTCGTGGCATTCACAGTACCGCAGGCAAAACCAATCAATATAGCCGACAGCCAACCCTTTCACCAACCTTTCTCTTTAATTTAATACTTAGTCAAAACTGACAATTTGATGGAAGGTTTCAACTCAACGTCTTATACGCGACCCTCTTAATAGAATACCTTTAGCGAAGAGCCCAAGGGCTTAGGTAAGTGCGATCTAGATAGGGTGAAACCGCGTGCATTAGTGAAATTGCCTCGTCCTTATTATTTTCAATGCGACACCCCTCAGCTAAGATACGCTAGTGTGTTCATGACAATCATTATTTGTAGATCATACACTTATGAGGTGAATTGTGGTGCAATAGTTATCAGTTAATAATAATAATAATCGTTTACTAAGGCAATAAAAGCAGAAAAGTTTACAAGATTTCAGGTGCTAGGTTAGCTAGGTGAAAACCTGTACTTCTGTGCCCTTCCCTTAAAAAATAAAAATACGCAGGTCAATGGCAGGAACTGAATAAAAAAAGATAGTTAAAAGAAACAAGACTAAATATTAAATTAAACTGATAAATTTGTGAAGGAGGCCTCTCTTTGTGGAATATGAGTGAGTGAGTGTGAGAGGGTGAGTGAGATAATACTAAAAATTTTGCTATGTCATGTAGAAGAATAAATAAATAAATGCATATCAGGTAATTTTCCCAGTACAGATTTATTTATTAATCTTTAGTAGGTTCTCAGTCTTATCCTGATTCATTATATGTAAAAATTTAAAAAGAGCGCTTTTAATGATTGGTGACGAAATATTAGGTCCTTACATATGAAATTGGCGTTTTGTATGGAGAAATTGAAGTTTACTAAATTTTCAGTACAAACATTTTTGTATTTTTTTTTGGAATGACAGATCCTAATTTTATAATCTTTGTGTGTATGAATGAGACAACATTTAGCTAACAGATTTTTTTTTATAATTTTTGAAAAGTGTCAGCTGTAAAAAAATATTACAAATATTATCATGAAAATGGATGACATTTAGGAGGCACTGATTTTGAAGATAACATTTTCGTTATCAAACTGAAAATTAAAAGAAAATTTAATAAGTAGATGTAAAATATTGAAATTAATTTTAAAACAATAAAAAAACTGGAAATAGCTATTGCATTACTCGAATTATGAACTCCTGAATCTGTAAGAAAAATTCGCCAATTTCATAGGTAAGCACCCAATATATATCAGCGGATTTATTTATTCTATATATCCTATGTATGAAAGGGCCAAGAAAAGAAAAGATTTTTTGGGTGAAAAGAGTGCGGAAAGGATCTCCAAGCTTACGCCGTCTGTTTATTAGACATGGGCTATATATTAGAGATGAATGCTGTTTCAAAACAATATCATAGACAAATAGTTGTCTTACCGTGGGTGGGTACATTACAAGAGTTAAAAAGGAGATCAGTTGGAAAGAGGAGGGGACAGAAAGTGGAGACCTTTAATACAGCTCTTTGGGCGTTCTAATCTCAGAATCAAAGTGTTATACGCGCCTCCCCACTTACGGCCGTTCCTTATAACCTATCTTTTATCCATAATCTGCAGATTTGAGACTGCTAGTGTCAAATTTGACATAAATCCGATAGCGCAACTGTCAAATGTAACTTGTAATCTGCAGATCACGGATAGAGATAGGTTATTGGGATCGGCCGTAAGTGATGCAGTAAGTCAGTACAGATTAGTTTAGAGTTATTTAGTTTTTCTATATCTTTACAGTTATTTGTTGTATGTAATAACATTGCAGTGTGTAGTTGGTGGCACCAATAAAAATAAAATATATAAAAAAAACGATCAGTAATACCTGTCTGATATTCTGATTGCAAGTTTTAAGATAACTCGAGTCAATCACCCGCACAGGAAACGCAGTACAAATAGTTGAAAGACCCTTAGCATATGACGTAGGACATAATGCACATGTTCAGCGTAATTGGATCTG
This sequence comes from Argyresthia goedartella, assembly GCA_949825045.1. Classification (NCBI taxonomy): domain Eukaryota; kingdom Metazoa; phylum Arthropoda; class Insecta; order Lepidoptera; family Argyresthiidae; genus Argyresthia; species Argyresthia goedartella. The sequence continues at coordinate 23,408,604 of OX463810.1, forward strand.
ACGCATCTTTTTCGCAACTAGCGTCAACAGATTTTAAACATCGCAACTTCTTTTAAGATAAATACAGGTGACATTTAATTACCTGACCATATTTTGGGGAATGAGAGTCCCATGAATTTGAATGCAACAAAATATATTTTTTTTGGATCGTTTGGTAACGTGTGGGTACGCCAAATGTATGTTTGCGACCTCAAAAGTGAGGGAGACAACATTTGGCGGCCCAAAAACCTCGAAACTTTCGGACTTATTCCAGTTTTTCACTTTTAATTCGAAAATGATCCATATTTTTAAAGTACTAAGAGGGCAAAATTTTGCTTCGATAAAATAAAATGCAAATTTGGTCCATCAGTTAGATTTTTAAAGCGGTCCAAATCGTTTTTTTTTTTTCAACTTTGGCAAAAACTGTGTTACACCAATTTTCAATGTGCTGTTACTTTCCAACAACAAACTTTATGAATCCCGCCCCGTCATAAAAATTGTAGAACATCAATTTGTTAATTCAAAAAACACCGATTTTTCCAAATCAGGCCATTATTTTTTTGGACTTAAAACAAAATTTGGGTAATCCTTAAATTCACTTAATAAGGTTTTCGCACTTTTTTGATACTAAGAGTACGGGAATAAATTCTGGCTTGATTCTGAGGCTAAGGATTGCATCTGGATATCGCCTTAATAGAAAATTTTCAAATCAAAATGTTTGTACTGTTGGTTTCTTGTTCTAAAAATAAAAAATCTGAGTTTTTCATGAGTTTGACCTTTTCAAACGGTTTTTGTTCTCTAGATCAGTAAACTAGGCAGAGCCACAACCGCTGCGCAAGAGAAGTCGACAAATACCTATTTATATTTTAATACTTGAGGACTATTTATTATCTTTACGCTTTAAGTATTATTTATACTTGTATATATTTAGGTAATGTAATATACCAAAGTTATCTGGAAATATACAGATAAGTAAGAACTATAAGATATTTTTGGTGACAACTTAAAATACAGGAAAGTTTAATGATATATTTACTTTCATTTTTAACATTACATAAAAGGTTAGGATTAACACTTTTTTACAGGAATGCTTACAATAATTACATAGATACTGGAAATATTCACAACTTTGGTCGTTTTGATGATCCCGGTTGAGGTTATACTTCCCCAGGCTAAAGTTGTTTGCTGCATGAGGTTGTACATAATGGTCATCGTCATCGCTTCTTCCTCCTCAACTTCCTCGATCCAAAGTTCCTCATCAGCCTCATCCTCACCTTACTCCTCAGCCAGATCACCGTCCAAGTAGAGTTCATTTTCTGGAGTGTTTGTACCAAAACTCCCCACATATATCTTGCACACAGTGGTGCACTTGAGGCCTGACTTGCGATAAGTGCATGCACGAGTGCATCCTTTTTCGCAGCCGCAGAACCCCAGTTCTTGGGGACCAGATTTATTCGTTATAAGAATGAGGCTAAGCCCATGGTTGTTCCGTCACCAACCCTATTCAAGGCATTCAGCATGTTTCCCATCCACCGCTGAACCTGGAAGAATGCTCTGTAGCTGTGCATTTCTGCAGCGTCGAGTGTTTGAGGAAGTCGGGGTAAGATGAACTTCGGCTTCGTTGACATCTTCACAAAGCGGTGATACCGCAAATCATTGATGCTGCGGATGGTCGTTCTTCTGGTGCCATGCTTTGCCATCAGGATCTTCTTCCCAGCTGTGTTGATGTCTGTTGGAGTTGCAGATACCTTGTAGAACACCTCAGCAGCTTAATTCAATTATAGTGTACTGTTGATAAGAGTACACAGTTTGATTTTTCCATGCCCGAATGGCGTGGAGGTTGTGTCGCTCCCAGAGAAGCCATGTGCGAGCAGAAGGTGTTTCTTCTCGAACTGTTACGATGAGGTAGAGAAGTATGAGTCAGCATGTCCCTTCTTCGCTGGTTTCAGCAGGTAGATGTTGTAGTAGCTGTCATTACTAGGTGCCCCACACAGGATGACTGGGCGTCAATATCCTCAGTGAACACAAGTTCAGTGTTGAAGCTGGGTGACTGGGAACAGGCTATTGTCCCAAGCAGTACATCAACGTCCTCTGCTGCCTCTAATACCCGAATGAAAGATTATTTCTGATGTTTTCTCAACATTTGAATGAGACGGTTCTTATTTGTTTCGTAAATTCACAAAGGTGAAAAAAGTAAATTTGAAAATTTTCAATTGAGACAATTTTCAGTTGCGATAAGATGGCATACCAAAGCCCCAGAATCAAGTCAGAAGTTATTCGTGTACTCATAGTATCATCATCGGATTTACCAAATTTTGCTTTAAGGTCAAAAAAAATATAAAAAATGGCCTGCTTTGGAAAAATCGGTGCTTTTTAATATAAGAAATTAATTTCCTACAACTTTTAGGAACGGGCGGGATTCACAAAGTTTGGTGTTGGAAAGTTACAAAATACATGCACATAAAAAATGGTTGAAACACAGTTTTTATCAAAGTTGGAAATAAAACTATTTTTTGGACCGCCCTAAAATTTACTACTGAACCAATTTTGCAAATTTTTTTCGTAACGCGATATTGTACTTTTTAAATTTACTTAACACGGTTTCTTACAAATATTGTCAGTTTTCGAATAAAAAGTGAAAAACTGGAATAAGGCCGAAAATTTCAAGGTTTTTGGGCCACCAAAAGTTCCCCCCCCCCCCATTTTTGAGGTCGTAAACTTAATTTTGGCATACCCACACGATACCAAACGATCCTAGAAAAAAAAATATTTTGTTGCAATTAATGTAAGCTGAAACCCCCTATATAGGCTACAAGGTCTCAAGAGAGAGACCATTTTTGATGTCACTGTTTGCATCTCAAATGCTCACTACGATACATCAATATAATATATATAGGTGACTGTGGTAGAAGCCGAGAAAAGTGGGCCTGAATTTTTTAAACGGGAAACCGTGTGAAAGTATTTTTGCGATCCAAATCTGGATATACTAAGACTGTGGTGGGTAAATATATTCTACGGAAAAACTGGTTTCGGCCTTGAAAGTATGACTGTAATCACTCGTACATTTGAGGTACTGAAAAGGACTTAAATGTCCCAAAGAACAAATGGCATAAATTAAAGTGCATTCAGCTGAAATCCGAAAAACGGTTTACAAAACCACAACAGCGTACCATTACGGCAATTGTTGTTATAGCAGAGGACCAGGCATTATCGACATCGCTTTGTTTACAAGCATATCTAGCAATATAGTCTGCAAGCTCAACGTCCGGTCACAATCTGCATAACAATGGCCCCCGCAGTTCCTCGTCGCACTACAGATGGATGCTAATGCCCCCAACATTCATAATTCATGTCCTAATGAAGTGGACGAAGGACCCGGGACCATAAGATGTCACGACCCTTTGTCTGCGGCAGCCGATTTCAGCGCACGAGACTGTATAATTGATAGGATTTAACTATTGGGCGAGAAGCGTGGTGTAGCTGAGTGCTGTGTTACAGATCAGTTGTTTGTCGTTGAGTGGGTCCCCATTGAGAGTAATAGGATTGTATCGACACGTACGACTCGATATACTTGCGGTTCAGATTTGCATGTTCTTTCAGTCTGCACAAAAAGTTGACTTCATAATTTATAATTTCATTTTTGCACAAAACCAACAAACTAGAAAGTTCCATAAACGGGAAAGGCTAGCTTAATGACGCCGTCTGCAATATTGAAGTACATTTAACAGCGCATCAGAATAGTACCAATTAAAAACGTAAATCTATTCTTATCTATTCTAAGAGGAGATATTAAGGTGTTTGTCGGCATTTTGTGGGTGGAACTTTTTCATTGCTCGTCAGTATATAAATAGTGTACAAGGGCGAGCTTATCTCTAACAAGGGAACTCTTCCAGCAAACCATCTTCATATTGAATATTTAGTATGGAGCTAAATTAGTATGAAAATGGTTTGCTGGAAGCTGGTCCAAATAACTAACAGTGTACATACCAACAACCAAGGAGCGTGTTCCATTTTCTTTTTTGTTTACCGTGGCTCACTTATATTGTAATCGGGACGATATAAAACGTTACAATAAACCAAGCTAGCAGTGAGTGGAAGCCTTTAGAATAGTCCCTCCTGACCGGTTTTCACCGGTTTTTCCCGCCGGGCGCACTGAACGCACATTTCGGGGCTCTCCTGCAAAGAAGTGGTTTATTGTATTTACAAATAAAGTTATTCAGTTTACTTCACGGGCTCATTGTAAAGGCCTATTGTAAGTATTTTGGGCTTGGGCTCAGGTGAGACCGTTCTGTATTCACATACAATACGCTATGAATGTCAAAAACACGTATTTTTATTTACTTTTCATCGATAAATTGTATTGTTATGAGCTTAAGTGTGTGCTCGGTACTCTTGCTAGGTAGGTACCTACTTTACTCTGAAGTGATCGCCTACTGGCTATTCAAGCAGACTTAGGGGCTTAGAATTTGAAAAGTGGCATAATCTAGACACGCGGCAGTACATCGAAGCCAAGTTCAAAAGAAGAGAACTGGTGACGCAGGGGCCGTGTGTTATATTACTCGAACCATTTGGAGCCACTTTTGACACCTATGTAGCTCAAAATCTATCAAACACCCCTTAAGGCTACCTAGGACCCCAAAATTTCATTAATACAGCCTAATCGGTTATTAGGATACATATACCTAAAAATCGGTCTATTTCTCACTGACCTGACTGACTGACCTAACATCAAAAACCTAACTCACTTCCAAATGACTTAGCAAGTAGAATTTTGGTATCCAGCTGGGTAATTTTATGGTCTTAAAGTCAACATAAAAAAATAGTGTATTTTTACGATTTGTTATATTTTCAAAAAAACTTTTTATTGACACACAGTATGAAATCAGACAGAGCTATAAAAACATTGTTTTAACAGTCCTAATGTTGTTGGAACCACATAGTTCAGTCAGTGTCATGTAGTCAGTAGCAGCCAAAGAGGCAAAATATATCTTAACAAATCCTTATTCACGTGCTAACAAATCCTAAAGACGTGTCACGATTTAATTGGCTACCTTGACTGCTACTAATTCCGCCGCCTTATTCTTAACACGTGCATATTATAACTAAATATCAAAAATGTAATGTAATCCTAGTCATGAGGTTCGCGATGCGGCGGGTAGGGGAAGTGCCGCACGCGGGTAGCGGGGGGTACATTGCGTCGCTCCGCAGCGAGAAGCTTCAGGAGGCTGGCGAAGGGCATGTCCGCGCATACGGACGCGTCACACCACCAGCACATCCACGAACTGGCGGCGCAACACGCGTGCCCGCAAAACCATTTGTTTGATAATACTTAAATTCTAACGTTACACAAAGAAGACCAATTAACACAAATTGAAATTAAAGAGTTGACTTGACTAGTTTTTACATACTACTGTCTTATATTTCGCTAATAATGTACTTGTTAGTGTAACAATATTTGTATGCTTCATACGTCATTGTATATTGGTGTGGTCAAAATATTTTCCCTTCTAAAATTTAATTTTCCGGTAAAATCTAACCAAGTTAAATCTTTAACTCCAATTTACAAAACGCTACTAATGAAATTAAATCATTACGGAGTTAGAACTACAGTCTTGGATCTAGTAAGATCATACTTAACCTTATATATTATATTATAACTTATTTCCATGAATAGCAAAATAATTCAAAATGCAGAAATCATCGGCGTTAAATCATCAGATTTAACGCCGATGATTTCTGCATCCATCAGGATCGGGTGTAAATATTGGCGTTCCACAAGGTTCCATATTAGGCCCTTTGTTATTCCTGTTAATATTAACGATCTGCCTTTCATGGTGAAGAAATTGACTAACATAGTTGGTGTTTGCTGATGATACTTCACTTGTCTTCAAAATTGAAAGACAAAAACAAGGTTTACATCCTCACCTTTAACATCATCAGATGTTAACGGTGTATTTACTTTAACCTTGAATTGGTTCATAGTTAATATTTTTTTGTCAAACGCTGGTAAAACCAAGTATCAAATTCTCACTTCCAAATGTCAGGCAAGTTGAGACCAGTTTAGTGTTAGACAGCAACACGTCAGAATTAGCAAATGATACGAAGTTTCTTGGAATAACCATTAATAGCATATTGCAGTCGGGACCTCACAAAGATAAAATAGCTGGGAAATTAAGTTCTGCGGCTTACGCTGTTAGGAACATTAGACAATACACGGATGTGGCTACATCTAGGCTAGTATATTTTAGTTACAGATGTAGTGAATAATCCTTTCCTATCGGCAAAACTCGGAACAACGATAACACCCGAATGGTGCCGATGTGTCTATGAATTACTGTATTATTAAATTACGTGTAGGTATCAAATAAATCGCATACTTTATTTATCAATGTCAAATGTTAAATTGCCCGTTTGACGTATATTACACTGAGATGTTAAAACCACCACGATTCTATCATATAAAGAATTCGTTAGGTAAACAAAAATATAACTAGTTACTGAGGACGTTTTATTTCAATAAAACGCACTGATAAAAACCAAATTCCGGTTGGGATGATCTAATGATTCTATAAGGATTGGAACCCCAAAAGTCTAACTATACGTCAAAACTACAGTAGGATTTTGCAGACCTTTTTTATAACAATAAATTTTTGTAATTAATTAAAAATACTATGACATAACAAAAAAGACACCTCAACATAAAACAAAACAAACCAGCAGAGAAATTAATATAAATAAATATGATTTTCTGATTGGATGAACGACTTCGATTATGACAGCGGGATAAGAGGAGGAGGAGCGGGGTGGACAGTGTGATGCGAAACAATACTTCCAACTTCCATATCACAGTCAGAATCAGAACTATTTTCTAGAGTTTTCATGAACGGTGATTACAAAACTAGCCACATAATTTTCCAACTCAGGTTCGTGTTTTCGGTACTCGTTTTCGCATTTGATGGCGTGGTCACATACTTTGGCCCAAACATCGGAACCAATCATATTAACCTTTTCCTGTACCAATTGTTTCACAGTAGTCATATTCATACTGATGTTTCTTTTGGATACGTATCCCTTTATTTGAGACCATATGTTTTCAATCGGATTGAAATCAGGATGATATGGTGGCAATTTTAGTACGCTGTGTCCATATTCGTTCATAAGTTTATCTATAGAGTATTCTACAAAGTCTTGTTTGTACTTGCAAATAATTTCATATATTTCAAGTTTTGTTAATGACGGATCAATCGGAACGTTATGTTTGGATAGCCAATAAATCATGTCTTGCTTCCTGGTATTTGAATTAGGAGGTTTTTCTACGTACTTATTATGATATGTAGCATTATCTACTACTAGTACCGAATGTGGAGCTAAGTTTGGAATGAGTTGTATACGAAGCCATTTTTCATAGTTTTCATTGTTCATCGCGTTGTGATAGTCACCTGTTTTATCAGTAGACTGATACATTAACAATGCCCCAGGTATAAACCCCTTTCTACTACCAGCATGTACTATTATAAGACGTTGTCCTTTAGAAATTAACTGTTTCACTCCGTTTTCTGACGAGTCAGCCCAGCTTTTACCTGCCAAATGTGAGGTATGGATGTATGTTTCATCCATATAAACAATCTCTCTCCCTTGCAATCTGTACTTTTTTATCGCGGCTAAAAACTTTACTCTTTTTAAACGAACATCATCTTTCTCCATAAGTAATTTTCTGTTGTTTTCAACTTTTTTATACCGAAATCCCATTTTTCTAAGAATGTTTCTTAGCGTAAAGTCACATCCCTTAAAATTTATGGCTTCGGATAACTTGGACTTCAGGGCTTTAATTGTAGGTACTTGTTTGTATATCAAATGGAAATTATACACTAATCGGCGTAAAACGTTGTAGTGAAAATCGTCAAGACCTAGACAAAATAATTTATTTGGTCTACCCAAATTTGCCGACTTCGGACTATTGGAGGTGGATTGATTTATGTATGCTTTTTGCAATATTTTATTCACTGTTCGTTGAGAAATTCCACTGGCCTCCGAAACTCTTTTTTGGACTTTACAAAAGTAAGCAGTATAATTGGTATGTTTGAATTTATCATGTTCAGTTAAGAAATATAAATAAATATTGAAAATAACTTCGCAGGCTTGCCGATCTAAACGTTTCCCTTTTCTTAGTGCTTTCGGCATTTCTGTTATAAATTGTTAATGTGGATCGAATAAAATCAATGTTTATTATTTACAAAAATGACATAAATGTAGCGGGGCTCACAGCACGTTCTTGACACTGAAGAATGGAGAGCTGCAAGAATGGAGTCATGCACTGAGGTATGCACTATAAGGTCCTGCACTTCTCACTTTGTTAAAACATTTTTTTCTTAGGATTCCCTAGTCAGCTCTGAAGTACGTCGACTGATGATATTCGACAAAAACGAATGAAATGAAAATGGTTTTTTGAGCCAACGATATCTTATAACTAATTATTAAATTGTAAAATTAACAGTCTTCTTCCATTGCGGTATAGACTCATTAAGTGACTCGTGAACTAGGTAGACAAGAGTGAAATGTAAAGTCAAAAAAAAAATATGGGTGGCCTGCATTAATACACGAGTCCATGAAGTTTATCACAAAATCTAACATAAATATCAACAAAATATTTCTGTGGTATTAACTACTCTATATAGATACTTCCTCTTGCAATGCGACCGTTCCCTACGTTGTCTAGATGGGTACTGAGTGCCTACTATATATTTTTATCTATGCTGAGTGCGGTGAAGTAGTAAGACAAAAACGAACATTTCCGAGAAAATACGAAAGGAAAGGATTATTCACTACATCTGTACTTTCATAGTGTCATGTCCTATGGTATCTTGTTATAGGGGAAAGCAGTGGATATTGATTCTATTTATATTTTACAGAAAAGAGCTGTTCGAGCAATTTATAATTTAAAACGAACAGACTCCTTAAGAGAGTTTTTTAAATACTATAGCTAGTCAATTTATTTTCGAAAATAGAATGTTTGTACGCAAGAACCTAACGACATTTTCCAATCTTTGCGATAGCTGTGATGTCAACCTAAAAATAATCACAGACTAATCGTGTCCCGGCTTAGACTCGCGAAGGTAAGCTACTCTTTCAAGAGTACCTATACATTCTCTACTGCAAAAAAATTCCTTTCGAGATTTTGAAATTGCCATTTGAGCAATTTAAAAAGCATGTTAAAGCAACTTTGTCGAAAAAGGGATATTACAATGTTCAAAATTACTTAAATGATGGAACTGGTGGACACAGCGCTTGGTATTAATAATTTTGTAATTATTTATTCCTGCTTGTTAATTATAATAATTAATATTGTAATATTTGTATTAGTTAAGTGCAAGCAAATTTTTAAAAGAGATCCATAAATCAATCTATGGTAGTTTATACGCCATTCCTCTCCCACAGAAGTCCAATGTAGAGAAGCGGCAAAAAATTGCGTTTACAGAAAGGCAGTTCCAAAACTAAGTTAGCAAAATAGAGCTTGGATCGCAAAAGCCTTCAACCCCTGAGAAAACTTTGAGATCTAGGGAGGAGCTCGCAGTCCTCAGAACAGACATTAAAAAAACATTTCATGGCCTATTAAGCAATAATCGCAGTCAGCAGGGACCAAGAACTGAATAACCTAGCGAAGATAGTGGACAAATAGTCGAGAGCGTCGCCCACGGACATATATTGGAAGTACCAGGCGGACATCACGGAAGCTCCAACATTAGCAAATTTTCAATGGCCCAGATGCTCACTGTTCGACCTTCCAACAGGACTGGACTCAAACGAGGCCCATAGTCAGAACCCAGAACAATCTCCAACCGTGATGGCAGTCAAACTCCCGCGATTCACCGAGCTAAACTTACGAACTTACAAATACCTTGTGACTTTGCTGATGGGGCTCCACCAACAGTTTTCCTCGATCTGCGCCGCTGTGCCAGGTGCGCAGCCAGATGTGGATCTTATTGAAGATGCCGTACTCCAACAGCCTTCTTTTGGGAAGGTGCAAGAAAGGTCAAGCAATGTCTTTTCTAAAATGCTAACATGACGTGGGCGTCCACCAAAAGAACACAATTCATACTGAAAATAGGAAAGGAAGACTACTAAAAGTAGATATAAACAGATGCAAGTCCACTGGAACCCATATGAATATTGGTGTACCCCAGGGTTCTATCTTAGGTCCGTTCCTTTTCTTAGTGTACATGAATGACCTGCCTTATATGGTGGAAAAAATGACTCAGATTGTTCTATTTGCTGATGACACATCTATTATTTTCAAGGTGAAAAGACAAGAAGAAATTCTAGACGACGCAAATAGTACACTCTCTCATGTGTTAAGTTGGTTCAATGTAAACAACCTGTTATTAAACTCAAAGAAGACTAAATGTATCAAATTTTGTTTGCCTAATGTACGACAGGTTGAAAGCAGTGTAAGAATAGGATCTGAAAGATTGGACCTCGTTGAAGACACAATCTTTCTCGGAATCACTATAGATTCGAAACTTCAATTAAGATTAGTTATGTGAGGACCCCCTCACATAACTAATCTCGCACGAAGACTTAGCTCAGCCGCTTTTGCGGTCAGACAAATCAGATATCTTACAGATGTTGAAACTGCCAGATTGGTTTACTTTAGTTATTTTCACAGTATTATGTCTTATGGAATATTGCTCTGGGGGAGAGCAGCAGATATAAATACGATATTTTTCTTACAAAAAGGGCGATCAGGGCGATATATCAATTAGATGCTAGAGAATCATTAAGAGAAAAATTCAAAGAAATTAATATACTTACGGTTACCTGCGAATATATATACGAAAATATCATGCATGTAAGAAAAAACATAGCTTTATTTAAAATTGTAGGTGATAGCCATACAATTAACACTAGAAATAAAAATAGGTTAGCACTACCATTATTTAGACTAAGTAAAGTAGGCACATCATTCATGGGGCACTGTATTCGCTTCTACAATAAAATACCACAGGAATCATTGATCCTTCCTGAAAAGAGGTTCATAAACTATGTTAAAAATGAGCTGATAAGAAAGTCCTATTATAGTATTAAGGAATACTTAGATGACAAAACTGCATGGTCCATACCATCTCAGCGCACAGAAATTCGACGACGGCCAAGGATCAAGTCTATCACTCGCCGGCGAATTTCCTTAGACCGAAACCAGTACCTGTTGTAAAGTCACTTTAAAAAAAAAAGGTATGGGGGAGTTTCTTGCCGTTTCTTCTTAACCCCGAGGCCCACCTTCCGAAACGGTGTAGTCTTTTTTTTATATAAAAAAAATTGACTTGTAGTTATAAGTAAGTATAATTTTGACGCAACGCGGCGACCTCCAATCTTTAATCACCCGCGACAATTTGTACCTGGCCAAAATATTATGCCGAACACACCCGAGATGTCGCAGGGTTTCGCTGGACCAGCAAAATATGCGTTTAGGGGAATGGATCACTCCAACATTTTTTTTATTTAGCCTGCATAGTGTGCCACTGCTGGGCAAAGCCCTCCCTTATCTCAGACCATTCCTCAATGTGCTGTGCTGTCCCCACCCAGCCTGGCAAAAACCTGTCCAGGTCGTCCCGTCATCGACGTCTCGGCCTGCCTCTATTCCGATGACCATCAGTGGGCACCCATTCGGTGGTGAGTTTGGCCCATGCGGCACACGTGTCCGGCCCAGTCTAGCGGTCTTTGTGCCAACGTCAGCAATGCCAGTGATGGAGCACAGTGTCGTGTTTCTAACATGGTCGGTCAGTCTGATACCGGTTATACTTCGCTCCATCGCTCTTTCGCAATCCTTGAGTTTGGTCTTCTGGATCTCCGTCAGCAACAAAGTTTGAGCACCGTAGGTTAGGATGAGCAGGATACATGTCGACGAGTTTGCGTTTCAGTGACAATGGAAGGATTCCCTTCATCAGCTCTTTGATGGACCAGTAGCTCTTCCAGGCGTTCGATATGCGTCTATCGATTTTCTTATCCTGCCTGTTTTCGAATGATACTAACTGGCCTAAGTAGATGTATTCGTCGACATACTGTATTTCCTGCCCATCAACCTCGATCCTACGTTTTGTGCTTTTGGTCAGGGCCTGCGTTTTGTCGGACGCATCATTAGTCCAACCTCGCTTGCGTGCTAAAGTATTGTAGCATTAATAGTAGTTCAGCTGCCGTTAACGCGAACAGGACAATGTCATCGGCGAAGGGAAGGTTTGTGAGCCTTCTGCTACCAACAACAATGCCCTTGTCCTGATATGGGACCGCTAGCTGTTTAAATACCTCCTCGATGGTGCCGGTAAACAGCTTTGGCGATAGAGGGTCGTCCTGCTTCACACCTCTATCTATATTGAATGTTGGTCCAGATGACTGCAACTTTATACTGGCAGAGCTATTGTTATATATCGTTTTGATAATGTTACTATAAGTGGAGTCTATTTTTTGGTTAGGAGAACTTTGAATATGGAATCATGAATGATGACAACATTAACCACCATTAAAAAATTAAATACGACAGACCAAAATTCGTCGACATTGTTCGAGTCGTGAGAAAAACATGAAGTTAATGTAACTTCGTAATAACGCATACACTCGCAGGTCCGCAGGGCTACTTCTTAGTATGCAATTTTTCGGATTGATTGCTGCTGGGCAATGAGTTACACGATTTTGATATAGCAATCCAAAATCCCGGCCAAAAACGAGGAACCTCCGAAAATTACATTTTCGTCTAAAGTCTAATCTAATGTCAAATGAGAGCTCACAAAAAGATACGTCATAAACCAAAAATAGGGGTGCATTTACACCGCTTACGGCAGATGGCCGGATCCATAACGTATACTCGCGTAATACTATCCGATTTTTACTACTATCGCTAATCGTGACGAAATTGCGATTAGGTTCTGTTCATGTCTAAACAATTACCATAATCCAAAATTTGACCGTAGCAGTAGCAGCTCTACGTACGTAAGTCAACAGCAATATCAGGTATCGCCAAGGAAACCACGGACATCAAGGCAGATAAAGCACGGCGGACGCGGTGTCATGCCGGGGAGTTTTTTGAATGGATGCTGTGTGAGATCTCCGAAGCCTGCTGGAAGACAACAAATCGAAATCGAGTTTGGATGCGTGTATCCCGTAGAATATTGTAAAGGAAATTGAGAATGTGAGAGATCGGCAGCCACTTCAAATCCCTGCGATGCAGTGATACTGATCAGAAATCATCCCAGAAATCTTTTGAGGATGTCGAGTGAGAAACCCGGAAAAAACCATCTGGCTGTGCAGTTTTTACTATCGTTACCGAGCAGGTCAACCAAATGTGAGACGCCATATACCTGGGATCTAAAGAGAACCTACTGGAGTAACCAGGGAAAGTAGACGTGGTACAGCCGGAGGCGGGAGGCGTACCACTCAACCACCGTCTGATGGTAAAAACCTAAAGGATAATATAAGTTCTCATTGAAGACAGGCGCAAACGTATCTATTTTACCTAAAATTCATGTTAAATATTGCAAAACAAATTTCCAGTATAAGCTTTATGCAGCAAATAATTAAAAAATTTAAACCTATTGTACAGTTACTACAGAATGAAATGACAAATGACATGTATAGTTTGCTAAGTAAATCAGTCTATTTAGGTGCAGAATTGATTTATAAGAACAAGCTCTTAGTAGATTTGTGCAATAGACAGTTAAAAGACACAGTGACTATTTAGGAAGGAAAGGGAAAATTACCAGCTAACTAACCATCAATGGATACAAGATGATCACCCGTATGGTTATAGTCAGAACAGTTCCCAGAAATAACAAAATTGTTTGTTTTACTGACATACAAAAGCATGGTGTATATCACCACATCTTAACGACAGCACCACCTGTACATGCGAAAGCAAGACCTCTACGTACGATTGACATAATAAGGTAAAGGACAATTTAAAGTAAATGGACCAGCCCACTGCATGCCAAATAAAAACGGATAGCTCAGGCCATGCGGCCACTACATGTGACGTTATCAAACCATATCAATAATCAGTGCCGAGACTGCAATATTTCACCTATAGACTAGCAGGTATGTTAATATTTTCTAGGATCGACTTCACTCCAGCATATGATTTTATCAGCTTCGTACACTCGTACGTCGTCTTCTAGACATCTTCAGGTACGACGCTGATAAAATAATATGCTCAGCCATCGTAACCTTTCGGACTCTTTGAATTTCGGTCATTTGAAAGTTTCATGGGTCACAACGTAGTTTACAAGGTGACAGGAACGAGGAAAATAAATCAAATATTTTATGTTATACTTTATTGTTTATTTAGGTCGCCAACATTAATACTTAAACTAAAATATGACACTATTGTTACTTACTAAATGCTACTTTAATTACAGTCAACAACTGCATGCAATAAAATAAAAAAATCTTACAAAATTTTAACATTTCGGATTGTAACTAAAATATTACTTTAACAAAATTACACTATTAAAAGATATCTAGCTTTTTATGAAACAATACAGTAGGTATAGACCTAATATACACAGTCAGGTCATAAGTTCTGTCACACAATAAAAACTTTTGAATTTAGAACGCTGGCCACAAAAAAGTTTATTGAATTCGAATTTCAAAAAAATGTGCACTTTTTAGAATTTTCCTCATTTTTAAATATGGAGTGGACACTTAAAGGAGACCGTGTCGCAGTTATTGCGTTGCATCGTTGCGGTTACGCGCCAATTCAGATTTTCGACTTACTGAAAAATTTGAATATAACCAAAAGATTCGTTTATCGTACCATAAAACGATACAATGAAGACTCTAGTGTAGATGGCAGGTCAAGAAGTGATCGCCCTCGCTCTGTTAGGACTCCAGCAGTGATAAAAGCTGTGAAGGCGCAAATTCAAAGAAATCCCATACGTAAGCAGAAACTGTTGGCCCTTCAGATGGGGTTAAGCAGGACCACGGTGAAAAGGGTGTTAAATAAAGACTTAGGGCTTAGGGCACATCGAAGAAAAACAGGACATCGTTTGGACGCTCGTTTAATAAACCTGAGACTGAAGAGATGCCGCGCTTTGTTGAAGCGGTACGCGGGAAAAAAGCATCGGGAAATTCTTTTTTAGGATGAAAAATTTTTCACCGTGGAAGAGAGCTACAACAAACAAAATGATAAGGTGTACGCACACAACAGTGAAGAAGCGAGCAACCGTATTCCGAGTGTCCAACGAGGTCATTTTCCATCCTCGCTCATGGTTTGGTTGGGAGTCTCTTATTGGGGCTTAAATGAGGTACATTTTTGTGAGAAAGGCGTAAAAACGAATGCAGTTGTGTATCAAAATACAGTCCTCAAGAACCTTGTGGAACCTGTTTCTTATACCATGTTTAATAACAGGCACTGGGTATTCCAACAAGATTCTGCGCCAGCTCATAGAGCGAAAAGCACACAAGACTGGCTGGCGGCGCGTGAAATCGACTTCATCCGGCACGAAGACTGGCCCTCCTCCAGTCCAGATTTGAGTCCGTTAGATTACAAGATATGGCAACACTTGGAGGAAAAGGCCTGCTCAAAGCCTCATCCTGATTTGGAGTCACTCAAGGCATCCTTGATTAAGGCAGCCGCCGATATTGACATGGACCTCGTTCGTGCTGCGATAGACGACTGGCCGCGCAGAATAAAGGCCTGTATTCAAAATCTCGGGGGTCATTTTGAATAAACTTTATAACCATAAGAATCTATGTTTTATTAAGTTCATTTTGCTATATAAATGTTTACATAAATAATAAACATGTCTAAATTATTTCATATTGCACATGTGACAAAACTTATGACCTGACTGTGTATTTAATTTAGATATACAAATATTATTTTATTTTATTTAATTGAATAAATTGATTCTTGATACTCCATTTCAACAGTTAGAGTAGGAAGAATAAAATAAGTTCTTAATTATTTACATAGACGAGCAAAAATTTCTTTCATCTATGCTGAGAGGAAGAAGAAGAAACAGACAAAGATTTTAATCAGCAAAAATGTCCAAGTGAAAAGTTTTATTCATAGTAATATATAGCCTTATCAGCCTATTAATAGGCGAGTAGTTGCCTAGATTAGTCCATGAAGCTTTATCGGAGAAAATGTTATATTAACCAGGAAGAGGAAGCCGAGACGGCACTTTAATTTTAAGACTACCAATCAGGTCTATAGAATCAATATATCCCCTAGATACTTTCCATATCTGACAGCGAATCGACACTAAAATATTTTAGTCCATCGCAATAACTAGGAAGTTTCACTGCCATGAAACAATTGTACGAGAGGTGCCACAAAAAGCGCTTTTGCACATTTTCAATACCCTTTACATATATATCCTATGTAAAGCGTATTGAAAGTGTGCAAAAGCGCTTTAGGTTCGCTCATTAGTGGAACCCTAATGAGCGAACCTAAAGCGCTGACATCTGAACAAAATTCTAAACCAAGGCATTGTAGAGATTTATTTTAGTGGAGACATTTTTAAAGTCCTTGGTATTGCGTCAAAGAAAACCCATTGTTTTGAAGGCCCTTACTATGATACCATCAATATGAGCATTAAAGCGGAGCTGACTATCAAGGACAACACCAAGATCGCAAATATTATCCATGACGCATGTGAAGTTCCTCCGAGAAGATAGTCAGACTGATCTAAACTGTTTTTTCTAGAAAAATTGACTAGGTAATATTTACTGACGTTGAGGCTCATGCCATTATTGTCGCACCAATTTTCAATCCAGAAGAAATTCAGCATCACAAGATTCTTTTATTTCTTTCATAATTTTTAGGTCGTCAGCAAACATATAAGCTTTTGAGTGCGGAGACGATCGCAAATATTGTTTATAAATACGTTAAAATACAAAGGGCCTAAGTGAGAGCCTTGAGGCACTCCTGTAACAGCAAGAAAAGGATCAGACCTGTAATCATCAACGGCAACTCGAGAAAAACGATTATGCAGATATGACTTGCACCACTCCAAGAGTTGACCAGCTACAACGTATGCACCAATATGCGTATGTATATTGATGACGGCCTCTGTGGTGCTGCGGTTGTGGCTGTGCCTACCATGCGAGAGATCCTGGATTCGATCTCCGGCTGGGGATAAAGTACAACAAAATCCCCAGGTTTGAATATTTTTTTATGTGTGTGATGTTGCCGTTTTTGGTTCCCACGACACAGGGTATCCCAGTGTGGAGTCAGAAGCAATGTATGTCTCTATATGTAAATGTTTATGTTTTTGTTTATGATGACGTCATAGTATCAATGTAACAGAAAATATTTGAAGTCTTTTCCGTTATATATTTTTTGTAGACGGGTAAGTATGTGGCGACACAAACATTCATACTATGCTTAAATGTTATGGCAATAAGCAAATGTATTATGTCATGCGTAAGGATTCACTTAGAAATATATTTTTTATTCGATGAAATTCACTGTCTTTCATATCCACTCCGGCAATCTCAATTCCAGCAATTTCAGAATATGGCCAGATCATGCGCAAGCCGAGTTGATTAACCTACAGGCCTACAGCGTTTCTGCAGAGCAACTGATATCAAAAGTAAATTAAACAAGGCCAAACCCATATTATGTAGCAATTTTCGCATAATGATAGAAAAATGACAGTTAAAATTCATAAATATAACTGAATCCATGTAACATTGCTAAGAATGTATATTAATTATCACAGATAAACTTCAGAAACAATATCTCTAGTTATGACTATTCTGTACTCCCATGTTCCTTATTATAAACCCTATATTGATACGTTCAACTTCTAGAGTAGTTTTAGAGCTGCAAACATAATCAAAGCAAATATCGTAGCCGGAGTTCATACGCGGTTGTCGTATGTTCGGATTACAGCTCGCGGTGCGGGAAGGACCACAATTGAATTTTGTGGATACAGCTCACTTTGATCACTGCATGCAATCAGGCGGGGTCCCGTATGTCAGCTCTTCGACAAGAGCCGCAGACTTAATGACATTAATTAGCTGGATCAGGTTATTACAAAATACTGTAATAGACTGTCGAGCGGCTAGTGGATCGCCCAGTATCACATGATGTTTATGATTATATTCTACATGATAAAATACAAAAGGTAGAGCTACCAGTATATGTGACGCAATTGTATAAATCCATGATTCACATCACAATAGAGGTATGATAATGCTAACCACGTTGCCATCAACACACTACCGAACGTCCAATAATATAACGAACGACGAGTTTGCTTATCTACTATCTTCTCCTTTTGAATTTAAAGCCACAAATATCGCAAAACAAAATGCAGCGCTGCAGTTCCTTTGTGCCATGCTCGGATGCCGTATCCACACGTTGCTCTAACTTACTACGCCAAGTCGTTCTCATAGCTTCACTTGAAAAAAAAATCCATGCACTTAGCGCTGAAATAAGCGCGGCTTTCGACCGCATTCACTTTTAGCGGTGCAGTTTTTCTCCTTTTATACTCTCCACACCATTCTCCCTTCAGCTTTCCCATCTCTCTCCGTCTCGCCTTCTTTACTCAGTTCGCTTTAAACGTTCGTGACACAAAGCAATATGTGAGTTAACTTCACTGTAACGGTTCTTGTTTGAGTTGCGATTTAATGCCTCCTTAAACTGAGATGGTTTACGGGTTAACCCGGCTGAAAGGGATAAAAGTATCCGGTGTTGTTTACTTTTTGGATAAACGTCGGTTCAATAAAAACTTTAGATCCTTTAAAGGCAATAGGTAGCGTTTCGAAAAGTACTCCCATCTACAAGTTGCTTCTCAGGGCTAAATCGTTTCATGCTCCATGAGAGGATGAAACAAAAAAATTGAGAAGGGTTGTGCCGGTGTCGAATGTTTAGGGCTTATAAAAAGTAAGTTGTTTTCGATTGATTCGGAGTACCAAAATTGAGGTCAGAGTACACTCTAAACCAAACATTTACCGGGTAAAACGAATTGAAAATTCTTACCAATGCTGTTTTGTGTACGTTGTGCTAGGTACACACTACTCGTAGTCTAACTAAGGCTTACGTACTCTGTGTTTGCAAAACGTATCCCCCAAAATTCGCATCGCATGATTTTTACATTTCTGCTTGCTTGCTACAATATAAAATATTGCGTGACTTATATTGCTTCATATGAGTGTTATGTTATGATGGTTTCTGGATCTATATACCTAGATTCAACGAAATTAATAAACATATAAATTTACAGCTAATCAATAATTGCCACCAACAAGCCAACGAAGTTTTGCGGGCAACTTGTCCAATTTACATGGAGGAGGTGACGATATCAGCCGAAGAAAGTTGGCGACAACTTTTATCAGATGAGTACCCCACTCCCCCTCTTGTCTTTCCTTGCAGATGACGGGTTGGCCACAAACTTGTTTAGAACTCCAAAATATAGTAAGTTTCGTGATGCATACCGAAGTTACTTTAACGGTTAGTTAGTTTTGTATGAACAATAAAACCGTACCTTTTCCCATAGAGGATGGCAGAGGCAAAGTTGTGCCCACGTTCAGCCAGTTATTGAATACTCAGATTTTATGTGACGCGGGCTAGCTATATACAAATTGTATATTCGCCGTAGATTGTCAAAACCTTTACTAAAGACGAGCGAATGGCGACAGAACTCGGCGCGAGTAGGTATTTACCAAAATACAAGCTATCTCAGAGCTATAAGAGCGCAATTGCCTAAATTTTCGGCTGAATTATGCTATTGGGCGGTAACGTTTTTCTACCCCTAAACCTATATGGAATAAGACAAATTTGGTCTCATACGTTTCCACACATCATAAACGATGCTTGTAGTTTTTCTTTTTTTTTGAAAATCTGGCTTGATTGGTTAAAAATAAATAAAATGCTGGAGGGTTTTTTTTGGTCAAAAAAGTGAATGTTTAGGTACTTATATTTACTAAAATACAAAATATTTCAAAAAAAAACAAAACGCATGAGCATAGTTTTTCATAGTATCTCAAACATGTGAAAAAATTGTGTAAATCGGACAAGGTTTAAGGGGTGAAAAAGGTTACCGATTATTGTATGGAAGCTCGCGCCCACACGATTCTCTTAATAAACTGTGGCGTGAGGTTATAAACTATCGATAAATTGTACACGAGACCAAAATATATGTTTTTTTTGTTCTTACATGTCATCCTAACAAGAAAAATAGAGGGGGATACGCTTCGCTCACGTCATTAGCCTTCACCTACCCTGACCCACCACTTTTCCCTTGTGTTTTGCTTGCAATTCAAGTTTTAACCAGTTTACAATTTCACGAATATAAAGTAACGAATACTTTATATTGTAAGCAGTATGGTACAGGTCAAAATTTCATGAGTTTGTAAACTAACGGTGTTCACAATGTTACGGTGACATATATAGGTTGGGCCATTTCGACGGGTCAGTAGGGCGAAATCGGAATCTATAAGGAAGTTTTTGTTGTAAGGAACCATGACATCAATTTTGATGAAACATAAAACTGCGATTTTACAAAAAGCTATAATCTCTTATAGTTTCCGATTACACCCTACTGGCACTTCAAAAGTGGCCACCCTCTATATTAAGAGTTCATATTCGTACGAATACGTTATATTTGTATAATGTAATCCCAGAATTAAATATTTACATCTCTTCTACCCCGTCTCTCCCAACTTTTCAGCCGAGAGAAGCTAAAACCTGGCACCAGAGGATCCAGGATTAGCCGGCGTCTATACCCTTACTTAATACTTGAAGAGATTTAAAGTGATTTAACCGTTCGATCGGAAAATTGGAATGCCACACAGATAATTACCTGACACTCACAGGAAAGGAAGTCTCTCAGAAAGGAGATTCAAATAAGCGTACGGCGAGCTAGTGAGGCGCGGAGATTTGGTGCAATGACTCGGCCTACCTCGGGTCTCGGGACCTGACCCCGTTTACCAGATTGGTATCCCGATTCGCCCCGCTATCTGCGGCGGCGATCAAGTAGAACCGGATAACAGTCAATTGAATTTCGGTTTCGTTCACTGAAGTGTTTGTGATTGAATAGAAACCATGAGCCTTAAAACAGACGCGGAGAGTCCTTATCGTTTGATGGCGTAACATAAAATAGCCATTGACTTTGACATACCGAATCTTATTGGAATTTATGTTATTGTGAGAAGGTCGTAAAATTACTGCACGAGTACGCCTTACGGTGATTAGAGTTGCAATGTTTTTTTTTAAATTATATATTGGAATAATTTTAGTTGGTTTTGTACAGAATGCAGAACCAAGTAATTATAACTTTTGAAAATTAATCCATTTTTAGTGTCAGTGTGCTCTCGCCAAGTCTAGTCGGGCACTACCTATTCTAACCGTTTCGTCGGGACTTTCAAACCTTCATCTTTTCAAAGCTTTTACATCTTTATTTCCTTAGATAAGTTTCGCAAGGACTACATGTATGCAAGAGCAATGGAGACCTACTACGCAGTCCGAAGAAGCGCCACTTGGGAGCAAGCCCGTCACACATGTGAATCAGAAGGCACTTCTCTGCTCGTGCCAGGGAGCGTTCCTGAGATAGAAAACATTAAAATATTGCTCTCTAACCTAAAGGCATTCCACAGTGTAGTATATATCGGAATACACAGTCAGTTTTCACCTGGAGATTACGTTACTTTGGAAGGTGAGGCCCACAATTAATTGTGTTGAAGCTTGAACGACTGACTAATCATAACTATAAAAACTCCTGCGGTGCTTTCATGAGACGACCTCTGTGGCGCAGCGATTGTGGCGTGGCTACCATGCATAAAGAAAAAAGAACCGAGTTCTTGGATGTTTATATATGTGTGTGACGTTGCTGTTTCTGGTTCCCACGACACAGGGTATCCAGGGTAGTGTGGAGCCAGAAGCAATGTATCTGCCTGTAATTAAATCTTTATATATTTTTTTGTTTATATAGGATGGTCCACCTACCTTTTTTTGTAGCCTGGTTTGTGTCCTACTGCTGGGCAAAGGCCTCCCCTTTTTTAGACCACTTATTCCAGTTCTGTGCCGCCCCCGCCCAGTCCGGTAGGAACTTATCCAGGTCATCCCGCCATAGACTTCTCGGCCTTCCCCCGCGCCTGTGTTCGTTTTATGGCAAGTTTCGCCCACTTATAGGCATACGGCAAACATACCCAGTCCATTTTAGGCTATCGAACTTTGCGCCTATGCCAGAAATGCCAGTGATGGAGCATAGCTTCGTGTTCGCAACGTGGCCCGACAGTCTAACACCTGATATGCCATTTCAACGATTTTGCGCTTCAGTAACAATGGAAGGTTGCCCTGAATAAGAGCTACCGAATGTTAATTCACCGATATGGATGCTCGAGGTCTCCCGATACGTAACAAACTGACAACCTCATCCTTTTTTTTCAAGTCGGTTAAATTTTGACAGCTAATACATAATGAGATTACTCGCCAGTGGTGCCTACGGTAATACGGCAACCCTCAATGCGATAAGTCGACTCTGTGGACAAAGAAGCTGTCTAAACAGCTTTTGATGCTGAGCAACCAAATCCTTCCTAAACAAATATCAAAAAACATTTCAGGAGTGCCAATTTACGACACTTTTTTGAATCTAATGTGGATGGAGGACCGTCCCGATAACGTCAATAGCTCTGAAAATTGTGTTGTGATGAACAGAGAAGGTTTACTGGATGACGTCAGGTGTGAAGAAATGTACCCATTCTTATGTAAAATCCATATTAATCAGACTGAATACAATGATGATTGTAAAAATCATGATCAGGGTAAGTACGACGAGATGAATGCATAGGAACGTGGTATTGCGGCAGTGCCGTAAAAGGAGTAGAAATTAGAGCTTCAGGTTTACACGATTCAGCGAAATATAGGTAGTAGAATATCATTAGAATGAATAAACATCTAATTCACAGGGTACAAATTAAACAAAAACAAAAAGTGTTACAAGTTCCACAAAGAACCCCTGACTTGGCATGACGCGTACCTCACCTGCGTGTCCGAAGAAGCAAATCTAGCCGTAATCAACAACCCAGAAGAGGCAAACCTGGTAACCAGTTTCCTCGGAGAGTATGTTAACAGCAAAGCTCCTGATCCAGACATTCTTTTCTTGGGGTTCAGTGACCTATTGTACCCTTTTCAGTACAGGACAATTTTTGGTGAGATATGGATGATGTCTTTACTTCCACGCTTACTTATAAGTCTCTCATAAGACACTCTTATTAATAAACAATTTTCACAATACAAGATTATACCGTCGATACAATCAGCAGTTACTTGTTTACAGTAAGTAGCTAATTGAACATTCAAACACCCAATATTTCGCCATGGATCAAAGGGCTGAAATAAAACGTCACCTTTTTAATCAATAAATTGGCAATCCTAAATTTGTAAAACCTATACATCACTCATTCCAATATTGCTGACAACTCTGAAAATTCCATTTGCGAAAAGGCGATTCAGCCACAAAGGAAAAAACTCACTTTTGTTTTTGTTCTCACCAGACGAATCCCTGGAGCAAGTTGGCTATTCCTCGTGGAGTCCAATCAAGGAAGACCCAGCAGAGATGCACTTGAAGCACTGCGGCGCAATATCTAGGAGTGGCTTCCTGAAAATCACATGGTGTGATCGACCAGCCATGTTTCTGTGCCAAAGAAGATCAACAGATGACACCTCGTAGAACATTCATTATAGGTAATAAATTGTGCGGCAGACCAAAATGTGCTAAAATTTTCTATAAACTGATTTCAATGTTTTTTAGAACTATAGGTACTCTATATGTAGATATGACGTTCCGCCAGTGAGATATGGGTATACTATAATATGATTTAGCATAAGTAACACACACGCACCCAAATTAGTCTGCCGATATCACTTAACGTGGATGTCATCGTTGACTACTCTGCAGGGTTTTGAGAGGAAGCGAGCTGTCATCGCCTGTGACTAGATTTGGCAAAATTTGATATACGGTAAATTACAGGCATTATAAAGAATTTAATAGAGCTAAGTGGGGCAAATGAGAGTTCCACTTTCCGACATTAAAACCACGGGGACTGGTTACAATTAAATAGTTACGATTTAAAGGTAAATCCGGAGCTTTTGTAGCGTAACTTTCTTCACAAGACAGAGTTGTTAACGCCGAATTTACAAAACCGGACCGATCAATTAAATTTCACCTTTGAAAATGAAACGATTATACATTTCAGGAAATGAATCCCTTCCTGGGGGCATGTTAGCAAACTGTTCCAAACAACTGTGTTGTTAATACTGTGAGAAAAACTCGAGGGTTTATTATTTAATGCTAGTTTAGATGTTGACCAGTCATTTACCCAAACAGGATCTACTTAGACAATAATTTAACACTTCTACTGCGTGACTGTTACTAGTGTCATAATAAAACAAATATTGATTAAATGCTCTCATAGAATTGTAACAAAGGCCTTCGAGTTAAATGTTATTTGATCGTGTTGTGAGTGTCTCGCCGACACCCGGTGATTGATGTATAGCCAGCGCAGACCCGCCAGCCGCCCTCCATTATACACCTACTAAATAGCGTGGAGCGTTTTAAATAAAATCCACACGTTCAACTAGGAGAATTTATGGGTTGTGCCGTTGTTGGACCGATTCACAATATTGTGCCTGTTCTTTTATTTGTGCAATACCTAATATGACATATATTTATTTTTATCACAAACAAGCGGCCAGATAAATCAGTTGACCATACTCACTCAAACTGCAGGCGTAATTTATCAGTTCCTAGTTCATCGCAGCTCAGTTTCACTGAAACAGTGATTATTGGAATGACCAATCAAAAACTCAGACTGGTAATTATGAAAAGAGTGGGATTTGTTTGATAACAATTTCTATAATATACAAATACTTTTGGAAATGTTTGAGTGTGACGGTCCCTAGTATTGCATAATTTATTCAAGCGCTTAGTTTGCACAAGCCAGCACACCACATGGGGATGACAATTAATCGATTTGTGAAACAGTAAACTCGTTTATCTGAAAATGAATTCCATGTTTGGATAATCTGAAAATGAATTCCATGGTTGGAGTAATATTTAGGTTTACTGACTAATCCATTACTTTGGTTAAATTATATTGTTTAAGTTTCAATTTTCATCATTTTGGATCTCTGACCTAAAAATGTTTTCATTATCATATGTAGGTATAACATCATACCTGGTGGACATAGTCCTATGTGAAAATTATGTTCGTTTGATATTAAAAGAAAATAATGTATTGCTCTGATCACATTGGTTTCAACGTAGTTGCTCATAATCGATATTTATTCAGACTTAAAAAATGTGAACGCTCCTTGTTATTACAAGCATTACAGTCCGAAAATAACACCGATAAACCCCGCAGGTTACTAATGCGATAAATATACGTACGGCACGGACCGTCGCGATTAAGATAAACCAATAACGCCCCTTTCATACGACATTAGGTACGTTAGTGACGGCACATTTCCTAACAATCTGCAGGCCTCGGCTCACTGGCGTGTGAATCCTAAGATACAGCGCCACCTCATTTCCTTGTCGAGACGGGTTAAGCACAGCTAATAGGGACACAAAACTCTATGCGACTGCTTAATTAAACGCTTCTGGGTGCTGAAGTCGGCTTTAGTTGTGAAGGATGTGAGATTGAATTTTAAAACTATTATATAAATGTGTGTGGAAAGAAGCAATAAAGCTACTTTCCTACATTTGACATCTGTAAGTCTTAGCTTCATAGTAACGTGACCAGGCTAAAAACATTGAACAAAGTTATCATTTAATTCTTCGATTTTAGTCAATCCTTAACGATAAACATTTAAAAAAACGGTGAAGTGCGAGTCGGACTCGTACACGAATGTTTCCGTACTATCGTACAAGAAATAAGTACCTAAAATAGCCAACTATTGTTGACCAGAAAAAGAAATACCTAGAATAAGTATACCTACTTATTCTAGGTAGTAGTACTTAATATTATTGATAATCAGGTACCTAATTAATTTGTGCTAATTTGTTGATTGAATAAAACTAACAAAGGAGGTACCTAAGTGATGTGTACCTTTCGGGAAACTAATTGATGTATTCAAATCCTCACTCCCACAATGCCTGAAGACCAAGGTGTATGTAACCATGTGTCTTGCCCATCCTCACCTATGGAGCCAAAACATGGTCGCTCATAAAGCATAATGTGCATATTATAAAAGTAGCACAAAGAGCGATGGAGCGTTCCATGTTGGGTATCTCTCTCGTTGACCGTGAGCCAAACGTTGAAATTCGACGGAAAACTAAGGTCGCAGATGAAGGCAAATGGATGACGAGATTGAAGTGGAGGTAGGTGGGACACTTGGCTAGACGGGAAGACGGACGGTGGACCAAAGCAGTCACAGACTGGTGGCCACGGGGAGCGACAAGGTCGGTGGGCAGACCACCAACCCGATGGTCCGACGATATCATAAAGTCGTCGGGATCCCAATGGGTGCGATTAGCGCAGGACCCGGGAGATTGGGGCTTTAGGAGGAGGCCTATGCGGGTCGATGTGGGCTGAATATGAAGGTCAAAGTCAAAGTGAACATTTCTTTATTACTGTAAATATTAACATATACTTAGCAAACGTCATGTTTTGCCTCTTCTCTACATTGTACCACTGTGGGAGAGGAAGGGAGTAGAAAATCCCACAGATTGACTTTTAGATCTCTTTTAAAAATTGCTTATTATTTATTATGATTAATAAGCAGGAATAAATAATTACAACATTATTAACAGCAAGGTCTGTGTTGAGCTAGATTAATCCCATACTATCCCGTCATTTAAGTAATCTTGAACATTGTAATATCTCTTTTTCGACAAAGTCGCTTTAAATGCTTTTTAAATTGCTCAGATGACAATTTAAAATTTTCCAGAGATAGGTTATTGTAGTAGAGAAAGCACTATAAGCAAGCGTATAAACCGGGGCGCAACTAGTCTGTGATTATTGTTAGGTAAGTATTACAGCTACCGCTAAGTTTAAAAAAAAAAAAATATAAAATTCTTGCGTACATACAATATATTTCAAAAATAAATTGTCTAGCTACAGTTAGCATGTCAATTTCTTTCAAAATCTCTCTTAAGGACTCTGTTCGTTTTAAATTACAAATTGCTCGAATAGCTCTTTTCTGTAAAATAAAAATAGTTTGAATATTCGCGGCTTTCCCCCACAATAAGATACCATAGGAAATGACACTATGAAAGTCAAATATACTAGCCTAGATGTAGCCACATCCGTGTTTTGTCTGATATTCCTAACAGCTTAAGCCGCAGAACTTAATTTACCAGCTAATTTTACTATGTGGGGTCCCCACTGCGATTTGTTATCTGTGGTTATTCCAAGAAACTTTGTATCATTTACTAAGTTGCTGTCTGGTAGATTATACTGATCTCAACTTGCCTGACATTTGGAAGTGAGGATTTGATACAATTGGTTTTACCAGCCTTTAAAAATAAATCATTAACTGTTAACTGATTCAAGATAAAAGACAATACACCATTAACATCATCAAAATTTTTTTTTTTGTCTTTCAATTTTGAAGACCAGTATAGCAATCAGCAAATAACACTATGTCAGTCAATTTCTCCACCATTAAAGGCAGATCGTTAATATATACCAGGAATAAGAAAGGGCCTAATATGGAACCTTGTGGAACGCCAATTTTTACACCCGATCCATCAGATTAAACGCCGTTGAATTCTGTCTTTTGAATTATATTGCTTAAGTATGATCTTAGTAGATACAACGCTTTATTTCTAACTCTGTAATGATTTAATTTCATTAGTAGCGTATTACGATCAACACAATCAAATGCCTTCGACAGATCGCAAAAACTCCGATAGCATCCTGTGCAGTCTCCCATGTAGAATAAATATGAGATATAAGAGTAATACCTGCATCCGTAGTCGATTGATCCCTATTGAAACGGTTTTGTTAGGCGTGGAGTTGTTTTGAGCGGTTGAAGTTCCCGAATTTGATTGAGTATAATCTTTTCAAATATTTTACTTAGTGATGGAAGAACAGATATTGGTCTGAAATTTGAAGGATCACTCTTGTCTCCCAACTTGTACAGAGGTATCAGTTTACTGTGTTTCATGAGGTCTGGGAAAGCTCCATCGTCAACAAATTTATTGAATATATAAGCTAGGTGTGAGGTATAACTAGAACAACTGAACCAATGACTTTGACTGATATAACCCACAGGTCTTCAGTATTTTTTTAAATTAAGCAATCCAAACGGTTTGACAATGTCCTGGATCCCCAGGACATTGTCAAACCTTCATCCACCTTGTATATCCATACATGATGAAATTTTTAATATATGTCACCGTAAGATTGTCAAAACCTTTAGTAGATAAACTGACGTTTTTTTTCTCGTTAGATGGTCAACTATCGACACATAGTAAACTGTAGCATACT
The DNA here is from genome assembly GCA_949825045.1 of Argyresthia goedartella. Classification (NCBI taxonomy): domain Eukaryota; kingdom Metazoa; phylum Arthropoda; class Insecta; order Lepidoptera; family Argyresthiidae; genus Argyresthia; species Argyresthia goedartella. The sequence continues at coordinate 23,437,014 of OX463810.1, forward strand.
GCTTACTATATGACGCGTTAGTTGATAAACTAACGGTTAAACCGTTAAATAGTAAACTTGTTTAAACTTGAATTGCAAACGAAATACCAGGGCAAGCACTGCGGTGGCTTAGGCGAAGACTAGAGGGGGCGAGCGCCGTGAAGCCCCCAAATAGTCTTCGTGTTAGGTTTACACGTAACAACAAAAGGAACGTTAATTTTCTAAACCCTGTCGGTCTGGTTAACTATCTGTAGATAGTTGATCAACTAACGGTTTTGACTATCTTACGGTGAAATAAACATTACTGACGCTAGTGTTGCTTTCTAGGGTTCCGTATCCGAAGGGTGCCAAACGGGACCATATTACTAAGCCTCCGCTGCCCGTCTGTCTATCCGTCCATCCGTCCGTCCGTCACAGGGCTCTATCGGATCAACCGAAATAGAGAGAGCTGAAATTTTCACTGAGGGTGTATTTCTATTGCCGCTATAACAACAAATAATGAAACATACCGGTTTTTTTAAATAAAAAGAAGTACCCATACAATAAATTATTGGTATCACAGTTTTCAGAGCTATTTTGTTTTATTTGTTTATTGGTGAAAATTGGACCCTCCCGATGTTATCGGAAAAGATTTTTAAGGTAATGAGTGTTTTGCTCAGTTATTTCTCAATATACGATTAATAAATTCTCATTCGAATTATAATAAGTTATATTAAGTTTTTTATCATATTTGTTTTTATTTCTGTAAATAAGTTACTCAATTTCTATCACTTCCGGTTTCAATGAGCAAAGAGTTTCGTTAACCTGAGTACATAGTTTAATACTTACATACTACCCACAAAACTATTTTTCAATATTCCGATGTCCGGTCTTGAATATATCTGCCTACCTAGTATTTATTATTTTATCATTAAACATCAAAAAGATTTACGTTTTACGTTTGTCCGTGTGTGTGTGTATTTATAGAACCCTTCGTGTGCGGGTCCGACGTCCTACTCGCACTTGACCGGTTTTGTTAATAAAGTCTCTGCTTCATATGGAGATGAATTTAGATACTCTGTTGTGAGTAAGGGTACATTGGTGAAGAATATTTCGAAAGCTCGAGCAACCTCAGCGTTGGATTTAACTACATCATCACCTATCTTTAGGCAGAAATCATTGTCCCATAGTATGACCAATTTCATGGTTTATTATTTACCAAACTGTCTTCATTCTATTATTTGAATTTTGTATTTTTCTATTAATATGTAAAGTTTTTGCAGTTCTACAAACCAACTTGAAAGTTTTGAAATATTTTTTAACATAGTCATGAAATTTTCTATCAAAGTTTTTTGTTCGTAAAAGTCATACAAGATAAATCTACTTTCGCGAATTCCAAATATTGTCCGGCCATTAAATTTAGATTTACCGTTTCAGTCCCTGACTTTCTTTAATTTAAAAACTTTATTGAATTCTGTTTGAATAATGTTGAAGAAGTCTGAGTAGATTTTGTTTGAGTTCTGTTCATTAAAATCCGGTACTGGCAAATGTAGATCTAAGTTTTACGTACAAGTCTCTAGTCTATGGAATGTAATAGGCCTACAAAATAATGAATCAGTCCTATCCTTACTAGCAATCGGAAATGAAACTTTTTGACCGCTGTGATCGGAGGGTCAGCACTTAATTACATTTTTACTTGTGAAACGTCACAAAAAACTTTATCTAAGCAAGTTTGGCTGGTAAGTGTAATTATAGTCGGCTCTAAAAATATATGACATAAATTAATTAATTTTAATAAAGTTATTAATCGTTGTTTCATTGTTGTATCTACAAGCAAATCTACATTAAGATCGACACAAACAAAAACCTTTTTTCTGTTATTACAAATTTTATTGAGGGCTTCCTCGATAATTTTCTCAAATGTTTCGAAATCCCTCTGAGGTCTATAGACACAAACAATAATATGGCTATCTAACTTTACACGGGATACCTCTATTTGTCTTTCAACATTAAGTACAAGAATATCTTTTCATTCACCCTAATATTATTTTTACTACGATTAAAGAACCACCTCTATCAGCAGTCTTTATATTGTAACAACTGACAATTTTGTAATTATTTTATGTTGAAAAACATCATATTTTCCTTTAGCCAGTGTTTTGTAATTCAAATAACATCGATATCAGTTTTTTTTTAATAAATCTAATAGTTCTTTGATAGGTAGTTTGATAGTATGTTTTAGGTCCTTAGGTCCTTACTGAGGTACTTACTTACACCTATACTAGTAGATAAACTACATAATGATATTACCATTACAATGATATACCATTACTTTTGATACTTATGATAAAAGAAAAAATGCAAATTGGAACTAAGTAGTTAGGTAGGTATTTACGTGAATAATTTCGCCTATGCAAAATCCTTTATAATTTTATTTTAATTCGTAATTATTTATTTATACGAATAGGAAAGGCGCAAAGAACATAATTTAAGACGGCGCGGAGGCCGGAATAGAATTCGATTAAAAAAAACTGAAGAAATATCGATGCGGCCAGGTTTCCAAACATCGGAAATGGGTTGTTCGTTCTATTCGAAATTTTAATTTTGCTCTCTGTCTTAGGAGGCAAAATCAAACAATGATTGGCACCCTTCGGGTACAGAACCATAATAATATTCGCCTTCGGGGCCTGCACATGTTGTACGAGGTCATACACTGCACGGCACTGAATCCACTCTTCACCTTGTCCGTCGCAAATATTCAGGTCGTGTATACTTTTAAGCATGAATATCAAAAAACCGGTCAAGTGCGAGTCTAAATCGCGCACGAAGGGTTCCGTACCACCGTTCAATGGAAGCGATGGTGTGGAGTGAATAGTTTGGATTTTACACAGCAAAATATTGTTTACAAAGTTATTGGTGCGGTTACTTTCACACTCCATGTACGTAACCAGGTGCATCCATAAGTTTGTATATAGTATTGAAAGAATTGTTGTATGGGAGCCCCCTTAAATATTTCTTTTATCCTGTTTTTTAGTATTTGTTGTTATAGCGGCAACATAAATACATAATCTGTGAAAATTTCAACTCTCTAGCTAGCTAGGTTCTTGAGATACAGCCTGGTGACAGACGGACGGACGGACGGACGGACGGACGGGCGGACGGACGGACGGACGGACGGACAGCGGAGTCTTAGTAATAGGTAACGTAAAAAAAAAAAAACGTAACGCGATCTAATGGATCTGTTGGTAAAATTTAATTAGTTATCACAAGAGTTCCGCATTGCACCACGAAAATTATACTAGTCTTAGTCTTTCTAAAATATAAGTAGTTGAGGGGGCCAATATACCTGCAGGGGCCACATTACGACATATTCCTCTGTCGTGTGCCCTACGTTACAAGGTTACGTTGTTGTATCTCGATTAAGTGTTCAATGTGACTTGTAACAACAGCGTTAAATAGGTATACTCATAGTTAAATCAAGTAAATATATAAGGCTAGTATTTAATGGCACATCAAAAATACTGATTTGCACAGCAAAAAAGGATCAACAAAAACACTTTTTATGTTTTAAATATTTTATGTGTACTTAGGTTTATGTTTTAAGTATTTATTGTTGTTCTTTTACATGTTCATGTTCAACCTAACACGAATGATAAAGGGGGCTTTAATTCGCTCACCACTTTTACCGTTCACCTAAGCTACCGCAGCATTCAGCCCTGATATTTGCTGTGCAAATCAGTATTTTTGCTGTGCCGTTTGATATTGCCCAATATATAATATCGAGACAGATGACAATCGAAAACTAATCACTTGTTGATCGGCACCCTTGCTTTCGCATTTTTGTGTGATATATATTTTTTTAAACCCTAACTGTATTTGGAAGTACGAGTAAAAATTAAGACTGAGACCGATGACGATCGCAAAGCTTGATTATTTGTTTGTCGGCACCCTCAGTTGCTCTAACGCCGACTGCATTTAACGTGCATTGCTCATGATATCGCAAAAGATCATACACAACTTAACCCAACCAAACATGCAGCTGCAATGTCAGAAGCCATCCTGTTTGTACGAATTTAGGACACACGTATGTCCATGTAAATTTCGAGGAGTGGCAGTAAATTTTCATTGCTGCTCTCGGACTGCATATGACAATAAAACTACATATCGATTCTGATCACAGTCGCTCCAATATTCAGATGCGAGACGACACCTGGGACTTGCCCGCCTTCAAACATGTTTATTATATTGCAATGCAATGTTGTAAATGGGAGCACGCACGATGCGGTCTATGTACTGATGATTTATTATTACGGAGCTCCTATCGAATGTTCATAAATTTAGAAACGGGGCCTAACATGGTTTTGCGTCGCCCGTTCCAGGTAGAGACTTGATCAATTCCTGTTCTATGAAATAAAACAAACTGTAGCCGGTTTTTATGTCGAAACCCGGTAAGGGCAAATGTTTATATGGTGAGCATGAATATTTGTTTCTTAGTCTTGGATGTTACACATAACACAAGCCTTATTGAGCTTACTATGGGCCCAGTTTGATTTTTGTAGGATGGTCCGCTGATATTTTGAATAAAACATTCATTAGAAATACTAAGTGACAAAAGTAATTTCAATCTTACAGAAGTTCTTTCTCTTCCGTTTTATAGGTACTTCATCGAAAAACTTAAACAAATATACAATAATATCAAAGGAATCCATAATGCAGTCCTCTAAATCGAGATACCTAAATAAAAAGGTGAAACCGCTCCGAGCCTGCACTTACAGTAATGGTTCCTAAACTGGACCAACTATTTGTGTAACCACAACGCTATTCTTCAAATTTTTCGCAATCGATACATTAACAATGCATGTGATCTGATGGCCGGATCGAGTATTGTTTTCTCTTCCAGGCAGGTTCTATACAGGGTGATGTGCTACTGATTGTGACCTTTTTGCCAAAGAAACTGGAGAGATATCAGAAATATTATTTGTGGAGTTGTGAGTGGCGGCCTTGATATTGGCGAAATTGTTTTCAGTATCTTAATTTCTATAAACTTATCGAGATTATTTGGTTTTGCTAGGTAAGGTTCCTAAAAGTTTCATGTTGACCAATTATATCAAGGATGCCCTATCATGTGGTGGGACCGATATAAAGTGAGCTAGAAATATTTGCGGGAGTTTAAAATTTGGTGATTTTATAGGTGTCGATGTGCTCTTGATTTTGGACTTTGCCACACCGTATTTTTGCCATTCGAAAAATGAAAAAAATAATGCAAGGTTTAAAGGTTATTCGGCAAAACTAGAATTAGAAATGTTTTTAGAAAGCAAAAAGATATAATTTGTATGACAGAACACTGGCTTGAAGAGTGTACAATGCAGTTCAGTATACCAAATTATAAAGTGATCAGCTGTTTCAATAGAACGACTAAAACTAGAGGTTCCTTAATTTTAGTAAAATATAAAAGTCCTGGGGCGGTTTATTTTTATTTTATTTTAATTTTTTATTGTGTTCAGTAAAAGATGGTTTTAAGTGTAAAGAACGAAAGGAAACTTAGTCTTTCTAGTGAAATGAATGCTGAAGTCTCGTGTCATGAGATGGAAAAATATACAATTGTTAGTGTGTATAGGCGGGGCGAAGGAGACTGTGAAGTTTTTGAGACAGTGATGGAACAAGTTCTTCAACTTGCATTCTGAAACAAGTCCAAACGCATCATAGTTTGTGGCGACTTTAACGTAAAGTTACTAGATACCAGAAACCGCTCTATTCGTACTAGGACCCTAGCAGTATTTAAGTCTTACAATATGTTCAATGTCTTTCTGGAGCCTACACGAATAAGGGCTACCTCCTCTACTTGTCTAGATAACGTATTTTATTAATGTTATATTTACGATAAACAAATAGTTGAAGCATTAAGTTCATACCCATACTGGTAAGATTGTAGTATTTGAAGAAAGTAATGCTATAAAGCTCGTTAAAGTATTGTGTAGACCAGTAGACTTTGAAGAAAATGGAAAAATTTCGTAGTGGACTGGTGTCAAGTCTACCGTTAATATCTTATTGTAAATATCCAAACACATTATATTCCAGCTTCTTCAAATCTGTAACAGCGGAATTTGAAAAGGATTTCAATCTGACTTAAGTGAAAACGGACAAAAAATCAAAATTCTCTGAATGGGCAACAGAGGATTTAAGATAGAGTAGATCATGAATTGAATGAGCAAAATCCTATGATCACAGTCCTGAGTTTGACATCATTGTCAAAAATTATTCAAAAAATTTTAGGAAAGACTGCCACAAAGCCAAGTGCCTATACCTAAACAATAAAATCAAAGCTTCTGGCGACAAAATTATAACTACATGGAACATTATCAAAAAAGAGACAGGCAAGGTTAGCTCTAGTGAATCTAGTTTAAATTTAAATATCATCAAACGAGGACGTTGCTAACGCATTTGAAAATTTCTTCAGTACCATACCCCTAATAACAACAGAGGCACTACCATCCTCTTTTGAATAATAATAATACCTTGGACACCTTTTACACACATTGATCTAGCCCCAAACTAGGATTCCCTGTATCTTGGGTACTAGACAACGATATATATACTTATATAGAGAAATATTATACTTAGATAGATAAACAACCATGACTAGGGTACAAACATTCGTTCTCATCAAACAAACATTTGCCCCCACCGGGACTCGAACCCGGGACCCTTGGTTTCGTAGGCAGCGTCACTACCGACTCGGCCATTCGGGTCGTCAAAAGTCTTGAGATTACTTAATTGAAAACCAATAGGCTCTATAACTATATTTAAAACATTTGAACTTCTTAAAATGAAAAAGACTGAAGATTAATGGGGCATGTCGGTTAACGTGGTTAAATCAGTAAGTGATGTGATGTATGGATCAATTAAATTCAATACTCGTATAGTAAATGGTATTTTTCCTGACCTCATGAAAATGAGCAGATTAATACCACTTTTCAAATCCGGTAGTAAGGAAGACCCTGCTAACTTCAGACCTGTATCTGTATTGCCAGTGTTGATCAAGGTGTTTGAAAAGGTAATATTGAGTCAACTACTCTCTCACTTCAATGCATCTGGGCTACTCCACTAAAAACAGTTCAGATTCACTAAAGGCAGATCAACAACAGACGCCGGAGTAGCGCTAGTAGAACACATTTATAGTGCATGGGAAGGATCACAGGTTGCGGTTGGTATTTTCTGTGATATTTCCAAAGCCTTTGACTGTGTGGACCATCAAACTATGGTATCAAAGATAATGCGTTAAAATTAATGGAATCTTATCTTATGTAAAGATTACTAAAAGTAGATATTAACCGATGTAAGTCCACTATATACACAAGGAGAAGGGCGTAGAAATGCCCACAGATTGTTTTTTAGATCTCTTTTAAAAAGTGGTTGTGCTTAACCATTGCAAATAATACAATATTAATTATTATAATTAATAAGCAGGAATCAATAATTACAAAAATTATTAGCAGCAAGGTCTATGTTGAGCCAGATTTACCCCATACAGTCCCGTCATTTAAGTAATCTTGAACATTTTTTTATCCTTTTTTTGACGAAGTCGCTTTTACATGGTTTTTAAATTGATCAAAAGGCAATTTCAAAATCTCCTCGAAAGAATTGCTAACCTTCGCGAGTCTAAACCGGGGCGCAACTAGTCTGTAATAACTATTTATTAGGCTAACATTAAAATAAACAAAAGCAAAAAAATAATGCCCAATCTTTGCTTTAATACCAGTCCCTTAAGATTGCGTGTCTCTTGTAAAGGGACCCTTCATGTAGTTTGTGGCTGTAGCGGCAATATATATACAAATTGGTGTATGGAACCCTAAAAATGCGCCTAATGCTGCAAAACATAATTTATCAAAAAAACATTTTTTGATAAATTAGGTTTTGAACTCCCCCTGGCGGTGTAGGTCATCTTCCGTAATTGACAGCCCAAGTCATGCACAATTTTACCGATGTGATACACATGATGCACGCTTTAACCTACATGGCATAAAGTGCCAAAGCTTTTCGTTCATCTGAGTGAAGTGCCATCTCTTGACATGTGACAGAATCTTAACAAACAAGCCAAGGTTTTCTTGGCCTGTAGCAACAGGCTATAAATGGTTTTTTCACACCTTTCATTCGAAAAAAAAGTTTTGCTCCACGACGAGAGGGAGCAAAATGCAATTTTTCTTTTTATGCTACTTTCTTAATCTATTCATTGGCATGTCGCATTTACGCAATGTGGCAATTGAACACAGATCTTTATAAAATAATTGATTGTAATTTCATCGTAATCGATTAAAATAAACATGTTTCAAGTTTTAACTTTAACAACGTTATATGAAAATTTACGAATTTTTCGTAATATTTAAAAAAAACACACAATAGATTGTATGTTATACTGAAATCAAAACTATCGATAACTGGTAAGTGTGATATAATGAATATTGATATGCTATACCATTGCAATATTCGATTCGATTCTTTTTACACATTGGTAAAAGTAGCACAGGAATATTTAATCTGTGGTGAACTTTCCCTTATCCTTCGCAATCCGCCATTATAAAAAAGGTTTTGTTTTCGTTGTTCGATTACTGTAAAAGTGGCGAAAATATAATTCATAGTTATTTCATTATTTTCAGAGCATTTTATTTAAATTTTCCTCAAAGTCGGTGTGAAAAGTTGTATGTGTCACTCAGGAGCAAATTATTTTGGTAATTTCGGGCGTTAACGCTTGAACCTTTCGTTACGCTCAGGATTCTAGCTTAGAATCCCTCGCTACGCTCAGGAGAATCCTGAATCATTCGCTTCACTCTGGATTCAATGTACCGACCTCGTCGTAAATACATCAGTTTGCTCCCTTGACAAACAAGTAACTATTGTTGTCCTAGCTAACTATTCGTTGTTTTGCGACCCCATTAAAGACCATCTTTCGCCACATTTCCGGGTAGTGGAGTGAAAAGTAGATTTTACCTTATTATAATAGTTGTGATATGAATTCTCTGCTTGATGTAAGTAAGTTTGTTAGTCATGCAGTGCCCTAATAGGGTTCATTGTCAGGACCACAATGAAGCAATAAAAGTTTTGAACTGTATATATATTCGAAAAGAGCACATAAAAACTAGAAAATCACCACTTTTCAAAACTTCCGGATAACCTTCCAGGCAGAACAACCAAATGACTGTTGTAGGTAGCCGGGATAAATTTTATCAAAGATAACCCTGTATGTCAGAGATTTATTCTTGTGACGCGAACTTTTTTTAATTTTAGAGCATGTTTGTCGAACCTCATTGTGGAAACTAAAGATTCTTGAGCACTCACACGATCCAAATTCTTCAGAACACCGGGGAACACTAAGATCTTTTGCTACTTTTTAGGTTTCCGTACCCGAAGGAGTGCAAACAGGACCCTATTACTGAGCCCCCGCTATCCGTCCGTCCGTCCGTCTGTCACCAGGCTGTATCTCATGAACTGTGATAGTTAGGCGGATGAAATTGTCACAGATGATGTATTTCTGTTGCCACTATAACAACAAATACTAAAAAAACAGATATTAATAAATATTTATGGGGGCTCCCGTGCAACAATTCTTTCAATACCACATACAAACTTATGATGAATGCACCTGGTTACGTACACGGAGTGTGAAAGTAGCCGCACCAATAACTTTGTAAAAACAACATTTTGCTATGTAAAATCCAAACTATTCACTACACACCATCCTTGCTGCGCGAGTTAGACTCGAACTTGACCGGTTTTTACTTTTTACTGACTTCAAATATTAGCGTGGAAAATTAACAAATCATGTGCAAACTTAACTGACTTAACTGACACGTGTCCTGCGATGAGATAGCACTTTGTGCTCATACTTTAGATATAAATAGGTTTTATTTGTTTGAGGGCCAGCCATAATTTATCCTTTTCTTATCGAAAAGATAAAGAATATCAATTTTCCAAGAAGCGGAGAGCAGCATCGCTAAGTGTTTAAGGGACTGGAATTGACAAGGTTTTGTAGTTTTAATGTCCTTCCAGATTATACATTCGGGGCACGCCCATTCCTTGTGAAATCCTCCCGCCCGTTCCCCGTTCCATTAGGCTTGGGCCAAATAAGTTGTGAAATAACGGAAAATATTGTTGTATAGATAGAGCTAAACTGTCTCTATCGCATTGTTTTAATAAAATTATAGTAGGACAACTCTTACCTCCTTTATTGGAGTAATTTCTTTCTTTCTTTTCTGTCTTAATTTCATAAAATGAAAAAAATACATGATATTGGTATTTACTTTACATATTACAGGAAATTATATGGTTCAACTAGGGGGACGCAATTACAATTTGAAAAATCTTTTTTTATTTCCTGATTTGCCCCCTATCAGAAAATTTAAATCTGTTTTTCAAACTGTATCGTGTGACTTGTCTGGGGCTTGTTGCGAGTTTCTCCAGTTTTTTTTCGCCGAATGAATCCTAAAATTTTGAAATTTTTTGCGATAAATGTCTAATACTTAGATATTACCACAAAACTATAGAGTAATGTATGGTTCAAATAGGAGGGGCACAATTAAGGACAAACAAGTATTTCGTGCAGGGTATGGAACCCTTCGTGCGTGAGTCCGACTAGCACTTGGCCAGTTTTTTAGAGGTAAGCTAGCTTTGGTACGTTAAAAATGCAAAGAAATCTGAAAATTTCGCGAACAAACAATTGAAATACGCATAACAAGTGTCATTTGAAGGTGCAATGACAGACACGCCAAAACGCTTTGCATTTCATTAGAATCCCAGCTCAAACAGGAATTTCATCAAACATTTCCTAGGAATTTCGCTTATCTTAAATTATACTGTTGTAGTTGCGTTTCCTCGCGAGATCATTCGTCTCCGGCGCAATTCGTCTGCGAGCGACGTGAGACATCACAGAGCTAAAACTTACCATATCAACAGTGCAGGCGACGCCAGCATACATTAACCTCTACCACAAGGGATTAAGATATATAACAGCTCTGAACCGTGCCCTCATCAAGTTGGCAGTCCTGTAAAAATGCAAATCTTGTCGAACTGACACCACGCCCTCGCCCCCGTCTGTTGTCGGGGTCCCGAGAGTCTGAAGGATAATTTTTCACGATCCCGAAATGAGAGGGACACACCCCTAAGACTCGTTCACTCTTTCTTTGGTCTAACCCACTTTATTAATTTACATTGAACAACTAAGGTCTATTTTAATCTTACATATAAGAAGCAGAAGCAGACTGGTCTTCTCCCAAAGTGGTCCAATATAGAGCAGAGGCAAAAAATGACGTTTGCTTAGTATATGTAAATATCTACAGTAATAAAGAAATTTGACTTTGATTTTGACTGAGAATCCTGTTAGAATCCTTGGTCTATGTTCTATGGGTCCACCATCTTAGAGACATGTATATTTTTTACCAGTAGTGGGCTTGGTGGAGACTTTTGATATGTGTATTTTCAGCTCTACTATTTTGACTGGAATATTGTATTATGGTGTTATAGAAATGAGAAAAATTGACGGACGCAAAATCACTTAGAGATTTTGCGTCGACGTTATTTCAGTTGTCGACCACCTGATTTCGATACATTTTTGATACGGCTGCAAACTGACCCCCTCCTAAAAGACAAAAATGTTTATTTGTTCATCGTTGTTTGTAATTCGGTTTTTTATTATTTACATTTTTTTACGATTTGTATAGTGAAGCAAAAAAACTGTTTACCAATGTTAACTTAATGTTTCCGCTTGAGTTGTGTATTATGTATGATGTCAAACATGTTGATGGAAAACACCTCTCAAGTCCTAGATTTGTAAAGTCCATAGTTTTCAACTTTATAATAAATATCATCATAACATAACAGCATGCAGAGCTTCATATAACTTTATAAGGCTAAGTTAAGTGTTAATATTCTAAGCTATTAACACATTAGAAGCGAAGTACAGGATACTATCATAAATCAGTTGTGCAAACAGTGTATTAATTACAAATGCAAACAGCGATGTGGTCCAGTGCCGGCGTCTCTATACTACTACTAATGATTTGGAGCACGGCATTAGCAATCTGGTCCGATGCATCACTGAATCTGTTATTTTACCAATAAAATGCAGTCATCAGAATTTTGTATTTATTTCCGTTTTTTATCGATATAAGAATAGTTTACCTACACATCTAACAACTCAGAAGCCGTTTTACTATGTATATTCATTATGATTGGTGTATGATTACTTCTACGTTATAAATCAGGGGCCTAAAAACTCACATGATTCACTTCCAGGTTGTAAACCAGTGTTTTAATTCCATCATCATATTGTGGCTACGTGATTATTCATAGTTTTGCATTTAAACTGAACGTGCCCAAATAAAACTGAGTGAGTACCGACGCGAAAACAATAAACGAACCTTCAATTGTTACGGCCCTTACAAAAGAAGTCTGCTCTGCTGTGGGGAGTGTCGGACCTGATACACTGGCGGCGTAATTGCGTTCACGTGTTTGACTCGAAAGAGCGATACAATAATGAATATATGAGTAGTTTATTTCTACTGTAATGTACAGATAACTAAATTATACACAATGTTTGCAATCAGCAACCATCTATGATGTATAAAATGGTAATTAAATATAAGAAGATATGCCCGACTTCGTACGTGTATTTATGTGTTGGTAACTTTTGTATGTAAATATGTCGTATTTGATTTTAGCTTCAGATACTTTGAAATCTAACTAGTAACTCGCAAGTAAACTACATTCTTCGAAAGGCATGAATTTTATTTAAAATATTGATTCAAGTGGAGCCATTCCTAAAGTATAAGTCTTTAATAAATAAATAAAAAAAAGTATAAGCCATAATCCGAAAGCCATCTTTGGATATCTTTTGCGTTATTTCATACTTAATATTACATTATCATGTTTTATTTTGTTGTTTCTTGTAAGTATTTACAAAAACCTAACCTTACCTATCTATTTGGTGTAAATTTTTACTACGTTCTTATATTTCTTTCAGCAGATTTATTTGAATAATTGTGAATGTTATGCGCATCTCCTATTGATGCAAACATATGTACCACTTTTTTAAAGTTGTTTTATAATGTTTGTGTTTGTATTGTTGATGTGTCTGTCACAATTAAATAAAAAAATTAAAATTTGACAATAAAGTAAAGGGTTGCCAGGGTTGGACAAAATTAAATAAAATGGGATATTATGTCTGTCTCCCTAGATACAGTATTTTACTAGTTAGGGAGACAGGGAACCAATTTGTATTGCGTACTAACCTTTTTGTGAAAAAAGAATGTATTATTGTTATTATTATTTATTATAATTTTCTAAGTCGAACTTGAATATAAATAACTATGTTGACAGTTTGAATTCGTATAAAGATTGTAAAATCCGTTGCCTTGCAGTCCGGTCGGCGGAGACCTTAGGGTCGTATTAGGGTAGTAGCTAGTAAATAATTTGGTTAAGTGAAAAAAAAAACAAGTAGATATTACAATAATTTTTTATCCGGAATTGTAATCAGTTTTATCATCATCATCACTATCATCATCATCATCATCATCAGACAAGTTAATAACAAATTGATAGGATACTAAATCAACTAACTAGATCATTTTCTTTTCTGTTTTGATAACATGGCTTTATTCCATCTTTCTGGTGTAATTTTATTTAATCCTTTAATAAATGATTATTTTACTTCCTCCATCTTAAATGGTTCGTTCTGCCTCGCGACATGCCCCTTCGCCAATGCCCACACGTGCTCAAGAGAAAGACTACCAGATGTCGATGGCAGAGGCTGCGTATCTTCGATGGCACTGACGTCACGTGTCCTTGGAGAGCACAAGGGTTTAGGTTCCGTTTCGTGTACATTAATTAACGTACGTACAGTAACAAACAACAAACTCATCAAGAAAAGCAACAAAAACAAAGAGATAATACAACAAAAAATAACACAAAGAAAAACATAACAGATTTAACACACACAGTAAGCGAGAGGCGCAAAAATTCACGAAACACCTTTAACAGTCCGGGAAGGAAAATCCGAATGCGCATGAAAAACGCGTACAATTACGCATGTACCCGTCTTCGTCCAGTTACAAAATAGCGTCTCTTTTGAAGCTTCATCAGTAAAGCCTCAAAAAAATGGCCAACGATTTTCAATCTTATGGCTTGGTAAAAATCTTTAAAACCTTTTTTGCCATCTCCCGGCACTCTCTCAGTAGGAATGAAGAACTTTACTACCTGCCTCAATCTTACTCGTATCCGGGTAAAGCCTGTGCCCCTCAGTGGAGACATAAATGGGCTAAATTTATTTATTTATTAACTAATGAGGTATGGATGGAGTATAATGGAGTAATGACTTCACTGTGTATTTCTATAGGGCTTATGATTAACCTTAGTTCCGAAAAATTAAAAAGGAGGATCACGAATATATTTAAAAAAAAGATTTTTAGTTAGGAAAATAAATTTGGTGTATTTTTTGCGGACCACGTTTTGTGGAAAACTGCAATTACTAAAGAAGTACTCCAAAAAATCACTTTTAATCTGAAAAAAAATGTAATTTAAGTTTCAAGTTAATAATGTATTAGCGATTTCTTATTACTGGTAATACCGCCTGCCTTGATGATCACTATCCAGTAAAATTAGAACAAAAGGCCTAAAAATCACAGAAGAGGAGAAAACAATTTTTTTTGGTGATAAACCCTTGTCAACCCTGTTCGATATGTGCACTTCATAAAGACTCACACTGTATATGTTAAATATGGAAGTTGAGGGAAAGTTGGATTCATTACGACATATTCCCTTGAGAAATCTGTCGGGCTATGAATCAGTTTTACATTGTATTGACAACGCAATCCGTAATACGCGGCCGGGGGAGGCGTACTGTGGCAAAGTAAAATCGGTCCTTTCAAAACATTTTACCCCGCCAGGTGGGATGAAAAATAAACCTCTAGTGCACTCAACATGAAGGCACGAAAGGAAAGCATGCCTAATAGAGAAATCCCCAAGAGAGGCTGCACTATTTGCTGAGAATATTTAGATCTATTTACACGAAGTTTTTCTTCTTTTTAGAGTTCCCTACCAAAGAAAAACAGAAGGCTGGTGTTTCCGTCCTTTTGCGTGTAAGAGTAAATTAAACGAACGAATTCAGGACCGAATATGTTGATATCTGGCACAATAATGTATGTTTGTGACCCAAACACGAACGTGATATATAAACAAACAAGTTTTGAATTTGGACGGCACTTTATGCAACTTTTTAGCAGAGTCCTATGATAATTATGTTTTGTGTACAGCCGATCGAACGAAATGTACTTTATTTGTTTGGTAGAGTGTGCATTCGGCGATTGTACTGATTAGATTCCATGTCGGTTTCAGATGAGGCTTAAGTTTTATCATCATGTTAGTCAGGTGCGTCCTAGTCTTTATTCTAACTCTAGGAGTCTAGCATAAACGTACCTAAGTTGACTTAAGAAAGTGGCTTCTCGGTGGCTACTGCACTAGATCTGTTTATTCTGTAATACTCTTAAGTACTACCTTCAGCGTCGAGGGTGAACGTAGTAAGATGCGTGATAAATAAATAAATATAGCGCGCTAATCTTATAGTGAACAACAGTACACGTTTTTTATTTATTTAACAATCCTATCGAACTAAGATTTGCTGGTACAGATATTTTGTTAGAAATAAGCTTGCCTCAGGGACAACGTTTTTTTATCGACAGATTTTCATTCAATTATTTGTATTTTTGTATCTTAATTTTTACAACTTGCTCCGGGTATTTGCTGAACGTAGCTTTGGGATATTTTTGTGTTTTTGCATTTAGACATTTTGTAAAGCCGTTTAGTAAAACCGTATGCAAGACAATCTAGCGTAATGCTACTATATGTAGTTTCCGAACTATACTGCCCTGAATTGATTACGTTTCGCAAACGTCAACGCATAGAAAATATTGCCGACGGATAATTGAATATCTACGTAGGGATACGATACGCTTCGGACGTAGAGTACAGTGAAATAAGTGAGTATAGATAGAGAATACAGACACTTTTATTCTAAGTATTAATATGGTATTAATCATTTCACGCAGCATCATTGCAGATTATACAAGATAGTGCAGTCTGCATCAAATATATAAGTAAGTATCGGTAACGCAAAGCACGAATGCTACTCAAAAAGATCTTCACATTCTAAACTTCCAGAAACATTTAAAGGTATACTTATAGAACGTGTATCTATAGCAAAAGTGTCAAATATTAACAGAGAGGATGTTGACCTAATGTTGACACTTTGGCTCTGAGATATTTCTGGGTGTTTATGATTAATGCTAAGATCTACTTGAGTACTCAGATATATCTCATTCTGACTGTACATACCTACTCCTTCTGAGTTCTTACCGATTACATTAATTTGATGCCTAGCAGATTAGTAATCTAATAAGTCGGTCAAGTGCGGCTCGGTTTCGTAAGATCGTACAAGAAAACTTAACTTAAAATGAAAACTATACAATACATGCCCGATCCTGGATTTGATAGCAGTCCCAAAAATTGCGGATCCGACATCAAACCAATTGCGCCACTGAAGACGATGACGATCCGCGAAATTGTCGGTGCTATTTGAACGATGATTTGGTAATTTGCGGAGCCAGATATATTCAAACAGGTCTCTTATATGTGGACTCCCTTTAGTTTATAAAGTCTCGTGTATTTCATTATTTGTTGCTGTGGTGGCAACAAAAATACACAATCTGTGGACATTTTAATTAACTACCTGTTACGGTTCATCAGATAGATGGTGATGGACAAACAGACAGACGGACGGACGGAGGCTTAGTAATATGGTCCCGTTTCGTAAATGGAACCATAAAAAAGAATTCGATTATAAAGCGCGTTAGATCACGGAGCTATTAATAGCTCCGTGATCTAACGCGTTTCACGCTTGCTTCTCACACAGGAGATGCAGGTTCGAATCCTGACCAATGAGATAATTAATTTATCTTAAGTACATTATCGGACGTTCAGTGATTCGGATTACACGTTAAGCTGTAGGTCCCGGCTACTATAGCTACGTGGTAGTGGTCGTAAAACCCCTCTACTAACCCGCACTGAGCCAGTTTGGTGGAGTATCGCTTAATCTTACTCGTATCTAGGTAAAGGTCTGTGCCCCTCGGTGGGGACTTTAATGGGCTACATTTATTGCATTATTTATGTACATACAATAATCTGTAGAACGTGTAATGCTAATCGATAATGTGGTGATATACTTGTAGTTCAGGTTGCTGGAAGTATGAAAAGTGGGAGATGGGCCAGGAATAGGCGCGCCTTGGAAGAGGCGTAAATACGCAACATACCTAAAACACAATGATAATGTCAAAACTGATGATGCACAGCTAGGATAGGGCTGATAATGAACTGAACAATCTAGTTCTTTTTCGTTATCGCTGTAATTCGCATGACTCGTGCACTCGACGCACGAGCCGGCTCCAATGGCGGCGAGGCCTGCTCGTGACGTCACGTTGACAAATAATATGACGGACGATGAAAACTTCTGCATAGGCTTTAAATGCATTTACATTTTGGGTGTTTCAGTCTTATCGGCGCCTGTGGCTGACGTCGCGTCATGCGCTGCGCGTGCGGATCAACATCTGTTTCTCACTACACTTGAATGGGGCAGATCCTTGCAGATCTGGATGCAAAACTACCAAAATAAAGTTTGACAGAAACTCAAAGCCATCACCACCAAGCTGCCGCTGTCGCCGTCTCTTGTTAAGAAAATTACAACGCCATCCATTTCAGTTGTCAATAGAGCGTTGATAAAGTTACTTGCATTGCATATCTTTAAAAGTCTCTCTCTTCTTGGGCGGTTTACCTAAGATGATAAGGTTTATCTAAGATGATTCATCAGTCTGAGAAGATTTTATCCCTTGTTTCAACATTTGTAAGTTGTAACAAACTTTCGACTTCCGTTCTGGAACGACAGTATATTTCCCCAATTATGTCTCTAAGATGCCCAGGACAGGACGATGATAATTATCCCATACGGCTTTATTTGTTACTCATACATCCAAAAGACTATCAATAAAATCAATAATACACAACTGGTTTATCAGCTTTTGATGGCTTATCATATGCACTTGATGGAAAAGCAATAATGCTAATTGAGCCTAGCGCATTCGCAGATGATATTCATTAGGTACCGTATTAAGCTTATATCTCATATCTAACATTAACATTACTACTTTAAAGTAAATACAATAAAAAAAAAAAAACAAGTGCAAGTCGAACCCGCGTACGAAGGGTTCCGTACCACCGAAAAATGGTAAATGGTTTGGAAATGAAATGAAATTTTCTTGAGTAAATAGTTTGGATTTTACATAGCAAAATGTTGTTTACAAAGTTATTGGTGCGGCTACTTTCACACTCCATGCACGTAACTAGCTGCATTCATAAGTTTGTATGTGGTATTGAAAGAATTGTCGTATGGGTGCCCCCTGAAATATTTATTTTATTCTGTTTTTTAGTATTTTTTGTTATAGCGGCAACACAAATACATCATCTGTGGTAATTTCAACCGTCTTACCATCACGGTTCATGAGATACAGCCTGGTGTCAGACGAACGAACGGACGGACGAATGGACAGCGGAGGCGGAGGTTTAGGGTCCCGTTTGGACCCTTCGAGTACGGAACACTATGAACCCTTTATTCCTAATCCTAATCCTAATTCCTGAATTTCGTACAAATTTCAATTACAGAGTCGTACATAACGGGTAGAGTTTCACAAAAGGGTTTGATCTGGATTAACTATCCAACCTTATGGTCTTCCACATCGACTACGGATGCAGGCATTACCCTTATATTTCACATGCTTTCGGCGTTTTTTGTACTTTTACTTTAAGGACAGAAATCAACGGCGTTAAATGAGATGGATCGGGTGTAAATATCGGCACAAGGTTTCATGTTAGTCCCTTTCCTATTTATTCCTGGTATATATTAACGATCTGCCTTTTATGGTGGTGAAATTGACAGACATTTTGCTGCCGTGGTCTTCATATTGAAAGATAAAAAGAAGATTTTGATAATTTGAATAATATATTGTCTTTAATCCTGAATTAAACCCTTTCCTAATTATTCTTGGTATATATTAACGATCTGCCTTTTATGGTGGTGAAATTGACAGACATAGTGTTGCTTGCTGCCGTGGTCTTCAAGATTGAAAGACAAAAAGAAGATTTTGATAATTTGAATAATATATTGTCTTTAATCCTGAAATTGGTTCACAGTTATTAATTAATTGTTAAACGTAAACCCAAGTGAATCAAATGTTCACTTCCAAATGTCAGGCAAGTTGAAAAACTGCTAACTTTCTCTTAGAAAATCATAACATTTTCTATGAATAAATTTCTATTAATTCGCTTCAAAGAAAATATTGAATATAGTCTATTCTACAATACATTTCTTTTCATTTTATGCAAAGTCGCAATGCTTTTTCAGGTCACTTTTTTTCTTGAGTGTGATGGAATCAAATCAAATCAAAAATCATTTATTTCCCTAGGATGTTGTTACATCACTTAGATCCGTCATTACATTTTTTTGGGTGAGTTCACTAACACAATGGCGGAATCTGTGGAGAAGAGCTCACCGAAGAAACTCCACAGTCGTCGCATCTTTTGCGTTTCCTTTTTTAAATAAAATATTGTCAAATTACAAAATGAATGCTAATTATATATCGAAACAGCCTGTTACTCAAACAATCTATTCCCATGGACATCTGTCCTCTAAGTAATCAGATATCCTATAGTAACCTTTTTTATACAATTTCTGTTTTATTATTATTTTAAACTTGTCTAAAGGTAAGCTTTTAATATCAGTAGGGACCTTATTGTAATAGCGTATACAATTGCCTTTAAAATAATTACTAATTTTATGTAGTCGGCTTACATAAGCAACCAACTTGTCTTTATTTCTAGTATTAAAATTGTGTATATCACTGTACTTCTGAAAATTAGTTATATTTCTTTTTACATACACAAGATTGTCATAGATATATTGAGACACAAATGTCAGAATATTGATTTCTTTAAACTTTTCCCTCAGTGACACTCTAGGCCCTAATCTATAAATTGCACGAACAGCCCGTTTCTGCAGAATAAATATACTATTAGCATTCGCAGCGTGACCCCACAATAACATACCATAGGTCATTAGACTATGAAAGTAACTAAAGTAGACTAGTCTAGCGGTGTCTACGTCGGTAAGAGCTCTAATTTTTTTAACTGCGAACGCTGCCGAACTCAGTCTGTTCGACAATTTATTTATATGAGGATCACATTGTAGTTTGGCGTCTAAAGTAATGCCCAAAAAGACAGTCGACTGCACAAGGTCCAATCTCTGTCCTTTTATAAATATGTCTGTAGTTACCGGGTTCACATTGGGTAACACGAATTTAATACATTTAGTTTTCTTTTCATTAAGTAATAAATTGTTAACAGTAAACCAGTTCACTATACTAGAGATAGCATTGTTTACCTCGTCATAATTTGATTGCTGTCTTTTAACTTTAAATATCAAAGAAGTATCATCGGCAAACAATACTAACCCATGTTTTGCTTTAACAAGGTAAGGTAAATCATTAATATATACTAAAAACAAGAAAGGACCAAGAATTGAACCTTGCGGTACGCCCATACTTATTGAAGACCCAGGTGATCTTTTCCCATTAACATCGACCATCTGAACCCTATCTGTTAGATATAACTCCAGAAGGCCAAGTGCCTGATCTTTTACACCATAATGGCGTAACTTCCTGACAAGAGTGTCATGATGGACGCAATCAAAAGCCTTGGATAGATCGCAGAAGACACCTATTGCATCCATTGCGTCTTCCCAGGCATCAAAAATATTGTCGATTAGTTCAACACCAGCATCGGCTGTTGAACGACCCTTTGTGAAACCAAACTGAGCAATATGAATTAAATTATTGAGATAAAAATGACTTTGCAATTGATTAAGTATGAGTTTTTCAAATATTTTGCTAAGCGTTGGTAGTATCGATATGGGTCTAAAATTGGTGGGGTCTGATGTACTACCAGCTTTGAATAAAGGCATAACTTTACTTAGTTTCATCAAGTCAGGAAACACACCATTATCTATACATTGATTAAATATACAACAAAGGTGAGGTGCAATACAATCTACAATGGAACTAATAATTTTTACTGATAGACCATGGGCGTCAGCTGTCTTTTTCATTTCCAGGGATTTAAACGCTTTTACAATGTCTTCATTATTTACGTGCTTAAATTTAAAATCTGTTTTACAATCCTCAAAGTTTTGTTTAAGTATAGATTCAGCAGCAGCGAGAGATGAATTTAAAGACTTGGTTGTTGAAACTGGAATGTCCGTAAAGAAATTTTCGAAAGCTTTTGCTACTTCTAGGTCTGTACTTAGCAATTGATTATCTATATTAAGCTTGAAGTTATTATGTGTAGCTTTGGCCTTTCCAGTCTCTCTGTTTATAATTTGCCAAGTCGTTTTCATTACATTGCTACTAGATTCAATTTTGTTTTTAATGAAATAAGAGTTAGCTACGGCACAAACGCGTTTAAACATTTTTGAATAACTACGAACATAATCTAGAAAGGCCGTATTTTTGTTATATGATTTCTCTTCATAGAGTTCATATAATCTTCGTCTGCTCCTATGAATTCCAACTGTCGCCCAATCACTAAACAAAGCTTTGTTATTAACTTTTATAGTTTTTGATTTAAATACCGTATCATATTCATTTTTGACAAGGTTAAATACTGAGTTGTACAACAAATTTGGATCGTCACTGTATGGTATTTCCCATAGTTTATCTAAAATATTATTCCTGTAGTGTTCAAGCCGAGTGTCACTAACGGGCACACATGTAATATCATATAATATATGGAGAAATTATTAAGATCATACATCAAAATCATGCAACCTTTTTATTCAGTACTTGTAGGCTCGCGGAGTATCCCACAGATTAATTAATAACGCCCGGCTTCTGAAAGGAAAATTAGCTGTGACAACTTGTTAAACTCTTGTTAAACGCATTTCAGCCAATCACATGCCGGCCGCTATTTTGATTTAATGATCGATTAATCGCTTGTTGACAACTCTTTCGGAAACTAGGGGTAAGCAAATTAGTTAGTTAAATTGATTAGTACTGAAGTTGTGGTAGTTTGTGGAGGAACAACATAAAAGCCCTAAATTTGATGTAATTTTTAGGGTTCCGAACCCAAAATGTAAAACGGGACCCTATTACTAAGACTCCGCTGTCCGTATGTCCGTCCGACACACATGCGCCGACGACTCGCTATATAAACGGCTGCATAAATTGCCCCGGGACCGCAACCCCGCACCCTGGAAGGGGTGTGAGAAGATCACCAAGAAGGAGCTCCAGTCGATTGCGCTCGGTCGTGCTTCCAACACTTGGGACACTGCTGAACCTACCGGCTGGCCTAGCTGTTGCTGAGTATCTCGCTTATTTCACTTCTATTCATAGAACGTTTTGGGCAGATATTTCCGTAACACTAGTTAGATTAATCTCGCTTGTCGCTAGCTAATGTCATTATTGACGTAAACTCATCTTGTTTTAAGCCTTTTGCCGACGACCACTTTGGTCGCCGCATTTTGTGTCTTGCTTGTCGATTTCTAGTTTTGTGAAAAGACGATCACCTTGTTTTAAGCCTTTTGCCGACGACCACTTTGGTCGCCGCATTTTGTGTCTGGCTTGTCGCTTTCTAGTTTTGTTAAAAGACGATCACCTTGTTTTAAGCCCTTAGCCGACGACCACTTTGGTCGCCGCATTTTGTGTCTCGCTTGTCGCTTTCTAGTTTTTTTAAAAGACGATCACCTTGTTTTAAGCCTTTAGCCGACGACCACTTGGGTCGCCGCACTTTGTGTCACGCATTCGCATTTTGTGTCACGCATTCTCTATTTGTATAAACTAAATTTCAAGCTTTCGGCTCGCGCGGCAATTCTTGTCGCGCACCCTAAATTCTGTCGTTTATATCTTATCACTATATCACTATAATATCGTGTCACTAAAATGATAATAAAAGTATTGAAGGAAACTACCAAACGGACCTTTTACATTGAATAGGAGACCCGCTTAGGAAGAACACCTTACAAGCGCCTATTTCATCTTTTTCAGCAAGACGAACCCGAATGGCCGAGTCGGTAGTGACGCTGCCTACGAAACCAAGGGTCCCGGGTTCGAGTCCCGGTGGGGGCAAATGTTTGTTTGATGAGAACGGATGTTTGTACCCTAGTCATGGTTGTTTATCTATCTAAGTATAATATTTCTCTATATAAGTATATATATCGTTGTCTAGTACCCAAGATACAGGGAATCCTAGTTTGGGGCTAGATCAATGTGTGTAAAAGGTGTCCAAGGTATTATCTGATTTCTCATGCAAGCGTACCAAATATCATATCGAGTTTATTGGACACCTTCAATACTTCACATACATGGTTCGGGCCATAAGTTTTGTCACATACCTCAAACTTCGAATTTAGAACGCGAACCAAATAAAAGTTCTGGGCGTTCGAAAAACGAATATTTTAAGAAACTAAATTCATTGGGTCTCTATGATTTTCTTTATCTACACACGTATCATAAACGATGCGTACAAAAACCGCACGTTACGATCAGCATAATGTTAACTTCGTAAAAACTCATTTCTTATCTGAAAAATTACACATTATGACCATAATGTGTAATTTTTCTACATATTATGACATTCAAATTTAGAACGCCGACGCCCGCCTGAATGCCGCCCCAAGTTTGTCTGTGAAGTTGGTACTGACATTCAAATTTCGAACGCCGACGCCCGCCTGCGTGAAGTTGGTACTACAGAACAAGCTAAACAACTGCAGAGCCACAATGCCGGTCAAAAATGCGGTTCCTGAACACATCAAAGAGAGCTTATGATATGTGTGTAGATAAACAAGTGTATGTAACTGTACATAATTAGGCATTAAAACTCTCGAGTGATATTATTATGAAACTCGCCTTCGGCTCGTTTCATAAACCCACTCTCGAGTATTAATGCCCTCCATTATGTAGCAGTCACATAAACTACTACTATCTACACACGTATCATAAACCCTCTTTACTGCGTTCAAAAATTACACGTTACGACCAGCATAATGATAAACTTCTTGGTAAAAACTCATTTGTTATCTGAATATTGATACATTATGACGATAATGTACAAAAATTTGTCAAATTATGACATGCAAATGTCGAACGCCGTCGCCCACATGCGTGCCGCCCCTAGTTTGTCTGTGAAGTTGGTACTACCGAACAAGCTAAACAACTGCAAAGCAATGATCAATATCACAATGCCGGTCGAACATGCGGTTCCTGAACACATCTTATGATATGTATGTAGATAAACTAGTGTATGTAACTGTACATAATTAGGCATTAAAACTCTCGGTCGAGTATTAATGACCTCCATTATTTAGCAGTCACATAAACTACTATTATTTTCAAAAAATAATGGACTCGAAAAAACCGTAGAGTCGCGGTAATTGCATTGCATTGCATAGTTGCCGTCACGCGCCAACTGAGATTGTCAAAAGGCTGAAAAAATAAAAAAATTACATTGAGGTTCGTTTATCTTACTATCAAAAGATTCAGGGAAGATTCGAGATTAGAAAATAAGCAGAGAAGCGGTCTTCTTCGTACTGTCCGGACTCCAGCAGTGATCAAAGCAGTGAAGACACGAATACAAGGAAATCCCGTTCATTCGTGTAAAGTTAAAATACCTTGCTCGTAGTCTATACTACTATTGAGCTTATTTGTTCTGATAAAACATAGGGGCACACCCATGGCAGTTTAGCTAATGTACTCGAATGTTTGTAATAAAATATACTATACATTGGTATTCAAAGTTTCAAACAGATCATTCAGGCAATTACAATAAAAACCAGCCAAGTGCGAGTCGGACTCGCGCACGAAGGGTTCCGTACCACCGTACAATGCCATGGATGGTGTGGAGTGAATAGTTTGGATTTTCCATAGCAAAATGTTGTTTACAAAGTTTTTGGTGCAGCTACTTTCACACTCCTACTCCTGTACCTAACCAGGTGCATTCATAAGTTAGTGTGTGGTATTTTTTTATTTATTTGGTGGGAGCCCCCTTAAATATTTATTTTATTCTGTTTTTTAGTATTTGTTGTTATAGCGGCAACAGGAATACATCATCTGTGAAAATTTCAACTGTCTAACTATCACGGTTTATAAGATACAGCCTGGTGACAGACGGACAGACAGACAGACCGACAGACAGCGGAGTCTTAGTAATACAGTCCAGTTTTTACCCTTTGGATACGGAACCCTAAAACACAGCTCAGACTAAATTTAATAGGTAAATAAACCTAGCTTAGATTTATTTGAAGAGATTGAAATACATTCCCGTTCGCACATGATCCGACGGCTCTTCATCAAAAACGATGCACTCCAACTAATTGCATTTCGTATTGATGCTGGACCTGTGAATACATAGCTCGATTGAAGTGCTAGTATATATATAATAAGTATACTATACATACAAATATACAGCCGGGTATTGATGTGTGCATACATGTGCAACCTGAGTCTATCGATTCGGGTATTCATGCGACTGGACTATACGAGAGACATAACATAAAACGGCCACAGTGTTCCCAAATTAGGGTACCTTTACAGACCATAAACAGTGTACACACCTAGTAACCTAGATAAACACTCCGGTGAGATAAGGAATACAGTATATCTTACCCCATTCGCCCTTCTATCAGGAGCCCGATTACGGGAATCCATTTGATACCGACTCGTGTTTCATACCTGATCAGATGATTACAGCAGCGGTTCGTAAGTGGGTTTGAACTACATAGTAATTACTATGAAATAGAACATGAGCGAGTAGGATAAGAGAGGAAACCGAACACGATATGCTGATTCACGGTGTCTTTGGTTGATTGACCAAGCGTATGATTTTCGGATGTTCGTGAATATAAAACATAACATTTAATAAACAGGTAATACATTGCTTCTGGCCCTACAACATAGTGTCTCTACGTGACGTGAGAACTACGAGTAAACATACTCGTAGTTCTCACGTCGCGTTTCAGAAAATAAAAAATTACAAAAGTGCTTAGGCAACGCGGTTTGATAGTTTTTCAAGAAAGAAAAAGTGATGGAAATCCAAATCATTAATGCACGTCCTGCTATTAAATCTTAATTACAGGTCTCTGCAAACTTCACCTTAAATAGTACAAGTTATTAAATGGTGAAAGTATGTCCCTTGCTATTAGACTTTACCGTGATCTTCGACAATCTAGAGGAAAATTATTTTTAGCCGGAATGCAAGTTTAAGGGCTCACCTCCCATGGCATTCCTAGAAATGCCATTTCCCGTTACAGTTATTGAAATTTATTACCATGGCATAATGTTCAAAATCGCGATTAATGAGACTGAGGCGCTCCTACACTAAAACTGTTGATTTCACAAGACATTATTACACTAATTATGACAATAATTATATTATTATTTTTCTTGTTTATTGTTGCCTTTGACACTTTTATCGTATCTATAATAATTTTCCCATAAATAAAAGTGAAAAACCCGTTGACGAGGACACATTTACGGTTATGGAAGCGTCAGGTGGAGGAGAGGAGAGTTGTGTGATTTCAACACGACACCCAGGACACAAGGTGACATGATCATGTGACACAAGTTTCCAAACTTTATTAATTAGTTTGTCTGAAAACTAAATTAGTGCATAACTAATAATCGTCTGTCTTTAACGTTCCCCGAGTTATTAAAACCCTGAGAACCACCGCCTCATAATTTGTACCTGCCGCTGAAATTACTCAGTTAATGCTTATTCAACAGCCTATAAAAACAAAGAGGCAACACACTAGGAGGGTCAGGATCGCTATTGTATATTAATGTTAGCGACGCCATTCCCCCACGCTAGTTTTGGCAAAGATGCAATTTCATTTGAATATTGTGCAAGTAGACTGTTTCCTCGCATTATCGCAGTAGTGTAAGTGATACTTTAAATACAAAGTGCTTATAAAAGGGCTGGAGTAGCCTCGCGTTCATGATAATGAGTAAAGGTTAAATACATTTATATTATTTTTATAGAATATAAACCTTTACCGCGTTAAATGAATATTTCCGTTTGATTTGTCGAATTAATTCGATTTAAACAAATCTACTGTTTGCCTTTAAATTCCAGGCCTTATTCCAGCTATTATTAAAATGAAAATGTATCAAAGCTTTTGCGCATTCACTGTAATTTCGGGTGTTTCCGCACTGCTAAGGATCAAGGGAATCCATTTCAAAGCAAAATCCATAAGTCCAGTTTCTGAAAGAGTGGTCAAACGTAACAGGTGATCAAAGAATAATTCACATTAGCGGAACCCGATTTATGATGATGATTTGGCTGAAATGAGTTTAGCATGTTGTCACTGCTAATTAACCTTTCGGAAACCGGGCGTTAGTGATATCAAACACATATTTCTAACCAAAACGTAATCATACACAGGTAATCTCACATGCTACGCGTGCTACGATAATACTCCCGCTTAACAATACACTGCCAAGCGGTGCTACGGCTAATCTTACGCCCCTGGACAAAAGAATATCGCAGAAAATATCGTCGATGAAATACCGGGTGTAACAAAATGAATTCATATTATATGGTGTTGGGGACATAGTTCTGAACAAATTTTACTGTGAAACGTATTTGATGAGACCAATTTTAATTTAGAGGTAAATCCAGTGCGCAAGTTAAGCGGCACCCGCGCGTGCCCCATTCAGTGTGTTAGTGCGCCGCTCGTCACCGTGTTGCCGGCAATTTATTCGAGCCGTATTACACGCCATTCGACACGTCGTTGGTATGTGTTGAGCCATCGAGGAAGGAGCAGTTGGAGCTGGTTGGTAGTTGGAAAGCTCTATTGTGTCACCAGGGTATTCATACCGCCTTATTCATAAAACTTATCAAGCCTACTATAGCTAAAATGTGCTTTGTCCTTTTCTCACAAACACAAATTTCAAAGTGAAAGACAAGACAAACGAATTATAACGGCATTATAGTTAAAATAGGTTTATTAGACGTTTATGAATAAGGCAGTTAGTCGTTTGTTTATTTCCGATACACCCTCTTTTCTATCTAGTGATTTTCATTACCTCTTGTTATGCACTGGACAAATCAACAGTCACAAAATGCCAAGTCTTCATCTGACAGAATTTGGGAAACCTGCTTTAGTGAATTTGAATTAAGGAGACAGGTCTAAATAATACAATTAAAGAAGTGAAAAACTCTTAATATGCTGATGCTTATAAATAACAAAAGGGATTTTATAAATGTATATAGAGTTGTCTGCAGCTGAGTCATCCTTCATCCCTCAGGTCCCGCTTTTATCGCTTGCTTAGTGACTCCTGTAAGGTTTCGCCCGGATGAGTGTGCCCCAGTCTAATTGTTTCTTGCAACTCCCGGTATATTAAGCAGTGAGACGTCGACAACTTTATGACTCCTTAAGACAGTCGTTAAATGTTGAATCAATTCTACAAGACCCCGGAATTATTCACACGGAATCGTGATACGGAGAATTTATACTGCAGAGGGCGAATAAATTTAATAATTGAATTTAAATCTCGAAATTGTAAATTGTAAATTAAATCCGTGTTACGTATTTATTAAGTAGCAATGGACGTAAGAAAGAACAAACTAATCAGAATTTTGAGATTATAAAATCATTTTTTGAGCTGTTACTCATACCTATATTTTTTTATTCAAAGTCATTACGATACGTATTTCCGGAGTTATTTACAAAATGAAAACTAAGAAAACATCGCGCTGCATTCTATGCAACTTGAAACCTGAAAACCGCTAAGTCAGTCAACGTGTGACATCATTCGATCCTAAGTATGTTCTGAGCTCGTAGACAAGATACAAAAAGCAAATAAAATTCGCACGACACGCTAAAAATGTATACGAATCAACATTTCGAGACGAAAAGTTACGTCTCAAATCGTATACATTTTCTTAGCGTGTTGTGCATAGATAATCGC
The DNA here is from genome assembly GCA_949825045.1 of Argyresthia goedartella. Taxonomy (NCBI): domain Eukaryota; kingdom Metazoa; phylum Arthropoda; class Insecta; order Lepidoptera; family Argyresthiidae; genus Argyresthia; species Argyresthia goedartella. The sequence continues at coordinate 23,466,074 of OX463810.1, forward strand.
TCGTTTCAAGTGTTTTCGACTGGTGTAATAATAAAAATAGAGCAGGGTTTTGACCGTGGTCAATCTTATAACTTGTCTAGGATAGATTTTATCATACTAGTGTTATGACCCTAAATCAAAAATCCGGTATCGCTAGCAGAAAATCATCCAGCTGTCAATCGTAATCAACCATAGCCTTTGGTTTTCGCTGGTATTGCTAGCATTTAAAAAAACCGGTCAAGTGCGAGTCTAAATCGCGCACGAAGGGTTCCGTACCACCGTTCAATGGAAGCGATGGTGTGGAGTGAATAGTTTGGATTTTACACAGCAAAATATTGTTAACAAAGTTATTGGTGCGGTTACTTTCACACTCCATGTACGTAACCAGGTGCATCCATAAGTTTGTATGTGGTATTGAAAGAATTGTTGTATGGGAGCCCCCTTAAATATTTCTTTTATCCTGTTTTTTAGTATTTGTTGTTATAGCGGCAACATAAATACATCATCTGTGAAAATTTCAACTGTCTAACTATCACGGTTCGTGAGATACAGCCTGGTGACAGACGGACGGACGGACAGCGGAGTCTTAGTAATAGGGTCCCGTTTGGAACCCTTCGGGTACGGAACCCTAAAAAATCACCATCGTCACAGTGACAGTTGCATCTATTCGTGCATTGACTGCCACATCAATGGATGAATCAGACCGGAACTGTTGAAAGTCTATGGTTTGGTGGGTACACGTGATCGATTCGACCAATCACATAAGCGAACATCTGTGATTGGTCGACTACTTTGCGCAATTACTTATTTTCACAACGTTTGAGGGAATCCACTCGGACGCCTTTCATACGAGAGAAGAGAAACACAGCGGTAGGTGAATCGACAAATCAGAAGTGCTCAAAATTACCCTACCCACAGAGTGGATGGGCTGAGCCTGACATACTCAAGTAAGTTATTTCAATACAATTTGCCTATATTTTGCAAGTTTGTAGGAACCAATAACCAAGTTCAAAGTTCAAATCAGTTAGTTATTTTACAAAGAAAAATGTTCTGTTGTCAATCCTTTGTTCATGCTTTCCTCAAACTTAGAGGAGTTTTGAATTTTCGAATGGTTTGAGGACCTAGAGTCTTCTTGAGATTCTCTTGCCACTGCAACAGAATTCCTCTAATCACATTTAAACTAGCATCCGTGTGTAATTCTGTGCTACTGCAAAGCCAGACCTGGTCTGGTATATAACGCGACTTTCAACTTCGACGTAGCTTCAGTCTCTACATCAGTCCATTTCCAAGGAGTATAATTATTTTTAAAGTCTTGTTAATGGTCGCGCTAACTCACCAAAACTTTTCAAAAAATTCTTGAAATAACTTGATAACCCTAAACTAACTATCTTGCCTTGTGCAGGTTTTTAGAAGTAGGAAAATCCTTAATATCAAACATTTTATGTTCACTGGAGTAATATGCCTTCTTCAAACACTTCTTAGCCAAGATCGTAGTCGATACATGTTGATAATAAATACATTTAGAGAGTTTTTTGATATTAATAAATACTGTGTTCATTGGTATCAATAACTCATCCATGTATGCCAACGCAGAATCCAATATTTTTGATCCTAGCATCTTGTTTATTAGCCTTCTAAATACTACTGGCACATTTGCTAAACCAAACAGCATACGGTTAAACTCATAATGACCGTCAGGAGTAATGAATACAGTCAGATGTTTTCTACATCCAGCTTAAGGGAGCTGATAATATCCTGACGCCATATCTAATGCTGTGAAGTGCTTGTTCCCACTTGAATTCACGATTGGATCATCAATAAGCAGACGGACCTATCTTGGATAGTTTTTATATTAAGAAATCGGATATCCACACAAAGTGTGGATATCCGATTTCGCTGCTCTCCTGTTTTTTTATTTACCATCAGTATTGAACTATCATAATCGGAACTACAATCATGAATAATATCATTTTCAAATATTTCATTAACCATTTCAAGTGCTTTAACTTTTTCCAAAATAGACAACCTAAATGGTATATACAATTGGTTTGTTGTCATTCAGTTCGATTTTCATTTCAAATTCGTTTGATGTATATGCTATTTCACTATGTAGTTTTGGAAATATTCGTAAAATTTATCTCTTTCTGCTCTCCTGTTTTTTCGGCATTGGACTAGCATATTAGCGGAACTACTTATGTATGATATCATTTTCAAATAATTCATTAATTCATTAATCATATTCACGTACTTCTGCCTGGAGCCCTTACTATGAAGTACATGCCAAGCGAGTAGAGAGCGTTCAAAGCCGATTTTTTCACCATGTTTCGTACAGCGAGCACAAAGCTAAAAAAAATACTACCAAGTTATGCCTCAAGGATAGCTCATGTATCCTTTAGTTGATCGTAGGAAGGTCCTTGACTTAGTTAACAGTGCAATATATTGTCCAGATCTCTGAGGTAAGCTATCATTTAATGCTCCTAAAAGGTTGCCTATATCCAACTACATTATTTTTAATTTACCCCTTGTTGAGACTAACATAGGTATCAACAGGTACCTTTTCGAGCATAAGGACGTATGAGCTTTCGTGTGGATAAACAACTGAGCTGTATTCAAATTTGGTTCTCACTAGGGCCGTATAGAGAAGCTGGACCACACCAAGATTATGGAATCCCTTAGTATTCCGAATCACAAACCCTAATCTTTTGAAGCATTCCTTGGCCAAAGTGCTCATTTTCTCATGGAATGTAAGTTTAGGGTCGAACGTAACACCGAGGTCCTTCATCGAATACACTCGACTCAAAGACTCCGTGCCGAGCGTAAATGACGCGCTAATAGACCGAGGAGAGCACGTAAAGGACATCATGCAACACCTATCACTATTGAATAGGAGTTTGTTGTTCACATTCCATCTTTCGCATCTAGATCTACATGTAGTAGCCTACAATCATCTTCTGACTTCACGGGAAGTACCTAATTCAGATCGTCTGCATACTCCTCCTGTACGCAGACGATGTAGCATAGTTTAACTTATTTTCAAGGTATTTTATCATGATGGTAAATAATAACGCACAAAGAATAGAGCCTTGGCTGACACCCGACCATGTGAGTGTATAGACAAATTTTCCGTAATATTATTTTCCTTGTTTTTTTTTTCCTGCCCCCTATGACTATTGACGTTACTAAGGATGACTCAGTGTGTAATGTGGCAGCCAGCAGCAGGGACAGCTCACACAAATTTACACTGAGTAAAAATAATTTGAGAAAAAATGTCAAAATTAATAAGTTTATAAAAAAAAATGCTAAAAAATCAAAAAAATGTTGTAACAAAGCTTCATTATAAAAGAAGGGTTTTAGATAAACTGGAGCTGTGTACCGCTCAGTCTAATTAAAACCAGGTTAGCTAGGAGGACAACATGCAGGAGCTAAGATATAAACTTGACCAGGCGGAGCGCACCCTGGGGCACTACATTGGCCTCTATGACAAAACCAGAGTGGAAACCAGGTGTGAATCTAGCTATGAATGCAGTTCTCAGAAGCCAGGTTAGCCTAGAAACTAAAATAATGGAGAGCTGCTGTGCTGTGCTGGACTGTGGTCCGTCAGCTACTTCCCTTCTGGATGTCAGCGCTTCATATCCAGGTATAAAAATAATTATATACAGCGATGAACTTGGAAAAAATATGGGCCAATTATTAAATATGTATATGTAGCATACGGTAATAAATAATTGTTTACCAAACTGTAATCTGCATGATAAAATGCAAAAAGTAGATAACGCTACATATAGTGATGACTCTTATTTAATCATATGCGTTGGTTATAGGGTTAATGTGAACAAGTCTGACTTAATTAAATATTTAGACAAGCTCTTTTCTTTAAAAGTAAAATAAATTGTTATGTTCACATTTCCTTACAGCGACAGCCTGCCACAATCGGAAAACAACCTTAGATATAAGCTGAATATGACCTTCCATACTATATTATGCAATAATAATATACATCTAATGGATACTAACAGTTTTGTTAGTAGAAATAAATATTATTTGACTAAAGGTAAATATTACCTTCCTAGTTAGTCCTCCTTCCTACAAAAGACAAGCAGCAAATTCGCTATCCTATTATTTTAAAATAACAGCCAAAAATTTGGCTACACATAATGTCTCTATTGAGCATTATACTGATGTTTCAAACAAAACCTTGGAAGTTTTTCCAGAATTCAACCTCAATAAATATATCGACTTACTGAGATCCTGGTTAACAAATAATTTGAACTACTCAGAATCAGATTTAAAAAGAATCAAACTGCTTCCGATTTCAACGTATAACCTCAACTGACACAACTAGAATCTGGCGTGCTTCGCTCAAAGACGCAATTTCATGACGGTATGACAAAAAAAAAATGACCAAAGTACTTCTCAAGACGTATAAAATGAGATCAATCTTGAGGGGGTTGCGTCATTTTGTAACAGAGTTGCACTGGATGTTTCCCATCCATATGCACCGTCCGGCTGCATATCAGACCCTGGATATCATCTAGGACCATAGTAGTTGTCAAGGCGATTCAAACAAGCCCAAACTCGCTGTGGTTGCGTCGTTTCATTACAGACTTCCCATGGCTACGTTCCGGCTTCATCACCACATCAGCTGCATGTCAAAAAATGCATTGTAATCCAATTTACATCCGCTAGCAAAATTTCAGCTCAATGATATCCGGGAAGTGGGTCTTTAACTTGTCAAGTTATTTTTTAGAAATCAGGACTCCATGGCTAAGCACGCTCGATTCGTAATAGATGAGAAGGGAGCTTGGCCCATTTTTGGATCATCAAAAATTCATATTAAATGCTAGGGATTTTTTTCATGGCATTTTTAGGTTAGGATTAGACGTTTTGAATGAAGAGAAGTAACAAATTATACCTTGTGCGATAAAGGTTTTGTATTTGCCTCTAGGTAAAGTTAGAGAGCCACGTTACTATTTACATGTGATGGTAACAAATTATCGTTATTGTTCATCTTGGTAAGTATTGTTGTTCAAAGTCATGAAGTCGTAATCTCTCTACAGTAAAAAAACATTGTTCTCAAAATTATTCAAAGCATCATTCCACAAAGTTGGCACCGGCGCTAAGTAAAGTAAAAACAAAGTCAAGCGTTACACCGTGAGTATCCAGCGCTAAACGTAGTCTGGGGAAATTAAAATTAAAATAAAGCAGAGTTTTTTTATAAAACGTGAGTTCGAGTTGCAGTGCGGAGTAGCTTTACAGCCTCAGCAGCCACAGCGCTTGCTTATAACAATTTATTGCCTTCAAGGTATTATAATATAAGTACACGCGAATAAATATGGAAATATCTCCCCCATTTAATTCACTTTTACAATGGGCTCTCCATCCACAATGTTCCCATTCCCGGCGTTTTTAATTTGGCACGGCATATTTTTGTACAAATTGATTTTCTCCTTATATGGAGATATATGATGTTTTGGCATCATTGCAATAGTTATACAGTTATCTTGAATCACGGGTAATAATATCTGACATCAGGAACTTATTGCTCGATTGGTATGAGGTACTCATAGACACTAGGTCTCACTTTCATATCGTAATGTTGATCCAAATTGTGTAACAATAAAAAATTAGATACTATACGTACTGGAATTGGATTTTTATTTAAAACCATATGCTAGAAATATATCACTCCCAATCCAAGAATATCGCACAACAAAATCTACATTAAAGCAAAATCGCAAAGCATGCCGCCGCGTCCCCGAAAGCATTTTATACCGAGAAATATTTTCCCGTCTCTTTATTTCGGGTGGAAGGAGGAATTAATAAAAACAAGCCGGGGGAGTTCATAAAGAAAAATGTCACTGTAGTGCAAAGTAATCGCATTCTCAGCAGCGGGGAGGCCTGTCGAGCTTGCTACTCGAACAACTTCTTGTACCATTCGTCGACCTATTCATCACATCTATACATCATTTTCATAAAAATTACTGTCTTGACGTGTTCAACGTGACTATACCTCTGTAAAATTACCCTTGAACATCGAAAACATCCAACCATTATGAGATTATCCAACGACATTACGTTATTACATCGTTCTGAACTACTTTCAGCTATTTCCTTGATTAATATTTACTAATTTCACTTGCCCCCAGACAGATAGGCGAACATCGTTCCTGACTGGGTGCCACAAGACGGGGGGCGGTGTAGGGGTAGACCGAGAAGGAGGTGGGAGGGACGACCTGGATAGGTTTCTGACGGACGTAGCCCAAGATAGGGAATTGTGATCACACCATGGGGAGGCCTTTGGCCAGCAGTAGGAGAGGTAATGGCTACAAAAAGAAACCTTTCTGAACTCGTTAACGTTATAAAAACTACATTGTTAAAACTTACTAAACTCAAATACTTACTCAAGCATTGTTCATAACTGAACACATATTTTGACGATACATTAAGTAACTACTCTTACATATAAAATTGACAAATTCAAGAGTGAACTTTTCGGTATTCCAATAATGCCTCACTAGCCCTCAGTCGCGTCACATAATCCACGGGTGCGGCGCACGGACTCAATGTCAGTATTTCGCTAATATATGAATACATTATAGCAACAACTTTGCAGAAACAGTTTCTCGCTAAATTAAAAGCTCTCGCTAGGAATTAAAACTAGGAACTTTCAAAGCACATAGGCCACTCTAATAATATTAAAGTTCTTGATTTATATACAAGTTGCAACTTAATTATTTTTAGTAAGGCGCGTTTGGTAGATCCTTTTTGTTTGATAAACCAGCATTGCGGTTTATTTGATTAGATTTCAAATTTAAGATGTAAGCTACTAGGGCTACTTGGTAAAAACAGTGTCGTAAAAAACCCCTTCATCAACCCGCACTGAGCCACCGTGGAGTATGGCTCAATCTTACTCGTATCCCCCACAGTGGGGGCATGAATTGTCAACATTTATTTATTTGAGTTAGTGTGGGTTAGTTTATCTTGTCAAATGTCTATTTATGCTTCAAATATAGAAACCAATGTCAGAGGTTATAAAGATTTGTTATTATACGCCATATATATCTGGTAATCCCTCAAAACCAGCAGGTTTGCCAGTAAACTGGCTTTGAACAGCTCGCAGAACGACAATTCGCTTGAAAACAATGCTTCGCTTGGAGCAGACTCCGAACGGATAGGATGAGGAATCGGTCGCCAAATAACGACAAGGTAATAAAAATATACAAACATGAAAAACAATATGATTTGATATCACAGTCGTTACAGTTTTTATGGAAGTAAATATTATACATCATTTAAATAAGACCAACATTTTACCTCGAAATTTAATGACGTCAATTCATAGCATTTTCACACAAATCACGGACAAAATTAATTCTGACAGTTCTGAAAAAGTATAAATTTAGACTAACCAGTCATCAACTCTTCTTTCCACCCCGGACTTCCAGTCCCGGTTTATACAAGTGCGACGTTTGCGCGGGACGCAGCGTGCCCTATCTGTCATCTCTAGGGCGTCACGGCAAACAGCGGTTTACCTCGGCTCATTTTATTAGGCGGCCATGCCGACGGCGTTGCCAGCAGGCTTTGCGAATAGCAGTTTAACGTCGACCTCCCGAACGAGTTTACCTATTGCGTACGTGGACGCGGATTGAATTGGTCTATGGGATTTTTATATTTATTTTTATATATTTAACCCTAATTTGAACCTGAGCATGCAGAATTTTTCATTGGTTTTCGCATTTATTACCAAGCCAGAAGGCTGAAATTCTGGAGGGACGTCTTCAGTCCAAATAAGGGTTAATAGCGCTTAGTTTTTCTTACTGAAATCCACAGCGAAACCAGTAGTTTCTGTCGAATTGTCGTTTAAAGTACACAGGACTACAAAATTGTTGTTGTGTACAAAATTTTCTCTTTATTTGAATACAAGTGAATCTTTATTGTTGCAGTTAATGCCGGGTATTTTACGATGGATTTAAATTGTTTGTAGAATCAAAGTATAGTTGTTGAGCGATGATAAAATCTGATTATATTTCTAGAACGTACTTGTACCTTTAGTTACTTAAAAACTTTTACAATTGTTGTTGCGTATTAGTTAAAAGTTTCTCGATAATAATGGTACGAGGTACGTGCTACGCCCGTCTACACTGCTCTTAAAATCTAATTACGAAAGTTATAAGTTCTTGTAACGAAATTGTTCGTTGCTCTTAAATAAATAGAATTATCTTCTTTACTTATATTTAACAGGGATTTGAGATAGACTTTTCTGTACACCTTAGTCCATACAAAGATAGTTTGTCAAAAGAATTTATTTGAGTCTACTATTTACGTTTGAAAAATTTAACTTTCAGGACCTAACGGATATAAGTGTAACAACTGAGAAACTGAGTAATTCTTTAAAGTGTTACTTTAAGTTTTATTCTTGGGTTTGAGGTCTACAGAAAAAGTAAAACTGATTCTCAAGAACGAAATGTCTCGAAAGTCACATAATACTTTCCTTCATTTGCCTATCTTTACTCTGTTTTCTTCTGGTGTCCAAAAGGGAGTTTGCATCTTAGACGCGGCAAACAGTAAAATGCGAATCAGGTTTATCTCGCGCTTGTCACTCGCGCCTTGAGACGGGGTCACGTAATTTTTTGACGTATCGCTCCCTTGGGTATACACCTTTTTCTTTGTTCATGCATTTCGCTCAGAGTTGCTTAAATCACACTGTTTTGGTTAACACGCAGCAAGGTTGACAGTTTTTTTTTTGTGTTTAGACACCAGCGACGACGACCGGTTTACCCTAGCGGGTAGTGACCCTGCCTACGAAGCTGACGGTCCTGGGTTCGAATCCCGGTAAGGGCAAATATGTGTGAGATGAGCATGAATATTTGTTTCTTAGTGTTGGATGTTTTCCATGTATTTACTCTATTTAACTCTATTAAATATCTCGACGTCTAGTACAAATAACACAAGCTTTGTTGAGCTAGTATGGGCCTAGTTCGATATGCCTGTCTTCTTAGTTTACTATACATATAGAGACAATGTAAAATAGTTTTCTGCTTACTAAGTAAGTATATTATAAATGTTATTGTTCTCAAATGGAGAAAAAATAGTATATTTAAGTAGCTGTTCCCAGCTACGAAACAATTTACTTACGTAAATATTCAGATTAATTATTCGTCGCAAGAGAGCAACCCTAACGTTACACATGCCTCGTCAGAAGATATAAAGTTACTCTATAGAAAGAGAGGCAACTTGTAGGTGAATATCTGAAGTTCAAGCGCCGCACTGTGCAGGATGAATTGCACTTTATCGCGTTTAGTCGCTGTTTAGCTGAATGTTTTTCAGAGAACTCTTTAATGGTTCTACAGTATCCCATTCTACAGATTCCCAGTTATATTTATTCACATGTTAACATATTGCGATTTCTACAGGTTCCTAGTTATAAAGATTCCCATGACAACAGATTTCCAGGGTGGTGCAAGCAAGATCGCCTCCCAGTGTAGGTAGCTGGGGATAACTCACGAGGACCTAAAAAACCGAATGGGGCATAACCAGTTATCATGGCGCACCCTGGGCGACATGGTTAGTAAAGTAAAGAGGGCAGTGCCAGCACTTTGCTAGCTATGTTGGTAAAGATCTTTTGGTTCTACCGGGGGTTGTAAGCGCCTTCGGTAGACTGAACTCGCCTACCTGCGTTAGTCCTGCGCAGTTGAGCGCCGTGCGCGAGGGTGAAAGATTCCTGGAGGGTTGACATGAACGGGGTCGTGTCAGTTTCGTCACTTTGGGAAACAACACGCCCTCTTTGGTCTGGATTTCATGCAAAACGGTAGCCTTGCAACTAGCCACTGAAAGGTAATGAACACGCGTCCTGTTCAGAAGAGACGGGAACAGTGCCGAAGCTGAGGGGTGGGGGGGCCTTCGGGAGGACACTGGGTCTCAGCCATGCTGAAGCAGCAAGGGCGTATGGAGTAACTGGGGAGACAGGATCGTAACCTCCAGCCGTTCTGCCTGCAGCACCCGATGTTGCGCGTCTAGACCCAACCCGCTGTACCTATACCTTCTGGGTATTGGCATCAGGGCTTCTGGGTAGCCCTGGTGCCAATGTTTGGCATTCTCAATGGTGCGGGCTCCGAGGAGGGCGGCGAACCTAGAGGATAAATATATACACAATCAAATATGGACCACAAAAGATTCAAAACTCAAAATACAGGGGGAAACCTGACGGGTCCACACATGGTGCTGGTTCAGCGCAAGCAGGGGTAGACGCGGCGAAAGCTGCGTTACCTCCTTTCAGAAGTGGCAATGAATTCGATCTTGAAACCCAACAGCATATACCCACACGGGGGCGGAGCGGCGAAAGCTGCACCGCCATATACAAAATCAGGAAAGTACGCGAAAAGTCGCGCTAAAGCTGGGAAATTAGGTGAGCCGAAACCTGCCGTGTCGACAACCCAGATAGGCGAAGCGCATACTGGCCACTAATACCAGTGCAGCTGCTGGGCATGCGGAGCAATCTGTGGCCCAAAAGCCAGCGCAGGAATTGGTAGATTCAATCTCAAAACCCACCCAGTCTGAAGCAGAGTGGACACTTGTCGCACATAACCGAAGTAAACGCCAAACGCAAAGGGAGCTCCTGAAAAGGACAAGCTTTGCTGACACAGTCAGAGCGGACCTCATGGTAAAAGTTGCGACCGAGGGGACCGGCCACCTGTCGACACAGCAGGCCCATGAAGTGCAAGAGCTGTTGCAAGGGCGTTTGATGCAGGAGGCCATGCAACTCTCCTCGGACCAGGCGGTACCCACATTCCGGGGACAACCGGTCCAAGCCAATGGTGTCCTTGAGCTCTGGTGCGAGGACCAGAGGACACTAACCTGGCTTACCCTGTGTTCAGGCTTCTCAGCACCTAATGACCTCGTAGGGGCCCATCAGCTACGAGGTAGCGTGACGATCAGGTGCTGTTGGGAACACTGCCCACATTAAATATTATAATTTGTCATCTGGCAATTTTTTGTCTCTCTGGTCTGTACAATGCTAACGTGTGTGCATCGCTGTATTTAAATATCCTCGAAATAATAATAAAGTGCAGTTATTGTGAATTTAATCAGCGTTTATAAATCAAGACTACAGTCCCGCTTCGTTTCATGATCCGGCTCGAAGGACCATGAAACGAAGCGGGACTGTAGTCTTGATTTATAAACGCTGATTAAATTCACAATAACTGCACTTTATTATTATTTCGAGGATATTTAAATACAGCGATGCACACACGTTAGCATTGTACAGACCAGAGAGACAAAAAATTGCCAGATGACAAATTATAATATTTAATGTGGGCAGTGTTCCCAACAGGTGCCAAGAAGTGATGAACGTCGGCGATTCACCGAGCTAAAGTTATGTGGGGTAGATCTAACCTGGTCTGTGCTTCGGTCCCGACAACCTCCTGTCTCTCTGCAAGGCCCGGGCGCGCCCTAGGCTCTTCTTGGTAGACAGGTTCTTCAGCCAACCAGGTATGACTGGCGGGCCAGCATCAATGAGCAGAGTGGTCCAACACAGGTTATGTTTCTACGTGGTAAATACGAATCGGGCACGAAAATCCGAACTGTATCTGGTTCGAGAGACAACGGCACACTCAGCTATATTAATAATCCTGAGGGAATCCCGAATACATTCAAGATGCCCTTTGATTTAATTTCAACAACCTAATCAACACGCGTTTTCATTGCGATGTTTTTTCTTTTATTTTTTTTCGTCTGTCAGTTGTCAAAACTGCCAGATTGACAGCTAACGTCAAATTAAAATGACCGTTCAGAAACCATCGATCGAATATCGATTTGGTATCGAACAATCACCCGCCCGGACAGGCACCCACCTGTCCCCTAATCTACGGGCAGCCGAGACAACGTTGCTACCGCTCGTTTTAGAACCGAGCCGCCTACTAGAACCTCTGCAGACCGGGGGGTCCCGTCCTAGCCAGGGAACGAATTAACAATGCCCCCCTGCGCCAACGTAGTGGCGGTAGGTTAGCATCTTTAACCAGAACGAGGTCACCAACACTAGGGGGGCTAGTTTTGTCAGTCCACTTAAGGCGCTGTTGTAAGATATGCAGATACTCGAGCGACCAACGCTTCCAGAAATTCTGAGTAAACTGCTGCAACATCTGATACCTTGACAACCGATACAATTTCACTCCCTCGAAGGGGTGCTCGGGCAACGCGTTAAGTGGCTGTCCTATCAAGAAATGGCCTGGGGTCAGAGCCTCCAGGTCATTTGGATCCGAGCTGAGCGGACACAACGGTCGCGAATTGAGAACGGCCTCGATCTTACAAAACAATGTCGCGAGCTCCTCAAAAGTCAGCGCGGTCTGACCTACTATACGCCCTAAGTGCGTCTTAGCTGACTTAACTACGGCCTCAAAAATCCCACCCCAGTGGGGGCAAATCGGTGGGCTGAAGGTCCACTGTATACCCCGACGGGAGAGGGCCGTTCCAATATCCACTTTATTTACATTCAAAAAGTTGACTATCTCTCGTAAGTATCGTTCCGCACCTATGTAGTTAGTGCCGTTATCAGAGCGGATCAAAGTTGGAAGTCCCCTTCGAGAAATAAACCTATCCAAACAAGCAATGAAAGCCTCTGTCGAGAGATCAGCAACGAGCTCGAGATGTACCGCCTTGGTGGATAAACAAACAAACACACATAGGTACGCCTTGTATTGCTTAGCGGTACGCAATCGTGAACTCTTCACCATAAACGGTCCTGCAAAATCCGTACCAACACCTGAAAACGGTCTGACCTCATTCACACGATCAGGGGGCAAGTCCCCCATGAGAGGTTGCATCGTGGCAGCCTTAAGTCGATAACAAGGCATGCACCGAAACACGATGTTCCGTATGGCACGGCGGGCAGATAAGATCCAAAACTCCCGCTGGAGCGTGGCCAACAACGCGTTACAGCCGGCATGCGCGTTTTTAATATGACGATCAGTCACCAGCAATTCAACTAACTGTCCCCCCTTGGGGAGCAGAAGTGGGTGACGAGCTGAATACGACAGATTCGCATTGCGCAATCTTCCTCCTACCCGAAGTAACCCGGTCGAATCAACAAAGGGGTTGAGACGCGCGACGGCTCCCTTCAATTTCGAACGTCCACTTCGAATAATCTCCAATTCTGCCCCAAACTTCGAGGACTGTACCAACCGGACCAAATTCAACAGCGACTCGTTTCGCTCTGCCGGAGTCAGAATAGGGTTCAACGTTCGCTGATCGCGAGGAGTACGACAATTTCGAGCGAATCTCCTAATCCAAGTGGACACGTTTATCAACTTGTCAAGTGAGCTATACCGGTCCAGCAGAAACCCGGCGTCAGGGTCCTCAGCCTTCTGGGTAACATGCACGGCCGCTCTGGGGCCATGATCCGAAGATACTACTACATGGCTGTGGGGCCAGTCCGATTCTCTCTTGGCAAGCCAGGGTGGTCCCCACCACAAATGGTGTCTAACGAGTTCAGGAGCCCGACATCCCCTGGATGCACAATCAGACGGGTTCAATTCTCCTGGTACATGTCTCCAGGTCAGTGGGACCTCAGACGACACAATCTGGGAGACACGGTTCGCAACAAAAACCTCTAAGTTATGGACCGAAGCCGGGCTAGACCGTAACCCTTACGTGTTCGTGTTTAACTCATAGACCTTGACTGGCTCGGCCGTGGACTCACGCCAAAGTATCAACTGATACCTTCTGTCAGCTGGATGAATTACCGTTTGCCTAAACATCATCCGAATGTCTGCGACAAATACAATCTGGTGTCTCCGAAAGCTCGTGAGAATATCCGAAATATCACGACACAACTTGGGTCCCGAATGTAGACACTGATTCAGGGACATCCCGTTCGAGGTAGGTGCTGACCCATCAAAAACAACTCGAATCTTGCCGGTAGGGGTTCGCAGGACGGCATGGTGTGGAAGGAAACAATGATCCTCAGATCTCCAGTCCACACCCGATACCGACATGTGTCCTAACGAATCATACTCCCTCATGAAATCGACGTATTTTTGTTTAAATACGGCGTCCCTTGACATCCTACGCTCCATCGACATCAATCTCGTCTCAGCCATCTTCCTAGATTCTCCTAGTGGCGGTCGATCGGCCCTGAAAGGCAGTCGAGTTACAAAACGACCAGAACGAAGGCGACCAGTACTATTCTGGTAAAACAACTCGCACTCTTCTTCGTCTGCGTCGACTCGACGAACGGTGGGAGGTTCCTCTATCTCCCAGAAACGTTGGATAGCGTCTGACAACGCTGAGCTAATAAGTATGCCATCTGACTCGGCAGGCCTAACCATTGGCAATGCCGGACCCATGATCACGTGACCAAACTTAGTATCCACAGCAATCAACCCGTCCGGCTGAAGAACTCGCCGATCCGACAACAGAAACCTACCCAGAACGTCTGCTCCCAGTAGCAGGACGACCGGGGCTGGAGTGTCAAAATCGGGATCCGCCAACTTGAGTCCTGATGTCAGGAATCGAACGGCCGGATTCAACTTCACCAAGGGGTATCTGCCCATGACATGCGTCATTACTAAAGCTTGCACGGATGTTTTTGTCAAAATGTCATAACGTGGAGAGAACGTGATCACCGATTGACCAACTACATTCGTAACCGTAACATTCCCCACGCCCCGTATTGATTTATTATACCTATTTACCTTGAGGCCCAACCATTTTGCTAAATCATTCGATACAATGCAGCCCTGAGCTCCAGAATCTAATAGGGCGCGAACGTATGTTTCGTTGCCCGCCAAATCCCAAACAAGCACAGAGGCGATCGGTAACACCACCGTCTCCGGTTGGGGGGCAACAAATTGTTGGGCCGCAAATTCCTAGCGAGGGCCCCCGGGGCCCCAATCTGCCTGTAACCGATCAGGTAGGCAGCTATACGCCAGAGGGTCCCATTGTACAAATGACCCACGCGCCGGTTCCATTGCCACCCTACGACGCCCCCCGAAGGGGGGTGGGCGTGAATTCAACCGTGGCCGCTCCATGAGCGGGGGGGACATCACATGCGACCGACGAGGACGAGGCGACGAGCGGGGCGACAACTGAGGCGGCGTCCGAACCGCACCGCATAGCTCGAAGGTGTCCCATGCCACCCGCCCGTTACGGCCTGCTCAACACACCCAATGTCCCGCTGAGTCGGATGCTGAGTCGCAACCGAAAACTCAGGACCCCCATGTGATGACCCTGAGTGCGGCCCTGCACCCCTGGGTGGCCGCGTGCTTGTGGCCCCATTGCCCGCTGAGTCGGATGCTGAGTCGCAAACGAAAACTCAGGGCCCCCCATGTGATGACCCTGAGTGCGGCCCTGCACACTGGTACTGCCCTGTGCACGTGGGGACGTTGGCCCCTGAGTTGCGCTCCGAGTCGCAAACGAATTCTCAGGGCCCCTTGCCGTGTCACCCTGGGTACGGCCCTGTGGTGGCTGTTGGCCGGACCGGTTCATGCACAACAGATTGTTGTGGGCCCCACCACAATATCCGCACATTTGTGGGCGCGTGCAGTCCCTAGCCATGTGTGGCCCGAGGCACAGGAAACACCAGCCCCGCTGTTTGGCCATCTGGCGCCGTCCCTGAACCCTGTTCCCCGAACTTATTGCAATTGGCCACAGCATGGCCAATCTGCCTACAACATGGGCAGGTCTCACTATGTGGGGTCAATGCACTCACAGTCCCATATGACTGCCGGTTGGTGCGGTCCTTCCTCGTCGGAGGGCCCCTACTCACAGCGCTCCCGGCAGCTCTCTGTGGCTCCGAAGGATGGGTGACCGTCAACCCCAAATTCTCTGCCCGTCGAGACTCCTCTTCCAAAAATCCGACCAAGTCGGAGAAGGCGGGCAGGTCCTCGGCCGACCTCCCGTGAGACTGTTCGAAACGAGTCTGCACGTCAGCGGGTAGGCGGGAAAGTACAATGTACAACAGTAAGTACGACCATTCACCAACTGGAAGTCCAAGATTCTCTAAAGCCTTGGTGACGGACAACAATGGGTTCAAAACCTCCGTCTGTATGGCCCCGACCTTGTTCACAACCGGGATGCGAAACAAACGGTTCAGTTGGGCATCGGCCAACCTCCGTTTGTTGTGGTAACGTCTGACCAACAATTGCCTGGACGTCTCATAGTTGCCCTCCGTTACTGTCAAATGAGCGACCAGCTCCCTAGGCTCACCCCTCAATGCTGCCACCAGCTGAGCCATCTTGACAGACTTGGTAATGTCCGATCGCAAGTGCACCAAATTGTCGAACAGATTGATGAAGCTCATCCATTCACCGGACACGCCGTCAAAGGTAGGCATAGTTATCGCGGGTAACCTGGTCCCCGATCCCTGATGCGGCAGAGGTGCTTCAATGGCACCACCATGGCTGGACTCGCGCTGTCTACGTATGTCCGCAGCCTTCTGCGTGATAGCAGCTGCCATCTCCATACATTGGTCGACATCCCCTGTCAACCGTGACAGCCTGTCAGGTGCACAACCATCAACTGATTCCGCCTGCGCGGACAATTCGTGCACCCTATTGTAACGTTCCTTAACGTCCATAGACCGCTCCAATACCACATCATGCCTATCTAAACGGTCTATCAGACCGTGTGCGGAGGAAAACCATCTGAGTTCCTTAGAAACACCCTTCTGGATTTCAGATAACGACATGATCGGAACGATATTTACTCACAATTTGCAGTAACTCAATTTTATTGGACCCTTCAGTTTATAACCCAAACGAGGGAACCCTAAACTATAACTTAAATTTTGTTGTTTTCCATAAACAATAGGAACCGAGTTTTATATCTATATAAATTATGCTACACTTCTAATATTCTAATCCTGTAAATAACAATTTAGTTTCCCTTTATTATTATAACACACACAGATAATAGTCAATATTAGTTCAAGTTATAAATTGCTATACACTTGCTGCACAATAAACTGAAAACAATGTAATAGCCTGCTATCAATAGATGTAACTACCTATGTTAACCAAAACATTCATTCAATACCAATACTAGACCACTAATAGATTGACTAACTAGTAATTCAATGCAAATTTCAATTCACCTACAATGTACCTAATACAATGCGTACCTAAGTTGAGTACCTTCTATTCTGAGTCACATCTCAGTACAACTGGTCATTTAGGGAAAACTGTAATATCTGTCTGTCTAATACCAGCAATAGAATTATAGCTTACAAATACTACCAATCTATGTGAATATAGGAACAAACAAGTTACCTAACCGCCTAGATACCTACAGATTGATAGTCCCAAGTCGTGCTTTCCTGAAGCCCTTGACGGCTGCAAATCTCAGGAAACCACGCTCTGATACCAAAGTGTTCAGGCTTCTCAGCACCTAATGACCTCGTAGGGGCCCATCAGCTACGAGGTAGCGTGACGATCAGGTGCCAAGAAGTGATGAACGTCGGCGATTCACCGAGCTAAAGTTATGTGGGGTAGATCTAACCTGGTCTGTGCTTCGGTCCCGTCAACCTCCTGTCTCTCTGCAAGGCCCGGGCGCGCCGTAGGCTCTTCTTGGTAGACAGGTTCTTCAGCCAACCAGGTATGACTGGCGGGCCAGCGTCAATGAGCACAGTGGTCCAACATAGGTTATGTTTCTACGTCGAATCGGGCACGAAAATCCGAACTGTATCTGGTTCGAGAGACAACGGCACACCCAGCTATATTAATAATCCTGAGGGAATCCCGAATACATTCAAGATGCCCTTTGATTTAATTTCAACAACCTAATCAACACGCGTTTTCATTGCGATGTTTTTTCTTCTTTTTTTTTTCGTCTGTCAGTTGTCAAAACTGCCAGATTGACAGCTAACGTCAAATTAAAATGACCGTTCAGAAACCATCGATCGAATATCGATTTGGAATCGAACACCCTGTATAGAACGCGGAAGCCGGTTCGGCTTTTTGCTCGGGTCGGTGTGCGAGAAGTTTCAGGGGACTAAAAGACGATTCCTCGAAGACCCACCATCACTCTGGTGGACAGCTAAGCAGCCAGATACTGCTAAGCTCATCATAGCTGAAGACAACCCTGGGCCCCCAACCCCAACGCAGCAGGCCGACCCAATCACCGATAAACCTGGAGAGGACATGCATGACATGACGAGGCTGGTGACACACTGCGGAGAATCCGGGCTACAGCTGATCATAGCCACGGACTCGAACGCACGCCCCACTCTCTGGGGGATGAAAAATAACAACAATCGAGGTAAGCTACTCGAACAATCATTTATGTAACAGCTGCAACCGAAGAGATCGTGCTCAGATCACAGATGTGTTCGATAGGACATTCAGGAAAAACCAGTCGTGGCAACCCAAAAGCGGAATCCGCGCAGAACCGAACGAGTGCAATATGCCAAACGGTTGGATCAACTCCTGAAACAGCAGGGAGTGCCAGTAAGACTATCGGACGCCGAGGCTATAGAATACCAGGTAAGCAACATAACTGACATGCATGCTCCATAACAACTCCAGCGGCAAGGGTCAACCCTGGTGTTGACTAGTGGAGACCTGAGCTAGAGAGGCTAAGGAGTAAGGTAAGGCGCCTACTAAACAAGTCAATGAACACAGCTGCAGATGATGAATGAGACAACTATAGGGCAGGTTAGTCCCAGTAAAAAAGCGCCAACGGTATAGAAGCACAAATTCGTGGCGAAAGTTCTGCAGCAATATCGAGAGCTGCGTGCAGGCAAACAAGATTAGGAAGGTTTTCTTCCAACAATCCTATCAACCCCTTGGGATCCCTGCGCAAAGCGGATAACACACTCGCCAACAACCCAGAAGAAGCAGAATGTACCTTAGTACAGACACACTTTCCTGATTGTCAACTATTAAGTACGGTCAACTGGGCCGAGGAGTAGATGTGGGAACTTGCACTCAAGGTAATCAACCCACAAAAAACAAAGTGGGCAATCAACAGCTTTAACTCGTTTATATCGCCGGGACTGGATGATATTTTCCCGACTTTGTTAAATTCAAATTCAAAATCAAAAAGATGCTGGAGGCAAAGAGGCGACTAGAAACCTCCAGCTTTATACGTTATTTTTTACAGAATTGCAGCAAACACCTTCCCAAGCTTTCTTGTCTTCTGCATAATCTGATATTTTGTAGTAAGTTTTTTTACATAAGTGATTTTTAACAACATTTTTTAATTTATTTACAGACAATTCTTGTAACTCAGTTGGTATTTTGTTGTAAAACCGAATATTTAAAGGGCAATGCCCTTTAAAAGATTCATTAACCTTATGGAGCCTAGTAGTAGGTATAGCTAGTTTATTCCTATTTCTAGTGTTAACATTGTGCGTCGCTATTCTTAGGAAATTTATCAATATTTTTGTGTACGTACATTAAGTTTTCATAAATATACTGACACGGCACTTTCATAATGTTAATTTTCTTAAATTTACATCGCAGTAACTCTCTGGGACCCACATTGTAGATTGCACGAACAGCCCTCTTTTGCAGCACAAATATTATGTTAATGTCTGCAGCGTTCTCCCACAGCAGTATGCCGTAAGACATAACGCTATGGAAGTAGCTGAAGTAAACTAGTCTAGCTGTTTCCATGTCCGTAAAAAGACGGATTTTTTTGACTGCATAAACTGCGCAACTGAGTTTTTTCGATAGCTTATCTATGTGTGGGCCCCACTGAAGCTTATTATCTAAGGTAATTACTAGGAATACCGTGCTATCTACAATTTCTAAATTTTCACCTTTAACATTAACATTAGCCGAGACTTGTTTAACATTGGGGAGTAAAAACCGCATACATTTAGTTTTGTTATTATTCAGTAAAAGATCATTAGCACTAAACCAATTGACTACCTTTGAGATTACATTATTCACATGGTCAAAGTTCAAACTGCGTCGTTTCATTTTAAACAAAAGTGAAGTGTCATCTGCAAACAGTACAATCTCATGATTATCTCTGACAAGATGTGACAGGTCATTAATATAAACCAAAAACAGTAATGACCCGAGTATGGAACCCTGCGGTACACCCATGGTAACAACAGACCCTGGAGATCGTTTTCCATTAATGTCAACTCTCTGTATCCTGTCATTTGGATAAGAAGAGAGAAGATCTAAAGAGTTATCCCTAATTCCATGGTGATGAAATTTCCTGATCAATGTCCCATGGTCAACGCAATCAATAGCCTTAGACAAATCGCAAAATACTAATAGAGCATCATGCGACTCCTCCCAGGCATCATATATATGTGATATTAACTCAATACCGGCATCAGTAGTTGATTTGCCTTGTGTAATACCAAATTGTTGTGTAAAACTAAACCAAACCAAATTGGGGAGGAGACCAACTAGTTCTGGCATTAATCACTGTCATGGTGGCATGTCTGGCACACAGATATATACCGAGATATTGGAGAAAGTAAAAGTAATTTTCATACCTAAGCCTGGTTAGAGCGACTACGCAGATCCTAAATCTTATAGACCAATCAGCCTCAGCTCTTTCTTGCTGAAAACGATGGAAAGGCTATGTGATAGAGATCTGTGGGAGAAGGCCCTGAGAAACATACCCTTGCATCAAAATTGTTGAAGCAAGAAGTATTTAGTGACATATCTACATAAATCTCTTTAGTGCAAATTTATACTTTCTTTATAAATGTATAACGTTTGATAGGCTGTCATCTATCTTGTTCTTTGTTTTGTTAGTTGTCAAAAAGAAAATACATGTTTTGAAAAAACATAATTTTATTATTTCATTTCCACAATATGTTCTGGACACGCGTACTCGTATTAATTGATAGCCTATTTAAGGGCCTAAATAAATAGATAATAGGCAATTAGCACGGTGGATGCTAAACATAGAGCAGGGTAGAAAAGATCCTGGTGGAAGTGGAGACAACATTGAGAATTCAGTCGTAATGGCAAGTATTGGTGGAATAAGTATGCCACAAATTGCAAGACTAGAAGGTAGCTCCAATAACTCGACGTGGAAAGTCGAAATGGAGATGGCACTTGTCTACGATGATCTTTGGTAGTACACTAGTAAGGAGCCAATTACAACTGATGCAGTAGCTGTTAAAGCAGATAGAAAAGCAAAAGCCAAGATAGGTATGATGCTGCAACCTGAATGTCTTGTGCATATGCGCTCTGCGAAGTTAGTAAAAGAAGCTTCGGAGAAGCTGCGCGTGACGTTTGAGGATAAATGTGTAAATAATCGCTGCCGCCTTCGATCCAGATTAGTCAGTCTGGAAAACAATTTTCAACGGTACGTGCGTACGTAACAGGTGTGTTAACAATAGCTCAGGAGCTAAGAGACATAGGAAAGGAAGTTGATGACGAACTTTTGGCAGCCTTACTCCTACAAGGTCTAACGCCGGAGTTCTAACTTTTGAAAATCACCATTGAGAATAGTCAGACTGCACTTACGTCAGATTATGTAAAAAAGAAGCTGTATCAAATGGAGGATACATACCCAGCTTCAACAAATGGAAGCCAGACAGCCAGTCAACGTCAGCACTACTGACTAAGAAAGGTGAAAACAGAAAAGGCAAAAGCAATACTGGCAAATCTGAAAAGAAAGTATTGAAGTACATCTTTGATGGCCCCCATAAATGTTACCAATGTCCAAACAAAGAAAAATCAAAGAAAGAAGCTCATCATGCCTTTGCTTTCGGAACTGCGCTTAATTCTGAACCTGTAGAAGATTGGGTGATCGACTCTGGTGCTACAACGCATATGACGAAGAACAAAGCTTGGCTGAAAGATTTGAAGAAGACTGTTAAACCTTTGAGAGTTATGTGTGTAACGAGGTGTTGGGTGAAAGTATTGGTATGTTTGTGCCTGACAAGATGACGGTAAGCGATGTTACTTTTGTTTCAAATTTAACATCAAATTTATTGAGTGTGAACGC
Source organism: Argyresthia goedartella (assembly GCA_949825045.1). Taxonomy (NCBI): domain Eukaryota; kingdom Metazoa; phylum Arthropoda; class Insecta; order Lepidoptera; family Argyresthiidae; genus Argyresthia; species Argyresthia goedartella. Next base: position 23,487,974 of record OX463810.1, read on the forward strand.
TATAGCTAAGAAAGGCTATATATAAGTGTTTACAGAGAAACAATGCGACATCTTTAAAATATGAGGTCTATGGCGAATATATCGGATCAGGTGTGGAAGAACGGGGTATCTACACAATTAAGGACTGTTCATACGGTTTCGCAAATGGGATGCTAAGAGCATGGAATTGTTTTACACGGGCTTCTGTGATAACGCAAAAGCGTAAGGTCTTATAGATCCTGCAACAGGAAAACAGTTTAAGGCCACATATGTTATATTTCTGGAAAACAGCAAAAATACAGTCAGAGAAGAATCAAGAAAGAATTTATTGGAATTTATGATATTTCCTGAATGTGAACAAAAAGATGGAACTTTGTATTTGCATACACTCCCAGAGACGAATGGTAATGGAGATGCAAATCAAAACATAAACGAGGAAGTGGCAGAGTTTAGATCTGACATCCAAAGATCCCAAGAAGAGGAAAGTGGTGAACCAGTGATCAAAAAACTAGAAAATGAAGTTCAGGAATCAGAATCTGAACCAATGACTGAAACAGTGATCCAGGAACTAGAAAATTAAGTTCAGGAACCAAAAACTGATGTTGCAGACTCAGATGCAGAGACATTTGAAGACTGTGGATTGGTAAATGAAGACTGTGATTTGGTCGATGAAGACTGTGGGTTGGTTGGTGTTCCTGAAAATTTTCAACAGCAGAATGAACGCCGATATCCAATGAAGGATAGAAAACCTAAGGAGTTCCCCAACGACATTCTGTATCAAGCAAAGACGGAACAAGATCCATTGACGGTGCAAGAGGCACTATCAAGATTAGACAGCGAATAGAAGAATAGAAACAAGCTATTTAGGAAAAGCTTGATGCGTTGAAAAAAATGTAACCTGGGTTCTCGTAAAGCCGCAAAAGCCGTGTAACGGCGTTTATTCTTAATGACCATTTAGAATCAAAGAAGAGGCGAGAAATAAACGTAGATACAAAGCACGGCTTGTTGCAAGAGGATTTGGTTAACGGCACGGAGTAGACTATGATGTTTATCTATATGGGATCTCCACTGCAATTTGCTATCAATGGTTATTATTTACTAATTCTAACGTGCTGCTGTCTAACACCAAACTGGTCTCAACTTGTCTGACATTTGGAAGTGAGAATTTGATACTTTTGAACCAATTTAAGGTTAAAGACAATACTCCATTCACATCATCAAAATCTTCTTTTTGTCTTTCAATTATGAAGACAAGTGAAGTGTCATCAGCAAACAACACTATGTCAGGCAATTTCTCCACCATGAAAGGCAGTTCGTTAGTATATACCAGTAATAATAATGGGCCTAATATGGAACCTTGTAGAACGCCAATTTTTACTCCCGATCCATCAGATTTAACGCCGTTGACTTCTGCCTGTTGAATGATATTGCTTAGGTAGTATCTAGGTAGTATGTATCTCAGTTGATTCAACGCTTTATTTCTAATTCCGTAATGATTTAATTTCATTAGTAGCGTCAACACAATAAAATGCCTTCGACAGATTGCAAAAAACACCAATAGCATCCTGTGCGGCTTCCCATGCAGAATAAATATGAGATACAAGGGTAATACCTACATCCGTAGTCGATTTACCCTTAGTGAAACCGTATCGTTTGGCGTGGAGTTATTTTGTACGTTGGAAGTGTGAGAGCATTTGATTGAGTATAATCTTTTTTTTTTATTATTTAGTGCTGGAAGAACAGATATTGGTCTGAAATTTGAAGGATAACCCTTGTCTCCCTACTTGAACAGAGGTATCAATTTACTGTGTTTCATGGGGTCTGGGAAAGCTCCAACGTCTACACATTTATAAAATATATAAGCTAGGTGTGGGGCTATTACTAGTATTATTGAACCAATGACTTTGACTGATATACCCCACAGGTCTTCAGTATTTTTTAATTGAAGTTACGTTTTGACAATATCCAGGGGATATACATGATTAAATTTAAAATCTACATTACTGAGGCTAGTGTTTTTTTTAGCAAAGTCTGCTTATTAAGGAGATGAATTTAGACGCTCTGTTGTGAGAAAGGGTACATTGGTGAAGAATGTTTCAAAAGCTCGACCTACCTCAGCATTGGTTTTAATAATATCAATACCAATCTTTAAGCAGAAATCACTGTCCCTTGGTATAACTTTCCCAGTTTCACGGTTTATGATTTGCCAAACCGTTTTCATTCTATCATTTGGTATTTTTCTATTAATGTGTAAAGTTTTTGCAGTTCTACAAACCAACTTGAAAGTTTTGGAATATTTTTTAACATAGTCATGACATTTTATATCAAAGTTATAGGTTGTTTGATCATAAAGTTAATACAAGATTGCTCTACTTTTACGAATTCCAAATGTTGCCCAGTCATGATATTTAGATTTACCGTTGTTAACACTGGCTTTCTTTAATTTAAAAACTGTTAAAATTATATTTGAATAATGTTGAAGAAGTCAGAATAGAATTTGTTCGGGTTCTGTTTATCAAAATCCGGTACTGGCAAATTTTATCTAAGTTTTTTATATACGTCTCTAGTCTATGGGATGTAATAGGCCTACAAAATGATGGATCAGTCTTATTTTTACTAGCAATTGGGAATTAAACTATTTGACCACTGTGATCGGAGGGTAAGCAGTTAATTACATTTTTACTTGTTAATGCACATTCACAAAAAATGTTTTTCTAGTCGGCTCTAGAAATACATGACACAAACTAAATGATTTGAACAGAGTTATTAATCGTTGTTTCATTGTTGTAGCTACAAGCAAATTTATATTAATATCGCCACAACAAATAAACTTTTTTCTGTTATTACAAAGTTTAATGAGGGCTTACTCCATAATTTTCTCGAATATTTCAAAATTGCCATGGCCTTTTTCATGTCTCAGAGGTCTGTAGACACAAACAATAATATGGCTATCCAACTCAACACAGGTTATCTCTATTTGTCTTACTATAGTACAGTTACTAAGATGAAAGAACCACCTCTATCAGCAGTCTTTGTATTGTAACAACTGTCAATTTTGTAATTATTTATGTCACAGGCATCATATTTTCCTTTAACCAGTGTTCTGTACAAATAACATCGGTGTCAGCATTATTATAGTTGTTTATGTGACTGCTAAATAATGGAGGGCATTAACACTCGGGAGTGGGTTTATGAAACGAGCCGAAGGCGAGTTTTATAATAATATCACTCGAGAGTTTTAATGCCTAATTATGTACTGTTACATACACTAGTTTATCTACATACATATCATAAGCTCTCTTTGATGTGTTCAGGAACCGCATGTTTGACCGGCATTGTGGCTCTGCAGTTGTTTAGCTTGTTCTGTAGTACCGCAGGCGGGCGTCGGCGTTCGAAATTTGAATGTCAGTACCAACTTCACAGACAAACTAGGGACGGCACGCAGGCGGGCGTCGGCGTTCAAAATTTGAATGTTACAATATGCAGAAAATCTACACATTATGGTCATAATGTGTAATTTTTCAGATAAGAAATGAGTTTTTACCAAGAAGTTTAACATTATGCTGATCGTAACGTGCGGTTTTTATAAAAGAGGGTTTATGATACGTATGTAGATAAAGAAATATACAAGTTCTTTACCAGGTAGCCTCTGCATGTTTTGATGGGTAATTTTTCAGGGGGGCTTACCCTTTGTCTGAATATTATTTAATATTGGGATATTATTACACTTTTTTGCCTTGTTTATTCGGGCAAGATATTACACATTTTTGATCTCTTTTCTTGCTTGATATATTTAGTGGCTTATGTATGCTAGAGATTTCCTCTATTGTCTTAAGAACTAATTTAAATTACTTGGAATGTCTTCCAATATCCCTTGTCTGTACTCAATAGAAGCAGTCAGGTTAGCCAAATTCTTGGCTGTAATACTAAAAAAATAAGATAGCGACACAGCTACCTGTCGTTTGTTGATAGTTATCTTACAAACCCTGTCTGTCATATCTTTCGTATACTTTATAAGAACGTTACAGTTATCTACCGAGAGTAGATATACATTTCGCTGAACCCTACACAGAGTCAGTAGCCGATTACGATCAAGAGTGGCTGGCTTTGTGAAAATGAGAACGAGCGACCGGGGAGCGACGACGCAAATAAAAACTTTCACTTTTTCCGACTAAAGCCAGTGTCAATTGTTCTGGGCAATAACACGGACTCCGGGTCTCCCTCCAGCCTAGTTGTTATTTACCAAATTGCAATTGTGAAAAAGGCTCGTATGATTTGTACATATTTTATTCGGAAATCATACACATATAGATTTTGAGGTAGCGCAAATACGTAACCGAGTGCATGTAAATGAAAGACGAAAATTAACATACATAAAAATAATCGTATTGTGTCGTGTATAGTGTCAGGATTGATGGCCAGAGGGGAATGAGAAAATCGCGGAGGGGGTGACGTACATCGACCCTGTTTATCGATTTCAATCTTGCTCACGTTGAAGCTTGCACTTGTACTTGTTTATTAAAAATGGCATCGGCTGCGTCTTCTGAAAAGGTAAAAAATCCAATAATCCATCCTCAGAAACAAGAAAATAAATGGCCAGTATCAAATTATATATGAATAGAAAAATAGATGGAAGATGTTATAGTAATCAGTGACCAACGAAGATTCTCTAAGTGTTTCTTGCGATGATAGTAAATATATGTAGGTATCTTTGATTTTGATTGTGATAAATAAAATATTATTTTAAATTAAAAGGTGATACTTTCACATCCATTTTTTCGTGTGCCATTGTGGTAACTATCGGCATCCACTAACAACATCACTAAAAATGTCCATTAAGCATGACTTGAACGTAACATTAGTTGTAATCTGAATGAGTCCGTTAAGCGAAGCTAGCCGTGATGGCAACTTGGCATTTGATCCAATCGTATCCCATGATTATTTCTTCGAATTTATATCTCTAAATTGTATTTCCCAATAGAGTATATAGTAAGTGTGTCTACAGCAAACAAGCACCCTTAACCGTAACCGTAGTCATATCTGCGCAGGCCATACTTACTTATTTCCCTGAGCACGGAAAAGAATATTTCCAAACTGTCAAACCCCCTCTCCCAACTACATAATACCCTCTTGCGACTTAACACAAATCCTCCTAGCGGTCTCAAGGTGATGGTCCCCTACATGACCGCGACACTTTTATTTACGATCTGCAGCAATATCTGAAGAAGGCAGCTCCGGGTATACTAATAACGGCTGCGTGCTCTCGCCCGATAGCCGCTCGATAGAATAATATGACGGGCGCGCGACCAGCCCGCCGGCACGTAGGCAATAAGCCGCCGGCAGCCGGCCAGATCGGCCAGCGGAAAAATAAGATTGCACCCACTCGGACCTACATCGTGCTACTGCTATATTGCGAGAAAACACCCGATCTCAAGGTACGCCTTATATTTAAAACATGAAGATGATCGGCTCAGACATTGAGCATGCATAAACTGTCTGGAATGTTCGCATGTTCGTATAACAGTATTCTAACAGTTAGGATAATTAAGTTGATGTTGTAATATTCGCATATACTTAAGCAGCGAGCTCTAGGCAAATTCCTTTGATTGAGCCCTCACGTCCATAGTATGCATTAGATAGTTGCTGTACTAAACTCAGCTGAACGAAATGAAACAGAATTTCGATGTGGTTTATTGTTTGAGAATTCACAAAACTGTGGTTATCTCGCGAATGCAAGCTAGACATGGGTTTGGTGGTGGTATATTGATGTATATTGTATCTAACATGCCCTAACATGAGAATTGCAAAGTTTGTAAGACAAAAATAGTGGTTCCAAAGTTTCAAGATTTACATCGAAAGTCGTGGTTCATGGCCCTCGAACTACGTCACAACGTGTAATGTATTCAAACAGAGCGTCTCGCCTCCAGCTCGCTTGTTTCATTTTATGATCTTATCGAAATAATCCGATCTCTCCTGTTATTTATTTACTGCCTTCCCTCATTGCCTGCTCGCTGCTGCCGGCGCACTTCCGAATAAACGATACCGATTTAAAATTATGCAAACAACTGCCGACCTTCCCGCAACTACATTCGATAGTAAATGCTTTGGGGTAATCCGCTCACACGATTCTTTTCTTCCAGCATTTTTCCTTTCGGATCAACGACATGAAGATAAACGGAGCTAGAGCGAACGCGACCGAAGTGCTTCGGAATATAGTGGCAAGTGGAAAAGCAGTATTTTTCTCATATGATCTTCTTATACATGGCTGATATGTGTGGTGGATAAATCTAGGTGTTTTATTTCCGTGGAGACGGTCTGCTGCCATGTGAAGTCACAGGTTTACTATAAACACTTTAGCAATCTCGTAAGTTATTCAAAAGGCATAGATTGTTTCAACGGCGAAGTGACTTGGAGAAATAAAAACAAGTTCTAATCAAATCTTACTTGGGATGTAAAAATATTGTAAGCGGAGCTAAAAACAGCGGCTAGGAGTTTCCTCTCAAAAAATTCAATATGGCGAAGAAAATACTTGAGCAGCTGCAGTCGCCACTACACGTCCGCTTCACCTAATAAGTGTAGATGGGATGGAGTAAAAATTCCCTCCATTGTCATTCCCGGAACGTAGCTCTGGTAATGAGCTAAGTTCTTCGTAAGGAGCCGTAACTTACATACCAATCGGAGTCGGCTTCTCTACCTACAGCGTTGCCGTCGTTTCTGATCCGTAGTATGGAAAATAGGAAAATTGAAATTCCGTACGAGGTTTTTCTTCGGAAACTTTAGAGTTATCTAACATGAATAGGCCGGAAAACAAACTTTTTGGAAAAGTAATGATGTTTGGTCTGTTATTTGAGTTTTATTTATGTTCCATCCGTGTTTCTTCGTGTATTTTTCAGTCTGGTTACAGCAGATACTAGCCATAAAAAAATATTTTGAATATTATAATGGACAAAGATATACATGCATTGTTTTTTGACAGTCATTCTGATTTATTCCCAAACCAATGCGATCAGTGTAACTTTATTCGTCACTTCTCCACACAATTTACTAGCAGAAACGTCTACAAATAACTTTCGTCGACAGCACCAAGTTTGTATTCATAACCGTGCCATGTCATCAAAGGTCCAGCAGAAGTGATTTCTGAGATGACCGACATAGTAGGCAGTCGGTGACAGCCAGAAGCACGTCCGACCACAGCCAAGTCTCCAGTTTCTTACTGCAGCCTGCCCGACGACTTCGCAAATGGAATTTGCAAGTAATTTTGCTGCGCCCCCCGCTAACTTCGCTTCGTTGTTGTCCCCGCGTGTCGCTTCCATTACAAATAAAATTGTGTTGGAATAAAAATATGGCTATAACTATTCAGAGCTGGTTCGAGACACGGGAGAGTTTACGTGAGGTCATTTAACGAGCGAACTCAAATAAAACAAGGGTGGCCTTGTCTGTAAAATTATTTTGAGTTATAGCTTAAAGTAATAATAATACCTTGATAATAATACCTTGGACACTATTTACACACATTGATCTAGCCCCATCTAGGATTCCCTGTATCTTAGGTCCTAGACAACGATACACATACTTATATTGATAAATATTACACTTAGACACTTGGTAAACAACCATGACTAGGCTACGAACATCTGTTCTCATCAAACAAGTATTTGCCCCCACCGGGACTTGAACCCGGGGCCCTTGGCTTTGCAGGCAGGGTCACTGCCGACTCGGCCATTTGGGTCGTTAAATAGTAATCGAGCAATCTAATAATTTATGAGCTACCGAGACGTTAATATTAAATTCAAAGTCATACATTACAGAATGTTACAACAACTAGTTAGTTAAGCATGTAAGATAGATTAGAAAATATCAATCCGTGTTCTTGATGATGAAAATATGTTTCAAAAGGAAAGTACAAAAACTAAATTAATCGGATAACAATAATTTCGTAGCAGCTCTACAGAGATACATCAGTACGAAGGAAGAAGTGAGCGTGTAATAAGAAATGTTCCGCATATTGACCCCGGGAACTACGTTACCGTGATCTCAAAACTATGACTAAATGGCTGAAATCCTTTTGACTTGGTATCATTTATTGTAGGCAAACTGCGCCATAGTGATCTCACATAACTGCGATTTCTGCATGTGCAAGGTAGGTATTTATCAGCAAATATGTTAGTCAAAAAAATTAGTACAAAAGTACGCCATTGTGCCAAAAGATGAATTACACTCGTTGAAATAGAGGATCGAACAAAACAATATTGCTTTTATTAGCCTCAAGTGAAAAGGTAAAAAGTTGGACTTGTTTGTTTAATTATCTTGAGTTTTTTTCCAATTTCTGTGATAGATTTGTGAAACTATCTGAATTTAATGAAAAGCTGTCAAACCATTCCATCAAAAATTCATTATTACTGTATTTTTTACATTCCTTACGTTCGACCAATTTTTTAAAAAGAGCCAAAAATAAATCTGTTGGAAGAAGGGCGAATTATCTCCCACAGCCCACAGATCGATTTTTAGATCTTTTTTAAAAATTGGTTGTCTTTAACTTATTCAATTATAACAATATTCATCGTTATAAATAATAAAAAAAATATAAGCATCGAGATCTGTGTTTGATTTAAATTAACCCCATATAGCCCCGTCATGTAAGTAATCTTGAACATTGTAATAACCGTTTTTAGACAAAGTAGCTGTTACATGGTTTTTAAGTTGCTTAGATGTCAATTTCTAAAAGTTGTAGTAGATAATGCACAATTTTTTGAAAGAATTGCTAACTTTCGCGAGCCTAAACCGGGGCACAACTAGTCTGTGTTTATTTCTTAGGTTAACATTACAGCAATCGCAAAATTTTGAGAATTTTTGCGTACAGCTACAGTCAGTATGTCCATTTCTTTAAAAGTTATCTTAAGGAGTCTGGGCGTTTTAAATTATAAATTTCTCGAATATCTCTATTCTGAAATAAAAAAAATGTTTGAATATCCGCTGCTTTCCCCAAAACGAGATACTATGAAAATAACTAAAATATACATGCCTATATATAGCCACATCCGTGTTTTGTCTGATGTTCCTAACAGCGTAAGCCGCAGAATGTATCAGCCAATTTATCTATGTGGGGTCCCCACTTCATTTTGCTATCAGTGGTTATTTCAAGAAAATTTGTATCATTTACTAATTATAACACCTTGTTGTCTAACAACAAACTGGTCTCAATTTGACTGACATTTGGAAGTGAGAATTTGAAACACTTGGTTTTACGTTGAACAATAAATTATTAACTGTGAACCAAATCAAGGTTAGAGACAATACATGATTAACATCATGAGAATCTTCTTTTTGTGTTTAAATTTTAAAGACCAGTGAAGTATTATCAGCAAAAAACACTATGCCAGTCAATTTCTCCACCTTAAAAGGCAGATCGTTAATATGTACCAGGAATAAGAAAGGACCTGATATGGAACCTTGTACAATACAATTTTTTACACCTAAACCATCAGATTTAAAGCCGTTGATTTAACTCAATCAAATGCCTTCAACAGATCGCCAAAAACGCCGATAGCATCCTGTGCGCTCTGCTATGCAGAGAAAATATGAGATATAAGCATCCGTAGTCGATTTACCCATAGTAAACCGAATTTTGTATGGTTTTGTTTGGTTGAAGTGTATGAGTATTTGATAAGTATACATTTTTTCAAATATTTTTCTCGGTGCTGGAAGAACCGATATTGGTCTGTAATTTGAAGGGTCACCCATATCTGCCGACTTGAACAGAGTTATCTGTTTACTGTTTTTCATGAGATCTGTAAAAACTCCATCGTCAACACATTAATTGAATAAATAAGCTAAGTGCGGGGCTACACCTAGACTTACTGAACCAATGACTTTAACTGATATACCCCACAGATCTTTTAAGTTAAGTAATCTATACATTTTGACGATATCCTGATGATATACACGATACAATTTAAAGTCTACATTACTGTAGCTAGAGTGGTTTTTAACAAACTCTGTTTCATATGGAGATTAATTAAATAGAAATCATTGTCTCTCAGTAAATTTTTGCCAGATTCACGGGTTATTATTTGCCAAACCATTTTTATTCTATTGTTTGAGTTTTGTATTTTTCTATTAATCTGTAAAGCTTTTGCAGCTCTGCAAACATAGTCATGTTATTTCATGTATTTTTGATCATAGTCATGATTTTCTATCAAAGTTTTAGGGTTTTTGTTCACTTCGAATTCCAAAAGTTGCCCAGTCATTAAAGTTTGATTTATCTTTGTTATCGCCCTTTTTTCATTTAAAAACTTTATTGAATTCTGTTTAAATAAAGTTGAAGAAGTCTGAACAGATTTTGATCGTATTCTGTTTAATAACATCCGGTACTGGCAAATTTATATGTAATTTCTTCATATGTATATGTAAGTCTTATCCTTACTAGCAATTAGGAATGAAACTGTTTGACCGCTGTGATCGGATAGTAAGCAGTTATATAGGTACATTTTTACTTGAGAATGCACAGTCACAAAAATGATATCTAAGCAAGTTTGACTGGTCAGTGTAATTCTTAAATATCTACTTATTAGTCAATTCAAATCATGATTGTATGGGAAAAGGTCTAAAGCTGAAAATTTTAAATACTAAAAGTAATAATCATTCTGAGGTAAGCCCGAGGTGCAAAGAAAGTCCAGCTTATATTGTAGATAACGTAGCTTTCATTATGTAGTACAACAAAATTTTCTATGACGCTACGTTTTACAGATGTAATAAAAATAAAAAAATGGTATTACCCCTCCTCCCAAATAGGTCAACATAGTACTTTATAAATAAAAAATACGAACCCCAAAATTCCACGGTAACTGTAAGGTTTCGTTAAATTTGATTGGCCTGACTAGGCAACTTAAATTTGCAAATCCACCGCGACCGCGTCAAAGTTAAAATTGGAAAATCGTCTTGATCATCCAACGAAATACCTCCGGGCAACTTTGCCCTCTGAACCTTTGATAACTGAAAAGTAAACGGGTACACGGATGAGGCCAGTGTTAAGAATTAAATAGATAACGCCTTAATAAGATTGTAATCAATTTCACTGAAGTTGATTTAAAGATGGTATATTTTGGTATTTGTTTTAATTTCATGAAGGGTGTATTATAATTGTATTTAATCCTTATTCTTCTGTTTCTGGACAAATCCAGTAGTTACATAATTTGTCTGCATACTCTGATTATTTAGTAAATACCGACCGATACCGACTAATAAGTCATAATTTTATAAATGATATGGCATAAGATAAAAGAATGGATAAGTATCTATTCAAAACATAGTAAGAGGATTTTACTATGTAAAAAGACTGTTTTCTCCCATACTGACGCACGTTAACACTTACAGAGTCACACTAATACATATTCTATTTCTCGTATATGTACCCTACTTAAACTGCGCACGAAAAGTATTTTCTACGGTGAAAGTTTAAACAAGTTTAAGGTTGTATTTCAGTATCCCTTTTCATTTGAAAAGGGCAAAGAAGGCAAATGTTTATTCGAGGATTTTATAGATTGTGTTACTGAGAACAGAGATGGAGAGGTCGGAACCCTGAAGTTGTTGATCTGTGCGATTTTATATTGACTTTGATACTTTTTTTTTTCAAGCAGTTGTATTGTACTTGTCACATCAGCAAATCATACATTTCTATAGAATTTTTGGGTGTTGGACCTATATATGTTTATCATCGTAATAATAATTGTGATGATATTGAGGTTATTACATGAATATATTTACTATAACTGAAAATCGTAGATATGATTTAAGCAAATCACCGATAAACGTAGTCTGGCAAATGGACAACTTAGGTTGCAACGAATGTTGGAGCTTTATTATATGTCACTAAACAGCGATACAATTACGAGTATTGTACGATGATTGTTTAAATTTATTGATAGAATTAAATGTTTATTTTGATGAATGAATGTAATAAATATGTTTATATATTTTTTATGTAGAATGCACAAAAATGCCAAAAACAGTTTTATCAGTATCAGTGCACTAGTTAATGCTAGCCAAGGGCAAAGTAATTTTATCGCAGATAAATCTTCCTTGTCTTTCATATTCTATTGTAAATTTATCTTTATTTATTTTTTGTCCAGATAATTAAAAAAAATACAATAAAATTAGGTTTATAATGATTTTATACAATGTTGGTATTATAGTTGAAATAAGTATTGGATCATTGTGTTCTTGCTTTGTAAGGAAATTAAATAAAAAAACGTAATTATTTATTGCAAATTATCGCTTTACTACCTGACTGTACAAATCACTTATTATTCGGGTCGAGCTGTCCGAGACCATTCGTTTCGACCATACATGATGCGTTTCGCAGCGTTGAATTTCCCACACTTATTTCACATTTTTTATTTCCAGCATTATGCAATTAAATGGGCAATAAATAATAAAAGTATGTCTTGAATAAAATACCAGGACGATAAAGATTCAGAAAAAAATCATTTTACTGACATATAAACCACACCGATATTCCCTGTGGTAACCAATTTGTAATTGTTTAGTGTTGCATGCAATCTAATAATTTGATGACCCATATTATTTCCCTGTGATTTTCAGGTGACCGATTAAAATAATTTTAGGTGACCAATTTTCTATTATTTAGTGATATAATTTAGGTGACAGATCTACTATGTTAGGAACCCACATTATTTATTAGTAAATCAAAAAAAAAACATTTATTAGGCAATCAATAAAATCACACCCTAATTATATTAGCAGATTTTGATAATAAAGTCTCAAACACATTTAATAAATATCTACCCGACTTGACGAGAGATTTCCTTCATTGACAGCTACACATAAACTTTTGACATGTCACACATAGTGTATGTACATGCGTCCCCAAAACTGTACACAAAATATGCTTTGTTTCTCAGAAGAGGTCATGAATAAAACCGGCTCCAAACACGACCCGAGTTTGTCTTACGCACGACATATTTCTTTACGTCCCATATTCAATTTAGGGCTCCACTTCTGCGTACGTTTTACACTGGCTCTCTAGGCGGCAGTAATGGGATGCAATACAATATCGTAAACGTACAGCTCGTTCAGAATCAAAGCCATAAACTGCTAGAGATGTACCAAATCGGTAAGGACGTCGCATAGAGAGGGCTGTGGGGCAAGCGACGCGACGCGCGACAAACTTTTTATTTCCCTTGGGGCAGACCGATCGCCGCGCCCCGCTCAGGTGCTCCCGTGCCAATGGAAACCTATATTATTTGTTTGAGCGAAACTTTCTGGTCTCGCGTGAGATAAGTAAATTATGTTTTGTGTCCCGAACGCCACGTTGTATTCAATGTTCAATGTTGCTGCGAATCTGGCTGGAAGTATATGCATTGGTTAGATTAGAATACGCTGTTTGGTTTGTTTCAAAAGTTGAGGCATAAACGGAAGAGTCAGACTTTCCTGCAGTCAAGTCAGTCCATTATATTTATACAGGGAATTCGTTTGCTTAAAAGATAATGATAATTTGTTATATTACACACAGCAAACAATTTGAAATATTTTTAGGGGACACTCTTACAAACCCTTTCTTAATATATATTATTGTGAAGATGGGGAAAAACAAATTAATTATTTTACTTTCATCCGCTGATGTTCATGCAAAGTATACCTTTCTGTCCATTAAAGTAATTTCCAGAAAAAGGATGGCCAAATTATTCTGAAAGAAATTGGTAAGTGAGTTGTAATGGATATTTTATTCCCTTTCATATATTTTTATTCCGTCGCAGCCGAAATGAAATATAATTGAATGTTTGTAAGTATGCATGTTATAGTATCCGTATGATATCAGTACAGGTATGTTTAAGTAGAAGACAAGTATAATTCCGAAATAAGAACGAGCTTTAAACTATACATCAAGAGCGGTATCAACTTCCACTCACTCAGAAAATAATATAATGAGTCTCTCCGAACTCTCATGATAATGTTACTAGGCGGAATCGAGTTGCCGGAGTCGTAGTACCAACTCGAAAACATCTCAAATGCTGATGAATCTAATTTTTGTGTGTGCGCGTACCGTTTTTTATGAAAATTATGCTCCATTTGAACCCCCCCGGAGAAGTTGAGAAGTTAAATAAACTGTCTCACCGATTCGGTACAAAGGGGCTCATACATTTTGATTTGTTAAAAACTAAAAGAAGAATCAACTTTTAATTATTTCCAAATATGTATTTAACAGCTCGAAACGGTTACTTACTCAATATGTATTTGGGCACGATATTTGAACGCACGATAATGCAAATCGGAAAGAATGGGTAGTTTCAGCTGTTACGATCGATACTTCTAATAAATCCTAGTATTCGCGACTGTTAATCCGCCTTTGAAAAAATTGTTATAATCTGCTTCTCTGTGAGGCTTATATTCGTGATTTTGTGGGCTTAAGATTCTCAGAAGATAGGTACAAAGATAGCAGCTTATAAAGATTGAAAATGCACTGGCATCATTAATTTCAATTGTTATAATATTTGTTATGCTCTTTGCTACGTGTCACAAGTCACGCAACAGATAATTTATTAATCTTTTAACTAGCAAGTTGTGAATCTAAATTGTTTGCTCTATGCTGGCACAAATTATATTTTATGTTGTTAAGCGACCAGAATACAGCATTATTATCGGCTATTTATCAAACTTGTAATGTAAACTTTGTCCAGTTTATAATTTCATTTTCTGTAGCATCTAATTTATTTACTTTTGTTTATCCCTTAGGGCGGCGACCTGAGTGACATCTTATTTAATTTAACATCTGAAAATATGTTAGATTGTTTTTATTAGGTTATATTTATATTGTTTTATTGTAATGTGTCTCCAAATCTGTAATTTAACTACTCTCTTAATAATAATAATTATTATACCTTGGACACTATTTACACACATTGATCAAGCCCCAAACTGGGATTCCCTGTATCTTGGGTACTAGACAATTATAAACATACTTATATAGATAAATATTATACTTAGATATATAAACAAGCATGACTTGGGTACAAACATCCGTTCTCATCAAACAAATATTTGCCCCCACCGGGACTCGAACCCGGGACCCTTGGCTTCGTAGGCAGGGTCACTGCCGACTCGGCCATTCGGGTCATCAATAAATTAACCATTATATTAGCTACTAGCTGAACATACTCGTACGTTGGTAGTCACTTAAACAGTGTACTACCACCGCTAACGTGGGAAGAATACATTTATTATGTTGAGTCACGCTGCTCATTTGGGTATTAGAGATAAAATTAAAATTTACGCTTTGCCCAAAGCAATTTGTAACCGCCCGTTTCACTTCACGCGGAAAATAGGCTTTGGTTTATCCGTGTTTTACATTTATTTTGATAAGTGGCTAACATTCAACTGGTGAATGGGCGGATCATTTGGTGGCCGGTAAAAGATTTTTATGTCATCGCCCTTTCTTTTTCTTAGAACCTTTTCATTTTCACCATCTTTATAAATTTCCTCCTTTTCAAGGATATTTGGCAAAAGTCTGAGTATTAGTTTTTCTGCCAGTGGTTCGATGAATTTGCTTTTTGCTATTAAAAACGCACATTTACATTGGAGACTACGAGAATTCAGTTAAATCGGTTACATTTGATTCTTGATTCCATTCTTCACATAAACGGTCGTTAAAACACAATAGCTCATCAAATCCCATAACAATTTGTACAACAATAAGAGTACATTATTTGCGCTTAACCCGCTGCAGCATTTATTACTCAAAAGAAAGGACCGAGCGAGAAATGCCAAGACAATTTGGAAATGAGAATTCATTGTTGTTTGGTTTAGTGTAACCCAGCTACGGAGGCTGATAAATGTCCTTTCACAGTGTGCCGTCAGTCAAATCGAGGTTGCCTGCCCGCAAGATATATTGTGGACCCAACTCTCTCGTCCTTGCGGAACGCCTAAACCCTTGTATTGCTTTAAAATTAACCATTTATTTAAAATTATGCCTGTTGCCCGAGATTACAGAGTTGAGGCTAGTTCGATGACGAGGGATGATCAACAAAAATATTGCTTAATTGCTTATGTACGACGTTGTTTGTCGATGGCCCATGGGCATTCTGTTATGCTGATGTTTTATATATTTTTGTTGAAAATCATCACTATTTCGTAATGTAGCCAGAGGTGCAGCTAAAGATTAGTGGCAAATTGCTACTTATCGCCTGGGCCTGGCAGTCTCAACTGACAACTCACCCTTTAAACTGAATATCTCATACTACTCTTGCGACTAGCAGGTTTAATAATAATAATAATACCTTGGACACTATTTACTAGGATTCCCTGTATCTTGGGTACTAGACAGCGTATAGACATAGATAAATATATACAGGTATAGATAAATATTATACTTAGATAGATAAACAACCATGACTAGGGTACAAACATCCGTTCTCATCAAACAAATATTTGCCCCCACCAGAACTCGAACCCGGGACCCTTGGCTTCGTAGGCAGGGTCATTCGGGTCGTTGATGTCGAATCCTACCACGTCGAATTCTTTTCTAAATTTACTATAGTGCATTTCAGCTTTGATTCCTTCCACCGATAAGTTGGCAACAATGAAACCAGTGTTGCTAGCTTTGGAAAAATGTGTAGTCCAAAAGTTAGGGAGAAAATATAATATTTAGCTCATAGTTTAAATACGTTGTAGCGTATTTCATATTGTCACGTACTTGTGGATAGGTACTCACCTATACTATACTATTGCTATCTTTATTTTTTATTTATTATTTATACTACTTGCTATCTTATTTTTTGAAAGCGGTACATTGTTATATGAATCTGGCAGCCTGATATTGCATTTGCCCTTTAGAGTAAGTAAGTAAGAGGGGTGGCTAATTTCACTGAAAAAACATTAATAAACCGACACTTTTGACCGACACAAACATTAATAAACGACGACTTTGTATGACTGAAACAAATATAGTTTTGCCCGGACTAGTAGGATTCTTTTTTTTTTTTTTTTTTATTCTTATTTATTTTATAAGCCATACATCTTATGATTAAGTCAGCTTAAAAATAATTAACAAAGTTACAGTGCTTACAGTATTACTTTAACAAAAGAAAATAACATTAAATAAATCTAAAATTGGTTAGTTACATAAGTATTTTGTAGTGTTCCCATCTGAGATTCAAAGAGGTTATCAAGAAACTTAAGAATCTGTTACTATACTCGACAGTGAACTCTGAGCTTAGAATTCGATGAAAAAGGAAGAGAAGATCCCCCTCAGAGCACCGAGTTTCTTCGAGGAGGTCCAGCCTTGGTTGTTCATTTATTTTACACTCGAGAACTAAGTGAAGGAGGTCCTCCTCCCTCTCACATCGGGTACAATTAGGGTCGTCTCTTTTATTCATAATGAAACTAAATTTGTTAAGTGGGATGTGGTAGGTTCGGGTTCGGAAGCAAAGAACTAGTTCTCTTCTGTTCAAGCTTCGTGAGGCAAACCAAGGTACGCGAGGTGGTTCGTCTACAACGGTTCTGTACCAGATGCCTCTGTTTTGAGAGCAGTCATTGAAATAGGATTTAAATCTAAAGTAGTTGTACGACGCCTTGTGTAAAAGACTGATTAATAATAAAAGACAAAGGTGGGGACAGTTCTAGTAGGATTCTTTTCGCGTCCAATTTTAGTGACAACCAAGGATAGGGTTAGCGTCAATATATGTACGGCTATCGACAAAATTAATAGATAATTTTGGTGTCAGAAGATAATAAGAATAAGAAATCATTTTTTGCGACGGCGAGATCGAGCGGCCGCTCGAGCTCAGACTGAGTGCGAGTCGTAGAGTGACGTCATCATGCGCAGATGCCCTAAGACAAATTCACAAAGCGTTTCGAAAATGCCCGATATGATTTGGTCATAACTTTGGTAATACTGTGACTATTACAACGAAACAAAACTAGTATAATGTCAACAAGCCTAGCTTTAATATTAAGTGCTGCTATTTGCAAAAATCGGAGACCTTAGGCTTATTCATTAACTGTTTTCAGTTCTTTTTTTTATAATACACCTCTGTGCCAAATTTTAAGTTTCCAGGACATCTTGATTGCTTTGAGCGACTAAAACCGAGAAGTGTCGAGCGGTAAAGTTAAAGTACGAAAACTTTAACTTGAGTGTACAACCATAGAGTACCTACGAGTAAGTAAGTATCTCAAATAAACTAAACTCTTTGCTAATATAGATGTAACGTTAATTTTCAGATTTCAGATTTCAGATTTCTTTATTGCAATAATCATGTGTCATTACAGTTCTTATATGTAATTCAAGAGGTACATGACACCCTGTAAGGGCACTACAATATGATTAATCTAATTCCTTAATTGCTAGCTTATAATTGTCTATTTCTAGTATTATTTAATTATACATATTTTCTTTTCTATTGTGTACTTTAACATTAATTATCACTGAAAAATTCTTGAAGAGAATAGTAACATTTCTGGATCAAGTACTTATTGAGGGTTATTTTGAATAAAGTATTGTCTTTTATATTTTGTATGTGATATGGTAGAGCATTGAAAACTTTTGCTGCCATTGAGTGGGGACCAGAGTTTATGATTTCTAGTTTAGCAATCTTGGTGGCTAGGCGTTGTTGTGATCTAAGGCCCTCAGGGCGAGTATGTTGTGGAAAAAGAGGCATATTATTCCTGGCAAAGACGCTGATTTCTAAAATATAGAGCGCTGTCATAGTTAAAATATTATATTCCACAAAATATCTTCTACAGCTCGTCCTCGCGTCTATATTAGCCAGAATTCTAATACATTTTTTTTGTAATATAAAGACGTTTTTTGCGTCTGTGCTATTGCCCCAAAGAATTATACCGTACCTAAGCCAGGCTTGTGCATACGCATGATAAACGCATGTTGCCGTCCTGAGGTCTGTAGTTTTTTTCAGCTCTGATAGGGCATATATAAAGCTTGAGAGCTTACCAGTTATCTTTAGAATGTGGCTTTTCCAATTTAAATTATTATCTAAATTGATACCTAGGAGACAAGAAGTCTCTACATTTTCTATTACAGTTCCGTTAAATTTATAGTTTAAAATATCTAGGGGTCGTTTTTGGTAAGGTCTGAATTCCATTAATTTGGTTTTGTTAAAGTTAATTTCTAAGTTATGGTCATCTAACCAAGTTTTAATTCTATTTAGGTGTGAGTTTAGGTCTATAGTTAATTTCTCTACGTTTTGACTAGGAAAAATCAGGGATATATCATCTGCAAATAGCGTACATGGTATATTAATAGTATTAGGTAGATCATTTATATATATTAAAAAAGTAAACATCCGAGCACGCTACCCTGCGGGATCGATTTGGTTAATTCTACTTCATTTGATCGTTTTTTACCGATTCGCTTGGTAGTTGAGTTATAATGTTCTATATCAACATATTGTATTCGGTTGCGCAAGTACGATGAAAACCAGTTGAAAGCAATACCTCTCACTCCCACACCATAGAGTTTTTCCAAAAGAGCTCCGTATAAGACTCGATCATAAGCTTTGCTCATGTCTAAGAGAACTCCAATGGCATGTTTTTTATCGTTCAGTATTTTTAAAATCTCGTTAACATATGTAATTACTGCTAATGTAGTCGATCGACCCTTACGGAAACCATTCTGATTATTGTTGAATATATTAAATTTTTCGCAAAAATTGTAGATACGTTTGTACATAGCGGATTCAATTATTTTAGAAAAGGTGGGAAGAAGAGCAATCGGGCGTTAATTATTACAATCGCTACGGCTGCCGCTCTTGTGTAAAGGTTTTACTATAGTTATTTTTAGTTTTTCTGGTACGACGCCTTGTGTAAAAGACTGATTAATAATAAAAGACAAAGGTGGGGACAGTTCCAATGCACATTCCTTTATCAGCGTTGGAGGTAACTCATCAAAACCACAACTTCTTTTGCTTTTTAGTTTCCGTATTAATGAAAAAACTTCAGATGGTGTAGTTGGATGGAGAAATACTGAGTTATACGTTGGAGATAGTACCGGTCGTCCCTTGGGTGGGTTTATACCAGGAGCACCTACTGATGAGAAATATGCATTGAAATAATTGGCAATTATGAGGGGGTCATTGGTAGTTTTATTATTTATATTTAGTTGTATGTTTGATCTTACTTTTTTCTTGGTTTTATTAGTTCGAATCTTAACTACTTGCCACATAGTTTTAATGATATTATTTGATTTTAATACTTTATTTTTAAAATGAATTTTCTTAGCATTGGCTACAGTCTTTTTCAAAAGTTTTTCATATTTTTTGTAATAATTGTTTAAAATTGTGTTGTCTGTCTGCGAGGTAAATATTTTTAAAAGCCGTTTGTTTTTGCAAGATATTTTTAACCCTTTTGTCAACCATGTATTTTTATGATCGTTTTTAATAATAATTTTAGATTTTGGGATAATCTTGTCTAAAATAATAGTAATTCTGTCAAGGAATTTGTTATAGTTTTCATTTACAGATTCCGTTATATCAAAAACAGTGTTCCAGTTAACTTTACTAACTTCTAATTTAAATTCTTGCTTTTTACGTTCGCTAAAAATTCTTTCAAATGTAAACCATTGTTCTTTATTATCTTTATTAGTGTAAGGTATGCTTATAAAAATTCCTTTGTGATCCGACAAACCTAATTCTTTAATTTTGGATTGCGTA
Source organism: Argyresthia goedartella (assembly GCA_949825045.1). Classification (NCBI taxonomy): domain Eukaryota; kingdom Metazoa; phylum Arthropoda; class Insecta; order Lepidoptera; family Argyresthiidae; genus Argyresthia; species Argyresthia goedartella. The sequence continues at coordinate 23,508,631 of OX463810.1, forward strand.
CACCTCAGAGTAAGTAAGTAAATAGAGGGAGACCTATTTTCCTTGAATAAAAGTTAATATACCGACACTCTTTACTCATATGACCGATTTACTTGTATAACTGAAAGCAATATAGTTTTGACAGGACAGGTAGGATTCTTTTCGCGTACAATTTTAGTGACAAGCAGCGATGGGGTAAGTATCGATGTAAGTACGGTTATCGATAAAAATGCAACATAGTTTACCTACTTCGCTTATCGATATTTTAAAAGACTGGTATTTACCTAAGAGCTAGTGATCACTGTTTAAATACCATCGATAAACAAAGTCAAAGTGATAATTTATATACATACTACGAAAGAAACATACACAGTCTTTAAATGAAATTATATGGACTGAGTAAGTTCTTGAGGGATGACCTAGTCAAAGAGTGGGAGCGCAGCGCTTTGGCAGTTCTTACGAATATGTTGGCTCGTAGCATTGCACATTGTAAAAAGCCACTAAAAATCTCACTCTTCAATGCACATTGTTAATCAATCTACACGTGCAGATTGTGGGTCTACTTTACCTAAATGACACTCAACGCCCGGACACTCGTCCAGTATAACAACACTTTTAGGATGTTGCTGGGGCTGCCACGCTACTGTAGTGCATGGGGCATGTTCGTTGATGCATGTAATGATGGAATACATGCCATCACACGTAAGAAAACGGCCTCCTTACTGAAGCAGAACGCGTGGCAGCACCAAAAATACCTAGAGATAAGAGCAGGTCGGCCCGACGGCCCAATACTCAAACACTGGTACTGAGTGTGTGACCGTTTGTCGCAGTACGTGAAAAATAGATTGAATTGAGTGTAATTTGAAGATTAAGTAGTTTGTCTGTTACAAACAAAATATGAATCCTTTCGTGCTCTAAAATAAAATTATTAGTGTAATTATATTTAAAACATATATAAATTAAATTAAAACACTAAATCAACAGTTATATGGTAACAAACAAATGTCTATACATATTAAACACTCATTTAAATTATCACAACATTAATTCATATAGATCGCTAATCACGATTCAAAAAAATACTCTTTACGTATCGTGACGAAGTAAAATATCAATAAAATATATAGGTGTATGAGCTTATATTATAACAGATGTGAACGGGAGATCAGTGTTGGTATTGTAGTTTGTATTAATCTGTGATTTTTTTATAGCTGGTAAAATCATTCTGCAGTAAAATCCTCTCGAGAATTCGCGCGTGTTTCCGCCGCCCAGCCGTATCCGCAAGATAACATCGCAATCCACACAGTTAGCAATAGTTTTTCATACGAAATCTAGAATAAAAGGGTAGTATTTAAACATACATCAATGTTACTTTGTGGAAAAGGTTTATGAATACAGATCAAATTATTGCCATTCAGCACTATTATTTCCCAGTATAAAATTTATCGACAATACATTTTTCACATCACCATCAATATTTCTTGGACAAATTTGTAAAAACTATTGTAAATATACGCTACTATAAACGAATTTCTTATATTTCGGGGCCGAAATAATTTGGGAAATCTTCCGCTATCCTAATGTATCGAATAAAATGTATAAAATACACAGACTTGAATAGTAGGGACAGGGCTCGGAGCGCTTGAAAGTGTCGCTACAAAAACAGTACAAAATCGGGAAAATTGGACTGTTTGCAATCAGTCGCGCTTGGACGGTGACAGCCGATTGACATATCGGCAGCAAAAACGAAAATGGTGACCTGCGACGTAAAAAGGTGTAAATCATACCCAAATCGCAAAACACAAAAACAGGGAGTGTCGTATCACAAGTAAGTATTATATTTTCAATTACTATTGGCTTTAAATTGATTATCTATAAAATATTGTTCTCGAAAAAATCCTCAAACGAAAATCAACCATTCGACTGACGTAACTTTGTAGCGACGTGTGACTTCCTATATTTGAAAAACTATCCGATTTGGTTATTTTTCTATTCGTAATGTCAAGATTACTACTCGTAATGTCATTAAATTACTATTCGTAATGTCATTTGGTTACCCCCCCATCCTTAGTATTTATATCGATGATAAAATACAATAAAATCTACAAATAACATCAAATAATATAAACCTCCGTTAGCTAATGAATTCGTCTATTTTTTTATGATTTCCCATTTAAGTTTACTCTTTAAGATAGCACACTACATGGAGAATTACTATCTAATGCAATTATTTTAAAAAAACTTACTGATCGATCATTTTTATAATTAAAATAACGTTTCCCGAAAGTTTTGATTAAAAATATCCAGTCTTTGTGTATGTTATGACTATGACAGACCTGATGTTCGATGCCATTGAAAAGTTTTCTGACAAACTATACACATGTCGAGTATTGCCTAATTCTATAGAGCAAAAATAAGCCAAGAGAGACCAAACCAACGAAGAAATTGTATGCAATCAAAAACTGGCGCTAGAACTATTTAAGCAAATTATTCGTTTATCTGAGATTTGCTCATTTTTGGTGACAGTTTGTCACATTACTGAGATCAGGAAAGTTGACCTCAATAGCGGGAACAGTTAATTTAGATAATAATAATAAAAAAAGAGAGTAGAAACGAAAGAGTCAGGTTTTGGGTTCTTTATTTTACAAATCTTATCTAGGCTAAACTTATATTTACAACCTACCTAAAATAACCTAACAGTATTTACACCTAACCTAACTGAAATGGCTCTGGGAGACTAAGGTAAGCGGACGGATTAGATGTCTTTCAGTAGTATGGTAGCGTCGTAGGAATTCTAGGCTCGAGCAGATGTCCGTGGAACCTCAGGAACGTAAGTAGCTGGCCGTAGATGAAGAACTCAGGAGGGCAGCAGGAACACAGGGTCCGAGGATCGTTAGTGGAACCTCAGGACCATAAGTAGGCGGCCGGAGTTGAGGACCGCAGGAGAGTAGCGGGAATTCCGGGCCGCAAGTAGATCAGCGGTACCCCAGGCAGAGGTCTCGGGTACGGTATCAAGGTACGGTAGGCGAAGAGAAAAGGCTTCCGCTGCAGCTAGGGTTGGGCTTCCGGTCATCAGCTTCTTGAGAATTCCCGGGCCAGCTGGGCCCGGGAATTGGCCTTTTTTCCTTTGCTCTGTTTGAGAGCTGAAGACGAACTCCACTTAGTTTTCAAGCGATTCATAAGGAAACCTCCTTTTCGTTCCAAAGTTCGTGTTTTAAAAAACTCGCTTATTCGAAATAAATAAATGAAGTACACTCCCAGTGGCCAATAAAATATAGTTCTTTACAGAGGTTTTGACCTACATGGTCTGTATGAAATACAAGTTTAAATTTTGACAATAGAACTCAATGTCATCTAAAAACAAAATAAATAAATAAATAAATAAATAAGTCCCAAGCCTTCTAAAACCAAGAAAAACCTTAGCGCAATCGCACAATCCCAGCGCCGTTTTTGAGTCGCAAGTTAAGCTGCGCTTGGAGAGTCGTGATCACCGAAGTAAAACACTACAACAGATCGCGGCGAAATCGCTGAGACAGGATTACCCTGAAGATATAATAATCCTGTCCCAAGAATCTCAAAGCAGCGCTACACCGACTTCAGGGTGTCGAGAAGTTATCAGTGACTTGAAGCTCAGACTTCTCTACAAGAAGCAAGTCAATCAGCTGCCTCAGCGGGAGTACGCCGAGGTTGCAAGCAGGGTATCGAGAGGTTGTGGTATCTGCCACAATTTGCAGTTATTAATTCTGCACGGTATACGAGTACTTCGATGTGAGTTTTGTTCTAAAGTGAAAGTTCTATCATCATTAAGAGTATTTAGTTACCATAATTTTTGTTGGTGAATAAAGAATTCCTGAGATGTGAGTTAAGTTTTATTTATATGAGATAGCGAAAAACTGTCAAAGCAAGCATATTGTAGGGAAAATCCTTCAGTTCATTTGGTTCTTCCAGCCAAGGCAGGCCTAGGATAGGAAAAACCCTACAAGTTGACAGTTGTGCACTGCAGCCAACTTAACGGCGAAGGGAAATTAAAGTTGAAGTGCACTCGAGAGTGTGCAGATTCGACGTCGAGGCTATTGGACGTAGCGGGATTCGACATCACCCAAATCACTAGCGTGGTATACATCGCGCCACACGTTATGAGCCACCGCTCATTGGTAGCCTTGAATGTGTAGTAGTCACTTTTCAATACCTGTACATATGCGCAGTAATTCCCGCCAACGTCACTCAGCGCTCTTAATTCGTGGCACGACTTATAGAAGGTGTATAGCTAATGTTTGACGACCCGAATGGCCGAGTCGGCAGTGACCCTGCCTACAAAGCCAAGGGTCCCGGGTTCGAGTCTCGGTGGGGGCAAATATTTGTTTGACGAGAACGGATGTTTGTACCCTAGTCATGGTTGTTTACCTATCTAAGTATAATATTTATCTATATAAATATGTGTATCGTTGTCTAGTACACAAGATTCAGGGAATCCTAGTTTGTGGCTAGATCAATGTGTATAAATAGTGTCCAAGGTATTATTATTATTATAATGTCTTCTAATTACGTCCCGGATGAACAAATCTAAATGACTTGGCCACGTATAAGCATGAGACTTCCCTTCAATCAGCATCAGCAGGTAAAATTGTTATTTTTTTTGAATTTCAAACATTTGTATTGGATTTAATTAATGTTTATGAAGAGTATGCGGTGGCGCTTGGAGTGCGGTGGCAAGTCTGTCCGACAAAAGCTAGCCATATACGCACGGATGTACCCGACAGATCTGCCAGACAGGCATATCTGTGCCTGTTCTTGCCATATATTGGTAGTTTTGCGCGCCAGGCTCGACTGTCAGGCAGATCTGTCGGGTAAATCCCTGCGTATATGGCTAGCTAAAGGCGTTACTGACCGCGGTGTATTCCAACACAGCCTCTTTGACTCGCGCCCTCAATTTCGGTAGATTTTGGCTACGTTTGATGTGTTTAATTACTTTGTTTGCTTTGCGTTCGAAGGCCGAAGCTCTGCGGTCGCCCGAAGTCGGGCCGTACAAACTGTTGCCATTCTCAAATTAAATGTAACCTACATCAACGTGGGTGAATAGTTTCAATAGCAACGGAATAATTATAATAAGTGTTGGCTTTGGAGAGTCTGTGATAATTGTTTTGGTGGTGAGTTCGAAGTTTAAGTTTAAATACGCTTGTATTAGTTTGGGATAACAGGAAAAGCAGATACACCAGTAGAAGTTTAACGTCGTAAACCTTGAGTTGGGCAGTTTCTGTACTCGAACAATCTTAGTTTTAAATACTACCTATACATACTCGTAGCTCGACCTATCCTATATTTAATGTATTCTGTGGCTCGAACCACGTCGGTTTTCCTAAGACGTTTCCTCAAACGTCACCGGAATATTTTTCAGAGGAAAACTGCCATTGTAAACGTAGTGATTACTTTCTCTGTGGTCCAAAATGGCCTTATTATATGGGAACATATTCAAATCAGAGCAAATTCAATGAAATGACTGTGGTTATAAAAAAGTCACTGAAACAAAAATAAGATGGTTACGAGCTTCCTAGTATGATAGTGAGAATCTCTCATTATTCTTCCATTTGACGATGATTTTGAAAAGAGCCTAAGCTCTTTTCAAAATCATCGCTAAGGCACTTTTCAAAATCATCGTCAAATGGAAGAATAATGAGAGAGTCTCACTAGCATACTATGATCAGAAAACAAGAAATGGAAGACGATTCAGAATACCTGATTATGCAAGTATTTACACTGTTGAAGCACTAGCCATCAGCTTTGGAACATGTGGAAAGGGGTGAGGAAACTAACTGGATATTAATCACTGACAGTATGAGCGTACTTATAGCACTTGAAAACCCCAAGTTAAATGCTGGTACAAATTACGTTATTTATCAGATTAGAGAAAATTATAACATAATCAAAACAAGGAAAAATGTTGTCTTTCTATGGACTCCAGTGCACATTGGTGTTGGTGTTGCCGGTAATGACAATGCAGATTCTCTAGCTGGAGCATTTGCAAAGTGTCCACAACAAAATATAGAGGCACAAGATATTTTTATTCCACTGATAAATGTTTATATAAAACTCAAGATGTTGCAAGAATTTAAAAAAGTTTGGCAAGATACTTTACAAAATAGAAAAATCGTTATTTACCAGATTGGGTTGAAATATACAAGTTGCTTGTGGACCCCACACTAGGTTTAACCTGTCACGAGGAGTCCTGGCCAAATTACAATTTTACAAATACTTAGTTAGTTGTTAACTACTTACGTTAGCTTATTCGTAAAGACGAAAATTATTTTATTTAAGTTTTGATGAAAGAAAGGAAAATGATATAAAACCATCGATATAAATACTAAGGATAGGCCTTCCCGTACTAAATTTCTTACCATTTTGAGGCTAAGAAAAATAGCGCCCCTGTCGGAATTCGTCGGAACCAAGACAGTACGAAGAATTGTAACGGCGTCACGGTCGGTCACGTTCCGATTTGTGGTGTATAGACACAATATTAGGAAAGTTGATCTACGGATAACTCTCAAATACCCGGTGACTTTTAATCGGTGATTAGGAGTAGAAATAAAATATATCTAGCTAAAATTTTACTTAAGGGGCCAGGTCTCACGCAATTAGCTCATGTTTAATTAATAAAAAGTTGAAACATAATTAAATAGGCATATTAATTTTTGTCTTTGCCGTTAAATTATGAAAGAGGATGTAAGCTCACAGATACACATTAGTAGCGTGACTTGGAATTTAAGATCTTGATTTTAATTTATAAGTAATAAACTACCTTCATAGAAAAAGTTATGAATTAGTTAGGGGGGGGGGGGGTAACCAAATGACATTACGAATAGTAATCTAATGACATTACGAATATTAATCTTGACATTACGAATAGAAAAATAACCAAATCGGATCGTTTTTCAAATATAGGAAGCGGGCAGTTTCACTGTGCGTCGCGCGTCGCTACAAAGTTACGTCAGTCGAATGGTTGATTTTCGTTTGAGGATTTTTTCGAGAACAATATTTTATAGATAATCAATTTAAAGCCAATAGTAATTGAAAATATAATATTTACTTGTGATACGACACTCCCTGTTTTTGTGTTTTGCGATTTGGGTATGATTTACATCTTTTTACGTCGCATTTCACCATTTTTGTTTTTGCTGCCGATATGTCAATCGGCTGTCACCGTCCAAGCGCGACTGATTGCAAACAGTCCAATTTTCCCGATTTTGTACTGTTTTTGTAGCGACACTTTCAAGCGCTCCGTGCCCTGTCCCATAAAACTAAAAATTCAAGCTGAGTAAGACCAACAGTTATGTAAATGTATTGTGTATGTATGCAGAGGATGTTAAGGATAAATACAGATAATTTATAATCAGTTTAATTTTATAAGGGCTGTAACGTGGATATATTTGATGAATAATAAATATAATATGTTTGTGTGTTTAGATTTGTGATTGTGTAGGAATATAAATAAATACGTGTGTATGTGTGTGTAATTATAACTTAGGTAATACGGATAGGAGGGCTTCAGTTTTGTCACAATCTAGAGTCGACAGCCATTTCGTTATTTTAACCTTAGCTTATGGGATGCTGGAGTTTTTAATGTCTGTGTTCTTACAGACTACGTTGTATCTAAAGGGGAAGGAGAAGGAACTGAATCTCTGAGCAAATGCCGTATGGACAGTGGGCGTTGTCACTTTGTATACTCTCCTAGCCATCATTGAGCTGTATTCATCCGAGTTTATAATAAACTTATGTTTGTACAAGGCTGCTCTTAGAGTACAGGATTTACGAGAATGCCAAGTACGTCCGTTAAGGACGTACTTGGCATTCTCGTAAATCCTCTGCAGTGGAATAAATTAAAGGCTTTTTCATCATCACCTTGAGTATAGACCGCTGAGCCCTTTCCAGTGTGATCATATCAGTTTTTGCTGCGCTGCCCCAAGCTGTGATGCAGTAAAGCAGGAGAGATTGACCCAGGGATATGTATACTAGTTTTAGCACCTCCTTAGCAGCACCCCGCCTGAGAAGCTTCATAACAGGTATGAGCCTTCGGACACGTCCCGCCATGATGTTAATATGGGGTAGGAACGTAAGTTTTTCGTCGAGCGTGAGGCCCAGATATTTTATTTTATCAGTTTTGATGATTACGGGACAGCCACAAGGACCATCCTTAAAGTGGCATGTGTGCTTCTGCAGTTCTTTGAAGTGGGTAGGTGGTTGGGACACCGCAGTTTTGTGGAAGCAGACTAATTTGATCTTATTCACATTAAGCGTCAGAAGCTTGTCATCAAGCCATGCTCCTACCAGTGACATACACGACTCTGTGCGTGTTTTTGCCTGATCCCACTTGTCCTGGCTAATCACCATTTACGAATCAAAGGAAAATGGTATGGCGATATAAATTCAAAAAATTCTCAGCTCTGGTTTACAAAAGGAAATTCATTCTACAATAGAAAATTTTACATAACAATTTGCCGACTGCGGCTTGGACATTGTAAATATAATGCTCACCTGCAAAGATTTAATATAATACCATTAACTGCTTGTGACTATTGTTATTCCGAAGAAGATCAAACATTAGAACATAAATGGTTTGACTGTGCTGCATTCTCCATTGAGCGAATTCTATTTATTGATAAATTAATGGAAAATTGCAATGCTCCAGAAGAAATCCCGTGCTCTCTACAGAAGTTATTAAGAAAATATGAAAACTTTAAAACAATTTACAACTTTATAATTAACACTATAGAAGAAATCTAGAAGAAAAAGAATAAAGAACATTTAATATAGGCTCTAAAGCCAAATATGAAAAAGAAAATAAGGATATGGCCCGTCGGCCTTAACAAGAAACCCCCTTCAGATGATCTTCGAAAGAAGATATTTAATAAAGCTTTATAGAAAAGTTAAATAAAATAAATTAAGGACATGGCGATGTGGCCTTGAAGATATGTGAAGATAAGACACATTTATAAAGACTACAAAGATGACATCACAATAGACAAGGTGGCATGGCCTAGTACCGTAGCCTTTCCTTAAAGGGATAAATAAAACCAAAAAAAAGGTCTATGGCACAGACTTGCCTTTGGGGCCTGGCGTAGTTTGAAGGAAAAGAGGTTCATTCATCTGAGGTAAGGTTCAAAAACACGTGATCTTTCAAATATACTTGACACTGTCAAAATTTCACTCAATTGAGGTTGGGATGACATCCAACTAATATTTTAAATGTGAAAGTAGCGATGTTAAGATGTTTGGATGTTTGGATGTTTGTATGTTTGTGTATTTGTGCCTCAATCACGCTAAAACGGCTGAACGGATTTGAATGAAATTTACTACAGAGATAGTTTATGAGCTAGATTAACAAATAGGATACTTTTTGTCCGACTGCAATAGAGGGAGGGTAATGTTATCTCGGTAAATGATAATTCCTAGTATATTATAAGACAACGTAAATATAATGTGGGGAGGCAGTTGCTCACGTCCGAAGGAAATACTTGAAACCTACAGCCCTTCACGTCTTCCCGGGTAGTGCTAAGGAGCAACAAGTAAACAGTAAAATTTCCAGGTTCTCGAAAGAGAACGTGTCTTGTTACAGTGAAATCTAGAAAAACACGAGATTGTCGAAATTAACCTAGATGTTAGGCCGCCAGTAATTAAGTCACGAGGAGTCCTGGCAAAATTACAATTTTACAAATACTTAGTTAGTTGCTAACTACTTACGTTAGCATATTCGTAAAGACGAAAATTATTTTATTTAAGTTTTAGTGAAAGAAATAAATGATATAAAACTAAAAATTTAAGCTGAGTAAGACCAACAGTTATATAAATATGTGTATATTACAAATAAGAGTGGTATTGTGTATGTATGCAGAGGATGTTAAGGATAAATACAGATAATTTAATCAGTTAAATTTTATAAGGGATTTAACGTGGATATATTTAATGAATAATAAATATAATATGTATGTGTGTTTAGATTTGTGATTGTGTAGGAATATAAATAAATACGTGTGTATGTGTGTGTAATTATAACTTAGGTAATACGGATAGGAGGGCTTCAGTTTTGTCACAATCTAGAGTCGACAGCCATTTCGTTATTTTAACCTTAGCTTATGGGATGCTGGAGTTTTTAATGTCTGTGTTCTTACAGACTACGTTGTATCTAAAGAGGAAGGAGAAGGAACTGAATCTCTGAGCAAATGCCGTATGGACAGTGGGCGTTGTCACTCTGTATACTCTCCTAGCCATCATTGAGCTGTATTCATCCGAGTTTATAATTAACTTATGTTTGTACAAGGCTGCTCTTAGAGTATACAGTTGTTTAACGGACGTACTTGGCATTCTCGCAAATCCTCTGCAGTGGAATAAATGAAAGGCTTTTTCATCATCACCTTGAGTATAGACCGCTGAGCCCTTTCCAGTGTGATCATAGCAGTTTTTGCTGCGCTGCCCCAAGCTGTGATGCAGTAAAGCAGGAGAGATTGGCCCAGGGATATGTATACTAGTTTTAGCACCTCCTTAGCAGCACCCCGCCTGAGAAGCTTCATAACAGGAATGAGCCTTCGGACACGTCCCGCCATGATGTTAATATGGGGTCGGAACGTAAGTTTTTCGTCGAGCGTGAGACCCAGATATTTTATTTTATCAGTTTTGATGATTACGGGTCAGCCACAAGGACCATCTTTAAAGTGGCATGTGTGCTTCTGCAGTTCTTTGAAGTGGGTAGGTGGTTGGGACACCGCAGTTTTGTGGAAGCAGACTAATTTGATCTTATTCACATTAAGCGTCAGAACCTTGTCATCAAGCCATGCTCCTACCAGTGACATACACGACTCTGTGCGTGTTTTTGCCTGATCCCACTTGTCCCGGCTAATCACCATTTACGAATCAAAGGAAAATCGTATGGTGATATAAATTCAAAAAATTCTCAGCTCTGGTTTACAAAAGGAAATTCATTCTACAATAGAAAATTTTACATAACAATTTGCCGACTTTGGCTTGGATATTGTAAATATAATGCTCACCTGCAAAGATTTAATATAATACCATTAACTGCTTGTGACTATTGTGATGCCGAAGAAGATCAAACATTAGAACTGTGCTGCATTCTCCATTGAGCGAATTCTACTTATTGATAAATTAATGGAAAATTGCAATGCTCCAGAAGAAATCCCGTGCTCTCTACAGAAATTATTAAGAAAATATGAAAACTTTAAAACAATTTACAACTTTATAATTAACACTATAGAAGAAATCTAGAAGAAAAAGAATAAAGAACATTTAATATAGGCTCTAAAGCCAAATATGAAAAAGAAAATAAGGATATGGCCCGTCGGCCTTAACAAGAAACCCCCTTCAGATGATCTTCGAAAGAAGATATTTAATAATGATTTATAGAAAAGTGAAATAAAATAAATTAAGGACATGGCGATGTGGCCTTGAAGATATGTGAAGATAAGACACATTTATAAAGACTACAAAGATGACATCACAATAGACAAGGCGGCATGGCCTAGTACCGTAGCCTTTCCTTGAAGGGATAAATAAAACCAAAAAAAAAAGGTCTATGGCACAGACTTGCCTTTGGGGCCTGGCGTAGTTTGAAGGAAAAGAGGTTCATTCATCTGAGGTAAGGTTCAAAAACACGTGATCTTTCAAATATACTTTACACTGTCAAAATTTCACTCAATTGATGTTGGGATGACATCCAACTAATATTTTAAATGTGAAAGTAACGATGTTAAGATGTTTGGATGTTTGGATGTTTGTATGTTTGTGTATTTGTGCCTCAATCACGCTAAAACGGCTGAACGGATTTGAATGAAATTTACTACAGAGATAGTTTATGAGCTAGATTAACAAATAGGATACTTTTTGTCCGACTGCAATAGAGGGAGGGTAATGCTATCTCGGTAAATGATAATTCCTAGTATATTATAAGACAACGTAAATATAATGTGGGGAGGCAGTTGCTCACGTCCGAAGGAAATACTTGAAACCTACAGCCCTTCACGTCTTCCCGGGTAGTGCTAAGGAGCAATAAGTAAACAGTAAAATTTCCAGGTTCTCGAAAGAGAACGTGTCTTGTTACAGTGAAATCTAGAAAATCACGAGATTGTCGAAATTAACCTAGATGTTAGGCCGCCAGTAATTAAGAAATAATAATAATAAATATAATGTGACGACTTTGACCGATTGACAGCCTCCACCACCACTATACCAGCGCCCTCTGCATAGAGTATTTCCGAGGAACCATTGCGATTGAAATTCCTAGATGTCAAAGATATATAATAATGGTATAGTAGCCTTATAATGTATTTCTTATATCAATCGCAATGGAAAAATCGACGAATCAGTTAACCAGTCGCAATCGTATAAACAAGCAGTCTCAATAAAAGACAATCGTGTTCTGAAGGCTGACATAATGTCATTAAGTTAAGAATGACATACTTGTCATTCTTACAACTTTGATGGGGATTGGGGATTTCTATCAGAATCTCTTTCAAATTGACAAACCGCGCCTACGAAGCTGACGGTCCTTGGTTCGAATCCCGGTAAGGGCAAATATTTGTGTGATGAGCATGAATATTTGTTTCTTAGTCTTGGATGTTTTCTATGTATTTACAATTTACATAAGTGTTTATCTCTATGAAATATATCGTCGTCTAGTACAATCGGCGCCACGAATAAAGAGCTCTCGGAGAAACTGGCGGGGATTACTGCGCATGTGTACAGTCGCGGCATAATTCCGAAGTGCGTTTTTAGGGTTAGTGTGAAGGAATGAGTGTTCAGGACTTTCTTCACTTCTATTTTTTCTCTGTTTGATATTTTGTTGATTGGGATGTTAGCCGATGTAAATAATGGACTTTGTGTCAAATAAACTATAGGTACTCTCTATTGACAACATTTGTTAACGTCAAGGTTGAAACCTATATATAAATAACCCCCTAGCATAGAATGCCCCTAGTCACTAGGGCCTAGTGAATATAGATACTTGTAGTAATAGTCCTGCATACTCTTTTCTTCCCGCTGACTAATAATTTGTAACAATTAAACCACAATTAAGTTTTTCATCAGACTTCTTCATCAGTATTTCATCAGACTCTTTTTTGATATAACAGTTCACATCGTAAACCATTTTTCTAGCTTGCCTAGTCAGTACTTTATTTTTCGGCATTTTCGACCGGGGCGAAAGATAACGTTGGGTAATATTGTATGCGACTGTACTCAAGAAGCTTCGAGACGTGCTTTCGGTGCGGGCATCGGGAAGCGACTGATCAACGAATCAGGTGCCGGCGCTGACTACCGCCCCCGTCGCTCCTCACTTCCCCGCGCCAAACACTTGTGAAAAGTGACTACTGCGCATTCAAGGACAAAGCTCTTTAGTCGTGGCGCCGAGTATACCCATACCACAAGCCTTGTTGAGCTTACTATGGGCCTAGTTCGAATTGTGTAAGATTGTCCTTTAATGTTTATTATTATTATTATTATTAAACAAACCAATCTAAAGACAGCTCGTATAAAATATTCGTGTTCTAATTGGTTGATTTGTAAATTTGCAAGTATTTGAGATCAGAAACACAAGGCTGCTGAACGAATGCAACAGATTATGTATAGTTGATAGTATAGATACTGGACATGTTTAGTGTTTCTTTCAAGCTTATTGCGCGGTAAAAAGGAGCTGGTAGCCTCAGAATAAAAATGCAGCTAATAATTGAAAGGGTGTAATATGCAACGCTGCAGTGCTCTGAAAAAGTAGAACAGTTTGCCCGCCGAACAGAAAAAACCCGAAGTATATAATCAGGAGTAACTGCCGGTCGACCGCTAATAGGTATAAATTATCGGATTACGAATGTTATCACGACTTCCACCGCCCCGCAACACATCGGTGATTGCTACGTCGATGGGCTAATTAAATTGTGGGGGAAATAGAGTTTGGATGAATTATGGGGATTGGAGTGTTGCGGTGAAAATGGAATCCGAAAGTGAACGCGCGACAAGTTTTATTTGGAGTCAAGTAACTTAACGTTTATGTTTGTTATCGTGCAATTATAAAATATAAGTTTTAAAGAAATTCAACAATAATGTATGAAGATTTGTGCTTACCTTAAATTCCAGTTTACTTTTTAGTTTTAAATTAAATCGAATCATGCTTTGTCAGCTTTATACTCAATTAGGTTTTTGCTCTTAAAAACTTTAGTAAGATCTAAGTGCTGAGTTGCTGTTTTAAGTAGAAGCGTTTGTGGGTACGCTTTGAAAGCTAAGCAAAGATTTGACTAGCAGATAATTCGAAAACTTATCTCAGATACTTTCATTTATTGACACTATCATTCAGCATCTTACAAAGGTACATCCTTCGTCCTTTTATGAAATGAAGTTTTGTATATAAATTAGTCAATATCTTCTATTTTGCAATTCTATTTATATTGTTCTTTTTAACTACAGGTAAATGTAAATGTAAAAGAGCTCCGTGGTCTAATGGGTTTCACGCTTGCTTCTCACACAGAAGATGAGGGATCTGATCCTAACCATGCACCAATGCGATAATTAATTTGTCTTAAGTACATTATCGGGCGTTCAGTGTTTTGGATGACACGTTAAGCTACGTTAACATAACGTAAGCATTAAGTTAAGTAGGTCCCGGCTACTATCGCTAATTGGTAGTGGTCGTAAAACCCCTCCACCAACCCACACTGAGCCAGCGTGGTGGAGTATGGCTTAATCTTATTCGTATCCGGGTAAATGCCTGTGCCCCTCGGTGGGGATATTAATGGTCTACATTTATAAATGTGAATATAATGCCGTGAAGCTCAACGCTCCGCCAATTGTGGACACAAGGTAACATTTAAGATACTTGCTGTTACAAGTTTATAATTTAAACGACATAGTGTGCAATTGTCAATGCATATAGAACCCCCTTTGCACTTCACTTGCCTTGGTGCCCCAGCTTAAACCGTCGTAAGTCCGTGTACCACTTTAAGAATATAAAAAGGTATACGTAATAATTTACAAGAACTGCTGATCAAACTTTCGAGCATCAAAGGCCCGACCAGGCGCAACTCTTCATAAAATTTACGGGACGACAACACTCACAGAATAATATATGTTTTATGGAATGGTTTACGGCCCGAACCGTGTCGGAGCAATTCATATATGAAACAAGGACGTCATTCCCATAGTATACAAAAGTTTAAGGGTTAAGTTTGATATGGTACGACACGTGGTGGATTCACAATTTATTTAATGTACTCTCCTTCGCAGCTAAGTTGATAAGTAACACAATTTTGGACTTATTATTACAAGTAAGATTATATAAAGAGATTTGGTTGAGATCTTGCTCACTTATTCTTACACAACACTCCATAGAAAAAAACATGAGATTATGCCTACCGTGGTATTAGGCACAATCTAGGAACAGTATAGAGTATATGTATTCAAATACGTGAGTACCAAATTGCCCAACGGAAAGTAATCGTCGCACCACGGAACATTATTTTTTATAGTTCGTGAACCAAATTAGGGTAGTAAATTCCAATATTGAGTTATTTAAGCTAATAGACACACACTGAGCCAGCGTGGTGGTGTATGGCTCAATCTTACTCGTATCCAGGTAAAGGCCTTTGTCCCCTGTGAACAAAACTCGTTGAAGTTCGTGAATTTAACTGGTTAACGAAAGCACGCTAGTATATTCCAATATTAAATTGAATAAGCTAATAGATGAAATACTGTTATTTTACACAATCAGATAGACTCGCGAACTATAAAAAAATTATTTGGTCCGTTGTGCGACGAATACTTTCGGTTGTACAACGATGTAAGTTAGTCCTGACCCAACTATATACCTACTTAATTTTTGTTATTTTCCCAAAATTATAGATATAGCACAAATACGAGTTAGCGCTATCACAGACAGTATCGTGCAGTATCTGCCACCCGTGTAAATATTGTATCAGAATAGGCGCCAGCACTCAGTGAAGAAGCGAGACAATTGAAGCGACGACAAAAAGCTGCTACCTATATGAATACGGTATGTCTGGTAGTTCATGATTTATAGCTTCTGGCTCGGCTAGAGGACTTAGAGAAACCCGAGCAAAATTTGTGTGATTTTGGATAAGTATGACTTGGCCAGAATGAAACTATTTTTGCCAGTTCAATGATACCATTTAAGCGGTTTCGGGTATTTATTATGTCTGAGGGGGAATTCATAATAATCGTGGGCTTTATGGTCTCAGGTATGGTCTTAATGTATTAGGAAACCATCACAAGCAACTTGTGCGCGACCTTTGGTGGTCTATTTTCCCCAGGGCCGTGGACCTAGATACACAAACCTGTCTGTTTGCTATAATTACAATATGCCGCCATCGGTATGGCTATTTTTAATAGATGGTTTTTTATGAGACACAAAATCTAGATATTCTAGGATGATAATCCACTTGTAAGGTGAATGTTAACATTCAAATAATAGCCGTTTTTCGATATGTCAAAAATCTAAATGTATCGAGTAGCACGAAATTTTAGTTCGCTAGCTTTTGGAGCCGGGTTCGGTCAACTTAGAACCTTATGCCAGATAATGGCACATCAAGACATGATTTTCTGTGTATGATGATGATGATGATGAGTTGCGAGGCTAGCTGAACCACAGGACTCACTCCTCCATTGTGACTATTTCACCCCATTCCCAGTGTTTTGCCACTGGTTACTGATGGTTCAGAATATGTCTAACTAGCTCAACAAAGTCCTTGCTGTTAATAATTTTGTAATTATTTATTCATGCTTATTAATTATAATAATGGATATTGTAATATTTGTATCAGTTAAGTACAAATAATTTTTAAAGAGATCTAAAAATCCATCTATAAGAGTTTTTCTCCCACAGTGGTATAATGTAGAGAAGGGGCAAAAAATTACGTTTGCTAAGTATATATCAAATTGTAAATATCTACAGTAATAAAGATTTGACTTGACTTGACTTTGTGACAGTTGTTGATATAGGTAATCTTGGTTCTGGTCCAATAAAATGCTCATCAGCGCCGCTTTTCGCCAGCTCATCTGCTTTTTCGTTACCTTGAATCCCTTCATGACAGGGGTCCCATGCGATAATTATTTCTGATGTTTTTACCAAAGAGTTAAACTGGCCTTACACTCTTTGACTAGTGCAGGTTTATTTTTAGTTGCCTAAGCGCCTTTAAAGCTGCCTGACTGTCAGAATAAATGAATACGGTTTTATTTTTTATTTCTGGTGTTTCCCTTAGTGCTTCAGCACATGCCATTATGGCATAGATTTCCGCTTAGAACACACTAGCATATAGCCCCAGGGCAATTGATTTGTCTTATTTGTTGATGTCCATGATGAAAAAGCCAGCTCCTGCTAGTTTTGTGCTTTCTCTTCTTGAGCCATCCATGAAGCAAGTTACAGCCGGTTGGTCTGTTTCTATTTCTTATCGTATCATATTTCCTTCCTTATCAGATCGTTGTTTGTCAATAGCATTGCCAATTTTCCATCTGACGTTTTTCAATAGACACCTGGCCTGTGTCTATAGAGTTGTCTTCCATTCTTTGTTCATTTTCATTCGTTACCACTGTTCAGTAGCTGTCAATGGGTTAAGATTGAGCATTGTTAGTAAGGATGCCGTTGGTGTAGACCTCGTGGCTCCTGTGAACATTAGACATGCCAATCTTTGTACCTTGCCAAGCTCTTTTCTCGTAGTTGCTAGTTCTGTTCTTTTCCACCATACAATTGATCCGTACAGATTTCTTGGTAGAATGATTGCCATGTAGATCCAATGGACGATCTCTGGCTTCATTCCTCATCTGTTCCCTACAGCTCTCTTGCATTGGAATAAGACTCCCACACTGAAATACTCGATGAGTACATAGGTAAGGAGCCGCTATTAGAAGCGGCGACTGACAGGATACCCAAACAATATGTCTTCGAAAAAAGGTGCATGAAGACCCTTGGGCCTCAACCAAAAAAAACTAAGGATTTTCACAAACGGTTCTAAAACAAACTCAGGTACAGGCGCTGGGGCATTCTCGGAAGATCTAAACATGAGGAAATCAACATCATTAGGTGCCCACAACACCGTCTTCCAAGCCGAGCTGCAGTAGCCATTATGATGCATGGGCATCATAATGGCTACTGCGACTATTGCAAAAAGACAGATAAAGTATTTCCCTATCCGCATACTATCAGACAGCAAAGCAGTTCTGCAAGCCCTACAAAGCAATACCATCAGTTCTGGGCTTATATACGAGTGTCACCAAGCCCTGTCAGAGGTATAGAGGCATAGAAAAATTGGCTGGTAAATTGAGTTCCGCGGCTTACGCTGTTAGGAACATCAGACAAAACACGGATGTGGCTACATCTAGGCTAGTATATTTTAGTTACTTTCATAGTGTCGAGTCCTATGGTATCTTGTTGTGGGGGAAAACAGCGTGTTCAGGCTTCTCAGCACCTAATGACCTCGTAGGGGCCCATCAGCTACGAGGTAGCGTAACGATCAGTTGCCAAGAAGCGTGAACGTCGGCGATTCACCGAGCTGAAGTAATTGGGGTCGATCTAACCTGGTCTGTGCTTCGGTCCCGTCAACCTCCTGTCTCTCTGCAAGGCCCGGGTGCACCCTAGGCTCTTCTTGGTAGACAGGTTCTTCAGCCAACCTCCTATGACTGGCGGGCCAGCTTCAATGAGCACAGTGTTCCAACACAGGTTATGTTACGTGGTAAAAACCAATCGGCCACGTAAATGCGAACTTTATCTGGTTCGGGGAACCACAACACACTCAGCTATATAGACAATCCTGAGGGAAACCCGAATACATTCCAGATGGCCTGCGATTTAATTTCAATACCCTAACCAAAACGCGTTTACATTGCGAGGGCTTTCGTCTGTCAGTTGTCAAAAAACTGCTAGGTTGGCAGCAACGTCAAATTCAAAATGGCCGTTCAGAAACCATCGATCGAATATCGATTTGGAATCGAACAATCACCCGCCCGGACAGGCACCCACCTGTCCTCTAATCTACGGGCAGCCGAGACAACGTTGCTACCGCTCGTTTTAGAACCGAGCCTCCTACTAGAACCTCTTCAGACCGGGGGGTCCCGTCCTTGCCAGGGAACAAGTTAACAATGCGCCCCCTGCGCCAACGTAGTGGCGGTAGGTTAGCATCCTTAACCAGAACGAGGTCACCAACACTAGGGGGGCTGGTTTTGTCAGTCTACTTAAGGCGCTGTTGTAAGATATGCAGATACTCGAGCGACCAACGCTTCCAGAAATTCTGAGTAAACTGCTGCAACATCTGATACCTTGACAACCGATACAATTTCACTCCCTCGAAGGGGTGCTCGGGCAACGCGTTAAGTGGCTGTCCTATCAAGAAATGGCCTGGGGTCAGAGCCTCCAGGTCATTTGGATCCGAGCTGAGCGGACACAACGGTCGCGAATTGAGAACGGCCTCGATCTTACAAAACAATGTCGCGAGCTCCTCAAAAGTCAGCGCGGTCTGACCTACTATACGCCCCAAGTGCGTCTTAGCTGACTTAACTACGGCCTCAAAAATCCCACCCCAGTGGGGGCAACTCGGTGGGCTGAAGGTCCACTGTATACCCCGACGGGAGAGGGCCGTTCCAATATCCACTTTATTTACATTCAAAAAGTTGACTATCTCTCGTAAGTATCGTTCCGCACCGACGTAGTTAGTGCCGTTATCAGAGCGGATCAAAGTTGGAAGTCCCCTTCGAGAAACAAACCTATCCAAACAAGCAATGAAAGCCTCTGTCGAGAGATCAGCAACGAGCTCGAGATGTACCGCCTTGGTGGATAAACAAACAAACACACATAGGTACGCCTTGTATTGCCTAGCGGTACGCAATCGTGAACTCTTCACCATGAACGGTCCTGCAAAATCCGTACTAACACCTGAAAACGGTCTGACCTCATTCACACGATCAGGGGGCAAGTCCCCCATGAGAGGTTGCATCGTGGCAGCCTTAAGTCGATAACAAGGCATGCACCGAAACACGATGTTCCGTATGACACGGCGGGCAGATAAGATCCAAAACTCCCGCTGGAGCGTGGCCAACAACGCGTTACAGCCGGCATGCGCGTTTTTAATATGACGATCAGTCACCAGCAATTCAACTAACTGTCCCCCCTTGGGGAGCAGAAGTGGGTGACGAGCCGAATACGACAGATTCGCATTGCGCAATCTTCCTCCTACCCGAAGTAACCCGGTCGAATCAACAAAGGGGTTGAGACGCGCGACGGCTCCCTTCAATTTCGAACGTCCACTTCGTATAATCTCCAATTCTGCCCCAAACTTCGAGGACTGTACCAACCGGACCAAATTCAACAGCGACTCGTTTCGCTCTGCCGGAGTCAGAATAGGGTTCAACGTTCGCTGATCGCGAGGAGTACGACAATTTCGAGCGAATCTCCTAATCCAAGTGGACACGTTTATCAACTTGTCAAGTGAGCTATACCGGTCCAGCAGAAACCCGGCGTCAGGGTCCTCAGCCTTCTGGGTAACATGCACGGCCGCTCTGGGGCCATGATCCGAAGATACTACTACATGGCTGTGGGGCCAGTCCGATTCTCTCTTGGCAAGCCAGGGTGGTCCCCACCACAAATGGTGTCTAACGAGTTCAGGAGCCCGACATCCCCTGGATGCACAATCAGACGGGTTCAATTCTCCTGGTACATGTCTCCAGGTCAGTGGGACCTCAGACGACACAATCTGGGAGACACGGTTCGCAACAAAAACCTCTAAGTTATGGACCGAAGCCTTCAGCCAGCACAAAACAATCTGGCTGTCCGTCCACGCGTACACCGTATCCTCCAAAACCACTGACCCACGCAACACTGTTAGAGTGTGATTCAAAAGTTTGGTCAAAAGAGCAGCCCCGGACAGTTTCAGTTTTGGAATCGTCATCCTTGTCCGAATAGGCGCTACCTTGCTTTTTGCCAAAACCAAACGCACGTCGACCTCCCCGGTGGAGGTGACGGTTCGCAAATAAACCGCTGCCGCAAACCCTCGTTCAGAGGCATCACAAAACCCGTGAAGGGTTGCCCTGTAATCCCCAGCAGGGACCAATTTCCTCGGCAGCGATACATTATTTATGTCTGATAGCGAGGTGAACATTCGCGTCCAATCAGTCAACAAATCACCTGAGAGGTGGGTGTCCCAGGTCAACTGAGCCGCCCATAGCCTTTGCATAAAACATTTGAGAGCAAAGGTGACTGGAGAAATCCATCCATTCGGGTCGAACGTTCTCGCAATCGTTGACAGTACTGACCGCTTCGTCCAGGCCTTCGGTGTTTCTAAAACCACCCGATAGGTAAACTCATCATGGACGGGCCGGTACTGAATTCCAAGTACTGACAACATGTTAGGGTTGTCAGGATTCTCAAAAACGTGCGGGTCTTGTTGAAACTCATCTGGGAGACCAGCCATCAACTCAGGGGAGTTGGACATCCACTTACGTAGTTCATAGCCGCCTCGTTCCAGCAATTGAATGAGCTCGTCACGTCGGTCCAGAGCTTCCTCTACATTGGCTGCCCCTGTGCAGACGTCATCGACGTACAAATCTTGCTCCAGGATAGCGGCGGCTCTAGGATAGCTCACACGGTCACGCGACGCCAACTCCCGCAGGGTACGCATCGCCAAATACGGGCTAGACCGTAACCCATACGTGTTCGTGTTTAACTCATAGACCTTGACTGGCTCGGCCGTGGACTCACGCCACAGTATCAACTGATACCTTCTGTCAGCCGGATGAATTACCGTTTGCCTAAACATCATCCGAATGTCTGCGACAAATACAATCTGGTGCCTCCGAAAGCTCGTGAGAATATCCGAAATATCACGACTCAACTTGGGTCCCGAATGTAGACACTGATTCAGGGACATCCCGTTCGAGGTAGGTGCTAACCCATCAAAAACAACTCGAATCTTGCCGGTAGGGGTTCGTAGGACGGCATGGTGTGGAAGGAAACAATGATCCTCAGATCTCCAGTCCACACCCGATACCGACATGTGTCCTAACGACTCATACTCCCTCATGAAATCAACATATTTTTGTTTAAATACGGCGTCCCTTGTCATCCTACGCTCCATCGACATCAATCTCGTCTCAGCCATCTTCCTAGATTCTCCTAGTGGCGGTCGATCGGCCCTGAAAGGCAGTCGAGTTACAAAACGACCAGAACGAAGGCGACCAGTACTATTCTGGTAAAACAACTCGCACTCTTCTTCGTCTGCGTCGACTCGACGAGCGGTGGGAGGTTCCTCTATCTCCCAGAAACGTTGGATAGCGTCTGACAACGCTGAGCCAATAAGTATGCCATCTGACTCGGCAGGCCTAACCATTGGCAATGCCGGACCCATGATCACGTGACCAAACTTAGTATCCACAGCAATCAACCCGTCCGGCTGAAGAACTCGCCGATCCGACAACAGAAACCTACCCAGAACGTCTGCTCCCAGTAGCAGGTCGACCGGGGCTGGAGTGTCAAAATCGGGATCCGCCAACTTGAGTCCTGATGTCAGGAATCGAACGGCCGGATTCAACTTCACCAAGGGGTGTCTGCCCATGACATGCGTCATTACTAAAGCTTGCACGGATGTTTTTGTCAAAATGTCATAACGTGGAGAGAACGTGATCACCGATTGACCAACTACATTCGTAACCGTAACATTCCCCACGCCCCGTATCGATTTATTATACCTATTTACCTTGAGGCCCAACCATTTTGCTAAATCATTCGATACAATGCAGCCCTGAGCTCCAGAATCTAATAGGGCGCGAACGTATGTTGGGTTGCCCGCCAAATCCCAAACAAGCACAGAGGCGATCGGTAACACCACCGTCTCCGGTTGGGGGGCAACCAACGGTTGGGCCGCAAATTCCTAGCGAGGACCCCCGGGGCCCCACTGTGCCTGTAACCGATCAGGTATGCAGCTATACGCCAGAGGGTCCCATTGTACAAATGGCCCACGCGCCGGTTCCATTCCCAACCTACGATTCCCCGTAAAGGGGGGTGGGCGTGAATTCAACCGTGGCCGCTCCATGAGCGGGGGGGACATCACATGTGACCGACGAGGACGAGGCGACGAGCGGGGCGACAACTGAGGCGGCGTCCGAACCGCACCCGCACAGCTCGAAGGTGTCCCATGCCACCCGCCCGTTACGGCCTGCTCAACACACCCAATGTCCCGCTGGGTCGGATGCTGAGTCGCAACCGAAAACTCAGGGCCCACCATGTAATGGTCCTGAGTGCGGCCCTGCACCCTGGTACTGCCCTGTGCACGTGGGGACGTTGGCCCCTGAGTTGCGCTCCGAGTCGCAAACGAATTCTCAGGGCCCCATGCCGTGTCACCCTGGGTACGGCCCTGTGGACGTGGGGACGTTGGCCCCTGAGTTGCGCTCCGAGTCGCAAACGAATTCTCAGGGCCCCATGCCGTGTCACCCTGGATACGGCCCTGTGGAGGCTGTTGGCCGGACCGGTTCATGCACAACAGATTGTTGTGGGCCCCACCACAATATCCGCACATTTTTGTGCGCGTGCAGTCCCTAGCCATGTGTGGCCCGAGGCACAGGAAACACCAGCTCCGCTGCTTGGCCATCCGGCGCCGTCCCTGAACCCTAAGTTCCCCGAACTTATTGCAATTGGCCACAGCATGGCCAATCTGCCTACAACATGGGCAGGTCTCACCATGTGGGGTCAATTCGCTCACAGTCCCATACGACTGCCGGTTGGTGCGGTCCTTCCTCGTCGGAGGGCCCCTACTCACAGCGCTCCCGGCAGCTCTCTGTGGCTCCGAAGAATGGGTGACCGTCAACCCCAAATTCTCTGCCCGTCGAGCCTCCTCTTCCAAGAATCCGACCAAGTCGGAGAAGGCGGGCAGGTCCTCGGCCGACCTCCCGTGAGACTGTTCGAAACGAGTCTGCACGTCAGCGGGTAGGCGGGAAAGTACAATGTACAACAGTAGGTACGACCATTCACCAACCGGAAGTCCAAGATTCTCTAGAGCCTTGGTGACGGACAACAATGGGTTCAAAACCTCCGTCTGTATGGCCCCGACCTTGTTCACAACCGGGATACTAAACAAACGGTTCAGTTGGGCATCGGCCAACCTCCGTTTGTTATGGTAACGTCTGACCAACAATTGCCTGGCCGTTTCATAGTTACCCTCCGTAACTGTCAAATGAGCGACCAGCTCCCTAGGCTCACCCCTCAATGCTGCCACCAGCTGAGCCATCTTGACAGACTTGGTAATGTCCGATCGCATGTGCACCAAACTGTCGAACAGATTGATGAAGCTCATCCATTCACCGGACACTCCGTCAAAAGTAGGCATAGTTATGGCAGGTAACCTGGACCCCGAACCCTGAAGCGGCAGAGGTACTTCAATGTCACCACCATGGCTGGACTCGCGCTGTCTACGTATGTCCGCAGCCTTCTGCGTGATAGCAGCTGCCATCTCCATACATTGGTCGACATCCC
Organism: Argyresthia goedartella; assembly: GCA_949825045.1. Lineage (NCBI taxonomy): Eukaryota > Metazoa > Arthropoda > Insecta > Lepidoptera > Argyresthiidae > Argyresthia > Argyresthia goedartella. The sequence continues at coordinate 23,533,124 of OX463810.1, forward strand.
CTAGCAACCGTGACAGCCTGTCAGGTGCGCAACCATCAACTGATTCCGCCTGCGCGGACAATTCGAGCACCCTATTGTAACGTTCCTTAACGTCCATAGACCGCTCCAATACCACATCATGCCTATCTAAACGGTCTATCAGACCGTGTGCGGAGGAAAACCATCTGAGTTCCTTAGAAACACCCTTCTGGATTTCAGATAACGACATGATCGGAACGATACTTACTCACAATTTGCAGTAACTCAATTTTATTGGACCCTCCAGTCTACAACCCAAACGAGGGAACCCTAAACCACAACTTAAACAATGTTGTTTTCCTTAAACAATAGGAACCGAGTTTTATATCTATATAAATTCTGTAAATACAATTTAGTTTCCCTTTATCATTATAACACACACAGATAGTCAATATTAGTTCAAGTTATAAATTGCTATAAACTGAAAACAATGTAATAGCCTGCTATCAATAGATGTAACTACCTATGTTAACCAAAACATTCATCAATAGCATTACTAGACCACTAATAGATTGACTAACTGGTAATTCAATGCAAATTTCAATTCAATATCTGTCTGTCTACTACCAGCAATAGACTTATAGCTTACAATACTACCAATCTATGTGGATACAGGAACAACCAAGTTACTTAACCGCCTATACCTACAGATTGATAGTCCCAAATCGTGCCTTCCTGGAGCCCTTGACGGCTGCAAATCTCAGGAAGCCACGCTCTAGCTACCAAAATGTTCAGGCTTCTCAGCACCTAATGACCTCGTAGGGGCCCATCAGCTACGAGGTAGCGTAACGATCAGTTGCCAAGAAGCGTGAACGTCGGCGATTCACCGAGCTGAAGTAATTGGGGTCGATCTAACCTGGTCTGTGCTTCGGTCCCGTCAACCTCCTGTCTCTCTGCAAGGCCCGGGTGCACCCTAGGCTCTTCTTGGTAGACAGGTTCTTCAGCCAACCTCCTATGACTGGCGGGCCAGCTTCAATGAGCACAGTGTTCCAACACAGGTTATGTTACGTGGTAAAAACCAATCGGCCACGTAAATGCGAACTTTATCTGGTTTACGGGGAACCACAACACACTCAGCTATATAGACAATCCTGAGGGAAACCCGAATACATTCCAGATGGCCTGCGATTTAATTTCAATACCCTAACCAAAACGCGTTTACATTGCGAGGGCTTTCGTCTGTCAGTTGTCAAAAAACTGCTAGGTTGGCAGCAACGTCAAATTCAAAATGGCCGTTCAGAAACCATCGATCGAATATCGATTTGGAATCGAACACAGCGGATATTCAAACTATTTTTATTTTACAGAAAAAAGCTATTCGAGCAATTTATAATTTAAAACGCACAGACCCCTTAAGACAGCTTTTTAAAGAAATTGACATACTAACTGTAGCTAGTCAATTTATTTTCGAAAATATAATGTATGTACGCAAGAACCTTACAAAATTTCCCAAACTTAGCGATAGCTGTAATGTTAACCTAAGAAATAATCACAGACTACTTGCGCCCCGGTGTAGACTCGCGAAGGTTAGCAATTCTTTCAAGGGTCAATGCATTCTCTACTACAACAAGATACCTCTGGAGATCTTGAAATTGCCATTTGAGTAATTTAAAATCCATGTTAAAGCGACTTTGTCGAAAAAGGGATATTACAATGTTCAAGATTACTTAAATGATGGGTCTGTATGGGGTTAATCTAGCTCAGATAAAGATAAAGATAAAGATAAAGAATCATTTATTCAGGAACATAGGTAATATGTAGATCTAATCAATGACATTGAGTGATGGGTCTCTATGCTCTGCCATGGGAGGGCATATGAATATTATTTACATTATAAGTATTAATTACATTATAAACATTAAAAATTAGCGTAGAATTACTAATTACCTACATATATGACTATATTAGGCATCTGGCATATAATACATTGTCGCCATCTTTATAAAACATCACTGAGGTATTCATCGACACTGTAATAAACCTTGTTTGTTAGAAGACCCTTTATTTTCTTTTTAAATGTGTGTATATTTTGTATTTCTTTTACAGACTGTGGGAGTTTGTTATATATTCTAATAGCCATGACAAATATACTTTTATTAAAATAGGCTGACTTGTGGCACTCCATTTTGAGCATCATATGGTGACGCCTGCTTTTGACATTTTGAAAAAGATGCATATTACTTTTGACAAAAACCAAGGTTTCGTATATGTAAATAGACGGCATCGTAAGAATGTTGAGACTCTTGAAGTAGGGTTTACAACTGTCAGTTTGGACCAGCTTGCACATAGCCCTCAAACATTTCTTCTGCGCTTTAAAAATAGTCTCTCTACCCGTCGCATTTCCCCAGAAGATTATACCGTAGCGCACGGAAGACTCTACAAAACCATGATACGAGACAAGTACAGCATCAGTGTTCACAATTTTTGTAAGCATGTGTAACGCATACGCATATTGATTTAGCTTCTTTTGCAAGTGTTCTATGTGTGTCTTCCACGACATGTTGGAATCAATATGGAGACCTAAGAATTTTGTTGTCTCTGTACATTCAATTTGCTCATTCAAGTATTTAATATTCAATGCGTATTGCTGTCCGTGCCCTAGCCTATAAATATAGGCTAGGGCACAATGAAATCATTAGTTTAGTTTTTCCCAGATTAATTAAAAGATTGTTTTTTGTTAGCCATTCAATTATATGTGTTAAATTATTATTAATGTCATTTTCATATATGTCTAAGTTTATTAAATTATTGCCGATAAATGTCACTGTGCTGTCGTCAGCAAATAAAACTATTGGATGATTTATAGCTTTTGGGATGTCATTTATATATAAAATAAACAGTAAAGGTCCTAATACGGATCCCTGTAGAACACCATACTTAATTTCCTTTACGTCAGAAGAATACACTTGATCTGTTTTTGTCTTAGGGCAGATTTTGTTTATTTGTGTCAATTATGACCGGTTACTCAAGTATGATTCTAGTAGACTAAGAACATTCCCTCTTATTCCGTAACTATTTAATTTTTGAGCTAAGATTTTGTGATCGACATAGTCAAATGCTTTTGTGAGGTCCATAAATATCGATGACACTCTTTTGCCGTTATCTAGGTTTTTCATTATCGTGGTTAAAAAATCGAAGACAGCCATATTAATGTTCTTATTTCTTCTAAATCCCTTCTGTTCATCCGCAAGTATATTATTAAGTTCTAAATATCTGTATAATTTTTCATATATTGCTTTTTCAATTATTTTGGAAAATATTGGGATAAGAGCCACTCGTCTGTAACAATTAATATGTTCCTTGTTATCTTTTTTGAAGAGTGGTCTGACGATAGAAGTTTTCAAGCGATCCAGAAAAATACCATGTTCGATGCAGATATTTATTATGTAGCATAACATCGGGCAGATAATATCAGCAACATATTTTATAACTTTTGTCAAAACTTCATCGTTTCCTGTACTGTTAGTGTTCTTCAACGATAGTGTTAGTCGATAAACGTCAGCTGGAGTTGACGGTGACATAAACATAGATTTATAAGAATTATTTAATTGAATTGATTGATTATATGTCAAAGCTGGATTATTATTATTAGTATTATTAGCAGTAATGTCACAAAGAGGTTTAACTTGGTCAATAAAATTATTATTAAAAGCTTGGGCTATTTCTGTGGGGTTTGTTAACAAATTTCCATTGACTTTTATGCAATTAATACTCTCTTTGGGTATGTGATTCTTTGTGTTGTTTATAATTTTCCAAACCGCTTGGCTTTTGTTTGACGATGTTTTGATGTAGTAGTCATTTTGCGCCTTTTGTGTCGAAACTATCACTCTCTTCAGGCGTTTGGAGTTCCGCTTAAAAAGTTGTTTGTTGGTAGAGCTTGAATTTAATCTATAGTCCCACAGTAGTTTTCTTTTCCTTTTGCAACATCGTTTTATGCCTTTTGATATCCATTTTGTTTTCTTAGTTATTATATTCACTTTGATTCTATTTAAAGGGAAACATAGTGAGTACAGAAGCGTGAAAGCATCATGGAAACAATTAAATGCTTCATTGGGTTTAGTGCTGTCGTATACATCACTAAAAGTAAGCTGACCTAGGTAGTTTCGAAATTTTTGCATGTTTACCTCGCTTACATCACGTCGCATGATAAAATAGTGTGTCAGCGAGAAAAACTTTTTTACGGGTAACGCAATTATTTGTGCTGTGTGGTCAGATAGTGCTAACTCCACAATATCACCCTTGCAACCATGCACGTTATGTAAGAAATTGTCGAGACATGTGCGACTGCTTAGGCGAGTTGGTTCATTAAATAAACTCTTTAAGTTATAGTTACTTAGTAAATCCACAAATTTTCTTTTTGCAACGGTGTTACTAAGCATGTCGATATTAAAATCACCACCTATAACGACCTTTTTATTTTTATAGCAAACTAGTTGCAGTATTTCTTCTAATTTGGTGAAAAATGATTCTAATTTTTCACTCTTATTTGTTTGGGGTGGTACTCTATACATACACATAACAATAATTTTATGTTCGATAAGCTCAATTGCACAGCATTCGATTAAGTTTGGGATATTAATATTTTTAATTTCATTGATGACTTTGTATTTATGATTTCTTCTAACAAGGATGCACGACCCTCCATTTCTATTTTTTCTTGCGTATTGAGAAGCTAAAGTAAAGTTTGGTATACACAATTGAGATTCGTCAGTTTTTACCATGTTGTGTTCAGTAATGCATATAACGTCTATTTGTTTATTGTTTTTATGAAGGTCATCCAAGTGAACAGAGAGTAAATCCACTTTATTAATTAATCCGTTGATGTTTTGATGCAGGATGTGTATTTTATTGTGATATACGAAAAAAATCATTGTTGTCGTCATTGAGATTAATGTCAGTTTTGTTATTGGTACCACTATAAATAGTGGTACCAATAATAATAGTAGTAATAAATTACTACGTCATTGTTTGTATTGCTATTTAAATTTTTATTGATATTTTTTATTTCAGGTTCCAGTTCAAGGTGTTTTGTGTCATTACTAGTTTGAGTGGACATATTTATCATTACCTTGGCTGTTTCTTTGTGTTTTTTCTGTAAGTTAATGTGTTCTGTATATTGGTTCATCTTTATTGTATAGCTCAACACAGACCTTGCTGTTTATAATTTTGTAATTATTTATTCCTGCTTATTAATTATGATAAAGACTAAATATTATAATTTGTATTAGTTAAGTATAAGCAATTTTTAAAAAGAGATCTAAAAATCAATCTGTGGGAGTTTCTACGCCCTTCTTCTCCCACAGTGGTCCAATGTAGAGAAGTGGCAAAAAATGACGATTGCTAAGTATATGTAAATATCTACAGTAATAAAGACATAATTTCATTTCATTTCATATGCAACCACAATATTGTTACCCTGCAATGGATAAAGTGACACAGTGGCTCGCGCGGCAACGACGCAGCCGACGCACTGGCAAGGTTGGGTTCGGAACAGACGTTGGAGGGACCAGAACCTATAATACCATTGCCATTCAGCTGGCTGAGGAAAACCCTACGACAACACACAAAGGTAACTCACCAACAGTATTGGTCAACCTTGGATACCTGCAAGCAAGCCAGACAGGCCCTCCCGATGATCAGACCCGGATTGTCGCGTAAACTAACTGGACACGCTTTGCTAAATAAACACTTACATACTATAGGTGTCACGGACAGCCCCCTGTGCAGAGCTTGCATAGAGGTCGAGGAAACATCCACCCACGTCCTGCTGGAATGTTCCGGCGTGGCCATCTACCGGGCAACACACCTTGGGACGCCGAGGTCGCTCCAGGAAGTCGTCGGCAACATTAAGGGTCTGCACAAATGCCACTCTGTGTCACCTGCGCTCGAGGTCTGCTCCCACCTCTACTCCATTTGACTTCAGACTTGTCGGAATTGATGCGGTTAAGAAAGCAGTGCTCTCCATTTCCTCCAAAGCCGTGGGTGACGATAATATCTGCTCCAAAATGATCAGCAACGTACTTGACGAGCTTCTTCCAGCTATCACACATATAATAAACTTCTCTCTCTCCAATGGTTCCTTCCCTAATGTGTGGAAAAAAGCCTTAGTTAACCCATTACCCAAAACATCAAATCCCTCCTCTTATAAAGTTTCGTCCAATTTCCATTCTGCCTATCCTATCCAAAGTCCTTGAATCCACTGTCCATTCTCAGTTATCCTCCTACTTATGCTCAAACAACTTGCTGAATCAACTGCAATCCGGTTTTAGGCCCGGTCATAGCACTGTCACGGCCTTGCTTAAAGTCACCGATGACATTCAGCATGCGATGGACGATAAACAGCTCACTGTGCTTGCACTGCACTTCAGCAGCGCCTTTAACTGCGTTGATTTCGATATCCTCGTTGAGACCCTGAAGTCCTTGAATGTGTACTCCGTCTCTGCTTGCTGGTTCGACTCTTATCTGAGAGGTCGCCAGCAACGTATTAGGTCGGAGGGTGACTTGTGAGTGGACCTCGTTGCGGGGGTCCCTCAGGGTGGTATTCTCTCTCCTCTTCTTTTCTCCGTCTTCATAAATTCCGTCTCGGATGCTCTCTCGTCATCATACCATCTTTACGCAGACGATCTCCAGATTTATCGTCACTTTTCTCCCTGTGATATGGTGTCTGCTGTAGGATGTTAACTGCACTTTGTAGGCTTGGCTCCGACACACCATCACTCTATTGAATCAGTTGACCGATGCTGAAGCCGTGGTAACTGAAGCCACTGGCTGAAGCTGGATCACTTGCAGCTCACTTAGCAACTGGAAATTGTTGAATTGCTCTGAAAGAAGGAATCTTTCATATACAGAAGCTACGATTATGTAATCTCAATGCTATCAGATTAAGGAAAGGTTAGATGCAACATAAAGTAATCTTGGTTGAGGCTTAGTTTTGCTCTGAATATTATTTGACAAAACTGCCCTAATAAGTAATAAGTCTGTTAGAATTTTTCATTATGAGAACTCGAATCGATATGCCAAAATTTGGAATCGATTCGCGTAATCATCGATCATTTATGTTTTCTGATATAGGCAACAATGTTTAAAAAAAAAGAAATAGTTTTTGAGGGAAGCTGTGGTGTGGTAATGTTTTATTAATATTTTGACTGGTCTTTGTGCTAACAGACTGCATAATGGGAATATCATGGTGTATGCACATTAGCTCATGGTCCTGAAGTACATCCAACCTGTAATTAAGGTTTGTCAGCCGATCATGAAAGTTTTGAAGACATCAAAATACCCAATTATGTTAAAATTGCCACATCCGCCAGGTGGCGCTACTACGCAATACGTACATTTGACCAGCTCCGCAGTTTTAAATTCCAAAACGAAGTAAAAAGTTACAGTTTTAGTGATAGTGTTAGTGAATATAAAAGAGTACTCTGTGCTCTTCAGAACTATGTAAAAATAATAGTGATTGCTCCAGTGAAAAACCGACAACCTTGGATTTCATAATCCTAATCGCCGTTAACTAACTAGGCAATTTGAACTGTGATGTGAGTGTGGACAAAATACTGTGTGTGTACGTGATGTGATTGATGGAGCTTTAAACAAAAGTGACCACCCGAACCTATGTGCTTCTGACAATTCATTCTAATTACAAAATTGCAAGTCATTAGTACGACTAAATCAATCATATAACGCCATCTAGCGACAAGTAGCGACACTTCTGTAACACTTACTTAGCGAAACTACAACTTCGCAAAAGTGACCATAGATGTCACTACCAAATAATTAGCAAACGCCATCTATTGCTGAATAGCAGAAGGTGCACAGTTTTTAATGTAGAGTTAGTCAGTACTACAAAATGAAGTGCAGCGAATGCCATGGAGAGTTACTTTACGCTACAGAGTTACTTAGATGTGTCGTATGCAAGGGCACATCCCATCATAACTGCGCAAACATCACCACAGCGTATTATATGTCGAATATTGCTTCACTACGCGATACTTATAAGTGTCGAAAATGTAATGCCGGTTTGCAAACACAAGCGTCAAATGAGTTAATAGACGGTTCTTGGCCGGAACATATAGAACCCAATAACATTACATATAGAAATCCGAGGAACCTACCTGCGGAGAAGAATGAGTCATAAATAGACCGGTCCTATCAGAGTCTACCTAACGCGAGTCTAAATAATAGCCTTGAACTGCACGAACTTCAAGAAGAAATTAGTAGAATTCGTACGGAAAACAATATAGCAAACAAAGAAATTGAGAACTTGTTATCTGAGAACGCTGAACTGACTCATGAGATCAAAAAATACAAGAAAAAAATTAACCTTTACAAAGAAGTGGGTTTTGAAGGTCTTCAGGGTGTATCAAGGGTTCCCGTGGCTGGCTCACCCAAATTCTTCACGCCCCAGTATCGTGGTATCAGGCCAAACATGTTGCGTATTGGATACCCTAGGACATCACCACGAGAAGTCACGAATAATGTTGTCCAGAGGAATCTAAATAGGTCATTTACAGATTACCCATGCTCTGGCTCATCATTGCATACTGTAACACAAGGATACGAGCCTGACATGGCGTCACTGCATCACAGTGAACCTGTTTCAATTAATACTGCTGTGACCGTAGATAATACGAAAGAACCAAATGCTTACAGAGGCCCGTGCGACGAGAAACAACGACAACCACACAATGTGACTGGCCAGGAATCAAAACGGAAAATCCTGTTGCTGGCAGATGAAATGGGAGGGGCACCAGACATAATGACGGATATAAAGAAGATCCCACTTCAAGCCAACAATGATGATCTAGAAAACAGCGCAACAAACAGTGATATCGAAAAGTCCGAGTTAGTTCGGAATAGCACAACTGAAGTTCAGAAAAAAACAGACATTATAAAAACCAATTAAGATATCTGTAAGAAAGAACCAGCGATCGGATTAGTTAGGGTTATGATATTATCGGATGAGACAGGCAAAGGATTACATGGACCAATACGAGGAATGTTAGGGGACAGGTTTATTATTGAATCTTTTTCAAAACCTAATGCGACTCTTGATCAAGTTTTGAATTCTTGTGAAAGCCTCTGTGAAAGCTACACTAAGTCTGATTTTGTTGTCATTTTGGGCGGGTCCAACGATAAGGATCCTCTCAATTTTCAGTCTTTATTGTACTCAAACTTAAAGAAACTTGAACACACAAATGTGATAGTAAGTAATGTTTTGTATGGCAAATATTTAGCTGAGAAAAAGATCAATGAAACAATTAACTTTATTGCGAGTAGATTTGAGAATGTTTCTGCTTCGGACTTCTGGGATTCAGGTGATGAATTTTTTAGATTTAACATAAGTAGGAGGTTAGTTGCTAGTAGACTCATACATAGAGAAATTTGTAAACGCTCTTATCATAATGAATATAGGAACTATATGACAGATTCACATAATAGTGGAATGCGCAATGTAAACAGGTCCAACAAGGAGACACAAACAAGTTTTCTCACTGTGAAATTGAATACTTCAATGCAAACAGAAGGGATTGAGAATGAAACGTTTTTTCGTGAATAAACGTAACAATGGCACGGGTAGTATGCTAAGGTCATCAACAGGTAGTGATTCACAGTCATCAAAAAAAATTAAAACAGGTGAACATGTGGTGCAATTTATTGATACAATAAGAATATTTCATCAGAATATTTGTGGTATCTCTAACAAACGTGACGACTTAATAGTTTATCTCAATTCACTAGAAGAAATTCCAACCTATGTATGCATAAGCGAACATTTTTTAAATGAGTCATCGGCGGCAGTTTTTAGCTTAGATACCTATATTGTTGCTGACAGTAATGTACGAAAGGGCAAAAAGAGAGGCGGTTCACTTATTCTATGTCAAGGAGAAAGAGAGTTTGAAGTTTTGGAAATTTGTAAAAAACTGTACAAGATTAACTCATTTGAGGTATGTGGGATTCGTGATATCGCTACAAATCTATATATTTTCTGTTTATACCGGATACCAGAAGTAAGCAATTTTACAGACTTCTTGAACTCACTAGAACAACTACTTGAGTACTCTTTTAAGAAGGAGTGTGTCATCGCAGGAGATTTTAACATAAACCTGCTTAAAGGTGATGAAAAAAAAATTATTTTCTCACATTGTTACGATGTTATAATTTTACGCATATTATAAATGAAGCTACATTTCAAAGAAACAGCTGCGAATCATGTATTGACAATTTTCTAACAAACTCAAACTTAGATCTCTTACATGACGTGATGGTAGATAACAATAAGATTGGGGATGGTCATTTTGCTATCTCTTGTTCAATAAATTTAGAAATTAAAAAGAGAAATATTACAGAGGGTGATAGAGATTACATTTGGGCAGAGAAAAGAACTTATAGTAAAATTAACAAATTAAAATTTAGAACACACTTATTGAATCATCAATTATTCGATATAGGTACAAATACATTCTTAAAAACTATTAAAGAAATACACAACAAATGTTTTAAGAAAATACACAAAAAAATATATCTCAGAAATAAGAAGAAAGTGAATTGGATTACTAAAGGAATAAAAGTTTCTAGTGTTATGAAACGGTTTTTGAAAACAGCAGACCTCCAAACATGTCATAAGTCTGTTGTATCTTACATAGTAACATACATGAATACTTATAGGCGAGGTTTAAGAACAGCGAAAAGGAATAATGTTAACAATGAACTGAGGAAAACTAACTACTCTACAAAATCTATATGGAATATTGTAAATCGCCATAGAAATAAATCAAAACATGTTAATAATAATAAAGAGCTGCTTCTAAAAGACGATGACCATATAATAGACAAACCTGATGATATTGCGAATATTTTCTCAAAGGAATTTGATAAATCAAATAACAATAATACAGTGAATGCTAGCAAGGCGTTGAATTACTTATATGAGAATACAGATAGAGTTAATGAAAATTTAGTCGTAAATACTGTGACTGCCTATGATATTACTAAAATTGTTAACAATATGCAGGCCAAAAAGTCATGTGGATTAGATGAATTGCCAATAACGGTTACAAAGGATAATATTGATATCTTGGCATATCCTCTTGCAGCTTTTTACAATGAGAGCATTGAAACTGGTACGTTTCCTGACCAGCTAAAGATTGCTAGGATTTTACCAATATTTAAAAAGGGTTCGAAAACCGATTCTGCTAATTACAGGCCAATATCTTTATTACCAATTTTGTCAAAGATTTTTGAAAAATTAATTAAGAATGCTCTAGTTGTACACCTTATTAAGAACAAAGTTCTTAGCACAAGGCAATTTGGTTATAGAACAGGCGTTAGTACAGCAGATGCAATAGAGGCACTACTTAATGATGTGCTTACAAACCTGGAAAGAAAACACAAAGTTGCAGCATTATTTTTAGATCTAAGTGCAGCATTTGATACAGTTGATCATGAACTTCTCATTAAAAAATTAGAACACTATGGCGTAAGAGGACAGCCATCAAAACTAATTCGAAGCTATTTGCAAAATAGATACCAGTTTGTTGAAGTCAGATCAATAAGTAAAATGAAAGAACAAGTAGTTTCTTCTAACTTAGTTAAAATAAGAAGAGGTGTACCACAAGGATCAATATTGGGACCTATCTTCTTTGTGGTTTTTATAAATGACTTGGTAAATGCTATCATCAATAACTCAATAGACACTAACTTGGTCCTATTTGCTGATGATACTAATGCAATAACTTCGGCAACCAACATAGTCGATCTTAATAGAAGACTAAATATTGTGCTGGCTTGTTTCAAAGATTGGTTCTTGCACAATAATCTAGAATTGAATGGCACAAAAAGCAAAATAATACTTTTTAAAACAACCACAAGAAACACTGAGACCTTGGACATAGTTTATAATAATGAGAAAGTCAATGTCGTTAAGTCACTAAAGTTTTTAGGGGTTCATATTGATGAAAATCTTAACTGGAAGGAGGAGGTGGAAGTGATTGTAAAATCCATTAGTTCCGCTTGTTTTGCTATGAAGACCTTAAGGGATGAGGTCTCTCAAGACCACCTCAGAGCAGTGTATTTTGCATTAGTAGAATCTAAGTTAAGATACAGTATTAAATTTTGGGGTAACAGCTACCAACGCAATATTCTTAGTGCCTTTAGGATGCAAAAGAGAGCAATCAGAGTATTAGCTAGAGTTCCTCAGTGGATCTCATGTAAAGAATACTTTTTGAAGTTTCGTGTATTAACTGTCCCTAGTCTCTATATACTTATATTACTGACTACCCTGAGTAAACACCTGAGTGACCTAGAAGGTCCGGTGGAGAAACATTTAAGAAACATTTCCAGGAGGCAGGACATTAAACTTCAGATAATTCAACCTCGCCTAAACATTGCCAAGCAAAATGTTCTTTATCAATCCATAAAAAGTTGTATAATTCATTACCGAAAAATTTGAAAATAATTGATAAAACGAAGATGTTTGAAGGAAAAATTAAAAAATATTTGATGGAAAAATCTTTTTATGACATTAATGACTTTTATGCTGAACCTAATTGTTAGAAAATTTGAACTATTTGTATTGTATAATTTATCAACCACAAGATATGACAACATGTGACATTAATTTAAATTATTGATTTATTCTGAAAATTAAATTTAGTAATAGTATTAGATATTAAGTGATTTCAGACACAATGTATATTGTTAATGAATTAATAAATAAAAATAAATAAATAAATAATTCATAGCCATCATTTTGTAATGGTTTTGAGTTTCGCAAAATGGTAAACTATATTTTTCACTTCTCATGCTCGAAAAAGTACTACTTTATGCAGGATCTAGGCGACATAAAGTTGAATTTTATGCTCTTGTGCATAAAAGTAGCTTTTTAAATGTGTCTACACTAAGGCAGTGACCATTTAGCCCATACAGCCAAAAACAATTAATTGTACATGGATAAAACTTGCTAATTTATAATATTTCCATCCCTATTTGCATTTTTGATTTATAATAAGATAATACGAAAAAGAAACTAAATATCAAAACGTGTTTACCACAAAAAAAAACATTATTCCAAAATAATTTAAGAATAGGCTGTATATTTTTTTTCTTTGCCCGAAAATTATGCAGGAAAATTAAAAAAAGTAAAGTAGCGGGAAAGAAGCCGTGAACTTTTCGTATTGAATTTTCTCAAATTATTGTTTTATTTTCTCGCAATCGAAGTGAAAAGCAGAGTTTATAACTCGTCCACAAAACCATTTTTATCCTCGACATTACTATCAGCCCTCGCCTTCGGCTCGGGCTGCTAAAAGTCTCGGATAAAAATGGTTCGTTTTGTACACTTGTTGTAAAATCTACTATTGTGCCATCAACGTTGGTGAACACTGGAGATGCCGTCCAAATTCGCAGCCACGAAACTTGGTGCTGAACACGCTTTTCTCCGCTAGCCGGTGAGTCGAAGGCTCAATTCTGGTCACGCGTCCTCCGCCCTCCGGCCGTCTTTCCTCTCGCGATGTCCTCCGGAAGTCCCTTCATACCGGAAACCCTCTCAGAACACGCAAAACTTGCTGCAAACTTGCAACTAAAACACAAAATTAGTTCCGCGGAAGGACTTTAGAAAGAGTGCGATTTCAGATGCTCTGGCTGACTTTCCTATGCATTATAGGTGCATTTAGGTCGGAAATCATTTGTTTTCGAGAATTTTTTTTCAAAACGCCAATTGCTAACATTTGGGACCGTGGGGATGAGGGCGTATTAGGGTGGGGAACGACGGTTTTGGTCTATTTTCCATGTTCGATATGTGTTTTAAAGTTCGTTGGGTAGAGGTCATTGACCTTCGTTAAAAATCGAAGATTGTTCATTGACCTTGTGTGTAATTTTGTATGAATATTGTCTTACAATGTTTATCGATATACAATCTATGTTTTAAAGTTCGTTGACCTTGAGGTCATTGACCTTCCATAAAAATCTACCTACTCTAGCCAAATTTGGCTTTTCCGCGCTCTGGAGTTGCCGGATGCCGTCCAAATTCGCAGCCACGAAACTTGGTGCTGAACACGCTTTTCTCCGCTAGCCGGTGAGTCGAAGGCTCAATTCTGGTCACGCGTCCTCCGCCCTCCGGCCATCTTTCCTCTCGCGATGTCCTCCGGAAGTCCCTTCATACCGGAAACCCTCTCAGAACACGCAAAACTTGCTGCAAACTTGCAACTAAAACACAAAATTAGTTCCGCGGAAGGACTTTAGAAAGAGTGCGATTTCAGATGCTCTGGCTGACTTTCCTATGCATTATAGGTGCATTTAGGTCGGAAATCATTTGTTTTCGAGAATTTTTTTTCAAAACGCCAATTGCTAACATTTGGGACCGTGGGGATGAGGGCGTATTAGGGTGGGGAACGACGGTTTTGGTCTATTTTCCATGTTCGATATGTGTTTTAAAGTTCGTTGGGTAGAGGTCATTGACCTTCGTTAAAAATCGAAGATTGTTCATTGACTTTGTGTGTAATTTTGTATGAATATTGTCTTACAATGTTTATCGATATACAATCTATGTTTTAAAGTTCGTTGACCTTGAGGTCATTGACCTTCCATAAAAATCTACCTACTCTAGCCAAATTTGGCTTTTCCGCGCTCTGGAGTTGGTTCTTTTAAGTTCTAATCTAACCAATTCCTCCGGAGTTGATTCTTTTAAGTTCTAATATAACAATAACCTACTCTAGCCAAATTTGGCTTTTTTTGCATAAGCTCCGCTCCGCTCCGGGATTGCTTCTTCTAAGTTCCAACCTAACCTATAACCCAATTGAAATTTAGCCACAATAACCTACTCTAGCCAAAGTAGGTGTTCAAAGAGACTCAAACGAAACGAAACTTTATGTTCATTGGCGCGAATGCAAGCAATGAAGGCCTAAAAGGACTAGATTCCAGGGCCGTAAAACATAATTAAAAAAGAAAAAATACAAGCAATGAATGAAGGAATTGGGCTTTCTGCGTTCCGTTACGAAAAACTGAATCTCAGTAAATGTAAAAGAACACATTGAAATAAGCACAAGTCCAAAAATGCAAATAAACAAGGTTATGACGCAAAAATAAAATAGCTTTATAACAATATAATTCGGTTTAAAATGCATACTTTCATCTATGTATTTTCATGTTACAATAAGCGTACAAAGAAACGTAAAACATTTTGGGGTTATTATTGTGTGTTGTGTCATTATGTGTGTCATACAAAAAGCAAAATTTTTTTGATTTTCAAAAAATCATATCTTGAAAACTATTGAGTTCCGACACTTGAAACTTTTAGACCGTGTTTAAAATGACCCAAACTATCAAACAAAAAAATCACGAAAGCCCTAGCAAACCGCCCGTTTTCTAAAGTCTAGCCAATTCCTCCCACCCCGCGTGTAACGAGTTATCTGATAGGAGTACAGTACAAGCGTTTGGATCCGGATTCAGCCTACTATCAAAAGAAATACCAGATAATGAATCTAAAGATCAGATGAATCAACCACGATGTATCCAAGAATATCCTTTGTAGATACAAATCATCAAAGAAGATTCTTTGATAAGTCAGAAATTAAAATTTGTCGAGTAGTAAGCAAAAATAGGTTGCTAGCTTTTGGAGCCGAAGTCAGTAAGATTCCGAGATGCCAGACGTTGACATATCAGACATGATTCTCTCTGTCATAAAAATCAATTAACCACGACATGTCAAAGAATAGCTATTCTTCGTTATGTCAGAAATTTAAATCTGTAGAGTAGTAAGAAAAATTCATCGACCTCTATGGCATTGCGGTAGTGGCTCTGCCTACCAAGCGAGAGGTTCCGGGTTCGATCCTCGGCTGAGGATGATGAAAAAAAAAAAAGGTTTCAGGTCGCTGTTTCTGGTTCCCACGGCACAGGATATGTGTGTTATTATTTTGTGTGTTAGCACACTTTAAAATATTACCCCTTTTCGTTAATTTGTTAAACATTTTAAACTCGTTTACGTCGCAATTTCAGTGAAAATCCCACTTGGCACCAAAACAATAGACCCATTATAACCGCACAACATTAAGAAGGCAACATCTACAAAACAAGGGTAACTTGTGTTTATTAAATTTTTAAACGTAATAGGTTGTAGGCTACCGCATCACGGGGAGCCTCGCTGACGGGGCAGGGCGCCTGACTAATGTCCAACATTAATATATCCTGTAATTAATCGTTTGCATGTACGAAGAAACGTCCCATCCCGCGAATTTTTTGAGAATAGCAATTAAAAGGAACAGCATCCAGGGCTTGAGGGCTCACGAACGGTCGATTCGAAGCCGGAGTATAATGGTGTGAAGGGGTGTTGAAACGGCTTCGAAGAGTTCCTAGAAAGATTACGAGTTATGCTAGTTTAGCAAATGGTTGAATAGATTGATGTTTAGGCCTTGCATAATTACATATATATTAGATATACTTCACATCACAGATATATTCTGATACCCCGCAATCTTCGTACCGCCTAACAGTCAATGAAAACGTAAAACGACAGTCTTTTGTACGAGTATACCTTTATAATTGTTAATAATAAAATATTAAATACTAGGTAGGACAACATTCAAGGCCGTTTATCGAAACATGGAATAAATAAAATATATATCAAGTTGACGATTGTTTTAAAAGCTGGTTTAGTTTTGATCTCATTTCGAAAATTTAAGCCAATCGCTGTGCGTTATCTGGATTTAACGTGTGAACAGGCGTTTTAAAACGACTATAATTTGACTCCAAAGGTAGCATAAGTAGTATCGACGATGTATCGAGAAAGCTACTTGGTACTTGAGACAGGTAATTTATGCACGACCCGGGCTTGAATGGTACTTCAGCTGGTGACGTCGTCTTAGTACTTTTAGAATATTGAGCGAATCAAGTACCTTTTGATGGTCAGGTACTGTTTCTGTTGCTTTTCACTCATACGAGTTCGCGCCGACCCTGGTTTTTTTTTATATAGGATTTAATACTTCCCTTTTCTAAAAGGGAGTTCCTTTTATAAGAGACTGTATCGTCTTGTGTTAAAAATTTATTTTCTAACATTTATATCTTCAAGATGTATGTAGTTAATACCAATTTGAGGGATAGCAAAACTCAACTGTGTAAACATGAATTTCTGAATGTTATCTATCTGAGTTATACTTGTTTTCCATTGAGCTGTCGACCTAACCAGCCCGTTTTTTTTTCATCCTATAACTACTGTATAACTGGAGACCCCAATTAATAGGCGATTGCAGGCTCGATTGCCATTGACAAAAATCCACATTGTTGGGCGTCCCTATAGCCCTTTGAACTGCGATACCCGGAAAAGCTGTAAAAACAAAGTCTGAGGTCGGGTACGTAAAGCATAAAGGTAATTTTGACCACTCAATTCGGTCGCCCTATACGGCTATAGCCGTTTCAGCAGTGCCCCGGAGGAGGATACGTCGTAAAATATACGCCACTTCAATATATGGGTTGAGCAGGTCGTTTACTGCCCACTTAGAAAAAAAACTGGCTTAATTCAGCACGTCATTCTGCCCGCCTCTCCCCCATAAATATAATCGGACGATTCTGCGATTTGATGGGTGAACCCTCGGCGGGCGGGAAGGACTGCGTAATCATTATTAGCTGCTTGCGCTCAACAACTTGAGTGGGGTATTTATGCTTTGTCCGTGTTGAAAGGAGTACAGGTTTTTATTCAGGATGCCACATAGATGGATGTGTGATGGCATGTTTTAACGAAACTGTGCAATGCCGTCCAGTCTTAAATCTGCGAAATCTTGTTTTTATGTTTTGCTACACATCGAAAATCGTAATTTTTCTGTTACTGTTCTCATTTTCCAATTTTGTGTCTTTACTTACACATTGTATTAAAGCCAGTCAAGTGAATCAAGTCACAATTCACAAAGCGTGAATCTTCATACATGACGGAGCATATTTTTATTTTTCGCATTGTAGTAGTAAAAATATTGCTATTGCCGTCCGGTGCACCGCGGGGTGCGGGGCAGGGGCGCGGGGGAGGGGCGCGTCGATTGCTGGATCCTTTCCGCTTCCGTCGCCGGGGGTGGGCAGATGACGGCTGGGACCACTAGCTTTGGACCCTTCAAGACCTTTTGGTAAGGAAAAAAAAGAAATCCAGGAGGTTGAGGTAATTAAAAGTGACTTTAATGTTTAATATGTTTATCTACACACCTATCATAAACCCTCTTTACTGCGTCCAAAAACCGCACGTCACGACCAGCATAATGATATATTACTTGTTAAAAACTTATTTCTTATCTGAATATTGATACATTATGACCATATTTCGACATATTATGACATTCAAATTTCGAACGCCGGCGCCCGCCTTCATTCCGCCCCTAGTTTTTCTGTGAATTTGGTACTACTGAACAAGCTAAAAAAGTGCAGAGCAATGATCAATGCCACAATGCCAGTCGAACATGCGGTTCCTGACCACAGCAAAGAGAGCATATGATATGTGTGTAGATAAACAAGTGTATGTAACTGTATATAACTCCATTATGTATCAGTCACATAAACTATTATTAAATGTCACAGTTCCTCATCAACTGCCACTAATAATCCTATTTAGCCCTCTAATGCTATTGTTTTCACGAGTCCTCCGTATTGAAACTCCTTTTTGATTGAGTTAGATTAAAGGCTGTATCACGATCCTTTTGATTGTCTCTTCTACAACCCTTCATAATCAGTGAAGTAGCGTGGAGACTACTCCGAGAACCACATACCCACATCATAACGATATGGATGGATGGTCATTGATCACAGATAGATGAATGTTTGCATGGTTATAGGCTTTAATATATTTTTTAAATACTTTGCCTTGACCTACACCTGGGGCCCAATTTCGGTACACAAAGACAGCTCCATGACAATTACATGACGATTACGGTCAACTTTAAATATCCAATATCTGGCGTTTCGAGAATAACTTTTTAGGCAATTATGGTAAAAATTAAGCAAATTAGTAAGCATAATGATTTAATTAATCAACAAAGGGAATGGGATTACAAAATCGTCAGATATTGTATATCTAAAGTTGACCGTAATCGTCATGTAAATATCATTGAGATGGCATTGTGTACCGGAATTGGGCCCCAGATAATAAATGAGCAATAAAACTAACCTTTTTATTTTATATGTTGAATATAGTCCTTACAGTCCATACTTGGTGGTCCTAACGAGAAGAGGTTCGGCAGCTGCTTGGTTCAGGATCATAACTTCACTTTCTGTTCCGTGGGTTCACTTTGCGCTAACGTGTCTTTAGATGATACGATAACGGGTTAATATTTATGACTTAAGAAAAGCATTTTTGGTGGTCTACTCGCGTGAAATTGGTGAGTGAATATAAATGTAGCCCATTTATGTTCCCACCGAGGGCCACAGGCCTCTACCTGGATACGAGTAAGATTAAGCCATACTCCACCGCGCTGGCTCAGTGCGGGTTAATGGAGGGGGATGGGGTTAATCTGTATGGGTTGAATCTGGCTCAACACAGACGTTGCTGTTAATAATTTTGTAAATATTTATTGCTGCTTATTAATTATAATAATTTATATTGTTATATTTGTATAAGTTAAGCACAAGCAATTTTTAAGAGATCTAAAAATCAATCTGTGGGACTTTCTACGCCCTGCTTCACCCACAGTGGTCCAAAAAATGACGATTGCTAAGTATATGTAAATATCTACAGTAATATAGAGATTTGATTGATTGATTTATTGAGGGTTTTACGACCACTACCACGTAGCGATAGTAACCGGCACCTACAGCTTAACGTGTCATCCGAAGCTGTACTTAAGATAAATTAATATCTCATTGGTCAGGTTTCGAACCTGCATCTCCTGTGTGAGAAGCAAGCGTGAAACCCATTAGACCACTGAGCTCATAGGTGTGTGAATAGCTGAAGCGTATTTAAAAGTGGCAGTTATTGCTATACATTTTAATAGTAGTTTATAAACCCTGCTAATTTGAGTAATAATAAATTTGACTTAAATATTGATAACATGGTAGAGTACGTGTACCAGCCAGTTTCGACTTGGCTGTGTTTCAGCTTTGAAGTTTCGCTGCAAATAAATCGTTACAAAAATGAACGGTGCACTTGTGGGAGAGCTATTATTCGTGGCGTACCTATTCGAGGACGCACTTTAAAAATGGCAATTCGCTGAAACGATTTAAACTTGATTGCTCGCCCGGCCCGATATTACATACATCCTCTTTTTATTGCCGCATATTTTGTTAACACATATTGATAAAAGCCCATATCATTTCTTTCCTGGCCAATTACTACCAACGCCACTACCTGCTCTAAGTGTTTGCTACGAATATCGTCGCTGCTACGCCGTAGTCGAGAAAACGCTACCAAACGTTACGCCGAAACCGCTACGCCGAAGTTAGCCATGCCGAGTGAAAAAGCCCCCCCTGTTTACAACATCCTTTAGCCGAGGGGGCGGGGGCGGGCGTCTCGATCCCAGAAGTCAGTTTTACCCATTACTTACCCGCTTGTTTTCGATTTGTTTTTTCTACGACGAAAAAGACAGTAAAAACAGACGTCGGGTCTAACTTTCCGGCAATCAGCAGGGTCCCAACTTTTCGAAGGGTTAAATCAAATAGACAGATTCATCAGTCCGTTCCGGTTTTATGAAGACTTATTTCAGACTTACCCTCAAGTTGAAATTAGATTTAATCTGACTCAAAGCTTTAGGATTGAATTTTGTAAACAATTTCGAATATACCTTTACAAGGCTTTGTCCGGATACCATTGGGGGCTCTGTGGGGCCATTGTTTAGAAATTCCTTCAAAATTAAACTGATGTGTGGCCGAGTTTAAACAGGTTTAGACTCATTTATATGAGGTAGATGGAACTTTATCTCTTCGTATATGCACAAAAGGGTCACTGATGGAAAAAAAACCTTGGATGTTTTTATGTGTGTGATGTCGCTGTTTCTGGTTCCCATGACTCAGGGTATCCTAGTGTGGCATCAGAAGCAATGTATGTGCCTGTATATACATGTTATGTTATGTTACGATACGTTAAGGCGATACGTAAAATAAATGGGGTTATTTTAGAATCCATTTACTCCACCATAAAGTTATCTACAGTTTTTTTTTATAATACCTTGGACACTATTTACACACATTGATCTTGCCCCAAACTAGGATTCCCTGTATCTTGGGTACTAGACAACGATACACATACTTATATAGATAAATATTATACTTAGATAGATAAACAACCATGACTAGGGTACAAACATCCGTTCTCATCAAACAAATATTTGCCCCCACCGGGACTCGAACCCGGGACCCTTGGCTTCGTAGGCAGGGTCACTGCCGACTCGGCCATTCGGGTCGACATTTTTGGGTTAACGTTTATTAAATATTTGCTATAGATCATCACTGAAGGAAAATTTCAGGCGATTGGCTGAAATTTTGTTGATATATTTTAATAACGAAAAGACCTCTAAATTTATTTATTTTTTTAATTCTGAAATCCTAACTAATTTCATTGCGGAATCACATTCAAAATGTGTAAACTCTCCTTGAAAATATTTTTACATCATAGCGTAGTTTATTTTTAAACAATTTTTATGTGGTTTGGCGCTACGTTGTTTTAGTTTGAGTCATTGTTAACGCTCTCTTTTCTTTCTTACGTGGAAGTAATTAACGCTGTCACTTTCGTTTACATTCGTATTCCTTGTATTTTTTCTTTTTCGTATCACCTTAATTACGATCGATACGTTAATGTTTGGTGCTTATCTTCAGAATCTAGGTTACTAGGAATCCTAAACCATCGCAATAGTTTTTTTCTCAAAGAGTGATGTTACGAATCCTACATATGCTCAAGGCTTAGAATAATAAGGACTGGAAACGCCAACCGAAAGTATTATTTTCAGAAAAAATATGATCGTTTGATTATTAGTCGCGGGGGATGAGAAGAAACGCGGCTGCATGTGCAAACTCATTATTGTCACAACAAACGTACACATAACAAGACTCAATGCCAATGACACTTGTAAATCACACACTCAACATAATGGCTTGTACTTTGATGGCAATTGGTTAGCCCTCTGTCACGCAAAACGGAGTCTCGATTAACTGGCTAAGCGTAGGCACAACTGTGCCTCAGCCACCCCATATGGGGCAAGCCGTGACTCTATGTCGTGATGTTGTTATTCGGCAGTGGGGTAAGGGCAGAGTGGCGTCTCCATTCCTAAACCTCCTTGGTTCAGGGTTACACTCGCAGCCACTCAGCCGTCGAGGCCAACAATAGTCCACGGCGGATGTGTAGTCCCTTTGTAGAGCCGGCTTTTAGGGCCCACGCCGATCACGAGCGGGTACCGTCAGAAGAAAAAATACTCGCGCAGAATACCTATTTATCTGTTGGGTATAATTTAATTGAGTCTCAAAACAAGATGAAGAACGTTTTAAGCTTTTATCTAAACACGTATCATAAACTCTCTTTATTGCGTCTAAAAACTGCACGTTACGACCAGCATAATGTAAAACTATTTGGTAAAAACTGGTATAATTTCTTATCTGAAAATTTGTACATTATGACCATAATGTACAAAAATTTGTCAAATTATGACATTCAAATTTCGAACGCCGACGCCCGCTGCGGTTCTTGGCAGAGCCACGACATGTCAAAAATATCTGTTCTTTGATATGTCAGTTTTGGCTCTGCCTACCATGTGAGAGGTCCCGAGTTCGATCCCCGGCTGGGGGTAAAGAAAATAGTCCCCAGGTCTTGGATGTTTATATGTGTGTGACGTCGCTATTTCTAGTTCCCACGACACAGGGTATCCTAGTGTGGGGCCAGAAGCAATGTATGTGCAGGCATGTAAACATCTTATGTTTATGATTATAAACAAAACAAGCATCACGCCTTTTCCCATACGAGGTGGCAGAAGCACGCCACGCCCTCGTCTAGCCAGTTATTTACTACTCCATTTCACGTGACAAGGGACTACCCCATCGCCGCTGCTAGGTAAGAATTACTTAAGAAGGAAAAATAAGGATAGGAAATAGAAATAATAATTACTTATGCTAACGCTACAGTGCGTTCGGAGAATGGCCCGCCGCGACCCTGCCCGCGTGTCGCGTTTCACACCGCCACCACTCCGCAACTCGTATTTTTCCGCGGACCACCTTTGTGTGCAGCCTCAGGCACACTCTTTCTCCATTGTCCAGATCCCGATAGGGAATCGATGACGTGTGCCAAATATAGCCTTTCAAAAGGCTTCCGGCGGTTCGGTTTGGTATGTGACGATTTTTCGGCCGGCCATGTTACAGAACTGTACATTAATTGATCTGCTCAATCGAATTGTGTATATTGTGAAACGAATTGTTTCAGTGTGAAGCTCACTGCTACCAATTACCTAAATAAAAACAACATTGGTTTGGAACTCACAGTTTTATTTGCATATATACACTATTGTTAATTAATAAATGGCCAAATACCGTTTTCATAACAGGTCTACCTATATAGTTATACGTTTAGTGGTAAACTTAATTTCAAAGTTGTAAAAGAAATTATTTTCCCATTCATCCACGGTTTGCTGGAAATCAAATCAGGGTTCTTGGCCCGTGTACAAGATCTCACCTCTCATCTCTTACCCGTCCATGCATCTCTCTTGCGCCGCTACCCCTACCAGGCGGCATTCGCAGGCCAAGAAACCTGACGCGGGCTGTCCTCGTTAGTTTATAAACTGTCGATAAATAGTAAACTTTTCCATACTGCTTACAATATAACGCGTTAGTTTAATGTCGAACCGTTGAATTGTGAACTGGTTTCAAACTTGAACTAAAAACGAAATACCAGCGCGAAGTGGTAGGTCAGGGTAGGTCAATACTAAAGGGGGTGAGCGAAGCAAAACCTTCGTGTTAGGTTGACATACTCATAAGATTTCTCTATATTATTTTGGTTTCACATCAAAATAAATCTAGTACGCAAACCCGAAGAATACAGTCAGAGAAAAGTATCCCCCCTAGTTTTAAAATATTAACTTCGCAAGGCAGAGAGAACTTGAGGAAAAGGAATAAATAATAGAAAAATAGGAATACTCTGCGCGCGGTCGTCAAACATAACCTGGTAATCAAAAATCGACATTGGCTTACATTATATCATACAAATTGCCAATTTTTATTATTTTAAACTTTCTTGAGTGGTTTGGGGTCATATTGCATAATTTTAATTGTCATAATATTGTTTGGCATAAATCTAATGATCATTTAGCATAAATAATTACGCATTAATTGCAAAGGCATAAACATACTTATATGAGGGATAGAACACAGTATGTGGAGTACAACGGATATCACAATCTTATTACACTAGATCTGGGGTAAACCAGGGAAGTACGTAAGAGCCATTAAAATTCTTAATTATGATTAATGACTTACCTCAATATGTAAATAGTGCCAACTGTTTATTGTTTGCGGATGATCTTGAACTCTCGCTATCAGTAAACAGTACCCGGGACTGTGTGAAGCTTCAGGAAGACATTGATGGAATAGTGGAATGGAGCAAAACCAACAAACTTGAATTTAATGTTTCTAAATGTGTAATCATTTCTTTTACTCGCAAAATCTATCCAGTGGTGGGTACTTATACAATAGGCGACACACAAATGTTAAGGAAAATGAGGTTAAGGACATAGGAGAAACGTTGACTTCGGACCTGAATTATAGGGTGCATATCGAGGGGGTATGTAAAAAAGCATACAGGAATCTAGGGTTTGTCTTGCGTACACGGCGCACCTTTAAAGGCATACATGCGATAGCAACGCTGTACAATTCTCTGGTGAGGTCACAATTGGAATCGAACGCAATTATCTGGACACCACATGAAATGAAATATCGTCTCATGTTGGAACGGATACAAAATAAATTTATAAGACATTTATATTCGGCATTTTTATTTTTATTATATTTTCGGCTGTACGGGGTGTATCCTTTCTACCCGTTGAACTATCCTACACTCTTTGTACTAGGGATGGTAGGATACAACGAACTCGGGGTTAGAAGGGATATGGCATTAATATCTTATGTATGTACCTAGTCGGTCCTTAAGTTCTGTCACAAGGTTTTTGATAGATAAAACTCAGCAATAAACTTTTTCTTATTCGTATTATACATGATTAAAAAGCTTATTTTATACGAATCAAATTGCAATACAATACATTTTGTACGATTATCGCAATATGATAAAAAACCTTATAACTTGAGACAATCGCGAACCCAAAACACGCCGCAACTGACAAAAATACCACTTACCACAAATTTAATAAAAAAAACAGTGTTCCAGATAACCAACAAAGTTTTTTTTATTTATTCTGAAACCTCGATTTTAGACCATGCTTAACAACTAGCATTTGATTTTCTGTTAGCTCTCAGTTCCAACTGCTCCCAAAGAGAACTTTACGTACTTTTTACATTTTCAGAAAAACGTATAAAAATGATCTTGTGGGCAACAAGTACACTACGTAAAATGTGAATATGAAAATTAGTTTTACCCAGACTTAGTTATCTTATGCTTCAAAATGAAGGTAACGGGTTCAGGGAGGGTTCTGACTAAAATCTCACGTAAGTTTGAAAGGCTTTAAGAGTCATGGAAAAAAGATAAAGTGAATCACGTCCGTATTTTTGATTGGGTAAAAAAGTGCAAAATCTCTGAAGAAACTAGCATTTGTGTAATATGGCTTTAAGCATTTAAATCCAATAATCGTTCTAATTTATCAGTATTTAATGAGCTATCAAACCATATATAGTATTAAATAAAATAAAACTTGGTATTATTTACTATGCGGCAAAATATTTGTGACAGAACTTATGGACCGACTAGGTATATAGGGTGTTGGTAAGCAGGATCTGCAATCCCGTAGTGTTGTCGCAGTAGTGCTTGTGCGTGCCCGACGAGTACGTGTGGCGCCGCCGGCCACCGCCGCTGCTGCATTTCGCGCGCGCGCGCACCTGCCTACTGGAAAGAGCGCCGCTTATGCGAGCCATTCGAGCTATCAACACGGTGGCAGAACTTATTGGTGTGTTCGGGTTACTCTGGCTGAATTTACAAAAATAGCACTATTCGTTGTTTGTTCCAAAAACGATATGTTGAAATGAAAAATGAATTATAGATTAGATGAATATACCTACCGCATTAGGTTCAACCTGTAATGATAGGTATTTATGGAAAATAAATATAAAATTTATTTTATAATTAGGATTAATTTCGTTTCTATGTGTTCTCCTAATGAACTAAATATTTACATTTATACCCACAGAGAAACAATGAAATATTCTTTCAACAACATGCCAATTTTTTATTGCGTAACTTCCGCATTACTATATTTTATATGCTATGCTATTTAGAAAATAAAATAAAAACAAGAACTGCCAAAAAAAATGGAATAAGAACCTCCGCTGACGTGGAATCGAACCCGCGACCTATGGTTCATTAGGCCAGTTCGTTAACCACCGGACCAACATGCAATTTAATCAACGTATCAGTAAAAATTTACTCTTTTGTGTCAATACCAAGGTGGGATACTTTTCTCTGACGCTGACTACAAAGAACCTTATTTTTAGGGTTCCGTACCCGAAGGGTTCCAAACGGGACCCTATTACTAAGACTCCGCTGTCCGTCCGTCCGTCTGTCACCAGGCTGTATCTCACGAACCGTGATAGTTAGACAGTTGAAATTTTCACAGATGATGTATTTATGTTGCCGCTATAACAACAAGTACTAAAAAACAGGATAAAAGAAATATTGAAGGGTGCTCCCATACAACAATTCTTTCAATACCACATACAAACTTATGGATGCACCTGGTTACGTACATGGAGTGTGAAAGTAACCGCACCAATAACTTTGTAAATAATATTTTGCTGTGTAAAATCCAAACTATTCACTCCACACCATCGCATCGCTTCCATTGAACGGTGGTACGGAACCCTTCGTGCGCGATTTAGACTCGCACTTGACCGGTTTTTTGTATCGATTTCAACGCTTCACGTTCGTCGTAGCTCGTTGTGATGCTTTTGAAAACCGCTTTCAGTTTAATGCCAGCTTTGCGTGCTTCGACAATGGGCAATTTTATAGCCCCGCTCCGCCTCAGTTCAGGGAGACGTTTTGCACATGCACAAAGCACTAACGCATAAATATGCGGTGATAGCCGCTGAAATATGATGCTAATCTACCTCTGCTTTGGTACAGAATTTGATAGATTTAGTTCAGATGCATATATGTATAAGCATCTAAACTAAATGTACTAGGGGGTGACAGGGAAATTATCATAATGGTTTTTCTCTTCTAAAATGCATTTAGCCGCTTCAAACATTGTAAACTATCAGCTTGCTTTGTACAATATTTAGAAAAACGTTCACTAGATCACATTGTTTACTAGTAGCTGAGGGGGAGTTCATAGGAATAGCGCACTTTGTGCAATTTAAAATTTTTACGGTCTTAGGTAGGGTCTTAAGGATTTAGGAAATCACCACAAGCATTCCTTGCATTCCTCTGATGGCCTGTTTGGTACAAATCCGCCATTTTTGTGGGTATTTTTAATAAAAGGGCGTCTTCATCATCATTTTGAGTAATTTCACTTTTTATAGGTTCTAGGATGCGGGGAATTATTTTGAGTAATTTCACTTTTTATAGGTTCTAGGATGCGGGGAATTATTTTGAGTAATTTCACTTTTTATAGGTTCTAGGATGCGGGGAATTATTTTGAGTAATTTCACTTTTTATAGGTTCTAGGATGCGGGGAATTATTTTGAGTAATTTCACTTTTTATAGGTTCTAGGATGCGGGGAATTATTTTGAGTAATTTCACTTTTTATAGGTTCTAGGATGCGGGGAATTATTTTGTAAGGTCTAATTTGTGTTTCAAAATCTTTATGAAACAGAGCATCATGTCTGACATGTCATGCTATTTCGAAGAATTGTCGTTCTTCGATATGTCAGAAATTAAAATCTGTCGAGTGGTAAGCAAATTTTAGGTTGTTAGCTTCTGGAGCCGGATTCGGCCAACTTTCAACCAAGATGCTAGAATAACGACGTATTGGAAATGATGCTCTTTGTCATTAAGATGCTTCACTAAATCCTTACTATTTGTTGGCGCCACCTAGCGAAGAAGATGGGAAGCTTTTGATGTGCTCGTACTCAAGCCTGCGTCTGCGCATGATGCAGTAGTTTGGTTTTTTCGCCGCTGCGCTAGGGTATCACAGTTCGTCGTCGTCATCGTCATTCGTTATCTAACCTTTGAGATGTAACATTATAATTTTCATCCTCAATAAAACGTTTTTTAAAAGCTGTAAAATAAAGAGCATTCATTTTGGTCTACCACAATTAATAAGAAAGGATAGCTTGGCCAGAGGCGAAACATATTGGTTCTTCGTCGCCGATACTTCATTGAAGCAGCAGAGTCAACCTACACGTGGCAAGCAAGACTCGAGAAGAAGACGATTCAAGATAAATGGTCAGACTTTCCTTTCTAATCCTACTCCTCTCAATCGCGTTGTGTTAATACCGTGTTGTGATTTTGGCATTACAGTTTGGGTGCGTTGTTAGCGTAGTTAACGCCGGCCGGCTCGCGACACGTGGCTTCACTTCTTTACGACTTGTGAGTACCTTTGCTTTCACTTATAAGCCACCAAAATGCCTGTAGACGATGTTTTCCCCAGTGTTAGTGCATGTAAAACGTCCTCGTCATCTAATGAATCCGTTAACCTCAGTGACCTCAAGAAACAAAGAGGTGTCGTTAAGGGGAAACTAACCTTGTTCGAGAAGTTTGTAATTAAATTTGATGCCGCGATTCTAACTAAATCGCAAAAAGCGGAGTTAGATATGCGTATGCAAACAGCGGTTACAGTTTTTCAAGATTTCGATAATATCCAAAGCAGGATCGAGTCCCAGGTTAATGAAACCGAATTGTTACTTCATCTCGAATATAGGGAATTATTTGAAGAGCAATACTATAGCAGTATGGCATCAGCCAAATGTTTATTAGATAATGATGACGAGGGCAGTTCCAGGTGCATTCATTCGAGTAAAGCAAACGAGTTCGCCCCTGTAAACGTTAAATTACCCTATATCAAGCTACCTACATTTGATGGGTCGTACGATCAGTGGTTAGAGTTCAAGAACTCATACGTAACGATGATTCACAAGCGAACTGATCTAGATTCGATTCAAAAATTTCATTATTTGAGGTCATCTCTTAGTGGCAGCGCACTACAAGTCATTAGTGCATTAGAGTTCACCGCTGCAAACTACACTCACGCGTGGGAGCTAATTGAAAGTAGATTCCATAATAGTCGACTTTTGGTGCATAATCATGTCAAATCGTTGTTTACGATATCACAACTAACAAAAGAGTCTCCTTCGTATATCAGAAAGTTGATTGATACCATTCTGCGAAACTTGCGCGCTCTTAAAACGTTGGGTGAGCCGACAGAGTCGTGGGACACTCTAATTATTTATTTAGTCGTTTCAAAGTTAGATGTTTCCACTGAACGCGAATGGGAAACCCACAAAGGGTCAATCATCTCTGATACGCGAAACGAGTCTGGTTCAACCATGAAATTGGATGATTTACTTACATTCCTAAAAAACAGGGCTGACATGTTAGAAATGATAAACGCGAATCATAGTAAAAGCTCTCCGTTTCTTAAACAAGAGAATAAGCAAAGCGAAAACAAAAAGTCCAATTCGCATCAGCAACCATCGCAACACGTACACAGCTATGTAACTACCCGCAATAGCAATTATAAATCGGATAAACGTTCTGCCGCTCGCGCGGGTACTAACAGCTGTGCTATGTGCAAAAATAATCATGCGTTATACACTTGTCCACAGTTTTTAAACATGGCTGTTAAGGATAGGGTGAAATTCGTTGAGAAAAATAACATTTGTCGAAACTGCTTGCGTCCGGCGGAACATTCGATCGATGAATGTTTTTTCGGACCCTGCAAACAATGTCATCGTAAAAAACACAATACTTTGATATGTGAGGATAGTTCAGTAAACGTTAACGGAGCAGAACTTTCAACTGTGCGTGCGCATATGTCACAAACAGCTGATAGTGCCCCGTCTGCTATCAACACAACCGCGTTACATACTATGGCCTCGGACGGCAATGCTGAAGTAGTCGGATCGCTTTCAGCAACATCAAACATGGTGTTACCAACCGTTTTGCTGTCCACAGCTTTGATAGACGTTTTAGACGATAATAACAAAGTACACACGGTACGCGCGCTCCTTGATAACGGGAGTCAACATTGTTTTATCTCCGAGAGATTATGTAAACGATTAAACGTTCAATATTTACAGTCCACTATTCGAGTCTCGGGTGTAGGACAATCAGTCACACAGTCGAGTCAACATTGCGATATTGTGATGCAGTCGAAATTAAACGATTATAAAACAAAAATTCGTTGCCTAGTTTTGCCATCCATTACTTCGGCGCTGCCGTCCTCGGCCATTGATCTGGATTCGTTGCAAATACCAGATAATGTACAACTCGCGGACCCCACGTTTTATGTACCCTCAGAAATCGATATACTTATCGGGGCAGATAAGTTTTGGGAGTTGTTAACCGAAGATAGAATACGTTTATCAAACGGACCTTACCTTCAAAACTCAAAGTTAGGATGGATAGTTTCCGGCCCGATTTTTAACGCGACAAGCTTGCAGTTAAAACACGTTCAATGCAACTTCACTCAATCGGTAGACATGCAGTTGAGACGGTTTTGGGAAATCGAGGATATTCCCAAGGCGGGCAGTATCCTGACGGAGGGTGAACGGAAATGTGAGGATCTCTTTATCAAAACAACTAAACGAGATGATGAAGGTCGGTTTTCCGTCAGAGTACCGTTAAAAGAATCAGCTGACGTGCTCGGTGACTCATACGTTCTAGCGAAAAATCGATTCATGTCGCTAGAACGTAAATTACAACGTTTGCCTCAATACAAACAGCTGTATTGTGATTTTATGCGAGAGTATGAAGACTTAGGTCACATGACTCGTATAGATAAGTACGATTCCCCTCACTATTTTCTCTGTCATCATGGTGTGTTCAGGGAAAGTAGTTCAACTACCAAGTTGCGTGTAGTATTCGATGGTAGCGCAGCTACCACGTCCAAAAAGTCGTTAAATGACATTCAATATATAGGCCCCCCTTTGCAAAATGATATTATTTCGATTCTCCTGAGATTCCGTAACTTCGCATACGTAGCGTGCGCGGATGTCGAAAAAATGTATCGGCAGATTTTGATACAACAGGATCAAAGACGTTTACAACTTATCCTGTGGCGCGAAAGTCCCTCTGATGATCTCCGTGTCTATCAATTGAACACAGTAACGTATGGTACTGCGTCCGCACCCTACCTTAGTATTCGTTGCCTCAAGCAACTTGCCCAGGAGTGCAGTGATGACGTAGTGGCAAACGTTATTCGTGATCATTTTTACGTTGATGATTTGATTACCGGTCATGATGATCAAAACGAGTTGGTTGAGATATGTAGGAAGACCTCTCGTGTCCTGGAATCTGCATGCTTACCGTTACGCAAATGGACGTTCAATTGTGACGTCACTACGGATATATCGAAAGAATTGTGTATAGGAGAACTGTCTCAAAATAAAACTCTAGGGTTGGGTTGGCTAAATAAAAGTGATGAGCTGCATTTTACCACAAAAATTGATAAGACGTCAAAACTGACAAAACGAGTTATGTTGTCAGTTGTTTCACAGATATACGATCCGTTAGGTCTCCTAGCCCCCGCAGTTATTATCTCAAAAATACTATTGCAAAGGCTTTGGCTGAGTAAGATCGATTGGGACGACAATGTGTCAGATGAAATTGCTAAGTCTTGGAACACTTTTATAAAATCATTGCATTGTTTACACGAATTACGAATTCCTAGATTTGTTAGGACCATTGGTGCTCAATACTCTGAGCTACACGTTTTCACGGACGCGTCAGAGTGCGCATACGGCGCCTGCGCGTACATACGTACATATAGTGATAACGCACCAGTTACAGTAAAACTGTTGTGTGCTAAGAGTAAAGTTTCGCCGCTCAAGGCAATCAGCATACCGCGATTAGAGTTATGCGGTGCAGTGATAGGAGCTAAACTGTACCAAAAAATAGTTGAAAGTCTCTCATTTAAATTCGATAAAGTATATTTTTGGACAGATTCAACCATTGTCATGGGTTGGTTGCGAATGTCACCGCACTTATTAAAAACGTTCGTTCAAAATCGAGTAACAGAAATAAACGATATAACGGGTGATGCTATCTGGTTACATGTTAAGAGTCAGGACAATCCTGCTGATCTTGTTTCGAGAGGCATGTACCTCGATACACTTAATAATTGTAATATATGGTGGAACGGGCCATCATTTTTACATGAATCCGATTTAGATTGGGCAAAAAGTCCTAAAATAAACGATTCCCTTACGTTACCCGAATTAAAGTCAAAAACAGTCGCCATGGTTTGCAATGATGTGAAGGATATTTTTGATTTTAATAGATTCTCTTCATTCAATCGTATGCATCGAGCTGGAGCTTATATACTGCGTTTCTTACACAATGCTCGCAGCCGGCGATTGAATGTGGATCGCAAAACCGGTCCATTAGCAGTAGGTGAGTTGGACGCCGCGCTTCACTTGTTGACACGAATAGCTCAATCGGAATCATTTCCCGAAGATTACAATAATCTACTAAACAATTCTCACAAGAACTGTAAAAACACTAAAATCACGGGTCTAAATGTGTTCCTTGATGAAAACAAGTTATTGCGAGTCGGTGGAAGGTTGTGTAATTCATCCAACTTTGATTATAACAAGAAGCATCCGTGGTTATTGTGTAGTAAACATCGATTCACGGTGTTATTATTTCAATCTCAGCACAAACAATTACTTCACGCGGGACCACAACTTCTTTTATCTACCATGCGTGAGTGTTGGTGGCCATTAGGCGCAAGAAACCTTGCCAGGAAAATTGTGCATCAGTGTGTAACTTGTGCTCGAATCAAGGGAAAAACATTGACACCAATTATGGGTAATTTGCCGTCTGAGCGTTTAGAACCTGGATTCCCTTTCATGAAAACGGGCGTTGATTTTTTGGGTCCAGTGTATATCCTTAATCGAAGAGGAAGAGGAGCGGTTCTGATAAAAGGTTATATTTGTTTATTTATCTGCTTTGCTACTCGAGCAATACACCTGGAACTGGCTAGTGGTCTCTCTACTAATGATTATATACTTTGTTTAAAACGTTTTATTTCCCGTCGTGGGAAACCCAGCCAGATATTTTCAGATAACGGAAAAAATCTGGTTGGTTGTGAAAAAGAATTTTCATTAAATAATGATGTTCAGAAAATCATTGACTTTGCCAGTAATGATGGCATACAATTTACATTCATTCCTCCGTATGCTCCTCATTTTGGTGGCTTGTGGGAAGCAGGGGTCAAGTCGTGTAAATTTCATCTTAGACGAATTGTAGGAAATGCTAAATTAACGTACGAGGAATTCAGCACGGTATTGACACAAATCGAAGCCGTCCTGAATTCCCGTCCCATGTCCCCTCTGTCCACAGATCCATCTGATTTTACCCCTCTAAGTCCTGGCCATTTTCTCATCGGACGACAGATGACAGCACCAGCTTGCAAGGACTTGACGGCTGCAAATACTCAACGACTGATTCGATATGACAGAGTGGAGCAGTTGAGACAACATTTTTGGCAACGCTGGTCGACAGAATATGTGTCGGAGCTGCAGCAACGGAAGAAATGGAAGGACCATAAAGAGGATCTAGCTCTGGAAACTCTCGTCCTAATCAAAGACGAGAACTTACCTCCCCTAAAATGGAGATTGGGGAGAATTATTCGTATTTTCACAGGCAAAGACGGAGTATCCCGTGTTGCTGATATGCGCACGGCCACAGGTGTGGTCCGACGCGCCTTTTCAAAGATCTGCCCGCTACCAGTGCAGCTCGCAGATGACAACCAATGATGACCAGGTCTACATTCCACGTTGGAAGTACGTGCTTCCAAGGCCCGGGGCATGTTGGCGCCACCTAGCGAAGAAGATGGGAAGCTTTTGATGTGCTCGTACTCAAGCCTGCGTCTGCGCATGATGCAGTAGTTTGGTTTTTTCGCCGCTGCGCTAGGGTATCACAGTTCGTCGTCGTCATCGTCATTCGTTATCTAACCTTTGAGATGTAACATTATAATTTTCATCCTCAATAAAACGTTTTTTAAAAGCTGTAAAATAAAGAGCATTCATTTTGGTCTACCACAATTAATAAGAAAGGATAGCTTGGCCAGAGGCGAAACACTATTATACCTAAGACCATAAAACATTTCAAAGATTTGCCACAAAGTGAATGATTCTTATGAGTTTCAAAAATCCTGCTCAGCTTCAGAGGAAAGTTCAGAATGATTTCCTTAGTAAACCTCTCAAATGTTACTATGCCTTACTCTCTCAAGAAATACTTTTACTCTAATTGACCCCTTCTAGTTTGTGTACTATTTCAAACTCACGACAATGAGAAAATATAAATACTGCTGTCCAAACATATCCTAAGCTATATTCTTGTTGAGTGAAAACCCAGCAGTGGCTTATCAAAACGCTTACCTCTCCCCACTTCCAGCCAACATCCGTGCCCAGCATCCGAGCATGAAACGATTAATGACATTTAATGAAGCGAACGTTGTTCAAGGATCACGATTTCTTTCCACTCAGGCCCTAAAAGAAAAAATATGGAGACGTTTTACGCAATCTGCTCATTCCTTTTACCGTTTCAGGAGAATGATTCAAAAGGTTATATTAGGCGATGTACTGCGGCGGGGTACATTTTTTTTATCTCACAAGATATCAAACCAGCTTTTCCGGCGCGATTATTTGGCACTTATTTTATTACGTCGGTCCCTCCATCCCTCTGTAGATAGATGGAGCAATCAGGACGGACCAAGCTTGTGCTGACATCGATTTTACAGCAAGGTCCTGCCCTGGAAGGGAATTTATTGATCCCATGTTCGGCCGATCGTCCTGTTTATGTAATGCGTTAGATCCTTTAGCTATTTATGTATGCTGTCTTATTATTAGGTTGGAAAATAATGGCTGAACATAGCTTCAAATCAGCATGTTGAATATTTGCTTGTACAAGTATACTGACTTGATAAATGCTATGTTGGCATATTTTCCAGTAAACTACTTCTTACTGGATAGAATTCAAGTATAATGTAGGATGTATCGCGTTATTCTGATTCCATGATTGCACGGTGTTGCCTCATAATAGTAATTTCGCTTCGTGCGAATAAACGGTGATCGTATCGCCCAAACAAGTCGTTAGGTCTAATTGGCTGGGATCTCTAAACACAGTAAGTTTCCGTAATAAAAATGAAAACAACTGAACCCGAGGAAAGGCAATATACCTTCCTCTAGACGGGGTAGCTAATATAAAAACAGAGGGACACCGTCTAATAGGAACAAATAAAAGGGGAAGTGTAAGTAAACGTGAAGGGTGCAATGATTGCCCCACCTGTCCCTAGCAGACTGATTTAAAGCCACCGCTTGTAATAAAACAAGTAAGCAGCCTAATAAGAGTCGTTGATCGCCCGAGCCGAGGGCGGCGATTTGTCGATAAATCAAGAAAATGCCGTGAAAATTGCTCTTTGCAGAGTCGTGCACATTTTCTTTACCTATATCATCTTTTTACTAGACTTCTTTTTCCCCACCGAGTAAATATAACTAACAATAGCAATTAGAACGTACACAACCTCACAGGATGACGTTGATATTTAGTATTTAAAACTGCTGTGCTATAATAATAATAATAATAATAATAATAATAATTGGACACTATTTACACAAATTGACCTAGCCCCAAACTAGGATTCCCTGTACCTTGGTTACTAGACAATGATACACATACATATATAGATAAATATTATACTTGATAGATAAACAACCATGACTAGGGTACAAAAATCCGTTCTCATCGAACAAATATTTGCCCCCACCTGGACTAGAACCCGGTACCCTTGGCTTTGTAGGCAGGGTCACTGCCGACTCGGCCATTCGGGTTGCTATCGTTGGCCATAAGCAATATCAACAGGCACCATTAACTGGCTCTTGGGCTCACATCGGGCTCACATCGACAATTTTCACCCCATTTGGGACACGATTTCACTCCATTAACTTATCAAGCAAGACGCCAGGTAGAAACCCGTTGCCATTCCATATCATAGGCTCTTTTTGCAAATCGGACTATACTGATAGAAACAAGTACAAACATAAGTAGGACAAAGTTGTCATGACCAAACATAATAATCCCTATTATATGCAAGACCAGCAAAATCAATAACAGCGTGGCAATTTAATGTAGAAAAAAAATGGCAACATAAGTTACAAATTATCGGACTACTCCGTGTTTTGTTAGATAAACCAAATATTTTAATTTTTTAAATGCAACAAGCTGTTCGGTAGTTCGCTAGTTTCGTCTACATTTTAATGTTGCCAAACTGTACTATATTCTAAAGATGTACATAACGGTAAGGTTTAGTAAAAACAACGGTTTTTTTGCAAGAATATTTACTTATTTGCAACTGTCATGAAAATTTTACTTTGGTGTTTCGTGAACTGAATTAGAAAAATAGATTTTATTTGTATTATTCAAAGCTAAGAACAACACACAAATCAGGAACCAGCAAGCGTCCATCACTTGCAAATTATTTCTCCGCGGTAATAAACCTGAGGAGAGAAATCTTGTTAAAAAGTTATTCCGGTCGAGATATTTTATGAATACGTAAATCTGAATACGATTTCCGTATATGAAAGAAAATAAATCGATAAATATAGGTACGGTGGAGTCGTCGGTAGTCCGTAAACGGTTATCCAGACGTTATTTATTCTTTGCTTTCGCAAAACCGTAGAGAGCTTTCAACGAGCAGTTCACAAGTAGGTTGAGGTACGTATACGGAACTACAACTCAACAGCTAAAAGGTTAATGCTTGCCGAGTGTGTAGTAGATACTGCAATTCTCCGATATTTCACTCAAAACTATTGAGACGACTTGGGAAGTAGCAGTCTCTAGGAAAAAGAGAATTGTATCATTCCAACTTTTAAAAGAGGGAGGAGTATTTAACGTTATACTGTAGTAGCTACATGGGATTGTATATTCTAATTTTGACACCTGATCAACATGGAATTCTGTGCCTCTTTATAGAAAAACCATAATAGAAACGTCGTGACGCGATGGAAGTAGGCATTTAATAATACCAGGACATGCTTCATAATAATCTTAGTAGTTATTTACACATAACAAAGCTCCGCGGACACTACGAAGCTCGTGGCGAAAAAGTAGGTACCTACATAATGTTTTGGGCTTACCGCCAAGCGTTAATAAATTCCTGGGGAAAAAAATCTAGAAGACTTTTACATTTAACGTACACCCCAGCGAACTATTAATTTCCGCAACGAAATATGTTAGCCGTAAATTGTGGGTTCCTGCAGCCCCCCTCTAACTGCAGCCCCCTGACCTTTACCACTCGGTATGAAGGATTCCATTATCCAGATCTGTAAGCTATGATTTTTTAAATAAACTACATTTGTTTGAATTTTTGTTCAAAAACTGGCAAAACTGGCCCATGTCAGTCAGGCACAGTCAAATTTTAAAGTGCGAAGCGAGTGACTGTGTTCGTTTTAAAGTGCGAAGCGAGTGACTGTGTTCGTTTTAAAGTGCGAAGCGAGTGACTGTGTTCGTTTTTGCCCAAAATTGGCTAATTCTCGGAGCCTGGAAGATGAGTCATATTTCGCATTGTTTTATCTTTATTGTTTGTTTTTGTTTTGAATTTGATTTTGGACATACAATTGCACCGATTTCCGATTGTTTTTTTGAGCTTTATGTCGTTAATAAGTGAAAATTGTGGTGGCCGGCAATACCAACACGAAATGTGTGCATTTTCTAACTGAAGCCGGGGGGGGGGGCTGTATTTAGATAACACGGAGCGTCTAATTGTGTCCGCTTGTAATGCGTCAGGGTTGTCAAAAATTTAGATTCCAGGTTTTGTACGGGAAAAGGCGTGATGTAGCGAGACTTTTTTATAGAAGGTAGTAGTATATTTCGTAGTGTTACTTTTTATTTAAGCTAGTAGTTTAATATTTAGGTAAATATTGTATTTTACCTAGATATCGAAATGTAATGGTGTAGTGAGTTATTTTATTAGTCATAGTGAATGGCGAATTGAAAAAAAATATAATATCGACTCAAATAAGTAAAATTTAAATATACCGACAGGATACAAGTAAATCTACATCTATATGTTGGAAGGTCAAAAATCATCAATCATAGGTCAAAAACTAACTATTGTTATATTCTATGAAACACCCCACCCCAAAAAAACACCGTTAACAAGATATATGACTGTATCGATTTTTTAAACTTGAAGTACTGGTAAATTGAATTACTGTAGACGCACACATATCATATTTTATTCGTTGCGTAATAGAGATCCACCTTTTACCTTGCATACGAAATTAGCTATTGTCTTTTATCATAAGAAGATTGAAACTAGTTACCTATGGTAATGTCTAGTTAGACTGATACTGATAGTGACACAAAGAGAAAATCAAACATTTATTAATAGTCATTTTTCATGACAAAAAAATATGTAGGTATAAAGATAAGAATAAGAATATGAAGGTTTAAACATATATAATCTCCAAAAAACAGATTTATGGCAAACAACCTGTCAAACTAACACTAAGAAAAGAATAAATTGTTTAGTCTCATGTCTCTAGGTCAT
Source organism: Argyresthia goedartella (assembly GCA_949825045.1). Taxonomy (NCBI): domain Eukaryota; kingdom Metazoa; phylum Arthropoda; class Insecta; order Lepidoptera; family Argyresthiidae; genus Argyresthia; species Argyresthia goedartella. The sequence continues at coordinate 23,571,953 of OX463810.1, forward strand.
GTCATGCCCCTAGGAGGGGCCGCCATTAGAAACAATTTGAAGCAGAGTGGCCGGAATTGGCGACGTTCAGACTTTTTGGACATTTCAAATTTTTTTTAATTATTGGAGGTTCAAAATTGTGTAAAAAATAAACCTAGATTTTTAATAAATGAAGTATCGATAAAAATACACTTATTAGTTTGATGTTATAATTAGGACAGTACGATTTTATAAAGTTGAATATTGCGTTATGTGCACGTTATGTGGCTGCAGATACCCACAATCACCCTAGGTGGTGTACTATTATGTGGTCCTAGGTTTTAAACTACATTTCTGTTATATTATCCATGCATTTGAATCCGTGTGACATCATAGAAATTGTGATATTATACAAATAACCTACTTTGTATAATAACAGAAAACTGAAAACCAAAATAATACCTACCTAGAACTTATGAGAGAGGAGATATATGAAGTAGGATGACTGGCAAGTAATTGAATGGTCAGCAAGATGTCCAAAATAACAAACGAATATGGCCGACACATAAAATTTCTAGAAGTGGTAGTTGAACAGAGTAACACATGTGAATGTGAAGCGGGTTGAAACTTGCGCGGGGCCACGGAAGAAACGTTGTAGTTGCGTAATTGTATTGTAATTGCGTGACGCCATCTTGTTTTCCAACACGCCGGCATTCGGTAAGACAGATTGTTAAATGTTTTCGAAGATGCTTTATTTAAATCAAAATGACAAAAGTGACTTGGTTAAACGTCGGTATTTAATTAACGGTCTAGAGAGTTAGTTAAGTTTCTGATTTAACCAACCAACTGCGACAGGTAAACCATTTAGCATAGGTAGTGGTTAACGTTGCAACTAACCGGGTTAGTTGAGTTTGTGGCACTGTATGCGTTTCCTTCTTTCTTAGGGCACAGATTAATAAAGAGTCTTATTGTAATACGCAACTACCACATACATCCAGGTCGTATTTAGGTTCCTCGATCTTTCAATTCCGGTAAGTATCAGGTCCTATCCGCAACTCCAAGCACCAAGTTCGCGAAAAGCTTAAAACAAATGTGGGAGCTCGAGACAAATTAGTGACGACTTTCGATTGAATGATGCTATATTATGAATTTACGCATTTATTCGGCTATATGGATCATTGTTTTGTTGCCATGACTATTTAGATAGACTATTTACATCACCAACTTGCACCCAATCGGACAATGTTCCGTAGCCAAGCAGCATCGTGTGACTCGCGTCCAACAAACTCGTTAAAAGTTCCTGAGACAACGGCGCTTACCCGACGGACGACCCTTGCGATGCGAGCCGCTAACAAACTACACGACAATACAATACAATACCTAATATAAGAAAAACTTGCCAGGACTTTGTTCTAGCTTGATATTAAATCTGACTGCTGCTGACGTCGACTGCCGTGCGGTATTTTGAGATGTTTGTTGGCTAATTGTAGGGTCATGTCACAAACATTGTAGACGGTCCGATAAAACAGGGTCTAAAGGCATGTTTTAGGAGATAGAAAAACGTTCATGAAAACTATATGACCAACTCTCTACTTATTCCTCGAACAACATCTACTTTTCTGGGTGGATGGGTGTATTTCTTTTATAAATTAAAGACAGAATTATAATTAAACCCACGACTCCCCGAGCTTCACAAATTCTGAGAAAATAAATATAATTTAGAGAAGGCGAAGAGCTGTACCTACTGGGAGCATTGTTAAAATAAAATTAGGTTGATATAAATATCCCGAGCCCACTACCCGAGTATTCCGTTAAGGGTATTCCCAAAGCTGTATATTGCATGCCGAAATATTTACGACATGGCAACGACCATGTGCAATGTGCATTCACTGCGGACACGCTCTCTGCAAAAATGCAACTACTTGCGCCTGCCCTATATGTAACGCATCAAAAAGCCACAACCGCTTTTTATTTCAGTGAACATTTTTTATTCCTTGCGGCGCTCCATGTAGTCCGATATTAGTTTCAGCTTGCTAAAGGCACTCAAGAGAATAACGCAAACGCAATGGTAGAATAAATTCTTGTGATAACGTTGCCAAATCCGCAGAGTTTGTGTTTAGAGGCAACAAAAGCGGGTTGCTTCTTTGTTTTTTCTGTTCACCGCAGGGTGCCGGTCAGCGAAAAAGGGCAACAAAAACCCGACACCGCCAAACGTTAATAAATTCTTCGGATTGGGGAAAAAACGCAGCGTGGAGAGAGACGGCTGTTGCAACAACAGGCGAACATCGGACGGCGGGAAACGAGGGCTGGCTGAATAGCAGCCAATCTGGCAAAATCGAATAGGTATGTTGTCCATGTCACGGGAGCACACTAGAGTGGCTGATAGGCCGAATACCCACGAGGATCCTAACAGCTAAGCGCTTTAACGGAAAATGAGATAGAGTAATCGGTGTTGCGTTTAAATACGTCGCTTTGAAATCGATTTCGTAGCAATGATAAGGTAGGTACAGGTGTAACTACTAGTAACAAACGGTATCCGCACGGTATAGGTTAGTCATAAAAGGAATTAGATCAACTTTATTTGTATCAATAAACATTTATATAAAAGCACAAATATCTTTTCACGCCCCACCCTAGGATACCGTAAAATTATAGGTATATAAGTATTTATAATGTCCAAATGCACAAACTACAGACCAATGTGTAGACCAATGTCACACACCGGCCGTTAATTTCTTTAAAAGAGAAAGCGACACCATATCTTAGTCTTCAGTCAAGCTTTATTAACGGTTTATAACTTCCATCTGGCCGTCATCAGCAGTTTTATCTCGATGGGAGCTCAATTTCCTAAGACCTGTCAATTCGTTCTAAAGTTAACGGGACGTCCGTAGATAGGATTATGACGTCTGCGTCTTTACTCATCTCATTTCCTATTTGGTGTAACTAATGGATGACTTTGGTAATGGCGTAGACAGAGAATAGGTAGCACCACGACTGCCCAATAAGGAGTGTAAAGCCTCCTCTACACAATGGCACATGATTGGCGTTTAAAAAAGTGGCCATCATCGCCGCGATCATGGCCTGGGTTGCTCTCTTCACAATCGTGTCTGCTGACTGATCATTTTCTCAATGTCATCTGTTGTTAATTACTATCGGCATGTGCATCAAAAACCAGCCAAGTGCGAGTCGGAATCGCGTATGAAGGGTACCGTACTACCGTACAATGGTACAGGTGCATTTATTAGTTTGTATGTGGTTGACACACAAATTAAAAACCTTGGTAATTCTGGGTAGGTTTTCCTGTAATCTTCACTTAAATTCTACCAACATGTATATTCTGATTTTTTTTCATATTTTTAGTCTCTGTAGTTTCGGAGATAAGGGGGAATCTACCATTCCCCTTGTTTCCACTTTTTTGATCGTAACGTCCGAAGTTTGATTTTGATCAAACCTCAAATAAAAAAAAATGAGAGGTTTAATAGATATATTAGGAGTTTTTTTTTCCTTTTTTCATTTTACCCTCCACTTTTTGTATGCATTTTTTTTTCATATTAGACTTGAATTACGTTGCGGATTTCAAGACTCTCTCAAGTATCTCTTATAGTTCCTGAGAAAAGCGCCTGTGAGAGACGGAGGGACGGTCACGCGAGTGAACCTATAAGGGTTCCTTTTTTACCTTTTGAGGTACGGAACCCTAAAAAGGTCAAGAAAAATTGATGGAGGAGGAGATGGCAACAATGATTGTTTACACTGAAATGTTTAAAATGTTTGACATAAAACAACAAACTTAGGCCCGCCATACACGGAGTGCTCGAGCAGTTTCCCAGTGATCAACATACACGGACCGCTCTTGCGGTCAGAGTCAACAGCTTGAGGCTGCCATTGATAACTGATCGAGCGGTCAGCTTAACTGCTCGAGCGGTCAGCTCAACTGCTCGAATGTACAATCAGTAGCATCATGGATTCAGCTGTAGCTGAAGTTTACTGTGCAGTCGCAGCTTGAAGCAGTCGGTACTGACAGCTTCAAGCTGTCCATGTATGGCCGGCTTAACTGTGGTACGAAATACGACAGATTAATGGGCGATTTTGTGGACACGCGCATGATAATCGGCACGCATTCCTTTGATGTACCGACAACTCACTGATTACTCACGTTTACCGGCGAGGATGGCCACTCACAGACGATAATGCTCTAGACCAGCCAAACTGAAAGTGTGCTCCACGGAGCCCTAGTGATCCGCAAAGCCTGTGTAGGGGCTTCGCGAGAATACTGGTGTTATTGGGAAAAATTGACAAAAATACACCTCTCCTATCTATGTGGTCGCCAGTTCAATAAACACTGCGGTCACTCCATACATGGCAATGACATTCTATAGTTGAAAGATTCTTAACTGCACAATAGGAACAGTAACGACCAACTGTCAGTCACTTTTTAAGGTGATACGAAAAAATATGGGGTTTTTTTCGAATCCATTTACTACATGAAGCCATCTACAGATTTGATTTTTGGGTTAACGTTTATTGAGTATTTGATTAGGATTTTCACTAAAGGGAAAACGCCATTGGATGAAATTTTATCGATAGAATTTATTTACGAAAACACCTCTAAATTGATTTATTTTTTCCTGTTATTCTGAAATCCTAACTAATTTAATTGTGAATCTGCGTTCAAAATGTAGATATTATCTATTCGCAAAATCTCCTTAAAAACCTTTTTAACAAAATAGTGTGGTTTATTTAAAACAATTTTTCCCTCCCTCTCACACTGCGGGTCTTTCCGCCTGGAGTAACGGGGACCTTTGCACGGACGAGGTAGCGCCTTAACGGTTAATTTACAACTCTCCATGGGTGTTAGAGATATTCTGGTTTGAGAAAACTACTGAACACACACATCTTGCCAGCTACGTAAAAATTTGTGGTAATTTGTGTAAAATATACTTAACTTTTATCAATTCATACACCGTTTAGGGGTGACCCGAGGCAATTGCAGCTAAAATATAAAAGTTCCAACAGTTTGATCTCCTCCAGTATTATCCTATTATCAGGGGTCGAAACAGGTTCAGTGTACAAAAATACTGATTTTACTGACCAGAAATCTAAAAAAACTGACTTTTACTGACCATCTGAACACTGACTTTTACTGACCATCTGAACTAACTTAAAATAAAAGTTTCATGTGGAATTAAAAAATATATATTATTGGCCTCCACCATCCCCATAGCCAACCATCACCACCCTTTTATTATTAAAAAGTTTACAAATAGTTAAGTTTTTAATATTTGTTAATAAGCAAATGACACACATCCAATCATGCAAATAATATTAAAAGTTAGAAACATTAGATATTATGATTTCTTGAAGAAGTTAGTAATCAAAGCATTTTTCTTTTATCTATAATTTTTTGTACGTTTTCTTCTTCTTTAATTTTCTCCTCGTAGTCTTTTCTTTCTTTAACAGCGGCATCTAGTAATGTCTGTCTCCTAGTGAAAGTAAGGAAGTTTGGTCGCGGTTGTGGGTGGCGAAAATGTGAAAAAGTGTTGCAACTGATGAAATGAATGGACTTGAAAGGTGAAACCCGAGCAACGCCGGGTTTGGCTGCTAGTAGGTATACTATAAGATATATATTTCTTAAGCAAAATCTAGAATGAAGAAGGTAGGCGTAAATAGGAACGACACAGACAGGCAAAATTGTGTCAGTAAAATAATTAATAAGTTTCCAAAAAAATATATGGAGCAATATATGTGTTGATCTCAAAAAACTGAAAAACTGACCATTTTTTTAAAAAACTGACTTACTGACCATGCTAAAAAAACTGACTTTTACTGATTTTACTGACTAGTTTCGACCCCTGTATTAGATTTCAGATTTCAGATTTCTTTATTGCAATAATCATGTGTCATTACAGTTCTTATATGTAATTCAAGAGGTACATGACACCCTGTAAGGGCACTACAATATGATTAATCTAATTCCTTAATTGCTAGCTTATAATTGTCTATTTCTAGTATTATTTAATTATACATATTTTCTTTTCTATTGTGTACTTTAACATTAATTATCACTGAAAAATTCTTGAAGAGAATAGTAACATTTCTGGATCAAGTACTTATTGAGGGTTATTTTGAATAAAGTATTGTCTTTTATATTTTGTATGTGATATGGTAGAGCATTGAAAACTTTTGCTGCCATTGAGTGGGGACCAGAGTTTATGATTTCTAGTTTAGCAATCTTGGTGGCTAGGCGTTGTTGTGATCTAAGGCCCTCAGGGCGAGTATGTTGTGGAAAGAGGCATATTATTCCTGACAAAGACGCTGATTTCTAAAATATAGAGCGCTGTCATAGTTAAAATATTATATTCCACAAAATATCTTCTACAGCTCGTCCTCGCGTCTATATTAGCCAGAATTCTAATACATTTTTTTTGTAATATAAAGACGTTTTTTGCGTCTGTGCTATTGCCCCAAAGAATTATACCGTACCTAAGCCAGGCTTGTGCATACGCATGATAAGCGCATGTTGCCGTCCTGAGGTCTGTAGTTTTTTTCAGCTCTGATAGGGCATATATAAAGCTTGAGAGCTTACCAGTTATCTTTAGAATGTGGCTTTTCCAATTTAAATTATAATCTAAATTGATACCTAGGAGACAAGAAGTCTCTACATTTTCTATTACAGTTCCGTTAAATTTATAGTTTTGTAATATCTAGGGGTCGTTTTTGGTAAGGTCTGAATTCCATTAATTTGGTTTTGTTAAAGTTAATTTCTAAGTTATGGTCATCTAACCAAGTTTTAATTCTATTTAGGTGTGAGTTTAGGTCTATAGTTAATTTCTCTACGTTTTGACTAGGAAAAATCAGGGATATATCATCTGCAAATAGCGTACATGGTATATTAATAGTATTAGGTAGATCATTTATATATATTAAAAAAAGTAAACATCCGAGCACGCTACCCTGCGGGATCGATTTGGTTAATTCTACTTCATTTGATCGTTTTTTACCGATTCGCTTGGTAGTTGAGTTATAATGTTCTATATCAACATATTGTATTCGGTTGCGCAAGTACGATGAAAACCAGTTGAAAGCAATACCTCTCACTCCCACACCATAGAGTTTTTCCAAAAGAGTTCCGTATAAGACTCGATCATAAGCTTTGCTCATGTCTAAGAGAACTCCAATGGCATGTTTTTTATCGTTCAGTATTTTTAAAATCTCGTTAACATATGTAATTACTGCTAATGTAGTCGATCGACCCTTACGGAAACCATTCTGATTATTGTTGAATATATTAAATTTTTCGCAAAAATTGTAGATACGTTTGTACATAGCGGATTCAATTATTTTAGAAAAGGTGGGAAGAAGAGCAATCGGGCGATAATTATTACAATCGCTACGGCTGCCGCTCTTGTGTAAAGGTTTTACTATAGTTATTTTTAGTTTTTCTGGTACGACGCCTTGTGTAAAAGACTGATTAATAATAAAAGACAAAGGTAACTCATCAAAACCACAACTTCTTTTGCTTTTTAGTTTCCGTATTAATGAAAAAACTTCAGATGGTGTAGTTGGATGGAGAAATACTGAGTTATACGTTGGAGATAGTACCGGTCGTCCTTTGGGTGGGTTTATACCAGGAGCACCTACTGATGAGAAATATGCATTGAAATAATTGGCAATTATGAGGGGGTCATTGGTAGTTTTATTATTTATATTTAGTTGTATGTTTGATCTTACTTTTTTCTTGGTTTTATTAGTTCGAATCTTAACTACTTGCCACATAGCTTTAATGATATTATTTGATTTTAATACTTTATTTTTAAAATGAATTTTCTTAGCATTGGCTACAGTCTTTTTCAAAAGTTTTTCATATTTTTTGTAATAATTGTTTAAAATTGTGTTGTCTGTCTGCGAGGTAAATATTTTTAAAAGCCGTTTGTTTTTGCAAGATATTTTTAGCCCTTTTGTCAACCATGTATTTTTATGATCGTTTTTAATAATAATTCTAGATTTTGGGATAATCTTGTCTAAAATAATAGTAATTCTGTCAAGGAATTTGTTATAGTTTTCATTTACAGATTCCGTTATATATTATGCGTGATTATGTTTTATTCTCTTGCACACAATAACATGTTTATTTAAGATAATTCCCAACCTAAATACAAAAAGAAATAGTGTTATTTATAGCTATTGTGCCATATTATCCTGACCCATGTGAAAAAAGTTGCAATTGCCCCTTTTTGGGGTAAATGCAACTAGCTGCCGCAGCCGTTTTTCAAGATGATTTAAAAATACTTTATCTAGCGGATTATAGAGCCCGCATGAAGTCATTGAAATATAAACTGTAAACGCAGCAACTAAGCTATGTTTTGCGTAAAATTACTTTGTACTCTTGAAGGGGGCCAATGCAACTATTTGCCGTAACCAGTGTGGGGACACAATCAATGATAGTTTGTCGATACTCAATTTCTGGACTAAAGTGGAGCCTAGCTTTTGACTTTTAACAAACATCTCCTTGTTTCGCTTAGAAAATGAAGGGAGTTATGTCCCTACTTTTGTCAGATGTCAAATGCTAACTCTTATTTTGGTTCCACTTTATATTAATCAATGTCAGTATGTTTAAATCAAAGCACCAGATTTACTTTTATATTTATCTTAAACTAACTAATACTATTAATATCAACTTAGATAATATGACTAATATTACATGCGTTTTGATTAAAAAGTTACCACGTACAAACTAATAAATGCACCTGGTTACGTACATGGAATATAAAAGTAGCCGCACCAATAAAGTTGTTGATTTGTCTCGATAAACAAAATCTATTATAATTATTCGAAAATTTTAGGAAAATCGTTTGAGAAATGCGATCTATAGAGAAGAACAGCCGGACATCCGGAAAGACACCCGCCGGGCACACAAAAGCAGTTTTGTCGAAGCTGAAAAACGGTTAACCTATCTAGCAAAAAAAATAATTAAATAAAAGTAACAGTCAAGGAAAATTAATACTCACAAGTACATCGACACGGAACATCACTATCTTATTACTTTTTCATGAAAAAAATAGGGCGCAATTTTTTTTTTTTTTTACTTGGACACCTTTTACACACATTGATCTAGCCCCAAACTAGGATTCCCTGTATCTTGGTTACTAGACAACGATATATATACTTATATAGAGAAATATTATACTTAGATAGATAAACAACCATGACTAGAGTACAAACATCCGTTCTCATCAAACAAATGAATTGAATTGAATTGAAACTAACCTCAAAGTTGCAATATCCCCGGTCAGATATTAATCGGGGAAAATGTAACTAAATTCCTAACTTATTGTATATTCAACGTATCTGCAAGCAAATATACACAAAATGACTTATACGGTTTTTGTTGTGGCACTCCACTTTAAACCACCGGCAAGAAAACACACAGAAAATAATTTTCAATATTAATACCGCGACATGGTTTCGTTCGGCAACAATAATTTGCAAAATGCGCTTTTGACAAAATGGTCAGTTTTACCATCAGTTTCATAACAGTAGCGACATCTGTATTTCCACGAGGTCTTTAATGATTCATTCACAACATGATAGATGGTGCTGTAACCAGGAGGCCACGGAGCAATCTAAATTAGTTGCAAAGAGTATAGTAATACATAAGGGAAAAGAGTGCCCTCTTACATGAAAAAAGTGCAACCACTTTTGAATGCTAGCGACATCTGTATATTTGCCCCGTAAACTCTGTGTATATACCTATACGTATAGGTGCGTATATTACACTGTATATGTATCATAATATATGTATAGATAGGGTATAGAATTTGGATTCATGAATGCAACAAGCTTGAATTACTAATCAACTCAACTCAATCGACTCAACGTAAGATGTAGAATTAGCACAAGGAAGATCAGAAATTACACAAAAACGAACGAAATGCGCGTACGCAGTGCAAGCAATCCGCCATTTTGTGTATTGTGAATTGTGATTTCAACGCGCCGATGTTGCCATTTACGGAAGTAGAGAACCAGTGTTCTTTGCGCAAAAAATAAACACAACGATTATAATTTTTTTATTTCCACTATTTTCTTCTCCAAAATGTTCATTTTATAGATAAAATATCATAGTGAGCAAATTTGATCCGATAACTATAAAACATTAACATTTCTAAATATCAGTGACTTTAGTGCCATCTGTTGATGACAATAAAAAACTAAGGACAAGATAACTTCGGGGCAGGCTACCAGAGGCGCTGCCGTATATCTAAAATTCGAATTAGCATGCAAGTGTCCCCCCCCCCTGATTAGTTGCATTATGTAACCTCTAGTTGCAATTGCCTAGGGTCACCTTACCTACATATTTAATTGCCTAAATGGCTTGAGGTATCCCTAACAAAGCAATGTTCATTCGGACGAGAAACATACAACGATACACTTTACTCAATACTACCGCAACACCAAATTTGCGAAAGCTTAGGACAATCCGTTTCACCAAAACAACAACTTTTGTGAAAAAAATTGATGAAAAAAACCGGTCAAGTGCGAGTCATACTCGCGCACGAAGGGTTCCGTATCACCGTACAATGCTATGGATGGTGTGGATTGAATTGTTTGGATCTTATATAACAAAATGTTGTTCACAGTTATTGGTACTGAGATTTTGAAATTGCCATTTAACTATTTAAACGCCAAATAAAAGCGACCTTTTCAAAAAAGGAATATTATATTACAATGATCAAGATTACTTAAATGACGGTACTGTAACTCAACACAGAACTCCATGTTATTAATAATTTTATATAACATGTAATATTTTTACTAGTCTTCACAAAATAAAAGACCCGGTGACTGCGTCCGTGTCACTGACGTAATAAGGTAGAATTTAGTTTGGGCCTACAGGCTTTTTATTTTGTGAAGACTGTTGTTAAACAAATCCTACATTTAAGAGATCTAAAAATCGATCTGTGGTAGTTTCTTCGCCCGTGGTCCAATGTAGAGATGTAGGCAAAAAAGAGCTTTTGCTAATGTAAATATCAGCAGTGATAAACACATTTTGGCTTGCCTTGACTTGACTTTGACTATTGAGTTCCCTTTAAATTAGTATTAAAAACCGGTCAAGTGCGAGTCTAAATCGCGCACGAAGGGTTCCGTACCACCGTTCAATGGAAGCGATGGTGTGGAGTGAATAGTTTGGATTTTACACAGCAAAATATTGTTTACAAAGTTATTGGTGCGGTTACTTTCACACTCCATGTACGTAAACAGGTGCATCCATAAGTTTGTATGTGGTATTGAAAGAATTGTTGTATGGGAGCCCCCTTAAATATTTCTTTTATCCTGTTTTTTAGTATTTGTTGTTATAGCGGCAACATAAATACATCATCTGTGAAAATTTCAACTGTCTAACTATCACGGTTCGTGAGATACAGCCTGGTGACAGACGGACGGACGGACAGCGGAGTCTTAGTAATAGGTTCCCGTTTGGAACCCTTCGGGTACGGAATCCTAAAAAGGATTTCTCGGACCTGTACAGAAATTGTTTTACCACTCAGTGGTTTTACCCCTCCCCTACCCACGGGAAGAATGGAAGAATAGTGACCAGAAATCCTTTATTTTTCCTGTGTACCACTTGTCAGAAAACTTTTTATTTCAATTCAAATATTGTACACACGTCCAGTTTCTGACTTTGACGTGCTTTAGCTGAGCTTTAACACAACCTCCCGAACTTTTTTGCAACAATTAGGAATTAGATGAACTATTTTGCTTGCACCGAGACTAGTTTAATTCTAGGATTGTAGAAGTTCCAAAAGATATTAATGTAACATGCCAACGTTAAAAAAGTAGAATAAATAGGGATAGGTACTGTGATGTTATTTATTTTACCATAACCCTTATTACAAAATATTTGGGTTCGAAAAATCTTGTCCCGCAATGTACGACTAGACGGAGTATTCTGCATTTAGATCCGTATTACTGATTTTCGTATATGAATATTTTAATAGGCATACAGCCAGTTACAGAGACGATCTTTAAATTTTTACGCCCCATTAAACGCAAATCAAGGCGTGTGAACTGACAAAATTGTATGGAACCACAGACCAGTAATTCCGATCGTGACTGTTAATACTGTATATGTATGAAACAAACAGGACTTATATAGGGAATGATAACACACAAACCTTTTCCCATGCTGAGGCACAGATTGTGTGACAAAAAAAGCAATTTAAATTGTGAAGACTGTTGTTAAACAAATCCTACATTTAAGAGATCTAAAAATCGATCTGTGGTAGTTTCTTCGCCCGTGGTCCAATGTAGAGATGTAGGCAAAAAAGAGCTTTTGCTAATGTAAATATCAACAGTGATAAATACATTTTGGATTGCCTTGACTTGACTTTGACTATTGAGTTCCCTTTAAATTAGTACCTATTAAAAAGGATTTCTCGGACTTGTACAGAAATTGTTTTACCACTCAGTGGTTTTACCCCTCCCCTACCCACGGGAAGAATGGAAGAATAGTGACCAGAAATCCTTTATTTTTCCTGTGTACCACTTGTCAGAAAACTTTTTATTTCAATTCAAATATTGTACACACGTCCAGTTTCTGACTTTGACGTGCTTTAGCTGAGCTTTAACACAACCTCCCGAACTTTTTTGCAACAATTAGGAATTAGATGAACTATTTTGCTTGCACCGAGACTAGTTTAAATCTAGGATTGTAGAAGTTCCAAAAGATATTAATGTAACATGCCAACGTTAAAAAAGTAGAATAAATAGGGATAGGTACTGTGATGTTATTTATTTTACCATAACCCTTATTACAAAATATTTGGGTTCGAAAAATCTTGTCCCGCAATGTACGACTAGACGGAGTATTCTGCATTTAGATCCGTATTACTGATTTTCGTATATGAATATTTTAATGGGCATACAGCCAGTTACAGAGACGATCTTTAAATTTTTACGCCCCATTAAACGCAAATCAAGGCGTGTGAACTGACAAAATTGTATGGAACCACAGACCAGTAATTCCGATCGTGACTGTTAATACTGTATATGTATGAAACAAACAGGACTTATATAGGGAATGATAACACACAAACCTTTTCCCATGCTGAGGCACAGATTGTGTGACAAAAAAAGCAATTTAAATACATTAACTTTATTATCTACAAATTACAATGTAAATCTAATCACAGGTCTATAAAATTACATAAACGTACGACATAACGTTATAATTATTCGTATTACAAATATAATTCCGCTATTCAATGTTTCAATCTAATATTAAGGTTGTTTGGTCCGATTTTCGTCCGCATAAAATGTCAAATATTTCACGTCAGGACACAAGTCTAGTCTTCATATTAAAGGATGTTTAAGAAGTCATATTCCAAACGATACAATCATTGGTATTAAATTTTATGTTAAGTAAAATACAAAAGGATACAAACAGATAAACTATTCTAAAAATCTGGAGAGCTCAATATCTAAAACCCTATAAAATTGGTCATTGGCAATAAGTGTTTAAAAAACTCACATCATAATTACACATAACCGGAGATTATCCTCTTAATAAAATCGCAGGTACCTATTTTTCAAGAGGACAACTCACGCAGTCAAATATTAAATTAAAGCCTTAATATAAATCCAAGCAATAACACGAAGCTTACACAACTCAGTCACAAAATATAAGAACCTACTTACTCTTGATTCTTTCATTATAATCATGTTACCTCACGGCTTCATATTAAAGTCCTTAAAACCACATCACCGTCTCATCATTCAGAATAAGAGTCATCCGAGGGAAGCTTTACTAGTTCCTGAATAGTCTCACCCTTCAATTGGGGCAACGTGGCCACTTTTGCTAGCGCGGAGTCAGTATACTTGTTGTATACCGCCTTGTATTTCGACGAGTCGACACTCGTGACGAGGGTCGCTTGCTTCCTCATGATGGGTTCGATGTGAGCAAAGGAATATCCCGAGTAAAATATCAGGGTGGGGGTCCAGATGTCTTTGAGCTCCTTACTCGAGAGGAGGTAGAGGGAGAGGCAGATGGCGGCGGCGGCAAGCTCGGAGGGTCGGTAGTGAGCCATCGAGTAGTCAATAAGGCTGAGATCGACGAAGTATTTCGCCAGGTGATGGTTCTTCGAGGTGCCGTGCGCTGCTTTGATGAATCTGGGAAAAATGGTTTCGTTCAATTACAATGGGGAATGTCGCATTTGCTGAGCATGCATACTGTATACCTGAAGAGCTTGCATATTTAGTGTTGACATTGTATGTAACATCCTTCGACCTACCCAGAGTACCCACTACCATCCACGTGTATACGTATGTTTTCCGGCGAAATTTCGTCAAAGCTAACCAAGAGGGTTCGACAGAACAAAAAACAAAAAATCTTGAAAAAATGCGACTTTATTCTAACCTATTGATTAGCAACCATAATTTATCTATTATATGCTTTCCGAGTGCAAATGCACGAGTTACTGAAAAAACATATCCAAGTGACTAAGTTTGCGTTGATTATTCAGAAATCAGAGCCAGACCGACGATATTGATAAGTAGTTGAGAGGAGCTCTCTTGGTACGTCACCATCACCTCCAATTAATCCTAATCTTTAGAAGTGATTGGGATAGGTACCCAGTATTGTGCAGTTACAGTGGCCATCTGTGGTCTTCATCATCAGTTCCACTTTCCCGACAATATCATCAATATACTGCCCACTAAGACACACCATCAAAGCTTACGTCTTCACCAGATACTTCTCGACGCTGGGAGCAAGATTCATAACGGTATGAGTCCGAACTCGGCAGCACTGCCGCGCAGCGCTCTAGTCAACTATTGCAATCTCGGCAACTATTGCCGAGAAACCTTGAATCTATAGAGTTAAGGTACATTATTGTACGAGGACTAGAGCGCTGCGCAGCAGTGCTGCCGAGTTCGGACTCATCCTTAACAGGGGAGACTGGAATGCAAAACATACCAGTTGGGGATCTCGAGTAACGCTACCCAGAGGCAGGCAACTGCTCCAATCTATGAGAGCAAATAATCTACAAAGCTCAGCCCCCCAACCCACATCAGACCATTATCGAGTTCTGTTAACCGTCTCAACAAATATAACATTGAAAGATTACCCAATAACACTTACCAATAAACATACCGACTGGGACATGTTCCGAGAAATCCTTTCAAGATCCTAAAGATTTAAGAAGAATCCTAAAGATATCGCTCAAGACACAGCAATAGAGAGAAGAAGGGGTGGAACATGTAATCTCTACCATGCAATATGCAGCCTGGACCTGGTAGTATTAAAACTAAGACCGTATCCTTCGAAGAAAACAATCAATACCCTCTTATGATAAGAAATAAGATTATAGAGCGTAGAAGACTAAGACAACATTGGCACGCAATTCATGCACCTGAGGATAAAAGAAAACTCCTTAACAATCCAAGGAGACTATCTGACCTGTTAGACAAATTGGAAAAACAAACATTCCAAAGCCAATTTTCGCATCTGTCACCACACTCTGACCCTGGCTACTCTCTGTGGAAAACTACCAAAGCCCACAACTGCCCAAAGCAACAAGTACCCCCACTAAAGCGTGAAGATGGGTAGCTGGGCCCGTAGCAACCAAGCCAAAGCAGACCTCTTTGCGGAGCACCTGGAAAAAACCTTTCAGCCCCATCCCCAAACAGAAATGTCCCTCTCAGAAGAAGAAATAGCTGAATACCTGGAAACATTTGACCAGATGTCTCAGCCCCATTCCTAAACAGAAAGTCCCTCTCAGAAGAAAAAATTGCTGAATACCTTAAAACATGTGACCAGATGTCACTATCAATTAAGCAAATATCCCCCAAAGAAGTTGCAAGACTGCTCAAAAGCTTGAATCTGAAAAAAGCCCCAGAGTATGACCTCATAACAGGCACACTCATCAAGGCCCTACCCTACAAAGCAATAATGCTAATAACAGCAATATTCAATGCCATCACCAGAACGGGACATTTCCCAGGGCAGTGGAAATTAGCACAAATAATACTCAAAGCCACACCCGGAAGAACTCCACATGAAGTTACATCCTACAGACCAATCAGCCTTTTGCCCATCCTGTCAGTACTTGGAAACCCTCATCCTCAGAAGACTTAAACCATTTCTAAGACATTATCCCAGACCATCAGTTCGGCTTCCGAGAGCAACACTCCACTATCATCAGACAGGTTCACAAGACCGTCATCACAATATCTCAAGCCATAGAAAATAAAAACTACTGTTCAGCGGCATTTCTGGACAAAAGCCAAGCTTTTGATATAGTGTGGCACATAGGAATGCTCTACAAGCTCAAAAAAGTCATTCCACTGCCATTCTATAGATGAATAAAATCCTTCCTATCTGACAGATGCTTCTGAGGTAAAATTCGAAGATGCTACCACAAAACTCTACAAGATACCCGCTGGTATTCCGCAAGGAAGTGACCTCGGTCCGGTACTCTATTTGCTTTACATGGCTGATCTACCTACTAAGCCTGACACAAGCACGGGAACATTTGCTGACGACACTGTGTCATGGAATGCTGGTACTAGAAATGGCATATCAAGGCCAACACAGACAAATCAGTGCACATCACTTTTGCCCTACACAGAGAAACTTGTCCACGAGTTAAACTCAGCAACAAACAAATTGGATCATAGACTCACCTGGAGAACACACATATGGACAAAGAGAAAGTAACTTGATACAAAGATACGAGATCTGGCATGGCTGATTGGCAAGCATTCACAGCTTTCCGTTAACAGCAAAGTGGCTAAATACAAAGCTGTTATAAAACCAGTGTGGAACTATGGGATCCCCCTATGGGGAATAGCTGCAAAGTCACATATAGACATCATGGAGAGAAACAAACAAATTAAGACAAATGCTCCACATTCCCTACTACATCAGCAATGCACTCATATACAGAGACATCAACATTCCATCAGTAAGAGAAGAAATAAACAACATGCAAGGCACCTAATGGGCAACCAAGGAATAAAATTCTCAAGACTACACAGATGCAGTACAATGGACCTGCTAGACAAATATAAAGGGATCCCGGATTAATAAATCCCCCCCAAACATTCCCTGCGTAAAGCAAACAGTAGAGGAGCCTATTGTAGCTATTGGAGAAAGATTGTCCCTGATCAAAAAGTTGACAAAAGGAAAAATATACACTACAAATTGATGCTTCTAGTTAATATGAAAAATATAAAAATCGCTATAAGTCTATCGCTATATATTATATCTGAAGAATTCCCTAGATTTTTCCAGGATCCCATCATCAGATCCTGACCTGATATCAAGAAAAATCAATTTTGCAAATCGGTCCATCCAATCAAAAATAAAACCTGACAAATTGAGGACCTCCTCATTTGAAGTGGATATCTACTCATAAATTTTCAATGAATGATGAATGGAGAAAGGAATGGGATGCTATGCCATGTTAATAAATTAAAAGTTTATAGCGGCTTTTATAGGAAATAAATCCACCAAATTTAGACTTGGGTTTCATTTATTTGTGTTGAAATATTTTATATATACCTAACCAAAATAAAACCTGATGTAATAAAACATGGCTTACAATCAACGCAGGGAAGTCTACTGCCATTTACAGAAAACAGCATTAAAATCATTCTACCTGTTTGAGCGCTAGAGTGCCACAGACAGACACACAGACAGACGCTTCAAACTTACTCGTCGTCGAGGGTAAAAAAAGAAAGCGCACTAACCCCCTCAAGAAGTTGAGTTGAGGATTGACCTGGCCAGGCAGAAACCTCCCGCTCACACCGGAACACGTCCCGCTTGTTGTACGCGCAGTCAGTCATCAGCATCTACACACACGTATACTGGTTGACGGGCGAAGTCTCAAGCAGCAAGCGCACTCACCTCCTCAAGAAGCTGAGCGGGATCGGCCTGGCCAGGCAGAAGCCGAGCCGACTGATGACGTCCCGCTCGCACCGGAGCACCTCCCGCTTGGTGTACGCGTTGTCCGTCACGTACACGAAGTCGTCCACGTCCGGGGCGTACACCTCCTCGTACTTGCTCGCGATGAACATGGCGGTGACGCCGACCAGTTGCAGCTGGTTACGCTGGATGTTCGGGACCGCCTGGAGTGGTGGTGTACAATCGTTTAATAGTTATTCATGGACGTAACATAATAAGATGACAATCCAAGAAATAACAGATCCACCCCACAAAAATCAACTTACAGATTCTCTGCAGACATTTTCTCACTGACCCGGTTTATTTTCGGTACGATATCATCGGTCATTCGATATCGTGAGAAGTGAGTGAGTGAGTAAGCGATATTGAGGCACGCGGCGGAGCTGGAGCCGGGGAGACGGGACGGGGGGCGTATTTCGATATAAGTATTGAATTCGTCCCCTCGTCGTGACCAAATCAATACGGTTATGGAAATTCATTAATGCCCCGTGAGAGTATCGATTTCATCTCCTCGTGTTGACGAATTCAATACGGTTGTCGTATAAATATTGCCACACCTAATAATCACCGTAACCATATTGGCCTCGTCAACAAGGAGACAAATTTATTACGCTCACGGTGCAAGTTCCTTATGCAGTTTTGCTCGTCCTTAAACGTATCGATCTTGTCCCCTCCTTATTTTTAAATTTTTGAAGGAAAATTAACATTAAAAGAATGTTATGCCTTTGCAATTAAAACTTACATGTCATAGATAAGTAGCATGGGCTTTTGTCAAGGTAAAATTCATCGTTGCATTTGCATTTATCTCTTTCAAACATCTTTCTTATTACTTTCTAAATAGCTAAAACGTAGCAACGTCGGCTACTTTAACTTTGTTTACATAGTATTGTATTTTGTTCTCGGCATGTTTTTTGATAACATCTTATTAATTATCGATGAAATTATTCGTGAAAATGGAGGCTTTTGAAATATTTTGGTTGACATTATAAAAGTATGTTAAAAGAAGTAAGTTGGTTGGCATACACAAACCCCGTACTCCAACATATATTGTGGATGAAATTGCAAAAGAAAAGAGCCCTGTAATTCGCCTACCACCATACTACTGCCAGTACAGTCCAAAAGAGCTGATCTGGGCTCAAGTCAAAGGTACACCTAAACGTGTTTCTCTATGTTTTTTTAACCCTTTAGATTTATATTTGTAATTTCTTTATTGTACTCACATAAAACACCCACTATTTAGATAACTTTTGATAACAAAAACATGTACAAAAACTAGCTTATATCAGTAATAAAACATCTCTTCCAACAAACCATGTAGTGTGTTATATTGTATTTCTTTGTTAAAGATTACGCAGCCAGACATAACACAACACCGCCTTTAACGGAAAATAAAATGCTGACGTTAGTGAAGAATGCATATGGCAATGTCACGCCGAAAAATTGGAGGAAAGTCGTCGATAAAACAAGAAAAAATACGGAAAAAGATTGGGAGCGTGAAGTACAATTCGACCAATGTACCCAGGAACTAATTATAAATCTACAAGACTGCTCCAGCACTTTGATGATGACGATTTGGGCTGTGAACCATTTTAACAAGAATAAAAACGTATTACAACTTCCTTGTGTTTGATTTGTTTGAAACATTCAGTAACTTTAGTTGGAAAATCGATAATTTATATCGACCTTATCCCCAGGTCTAGTTATGTTAAAGTAACAAGCTGTCATAGATCAAGCTATGCTGGATAAGATGTAGATAATTATCATTAATCTCCTCGAGAGACAGAGTATACGCTTATGGGAGTTTCGTTTTATTACAAAAATATACCCAAAACCGTATATTGATTTCGTCAACACGAGGAGACGAAATCGATACGCTCACGGGGTATAAATGAATTTCCATAACCATATTGATTTGGTCACGACGACGAGGGGACGAATTCAATACGGATAAGGAAATACGCGGACGGGGGAGAGGCCGGCCACTCTGTACAGATTGTGTACAGAGGCCCGTGTGCGCTCGGTACAGAATTTGTACCCGAAACGAGTAGTCAGTCTGTAACCTCTCATTTAACCTTATGACCGCCACACATCACATACAAAATGTGTCACTCACACGCCATACATATTTGCTATGCTACGCAAAATACAACTTAATTCATACGAGATAAGGTAAAAATCGTGTCGGCTATAGCCGACGTAGTTGCAGTGGATCGACTGTCAGTTGTTGGCCAGTGCCAACTGGAGCAGTCAAAAGTTTAATTACATGCGAGGACTCTGTACCGCACTGAAAACATACCGACCCGGTGAGAAAGTGGCCTTACCTACCACTTACAGAAGAACGCCAAGTTATAAATATTACCTGCAAGTAGCGGTCAATGATGCTGACAGTCAACTGGAAGGTCTCCAGTAGGAGTGAGAACTGTCGTTGCACCTCTACCAGCCAGTCCATAAGGGTTGCTCGCATTCTGCCGGTTATCACAGCCTGGAACACAGAATGTATGGCAATTACCGCATATGCTCTTGGAAAATTTGGTTGTTGCTTCAAGAGTTTGTTTCCATTATGGGTGTGTCAGAAAAAAATATTAGTAACAACTCATCAAAGAATTTTTGCGGATAAATACAAAAAATTGTAAACTGAACTTTGCAGGAAAAATTACGGGTTTGGTTCCTTGATGTTGATTTCTGCCATGTAGAGTAGCCTCAAACTCAATTTTTTTTGTAATTGTCGATATTTTCAAATATCCTTAGTACTCCTCATTGTTTTTGCCTTCTCTACATTGGACTATTTTGGGAGAAGCAGGGCACAGATTGAAATTGAGATCTAAAATATAATAAATAAAAAGATCTCTTAAAAATAGGTCGTGTTTAACTACTATTCATTCAAATCATAATTCAACAATATGCAGCAATAAATAATGGGTAGTTAAACGTATGGCTATACATAGGTACAGTTTTTGTTTGGCAAAAATATTGGTTTTGCCTGACTGAAATACTGGCTTCGTCTGACAAAAAGACAATTTGATTTTTATTGGTTGCGCACTAGAAATCTAAAAACAGCAACTTTAAAACATTAATTCGAGTAACATAAAATTGGGTGAAATAGTCACAATAGAAGACCGATAACCCGCCTGTGGTTCAGCGGGCTTCCCACCTCATCATCATCAACACAGAATCAGAATCAACAAGAATGAAATCCATCGCTCATTTTGTATTCACAAAATGACAACATGTTGAACCTAACACGAAAGATAAAGGGGGCTTCGCTTCGCTCATCCCCTTTATCCTTAATGATGAAGACGACGTGGCGCCCCAGTGGCACGACTTTCAGTTGTCGGCCAGTGCCAGTGCTGGGGCGGTCAAAAGGTTAACAATAACCAGCAGCTTAACTTCTCAAAATCCGAGGCTAGCTGGGACGGGTCGCGATTGTGAACCTTATGCCATAGTAATAAAATTTAAAACCTATAAAGGAAAAGTGGCTTTGTCTAACGCCGGTGGTATTCAAGAGCTTAACAAAAAAATAAAGACTTTTGTCCCGAAAATATTGAGATTAAAAAATAAAAACAATGAAGACAAAAGTCTTCATTGTTTTTATTTTGTATTGTCATATTTATTTAAATGAAATTCGTATCAAATTCTGTTTTAGAGCTACACTATAACTAAGAACCTCAGTTAAATATTACAAAATAGTATAGTTTATTTATTTTCTCCAATCACATGACAATGATAATCTTTATTATCATTGTCATGTGATTGGAGAAAATAAGTAAACAATACTGTAGCTCCAAAACAGTAAAATATTACAAAATAGTATAGTTTACTTATTTTCTCCAATCACATGACAACGATAATTTTACTTATTTTCTCCAATACCATAGCTAAACCATAACCGAAACACATTACTTCAAGGACATTACGTATCGCGCTAATGTATTGACAGATGGATGAACTGAAGTCCGATGGGAACTGAACCTTAACCGCCGTCAAACAAAAGGTTGTGTTAAAGTTAATGCGGAGCTAATTTTTCACGACTGTTTTAGAACTGTTTAGATGAAAAGTGGGTGAAAATCGTGAAATTGATGCATCTGGACTTCATGGAAATGGCCTACGAGTGTGATTTAGCCATAGCGCGACCCCAATCTAAAAGAGAGAATCGGAGTGCATGACTGAAAAGTAGAGCTTTCAAGTAAGGTGAAAGGCAGTTTATCAAGCGATATTGACTGTCGAAGGAGTTAGCTCGTTGAGTTGACCCTTAATTTGCCACCAACCATTGCTTTGGATGTGGACACGAATGTTAGTAACACTATGCAAAGTACCTACTAGAAATATCTCACAGCACATTTACTTTTGTTTGGACCTGAACTATTTTTATGCCTATTCCCTGTTGCCCAAAAATAGAACTAAATGAGCGTAGTAACAGTGCTTACATTTTGTTTCACGTGCTGGTTGTTTAGCATAGCCACAGGCCCCTACCAGACGATTGGATGAGAAAGCCGGAAACACTATGTTTACCAGTCTAGTGTCTCCAAAATTGTAAAGTCACCTTAGCACTCAACAAGCCAGATATCCTAAATTTCCCTTTCAACTTTGTGATAAGAAGCAAATTAAAAGGAATTAAGTAACTATATATTTACATCATTCAATTCAATTCAATCAGCATACATTTACCTACTGCTGGGTATAGGCCTCCTCTTTACCACGCCATCTACTCCGGTCCTGAGCCTCCCGCAGCCACTGCTTACCAGCCAGCGTCCATCTATCCGGTGGTCTGCCTATCTGGCCATTATTTATCAGTTTGCCTATCACAATTTATTTTAGATTATTACTTTGGTTTGGTAAGAAACAAAAAAAAAGCTTACCAAGATTGTGTGGCTAATAAGTTTCTCTATATATTTTAGTGCACAAAACAGTGAATACAAAAAATATATAAGGGGAAAAAATGTACAAAGGCGAGCTTACCTATAACAGGAGATTTCTCCCAGCAAACCTAGATTGGAGGTAAAAAGAAAACTACAGGTAGAGCTATGTGCACAACATTCAATATCTACCATCTTACCAATATCGACCTAATACTAAAAATAATGATATATATAAATATATAATATATAAATAGATACAAATGCATACTTATACTTAGCATTGATGAGAAAGATAGTGTTCTTTCAAACAAATTTAAAAAATGTAGGTTGACGGACTGTCTCTGATTTGATTTGAAGTTGTACTAATTATAATATAGGTATATGATGATCTCTGTGGCGCTGCGGTTGAGGCTCTGCCTACCATGCGAAAGGTGCTGGGTCCTGGGTCCTTTCTTTTTCCCCAGCTGGGGATAAAGAAAAGAAAACCCAGTCTTGTCGTCGTCGTTTCTGGTTCCCACAACCCAGGGTACCCTAGTGTGGGGCCAGTAGCAATGTATGTGCCTGTATGTAAATGTTTATTATTTTCAGATTTTTCATAAATTACAGATTGCCACGGGTTCTGGCTTGTGTAGATGGCACTCATGTGTCTATAGTTACCCCTAATGAACATGAGGAGAGATACTATAACAAAAAAGGGTGTCATTCTATGAATGTTATGGTAGTAAGTCTATTGCGGAGGAGCGCAATTGTTGATAGATTAAGGACTAAAATAAATGATATTTAACAAGGTAAATTTGTTTTATTCATGTCTTGGTAGTTTAGTTATATCACTTTAATTATTCTCACATTGGAGGCCTTTGAGCAGCAATGGGATATTATCGGCTACTAATAATAATTAAATATTATTCTAGCATCTTCTTTGTTGGGTATAAAACTGAAATAATAAATGATGTACAAGTTACTACAAATGTTTAACATAAAACAATATTCCTGATTGCATGAATTAATAATTTCATATTTACAGGAAAAGTAAACATGCTTTAGAAAACTCGTGGAGAAAATTTCATTGAAATTGTACTAAGGGCACTTTTAAAATTAAAATTTATATTAAGTAACTAGTATTTAGGGCACATTTCCTACATAACTATGTCCCAAACTGATAGTAAATTATAGAATTACCTGCTTCATCAATCTATGATTTCACAAATTCATTTGAAGGACTCCGCTATTTATTAAGAGCCCAAGCATTTTGCAGAGCAGCCTGGGAAGTCTGGGCAGCCTTTGCCCTCAGATGATCAACTTTCAATACCATCAGCTTTGATTAGTCCAACATGGTTCCGCTGGCTGGAATATATACATCAATTTGCTACCGTATGTGCCTATTTCATTCGAATTTGTACATTTTCCTTTAGGATATGAAAACTCATATCCTAAAATTGTTTAATTAACATCGATACTTATTTATCTAAACTTCGTACAGCACTCACGGTCAAAGTGTCGATAAGGGGGCGGAAGCCTCTCTACCAAAAGCGATGGCTTTTGGTAGAGAACAAATGCATTATATTCTGATAGGGAAAAAGTTTAAGATAAAGAGAACTGCATACCTTGATCCATTCCTTTGCAGTCCTAACTGCTCTAAAGGGGTTGAGGATGTCGGCGCACTCCTTCTACAGACAGTCTGCTGTCGCAAGGAACTCTTTCTATTTTATTCAACCTAGAGCTAGATCTTGATGAACTTCCAGAAACTCCATCACCATCTCAATTTGGCGAACAGGTTGTGTTTTATATGAAATACAAAGATTGGATTAGATTTGATTAAACTAAAACACAATTTCACAGATGTAATATCTCCGAAACTGTTTACTGCTGCTCTGGAGGATTCCTTCAAGCTCCTGGAATGGCAAGGACTAGGCATCAATATCAACGGCGAATACATCACTCACCTTCGATTTGCCGACGATATAGTAGTCATGGCTGAGTCGCTTGAAGATCTTGGAAAATGCTTGATGACCTCAATAGAGTTTCTCAACAAGTGGGTCTTAAAATGAACATGGACAAAACGAAGGTCATGTTCAACGTTCATGTTGCACCCACCGCACTAACTGTTGGAAACTCTACTCTCGAAGTTGTTGACGAATATATATACCTGGGACAGGCAGTCCGATTAGGTAAGTCCAATTTTGAGAGAGAGGTCAGTAGACGGATCCAACTAGGTTGGGCAGCGTTCGGTAAATTACGCAACGTCTTCTCGTCCAAAATCCCTCAGTGCCTGAAGACTAAGGTGTACAATCAGTGTGTGTTGCCAGTGATGACTTACGGCTCTGAGACGTGGTGCTTCACCAAAGGCCTTTTCCAGAGGCTCAATGTCGCGCAGCGAGCTATGGAAAGGGCTATGCTTGGTATTTCTCTACGAGATCGAGTCAGAAATGAGGAGATCCGTAGAAGAACCAAAGTTGCTGACATAGCCCGTAGGATAAGCAAGCTGAAGTGGCAATGGGCAGGCCACATAGCGCGAAGATCGGATGGTCGATGGGGCAAAAAGGTCCTCGTGAAAACTAGTTGTTGACAACAGAAACGCGAAATCGACGGTCGATTATACACAATCGATGCTACACCTCTACAAAACATTAGAGGTGTACAACAATGGTTCAGTTAAGGTTCAGTTTCGACCAACATTGAAACTTTAGCGCGATACCGAATTTCATTGAACCAAACCAAAACCGAATAACAATTAGAACTGAACCAAAACCGAAACATAGACGTTTGTTGATTTTACAAAATAGCGCGATCGGCCCCCAGGTTACAAAGCAGGCTTCACGAAGCGAAGCTTCAGGGAGTGAAACGCAAGCTTTAGGGAGCAAAACGCAGACTACAGGGTGCTGCATGTAAAAATTATGCTAATTGTCACTAATTTTACTACATGACACATAACATAGCGTCACGCCTTTTCTCATACGCGGTGGCAGAGGCACAATTATGCCTACTTTGAGCCAGTTATTCAATACTCCGTTTTGCGTAACAGGGGGCTAGCCCATCGCCGCAGCTATGGAGTAATGAAGGTTTCCTCACAATGTTTTCCACACCATTGGCACGTCCGTTTAATGTTCTTAAGATACATTAATTACATGGTCAGGAATCGAACCTGAATCTCCTATGTGAGAAGCAAGCGTGAAACCCATTAGACCACGGAGCTCTCTAATTTGACTAATTGTAGAAATTATTGATAGCTGCGTTCTGAAACGTGTATTAGTGCAACATTTAAAGCCAGAGAGGACACAGTACAATATTTAAAAAATGGTCAGGGGAACTATTCACAAAAACCAGAGACATTTCAAATATTGTTTTTGTTTTATAAAAGTAATAGTAAAAATAAGGAGTAATTCATATTCATCTAAATAGTGCCCAAATATTCAAATTATTTTATTAACGAATGCAGTCATAGTATAGACTACTCAAGTTCAAAGCAATAAAGCTGTCTGAGTCACATACCAGGCTTTGAATGAGCGCTTTCGGTAAGATTTTATGTATGTGCCGGTCGACTATGTTAGTCATATTTTCACGTAATGTTAAGATAAGTTGACGACCGTCACAGATAAGGTATATTTATATTCATCACGCACTATGTCTTATGCACGTCATTAATAACATGTACCAACCTAGTATATAAGCTAGGATTCCCTATAATAAATTAGTCTAGTATAGTCTGGTATTTGCGCGCACCTCAAGCCTTTTACTTTACTCCCGAAGATGTCGCTCTCCTTATAATTGCCTCTGGCAAAATGTAATAAAGCTAAATTACTTACCTGACATATTTTCATTGAGCACAGGTGGATGAGGTAAATGTCTTTTCAATGTAGCAGTAAAATATATAATATTTTGTATTCTTATGGATAACATAAGCCTGAGACACTGAGTTGCCCAATTCTGGAGAACCCAATTACAAAATTATCAAGGAATAAATATGTATTATCAGCGAATTCTGTGTTGAGTAAGATTAACTCCGTGCACTTTTGTCTTGCAGCCTGTGTCTACACTATAGGGTAGTAGTAATGTAGTTGACTTAGAGGGACTCAACATAGCGGTACTCGACATCAAGGAACCAAATCAAATTATGAGCCATTATGATGGTTAAAAAATAAATAAAGAATATATAATCAATGTAGATTTAATGTAGTACTATTTTAAAAACACATACCTGATTCCTCAAATGGTCATGGTCAATAGGATACTTTTCTTCTAAGTCAGTCAGGTATCTGTAGATATCCTTTATGTACATTGACATAAGGAGTGGGCTGCTGTTATCACCGGCATCAATGTCTTCAATATCATCAGGTAGCACTAGTGCAGCTCTCTCAGCCGCTGCCTGCGTTGTTTCATACTCTGCGATTGTACTAGCAACTGTTACTTGAGACACATTAATAATCAATTTTTCAATATTCTCTGCCTGGTCCTTTATAAGCGGCTTGATGACTGCAGTTTTTTTTTCTT
This sequence comes from Argyresthia goedartella, assembly GCA_949825045.1. Lineage (NCBI taxonomy): Eukaryota > Metazoa > Arthropoda > Insecta > Lepidoptera > Argyresthiidae > Argyresthia > Argyresthia goedartella. The sequence goes on from OX463810.1 coordinate 23,599,214, forward strand.
GATTCCTTGCTTGTTCTTTGACTGGCAGTTTGTGTGACTTCTTGGAATCTTTCTTTATGACAATTTCATTTGATTTGAAGTTGGATTGGGTTTCCTTTAGTGCCACCTGTAAAGTTTTGGATAGTATTTGTTACAAAGTATGTTGACTCAATTCAGTAGTGGGCAAGTAGATTGTTTTGATCACAATTAATTCAAAACAACATATTTATTATTTATTTATTATACACTTGCAGCTTGAAGCTGATGTGTGTATATCACAGCCCTTTTTTATTTTTTATATATTCCTCCAATAAGTTTTTTAAGTGTTCACTGAATTTGCACTAATTATGGAGTATAGTGATTTGTTCCATTCGCAAACTAGGTAGGAAGTTTTTACAATGTTGTTTAGATTATGCAATTAAGCTGATTGATCACACAATAAATTTCTATGAAGTGTGATTGATCAATCAGTAGCAGTAGCAATTTTCTTAGGAGAACTGTGAAGAATTCCTGATAATTTTACTTTACTATCTTTAAATTTCTACTCAGGTTTATAGAAAATAACTCAACAAACCTTGGAGCGAGCTACAGCCCGGGTAGCAAGTGAAGCTGTGCTCTCCTCTCTCCGTAGTGGAGGCCTACATGATGGCTGAACTGGCTTGGCAGAGATCCCGGTGTCAATCTTTGACTGCACATGGCTGTAGTTGCTGTAATAATCATACTGTTTTAATTAAGTCATATCACATTATGTAAACTGCCGTAGTCGCCAGAAGCCAAAACATTTCGTCAGTGTTGATATGCGGGCGGAAGCCCCTTCTATTAGTATAATTTTATCTAATGCACAAAACATACATAATCAAAGAGAAAATACATCAGGCAAGATGCTTTCAGACAGATAAGAATGCACAGCACAGGTCCAAAACTAAGCCATTGCAAGTAGCCAGTAGAATGCTACTTGGGATGCTACTTCCAAAGGGAAGTCCCGCTATTCCTATCAAAACCAGCCTCATTATTAACAAGACCATGACCACACTTTTGCTCAGACCCAGTTTCTCTAGTTGTCATTTTCATAGAAGTATCTTTCAAATGATAGTCGTTCGACGTCGACATTCGTTCTTCACCAAATAAAAGGCCCAGTGACAGCGTCCGTTTCACTGACGTTATAAGGGGTTGGAGTGTAGATAAGGGGGCGCCAAGGAAAAAAAAACTTAGAATTTTTTCTGCGTTTAGATAGCCCCCTTATCGACACTCTGACCGACCTTCCCCCTAGATACGTCTCTCTGCACTTCAAGTGCAGAGAAGTGCAGAGAGACGATTCTACGGGGAAGGTCGTTTAAATGTGAAGACTGTAGATCAGATAAATGGATAAATTGTGCCCTCTCAAACAGAGGGTAGATGCTCAAAAACTAAATGATACAACTAACCTTTTGGGATTAGCGCGATTCAAGGACGCCTTTTTCTCAAATTCAGCCGCGGCAAAGGCGACCTTCCCCGTAGATACGTTTCTCTGAACTTGAACATTACTGTTGCCTTCACCCAAGGCCCCGCGGACTGCCAACCCCTGGCGTTTCGTCGGCACAGCGGCACTGCCATTACCCTTGAGTGCGTAGATGTTCTCCTGGTCTTGGATCTGCACCTGCCATGATTATATGTATATGTAAAATTACAGCTGAAACAGCTGGAATCAACGGGCGCGTGACCAAAGAACAATATTTCTTACCGATCTGTGACGCCGTGTCACCTCCATTTCCAAAGCCGTAGTTATTATCTTTGACAATAAATAAATGCCTTTTTCGCCTGCGTGGAGAATTATTATTATTAGAATCTAATAATTCCCGTGAAAATAACGAACGGTCTTTTAAAATTCTACATTATGCTTTGCCCACAGACAAACAACAATATTTTTTTCCAGATAATGTATTGGTTGTCTATGTGAATCACGTTTCCGACCCTTCCGTCCGTCCGCCAACATCGCTTTCCGTACCAACCAACCGACCCTATCGACCCGACCGACTGATTTTCTGACAGCTAAAAAAAGTAAAAAAATTGTTCTGAAAGCTACGGCAGACGGCGTTTGATTCGACGTGGCTACTGGCTTTCAAAAATGGATCTGCGATCGGTGACTTCATTCAATAATTTGTGTTCTGTGGCTGGTCATGTTGTCTATCCGTTTCTCCTGTGGTTACTAGGGACGTTCCGATACCACCGAAGTATCGATACCTACTCAAATGAGTAGTACTCAAAAAGTCTTGCGATACTACTTATTTGAGTACCTAAAAAGTATCGATACTTACTCATATCGATACTTTATTCAACTTTTTTAGGAATTAGATGTAAGGATATAAGCCCCGCCGAATTGCACTGCATCCATTGTAACAGCAGGCACGTGAACTTTCTGAACATTATTTATTCAGAATTATGAGCCATGTTCTATCAATAAAACGAAAATGTATGGAACCGTCAATCGCATTAGCATCCTGCGGGGCTTATACTTATACTACCCATATAACTAACCATAAAGTATCGATACCTAGTTATATCGATAGGATTTAGGCCTTTTTTTAGGAATAATAGAAAAATAGATTTTCTACGCCGACTTGTTCGCCAAACAACAACAAAGAATGTCAGAAAATAAATATGGCGTAATATCTGGCTTTCTGGCAATCGAAACAATAAGGCTGGCTCAACCAAACAAATAAATGGATGCTCTTGGCTGGTTGGTGACGGGCAATGTCGCGCCGCGGCTGCCTGAGAGAGGTCGAGAGAGATAGAGAATAATAATAACAACAAGGGCGGTTGGAAGGGATTGCGGCGCGTTCATAGGTCGTAATTGTAAGATGCGTTCAAAAAACTAGTTCCGTCCCTTCGTACAACAAAATTGGTTTGATTCGATTCGATTCAAGTACATTTGTTTCGATACCAAGTAGGTACTCGTTAGATTGATTCGATGCTAAAAGTAGTTGGTATCGAAACAAACGTATCGAGTACAATACTCGTATTTACTTGAATCGGAACGTCCCTAGTGGTTACGCGATGTTTTGTTTTCCTGTTCTCCTCTGTTTTGTGACTATTACGACGACCCTGGCTATTCTTTCGGACTCTTGTAGCTCCTTCCCTCGACTGACCTCCGCGTGCACCCTGTACATTTGCTTGCCATTACGATTGACCCCTGCCTGTGTATTGGACTTCGATTTTGTCATCATGAGTTTTCCAGCACTGGGAAAGGATTACGGTTCTTGGTCTCTGACAGACCTGAAAAACGAGCTTCGAAAACGAAATGCGAAACTTTCTGGGAAAAAGGCAACTAAATATACCTGTCGTAATTTTGACCGTTCTAAGCCGGTAAGTAAGAAAGGAAAGGTGGAATGCATTGTTTGAAGAAATACATCAATGTTAATTATAAAAAAGTGGTGCTTTTTTTCGCGCGGCTATCAACCATACCTTGTTTTTCTAGTGCTATACACTATATAACTTTTTTCGTTACTCTGCATTAGAAAAACAAGGTTTGGTTAATGTCCGCGCGAAAAATATGCAACATTCTCCATACAAACTATGCATGACTCGCGCATCGTGTAGGGTGCCTTACGGACATAATTTTATGTCATACGCATGTTTTCCCTAGGACCATTATTTATAGAGATATCGATATGACAAACATCGTTATGACGCATATCTCGAAATCGGTGAGGTGCACGAGGAAAATGTATATGACCAAAAATGATGGCAAAGAGCAGCACTACACGATTACGAGGTAAAAAGAAACAGTAAAAAAAAATATTTTCACGAAATTCTTCTAAGTCGCTGAAAGCGGTGGTATTGTAGGTAAGGGGGCAAAACACTTAAAAAATTTTTGACTAATTTTTTTTTTTTGAATTTTGATATTTTCACTTGCGCATCGTTTAGGGTGCCTTACGGCCATCATTTTATGTCATATGTAAGTTTTCCCTAGGACCTTTATTTATAGAGATATCGATATGGCAAACATCGTTATGACGTATATCTCAAAATCGGTGAGGTGCACGAGGAAAATGTATATGACCAAAAATGATGGCAAAGAGCAGCACTACACGATTCCGAGGTAAAAAGAAACAGTAAAAAAAAATATTTTCACGAAATTTTTCTGTCTTTTTTCACAAAAAAAAAAATTTTTTTTTTGGGCCCGCCCCCTTTTCTACACCCTAACGCTAACGTATGGCGGCCTCAAAAAGTTATAATTTTTGAATATTTTACAAGTGGGGGCTTCCGCCCCCTTATCGACACTCTGACCTACAACTTTGGTCGACCGGTGTCTGGCGAGTTGTGGCCTAACCTATAATGGCAATCTTGTTGTCTTACATGTGAACCTAACTGTTGGAAGCTGTGATGCTACCTCATGGTTAAATACTTTGTAGAAGGTTTTATCTTTTATTGACTGATGGTGTCACTTAACTTGTTTTTCGCCTATTGAATTAAAACATAATGGTTTTATATAATTTTATGTTTAATTGCTAGTGCCACAGTTTTCCCCATCAGTGGTAGCAGAGCGTGGTTGTGGCATGGGGAAAAAGCATATTTAAAAATATAAAAGGTGATAAAGTAAAAAAAAAAATGAGCTCAAATTTCCGAAGCATAGAACCGCTGACAAAATCGAATTACGATACCTGGTGCTTACATGCACAGGCGATTCTCTTTAAAAGCGACTTATGGGAATACGCTAGTGGTGAAAAAACGTTAACGGCGACTGCAACTGCCGAACAAAACAGTGCGTTCCTAAAGGAAGACTCAAAGGCAAGGTGAGAGCTACTTTTACTCATATCCCCACCAGAACTAAAGCTAATTAAAGGCTGCAATACTTCAAAGGAGGTATGGGATAAACTAAAGTCAATTTATCAAAGTTCTGGGCCAGCACGAAAGGCCACACTTATAAAACAACTAGTTTTAAAGAAAATGAACCCTCAAGAAGATGTAAAAAATCATATCAATCATTTTATGGACGTTGTGGGTAAGCTAGAAGATATGGATGTCAAAATTCATCCAGAATTATTGAGCATAATGATGCTATACAGTCTACCTACTACTTTCGACAGCTTCCGCACGACAATCGAATCGAGAGATGTCCTACCAAGCCCTGACAACCTCAAAATTAAAATTGTAGAAGAATATGAAGCGAGAAGGCAAACCGAACCTCAAACTTCAGAAACCTTTTACGTTAAATCGAGGAAAAAGGGATTGTTTTGCAAGAAGTGCAATAAGAAAGGGCATTCTACTGAGGATTGTTGGTCGAAAAAGAGGCCTGGTAATAATAAAGCAAAAGGTGAAGAAAAGACTTACAATATTTGTCTGACAACTGGAACCTCGAAAACCAAGGATGGTCTATGGTGTTTAGATAGTGGATGCACATCTCATATGACAGGAGAGAAGCACCTGTTCACCAACCTGACCCCTGAGACCGATACCTTAAGATTAGCTTCAGAAAAGCACACTACTGAAGTTCAAGGAAGAGGAAAAGTTGAACTATTCACGGAAAATTGCAAGCACAACTTAACTGACACACTATACGTGCCTGAATTGTCAACTAATTTGCTGTCAGTAAGTAAAATGACAGATAACGGCTTCAAAGGTTTATTTGAAAAGGAACGAGCCAGTGTCATAGAAGATGGAAACATTGTTTTAAAAGCTAAAAGAAGAAATAGCCTATATTATCTTGAATTTGAAGAGCCGGAAGAGACAGCAAACTTCACGCCTGGTGCTGAAACAGACATAATGAAATGGCATAAGAAATTAGGTCATGTCAACGAAAGAGACCTAAAAGCAATGGCGAAAAATGGAATGATGCGAGGACTCGACTTTAAAGAAAAATCTTTGGGTACATGTGAAACCTGTATCAAGGGAAAATTTACTTCTCTACCATTCCAAAGCCATGAAGAAATAATCTCTACCGAGCCACTACAGATAGTATACAGCGACGTTTGCGGCCCCTTCGAGAATGAATCGATGGCCGGATCTAAGTATTTTGTCACCTTCATTGACGATTATACTCGATACCGCTGTGTCTACTTCCTAAAAGAAAAGAGCGAAGTAATAGAAAAATTCAAGGAATATAAGAACAATGTTGAACTCTTCCATAAGAAAAAAATTCAAAATTTGCATTCTGATAATGGAGGCGAATACAGATCTAAAGCATTTAATAACATTCTTAAAGAAAATGGTATATCATGTAGACTAACCGCTCCTTACACACCACAGCAAAATGGCTGCAGTGAGAGGAAAAACCGATCACTCCTGGATAAAGCAAGATGTTTAATGATAGATTCCAACGTCCCATCGTACCTGTGGGCAGAAGCAGTGAACACTGCAAACTATCTGATAAATAGAAGCCCTGCGAGAGCTCTAAAAGGAAACTCGCCTTATGAAAAGTGGGTGGGAGGGACACCATCAGGAAATCACCTACACGTGTTCGGTAACAGAGCATTCGTCATGAACAAAGCTCGAAGAGGAAAATTTTCAGCCAAAGCTATGGAAGGTGTATTTTTGGGATATGCGAAAAATGCAAAAGGCTTTAGAATATACATACCGGAAAAGAATGATATCACTATCTGCAGAGATGTGAGAGTAATAAGAAAAATGCAGTATACGAATACTCCTGCTGTTGAAGAAAAAAATCCGGAATCAGAAACAGAAAAAATAGAAATAGAATTAACAGAAAAAAATACTAATAATAACTTACGTTTTCAGCAACCTAATCTCCCTTCTTCCTGCTCCAATCAATATCCGCCAGCTGATGTACCTTCTACCAGTGGACAACCACCAAGAGCAGAATCCAATGTCACTTCTGATGATGAATCGTATGAAGAATCTCAGGAACAGCCAATTGAACGACCTGCAAGTGAAAGACCACAACGAGTAGTGAGGCCACCAGGATGGACAAAAGATTACGAGCTCAGTCGATGCGTAACTATGTTGATGTCTGAAAATAATAATGATTATGACTGCTCTTTACTGACATATAAAGAAGCTGTGTCAGGCACCGACAAGGAAAATTGGGAGAAGGCAATACAATCTGAAATGGATTCACTACAACAAAATAACACGTGGGTATTAGTCGACAAGTCAGAAGCCAGAGGACATAAAATCTTGTCCAACAAATGGGTATTCCAGATAAAAGATGACGGAAGGTACAAGGCTAGATTAGTCGTACGCGGCTGTGAGCAGAAGGGAAACCTAGATTTCGAAGAAATATATAGCCCAGTCGTAAGTCAATCTGCCCTGAAGACTTTACTTGCCGTTGCTGCATCTAAATCTTACCACTTCATGACATTTGACGTCAAGACTGCATTTTTGTATGGCGAACTGAAAGATGAAGTTTATATGAAATTGCCTGTTGGCTACAATACTGGCTTCAAAAACACAGATGTTGTGTGTCGACTGAAAAAATCTTTATACGGTTTAAGACAAGCTCCATTCACATGGAACAAGACTTTTACCCAAACGATGTTTGAGTTGGGTTTCAAGACAATTAAAACCGACAGATGCGTGTTTATGAATGAAGATAAGTCGATAATAATTGGACTATTTGTCGATGACGGGTTAGTCATAGGAAAAGATAAGGAAAAGATTCAAAGTGTCATGGCAAAACTTGAAACCAAATTTGAAATGAAGAAGAATGAAAACCCAAGTACGTACCTGGGTATGGAGATTCATAACTCCAAAGAATGAATAAAGCTGACTCAAAAATATTATACAAACGAAATACTGGGAAAGTATAATATGAAAAACGCAAAGCCTTGTGAGACGCCTGGAAGCAATGATGTAAAGTCGATACAGCAAACTGCCCAGGAGAAGGATTACCCCTACAGAGAGGCAGTGGGAAGTTTACTATACCTGTCCACGCGAACCAGACCAGACATCGCACAAGCTGTAAACCTAGTCAGCAGAAAAGTAGAAAACCCCACTAAGGAAGATAGATGTCACACGAGTGAAGAAAATATTCAAGTACTTAGTTGGGACTAAAGATAAGGGCATACTATTCAAACGAAACAGCCCTATCGAGAACATAGATGCTTACAGTGACTCGGACTATGCTGGAGATCCGCTGACGAGACGAAGCATATCTGGCTCTGTACTAATGATAGCCGATGGACCAATATCATGGGCATCCAAGAGACAGCCTATAGTGGCCCTATCATCGACTGAAGCCGAGTACATAGCCGCAGCCGACTGCTGTAAAGAGGGACTGTACCTAAAATCTCTGTTGAAGGAAATAACCGACTCTGAAGTAAAAATAAATCTACACGTTGATAACCAAAGTTCGATTCAACTTATAAAGTCCGGTTCTTTTAACAAGAGATCGAAGCACATAGACGTGCGATACCACTTCATCCACGAGCACTTCGTGAGTGGACTGATCAATGTCAGCTACTGTCCAACAGAAATACTGTTCAGGCTTCTCAGCACCTAATGACCTCGTAGGGGCCCATGAGCTACGAGGTAGCGTGACGATCAGGTGCCAAGAATTGATGAACGTCGGCGATTCACCGAGCTGAAGTTATGTGGGGTAGATCTAACCTGGTCTGTGCTTCGGTCCCGTCAACTGTCTCTCTGCAAGGCCCGGGTGCACCCTAGGCTCTTCTTGGTAGACAGGTTCTTCAGCCAACCAGGTATGACTGGCGGGCCAACGTGGTAGCACAGTGTCCAACACAGGTTATGTTTCTACTCGTAAATACAAATCGGGCACGAAAATCCGAACTTTATCTGGTTCGAGAGACAACAACACACTCAGCTATATTAACAATCCTGAGGGAATCCCGAATACATTCCAGATGCCCTGCGATTTAATTTCAACCCCTAACCAAAACGCCTTAACATTGCGAGGGCTTTCGTCTGTCAGTTGTCAAAACTGCCTGTTTGACAGCTAACGTCAAAATTAAAATAACCGTTCAGAAACCATCGATCGGATATCGATTTGGAATCGAACAATCACCCGCCCGGACAGGCACCCACCTGTCCCCTAATCTACGGGCAGCCGAGACATCGTTGCTACCGCTCGTTTTAGAACCGAGCCTCCTACTAGAACCTCTGCAGACCGGGGGGTCCCGTCCTTGCCAGGGAACAAGTTAACAATGCGCCCCCTGCGCCAACGTAGTGGCGGTTGGTTAGCATCCTTAACCAGAACGAGGTCACCAACACTAGGGGGGCTAGTTTTGTCAGTCCACTTAAGGCGCTGTTGTAAGATATGCAGATACTCGAGCGACATCGCTTCCAGAAATTCTGAGTAAACTGCTGCAACATCTGATACCTTGACAACCGATACAATTTCACTCCCTCGAAGGGGTGCTCGGGCAACGCGTTAAGTGGCTGTCCTATCAAGAAATGGCCTGGGGTCAGAGCCTCCAGGTCATTTGGATCCGAGCTGAGCGGACACAACGGTCGCGAATTGAGAACGGCCTCGATCTTACAAAACAATGTCGCGATTTCCTCAAAAGTCAGCGCGGTCTGACCTACTATACGCCCTAAGTGCGTCTTAGCTGACTTAACTACGGCCTCAAAAATCCCACCCCAGTGGGGGCAAATCGGTGGGCTGAAGGTCCACTGTATACCCCGATGGGAGAGGGCCGTTCCAATATCCACTTTATTTACATTCAAAAAGTTGACTATCTCTCGTAAGTATCGTTCCGCACCGATGAAGTTAGTGCCGTTATCAGAGCGGATCAAAGTTGGAAGTCCCCTTCGAGAAACAAACCTATCCAAACAAGCAATGAAAGCCTCTGTCGAGAGATCAGCAACGAGCTCGAGATGTACCGCCTTGGTGGATAAACAAACAAACACACATAGGTACGCCTTGTATTGCTTAGCGGTACGCAATCGTGAACTCTTCACCATAAACGGTCCTGCAAAATCCGTACCAACACCCGAAAACGGTCTGACCTCATTCACACGATCAGGGGGCAAGTCCCCTATGAGAGGTTGCATCGTGGCAGCCTTAAGTCGATAACAAGGCATGCACCGAAACACGATGTTCCGTATGACACGGCGGGCAGATAAGATCCAAAACTCCCGCTGGAGCGTGGCCAACAACGCGTTACAGCCGGCATGCGCGTTTTTAATATGACGATCAGTCACCAGCAATTCAACTAACTGTCCCCCCTTGGGGAGCAGAAGTGGGTGACGAGCGGAATACGACAGATTCGCATTGCGCAATCTTCCTCCTACCCGAAGTAACCCGGTCGAATCAACAAAGGGGTTGAGACGCGCGACGGCTCCCTTCAATTTCGAACGTCCACTTCGTATAATCTCCAATTCTGCCCCAAACTTCGAGGACTGTCCCAACCGGACCAAATTCAACAGCGACTCGTTTCGCTCTGCCGGAGTCAGAATAGGGTTCAACGTTCGGTGATCGCGAGGAGTACGACAATTTCGAGCGAATCTCCTAATCCAAGTGGACACGTTTATCAACTTGTCAAGTGAGCTATACCGGTCCAGCAGAAACCCGGCGTCAGGGTCCTCAGCCTTCTGGGTAACATGCACGGCCGCTCTGGGGCTATGATCCGAAGATACTACTACATGGCTATGGGGCCAGTCCGATTCTCTCTTGGCAAGCCAGGGTGGTCCCCACCACAAATGGTGTCTAACGAGTTCAGGAGCCCGACATCCCCTGGATGCACAATCAGACGGGTTCAATTCTCCTGGTACATGTCTCCAGGTCAGTGGGACCTCAGACGACACAATCTGGGAGACACGGTTCTCAACAAAAACCTCTAAGTTATGGACCGAAGCCTTCAGCCAGCACAAAACAATCTGGCTGTACGTCCACGCGTACACCGTATCCTCCAAAACCACTGACCCACGCAACACTGTTAGAGTGTGATTCAAAAGTTTGGTCAAAAGAGCAGCCCCGGACAGTTCCAGTTTTGGAATCGTCATCCTTGTCCGAATAGTTCTTGCTTCTTGGCACCCGATGACCTCGCAGGGGCCCATAGCTACGAGGTAGCGTAGCGATCAGATGCCAAGAAGCAAGAACGTCGGCGTTTCACCAAGCTAAGTAATAGATTCTATCTGACCTGGTCTGTGCTTCGTTCCCGTCAAACACCTGTCTCTCTGCAAGGCCTGGGTGCACCCTAGGCTCTTCTTGGTAGACAGGTTCTTCAGCCAACCAGGTATGGCTGGCAGGCCAGCTTCGACGCACACAGTGTTCCAAATACGAACTTTATCTGGTTCGGAGAACCACAATACACTCAGCTATAAGACAATCCTGAGGGGAGCCCGAATACAATTGCAGATGGCTTACGATTTAATTTTAATGCCCAAAATCAATACGCGTCACATTACGGGGGCTTTTTGACTGTCAGTTGTCAAAAACTGCTCTGTGGCAGCTCCGTCAAATTCAAAATGGCCGTTCCGGAACCATAGATCGAGTATCGATTCTGAATCGAACAATCACCCGCCCGGACAGGCACCCACCTGTCCCTTAATCTACGGGCAGCCGAGACAACGTTGCTACCGCTCGTTTTAGTACCGAGCCTCCTACTAGAACCTCTGCAGACCGGGGGGTCCCGTCCTTGCCAGGGAACAAGTTAACAATGCACCCCCTGCGCCAACGTAGTGGCGGTAGGTTAGCATCCTTAACCAGCACGAGGTCACCAACACTAGGGGGGCTGGTTTTGTCAGTCCACTTAAGGCGCTGTTGTAAGATATGCAGATACTCGAGCGACCAACGCTTCCAGAAATTCTGAGTAAACTGCTGCAACATCTGATACCTTGACAACCGATACAATTTCACTCCCTCGAAGGGGTGCTCGGGCAACGCGTTAAGTGGCTGTCCTATCAAGAAATGGCCTGGGGTCAGAGCCTCCAGGTCATTTGGATCCGAGCTGAGCGGACACAACGGTCGCGAATTGAGATCGGCCTCGATCTTACAAAACAATGTCGCGAGCTCCTCAAAAGTCAGCGCGGTCTGACCTACTATACGCCCTAAGTGCGTCTTCGCTGGCTTAACTACGGCCTCAAAAATCCCACCCCAGTGGGGGCAACTCGGTGGGCTGAAGGTCCACTGTATACCCCGACGGGAGAGGGCCGTTCCAATATCCACTTTATTTACATTCAAAAAGTTGACTATCTCTCGTAAGCATCGTTCCGCACCGATGTAGTTAGTGCCGTTATCAGAGCGGATCAAAGTTGGAAGTCCCCTTCGAGAAACAAACCTATCCAAACAAGCAATGAAAGCCTCTGTCGAGAGATCAGCAACGAGCTCGAGTTCAGGAGCCCGACATCCCCTGGATGCACAATCAGACGGGTTCAATTCTCCTGGTACATGTCTCCAGGTCAGTGGGACCTCAGACGACACAATCTGGGAGACACGGTTCGCAACAAAACCCTCTAAGTTATGGACCGATGCCTTCAGCCAGCACAAAACAATCTGGCTGTCCGTCCACGCGTACACCGTATCCTCCAAAACCACTGACCCACGCAACACCGTTAGAGTGTGACTCAAAGGTTTGGTCAAAAGAGCAGCCCCGGACAGTTCCAGTTTTGGAATCGTCATCCTTGTCCGAATAGGCGCTACCTTGATTTTTGCCAAAGCCAATCGCACGTCGACCTCCCCGGTGGAGGTGACGGTTCTCAAATAAACCGCTGCCGCAAACCCTCGTTCAAAGGCATCACAAAACCCGTGAAGGGTTGCCCTGTAATCCCCAGCAGGGACCAATTTCCTCGGCAGCGATACATTATTTATATTGAGGCCCAACCATTTCGCTAAATCGTTCGATACAATGCAGCCCTGAGCTCCAGAATCTAATAGGGCGCGAACGTATGTTGGGTTGCCCGCCAAATCCCAAACAAGCACAGAGGCGATCGGTAACACCACCGTCTCCGGTTGGGGGGCAACAAATTGTTGGGCCGCAAATTCCTAGCGAGGGCCCCCGGGGCCCCACTCTGCCTGTAACCGATCAGGTAGGCAGCTATACGCCAGCGGGTCCCACTGTACAAATGGCCCACGCGCCGGTTCCATTGCCACCCTACGACGCCCCCCGAAGGGTTGTGGGCGTGAATTCAACCGTGGCCGCTCCATGAGCGGGGGGGACATCACATGCGACCGACGAGGACGAGGCGACGAGCGGGGCGACAACTGAGGCGGCGTCCGAACCGCACCCGCATAGCTCGAAGTTGTCCCATGCCACCCGCCCGTTACGGCCTGCTCAACACACCCAATGTGCCGCTGAGTCGGATGCTGAGTCGCAACCGAAAACTCAGGGCCCCCCATGTGATGACCCTGAGTGCGGCCCTGCACCCCTGGGTGGCCGCGTGCTTGTGGCCCCATTGCCCGTTGAGTCGGATGCTGAGTCGCAACCGAAAACTCAGGGCCCCCCATGTGATGACCCTGAGTGCGGCCCTGCACCCCTGGGTGGCTGCGCGCTTGTGGCCCCATTGCCCGCTGAGTCGGATGCTGAGTCGCAACCGAAAACTCAGGGCCCCCCATGTGATGACCCTGAGTGCGGCCCCGCACCCTAGTACTACCCTGTGCACGTGGGGACGCTGGTCCCTGAGTTGCGCTCCAAGTCGCAAACAAATTCTCAGGGCCCCATTCCGTATCACCCTGGGTACGGCCCTGTGGACGTGGGGACGTTGGCTCCTGAGTTGCGCTCCGAGTCGCAAACGAATTCTCAGGGCCCCATGCCGTGTCACCCTGGGTACGGCCCTGTGGTGGCTGTTGGCCGGACCGGTTCATGCACAACAAATTGTGGTGGGCCCCACCACAATATCCGCACAATTTTGTGCGCGTGCAGTCCCTAGCCATGTGTGGCCCGAGGCACAGGAAACACCAGCTCCGCTGCTTGGCCATCCGGCGCCGTCCCTCAACCCTAAGTTCCCCGAACTTATTGCAATCGGCCACAGCATGGCCAATCTGCCTACAACATGGGCAGGTCTCACTATGTGGGGTCAATGCACTCACAGTCCCATACGACTGCCGGTTGGTGCGGTCCTTCCTCGTCGGAGGGCCCCTACTCACAGCGCTCCCGGCAGCTCTCTGTGGCTCCGAAGGATGGGTGGCCGTCAACCCCAAATTCTCTGCCCGTCGAGCCTCCTCTTCCAAGAATCCGACCAAGTCGGAGAAGGCGGGCAGGTCCTCGGCCGACCTCCCGTGAGACTGTTCGAAACGAGTCTGCACGTCAGCGGGTAGGCGGGAAAGTACAATGTACAGCAGTAGCTACGACCATTCACCAACCGGAAGTCCAAGATTCTCTAGAGCCTTGGTGACGGACAACAACGGGTTCAAAACCTCCGTCTGTATGGCCCCGACCTTGTTCACAACCGGAATACTAAACAAACGGTTCAGTTGGGCATCGGCCAACCTCCGTTTGTTGTGGTAACGTCTGACCAGCAATTGCCTGGCCGTTTCATAGTTACCCTCCGTAACTGTCAAATGAGCGACCAGCTCCCTGGGCTCACCCCTCAATGCTGCCACCAGCTGAGCCATTTTGACAGACTTGGTAATGTCCGATCGCATGTGCACCAAACTGTCGAACAGATTGATGAAGCTCATCCATTCACCGGACACTCCGTCAAAAGTAGGCATAGTTATAACGGGTAACCTGGTCCCCGATCCCTGATGCGGCAGAGGTGCTTCAATGTCACCACCATGGCTGGACTCGCGCTGCCTACGTATGTCCGCAGCCTTCTGCGTGATAGCAGCTGCCATCTCCATACACTGGTCGACATCCCCTAGCAACCGTGACAGCCTGTCAGGTGCGCAACCATCAACTGATTCCGCCTGCGCGGACAATTCGAGCACCCTGTTGTAACGTTCCTTAACGTCCATAGACCGCTCCAATACCACATCATGCCTATCTAAACGGTCTATCAGACCGTGTGCGGAGGAAAACCATCTGAGTTCCTTAGAAACACCCTTCTGGATTTCAGATAACGACATGATCGGAACGATACTTACTCACAATTTGCAATAACTCAATTATATTGGACCCTCCAGTCTACAACCCAAACGAGGGAACCCTAATCTATAACTTAAACAATGCTGATTTCCCCAAACAATAGAAACCGAGTTTATATCTACACAAATTCTGTAAACAACAATTTAGTTTCCCTATATCATATAACACACACAGATAGTCAATATTAGTTCAAGTTATAAATTGCTATAAACTGAAAACAATGTCATAGGCTGCTATCAATAAATGTAACTACCTATGTTAACCAAACATTCATTAGCATTACTAGACCACTAATAGATTGACTAACTGGTAACTGGTACTTCATGCAAATTTCAATTCACCTACAATGTACCTGTAATGTAATTACTATTCTGAGTCACATCTCAGTACAACTGGTCATTTAGGGAAAACTGTTATATCTGTCTGTCTACTACCAGCAATAGACTTATAACTTACAATACTACCAATCTATGTGGATACAGGAACAAAACCAAGTTAGCTAATAACCGCCTATACCTACAGATTGATAGTCCCAAATCGTGGGTTCCTGGAGCCCTTGACGGCTGCAAATCTCAGGAAACCACGCTCTTGCTACCAGGCGCTACCTTGCTTTTTGCCAAAACCAAACGCACGTCGACCTCCCCGGTGGAGGTGACGGTTCGCAAATAAACAGGTAAACATTCGCGTCCAATCAGTCAACAAATCACCTGAGAGGTGGGTGTCCCAGGTCAACTGAGCCGCCCATAGCCTTTGCATAAAACATTTGAGAGCAAAGGTGACTGGAGAAATCCATCCATTCGGGTCGAACGTTCTCGCAATCGTTGACAGTACTGACCGCTTCGTCCAGGCCTTCGGTGTTTCTAAAACCACCCGATAGGTAAACTCATCATGGACGGGCCGGTACTGAATTCCAAGCACTGACAACATGTTAGGGTTGTCAGGATTCTCAAAAACGTGCGGGTCTTGTTGAAACTCATCTGGGAGACCAGCCATCAACTCAGGGAGTTGGACATCCACTTGCGTAGTTCATAGCCGCCTCGTTCCAGCAATTGAATGAGCTCGTCACGTCGGTCCAGAGCTTCCTCTACACTGGCTGCCCCTGTGCAGACGTCATCGACGTACAAATCTTGCTCCAGGATAGCGGCGGCTCTAGGATAGCTCACACGGTCACGCGACGCCAACTCCCGCAGGGTACGCATCGCCAAATACGGGCTAGACCGTAACCCATACGTGTTCGTGTTTAACTCATAGACCTTGACTGGCTCGGCCGTGGACTCACGCCAAAGTATCAACTGATACCTTCTGTCAGCCGGATGAATTACCGTTTGCCTAAACATCATCCTAATGTCTGCGACAAATACAATCTGGTGTCTCCGAAAGCTCGTGAGAATATCCGAAATATCACGACTCAACTTGGGTCCCGAATGTAGACACTGATTCAGGGACATCCCGTTCGAGGTAGGTGCTGACCCATCAAAAACAACTCGAATCTTGCCGGTAGGGGTTCGCAGGACGGCATGGTGTGGAAGGAAACAATGATCCTCAGATCTCCAGTCCACACCCGATACCGACATGTGTCCTAACGACTCATACTCCCTCATGAAATCGACGTATTTTTGTTTAAATACGGCGTCCCTTGACATCCTACGCTCCATCGACATCAATCTCGTCTCAGCCATCTTCCTAGATTCTCCTAGTGGCGGTCGATCGGCCCTGAAAGGCAGTCGAGTTACAAACCGACCAGAACGAAGGCGACCAGTACTATTCTGGTAAAACAACTCGCACTCTTCTTCGTCTGCGTCGACTCGACGAACGGTGGGAGGTTCCTCTATCTCCCAGAAACGTTGGATAGCGTCTGACAACGCTGAGCCAATAAGTATGCCATCTGACTCGGCAGGCCTAACCATTGGCAATGCCGGACCCATGATCACGTGACCAAACTTAGTATCCACAGCAATCAACCCGTCCGGCTGAAGAACTCGCCGATCCGACAACAGAAACCTACCCAGAACGTCTGCTCCCAGTAGCAGGTCGACCGGGGCTGGATTGTCAAAATCGGGATCCGCCAACTTGAGTCCTGATGTCAGGAATCGAACGGCCGGATTCAACTTCACCAAGGGGTGTCTGCCCATGACATGCGTCATTACTAAAGCTTGCACGGATGTTTTTGTCAAAATGTCATAACGTGGAGAGAACGTGATCACCGATTGACCAACTACATTCGTAACCGTAACATTCCCCACGCCCCGTATTGATTTATTATACCTGTTTAGTAATCTCTGGAAGCCACGCTCTAGCTACCAAAATGTTCAGGCTTCTCAGCACCTAATGACCTCGTAGGGGCCCATGAGCTACGAGGTAGCGTGACGATCAGGTGCCAAGAAGTGATGAACGTCGGCGATTCACCGAGCTGAAGTTATGTGGGGTAGATCTAACCTGGTCTGTGCTTCTGTCTGTGCGTGCCTAGGCTCTTCTTGGTAGACAGGTTCTTCAGCCAACCAGGTATGACTGGCGGGCCACCGTGGTAGCACAGTGTCCAACACAGGTTATGTTTCTACTCGTAAATACAAATCGGGCACGAAAATCCGAACTTTATCTGGTTCGAGAGACAACAACACACTCAGCTATATTAACAATCCTGAGGGAATCCCGAATACATTCCAGATGCCATGCGATTTAATTTCAACCCCTAACCAAAACGCGTTTACATTGCGAGGGCTTTCGTCTGTCAGTTGTCAAAACTGCCTGATTGACAGCTAACGTCAAAATTAAAATGACCGTTCAGAAACCATCGATCGACTAACGATTTGGAATCGAACAAATACAGCTAGCTGATATAATGACAAAGCCGCTGTCAAAAGTAAGTTTGCAAGACACTGTGCAACACTAATGTGTGGATAGTGCCGTGTCTTAGCCACATGAGTGAACATCAGAAGGTGTTGGAAGCTGTGATGCTACCATGAGGTTAAATACTTTGTAGAAGGTTTTATCTTTTATTGACTGACGGTGTCACCTAACTTGTTTTTCGCCTATTGAATTAAAACGTAATGGTTTTATATAATTTTATGTTTAATTGCTAGTAAGTTGCTGCAGTTTTCCCCATCACTAACATCTACGTCGCACCTATTTTTTGGCTTTAGTGAATTTCCATACTACACTTGGCGCCCCCTTATCTACAGTCCATATAGATATATATATATATATATATATGTTACATAACTATACTATTCATTGTTGCAGACTTGAAGATTACGACAAACTCTTTGGACCTCTTGTATCTGATCCCGAATCAGTTTAAAAATCACTGTGCCAGCACCTCAACATTTCCGAGACGTCACCAGTAACTCTGCAATGCCGGCACTGAGTTCAGAGGACCTTGAAATCTTTTGCCAGGTCACAGAAAGAGACGATGTAGTAACATCGCACAACATGTACCAAGAATACTTTCTAATGTCGTGCCGTATAGCTATAGTGGATAATGATTATTATTTCACTGGAATGGTTGCTTCAGAGACGAGGAAAAACATTACCTATAATGTCACAACCAAAGTGAAAAATCACCTAATAATAGAGGCACAGTGTGAATGTGCTGCTGGAATGGGACCATATTCCCAGTGTAAGCATATTTTGGTGGTGATCCTGGGCATAATAGATATGAGTGAAAATAAAACAATCAAAACTAAATCAAGCGTTACTATCAATATTCAAACATTTCATCGGCCAAGTAAAATACATTCCGGAGATCCTTTCAAGGCTGAAGATATCACACTCAAATTCAGAGACGAACAATATAAGAAAATTGCAGTGTTTGATCCAAGACCAATAGCGGAATCTGCAGAAAGTTATATAAAGGTAATTTTAAAAAGAAAATTGCAAACTTTTGTGGCCAGTCCAACAACACATCTACAGTGACTATGCCAATGTCTCAAATAATAAAACCTGCAGACAAACCCAGCATTTTCGGGGATCATGATTACCTATAAAAAACTACTGAAGAGGCATTCCTAGAAAACATGATCCTCACAGAAGAAGGAATCCAGCAAGTGGAAGAAAAGACAAGACGAAATAAAAACGAATGGAAAGGAGAACGACTCACAAGGATTCATAGTTTTATTTATGGCAAGATAATCAAAACCTGCAACTGCAGCAATCAAACATGGTCTGAGATATGAAGCTGAAGCTGTGCACCAGTTTGAGGTAAAAACAAATCTGGTTGCAAGGAAATGTGGCATAATTCATAAAGAAAAACAGTTTCTAGCTTCCACACCAGACGGATTAGAGGGTGCAAGTAGTGTACTGGAAGTTCAGTGCCCATACACAGCACGCAATCAAAAGATTTCTCCAGAAAATGTACCCTACTTATACCTGTGTGAAAAGACAGGATTATTAAGATTAAATGAAAGTCATAATTATTACTACCAAGTACAGGGGCAAATGATGTGCAGTGGAAGAGAAAATGCATACTTTTGTGTTTATACAATAAGTGATTTTAAAGTAATGGTGATCCAAAGGAACAATTGTTTTATAGAAAGCATGTTAGAAAAATTAGAGAAGTTTTATAATGACTAATTTAAGGAAGCCCTTGTTAATAAATTTCTGTATAATAAAAAATAATGACCCTAGTATATTACCTCTTTTTTTTGTATTACCCCTTTTCATAGGACAAAGCATAACAGCAATGCAGAGGAGAGGGTGATTTGTATCTAAATCCCTAGTGCCTATACAAAACGTAAAAGCTAAGTACAACTAAGTGTAAAGGAGGCCTTCGACACATCATTGATGTTGCTTAATAAAACTTCATTTTACCTATTCATTTAAGCATCTTTATTTATTATGCTAGACCTAAAATTAACCAACATTGCGCATATAAACACATGTCAATCGACAACACAATTTCTGTTTGATTCAAAGGTTGAGTCAAAATCTTGTTTGTCTTTAGCAAGCCAATAACCCTTTCTACATGAACCCTTTTACTTGCCACTTTTCTGGAGGAGCTATGTGTCTGAGGTAGAATTTGATTGCCTTTTTTGAAGAAAGATGGCATGTCCACTTTGACACCATAGGGAACAAAAATGTCTTGGACATTTAAGCCTTTATCCACCATTATTTCATCATTGTAGTCAAATCTACTAAGTATTGTACTGCGTTCTATAACTTGCCTATCAGTAGCAGAGCCGCCATAGCATGGAGACACATAACTAATGAAGCCACTAGGGGTAATTCCAATAAGGATCTTTAAGGTGTTCCTGTTTTTAAAGGAAGAGAATGTGACTTGCTGCGCAAAAGGTAGTTTAGGTTTTTTAATAGGGATTTCTGTCGCATCAAGTATAACCCGTGTTGATGGATACTTATCATGAATATCTAAAGGCATGTATGCTCTTACGCTATCTCTGTCTAACCACAAGTCCAAATTTTTCCATTGCAGCGAAATGAACCTGACCCAAGTGATAAATATATTATAGATTTGTTTGGTTGTTACTTGATACATCATAGCAATTTCTTCGAAAGGTTTATGTCTCCGTACTATCATTAAGGTACCTAATGAAAAATTGTTCGAATGCATTGAGGTTCTTTGGTGGATGTCCATAAAAATAGGTAAGATTATGAGCACATTGCCCTAAAGTGTCAAACAAAAGCATCACTTTTTCAAAATTCTCTAGGCCAGTGTAGAAGTGCACAACTTTATCATTATTTTTGTACAAGTGGATGGTAAAACCCGAGACACTACACTCATGAGTTTGTACTGACTCATCATTTGAAGTTGAGACACTACACTCATGAGTTTGTACTGACTCATCTTTTGAAGTTGAGACACTACACTCATGAGTTTGTACTGACTCATATTTTGAAGTTATCTTATCATCTCTCAATGATCCCTCCTGCACCAACTCTTCATGTTGAGAAATCTCTAACTCTTCTGCTATATCATTTAAGAGTTATCTTCTTGCATGTCATCGTTGGGATTTGCAAAGACAGAGTCTGCATCTTCTTTACTCATGTGTAAGGGATCTTCATTTAAACTACTATCCACAGCGACCAAATATTGTTGCTCTTCTACAAATAATATTGGACACACTGGAAATAAAAGAAAACATATTTGAATCTCTAGTTATATTTTTACATTTACATACAGGCACATACATTGCTTCTGGTTTCACACTAGGATACCCTGTGTTGTAGGAACCAGAAACAGCAACATCACAAACATGTAAACATCCATGCCATGAGGCTGTTTTTTCCTCCCGCCCCACCAGGACTCGAACCCGGGACGTCTCACTTGTAAAGCACAGCCCCAACTGCAAAGCTACAGAGGTCGTCAAACAACATTAAGTATACCTACCTACTTGCAATGCGGCATTTCTCAATGTTTGTCACAGTATCTTGTTCATATTCCTGTGTGCAATACGGCCGGCTAAGCAGGACAACAAGCCACAGAACAATATTACTGTGCAAAGGACTACAAGCAGTGTTCCGAGTTTACAGGCCCTGTGCAGGATATCAAATAACTGCACCTGCACGGTATCAAATATTATGTTTTTTGTGACCGTATTTCTATCCACCTTTCAGAACTATTCTGCATGCTTCGCAGTCCTGCAAGGCTCAATGCAAGACAGAATATTGAATGAATTCCTTTAGGCTATAGATAACAACTTTAATTAGGTGACTTACTTCGTGCATAGGTTTTATCAACTTTGGTTAGGTTAAGAGTTAAGCTTCCGCCCCCTTATCGACACTCTGACCCAAAGTGTGCTCCACGGAGCCCTAGGGATCCGCAAAGCCTGCGTAGGGGCTTCGCGAGAATACTGTTTCATGGCAATTCTAATAATATATAGGTTCCTATCCTTTTCATACAATAAAACGCCGTGAGCGACGTTTTAGTAGGAGCAGGCAACAGCCCGCGGGGACCACCCACGTAGCCCCCTTGCCGGTTGAGCGTAATTTTTCACAATGGCGCCCGCCACGATAAGGGTTAAGGTGAAACGAAAAAATATGGGGTTTTTTTCGAATCCATTTACTACATGAAGTCATCTGCAGATTTGATTTTTGGGTTAACGTTTATTGAGTATTTGATTAGGATTTTCAATAAAGGGAAAACGCCATTGGATGAAATTTTATCGATAGAATTTATTTACGAAAACACCTCTAAATTAGCAGCGTTTTACCTGAAATAAAACGCATATTAAATACTTACCTCACTGGAAGCTTTATTATTGAGAGAGCATATCCGTTTCCGTCAAATTTCTATCAATTTCCATACGAATTTGACTACAATTTCCGGCTCAGTGGCGACATCTGGCGGTAGCGCGCCCTTTTTTAGTTTACCCAACCGATGTCGTGCTACCTTCCGTCATTGGCTCAATAATTACACCAGGCAGAAATGAAATGAAAGCTTCCAGTGAGGTAAGTATTTAATATGCGTTTTATTTCAGGTAAAACGCTGCTATTAAATGACTTGACCGTCACTGGAAGCTTTATTATTGAGACCTGTTTGTTATCGCCTGGTGGAGCCACACTAGATTAATTCATATAAGGAAATTTCGCCAATGTGATACATGGATTAAAAACACATCATTTAACATTGTATAAATTTAATGAGTTTATATGCAATTATATACATATCGTTTCAACATATTCTAATTATTTTATGATTATCACCATTAACACTGTTTTTTTATAATCACATTATAACTAGTACAATAAATAATCAAACCAACATGAGAATCGTAATAATTACACTTTAACACTAGCATATAAAAATATTGATCTTAGCTAGAATAACATTATATGGGATTAAATAATCTTGTAATATTATTTGAATCAACATTAGTTATTACCTCACGTCTATAAAACTTTTGGAAGGTATTAACTGACCGCCAATCTCCCCGAGCTAAAATATCGTCTAATGAATGGTTATTTAGCCAACTTTTTGAAGCCACCGCAGATCGGGTGCTTCCTGGGGCTCCTTCAATGTCAGCCTCTTTAAATAGGGTTTTCACCCAACCGGCAATTACTGTTCGAGACGCGGCTCGTGCCTCGCCCCTGATTGTCGCAAATAAATTTGTTGTCTTTGCTGCCTTACGTCTTTCATTTAGTAACAATATAGTTTTTTGAATCCAGAATAAGGGATCTAAATTATGGTTATTACTATTAGACAGTAATTTCCATCCTGACTGTCTATAGTTGCTGGTATCGGTTTTTGACCCGAATTGGGGCCAAAAAATGATACTATCATCTGAGATGTTGCAATGGCTAGGATCGGTTGCAAGTAGTGTCAAGTCATGGATACGCCGTCCTGAGCAAAGCAACAACAGGATTGCGGTGTGTCGCGATGTTTGAAAGGCATTATTAACGTCTATGACGTAACTAGTCAAAAAGGACGTCAGTTTATAGTAGTGTTATGCTACTTACATGTCATTTTCCTTGCTGCTGCTGCTTGATGCTTGCTGAGCTGCATAGCTGTATATTTTGTTCACCTTTATTTCCATAGGACCCTGTAACGTTTTAAACCATAAGAATACATTAACAAATCATTTTTGCTTTGTATTTTCATACTATCAGCTCTTGTAAATCGATAGGGAAGGGGTTTACCTTTGGTGACCTTGTTTTTGGCTTTCTCCGAAACTCTGCAATCTCGGGCTTCGTGCGCGCTGGTGCGCTACCCTTTTTCCTTTCGCTGTTATGTAATTTACTTCATGGTTTTATTGTTGTTTATCGTATTACGAGCCTGAAACTAAACTTTGACATTGGTTGACGTCTTTGTTTATCTTGTTGTCATGGCAATGCCCATTCAAACTCGTTAGCGGTCTGATATGTTTGCTGCTATACTTTTACAAAAATACTTTTTCTCTCTTGGCCACTCACAAAAATTACGTTTAATTTAAATAATTTTTAGAACTCTCCAAAAAGGGTATAAAAGCGGAACATTTCTGAAATTCTGGAGTCTCACGTCAGCTTCTGAACTAGAAGTACCACTTAAAGGCCTTATCCCGGGGTCGCACTACCCCGGGATCCTGCGAGCCTTCAAACTCCCTCAAAACCTTCAAACAATCCTTCAAACAACGGGATCCTGCGAGTCTTCAAACTCCCTCAAACCTTCAAACAATCCTTCAAACAACGGGATTCTGCGAGCCGTGCCTAAACACGATTCTGCGAGCCGTTCCTACAAACGGGATCCTGCGAGCCACTCCTACCACGGGATCCTGCGAGCCGTAACTACAAATACGCCCGCTACCGTTCCACTCCTACAACGGGATCCTGCGAGCCGTAACTACAAATACGCCCGCTACCGTTCCTACAACGACGATTTCAACAACATCTACAACAACAAATACACCTGCATCCTGGTCGTCACCCCACCGGTCTACTTCTCTCCGTGTTCTCCGCTTCCTTCTTTCTATCCAGACATCTGTGTTTTATAAAACCTGTTTCACCTCATTCATCCTCATCTTCCTTTCATTTTTTTAAATTAATTCATTGTAAATAGCCCTAATAAATTGTCATTTCTAAATTTTATTCTGGTTGTTTTCTGTTAGGTTCTGGTAGGTTCTTGTCGTCACACGACATTATCCATATCCCAAATTGGTGGCTTTGATGACTTAGGGTTTTTAAGCGCAATCGACTTCAAAATATGCTTTACTAGAACATGTGAGCTAAGTTGACTGGACTGTTCAGTGTTACACAAAGTAGAAACGACCGATTTGTGTAATAAAATTGTGTTATAAGATAATTTATTAACTAGGTGTAAATCGGTCAAAAATTGAGCTAATTGCCCACCAGTAGGATTTTTAAAATCTATATTGTTGGCTCTAGACCAGGAAATCCAGCGCTTCCAAGCGACTTCATACGTTTTTATAGTGGATTTACGCCAAGAATTTTTGAGTAAACTACGCTGCTCATCATTCCACGTAGCTAACGTCTCGTTCCACCCCCACATTTCCATACTTCGAGGGTGATGTCCTCGACCCTTGGGGGTGGTAGACCCGTCGACGTGTCGATTAGGTGACGGTGTAGACGTTTCAGGGTTATTGGTGCCGCGAGTGCTCTGGCTTTGAGATCGGCACGCCAAAACACCATCTTCTATCGTGGTACTACCACTAGAAAAATACTCGTCGACTGATTCAGATGAGTCAATACTTTTTGGACTAGAAACGGCGGAGGAAACACCCATGCTAATGGGTACTTCCAGGGGGTGCTGAACGCATCGTGGTATAGGGCTTGGGGGTCTGTCAGGTCTCGTGACACATAGTTGCTCACTACGTGAGCCGTCGCTGATGCGAACAAGTCTATCATTGGGATACCCCACTTGGCAAATACTTTCTCCACACAGGCTGGTAGAAGATGCCACTCCGGGGGTCGGCGGTGGCGTGACAAGTGATTTGCTTGATTGTTGTACCTGCCTGGGAGATACTGTATGCTGAGGTGAATGCGATATTTGTCTAACAAATCCAGAATTTGATAGTTTTTCGCAGGTAAGCCACTGCAGTCTTGTTGTCGCACTGAATTAGGATCGTTCTGTGACTTAATAGGTGAACTTGTGCCTGAATAGCATATAGTATCGCTAGCATCTCTTTGTGGTTGCAACGGAGACCTTGCTCCTCTTGTGCCCAAGAGCCCGAGAGGGCTAGGTTCGTCGATCTGTGCTCCCCAAGCCAAGTCTTACGCATCCGTTGCCAGAAAATGCGTTGGATGTGGATAGTGCAACGGGGTAGATGACGGGCAATTCTGTGTCCATCAATTTAGTTCCGTTATAACTTCGGATGGTATTATGAACTGCCTCGTCGATGGGTTTGGCAATGTGTTCATGAACATCAATAGCTGTCGGTGGTTGAGCCGGCCTCGTGGGACTACAAAGCTGGAGAAGTTTAGAAGACCTACTAACCTTTATAACTCTTTTAAGGTTATTTTGCCTTGTTCGAGCACACGAGTCACTTTTTTTGTTTACGGACAGGACTTTTTCGTTTGGGAGGGCTTTTGTATTTTCCCAAGTGTTCCATAAAATTCCTAAGAAAATTATGCACTTTTGAGGACAAAGAACAGACTTTTCGAAATTGATTTCCCACCCTAGTCTTTGAAGTGTTTGTACTGTGAGATGGACATGGTCGCGGAGTACATGATAATCCTGATTTACTATCAAAAAATCGTCTAGATAAACTAAAATCCTCACATTCCACCGGTCGCGTAGTATTTGTGCTACAAAATTTGTCAGTATAGAAAATGTTTTCGGTGCTGTGCTCAGACCGAACGGGAGACAAGTCATCTCGAGGAACTCTTGATTGTATACAATTCTTAGAAAGCGTCGGTGTGATTTTGCTACATTCAAGTGAAAGTACGCCTGGGAAAAATCGACTTTGCACATCCAGTCGTTGGGTTCAAGAAAATCGGGCACGCGATGCATATTTACGAGGTGGAAGGGGAATTATGTAATTGTTTAAGGCTTTCAGATTGAATATTGGACGGGATGTCCCGTCGGGTTTCGGCACAAGAAACAGGGGGGATATGAAACTTGGAGACGTTTGAACCGTCCGTAAAATATGTTGTGCCTTCATTTTTTGTACGATTGATGTCATTTCCCCTGACACGGGTGTATGAAAGGGTCCCCGGGATAGATTTGGGCGCAAAAGTGGGGGTTTCAGGAAAAATGGTATGCGGTAACCTTTTATCAATTTGAGAATTATTTTTGGTGCTCCTAATTTCTCCCATGCATGGTGGAACTGTGCTAGTTGACCAGCTCGAAACCGTTTCGAGTCATTTTTTATATCTTTTTTGGTTTCCATTGCCCCTGGGAACGTATGCACGACCTCGGATACCTCCACGTTCAGGCCGCGAGCCTCGGTTATGAAAGGAGCCCCTACCGGTGTTACGGTAATCAGTTTGACTACTACCCGGCTGGTTTTTATGGTCATAGGCAGGGTACTGGTGTCCACCCCGCGAGGGTGGGTTATAGTTACCATAATTTTGTGTTGGCACAAATTGTTCATGACAATGTACAGTAGGGTAGTACTGAGTTCCACGCGATGGAACTATTGGTTTACGAATGCTTTGCCCCCGCGAGGGGCCGCTATTTGATTGATTGGGCTTTACTTGCTCTGTTTTAGGGGGCCAAAATGCTTTGCGAACCCCGCCTGCCTTTTCTAAGGCCTCGGTAAAAGGCTCTGATTAAAAAATACACAGTCAGGTCATAAGTTCTGTCACACAATAAAAACTTTTGAATTTAGAACGCTGGCCACAAAAAAGTTTATTAAATTCGAATTTTTCATGAAAATAAAAATGTGTACTTTTTAGAATTTTCCTCATTTTTAAATATGGAGTGGACACTTAAAGAAGACCGTGTCGCAGTTATTGCGTTGCATCGTTGCGGTTACGCGCCAATTCGGATTTTCGACTTACTGAAAAATTTGAATATAACCAAAAGATTCGTTTATTGTACCATAAAACGATACAATGAAGACTCTAGTGTAGATGACAGGTCAAGAAGTGGTCGCCCTCGCTCTGTTAGGACTCTAGCAGTGATAAAAGCTGTGAAGGCGCGAATTCAAAGAAATCCCATGCGTAAGCAGAAACTGTTGGCCCTTCAGATGGGGTTAAGCAGGACCACGGTGAAAAGGGTGTTAAATGAAGACTTAGGGCTTAAGGCATATCGAAGAAAAACAGGACATCGTTTGGACTCTCGTTTAATGGACGTGAGACTGAAGAGATGCCGCGCTTTGTTGAAGCGGTACGCGGGAAAAAAGCATCGACAAATTCTTTTTTCGGATGAAAAAATTTTCACCGTGGAAGAGAGCTACTACAAACAAAATGATAAGGTGTACGCACACAGCAGTGAAGAAGCGAGCAACCGTATTCCGCGTGTCCAACGAGGTCATTTTCCATCCTCGCTCATGGTTTGGTTGGGAGTCTCTTATTGGGGCTTAAATGAGGTACATTTTTGTGAGAAAGGCGTAAAAACAAATGCAGTTGTGTATCAAAATACAGTCCTCAAGAACCTTGTGGAACCTGTTTCTCATACCATGTTTAATAACAGGCACTGGGTATTCCAACAAGATTCTGCGCCAGCTCATAGAGCGAAAAGCACACAAGACTGGCTGGCGGCGCGTGAAATCGACTTCATCCGGCACGAAGACTGGCCCTCCTCCAGTCCAGATTTGAGTCCGTTAGATTACAAGATATGGCAACACTTGGAGGAAAAGGCCTGCTCAAAGCCTCATCCTGATTTGGAGTCACTCAAGGCATCCTTGATTAAGGCAGCCGCCGATATTGACATGGACCTCGTTCGTGCTGCGATAGATGACTGGCCGCGCAGAATAAAGGCCTGTATTCAAAACCGCGGGGGTCATTTTGAATAAACTTTATTACCATAAGAATCTATGTTTTATTAAGTTCATTTTGCCATATAAATGTTTACATAAATAATAAACATGTCTAAATTATTTCATATTGCACATGTGACAGAACTTATGACCTGACTATGTATATGTTGTTGAAGGAGGTATTCTATTTATCTTAGCCTTTACCAAAGGATCTCTTATTTGACTCGAAATTGATTCCCGACGCATTTCGATCGCATCGGCTCGGTGACCGCAAGCTAATTGCAATAGATCTGAAGTTACTTTTGCTAAGTTACCCTTCTGGAATACAAAACGTCAGGGCAGCATAGGATTTGTCAGCGTAGGACATGTGAAGCAGGGACTCATATTTTTTTACCTCCTCGTTTGTTTCTAGTTCAATGAATCCTGGAGTGTGATTATACATTTTTTGGGTGTCAGCATATCTTACTTCTGACCAAGCCTTACTGCCCAAGTGTTGAACCTCGTCAAGCATTTTGAGAAAAACATCCGGAGTTTTAGGAACAGATGGTTCCTTTAGTTTGGTTTCTATGTCAAACGTAAAGGGTAGTTCTGATATAGGATTATTTGTAACCGGCCCTGGTTCACAAGACTTTAGCCCAGGATAGGAGACAACGAATGGCTTCTTGCAGTGTTAATTTTTGCTTTAGAATACTCTCCACTAACCCCAGAGCCTATAGACACATAATCCGGATAGTCGGGTTGAACTACACCACAATATGAGCTCACGTGTTGACGAAGCTCAGCCATTTCTTTAAACAATTTCTCCATTATACGGTTAGAACGATTTTTGCGCTTACTTTTCTTGCGGCGGTGTGATCGAGCGCGGTTGTTACTGGAACCGCTGGAGCTCGACGAGCTGCTGCTCGAGGAGCTGCTGCTGCTGCCGCTGCTACTGCTGCAGCTGCGCTTCCGCTTCTTGCGACCCACTCCGCTGGGGCCAGCCACAGGCTCCGGGTTGTCACGATTAAATCGGAAACTTATACAACCTGTACGCTGGTTGAAATTGATATTTCACTTATTTTATTAACTTGTAACCGTCGCAGGGAAAGAGCCCGTGCGCAGTTGTTAACTTGTTACTTCGACGGAATCGAAAACGCCAATGACGGAAGGTAGCACGACATCGGTTGGGTAAACTAAAAAAGGGCGCGCTACCGCCAGATGTCGCCACTGAGCCGGAAATTGTAGTCAAATTCGTATGGAAATTGATAGAAATTTGACGGAAACGGATATGCTCTCTCAATAATAAAGCTTCCAGTGACGGTCAAGTCATTTAATGATTTATTTTTTCCTGTTATTCTGAAATCCTAACTAATTTAATTGTGAATCTTCGTTCAAAATGTAGATATTATCTATTCGCAAAATCTCCTTAAAAACCTTTTTAACAAAATAGCGTGGTGTTTTTAAAACAATTTTTCCCTCCCTCTCACACTGCGGGTCTTTCCGCCTGGAGTAACGGGGACCTTTGCACGGACGAGGTAGCGCCTTAACGGTTAATTTACAACTCTCCATGGGTGTTAGAGATATTCTGGTTTGTGAAAACTACTGAACATACACATCTTGCCAGCTACGTAAAAATTTGTGGTAATTTGTGTAAAATATACTTTACTTTTATCAATTCATACACCGTTTAGGGGTGACCCGAGGCAATTGCAGCTAAAATATAAAAGTTCCAACAGTTTGATCTCCTCCAGTATTATCCTATTATCAGGGGTCGAAACAGGTTCAGTGTACAAAAATACTGATTTTACTGACCAGAAATCTAAAAAAACTGACTTTTACTGACCATCTGAACACTGACTTTTACTAACCATCTGAACTAACTTAAAATAAAAGTTTCATGTGGAATTAAAAAATATATATTATTGGCCTCCACCATCCCCATAGCCAACCATCACCACCTTTTTATTATAAAAAAGTTTACAAATAGTTAAGTTTTTAATATTTGTTAATAAGCAAATGACACACATCCAATCATGCAAATAATATTACATTAGATATTATGATTTCTTGAAGAAGTTAGTAATCAAAGCATTTTTCTTTTATCTATAATTTTTTGTACGTTTTCTTCTTCTTTAATTTTCTCCTCGTAGTCTTTTCTTTCTTTAACAGCGGCATCTAGTAATATCTTGTCAAACCATGACTGGGCCCGGCTAAGAAAATTAGAAATGACTAGAAATTTGTTTTTTGTTGACACAATCTAAATGTATATTTAAAATGCTAAGTACGGGAAGACAGGGTTTTCTCTATGACCCCCAACTCCAATCATCTCCCCTTTGGTCTCCTAGTGAAAGTAAGGAAGTTTGGTCGCGGTTGTGGGTGGCGAAAATGTGAAAAAGTGTTGCAACTGATGAAATGAATGGACTTGAAAGGTGAAACCCGAGCAACGCCGGGTTTGGCTGCTAGTAGGTATACTATAAGATATATATTTCTTAAGCAAAATCTAGAATGAAGAAGGTAGGCGTAAATAGGAACGACACAGACAGGCAAAATTGTGTCAGTAAAATAATTAATAAGGTTCCAAAAATATATATGGAGCAATATATGTGTTGATCTCAAAAAACTGAAAAACTGACCATTTTTTCAAAAAACTGACTTACTGACCATGCTAAAAAAAACTGACTTTTACTGATTTTACTGACTACTTTCGACCCCTGTTCTATGCGTGATTATGTTTTATTCTCTTGCACACAATAACATGTTTATTTAAGATAATTCCCAACCTAAATACAAAAAGAAATAGTGTTATTTATAGCTATTGTGCCATATTATCCTGACCCATGTGAAAAAAGTTGCAATTGCCCCTTTTTGGGGTAAATGCAACTAGCTGCCGCAGCCGTTTTTCAAGATGATTTAAAAATACTTTATCTAGCAGATTATGGAGCCCGCATGAAGTCATTGAAATATAAACTGTAAACGCAGCAACTAAGCTATGTTTTGCGTAAAATTACTTTGTACTCTTGAAGGGGGCCAATGCAACTATTTGCCGTAACCAGTGTGGGGACACAATCAATGATAGTTTGTCGATACTCAATTTCTGGACTAAAGTGGAGCCTAGCTTTTGACTTTTAACAAACATCTCCTTGTTTCGCTTAGAAAATGAAGGGAGTTATGTCCCTACTTTTGTCAGATGTCAAATGCTAACCTTATTTTGGTTCCACTTTATATTAATCAATGTCAGTATGTTTAAATCAAAACACCAGATTTACTTTTATATTTATCTTAAACTAATAAATACTATTAATATCAACTTAGATAATATGACTAATATTACATGCGTAATGATTAAAAAGTTACCACGTACAAACTAATAAATGCACCTGGTTACGTACATGGAATATAAAAGTAGCCGCACCAATAAAGTTGTTGATTTGTCTCGATAAACAAAATCTATAATAATTATTCGAAAATTTTAGGAAAATCGGTTGAGAAATGCGACCTATAGATAAGAACAGCCGGACCTCCGGAAAGACACCCGCCGGGCACACGAAAGCAGTTTTGTCGAAGCTGAAAAACGGTTAACCTATCTAGCAAAAAAATTAATTAAATAAAAGTAACAGTACATCGACACGGAACATCACTATCTTATTACTTTTTCATGAAAAAAATAGGGCGCAATTGAAACTAACCTCAAAGTTGCAATATCCCCGGTCAGATATTAATCGGGGAAAATGTAACTAAATTCCTAACTTATTGTATATTCAACGTATCTGCAAGCAAATATACACAAAATGACTTATACGGTTTTTGTTGTGGCACTCCACTTTAAACCAGCGGCAAGAAAACACACAGAAAATAATTTTCAATATTATTACCGCGACATGGTTTCGTTCGGCAACAATAATTTGCAAAATGCGCTTTTGACAAAATGGTCAGTTTTACCATCAGTTTCATAACAGTAGCGACATCTGTATTTCCACGAGGTCTTTAATGATTCATTCACAACATGATAGATGGTGCTGTAACCAGGAGGCCACGGAGCAATCTAAATTAGTTGCATTATGTAACCTCTAGTTGCAATTGCCTAGGGTCACCTTACCTACATATTTAATTGCCTAAATGGCTTGAGGTATCCCCTAACAAAGCAATGTTCATTCGGACGAGAAACATACAACGATACACTTTACTCAATACTACCGCAACACCAAATTTGCGAAAGCCTAGGACAATCCGTTTCACCAAAACAACAACTTTTGTGAAAAAAAAATATGAAAAAAACCGGTCAAGTGCGAGTCATACTTGCGCACGAAGGGTTCCGTATCACCGTACAATGCTATGGATGGTGTGGAGTGAATAGTTTGGATCTTATATAACAAAATGTTGTTCACAGTTATTGGTACTGAGATTTTGAAATTGCCATTTAACAATTTAAACGCCAAATAAAAGCGACCTTTTCAAAAAAGGAATATTATATTACAATGATCAAGATTATTTAAATGACGGTACTGTAACTCAACACAGAACTCCATGTTATTAATAATTTTATATAACATGTAATATTTTTACTAGTCTTCACAAAATAAAAGACCCGGTGACAGCGTCCGTGTCACTAACGCAATAAGATAGAATTTAGTTTGGGCCTACAGGCTTTTTATTTTGTGAAGACTGTAGTTAAACAAATCCTATATTTAAGAGATCTAAAAATCGATCTGTGGTAGTTTCTTCGCCCGTGGTCCAATGTAGAGATGTAGGCAAAAAAGAGCTTTTGCTAATGTAAATATCAACAGTGATAAATACATTTTGGCTTGCCTTGACTTGACTTTGACTATTGAGTTCCCTTTAAATTAGTACCTATTAAAAAGGATTTCTCGGACTTGTACAGAAATTGTTTTACCACTCAGTGGTTTTACCCCTCCCCTACCCACGGGAAGAATGGAAGAATAGTGACCAGAAATCCTTTATTTTTCCTGTGTACCACTTGTCAGAAAACTTTTTATTTCAATTCAAATATTGTACACACGTCCAGTTTCTGACTTTGACGTGCTTTAGCTGAGCTTTAACACAACCTCCCGAACTTTTTTGCAACAATTAGGAATTAGATGAACTATTTTGCTTGCACCGAGACTAGTTTAAATCTAGGATTGTAGAAGTTCCAAAAGATATTAATGTAACATGCCAACGTTAAAAAAGTAGAATAAATAGGGATAGGTACTGTGATGTTATTTATTTTACCATAACCCTTATTACAAAATATTTGGGTTCGAAAAATCTTGTCCCGCAATGTACGACTAGACGGAGTATTCTGCATTTAGATCCGTACTACTGATTTTCGTATATGAATATTTTAATGGGCATACAGCCAGTTACAGAGACGATCTTTAAATTTTTACGCCCCATTAAACGCAAATCAAGGCGTGTGAACTGACAAAATTGTATGGAACCACAGACCAGTAATTCCGATCGTGACTGTTAATACTGTATATGTATGAAACAAACAGGACTTATATAGGGAATGATAACACACAAACCTTTTCCCATGCTGAGGCACAGATTGTGTGACAAAAAAAGCAATTTAAATACATTAACTTTATTATCTACAAATTACAATGTAAATCTAATCACAGGTCTATAAAATTACATAAACGTACGACATAACGTTATAATTATTCGTATTACAAATATAATTCCGCTATTCAATGTTTCAATCTAATATTAAGGTTGTTTGGTCCGATTTTCGTCCGCATAAAATGTCAAATATTTCACGTCAGGACACAAGTCTAGTCTTCATATTAAAGGATGTTTAAGAAGTCATATTCCAAACGATACAATCATTGGTATTAAATTTTATGTTAAGTAAAATACAAAAGGATACAAACAGATAAACTATTCTAAAAATCTGGAGAGCTCAATATCTAAAACCCTATAAAATTGGTCATTGGCAATAAGTGTTTAAAAAACTCACATCATAATTACACATAACCGGAGATTATCCTCTTAATAAAATCGCAGGTACCTATTTTTCAAGAGGACAACTCACGCAGTCAAATATTAAATTAAAGCCTTAATATAAATCCAAGCAATAACACGAAGCTTACACAACTCAGTCACAAAATATAAGCACCTACTTACTCTTGATTCTTTCATTATAATCTAATAATATTACCTCACGGCTTCATATTAAAGTCCTTAAAACCACATCACCGTCTCATCATTCAGAATAAGAGTCATCCGAGGGAAGCTTTACTAGTTCCTGAATAGTCTCACCCTTCAATTGGGGCAACGTGGCCACTTTTGCTAGCGCGGAGTCAGTATACTTGTTGTATACCGCCTTGTATTTCGACGAGTCGACACTCGTGACGAGGGTCGCTTGCTTCCTCATGATGGGTTCGATGTGAGCAAAGGAATATCCCGAGTAAAATATCAGGGTGGGGGTCCAGATGTCTTTGAGCTCCTTACTCGAGAGGAGGTAGAGGGAGAGGCAGATGGCGGCGGCGGCAAGCTCGGAGGGTCGGTAGTGAGCCATCGAGTAGTCAATAAGGCTGAGATCGACGAAGTATTTCGCCAGGTGATGGTTCTTCGAGGTGCCGTGCGCTGCTTTGATGAATCTGGGAAAAATGGTTTCGTTCAATTACAATGGGGAATGTCGCATTTGCTGAGCATGCATACTGTATACCTGAAGAGCTTGCATATTTAGTGTTGACATTGTATGTAACATCCTTCGACCTACCCAGAGTACCCACTACCATCCACGTGTATACGTATGTTTTCCGGCGAAATTTCGTCAAAGCTAACCAAGAGGGTTCGACAGAACAAAAAACAAAAAAACTTGAAAAAATGCGACTTTATTCTAACCTATTGATTAGCAACCATAATTTATCTATTATATGCTTTCCGAGTGCAAATGCACGAGTTACTGAAAAAACATATCCAAGTGACTAAGTTTGCGTTGATTATTCAGAAACCAGAGCCAGACCGACGATATTGATAAGTAGTTGAGAGGAGCTCTCTTGGTACGTCACCATCACCTCCAATTAATCCTAATCTTTAGAAGTGATTGGGATAGGTACCCAGTATTGTGCAGTTACAGTGGCCATCTGTGGTGTTCATCATCAGTTCCACTTTCCCGACAATATCATCAATATACTGCCCACTAAGACACACCATCAAAGCTTACGTCTTTACCAGATACTTCTCGACGCTGGGAGCAAGATTCATAACGGTATGAGTCCGAACTCGGCAGCACTGCCGCGCAGCGCTCTAGTCAAATATTGCAATCTCGGCAACTATTGCCGAGAAACCTTGAATCTATAGAGTTAAGGTACATTATTGTACGAGGACTAGAGCGCTGCGCAGCAGTGCTGCCGAGTTCGGACTCATCCTTAACAGGGGAGACTGGAATGCAAAACATACCAGTTGGGGATCTCGAGTAACGCTACCCAGAGGCAGGCAACTGTTCCAATCTATGAGAGCAAATAATCTACAAAGCTCAGCGCCCCAACCCACATCAGACCATTATCGAGTTCTGTTAACCGTCTCAACAAATATAACATTGAAAGATTACCCAATAACACTTACCAATAAACATACCGACTGGGACATGTTCCGAGAAATCCTTTCAAGATCCTAAAGATTTAAGAAGAATCCTAAAGATATCGCTCAAGACACAGCAATAGAGAGAAGAAGGGGTGGAACATGTAATCTCTACCATGCAATATGCAGCCTGGACCTGGTAGTATTAAAACTAAGACCGTATCCTTCGAAGAAAACAATCAATACCCTCTTATGATAAGAAATAAGATTATAGAGCGTAGAAGACTAAGACAACATTGGCACGCAATTCATGCACCTGAGGATAAAAGAAAACTCCTTAACAATCCAAGGAGACTATCTGACCTGCTAGACAAATTGGAAAAACAAACATTCCAAAGCCAATTTTCGCATCTGTCACCACACTCTGACCCTGGCTACTCTCTGTGGAAAACTACCAAAGCCCACAACTGACCAAAGCAACAAGTACCCCCACTAAAGCGTGAAGATGGGTAGCTGGGCCCGTAGCAACCAAGCCAAAGCAGACCTCTTTGCGGAGCACCTGGAAAAAACCTTTCAGCCCCATCCCCAAACAGAAATGTCCCTCTCAGAAGAAGAAATAGCTGAATACCTGGAAACATTTGACCAGATGTCTCAGCCCCATTCCTAAACAGAAAGTCCCTCTCAGAAGAAAAAATTGCTGAATACCTTAAAACATGTGACCAGATGTCACTATCAATTAAGCAAATATCCCCCAAAGAAGTTGCAAGACTGCTCAAAAGCTTGAATCTGAAAAAAGCCCCAGAGTATGACCTCATAACAGGCACACTCATCAAGGCCCTACCCTACAAAGCAATAATGCTAATAACAGCAATATTCAATGCCATCACCAGAACGGGACATTTCCCAGGGCAGTGGAAATTAGCACAAATAATACTCAAAGCCACACCCGGAAGAACTCCACTTGAAGTTACATCCTACAGACCAATCAGCCTTTTGCCCATCCTGTCAGTGCTTGGAAACCCTCATCCTCAGAAGACTTAAACCATTTCTAAGACATTATCCCAGACCACCAGTTCGGCTTCCGAGAGCAACACTCCACTATCATCAGACAGGTTCACAAGACCGTCATCACAATATCTCAAGCCATAGAAAATAAAAACTACTGTTCAGCGGCATTTCTGGACAAAAGCCAAGCTTTTGATGTAGTGTGGCACATAGGAATGCTCTACAAGCTCAAAAAAGTCATTCCACTGCCATTCTGTAGATGAATAAAATCCTTCCTATCTGACAGATGCTTCTGAGGTAAAATTCGAAGATGCTACCACAAAACTCTACAAGATACCCGCTGGTATTCCGCAAGGAAGTGACCTCGGTCCGGTACTCTATTTGCTTTACATGGCTGATCTACCTACTAAGCCTGACACAAGCACGGGAACATTTGCTGACGACACTGTGTCATGGAATGCTGATACTAGAAATGGCATATCAAGGCCAACACAGACAAATCAGTGCACATCACTTTTGCCCTACACAGAGAAACTTGTCCACCAGTTAAACTCAGCAACAAACAAATTGGATCATAGACTCACCTGGAGAACACACATATGGACAAAGAGAAAGTAACTTGATACAAAGATACGAGATCTGGCATGGCTGATTGGCAAGCATTCACAGCTTTCCGTTAACAGCAAAGTGGCTAAATACAAAGCTGTTATAAAACCAGTGTGGAACTATGGGATCCCCCTATGAGGAATAGCTGCAAAGTCACATATAGACATCATGGAGAGAAACAAACAAATTAAGACAAATGCTCCACATTCCCTACTACATCAGCAATGCACTCATATACAGAGACATCAACATTCCATCAGTAAGAGAAGAAATAAACAACATGCAAGGCACCTAATGGGCAACCAAGGAATAAAATTCTCAAGACTACACAGATGCAATACAATGGACCTGCTAGACAAATATAAAGGCATCCCGGATTAATAAATCCCCCTAAAAACATTCCCTGCGTAAAGCAAACAGTAGAGGAGCCTGTTGTAGCTATTGGAGAAAGATTGTCCCTGATCAAAAAGTTGATAAAAGGAAAAATATACACTACAAATTGATGCTTCTAGTTAATATGAAAAATATAAAAATCGCTATAGGTCTATCGCTATATATTATATCTGAAGAATTCCCTAGATTTTTCCAGGATCCCATCATCAGATCCTGACCTGATATCAAGAAAAATCAATTTTGCAAATTGGTCCATCCGATCAAAAATAAAACCTGACAAATTGAGGACCTCCTCATTTGAAGTGGATATCTACTCATAAATTTTCAATGAATGATGAATGGAGAAAGGAATGGGATGCTATGCCATGTTAATAAATTAAAAGTTTATAGCGGCTTATATAGGAAATAAATCCACCAAATTTAGACTTGGGTTTCATTTATTTGTGTTGAAATATTTTATATATACCTAACCAAAATAAACTGATGTAATAAAACATGGCTTACAATCAACGCAGGGAAGTCTACTGCCATTTACAGAAAACAGCATTAAAATTATTCTACCTGTTTGAGCGCTAGAGTGCCACAGACAGACACACAGACAGACGCTTCAAACTTACTCGTCGTCGAGGGTAAAAAAAGAAAGCGCACTAACCCCCTCAAGAAGTTGAGTTGAGGATTGACCTGGCCAGGCAGAAACCTCCCGCTCACACCGGAACACGTCCCGCTTGTTGTACGCGCAGTCAGTCACCAGCATCTACACACACGTATACTGGTTGACGGGCGAAGTCTCAAGCAGCAAGCCCACTCACCTCCTCAAGAAGCTGAGCGGGATCGGCCTGGCCAGGCAGAAGCCGAGCCGACTGATGACGTCCCGCTCGCACCGGAGCACCTCCCGCTTGGTGTACGCGTTGTCCGTCACGTACACGAAGTCGTCCACGTCCGGGGCGTACACCTCCTCGTACTTGCTCGCGATGAACATGGCGGTGACGCCGACCAGTTGCAGCTGGTTGCGCTGGATGTTCGGGACCGCCTGGAGTGGTGGTGTACAATCGTTTAATAGTTATTCATGGACGTAACATAATAAGATGACAATCCAAGAAATAACAGATCCACCCCACAAAAATCAACTTACAGATTCTCTGCAGACATTTTCTCACTGACCCTGACGGTTTATTTTCGGTACGATATCATCAGTCATTCGATATCGTGAGAAGTGAGTGAGTGAGTAAGCGATATTGAGGCACGCGGCGGAGCTGGAGCCGGGGAGACGGGACGGGGGGCGTATTTCCATATAAGTATTGAATTCGTCCCCTCGTCGTGACCAAATCAATACGGTTATGGAAATGCATTAATGCCCCGTGAGAGTATCCATTTCATCTCCTCGTGTTGACGAATTCAATACGGTTGTCGTCTAAATATTGCCACACCTAATAATCACCGTAACCATATTGGCCTCGTCAACAAGGAGACAAATTTATTACGCTCACGGTGCAAGTTCCTTATGCAGATTTGCTCGTCCTTAAACGTATCGATCTTGTCCCCTCCTTATTTTTCATTTTTTGAAGGAAAATGAACATTAAAAGAATGTTATGCCTTTGCAATTAAAACTTACATGTCATAGATAAGTAGCATGGGCTTTTGTCAAGTTAAAATTCATCGTTGCATTTGCATTTATCTCTTTCAAACATCTTTCTTATTACTTTCTAAATAGCTAAAACGTAGCAACGTTGGCTACTTTAACTTTGTTTACATAGTATCTTATTAATTATCGATGAAATTATTCGTGAAAATGGAGGCTTTTGAAATATTTTGGTTGACATTATAAAAGCATGTTAAAAGAAGTATATTACTTGTGACGTACTATGAAGAAACGGCGGAAAATATTTAATTTATAATATTTTTACTAAAACCGGTTATGTATGTCGCTATGTTAAGCTAACTAGAACCACCAATGATAAAAAATCATATTCTTTTATGATTCGTTTTTGCAAAAAGTGCTCCTGACATTTTCTCAATCCTGTTTATAGCATTTTTATAGGACTAATATAGCTTGATCGATGACAGCTGTAATCCCACAACACGCCTATAAAGTACCGTATTTTGCGACGGTGAAATGTATAGACAATGATCATACTTTATTGGCAAATAGTGACCTGCTACACTTATCGTACAAGACAAGTTAACGATCTCGACGTGACAATTAATATTGATGATATAATAGTGTGAGTGAAATAGATTAAAAATAACAAGGTTCGACTAATTTAAAAAACTATTAAAACAGCGATTAAAAATAGTTTTATTTTTGTTTTAAGCAAAGTCACTTGAACGAGTGGTGCCTCACAGCGAAATGCCGCCATCTTGTATTCTTGTTTGATTGCCGCTATCTTGTTCAGTACGAGTGCCAACGCCTTGTCTACGCCACGTGTTTCAATTTATTTTATTAAGTTCGTTGTCACTTGTTTGTTAAGTTTGTTCTATTTTTGGATACATAACGACAAAAAGAAAAAAGAAAACTGTTTTAAATAGTGAAAGCCGGGATTTTGTGATTCGCTTGCGCGAATACTGTGAACGCGAGATTCAAAATGGCGGATCGCTGCTGCCGTTAACAAAATTGTGCAATAGAGTTTCTAATGGTCTCAGAGTCGGACTTGCTAGTGACTCGCGTCAGCAGAGAGAAGTATCGCGAGAAATCATCTGATGCGACGTCAGAGGAAAACGAAGCGGATCGCTGCTGCCGTTAACAAAATTGTGCAATAGAGTTTCTAATGGTCTCAGAGTCGGACTTGCTAGTGACTCGCGTCAGCAGAGAGAAGTATCGCGAGAAATCATCTGATGCGACGTCAGAGGAAAACTATCGACGCCAAATAAAAAAGGAAGAAACTTGTACAGTCACAGAAATAACTACTTCAATACCTTTTGCCTCGATAGATCAAAATCACTCTAGCTCAGTCGCTTCTTCTACCCCTCATCGATTATGCTGATGTCTGCTTGGTCAGTGCTAACGAAGAATCACTGAACAAACTCGAACGACTTCAAAATCTCGGGATTCGGTTTATCTTCGGGCTATTTAATTACCACCATGTATCACAGCATCGCAAAGAGTTGAAGGGGCTTCCGATCCGTCTTCGTCGGGATTCTCACATCCTCAACTTCCTCTACAACATTTTACGCAATCCACGCTATCCAACCTTCCTACGAGAGCGTTTTCAATTTGTTTCTTCCAGCTGGCCTCGGAGGACCCACATGACCCACGACCCCACAACATAACACCGCATCCTACGAGCAGGGGTTTAGACTCCGGGCCATTCGATTGTGGAATGGAGTGCATTCTAGGTGCAGTCCTACTCTCAATATCTTTAAGTCGCGTGAAGAAGCATTTCCTATCTCGTTAGAAATATAGGTAGTATGTATTTAATTATTAGTATATATATTTAATATTTATTTATATTGAGGATGTTTTATGTGTGTAGATAGTTTATTAAGTTGTAATTATGGTTTGTTGTACACATTGGTCTACCCGTACTCAGCGATTAACCTTTCTCATCCTGACATGGTTTGCTGTAAGAGATCTCTTGATAGAGATAAGCTCGCCTTTGTACACTATTTTAATGTATATCTTGTTATTTTAATTATTTGTGTGCAATAAAGAAATTATGATAATTAATGATTTTGATGCCGCAGCGATTCAGAACCATATTTATGGTTATTACACGCGTGGTGAACTACCAACACTGAGGAAATTAGTCCCTTGAAGTCCCTTGAAGCCGCAGAATTGTTTAAAGCCAGCATCACATCCTAAGCCAATATAATCCAACATGAATTGGGTTCATTTTCAAAAAAGTGATAAAAGAAATATAATAATGGAGCGAACAGACATTGCGCTCAAACGATTGATTGATGAGATTGATTGTCTCCGCAAAGTCAAGGAGATTTCAAACTGGGAAAAAGTGGTGTTTCTGGATGAAACATGGCTAAACGCAGATCACACCATTACAAGATCTTGGACTGACGACACAGCTCAGTCAACCACAAAAGTGCCCGAAGGCAAAGATTGATCATTGCACATGCTGGTACGTCGTCCGGCTTTGTGCCTGATTGTTTATTGGCGTTCAAATCAGTGAAGATTACTGAATACCACGATGCTCAAAACTGAATTGCTACGATTGGTTGGCATACACAAACCCCGTACTCCAACATATATTGTGGATGAAATTGCAAAAGAAAAGAGCCCTGTAATTCGCCTACCACCATACTACTGCCAGTACAGTCCAAAAGAGCTGATCTGGGCTCAAGTCAAAGGTACACCTAAACGTGTTTCTCTATGTTTTTTTAACCCTTTAGATTTATATTTGTAATTTCTTTATTGTACTCACATAAAACACCCAATATTTAGATAACTTTTGATAACAAAAACATGTACAAAAACTAGCTTATATCAGTAATAAAACATCTCTTCCAACAAACCATGTAGTGTGTTATATTGTATTTCTTTGTTAAAGATTACGCAGCCAGACATAACACAACACCGCCTTTAACGGCAAATAAAATGCTGACGTTAGTGAAGAATGCATATGGCAATGTCACGCCGAAAAATTGGAGGAAAGTCGTCGATAAAACAAGAAAAAATACGGAAAAAGATTGGGAGCGTGAAGTACAATTCGACCAATGTACCCAGGAACTGATTATAAATCTACAAGACTGCTCCAGCACTTTGATGATGACGATTTGGGCTGTGAACCATTTTAACAAGAATAAAAACGTATTACAACTTCCTTGTGTTTGATTTGTTTGAAAAATTCAGTAACTTTAGTTGGAAAATCGATAATTTATATCGACCTTATCCCCAGGTCTAGTTATGTTAAAGTAACAAGCTGTCATAGATCAAGCTATGCTGGACGAGATGTAGATAATTATCATTAATCTCCTCGAGAGTCAGAGTATACGCTTATGGGAGTTTCGTTTTATTACAAAAATATACCCAAAACCGTATATTGATTTCGTCAACACGAGGAGACGAAATCGATACGCTCACGGGGTATAAATGAATTTCCATAACCATATTGATTTGGTCACGACGACGAGGGGACGAATTCAATATGGATATGGAAATACGCGGACGGGGGAGAGGCCGGCCACTCTGTACAGATTGTGTACAGAGGCCCGTGTGCGCTCGGTACAGAATTTGTACCCGAAACGAGTAGTCAGTCTGTAACCTCTCATTTAACCTTATGACCGCCACACATCACATACAAAATGTGTCACTCACACGCCATACATATTTGCTATGCTACGCAAAATACAACTTAATTCATACGAGATAAGGTAAAAATCGTGTCGGCTATAGCCGAC
This sequence comes from Argyresthia goedartella, assembly GCA_949825045.1. NCBI lineage: Eukaryota > Metazoa > Arthropoda > Insecta > Lepidoptera > Argyresthiidae > Argyresthia > Argyresthia goedartella. The sequence continues at coordinate 23,642,280 of OX463810.1, forward strand.
GTAGCTGCAGTGGATCGACTGTCAGTTGTTGGCCAGTGCCAACTGGAGCAGTCAAAAGGTTAATTACATGCGAGGACTCTGTACCGCACTGAAAACATACCGACCCGGTGAGAAAGTGGCCTTACCTACCACTTACAGAAGAACGCCAAGTTATAAATATTACCTGCAAGTAGCGGTCAATGATGCTGACAGTCAACTGGAAGGTCTCCAGTAGGAGTGAGAACTGTCGTTGCACCTCTACCAGCCAGTCCATAAGGGTTGCTCGCATCCTGCCGGTTATCACAGCCTGGAACACAGAATGTATGGCAATTACCGCATGTGCTCTTGGAAAATTTAGTTGTTGCTTCAAGAGTTTGTTTCCACTATGGGTGTGACAGGAAAAAATATTAGTAACAACTAACTCATCAAAGGATTTTTGCGGATAAAAACACAAAATTACGGGTTTGGTTCCTTGATGTTGATTTCTGCCATGTAGAGTAGCCTCAAACTCATTTTTTTTTGTAATTGTCGATATTTTCAAATATCCTTAGTACTCCTCATTGTTTTTGCCTTCTCTACATTGGACTATTTTGGGAGAAGCAGGGCACAGATTGAAATTGAGATCTAAAATATAATAAATAAAAAGATCTCTTAAAAATAGGTCGTGTTTAACTACTATTCATTCAAATCATAATTCAACAATATGCAGCAATAAATAATGGGTAGTTAAACGTATGACTATACATAGGTACAGTTTTTGTTTGGCAAAAATATTGGTTTTGCCTGACTGAAATACTGGCTTCGTCTGACAAAAAGACAATTTGATTTTGATTGATTGCGCACTAGAAATCTAAAAACAGAAACTTTAAAACATTAATTCGAGTAACATAAAATTGGGTGAAATAGTCACAATAGAAGACCGATAACCCGCCTGTGGTTCAGCGGGCTTCCCACCTCATCATCATCAACACAGAATCAGAATCAACAAGAATGAAATCCATCGCTCATTTTGTATTCACAAAATGACAACATGTTGAACCTAACACGAAAGATAAAGGGGGCTTCGCTTCGCTCATCCCCTTTATCCTTAATGATGAAGACGACGTGGCGCCCCAGTGGCACGACTTTCAGTTGTCGGCCAGTGCCAGTGCTGGCGCGGTCAAAAGGTTAACAATAACCAGCAGCTTAACTTCTCAAAATCCGAGGCTAGCTGGGACGGGTCGCGATTGTGAACCTTATGTCATAGTAATAAAATTTAAAACCTATAAAGGAAAAGTGGCTTTGTCTAACGCCGGTGGTATTCAAGAGCTTAACAAAAAAATAAAGACTTTTGTCCCGAAAATATTGAGATTAAAAAATAAAAACAATGAAGACAAAAGTCTTCATTGTTTTTATTTTGTATTGTCATATTTATTTAAATGAAATTCGTATCAAATTCTGTTTTAGAGCTACACTATAACTAAGAACCTTAGTTAAATATTACAAAATAGTATAGTTTATTTATTTTCTCCAATCACATGACAATGATAATCTTTATTATCATTGTCATGTGATTGGAGAAAATAAGTAAACAATACTGTAGCTCCAAAACAGTAAAATATTACAAAATAGTATAGTTTATTTATATTATTTATATTTCTCCAATCACATGACAATGATAATCTTTATTATCATTGTCATGTGATTGGAGAAAATAAGTAAACAATACTGTAGCTCCAAAACAGTAAAATATTACAAAATAGTATAGTTTACTTATTTTCTCCAATCACATGACAACGATAATTTTACTTATTTTCTCAAATACCATAACCGAAACACATTACTTCAAGGACATAACGTATCGCGCTAATGTATTGACAGATGGATGAACTGAAGTCCGATGGGAACTGAACCTTAACCGCCGTCAAACAAAAGGTTGTGTTAAAGTTAATGCGGAGCTAATTTTTCACGACTGTTTTAGAATTGTTGAGATGAAAAGTGGGTGAAAATCGTGAAATTGATGCATCTGGACTTCATGGAAATGGCCTACGAGTGTGATTTAGCCATAGCGCGAGCCCAATCTAAAAGAGAGAATCGGAGTGCATGACTGCAAAGTAGAGCTTTCAAGTAAGGTGAAAGGCAGTTTATCAAGCGATATTGACTGTCGAAGGAGTTAGCTCGTTGAGTTGACCCTTAATTTGCCACCAACCATTGCTTTGGATGTGGACACGAATGTTAGTAACACTATGCAAAGTACCTACTAGAAATATCTCACAGCACATTTACTTTTGTTTGGACCTGAACTATTTTTATGCCTATTCCCTGTTGCCCAAAAATAGAACTAAATGAGCGTAGTAACAGTGCTTACATTTTGTTTCACGTGCTGGTTGTTGAGCATAGCCACAGGCCCCTACCAGACGATTGGATGAGAAAGCCGGAAACACTATGTTTACCAGTCTAGTGTCTCCAAAATTGTAAAGTCACCTTAGCACTCAACAAGCCAGATATCCTAAATTTCCCTTTCAACTTTGTGATAAGAAGCAAATTAAAAGGAATTAAGTAACTATATATTTACATCATTCAATTCAATTCAATCAGCATACATTTACCTACTGCTGGGTATAGGCCTCCTCTTTACCACGCCATCTACTCCGGTCCTGAGCCTCCCGCAGCCACTACTTACCAGCCAGCGTCCATCTATCCGGTGGTCTGCCTATCTGGCCCATTCATCATACAATTCCTATTTATCAGTTTGCCTATCACAATTTATTTTAGATTATTACTTTGGTTTGGTAATAAACAAAAAAAAAGCTTACCAATATTGTGTGGCTAATAAGTTTCTCTATATATTTTAGTGCACAAAACAGTGAATACAAAAAATATACAAGGGAAAAAAATGTACAAAGGCGAGCTTATCTATAACAGGAGATTTCTCCCAGCAAACCTAGATTGGAGGTAAAAAGAAAACTACAGGTAGAGCTATGTGCACAACATTCAATATCTACCATCTTACCAATATCGACCTAATACTAAAAATAATGATATATATAAATATATAATATATAAATAGATACAAATGCATACTTATACTTAGCATTGATGAGAAAGATAGTGTTCTTTCAAACAAATTTAAAAAATGTAGGTTGACGGACTGTCTCTGATTTGATTTGAAGTTGTACTAATTATAATATAGGTATATGATGATCTCTGTGGCGCTGCGGTTGAGGCTCTGCCTACCATGCGAAAGGTGCTGGGTCCTGGGTCCTTTCTTTTTCCCCAGCTGGGGATAAAGAAAAGAAAACCCAGTCTTGTCGTCGTCGTTTCTGGTTCCCACAACCCAGGGTACCCTAGTGTGGGGCCAGTAGCAATGTATGTGCCTGTATGTAAATGTTTATTATTTTCAGATTTTTCATAAATTACAGATTGCCAGGGGTTCTGGCTTGTGTAGATGGCACTCATATGTCTATAGTTACCCCTAATGAACATGAGGAGAGATACTATAACAAAAAAGGGTGTCATTCTATGAATGTTATGATGGTAAGTCTATTGCGGAGGAGCGCAATTGTTGATAGATTAAGGACTAAAATAAATGATATTTAACAAGGTAAATTTGTTTTATTCATGTCTTGGTACTTTAGTTATCTCACTTTAATTATTCTCACATTGGAGGCCTTTGAGCAGCAATGGGATATTATCGGCTAGTAATAATAATTAAATATTATTCTAGCATCTTCTTTGTTGGGTATAAAACTGAAAAAATAAATGATGTACAAGTTACTACAAATGTTTAACATAAAACAATATACCTGATTGCATGAATTAATAATTTCATATTTATAGGAAAAGTAAACATGCTTTAGAAAACTCGTGGAGAAAATTTCATTGAAATTGTACTAAGGGCACTTTTAAAATTAAAATTTATATTAAGTAACTAGTATTTAGGGCACATTTCCTACATAACTATGTCCCAAACCGATAGTAAATTATAGAATTACCTGCTTCATCAATCTATGATTTCACAAATTCATTTGAAGGACTCCGCTATTTATTAAGAGCCCGAGCATTTTGCAGAGCAGCCTGGGAAGTCTGGGCAGCCTTTGCCCTCAGATGATCAACTTTCAATACCATCAGCTATGATTCGTCCAACATGGTTCCGCTGGCTGGAATATTAATAAATCAATTTGCTACCGTATGTGCCTATTTCATTCGAATTTGTACATTTTCCTTAAGGATATGAAAACTCATATCCTAAAATTGTTTAATTAACATCGATACTTATTTATCTAAACTTCGTACAGCACTCACGGTCAAAGTGTCAATAAGGGGGCGGAAGCCTCTCTACCAAAAGCGATGGCTTTTGGTAGAGAACAAATGCATTATATTCTGATAGAGAAAAAGTTTAAGATAAAGAGAACTGCATACCTTGATCCATTCCTTTGCAGTCCTAACTGCTCTAAAGGGGTTGAGGATGTCGGCGCACTCCTTCTACAGACAGTCTGCTGTCGCACGGAACTCTTTCTATTTTATTCAACCTAGAGCTAGATCTTGATGAACTTCCAGAAACTCCATCATCATCTCAATTTGGCGAACAGGTTGTGTTGCTCCATTTTATATGAAATACAAAGATTGGATTAGATTTGATTAAACTAAAACACAATTTCACATCCGTAATATTGGAAGGACACTTACTTATAAAGCTACATTTATAACCACTTGAATCTTTAATCTGAAATTTTTCGTTCAGCTCGTAAACACATCAAATTCCACAAATTCCCACCCAAGTGTGGTGAAAACTAGTTGTTGACAACAGAAACGCGAAATCGACGGTCGATTATACACAATCGATGCTACACCTCTAATGTTTTGATTACAACAATGGTTCAGTTAAGGTTCAGTTTCGACCAACATTGAAATTTTAGCGCGATACCGAATTTCATTGAACCAAACCAAAACCGAATAACAATTAGAACTGAACCAAAACCGAAACATAGACGTTTGTTGATTTTACAAAATAGCGCGATCGGCCCCCAGGTTACAAAGCAGGCTTCACGAAGCGAAGCTTCAGGGAGTGAAACGCAAGCTTTAGGGAGCAAAACGCAGACTACAGGATGCTGCATGTAAAAATTATGCTAATTGTCACTAATTTTACTACATGACACATAACATAGCGTCACGCCTTTTCTCATACGCGGTGGCAGAGGCACAATTATGCCTACTTTGAGCCAGTTATTCAATACTCCGTTTTGCGTAACAGGGGGCTAGCCCATCGCCGCAGCTATGGAGTAATGAAGGTTTCCTCACAATGTTTTCCACACCATTGGCACGTCCGTTTAATTTTCTTAAGATACATTAATTATCTCATTGGTAGATCATGGTCAGGAATCGAACCTGCATCTCCTATGTGAGAAGCAAGCGTGAAACCCATTAGACCACGGAGCTCTCTAATTTGACTAATTGTAGAAATTATTGTTAGATGCGTTCTGAAACGTGTATGAGTGCAACATTTAAAGCCAGAGAGGACACAGTACAATATTTAAAAAATGGTCAGGGGAACTATTCACAAAAACCAGAGACATTTCAAATATTGTTTTTGTTTTATAAAAGTACTAGTAAAAATAAGGAGTAATTCATATTCATCTAAATAGTGCCCAAATATTCAAATTATTTTATTAATGAATGCAGTCATAGTATGGACTACTCTAGTTCAAAGCAATAAAGCTGTCTGAGTCACATACCAGGCTTTGAATGAGCGCTTTCGGTAAGATTTTATGTATGTGCCGGTCGACTATGTTAGTCATATTTTCACGTAATGTTAAGATAAGTTGACGACCGTCACAGATAAGGTATATTTATATTCATCACGCACTATGTCTTATGCACGTCATTAATAACATGTACCAACCTAGTATATAAGCTAGGATTCCCTATAATAAATTAGTCTAGTATAGTCTGGTATTTGCGCGCACCTCAAGCCTTTTACTTTACTCCCGAAGATGTCGCTCTCCTTATAATTGCCTCTGGCAAAATGTAATAAAGCTAAATTACTTACCTGACATATTTTCACTGAGCACAGGTGGATGAGGTAAATGTCTTTTCAATGTAGCAGTAAAATATATAATATTTTGTATTCTTATGGATAATATAAGCCTGAGACACTGAGTTGCCCAATTTCTGGAGAACCCAATTACAAAATTATCAAGGAATAAATATGTATTATCAGCGAATTCTGTGTTGAGTAAGATTAACTCCGTGCACTTTTGTCTTGCAGCCTGTGTCTACACTATAGGGTAGTAGTAATATAGTTGACTTAGAGGGACTCAACATAGCGGTACTCGACATAAAGGAACCAAATCAAATTATGAGCCATTATGATGGTTAAAAAATAAATAAAGAATATATAATCAATGTAGATTTAATGTAGTACTATTTTAAAAACACATACCTGATTCCTCAAATGGTCATGGTCAATAGAATACTTTTCTTCTAAGTCAGTCAGGTATCTGTAGATATCCTTTATGAACATTGACATAAGGAGTGGGCTGCTGTTATCACCGGCATCAATGTCTTCAATATCATCAGGTAGCTCTAGTGCAGCTCTCTCAGCCGCTGCCTGCGTTGTTTCACACTCTGCGATTGTACTTGCAACTGTTACTTGAGACACATTAATAATCAATTTTTCAATATTCTCTGCCTGGTCCTTTATAAGCGGCTTGATGACTGCAGTTTTTTTTTCTTGATTCCTTGCTTGTTCTTTGACTGGCAGTTTGTGTGACTTCTTGGAATCTTTCTTTATGACAATTTCATTTGATTTGAAGTTGGATTGGGTTTCCTTTAGTGCCACCTGTAAAGTTTTGGATAGTATTTGTTACAAAGTATGTTGACTCAATTCAGTAGTGGGCAAGTAGATTGTTTTGATCACAATTAATTCAAAACAACATATTTATTATTTATTTATTATACACTTGCAGTTTGAAGCTGATGTGTGTATATCACAGCACTTTTTTATTTTTTATATATTCCTCCAATGAGTTTTTTAAGTGTTCACTGAATTTGCACTAATTATGGAGTATGGTGATTTGTTCCATTCGCAAACTAGGTAGGAAGTTTTTACAATGTTGTTCAGATTATGCAATTAAGCTGATTGATCACACAATAAATTTCTATGAAGTGTGATTGATCAATCAGTAGCAGTAGCAATTTTCTTAGGAGAACTGTGAAGAATTCCTGATAATTTTACTTTACTATCTTTAAATTTCTACTCAGGTTTATAGAAAATAACTCAACAAACCTTGGAGCGAGCTACAGCCCGGGTAGCAAGTGAAGCTGTGCTCTCCTCTCTCCGTAGTGGAGGCCTACATGATGGCTGAACTGGCTTGGCAGAGAGCCCGGTGTCAATCTTTGACTGCACATGGCTGTAGTTGCTGTAATAATCATACAGTTTTAATTAAGTCATATCACATTATGTAAACTGCCGTAGTCGCCAGAAGCCAAAACATTTCGTCAGTGTTGATATGCGGGCGGAAGCCCCTTCTATTAGTATAATTTTATCTAATGCACAAAACATTAACATAATCAAAGAGAAAATACATCAGGCAAGATGCTTTCAGACAGATAAGTATGCACAGCACAGGTCCAAAACTAAGCCATTGCAAGTAGCCAGTAGAATGCTACTTGGGATGCTACTTCCAAAGGGAAGTCCCGCTATTCCTATCAAAACCAGCCTCATTATTAACAAGACCATGACCTTGCTCAGACCCAGTTTCTCTAGTTGTCATTTTCATAGAAGTATCTTTCAAATTATAGTCGTTCGACTTCGACATTCGTTCTTCACCAAATAAAAGGCCCAGTGACAGCGTCCGTTTCACTGACGTTATAAGGTTGAATTTAGTTTATGCCACCGGGCTTTTGATGTTGTGAAGACTGTAGATCAGATAAATGGATAAATGGTGCCCTCTCAAACAGAGGGTAGATGCTCAAAAACTAAATGATACAACTAACCTTTTGGGATTAGCGCGATTCAAGGACGCCTTTTTCTCAAATTCAGCCGCGGCAAAGGCGACCTTCCCCGTAGATACGTTTCTCTGAACTTGAACATTACTGTTGCCTTCACCCAAGGCCCCGCGGACTGCCAACCCCTGGCGTTTCGTCGGCACTGCGGCACTGCCATTACCCTTGAGTGCGTAGATGTTCTCCTGGTCTTGGATCTGCACCTACCATGATTATATGTTTATGTAAAATAACAGCTGAAACAGCTGGAATCAACGGGCGCGTGACCAAAGAACAATATTTCCTACCGATCTGTGACGCCGTGTCACCTCCATTTCCAAAGCCGTAGTTATTATCTTTGACAATAAATAAATGCCTTTTTCGCCTGCGTGGAGAATTATTAGAATAAATCTGGCCCAAAGTTCGCGACTTTGGGCCAGATTTATTCTAATAATTCCCCACACGCAGCTCAGCGCAGCGTTGCCGTCCGAACGAAATTGCTCTCAAAATTAACGAACGGTCTTTTTTCTACATTTTGCTTTGCCCACAGACAAACAACAATATTTTTTTCCAGATAATGTATTGGTTGTCTATGTGAATCACGTTTCCGTCCCTTCCGTCCGTCCACCAACTTCGCTTTCCGTACGTTGGTACGGAAGGCGAAGTTGAACCGACCCTATCGACCCGACCGACTGATTAATTAATGTTTAGTCCTGAGCCAGGCGGCGGCGGACACTCCGCAAATTACCTACATAGTCCAAGACGATGAGGATTTTGTTGTATGGAGATTTCCGAAAAATTCCTCTGCCTCTGAAATTTGGCATCTGATAAAGTCAAGTAATACAGATTACATATGTACAATAATCCAACAAAATTTGCTACGAGTAGTTAGATATTTTTATCTAAACAGGAAAATCGCATAACTCTCTGTGAATATTTCCTCTTATTTTCTGTTTATGTACGTTTGTACTATTTAGAATAGGTATGTTTAAGAATTCAACATTTTTTTGATTATAGAGAGAACTAAAATGTACTTTTAATATTTTTTACTTCTTCTACTGAAAAATTGCTCTGTCAATTTATATTTTTTAATATGTGTTTATATCCTAAAATACATAATTTTGTTTTGTAATTCAATAGATTTTCCTTTTTAAACACCGTTTTATTATTTTTGTTTAAATACTTAGTGTGAAAATTTTCTCCGACCATTATTATGACTTTATTAGATCCAAGATTCAAGATTCATTTTTTTATTGAATATAAATATATATAAATTATACTTACTTATAACTACAAGTAAATTTTGTTTGTTTAAGATACACGATGATCGCATTTTGTACTGTCATAACCGCCAAAATTACATTAGAATTACAACGTTATGTCTTGCACGATAAGGTAGTATTTCAAAAACTTTAAAACCGATTTTGAGTACAATCTTGGTTTGAGTATACATGTACGAGTAAAGGACACTTTTTGGCGATGAATATGTTGGTAATGCTGTATCTTGGGTTTATTTCATCTAAGGATAATGTGCACAACGTACGTACAACGGCGTTTAGAAATTAAGGAATATTTTATACATTATTACTCATAGAGGAATATATACAAATTTATTGTAGGTAAGCAAAGTTCGATACTTTGTTAAGGACTTTGTATAATGTGCGAAAGAAAAGTCGATTAGTATAATAAATTAATAATAATGTTTAGAAATATACCTAATGAGTCCAGTTAGGAAAAAAAGTTTAATTCAAAGGTGACCGAACAATTTATAATACCTATATAGATTAGGTCTTAGACGAATAATGTTCTAAGGGTTAGGTACTTAGCGATTTTCTTGTAATGTTTTTTCAGCATTCTGCTTCCACTGATAAAATTTAATTATTTTGTAGAAAACTCTAACAAACATATAATACCTCTTAGTAAAATCTCTGAAACGTTTGTAATAATATGAACCTACTAAGGTCAGCGCTCATCTTGCGCCAAATGACGCCCTCACTTTGTAAAGGCCTCTGCTGCATAAGGGGCCCCGCACGCCAATTGATTTACATTGCCTAGCCGATTAGCCAAATTAATAAAATGACTTGAATACCAGCTATTTATACTATTTACCTTATTTACCTGCTACGAAATTTAGGTAGGTAAGTGAAAGCGGCGCGGAGCGTTAAAGGCGTGTTAAAATAAATACATTGATGAGTGGATGTTATTCTTACTATTTGCCGATGCGTAAATAATATTTTATTTATTTATTTGTAAACCAAATACAATCTTATAATTGCACCTGGATACATACATGGAGTATGAAAGTAGCCGCGCCGCACCAATAACTTTGTAAATAACATTTTGATATGTCAAATCCAAACTATTCACTCCACACCCTCCCTACCATTGTACGGTGGTACGGAACCCATCGTGCGTGAGTCCGACTCGAACTTAACCGGCTTTTATTTTATTTTTTTAATATTTAATTAATCCCCACTAGACAAGACAACAACTTCAAAAAATAAAACCCGAGTACCTACTAAACATTAAGGTGTACTTTGTTTTATATTATGGTAGCTAAGTTCAAATCTAGCACTAACATGGGTGTTTTGATACGTTGAAAAAATAGAGTACCAAAACGCCATTTTCGCACTATATTTGAACTGAGCTGCCATGAATGAATGAAACGAAGTACACCTTAAGAGCTTACATATGACATGCGTTATGTTACTGTTTGACAATGTTGAAAAGTGGACCAAAACTGTGGCATTGTCCTTTCCCACGTCATTTGCGGCTAGGTGAGCGCTGACCTCTACGATACTACTTCCCTTCTTGTCTGATTAGCAACTTAAAATGTATCTACAGCATAGCCAGACATTTGGAAATTGGAACCGAGTTTAACACATTCGCTGCTGTATTTTAGGGTTCCGTATCCAAAGGGTAAGATGGGACCCTATTATTAAGACTCAGCTGTCTGTCCGTCTGTCACCAGGCTGTTTCTCATGAACCGTGATAGTTAGACAGTTGAAATTCACAGATGATGTATTTCTGTTGCCTCTTTAACAACAAATAGTAAAAACCGGTCAAGTGCGAGTCTAAATCGCGCACGAAGGGTTCCGTACCACCGTTCAATGGAAGCGATGGTGTGGAGTGAATAGTTTGGATTTTACACAGCAAAATATTGTTTACAAAGTTATTGGTGCGGTTACTTTCACATTCCATGTACGTAACCAGGTGCATCCATAAGTTTGTATGCGATATTGTTGTATGGGAGCCCCCTTAAATATTTATTTTATCCTGTTTTTTAGTATTTGTTGTTATAGCGGCAACAGAAATACATAATCTGTGAAAATTTCAACTCTCTAGCTAGCTAGGTTCTTGAGATACAGCCTGGTGACAGACGGACGGACGGAAGGACGGACGGACAGCGAAGTCTTAGTAATAGGGTCCCGTTTGGAACCCTTCGGGTACGGAACCCTAAAAAACAGAATAAATTTAAATATTAAAAGGGGCATATATTATGAGTTACATTGAAGTCATATTGAGTTATATTATTCACTTTAAAAATAAATAATGAACAAACGCAAATCCTTCGTGCGCGAGTCCGACTCGCACTTGGCCAGTTTTTTATAATACATCGCGATTTTTAACCGTATGCCATGGAATGCACATCCTATGAAAAGCAAAAGTTTCTTTTTAGGTTATCTTCCAGCCAGCAGGTTAATACTGAAAGTAAATAAAAGCCCCCTTTGAATTTTATAACCAAGCAATAAGGTTGAAAATCGCAGGCCATTTTTTGTGAGGAAAGGGGTTAAAAAACGAAATGTGTTTCTTACCGTTTCTCCAGATAAGTCATTGCGACATGAAGCCATTGTTTTAGTAATCACTAAAACAATGTGTGCGGCATTTTGATTTGTCGGAATTTTGAATTTAAAATATCGTTGCCACAAATTAGACATTTTGATTGGAAATCGAATTCAATCGGCGGTGGTGTGTTTTGTTCAGGTAGTTCTGGTGATGCTGTGGTGGTCATAAATATGATCTTCCTTTTGAACGCCTTGATCATGGCATCATATATATATATGATTTTCGTCATTTTACGTGTACTGTAAGGTTTGACACCTATAAGTTGCGGGAAAAGGCCATCATTTCTTCTTCTGCTTAATTGTCGGATCTTTTCAAGTCCTTTTTGAGTCACTAACAAATCCCACTATTATAGGTTTTTTGCATAGCATACACAACTCGCCGTCGTCACCTTCCTCCATCATTTCAAAACACAAACGTTCCTTGCACAAATATCTACACCGTGTCGTACTTGGAGGCTCGAAGTACAACACGGTGTAAATATTTGTGCAAGGAACTTTTGTGAGCGAGACTGTCTGTTCAACTCTGTTGACTGTTCTGTTCTCTAACCCACGACCGGTCGTTGCTAAGCCACGCCAATGCTTGGTTGAGATTGGAAATTCTTTGGTATAAACACAGAATACTTGCCGAATTTCCATTGGATTATTGGAAAATCTGTTAAAATAATGCGACTCGTAACTAATAAAGGTATAAAAATTAACGGAGCAATTTTTCACACCAAGTATTTAAGCAAAAATAATAAAACAATGTTTAAAAAGGAAAATCTATTGGATAACTGAACGAAATTATTTATTTCAGGATATAAAAACATATAATCAAATAAAATTGACGGAGTAATTTTTCAGTAGAAGATAGAGTGAATAATATTAAAATAGTAGATTATGATACAAGTGTGGTATGTTGGTCATTACACTCGAGTCGGTTTTTAAGCCTGAGCCGAAGGCGAAGGCTTAATGGAGACGAGAAGTGTAATGACCAATGCTCACGTGTTTCATACGACGTTTTTCAACACACTTGCGAGGAAAAGTAAATAAAAGTTCACATTTATTTAAAAACTTTAATTATTGAAACAGTTATTAAAAGTACAATTATTGAAATGATATGCTACCGCCTTATGAGGCATTTGTACTGTATGTTTAATTGTATTATTAATTATTTCATTGCTTTGTTCTTGGGTAACTGTAAATGTCGGTGATAATGCAACATTCTGAAAGGAGGTAGAAGAACATTGCGCTTCATCATTAGCAAACGTATGAAATCCCAAATCATCATTGGCATATGAGGTGGAAGGACGCGGTTCAGGGCAGGACTTCTTGGATTGTGGCTCCAAATGGATTGCTTGTGTTATTTTGGCACTTATGTCGGCTTTATTTTGGATGGAGTCCTCAATATATGACTCGGCGACATTATTAGATCGCCATCCCCCATGCCGTTTTAAAGTCAATATATCGGCTCCTGAATTAGCCAGCAATGTAGCTGAAATCCGCCTAAAACTGTGTCCGGTGTAAGCGTCAGCCTGTGGTAAGCCTAAAAACTTGGCAATTTCTCTAGGCATCGATCCAAATTTGTTCACTCCGATAGGCTGACTCGTGCTTTTGCCGTTTTGAAAATTTTGGAAGAACCGGTCAGATTTTCCTTTTGTTGAACGTAAAGTTTCATATTTTTCCACTATTTCATAAAATGGTCCGTGAATAGTAAATGACCGAGGAATTTTATTTTTAGTGTTCGGAATTTTGACAAGTAGCATCTCTCCGTGATTCTCTATATCTTTTGTCGTAATGTTGTTTAATTCCTGACGCCTACAGGCACCAGTAATTCCGAATATTAATGCGACCTGAAAATAAATAAAATCATAATTAAGTTATAATAATCGTACTTAGTTCCTTTTATATCAACACTCACAATACCGCCTACAAATATTATAATAATGAATACAAAACTAAATAGTGGAACTGACCTTTGTCGCTAGATATTGATTATCCGGTGCTTCTTTAATGAACTTCTCCACTTCATTAGGTGTTAAAACCTTGGATTTTCGACTGTAAAAGCCGTCTGAACGTCTTTTCAAGAATGCAGTTAGATTGGTGTACGCTTTGATGTCAATTGCATTTTTATTCTGCACGGTACTCTTCAACATAGAATATATACACCAAAGCGAACTAGGTTTATACCTCTTCGCCAGTTCACTAAAGTAAGCCATGAACACGTTCTCTGAGAAAGAGCATGCATTTTTGCTATTTTTCCATTGAATGAAATTTGCGTAGGCTTGCATGTATTTATCTTTTGATTTTGAGGGCAAAAGACTATCACTCGCATTTTGCGCTTCAGCTATGATATCTGGCGGCGTACACTCGATAAGTAATTCTTCGTTATCTAAATTCGACACATATTTATAAATTTTGAAATTGGGTATTTATAGGTAAAAATACACCGTCAAAATATAAGCTAACAAGCAGTTTCATGAAATTCTTTAATTATTTATCACATTTTGAATTGAATTTTATATTTACGCAAATAACTACTTAGCTGTTTTCGAAACATTAATACTTCTTGCTAATATTTAAAAAGATATGTAATGAAAAGGCACTAGTGCGATAATGTAATGTAAAAGGCACGGCATGGGTAATATTCTGCATTATCAGTGTAAATACGCTGTAATAAGACCTACTTTACGAGTAGGTGTGTTGAAAAGATAATTTTAGGTAGGTATCACTGAAATCGTAAATATGTTGGTTTCTTAAACATACCTATTCTCAATAATACAAAATTAAGTACAGAAAGTATTTCAGACTGAAGAAATATTCACAGAGTACACGATTTTCATGTTTAGGTTAAAATATCTAACTTCTCGTAGCAAATTTTGTTCGATTATTGTTCATCTGTAATGTGTAGGTATTACTTGACTTTATCAGATGCCAAATTTCAAAGACGGAGGAGTTTTTCGGGTTATATATGCTCCGTTTATCGGACTACATCGGACTACTATTACACACAATTCCAAACAAGGACCGCTTTTGAAGACTAAAGCTAATTTTTTATATTGTGCCGGTCGACTATGTTAGTCATATTTCCACGTAATGTTAAGATAAGTTGACGACCGTCACAGATAAGGTATATTTAAATTCATCACGTAGTTTTGTGGTAAGTTGTATATAAGCGTATATTATTCCCTATTATAAAGTAGTCTAGTGTAGTATTTTGCGCGCATCTCAAGGCTTTTACTTTACTCCCGAAGATGTCGCTCTCCTTATAATTGCCTCCGGCAAAGTGTTGACCCGACTTCTGAACATCAGTAACTTTCGGTAATAGCAGCATGGACCCAGCCGCGAAGAAAACTCCGTGTGCTGCCACCTTAGAAGTGCAAGCAATAAGCACTTCGCCCAAGATCGCCGAGCCCCGACTTCGGTTTGCATACTATTTCAAACCACGCTGCAGAACTCCATAATCAAGACCCCACCCAAACCAAGACGACATCAAGCAAGCCATGACCGGACCAGATTTGAAAACGGACCAGAAGCCAAAAGATAAATAATTTCAACTGAAGATTTCCCGCATCGAACTCAAGAGCAATGACCCGATAGTCAGCTGACGGCTGATTTATCAAAATGGAGGTCGCACCAGCAGAAAAGAACGCGTCGGCAAATTCATTCACAGCAAGCAGCTTTTTCAAGTTCAAGACATAGGAAGCTGTTCCAGCCCCTAGAAGAGTATTGAAACATCATCGATATACCTAATTCAACGAATATTGAAATCATCCAGGAAGAACATCGCACGAAGAATAATCAAATCCATGAAGAGAGAGAGAGATATATATATATATATATATATATATATATATAAACGGTTGGTGTACAAGATGTGCCCTATGTTGCCAAATTCCAAGGTTTTTAGGCACTCAAATTTCATCAATCGACAACTTAATATTCACTCAAGAGTGAAGAGCACGCACGTACATATGACGTACGAGATCATTGACTGCCTACAGCCAAGGTTACAGATTTAATGCTGACGCTGATTCAGCACAATCATCCTTGTGTAGGTACGGTCGCAATTATAAACAAACAGTGATTACAACTTCAACGACGTGCGATGTAAATTGACTCATCGATTCCTGAAAAACATGGGCGGCTGCAGCATCAGACGACTCTCCTGCGGATTTTTCCAGTTATAGGTTAGGTTAGTTTACTAACCGCGAAGCCCCATTTTCCTAGTGTTTTTCTGTTTTCGTGTAAGATTTACCTTTAGATTCGTGTAAAAAGATTAAGTTAATGTATGCACGATTACTATCTGATTTATGTTTATTAAAATACTACTAGTTATTATAGCAGTCGATATAAGTTTGTTATAGTATCTAACTTAGTTTTTTTTTCCATTTTGTATAAGTACATTCATTAATTTTTTTCCCTAAAGGGGGGAGTATCTGTGCCGGTCGACTATGTTAGTCATATTTCCACGTAATGTTATGATAAGTTGACGACCGTCACAGATAAGGTATATTTATATTCATCACGTAGTTTTGTAGTAAGTTGTATATAAGCGTATAGTATTCCCTATAATAAAGTACTCCAGCCTCCCTCTGAGGGCGAAGCTCGGGATCTACAAGACCTATGTGAGATCCTGCCTCACCTACGCGGCTCCGGCATGGTACGCCCTGTGCTCGGAGACGAACAAACGGAGACTCCGAGCCCAAGAGAACCTCTCTCTGCGTACCATCGTCGGCGCCCCCCGCTACGTGAGGAACGCGACAATCCAGAGGGACCTAAGATGGGAAACCGTGGACCAGTTTGTCCAGAAGCTGGCGAAGGGCATGTTCGCGCGTGCGAATGCATCACATCTTCCGCACATCGCCGAACTGGCGCCGCACCACGCGCGCCCGCCCGACCGCCGCCCCGCCTGCCACGCGACCTGCGTCAAGGCAAGTATGCAGCCGGCGATCACCCACTGCATACCAGCGCCACATGAAGACCACCGCCCACAGGGGCCATCCGATGACCTGAGGCGATTCTTCGGGAAGAGGTCCGTCGACCTGAACCGACTCCCCACGCCCCAGAAGGGGTGCGTGAGACGACTTAGACTATAATAAAGTAGTCTAGTCTAGTATTTTGCGCGCATCTCAAGCCTTTTACTTTACTCCCGAAGATGTCGCTCTCCTTATAATTGCCTCGTGCAAATATATCATCGCGCTATTTTGTCGTCTTTGATAAGTGCGATGCGCTAATACCTATAATTCACACAAATTTGTGGGGCCATATTCATGTTTAAAAAAAATTAATAGACCGAGGAGTGTCGAGCCATTAACTCTCCGCACATCCCAATTGGTCTGTGGTCCTGCGTCTAAAGAATAAAAAAAATAACTGTCAAAGTTTTTGGTGGCTGCTATCATTGAAAGTGTCAAAATATTCAAAAGAATAGCCCAAAAAGTGGTATAATTACCGTACATAACTCAAGCCTTATATGCTGAAGCTCGTAAGGATCCGAACTAACCTAAGGAAACTACTGTGCAAACACGAATATCTTCAGAGGTCTGTTTTTATTTCAGTATGGTTAGAAAACTTTAGATTCCAGTGAGCCCTAATTGGATTACATTTCTTTGCAGCATTCGCCGCCATGGTGCAAAAAGGGCCTCGTCCTCTCGTCCTTTGCGGTCCCTCCGGATCGGGCAAGAGTACATTGCTGAAGCAACTGCTCAAGGAGTTCCCAGATCGTTTCGGCTTCAGTGTTTCTCACACCACACGAAACCCGCGGCCCGGTGAAAAAGACGGGGTACATTACTATTTCACGAATAAAGACAGTATGGTAGCCTCAATAGAAAGGGGCGAGTTTCTGGAAACAGCAAATTTTAGTGGAAACGTCTATGGAACCAGGTAAGTTGTATTAGGTTTTGCATTATTGCCATGTGCTTGTTTGAAGCTCTTGGCTCATCGCCAAAGTTCATTGTTCTCATTTTCAGAGTCAATGTTTACTTGGAGCTCTTCAAAATTACATATGGTATTTTTGTACTGGCGTTGATATAAACAATTGAGTATTTCCTGCTTGTGAATCAACTCTTTTATGTTAAAATGGTAATATTTTTGAATCATGCCACCCTTATTGAAGGGGGGGTACTAGAGAAACGGGGGGAGTGCTTGCCTCGCAGCCTCGGCCGCTCCGTCTCGCACAGAAGTGTGCGGTCGCCTATGCCCCTCCCTGTCTCCGGCTCATAAAAATCACTCTAAGCATAGCCACAACACTGCCTAAGAAGTAGAACAAACACCAGGGTCGTTGTAAATATCAAGAAGAACAAAAAGAAGAAGAACCAGAATGGCATCTCAGCATGGTGCGCAGTTTGGTTATTTTTCACTCACATACAATAAAATTGGCAATATGTGATAATATTGCAGCATATTAACACATAATAATATAATAATAAAAACCTTTTATTTCTGAGATTACAATTATCTTGATTGTTTAAATGATGTGTTGATTGTTTAAATTATGTCTCTGATCTCAGTGTGTCTGACAACATAGGCCTCCTCCAATTCTTCCCACTATTTGTGGTCCATAGCTACCCTTAACCAAAGTGGACCCAAGGGCATTATAATCTCACCCTCCCATCCGCTCACTTTGCGTCCGCGACTTCTTGTGCCATCTCTTGGGTACCATACAGTCACCCTTTTGCTCCATTTTTTCCTCTGGCAGTGAAGCATATGACCTCCATTTTAGTTGGTCTATTCGCAAAAGGATGTCTGTTAGTTTTGATCTGCCCCCGATGCCTATATTCTTGATTTCGTTCTTAAGTTTAATTCCCAGCATATTCCTCTCCATGGCTCTCGCATCTTGCCTTTTTAGTCTATGTTGCTTAGTAAAAGCCCAGGTCTCACATCCATATGTAATGCAGGAGAGGATACAAGTATCAAAGGTCATTTTCTTGATCATGATGCTGAGTTCTCTGCTTTTCATGATTTATTTTAAAGCCCAGTACTTTTTCAATCCTATGGCTATCCCTTTAACCTAATTCTTTTGACATTTGGTCTTCAGTTGAAATTATCTGGCCTAGGTAGACATATTCCTTTACATATTAAAATTTTTGTCCATTAACTGTTATACCCACCTCTGCTGAGTTTTTCATAATTTTTGTCATGCCCGAGTTCATTTCCAGGTCCTTCTCTGCTTCTGCCTGCTAGGCTTTGCATCATATTTTGTAGTATTTTTGGTATTCCTCCAATATGACAAGTTCATTGTTTAGTCCTGGAGTCCCCATTTCTAATTTCCTGAATACTTACTCTAACACTGCTGAGAGTAGGTCGCCTTGTCTGACTCCTCTGTTGATTGGAAATGTATCTCCTAACCACTCAGGGGATGGATAAATAGGAGGCAAAGACCGTGGGGCGCTGGCCTGCACTATTGTATACCAGTTTCGATTGTGATAAAGGGTTAGTCGTCCAATATGACGCGACCAGCTGATTCGGCGACTAGTGCTGATAAAATGCAATTTATTCAATTACAAGACGAGTCACTCGAGTTTGATCGATTGAAATCGATCCTAGGTGGACATCACTATTGCTGTAAAGCAAAACATCTATGAACACAATGAAAAAAAAAGTCGCTGTTGTGCTTTGAAGTTTTGGTTCGTTGGAGGATTGTGGGAAAGTTTCTTCTCTATAATAATCAATGAAGTAAGTACTTTATTACTGTAAATTTGGTAGAAATGTAATTTAGAGGATACATGTTTCAAATCTGTTAATTAGTTTAGGCAGAATCTGTTAAAATTGTGGTAGAAAATACTTCGTGAAAATGGTTTGTTTTTTAGGAATCTTTTCATGGCCAGTAAAGTGCCTAGAATTGTTTCTAATAGCAAGAAATGCATGTTAACTACTTTAAGATATTTATAGACATAAATAAAACCTTTCAAATTACTTTTATTTTCAGGAAAAATGAGATTTTGTCAATAATTCTGTATTCAGGTAAAATAAATTAGTGTCTGTGCCGCTGCGTGTTACAAATTGGTACGAAGTCGGCCATTAAAAATATAAAGGTGTGTTTAGGTTGTTTGACTGATCAAACGTCAAATGGTTCGGGTTTTTTGTTTATATTAACCTGTTTGCATATCAAAACTCGGCATTTTATTAATGGCTTATCAACCAGTTAGTTTATAAGAAAACCCTTGAGTTTCGAGTTGGCATGATTTGATTTTTTTTTTCCATAAACAACCTTGAAATTTCTAATCTCACCTCTATTCCGCTAACATTACAGCTTATTTTCTATTGGCACAGTTTGAGTGTTCGAGGTACCTTTCATTACCAGCCATCCCATTAATAATTTTAGATAGATTAGCTTACATTCAATTGTTCAGAATTTTGTGTACTTGTGTGATAATAATCTTTCTGTTCGGTAAAAAAATAGTGATATTTTATGAAAATTTGTGAATAGTGACGTACCTAACGAGGCGCTCGGAGACTTCAACGATTTTTAGCAAGGTAGGTATTTCCAGGTTGTCATCAAGTCAAAGAGTACAATGTTTTCCACGTTTTTCGTCAATTTTCCTTAAAACAAGTGAATAGTTTAAACGCTGTCTATCATTTTGTTTATGCTGCGCGCTGCAATGTTTGGTTGATAGCATAATTTGATAGCATATTTCTATGAAGATATTTCTATAAATTTTCTTCTGGATAGTATGTTTTTTTACCATTATTTGATTACGTAGGTTGTTACGGTTTTATATCATACAAAACCAACATATTTTATTATTCATATTCGTATACATAAATCATCTTCTGCAAGTGAACGAAATATTTACAAAACGTTTTTATTTACGTGATTTACTTATATCTTACATGTGATATTCATATAGCAATGCATGTTCATTTAACGACTATCTAATCTATTTTAAGAAACTTGTTTAAAAATTAAAAGCATTGCTTAGTTTTTTTGTAATAACTGTAACAGTGCAAAATCATATCGTATTACAAATCAATAAAGAACTTGCTTACATCATCAATAAGAAAAGAGAAAGAAGCTTTCTTTACCCATCACGTCAATTCCAATGTAAACAATTCAAAGGCGATGTAGGAAGGATTTAATAAATACGTTTATTTTAAAAATACCGCCGTTATTCCAAATAAACTGCGAGACGCGAATATTATCAACAACCATTTTCTATTACTTCCGGATACACCTGAAATCCCCGAACATTTTTTTTTTTTTATGTAGCCTCCACGGTGTCCCACTGCTGGGCAAAGGCCTCACCATTTCGAGTCCACACATCCCTATCAGTAGCTGTACTGACCCACCCTGGCTGAAACTTATCCAGGTCGTCCCTCCATCTCCTTCTGGGCCTTCCCCTACGCCGGTGTCCGTCTGTGGGCACCCATTCAGTTGCTGTTTTCGCCCATTTGTCGGGGTGCATTCTACAGACATGTCCGGCCCAGGTCCACTTGAGCTTGGCAGTCTGAACTCCTACATCCGCGATCCCAGTTTTTGAGCGCAGTGTGGTGTTTCGGATGCGATCTGTGCGTATAACACCCAGAATACTGCGCTCCATCGCTCGTTGGCACACCTTGAGTTTGGACTTCTGACGTTCGGTCAATGACCACGTTTGTGCGCCGTAGGTTAGGATGGGTAGGATGCACATGTCGACAAGTTTGCGCTTCAGGGTCAACGGAAGGTTGCCCTTCATCAGCTCCTTCATGGACCAGTAGCTCTTCCAGGCGTTCGAAACACGTCGTTCGATTTCTTTGTCCTGCCTGTTTTCGAACGACACTATCTGGCCCAAGTAGGTATACTCGTCGGTATACCTATACCCCGAACATATTAAAACTAAATTTAAAACTGGACTATTCTGCGAGGGGACGCAATTACAATTAAACGAGGTCACCGAAGCAACAATTTTAAAATATCTTAGGAGGATAAAAACAAAAGCAAGAGGCTGGGATCGTCTCGATGTAGAAATGATAGGAATGACTCTATCTCCTACCCTACCAATTATAACACATATTATAAATAAATGTATAACGACAGGAATATTCCCGCAGCCATGGAAGAAAGCTGCTGTCATTCCTTTTCCAAAGAAAACAACCATAGACAATGTTGGTGACCTAAGACCAGTGAGTATTTTGCCAGTCCTATCTAAAGTTATAGAAATGGTAGTAAAAGATCAGTGAGTGAAATATCTGGATGACATTGGAGCCATTCCCGATCGTCAATCTGGTTTCAGGAAAGGTCACAGCACCGCGACCGCCCTGCTAGATGTAACCAATAAAATACATCAAGAGATGGATGAATCCAAGGTTACCCTACTTGTGCTTTTGGACTACTCCCGTGCATTTGACTGTTTGGAGAAGGATTTAATTATTTCAAAAATACAATACTACGGTTTTACAGTAAGAACATGTGACTGGTTTGAATCATTCCTAACAAATCGTTCACAATTTGTAAAAATTGATAAGGAAGATGGGACAAGCATGGAATCTACACCAATGAGCCTCAAGAAGGGAAGTCCGCAAGGATCATATTGTCTCCAATTATTTTTAATCTTTTCACAGCAGATTCTCCAGACTGTCATAAAGAAGCGAATTATCATATGTATGCAGATGACAAACAGGTATTCATATCATGTCATCCCGATGACATAGTCGACACGGTTACGAAACTTAATCTAATCTTGGATGGGATAACGAAGTGGTCATTGGAGAATGGTCTTATACTTAACCCCGAAAAGTCACTCTATATGACTATTGGCAGTAATCAACAATTAGCAAAGATAAAGGAAATTTTAGTCACCACGTGCCCTATTGTAATAAATCAGAAACCTTTAAAATATGCGGAAGAGGCGAGGAATCTGGGCATTATATTTGATAGCAACTTACGGTTTGAAACGCACATCAATAAAAAGGTGCAGATAGCATTTGCGCGACTGAAGGTGTTATACAAGGTCAGAGATTTCCTCACAGAAGAAATCAGACGCAAAGTGATCGACGCGCTGGTCCTGTGTCATCTGGATTATGGATCTACGGTCTACGGCCAAGAAATATTTAGGAAAACCTCAAAGAAGATACAAAGAATTCAAAACGCTTGTATACGCTTTTGCTATAAAGTACCTAGAAGAACGAGAATAACTCCTATACTAAATCAAAATAAGATACTCAATATGAAAAACAGAAGAAAAATGGCATTTGCATGCCTAGTTTTCAAAATAATAAAAACACAAAGCCCTAAATATTTATTTAATGAGCTAAAGTGGAGGTCGCAGAGTAGGAGTCTGAGGTCGGGCGGGAAACTTCTGGTAGTAGCGAAATATCGCGGCGCCGCCTTCCGGGGATCGTTCCGGTATGCGGCGACGCGGTGTTGGAACAATGTGCCGCCGCCGATACAGCATGCATCCTCAATATATTCCTTCAAAAAAATTTACAAGGCTTGTCTGCACGACCAACAAAACCTGCTACAAGATACTCAATTAGATGTAACGTTTCTGTGACCACTTCACAAATTAATTTGTAAAATATCGTTATGTATGTCAGGCAAATGCGGCTATAGTTTTAAAATGTATAGGTAAGTATTTAGTTTTTTAGAACATGACAACATGTACCTATTTTTTCGGTGTCCGTGAACGTACGTTTGAATCAACAACAACATAGTTTTTTATTCATTTATTTATTTATTTATTAACATAAAAAATCTTAAGTACTAATTGACAAATTTGTGACACGAAACCTAAAAGGTTTATTTGTGTCGGTCTGGCAGTTTACATTCATTATGTAGGTAGTAAACTATTTCTTAATGCGAAAGAGACGGGAACCAACCCATGCGCGTTGAGGTGTGTGTTGTGAGAGCGAGTAGAATATATGCAGCTGTTCTTTTCCCATTGCTATTATTAAAGTTTGGTATATAAAATTTATTTTCAGTTGTTTTCCGTGTTGTTATATTTTCTTAAGCAAGTTAAAAGTTTAAGAGGGTTACTTCTACATTCTAACTTAATGTATAGCGGTACTATAGTTTTTAGTATTCTATGTTGTAGTTTATGAATTTCATTAGTTAGATATGGTGATGCTCTTCCATATGTGCTCAATCCGTAGGTTACAATTGATTCAACCATAGTCTTGTATAGTGTGAGTAACATGTGGGTGGGTAATCTGTGTTTTAGAATTTTGAATTTTAAAAGCAGAGCTCTTAACTTTAGTAAGTTAATGTATGTATAAATGTATATTATAGATCTGGTGACTATCGGTAGGAATATATATCGAATTACTGAGTATAGGGACTGGCTTAAAATCAGCGATCGCAGATCACGGTCTGCGGTCATTAGCTGTGCTGGTCACCTTTTCAACAATTGCAGATTATTACTTTTATATGTGTCAGATATGCACTTCAAAAATTTATCTATTCAATGTGTTAAAATATTACCACAACCATTTGTAATAAATTAATTACTTGCAATTATACTAACATGTGCAATGTACTTAAGCAAATGTATGTCTGTTGAATAAACGATATTTCAATTTCAATATCGCGGTATTTGCAGTTGATAATTTCTACAATTTCCGCAGCGCTTTATGAGCCAATCAACGCGCGGGGGCAGCCCTTTGCTATGCGCCAACCTGGTATCAGATTGTGACACCCATCGCTCCAGTGGCTAAAGATTCCAGTCTGATGCTACCTTTACATTCTCTGTTTTTGATGATAGTTATGTAGGTGTTTTCTACCCCCTGCCCTGGTAGACTTTGCCATATGTGCTCGTGCTTGAGGCTGGCGAAAACTTTTGAGTAGTCAATGTATGCAAGGTAAATGGGCTTGTTTACTCGTTGTATTTTTGTGTAAGCTGTTTAATTGTGTGAATGTGATCAATGGTGCTAAAGTCTTGTCTAAATCCAGTCTGCTCCACTGGTTGGTTTTCATCAAATATTATTGTTGTTCTTTCCAAGATTGTTTTTGCGAAGATCTTGCAGTTATTCAATATCCCTTCCATTGCTTTTCTCGTCAAACTCGTATTTAGGGTCTCTTGCTTTGGCGCAGATCGCGCGCTCCGCGGGTGGCGTGCCGCGCGCCCCGCGCTGTGTTCTAGCACAAAATAAAGAGCAAACAACGTACAGAAGTAATTATAAATGCTAATTACTTAAAGTTCTATCATTTTAACACGAAAACCGGTTAAATTTTACTTAAGTACTACCTTCATTGAGGAGTGCAAACGATAAGGTATGTTGGGGTAAGGCCGTACTGTTTTTCGGTTAGTTGAAGAGGTTACAGCAAATGTTTTTTCCTTCATTTCCTATATATTATTTTCAAACGTAATTAAGCTTTCGTTACATGGAAATAAATTTACTGTCAATTAATATTTTTGTAGTTTCTTTTACTTAAGCGGTTGCCAAGTTATACCTTTGTGAAGATAGGTTTGGTAATCGAAATACCAGGTAAAGACCGGACCATAGCGGGGTATGTAAGTTTGGACTACTTGCTAAAAGCGCCTGTGTGGCTTAAAACGTAACGTAACGTAAGATTTTATCCGGTTTTATCCCTGTTGTGGGTAAACCAAAGACATTTTTAAAATAACTCAGTAGTTTGGGCACAACAATCACAATATTATATTTTTAATATTGATGGTTCGATCTTCCCCCGCATAACGAAAAATGAAGAAATTATGTTTCTTAAACTTCGATTCTAGCATCCTGTGTTTCAGTGTGTCGTAGCGTAGGCTAAGACGATATAAAAACGTTTTAATAAATGAAATACGAAATAAGTACCTAGTCGGTCCTTAAGTTCTGTCACAAGGTTTTTGAGGGATAAAACTCAGCAATAAACTTTTTCTTATTCATATTATACATGATTAAAAAGCTTATTTTATACGAATCAAATTGCGATACAATACATTTTGTACGATTATCGCAATATGACAAAAAAACCTTATAACTTAAGACAATCGCGAACCCAAAACACGCCGCAACTGACAAAAAAACCACTTACCACAAATTTAATAAAAAAACAGTGTTCCAGATAACCAACAAGGTTTTTTTTATTTATTCTGAAACCTCGATTTTAGACCATGCTTAACAACTAGCATTTGATTTTCTGTTAGCTTTCAGTTCCAACTGCTTACTTTTTACGTTTTCAGAAAAACGTATAAAAATGATCTTGTGGGCAACAAGTACACTACGTAAAATGTGAATATGAAAATTAGTTTTACCCAGACTTAGTTATCTTATGCTTCAAAATGAAGGTAACGGGTTCAGGGAGGGTTCTGACTAAAATCTCACGTAAGTTTGAAAGGTTTTAAGAGTCATGGAAAAAAGATAAAGTGAATCACGTCCGTATTTTTGATTGGGTAAAAAAGTGCAAAATCTCTGAAGAAACTAGCATTTGTGAAATATGGCTTTGAGCATTTAAATCCAATAATCGTTCTAATTTATCAGTATTTAATGAGCTATCAAACCATATATAGTATTAAATATTCAACGGTTTTAAAAACACACTTGACAAAACACATGTTAACCGTACAAAAGAATACATAAATCAGAATAATCGGATTCGGGCAACATCAGTTGTCTCAACTGCCTGCCTGTTAAATAAATAATAATAATAATAAAAGTACTCTAATGGACATGCTAAGATGCCAAAAATAAAAATAAAAAGTAACAGAACGTGTAATGGCCGCCACAGGAGTGGTCAAAAATACCGTTTCCAAAATAAGAAGACAAAAAGGTTGTAAAATAAAAATCCCGACAAAGAAAAACAGCGAGGAGAAAAATATTACTGACTTTAACATAACAGCTTTGAGAAATATAATTAATTCAATATATCTTATTTTGGAAACGGTATTTTTGACCACTCCTGTCGCGGCCATTACACGTTCTGTTACTTTTTAATTTTATTTTTGGCATCTTAGCATGTCCATTAGAGTACTTTTATTATTATTATTATTTATTTAACAGGCAGGCAGTTGAGACAACTGATGTTGCCCGAATCCGATTATTCTGATTTATGTATTCTTTTGTACGGTTAACATGTGTTTTGTCAAGTGTGTTTTTAAAACCGTTGACACTGGGTGCCGGGACTACTTCTTCCGGTAGTTTGTTCCAGGTGTTCACCACTGTGTTGCTAAGGAAGTGTTTATGAGGGTTATTGTATGAAGAAGGTTAACGTTAACATGATGACCTCGAAGATTTATTTCTTTGGAAACAATCACATTCTGTTCAGAGTCCGATAAATTCATAAGTGAATTAGGTATATTACTATTGTTTTTATTACTTTGCTAAGAAAATTATTCGAGTCCTCTCTCTTTTCAAAATAATCATCTATATATAATCATCAATATATCTAATGTATATATAGATACATTGACAATTATTTCGCGAGCTCGGATATTGTCTATTATCTACTTATACTCTCCCGTAATTTATGCTTCAACATTATAATAACAGGTAATTCATTAGATAAAATAGGTTGTCCAATGTATTGACATAACAAATTATCATGTTGTTTCCTAGGTATACGAAGCCCACTGTGGGAGTATTATCTACATGCAATAATTACACGCAGTAATATCTATCCTAATTTCTCACCTTTATTCTTGTCTTGCCAAGCTAAACCTTGGAAAGAAAACCACGAAAATAAATTATGGCAAATTTGCAGACTACATAGGTACTGCGTGTTATTTAATTAAATATTTGGTTTGTGTATTAAAACACGCAGTAGTCCTCAAACATGTCACTTATGTTACCATTATTTTTTTCCTAGGATTTCTTGGCAAGGCTTAAGCAATCTCTGCAGTAGGCTAAAATGGTAACGAACGTTGGATACAGTAAAGGATGAGTAAAAAATCTCACGAGCCCTTTCAAATGTAACATGATTATAGATTCAGATTTAGATTCGTTTATTTGCATAAATGTTGTTACAGAGGTTGTTAAATTGTTATAAGCACGGCACAGCCAAATATATCGGCACGCAAAGGTATATTTACAAAAAATATTTACTAATACTGTGAACTCACAAAACACTAAAATAATACTTAGTCTAATTACATAATGTGTAACAAAATCCGATAAAAATAAATAATAACACAATGTCATTTAAAAACGAATTCAAAATAATAATGTTACGAGCGTGGGGTTCGTATTTGATAGAAAAACACGAATTAATCCACTAATTAAAACACTCACTTTATTACCCAAATTAGGCACTTACAATTCACACGAACTGTACATAAAATCCACTAAATCACACACACACTATTTCACTAATTATGCACTCACTATTCACGCGAAGAGTCGTTCTCTCCGATTATCCTTGTACTAGCACTCGATCGCAGTTAAAATGTAACTAAACTCGCGCCGGCCGTCGTCGCCTTTTATATCCCGCGGAGCCGCTCTGGACACATTGTCCACACAAATCGCGAATATTCTAGTAAGGACCAGCGTGCGGGCCGAGAACATTCGAGACCATATATGTCTCTCTCTAATGGTGCACTCTCTCTGTCACTCCCTTCTCGAATGTTCCGAGTATAGCTATCTCTTTCTAGTAGTGCTATCTCTGTCACACACTTCTCGAATGTTCCGAGTATAGCTATCTCTTTCTAGTAGTGCTATCTCTGTCACTCCTACCGGATATTTCGCCATATAACGATTTGTGCTTCAGAGGCCCATAAGGGGTCCTGAAAACGCCTGAAAACGGGTTTTCAGGTTACGGCGTCATCTGATAGAGGGTGCCCTGAAACGGACTGAAAACACGTTTCAGGCGCCTGAAAACGACGGCAACTTGGGTGAAATTTCGATCTTTAGATATGTGATAGAGTAACTTCTGAAACGGCCTGAAATGACTTTTCAGCCTGCTGAAAACGCCTCTACAGCACTGAAATTGACGTTCAAAGTTTTTGACCTAACCTACCGGCGTAACACTACCCCCTCCTAAGACATGCTCGTCCCGAGCATCATTATTTCCGTGGTATCTGGCTAGCCGGTCAACATGAACAATCTTGCTCGGACTACGAGGATTCCGCTGGATTCGATACGTGACGTCGTTTATTTTGGTGACTACCTTGTAAGGCCCTTCCCAATTCGGAGATAGTTTCGGGGACTTTCCTACTCGTCGCATAGGGTTATGTAGCCACACCAACGAACCTTCCTCAAAACCCGCTTGATAAGACTTCCGGTCATATCGGGTTTTCATCTTTATGCTAGCGTGGAGCCCGTGTTCACGTACCAGGCTGTGAACATCATCAATCCGATCCCGCAAATCACTTGCATATTCCGTGATGGTCCTTGGTGTATCGGGCGGACGTCCAGTCAGGAGATCTGCAGGCAGACGGAGTTCTCTTCCAAAATTCGCATACGATGGAGTAACCGCAGTACTTTCGTGAGTTGCGGACCTATAAGACAACAGGAAGAGGGGGATATGCCGATCCCAATCTTTTTGATGGCTCTCAACGACCTTGGCTAGATGTCTCTCCAGTGTCTGGTTAAATCTCTCAACCATTCCATCTGACTGTGGATGATACGCCGTAGTCCTCGTCTTATGAATTCCCATTATGCGACAAGTCTCCTGAAAGACCGCAGACTCGAAGTTTCTTCCTTGATCACTGTGGATTTCGAGTGGTACCCCAAACCGGCAGAATACTTCGTTCACTAACTTTTCAGCTATGGTTACCGCTTCTTGATTAGGAATGGCAAATACTTCAGGCCACTTCGTGAAGTAATCCATCACGACAAGAATGTACTTGTTTCCGGAGTCCGATGCTGGGAAAGGTCCTGCGACATCTAATGCAACCCTTTCCCAAGGAGCTCCTACGTTGTACAACTTGAGCGTTCCTCGGCTACGGGTATGCGGTCCCTTGACTGATGCACAGTTAGTGCATCGTTTACACCAATTTTCAACATCTTCTCGGCAGTGAATCCAATAAAAACGTTGCCGAATTTTCATTAGGGTCCTTTTTACTCCAAGGTGTCCACCGGATGTTCCATCGTGAAAGCTTCTCAAAACTTCTTTCACCCTTTTCTTTGGGACAACGACTTGCAGGTAAGCATCCTTCCCATTTGTTGATTCCCATTTTCTACATAGAACGCCATTATGCATAACCAAGCTATCCCATTGTGCCCAGTAGCTTTTTGTTACCGCACTCATAGGAGCTACATCACACCATCTTGGTTTAGGTGCGCCAGCATTAATCCAATCAAAAATGGGTCTCACGTCAGGGTCCTCTTGTTGCGCTTGCTGCATGATTTCATCACTCCACTCGTCGCTAACCGTATCAGTTCTTATCATTGTCCTTGTCGCCGCGGTCCCCCCTGTCCCTGCGGTCCCGCACGCCGCACTCCCGCTCGCGCCGGTCCGAGCCGAGCCCCCCGCCGCCGCTGCTGCGGGAGCTCCTCTCGTGCCTTTACGTCTGCCAACGGCTGGAGGTGCTATGTGATTCCTCAGTGAATCTCTAGTGGCGGTCGCGCGAGTGACGTCGCGAGCCGCGCTCGTGCGGTGACCGGTCACGCCTGTCCTTGCGATGCTTGCGGTCACGGTCGCCGTCTCGGTCCCGCTGGCTTCGATCCCCTCTCTCGCTCCGCTTGCTGCGATCTTCGCGCGATGGCCTGGCCCGCTCCTTGTCCTTGTCCTTGGAGCGGGGTCTCTGTCCCTCCTAGTCCTTTTCGGACAGCCTGACTGCAGGTGACCACGTTCTCCACAATGGTAGCAACGTGGCCCAAATTCGCGGCGGGAATCTACTGGCTTCGTAGTCGACACTTCTCGCATCCTGAAAGGCCTGGATGAATCCTGTCGTACAGCTTCCACCTCGAGAGCGTGGGCTACCGCATCCTTTAGGCTGCCATGATGTCCCAATCGCACGGCTGCCCTCACTTCCAGATCCCGGATCCCATCGATGAAGGCCTGCACCAGCATACTGTCCACAAAGGATGCTGACGTACGTTGATAGGCCTTCCTAACCAACTTCTCGATTTCCAGGGCCCACTGTTGTAAGGACTCGTTACGTCCTTGTGTCCTGTCTTTTAACTGAGCTCGGAACACGTGCTCCAGGTGACTGTCACCGTATCGTGCCTCCAAGGCTTCTAGAAGGCGGTCGTACGTCCGGTCGTTTCCCAGAGCCTCTAGTATGGTAAGAGCCTCGTCGCGCAGCGCCAACGTCAGTGCTGTCCTGGCTTGCTCCTTACTCCAACCATTAGCCTGGGAAACAGACTCGAACTGCAGCTTATAGGCAGTCCACGATGAGCTACCGTCAAAGGGGGGCACTTTGAACCTGCCGCCTCCGGACACCGATGCGTTGGGTACATAGGTACTTGGACCATTAGCCACTTTGATCTCAAGTTTTTGGAGACGGCTCTCACAGGTCTCAATTTTTTTATCGACATCATGGACTCGACTCTCCAGTTTTTCATCCATATCGGCCAGTTTTTCCTGGACCTCGAACAACTCTCTCTTCCATTCGGTCGTGGACTCATGTACCTCACGAAGCATTCGTGCCTGTACCTCCTGGTGATCCTTTTGTTCCCTAAGCTCATTCTGGAGGATTAGAGTCTGTTCTTCCTGTTTCCTGGCCTGTTCCTCCTGTTTCCTGGCCCGTTCCTCCTGTTTTCGCGACTGTTCCTTTAGCTCTCTCGCTTGTTCCTTTAGGAGGACGAAGATAACGTTGAGGTCTACTCCTTGTGCAGCTGGAGCAGGTGATTCCGACGTACCAGGCGTCGAGTCTCCAGACCCAGACGTTTGGCTTCGCGTCGTCACTCCTTTTGGCTCGGTTTCTCGTGGCATTAACGGCATTTTCTATCCGACTTCTGACACCAAATGTTACGAGCGTGGGGTTCGTATTTGATAGAAAAACACGAATTAATCCACTAATTAAAACACTCACTTTATTACCCAAATTAGGCACTTACAATTCACACGAACTGTACATAAAATCCACTAAATCACACACACACTATTTCACTAATTATGCACTCACTATTCACGCGAAGAGTCGTTCTCTCCGATTATCCTTGTACTAGCACTCGATCGCAGTTAAAATGTAACTAAACTCGCGCCGGCCGTCGTCGCCTTTTATATCCCGCGGAGCCGCTCTGGACACATTGTCCACACAAATCGCGAATATTCTAGTAAGGACCAGCGTGCGGGCCGAGAACATTCGAGACCATATATGTCTCTCTCTAATGGTGCACTCTCTCTGTCACTCCCTTCTCGAATGTTCCGAGTATAGCTATCTCTTTCTAGTAGTGCTATCTCTGTCACACACTTCTCGAATGTTCCGAGTATAGCTATCTCTTTCTAGTAGTGCTATCTCTGTCACTCCTACCGGATATTTCGCCATATAACGATTTGTGCTTCAGAGGCCCATAAGGGGTCCTGAAAACGCCTGAAAACGGGTTTTCAGGTTACGGCGTCATCTGATAGAGGGTGCCCTGAAACGGACTGAAAACACGTTTCAGGCGCCTGAAAACGACGGCAACTTGGGTGAAATTTCGATCTTTAGATATGTGATAGAGTAACTTCTGAAACGGCCTGAAATGACTTTTCAGCCTGCTGAAAACGCCTCTACAGCACTGAAATTGACGTTCAAAGTTTTTGGCCTAACCTACCGGCGTAACAATAATAATAATCACTAACTACAGAACACTAAAATAATAGCAAAATAATCCCAAACACAAAAAAATAATACCAAAGTCAATTGATTCAAAATAATAAAAACACTATGTCGTATAAAAGATCATTCAAAATAATAATAATAAGTTATAATAATATGACCTAGCTGATTTGCATTTGACAAACAATCCCAGAAAGAGCCAAGTAAACAATTTCGTAGAGAAGGATTGTGTTGGTTGAGCCTGAATACTTTTGTATATCTGTGTTGCCGTATAAACACTGTTTCTCCCAAATAATTCTAGGTCTTTGAGTAACTTAAACAGCTCTTAATGTTTCCTGACGAACTTGCATGTTCCGAATATGTATAAGCAAGGAAATGAGAGTATTTATGTTTTTTGAAAAATGGCTTTAAATACTCTCTCCAACACGTGCCCCATATAGCTCTAATGCATTTCTTTTGTGAAATAAATACCTTATTTATAGTGGCAGAATTTCCCCAAAGTAACGCAATATCTCAGGACTGAACATACATAACTATGGTAGACCATAACGGCAGTATCCACACTTGTAATAAGTGCGTTTCAACACAAATATGAACTTGTTTCTACAGGTGATAATTATAGAAGTTTATGTGACTGCTACATAATGGAGGGCATTAATACTCGAGAGTATTTTTAATCACTCGAGAGTTTATCTACCTCCAGACATATCATAAGCTCTCTTTGATGTGTTCAGGAACCGCATGTTTGACCGGCATTGTGGCATTGATCATTGAACTTGTTTAGCTTGTTCTATAGTACCAACTTCATAGACAAACTAGGGGCGGCACGCAGGCGGGCGTCGGCGTTCGAAATTTGAATGTCATAATATGTAGAAAAATTACACATTATGGTCATAATGTACAAATTTTCAGATAAGAAATGAGTTTTTACCAAATAGTTTAACATTATGCTGGTCTTAACGTGCGGTTTTTAGACGCAGTAAAGAGGGTTTTATGATACGTGTGTAGATAAAATGAAATATGTACCTAATGACATCGTAAAACATTATCTCTCTTTCTTTCACTCGTGATCACGTGATCACACTCGACCAATATCCTTGCTAACCGTACTACATTTTCTTCACACGGCCTACATGCCACTGGGCGATGTCGTCAAACAACAATTCGCAGAGTCAAGCCATCGTCGTCTCGATAAAGATAGCTATGGTCAATCGTATTACCCTTATAGAAGAGAGCTTAAACCGTGATCATTTCATATTATTACCCCTCAGATGTAAGCAGTAGTATCACAGAGGAAGAAAGGACCAGAGACAAAGGTTCATAAAACCACGCCGTCGTAGGTAACCTACTACAAGCATACTGCGCATGTGTGAGTGAGCACTAGCCGCTGTATCGCGTAGGCGTCGCCACTGGAGAAAACCGGTTTACTCTCTTTCGGCCAGTGCCCAAACGGAGGGCCTGCACAACCCACGTCTTATTCGTTGTCACCTACCTTATCTAATTGTTTTATGCAGAATAAACTGTTAATAGTTATTAAAGTGTTTAAGTGTACGTTTTGGACTTTCAAAATGGTGTACTGTACTGTTTTTATGAATAATAATAGAAACAGAAAAGACATTTCATATTTTAACTATCCCAAAGAGTCTACTAGGTAAGTAAATGAATACCAGACTAGGTATACCTATTTCAAATGTTAAAGTAGGTAGCACAAACCGTGTTTTTTAGTTAGATAATTGTTATTAGTATTATTACCCTACAAATATTTATGTTCCATGATGAGTAGTTGAGATTATAAGTGGGTGACCTCATGTGACGAACTTTATTAGATACCTACGTATTTCAATGGCATGCCGCCCTAAGAATAAGATAATAAAATCGCTCGGTCAACAAAAGCTCGTAACAGTTTGTTAATTTAATTTTATTCTCTTTTGCCAACCCTACTAATATAGGTATTAATTTTGCAGGCTCCTTAGAACCTTTCTCTCTGTTCCTATTTATTCCTCTGTGGTAGCATAGTATAAATAAGAAATAGTAAGTTCACTAGGCCCCTGTTCGCGGCTACGGTTGTCGCTTAGCGCCGCGGGTTGCGGTGCGGATTTGTTGCGTCGTCGCTCGTCGCTCGCTGCACGGTAAAACAAGTACCTACTTACAGGTGATCACAAAGAAAATCACTGAACAAAAAATACCCTGGTGTTATAGGACGCTACAGGTAGTTATAGTTACCTGCTGGGACTGTTACCCGAGTTTATATTAATGCAAAATTACAGCTCAATCGGTTAAAAAAAATATCTGCTTTAAATTAAGTTGCAAGATTCCACCCAACCAAACATACCTACATAGGACAACATATATTGCAAGTTAAATAAAAGCTTTTAATGTATACCTACCTATTGTAAACACAAGGTCGTATGCCAATAAGTTATTATTATTAGCGATTAGAGTTAGTGAAGTAAGTAACATTTTTATGTTTTCACCGATGCAAAACCTAAAACTAAAACCTAAAACTAACTTTAAAAACAATATATAGGTACTATTAGGTATGGATACTCACATTTCCGTGTCTTGGGGTACATTGAAAAATACTAGATCCTTATTTGTGGTATCCTTATTGAGGCAACCGTATACCGCACAATGTTTAACCATCTTGCAAAATAAGAATATCTGTGCGCGGAAATCACACTTGTTTGTAAACAAAAACAAGTTAACACGTGCCGCCCGGCCGGACGAATGACGTTGTCTCGTCGCATGCATTGCTTGCCTGTCTCGTAGTCCGCGAAGGACTCGAGTTTCGGCAATGTGTGCATGTGGCGGCGCGTGCTTATACGGAATGCAATGTAGCTGTGTGTGTGCGGCTGTTCTCGCTGATTTGTTTGAAGTGAACCTGGCGTGGTGGTAGTATTAAGAATAGCTAATTATTATTAAACATTAATTTCTGTCATTCCAGTAAGCGAGCAGTGGAGGATGTTCGTCGCGCCGGCAAGATCTGCGTCCTGGACATTGAGATTGAGGGTGTAAAGCAGGTCAAGAAGACAGATCTGGATCCACTGCTGGTCTTTGTAATGCCGCCTTCGATGGAGGAGCTGGAGAGGCGCCTCCGGGAACGCAACACAGAGAACGAAGAAGCTCTACAGAAGAGACTGCAGACTGCTCGCAGAGAAATTCAGTATGGTAAGTATTTTATCCTTTCGTCTAACCACGAAACTGGCACCGGCGGGCTTATTACCTAAAATTCAGCTATCAGCAAATATTGCACAGTGATCGCGCAGTCATCGCACAGTCGCGGTTGCAATGTGTCAAACCAAATAAGTATTATTTAAAGCAGTGTCTCCAACTCTATTTGTCAAAATTACGGTGTTGCTAGTCTAAAAATACGGTATAGGGCGGAAAATTACGGGAGATAATAAATAAAAAATACGGTAAATTTACGGTAACTTTATTAAACAATTAAACATTAAATTTCGGGTGTTTCAGCCTTTTTGTACATCGAAAAATTAATGCTTTTAATCATTTTATCAGTAGGATGGAAATCTACGCAGTTTTTGGCCGTTCTCTTAATAAGTTGCTGCGTAAACAGATTCCCTGCAATAGATTTTGTGGACAATTGGTTCCTTTTTTTGTCTTTAGGTCTGCAATGTGGCTGAAAATGCTTGCAACAATTTGACAATTGGTGGTTGAATAGATGTACTCTTTACCTTACTTTGATGCTTTGAACCTGCGTTATGACGTTTCAGCACACTTATATCAGCTTGCATGG
Source organism: Argyresthia goedartella (assembly GCA_949825045.1). Taxonomy (NCBI): domain Eukaryota; kingdom Metazoa; phylum Arthropoda; class Insecta; order Lepidoptera; family Argyresthiidae; genus Argyresthia; species Argyresthia goedartella. The sequence continues at coordinate 23,678,360 of OX463810.1, forward strand.
TGGTATCACAGAGCGAACACTTTGCTATATATGGGTTTTTTGGGTATTCGCGAAGCCACGAAGAAAAGTCTTTATTTTTCAGCCACTCTGATCGAAATTTTAGTTTGTACGACCTATTTTTAGCGCTCTTACAACTGGAAGTTCCAGCGTCGCTCTCGTCACTTGTTTCAGACTCAGATGTCATTTTTTATAATTATAATTGCGATCTATGATCTGACGCAGCAAACTAATGTGAAAAATTGCGAACAGAACAGAAATTAAAGTTGACAAAACGCAGAGGCATGGCTAATTTCTACTGAAGTACTATGTTCAATAACTTCGTAATTTGGTCGCATAAGTTTCGTCTACTTGTCTATGCACACAAGTTGATTGTGCGGGGAATACCCCAGGGAACGATAGTGTTGGCATTTTAAAACATTGTTTTGAAATTAAAATAGACTGTGTTGTGTATGGTTGGGTACCAAATTTTAAGGCGCTACTCATAAAGACGAAATTACGGTAGAATTGAACATGTCTACGGTAGGTGGTAGATGTGTTCAAATTACGGTAGGTTTACCGTAATTACGGCGTGGTTGGAGACACTGATTTAAAGCGATCGTTCGCAACCGTTTGCTTTCTGCTAGTTGCAACCAGTGTTGCCACCCCCGTATTTGATTTTCCCTTAACTTCTCGTGAAATTGCCCTAAATTAGTCAATTTTCAAAATATATTCCCCCAAACATTTATGTCAAAGAACAAAACACAAATTAAAGTGAACTTTTAGGTACACTATGAACTATTGAGTACAATTAAGATATAATTTGTAATTGATATTATCTATAGCCAGTGTGTAAATCGTAATTCTACGCGTATCTGATAAATTGCACTTTATCGTGGTTAAGGTTGTACCACAGTATCTAATTATTTTTTTACCCTAAAAATCCCCTAAATCTTAGAAAAATACCCTAAGGTGGGGATACTGCTTGTAACATCAATTCACTTTTTAGTTTTGTGATTGCTCGCTAGAGGCAGCACCGTTGACAGTTTGCTGGCAAAGAGTTTCGTTTATCTGAGGTTTGCTACACTCCGCCATTGAGACTATTGACAGCAGAAACTCCACAATTATTTTCGATTGCTTTCTGTTTGCAAGATACCTACGTAATATCCCCGCGGGGTGGAACAATGGGATCAGCAATAGACAGTTTTCTGTTGGGAATGTTGACTTAGATGAAGTAATTAAGATTTTAAAGTACCCCCGACACAATATTGAGAGCTCCCACACAGAATGTATCACAGTATCAACTGATGATGATGGATGATGATGAAACATCGAATTTACTCTTGTGGAATATAGGGGTGTTTTGTGACAAAGAAACCAGTAGAAGTGTAATGTAATTCAAAATGTTACCATTCCAGGTCAAGAGGAAGGCAACTTTCATATAACTATCCTGAATGACAACTTCGACAAAGCCTACACTGACCTTCGAGAGTTTATTACGCAAAACTTTGAAGACCCTAAACAAGGTAATGAAATAACTCATGTACTTATGCATTTCAAAAGTGAGCATGGTTTATCTGCAGAGGATAAGAGCCTTTGCACTCGGCGGATTATGGACGCGCGATCTTCCACGCGTATTCGCGTATCCTCTTCGCGTTTATAATCCGCCATATGCCAAGGCACTGTCATATCACATATATAAAACATGTATTTTGCTACTGTGACTTTATATTCTTCATGAAGGACTGTAAATCAGGAATCAGATATTATCTAAACCAAATGCAGACCTTTATTGTCGGTGGTGTCTCACCCATTCCGCATGGATTTCCTGCCTACGTTTATGAGCCATTCAAATACAGGAAGGGACTGGCAATGGCGCAATGCATACATTAGTTAGAGCGAGACGGCATAAAGACGCGGCGGCAGACGACGACGGTATAAAACTGAGAGAGATGGAAATAGTAGCGCCGCCATTGCCAGTCACTTTCTTTAATGAATGAGAGTTGTACTCACTTGCGGAGAATTGCATTTTGTTAACAATACCTTCCCTTAAATAAAAAACCATTACAGAAAATGGCGACATGTGTAAGAATGTTTTTGTTTTCTAAAATTACAGAGGGACCATCCAACAACGCTGACAAGTGAATATGGTGCATGTTGCTCTTGTGTTGACCCACTCCTACAGAATGGGATTTATTAATACAGTTGTAAAGTTGCCTGCTCTTTTCAAAGAACGGCGGCACGACAAAGGAATCTGCCGCCAGAGTAATAAAAATAACTTACCTTATTTATTACTCTGGCGGTGGCGGCAAAGGGGATCTATTTTCGAATCACTCGCCTCGGAAGCGAGCGCTCTCCAAGCGACACGATTGGTGGAGCTTAGCTAAGTCGAGTGATATGAAACAATCGAGCGCTCGTCACGACGCGAGTGATTCAAAAATAGAGTTCCAGGCACGTGGAAAAGCGGCGCGTTCAAAGGTGACGCTAACTAAATGAATAAACTATACCTGGAGTCACAAACCGGTATTTGACAAGGTATACAATAAATATTTAAAAAAATATCTGAATAAGAAGCAATTCAGTACAAAAAACCTTGCCAATATCAGAATTCGGTATGTAAATATTTTCAAGGACATCAAACTGAGATAACTGTTTCTAGAGAAACGTATTCTTAAATAAATCGCCATTAAAGTTCTTTCAGGATTACTGAAATATCCGTAAAAATAGAGCCCTTCATCTGTGCTCTACAGCGTCTTAGATGAACCAAACTGGCTCAAATTTTCTTCGCCAACTGGCTCAAATTTTCTTCGCCATTAAGTTGGCTGTCCTGTTAAACTGTCAAATGTCAATAGTTTTATCGTCTGTCAATGTCAGTCAAAACCTAAACAAATATTGATCTTATAGTTTTTTTGTTTTGTAAAGTGGTGAGATCTCAGATTATAATAGTCTTAGTGAAATCCTATGATTAGAACTCATGCCTAGTGTAACAAATGGGTTCAAGGTTCTCTCAGGCAGAAGAATAAGCCACCTAAAAACTAAAATTTCGGTAGCATCGTGAGTTTTCTATAGTTTCACAATTGATATTTTTTGGGACCTGTGCTACATATACGTTAAAACCGTAAAACAATGTAATTATTCCATTATTTTGTAGTGCAAGTTATTTTTGGGCGTTTGTTGCTCAATTTTCTGATTTCCTTTTGATGTTCTCGTTCAGAAATAACCAGCCGCAAATAACCAATCAAAAATTTTGATCAACCGACTTCACGAGGGGTGGTTTAAAAAAGTATTTAGACGTCTATTACTCGAAAAATTCGTATTAGTTTCATATATTTAGGATCGTCCATTGTCTATTTGTACCAGTACTGTTTTAAAAACTAAATTTTGTATATAAAAAGACATCTTTGGACTATGACGTCACAAATCTGTATTTCATAAAACTCATCAAGTTTTGAAGGGTTCATAAAAACTAAGTAATAATTAAGACAAACAAGTATAAAAATCATCTCAGGCGTTGAAGCCTTATTAAACAAAAGGGTTCATGGATATCAGAATTGTAAATTTTCATCGGATATATTTCATAAACATAATTTTGTGTACAATATCCCAACTTTTGACAACATTGTTCTGTGATGTTCATATGACGATTCAATTTTTCCATATAACTGACGAAAAAATTCTGGCCCCACACTAGGATACCCTCTATCGGGGGAACTAGACACGGCTTTTTTTTCTTTATTCCCAGCCGAGGATCGAACCCGGATTTAAAATTTGTCCATATAATTGACGAAAAAAAAATGTTTTGACAGTTCTTAAAAAGTATAACCTTTACAAGTAATAACCTTGTCAAGTAGCCAATGGCGCTGGCTTTTTTCAACATCCAACAGATGTCGTTGTAGATAACCACAAACATTTGCATACAAGCACAATCGCTTCAGGCCCCACACTAGGATACCCTCAATCGGGGGAACTAGATACGGCTTTTTTTTCTTTCTCCCCAGCCGAGGATCGAACCCGGGACCTCTCCCATGGTAGGCAGAGCCACAACCGCAGTGCCTTAGAGGTCGTAATATATTTTCCTTTGATGCACGATGGATGAATATGGTAAATATGGGTAGGGGCCACCCTTACCAAATGAAAATGTTTGGTAATATTTTACCTAGTGTCCCTAGCGAGATAATAGGAAGAATACTCCGGGAGTCTATACTTGGCCAACTTTAAAAACTTTAGGGACATTTTACCCTCCGAAAAGGAACGGTGATATCATAGGAAAGTGAGGTACAGAGATATATATGTCACCGTAAGATTGTCAATACCGTTAGTTGATAAACTAACGTCTTTATTCGTTAGTTGGTCAACTATTGACAGATAGTGAACTGTAGCTTACTGCTTACTATATGACGCGTTAGTTGATAAACTAACGGTTAAAACTGTTAAATAGTAAACTGGTTTAAACTTGAATTGCAAACGAAATACCAGGGCAAACGCTGCGGTAGTCATGGTTGTTTATCTATCTAAGTATACCCAAGATACAGGAATCCTAGTTTGGGGCTTGATCTATGTGTGTAAATAGTGTCCAAGGTATTATTATTATTATTGGTTTACTATCTGTCGATAGTTGATCAACTAACGCGTTAGTTTATCAACTAACGGATTTGACTATCTTACGGTGACATATTTATCGCATAGCTCTGTCTCTTACTTTCCTAAGATATCTCCATTCCTTTTCGGTGAGTAAAAAGCCCCCAAAGTTCAAAAAAAATGCCTGATTACCTATGTACGCTCGGAGTATAAAGAATATTTGTTTCCTTACTTCCAATTGAGTCGCTAACGTGACTCTAGGTTAAATATTACCTGCCAGACTTTGTGTTGTTTGCTTAGGTGTCGTCTACGCATATTTACCACACTCGTCATGCGCCGAAGAAAAAAAGATGGGGCCATACAACACCATGTTGGGTTTTAAAAAAAGACTCGACAGATAGTTTCCCATTGGACAGTGTCTAGGACAAAAAAACGGTCAAGTGCGAGTCGGACTCGCACACCAACACACTTGTAGAGACCTATTACCTATGTATGTCATGGTATATAGAAAAAAAATACAGTTTTCGGATTTTACCATTTATTTGTGCTAAGACTGTTTTTTGCCAAATACCATGACTCTAGGTCAACATAAGGTTCTGATTGCCTCGCGAGTATCAAGGAAATTAAGCAAAATTGTGACATAAACGGCGATATTTTTTGATCGCCTTGACATATTTGTTTGATTTTTTCACAACTTCACCACCAAGACCTGAGCAATTGATATTAGTTTCAACTTGATACCTCCACGCGTTCCTGAGAAATAGGGTATACAGACATTACTTCAGTATACCCTAGTAGGGTAGGCAGACAGACATTTACAGTTAGTGGATGTTTCCTTTTACCTGTGCTCTAAGACCTTGCTTTTTGCTATAATTCATGTCCTTCAGGGGCAACTCGGCCCACACGCCACTCAGCCCGCGGGCTCAGTTGACCAGTTGATTGGATTTGGCCGACTTATGTAACATTAAGGCGAAATATGTTCAGGAAAGTACAGGAAGGCAGTGAGAAGGGGCTTGGAATTTTCTACTTCATTACACGAAAACTATGGTAATGGATATGTATTACTTAAAAAATCTGACAAACATAACAAAAATAATTCATCTTAATTCAAATAAAATAATAACTCCTTCGTGAGTTCGTGTATTAGTCAACGAACAACACGTTACATATGAATCTAGAATCTTAAATTTTCGATACATAACGCTAAACTTTTTCTATTGTTTTCTAGACCCATTAATATTTCATTAATTTTGTCATTAACATCGATTACTTCATTTTTTCTTTTACTAAATTTATTTTCTCTTAATTTGTTTACATCTGATGTTCACATTATCCGTTGTAACACTACCAGAAGTTTTAAAATATCAGGTTTGGGTTTCAAAAGCTTGTTTACTTTGGCATGCCAGCCTCAACTGCATTATAGTACGGTTAAATTGTCCGTAGCATGTCCACCGACCAAAGTAAATGGATTTTTGATTCATCCAATTTTGTTTTAGGACCTTCTTCCACAGCGTACAGCCAAGCATTTAATAACTGCTCTAATGGCAAATGTACCAAGGCTGATAAACGCCTAATATGAACCTTGCCTAGTTTTGTTTTGCTTAGACCACAAACCTTTGCCTTGTTCCACAGGCATTTAGTATAATGGTAAAAACATTCTTGTATTTGAATACCCTGGCAAGTATTAATGAAAGCCGATATCAGAGCCTTTTCGAAATCCCCTTTAACGCTTGTTGGATTCCAATCTGGAACTTAGCTTTTTATTAATTGAAACATAATCTCATACGTTTCTTTACGCTTGTTGGGTAATAACGCATACAACACTGGCACAACTTTGATATTTTCTCGATCACTTCCGAGATCAGCGTATATTGTTACCTGTTGGTAAAAGTTTCTTTGGCACGACTTGAATGTGCCATCAATATAAAATTCTTAGCATTGCGGTAATAAATTCCGGAGTTCATCACATGAAAATATCAATATTATTGTGCTATTGTATGTGTAGTCAGCGAACCATAAATGCGAAAATCTTGGTGGTATGACAACGTCAACGGCTTGTTAAAAGTGCAGTTTTTTATCCCTAAAGATTTGTATCGTTTACGATATAATTACGATATAATTTTTTCTTTATATTTTCAAAACTAGATATTTTCTTGTCCAAGCCTGCGTCTTTAATTTTATCGTTAATGTTGTCATATACTTATGTGTGAGATGGGCGTAGTTATGTCTTCGACGACTTGTTTGTCCAGGCTGTCCATATGTTTATTAATCTCGTTATCAGGAAAATTAGGATCGTGGTTGTGTCCTGTCTCGTGAACAACGACTGAGTTATCACCGACCGTTTTGATGACAGCGTAACACTTGCATTTTACGCATCTCCATAAAGTTGATTCATCCTTGATTTTCCTCTTGATGCGGTATCGGTGACCCGACTTTATCATTACACGCCTTCCACGTTGCGACGTTATTAAATCAATGGCATCTCTAACTGGAAGACGCGGATGCACTTGGTTTGTACGGATATGGGTACATTTTCGCTGTTCAAAATTAATTTAAATGTTAAATTACTCATTTGATTATAAAAGATGAACAAGAATTCAATGATTGAATGTCATATCAAAGGCGGGACGGTAGTGATTATATTCTCTTTGACGGGACGGACGGGACATGGACGTTGACAACGTCAAGTCAGTTTATTGTTCCAAAGACAATATTAATCAGATGAAAAAAAAAACCTCTTCTGAGATAAAACCTTTAGCTTAAAACAAAATGGGCTGAGTCGATCCTGGCGATAGACTGTGATCGATTGAGCCCGCGAGCTGAGTTCCCTATAACGATAGACTGAAATTGAGCCCGCGGCGCGGGCTGAGTTGACCTAGTTGCCCGAGTCGCCCCCAATATAAACAGTATTGGTCAACTGAGCCCGCGGGCTGAGCGGTGTGAGGGCCGAGTTGCCCCCGAAGAGAATTCATGATCCAAGGTCAACCGGAATTACACTATAGGTTTTGATTCCCTTGCGGGTATCAAACCAAATTCGGCAAATGCAGCAAATTTGGGTCATAAACGGTCATATTTTTTTGATTGCGTGGGCCTAGTAGGATGAATATTTCATAGTTTTAAGGGTCCACAGACATATGAGTATCTAACCATATATTAGTTATTTAGATATGTACTAGGTAAATTAGGTAAATTATATTGTTTGTACACATGGTCTACCCCTGCTCAGCAATCGACCTTTCCCATCCTAATTTGGTTTGCTGGAAGAGATCTCTTATTAGAGATAAGCTCGCCTTTGTACACAATTTTTATGAGTCTTCTTGTCTATATATTAGTTGTGTGCACTAAAGAAATTATGAATTATGAGTAATTGATATCAATTCCAATGTGATACCTACACGCGTTGCTGAGAACAAGGGTTGTAACATAATGTCCGACAGACGGACAACAAAGTGATTCTATAAGGGTTCCATTTTCTATTTAAGATACCGGACCCCTTAAAAAACAATATAAAAAGTATAAATGTGTGCCATTTTTACTTTCGCCATCGAGCAAATTGAAGTAGAGATCGCGCGCCATTTCCAAACATTTTTTAAGCAGTCTTAATTTAACCCCTACGTGAAATTAAGTAGATTATTACAGGTGATAATTTACTAAGTAGGTACACTAACATAGCATGATCTTAATTCCTGGTTTTAAAAAACAATGCATTTTTTTAAATGTATTGTTTTTATGGACTCTCTCACTGAGAATTCTTATGTCTGATCTGAACATTTCCCAATGATGATCGCCCCAAATATTTTATAGAATAGGTATACCTATTGTCTATTTACTAAAATGTGTGTTTATTACTTAGTAATTTCAATTCAAAGATGTTATAAATAGTTTTGGGTGTGGTTGCTGGTTTCTCTTGTGCTGCGAAAATTGCCACATTTTTGGTTTAATTGATTTCAGGGGCTTGTAGACCACATCGTTAGATAAGGTGTAGATTGACATATCTAACAAAATGTAATATATTCGTAGATGTGTCTGCAAGAAATACGAATAAGACAGAATTGTATGTGTAGAAACTAGCGCAACACGTGTTGTTTCAATGAGATTGTAATAAAAATGCAAGTTTATTCATGTAAGGTTAAGGTAAGCTAAGATGTTGTATGTAATCATTGTCTTCACACTTGTTGTATTGTCGTAGGAGTAGGCTTATTTAATCATTTGTATATTTATCTACACACGTATCATAAATAAACCCTCTCTCTTCACTGGGTATAAAAACCGCACGTTAAGACCAGCATAATGTAAAAGTATTTGGTAAAAACTCATTTCTTAACTGAAAATTTGTACATTATGACCATAATGTACAAAAATTTGTCAAATTATGACATTCAAATTTCGCACGCCGACGCCCGCCTGCGTGCCGCCCCTAGTTTGTCTGTGAAGTTGGTACTACAGAACAAGCTAAACAACTGCAGAGCAATGATCAATGCCACAATGCCGTTCAAACATGCGGTTCCTGAACACATCAAAGAGAGCTTATGATATGTGTGTAGATAAACTAGTGTATGTAACTGTACATAATTAGGCATTAAAACTCGAGTGATATTATTATGAAACTCGCCTTCGGCTCGTTTCATAAACCCACTCTCGAGTATTAATGCCCTCCATTATGTAGCAGTCACATAAACTACTATTTTACCCACTCTCGAGTATTAATGCCCTCCATTATGTAGCAGTCACATAAACTACTATTTTGCATTCCTACAACTTCAATTAGATATTTCAAGTTTAGGAAATTGTAAAGTAAATAGAACCTCTGTCATGGTATGTTTTCACTTGTTTTCAATAAAATGATATGGAACTATTTAACTCATCTTTCATACAGTACTTGTATGGACACTCTTGTATTTATATCACATAAAATATGCATGCAAGAAGCCGAAACCCGTGCCAAAATCAGAGAAAATTATATTTACATTGGAATTGTTACATGCGTATGTGTGTGTATGAATGATAGATGATAATAATGAACTTTAACTGTGGCACACTTGCCGGACTAAAACTTGCCCAGATTTGAAAATACTTTCAAAATCTTTACACTTGTAAATTGCGGGTCGGACTTACACACGAAGGGTTCCGTACCTTCGTACAAGAAAACTTAAGCAATAAAATAATAAAGCAAAAACAAAAAGAAAATATATCAGAACGTAAAGATTGCGTAACCGATACCAAACCAATTGCGCCAAAACAACCATGTGGCATGCTGCGAAATGTACGATCATATATTTTACAGCCCGCTGACGGACAGACAGACGGACAGCGGAGGCTTAGTAGTAGGCTACCGTTTGAAAACCTAAAAATGGTCATGTTATCATATAATTAGATATAAACAATGATTTAAAAATGTTTTCATCCAAGACATGTGTCATGTCTTTATAAATAATAACATAAGTCAACATTATTGGCCAAGTTATATTCCGGCAACTGCTCCTACCATTCAAGTCTGTGACCTACCCTAACATTTTTTTTTGCTGAAGCTCTATACTAGCAACCAATTTTTTTTAAAGAACACCGGCACTTGCCCATTGGTTCAAATTTTTATCTGAAGCGAATTTATATCGTCTACAAATGAGAATCATCCTATTTTTTGTTCCTAAGAATCTTTGTTGTATTAAAAAATATATATTTATTTATTTTGAGGCTGTGTTTTTATTAAACCGATCCGACGATTCGCCGGTGTTCTTTAGAGGAGCTTTATTTGCAAGCTGCAAGTATCTATTTTCTTTGTAATGTTACCTATTTTCTGTTTCTAGTTCTTCGCGGGTTTTGAAATGGATGTGAGTGCTGTGGGTGCTATAATTTAATTTTAGTTTGGTATGTATACTTAGTAAGTATTACCTACAGAAGATTTATAAATACTTGCTTTAGTCGATGAATTATTTATTTTGTGTATTTTATAAATCATTCCATACTAAATTAACGTAGCAGAATAACTATTATATGCTATAGCAAAAGTTGATACTTACCTTTTACTTGATATATTTATGTATTTACTTATTAAGAGAAATTTAATGTTACAAACCTAATCTATGTCTAATAAATGTTTTACTGTGAGTAGTGTTGTCGATATTTATTTAAACACAAAATTATTGAGGAAAATATTTAATGTCAGGAAAATGTTTACAATACATTTAAGTAACATTGAATTCGCATAATTGTAGTTATTGTTATATAGCATTATTAAGAAACATAGTCAAACACCAAATGATAACATCTTGAGATTAGTATTAATTCAGTGATAATCAATTAATAAATTAAAGTACAATACTGCTCTCCTTGTCCCATATGTCCCTGTGAGAGTTTGGCGGGGTGTTCTCACAGTCACCAGCAATTCCGGGCATTGTGGTGCTCTTCATAGACACACTACTGTTTGCTGCGATCATCATAGGTTGCTTTGCCAACATCTTTAGTCTCGGGATGTGAGAAACTCGCTTCGGGTTCTTAGATGCACCCTCTTTCTGGTTTGCTGGGTCCAGCAATGTATTCGCTGATTTGGAGCGTATATGGATAGTGCCATCAGCTTTATTCTTCACACAAGATAATGGTGTTCTAGAGGCGCTGTTGGCAGCAGACTTTGACTTCTTGGGAGTTTCATTTGAGTTTCTTTCAGATTTATCTTCATATATCAGAAGTCCTTCAGCATTTTTGTCAGTCTTGCCTTGTCTAAGCTCTGCATTAGTGCTTTGCAAGACTTTTATCAAAGTGTCATCAGACATCTCTTCCACATTATCTTCCGATGATTCATCCTCTAATTTAGTAACTGTAATGGGAGTTCGTTCAATGCCATTGGACGGTGATCTTGGGTCAATCTTGAGAATTTTGAAGTGGGGCAATATTGCCACTGGTCCTTCAGATTTGTCAAGTTCATCCACTGTTTCCATACTGTCATGAAATTTATCTTGGTCAGGTTCTACATAGTCAAAGTTGGTTTCTAATAGGGTTGTGGGTTTTTCAATGCTTTCATTACTCAAATTATTTTCAATGGAGTCATCAGAAGCTGTTGATGATCCTATTGGCATCTCAGTTTGTTGTAATGTGTCATCAAGTGTGATTTCAAAGAAGCCGTTGCATAGATTTTTAGGAAGCACAATGTCTGAATTTTTGTTGTCAGTGCCATTATACGCATCTGCATATGTGATAGAATCATTAGCCAAACAAGGGCTTCCACAAGTATATTCATTTTCTAGTCGCAATAGATTCTTATCATTTGCTGCCACTTTGTCATTGGATGCAATAACTATAGGGGTTCTTTCAAAATCTTGTGTAGGAGATCGAGGGTCATATGATTGCAAATGATTTTTTATAACAGCAGAGAGGATTGGATTGTTGTGGACTAGTTTATCGCTATTAGAACCTTCAAAAGTCTTTCGTAAGTCAACATTCTTGGTTATGTTATGTTTCACCCCATTCTTACTCTGTAATAGACAAAAAATACTAGATTATTACATTGATTTACTATTACTAGCTTATAGAGACACTTTCTCAAACATAAAATGTCTCGCTACTCGATGACACGGTGGAGCGGGGGGCGAGGTGAGCTTGCACAACCCAGAAGTGACACTGCTTTTGTATTGTACCTACCTAAAAGTAATTGTGGTTAAAATGGCTGGAACTATGTTTACATCCATCAGAGAAATATATATATATATATAGATAGTGGAAACTGGTAGCCTGCCTTCATGCTTGTGGCACTAACCATTGATCATAATGTTATGATCAGATTTTGGTGGAATCTGACCATGGTCAATTGTATCTATGGATTTTAAGCTTGTTTGCACTTGTCAAAGTTCTTCAGAGAATAGTGGTAAGCCACTTAGTGGTTATGAACCCCAAACATCTCAGATAAATAATAATCTTTGCTTCTAAAAATGCAGTACATAATTACATATAATGCACGGACAGTTGTCACTCTGACTCTATGAATTCAGCGAAACATGGCAGCCATATGGCGCTTCAACATGGGTTAAAATTTATAAGAGTGCTTTTGCAAAAATGCAGAAAGCCTATGTGGTAAGTATCCTTTTATTCCATTTTCCGGTCAGTGTCGATAAGGGGGCAGAATTTCCTTGGCACCCCCTTATCTACACTACAACCCATTTTCCTGTGAAGTATGTGCTCATGAACTCATGAAGGCATATTTACATAACCCTTTTCACTCGTCTAGCTGTTGCAGCGATCCAGCACAGAGTGAGTTTGTTCCAATTGCCTTAAATAGGTTTTACAAGAAATCAAGCCAAGGCGTCTACTCTATAATTACTCATAGGATTATTATCACAAATTTTGAGAACCTAAAACAGGATTATCAATCAAATCAAAGGAGTTGTTACACTTCCACTAGCAGAATTATTCTTTGGTCCCATGGTACCACCTACTATGAGGAATATACCTATACACACATTACCAATTTGTATCTACGTGATAAAGCCAGTGGAAGAAACGAATCCCATTTTTAGCTTTAGCTATGAACAAGTTTTACGAATTTAGATATAATTTACCTGCAAAGGAGTCCTCGAAATCTCCGGATTTGGAGACCGTGGGTCAGACTGATCACTGTCGCCACCAAGATCGAGCTTTTGAAATGATCCTGACGCTTCATGGTTTGACTTACTTGCGTTACTACCCATGTTTTACTATATTTCGTTAACAACTATGCATAAACACATTCAAAAGGTACGGCAAACCATTGTTCGTAGCAAAAAGGCGAAAATTCGAATCGACACAAACTCAAAACAAGTCAACGGCTACAAATGTCAAAAATGTTTCCACATTTAAATGTGGGGGCGCGCGCTGCGCATACTTTTGCTTCCGGGACTGTGTTCAAGGTTTTATTTTACTGATGTATGAATGAGCAAGACAAAGGTAGGTAAAGTCCATTTCACGAAAGAAGTCCCGCAGACGCAGCGCTGTATTCGCACGACATAATGTTGCCAGGGTTGGATATGGGAAAATCAGGGGAAATAATTTGGCGTTCATTTATTTTCATTTTATTAACTACTACGACTCGAATATTTAGATAAGAAAAAAATTAAGTTTTTAATATAATGTAGTAGGTATTGATGTCCATACTGCTAAGGTCAGATTAGTGAAAAATAAATCTTCCTGTAATTTCTAAAATATAAAATGGTGATGTTCGACCAACTTTAAATTAGAAAAATAAAATAACATTTAAAAGATTTATTAAACGTTTTATTGAATAGTTATGGTCGGTCATACTATGATCACTGTCAGAAGCAGTGATGCCAACTTAGGGTAATTTACCCTAGATTTAGGGTAAAAATTATCCCGCAGGGTAATTTTCAGGGTATAAATTTTCCTAGGGTATTTTTTAGGGTAATTTATTTACTTGGGGTTGTTTTTGGAGTAAGGAAGTAGTAGCTAGAAGATTTTTTTTTATGTCAACAAACATTGTAACTCTAAAAGAAATAGGCTTTCTCTGCCCATGATACAGAGTATAATGACTGTAAGGTATAACGTAAAGATATTTCACAAATCTTGTGTTAACTTCACTCCTACAAAAACAATGTTAGACAAATTTAATAATAACATGTATGAGTATCACAAAAATGATAGTGATACAGCAGAGGAGACTTTCATTGTTATGTGCGAATAATATTATTAAAAATAATTATTATTGTTTTATTTGTAACAATATATGGAATTTTTATTTAGGGTATTTTTTCAAAATTATACAGAATCTAGGGTAAATTGAGACAAAGCCTGGGGTAATCTGAAAATTTGACCTGGCAACACTGGTCAGAAGAGTGAATAGTTTCTGTTTCACTATCACTAGCCGTGGACATAATAAATCGATATATTCTTCCTCCAAATGCTGCACATGTTTATATTGAGCTGCCCAATCTTCCGCTGTAACAGTCTCAAAAGCCTCTTCTGTTAGGCGTACAATTTCTTTTGGATCTTGGCCCACTTTTTTATCCGCTACCCGTCTCTTTATAAAGCTCCGCATGTTTTCGATCGGATTAAGATCGCAGTGGTAAGGCAGCGATTTTAGCAATTCACGATTGTGAGATTTTAATAATGCATCCACAGTATATGTAGGTGGACCTTTTTTGTTTCATTAATTCATATAATATAGCTTTTGTCCAAGTATCTTCAAAATATACTCCCTTATTTCGCAGCCATTCCTACATGTCACGTTTAATACTTGACATTGTAGGCGCTTTATTTATTTGGGTGCAGTGATACGGAGCGTTGTTCATTACCACAAGTGACCTTTCAGGTAGGTTAGGAATCAGTTTTTCACTCGTTCATTTCAAAAAATTAGTTGAGTTCGTGTCATGGTGGTAATTTGAGGATTTGGATTGGGATTTGAACATTAAGAATGCACCATTAACGAAACCATTTTCAGTTCCCGCATGAGCAATTATCCAACGACTCCCATCATCCCAGGCTCCTCCTCACTTTGCCAGCAACTTTTGGCATGATAAGTGTTGTGTAAGGTCTCGTCTAAATATACTACAGGTTTTTTCTCCACAGGGCGATTTCTTCGGATTCTCTGCAAATATCTTGAACGCCATGCGGTAATATCATAACGTTCCATAAGTAATTACATAACAAGGTACAATTTAGCATTCTCTTGAATAAACTACACAAAATAGGGATTCGTGGTATAGCTTATAACTGGTTCAAATCATATTTAACAAATAGGCAACAAATCGTAGAAATAGAACACTTAGACCCCCTGACTAAAGAAATAAAAATTGAAAGATCTGATACACTAACAATGAATACGTCAATACCCCAGGGAAGTGTGTTGGGTTGTTTACTCTTCTTAATTTATATCAATGACTTGTCAAAAATTATGGATGAGCCATGTACTATTTGCAGATGACGTTTCCCTGCTCACATTGTGCTATAATAATGAAAAATATATATATATAAACAATTAGATTCCATTCTCTATAAATCCGTAGCATGGTTAAAATAACATAACTTAGAAATAAATTTTAACAAAACGAAAATAATGTCATTTTTCCCACATAAAAAGACCTCATTAGAAATAAACTATACATTCAATGATACAAAAATACAAACGACCAACACATATACACTCCTGGGGGCCGATCGCGCTATTTTGTATAGTCAACGAACGTCAAAGGTATGGTTCTGGTTCAGTTCCAGGTGTAATTCAACTTTGGTTCGGTTCAATGAAATTCGGTATCGCGCTAAAGTTTTAGTGGAGACCGAAGCTGAACCATAACCGAACCATTGTCGTAATCAAAACATTAGAGATGTAGCATCGATTATGTATAATCGACCGTCGATTTCGCCTTTTTGTTGTTAACTACTCTATTTTTGACCACACTTGGGTGGGAATTCGTGGAATTTGAAGTGTCTACGAGGTGAACGAAAAATTACAGATAAAAGATTCAAGTGGATAGAAATGTAGCTTTATAAATAAGTGTATTCCAGCCTCCCTCTGAGGGCGAAGCTCGGGATCTACAAGACCTACGCGAGATCCCGCCTCACCTACGCGACCCCAGCATGGTACGCCCTGTGCTCGGAGACGAACAAACGGAGATTCCGAGCCCAAGAGAACCTCTCTCTGCGTACCATCGTCGGCGCCCCCCGCTACATGAGGAACGCGACAATCCAGAGGGACCTAAGATGGGAAACCGTGGACCAGTTTGTCCAGAGGCTGGCGAAGGGCATGTTCGCGCGTGCGGATGCTTCACAACACCCGCACATCGCCGAACTGGCGCCGCACCACGCGCGCCTGCCCGACCGCCGCCGCCTGCCACGCGACCTGGTTGCCTAGCCGGCAAATTTTAATTTTAAAAGTGCCCTTAGTATAATTTTTATGACATTTTCCCCACGAGTTTTCTAAACCATGTTTACTTTTCCTGTAAATATGTATAATATAATTTATTAATTCATGCAATCATGTAAGTATAGTATACTTATATAGTTTTATGTAAAATATTTCTACTAACTTGTACATTATTTCTTTTTTCAGTGTTGTACCCAACAAAGAGAAGATGTGTGAAAAATATTTAATTATTGTTACTAACATATAATATCCCATTGCTGGGCAAAGGTCTCTAATGTGAGAATAATTAAAGTGAGATAACTTAAGTACCAAGACATGAATAAAAAAAATTTACCTAGTTAAATATCATTTATTTTAGTCCTTAATCTATCAACAATTGCGCTCCCCGCAATAGACTTACTATCATATCATTCATAGAATGTCACCCTTTTTTGTTATAGTATCTCTCCTCATGTTCATTAGGGGTAACTATAGACATATGAGTACCATCTCCACAAGCCAGAACCCCTGGAAATCTGTACTTTTTGAAAAATCTGAAAATAATAAACATTTATACATAAACATTTACATACAGGCACATACAGTGCTCCTGGCCCCACACTAGGGTACCCTGGGTTGTGGGAACCAGAAACAACGATGACAAGACTGGGTTTTGTTTTCTTTATCCCTAGCCGGGGATTGAACCCAGCACCTCTCTCATGGTAGGCAGGGCAACAACCGTACATGGTAGCAGCACCACAGTTGTCCTATACCTATATTATAATTAGTACAACTTCAAATCAAATCAGAGACAGTCCGTCAACTTACATTTTTTTAAATTGTTTGTTTGAAAGAACAATATCTTTCTCATCAATGCTAAGTATAAGCATGTATTAGTATGTATATGATATATATTTTAGTATTATGTAGATATTGGTAAGTAGTAGTATTTAATGTTGTGCACATATGTAGCTCTACCTGTAGTTTCTTTTTTACCCCTCCAATCAAGGTTTGCTGGGACAAATTTCCTGTTAGAGATAAGCTCGCCTTTGTACATGTTTTTACCTTTATATATTTTTTTGTATTCTCTGTTTTGTGCAGTAAAGTATATATTTAAACTTATAAGCCACACAATCTTGGTATGCTTTTTTTTGTTTATTACCAAACCAAAAGTAATAATCTAAAATAATTTTGATAGGCAAACTAATAAATAGGAATTGTATGATGTATGAGGCAGATAGGCAGACCACCGGATAGATGGACGCTGAGACGCTGGCTGGCAAGCAGTGGCTGCGGGAGGCTCAGGACCAGAGTAGATAGTGTGGTAAAGAGGAGGCCTATACCCAGCCGTAGGTAAATGTAATCTGATTTGAATTTAATGGAATGATGTTAACATATAGTTACTTACTTCCTTTTAATTTGCTCCCTATCACGAAGTTGAAAGGGAAATTTAAGATTTCTGGCTTGTTGAATGCTAAGGTGACCTGTTTTACAATTTTGGAGACACTTGACTGGTAAACACAGTGTTTCCGGCTTTCTCATCCAATCGTCTGGTAGGAGCCTGAGGCAAATGCTAAACAACCAGTACCTGAAACAAAATGTAAGCACTGTTACTAAGCTCACTTAGTTCTGTTTTTGGGAAACGGAATAAAAATTGTTCATGTCCAAACAAAAGTAAATGTGCTGTGATACATTCTAGTACTTTGTATAGTGTTACTAACCTTCGTGTCCACATCCAAAGCACTGGTTGGTGGCAAATTAAGGGTCAACTGAGTAATTAACGTGTCCTCAAGCTAACTCCTTCGACAGTCAATTTCGCTTGATAAACTCCGATTCTCTGTTTTAGATTAGGCTCGCGCTATAGCTACATCACACTCGTAGGCCATTTCCAAAGTCCAGATACATCAATTTCACGATTTTCACCCACTTTTCATCTCAACAATTCTACAACGGTCGTGAAAAAGTAGCTCCGCATAAACTTTAACAAAACCGTTCGTTTGACAGAGGTTATGGTCCAATTCCAATCGAACTTCGGTTCAACCATCTGTCAAAACATTAGCGCGATACGAAAAGTCCTTAAAGTCGTGTTTCGGTTATGGTTCAGCTATGGTTCGGTTGATATTTTTTACCGCGATCGCCCCCCAGGGCATTGACATAGATAGTTAGCATGTTTGAGTGTTTATATAAACCTTATAAAAAACCAAAACATTTTGAACATAATGGCAGTCTCATTCATGCGTTTATCGACCCATGTCACGCAATTAAGGTGGTCGAAACATTTATTTTAAATGGCAACAAATATATAATGATCACCAAATTATTTATTTTGAAAAATGGATAAATGAACACCAAAAGTTGCAAAAAATATCAGGGCAAAATACTGCGGTAGCTTAGGTGAAGGGTAAAGGGGGTGAGCGAAGCGAAGCCCCCTTTATCCTTCGTGTTAGGTTGAACATGTAAGAACAACAAAAAATACTTAAAACATAAACTTAAGTACACAAAACATAAAAAGAAGTTTGGTGATCATTTATCCAAACACAATTTGGTGGACATTTATCCATTCTGGCAGTCATTTCGAATTTATTGGTAGTAAAATAGCCGCGTTTTTTGTAAACGTTTAAACACAAAGCTATTTTAAATACTTACATGGAAACTCTTCTAGCTTAAAGATCAACAAGGCGCCTACACCTGGCAACAAAAATTTCTAAAGCGCATATCTTGTTTCAAAAGCAAAATATGAAGGTTAAATTAGCTACCCAGCTTTTCAGTAATTCAGTGGCAGATGCCCGGGAATTTAGCCGCTTCAAATTAAAAATTAAGGGGTTCGAAGACAGTGTCGGGACAATCAAATTAAATAATCTAATTAATGATGTCTTTGACGTCCTTAATAGCCATGCCATCCGCCCACCAGGCTGGAAGAAGGCAATGTATCCTGAGAACATTGGTTTAGTCAAGGCCTTGTTTACATTGCGACTTTGCGTTTTCTTTCGGGAGAAGGGGTATAAAATCGCGCCGAAAAACTGGTTTTATAGGCCTCATGATTAATATGAAGAGTGTACTAGACCAATATGAATACCTAGTGGAAGACACACACATTCTTAAATATATACCAGTATATAAGGTTAGCCAGGACTATATAGAACTTTTCTTCTCCGCAATCCAAGCACGAGGTGGCTTCAACAACAACCCAAATGCAGTTCAAATCCGTGCGGTGTACCTATAAAAAGTTACTCATAAGAGTGGAAATTAGGGAAGATGGCATATGTAACTGTGTGCCGCTGGAACAAGTCAACATTTTGTCTTTTTCCAGTAAAAATACAATCGAAACCATTAACGATTTGACGGAAAAAAAAGGTTTAGTCGATATTGACGAAGACCATAGCGATTTATACCATATATAGTCCTTTGTTGAATATACATATAGGAGCTAACCTCGATGAATATTCCGAGAGCGTTGTAGAGTATATCGGGATTCGTCACAAAGAAGCTGTCTCGGTCGCTCAAATGCGACAAATGTGTTGCACTGTTGTCCGGAGAGAAAAATATTGACAGCCTTATTGGCTAAAGACAAGAGGTGGCCTTTCAAATGCTGCGAAAGATGTCCAAGAAGTGATAAAAAACTGAAAAATTTAAGCCATTGTTGAGTGAGAAGACAAATCCGGAAAACTATTATCTATATGTATTTAAATTTCTCACAGAATATTACAATTCCGGCAACATCTTTTGCAAAGTCAAAGTACTTTATAACTGTTGATATTTACATATACTTAGCAAACGTCAATTTTGCCTCTTCTCTACATTGGACCACTGTGGGAGAAGAAGGGCGTAGAAACTTGCATAAGTAATGATCTAGATCACGATGCGAATCATAGATTACTACTGATTAAAAGTGTGATCAAAGTATATCTAGACATAAGGTTTAGATATCATGCTATGAAAATTAATGACAAGGTCTCTCTAAGAGCTTTTTTAAACAAATTAATATTATGTAGAAATGAATAGATATAAAATGCATACACGTGTCATTTCAATTTCTTTAACCTTACATCCCTCCTACTACCCATGCGGATCAACTTGATAACTAGGACCAGATAATGTTTTCCCCTCACGTGCAGTTAATTTGACGCCTATACCCCTAATCACATAACAACGAAGTAAAATGACAGTTCCAGTGTTACCGCTTTTTGGTAGAAAAAAACAGTGATGTTAAGAATGATTTAGTTCATTCTATTGTCTGAATTATAAATTATTGACTGCATTTAGTTTGAACAAGCTATACTATGAATAAAATGAAAAGTAAAATGTTTTTATACCATTGCCACTCGAAAATTGGCATTTTATTCATCGTAAACGGTGAATAAAATGATCTTCTATTCTCTAGTGAATAAAAGTATTTTGAATATTTGGAACGGAACAAGCACAAATATACTAGTGCTTCTACAATATGACGAATAAGGACAACCGGTACGGTTGGTTGGTACAACCAAACTAAAATAAAATCGGCCAAGTATGAGTCGGCAGTCGGCAGGATTGACAGAAAAATACATAAATTTTATTTATTTTTTTCGAAAAAAAAAGTGTATATAAATATTGGGTCAATCAACATAAAAATAAACATAAGTTTTTTGCAAAATGAAAATTCATAAAAATTTCAACAGTTTATTTTATTTTCTCAAAATCTATTAAACTTTTACAAGATTTCAAGTTCTTGCAGATCTTTTTGATATGCGTCTTTTGACACCATAAACATTCACGTATCCCTAAAACTGACAATTACAGTCATACTTTATAGGATTTCTTACCAAGCTGTACCTCTATTTATTTTCTCGCAGTCAAGGGTACAAAGTAGAGAATACAGTTTGTAAATATATATATATAGGTTAAGAACTTACTAACATATAAGTAAACAAATATGAAACTTAAAAATATAATAAAAATATAATTATAACAAAAAATAACATTTCTTAGAAAAAAATATGAATACATATCCGTCTAGTATGAGACAACTACAAATACATAACTTATAACTAAATATTATCTTTATCTTTAATAATAATAATTATCTTTAATAATATATTATATTATAATATTACTTATCATAAATATTTATTCCATATCACTATCACTATCACTATGGTACTCACTATTGAAATCATCATCATTCAGATTTATTACAAATCTGTCCGAGTGGTCGGGATGATACATTTGATTTTCTTCCTTAATTGCATGTTCAATGCATTTTTTCCATTTCTCGGGGGTCACAGCGTTAATGGCTTCGTGAAAAATATGTTTAACGTCTATAATTTTAAATGTTTTATTGTTCGCGGCCACATGGTCATTCACCTGGCCCCAAACCAACTCTTTGGGATTCATTTTACAGTGATAAGGGGCAAGCGTAAGACCGTGACCCCGTGCATCGCTCCCATCTCGTCCACCACATATTTTTCTTGAAAATTATAGTTTTTTACCAATTCCAGCAAGGAGGCCTTTATCATGTCCGCTTGAAACTCTATATTTTTGCTTTGAAGCCATTCCTGGATCCTTGATTTAGTCCAAGACATCTTGGAAATGCTTTCAAGTTTTCCGGAGTGGTAGGGGGCATTATCCATCACAACTACTGAATTTGGTTTTAACTTTAAATCACTCCTTAAAACAATTGGAGTTCATCTCTTGATGATAATCCTCCTTGCCGGTTTTAGCTTCGAATATCATGAGGGAGTCTTCGACGAACCCGTCTTCCCCTCCTATGTGGCTGATTATCAATCTCTTTCCTTTTCCTGAGGGCTGCTTCATCCCCGTGGTTAAGCCTTCCACGAAAGCCTACCTACCAGACTTAATATCACCATCAGTCCATGCCTTCTTCTCTGTATGACCTCAAATGAAATAAAAATATTAAAGCTGCCTGGATAAATATTTTTAAACTGTTTGGACTTTATTTTCCCCAGGGATAGCAATTGGAGATCCCAAACGGTGTCTCTCCTTTCAACTCCTCGGCATAACACTGCGGCTTACGAGTACTCGTTAAGGTTAAGGGCAATCCGACTGTGGAACAAACTTCCCTGCGCTATTAGGGAAGGTCCCTCAATTTTCATTTTTAAGAAAAAATTGAAAGAGCATTTCCTTTCTCTTCCGTAATAGGTACTATATCTATGTAGGTATACACAGTCAGGTCATAAGTTCTGTCACACAATAAAAACTTTTGAATTTAGAACGCTGGCCACAAAAAAGTTTATTGAATTAGAATTTCGAATTTTTCATGAAAATAAAAATGTGTACTTTTTAGAATTTTCCTCATTTTTTAATATGGAGTGGACACTTAAAGAAGACCGTGTTGCATCGTTGCGGTTACGCGCCAATTCAGATTTTCGACTTACTGAAAAATTTTAATATAACCAAAAGATTCGTTTATCGTACCATAAAACGATACAATAAAGACTCTAGTGTAGATGACAGGTCAAGAAGTGGTCGCCCTCGCTGTTAGGACTCCAGCAGTGATAAAAGCTGTGAAGGCGCGAATTCAAAGAAATCCCATACGTAAGCAGAAACCGTTGGCCCTTCAGATGGGGTTAAGCAGGACCACGGTGAAAAGGGTGTTAAATGAAGACTTAGGGCTTAGGGCATATCGAAGAAAAACAGGACATCGTTTGGACGCTCGTTTAATGGACCTGAGACTGAAGAGATGCCGCGCTTTGTTGAAGCGGTACGCGGGAAAAAAGCATCGGAAAATTGTTTTTTCGGATGACAAAATATTCACCGTGGAAGAGAGCTACAACAAACAAAATGATAAGGTGTACCCACACAGCAGTGAAGAAGCGAGCAACCGTATTCCGCGTGTCCAACAAGGTATTTTTCCATCCTCGCTCATGGTTTGGTTGGGAGTCTCTTATTGGGGCTTAACTGAGGTACATTTTTGTGAGAAAGGCGTAAAAACGAATGCAGTTGTGTATCAAAATACAGTCCTCAAGAACCTTGTGGAACCTGTTTCTCATACCATGTTTAATAACAGGCACTGGGTATTCCAACAAGATTCTGCGCCAGCTCATAGAGCGAAAAGCACACAAGACTGGCTGGCGGCGCGTGAAATCGACTTCATCCGGCACGAAGACTGGCCCTCCTCCAGTGCAGATTTAAGTCCGTTAGATTACAAGATACGGCAACACTTGGAGGAAAAGGCCTGCTCAAAGCCTCATCCTGATTAGTCAATAGTCAATAGTCAATAGTCAAAGTACTTTATTACTGTAGATATTTACATATACTTAGCAAACGTCATTTTTTGCCTCTTCTCTACATTGGACCACTGTGGGAGAAGAAGGGCGTAGAAACTCCCACAGATTGATTTTTAGATCTCTTTTAAAAATAGGTTGTGCTTAACTAATACAAATATGAAAAATTTAATTGTTATGATTAATAAGCAGGAATAAATAATTACAAAATTATTAACAGCAAGGTCTGTGTTGAGCCAGATTAACCCCATACAGTCCTGTCATTTAAGTAATCTTGAACATTGTAATATCCCTTTTTCGACAAAGTTGCTAAAGCAACTTTGTTAAAACATGCTTTTTAAATTGCTCAAGTGGCAATTTCAAAATCTCCGGAGGTATCTTATTGTAGTAGAGAATGCACTGACCCTTGAAAGAATTGCTAACCTTCGCGAGTCTAAAACGGGGCGCACATAGTCTGTGATTATTTCTTAGGTAAACATTACAGCTATCGCTAAGTTTGGAAAATGTTGTAAGGTTCTTGCGTACATACATTATATTTTCGAAAATAAATTGACTAGCTACTGTTAGTATGTCAATTTCTTTAAAAAGCTCTCTTAAGGAGTCTGTTCGTTTTAAATTATAAATTGCTCGAATAGCTCTTTTCTGTAAAATAAAAATAGTTTGAATATCCGCTGCTTTCCCCCACAACAAGATACCATAGGACATCACACTATGAAAG
This sequence comes from Argyresthia goedartella, assembly GCA_949825045.1. NCBI lineage: Eukaryota > Metazoa > Arthropoda > Insecta > Lepidoptera > Argyresthiidae > Argyresthia > Argyresthia goedartella. The sequence continues at coordinate 23,702,673 of OX463810.1, forward strand.
TAACTAAAATATACTAGCCTAGATGTAGCCACATCCGTGCTTTGTCTGATGTTCCTAACAGCGTAAGCCGCAGAACTTAATTTACCAGCCAATTTATCTATGTGGGGTCCCCACTGCAATTTGCTATCAATGGTTATTCCAAGAAACTTCGTATCATTTACTAATTCTAACGTGCTGTTGTCTAACACTAAACTGGTCTCAACTTGCCTGACATTTGGAAGTGAGAATTTGATACACTTGGTTTTACCAGCGTTTAACAATAAATTATTAACTGTGAACCAATTCAAGGTTAAAGACAATACACCATTAACATCATCAAATTCTCCTTTTTGTCTTTCAATTTTGAAGACCAGTGAAGTATCATCAGCAAACAACACTATGTCAGTTAATTTCTCCACCATGAAAGGCAGATCATTAATATATACCAGGAATAAGAAAGGGCCTAATATGGAACGCCAATTTTAACACCCGATCCATCAGATTTTACGCCGTTAACTTCTGCCTTTTGAATTCTATTGCTTAGGTATGATCTTAGTAGATCCAACGCTTTATTTCTAACTCCGTAATGATTTAAATTAATTAATAGCGTATTATGATCAACACAATCAAACGCCTTCGACAGGTCGCAAAAAACTCCGATAGCATCCTGTGCGGCCTCCCATGCAGAATAAATATGAGATACAAGGGCGATACCTGCATCCGTAGTCGATTTACCCCTAGTGAAACCATATTGTTTAGCGTGGAGTTGTTTTGTACGGTTGAAGTGTGAGAGCATTTGGTTGAGTATAATCTTTTCAAATATTTTACTTAGTGTTGGAAGAACAGATATTGGTCTGAAATTTGAAGGATCGCCCTTATCTCCCGATTTGAACAGCGGTATAAGTTTACTGTGTTTCATGAGGTCTGGAAAAGCCCCATCGTCAACACATTTATTGAATATATAAGCTAAGTGTGGGGCTATAACTAGAATTACTGAACCAATGACTTTGACTGATATACCCCACAGGTCTTCCGTATTTTTAAAGTTAAGTAATTTAAACGTTTTGACAATGTCCTGGGGATATACATGATGAAATTTTAAATATACATTACTGACGCTAGTGTTATTTTTTAATAAAGTCTCTGCTTCAAATGGAGATGAATTTAGACGGTTCGTTGTGTGTACGGGTACATTGGTGAAGAATGTTTCAAAAGCTCGAGCAACATCAGCGTTAGATTTAACAACATCATCACCTATCTTTAGGCAGAAATCACTGTCCCTTGGTATAACTTTGCCAGTTTCGCGGTTTATTATTTGCCAAACTGTTTTCATTCTATTATTTGAATTTTGAATTTTTCTATTAATGTGTAAAGTTTTTGCAGTTCTACAAACCAACTTGAAAGTTTTGGAATATTTTTTAACATAGTCATGAAATTTTCGATCAAAGTTATAGGTTTTTTGATCATAAAGGTCATACAAGATAACTCTACTTTTACGAATTCAAAACGTTGCCCAGTCATTAAATTTAGATTTACCGTTGTAGTCACTGACTTTATTTAATTTGAAAACTTTATTGAATTCTGTCTGAATAATGTTGAAGAAGTCTGAGTAGATTTTGTTTGGGTTCTGTTCATTAAAATCCGGTACTGGCAAATTTATATCTAAGTTTTTCGTATATGTCTCTAGTCTATGGGATGTAATAGGCCTATAAAATGATGGACCAGTCTTATCCTTAATAGTTATTGGGAATGAAACTGTTTGACCACTGTGATCGGAGGGTAAGCAGTTAATTACACTTTTACTTGTGAATGCACAGTCACAAAAAACGTTATCTAAGCAAGTTTGGCTGGTAAGTGTAATTCTAGTCGGCGATATATCGATTTGGAGTCACTCAAGGCATCCTTGATTAAGGCAGCCGCCGATATTGACATGGACCTCGTTCGTGCTGCGATAGACGACTGGCCGCGCAGAATAAAGGCCTGTATTCAAAATCGCGGGGGTCATTTTGAATAAACTTTATTACCATAAGAATCTATGTTTTATTAAGTTCATTTTGCTATATAAATGTTAGCATAAATAATAAACATGTCTAAATTATTTCATATTGCACATGTGACAGAACTTATGACCTGACTATGTATATATGATTTATTATAGTTTATGTATGTTCATGCTATATATTGTATTTTATGTAGTTGAAGTATATATTTTTATTCGCCTTCTTTTAACTGTCTGTAACTTTATATTATCTGTGCAATAAAGAATATGAATATGAAGAAATATTACGAAAAATTCATAAATTTTCATACAACGTTGTTAAAGATAATACTTGAAACCTGTTCATTTTTAGTTGATTACGATGAAATTACAATCCATTATTTTACTAAGATCTGATCTAATGAATAAATTAAAAAAGTAGCTTAAACAGAAGAGTAGCATTTTGCTCTCTCTCGTCGAGGAGCAAAACTTACTTTTCCGAATGAAAGGCATGAAATTGTACATTACTGCAGGGACCAGTAAGTAAGGTAAGTATGGTCGCAGCGTATGTAGTGCTTTTCTCAAAAATAAAACCATTTATGTTATTGTGAATATTTTATTTTATTCTTCTTTTTCTTCTGTTAGCATCGAATTCCTAATTCCTAATTAGTATCAAAATAGTAAAAAATACGAATGAACTGAGTTGTCCGCCATTTCACATCGTGCAATATAAGTGCAATTCGGACACGTCAACCTCTATGGTACCTCCTTTTTATTAAAGACCCTTAACTGCCACTAACCTCTTTAGCTTATCTTTGAAAAAAACAAGTTATATGTTTAGATATGTAATGGGATTTCATACTTACTTACTGGACACTTGCTTTTTCCTTTACACTTCTGAAAATTGTCCTGGATGAGTTCCGTTCGGATACTATCTTCACAGATGTTATGGAAACATTTCATATTATTTTTGAGAAAAGGCACTTTTAATCACTATTTGGTGTTTGAATTTAGAACACACCGATATTTTAGATCTTCATCTCAATGGAGAATCTCATCAATTCACCTTTGTCGAAAAAGGGATATTACTATGTTCAAGATTACTTAAATAATGGGACTGTATGGGGTTAATCTGGCTCAACACAGACCTTGCTGTTGATAATTTTGTAATTATTTATTCGTGCTTATTAATTATGATAATGACATAAGTATATATATTTTGTATTAGTTAAGCGCAACTTTTAAAAGAGAACTAAAAATCAATCTGTGGGAGTTTCTACGCCCTTTCTCTCCCACAGTGGTCCAACGTAGAGAAGTGGCAAAAAATGACGATTGCGAAGTATATTTAAATATCTACAGTAATAAAGACATTTGGAATTTGGAATGCTATACAACCTCCTTGCGTAAAAATACTCTATACAAACTCCTTGTGCAAAGAATAATCGACATGCAATCTCCTTGTGAAATAACTGCTCGAGATTTGATTGGTCGACATTTTTGACAATGCGTTTAGCATTAGAATAAAAACAGTTTTATGACTTTTCTTTGCTGTCATTAGTAAATTGGCGCTATTTTGAATAATGCAAGTTGTAGGAACACACAGTTTAGTGTTACTTAATAAAAATCAATTGAAAATGCATTGAAGTGATGAAGAAGAAGTGTTAACATCTGAGTTTATGAAAGAGAGAGCGGCCGATGTAGTAGAAAACTACCCCATAAATCACGGCTGGTTAATATCAAAGCCTACGATGACTTCTTCAGACCTACATATACAGGTACAACGATGCCTGACATTTCTAGATTAGCTACCTAATCCACGTGATATTTGAAAAAGTATATACCCTATTGACCCTATTTAAAATTATATGCTGAAATTAAATTGATGGAAGGGGAAGGGGAGGTTTCAAATCATCCACGAATATCACCATTGCACACTCGCATGATTAATTCTATCAATTAAAAGAGAATCGTAATCATGGTATAAAGTATAGTATGCAACTCTTGAATAAAACGATAAAAAGAAGGATTAAACGAAAATAGACATTTAATGTAGAAAAAAGGAAGGTTACTCCTTTTTTCTACATTAAATGTCTATTTTCGTTTAATCCTTTTTTTATCGTAGTCATGGTATAAAGTATAGTATGCAACTCTTGAATAAAACGGATTTATATCGAGGGTCATGAATCACTCGCGTCGCTCAGGATTCTAATTAGAATCCTTCACTTGCTCGCGATTCGTCTATGACCCTCGCTTTAAATCCATCCTTTATTTACTAGTTGACTATTTATTTTTTATAAAAAAAAACTAGTCCAAGGATTTGCTTTGATGCTGAATTTACTCAACCACAAAGTCCAGTATTCTTCCCGAAATCAAATTAAGGGTTAACTTGGCACTTTACATTTTTATCTATTAATTTAATTGGATGCTCCTCTTAGGTTGGCACACGATGGTCTTCGTCCAAGCGCCTCTACGACAGACCGTGCTGACAGCCCGATGACCAGCCCGCCAGCCTCGCTGGCAGCGCACCCGGCATCGTGAGCCTTCTACCAGGGAGGTACCGGTCGTTGCACCCTGGCAGGTCAGGATACCGTGGTCTGGAGGTGGCGGTTGCTCGCAAGAGGTTCGTGTTCCTGGTGAACGAAGGCACATTCGTTGCAATTATAATACACTTAAGAAACGATACGGCCGGGCTGCTACTTTAAGTATATTATCATAACTTGTAGGCTAAGGACAAAAGTCAAGATAGTCCTACATAGTACATACATTTTCTAGTTAATGCTAAATGGATGACGTCAAGATATCATCGTACGTGCAGGTAGGTAGATCATAGATCCAATCATGCGAGCATGCAATGGTGATATTCGTGGATGATTTGAAACCTCCCCTTCCCCTTCCATCAATTTAATTTCAGGATATAATTTTAAATAGGGTATAGACATTTTCAAATATCACGTGGATTAGGTAGCAAATCTAGGAATGTCAGGCATCGTTGTACCTGTATATGTAGGTCTGTAGGCCTGTAGGTCTATCCTGTATATTAAATTATTCTTATCAACCTTGGGTTTGCTGGAAGAGTTCTCTATTTAGAGATAAGCATGCCTTTGTAGATGTCCTTTCTGTTTATTATATCTTATGTTGTTTTATGTGCAATAAATATATACGAAATATATACGAATATTGTACTTACCAAGACAGACAGGGAGTTCGCCGCCCCACCTCTTGTCAGATCCACATTCCAACGAGGACTCTCCTCGCAGCGTCAGTCGTGTGTCTGAACAACTGAAGCTGCAATGGGATTGGTGACCTTCGCAATGCGCTACCAAGTATTTGGGCGTGCGGCAACCCTGAGTCACTACGAGGACTTGCATCTTGCATGTTCGTAGATTCTGTAAGGTGAAATTGAAAGGGCAAGTGTAAATCTTTTGAAAACAGGCATTCGAATCGAGTTTTACAATTTATTTTGTTCTGTACTCAGCGAATATTTTAACTTTACCGCTCGACCCACACTTCTCTCGGCTTTAAAAAAAAAACAAAAAAAAACGGCCAAGTGCGAGTACGACTCGCGCACGAAGGGTTCCGTACCACCGTACAATGTTAGGGATGGTGTGGAGGTAATAGTTTGGATTTCACTTAGCAAAATATTGTTTACAAAGTAATTGGTGCGGCTACTTTCACACTCCATTGTACGTAACCAATAACATTCATAAGTTTGAATGTGGTATTGAAAGAATTATTGTATGGGAGCCCCCTTAAATATTTATTTTATTCTGTTTTTTAGTATTTGTTGTATAGCGGCAACAGAAATACATCACCTGTGAAAATTTCAACTATCTAACTATCACGGTTCATGAGATACAGCCTGATGACAGACGGGCAGACAGACAGACGGACAGCGGAGTCTTAGTAATAGGGTCCCGTTTTTACCCTTTGGGTACGGAACCCCAAAAATCGTAAATCAAGTAACTGTTTTCAGTTTTTTTCCTCTATTATATCCTTCATGATACATCTCTGTGCCGAATTTCTAGTTTCCAGGACATCATCGAGAAGTGTCGAGCGGCAAAGGTAAAGTAATTGTACTGTATTAACAACTGCTTACAGATGTCAGAGGTACATAATTATGGGAGTAGATGATCGAATCAATAAGCAGGCAGGGTAAGAGCGCCTATTGTCGCACAGCACCATGTATCGCACACTTGGCACAATATCCTCAGTATATATACAGGGTGTAACAGGGTATTTTAGGGGGTTGTTATGGGCACCATTTTGAACAACTTTTACTAAGAAACCGATGAACAGAGAAACTTTTTTTTACCTTGATACATTTTGAACCGGGCGATCAGCAGATTTGTATGGGTAAGTGAAAACTAAACTGTATGGACCAAATTAGTTATATAGTGAAAGTTGCTTAGAATGATGTCTCTAACAACCCCGTAAAATATGACTACACCTTTCTGTTACAATATTTAAATGATAATTTTATGATTGGTGAACCAATTTTCGTTGTTGTATTCATTGGACCTGTCAGTAGTCTGCGGAAGTCATTGTGAGGAAACCTTTAAACTCCATAGATGCGGCGATGGGCCAGCCCCCTTTCACGCAAAATGGAGTATAGAATATCTCGCAAAACGTGGACACAACTGTACTTCTGCCAGCCCATATAGGAAAGGCGTGAGTCTATGTAAGTACCGTATGTATCCTAGCATGCCATACAAAGAAATCGTTCGTAGAAATAAAATGATGTTTTTTCTATGGCAAACTTTTTTTTGAGAGTCTATTCATAATAATATATCGATTATAATAACAAATTCCTAATTACGCACACGTGTGAAGAGTACAAGTAAAGTTTTCGAGTAAAGAATTTAAAAATTCATTACAATGGTCATAAAGGTGATATTTGAATATGCCAGGTTTCATGTTATGTCTATCATAGTTGTCTGATTACATACTTCAGACTTGGTTTTTATAGACCTTTAAATAACACTATAAATATTAACCATCAAAAACCAGATTTTCGGACCCAATTTAAAAAACACCGGTCAAAGCTTTAATGTTTTGTTTTTAAAAGCATGCTTGGTTATTGTTTTGTCATTTGAGGTATCAGTTACACATACACGTTATTCATTGTTGAAATTAAGACCTAAAAACCATATAAGGGAGAAGATATTTTTAGACAGACTGATATGAACGTTTTTAAATAATTAAACTTATTTTATTCTTGCTCAAAATGAGAACTTAAGTTCCTAACACAGGGACGAGCCCGCCTTCTGTCCTCTGTGGTCGTAATTTTTAACATGTCTTCTCTCTCAAAAGTCAGTCTTATTTTTGAAATCGTATTATTCTCTTGCTTTGAATATACCTGTTCTTTGGCCCTGCCCCACACAAAAAAGTCCATTGGGGCAAGATCTGGTGAATGAGCTGGCCAAGGAATGGGTCCGTCTCTGCCGATCCAGCAATTGGGAAAACAGTCGTCAAGATAGTTTCTACTTCTAACTACTTCAAAACCCAGACAAACTTGTTCTGTTTTAATGCATAATGATAATCTAAGATAGATTGATTACAGAAAAAAAATGTAGCTAACATCTAAATTTGTCAACTCATAAGTTCGATCAAGTTAAAAGTGAAAAAAGTTTATGGTGTGCAATACATGGCGGTCTTACCCTTGTATAGATACACTTAGTTTTTGTTGCGCCCACTTGAATTACTCAACAAAAACATTACGTTGTGAATACAAGTACTTAACAGCATCTCTATATCATTACTACGTGCCTACATATATTAAATATTACTCACAACTCTTCACAAGGAATACCTAGTTCTCCGTAGTTAATTATAGTAGAATCAATCAAATTCACAGCGGTAGGTAGGTAGGTAACACACATAGTAGCTACATACCTAACCTAGGTACAATATTAGATATAAATCTTAACAAAATACTTACCGTATTTCCATAGCTGATACTTCCAACAATCACGTGCGATCCCTTTTCTACCAAAGAGCCAAACTCCGGGCCATACAAGTGAAGGAAGTGGACATTCCTAGAAGCTGTTCTTCCGCTACAGGTAGTCAAACGTGGTCTCTGCAGGAATACTCGATCAGAACCTTTCTTTGCCACCAAAGTTCTGTCACGAGGGCACTTCACACAAAGCTTTGAATCTGAAATATAAGTCAACGGCTGAATGATTGAAGTAGGTACCTATCACTTATCTAATCGTTACAGCAGCAGAGAATATTAAAAGTTGGTGATGGTTGATATTGAAAGGTGGAAACGTTGTGTGGACTAAGGAATAAAATAACTTTTAAGGCAAAATTTATGAAATTATAGATAGCTCGGCAGACAGTTTTGTTATCCATGTAACTGATTCTGAAACAGAATACTCGGAATTGTCTGACGACAGTAACAGGATGTATGTTAACACACACCTACAGTGTGTGTTAACATAATTATATACCTGTAAAAATAAAAATATTACATTTTTTAAAATTTTATTTGATCCAAAGGTTGCGAACCCCTGAATGTGTGTTTATAAAATTTCAAGTTTCTCGTGACGGGGTCTTTAAACGAAGGCGAGTGCAGGTTCGAAAGTGGAATGTATACCTCGCGCCACGAATTAAGAGCACTGGGCGAAGTTGGCGGGAATTACTGCACATATGTAGAGGTACCTATTGAAAAGTGACTGCTGCGCATTCAAGGCCACCGCTCGCGCTCATGACTCGTGGCGCGAGGTATCCACACAGCCACGTTCTGTCAGTAGGTACATAAAGGTAGGTATTTGAGAAGCCGGATGTAAGATGATATTTAAGATATAGGCTGAAAGAACTCAAATATGATTTAAAACGTTGTACTTTTGAATAAATTTCAATCCGTGCAAATACGTGCAAATAAAATCTTAAACCCGGCAAAGTGCGAGTCGGACTCGTGCACGAAGGGTTCCGTACCATTTAATATTAAAACGGCAAAAAAACTCTGGCTGTATGGGAGCCCCCCTTAAATATTTGTTTATGTGTTTATATATTTTTTTAATGTGAATATATCAATAAATATTCTGACAATATTTCAAGCGTCTGCCGTTATCAATATCGAGCAAATACGAGGAAAAAAATGTTTATTGTATGAGAGCCCCTTTAAATATTTATTTTATTCTGTTTTTAGGGTTCCGTACCCGAAGGGTTCCAAACGGGACCCTATTACTAAGACTTCGCTGTCCGTCCGTCCGTCTGTCACCAGGCTGTATCTTAAGAACCTAGCTAGCTAGAGAGTTGAAATTTTCACAGATTATGTATTTCTGTTGCCGCTATAACAACAAATACTAAAAAAACAGGATAAAATATATATTTAAGGGGGCTCCCATACAACAATACCACATACAAACTTATGGATGCACCTGGTTACGTACATGGAGTGTGAAAGTAACCGCACCAATAACTTTGTAAACAATATTTTGCTGTGTAAAATCCAAACTATTCACTCCACACCATCGCTTCCATTGAACGGTGGTACGGAACCCTTCGTGCGCGATTTAGACTCGCACTTGCCCGCTTTTTTAGTATTTGTTGTTATAGCGGCAACAGAAATACATCATATGTGAAAATTTCAACTGTCTAACTATCATGGTTCATGAGATACAGCCTGGTGATAGACGGACGGACGGACGGACATACAGCGGAGGCTTAGTAATAGGGTCCCGTTTGTCACCTTTCGAGTAAGGAACCCTAAATATGAGGTTTAAGTACTTTTTCCCTTGTTAAGCTGATGCGTACTGCTGTCAAGAACTATTATGTACTTTTATCTACACACGTATCATAAACCCTCTTTACTGCGTACAAAAACCGCACGTTGCGATCAGCATAATGTTAAACTACTTGGTAAAAACTCATTTCTTATCTGAAAAATTACACATTGTGACCATAATGTGTAGTTTTTCTACATATTATGACATTCAAATTTCGAACGCCGACGCCCGACTGCGTGCCGCCCCTAGTTTGTCTTTGAAGTTGGTACTGACATTCAAATTTCGAACGCCGACGCCCGCCTGCATGAAGTTGGTACTACAGAACAAGCTAAACAACTGCAGAGCCACAATGCCGGTCAAACATGCGGTTCCTGAACACATCAAAGAGAGCTTATGATATGTGTGTAGATAAACTAGTGTAAGTAACTGTACATAATTAGGCATTATGTAGCAGTCACATAAACTACTATTACATTTACATTTTTTGTAAATATGACTTCAATAGTGTCAACGCTTTGCCCCTTACCCCATAGAAGTCTAATTTTTTCAATAGTAAGTTATGATCCACTGTACCAAATGCGGAGCTTAGGTCAAGGAATAAGCCAGCAAATTTCTTTTTGTTATTTAATTTGGCAACTATTTCATCCAACAATGTATCAATTGCATCTGCTGTGCTTACTCCTTTCTGATAACCAAATTGCCTTTTATTTAGTACTCTATGTTTTTTTAAATATCTAACAAGTCTAGTCTTGATGAGTATTTCAAAGACTTTTGAAATAATTGGTAACAAGGATATTGGTCTATAATTTTTTGGGTCTTTCTCGCTTCCTTTTTTTTAAATAGGCAATATTTTTGGCTATCTTAAGTTGTTCCGGGAAAATTCCGGCCCCATACAAAAAAAATAAGATAGTGGTTCCGCTAATAGATCTATGTTATCCTTAATTATCTTTACAGACATATCATCAAAACCACATAACCGCTTCGCTGGCAAGTATTTAACCTCTCTTGCAATTTCTAGTGCGTTAACCTCTTTCCAGTCCACATCTCCTTCTGTTCTTATAACGTTCCTCTCTAAAAAGCTTATTGCTATTCTGTTTCCCATAGTCAGTGCACTACTGTTATCAAATTTTTATGACAAAACATCAAATATTTGTTGGGACTCATCAATTAATATATTTTAAATTTTTAGTTTAGTTGTTTCTCTTATATTATTTATATTTGTACTTCGGTTTTTATTCACTACGTTCCATATATACTTTGGTGAATTTTTTGCGTTGATTATGACAGATTGAATCGCCATCTTTTTTGCAGTTCTTAATATTTTTCTAGTCTTAGGTACTTTATTTTATAACATACGACTGAATCATCAATAGTATTTTTTATAAGCAGAGCATAAGACACGTTTAATTTTACTCGAAATTTTGATTCCTTTTGTTAGCCATATAAGTTTTTGTTTAGTTGGTAAAATAACCTTTTTCTTTCTTTTTTAAAACGTTGATTGAAGCATTTATATAGTTTCGTTAGGAAACTATTAATACCCTCAAGTTTCCAGTCTACATTGTTTAAGCTCTGTTTAAAGTCGTTGTTGTTACGAGCGCTGAACAATCTATTTTCTACAAAAATTACATCTTCCCTTCCTTGAACCTAGATGCTTCTTTTTATCACAGCTTTAAAGGACTACCGACTTGAGTAATTGATATTAATTTCAACTCGAACCCTCCACGCATTCCCGATAAAAAATTCTTTTCACATGGACAGACGGAAAGACAGACAGACGGACGACGAAGTGATCCTATAAGGGTTCCTTTTTAGGGTTCGAAGGGTGCCAAACGGGAACCTATTACGAAACATCCGCTGTACGTCCGTCCGTCCGTCCGTCGGTCACGAGATTGATTCTCATAAACCGTGATAGTTAATCAGTTGAAATTTTCACAGATGATGTATTTTCGTTGCCGCTTTAACAATAAATACTAAAGAACATAATTAAATAAATATTTTACGGGGCTCCCATACAACAATTCTTTCAATACCACATACAAACTTATGAATGCACCTGGCTACGTACATAGAGTGTGAAAGTAGCCGCACTAATAACTTTGTAAACAACATTTTGTTTTGTAAAATCAAATCACTCCACACCCACCATCCCTACCATTGTACGGTGCTACGGAGCCCTTCGTATCTTGAAGTTGAAAATTGAAATTATTATCGTATTAAATTGTAATAACATTGGAATTATATTTAGATAAATGTAGGTAGGTAGATAGATACCTTTTGGTTTATTTCGGGTAGATACTGGTGCTATTTCTTCAAGTTTCTTGTCTGATCGAATCACATTTCTACCAGGATAGACATGTGTAAGTTCCCAACTTATCTTCTCTGGGTGTTTCGACAAATCTTTGATGTAAGCCTCAGACTGATAGTAGAAGCGGGGGTCTTCCCGAGGCTTGTAGATCTTGGAAGGCTTGTCATACGTCTTTAGATTTGCAGAGTACTTTTCCGATTTGTGGAGTACTTTTCCGAGATCATTTTTGATATAATGAGCATCACGAGTTTGCGCTACTTCGTTTGTCAAAAGGTGTAACCTAAAAACATAAAAAGTATATTGTTTTAATTAAAACTTATTGTCGTTAAAACTTATAGGTGGGTACCTACATAGTTTTCGTAATAACAAGTCAGCACATTGCGGGTTAGAAAGTCTTATAGTATCTTCAGACACTCTCGGTTCCCATATGTGTATCTTTGTTTTCAAAGAAAAGTGACCGTATTTTGAAAACTAGTGTATTTAAAAAAGTTTACCACTCACAGTATTGGGTTTCAAACCCATCTGGGACCGGAGGTTAACGCAAGTATACTTATTTTTTATTTTATTGCAATTTCAGCAGTACTACAGAATAATATCTATAGACATATTATGTAATTTGTCTCGTCGTTTATTTTACTGCAACGCTTCTCTATTTAAAATTTTTAAGTTCTGTCCCCTAAATTGATGATTTAGGTAGGGTATTTAAGTACGATATGTTTTGAATTTACTTGCCAAGACAACCTTGATTAACAATCCGTACCTGTTAATGTCGACGTCTGGCTGCCTGGCACTGAGTATACCTGAAATAATTGTTGATCTCGTTAGTAAGAAAAAACATTATGTACTACCTAGGACAGTCACTATGCTAGTTTGCGGCCATGGGCAAGTTGGTGGCCATTTGAAGGACCTACTGCAGAAATATTAAGAATTTCAGCTTAATGTAAAAAAGGCTCTTAGGAAACTTACATAGTACTGGAATTCAGACAATTTTTTTTAATAATTTTTATCAGGCGGCGCTTGGCTGCCTGATAAAAATTAAATTGTCCCGATTCATTAATTTAGACACATGCCCTGCCCGTGGCGATGTGTTTAGGCAAAGCGACGAAAAAAATAGTGATCATTTGCAGCTTTTGAAGTGATATATTCCTGCGCTCCTTACTTATTATGATTGCACACGTGTATTTTGTGTTTAATACAATTAATAACAAAATTAGTGGGAAATGTGAAAAAAATACAATGAAATATGACGTAGTCGGTACCTGATATAGGAAAAATACAATATTGTTAGTTTGCGTAGGATAACTGACTGAATTAGGTTCATGATTATCTACATTTTTTAACATTTGCGGCTTTATTGCTCCTTCACTGATAGTTTACGGTAGGCAATATAATACTAAATGTGATGAAAAGTGTCCTAGGGGTCGCAATTTAACTGGTAGTCAGGAGGAGGAGGAGGTCAGTTTGCGGCCATATCAAATGTATAGAAATTAGATGGTCGGACGTCGGCTTCCGCCGTAAAATTTTATCATTTCTATTACACTTAAACTATAGTCAAAGTAGTAATTTGAGGTTGCATAAAGGGCATTGAACATTTTTGTATGGAGAGTGTACCAGGTGCTATCCACCATTTTGTTTTTGTTTTCAAAATGGCGGCAACGGCGGTATAAAGCTTATTTATTTAAATAATAAATAAAAATTACCAGACAATGTGATCTACATCCGCAAATCTTGGTCATCATCATACGACGAATACTCTCCTCAATTTCCTGGCGTAAAGTTGGGCACAACGATTATCGGCCACAAACTGGCATAGTGAATAAGGTAAAAAAATGCCACGCTATGAATGAACAAAGTTAGTCAAACCAAAAGCAGGTAAGAAAATAATTTAGACTCTATCCTAGGTAGTACTAACGGTTCGAGATTTTTCTTTAAATCTAGACTACTACGAGTATTACCTACCTACTGCGATGTACAAATGTAATGCAAAACTATGCACTCAACTCAATACAATAAACAGTTCAAAGATATCGCGCGTCTTAGATCATTCACATCTCACATCTAATGAATTCTTACTACGAACGATATACGAGACTACGGGAATGTCTACTAATAAGGCCACTTCATGCATTAGTGAAGTTATTTATGACTATAAATCGGGATTATTTGGACATGTTTATGAGATAATACTCTCGTTTACTATGTGGTTTGTCTTGTTTGTTGGAAGTACTTCACAGTGTTCTAGGTATGGCACATACCATGAATGCCTTTTAGGTCTTGGTTATTGCAAATAGGTATTATTAGGGTTCAGTAATCAAATCAAATTAAAATTCTCTGTTAATCTAATTATTACTCTAGATAATGACATATACGTAGTAAACGTCATTTTTGCTTCTTCTTTACACTGGACCGCTGTAGGAGCAGAAGGGCGAAGAAAATCCCACAGATAGATTTTTAGATCTGTTTTCAAAATTAGTCGTGAACCTATAAGTAATTCAAATATTACATTATTAATTATTTTACCTACCTACATATCATAAATCCTCTATAATGCTTTACAAAACCCCAAATTACGACTATCTTATACATTATACTTACTTACACATTTATTATCTGTGAAAGTGTACTTACTACTATACTTACTTATATATTTATTATCTGCGAAAGTGCTTGCATTGTTATTGCTGCATAATAACATTGAATTCGATGTTATTATTAAATTCAAATTTCGAACTTATCTGAGCAAAGCAATATCATTTAACGTCAATTCTTATATAAGTCGAAATGACGTTCTATTCGAAATTAAATGTCAACCCAAGTAGCACAAAGCTGCATTATATAATTCCACACAAGGTCCACATCGGTTGTTTAAGCACTTTTAACGACTTATTAGTGTGCACTCGGACTACAATAGCTGCATAGGAAATATCGAGTCCCAATATAATGCACACACAGACGCCACATATTCACTGTTGTTCAGCGTTTAGTAGCGATGTACCCTATCAGCTGCAAAAGCGCATTTTGTGGATACAAATAGTGCAGTTTTCTGAATAATGGTTCACATGTGTACCTTTAAAGCACTTGCATTTTAAGAGAGAAAATTCGAACCTCTATAACGCAACGCAGACACGATGTGAAGTCTATTAACAAAGATATAATGCTCTATGCTGCTTTAACGTGGACTTTTACGTCATTTCTCACGGATAGAGTATACTTTTATATCAGCATTAATATAGGCCAATACTGTACCAAGTGTGACCTTTTATGCAGTTACACAGCAGCGCACTGCTAAAATCTGTACATCGTGCCCGTCAATTCAGACCTGGGCTGAATAATATAATTTAAGTCGGCAGTGAGACTGCCGGTTGCGTTATAATTTACCATTATCAGCCTTGCATGGACATTTATATAGCATTTAGCATTAAATTTAAGTTAACATTGACCACTCGTTTATTCGCCATTTTTTAGTACGTAACGCGTATTATTATAGTAAACATTTAGATTTTATTCATTTAGTTTATGTTAGAAAATATCGGCTTGAACTGAACTATATCAAAAATAAATGAATATGTTAACAGAGCTTACATGTAAAAGTAATATTTAAAAAAAAACTTGCAAATAGTCTATTTTATTTTGAACTTTTTTCACATATTTGTGGATATTATGAGAGCGCGTGAAAATTTTGACTTAAATAGGTATGGTTTTACACAATAAAAATATTCCCGAAAAAATTTAAGACATAATTAAAATAACTCAAACTTTTACTCAACATTATATAATAAAGTATCTATCCACAAAATGACAACCAAAACATCTTCATTTACACGCACAATATTACTTATTGCACTTCAACAGTCTTGTACGGAGTAAAAATTAAAAATGCGTTTCTACATACCACAATGTCACTGATAATTTACTTTTAGCTTCGATAAAGCATTTATGATATCCACACTTCTTCCAATTTTGCGAATGAGTGTGAGAATGGCTGCATATTAACTAAATGAGTACCACGTGCCTTGATATTCAGGCCATGTTCAGCACTTGGAGTAGCTGTTGCCTTTATTAATGCTAATATAATGCTGTTATAATTCAGTTGTACAGCAATGTGCCACATAATTAGAGTTATATCAGCATTATATGCGCATATAATGCTGATATACAGCAATTTTTGGCAGCTAATGTTTCCAAGGTGTACTGTAAAAATGCTGTTACACAGAACTTTTGTGCTACTTCTACTAAGTGACGTAGCGACAATTCAACCAACAACAAATAATTCCAAATTGAATCAACTCAAAGTAACATACGTGTAATACGAAACTATAACGTGCAATTTAACTGTCGTCTAATGTTTTGTGGTATGGGAACACGTCCGACTCATGGAACGTAAACATTTGATTATATTTTTGTTATTGTTGATGTTGTTATTTTTATCAGTTGAAAATTGTTGTTATCGTTATATTGATGTATTTGTATTATTTATATTTTTACTAAGTACTTATAATTGATCCAGGACCCAGTATGTCCAAAGAAATGAGTACGGCACGAAAAAAACTTCAGAAGAAAAGTAATGGTTATTTGAAGTATATATTTTGTTGTTTGTTCATTTTTATAATATTTTATAACAGGTAACGCGCTTTATGGGTAATGAGAAAAACATGGTTATTAGTTCGTTCATAAATTCGTGAAAGAAATTTGACAGAATTAACTAATAAAACAGCACATATTCTTGAAATTTGCATATCCTCGGTGTAAATATATTAAGAAAATACAAAGTTACAAATCAGGAGGAGGAAATAAGTCACCAGTTAAAACAAAGTGGGACCTAAGTATAATGAAAAGTTTCATGACTGACAAAAAGTGTGATTAGGAAAAAAAACTGTTTGTTTTTAAAAGGTGAATTGTCTACAAACCCTAAAATATCAAAAGTTCTTCAGATCAATCATGATGTTGAATTACTTTATAAAGATTTTTTTTACCAATTAATACATTAATTTTTTCGTCCTCATTATCTATGTGATAGTAACGACAATAATTAAGATTATTGGTGACCCTCACACTAGGGCAAGCAGAGAGCCCACTACAAAATTACCAGTAGGTTTTAGTATTCGTCAAAGAGTGGACGCTTTTTATTTTGTATTATTGCAATGATTAAATTGCAAGCTTTATATTACATTAAGGAAACTTATTATCTTTAACATAAATATAAATATTAAAATAACAAGTATTAATTTAAACAATTCATACAACATATTTATTTAGTAGGTAAGATTATTATTTTTTTGATTATCTTTATTCAATTCAAATGTAAAGTTAAATATAATAATAGTAAGTTTTCAGTTTCAAAATACGAAAAATTAGACAACCACTTATAAATTAGGCGTTTTGACTAAAATGCAGTGCGTTATTTTTTGTTACAATTTTTTATGAAATTATTTTATTATAAATAAGTGGATGAAGAAAGTTAGGGTATGGTTGTGCGAACGAAGTTTTGAAAATGGGCTTATAAATGGTTAACACACGTTTATTTAATAGCTCAGGGTGTTCTGGGCAGCTGACATGTTTTCTATGCATTATTATTGACGCTCTTAGCACAAACAGCAGACGGACATTTAGCGCATTAGCCTCCGAGTATTCCGCGCAGGTTGGGTACATATGTATGTGGCTTCTTAAGTAAAACTTTGAGTACTGAGCGTTGTGCCCTTTCCAGTTCTATCATGATATCATTCCCATACCGCCCCATACTCTAATACAATAACAGATGATCGATTCTACTAGAGAAATATAAACAAGTCGAAGATCTTTTATATATGTCAGCAGATTTTGCAATTTTTTTATTAAGTAGATCAGTTTTCTAAACTTACCAGCAAGTTTATACTCACCAATGCTGTGCTAATCTGTAAATGGCTCCCATATAAGGACCCTCCTATACATTATTTATGTTGTAATAATTATTATATGGTGTGCTGTATATGTGCCTAATTAAAATAAATAAATAAGTATAGTAATGTGTTGTTTAAAAGATAGATTGTGATATATCCTAGTACCAAGATATCTAACACATTGTGTACGTTCTATTGTAGGGCAGGTACAAAGAGATCCATTGCAGGAGTGTATTTTTATGGAATGCGTCAAATGTGGCTCTGACACTCGCATCTTATTCAAAGCATAAGAGTTTTGTTTTGCTTGGATTTAAAGTGAGCTGATTATTATCAAGCCATTTTTTTATTTTAGACACACTAGACTCGGCCATTTAGACTATGCCATTCCAGGTATTCCCATTTACAAGAAGAACAGTATCATCAGCATAGCAGGTTTTCTCTGTGTCCATCGGGGAGTTTAGATGTATATCATTCAAGTATAGGATAAAGAGGGTGGGCCCAGCACACTACACTGCGGGACTCCAAAGGAAGTTCACAACTGCTATCCGTGTCAACTTTGATACTCTGCCGTCTGTCCGTGAAGTATCTGTGAAACGAGACGAGAGGCAAACTCCTACTCCTATGAACTCAATTTTTTTTTAAATTATTGACAGCGACACAGTGTCAAAGGCTTTGGCGAGATCCACAAATATGCCTACGTATTTCTGGCCTCTATCCAAAAAAGAAGTCACCTGGTTAACAACCAATTCAACAGCATCCTCAGTTGATCTGCCACGCCTAAATCTAAACTGTCTTTTAGATAAGATTTGAAACTGTTCTTGATATTTGACAATGCGGCTATTTATAATATTTTCTAATATTTTGTAGAAGATTCCCAGCAAAGATATGGGCCGATAGATCTGAGGATTGCTTTTCAACCCAGTTTTATGAATTGGAACCACAGGAGCCACTTTCCAATCGTGAGGGAACACTCCGGTAGCAAGGCTGAGATAAATACGTGCGATAGGGGTACAACAATAAAAAGTTTAATTTGTTTTATTAGTGTAGTCTTATAGCCATCCACTCCCGGAGCACTGTTATTTTCCAAATTTTCTATGATTTTACCTACTTCATAATGATCCGTAGGTTGCAGAAAAAAAATGTGATGTACTGTATTACTCATCTTAAGGTCGCCAGCAACTTCGTCCTCAGTTTTACCAAGCTTAGCCAATTAGTCATCCGCAAGAGTTTTGCCAACATTTGCAAAGAACTCATTACAATAATTGAATGAATCCAAAGCGATAGGTTTTATTTAAGTTTGTGGATTTAGCTGTAGATTCTGTGATAGTTTTAATTGCGTTCTATAGTCCCTTGGGGTTATTCTTGTTTTTTTCAAGCTCATTATTTTCATATTCTCTCTTGATATTGTGCAAAAAGTCTATGCAAAAGTTCTATACCTAGAATATGCAAGTTTGCGAATGGGATCGTTAGGGTGCTTTCTTAGGTCAAGGTGTTGTTAATCACGATGATTCATACATTTAACTAGGCCTGGTGTATTTCAAGCTTTAAACAATAGCTTGGATCGGCTGAATGTTTTTGTAACTGTATGTTTTTGGATTACTGAATTCAGTGTAGAGTTAAAAATCCACGCTGCTTCGTTTACGTCTTGCTCTTTTTTAACATCTACCCAGTCGACATCACGTAGCTCTGAGGTAACAGCGTAGTAATATATCCTGAGTACATTTCGGTCAAGTGTTCGTGTTTTGCCTTTTTTGATTTCATGAACAGCGATGACAACCTTACAAACTATGCCAGTTACACTATCTTGGTGCCTTATTATTGCGAGCTTAATCCAATTGAGCTTATTCTCATTTCACGAAAACATGTCTTTTTAAAAGCATTTGTTTCTACAAATGTTTGCGCTCGCCCCCTTTCGTCTTCACCTAAGCTACCGCATTGAGCTTCTTTGGGCCGATGTTAAGGGATATGTTGCTCGCAACAACAACATTTTAATGTTTTAACACAACTTTTATTATGTGCTCGATGCATTTTGTCCCCGAAGCTGCGCTAATTTTGGCTATCCTTCTTTCGTAAACTCCTTTTTGTTGTTACTGGCAACATGAGATTTGGGCTGTGCCCATATTAATCGGGTTTAGTTCGCAGTGGTAAGGCGGAAAGCGCAATAAAATAATATTTTTTTCGGCTGCGATTTCGTAATTTTTTTTATAAGTATCCTTATTGTATTTGTTTAATAGCTCTGCTTTTATCTCCTTCTGTTTGTAATTAATTTGATTTCCTTGCAGCCAAGCTTGTATATCTGCCTTCCGCCAGCTGATATTTGGCACTCTTTCGGCGTGTCTGAAGTGATATGGTGCATTAACCAAAACTATAACCGACCCTATAATGTGAATTCAAAATGGTGGTCGGTGCGTGTCAATCTGTATGCTCGTGACGTTTTCTGATGTATGGTAAATACAATTTTACACAGCCACCAATCGCACTTTTAAATTCACACCAGCCTTAGTTATCTTTCACTTACCTTCCAAAATCAGTAAACCAAGAACTCCAATCGTATGCAATATCGATGTCAGTGAAGAGTAGCTAATAGTTCATCAGTCGAGGAGAATAATAACACAGCCCAAATCAAAGAGCAAACATAAATCCGAAAGAAGGCAGGTTGCTAGAAATCAATGAACGTAAGAGAACACCCATAACGTACGTAATTAGATATTTATTGATTTTTACCAAATTGACAAAAAATATTTCTTTATCAAAAAACGCGACAAAAGATAAAATCGAAAAAAATATTTGATCACTTTAAACCCATCCCTAAATCGAAATGTGAAACTATTCCGCGTCTTTTTGATAATCTGTGTGCAGGAATTTGTCAAAATACATGTTTGCATATAATTTTATTTAAAAGGACAATTTAATGCATTTTCCAGTGGTAATTCATGCGTGAATAACTTATTTTGGTAATCTACTTTTCGTGATTCTTTCGGAATATCGTGACATGTGACTGAGTGATCTTTGTTTACTAAACTCAAGTATAAAACATAGATTTTATACTTGACAACAAACATTGGATCGGTTTGATCCATGACGTCGAATTCCCAAAATGTCTAAATTTGCGAATGTCTACCTCCCCGAATGTCAGATTCCGCGAATGTATACCTCCCCAAATGTCTATTTCCGCGAATGTCTACCTCCCCGAATGTCTATTTCTATGAATGCCTGCCTCCCCGAATGTCATATCCACGAATGTGTGTGATAGAAAGGCTAGTATTTAAAAAAAGTATTTGAAAAGGATCAACGAAAACACGTTTTATGTTTTATTGTAGTTTATGTGACTGATACATAATGGAGGACTAGTTTATCTACAGAAATATCATAAGCTCTCTTTGAAGTGTTCAGGAACCGCATGTTCGACCGGCATTGTGGCATTGATAATTGCTCTGCACTTGTTTAGCTTGTTCAGTAGTACCAACTTCACAGACAAACTAGGGGCGGCACGCAGGTGGGCGTCGGCATTCGAAATGTGAATGTCATAATTTGTCGTTGTTCGGTTTCAGGACGCAGTAAAAAGGGTTTATGATACGTGTGTAGACACAATATTTTTTATCTACACACGTATCATAAAGACGTTAAGACCAGCATAATGTAAAACGATGTGGTAAAAAATCATTTCTTATCTGAAAATTTGTACATTATGACCATAATGTACATAATTTTGTCAAATTATGACATTCAAATTTCGAACGCCGACGCCCGCCTGCGTGCCGCCCCTAGTTTGTCTGTGAAGTTGGTACTACAGAACAAGCTAAACAACTGCAGAGCACTAATCAATGCCACAATGCCGGTCAAACATGCGGTTCCTGAACACTTCAAAGGGAGCTTATGATATGTGTGTAGATAAACTAGTGTATGTAACTGTACATAATTAGGCATTAAAACTCTCGAGTACTAATGCCCCCCATTATGTAGCAGTCACATAAACTACTAATGTGTATTTAAGTTTATGTTTTAAGTATTTTTTGTTGTTCTTACATGTTCAACCTAACACGAATGATAAAGGGGGTTTCGCTTCGCTCACCCCCTTTACCCTTCACCTAAGCTACCGCAGCATTTTGGACTGAAATTTGCTGTGCAAATCAGTATTTTTGATGTGCAGTTTAATATTTCCCTTATAGAAATAACGTATTTCACCATACACTGACACACACAGATCGTAATAAAACATGGACAGGCGGTTAAAATCAACTTTCATTTTACCATTAACAGTTATTCTAATAATTGGGAATAAAACAGCCAGTAAATTAACTTTGTTGCTTCAAACTTTAAAAAAATACTCATATTAACTTAAATATAATGTTAACATGAAATAAAGCTTGTCTGGTCTGGCAAGTACGAAATTTCTTATAGGGTAAGTTTTAGAAAAAATACTTTTCGTAAGAATGCTTATGTCGACATATGATTTTTATTCAATTTATCTAGCTGCATGCGAAGATGGAGAGGGAATACTTTGGTGACAGCTTGATCTCCTAAAACAGAAATACCTACATAGGTTTTATTTATATTTACTTATGTATACTTTACAAATTATAGGTGTGTTATATTTATCTAGCTGCACATCATACACTCAGAGAAAAATCGGCTAACAAAGCGACAATAAAAGCTTTGTTAGAATTTTATTGTTACCGCACGTAAGTGCATCGTCGCTGCAGCTATAGGCCCATATTTGCTGTGGCAACTTTTTTATTGTTGGAATGATTTTTGTTATTTTAGCTAAAGAAACGTAGATACAGTAACTATGTTAAAATATTTAAACGGGATAACAACGGTACGTTGTCAACTTATCAACGTTGTGAAGTGATATTGTAGCAAAGTTTAATATATCAAAATAGCCGTTGTTACTATGGCTAAATGGTGTTGTTGACACGGCAACGTTATGCAGTGATGCAGCGAAGTAGATGTTTTGACAAAGTATTCTTAGATAAAATTACAAAGTGACGTATGATACTTGTTCTCGCAAGCGCAAACTGTTTCTCCTATTCTGCCAGTTTCAACGTGGATGTCGGGCAGAGAAGTAGTGTTTGTGCTCAAGAGTGATATGAAATATAGCATTGGAGAATTTTTTAACAGAAAATAAACTGCAGCATCTGCTGCAGTCTATGGTCGGTGAGTCACAGTGCCCTAATAAAATTATGAGGTTCATGTATGCGTTGGGATATTGGCTGTAACCTGTGCTTTGTTTCGAATCACACTTCAAACATACAGTTGCTAGATCTAGCTACAAAGTAGTCAAGATGGCAACACTGGCCGTTCGTTGGCCTTCGTTGGCCCGGTGAACAGTCAGCATTTGGTTTTTAAAGCCACTAAAATAACCTAACCTAACATATGGCCAAATTATCACAAGCTTAAGCATAAAATAACAACCTTCTTCTTTTTCAGATCAAGAACTGACGTTTGAATTAATAATGGAATATGGAAAGCACACTAACTGAACACATAGAAGAATTAAGAAAGTACTTCAGAATTTGGCGACTAATACCTAGTTCATGCAAAACAGAGGTCAGACGCTTCCATCTAAACAATCAACTAGCCAAACGCGAGCTTAAAGTGGTACTCGGAGGTTCCATACTAAACCAGCTCTTTACTCCTAAGTACCTTGGCGTCACCCTGGACCGCTCTTTCACTTTTTAAAAACATCTAGCTGGTACTGCACCGCAAGATTCGTGATTAATATTAACTTGTAATTTGGTATGAAATAGGATTAAATAAGTAAAGTAGAGATTAATACATACTTTTGATATAAATATTTTCGTATTTTCCTTTAGAATTCTCAAATACCTCTATCCTCTTTATGCTACCCAAGCAATGTAACTTTGTAGATTTCAATCCCTTCACTTTGTAAATGGTTCACTGAAAAAAAAAACCCCTAAGCTTCTGCCTATATATTGTTACGGGTATACGTACCTTGACCGGAGTTATCTGTGTATACGCCATACAGATGTATAGTGTACAGTAAACATAGTTCAATGTACGCATACCTCTCGAATAATAGTCAGAAGCTTCGGGGAGTATATAATTTTTTTTCATGGTGTACCATTAACAAAGTGCAGGTATTAAGTCTAGCTATGTTACTTTGCTAGAGTAGCAAAATATATACGAGAAAAGTAACTTTGTCGGAGAAGCAACGGTGAATTGATAAAAGCACAAAGGAAGATAGCTAATTCAACAAAACAAAGTTAGATCCACGGACAGTAAATCTTTGTCTTTTTAGCAAAACACCTTGTCATCGGGACAATATACCTTTGATATGATAGCTAAAGGCATTTGTCATGGGAACAAAGGACAAGAAATCATATAGTTACACGAACAATTTTAGCATTGTAATTTCAACAATGTTTTATTGCTATTACATCAAAATTGGTAAATTTACTTAGTAACAATAAAAACGTTGCCCTCATAACTATGCACCTTTGACGGCTGTCCAGCATCAAAGTTTTTTTGTTGCAATGGCAATATTTTTTTGAGAGTGTAGGACTTATCAAATGTATATCTTACTTAACGTTTCCTGATTTTTTAAGTTTGTTAAATATGCCTCACACATGGTCAGTGACCGACCATCTGAAGTCCAAACTTAAGGTTTGCCGAAGGGCTATGGATCGTAGCATGATAGGAATCAAATGGACGGACCGTGTCAGAAACACCACAATGCGCTCCATAACTCGTATTACCGACGTGGGTGCAAAGAGCGCTAAGCTCAAATGGAGCTGGGCCGGACATGTCTGTCGCATGCACCCGGACAGGTGGACAAAGGTTGCCACCGAGTGGCGTGTGGGTGCTTCAACCGGACAACGCCGCAGAGGCAGGCCCAGAAGCAAATGGCGCGAGGAGCTGGAGAGGTATACCTCGCGCCACGAATTAAGAGCGCTGAGCGACGTTGGCAGGAATTACTGCGCATATGTACATATATTGAAAAGTGACTACTGCGCATTCAAGGCCACCGCTCATAACTCGTGGCGCGACGTATACCTCCCGGACTGGCAGAAACAAGCAAAGGATCAGGAGGTGTGGTCTAAAAGTAGCTGGAGGCCTTTGCCGAGCACTGGAAAGCATCACAGGCTAAGTAAAAAAAATCCTTTATTTATTCTGTTGTCGCAGAAATTGTCTTCTTTTTTAAGATAATACAAAAAGCTGCAAAAATTTTAGATTTTGTTGATATTTTTATTTTATTACCGTCGGTGCCATGCGTCCAATGAATTGGTCGTACGGACCCGGTTCCCCGTGTCGCTGCTGACATTTTGACAGCTTAGCCAATACACAATGCACAGTGACGACCTCTGTGGCGCTGCGGTTGTGGCTCTGACTACAAAGCGAGAGGTCCCAGGTTCAATACCCGGCTGGCGATACAGAAAAAAACATCCCTAGGTCTTCGATGTCTATATGTGTGTGCCGTCGCTGTATCTGGTTCCAACGATAAAGGGTATCGTAGTGTGGGGCCGGGAGCAATGTATGTGCCTGTATGTAAATGCTTTTGTTTACAATGTTTGTCGCTACATCATTTAATTCAATCATTTGACCTCGTGGATTTCGCTGCAATAATATTTCGCTCCAGCGTACCATGCTGAAATTTTTTTGCTACAATGTTTGTCGCTACAGCTTCGTTCGAAACTACCTCCGGGACCCCTTCGAAATTAACTTAAAAAATATGTTGGACAGGCCGGAAATCCGAACACACATCAGTTATACATTTATCAATTAAGAAATCGTCTTCGTTTGTCACAGTGTTTCGATCACATAAATGTGTTTTGCGGCGTACGACATTATTATTTTTCGTTTCGAGAAATACTGGCGTTGCAAAGATTGCGATTATAACAACGCCATCCGTTTTGAACAACTAAAGTGTGGTGACCATCTTTCAATAATATCCGTTTGCCTTTTCTGCTTTTTATGAACGTAATTTCGATATCCATGGCGACGAATCTTCGCGTAAAATGTCGAATAAACCACGTCAAGCACATTATGTCATTACAAATACTTCAAAACACTTAAAAGATAATGTATAAATAATCAGCAGCCAGTATTCATAATGTAGGTACCTAATGATAATGAAACTACTTACATACCTACTCCAAATCAACTGCCATTTGAAAATGGCTTGTGTTTAAACGATTACCAAAAATACACCTATTTTACTACCAATAAATTTGAAATGACTGCCAGAATGGATAAATGTCCACCAAATTGTGTTTGGATAAATGATCTTCAAACTTCTTTTTATGTTTTGTGTACTTAAGTTTATGTTTTAAGGATGTTTTGTTACTTACATGTTCAACCTAACACGAAGGATAAAGGGGGCTTCGCTTTGCTCATCCCCTTCACCCTTCACCTAAGCTACCGCAGTATTTTGCCCTGGTATTTTCTGCAACTTTTGGTGATAATTTATCCATTTTGGTAAGAAAAAAATACTTTGGTGGTCATTTAAATTGTTCTCTTTGAAAATAATAAGAGGGCCTTGATTCTTTAACCCAAATCCGTACGAGATTCTCGACGTAATGGTATTCTGTATCCTTTTTATCGATTTATTTCCGTACGTTGATTTCCACTTTGAAACGTAAAATGTATGACGCTTAAATCTCTCTGATAATTAATTTAGGGATCATTTCGCATTCCAAGATGGCCGCCGTTTTGCAATATGGGTGTAAAAATTGTTTAAACCTATATTTGCTTTATAATTACTTTATAATATCTTGAAATATCTATAGCAGTGGCTCTGTTTCGCTATCTATCATCTAAAATAAAGGAGTTGTTGCTATTATATACCCTTATGTACATAAGATAAGATGTTTTTGACTTGAATAAAATCACTTTGAAAACCTACTCATAATGTCTACATACTTACCAATATTGCAAAAAAGCAGCAACACGACACTGCACATACTGGATCCCTTAATAATTGACTCGTATTTAAGTAAATATGTACTCAGGTGTAATGAAATGATACACTCGATATCTTGCAGTAACAATATTTAAAGCTAAACTAAATGTTGCACTGCCCACTCCAGCTTATCTCTATATGTGCCCAGCGTATACTGTAAGGTGCTCTAACGTTCTTTTTTAGTATATACTAGTAGGAAGTAGGTACTCACAATATACTAGACTCGTGGGCGGGCGTGGCGCGCAGCTTTTGCTAGCTTTAGAATATTTTAAAATAAAATATTCAACCAAGGTCAGTAAATAAATATTGCTGACGTCACGGTAAATTATCCTTATAAACTCGGCTCATCAGTTCGGACGGGTTCATAATTAATTATAAACATGTCTTTAGAGCCGCGTAGGGCTATGCATAGGTTGTTGATAATGATTATCTGTCTAATCCTGGGCGTATGCTGTAACGCAGGCGACGCAGGACAACGACGACGACGTCTTTTGATTGACGCGCGAGTTTGACGTGCTTTGCAAAATCTTTTCCTGCCTGCGACGTCTGCGTCTCATACTAAGGGTAAGCGTATGCTCAGACGCAGGCGACCCAGCACAGCACAGACAGAAATTTGCAGGGTAAGGCAGTTGAAGCAGACATGGGCACACGCCGCATGCTGCGACTTGCACAAAACAGACGTAATCACACAAAGCATGCGGAGACCATTTGGGTCCTCTTTCAATGTCTTTTTTTAATAATCTGTATGGTTATAGTCTTTATCACACAAACAAGGTTCACAACGAACTAACTCAATTAAATCTTCTGTCATTGGAACAACACTATGAAATATTCTTAAAAACACATCTCGACGTGCACGCGTCGCGCAAAAATCTATGCCGGTACTACAACGAGACTCAGAGCAGGACAGCCACATGTCTGCGTCACAAGTGCCTGCGCCCCACAGCGTACGTAGCTCTAGGACGTTCCATACTTTACAAAGTCTGCTCTGCCCTGCGCTGCGTGGAACTGCGTCGCCCTTGTCTCAGCATACGCTTAGCCTTAAACCTACCTAAATAAGATGTAAATGCGCGTATGGTACGTATCTGCTCATTTACATATGAATACACATTTTTGACGATACAAGTAGCCTAAGCACATTACAAAGTAGGCGTAGCGTTTATGGAAACCCTTCTTGTATTCAGAGCATCAGAGCGATGTTAAGTTAGCCCAACACTTCTTAGGAACGGCTCTAAAATTTTAGACGATTTAGACCTTTTTTGGACCCCCCCAAATACGAAGTTTCAGATTTTGACCTCGCTTAGTTTTCGTAAAAAAAGAAAAACGTTACAAACACCAGCCCAACACATGCGAGTAAAAAGTTGAAACTCATAGCGTTTATGGGCCCGATTTTGACCCCCCAGGAAATGTTATCAGAACATCTGTATGTCATATATTTTCTGAGAAAAAAATAAAAACAACGGCAACAATGTCGTCAAGGTAATCAAGCGCATAAGGAATGGAACGCATGAGAAGGTAGGACTTTATTTTAATAAGCGGAGGACTCCGAAAGTTACCGAAATACGAGGTTTCCGATTTTGAACTCATGTGGTTTCGACGTAAGATGACAAAACATCCGAACATAATTTGAGTGTTATATGCAAACACCAGCCCAACAGTGCTAGTATATTGTTGAAACTCACAGCGTTCAAGGAGGCGATTTTGACCCCCCAGGGAAATTAATCAAAACATCTGTATGTCATATAGTATCTGAGAAAAAAAAAACTACGACAACAATGTCGTCGAGGTAAACAAGCGCATAAGGAATGGAACGCAAAAGAAGGTAGGACTTTATTTTAATAAGCAGAGGACTCCGAAAGTTACCGAAATACGAGGTTTCCGATTTTGATCTCATGTGGTTTCGACGTAAGATGACAAAACATCCGAACATAATTTGAGTGTAATCTGCAAACACCAGCCCAACAGTGCTAGTACCTTCACTTTGTTCTAAATACTATCTAGAATAGGTGGAGTAAAACAATCAAAGGTGCATAGATTGAAAAAAACGAAAACAATATTCGTAAACAAAAATGCACGTAACGTATCTAGTACATAACATAAAATAGATGGAAGAAATGAAAAGCGAAAATAAATAAAACGTTGTAAATACTGTTTATAATAGGTAAAGTAAAGCAAACAAATATGCTTAGATTGGAAATAAACGAAAAAAAACGGAAAAATAACAAAAAAATGTAAACAATAAATGCACAAAACTTATCTAGTAAATAATATAACAAAGACACAAAAAAAAACACAAAAAGTATTATAACAATAAGTGTGCTGTTAGTAGATTTGTTTGATTAATAAAATGTTACAGTACAGAATAGGTGAAGTAAAGCAAAATACTTAGCTTGAAAAAAAATGGTTAACAATAAATGCATAAAACATATCTATTAATTAATATAAAATAGAGACTTGAAATACTGTATACGAAATAGAACATAGGCAAAGAATTCGCTGTCAGTGTATTTATAATGTGGATATAGATAAAATGTAAATACCGTTTAAATAAAGAAATAGACGATAAAATTTTAAAAAGTAGGTACAATAAAAAGTATATATGTATATGCAAAAAAAAATCTGTCAGTACATTAATGTGGGAATAATACTAGTTTATGCAACTATCATACAATGAGGGTCCTTAAAACACGAGTGTGGTTTTAGGTTTTTATAACAGGGTCACACGACTGTTTTAAGGACTAATTACATACAGCTGCATACACTACTTTATCTAAACACAACCAACCTTACCTAACCTAAATTCGGGCTTGGCCATTTTCTCAACAACAGCTACCGATTTTCCGTTCCGTACTGATGACAGATAATACTTAATACTTTATGCAATTGCTGTATAATGAGGGGCCTTAAATCTTACAAATTTGTTGAACAAAGTGAAAGTACTAGCACTGTTGGGCTGGTGTTTGCAGATTACACTCAAATTATGTTCGAATGTTTTGTCATCTTACGTCGAAACCACATGAGTTCAAAATCGGAAACCTCGTATTTCGGTAACTTTCGGAGTCCTTCGCCTATTAAAATAAAGTCCTACCTTCTCATGCGTTCCATTCCTTATGCGCTTGTTTACCTTGACGACATTGTTGCCGTTGTTTTTATTTTTTTCTCAGAAACTATATGACATACAGATGTTCTGATAACATTTCCTGGGGGGTCAAAATCGGGCCCGTAAACGCTATGAGTTTCAACTTTTTACTCGCATGTGTTGGGCTGGTGTTTGTAACTTTTTTTTTTACGAAAACTAAGCGAGGTCAAAATCTGAAACTTCGTATTTGGGGGGGGTCCAAAAAAGGTCTAAATCGTCTAAAATTTTAGAGCCGTTCCTAAGAAGTGTTGGGCTAACTTCACATCGCTGAGCATCAGTACCTCTGTGCTGCGGGGGGGCTTACAAGCATCAATTAACAGAAAGTTACCTTAAACCCTTCCGCTATCCAGAATTGCGAACTCTCTGGATTCGGGTAGCGTTTCCGGAGTAATATTCAAGATTTCATAATCAAAACCCTTCCCTCTACGCTAGAAAGCATAAAATGCGATTTAAAACGCTATGCTTCCCGATCTCAGAGCGCAAGCGGCCATCGGCTAGTGCCGAGAGAGAAAGATAGCGATATCGCTTTGTTGTTTTTAGGATGTTTGTTTTGATTTAAATTAGTTCCGTTACCGATTTGTCACGAATATTATAGCTTTCGCATTTTTTTGATGTTAGCCTAATGAATGTATGAAATAGAAGAAATAATTTTTAAACGACGGTGATTATGTTTGTCTTGTTACTAAATATGACTCTCCAGAAAATGAACATTTTTGCGTTCAAATGAGATTTTAAGCTGATGGAATAGACTTCTGTTCAGAATGGATTCGGAAATTTTCGAAATTTAGTCACACTAATTGGATAGTAAGGCGCACTTTTTTCAACTCCAGCTATTGGTCTTTAGGATGGTACCTATATGTTTGCCATCACAATTAGCACAAACAACGAGAACCAGATAAATATAAAAAACAAGCAGTGTCATGCAAATATTGACTTTACGATAAAGTTAATTATGATGATATTTAATACTCAGTTACTGTCGAAGAAGCTCAGAAGAAATGTGATGACACTCGTGTAATGCCTGAGGTGAAACACAAGCTACTCAATAATTTGAACAATCTATGGAAGAGACGCACAGAATGGTGTTTGGCGTATAGATACGATGTGATCACTAGAGGACATAATACAAATAATTATACTTAGGCATCTATACAGTTCTAGAAAACAATAATCAACGAAGATTATTAGCTTATGCCGATGGAAGAAAAAACAAACATATTAAAATTTTCAACAAAGGAATGATACGTTTCAAACGTACACGATATACAACAGCCAAATCCAAATTCAGTTGAATCGAGAACCGGACTTGACGTCTTTAAGCTGCATTAAACGGACGATGAAATTATTCGAGAATTCACAAACTATAGAGCAAGCTTACGAATTGACCCTAAAAAAAATTCCTGGGCGAGTAAGAAGAAAAATCAAGGTTTAACCAACTTCCGTGAGGAAGGACGCAAAGTCAAGGGCGTGGGAAAAAATCTAGAAACCGCATGTCTTCAGAGGGGGTTATTCCCAGCTCAGCCATTTCCCAACTCAGCCAGTTTTCAAAATCCATAGTAAGTTTTCCCAACTCAGTCAACCAAAAAAGTAAATAACAAAAATATTATTTTAATATTCCCAAGTCAGACAAAATAATTTTGTCATACATTTGTTCCCAACTCGGACACATCCTTATGTATCATAAAAGTACAGTCGCGGTTATTATATTTTGGCTTCATACATGGTAGTGAATAGCGTAGCCTGTTTATTTTACTTAAACCGAAATCTACATGTAATTAAAATGAAATGTGGCTTTTATTACCGTTGCGGATTTTTGTGACAACTCACTATAGTAGTATTCATCCACAAGACGGCGCGAGGCGTAGCTATCTGCATCTTTCTCTTTTATTGGAGCTTTCTGCTTAAAGACAGAGAAGATAGTCACGCGCCGTTGTGGATGAATACTACTATAACATGCTAATAGCATTATAGCGCTTAACAGACGTCATTAATCTGTCTGTCACAAATCTCCGATAAGGTATACGAAAGATTTGGAGTATAATGGCCTCCGCAGACAGAGCAACTGCAGTTGCCAACTGGAATCAAACTTCATACAACGAAGAAGAAGAAAAAGAGAAAGAGAAAGTGTCATGCAAATTCCAGCAAGCAGTTGCTCCGTGTGTGGTAGCCCTAAGTGGATTAGAAATATGTGGATTAAATAATAAGTAATAAATGATTATTATCCATAAACAAATCAAAATAACATTTAAAAAACCAAATTAACAATAATATGTAAATTTTTCTAAAACTTCCGCCTTTTGCAAATTTTCCTTTTGAATGTTTTTTTAGTTCGGTTATGTACAACAATACCAGCAAAATTTTCATGGAGTCTTGCATCATTATCGTTGGCCTCGCATCTTATTATATCTAAAAAGTGAGGCAAATCTGGCTTTTTTGGGGATTTTTGTCTTTGGAGCCTTATGCCAGGCCTCGGCGAGATTGATAGTTTGGTGCCGCTCGTTGTAGCTGCACCATATCTCCCGGAAGCTCTCAGGCTCCATCCACTGATTAACAAAGACATCATTGTTTTTTTTCTCTCTCTTCGAGATTCTTTGCAGGTTCTTGTAATTGGGATGAATTCTGTTTTCGATCGAATACATCTGAATTTTGTGCATGTCTGAGGAGTCGGACCTTCAAATACATGGTCAGATCATCTTATGCCAGAGTGACCGTGGCTTCACAAGCATTATTAGCGCAAAGCCAGCCTACCCCTACACATGCACAAATAGCACTTCATATGTCCTTCAGGTAGGAGGGCAGCTCATATCTCTGATGCTGTACACTTACAAGGATATTTTATTTACCATTAAGAGGAAAGCTCCTATCAATCAAAATAGATTCACTGGGCAATGATGAATAACTGGCCAAATGGGTGTGCCACTCCGAGTTGGAAATTGTGTAAAGGACAATGGGTAAATTCGTTGACTATACCTTTAAAGTAAATATGTATAACTTGTTTCGCTTGGCTGAGTTGGGAATACTTTTTAAATAAAAAAAAGGTTGTTTGAATTGGGAATACTTTAGAACAATAGATTGGCTGAGCTGGGAATAACCCTCAGAGGGAAGCCACCCAAAAAGATACATTTCAATTGTTATATGAATATCCTAA
The DNA here is from genome assembly GCA_949825045.1 of Argyresthia goedartella. Taxonomy (NCBI): domain Eukaryota; kingdom Metazoa; phylum Arthropoda; class Insecta; order Lepidoptera; family Argyresthiidae; genus Argyresthia; species Argyresthia goedartella. Next base: position 23,735,751 of record OX463810.1, read on the forward strand.
CTTTTTAAATTATCTTACCTTTTTCCTTTACTTCAAATAACTTTTATTACCTTTTAGTATTATGAAATTCATTGTTCGATTCCAAATCGATATTCGATCGATGGTTTCGGAACGGCCATTTTGAATTTGACGTTGCTGCCAACCTTGCAGTTTTTGACAACTGACAGACGAAAGCCGTATGGAATAGATCAAAGTACGTATGGAATAGACCAATAGGAACGCAGAAACGCAACAGCGGGCAGCGTGGGGCCGCCATATTGACAATGACGCCCGGTTGTTCGCCAATGTCGGTCGCGGCCAATGATTACGCTAAATTGTGCGCCCACAAAACGTAAGTATTTACTCGCAATGTAAACGCGTTTTGGATAGGGTATTGAAATTAAATCGCAGTCCATCTGGAATGTATTCGAGGTTCCCTCAGGATTGTCTATATAGCTGAGTGTGTTGTGGTTCCCCGAACCAGATAAAGTTCGCATTTACGTAGCCGATTGGTTTTTTACCACGTAACATAACCTGTGTTGGAACACTGTGCTGATCGAGGCTGGCCCGCCAGTCACACAGGAGGTTGGCTGAAGAACCTGTCTACCAAGAAGAGCCTAGGGTGCACCCGGGCCTTGCAGAGAGACAGGAGGTTGACGGGACCGAAGCACAGACCAGGTTGGATCGAACCCAATCATTTTAGCTCGGTGAATCGCCGACGTTCAAACTTCTTGGCAACTGATCGCTACGCTACCTCGTAGCTGATGGGCCCCTACGAGGTCATTAGGTGCCGAGAAGCCTGAACATTTTGGTAGCAGAGCGTGGTTTCCTGAGATTTGCAGCCGTCAAGGGCTCCAGGAAGACACGATTTGAGACTATCAATCTGTAGGTATAGGCGGTTATTAGATAACTTGGTTGTGTTCCTATATCCACATAGATTGGTAGTATTGTAAGCTATAGGTCTATTGCTGGTAGTAGACAGACAGATATTGAGTTGAAATTTGCATTGAAGTACCAGTTAGTCAATCTATTAGTGGTCTAGTAATGCTAATGAATGTTTTGGTTAACATAGGTAGTTACATCTATTGATAGCAGGCTATTACATTGTTTTCAGTTATAGCAATTTATAACTTGAACTAATATTGACTATCTGTGTGTGTTGTAGTGATAAAGGGAAACTAAATTGTTATTTACAGAATTTATATAGATATAAAACTCGGTTCCTATTGTTTAAGGAAAACAACATTGTTTAAGTTATAGTTTAGGGTTCCCTCGTTTGGGTTATAGACTGGAGGGTCCAATAAAATTGAGTTACTGCAAATTGTGAGTAAGTATCGTTCCGATCATGTCGTTATCTGAAATCCAGAAGGGTGTTTCTAAGGAACTCAGATGGTTTTCCTCCGCACACGGTCTGATAGACCGTTTAGATAGGCATGATGTGGTATTGGAGCGGTCTATGGACGTTAAGGAACGTTACAATAGGGTGCTCGAATTGTCCGCGCAGGCGGAATCAGTTGATGGTTGCGCACCTGACAGGCTGTCACGGTTGCTAGGGGATGTCGACCAATGTATGGAGATGGCAGCGGCTATCACGCAGAAGGCTGCGGACATACGTAGACAGCGCGAATCCAGCCATGGTGGTGCCATTGAAGCACCTCTGCCGCTTCAGGGTTCAGGGTCCAGGTTACCGGCCATAACTATGCCTACTTTTGACGGAGTGTCCGGTGAATGGATGAGCTTCATCAATCTGTTCGACAGTTTGGTGCACATGCGATCGGACATTACCAAGTCTGTCAAGATGGCTCAGCTGGTGGCAGCATTGAGGGGTGAGCCTAGGGAGCTGGTCGCTCATTTGACAGTTACGGAGGGTAACTATGAAACGGCCAGACAATTGTTGGTCAGACGTTACCATAACAAACGGAGGTTGGCCGATGCCCAACTGAACCGTTTGTTTAGTATCCCGGTTGTGAACAAGGTCGGGGCCATACAGACGGAGGTTTTGAACCCGTTGTTGTCCGTCACCAAGGCTCTAGAGAATCTTGGACTTCCGGTTGGTGAATGGTCGTACCTACTGCTGTACATTGTACTTTCCCGCCTACCCGCTGACGTGCAGACTCGTTTCGAACAGTCTCACGGGAGGTCGGCCGAGGACCTGCCCGCCTTCTCCGACTTGGTCGGATTCTTGGAAGAGGAGGCTCGACGGGCAGAGAATTTGGGGTTGACGGTCACCCATCCTTCGGAGCCACAGAGAGCTGCCGGGAGCGCTGTGAGTAGGGGCCCTCCGACGAGGAAGGACCGCACCAACCGGCAGTCGTATGGGACTGTGAGTGCATTGACCCCACATAGTGAGACCTGCCCATGTTGTAGGCAGATTGGCCATGCTGTGGCCAATTGCAATAAGTTCGGGGAACTTAGGGTTCAGGGACGGCGCCGGATGGCCAAGCAGCGGAGCTGGTGTTTCCTGTGCCTCGGGCCACACATGGCTAGGGACTGCACGCGCACAAAAATGTGCGGATATTGTGATGGGGCCCACAACAATCTGTTGTGCATGAACCGGTCCGGCCAACAGCCTCCACAGGGCCGTACCCAGGGTGACACGGCATGGGGCCCTGAGAATTCGTTTGCGACTCGGAGCGCAACTCAGGGGCCAACGTCCCCACGTGCACAGGGCGGTACTAGGGTGCAGGGCCGCACTCAGGGTCATCACATGGGGGGCCCTGAGTTTTCGGTTGTGACTCAGCATCCAACTCAGCGGGCAATGGGGCCACAAGCACGTGGCCACCCAGGGGTGCAGGGCCGCACTCAGGGCCATCACATGGGGGGCCCTGAGTTTTCGGTTGCGACTCAGCATCCGACTCAGCGGGACATTGGGTGTGTTGAGCGGGCCGTAACGGGCGGGTGGCATGGGACACCTTCGAGCTATGCGGGTGCGGTTCGGACGCCGCCTCAGTTGTCGCCCCGCTCGTCGCCTCGTCCTCGTCGGTCACATGTGATGTCCCCCCCGCTCATGGAGCGGCCACGGTTGAATTCACGCCCACCCCCCTTTACGGGGAATCGTAGGTTGGGAATGGAACCGGCGCGTGGGCCATTTGTACAATGGGACCCTCTGGCGTATAGCTGCATACCTGATCGGTTACAGGCACAGTGGTGCCCCGGGGGTCCTCGCTAGGAATTTGCGGCCCAACCATTGGTTGCCCCCCAACCGGAGACGGTGGTGTTACCGATCGCCTCTGTGCTTGTTTGGGATTTGGCGGGCAACCCAACATACGTTCGCGCCCTATTAGATTCTGGAGCTCAGGGCTGCATTGTATCGAATGATTTAGCAAAATGGTTGGGCCTCATAAATAATGTATCGCTGCCGAGGAAATTGGTCCCTGCTGGGGATTACAGGGCAACCCTTCACGGGTTTTGTGATGCCTCTGAACGAGGGTTTGCGGCAGCGGTTTATTTGCGAACCGTCACCTCCACCGGGGAGGTCGACGTGCGTTTGGTTTTGGCAAAAAGCAAGGTAGCGCCTATTCGGACAAGGATGACGATTCCAAAACTGGAACTGTCCGGGGCTGCTCTTTTGACCAAACTTTTGAATCACACTCTAACAGTGTTGCGTGGGTCAGTGGTTTTGGAGGATACGGTGTACGCGTGGATGGACAGCCAGATTGTTTTGTGCTGGCTGAAGGCTTCGGTCCATAACTTAGAGGTTTTTGTTGCGAACCGTGTCTCCCAGATTGTGTCGTCTGAGGTCCCACTGACCTGGAGACATGTACCAGGAGAATTGAACCCGTCTGATTGTGCATCCAGGGGATGTCGGGCTCCTGAACTCGTTAGACACCATTTGTGGTGGGGACCACCCTGGCTTGCCAAGAGAGAATCGGACTGGCCCCACAGCCATGTAGTAGTATCTTCGGATCATGGCCTCAGAGCGGCCGTGCATGTTACCCAGAAGGGGCAATACAAGGCGTACCTATGTGTGTTTGTTTGTTTATCCACCAAGGCGGTACATCTCGAGCTCGTTGCTGATCTCTCGACAGAGGCTTTCATTGCTTGTTTGGATAGGTTTGTTTCTCGAAGGGGACTTCCAACTTTGATCCGCTCTGATAACGGCACTAACTACATCGGTGCGGAACGATGCTTACGAGAGATAGTCAACTTTTTGAATGTAAATAAAGTGGATATTGGAACGGCCCTCTCCCGTCGGGGTATACAGTGGACCTTCAGCCCACCGATTTGCCCCCACTGGGGTGAGATTTTTGAGGCCGTAGTTAAGTCAGCTAAGACGCACTTGGGGCGTATAGTAGGTCAGACCGCGCTGACTTTTGAGGAGCTCGCGACATTGTTTTGTAAGATCGAGGCCGTTCTCAATTCGCGACCGTTGTGTCCGCTCAGTTCGGATCCAAATGACCTGGAGGCTCTGACCCCAGGCCATTTCTTGATAGGACAGCCACTTAACGCGTTGCCCGAGCACCCCTTCGAGGGAGTGAAATTGTATCGGTTGTCAAGGTATCAGATGTTGCAGCAGTTTACTCAGAATTTCTGGAAGCGTTGGTCGCTCGAGTATCTGCATATCTTACAACAGCGCCTTAAGTGGACTGACAAAACCAGCCCCCCTAGTGTTGGTGACCTCGTTCTGGTTAAGGATGCTAACCTACCGCAACTACGTTGGCGCAGGGGGCGCATTGTTAACTTGTTCCCTGGCAAGGACGGGACCCCCCGGTCTGCGGAGGTTCTAGTAGGAGGCTCGGTTCTAAAACGAGCGGTAGCAACGTTGTCTCGGCTGCCCGTAGATTAGGGGACAGGTGGGTGCCTGTCCGGGCGGGTGATTGTTCGATTCCAAATCGATATTCGATCGATGGTTTCGGAACGGCCATTTTGAATTTGACGTTGCTGCCAACCTTGCAGTTTTTGACAACTGACAGACGAAAGCCCTCGCAATGTAAACGCGTTTTGGATAGGGTATTGAAATTAAATCGCAGTCCATCTGGAATGTATTCGAGGTTCCCTCAGGATTGTCTATACAGCTGAGTGTGTTGTGGTTCCCCGAACCAGATAAAGTTCGCATTTACGTGGCCGATTGGTTTTTTACCACGTAACATAACCTGTGTTGGAACACTGTGCTGATCGAGGCTGGCCCGCCAGTCACACAGGAGGTTGGCTGAAGAACCTGTCTACCAAGAAGAGCCTAGAGTGCACCCGGGCCTTGCAGAGAGACAGGAGGTTGACGGGACCGAAGCACAGACCAGGTTAGATCGAACCCAATCATTTTAGCTCGGTGAATCGCCGACGTTCAAACTTCTTGGCAACTGATCGCTACGCTACCTCGTAGCTGATGGGCCCCTACGAGGTCATTAGGTGCCGAGAAGCCTGAACATTCATCCTCGCTTTAATCAGATCGTTTGTCCTAAACGAGTCTTTGCTTATTAAGTCCTTACCGAGCGTATTCTGATAGCTATAAGTAAGCCAAATTTTAGTCTGAGTAGCGGTAGGAATTTATATCCATAACGCTAGTCATTGCGTTTGTAAAGACTCCCGCATTACAGAGCTAAAATCAGGGTATGATTTAATAATCCATAAAACTGCGCGTTCAATTGCTTAAGACGCTGATTAAATAAATATGGGGTGCTGTTTTCATGTGTTTTTCAGGAAATACTGGGCAAATCGTAATTAATTTCTGGTATATGTAATTTGACTATATAATCTAGAGATTCTTAATTGGAAAACATGTTTGGATAAAATTTTCTCGATAGAAAATAAATACAAAGTCAACCCTTTTTTATGGTTTTATCCTATTACACCGCAGTAGTAAGTGAATATGACTGTGTGATAACTGCAATGTATGAACAATTGTTATTTCTAACGATTTTCAATTAGAAAGTTAATTCCCTGAAATAGTTTATTTTTTATGATTTTTTTTAAGTTTTGGCGCTTACGTTGTTTCAGATTTGTCGCGAGTGCATTATTGGCATCCCGCTTTTTCTTATTCGCGAGTAATTATTGCATCTCACTTCCACTCGACAGCGCATTTTTATTCCATCATCGCCTTAAAGGCTCCCGCAGCACAAAGTAACTGGTGCTCTGAATACTGGAAGGGTTTCCATAAACGCGTAGGCGTAGCTATACATATATTTATTATACGTGTATGTTGTGTTGATGTGCTACAAAATCCGTGTTGATATTTTAATAAAATGAAATAGGTATCTAATAATTACAATATGGCTTATGTTTAAGTGTCACCAAATTGAGTAAAAGTTACTTCAAAAAATTCATTTTCATCCCAAAGTAACTCAATATTTACCAAAACTTTACACCCTATTTTATTTTTAACTACTTGTGGTCGCCTCGCTTCGCTCGGCTTCGCTTCGGCTCCAGGTTGTATTATATAAGTTTTGACCTTACAAACCTCACTTTAGTATTCTGACATTTATTAAATGGCTTTAATACATTACTTAGGACTGTGGTCCCTTAAAGCTGTGGAAAAATAAATTTTCTAGGTCAACGAAATCGAAATATACTCTCAAGTGAATCAATACCTACATACCTATATATATATATACATATATACCTTCCCATTCTCCTAGAATCATGAAATTTTCCATCACAAAAAAAGTGAGTCAGACTCGCACTTGGCCGGCCTTTTGTTTTTGTTATAATAATATGTTTGGTCTTTAAGTTTATTTGTACGATGGTATAATTTTTTTATTTCCTAACGAATTAAAAATATTGTCAAAATAGCAGAGTAACCGAAAGGAAACAGTAACAGGCCGTTTTTAGAATGTGATTATGACATTTTTTTAATGCGTACAAAATAAGCAATAATTTTCATTGCAGATGTCAAAACATTATGGGTTTTGAGCACAGGTTAACGAAACTCTTTGCTTAAATAGATGTAACGTCAATTTTGGATTGCGTACCCTTTTGTCGATGGTTTGGTTTCTTTAGTTTATTTATTACTCTACAGGTTTTCTTTTTATCTGTAAAGATGTTCATGACGACATAAAACCAAACTAGCACAGCAGGCAGTTAACACAGAGTTGTAAAATGGGTCAAGAGGCAGAATTTAATGATGAAATCAAGAGCCAAAAGGCTGTTAACTGTAATTAATAAGAGTAAACTTTTAAAACTAACTCCATTCGTCGACGAATTGAACTTACTTGTTTACTATAACTTATCTTCTTACTGACAAGTCCAAAAGGGCCTAACAACATATGTAGATCACGTAGATCAGCTTTGTGCCAAAACTAAATCACAGACATGTCTACTTTACTTATGTCGAGACAGCTCACCCGTGAAATCTAACAAATCGTCGACTATAACAACTTACTCCTGTCTCATTACCTGAACAGGAAATCAAGAGGATATTTCAATGGAGTTGGAAACCTTTCTCACACACTGTTTGGAGTCTAAGATGAAGACTGCGCGCAGAAGTATTCAAAGGACATGCAAACAAACCAGAAAAACCAACTACAACTGTTAAAAAATCAAACAACAATTTTTGAGGCAGAGAATGATATCGTCAAGAAAAACGAAGAATTCGTGAAAAAACCAATTCCAAATAATAAAGCAATATATTAAACAATCGGAAGAACAACTGTACATTTCAGAAACCCGAGTCAGCAAGGTAGAAATTCTGAGTAGCGCGAACACAGCCGCAATCAGCGCGAGCTCATTGATAAATAGCCTGAAGAAAACTCCTTAACTGACATACACAGAGGCCACCTGGACATGAAAGTGTTCACCCCTGACCAATTAAGCAACCGCTTGGAACGCATTTCTACTGCAATGCTTAAAAAAATGCTTAAACGATCTGCAAAATGCGAAAGAACTCTACAAACTGATCTATGTGAAAGCAAGATTAACTAAACAGTACCTCTTATTCGAGCTTCACATATCGCTTGTAAGCGATGATGAGTACAGCTTATAACGATTGATATCTACCACCACTCAAAAAGGAAAAATATTCACAACGGTTACAGATACTGCGGCATACCTCGCTATAAATCTAATAAAAATACATATATTGAATGTGTTGAATGGAAAACCAGGATGTGTTACAGTGTATGTAAACAAAAGATTCTTTGCTGTGCCATGAACATCACCCGATATATAACATACAAGGAAAACATGTCACTGAGAGAAGTTATAAAAAATACCCGATTGGAAGCTTCCATGATCCATTAAAGCAGTTCAAAAGTATGACCAAAGCTTGGTTCGCTTCACCGACACTGTCGCTATCTAGGTTATGGCCAAAATGAATGCACCCGTAATATTTTCGCGTTTTTGGGTCCTCGCTGTCTAGGTTATGGCCAAAATGAATGCACCCGTAATATTTTCGCGTTTTTAGGTCCCCGCAGTCTAGGTTATGGCCAGAATCAATGCGCCCGTAATATTTTAGTGTTTTTGGGTCCCAAATGACTGATTTTCTGATTGCCATCTCGTCAAAAATTTGGCTGCACACTACCGGGTGTTGACTTTCGCCAACTTTCCGTGGCAATGCATCGAAGCAGTGTTACCAGGTACACGGTAATTACCGTAGAACCACGGTATTTTTGGCTAATACACGGTCTACGGTAGCGATCCACGGTATTCTTAAATATTAACTACCGTGTAAGGAAGTAGCACACACAAAAAAAAATGAAATCGAAGATAGGCCAATAGACCGATATCAGGTCACAAAGAAGCGATGGTATTTTTTTACTTTTGTGTGAAATAATATTCAGTCAAGTCAACGACATAAAAACAAAGAAAAGAAACAAGCTGATAATGAAAACCATTAAGGAAAATATACTTGCTCAACAAGCTATTCACCGGAATGGTCATAGCTGTGTTGATTTTACACCTACTATGAACATGTTATCAAAAATGACGGCAGCCATATATGATAAAGAAGTTCTTATTTTAGAAGGTTAATTTAAAAAAAATATATTCAAAATTCAAGGTTGTTTCGGTTGCATTCCATACGGTAATTTACACAGTATTTTCCAAATGATTCTACGGTAATTTAAGTCTTAAACACCGTAATTTTAACAGATAAACACGGTAGTTTATATTTTTCATCTGGTAACACTGCATCGAAGGCTTCTTTTGTAAAGCCGGGTACATCATTTACATGCTCGTACCATTTAGAGAGCGTTCGTGCATGAGGTAAACATGTGTTAAACCTGATGAAATTGTGACAAAAAATGTAGAGTCAAAGCAAACTTTCGGATTTCTTCAGAATATTTTTTTCCACAGGAAGTCCTCTTAACTTAGAAAATTTTCGTTTCAGAAAATCCTTTGGTCCTGCACATTTTTTCAATAACTGAGACGCTTTATTCGACTATGTCACTCAGAGCCGCAGTTTTTTTGTTATGTTTCCGCTCTTTCTCATTCAAACGCTTAATTTTGTTACATTGCTTTTTGCAGGTTTATTTTCATTTTGCAATTTCGTCTTCATTTCGCTGCACCTAAAAATATAGAAAAACATAAAGATAAAGACAGATGAAATACTAATATTGATATAGTGATGTTTAAAACTATTTTTTATTTTTTATTTAATTAAGCCTCCTTTATCTAAAAAAATACGCCCCAGACACTAATGTGTCTAGTGGTTACTTCACTATCTAGTGGTCACTTTGGATATTTTTATTCGATAGTGTTAATTTTGTTTATTGAATATCATAGTTACTTTTAAATATTTGTTAATTTTAATTATTGATGGTTATATTCATCATCCTTAGTGCGCACGCAATGACTCACTGCGCGTCCCCCGCTTCCGCTCTTCGCCGGGTGCGGTAGGGGGGCGGAAGGCGGAGGTGAAGAGACTCGGTTCAATTGTCGGGTAGTAAACCTACTTCATGTCAATTTCAATTTTTTCGCCTTCCTTATTACAGCCTAAAGGTGGATTTAAACCAAACGAGCGAATGCTCATTCTAAACCCACTCCTTCTATATTGGCTTTGTTCAACCAATTAAAAACGTTAGCCAAACGAATATATAGGTAGTAGCAGTAGGGTTAGACTGAGCATTCTATAGTTTGGTTTAAACCCACCTTAATAGGTAGATGGTCCTTATAATTATTTAATAACGAAGCGTCCGTGGTCTGGCGGTTCGACGCTCGACTCCCAAGTGGGAGGTTCGGGTTCGATTCCCCGGTGTTGACCATGTACCAATACCAGTTTGTATACCAGTTTGTAATTAATCTTCGGTACCAACATAAATTGGAAGCTTCCGTGTTTCGGATGGCACGTTAAACTGTAGGTCCCGGTAGGACTCGGTATTGGTATTAGTCGTTGAGGGACAACGATTACTCGCGTCCGCAAGAAGACCACACTTATAATCCCTGTAGGTGTCCCCGGGTGGTGCTAAAGAGTAATCAACTTTTGGCTGCTGCACTGCTATACGGATAAATAAAAATAGAAATATTTTATTTATTGGATAAAATAATGTAGGTATATGTAGGTTTTCCAAAATGTAATGTGCACTTTACATGCATTCAATTCCACACCCGTTGCAGGCTCCAGAAAGCACCTAATGTATATTTGTCTAATAGGCCATCTCAATGAATATCTAGTAAAAACTGTCGATATCAAGAAAAATAACTACTTATCTCGTTAATTTAAACTAAACCTGAACTCGCCTTCGGCTCGTTTCATAAACCCACTCTCTAGTGTTAATTTCCTCCATTATTTATTAGTCACATAAACTACTATTATTTTAGTTTATACTGACGAGCAATGAAAAAGTTCCAGTGACATAGCACCAAATTACTCCTAAACGGGAAAGGCTAGCTTAATGACTACGTCTGCAATATTGAAGTACATTTAACAGCGCATCAGAATATTACCAATTAAAAACGTAAATATTGTAAACGTAATATTGGTTCTATGTCTTAGGAGATATTAAGGTGTTCGTCGGCATTTTGTGGGTGGAACTTTTTCATTGCTCGTCAGTGTACTACGTTTTAGCTTAAAAACACATTGTTTGCAAGTGCGTTATAATAACGCTAAAAGCACAGTGTCTGTCTTTCCATGTCAACACAACACTGTCGAGTCTACTGTAACATCTGTGACTGTAACCTAAAATATTGTTTGTGTTCAAGATTCAAGTTCAAGCATAGCTTCATAAGTTGGATTCCCACGCCCAGTGATACCGTAAGTCGTGCTGCGCTCGCGCTGGTGCCTCTGAGTCCCCACTTGAAAACCCTTCAATTGGTTTTAATGTCAGCTTGCTAGCACGCTGAGTTGTGCCGAAGCGGCAGTTCATGATGATACTGGTGTACGTGGAGGAATCAGTGAGGGTTGCTGGCAATCTCGCGGAACGCGGTGGCTGATGGAACGCATATAACTGAGAGGAGTAGAGAGGTGTGAATTTATTTTTTATGTAATTATCAAGATCATCAGCAAGATTTCGTTTTGAATTTGCTGCTGTAACCGCAGAACAGAATACAAATTGTCATCACCCCATCTCTTCCCGAGGGTGTGTTAGGAGGCGACAAAGGAATATACCTAGCAGAGAATGGACAGCAGCGTCCCTAATGAACAACGACCTTCTACAGTACTGCGATCACCAACCCGTCTGCCCAGGATAAAATAACATAAACATTTACATACAGGCACGCACATACATTGCTTCTGGCCCCACACTAGGTTACCCTGTGTCGATGGGAACCAGAAACAGCGACGACACACATATATAAACATCCAAAACCTGGTGTTTTTTCGTCTTTACCCCCAGCCGGGGATCGGACCCAGGTCCTCTCGCATGGTTGGCAGAGCCACAACCGCTGCGCCGCAGAGGTCGACCGGAGGATGGTGATTACTATGTGCAAATCCTCTCATTTTTGGGAGAGGCCTTTAGTCCAGCAGTGGACAACTATAGGCGTTCATGAGGATGATGATGATGACTCATAATCCATTCATCAGTATCATATCTTCAATACGATGTAAATGGTTGAGTGTTATGTGGTGAAATATCTACCCAAGAAAATTTTAATAAATAAAATTATATGCTAATTTGCAATAATATGGTTATAAAAAAGTAATAAAACTATAACATTTTCTTGTGACTACAGATATCCATCAGGAGCGTAGACTAGCGGCGGCGGCGGCGGCCAGCGGAGAAAGAGCGCGCAGACACTGGAAAGAATATCATTGCGTTTAGAAAACAGTTATGCATCCTGGTATAGTGCTCCTCTGGGGACCTGGTTCATGATGCCTCTGCCTCATAATCACCTAAAGAATAGTAAAATTATCGTTTTGTAACACTGAAATATAATAAACTTAGTTTTGTAACTGTTATTTTACATACCCATGAAACAACACCATTCCCTAGCAGCAGTCAATACTCTCCATGTTTGCCTTTAAAGGGCAGTATATTATTTACGAGTAAGTAATGTTTATCTATCGGAAAAAGAGAATTCCATGAACCTGCAAAAAAGTTTACTAGCTGTAATTTGCTAAAATTTGTCTCATTCATGGGAAACTTTATGTATTTCCCAAGAATAGACAGGTGGTTTAAAGCATATCTGACATCCCGAAGACAGTCTGACACTGTAGATTGCCAGACCAAGAAGAGCATAAGCCCCAACATTCTTCTGATAGCTAGCACCCTGCGGCGATGAATGCGAAGTGCGAAAATGATTTATAAATTTGACATATATTCATTATTGATTTGTTTCGTAAGTTTATCTTCTTACCCTTATGTCTGGCCGCAAAGGGCTAGTGCGCTGTGTTCCCGGCAACAGGTAAATTTTCCTCTAATATCATTCGGAAAGCTCATCATCATTCGGTGGCATCATCGGCAGCCTCAGTTCCTCGTTATGAAGACGCCTGAGGCGTTCCTCCTCTGCTGCAGCCAGCAAGACAGCCCACGCGATCTCAAAATCTACAATCATAAAAACACAATAACCCTAACCTAACCTAACGTTTTGTTCCTATAACCTTTGGTTTTTTACTGTCAATGTTAAGCAATATTCCCAATATTCACTAGGTAACCGAAATATTATTGTAAAAGTAAATAGTAATTACGTATATTTTCATTCGATCGAATCTGAATTACGGCAAAAAAATAACCATATAAGCCTACTCAGTAAACGAAGATAACCTCAGATTTTTTTAAATTTCTTACTCGGTCGACTTTCAACAGTAATAATCTAAAAATTACCAAAATTAAGGTACCTGTTTCGGTGTAATACGCATTGTTAAGGCGCCCGTACATTTATTGTCATTCACTACATTCGTGGCCAACCCCAGGAGAGAAGTTACTCTGAAATGGTCCTTAAATAAGTTGGCTATATTTATATGGTCGCTTTTGTTTACTACCGTATCAGACAAATTAGATTTTACTTTTTTTGCCTTCATCGACTATGAAAAATCGTTCGACACCGTGGAACACTGGGCTGTTTTGGAGTCTCTACAGCGATGTCTGATCCACCGAAGATACCTCCAGATATTAACGAGACTTTACTACTCTACCACAATGACTGTGCAAGTCCAAGGCTCCACGACGACTGTGCCAGTCAAAAGAGGCGTACGTCAAGGAGATGTCATATCTCCTAAGTTCTTCAGCAACGCACTGGAAGATATCTTCCAAACCCTTGACTCGGATGGTTTGGGGATAAATGTGGATGGAGAAGACCTCAACCACCTTCGCTTTGCAGACGACATCGTTATGCTCGCCGAAACACCAGGAAAACTGGAAAATATGCTTAATGATTTGTGCCACGCATCAATCCGGGTAGGCTTTAAAATGAATTCTGATGAGACCAAGGTAATGGGCACGACCGATATGTCGCAATCTCCGATCACAGTTGACGGCCGAGCGATAGAGCAAGTGATGATCTATTCACTAAAGAGACTATACATCTCTGTTATTTATATTTTAATTATTTTATTATGACATTTGAGACTCTTTACATCTCTCAGAAACAATAATTAAGTACTTTTTTTTTCTGATAATATGATACAAATAATAATACCAAATGTTCTGTAAAAAATAAAATGAAATGACATGTGAAAGTGCCCTTGTGGCCTATTTACAGAATAAACGTTTTGAGTTTTTGAGTTTGAGTTTTGAGTGGAGGAGTATAACTACCTAGGGCAGATCATCAAACTTGGACGAGACCCACTGGCCCGAGGGATCGATCGAAGAATACAACTTGCGTGGGCAGCCTTCGGAAAGCTCAAGGATGTCTTCCACTCTAAGATCCCCCAAACACTCAAAACTAGAGTCTACAATCAGGTTATTCTCCCGGTGATGTCTAACGCTTGCGACACATGGACTCTCACTGTCGTATCGGGATGATGCACAAAATGAAAATCACATTAAGAGAAATGAAAAGGTCGATGCTCGGAGTATCCCGTCGCGACATGATACGGAACAAACTCATTCGCCAACGCACCAAAGTCACCAATAGTAGGGAAACGTGTAGCGCGACTTGTGTAGGACGACCCGAATGGCCGAGTCGGCTGTGACCCTGCCTACAAAGCCAAGGGTCCCGAGGGTCCCGAGTTCGAATCCCAGTGGGGGAAAATATTTGTTTGATGAAAACGAATGTTTGTACCCTAGTCAATGGTTGTTTATCTATGAATGAGACTGATAGTCAAGACTTTAAGTGATAACTTTAGTAAAGATTTATTTGTTATAATTATAAGTTAAAACTTGAGCATTAAGGTTTAATAATGAAACATAATGTAGTTGATAAGTCATAAATAAGACTGATGGTCAAGACTTTAAAAAGTTCTATTTTTCAATAACATACTGTACTGTAATGATAACTTTTGTAAATTTTTATTTGTTATTAAAAGCATTAAAATTTGATAATGAGATATAATGTAGCTTATAGGTCATGAATGAGACTGATAATAAAGACTTTAAGTGATATCTTTAGTAAAGTTTTATTTGTTGTACTAATAAGTTAAAACTTGAGCATTAAGATTAAATGATGAAACATAATGTGGCTGATATGATAATTCATGAATGAGACTGATTAGAGAAACAATATCTTATTTTGAATAAAACAATAATAATATCAATAGCAATAGCGATAACTCGAGCACTCCATTTGGTTAGGTATTTTCCCAACTTTCCATCGCACCATCCAATTAACAACCGCTTTATCAAGCCAAGGTCTAGTAGATGTGATGAGTCTGCCACAGGAAAATCCTCTATCATATATATATATATATAGTTTCGAGTGTAGTGTTCTTCATCTTTTTTCGCATGAAAGTCTTGATCGTTCCTTTTCGGGCAATCTAACTTAAGAAATGTTACAGTTGTTTGATTTATGTGAGTATTCGCCAATCACCGTACATATTAGACAGCCATGCTTTCCATTTAAATTTGGGACACCTGTAAAAAAAGTATTTGAATAACAGTAGTTATAGACAAACCATACATATTCATCAACCCAGCCCTGGCACCGTTTATCAAACTACGAGTATAATCCATCGTTTAGTGGGGAAACGACTTATCTGCGAATTGGGTACCTAGTCTAGAAATTACCAAGTCGCGAAAAGACTAACTATAAAAAGTATATTTTGTGAAATGTCTTATTCGATAAATAAACAATTCATATAAACCCCAAAGTTAATTCTGGCCTAAAGTTGAATAAACAGAATGTTTTAACCTGATGTTCAGAACAGTGAAAGTATATTTTAACATTAAATTTTATATTTATCATTAAATAAATATGTATCAAAGGCCCTTGCTGGCGAATCACAAAGAAAACATCTTATTCTGACTTGGATTCTAGATTTAATTGACCCCAACGTTATTACTAATCCATCTTCTTCAAGTTCCTCCATTTCCTTCACAAAAAGCCCCAAATACGCATCCAGGTCAGATGGCTTTCCTTCACCTTTATATATTCCTAGTTTTTTTTTTTGTAAAATTATGTAGGTATAATATTATAGGCATCTACGATATTGAAATAGTGTATATTTATATATATTTCATAGATTTTAACAATACAATATATCTGCGATTGCAGACAATGCATTTTATTGGTTTAAAATGAACTCCGATGATATTGTTTTTGTCAAAAATAAAAAGGGAACTCAAAATTTACTAAAACATGGTTATACTATACTAAGAACAAAATCAAGAATGAAGGATCTTCAATATAATTTATTGCGATGTGTCCGCATTTAGAGCACATTCTGCACTCGGTAGATCCTTAATTCTGCTGAATGTAGGTAGAGTTAGGTTCTCAGAAAGTAGGTAGAGTTAGCTAAGTGTCTGATTTAACCAACTAACTGCAAAATATCTACAAAGCTTGGATTTCGTACTTTGCCATGAACATATGTACAGGCTGTCCGGTAGATCGATGCAAAGACTTAAACCGAAGTTAGTATCATACCATTTAGTACCATTTAGACCCATATGAGCCAAACATACATAATATGGCGAAGTCTTACCGTATTTATTTGTTAATGATTTAGTGTTTGAAGAAAATATCCTCATTTTCACAGTTAAGTGATTATCATTGCAAAACTAAACAATTGATTATTTTACAATTGATTTTTATAAAGCATTCTAATAAATCTTGATCTGTGCATCTACCGTCAGACTTGGTTTTTACAGACCATTTTTGATTTTATTTACAGTTTACATTTAAACAATAAAAGAAGATCGCGAAAAATAATAATAAAATAAAGAGGTTTAATTTAGTTCAATCTAATTAATTTCAATTTCGTAGGCTGTTTAGTAGATGCATAAGGCGGTGAGAAGCTATCTTGACGACTTTTTTCCCAATTGCTGGATCGGCAGAGACGAGCCTATTCCTTGGGCTGCTCGTTCACCAGACCTGACCCCAATGGACTATTTTGTGTGGGGCAGAGCCAAAGAACAGGTCTATTCCAACGTAGCCATCAATACAAAAGAAGAGTTGATTTCAAAAATAAGAATGGCTTTCGACACCATGAAAGATAAAATGATGCTCAAAATCACGACCACAGAAGTTTAAAGATGGGCTCGTGTCTGTGTGAGGAACCAAGAATATCATTTCGAGCATAAATAGCATAAATTTAATAAATTTAAATACTGTCTAAAAAGTCTATTTTTCTCCCTCAAACTGGTTAGTAGGTCATAACTTCAAGAATGTGAGAGGTATCAACGTCAATAATCCTTAAATGAAAGATGTTTTCAAAAGGAAAAGAACTAAGTTTTTTTTATAAAGATATTTACACAAAAAGTTTTCACTTGTTTTTGTTAAATTAGGTCCGAAAAACTTATTTTATTGGTGATTGAAATTTGTCGTGCTCTTCAATGGTCAGTAAAAACCAGTTCTGACGTAGCAGATGCACAAATCAAGATTTATTAGAATCAATTGTAAAATTAACCAATTATTGTTTAGTTTTGAATGACTTAATCACTATTGTTTTCACGATCACGATCACGATTATCAAGATCAGGATCGACAAAATGTTATTTGCTGCCAGAATGTAATGAATTTTAGAAGGTTCGATTGAAATCGTTTTTTATGTTGCTCTTTTTGGTATGTCTTCGCGGGTTGGCATTGCAATTGCGGTTATTGACTCCTGTCTATCACTGTATGCTCGTGATTGGGTAAGCGTTACATACTTATTGCTTGTGTTTAAATTACAAAAAAAAATATATGAAAAAAAATGGGTTTTGTGTTAATAAATCAACAAAAAATTAAAAAACAAGGCAAAAAGAAACCTAAAATGTACGACAAAATAGTGATTGGTGCCATAATATAAGAAAGAAATAAGGCTTAATTTTGTACAAAAAAAGGAAATGTGGCTAGTTTTGTTGTGTGTAAGTACATAAACAATGAAATAAAAGAAAAAAAAGTAAAATTTTGTGTGTAACTAATGAAATAAATGATAAGAAAAAAAAACAAGGCAAAAAACAAAACAATAAATACAAAAAAAAAACCTGAAATGTTTGTCAAAATGATAATTAGAGCCGTAATATAAGAAAAAAGGGCTTAAGTTTTGTACAAAATAAAGGAATTGTGGCTTGTGTTGTTATATGTAAGTAGATAAACAATGAAGATTATTATTATTAGATTGAAGAATGAAGTTATAAGGGAATGCTGTGGATTGACAGAAGATATAGTAACAAGGATAGAGAAAGGCCAGCTTAGATGGTTTGGTCACGTTGAAAGGATGAATGAAAGGAGATTGACGAAACAGATTTATACAGCGGGTGTGAAAGGAGCCATCGGGAGGGGACGCCCAAGAAGGTCCTATAAAGACCAAATCGGCGATTTATTAGTAAAGGGGCAAATACGAAGTACCCGTAACGTGCGAGCTTGCATGAAGAGACTTATGAATGTTGAGGAAGCGAGAGATGTATGCCAGGATCGTAGCAGGTGGAGGTCTTTGGTCTCTGCCTACCCCTCTTCCGGGAAATAGGCGTGAGCATATGTATGTATGTATGTATGTAAAAACAATGTAAAAAAGGGAGAAAAAAAAATAAGTAAAGGTTTGTGTTATTGTGTGGTACATAAATAAAAAACCAACAACAAAAAATAAAGAGAAAAAAATAAAAAAATATAAAATTGCACATAATTTTTCAAAAATCCTAGAATAGTCGACAAAATGTTATTTGCTGCCACAATTTAATAAATTTTTGAAGGTTCGATTTAAATCGTTTTTTATGTTGCTCTTTTTGTTATTGACTCCTGACTATCACTGTATGCTCGTGATTGAGTACGCGTTGCTTACTTATTTCTTGTTTTTAAATAACAAAAATGTATACAACAAAAAAATACAAAAAATAACAAGACAAAAAAAAACCTAGTGTTCGACAAAATATTTGGATTAATATTCTATTTAGGCGTATAAAGCATCTATTGCTAGCTAAATCCAGGTCCAGCAAGGCTGGATTTTCATTTGGTAGATAAGTAGTTATCTTTACTGCATGTTCATAAGTAACGGCCAGGTCAAAAAAAAACGTGACATACCCTTACAGGGCTTTGAATATCATATTATTTGATTTGATTTTCCACTTGGTCGTATGAATCATCTACTGCTAGCTATTTCCATGTCCGACAAGGCCAATTGTGGTATACTATCTGATTGAGTAGTCTTAATTGCATTTTACAAACTAACATCCAGGTCCAAAAGTGTTTCGAACCAAGCTCTTACAGGACTTTGAATATCAACTTATTTGAGCTGATTTGCCACTTGGTCGTATAAATCATCTACTGCTAATTGTGGTATACCATCTGATTGAGTAGTCTCAATTGCATTTTACAAACCAACATCCAGGTCCAAAAGTGTTTTGAACCATGCTCTTACAGGACTTCGAATATCAACTTATTTAAGCTGATTTGCCTCTTGGTCGTATAAATCATCTACTGCTAGCTATTTCCAGGTCAGGCAAGGCCAACTGTGGTATACCATCTGATTGAGAAGTTTTAATTGCATGTAACAAACCAACATCCAAGTCCAAAAGTATGTCGAACCATGCTCTTACAGGGCTTTGAATGTCAACTTATTTGAACTGATTTGCCACTTCGTCGTATAAATCATCTGCTGCCTAGCTATTTGTACGTCCGGCAAGGCCATTAATATAGTAAGCCATCTGATCGAGTAGTCTTAACTGCATGTTACAGACCAACTTCCAGGTCTAAGAGTGTTTCGAACCATGCTCATACAGGGCTTTGAATATAAAATTATTTGATCTGATTTGCCACTTAGACTTATAAATAATATACTAGTAACTATATATCGGTCCGGCAAGGCCATTCACGAATGTTCATCTGGTAGACTAGTCCCTTTTGCATATTTAAAATTAACAGCCAGGTCATAAATCTATTCGGGCCATACCCTTACAGGGCTTTGCATATCAAAATATTTGATTTGATTTTCCACTTCGTTGTATAAATCATCTATTGCTAGCTAACTCTCGGTCCAGCAAGGCGAATTGTGGTATGCCATTTGATCGAGTAGTCTTAATTGTATGTTACAGACCATCGTACAGGTCTTTTTTGATCTGATTTGCCACTTAGACATATAAATAATATAAAAGTAACTATATATAGGTCCGACAAGGCCATTCACGAATTTTCATCTGAAAGATATTTGCCCTTTTGCATATTTCAGTTTAACAGCCAGGTCATAAAGCTTTTCGGGCCATACCCTTACAGGGCTTTAAATTTGAACTTATTTGAGTTGGTTAGCCACTTAGGCAAATAAATAATATACTTGTACATATACAATAAATAGTCAAACAAAACATTTATTGAAACTTTTTCATGAAAACCATCTTCGAGGGCGGTTCTACCATATTGGCATGCAGGGTCCACAGCATCCGCAGACCGGGACTCCCGGGGCGCTGCAGCGCTGCGGGCGGCAACGCGTGCAGCAGCAACAAGTGGGACAAGGCTTGCATCGGTTCGGCCGGCAGCACGGTATCGCCACCGACTCACAGACGAACTCAGGCTGAATAGGAGTAGTTGACGGCGGGTCGCACGGTGGGCAGGGCTGCTCGCACGGCAGGAATGGACACGGCGGGCTAGGCGAAGGGCAGGGCCGGACCGGTGCCGGACACGCTGAGCAGCCGCCACCAGCGCAGCAGGAACAGCGGCCCAAGTTGTTGCACGACCCGATACAAGGCTTGGTGCTGTAAGGCGGGCACGCGCCGCAGGGACACCCCCGAAGAAAGCACGGATCGAAGCTGTAGAACGTCTCGCTCATAGACATTTTGCTATTTTTTTTGGGAAAGGGGAATCTATAAGCTTTTAAACAAAAGTATATTGGTCCAAAAATATAAGGGGATGACAAATACGATTTTTGCTTTGCTGGTTTCCGAAAGCCAAAGACCTGTGATGTCTGTCATTTTTTTAAATATGTGGCATCGATTCTATTTTACTATTAGGATCAAAAGTAAACTCACAGACTATAAAAGCTGGCTTAAACAGGGTAAGTAACTGACTCTGAATTCGAGTCAAGTCAGTGCTGACCCGATACCTTAATTTATTTAAATGCGTGATTCATAATTGATTTCTAAAGCGGCAATAAAAACCCACACATTTTGAATTTTTTTAACTTTCTACCTATTACGGTTCATTAGAAATAGCGCGGAGGCAGGCGGAAGAACGAGCGGAATAACGGACGGGTGGACGGACAGCGCAGGCTTAGTATGTATTAGGGTACCATTGTGCACCTTTCGGCTATGGAAGCATGAAACATTTGCCATTTGCTCCTACCGCGTGGTGCCGTGGCGGCACTCGTACGCTAAAAGTGTTGATTTCACAAAGAGTGATTAAAACAAGAATTATAAGAAATTTATTTTTGCCTTTGACACGTTTATCGTATCTATTATAGTTTTCCCAAAATAGTAAAAATACCGCTGACCACCCGGACCAAAATGTATGAAGAAGTGAAAATATAGTTGCTCTCATAAAATCGGTTTAAGAGTGAAAGTTGTTCAGAATTATGTCCCTAACCACCGATTAAAAATGACTACATCTTTCTGTTATATCCTGTATAAATTTATTACACAGAATTACTACGTTATGGTGCCGTCCGTGATAACTAAAAGTTATGGACGCTTAGTGCTTCTAAAATTAAGAACTGTAATTTAGAATTGAGCCTACTGCCACTCTCTTCATTTATTTTCTAGGATGTGTATGGACCTCTTCTATAATAGTACTGTTTAGTAAGTTGCATGCATGTACTGGCTGGTAGAAGTAATATCCAGACCCCACTTCTACCAAATATTCGAAAAGCGCAATACAAATTCATCGCATATTTAATTTTTGCAACACAAATCTTCGCCCGAAGCCCAAAGTGGAGTAATAAATGATGATGCTGAGTTGATGACATTACAAAACGTCTAAAGACGATAAAAAACTGTAAAAAAATAAACACATCACAAAACCATCACATAAAAGTTTTGGAAAAATAATACAAATGTAAAATACAAAATAATAAATAAAATTTTGACTATAAGACACAATAAAATAAAAAAGAGCATTTACTGAAAGTATAAAAAAATATTTCAAATTTTACCTAAGATGTGTTGTGGAGGTTCCTGCGGCAGTTACTGCGGCGGTTGCTGTGGCAGCTGTTGCCGCGGGCAGTGGTGCCCGACGTGTCCGGCAATTCTGCCGTGCGCCTGCGGTCCTTGTCGCTGCATCTGCCCGCCGCCGCCGCCTTGCTGCATCCCGTTCTGTCCGCCGCCGTGCCCGTGTACGCCGTGCCCGCCCTGCAACTGCAAGCCCATCTTCCGCCCGTGCCCGCCTCCGGTCCGGGCGGATATCGTGCCGCCAATTGTTCCGATACTACCGCCGTGCCGGCCACGGCGGTGTCCGGCTCCGCAGTTGCCGCCGCCGCCACCGACGCCAGCGCTTTGCTACCCGCCGGTGCTGCCGTGCTGTCCGCCGCCGGAACCCTGTGATCCACCACCGGTAACCCTCGCACATAATATGTTTCATGACATGAGTATCTACGCATTTAATTTAGTTACAGCTTGTCATTGCTCACAGTAGTAAGTACTATATGCTCACCCATACCCCATTTTCAGTGCCGACCCTGCCCCGAGCCGGTCCGGTGCTACCCTCCAGTCCTGCCATGCTGCAATCCTCAATGCCCGCCACCCATCATACCCAAGCAGCGGCCGATCTGCCCGCGCGCGCCACCCTGCCCGTACCCCTGCTTACCCGTATGTCGCAAGTGTTGCTGTTGCCCGGATCCGGTGACGGCGAGGAGGCCACTGGTGGTCCATTGCGGCGTGCATGCAAGGAAACCGAAACAGATGAAACAGGTCACTATCTAGTTCAGTTCAGTATCAGTTAACGTACTATCCCAAGAGTACATAGCATAGTACAGAAGAGGATAGACTCGAGAGTAGTGGGTGAATTGAGGCTAATTGATAGTGATAGTTATGGAGTATCCAGAGCTGCAGGACCCCAGAGATATCTACAGCAAAATATGAGGAACCATGTGTAATAAAACAATCAGTACCTATTAGAATGCCATTGCCTGTCAAAACTCTAAAGCCCAATGATTCTTGAATTTCTTGCTCATAAAAAGTTAACTCTAGGTTCTTTAGGAGGCTTGAGACGCAGAGTCACGATTACAATCTTTAGATTTTTGCATATTTAAATCCATTGTGAGTAAAGGCCCATGCCCCTCGGTGGGGACATTAACGGGCTACATTTATTACTAAATACATATATTATTAAATCTATTGTGTATTTTTAGATACCTGTAAGCAACTTGTGCTACCACGTCTCCGTGCCTCTTCGGTAGCAAGAAACCAAGCAGAGTTGAATCAAGTTACGAAATTGTGAGTGTATCCCGCCTATGGTTAGAAATACGCTGTCTTTGTAAAAGTGGTGATGAATATTAAATTGGTATCGTCTTATTATACTCATTAATTGATTTAAAATGTTAGAAATCTATAAGAAATATTACTACTTATTAGAGTAAAGGCATCTGTCGTCGTATACTGAATTCACCAGACTAATTATACTTACTCTTACCAAGGTTTCTACAAATTGAACCACCCTCATTATTTGAATTCCATGGCCTGGCCATAACACCTTCCTAGTTCTACTAAGAACTAGTTCCAACCATACCACAGTTTAACCTATCCAGAACAGTTAAATGAAACATCACATACTGCTGAGGTCTAAACTTATTTTATTTTACAATAATAGCATTTTCACTGATCACTTCCACTGATGATTATCTTGCGAATATGAAGTCATGTCTTACATGATTTGAGTATGGCAGCTGTAGATATTGATGCAGGGGTTCACAGGGTAGCATTTTATGGGGGGTTCAGCTTTGTAGCTACACACGTAGGGTCCCGCTGGGCCGCAGGCCTGACCGCAAGCCGATGGTGGGCAGTGCGGTATACAGGGTGCACAAAGTGGAGGACAAGGCGGAGGACAACTTGGGGCACAATGTGAGCCGTGGTGCGAGTTGTGGTGCGAGCTATGGTGATTATTATGATGAGGCATGATAACTGATGATACTTGAAAATTTGGATTAGTCCTAATAGGCTTGATGGTTGTAAGGGTGACGGCGAAATGAGACAGAGCGGTAGGCTTGGGCATATTTATAACCATCGTCAGACTCTATAGATTCTTAGTAAAATCAAGGGGGCCTCGAGTAAGGTTGCTATACCAGGTTAAACAAATCTTTAGTTAAATATTCCCCGTCGTCCCCATAGCTCAACTGCATAGCACAACTAGTTGTGTCATCATGTAGTACTTTGAAAAAATTTATGGCACAACTATTTTGGTCTATTTGGACCCTGATAAATTTATTGATTTCCGCTACTTTAGCTCAACTTAATATCTCTGTGGGGTGGAAAGAGTGTTGATTGAGCGTTGTGATTGGGAAGTACCAGGGTAGCAGACTGTTGAAGGAGGTATTGAAAACAGAATTGATAAGTACATAAGTTTATTTCAATTAATTTTTGACGCGGGCACAAATGTGCCTCTGCCATGTATGTCACGTCACAGATGTCATAATTTTTGACATGTGTCATCATTTTGACTGGTGTCATCATTTTGACAGCTGTCAAACTAAAAACTCAGATCTCGGAAACTTCTGATCCTAGACCACTGGTTGTATGGAGATATGACAGCTCTCGACGAGTTCTTTATTTCGGATGACATCTGTCTAAAATGATAACATATGTCAAAAGTTATGACACCTGTCGAAATGATGACACATGCCAAAAATTATGATATCTGTGACACGACATGGCAGAAGCACAATTGTGCCCGCGTCAAAAATTCAATGAAATAAAGCTTATGTACTTATAAATTCTGTTCTGTTGGTTGAATTGAGGTAGCGACCCGGTACCATTACCGAATGGTGGTGATTTAGTTACAGTATTCCATTCGTTTATTTAACTTGACAGATCACGCACATGAAGTTTCACAATAGTTTTGGTTAAATGTACTACAGAGAATACCGTACTTCATGGATGAGCACCGCCCACTTATAATAGTGATGTGCCATTCGTAATGAATGACCACAGACTATAAAAACCGGTAAACAATCCGGACTTGGAGAAGTATGGCCTACACCAAGGCTGGCCAATAGATATTATAGGTGAACAAAATTTCTTAGATTGTGGCGGCGCCGGGCCCGTACTTCGTAAGGAAATTTATGCACAAAAAAACGGTCAAGTGCGGGGCAGTACCATCATACGAGAACTAAAAAAAAATAAGTAAAATTCGAACTTGGTTTCGATATAAGTCCCTACAGATCGCAGATCCGACGTCAAATCAATTGTGTCATCGATGACGGTAAGAGGTAACGCGAAATTTTCAAAATGATATTACTTCGCAGGCATAATCACGTCTTTTGTATGGGTCCCTAAAGTGCTGGCGGGCAAATTGAAATGCCATGGTGGGCCACTTCGTGGCCCGCGTGCCTGGGTTTGGCCAGCCTTGGCCTACACCTTTCTTAGGGAAGAGACCCGTGTCTCTCGGTGGGGACAGAATGGGTTGATTATGATTAAGAAATGAAGCCTTTATACCTACTTGTAATGTATAGTTATACATTTTTGAAATTCATGGTACTTTAGGGATTATTAAATTAAAACAACTAAAATATGTACTTGTAGTACAATTTAATTAAAAATAATCGTCTGTTTCTTCTCCGTATGAACTGGAATCATCATCACTCGAGTCCGATTTCCCATTCCCGATCCCAATCGGACATTATCACGTTTTTTGTTTTTCCCATTACACTCGGAACATTTTTCAGGCGTCATATTTTCACATGCTTTTATCAGTAAATCCAGCATTTTTGTGGTGAAAGGAAGACATGTATTGTTCCTCGCAGCATGTCTTTTAACTTGTGCCCAGATGAGTTCTATTGCATTATATTGGCAGTGATATGGGGGAATTCTGACGACGCTATGCCCATGCTCTGCAGCTATTTAGTCTATTACGTATTGTTTTCACTGCTTCTTTGTTTTTAATATTTTTAGTAACACTACTTTTAGTAGCGACTCGTCCAACTCTTCGCCATTGTCATGGAGCCAGTTTATGTTTTCATGTTTTATGTTGGCCTGCGTTGGCATTTTATTAATTTGACAGTGTTAGGGTGCATTATCAATCAATATTATTGATGGCTCTTCGAGTGATGTAAGCATTCCTCTGAACCACACTTCATACACGTCAGAATTCAGCTCCTCATGATAGTCTTCTGTTTTCTGGGATTTGATAGCTAAAAGAGCATCTGGCACAAATCCTTTTACTGCTCCTGTATGGCAATTAATGAGTCGTTTGTCTTTTCCCATTAGCACTGCGGAAGTGGAGTCAGCAGTGTCGCCAGTCCAAGTTTTTAACACCGTATGATTCGCATTGAGCCAAGTTTCATCTGTAAAAACAACATTCGACCAGTCTTCTTTTTTTTTCGCTTGCCTTAAAAAATCCCATCGACACAAAGCGTATCATTGCGTTCCATTAAAAAAAGTCTCCTGTCACATTGAAATGGTTTGGCCATTGACCTCCTCGAGCATTTTATAGGGGGTTAAATAAAGTCGACCAAAGAAGTTTTCATTTAATGGCTTTACTAAGAAATGCACAATATAACGACCTAAAAAGTCAGTAGTCTCATCAATCGATATCCAAAGTTTCTCATCTTTAAGGTTTTCATAGAGAGGCAATTTTATTTTTATAAAATTTGTCCAAATATACTTTTCGTAATTGTGACTCGTTAGGCACTTTTTTGCTATTGCAATTACAACAGCAAACACCACACATGTATTTTTGAAAAAAGTCTGAAGGCATTATTTTTCATTTGCGACTAGGGGATGTTACAAAGAATTAAAAACTTAATGAGGTCAAGATAAAATTCTTCTTGAGGCTGTTTGTATGTTCCTCGATGTTAGGCACCTTTAATATGTCGATTAATATTAGATTTTTTACTAATAAATGGCTTTCACACTTGGTGCAGTAAATAGTACAACTAGCAGCGTCAAAAATCAGCTTAGGATAGTCACGCACTTTTGCACTGTTTCAGGCTTGACAGATCTTGACGCCATGTCGTAGTACTTCACCTGAATCAAAATATCGTTAAATTAGAAATAGTGAGTAGATTCACATCAACACTAAGTGGTAAAAACACACTGATTTGTTCGAAATACAAAACTAGTAAAAATATGTATTCCTAGTGCAAAGTTTGAAAATGTAAAGGCAATTAAAAGTTTTAAATTTACGCTAAGAGAGGATACGGTAATTGCACGCAAGTAGTACACTCACTGCAGTTCAAAAATAGTTCGTATATGCACGAACTGAAAATACCTCAGTGTAAGACTCCTGTATTTTATCGTATAGCTAATTAATTCACCCTTATTAATAAGTTTTTAAGTTAATATTAACACGTGCGTGACATAATATTCAAAGTGAAGAAAATACTGTGGTTAGCTAACAAGAAAAGGCTTTGCACTTTGCACGAATAACACTGTTGGTACTCTAGTTTTGTATTCAAAATGTTATTTATTAGTTTGATTTAAGGCCTTAGCTCCACTGCATAGTCGGGTCGCATGTGTCTTAGTCTGTAGGGGACGGCGCTATACATTTGTAGAAAAGGCGCGTTCTGTCTCACTCAAATGAGTGAGACAGAACGCGCCTTTTCTCACTCATTTCTATAGCGCGGTCCCCTTTAGACCAAAGAAACTTGCGTCCCGTCTATGCAATAGAGCTGAGCCTAAGGCAAGGTTTTTACTAAGTCCTTATACATTTGACTTTACTATTATTTCAAGGTAGAATAAGATTAATAAATAAGTTTTAGTCAATATTTTACTTTTTACAACGTATCTCTGTTCTCTGCCTAACCCACTGGGTAATACAGGCTTGAGGTGTCTATAAAATTTGTGTCTCTGCCCACCCCTTTGGAGATTTACGGGCGTGAGCGTACATTATTATTATTATTATTACTTTTTACAAAAAAAAAAACAGACTTACCAAATTAGTAGGTATCCAATAAAACAACTCCAAACATGCAATCCAGTAAGGTCAAATCAGAGTCCGTAAATGCTGGCCGAAGTCGTAGTAGCAAGGAGGTTCCAGAATCCAGTAAACAAGCCAGGGTCAAAAGAAATTCACCACACAACAAAACAAGGAAGCAAACAACCACACTCTAAGAACCGAGGTAATCGAGTGAGGCAACATTTGACAACAAGTTACTATCGGTGAACAATTGCATTCTAGTGGTGCAAAAAGAGACAAAAACAGGTGCGTCACTCTTGTTTTCGTTTCGTTTCGAGGAACACCCCGTTATTGTTTTCGTTTGCTTCTATAATGCGGCGATATCACGACGTGTTTCAACAAAGCGGCAACGCACGTTAGGAAAATAGGTTTGGCAACGTGTTGCTGATATAAAATTTACAATGTCGCTCATGCGCTTATTGCCTTATATAAACCATGTTTTATACTTATTGATAAAAACAGTTATAGTCATTAAAATCCCGGAGTATCATTCCCAATCCCATGGATTATCCATATTAACATCAATGTTTGCGGTCAATGAACCTAAGCTCTGCCTACTTCGATCCCTGCTTATAATTCACATTTCTATAAAATGTGGTGGTTATTTTGTTGCGCATGGCTCTTGCCTTGGCTTTCGCATTTCTATAACAAAAGGTGGAGTGTAACACGGCTCTTGATGTCGTACTACTTATTGTTTTTTAGTATGTGGCTGGGCCGACGACGTAATCATGCGTTCCTCTTTTAGATGTGGTATGTTTTCATATTGGTCTGAGATACGGTACCTATGTAAGTTGCCCGCAAGTTACAAATGCAGATAAACTTTTTATATTGTCACAGAGGAAAATCCTCTCAATGTGGTATTTTAGGAAACTATATCATCATCATCAATAACATCACGCTCACTGTTGGGCATAAGCCTCATAGTTATAGTGCCAATTTGCAAGGTCCTTTACCAACTAATTCAGTGAGATCCCGTCTACTTCATCAAATTTGTCCGATCAACGTCAACCCACCCTGATCCCATCTAGCCAATCCTCTACCTAACTCCACCTTAGTCCCGTTATTAGTCCCTTAGTCTTCGACCTTTCATCTTTTTGATTACGAATGATACTTTGTCTTGCTGCAGTTGTTCCCCTCCACCTTAAAGTCCAACGTTCCGGGCTCATAGAACTTATATTTCGAAATTCACCTTCACACCAAGCAACATAGATAAATATACCTGTACATAAAGCCCTTTGGCATTAACCATGGAATAAATTAAGGATACCCTTTTAGATGATGAAGATGAGACGATGTGTGCGAACTTCTACTGGAGTTATTAAACCAACCACTACGATGGAGCTAGACCTCGACACGGAACTGCGAATGTGTCGTGACGAAATGAGGAACGCACGCAGTGAGATGGTGAACTTCCGCTTAACCACGCTCAATAAGTCGCTATCTGAATTTAAGCAAACGATAAAGACACTGGATACTCGTGTGGCCACACTGGAAAATCAAAAACTTAGCCAGTGCGCCAGCAACTTAGAGCTTGAAGTGGAAGATCTCAAGCAAGAGTAGCTACTCAATGACGTGGACATAGCAGTTATTCCTGAGCGGGGGGAACGGCGTGCATGTGGTGAAACTCGCGGCCAACAAGCTCGGCGTGCAGGTGGATGAGCGCGACATCGAGTGGGTGGCGCGCGTGGGACCCGTGCACGCCGCCTCCGAGGGAAGGTTGGCGCGGCCGCGGCCCCTAGTGGTGCGGCTCACGCGCCGCCACACCCGCGACCAGCTGCTGAGTGCCGGGCGCGCGCGCCGCGGAGACACCACCGAGGGCATGGGCCTGCCGCTGTCGGGCGGGTGCGCCGACCAAGTTCAGAGTGAATGAGCGCCTCACCAAAACGAAGAAGCGTCTCTTTGGGCGAGCCCGCGAGGTCGGAATGAAGCTGCAATAGTGAAAGTTTGTATGGAACCCCGATGGCAAAGTATTTGCTCGCCTGGCAATAGGTAAAGCCTGTCATCGACTGCGAGTCGATTCAGATATCGCCCATTTTTTTGGTAAAACAGCCGCTGAAACCCACAAATTATAATGTTTTCATGTATTGCAGCTTTAGTTTTAACTATTTTACTGTGTTTATACTAATAATCTAGTGATTTGTGTGTCTGTTTATGTAATTTCGTCGCTATACATTATTATAATATTAATGTTTTAAAAAGCTTAGCACACAGGACCGGAATGTTGATAAATTACTTAGTACCCAATGGGTAAAAACGAATGATTTGTTTAAGTCTAGTGCGCTTAGACTTGTTTTTGCTAAACATTCGCTCCTTCTACACGAGTCAAGATGATCTATGTGCGCTACTAATGAAAGTGGAACCTGACATTGTTGCCCTTAAAGAAACAAACATGAGAGACAGTGAGAAGCATTTTACACCCTCAGTACCGGGTAACCAGCGCAACAGCGACGACAGTGTTTCAAGCTGAAACTCTGAGTCTCCTACACGGGGCAATGCACTTGATAAATGATGCAGAGGGGAACGACATTACCTTTTAAAAGGACTGCGCTGCCTTTCTAAGCTCACTAAAAATACCGTTGACAAAATCAAAACTTATACTAGAATGCCATAAGGAACTGGACAGGCTAGATGAGAAAAACAAGGTCACAGTCCAGTGGGTAAAAGGTCACCAAGAGGACCAGGGCAACTGGGAGGCAGACAAACTAGCAAAATTAGGGGCAGGAAGGCCGGCAATTGGCCCCCCCGCCAATCTCGCCCATATCTGCGGAAGCTCTTCGGAAAAGGCTCAGAGAAGACATAGTACAGCAACAAAACCTATTATGGTCTAGCAGAGAAGACTGCAAAAACACAACACTTTTCATAGCTAAGTACAACCATAAATTTACAAGTTACTTAATGAGACTGCCACGCAGTAAAATAAAAATACTAACAAACCTTATTACAGGCCATTGGACAGCCCCCTGTGCAGGGGATGCATGGAAGTGGATGAAACAGTAGAGCACATGCTACTGGCATATCCATCCACAACATAAACCAGGATGGCTATCCTAGGTGACACAACAAACACCCACGAGCTCCTGGAACACCAAGGCCTCCTACTCCAGCTGGTGCAGGAGTTGGAATAGCTGAAGTAGATGTGCCGGCGAAGTGGTCATGCACAAAGGCCCCGTTCAAGTGGAATAGGTGAAGGCGCTACACCCCCTTTTTTAAGATAGAAGATAGATAGGGTCCCGTTTGGCACCCTTCGGGTACGGAACCCTGAAAACGGGGTTTTGAAGATGTCATCTCGTCGAGTGGCTCATGGTGCATGTCTATTACATAAATTAATTTACCCGAAAAGACCCGATTACCTATTCAAAAATTTAAATTTAAGAAAAACAACCACAGTAACGGAACACGCTCGAAGGAGGAGAATAAGTTGTCGATTCCCAAACAAAGGAGCAAGGGGTTCCAGGGAAGCTTTCGATTTGCCTCCACTAAGATCTGGAATGATCTGCCGCCGCCGTTGAGGCTGCCGATGTATTGCGATACTTTCAAAATATCTTTCAAGAAGTAGGTACTTACTCGATGTGCAAAGAGCGATACCTACTTAAACAGCTAACATAATTAATTAACCTAGCCTGCGCAATGATTTTTCTAGTATACCTACTTACAATGTTGTTGGCTATGTGTGCTATAGCATAATATTATATGATATTATCTTGTGTTTTTTATTATTAATTTGCCGACAGACTGGCAACCGACGGGAGAAGGAATAAAAGGCTTGTCACTGCATGCTCAGTTAATGTCGTGTCTCTTGATTGGAATACAATCCTAGCTTATATACTAGGTTGGTACATGTTATTAATGACGTGCATAAAACCTAGTACGTGATGAGATATTTCCGCATATCTGTGGCGGGCGTACGGGCCGGCACAGATACTCCCCCCTTTACAAAAATTTAAACATTGGACTACAAAATACAAAACATAACAAAAAATAAAATATTCTACGAGACATGTTACAAATTTGATATAATGCTGCGAGTTCAATCTTGATTTTGCGAGTTCAGCAGTTGCATGTTGTTTTTCGTAGACAATGACTGCCCATTTGCTTACTCTTGAAATCACGTTTCTTGCGTGCAAGGTCAGGAATGTAGTTCTCAGCTGTCTTGAGTTTGCGCTCCTCAGTCGAAGATTTATGTCCAAAGTTGTTCTTATTGGGGTTTGGTGCTATTTTGTTCTGCATTGATCTTGTCTGCGAGCTAAATTGCGTGGTGTTTGCTCCATCTTCTGCTCCTCATATGGGGTTGATGTTGCACGTGACGTTGTATGATATTCTCAATGTCGTCTCTTTTTACATAGACTGGGGTGCAGGGTCAGAGGTCATGGATAGGCCTCTCCATGTACTAGTCACTGTACTTTGTCATGACGAAGTGCTCGATGAGATGACTGATGATGATGATGATGATTGCTTCTGGCTGTGGAACGTTTGTCTGTTCCGGAATGATGGAACAAAGCGTTGCTTGTTCTTTACTCTTCTCTATTCTTGCCTATATCGCCGTAATTAATGATATTATGTGGTGGGGTGTCTTCATAACTCGCTATCAACCGATCATTGACCTGCGGTCCACAGTTGAGGTTATGAGGTTGCTGGTGGGCTGCGTATTTTCCACTGCTGCTTCGTTGGCTTAGGATATGCGACCGAAGGCAGGAACTATTAACTTGATGATGCAGTCTTCTTGGCGCCTGAGTCTCCGGAATTGCGGAAACATTTTGAAAGGCGAATCTTTTACCGAAGATTTTACCGAAGGTTGCTCGATGTTCACTGTCGGGGTCACCACTTTGCCGACAGAGTGGCAACCGACGGGAGACGGAATAAAAGGCTTGTCACTGCATGATCAGTTAATGTCGTGTCTCTTGATTGGAATACAATCCTAGCTTATATACTAGGTTGGTACATGTTATTAATGACGTGCATAAAACATAGTACGTAATGAGATATTTTCGCATATCTGTGGCGGGCGTACGGGCCGGCACAATTAACTTGTGGTGTCACATTATGACCCGTGTCTATTTTTATTTTTTCTCTCTCACCTATTCAAATTTAGTAAGTCAAGTCAATTATAGATTTATTGTATAATAAAAACCGGAATGTCGATTAAAAATATTGTGTGGTGTTCCCGTGCTGTGAAAGGGCCGGCTGAGAACCAGCGCTGAAGCTGACATTCGCCTCAGCTCAGCATCGCTGAGCCGGTTCCTATTAACCCCTCAGGACGACTTTGTCATTTTATTGAACTTGACACTTTCCCAACTCGTCCCATTTCTAACTCGGCTCTTTTCGAGTGGGTCTCCTTTGCAAAGTTGACACTTTCCCAACTCATCCCATTCCTAACTCGGCTCTTTTCGAGTGGGTCTCCTTTGCAAAGTTGACACTTTCCCAACTCGTCCCAATCATAACTCGGCTCTTTCTCAGTCGCTGTTTTTCCTATCCTTTATTGGTCTCTCCTATGAACACGAAACCCTAATGAATTCGCTCGTCCGCAAAAGCCGTCTAGTTACTACATATTACTGGCCACTCGTTCGATTAAAACTTACTTGAATAATAATCTCAAGAATAATTATGCTGACTGTCACATTATCTTTGACGATGACATTGTCATTGTAATGGTGATTTCTGTATTATTTGTTCGTGAATAATTATGGTGAGAAACTAAAATAAATTCTGATTGTTTTGGTAAATATGTCCGACTTTATCTTTATTAAAACGCAAAGGGATAAACATTTGCTACTTAACAATAATTACACGTATACTCTAAAAAGAAAATTTGAAGGGATCGTCCAGATGGAGATGCACAGAACGCCAAGATTGTACCGCCTCTGTTACTCTGAACCCAAGGAAAACCAATATTTTAAAGGAGTCGTTACACACCTGTGATCCGGACCGGAAGATTAATGTTGATGTGAAAGACTTTGTCAATAATTTAAAGAATGAGGTTTGTTTCAACTTAGGTTCGATACAAGAAATATTGAGCAAGAAGTTGAAAAGTTGAAAAGAATTAGTCAAATGTTTATCCATTTAATGCCGACATTTGTTTCGCTGAAAAGCATACTGTATCGAGCCCGTAAGATTTTCTTGAACACAAATAAGTTGATTTTTAAAACTT
The DNA here is from genome assembly GCA_949825045.1 of Argyresthia goedartella. Classification (NCBI taxonomy): domain Eukaryota; kingdom Metazoa; phylum Arthropoda; class Insecta; order Lepidoptera; family Argyresthiidae; genus Argyresthia; species Argyresthia goedartella. The sequence continues at coordinate 23,769,787 of OX463810.1, forward strand.
TATCAGAAGTTAAGTTGCCAAAAGAAATGACACAAGAATACTTTGTCATAGAAGACGGAGCCTCAGATAAAATTTTGATATTTTATTCATTGTTAACAAAACAACTAATAGAATCTGGCAAATATCATTCGTATTACGGTGATGGAACGTTTCGTGCAAGCCCTAAGCATTTCTACTAACTGTATATATTACACCTAGATTTATTCTCTTCTGACAAGTCTGTGAGTGTGATTCCTGCTATTTTCGCATTCTTGCCGAATAAAACTGAAAAGACTTACAAGCGTCTATTTACATTGCTCAAGACTCAACTAAATCTTTGCGTCAGATTGTTCAAGTGTGACTATGAACAAGCTCAAATAAACTCGGTTACAGCTGTTTATCCAGAGGCCAAAGTAACAGGTTGCTTCCAACATTATAATAAAGCGATATGGAAACGAGCTATAGTGACTAAACTCAACAAAACTAAAGAAGGCGTGAAAATTGCTCGACTATGCTCGTTACTTGCCTTACTGCCCGCTTCTTTCATAAAACAAGCTTACAACGAAATTGTTGCTTTTGCCCCGAGTACCGTACCATGGAATGCATTCAAAAAGTATTTTGAAAAACAATGGGTGTCAAAGGATCCTACAATATTAAGCTGCTCTGAAGACATCCATAGAACAACAAATTCAGCTGAGGGCTACCATAGAAGGCTTAATACCAAAATTGCCGGAAAACCATTTTTTTTATATTTACAGTATCCATAAGAAGGAAGTGAAACACTTCGACAACAAAATTATGCGGAGCGTCTTTCACCATTTTACAAAAAACAGAAAATCAAAGAACATAATTTTTGATAAGAAATATAAAAAATACTTGTCCCAGTTAAATAAAAGAACGATGACACCATTGGCATTTTTAAGAAAAATAGTTATTTTCAAGCTTACTTTAGGTTAAGTGAAGATTAAAGTGGGAGAGCCGTGACATTCTAGACACTCTAAAGCCGAAAGGGGGTTGCTTTCGGCTTTAGAGTGTCGAAAAAGTCACGGTATGTGTATAAGGGTGCGAGAGTGTGCGAGTTGAATGTGTTACCGTGTTTAAATTATTAATTTATTTGAAAACTTAAGAGGAGAACTTGATAATATATAATAATAATTATTATTAATGTAGAAGTACAGTATTATGTTTAGGTTAACAAAAACATGTTATTTTTTTATTTTTTTTGTAAACCTAAGCAGAAAAATAAAATGCTATACACAGAAATATATATTCGTTTGAATACATAGTTACATATAATCATCACGAAGTAGAATAATAGTAATACATAGTTACTTTCTATTTGCCGGTAACATATAAAAATGTTCCGTAACCACTTTCTTGTAAAATAAAATACGAGTCTCTTAGGTAGTGGGAAGCAAAATTAACAATCTTTCATCGGAGTGAGTGGCGCGCTTTGGGAGAGGCCTATGCTCAGAAGTAGTTAATAAGGCATGCTGATTATGATAAGGGCTTCTTTAAAAGGGTTGGGTTTACTAGTAAACATTTCAGGTTTCCAGCTACTACCTCCAAGCTCCATCGTCAGACCAGCTCGTTGGTACCATAAGATTCATCTCCAAGAAATCTACTTCCGAATAAAATAAACCCTATTATCTAAAATTCAGCAAAAGCTGTCGCTCGCTTATCGGTTGTTTTTTTTTTAATTTCACCTTTATGGCTTACGTAATACGTAACACGCTTTTTAGTTGTGCGTTTGCTCGCTAGAGGCAGCATTAGCCGTTAGCCGCACAACTGAAAAGTGTATGTAAAGGTGAAATTAAAAGAAAGCTGAATTTTAGATAATAAGGGGGCCATTTACGCGCCACGTGGCCAAAACAGCCTTTATTCTTCCTTATAGTACCAGAGCATCAGACTGTTGAAAGAGGTGATCAGATTATCAGATCAATCATTAACCTTGTCAACAACACACCAAGGAGGTTCTAATAATTAAAAAATACACTTTACTAATCATATCAAAACCTCATTGGTTGATGGGAATGCGAGTTGGGAAAGTGTCGAGTTTATGAAAGAGACCAACCAAGAAAGAGCCGAGCTAAAAATGGGACCAGTTAGGAAAGTGTCAAAGTTAAGAAAATGAACGAGTTGGGAAAGTGTCAAGTTTAAGAAAGAGACCAACCAAGAAAGAGCCGATCTAAAAATGAGACCAGTTACGAAAGTGTCAAGTTCAAGAAAATGACGAAGTCGTCCTGAGGGCTATTAACAATATGTCTCTGTAATATTTTATTGTTTATCCTTTTATAATGCGTTATTATAGTCTTTTCAATTTCAATTTCAAAGTCAGTGTCACTATTCTTTATTACTGTAGATATTTACTTATAACCAGTGGTCGGAATAACTTAAGCCGCAACCTTATCAAATGTATTAGACATGACTTTTTGGTGGAACTCAATTTCCGGAACTTAATTAAATATCGGAATTTATCCATCAAGTATTCGCCGACTTCTAGGAATTTATTTTAAATTATTTAACACGAGCTGTCTTTTGATTGATCGATTTGTCCATTTGAAAGGGATTTTGATAGATATTCTCAGATGTATGAATAACATAATAATCCTACAGCTTTGCTTTACTCAATCAGCATTTCTTGTCAAGGTATACATCTCGGCGTCCGATCGTAGAATTGGGCACGTCATGATGTGCCTCGCTATATCATGATATGGTGGCATTTCTTGAAATACGCCGATGTCTATGGAGCGTATCAAGGTGTGCCCAAACCAAAATCGGACAGATCGATGAGAGCCAAACGTTTGTCGATATTCCCAGTAAACGCTTCGCCACATCATGATATGGTCACAGGATAAAACGTCACTTCGTAAAATAGTTAAAATTTTACGAATAAACAAATCTATTTAATTTACAATGTTTTTGTAGTTGTTAAGTCTGCTAGATGTCTATTTCTGTATCCTTTTAACATTATTATTCATATATGTTTTTAAGTTATAAACCAAATCAAGAAAAGTAGGATGACCATCACAAGGGAGTCGATGGACTACTATTGGGTATCCGAGTATGATATTTTAGAGACTTTTATTATCCTCATTATTTTTGTTATTATCCTCATTAATCTTGTTATTATTTGAATACGCTTCGCTCCGCTCCGCTTCGCTACGCTCCGATTTTGCTTCTTCTTAGTTCCAACCTAACCTACAATACCACTGAAATTTAGCCACAACAACCTACTCTAGCCAAGTTTGGCCTTTCATTACTTTCAGTCGCAAGCTCGCTCCGCTGTTTGCACATACACGTTCTAACCTAACCCAACCTACCGAGCCAAATCTATTGTCACCCTACTTTACGATATGCCGAGTTATAGGCTGGCAGATCGTCGGACGTTGGTCTTGAAACAATATGGCGGGTTTAACATGGCAGATCAAGAAATGCCGCCATTGATGTGCCGAATTTGACGATTGGCTGCCGACATACAGATTGACAAACTTATCTGTAGAATGAAGGGATGACGCCACCCTCGAAAAGAGTTGCCACATATTACATAAATTGCTGCAATCGGTGCAAATAGTGGATGTAACACGCGATTATTTTTAGCGATTTATTAATTTAGGATTGGTACATAAATATAGCCGTTTTGTTAGCCAAATAAAAAACATACATATGTACATTACATTTATTAATAACTAAAATCCACAATATAAAGCACTTGGCACTTATCACAACTTTTAACATCTAAATACGTATTTTACAAGAGGTCTACACGACCAGACCGTACGATCGACAAATGATTAAGTATAAATATTGCTTATAAAAATATAATTGCTGACACATTGCATTTAAAATTTTCGTTTTATTGAAAACTTTTCACACAGTAATTATGATCTAATGAAGCCGAAGTATGTGCATTAATGCCATTAATGTCGAGTGGATAAATTCCACAAATTTCCTCGAAATCTGAGTCAGTGTCACTATCGGTATCAGAGCCACTGTCTAAATTGACTATAAAGGGTTTATCTAAATATCCGTCGTTTTGTCGATAATCCTCTTCAATTTTATGCGTGTGCACAATATTTTTGCCATTCTAAGGCATCAATAGAACTGAACGCTTCGGTCACTAGTTTTGGTATATTTTCATTTTTGTGATCTATATTTACTTCTGCTACTCTCCTTTTCATTGAACTCCATACCATCTCAATAGGATTTAGGTCACAGTGATAGGGTGGCAGCCGTAAACATTTGTGACCATGTTGTGCTAATAAATTATCAACTTCATAAACAGGGTCAGGTTTGTATCGTTTGACAATCTCCAGCAACTGTGGTTTAGTCATTTCTGATGAGAATTCGAAGCGATTCTCATTTAACCACTTTTGAATTTCGGGTTTGTTTGTGTTTGTACTTGGAGCCTTATTAACCCGAATGCTATGGTATGGAGCGTTGCCCATTACTACCAAAGATGGTTCTTCAAGATTGGGTAGTAATTTTTCGGTTAACCACTTTTTGAAGTTTGTGTTATTCAATTCGTCGTAGTAGACCCCACTTTTGGTATTTGATTTATATACAAGGTCTGAGTTTTGGACAAACCCCGTTTCTCCTCCGGCATGAACAATAATAAAACGTTGCCCTTTAGATACAGGTTCTAGAACTCCATCAGTTTCTTGACTTTGCCAGCATTTTTTAATGGTATATGAGAAATGTATATAAATCTCATCTAAGTATATCTGGTCGACTATTAGCTGATAAAGCGTTTTTATTTGGTTCTTGCAAATATTTAGCTCTCCACGCAGAAATATCATTGCGCTCGGTTAAAACCTTGCGATTGCTTTGTGTTTTTTGGAAACGAAAAACAATTGGTCATAACAATTTACGAAGTGTTTCTCTGCTACCTTGGAAATTTATGTCGTCTTTTAGAACCGTAAGCAGTTTATTAATCGTTGGTAATTCCCTTTTAATCGCATAAAATTCATGCACTTTTCGCTTGATCAAACCTAGATCGAAACTGTCAACTTCTATCTTGCCACGTGTCCTTTTTCTCGATTTTCCTGGTGTGGTTATTTTCGTACCCATTTCTGCAGCGGTTTTACCTTCTGCAACAATTTTATAAATTGTTGATATACCAATACCTAAAATAAAAATAAAGTTATCATTAGAGTAATAAAATTTGAGAAAATGTAACCGTATTCTAGGCGGCCGAGGTCGCCGGCACCAGGTTATATATAATCTAAATTAAATTGGAACTAATAAATACCTACAGCTGTTTTAGTTAATAACGTATTATCAAACGATGTCGAGAATTTATTTAATAATAATCTGGTAACACTAGCCTAAAGCGGCTGCAATGCGTTTGTATTCTTTTTCAAACGGTATTATTTGAGCTTTTTGCAGCTTTTCTGCATCAAAGAATAATTTCATTTTGAGAATCATTTCTCGTACACCACCTTTGATTGCTCTCGGCATGATTATCATACAAAATACTTGTAATATTGGAAAAACTAATGGACTCTCAACTGAACAACACAACACAACAACAACTGACAGCGAAGTGACATTTTCAAAATGGCGTCCGTAGTTTCCCCTTTCGCCGTTCTACACATAAGTTTGTGGATCTGTACACATAACTTTTGAACTGACTACTGGCATAAAAATAATAAAAAAGCATGTCTCGCCAATGACATCTAATGACAAATTTGAAACTACTGCATTTTCTTTTTTATGAGCTGTCAGAAAATTGGTCATTACCTGTCTTTACCAGCTGCCTTTATCAGTATGCTTAGCATGCTACGCTCGAGAAAGGGCCTTGTCTTTGCATAAATGTAAATCTCTCTGTCGAGCCCGGGATATCAAGACGCCTAGCATGGCCACCGGGACCGAGATGGCGACGAGCAATCCTTGTCTACAACCGGTAGCATGGCGGCATTGCCGAAATAATTTCGGCCGAATTAGACACAAATTTTGACATATGCGACTGAGACATGTCAGCCTAGATTCAAGAGGAAAGATATATACAAATTTTGGTGTGTTTCTTATGTTCCTGCTGTCCTCGGTGTACAGTTTTGACTTTCGTTTGTTGAAATAAGTATACTACACTAACTTAGTGCATAGAAGTATTTATCACTTAGGTAGTTGATTATATTCGGACTCTTGAGTTGGTAAATATGTTCTTTGGAAACAGAACTCGTGTGCGTCATTTATCATCTACTCTTCGGTAAACTGGTACTTAACTAAATTAATAGTGTTTCCAGACAAAATACAACACTTTTATTTAAAATAGCAATAACTATTTGGTAGACAAGCCCGCATTATATTGGCTATCTCGCATCCCTTCTGCCGTGCTCGCACTTTAGACATGGCAAGTACACTCGCACTCGACGTCGACAGAGGGTCAAACGTGCATGCTAAGCGAATATGAATCCCACCCACCCAAGGCAGAAAAAACACCTCCTTGCCTCCTTGCCCTACCTGCTTATTTAAGTTCTGATGAAGAAATAATCAAGTCACTTGTCAAAATTTCAGTAAACAAATCAGTCAAAAAGACATAAAAAATACATAATATTTTAGTAGAATTCCAAACAAAATTTTCGTACAAGTAGCTAATATCTAAAGTATAAAAAAATGGAACAACCGAAAATGCCTTGTTGCAGAGTTTCTGTAAGTATCCTTGTGCCACTCACTACCAACTAACCTGAATCATCATTGCGCTCTTAGATTGCGCTCATATCTCCACACCACACATATTGTATAGACTCCTAGGCAAGCGTTGTAGATAAACCAAATACTAAAACATCTGAGCTGTGCCATCCAATATCCAATATGGGGCAAATGTCGGGACAAAGTTGATAATGACGAGGTTATGTCTCGCCTGGCAGATCCGACACCCTTGCTCGATCAGCATTGCGTCAACCTAGGGCAAAGGGTTGAACTTAGAATCCGGGCTCTGGCTTTCGCAGGTAAGGCTGTTTTTAGTTGATGGAGGATTGCTCCACGATTACAATGATACCAGTCTGATCACAAGGTAACTCAATATTTTTAGAAAATTATCGAAAATTAAAACCTTACCTGGCCTCAAAATAAGCTAAACACGAAACAAAAATGGCGGGCGGTCCGCTGTGACGGGTTGGGGGGAGGAGGAGGGCTGTTGAAAACGGCTAGTATTTAATCGCACATCAAAAATACTGATTTGCACAGCAAAAAGGATCAGCAAAATAACTTTTTATATTTTAAATATTTTATGTGTAGGTGTAGGTACTCAAGTTTATGTTTTAAGTATTTTTTGTTGTTCTTGCATGTTCAACTTAACAGGAAGGATAAAGGGGGCTTTGCTTCGCTCACCCCCTTCACCCTTCACCTAATCTACCGCAGCATTTTGCCCTGATATTCGCTGTGCAAATCAGTATTTTTGATGTGCAGTTTAATATTTCCCGTTGAAAACTAGCCATACCATGTAATTCTGACATCTACGAACTCACTAATCAGAACACGATTACTTCTCACGAGCTGTCTTATATTGCGACTTTGCTTATTTATGCGATGTTCTGATTGGTTATTTTTTAAAAGCGATGGATATTCATTTACCGCTTACCGCTCGATAAGAGCTTCTTTTCTTCCAACACATTTTGCTTTTATTTTTTTCAATTCGATCTTTATTTCTTTAACAGTCCAGCTTCCATATCTATCAACCATTTTTAGGATAAAAATCAAAGATAAAGAATAAAAAAAATGAAAAATAACCCAATTACGGATAAACTAAACATCGTTTGAGTTTGGCAGGTCTCCATCTACAGCAACGCTACCAAGCGGGATACATTTTCTGTCATCCTGCCATTTCATGATAAGGATACGGAAAAGGAACGAAAAATTATTTTGGATAACAAGAGTTTAGTGCGAAACCTGTAGGTTAGGCTAGGTTAGAAAATATTTATGTGCAACCTTGCCCGTTTTAAGGTTGGAATATTGTTTTTAGCTATTTTGCTAAATAAATATCAGTCACCTTTTAATGAGAGTGGTAGCATTACAATCGTGAAGCAATCCTCTATCAACTAAAAATACCCTTACCTCCTAAAGCCGGATACCGTTTTCTAAGTGTTAGTCGGTACAAAGTGTTTATTTATAGGTATGATTAATGATTAAATGAACTTACCAAGTGAGGTTCTATCATGATATTCATGATTATAAGAAGCACCTCGTCCGAAGAGATAAGTACATGAAAATACTTATAACAACATGTAGTACCGCATAGGTGTTACCGCTCTTGCACTGATTGTTTTTTCTGTTTTTGTTGGAGGGGGAAAAAATGGCCCAAAATTACCCATGCCCAGGAGTCAGACCTCCATGCTATGTCCGGGTCGCCACATATTGAGCGGGCATCAGCTCGTGTAGTATACGGACTAAAAATAACCCCTTGTATATTACATATTTGATTTTACTGTGAGCCATGGCCTCGGTATATGCTCAAGGCTTTCTACCTGCAATTTGGCCTTTTGGGCGATATATGTGTATATCATATGTATGGGAGGAGTTTGCCTGCTTACCCGATTATACGAGCGGACATCAGCTCATACTCAGAGGGCAAGATAGCGGCATGTTAGGGGTGCAGATAGCCCCCGCTACTATGAGGTAGTTATATAATTTTTAAACCTATCCTAATCTATTCTATATTTGGGTGATTTAGGGGGCTCAGTCCGGGAGGTTTAAAGGGGGAGGTGGGAGACTGTGTCCGTCGAATCAAGACGGCAATCTCTTTCAATCCAAATTTTGTATCTGAGACGCTGTAATGCTTCGGGCACACAGCCTTCGTCAAGTTGACGTGCCTGAGGAGCGGGGGTGGTTGGGCTTTAAGAGCTTTCGTGATACCGTCATCCGGTTCTCGGTCTTTGGGGTGCTTTTTATAAAGGTATTTCTTATTTATGTCTGGGGTCGGTTCATAAAGGGATGCTTGCACGATAAGCGGGTTTGGGTGGCTAGATGTTCAGACGCTTCTTTAATATATTGCTTTACTACGTTGCGCATGTACCACGGGGCAACTACCGGTGAAATGAACAACTACGGGTGAAGCCTACCCATGCAGAAGGTTGCTTTGTCGCGGACCGTTTTAATATGGTATTTGAAGTTTAATCGGGAGTCTAATGTCTTGCCTAAATACTTCACTTTATTCTCCCAGAGAGTGATTTCGGGTAGTGAAGAGCACGCGTGGTCAGCTCGAGTCTTACTCCTTGAGAAAAGAAAGGCTGCGGTTTCTCGGGGTTCATCTCTATTCTCCATTTGAGAACACATTCACCAAGGTTGGTTACTGCTTTCTGGAGTACTTGACAAACGCGCGCCCTCTTTCTACTGGTGTAATAGAGCGCCGTATCGTCGGCGTAAAGAGCTAGCTCGACGTATGGCGTGCGGGGGACGTCTTGGACGTAAAGTGAAAAGTGAAAAGGGGCTTAAAGCGCGATTTTTCTACTCGATAGCAATAACTGTGCTCAGTGAGGTAGTCTTTGATAATGAGTATAGATCGCGGCAAACTTCTTGAGCATGATTTGACGTAGTGGGGGAACACTCTCACTCTCTCAAACACTGCCAAAGAGACGCCTTTATCTCGCTTGCGCCATCAAGGTCGATGTTCAAGAAGTTTGCCGGTAGTTATACAAGCCTATCGGGGAGGTTGAGTTGGTAAAGTTTATAAATAAGAACATTGTGCCAAACTTTGTCAAAAGCATTCGCTACGTCAAACAATATGGCACCGGTATCTTTGGACTTTGCCGTTGTGTGGAACCTTTTGTAAATGTGCTCCGTTATGCGGTCCACCTGTTGGTCGCATGAGTGTTTGGGTCTAAAGCCAAACTGCTCGTTAGGTATGAGGTTTTTATCTATGCAAATGTCTTTGAGTCGGTTGATAATAATCCGTTCGTAGACTTTGCCTATGGAAGAGTAAGCTAATGTGGCGATAGCAAGTGGGGTCGGTCCGATCTTTCCGGGGTTTCTGAAAGCCAATAACGTCAACTTCTTTCCATGCGGTTGGAAAGGCACAGAGACGGAGGGAGGCATTAAAAATTACCGTAAGGGTTGTGAGGAGTTTGATAGGGAAAGATTTTATTGCCGTGTTAGTGATTTCATCAAGCCCCCCGGGGCATTCTTTGGTTTGAGTTTCTTCATTACTTTTTGCACTTCCTCAAGGGTGATCTCGGGAAGGGAGTCAATGGGGGGCGGGGAGAGCTATTGTGATCAACTTCAGAATTGAACATGTTAAGATGATTGGTCTATTGGTTGAAAGGAGGGAGTGCACTGGGTTTCTAGGCTATCGGCAAGACATTCGGCCTTTTCTGCTGCTGCGGGTTGGTTATCCCGTTTTAGGGGGGGCATGGGAACAATCTCATCGGATTTGAGGTATTTACTGAATTTAAATATGGCAGTGTAACTTGGGGCTATGCTGGAGACTTACACTTGCACTGATTGAGAGTAAATATTTAAATATTTAAAGTTATGACGTTTTTTCGTATCCGCCATTCCCACACCCTGACGGTCGTTCGTCATTTAGTTCGGAGCATCTTGTGTTATTACCGTTTGGGCATTGTTACACTGCTGGGCGGGTGGTACATATCTCTTCGGACGAGGTGCTTCGTATAATCATAATAGAACTTCACTTGGTCAGTTCATTTAATCATTATTATACTCGCACCTCGTCCTTCTAGATACGTACCTGAAAATACTAATTAAAACAAGTAGACATTGAGAATCGACGATAGGGAATATCACAAGCATGATTGAAAGGACATAAATAAGTATTATGGGTATTTTTTGTATAGTTAATTTTTTACTCTTTAATTTACTTTATTTACTCTTATAGTAAGGTGATAAAGGTAAGCTATATTAGTTCACTGTTATACATAGTATTTGACTTCTTTATAATTAATTATAATAACCATCATGAAATCATGTAAAGTAAAAACACAAAACAGACAAGCATATTTTGTACTTATTCCTAAATATTATTTTAGTACAGCTCTTGGTAAAGCTGTTTGATCGTGATCAATTATTGTTCTATTTTAGAATCTAGCAAATGAAATCTGGAGGTGTCACTCCAGCAGTTTTTCCATGTCCCATTATTTGAGCCCTAGATGTCGAGGCGTGACGGGTGCTATGGGCTGTGAAGATTGAAACGTCTATACCCCCTTCTTTTAATGTGTTTTTGATCCAGCGACTAAGTGTTTGTGTTGTTACTGTGTCATAGGGTTTTTTGAATGATATGAACAAATTGTCGGTTTGACGAATAGGCTCTGTCTTTTTGATGTATGACAGTAAGATTGTTGCTGGATATATCTGAGGTTTTTCAAGGTAAAATGGCAGGCACAGTGTCGGTTGGTAAGAGCCTACTTTGGAAGTTTTTATTAAATCGGGTATTTTAATATGGATTTGAGAAAGTTGTGACTCGTTATTTTTATGTTGATTTTACTAAGTGTCTGTACTCTATCTGCCGTTACTAAAGCAAGTAATGTCACACATTTTTTGGTTAGTTTTTATAATGATAGGTTATCGTGTGGATGCCAAGTACCTAACACATCCAATACTTTAGTAGTGTCTCATGTAGTATGGTACTTGGGTGGCGGAGGGCAAAGCTTGAACACTCCTTTAAATAACCTTTTGATTCGGTCATCTCTAGATAGATGAGACCCCATTAAATGGGATAGTGCCCCTCTGTAGCTATTTAAGGTGCTATATTGTCAAACCGAATTAATTTTTTTGGTTAAAAAGTAAATAATTGTAGGTATTGATGCCTCGTATACATCACTGTTGTTCTGGATACAGAAGTCGTGCCAGCGCTTTAAGCATACATCGTATTGCTAGATTGAGTTGGCAGATAGAGCTGCCAGCATTATGTTCGTGGAGGAGGGTGGTACGCTCTATCTCAGTAGCGCCTCCCCCACAAGAGCTGAGCAACATAGAAGTGCTTACTATGGCAAGAGTATATTCAATATGTCAACCCGAATATTTAACAAGCTTCCGCAAAATGTTAAAGAAACCGAGCATTTACATGCCTTTAAAAATAAATTAGAAACTCTGCTCGTTAATGCAATTTTTTATTCAGTTTTTTATTCACGAATACTTGACTTACACATCATGTGAATAATAAATAATTTAATTATATAATGGACTGACATTACAATCATATTTTATTAACCTACATTTGACTTGTAATTATTTTGTGTACTAAAATGTAATTTGCATAATTAAAAAATGTATTTGGATTATTCACTACATCTGTATAGATGTAGTGAATAATCCTTTCCTATCGGCAAAACTCGGAACAACGATAACACCCGAATGGTGCCGATGTGTCTATGAATTACTGTATTATTAAATTACGTGTAGGTATCAAATAAATCGCATACTTTATTTATCAATGTCAAATGTCAAATTGCCCGTTTGACGTATATTATCTGAGATGTTAAAACCACCACGATTCTATCATATAAAGAATTCGTTAGGTAAACAAAAATATAACTAGTTACTGAGGACGTTTTATTTCAATAAAACGCACTGATAAAAACCAAATTCCGGTTGGGATGATCTAATGATTCTATAAGGATTGGAACCCCAAAAGTCTAACTATAAGTCAAAACTACAGTAGGATTTTGCAGACCTTTTTTATAACAATAAATTTTTGTAATTAATTAAAAATACTATGACATAACAAAAAAGACACCTCAACATAAAAGAAAACAAACCAGCAGAGAAATTAATATAAATAAATATGATTTTCTGATTGGATGAACGACTTCGATTATGACAGCGGGATAAGAGGAGGAGGAGCGGGGTGGACAGTGTGATGCGAAACAATACTTCCAACTTCCATATCACAGTCAGAATCAGAACTATTTTCTAGAGTTTTCATGAACGGTGATTACAAAACTAGCCACATAATTTTCCAACTCAGGTTCGTGTTTTCGGTACTCGTTTTCGCATTTGATGGCGTGGTCACATACTTTGGCCCAAACATCGGAACCAATCATATGAACCTTTTCCTGTACCAATTGTTTCACAGTAGTCATATTCATACTGATGTTTCTTTTGGATACGTATCCCTTTATTTGAGACCATATGTTTTCAATCGGATTGAAATCAGGATGATATGGTGGCATTCTTAGTACGCTGTGTCCATATTCGTTCATAAGTTTATCTATAGAGTATTCTACAAAGTCTTGTTTGTACTTGCAAATAATTTCATATATTTCAAGTTTTGTTAATGACGGATCAATCGGAACGTTATGTTTGGATAGCCAATCAATCATGACTTGCTTCCTGGTATTTGAATTAGGAGGTTTTTCTACGTACTTATTATGATATGCAGCATTATCTGCTACTAGTATCGAATGTGGAGCTAAGTTTGGAATGAGTTGATTACGAAGCCATTTTTCATAGTTTTCATTGTTCATCGCGTTGTGATAGTCACCTGTTTTATCAGTAGACTGATACATTAACAATGCCCCAGGTATAAACCCCTTTCTACTACCAGCTTGCACTATTATAAGACGTTGTCCTTTAGAAATTAACTGTTTCACTCCGTTTTCTGACGAGTCAGCCCAGCTTTTACCTGCCAAATGTGAGGTATGGATGTATGTTTCATCCATATAAACAATCTCTCTCCCTTGCAATCTGTACTTTTTTATCGCGGCTAAAAACTTTACTCTTTTTAAACGAACATCATCTTTCTCGATAAGTAATTTTCTGTTGTTTTCAACTTTTTTATACCGAAATCCCATTTTTCTAAGAATTTTTCTTAGCGTAAAGTCACATCCCTTAAAATTTATGGCTTCGGATAACTTGGACTTCAGGGCTTTAATTGTAGGTACTTGTTTGTATATCAAATGGAAATTATACACTAATCGGCGTATAACGTTGTAGTCAAAATCGTCAAGACCTAGACAAAATAATTTATTTGGTCTACCCAACTTTGCCGACTTCGGACTAATGGAGGTGGATTGATTTATATATTCTTTTTGCAATATTTTATTTACCGTTCGTTGAGAAATTCCACTGGCCTCCGAAACTCGTTTTTGGACTTTACAAAAGTAAGCAGTATAGTTGGTATGTTTGAATTTATCATTTTCAGTTAAGAAATATAAATAAATATTGAAAATAACTTCGCAGGCTTGCCGATCTAAACGTTTCCCTTTTCTTAGTGCTTTCGGCATGTCTGTTATAAATTGTTAATGTGGATCGAATAAAATCAATGTTTATTATTTACAAAAATGACAGACAAGAGTGAAATGTAAAGTGAAAAAAAATATATAGGTGGCCTGCATTAATACACGAGTCCATGAAGTTTATCACAAAATCTAACATAAATATCAACAAAATATTGCTGTGGTATTAACTACTCTATATAGATACTTCCTCTTGCAATGTGACCATTCCCTACGTTGTCTCGATGGGTACTGAGTGCGGTGAAGTAGTAAGACAAAAACGAACATTTCCGAGAAAATACGAAAGGAAAGGATTATTCACTACATCTGTACCTATGGTTATATCATGTGAAACTAACATTAGATATTTAAGACACCTTATGTACAACATGATAAGCAAATAAAGTTTATATTCTATTCTATTCTAAAAAAAGGTTTCTTTTCTATTCTAAGACTCCTGCAGCCAAGGTAAGGTTGTCGTGAATCTCGCCTGAGGTCTGATACTAGAATTTGTTGGAAGATCGGGTACCATGGCTGGAAGGCCAAACTACTACGAAGCCTCTGACTTTTTCGTCTGTAATTTTTCGAAGCATGTCAGGATGTAAATGGCAGAAACGCATTGAAATAATATGATGACCATTTTAGAGTGCAACGGCATCGGGATCTTTCTGCGACTTGCGAATAGGTCTATATCAGGAGATCCAAACTTTATTTCAATATTCTTGAAACTAGAGGGTTTTAGTTTCCATTCTATATCTGGATGAAAACGGCGCGACTCCATATCCGCGTCTTTGTTTTCTGAGGACTTGATGTATGAGACAAAGACGGAGATTTTCCGTTATTCACACCACTGCCAAAAGTCTTTAGCTATATGTGTAAGGTGCGGAAAATGTATACCACCCATACGTATTTGGCAGTCTGTATGATATATCGCGAAGATTTTGGGGGCGATAAAAGCTGCCTGAAGTTCTAATTGATTTATGTGTAATTCGCGTTCCTGATTGGATCATGGACCACTAGCTCTCTCCTCTCCCCACGCGGCGCCCCATCCCGTAGTTGAAGCGTCAGAATACACTTCGAGGCTATAATTGTCATCTCTTATTTCTGTTACGGAATGAGGGATTGATTTGAATCACCACTTGAGGTCAGTATGCAGCGAGCGCGGAATTAACATGAACATTTCGTAATTTTCGTAGCCTAGTAAATTGAGGAATTTACATAGTTCTAGTTGCTTAGTATAGAGCCATCCGTATTTGAAGCCCGAGCAAGCGGATACTCCGCTAATCCGAATTCCTTTTTCAGGTGGTAATCCAAAGTGAAGGTTGCGGCTCTTTATGATAAAGCCAAGATACTTGCATGAAGTAAACGGAGTCATGACGCTTTTTTATAAGTTTAATAAAAAGCTACGCTAGTCAATAGTTTTCTTGTCATATTAATATTATCCAAGCATTTATCGTATGAATTCGAAACCAGGAACAGGTCGTCTCATTATGTTAGTGAAAATATACGGCTTTAAACCAAATGGAATTATAAGGATGTGTTGAATGAAAATTTTAAATATTTGCTAGAATTTGCTTTGATTTTTATCAAGAAATATGCGTCTTTTGGATCTATGGTTGCCATGTAACAGTTTCTAAAAACAAGTTTTAAAGCTGTACGTAAATCTACCAATTTAAAGTGATTTGTTTTAATGTGTTTGTTAAGATTTTTTAAATTCAGTATAAAGCACATTATGCCATTTGGTTTTGGCTTTAGAAATATGCCGGAGACAAATTGGCCTTGACATGGTTCGCACATTGAAATGGCTCCAATTGAAATGAGGTTGGCTATTGAATCCTCGAATTGAGTGAACTCAGATTTCGAGTCATCTAATGTTGGGGCAACTGAAAGTTGTTCCACGGGCTTTGAAATTAGATTTCATAACCTTGAATCCATGACAGGATATTAGTAATGTGTTTCCATTGTTTGTAGAACTTAGATAAACACCCTGAGTACGATACCTCTTCTAACGGCGGCTGTTGTACGGTTTCTGCGGCTTCGATGGCTTGGCGTGCTGATTCTGGTGAAAGGAAGTCGGTTTGATCTTCTGCTGCATGTTCGCCGGCGGCTTTCGTGTCGAAACTGCCAGAGGCTTCATGTTCAAATAATTTGGTTTTGAAGTCGCCGCCGGTTTGTTTTTTTTGCCAGCGTTGTTATTGGC
Organism: Argyresthia goedartella; assembly: GCA_949825045.1. NCBI lineage: Eukaryota > Metazoa > Arthropoda > Insecta > Lepidoptera > Argyresthiidae > Argyresthia > Argyresthia goedartella. The sequence continues at coordinate 23,786,134 of OX463810.1, forward strand.
GGAGCTCTTAATTTCCGCACCAGAATTGGATACGGCTTTAGCCGTTTTAAGGGTATCAGGCAGATTCCCTGCAAATAATAGTTTATCTATTTTGGAATTAAGTATCTGTGAGATATTACTTATCTATCGGTACTTATCTAAAAGAACGAGGTGCGAGCATAATAGGCAGACAGTAAAGTTACCGACCATTGCTACGAAATATAATACCAAATGTTCCAGGGCCCGTCCTGTCTTGGGTGCGGGGGCATGGACGCAGTGACTCTACGGAGACCACTTATCGTACATGACAGTACCTTCGACTTCCGACCAACCGCCTTACCTCGTATGGTGCCGGTCAAATCCGACAAGAAAGTCCGGTATCTGCTCATCAACCTCGACTATCCGGTAAGTTGGTGCAGTTATAAGGGCTGTTAATGCGTTATTCCGTTGCTTACCTTTAAACTAGCCAAAAACTGCCCGCTATCTAAGTCCATGTTTCTTTTATATCTTGTGTGCTTAGGCATGTAAAAAATGACAGTTCCAAAAAGTTTTTGGAGTACCTATTTAACATGTTTATCGTTTCAGGTTAATTCACTGCCATACAATCGTCGGTGTTGTTGACGAGAGGATGGTAGGTTCACCTATGATTGTACAACTTTACATTTATTATCTCTGTAGTCGCGACGGATGGTAGAGAATCATCATCCGGTCGATAATCATCCAATAGTATTCTTTTCTGAAACTAATAATAGGTACGAACGGGTAATGCTCCAGGATATAGTCCACCGGTGGACTATAACACAGTTACTCCCCTGTAATTCCCCATTATTCCCCTTTTATAGTTCTGAGAAGAATTTAGTATCAGTAGTAGTATGCAAAGTGTCACGGATGCGACGACTAGAGTATGTGATGCTTGTGGTACTACGCCGGGCTAGGAACGATGCGCTGCTGATTACTGATTAGTAATCACTCACACTTAACACTGGCTGTTCAGACGTTGCTAGCATTTTACACTTCACAGCCACACTTAACACCTGCACTTTACACTAATGAATAAAATAATAATTGTCATCTTAAAGAACCTTATGATATCTGAAATGTCAGAATTCTACGGAATAAAAAATCAGAGTTTAGGAGAAGTTAAACAGTGTCTTGGTATGAATATCAAATTTAATAAAGGGAAAGGGAACTGTAACCTTAAGCCAAGAAATGTATATAGATACTTTATTGAAAAGATTTCATATGACTATGAGTTTAAATTGAATATAAATGTAAATCAAAATGTAGAGAGTCAAGTGCCATATCAACAGCTCATTGGTAGATTGATGTATTTATCTGCCATTCGAGACTGGATGATGATCAGCACAAGGATAACTGGTTCTAGGATATTAGTTTAGTTTACCTAGTAGATCTCAGACAGCCGCGTCTGAGGACCTGATTTGAAGATGGCTAGAATAGCACAAAAGGTTTTAGGGCATTATCAAAAAGAAAAGCTTTGTGTTGATTGATAGCTAGTATTTGGTCTTATGACCTACTGGTAAAATCAGACAGAACACAGAACTTTTCTATTCGAGAATTTGATTATTTATTTTATTATATAAAGAAAAAACAACAAAAGCATCATAAATATGTCCACGGAAACCATGCGGGGTTTTATGTGGATCCTTGGTCTTTTGGGTATAGTTGACCCATAGGCTGCACGAGGTTGATTGATTGACAGTGTGCCTTGAGAGTGAGATTACTGGCTTTTTACAATGTGCAATCCTACGAGCCTACATATTCGCCCGAATTACCAAAGCGATGCGCTCCCAATCTATGACTATGTCATCCCCCAGGTTCCCCAAATTGTTTATTGAGTGTGTTACCTTATAATTTAATTTAAAGACTGTGTTTATTTCTTTCGTAGTATGAAAATAAATTATCACTTCGACTTTGTTTATCGATATTATTTAAACAGTCATTGACTCATAGTTAAATACCAGTCTGCTAAAATATCGATTACAAATTAGGTAAACTATCCATATTTTTTGTCGATAGCCGTACTTATAATGATACTTAGCCCATCGCTGGTTGTCAATAAAATTGTACGCGAAAAGAATCCTACCTTTCCTGTCAAACTATTGGTTTCAGTCATACAAAGTAATAAGCTCGTATGAGTAGAGAGTGTCAGCATATCAACTTTTGTTCATAGAAAATAGCCCTCCCTCTATTTACTTAAGTTATTATTATTAGTAGAAGCCCATCTATTAAAAATACCTCCACAGATGGGGCCATATTAGATTTATAGCAAACAGGCCACCAGAGGTCACGCACAAGGTGCTTGTGGTGGTTTCCTAAATCCCATACCAAATTTAAAAGACTTGACACAAAGTGCACGATTCTAATTGATTCCCCCCAGCTATTAAAGTAAATTATAAAAAATGTCGGCTGGTTTATATGAAAAATGGTTTCCTTTTTATATCGATCGTAATTACAAATGATTTTGCAATATAACAGAAAAAACAATAACAAATAATAATTTTAAAAAGTGTCAATAATTACTCACACGGCTTTACTAATAACAAAAGTTATTCACAGTGTAACTTGTACAGTATTTTGTCTTGCATTGACATTTGACATTTACTTGACGTATGAAAAGGACAAAACTCTGTATAAGTTATACAGTGAATAACTTTTTTATTAGTAAGGCCGACAAAGTTTAAAGTTCATAGTTTGTATAAATAATTTTTAAATTACTATAACTACACTCGCGAGCAATAAACTGGAATGACTTCATCACGCGTTGCTCAAAACAAATCTCCACTACAACCATGGATTGTAGAATATCATTAGAAAAAAAACGTTAGTTTCAAATGATATCAATACGAAGGAATGTGACCCATTGCACCCGAGAAATTTCTGACCAATAGTTCGACTGTGAAAAGGGTCTTTCACCCGAGTTAAACACGCTGCTTTTCATTTCGTCTGTGAGGAAAACACATTTTCTGAAATGGACTTGACATTTTTAGCAGATCTCCAGTTCATGAAATGGTTGTACGCCATAAGATATCAACGCCCTGCTCGTCCAATATAACAATGCTTTAAGGATGTTGCTGGGGCTGCCACGCTACTGTAGTGCATCGGGCGGGCATATTTGTTGAGGTACGTACTGATGGATGCCATGCCATCACATGTAAGAGAATGGCCTCCTTACTGAAGCAGAACGCGTGGCATCACCAACAGCAACCTAGATGTCATTTCAGGTCGGCTCGACGGCCCAATACTGGAACACTGGGTGAGTGTTCCGACTGTTTGTGACAGTGTGTGGAAAACTGAGCCGTACCACAGCAGGCAGGCCTATTTATATGAAATAGATAGAATTGAGAGTGATATGAAGAAATAAATAAAGGTTAAGTAGCTTGTCTGTTACAAACAAAATATGGATCCATTTCCAATATTATTATTATTTAAATAGAACATGATCAATAAAAAATACACATAGTTAAATCGACATTTATATGTAGAGCTATAAACAAATGTCTTTACAAATTAAACAATCATTTACATTTACAAACCATTAATTATAAAGATCGCTTATAGCGATTAAATAATGCAATATTATTGACATACTGTGACGTATTGAAATATCAGTAAAATATATCAAAAAATATCAGCAGCATCTACGAGTATAATAAATACACCACTAGTCAGCTTTTTGAACGCCGCCAACACAGATAAATTTATTCCCCGGCGCCCCGCTAGTAAGCTTTTTGAACGCCGCCAGCACAGATAACTTTGTTCCCCAGCGCCCTGCTAGTCAGCTTTTTGAAGGTCGCCAACACAGATAACTTTGTTCCCCAGCGCCCCGCTAGTCAGCTTTTTCCGAATGAATGAATGAGCTCGTTACTCTCTCTCTATTCTCATAACAGATGTGAATGGGAAATTAGTGTTGGTATAGTAATTTGTAGATATTAGTCTGCGATTTTTTTATTGCTGGTAAAATTATTCTGCAGTAAAATCTTCTTTAAAAATTCGCACGTGTTTATGCCGTACAGCCGGATTCACAAGATAACCGCCGCGGCGTAAACCACACATTTGGGAATAGTTTTTCACCAGGAAATCTAAAATTAAAAGGGTAGTATTTAATTACACATGAATTTTCCCACATAAATGTTACTTTGTGGAAATGGTTTATAAATAAAGACCAAATAATTGTGATTGAGCGTATTACAATTATTCATCGATAATATTTTTTTCACATCACTATCGATATTTCTTGGAAAAAATTGTAACAGATAAATTATTGTAAATACTCTACTATAAATGTAAGTATTTATGATGTTTCTGGGCCGAAATAATTTGGGAAATCTTCCGCCATCCTTATTGTATCCAATAAAATGTATAAAATACAAGAATCTACTAATTACATCGATTAATGTTTACCTGTGGTAGCTGATGAATTCGCCTAGGTTTTTATGATTTCTCATGTAAATTTTACTCTATATGATAGCACACTACACGGCATATGACTTTTTAATGCAATTTTATAATTTATCTAGATCAAAGAGATTGAAAGAGCATTTCCTTTCTCTTTCGTGATAGGTACTTTTATATATGTATATATAAGTAGTATATGTTTGATATATATTTTATTTTTTGCTTTTGTATTTTATTTAGTGTAATCATTTATTACATCATTTATTTTATTTTCATTCATTAATTTTTTTTATTATATCATTTATTATGTTTTAGTTGTAAACATTTAAATGTGTACAGTTTTATTGCGCACTAGGACTCTCCTGTTGCACAATTTTTCCTGACCTTCCTAGGTTTGCTGGTAGAAATCTCTCTTTAGAGATAAGCTCGCCTTTGCTCATAAAATGTTTTGTTACCTTACTTTTAAGATTTCTGTGCAATAAAGAATAAAGAATAAATTTTAAATATTCAGTCTTTGTTTATGTTATGACTATGACAGTTTTTATTTGATGTAATTGAAGAGTTCGTTGTTGTCTGACAAACTACATGGCGACTGTTACCTAATTCTGTAGAGCAAAAATAAATTAAAATAAACCAAACCATCAAAAAAAGTGTACGCAATTCAAAATTGACGCTACTTCTATTTTTAAGCCAAGAGTTTTGTTTATCTGAGATATTACGTACGTACGTGTATATACGACATATTTTGTTTATTTTTATGTCCTCTAACAATAAAGAGACACTCTTTATAAGTGATGTTCCATAGCAACACCGAAGGTAGACCTGCCTTAGATGCATCGAATAAGCCTGACATGACTTATGTGAAAGTTGCATATAATTCGACATATCTTTGGTTTAAAGATATTATTAAAATTTACCATTTTTATATACATACAAACCGGCTGACCACTCGGCCCAAAACGTATGAAGTTGTTAAAAATCAAGTTCCTCTGATCAAATCGGTATCAAAGTGAAAGTTGTTCAGAAAAATCTCCCTACACCCTTATACGACTACACCTTTCTGTTACACCCTGTAACACAATTCTGAATAATTTTAATCGTAAGAACTCATCCACATGGGACGATTCATTGACGATTCTTCAAAAGACGCAATACGTCATGACATGACTCAAGTCATAATGGATGGAAGTACAAATTGCATACAGATTCCTCAAAATATCTGAATAGTTGTCATGATTATGGCCATAAAAATGTACGGGAATTGTGCAAAATACTACTACTAAAAACTTTACGTGCCTAATAGGCAAGAAATTAGACTTAAATCGAATATACTGTGTAGTGCCTCAAAGATTCCGTCAGTGTTATTGTTATAATAAATCTCGCAGGCGCTATTAAAAAGTCTCAGGCTATAATTCTATATTTATCTCTATATACGGCACGTACAATTTTTTATTTCTTTGTACCAAAACCAGTACACGCAATATGGTCGGGTTCTCCAGAAACTTGTGTGAAAATGCTGGGAAGCATGCTTTTTGGCAGTACCACAGTAACCCCTTATTTCTCTCTTTATATGGCCCGTAAATTTATTTTTATTTGGTAGTACAATTCCGTACATTTAATGTGCATTATTTTCATGGTAATTTAAAGTTAATTTATTGCTGTGGCACGGCTACTGAGCATCACACACGTATCCCTATTTCTTCGGTGGTACTGCCACTGATGATTAGACACTTATCCGTATTTTTTCACCGTTTGGTGATTTGTGTGAACACGGGCATAAAACCGTGGCCACGTCATAAATCACAAATCGTGAAAAAAGATGATTCTTCAAAAACCACCAATCGTCCTCGTGTGAATGAGCCCTGTGCTCATTTAATCCTTCAGTTGGTTGAAGGATTATACCTCAGATAAACGAAACTCAATGCATTTCTCTGTTAATTAAATGAAACGGGCATAGTGGTAGTATCACTAACATATGATGGTGCTGCCACAAACAAGCGGCGTGTTCCGTGTCACATCAAAATCGATTATAGCGTCTACGAGGTCATTCCGAATGAGTTTTAGCGTGTCAACGATATCTCGTCAGCACTGTAGCGAGCCATCAAAAGTGACAGCTATCACGCTGACCGCTGACAATCAAACTTAGAACAGCAACCAGCAGCGATTGGTACCATTGAAAATAGTTTTAGGATGTGGCAGTACTTTGCTTAACTCTTCCCTCACAAAGCTGTACGCTCTTGGTGAAAGATAATGAAGCGTCACAGATTTTTTTTTCAACTCTTAACTGATTTCCCTTGTTTTGTCACCTTTAGCTTTAGAAAGGTATTTTTCTATAACAGCATTATTCTTTACATTTATTTATTTGTCAAATTTCGTACGTGCAACATTACAGAAATAATTATAATGCGTTGTACATACTAACATGATAGAATCTTCTTTTTTCATATTTTTTTCTCCAAAATATCACTTAAACTTAAGTTCAAATCTATGTTTTTTTTGCATAATCGTCGTGAACGTTGTCTAAAAGCACACATTTTTGCAGATGTTTAGCAAGTTTTTCAAGCATCAAGATTTTATTTTTTAAATTGTCAATGTTAAACAAGTCCTCCGCGCACTTTTCGCACTGTAGTGTCGGATGAAAATCTGTATTTTTTGGTTTTTGAGCTTGTTGCCCCGAAGTGGTATGGTGATGCTTGTTCCGCAGGCGGAATCAGAAAAAAGATTACATTGTTTTGGTAAAGATAGACCATATGTTCATCATTTGCATAAATATCCAATATATGTGTCGCTTAGATTTCCTGTTAATTGGGATTATAATTATAGGCTTTCTTTAAAATGGGCTGCGGGTCGGTGATTTACATACTATATCCAACTAATTTCTACTTCCTAGCTTACGGACGGACAGACAGCAAAGTCTCGCTAATATGGCTTCGTTTGCCATTGGGGTACCGGAAAACTAAAACTCTAAGTATTTGATACATTCCTAAACAATACTTACTCTTTTTTCGCACCCGGTGGCGTCTGTCATATCCATTGGTACGGCAGAAGTTTCATGAGCTGTTGCAGCAACTGCACATTTTCGATTCCCACAGAGGTCTGAACATGAAAATCAGTTTTGATTAGCTGCCTAGGCAAATTATAACATAATTCAATTGCAGAAACGATATCATTGTGGAGGTAGTTCGACCCTAGCGGAAGGAAGTTTGGTAAAGTTGCAGCACATGAACATTGTCGACTTCCATCAAAGTCAGATTCTAAGAATAATTTTTATTTAATACCTTCGGTGTTATAGTTGTGCAGTGTAATAAATTTATTTTAATGTTTTTATCTGTATCAATAAATATAATCTTACCAAAGAGCTGTGATCTAGGCAAAGCCTTAGAGAAGGTATGGTCCTTGACTTCAATCTACGCTACTTATAATATCTGTTTATAAAACAGTTGTCTTTAAAATGTTTGCATATATTTGTGATTCGGGTCCCCGATTTCGCATGAAGATGTCTGATAAAAAGCGGAACGTTTCAATGAGTAATTCTTTTTCGTGCGGGCCGCCGGTGTTCTATACCAATTTACTAGACGTTATATCGTCAAAAATCGCTGTCTAATAAAAACTACTATACCAATACTAATCTTCCTTTCACATCTGTTATTTGAGTAAAAGCTCATTCATACGGGATTCGACATTCACGATTCGTCAAAATATCCCAATAGACATTATACTCGTGGGTGCTGCTGATATTTTTCTATATATTTTACTGATATTTTACTTCGTCACGGTACGTCAAGGGTACGTATTATAGAATCGTGATTAGCGATCTACACTATTTAATCGTGTGTAATGTAAATGAGTGTTAAATTTGTAAATAAATTTGTCTATTGCTATTCAATTGTCGATGTAACCATGTGTGTCTTTTTATTGATTTTATTTTTTACATTATAATAATATTTCAATTTCGTAGCACAAAAGGTTTGTTTGCAACAGATAAACTACTTTATATTTATTAGTTTCTTCATATCACACTCATTTCAGTCTATTTCACATGAATAGGCCTGCCTGTTGCAGAGCTCAGTTTTCCACGCACTGTAACTAACAGTGATAACATAACAATCACCCAGTGTTTGAGCCGTCGCCGTCGAGCCGACCTGCCATGACCTCTAGGATGCTGTTGGAGCTGCCACGCGTTTTGCTTCAGTAAGGAGGCCGATCTCTTATGTATTATGGTATGGAATCCATCAGTACGTAGCATGGCAGCCCCAGCAACATCCTAAAAGCATGGTTATACTGGACGAGCAGGGCGTTTTGGATATAGTTGACCTATAGGCTGCACGTGTATATTGATTTATTGTGTGCCTTGGAATCTGAGGTATTTTACTGGCTATTTATAATGTGCATCGAGCCAACATATTCGCTCGAACTGCCAAAGCTCCCACTCTATGACTATGTCATCCCTCAGGTCCTCATCACTATATGACCAAGGTATTTGAAATTGTTTATTGAGTGAGTTACCATATAATCTAATTTAAAGACTGTATTTATTTATTTCGTAGTATGAAAATAAATTATCACATTGACTTTGTTTATCGATATTATTTAAACAGTGATCCTCTCATAGTTAATTACCAGTCTTCTAAAATATCGATGACAAAGTAAGTAAACTATCTATAATTTTGCCGATAGCCGTTCTTATATTGCTAGGTTAGCTACGCTAGTCAATAGTTTTCTTGTCATATTAATATTATCCAAGCATTTATCGTATGAATTCGAAACCAGGAACAGGTCGTCTCATTATGTTAGTGAAAATATACGGCTTTAAACCAAATGGAATTATAAGGATGTGTTGAATGAAAATTTTAAATATTTGCTAGAATTTGCTTTGATTTTTATCAAGAAATATGCGTCTTTTGGATCTATGGTTGCCATGTAACAGTTTCTAAAAACAAGTTTTAAAGCTGTACGTAAATCTACCAATTTAAAGTGATTTGTTTTAATGTGTTTGTTAAGATTTTTTAAATTCAGTATAAAGCACATTATGCCATTTGGTTTTGGCTTTAGAAATATGCCGGAGACAAATTGGCCTTGACATGGTTCGCACATTGAAATGGCTCCAATTGAAATGAGGTTGGCTATTGAATCCTCGAATTGAGTGAACTCAGATTTCGAGTCATCTAATGTTGGGGCAACTGAAAGTTGTTCCACGGGCTTTGAAATTAGATTTCATAACCTTGAATCCATGACAGGATATTAGTAATGTGTTTCCATTGTTTGTAGAACTTAGATAAACACCCTGAGTACGATACCTCTTCTAACGGCGGCTGTTGTACGGTTTCTGCGGCTTCGATGGCTTGGCGTGCTGATTCTGGTGAAAGGAAGTCGGTTTGATCTTCTGCTGCATGTTCGCCGGCGGCTTTCGTGTCGAAACTGCCGGAGGCTTCATGTTCAAATAATTTGGTTTTGAAGTCGCCGCCGGTTTGTTTTTTTTGCCAGCGTTGTTATTGGCGGAGCTCTTAATTTCCGCACCAGAATTGGATACGGCTTTAGCCGTTTTAAGGGTATCAGGCAGATTCCCTGCAAATAATAGTTTATCTATTTTGGAATTAAGTATCTGTGAGATATTACTTATCTATCGGTACTTATCTAAAAGAACGAGGTGCGAGCATAATAGGCAGACAGTAAAGTTACCGACCATTGCTACGAAATATAATACCAAATGTTCCAGGGCCCGTCCTGTCTTGGGTGCGGGGGCATGGACGCAGTGACTCTACGGAGACCACTTATCGTACATGACAGTACCTTCGACTTCCGACCAACCGCCTTACCTCGTATGGTGCCGGTCAAATCCGACAAGAAAGTCCGGTATCTGCTCATCAACCTCGACTATCCGGTAAGTTGGTGCAGTTATAAGGGCTGTTAATGCGTTATTCCGTTGCTTACCTTTAAACTAGCCAAAAACTGCCCGCTATCTAAGTCCATGTTTCTTTTATATCTTGTGTGCTTAGGCATGTAAAAAATGACAGTTCCAAAAAGTTTTTGGAGTACCTATTTAACATGTTTATCGTTTCAGGTTAATTCACTGCCATACAATCGTCGGTGTTGTTGACGAGAGGATGGTAGGTTCACCTATGATTGTACAACTTTACATTTATTATCTCTGTAGTCGCGACGGATGGTAGAGAATCATCATCCGGTCGATAATCATCCAATAGTATTCTTTTCTGAAACTAATAATAGGTACGAACGGGTAATGCCCCAGGATATAGTCCACCGGTGGACTATAACACAGTTACTCCCCTGTAATTCCCCATTATTCCCCTTTTATAGTTCTGAGAAGAATTTAGTATCAGTAGTAGTATGCAAAGTGTCACGGATGCGACGACTAGAGTATGTGATGCTTGTGGTACTACGCCGGGCTAGGAACGATGCGCTGCTGATTACTGATTAGTAATCACTCACACTTAACACTGGCTGTTCAGACGTTGCTAGCATTTTACACTTCACAGCCACACTTAACACCTGCACTTTACACTAATGAATAAAATAATAATTGTCATCTTAAAGAACCTTATGATATCTGAAATGTCAGAATTCTACGGAATAAAAAATCAGAGTTTAGGAGAAGTTAAACAGTGTCTTGGTATGAATATCAAATTTAATAAAGGGAAAGGGAACTGTAACCTTAAGCCAAGAAATGTATATAGATACTTTATTGAAAAGATTTCATATGACTATGAGTCTAAATTGAATATAAATGTAAATCAAAATGTAGAGAGTCAAGTGCCATATCAACAGCTCATTGGTAGATTGATGTATTTATCTGCCATTCGAGACTGGATGATGATCAGCACAAGGATAACTGGTTCTAGGATATTAGTTTAGTTTACCTAGTAGATCTCAGACAGCCGCGTCTGAGGACCTGATTTGAAGATGGCTAGAATAGCACAAAAGGTTTTAGGGCATTATCAAAAAGAAAAGCTTTGTGTTGATTGATAGCTAGTATTTGGTCTTATGACCTACTGGTAAAATCAGACAGAACACAGAACTTTTCTATTCGAGAATTTGATTATTTATTTTATTATATAAAGAAAAAACAACAAAAGCATCATAAATATGTCCACGGAAACCATGCGGGGTTTTATGTGGATCCTTGGTCTTTTGGGTATAGTTGACCCATAGGCTGCACGAGGTTGATTGATTGACAGTGTGCCTTGAGAGTGAGATTACTGGCTTTTTACAATGTGCAATCCTACGAGCCTACATATTCGCCCGAATTACCAAAGCGATGCGCTCCCAATCTATGACTATGTCATCCCCCAGGTTCCCCAAATTGTTTATTGAGTGTGTTACCTTATAATTTAATTTAAAGACTGTGTTTATTTCTTTCGTAGTATGAAAATAAATTATCACTTCGACTTTGTTTATCGATATTATTTAAACAGTCATTGACTCATAGTTAAATACCAGTCTGCTAAAATATCGATTACAAATTAGGTAAACTATCCATATTTTTTGTCGATAGCCGTACTTATAATGATACTTAGCCCATCGCTGGTTGTCAATAAAATTGTACGCGAAAAGAATCCTACCTTTCCTGTCAAACTATTGGTTTCAGTCATACAAAGTAATAAGCTCGTATGAGTAGAGAGTGTCAGCATATCAACTTTTGTTCATAGAAAATAGCCCTCCCTCTATTTACTTAAGTTATTATTATTAGTAGAAGCCCATCTATTAAAAATACCTCCACAGATGGGGCCATATTAGATTTATAGCAAACAGGCCACCAGAGGTCACGCACAAGGTGCTTGTGGTGGTTTCCTAAATCCCATACCAAATTTAAAAGACTTGACACAAAGTGCACGATTCTAATTGATTCCCCCCAGCTATTAAAGTAAATTATAAAAAATGTCGGCTGGTTTATATGAAAAATGGTTTCCTTTTTATATCGATCGTAATTACAAATGATTTTGCAATATAACAGAAAAAACAATAACAAATAATAATTTTAAAAAGTGTCAATAATTACTCACACGGCTTTACTAATAACAAAAGTTATTCACAGTGTAACTTGTACAGTATTTTGTCTTGCATTGACATTTGACATTTACTTGACGTATGAAAAGGACAAAACTCTGTATAAGTTATACAGTGAATAACTTTTTTATTAGTAAGGCCGACAAAGTTTAAAGTTCATAGTTTGTATAAATAATTTTTAAATTACTATAACTACACTCGCGAGCAATAAACTGGAATGACTTCATCACGCGTTGCTCAAAACAAATCTCCACTACAACCATGGATTGTAGAATATCATTAGAAAAAAAACGTTAGTTTCAAATGATATCAATACGAAGGAATGTGACCCATTGCACCCGAGAAATTTCTGACCAATAGTTCGACTGTGAAAAGGGTCTTTCACCCGAGTTAAACACGCTGCTTTTCATTTCGTCTGTGAGGAAAACACATTTTCTGAAATGGACTTGACATTTTTAGCAGATCTCCAGTTCATGAAATGGTTGTACGCCATAAAATATCAACGCCCTGCTCGTCCAATATAACAATGCTTTAAGGATGTTGCTGGGGCTGCCACGCTACTGTAGTGCATCGGGCGGGCATATTTGTTGAGGTACGTACTGATGGATGCCATGCCATCACATGTAAGAGAATGGCCTCCTTACTGAAGCAGAACGCGTGGCATCACCAACAGCAACCTAGATGTCATTTCAGGTCGGCTCGACGGCCCAATACTGGAACACTGGGTGAGTGTTCCGACTGTTTGTGACAGTGTGTGGAAAACTGAGCCGTACCACAGCAGGCAGGCCTATTTATATGAAATAGATAGAATTGAGAGTGATATGAAGAAATAAATAAAGGTTAAGTAGCTTGTCTGTTACAAACAAAATATGGATCCATTTCCAATATTATTATTATTTAAATAGAACATGATCAATAAAAAATACACATAGTTAAATCGACATTTATATGTAGAGCTATAAACAAATGTCTTTACAAATTAAACAATCATTTACATTTACAAACCATTAATTATAAAGATCGCTTATAGCGATTAAATAATGCAATATTATTGACATACTGTGACGTATTGAAATATCAGTAAAATATATCAAAAAATATCAGCAGCATCTACGAGTATAATAAATACACCACTATGTCAGCTTTTTGAACGCCGCCAACACAGATAAATTTATTCCCCGGCGCCCCGCTAGTAAGCTTTTTGAACGCCGCCAGCACAGATAACTTTGTTCCCCAGCGCCCTGCTAGTCAGCTTTTTGAAGGTCGCCAACACAGATAACTTTGTTCCCCAGCGCCCCGCTAGTCAGCTTTTTCCGAATGAATGAATGAGCTCGTTACTCTCTCTCTATTCTCATAACAGATGTGAATGGGAAATTAGTGTTGGTATAGTAATTTGTAGATATTAGTCTGCGATTTTTTTATTGCTGGTAAAATTATTCTGCAGTAAAATCTTCTTTAAAAATTCGCACGTGTTTATGCCGTACAGCCGGATTCACAAGATAACCGCCGCGGCGTAAACCACACATTTGGGAATAGTTTTTCACCAGGAAATCTAAAATTAAAAGGGTAGTATTTAATTACACATGAATTTTCCCACATAAATGTTACTTTGTGGAAATGGTTTATAAATAAAGACCAAATAATTGTGATTGAGCGTATTACAATTATTCATCGATAATATTTTTTTCACATCACTATCGATATTTCTTGGAAAAAATTGTAACAGATAAATTATTGTAAATACTCTACTATAAATGTAAGTATTTATGATGTTTCTGGGCCGAAATAATTTGGGAAATCTTCCGCCATCCTTATTGTATCCAATAAAATGTATAAAATACAAGAATCTACTAATTACATCGATTAATGTTTACCTGTGGTAGCTGATGAATTCGCCTAGGTTTTTATGATTTCTCATGTAAATTTTACTCTATATGATAGCACACTACACGGCATATGACTTTTTAATGCAATTTTATAATTTATCTAGATCAAAGAGATTGAAAGAGCATTTCCTTTCTCTTTCGTGATAGGTACTTTTATATATGTATATATAAGTAGTATATGTTTGATATATATTTTATTTTTTGCTTTTGTATTTTATTTAGTGTAATCATTTATTACATCATTTATTTTATTTTCATTCATTAATTTTTTTTATTATATCATTTATTATGTTTTAGTTGTAAACATTTAAATGTGTACAGTTTTATTGCGCACTAGGACTCTCCTGTTGCACAATTTTTCCTGACCTTCCTAGGTTTGCTGGTAGAAATCTCTCTTTAGAGATAAGCTCGCCTTTGCTCATAAAATGTTTTGTTACCTTACTTTTAAGATTTCTGTGCAATAAAGAATAAAGAATAAATTTTAAATATTCAGTCTTTGTTTATGTTATGACTATGACAGTTTTTATTTGATGTAATTGAAGAGTTCGTTGTTGTCTGACAAACTACATGGCGACTGTTACCTAATTCTGTAGAGCAAAAATAAATTAAAATAAACCAAACCATCAAAAAAAGTGTACGCAATTCAAAATTGACGCTACTTCTATTTTTAAGCCAAGAGTTTTGTTTATCTGAGATATTACGTACGTACGTGTATATACGACATATTTTGTTTATTTTTATGTCCTCTAACAATAAAGAGACACTCTTTATTAAGTGATGTTCCATAGCAACACCGAAGGTAGACCTGCCTTAGATGCATCGAATAAGCCTGACATGACTTATGTGAAAGTTGCATATAATTCGACATATCTTTGGTTTAAAGATATTATTAAAATTTACCATTTTTATATACATACAAACCGGCTGACCACTCGGCCCAAAACGTATGAAGTTGTTAAAAATCAAGTTCCTCTGATCAAATCGGTATCAAAGTGAAAGTTGTTCAGAAAAATCTCCCTACACCCTTATACGACTACACCTTTCTGTTACACCCTGTAACACAATTCTGAATAATTTTAATCGTAAGAACTCATCCACATGGGACGATTCATTGACGATTCTTCAAAAGACGCAATACGTCATGACATGACTCAAGTCATAATGGATGGAAGTACAAATTGCATACAGATTCCTCAAAATATCTGAATAGTTGTCATGATTATGGCCATAAAAATGTACGGGAATTGTGCAAAATACTACTACTAAAAACTTTACGTGCCTAATAGGCAAGAAATTAGACTTAAATCGAATATACTGTGTAGTGCCTCAAAGATTCCGTCAGTGTTATTGTTATAATAAATCTCGCAGGCGCTATTAAAAAGTCTCAGGCTATAATTCTATATTTATCTCTATATACGGCACGTACAATTTTTTATTTCTTTGTACCAAAACCAGTACACGCAATATGGTCGGGTTCTCCAGAAACTTGTGTGAAAATGCTGGGAAGCATGCTTTTTGGCAGTACCACAGTAACCCCTTATTTCTCTCTTTATATGGCCCGTAAATTTATTTTTATTTGGTAGTACAATTCCGTACATTTAATGTGCATTATTTTCATGGTAATTTAAAGTTAATTTATTGCTGTGGCACGGCTACTGAGCATCACACACGTATCCCTATTTCTTCGGTGGTACTGCCACTGATGATTAGACACTTATCCGTATTTTTTCACCGTTTGGTGATTTGTGTGAACACGGGCATAAAACCGTGGCCACGTCATAAATCACAAATCGTGAAAAAAGATGATTCTTCAAAAACCACCAATCGTCCTCGTGTGAATGAGCCCTGTGCTCATTTAATCCTTCAGTTGGTTGAAGGATTATACCTCAGATAAACGAAACTCAATGCATTTCTCTGTTAATTAAATGAAACGGGCATAGTGGTAGTATCACTAACATATGATGGTGCTGCCACAAACAAGCGGCGTGTTCCGTGTCACATCAAAATCGATTATAGCGTCTACGAGGTCATTCCGAATGAGTTTTAGCGTGTCAACGATATCTCGTCAGCACTGTAGCGAGCCATCAAAAGTGACAGCTATCACGCTGACCGCTGACAATCAAACTTAGAACAGCAACCAGCAGCGATTGGTACCATTGAAAATAGTTTTAGGATGTGGCAGTACTTTGCTTAACTCTTCCCTCACAAAGCTGTACGCTCTTGGTGAAAGATAATGAAGCGTCACAGATTTTTTTTTCAACTCTTAACTGATTTCCCTTGTTTTGTCACCTTTAGCTTTAGAAAGGTATTTTTCTATAACAGCATTATTCTTTACATTTATTTATTTGTCAAATTTCGTACGTGCAACATTACAGAAATAATTATAATGCGTTGTACATACTAACATGATAGAATCTTCTTTTTTCATATTTTTTTCTCCAAAATATCACTTAAACTTAAGTTCAAATCTATGTTTTTTTTTGCATAATCGTCGTGAACGTTGTCTAAAAGCACACATTTTTTACAGAGGTTTAGCAAGTTTTTCAAGCATCAAGATTTTATTTTTTAAATTGTCAATGTTAAACAAGTCCTCCGCGCACTTATCGCACTGTAGTGTCGGATGAAAATCTGTATTTTTTGGTTTTTGAGCTTGTTGCCCCGAAGTGGTATGGTGATGCTTGTTCCGCAGGCGGAATCTGAAAAAAGATTACATTGTTTTGGTAAAGAAAGACCATATGTTCATCATTTGCATAAATATCCAATGTATGTGTCGCTTAGATTTCCTGTTAATTGGGATTATAATTATAGGCTTTCTTTAAAATGGGCTGTGGGTCGGTGATTTACATACTATATCCAACTAATTTCTACTTCCTAGCTTACGGACGGACAGACAGCAAAGTCTCGCTAATATGGCTTCGTTTGCCATTGGGGTACCGGAAAACTAAAACTCTAAGTATTTGATACATTCCTAAACAGTACTTACTCTTTTTTCGCACCCGGTGGCGTCTGTCATATCCATTGGTACGGCAGAAGTTTCATGAGCTGTTGCAGCAACTGCACATTTTCGATTCCCACAGAGGTCTGAACATGAAAATCAGTTTTGATTAGCTGCCTAGGCAAATTATAACATAATTCAATTGCAGAAACGATATCATTGTGGAGGTAGTTCGACCCCAGCGGAGGGAAGTTTGGTAAAGTTGCAGCACAGGAACATTGTCGACTTCCATCAAAGTCAGATTCTAAGAATAATTTTTATTTAATACCTTCGGTGTTATAGTTGTGCAGTGTAATAAATTTATTTTAATGTTTTTATCTGTATCAATAAATATAATCTTACCAAAGAGCTGTGATCTAGGCAAAGCCTTAGAGAAGGTATGGTCCTTGACTTCAATCTACGCCACTTATAATATCTGTTTATAAAACAGTTGTCTTTAAAATGTTTGCATATATTTGTTATTCGGGTCCCCGATTTCGCATGAAGATGTCTGATAAAAAGCGGAACGTTTCAATGAGTAATTCTTTTTCGTGCGGGCCGCCGGTGTTCTATACCAATTTACTAGACGTTATATCGTCAAAAATCGCTGTCTAATAAAAACTACTATACCAACACTAATCTTCCTTTCACATCTGTTATTTGAGTAAAAGCTCATTCATACGGGATTCGACATTCACGATTCGTCAAAATATCCCAATAGACATTATACTCGTGGGTGCTGCTGATATTTTTCTATATATTTTACTGATATTTTACTTCGTCACGGTACGTCAAGGGTATGTATTATAGAATCGTGATTAGTGATCTACACTATTTAATCGTGTGTAATGTAAATGAGTGTTTAATTTGTAAATAAATTTGTCTATTGCTATTCAATTTTCGATGTAACCATGTGTGTCTTTTTATTGATTTTATTTTTTACATTATAATAATATTTCTATTTCGTAGCACAAATGGATCCATATGTTGTTTGCAACAGATAAACTACTTTGTATTTATTAGTTTCTTCATATCACACTCAATTCAGTCTATTTCACATGAATAGGCCTGCCTGTTGCAGAGCTCAGTTTTCCACGCACTGTAACTACAGTGATAACATAACACTCACCCAGTGTTTGAGCCGTCGCCGTCGAGCCGACCTGCCATGACCTCTAGGATGCTGTTGGAGCTGCCACGCGTTTTGCTTCAGTAAGGACATAGTATAAATAAGAAATAGTAAGTTCACTCGGCCCCTGTTCTCATGATAACTACCTACTCTTGCTCAAACGGCTAGGGTTGTCGCTGAGCGCCGCGGGTTGCGGTGCGGATTTGTTGCGTCGTCGCTCGTCGCTCGCTGCACGGTAAAACTAGTACCTACTTAAAGGTGATGCCCCGTATTCTGCCTCTGAGTGCCGCTTGGAGGGGTATACTTCGCGTATTGTAAAAAGATCATGTCTGAAGTTAGGCAAACGTGAAAAAAGCGACTTTAACGCGACTGCATAATGCGAAACTCGCTCCCGGCGCGCTTCAGGCCTGATCTTTTTAGAATACGCGAACTGAAACATCCCGTTCTTTATTAAAAATCATTATAAAAAGTTATTATTTCTTTATTAAATATAATATATATAAATATAAATATAATAATATTTACTTATCTTGCATGAAAATAATAAATAATAATCTGCGCGCAAATCACACAAACAAGTTATTACGTGCCGCCCGGACGAATGACGTTGACTCGTCGCATGCATTGCTTAGCCTCGTCTCGTACCACCCGAAACAACCCGAAACTTGGCAATGTGTGCGTGTGGTGGCGTGTGCTTATACGGAATTCAATGTAGCTGTGTGTGTGCGGCTGTTGTCGCTGATTTGTTTGAAGTGAACCTGGGTAAGGAGGCCGATCTCTTATGTATTATGGCATGGAATCCATCAGTACGTAGCATGGCAGCCCCAGCAACATCCTAAAAGCATGGTTATACTGGACGAGCAGGGCGTTTTGGATATAGTTGACCTATAGGCTGCACGTGTATATTGATTTATTGTGTGCCTTGAAATCTGAGGTTTTTTACTGGCTATTTATAATGTGCATCGAGCCATCATATTCGCTCGAACTGCCAAAGCTCCCACTCTATGACTATGTCATCCCTCAGGTCCTCATCACTATATGACCAAGGTATTTGAAATTGTTTATTGAGTGAGTTACCATATAATCTAATTTAAAGACTGTATTTATTTATTTCGTAGTATGAAAATAAATTATCACATTGACTTTGTTTATCGATATTATTTAAACAGTGATCCTCTCATAGTTAATTACCAGTCTTCTAAAATATCGATGACAAAGTAAGTAAACTATCTATAATTTTGCCGATAGCCGTTCTTACATCGATACTTACCCCATCGCTGGTTGTCACTAAAATGGTACGCGTAAATGTCATGTCAAAAGTATATTGGTTTCAGTCCATGGACGTATAAAAAAAGTCGGACGTAGTCTCGCTAAGACAAAACTGAGGAACCATTATTGCGGCGGAAATCTATGAGTGAGTGAATTTAGGGTTGCCAACGTAGCCAAACTTTTACCCTAATAAAACACAGACAAAAACTAAAAATATTTTAATGAGAGGGAGAAGAAAATAAACACTGTTCCACAAAGTCCAACAGATGGTGCTGTGAATCGCTCTTGGGCTCTTGCGCTTCTTTTCTCAAACGGGTCTATAAATCGAACAGTGGTCATATTGATATTATTTTTATAACATCTATCCATTGACGTCTCACACTTTGGGATAGAGTATAATATAAAATAGAGGTACTATCAAGAATTGCGATTAACAGCACCATCTGTTGGATTTTCTGCAAAGTTGTGTAAAAAATACCATACATTAAAGGTAGACAAAACATACCAATTCTGTTTAAATTTATAGCCCTAACAAGAAAAATGACCATCAATATCACAGTCGTTAATAATTTTAAGCAATTGAATGAATTAAAATAATTTTGTGCCAGAGTTAATTTGATTTCAACGAAATATGACGTCATGTTTCGGATTTCAATACAACTCTCATAAATCAACTATTTCGACAGTTCTTAAAAGGTATCTAGCTTGACTAACGTGCATCATCCCAATTGTTCTAAATTTTACTGTTCCTACCGTTTATACCTGCTGTAAAAGTGATTAACATCCCAAATGCTGAGTAAGTTTTTTATCATAGTGTCGTACTTTGAGAGGTACTTGACACTAATTTTGAAATGTGGTGAAGCCGAATCGTTAAATATTTTTCTGCTATATATTTATTAAGATTTATTTTCTGTTCTATCGAACCAGTACTAGAACTACGAAGTTCAAAACGGACTTCAGAATCATAATTGGACTCCAACCAGTTCCCCAGATATTAATTTTGAAGCAAATCGGACTAGTCGATATAAACTTCAAAATGGCGGTCACTTTTGCAAAATCTGACTTGACTTGATTGTATTCCATCCAGAGCCCTAGATATCGATTGTGAAGAAAATCGGACTAGTAACCTTTGAAGATCAAATTTTCATCTGACGAAAAAATTAAGAACTGCCAATTTATTTATTCAACTGACCTTATAACAACATCCCGACCAATTAAAGAGCTGTCAAAAATAATTTCGCTTAAATTAATAATCGAATTATAATTTGAACTTAATAATACCGTATTTTCCCATATTTTGCTTACGTGAATTTGACAACACTGGACTTGTGATGAACCATTTTGTTCTTGTGAACACTGTGTGATTTGTACTGGAAATAAGTGATTATTTATTTATTTACCTATGGAACGTGATTTCTGGATGTTTTTTCCTCCGGTCACGTGGTAAAGTGGTGTAAAAACTGAAGTTTTTACACCACTTTACCACGCAATACATGCTGTTTAGATTTTTATTTCTCCGCATAACGTACCGTATTTGTTGACGCCTGTGCGCCTAATGGCCGACTAATGTGTGAATGTGTGCTTGTTGGCATGTACGTACAGCGAGATGGCCGACTCTGAGCGACACACTTGTGTTGTAAGCCAGTCTACGTCCGACTTTTTTATACGTCCATGGTTTCAATCATACAAAGTAAAACGGGCCGATGAGAAAAGAGTGTCGATATTAATATACCAACAAAGTTAATACTTTTGTTCATGAAAAATAGCCCTCCCTCTATTTATTTACAGATGTAGTGAATAATCCTTTCCTATCGGCAAAACTCGGAACAACGATAACACCCGAATGGTGCCGATGTGTCTATGAATTACTGTATTATTAAATTACGTGTAGGTATCAAATAAATCGCATACTTTATTTATCAATGTCAAATGTCAAATTGCCCGTTTGACGTATATTACACTGAGATGTTAAAACCACCACGATTCTATCATATAAAGAATTCGTTAGGTAAACAAAAATATAACTAGTTACTGAGGACGTTTTTTTTCAATAAAACGCACTGATAAAAACCAAATTCCGGTTGGGATGATCTAATGATTCTATAAGGATTGGAACCCCAAAAGTCTAACTCTAAGTCAAAACTACAGTAGGATTTTGCAGACCTTTTTTATAACAATAAATTTTTGTAATGAATTAAAAATACTATGACATAACACAAAAGACACCTCAACATAAAACAAAACAAACCAGCAGAGAAATTAATATAAATAAATATGATTTTCTGATTGGATGAACGACTTCGATTATGACAGCGGGATAAGAGGAGGAGGAGCGGGGTGGACAGTGTGATGCGAAACAATACTTACAACTTCCATATCACAGTCAGAATCAGAACTATTTTCTGGTGTATCATCGTCAGAGTTTTCATGAACGGTGATTATAAAACTAGCCATATAATTTTCCAACTCAGGTTCGTGTTTTCGGTACTCGTTTTCGCATTTGATGGCGTGGTCACATACTTTGGCCCAAACATCGGAACCAATCATATTAACCTTTTCCTGTACTAATTGTTTCACAGTAGTCATATTCATACTGATGTTTCTTTTGGCTACGTATCCCTTTATTTGAGACCATATGTTTTCAATCGGATTGAAATCAGGATGATATGGTGGCAATCTTAGTACGCTGTGTCCATATTCGTTCATAAGTTTATCTATAGAGTATTCTACAAAGTCTTGTTTGTACTTGCAAATAATTTCATATATTTCAAGTTTTGTTAATGATGGATCAATCGGAACGTTATGTTTGGATAGCCAATCAATCATGTCTTGCTTCCTGGTATTTGAATTAGGAGGTTTTTCTACGTACTTATTATGATATGCAGCATTATCTACTACTAGTACCGAATGTGGAGCTAAGTTTGGAATGAGTTGATTACGAAGCCATTTTTCATAGTTTTCATTGTTCATCGCGTTGTGATAGTCACCTGTTTTATCAGTAGACTGATACATTAATAATGCCCCAGGTACAAACCCCTTTCTACTACCAGTGTGCACTGTTATAAGACGTTGTCCTTTAGAAATTAACTGTTTCACTCCGTTTTCTGACGAGTCAGCCCAGCTTTTACCTGCCAAATGTGAGGTATGGATGTATGTTTCATCCATATAAACAATCTCTCTCCCTTGTAATCTGTACTTTTTTATCGCGGCTAAAAACTTTACTCTTTTTAAACGAAAATCATCTTTCTCGATAAGTAATTTTCTGTTGTTTTCAACTTTTTTATACCGAAATCCCATTTTTCTAAGAATTTTTCTTAGCGTAAAGTCACATCCCTTAAAATTTATGGCTTCGGATAACTTGGACTTCAGGGCTTTAATTGTAGGTACTTGTTTGTATATCAAATGGAAATTATACACTAATCGGCGTATAACGTTGTAGTCAAAATCGTCAAGACCTAGACAAAATAATTTATTTGGTCTACCCAACTTTGCCGACATCGGACTATTGGAGGTGGATTGATTTATGTATTCTTTTTGCAATATTTTATTTACTGTTCGTTGAGAAATTCCACTGGCCTCCGAAACTCGTTTTTGGACTTTACAAAATAACTTCGCAGGCTTGCCGATCTAAACGTTTCCCTTTTCTTAGTGCTTTCAGCATGTCTGTTATAAATTGTTAATGTGGATCGAATAAAATCAATGTTTATTATTTACAAAAATGACAGACAAGAGTGAAATGTAAAGTCAAAAAAAAATTATAGGTGGCCTGCATTAATACACGAGTCCATGAAGTTTATCACAAAATCTAACATAAATATCAACAAAATATTTCTGTGGTATTAACTACTCTATATAGATACTCCCTCTTGCAATGCGACCGTTCCCTACGTTGTCTCGATGGGTACTGAGTGCGGTGAAGTAGTAAGACAAAAACGAACATTTCCGAGAAAATACGAAAGGAAAGGATTATTCACTACATCTGTACTTATTTTGAGCCTCCCTCTATCTAATTACTTACTCTGTGGATTATATAACAGTCGGAGTGTACAACCTACTTGATAAATAAAATCAAACTTTTTCATGGACGTTTCAAAAACAAATGTCATGTAAAACATTCAACAAAAAAACTTTGTCATAGTGAAATTGCAAATCCCAGTAGCGGAACCTTAACCCAAATTATCCAGTAAAAATCAACAATCACGATACCTATTTAAATCTTATTTATATTTCAACGGAATAAGGGAAAATGTGCGACCGCATGAGAGTAATTAGTCAACTGCAAACTATTATGTCTTCAATCAGGTTAGTCCAGTTTGGAACTTTGCTTAATGCATATGAAATTCTCCTTCATAAAGCCCACTCTGAAGACTGCCCAATGAAAATTGCAAGATGCAGCTTAAGGTTGGGTACCCCGACAGAAGATCTTAGAATTTAACCTTAGGAATTAGGAATCAAATATTCGACTAAGATTCAAATCTTATTCAAATGCTAAAAAAGCTGTTCACCAATCTCTAGAGCATTTTTGAGCAATATACGTGTTACTACAAAAAAAATACACATAGTTTAACTTCAAAACAAAGATCAAATCCTATACATTTTTGTTGTTAAACAAGTGTTGAACAGGAGTTATTTTTTTGTGGTAAAAAATCCACAAATATATTCTCGAGCTGGTATCTTCACTGTTTTTGAGGGATTTCAATTTTCTTAAAAATTTCAGGCGTGCGCAAGCAATATCAGTCCTTTCCATTAGTAATGCACGACCATCTGGAGCGACTTTGTATTTGTATCCCAAAGCCAACAGTATTTTCCGCATTGAAAATACTGAGCACTTGAAGTTTTCGATCTTCTCTTTTGCTTGCTCCAACACTTTTGTTATTGTAGGGTATTCACCATTAGAATAAAATGATGAGACTATTCTTTTGATGATACTCTTGTCAAAATTGTCCAAGTTGGTCACGGACAAGGTAGACGGACACATTCCCGGGGTTTTATGGGCACAACATCTCCATCCTTGCATTATTTCTTTATATCATCAATAGTCCGTACACCCACACCACATATTGATGCAGTAAGGTCACGAGGGCGGTTGAAGTTTATACTATTCAACTTTCCGGGATCTTCTCTTATTTCCGTAAAAAACTTCGATACATTGTTAATGACAACTCGTGCTTGATTTTGAATATTAGCTCCAACAGGCGTAATATTGTTTGCGTAATAACTCTCCATTGTGGCATTTTAAAAGTCGAAATAACTGTTCTGAGTTACTACCGGACGTCTTAGGGTCAAAGTCAAGAGAATCTTGAACTCAGTCATAAAATAAAATTAAGAGGGTAGAAAGAAATTTCGTATGGTATGTCGGATGTATGACGTGGAGATCGGGCAATGGCGACCCTCACTGTTTTGTGGATATTGACGAAATAAGTAACTGTGAAACTGTGTGTGTGTGTGTGTGTGTGTGTATTTATGTTCGGGTCGTCTGTATTTTTTTTAGTTAGTGCACCGACGATGACTCATTTGTTTATCGATAAAGCGCCTGCGCGGCGCCGCGATAGCCCCTCTCTAAAGCTGTTATCTGTTCCGATGATTTATGACCGAGTTCGCACAGACGAAAAAATTCTACTATAACACCGTATAATTCTATCTGGTATGTTAGGTCATATTCCTAGGTTGCTCATTATGGAACCAATGCCAAAATTATGTTTTCCCGAAATAAATGATTTTCTAAATGATTTTGCCTTTAAATGTCGAAAGTAAAACTTTGAAATTGTTATAAATAAATAAATAAATAAAAATAAATAATGTTTTGCAACACTTAATTAAAAAAAACCTGTACTCCTTCCTGAATTTCTTAAAACGATTTTTATCGCAGAAAATATCTGTAACTCGATTCGCTGCGTATTATAGTTATTGTCGAATAAAATACCCCGCCGTCTTCTAGTAGCACCGCTAAACCTAGAATTTGGAATTCGGGTGTCCTGATAATTCTTCAGTTCGTATCGCACCAGGATTGCTTGGTGCGGCATACATGTATTTAATCTCCTGTGCCAACCTACGATCGCATTGTTTGTGCGATGTTTATCATTGATACTGATAAAAGATGCACACAAACACCTCCACTGCTTAGTGAAAGGTACTCTTGAAATGTAGTAATTTCTTGAATTTGAGATTTTTTTTTCTTAGTGAAGTAAAGATATAATGGCGTACATCTTCACTATTTCTATTTATTATTTCGTGGTTGTGGCCTTAACTTTTAATATATTTTCTTTCTGAGTTTATCATATCTGTCAGACATCAAGGAATCTAGACATTTGTACATGAGGAAATTTACAGTAAGAGCGTTCTAACTAGGCCAACAATGTAAATAAATGTCACGTGATCACAAAACTCGATATTCTAAAGGGATCACTCGATGGTTACCACATTCAGTCGGACAGACAATTTAAAACACAAATGCACTGGATTTCACTAAAAACTGGTCTAAATTCTGCTTATAAATAGCATTATTTCCAAAAATTCTACTTCCGACGAAAATCTGAGCATAGTGTTCGTTTTAGTGAAGGGCATGATTTGACGAAAGACGGTTTGCTAAATATCAATTCTGAGTCGTGGACCAAATGCATCGAGAACGTCATAAAACAGCATAAAAGAAGAATCGAAAATGGATTGAATTTGTATGTTATATATTTCTTACGGCTAAAGCTAGAAGAGCGGTTATTTCTAGGTTTAACCGGTTGCTAAAATTCCTCAGTTCAAGTCCAAAGTAGGCATTACAATAATTAATACGACTTCGGGTTTTGAACGGCTAAACCTAGGTAAGCTGGATGGTTGGTCGATAATTGACAGGTTTTATAACTATTTCAACACAAGGTGATAAATGTTTAGGGTACCTACTTACTTACTTGCCTTGTTGATCACGAGATATCGGGCATTATAAGGACGGAAAGTGAGACAGATACGGAGTAGTCGCGGCGGGAGGAGAATGAGGCGCTCAGCTCGTTCCTCGATCCTCGTCGCACCGACGAACGTCCGACTCCGCCGGACCGGAGACGTGGAGTTGCCCTTTCTCTCGATCCTCGATCCTCTTCGTGGGTCTGACTCCGCCGGACTATGGAGTATATTAATTTAGACAAATTGGACCGGAATGATGTCGTTTCGAGTGCGGATAGGTCTAACTGGAAATAATACGGTCCGGAACGATTCATCTTAAAACAACACTATAACCGTCACTTCTGTTATTGAGATTGGCCATGCCTGGATTATAGAAAATCAGTCATTTTGGGAAAAGGTGATTTTGGGATTGGTTCAATATGAGCTCAGAACGATACAATAATCTGTCCTAACAGACCGGATAGATATAATACTTATATTTTTACAATGACTAAACAAATAAAAAGTTCTTAAATTCAAATCCAGTGCGAAATCAACTAAAAAATATCAAGAAAAACAGATT
The DNA here is from genome assembly GCA_949825045.1 of Argyresthia goedartella. Classification (NCBI taxonomy): domain Eukaryota; kingdom Metazoa; phylum Arthropoda; class Insecta; order Lepidoptera; family Argyresthiidae; genus Argyresthia; species Argyresthia goedartella. The sequence continues at coordinate 23,813,259 of OX463810.1, forward strand.
TTCTGATTACTTCGGGAGACTTTCCTATCGAGCAAAAATAATCAAATTACGTTTATATGTACTTCGCAAATCTCTTCTGACACTCATGATCAACAAGATAGTTTACAGATACAACTGCTTTAACACTCCTATTTTGCGTGACTGGAATTTAACAATGCTGTTTTGGCCTAATGCGTTGCCTTAAATAAAGAAATACCCATCCAGAAAATCGCTTTGGTTTCTAATGTTTGAAAAATACTGATCACCACAGCCATCTTATATGATTATCATTGTTCCAGCGGCGGTTGTGGAGGTTGCTGCCCAGCTCCCGCATGCTGTCCATCATACTGCCCACCCTGTTGCGGCGGCGGCGGCTCCCTCGTCACAGTTTACAGTCAAGTAGCCCATATACAGTGAAGACGCTCTGCGATGCACAAGTCACGAAATGTTATTTGTAGATTGTTTAACAGATTAAGTTTGTAGGTCTGTTCTTGTTAACGCTGCTTCCCCACTGCTCAATGGGGTATGGGATGGCTCGGTGGATGGTAACCCTCACTGCCTTCGTCCCTCTGTGCTCTACGTGGTTAAACTCTCTATCGAAATGACCGCACTGGTGCAGGTGGTGGAGGGGCATGTATGTTCATCCCCGATGACATCTTTTGTAGCATTGTATGCCATTCACCCCCCGAGTATTCTGCCTCCTTGGAGTACCTATTTCTAGAGCTTACTTTTCACAACACCAAGATTCTTGTAAGGGTTGTGTACATTCCGAATGATAAAATAAATTATGCTAATACGTTTGATAGTGTACTATCAGATTTATGCCCCGTTATTAGTATGCAATGGGTGATTTTAATACATGTTTATTAAAAGACGACTATAGGTCACGCGCTCTGCTCAACATAATAACTGCACTAAACTTAAAGATACTGCCTTTTAATGCCACGCATCACTTTCCCAATTCATGCCCTTCCTAAATTGATTCAATCATTGTCTCCGATGATACTAAAATTTCTATGAATGGTCAAATGACTGCTCCTTTTTCGAATCACAACCTAATTTATTTATCATACAAAATTTAAGTGCCCAAGCGGCAAAACAAGGTAACTTTTCAAAGAAATTTTAAAGACGTGGACATCAACAAACTATTGGAAGATTTCTTGGCTATAAATTGGACTGACTTTTATGCAATGGATTTTCGGTTGATGACAAAGTAGAATATCTTAATAAAGTTCTGACCGTTCTCTATGACAAACATGCGCCTTTGAGACCATTAAGGGTGAGGCATTTTCCGGCACCTTGGCTTACACCGAGTATCAAACGGATCATGGCTAAACGTGACAGAGCTAAAGTTAAATTTAAAAAACAACCTAGTGATTATAATCTTACTGGCTATAAGAAACTACGGAACATTTGTAAAAAGCTTTGCAGAAATGCTAAGCAACAATACACTCTCGCCTTGAAAACGTAACAACGGGTCAAATGTGGAGATTTTTATCATCGCTGGGCGTGGGTAAGAAGTACAAGGAGCCGACTGTGGTATTTCCGGATATTAACGGCTTGAATCGTCACTTTGCTACTCCTCGAGTTGTCCTGAACTCATCGGTGAAATCACTAATGCTGGGTCATCTCTCTGATGTTGAGTTACCCCTGCTATGCCTTTCTCATTTCAGTGTGTGAGTAAGGCGGATGTCAAAAAGATTATTAACTTCATTTTTACTAAGGCTATGGGTAGCGATAACATGAGTCTGGAGATACTGCTTTCCATTTTAGATGAGTTGTACTGGTCATTACACACATTTTAAACATCCCTCTTTAGACTGGTATTTTCCCTGAAACATGGAAACAGGCTTATGTTATTCAATTACCCAAAAACTCAAATCCGTCTTCTTTCTCACATTACCGTTCGATTTATATTCTTCCCGTTCTTTTCAAAGCAGTACATTAACAGCTGTTTGAATTTATCAACTCGAATTGTCTCCTTACCCCTTTTCAGTCTGGGTTCAGACCATTTCTCAGCACCAAGAGTGCATTACTCAACGTGACCGAGGATATCCGTCTTGCGATGGATACCAGAAACCTAACTCTGATCATTTAATTCGGTTGATTTTGATATCCTTCTTGGCATCCTTCGATCGATTGGTCTCTCGGTGGCTGTGATTTCTTGGTTCAATTCTTATTTACGAGAGCGTCATCAATGCATAAGGGTGGATGATACATTTTCTGACTGGTTAAGTTTGTCTGCTTGTGTATCGCAAAGTGGGGTACCCTCTCCCTTATTATTTTCGATTTTTATTAATCAACTTACTAAAGTTATCTCATCCTCTCTTCACCTTTATGCTGACGACCTTCAGCTGTTAATCGCCGTAATTTCGGATGCCGTTTCGAATATGAACGCAGATCTTAGCTGTTGAAGTCTGGGCCAAATCATTTGGTTTGCTAGTCAATCCTTCAAAATGCAGGCCATCATCGTAGATAGAAGTCGCATGACCTCTAGACTGGGCTCGAACGTGCCGTCTATTCTGTATGGTAATGTACAAACATACAGAACACCTCCTTACACCGACAAAACCAAAAACCTGGACCTTATCCTGGATAAGAATATGTCCTGGAGGCGCACATCAATGATTTAAGCTGGCGCATTCACTTTTCTTTTCATTCTCTGAGGCGTTTGCATTACTTCTTGCTGTACAAAACAAAAGTGTTAAATCATTACTTGTGCCCATTTTAGATTACGCTGATGTGTGCTTCCTCGATATCACAGAAGAACAGCTTAACAAATTGGAGAGGCTTCAGAACCTGGCTTTGCGCTTAATTTTTGGCTAGTGAAAGTACGACCATATGTCGGATTTTCGTAAACAATTGAAATGGCTCCCGATTCGACAGCAAATGAACCTCCATATCTTAGTTTTTCTTTTTAAAATCCTGCGCAATCCTGGTGCTCTAGAGTACCTGCGAAACCGTTTTGCGTATTTAGCGCCGCCCTCAAGACCTCGTCGTGCATGTGTCGCATCAAGGGAACTAGGCTGTCCGATGGGCAATACCAGTTTCCTGATGAATTCCTACACATTTCATGCTGCGCAGATGTGGAACCTTCTGCCAGACTCTATCCGTGATAGTTTTCGCCTAGCTCATTCAGATCAAGACTGAAATAATACTACCTATCTCAATTATCGTAGGTTTGGAGCAGTGGGTAGGAAGCGGTTCATAATAGTATCCTGTCCATCCTAGGATTGCTAAAATAAAACCCTTAAGAGATAAGGTCGCCTTTGTATAACATATCTTCTCGTTTTTGTGCAGTACGGTAGAGTAATGTAGTCCACGAAAATCTACAGAATATCTATAAAGTAAAAGTATAAAATAATTGTATTTCATTTCTTGCTTTACAATTTGTTGAGTTGAGTCTGAAAACCTGTGACCTCGGTCAACAGCTACTTGAACCTGAGTTGGATTATAGGCGACTTATTATTACTGTTGTGATAGCTTAATATTTTTCTTACTATATCATTATTTTTTGTCCACAGATGCCGTTCTCGCTATCGGTCAGCCTCCTCGGCCTGTGGCTGCTTTCGACAAGGCAGTTATTAAGGTCGGGTGGCACTGCCCCACCTGCTAGGAACAAACGTCCTACAAGGGATGTTGCCCAAATTTTTTTTGCCGTGTACAGTCCTGTGAAGTCATGTAATTTTCTATCGTCTTGTAACGTGAAATTGAAAGAAGTAAAATTATTATTTTCTATTAAATGGCCGTTTATTTATCGTTTTATAGCATTAGGACTAACAACATTTTTAGGAGAAAGGCGTTTTGCAAATAAGTCCTAGGGTGGTTGTGGGTTACTGCAGTCCCCATCTAACTGCAGCTCCCTGAACTTTATCGCTCGGTATGAAGGATTCTATTATCCAGATCAGAATACTGGCCCATGTCAGCTATGCACAGTGCGAAGCGAGAGATTGTGTTAGTTTTTGCCCAAAATTGGCTAATTCGCGGAGAAATATTCGGGGAATGGCAGATTCTGGATACGGCAGATTCTGTTATTTATTGATTTATTTATTTACTGATTACAGAGTTTACAGCACATACGATACAAATAAGAGAAAAATATATACTTATCTTTGGCCAATCACAAACTCTCATTATTAAAGACTAAGCAGGTATGATAGAAAACATAGTTTACATTAAAAAGAAAAATTAAATTAAATCAAAAATTAAATTAAATTACATCAAAATTACATTATTGTGGTTATGTGAGTGAGTGCGTGTATATGGGACTGTGTGTTTGTGAGTGTTTGAGGGCGTGTGTATGATAGAGAGAGGGAGAGAATTTAAATGATTACGCAGGAACAGAAGGCAGGCTTACCTTTGTTCCTTAAGCAACGACATAATCCGTTTTTTTAAGAGCGGCTTTGATAGATGAAAAATGTCCGGGTCGGCAAAGTACTTAAAGTACAAAGTACTTTTAGATATTGTTAGGTAATCTATAATATTAATAAAATCATACAGTCCACCAGAATCCCCAAGTCTCATGTCTCATGTCATCCTCAAGTCATGGCGGCAATAGTGTCGTTGGTCAGAGTGGAAAAAATGAACATTTACTGTAGAGTATAATATATATATTTATATATATATATATATATATATAGTATATTTTGTTGTTTTAGTAGATAAAATTTATTGACCTAGCTAACTGTAGCAACTGAAATGCAATCTTGTCAATCAAATGTCATTGGATTAGTGAAAAATGCGATACGAGCTTTCTTTCTGTGCAAAATGTAGGAAAACGGTAGTAATATGGAAAATGTACAATATATTGGAAAAGTGATACTATTTGACGGGCGAAAATATCATAAGATAAAAGAAAATAAAACAAATGGAACAGTTTTATTGCGGTGCGGTGCGGTAAAATATTCTCTGTCATTAGCACTTTTTGACCTTCGTTAACACCATGGGCGTACCCAGATAGGGGCAGGGGGGCCGCTGCGGGTTGGGTCTTATATAAGACACATTGAAATTTGAAGATTGGAGTACTTAGGTGGTTAGGGGGGTCCTTAGCTATCCACTGATACCGTTTTCTGATTTAGGAAACATCATTTTAGCACTTTAATTATAAAATATGTTTACGCGATTTTTACAACTTGGCCAATCTCGGAACGACAAATGTCAAACCCAAAAGCTCCAACGTTGGATATTGGTACATGATTTTAGTACAAATTACAAGATTTTGTTGTAATGGTAGAAATTTGCATCAGCAATTTTGTATTTTCTGACATAATGACTTGCTCATTTCATTCCGATTCTTTCCGTGTTTTGTGAATGTTCTGTTGCACTCTCGTTTTATCCGTGATTCTCTGGATGACTTTGGCTTTGTTTACTTACTAACTACTTTATGGAGTTTATCAGAACCAAATTGGTTGCTTTAAGTCACTTCGTGTTTAAAAACTAAAGATAGGTTTGTTAGGTTCACACATTACAGCAGACCCGGGAGCCGGAGCGAAGCGGAGCGGAGCGAGGCGACCCCCTACTTGCTCATTTCATTCCAATTCCTTCCGTGTTTCGTGAATGTTCTGTTGCGCTCTCGTTTTTACGTGTTTCTCTGGACGACTTTGGCTTTGTTTACTTATTAACTACTTTATGGAGTTTATCAGAACCAAATTGGTTGCTTTAGGTCACTTCCTGTTTAAAAACTAAAGATAGGTTTGTTAGGTTCACACATTACAGCAGACCCGGGAGCCGGAGCGGAGCGAGGCGACCCCCTACTCTTGGCAACCCCTCCTCCAACCCCTCTCCTCCTCCTCTAACTCCCCCGAAATCCAAAAAATGTAGGCATTTTTTCAATCTTTGGACCTTCATAACATAAAAACTAGTGGTTTCCTAAAAGGGGGGGTAGGTGGGGGGACCTCCCCTCCCCCACCCCTCCCCCCCCTCCACGCCCCCCTCCCCCAAATTCAATGTGTCTTATACAAGTACTTACCCGCTGCTGCCCCCCCTAGAAGATAAAATAAACGTCAATTTTCTTGTTTCAATATACCTGACCGACCATCTTCTCGAAACAGGTATGAGCTGCCTCCCCCTAGCTGAAATCCTGGGTACGCCCTTGGTTGATACTTTAATAATATATGTCGTAGTGTACGAATTGAGCTATAGCTATAGCGTAAGGCAGTAGAGATAAGTACGGTGACACAAGCGATATGTGCATTCGCTTAGGTTGGACCAATAATGGAGAGGTTAGGAGTGCATGCTATAAAAAGGGCGTGCGCGCCAGTCAGCGGGTTAGTCTGTATCGAGCAGTCGTAAGGAGCGCACCTCCTCCCACATTATCGGACTAGCCAGTCCCCGTGTCTAGTGTGGTTATTATATATCTAGTACTCCCCGTGTTTAGTGTGACTGTAACTAGTGCTCCCAGTGTCAAGTGTCATTATTCTGTGTCTAGTACATGATTCGTGTCCTAAAATTAATAAACTATGATATAACAAAACTGTTGCCTCCAAAGCTCGAGTACCCATCACACCCATCCTCGGGACGCCCTCAGCCATCGGTCATGACCCTTTTGCGACATATATATTGTTTACTTTCCACGCCTACCGAACGGCGTGGAATCCTAAGGGGGTGTGCCTTTGCCCGCACGTGAGAGAAAAGAATGATGAAATTGTTACTGACCTTGTCACCGCAGACAGGATAGATTGAAGGCTCGATTCGAGACAGGGGAATGCGGGAGAGGAGACAGTTTTGGAATGGGGGATGGGATCGAACCCTTGCCGTCGCTGTCCGACGCCGTCGCCGGCGCGCTGCTGGTGGCACGTGGAGTCGCCGCCGATACGACTATGTGCTTCACAACACAAATCACTTGACCGCTGACGTGAATCTAATTACGATCAAGAGCCCGACGCTATGAGGTAGATTTAGACTCCGACCAGGCCCGATGCCTGTATGATAATTGGTACACCGAAATACCATCAATGCCACGAGGCCCGAGCAGACATGTTGTTCTCCCGATGAGAAAAAGACCAAGAGAAAGATAACCTCCAATTTTACATCTCGTTCCGGTACGAGTGACAGCTGCTAGTGCCGTTTTCGCTAGTGATGTCTCGATTACTCGCGATCGATTCGCGCAACAAAAGCCGGTGCGTTTCCGACGCATAAATATTAAACATATATAATACCATGATTTGTATGTATGTACCATGACGTTTTAAGAATAAAAAACATATGCAATCAAGAAAAATGTATATTTTATTATAAGAGCGCAGAAGAAGCATTTTGGCCCCGGGGAGCAAAAATCCCTCCCTGAGGTACTTTTGTCTGGGGTACTTTATTTCTGTCGATGTACCGAGTACTTGTCATTGTCACGGGCTCAACGCCGCCGGTGTACGCCTATAATGATTGTTAACGGTCCCAAGTTGGAGAAATGTGTTCACGCGATTTTCGCCCTTAACGACATTATTAACTTTGGCGCTTTTTCCATATTATTATTCAGTGTTATTTAAAGGGTCCAAAATTATGGTTTTCTGAATTATGTCGTTAAGGTCGAAAATCGCGTGAATACGTCTTGGGATGGTTACCCAATTTGGAAACTACGGTTCTACTTAACTGTATACTTTTTCTACAGGGTACATCCGTTGTAAAAGCCACTACAAAGCTACCACACGTATTACCATGCGTAAAGAATGTTGTTTAAAACGAAGTCGATCTGGCAATACATAAGTGCAAAAACAAAGTCAGAACATTGGATTCCCGGCCAATACGAGAATATACGGTTAATGCTTTGGTCCATTAACTATGGAACTATTGGGATAGAACTATTTACAAAAATATATATCGAGCATGGGCGAAGATCGTCAAAAATTATTGAAGTTAGCGAACTGTATGAAATACTGGCTCAAAAACGATGAATGTGGTCAGTCTTTAGTGAAAGAAATCGCACCAACAATTCAAGTTTAATCAATGATCGGCCGTGAACGCCCAGACATCACACAATTGTGAAATGCACTGAAAAGAGATGCTGAACAGAAGCGACGACAAGCCAATACGAAACGCAGAACAGAAGATATCGCTAACGATAAATTCTTCCAGGAAACACAGATGGAGCTACTGAATAACAAAATAACTGTTGGACAGTTTTTAGATATTGTTAGGTAAATCTATAAAGGGATTTTGGTAAAAGTATGTAAGAAAATGATTGACATTTTTTTTCCACATCTTCACATAAGTAATTTTAGATGTGAACAAATCGAATAAAAATAATAATTTTGAAATAAGCAGTAAATTATTATGTTTTTATTTTATTTTAAGGTGACCTTAGTGTGAATGGGGCCTAACGTTATGAATCCGCGTCCAGGGATCCTGATGAACTCCTGAGTTCACCAGGATCCCCTGGGGATCAGGAATGGGGATCCTAGTGGACTGAGTGAATAAAATCTAGTTCAATCGGCTTGCTGGATGAAGCCATGTTTGCAATAAATTATACTTGATAGGTCCGTAATAAAATAACCACAGAAATAAGGCTCATTCCGTGATAATGACAGACGTATTCATTGTCAAGTATGTACGGTGCGGGCTGCTATGATCACACACCGAATGTCAGATAGTATGGCGAGGGTTGAGAGATGTCAAAGGAGAGACGACCGAAACTAACGAATGCGTTTATTGCACTAAAAAATATATTGCAAATAATGAGTGAAGTAATTTAGGTAGGTACTGCAGAGTAAGGATAATTACAATGTACTAATGGCTCGTACATACTGCCAACATTTAAAAAGAAAGAATACAAAAGAAGAATCTCTAATCATCTATGATAGTGCAAATGCTGTAACGAATGCAATTATGTTGACATGTCAAAGTCTAACTTAAAGTCTAACTTGTCTAAAGTGGATGTTGATTTATTTACACTGTTCACTGATTTATGTCCTCTATCACTGCGCATCACTGATGAGTTCACTTTAGCATCATTTAGAGACGTTTCTGTCACTGCTTTGCTTTCACTATTTTCAGCTGATACATATGTCAATTCTAGATCTGTTTGCTTCTGGATTGACTTCGATTTGCATCTTTGCTTAAGTTTTGAGATTGTTCCTCCAGTCAATATTGCTATTATGACGAAAAACACGGTGTAGGTAACTATGTAATGAGTTGAGTCTTTCGGTAAGGTTTGCTCCAATGTTTGTGTACGTAACGACTCAATTTTGGCTTGGATATTCTGAAACATTTCCTTATGATCTGTTACATTCAGGATATCATGACGTAAAGAAGTATTGATCACGTCATTTAATGTGGATACAGCAGTAATCGGTGTTTCAATCGTCTGTTCTATAAACATCTGATTTACGTAGTCATGATGGGCATGAATCATAAAGGATTTTCCTTTGATAACGCAACCTTGACCTATTGTTATAAGACCACTGCCGCGTAGAAGTTTTGTAAAGTAGCCGGCTGGGCATAAAATGCGAATTGTGCATTCCTGGCAACACGAGAATAGCCACGTGTCTCGTGTGTGTAAACTGATCCATTTGTCGGTACACTCCTTGACTTCGGACGTGCAAAATGTGTCATTTTTATTGTTTATAAACAATCGAGTGCCACAGATAGACTCATGGGACTTTATATTGTAGATTGGGCTATTGATGGGGCATAACATTTTCTGGTCGATATTTTTTATGCACGATTGTAGATCATATTCTGTCATTGGCATCATAATATCGTTTCTGATATTGACTGCTATATAGGGTGCCTCTGTCTTAGTGTAGACTGCTCTGACACCTTTCATCTGGGGCACAGATATGATTTTATCAAGTTCGAACTGATCACGATTGATAAGCGGTATTCGAATTTCCATAATCAAAAATCTGCTTGTAACTCTTGCTCGTATCTTCAATAGTTTGTATAGATCCTTGATGCTGCTCACTGGAACTTTTAAGTCTTCATTTAATTGACCTGAGACGATGTTCAGTTGGTCTTGGATTTGCTTCGGCGAAGTAAGTGAAAGTCTAATCGACCGTGATAAATGTCAGTGATAGTGTCGATGAGAGTTTCCTGAATTCTTCGCAAATTTGATATGATGACGTCAGCTGATATTGCAGACGCTACTATGTAGAATGCTTGTAAGGCATTGTTGTTGTTGTCGTTTAACTTGTTCATTTCGTCTGATATACTACTGAGGTGATTATTGATGATAGTGAATTGTTTATTCATGATGTTTTCATTTCGTTTCAGGATATTGTTTTCTGCTTCTGTAATTGACGTCAGGTTCTTGAAGAGAGTGAACAAATGGTTTTCTCTTTTTCCAATGATTTCGATGTCCTGCTCATAACGTCTGGCAAATCTGTCATCCAGTACACCAAATAGGCTATTGGCTACATAACCGATTCCATTTATTAATCCCCTCCTTTTACGAGATATGATCGTGTCATGAGTTGTCATTAATTTATTATAATGTTCGAGTTCGCTAAGTTCATGTTCAAACTGAGTTGCTATTGTCATGAAGGTTGGTTGTGATTTGCAGATGTCACTTATATGGTGAACATAAGATTTTATATCAGCCATTCTCTGCCAATATGTTGTCAGGTTGTAGTATACGATAATTTTCCACTGGTCCTGTATAATTCCAAGCTCAGCAATGGGATCTAAATTCGATATTTCCGATCCATTTCGGTATTTCAAACTTGTCGATGTTGCGTAAGTCGTCCCGGAAAAGTGTCCATTCAGCTTGTAATTCCGTCGACACCAGATCATCCCATTGAATGCCCGATGTCCAGACACGTTGAAAAAGTAGTTTTGCTTTAATAGTAATCGGAGACAGCCATCCGAGTGGGTCAAACAACTTGGATATATCCGATAGCATACTTCGTTTTGTATGATGTTTATGTTTTGTGTCATTTACCTTGCTTTTAAAGCTAAATGTGTCATTTTTCGGATTCCAACGTAATCCTAGTGCTTTTGTAGAGTCAGCCGTTTTGAAGTCGACGATTGTCGAGTTTAGTTGGCTCTCTGATAGATCTTGTAAAAGCTTTGGGCTGTTGCTGGACCACTTGCCTAAATTAAATCCAGCCCCGTTTAGCATCCTGATAAGTTGATTTTGGACTTCTTGTGCCTGCTCGATTGTGTCGCTTCCACTCAACAAATCATCAACAAAAAAGTCATTTTCAAGAACACGCGCGGCCAATGGGTAAGTTTGTGACTCATCCTTTGCTAGTTGTTTCATGACTCGCATAGCTAAATATGGTGCTGCTTTCATCCCATAAGTAATTGTACACAGCTGATACTCTCGAAGTGCTTCATGGGGGCTGTTTCTCCAAATGAGCTTCTGAAGGTGTTGGTCGTCTTCGTGCACCAATGTCATTCGATACATTTTTTCGCAGTCTGCCATATATACGTATTTATACGTCCTCCAACGTAGAAGTAGGCCTTGTATGTCCTGTTGGAGTTTGGGTCCACATTACATCAAGTCGTTGAGGCTGTGGCCTGATGATGTCTTAGCAGATGCATTAAAGACGACGCGTAGCTTCGTCGTGCTTGAATCTTGTTTGATAACGGAATGATGTGGAAGATAGCATTCCGGTTGCTTGTTGGTGAGACATATCTTCATATGCCCTAGTGCTATATATTCATGTATGAACTGATGATGACTGTCATGTAAATTGTTGTCCCTTGAAAGTTTCCTCTCTAGTTGTTTAAACTGGGCCACTGCTTGTGGTTTTGAGGTTCCAAGCTGCTTGTCAAAGTCTGTTTTCATAGGTATTCGCACTTCGTATCTCCCATTTGGAAGACGGTTTGTAGTTGACAGGAACAACTTTTCACAGTATTGATCCTGGCTTGTCATTTCATTGGAGTCTGTTGTTATATCTTCCATTTCCCAGTATTGAGAAATATCTTCCATATTGTTAATAACAACGTGACAGTTGAAGGTCGCTGCCACCTGCCCTGACAGAATCCATCCCATTCTTGTTTTCGGCGCGATCGGCTGATGTATTGAACCTTTCATAAGTCCTTTCATGATGATTTCTGAGTAGACGTGTGCGCTCAGTAAAATGTCAATAGGTTTTGAAATGTGGTATTCAGGATCTGCTAACTGAAGGTGTTGAAAGTGTAAGTAATGCTGGTTGTCAAACGAGTTGGCCGGAAGATTGTTTAGAACCTTGTTCATAATAAGTGCCTCTGTAGTGAAACTGAAATCATTATGAATAGACTTGCAATCTAATTGAATCTTTCCTTTGCTTTTCTTCGCTACGGTTCCCACGCCAGATATGGAAGCATTGAAACTTTGACGAGGTAATCCCAGACTTTGTGCAGCGTTTTCTGTAATAAGGGTGACTTGCGAGCCCTGATCTAAAAGTGCCCTTAGAAACATGTAGGTTCCATCCACTGCTCGCACACGCATTTGTACCGTGGTGAGTAGTATGTCACCATCATTACTTGCTACTTGATTCGAGTTATGACGTTGTTGCGGCTTATTTGCTGAACTCGACGTCGCCGTCGCTTGCATTTGTGTTACGGCGCCATGCAGTAGGCTATTGTGAAAGCCATCGCAAATTTTGCAACGTTTAGTGGAATTGCAATTATTATTTTCGTGAATATACAGACAATTTATGCAGATGTTATGTTTCGCAATTGTTTTTAGTTGAACGTCCGGTGACATAGATTAAAATTTCCTGCATTGGAATAACGCATGTTTTGAGTTACATACAGCACAGTTGAATATAGTTGAATATAGACCTCTGAATATCTTTGCTCTTCTGATTGTAGGGAGTTTTTGATGTAAATTGCTTGATTGTAGACGTCGTTTCATCGCTTTTCTTATTGAAAGGCTCTAAGGCAGTGAATTTTGCCTCGAGAAATGAGGTGAATTCCTCAAATGAAGGAGTTTCACGAGGAGCTTTGCGTGACTCCATATAGTCACTGTATGTGACATTATCGAGCTTTTTAACCAGCAGATGTACAAGAAGTGGATCCCATGTAGATGTATCTATTCCTAGGTTGTGGATAGCATGGATACATTCCATGGTGGTGTCATGAAGTTTTTTGATATCGGCAGAAGATTGTTTTTGTATGTTGCTGATTTAAAAAACATTCTATCTGTTTGGTAAAGAGAACTTGCTTGTTGTCATATCGATGGGTCAAAATCTCCCAAGCCGTATCATAATTGTCAGATGATACATTGAGATGCTGGATGAGACGCTCAGCTTCTCCTTTCAGTTTCCCCTTTAAATGTTGCATCTTCTGCGCCTTTGTCAGTACAGGATTGTTGTGAATAGTTCCCGAAAAAAGATCAAAAAATGTTGGCCATTGTGTATAATTGCCCGAAAATGATGGTATTATCATTTTTGGGGTTGCTTGCTGCTGATGGGCCATAGCACCAATTTTTTGTTAAGATCTTTTTTGACAGATTTGAAGACCGTTTCATGATGAGTAAACTCCATCTCGTAGTTAACGTCCGAACCTTGAAGTATGTTGTCAATTTGACAATGTAAGTTGTCAATTTTCTCCCAACGTGATTGCAGAGCTTTCAATTCATCTTCAAGCTCCCATTTCTCTTCAATTTCTGACACAATTATTCCGTCCGTAAGTCTCGAAAATGCCCGAAAATTTGTTCGCTGGAGACTGATCAGTTCAGTAATTTTTTGGTCAGGTTGCCTGCCCTTATCCTGCGTATTTGTGTAACTGGATATAATTTCACGAGTATATTGGTAATTTTTCTTCGTAATGTTATAAATGTCCTTGGTGTAATATTCATGAGTCTTGATAGGCTCCATCATGAGTTGATTGTCATTCGCCTCAAACTCCGCCCAAAGCTTATCCAAAGCTTCCATCCGTGTTTTGATGTACTCTGGAGTCTTCCGGCTTGGAGAATCTTTCTTAAAGTTGGTCAGCACTTGTTCAAGAGAGTGCGTGATCTCTTGCTGACGAGATATGAATGTTTCCATATTGCAATGTCAAGTTGTCAATAAAGTAAGAAAATGGAAAGATCTTACTTGTATTTGCTGCTGTAGTTCACTCACACCTGTGAGAACCGAACGGGATGAGTGATTTGTCTCCACACCCTGGTGCCGTGCCCCGAACTGTATGTAGTCGCGGCTGCCTGAGCTGCTGTGGCTGCGTGTACACCCGGCTTGCAGTATAATGTCGCTACAAATGGGTATGCCCGCAGTTTGCAGGTTACTGGTGGCTTCGATTTTTTATTACTCGAAGTGTGCTGAAGTGCTTGAGTTTGTATAACTCAAACTGTCAATAGAGTTTGATTCACTCTACACTGTCACTGGAGTCACTATGAACTGTAATCTGAGTTGCTAGTTCCAAACTTAACCACAAATCCGAGTCTCAAATTACTGCACTGAATTTAGAGTCCCGAAATACAAAGTCAAATCCGGTTCGAAGGACCAAAATGTACGGTGCGGGCTGCTATGATCACACACCGAATGTCAGATAGTATGGCGAGGGTTGAGAGATGTCAAAGGAGAGACGACCGATACTAACGAATGCGTTTATTGCACTAAAAATATATATTACAAATAATGAGTGAAGTAATTTAGGTGGGTAGTGCAGAGTAAGCATAATTACAATGTACTAATGGCTCGTACAAAGTATAAACGCCAATCTACAAGTTAATAGAAAAGTGGCCAGCCGAGACTTATGCCAGTAAAGAGGCTTTATAAGCGACCTGACAAATAGCCTTACTTATGTCTGTAAATAGATTTTACTTAGACGAAAGGCAAGCATGGCAAATCACTGCCTTTGACCAAAAGCTACTTCGACGAAGTCTTGACCATACATATCTTTGGCAAAACGAACCTTTGACGAAACGCACCTTTGGCAAAAATGACGAAATGAAACGCAGTTTTGATGATACGCATAAAACTATCATTGATATTAGTGTAGTATTGTAATGAAAAGAGATTTTATTTCCTTCCGGGGCGTTAGGTCCAAGGTTCTTAAATGACCATTGTAACGATCCCAACATGCACTGTTTAACTAAATCATACAAAATTATCATAAAATCAAGAAAGGTAGTTCGTATCGGTTTGTTGGAGTTTTGGGAATAACTTAAGTAATAAAGTTATAAAATCTGACTGTAAACAAATGTGCACCGATTAGTTTTGTTAGACTTAAAATAAACTTTAACCAGAACCATTTAGCCAAAACTCAGTTCTATGTATGGCTCGTTAGGAAGTAAATAATTTAGTCTATCACAAAGTCACTCTTATGATCATTTGAGATAGTAAAATAAAGGTCATTTATCTTCTATAGCCAATTACTTGCACCATGGTAAGAAATACAAAGTTCTGGGTAAGCAAGTCTTAACTTGTAATTTGTTATTTTTTACAATACTCTGTCCTGCAGTAATTCAATGATGACCGTGTAAAAAGGCGGGTTCGGCGCGGATGTTCTAAATTTCTGTAAAATTAAGTTACACAGGTAACACTTAGTAGTATTGCGTTAATCTACTTGGCACTTGTATTTATTAACGTTTTATAGAACTACTCTGGTTACATTTTTCTCCACCTTCCGTGAAGTTTTTTAACTATACCAAATTCTTACGAATGACAAAGCTTGCATTAGCGTTCTTAAAAACCTACATATACTTAATTTATTTAGCCTGCTTCAATGGAAGCTATTTTTGATTGTTATTTATTACAGATAAGAATTATGCTGTCGGTTTGGTGTTGATTAAAACTTCACTACCTGGTAGCCGGAGTGCCTGTTGGCTATTTGTATTGTATATTTAATTGTAATTTATCCTCTTGTGTGATGTGGTGGTTGTGTCATATTGCAAACTTGGGCGAATTATAGGGATCTGCCCCTTTGTAGGTGGTGTGATTGCCTGAAAAGTCTTACAGGGTAGGGGATGTACAGATGTAGTGAATAATCCTTTCCTTTCGTATTTTCTCGGAAATGTTCGTTTTTGTCTTACTAGTTCACTCGCACTCAGTACCCATCGAGACAACGTAGGGAACGGTCGCATGGCAAGAGGAAGTATCTATATAGAGTAGTTAATACCACAGAAATATTTTGTTGATATTTATGTTAGATTTTGTGATAAACAATCGTGTATTAATGCAGGCCCCCTATTTCTTTTTTTCGACTTTACATTTCACTCTTGTCTGTCATTTTTGTAAATAATAAACATTGATTTTATTCGATCCACATTAACAATTTATAACAGACATGCCGAAAGCACTAAGAAAAGGGAAACGTTTAGATCGGCAAGCCTGCGAAGTTATTTTCAATATTTATTTATATTTCTTAACTGAAAATTATAAATTCAAACATACCAACTATACTGCTTACTTTTGTAAAGTCCAAAAACGAGTTTCGGAGGCCAGTGGAATTTCTCAACGAACAGTAAATAAAATATTGCAAAAAGAATACATAAATCAATCCACCTCCAATAGTCCGAAGTCGGCAAAGTTGGGTAGACCAAATAAATTATTTTGTCTAGGTCTTAACGATTTTGACTACAACGTTATACGCCGATTAGTGTATAATTTCCATTTGATATACAAACAAGTACCTACAATTAAAGCCCTGAAGTCCAAGTTATCCGAAGCCATAAATTTTAAGGGATGTGACTTTACGCTAAGAAAAATTCTTAGAAAAATGGGATTTCGGTATAAAAAAGTTGAAAACAACAGAAAATTACTTATCGAGAAAGATGATTTTCGTTTAAAAAGAGTAAAGTTTTTAGCCGCGATAAAAAAGTACAGATTGCAAGGGAGAGAGATTGTTTATATGGATGAAACATACATCCATACCTCACATTTGGCAGGTAAAAGCTGGGCTGACTCGTCAGAAAACGGAGTGAAACAGTTAATTTCTAAAGGACAACGTCTTATAACAGTGCACACTGGTAGTAGAAAGGGGTTTGTACCTGGGGCATTATTAATGTATCAGTCTACTGATAAAACAGGTGACTATCACAACGCGATGAACAATGAAAACTATGAAAAATGGCTTCGTAATCAACTCATTCCAAACTTAGCTCCACATTCGGTACTAGTAGTAGATAATGCTGCATATCATAATAAGTACGTAGAAAAACCTCCTAATTCAAATACCAGGAAGCAAGACATGATTGATTGGCTATCCAAACATAACAGCGACATACTAACTGTAGCTAGTCAATTTATTTTCGAAAATATAATGTACGTACGCAAGAACCTTACAAAATTTCCCAAACTTAGCGACAGCTGTAATGTTAACCTAAGAAATAATCACAGACTACTTGCGCCCCGGTTTAGACTCGCGAAGGTTAGCAATTCTTTCAAGGGTCAATGCATTCTCTACTACAACAAGATACCTCTGGAGATCTTGACATTGCCATTTGAGCAATTTAAAATCCATGTTAAAGCGACATTGTCGAAAAAGGGATATTACAATGTTCAAGATTACTTAAATGATGGGTCTGTATGGGGTTAATCTGGCTCAACACAGACCTTGCTGTTAATAATTATGTAATTATTTATTCCTGCTTATTAATTATGACAATGACTAAATATTATATTTTGTATTAGTTAAGCATAAGCAATTTTTAAAAAGAGATCTAAAAATCAATCTGTGGGAGTTTCTACGCCCTTCTTCTCCCACAGTGGTCCAATGTAGAGAAGTGGCAAAAAATGACGATTGCTAAGTATATGTAAATATCTATAGTAATAAAGACATTTGGTATTTGGTTTGGTGTTTGGTTATAACGTTCCGATTGATTGAAATTATTTGCAAGTACAAACAAGACTTTGTAGAATACTCTATAGATAAACTTATGAACGAATATGGACACAGCGTACTAAGATTGCCACCATATCATCCTGATTTCAATCCGATTGAAAACATATGGTCTCAAATAAACGTACGTAGGTATCCACGTATCCAAAAGAAACATCAGTATGAATATGACTACTGTGAAACAATTGGTACAGGAAAAGGTTAATATGATTGGTTCCGATGTTTGGGCCAAAGTATGTGACCACGCCATCAAATGCGAAAACGAGTACCGAAAACACGAACCTGAGTTGGAAAATTATACGGCTAGTTTTGTAATCACCGTTCATGAAAACTCTGACAATGATACACCAGAAAATAGTTCTGATTCTGACTGTGATACGGAAGTTGGAAGTATTGTTTCGCATCACACTGTCCACCCCGCTCCTCCTCCTCTTATCCCGCTGTCATAATCGAAGTCGTTAATCCAATCAGAAATTCATATTTATTTATATTAATTTCTCTGCTGGTTTGTTTTGTTTTATGTTGAGGTGTATTTTTTGTTATGTCATAGTATTTTTAATTAATTACAAAAAATTATTGTTATAAAAAGGTCTGCAAAATCCTACTGTAGTTTTGACTTATAGTTAAACTTTGTAGTTAGACTTTTGGGGTTCCAATCCTTATAGAATCATTAGATCATCCCAACCGGAATTTGGTTTTTATCAGTGCGTTTTATTGAAATAAAACGTCCTCAGTAACTAGTTATATTTTTGTTTACCTAACGAATTCCTTATATGATAGAATCGTGTTGGTTTTAACATCTCAGTGTAATATACGTCAAACGGGCAATTTGACATTTGACATTGATAAATAAAGTATGCGATTTATTTGATACCTACACGTAATTTAATAATACAGTAATTCATAGACACATCGGCACCATTCGGGTGTTATCGTTGTTCCGAGTTTTGCCGATAGGAAAGGATTATTCACTACATCTGTACATATTGTCATGGCGAGTAGTAGTGGTGCCCGATTACAAGGGAGTAGGTCACGCCGTTACGTAAGAAAGGATGGGAATATGTCTTCCAAACCCCGCGAATTAAATTATTGCTGGCCGGTTCTCGCGGTTGTCTGAGTGAGACAGTTGACCGCGAATACTTTCGAGCCACGTGGCGTTGTCACAGTTTCATACTGCGGGAATGCTAACGAATTAATACGATTTGCATTCGGTCGGGGAATCACACCCGTAGGGAATATCAAAATAGCTCCAAGTTTGTCATTTGACATAAGTACATGCGTCACTTAGAGTCTGTTAGGCCCTATTGTAGCATCCTGTGCCAAGCTTAGGGAAATCCTTACTCCTCATTAAAGGGAATTCAACAGATCTCGCAACTAGATGTTAATCTAGATGCGAGATCTTTCACTTAGCAACGCTGGTTGGAATTCACAGGTAGATGCGAGGTTTGGGGCATCTTCCACTCCCCCCTTTCCCCATTTTTTTATGACAACAGCGACAGAATCTAGATTTAGGGAACTATAACTACCTTCTTTAATCTTATAATTATTCGATATTTGCCTCGTCCAAGGATCTTTCCAAATCTTTCTAAACAAATTTTTATGACCAATTACATCACCTCCATCTCAAACTATTAATTTCTTTCTCATGGATTTTCTTTACCTATTTCATGCCTCTAAAAGAATCTGGGATTGCTGAAACAAAAAATTACACAACGTAGCAAGTCCTACCACAGTAATACGATCACATTTGGCCATTACACTGAGAAATATTACTATTGAATATTTCTGCAATTAACATATGTATGCTTAAAAGCGTTTTGTCATAATTATAGGTTAAAAAATAAAATAAAAGGGAGGGGATCTTTATACCATAGTTGCATAAAGTCAAAAGTTACAAAATGACCAATGTTTTATTCTCCAAGTATACATAATGTCCAAGTAGTGGTGGTGCTAAAATGTCTAAATTTTAAACTGAAGATAATTGTCTGTACAGAGAACAAGGCCTATTTCGTACAAAGCCTCTACAGAAATATATCTCTACTTCTCATGGGATCTACTCCGTTATTATAACCTTCTGGCTCAAAATTTTGAATTTGCAAAATGATGAATTTGCCAAATGTTGAATTTGCAAAATGTTGAATTTGAAAAATGTTCAATTTGCAAAATGTTGTTAGACCACCGGTTTGTATAGAGATATGACAGCTATCGACGAGATCTTAATTTCGGATGACAGCTGTCAAATTAAAACATGTCATATCTCGGAAACTACTGAATCTAGACCACTGGTTTGTATGGAGATATGTCAGCTATCGACGAGGTCTTCATTTCGGGTGACAGCTGTCTACTACTACTACGCTTCTCGCTTCTCGCTCGCCGCTCTGCGCCTGCAACGCATTCCCACGATGTCACTCGGGCTTCGTGCCTATTCCCACTATGGCGCTCGCACATTAAGGGCTAGCATCAGCAAGAGCAAGATAAATTCTATTCAAAATATATTTTATTTGCTAAATCCAAGGATACGCCTTGGACCCACCATACCCCTGGCCATAGCCCTGGGGTTATGGTGGGACTGAACCATACCCCCATAGTAGTGCTGGATATCGCTTCGTAATCATCCAAGTTTTTGACGCGGGCGCAATTGTGCCTCTGCCACCACAAATGGGAAAAGTCACATCTTTTCCCATATGGGTTAGGTACTTGCTTATCAATTCTGTGTTCATTACCTCCTTCAAAGGTCTGCTGCCCTGGTACTTTGTGGCAGAAAAAACGCTAGATAGATAGATACAAGTAAGTATACCTATTTTGACGAAAAGCAATTTTGACCAAGAATATTTGACTGCACGCATCTTTGGCAAAAATGGTATTTTGGAAAAGCAGTTTTGACTAAAAGGTATTTGACGAAACGTACATTTGGAAAAAAATGGGTTAATGACGAAACGCAGTTTTGACGATACGCATAATACTCTTCTAAAGAGGCATTCAAACCAAATCTCAACCCGTTTTTGCCAGAATATAAAACGATCACTAGCAAAAGTGTCACCAAACACCATCAAGGAGTATTTCAAAGAACTGGAAAAATGTCTGGAAGACGTACCGTGATTTTGGTCTGTCGAGGCAAGAAGTACTGAAGTCTCCTAAGAGAGTGAAAAGTCGCAAATACTCGGCGACTGACTTCATTGACATGCGAAGACCAGGACAGCTGATCGTCAAAGAAAAGACCCAGGTTTTTAGCTTAATCACTATATATCTTTATTCTTTATTGCACAGAAATCTTAATAGTAAGGTAACAAAACATTTTATGAGCAAAGGCGAGCTTATCTCTAAAGAGAGATTTCTACCAGCAAACCTAGGTAGGACAGGAAAAATTGTGCAACAGGAGAGTCCTAGTGCGCAATAAAACTGTACACATCTAATTGTTTACAACTAAAACATAATAATTTAATAAATGATATATACTAAATAAAATACAAAAGCAAAAAAATATATATATATATCAAACATATACTACTTATATATACATATATAAAAGTACCTATCACGAAAGAGAAAGGAAATGCTCTTTCAATCTTGTCTTAAAAGTGAAAATTGAGGGACTATCTCTAATAGCGCAGGGAAGTGCGTTCCACAGTCGAATCACCGTTAACCTAAACGAGTGTTTGTAAGCGGCAGTGTTATGCCGAGGAGTAGAGAGAAGAGACATCGTGTGGGATCTCCGGTTGCTATGCCTGGAGGAAATAAACTCGAAACGATCTCGAAGATATGAGGGGTAGCGGGGATTTCGCAAAATGTTGAACAGATAGGAGAGAATGTGCATATCACGACGAAGGCGGATCGGAAGCCACCCCAACTCCTTGCGATACTGTGAGACATGGTCATACTTGCGCAGCCCGAAGACAAACCGAATCCCGAGGTTTTGAAGTCGATCGAGTTTGTTCAGTTGTTCTTCGTTCGCACCGATCCAGCAAACATCTGCATAGTCGATTAAAGGTAGTAGGAGGGACTGGGCAAGGGTGATTTTAGTCTGCTGTGGCAGGAAGTGCTGCAATCTCCGTAGGGAGTGAAATGACGCAAAGACTCGTCTGCTGACCTCACAAACATGGGGCGACCAGGACAACAATTTATCAAATACAACCCCAAGATTCTTGGCCTTCTCGCTGTATGAAATTATGTTACCATCATACACTATAGCGTCGACGGGCATTTTCAGAACTAGGTTATGAGAGTGACGAGTACCCAAAATCATGGCCTGCGATTTGCCCGGGTTGACAAGCAGACCATAAGAGGTAGCCCATTTCCTGATGTTATCGAGATCAGCATTCAACGCCTCTACTGTCAGATTCACATCACACGGAGAGAAGTGCCGATATATTTGAAGGTCATCTGCGTACAGATGATAAGAAGAGGTAAGAACGTCAGAGATGGAGTTAATGAATACCGAGAAGAGGAGAGGAGAAAGGATGCCTCCCTGCGGAACACCTGCGGAGAGATCACACCAGTCCGTTGAGATCTCCTCAGACTTAATGCGTTGCTCGCTGCTGGCATATATGATTATGGTACCATTAAAAGTGAGAGGTGGAATGGGCTGTTGATGTAACAAGTTAAGAAAATGTCTGGTGCCTATAATCATAGCCTGGGACTTGCTCGGTAGTCCGAAAGATGAAGCCCAGCTTCTCACCCCCTCCAGATCAGCGTTCAGTGCTGCCACAGCAGAGTTTACATCGTTATAAGAGAAGTGGCGTTATAAGAGAAGTGGTGATTATCACTATCTCTCCCTTTCCAGTTAACAATCGCACAAACCGAGTTATTTAATTGGTATTAGTATATTATTACATAACTAATAAGGAATAATAATAATAATAATAAAATATAATATAGATTTATATATATTGCTATGTATTAGTTTACTATACGGTTAATTCATATTGTTACGTTGTATTTAAGTAATTGAGTATGCAGTCTATTTTTAGCAATTAGGGTTATCAGTATAATATTGTTTGTAGTATAAAATACTCGTAGTATTTATACATAGTCAGGTCATAAGTTCTGTCACATGTGCAATATGAAATAATTTAGACATGTTTATTATTTATGTAAACATTTATATAGCAAAATGAACTTAATAAAACATAGATTCTTATGGTAATAAAGTTTATTCAAAATGACCCCCGCGATTTTGAATACAGGCCTTTATTCTGCGCGGCCAGTCGTCTATCCCAGCACGAACGAGGTACATGTCAATATCGGCGGCTGCCTTAATCAAGGATGCCTTGAGTGACTCCAAATCAGGATGAGGCTTTGAGCAGGCCTTTTCCTCCAAGTGTTGCCATATCTTGTAATCTAACGGACTCAGATCTGGACTGGAGGAGGGCCAGTCTTCGTGCCGGATGAAGTCGATTTCACGCGCCGCCAGCCAGTCTTGTGTGCTTTTCGCTCTATGAGCTGGCGCAGAATCTTGTTGGAATACCCAGTGCCTGTTATTAAACATGGTATGAGAAACAGGTTCCACAAGGTTCTTGAGGACTGTATTTTGATACACAACTGCATTCGTTTTTACGCCTTTCTCACAAAAATGAACCTCAGTTAAGCCCCAATAAGAGACTCCCAACCAAACCATGAGCGAGGATGGAAAATGACCTCGTTGGACACGCGGAATACGGTTGCTCGCTTCTTCACTGCTGTGTGCGTCCAAACGATGTCCTGTTTTTCTTCGATATGCCCTAAGCCCTAAGTCTTCATTTAACACCCTTTTCACCGTGGTCCTGCTTAACCCCATCTGAAGGGCCAACAGTTTCTGCTTACGTATGGGATTTCTTTGAATTTGCGCCTTCACAGCTTTTATCACTGCTGGAGTCCTAACAGAGCGAGGGCGACCACTTCTTGACTTGTCATCTACACTAGAGTCTTCATTGTATCGTTTTATGGTACGATAAACGAATCTTTTGGTTATATTCAAATTTTTCAGTAAGCCGAAAATCTGAATTGGCGCGTAACCGCAACGATGCAACGCAATAACTGCGACACGGTCTTCTTTAAGTGTCCACTCCATATTTAAAAATGAGGAAAATTCTAAAAAGTACACATTTTTATTTTCATGAAAAATTGGAAATTCGAATTCAATAAACTTTTTTGTGGCCAGCGTTCTAAATTCAAAAGTTTTTATTGTGTGACAGAACTTATGGCCTGACTGTGTAGAGTTTTATTGTACGCGCAGGTCTTCCGCCCCTCAACCATCACCTTTCCTACCATCTTGGTTTGCTGTAAGAAATCTCTTTTGAGAGATAAGCTCGCCTTTGTACGGCTCAGTCTGAAAACGTACCTATCCCAAAATGCACCCCATGCGAAAAACGTGGCACAATGCACCTTTCTCAAAATGCACCTATCCCAAAACGCACCTATCGCAAAATGCCCGACTTTCTCGTGGCCCCCCGGGTTGTCCTCCTGGGGGGACCACGAGGAATTTGAATTTGTTTATCGTCCCCCCGGACTCACACTTGACGGCAAATGAAGTTATGATGTGGTAAGTAGTACGTAGGTAGTACATGATATATTTTTTGCGTGGTGGAGTATGGCTTATACCCAGTTTCTCGTACATAAACAAGCCATTAATCAACCGTCAAACGGCCGTCAATTTTTTTTTGTATGCAGTTTTGACAGCTGAAATTAGTTAGGGACTGTCAACAACGGATTAAATATACGAGAAATATATGAATAAATGTTTTTTGCAATTCACAACTATGGAACAGGATTTTTCTTTTTCTACTAATCAGAAAGGAAAATGTACACTTATTTGTGGTGCATATATATATAATAAGCATCGGACTAATATAACTGGTAGAACCTTATGGCGATGTGTGTGTCGTGATGAATGTATTGCCTCACTATCACTGGAAGAAACAGGAAATACTATAACACGGCAAACAAAGCACACATGTAAAACGGTTGATAGTAAAAATATTATCCATGAACATGTTTCGTATTTGAAAAGGCAGTATGCAAAGATTTCCGACCAGTGTAAGGCATTTTGCAATGGGTGCATTTTGTAAAAGGTTAGTTTTAGGATAGGTGCATTTTGCAACAGTTGCATTTTGGGATAGGTGCATTTTGCAACAGGTGCGTTTTGGGATAGGTGCATTTTGCAATAGGTGTATTTTGAGATAGGTGCATTTTGCGAAAGGTGCGTTTTGGGATAGGCGCATTTTGCAAAAATAAAACTATTCCTTGCGGTACATTTTGAGATAGGTACATTATGGGCCGGAAGGCTTTGTACGGCTAAGTTATCTGTATCACTGTTTTGTGTAGTACAATAAAGGCATTACTCAATAAAGGAATAATAATGGCTAAACGTGGGCACAATTATATTGTGCCTCTGCCACCCCGTATGGTAAAAGGTGTGACGCTATATTATTATTATCATCATAGACAAAATTATTTATTTATCTATGTTATTATTATAAAAACTAATGTCGTTGTTTGTCTGACGTTCTCGCGGTGATAAAATCGCATGGTGAGGAAACTATCAATCTTAATGGCTGCAGCGATGGGCTTGCCCCTGCCACGCAAAACTAACACCCTTAAATAAAAACGATGTCGAGCGGCGTTACGGGAATCTTTACTTACGAGGAGCGAGGTAACGGGAATTGGTTCAAAGCGTAAGCGAGGAGCGGCATAAAGGGAGAGCGAGGCAAAGGGAATCCTACCCTGGTTCATCGCTATCACAACACTCAATATTATACTAGAGACACGTGCTAGTATCGGTCATTGATGGTACCAGTACTCAGGTGCACAAAGTTTACTTGAAAATATCTATGAAATTTATTCTAATGCTGAAAGTCTATTAAATGGGCTCAGTCTGAAAACGTACCTATCCCAAAATGCACCCCATGCGAAAAACGTGGCACAATGCACCTTTCTCAAAATGCACCTATCCCAAAACGCACCTTTCGCAAAATGCACCTATCCCAAAACGCACCTGTTGCAAAATGCACCTATCCCAAAACGCACCTATCGCAAAATGCACCTATCACAAAATGCCCGACTTACTCGTGGCCCCTCGGGTTGCCTCCCGGGAAGTCCACGAGGAATTTGAATTTGCTTATGGTCCCCCCGGACTCACACTTGACGGCAAATGAAGTTATGATGTGGTAAGTAGTACGTAGGTAGTACATGATATATTTTTTGCGTGGTGGAGTATGGCTTATACCTACCCGGTTTCTCGTACAAAAACAAGCCATTAATCAACCGTCAAACGGCCGCCAATTTTTTTTGTATGCAGATTTGACAGCTGAAATTGGTTAAGGACTGTCAACAACGTTACCGTTACCGTTAATATACGAGAAACCAGGGGTTAATCTTACTCGTGATAACTCTTAATTATTTAATCATTTCCTTCAAGTTCTACAAACTTACTAAAGACGCAGTAATTTATGAATGAATATTTAAATGATATTGGCTGTTGAGAAGTCTTTGTATATATAGAGGAAACCCTCATTAAACTTTGTAATAACAGAAAAAAGTTAATTATTTGTGGCGATCTTAATGCAGATCTGCTTGTAGATACAACACTGAAGCGACGATTAATAACTCTGTTCAAATCATTTAATTTATGTCATGTATTTCTAGAGCCGACTAGAATTACACTTACCAGCCAAACTTGCTTAGATAACGTTTTTTGTGACTGTGCATTCACAAGTAAAAATGTAATTAACTGTTTACCATCCGATCACAGTGGTCAAACAGTTTCATTCCAAATTACTAGTGAAAATAAGACTGATCCATCATTTTATAGGCCTATTACATCCCATAGACTAGAGATGTATATGAAAAACTAAGATATGGGTTTGCCGGTACCTGATTTTGATGAACAGAACCCGAACCAAATCTATTCTGACTTCTTCAACATTATTCAAACAGAATTCAATACAGTTTTTAAATTAAAGAAAGTCAGTGCCAACAACGGTAAATCTAAATTTAATGACTGGGCCACATTTGGAATTCGTAAAAGTAGAGCTATCTTGTATGATCTTTATGAACAAAAAACCTATAACTTTGATATAAAATTTCATGACTATGTTAAAAATATTCCAAAACTTTCAAGTTGGTTTGTAGAACTGCAAAAACTTCACACATAAATAGAAAAATACAAAATTCAAATAATAGAATGAAAACGGTTTGGCAAATCATAAACCGTGAAACGGGCAAAGTTATACCAAGGGATAATGATTTCTGCTTAAAGATAGGTAATGATGTTGTTAAATCCAACGCTGAGGTAGCTCGAGCTTTTGAAACATTCTTCACCAATGCACCCTTACTCATAACAGAGCGTCTAAATTCATCTCCATATGAAGCAGAGGTTTTTTTAAAAAAACAGTACTAGCATCAGTAATGTAGATTTTAAATTTTATCATGTATGTCCCCAGGATATTGTCAAAACGTATAGATTACTTAACTTAAAAAATACTGAAGACCTGTGGGGTATGTCAGTCAAAGTCAATTCAGTCAGTTCAATAATACTTGTTATAGCCCCGCCCCACACCTAGCTTATATATTTAATAAATGTGTTGATGATGGAGCTTTCCCAGACCTCATGAAACACAGTAAACTTATACCTCTGTTCAAGTCGGGAGACAAGGGTGATCCGTCAAATTTCAGACCAATATCGGTTCTGCCGCCACTAAGTAAAATTTTTGAAAAGATTATACTCAATCAAATGCTCTCACACTTCAACCGTACAAAACAACTCCACGCCAAGCAATACGGTTTCACTAGGGGTAAATCGACTACGGATGCAGGTATTACCCTTATATCTCATATTTATTCTGCATGGGAAGCCGCACAGGATGCTATCGGTGTTTTTTGCGATCTGTCGAAGGCATTTTATTGTGGTGATAATGACACGTTACTAATGAAATTAAATCATTACGGAGTTAGAAATAAAGCGTTGGATCTACTAAGATTATACCTAAGCAATAGAATTCAAAAGGCAGAAGTCAACGGCGTTAAATCTGATGGATCGGGGGTAAAAATTGGCGTTCCACAAGGTTCCATATTAGGCCCTTTCTTATTCCTGGTATATATTAACGATCTGCCTTTTATGGTGGAGAAATTGACTAACATAGTGTTGTTTGCTGATGATACTTCACTGGTCTTCAAAATTGAAAGACAAAAAGAATATTTTGATGATGTCAATAGAGTATTATCTTTAACCTTGAATTGGTTCACAGTTAACAATTTATTGTTAAATGCTGGTAAAACCAAATGTATCAAATTCTCACTTCCAAATGTCAGGCAAGTTGGGACCAGTTTAGTGTTGGACAGCAATATGTTAGAATTAGTAAATGACACGAAGTTTCTCGGAATAACCATTGATAACAAATTACAGTGGGGACCCCACATAGAAAAATTGGCTGGTAAATTAAGTTCTGCGGCTTACGCTGTTAGGAACATCAGACAAAACACGGATGTGGCTACATCTAGGCTAGTATATTTTAGTTACTTTCATAGTGTCATGTCCTATGTTATCTTGTTGTGGGGGAAAGCAGCGGATATTCAAACTATTTTTATTTTACAGAAAAGAGCTATTCGAGCAATTTATAATTTAAAACGCACAGACTCATTAAGACAGCTTTTTAAAGAAATTGACATACTAACTGTAGCTAGTCAATTTATTTTCGAATATATAATGTACGTACGCAAGAACCTTACAAAATTTCCCAAACTTAGCGATAGCTGTAATGTTAACCTAAGAATTATTTCTTATTCTATTATATTCTATGATTATTCATAGACTACTTGCGCCCCGGTTTAGACTCGCGAGGGTTACCAATTCTTTCAAGGGTCAATGCATTCTCTACTACAACAAGATACCTTTGGAGATCTTGTAATTGCCATTTGAGCAAGTTAAAATCCATGTTAAAGCGACTTTGTCGAAAAAGGGATATTACAATGTTCAAGATTACTTAAATGATGGGTCTGTATGGGGTTAACCTGGCTCAACACAGACCTTTAAAATTTTGTAATTATTTATTCTTGCTTATTGATTATGATAATGACTAAATATTATATTTTGTATTAGTTAAGCATAAGCAATTTTTAAAAAGAGATCTAAAAATCAATCTGTGGGAGTTTCTACGCCCTTCTTCTCCCACAGTGGTCCAATGTAGAGAAGTGGCGAAAAATTACGGTTGCTAAGTATATGTAAATATCTACAGTAATAAAGACATTTGGAATTTGGAATTTGGAAGTCATCCATGCATTAAATTAGCCATACCTTTTGCACTTAAAATAAAAGAAGAAGCATCGTTATTTGTTATATTTTTGGTGTATGAAAAACCGTCCTTCAACACATTTTGTGTCCCCTTTTTATTTGTTAGGAAAACTACCTTTTCCATTTTCATATAATTTAATAAATAATTTCGTTAGAAAATTTATGAAAAACAGTTACACAATAAGATAAAATATTGAAAGTAAATGTCATTATTGATGACACATGTTATCATAGAACACTCCATATAAGTGCCAATTCAAGATACGACGAAGAAGTCTGCATTAGTTCATTTAATTGTCGTTTAGGCATAACGCGATTAGGGCTTGTACAGATTTAGACTGGTAAAGATTTAGCACTACTGAGAAATAGGCAGTCTACTAAATAGTCCAATATATTTCTAGGCCTACAGATCTTTTATTATGACATTTAGGCATAACGCGACTTAGTCAATCTACGCTTTAGGTATACCCGACGTAAAGGTTTTCAAATACGAAACATGTTCATGGATAATATTTTTAATATCAACCGTTTTACATGTGTGCTTTGTTTGCTGTGTTATAGTATTTCCTGTTTCTTCCAGTGATAGTGAGGCAATACATTCATCACGACATACACATCTCCATAAGGTACTACCAGTTTTATTAGTCCGATGCTTATTATATCTATATGCACCACAAATAAGTATACATTTTTCTTTCTGATTAGTAGAAAAAAAAAAAACCTGTTCCATAGTTGTGAATTGCAAAAAACCACGGCACACATCACACACCTTTGCGAAGCAAAGAAATATTGCAACTTTTCAAAGTACAGATATACCCACTTTTTTGTGAAATGACAGAAGCCAAAACTACGACCGCCGACCGACCAGTATGGCAAAAGTACAAAAGAGGTTAGTTATCAATTCGATCATAGCGTATTAATTTAAATGTTTATTGATAAATTTATACTCTAACCGTCGTAGAAATGCAATGAAATGCGTCTTTAGTAATGCCAGAAAAGTGAAATGCCAGAAACGCAAAATGCCAGAAAAGCGAAATGCCAGAAAATACTTAGAATAATTTGTGCAGGATTCTGTATGGGACATGGACTTGTAAAAGAAGATGGCTAAATCAACGCATGGATGGCTGCCCCAAATATATACAAAGACTTCTCAACAGCCAAATTTAAATATTCATTCATAAATTACTGCGTCTTTAGTAAGTTTGTAGAACTTGAAGAAAATTATTAAATAATTAAGTTATCACGAGTAAGATTAACCCCCGGTTTCTCGTATATTTAATCCGTTGTTGACAGTCCTTAACCAATTTAAGCTGTCAAAATTGTATACAAAAAAAAATTGAAGGCCGCTTGACGGTTGATTAATGGCTTGTTTTTGTACGAGAAACCGGGTATAAGCCATACTCCAATACGCAAAAAATATATCATGTACTACCTACGTACTACTTACCACATCATAACTTCATTTGCCGTCAAGTGTGAGTCCGGGGGGACGGTAAGCAAATTCAAATTCCTCGTGGTCCCCCCAGGACAACCCGGGGGGCCACAAGTCGGGCATTTTGCGATAGGTGCGTTTTGGGATAGGTGCATTTTGCAACAGGTGCGTTTTGGGATAGGTGCATTTTGCAATAGGTGCATTTTGCAATGGGTGCATTTTGCGAAAGGTGCGTTTTGGGATAGGTGCATTCTGCCACGTCTTTCGCATGGGGTACATTTTGGGATAGGTACGTTTTCAGACTGAGCCTTGGTAGGCTATACTCAGTTTTTTCAACCATCAAAAAGTTTTTGCGCGCCTTGTATAATGTATTCTTTACAGAACCGTAGGGTCTTATGGAATCTGACTGTGTACTCGTACTACTCGACGCAGATGCCGTAACTGTTTTTTCGTACAGTTTTTTCACACTCCGCATATCCTCGCTAACGCTTTCTTAGGCTGCACTGATAATTAGGTCTTCATTAATTTTCCCCATATTTATTTCACATTTATGCACAGATCCCCTGATAATATGGGTTTTTTCAGTGTTGAGAGTCACAGACGCACTGCATTCCATGCGATTTGCACAACGCCAAAACGTGTCACCATTTTTTCTGTCCGCCACCCAGTTATATTGAAAGCCAGCACATAAAAGTAATGGGTTTCCTTTTTTACTTTTGATAAAGATTATTCTTTATCTCTTCTTTCTTATTTCTATACATTTTCTTTTACTACAATAAAATGCTTGTTTACATTAACAACAAGATAATAATGTCAAAGTAGCCTATTAATTTTAAACAAAGAACTTCTCAAACGCGATCAAAAAGTTCAAGTTTGTATTCTTTTCATATGGTTGGTTGTGCTTCATTTATCATAGCAAAGAGTTCGTACACTTACCTTCGAGCTCAAGGAACAAAACGTTTCAGCCACCATCTAGTCTCAGTAGAGTAAATACTCAGTAAATATTTGGTAAATACTCATTTAGTATTTATCCTAAGCGCCCATCTCTGGTTAAGTGCACTACAACCATTCAGAAACTTCTGCTGCCCTGGTACTTTTACACAAATAACTTTAGCATTTAAAACAACCCCTGCCAGCTCCATTGTCAGGTCTCTCATCATGTGCGCAACGCGCTAAGTCTTTTTTAGGATGTAAGTACGTACGTACCTAACGGCCCTTTCCCGCGTTTTGGGATAGGTGCATTTTGCAATATGTACGTTTTGGGATAGGTGCATTTTGGGGATAGGGCCGTTACGTCTACTTCCCTTTACGTTCATGTACCGTTTTGGTCCGAATACCTTAATGACCATATCCCGATTCGACTACATCCGCATACGACTACATACCGTTACGACCACATCCTATTATGACTAAATCCCGATTGGACTACATCGTGTTTTGTTTTGTGAAGTACAGATAAGAACAAAAATTTGAATTTTCTTAGATATTTTATCAAGCCTTAGCTGGCGCGGACTCTACGTGATGCCGCCAATGGTTTCGAAATACGCGCATGCGCAGTTTTTTTTTTATTTATTTCATATACAAGTACGATATACAACATTACAGGTATACACCCAATGCGCTGTACCAAGTCAAATAGTTATACAATGTCAGTATCAATTTAGGTAAGTCGATTTCACAGGTAGGGAACAAAGGGTAAAAATTCGTAGAAAATACTACATATCAAATCACATTAAACATTAAATTGGGTATTGCCCAGCTACATGTATGTATGACTACTTGGAATACATAAAATGTTATTTTTTGTTCTGACTATTTCAACCGAACCATGGAAAACAAAAACGTAATTTTCCCAGACGGGGTGGCAGAGGCACAACTTCACATAATATTTTTAGATATTGACAGGTGCGACACTATTTTACTGATATCATGATTTTAACAAATATATGACAGCTGTCAAACTAAAACCTGTCATATCTCGAAAACTACTGATCCTAGACCACTTGTATGTATGGAGATATGACAGCTCTCGACGAAATCTTCATTTCGGATGACAGCTTTGATTTTTGACGGGCGTTAAACTTGTTTAAGGAAAGCAAGTACTTAAGTGCAAAAAAGAACCAATTATATTAGATATAAAGAATAACTCTTCTTTCTTATTTTTATACATTTTCTTATACTACAATAAAATGCTTGTTTACATTAACAAACAAGATAATAATGTCAAAGTAGCCTATTAATTTTAAACAAAGAACTTCTCAAACGCGATCAAAAAGTTCAAGTTTGTTTGTTTGTTCATGGTTGGTTGTGTTTCATTTACCATAGCAAAGAGTTCGTACACTTACCTTCGACCACAAGGAACAAAACGTTTCAGCCACCCTCTAGTCTCAGTAGAGTAAATACTCAGTAAATATTTAGTAAATACTCATTTAGTATTTATCCTTAGGTAGTGCACCTAACCAGAGATGGGCATCTCTGGTTAGGTGCACTAACACCATTCAGAAACTTCTGCTGCCCTGGTAATTTTACACAAATAACTAGCATTTAAAACAACCCCTGCCAGCTCCATTGTCAGGTCTCTCATCATGTGCGCAACGTGCTAAGTCTATTTTAGGTTGTAAGTAGTCATATCATAATAAAAAAGCAACAAAACTAATAAAAACACTTCGACTTGATTATTGGTCTAATCGGTATGTGGTTCAATCCGCTTAGGCACCAAATGACCATTTTACCAAAATGTCTATGATCAAAAATGTTTACATTACCATATTGACCACTTTCCCGAAAAAGTCCACATTCTCACAATGTTTACATTCCCTTGAAGACTACTTTCCCATAATGACGGGATTTAGTCGTAATAGGATGTGGTCGTAACGGTATGTAGTCGTATGCGGATGTAGTCGAATCGGGATATGGTCATTAAGGTATTCGGACCAAAACGGTACATGGACGTAAAGGGAAGTAGACGTTACGGCCCTATCCCGCATTTTGCAACAGGTGCGTTTTGGGATAGGTACATTTTGCAATAGGTGCATTTTGCGAAAGGTGCGTTTTTGGGATGCAAAAAAAATATATTCCTTGAGGTACATTTTGAAGGTAATACATCTACTTACCATGCCATAAGGGTTCAGCTTTTGGCTAGGGAACCCTAAAAATGATAGCAAATGTCAAAAGTATGAGCTTTTAGCCGTCTCTTTGCATGGTTCATACAAAAACTCTGCTCCTTCCTAGCAATCAATGTAACCCTAGTACTTTTCATAAATCTGTCGTTATGCGTATGTAAATACCGTTGGGTCATTTTGATACAGTATAATACCGTAGACATTTCGCAACTATGGTCATTTTAGAACCTTTGACCTAACGCCCCGGAAGGTTTTATTTAAGACACTACCAAATTTTCAACGTGTTCAGTCAATTCAAATGTAGTGTACAGAGTTGCGGTGAAGCCCAAAGGGAGGGCTATGTTTTTACCGTTATGTATGTATGTATGTGTGTGTGTTCCTATATTACATCTTCCATTCAATCAGTTCTGTACTTCTAAAGAAACTCCAGGTATAGCTTATACACAATAGTTTATTACACGAACAGCACTGATGATACGACAGTACACCACAACAAGGCGTCGCACTGAAGCCCCGGCCGGTTTCACGAAGATTTCATTGACGTCTGGTCGCAGTGGCGTGTAGACTAGCAGATCTTGGTGCAGCATGTGTAGATGGTTATGCAGGGGCAACAGCACCCGCCGCATCCACCACAGCAGCCACCACATCCGCCACCGCAGCACCTGCAAAAAGAAAGTGTGGTAAGGAGCAAGACCTAAGAAGACCTTTGTGTTGTGATTATGGCATGAAGAATAGCTTACATTTTATCAGGTTGAGGAAAGAGTACGAGTCACCAAAAAAAGTCGAGGATTGGTCTGAAAGGATCAGGGAATCAGGGAATCAACAGTATTTTTTTTATATTTATTTAATTTAATGTTTAATGATTTCTGCTTGAGATATTTGATTGTACTACCCAACGATATCCAGTTGTCTATTTAGGATACCTCGGTTTTCGTTTGAATTGAGAATATCTGTCAGGGATGGAAGATTATTTTCTTTCTCTGTCAAGTTGGCTAGTTGGGCAATCAAACAGGTTAGAAATCTTTTGGCTCAACTTCTAATATTCGGATGAAGGTTCGTTTTGCAGTTTATTAGACAAAGGCTGGTGATTATTATGTTCTTTATTCGCTCCATACAGCGCGTTAAGTCACACATTATGGGATATTATAATATAGATTATTTCTGAAGAAATCTTTTGTTTTATATGAATGTATAACTGTAGCCCTTTGATGTCCTCACCGAGGGTCACGAGCCTTTACCCGGATACGAGTAAGTCCACCACGCTGACTCTTGGTTGATGAAGGGGTGTCGGGCTAGTAGCCAACCCGACTGTCAGAAGTTATAAAGCTGCCCTATAATGACCTTTGACACAATTTTACGACTATTACCACCGAGTGGCGATAGTGGCCGGGAATTGTAGCTTAACGTGTCCACTAATATACACACAAATACCACAAGAAACAGACACCACCCAGCACCCGTCTCTGCCAGATGTTGCAACCCGCACGATCATTTAATATGTGCGAATACCGCTAGGCCACGGATGCTTCTTGAGATGTTATATATTTTTACCCATAGTGAGTAGCCGGCTTTACAAGAAAGCTGCAGGTGACTTTGTCATGACTTCTCCTTTTCAAGTCGCGAACCTTCGAGTGAAGTGGGGCCTAGGGGCTTAAAGATGTTTAGGGTTCCGCAGGTACTACAATTTCTCACACAATAACCATATGCTTTTTTTGCGAAATTTAAACCATTTAACCCCCATTTAATAGATTTAATTTTCTGCTTATTCAATACGTCATTTTGACAACTTATGCATAATCATAATCATAATCATTTATTTATAACGGTATGTTACATGTCAATTGATTGACGCACTGAAGAGTTATGCCAATTAAATAATATCTTATTAAGCTACAATTACATTTAACATATATAATTACATACATTAATTGTTTGTAATTATTACATTAATTACTTTATTAAATTTGTCAGAATGAAAACATTATTATTGCACGATTGTTACCAAACTCAGTAAATTATGGGTATTAAGACACATTTGCCTCAACAAATAATTCCTTAACGGAATAGTAAGCCTTCTTAGTAAGAAATTTGTTTGCTTTCTGCTGCATAGATTTTGTTTGATTTCAACTTTGTCATTCATTAAAAAAAGAACCATGGCCATCTAGACAACATTATCCCCATTATTTAGAACATAGCCGTGCAATGAAAAACCAAAAAAATATATTTCGGTAATATCTGTGCTTCCCCAAAATTTTCAGTAACTTCTAAATTATTTGTGTAGATTCTCATACAATAATCACAAAGACATCGAATAATCATGAAGAACTGCTGCTGCACGCCTTCGTTGGCTTTAAGGGCTTGCAGAAGCCGTGAGCTGCGTGCTAGCATTCTCTACACCGACTGTCACTGTCTTCGACGGAATGGGCTTCAATCGGACTGCAGACGAACGGGATGCCAAGACACGCCCCAGTGTACTCACATTCCGGCTCCGTGCTGTGTACCAGCCGAAGTTGCCTGCCACAAGCACGCCACTAACCCACATGCTGAGCCTCTTCGACTAATCTGTGAACTCCGCTGATTAACTGTTACGATGAAGCTGAAGTACCTGATAAAAATACGTAGAGCAAATATTAATCAATAATCTTCACTTCAACTCTCAAAATTGGTTCAGTAGCTGACGAAACTTTTTTCCATGAAATACCGGCACATAAAAAATTTTCAAATGTGACAGAACAAACGTATTGACACAAGACGAAAAACAATATCCAGACGACATGTGCATGTTCCGCTGAACAGAACAGACATTTTTTTGTATAAAATTAGAAAATTAAACAAAATCAAAATTTTCTAGTGACAACAAAAGTAAATAAATTCATTTGAGGATATTTTTATATAATAAAACCAATTATTCGCCCCCTCCTTGCAATTTCAAGTTAATCATACTAGAACCTATACGACAAATATGTAAGTAAAGACATGTTTTTTATCAAGCTATTAGAAGCTTTTACGAACCTATTTGCAGATACAAATTTTGCGGATTTTATGGTTATACAAATTGTCCAAATTGTCATATTCACTTGCCATTTCTTTGCAGGTGTACGCCTTGTGGACCTATAGTTTGCTACAAATATGAGGATTGTGGTCCCCCGGTTAGTATATCTCCAAAAAAAACGTGCGACGGAAATATCTGAAGATCTATTAATACCTAGTATGTTGATCCGTTTCGCTACAGTACTGTGTCCTATAGAAGTAATAGCACTGATTGATTTGAAACCAGATATTTCCGTCGTTTTAAAATGAGTAGGTAATTCTTTTCGAGTAGAGTCTAATGAGGCGTATTTGATGTTTAGCTCCGATGCCTCCCGCGCTCGGCCTTCAAGCGAAACGGTCTCCAGGACTGCCAGTTCTTCCAGCAGGGCTCCATCCGGTATCTGTGCCGCTCCGGCCCCGGGTGCTGTCCGCCGTGTTGCCCCCGGCCGTGTTGCCGCCAATACAGCAGTCACTTCACCAGACTCAGCGACTTCGACCTCAAATCGCAGTGGTAGTCTATGCCGTCTTGTTTTGCCGCCCACTGACTTCCCAGGCTCTCGGTAATAGCACATTTCTTGCATTCACGCGGTGGATAGCGTATTTGGCAATCCGAATGTAATCTGTGCGTCGTTGTTCACAGAAAGGAAAATTCGATAGAACCCAGCAAGCAGAGGGTGGCTCCAAAAAAAATCGTGAAAACGAAAATCTATTGAAAAGAACGAAAAGCCGGGAGCTTCGTGGCGGAGTAATGTACTACAGCTGCCATTGCATAAAGCGTAACGGGCTGCAGAACGAGTGCCGGCGCACGGGCTGTGGCGGAGAGCCGGCGTGCATGGTGCTGCCAGACCCGCTGTGCGCGCCGAGCCAGCTGGCACGCGCCCGCGGCCTAGCTGACCCGGCGCCGCTCGCCGCGCACTACCGCAGGCAAGCGCAGGCAAGCGGCCAGGCGAGCTCCTCGGCCGGTGGATCTGGCAGTGGCAAGCGGTTCATCGTGTGTGAACTGAAGGGAATCATCCCCGACCTCGCTGGTGGCTCCGTTCCCGGGGTCTCCGGTCAGGGAAAAGCTAGTTGCAGTAAGTCACTTAATCCAGGTGCTTTCTCAGTCCCTCAGTATGATAAATGCTGCAACTGTCACCCAAATTCAGCCGTATCTAAGGCCCCAGTGCGTCAGGCACTACCTGACCATTGCATTTGTGCACCAACTGCGAATAAAGTCCCATTGGCAGCTTACAGTGGCTCAAATTCTACGCCTTACGCAACTGGCGCAAAAGACCAGTCTACTCTTGTTCGTCTAGACGAAAAAACTGTGGAAGCGATCATCCAATGTTTCAAGAACAAGGATGTGGCTGGCGCTGACGATTTAGTTATAGGACCGGGTGGGAGGGTCCGAAATGTAAAGCCCAAGAAGGAAGAGCCGGGGTTTGCTGACTGGAAACCGCCGTCGCCCTGCCTGTGGGATGCTCCCTGCAAGGCCGACTGCTACGATGCTCATCCGGGCATCCAGCCAGGCCGCAACCCGCTGACGGGCGGCGGCGGTTTTAAGGGAACGCAACCCGGAGTATCGCAGGGCCAGCGTATGAAACTACTGACCCCTGATTATTGCACATAGGTTGTCCGAAGGGGAAGGAAGGCGCTGCGGCGGCGGTTGGCAGCCCGGCAGTCGAGCTGCCGATGCTAGTGATGCAACTATGTTGAAGACAAAAAGCAAAACAGGCAAGATTAAGAAAAAGTGCAAATTAAGATTAAATTTATATTTTCCTACGAAATAAAAATATTCTTTCTATCTCCTGTTTATTTGGTGATAAATAAATAGAATGAGGAAGATAGGATCAGGATAGGAGTATGAAGGCCAGGGTTTAAATTTGCATGAGGAAGATAAGAAAAGAGAATGAGGCGTTTCGCTCTTATTATCGTTCCTTGAAAACCATGTCTAGGTATTTCAAAGTATATTTTCTACAATTTTGTGAGCGTATTTCCAGCAAAAAAGGTCGGGGTTTCGAAATTCTGAATATTCAAAATAATTAGTGCTCTGTGAGAAAAATTAGTGCCCGAGATATGAAATTTGTGCTCCCACGGGATTTAAAGATAAATGCGATAAACACATTCTGCTGGGAGAACGAGAATTGGCTCAATGAAAGTTGTAGGGTAGGTAGCTTATATGGGCCGCGCCCCGTTCACCCACCAGCTTCACCCACCAGTGGGTCCACGGGGAATTTCTTTTTCCCCGTGCACCCACTGGTGGGTGAAACTGGTGGGTGGACGTGTCGCGGCCGGCTTATATTTGTGCATAAATGTGCCCGAAGTGGCGAATTTGTGCCTCTTAAAGGAACAGTTATTAATTTTTCTGCTGGGGTAACGTTTGAGGGTTCTGTATCTCAGCAACGGCTGAACCTAGGTATATGAGATTTTGTACATTAGTTGTTAGTAATTAGTGCCTAATTAGTGCAATCTTACAATCTTGCAATCCTCCAAAGATTTCATAAACCTTTAAGTACCTATTAAGATTTGAGAGAAATCAGGCTCTGTTGTTAGTTTGACCGCGCCTTATGTTTGGAGCCCTCGCATTCAATTTCTAAGACAATAGCGGATTTTCTGATCAATTGACGAATTAGTGCTCTTATTCATAAAAATATCCTGAAAATTTGAACAGGAAATTCTTTGTAGAAGATGAGATAATTAACGAAAGCTGAAATCTTCCAGTATCAAACCACTACCCCGCCAAATTAAGTAGGCCCCTAAAAAGCGGCCACTAGATACATTGTTCCTACACTCCGATTTTGGTACCATAATAGCGCCGTATGGCATCGAGGATTATTATGGCATAAATTAGTTGAAGATTATTGTTCGTTTTAGCTCAATATCTGTCACCCCGTATGGGTAAAAATGTGACGCTATATCGTGTGCTATTCTTATGCTAAATATCAATAATCTGATATTTCGATATTTATTGTAAATATCGGCCGTTTGAGAACCCTGGACACGTCCAAAGCCATACACCATTAAGTTCAGTTGATCGTTGACGATGCGAATGTATTGCAACAGGTCAATAAAATAAAAATAGATGAAAGTCACAAACAAATTGAAAAATAACTTTAAAAATTATGAAACTCTTATCATATCAATCTTAACCGAATTGTTAATAGACATCGCTTTGAGTATATTCTACTATAATAATATAATAATAATAATAATTTATTTCGCAAAGCTTACATACTAATTACAGTAGTTGAAGGGGCATCCTTTTTAGTATAAAGTACCTGTGCCAGGATACCCCGCTCTTCCATATAATACATTAAAAATAGTTTGCGATAATTTTAGACCAAAAGAAAAAGAAAAGAAAACTCCTTAAATTTATAACAGATTCGTTAAAGTTACATTTAATCTAGGAACTTTATTATAAAACCTAACATAACATTTTTAAATTATACTAAATTAAACTTTACTAGCTATAAGACGTAGATTAGGTATATAAATAAATAAATAAATAGATAAACAAATAAATGGAGATAGATATATACAATATAATATAGTAAAATACATATATAAACACATACATTCATATATAGAATTAGAAAATAAATAGATCAATATTCAAATATTCAATTATTCAATTATTCAAATGCCCACAAAATAGTAGCTCACAAAATTCACTCAACAACTTTAAACAGCTCCTCCACTTCTTCATAATTTAAGGTCAATAACCACTCGGTGGCTTTCTTCTTCATTTCGTATAACAGCAGCGGGTAATTGTTAAGTACCTTGTTTACTTTGTTGTATATATAAACAGATTGCTTTTTATATTGGTGTATAGCAAATGTTGTTTTAACTCTACAGGAATCAACTATATCCTTCCTTCTTTTGCTTGTGGGATTGTATGACAATGATTTATGTTTTTGCATCAGTAAATTCAGTGTGTAGAGCTTTCTCACCTTAAGTAATTTTGAAATACGGTATAGGTCTTGCGTACGAAATCTATGGGGCTTAAAGTACATGACCTTTAGTAAGGATCTCTGAGCTCGTTCTAATTCAAGGAATTTTACTTTTGTAGCGCCTCCCCAAATGTAAATGCAGTATGTTAAAATTGATTGCCCCAGTGCTAAATAGATTTGATTCAGGAGATCACGTTCAGTGACGTGTCTTAAGTTTTTAAACGTGTAAATAAGTTTTCTTATTCTACTGGTTGTTAACTCAAGATGTTGGTGCCAAGATAGTCTTTGATCTATTATTACACCGAGGTATTTAGTAAAGGCAACTTTTTCGATAGATGGACAGTCACAGTTATTACGCAAACAATTACAGCCGTGGATTCTAAGGTTAGACGTTTTAGGTTGGAGCTGTTATATATACCAAAGCAAATATAATTAGTTTTTGAGGTGGTATCAACTTTTGATAAGCCAGCCTCTGCTACACTATGTACAGAATCCCAGGACCCTCCTGTAAACACCACAGCTGTGTCATCAGCATGGGAGAATATGTGACCTTGGTTAATTTTATAGTTACACAGATCATTTATATATATTAGGAATAAGTGTAGGACCTAGGACACTTCCCTGTGGGACTCCATAGGTCACATATAGGTCTTCACTAATATAATCTCCTACTTTTGTTTTTTGCCGCCGGTTACAAAGATAGTCCTTCATTAGCTCTAGAGGTGTGCTTCTGATACCAATTCGTTCTAATTTTTGTAGGAGAGTAGGTATAGACACAGTGTCGAAGGCCTTTTTTAAGTCTAAGAAAACAGTAAGGCACTTTTTTCCCTGGTCTATTTGTTCTATAATTACTGACGTTAGATCCTTTTTGCATCATGAGTAGTTTTGCCTTGTCGAAAGCCATATTGGGAGTAGAACTTTTGAATTGAAATTCATCTTACTATGTCACAATCCAGCACATCTTGTGGTACAACTTATGGAGTAACTATTACAACTAATGGTTTGAGCTTTGGAATAGTGATTTTAAATTCAAGTTTAGTTTTGACAAACCATATCCCATAAAATCCCAATAAACACAAGCCCCACGATTGGTGCTCTCAGATTCTGACTGCAGATCTGTGCAAGTTACGCAAATGCGCAAGGGCTCGTTTATAACTCGACGAAACCAGTGGCTATGGTGTTCTCAGAACGGCAAAAAACAGAATGCTCGCTGCCGGTGATCCTTGACGGAAACTTACTAAAAATTTGTTGCTAACTTCATGTTTCTCGGACACCCAGTGTCCGAGAAACATCATTAAGAGCGAGATGCGGGAAGATCTCGACCTAGACAGGTAAAGACGAGCTATGATCGTCAGGGCCAACATGATAAGACGCAAATTCTGCAAATTCTCGCGTGACTCAAAACTGGTTCTCTTTGAAACGTACTGACAAGCGTTGTACACGCCTCAGCTCTGGTGCAGTTATAAGGTAGAGAGTTATCACAGATTCAAGGTGCAATATAAAGACGCTTACCGCATTCTGTTCCGTATGCCACGATGGTGCAGCGAGTCTACAATGTTCGCAGTGGTGCGGCTGGCATGCGCTGACGCATTGATACGACGCAGGGTGGCAAATTTTAGACATAACTTGATGACTAATAGTATTGTTTGTAAGAGATGGTATATCTGATTTTGCCTGGTGATGTCTGTTTCTGCAAAGCTGTGTTTTTATGGTTTAAAACGTTACAGGGTCCTATGAAAATAAAGGTGATACGAAATATCCAGAGATATATGAGATGAATGCCGACCATCAACGCAGACTGGAAAATGGCATGTAAGTAGCATAATACTACATTTTCCCCCCGACCCTGGAAACATTTTTGTATGTACATTTTTTAAAATAAACCATAAAAACACAGCTTTGCAGAAACAGACATCAACAGGCAAAATCAGATTTACCATCTCTTACATTCATCATCTTGATTCAGGTAAGGGTGGAGTTGACATTCAATGACTACCACTCTAAAAGTGTGTTTTCGAAAGGACATTCAGGCTTACTTAAGGAGTTGTCATCCGCTCCTGCGTGGAAAAAAAAATAAGTGGAGGTAAAGAGTAACAAATTAATCCTAAGTTAGCTTTAGTCGCTTTGACTTAAGATTAAGAACGGCCAGAGCGGTAGGGCTCGAAGCCAGAGATCAGTAACATCGCCAACGAGATGTGTCTGAAATAAAGATAAAAAAAAAGGTGAAAATGATGGTGATATTTATACATATATAAAAACACAGCTTTGCAGAAACAGACATCACCAGGCAAAATCAGATATACCATCTCTTACATTCATCATCTTCATTCAGGTAAGGGTGGAGTTCACATTCAATGACTACCACTCTAAAAGTGTGTTTTCGAAAGACATTCAGGCTTACTTAAGGAGTTGTCATCCGCTGCTGCGTGGAAAAAAAAATTAGTGGAGGTAAAGAGAAACAAATTAATCCTAAGGTAGCTTTAGTCGCTTTGACTTAAGATTAAGAACGGCCAGAGCGGTAGGGCTCGAAGCCAGAGATCAGCAAGATTTAAGATTTTATATCTTTAATGCTAAACTTTCGTATCACCTTCAGGACAGAAGTTTGAGAAACAAGAGGGGGTTCCATGACAGTCGGGTCAGCAGGAAGGTCAAGTGATGGAGAGTCATTTGCAGTTGAAGGTGGAGTCAAGGATTCGAATTGTTTAGAAAATTTTCCCTCTTTCCGGTTATCTAGAATAAAAATATTAAAGTGATGAAGTGAAGTGAAGTGAAGTGAAGTAATGTAAGTTAAATGTAGGCCTAAATATAATCCAGATGAGTTGAAAAACTAGATGAAGTTTTGTTTTTAGAATTTGGAAAATGGCATGTAAGTAGCATAACACTACATGTTAAGACGGTTTATGGGGTTATTCTCGGCCTGCGCAGGTTCTGGTCGAATCTACTTCGTCCATAATTTGCGTGGGTCGGTGAGACAAAATCAAAATCATTGTGAGAGATAAGTTTCATATTTTCATGACATGTTTAATTAATATGACTTAATTTAATATAATTTAATTTAATTTATTTTGACATGTATTTGCTATTATGCCGTTTTTATTACTATTATATCATCGAAATAAGATTATAATATTACTTTATAAGTAAGTAACTAAAATCCAAAGCAAATAAAACTTAACCGAAAAGATCTCGCAGCGAGATCGATGTCGAGAATCCCCCATGTTTACTTTCAAGTGAGCTAAAACCGAACAATAAGTTCACGTTTGTGACTCTAATCTATTTCTGTTTTATTAACCTGTAGCAATACATTCGCATCGTCAACGAAAAACTAAAGTTAATGGTGTATGGCTTTGGACGTGTCCAGGGTTCTCAAAAGGCCGATATTTACAATAAATATCGGA
The DNA here is from genome assembly GCA_949825045.1 of Argyresthia goedartella. Lineage (NCBI taxonomy): Eukaryota > Metazoa > Arthropoda > Insecta > Lepidoptera > Argyresthiidae > Argyresthia > Argyresthia goedartella. The sequence continues at coordinate 23,857,115 of OX463810.1, forward strand.
ATATCCGATTATTGATATTTAGCATGAGAATAGCGTATACTCGACATAGCGTCACGTTTTTACCCATACGGGGTGGCAGATATTGAGCTAAAACGAACAATAATCCCTAACTAATATATTTCCCTCGATGCCATACGGCGCTATTATGGTACCAAATTCGGATTGAAGGGACAATGTATCTAGCGGCCGCTTTTTAGTGGCCTTCTTAATTTGGCGGGGTAGTGGTTTGATACTGGAAGATTTCAGCTTTCGTTAATTATCTCAGATTCTACATAGAATTTCCGGTTCATTATTCATTATCATTGTAATATTGGAAAAACTAATGGACTCTCAACTGAACAACACAACACAACAACAACTGACAGCGAACTGACATTTTCAAAATGGCGTCCGTAGTTTCCCCTTTCGCCGTTCTACAGATAAGTTTGTGGCTCTGTAAAGATAATGATAGTGTAATTGCTTTCTATAGTGGGTTTTAAACCTATGCAAAGTTCTATTTTGTATTCTCAACATTAGGTCCCATGGATCATGTAATTAAATACTATGGAAGTCATATTCAATATATTTCTATTGAAGATCAGTTTTTCATGACAATGATGAAATTACGACACCATAAATGCAATTTCGAATTAGGGCAATTTTTGGAACTAGCCCAACAACAGTAGTATACAATATATTTATATCGTGGATTAATTATATGGATCAGCTATGGAAAAAACTAGATATCTGGCCTGAAAAATAATTAGTGCAATACTTCATGCCAGACAGTTCTAACAATATGATAAGAACACCCGAGTTATCATTGACGGCACAGAAATAAAAATTAAAAACCTGGGCACCCTTTAACAACAAGAACCTTGGAGCAGCTACAAACATAGTAATACGCTACTGGTGTTAGTCGGAGCTGCACCTGGAGGTTTGCTGTCATATTGCTCACCTGCGTATGCTGGCTCTATTAGTGACCGGCAAACTGTAGAAAGAAGCGACTTGGTAAAAAAGTGTGAGCCAGGGGACAGCATTCTCGCAGACAGGGGATACAATATTCAGGACATGTTTATTGGAAAAGATATTACTTTGAACATCCCTACATTTTTAAAAGGACAAGGTCAAATTCCTGGTCTGAAATTATTGAAGGATAGAAAGTTGGCAAGTCAGCGTGTTCACATTAAACGTTTGATAGGTTTAACAAAAACTTACAAAATTCTAATAGAAGAATTACACCATAATTTTGTACCCCAAAATATTTTTTGTGTGCCTCATGTGTTGTAATTTTAGAGAAAAAATTATGTAATAAGTAGTAGCAATAAAATAAAACTAAGTATGTTTATGAATAATTTGGTTTTATTACAGAATCAAAATATTTATACATGTATTTATTTAAAATCGCTGGTTGCAAATATTCTTCATAAAAGGATGTTAATTTTAAAACCAGTCCTTTATAAATTCCTCCTCTCTTTCTATATATATTACTACCATATCGATAAACGTAAATATAACTAGATTGCAATATTTGAGAATTGTACAGTTGAGTTTTTCGAATCACTCACAATTATGTAAATAATTAATAGATTAATAGTAATTGCATAATACATGTTTAGCAGGAACAGTGCAAGTGTTATATTAAACCGGGGTGCCATGGATTGAGAGTACCTATTCTAGGAAGAAAGTGGCCAACCGATCTGGCGTAGTGTTTCGTTAAGATACGCTTAATTTGCGTCATTGAGCCGCTGGAGGTATCATCAGAACCCTCATCGTTGTTCAGCGCAGTGAGTCAATGACAGGAAGTGACTAATTAATTACTTATCGCTGATTTATTGCCCATTTAATATCAAGTCTTAGCGCGCAACGCCATCTAGTGGCGATAATGAAAACCCGAGCTCCATCTAGCTACGATCCAAAGATCATCCATCACATATTAAGCACATCATACGATGAAGCCAAAGTGCGGAGCATGTGGTAGGTGTACGGCCGCAACAGGTGGCGCTGTATATACTGTGTGCGAGGTAAATTATCACAAAGCGTGTGTATCACTTTGGTGTCGAGGATGTTCCTAATAAATATTAATAATAATAATATCTTGGACACTATTTACACACATTGATCTAGCTCCAAACTAGGATTGGGGTCTGCCCAAGCTGCATCAGCCAGAATGAGTGTACCTCGGGCCCTAAACACCTACCATGCGTGGACGGATCGATAGATAATGACGGCCTCACCAGGTCAGAACTACTTAAAGAAATGCGCCTGATACGCATCGAAATCACCTCCATGCGGCAAGAGTTAACCAAGATCCACTCTGATTTCAACTCGCTCCGTGCAGTCGTTGAGATATGTCAAGCCAACTATGTCGACGTCAATAATAGATTGGAGAAAGCAGAAGCATGCCTAGACGTCGTCAACTCATCTCTTTGCAAGAAAGATGAAGAGATCAAGAGCCTTCGTGCCGATAACGCGAAGTTGTCTGGTCAATCAAAGGACTTACTGTCTCGCCTAACAGTCTTCGAACGCGAATCTCAGCAGAACCAACAGTGGGCCCACCTGCAAAATGTAAAAATTGTTGGAGTGCCGGAGACCGAAGGCGACTCAACCCACGGGCTGGTGAAGAAGATCGCGTCGTGTGTGGGCGTGGCGCTGGGACCGGAAGACGTCGAGTTTGCGCATCGAGTGCAGCCCCTGCGCGCTGTGGCCGGCAAGCCGCAGCACCAAGGACGCGGTTTATGCTGCATCCCGTTCACAAAACCTGGACACTGCAAAGATCGACATGAGCGGAGATCCGTCGCGTATACATGTGAATGAACATCTAACAGTAAAAAATAAAAAAACTGTTCAACTTAGATAAGTTATAGGCTAAAGACTCTGGTTATAAATTTATCTGGACAAAAAACTGTCGCATTTTTGTAAGAAGGGCTATAAATGCGCCGCAAATTTTAATATCAACAGAAACAGACTTGATGAAATTTGTATAACTAAAATTAACCTAACTGCCGCCTTCACCTTTGTTAACATGCAACATAAACCAAACACATATACATACACAACTCAACCACCACAACACTCACACACCCGAGAGAATTATACCTACCTACATCACTATGTTATATTTTCATCACACCAATGAAATCAAAATCAATTTGCTTATCATTGTGTCTAATCGGGGCTCTGTCGTCTGCAGAACCATTATTTATAACTACAACTTTAACCAATATACATGTTAGGACAAAAATATGTCGAGCCAGCATAAAATTCAAATATCTTACGCATATTTTATCAAAACGTGAATTGTTTGAGGATTTTTATAATAGTATCGCGGCATTTGACTATGACCTCATTTTGATCACAGAAACGAAACTGTGAGGGTTTTCTTAACGCGGAGATCGTGGATCCCAATCGCTATAACATATTCCGTCGCGAACGTACATCTGCGACGGCCGGCGGTGGTGTAATGAATGGCACTTAGCTCTCCCGCACGAAATGCGCGCGCTCAGCCTGAGTGGCATCGCGCCGACTACGAGAGTATATGGCTGACCGTGCCGGGCGGCGCAATTGCTTCCAAACATGATTTACATATTTCCCTTGTATACTTACCTCCTGACGTAAACCTACCTGACGCGTACAGTACTTTCTCTGAGTGATATCACCCAGCAACACCCGGATGACCTGTATCTTATAGTAGGTGATTTTTATCTACCCTGCCTTAATTGGGACACAAGTGCGCCACTATGCATGAGGACTGGTCCAGTCACTCTTCAGAACTCTGCCACCAACCTAACATGCTTAATGAACTTCCTTGGTCTTACCCAACTTAACAGGCTGAAGAACTGCTGCGAATACGTTTTGGATCTTGTCTACACCAATTTTCCAATAGACATACATCAGGCTCCGTCACCAGTAGTTGACGGAGACCGTTTCCATACAACCCTAGAAATGGAAACCGCAGACATTGGTATAGTTGATATTTCCACCATTAAGCTACTCAGGTACCAATTCCGTAAAGGCAATTATGAAGATATGAATAATATTTTTTCCAAAATCAACTGGTCTAGCGTCGACTCAGGCTCGGTTGATGACGCGGTCTGCTTGTTGAACTCGCATATACATGATGCCATAGAAAAATTCGTCCCTAAGAGAACAACAAGAAGCTCGCGTCAGTACCCAATCTGGTATAGTCGGGCACTGGTTGCCATTATCAGAGAGAAAAACAAACTGATTAAGGTATAGAAAAAACATAGGAACCCTGTAGATTACAAGGCGTTCTCTCTCGTCCGTAGTAGGTGCAAACTCGTTTAACATGATTGTCACAAAAATAACATAAACCTGGTTCAAGATAGCATAAAAATAACCAGAAACTTTTCTGGTCGTGCGTTAAAAATATGCGTAGAGAAGGCTCGGGTTATCCCAGAAATCTGACTCACAGCACGGTTGTCCTTCAAACCGAAAAAGACACTTGCAGTGCCTTCAATGAGTACTTCGGTAGGATCTTTAGTGAACCCGCTACTGTATACCACAACACTAACCTCCTCAAACCAGCCCATTCCAAAGTTACAAGCGCGGTGCGAGTATCTACAGACATCGTTTTCAAAATACTCAGCGCCCTGGATAAAAGTAAAGGCCCCGGAGCGACAAGATCCCTCCAATACTAATCGCCCGTTGTGCCAAGGTTCTCGCTGTACCACTTACAACCATCTTCAACAGGTCATTTTGCGAAGGTGTCTTTCCTAACAAGTGAAAATTTGCAAATATTGTGCCTATACACAAAAAAGGTTCTAAGCTGCCTATAGAACACTATAGGCCTATATCGATACTCAACGCATTCAGCAAAATTATGGAGCAAGTGGTCCACGACCATATCTATGCCACTATTTCCAAAAATATCCCTGGGGAACAGCACGGTTTCATGAGGTCTAAATCTACCACAACTAATCTGGCTACTTTTGTAGATGCGGTACATAGAGATATGGATGGCGGTGGACAGGTGGACGCTATCTACACTGACTTTGAGAAGGCCTTCGACCGTGTTGACCATAATATACTTTTAAGGAAGTTAGATAAACTAGGCATTCAGGGCGACATCCTATGATGGACAAAATCTTATATTGCGAACCGTTGTCAGGCTGTGTTTGGTGAACACAAGTCTAATCGAATTACTATCCCGTCTGGGATCCCGCAAGGGTTAATATTGGGTCCCCTATTATATGTAGCCTATCTATACGATATAGGGGTGTGCTTCCACTACGCCAAATTCTTCCTGTATGAGAACGATAAGAAAATATATAAGCAAGTTAAGTATTCTCAAGATTCAAGATAACCATCTACTGCAGGAGGATTTTGATCGTCTGAGACACTACTATAACATAAATAGAATTAATGTCAATGCCTCGAAATGCAACACCATCAGCTTCACAAGAAGAAAAAAGCCCATTTCGCACAGCTATCATCTCAACAATATCCCTATTCTGAGAGTTCACTCCATACGCGACTTGGGGGTGATTCTTAATGAAAAGCTGACATTCGAAGAGCATGTAGAGGCAATAACTAGAAAAGCTTTTAGAAATTTAGGGTTTATTTTAAGAGTCACCTAACCTTTTTCAGCCATGGGATGTGTTCGAATACTTTACTGTGCATGTGTGAGAAGTGTCCTTGAATATTGCAGTACTTCTTGAAATCCACAGTATGGCGTCTACGTGGACAAAGTCGAACGCATTCAAAAGAAGTTTTTAAAACAACTTAACTTCCGTGACACATTTTTAAGCGAAGGATACGAGAACTCTTGCCAACACCACGGTTTCGAGAGCCTCGAGAACCGTCAGAAGATGCTTGATATGATGCTGTCGCCACTCTGCGAACAAACTTTTCCATATCCCCTTTGCACGCACAAACTATGCAGCTAACTCCATCAGCTGCAGGCTCCCCGCACTCACAACAAGTACTTTGCCGACCCGGACATTCTTCATCTATCAAAGCCGCTCTTCAAAAAACGGATTATGTCGTTGCTTGAGGAACAAAGGTAAGCCTGCCTTCTGTTCCTGCATAATCATTCAAATTCCCTCTCTCTCTCTCTCTCTATCATATACACACTCTCATACACTCACACCTTGCTTATCATTTAAAAAAGTACCTACAGTTAATGCAGTAATGGTAGAATTGTAATAAGAAAAGTATAATATAGTTTTATGACTTACACAGACAAACTTGCATCCAATTTCAGTTGGGCCCATTACAACAACATCATCAGAAACAAGATAAGGTTCTTTAACTTCATACATACTTAAAAACGGTGACTTAATAGGCATGTCATAATTAATATCTTTTTTCAAAATATGTAAATCATATATTTTAATACCTGTTTTTGAATATCATAAGACAAGTCTTTGAATTCAAAAATTTCTTCATTGTGAGTCATAAAATATTTATCTTTCGGTTGTGAAGAAAGCACAAAATTTTCGAAGTGAAGGATAGGATTATTTTTACTGATAGTCAAATAGGGTACCTTTTTCGTGGATTCTGCTGTCACCGAACAATTTATTTTATTTAGCTCACTTAATCTCTTAGCAACTTGTGCCGCCCTGTCTTAACATACTTTTAATTAAATATAATTGGTTCTGAAGTACACGTTAAACGTAAGAAGAGGGCCAAATTATTCAACTTCGTCTACGACATGGAGCAAATCATGTACGTTACTAGTTATATAATGAGAGCCATAAAATATTTATATTGATTCACAAACTGTTCAAGCATTTCTCTAGCAAGCGGAAGTAAACTATTTGACAATCGTTCCGGAGCGTTCCTGATCCAAAGGCCGCCGTGCAGCGCGATAATGCTGCCAGCGTGATGGGTACCTGTGGGTCGGGCATGATTATTTGTTTATTTGTTTAGTATTGTGTTTTTTTATTGTATTCAGTTTTTATGTGTGTGTAGTTAACTATTGTAACATTCATTAGAACATATATGACCAAAAAATACTCAAAAAATGTTCAACAACATCAACACGAAGAATATCTGGCAATATAATTACGCTCAAGTTATGAAAAAATGTTCTATATTCACTTCCTTTCCAATATGCCAGACAATCTATACTTCTTGCTGCCCGGTGTATCTCAGTCGGTAATTTACATTTTTTTTTAAATACGTCTAGATTTTCAATATCTCGCGCACACAGCTTAGTCATATATGTTCCGGAATTGCCATCTCTCCACCCTGTCAATAGTCTCTTCATTAAGCCCAGATCTATAAGATGCAAAGAATCCGCAACAGGGAAATCATCTACCATATCAATTGGCAGTTGCAGTAAAGGAGAATCTACTTTATGATGACGTCCGTAAATTCTCGCCCTAAAACTTTCATCTGTTCTTGGAAACCCTTTCTTTGTAGAGAAAACTACAGTATGTGATGTATGCAAGTATTCTCCCACCGTCGTACACATTAATCAGCCATGCTTTCCGTTAAAATTACATACACCTGAAAAAAGTATGAACGTATTACAAATAAAAAAAAACAATATCATTTGATTTCTTAAAAGATAGATCCAGGTTAAAAAATAAAGTTAATGGTTGAGGCACAAAACGACACATAATTCACCTATATTTTTTGCGAAGAAGTTGTGGCTACGCTGAATTTATTTATTGCAAGCTTCATAATACGGGTTTTTTCCTTCAAAATGGGCTATTAGATTTTAATGACGTCATTTTTTGTATCAAATATATTTATTTATTTTTATGAAACCTATCTTGTAGGCCCTATACTGTAGAGTATCAAATGAAAAGACTTCATGAGCTGATTGCGACAATGTACTAAAACAGTTACTAGTTTTGAAAAAAGGTTTCAAAAAGAAACCATACAAAAAATTATGATATCATTAATTATTAAACAGCGCTTTTTCAGTTACACAGCACCGGTACCAGTATTAAGTAGCACACATTAAAGAGATTCCACTTAGTGGCAACTAACCTTCATAAAAAAATCCACGGCATGCAGTTTTGCTCCTCAACAAAAATGAGTTTATTTTCATATCAATCACAGAACAGACAATAACGGCACAAAGTTTTGGGAGCATTTTTAAGTCTTCGTTTTGCTAAAGAGTGATTTAACTTGGTGTATAAGTACGACCGTAAGTTCCAAATCTTTAACTTTTAATGAATTTCTAATTAATAATCTCTTAACATTTAATGAAAGCCCTTTCTGGGGAATCGCAAACAACACATCTGATTTTCACAGCAACAATTTGCTCATTTATACTTATTCCATTATGAATTAACGATTTCATTTCAGTTACAAAATCTTATAAATATTCTTCTATTTTTTTTTGGTTTGCCTGTACCATAATAGATCCCAATTGTGAATATATTCCCTTCCACATTAGCTAGTATTGGCCAATACTCCTTTTTAGCACTCTTATATATTGGTAGACCATCGAAATTAGATGAATGCTATTGGGAATGGGCGTCAATTTTTTAAGAAGTTTCGTTAAATGACCAATTATACCATGATGCCAATATTGTCCCCCTTCGTTATTTTCAATTGTTATTTCTTTTGGAGTTCGTAAAATTGTTCGTGGGTCTTTCGGAAGCGACAATGTATTACTAATACTAACATGGCTTTCATTCAAATCAACAGCAATTTTTTAAGAGCAGTGTGGGGAATATTATTTTCTATAACCCAGATGTTTTTTTTTTAGTGTTTTGTGATTAGACTAGATTTTTTTTCCTTATCTTCTTCGTCTTTTGAATCACTTAGTGTAATTGAATCAAAAAAATCATAATTTACTTGATCTTTCTCATATTATCCTTCTACGGAACCGTGTTGTCTCTCCACTCGGTCTTGACAAAAGTTGTTATGGCTATTTATGTTTTGACTTGGTAAATAGTCTTGATCATTTTTCGTAGTGATTGGGCCAACAGAACCTAATCCAATATTATCAGATCCACTTGACTTATTTGTGTCAGTCGTTCTATTAATCACTGAATTAAAAAATATATAACTGTTCTGCTTTATTCTTTTTTTTCACTGCCCCTGTTTTGTTTTGTGCACTCCAAGTTCGTGTTCGTCTCATTTTAAAGTAACTTCTTAAACTCCATAGAAGGATTTCGTTCAGATCCAAAAATTGCGTGTCTGTAGTTAGGATGTAACACAATTCGTTTAACCTCACCAAGATAACCTATAAGTGTTAATAACGACCCATTAATGCGTTGTTTGACACCTATACCTTTAGAACTTCTTTAAAGAAAACTGCCTAACACAATAAGCTTTAGTTAAATTTCTTCAGTACAGGTTAAACCTAGCTACAAGAGTTGTCCGACACTTTCAGTATCTATATGTGACTGCAATAATAGTCAAATATCACACCTTAACAATTTAGCTTCATTTTTGATTAGTGAACGTATAATTAACGATTTAGTTAACGATAATTATAAAATTGTAGTCGGAAACTACTGTTAAAGTACTGTAACTATATTGTATTACTTGTAATAGAACGTCGGGTTCTATAGTACTGCAGTGTTATTTCGGTTTACAGAGCAGGGTCAGGCTATATAAGGGGTATTAAGCTGATTTTGCTGACCTCAGTAGAAGTGCAGGTCATATCGGAAAGGCCATTTCTAGAAGGTTCACGGCTACCTACATTATATTAAAAATAGCTTGGATTTCGATATCCAGTGTGGTTTAGGGTGCTATATTGTTTAGGTTTATAGTCTCGGAGCCCACCACTTATATTTTTTTAATAAATTAAATTTTTAATTTTTTTTTATAATAAATTTTTGTGTGTTATTTTTTATTGTGCTTTATGGTGGCATTCTCTAATTGATTTAGAGTGTATAGTTATAAGGTGTATATCTACAGGGCGACCATATTTAATATTTTTAGGATTTAATTGTTTTAGTAGTGGCCTTAGTTTTGACAACTTAGTTTTAATTTCTGTGCCCAGCGCTGACGGGCAAGTGCTGGTCTCTGGCTATACTTAGTTCGGTAGTGAAGTATAGGACCAGAATCTATTAAATCGGTCAACATGGCACCTTCACCCTTGTCGGTACTGCGGAATGGTGTCCGGGAGGAAATGAGATGGCTCGCCCATACTCATCAGTATGTGGAGCGACCGGACATGGATGATGTCCTGCTCAAGCGTGTGGAGGACGCAATGACACGCGCCGGGAAGGTGTGTCGGCTGGCTGCGGAGGCTGAAGCTCTCGGGCTTACTGATGAAGCTTCGGTGGCTACGGTGAAACAGCTCTGCGCGGATGCTGACCAAGCGATGTGACGATAGACGGTATCAGCTGATACTGTGGCGAGAGAGCCCAGGTCAGCCCATCAAGGTGTACGAGCTGAACACCAACACTTACGGGCTACGGTCTAGTCCTTATTTGGTGATTCGCACTCTGCGGGAGTTAACGGATCGAGAACGGTTAAATTTCCCTAGAGGAGCAGCCTGGAGCAGGATCTCTACGTGGACGATATCTGTACCGGTGCAGATTCCGTAGAGGAGGCGCTCGCTCGACGGGACGAGCTAGTTGAGCTCTTACGGGGTGGAGGTTACGAGCTCCGGAAATGGATGTCAAACTCTCCAGAGTTACTGTCTGGTCTTCCGGATGACTACCAGCTGGATCCCCACATTTTCGAAAATCTGGAAAATCCGAATATGTTGTCGGTATTAGGCGTCCAGTACCAGCCGGTGTCAGACATGTTTTCGTATCGGGTCGAGTTGGACTCCCCGAAGGTCTGGACGAAACGGAACGTCCTTTCAACGGTGGCTAGGACATTTGATCCAAACGGGTGGATCACCCCGGTAACATTTCAGCTCAAGTGTTTTATGCAGCAATTGTGGTCTGCTGAGCTGAAATAAGACGACCCGATAGGCGGGTCATTGAGCTCAGAGTGGGAATTGTTCTTTTCGACCCTCTCTGGCATCAATCGGATTTCACTGCCACGGAGGTTGGTCCCCACCAAACGATACACCGCCACCCTGCATGGGTTTTGCGATGCCTCGGAGAAGGGCTACGGAGCTGCGGTGTATCTGCGTACGGTCGACTCCTCGGGGGAGGTTGATGTGCGGTTGGTCATGGCCAAGAGCAAGGTTGCGCCGTTGCGCACTCGCCTGACCATTCCCAAATTAGAGCTATCAGGAGCGGCTCTCCTGACTCGTCTGGTCAACCACACGATGACGGTTCTTCGTGGGTAATAGCGTTAGAAGATACGGTCTACGCTTGGACGGACAGCCAGATCGTGTTATGCTGGCTGAAGGCTTCAGTTCACAAGCTGGAGATTTTTGTGGCGAATCGGGTTTCGCAGATTTTGAATTCGGAGGTTCCCTTAATCTGGAGACATGTTCCAGGGGAAATGAACCCAGCAGACTGTGCGTCTCGTGGGTGTCACGCTCCGGAGTTAGTTGGACATCCCTTGTGGTGGGGTCCAAAATGGTTGACTCAAGATGAATCGGATTGGCCAATGAGTCCACGCGTTACCTCGGCGAACGGCGCCTTGACAGTCGGTGTCTGTACGACGCAACCAGAGCCGGAAGAGGAGTTCTGCCTGCTGGAACGGTACAGCTCGCTCGACAAGCTGGTCAATGTGACCGCCTGGATCTTCCGATTTGGCGGACACAGGTCCTGACACCACGGGAACGGAACCATGCGTTGTTCGCATTGATACGGAACGTGCAGACGGTGCACTTTAAGTCTAAACTGGACATTCTGAGACGCGGACGCGTCCAACTGAAGGGAGCTGTGGCTCGGCTCAACCCGTTTATTGACCCTCACGGATTGCTGAGGGTAGGAGGTAGGAGGTCGGCTGCGGAATGCCAACCTGCCTTATGCGGCTCGCCACCCGTTGTTACTCCCTAGGAAAGGGAAGTTGGTCGAACTGTTGATACAGGATCGACACATTCGGAATGGGCATGTCGGATGCCACGCCTTGATGGCGTTTCTCCAGCGCGAGTTCTGGATTCTATCGGGAAGACGCTTAGTGCGTAGCGTCGTATTTCGGTGCCTGCCTTGTTATCGGGCCAAGGCGGCTACGATGCAGCCCCAGATAGGCGATTTGCCCTCGGATAGGGTTAACGAAGTCCGGCCGTTTGCGGGTGTCGGAACGGATTTCGCGGGACCATTCATGGTCAAGTCTTCACAGCTACGGAACGCCATATTAGTGAAGGCATACCTGTGCGTCTTCGTGTGCTTGGCCACGAAGGCAGTCCACTTGGAGGTGGTCAGTGACCTCACTACAAAGGCATTTATCGCATGTCTGGATCGGTTCGTCTCACGAAGGGGCCTCCCGAACGGATTAAGTTCGGACAACGGCACAAATTTTGTCGGAGCCAGGCGATATCTGCAGGAGGTCACTCAATTCCTGAACGGTAACCAGGACGCCATCGGTACGGCTTGCTCCCGACGAGGGATTGAATGGGTTTTCAGTCCGCCGGGATGTCCTCATTGGGGAGGAATTTTTGAGGCTGCGGTTAAATCGGCTAAGTCACACCTGACGAGGATCATCGGTGAGACCTCTCTACGCTTTGAAGAGCTTGCGACGCTGTTCTGTAAAATTGAAATGACACTGAACTCGCGTCCGTTGTGCCCGCTCAGTTCGGATCCAAATGATTTGGAAGCGTTGACGCCGGGTCACTTTCTGATAGGTCAGCCCCTGAACGCCCTGCCAGAATACCCATTCGGTGATGTTAAGTTAAGTCGGTTAACTAGGTGGCAGATGTTGCAGCAGATGGCTCAAGATTTTTGGAAACGGTGGTCCCTTGAGTACTTGCACACCTTGCAGCAGCGCCTTAAGTGGACTGACCGGACGAGCCCCCCTCAAGTCGGTGACTGATTAAGGATGCAAACCTGCCATCATTGAGATGGAGACGAGGACGGATCGTCAATTTGTACACGGGTCGGGATGGCACGCCTCGATCAGAAGAAGTCAACGTGGGGGACTCGGTCCTCAAGAGAGCGGTCGCAACACTTTCTCGCCTTCCTATTGATAAGGGACAGGTTCGGGCCTGTCCGGGCGGGTGACTGTTTAATATTTATGCTTCGGAACGCAACTCGGTTTTTTGTTGCGCGGATTGACCGCGAGTGAACGAAACATCACTAGCTAGCTGTCACTTGCATAGATAAAAATGTCACCTTGCACGTGGTAAAATTTTCGGCGCCAAGCATCGGGGCTTTGGCTGAATGTTATTTATAATAATCTCGTAATAATAGGTTGTAAGAAATAATAATATAAAATAATAATTCTACAAGAAATAAATTGTAAGAAATAAGTTCACGTCATCGTAGTGAGTGCTTCGTGCTGTGAAAGGTTGAAGTGATTCGGTCACCAATTCGTCGCGTTCTGATAGCGACCCTTGTAGTCGGCAGCATCACGACAGCACCAGCAGCGGGCTACGACACGAGTAAGATTCGACTCCCAACACCCCCCACCCTTGTGTTCCTCAACCCGTACTCCTGCCTCGAATCTGAACTTTCGCATACCAGTCGACGGCGTCAAAGGTCAGTACTACCTCGTGACATTCCACTGTAAAACAACCCTTCACAGATTCCACCCCTTCGGTTGAGGCGTGGATTTAACATAAAGGTTTCCAACAGACAGATGACATCAACTTCACCAAATTCGGAAGACAATTCTGCCAGTACCACTTCAAATATAATGTTATTTTGTTTTGTCTTTTTATTTGTTCAAACAGGTATGGTATAGTACCCTTCTGGAGTGGACTTATATGCTCCACCTTTTGTTGCTTGGATCTTGACATTGATTTTAACCACGGGCTTGGGCCTGAAATAGTATGGTATTGTCCCGCAGCGTGGCGTTTTTGACACTTGATGAGTTTTATTTATTTGTATTTGTTTTTTGTTCGTTGTTCGTTTCCTACGACAGTTACGGTATTCAGAAATTATTTTTTACAATCTAAGAAGTCTATGTGGGTATTAATTTTGTTGCGTTGAGTTGATTGATTTCTTGAAATCGGGGAGTTTTTTTAGAATTCAGAATTCAAAATTTCAGTTTTCGAAATTTTTTGATATCATTTTCATTTTGTAATTTAATAGATTTTCATTTAAATGTAAACTTTTTCGCACGCTTACAATGAATACCTGGTTTTTCCTGAGTTTGTACATGCAATATTTATATCTGTTAATAATTTGTAGGGGTTTTGATCATTTTATCCTATAGCTAAGATAAATATGTCTTCTTGGTTTGATGTGCAGTTCTTTTCAATGCCTTTAAGGATCTGTGCTCCTGTAGCCCCTGGTTTTATTAAATGGTATTTATCATTCCACGTATTCTCTCTACGTCCTTTTATCTTGTTAGACAGTCCTTTGACTTGCTCGTCGTCTAGAATCACTATGTTACCGATTTTGATAAAAGCGGTGCCATCTGTTGTGTAATTGGTGTGGTTCTGATTCAAAGTCACGCGATAGCTGGTCTTGTCTCAGATGGGCTGCAGGGCTTGGAGTCGGTGGCATGGGTCTTGGATTCATGTGAAAGAGAGAGGTCTAAGTGCTGGCTGCTATGCTTGGGCATTTCCTGTACTGCGTGGCTCCCCTAAGGTTGGTTTTTGGGCTTGATTTTATTTATTTGAAAACGAATTTCCTTAAAAGCTAAAATATAAATAGAAAGCCAATTACAGGCATTCACTTATAGAAATAGGACAAAAATTAAACAAACAGTGAGACATTGACACAAAAACGATATTAAAAAACCGGTCAAGTGCGAGTCTAAATCGCGCACGAAGGGTTCCGTACCACCGTTCAATGGAAGCGATGGTGTGGAGTGAATAGTTTGGATTTTACACAGCAAAATATTGTTTACAAAGTTATTGGTGCGGTTACTTTCACACTCCATGTACGTAACCAGGTGCATCCATAAGTTTGTATGTGGTATTGAAAGAATTGTTGTATGGGAGCCCCCTAAAATATTTCTTTTATGCTGTTTTTTAGTATTTGTTGTTATAGCGGCAACATAAATACATAATCTGTGAAAATTTCAACTCTCTAGCTAGCTAGCTAGAGAGTTGAATAGTATCTCAAGAACCTAGCTAGGTTCTTGTGATACAGCCTGGTGACAGACGGACGGACGGACTGACGGACGGACAGCGGAGTCTTAGTAATAGGGTCCCGATTGGAACCCTTCGGGTACAGAACCCTAAAAAGAGAAAAACTTTGCACTAAAAAAGAGAAAACTTTGCACTAAAAAAGTTAAGGATTAAGCACCGTCTTGCCTTGACAATATTGGTATGAAATATGCCTATGTCCAACAACTTGCTAAAACAGTTAACAATCCTGCTTGCTCGTATCATAAATGAATTTTGTCTACAGTTAGTTAGGGCCACAGAGTGGTTGGGGCTCTAGGCACATTTAAAGGAGGTTCGAATCTGAGTGTCCTCTGTGGAATAACACATTTAAGTTTACTCAGGAGGACCGGACAATCGATGTCATTATTAATTATTTTTAACATATACATAGTCAGGTCATAAGTTCTGTCACATGTGCAATATGAAATAATTTAGACATGTTTATTATTGATGTAAACATTTATATACCAAAATGAACTTAATAAAACATAGATTCTTATGGTAATAAAGATTATTCAAAATGACCCCCGCGATTTTGAATACAGGCCTTTATTCTGCGCGGCCAGTCGTCTATCGCAGCACGAACGAGGTCCATGTCAAAATCGGCGGCTGCCTTAATCAAGGATGCCTTGAGTGACTCCAAATCAGGATGAGGCTTTGAGCAGGCCTTTTCCTCCAAGTGTTGCCATATCTTGTAATCTAACGGACTCAAATCTGGACTGGAGGAGGGCCAGTCTTCGTGCCGGATGAAGTCGATTTCACGCGCCGCCAGCCAGTCTTGTGTGCTTTTCGCTCTATGTGCTGGCGCAGAATCTTGTTGGAATACCCAGTGCCTGTTATTAAACATGGTATGAGAAACAGGTTCCACAAGGTTCATGAGGACTGTATTTTGATACACAACTGCATTCGTTTTTACGCCTTTCTCACAAAAATGTACCTCAGTTAAGCCCCAATAAGAGACTCCCAACCAAACCATGAGCGAGGATGGAAAATTACCTCGTTGGACACGCGGAATACGGTTGCTCGCTTCTTCACTGCTGTGTGCGTACACCTTATCATTTTGTTTGTTGTAGCTCTCTTCCACGGTGAAAATTTTTTCATCCGAAAAAAGAATTTCCCGATGCTTTTTTCCCGCGTACCGCTTCAACAAAGCGCGGCATCTCTTCAGTCTCAGGTCCATTAAACGAGCATCCAAACGATTTCCTGTTTTTCTTCGATATGCCCTAAGCCCTAAGTCTTCATTTAACACCCTTTTCACCGTGGTCCTGCTTAACCCCATCTGAAGGGCCAACAGTTTCTGCTTACGTATGGGATTTCTTTGAATTCGCGCCTTCACAGCTTTTATCACTGCTGGAGTCCTAACAGAGCGAGGTCGACCACTTCTTGACCTGTCATCTACACTAGAGTCTTCATTGTATCGTTTTATGGTACGATAAACGAATCTTTTGGTTATATTCAAATTTTTCAGTAAGTCGAAAATCTGAATTGGCGCGTAACTGCAATGATGCAACGCAATAACTGCGACACGGTCTTCTTTAAGTGTCCACTCCATATTTAAAAATGAGGAAAATTCTAAAAAGTACACATTTTTATTTTCATGAAAAATTCGAAATTCGAATTCAATAAACTTTTTTGTGGCCAGCGTTCTAAATTCAAAAGTTTTTATTGTGTGACAGAACTTATGACCTGACTGTGTATAGGTAATCGGCAATATTCCGCCTATTTCGAAGAGGTAACAAGTGAAATTGTTTACAGTTTGTTTGTAGTTATGCTGGCATTTAGGTCTTGCGATCTCGTGTACTTGAGAGTCATATAGAGGTTGATTGGTGAGCGTGGACGACTCTTGTATTGGCTTGTCGGTGGATATGGATGATATGGTTGTGGTCCTTTTTCTGGGCGTCTGATGCGTACCGTCTGAATGAGTGTTTCGGTTGTCGAGGTATTTCGGACATTAGTTTGCTCATTTAGCGTAGTGTTGTTGCGTATTGGTGACATCTTAGGGCAACTTCTTCCAATAGGTGATCTTGTCTTTTTTGTGCCAGGCGTACTGCAGAAAGTTTTTTTTTTCTCAGTGATTTCTTTCTGTTCCGAGTTTTCGCTACATAATCGCATAATCTCTGCATGAGCTGTTTCAAGTTCCTGTTTAGTTTGTTCCATCTGCTGTTTGAGATCTTATACTAGTGACGAATCGTGTGAGAATATTATAGGTAGACTGTTGTGCAGATCATTTCCTTTTGAAGAACAGCTAAGCAGAGTATCTGACCCAACGCTTGTATAAGGGGAGTTGTGTGTTGAGTGCGATTTAGCGGTTTTCTTTCTTAGTGTAATATTCTCCATAATAACGTAGGTATAATTTACGAAATAAGTATCGGAATTTACTGCAGTCGATTATGTTTTTATTTACTGTAATTGATGACAGATGTTGCTGGTGTATTGTAACATAAGTCTCCGCTGTGAATAAGCTAGATGTCGCATAGGTTCTTACATTCTGAGTATATTAATAATTCAACTCGTTTCATAAAGGTTAAGCACACAGTGCATGTGTTCATGGTGTTTGGTTGGGTAGAATATTAAGACGAATAATGTACTCTGTGGGTGAAACTGCAGATTTAGTTCCTCTTCGTGTACTCTAGATGGCGCCAATATCAAAGTAAGGACAGTAAAATGTAAGGACTAGCGAGGAACTGTGATCACTCTGAGTGATAGGTTAACTATTCACTTTGGCGGTTTTAAGTTGAAAAAGTCACTGTGGATTGAGAGTTAATTTATATTAAAAGCACTGATTGTTTTTTGTAGATAACACTTTCACTGGTTAATTGTCTTTTTACTGGTTAACGCTTTTATTTAGTGTTTTACGGAAAAAATATTTATTTTGGGTAGGAGGTTATTAAGCTAGCTTTTAAGCGAAGTCACTAGCTTGGCAATCATGATTCTCCATATTCTCCGTCGGTCATTGCTCGTTGGCGCCACTGTTCGAAGAAATGACAAATGGAAAAAGATCAATGCTCTGATGGGATTTGAATCTGTGGTGGTTTCACTCATCGGTAAAAAAATGTACTCGGCGTTGCAGCCGCTGTCACCACTCAGCCACCCCGGCTGTTATCCACTACGACGAAAATATCCAGTGCATGATTCTGGTGTTAACGGAGGTTAGATGAGTCACGCACGGTCCACACTCACAACAGAACTCAAAACACAGTTCAAACTATCACTATACTTTTACACAAGTTCTGAAGAGCACAACCTTAACTTGAATATTCTTCAAAAATATCACACAAAATCTGGGTTTTTACTATGTTTTGCAATCAAAACTATCTAAAGTATCTTGCCAAACTTCCTTAAATTCTTGCAACATCTTGAGTTTTATATAAACTATAGCATCAGAATGTGGAATAAAAATATCTTGTTATCTTATTTCTGTATATTTGGTTGTGGACACTTTGCAAATGCTCCAGCTAGAAAATCAGCATTTTCATTACCGGCAACACCAATGTACGCTGGAGTCCATAGAAAGACAACATTTTTCCTTATTTTTATTGTGTTATATTTTTCTCTAATCTGATAGATAACGTAGTTTGTACCAGCATTTAACTTGGGGTTTTCAAGTGCCATAACTGATTATTATCCAGTTTATTTCCTCACCCCTCTCCACATGTTCCAAAGCCGCGTAGATGGCTAGTGCTTCAGCTGTGTAAATACTTGCATAATCAGACATTCTGAATCATCCTTTTCTTGTTTTCTGATCATAGTATGCTATACTAGGAGATCTGACTTAAGTTTAAATATTTCAGAAATATTTTCTAAAATTCTGTAATTTTGATATTAAAGAGTGATCTTTTATAGAGAGAAGCTTTAAAAGGATTTTATTATTCAAAAATTTGAACTGAAACTAAAGAGGTGGGATCCTGCATTCTACTTGCATAGAAATAATCGGAGTAGACCTCATTGCCCCCAGGATAATACGTAAGTTTCTGTTTTGTATTTTTTCCAGTCTATTTATAAAATTTGTAAATGATGAAAAACAAAATGAGGCATACTCAAAATGACTTCTAACTAGAGATTTGTATAGTGTTTGACCTTAATATTTGTTATATATAAAATAAGAATATTTGTAGCTTTTAAAGCTCTACTTGCTAAGCAATCGACGAACCTGTAGAAGCAAAAAAAAAATTACTGAAAGTAACTCCTAAAAATCTGACTGAGCTACCCACAGGTAATTGTGTGTTATTATATGTGACTGTAATGTCACGCACCTTGACACTCTTTTTAGTAAATACAACAAATTTACTTTTTTCAACATTAATTTCCGAATTCGAGTAATCAAAATAATTATATAATTTTTGTAAGGCTCTATTTATTTTAATATTAGCAGCTTCCATACTGTTTTCTGCACAATTCAACACCAACAACATGCTCCACTGTAAACAATTTGGTTTTCACAACGCAAATCAACTACTGGTGCCGGTATTGAGTTAATATCACATATATATGATGCCTGGGAGGAGTCGCAGTCGGATTTGTCTAAGGCTTTTGATTGCGTTGACTATGGGACATTGATCAGGAAATTACTTCACTATGGAATTAGGGATAACTCTTTAGATCTTTTCTCTTCTTATTTAAATGACAGGATACAGAGAGTTGATGGAAAAACGATCTCCAGGGTCTGTTTTTAATATGGGTGTACCGCAGGGTTCCATACTCGGGCCATTCCTATTTTTGGTTTATATTAATGACCTGCCACATCTTGTCAGAGATAATCATGAGATTGTACTATTTACAGATGACACTTCACTTTTGTTTAAAATGAAACGACGCAGTTTGAACTTTGATGATGTGAATAATGCAATCTCAAAGGTAATCAATTGGTTTAGTACCAATAATCTTTTAATGAACAATAACAAAACTAAACATATTCGGTTTATAATGTTAAAGGTAAAAATTTAGAAACTGTAGATAGCACGGTATTCCTAGGAATTACCCTAGATAATATGGTTCAATGGGGCCCACACATAGATAAGCTATCGAAAAAACTCAGTTTGGCGGGATATTCCGTCAAAAAAATCCGTCTTTTTACGGACATGGAAACACTTCAGCTACTTCCATAGCATTATATGTTAAGGCATACGCCTGTGGGGGAACGCTGCAGTCATTAATATAATATTTGTGCTGCAAAAGAGGGCTGTTTGTGCAATCTACAATGTGGATCCCAGAGATTCACTGCGTTAAGGAAATTAACATTATGACAGTTCCGTGTCAGTATAATTATGAAAACCTAATGTATGTCCACAAAAATATTCCTAAGCATAGCGACAGGCACAATGTCAACACTAGAAATAGGAATAAACTAGCTATGCCTACTACTAGGCTCCATAAGGATAATGTGTCTTTTAAAGGGCAATGTTTTCGCTTTTACAACAAAATCCCAACTGAGTTACAAGAATTGTCTGAATAAATTTAAACATGTTGTTAAAAATCACAATTAATCAAAAAGGCTTACATACTACAAACTACTACCTACTACTTTGCTCCAATTCTGTAAAAAATAACGTATAAAGCTGGAGGTTTCTAGTCGCCTCTTTGTCTCCAGCATCTAAAACATTGAGGTGACGGAATTCAAATTGAGTTCTATATTTCCCTATACCTTGTATATGTGTTAGTTTAAGATTTGACATTGTCCAAGTGTAACCTATGTGTTTCTTATGGAAATAAACTCTTTTTGAATTTTGAACAATAAATAGCCCAATCATCAGCAAACTGAAGATTGCTAACATCTGAACCCAATATTGAGTTTAAACTATTTATATACACATATAAAATAAATAAGGTAGGGCTTAGGATGCCGCCTTGACATAATCCTTTATAAGAGTATCTCGACCCTATAAATTGATTATTTTATTTAACATAAATTTGCCGTCCATTTAAGTAGCTATACACATAGAATGTATACAATTATTAATTTTATCAGGTATTTT
Source organism: Argyresthia goedartella (assembly GCA_949825045.1). Classification (NCBI taxonomy): domain Eukaryota; kingdom Metazoa; phylum Arthropoda; class Insecta; order Lepidoptera; family Argyresthiidae; genus Argyresthia; species Argyresthia goedartella. The sequence continues at coordinate 23,878,130 of OX463810.1, forward strand.
TAGTGTATATAATATTGATGCGCCGGTAGGTTAGGTCAAAAACTTTGAACGTCAATTTCAGTGCTTTAGAGGCGTTTTCAGCAGGCTGAAAAGTCATTTCAGGCCGTTTCAGAAGTTGCTCTATCACATATGTAAAGATCGAATTTTCACCCAAGTTGCCGTCGTTTTCAGGCGCCTGAAACATGTTTTCAGTCCGTTTCAGGGCACCCTCTATCAGATGACGCCATAACCTGAAAACCCGTTTTCAGGCGTTTTCAGGACCCCTTATGGGCCTCTGAAGCACAAATCGTTATATGGCGAAATATCCGGTAGGAGTGACAGAGATAGCACTACTAGAAAGAGATAGCTATACTCGGAACATTCGAGAAGGGAGTGACAGAGAGAGTGCACCATTAGAGAGAGACATATATGGTCTCGAATGTTCTTGGCCCTCACGCTGGTCCTTACTAGAATATTCGCGATATGTGTGGACAATGTGTCCAGAGCGGCTCCGCGGGATATAAAAGGCGCCGACGGCCGGCGCGAGTTATTTTCATTTTAACTGCGATCGAGTGCTAATACAAGAATAATCGGAGAGAAAGACTCTTCGTGTGAATAGTGAGTGCATAATTAGTGAAATAATGTGTGTGTTTTAATTAGTGGATTTTAAGTACAGTTCGTGTGAATTGTAAGTGCGTGATTTGGGTAATAAATTGAGTGTTTAATTAGTGGATTAATTCGTGCTTTTCTATCAAATACGAACCCCACGCTCGTAACAATATGGATGAAAGTACTGAAAGGTTGTTGAATGCTCCTATAATATCCAAAAAATCACAGGATAGATACTGCTTTTTATACAAAGCATTTTGAATATCTGAATACAAATGAGAAATACTTTCTCTAACTGAAAAACCACGTCTTAAACCAAACTGATTATAAGGCAGTAAATTATTACCTTCGATGAAAAATTCAAGTCTTTGTTTTAAAAGCTGTTCAAAAATCTGACCAACACAAGAGGTTAATGTATCTGGGTGATATGAATCATGTAAGTTTTTGTCTTTACTATGTTTCAGAACAGGAATTAAACAACCGGTTTTCCATTGTTTAGGAATAAGAGAATTAGGCCAAAGTAAATTGAGTATATTCAAAAAAGTATTTAAATTGGTTACATTTAATAATTTAAATATTTTGTATGACCAGTCTAGACCACAAGTAGAGTCCCTTCTAGATTTTAAAGCGGAATTAAGTTCATAAATTGTGAATTGTGTGGTTAAATAGGAATTGTAACGGCATAAATAGCTAAGGTCGAGCCACCGCTATCAGAAGCTATGATCGTCTATTCTATCTACCCCAAAAAGAGATGTCCCGATTCAGCTGTAAAATTTGTAAAGAATGATAAGTCTGAATTTCTCGTTCGTTGAGAAGTTCGTTAGGCGTACAATAGTCGAACGGAAAATTGGTTCAGGAAGTTAGAGTTTCAAGTTAGACAGAGAAAGCATGTATGCCCGCAAACCGGAGTTTCGCATCAGTTAGCGGTGTTTTGCGCCAGATCAATCTTTGTTATATTTTGTGTGATGGTACCATTTTTTTTTTTTATATGTGGGCGCTTGGAACTTCTTTTCGTGTGGTCGACCACTATTTATAATATTTGTTTGGGATATCGTATAGATATCCGTCGTAGTGTTACGACGTGAGTACTCAATGATATTTCATGTGCTCGCTAGTAGCGGCTTATGGTGGTTCCAATTATATAATTAGTTCACGGCAATAACGATCCAAATAGACCGGGTTTACACAATTGCGATTTGATTTTCCGAAATGGGTTTGAACTAGCGGTTTCCTCAAAAGGTCCGTAACGTTTTGAAACCTTCAACTCTGCGCAATTTGAGCTGGATGTTATCGAAACGTTTTCATTAGCGCTTTTGGAGATCTAACCCACTCCACAGCGAGGTACATACTTCGGGAAATACCGAATTATGCATCTAGCTAACCTCAGCACTTCCTCGACTGGGCCCAGCAAATAAATACCAGACACAGCCTACACGTTAGAACCTCCAGCGAAATTTACATTTAATTTAAAGATGCAACTTGAATCCAAACCGATCCAAGGCAAAGCAAAACAATCTACCCGTTCCTAAACAATGAACTTTAGACTGTAATTTGATCTCTTCGCGCGTCCCCGACAACACTCAAATGTCAAAATATCAACAGGATAGGTTATCTGATTTGACAACGTTTATACTTTGTTCTGAATTTGTTATTTCCATCCGCGGAACCCCATCGATCAAACAGTCTTCCTATGCCCTGACAATCTAGGTTTAGCCGCAACTAAACTCCTGTCTAGCCTAGTCTAAAATCCTAGTGTTATACTACGTCCATCATCGACACCACTCGAAAATGGTTGAGTTTGATTTGAATGTGTTTGTATGTTTAATGACTGTGTGTGTGGGAATTTCAAAACTCGCTACACGAAAGGAGTGAGGAGAGGATTAGTCCGCGAATATCCTAAGAGCCAATCCAGGAACCCTATGGTGAAGGAAAAGGAAATTAGGGTCGCTCCAAGCCCAGACTCAGACTCAGATCAATTACCTACAAGTTCTTATCTAACGACCCAAGGATAGTTTTGGAATTTGGGGTAGGTTGATTTAAAGGATAGGAACCGAGGTATATCTCGGCGCTCACGAAAATCCACTGTAACACGCAATAACAACTCTTCCAGTTCCAGACGCGTAAAACGGCGAACCGAACTGTATAGAATTCCCGAAAGACGTGTGTCACAGTAGTTTGACGCGGAGAAAGAATGCCTCCCCCACCCACGCGTTCGTATTTATAGGCCTCACATGTCTGAAAAAAAATGGCGTCCTTTGCGTGCAAATACTGCCCAAGCGAAAGCTCTTTATCCCTAACTACACAGGGTCTAATTAGACCTGCATGGCATGTTTGATTGAAATTTCAATCAAACATGCCATGTAGGCCTGCCGTCTACAAATTTTGTGCATGCTAATTTTCTATGATGAACCGTCGGTTATCACTCAAGTCATTTGGTATTGCCGATACACAAAATTTGTTGATCGCTGGCCATAAAAGCTGTTGCGATTAATTAAGCCTTCCCGACCGCTAGCGTCTTAGACAAAGATCACTAGAATGATATTCAAACCCGTGATGTCAAACTCACCACTTCGTACCAAACAAACGCAATTGTATATTTGCAGTCAACACATTAGCTTTCTCCGTATCGTTCCATAAGAACCTTCAATTATTTACTTATTCATAATTTATTCAGCGCGCACCAAATCGGCTCTGATCCCTACACATTTCGCAGGAATGCGATAAAAAACCTGACCTGACCTCGCTTCTCCGAACCAACCACGCGTTAAAGGGACTGACACAGCTAATTCCGATTCGCACTGTACACTGATTGCATTCGTTAAGCGATGTTCCATTACAGCCCCCTCCCAGACCTTGAGACACTGTTTATCTCAGTTAAACATGGCGCAAGGATCTCATTACCACAATGCTAACCCATGCTTTGTCCATATCTACTCTATATGCACGAACATCTCAAATCATGTACACAGACCGATGAATCCGTCAATTATGCATATAATATTTACACAACTCGATTGAGCTCTCCCCTATCTTATCTATTTATCTACCTAACTATACAACCTCGCACGCCCGCACCTTATCCTAATTCGTATTACTATATATATATTTTTTTTCTTTTTTCCTTTTTTTTCTTTTTCTAAACCATGCAAGACCCTTAAATCTACAAAGTAGTTACTCAAATTTACAGCCTAAAGCTTACTTATATAAGTTTTTTTACACTATCTTATATGTCTACGCCCTTATTCGTCCTCACAGAATACCTGGCTATATTTATAGTATTGTAGTTACCCAATATCTCATTTGAAAACGGATCTGCTAAAGTATAACAGTTCGGATATACCACGGCCGAAATAACATAAGGCCCTTTATACAACAATGAAAATTTCCGCATGATTTTATGTTCTTTATTTGAACGCACAAAAGTCTTAATTTTCACATAATCACCTATACGATAGACTTCTGACATAATGACTTGCTCATTTCATTCCGATTCCTTCCGTGTTTCGTGAATGTTCTGTTGCGCTCTCGTTTTATTCGTGATTCTCTGGATGACTTTGGCTTTGTTTACTTAGTAACTACTTTATGGAGTTTATCAGAACCAAATTGGTTGCTTTAGGTCACTTCGTGTTTAAAACACTAAAGAAAAGGCACTGGTGGCAACCCCTCCTCCAACCCCTCTCCTCCTCCAACTCCCCCGAAATCCAAAAAATGTAGGCATTTTCTTCAATCTTTGGACCTCCATAACACAAAAACTAGTGGTTTCCTAAAAGGGGGGGTAGGTGGGGGGAACTCCCCTCCCCCCCCCCTCTACGCCCCCCTCCCCCAAATTCAATGTGTCTTATACAAGTACTTACCCAAAATATCAGGGCAAAATACTGCGGTAGCTTAGGTGAAGGGTAAAGGGGGTGAGCGAAGCAAAGCCCCCTTTATCCACACCACAAGCATAGAAATTGAGACGATAGTAAGTGTCACATTCGTGCTCTAAGCTCACCAACATGTTCATCCTCTCCAAAGATCACAATCAGAACAGTGCTCTTCAAGTATCACTTTACAGAGTCAAACCATAACCCTCTCTGGCCTTTGGCAAGACCCAACCAACTGAACCGCGCACACCTTACTTAATCATCATAGCATCATAGAAATATTGACTTAATCCGAGTATCCGAAATAAATATCCGAAACTCTTGCATTTTCCGCAAACTATTTTGCAGCTTTGCCCAACAAAGCTCAACACTCTCCTTCCAGTCTTGCATCGGCCAAAATCCGTGTCTGAAGGACACGAGGCGGTAAGAGTATCTGAATTTACATCAAATTTTAAACCCATGTCTTAATGACAACAAACAAAATCCTATTCTAAATAAAAATACTAGTAGCCCTTTGGACAGCAGGCCTCGCTAACAGGGAACACTTTGAACCCATTTTTAGGTAAGTATTTTAGATTCAAACAAAATCAAGTAGTAAAGTAGCCGCACCAATAACTTTGTAAACTACATTTTGAGATTTAAAATACAATCTATTGACTTTTCACGAAAATAGTTATAGTCTATTTCACTCACTCTCATGGTCTGTATAAATCCTCTTCCTTTACTAAAATGTCTCCTACTTCGAGGAGTCCAAACTTGGTATGTTTTGAAAAGATTTCTTGGATTTTTAGAAAACAGGCGGCCGAAAGGTAATGGTGTAGTATATTGTTAGAACCGGCTCATGAAGCCCTTTAATAAAACCCACACAAAAAAATTAATGACGTCGTCACTCCCCCCCCAAGGGGAAAATCGAGAAAAGCTCTTGACAAAAAAAAAACTTTTAATTCAAGGAATACGTGTGCCAAGTTTTATGAGGATCGCTTGAAAACTGTGGCCCCTAGACCGGAACTGACAGACACAGAGACAGACGAAAACAAAATCGGCCTCCTATCTTGTCGAAATGGAGCCCTTCGCTCGCTTGGTCAAAAATGTTCGAATACAACTTAGCTTGAACACTAGGAGCGCATTTTCAAATATTGAGATCTAGTGTCTGTCCTACATCATCCATCAGCCATTATAAGTTCTAGAGGGTTGGCTCCAGTCACTCTATTTACAGTGCAATCAAAAGAAAAAATCATCACCAGCTGTGAAATCTCAGTGTCAAGACAATCTCATTTCAAGTAGTAACTAACACGATTTTTGCAGGTATTTTCAAAAAAATGCTTCATGGTATCTGCAACAGCGAACGCTTCCAATTGGCACGAATGCAACGTAGAAGACTCTGTTGGTTTTTGCTGAAATTTGCCACATCATTACAACTTGAACAGAATAACTCCACATCCCTCTCCCGCAAAAAGGCTGCACTGTACAAGCCTACACCAAGTAATCCATGTACGTAGAAAGACTAGGGCGTTACCCAAACGTAGGCTGGATCATTCAGCCGCTTCAATTGCAGACCCCATGAAAACACAAATAGTAAGCGAACTGTACCAAAATAATTTGCGATAACAACGAAACAAGAATAGCGTCAGAAATCAGCTCGGACAACCTGCCATAGAACCAAAACAAACTGTCTAGAATAATAACAACTCAAAGAACTATCATGCCCTTAGCACACCTCCGCTGCGAAACCATAATAGCGGAACCGCATTAATTTCGCTGTCTTGTCCGTATGTAGGAGAAGCGGAACTGCCACGGAACTGCCTGTTCTAACGCTAGATTTAACTATATTCTATCTCTTTTCCCGCGTGGTTTCGTCGATATACTCCGACGCCAGCCACACTGCCGCGCTCCGGCCGCCATTTTGTTGCGGTGCCGCGTTTTTTTCGCACGTGTTTGTGGAAATCGACAAAAATTAAAAGTGAAACTACATTTTTTTCATAAAATGGACGTCAATTTCACAGAAAAATTAATTCAAGAGGTCAGAAATAGACCTATTCTTTATTTATTAAATCATCCGGATTATAAAAATAATCTCGTGCACCCAAATTCTACGAGATTTACGCCTTTTCAAAGTTAAAGTCCACAATAATATTTCCTCCTCCTCTGACTCTGATAACGACGACATTTCGCTCCGAAGGCTGGCTGATGACTAACAGGTTCCGACGCCCGTTCCGCAACTCAAACTACACTTTATCGCAGCGGAATTCCTACAGCGGTTTCGCACTGAAGTTTCGCAGCGGAGGTGTGCTACGGGCGTCACACATTAAGAACAAGAGAGTCGCTTTACACCAAATTGTAAATTCAACAAAGTCTCAACGACTGCTCCGATTGCCAGTTCTATCAGCCCTATTTGTATGCAGTAGATGACCATCTCAGTCGCGTAATTATCACTCAAAGGGCACTGCTACACTTAGTATGCAGCCAAGGTGTACCATTTATCATTAATCGTTAGTTATTCATTGATTGATATGACACTTATTCAAAATGTCATTACTTATAGACATAGACATAGACATCATTTATTAATAATATTCATTATACGTCGTGCAAGGGAAAATAAATTATACATGAACTCATAGTGTAGTATTACACAGGATTCATAAAATTATTACAATATCTTAATTATTATGTCATAAAATTGATTAATTTAAATTGAATAAATTGTAAATTACCATGTCATTGGAAATATATTAAATTATAATAAAAATATATTAAATTAAATACGCTTTAAATAATGTCACATTTATGGAATATAGGCATGTCAAACACATACTCATTATAGTAACTGTGTCATCGTTCTGATAATTAGTCATTTAGTTTTAGAAATTCATCGTAGCTGTAGAGGGTCTTCTCGGTAAGCCATCCTTTCAACCTCAGTTTAAAGATGGGCATACTCGGTGCACTAGTGATAGCTTCAGGTAACTTGTTGTAGACCACCGGACCCATAACATGGATCGTGTTGCTTGTTTTAGCAAGCTTGTGCTTAATTGTAGCCAGCTTGTTGGAGTTGCGTGTCTCATATTTATGCCATTCTCCAAGTCGTTTGAATTGGTATATATTCTCACGCACATAAATGGCCACTTGGAAAATCAGAAGGCTAGGTAGTGTGAGAATTCGTAGATGTTTGAAGTGCGGTCTCGCAGATTCGTCAGTGGGTACTCTCGCCAGCAGACGCACGGCGCGTTTCTGTAACACGAACACGCGGTGCCACTGCGCCGCGCGCCCCCACAGCTCCACGCCGTACTGCAGCAGCGAGTGCACCGTCGCGTAGTAGCACGTGCGCATCGACTCTGCTGGTAGTGTAGATGACAGCCGACTTAGCGCGAAGCAAGCACTAGCTAGTTTGCTACACAGTTTGTCTATGTGTACGTCCCACGTTAGCGCTTGATCTACCTGAAAACCCAGAAATGGTGCATTGTGGACTTGCTCAATTTGAACGCCGTCCACTTCGACAGCCAAGTTAGGTCTTTGATGCCCGGAAAGATCAAATTTAATAAATTGCGTTTTGGTCGTATTCCATAATAACCCATTTTGGCGAAACCAGCGGCACATCCGGCTGGCCACTAAGTTAAGTTCTATTTCCAGCATTGCTATTGTCGGTGCAGTCACTACCGCGGCTACATCATCGGCAAATAAAAATATTTCACCTCCGACAACCGCGCTGGGCAAGTCATTAAGAAGCAGGGAAAACACGATGTTCGACAGTGACGATCCCTGTGGTACTCCCATATCTGTCGAGAGACCGTCCGACTTTACAGTCCCCGCTGCTCCGACTACAAACTGCGTTCTTTCGCGCATGAAACTCGTGATCAACGCCAAGGCCGGTCCGGCAAGCCCGTAGTGCTGGAGCTTCATGTGCAGGACATTGTGATCTGCAACATCGAATGCTTTCGACAGATCACAGAAGATCACGGCGACGGCCTGGTGACGCTCACGAGCATCCAGCACTTTCCGTACTACCTCTCTTGCTAGCTGGGTGGTGGAGCGCCCTTTACGGTAAGCATACTGCCGGTCCGTGAGAGCAGAGGTGTTCGCGAGATAGTCGGTGAGACGAGAGCTGAGGCCATTCTCTAGGATCTTTGCTATGGCCGGTATGATGGATATCGGACGATAGTGGCTTGGGTCTTCTTTTTTACCTTTGCCCTTATACAATGGACTCACTTTCACTTGTTTCATGCATTTTGGATATGTTCCAAGTTTAATGCATCCATTGAACATAACAGAAAGTGGGTTACATATATAATCTGCGATGCTGTTAATGAGGCTAATTGAGATGTCATAAATATCTTTCGTTGGCTTATTTGTTACTCTTTTTTTAATAATAATAAAAAGTTCAGCCGGTGTAAACGGGCGTAAACGCAGCGAACAGTCAGAAGGCGCACGCGCAGCCAGCAGCGAGGCGCGCGCCGCACATAGGTCGGCTTGCGGGGCTCCACACAACCGGGCTGTATTTATAAATTGCAGGTTAAGGTAATCTACGACTTCTTTTTTACATTCGAAAAAAGTCTTCCATACTAAGAAGCAATTGGACAGCTAACCTAAAACTTCATAAAATCCACTTTTTAAACACTAGGGATGCTACCAAAACAATCGGAAACAATCGAAATTATTTAGTCAGTTGAACTAACAGAAGAGTTTCATCGTCATCACTGCTATCCGCACTTAGGGATATAATAAGTTCATTTTCAACTAAATTGTCTATTCTAATGTCTCTTTGCAAATCTTGTAAAAAAAAAAAAAAAACCCTTTGTTTTACGTACAACTTTTCCCCATTTTCAGCAGAGCCATCATTTTACCGACGTTTTTCCTCGTTTCGACATGATAAACAAATCGTAAAGCAATCGGGGTCCAAATTATAGCCAGATTATTATCATTGTCCAATAAAAAAAAAAGCCGGGCCAGTAAAAAATAATAGAGAGCACACAAAAACACACTTTGACCTTCTGAGGACAATGAAACTTCTTTGACACTTTGACAGCCACCGACCATCACCACAGAGTACTTTTCTACCTGCTAAGGCCCGCCACACACATACGTTCCTTATCAAAACGCCGGAATCACGGATTTCGAAAGCTAATTGCTTTCGAAATCCGCTTTCCAATTAATTAATCAATCAATCACAGTTTGAAAAGTATCGACTACATTGTAATTATCAAAGCCTATGAGTCCCTTTTTTTTGTGAGTTTTCCACTAATTTATTCGTAATCTTTCATTTCATCAGCGAACACGCGGTACTTGAGTCACAATAAAAAAAACAAAATAGCTCACCAAATGATTCAGTTTCTCGAATGGGATCCCGACTATGGATCGACACGACGCTTGGATCTGGGGCAGATGCAAGCAACGTCACGACGTCGACAGGTTCACCACAACCGAAGCAGAAGATTGCTCGGCTCATAGCCGGCTGCTTCTACCTCCATTTTTGAATCCCGGAACTACCTGGTCACTGCACTCTCAATTCCGTGATGGTGGCAGCAATTGTTTCTAATCAGCTGATGATTTCTTGACAGCATTGATAAGGTGCATCATGATCTAGTGTTTGATTTCCAGTAGCCTTCTCAGAAGTTTTTCTGTGGTTTATTTCTCCTGTGCTCGAGGTGATCCCGCTTCTGATGTCGCAGAAGGGTCAGGACCGATGGTGAGGGCGTCCCGAGGATGGGTGTGATGGGTACTCGAGCATTGGAGACAACAGCTTCGTTATAACACAGTTTATTAACTTTAGGGCACGAATCATGTACTAGACACAGAATAATGACACTTGACCCTGGGAGCACTAGTTACAGTACAACACTGAACACGGGGAGTACTAGATACATAATAACCACACTAGTAACGGGGACTGGCTAGTCCAATAATCTGGGAGGAGGTGCGCTCCTTACGACTGCTCGTTATAGACTGACTCGCTGATTTTTTTACAACTCCTTTGTTTTTAACAGTTGTCTTAATAAGAATTAACTGTGAGCCATGGCCTCGGTATATGCTGAAGGCTTTCTACCTGCAATTTGCCCTTTTGGGCGATATATATGTGTATATGATATATATGGGAGGAGTTTGCCTGCTTACCCGATTTTATGAGCGGGCATCAGCTCATAGTCAACGGGCATGATAGCGGCAAAACTGACTCGCTGACTGGCGCGCACGCCCTTTTTATAGCATGCACAGCTAACCTCTCAATTATTGGCCCAACCTAAGCGAATGCATGTATAAACGTGTGTGTCACCATACTTATCTTTACTACCTTAAAATATAGCTATAGCTCAATTCGTACACTACGACCTATACATATAAGGATACGGCATCCCGTACTGAACTCCATATTTTTTGAGGCTACGAAAAATGGCGCCTCTGTCGGAATTTGTCGGAACCAAGTCGTTACGAAAAACTGTAACGGCGTCACCGCGTCACGTTCCATAAATCAGGGGTGATTTGAATTTGGGGTGAATAGACACAAAATTAGGAAAGTTGATCTACGGATAACTTTAAAATACACAGTGACTTTTAATCTGTAATCAGGAAAAAAAAATAGCTAAAATTACCTCAAAGTTCAATTAATCAAAAGTTGAAACATAATTAATAAACCCACTTAGATAGGTTAAACTATGAAAGATGATGTAATCTCGCAGATAGAGATTAGCAGAGTGACCAGGAGGATCTTGATTTCAAAATAAAAGTAATCATAGAAAAAAGTATATTTGATAAAAGCATGGACGAATATAAAAGTTTTCATAGAAAAGAGTATATTTGAGTTATTTAACGTAGCGTCACGCCTTTTCCCACACGGGGTGGCAGAGGCTTAACTGTGCCACTCAATATTCCATTTTGCGTGACAGGGGGCAAACCCATCACCGTTAGAACATCCGGTTAGATTAATTTTTCAAATATTATTCTGTTGCGGCGACGGGCTAGCACTATTTCACGCAAAATGGAGTGTGGAATCCAGTTATTCTATACAGGTATTCCATTATACGGACTATGAAATTATTTTCTATGGAATAATGTAAAAAAACATGGCTTTCATTTTTACAATTTATAATAAACATTTACATTGTTCCGCCGATGATATAGTCCTGTTTTCTAATTCACCCTCTGAGCTACAAACTATGCTGCAACAACTCAGCATGTTGGACTTAGCATGAACATTTTAAAGACCAAGGTCATGTCTAACAGCAAGGAGCATGCGGTAGACGTGGATGGGGTGAGAATTGCATATGTCCAGGAATATATCTATCTAGGCCAAATAGTCTCTTTCCAAGCGCGACAAGACAAGGAAGTCGATAGACGCGTCGACAATGCCTGGAAGAGCTTTTAGTCTATGAAGGAGCTCATGAAGGGACAACTTCCGTTGTCCCTGAAACGCAAGCTCATGGACATGTGCATTCTTCCCATCCTTACCTACGGAGCCCAAACCTGGTCTTTGACTGATGCGCAAAGGTTCAAACTCGGGGTTTGCCAGAGAAACATGGAGCGCAGTATTCTCGGTATTCGGCTTTTAGACCGGATCCGGAATACAGAGCTGCGCTCCCGAACAAAGATAATAGATGTAGCTCAGAAGGTTGCCCAACTAAAATGGGACTGGGCCGGCCATGTTGCTCGGATGCTGCCGAATAGCTGGGCTAATAGAGCCACAGACTGGCTCTCAGAAAATGCAAAGAGAAAGCGTGGCCGACCCAGGAAGAGATGGAGTGATGAGTTGGGTCTATGGGACAAGGAGTGGAGGGAGACCGCTCAGGATCGGATAGAGTGGAAGAGGGGGAGAGTGCCTTTGCCCAGCAGTGGGACATGGTGGGCTCGTAATAAATAATAATAATAAATAATTTACATTGTATATAAAGTTACCATCTTACCTAACATATTCCTCGTTTCTAATTTTGATCTATTCATTTTATTTTAAACTCGATAACGAGGCGGGTGAAAGTAAAACTATTATTTTTGCTAAGGTTAAGTTTAGGTAATAAGCTAGACTTTTACCTTTTACATTTGCCCACAAAAATCCTGTGAAATAAGACATTGATTTATAATACTAAAGAACGTCGCTAAAAAGTTACGTCAGTCGGATGATAGATTTTTCTTACGGGGATTTATCGAAAACAATATTTATAAATGTATCTTTTTGCAGCCAATAATAATTGTAAATTATATTACTTACTTATGATAAGTCAATCCTTGTTTTTTGTATTGTGCCTCCCGCATGATTTACAGCATTAAACAACGCAGGACACCATTTTAATCTGTCATACATACACGTCTATTCGATGTCACAGTCTGCGCGCAACTGAGATATGTTCGTGCTCACTACCAGTATGGGCACCAACTAAACGGCGACACTTTTGAGTGCCTGGATAAAAATCACGACCACAGAAGTCCGAACACGGGCTGTGTGAGGAACCAAGGATCTCAATTCGAGCATGAATAGCATAAATTTAATTAATTAAAAAGACTGTCTAAAAAGTCTATTTTTCTCACTCAAACTGGTTAGTAGGCCATAACTTCAAGAATATATAAGGTATCTACGTCAATAATACTTTAAATGAAACATTTATAAAGATTTGCACATAAAAATCTTTCACTTGTTTTTGTTAAATTAGGTCCAAAAATTTATTTTATTGATTATTGAAATTTGCCGTGCTCTTCAATGGTCTATAAAAACCAAGTCTGACGTATCAGATGCACATATCAAGATTTATTAGAATTCTTATTAAGTGATTTATTAGCATCAATTATAAAATAATCCAATTATTATTTAGTTATGCAATAATAATCACTTAACTGTGAAAATCTGGAAATTTTCTTCAAAAACACTAAATCATTAATAAAAATTTAACGGTAAGACTTCGCCATGTATGTTTGACTCAAATGGTTCTAAATGGTCTGTACTAACTTCGGTTTAAGTCTTTGCATCGATCTACCGGACAACCCGTATATTAATTAATACCAGTTTTTCATAATGTCAAGAATTTATGGGATTTTAAGCTGTCAAAAGTTAAGCCATTTGCTGAATCTTTATTCTTTATTGCATAGATAATATAAAGTTACAGACAATTAAAAGTAATGTAATAAGCAAAGGCGAGCTTATCTCTAAAAAGAGATTTCTTCCAGCAAACCTAGGCAGGACAGGAGAGTTAATTATACTGGAAAGTCCTAGTTCGCAATAACACTATACATACGGACGCAAATTACTTTCAAAATATATATAAACTATACCAAATATAAAATAAAAATATATATATATACTTCCAATACATAAAATACAATGTAAAGCATGAACATACATAAACTATAATAAATCATACATATACCTACATAAATATGGTACCATTTACGGAAGAGAAAGGAAATGCACTTTCAATCTTTTCTTAAAAGTGAAAATTGAGGGACTTTCCCTAATAGCGCAGGGAAGTGCGTTCCACAGTCGGATTGCCCTTAATCTAAACGAGTGTTCGTAAGCGGCAGTGTTATGCCGAGGAGTTGAAAGGAGAGACACCGTGTGGGATCTCGGATTGCTATCCCTGGGGAAAAGAAAGTCAAAACGTTGGCGTAGATATGTGGGGTATCGGGGATTTCGCAAAATATTGAACAGATAGGAGAGAATGTGCATGTCACGGCGAAGACGGATCGGAAGCCACTCCAGCTCCTTGCGATACTGGGAGACATGGTCATACTTGCGCAACCCGTAGATAAACCGAATCCCGAGATTTTGAAGTCGTTCGAGTTTGTTCAGTTGTTCTTCGTTCGCGCTGACCCAACAAACATCCGCATAGTCTATTAAAGGTAGTAGAAGGGACTGAGCAAGAGTGATTTTAGTCTGCCGTGGCAGGAAGTACTGCAATCTTCGGAGGGAGTGAAATGACGCAAAGACTCGACTGCTGACCTCACAAACATGGGGCGACCAGGACAGCAAGTTGTCAAATATAACCCCAAGATTTTTAGCTTTCTCACTGTAATTAATTATGGTACCATCATACAATACAGGATCGACGGGCGAATTCTGTAGCAAGTTAAGCGAATGCCGTGTACCCATAATCATGGCTTGAGATTTTCCCGGGTTGACTTGCAGTCCATATGAAATAGCCCATTTCCTGATGTTGTCGAGGTCAGCATTCAACGCCTCTACAGTCAGATTCACATCACACGGAGAGAAGTGCCGATATATTTGGAGGTCATCTGCGTAGAGATGATAAGAAGAACTAAGAACGTCAGATATGGAGTTTATGAATACTGAGAAGAGGATAGGAGAAAGGATACCACCCTGCGAGACACCCGTGGAGAGCTCACACCAATTCGTGGAGATCTCCTCAGACTTAATGCGCTGCTGGCGGTCTCTCAGGTAGGAGTCAAACCAGCGAGCCGAGTGCGAGGAGACTTTAAGCGACTTTAGAATTTCAACCAGGATATCGAAATCGACGCAGTTGAAGGCGCTACTGAAATCAAGCAGTGTGAGGACCGCAAGCTGCTTCTGATCCATTGCCCATTGAATATCGTCAGTGACTTTAAGCAGAGCCGTGGTAGTGCTGTGACCCGGCCTGAAACCTGATTGATGGGGATTTAATAAATTATTTGAGGAAAGGTAGGAGGAGAGCTGGATGTGAACAATTGATTCCAGGACTTTGGAGAGGATAGGCAGAATAGATATGGGACGGAATTCTTTAAAGGCGACGGGATTGGACGTTTTAGGTAGGGGAAGCACAAGTGCCTGTTTCCACTGATTGGGGAAGCAAGATTGTTCAAGCGACACATTCATTATGTGGGTGATGATAGGTAATAGCTCATCGATGATGGTGGTTATCATCTGATAACAGATCTTGTCCTCACCTATGGCCCTTGAAGAGATCGCTAATATTGCCCTCCTTACTGCGCCGATTCCGACATGGTTAAAGTTAAAGGGTGAACTGTGAGCTGTGGTCATGGACCGTAGGTTACGAAGGGTGGCTTCCTTAACGAGGGGGTCCATCACGACAGGGGGGATGGCAAAGAAATAGTTGAGACCGTTAAGGACGACATTTCCAACAGCCAAGTCCTGGGACTTACCTACACCAAGAGTCTTCAGGAATTTCCAAACCTGTGCTGGAGTATAGCTCTCAATACACTCGTAGATGTGACGACGTTTGGCATTACGACACAGACGAGTGCAAAGATTGCGGAGGCGTTTGAAAATTAAAATGTTCTCGTCAGTCGGAACCAACTTATATCTCCTCTTGGCACGGTTTCTCTTGGCCATCAGACCCTTGATGGTTTCAGTAAGCCACGGCGCAGGTAGGTGCTTAACCTTAACCCTCTTGACCGGAGCGTGCTTATCAAACAAGCTCAGGACAATAGAGTTAAAGTTCCGGACTTTGTCTTCAACGGCCTCGCTATCAACGACAGGGGACCAGTCAACAGAGGCGGCATCTGATTTAAGGGAGTTAAGATCCATGCCCTTGAAGCTACGTATGTCAAGGAATTTAGCTGCGCGCTTGAGAGGCCTTAACTTGAATGAAAGGTAAATCAAATCATGATAGGAGAAGGGGGCATTAAGTTGGCCATGCACAGCAACCTTGGATATGTTAGAAGTAATCATCACATCGAGAAGAGAAGGGGTGCAGTGTGGTTGAAAGTGGGTGGCACCCAGGGGAAGGATGTGTAAGTTTAAAGAACTAACAAGAGATTTCAGCTTTGCTGAGCGATCGTTATTTTTGAGAAGGCAAGTGTTAGAGTCTCCGAGAATTAGGGTGTCGCTATAAAGAGGAGTCAGATCATTGAGGAGGGTTTCAAATGAGCTAAAATAGTCAATGCGAAGAGAGGGGCTATAATAGACACCCAGGAGGACTTTATTTTGACGCAAGCAAATCTCCAAGAACAGGTGTTCAGCGGTACCAGAGTACAGGCTTGGCGACTGGCTGATGACTTTGCATGGAATGTCGGTACGTAGGTATATGGCTACACCGCCATCAGCCTTGCCCGTCCTATCGTTCCGATAGAGACTGAAGCCTGGCAGAGCATACATGGAAGAAGGAAGTGAAGGTTTAAGAAAAGATTCCGAAACAAGAATACCATGTATGTTCTGATCGCTAAAAGTTACAAGGAGGTCAGCATAGCTGGTGTGAATGCTTTGTATGCTGAATAGACTTTAGTTTATGGTTTTTACGGTTAAAAAGGAAAAACAGAACCTCTACAGGATCTCACGTGTGTCTGTCATATGTGTGTAAAGGTTAACAACCGAATTCGGAACCGGTTTAGTTGATTTTTTTTTCACATATGTATTTCTGTGACTTTACCAGAACGTGTCACGTAAACAAACAAACAAACAACACTATTGAATTTAGGGAGCTCTTTTGAGTGGCAAATCTGTAAAAAAAAAAATATCATGTGACATGTCAAATGAAATGCCCTTCGTCCACCCCCATGACTCTTGATTACCTAATACACCATGATCACACCCTAATAAGTCCCACAGAATATATAGGGTACTAAAGATATGTCCTCTTAGCAAGACTGTCATTTTTGGAAATAATAAAACAAGAAAGGACCAGTTACAAAAACTTCAATAAATTTTAGCATACAAAATTGTGCAAAATCATAATAGTGGGTGCTAAACAGCAAAACAATGATCACCAAGATTCCCTAATCAAAATTTATACCTCCGAGTAGAACAACTTCAAGTACTTGAACCCAAGCTCATCCAGTTCACAACTCCAGCTGTACGAAGAGTTCCTGTGACTTTAGCTGCAGCAATGGAACAGTTATGCAGAAACGCCAGGCACCAAATTATCTGTTCCCGGAATACTTCGGCGTATAATCGTCACTACTGCGCTGACAGATTGAAATCTATGTACGATGTGAGTTTCATTAAAATTTCTATAAATATTGCTTTTCTCAGTTGATTGACAAGGCATATACTTTGTTGTTGTTGTTGTTGTAATACTTTATTGCACAAAACAGTGAAAACAAAACAAATATAAAGGAAAGAACATGTCCAAAGGCGAGCTTATCTCTAACAAGATATTTCTTCCAGCAAACCTAATATGGAGAGGAAAAAAGGAAACTAAAGGTAGATGTGCACAACAATAAAAATAATAAACTACTTATACCAATATCTACAAAATACTAAAAATAATGCTATATAAATATGTTACATATACATAAATAGTAGATACAAATAATACTTATCATGGAAGAGAAAGATAGTGTTTTCTTTCAAACAACTTTTAAAATGTGAATTGACGGACTGTCTCTGATGGCGCTGGGTAGTTTATTCCAGAGACTGATAGCTAGTAGTCTGACTGAACCCATTCTCATAATCGGCAGTGTTATGTTGCGGAGTTGTAAGTAGTGACCGAGTGTGAGATCTCCGTGGCCTATCCGAAGACAGAAAAATTAAACTATCCCGTAAGAAGCCAGGATAGCGAGGGTTACGTACTTACAATAATAGTTACAGCAGCCGGGGGGAAATAAAGCAAGTGCCGATGTTGGCTGGTGGATTATGTTTTGCGATGACGTATGGCAGATGTTGCTGCTGAACCCTGGCTGGCTGGCTATTATTCCCAAGAGCGATATAATTAAGTATAAGTTTAAGTAGGTGTTTTCCTATTAATAAATTATGTGTATGTTAATTCACTTACCAGGAGCGAAAGTATACCATTGGCTTGCCAACTCTGAACGGCAACGATATTGAGAAGTCGGGAATGCTGAGGAAAACATGTGGAGAGGTGAGTCACTATATAATCTAATATACTATATAATAAAATATGTCCTCAAATATCCCCACATACATCTATAGGTTCACGTTTTTTCCCATACGGGGGGCGAAGGCACACGTTGAGCCAGTTCTTCAAATCCTTACTGTTAATGAATAAAGTATTCGACTGGACTCATTATTCTCATACGGGGTGGCTGAGGCCCAATTGCGCCCGCGTTTGGCCACAATTGAAATACTCCGGTTTACAATAGTTAAGCAATTTTATTGGACTATTACGTATTAAGTTCCATGTTCTAGTCACTAGACTCTCGTGGGTTTCACGCTTGCTTCTGGTGCTGACCAATGAGATATGTAATGAACTTATCTTAATGCAATATCAGACGTTCCGTGTTGCGAATGACACGTTAACCAGTAGGTCCCGGCTACTATAGATACCTCGCCAGGTATCTATAGTAGCCGGTACCGTAGTAATCGTAAAACCCCTCCATCAATCCGCACTGAGACAGCGTATGGAATACGGCTCAATCTTAGTAAAGGCCTGTGGCCCTCTGTGGGGACAATAATGGCCTACATTTATTTATTTATTTATTATTTATTTATTTATGACTCAAGAGCACTAAGATTGAACTGCGACCTCACATTAAGATTGAACTGCGACCTCACATTTCAGATATTGGGTCCTGGAGCCCATAAGTGCTCCTGTTACAAAGTCCCGGAATACTTTTCGTATCACAACATGTCATTCTATGACTTTCACTTGTGGCTCAAATGTTATCGTATCCCTTGCCCTGATTCGAAAAGGAAGCCATAACTAAGATAGACAATTTATGAACCTTTGTATTCTGATATTAATTTAAACTGTGCTTATCCAGTGTCCGACGCACAAAAAATCTATAAATAAAAATATATCTTCTTGTATTCTTCTTACTTGATTCGTCCCTGGCCTTACATAAAGTAAAGTTTACAAAAACATCGAACATAGCTAACAAGCATATATATTAATTTTTTAATAGCTATTAGTACTCCTGCGAGTAACTTATACCGAAAGCAACCCTGAAAAGCCTGTGCTACTTACTCCCTTGGTGCCCGAAAAAAGCGAATTCGCGACCAGGATAATAGACTGTCAAAAACAACGCCAAGATTTTGGCTTTCTCGCTATACTTGACAATAGTACCGTCATATACCGTCATATAGCTCACACTTGGCGGTTTTATAAATATACATCTATAAAAATCTTAAATTTAAAACTTCTTAATTTGGTTGGATTATCTTAGGCTGCTAACTTCACTCCGGTGGGTCTGAGGTGAGGTTGAGCTGCGTACATTGCGACGGGCGTAAGACATTTGATTTGCTGGTGGCCCGTCCCCAGTCACAAGGTTTGTTGTCGAACCTTAACCATTTTTGCACCTGTTGGTAAGTCCTCCAAGAATGATATGGCAGCCTCTGTGGTAGGCGGAAGGCGGGCAAGGTTGACTCAGGCCGTTGCTGTCAATTTTACAAATGTTGTGTATCGTAGGGTGTTCAACATTCCCTAATCTCCTCCGTAAAGGTTTATCAAGATCATCAGCACCTACTTCTTCCTGGTTGGATTTTAGATCAAGGAAAATGCTGGCGAGTTATATCCAGTGAGGATTTCTTGTGAGGATGTTGCGCCACTTCATCTTGCCTTGCGAGGAAAGAGCAGAGCTGGTTTCATGTCAGACATGTGCCACCGTAAGATTGTCAAAACTGTTTGTTTATAATCTGACGTTTTCTCTCTCGTTAGTTTACCAACTATAGATAAATTGTAAATTGTACCGTACTGCTTACGATATGATGCGTTACTTTATAATAACACCGATAAATTTTGAACTGGTTTAAATTTGAATTGCAAATGAAATACCAGGGCAAACACTTCGGTAGCTTCGGTGTTAGGTTGTCATGTAAGCACAAAAGAAACGAAAATTCTAAATATTGTCGGTTTGGTTTAAAATGTATCGATAGTTTACAAACTAACGCGTTAGTTTATAAACTAACGGTTTTGACAATCTTACAGTGACATATCCATGATATTATGCAGCAATAAAACTATCCCTCGTGGAATCTGCATTTCTTCACATATCAAGGGTTTTTTGGATAACTTATAAAATTCAAAGAACTGACTGACTGACACACTGACTGACTGATATATGAACCGGTGTGGTCCTATAAATATTAAACTTTGTTCAGGGGTTCCTTAAATAGCTTAGGGTAGCACTCAAAATATCGAGGCGTATGACTTAATCAAAAATTAAGTTGGAACAAGCACATAGAAGCGACACTAAAGAAAGCCACTATATGGTGCTTCCAGTGTAGGAAGATGATAGGGAACAGATGGGGACTCAAGCCTAAAATATGTCGATGGATGTATATGGCTGTGGTGAGACCCATCATCAAATATGGCTCAGAGCTATGGTGGCAACGAACAACACAAACCACAACAGCAACACAACTACAGCAGTTCCAGAGAATGGCATGTGTAGCCATCACAGGCTTCATGAGGTCAACGCCATCAGCGGCCCTAGAAATCATGCAAGGTATACCACCATTGGACCTATTCGTACAGCAGGAGGCTTAATCGGCAGTGGAAAGGACAAATAGCAGATAAAGGATACTGCACAATTCTGCAAAGGCATGCGAATTAGTGCCGGAAGCTATTATTGTAAATAACTTGGAAAGACCATCAAAACCAAATCGTAACAGCATAACAATATATAGTGACGGCTCAGATAAAAGCTGCAACACAGGCAGAGGAATTTTCGCGCCGGAACTAAACATCAAACATTCTCTAAGCTTCGGAAAGAAGACGACAGTGTTTCAAGCGGAAACACTGATTCCCCTACACGGGGAAATGCACATGAAAATTTAATCAGAGGGAAATTGCATTATCTTCAAAAGTTTCAGTTCAGTTTTAAATAGTTTATTTTCATTGGATTTTACATAGAGAATCTAATATAAAACCTCTTAAAAATAGTCATTAAAATTAAAAATAGTTACCTGCCTAGGTGCATTCGAAATGTTGTCCTCAATGTGAGGAATGCACAAGAAACACATTGCATACTCTTTTCAAAATTCAAGTACTTATGTCTAAACAATAATTGTTTGGTCAATTTACATGAAAAGAAGCTGTCAAATGGAGCTAATTTACTGCCAGACCAGTTTATCATTTAAATAATCCTCAACTTTATAGTATGCCTTTTTAATTAATACATTCTTAACAGTTTCTTGAATTGTTTTTCTGATAAATTAATAACATTGGAGGGCAACTTATTGTAACACCTAACAGAAAGCCCCTTGAAGCTAGAGGAAACTTTGCTTAAACGAAAATGAGTATAAGATAATTTTAATTTGTTTCTAGTATTAACTGAGTGAAGATCACATTTTCTATTAAAGCTACTGATATTTTTGCGGACATACATAATATTTTCATAAATATATTGAGAGGACGGACTGAGCAACCCTAATAAGCGCACTAAAAAGACCGTTAACAAAATCAAAACTTATACTAGAAAGCCACGAAGCACTCAACGGGCTAGGTGGTAAAAACAAAGTCACTGTCCAATGGGTAAAATGTTACCAAGGAGATCAGGGCAACTGTGAGGCCGACAAGCTAACAAAATTAGGGGCAAGAAGGCCAGCGATTGTTCCTCCTCCTCCTCCTCCCCTCCACCATTCTCGCCCTTATCAGCGCAATCTCTACGAAAAAGGCTCAAAGCAGCAACAGTACTGCAACAGAATTAATTATGGTCTAGCACAGATGACTGCAAAAATATGAAACTATTCATAGATAAGTATAACCATAGATTAACAAACTTCCTAATGAGACTGCCACGCAGTTAAATAAAAATACTAACAAGTCAGCACAAAAACAAATAATAACAGGACATTGTAAACTAAACAAACACTTGAAAATTACAGGTACAACATATGCAGGGGGTCTATGGGAGTGTATAAAATAGTAGAGCACATGCTGTTAGCACGTCCATCCACAATAGAAACCAGCACCCACGAGCTCCTAGAACACCTAGGCTGGTGCAGGAGTTGGGATGGCTGAATTAGATATGCAGGCGAAGGGGGCATACACCAAGGCCCGCTTAAGTGGGTCAGGTGCAGGCGCTACAACGAAGAAGAATAGAAGGGGTTAAAGCCAACAACCCTTAAAGAAGAATAGAAGGGGTTCCTTATATAGCGTAGGGTATCATTAGGAAGGGATTTGGCGAAATTAATCCCTATAGGAACCTTACGGATGATGTGGAGCACGTCGCAGCAGTCGAGAGACACCTGCGAGAGTACGGTGGCAAATGGGGCGTTATGTCAGAATTTTGCAGTTTTTCGAATACCACGGGAGTAGCACAAGGTTGTCAGGGTTGCAAACTTATAGGAATAAATTACTCTCAGTGGTAGGTACTATAGGCGTTTATTATTCAGATAGGTGAGTATTTTAGTGATAAAAACAGTAATACAAGACAGGTATATTGTTGTATTTTCTGTCTATATGCCTACTTATTTGAATTACCAAAATGCAAAAAGAGCAATGTCTTCAGGTGGCTCTCCTGAAAGTATTCCTTCAGACATACGAGTATAAGCACCAATGCGCAAAATGACCAAAGGCTTTAGGCACTAAAACAGGATATTTCTTACACATCATCGTATCACAAGCAGACTATCGCATAATCGATGGCACTTTATTAAAATTCTGACGTTGTAATTAGCAGTCGTTAGGTTGATTCAGAATGCATTGCGTCTCGGTCGAGTGGCTCCACCGGTTGAACTGACAGGTTGAGGAGAAGTGCGAATGGAAAAAAACCGCTTTCCTCTCATGCATCATTAAACTCCGTTGTTTAGGCCCGATGGGCTGAATTTGCATACCAGATAGACTGCAGTCTTGTTATTGAATGGGATATAAAGTATACCATAATAACCCTTTTATGGGATGATGAACGTTTTTGCACGGTACCAGTAGGAACCACAAGTAAGTACTGGCCAAGATTGTATAATTATGATAGCATATAGCTTTGAAAGTCACATTCGACCGAATACGTCCACCGTAGTGATTAAAATGTATTTTCTTTGACGTCCACGATAACAACCTTGTTACAACCGATAACTCTCTCTGAGTACATACATACGAGTACATATAATAGGTAAGGTAGGTACGCAAAGTCTAAAGTAAGTAAATTTGTAGGCACTACAAAATAAACTCTATTGTTAGTGGAAAGGCTGGTTTACGCAGTAATAATAATAATAATAATTCTTTGTTGCACAGAAAACACAATGGAAAAAATACAACGAACAATATGCAAAGGTGAGCTTATTTCTAAAAAGAAATTTCTTACAGCTAACCTGTGAGGAAAGGAAAAAATATTTATAGAGAGGTAGTCCTAGTGTATAATTAAGATTTAAAAGAAAGAAATAATGTCAATATACTATCAGATTTAAATCACAATACATCCTACACATACTATAAAATAAATTAATAGAATACAATAAATACATAGATACACATACATACTATAAGATACCCACTATGCGGAAGAGAGGAGATGCTGTTTCAACTTTTTCTTAAAAGAGAACAAGGATGTGCAATCCCTAATAGCGCAAGGAAGTGCATTCCACAAACGTATTGCCCTTAACCTAAACGAGTGCTCGTAAGCAACAGTGTTGTGCTGAGGAATTGACAAAAGTGACACCGTGTGAGATCTCCGAAGTCTATCCCCAGAGAAAATAAACTCAAAATGTTCACGAAGATATGCGGGATAGCGCGGATTTCTCAAAATATTGAAGAGGAAGGAGAGAATGTGCATATCACGACGAAGTCGGATCGGGAGCCAGCCTAATTCCCTGCGATATTGGGACACGTGATCGTACTTGCGGAGACCGAAGATAAACCGAATACCGAGATTTTGAAGTCGCTCGAGTTTGTTCAGTAGATCTTCGTTCGCGCTGGCCTAGCAAACATCGGCGTAGTCAATTAAAGGCAGAAGAAGGGTCTGAACTATGCAGTGTAAGTATCTGACTCCGAAGTCGATGCAAGTCAGTGCTGACTCCATTTTGACTCTGTTTAGATGCAGTCAGTTGTCGTGGCGACAGCGCAGTACTAACCCCAAATCTATTTACACAAGGTCGGTAGATATTGGATCAGTACTGACTTGCTTCAAATTTGGAGTCAATTACTTACCCTGTGAAATCCAGTCTCTGACTGTATCAGAATCAGAATCGTATCAGTATCATCAATAAACGGTATCAGAATCGAGTCAGCACTAACTTGCCTCGGATTCGGAATCAGCCTTCACAGCCGCTCAAAGGCTACGTTGTTTAAACCAGGGTATTAGTTTGCCTTTGAGCCCATTTTGCATAAAAATAACAGGTATTTTGTAGTAAAATCTAATCGACTATGTTTACAATACAACAGAAAATTATCATTCTAACCGGCAGTTTTCTAGTTTAGAACCAGAGGCCAAGAAATTGCTGCCGAAGGCCAATGTTTTCTCGAAGGCAAATTATGGTAATATATCTTAAAGGTAACGCTTTCCTTATTCTATAACTAATCTAGAATATGATACTTTTATCGTCGTAGGTAGACTATTCAAGAGCTTTCGTTCCACTTTAGAACAAGACGAATGCATTTTTCATGGTCATGCAGAATATAATATCTAATCGAACAAGTAATTAGTGAATCATGTTGAGATTGTCTGAAGATCGAAAGGCTTGTACGTCTCGTATTTAGCAGACCTTTCAAATATAGGTGTATGTACTAACCATATAAAATACAACGTGGAATTGATATGATGAGATAGGAGATGATGTTGAAAATTACGAGTAGAGAAGAGTCAGAGTCAGAAGTCAGAGTGGGCTCGCGCTTGTTTCACCTGTGTGAGAAACCTAGGTTCTCATGTTGAGCAAAGAATAAAATCATTAAAATGAATTGGTAAACACCTATGTTGGGTAACACTATTACAAACTGGGTGGAAAAAATCCCAGTTTGTAACACTGTTACCAACTGGGAATGAAAATATAATGTGATTCCCATTTTGTCACAGCCTTGTGTAACAGTGTTAGAAACTGGGAAGGAAATAGTGCCAGTTCGTAACACTGCTAAAAACTGGCACTATTAACTTCCCACTTTGTCATATCATTGAACATGGTCTTAGGTAGGTAGGTAGATGAAAAAATAGAATATCCCAAAATCAAAATGGTTTATTTTAATATTTAAACTTAGACAGAAGTAGAAGAAGAGAACTGTAATTTGGGATTCGTAACAATTTCAAATTTATGTAACTCCTTATTATGATAAGGATTTTTTTTTCTTTCTAGCCAATTTCTTTAAAATAAGTAAGTTTATACACGTGTATGGCTGACTGATTTTAAGATTTTGACAATCCTATTTTTTATAGCTACCTATCTACTTAAGACAATCCATAACCAATGGTATGAAAAAGTGGGAAAGCAATAGTGCCAGTATATAACAGTGTTACAAACTGGCACTATTTCCTTCCCAGTTTGTAACACGATTACACATGGGTGTGACAAAATGGGAATCACATTCTATTTTCATTCCCAGTTGGTAACAGTGTTACCAAGATGGGTGTGGCAAACTGATAACACATGAAACGTTCATATCAGTCTGTCTAACAAAACTATTTTTCTTTCCCAATCTGGTTTGTAGGTCTTAATTTCAACGATGTGTGAGGTATCTGCGTAACTTATACCTTAAATGATAGAGCAATAACCAAGAATGTTTTAGAAATTATTTTCACATAAAAGCTTTCAGTAATTTTTTTTCTAATTGGGTCCGAAAAACTTGTTTCTTTATGGTTGCAATTTGTCGTGCTCTTTATAGGTCTGTTAAAACTAAGTCTGAAGTAGCAGATGCACAAATGAAGATTTATTAAAATGGTTATTAAGTGTTGTATCAGTATTAATTTTAAAATAATCCAATTATTGTTTAATTTTGCAGTTATTATCCATTAATAATCTGTGAATTTTCACCAAAAACAATGAATCATCAATAAAAAATAAACATAAAAAATATAAATATAATCATAAACATTTATATACAGGCACATATATTGCTTCTGACCCCACACTAGGATACCCTGTGTCGTGGGAACCAGAAACAGCGACATCACACACATATACATCCAAGACCTGGGGTTATTTTTTCTTTATCCCCAGCCGGGGATTGAACCCGGGACCTCTCGCATGACAAGCAGAGCCACTACCGCAGCGTCACAGAGGTTGTCTAAATGGTTCTTTGCATCGATCTACCAAATACAATGTATCTTTCTCGTATCTACGTTAACATAAACATAAACCTAACATAGCGTCACGCCTTTTCCCACACGGGGCCGCAGAGGCACAATTGTGCCCACGTTTAGCCAGTTGTTCAATACTCCAGGCCTGGCAGTTAGCCCATCACCACAGCTTTGGAGATTGAAGATTTCCTCACGATGTTATCGATCACCGACTGATTCACAGTCAGCACCGCATTCGAACCCGTATCTTCTGCATGTGAAGCGAGCGTGAAACTAATAGACCACGGTGGTCTCAAGATTTCAAGGTCTGATCAAGAGGTTGGATTTTGATAAAGATCGTCATATAATTTAGCAACAAATTCCAAATTCCAAATGCCTTTATTACTGTAGATATTTACGTATACTTAGCAATCGTCATTTTTTGCCACTCTCTACATTGGACCACTGTGGGAGAAGAAGGGCGTAAAAACTCCCACAGATTGATTTTTAGATCTCTTTTAAAATTGTTTGGGTTTAACTAATAAAAATATTATAATATCACTATCAGAATTAATAAGCAGGAATAAATAATTACAAAATTATTAACAGCAAGGTCTGTGTTAAGCCAGATTAACCCCATAAAGATAAAATCATATCATACAAACAAAATCA
The DNA here is from genome assembly GCA_949825045.1 of Argyresthia goedartella. Taxonomy (NCBI): domain Eukaryota; kingdom Metazoa; phylum Arthropoda; class Insecta; order Lepidoptera; family Argyresthiidae; genus Argyresthia; species Argyresthia goedartella. The sequence goes on from OX463810.1 coordinate 23,905,219, forward strand.
TATCATATCAAATTATTTTTCAATAATTTATTGTAGTTTCAAAATATCTCTGATGCTCCAGCAAACGAGTTTGATGGATTGTATGATTCTTGAAGAAATCTCTACACATTATCTTCATCACGATAGTAAATTGCGGGCGCTTCCGGGGAATAGACCTCCTCTTTCATGTATCTAGTATTGCTTGAAGGAATTCAGACACGAGACAATATGTCTTGAACACTAGATGGAAAGTCGATTGGCAGTCATACAATACGTAGAAATATAGTAAAAACCTTGCTCCAATGAACAAGTCGATTGAGATGGCGACAGAGCTGGCACGAACACTAAGTATTATCTTAGGCATCTCAAATGGACCTCTTCTTTACCACATTCCTAAGATTTTTCTTCATAGACATCTTAGTTACGTAATTCGTGCCATTCGTAAAGTCAAGCTTGATTTAAAATAGTGTCCGGTTGAATCTCTAGCAGCAACATAACTTTAGTCATACCAATTAAGATCCAGTTTCTCTTGTTCTAAAAGTGCAAGGCAAAACTGTTATCGAGTAGATTGTCAATTGATTAAGCGTAGCCATCTACAGTTAATCTTTTAGTTGTGTTGTTGTGGGCTTCTTTAAATGTGGGTGTTCGAGGTCAGCTGCGTCGTGCGTGCAGTTTCGTCCGAGTTTCGGCTAAAGATCAAGGTGACTGGCCAAATGGTGCCGTGGCAGCTGTCATGCGGTGCAGGTAAGGTACCTATTATATATACATAAAGTCTGTAAAAAGGTTCCGTAGATGGTCTGCGTAAGTATTCTATAAAGTAATAAAACAACTATATCCGTATACGATGACCTCGACGAAAAAAATCCTCTGGACTTGTCGATGTTTATGATGTCGCTGTTTCTGGCTCTCTCGATACGGTATCCTAGTGTGGGGCCAGAAGCAATTTATGTGCCTGTATATGCATGTAATGTTATCCTTTTAAATGGCCTATTTCACTACAGACGTGTTGGTTTTAAAGTTTATGAAGTCTTTGGTATGGTTGATGAAATTAAATACGCTTCGGATTTGTCTCGACTTTTGTCCTCGACGGTAAGGTTGTTTCATAGAATGATACCCTAAAAGGACCGTCTTCGTTATCAGAGCGTACTGCTAAGTGTGTCTCATGAAACTTGATGCCATTTGAAACACGAGAGTCCGAGAATTTGATGCCATTTGAAACACGACAATTCGAAATTTTTAGAAACTTGCTGAATAGCACATAGTTGTATTGTTTCCAAGGTCTTCCTTCACCTCCAAACCTACATTTTATATTATGCTAGTTATGCAACGTGGAGATATTCCCTATACTATAAATATGATATGTATCTGAAGACTGGAAAACCTTTATGTGCTTTCAAAGAGCAAACCTGTAGCTCAATCGGGAACCAGCTAGCGAGATAGGGTACATGTGTCGTAACCATGGTTGAATTAGAATTTTCATTGAACATAGAAATATTTAAGGGCAATACACTGCGCTACTAAATGGGGCGAGCGCAGTGAAGCCCCCGAATAGTCTTCGTGTTAGTTCGACATGTATAACACAAAAACACCACGTAGAACTGCTTTGAAAAAGACATTGAATTGAAATTGAATTGTTTATTAATAAACATAGTTTACACGTCACTAGAGTAATAATTACATTCGTCATTATCATTATATCATTATACTAACACAATTTCAATTTAGATTAAGCGTAATATTCAAAATATACATTTCATAAATATCTGATGTTATAGAAATTTGATTGTTAACTGTTTTATGTAAGTTTATAATGGTTTCATTGTAGTATACTTATTATATCTTCCCATTTATTAATTATGTTATATAATATTGCACAACTTTATTGTTTTGACCAAGCGATTTTATAGAAGTCGTCTATCGAATAGCACGCATTTATCACTAACAGCTTTCTGATGTTTGGGAGGAAAGTTGTATCACTGGGTGCGTCCTTTATATCGTCGGGTATTGCGTTATACAGCTTACTGCTTATACTTGTGTACAATGTTTTCGTGAAATAGCCAACCAAAATGGTTAGCCATTTCATGAAATGATCAATCCATGGTTGGCTATTTCATGAAATCATCAATCCATGGTTGGCTATTTCATGAAATGATCTAATTCTACGATATAGCTACGACGCATATTAAAAATGTGGGAAACCATATGAGATTTTTTAAAGCGCCCCCTATCGTGTGTAAACACAACTAAAATCGGTGGCTATGCGTTTCTATCGAAATGAAACTGAGTTATGCAGCAATAGAAACGTGACTAGACGAGATGACCAAAATATGCAGCGATAAACATAGGTGACTGGAACAAGTTATAAATTATAACACTGCTATGGACGGACAAGCTGTGGTAACATCAACACGCAATCTACTATTGCATGCATGAGGAATGGATTTTCACCTTTTCTCATATCTATTGTCATGTCGTGGTGGATTACCCAGTTATTATCCAATCTAATGGATTATTATTTTGAAAGATTCCGTTCATTGATTGTCTTCACTTTTTGATACGGATGTTCTGAGTAGCTACGAGATAGAAAGGCAGTTTTAATTATAAGTTATAGATGGTAGGTAATAAAGAAAAGTTTATTGTAATAATAATGCACTTAGCTAGCCCACGCACAATGAGGATGTGTTCGTATAAGTATTAAGTATAAGAATTAACAGAAAGGTGTAACATAAAAATACCTACCTATATACTCAAGATCACACACCCAGAGAGGTACCGAGCGTTTCTCGAACATATACGTACCTAATCAACCAAGCAAATCATTACATGTTGTAATGGCCAGATGCAGTGCGTAAAGGAAGAACCAAGACGAAGATGAACTCTAAGTTTGAATTTTAGAACATTTTGAAGTTTAATTAAAATTAATCATTCCGTTATGTCAGAGTTAGTATAAAATTTGTGAGACATCCTAATCCAACAAACATTACATTTACATTTAAATACAGGCACGTACATTGCATGGTCCCACACTAGGATACCCTTTGTCGTGGGCACCAGAAACAGCGACGTCACACACATATAAACATCCAAGACTTGGCTCTGCAGTCTCGACAAAGATGTCGATTTGCAAGGTGATAACTTTGCTTAATGAAAGAGTTGAACAGTAATCAAAAAGGCTGTCTTTGTCGAGATTGTCTATATCAACTGTCTCTTGTCTTGTCTTTGTCAAGTTAGATAGAAGATATAGGTCAAAACAAAACAAAATTCTCTTAAAACTGCTGTTTCCCACGCGAGCGGATTCCTCGCCATGCCCGAAGTACCTACAAATTACGAATCGCATGGGATTATCTTATCGCGGTTATCACCGCAGATTGTGGCGGAGCGAGCCGGCGGCGGGGGGCAGGGCAGGCGCGGGGGGGAGCAGTGGTACGTTCCGTTACCCGCGCAGGCCTGCCGAGCTGGCCACAGCTGATTTCACATGTGACAAATCCCAGCGCAGTACGCTCGCTTTCGACGCCCCGCGCGAAGAGCCGGCTTCGGAAAATCGCGGCGAAGGAAAAACAATTCTCAATTTGGAAATTCACAGTTTGAATTAGTGACTGTGCGGTTATTGGCTGCTGCTGCCGTCATTGTGGTTTATTAGTGGTGTATTTGCATTGATGATATCGAATTTTGTTCGTGTGTGTGATTCACGCGACCAATAAACAGGTTATTATTGCTGATTGACCGCGCATACTGCAGTGGCATATTTTTTTATCGGGTGAGTCAAATAATGAGTCTACAATATTTCTTTCTTTTATTGCTGAACAATCATGTTCTATTCTTCAAAATTACCCTATTGATGAGAAGATGTAACTACAATTAATTATTCTAGATGTAATTAGCTATTAATTTGGACTTTTTAATAAATCAATTTGAAATGAGTAAGACCTTGCTGTTAATATCCGGTTCTGCATCCGGTCCTACTAATGATTAAAAGAATATAGGTAGGTACGTGTCTGAGTAGTCGTTGTTTGGTTTACTTCCTACTGACCATAACTACAAGCAACCACAAACGAACAGACGTATTCTATAACTATTGTTTAAAATGTTGATTGGATTGGGGGATCCAATTTTTATCAGACAATATTCCCAGGTTTTCCCCTCTTAACTAGACATAAGACACCTACCGTTATGTTAAAGACCCAGTCCATAAATAAGAAAATATTAAAATGACTAACAATAAAGTATCGGTTATGTGCACGGAATATTTTAACAGCAGTCTAATGAATGGGTACGTTATGCCGACCAAGCGATCCATATCCTTCCTCATATACGCACGTTCCTAGTCGACCCAAAACATTGCGTGCCGCTGCCGATAACAAACAAAGCTGTAAAATACAAGTACCTAAGGTCTATAAAAAAGGTATACCATTATAAGCTGAAAACAAGAAAAAAAACGGTCAAGTGTGAGTCTAACTCGCGCACCAAGGGTTCCGTACCGCCGTACAATGGTGGGGATGGAGTGGAGTGAATACTTGGAATTTACACAGCAAAATGTTGTTTACAAAGTTATTGGTGCGGCTACTTTGACACTCCATGTACATAACCAGGTGCATTAATAAGTTTGAATGTGGTATTGAAAGAATTGTTATATGGGAGCCTTAAATATTCATTTTATTCTGTTTTTTAGTATTTTTTGTTATAGCGGCAACAGAAGTACATCATCTGTGAAAATTTCATCTGTCTTACTATCACAGTTCATGATACAGCCTAGTGACAGATGGACATAAGAAAATAACCAACGTAGCACACACAATTTTTTAACGAAACTTTAATGTTATTAATTGTTTGTAAAGTATTGACAAAACTGAGTTTTGTGAGGCCGCGTCCACACTAAACTGTACACTTGCATGCGATTTTTATTTATTTTTTAAGATTTATCTAAATAGTGCTATTCACAGTGACGATGCATGCAATATCGCTGGACGATTCGAGTTATGATAGTATTGTTATTCATTTTAATAATTAATGTAGTTAATTTATTCATATCAGATTCATAATAATTAATAATTTAACAAAAATATGATACTATATTTCTTTAAGTTGTGTATTATGTGTGGCTTTGATTGTCAGAAGACAGATTTGTGGCCACAAGCCGCCCAGTCACCACAACCGCTGAATCTGAATCTTCAAAGTCTACAACACTATTTAGATAAATAGACAGAAAACGAGAAAAACGCATGCAACTGTAAAATTCAGTGTGAACGCGGCCTTTGTCAAATAGCAAAGTGGCACATTTTTGTTGCAGCTCATTTTGGGATACACTTTTAGGTTTGCATGTCTCACAATTAATAATTTGTCATTTCGTCTAATTGAATCATCGGAATGTAAAATGCGTGAATGATAAATTGTTTCTTTTTTTACTTATCATATCACCCAATTATATCTCTTGCAATGTCATGAGACCATGATATGACTCGGTATGATGAGAATCAGAAACTAATATCTAGGCCACCAGCCAACCATAACCGAGGTTCCCACGTCTCACATTTCCTTGAAGGAAGTAAAAAAGACACGAATTTGCTATCGTCACGTCGTTGATGCGTGCGCGTATAATTGCGTCCCCTAATTGCTTTCTTTGTATAATTGCTTGGATACTTAACCTTGACGAGGGCTATATGTCGACTAATGCATGTTGCACTCGTTGCGGTAGAAGGCATTGCGCAAAGGAACCATCAAAATGCCGTTAGGCGGCAGAGCAATGCAACACGAGAGTGCATCGACTACACTACACACTAGATATGAGATGTTTTTTATTTAACCACATTGTTTTACCGCACATTTAACTACTGACGGCAATACACAGCCAGAGTTTAGTAGCGCACCCGCTCAATAATTCCACGAGAGCTCATCATTACAGTTTTTAGAATAACTCCGAGCTTAGTGATTTATTCGTGGGAGCGCAGTGCTCTATACGCGATCACTGATCATAATACTTTTTAAATAATTTTCTACGGCATTCACGCCGCATTTTGCTCCATTAAACGTGTAAAAGTATCTAAGAGTAGCATTGTGCAGAGGAAATTCCCACCGTGCGTTTTATAGTTCAGCGTTTATAGTTTCTTATTAACTTTTAATTATAGGTATATTTGATCGTAACTTAATTATTTAATTTAAGTACTTACTGACTTTTCAGGTGGGGTACATATAGATAGAGGTTTTAATTAAATATGCTGATTTGAGGTTGGTCACTAGTATTCTATTGACAATTAATATATCAATCAATCAGTCAATACATCAAACAATTGACGTCGATTGTGGCTCACCACGTCAACAAACGTGAGAAATGCCTATGCGTATTCTTCGACTAACAAATGGCTTTCGATACAGTTTGCATCCCCATCCTATTTGCGCGCTTAGAAAACATGGGTGTGGTCGCCTCCCCATTAAGCTGGTTTACGGACTTCCTAACTAACCTCATATAACCTCTAACCTTATTCAACGCCGTCCGCGTTAAAAAGCTCTTGAGTAAGAATGCCCCGTACCCTTATGGTGCGCCACAAGGTAGCACGTTCGGGCAAACTCTATTCCTCGCATGTATAAATGATCCCTGCAAACTGAACCTAGCTGGAACACTGGCTTCACAAAAGTAACTTGCTGGCTTGAGGACAGTTTATTATCGCCGAACATGATGAAAACGAAATACCTCTGCTTTAGCAAAGTCCATACGTACCTTTCCAACATAAGATTGGCGGAAGGTATCTTGTGAAGCTGTGAAAATTTGTCGAGAGTGTCTAATTTAAAATACTTTGGGGTGGTCTTGGATGATAAATTTCAGTGGGGACCGAACATGCAGCTACAGGCAAAAGAATACGACAGCTAATACTTGTGTTCTAAAACCTACGTCAACATATATGCAAACAAAAACCTCCTACTACAGACCTTTAGTGAATTATGCCATTGCTTAGTTGAACTGCATCTGTGCTTGGGGAGGTGCTCCCATAACTATTTTACTAGAGGCCGAGTGCGCCCAGCGCGCCCTTTTGAAAGTACTCCTGTTTGCTCCTTGGAGATACCCCACCATACTTGTCTATAAAGATACCAATGTGCTCACTATCTGACAAACATTCCTTCTCAAATTCATTAGAAGGTACCATACGTACCTTAGGACGTATTACAGTCCCGCAGTGACCCGATAGTACCAAAAGTTTGTTTCGATTTCCTTGTAGCATTCACCAGAAGTGCGTTTGCGCGTAGGCACAGTGACTATGTCGGGCCTCTCATAGACAACAATATACATAATAATCTGAAAATTAAGATTGATACTAACGTTACCGTTAAATCCATAGTCAACAACTGGCCGAGATCCCTTGGCTATGAGTCTATTATGGAAGAGAAAGATAGTGTTCTTTTAAGCGATTTAAAATCTATTAAGTGATGAGCTGTCTCTGATGGCGCTACGAATTTTGTTCCAGAGCATGACAGCTCGTAGTCTGAATCCAGTTTCATATGCGGCTGTGTTGTGTTGTGGAGTTATATAGAGCAATAATTCGATTCTGTTTCCCTATATACAGTATTTTTACTAGTTAGGGAGACAGGGATCCAAATGTATGATGAAAAGTATTTTTTGGAACTAATAATTTTATCTTATCTTTACATTTACCCACTGCTGGGTACAGGCCTCTTCTTTACCACGCCATCCTGAGCCACCCGCATCTATTGCCTACTAGCTGAGGTGATGAAGTAGTCCGTCCATCTGGCTGGTGGTGTCTTGCGGTTCTGACTCGGTATGAAACATCAAAATAATTTTATAACTGTCCAGTGATGTTGGCGACTTTATTTTCTCGAGCGAAACAGCCTGAAGGAAATTAATCTTAATTTCGTCGCTGAGCAGCATCGCTACCGTATCTAATTGACAAAAGTTCCACCTCGCAGCTATACGTTTACCTTTCTGAGGTATAATGTAGAGCAATTCATTTGTCTGCTTGGCTATTAGACGCACTGAGAGAGACTTGCGGTGTAACGGAAAGAGGTCCGTGCCAGCACGCGGTTTGTAAAAAGCGATCGATATTTCACGGCACTTGTCAATCAGATCGATGCGCCCGAGTCAATCACTCACGCCACGACACGATATCAATCGACCCCGTTATACCAGCGCATGATTTCACTATACCACGTCCGCCCGACCGCCCCTTCAAGGCAATGGACAGTAGAATGTATTCCTAAACATACAATGATGAAACTGACTTTACACACCATTTGCTCTGATGGCATCACCCTGGACCGAATAAAACTGATTAGGTACAGTTTTTTTATCAGACTTTAAAGTAAATAGCTATAGAGTTCACTGCTTATTGCGTATTTGAAGTGCAGTTTCGTTGATTAGGAATAACTTTCTTAATTGTAATTATATGCTGCATCAACTTGCACAGAAATTGACACAACAACTACGTAAGTATTTATAGCTATCGTTTATGTTATGATCACGTTTTCAACTAACCTACCAGCAGATAATATGCACCGACTATTTGTCCACTACAAATCCTAACAACCAAACATAGACATCGGGCGAACCACAAGTCAGTTTGGATGACTTCATATTCCAAGTGATAAGGAGGAAACCCACTGCCGCTCCACGCCAATGATTCATGGGAAATTAAGAATACAGAATTTGTATTTACAAATATTACATAGTTATTGCATCGTGCAGTTTTCCGGCACTTTTGTAAAATCCTACACTTGCAGAAGATTGATTATAGGAGTCATTGTGAAAAAGCGGCCTTTCTCTTAATTTCTCTAAATAAACAATGGGCCATATGATATTGACTTATTGCAAGTGTGGCATGAATGATTGATTGGTTACGAGAAAAATCGTAACAAATTAATCACAGAAAAGTAGTTCATTGCAGGGTTACAGTCGACACCTGTGATTGGTTGGGTATTCAAAGACCTTAGTAAGTACAGCCTTGTAATTGGAGGATTGAGCACATTTTTTTTACGTGGAATTCACTAGGTTCATGGACAATTTTCGCGTTGAATTCGTTATTTACGTAAAGTGGTCATAAATGGGTATAACGAGGACTAGCGTTCGACCCGGCCCAAATGGACCCTTTACCTGAGCACGCTTAAAAATATCTGATCTGGTTAACACACACTTGTTTGACGGGTGTATGGCCCTACCTCTACCTACAGTCTTCACTTCACCACCCTACTCCACTGACCCATACTGACCTGTCGAAACGATACCTCCCATACGTGCCACAGTAATTATGATATCAGCTGCAATTGAAACTCTTCAATGCACTTCGCCGAATATACGCAACATTGTTAATATTATGTAATACTTTTAATTTCATAAAATAATTTAAACATTCTTGATAACGGCTATTCAATTGAATCCCGGCGCTTACGTAAAGGCCTAGCCGTCCAATGGGCAGTGCCCTGGGTCATAAAATAATTATAAAATACCTCATAATAAAGAACGGCATAGGCTCGTCACTATCATCATGGTAAGATAGTTCCGGTAGAATAAAAGACGCATCTTTTTGTAAACAGACCAACATTTTCACATCGCCACCGAATCCTATTTTTATACTGCCACATAATAACTATCATAGTAACCTCACCTCACTTTATCGTTCGTTTGTGGGATCAAATAATTTTACCACCAGTGATCTATCAGAAGCTATTAATTAGGGATACACCTAGTCCATGGTCCTAATACAGGTTTTTCGCTGCAATTGCAACACACTAAACGCTTGAGTGGCATACACGCACTGAATGCTATGGAATGGACACACAACAATGAATGGGCCGAGAACAATATAGTTCAACTCGATGTAAAGTCAACTTCGACCTCAACAATGGTGGTCGTAAATATCGTAACAATGTTTTAGATACTTACATGAGAGTTTAGGACTTAGGAGTTGATTTACAGAGTTGTACTTTCTGGTATTATTTTGGTATTATATATATGGCGTTAGCATCAGACAGGTCACTGGATAGTAGGATTATGGGCTATAAAGCCGCTCTAAGAAATTTCTTGTCCTAATTACAGTGTATCAAATGGAGGATATTTATAGTCTCTAATACTAAGAAGACACCAATCAAAGCAAGAAAAAAAATGAAAAGAGCGTATCACCGTAAACTCGTGCGCCGACAGGTAATAAAGACAAACCGGTCATCGGACATTGAACTTAGTCCATCTTATTTAATTCTATAGACGAATGTTACCTTATGATAACTCAAATAGATTTGTTATTCAATTACTCAGTGAACTTTTGCAATTATCTACAAAAAGTACATGTACAAGCCTTTTTAATTTCCCGAACTCATTTGCGAAAAAAAACGTTACGTTGAGGATCAAACAATGATCTTAGTAGGTAGGTAGGTAGTAGGTAATCCTACATAACAGTCCTACGTTTTCCCTTTTCACGTGTTGAAGATTTTATTGGAGTTAAAGCTTACCAGTTAAAGGTAACCAAATATCGCGAACTCGACCAGTTACACTTTTTGAAAATTGAAGAGTCCTTATTTAATGCGTGTCATAAGTATTATGATCCTACTGCATTGATGTGATTTAGGTATTATTCATTACATAGTATAGTGTTGTGTAGTTTTCCTTCATTTTCAAACATTGAAAACTATTTTGTAACAATGATCATAATCACCAACGGAACTTTACATAGTAGGAGCATTGTTGTATAGATTGTATTGTTGATATCATTAATCATTATAAAAAGTCCTTTATCGGTTCAATGGACTATTTAGATGGTATAATTAAGCAGTTATCGTGCAACGAGGGAAGTGCGCTTCACTGGTCTAGCTAAACGTTGTTTGCCTAATACACTTGTAAATAGGCTGTAGAGTAGAATGCTACAAAATAGTAAAGACAGCTTCATTGCTACACTTTCCAATGATGTTCCTTACCTACTCAATTAATTTTGGTCATATGCATACATAGCGAAGATGCAGTACAATCGTGGAGCACGATTCTCAGCAATCTCAGCATTCATGTAAATTACCTACCGCAAAAAAGCTTTTCGAATGTATTTATATTTTTTTAAATTCACGTGTTTGGTCAGTTCATCACAGTAATTATATCATTCGGCCTGAAGTAAACTTCAGGGTTTAAAGTTTATTCTATGTTTAATATAGTAAAGTTTGTAAATATGGCTTCACACATGGTGAGTGTGCTGTCACAATTACTCACAATGAGAAACATGTTCGGTTTCATAATAAAACGTACAGTTGCTCGAGGTACCATAAGTAAAGTTTGCGTAAATATTTCAATTTTGTCAATTAGCACGTACCGCACATGGTCGTGGCTTATTGACGCATCCTTCAAAGGCAGTTCTTGCGCCAGATATGGCTTACATTTTTACGGACTATGTAAGACCATTGGTCCATGGTATTCGTAAGCGACAGCATTTTTCTCCGTGATTTTCGTATGAGCGCAGTGATTTTGTCCTACTTGATCAAGATAATTGTTAGCTTAGTAATCGTATAGGTACATACCTACTACATGGATTCACGAAGATGAAGTACCTACCTATGGTGTTGTCCACAAACTTCTGGTACAATAGGCAATTTGCGCACGTTACCTCAATCTCTCGACCTGAAATAATCCTTGAACAGTGATAATCGGCTACCGAGCAGAGCATTGTTGCGGTTTTCACACCTAACACTACTTACCGTGACCTGTTGTAGCAGCTATAACCTTTGACAAAAATTGCTCGGAATCGATTCATCGCCGGTAGAACGGTGGCTTGTTGTCACACAGAGCGATTATTTACCCTTTACCGCGATCATCTCTAGAAAGTACTGCTTTCTCGTCGTGATGGCTACAATAATGGTGCTAGCTTCACGCCTATTTTGAACACACCACGCTCACTTCTTTCTTCGTCGTCAACTCGTCACGCCGAAGTTATTAAGTACAAAAAGAAACTTCTTTTGGTCGCTTACCAACTGTTCTTGCTAATGTAACGAGGAGTTTGAATCCGATGACAAAATTGGAATTGGCAACGCTTTCTTTATTTTAACTGAATGCTTAGAGCCGTCTAATAACTGCACCACTTAATAGATAGCCAAATAAACTGAAGTCAATAGAATAGTTTTTGTGGTTAAGTTGTAGTAATCTTCTTGCATTCGTTTACAGGAACAAAAAAATACTTTTTCTTTACTGTTTCGAGACTATTCCATTAATACAGTCAGAAATTCTTTGTGTTTTCCTCTAATTTCTTACATTATACAACTATATGTAATATGTATTTGTAGTAGTAATAGTTAAACATGAAGTATTTATTGTAATTATATAATATCTTATAAATTTAGCCCTTTAATGTCCCCACCGAGGGGCGATGCCTTTACCCCGATTCGAGTAAGATTGAGCCAACCTATGATACTATTTATTTTAATTATAAATTATCATGTGTAACCGTTGAACTTATTTAAACATTGTATCTAGTAGTAATAAATATAAATAAATAAATCACAACACCCCCACACAATAATTGAGCCCGTAAGGCTGGGCACCTCGACAGCTGAACTTAAGGACGAAATAAACGGCAGCCGGCAAAGGACTACAGCAGTGTAGTAAGTTTTTCCTATGACATTTGAACCTCCTTGGCAGGGAGGCATGTGTCGCCAGCAAGATGGCGGCAGCGTTGGCTGGACGCAGTTAGTCTGCGGCGACCGCAGACGCACGCGTCGATTCGAGATATATGTGAACACCTTTACACCCGAGAGAAAAAAACATAAATCATCCCCAGTGCGACATATGAGTCGCGCCATATACGGAGTTATTTAGTGATTCATTAAGGGTTACTTAGTGAACTATTTTCTATGTAAATTTAAATTCGTTATCGGATGAATGGTTCCTTAAATGACTTTGAGTACGGCAGAGACTAGTTATTACTTATGTTTACAGCAATAAAGTATTTTTGGACGCTCTCAGATAGACTCTTGATGCATCGACATCTCGATTGCATTCACAAAAGTAGCTTATAGTATTGTGTATATTTCTTCCTAGAGGTGTAATGGAATATCGCTTAACGAATGCAATCAGTGTACAGTGAGAATCGGAATTAGCTGTGTCAGTACCTTTAACGCTTGCGTTATTGAGTGATTCGAAGTAAGTTGACAAAAGTGGCCATAGCGTGTGGTTGGATCGGAGAAGCGACGTCAGGTCAGGTTTTTATATCGCATTCCTGCGAAATGTGTAGGGATCAGAGCCGATTTGGTGCGCGCTGAATAAATTATGAATAACTAAATAATGGAAGGTTCTTATGGAACGATACGGAGAAAGCTAATGTGTTGACTGCAAATATACAATTGCGTTTGTTTGGTACGATGTGGTGAGTTTGACATCACGGGTTTGAATATCATTCTAGTGAACTTTGTCTAAGACGCTAGCGGTCGGGCAGGCTTAAATTAATCGCAACCGCTTTTGTGGCCAGCGATCAACAAATTTTGTGTATCGGCAATACCAAATGACTAGAGTGATAACCGACGGTTGATCATAGAAAATATGCATACAAAAATTGTAGAACGGCGGGCCTGCATGGCATGTTTGATTGAAATTAGACCCTGTGTAATTAGGGATAAGAAGCTTTCGCTTGGGCAGAGTGTGTCACGCAAAGGACGCCATTTTTTTTTCAGACATGTGGGGTCTATAAATACGAGAGCGTGGGTGGGGGAGCCATTCAGTCTCCGCGTCAAACTACTGTGACACACGTCTTTCGGGAATTCTATACAGTTCGGTCTGCCGTTTTACGCGTCTGGAACTGGAAGAGTTGTGATTGCGTGTTACAGTGGATTTTCGTGAGAGTCTGAAGCGCCGAGATATACCTCGGTTCCTATCCTTTAAATCAACCTACCCCAAATTCCAAAACTATCCTTGGGTCGTTAGATAAGAACTTGTAGGTAATTGATCTGAGTCTGAGTCTGGGCTTGGAGCGACCCTAATTTCCTTTTTCCTTCACCATAGGGTTCCTGGATTGGCTCTTAGGATATTCGCGGGCTAATCCTCTCCTCATTTCCTTCGTGTAGCGAGTTTTGAAATTCCCAAACACACAGTCGTTAAACATACAAACACATTCAAATCATACTCAACCATTTTCGAGTGGTGTCGATGATGGACGTGGTATAACACTAGGATTTTAGACTAGGCTAGACAGGAGTTTAGTTGCGGCTAAACCTAGGTTGTCAGGGCATAGGGAGACTGTTTGATCGATGAGGTTCCGCGGATGGAAATAACTAATTCAGAACAAAATATAAACGTTGTCAACACAGATAACCTATCCTGTTGATATTTTTGACATTTGAGTGTTGTCGGGGACGCGCGAAGAGATCAAATTACAGTCTAAAGTTCATTGTTTAGGAACGGTTAGATTGTTTTGCTTTGCCTTGGATCGGTTTGGATTCAAGTTGCATCTTTAAATTAAATGTAAATTTCGCTGGAGTCTAACGTGTAGGCTGTGTCTAGTATTTATTTGGTGGGCCCAGTCGAGGAAGTGCTGAGGTTAGCTAGATGCATAATTCGGTATTTCCCGAAGTATGTACCTCGCTGTGGAGTGGGTTAGATCTCCAAAAGCGCTAATGAAAACGTTTCGATAACATCCAGCTCAAATTGCGCAGAGTTGAAGGTTTCAAAACGTTACGGACCTTTTGAGGAAACCGCTAGTTCAAACCCATTTCGGAAAATCAAATCGCAATTGTGTAAACCCGGTCTATTTGGATCGTTATTGCCGTGAACTAATTATATAATTGGAACCCCCACAAGCCGCTACTAGCGAGCACATGAAATATCATTGAGTACTCACGTCGTAACACTACGACGGATATCTATACGATATCCCAAACAAATATTATAAATTGTGGTCGACCACACGAAAAAAAGTTCCAAGCGCCCATATATACAAAAAAATAAATGGTACCATCACACAAAATATAACAAAGATCGATCTGGCGCAAAACACCGCTAACTGATGCGAAACACCGGCTTGCGGGCATACATGCTTTCTCTGTTTAACTTGAAACTCTAACTTCCTGAACCAATCTTCCGTTCGACTATTGTACGCCTAACGAACTTCTCATCAAACGAGAAATTCAGACTTATCATTCTTAACTTACAAATTTTACAGCTGAATCGGGACATCTCTTTTTGGGGTAGATAGAATAGACGATCATAGCTTCTGACAACGGTAGCTCGACCTTAGCTATTTATGCCGTTACAGAGGGATAGAGTGATTACAGAGCTTCTCGAGTTGTAAATACTTGCCCTACCTTTGGGACTTATCATCTGAATCATACTCTACTCAGGAAAAAAATGCATGGGATATTTCATATATGCCATGCGCCCATGCCATCGAGGGATATTTCATATGCGCCATTTTATATTTTAGATGCCATGACGTCGTTGTAGCAAATTAACGGAGCCTAGATACGTCGTCTTGCGCAACGTTTGTTCAAACACTGATGGCTAGAAGCTTGCTGGATGTCGTGTAGCTGGACTCGCATCTCCGAGGTGACCTTTGCTGGAAGCCGTTGCTGGCAGCCGAGTATTTCGCCCTTTAGAATTCACCTTCAGCTTACTTTTAGAGGGATAGAATTCAAATATTAAAAATAGGTTGTCACCGATCTATACAGGACTAACAGAGCAACATAACTATATATTTTTTTACCTATTAAATAAATAAAAAAGTGGCCAAGTGCGAGTCGGACTCGCCCATGAAGGGTTCCGGTGTAGCAAGTAATTATGTGACTGGATGTTTGTGTTGTAACTTTGTTTATCATAGAGTTTGTATGAAGACAAAGTTATCTTTGCGGTTTTTAATAAATGTTTTTTTATCTTAAAAACTACTTATTTTATTTTGTTCAAACCTGATTTCGTTGAAAGTGTGTATCAAGATACTCAGCATATATTTTTGTAGATTTTCAATTTCTTACTTTAAAAGTTAGAGGACACACACACACACACCCTCACCCACATACACATTTTTCCACTTTGGAAGGGTTTCACGATTTACTTTAAGGAAAATAATTTCAGGAACGTCAATGTCATTTTTAATAAACCATACACATCTATATACCAAGTTTCAACTGTGTAGTCCTTAATAGTTTCTGCATAAAGTTGCTGTAACATACGGACGGACGGACGGACGGGCAGACAGACTTGACGAAACTATAAGGGTTCCTTGTTTCTCTACGGAACCCTAATAAGTACATTATTTCAAATCCGGTGCGAAATTTTAAAAAACGTGTATTTTTTTAATCTTCGGAAGACTTTTCTATCGAGCAAAAACAATCAAATTCCATTTATATGTCCACGAATCCCTACTCACACTCAAGATTAAAAAGCTAGTATAAAGAAACAACTGCTTTAATACTCATATTTTCCGTAACTTGGGATTAAAAAAGGCTGCTTTGATATGGCCTAAAACGGCGCTTTAAGTCTAAAATTTGGCTGACTTGTTTCCTTGCTAAGCAGATAACTTTCGAACCACTGAATTGATTTTAATCAACCAGGGCTAAGAACCATCGCAGAGAAGTTCACTACATTTACAAAAAGCCGCATCAAAATCCATCTTTTCGTAGGATGCCACGGACATATACAGACAGGCAGACAGAGAAACGCTTCAAACTTATAACACATCTCTTTTTTCATCGCGGGTTAAAACCTAAGTTTGACGACCATAACCCACGTGACCTGTTCCAGGGTTACGCATTGTCCGCCGCCCACTAAATCCGCTGTGGATTACGCATGTATATGGCTTCTTTTGCCTTCGACGCCACATGCGTCAACGTTATTGTTCAAAGAAATAATAAGCATACTTTCATTTCTAATCAACTAATACACGGGTAGGATTCTCAAGAATCGATATTAACGGGATATCTCGTCCGTGCAAAGGTCCCCGGTACTCCAGGCGGAATGACCCGCAGTGTGAGAGGGACGGATTCGGGGAAAAATGACAAAAAGTAGGTTTTTATTAAATTAACTAAAATAGCTATGAAAATTTCTATAATAGGCAATTTAGGTATTGTCCAAACCCATCTAAATAAATATTTTTGAATTCTTCGCGTTATTCCAATTTGTCAGAAAATAAAAAAGTGTAAATTTAGACCTCATTTCAATAATTATTTGTATCGAGCGAAATACCTCCAATCGCGTTTCTGTTATAACAAAATCTAGAAAAAGGTCCCAAAATTGTTATATTAATACATTTAACTTGGAACTTCTATTGAACAGCAGAGAAATAACTTCAAAAAGTGTCGATTTCGTCGATATACCACCTTAACCAAAACCAAACACCGCTGCACCGAGCATTATTAATGAAATGATACAAAACAAATTGTTTTTGACGCTTTCGCTGATTTTGTTTTAATGACACCAAGAAACTTTATATTGTGGTTGTCACACTCTCACCGCAAACTTATTTGTAGTAATATTGTGGGCTTTATCGTCATCATTATAGGCGAGAGATCTGACACCCGGCTGACCACGACAAAACACAATAACAATGCCATTTTGACATCATTGCCTTTTTGATGTGGTTTCTCCAGTTGATATGCATCAACGAACTTTATTACTATAATGGCATACCTCTAATACTCGTGGTCTCAAATTGTATTTGCAAACGTACCGATCCATAAAAATAATATGTATGTACAAACAGTAAATCGTGTTTGACAATTGTTATTCTCCTTTACTAGCCGGTAAGTATTCCTACCGTGAAGATATTCTGTTGTATTATTGTAAGTGACTAATTAACGTGGCATTCAAAAAACATTTATAGAGAACGAGTATGTTCCACTGGTAATAGTAACGACCGACTCTAATTCAATATGTGGTGTGTACTAAAGACATATAGCCAACGATTTCACACTATATGTGTAACAAGATATGTATAGAGAGTAAACATACTTATTTATGAAGTAGGAAGATGATCATGTAAATTTGAGACAATAGCTACTTCAGCATGTGACCCTGGGATCATGGGAGCAAGTAGTAACATTAGCATAAAATAGGAAGGTATAAGATGAATGGATTCGTGTGAACTGACTTGACCTCTAATTAGTTTTTCCCCAATGATTAAACATCTATTCTTCTATTACAAATTGGTTTTTGTTTGGTCTAAAGTTTTATGGCTAGATTTCATTTAGATTAGGGACAGAATGTTATTGTGTTTTACTAGGAATTAGCTCAAGATTCACGTAAGCTGGCTGCACGTCGCAACAGGAAGTATTAGTACGTCGTATGATGGTGTGCCATTACCGCATGTTAGAGGAAATGATAAAGTCTCAAGTTGTACAATAATATAATTTCCACTTGTAATGACAATATTTTAGGATAATTGTTTAGTTATATAAATACTTTTACAATGCATATGTAACCCATATTAACAGATGTTCTTAAGTATCTAGTTTATTTAAAATCTTCGGGTTAAGTACAGATACTTAAATTGTACAAGAAAAACGTGTTTTATCGTGTACATTAAACATGACAAATGCAATCATAGTGATGATGATGTGTTGTGACGTCACAGTTTGCGTTTAATGATATCAAATTATATTTTAACGCTCTGCCGCACATAGCCTCGGTCAGTACTCTATACATATTTTGTTACCACTTTGTGTCATTCATTCTGTTTTATTCGACGACGACGCCGTGAATTCATTATCAATATTTTCGTATCGTTATTATAATTCAATGGGCGTCTTGATTTTCTGATTTATTTTTTACAACAACAACTATGCATATTACTTGCATTGCATTTAACGGGTACTGCGTTCACGTATCTATAGAGATAAACCACTTTACTCATAGACGTCACAAAAAGATAATTATTTTATAACACGCTAACCTGTCAGGTTTTACGATAAAAGACACAACACAACACATTGGATGTCAACATTCTGCCTTTCATTGTATGCAAGTCTTGTCTTCTGGTACATAAGTACCTACTCGTATCGTAAAACTTCGTACACATGTACGAACTAACTAAATTGGGTTACACACAACTAAATACTGTATAAACACAACAATAAAATTGAGTAAGTCCAAACTGACCTCAGTCAAATATTGACAAATTATGTCGCGCTCAGCTGCCTTAAAATCAATGAATCCAAATGTAGAGCCTAAAAGTACTTATATGCATAAAGATAATTTTCGTTTGCCAACTCTGTGCCTGCCAAAGTTAGTAGGTAAGCTTGGTAATATACAAGTATGACACAAATTCATCGCCTACCTACTTAAGAGTAACTTGGCTGTGACTAGGATGAATGAAGACATTCAAGAGCAAACACTCAATGTTACAAAACTGGCGAGTTATTTGGAAATAATCAAGTACCGCTGCAAGAGCTCTTATGTTATATATTAAAGCATTCTCATATATAGCATTACATGAGCTCATCAAATAATGTCTCCAAAAGCAGATTAAAATCTCACTCGTCCTTTATGATACTGATTCAGCATTTCAGGGAGCCCAGTTGAGTGTCAGCCTACTGACGTACATTCTACTCAATTATTATCCCGTCCAATCATGTGACTGTTGGTATGCCGAGTGGTCTTTGTATTCCTCACCTCTTCGCCGCCGTTCGGTTACCGACCTGATATGATATCATCAAATACAGCCAGCAGTCGGAGTTACTAAAACCTCCTTCTAATGATCCTTTGACGACCCGAATGGCCGAGTCGGCAATGACCTTGCCTATGAAGCCAAGGGTCCCGGGTTCGAGTCCCGGTGGGGGCAAATATTTGTTTGATGAGAACGGATGTTTGTACCCTAGTCATGGTTGTTTATCTAAGTACAATATTTATCTATATAAGTATGTGTATCGTTCTCTAGTACCCAAGATGCAGGGAATCCTAGTTTGGGGCTAGATCAATGTGTGTAAATAGTGTCCAAGGTATTATTATTATTATTATCAATGCCTCTTTTCGTCTTCTATTACAGATGCCCCACCAATGAGACTAAAACACGATGCGCGGCGAGGCAGCATATCGCGGTCTATCGCAACATGTGGAGCTGGACCGAGTGGCTGACCCCCAGGACAGGTTCACACTGCAGGAGCTCATCGGAGAAGGCACGTATGGAGAGGTCTACTGCGCAAGGGACAAAAAGACCGGCAGACGGGTGGCTGTCAAGGTGAGACAAAATCTTATCAGGGAAACAGGGAGGACTGGTTTCCAAACCCTATGGTATCTTTTCTAAAATAGTCAAGAGAATTTATCAATCACAACACAATTATTTCACACGAGCTATCTTTTTTTGCGACTTTGTTTACGCGATGTTGCGATTGGTAAATTTTTCAAGTGTTTGAAATTCTTAGATGTCACAACAAGCAATGGATTGGTTATAGTTGTCAATGATAAATTGGTTAATTTATTGCGCGGAATAGAATGGACAAGAGTAAATGCATGAAAAAGATATCAAAGCTGTACTTATGTGATATAAATATTAATATAGATGCACTGTGCAGTCTGACCTAGGGCAGATAGTTGCAAAGAGAAATCGATTGTTGGTTTTAGATTGCCGCGGTGGCGTGTTGTGGGGTAATAATGGAACAGAGAAAGTACATCGCTTGCACTTGATGGTCTTTAACGAACCTTTTTGTACCTTAGGCTTTTACTTAAAAGCGTTGCTATGTTGAAACACATGCATGGTAATACGTACACTCTACAATACATAAAACACACCAAGAAGGTATTGTTTATTTTTATTTTAGGTGTCCTAATTAGGCTGTAGAAGTGATTGATGTGAAAATTAAATAAGCATTGTTTACCGTCCTTCCACGAGTATAAAAACTAAATTATGAGCTAATAAGTAAACCTTCTTTCCTAATAATGGATTATTTAACAGTGAATTAATACGGGGTAATAAATGAAGATGTCTATTTGAAATACACCAAACCTTCCTCGTAATGTTCCTAAGAAGTCTGAAACCGTCGCTGATTCTTGCTTAAGCTTTATAATGTAGACAATAGTTATTCCAGCACAAAAGCAGCCAGAATAAGTGAGTAACCTGTTTATCACTATGCTTAGTACAATATATTAAAAAGAGTACCTACTTAACTGACACTTTGTCTTGATATATCGCAATTACCATTTAAAATGTGTGTGTTCATGATCTGCTAATAATAATATTGCAAGAATCAAGGTCATAATAATGTTACGACATGAGAGAATTTGTAGCAATACTCAATTCAATATTTGCCAGCAATATGGTAATGAAGTCTTGAGTAACAAAGCATTGTAGTGAAAGATAAACTTGACCTGCTAGAACATAATGATAAGCAAGAATAGACGGTAGGTATAGTCTTGTATTTTTTTGTTTTTCAATTAGCATACTGCTAATAATTGATTGCTGGACGATATCTCAAAACTAGAATTTGTGTCAAGGCCACACACACAACAATGGAATCTAAAAGCTCGTTGGCCTCCCGCTGATGTCATTCGATCATAACATGCTATACCTTTTGTATTACGAAAATAATGTAATACTTTGTTTCGTGAATGATGAATTTTGATAAAGATGGTTTAGTAAAATAAAAAACTGTGACACAACAATGATAGGTACTCGTATATTGGTACAATCTTTGAATTATTTCTACACGTAACAATGTTATCCCTTATTTCAGATATTAGAGAACATTACGGAGAACATTGAAGAAATTGAAGAGGAATTCCTTGTATTCCGCGATCTCTCCAGTCATCCAAACATACCTGAGTTCTTCGGCTTATTCTTGAAGCGTGGATTGTCAGCTGATGACGATCAGATATGGTTTGTCATGGAGGTGAGAAAACACGTCGATATTTTTTCTAATTTAAGTTAGCCCAGTACGTTGAAGTGAAAAGCTGCTAACAAGACATAAAGCGCCAAAGTACCTATTCTCAAAATACATCTAAGAACCGTTTTTATTTCAGCTATGTACCGGCGGCTCGGTAACAGATCTTTGCGCAGGCATGAGAGCTCGAGGGGTCAGACTAACCGAGCCCCAACTAGCATACGTGCTAAGAGGAACCACACGTGCGCTGACGCATCTACACGCCCATCGGTGTATGCATCGAGATGTCAAAGGTCACAATATTCTCCTGACTGAAGACGGGGAGGTGAAGCTTGTCGATTTTGGCGTGTCCTCGCATCTTGCAGCGACAGCTGCTAGACGAAACACGTCGGTTGGAACTCCGTATTGGATGGCTCCTGAAGTAAGCAAAATACAAATCGATTCAACTTTTGTATCATAATGTTATAAGATATCAACCTCATAATCAAATAAAAACAATTTTCACAGGTAATAGCGTGCGAACAACAGCTCGACGAGTCTTACGATTGTCGTTGCGACGTTTGGTCAGTGGGAATCACAGCGATAGAGCTGGCGGATGGAGAGCCACCTCTATCTGGACTGCATCCAATGAGGGCCCTGTTCCAAATACCAAGGAACCCACCACCAACATTGGCTCATCCAGAGCTGGCCTCGCCGCAGCTTGCTGACTTTATAGCGGAGTGTTTAGTCAAAGACATGAATCAGAGACCTTTTGCAAGGGAGCTCCTGGAGCATCCGTTGTTGTTGGCTGTCAATCATTTTGAGGAAAAGGTTGGTTGGAAATACATGTCCTCTTATTGTAAATTAATTATAGACAAGATGGTTTTAATTATTTCTTATGGCTCTCGACAAACAGGTTCTCACTTAGTTCGCGAGTCATAATTAATCAATATAATCCAATGAAGAACCATGTTATGTAACAATAAAATGTAATTAATTGTATGGTAATCTTGAGCTCAATAAACCATTTTGATTTTCAAAAAATAATAATCATGCATTTATATCCCAGATCCGTAAAGAACTCCAAACCGAGATCAAGCGTCAAAGAGCCGAAGGTCGAAACTGCCGTGCAGCAGAAGCGACGACAAAACGAGGCAAACTAAAGTCGCACAGAAAGGCCCTTCCCGAGATCATGTACACCGATGACCTCGCTACACTAGAAGTACTTACTGAGGAGTCCATTGTTGAGCAGCTGCAGAAAAGATACAACCAGAACCAAATCTACACGTACATCGGCGACATACTTGTTGCAGTCAACCCGTTCACTGATATAGGGATCTACACAACAAAGGTATTGTACACAATCATACAAGTGTACAACATAGCTTCTTTTCCGAGCGGAGTTTCCTTACTTATGGTTTACAGTTTAAGGTTACTTTTTGACTGATTTAGGTACAAATGAAATCCACATCACCAGCAGTCCTAAGTAATTAGAAGTAAATCTCAATGCAAGTGGAACATTCCTTGACATCTTCAGTTCTAAATAATTTTATAAATTATTTAATTAGTAATCATTTCTATGGCTAATTAGCATGAACAAACTAAATACGCTATCGTCCAGCGTTGACCGGCATTTATCTTACAACATTCCAGACCCAACATATCTACCAAAGCAGATGTCGCTCCGACAACCCGCCTCACATATACGCCGTGGCGGATGCTGCTCATCAGGCCCTGCTGCATCAGAAGCAGCACCAGGCAATCGTCATTTCCGGCGAGAGTGGAGCCGGCAAGACTGAGTCTGCCAACTTGTTGCTAAAGCAGCTGGTATTTTTGTCCAAGGCAAGTTTTTTGGAGCTAATGATGAAATTCGCAAGTTATTTCAAGTATTTCAAAAATCAGGTAACAAGAAACAGTTCAATTATAGTATTTGAAATATCAATATAACAATATTTAAACTAACAACAAATGTCATGTTTAAATAAGAATGACTTTCTATTTGTTTCGGAAATTTGAAGCAACGGAAAATGGCCTATCACTTAAATAATTTTACTAACTTATATTACAGACCCAAAACCGCAATCTAGAAGAAAGGATACTGCAGGTGAACCCTATAATGGAAGCATTCGGAAACGCCCGCACTGGTATCAACGCGAATAGTTCGCGATTCGGAAAGTACTTAGAGCTGTCCATGATGAGAGTCGGCCGGATATCCGGAGCTCGCATATCCGTGTACCTTCTAGAACAGTCTAGAGTGGTGCATCAGGCACTGTAAGTAACTGTATGGGGTTAATCTGGGTCAACACAAACCTTGCTGTTAATGATTTTGTAATAATTTTTTCCTGCTTATTAATTATGATATAATGATATTATAAAATTTGTATTAGTTAAGCACAAGCAATTTTTAAAAGAGATCTAAAAATCAATCTGTGGGAGTTTCTACCACCTACTTCTCCCACAATGATCCAATGTAGAGAAGTGGCAAAAAATGACGATTGCTAAGTATATGTAAATATCTACAGTAATAAAGACATTTGATTGATTGATGATAACATCATACTATAATTACACTAGCTAGCTTCTATATAAAGCTACATAACATTTTTCTTCAAGTGTGTTTGAGATCTATTTTATTGTAATAGTTTTTAGATTTCTAAGAATAATCTTCCTTTTTGTTCCTTCTGGTGCTGATTTTCTACTTCCTTTGCTGCTATTTTACTTCTTCTTCTCCTTTTGCTCACTAATGGCATCGAAAGACAGCTCTTTTTACAAAGGATCAATATTACTCATTTATTTTTCCAGAGGAGAAAGCAATTTCCACGTGTTTTACTATCTCTATGATGGACTGGAGAGCGAGGGTCGCTGGAGAAAGTTCTACTTAAACGAGCAGTTAAAGTCCAGGCACCGATATCTACAGCCACTATCTGTGACACATCGGGAGCATAACGTCCATCGCTGGAGGCAATTGAATCAGGCTTTCAAGGTACTTACAGAATGTCATTTTCCACTTACATGACCTGGTTTGGATTACCTTTCTCTCTGTATACCATTGTTGGCCTGCTGCCTGAAACGGTGAAAAGCAGTCCTTTTGTCATGCCGTTGACCTGCTTTGTAAGCCGATGGCCCATGACTTGCTCCAAATTGGACGCTAGGTATTAGATCGGTGTTTAACAATCGCACCTAGATAAAGAAGCAACGCTACATTTAGGGCACATCCTCACATACTTTGTATATGTTTTCCAGGTAGTCGGGTTCCAAGAAGAAGAGGTACAAATAATCTACAAGATGCTAGCTGCGATTCTACATCTGGGTGATATAGAGTTTGGCGAGACGGCCGAAGACAACACGGATCGGGCGACGATTATTGACACGGCGCCGCTACACCGAGGTAATTACAATTATGTAAACATTGTTCCGAGCGGTAATTTTCAAATAGAAAATCGTCGCAATGCATCTTTTTCGATTAAAGACGGTACAAGACTTGCTGAACAAAAAGCTAGAGTTTGACAGCTGTCAGTGAAACTGCTTTGAAACAGCCAAGCTATGTTACCCTCCTACAACTTCCAGCCTCCTGCCTCCTCGGCGTAGAAACCGCCGACCTGCGCGAATGCCTCACCAGTAGCTCCGTTGTGGCACGAGGCGAGACCATAGCCCGCCACAGCTCGCCGACCGAAGCAGCCGTGGCGAGAGACGCCACAGCTAGGGGACTGTACGCGCGCGCCTTCGACAGAATTGTGGAACGGATAAATGCCCTGTTGTGCCAGAATCGACCGCAGAAGTAATTTAATCACTCTTATTCCACAAAATAGTGACTTTCAGATCGATTCAAACTATATGTAGAATAAAAAGATAAAAAGTAGAACCTCTAACAGAGTCTAGAAGTTCTAACATTCCGAAACGTTTATTTAACTATTTAACCCACTACATTTATCTTGTACGGGTACCCTCTCTTGGTAAGGTATGTTTAATCTGCAACATTAGCCAAACATTCTAAAAATTCCATGATTTTTACAGTATCGAGCAGCTCTCCATCGGTTTACTAGACATCTTTGGATTCGAGAACTTCACGCGGAACTCCTTCGAGCAATTGTGCATCAACATTGCCAACGAACAGATCCAGTATTACTTCAACCAGCATATCTTCACCTGGGAACAGCAAGAGTACATGGCTGAAGGCGTCCCAGTCGACCTGGTCGAATTTTCAGATAACCGACCTGTGTTGGACATGCTGCTGTCAAGGCCGATGGGGTTATTGGCGCTTCTAGACGAGGAAAGCCGATTTCCCAGGGCCAATGACAGAAGTCTTATAGGTAAGAAGTATTGCAGTCATATGATCAAGTTATGGTGAGCTATGACTAGATTAAGGATTTTTTTTTCGTTTCCAGAAAAATTCCACAACAACATCAAGAGCAAATATTATGTGCGTCCGAAATCAGATGCAATCTGCTTTGCTGTACATCACTTTGCTGGTCGCGTGGTTTACCAGGCCGAGAACTTCCTGGAGAAGAATCGTAATTTCTTGCCACCTGAAGTGGTACAGTTGATGAGGCAGAGCCAGTATGAGACGATACGGTTCTTATTTCAATGCCCGATCACGAAAACGGGTAATTTATACTCGCCGTTGCAAGGGGACATAGATGCCAGGTGTTTGGAAAGTCCAACATCGAGTGATAGAACCAGGGTATGTTTTATGGTCACCATAATTAAATCATCCTACCTGTTCTACCATATCTATTTAGCTCTCGAAACTTTATTGTTCGTTTTTCTGAAAGAATTTTTGGTTCATGATCATTCATAAGTTTTGAGGTGAAATTCATGTAATTCATATGTCATCTGCAGGATCGATTCAATAGCCGAGGTTTGGCATCTCAGTCTCGAGCCCAGCAGACTGTCTCCACGTACTTCAGGTTTTCTCTGATGGAGCTCCTGCAAAAGATGGTCAGTGGCACGCCACAGTTCGTGAGGTGCCTGAAACCCAACGATTCGCGGTCTCCAAAACACTTCGATTCCGCGAAGATCCTGAAGCAACTAAGATATACTGGAGTGCTCGAAACCATCAGGATTAGACAAACCGGATTCTCACATCGACTTACGTTTGACGAGTTCTTCAAAAGGTAAATAACTTAACTAAAGAATTCTCATTAAATCTAAACTTAACCTTAGAAGATTTACTCTTCATGAGATTCATAGCAAGATGGTTCAGGTTTTCTTGCGTCATACAAAAACTTAAATCCGTTTATAGCAGCTGCTTACCTTTCAATTGATCTGTGAGTTATTGTTATGTCACCTCTGAATTTAAATATAGATAGATGTTCAGTTTATCTGATGACCTAAATACAATCTAAAGTGTGTCAATTATCTCTAAAGGTATGGCTTCTTGGCATTTTGTTATGATGAGGAGGTGAAGCCGAACCGGGACACATGCCGCATTCTACTACTAAGACTTAAAATGGACGGTTGGGCACTTGGAAAGTCCAAAGTATTTCTAAAATACTATCACGTAGAAGTACTCGCAAGGATTTATGAAGAACAGGTAAGTTCGAAACATTGCATTAGCCAACTCAGTATCAATAATGTCCATTTAACGTAACAGTATTGCCAATTTGTAATCCTTTGACAGATAAGGAAAGTCATCCTTGTCCAAGCATGTGTTCGGGGATGGTTGGCTCGTAGATACTTTGTACGGCTGAAGGTCCAAATGGCAATATCCGCGCTCACACTACAACGGCACGTCAGAGGCTGGTTGACCAGGAAGCGCCTTCAGGAGAGACAACGTGAACTTGCGAGAGAATTTCAGAGGGCTCAAATGGAACAGGATGAGAGGAGACATAATAAATCTGGTAATATCCAAATCACATACGGGGTGGCAGGGGCACAGTCAAGCCTACTTTTATTAAATAATCCATTTTGCATGTCATTGTGATAGGTGTGATGCTATGTTTTTTTTGTTCTTTTATATCCAAATCCAAGTATCTGTCCCTAACAAAGGTATCACGTGATCTCTCTGATATAAATCATACTGATGCAAAAAGTTTTTACAGGAGCTCCAAACAAAAACAAGG
Organism: Argyresthia goedartella; assembly: GCA_949825045.1. NCBI lineage: Eukaryota > Metazoa > Arthropoda > Insecta > Lepidoptera > Argyresthiidae > Argyresthia > Argyresthia goedartella. Next base: position 23,933,004 of record OX463810.1, read on the forward strand.
CCATGATGAAGGCAAAGTTATTAAGAAGAATGACGTCACAGAATAGTGATTCTAATGAAGCCTACTCAGGCGATAAGGAAAACGTTGATACCAATAAGGCAGCCGTCGTTATTCAGAGTCGTAAGTTAATTCAATTTTTTTTGATTAGATTAGTTAGATTGTAAAAGGACAATCTTTTAAAATCAAACTAAAGTGCCGAAGAATGCAAAAAACAAAAATTGCACTCCGTCTTGTACCTAGCTGATATTTACCTTTTTTTAATGAAACATGGTATCTCGCATTTTCGTATACGTGTACGGGGCACAGTTGTGCCAAGCGGGACCCTATTGCTAAGCCTCCAATGTCCATCTCTCCGTCCGTCCGCCCGTCAGTACATGAAACCGTAATAGGTAGAAACGTAAGAGAGTAGAAATTTTCACAGAATGTGTATTTCTGTTGCCGCTACAGTAACAAATACACGAGATTTTATAAATTAAAGGGGAAACCCATACAAGAGACTTGTTTTAAATTCCTGCCTCTACGAATTACCAAATAATCATCATTCAAATAACATCGCCAATTGTGTGACACGTCATCGTCGTAGTAACTATAAAAATTCTTACAAGGACACCTGCCAATCAAAGATATCGTTGCTAATTCTTGGTTTTCTCGGCCAGTCTTCCGAGGATTTACCGCGCGGCGTAAGTGGGCGAAGGGCCGCGTGCCCCCGCCGCCGCAGCACCCGCCGCCGCCGACGCCCCAGCAGATCAACCTGATGCAGCAGTACTCCGTGCAGGAGCGGGCCAGCCAGCTACAGAAGTTCGCTGACCAGGTAGACAAGTGGCTCTGTGAGCTGTTGACCTCGCGAGCAACACAGTAAATTTGCGTTATTTTTCCTTATTGTTTACCCCCTCAAATTCAATATATATAAGGGATAGGGAAATATAGAACTCCATTTGAATTACGTCACCTCAATATTTTAGATTCTGGAGGCAAAGAGGCGACTAGAAACTTCCAGCTTTATACGTATTTTTTTACAGAATTGGAGCAAACACCTTCCCAAGCTTTCTTGTCTTCTACATAATCTGATATTTTGTAGTAAGCCTTTTTACATAAGTTATTTTTAACAACATTATTAAATGTATTTACAGACAATTCTTGTAACTCATTTGGGATTTTCTTGTAAAAGCGAATACATTGCCCTTTAAAAGACACATTAACCTTATGGAGTCTAGTAGTAGGTATAGCTAGTTTATTCCTATTTCTAGAGTTGACATTGCGCCTGTCGCTATTCTTAGGAAATTTATCAATATTTTTGTGGACGTCATCAGGTTTCATAAATATACTGACACGGCACTGTCATAATGTTTATTTCCTTAAATTTACAACGCAGTGACTCTCTGGGACCCACATTGTAGATTGCACGAACAGCCCTCTTCTGCAGCACAAATATTATGTTAATGTCTACAGTGTTCCCCCACAGCAGTATGCCGTAATCATAAAGCTATGGAAGTAGTCTAGTAACTAGTCTAGCTGTTTCCACATCTGTAGACAAACGGATTTTTTTGACTACATAAACTGCGGAACTGAGTTTTTTTTTTCACATCCCCGACCCCTTGAAGTTTATCGGATGAACAAGTGGAATTATTATAAAAACTATTAACCCGACTGCATTTTATTTCAATACCACATAAACACTTGTGAATGCATCTGGTTACGTACAGGGAGTAAGAAAGTAGTCGCACCAATAACTTTGTAATCTCATATCTCAGTCATTCGGAATTTTTTCCAAATACTGAATCGACAAAAAAAAATATTATTATCGAGCCTACTCACAAATTTTTACGAGAATCGGATGAGAAATGTGACCTTTAGAGGAGAACAGACGGACATACGAAAGTATTTTTGCCCAAATTGAACTAAGACGCTCGCTTCGCTGGCTCGGTCAATAAAAAAACATACGGTCACCTCTTTGCTCGTGCGGGGTGGCAGTAGCACAGATTCTTCCATATTTAACAGTTTTCAATACTCTATTCTGTGTGACCGGAGGCAGTCCCATCGCCGCAGCCATGGACATTGAAGGTTTCCTCACGATGTGAAATAATCTGTATTTTACTGTTTCGATACCCTGAGTTCTCTTGACCATTTCATTGCTGGCTATCACCAATGTCTTATTCAATGTCATAATCATAAGGCTGGTGGTCTGGCTACAAAAAAAACTTCAGAAGAGCTTGATGTCCAAAATTGTTTTACTATGTCTTTCACTCACCCAGTTATATTTTTATTTATATCCAGTCTGCCCATGTCCCAATAGCCGACCACGCCACAGATTAATAATGAGCTAGGAACAGATTGGACACTCCGAAAATCATTCAACTAAATAGCGACTATTGCTACAACGCAATAAAGTGAAATTCATCCTGCACAGTGCGGCGCTTGAACTTCGGATATTCACCTACAAGTTTCCTCTCTTTCTATTGCGTGACTTTATCTCTTCTGACGCGGCATGTGTAACGTTAGGGTTGCTCTCTTGTGACAAATAATTAATCTGAATATTTACGCAAGTAAATTGATTCGTACATAGCTGGTAACACCTACAACCAGTTACGAATCAATTACTATTATTCTCCATTTCAGAACAATACAATTTTAATATACTTACTTAGTAATCAGAAAACTATTTTAAAATTTACAATACAGCCAGATCTTTCGTCGGAGTGCCTGTCCGTGGAGGTAGAAGACGTAGTGCAGGCTATAGCCACTTTTAAGAACGGTTCCACTGGAGGTTTCGATGGCCTGCGCCCAGAGCACTTTAAGGAATTGACTTCTTTGGGGACAGGTGTTGGCGGGGTGGCCCTGCTGGGTTCATTATGTAACCTGGCAAACTTTATGTTAAAGGGCATGATTAATAGGGAGGTTTGCCCTTTTCTATACGGAGCCGCTCTATGTGCATTAAAGAAGAAGGACGGGGGAATTCGTCCCATTGCCGTGGGGAGCGTAATTCGCCCTTTGGTGGCAAAATGTGCTGTGTTGCGGCGAGGGATGCTATGGCTTCAAAGCTACAACCTGTGCAGTTAGGGTTTGGTATAGCTCTTGGTTGTGAGGCTGCTATTCATGCCACGCGGTCTTTTGCCATGAGTAGGGACACAACAGATGACATCATTGTTAAAGTGGACATAAAAAACGCCTTTAATTCTGTTGAGCGGGATGTCATCTTGGGGAAGGTGTTGTCTTGTTGTCCTACTTTGTACCCTTTCCTGCATCAGTGCTACAGTGACCCAAGTAATTTATTTTTTGGTGAGGAGTTGGTGCAGTCCCGTGTTGGTGTATAGCAGGGTGATCCTTTGGGTCCTATGCTTTTCAGCTTGGCAATTCAGGAAGCCGTGGCCTCTCTGCGCTCCCCGCTGAATGTGTGGTATCTGGACGATGGCACGATCGGCGGTAGTCCGGAGGAGGTTGTGGAGGATTTGGGACGGCTTAGTCAGGGGTTCGGCGACTTAGGACTTAGTCTGAATACTCAGAAGTGTGAGGTGTATTCTTATTGTGGGCAATTGGCGCAGGAGTCGTGCGCCGATATAAACTCGGTTGTATCGGGAATTGTCCTTGTGAGCAGGGAGGACTTCACACTTCTGGAGCCCCGATTTTCCCGGAGGGAATCCCTGGTGTTATTCATTCAAAGATTGGTATCCTCGCGGCATCCAAACAACATCTAAAGCAGCTCTCCGCACATGTTGCCTTAACAGTTTTTAAAAGTTGTCTGTCTTTGCCTAGACTAACTTATTCAATTCGGACTGCTCCGGTTTGGTTGCATAGGCAGGCAACTTTAAGTTATGATGCAGTTTTAAAGGATTTACTGGAGTGCATCATAAATGTGGAAATGTCCTCGTCTCAGTGGATGCAGGTTGCGCTGCCTGTTCGGCATGGGGGTTTAGGAGTGTGGCGCTTACAGGACACTCAGCTTCCAGCCTTTTTGGCTTCTTCGTATGGTGTTATGGATCTCGTCACTCATATCTTGGGTATTCATGGTGATGGGTTTCGCATCCCATTTACGGAGGAGGCGGAGGGCTTATGGAGAGTTCGTTGTACTGGGCGTGATCTGCCGGAAAGTCTGAACAGTCAGCGTTCTTGGGACGAGGTCATGTGAGAGGTCACTCGCGATGAGCTGATTACTCAGTCTGTGGGACCGGAATTGGCGCGGTTGCGTGCGGTTTCTCAGCCCGAATCGGGTCTGTGGCTGCACGCATTACCTTCCCCACAGCTAGGCACACTCTTAGACAATGATTCTTTACGTGTGGCAGTCGCCTTGCGTTTGGGTTGCACTATCTGCCAGCCGCATCGATGTGTTTGCGGGGCATGGGTGGGCGAGTTGGGCCGCCATGGCCTACATTGTGTTAGGAGCGCTGGCAGGTTTTCGCGGCACCACGCAATCAATAACAATGTCCGTAGGGCGTTAGTTTCGGCTAACTTTCCGAGTGTGCTGGAGCCGCCAGGGTTGTGCCGTTTGGATGGGAAGCGCCCTGACGGCCTGACCTTGGTTCCTTGGGAGAGAGGGCGTTCTCTTTTGTGGGACGCAACTTGTGTCTGTACCTTTGCAGCCTCCCATGTAGCGTCGACTGCAGCTACCGCTGGTGCCGCGGCCGAATCTGCCGCTAGACAGAATTGTCTAAAATATGCCGCTCTCACGTCGGCCTACATTTTTGTACCGCTGGCGGTCGAGACGACTGGGGTATGGGGGGCGCAGGGTAAACTATTTATAAGAGAGTTGGGACGCCGCCTTAGGGACAAAGGTTTCGACTACCGCTCTGGGGCATTTCTTATGCAGAGGATATCACTGGCTTTTCAGCGTGGAAATGCTGCCAGCGTTATTGGAACCTTTAGCACGGAAATGTCACGGCGCGGTTTGAACGGTTAATTTTAAGTTTTGACATTTTATAATTTCTAATTGATATTTAAATGCATTTTGACGAAACATGTGTTGATAGTTTTATTGTTTTTTTTGTTTTGTAAATTGTGTAATTTTTTTACAATGTCTCTATAGGTATAGTAAGCTAAGTAGATAGGCATATAACTATTATGTTCTGACGACGACCCGAACGGCCGAGTCGGCAGTGACCCTGCCTACAAAGCTAAAGGTCGCGGGTTCGAGTACCGGTGGGGGCAAATATTTGTTTGATGCGAACGGATGTTTGTACCCTAGTCATGGTTGTTTATCTATCTAAGTATAATATTTATCTTTATGAGTATGTGTATCGTTATCTAGTACCCAAGATAAAGAGAATCCTATATAGTTTCGGTCTAGATCAATGTGTGTAAATAGTGTCCAAGGTATTATTGTTATTATTTTTCTGTGTACGAAACTAAATAGAAATTAAATATTAATGAAATTGAAAATTGAAATTGAACCCATAGGTAATTATCGGTAGAAATATGTTTCCTTAATTACCTTTCGATGTCCTTCGGAAGTGTGAAAAACGGGTGCGTATGCTTTTTATTATTTAGGCAGCAAAATGCGATGTTTATGTATGATGATGATATCTTCTTGGCTTCTTATTCAAGTAGGTAACTAAGAGACACGCGAGGCGGAGCCAGCGAGGGCGGCGCGGTGGCCGTACTTGACGTGCTAACCGGGTGGCGCTCTCGTTAGAGTAATTGTGTTCTGTGGTGGCGCTCGGCGACCCTTTGAATCTGTCCTCACAAACCGTCCGTGTTTGTGAGCACGAATGTACTTGTACCTTTGTAGGTAAAGGACAGAGTATCACTTGCCTGACCACGCTGTCAAATCAGCTTCTTAACTGTGTAAATAAACCCAATACGTAGCATTACGTTTCATTCGTAACAGTTCTATCTTAAACTCAACAGGTGCACGACAAGAACCAAGAGGTCCACAAGAACCTTCGTCGAAACAAGCCGGGGATCAGATTGCAGGAGGTGAAGAGGCTCCCGGAAGACTACCGACCGCCGCCCGGCTTCACTCTCGTGCCGGCCATCATTAGAGGACAACCCTCGCAGGTGGACCAGGATGCCAGTCGACTGTCCAGGTAAACGACTCATCCCGACCATAGTTGTAGTTGTATATATATACAACCTGCTACATTTTTGGTTCTGGAGCTACAAGCACTATCTGGGTTCGCTCCATCCATGTTCATGCCATGCTTTCAGCTATTTTATATCACCACAGTTTTACTTACCATTAGACTTGATATATATTTATTAGTATATCACTGAATTATCTATAAGTAATTGCTGTTATCTCTTGCGCATGCTTTCTTTATTGATGTTGGATCAGCCCTTCGCCAGAGTTTCTTGAAAGTTTTGCGGGACCCTGGGATGAGCCAATTCGAAGTAAAGCGTACCAACTCTCACCTTCAAGGTTGGTTGCAGAGAACAATATACCTATGTATGTATATATACCTATACTTGTTGATCTACAGACCGACTAAATACCGAAAGGAAGCATAGACCTGCTTCAGTAGCTTAATCAAAGCAAAAATCAAAATAATTTATTCATATCTTACAGGTTCAAGCAAAACCATGATCGACATCACGAGGAAGAACGGCCTCTTCAGCAGAACCAAAACTGGCAGAACCTGCCCTGCAGCAGGCAGTGTGGTGGTCTAGTCAGGTATGACTAATTCCGATTTTTTCAAAATGTATCGAATGTATTTATTGAAATCAAATCAACTTTACTTTCATGCTAACCCAGTTTCAACAGAAGGAATAAGTACGTATAAATAATACTTATCAATAATACAATTTATAGAAAGCTACACTTCCCTCTCTTGGTATCTAACCACACCAATGCCCTAAGTTTTATAGTGGTAACTGTAGTGATTCTATGTGTATTTACTGATTAGATTATAAAATCTGGATCTTGATCAGTAACGTAGAACAACTAATCTGAACGTATAGTATTGAACATTTATCAACCTAAGATATGGCAGCTTTGATTCTTAACCTATATGCATTCGTCTCCGCAGCAACAAAATCAACGAACTCGTAAAACAGGCAACAAGAGCCGACTACCCGCCTCGGAAGTCCTACTGCCCGGCCTACGACCCCGAGTCTGACTTCCGGAAAATTCTCAGAAACTCCCCGGAAATCCTAGCTACCCCAGTCTTCAGCTCCGATGACGACTACACAGAGGGTCCCTTCCGATTCAAGCAGTTGCTGAGACCGACGCTCGGACCGACGGAAAGTCTGCGGAAGCGGAAAGGCCGAAACTCCGGGCAGAGTCCCTGGATGTCGGATAGTTCTCAGGACAGCACGAGTTCGAAACATGAGTTGTATAACAAACGGCGGCCTCAGATCAGTAAAGGGGTTTATTACAATTAATTTCCATGGGTTAGAATACGAGAAACTTGCATATTCATGTCTTGAAAGTAATGTTTGTCTCTGGCTACCGCGATACTGGGTCGTGTGAGGTCAGATTCCTTGTTCTTTTAATACTTATGTGCCTTTACGTTAAAGTTTTTATTGAGTTTTTACTGAATTGCATGCATGTATTACCATTCTGGGAGATGGATGAATTTCCATTGGGACACTCTAAAGTTCTGAGTTGGCTATAATCAAATAATTAATTACCAAGAGAATAAGTTAGTACATATTTCAAACTTAATATAGGGAAGCGTTAACCAAAGTTACTGAAAAGAGTCTTTGTTATATAATAAGTATTTAATTAATATCTATCCACGAGTATCTATCGATTTTGTTTATTTTGCATAGTAAATGTTTATGTCCTGTTGTATGAAAATCAGTATTATTTATTAGAAGCTAAATATTATTTGTATGTATATTGTATGAAAATGATCTCACATTAACTTTTTAGATGTTGCATAGAATAATATATATGCCATTGAGGTTAATAATAACAATAAGAGCACTTGATATGTTATGCCTATAAGTAAGTAAATCATTGTCAATTTTTTGTGATAACGTGCCAATGATTATATTTATGAGAGTTAGTTTCATTTGTTTGGTATTTAATATTAATAAAAGTTTTTTGAAAACTTTCCCGTATTTTCAATTTACAGAACTATCCCAGAAATAATCAAGCATTGTAAAACTCATGACACCAGAGAATAATCAGTTTAGTTCACTGTAGTGTAAACCTCAACACGTGCGCCTATAAATAATCTTCCGCCACTAAAACAAAGTAAAACACGTAAACGTGAAGTTTTATAAGCCACTGGAGTACTTGTTAAACACGCGATGAACTGCTAGCGCGGGCGGGAAGCTGAAGGCGGGCGGGCGGGCTAGCCATGTGCTCGCCACGTGACCTCCCGCTCGGCCAATCAGAATGCGGCACAAGAATGCGCGCGCAACTACGCAGTCGCGATCGCGCCAGCCATGGCGGCCACCGCTCTCTCCGACTTCGAGCTTTCTGAGATAAAAACACGCTCCATTGAAAAAACATTACTACCACTAATTAAACAGGTACGTAAACTGCTAAGCATGAACCGTTAAAATGAAAACATACTTACCTAACAACCCGCCTAACGATGCAATGACTGAGACGTCGCTCTTAACACGCAACTAAATTCTACGTGCAACATTTCCTGACGTCTCAACGAGACGATGACGATGGATTCAGTTTTTATGATATTTCTAAATATATCTTACAATTTTCAAGCTGCTCATTTCTCGGTAGCGCCGCGTCCACCACGTTGGAATGACGTCTGCGTTGGAATTTCGCGCCCGAGTCAACAAACTGTTGCACATCGGTAGGCGCCGCCGCACTGAGAGCTCCCTGAACGGCGGGCGTTACGAAAGCTTTCAGGCTCAATAACATTTGCTACTTCCTTACGAAGCTTATTGCAATTTCAGTATATATTTGCGACTGTGGTAGTCTTTTTATTGTGGTTAAGTGTTAGGGGGAAATGAGTGTTAGGTTGTAAAGGGAAGTTAAAGCACGTGGGCAGTTAGGGTGTTAGGGGAGTGAAGGGCGCGGGGGGTGGCGGATCGATGTGGCCGGGAGCCCCAGTGCCGCGGCGGCCGCGGGCGAAGACGCGCTGACGGGCTGGAGCCCTGTACGCGGCACGGCGCGAGCGCGCGGCGCCCGTGACCGCAGCCGCGCCGCCGCCACGCGCCACGCAGCCACCGCGCGCCTGACCGACATGGACGCGCTGTCCGACGAGGACGAATACCTGCACCGTGGCACTCAGGTACTACATAGTGAGGAGCCAGCACGATCAGCTGCTGCTAGTGTTGATAGTGAGGATGTGGAGCAACAAGTAGTCACGGTTGAAGCAGCTCGCGTGCTGACACGACCTTGACAGCCTCGCGGTCTAGGATGCCAGGCTAGGCGCCGCCGCCCCCGCCCCCGCCCCCGCCGTCTCAGACCCACGCGAGCGATACAAACCTCTATTGCTCTTTGGATTGTTCGTTAACGTAATGTTTTGGATTGAGGCTTGTGAAGGATCTGTTTGTGAACCACGTGGCTGATGTCCTTGTAGCGTTTGCAAAGCACGAGGATTAAGAAGTGTCAAAATGAAAAATATATAAAACAGTAAAACTGATTTTGGAGTCCAGCAGAGTTAGTAATTTTGATAATGTCAAAACCGGGAGATTCCCTAAGGAGCTTTAGTTACGGTTGCCGGAAAATAACAATAAACAAGTCCGGTAAAAGCCAACATAGCTTTAGAGATCAACAACCGCATACATAATTACAATACGATATACATATCTGCAGCACAAAAACACATTTCAGTGCTTAACGATGTAAGCCATATCGTTTACGATCTAGCACCCTCATACAGTATGCAGTAATATCATAGAGTCACGCGTCGGAGCGTCTCTACGGCTTCACAAAATTATACCCTCTATCATTCAGTTCGAACTGGCTTACCGTTTGATTTGTATCGCTGTAAACGCTATTACGTGTTTGAGTCCCAGGATATCGAACCTCAAAATGAACTCGTAAACTAGTTTTACAACTCCGAAATTTAATTTCTGTAAATCTGACCGCTCGTGCTGTAAAAGGGATGGCGTGCTACAAAAGGAGGCGGGTCGCCTTTTCATAACAAGATTTATGGATACGATATTGAAAGTTTCAGGCTTATCTACACACTGTGGCTTCACACAATTCGGATTCTCGTGCCCCCATTTGAGTGTGCCATAAATAATTTTAAAATGCAATATAAAGTTCATCCATTTTTGGATTTCGAGGTTCGAGATGGAATTTTCTCATCGTACGGATTGCCATGACAATTTTCAGAACATGTGAAAACATAAAGTAGAAGATATAGGTAACTACCAAGTCTGGCCATAAGAGCTGTTCGAACTTTTAGAATTCGGATAAATTCAATATGAAGTGACAGTTATTGCTCATTTGTTTCACTATATCCTAAAAAGGGTTTGGTCTAATCGAAAACCCTAACTTGATTGCATTAGTCCCAGCTGGAGAGATGGAGTGGGGTGTAAAAGATAATAGTGTAGCAATCATCGCGCTTCACAAGTGTAACAAAATACCAGTCGACATTTTCAATTTCTTAAAATCTCTCGATAACATATCAAAGTACTCGACTGTACTATCAAAAGGTTCACTGCGATGTCGTCTGTCGATGACATACCCAAATAAGGCCACTCACGAGTTCCGGGACGCTAGCTGCGATCAAACCCGGTGCCGAGCGCAGTTCTCGAAATCCTCCGTATTTTTTCTTTCCAAACCTGATTTAGGCTCAATTTTCACAGAATTTATGGCTAGACTTGGTATATATCATAATAGTATTAGGTAGATCTAAATAAACTTGTGAAGATAGGGGTTAACAAACAATAATAAATAATGGTGACCCGTTCCCAGAGTCGTGTAGTATACCTGCTACTTGCCAAGGTTTACCAACAATAAGCAGTTAAACAAATTAAAATACCGCACTTTGGAGTTTAAGACAAGATCTTTTGGCTTCATCATATTAGACCATGGAATCAATACGTGATCCCATAATCAATAAGCCTACAACTAGGTTACATTTTTCTTTTCGCAGTTCCTGTACCTACCTTCCGGCTCTATCCTACATAACGCTCAGGGTTTCAATCTTATCAATTATATTTATCATCACCTAACCAAATAGGTAACTCTGAAAAAACACCTTAAGATAATTAGATAAATTCATTTAATTATTCATATAATCTGGCTAATTATAGTAGATATTCGAGTAATTTGAAAACTTTCAAAATGCAACACTATAGTGACAGTGTCAAATTTAGAGTTGTGAATAACGGCCGTTTTCAAATTAAGCAAACAGCTGCTGTGCTGTTTTCTAACAGTCGCTGTTAATAACGGCTGCATTGCAGTAAGGAGTCATTTGAAAATGTAACAGCAGAAGAATGGAAGAAAATTACTGATCATGTTGTAAATGTGCAAAATATATATAAAAAAGGGGCGGGATCGCCGAGGAAAATGTAGACAGTTTCATAATTAATGTGAGAGATAGTGATATCAGCACCCACTCTGATGAATCTATGTTTGCCGGTTTAGGCAATTCCTGACGACTACCTTCAGGAGACGTAACAAAAGGCTTGGAATATGCATAATTACACTCTAACTTTATTATTACAAATACTTGGTTTATATACAAATTGATATGAGATCTTACCACGTGCCTAGATTAGGTACGTGGTATGATAAATCCATTATCTGTGATAACTGACGAGTACCTGGGATAAAACTCAAATTATACTGTGTACGTGAGGTACTGAATCAATGATGAATGCACACTATGCATATTGATTTTGTATTTGATTCCTTCATTAATGATTATTCTGAATAAAGTTTTATATTTTTTTATAATAAAATAGTTTTGATTGGGGCGACGGATTATTAACAACGGCGTTGTTTATTAGTTTAGAACAACGCATTACGAAATGCGCTATCGTAGTAATTCGACAACCGTTGTTTCACAATAATGAACAACGCCGTTGTTGAAATAGTAATTCTGACAGTCCTAAGCCTGTGCAAAGTATGAAGAGAAGTTTATTTGATCGTTTTTACGTTACTAATAAATAACTACAGCAATGACATTACATAACCTACTTTCACAACGACAACGACAAGTGTAAATATAATATTAATTACCAAAACAGCGTAGGACCGAACAGCCGTTGTTAACAGCGGCTGTTAGAAAACATCGCAGCGGCTGTTTCCATCATTTAAAAACAGCCGTTATTCACATCACTTCTCTAGACTGAGGGATACCATACTATTTTTTTTTATTTACCGCGCTTTTTCGATATCTACACTCATTAGCCAGACTCGAATCATTATAAATCAAAATAAAAATTAAATAAGCAAAAAGAAAATGTCACAGCACACACAATAAAATAGTAAGTCAAATAGTTAAATAATAGATATGTATATATGTGTGAAATGTATATAATAATTATGTGACTGTTACACGATTAAGGGCATTTTAATACGGGAACATCACACAAGTGTTTTAATGCCTAATTGGGTTCAGCTACATACACTGCTTTTTCTACACAAATATTACAAGCTCTCTATGATGTATTCAGGAACGTTATATTACGACAGGCATTGCGGCATTGACATTCAATTTCGAACAGAACGACATCTCGACTAATATTTGAATTGAGGTCAAATCAAATTGCTCTTTTTTTTCAGGGTTGTTGGAAATTGAAATGTAATAAGAATATCGAATACGATGTCATTATGAACCTTGCTTTGTTGTTCAGAGATTTTCAAAAAATTGCAAATTCAGAGGAAAAAGGCTGTTGTTAGAAGCTCTTATCGCTAAGCTGACATCATTATTAGGATCATAGGGAAGCTTTGATTGAATAAGCACTGATTATATTTTCATTGTAAAACACAAATTAAGTTAATCCTAAAAAACTGTTACTCTTGTTATAGTTGTTGCTGTGAGGTATCACTCACACGTTTAACCAGTTATTGAATAGATACCTACATACATACCTACCAGGATTATATGAATACCATGGTTTCCAGTCCATTAGTAAATTACGTATCAATCATATTATTTTAATTAGAAATTATTTATGTAATAATAATATACATTAAATTCAGGGGCGGATCCAGCATTCCATTAGTCAAGGTCTAGTCAGGATCGGCTCCAATTCACAATGCACCTTTTTTAACCACCATCGATAAAGGGAAAAGTTCTAAATTCGAAGTTTTTTTTAATGTTCGTTACCTCAAAATTATTACTTAATCTACTTGGAAAATCTTTATTTATTTTAAAGAGTGAATTTCAGTTTGGTCTTTTTTATATTAACTGATTTTGGTCTTTTTTGAGTTTTTAAGTTGGTGAATTATAGTGTGGCCAGCACGTCGAGTACTTTTTGTAGACTTATTTATTTTTATTTTTTGCATGGAATGTGTAAAGAAAGGGGGCGGCGCAAGCAGCCCCAATAATTTTACAAAGGATAGGCTAGTCAATCGAACAATGAGCAACCATGTCATGTTATAGGGGGAAAATCACAAATCCGCATAAAATAGCATCGGTTATGAGCTAGCGTCGCCCCGATCACATGGCTAGCAAGTCGAGTAGTAAGCACCTGATATGATCTGTTTTGAGGGGCGAGCCAAGCCATTCGGGAATAGTTGAATTGGAGCATCGAGCAAATGAGTGGATTGCTCAATATAATCAGCACTCTTAACTTCACATTATTCATAGAATAATTAAATCGATTTATGACAATGGGGTTGACTTAAAGCTGAAGAAGCATTTCAGTAAGATCTGATTTTTCAGTTTGAATTTACGAATTGTGATGTAAAGTGTCCACGCTTGCAGCATGAATAGATGTGGTTGCTCGTGAGCTATTTTATTATTACATATTAACTTCCTTCCAAATGAAGAAATTTGAAAAATATCACTAGATCAGCCCAAGGGTGTCATGCATGGCCCTGGATCCGCCCTTTTCTCTACCATGCGGAAACTCTGATCTAAACACTTCCAATTTTGAGCGGACAGTAATCCCCAGACCCTGATAGCAGCAGCAAACATCTAAACTTAACAACTTGCTAATTTAGTTGACAATTCAAGCGCACAAAGTTTCTCCTGATTAATTATTCTAAAACGCTTTTGTTAGCCAGTATCGACAATAAGGTTTTAAGGGTACATAATTATTTCAAAGAGAGGATCCTACTCAATGGCGTATATGAAAACACTTGCCTGACTTCCCACTTAATGTTCAGAGATTAGAAGATAGTATTACGGGATAGTCGGGGTGCGAAGGGTCGCCTTTAATGTGATTTGCCTATTTTAGTTTACTGTTTTTGATGGATTCAGTGAGTTGGTACAATATTAAACTTTGTTCTTGAATGTGAAACAAAATGTAGAAATAAATTAAGGTTCGAACTTTTTGTAGCTGTTATACCTATTCAGCTTGACGGAAAGACAGGCAAAAACACGTGAACGAGGTATCTGGTATGCATTAATAATTTTACCGTTGTTCTGCCCACTTGACGTCATGCCGTTCTGGATAGCCGTTCTTTTATTTATCTATCATCGCTTTATATGGTGTCGCAGTGCAGTCAACGCGGAAGGCTCCGGAGTAGAAGGTGTAGTAAAGAAGAAGCCTATATCCAGCAGTGGATGAATGTGTTCTGATTGATTGTTTTCCTCGCCAGATCAGCAGCCTAGTAGCGACGCGCGGCGAGGCGAGTGGCGACGCAGCGGTACAGCGAGTTGGAGCTGCGGTCTGCTGTGCCGTCGAGCGCTTCGTGGCGGTGGGCGAGACCATCGCTGATGACAACCCCGAAGTCAGGCACAACATGGTGATCGCATGCAAGGAAGCGCGCTCCGCAGGTTTGTGGCTGTGTTATCTCAACTCTCCTAACGATCAATTAAATTTAGTTAATTCCGCCAATAGCACGTGTTTTTATTAGTAATTATCTATTAGCTATTATTAAATCTAACATCAAACAAGTCTAAAATCAACCGAAGTACCCACTTGGCTACTGTTTTACTGAGTTATAGGCTCTTGAGCAGTCTCATTTTTTTAGTTGTTAGGTTTTATGATGATTTAATATTCATTTTTAAACCTAACGACTAAAATGATTTTCCTCCTTTATTGCACTTTACTGCAAATATGTAAGTGAAAAATTTACAAGATAACGTTGATCACAAAGATGAACTATTTCGAAAAAGAAAATTAAAAGAAATACTTCTTCTTCTGCAAGTCCTCCAAAAATATTCCAATATTGGTTGCAACTATTCTCGACATTTTACAAATATTAAAATAGAAATCACAACATAATAAACTAGGAATACGTAGTTCTACTAGAACAGTGTGCAAAGAAGTTCTGGAACAAGCTGCATTATCTATCATTTGTTACAACCTGACCCAGCAACATCTTGGAAAGTCTGTATTCATGGAAGATTGATTACACAATTCAAACTATTTCATGGTTTCCAGAGATATGCTTTTCATATCTTCTCATCATCATTTGCAAAGCTAGAACTATCAAACTTTAGCTGATAAATTCATTTTTGTAAAAGATAAACAGGTTAAATTAACAGCCTTGCAACAGCAAAGCATAAATAAAGCTGGCATCGATAAAGAAGCCATGATGAATATCAAAACTAGGGTTTTGGAAACCCCTTTACAATTTATAACAGCTTACCCTTCCACAAAGTTCGACAAGACATAAATTGGCCAGCTTGTTAAATCTCACTTATTTCAGAGACAGATAAAACTTATTTTTTTTAACTCAATTGATTAATTAATCAAGTTGAAATTCCGCCGGGACGGTCTAAAATAGACGAAGGCATTAAACGGGTAACTTCCAAGAAACTTTACGTTCATTGCGCCATTTCGCCAAAATAGTTCAGCGGCATTAACTCAAGGCTTTAATAATGGCGTCAACTTCACCCTTCAATAAAATTCAATTAATTTCATTCCCGTAATAGTGTCGGAAAGGCGACTGATTACAACACTCTGCTCAATTTACACAAGGAGAAGTAATAGTAGATAGGTACTGAAAACTGAGTTTATACGAGAATTGAATACCAAACTACAGGTTGGAAGCAAGGCGCGCCTTGTTGCAACTACATTAAACTTCTGTCTGCAATGTTTGTGCTCAAAACCTGGAATACATTTCAGCTCATATTAGCGGAATTGTCAAGTAGTAAACCTGAATCTCATTGAACTAAACAGTCTTGTTCGGTGCTTGCTCCATAAGTTCTACATTATAGGTAGAATCAGTAAGATTTACAGCGTGCGCAAATTAAAAAAGTTGTTCACGAATTGAAATCTGTAGGTCCCGACTTTCTGGGATATTCATTCCAATTTTCACATTTACTGCGACATTTTATTTGGGACCGACCCGCAGGGCCTTTGTTGGTCCTTGTAATTACACCTATTGCCGAGCTAATAAATATGGGTTAGAATTGGTGGTATTTTGGGTTGAGAAACATTGAATCAATAGAAGGATGTTATGCGATATTCGTATTATATCGTCTAAAGAAGTTCTCACATATATAGCCCCAGCAACATCGACGTCGAAAATAAATTATAAACCCGATAAGTATTGTCTTTTAGAGAGTAGAACACCGTTAAATATTCTGCATCCGATAGAAACATACGTGCATTAATTCCAAAGAGCCCATCGATATGACAAATTGTTTATGTTACGTTCTGTGGGTACATAGAACATTCTCATAAATAAGCAAATTATATTAAGATGATGATGTATGTAAAAAGATGTATGTTCTTTGGTGGGATCCACACAGCCTTACATACAACTCAGGGTTAGCTAAGTTGTCAGTTGGAAGTTAAAGAGTCTACTTGTATAGTTGAAAACACTTTACTTTTATAATAATGAAATACACTCTAAAAATAGTCTGTTGTGGCTTAGATTTAGGTGCTACGGCGAATAAGTAAGTAGAACTGCAATATGTTAATATTTAAAATACAATTATATAGAAATTAGAACGTGCTGATAAATGCCGCGTTCGCATTGTACAAGGTTGGCTTGTACATGCTCCCGAGGGAGAAGTTAACTTAGTGCTAAACCACAACAGCTCACAAAGCAAGTAAATTAATAAATATTTTAGTCAAAACTGAATCTTGACTTTCCGACTTCTTGCTTCGTTTGTTTGTCATTGGGGCGCCTGACTGTCTCTGTCATCTCAAATCCTTGGTTTTCATGGGATTGCATGATCCTTGGGGACGGCCGGCGACCTATGCATTTCTTCCTTATGCACCAAACCAATGCGACTATTATGACAGCTATCGATAAGAGGCTTGTAATTCCGATGTTTACAATGCTGTGCGTCGATAAGTTTGTTAAATTCAGCCAGTATTCGTTCCTCTTTTGTTGCGATATTTGTTTTTCGATATCTTGATATTCCTTGCTGTGATCCTCTTCTTTAAGATGTTGTGAAATGTTTTTGAAGTTACTAGATGCCATGTAGTTTGGTGCTGGAATTTCAGGCACATTCAAGTTGAAGCCCATCGTCATTTTGCTTCCGTATGAGTTGTAGGAATGTATCGTAATGTCTGACCGTTGCAAAATACATCCTTGACCTAGAGCAACGATCCCTTGCTTGCTGATTTGTTTTGTCGTAGCAAGGTTTTTACATATTATTCTTAGCTGACACTCATCGCAACAATTGTAGAGCCATGAGTTTTTGTTGTGTAATTGAACCCAGTAATCACTGCACGGAATTTGTTTCGCAGCGCATAGAACTTGCGTTCTTTGACTCAGCAGTTTTGCGGCGCATGAAGTGTTATTTCCTTGTAAGTTATGTATCGGGTGATGTTCATGACACAGCAGCGAATCTTTTGTTGACATACACTGTGACACATCTTGGTTTTCCAATTCAATGTACGTATTTTTTATTAGATTTACAGCGATGTATGCCGCCGGGTCTGTAACCGTCGTATATCTTTCTCCATTTTTAACGGTGGTCGGTATCAACCGATAAAGGCTGTACTCATCATCGCTTACAAGCGGTATATGACGCTCGAATAACAGGTACTGTTGAGTTAATCTCGCCCTTACATAAATAAGTTTGTAGAGTTCTTCGGCGTCATCTTGCAGGTTTTTGATAGGCAGCGCTAGATTTTTAGGCATGGAACTCGAAATTCGTTCTAACTGTTTACTTAGTTGATCAGGGGTGAAAATATTTATGTCCAGATGACCTCTGTAAATGTCGGTCAACGCATTCATGAGCATCCCTTGAGTTTTCTTCAAGCTGTTTATCAAGGAGCTTGCGGTTATTGCGGCTGTGTTAGCGCTACTTAGCATTTCTACCTTGCTGACCCGGTTTTCGGTCGTGCGCATTTGCTCTTCCGATTGTTTAATATAATCTCTTATTACTTGGAATTGATTTTTCACGAATTGCTCGTTTTTCTTGACGATATTTTCCTCTGCCTCAATTATAGTTGTTTGGTTTTTTATCAGTTGTAGTTGGTATTTCTGATTTGTCCGCATGTTTTCTATGTCCTGTGTGTATTTTTGCGCGAAATCTTCATCTAGTACTCCAAAAAGGGTGCGAGCAAGGTTTCCCACTCTATTGAAGTACCCTCTTGATTTTCTGTTCAGGTGATGAGACAGGAGTAAATTGTTGTAATCTATAAGTTGGTAGATTTCGTGGGTGAGCTGTCTTGTCATAAGTAGACACGTCTGTGATTTTGCTTTAGCACACATCTGATCTACGTGATCTATATATGTTTGTAGGCCTTTCGTGGCTTGCCAGTACGAAGATAAGTTGTAGTAAACAAGTAGGTTCTATTCGTCGTGGATTAGTTGTATTTTTCCGATTTCGTCGAAGTACATCGGTCGGTCTTCTTCAATCGTGATGATCTTGTACTGTTTCATATCGATGTTTTCAGCTCGAGACACAGGTATTGATGGCAGGCATATTAATGATAATAGTAGTAAGGTAAGGAAGCTGCTCACTTTTGCTCCGCGTTTTAACACGGGTGATGAGTTTTTAGTCTTACACTCCTCCGATTTTCCCAGTTCGTCGAAATCTGTTCGTTGGCTTCTATTTATCGGGAGGGGGGTATGTTTGCTTATGGGGCGCTTGATTTCACCGCCCTTGGCCTTCATCATCACTACTCGAACGAGTACATCTTCTCCGGGATGCTGTTCAATTATTCTACCCATTGCCCATTTTCCAGGTGGTAAGTTGGCCTCTTTTATTAGAACTAAATCACCATTCTGTAAGTTTTCTTTTTTTTCTGTAGCCATTTTGATCTTTCTTGAAGCTGATGAAGATATTCGCTTGACCACCGTTTCCAAAAGTGTTGTGACTTCGATTCCGTGACCCTCCACCTTTTCCTCATGTCAATTTTTCTTTCATCTGTATGATCTTCTTGTGGCAGGGTTAGGGTAGCGCTCCCAGTCAAGAAATGACCCGGTGTTAAATATTCCAGATCTTCTGGATCCTCAGAAAGAGGACACAAAGGACGGCTGTTGATGCAGGCTTCTATTTGGCATAGCAGAGTACTGAACTCTTCATACGTCAGCTTTTGTTCACCAAGTACTCTGGAATTTGAAGTTTATTAATCTCCTCGAAGAACTCATTCGACATCATGGTTTTAAAGGCTTTAAATTCTCGTCGTAGCTCTTTATCTGCACCAACGAAGTTACTGCCATTGTCAGAGTAGACCTGGGCTGGCACTCCTTTCCGTGCACATAGCCTCTTGAGTGCTGCTATGAAAGTTGGCGTACTCAAGTCTGAAACCAGTTCTAAGTGTACTGCTTTGGTGGCCATACAGATGAAGATCGCAATATAACCTTTGCTGGTTTTAACGCCCCTTCCTCTGTTTAACTTCACCTCTACATGGCCGGTAAAATCTACTCCAGTGTGAGTAAATGGCCTGGATGGGGTGATGCGTACTTCTGGTAGATTCCCCATTAGTTGTTGAGTTTTCGTGGATCTGTGACATTTGACACATAATTTTATCGCTTTCTTCACGGCTCGGTTTCCACCTATTATCCAAAATGTCTGCCTGATCTTGGCAAGGGTAAGCCTGGCTCCTCCGTGTAAAGTTTGCAGATGGGCTTGTAGGATAATAAGTTCAGTTAAACGACCCGTATGTGGCAGAATTGCAGGATGTTTCATTTCCACAGGTAAAGAAGACTGTTGTAAGCGTCCTCCCACTCTTAATACCCCATTTTCGTCAATGTAGGGATATAGTTTTAGCAATTTACTCTTATTAGGAACAGAGTCAATCGCCTTGAGACTCTTGATTTCCTCTTTAAATTCTGCCTCTTGAACCCATTTTACAACTCTGTGCAATGCATCTCTCAGCTCGTTAAGTGTCAAGTAGCTATTTTTCTGCTTTGTTTTGACTCGTAACAACCAGCCGAGCACTCGTACTACACGCGTCAAGGAACTACTACGTTGTAACAGGTCATGTATCACACCTTGTTTGGGTGCGGTATCCGCTATCTTTTGCGCGCTGCTCGACTCAGCGTTTTTCGTCACAGCGTATGCATGTGTGATGTCAGGTTTTATGTCGTCATGTAGATCATTTGTGGTTGTTAACCATTCAGGTCCGTTCCACCAAAGCGTATGCTTGGTAAGTTGGCTGGGGAGAAGGCCTCTTGAAGCGCAGTCAGCGGGGTTTTCGCCGGTCTTGACGTAATGCCCTGTTCGCCACATACTTGTCCCATCGAGAACAATCTCCTCGTAGCCACGCTAAGACTACTTGTGAGTCAGTCCAGAAGTGGACCGTCGTTGGAAACTCTGATAAGGCGTTGGTCACTTTCTCCATTAATCTGCATAGTAGAACAGCCCCCTCCAGTTCTAGCCTTGGTAATGTCAGCTTTTTCTTGATTGGAGCTACTTTTGTTTTTGCTGCCAGTAGCGTTACTTTTCGCTGTCCGCACTCGCCGTCCGTTGTGGTATAAATCACACAACCGAATGCCTTTTCGCTGGCGTCGCAAAATCCGTCCAAACGTATGTTGTGTGACGTGTACGATTTCCACCTTGGTAAAGTGACGTTGTTTATGTTCGGTATATCGCCGCGTAACTGCTCCCATTCTTTGGTGATTTCAAGAGGCAGCTTGTCATCCCAGGACATTTTTGTCAGCCACAGGGTTTGAAACAATATTTTTGTTTTTATGACTTCAGGTGCGATCCATCCAAGGGGATCGTATATCTTGCTGATATCGGATAATAATGTTCGTTTAGTCATCTTTCCTTTTCTGTCGGTTAGTTCCCAGTGAAAACAGAATACATCCGTCTTCGTATTCCACCTAAGACCCAGAGCTTTCATTGCTTCTTTTTGTTTAAGGTCGATGGTAACGTGGGGGTGTTTATAATTTTCTGGAAGATCTTTCAGGATTGAGGACTCGTTGGAGGCCCATTTCTTCAGTATAAATCCTCCCTTTTTTAAAAGTTCGCTGAGTTGGACTTGTAGCGCCTCGGTTTTTTCCATGGTGTTTTCTCCGCAAATTAGGTCATCCATGTAACTCTCGCTTCGGAGCGCCTTGTCGGCTAGTGGGTATGCATGTCCTTCGTCTTGAGCCAATTGTTGTAAAGTTCGCATGGCCAAGAATGGGGCAGCTTTTGTCCCATACGTTATGGTGCACAGTTGCATTTCTTGTAATGGTAAATGCGGGGACTCCCTCCATATGATTTTTTGTAGGCTTTGTTGTTCTTCATCAATTAGAATTTGGCGGTACATTTTGTCGATGTCGGCAGTTAAAGCATAGCGATAGGTACGCCATTTGATGATAAGGGTCAAAATATCTTTTTGAAGGTTTGGTCCACATTCCATGCAATCATTCAGACTGTACTTCGTGTCTGTTTTCATTGAAGCGTTGAAGACAACTCTAAGTTTAGTTGTCGCGGAATCTTCTCGAATAACACCGTGATGGGGGAGGTATAATTGAAGCGCCGTCGAGTTGTGAGTGGTTGTTGTTGACGGTTTCATGTGACCGAGATCGGTGTACTCCTTTATGAAGAGTTTGTATTGGACAGATAGTTTTTCCTGTCTCGCCATTTTCTTCTCTAGTTGAAAAAATTGTGACATTGCTTGGGTTCTTGAGTATCCCAATTTAGTCGAGATATCCTCCTTTAGAGGCATCTTCACAACGTATCTACCGTCTGGCAATCGTTTTGTAGTTTGCTTGTAGTATTTTTCACAAAAGTCGTCTCTTGACTGTTCTTCTGTGGTAATATCTTCAATTTCCCAGAAGCGGGATAAGTCTTCGATGTTGTTCAGCGTTACACAGCAATTGTATGTCTTCGTATTACCGCTTAAGATCCAACCCAGTTTTGTTTGTTGAGCAACCGGTGATTGTTGATTTTGTTTAAGAAGTCCGTCCATGATGATATCTGCATATACTTCGGCCCCCAGTAGCATGTCGATACGACCTGGTTGATGGCAATTGGGATCAGCCAGCTTGATATTGTTTAAGTGGCTCCAGTCGGTCCTGTCAACCGATGTGTTCGGTAGATAGTTCATCAATTTTCTCATAACGAGTGCCTCGATTTTGAAGGTGAAGTTTGAGTTTAAAGACTTGCACTCAATTTTCACACGTCCCTTACTGGACTCGGGTGATGATCCGATCTCGGAAATAGCCGCGCTGTAGCGTTCCCTGGGTACCTTTAAGAGCTGGGCTGCGTTCTCCGTAATGAGGTTAACTTGTGATCCTTGATCGAGCAATCCTCTCAATACAACATGATTCCCGGTTACATCCTTTGCCATTAGTTGTACTGTGGTCAGAAGCACTTCTCTTTTTCCATTTACGTGATTGCTCTTCTGGGTTGTAGTAGGATTCCGGGTTATCCTTCTCTTGATATCCGGATTATGCAGGGACGTGTGATGAAATC
Source organism: Argyresthia goedartella (assembly GCA_949825045.1). Taxonomy (NCBI): domain Eukaryota; kingdom Metazoa; phylum Arthropoda; class Insecta; order Lepidoptera; family Argyresthiidae; genus Argyresthia; species Argyresthia goedartella. Next base: position 23,955,755 of record OX463810.1, read on the forward strand.
TTTTACATATCTTGCACGTTTTATTTGAGTCACACTTTCGACCTTCGTGACTGAATAGGCAGTTTTTGCATACGTGCGTTTGCTTGACTGCCGCATTCCGTGCCTCAATACTCATGTCAGCAAACGTAGGGCAGTTCATCAACACGTGCTCGCTTTTGCAGAGTGGACAGTTTCGAATCGTCGTATGGTAGGTCTTTGTCCACTTCACAGACTTGTTATAATTAGTCGACCTATGATCGGCGAAATTATTTTCCTTTCGAGTATGCGAATTTCCTTGAGTTCCAGATTTCGCAGGGTTAAGGGTCTCTAAAGCCATGAAAGAAGACTCTAGGAATTTTACAAATGCCTCTACGTCTGGTAATTCTCTTGGATCCTCGAGGCTGTGCATGTAATCGCTGTAGGTTTCAGGATCTAGCTTCTGTACTATCAGGTGCACTATGAGTGGGTCCCAGGTCGAGATGTTGATTCCGATGTTCGTTATCGCATTCAAGCATTCAATAGTAGTGTCGTGTAGCTTCTTGAACTTGAGAGCGTTAGGATTCTGGATGGTAGGTTGATTCAAAAGTGTATTAATGTGAGATGTAAACAGCAGCCGCTTATTGTCGTAACGGTGGCAGATGATATCCCAGCATGAATCATAATTGTCGGCACTTATGTTCAAATGTTGAAATAACTTTTCGGCTTCTCCTTTGACCTTTGATTTCAGATGTTGCATTTGTTGCGTCTTAGAAAGTAGCGGGTTTATATGTATAGTTTCCAGAAAGAGATCTTTAAAGGATGTCCAGTTGATGTAGTAGCCGTTAAACTCTGGTAACTCCATTTTCGGCGTGCTTTTCTGATAGTGCATGTTGGCCCACATCTTCTTATTGATCTCAGATTTGTACCGATCGTAAGTTTCTTCCCATTCGTTATACTCAATGGCGTAATCCGAGTTGGAGCCTTGAAGCAGGTATTCTATCTCCCAGTGGATTTTATCGATAGCATCCCACTTAGACGTTAATACCTTAAGATGGTCTTCTAGTTCCCACTTTTCGTTCACATCTTGAGGATTAATCTTAGAAACAACTCTTTTCAGTGCGTTGAAGTTGAATCTTTGTTGCCGCAGTAAGTCAGTTTTCCTGTCCTTTTCAACATCAGCGGGCTTAACGTGGGTCTGTTCTTGTTGGTTAACCTCCATATTTGCTCCTGAGGTCCCTGGCGTAGCTAGTGATCCGCTGGATAGTCGCAGAACCGCAGGAGCCAGTACAGCCTTCTGGGAAACTCCGGCTGTCGGGGCTAATCCTTTTTTCATGTCAACCATGATCTGTAGAGTTTCTTCGTACATTATTTTGGTTTTGTTATACACATCCTCCTTAAAGTAGTCGTAGTCCGTTGTTCCTGCTAGGGCCAGTATCTTGTGGTTCGAGCTAAACTCAAGCCAATTTACCTCCAGAGCACTGATGCGCTTTTCCAGGTACTCAAGAGTTTTGCGATCTGCCCCATCCTTCTTGAAGTTGGTACATATCGATTTTATACTTTCGAAGGAGATGAGCTGAAGTTCGATGATTTTTCCGATCATTTTTGTGCTTGTATGTGTAGTTTCTTCAGTTCATAAACCAATTTCCACCGATCTTGTAGATTGATGCTGTACGAGTAGAATAAGACTTTTCTTGTCTTTATACACCAGATTTGTGGGTTCAGGTGTCAGTAAGATGAGGCTGCTCTTGCCTTCATACACTCGGCTACGGCCGGCGTCAGTGCGTTTGTTGCGTAAGACTTGTTGTCTTCAGTTGATTACTCCCTGCAGTGGAGGACAGTTCTATTCTGCGTGAGCTGCTAAGCCGTTAGTATGTTATTCTTGATAGATACAGTGGTCGGGATACACTGCTTGTCGGTGGTTCATGTGATCAGGTCCGTGCTCAGTGCGTACAATCACGTTCCGGTGTGCCTTCCTGCTCGCTGCCGCTTCCGTCACAGTTGCCCAACACCAACACTCCAATCACAGAGTTTTCTGAAGAACCAATCCGGTTCGAAGGACCAAAAAGATGTACGTTCTTTGGTGGGATCCACACAGCCTTACATACAACTCAGGGTTAGCTAAGTTGTCAGTTGGAAGTTAAAGAGTCTCCTTGTATAGTTGAAAACACTTTACTTTTATAATAATGAAATACACTCTTAAAATAGTCTGTTGTGGCTTAGATTTAGGTGCTACGGCGAATAAGTAAGTAGAACTGCAATATGTTAATAGTTAAAATACAATTATATAGAAATTAGTACGTGCTGATAAATGCCGCGTTCGCATTGTACAAGGTTGGCTTGTACAGTTCAAAATGGCAATCGCCTTTAAATCATGCGGGTTGTATAATCAAGGACTGTTGCAATTTAAGGTCCCGTAAAATGTCAAAATGGCTGGCCCGAATTTCAATGCTTGGACATGATAATCTGAATTAAAATAGTTACTGCGGAAGGCAATTAACAGAGCCTTTCGAGCCCAACCAAGAGGGAGCGAAGTGATCCAAAGGGGGCGCCGCGAGCGACTCCAGAGCTGGATTAATTATAATTTCTGTCCGCAGAAAAGTCGAGAGCGGTTGGCGCCGCCCCTCATAGCAGAACATTTTGAATACTCTTTGTTAAATTTCAGGGGCAGCTTGTGCCGTATTCCATAATAGATCTTTTTAGTTGCTCGTTACTCGACTTTGGGACCCATTTGATATTATTTCACTTGTCTTGTTGTTTGTTAGTTACTTGACTTTATAATTATGTGAAATTCCAAGGTCGGCTAACGCTGCCCTCTTTTGGACATGTTGCCGTGCTCGAATTGCTGACTTTGCCTTTCCTCTCTCTCTGTCACAACTCCCCATTTCGGCCCTCTTACTTACAAAATAATATAAATAGTTTTTCACTTCACTATTTTAGCAGAGCGTTAAGAGGGCACACAGTAAACAAACGGTCAAGTGCAAGTCTGACTCGGGCACGAAGGGTTCCGTACCACCGCAAAATAGTATTCAAGTTTTTTTCAAGGGGATTAGGTTTCTTTAATTTCCCTGTGTGTACAGATAGCAAAATGCCGTAGATAGATTCTCCCTTTACGCAAAATGCTAATATCTGTTTTTTAATAAGCTGCTAAAAAAATGCGGCAGGGACACCATTGTAAAATATATAATTGGACACAGTAGTATATTTTAACCGTAAATAAAAGACTCGTATCACTAAAACCCATATCTGTTCCAGAGATCATAATGTTTAATAACTTATCCAAGAAAAAAACAACGACGTAAATGATATCAATTGGCATTTTACTAATTGACAACACTGTGGTGTGAGGCCGGTCCACGCTTGACAAATGTGGTGAACGCAAGCGACTGACTAAAACAAAAAACATCTGTTTCCTAATTCTTAAGGCGATGATGGAATAAAAATGCGCTGTCGAGTGGAAGTGAGATGCAATAATTACTCGCGAATAAGAAAAAGTGGGATGCCAATAATGCACTCGCGACTAATCTGAAACAACGTAAGCGCCAAAACGTAAAAAAAATCATAAAAAATAAACTATTTCAGGGAATTAACTTTCAAATTGAAAATCGTTAGAAATAACAATTGTTCATACATTGCAATCATCACACAGTCACTTACTACTGCGGTGTAATAGGATAAAACCATAAAAAAGGGTTGACTTTGTATTTATTTTCTATCGAGAAAATTTTATCCAAACATGTTTTCCAATTAAGAATCTCTATATTATATAGTCAAATTACATATACCAGAAATTAATTACGATTTGCCCAGTATTTCCTGAAAAACACATGAAAACAGCACCCCATATTTATTTAATCAGCGTCTTAATATAATTATTTCGCCTGTAACGCGTCATATTATATCTTAACGGTATTTCAGTGAGCATGTTGACTATAATGGTTTTGTGACGAAAAGCGAGTATTTACAATTTTCATTTACGTTTTGATACCTGAAAGTTACAATACAAATGATTATTCTGTCAAATTCATAATAACTTCTGTGATCGGTCCGCTCCGAAATTGTTACGATTTTGGCTTATTTTTCGTACTGATTCCTGTTCTATACCTGCCTTTGGCTGTCGTTTACGTACGTACTAAGACTGTGCCTTTGGCAAGTATGAGTGCTGATAGTCCTGGTCAAGAACAAGAAAAACTGCATCTGACCCTGGACCTTTTGGAAAGTGGTAAAACCAGTGGGTAATACAGACTTTTCGTTTTCTACCAAAAAAAAAGATCATGGAGTGTATTAACGCTCAGTGAAAAACTTATGGTGGTTAACGAGCACACGCCATTCTCATAAAACCAAATATAGGTTTCTTTCTTTCAGCTAAAGGCTGAGATTTACCTATATCTATCAATATCCTCACAAGTGCTCTATTAAATTGACTTTATTGTGAGTCCTATATATTGTATATGTATATATGTTCGATCAAAGATCGTGCTTTAATTATTCGCTGCTTCGCATCTCATCACTAGCTAACGCAATCAGGCAAGGACCGCAAGGATAAATACACCACCTAGTCAAGTCAAGTCAAAGTTGTTTATTATTGTAGATATTTACATATACTTAGCAAACGTAACTTTTTGCTTCTTTTAACATTGGACTACTGTGGGAGAAGTGGGGCGTAGAAACTCCCACAGATTAATTTTTAGATCACTTTTAAAAATTGGTAGTGCCAATTAACTAATACAATAGTAATTATTATGATTAATAAGCAGGAATAAATAATTATAAAACTATTAACAGCAAGGTATGTGTTAAGCTAGATTAACCCCATACAGTCCCGTCATTTAATCTTGAACATTGTGATATCCCTTTTTCGACAAAGTCGCTGTAACATGCTTTTTAAAATGCTCAAATGGCAATTTCAAAATCTCCAGGGGTATCTTATTGTAGTAGAGAATGCACTGAACATTAAAGGATTGCTAACCTTCGTGAGTCTAAACCGGAACGCAACTAGTCTGTGATTATTTCTAAGGTGAACATTACAGTTATCGCTTAGATTGGAAGATGTAAGGTTCTTGACAACATACATTATATTTTCGAAAATAAATTGACTAGCTGAAGTTAGTATGTCAATTTCTTTAAAAAGCTCTTTTAATCGAATAACTCTTTTTTGTAAATAAAAATAGTTTGAATATCCACTGTTTTCCCCCACAACAAGACACATAGGACATGACACTATGAAAGTAACTAAAATATACTAGCCTAGATGTAGCCACATCCGTGTTTTGTCTGATGTTCCTAACAACGCAAGCCGCAGAAATTAATTACCAGCTAATTTATCTATGTGGGGTCCCCACTGCAATTTGCTATCAATGGTTATTCCAAGAAACTTCGTATCATTTACTAATTCTAACGTGTTGCTGTCTAACACTGAACTGGTCTCAACTTACATGACATTTGGAAGTGAGAATTTGATACACTTGGTTTTACCAGCGTTTAACAATAAATTATTAACTTTGAACCAATTCAGTGTTAAAGACAATAGGTGTATAGTCTTTAACACTGAATTGGTTCAAAGTTAATGGTGATTAACATCATAAAAATCTTCTTTTTTGTCTTTCAATTTTGAAGAGCATCGAAGCATCATCAGCAAACAACACTATGACAGTCAATTTCTCCACCATGAAGGACAGATCTTTAATATATATCAGGAATAAGAAGGGGACTAATATGGAACCTTATGGAATGCCAATTTTTACACCCGATCCATCAGATTTAACGCCGTTGACTTCTGTCTTTTGAATTCTACTGCTTAAGTATGATCATAGCAGATTTATTTCTAACTACGTAATGATTTAATTTCATTAATAGCGTGTTTTGATCAACACAATCAAGTGCCTTCGGCAGATTGCAAAAAACTCCAGTAGCATCCTGTGCGTCCTCCCATGCAGAATAAATATGATATACAGTAATACCTCGCTTTACGCGACCTCGCTTAACGCGATTTCGTTATAACGCGATTTTTAAAATACGCGCTAATTTACCTCGCTTTACGCGTGTCCTGATTGGTCCTATGGCGCGAGTGGCGCGATCGCATGAGCCAGTAATAATGCGTAGTTTTGTGAGATGTTTAAGTTGTACATACCTACATACATTGTTGAAAAAACGTTAGTCTTTCGTCTTTTGATAATTTTGGAATAAAATTTCTTTTCTTGGACTGAAAATGTCGTCGCGGGCTATTAAAAAAGAACGAAAAAGTTTAAGTTTGGAGGTGAAGCTAAAGGTTTTAAAAGAAATGGATAAAAGTGGTAAAGCTACAGAAGTTGGACGACAATTTGGGCTCTCAGAGTCTACTGTGCGTACAATTGTGAAAAGTCGTGATAAACTATTGCGTTCTAGTGAACATGGGACGCCAACCAGTGCCAAGAAAATAACTCGTACGAGACCAGCTGTTATAGAAAAAATGGAGCAAATGCTTTCTGTGTGGATAGAAGATATGAATAAAAAAAATGCTCCAATAAGTCAAGATATCGTTTGTGCAAAGGCAATTTCTTTATATGAGAGCCTGAAACAGCAAGAAGGTGAAGGGTCTTCTGTTCCATCTTTTGTAGCTAGTAATGGGTGGTTTGAGAAATTAAAAAAACGATTGAATCTGCATAACATTCGTGTAACTGGAGAAGCAGCAAGCGCTGATACAGCAGCTGCATCGGAATTCCCTACCCAGCTTCACAACTACATACTGCGAGAGAAAATTCCAGCATGTCTCGTCTTCAACGCAGATGAAACTGGTCTTTACTGGAAAAAAATGCCATCTAGAACTTTTATTTCAAAAGAAGAAAGGCAGGCGAGTGGTTTTAAAGCAGCCAAAAATCGACTGACTCTGCTTTTAGGTGGAAATGCCACTGGAGATTTAAAATTGAAACCATTGCTGGTTTATCAATCAGAAACACCACGAGTGATGCGAGGCATGGATAAGGATAGCTTGCCAGTTATTTGGCGATCAAACCGAAAAGCATGGGTAACAAGAGAGGTTTTCAGTGATTGGTTTACAAACAGCTTTTGCCCAGAAGTTAAAGCGTACTGCAATCGTAATAGGCTGCCTCCAAAAGTTTTGTTACTGTTGGATAATGCGCCTGGTCATCCACCAACATTTGATTCACCGCGAGGTTTGAAAGTGGAGGTGATGTTTTTGCCACCAAACACCACCTCCATTCTACAGCCTATGGACCAAGGGGCTATAGCGAACTTCAAGGCCTACTATCACCGTCGCACGTTTGGTCAGCTAATCCGGGAGACAGATGGAGAAGGACAGCAGTCTATGAGTGATTGGTGGAAATCATTCAATATTTTTAAGGCTGTACAAAATATTGCTGCCGCTTGGAATGAAGTGAAGCTGAGCAGCATGAATGGAGTATGGAGAAGTCTGTGGCCTGATGTAGTGGAGGCACCAAGTAGGCGTCTGCGAGTGCAAGATACAACAAGACAGGTTATTGAAGACATCGCAGTCATGATGGAGGGTTCTGAGCTCGGAAGCATTCCAATGGAGGAGTTAGAAGAATTTGTTGCCACCGATAGCGCACCTTTAAGCAATGAAGAATTATTGGCAATGCAAAACACTTCCCAGATAAATGAAGAAGAACCGTCAGAAGAAAGAAAGTTATCATCCAAGTCAATTCAGGAGGCACTTTCAAAAATATATTCTGGTCTTGAGATTTTAGAGAGTTCGGACAGTGATGTTAATCGCGTTTTACATCTTAGACAATCCATAGAAAACGGTGTAGCTACATATGAAAAAATTTTAATTGATCGTAAGAAAAATGCTACTCAAAAAACTTTAGACCAGTATTTCTCAAAAAATTAAGGTTATTTTTTAATTCATTGTTTTTTTTTGTAACTAAGTATTAAAGTAACTTTGTAATACATACATACATACATTTGTCTTGTTATTCTATCAACCTCGTTATACGCGTATTTCGATTAACGCGAATTTGTCTGGTACGCATCCCTCGCGTTAAGCGAGGTATTACTGTATAAGCCTGCATCCGTAGTTGATGTATCCCTACTAAAATCGTATTGTTTGGCGTGGAGTTGTTTTGTACGGTTTAAGTGTGATAGCAAACTGTTTTCAATCTATTGTTTGAATTTTGTATTTTTCTATTAATGTGTAAAGTTTTTGCAGTTCTACAAACCAACTTGAAAGTGTTTGAATATTTATTAACATAGTCATGAAATTTTTGATCAAAGTTATAGGTTTTTTTGTTCATAAAGGTCATACAAGCTAACTCTACTTTTACGAATTCCAAACGTTTCCCAGTCATTAATTTTAGATTTACCGTTGTAGTCACTGACTTTCTTTAATTTGAAAACTTTTTACAATTCTGTTTGAATAATGTTGAAGAAGTCTGAGTAGATTTTGTTTGGGTGCTATTCATTAAAATCCGTTACTGGCAAATGTATATCTCAGTTTTTCGTATACGTCTCTATTCTATGGGATGTAATAGGCCTATAAAATAATAGATCAGTCTTATCCTTACTAGCAATTGGGAATAAAATTGTTTGACCACTGTGATCGGATTGTAAGCAGGTAATTACTTTTTTACTTGTGAATGCACAGTTACAAAAAAACGTTATCTAAGCAAGTTTGGCTCGTTAGTGTAAATCTAGTCGGCTCATACATGACATAAAATAAATTATTTTAATAAATTCATTGATCGATGTTTTATTGTTGTTCCTACAAGCAAATCTACATTAAGATCGCCACAAATAATTAACTTTTTTTCTGTTATTGCATAGTTTAGGGAGAGCTTCCTCCATAGTTTTCTCAAATATTTCGAAATTGCCATGACCTTTTCATTCCACAGTAGCCTGTAGACATAAGCAATAATATGGCTATCTAAATCAACACAGGATACCTCTATTTGTCTTTCAACAGTAAGTGCAAGAATATCTTTCCGTTGTTCCACCTATATATTATTTTTTACTAAGATTAAAGCACCACCTCTGTCAGCAGTCTTTCTATTGTAATAATCTAAGTTTGTAATTATTTATGTTAAAAGACATCATATTTTCCTTTAACCAGTGTTCTGTAACATAAATAACATCGATGTCAGAATTTTTTACAAATAATTCTAATACAAGTTCTTTGCCAGGTAGCCCTGGATGGTTTGATAGGTAATATTTAAGTGGGGCTTACCTTTTGACATATTTAGTGGCTCTTGAATGCTAGAGATTCCCTCTATTGTGTAATGAACTAATTTAAATTACTTGAAACAGATTCCAATTTTGCACGCAAAGTATTGTTAACCGGTGAATTCACAATAGGGGTGCATATCATTTTACCCTTAACAAGAAAAACAGCTGATGTCAACTTGAACTTGGTTAAACCAACTATAGCTGCGTCGCATATATTATAAGCTAACAATGTATCTACTAATTTTCTATATGTATTAGACAGGTACAACATATCCTGAGTCAAAGTAAAGTTATGAATAAAATTATTCATGTCGAAATATAAATAGCATCGCTATGATGACACGTTCAATTAAATAAATGAATATTAATTCTATGCACAGATTTGTTCTGTAGTTCTGTCAAATTACAAGCGTATGGAAAATTGCATGGTATAAATTTGCATTTCATCCTACTATGTAAATCTAGAAGTGTTATGCCTAATTTACCCTAATACACGGTACACTAAAGTCAGTCGCGCTCGCCGTGGCTCCTAGTCACCGCTTGTCCAGTGTGGACGCGCCATGTGGAAAATGTGACAGTATTTTTTTTTTGGGCAGATGACTGATAAATTGGTCTAAGCTACTTTCATACGTTGTAAGTGGTATTTGTGGTATGTGGTAAATTGTGCCTACTAAGTATTTTTTTAAACTTTCATTCGGCATGCCACACGATACACTTGAAAAATTTTTATTTTTAATTTTCAGAATTGCCCGCCAAATTCCAAAAAATTCTTACGTAACACTTTCGTGTTTGAGTTACATTAATGAATAAAAAAATCAAATCAAATCGGTTGAGAATTCGGTTGTTTAATATTACTTTTATACGCCTAGGACAGACACACGGGTGATCCTATAATGGTTCCTTTTGGAGAACATTCATTTCGGATCTAGCAACATGAGTAGCTCGGTCAGCACGGCACAAAACGTTCTGCTCTAAACCTACTGAGTTAATATGGACTATTTGACTTTTTTTTGATTTTACGAGTACATAGATGATTTCTCATACTTATATTTTTGCTATCCATATCTGAAAATATTAAACGTATCAATCGCTCGAAACCAAAGGTATATAAATGTACATTCATACATATTTTTAGGCCAGTATAGGGCCGAGCAGGTAACAAGATTATCCATGATCCAACCAAAACTAATTTATAAAGGTGTCGTGTCGACGCCGCCTTTCGTTCGACGGACCAAGCCCTTCGCATCGCTCTCGCTCGCACACCTATCAACTAATGGCGATCCAACCTCAATATTACCAGCCATGGTTTTACGGAAACAGGGCCAACAAGATATCGCGGATTTATTTACGAGGATCCATTTAATCTTCTTTCACAGCAAACTATTCAACAATATAAGGTTTCTGGAGGCTTTCAGTAATAAGTTATAATCTCGGTATTGCAAGATAACGAAATACTTTGTTCTCTATTACATTTACAGTCCTAACAGTTTAAATATATAGATTGTTGTTTTGCTCGACATAGGGACGACAGATTACGTATCGCTTGTAACTAAAAATAAATATTATTTTTCCCTTGTATAATTTTGATTCACAAATTGCCGTGTTCAATTTGTCCTGAAATAACCGTAACGTGCGAACTCGCCCGGCCGGTCCACGAAGCGCGCGTGCGCCGCGCGGCAAGTGCCCGATATTTGGGGCGCGGTAGCAAGCGATAGAACTAAGGCCAAACTTTAATGATTATTAGGTATTTTCCAATAATACTTTTTTGTGCATCAGAGTCGTGTAAATAACCACCCGGGCTGGGCGTAACTTTACAAAACATCACCCTGTACATGTTAACATGGTGTTGACTTTTGTTAGAGTCATGATCAAAGTTCCTCCCAGCGTTGTAACTGTGCTTGGAAACAATACGAGTAGATTCCTCCTGTACAGTGTGACGTCTCGTAGAATCAACAATAGGTACGCAACTAACTACATTTCCGTTTTCAACACTGTTGTCAGTGTGTCTGATTCACAAGACACACGGCTATCTATGTAGCACGAGGAAGTATATGAATTGAGTAAACAGTTACCTAATCCACCAAGCAAGCCGCACTGAGACAACGTGGTACCCTCGATAAAGGCCCGTGACCCTCGGTGGGGATATTAATGGGCTTAATTTATTTTCAAAAAAGTCATCTCGATTTGTCCCTTGTAAAGATTTTCAGTTGTTCAGATTGACAAGTAGGTTTGTTTGGTACTATACGATCACATGAAAAAAACATATGTAGAGTTTGGTAAAAGTTGTCAAACTCAAAACTTAAACTCAAAAACTTTATAATAATAATAATAATAATAATAAATCTTTATTGCAGACCTTAAGTCCATATTACAATAAGTATTACAATACATTACATCATTAAATTAGCATTACATTAATGGACTACCTTATATTAATTATTGTTCACTCTATCAGCACGTCACAGGCGAAGCAGCTATATCCATGTATTTCCTGTACATGTTTGTATAGTAAAACCTGGAATATAGTTGCTTGATAATGGAGTTTCCACACCCGTCAACCCTGGACATGAAGGACGCGATTCTCAGTCTCATGATAGCATTGAACGTGTTCACGCGAGTTTCAGTAAACATCCCTGAAGCGCTGCACGAACGTTTCAGGCCCATCAGGTGTCTGAAGATGTTATTGTACTGAACACGTATCCCATCGTGAGACTTATTCGTATATCTGGTCCAGAGTTGACACGTGTAGAAACTCTGACAATATGTTTTAAATAACAATATCTTAACGTCTGGAGAACACTTAGAAAACCTTCTTGCAATCATGTTCCCAACCATGCATAGCGCTCTACGCTGTCTGTATATGTCTTTGTCGTCTTTCCTATCATCTGACATTATATGTCCAAGGTATTTGAAGTCACTTACTATCTGTACACACTGCCCCTTTATTGCAAATAGGCAAAAATAATGCACTTTTACAAGTCAAACACTTGCTCATATACACTCTCATATACATGGATAAAAATAAAAAATAAATCAAATATGATCAACAAAACTAAGTACATGACTGATTAAGGTTTGAGTTTGAAAGGAAATCTCCCTTTCAAGTGGTGATTCATGGCTGAATCTCGCACAGGAAAAGGAGACTCCATAAACTCTACCAGTGCTTCGGAAAAACGCCCGTCAGATTCATATTAATTTTTTTAATGAATATAAATAAATAAATTATCTTATTCAGCGTCAAAATTATACTTACTTATAACTACAAGCAATTTTTTTTTAATAAAAAAGACCACCGTTTCGGAAGGTGGGTCTCGGAGAAGATAGCACCAAGAAACTCTACGGGGATGTCATTTTTTTAAATTTTAAATATTTATTTTCTTGTTATTATACAATTAAACAATGTACAATTTACAAATAATCTAATTTTATGACAGTTATTACATTTAATATGAATCAACATCATATCCATAAGTGCCAATAAGATGTTTCAAAATAACAATCTAACAAAATAAATAAATAGGAACAAAGACAAGCTGTAATGAACATAACCTATGAGAAACCAGACTGGACCAGTCTCCCCAAACAGAAATTGTTCACAAGTATGACTTATCACCCCCTTCGCCATATTTGAGGGAAGGGAACAACCCGCTCCACAGAGCCGCCGCAAAAACATAATTTTAGTGAGCATGACCATTGACATACTTTTATTCTACGTTAAAACTAATAAATTCTTATGAGGCACTTTACATAGCACTTTTGTACACTTTTAATTATATTACCAGACTATTAAATTACATTATTTCATTTGTAATAGATACGTTATTTATGCTTATCATTATTGTGGAGCATTGAGCCATGCAGTTTTGTCTTTAACATTGTCATTAATAGTGTTATAGGATATCTTTATAAGGTTAGCCTTTATAAATGTTTTAAACCTTTGCATGGGTAATTCATCAATTCCCTCTAGTAATATAAAAGCGTATACATACAGTTCCCCATAAATGAACCAATAACCTTCTGCAACTGGAATCTAGATATATTCAGTTTATTTTTATTTCTAGTGTTGAAATTATGTACATCGCAATTTTTGTCAAATGTGTTAATATTTTTCCGAACGTACAATAAGTTTTCAAATATATTATTGACAAGCCACTGTAAGAATATTGATCTCCTTAAATCGTTCCCGGAGAGAATCGCGAGATTTCATATTATTTAAGGAACGAATTGCTCTCTTCTGTAGCACTAATACAGATTGTATTTCTTCGGGGTTATCCCACAACAGAATGCCATATGACATAATGATGTGAAAGTAACTGAAATATTATTCAATCTTCCAGCTATAGACGATGAATGAGGTACCCTACTGCAATTGTAAATCTAGATTAATACCCAAGAATATAATCGACTGTACCAGGTCTAAAGGCTCGTCATTCATTAAAATACTTAAAGTGGGATCAGTAGTGACATCGGGTAGCTAGAATGTCACATAAATATAATATAAGATGTCACGCCTGTAACGTGATACCTCTTGGTAATATCAGCACGTTTCGTAGCTACTCGTATCATCATAATAAGAGACGGGAAACGTTTTAAGGGTTGTCAAATGCCATCTGAATATTGATATTTACTCGCCTGTACTTTGTCGGTGTATCCAAACATATACCTAGAGATATTTCCTGATTATTTATTTACTGGTATGCGGCTAAACTTAATCTCATGAATTCTCCCAAATGATCACTTGCAGTGCTTTGTATATTGTAAGAGGGAAGACATCTTGTGGCCACAAAAAATTTAAAAATACTACGCTTTGAAAAATCACAGTGCATAAATGGAACTTGATCGGATAATAAAAAAAAGTGAGAGGCAAAGAGGGAATTAGCTGCTATAATGAGCACTTAAACCTACATTCTTTATTCCATGGCTGACGAAGCATTTTATTACAAAGAATTTAATAAATGTTGGATACAATAAGTTACGTCCTTCTCGATAAGTGTAGTTAGTAGAAAAGTCCTTTTGCTTAAGAACAGAGGCAAGCGTCTGTCATGAAAAGATGCAGCAACAATTTGTATAAAGTGTCTTCCAGTGGGATTCTATCGACACTGACGCAGTGACATAAAAGATAAACCTATTTTCCCTGAAGAGAGACTAAAAAAAACTTCTGAAAGCTTTATTGGATAACGGCGCTCTTTCTTACAACGCTTTTAACTTGAGTGACGTTACTTTAGGGCAAGATAAAGTTTGTTGTCTGCTCTTGAAGTTCGTACTCTCTCAACAGAAGAACAAGACGAAATGACTTTCCTGTTCTAGACTTTGGATAGTTCCAAATGTGTGATGGGAATTGGAAGTTTCTCTAGGAAATGTGTACGAATCCTTATGTAGCAGTTCATCATTAGCCATTCGCCTTCCTCGGTTTTTCGTATACTTAGTTTAATTATTGTGACTAATCACTACCTACTTATTTATAGTAAGCTAACAAAAATCCGAATATACATCTTGCTGACTGCCTGTTGAGCACGCGCAGAATGAGATCGTCGAAAAGACGATCTAAGCAAGTATTAGCTTACTTTTTGGCCGTTTTATCTTGACTTTTCATACAAGCAGAGTGTTAAACATGAAGCTACAAAATAGAGGTGACCTTTTAATACCACATTCAAACTTTTGTATGCACCTGGTTACGTATATGGAGTATGAAAGTAGCCGCACCAATAACATTGTAAACCCATAGTTCCGCTTTTTTTTTCCAAAAAGATTTTATCTACTCACGTATCATAAACCCTCTTTATTGCATACAAAAACCGCACGATACGATCAGCATAATGTTAAACTACTTGGTAAAAACTAATTTCTTATCATAAAAATTACACATTATGACCATAATGTGTAATTTTTCTACACATTATGACATTCAAATTTCGAACACCGACGCCCGCCTGCATGCCGCCCCAAGTTTGTCTGTGAAGTTGGTACTGACATTCAAATTTCGAACGCCCGAAGTTGGTGCTACAGTACAAGCTAAACAACTACAGAGCCACAATGCCGGTCAAACATGCGGTTCCTGAACACATCAAAGAGAGCTTATGATATGTGTGTAGATAAACTAGTGTATGTAACTGTACATAATTAGGCATTAAAACTCTAGAGTGATATTATTATGAAACTCGCCTTGATGCCCTCCATTATGTAGCAGTCACATAAACTACTATAATGTCCTTTGAGATATATTTGAATGCTTAATACGAAACACATTTAAATATATTTTTCCATTCATTCGTTTTAAAGATACTTTGAAAATAATTCAGATATCGAGGATGTAGGCAGAAGAACTACAAATACCTTTGCCTAGCATTAAAAAAATACTAGATGACACTAGTTTCGGTTCAGTTTGTTTGTGTTTTCAGAAAGAAACACCCGCATAAAACTAACAGAAGAATAACACTATACAAGTTCTACGCCTGCAAAAGAGATAGCAGTAAGGTGGGCTCATGGCGGGCTTCAACTGAGACGTTCAAACCGAACGCAGCCTTTGTTTTTTTTTTACTTTCTGGTACAGGCAAAGGCAAAGCCTTGTCAATGACATTTTTTATGTTCTGGCAAAGGTAACATGGTCCATTATGCCTACATCAACTTTTTCCAAAAACTCAAGATTTTAAAATTTATTTAAATAAGAAAAATAAACATTTTGGAAAATGGTAAAATGTAAATCCCTTAAGCTCTGGAACAACTTTCGAATTAGCTATTAAAATTATGGGGTTAATATTTTGAAATGTTGTGTATTCTAGACTAGACAACTGAATCGACAGAAAAATTCCATATTATATCGAATTTGCTCACAGAATTCCACGAAAATCAGTTGAGAAATGCGGCCAATAGGTGAGAACAGCCGGAACTTCGGAAATCCAAAAAACCGGAAATCCGGACATACAAAAGCATTTTGCCCAAGCTGAAACGGAGACGCTACGGCTGGCTTGGTCAATTAACGATTTTATAGAGGCGAAATTGACTGACTGACTGGTTTTATTTGCTTATAATACTTCACTGGTCTTCAAAATTGAAAGACAAAAAGAAGATTTTGTCTTTAACCTTGAAATTGGTTCACAGTTAATAATTTATTGTAAAACGCTGGTAAAACTACTGTATTAGATTCTCACTTCAATTGTTAATTAGATTGTCAGGCAAGTCGACTCTCGAGTGATATTATTATGAAACTCGCCTTCGGCTCGTTTAATGAACCCACTCTCGAGTATTAGTGCCCTCCATTATGTAGCAGTCACATAAACTACTATAAAACACACCTAAGAGAACTTTTTGAACAAATTGACATATTAGCAAGACAATTTATTTTCGAGTATATAATGTATGTACACAGGAACATTTGCTAAAATTTGCGAAAACTGTAATGTGAGTAATGTAATGTAACCTAAGATATTTTTTAGGTACATTACATGATTATTATCATACACTAGCTGCACCCCGGTTTGGACTCGCGAAAGTATTACAGAAAATCCTTCCGTGTAGTGTAAAGTGCAGAAAATAAAGAAATGTTGATTGATTGATTTATATGTAGTAAATAAATTGTACTTAAAAATCAGTCGTAGTGTTAGACAAACAGGGTAATTTCCGAAATCGTAAACCTATTGATACAGTATCAACATCAAAAAGCCTATGAACTCATTTTACCTAGCTTTGGTTACATTCTATATAGAAGACGCCATTACGCTTCTCCCGCCCGCCCTCGGCAAACGAACACACATTGGCGAACCACTCTATTCCCCGAGCCTGTTTACTCATGTATTTTGATAACTCTTCTATTCCTAACGGAAAGAAGTGTTCCGTGTCCTTTTAATCGGCAGCGATAGAACTTATTACAGAAAGAATGAATAAAATTTATGTTTGATCATTTATATATTAATCGCACAAAACGTTAAATTGTTGTCGTGTTCCTATAATGGAAATTCCATTTTAGGAACAGGAATAGAAATCTCCATTATAGGAGCCATTGTGCAATTGGAACTTTTTTCAACTCATAATAATGCGACTTTCATAGATAATGTTGCATAATCATAACTCGGGCTTATTAGAATGTTGCTGCCTGCAATAAAATAAATTTGCACCGAAATAACTGTTACTCAGCGAAAATCCTAAGTCTATGGTTACTAGACTATAAAAAAATCAGCAAAATCTATACGATATTTTATTCTTATTGTCTGCCACTGGATATTTTATTCTTATTGTCTGCAACTGACATTGTCATCAAAAAAGTTTGATTGCGAGGACTCTTCAATGGAGGGTTTTCAGACAAGTAATTAAAACTTTAAAATAGTTCTGATAGCTGTGACAGATGGGTTTTATTCACCATGGCTTTCATATATGGGTCTGTGATAAATTAATAACCAAAGAGAAGGAAGGAAGGAGAAAGAGAAGGGCATCCAGACTTACTTGCTTTGGTCAATTCAGGCTTTACTTGTTCAAATTATTGAAACCATAGTGATCTTCGATGATCATCGTGATGATTTTTTACAGAATTTAACGACGTAAGGATGATGAAGTGTTTTTGTCCATAATTTCCTTTGATTTCGCATGGGTTTCGGTTTGAAAATCAAATACATTCAAGTAAAGAAGTCACAAATGTCCGACAGAATAGCTAGGGTCGACGTAACCAAATAGTTTGGGGTCAATGGTCGTAATAAACACAAAACAGAGGATAACGTGAAGAGAAAGTTGTCGATGTAAACCAAAACAGCAAATTTGTGCTTTGTTTGTTATTGACAAGTGCAAGTTCTTGTTATTCGTCACAGACCAGCTATGCCTAAATCAATCACTATCAAAGTAAAATATTATGTTTCGCCAAACGTACATCTAATTACTGGAACTACTTTCTTTTATTTGTATGAGCTGTCAGAAAATTGGCCTTTGGCAGACATTTATTTGCCTCTGAAGTAAAGAATACTCTTTTTTCCATTCAGTGTTTTCTGGAAGATTAATCTATTTTTAACGTTTGAATGCATAACGGAATTAGTATAGGAATATGTAAGTTTTAAATAATGCTTAAGTCTAGCATTGAAGTTAAATAAGTTGTAAGCGAATGACATCTTCGAAAGGACGGCAAGAACGAAGCCAGTAAGATTACGGCGAATGGTGAACTCTATCAAGATTTGGCAACAAAAATACAAAAACGAGGCCACAGACGTAGGTAATCTAGTAATGGCTCATAAAAATGTCAGTGCCACGGAGGGTAGCAATTGCAACGCTAATTTGTTTGCTTTTATAACCATTTTACTTGCGAGTATCGTCCCGCAGTGTCCATTACCTTTTATGAGGATGTGATACCTCATAGAGCACTGTATTGAATCTCTGTTTAACGTTACTGGTGAAACATTTTTGTTCAACAATGCTATTTAAACATTTACATATAGGCACATACATTGCTTCTGGCCCCACACTCATCCTGTGACATCCTTTGTCGTGGGAACCTGAAACAGCGACGTCACATACATATAAACATCCAAGACATGGGGGTTCTTCTTTATCCCCAGCCGGGGATCGAACCCGAGACCTCTCGCATGGTAGACAGAGCCACAATCGCTGCGCCACAGAGGTCGTCAAAATGTGGGAATAAACCATGTATTTCCAAAGATAATTTCTGGACCGTTTAAGCTTTGTTTGCGTATTCAAATGACTATCACTGGAAATACACTGACTCAAATTCACGGAATCACTTTGTTGATATCCAAAACAGCTCCGATCTGAGCGATGCTGCAAATTACGGTTGCGGGATCGATCATCAGTTGTCCGGCTACAATGAATCATGCTATTTTAGCCACCACTTATCTTTCACAAACCTCTACTCGGTTTGAATTTCCCTAACAAACATCTGCTCCATTTCACCGACCGTCATGTACACAATGATAGATTCATTACGTCACGATCGATTTTATCCAAAATCTCGAGTGAGTAGTTGTTGGGTGAGGCCACAAATAATACCGTCAACTTCATAGACCGGCATCAGCATAATACCCACATAATGCGGATCTGGCTCTTCAGTGCGGCTGCGGCTTATAGGCATTGGGCACCTACTTCAAGGGAAAGTAAGCCGTTTGTGTGGTATCCCTACTCTTGTAACAATATTATATCGCTCTTCAGGGATGAGGGCTGGCCGGAATCTCAGCGGAGAGTGGATGTAGGCACTTCTGTACCGGCTCGCTGGATACTCTGAATTGGAATTAATGACTTAATAATGACTATTCCCACTTTCGATATCGTCATAAACAGGTACAGCATAAAGAGGGTTAGAATGGTTAAAATAGTTACAATTGATAAGTTCATGATTCAGCCCTTAAGTGGGCAATTCTTAGGGCTATTTAGTTACAGAATTAAATTTGTTTCTCTCACTGTATTATCTCATTTACTAACAAACACATTTCCCGATGCAGGGCTAGAATTCCTTCGATATTATACCATTGTAGTACTTTACAACAATTTTAATATTTATGCTACAATTAATGACACCTTCTTGAATTCTTGCAAATATGTCACTATGACATACGTATTTTCATGGACTACACGCCCGGTAATCTTCATAGAAAAGCGCGCGCTCGGTCGCACACACCCAGCCACATTCCGTTCCGCGTAAGAAAATCTAGCCAGACGCACCACTCATTGCTGAGTTTTGGTGTGAATTACGTGTGCACAGGCTCAGTCTTCTGCTACTTATTGCTATTATTACACTAACATTATTTCGCTGTAGCTTATTACTCATTTTATTATTATATTTATTTGGGAAGCTAACACTATATACAAAATACTTCTTAGGTTATGCATCTACGTTATTTATATCTAGTTGTACTTTGCAATTATAGGCTAACACAGCATGCTATTTATTGGCCTAGGTACTACGACTATAGGTTATATATTTTTATACATTGGTTATATTTATGTGTTATTTATATTTTGGTTATATTTTTAAACAATGATTTGGCACATGACAAATCATCTCACTCAATATGAGGTAACAATTTAATTACCCCTCTGCGCCAGAAAGAATGTAGAGGATTTTTAGAGATTGTGAAAGTCATGTAGGCTATATAATTTTTGTGAAAAAATAATAGGTTTTATTTTAGGTGGAAAAATGTAGTTTACTAAGTTAACGGTCCGGCTTATTTCATACTCCATGTAGGTAACTAGTTATATTCATAAGTTTGTATGTTAGAAGTTCTGCATTCCACCAACAGACTCGCGAGGTCTACAGCTCACAGAGTCACTAGTACTAAACTGGTGGTAACCCCCTGGTCTTGACTTGCCTGACATTAGGAAGTGATAGTCTAATTCACTTAGTTTTACCAGCGTTTTACAATAAACTGTGAACTTATTCAAGATCAAAGACAAGACAATCAATAACATCTTGTCTTATTTTTTTAGACGCTTAAAGTAGTTTAGTTCAATAGACCAGGAGGATTTGATCACTGCACAAGATATGTGAGATACTGAGACTGGCCCAAAAATTGGCTTAGTGGACTTAGCTACCTTGAATTAAATTGTCGTAATTTTTTCTTGATATAGCTTAAGTTAACTGTTGTAAAGCCTACCTAAAGCTCCTGTTTAGATTTGACACTCAACATTTATTTTTTTACAAAAATAGTATATGGAGCGCATTTCTTCCACCTTTTTCTACAGCTTGTGCGAATTTTCGGCCAATTCTTTGAGAGTTACATGGTCTTCATCAGGGAAGTTTTCATCTAGGCGTTGTCACTGTTTCGAATAAAATTTCGTGATTGAAAGAAGTATTATTTTCACTTTTGAGAGCAACGAACAAGTTGAAGTTTGTAACTAAACTTTCCATATTCAGTTTTTGTTAGTACTTTTTGAAGATTAAGTCAGGGTAGATATTGTAGCTGAATTGAGAAAGAACTCAAGTTTTGTCTTTTTACTGCTTTCCAGATATATCGTTGTTTGACACTTATACCTATAGTGTTTTTTCAGTCAATTAGGTAAATACCGTCATTATACCTTTATTTAGTAAATTTAATGCATAATTTCGGGGTACAAAGTTGTTAATCACTTGTTAATTAGTTAATACGTTACAATTAAGTGATTACTATATGTATTTTTTGTAATTAAATAATACATGGAATGATAAAGGCTGATGATGATGGAGAAGATGATGTTGATAAAATAATAATTCCACACTCGCACCTGTCGGATAAATTCGGAGATATGGCTTTTTTGACACGGTCTCTATAAATTTTATTCTTGAATAATATAAAATTTAGGATTGCAGAATCAAATAAACATGGTAACTTCGGCCCAGGCTTTGTTGAGGTTTAACATCCACACCCATGACCCATGATACAGTTTGCGTTATAATTATAATCGATAACCTTAGCAGTTTGCTCCCCTAGATCAGCATAGCAGTGAGTTTAAACAGTTCCACAGCTCGGGCCCAAGTTACACCCAAGGGTCAAAGTTACCCGACCTACGTCGTTAGACGTAAAGTAGGACCGTTACGATGACCCTACGGTACATTATGTTTGAATAAATATTGTGTGAGAAATATGACTTTAAAAAATCATTAGCTAGTGATAAGAACTGGTTTTCTAAGCAAAAAATAATAATTTTCATATATTTTTTTAAATCAGCACTTGTGACCGGTATTTGAAATATGTCAAAAAATCAAAAAAAAAGTTCTTAAATAGCTTTTGAGAGTTTAACGGCTTAGGTTGCTCATTGCGAGAAATTGCCATTTTTGTCACGCGCTCCAAAAATATTTTTTGTAAAATAAATAAATAAATATGTTTAGAGTGTCAGATCTAAACAGGAGCTTTGGGTTGGCTTTACAACGGTCAACTAAAGCTATACCAAGAAAACAAACGACAATTTAATTCAAAGGTTGCTGAGTACACTAGAGCCAATTTTCGTTCCACCGTGGTCCGGGGTGCTAAGCGACATCCCTAGCTTCTAGAGCAAGAGTAGGTTGAAGACGGTAATTTGACATTAAGCCCTCACGAGCCGGACCCGTAGTAATCATTCGAACGGCGGCCTAGTTTACGTACTTATTTTATTTATACTACAGAATTGATGGAACTCTACTTAACTCAAAAAACATAAACATTTATGATTTAACAATATAAACGTTTGGTAGATGAATTATTATAACTTAGCGATCTGGCCGAAATTTTATCATATATAATAATAAAATAAATATTTTATTAATTCAAAAAGATTAATAAAATATTTATTTTATGATGTTTTTTATTACTTATTACTTTTAGAAAAATAAA
Source organism: Argyresthia goedartella (assembly GCA_949825045.1). Classification (NCBI taxonomy): domain Eukaryota; kingdom Metazoa; phylum Arthropoda; class Insecta; order Lepidoptera; family Argyresthiidae; genus Argyresthia; species Argyresthia goedartella. The sequence continues at coordinate 23,978,161 of OX463810.1, forward strand.
ATGCATGCATAAAGTACTTATGTTAATACTTCTCCATATTTATTTAAATATGTTTTCTTTCACCAACTAAAGTGAAATGTAAATTGGAGGCACTTTTACCAACAAAACATGTAATGTATAAAATTGTTTTAAAGTATCACGTATGCATGCGAGGAATTCGATGGAAAAGACAGGCAGTGCCAAAAGGTTTCCATGCCTTTTTATGATTAAAAATTGAGTACTGTTGCGTTGTTTTAATACTTTATAGTGTTAGAAATCTGTAGTCACGGAGATACATTTTTATTTAGGTAATTATTTTGTGAAGAAAGTACAAACGGAACCATTATAGGATCACTCGTGTGTCTGGTGAGTAAAAGTAATATAAACGAATGAACTCTGAACTGATTAAGCTGGAATTGAGAACACTTAGGTATATATTTCTGTGACCCAAACACGAACATGTTACGTAAACAAAATAATTTTGGATTTGGGCATTTGGGTGTTACATTTTAAATAAAAAGGCTTGTTATGAGCATTTCACATAAATATTTTTAATAATCCTGAAATACTAAGTTAATAAAATAAGAAAAAGACAAAAAATACCATACTTTATTCCTACGTTAAATAAGCGGAAAAAGAATGTGAAATTTTGTCTTTAATAAGGGGGGCACAATTAATTTCAAACCAGTGTCATGGTAAGGAACAAAATTAGAGGAAAAATTGTAAAAACCAAGACTCAAGAGTCACTGGTGCCTAAAAGTTACTTAATTAGAAATATTAAAAAATGTTCAAAATCGCCAATTCCAATTAACTTTAAAATTATGGGTTTTTTGTCAAAAACAAAAACCATCGAAAAAACGAAACCGTAATACTTCGCCTGATACAAGTTTGGCTTAAATAGTTTTTAATGGTCTGATTTACCTTGGTTTTAAGCCTTGAAACGAAGGTAGTAGTAGACAGAACTAGAATAATACCAAAATCAGAATAAGTAATTTGTTTCATGTGGATACACAAACAACAAGCAATAAAATATATGGTGACGACAAATTAAGGCATTTGGCGCTTTTCATTGTCTTGTGTGGGCTCTGATGCCAACTGAGACACATTATCTCTAATGGCGTGCTACTATATTTTTGACAACCGTCTAATTTGAAGATACAAACTGCAATAAATTGTAAATATTGAACACGCGAGCCAAAGTGTTGTGGAAAAGATTCGCCTCACACGCCCCTAGAACTTTGACATCGAACAAATGCCGTGATTGTTGCTTAAATTTGTGAATTTCAGAGGGAAAGTGTTTTATTTCGGAATTCAGTTTAAATGTCGACTTTAGGTGACTGCACGGGTGCTATTTCGGCGATAATAAGCAAATGAAGCTCATGCTAGGCATCTATCCGCCTTTGCTCCCGCTGCCTAGTTGGAGGCAAAGAGTTTCATTCATCTGATCTTAGGTTAAAAAACACGTCACGTGATCTTTCAAACACACTCGACACTGGCAAAATTAACCTCAAATGAGGTTTGGATGCCACATATAAACAGAAGTAAATAGAATTTGGCGACTCCGACTACACCAGCGCTATCTGCAATGAGCCTTTGAGATTAGGCGCCATTGCGAGGCGCACTTTACAACCTATAGGCTCCCACAAAACCACCCTAGAAAGCAAAAGAGTAATTTATTGCGTTAAATCATAAGTACCTTTCAGTTAAAACTACATCTTATAGATATCCTTTGTCCTGTCCTATCCTTAGAGTATCTTTCATCCACATTTTTTGCAAAAAAAGGTTCTTTACATCTAAATACGTGTATTATGACAGTAAACGTTTCCCTTCCGAAGAGATGCAACCATTTATAACGTTAAAGTCAATACCGTATAATATTTTATCAGGCTATAATTTACGACAGCGTCGTCTCATAAATTTATGTCAACGTCGTCACCCATCGATGTTTTGCTTCATGTCTTCGTTGATATGAAACTAGATAAATTTTATATCCTGGCCTGAATTTCTTTGTGTTATGAATATTATGATTTAATGTTTGTTGAAATTTCAGTTCATTTTAGTGATAAACTCGGTCACAAAATAAATCATGACAAGAGAGATATATTCACTCCCCGAAAGTAAGCCAGCTAATTCCTGGTGGTTCGTTACTGCGTAAAGTATCCTGAAATGCCTGTGTGCAACAGACGGAATACAATAAATTTAAAAACTAGCATTGAACTAGACATGAGTAGTTCAGGAATGATTGAAGTAAAGATCATGTAGAAGTTCATTTCGAATAAAAACCTTGTCACTCATTCTCCACTCATTAGAATGTGTCTTTACTTCATTTAGTTCAATGTAACTCTCTTCGTTCGTCATCCATCGCTCACTGGCATCGCTGTCCGCTATACGCCAATGAAATTTAAAAGATGCGCCGTTCACCAAAATCATATTTATGGTTGCACTATTCTTGAAGGTCCGTCGAAGCGGTTTTCGATGCCTTTCTCATTGACGCGTTCTGATATGTTGGACTAAATGAACTACTGAACTTAATCTCTCATACTTCTACACGATCTGTATCTCTTATTAACTCGTTGTGATAAGGTGGACTAAATGAACTACTGAATTACATGATTGAACTAGTTCACTGACAGAAAAGTCACATTTCAATATTTTCTTTTCACTGACACGCATGTCTACGATGAACGGTTCCGTTTTTATAACTGCGTTACGGAGCCCTAGGCGACTTCACTACGTTTCGCAGCAACTACGTAAACAATATACTTGCTTACTCGTATACGGAGGATTGGGACGTCGTCGGTCGTCGTGAAATGCTACTACTTGTTGCACATATTTATGCCCTGAGCTTGCGAGAAAAAATATATTTTTGGTGACATGATGACGTCAGAATCAGGTAGATAGGCACCTACGCTTCGATTAAGGTATACGTGAATATTTTATTTATGTTTTCTTATCGCATAAATGTGTTTTATTCTGAGCACACAGATTGTTTGCACAAATAGACGTTTACGGTTCGTATATCTTCTCAGGGTCCGGCTTCACATATGATTTTCTATCAGCCTCACACGTTTCTTTGTGGAACAGGCCTGAGCTAAGGATTACCGCCCACTGGGGCTTCGGTACAAACTCAATGTCTATAAAACCTACATTTCCGTCAACGGGAATGAAAATATGCCGCAAAATGTCTCTGAGCAGATGCAGACGTCTTTCGGGGTGCCATTGCTTATTTCCACTTGTCACCTACAACTACAAACCACAACCTTTTTCCCTTCGCTAACTGAACAATTTGCATTTTGTAATCCTATCCTAGGCATTCCTAGGTACGTTTTAGTGGGACCTTTAATTGTGTTTCTTACTTAAATGGATTAACATTAATTTTCATTTCAATTTAAGTTATGTATTTGGTTCTATTGGTTGATAGTTATTGTTGTTATTTCTTCTTCGCTACGCTCCGGTTTTGGTTCTTCTAACCTAACCTATATAACCCAATTAAAATTTAGCCACAATACCTACACTAACCAAATTGGACTCAAAAATATAATGCTACTTGAACTCAGTCCTCATAGTGTTTATTTTTTTAATAAATGGCAGAATTGAGATTCATTTCGCGTAAGTCTTTGAATTTGAATTTAAATCGTAATTAAATAAAACCGAGTCTCCGGCAATAAACAATACCACAAGCCCGCATAGGAAGCTCTCCCCCAACCCTCTACGGGTTGAATACTTGCGTCATATCATTTTCATAGCAAAAATTATGTGAACTTAACCTGAAATTTTAAATCTATATTTAACTTTATTCTGGGGTTACTTCCACTACACACTTTTACCAGTTCCTATAACGCCAATCAAATTCAATAAGGCGGCCATTAAATACAACAAATAATTAATCAAGCCTACGTACCCTAACAACCCGTTACGTGACGTCAGGAAATGTCGAGCTATTTGCGGAAATTCGTCGCAAGAGCGCGCGAACGTTCGCTACAAAATTGCCCGGAAATAAATGACTTATGGCCGATTCACGCTCGGACATTCTGCACGAGTTTTGATGTACCGCGATACATTTCAGCGATTTTCATCGCGTAATTTGCTGATGTTTATCGGTCAAAAGCATTTGCCCACCACTGTTTGTGATCGTTGTCTTTTGAGCGGCAGTGAATGTGTGTACGTATATATATTCACGAATGCAAGCTGACAATCATGATCAACAAGCAAAGAAACAACTGCTTTAATATTTATATTTACAAGAGGCTGTTTTGGCCTAGTGCGTCGTAGTCGCCTCGGAGTAGCCACGTGTGTGGACCGCCTATCCTTGAACTATTTGGAAACAATGGGAAACTACATTGATCTCGCTCACACATTAAAATTATTCGTTTTCGGTTTCTTCGAAACTGCTTCTCTAATAGTTCATTTAATCGACAACGAAAACATACCGATATCGTCATTATCGAACACAAACATGCTTCCTACAATTTATGATACACAGCACCCCAGCCTTAAGCACTTTCCTCGTGAAGTGATAACGCACGCCCGATATCGATTCTATATACTGCTGCTATAATTTGCTCCGACGCCCGAATGAAGCAATTACATAAATGCAATTAAAAATCACCACAACAATGCATTCCCCTAACCAAACTATTGTTGTTCTGTTGGTTATTAACCAATATGTAGTTCAGTCGGATTGCAGGACTAGGACTAGGCCACACGATGCGGTGCGGCGGTGCTGCGGTGAATCCTACATACAAATATCCATGTGTGGCCAGCGTGGCGTCGGAGCTGCACCGTTGCGGTACCGCTCTGCCGCCGATGCGTCCTTAACTTTCACATAAAAATACCCGCTTTTAGTAGGCTTTGGTTTGGCCTGCGCCGCCGGCTGTCGCCCCTGATACTGTTACCCGTTCCCCGCAATCAACGTTGTCCGGTTCCGGGTTTTGCATAAATAAATATTGGTTTTTGGGCCATCCATTGTGCGAGCTATTCTCGAGGTGCGCCGTTAATCTGTGACCAGTGACAAAAGATAGGTCGGGCCGAGACTGGACTCGTTGGCTATCTGAATAAACAGCTATATATATTAAATTATAACACGGCTCTGATGCTGAGGTTAATTTAAGTGCATTCGCTAGTATAGGTACTTTGAAGATTTCACTATTGCAGAAAGTATACATCAGCATAGTGCTTCGGCCATAGTTTAACTTAATGTCATGGGGCGCACATCGACTACGCTTGCATTTTTCTATGTAGCCTACTTAAAGACTATTTATTTGCATTGAAAAATGATGTATTATTCGGCGTGTGCCCGGCAGACCCTAATGCCTTTACCAACACGAGGCATTTGCTAAATGATCCTGTCACAAAGTTCTTATAATTCGAAGTTTCATTCTTTGTTTGAGCTCTCTTCGTTGTGACAATAGCCGTAAAATGTCCAAAGTATAGTATTCATGCTTTGGATTAAAGACCAATTACAAATACATTTGGAATTGTAATTTTGTTAGCTTAATTACAAGTCTTTAAATAATAGTGCTCGCACGTAATTTCTTTCGAGTCACCTAACGAAATCTAAAGGCCACAGAAGTAGTTGGTTGTCAGAACCATTCATAACTGAGAAGGTACATAGCTCGTACTCCTAATAAAGAATACATATATCACCTCTCGCAAACTGTTTCCTATATTCTTAATAAGTTCACTCGCTCCGATGAAGGTGTCATCTTAAGATTGTGCACCCGTTAAATTTATTTCGCGAGATTATAAACTGGCGATAAATTGTTACTGTACCGTACTGCTTTCATTATAACTAATAATTAATTATCGTTAGTTCATAATCAACCCATTAAATTGTGAACTCGGTGCTACCTGAATTGCAAAGGTCATACCAGGGCCAAGTTGTGGACCAGGGTAGGTGAAGGGTTGGGTTGAGCGAAGCGAATCCCCCTATATCCTTCAAGTTAGGTAACAGAATCATTAATTTGAAACCCCGTCGGTCTTGTTTACAATTTATCAATAGTTTATACAATCTCACGCGATAGTTTATAAACTAATGGTTCTACACTCTCACGGTGAGTCGCGGCCCAAGTAATGAAGAGTCAGTAGCAAATCATTCATCACAATTTGGACCGTTCTTGTTGTCATGAGCTCGAGTCGAACTTCAATTCCAAGTTATACATAATGTGCTGTCTGTACCTATGTAATGTGAGAGAATTCCTAACTTGGCAGGGACTTGGAAAGCCTTCTGGCAAGTTCAGACGCTTTTGTTGCCTCTCGGTACATGGTAGAACAAGGGTGTGGAACTTATTGATCTGATTCATCCATGTGATCATTATTGTACAGGGTGTCGGCAAGCAGCAAAATTGGTCGCTTTTGTGGTTATGGAGAAATCCAAGTTTCTGCTGGGCGTACGATTTTGGTTTTTCCAGATGTAGTAAATTACGCATTGTATGAAGACGAACATTGGCGTGATTATTCATGAAAATTAGTCGTCAAGAAACATTTACGAAAATCCGTACAGTTTACCTGTAATCAACGTCTAATGAAAATAAAAATAAACCGCTTATGTCCGTAAGTAATCCACTTTTTTCCATATTAAGATATCAATGTAATCTACAAACCAATCTTGAAGTATATATTAAGTTGTAATTAAAACAGCCATATTTACTAGATATAGCACTAAATGCATACGCTTACTTGGCGTCCCGATTATACGAATAAGGAGATAACAGATATTTAAAATTCATAAAAAAATAGTCAAACTGTTCAATAACTTACCTAAACATTTCAAACTGTAGTTGTATTGTTTTAGTGTGACAATACCGGTCATCGAATCCTGTGTACCACGGTACGCTCGTGATTGGATTAGCGATACTTACTTATTGCGTGAAACGTTCCAAATTACTGTCGCTTAGCGTATCACGGTAGCGGTCGGAGAAAATGCAAGGTCATGTCAGGTTTTCCAAACCCCAAGGATATTTGCATTTTTTTTCTCTAGTTCTGTCGTACTAGTATATTATATTAATCTTACGCATAATATGCAATTGCAACAAAACAACAGACCAATATTATAATAGTAGTTTATGTGACTGCTACATAATGGAGGACATTAACACTCGAGAGTGGGTTTATGAAACGAGCCGAAGGCAAGTTTTATAATAATATCACTCGAGAGTTTTAATTTTTATGTACATTTAGTTGCATACACTAGTTTATCTACACACATATCATACGCTCTCTTTGATGTGTTCAGGAACCGCATGTTCGACCGGCATTGTGGCATTGATCATTGGCTCTGCAGTTGTTTAGCTTTTTCAGAAATACCAACTTCACAGATAAACTAGGAGCGGCACGCAGGCGGGCGTCGGCGTTCGAAATTTGAATATGACAAATTTCGGTACATTATGGTCATAATTTATCAATATTCAGATAAGAAATTAGTTTTTACCAAGAACTTTATCATTATGCTGGTCTTAACGTGCGGTTTTTGGACGCAGTAAAGAGGGTTTATGATATTTGTGTAAATAATAGTAGTTTATATGACTGCTACATAATTGAGGGCATTACTCCTCGAGAGTGGGTTTATGAAACGAGCTGAAAGCGAGTTTCATAATAATATCACTCGAGAGTTTGAATGCCTAATTGTGTACAGTTACATACACTAGTTTATCTACACACATATCATAAGCTCTCTTTAATGTGTTCAGGAACCGCATGTTCGACCGGCATGGTGGCATTGATAATTCCTTTGCACTTGTTTAGCTTGTTCAGTAGTACCAACTTTACAAACAAAGTAGGGGCGGCACGCAGGCGGGCGTCGGCGTTCGAAATTTGAATGTCATAATATGTAGAAAAATTACACATTATGGTCATAATGTGTAATTTTTCAGATAAGAAATGAGTTTTTTACCAAGTAGTTTGACATTATGCTGATCGTAACGTGCGGTTTTTGTACGCAGCAAAGAAGGTTTATGATACGTGTGTAGATAAAGTATTTTATCTACACACGTATCATAAACCCTGTAGTAAACAAAAACGGAAAAGTCTTAAGACTTTTCGGTCAGCAAGTTTTCCGTTTTTGTGCTACTAACGCTATTTCTTCAGGAGTGCAGTTATTTTCTTCTTCATCCATTTTTAAGTAGTAATCACTTTTATTAGCTTTCGTCATTTCTTCTTCTTCATCATAAATTTTTGTCGATGTTCAATTTGATCAATTTCGTAAATTTTAAAGATACACTTTTTTGCTTTACTCCCAATACCAGACCCGGATTATGATACGCAAGAATTGTGTCGTTTAGCGACAGTTAGTTAGGGGAAGCGATAATTATCGTTGTGGAAAATGGAATTCGCATCAGCAGTGGTGTCAATGACCGGTATTGTCTCTTAAAACAATACAAGTATAGTTGGAATCCGTGTCAAAGTTACCTGAGCAATCAAAGTTATCCCGGTTGACTGCGAATAAAGTTCCATTAGTATCTACAAATCCATGTTTCCGAATAAAAAGCTTAAATTCGAAATGCAGCACATCCATTCTGCCGCGCTTCTATACGATTAACGCCTAACTAGGTTTTGAAACTTCTGGCGAAAAATGGTTTGTGCAGTGCACGCAAGTGTGACAATAGGATTGTGTTGAGAAAAGTCATTGTCTTGTTCCGGTCGGGCACTTTTTTAATACCTTTTTGAACCGGTCGGTAAACTCTCTACATCGTAGTTGCTTAGAATTTCATTTAATTACTCTCTCATTTATTCTCCACTCCAGTTTTGCTTTGAAATAATAAGATGAGGTCATCAAGACAATAGTAGGTAAGTTACTTAATTTGAGCGTTGTATCTAATAAAATATCGCTGTTCTCATTACAAAACTCAATAAATGCCTCAAGAGCTGGAGCCGAATGGAGCAAGGCGACTCCATGTAGTTTCAAATAACCGAATTGGTTGCTATTATTAATATTTAAACACGTAGATTTACACACATGCATTTATTGGGTCAACACCTTGCAAAGAGAGAGTTGACAGGTATACAGATTTATTTTATGTTAAAGTCCCGAAAAAGCAAAAAGAAGGACACGTACTGCGCAAGATCAACATCTCCAGCGATGAGCTATACACCGCTTCTGGCTTTACACCCCCTGACATCTAAAATATTGTCCGTCAAGATGCACCGTTATCTTATTCAACTTCAATCAAATGAGCCCGAGCCTAAGCAGTTTTGTAAATTATGGGCAAGGGCGGAGGAAAAAAATGGTATATATGTCACCGTAAGATAGTCAAAACCGTTAAACTAACGCGTTAGTTGATCACCTATTGACAGATAGTAAACCAGACCGACAGGGTTTAGAATTTACGTTTCTTTTGTTCTTACATGTCAACCTAACAAGAAGACTATTCGAGGGCTTTGCTGCGCTCTCCCCCTCTAGTCTTTACCTAAACTACCGCAGTATTTTCCCAAGTTAAAACCAGTTTACTATTTAAAGGTTTTAACCGTTAGTTTATCAACTAACGCGTCATGTAGTAAGCAGTACTCTACAGTTTACTGTCGATACTGTCGATCTGTCGATAGTTGACCAACTAACGAGAAAAAACGCTAGTTTATCAGCTAACGGTTTTGACAATCTTACGGTGACATATACATATTCCCCCGTACCCGTATACTGCGAGGGCCCTTTTTGTAAGCCTGTCTCTATCTTGTCAACCGAACGCTCTCTAGATACTTGTACCAACAATTACAAACGCAACACAGAGATATTTTTTGCTCAATGGCAAACAGAGGGCAAGGGCCAACAAACTTTTAATTAAAAATCGCTGAGCTACAGTGCCGTACCATCATTTAATAGGCGCGCCATAAGTTCTATCTCAATTTTGTACAGGCAGTACACTGTATGCAGATCAAATGAAACTGAATTTAAAAGTAAATGATCATGTCCTCTGAGTGTAGGGAGACTATATTGTAGATGGACTTTATTTAGAGTTGGTAGTTTGTACTTTGTAGCGCGGGTGACGACGTCAATAATTTCCCCGGAGGCCCGGGAAATAGCGGGGTGCAAATCTTTTTGGTACGATTCAGTATTTGCAATAGAAATAATATCTGTGTATATTGTGAAAGTCATTACTCATTACTCATAGGCTACAAGTAACTAATAATGTCATAAAGGAGGATGGGCGCTTATGCGTGAGCCGGGTCCACTCCCAGCACTAACGACATGACATACATCGTTGGAAAGGTCTTAGCGAGACTATATAACAAATACATATTAAACGTATATAACAAATAGACCAAAACACTGTGTAAATAATACAGCCAAATTAAAATCGTTTTTCATGTAAAATATTTATTCAGAAATTGTTTTTCAGTATTTTTTAAATCAAAAAAGAGTTATTAAATGGTATATAGGTCTCTTCTGGTCCGCACCGGCCTCCTAGTCCGGTCACGTAGGAGAAACATACTAACCCCTCCGGTCCGGTCTGAACTGGCCTCCTCCGGTCCGGTCCGGACCCGTGGAAGAACATATATGCAACCGTAAGCTAGCGACTGAGCTTCCAAATAAAGAGCGCGCGCTCAGTGTATTGAATAGAATGAGCTTGTGGGCTGCGCTTGCGTCAAGACAGAGATATCTTCATAGTCTCTCATCAGTGAGCCGATGTGTGTGACTGAATCTGCCAAAATTAGAATCGTATTATTTTCTATATCTCAATGGAATCTAAGGGAAACATTTGATTTTTCTATTCAAATTTAAAATGCAGTTACAATCAGATTATCAAAATGAAAAACCCTAAAGTTTAGGGTTTATTACAACAATATGATCCTAATATCTGATTTTTATGTTACATTTAACGTCACTTTGTTAAATTTATCAACATAAAACAGTTTTAAACATAACAGGTCTCCATACATTTAAATTAGAGAATACTTGTCCAAAAAAGGCGCGCGACCGGCCTTAATCTTCCACATATTTTGACAGGCTTGTAAGAGAAATTTGAATTGATGATGAAGAAAGCGATTTCAATTATTCTTAGCTGTTTTGCTTCGGAAGATGTGTTTGTGAAAAGCCTGTTTTTTCATCAAAGTTTTCACATATGCTAGAAAGATATCGATATATCAACAAAGTTCACATTGAGCGTGAAATACCTTCAATGTAAACGAAAAATTGCACATCCCATTATTCTCACCGACACAGGAAAAGTCACATTGGCAAATTCCGCCAATTAAACTGACTAGGGGATAATAGTATATACCTGTCGCTGACTGTTAACATTGGTTTTGCCTTATTGGGAAAGATTTTGCTATATCAACAAATATAATATATTTTTTTACATTTAATCTTTTATTCATCAAGCTTTAACACAGTTTTTTAAGACTTACAGCCATAATAGAATTGAAAGGATGATGATGTGGGATTGAAAAGATCTTCTCTGGTCTCTGGTGCCATATCGCCCACCCTCCTTAACTGTCTACTCAATGTTGATTGATTGATTACTCGATGGCACTATTCTTGAGAATTATAATCGTACAATGAAAATATGCCTACCCCCTTTCAATGTGATATGATATTTTTTTTACTAAAATATACCTAGTACTCATTTAAATTAATTATTATTTATTACTTAACCAACCATTGATGATTTATTTTAGCTGCATAGTCAATTCTACTTGTTTACTCTTATTAGGTACAAAGTCATCTTTAGGTAATTTATTTTATCGTGAGAAAAGGAGAAAGCAAAAGCCAGAGTGGTCAAGAAGTGGCCACATCAAATTTATCACCCACAACACAAAGCTGGGTTCGCCGTGGTTCGTTTAATTTAGTGGACTTGCAACTTTGCCGGTTTCGTGTAGTCGTATGTTTAATAATTTAGAGATGTGAGAAAATTAAATCAACGACTAGCCAGAAATAATGCCACGGAGACTCTGAAGCTGCAAAGCAGATCAGCTCTTCACTGGTGTTGATTTTAAGGGTTCTGTACCTAAAGGGTACCAAGTCTTCGCTATCCGTCTGTCCGTCCGTCAGCGTGCTGTATCCCATGAACCGTAATAGGTAGAGAGTTTAAATTTTCACAGAATGTGTATTTCTGTTACTGCTGTAGCAAAAAACACAAGAGACGTGTTTTAACACCGCCCGCGATTTAACAAACCGTAACATGATTTAAATATGATCGTAGATTTCGCGGCTTACCACATGGTTGTGGTGGCGCACATCATTTGCTATTGGTATTACGATCTTAGATCTCGGTTATGTGTCTGAATCCACGTTCGAACATTATATTATTCTATTTTTGTTTTATTAATTTTTGTGGTTATGTTTTCTTGTACGATGAAACGGAACCCTTCGTGTGCGAGTCCGACCCGCACTTGACGCAGTATTTAATCAGTTTTTCATACTCCTAGTACCTGTTTATTCACGTTTATTGCCTTCACCACCGAAAAAGATCAGCTTGACAATAATTCATCCGAAGAATAACGCGCAGTCAGCCTTTGTAACATCTTTAGATCCTCAACATGAGTGTTAAAGAATTCTCGAACTGCACTTAAACACATCGGCTTTATTTCCAAAGGTGTACTGCACAAGTTACTTCATTACCCGAGGGGCAACCATTGCCACAAGGTTTCTTCGCCATTGTGTCGTGTGTGGCGTGTGACCCGAATATTGTAGTATTGTTGAATTATCTTGTGGTTTCGATGCGATTGTTCAAAACAGCGGTAAAGCTATATTAGAACACGAAACAACACAACGGGTTTCATTTAGCCATATTTTAATAAATACTAGTATCTTAAACCCCGTTATTTGTAATAATAAATAAATTTAAGTAGTTGTTCACACATTTATTTTAGGAAAAACTGAGCTTCCTTTAATGACGAATAACCGAAAATGGCAAAATAAGGAAAATTACCAATGGAGCACCAAATCAAATAATGCAATGCATGATGATTATGGGTAAAGGTTACCTTTCATATTAATTCTCTAATACTCTGTAAAATAAGGTCACACTATTGGCACCCTTGACTTAGGTAAATTATATCTCTGTCGTAGCTATATCGCAGAATTAGATTATTTCATGAAAAAGCCAACCATGGATTGACTATATCATGAAATGGCCAACCATTGCATGATATCGTCAATTATTTCATGTAATTATCAGAAAAGGTTGAATTTCACGAAAACATGTCTTTTTAAAAGCAATTGTATTCAGTACTACGTGGTATTTTTTAAGTTAAACATTTCGTCCTAACATAAGGTCGCTTCGCTTCGCTGCCCTCGCCCCCTTTAGTCTTTTGCCCTAAATTATTCTTTGTTCAATGAGAGTTCTAATTCAACAATGGTTGCCTATATGATAAAGTCAATTCCACGCTATTGCTACGACAAAGTAGATAACGAATAAAGAAAATAATGGGTTGTAGATAAAAATAATTTCTTAACAACCCTTTATACTTCGAAACTGTTAAATATTAACGAGGGTCTCTTGTTATTGCTTGCTATTGTAAATATCGTAAAGCCAGCTTAGTGATCAAAAGCTTTATAGGAAACTGCAAATCATCTTTATTGATAAATCGTTAGGTTTATAGCAACAAGTCAGCCTTTTGAAGACCAAGTAAATAAGTTTAAGTTACACTGTAGTATGAAACGTATATTTTTCCTTCTGGAAGCGTTTCCAAATGACATATCATTCCTGTATATATATTATTTGCGTACAAGCATGTTATCAAATAAATTACACCGTCTGAATGCACCCAATATATTTCCATAAGGAAATTCTCACACTGAAAATCTCGGCATGCAACACCTTTACAGTCCTAACCCAAGTTACATAAATAAATGAGTTTCATTTACAACCGCAGCATAAAAGCGGTCCCAGATTGTTAGAAAAATAAGCATACTGTGCCAATTATCTATATATACCGAGTGAGTGCGTTGGTTATAAATGTGTTTTAAACTAATACGTGTTTGTAATAACGAGTAAGCACCACCGATAAATATTGAGAACGTAGGTTTACCAGCAGTATAACGGTTATTTTTAAAATAGTGGAGAACACGCAATATTTCTCTCTTTATGTGTTTCGGAGGCAATATATCAATATGCGAATATTTAAAGCGGGGTCATGAGCTTGAAGCACAATAGGCCGTTACTCCTCTCCCTTCCTCGTCGCATATTGCCTGCTGCTCTACAGCAACAACCAGAAGCCTACTATATACGTAACAGCAATCAGAGCGGCAAAAGCTGGGTTTTGGGACACCGTATATAAAGTGTGAGCCTTTGAACGCTACATTTGCAAGCCGCTATGGAAAACCTCTTCTGAAAGTAATACGAAAAGGGGTCGGGCGAGCAAGGTCGAGTCTTACTTGCAGACTTGATTTCTCCTTTGATCACCATCTCGTGGATTTTAGCAAGCACTCACAATCTACAAACGTTAATACATAACACAGAACTTAACACTGGTAGTGGGTAAATAGGTAAACGTACATAAACTACCGTAAATATTTGACCAATATAAACTCAACTATTGCACATCATGCAAAATGATCTAAATTAAATTGGTCGACAAAACTATTAGACAAAGATCACGCAATCGTATTGACCTTCGACCTTTGTTTGCGAAAATCGTGATAATACATTTATTCATTAAATTAAATAAATATATTCATGTAGTCATCTCTTGCATTGGACTTTCATCCGACCGAAAACGTAGCAGGACGCGCAGGAAGCATGAAAATGTAGAAGTGGAAGACCAAATTCCCTATCAGCCTCAGGGAACGTTAGACGGCGTTTTGGCAAGCTGCCATGTCGGACGGCAGTTCAAAAACTTCCTATTGCTCATGAAAATAACAAAGCGTATATACCTAGTTTATTTCACTCGTTAAATGGAAAATAGGAAAGTAGTGGCAAACATTTGATGGAACAAATTGGAATAAGAAATGCGTTTCGGTACCTAATACGTGTTTTTCTTCAAAGAGCTATTCACACCTAACAAAGGAGGGTATAGGCTAAGATTATTTATGCCTCGAGTATTCTTAGGGCATATATGCATATTCCGTGTGTAGTTTTTTCACATAGCATTTTTTTTCGTTTACTTGTAGACCCCGCAACTGTTTCATAAAGAAGCGAAAAACGACCTAACTTCTCTCTTTTAATTTTAAATAAATTCAAATGAATAAGCACATAAAGCGGGAATGGCTTTTGATATTCCTTCAGAACACTTCATATTATTACTTTCAAAGTATAAAATTTGGGCCTCCATCATTCTTATGAAAAGGGAAATATAATACTCCGGGAAGTATTCCTTTCTCAAGAGACGAAACAAGATTAACATTATATATTCTTCGCTACCTTGAATGAGCAGAGCAGAGGTATTCGAATATGTTGCGGATACCTTTAAACAAAGCTTGATATAACAGTCCTTCGCTGTTCTAAATGCATAAATTAAGAAAGTAATTTCAACTTGAAGCATAAAACCCCAAAGACAAAAGGGAAAGGAGTCGAGGAGTGGAATAATCCTATTATTATTTTCTTTGTTTGCACAATGAAGGACTCTACGTTTTGTACTTACTTTTATCTCTAAATAAAAACAAATAAGAAGGAAGAAGATTTTTTAAAAACAAATGCAATCAGTTGAAAGAAGTCCTGCTCTCAACTATTTATCTCAGGAAGTGGCAGAAATTAGCGACAGTACTTAACATTAGCCAAATAAAATAAATCCGCCTTAGATTTTCTCAGCATTTTAACTACTGCATTTAGCAGTAGTTAAAATTTAACTTCATAGGGTCCCACAAGCATTCTAATTAGTTCTAAAAGCTAGCGCTAGGCGGACCTACTGTCCCACGTAGCTACGGCGTAGCACGTAGAGCGTAGCCGCGGGCGCTCATTATCTGCTACGAGAAAATCGCGGGTCGTTCCAGATTTCTTAATTCACGAAAGCGTCCGCGCCATTTCAATAGGTACTGAACATTTTCGTGAAATTATAAGATGTATATTAAAACATTTTGCAGGAAAACTTCAGATAGATAGATAGATACTAGAATTTGAAGGTTCATTAGCAAAAGTTGAACTGTAACGTAGTTTTTTGACCTAATGGTCGCTTGAACATGATCGTATAGCCTGTTAAAACTCTTCGGCTTCTTTCTATCTTTAGAACAACATTCCTTTATTAAAATTTCATCTTGATTGTTGTAATTTTCTGAAATATTATTACCCGAAACGAACTATACGCAAAATTCGTAACCTACCTTTAGTTTACCAAAGAGATTCACCCGAATTCAGCAAACACACCGTTCAGAGAGCATCTTAAGCCCACATGAGCGTCACTAATGCCTAACATTAACAGCCGGCAATGTTTGTCGGAGATCACCTGGGCTTAAACGACTTTATCCGACCCCATTTATCTTCCGAGTAGTCTTATCTTGTTCGTGAACTCCTGAAACAATTCATGCAAATAACCCGGTGCGAAGTGAATGCCTGTGATGTTTTTAATGCACCCGGTGTGCCCGTGACAGGTCGTTAAAGGCAACCTTGAGTTTCGCGCCAAGAATGGAACCAATTTTTCAAACTTTAACAAAACTTTTTTTTACCAAAGAAGTTGCCTGTCTACGACGAAGGGATTCCATGGGTGCTGCTAGATCTAAGATCCGAAACCGGGGAAACTTGTGTGGCATCCTGATCAAGTTCAGATTCCGGCAGGGCAAGGAAAATTGTCATTTAGAATGATTGTGACATCACTATTTCTAGTTGGTAAATATTTAATTGACTTATCCCGCGAGTTTAATAAAACAACTGTGCACAAAACCCACGTAAAACTAGGTGATTGTAGCAATTTCATTATTCAGCACGCCTCGTTATCCGGCCATATAAGTTATATGCGGAGTGTTTGTCCACTGCACCTAGGCGAACAAAGGCTACTACAGTCACGACCAGGTCGAGTTACACCTATTGATTTATGGCCGTAGTCCCTATGCTTCATGAAATAAGTATCTACGCCACAAAGCAGGAGTGGTAACTGGACGAGATAGCGACGGTACTAACACCTACGCTTTGAAAAGCTCTCCTGCACGCCCGATAATGGCGGTCACACTTTATTAACCAAAACAATGATAGCGGACGGTTAGTTAGTAACTATCAGTTATGTAGTCATCAGCTACTCAAGCATCACTATGAAATCGATTTTATCAGAGCATTTATCACTTCCTCATACGTTGTATTCTAAAATTGGTCAATGTACATATTCATTATAGTAACATTTCATTGCTCATTTATAAGAATGAGCAGAGCATTAATAGGTGTTTTCGTCCCAATTCTGCACGCCTATACAGTCTGGAATGAAAGCTTACAACCTCAAATGAGTAGAGAAGCGCATTCATGCACGCAGCGGCGGGCGGCACCGTGAAAATTGCTTGCTTCGAGAAGAACCGCTACAGTTTACAGTAGTGCTGAGCCTTAATATAGGGTGAGGCGTTATTATCCTCAAATGGCCAATTGGCTAAAACCAAGGTTGTAACACACTATATAATCACAAAAAATAACTTGATGTGGAGGCTTAAACAAAAGCCACGCTTATAAGCCAGCAGGCGAGCTAATTTCTCGAAGCAGTAAGCCTTAGAAAAGATTTATCTGAATATGCTTATACTATAATTATTTGGAATACTTTGCATCCCATTATCGCCACATTGCTTTTTTCCAGGGGTTGAAATTTCCTGTAACTGCTACGTGGGTAGTAGCAGTTACAGGAAATTTCAACCCCTGCTACCAAGTACATTGTTACTACAAGCCATTATAGTACGATTTAAGTCTCTACGGCGTATAATAATAAGAACTCTGGAGGGTACAAAGACTGCATAATTAAAACGGTGATGAGAGTCTCACAGAACACAAATCACTGGATCCGCTTATACGGTTAACCCTCTTCCGAAATACAAGCTTTTGATTATGCTTTTGCTTGTATTGTTACGTCGAAAAAATTATTGAATTTGAGATGATTCTTCGCAGGTGTTACTCGTTACTCGTCCCCCACAAGCAATGGGCACATTGAAAGTTCCTACGGTATCTTCACGACAGGATACGACACAACGAGATTTCCACGATTTTGACATATTTCTTGCATTTACCGTAGGATACTTTGTGTAGTGATTTAATTTGAAAGGCGTCCCAGTGGTAGTTGTTTTGAGCCCGCTCATAATCTCCGGTTGAGAAGACGAGGCTATCGTTAGTCGGCAGCGTCCATCCATCCATCACTCGCTATTATCTTTGAAAGACAACCGGCCACCTTACTGAAAGAACAGATTTTGGCGGCGGAACTACTAATTACCAACGATCTCAATCCATCATCATGAAACTTTAATTTTGAGAAGGTTGTACTAGAATAGAGACAGAGGTATGTATACTCATACAACTGTACAAGACAGAAATGCACCTATATGCATGCATATACACGAGTATCTCTGTGGTGGTTTCCGACAAGCAAATAATAAACGCTCTGAATGTACTTCACCATTAATGGCATTTATTCGGTATATTGCTAATAAGATGGCAAAGTCAAAGTGAACATTTCTTTATTGCTGTAGATATTTACATACCTATACTTAGTAAACGTCATTTTTTCCTCATCTCTACATTGGACCTCTATGGGAGAAGAAGGGTCATGAAACTCTCACAGATTGATTTTTCGATCCCTTTTATTTTCTATCGATCTGCGAGTGGAAATGTATCGCCACTTCATTGATATATCTTACCTAAAATAAGAGATGGTATCACAAAAGCCACTTATTAATCTCGCGTGTTTGCCAATACTCGAAGTGCCACTCAGATTTGCGTTAAGTGCGCCTAAATCCTGGGATATACTGAGCTCACAGAGCTTCAGCGGATTAATCAAAAGGATGTTTATACCTGGTATTTGGGGGGGGGGTTATTTTTGGGTCCCGAATACAGTCTAGCAAGTTGTCTCGCTCTTCCTGGTTATGTTTGAGTGGGACAGCGTTACAGCTAATGTTGATACGTCGGGATCGCGGCGCGGATGGGGGCTAGGTTCAGCCGTCCCGGGAGCACGGCACACTCGGGCACACGGCCTTGTCCTACCGCGCCGGTCGTCTATTTTTAGACGGGGTCCCCATCCCTATACCCCCCGCGCACCCCTCTACACCCGCCGCACCGTCAATGGCGCTTTAGAGCAAATACCTCTTTGCTGAGCTGAACGTGAATCAGGTGCTTAGAGAGATAATAACGCTGTCCGGCTACTGGAAATTCGATGTCGATTTGATATACATCATCGGTATTATAATGGCCGTTAATAGATGTCTGCCGCTTCCATTTCCGCTTTTTGCTCCTTTGTTTTCAGATCTCAATCGATATGTTTATTTTTAGGGTTCCGTAGAGAAACAAGGAACCCTTATAGTTTCGTCAAGTCTGTCTGTCCATCCGTCCGTCCGTATGTCACAGCAATTTTATGCAGAAACTATTAGAACTATACAGTTGAAACTTGGTATGCAGATGTATTCTGTGAACCGCTTTACAACAACACAGCACAAAAAATTTAAATAATAAAGGGGCTAACCCTAGATGGAACTGAAACCAAAAAATATTTTTTCATTAAACCTATATGTGTCTGTCTGTAGATAGGTCTTTAAAAATGACGTTGTGAAACCATTTTTCCTTAAACTAAATCGTTAGAGACAGACCCTTCCAAACTGAAAAAATGTGTGCCCCCCCCCCCCTCTAACCTTTTAAGTATGAGAGTGAAAAATATAAAAAAATATATGTTGTTTATCTCAATACACACTTTCAACGAAAATTAGTTTGTACAAAATAAAATAACCAGTTTTTAAGCTATAAACATTTATTAAAAAACAAAGTTACAACACAAACATCCAGTCACATAATTACTTGCTACAACGGAACCCTTCATGGGCGAGTCCGACTCGCACTTGGCCACTTTTGTTGTCAAGTTTTTGTCAACGAGTATGATGTTAACATTATGAAATTGTTGCCCCTTATTCTCATCTATTCACTGTTGATATAACAGGTTAGTGAATATTTAAAAAACTAAGTTCTGAATCTACTCAGTTTTTCATGAGAGAATATGGACTAGCGGCAAAATAAAATTGTCGTGTAATTTTCCTGTATTTTTGCTTATTCGCGGAATACCGTTTAGTAACGCGCTGTTTAAAACTTTGTGCAAATGGCTGTTTAATTATTCTGAAAATGACGTTAAAACTTTATGCTTGAACAGAATGCGTCTTCTTTTCTGATACGACATTTCACGAAATTCAAAGCTGGAATATGTTAATAAGTTAATTATTTATCGCTCGATCTTCAGGACTCATTAACGGGACTCATATTCGACTACAATTATGTAAACTAATCACAAATTCCATTTTGTGAATGCGAATTTTCGATGTCGCCGTCGCCCCATATCAGAAAAAGACCATAATAAGTATACAAGGTGAAAAATTAGCGGACCATATTTTGGGAAATGATAGTACCCATTATTATGAACAACTTTCACCAAGAAACATATGGTCGCAAGCCTAAAAAAATATGGATCTCCAATAGTAACTTGTAATCAGCTGATCGGGTCAATGTACTGAGGGACGAAAAATATTTTCATTTGCGACCATCTGTTTCTTTGGGGAAGTTGTTCATAATGATTGCTATCGTTCCCCAAAATATGGTCAGCTAATTAAATGTCACCTTGACTAAGGAGCGAAATTCTAATTAACCCGTAAGAATACTATACACAAAGGGAATTTTAAATAAATGCGTTTATATTTTAACACCGTAAAATGGAGTCTAAATGCCGGATATTTTCTTGGAAATGTTCAATTGGAAGTTCATCTGAGTATTTCCAGGAAATTTTGTTACGCGATGCAAAGCTCTGTCGATCTCGTAAGGCACAAGTATAATTTCACCTTGAATAACTTCACCGGCGGAAGTCCCTATTAAATGATTACCTCTTTAGGCTCTTTGGCAGACGAGATGCCTTTTCCGTTCATTTAAATGCTAAATTACCGGGTCAAATGACGCCCCCAAGTTTTGCATTTGGGATTGAAGTAGTTTTAGTAACGTGCATCATAAAACAATAAACCTTTTATATTGATACATCCTTTTTTGTGTCCCTCAAAATGTGCTCAAAAACCGTAGGCCACTAAGACGTAACTATAAATTTCAAATTTAAAACATCCCCGAAACATTAATGGGACCTTACGGTTACAATTTGTTTCACTTGTTTCCTATTTAGGTTGATAATTGATATTTTGAACCTCTGAACTGATTTTAATAAAATATATCGATGAACCATCGCAGAGAAGTCTACTACCAACTATAAATATTGCATTCAAATCAGTCCACGTTAGACCGCTATTCCATATTCAGCTGAAAACTTTCGAACTGCTGACCTGATTTTAATAAAACTACTACCTGTTTGACCGCTAGGGTTCCACAGACAGATATACAGACACACCGACCTACAGAGGCTTCAAACTTTAATAACACCTCGCCTGTGTCTCTGACTTGTACCGCATCACCAATATCCGTCCACCAATTTGAGCGCTAGGGTGCCACAGACAGACACACAGAGACACATCCTCACACACATACACACATACACACAGGTAAACTTCAAACTAATAATAACTCCTCTTTTTCGTCGTCTCTGGCTTGTACCATATCACCAATATCCGTCCACCCGTTTGAGCGCTAGGGTGCCACAGATAGACACACTGATAGACACACACACAGACACTCCCTCACACACACACACACACCTTCACACACGAACACACAGTCAGATAAACGCCTCAAACCTATAACAATCATATTTTAAGTTGTCTGGGATTAAAAAGTCTAAAATTTGGTTGACTTGTTTCGTTGTTAAGCGAATAAGTTTCGAACTACACAACCGATTTTGATAAATCATAGCTAAGAACCATTGCAGGGAAGTATACTATCATTTACAAATACGGCATTAAACCGTCCACCCGTTTGAGCTCTAAAGTGCCACAGACAGACCGACACACTTCAAACATATAACACACCTCTTTGTCGTCGGGGGTTAAAGAATACGACATCTCTCGCTTCGGATCATTTCATTTTAATCATTGAGTTAGTTGCCGATGGTTCAAAAGGGTCAAAAAGGGTTTATGGTGTCATAATCATAAATATTTATTTCGCGGTCCAAGTAATATTCGCATCGATTTAACTGTAACGACCACATATCGAGCACCCATAAAATCCCTCTAAAACTTTACATCCCTCTTTAGGTCCCCAAAGCGCCTATTCCGATTCGGTATGTGAATCAAATAAATCTTGCAGGATCATCCTATTTATTCATTTATCGAATTTTACTTTTACCGCAGCCGGCAGATAATTCTATTTTTCACACCTTTCATTCGGAAAAGTAAGTTTTGCTCCACGACGAGAGGGAGCAAAATGCTACTTTTCTGTTCAAGCTACTTTTTTATTTTATTTATTGGCATTTAACATTTCCGCAATGTGCCAATTGAACACAGATCAAAATAATCGAATGTAATTATGAAATTACATTACAATTGACTACGATGGCGTAGTCGATTAAAAACGAACATGTTTCAAGTTTTAACTATAACTTGAAAATTTATGAATTTTTCGTAATATTTAAAAAAAATGTCACAATAAATTATTTGTTTTACTGAAATCAAAACTATCGATCACTTTTACTGTGATATAATGAATATTGATATCCGAAACCATTGTAATATTTGATTCTATTATTTTTACACATTAGTAAAAATATACAGAAATATTTTATCTGTGGTGACCTTTCCTTAACCCTTCACAATCCGCCATTATAAAAAAAAAGTTTTGTTTACGTTGTTCGATTACTGTAAAAGTGGTGAAAGTAAAATTCAAAGTATATATATATTTTTTTTAGAGCATTTAATTTAAATTTTCCTCATAGTCGGTGTGAAAAGTTGTATGTGTCACTCAGGAGCAAAATTATTTTCGTCATGGGCGTTAACGCTTGAATCCTTCGTTACGCTCAGGATTCTATCCTTCCCTTCACTCTGGATTCAATGTACCGCCCTCGCCGTAAATACATCATTTTGCTCCCTTGTGACACAAATAACTATTGCAAAAGGTGGTGCATTACTTTTTTTTTATCTTAAAGATCTATAAAGATATCTATCTATTATATCTATTTATCTTATAGATATGGGTACGACTGAGTAAATATAAAAAACCGTCAAGTGCGAGTCGAACTCACGCGCGAAGTGTTCCATACCACCGTACAATGGGATGATAGGGATGGTGCGGAGCGGAGTGAATAGTTTGGATTTTACATAGCAAAATGTTGTTTACAAAATTATTGGTGCGGCTACTTTCACACTCCATGTACGTAACCAGGTGCATTCATAAGTTTGTATGTGGTATTGAAAGAATTGTTGTATGGGAGCCGCCTTAAATATTTATTTTATTCTGTTTTTTAGTATTTGTTGTTATAGCGGCAACAGAAATACATCATCTTTAAAAATTTCATCGTTGAACTATCGCGGTTCATGAGATACAGCCTGGTGACAGACGGATGGACGGACGGACGGACGGACAGCGGGGCTTAGTAATAGGGTCCGGTTTGACACCTTTCGGGTACGGAACCCTAACAATGGTATCATTGACAATCAATGGACTTAAACCTGCATCTCCTGCGTGAGAAGTAAGCATGAAACTCACTAGGCCACGGAGCTCTTCACGTATGACTATACAGGATGATTACGGGGTCGTGGAGCAAGAAAGAAGCATTTAACTTACTTTCTCCTAAGGATCACGATAGGTTAGGACTAACAGTACACCAGCGACTTATTTTAGTCAGCAAAAAAAAACTGCGATAATTCGAGATCATGGTCACCCTACTATTTCCCAAGAAAACTTATGTCAAGTGCATGGACTTAACAATCGTTGCAGTAAGGTTGTCGTCTAGTTGGTATTGGCAAATTGGGATATCGCTGATGAAACATTTCACTTGCTCTGGTAGTGTTGTGTGTTTGATAGTAAAACATAACCATATCTGATCGCTCGATATTAGAAAATGGGTACGGCGGAGGCATAATTTATTTATTTTATTTTAAATCTTGTTGACACGTTTATTGACTTTGACGTGTTGTGACATTATTACTCATAAATTATTAAGTATTCTATCAGAGAGTTTGTTTTCTAAAAAGGTGTAAATTAAAAGTAGGGTGACCACGCATTTTGAGTCAATACTAATTTTTTAATAGAAATACGTAAATAACGAATCATCTTTGTTTCAATTAAAATAAATACAGGTAGCATCGCAATCATTTACTGAGTCAGAAAAAAATGGTTGGGATCACGACCCCGAAATCACCCTGTATTCCAGATTGGTAAAAAAGTCCGATTTTTTACCATGGTTTTCTACCTTTATATGGCTTCAAGAAATTACCTATTAGGTTTTGGTTCTCACTAGACGCAATTTTATGCTCTTTAATTTGTTAGAAAGTAACTTGTCCAACCAAAAAACTCCCAACATTTTAAGGTTGTTTAGCTGGCAGAAGTTGACCCGAGATATCTCGTTTTACCATTTTTGATATTCACAGTTTCATCCATATCTACAAGATAATAAAAAAAATACTAATGCACCACCTTTTGTAACAAACTCTTCAGTTTCGAACCTCTACCGACTGGAGTATTCGTTTTAGCGTCAATTTTATAATGTTCGAGTTACAATCAATGCATTTGTAGAACTGACAACTACGTACTTTTATGCTCATACCTTTGTCACACTCCCGTAGTGAGTTTTTTTACCTGGCACTTTTTCTTACCTGTAACAGTCACCCCACTTTGCAGTCGGGATTGTAGGTAGCACGTTACCTATCTTATCATATAGGCAAGTCCCGCAATGCGGGCCCTTCTAACACGTAATCTCAATTGTCAACATGCTGCGCCATGCTCTCGTAACGGCCGAGAAGCTAGCCACAGCCTGTGGATAACCTGCGGTGAACTGTGCTCTGTGGCCCACAGGGTTCACCACATTATCTTACAACACTGCTAAATTACGCAGACATAGGTTCACCAATAGTGGCTGGTTAAGATTCATTGCATGTGTATGAACATGTATCGATATGATGTATGTATAGTACACCTTGTAACGATGTTCAGTTTTTAGGATGGAAATTGTTTATCTTCATAAGTATAGAATGGATTAGGTCAAAGTAACTCGTAAAAATGCCTTTTTTGGCAATATTACAAGAAATTGTGCAGTTCTTACTTAAAATTAATAAAAATGTGTGCGCTCCGTTACAATTTTACGTTGTTGAATATTGATGAAGTCTCTTATGTGATCTTTTATCTTGGGCGATACTTTGTCCGTGCAAAAGTCCCCGTTACTCCAGGCGGAAAGACCCGCAGTGCGAGAGGGACGGAATCGGGAAAAAATTAAAAAACTTAGCGCTAAACCACAGTATAATTGTTTAAAAATAAACTACGCTATTTTGTTAAAAAGTTTTTAAGGAGATTTTGCGAATACATAATATCTACATATTGAACGTAGTTCCACACTGAAATTAGTTATGATTTCAGAATTACAGGAAAAAATATAATAATTTAGAGGTGTTTTCGTAATTAAATTCTATTAAGAAAATTTCATCTAATCGCGTTTTTGTTTTGGTGAAAATCTTAATCAAATACTCAATAAACGTTCACCCAAAAATCAAATCTGTAGATGACTTCATGGTGGAGTAAATGGATTCGAAAAAAACCCCATTTTATTTTCGTAGCACCTTAAGTTATGAAATTTATTTGATTTTACTTTAGCACATAGGCCTGCGAGTAAGTACATGTTCTGCGTTTTAAATGTATCCTTTCCATCCCGGGTTTGCTGCAAGAAATCTCTTTTCAGAGAAAGCTTGCCTTTGTTCATATTTTATCTGTGTTGTTCTTGATTTGTTCTGTTTTGAGCAATAAATAAATATTCTCAACCTTATGGCACAGTCGTACCGTACGTTTTACCGTAATTTCGGTGCAGCTGACAACATTGGTTGGCTGTGAGCTTGTTGTCGTGTGCCGTGTAGCCGCTTGTCGGCGACTTGCTGGCAACATGCTGCCAGCATGTTGACTGCCGTGTGGCAGGGCCTCACAAAACAACTTATTGCATCACAATGCTCTCCTCCTAACCTCCTTCTTATATGCCAGTTGTTTGTTTACATTTCTGCCCTCAAATTAAAAATCCTAGTATAGATGTTATGTTATGCCACTTTTATGTTAAGCTATTGTAAGCAAATGGGCTGTTAATTTTAGTTTTTGTGTTACTTCAAGTGGTCAATGACAATGTTATACTGAGGCAACATTATACTGGTTGAGAATCACGTTGACATTATTTAGCGCCACTACGTTTTACGACCTTTCGATGCAATATTTTGATTCTGTAAACGACTCTTAAAAGTGAACGAAACCCGCTGAGCAGTAAAAAGATAAACTTCTAGTGCGTCGTAAAAATACAGTTCATAGGAAGATCTTTTCACTCTGCTGAATATTCATTCAATCGAACGATTTTCCTCGAGAACAGAAGAGTCTCTGGAAAACATACTTTACGAGTACACACAGAATATCTTGGCTTGCTGCAGCAAACTAGAATAAGATAGAGGAATATTTTGTGCTCGAAACATTCCGCGCAGAAGCTAGGTAGCTACTTAACTTTGTAATTTATATGCAGAAAGATAAGGCACGTTATTCATCTTGTATAATAGGAACGTAGGTATGAACTGGGAAAGTAGATAGGTACCTAGATGTGAGTATGAAGGTGTAGTCACGTCATTACGTACCCCCATCGTGCCGCAGCTAGGGATGGGTAAACGCCCTGATTGAAATACACCGCTGGATTAAAATCCATTTCTGCCCAATAAACATCGGGCATTTTTAATAAAGGTCGGGCGGAAATTAAATTCGTTTTGTCCTTAAATTCGGTGCGTAATCGGTAACAAAAGAAGCTACAGCAAGGTAAAATGCGAACTTAATTTAAATGTTTGTACATGACATCTTATGTGGGGATTATTCAATGATGAAAAGAGGGAAAAAAATTCACCGTAGTTAGTAGTAGTAGTAATATTTTGTATTTTTGTATATAAAACCTCTTGTATTTTGGTTGTCGGAAAATGTTGGCCTAAGCATTATAGCTTTTAGATGCTAATCATACATAGGTAGAAAGTGACCGCAAAAATGAAAGACCTATAGTTTCTCACACACGTATGCAGCCTGCGTTGGCAGACTGTAGTGCATTGACACTTTTATTTGAGTGCGATTGCGTGCGATGTAATTCATTCCGCAAGCAAGTGGAACCGGCACTGCATACCGGTTATGCGCGGCCCCGCGCCGCCGCACTGGCACGGAAGGGGATGACATTACATGATCATACCACGGTTCTTTCTCTTGCACTCAAGTACTCCGTTTCTCTGAGTGTGCACGTCCGTCTGCATTTTGATTTGTGAGTGAGATAACTCAATTTATTTTGATTTTTTGAGGGGTCGCGATTTTGAACCTTATGCCATGGTAATAAAACTCGATGCATTAAATTTTTTCAAAGACATAGCTATAAACGTCATTAAAACTATTCGACTAAGTCAAGTTCTAACATCTTTACTGGACGAAATCGTGAAAGAAAAAGATGTTGGCGAAAGTTTAGAATTACCTTATGACACGTGTTGGGGAAGTCATTGTTTACGCTTTCAAAGTATGGAAAAGGTTTTTTTAATAAAAAAAAACATGAAATCCAAGTTACCTACCGTGTGAAAAGTCTGACCACCGAAAGTCTTTCGTCTAAAGTGCATTATTTTATGTATAGCTCTCCATGATAACGACTTTTGAGAGAGAGAGAGATAAAGTGATATGCAAAAACGAAATACCGCTGCAAACAATACACAAAGTATAATACACTAAAACGGCCTATCCTACAGCGTACGGACGGTAGGAATATACAGAATATAACAATCGCACTGAGCTAAAGCTATCAATGCACTTCATACAAAAAGTATCAAAGCACTATAGAGCTTAGAGAGGCCATTTTGTATTTGAGGTCTAGGATCAGCTGTTTAGTGATATAGACTAAAATATACTAAAAAAATTTAATTACTGTTTCAGTCAAACCTAACTTTTTTCTTCCGTGTTGCAGTTCATAACGAAATACGGAAAGTTTGAATTATTGACAACGAGAATTGAAGTCGAACCCACGACATAGGTTTATATAAGCAAAATATTTTGTTATTTTTTTATTTAATCTTTATGATTTTCCGAATGAAGTTTTTTAAACAAAAAACTAATTTGTAGTTCATTTTTATTCATGCCCGCCGAAATGGGCAGAAATCCATTTCTGCCCGATTTATATCGTTTGAGCAGAAAAGGCAGAAATCCATGGCCCATCTCTGGCCGCAGCATCTCCCTTTGTTTCAACAAGGGGACGTGAAAAATGAGGCACGCTGTATCAGTGGGCTCGGTGAGTTGCCTTACGGTTGGTGCGTGCGACAGAATAATTCAGCTTCGTAATAAATAATACACCATTGTTCCATCCCCGAGCCGCATTTAACCCCAGGGTCTATAGACTCGGAATTGTTTGCCTGCAATCAATACGATCGCTTCAGCCTATATTAGGAGTATGTGTTACGTAATTCAACATCGCACACAACCTGCATTTACCGTTAGATGATAGAGAGATTAAATCACGGTATCGCTTGGTTTTGGTTTCACCTCAACGTCGGGGGACCTCTATAAATTTTATTCTAACCTAGCCCTCCCAGACACCAGGCAGGTAATAAAATATTCGATTTATCGACACCGTCTATTGAATCGAGTGCTTTTCGGGAGCGGCTTGGGATAAAACTGTTCTTGGAAAATGAAATGGAAAATGAACATTCTGCATCGAAAGTATTGACGGTGATTTTATGGACTTTTCAACGCAGATATTTATCCGCAGAGCAAAATGTATTTTCATTTTCTAGCAAAATGGAAAACAACCAATAGCGAGTTTCCGCAAAACGGGAAAAAACTGTTCTCTGTAAATCGAAACCTTTAATTGTAATTAAAATCATTCCAGCTCGTACTCGTAGTTATGCCGAGAGATCTGAAAGAAAACTTATTTTAATAAATAGCCGTACCTTTTCGTAAAATATTATTAGACACATTTTCTTATATTAGGTACTTGTATTACTTGTACCTATGTACATAATAGTCGATAGGTAAAATACAAGGAACGTTTACATTGGCAAGTATATCCTTAATCAATGTTAACTCTGACAAGTATAGATATGTCTATTCAATTGAAACTGGTTGAATAATATCACTGTGATTTGTGCGAACAGGAATTTGCCCTGTACGTACTTAAAATTCCACAAAACTGCGAATGTTGTGATGAAATTTTTCAAGCGCGAGACGCCACTCAACCGTGTGATGTAAAAGATCTTGTTTCCGACTTGTTGCGATGCTCCCCAACAATTATCTCGCCGGTTGAGACTCGTATCGGAAAATTTAAACTTCGTAACACACCGTTGTGAATTTTAATAACATAAAATCTTCAGGCGCCGTCTTGCTAGCATTTTGATGGTGCTTCGCGTTTACTCGAGACGTCTTTGCAACTTCAAAAGAAAAATGACATTTTTTAGAGGCTGAGATGGAGTATTTTGCAAAGAAAGGGCTGAGTCATGCCGGGAGCGAGGCCACATCTGCTTGTGGTCGTAACATTTTCTCTGAACCAAGTTTGTCCGTTCAGCGACCCAGAGCTGGCTCAGGTCACAGGTGCGAACGGCATGGCGATATCCATAAAATGTACGTTGAAATGTACTGCATGAGGTGACGCAGAATATTTCTACGAGTAGTGCATTTGACAACAGGCATCTTATGTATCTAAAGAGTTTATTTGTAACATGAAATATTATCCTAAAGAAGATATGAGTGTTCTTACACTAGAGCTACATACGTATAGCAAGTAACGTAGATTTCTTTAATACTACAATTCTGTTTATTTAATTTTATGAAACAAGTTCGTTACGTTCACTAATAAATGAAAAAAAAAACAAATCTGTAATTGATTCCCAATAGTTTAATTACTTTTGATCCCGTTGAAATGCATAATTGGAGTTTATTGCATTCTACCCTAATATAATAAGTTGTTTACCGTTTTATTTGTGAGTCAGCAATATTCTAAATTGTCCCGGTTTCTTATCACGTCCCGGTGATGCGTCAAAGCGGATAAACTTCCACATCATTCGTGCATACTGATGAGGCTTACTACATTTTAATCTCGCGAATCTCTTTACGATTTCCAACTTCCAATTTCCAACTTTCCTTTGATTGTATCTAAATTCTTGAAAATATTTCTTATTTATTGGTAACTTTTTCAAACACTAGAACAGGAAATAGACATGACACTAACCATACGTTTTTAAGTATATATTTTGAATTTTCTTCACCCATTTTCATATAGACATTTTTTAAACAAATGGCACATATTCGGGCCATGTATGTCAAATATATGCATTTCACTTCCCACTCTTGCCTTATTAACACGCTCAGCGCTGCAAGCTGACCAGCTTACTTCCAGATGATGCGGTACCAGGTTTTTTAGACCCTATGATTATGTTTCCGTTAGATCGGCACCGGGTCGAAGACGTCTATTCTTACTGTTTACCTTCGAGGTCAGATATCTCATAAAAACCATTGTTGTTTTAACATTTTAAGTTATACTCTGTCTAAAGAAATATGAACCTGACAAAGCGCGGCCAATTCAAAAACTCTTATATATATTATCTGGATATATACTGTATAGTGCACAAGGCCGGCCAATGGGCTATTTGACAAGACTACACCACACTGAAGAAACTTACATGTTACTTACTTTTATTTTTTAGTAGACACGTCGTTACGTTAGTAGAATTCGTCGAAGTCTTGTGCGGATGGAAGTTCTCACAAGAACGCATTTCTCAGGTTTCACCTTCTGGACTGTACCTATGTGACGGGCGGCGTGGCGGGAAGAAATAACTCCTTTAGGTTGAAGGCGGTCCGACATGTGGAACGCATTTCCTCGTACTTACGATAAGAGACAGTCCCACTCTTATCTCTTTCAAAAACCGGGTAAAAGAGCAGCACTCTTTAGTGATAGTTGTAGTATGTATATTATTATTATTATATGATTGTAAACTATATGTACAGGTTTATGTAAAACGGGTACTTATTTAGTAGCTTGGTATATATGTATTTTATTTTCCGTATTTTAGAGATATTTAATTTACTTATAGTAGGTAAGTATTTTATTATAGATTAGATATTGTGCACTGCCTACCTTTTCATGATATTTTTTCTATAATGCCTTGGTTTGCTGGAAGATATCTATTTTTAGAGATAAGCTCGCCTTTGTACATATTTTTTCTTTTAATGTGGCTTTTTAAATAACTGCGTTAAACAAAGAATTATGAATTATGAAATATTTCATATTTCACTTTCCGAATTTTCAATCTCAAAGTACCCAGATTTGACACACATTAACCTCTTGTGGCCCACTCCGCATTCACACATTAACCTCTTGCGGCCCACTCCGCATTTGTAAGCGTTGTGTGTTGTTTGAAACAACAACGCTACGTTAGGTACAACTGGAGTGTGAAATGCAAGCGCCGCTGAGAACATTAAAGTGTGAAATTTCCGGGAATTTTCTCTGCACGTCATCATTTTCAATCAATGGCCGTTGCAGATGGGATTCCACGCAATGACCATATCCGCAGTGTGCCGCTCTATTGTGCCTCCAGGCACTAGCTACTTACGAAAGAAGAATTAATTAATCCAGAATCCACTTTAGTGGGTCCGGCCCGAATTAGAATTACCGTCTTTCTATATCTCCCGAAACTCAAATTGTCTTAGTCCCAAAATGCCTGAAATCCATATCGATTCCATTCACTATTGACTGAATGTCAAAATACCTTAGGTGTTTTGTTCAGTCGATGAGAAATTGTTTAGGTGCCTTTCCAGTTGAGTGTCATATAGTGTAGATTCTTATACCATATAGGTAGCTATGGAGATTCATTTACTTTTTGGGTAAAAGGTGGATCGGCAAATTTTTTGAAAATGATTCAACATTAAGAAAACGTTACAACTAAATAATAACTATGTATAAAAAAAACTTTGACATTTACTGTTAAATTATTTGTTTTTAACTCTGACACAAGTCTTTTTCTTCCAACAATCAGTTAGGTTCATTTCAGTTCGTCATACGAAGTATTTATGTATGTATGTTAAGCGTGTACTTACATCGATTGTCATTTACTTTATCAGACATATAGAAATTAAGGCAATCTAAATTTCAGGAATTTTGGAACTAAGACAATATTTGTTTCGGAAGTTATAGAAAGACGGTAATTTGAAATTAAGCCCTCACGGGCCGGACCACTTTAGTGTTATGATTGGAAAGACACTTATTTCACTGCACAGCCGTCTTGCTGTCTGATTGAGTATTATGTATCATCATCATTCAGCCCACATTCACCCACTGCTGGGTAGAGGCTTCTTCTATACCACGCCGTCTACTCCGGTCGTGAGCCTCCCCCAGCCACTGCCATGTGTAGGTTACACCGTCACATGATTTATCACATTCGCAATCTCTAAAACGCTCGCACTATAAAAACAAAAAAATATCGCTAAGTAAGCCAGGCTTAGTAAAAAACGCCTCACCAAGCAGTTTGACCCGAAACCTAAACTCAGATTACGTCAAATAGATGAGAGACGCTGAATCATTGCGGAGATTTGTAAGCTTTTCATCGTCGGGGAAATTGACAAGGGTTAGCTGGGTGGGGCACTTCGAGGTGCCACCGCCGGCTGTGGTGCCACTCCGGCACTCTGCCACTCTGCCACAACAAAGGTGACAATGACAACTTGTGAGTTTGTGAGTGCCGCGTCGTCGGCCGCCGCGCTTGTTCACAACAATGCCCCGTCATGCCGACGACGACATCTGTGCGTGGCGTGTCTACGTCTCTGTTTGATATTTGGCTCATAATAACTGCAATTTGTTTGTTACTCCACACAACATAAATAAGTACTTGGGCTTACTAGAAGGTTAAGCAAACTCGTTCAGAGACCTACATAATAAACAAGAATGGGTAAGGATATGAATGAATCATCCATCTGAATGGCAAACAAAAAACAAAACCTGAATTAGAAAATGAGCCATATACATTTTACAGGACCGTGAATTAAGTGCAAACAATCCGTGTCTGTGTCTTAATTGTAAATTACTGGCCTTGGTGCCAGGCTTCCTTCTACGTGGATTAAATCACAGTTTTCTTCTGAAGGGCAAAGTTTTTGAAATTATTAAAGTGTCTCCGGCCAGGCCCTCATTGCCTATTAAAACTGGGTCTTTATTACATTACTCCCTTTCGTTGGATACTTTCCAGAGCGGAAAAAGGAATCTTAACAATTTATTTATTCATAGATATACCTATAATTATTGAGGAGTACAAATTTTCTATAACTTACCGAATGATGTAAAGATTTGCAAAAGTATGAACACTTTCAAAAATAAGTTAAAGCTACATATCGCTACGAGTACCGTAAATTTATCTACCTATATATTTTTAAGCATATCTCATTTAAAGCGAAATGTAATTTCTTATGAGAATAAAGTTCTTTAAACCTTAAACCTTATACCCACAGAGACATAATTCTATCTACGTATTACTTATAATATCCTCGTGTAATTTCCCTCGAAACTTCGAACGAACGACACAAAATCTACAAACGATGGGCCCTAAAAATCATTTATTTGGATTACTAATGGCCATTGTATTTTTCCACGTACCATTTGTATCGTTTCATCTACTAACTAACACATATCGAATCCACATTCGATTTATTAGTTAATCTGGGTTCAGTAGCGATTATGCTTGAACGTAGGCTTTGCTCCATTCCGTATCATTTTACGTGTTGTAATAGCCCAAGTTTTACCAGCGAGGTATAACTTACAACCAATATCGGTTTTCGTTATAATTGGATTTTATGTAATGTTACGTTACGTGCGAAAGTTGTATGAGAAAACTTATAAATTCTAGTGCGGTACTTACATTTGGAACCTAACCGCGTAGCTTTTAATTATGAAATTTATTTAATGTATTATTCGTCAAATGGTTTAAACTTAGATGCACCACAAAGCCTCGGCGCCCACCCGCAACAAAATGTCGCCACAAAACGCCCCCGCCTCAGCCACTTGTGGTCAGTGGAAATTAATAAAGTTGTGAGACTTGTGTCGCATGATACCTTTGGGTGTGGTGTTAAAATCTCACAACCCTCCCCAGATCACGCTATGATAAATGTAACAAAGGTAAAAATAAACAAGAGAAAATTTCCTGTAATTCTTGTCAAGGGATGTGTTTTTGAATGTTTTCTTGTAACCTTTCTGTCGTGTTTTACGGATTTCGTATTTAATTCCTTGTGCTCCATGACTAGAATCATGAAATTCTTGCCAAAGTACCCTAAAGGATACATTTTGATTTCCTAAAGAGTGTCGAAATATGCGGCCTGAGAAAAATGGTCTAAGAGAGAAAAAAATAAACGGGCGGACAGCGAAGTGATTCCAAAAGGGTTAATTTGTTTTCTCTGGAGACTTCCTTTCATCAACCAAAATTCATGTGTAGGCTTTGCGGCGCCTGTACGCTAAAACTATTTACGTCACGTACGTTTATTTTTGCCTTTGAAACGTTTATCATATATATTGCAAAGTTTCCCTAAAAAGTGAACAACCCGTTGATGGGGACACATTTTATAGTTAGAGGTGGGCTGGTGGGGGGAGGTGTTTTTATACCGCACCCAAAGTATCATGAGATACAAATTTTAAAACTGTATTATAGAATGACCACGTCATTATTCAACTCATGGCTAAGGCAAATTCCTCTACCCAAAATATCCAAATAAATTAGGAAATTTGGCACATTTACCGTGCAGCACCTGTGTCTGTGACCGCATGAAATGGTTGAACAGCACCATCCCCAGTGCCCAGTGCCCAGTGCCCAGTGCCCCTAATGAACAAAACAATTTAACTTGGCAATACTTGGCATGAACACTTTTAAATGCAAGCAGTGTATGTTCTATGTACTATCGAACCATCTGAATCATGACCCACCATAAGCTTATTTTGCTAAACCCCTTAAATCCAAGTAGGTCGAAATTCGCTTGAAGGTTTATTTCCTTGGTAACGAACTTGTTACCATTTGATTAGACACTGACATAGCGATAGATCTTACAAGTTTGAAAGTTTCAAACGAATTATCAGGCAAGTGGGTCATGATTCAGTTGGTTCGATTGTACATATTCCATACTGGTATAAAATAGTTAATGTAATGTAATGAGTTGGTAAGGGTATTATATTGTAGACATTGGACAATACATGCATTTCTTTACTGAACGTGAAATCGGGAAATGCGTACCAAAACAAGGTAAACCTATTAATACAACTGTATATGTAATAGAAAAAATAGGCTTACCTTGCCAACGAGCAGGAAATTAATATGTCAATTATTTCTCCACTTTGTGACGGACTGTGTTGACTGGTTTCGGGTAATGCCTCCAGCCCGTCGTTAATTGTGTATTAAGTCTTGGAACCTCCTGTAAAGTTAAGCTGGCTCGGATTGTTTGTTGGCTGGCACTATTGAATAAACCGAGTACGGTTTACGGTGTATGAGAATACGAGATATAAGATCCGTCATATCTTTAAATGTGATTTTTAAATATTGGTTTCTACCATAAACCTTCAACACTCAAGAAACGCCTTCGTCGTTAAAGTTTCTACTATTGTATTTTTTTTCGAGTAAATGCCAACCTTTATATAATTTTGCCGGACAGTACATATAAAAATAAATATTTATATACAGGAACGTACATTGATTCTGGCCCTACACTAGGATACCCTGTATCGTGAGATCAGAAACAGCGAAGTCACACACATACAAACATCTAAGACATGAGGTTACCGACATAGAATAGACCGTCATCTTTGTCAGGTTGGTAGGCAAGTTATATTTATTCCCTACTTCTACTTTTGTCGGCAGGACGCGCCATCGAGCGGGTCTGCGCCGGCGCAGGCGTGAGTGACGGCGCGGGCATGGTGTCCGCGGCGCGCGCGCTGCTCGCTGCCGTTACGCGGGTGCTGCTGCTGGCTGACATGGTTGTGGTGAGGCAACTGCTGCTGGCTAAGGATAAGGTAGATAGAAACTTGTTTAATAAGCGTAACGCTTGGTATTAACAACTTCGAGTCCAGTTATGGCTAAAGCACTATCATCATGATCCGTCTACATCGATCCACTGCTGGGTATAGGCCACTTCTCTATAGCAGAGTTTGAGAAGCAGTCAAAGTTAAAGCCATATATCCGAGCACGAACTACTTCAGGCAAAGCGCAGCTTGAATGTCATTCTAGCGCCGTAATTTAGCTACCAAAC
Organism: Argyresthia goedartella; assembly: GCA_949825045.1. Lineage (NCBI taxonomy): Eukaryota > Metazoa > Arthropoda > Insecta > Lepidoptera > Argyresthiidae > Argyresthia > Argyresthia goedartella. The sequence goes on from OX463810.1 coordinate 24,014,538, forward strand.
TTTAAGTCAACAAAACTCAGTGATATTGCCTCCCACGCATCTTCCAGGTGGCGCGATCACTCGACCGGTTGGAGTCCGTCTCCAACTTCGCGGAGTTTGTACGAGCGTTCACGGAGTTCGGCGGTGGTATGGTGGAGCTGGCGCGACTGACTGCGGAGAGACGGGCTGACCTAAGGGACGAGAGGAGGAGGGCGCAGGTGGCTGCAGCTAGGAACGTTCTGGAAAGATCGACGATTATGCTGCTTACCTCTTCTAAGGTATGGTTCGAGAATTCATTCGAAGATTGCTGGGCACCAGTGGCTGAGGTTATCGCAAAACCGTAAAATTGTCGTAATGAAGAAGAGCGTGCTACATTGTATGTTTCGTGCTTGAGTGTACTTTATATTATTTGCTGGCCATTTTTATCTTCCATTGCCTTGAATGAGTGTAATCGACGAACTCATCACACAGCGTTTAACTAAATAAAAGGTTCGAGGTGTATATGCTCGCGAAAAGTAGGGCATCCCGGCGAATAACCTACATCTATGTCCCCCTCTTTGTCTTCCACAATTGAATCCCTTTTATTTCTACGGTCGCAGGTGCCTTAATAATGTATCCATTCTGTTGGGCTGCTTGACGGAGAAATCGCTTCCATTTCCCCCCGCGACAGCTGGGCATTAATATCAACACCTTGACCCACTTATGAGTGATCGTTAATAAGAGGAATGGATTGCGATAAATTTCGGCCAAAATAACTCTGTCGCTGCCTTGCCTGCCGCTAGCAGCACTATCAATTATTTAGTTTACCATCAAGCCATTTGAACATCAAACCGCAGTGTTTACGACAGGCAACAGAGAGGAGCTAGACATAAAGGAAACTTCACAATGTCAACTTGTTTCGGTGCAAAACCCTCGTTACAAAGATGGTTTCGTTTTAAAGCCGTACGTCTTTTCTTCGGAGCAAAAAGTGGAAGTGGTCGGCAAACTAAGAGTGGTCATTACATTTAAGCCCGGAGATTTACACTGAACCAAAATAATGGCACGTTTACTTTATTTGGTTCTTACGAAATTAAATATTTTTAAGTGCAACACTCCGTGGCGGAATCTCACGGGGCGTTTGTAGGCTACGAAAGCTACGAAAGACTCTGACGAATATATTTCATTTAGCCGCTATGTGTTCCGTTCTTTCTTTCGACGACGATTCGTTTTTTAGACCACAGACTAGATTTGAGTCAAATGTGCAATTATTATTTAAGACGTTCTAAAGATATTTTTCTTCAAAATTCATGCAATCGCTTGACGACCTCGGTGGCACAGCGGTTTTGGCTCTGCTTACCATGCCAGAGGTGCCGGGTTCGATCCCCGGCTGGGGATAAAAAAAACAGGTCTTGGATGTTTATATGTGTGTGACATCGCTGTTTCTGGTTCCCACGACACAGGGTATCCCAGTGTGGGGCCAGAAGCAATGTAAGTGCCTGTATGTAAATGTTTATGTTAAAAAAAACGATTGTTCTATCCAATGTAGGATTTTATTTACAAATTCAGGCATGGAGGAGCAACTTTTATTGTAAAACTGATTTCTTCCGTACCTTTTCTTGGAATTAATTAGTTACAGGAAGGTATGAAGAGATGGCAGGAACTTTTAAGTCTCAAAGTTTCACGTCTTGTCTGGATTACGCCGTAGTAAGTCTTCGTCTTTATATTATTTTTATGCGGCCGTTAATGCAGACCTCACAATTTTATAAAAATATAAATAAATACCTACCTAGAAGATGGAATAAAAAATGTGAATAAAATAAAATGAGCGGATAAAAACTAAATCATCGAATGAACATGAACAGCGGAATTATCTAAAATGAGCGAAAACATACTGAATTACGCGACAAAATTACTGAGTGGTTTAGCGAACACTTATTGGCTAAATAAATACTGTTTGGGCGAAGTGGTGAGTCGGAGTAAGCGAAGGATTAAGAGGGTGAGCGAAGCGAAGTCTCCTTTACCCTTCGTGTTAGGTTGAACACGTAAGAACAACCAAATCTGACGCTTCTTCTTTTCTTTTTTTTTGTGGTGAGGAAAAAAATGGAATTACCCATGCCCAGGAGTCAGACCTCCCTGCTATGTCCGGGTCCCTACACATTGAGCGGGCATCAGCTCGTGTAGTATACGGACTAAAAACAACCCCTTTCTTGTATTGTATTTTATGACAGTTATCGACAATCGATATAACTGTGAGCCATGGCCTCGGTATATGCTGAAGGCTTGCAAATCTGACGCTGTTATTGTTTTATGTTAATCGAATTAAGGTTTTCAAGTTCTTGTTTTTCAGATTTCTAGTCACGTAATTCAGTAATTTTGTCAGATAAAACCAGAATTTCATACGAGTAATTTTGACAAAAACTGTCCCGCTGTCCCCCGAAAGAGCTAAAATGTCCCGCTTTAGCAAATATATCAAAGGTAATTTTAAATGGACCTACATTTAACATTTTACAAGATTTAAGAAAGAAAGTTTTGAGGCAACAGACATAAAAAAACTACCAATTGCGATCCGGACTTCGCACATTTAGGGTTTCGTTATAAATTTAGAATATAAGCCAAAAATATTAGATTAGGTCACTTCACGTACACCTGATACACCTAGCCAAAATATCACCATCGTTCTTCACCAGCAAATAATTGCTTTGTTTTTATAGTGTTTGTATGAATGAGAAAGTTATATTTGCGGTTTTTAATAAATGTTTATATCTTAAAAACTGCTTATTTTATTTTGTTCAAACCAATTTTCGTTGAAAGTGTTATTGAGATACATAACATATATTTTTTTTTGATTTTTCCTCTCTTGCTTTAAAAAATAGAGGGGGTAGGGACAGATTTTCAACTTTGGAAGGGTCCGTCTCTTTAACAATTTACTTTGAGGAAAAATAGTTTCAGGAACTTCAAAGTCATTTTTAACCCCTCAGTTACCACCGGCGTTAGCTTACGCCACTTTTCCGTTACAGTTTTTAAATTTTATTACCATGGCATAGGGTTCAAAATCGCAATCCGTCCCAACTGCCCTCGGGTTTTGAGTAGTTAGTAGTAAGAGCTTTCTATAGACATCCCACAAAAATAGGTTCGAAGGAAAAAAAATTGGTTTCAGTTCCATGTAAGGGGAGCCCCTTAATTTTTATTTTTTTAATTTTTGCCTAAAATCGTAAAGCGGTTTACAGAATGCATTTACATACCAAGTTTCAACTGTTTAGTCTTGATAGTTTCGGAATAAAGTTGCTGTGACATACGACGGACGGACAGACAGACATGGCGAAACTATAAGGGTTCCTTGGTTCTCTACGGAACCCTAAAAACCGAATTAAGAACCCTCTTCTTCTTTGAAGTTGGTCAAAAGAGCAATTAAAACGTAAAATGAAAAAGGGAACCCTTACCTGTCTGTTTGTCTGTCCGTCAAGTCAAGACCATTTTTGTCACCAATAGTGAAATTAATATCAATTACATATAATTACATAGTCTGAGGTTCCTTGGAGCTGTAAAAAACAAACTTCTAGGTTAACGCAATCAAAAGATACGGCCGTATTATTTGATATACTCTCTTAATACTTGATAATTAATACTAGCACAAGTAAAGGGTAAAATCCTAAAGGTAAATTAGAAGTTCCTTCACAAAAAATGCGTTTTGTGCGGAACCCTTGGTGCGCGATTCCGAGTCGCACTTGGCCTTTTTTTTGTTGTTTTTTTTAATATCAAAAATGGTCACGATAATCATACGTCTAAATACCTGCCCATAAAAATGCGCGGTAGGTAACTACACATCCATATATTCCACAGCTCCTACCAGCGACAAGACATCGTAATGTCTCAGAACGTCATATACGATCCTTTAAAATTATGCATTGTCCCCTTAAAAATAACACGGCGCAAGTAAAGGCCGTCTATTTCTAAGGCTGAAAGGCCAGCCGCGGCCTAACAGAGAGTGAAACGGGCGTTCGTCACGTCGGAGAACAACGCTTCCACACTAAGCAGACCCTTGCGGCTGACGCGCTGCTCAGAAGCGGTGGATTGTGATGGCAGCACGCTAACAGTGTTGCAAGCAGAAGTATGCACTCATTCCTTATTTAACATATCGCAGTTGATGCTAAGTATGTGTAAATATCTACAGTTATATAGAAATTAGGACTTTGTCTTTTTGACACAGACTACCATCAAACGACAATTATGTTTCTCTGTTGGAATTCATCTTCGAAATGAAGTGTTTACATTCCCATGTCACGCGCCTAACGTGCAATGTGAAGACTTGTGCTTCTGCGGCGACTTGCGCGCGACTGCCGCCCTAATGTGAATGCAGAGAATGCCGTCCAACAGTGAGAGCTACAATCTGTCACAGGCTCCGAGCAAATGAGTTCGGTTCGCGATGCCGCATTTCTCTGCCACGACGCCTTTTAAAAAAAAGTTTTACTGCCTTTCATACGCTGCCTCTGTATTGCTATGTTGTGACTTTACTGATACGCCGAGTGTAGTATTCATTTTTGCTGAAACGTTATGAATCTGGTAACAACTTGATTTGTGCTTATTACAATAAATTCCTACCTTTTCAACATACTCTTGAAAGTGTTTTATTTATCCCACGGACCATCAACGCAAAGGTCGCGTAAATGCAGAGAGGTAACGCTTTTGGTAGCCTGTCACAGGCAGAGAAATTCCCAACACCGATAGAAAATCGAACAAACAAATTACCACCCCTGCGTCATTACGTAACGCGCTATAATATTGAAACTCCTTCTATTTGGTTAAAGACTCATAAACCATACTTGTTGTCCACAGACATGCATGAGGCATCCAAGCAGCGCCACGGCCAGGGAGAACCGCGACACGGTCTTCTGTCAGATGCGGCGCGCGATGGACCTCATACACTTCGTGGTTCGTGACGGACTGCCGGGGCATGAGGAGCACACGCAGGAGGTTTGGATATATCTTGTCTCTAACTTCTGATTTCTTAGCTTAAGCAATATAACTATTCAGAAATAAAGGGACTTACATATGTAGGACTAGGGCAAAGGTTAGGTATATCTACATTTTGTGTGCGATTTTTACCCATGTTATGTAGCTCGACAGTCCGAATAGGAATTAGTTAGGTACTTACCTATCTAAAGGTGTAAATTAATATGAACATCAAAGACCTGGGGGTTTTATTTTGTTCCTCCCCAGCGAGGATTCGAAACCTCTCGCTTGGGAGCCAGATTCGAGCCGTAACACCCCCACGAAAAGCTAGCTTTTGTGGGTATATTTTCCGTTATATTTATCTGTATGTGTTCCATTATTTTATGCAAATAAAGTATTAGCCGCAGTAATAAAAGCCATGGTTAGTTTAATGCAGCTGTTATGTCTTGGCGTCGGCGTTTGAACGCTGATTCGTATCGAAGATAAGTGTTTTGGAGTCGGTATTTGCGGAATATCGTGATCATTCGTTCTCTCTCTTAGAGTAAATATAATAGTAACTCAATGTTCTCTCTCAGCACTTTTGTTTCGATTGAAACTACGAACCAACTAGTAAACTCATACGTGACGCATAAAAGACGCTCGCTTTGAGTTGGTTGCGAAGATCCATCGACTCACCAATAAACTATACAGTATGTGTTAGCCGATTGCGATTATTCATAAATATGTATAAAATCATTCTTAATCTTTGTGTAAATGTAGGTAGGTTAACATTATAAACCAAATTGAATGGCGGAAAAGTTGCGTCTGTGGAACCACAAAAATATCGATGTTGTATTTAAGTCTCACTCACATAAACAATGGCGCTCACTCCTTGGATACTGGCATGTACTGGCAACCCAAAGCAGAGATACCGCAAAAAATCCCTTTAACAAAATGTATTTTTCATATACTCACCATGATGACGTCAGAAACATTCGAGCAGCAGATATTATCGCGAAAATTTTCTGCTTCCTCCATCGCGGTAATAGGAAGTAGGATATCAAAAGAGGCCGCGGCGCCGAAACGGGCGATATACATTCGGGTTCGGAGTTCACAAAGCACGGCTAGGCTGTACGTGGTTATATAAAGATGAGTTAGTGATTCATATTTTTGCGGATGCAGAGAGACGTAGGGGGAGTTCAAAACGTGGTATGACGAATGATACTGAAAATGGCGGCGACAGGTGCTTTGACAAATTGAAATATATTATGGGGTGATCTGGAAGCCACAGTACAGCCATTAGTTAGAGGGTGCTAGTAAGTAGGTACACATATATCTGCAGAACCACATGAATCCGTAAATTCGACGGGTTTGGACATGATTTAGTCTTGAAGTTTAGTATCAAAGACACAATAGCGATTATAATCACGTAATATTTCATTTTTATTAAAATATACTATAATTATATAAATGACTTGTTATATAATATTAAAACGATAACATATAAAAATAAAAATAAACATTGATATACAGGCACATACATTGCTTCTGGCCCCAGACTAAGATACCCTGTGTCGGGTGAACCAGAAACAGCGACATCGCAGATATATAAACATCCAAGACCTGGGTTTTTTTTTCTTTATCCTCAGCCGGGGATCGAACCCGGGACCTCTCGCATGGCCTTGCCGGATCTGGATATAGCATTTACAGTGCTAAGTGGTATTCAAAGCCTTGAACGGCCCCGAAAATTTTTGGACCTGCACGGTGTTCTGGAAGGGTTGTAGTACCGCATCTCGCATAAGAAATGAGAAAAACAACTTAAACATGCCTACTTAATGTTTTGATTTTCTAGCAGTGACGCCAAAAAAAAACTTCAATCACATGAACAGGCGTATAGTAATATGGCTAGTTTCTACTTTGAGATGCCAAGCTGTTGAGCAATGACATTTGTAGATGTCTAAGGGTTTTCTTGGAAATATTTTTTATTTCTTCCTTTACGTCGACTTCATACACATGTGGTTACCTAATCCGTATTTCGTCTTTGCAACGAGAAAATTTCCATTAGCCAAAGCATTTCCAATTGCCAATTTAGATTACTTAAATGATGGGACTGTATGGGGTTAATCTGGCTCAACATAGACCTTGCTGTTAATTAGTTTTGTAATTATTTATTCCTACTTATTAATTATGATATTATAAAATTTGTATTAGTTAAGCACAAGCAATTTTTAAAAGAGATCTAAAAATCAATCTGTGGGAGTTTCTACGCCCTTCTTCTCCCACAGAGTTAAATGTAGAGAAGTGGCAAAAAATGACGATTGCTAAGTATATGTAAATATCTACAGTAATAAAGACATTTGAATTTGAAATTTGGATTTGAACTCTCTTTGTCGTATAACTTTGCACATACACTGCTCGTGCTGCTCGGGAATTCCCTTGACACAACCCGTAACACATGAGAATGTCAGCATATTCTTGATTAGAAAACACCGACATCGTGAACCAAAGTCTCTCAATCGGAATCACAAGCAAGTCGAAGTGCGAGTTACACAGCCAGGTCACAGTTAGAGATGATTCAAAAGTCCACAATACAAGCCAAGTCGCGATCAAAGTACTTAAATGTTAGCTCAGGGAGATATACCTAGTCGGTCCTTAAGTTCTGTCACAAGGTTTTTGATAGATAAAACTCAGCAATAAACTTTTTCTTATTCGTATTATACATGATTAAAAAGCTTATTTTATACGAATCAAATTGCAATACAATACATTTTGTACGATTATCGCAATGTGACAAAAAACCTTATAACTTGAGACAATCGCGAACCCAAAACACGCCGCAACTGACAAAAATACCACTAACCACAAATTTAATAAAAAAACAGTGTTCCAGATAACCAACAAGGTTTTTTTTATTTATTCTGAAACCTCGATTTTTGACCATGCTTAACAACTAGCATTTGATTTTCTGTTAGCTTTCAGTTCCAACTGCTCCCAAAGAGAACTTTACGTACTTTTTACGTTTTCAGAAAAACGTATAAAAATGATCTTGTGGGCAACAAGTACACTACGTAAAATGTGAATGTGAAAATTAGTTTTACCCAGACTTAGTTATTTTATGCTTCAAAATGAAGGTAACGGGTTCAGGGAGGGTTGTGACTAAAATCTCACGTAAGTTTGAAAGGTTTTAAGAGTCATGGAAAAAAGATAAAGTGAATCACGTCCGTATTTTTGATTTTGTAAAAAAGTGCAAAATCTCTGAAGAAACTAGCATTTGTGTAATATGGCTTTAAGCATTTAAATCCAATAATCGTTCTAATTTATCAGTATTTAATGAGCTATCAAACCATATATAGTATTAAATAAAATAAAACTTGGTATTATTTACTATGCGGCAAAATATTTGTGACAGAACTTATGGACCGACTAGGTATATGTAAGTACTCGTACGGTACGCACATTACGAAAGAATACTAGTTTATTTTTTCATTATTTTAATTTTAAAAAAACAGCAGTTATATCATGCATTTTTCTCTTGACCTTTGTTTTGATGTTTATTTGTAGTGAACCGCAGTTGTTAAAAAGATTTGCGGAATTGTATTAGGCATATAACAGGTCATGTCATGCCATGCAATAATAATAACAATACTCAGGTGTTTCTTCATTTATTTACAGCATCTTAACCCTTTGTTTAAACCACCGCTCATTTTTGAGCCCGCTACCTGATCTTCTTTGTCGCCCAGTTTTTCCAAAAACAATAAACTTTTTCTTGACTATTGTACATTTTCGAATAGCTAGAGAACTGGAGGTATTTTTATTATTGTTTGCACAAACAGTTACTCGTTTTATTTTAGTGAGACTGCTTTAAATACAAACCATTACGTAAACGAGTGATATTTTGGTTTCCGCATAATGCGTTTTTTTTAGTAGTGGTCCGTTCTATTTTGTTTTTAACAATAAATATTTTTTACCTAAAACCTACAAAAAAACTTGCCTGAATCACCCAGAAAAAGAAAATTGGTACAAAATATGTGTAAAAGTGTATTTTTACTTCAAGAATCTTAAAGTAACATAACTCGAAAACGGCATTTTTTGGGCTGGGTGTTTCATACTAGCATAGATCAGTTTTGACCCATGCTAGCATCTCCCAAAGTACCAACGTATGTAGGTCGAGTTACCAGTAATCCTGAATATTGGGATATGAGGCTTAATTTCCCACACTACTTGTAACACTTGTACTATTTGTAAAACCTTGTATACATTCATAAAAAAATGAGTTTGAGTTAATCATTAATTAATCACACACCATACACTTAGAGCATTAAATGACCTAAGCACCATATATATCACTATTCTGCAACAAGTTTTCTTCTTCAACTCCAGAGCGGAAGTAAAGCGTACAACGTCGTACCGTACCTACTGTGGAAATATAATTATTGAGCCCCACGGCACATCGTGTATCTATCTACCTACGAGTAACTTGGTGAAACGCAAATGCAAGTGCCGTAGCCACCGCAGAGCTGAAGGGGTTTTATGTAAATTTTGCGCACCTGCTAAGATTTGTACGGTTGTGTGTTGCACCTACTTTCTATTCCAATCCAGCTAACGACGAAGTTAGGATTATTTTCCAGTTATCTCAAAATTCGCTAAAACTATTGGTAACTATTTTATTATGAAGTTATCAACTCATTTCAAAAATAATTATAATCAAAATACTATCCACCCACGCTTTGCCAAAATACATATACACTTCAATCAGAAATTATAAAACGTGACATAATTACGTAGGCGGTCCCAAAACTAGCCAACCTGGCATATAGATACCAATACTAGCTGTTTTTTTTTTGCGCACGATTTTCACCATTGAACAAAAGCAGCAACGTGAGGAAGTTTCGATGCAGTATTTGGAGAAATTTCAACGAAATAAAGCCGACTTTTTACGACGATTCATCACGATGGACGAAACATGGGTCCACCACTTTACCCCTGAGACGAAAGAACAGTTAAAACAATGGACTGAAAAGGGAGAACCGGCTGCAAAGAAGCGAAGTCAGTTTCATCTTCTGGCAAGGTCATAGCGTCAACATTTTGGGATGCGCATGGGATAATTTTTATGGATTATCTTCAAAAAGGCAAAACCATCAACGGTGAATACAACGTTAAAACTATTGCAGCGTTTGAGTTAAGAAATTAAGAAAAAACGGTCGCATTTTGGGAAGAAGAAAGTTTGTTTCATCAGGACCATGCACCGCTTCACAAGTTTACTATTGCAACGGCAAAAATTAATGAGTTAAAGTTTGAATTGCTTCCCCGTGCACCTTATTCGCCAGATCTAGCTCACTCGGATTATTTTCTGTTCCCAAACTTGAAAAAGTGGCTTGCCCGGTTAAGATTTGCCAATAATGAAGAGGTTGAGTCTGCTGTTGATGGCTATTTTGGGAGCTTCACACAGACCACTGTAAACAGGGTATCGAAACTATCGAACGTCGCTGGGTAAAGTGTATTGCGTTAAAAGGAGACTATATTGAGAAATAAATAAGTTTTATTCGAATTATTTTGTGTTATCTTTGTTACGCCGCATACTTCTGGGACCACCCTCGTATACGGTATGTATAATTATGTTTATCGAAGCACCCGTTAACAAGAGTCTAATTTCAGCCGGGTGTATGGTCAAATACACGCTATCTAAATATACACTAAATCACTCTATCTACTCGGTGTGCTTATTGCACGATTTAACTGCACTGAAAATGTTTTAGTTAAGACGATATCAAAAAAATAGGGATTATTTCGAATCCTTTACTCCACTATAAAACATCTACGGATTTCATTTTTCCAGTAAATGTTTATTGAGTATTTTATACAGATTCTCACAGGAGGAAAACGCGATTGGATGAAATTTTCTCGATAGAGTTTAATTACGAAAATACTTCTAAATTGTTTAGTTTTTTCCTGCGATTCTGAAATCCTAACTAATGTATTTGCGGAATGGCAATGTGTGGATATCATGTATTCGTAAACTCTCCTTGAAAATATTTTTGACAAAATAGCGTAGTTTATTTTTAAACAATTTCATGTGGTTTGAGTGGTGTGATTTGAGTCGTGCGCATTGTTGGGCTCTCTTTTTTTCTTGTGTGGTAGTAATTAAAGCTGTCACGTTTAGATTCGTATTCTCGCTTTTACATTTACCTTAACCCGAGTCTGTACGTAGAGTCATTCAATTGTAGATTTTTTAGGGTACCGGAACTGTGCCAAACGGGACCTATTACTGAGCCTCCGCTGTCTAGCCGACTAGACTGTCCGTCAACGGACTGCTTATCATGAACCTAGAGTAGTTGAAATTTTCACAGAACATGTACCTATTTCTGTTGCCGCGACAGCATAAAATAATATGGCGTTTTATTACATTAAAGAGCGTCCCCATAAATAGACATGGTTTTTAGCATTTGATTTCTTGTACTTTGGTACGCAACCCTTCGTGTGCGATCTGACTCGCTCTTAAGAGGAACCGAACCTTAAAACGAAAAATGAGCCCATAAAATTAAAAAGGATCACTTCGCTGCCCGTCTGTCTATCTGTCAAGACACCTTTTCTTAGGAACGCGTGGAGGGTATCAAATTGCTTAGGTCGGTGGTCCTTGAAATCAAAAGTTACTGCCGTTTACGTCACAATTTTTCTGAATTTGCTTGATTCTCGCCCGCAAAAATCAAAACAAAACTTATGGGATTCTTCCGATTGACCTAGAATCATGAAATTTGGCACGAAGCAAGGTCTTATAGCACAAAAAATTGTACATCCATCATTTAAAAAATGCGACTTGTGCGGAACCCTCGGTGCCCGAGTCCGACTGGCACTTGTTTTTTTATATCCTGCAAAGAGCTTTACCACCACTATAAAATTGACGATGATTAAAAATGATTACGGCCACGGTGTATTAACAAAACATATCGTGTTAAATTGCCTTAGTGTCTTATGTTAATGGCTATTGCATGTCCGATACTTATGTTTTGTTGGGTAACTATAATATACTTACAAATGTATATGATAATTAAGAAAATGGTTAGTTTTATAGTGCAGCATTTTTTTCATCATATATATGTAGTTATAATAGTATAGTTTATAGATATATATTTATATTATATATAGATATATATATTTATAGACTATAGTTTACGTATCACTTGTAGATAAAAATTCGTTTTATTTTTTCTTCGCTTAATATTGGTTTACAAATTTCCGTATTCAATTTATCCTGAAACAATCGCAGCGTGCGGACACGCCCGGCCGCCCCGGTCCACGAAGTGCCCGCGCGAGTGCCCGATATTGCGATCGCGGTAGCAAGCGATAGAAATAAGGCCACAATTTTATAATTTTTAGGTATTTTTACTGTTTCTTAAATATATATATGTGTGTATACAGGGTACATACAATCAATTTATGAAAAAAATACTACCTATATTTTTTCACGTTTTTGCTAACTTGTCCTAACACAAATTAAAATTATGCTCACTTGATCTCGGTCAATTGCAGCTCGCGGCTCGTTTAGCGCAAGGGTGAGGGAGTAGAAATTTAAGATTGTTCCCTAAAATGCGGATTAAAAAAAGGAAACGTTGTCCTTTTTTACCAAATATTTTTTTGTTTACATCCATAAATTATATATATTTACTTTTAGCTAGGGGTCCAAAAATAACCCTATATTATATTTTTGCTTTATTGTCGTGTAAATAAACACCCCTGCATCGGAGGTAACTTTACAAAACAACACCTGTATAGTTCTGACCCTCACTTTCCTACGATATTACTGTTCACGACACTACTATAAAAGCAGCCATTGCAGGGGCTTTGCGACGCGAGAAAGTACGTACACTAAGCTATCTTTGTTACAAAGTATAGGTAGGTACAAAGACACTAAGTGCTACCTAACATAGAATCATGCTGGCATGCATGCATGGCAACATGCAACATGTGGCATGAATGGCGACGAAAATGGGTCAATTTCTCATAGTGGTAACAGGTTCGTGCTGAAATATATGGGTTGTTCGTTCTTCACTAATAAATAAACCTAGAAAGTAGTAGAATAGAAACATATGTACCGTAATAAATATTTTTAATCTTATACTTTACTCGTAGTAGCTACGCACTGCATAATGTTTCCGTAGAATGTGTTTGCCTTAAAAGGATTAAATCAGGTAGTTCTGTAAACCAATAAAGCCCAGTCCCAGCACAGTATTCTCTCGTCTCCGACGTATACTTGCGCACTGAGTAGGTACTTTATACTTGTAGTAGGTACTTTATACTTGTAGTAGGTACTTTATACTTGTAGTAGGTACTTTATACTTGTAGTAGGTACTTTATACTTGTAGTAGGTACTTTATACTTGTAGTAGGTAGTAGGGCATTAGGCGGGTATCGCGGGATTACATTTCGCTTTGTAAGTAAATTCTCCAGACTTTCCACTTTTCAATCTTTCAGTGCATAAATACATTGTTTTGTTTCTTTTTCTTGTAGTTACAACCTTTCTCGGATAGTCAAGAACAGGTAGGTACAGAAACAAAAGTAGGTGCAGAAAACCCTCCAGTTTTGTAGAGCTACTCATTTGTCGTCTACCTACCAACCTACTTTATATAATGCGCTTTCTTTAAAGTCCCGTATATATAAATGTCTTCTATAAGGTAGAGTTTTCATATTCGCTACTACTGCCAGGAAAAAAGGTTTGTAAGCTTTGCGTACAATAAAAATTTCATAAAAGTTTTTATATGAGATACGGTACCTAATATATTTTCTATAACTCGCACTTGCATTTTCTCTAGCTTTAGATTTGAAACTTAGAATTGAACACTTCACGTTATCTACCACATTTATATGTTTATTTGTACCATTTATGATTGTGTGTCATTTTACCCAAGTATAAAGTGGCTCAGAAAACCATTCGAAAATCCAATATACAGAAGTAGAGTGCTTACAAATCCGAGTACATTTGGATTTTATGTAAAGTTGGCAGCTAGAGTACCTACCAGTTTAACTTTATTTTTTTAACCTCATTGCTCTTTTTGTTCTTCGCCGACAGAGTATCTAGTCCACAGATGTGTAAATAATAAGAAAGAACAATAACATTAATATCACCAACGAGTCCCCCCTCTAAAACCAAACCTAATAATTTGTACATCTATCTTATATGCTTTTGCATCAATCATTTCTGAAAAGGACGTAAAACGACATTAAGTCCAGTCCATAACTTTATGGTACAAGATGAAAGTACCTACAAAGAATATCCATCCAATAAAAAAACAGTCCGAGAGTATTGTGTAGTTTTTACGATATCAAGAATAATTTAATTTACAAAATGCTAACTCCTATATCCTCTACAGGCGGCGCAATGGGAGGCTGGTACAGCGCTAGGGGCTCTCAGAGGTCTCGGGAGCCAAGTTCGATCAGCTAGGGCGCGTGGAGGCGCCGACATGGCCAGGAGACGAGCCCTAGCTTCCACCCTGAGAGCGTTAGTTGAACGGACCCACGACTTCACGGACTCCGCGTATACGAAACACGAGCATCGGCAGAGGATATTGGCGCTGGCGGAAAGAATAGCTTACGAGTTGGAAAGGCTGGTGTCTGTTGCTGTGTCTGTGGTAAGTGTTGCTCTTGTGTATTTATAGGCCTATTATATCCCATAGACCAGAGGCGTAAACGAAAAACTTAGATATAAATTTGCCAGTACCAGATTTTAATGAACAGAAGCCGAACAAAAACTATTACATTATTCAAACAGAATTTAAAAGCTTTTAAATGAAAGAAAGTCAGTGACAATACCGGTAAATCTAAATTTAACGACTGGGCGACGTTTGAAATTCTCAAATGTAGAGCTTTCTTGTCATACATAAAGGTATACAGAAGGTCATACCTTCATGAACAAAAAACCTATAACTTTGTTAGAAAATTTCATGGATATATGTTAAAAACAATCCAAAACTTTCAAGTTGGTTTGTAGAACTGCAAATACTTTACACATTAATATATAAATACAAATATTAAAATAATAGCATGAAAACGGATCGGCAAATAATAAACCGTGAAACTGGCAAAGTTATACTAAGGGACAATGATTTCTGCTTAAAGATAGGTGATGATGTTGTTAAATCTAACGCTGAGGTAGCTCGGGCATTCGAAACATTCTTCACCAAAACACTCACAAGAGAGCGTCTAAATTCATCTCCATATGAAGCAGACTTTTTTACTAAAACAGCAGCAATGTAGATTTTCAGAAATTCTAGGTATAGCTCCACTCTTAGCTTATATTCAATCAATGTGTTGACGATGGAGCTTTCCCAGACCTCATGAAACACAGTAAACTGATACCTCTGTTCAATTCGGGGGCCAAGGGTGATCCTTCAAATTTCAGACCAATATCTGTTCTTCCAGCACTAAATAAAATATTTGTAAAGATTATACTCAATCAAATGCTCTCACACTTCAACCGTACTGTAAGTTTCCGGAATGAATATGAAAAAATACTATTAAAGGTACAAAATTAATTTATTGTTTTTCAAAATAATCTCCCTTGGCGTCTATGCACTTTTTCATTCGATGAAACCAGTTTTGAAAACTTTTGTGCCACTCCTCTGTGGTGACCTCTGAAACGTGTTTTTCATACTCCTCGACAGCCTCTTCTGGTGATGAAAATCGTTGACCGCGTAATTGGTTCTTAATTTTTGGGAACAGAAAAAAGTCACAAGGTGCCAGGTCGGGACTGTATGCAGGATGACTCATGAGTTCTACATTTTTTGCCTTCAAAAAGTCGTTTGTCTGTCTGGCCGTGTGAGAACTAGCATTGTCGTGGTGCAGGATGATACGGCGTTTACGGTTATTTTTACGGAGTTCGTCAATAACTTCCGGCAAACAAATGGTCGTGTACCAGTCACTATTCACTGTACGACGATTCTCTAAAGCAACAGTAGCCACGTGTCCAGTTTTAAAAAAGAAGCAATCATCCGCTTAGATGCACTTTTCACGCGCGCCACTTTGGTTGGTTTCGGCTCATCTTGAAAGACCCATACGCTCGATTGCTGCTTTGTTTTGAGATCGTAGCAATAAATCCATGTTTCGTCACCTGTTACTATGTCCCATACCAAATTTGACGCACCTTCGTTGAATCTGGTAAGCATGGCACTGCACCAAGTGACGCGGTCCGTTTTTTGAGCCTCGGTCAAGTTGTGTGGGATCCACCGCGAGCACAGCTTTCTCGCACCCAAATTTTTGTGTAGGATTAATTGTATTTGACTCATGCCTATTTCTAAGGATGCGCGAATTTCATGGTAGGTCACATGCCTGTCTGTTTCAATCATACGGCGCACAGCATCGATGTTTTTGTTGGTCACAGCGGTGGACGGCCGACCATCGCGAGATTCGTCACTGAGATTAATACGACCACGCTTGAATTCTGCAAACCAGCTATAAACAGTTGTCTTGCATGGTGCTTCATTGCCAAAAGCTGTTTCAAGCCGAGCGATGCTCTGTTGAGCTGTCAAATTACACTTAAAATCGTAGAAAATCATACTACGAAAATTTTCCCGAGTTAAATCCATGTTGATGCAGACACACAATTTTTTAAATGGCGCCACAAGGTAAAAACAAAAGGCAGTCAGATGAAACAAACTGCATTCTACAGCCAAAGAGTTTTATTTTCAAATGTTGCAATACATTTTTAAATATTGTTTATGTAAATGGCCAGTTCCGGAAACTTACAGTGCGCCCTATGTAAAACAACTCCATGCCAAACAATACGGTTTCTCTATGGGTAAATCGACTACGGATGCAGGCTTATATCTCATATTTATTCTGCATGGGAGGCCGCTATCGGAGTTTTTCGCGATCTGTCGAATGCATTTGATTGTGTCGAGCATGATATGCTACTAATGAAAGTAAATCATTAGGTACTGAGTTAGAAATTAAGCGTTGGATCTACTAAGATCATACCTAAGCAACATAATTCAAAAGCCAGAAGTCAACGGCGTTAAATCTGATGGATCGGGAGTAAAAATTGGCGTTCCACAAGGTTTCATATTAGGTTTCCTTATATATATATCAGCGATCTGCCTTTCAAGGAGGAGAAAATGAATAACATAGTGTTGTGTGCTGATGATACTTCACTGGTCTTTAAAATTGAAAGACAAAAAGAAGATTTTGATGATGTTAAAGGAGTGTTGTCTTTAACCTTGAATTGGTTCATAGTGAATTTATTGTCAAACGCTGGTAAAACCAAGTGTATCAAATTCTCACTTCCAAATGTGAGGCAAGTTGAGAACAGTTTAGTGTTAGACAGCAACACGTTAGGTTTGGTAAATGATACAAAGTTTCTTGAAATATTCATTGATAGCAAATTGCAGTGGGGACCCCACATATATGGTTCGAGTCCCGGTGGGGGCAAATGTTTGTTTGATGAGAACGGATGTTTGTACCCTAGTCATGGTTGTTTATCTATCTAAGTATAATATTTCTCTATATAAGTATATATATCGTTGTCTAGTACCCAAGAGACAGGGAATCCTAGTTTGGGGCTAGATCAATGTGTGTAAAAAATGTGTCCAAGGTATTATTATTATTATTATTATTATATAAATTGGCTGGTAAATTAAGTTCTGCAACTTACTCTGTAAGGCACATCAGACAAAACACGGATGTGGCCAAATAGCAAGAAAGTTAGTACAAGATATCTCAGTAAATTCTTTTCCAGCTACAAATTTTGTTTTTTTCATTTTTTGGACAAGACCATCTTTTTTCGACAATTCCTCAACCCTCTCACAAGCCATGACGAGATCGCTGAGGCTGGTACTTAAACTGGAATTTGGTACTTAAAAACTAACAAAATCCAGTTATTTACAAAGTTGGGAAAAAACTTCGTATTTCGTTCTATTTCAAAGACTACCTTTAACCTAGATGATGTAAGTAAATATTATGTCTATGAAAATAGACCTTCCAGACCAGAACAATCTGATCAGAAATCCTCATACCGAGTTTGACCCACATTCCAGGAGGATCAAGGCGCGTGCGGTGGCGGTGCGGCTCTAGAGAGCGCATGCGCGGGCGCAGGCAGCGCGGCGGTCGACCTGGAGAGAGCTCTGGTGTCGGCGGCGAGAGACCACGCGAGGGATCTGGCGCCGCTGGCTGACGAGGCGAGGAGACTCGCGACTGACCTCGCTCGTATAGGTAAAAGAATATTTTGACAGGCTTTGAGGCTAACATCACTTGCTCTGAAGTTGACCGCTTATCCTCGGGTCAATGATAGAATATAACCTAACTTGGTTACGCAATTTTGCATACAATATGTACATACACATTTCTTAATACAATTCATCAAAATATTGCCCTGGCGGCCGATACGGTATATTTTATCTGTACCACTCCACTGAAGCTGAAACATAATTAAACCTACATATTGTTTGGTGTTTACGAAGACTGTAAAGGAATCATCTAAAAATACTTTGTTCATAGAGCAACAGTAAAAAGTAATTTTTGAAGTTAAGACTTCTGATAGGGGTAAAATTTATAGAATATGTAACGGACGATATATTTGAAGGCTTTTTAAAAGTGATTTTAAAACGCTTTTTGTCGGGGCAGATTGCATTAAAAATGAAGTTGTAAGTGTGTCTATTAGATAAAATAATTATACAGTTGGTGGAAAGCTGAAACTCTTACATACTAACTTATGAAGGCACCTGGTTACCATGGAGTATGAAAGTAGCCGCACCAATAACTTGTAAACTACATTTTCCGATCTAAAATCCAACTCATAGTCTTTTACAAATCGTTTTTACACCTCGTTAATTAAAATCCGTCATGCCGTTTGGGAATATGTTTTTTTTTACATTCCTTAAAAAATCCTTAAAATGAATCGACAAAAAAATTTGCTCATAAAATTTAGCAGGATTCGGTTGAGAAATGCGGCCTGTAGAGAACTGCCTCTCTACAGAACATCCGGACAGGCATACGAAAGTATTTTTTCCCAAGCTTGACGGAGGCGACTCCCTCGCGCTCGCTCAGTCAAGTAAGCAACCGTAATTTTGTAGATATTTTTTATTGCTCGTCCATTCTGGGCATACAAAGGTCTTTCGACCATATAGCCAATTCTTATTTTTATGCTTCCTTAACCGAAGGGTCCAAGAAAAAAATCTGAAAAAATTACGTGCTGAAGTCTCTACTCAAGGCTTTCAAAAATTGCTTATCAAAACTGTTAGTTATGCTTATAAAAAATATATCTAAATAAGATACTAAAAGAGCTCATTAAATTTATTTAGTTTGGTTATTATGATTTTTTCTTTATAATGAATACGTGACGGGGCCTACTCTATGCTCTAAAACAAAACCAGTTTTAGCACCTATTTTATTACTGTTAGTAGATCCTATTGTTCAATGGCTAGTATTTAATCGCACATCAAAAATACTAATTTACACAGCAAAAAAGGATCAGCAAAAACACTTTTTATGTCTTAAATATTTAATGAGTTCTTAAGTTTATGTTTTAAGTATTTGTTGTTGTTTTTACATGTTGAAACTAACACGAAGCTTCGCTCACCCCCTTTACCCTTCGCCTAAGCTACTGCAGCAAATATAAGACATATTTGCTGCGAAAATCAGTATTTTTGATGTGCAGTTTAATATTTCCCTTGTTCAACCAACAGTCACATCACAACTCTTTATTGTAGAATTTTAATACATCCATGTGATATTAGTCGATAAAGAACAACATGCAGAAGATTGTTTAAATAAACTAAATAACAGGGTTCATCGACCAATGAAGTATTAATTGTCTAGTATCTAATATTTAATTGTAAAAAATTAAAAAGGTTTACTCGTAAAAAAGACTGTCTTGAAACTGTGAAGCGAGAAGAACCCTTCGTGTACGGGTCCGACGTCTTACTCGCACTTGACCAGTTTTATTAGGCTTATATTCTACATTTGTTACGGTACCCTAAATGTGCGACGTCCGACACGCACTTGGCCGGTTTTATTATTTGTATGGTTCCTGTATTCACTTTTTACACAAACACTGTGCTTATTTTTGACTATTCCTACCAGGGGCACCGCAAGCTTAGGCCACGTGGAAAACACAGCAGCAAACAGCACAGTTTTAAGTCTTTTAAATATTGTATCTTCTCTGTGTTCCAGCAAGTTCCTGTGTTGAGAGAGAATCAGAGAGACTGCACATGGTAGCTAGCCGGCTTCACGAACAACTAGATCACATTATAGAGGTTAGGGACTTCATCTTTTTTACCACGTACAGGTTTTGTTACGATATATGATGGGAGTAGTAATGCTACTGCAATACTGTTTAAGGACTTTGGTTACGATCAAATCGATGAGGTTTGCCGACGCTGAGGTTTTCCACCCCACCATTCGGGGGTATTAATCCAAAGACTCCCTTTCCAGATATGCAAACTTCTAAGACACATAGCTATGTCCGAAAGTCTGCAAGTGAGTGCGAAATTCGCTGAGATCAACCTCAGGATATACGGTCCACAAGTCGTCACAGCAGCAAGAACATTAGCAGAACACGCGGGCAGCACTGCGGCGAGGGAAAATCTGGATGTGTTTGTGGATATGTGGACGTGGCTGCTGTCAGACGCTGCAAGATTAGCTAGAGATATCCTAGACTTGACGGATGACCGGCCTGATAAACAACAGTATAGCAGTTTACCTAGGCCAGGGGTGAGTACTGAGTACTTACTCAGTGGCGTGGAAATGTATTTATGACCAAAACGCATGTTGAAGTAAAATGAGTTGGAGAGGGGATATTCTATCACTTTATTTCAAACCTCCCGCAAATCTTTCTAGGACGCCATATATCGGTCGCACCAAATGACTGGGTCAGTAGCTAATAAACTAAAGGGATATTATAGCAAACAAAAGCCAATTGACATCATGATCATTGATATCTTTAATTTCAAGAGTTTACTAATTGATTGTTATTCAAATTGCAGAAACATGGGACAACAAGTAAACCTTTGAAAGCAGTGCGATTAGACTCTGATGAACAAGCAAAGATAGCGAAGTCTGGGTTAGAAATGAAGATGATGTCCTCTGAGATGGACGCTGAGACTGAAAAGTGGCAAGGAGCGGCCGCTGACGAAAACAACGATATTGTGAAGAGGTACAAAATACAAAATAAGTTTGTACCAGATATTTAAGTGGTTTATTTAGATTTCTGTCTACTTATTATTATTTGTAAAACTTTTCAGGGCGAAAAATATGTCTTCCATGGCCTTTGCAATGTACCAGTTCACAAAAGGTGAAGGCCGACTAAACACTACACAGGATCTCTTCACACAAGCAGAATATTTCGCGGAAGAAGCGAATAGACTGTACAAAATCGTGAGACAATTCTCTTATCAGGTCAGTAATCATCAGATGGAAACTTGTCAGGAAATCAAGTTTTTTGGAGGACTCATTATTGATCTCTTGACTTTGCAGGTCCCGGCAGGAACCATGAAAAAAGAGCTTCTAGAAAGATTAGACCGAGTGCCTACATACGTGCAACAACTGCAGTTCACAGTGAAAGAGCCGACCGTGGGCCGACAAGCCACCTTCAGTAAAGTAGACAACGTCATACAGGAAACTAAACACCTCATGAACGTAATAAGCAAAGTAGTAACCACGTGCTTCGATTGTGCGAACAAGGTAATGTCTCAATACTTTTTCGTCCCAATGTTTTTTCGAACAATCTCTTCTCTTAATATTTCCATATCTATACACGTGGCACTATGCTTAGTGAATTATTATTAGAATATATTTAAGACTTTAGTGCATTGGAACTACATGTTCCTTAGGTTCCTTTGCTGAGGGAGGCGAGTTTGGGAGTGGTTAAAAGGCACCAGAGTGTTGCACCTGTTAAGTACTTCAAAGATTTTTCTTCGTTCGTGTTTGTTAGAGTTTCGGGAAATGGGTGAAATGTGATCAGACCTTAAGGTTTTTTCTTGTCTTCACACAGACCTTTCAGGTCTCCAACATCCTCCTAACCTTACAGGCATCTATGCGACCTGTCCGATGTATATGGAAACAAGAATAAACCTTTTTAGTGCATACTTAGAATTTCAAATAGCGCACTTAGATTCAGAATCAGCCCCCTATTAACATTTTCAATTGTTTACTTTATTCTGTTTTTGTTCCCTTTTCGCCATGGACCACCTAGGGTCTTATAACACTGGAGAGAGCGATAAACAAAACATCAGCCTCAAGGGACGACTCGGTCTGTCTGCCTTTCAGTGTAACATTATCATATACAATCCATATCCATGCGTCTTTGTACGTCGTAGGTAATTGTGTGTAGCCATAGCATGTTCCGTGTCTCAATCATGCACATAAGCCGAATTACATCGTCATCAAACGTTATCGCTAAAGTGAGTTGTCCAGAAGGCGTGACAAACATGAAATGCTAGATTGCACAATAAATGTTTGCTATAAATACTCTATAAGTACAATGAAACATAAATAATAAATATCTTCCTATTTAAGTTTATATACTTTTATGGTTTACTTTTGCAAGTTATGTTTTGTTCCTTTACGTTGTGAAATTTCCTATTTACAGTATACCCTGTGTATGCCTGAGAGAGTTCCCATGCATTGGGAGCCAAATTTACGAAAAGCATCCACATTTAAAAGCGAAAATAGTGTATTGAATGGTTGATTCAGTAGGTATAACTGTGATTCTGATTGTGGTTTTCATTACGCACAAATTGTAAATTTCTCATAAATAAACTGAAAACTAATTTATTTTTGAAGTAACACGGTGTTGTTTTTGACTTAGCGTAGAATTGTTTGGTGGTGTATTTTAAATAGCTAACTTTTGGATGTTGTTGGTGTGATTTTTGCAATGGTAACTGTACTAATACTTAGTATGTGTGTGTGGTCGTACGTAACTTATAACATACTTTAAAATCCAGATCAAATAAGCCCAGTAACTTCGACTTCAAACCAACATACCTACCTACCTACAAACTCTTAAATCAAAATCTACATCGCTCACATCGACGGATGCCTTGCCTCACATGATACACGACATCGGGCTTTGATCTCCTGCAAGTCCGTGAACCTAATATTCATTTGTGTGGCAGTACAAGTTGGACTTCACTGGTCTCTCTGCGGGGGCGGCGGGCGGCGCGCGAGGGGCGGCGCGGGACGAGGAGCCGGGCGGCGGCGGCGGCGACAGCAAGCCGGGCGGCAGCACCTCCGACACGGCCATGTGACAGTACGGCATGGGCCGGCGCGGCAAGGGCGACGCGCGCCGGACCAGGGTCAGCTTCCTCTTGTTTTAAAGAACATCTCTTTGAAAACATAAATCGCCCTACGCCGGGAGACGGCTGCTCGGGATGCATAGCTTTACGATATGCACCATACCAATGGTGTTTCTGAAAGCAGATTAAATCATCGATCTGAAAGTTGACGGTTGTTTATTGTTTGTGGTTTATATGAATATTGATTCTGCGGGGTTAGCACTTCCCATCACCCATTTCTTAAAGTACCGTATCACAAACATGTGTTGGACTGAAGTGCTAATTGTTGTATTGCTGGATAGTGGATACCAACACTGACGTTACTGTGTAACTAAACTGTCTAACTAAACCCGCTGTAATCTTAGTCTCCTGGGCAATTCGTACAATTCATAATTTCTACAACGGTACTGACAGTAAGTTTGTTCAATACTTATATATTTTTGTACTATTTAGTAAATTATTCATGCAGTTCCTAATTTGTACAACGATAATAGGTATGTTTGTATTAGGCCGAAAAAAAAGATTATCGCTGTCTCATTTTGCTCATTATTTACATGTTCTATCTGAAGTTCGTTTATACCATGCGTGATGTGTTAGAAAGGGGCAACGTACAAATATTGGTTAGTTTGGTCGTTGTGTTAAATTAAAAGCCCCTGATACTTTGCAAGCGGTAAGCAAGTTTTATTTTATTTTCCTTCGTCTATACCTTGTATTAGACACTAGAGGGTATTATTGTACGAAATCGTCAAATTGTGTGGTAAATCAGGATTTTAGCGATTTCACAAATTAGGAATTTCACGAATTTCCCAGGAACAGTAACCTCACACAAACCAGCAAAAGCCTCTTTAAACAATCATGGTTATATATTAAGTAAGATATAAGCTATGCATCAACCGTAAGCCCTCGTCTTGAGATATCACATGCGTTGTAATGTTTATACAATCGCACATAAACATCAATGCGTGTGATTCTTCATTCCGGTATCAAGCTGACAGTTCGGTGGATAGAGTAAGCAAACCGAAGCGTTGGGCTCTATCAGGAACTGCAGTAATTACACAGATTAAATTAGAGTGCTAAGATGGATAGTACGATATACATAAGTTTTCAGAATTCAAAGCACTTGCGACACAAATCTTTCTTAACTCTGAGGGGACGATGTACGCATCGAGTGTTGTTTGCAGTTAATAGTGCAACAACGAAGAGGTTGGCTGTGTTTACGTAAAAATAGATAACTTCGCTACTAATACACAATTCGGTATGTAGTTAATCGAAACTTCAACTGTATCTTACGCGTGTAACTATGAATTTGTAAGTTATACAAAATAGGTGTTCAATTGTTTATGGCATAGGTATATGCTAGGAGCATTCTATTCGTAATTGAGATTTGAAAGGGTAATTTAACTAGAGTAAAACGCTAGGTATTGAAGTAGGATCGAACTACAAAACCGTACCCAACACAGACTTACCAATACTCCTGCAAATATGTAGAATAGCCCCGTTTTAATTTATTTTAGTAGGTAGTTTGTAATTTGACTATCCCTGTCTACCTGAATATCTATGTAATAAGTGCTCTTATCTATTATTTATTTGTAACCAATGCAGGTACCTATTCCAGATATTTTCTGTACTGTCTCCTTCCACTTCAGACCACTTCTTATTTCCAGTTATCCTCACTACCGCACTCTATTGTGTAACTGTGGCACCTCTGTTCTATGTGCACGCTTGCTTACTTTATTATTTGCAAAAACTATATTTATTTAACTTCGAACACGCTACGCATACTACATTACAGGAAACAGATTACTCTCGCATTCGGTGTCGCTCTTCGAGAAAAACTACATTCAAGAGAAAAATACGTACATTTGCATAAAATCGATCGTATACATGGCAAAAGCTATGCATGATTGTGAAAACGGAAATAATAGATGTGTGTTGCATGTGTGTACGTAATGGATGTCGTACCTTCATCTTTTCCTGCGGGGATGTTTCATTTTAAAACTGGTTCGGAATTTGACTCTGATGGCTATGTAGCCCCCTATGTCGCCCGAGAGAGCAAGTGTTGTTAGACCGCAAGAAGCAATCAGGAGGCCTGCATACGACTCTGCATGCGTTGTAATTTGTTGCTAACTAAGTATCGTAAGTACATAATCATGTCGTATCATTAGCATGTCGCGTCTTCGTGCATATCCGTGTTGAAAACAGTTACAGCAATAATAAACATATCAGTAACGTAACATAGTCATTGAAACTGATATCGCTTAGAATTTAAGTGTTAGAATAAATTCGTTTTGTGCCTAATACAAAAGTTTAATAATTGTTTTACCTGTGTTATTAACTATACGCAAGGGCCTAAGCTTTCGTCTGCGAATTCGTTTTTCCTATATCTAGGAGTATTCATGAAATTGTCATATCAAATAGATCTATCCACTTTTGTGTAATGCTATGCTATGCTCTATCATTTGTCATGCAAGGCGTACCTCTTGCCAATCATTATTATTCTGAGGTCTATATAACACTTGCTGTCTCTCGTCTTTCAGTGTTAAATCTTCAAGCAATCGTCACTAGTGAACTATGGTTTAATGGTGTTTATGCTATAATAACGTCTAACAATAATGTTACTTGTTACATCTTTCTATCTAATTTCTATACCTTGCCTTCAACTTTGTGTGGATTTCGATGTGGAGATAATTAGGCTAGTTACTAACGATACTACATATGTAATGAGCTTTACTAAGCTTTATAAAGAAGTGTTGTGAATCGAACATGTGGCCATTTAACGTTTTAGATTCAGTATAACGTTTAAAACCGACGCTCCATTACATAATTGAAATACGATTTTCACTTGTTGTTTTCTACTAAGCTACTGACATTGTTTGTAAACTACCATGCGTTCATTATTATTATCGCGCTGTACTAAGTAAGGATTATGTAAACCTACTGAGTTCAGTCAAATACATTTTAGTTCAGCATTTTATTTACGACACAATAATTAATTAATCAAAAGCATTAAGGCGACCAATACGCGACATATGATAGTTTGGAAATTTCCAAAACCGGGTACTTTTTATACTGCAGTTATAAACATTACTATCACCTTTTATTAATGCGAGCTGATGAGTTGCAAATATTAAAACACCTAGCTTCGGACTCACCTAAAACACTATAAAATTTCACTTAATAATAATAACAAGGAGAATCATAGCAGTTTATTTACTAAGTCATTCATTGATTCATGTCACAGCATTGTTAAAGCCACTGTGCCTCCATAATGTATGTAGCGTTCTCCTCAAACTGCCGAACACCGAACAGTGTAATCAGTAGAAAGCGATTTAGCTAACTCGCATAACATAAAATCACAATAAATTACATCGCATACAAACTCATTACTCGGGTTAGTGGATAGTATTAGTCGTACTTACATACAGATTTGTGATATTACAAAGTATTGAAGTTTATTGCGACGTCCTTTATTTCAACGTTTTATCGGTAGTTAACATTAGTGAAACACTACGAGAACACCAATTTATAGTTACATTTTATATTTAAAGCATAGTAATAATTTAGTCACGGCATAGTTGGAATGGATGGATGTCGATGAGTGTGAAAGCCCAAAAATTAAAAACAAGACGAGAAGTCGTACGTATGTAATTTTCAGCCTAGTAAATGTCCTAAATGTTTCAAAAGCAATTTATAAATTTCTTGTTCGTAGTTTAGTGTATTCAATTGAAAATAAATTGAGAGCTTCCTAAATCCGTTAGTGAATTAGAGATCTTTGCGTGTTTATTATTGTCTCTCAAAATCAGCTCAAGATGTTTCGAACTTCTTACGGCATTATAGAAAGTGTACGATTTTATAAACGGGCGAATTAACCGAGACACATTTCTTGGGTCTAGGCAAATTTTTGCAGTGACAACTTTTATGTTTTGAATAATTAGTAAAACTTTCGACAAGCCGCCTAACTCACTTCTAATCTCACGTAAGTAGATACAATCAATAGTCATGCAACAGACAAACCTATTTGTAGAGATATTTAACTATATTTACCCAATTAAATAAAGTAGTGAAAGGCTTACAAAAGTATTTTAAAAATAAAAAATTGTTACAAAAGGTGCAGGTGCAGAATAGTATTTTCTATGTCTCGCATTGTATCTTATTTAAATAAATAAAAATCGTAACCCTGAAGGAGTAAAACCCCGAATACTTTGTAAATAGATAATAATATATAATTTTGATAGCATAATTAATTGAACGTATCGTAAGTTTTAAGTTTCTAAATCACGAATCGTCGATATTTATAGAAATACTATTAAAAGGTAATTTTATTTAATTAATAAAGATTGTATCGTCGAAACTGTTGTGATTGTTATATTTGAAGTTGCAATTTCATTAAAAATAATAATTAGAACTATATATTTTCCATAGTGCTGCCAAAGGTATTTCTTATAATATAGATGTAGTAATGTTGTTTACATACAATAATATTTTGAGGTTGTACGTGACGTGGATCCATGAATTATATTTTAAATGTGGTTGAAGAATGTTTAACTGTGTGTACGTGATCTAATAAATCACACAATATAAGAAGTTGATATGATAAAATGCTAGTTTAATTTCACACTAACCTATACTTACGTATACTATGCTTGTCAAATCTCTATGTAGAACAGTCTAACAGACATGAAACTCTAGGACTGGCCTTCGGACAACATCTAGAGGCATAACATTTTGTGGTTTGATTGAACGAAACTAAAGTTCATAGATAATCCCATACAAGCTAGTATGGGAATAAAAGAGTATGTCCTATATATTAAGTATTTATTTATATTTACTCAAGGTACAATATATTACACCATCTCATCGTCAGAGCGCATTCCAGGTATCCAACACATTACCTCCATTATGCTATGTTGACTAATGCAAATGATCAATATGGTAAATTGGGCGTGAGCCCTACAGAAAATACAAAGTTAAGCATAACCTTAGAACTACGTTCCTTACTTATTGCGGAAGTCAATACTGTCGTTTAAAAAATAACAATCGATGGCATGCTGATTAAATATTGATTATGCACATATAAATAAAACCGTACGTAGTCGAGATAACTTCAGTACCGACAACATCACTGCTCGCTACGATCACGACAAATTAATTGTTATTATTTACAAAACGATACGTTTAAATAAAAGTGAAACTAGAATCTCATACACCTAGTACTCTTAGGTACAAATAGTCTTAACTACCTATATATAAAGTAATTTTAGAGTAAATGTGATTTCTAAAATGTTTTCGGCGGAATATGTTGAACAGGCTACTTCGCATAAAATGCAAAAGGAGCTAATGCGTAAATAAAATGCTTCAAACACTATAGCCTGTCTGGCGAATGCTTCTATTGTCTTATTTGTTGTTTTCTTATTGGTTTAAGTAATAAACAGAAGCGGCGGAATTATAGGCAACATATACGATGGGCGAAAGTGTACATGAAGCAGCATTGTACTCGGGAGCGGTAGCGCCGTTGTTACATGGGATTCTAGCCTTTTATCGACTGTGCACTGCAGTACGACCCAAAGTAACGAGTCCTGTGCATCAGCTAAGGGACGCCCTGCTTATTATCTTATATTAAACAGCTGTAACAATATTTCACTGCGAATTATGGCCAATATCATTATTCTAAGCATCTTTCCCAGAAGTGTGATGAGGGTAACATCAATTGTCCACATATATGATTGACTGGACGTTCAGATACCTCTGTTCAGATTAATGTCTCTATTCACATCTGCACTTTTTTGCTAAAACTGTTCTTCTGCTTCTTCTTTTAATTTGGCATGCTAACCACTTTGAGGTTAATTTGGCCAGTGTCAAGTGTATTGAAAAGATCACAATTTACGGACGTGAATCTTCGTAGAAGCGACCCCCAGCGAATGACAGGACTGTGCCTAAAAACCTCTCCTTACCTTACAAAGAATCGATAATACCTAGCTAGAGCTAAGTCTATGTCACAACTGACTATGAGCTTGTTAAGTATCACCACAGATACTAAATCACTAAGCATAATGCCAATACGTGGAACACCTTCCACACCGAATAAATACTACAACACGAATGCACCAATAAAGCCAAAAAGTTGCGATCACATTATTGAAAAATGTAAAAATATGCATCAATCCAATTTTAAAATCCAGTGATAAAAGTTAAATGCAAAAAACTACATATTCTGCGTATAAACATGGCCATACTAAGATTACAAAGATCGAAAATTAGTTTTGTAAAGTATCCTAGATATTAGTTCGATAACGATTATTGCGTGGAGGTCTAGATGAATCGAACGGCCTATTGAGCTAATTAATCGGTTGTATTTTCGCTATACTAATGACATTATTTATCAGTTATTTTATTTAACTAGAAATATTACAGTAGTCGCAGATATTTGCTACCTATCATCGCGGCAGACACGTGTAAAGTGATTGATAGTCAATTGATTTCA
This sequence comes from Argyresthia goedartella, assembly GCA_949825045.1. Taxonomy (NCBI): domain Eukaryota; kingdom Metazoa; phylum Arthropoda; class Insecta; order Lepidoptera; family Argyresthiidae; genus Argyresthia; species Argyresthia goedartella. Next base: position 24,044,162 of record OX463810.1, read on the forward strand.
CATGTCTAACTAAGAGGCGGTAATCGCTTCACATTTTAAACTATTTGGCATCTCTGTGGACGTATTTATGTAGTCGTTCATGCCTCGACAATGTTCATGCTATCCGCCATTGCTAATACATCAATGCCTCTATTTTATGTGTTAGTAAAGTTTCCAATTCAATAAACATATGAAATACAAAAAATACAAAATTCTTTGAAAATAAAGTTCAAATTAGGCCTCTTACTTTATTAAATGCTTTGTCATGGAATAAATCTTACAAATAAATACGTATAAAATTAATATCTAGCGTCCTGTTTATCATAATTTCGTTTGGTTGCAGAAATGACAATGACGTTTTGGGATACGGCAGTAGTCTTTCAAACGTCGTTGTCCTATTTATTAATTTAATATGTAGAAGTGTCTAAATGTACGTAGGTAACGTTCAATACTTTAATTAGGCGTCTATATCCGTGCTTCTTTCGCTTACTCCGCGCATTACATACCAGATGATACTTTAAACGACCAATCTGAAAATATTATAAAAAAAGTTCATTCATCACTATTACAGTTCTTTTACAAAAGGCCAAGAACACCAGAAACCATTATGATTTATACTTATCTGAATAAAGGAAAAAATATTTACAACATAAAAACACGAAAAGATTGTGCTTCACTTCACAATTTTGTTACAAGGTGTTGTATTACGAACGTGTAATTAATTAAATAATTAGTTACACATGTTAGATAAGAGGAATAGTATACATTACACGTAAAGTAAAAACTGACTGACTATCGTATTAGTGAGTGAACGTACAGTCAATCGAAACAAAGCCTAACTTTATGTTGACAGAGAAAACTCTACATAATATAATAATAATATAGCAAGTATACCTAGAACTCCAACATAAAACTATTACACACAAATCCAATAACTTTCACTTATAAGGAGCTCTCTTCACAACATTGAAAATGGCACTATCCTCCAAGAAACAACATAAATAATACAATTCAAATATGTTATTAGGTAAATCACACAACATGAGCAGTATTGGTGATCAAAAAGTGTGCGCACATACCTACACAATAAATAGCTACAGGCTTTAAATCGTTAACTCACAAAACACATGACTCACGAATCATACGTAAGTCGATTTCTAAATTTCAGAGTACAATATGTACAGTCCCGAAAATTAACAAGTTTTTGTCAGTGCACAAGTAATTATTTCAGTCCACTTGCCAGAAGTTGCCGTGTATGCTAACATAATGCACTACGGTTAAAAGATCCCGGTAAGTTATCGTGTACTCTGAACGCTTTTACGCATGTCGTCGGCCGCAATGTAGAAACGATTTAATTTATGACTTGGTACCAGTCAGGGATATCCAGACATTCCCCGATTCTCTGTACCATCAAAGCAAATACGACAAAATGCTACGATTTTTGAGGCAATATCCCTTGAGAGCGGCATACAGCTCACCGGGCCGCGCTCCTTCACCGCTTACAGAAGATTCCAGAAGTGACTGACCTCTCTACGTTGCGGTCGAGGAGGCTCTAGTAGACCGTCGGCGGCGGCGAGCATAAAGCATGTTAGTCACGGGACGCGCGGTAGCTCACAGTTTAGAACAAACCTTTCTTTTTCTTGTCCTTCTTCTCTTTGCCGTCGACCGTCCTGGAATGGAGAGGAATGATGATTAGATGGAGTTATTTTTACTAAATCTGTGCCTCTGGGTTTTAAAGGATTGCATCAGAAATGACCCATTATTATCTAAGAATTCGATACGCACAAAATGTGTTCCAAAAGATTCCTTACAATGAAGAAATAACCCATGAAGTTATATCCTGTCAAAGTTTGAATATTATATTTTGTAAGTATTTAAAAAAAAACGAAAATGTGACCCATCACTTCGGCCCCAATTTTTGAAAATTAGATATCAGTCCAGTCGTTTGGTTTCTAGATAAAAAACTGAAGAGTATTATGTCATCCATGTAAACGAAATTACGTATTGCCTTCCTGTGGTGTTTACAGTCATTACCATGGGATTAATTCTGGTTATAAGGACCGTATTTTCGTTATAAAGTCGATAAAACCCCAGATAAACAGACAGTTAACTTTATTTGACATTTCACAGGTACAAATACTGTCAAATTCTTCAGATAAATAGACTGATAAACGTTATCTGACGATAGAAAAATATAATAATTATGGTACATATACCAGAGGTAGATGGAGGGATGACCTGGATAGGTTCCAGTCAGATTGGGTCAGCATGACGGCCGATAGGAATTTGTGGGTACGATCAAGGGAGGCCTTTGCCCAGCAGAGGGACACAGAATAGGCTATGTAAAAAAATAAAAAAATATACATATTAGAGGACAATCTTACACAAATCGAACTAAGTCCATAAGAACCTCAACAAGGCTTGTGTTATGGGTACTAGACGACGATATATTTAATAGAGATAAATACTTATGTAAATACTTAAGTAAATAATATAGAAAACATCCAAGACTAAGAAACAAATATTGATGCCCATCACACAAATATTTGCCCTTACCGGGATTCGAACCCAGGACCTTCAGCTTCGTAGGCAGGTTCACTACCTGTTAGGCTGAACCGGGCGTCAAAAACAACCGTGAGTCGTGTAATGTGTACAATAACCTTTTCGTATACATTTTTTTTCATAGATAGACATAGATCTTGTACCTTCTCCTTTTTCGTAGAAGTTGGGTCGCTTGCTTCTCGCGCAGGAGATGCAGGTTTAAATCCGGTGCCGACCGTTGACCAATGAGGTAAGTCATTTATCTTAAGAACTATAAGTTATGTATTTCGTCACAGACAAGTTCCGAGTTTTGACACGTTTGATCTGTATGTAGGTCCCGGCTACTATCGCTACTTGGTATTAGTAGTCGCTACATTTATTTAATTATAACCGTTATAGCAGTTTATGTGCCTGATACATAATGGAGGGCATATAATAATATCACTCGAGAGTTTTCTGTTGCTTTCGGTTTCATACAAAAGTGCAGTTTGTACCACACGACGACGCAAAATGAGTTGTCCACGTGTATGCAACGGAAATCACGCGAGCGAAAATACGCGACCCACAACTCGCAAAATTACGCTCGTTTGGCCTCACCCTTAATGCCTAATTATGTACAGTTACATACACTAGTTTATCTACACAAATATCATAAAGCTGTCTTTGATGTGTTCAGGAACCGCATGTTCGACCGGCATTGTGGCATTGATAATTGCTCTGCACTTGTTTAGCTTGTTCAGTAGTACCAACTTCACAGACAAACTAGGGGCGGCACGCAGGCGGGCGTCGGCGTTCGAAATTTGAATATCATAATATGTCGAAATATTGATACACTCTGGTCATAATGTATCAATATTCAGAAAAGCAAGGAGTTTTTACCCAGTATTATATCATTATGCTTTGTGCTGCATGCATGCATTATGCTGGTCATAACGTGCGGTTTTTGGACACAGTAAAGAGGGTTTATGATACGTGTGTAGATAAAATTGATAACTGGTTTAAACTTGATTTGTAAGCAAATACCAGGGCGAGCTTGTGGGTCAGGTGGAGGATAAAGAGCGCGACGCGAATTCCACTTTACCCTTTGTCTTAGGTTGGCATATATGAACATAAAATATCTAAGTAATTTAAAAACTTTTAATCCAGATAATTGGCTATCCTACCATGACCCACCACTTAGCCCAGACAGTCTTTATTTAGCCAATAAAGCTGTGGCTAAACCATTCAGTAATTTTGTCGAGCAAATCATTTTTTTTACGCTCATTTCATGGTCATTCGCTCAATCAGTTTTAGTTTAGTTGTTTTATTATTTCCTATTAATAAAACCTGACTGCGCGGTTCACTTAAGTGTTCAAAACAAGCAGATATAAGAATTATTGAGATTCGCTTAAATTATTATAGTAGTTTTAAATTAAATTAAAATGCAAGGGGAACCCACTGTAATAGATTTAATTGGTCCCGCCTGCAATTTAATTTAATTTTACACTATGATATAATAATTATATCGAATGTCAATAAATACTTTGATTGTTTTGTGCTTTTTTGTGGACCTCAGTCGAGTTTTAGGTATTTTAAATACGAAATTTATAGATTTGTATTTAAAATAAATATTTTAAATACAAATCTATAAATTCTTAGTTTAAGACATGGCGACCTCTGTGGCGCTGCGGTTGTGGCTCTGCCCACTATGCGAGAGGTCCGGAATCGAACCTGTATCTTCTGTGTGAGAAGCAAGCGTGAAACCCATTACGACCACTGAGCTTGTATCGTCGAGCTTTAATGACGTATCATTTATCAAAATCGGTTGAGCCGTTGAGTAGTTACGAGGGGACACGGGCACAGACTTACGTACATATTTACATACAGGTTAAACACATAACCCTTCTTTTTTCCGCTTCGCTGCAGTTGGTCTACAATTCATATATAGTTTATAATCAATCTCACACGATATTCTATAAACTAAAGCTTTGTAAAATGTTACGGTGACGGCTTCACCCCACGAGTAATGTCGCCTGATATACTCACTCCTTGCTGTTCGCCTCCAGCGAGCGCCGCCTCAGCTCGTCGAGCGAGAGTCCCGTCTCGCGCTCCCACGCGGCGCGCTCCGCCTGCAGCTGTCTCTGTCGCTCCTCCAGCTCGCGCGCTTGCGACTCGAGCGAGCGGCGAGTGCTCTCGTGCCGCCGCGCCAACTCCGCTTCGGACTCCTTCAGTTTGGCGCGCTTTTCGCGAACTTTCATCTCGAACACCTTGGGGGTGAACAGAGAAGCTTCAGTGTAGATAATTATACTTATAAAAATGAATCGCTGTACGTTAGTTTTACTAAATCCCTAAAATGGCCCGACCAGTCTGAATAACTACTATTCAAATTTATTTTGATTTAGGTAAAATAAAATAAGTGAAAACACAGAGACACAGACAAAAAATCAAATAATGTTTAGTATGAGAAGTGGAAGAAGTCTCAGCTTCCTATTATCGCTAGAAGGAGTAGGTAGATAGAAGATTCAAAATGCTTAGTCATTGTAACCCTTTCGCTTCTCTGCTGGCCGGAAAAGAAAAAATAATGAAAACGATTAAGGCAAATTTTACTTTGTTGCCCCACAAATGTCCACAATAGAATCTTTAGTACTATAGGTGACGTCTGCCAAAAAAGTGTCTCGTTAGGTTCTCTGCGTCTCATCAGGTTAATTAAGTAATAATACATTTAAGTAATGTTTGTTGGTAGCGGACTTGATATTCCACAGCTGTGCGGTGCATATAGTTACTACGCAAAGGGTAGATGGCGTTAGTAGCGGATCTCTTACACTTACGAACATGTAAATTACTAACGACTTCTTTCACGACCAACTATTTATTGCAAATTTTCTCGCCAACAACACTTTAGGTTATGTATGTACCATATTACTTATTGTGCAATCAAATTTAAGTTACTACAAAGTTCACCGGTTCAGCTAGTTGACTAATATTGTGAGACCTCAAAACATAAAAGGACCTTCCTTTTACGATTTTATTTTATTTAGTATATATTTCAGTACTTACTTGATTGACAAAAAATATGACCGTTTGTGAAACGGAATATATTTTAAAACAGCCCTTAAGGGAAGTACCGTAATCTGCGTTGCCAGTAAGGGTCAGAGCTATTCATAATCTTTGTCTATATACAAAAAGGAGAAAGATATTATGCCTTACCGACAACCTAAATTACGTTAGATCCGCTGAAGGTCCGTTTTTGCACCTAAAGTAGACTGTCAGTTACAACCCGCGATTTTTGGTTATAAATCATATATGTTTAATATATACTTGTTCCATTATCAGTGAAGCACAAACTCGTCGATATGTGTATCCTGCCTATCCTACCCCACGGTGCCTCAAACTTGGCGCTGACGGAGAACCAGAAGTCCAGACTCAAGGTTTTTCAAGCAGCGATGGAGCGAAGCATAACAGGTGTTAGACTGACGGATCACGTTAGGAACACGACGCTACGCTCCATCACTGGCATACTGCTGACCTAGACGCAAAGACAGCCAGCCTAAAATGTGAGTGGGCCGGACACTTTGCCGCATGCACCCCCAGAAGTGGGCGGCACTTGCCACCGAATGTGTGCCAAGGGACGGACACCGGCGTAGGGGGAGGCCGAGACGTCGATGGCGGGATGACTTGGACAAGTTCCTGCCGGACTGGGCGGGGGCAGCACAGAACAGGGATGACTGGTATAAGAAAGGGGCGGCCTTTGCCCAGCACTGGGACTTAAAAGTGAAGCAAAATTAATAGTTATTTGTATCACAAGGGAGCAAAATGATGTATTTACGGCGAGGGCGGTACATTGAATCCAGAGTGAAGGGAAGGATTCTACGATAGAATCCTGAGCGTAGCGAGGGATTCTAAGTTAGAATCCTGAGCGTAACGAATGATTCAAGCGTTAACGCCCATGCCGAAAATAATTTTGCTCCTGAGTGTCACATACAACTTTTCACACCGACTATGAGGAAAATTTAAATTAAATGCTCTAAAAAAATTAAATAACTATACTTTGAATTATACTTTCACCGCTTTTACAGTAATCGAACAACATAAACAAAACTTTTATTTTTATAATGGCGGATTGTGAAGGATTAGGGAAAGGTCACCACATATAAAATATTCCTGTGTACTTTTACCAATGTGTAAAAATAATCGAATCGAATATTACAATTGTTTCGGATATCAATATTCATTATATCACAATAACAGTCAACGATAGTTTTGATTTCAGTAAAACATATAATTTATTGTGAATTTTTTTTTAAATACTACTAAATATTCATAAATTTTCATATAACGTTGTTAAAGTTAAAACTTCAAAAATGTTCATTTTTAATCGACTACGATGAAAATACAATCGATTATATTATTAAGATCTATGTTCAATTGGCATATTGCGTAAATGCTAACACCCTAATGAATAAAGAAAAAAAAGTAGCTTGAACAGAAAAGTAGCTTGAACAGAAAAGTAGCATTTTGCTTCCTCTCGTCGTGGAGCAAAATTTACTTTTCCGAATGAAAGGTGTGAAAAATCAATTTATGTTTCCTATTGTTGGAAAAGTTTGGTGGTGATCGGAGGCTGCGTAATGCAAGTCTGTCTTTGTTTGAACAGGGTCATTTGCAGCAACTTCCTCAATGCGTAATGTTCATACTTACTATAGATTTGTAGCTCTAACTTGTAATTCTAACATATAGGAATTTAAATGGCTTTGGAAAAAAATACCAATCATAACACGGTTATTTGCCACTCGCTGTCATTTATTGCGACTTTGCTAGTTTATTCGGTGCTCCTGATTGGTGAATTTTTCAAAAGCGATTGGAATTCCTATACGTCAGAATGACATGGTAAGGCATCTTGGGTTTCAACAATGCTGACACTAGCCCGTACACCTATCACGTACGAATTAAAAATGGTACAACGTCCAGCACTTGACGATATCACAACTGCTAATTCGGTACTGGAAGGGGAAGTCAAATAAATCTAGGAGCATGTATGAAGTTGAATCATCATATACAAAATGGCTTGACAATATCAGAATTATATATTTTCAGCGGAAGTATTTTATAAGCGCAATTTTGTGTAAATAAGCATTTGATTATGACGTCATTTGCTGGTATTTCATAGAACTCATGATCAAAATTAGCGTTTTGACAGTATCTATTTTGACTAGCATTCCATTGCCCTACAACGTAAGATACAATGTGTGTAGAAATTACAGATACGCAATTTATTTTAAGTACCGTTATGAAAATACAGTGAAGAAAGAGTATTCATACCAGACCACTCAGAAAGTTTTGCGAAAAAACGAGACACTGGTCAGTAATAATTGATTTCAAAAACTCGGTTATTTAAAAGTAACAATACAATCGTTCTAATTTTAAATTTTCCTCCAATGAATTTTACCATCACGACGAAACTATCGAGAGGCGAACATTTTCGTGCATTGTTGTTATACGACGTCAAATCTAACTTAAAACCGGACCAAACCTAAGCCCTTTGACTGCCGATACGGACTAAAACGTACTGGCAGTAAAACATTTTGTTCATCAAAACAGGCGCATTACCTACTCGGAGATTCTGCACATTCTGCAGATTGGATCGGGAAGCGTCATATGCACAGCCACCTTTGCGTGAGGAGGATTTTTTTGCGCTGGGTACCTCAGTCTCACCGACGCTCAGAATCAGGTGCGCGTGGAATGGTGCGCGCGTGGAATGGTGCGATATGATTGATAAATTCTAAGCAGGTTCATCCCGCCCTGTTCACGACATTATAACAGGTGACGAATCTTGGATTTACCAAAACGATCCAGAAACAAAGCGTCCGTCAGCAGTATAAATGTTTCAAAAAGAACCAACACCTATGAAATTGCCAGTTTGTACTGGTTAACGGGGTAATTATTGTCCTTACAAGATCAAATTAGCACTAAAGCGGAGATGTATACTATCAAATGCTTGCTAGAAGTTTTGCTGCTGTGAACAATAACCAACGAATAAGGGACTCCGAGGCTTTTTGCTCCAACACGGAAACGAGCCTTCTCTGCGATAAAGACGGGAGACTTGCTACGTCGGTTAAACTTTTGGGTCAACCGCCTTTCAGTTCTGATTTGGCACCGGGTGACTTTCTGTCCCCAAAAATAAAAAATCAGCTCAAAGGGACACAGTTTTCCCCGCCGAAAGAAGCGCTCATGGCGTTCGAGATGGGCGTCGAAGAGGTATCGGCGTAAAACTTTGTATAGATGCTGATGGAAAGTTCTTTGAAAAGACGTAAAAAGAAAAATATAACCTATACAATTATTTTTTTATTTTTTGCATAATTTTCTGGGTATCCCGTGCATCCGTAAGAGTTTATAATTCAGTGTGGTCATACCTGTTCCATCTCACTCTCCATCTTCTTCATCTTGACATCGTGCTCTCTCTTTTCCTCTTCCATCTGAGCCAGAGGATTCCTGGAAATAAGTATAGGCAACTTTTAAAGCAAAACCACACATTTTAATTGATTGACAATTTGATTTCATAAGCTGCTCAGGCGAAAGTATTTACAATAAGAATACATAATAGACATTTAGCACAAGCAGAACATACTAAGTACCTCGCTACCATTCACAATATCTAATCTACTTTGTACCAGAAATCTACAACAAGTATCGTGGAGTCCACACCCATCGTATCGTGTCGTCAATGCCAACTGATTTCATACACAATTTCACATGAATTTAGGTCGGTAAGGTATCGAAACATTGAACGTGATCGACGTTTTTATCGCTACATTCCAAACATGCATAACTGATGAGATGCATTTTATGGTAATTAAGATGCATTTTATGGTAATGAAATTGACTGCAACGTCAGTTGCGCAAAAAGCGAACTGCTTTGAAGACTTTCGTAAATAGTATTCAAATCAGGCATCGATCATTACCCCTATGTGTAACTATAGGACTTTTGTGTGGAATTAAATTTATATTCGCTGGCACTTCACGATACTTTCGATGAAGATGTTGAAATCTAGTTTTTCTGTCTCGCGAAGAAAGATTCTTGAATTTGGGCATGAGAGAGTTTAAAGACTTATTTTTTTCGATCTCACTCTGCCACTAGAGTAGGCTTTGTTCTTGCTGGGTGAGCAAGGAGAATCCACACTCCCAAATCGAACCGTTATTAGTGAGATAGACAGCTAAACTAAACGTGTATCTTACACAGTGAGGTTAGAAGCATATGCAAGACGCGGACGATATCTGCGATGATACTTACCACAAGGTCATGAAACTGTTCATCACTCCTTGCGGGCACAAACTGAATACCAACACAACCAGAGTTAGCGTGTGCCGACACAACCAACACACATGAACATGTGTGCGAGGACGCATTCCGATATGACATCAGCATCCTTATTGCTCTTTATTTATGTATTCTGCAAATGTGCGGACAACATTTGTTTTGTCCTTTTTTGATCGGGACTTTATGCGGTGGTGATGCCAATTCGGAACCGCCTCACAGTTAAATGAATGATTCACGGGCATTGTAAAATTCATAAACAATTCACTATTTTATGGCGAAGTGGCATTGTTTGTTGCCTGAAGAAGAAGTTGTACCTGAATATTGTAGATAATGTTGTCGATAATATAGAGAATTTTAGAACAGCCGTGACTGATAAATGTTTGGATGATTAATAAATATGATTATTCATTTCTGCATGCCCAAGCACAAATATGAGTATAATGTTGTATGCAGCAACTATCACAAATAAACTATCTTTATTAAATAGAAAATGGAGATTCTGAAGCCAACAGATGCGGCAGACGGCACTTCAGAACGCATAAAGATGACCAGACATGCAGCAATGATTATTCAAGTAAGCTTTTTGTTGTGTCCTTTTCGGAACCAGAAATGTAACTTTCTAATTATTAAGGTTATGGAAGAAACTTCAGAAGTCTGGCCACCTTCGATGCGGTGACTGCAGTAAGTACAAGTTACATCTGCATTAAATTAAATACGATACTTTTACCAACCCTGTCTACTTAGGCAGGTAAGTCTAACCATGCTTTCAGAATTGTTATAATATATCGGTTAGATTTCTACTGATGAGTTACATTAGCATTAACATGATTTATTCATTAATTAGTTATGTTTTGTTGAATGGTATTATTGTAACAATAGTTATTGTGATGCAGTGTTGTATAGAAAACCACACAGAAGGTAAAAATAAATGGTATGGTCATAATAAGGCTTAAAGAGAAGAAGAAAAACGTCTACAACAACACTGCATGTAAATGGGCGATTTGACAATGAAGGGAGAATGGGGTATTATTTGGGTTACTCATTAGCGTTATGAAAGAAATAGTGAGTCAGCCGAAACCAATTTATACAACATCAGGTAAACTTTGAATTTTTCACCGCCTTAACTTAGTTAGACGAACTCACTATTTCCTCAACTCGAATAGACACTATGCGCGCCAGCATTTCTCTATATCAATCTCGCTCGCACTCACAGGCCTTAAGGAGCATAGTAAAGGGGGTAAGTAAAATACAAATATCAATAAGGCAATTGTGTATGCAATATTTATGATCTTTTGTAATGTTAAAGTATTAAATAACCATACATTTTATTTGTTTATGTTTGTTTACATAGATTATAACGAAACAGAATAGATCGTATTGTGGCCAGTGACTCACTGTAGCCTTCGTAATACTGAGACCTAAAAATGTTTATCGCTTATCAAAAATGTACCAATCAAAACACGGTTATTGTTTCACGCTAGCTTTCTTTTAGTGCGAGTTCGCTTGTGCGTGCGATGTTCTCTAGCCTTATTATGTAAATCTGACATCAAGGAATTTCGATCGTTAATTAAAAAATCTACCAATCATTACACGAGTCGACAAGCAAAGTTGCAATAACAGACAGCTCGGGTGAAATAATCGTATTGTGATTTATAAATTTTTCAAAAGCGAATGCAATTCCTAGATGTCAGAATTACAAGAGGCTACTGATTTTACCGATAAGGGCCTCTCCCGGTGCATTTAACATTCTTATCTCCATTGCCATTTATGGCCCCACGACTCAAATTCTGGCGCGCATAGTATACCCCCGAGTGTGTCACAAGAAGTTTCTCGAACAAAGCAACGTACTTGTTGGAGTTGACCCGGTGCGGTTTCCCGTCGTGCGACAAGCCGGCGAGCTTGCGGCAGCGGTAGTTCTCGTAGTGCACGGAGCTGGTCACGTCCTTCAGGTCCTGGAGGTGCGTCCGGATGACCATGTTGCGTAGCGCCAGGAAGTCACAGTGCTCGAGGTTCTCCACTGGAATTTACGTGTTCACATAAATGCGCGGTTTTGTTTAGAGGCTCGTAACTTTTATTTGCTACAACATAACCTTATTTCGTGGAATTATATTAATGTTCTCTGTCAAAACAGCTTGTAATTTTCATCCTTTTATATCTGGCTACGCATTCAAACAAATTCTTCGAAACATTTGCCCGTAATAACTCACATGTCTCTTTGGTGTGAAGTATGAGCCATAAATCTCTTTCACTGTGTCTTGTTACAAAACCAGTTCCATAAAAGCAGTCATTATTGTTACCAACTATCACAGATCACCTGTCCGGTGACAGCGAAGCTAAGACTAATCACAATACATCAATGGGTGAGCACTTTCTATATACATAATGTTTGATATTCCGTGCCCGCGTCCGCCACCTTACTGGCAAGTAAACGTAAACAGACGAGTACAGCCTAATAACTCGCCACCCAACTAATGTCGGACTTTTCATACTCGAGTTAAGTGGTAAACGAACACATTTCATGACATTCCGAAAGAATCACACAACGTAGATTACCGCAATAAGTTATAGACACTAGTTGGAACACTTATGCACTGATTGCTATTCAAAAATTCTTTAAATCGTCCTCTTAAATTAAAAAAATAGGCAAAAACGTAATTTGATGAAATTTCTGCTCACAAATTGTCGTAGAGTCCGCCATTGTTGTTTAGTACTTAGCTCAGGTATAGCAACACAGACTGTAGGTATCCAGATGAACCCTCACCCTCGGCGATGCCCCACGGATACTTGCGGCCGCGCAGACGCTTGCCGTCCTGCTCTATGACAGTGTTGGCGCCCACCACCGCGAAGGGCACACGGCTGCGCAGAGCACGCGTCGCGTCGGGCTCGCCTTCCTCGCCGCCCGCCGCCTCCGGGAACTCGTAGATCTTGATCTTGTGCTGGGCCAGCTCCTTCATTATCTGCGGGAGGAGACGTGCACAGTGTACATCCCTATCATGACGACTTCGCCCGGAAGGGGAAGACAGAGAGTAAGGTCCAGGTCATATCACTGCGTTGCGGACCCTTAATGCAAAAATCTGCGACACATCGACCTTATGTCCTATACCCTAGATTTTTGCGATGCGACGCCGCAACGCAGTGTGATGTGCCTGGACCTAAGAAAAAACAAGGAAAGCCGATGTCAAGACTTGGTACACTTTCGTCATATTCCTTTTTCGTCAGAGATTAAGCAAACAAACATATACTCTCTAAGCACTAGTATATTTCCATTGACTTCCCAAAGCTATAGAAAACCTAAAGGCCGAACTCACCTGTTCCTTAAATTCTGCACACTCCTCCGGCGTCATGGTATCCGCTTTCGCGATCACCGGGATTATGTTGACTTTATCGCCGAGCCGCTGCATGAATTCTACATCGAGCGGTTTCAGGCCGTGTCCGCTGGGCGCGATGAAGTACAAGCAGCAATGGACGCGCGTGTCCGGTGGCGCCGCCTTGCGGGTGACGCGCGACTCGGCGTTGAGGAACTCCTCGTATTTGGACTCCACGAAGTCTATGATCGGGTTCCAGCTAAAAGATTTGTTAAAAGTTATTTAGATTAGTCAATTAATTTTTATAACAAGAAAGAAAACCTATAGCCCATTTCCCACTTCCCGTTCTATTTTGCAATCACGACGAAGGCGGATCGGAAGCCACCCCAACTCCTTGCGATACTGTGAGACATGGTCATACTTGCGCAGCCCGAAGACAAACCGAATCCCGAGGTTTTGAAGTCGTTCGAGTTTGTTCAGTTATTCTTCATTCTCACTGATCCAGTAAACATCCGCATAGTCGATTAAAGGTAGTACGAGGGACTGAGCAACTGTATCAGACTCTTAGGGTGACCCTTATTTTCATTATTTTTTTAAGTTATCGAGCGCATACATTCTATTTTTTTAGTATATATAAACATACTTAAATAAATAATGTTTAGCACGGGTTTAAACTCCGGACCATTCGCTTGTGGAATGCACTCCCCTGTACCATCAGGGACAGTCCTACTCTCAATATGTTTAAAAGTCGTGTGATGAAGTATTATCTCTTAAGAATAGGTAGTATGTATGTATTTATTAGAATATATATTTAATATTTATTTATATACTACTCAAAAGAAAATAAGGGCCACTTACGTATTTCTGTTTTTGAGTAAATTTTTAGATGTAAACTAATTAATAAGTGACTAATTAATGATGTGCCGGCCTCCTTCAGTATCCAACCTCTTTAATGGTGGTGTTTAAGTCTTACAGCTGGCCAGAAATTGAAGCAAATAAAAAAAACGAGTTTCAGGTCAAATTCCTTTCAGATGGAATCACAATTTTATTCTGTTAAAAAACTATTTCTGTCCATCTTTTGCTTCTTTTAACATGTTTTGTTAATAATGCCACGTCAACGAAGGCATATGGATACCATTACTGCCACCAGAGCCGTTACATTGATTGCTGAAGGTCATTCACAGCGGTCTGTAGCTTTGTCGCTGGGTTTCTCTCGCCGAGCCATCCACAATGTGTGGGATCGGTTCCAAGAGACTGGCAGTGTTGCAAGAAGGCCTGGATCGGGCAGGGTGCGAGCGACTACGGCACAAGAGGATCGCTACATCCGATTGAGTGCCCGTCGAGAGCGCTCTGTGACGGCACGTAAGTTACAAAATCGCCTACGGTTGACAACGGGGACTCGTGTTAGTGACCAAACGATACGTAATCGACTGCATGAAGACCAGCAAAGGTCCAGACGCCGAGTAGTACGAATTCCTTTATCTAGGGTTCAACGTGGAAATCGTTTAAGTTTTTGCCGCGAACATTCAGATTGGAGCATGAATCAATGGGGTATGGTGCTCTTCACAGATGAGTGTAAAGTGAAGCTTTGTAGTGATGATCGGCGGATAAGAGTATGGAGACGACAGGGTGAGAGATTTTCCGATGTCTGCATCAAGGAAATTGACCGCTTTGGAGGTCCTAGTGTGATGGTTTGGGCTGGGATTAGCTTACAAGGCAAAACTGAGCTGGTTTTCTTAAATCAAGGCACAGTAACTGCACAACGGTACATCGATGAAGTCATCAGGCCTCATGTGATTCCATTCTCACAGAGAGTAGGGCCAGGGTTCTGGTTAATGCATGACAATGCCCGCCCACACACAGCTCGGGCCACTCAGACTGTACTGGATCACTCCCATTTTCGTGTCCTACCATGGCCAGCGTATAGTCCGGATTTAAATCCAATAGAGCATATGTGGGACCAATTAAAACGAAGGGTTAGGGAGCATGAGCAAGAGGTTCACAACCAGCAACAGCTTATGGATGCTCTGAAACGTGCGTGGGAAGAGATACCTGATGAAAACATCAGAAACTTAATCGAGAGTATGCATTCAAGGCTCCAGGAGTGTGAAAACAGGAGAGGAGGACACACCCGTTACTAAACCATTAAAAAAAACAGCTTGTGTCAGTTTTTGTTTTGTTTTGCAAAGAGTTTCTGTTTAGTTTTTGCTGTTGACAATGGACTAATTTCATGTTAATTGAAATAAGTGAAACAATTGACTACACAATTAAATGGTTATTAGCATAAGTTAAAACAAAAGCCTTGTTACATGTTATTTTAATAAATATACATTACTGTTTACTATATTTTTCACGTAGCAATCAAAATACTTAGTGGCCCCTATTTTCTTTTGAGTATTATATTTGGGCATATATTTTATGTATGTAGTGAAGGCACTCGTATGGTAAGTTTATTGATTTTTAATAAATATTTATGTATGTAAGGACCAGGAAAATTATAATTATGTTTTGTTATACACGTAAGTCTACCCCTGCTCAGCGACCAATTTTTCTCATCCTGACCTTGCTTTGCTGGAAGAGATTTCTTACTAGAGGTTAACTCGCCTCTGTACACTACTTTAATGTAAATCTTGTTATTTGAATTATTTGTGTGCAATAATTAAATTATGAATTATGACTGAAATTATTGTACTGTAGCGCCTGCTAGAGTCCATAAGGCTAAAATACCGGTACCATAATTTCAAGTGTCATTGCAAGTTCTCAAGAGATATCGCCTTTTGCCCGCCCTTACAAAGCGGCGTTTTGTGCTAGTATATCAGAAGTTATTTTATTAGCTATTTTAGTTATTTAAGTGAAAAACAAAGTTGATGCATCGCCAACGCGACACTTTGGGGTACCTTATAAATTATAGGACATTTTTTATTCAATGTCCTCAAAATATATGATTATACAACATTTTTTGTGCGCGGACGTATAAAAAAAAGTACTAGAGTCTGGCAAACGAAAGTATTGTATTTAAACAGTTTTGAGATATGTTTTTTTTTGCCATATACAATGTTTGCAAATAATTCTGGTTTCTACTTTCGTGTGCCAGATTCTAGCGCTGATATTACCTCCCAATTTTCTCACCAACGCGGAACTTTAGTTAAGGGTATTATGTACTATAACTTTATATATATATAGATTTGTTAGCCGCCCCCCAAATTTCTCGCGAACGCGACACTTAAAGGTACTACATTATATCACATTTTTTGTTTGTTTACGTGTCCTCTAACCATATATACATTACTCATCGTGCGCGAAATATTTGAAAAACTAAGACTTTTGTTTTTACCCTCAACAAAAAAAAAACATTTCGGGATTTTTCCCGGAAATAATCCCATTTTGAAATAGTTCCAGGTAATAATTCCGCGGCCTATCTCTAGCTTTGAGTGCACTTTTGGTGCGGGTGTATTCGGGTTCAGACCGATCGGGTGCACCACATCCTGTATTTGTTTCAAATACATTTTCTGAAAGTGGCCTCTACTATATTAAAAATATATTAAAAATAATACACAGACCGTAAAGTTTTAAAGCAGATACAAAATATTAATAAAAATAAATGTTTATAACCATAAAATAAGAATGTATATTTCAAAGTTGTTTAACAAAGATACATCCTATATTTATTTTGAATACGAGGGTCATGCCAAAAGAAATTAGATATTCAAAAAGTAAAAAGTTTATTGTTTATTATTGCTATCTATTTTTCGAGGTATTATTATTATATCGTGAGCACGTTTACACTTTTCAGCCGGCTCAACCACTTGGAAAACGTCAATGACCATTCTTCTTTGGGTACCTCAGAATTATATAATTATAGGCAGTCAGGGCATCTTTTTGGTTTCAAATAGATTTCCTTTTAATTTTTCTTTAATTTTCGGAAACAGTTAAAAATCACAGGGTGCCAGATCAGGAGAATATGGCATATGAGGGATTTATCGAACTAAAATACTCTAGAGTTCTGGCAGAAGTGTGCGGGGCGGCGTTGTCGTGGTGCCAGAGCAGGTGCTGGGTTCCTGACTTTGGCCGCTTGTTACACCAAGCTGACAACACTTGTGGAGCACAAACTGTCACATACCATTCTGAGTCGACAGTTCTTTGATCCTCTCGCACCACAGTCGCATTATACCCTGTCTTGCAGAAAAATGAGGCAACGGTTTGTTTCTGTGTGCTTTGTGCTCGGCGACATTTTGTTGGAGTCGGTTCATCTTCAAAGCACCATACCTTTGACCGCCGCTTTGTTTCAGGATCGTAGTTATACAACCATGTTTCGCCACCTGTCAGTATATCATGCACAGTTTTCTTCTCGCCAGCTTCGAATTTATTTATAATAAATTTACACCAATCCACGCGGCGTTCTTTCTGCAAATCGTTGAGTTTATGCGGCACCCATCTCGAACAACGCCTATGGAGGGACAGTTGTCCATGAATTATGGTTTGCAGTGCTGCTGATCCAATGCCTAGATCTCGCTCAAGCTCAATGTATTTAATTCGTCGGTTTTCACGGATATATTTTTTTCAAAGGCTTGCACATTTTTTTGAGTAACTGCGGATGGCGGTCGCCCCGACTTCGCCCCATCTCAAAGCTCTCCTGCCCTGCTTTAAATTCAGCAAACCAACTAAAGACAGTTGCACTAGAACAAGCAGATACACCAAAATTCGTAGTTAAAAAGTTCAAAACACTCTTGGAGCTTTAAACCTTTTTTAAAGTCATAATAAATCATAATTCACAGTGGTCCAATGTAGAGAAGTGGCAAAAAATGACGATTGCTAAGTATATGTAAATATCTACAGTAATAAAGACATTTGGAATTTGGAATTCGAAAACCTCGTCGACTAAGTTCCATTGTAACCGCAAATTCCCGCCAGATTCAATCAGAAAAAAAATATTACGCAGATTTCCGGAGTATTCCATTTAAAAATTTATAGCTATTTAATCAGCCTTCACGATGGTGTATAACAGGCCAGAATCAATCAAATGAGCATGGAGTATCTAATTTCTTTTGGCATGACCCTCGTAAATTGTCTGAAAGGGGCCTCTTCGTGGACCCATGTCTGCAAGCCTACAAAAGGACCGGGACAGTATCGTCCCGTGAAGCCTCAACTCAGATACAAAATATTCATAATAATAATTGCTTATAACCATAAAATAAGAATGTGTATGACAAACTTGTTTAACAAAGTAAGCAAGAGAGGCATCGCTACTCCCTAAAAAAGGGGCGAACCCTGTGTTTTAGGAAAAATTGCTGCTACTTTAATTTATTTTAGTGTCTCAATTGCATGAAAATATTACTCCAGAAGGTACTGCAATACTAAACATATTGGCGTCTCGAACGCCTCTAAGGTAGAAGTGAATCTTTTAGTGTTGTAAATAGTTATAATCCGCCAACGCTGGGGGAGTGCCACGCGCATAAAATCACTTTCTCATTAGTGTGAGGCTGACACGGATTAAAGAATAGGTATCATAAAGGGTATTGAGTTTCTGTTCTGCAATGTGCTAACTTCCACATTGCAGAACAGAAACTCAATTATATCTGCAAAAGTCACAATTGGTTCATTGACACTAATTTATTGCTTACTGAGAAAGAAAAAGCCAGAGTGCGAAACTAATAAGATGATTTATAGATAATGATTTAATGCCGACTTGGGTGAAGTGAACCACTGTAGCGTAGATCGTAAACCACTATTATTGCTACAACTGTTACTCCCGTCATATCAGATAATCTCCAGCATTGCTCATTAAAAGTCTAATCAACACCTTACCTTGGGCCGAACGAATCAAGATTAGTATAACCTACTTCTAATAGTTGGAGGTTTTTTTAATAATGATATAGCGAACGTCGAAATTAAGCATTTCCTGCCAACGACAGGTGATATTTTTCATTGTTCATTGATTTGTTTATTAAAGATTTACTAAAGATGCTATGTCTTCATCACTGCTTGTGCAGCTATTCGACAGTCCCATGTGTGTGGTGTGAGAACCTGCAGTAGTGAACACCGAGCCAACGACGTGACCGCGTTTGACAAACAATCTCTCAATTAAAATTGCGGGGTCACAGTGTCAGCACTAAGACCCCAGTCAAAGTATAATTGGTTTAATTAGGTCTCAGACAATTACGTTTAGTATTTCCACTCACAGTATATTAGTCACAGGATAGGAAACGGTTTCTACAGCGCAGCACAACTAATCGGAATTTTCATTACTTCAGTTCTATTGCTTGGAGACAAAGGCGATACTACTCACCAATTGCTATTATCAACTGCGTCACCAAAGCCGGGCGTATCCACGATGGTCAGGGTGAGGTTGACACCGTTCTCCTTCAGCAATACGACACTCGTCTCGACTCCTACTGTCTTCTTCACTCTCAGCGACGGGCCCGGGTATTTGTCTTTGTCGTACACGTCGGTTAGGAACAGCGAGTTTATTAACGTCGACTTCCCAAGCCCCGTTTCGCCTGGAAATAGAGGAATAGTTGGGTAAGTGAGGGCGTTTTGGAATACACAATGTACAAAAACGTTGAAAATAAATATATTAAATGAAAAGTTGTATATCGACGTTAGGTCATATAATAAGCTTATCGGTAAAAGCCATTACGTACAACAAAAGATGAATAGGATATTCTCGAAACAGAAAGTAGTAGCGATCGCGATTAGCATACTTTCGTGTCATTTGTATAAGGAGATTCGTCAGCTAAACCTCAGTAGAAAGCAACAAAGCGAGACGATTTTTTTTTATAAATTAGAGGTTTCTGCAAAAAGCATCGATTACTTGTTAAGCTCAATGACGTTTTAACAGATCAAGGTCCAATTTACGAGGCTGCACTATTTATCTCCGGGGACATAACACAATTTGTGACTAATTCAGGCCATCTCAATTATGCTAATTCCTGCATAATTTCCTGCAATTTAATATATGACTCATAAGACGGCATCGGAAAAGACAATAAAACTATAAAATTCTCGCCTGCATCGTTAGTCACGAAGGCGTTAGTGGCGTGATTCACTTTAGAATAAACGAAACGGAGATATCGTGGAAAATTATCTAACTCGAGGCTGATGAACTTTCGATTTCAGAAAATAACAGAACAATGAATTTTCCTCTCTCTTTCAATAAATTTGGCCTAAGAAATCTTAGCGTTCTTTGTTATCCTTAAGAGAGAATCTATACAAATACCGCTTTACAAAACGTTATAAATTACTCCAACTATTGAACTTAGATTAATAGGTGAACGTGTCTGTTTAATAAATAAATTAATATAAACATTAAACAAATTAATAAGTGAATGAAATAACGAATGAATGAATGAATAAACTAAAAATGTCAGGTCAACTCACCAACAACCATGAGCGTGAACTCGAAGCCTTTCTTCACAGCCTTCCTGTACACCTGGTTGGGCAGGTTCGCGAAGCCGACGTACCCGTCTAGTTCTTTGGTTTTGGGTTTCTCTATTTTAGGTAGCTCTGGTTTGGGGGCGACTGGTGGGTGATCGGTTTTCTGTAAGACGAAAAGGGACATCATACTACTGATTGCGCATAAAAATACATAAAAGTGGCCTATTAATGTCCCCACCGAGGGGCACATGCCTTTACCCGGATACGAGTACGATTGAGCCATATTCCACCACGCTGGCTCAGTGTGGGTGTGTGTTGGAGGGGTGTCAGGCTAGTGGCCTAGTGGGTAGGGCTTTTTTTGATCTTGATTAACCCAGTTTCAATCAATAATTGTACCGTTTAGCGGAAAAATGTGAAAATAATAATAATTTTCATCGGATTTGACTACCGTTATTAATTTGAGTACAAAGATAGAGTTGGATATAATCTGGTGGAAATGTTTTGCACCCTTACCATGAATTGCACCTTCTAAGGGAATAGCGTGGTCCCCTGCCTACAGTTACAGATGAACACCTTAACGGCGGTGAAGGCGTAGATCTAAAAGATCACATCGGTGACATCGGCGGAGGAGGCAAGCTCAGCTGTAGGAGCTTAATACGGCAGCCTGGCGCTAGGCAGCAGTAGGGCCAGTACCATATTGAGGCCAGAGATGGGCTCATATTGAGACTTACCGGCGGAGCTAGGATGGCGGTACGGCGGTAAGCTGCGATGACGGAAGGCAACAGGAAACCACCGTCATAATACTTCCTAGTTGATCAGCTCTGATCATTAATCATGAATAGCACAAATATAGCCATATAGAGGGGATAACGAACAAAAAAACGACACAGGCTAAATATTGGAACATGGAACGTAAAGAGTCCTAAACAGCATGGGAAGCTACAAAATGTCATCAAAGAAATGAGGCGCCTATAAATAGGGGTGTTGGGTATTAGTAATACTAAATGGCCAGGAAACGATCGGTATACGACCACAGAGGGCGAAGTACTGTACTACTCGGGTAAAGATGGCTCAACCGAACCTTATGGAGTGGCAGTCCTGCTCACCAAAGAAACTGCTCGGGCATTTTCCAACCGAAGAATGCTACTATGTGTAGAAGCTAAACCGAAGAATATAAATATCATAGAAGTGTATACCCCGACAGCTTACAAACCCCAGGAAGAGTTGGATGAATTTTAAGCGGAAGTTAGGAGTCTTTTACAATACACGAAGAAACATGACATAAACATTATAATAGGAGATATAAACGCAAAGGTGGGTTCATGGGAGGTACCAGAAGTGATCGGACCTTATGGATTAGGGGTAAGAAATGATCGGGGCGAAGCACTCATTGAGTTCTGCCAAGAACACGACTTCGAAGTCACGAACACCCTGTTCAAGCATCACCCAAGGAGGCTTGGACTACACATGGACCTCACTTGCGCACTCACCAGACCACATAGTCCGCAACCAGATAGATTACATAGCGATTAATAGTCGTTACATAAATTCGATTAAAAGTGCTCAAACATATCCTGGTGCTGATATCAACTCTGACCATAACCCCATTGTAGTTAAAATGTGCTGTAACCTGAAAAAACAAAAAAATGATAAAATCATCTGTAACCCGGTCATACGCAGTATCAAACATCCGCATAAAAGAGTAAAAGTATCCAATGCTATCAACCGCTCGGCCGAAGACTTTTATATGCATCTATAAAGGAAGTTAATCATTACCAACATTAATAACACTATTTTGGATGAGACGCATCATGGCAAAAGGCAACATGCGTGGATAGAAGATGAAATCTTAGACCTCATGATAGAACGACGACTGCGTAAATAATCTGATCCAGACGCACACAATGCCTTGAATAAATTAATCATGAGTAAAATTCGCGCAACTCGTTCTAAACTCTATGAGGACAAATGTGAAAGGTTTGGAAGATCTCAACATCAAACATGACAGTTTTAACCTACACAAAGAGATCAAAGAGATGGCTGTATTGCTGAGAAGAAGAAAACGGAATAGATTCGTGGATGATAGTGATAATAATACTATTTTAGACATTGAGAGCAAGAAATCTACGTGGAAACTCTATTTTGAAGACATGTTCGCAGGTGCAACTAGAGGAATCACAATAACACCATGCAATGAAACTGGGCGTCCAATTTTGAGATCGGATGTAGTAAAAGCTCTAGAAATGGAAAATCTCCAGGTCCAGATCAAATTCATGTGGAGAAACTACAACTTATAGAGGAGCACCTTGTGGATGCGGTAACCAACCTCTTCAACTGTATGTATGCAACAGGGGTGATGCCGAAGGATTGGTTAATAAGAACGTTTGTTACCCTTCCGAAGTAAGCTACGGCTAAGAAATGTACAGAATACCGCACAATAAGTCTGATGAAACAGAAAACTCTTTCTCTCGATGCACAAATTTTGGACAGCCAGTTCGGGTTCAAATCTGGACTAGGAACCAGAGAGGCCTTGTTCTCGTTGAATGATATCATACAAAAATGTAGAGACTTATAGACAGAGTCTGAAATTGAAGTAAAGACCCGAATCGAAATTGCTCGTGCGTCTTTCAGAAAAATGAGAAAGTTGCTCTGCAAAAAAGACATCAGTTTACACCTCCGAAGTAGGATGGTTCAATGTGACATCTGGCCTGTTGTAATGTATGATTACGAATCTTGGACCTTGAAAGAGGCAACCATTAAGAAACTGGACGCCATTGAAATGTGGTGCTACCGAAGAATGCTGAGGATAAGCTGGGTTCATAGAGTCACGAACGAAGAAGTTCTACGGCGCGCCAAACGATCCCGAGAACTCACTCTGACAATTAAAAAGAAGAAGATAAGTTACTTAGGACATGTGCTTCGACAAGAACGGTACAGACTTCTTCAAGTCATCATTATGGGCAAAGTCGAGGGAAAAAGACGCGCTGGCAGAAGGAGGGAGTCGTGGCACCGCACCATCAGAGAATGGACGGGAGTGGCTAGCGTAGAACAGCTGATGCGCTTGGCGAAGAATAGAAAGGAGTATGAAGAGCTGACCGCTAACCTCCAGTAGTGGAGAGGCACTACTAGAAGAAAAAGAAGAAGAAGGTAATAAAGATAATAAAGGTATCAATAACAAGCGGCTAAAAAATATTCCATAATTCACATACGTTGTTAATCTAGAATCGAGAGGCAACAGTGCACGAACTATTGTTTAATTGACGCGATAAAACTAATTTGAACACATAGAATCATAATCTCACCATTGTTAATGAAATGTTATGAGATAATTTTATATTTAATGTCGCAGTAAAAACAACCCATATGATAAACCGCTGCGATAACAGTATTTCATCCATTTATGGTGTACCGCTGCATAAAGTAAAATCACCTAAAATAGAAGCGAGGTATGTATGGTGCACACCCGACACGTTGGCGATGTATAAAGAATGTGTACAATACACAATTTTACACATTCTTTATACATAACATACGCACAGTAGGTTCAACATTACAGATACAGTTATTACTTCACCTGAAAAAATATTCCTTGTGACATATGTTGGACAGTACTCTTGGTATAATATTATATAGGTAGTATCTGTGACAGTACGCGCGGTCGAATAGGCAGTACAGTGTAATAAAAATTCCATCCATAAAACCTTAAGCACTACAGATATCAAGATTTCATTTCACAAGAATCGCATGTGATTGCAAGATTTTTTTTTATGTTTGTTACGCGATTATTCCGTCAATTATGAATCGATTTTGATGATTATTGTTTTTATTTGTAGGTCATACTTCAGAGGTGGTTCCATATAAATTTTATAAAAATCGATTTACCGCGATTCACCGCGAAAAATCAACAAAAACAAAAAATATATACACAGATGACGTTTTGGTTTGTGGTTCCGTACAGCAAAAGTTTCGATGAAGACTTTTCGTATGCTTATACTTCATTCGCATCCGGACCGGGGAGGAAGAAATAGGGCTCGAACTTGAAGTCAGTTTTTTAAGTTTTTAACTAGGTGAGTTATATTATATCTCCTAGCCATTCTAATTGATTAATCATACAATTAGATAAATATTCCGTAGTATAAATTAGTCGAAGTTTATCATGAAAAATTACCAATCATTTATTATTTTGTTTTCCAATGTTGCATTTCTTCATTCTCTTATTTGTACGTTCTCATTGATGAAAAGTTGTATGTGCAACAAGAGACCAAAGTTATTTGCATCTCGTGCCTTGAGTCCCTCGCTCACCCAGGATTCTACGTGCAGCAAAAATCAACTTTGCTCTCTTGTTGCACAAATAACTATTTCAGACTCACAACAGTCAGACGTTGATTCTAAAGTCATGGGCTTGAGTTGGTCGGTACTCTTAGGACAGTGGGCAGCTCACCTTGATACTCTCGGTGCTCCTGAGCGGCTGCGGCGCGGACTGCAGCGGCGCGGGCGGGGCGGGGGCCGGCGGCGGCGCCATGCTGGGCTTGCCGTCCACCGAGGCGCTGTTACTGAGCTTGGCAGTCCCGTTGCTCTCGAGGTGGTTCTCCTGTTCAGTGGGCAGCGTCGCCGCTCGCTTAGCCAGCGCATCCTTGAGCGCAGACGGAGGGGCGGGCGGCGCGGAAGTGGGGGGGCCCGTGACGCCGCCGCCGCTTACCGAGTCCGACTTGAAGAACAGCTCGCGTTTACTTTGCAACTGGAATGGGAGTATAGAGGAATGTAAGTCAATAGCCAATTACTAGGGTGTGCATTAGAGCCAATAAGGTAAGAGTCAGAGGCAAATATTTATTTCACATTTAACCACAGCATTGAGGCCAGAGAGGTACACTGTTATTCTCAGTCACCTGGTGACTAATTTATGATTGGTAACCGTTCAATGTGTTACAGCTCCGGTCATATATCGATCGGTGTCATATAACTCATATAATACGTGGGCTATAGCGTCGCATGGCGTCGATGCAGAACTAACAAGCCTCCCACAGCGCGCGCTCATAAATTCGCCCTCGGACGACGATGTTGTACGGCAATATGAGAAACAGTGAGCCGCAAAGTGTTCGTAAATTGTTTTAAGCCTTCATGGCTTAGTCAGAAGGTTTATATTATAGTTTTGAGATGCTTTTGTTGTCCACCATTGATTGTGGCCATAGAATACGGATACGAGAGAATCCTTTGAAATCGACTAGCGACTCCAAGACAAATTACGAGATCCAAATCCAGGATTCCAATTTATCAAAGCAAGCAACGAGCGATAGGCCTACTTTTTGTCATATTCTGCGGCAAGTTGTGATGTGATGAAATGTCGTGGTGAGTCGGTCTAGCCGGCTCCAGGCCCCCCGAGGCTGGTGACTCATCGACGATATCAAGGTAACGCGTCGTATGCTGGGTAGTAGTATTATTATTAGCAATTAGCCTTACGGTCAGACAGCGTTTCATTACCGGCGTATACTTTTTGTTTTCAATCCACGTTGAGTAGAACGGGTTTTCTAACGTTTTTATTCGATACGCCTAGTCACCTTCCCAGCCCTTTAGACCAATAAATTATGGCATCTCTACAAAACTATACAAACTGTCGGCCACGCGGAGCATCCTTTGTCTATTGCTTACTTATTTATTTCGATTTCGGTTGCCAATGCATTAGATACCAATAAGAGATCTTCAACATCTACTAGAAAACAGCGTATCCACAAACATGAAATTCAAAATTCGAAATCCTTTATTTTCTGTAAATATTAACAAATATTTAGAAAATTTTTGCCTCTTCTCTACATTGGATTACTGTGGGAGTAGGGTCGAAGAATCTTCCACAGATTGATTTTTAGGTCTCTTTTTAATATGAGTTTTATTAACTAGTACAAATTTTATATACATAAGTGCAGAAATAAATAATTGCAAAATTATGAAGCGAGTTAACTGTCTGATTCCCACAACACAGGGTATCCTTCCTAGGGTGTGGCGATCAGGGATAAAAATTGTAAATTACTTTCTTGTTCAATAAATGTTTTTTTTTATTATTTAGTTTTATGTTGTTCGAAGTGTGTTCTTGTAGTTAGAACACACTTCGCAGTAGGTTTCTTCGCACCCATACTCAGTTCCTCCTTAATTAAAAGATTGCCGTTAAGAAGTTACTGTAGTGTCCACGTAATTTTTTTAATCAATGCTAACCTCTTTTGAGGTAAATTTTGCCAGAGTCAAGTGTATTTGAAAGATCGCAATTTGGTCAGCGGACGCATCCTACTCTTCAGCTTACTGGATACCATCCTCCCTGCCGTCGAACGGCGAGGATACCCCAGGGGAGTCCTATTGCTAGACATTCGGAATAATTTCTCATCGACTTCGTTAACCCACGACCAGGCCGCGGTACTCCAAGCATTCTCAATAAAGGCTATACTTGTAGTAAGTAAAATCGACATATACAATAGATATTGTATTTACTTTACTAAATAGGAAAACCATTTCAAACGTGTTAAAGTGTTTGGTTGCTCTTAGCACTACACAGGAGAACGTGTAGAGTGATGGAATCCAAGTGATTCCTATGAAACAGTCCTCCGGCCCAAATGTTGATATCTTCTGAACAGACGGATTTCCTGTACCACGCATCACGCAACGACGGCCGTCGTCGACCAACCGACAACATCGCTGCGTACGAGAGAAAAGGACAGAGATAATAATTGTTCGCTATCGCAATGTAACCCAGTAAAGGTCAGACTGTTTAAATTCTTTATCTCGACAAATCATTGGTGTCATCTACTAAGTCTCAACCTGCCTGACATTTGGAAGTGTGAATTTGATACCCTTGGTTTTACCAGCGTTTAACAATAATTTATTGACTGTGAACCAATTCAAGGTTAAAGACAAGGCGATAATTAACATCATCAAAATATTCTTGTTCTCTTTCAATCTTGAAGACCAGTGAAGTACCTATCATCATCAGCAAACAACACTATGTCAGTCAATTTCAATGACTGTCATAGTGTTGTTTGTGACAGTCAAGTTAATGATACCTGGAATAAGAATGGGCCTTAAATGTACCTTGCGGAGCGCCGAATTTTACACCAGATGCATCAGATTTAACACCATTGATTTCTGTCTTTTGCATTATATTGCTTAAATATGATCTTAGTAGATGCAACGATTTACTTCTTACTCCGTAATAATTTAATTTCATAAGAAGCGTATCATGGTCAACACAATCAAATGGCTTCGACAAATCGCAAAAAACGCCGATAGCATCCTGTTCGGCCTCCCCCATGCAGAGGAAATGTAAGATATAAGGGTAATGCCTGATTCCGTAGTGATTTACCCGTATTGTTTGGCGTAGTTGTTTTGTAGGGTTAGAGTATGTGAGCATTTGATTGAGTATAATATTTTCAAATATTTTACTTACAGGTCTTCAGTATTTTTAAGTTTGTAATCTAAACGTTTTGACAATGTCCTGGGGATATACGAGGGGAGGCTGAAAGGTTTTGAGCCTAAGGTATTAAAAATGCTGATAGAAATGTATAAAAAAAATATTTCGATATAGTCTCCCTCTACTTCAGTACATTTCTAACATTTATTGTAACCAGGTAAAAAATATTCGCCGTCTTTGCCTTCGAAGTGTTAGTTTACGGCCGCCTTCATTTCAGCGATGCTGGAAAATCTCCGGCTTCACAGGTCCTTTTTCTTGGAAAGAGGAAATAGTCGCCGGGGGCCAGGTCTGGACTTTAGGGTGGGTGGTTTAGACTCCTTTCGCCAGCTTACCTCTTCTTTTCTATACAACCACTTGACGCAGTTTTAGGTAGTCTTTCTAGGAAGGGAGTCGATGGATAAAAGACCTTCACAATCCCAGAAAACTATGGCCATGAGCTTATGCTACGCCGATTTTTTCACTTTGAATTTCCGCGGCGGCTTTTTTCCCTTTTCTATCCACTGCATTGACTCTTGTTTTGACCCCGGATCATACTGCCGGATCTATGTTTTGTCAACAGGGGCAATGCGAGAAAAATAATTGTCAGGACTCTCGGCACAGATGTCTAAAAACTCCTGCGAAGTTGCGACTCGACGCTGGTTGTCCAGCGGCGTGAGCATTCTCGGCACCCATCGCGTGCACACCTTACCTTTCTCATGTGCAAATGGTTATGCAAAATGTCGCCGACTCGTTCCTTGCTAATTCCTATGGCTTCTGCTTTCTGCCACATCTTCATTCCCCGACCTTCGTGAGCAAGTTTCTTCACTTTTCCGATGTTTTCGTCAGTAACGGCGGTGTTCGGGCATCCCGACCTGGGATCATCATGGGAGCGACGCCCTGCCGTGTCTGAATTCTCGGCTCCAACGTTTTACGGTGGCAAATGAGGTGCAGACTCCCCGTAAACTGCTGACATCTCTTCAAATA
Organism: Argyresthia goedartella; assembly: GCA_949825045.1. Classification (NCBI taxonomy): domain Eukaryota; kingdom Metazoa; phylum Arthropoda; class Insecta; order Lepidoptera; family Argyresthiidae; genus Argyresthia; species Argyresthia goedartella. The sequence continues at coordinate 24,073,065 of OX463810.1, forward strand.
TTTTCGTCGGCGTTTTCTTCTTGTGACGAATTTTATGACAGCTCGATACTCCAATTTCGTGCTAAACGCGGATGACTCTGACATGGTGATGTTTACAGTGCAATTTCTCAAAGCGTAATAATATTAATGACATGAAACTTGGTATTTATACTAATTAGGATACTCGAAATGAGGCTGTGTATTTATTGCAAGCTAATAGTGATACTTAAAGGTACTTAGGCTCAAAACTTTTACTTTACTCAAATGTACATCACTGACGCTAGGCTGTTTTTAACAAAGTCTCAGCTTTATATGGGGATGGGTTTAGATGCTCTGTTGTGAGTAAGGATACATTGGCGAATAAAGTTTCGAAAGTTCGAGCTGCGTTAGATTTAATAACATCATCTCCTACCTTTAAGAAGAAATCATTGCCCCTAGGTATAAAATTTACAGTTTCACGGTTTATTATTTGCCTTTCCGTTTTCATAATATTGTTTGAATTTTGTATTTTTCGGTTTAAACTTAAAAGTTTTGGAATATTTAAAACTTAGTCTTGATTTTTTTATTTCAAAGTTGCCCAGTCATTAAATGTTGATTTACCGTTGTTGTCACTGACTTTCTTTAATTTAAAACTTTATTGAATTAAATTTGAATAATGTTGAAGAAGCCGGAATAATTTTTCTTCGGGTTCTGTTCACGAATGTCCGGGACTGGTAAATGAATATCTAGGGATGTGATTGGCTTATACAATTATGGATACTACAGGTACTAGCAATTGGGAACGAAACTGTTTGATCACTGTGATCAGATTGTAAGCAGTTATCGCATTTTTACTTGGGCATACACAAACACAAAAAACGTTATCTAAGCAGGTTACGACGACCCGAATGGCCGAGTCAGCAGTGACCCTGCCTACGAAGCCAAGGGTTCGAGTCCCGGTGGGGGCAAATATTTGTTTGATGAGAATGAATGTTTGTACCCTAGTCATGGTTGTATATCTATCTAAGTATAATATTTATCTATATAAGTATGTGTATCGTTGTCTAGTACCCAAGATACAGGGAATCCTAGTTTGGGGCTAGATAAATGTGTGTAAATAGTGTCCAAGGTATTATTATATTATTATTATTATTATTATTGACTGTTAAGTGTAATTCTAGTAGGATCTAAAAATACATGATACAAATTAAATCAGGAAGCTACATAAGAGTACATACTTTTATCAATCAGTACATAACAAACATTCCTTCTCTAGAGTCAAGAGACTGTGCGCACGAAAGTCGAAACAACTATTGCAGTGATAATGAATACCGGTTACAGGGGTATGCAACATTAGATACCAGAGATTGCGTCAGGCGATTTCACTGCACACAAAAACATGTTGATATCCAAAACAAAACATGTGAGGGACGAATGAACTGGCAGAAACTGACGTTGTAATTTCACTTGTCTTTTATTTAACGCACGTATTCATAAAGGTAAAGCGAAACTTTGCACAGCATTTGTACATGTACAGTACATCCACCAATGATTAGGTGCGAATAACGAAAGCAGTGATTCACGCGGAACCAAGCAGCCTGATTTCATATGTGAACCATATACGATGCACATCTCAACATAACATCGAGTAAATAGTAGATGTGTACGGGTTTCATTAGCAGTGGAATCGATACAGCCCAGTTTCTGCCTTTGTTGACTGGATGGCATTTTATTTGAGTACGTGTAGGGATAACTCGTGACCAAATCGTCCACCCCTGCGTTTATGTGTGGATAAGCGTTTTCTGTTATACTCTGTTCAATCCTTTATTTTATGTACTTTCTAAGCAACCATTTTCATTTCAAATTTCAAAAATGTGTGTCAAAATAAAACCGATTCGCTGAATAAGTATATCGAAGCCAAAACCGTTGAACGATGACGAATAGTGCAAAGACAAGTTCAAGTTCAAAGAATTTTATTCATAATAGCACATAAATTGAGACTTAATGAACGTCATAACATAATCAAGCAAACATAATAAAACATTAAGTAGGTGCCTAATTATTAGTATATAATTATATAATTAGTATATAGGGTGCAATGAACTGGTTTAATGCCAGATGTCGGTGTCTTGTAAAAAGACATTAATTTTTGTAGCCTTTGTGCACAAAGTGTGCTTTTATACATTTTTTGAATCGAGCTTCAGTAAAGTTTTGTATTTCTTGCGGAATTTTATTGTTGTTTGACCGTTCACCAACTGCTAGTTGTAGGCATTTCCCATTAGATGGCGCTGTCGCTATTTCCTACATCGCGGTATCAACATTTTTCTGTCTTAGCATAAGTAGTCTCGATATGTAATGTTTTGTATTCTATTTGCTACTGCAATATACGCTTTATTGACTATATGCATAGTATTATTTTTGGGAACTGGTTCGTTCATGGTCCTTCGAGCCGGATTATACTGTGGCTAAGGATTGTGTCGACTAAGTATCCACGGAGTGCCGACGCAGTGACCGATTGTCGCTGAGGGTGCTGAGCTGCTGCTGCTGCTGCTGCTGCTGCTGTGCTGCTGCTGCTGCCTTGCTGGTGCTCATCGGATCCTGGATGCTGAAGAGGAACTTCAACGTGACGCAAAATCAACGGAAATTCGTGTGTGAGTGAGTGAAGTGCAACTGTGAGTACATTTGAATACCTATATTAACTTAGTGCGATTTCAAGGAATTTGGGACTTGTAAAATTTTAGAGATAATGCATGGACTTGTAAAATTTTAAAGTTTAGTTCAGGACTTAGAATAATTTCGTTAAAAGTGATACTACGGGGAACCTATGCCCGATTTTCTATAGAATTTGAACTGTTTCAAACACTTAGAAAATTTTGAGAAATTTTGGACTTGTATTTTTTTCTAAAACTTTATCTGAAATTGCAACTTATATTTTTGTGGAGACATTTCTATAGGAACAGCAACTTAGTATTTTTGTTAAGAGTGCAGCTCAAAGACATATTTTGGTTAAATTAACTTGTAAATAAAGCAAGATGGAAGCAAATATCAAGGTACAAGAAGATTTATATAGAAGAATAAACAAAGCCAGAATAAATTTTAAGAAGTCTCCGAAAGATCGACTTGCTTCAACAGCGTACGTCAACACTAAATTGGAAGCATTGCTTGAATTGTGGTCTCAATTTTCGTTAACGCATACGCAGATAGTACATGATTCCGATGAGGCAGAGTTGCAGGCTAGTACATATAGCACAAAGGATCTGTACGACGATTGCGAAGAGCTCTTTATTCAGTACAAATGTGAACTACAAGATGCTCTCGACAAGTTTAAGGCGAAAGAAGTAAGCAAACCTTGTCCTCAAACGACCACAACCAAGGAGTGCAGTATAAAACTTCCGAAGATCACAATACCGGCGTTTTCGGGCAAGTATGCAGAGTGGACGAGCTTCCGGGATTTATTTACATCATTGGTACACGAAAACCAGGCGCTAGATGAGGTACAAAAACTTCATTCAAGACTCCTTAAAATATGGGGTTAGTAAAGTAGATAAGTTATTTATTGGGAACTATGTTTTGTGTATTATTGAGAGAGAGTTGAATTTCCTATGATCCGTTTAAGATGGTGCTTTGTCGACTTGATTCCCGCTTCCCACAATCCTCCAAAGTTTGGAGAATGAGGAGGGATGAAGTGCCATCTTGTGCCGTTGTTAGCCAGTTGTTCGGCAATCTCAACTGCTATGCTTGCTTTTTCTTCAGCAAATAAGGACTTTAACTCGCGTGCAGCGCCCACAAAATTCGTCCCATTGTCACTCCATAAATCTGCACAGTGACCACGACGAGCGGTAAATCGCTTGAATGCAGCTATGAATCCTTGAGATGTCAAATCGCTGACAACTTCAAGGTGTATAGCGCGCGTCGCCATACACACAAATAAGCAGATGTAACCTTTGTAGGAGCGATTGCCTCGACCTTTTGAGACACGAACATTGATAGGTCCGGCATAATCCACGCCGCTGTTGAAGAAAGGACGAGAAGCAGTAGCCCTTGCTGATGGTAGCTGTCCCATAAGCTGATGTCTGATGCGAGCAGCATGACGAATACATTGCACGCATTTTCGAACGAAGGTTTTGACTAATTGCTTAGCCCCTACGATCCAGTACTTCGAACGCAAGTAGTTGAGCATCAACTGTGGGCCTCCATGCAGCGTTTTCTCATGGGCATTAACTATCATCAAATCTGTGAAGTGCGACTTCATTGGAAGGATGATTGGATGCTTCATATCTTGGCTGAGTTGCGCATGCTGTAACCTGCCACCGATTCTCAAGATCCCGTCGTCATCAACGAATGGATTCAATGTGGTAAGTACACTTTTTTTACTAATCTCCTTTTTGTTTTTCAGGTCTTCGATTTCTTCACCGTATTGTTCTCCTTGACAAATCTTGATACATATTTTCAAACTCTCTTGTATTTCATGTCTTTCTATCCATGTATTAACTTTTTCCTTTCTGGAAAGCTTCGCGAATCTTTTGCAGAGAACAACAACACGGATCAATTTTCTTAGTGAAGAACACCTTGAGAAAATCTCTTTGGCTGCGTTTGATTCTTCTTCATTGTTACAGCGATTCACCAAACAAATCTTTTTAGTATTTTCTTCTAAGTGTGTTTCTGTTGACTTGATCTTTTTGTAATCAATATTTTCTTCTTTCAGCCATGTAGGACCTTGTTTCCACAAAGGCTCTTCTTCCAGATTCTTTGTTCCCCGTGATGCGCAATCGGCAGGATTATCCTTTGAGGACACATGTGACCACTGTTGTGGCTCTAATGCTGTTATTATTTCCGATACGCGGTTCGCAACGAAAGTTTTCCACCGATTGGGTCTGCTATTGAGCCATGCAAGAACCACTGACGAGTCAGTCCATGCGTGGGTGTTTCTTTTCTCAAAACCCATGATTTCAGCTACTTCAACTAACAATCTAGTTAGAAGCACTGCCCCACAAAGCTCCAACCTTGGTATAGAGATTTGCTTGATAGGTGCAACTTTCGTCTTCGACGTGATCAACGTTACGAATATCTTCCCCCGACCATCTACGACGCGTAGATACACAACTGCAGCAAAAGCTTCATTTGACGCGTCAGAGAACCCGTGGAGCTCACGAAGTATATCGTCATCATTGGTGTTGATCCATCGTGGAACACTGAATTTGGTAAGTTGACTTAAATAGTTTCTGTAGCTTAGCCAATCTTTCAGCAATTGAGTTGGTAGTTCATCATCCCACTCAATTCCTGAAAGCCATAGCTTTTGTATGAATATTTTTGCCGTAATTATTACTGGTGCCAACCACCCTAGAGGGTCAAACAGGCATGCAATGTTGGATATTACTTTTCTTTTTGTTACAGGTACTGAAACAGGAGGCAGCTGCACTGCGTACTCGAACTCGTCGGATGTCCTATTCCAGGTAAGCCCCAAAATCTTCATGCATGCATCTGTTTTTATTTTTAAATTTCCTTCTTGTGGTTTGGGATCTTCGTTTATTTCCTGTAACAACTCTTCACTATTACTGCTCCATTTCTGCAGTTCAAAACCTCCACCTTTTAGTAATTCCGTCATTTGTTTATATATTTGTTTTCCTTCTTCCACAGATTTGCAGCCGGTCATCAGATCATCCATGTAGAATTCTTTTAAAACTCTTTCAGATGCCAGAGGATAATCTTTGCCGTCGTCATATGCTACTTGGTGTAGACTGCGGACAGCAAGGTAAGGTGCGGAGGCAGTTCCAAACGTAACTCGTAACATCCTTAGATGTTGAATCTCATCTTCTGGTTTCTCGCGCCATAGGAGACGCAGGAAATCAGTTTGCTGCGCATTCACCTTCACCTGCCTGTACATTTTGACAATGTCGGATACTAGACATATAGGATAGCGTCGCCATCGCATGATGATATGCCGTAAATCATCTTGAAGGGTTGGTCCTACTAGAAGATCATCGTTTAGAGAGACACCATTGGTTCCAGAAGACGATGCATTGAAGACAACGCGAAGTTTGGTGGTATCTTTATCCTCTCGAACTACCGCATGATGAGGTAGGTATACCGCATCTGGATTGTCTCTTTGGCTCTCAGGTACAATTTCTACATGATCGAGTTCTAGATATTCTGATATCACATCAGAATACTGTGCTTTGAGCATAGGATTCTTTTCTAACCTTTTTTCTTGCTGCTGTAGTCTCTTGGCAGCAATCATTCTGGAGTCTCCATATTTAGAACCTGGATCCTCATCGCGGAACGGTAAATTTACTACATACCGCCCCGACTCATCTCTCTTCGTAGTTGCTGCGAATATTTGTTCGCACTTCTGTTCTTCCTCTGTAAACTGTGTCTGAGAATCTACAACTTTAACGTCAGTTTCCATTTCCCAAAATTTCTTCAGAAGATCATTTTCAGGGTTGGACTGGACATAATTACAGAGTAGTATGTCAGATGCCAAGTCTTGGACCACTGTAGGACCAGACAGAATCCAACCCAGTTTGGTTTTTTGCGCGACTGGTGTACCGGGTGGACCCTTGATAATTCCATCTAACAAGATTTGACCATAAATGTCAGCTCCGAGGAGCACATCAATTTTATTTGGTGTACCAAATGACGGATCTGCTAACTCTATACCTGTCAACTCGGACCAGAGCTCGATTACAATTTTCCTTTCAGGAAGAACTGAAGTGAGCTTGTTTAACACAATAGCTTGAATGCACAAACTAACATTGGGATCATGAAGTGCCTGAATGTGGAGAGAAACCCTCGACTTCGAGGCTATAGAAGCATTTTGGTCACTTCCTAATCCCATAATGGAGCTTTTGTGTGGTATTTTCTTTAGACCGAGTAATTGGACAGCGGATTCCGTGATGAAAGAAGCCTGTGATCCTTGATCAACGAGACATCTGAGTGTTACCAGCGTACCCAACTTTGAATTAGCATTAACCAATGCTGTGGCTAGTAACACTTGCTGATTCATATTTGCTAAACACGCTGTAACATTGCTAGTAGTTTCTACTTGCGATGTTAATGATGATGTTGCTTGGGCAACACCCTGTTCACCTGAGCTGTTGGGCTCAGTTGAATTAGTAGTATTTTTGGGATGCAGGAGGGAATGATGTTTTTTTCTACATATTCTGCACCTAGAATTGAGGCGACAGGAGAAGACTGAGTGGCCTGTTCCTAAACAATTGAAACATAACCCGTTGGACTGTACGAATTTACGACGAGTGTCAGTATCTGTTTTTGCAAAATTTTTACAATTGCTCAATTTATGATCTTCCGTACAGTAACAACATGACATGGTTGCTACAACATGAACTTTCGGATTGGCGCATGGAGTGCTATTGACCTGATTAGGTTTCTGTGATACATTGTTTTTAAAAAATTTAGGATCTATGAATTCGAGAGCACGTGATCTAACTTCTAAAAAGTCCTTGAACTCATTGAGAGTGGGCAAAACGTTTGCGCTTTCACTGACTTTTAGCTCCCACTGTTTTCGAGACTCATTGTCTAACTTAAGACTAATTATATAAATAACAATGACATCCCATGTACTAACATCTATACCTAAATTATTTAATGCAGCAAGACATTCATTTGTGTTATCTAATAATTCTCTTAGTGCGCTCGCAGACTCAGTTGTGACATTTTTTTGGCTCATAAATTTTCTTAATATGCAGTTTGAGAGATATCTTTTATTGTCATATCTGTCTTCCAGTTGCTTCCAGCATAATTTGTAATTATCGTGAGTTATTGGCATGTGACGAAGAAGTTGTTCGGCTTCTCCCGTCAAGTGGCTTTTGAGGTAATGAAGTTTTTGTACCTCATCTAGCGCCTGGTTTTCGTGTACCAATGATGTAAATAAATCCCGGAAGCTCGTCCACTCTGCATACTTGCCCGAAAACGCCGGTATTGTGATCTTCGGAAGTTTTTTTTCTAGTGTTTTTTTCGATTGTATGATTTTATTGTGTAAAAAAGCATACATTCTAGTATAGTAAGATTTTTTTTTTTTTTTTTTTTTTTTTTTTTTTTTTTAGTTTGCAAACTACTCACGTTTGAAGAGATGACTACGGTGTTGTCTCAAATCGAGGCTTGCCTCAACTCAAGACCTATTTCGAAAATAAGTGACAATCCAGAGGATCCAACTCCATTGACACCAGGACACTTCCTTATTGGAGAACCTCTAGTCGTAGCACCTGATGTCAACTATGAAAGGTCAAATGTGAACAGTCTCAGGAGGTGGCAACTCACCCAAAGGATGGTCCAAGAGTTCTGGCGTCGATGGGCAAGAGAATATCTGACGCAGTTCTACCATCGGTATAAGTGGACCAACAAAACCCCCGAACCGACTGTGGGCGATGTTGTGTTAGTGGTAGAAGATGATATTCCTCCAGCTAGATGGTTGTATGGCATGGTAGTAGACAAACACCCGGGACTGGACGGACTTACAAGGGTTGTCAGTTTGAAATGTAAAGGTAATCTTATTAAACGACCAGTATCGAAATTGTGTTTTTTACCGGTATCTTCCGAGTAAAATCATGTAAAATAAGTTAGATGTTTAGTTGATGTACCGAAGGGTTCTGTACCTAACAGAAATAGTTAGTTTTAGTTTCGATTGTATGATTTTATTGTGTAAAAAAGCATACATTCTAGTATAGTAAGATATTTTTTTTTGTCAACCATCAATTGGTTTGTTATGTTTATTTTGTTATGTATATACTACTTTGTTCATGATATATTTTAGGACTAGCCTGTTTGTGTCACGGTGGTCGGAATAAATGAAATATTGATTATTTCCTTGGTGGTCGGTATGTTTGACCGTTCACCAACTGCTAGTTGTAGGCATTTCCCATTAGATGGCGCTGTCGCTATTTCCTACATCGCGGTATCAACATTTTTCTGTCTTAGCATAAGTAGTCTCGATATGTAATGTTTTGTATTCTATTTGCTACTGCAATATACGCTTTATTGACTATATGCATAGTATTATTTTTGGGAACTGGTTCGTTCAATTGTAGAAGCGTATACAGTGTCCCATAAAAGAACTACTAACTTTTTTGAGTCTGAACAATGGAAAAGAAAGCTTATGTTTATTTCTAGTTTGCACATTGTGGCGGCTATCAATCGTTTTAAAGCTACTGATATTTTTTCTCACATACATTTTGTTTTCATAGATATATTGACATGCAACAATTAGGATGTTGGTTTATTTGAAGAAATCTCTCAGAGACTCTCTATTACCTAGCTTATAAATAAATCGGATCGCTCTCTTCTGCAAAATGAAGATGGTTTCAATATCAGCAGCCCGTCACCATAGTAGAATGCCGTAGGGCATAATGCTATGGAAATAACTATAATATACAAGCCTAGCAGTTGCAACGTCAGTCAATTCCCTGATTCTTTTAACTGCATATGTGCTCATTTTACAATATGGGGACCCCACTGTAGTTTGGCATCAATAGTGATGCCGAGAAATACAGTTTCATCTACTAGTTTTGGTATGTCTTTCCCCAATACAATGTTACTTTCAACTTGCCTTACATTAAGTAAAGTGAATTTTATGCACTTTGTCTTTTTTTTTATTCAGAAGCAATTTATTGGCAGTAAACCAGTCTAGTACTCGCGAGAGAGCATTATTTGTTTCCTGTAAGTCATTTTATTGTCGCGACAACACAATTGAAAGCAAGCAAAGAGGTGAAATAATTGACATTTCACTTTTAGTACGCCACGTATTTTACTTGGTACCCGCGGGGAATGCGTATGCCCCCCCCCCCCCCCTCACGCTCGCTCTCGCCCTCGACGCGTCAGTAGGACAGTGCCGGACGCTATGACGTCATCAGAGCGAGGTGCCCAATGAAGGATTTATCTATCTACCAACGAAACTAAATACTACTGTATTTTTAAATATATGCTCTTTGGCCTTCCGAAGGATATAACTGCTGACCAAAATAGCCCATTTGATTGCCTACTAGGGTTTCTTCCCGGGAATTTTCGTCCCGGGAATTCCCGAGAATTTTGGACTTGCACGAGACGAGAATTAGAGATCGAGAGCTCGAACTCTCGATAAATTTCAAATATTAGTGATTTTTTTATTTTTTTTTTGTATAAAATCACGAAACACGATGGAACATTCTTGTATAAATATATTATATTTATTAAAATAACGACAGCGACACTGACATCCAAATTGCCGATGCGCAAGATGACAATCAGCAGGACCCCACAGATTCATTTGAACTACAACTCAAGATGGCTATAGACACAGCAGCATCTAGTTCTGGAAGAAATGTAAATCATGCAAGGGAGGTCTCAGAAACTGAATAAAAAAAGAGTTCCAACTTTTTGAAACTCCTGGAAAACGGACCCCTCATCTTGAAACCTTGTACAAGGCTTTATTAACAGTAAAGCCCTCATCTACGTAAAATGAACGAGTTTTTTCCTTAAGCGGAGTTTTAGTGTCAAAGATTAGAAATCGGCTTTCTGGTGAATCAATAAACGCTCTAGTATTCTTAAAATCTTATTTCATCAACCAAAAAAGAAAGAAGTAAGTATGAAGAATAGCAAGTAAAGAAAGACCGATATTATTTATATGTTTTAATTACTTTTAATTTTAACAGATTGATCTCTGTGTAGCTGTTATTCCACTTTAGGAAGAAGTGACTTACTTAGTAAGTAAACTAAACTAATTGACATAATACTAGTTGACATTTTGTTGATGATTTATATGTTTTAATTACTTTTAACCGATTGATCTCTGTATTGTTGTGATTCTTCTTCAGGAAGAAGTGACTTAGTAAGTAAACTTAACAAAATTGTTGACATTTGATATATTTTAATAGGTTGATCTCTGTGCTATCGTAATCCCAATTCAAGAAAAAGTATTTTAATAGACACTAATTACTAGTTGACATTTTGTTGATTTTTATATGTTTTAACTGATTGACCTCAATGTAATTAAAATTTCTCTTCAGAAAGAAGTGTTGTTATGATGTTAGTACCTAATTTACTGCTAACTAATAGTACATGCCTGCTAATAAATACCTATATATAATGATAACACGGCTTTTTTTATTTTTCTATAGGTTTCTTAAACTTTTACAAAATTCTCGAAATTTCGAGAATTCCTGGGAACAGCCGGTCACGAGCTCTCGATTCCCGGGAACTGAAAAAGCTCGAGAAATCAGAAACCCTATTGCCTACAAATAGTCTACGCTGCTTGTATCTTGCGACAAGCTCACTGTAAATGATTTATAGTGTAGTCAAATAGAGTCATCAGTACCATCGTTATCTGAATGATTAATAGCAGTATCAATCTCTTTTCACTCCTCCATCTGTCGAACAATCTTTTAACATAAGCTTCTAACGGATGTCCCAGGTTCAGATATGGTTGCATAGACGCATATATTCCATTTAAACGAACTTAGCCAAGCGCTACAAGCTCGACCGATTTGACTCGTCTAGAAAATATTGGTTTGGATAAGCTATACAAATAGCGACTACTGTTGATAAGTTAGTATGTCAAAACAAATGTGTTAAACGTTACAACAATGACTCGGTGTTGTTCCTCTTGCAACCGAGTGAAGGAAGCGTGGAAGTAAGCAGTCCAAACAACTGCTTGTTGTAACAAATGTAATTAGCTGGCGAGACCTAGATTGCCGCATCGCTAAATGTAAACCGACTCACGTGTGCCTCCACTTAATAAAACAAAACAGTTTATGAACAATACTCTATCCCAGCTACAGCTTATAACTATCGATGGATATGTGATAGAAAATTTAAACAAACAGTAATGAGAGATTACTAGGAACTCCGCAAAAGACACGAACACTCTTTCGACTTTTCCGCAGTGTTTTACGCCATTCGGGAATGATTAAAATGGTGTGGAGAGCCGCTGAGCTTGCATAGATTAATCTCAAAAGTGGCAGCGAGAGAGTGGATTGTAAACTAGAGTAGACGTAGCAAGCAAGAGAGTAAAATCTGAAGAAATACAAGAAACGCACAACGTACGAACTCTCTCGAAAGGCTTTTCAGGGGTGAACATTTTGTACGCTTACTATTCTTTGAGAAAACGCATTTTCCGAACAAATCGCCTTGATTTTACCGATCAAGATGAGTTCTCCAAAAACCGGTCAAGTGCGAGTCGGACTGGCACACGAATAATTCCGTAGAAAGACAATAAATAATACAAAAAAACATCAGTCACGATTAAACACATAAGTCACGTGTATATGGAGACACTTTAATTATCAGGGTTCCGTACCCGAAGGGTGGCAAACGGAACTTATTACTAAGCCTCCGCTGTCCGTCTGTCTGTCACCGGGCTCTACCAGATCAACCGAAATAGGTATAGAGCTGAAATTTTCATAGATTTTATTTCTATTGCCACTTTAACAAAAAATAACGAAACATACCAGTTTTTAAGAATTAAAAGAAGTGCACATACAATAAATTATTGTTATGGCAATTTTCTTAGTAAGCCATTATGATTCATTTGTTTATCGGTGAAAACAGGACTCTCCCGATCTTATCGGAAAAGATCTTTAATTGCAAGTATTGAGTTTTGTGCTTAGTTATTTATACGATATATACAATATACGATTAATAATTGCTCATACGAATTATAATCAATAGTATTAAGTTTTTTATCATATTTAATTTTATTTCTGTAAATAGCTTACTCAATTTCTATCCACTTACGGTTTCAATGAGCAAAGAGTTTCGTTAACCTCGGTACATAGTTCAAGACATATATACTACATACACGAAACTCTTTTTCAATGTTTCTATGTAGGGGCCTTGAATGTAGTCCTACCTAGTATTTAATATTTTATTATTACAAATTAAAAAGGTATACGCGTACAAGACTGTCGTTTTACGTTAATCCGCATACAATGGTACATGGTTCTACCCTTCGGGTGCGGGTCCGACGTCCTACTCGCACTTGACCGGGTTTATTAAAACGCTTTTCATTATGTGTGGTTATTCTAAATAAAAATAAAGCCCTCTGTAAAAAAACTGTTCCTTAATAGGGTACCGTTTGGCACCCTTGGGGTACGGAACCCTAAAAATACATTTGCTGTACATGTCAAGTCCAATGGTTTACTGATCGAAAGCGGGGCATTCGGTAGAATTTGACATCCGGTTTAAATGTTTATCAGAGCAATAACTTAGCGGATACGACATCGAAAAGGCATTTGTTTGTTTGAAGAGGATGCATTCGCAAACAATCTTTTGACCATATAACGATAATAAAAACAGGCCAAGTGCGTGCCGGACTTAGCATTTTTAGGGTTCCGTAATTAATTTTGAATATAAGACAAAAACATAGATTGAGAAGGTACTCACTTCACATACATTTGCTGTACATGTCAAGTCCAATTGTTTACTGATCGGATGCGGGGCATTCGGAAGAATTTGACATCCGGTTTAAATGTTTATCAGAGCAATAACTTAGCGGATACGACATCGAAAAGGCATTTGTTTGTTTGAAGAGGATGCATTCGCAAACAATCCGTTGACCATATAACGATAATAAAAACAGGCCAAGTGCGTGCCGGACTTAGCATTTTTAGGGTTCCGTAATTAATTTTGAATATAAGACAAAAACATAGATTGAGAAGGTACTCACTTCACATACATACACCTAGCCAAAATATCACTATCATTCTTCACCAACAAATAATTATTTTGTTTTTCATAGTGTTTGTATGAATGACAAAGACGGAAAATAAGACAAAAAACCGGAAATATAGGTTTTTAATAAATGTGATCTTAAAAACTGCTTGTTTTATTTTGTTCCAACCAATTTTGTTGAAAGTGTTTATTGAGATACACAACATTTTTTTTTTTTAGATTTTTCACTCTCATACTTTAAAAGTTAGACACAATTTTTTCCACTTTGGAAGGGTCTGTCTCTTTAACGATTTACTTTGAAGAAAAATGGCTTCAGGAACCTCAACGTCATTTTCAAAGACCTATCAATAGACACTCCACACGTAAAGGTTTGATGAATAAAATATATTTTGGTTTCAGTTCCATGAAAATATTTTTTTATTTTTTCAAATTTTGTATCAAAATCGTAAAGCGGTCCACAGAATACAACTACATACCAAGTTTTAACTGTGTAGTCCTGAAAGAATAAAGTTGCTAAGATACGGACAGACGTTCAGACAGACTTGACGAAACTATAACCCCAAAAATTGTAAACACCCCATTTTTTCGAATCCATTTACTCCACTATAAAGTCCTCTACAGATTTGATTTTTGGGTTAAGGTTTATTGAGTATTTAGTTAAGATTCTCAAAGAAGGAAAACGCGATGGTAAATTTTCTCGATAGAAATTAATTTCGAAAAGACCTCTAAATTGTTTAATTTTTTCCTGTAATTCTGAAATCTTAACTTATTTCATTGCGGAATTGCATTCAAAATGTGAATATGATGTATTAATAAACTCTTCTTGAAAATCTTTTGGAAAAAATAGCATAGTTTATTTTTAAACACATTTTATGTGGTTTGGCGCTACGTTATGTCATTTTTCCCCGATTCCGTACCTCTCACACTGCGGGTCTTTCCGCCTGGAGTAACGGGACCTTTTCACGGACGAGGTATGCCCTTAAAACCCTTCCACCCGTTTGAGCCACGGACCGACACAAAGACGGGAGACACCTTTCTTATCTCGTGGGGGTTAAATAAAATAACTTCCTTGGTGGGGCTTATGGGTAATCTGGCACTTTTCTTGGTAAACAGACAAATATAAAATATGTCATACTGATCGACATTGTGTGCAAAAAGGCTTGTCAATATCACGATGTTGTGGACAGGGAAATTAATAAAAGTATTGTTTTGAAAATATGACCAACATTTGACCTCAATATTTGCCTCGTTATTATATACTTATACTATATTATATATACGTTATTCTGCAGTTTTCAATACTCAGTCGTCACCCTAATCCAGCAAGGGCAGTCTCAGCTCGACAGATTTCATTCATTCATATTCTTTATTGCACAGATAATATAAAGATACAGACAGTTACAAGAATTGTTTTAAGCAAGGGCAAGCTTATCTCTAAAAAGAAATTTCTTTCAGCAAACCTAGGCAAGGCAGGACAGGACAGGAGTTTATGATACAGACCTAGTTCGCAATAAAACTCTATACATACGTACGAAAATTACTTTCAAAATATAAATAAAGTATAACAAATAAAACAAAAATATATACTTCTACTATATAAAATACAATAGATAGTATGCACATATATAAACTATAATATATCATACACATACCTACATAGATATGGTACCTTTTAGGGAAGAGAAAGGAAATGCATTTTCGATCTTTTCTTCAAAGTGAAAATTGAGGGACTATCCCTAATAGTGCAGGGAAGTACGTTCCACAGTCGGATTGCCCTTAACCTAAACGAGTGTTCGTAAGCGGCAGTGTTATGCCGAAGAGTTGAAAGGAGAGACACCGTGTAGGATCTCCGATTGCTATCCATGGGGAAAAGCAACTCAAAACGTTCGCGTAGATATGTGGGGTAACGGGGATTTCGCAAAATATTGAAAAGATGGGAGAGAATATGCATGTCACGGCGAAGACGGATCGGGAGCCACCCCAGCTCCTTGCGACACTGGGAGACACGGTCATACTTGCACAACCCGTAGACAAACCGAATCCCGAGGTTTTGAAGTCGTTCAAATTTGTTCAGTTGTATTCTATTGAAGGTAGAAGAAGGGACTGAGCTGAGCAAGCCTGCGGAACTCCATCTGAGCCAGTCTTGTGTCTCGAAGGTACACCAGACCAGGATCAGGACGACAGCGATGCACTTCAGTGAGAGATGACTGATTTATTGTCACAAATTGTCATTGACACCTGACCGGCGGCGTGGACGTCCAGCGGCAGTTTAAAATCAATAAATTGTAAATTATCATGTCATTGAAAATGTATCAAATAATAAATAAAAATAAAAAACATATTATATAAATATAAATGATACATTCATGGAAGACAGATATTCAAACACATACTCATTGTAATAATGGTGTCATAGTTTTGATAAGAAGGGTTAGTCATTTCGTTTCAGAAAACTGTATAGGCTCTTCTCGGTAAGCTATCCTTTCAACCTTAGTTTAAAGATGGGCATACTCGGTGCACCAATGGTAGCTGCAGGTAACTTGTTGAAGTAGACCACCGGACCCATAATATGGATCGTCTTGCTTCTTTTAGCAAGCTTGTGCATAATTGTTGGCAGCTTTATGGAGCTGCGTGTCTCCATTTATACCATTCTCCAAGTCGTTTGTATTGGTATATATTCTCACGCAGGGAGTCGAGTCCTATTCCCGGACGAAACCAGGATTTGCCTGGATGGTAGCTACCGTCGACGGAGAGTCTATAGGAGACCGGGACAGCGATTCGCCCAATGCTGTTTTGTTGAACCACTGGCATAAGGGGGTGGTCCTATATGGCGGGGATTGGTATTGAAGCAAAAACGAAGCTGAAATTCATACTTGGTGGAGGAGGTAACCGCAGAAAGATACATCAACGACATTCTTCTGGGCCATGCGCTCCCCTACACCGGATTTATTGGCGAAGAGTTCCTGCAAGATAATGCAGCGACTAGACAGTATCAGGATGAAGTCGAGATTCCTACACTAGACTGGCCAGCCATCAGGCCTGACTTGAATCCGATTGAACATATCAGCGACGAGCTGAAAAGGCGGGTACGAGGGAGATGTCCAGATCCCGCGTCGATGGAAGGCCTGAAAACTGCTTTATTCGAAAAGTGGCAGGAAATTCCACAGGACTCCCTCCGGTCAAACACATAACCCACCTTTTCGCTTCGCTGTATTCGGGTAAAAATTATTCATTTGTGCAATAATTATTTCCTTATCCAAGTTAATAATTTTCTAAATTAAGGTAGCAAATTAAATAAGTTTCAAATCTTTTTTAAATCCACAATCCATGGTTAATTACACGGAAGTTGTGGGGATTTGTTTTGAGCCGCACGCTATGAAGTGATTCCAGTTTATTTCTCGCGAGTGTTTACATAATAATTCATAAATAGTATCTGAATTGACTCATGATTGACTATTCCTTAGTGCAAAAATAGCCATAAGCGATTCCATTACACTACATATAATGCTTTCCCATCAATCATAGTATCCGTCCAATGAATAGACATGGGAAGATTGAGGATCTTACCAACTATGTACTCAACTCTACGATAATAATTCTCCTTACTTAAACTGCCTGTGCATATTGTGACATTTGTAACAAAACAAACAAAAGCCACGCGTGACTGCTTACTACACTAATGTTTCACCACTGAAACACTAGTAGGACTAAGGGTATCCTATTGTTTTGCCTAGGTTCCACTTACATCATCATTAGTTGTTACTTGAATAAATTCATCACTTGAGGAGACACGTTCAACTACTTTGTCCTTCGTACCTCTCTTCCAAGAGGGTTTCACAAATATTCTCTTGAACATATTGGGCAAACACGTATCACTATTTCATGACGCACTGCTGAAAACAACTAAGGAGCTCAAACAAACATGTATATTAAATCCCATCGTAAAGGCGAAGATATCAAGTTACAATTGAAAATCTTTAACAGGACGTCACACTGTAGTATGCGTGGACAGTCACGCTGACCGCAAATGAGTTAGTTCAACTAATCATGAGAAGTGAGCAAAATCGAGCGGGTACCTTCACTAGTAATATTTGTTCAGGCAAAAACGTTTTACGTGAACTTATTTACACAGCATGGAGTTAAACGGTAACAACTTTGTGGAACAACCTATGTTTACTGATCGGTAGTGAGTATTGTCCTCCACTTCTAATCGTTATCTTTGGTCGGTTCGGTTACTCATTAGGAAAGAGTTATAGAGTGATTAATACCCGGCCACTCCTTGGAGTCACGGTTTTTAGGGCGAGACGAGAGTCTGAACGAAGATTTTTATGGCTGGCAAATGCATCGGTTTATGAGACCAATTTCAGGTAATTTAAAACCGGTTAGTGGTGTATAAACGGCAATATTATGATCATACATAAATCTCCAATTGATTTTCGTGTTATGGACGCGGGTAATTATACAACTTGTAGTTTAATGACTTTTCTGATTCATAGAAACGATTATTGATGTTAAATGAACTCCAGAAATGACTCAGGGTTAGCTAAAAGTGCATTGAGAAACAACACAGAATAATAGTAGTAGATATAGTATGCTCGGAGCGTTAGCATTTGGGTCTGGGGCTCATAAATAATATATCTGTCTATCTCGCATCTCAAATGCCACCGGGCCGGGTATAGTTGTAAAAGTACACAGTGTATGAAATAGCGGTGTGAAAAATATCAGGTGGAAGATAACAAAATTATTTCAGTTTTATTCAAATGTAGATTATGACAGCTTCTACCGTAGCGTGCCTGAATTAATTTATTTTTTGTATTTTCTCCGGAAGGCTAAATCGAGGCATGTTTTGAAAATACAGCAACACGGTGCAATGGAGGATGGCGATGCTTGCATACAATATACCTACAAAACATTGAATCCAAGTCAGTGCAATGTTGCTGTTAGATATTGAATAGAGTGCCTAGAAAATGATTTAAGATCTATGTCTGTCTTGCTGTTGGGAGATCTTTGTCTCATATTCCTATTAATACAAATAATAGCATGACAAAGAGAATAGAGATTAATCGACAGCAAGGTTGATACTAATTAGAACTTGAAAGATTTTTCGCAAACTCACTGTTGAGTAGAGTTGCTAGATTGGGTCGATGACGGTTCATTAACCCCGACTTTCTCTCTTAGATAAAAGTAAGATAGCTGATAGCACAATTTACCTTAATAAGCAGATATAACAAATTCCAGGCCCAAATATGTTACCCTAATGAAAACTAATTTAATTGTTTAGACCTAAACTTTAAAAATTTTCCGTACATTCCGTGGTGTAACGAATTTAACTGAGTACTGGTATAACAGTTATTTTCAGATTATTATGCCTCTTTCAATTAATACGCGGATGCTGTTAACATCATTAGAAAATAACATCATAATAGCACAGTGTATTATTAGTCTATGGTAATAGGTATAATTTTAAGATATTTTAGTTTATAATGTTGATAATAGCAGCTAGGGTAATGAGCTTAAAATACCATTTATCAGCAGTGGAAAATATGCTGTACAGGCAAATAAGGCGATCCTTTTGATGTTGATTAATTGTCTTACCAATGCAAACTATTGTATGTAGCAAGCAGCTGGGTACCCTTTAGAAAGCGAATCGAGCCCGATATCCACCCTCATATGGATGCTAGTATTTACGTTCGACTTAAAGCCCTACCAAAATCAAGCACCGTTTTAGATGACTGCCATCTTTGAACAAGAGTCTATGAATCATACGTGAAAGCGTCAATATGTTTAAGGCCTCGCTAAAGTAAGCCGACTTACATTACAATTACATGAAGTAACGAGTACCAGAATCAATGTTCATGGTCCATAGCAGGCAGCTAATAACATCACATACATATTGCAAGAACAAGAAAGGCCAAGGTACGAAAATGGTATGGATTTCATCTTTTCTTTTTGAGATAATTCACACAAGTTATTATTTTCGCTCTACATGGGGCTCTTTTCCATAAAGTTCGTTATATTTCTAAGAAAAGCCATATGGTAGTTCAGTGCATAAGCTGGTATTCTGTAGCTGCAATTTCACATGTAGGTGTTTTGGTCCCATCTACATTTGCGTAGGAAGAACCAGATTGGAATCATGCGTTCGCAGCCCGACAAAGGATCTGCGCTTACATTAAACCAGAAGGCCTTGTTACTTCCACAACTAGCATTTGCTTGGCGAAAAACATCTTGGAATCAACTAGTTACCCTCCATCAACGTTCCACCCGACAGCAAAAACATAAATGCTTACTTTAATAAATTTCCAGTGGGTGCCACTCCGATAGTACAGCAGCTTTCTATACATAGTATAGAAGTGGCGGGCGCTGCACTCTTTGCTTGCTGGGTGCTGCATTATTCATGCTGCGACGACTCGATGCGACGACAGCCGAGTCATGTGCCTCTACTCTACCGACTAGGCTCATAATAACCAGTAATGTAAGCTAATGAATCTTGACAGCGACCGTTTTAGTGCAAAACATGCAAGAGGCTCATGGATTAGTTTACGTCAACCATGACACGGACAAATTGGGGTTAAACTGATTAATTAACAGTGAGAACTTGCAACGGGATGGAAAATTAAGTAAAGTGATGACTCCATTACAGTAAGATATGTAGATACAATTCCGACTATCTTATCAATGCTGTATCGTAAACTAATCAATTTAATAGAGTGAAGATGTAAAATGTAAGTGCTCTCGCTGGGAAATTACCCAGCACGGAAGATGATAATTTAGAGAACCGTTATTATCGATGAGGAAAACTAAAAACACTAGTGAATATATGCAACACAACGAGAAAACGAAATTAAGTCCTCGGTGAAGCAGTGCCTATAATCATAAAGTTAAGTTGGTGCTAAAAGATAATTTGCACTGCTTCAATGAGCAAGTAAGGATGGACCACAGGCAGAAGTTCAACGAACATCAAACGAGTTGCAAATCCCACTGACGAGGTTTAACGACTGACGAGATGTTAGTTGCGTTTAACGTTTCTGCTCCTACATAAGGTACATAGAAAACGAGCGTAGGAGGAAGAAAGTAAAGTAAGTACCTATTGACAAATGGAGATCTCTAAATTTTTGAAGAGCTTTGAGAAATCAACCAATAAAATGAAAGGCGGAAAAATAACAATCATCCGCACCTCTATTTAAAGACTGAAAAACTGCAGAACAATAGGAAACTCTTATCTTCATTCCCACGATTAAAAAGATGTCGCAAGCCTGCAATTGAAGTACCTAATAGATAAAACGACCGCAACTGAGACACTTCTATAGATAGACTAGGCGCCTCGCAGTTATTTATTGTAGTCCTATACTCAACACACTAGCGCAGGAGTCAACGACCGAGTCATTCACTTTGGATTAGGAAATGGATACTTTGATTCTGTCTGCACGACGACGCTCCGACGACATAGTTTGAATCCCTTGTGAGATATGTCAATGATGCAATAGAACAGTAGCGCAGAGAGCCACTTGGAACTAGTCCATATGTGTATTCGAGCCTCTATTAGAGGCGTACTCACATGAAAGTAGGCAGGCATCGCTATCCAAATAGCAGCACGGAAAAATTACTCAACGGTCAGTTGCCACATAAAAAGTTTTAGCGTTTTTAGTTTATATAAATCCCGGGAATGGTGCGGTCCGTTTTGTAATTACCTCGTTCTTTTTCCGCAGTGACAGGTTTCTCCACAGGTCCCGTGGACTGTTCCACCCGGGTTTGGGCTTCTCTGCAGCAGCGTCGCCGACGCTACTGGTACACCGCGACAGTTTAGTCAAATGTGCAGAACCGTTAGCCACAGCCCGATTTGCCATTCTTACTAAAAAGTACAATCCAGGTATACGCGGATGGCGTGCAAACAAAGGCCGCTCTAATTGCAATTCACAAACTCAAAAAGCCCTTCCCACAAGCACTAGGTAACCGTTATTATAATATACGATATAAAATCCGATCATATTTTATCAAACAACACAATTTTGTTTGTCAACCATACTCTTAGTTCAAAATTCACTATTTTTCTTTTCACACTAGCAACTGCATAACCACTTGCACCAAATTTGATCGCAGCTATACTATAATGGAGACAATAGTATTGTGAAACACATTCGCGTCGTCGTCGCCCGTCAAGTTTTGAGGTTAAGTTACCGGCGATACCGGCTGTGTGCCGTGCCGGCCGCCCGGCTGTGGCGGGCGGCGGGCGGCGGGACCATAAAAAAGTTAAGGGGCTGCTCGCGACGGTCTCTCGACATAAATGTCGTGGTGCATTTATTTAAATTTGACATTGATGGTGTTGGTGGAGTTTGTATAAAATTCTCTACTGAGTAACAATCAGGACATAGGTTTCAATTTATCATAAAATATTACTGGGTCAGTATTCCAAAAAAAGGGCTTACTCCTTTGTTTCGAATATTGCCTCAGTATTCCGACCTACCGACCTAAAAGTGGTTTTAAGAGAAATTAAGAAACGAATGATAAAAATATATGTATGATCAGATCACGCAAATGGATTAACTAAAGCCCAATAATCACGGAAGACCATGGCCTTAACTCAGGTACAAGTTAATTATAACTATATCTACGTATACAGTTAAAGGATCGGAGGCCCACCAGCAACACAAAGGCCTGGCAAATGGAAAGAAATATAGTCCAACAATGGTTAAGATGAAATTGAATCTTAACATTGCTGCGCTTAAGTCCAGATCGGGATAAAGCTCGGGTGCAGTTATTTTTTGTGTACCAAACTTTACAAAACAAGTAGAGAACGTGCCCCGACCGCTTTGCTTTTCGTGAATTTTAAACTTTAATGTGTTTCGCTCCAAATTGTGCGTGTGTTTCCAATTCCATGTGGAATTCAAGTGTAAAAAACGTCATGAAACTAAATATGATAAATATATCAGATATACTTAATACATAATTTACAATGTATAGTATATTAACGAAGCAGCTGTGTACAATTTGTTATCTTGAATGTACGTCTATTCTAATGAACATGAACGATGCCTTCGGCGTATCTGTCCTGTTTCTCAATGCACTGCGATAACTAACGACTGATAACGAGAATTCCTTGAAAACAAACAGTCTTGCTGCGCAAACACAAATACGATACAGATAAAAAATGCACCAAATGGAGACCAATACCAATCTTCTTAACAAGCACAAGACGAAAAGAAAAAAATCCCTGACAGTACACACGCAATTTGCTGGGGTGCATTGTCATTACCGGCCTAAACAAATATGGTGCCCTTTAATTTAGGACAATTGACCGTGACAATGATCGCTGATGCTGGGTCAAGGGTCGGAACCTTATAACATCATGGTTGACCAACCTCTTTAATAACGCCATTGTATTCATATCAGTTCCCAGAATTTCAGGTCAGGGCGCGACCGTGAAAACAGTTAATGTCTGTTTAGTGAAGTCCCCACATGCGAACAGAATAGCTGCCGCTGTAGGTTATTTTTAACCCTCCAGACATGGGTCAGTCACCCGCACACCCCTCCCGCACCCCAGTCCAGGCCTATCAGCCAAAGAACTGCGTGGGAATATGGTGGGATGCAAGCCATCTGCTTTAGGACTAAGCAGACGACAAAAAGAACACGAACCAATGCAGGCATATGGATGCTGGTCACGACAACCCCACGTCGTGATTCAGAGCATGGAACAAAAACCCCTCGTCTTAGATTTACCAAATCCGTATCATACAATTTCAAAGCAATTGGGGGGTCTGATGATGCGTGATGGCCGCAAAAGAGCATCAGAAAAATGTGTACATCAGAGAAAACCGCTTTGTTGTGCTACACTTTTTATGTACCTATAGAATGAAGAACGTGACTGGAGGGTGCTTCTGAACTTTAACATTGACACTTGATGCTACCTGCTCAGCTCAAGCCCTTTTACTCAACAATAACATCATTTTGAAAATTTTAATCGGTGGAATAACTCCAAAAAAAGGTGGAAAAATTTAAACAATTACGGAAACGTAACGTAAGGAAACACGTTACGTTTCCGTAATTGTTTAAATTTTTCACGATGTTTAGGTTTTGTTGAATCAAATCAAATCAAAATAAATCAGTAGAAGCAGATAAATAAAGCGAGTGTGTATTTTCTAGAGATGAATAAGATGCTCTCAATGAGAAATTGTATCACGGAGGCAGATTACTCATTGGAGCGTAAAAAGAGAAATAGGTAAGTGTAGTATGTTACCCATTCATCAAGCTGAAAGATAATACATAATTATGGTAATAGTGCAGTAAAATAATGAGTATTATTTTTTATCATAGAAATTGTCGAACGCCCACCTTGTATTACGCATTTCTCGTTTTGACCCTTGCCATTGATCGTTTTGATATCTTATTTAGATTAAAACCGTGTTTTATGGCCATCATTGCACAAAGACATAAGTGCACAAAATAACGAACAGGAGGGTTGCACAAAATAACGAACGGTTGGTACTTTAGTTCAAAAAGAGGTATACCTACACTTCCCTTTTTTGGGGTGAGTAAGTACGATTAGGGGAAACCAACCGAGGGTGCCAAGACGTACCTACGAGGGGACTCACCGTTGCTGTATCTGTGAGGGTGACGGTAGCACTAGTTAACGTTCCATTGGGAACAGTGGGAAGATTTGGTCCAAGAAGTGCGTTCACACCCTGATTATTAGAGTTGTGCTCAATGATACGCTGGCGGAGAGCGAGGCGCTCCAGACTGGCCAGCCGGTGCGAACCGCCTGTGCCTTCCCGTTCCCGCTCCCGAAGACTCCCCGTGCTGCCAGCACTGAAGGAGCCACTGTACTTCGGCAGCGTCGGCGGCGGAACCGGCCTGGCGGCCGCCCCGCGACCCAGCAGCGAGCCGCTCGAGGTGTAAGCATAGCTGCTGGGAGTCCCGAGAGTTGCGGTCCGCGGTGCCGCACCGATCCCGTTCAAACTCCCATTGGTACCGTTCACGGCTCCACCGTTCACTGTGGTCGCGCTGCCGTTCATGTCTTTAATGCGTCATACGAGCCGCGTAAATACACCGTCTGAGTCACGTCACTAGTGCACCACAACACGTTACGAGAACACGAGGGTCTAGCCGTGAGAGGGCGAGTGCGTGGCGTTCGAGCCGAGTGCCTGTCGGAGGCGGTTTGACAGCTCGAGCTGCAGACAGAGGCGCGCGGGCCGCGGGCGGAGCCCCTCGCCGCGACGTCGTCACCGCCGCCGCCGCCGCCGCCGACCCCAGCACAACAAATCTGAGCGATACTCTCGCACCGCCTCCAGTGTAGAGGGTTGAAAATGCACTGGTGACTGTCGTCAAGGTCAAGAGTATTTTCAGAGTCGAGACAGCGTTTTCATGTGATGCTTTACTATCACAACATTTGTATATACCCGATATCAGGATCAATTTCTCATTTTACTCTGGTGTAAATTCTAATGTTATGGAACTTTACGAGTGACACGTGGACGACCGTAACCGATACGAATAGTAAAACAATTCCATGGATATAAGAGCTCTCCTTTGTACTTATATTTTTCATTTTACAGTCTATAATTTGTTTTTATGCTATAAAGTATAAAGAAGAATATAAATTATATCAGACATTAAATGACAAGTTGAAGTATGGGTTTCTTTGGCGTTCGAGTAAAGATTGTTACTCGCCATAACATTAAGTTGCACAGCTCTAATATCGTGATACGTGATGAATTGACATGATTAGATAATAGTTATTCAATGGCGACAGGAAGCTTTGCTCTTCGGTTCATCGGCCTGACCCTACATCAGTCCATCCAGCGGAAGTACTTTTAAGGTGTCCAGCCAAGTCAAGAAGCATACGTCTACATAAAGGCCCTTCCACTGTTACTCTTATATCTTGCAATTCGATAACCACGATGGCATTATTTTGTTTGGGGTTGTGTTACAAGTGTCCGACGAATGGCCACGTTGCGGTTGCATAGCGCATGCGCGACGAGTTCACAACCCTCTATTGAGGTGGGTCTTACAAACCCCTCGGTGCATCGCATTTATCGTACGAACGCCCGTGGAATGCTAATTTGTAGAAAAGTATTTACCAGGCATTGTCTTATCTATTCCATTTGTTATATTCTTTGGTAATGGTATCACGAATCGATATTCAACTTTCTGTTCACTTGAAATAACACACAGGATGGAAACCTAATTTCTCGCAAACGTGACTCTTCTGAACATTAAGTTACATGACATTTTTTGTTCGGTTCATGGTCCTCTATCGATGTATGTAACTTTCAGTATGCGCCACCATCGTGTAGAAAAAAAAATAAAGGTGGAGTTTTTCTCCCTCAATTTGGTTCGAAGTCCTAATATCCATAATTTATGAGATAATGATATGATATGATTGTAAATGATATATCAAAAGACAGAAATAGCCTAGCATGTTTTAAAAGGGTTTGTACAATAAAACCTCTTGTTTTTTTTGTTAAAAAGTTAAAAGCAGAGGAAATTTTCTACCATTTCAAAAGTATGTAAAAACCAAATCATAAGTCACTGACGCCTAGAATATTTTTTTTTAGATTACATTTACATTAAACAGTAGTTGATTATAAATGATTAAACATAAATAGTAAAATTCTGTTTTTTTTTTTCAAAAACAATAAAAAAAAATAAAAAAATCAAATCATTTATTGAATAAAAAGGTACATTTGTTTACATATTACATTTTTACAAAGCGTAATATGTTAGATACATAATGTGATCATATCAGTAGTTAATGCTTTCATTGCAATGCTAGTTTAAT
The DNA here is from genome assembly GCA_949825045.1 of Argyresthia goedartella. Classification (NCBI taxonomy): domain Eukaryota; kingdom Metazoa; phylum Arthropoda; class Insecta; order Lepidoptera; family Argyresthiidae; genus Argyresthia; species Argyresthia goedartella. Next base: position 24,099,454 of record OX463810.1, read on the forward strand.
AGCCTGTGTTAATTATAAGCACGCTCTTGCCTTCTGAGCGGGGAGTGGGTGAGTATATAACTAAGGTTAGAGTAGTTGAATGTGATAAGTAGTAAGTATTTCAAACTAAGGCTATATTTGCTACGTTTCGCAGAATTTTAAATATATTATTTTTTTTTTTATAATAATACCTTGGACACCATTTACACACATTGATCTAGCCCCAAACTAGGATTCCCTGTATCTTGGGTACTAGACAACGATACACATACTTATATAGATAAATATTAATACTTAAATAGATAAACAACCAATTAATTTATAAATTATAGCTGTGTTTCACGCTTTCTTCTCACACAGGAGGTGCATGTTCGATTCCTGTCCATGTGCCATACAGAGGTTCTAACGGTGATGGAAAACATCGTGAGGAAACCTTTATTACTCCATAGCTGCGGCGATCGGCTAGCTCCCTGTCACGCAAAATGGAGTAATAATAACTGGCTCAAAGTGGCCACAATTGTGCCTCTGCCACCCCGTATGGGAAAAGGCGTGACGTTATGTTATAAATTAATTTACCAAGTCTGTTGGTGAGGTTATCGATGTGGCATTTGAACTTTAGGTGTTTGTCTGTGATGGATGACAACAAGATATTTGATGGATTCTGCAGAAGAGATTACCGGACATTGGCATGTTTGTTGATCGGTTCAGGCGTGGGCACGAAGAGTTATTGCTAAATTAGGTACAGTGACCGAAGAAACAAAAAAATATACAAATTTTGTTTTGTTGCATTGAGTGAAGGGCGTTAGATAGAAGCCAGTTTTGTATAGTATTAAAACCACAAAGAGCAGTAAAATTTAAAGCTGTATCATCGGCGTATGAGGTTATTGAGCCATATGGTATAATGAGGTTGCAGAGGTCGTTTATGTACACTAGAAATAGGGTCGCCAAATAAACCTAGAACGCTACCTTGTAGTACCCCACATAAATTATGTCGTGTTCTTCGCTAAGGTGATGCCCAATTTTAACTACCTGTGAGTGTCCCGTGAGTTAAGTACGAAATAGATTAAGTTGGGCGTCTCTTACTCCTATAGAATATAGTTTCAATAAGAGAATGTAGATAGGAAATATGTCAAAGGCTTTTGTTAGGTCTTAAATATGAAGAACTTTTTTATTATTATTTAGGCTTTGAACAATATTGTGAATGAATGAATGAATGAATGGTGCTTCTCCAGCCAGGGTTCTAAACCTGTTCCGGTCTTTCGGCCGGCATACCAGAGGGCACGAGTTTTGTGGGGGGGCGGAATGACTTGCTCGATAGGAGAGGAAGGAGCGTGAATTCAATCGACCGACTCTTCAGCCTGAAGCCAATATAGGATATGTGGAATGGGGAGGATACAGGATTTGGAGAGCAGCTGTTGATTTCTTCGAGTTCATGTTTTCCTTCTATTTTCAGGTATTGTTATAGGTTCAGTTTCCTGTCCTGTCGTGTTCGTTTGGGTTATCCGGTAAGGTCTCCGTTTCGCTTTCGTTGTCTGTTTCTGGAATATGGTATATATGGCTCGATGCCTTTCTGACTTCGTCCCTGTTGTGTGCTGATTCTGTCCAGTAACTGTGTTCTTTACCGTAATATTTGATGTCATGCTTAAGGGAATCTTTCCAGGTGTATATGGGTCGGCCAACTTTCTTCTTACTTGCTTCGTATTTCAATGCAGCGTGGAGTAGGTATTTTTGTGGGCGTCGTAGAATTTGTGTATAGTAACACATCCGATGGTTTTTGATTTGTTTGGTTATTTTTTGCCCTGTAGTAAGTCGTGAATTTTGTGGTGTCTTGGATAGCTTCTGGCGTTCTCAAACATGTCTCTGAGGATCAGGCGTTCATATTTTCTTAGTCTAGAACGGTTTGCTTTGGTGAGAGCTGCCGCTTTAAGTCCGTATGTTATACACGGTGCAATAACCATTTTGTAAATCAGGCGTACTATTTTCCAGTCCATGTTGGATTTCTTTATAAAATGCATTAGGGCCTTGGAATTGCCTATGGCTTGCCGGCATCTCATCTTTATTGTTTCTCTCCTACTATGTCCTGCCGTAATATATGTGCCGAGATATTTTATTTCGTCTACGGGTCGTATTGGAACTCCGTCCAATACGATCACTTGTGGGCGCTGGGTGTTTATGGGGTCTCTTATAAGAATTTTTCGTAAGAATTCTTATAAGAAAATTTTGTCTTTGTTTCGTTAGTATCGAGACGTACTGTTTTTAATAATGCTTTCAAGTGTGTGACGATTTGGTCAAGGTGTTGTAAATCTTGACAAACGATGATGAGGTCATCCGCGAAGGAGAGAATAAGTGGTAAGACTATTTCTTCATCTTGGTCCAGTTTTATGTTGGGAATTTCTTTTTCCAGTGTTTTGAGGACATCATCCATTAATATTGTAAATAGTCTTGGTGACAGTGGACAGCCTTGTTTTACTCCTTTTCCTTTGTTGATCAAATTACTTTGCTGTCCGAACCATTTGATGCAGGTCCGTTCATACATGCAGGCTTTTATTATCCTATTGGTTAAAATCTTATTGGTCCTTGAAAGGAGAATATCCTTGAGCACGTTTAGGTCTATAGTATCAAATGCTTTGGCGATATTTAGCGCCAGTACATATATTCTGTTACCCGCGCGCCATTCTTCGTCTAATACCCTGCGTAGTGTGAAGATGTGGTCATCGGTGGATCTATTGCGGAGAAATGCTGCTTGGTAGTTCCCGAGTTCTTTTTCTATCTCGTCTAGTTTGATGAGCAGGTATGTCGCGTATATGCGATATCCTGTATTACACATTGTTATACGGCGATAGTCATTGGTGTCTTAAGGGTTTCTGATTTTGGGGATAGGTACTTGGACCGTTTCATTCCAGGACTCCGGTATTATATTTTCTGTCCATGCTCTGTGCATTGTTTTGGTAATAACCTTTAACAGTTTTGGCGGCATTCGTTTGTACAGTTTCGGGACTACCTGATCTGTACCCGGCGCTGTTCCGTTGCGCATGCGGCTGATTATCGTTTTTATGTCGGTTATTGTTGGACCATTTTCTAGATAGTCACGGTTTAATGAAGTTTCGTTAGGGATAATCATAATTTTAGGGCCTTCTGATTTCCTTAATTCCTGTTTCCAGCGTGACATTGGGATAAATCGTTGTTTTTTCCACCGTCTCGATTGAAGCTGGTGTCATCTGTAATAGTGGTACACGATTTGTTTGTTTGGGTGTTTTTTCCCAGGCCTTCAAAAAATGCTCTGCATTCTCGTTTTTCTTCATTATCAATAATTTCCTCAAGACGTCGTCGGCATTCGACGTCTTTTAAGGAATTTGGCCTTTTGTAAATTTGCCAGAGCAATTCGGTGTTCCCGCGATCTAGCGGGTTTTACGGAAAGTGTTTTTTGGGCTACTGACTTCATAACCCCTGTAATAGATCCCACGGAATGTCGGGCTTATATTCGTCGTCATTTTCTATAAATATGTAGTTGTTCGCCGTAAGTTCTTCCATAATCCCGTTATGGTATTTTACTTTTGTGTCATTCATTTCATCTCGTGCTAGGGCGGTGTACGAACACTGTTTATAGTTGAACTTTAAAGCTGTTATCGCTTTGTACTTAGTTTGGGTTGTACTCTTTGGTGATTCCATTTGCGTGTCGCCAGTTCTTGGAAGCAGGTTTAGTGGGTCTATTTCACCCCAGATTATCTTGTGGTCGGAAATATGCAGGTAGCTCCATTGTCCTTTGATGAAATTAAATGTGTGTGGCGCATTATTCGAGATAATTATATGGTCTAGTTGTGATTTTGTTTTCCCGTTAGACCATGTGGCCCGACATGACTTGCGAGCCCAGGTGGTTTCTACTTTTAAGTTTTCGCGGGAACAAATATCCATTAGCATTTCTCCGATGATATTTGATGATTTGTGTAGGAGGTTTGTTCCTATAATTCCCTTTTTCCTGTATTCCTTTGTATCGCCTAGTCCGATGTGCGCGTTAAAGTCACCTAGCATTAATATTTTTGCAATGTTTGGTTTCTTTTGAATAATCTTTATAAGTTGCGAAAACGCTGCGGTTGCTCTCGTGGAAGAGCTGGGGATATGTGCGTTTATTACATATAGTGTATTAGTGGCCGATGTTATTGTTGCTGCCATGGTTTCCAGGTCGCGATTTATATTGTGGACCGATAAGTTCAGGTACCTTCTAATTAGTATAGCTAAGCCACAGTGTGCGATGCTGGTTGTGCCTGATAGATACCAGAGATAGTGTTTTGACACGTATGTCCCCGATGTCATGTTTGTTTCCTGTATACAGGCTATATGTATGTTTCTGTTTGTCAATTCAGCATCAATGTTGATTCTTTTAGGTATTTGGGCGCATCCTCTAACGTTCCAAGTAGCAATGATTAATTTTCCTTGCAATGCGCATACACTCGCATGTGGGTTGTTGCATTAAGTATCGGGGAAGGTATGTTGTTATCAGTTTGGCTGTCGGTTGCTAGATTCGTGGGTAAATTTTGTGATTCAATCAAGTATACGCTGTCGTAGTGGTTTCCTGTGAAGTTGAGGTTGATAGATCCCACTGCATCCGAGGGATTCTTTGGCCTGTATGTGAGCGATGGTGTATTTTGCTGGTGGATTGTTACGTTAATTAGAAAGTATTCGGCGGCTGCTATTATAATCTCCTCTCCAGCCCAAGTGCCGTAATTGCGCAGATTTTTAATGTAGTCATTGAGGGTTTCTTCAGGCTCGGCGATTGCAAACTTTATGTTCTGTTCATCGCAGTTTTCTTCTACATATTTAACTAGGTCCTTACGAATGTGGATGTGGTGGAGAGTTAATTGATATAGGTGATTAATTTGGTCAGCAATTGCGTGGAATAGGCAGTTACCATCTCTCGGCATTGATAAGGCTTTCATCTTTTTGGAATGTTGTTGAAAGAAAGAACTTAGAGCTAATTTGATTAATTTGAACTACCTACGTACCTATTGTTAATGGTAGGGGTTGTGACTGTCAAAGTTTGTGCGTATCTTTGCGCACTTATTCTCGGTATTTTCTAAGAGAATGGGAGGCTGGGCCTGGAAGCTATAAAATAGGCGTGAGAGAGACCCGCTTAGGATAAAGAGTCTTTGATTTTATTTTTGTTATTGTTCGTCAGCTGCCTTTCGTTAATTGCCTGTTTTCTGCAAGATGGTAAAATGATCCTTTCATGATGTGCAAGTGTTGGCTTTTACTCGCTATTTCTCAGAATATGCAGTAGGCTTGCATTATTGTTTATTTTATTTTATTTTTGTAACAGGTCCAGATGGGCTGGTTGGACCGGATGGTGGCAAATAGTTTAGTTTTGTTTTATTGTGCTTGGGTAGGTTCCTGCCTAGTTTTGTATTTTCGTATACCTATCACCTACCTATTTGTACGGGACTATGCCTATGGAATAGTTTAGAGTTGGCGTAGTAATTTGGAGCGAGAGTGGTATCTGTTTATGAAATGGTAACCAGCATTACGAAGGATGTTACCTGCCAGATATAAAGTTAGTTTTTCTGTTTTATCTGAGATAGGGCTATCTTAATCGGAGCAATCTCGCCAGGTTGTTGCTCAGTTGGTGAGACTCTCTGCACTGATATCACCTACTTCAATTCACTTCATTAGTGCGTAATAGTGAGGTCCGTGACACGGGTCGAGGTTCAGTCCCTGTACATGGCCCTATTGTTTATTGCTCGTTAGAATTCGTTTTTCCTTAGCTCGTTGTCCAGAGAAGGGGCTTGTTGCACAAAAAATACGTATTTGCTTCGCCGTTTTGTAGCTGTGTTAGTTTGAGGAATGTTTTTGTCGTAATTTATCTCTTTTGTTTAACTTTTTCTGTCCGGTATTGTTTGGGTTTTAGTGTCCTTATTCACGTGCCTGCAGGAAGTGCATGAAAGGGCCTGCCTCTTGGCGTGGGATAACACCACGACCCGTTGCGCAACTCTAGTTTCTATTGACTTAGTATTTATGATGATGTATCAAGCACCACGTATGTCTGTGATGAAATGAAATAAGTCTGTTTCCCAGGTTGTTGCTGTTGAGAGAGCTTAATTTTATGGGTTAGAGTACTTGTGTGTCCGGAGAAAGCAATTCATTGATAAGGTTAGGTTATTGCTGAGGAGATATCCCAGTGTCATGAGTAGTCATGACACACCTAATGTGCTGGATAGGGTCGGTTAATACTCCAGGATAACGGCGCGTCGTTAGGGAGTACTGTTATGTATTGCGTGAGACGTAAACTCGGGGTCTCTTCTAGTAGATTCGTATGTGTGCACCTATTGTACACGTATTGTCACAGCAGCGTGGCGTAGCCTATTATCTGATAGGGCGCAGCTCAGAACCTATCTAATTCACACTTTTCGCACTCTACTTTCACACTTGTAGCTATATTAGACACTCCCATATCATCTCGCTGATACAAAATCTCCGAAACGCGAGAAACCAGAGACAGAACAAAGGCGCGCGCCGGGTTGTAAACTATTGTTTGTTTAAATGCGTTTGCAAAATGTCGGAGGTCTATAGACACGTCCGTTCGGTCCGGCAACACAAACGCCACTCTATTTAGGCTTTGAACAATATTGTGGGTTAATTTTAGCACAGCGTCTGTGGTAGATTTGTTTTTGCGGAAACCGAATTGTTGATGGGATAAGATTTCTTTATTTTCTAGGTATGTCAGTAACCGGTTATTTATAATACGTTCAAATCTCTTTGAAGCGATGTGAGAACAGCATTTGGCTGATAGCGGCCGGTGCTATATCCGTACATAGCAGAGGTCCTATATCCACTCTTGAAGCCATAAGGCTTTGAAGCCTTTTTAAAGGCATTTGGAAAAATATGTCTTAGAATAGGAGCTAGAGTATTAAGTATATCTTTTCAAAATTGATGTCGATATTTCATCCCAGCCGATTACAGCAAATGGTTTAAGTGATTTTATAAAACTTGAAACTCCACTTGGATCGGTTTCTCGAAAGCGAAGGAAGAAGACATAGATGATGGAGAATATAATGGATATTCATAAGTTGTTGAAGGGAAAGGTTGTTTGATATTTTCAGCCAGCTCTTTGCCTATATTCACGAATAACCTATTTACTTCATTACATGTTAGCTTAGTTAGTTCTAAGGTGAATTAACAGATTTTGCACAGTCTGTAAGTCTTTTCATGGTATCCGACAATATTTTAATGTTTTTGCTTGCCTTTTGTATCTCCATAGTATCAAATTGTATTTTCGTCTTCTTTAATATTTTAGTACAGAATATTCTATATCTGATATACGTAAAACATCGATTAAAACGAAATGGTAAGACTTCTGCTAACACAAGTTCAGGCTGAATGGTTCTAAATCTCTACTATCTTCGTTTTAATACTTTGCATCGATCTACTAAACACGCTGTATAGGTAAAACTTCTTTTGTAAATTCATTTTGTAGAAGTCCTCAACTCAGAGACAAGAGGCGCCATCTACATGTTCACTAATATTACTTAAAACGTCGAGTGGGTAAGAGGCACTCGTATCGTACAAAGTATGCATTGTTAATAGGCAACAGATGGCGTTATTTTCGTCGCTGTTAGACAAAAACTTGACAATAACTTTAAAAATCAATATCACTGAATTTTTAAACATTGAATAGTAGAGGATCGAATGTATCCTATTTAAAATGGCTATGTTTAGAGAGGCACCTACCAATAATATTCTAAGGTATGTTGGTGGTCCAAATAGTTTATAGAACATAAGTACATAGGTCATGTGTATGTAAATAAACATTTTCAACTGTATTCAAATGAAACACAAGAACACCATTAGCATTCTACGTTGCTTTCACAAATACGACATTAAACTGAAAAATGTCGCTGTCAAATAAAAACTCCAACATGACGGGCAGTGAACGTGTTAAATTACTAATTATGAATAGCAAGCGTTAAGGTTACAACAAAAACAATTGACAATGGCGATTATCTTCAACAGCTTTCAACAGAACCTCATTTGTTCTTGTTATCACACGAAGTGGGTTTCTAACGAAGTGAGAGTATAGCACGCATACCTATGTACTTACTCGCCAAATAGAGAGAAACTAGTAAAGGTACCTTTGATCCTTCCGCCGTACGTACCATAAGTAGGTATCTTAAATAAATAAACAATAAAACACAGAATGTGAGAAAAACAGGGTGTATTTAACGCGCTTTTATTTAAAACTACGTGACTTATAAGTGCACTTGGCTTTATTTCTTCCAAACGGGACCCTATTACTAAGCCTCCGCTGTTCGTCTGTCTGTCTGTCTATCTGTCCGTCACCGGGCTCTATTTGAACAGAATGTGTTTTTTTTTGTTGCCGCTACATCAACAAATAAATGAACCACGAGATTTAAAAAACATAAACATTTACATACAGGCACATACAGGCACATACATTGCTTCTGCAGCCTTATGGCGTAAGTAGTCTGAGCTATGAACTTCATATAGACTTTTACGTTTGACACCTTGCACCAGCTTCATCTGTGAAATTGGTATCACGCAAGTAGTATCATAATGGAGGCCAAACCCAAGCTCATTGAATGAAGCCTAGAAGCCGATATACCGGTGATACCCCGCAATCGATGAAAATGTATGAGCATGAGATGAACCATAGACACACGCTATGAACTTCAGAGTGTTACGTCATAAGGCTGCTGGTCCCAAACTAGGATACCCTGTGGCGTGGGAACCAGAAACAGTGACGTCACACACAAACAAACAAACAATAGTACATTACTGTCGCGGTCTGTAATGACTGCGTTGCTGGTCGCACTGTTGGTGGCCGAAAGCGCAGCACAGCGCAGCTCAAGGCCTACACAGCGCGATCAGCATAGCAGCCTTTGATGGACAAGCTGGAATAAAAGCCGAGACCGAAGGTCGAGGCTTTTACAGCCCGGACATCAAAAGCTGCAATGGTGACCAAGCTTATAGGCCGAGAGCGTAGCTAAGCTAAGCTCGAGGCTTTCATAGTGTGGCCAGCAGTGCAGTCATTGCGGACCAAGGCTTGTATAGTACTTTACTCAAATAATGCGAGTAATTAAATAAAAGCAGCTTATTATAAAATTAAGAGTGGCAAGAAGATCTCCCGCTCTTTTTTTTTTGTCACACATAACCAAATTCTGAATAAAGCCTTTCTGCGCTACCTTTTTTAGTGGCAAGAAAATCTCCCGCTGTCTTTTTTTTTGTCACACATAACCAAATTGTAATAAAGCCTTTCTGCACTACCTTTTTTTTACCATTTCTGAAACAAAGCTCGACAATCATGGATTTTCACAGGAAATTGCCGGTCGCTAAAACATGACAGTAATGGATTTTCATAGGAAATTGCCGGCACCTTTCCTGGCTCCTCCAAGTAGCGCGGCAATGTCGACTTTGCTCAAAGAACTTTGTCAAAGTAATGTCAAAATAATTTTTTTGTCAAAATAATGTCATTACTTGCTCTGTTTGAGTAAAAATATTTATTTCACCCAAAAGTACGGAAATACAGTGCAATAACATATTCAGAGGTACAAAGAACTATCGGACTGTCCTTAGACAGGGCAGAAATATTAGTTCGCTTGTGGTTCCCGCACTAGGCACAGCCTGTATCGCGAGATCCTCTTCTCTCTATATTGTGTGGTGGAACATGAGACGGCAGCGGGTTTAAAACATGTAGGTTCTATATGTATTTAGTTTAGGCGAATGATAAAACAGTCGCTATTCAAAAGCAGATATTTTTGTAGAGGTGGTGATATTGGCAAAATAACACATATCAACATCCAAGACATGTTTTTTTTTCTGTATTCCTAGCCGGGGATCGAACCCGGGACCTCTCGCGTGGTAGGAAGAGCCACAACAGCGCCACAGAGGTCGTATGAAAAGTAAAAGGGATCCCCCACACAAGAGACGTGTTTCCCTGCCCCTGCTAATTACTAAATCATCGTCATTTAAAAATAATCGATAATTTCGCGTCATCAATGGTTTCGGTGGCGCAATTAGTTTGATGTCTGATCCGCTATCTGTAGGGTGCTAGGTTCGAAGCCTAGTTCGCACATTAACGTTTTCGATTGATCTGTAGGGTGCTAGGTTTTCGATTGATTTATATTTTTAGTACTAAGTATTTTGTATTTTGTTCTTTTACGATGGTTCGTGTGCGAGTCTGGCCCGCACTTGACCAATTGTTAGTTCCATTTTACAACTCATAAAAGGGTTATTTATTTGTTACTTCTTAGTATTTGTGAGTGCTCTGATTAAAAAACCTAATCTAGGACCAGAGTTCTTGTCAAGGCGAATCAAACGAGCCCAAACTCAATGGGGTCGCGCCGTTTTATTTGAGAGTTCCCATAGCCTTCTACCGGTTCCATCATCAGATCAGTTGCATGTCATGTATAATTTTAGCTCAATCAGTAGCCGGGAAGTGGGTCAGAGAGCATCGACCATTTTAGTATGGAGCCTGGCATAACTACTGTCGAACATCTTGAAAAAGTCAGAAAGTCGTCGACACTCATGAAACTGGTGTCAATCGATAGTAAACAGCATTACAAACATAAATTATTGATTGTCAAATTCCCGTAAGTTGTATACTTTCGGAGATATTTGGAGATACAATATGTTTTAGTAGAGCCAATTTAAGCCTCTACTTTTAGATATTAATGCTATATTCTTGTGAAAAACATGTAGGTGTGAAAATGTTTTTTAGCATTAAATACACCTTTGTTAGCTGACCATTTGATCAATGATGTCAAAAATAAGTAACATTGGAAACCGGATACTGAATGTAGGTAATTATTTGAATTTAAAGAAAATCCTATACAAGCAAAAGTAAAAACAAATAAAAAATATATCCAGACGGTTTTACTTACATAAATATTTATATATTAGTATTGATGTTCATTATTTGAAGGTCACTGTGATACCCTTCCCTGCTCAGTGTTTATGTTTAGTAAATAACCAGCTCGAATGGACACAAAAAATCGTGGGACATTATTGTTCAAGTGTTGTGGGTGATAGATAGAACCCTTGGATGCTGCTCCCATGTCATGAGCGTGAATGGTTTATGGGATGGGCCCGTTATCAAGGGACACTTCCTCTGCTCCCAGCAGCATTGTTAGATACAATTATTATCAGGCATGACGTGCAAAATGAAGGCCATGGGGTGTAGATTGGGACTTGTAACTTCTTTCATTTATCTCATAATCATCACAGTTCTGCAGGAAAATTTATATAGATAGATACCATGATTGTGAAGCTTAGATGTCTATAGATAGAAACCATGATTGCCAAGCTTAATAAGATCAATTAAAAAAATAACAGTTATTTACATCTGATTAAAAATATACAAATCAATGTATACCCACTCAATTTATATGAAGTGTGGTGAATAATATCTTTTATATTGTATTGTATAAACGACCTCTGTGGCGCAACGGTTGCAGCTCTGCCTACCATGCGAGAGATCCCGAGTTCGATCCCCGGCTAGGGCTAAAGAAAAAAAACCCAGGTCTTGGATGTTTATATGTGTGAGACGTCGCTTTTCTGGTTCCCACGAAACATAGTATCCTAGTGTGGGGCCAGAAGCAATGTTTACGTAGCTGTATGTAAATGTTTATGTTTATATTGTATAACTAAACTAGAACTTGGGACAGATTTTTTGTTTTTAATTAAGTTTTCCTTAGGCTGTCACAGCACAGTGTTAGTTCTTAGTAGGTAGGTATATTGTAAAAAATAACATAACAAAAAATAACTCTACCCTATAGAAAGCGATAAAAAAGCGAAGTCAACTAGGAAAATATCACACTTTCACAGCATAATGAAATAAAAATAGTCTGGAGTTGCAAGTTGAACTATTAAAAAAAAATAGCAATATCTCTGTAAGCAAACATTTTTTGGCAAGTTGACAATCAATAACTTGTGTTTGTAATGCCGTTTACCGTCAATTGGCACCAGATCCTTGAGTAGCGGCAAATTTCTCAATTTTTCAAGATGGCGACCAGTAGGTATGCCAATAAGGTTACATGCTCGATTATAGACACCGGGACAGGTAAAACTAAATTAATATAAGCTTATAAAATATTAAAAAGAATTATTGTTATCCATCACTAATGGAAATATTGTCAGAGAGGGGCGATGAGCTAGATCCCTATCAAGCAAAATGTATATTGGCTGAACAGTGCTTCTGCAACCCCAAACTTCGAAGGTGGAAACACCATTGTACATAATACATAAAGCTTGCAAGACCGATTTCCTGCTGTTGGAGATAACGTAAATAAATAGTATGCTGAACCGCACAAGTTGAAAGATCTTATAAAGATGAGTTCTCGCCAGAAATAAAACCGTAAACAAATATAAAACGTGTACATATAATGAAGTTTACTGGAAATATTCAGAAAAATATGCTCCGAGAAACTGAAGCTGTTGCAAATGTAGCATTTGTAGCGTGGCGCAATGTTTCTCGTGTTTGCTTTGAAACACGCTGCCAAAACCAAGATATAGGACAATATGTAGGCTCTGTAGAGTATCAAATATAGGACAATATGTAGGCTCTGTAGAGTATCAAATATAGGACAATATGTAGGCTCTGTAGAGTATCAAATAGCACAGAGTAGCATAGCACAAACATTCTGAACTGCATTCGGTAAAACGAAACATAACATGTGTGACGGCGAGCGTGCAATCCGCTCCCAACCTGATTAATTCATTCGTTGTACTCGACTGGACAAGACGGTTTGAGGTATCTACAGATACATCACCTATTCATAATTATTTATGTATGAGAACAGTTGAGTTTTTTTTTTACTCATACCGGCCCGAGCACATCAATAGTATGTACGCTAGATCGCCATGACATGAGTTAATTACTCGGAATAGTTTCTAGCTATTATTGGAAAGCATTAGGTAGGTAATGAGCTGATAAATAAGCAAACAAAGATAAAGGTATTTAGTTTTGTGATGGGTGAACGACAAGTGGCCACATTTACTTACGTAATATCAGTTACGTACCTGAGGAAAACCAAAAGTTTAATCGTAGCCTGACTAAAGCCAAGAATGCCTTATAATTATGTATGTACCGCATGGTTAGTTAACGACCAGCGGTTCTCTAATTAACCCAGACAAGTAAACGAAAACGAAATAACCCAAGCATGTGTGACGAGTGACGGCATTCTGAGCGAGTCATTAGCCATTATCGAAATATAAATGGTCCGGTAGTGAACCTAATTCCGTATGTCGAAGACGTGATTTATCACTGGCTCCTATTAGTTTACAATAGCGGGCGTGCTGGTAAACCAAAACAGGCGCGTGCGCAGGAACCATTGTTTCTAAAACAAACCTTTCGTGGTAGCGAAAATGTGTCAGAAATAGAGACTGACACATTAATGGCTGGACTCGCTTCGCTACAACCGATTTAAAGTGGACTTGCCTGGATAATCAATTCGTCAATATGTTTGCGTCATATACCTACTTGGAAGGTGAATATTGCTGAAATGAAACAGGTAGACAGAAAATTTGCCAAGGATTGACGTTGGAACGAAATAACACGTTCTGGAGGATTTTGTTTTCATATTGAAATAGAAACATCCAGCAGGAAGTTTATTATTTTAGTTCGGGTGTGCAAGTTATCGTTATTTGAAAAATAAATAAAGATAATTATAGGTGTAGAGTTCATCGCACTTCTCTTCTAGGTAATTAAGTATGCCTACATACAGAATAGGAGTTGGAGCACATACAATACCTAAAATCAATCTATTTTCCGCCTGTGTATTTCGACATTTAGTTTCGCTGGCAAAACTTGCTCGTATGAGTACACTGGTAATAGTTACGTCAAATTTAGCAATAGTATTCAGTAATCACAATGGGAATTACGACACAGACAAATGAATACGTCCCACAAGTGCAGCGCGAATGATGTACCGATGTAATCTCAAGATGCAATAATGGAATGATGATACTGCAGAGGAAGGTACGCGGGTGTGATGGATGGAGTTTGAATAGTTATTACTTAATGATGATGCCCACGCTCTTACAGGCTAGCTTATAGTAATTAGCAGCATACTTGAATAATAATATGCCATCAGTAAAAGCAAGAGTAAGTTCTCTGGAACAAACTCCTCAGCGCCATCAGAGACAGTCCGTCAATTAACATTTTTAAAAGTCGTTTGAAAGAACACTATCTTGCTCTTCTATACTAAGTATTAATATGTATTAGAGATAAGCTGGCCTTTGTGCATATTTATTTTCCTTTATCTTTTTTGTATTAACTGTTTTTGTGCAATAAAGTATATTCAGTACGATTTTGAACAAGCACACGAAGATTTTAGAAGTAATGACCGAGCTTTCGTAGGGAAATCTCGTCAATTATACGTCGCGCCACACGTTATGAGCGGCGGCCTTGTTTGCGCAGTAGTCACTTTTCAATACCTGTACATATGCGCAGTAATTCCCGCCAACGTCGCCCAGCGCTCTTAATTCGTGGCGCGAGGTATACCAAACGTACGAAAGGCACATCATAACAGAAAGTGGTATTCCGCATCGTTTGGAAAACAATACAACAAAATAATGTGAAATCATCTACCTACCGTACTACATTGTCTTTAGTTCTCTAATGGACTAAGCTTGTCGAACATATTCATAGTTTATTGTTTGTGGTCAGTGTTGGCACCGTGCGAGGGGAAAGCAATTAAAGCAATTCAATTGTACATTATGTATGTCAGGCATGATATCATATCACAAGACCATGGCTCACAGTAAAATCAAATATAGATAACTGTATTATACAAGGCGTTATTTTTAGTCCGTATACCACACGAGCTGTTCTCCGCTCAATGTGTAGGGAGGGACCCGCACATAGCAGGGAGGTCTGACTCCTGGGCATGGGTAATTGCCATTTTTTTCCCCTCCAAAAAAAACATACCAAAGTGGCAGTGGTCAATGTAGAAAAGAGGCAAAAAATTACATTTTCAAAATATATTTAAATATCTGCAGAATAAAGAATTTTGGATTTGATTTGATTTTGATTTATATCATCATAGTCTCGTGGATAAGGGCTAAGTGCTGAAAATTACTAATAATAGTTTTTTTTTATTCAGTCGTTTTGCCTGATATTTCGAATGCGCTGATAAAGAATGATGGGCAAAAATATATTAAACTTGGTAGCCCCCTCCATAATAAACGGTAAAGTGCGAGTCGGACTCGCGCACCAAGGGTTCCATACGCACTTGTAGAGAGCATTATGCGTATCATGTATATGGGCATCTAAATACATGCCCATATACATGAGCATGTATGTTATGCTCATGTATATGGAAAAAGTGCGTCCATCACAGTCCACCCACACAGAATCCAGTCTTGGAAATTATTTCTGCTTTTTATCTGACTTTTAAACGGGGTTACGAAAAAAAGCAACTAAACCAGAAATATGAACTAACAAATCTGCAAACTGAGAATATGTAGGAAACAAAACCGAAGTATTAGAACCTCAAAAAACCTTCTCAATTCAGGCAAAATTTTAGAAAATTTGCATAGTCAGTGGCACCAAATAAAAGAGTGCTAAGCGTATTTCAAAATCAACAAAAAAAATGGCCAGTTACACTGACATAAAGTTCGCAACCTCTTTGGGCCTTGAACCAAAAGGAGGTTTCATATTATACTTTAACAAGAGTTTCAACGATGTGATCGATGTGTAACAGAAATGCGTACATAGTGATATTTTTAACCTGCTGACGCAGATAACCTGAGAAGGAACTTTTTGACAGAAGTCACCTAGAGTACTGAAGATTCTATTGTGGGCATTTGCGGGGCAACAACATAAAATTTGCCTTAATTGTTATGTCATTATTTTTTCTTTTCCGGCGAGCAGGCAAGCGAAAGGGTTAAAAGGAAGGAGAAGTTTTTGTATAGGTATTATGTATACATTGTGGCATGGAGTCCCACAAAGGGTAAGGCAGAGGCCCATACTGCCCACGTTTAGCCAGTTATTCGATAGGAACTCCATTTCGCGTGACATGGGGCTAGCCCATCGCCGCCATTTTGGGGAAAATCTAGAATTGCGGCCAGCGATGAAACCGGTGTAAATAGATAGAATAAATTATTTATTACAAACAAAAGTATGTATGCTGTATAATATGTATGTGCAACTGAGTATAAGTATAAGTTTTGTGAAGACCGTAGGTATTAACTTTCATAATGTATTTTTTCGCAATTTGAACTCAGATTTCTCGCAAAATACAGCTGCCTGGTGGATTTTTAGCTTAAACATGAGCATTTATGCAGGGTGTAAAAGAAAGGTATAATCATAATTTAGGGGGTTGTTAGGGAAATCATTCTGAACAATTTTCACTATGAAACCGATTTGTGAGAACTTTATTTTTCACTTTTCGATACAAATCAGCTGATCGCTCGGCCGAAAATGTATAGAGAAGTAAAAAATAAAGTTGCTCTGATCAAATTGGTTCCATGGTGGAAGTTGTTCGGAATGATGTCCCTAACAACCCCCTAAATTATGATTATACCTTTCTTTTTACATGAATACACCTTATACAGGCACATACCTTGCTTCTGGCCCCACACTAGGTTAGTCTGTGTCGATGTCGTGGGAACTAGAAACAGTGACATGACACACGTAAACATCCAAGACCGGGATTTTATTCTGCTTCCTCCCCAGCCAATTAAAAATGAAACCATCATCAGACTGCACATTAATGATAGGCTGTTTACTTACGTAAAGGCTGAATGATTAAATATCTGTGCCTAAATCACGTGACCAAAAAAAACTTGCTTGCTCCGAGAGAGGTGTTTTGTTTGGATTCGATCTCATTTA
This sequence comes from Argyresthia goedartella, assembly GCA_949825045.1. Classification (NCBI taxonomy): domain Eukaryota; kingdom Metazoa; phylum Arthropoda; class Insecta; order Lepidoptera; family Argyresthiidae; genus Argyresthia; species Argyresthia goedartella. The sequence goes on from OX463810.1 coordinate 24,116,273, forward strand.
TTTATTTGAAGCGGCCATTTGCATTAACTGGGACGCGAAGCTGTTTTGGATTATATCTGGAAAAGCCTATGCCCAACAAAATTAAATAGATATGAACTGAGTTGATGATGATGATGATTGTTATGATGATGCTAAGGTACCTTAACGGGACGTACAATTTTCTGGTCGTAAACTATGAGAAGCCTAAAAACGCGTATGTGAAGTCGTGCCTACGGACAGCTAGTATAAATTAAGTACGTATTAATAAGTAATTGTGCAGTTACATACATAGCAAGACCCCTTTTCCCACAAGATGTGGCAGAGGCAAAGGTACGTGGTCAGCACCGGGATTCGAACCTGTATCTCCAGTGTGACAGTTGAAGGTGTTATCACTAGACGCTTCGATTTCCTTGTGAGAATTAAGCAAATTCAGCAAAATTGTGACATACTCCGCGGTATTTTTTGATCGCTATGACCTATATGTTTGATTTTTTCATTACTTCAAGAGACCACGGACCTAAGCAATTTTTACTCCCCAGGAAGCTACCTAATGCTTAATTTCGTTAACATGGATGATATATTTCATTTTTATTTACAACCCAAACTACTGCATCATTTGAAGTTATTAACTAACTGGATAAATACGATGACGATGCGTTTTGTATTCATATAAAATAGTCGTAAAAATAATTAAAAACTGTAATTTTATTATTATAACATTTGTTATGTTTGTGAGGGTACGTTTTAAAACAAACATCTATTTGTAAAATGTCGTCACAGTAAAAAAAGTTTATATTTAATGAGACCTTTGCAACTCTTTGTTATTGGACATGGGCATCAGAACGCACCGCTTCCTGTCTATCCAGGAACGATATCCTTAGACCTGAACTTATAAAATAAATATATAGGTTGGGTTAAAAAAAATATTGGGGCGCAAATTTCCTTTACCTATCCTAAGAACGTTATCCAGGAACGTTATACGAAATAGGAATAGCGTGATATAGCGTGATTAGGAACTTAAAAAATAATAGAAGCTTGGGTTAAAAAATGTTAAAAAAGCGCAAATTTCCTTAACCCCCACCCTAAGAATCTTCCCAGATAAAACAATGTACGAGAAAATACGAGGGCACACCAGACGCTTAATTCGTTTTTTTTTTTGCAAAAGCTCACCTGTTCAGTACTTCCAGTCATCGGCCTGTATCGATTCATCACCGGTCTGTTCCTCGATCTGTTCAGAGGCGACTCCGACACAGACGTCATACTGATGCAAATCACTGGTTTACAACGAACCGAGCCTATCGGCACACAATTAACTAACTGTAATAGTCTATCAGTCCACAAGTAATGCTCTTGCCGCTCAACAAGGAAACACACTGTTGCAATTACAACGCCGCGAGCTACTGCAGCCGAGATACCACATTTTTTACTCGACAAATCACATCCGGAGTGGCGAGTGACTATACAAATACCCCGAGCATACGTTGCATACGTAGTGAATCAAGCGATTACGCTGAAACTGAACTGATTGATAACCCAATTACTGAGAACTTTTAAACGAGTGTGTAGCGAGCAAGGGAGGCTCCAGTCTATTTGCGCACGACAATAAAACGTTCTGCAATCCCTCCCTGCCTCATTTGCTGCCTCTTTTGCTAACCGAACCGACCGAGAATAGTCATCGGCTCGACTATGCAATGGAATTCCAATACAGGAATTACAAATAGTCCTCGAACACAGATGTCAACGATCGCTCACGATTATTTCAATGTGGCACAGCGAATGTAAATTCGACACAATTAATTTATTATTATAACGACGCTACGCGCAATGTGCGGCGAATATGACAATCGCGGTCGTCACCACAAGCTGTACTGAGTGGGTAAGCCTCGGTGGTTGTGCGTGCCGCCGCTTCACCATGGGGACTTGGATATTGGTGTCATCACCTCGATGGCCAGGCCTTCCTATGCCTACCCGAGGGCCGAATAGCGGTCACCAATACCTGCTCGAAATTCCAAAGACGCAACGCATACGTGCCCCGTAGTGGCAAGAAGCCTACACGACCTTATATTTAATACGCGCCATCAATTTATACTATTACAAAAGATATGACCTGGCTCCTAACTGTAGCAGCCATACGTGTCAGTAATAGCAAAGCAAGTTCAATTGAGGTGTCGAGAAAGTGTCAACACAAGCACTAAACATATTTTTTTAATAACCTATTACTTGTTGTGCATTAGAACTAAAAAATACGGAACCCTAAAAAGTTTGAAACTAATCTAGGTCCAGAGAACATGTCAAGACAAATCCGACGAGCCCTCAAGGCCACCTTCCGGCTTCATAATCAGACCCTGGAAATCATTTAGGACCAGAGTACTGGTCAAGACGAATTAAATAAGCATAAACTCGATGAGGTTGCTTCGTGTTTTATAACATAGTTCCCATTCCAATCCCAACAGGCTCCATCATCAGATAAGCTCTGTCATAAAAATATTGCATTGTCATCCGGTTTACATATGCTTGGAAATTTTCAACAAATCAAATTTAATTCGCAAAATTGTATTACAGACGGACCATCCGGGACAAGTGCAACTAAATAAAAGCCTATAATAAAACATTAATGTACTTGTACCTATAATCTGTAGGTGCATATGATGCATGTGGTAAGTTGTCCCAGATGCGGTGGTAGAGATTTACACCCGTTTTTCTTGTATTTATAAACATAATGGTCACCACAAAGCCTACATCGAAATAAACATAATATTTACCTCCTTTGGACCACTGGTAAGGTGCAAGGTCTTAGCGAGCGTTATTTCATTACGTAGTTACTCTGTCTCGCTCACTCGCGTCGAAGTAACGCTGTCTTGCCGGCGACATGTCGCCTGCAGATGCGGTCGGCTACGTATTGGAACCTTTAGTTTCAGTAACTGGGCTCATAAACGATTCTAAGCGTTTGCTCCAAAAATAAATTAAAATACATTACTCACCGCTGTTTTATCGTCGATCGACAAAGCCGCACATGAAACAATGAATTACAGAAATTAATAAATATCACAACCATCTTCTACCTTCAGCACTATGGAAGTCTGGAGCTATCTACATGTTTTTTTACCCAACATACAGACACAGGGGAGCCAGCAAGTGCCTATATCCTCGAGACTGTCTGATATATTGCTCATGTCAGGGCAAGCCGCGACCGTGACACAGATCCATCCACGGTTTACCACAAACCCCTTTCTCTGTACTTAAGTGATTAGAAAAGTGATTGGATATTATTAAAACGAGCGGTTAACGCCACCGCGACATGATGCACCGAAGAGAAACATTCTACGAGAAATAAAAACTTGCAATGCGGTGTCGTGAATCACTGGGTTTGTATGCTGCATTGTTTTCGAAAGCACGATTGTTTTCGCGGACTGTACACACACATCGACTAGAAAACTAATAAAAACAAATGACACGGTGCGTGCCGAACAATTAAAAACATATTTGTTGGCGTTCTTAAATAATGAATAATGATAAACATAAATAAGCAAATCATCAATCAACACACGAAAAAGAATCTCAAAACTCACAACTACATACCCAAAAAGTGATAGGGTTCAACATAATATAAGTTGTTATTGCTACTAATACCTATACTAACATACATAATAATAATAATAATACCTTGGACACTATTTACACACATTGATCTAGTCCCAAACTAGGATTCCCTGTATCTTGGGTACTAGACAACGATGCACATACTTATATAGATAAATATTGTACTTAGATAGATAAACAACCATGACTAGGGTACAAACATCCGTTCTCATCAAACAAATATTTGCCCCTACCGGGACTCGAACCCGGGACCCTTGGCTTCGTAGGCAGGGTCACTGCCGACTCAGCCACTCGGGTCGTCTGATTACGTTAGGTTTGTGTTTAAACGATTACCAAAAAATTCGAAAATTTACTACCAATAAATTATAAATGACTGCCAAAATGGATGGATGTCCACCAAATTGTGTTTGGACAAATGATCACCAAACTTCTTTTTATGTTTTGTGCTTTACTCTTCGCCTAAGCTACCGCAGTATTTTGCCCTGATATTTTCTGCAACTTTTGTTGGTCATTTAGCCATTTTGGGTAGGAAAAAAATATTTTGGTGGTCATTATATTTGTTGCCATTACGTTATTGTAAAAAATAAAAAACTCGCACACCGAGGGTTCCGCACAAGTCGCATTTTTTTTTAAAGTAACTCCACATTTAGTTTTCTGATTTTTTCATTTACTTGCGCTATAATACCTTGCTTCGAGCCAAATTTCATGATTCTAGGTCAACGGGAAATGCCGGGATAAAATTCCATTGCGAGTATCAAGCAAAATCGGGGAAAATGCTGCTTAAATTATTTCGATTGACCTACAAGTTTGATTACTTCACAAGGGACCACAGACCTGAGTAATTAAATTAATTTTTAACTTGATATGCACCTCCACGCACTCCTGAGAAAAGGGGTCTTGCTTGACAGACAAACAGATAGAATGACGGACAACGAAATGCTCCACCATAAGGGTTCCTTTCTTTCCTTTTAAGATTTGGAACCCTAAAAACAAAATTTACAGACTCATCAAAATGGAAAAACATGTTCCTATGTATGAAGGTGAGCTTATCTCTAACAAGAGATTTCTTCCAGGAAATGTATAGATTTCCTGGAAGAATCATACAGTAACTGATAGAAAAGCAGGATAAGTTTGGAATTAAAGGTATCCAATCACAACGTTTCGCATATCTTGCTAGCAGACTGGCGTAATAATTTAAGGGAAATAATAAAACGACCGAATAAAAACTCATTTAGCGAATGACCATGAACAGCGGAACTTCAGGAAATGAGCGAAAAAAAAACACTGAATTGTGCGACAAAATTGCTGATTCGCGCGACTCATATACTGAATGGTTTAGCCACCGCCTAATAGCTAAATAGATTTTACAGAAGTTAGAAAATTTGTCAGGCGAAGCCAGTATTTCTAGTGGCACTCATTTTTCGCCGCTATTTAGTAACTCAAGTCAGGCCAAACCAGTATTTTTTCCGTGCTAAAACTGTATTTACAGTCTTACGTTTATATACTACCCATAATTTAACATGACTATAAAATATGTAATACAAGCCTCAGTCATGCATGACGCAAATGAAACCAAGATTACCATTACGGAGATCATCAACTAGGGTAATAGTACTCCTTTGCGACCAGTTTACGTGAATATCAAATTCAAAGTCAAAATTGGCCATGAAGCTATTGTATTCCACGTAAAAAGAGTGCTGTGCCCAATGCTACAATTACAGTTGTTTTCTAAATTAAAGCAATCAAAAGCTTATGTGTTCCACATGAGGTATAATTTGATTTAATAAGTAACAAGGCTTTTTATATCAGATTTATTTTTATTTTAAGTAGAAAAGTAACTATAAACAAAAATTAGAAACCTACAATTTGCTTATAATTAATCAGGCTCATCTTAATCATTATAAAAATATAGGTTCGCTACTAATCAATCGAAACATTGGCATCAATAGTTCCTAGATTCGATTCTCTCACCTTTCGAACTCTTCTGCAGATCTAACACTCGTATTCAGCACCAGCAGCTTCAACATATGTCATTTTTTTAAGGAGGTGCATCTTAAATTATATCACCGCGCGCAACTATCACAGCCTAGGTTTTTTTCAGCATCTTCTTAGATGTCTCTTATAAGATCTTCGTAGCAATCGCTGCATTTTTGTTTATTCTTATTTATATTGTCATCTTTTTTGTTTTCAGCTTTCTGGTTCTGTTTCTTTTTCTTAGCAGGGGGTTCCTTTTTTTTGGCTTCCCTTTCTAACTTCCTTTTTTTTTCAGATCTTCTTTTTCTTGCTTAACTTTATCTCCGATTTCATGGTGGTCTCGCCAGGGCTTCCCAGAAATTGCACTTAGACATGGAACATTTTCCCTTTTTTTGTGACTGAAAGAATAGAAGTTTAATTTTCTCATAACTACGTACGTATACTTATGAAAAAATTAAACATCATGGGCAAACCCTTTTATCAAGAGCAAATTTGTTAGTTTACTTCGCATAACTTACTATATTAATGTAATTTATCTATTATCAGACGTGAACCCTGAAAAATGCTTTTAGTAGCACATGTTTATGAACTACCGTTTCCGACCACTGTTTTGTAGTGTGGTCGCAATTGAGCTAATTAAAAACTCGTTTACGGACATCGTAAATCAAGATGGCCGTAAACCGGAAAATTTTGAGCTAGTTATCGGCCGTGTGTACACCTTTGGTCGGAAATAGGTAACAATCGAACCAGTTTACGGCCACCCATAAATGCTCATTTTAAATAGGCTGCAATGTAAATTGGCGTCAGATATTGGTGGCCGTAATCTGGTGTTAATATTGCAAAATTGTATTTGTTTTTTTGTTTTTTGCGAAATTGAAACTTAACAGCTATTTGAAATAAAAGTCGATGAAAAAAGATGAAATATAACCGGATTCCGACCGGGTGGTCGGAAACTAAACTTTGATGGAAAAGGTTCGCGTTTTCCGATCAGCCAAAATCTCGATAGAAAATATGTTTTATCTAATTTGGCAAGCAAATTCATCAAAAACAAACGTTTAATATTACATATTTCATACCGCATTAGTATAAAATAAAGTAAATATGGCATAATCTGCCTTTGAGAAGTCTTCACCTTCTTATTTTTTTCGTAAAAAACCTCACACATGCGAACAGTAGATTTTCAAATGGCGACTGAGAATGTTCTTTGCCAGTTTTGAGGTTAGAATTGAAAGCAAACATAAAATGAATTTCGTTCTATCAAACGGCGCGTATTTCAAATTTTTTGTATGGACACTGCTTATTTTGGAGGATATTTCGTTCAATGGTCGGAGTGGGGTAGTGGTCGGATAACCGGTGGATAACCTGTGTATACGACCATATTATGAAAATACATACTTAGCTCTTTTAGTAGTTAACTTTGCCAGATTTTATCTTCATTCTCTAGGTTAATGAACCTCTGAATAATAATTTCGCTTCGCTCACCCCCTGGCTCACCTACCCTGACCCACCATTTAGCCTAGATAGTCCTTAACCATTCCGTAATTTTGTCGAGAAATTCAGTATTTTTTTTTGGTCATATCAGGTAATTCTGCCGTTCATGGTCATTCGCTCCATTAGTTTTTTATTCGCTCGTGTTATTATTCCCCTTGTGAATTTATCACAGAATATCGAATAGGCATTAGGATATAAATAAATAAATTATAAGTTTAATCTTACGTGTGAGGCACACAGTATCCACAGCTTCCATTTTGAGGGTCCAAATCTAATAATCTAATCTTTTCATCAAAGATTCATTCACACGGTGTGAATTACACCGGATCAATTAACAATTCTTGACAAATCACCGACGCAACAAGTCCACTTCGCAGATATCACTCAACAGTTTAAAAACTGCTACTAACAATAGTTTATATTCGATAAACAAATAAATCAGATGATGGTGTAAACATTGAAGACACTGACAGGCTGAGTTGTCTCTAGAGAATCTCGGAGAGACGGGTAAAGGCCTGCGTCAAAGCGACGTGATGTTTATGTGAGACGGTGGGCGCAGGCAGAGCGATGCAGCCGCGAACAGCGAGAGTGAAACTATACTGCACTGTAGGTACTGAGCGTATCACAGGCCGCGTACGTTGCCACGGCAACGGTTCCCAGCAAATGCACGAAATGCTATTTCAGTACCGCACAGGGATTCGCAATCTAGCAGTTAACGAAGGCGGCCACCGGAGTGCGGTGCCCTCATAAGGTCAAGATAGCTGATACAAATATTTCGCTGACCAAACGTATGCGCCGTTTTTTAACACGGCAGCATTTATCACAGCAATAACACGAAGGTCGGATTCATGAGTGCAATGCATGCAATGCAATTTATATGTTCAAATTAATGAGGACTTCGGTCTGATATGTATGACAGATTTGTTGAGTGGCGCCTGTCTTGTTATTAGTTTATCGGTGATTTGAATGCGGTACCTAGTTTGCAAAAGACCTGCCAGAAGCAACTGCGCTATCATGCTGAAATCTACGGATACGCTAATCTTATTATCGCTACGTATCTGGATTATTATGTATTACAACAATTTAATCATTTGTTAGTAATTACCTACACTGAATTATACCCAATATGCTTTCAGGGAGTGAAATGAAAGTAGCTTGGCTAGCCAGCTAGCAATAGAGCTTACATGCCTACACTCAGTACAGCTACACAATAGAGATTGGTTCAGAACAAAGGCAGATAGGTGTACGCCTCTTGTTTGGTTGTTGCGTACAGTCAACAGCATATCAAAGTTAAATATCTGCACTGCACCAATCTTTATCTCAAGGGATGAAAAAAAAAATATGAAGCAGCATATTCGACATCGTCACTTTCTATGCATGAAAACGTAACATAAACATTCATATACCGGCACATTGCTTCTGGCCCCACACTAGGATACCTTATGAGCTTCGATCCGAAATGCCACAGAGGTAATGTGTCGCGTGACGGTCGATTGAGAATATTGAGTCTTTTTTTTTTTCTCAGTCATTTTTTTTTATTGAATATAAATAAATAAATTATCCTATTCAACGTCAAAATTATACTTACTTATAACTACAAGTCAATTTTTTTTATATAAAAAAAAAGACTACACCGTTTCGGAAGGTGGGCCTCGGGGTTAAGAAGAAACGGCAAGAAACTCCCCCATACCTTTTTTTTTTAAAAGTGACTTTACAAAAGGTACTGGTTTCGGTCTAAGGAAATTCGCCGGCGAGTGATAGACTTGATCCATCGCCCCTCGTCGAATTTATGTGTGCTGAGATGGTATGGACCATGCAGTTATGTCATCTAAGTATTCCTTAATACTATAATAGGACATTCTTATCAGCTCATTTTTAACATAGTCTTTGAACCTCTTTTCAGGAAGGATCAATGATTCCTGTGGTATTTTATTGTAGAAGCGAATACAGTGCCCCATGAATGATGTGCCTACTTTACTTAGTCTAAATAATGGTAGTGCTAACCTATTTTTATTTCTAGTGTTAATTGTATGGCTATCACCTACAATTTTAAATAAAGCTATGTTTTTTCTTACATGCATGATATTTTCATATATATATTGACAGGTAACCGTAAGTATATTAATTTCTTTGAATTTTTCTCTTAATGATTCTCTAGCATCTAATTGATATATCGCCCTGATCGCCCTTTTTTGTAAGAAAAATATCGTATTTATATCTGCTGCTCTCCCCCAGAGCAATATTCCATAAGACATAATACTGTGAAAATAACTAAAGTAAACCAATCTGGCAGTTTCAACATCTGTAAGATATCTGATTTGTCTGACCGCAAAAGCGGCTGAGCTAAGTCTTCGTGCGAGATTAGTTATGTGAGGACCCCATTGAAGTTTCGAATCTATAGTGATTCCGAGAAGGATTGTGTCTTCAACGAGGTCCAATCTTTCAGATCCTATTCAAACACTGCTTTCAACCTGTCGTACATTAGGCAAACAAAATTTGATACATTTAGTCTTCTTTGAGTTTAATAACAGGTTGTTTACATTGAACCAACTTAACACATGAGAGAGTGTACTATTTGCGTCGTCTAGAATTTCTTCTTGTCTTTTCACCTTGAAAATAATAGATGTGTCATCAGCAAATAGAACAATCTGAGTCATTTTTTCCACCATATAAGGCAGGTCATTCATGTACACTAAGAAAAGGAACGGACCTAAGATAGAACCCTGGGGTACACCAATATTCATATGGGTTCCAGTGGACTTGCATCTGTTTATATCTACTTTTAGTAATCTTTCCATTAAATAAGATTCCATTAATTTTAACGCATTATCTTTGATACCATAGTGTTGAAGTTTGAGCAAAAGAGTTTGATGGTCCACACAGTCAAAGGCCTTGGAAAGATCACAGAAATTACCAACCGCATCCTGTGATCCTTCCCACGCACTATAAATGTGTTCTACTAGCGCTACTCCGGCGTCTGTTGTTGATCTGCCTTTAGTGAATCCGAACTGTTTTTTGTGGAGTAGCCCAGATGCATTGAAGTGAGAGAGTAGTTGACTCAATATGACCTTTTCAAACACCTTGCTCAACACTAGCAATACAGATACAGGTCTGAAGTTGGCAGGGTCTTGTTTACTACCGGATTTGAAATGAAAATGAAAAAATATTTATTTGCAAAAACAGTTTACACTACAGATTAACAATGATTCCCACACTAGGCATGCCTGTATCGTGGGAAACTCAATTTGATTCCCTATTGATTTGCGTCATTTACACATTACACTAGCAAATGTATGAAAAATATTTTGATAACTATGACTAAGATAATATAAAAAATGTAATGTATATAATATGTATGATATATAAATATATGAAAGTATGAAATTCACATGATTATTATACAGTCGTCACATCTCACTCATCCCATCTGTTCATTTTATTAAAAAGCTATTTTTAAACTATTTTAAGAAGCTAATAATTGCTCAACAGCTTCGTAGGACAGAGTCTCCAACCAGTTCTGTACAATCCTCTTAGCTTCCCGTAAGGTACTATTTTTAATATTACAACTGCTATGGACCTTGTTGTAAACTAGGTTATTCACAAAAGGACCGAAACGGGAGGCAAAGGCAGTCCGAATACGCGGCATGGGTATTCTAAAAACTCGCTTTACTAACAACGCAGCGTATTGGGTTGAGTTTATAACTGATTTGTGTGTGGATAGGGTTATCTTCATTATATATAATTTCCTGACACTTAGAATACCTGATTCTTTATACAGGTTTTCGGTAGGGTAATTGTAAGGTTTTTTTAGCATTATTTTGAGGACAGACCGTTGTGCTCTTTCAACTTTTAGCATGGCTGTCTTTCCGGCGCTACCCCAGCAAGAGATACAATATGTCAGAAGTGACTGGCAGAGTGCAAAATACACTATTTTTAGAGTATCCCATGCTGCAGCGTTTCGTAGGTGACGCATGATGCATATGGTTCTACGAACTCGGCCTGACAGCTTTTCGAGGTGTGACCTGAGGTTAAGGTTTTGATCGATTATTACGCCTAGGTACCTAATCTCATCACACCTAGAGATGGCATCACATCGACACGATGGTTGGTTATTGCAAGAATGAATAACGATGTCAGGATGAGGTGGGGGTGACGACGCAGCAGTCTTATGAAAGCACAGAAATTTGGTCTTTTTAGCATTTAGTGTTAAAAGATTACTTTGCAACCACTTGGCTATGGTCGACATTCCACTCTCAGCGTTGGCAAAAACGTCATTCCAGTTGTCTTCATGAAAAAGTATGGCAGTGTCGTCGGCGTAGCATATAATTTCGGCATTTTTTATTGGTAAACTATGAATATCATCCATATATAAGATGAACAATGTTGGCCCTAATATGCTGCCCTGTGGTACACCGAAATTCACCGTTTTGCTATGGCTAGTTTGATTGCCAATCTTTAGACACTGTCTCCGCTCCGAAAGATAGCTCTTGAACCACTCCAGTGCTAGGCCTCTGATACCGATGTGTTCCAGCTTACGTAAGAGAATAGGAGATGAGACAGTGTCAAAAGCCTTCGCCAAATCCAAGAAAACTCCTATGCTACGCTGTTGTTGGTCAAGTTGTGATGACACAAATTGTATCAACAAGGACACTGCATCCTCGGTTGATCTATTCTGTCTAAACCCAAACTGTCTTTCTGAAAGCAGATTCCTAGACTCTATAAATTTAACTAATCGCCTATTTACCAATTTTTCAAGCAATTTAGAAAAAACTCCCAGCAAGGATATGGGACGGTAGTTATCCGGTGTATCTTTTTTACCACCCTTGTGTATCGGGCAAATTGATGCCGTCTTCCACTCATGAGGAAACACTCCCGTCGCAAGACTGATGTTGAAAATTGCTGTTAAAGGTTCTATCAAGTACTGCTTAATTTCTTTTACAAGGGAATTGTTGAGACCATCAATACCAGGAGCTTTGTCATTTTGCAGATGAATGATCATCGATTCCACTTCCACTGTATCAGTTGGTTCCATAAAGAATGATTCAGTTGCACACCGTGTTTCTTGTGCAATTTTCGATAACCTTTCTTCGCTAGTCTTAGTTGTATCCAAAATGACTTTTGCAAGATTATTACCAACATTCGCAAAAAAATCATTACAAATGTTTAGGGAATCTTGTGGGTTAGTTGAGCCAGGTACACCCAAAAGATCCACCGGCTCACTGTTCGATTTAGAAATATTACATATGTCCTTGACCACTTTCCAGAGCTTCTTAGAATTACCCTGGCTATCCTGCAGTTCCCTACTTTCAAATTCTATTCTAATTTTTCTCAAAAGATCATTACAATAGTTGCGGTAACGTTTGTATGTAACTTGCTTAATCTCATCTTTAGGGTATTTTCTTGCATAAATGTGCAGCCTATCACGGTGTTTCATGCAACGCATTAAGCCTGGGGTGATCCATGGTCTGAGATTGAATTTGGAACGACTACTCCTTATCAATTCGGTGTGCGTGTTAACTATAGATGACAGACGTTGTGTGAATATTTTGACGGCTTCGTCCACGTTCGGTTCATTTATAACGTCGTTCCAATTAGTAACGGACAGATCTTCTTTTATGGCGTTAACGTCTCTATTAAGCCTAGTGCGACTTAAACGGTTAGTTTTAGGCTTATCTAACTTCAGACCAGCTAAAGTGATATAATGGTCCGTTACATCGGTCGCACAGACTAAACCTATAGATGGAGATGGGGACTTGATAAAAATGTGATCGAGGCAGGAGTTCAATCTCGTTGGTTTCGTAATAGCTGGAAGGAGGCAGTGTTCGGCATTCATATTAAGGTACTCCATACGTTGTAAGGGTTTATCATCTGTTGGCAGAATATTGATGTTGATATCTCCTGTAACTATGACGTTTCCACCACCAACAGTGTCAAGCCGTGATCGTAACTCTGTCAAAAAACATTCAATATTGTCAAAAGAAGGTGACCGGTAAAAAGCTAAAACTTTAACGATTTTTGGAATGCTGATGAAAAGGCCATCAGCTTCCTTAAAATTAAGTTCGGAGACAACGGAGTTCCACGAGTCCTTAACATATAGGACAACACCGCTATTTTTGTTTATGATTTTTTTGGTTTGGTGATTTTTGTAGCCAGGTATGTTTGGTATAATAGATAATTCATTTATATGGCACTCTGTCAGAACAATGATATCACAGGCAATGTTCAACCGTGTGTAACTAACTAAGAAATGGTCGAAATTTTTATTAATACTTCTTATATTAAAATTAAGTATTTTAAAACTATATGCAGAGTTAAGTAGTTTACCTGCATCTTCAATTTCATCCAAACTATGGCAAGTAATCTCCAAAGAATCCATATCATCGCTTACATTATTATTAAGGCCCTTTGTATTTTGTTGGAATAGATGATATCTCATTGATTCGTACCGCCATAGGAGGTACCAATATAGTACCAGTATAGTATAATACAGGTGTTATGTGTAGAAACTCCTTTGCTAACCCAGTGTAGCCTTTTTTTATTTGCTTCTTATATTTTTGAATGGATGTGAGTCCTGTGACTAGATAACATCGAATGATGTTATAATTTGCATAGCGATACATGTACATAATAAAAATATATAGATATAAATTTTGACAGAAGTTAAATAAATTTAGGTTGAAAAAATTCGAGCTTAATCTATAGACACATTTACTTTTGTATGGAGTTGAGTTCTGTGGTCGGATGATCGACGTGCACGCCAATTTTCTGGTCGATGTCTTTTTCCGAGCGGATCTGGATAGCCGGTTTTTTCTCTGCTTTCCGGACATAGATGCAGCCATCTCGCACCCAACAAAAACGGTATTTGTACTCGGAAGCTCGTAATCTGGTGCTACGAAAAAGCATTCTGTTCGCTTTTGTCAATCGCTCGTTCATGAATATCGAATTATCAGTGCCAGGTACGATGTCCTCTGAGGTTAGAGTTTTCCTCTCCTTAGACGCCTTCACTATCTCATCGCGTTTGGCTCTGCGGACGAGTTTCACGACAATTGGACGAGGAAGATTCTTAGGATTGGTTGCGGTAGGGGCCAGTGTTGAGCGACGGGGGCCAGCGCGGTACATACCATCGACATCAAAGTCAGTAAGCGCTACTCCTAATTTGCTTGCGGCAATCATGGTCAACTGGTGGAGGTTTTCGTGCTCAGTTTCGGGTACTCCTATTATTTCTAATTCGTTTCTTATGCCCTGTTGTTCTTGCGTATCTACAGTCATTTTCAGATCAGCAACAGTGCAACGAAGCTCGGCAATTTCAAGGTTGCGCGACGCCAGCTGCTTTTCCTTTTCTCCAGGAGTAGACTGTGACGATGACAGGATGGTAAGTTGATTTTTTAATTCCATGACGTCTTTCCTTAGTAGTGCCATTTCTGTGCTTTGCAGGGTTAAGTCGTTCACTGCTTTTTTTAATTGGCGTATTTCAGTCAATAAAATTGTTAAATCGAAAGCGTCGCCAATCTGCATGGAGGTGTCCAGTGCAGCTTCTGAGAGTGCAGCAGTTCTGTTTTTCCTATAGGTGACATTCAAGAGTTCTTGTTGTTGACTAGGGCGCACGGGAGTATTTGAGTTATCCGTTTTTCGTTTTTTACATTTGCACTCCGGGCATACACATGAGAGATTGTTAGGGTCCGTAGACTCAGGTGTCAGGGAACTATAAACACACAATTTGTGAAGTCTATTATCGCAGCTCACGCAATCATAGTATTCGTTTTCTAAGATATCGTCACAACATGAAAAGTGGTATTAATCTGCTCATTTTCATGAGGTCAGGAAAAACTCAGTTTGCTATACAACTATTGAATGTGATTGCCATGTATGGTGCAATCACATCGATTACTGATTTAACCACGTTAACCGACATGCCCCATACTAGTTGTACTATCATGCGATGAGCTAGCAGCTTGTAATTTATTCTACATTAACATTGTGCTCCTGTATCTGATAGAAGTTGCTCACAGGTCAAACCAAATATGAGTATGGCCACCTCTTGTTGGATCTATGTACATCTATGACAGTTTAATACATATGTACCCCAAGGTACCTATAGATAGAGCAAAGCTGGACGTGCCGTCGTACGAGGGGCCATGAGAAGAGGTGTCGATTACTGAGGTTCCGCGCCGCGGCGTGGGCTCAGCCCGGGATGAGGTCGCATGGTGCGTGAACACGGCACAATGGAGACGCGAACAACACCCACAAGAGCATAATGCTGGGATGGCACAGCTTATTAAACTCTTGCTCCAGTTTGCGAAAGTTTTGTACAGGGTGATTTTTACCCATATTATTCCAAGGGGACGAACACGTTCCACATTCCACACACTCTTGACTCTTTTTTACTTTCGAGTTGAACGAAGTGAAAATTAAGGAAGTATTGTAATCGTAAAAAAATCGAGGCTGAGATTTTGATGGGGATAGGTTCTCTATCGTTAACTTAGTCCGAAAAAGTGAAAAAAATCAAATGTGTGTATGTATGGATGGCTGTTTCCCGTTGTCAGTTCTAGAGCCAAAACCACTGAACCGAATTGGATGAAATTTTGTATTGAGGGTTATTTTGTAATTATTAATACACAGTCAGGTCATAAGTTCTGTCACACAATAAAAACTTTTGAATTTAGAACGCTGGCCACAAAAAAGTTTATTGAATTCGAATTTCGAATTTTTCATGAAAATAAAAATGTGTACTTTTTAGAATTTTCCTCATTTTTAAATATGGAGTGGACACTTAAAGAAGACCGTGTCGCAGTTATTGCGTTGCATCGTTGCGGTTACGCGCCAATTCAGATTTTCGACTTACTGAAAAAATTTGAATATAACCAAAAGATTCGTTTATCGTACCACGATACAAACGATACAATGAAGACTCTAGTGTAGATGACAGGTCAAGAAGTGGTCGCCCTCGCTCTGTTAGGACTCCAGCAGTGATAAAAGCTGCGAAGGCGCGAATTCAAAGAAATCCCATACGTAAGCAGAGACTGTTGGCCCTTCAGATGGGGTTAAGCAGGACCACGGTGAAAATGAAGACTTAGGGCTTAGGGCATATCGAATAAAAACAGGACATCGTTTGGACGCTCGTTTAATGGACCTGAGAAAGAAGAGATGCCGCGCTTTGTTGAAGCGGTACGCGGGAAAAAAGCATCGGGAAATTCTTTTTTCGGATGAAAAAATTTTCACCGTGGAAGAGAGCTACAACAAACAAAATGATAAGGTGTACGCACACAGCAGTAAAGAAGCGAGCAACCGTATTCCGCGTGTCCAACGAGGTCATTTTCCATCCTCGCTCATGGTTTGGTTGGGAGTCTCTTATTGGGGATTAACTGAGGTACATTTTTGTGAGAAAGGCGTAAAAACGAATGCAGTTGTGTATCAAAATACAGTCAGACCCTTGTGGAACCTGTTTCTCATACCATGTTTAATAACAGGCTCTGGGTATTCCAACAAGATTCTGCGCCAGCTCATACAGCGAAAAGCACACAAGACTGGCTGGCGGCGCGTGAAATCGACTTCATCCGGCACGAAGACTGGCCCTCCTCCAGTCCAGATTTGAGTCCGTTACAAGATATGGCAACACTTGGAGGAAAAGGCCTGCTCAAAGCCTCATCCTGATTTGGAGTCACTCAAGGCATCCTTGATTAAGGCAGCCGCCGATATTGACATGGACCTCGTTCGTGCTGCGATAGACGACTGGCCGCGCAGAATAAAGGCCTGTATTCAAAATCACGGGGGTCATTTTGAATAAACTTTACTACCATAAGAATCTATGTTTTATTAAGTTAATTTTGCTATATAAATGTTTACATAAATAATAAACATGTCTAAATTATTTCATATTGCACATGTGACAGAACTTTAACCTGACTATGTATTTAAAAAACGTGACTAACTATTTTTTTCAAACTTCTCGTCATAGTATCTCTTAATATCATCTATAACATGGCATACTTGGTTATTACCGCAAAACTCAAAAAAATGTAGCTCCCATACAATATGCACACAGTGCCATATATCCCGTACATTAGGCGGCGGGCGGTATAAGCTCATAGTGCGGCGCATGGTTAAAGTAGAAAGGAGTTGTTTTGAATGGTGGAGCGGTTATTAGGGACATCATTCTGAACAACTTTTAGTATGGGTTCGACTTGATGAGAGCAACTTTATTTTCAACTCCACCATATAACTCAGGTGAGCGCTATGCTCGAAATGTACTGAGATAAGAAAAATAAAGTTGCTAAGAATGATGGCCCTAAGAACCACCTTTCGGATTGTAACTCTCTTTCTGACCCTGTATACTTTATCTTAGAACTTCTTAAAACTTCTCCTTAACGCCTGCACACGAATATCCACAAACTATTATTTAAATAACAACACCGAAAGCATCATGCGAGAAAGTTAGTACAGGATGGCCTGCACAATTTATTTTAATGAAGTATGCAACATTTTGGTAACCAAAAAAGAGTTATGACTATATATTTGATACTCTCGTACTCTTAGGATCATCATCATCACAGGTTAATTCCGCCCACTGGGTATGAGCCTGGTGCTTTTTATGCCAACTTATTCAGAAATTATCATAGATAGTAATTTTATACAGGGAATTTGTTCCCTGTATAAAATAGTTATAATTTTATAGTTCTCAATTATCCTTTGAAATCACAGGTGGAATCATACTCAACTCTTGACTGTGGGGACCATTTACATCTCCTATCATCATTGTATTATTCACTAAAGAGACTATACATCTCTGTTATTTATATTTTAATTATTTTATTATGACATTTGAGACTTTTTACATCTCTCAGAAACAATAATTAAGTACTTTTTTTCTGATAATATGATACAAATAATAATACCAAATGTTATGTAAAAAATGAAATGAAATGACATGTGAAAGTGCCCTTGTGGCCTATTTACAGAATAAACGTTTTGAGTTTTGAGTTTTGAATTGAGGTATATTTCTTGTTCTTCTCAAATATAATTTCACTTAGCATCAGCCAGCACCTTTTCCCAAAACTAAAATATATATTCTGCTATTTATAAGTTATAATTTTACTAATTTGTTACTAATTTGTTAGTCTGTAAAAGGTCAATCCATGTTTTGGCTTTGGGTAGAAGAGGAAGTTGAAAATAAAGTTTCCCTAAAACCAACTGTGGTTAGCTTATAACTTATAAATATATATTTTAAGCAGAATATATATTTTAGTTTTGGGAAAAGGTGCTGGCTGATGCTAAGTGAAATTATATTTGAGAAGAACAAGAAATATACCTCAATTTATAGTATGATTCCACCTGTGATTTCAAAGGATAATTGAGAACTATAAAATTATAACTCGAAGTATATTATGAGCTTTCTAACTATTTCCATAAATTATACTCTTTCTCTTTTACTTAAAACTAACTATTTGTCACACACAACTCTCAAGTTCTGATTTCCAAAAGTGAAAATCGGTTTGCTTAAATTGTGATGATTTGATTTATCTACAATGATACATTGTTGATATATAATTTTGTAAATATAGAAATTGTAGCAATTTAACATAACATAGTCACAACCCAGCACATCATTTAGTACTATTTATGAAGAAAACTATAGGTATGAGCTTTGGCATGCTGATTTAATTAATTTCATATTTATACGAATATCATTAAAATTTAAATTAAAATTAAATTTTTAAATAAACTTTAAAAATTAAAGATAAAATAATTTGAATGACCTGCAACTTATTGTATCGTGCACTACAGTACAATATTGCAGTTCATATGAGATATCACCTTTCGCACTCCCTTAAAAAGCTGCGTTTTCTGCTAGTGTATCTGTAGTATATCTCTACACTGCATTACTACCAAAAGTAACGCAGTTGTAGGCTAAGTAACGCAGTGGTTTTTCTAATACTAATCAATTATTAATCACAAATTGCATGTATTAAATAGACTCATAAAAATATTATTTTGTTACAGTATCGCTCGGAACTTAAATTAACACAATTTAACACCGGTAGAAAAACAACGGCTTTATAGACAAAAACTGAAATATGGTCCAATAAAGAATTCCGAAGCCATGAGAAAACATCTTGCACGATACCACGCTAAAAAAACAGTTGTCAAAGATATGACAGAGAGGGAACATAGATTTGCTAAACGCAAATGGAAGATTGCAAACAAGAAACGTCGAGAATATAAAAAAACTGCACAGGCTATTTTGATTGACACCCCGGTCTCCACACCACGCTCTCCTGAGCGTTCCGTTCCAAGGTCTAGACAGACAGAAAAAATACGCAATTGCAGGAAGAAATTGAAAAACTAATAAGTAGTGCAATAAGTACAAAAAGAGATACCAAAGATGTAAGAATACTAAAAAAGCAAGCAACACGGAGTCGGGAGATAAAAAACTTAAAGCATTATCTAATGCCATCTAACACCGATATTTGAGTATGAAGACAGAAATTCGACAAATTTTCCAAGGATATTCTATACAAAGTTTAAGAATGAAAGCCATCTTTCTGAAAAACTCTGGGGTTTAACAAAATAAAAAAGCCATACTGCACCTACTAAGTAGGGCATCCTGGCTAAGATTAAGATATTTTATGATCGTGATGATATATCGGGAGCTACTGCTGGAAAACGAGAAACAGCTCGTAAAAAAGAATAAAATGCATAAAAGATACCTGCTTGATTCAATGAACAATCTTAACATTTCATTCAAAAGAGAAAATCCTAACGAGGAATCCTCATACTCTTACTTCACAAAGCAGAGGCCATTTTACGTGAAGCCACCAACGGTTGATGGCAGGGATACCTGTCCGTGTAAGATAAGTGTTTATTCAGAATACATGCTGAATGCGCTTTACAGACGCAAAACCATATCCGAGTCAAACATGACCAAAGCCAATGAGAATACAGTGTGTGCTACGGATAACAGAGCTGGCGTGACTGGTAATTGCGACAGCTGTAGAACAAAAGAAATACTGTTCAACACTCAGAATCAATCTCAAGTACTTAAATGGCAACAATGGGTTAGAAAATCCGAGATTATTGATAAATCGGGCAAGCAAGTAAGAGTCACAAAAAATGTTAAATAAATTACCGAAGGTGCCGTCACAGAAATGACTGAAAAATATAAAGAGACACTGTTAACACTGAAGAAATATATTTATAATATTAAAATACAATACAGGAGTTACCGGGCTGCAATAGATGACCTGAAAAGTGAGGAAGCAGTACTGAATGTCGATTTTAGCGAAAATTACAGCGAAATGGTTAATTCTCCTTCAAGCACAGATGATGATGAATCTCTGAGGAATCTCTCTCTCAAAACTGAAACTCGAAAAAGAGCAAGCCTCGGTTTCTAATAAACATGAAAAGGACCTGATTGAGAAGGAAAACATACATCCATCAGAAATATGCTTTGGAGTGTATGTCATAGTAAATGTAAAAACTGATAAATCTTACTCTTACCTGGGCGTCACTCAAAGTGAAGTCGAGGAGGAGGGAGATAAAGGTTATGTTCTTGAAATCAGTTGATGATTCTGGTAATTGATTTAAAGTAACGGAGAAAGATGTCTCTTATAAATTGTATAAAAAATGTGTCATTAAATATTTATGAAAAATTAGACTAAACTTTTTAGGAAAATGTGTCTTCTTAATAAACAGTTAATTTTAGAGTTTTTTGTCTCTTGATTATCGAAGAGTAGAGTAGGTATTCATTTTTATTTGATCTTGGTTGTATTGGTTTAACTTGAAGAACAACTGTGCACAAAAAACTGTGATCAAGATACCACTATGTTACTTCCATTACCACTGCGTTACTTTTTTGTCCCTAGTTTTCCGACAATGTTTAGAGCCATACAGTTAAATTAATAATTTTTGGCTCTAAATTGAACAAGAACCGTAATTTCCATGTGTTCCCAGTTTGTCACACCCTTCTTGGTAACACTGTGTTACAAACTGGGAAAAAAATCCCAGTTTGTCACACTGTTACCAAATGGGAATGAAAACAGAATGTGATTCCCATTTTGTCACACCTTTGAGTAACAGTGTTACAAACTGGGAAGAAAATAGTGCCAGTTTGTAACACTGTTACAAACTTTGTAACAGTGTAAACCATTATTACTAAAAATATAACAAAGTTAGCTGTTCAGGAATCAAAACTTAAAATATTTATTTTATCTGATTTTGGCATAGTTCACAAACTTATAAAAATATAGCGCAGTTATTTCCTTTGTGAAATTATTTATTTTTTATTTACGATTATGTATTCGGATTTAATAAAAAGTTTATTAACACCCACCCACCCTTATATTATCATCCCCTCTTTGATAAGGTGCCGACAGAATACCAGCATTGCAGGACCTGTAGGCCCTGTGACAAATGCTGAGTCGGAACCTATTCGCTGCTTCGACACACACTGCCCGACGTCAATGTGGCCGCAAAATTAAATTTTGCGTATAAAATGTAAATTTTACACATAATATGTTATACTTTTGTTGCGCGTGATTTTATTCTCTTCTGTTTTATATGTTGTTGTTAATATTGCCTAATTGTTTGTTTCACCTGTTTATGTTCTTTTATTTTTTTTTGTATGGAATGTAGTGTGTGTTTTGTAGTCCGGATAAATTTATTTCTATTCTATTCTACCACGAATCATACAAACATAACTCCACTCGTATATGCTCTTATGAATGGCCGCAAAACTAAGAGCTATTCATGCATAGCAAGCAAGCAAGTATGTTCGAGACGATTAAATCACAATAACCTCAGTGGAGTCCTATGAGATTTAAATGAGATTACGAAAAAGCTGCAATGAAAGCTATTGAGATTGTTATTATCACTACAATAAAGCGATATTAAAAAAGGGAACGTATTGAATATGACAAAATCACAGGACCAAAATCATGTGCGAATGGTTCAACTCAGCGCCGTTTTACCGTTACTTCCAGAAAACGAAATAATCAACGGCAGAGTTTATATATTTACTCGATATGACGATAATGAAGATACATTAACAAAGAAATTCGTGAAGTACATGGAAAAACAATGGCTTCTGGATGATTTTATAAAAGTTTGGTGGGTTTTTGGAGAAGCTCACCGAACAACTAATGCTCTTGAATCGTGCCATAGCAAATTATAACAAGCTGTTGGTATGAAACAACCAAACCTTATGCATTTTTTTAAATAAAATCAAAGAAGACTAATCGAAACACTGTCAGAGGAATCTTACAAAAATATTCTATACCAACGAAAAGAAAACGGTTACTAAAGATTATACTGAACAATGCGTTTATTCAAGAAGTGCAGATAGAGTTAACATATGGTCTAATATCAGTGGGCCATGCTTTGGAGGTTTTAAGACTTTAAAGTCACCGATTTGACCAAAGTAAACCTAGAAGACTGATTAAAATTCATAAAAAGTCACGGATTTGACTGAAGTAAACCTAGAATACTGATTAAAATTCATAAATAATTACCTACTTTGTAACATAATTAATATTATTATTGATCTATTGGCAGAACATGTTCATTATATAAGCTAGTAAGTCTAAAATTATTTAATAATTTTCAATTACCTGTGTACAAATGTGGTGAT
The DNA here is from genome assembly GCA_949825045.1 of Argyresthia goedartella. Lineage (NCBI taxonomy): Eukaryota > Metazoa > Arthropoda > Insecta > Lepidoptera > Argyresthiidae > Argyresthia > Argyresthia goedartella. Next base: position 24,138,939 of record OX463810.1, read on the forward strand.
TTACTGTGATATCAGTAGTTTAGGTATATACCTAGCCAATTTCTTGAAAATAAGTAAGTTTATACACGTGTATGGTTGACTGATGTAAACCTTGAAGACTGATTATAATTCATAAATAATATAATTCATATTATTATTGATCTCTTAGCAGAACATATTCGTGTTGTAAGCTAGTTAGTCTAAAATTATTTAATAAATTTCAATTACCTATGTACAAATGTGATGATTTATTGTGATATAACTAGCCAATTTCTTTAAAATAAGTAAGTTTACACACATATATAGTTAAGTGTGTACTTAATTACCTTATTTTTCCTTCAGAATAACTTTTTATTTATGTAATTGATGTGATAATTATTTGTGATACATCTTATTTCTTTATTATCATCAGTCAAAATTAGGACTTTGTTTGAAAGTAGATAGAAGTCTCTTTAATACCATTAACCACCAATTACACAATATTAACGAATAGCTGCTGTTAGCTAAAAAAAAAACAAGTGGTGTTTGATATAATAAGGAGTTACCTGCATTTGAAATTGTTACAAATTCCAAATAACAGTTCCTTCTTCTACTTCTGGCTATAAGTGTAAATATTAAAATAAACTATATTGATTTTCACAATCCTATTTTTTTTGCTACCTGCCCACTTAAGACAATCCATGATCAATGGTATAACAAATTGGGAAGGTTTGTTATACCCATCTTGGTAACACTTACAAACTGGGAAAATAATCCCGGTTTGTAACAGTGTTACAAACTGGCACTATTTTCTTCCCAGTTTGTAAAACTGTTACTCAAAGGTGTGACAAAATGGGAATCACATTCTGTTTTCATTCCCATTTGGTAACAGTGTGACAAACTGGGATTTTTTTCCAAGTTTGTAACAGTGTTACCAAGATGGGTGTGACAAACTGGGAATGCATGGTAATTTCACAATCTGATCCATTATTTGACTTCATTGAAGCTATTCCTAAAATCTTAAACATACATTTTTATTATTAAGTCCCATTTACAAAAATATACATTTTCATTCCGACTTGAGTAACGCCATCGCAAACTTAATTATTTAAGATATCATTAGACTGAGACTATTTGTGATTTAATATTAAAATAAAATGCTATAATGTCGCAGCTTTTTTATGTGATATGTTCACGAACTAAAGTAAATGTTCCTAACAATAAAACTTAATCAGTCAGTAATTTTAAAGTAAGTCAGTTTTTTCGAAAAATGGTCAGTAAAGACAGTATTTTCAGCATCAGGAGCTACATTCCCACAAAAGTGGTCTGGTTTCTGTAAGGAAGTCACTTAAAAAACCCTCAGCTCATCTTTTTCTTTTCGGTAGGTCCCTTAACATACCGTTTTGAAAGATTTTGTTCTCTTAATCGCTTTTTTGGATGTGTACACTAGAACAAGCAAGTGGGCCCCCAGTGATGAATGATTCGAGGATAATATGATCTCATTACCGAGGGGCTTTTTATCTAAATCAATTAACAAGCACAAGCTAACTGTGAACCCTTTTTTTGTGTAGAACACTTTTGTACCAAACTATCACTTGTACCAAATGAAAGGAGGACGAAGGCAAGATATTTAATATGCGATGCATTAGCTGCTTTAGTATGTTGGAGGACAAACACAAAAATATTTTTATTACTTATTCACCAACATTCTCCATAATATTATTTAACATAGGTGCTTAACTAACAGCAACTAACATTCGTATTTCAATATTATATTGACCGACCAAGGGTCAGTGTTCTAGAAATTTGGTCAGTAAATGGCATTTAAGAGGGTTTTAATCAGTAAAATCAGTATTTTTGGCCATGGAATCAGTTTCCACCCCTGATCAAGACAAAAATGGCAAGAAAATATAACTTTTATTTGTAAAAAAAAAATGCAATGAAATTCCAAACATATTTATTCACACATCAAAAATACTGTTTTGGCAAAAGGATCAGCAAAAACACTTTTTAAATATTTTATGTGTACTCAAGTTTATGTTTTAAGTATTATTTGTTATTCTTGCATGTTCAACCTATCACCAAGGATAAACGGGGCTTCGCTCACCCCCTTTACCCTTCAACTAAGCTACCACAGCATTTTGCCCTGATATTTGCTGTGCAAATCAGTATTTTTGATGTGTAGTTTAATATATATAATTAATTAATGGCCCATATTCCTAAAAGTCCATTACACTGCATTCTGCACAATGCAATTTAGTGAGTACATAGATCACCAAGCAGAAAGCAGAGTACTATAAATGTGTATAGCACATTATACATGTAGCCCCAAATAAAAAGAAAATATGTAGGTGCCTACATAAGTACCTTTCTTCCTAAAAATATATGATCTGTTTATTATTTGTACATGCATTTTCTAACTATCTACCTCTAATGAATAAATTATCTACAAATTGGAGTTAAATAAAATGTTACCAAATGGTATTCACCAATTTTGTTGGCATGAGATGCATACATGGGCAAGAGAGAGAAGCGACAACTCGCTTAACCGCCCAGAAACCTGGCAGGTTCTTTACCCGGTAAGTAAATATATTTATCAGGGTATGTCTAAATCTACCACTTTAATACTTAGGTGATATAAGCTTTATAGATACAAAGAAGTCTAATGCCGCAAGACCCAGAAAGTATATGATCTAAACAAGTTAATATTGGCTTACCAAAACTAGCTGCCTGATTATCTGGAAATTTAAAAAGATATAGATACAAATATACAAATCGACACTCTGACCCTAAAAACAGCAGGTATATCGTTAAAAGTAGTTCATTGTTTATAAGATGGCTAGAACAGACCCTGAGGTCGAGTAGGAAGGTGTATTGAATAGCACCGCATCTTTATCATACATCACTGTACTTGACGCATAATAAGAATAGATTTGCCTGTCTGGATGAAGACGAAACCTGCAAGATCGACACTCTGACCCAAGTAAGATCCAAACAAACGCACAGGGTCTGAATTTGATTCAAAATATCTTGGAACATGTTTATCTCGGCCTAAAGATAAACAGTAAAGCCAAACGTATTGGCGGCAAGCAAATCGATTATGGGTCTTAAGTAAACAAGTAATTGATACATAACACGCAAATTACCTGATCTCTGCATGGTGAAGAGCGGTTGTAATTTCTTATTCAAATAAAGTCATCTCTCTAAACGAAAACACTATTTTACTTCATTCAACTAAACTGTCAACAGCTCCAATCCAACCAAACCCGCCCTTGGTTGGACCAAAATTGATTTTTGAAAATAATTGCCATATCTAAATAACGTGTGGGGATCACGAAAACTAGAGAAACGATAAAATTCAAATAACGGCAATCGTCAATCGTTACTTTGTCCGGCGACGGTGTCTGTGAAGATGAACTCGTGCTCAAGTTTAGGTTCATTTCCGGAGTGTTACCAACATTAAAAAATAACAGACTAGGAAACGGAAACCTTCATTTGACGTAATGAATGGAAGGACCGTGGATGGACCGAATTGGATTGATTGTCTGATCTCAGAGTAAGTAAGTAAATAGAGGGAGGGCTATTTTCCATGGACAGAAGCTAATATACCGACACTCTTTACTCATACTACGATTTATTTTGTATGACTGAAACCAATATAGTTTTGATAGGACATTTACGCGTACCATTTTAGTGACAACCAACGATGTGGTAAGTATCGATATAAGAACGGCTATCGACAAAAATTATAGATAGTTAGTTTACCTAAGTACTTTGTTTATATGATATTTTAGAAGACTGGTATTTGCCTATGAGATAATCACTATTTAAATATTATCGAAAAACAACGTTGAAGTGATAATATATTTACATATCCTCAATAACCAATTTCAAATACCTTGGTCATATAAGGACTGCGGACCTGAGGGATGACCTTGGCTTGTAGGATTGCACATTTTAAAAAGCCAGTAAAAATCTTAGTCTCAAGGAACACTGTCAATCAATCAACACGTGCAGCCTATGGGTTAACAATACCCAAAATACTCTCAACGCATACGTAGGAGAACGGCCTCTAGTAGCAACAGTATCTTAGATTGCAGGGGGCCGATCGCGCTATTTTGTATAGTCAACGAACGTCAAAGGTATGGTTCTGGTTCAGTTCCAGTTGTAATTCAACTTTGGTTCGGTTCAATGAAATTCGGTATCGCGCTAAAGTTTTAGTGGAGACCGAAGCTGAACCTCATCCGAACCATTGTCGTAATCAAAACATTAGAGATGTAGCATCGATTGTGTATAATCGACCGTCGATTTCGCCTTTTTGTTGCTAACTACTCTATTTTTGACCACACTTGGGTGGGAATTCGTTGAATTTGAAGTGTTTAATAGGTGAACGAAAAATTACAGATAAAAGATTCAAGTGGATAGAAATGTAGCTTTATAAATAAGTGTATTCCAGCCTCCCTCTGAGGGCGAAGCTCGGGATCTACAAGTCCTACGCGAGATCCCGCCTCCCCTACGCGACCCCAGCATGGTACGCCCTGTGCTCGGAGACGAACAAACGGAGATTCGGAGCCCAAGAGAACCTCTCTCTGCGTACCATCGTCGGCGCCCCCCGCTACGTCAGGAACGCGACAATCCAGAGGGACCTAAGATGGGAAACCGTGGACCAGTTTGTCCAGAGGCTGGCGAAGGGCATGTTCGCGCGTGCGCATTCGTCATAACACCCGCACATCGCCGAACTGGCGCCGCACCACGCGCGCCAGCCCGACCGCCGTCGCCTGCCATGCGACCTGGTTGCCTAGCCGGCGATCACCCACTGCATACCAGCGCCACATGAAGACCACCGCCCGCAAGGGCCATCCCATGACCTGGGTTGGAGTCTTATCGACACTCTGACCATGACCTGTCCACAGGTGTGGACAGAGGCGATTCTTCGGGAAGAGGTTCGTTGACCTGACCCATGGGGGGAGTGCGCAGACATCCTCAACCCCTTTAGAGCAGTTAGGACTGCAAAGGAATGAATCAAGGTATGTAGTTTTCTTTATCTTAAACTTTGTCCCTATCAGAATATAATGCTTTTGTAAGAAGGTGTACATAGTTTAGATAAATAAGAATAACAATGTTAATTGTTTTCATATCCTAAAGGAAAATGTACAGCAAATTGTTTTATTAATATTCCAGCCAGCATAAGCATGTTGGACGTATCAAGGCTGATGGGATTGAAAGTTGAACATCTTAGGGCAAAGGCTGCACAGACTTCCCAGGCTGCTCTGCAAAATGCTCAGACCCCTATTGTATTAATACTATAGCAGTCCTTCAAATGAATTTGTGAAATAATAGATTGACGAAGCAGGTAATTCTATACTTTACTATCAGTTTGGTTAGGATACAGTTATGTAGGAAATATGCCCTGAATCGTTACTTAATATAAATTTTAATTTTAAAAGTGCCCTTAGTATAATTTTAATGACATTTTCCCCACGAGTTTTCTAAACCATGTTTACTTCTCCTGTAAATATGCTGTAGAAAATATTAGCTATAATTTATTAATTCATGCAATCATGTAAGTATAGTATACTTATATAGTTTTATGTAAAATATTTCTACTAACTTGTACATTATTTCTTTTTTCAGTGTTGTACCCAACAAGAGAAGATTTGTGAAAAATATTTAATTATTATTACTAACATATAATATCCCATTGCTGGGCAAAGGTCTCTAATGTGAGAATAATTAAAGTGAGATAACTTAAGTACCAAGACATGAATAAAACAAATTTACCTAGTTAAATATCATTTATTTTAGTCCTTAATCTATCAACAATTGCGCTCCCCGCAATAGACTTACTATCACATCATTCATAGAATGTCACCCTTTTTTGTTATAGTATCTCTCCTCATGTTCATTAGGGGTAACTATAGACATATGAGTACCATCTCCACAAGCCAGAACCCCTGGCAATCTGTACTTTTTGAAAAATCTGAAAATAATAAACATTTATACATAAACATTTACATACAGGCACATACAGTGCTCCTGGCCCCACACTAGGGTACCCTGGGTTGTGGGAACCAGAAACAACGATGACAAGACTGGGTTTTGTTTTCTTTATCCTCAGCCGGGGATTGAACCCAGGACCTCTCTCACGGTAGGCAGGGCAACAACCGTACATGGTAGCAGCACCACAGTTGTCCTATACCTATATTATAATTAGTACAACTTCAAATCAAATCAGAGACAGTCCGTCAACTTACATTTTTTTTAATTGTTTGTTTAAAAGAACACTATCTTTCTCATCAATGCTAAGTATAAGCATGTATTAGTATGTATTTGATATATTAGTATATGATATATATTTTAGTATTATGTAGATATTGGTAAGTAGTAGTATTTAATGTTATGCACATATGTAGCTCTACCTGTAATTTCTTTTTTACCCCTCCAATCAAGGTTTGCTGGGAGAAATTTCCTGTTAGAGATAAGCTCGCCTTTGTACATGTTTTTATCTTTATATATTTTTTTGTATTCTCTGTTTTGTGCAGTAAAGTATATATTTAAACTTATAAGCCACACAATCTTGGTATGCTTTTTTTTGTTTATTACCAAACCAAAAGTAATAATCTAAAATAAATTCTGATAGGCAAACTAATAAATAGGAATTGTATGATGTATGAGGCAGATAGGCAGACCACCGGATAGATGGACGCTGAGACGCTGGCTGGTAAGCAGTGGCTGCGGGAGGCTCAGGACCAGAGTAGATAGTGTGGTAAAGAGGAGGCCTATACCCAGCCGTAGGTAAATGTAATCTGATTTGAATTTAATGGAATGATGTTAACATATAGTTACTTACTTCCTTTTAATTTGCTCCCTATCACGAAGTTGAAAGGGAAATTTAAGATTTCTGGCTTGTTGAATGCTAAGGTGACTTGTTTTACAATTTTGGAGACACTTGACTGGTAAACACAGTGTTTCCGGCTTTCTCATCCAATCGTCTGGTAGGAGCCTGTGGCAAAATGCTAAACAACCAGTACCTGAAACAAAATGAAAGCACTGTTACTAAGCTCACTTAGTTCTGTTTTTGGGAAACAGGGAACAAAAATTGATCATGTCCAAAGAGAAGTAAATGTGCTGTGATACATTCTAGTACTTTGTATAGTGTTACTAACCTTCGTGTCCACATCCAAAGCACTGGTTGGTGGCAAATTAAGGATCAACTGAGTAATTAACGTGTCCACAAGCTAACTCCTTCGACCGTCAATATCGCTTGATAAAATCCGATTCTCTGTTTTAGATTGGGCTCGCGCTATAGCTATATCACACTCGTATGCCATTTCCAAAGTCCAGACACATCAATTTCACGATTTTGACCTACTTTTCATCTCAACAATTCTAAACCAATCCTGAAAAAGTAGCTCCACAATAACTTTAACACAACCGTTCGTTTGACAGCGGTTACGGTCCAACTCCAATCGAACTTCGGTTCAACCATCTGTCAAAACATTAGCGCGATACGAAAAGTCCTTAAAGTTGTGTTTCGGTTATGGTTCAGCTATGGTTCGGTTGATATTTTTTACCGCGATCGCCCCCCAGGTCGGCTTGACGGCCCAATACTCGTCGAACACCGGGTGAGTGGTATGACGTTTGTGACAGTGCGTGGAAAACAGAGCTATTATTTGACATACAGAGGCATAAATTATTATAATTTATAAATAATTTGGGGTTCGCAGGGTAGGGCCTTTGTCAGGGACATTGGGCGCCGCTTGAGGGACCGAGGGTTTGACAACCGCTCTGAGGCTTTCCTGGTCCAGAGAATCTCACTTGCTGTGCAGCGCGGGAACGCTGCCAGTGTGATGGGCACCTTTGGGCCGGGAGATTCTTGGGGCGGTTTGTTTGTGTAATTGTTTATGTCAGTTGTTTTTTCACGTAAAAAAAATATATATAAAAAATATAATCAATACAAAAACACATAATAATGTCAACAATTATAATAGCAATAAACAAATTAAACACTCATTTTCATTAACACACCATTAATTAGATTATAATAGATCACTAATCACGATTCAATTAAACGATACCCTTGACGTACCGTGACGAAGTAAAATATCAGTACAATATATTGAAAAATATCAGCAGGCATCTACGAGTATAATGTCTATTGGGATATTTTAACAAATCGTGGATGTCAGATCCCATGTGAATGATCTCTTACCCTAATTACAGGATGTGAACGGGATATTAGTGTTGGTAAAGTAGTTAACTGGTATTAGTGTGCGATTTTTTTTATTGTTGGTAAAATAATTCTGCAGTAAAATCTTCTTGAGAATTCGCGCGTGTTTTGTCGTCCAGCCGGACCCGCAAGATACCGCCGCAAGCCACACATTTAGCAACAGTGTTTCACGAGGAAATCTAAAATAAAAAGGGTAATATTTAACCACACATCAAATTTTACATATATATCAACTTTACTTTGTGGAAAAGGTTCATAAATATAGCACTATCATTTCTTACTATACAATGTGTCTAGGCGCCTGCAGCCTTATGGCGTAACTGTCTGAAGTTCATAGCGTGTGTCTAGGGTTCATCTCATGCTCATACAATTTCATCGATTACGGGGTATCACCGAAGTAGGAAAGGAGTGACAGAACTCCGGTGTCGGTGCCGATGCCGTGACGGCGGTGTTTTGAAAAATGGCCAACATGTTCAAAGTTCATAGTATGTTATGGTCAATCAGAACTGGTGTTGCATGGTACATTTTTTACAAACTAATGTTTTTAATTAATATAAATAAAACGGGGATAAAATTAAATCTAATATTTTCGTATTAAGATATAAGAAAATATGCTTAGTAAGTGGTATGAATTTGGACTCTGTCGGTCTCCCTGTACCAGCTCCCATACACTTTTTGGATCTCCTTTCTTTAGTACTGTAGATATTTACACATATACTTATAGACATACACGACTGTGTGAGAGTAAAATCGTCAGGGACTACGTACGACGCCCGCTCGCCTATCTGTCATCTCCTTTGCACGCGTTGAAATTGTTTATGTAGGTAACCTGCTGTCAAATGCTGGCGCGATAACGGTATGTATAATAATAATATACATTATACATATATTATAGCTAGGTAGGTAAACATTTCAGGTCATGTCATGTCGTGTCAGCACTGAGCATGTTTGTTCAGATTAAGGTGGCGTGCGTGATATTAATTTACAGTTTGTTTGAAAGTTATAAGCTGATACTTTCTTAGACTTCATTAAAAAAAGATTGGGTTGGCTATAGATAACTTTACACGATTTTTATTATTATGTAAATGTAAAGGGGGTTATTTGGAGCTCTCCTGTCCGCCTTGTATAGTTTTTTTTGCAAGGAAATATTAATTTAGTTAAAATTTGAGATTATGTTCACATAATTTTTGTTATGAAAATGACATGGTGCAAGTTTGCAACCCATAATGGGTAAGATGAGAGCTTCCTTTGCGGTCTTGTAGCATTTTAGCGTTTTTTTATTGCCAGAGACTCGGTTTTATTTAACCTCTCCTTTCCCGGGAGTTCGAGACGTCAAAAACGACAAATACCGGAGTGTTTTTGAGCGTGCGGGCTGCGCGGCACTTGACTAATATATCAAGTGATTCTGTTGGAATGGTAACACTTAGAATTATGGGAGTTGTATATCTGAGTAGCTAATGAAACCCTCTTTTACACAATGTGTAGAAAATGTCACTGTGACCTTAGTTTATTTTTGTACTGGCATGAGAAACACAGACTTCTATGAAAATGCTCCCTCTCGACACAAATCTAGCCGACATCAGAAAATTATCAACAACATGTACATGTTGTTTGATACCTACGTAATCTACACAAAATAACCTTTTCAAAACAATAAAAACATTAGGGTGTTCTTATAGAAACTTTCGAATATTTCAGCGTTTCAAATTTTCATAAAATACGGAAAGTAAACTGACGCATCGCGCGAATTATGCAAATCTTGTGAAATTATTTGTGAAGAGACTAGACTACCTAGCGTTATATTTCTTAGTTCCTAGGATAGGTAATTTATTCAATAAGAGGAAAACAAGTGGTATTTGCCACTAAATCATAAATGATAAGTGTGAGGACGCCATATCTCGCAAGGAAAGTATAAAATAGGTAGAAATCAACACTTTGTACTATTATTGAATTTATAGGCAATAGGTGATACTTATCATTCTAGAATTAGTGGTTCTAAGTAGAAGACAAACTAGGCTTTCTAACAGTGTATCGTACTATGTACCTTTTCATACAAAAATAATTCAAAATCATGCATGTTATTTCGTGTCACGGTGTGTTGTTTCTGGGCTTTCTCAAGGTCTCGGCAGGTGTACGATATGCGTTTATACAGAGTGTGCAAAGATGGAACGAAGAAAATGTTTCGCCGTGATTTGATTCTAGGTAAAATAGCTAAACTGGTGTTTCGTTCGTGTAGGTATGGTGTAAGTTTGAGTTAACTAGTATTTAGTTGTTATGTGTATATGAAGAGTTTCCACGCGGCTCCGTTCACGCGCAAGTACAGATACCTACTGTTCTTACAAAGTGTAATATTGTGTAATATTGTGTTAACTAGTGTTATGCGAGATCAGATATGTACTTTTGACAATTTAGTGTAAGATTACACAAATTTGTAAAAAATAAACAATTATTTGAAATGTGTAATTAGTAATTAGCTACCACCTACCTAATGTGTAATTGTGTAATTAGGTTTTGGAAAAATAAAAAAGAACAAAAATTTATATAGTTATATATTCACATTCTTTATTGCCCTGTGCATAAAAATGTACTTAAAAGAAATTTTATAACAACAGGCGAGCTTATCTCTAAAAAGATATTTCTTCCAGCAAAATTTATATAGTTATATATTCATATTCTTTATTGCCCTGTGCATAAAAATGTACTTAAAAGAAATTTTATAACAACAGGCGAGCTTATCTCTAAAAAGATATTTCTTCCAGCAAAATTTATATAGTTATATATTCATATTCTTTATTGCCCTGTGCATAAAAATGTACTTAAAAGAAATTTTATAACAACAGGCGAGCTTATCTCTAAAAAGATATTTCTTCCAGCAAACCTGGGCGAGACATAATTGTTTAAAAAACAGGACAGTACTAATGCACAATGAAACTGTATACATTATATTTACACACACACGAGTACACAATTATGGAAAAGTAGTAAACAGTAAGTAAGTAGGTAAACAATTCTATACAAGTTCTTAGATAGTTGTTTGACTGATATTTGTAACTTTTACCGTATAAAAAATGGAATAAAGTACACAATTACGGAAAAATGAAAAAGAATTTTATTGCAACTGTTAAAGTAAACAATTTCTATACAAGTTATAAGATAGTTAGGTAGTTGGCCACAAATAGAAATTGTTATTTACACAAACGCATAAATATTAGACACATAAAAATTCCACACAAAAAGATAGAAACATTGCAACTGTTAAAGTAAACAATTTCTATACAAGTTATAAGATAGTTAGGTAGTTGGCCACAAATAGAAATTGTTATTTACACAAACACATAAACATTAGACACATACACACATAAAAATTACACACAAAAAGATAGAAACATCCGGATCGCTAACGCTATGAAGGAGGAGAATTACAATCACACACTGATGGCTGATTTAGATGTGTCTAGCAAGACATAAATGCCCTCAGGAGTCATTGAGCGATTTTATCTCAGCAGGGACGTGTGCCCTTTTGCGATTCATCGTCCCAATGACATCAGTAGCACGGGATTTGAGGTACCTCGTCAAGGGCATTTGGTTATATCAATTGTCCATGAAAGCGATTGCGACTCATCAACTTCCTGAAGGCAGGCATTCCCAACACACCAGTCTTCCACCAGTTTGATGCTGCAACGTGGAAGTTATATGATATGGCATATTTTAGTAGTTTTAGTTACCCACTCAAGCAAGCGATACACCCGACCGAAACCGGTCCAAAGCGAGGTGTGCGTAGTTTTAAAACCCCTATTACAGAGACATATTAACCAGCCATCAGTACACAGTCAGATATCAGTCAGTAGGCATGCTAGAATAAGAGGAAAGCTAACATTACAACAATACCGTTTCGAGCTTCTTGCACAATTTAAAGTTACATAACACTTTCAATGGAAGACGAAGAGGAACAGATAAACTGTAGAAACGAGAATGGGTACCCATAACATTAAAAGTGCTATGGCCCCAAATTGGCCAACGTGTGATACTCCAACCAACACTGTCCGAGGCAGAGTCTGACGTTGCACCTACGGCAGAAACTGTTCACGGACGTGCGCTTTCCAACTTTTAAATTTTACACTAAATTGTCAAAAGTACATATCTGAACTTGCAGGCAAACGAATCCGCCTAAAAAGACAAGTTAACACAATATGACACAAATTTGTTATTTTTTTATTTTATTTTTATTTTTATTTTTTTTATTTTGATATTTCCACTTGGGCATCGTGTAGGGTGTCTTACGAGCATAATTTTATGTCATATGCATGTTTTCCCTAGGACCAATATTTATAGAGATATCGATATTACAAACATAATATGACGTATATCTCGAAATCGGTGAGGTGCACGAGGAAAATGTTTATAACCAAAAGTGATAGCAAAAAGCAGCACTACACGATTCCGAAGCAAAAAATAACAGTCAAAAAAAATATTTTTTAACACAATTTTTCTAAGTCGCTGGATGCTGGATTTTTCCATTGATAAAAAAAAGGGGCTTCCGCCCCCTTATCGACACTGAACTCCAATCATAAAGCCGCGGAACCTTTGATATGGAAACCCCAATCATCACATCACCCCGAAACCTATGATATGGAGTTTCACCGAATATGACTGAAAACACCCGCACCCTGTAGTGAGATTCTGTCTGTGTGTGAGTAAAATGGCGTCGCGGAATGCTTATGTGTGCGGGTGAAGCATGTGAATTGGATGCCTGATCACGTTTCTGACGGAAAATCAGCAAATTGGTACATTATTTTGATAAAGAAACCTATAAAAATGGATTCCTTATAAGATTTCCAATAAGATATGTGTATTTTTTATTGAAATCTAACTGTATTTCTCATTGGAATTACAAATAGCATTGGGGGGAATCCGTCTGGTTGCATGACGTATCATGTAAATTTGCCGGTTTTTTGGACATCTTGATGAATTTTACTATGATTTGTGGTTTGTTTATCGCAAATAGAGTTGTAAATATGAATAAAACAAATACTTACCTCAATTCACCAAAAAAACTACACTTTTCTCCCAATAAAATTTCACCACCAAATACGTTGGGAGCGTCCGGAAGAAAGTGATTTTCAAAACGCGGTTGAATTATTTTTTTCTACGGAAAAGCATAAACTAGCACACAGACCATAAAGTTTGTCTAATTGGGTGTCCACACATGATCGAACCGTAAAAATTGGTCCAACCGTTGGATAAAAAATACCGGTTTCAAAAATATTAGTCATCCCGCTGCTTATGCTGACAGCGGTACAGGGAGTGACCGGGGCCGCGCTGCTTATGCTGACGGCGGAAAAGGAGAGGTTAATTAAGATTTCAATTAAAATTCAAAGATTACGCGATTACTGCCATTAAAAGAAATATATTTAAAACTCAGTTCGAGTAGCATTATATTTCTTGAGTCAAAATTGGCTAGCCCTTTCGATTCCCTGCTGACCGGTAAAGAAAAAATATTTTATGTGTTTTGCCCATAAATGCCCATGATAGAATCTACAATACTCTTGGTGACGTCTGTCATAAAAGTTCCGTTTTAGGGTTTACGCGAGTCTACAGGCTTGAGTTGGTTATTGTGGCTAAATTTAAATTGGGTTATAGGCTAGGTTGGAAGCAAACCCGGAGCGCAGCGAAGCGGCGCGGAGCGAAGCGTATGCAAATAAAAACAAGATTTAATGATATGAGCAGATTTTTGTTATTTTTTTGCAAAAATTATGTAAATATTACGTCAAAATTTAAAAATTAAATAATTTCTTTCTCAAAAACTGTACCTCGGTAACTGTTTCCCCGCAAAAAAACTATACTAACAGGACAGATGAGCTGCTGATGTTTTTTCGGAGCGTCCAATCTGTTCTGAAACCTGTGCCACACTGTTGCAAACAAGGCTTCCACAAGCGTTTCCACACGGGGTTTAAAACTGTGCAGCCGCTTGTTTGCAACCAAAATTCGTTTGACCTTACCACAACCTTTGTGGACGGGCGTGCCAACCGCGTGTGGAGGCCGGCGTTTTCCACAATGTAGCCGCTTGTTCCTCCACACAACATGGTGGTCTGGCCAGTTGCGCAGGCAGCAGCAGTCTGTGAGAGCACATGTATTGTTAAATTCCACCGTGTGAAATCAATCAAATGGCAAGGCGAAGAAGATAGAGAAAGAAGCTCGAACCGTATTTATCGAGTTATATAAAGACATGCTGTGTCCCTGAGACTTTTCCTCCGAATCAATTATTTATATTTTCATTTATAACTACCATTACAGGCTATATTGAACCTCATGCGGTATGTATATTTAATATAATTTAACTAAATATAGACATATTTATAACATCTTTACATCATACCGAGACAAGCCCAAAAAAAAGTATGCTGGGAAATGTATTAAATAAATATGCTGACAGAGAAATTAAAGGACCCAAAATCAAACGATAAGAAAATTGACCACATAAAATTTGCCTACCAAAGGGAGGTGCTTCACCAACTTTCTGAAAATTTGATAGGATATTGCGATATATAGGACACGTATATATCGCAATATGTAGGTGTCTACGCAGAGTCGAACAGTTTATTAATATGTGCTCGGTGGTAGTACATAGTCGTAAAGCTGGTCAGAAATTCTAAAAGGGCAGCTTGAAAACATCGGACAATCGGGTTGGCCACTAGCCCGACACCCCTCTATCAATTTGAGCTGAGCCAGCGTGGTGTTGTATGGCTCAATCTTACTCGTAACCGGGTAAAGGCCCGTGCCCCTCGGTGGCGCATTAATGGGCTACATTATCATATTATATGTTATATTGTGTATTTGACGTGATAACGTCTTATAAATCGATGAACGCCGGCTGTACGCACGAAAAAGCATGACTAATTTTCACCATAGACAACTTATTAGTCTATGTGGTCACGTTCCGCCTGAACAGAGCGTGCAAGCGAGAGCGCGGAGCAAGCGATAGAGAGGCACCATCGGCCTAAGCGGTTATCACGTAAATTAATTGTCGTCCTTAAACCGACCTTAGAGACAATTATTCTTTAAAATTGCTGATTCCCATGTCGTAGTGTGAATAAACATTTGAAAACATCAATTAGCGCATAAATGGAGACGGAAAAAATGTAAAACAAAAAATCCGCTTGTTTTGTTGAAATTCCGCGTTTTTGAAGCATCCATACATTGAGCTACCATTACTATAGAGATGCTGTCTCGAACCAAAATCGTGTCGTAACTAGATCACAAGCGGGGCGGGGGGATGGTGCGACTTGCCGCGAGCTCGACGTGTCGTCACAAAATAAATAGGTACAGAAGTCAACCACATGTATGTACTTCACTTTTCATAGCTACACTCGGCGATCGCTCTAGGGTTGTCAACTACGGCTTATGCACGAAAAACTATTGTGGTACTGGCGCTCCTATCTAGTTGCATGATTTATTATGAAGAATGAAAACATTACACTACTATTACAATACAAAAGGTTTACAGATCAGATAAATACCTACACAATTTTACGTTTGTCTATTTTCACTATCGAAAATCCCTGATAACTTTTAAACGGACTACCCGAGTTACAAAATTTATATTGCTCTGTCCGTTTTAGACCTACACCTGTCAAATGACACAAAAACAATATCTACACAAACAAAAAAACATGTTTTCAACTTACGAAAGTAAGGTGGCGTGAATTTACCAAACAAAAAAAAATGTTAATAGGTACTTATTTTATTATACTGATTGAAAAATAGGCAACTGTTATTTATTTAAATCGATCTTAGATATATTATTCGGGGACCTTACCTACCTACCTAACTGTTCTATAGATATAACGTTAAAACGAACCATCGAAATACAGTACAGTACGAAACGATTAATTATATGTGGTGACTTTAATGTTAATCTGTTAGAAAGAACTACTCTCAGCGTTAGATTAATAAATCTTTTCTCATCATTTAGGCTTAGCCATTTATTTATGGAGCCAACAAGAGTGACTGCTACTAGTGCTACATGCATTGACAACATTTTTACTGATGTTATTCCAATCAGTAAAAGTGTTATCAGTGAATTGGATTCAGATCATTTAGGTCAATTATTTCAATTTGATTCTATTAGAGAACCTGTCATTAAAAAGAAAATTTCGTTTGTGCCAGTAACTGCTGACCGGTTAGAAAGAATGAGATACTCTTTAGCCCAGGAACTACCGTTTTTGGCTGCTGAACAGTCTCCTAATATAATGTATAACTTACTCTTTGAAACCTTTATGAAACAGTACAGCGCGATATTCACTTCAAAATCGGTTGTGGTTAGTGGTTCAAACGACTTTAGTACGTGGGCTACTGCAGAGTTGCATAAACGCAGGCAAGCATTGTATGCATTGTATGAGGAACGACGATTCAACGTGAGTGACGAATTTAAAGAACAAGTCAAACAGTTCTCCAAACAATTTAAATTAGACTGTCATACAGCTAAACGTAATTTTCTGAGTAGTAAAATTAAGAATAGTTCCGATGTTATAAAAACGACTTGGAAAATAATTAATGAGGAGGCCGGTCGTAGTAAAAAAGCGAGTCACGATTACGAACTAAAAATCAATGGACAGCTTACGAGTTCTAGCTTAGAAGTTGCAACTGAATTTGAATCGTTTTTTACTAATGCACCGGCTTCCACGACTAAGTATTTAAATTCGTCACCTTTGTCTGCTGTTGCAATATTAAAAGATAATGTCTCAGAGTGTGCTTCATACTTGAATTTTAAGCACGTCACAAGTTCAGATGTCGTAAAGGCATTTAAATTGATAAATGTTAAGAAAACGAATGATCTTTGGGGACTCTCTGTTCACGTCGTTAAATCCCTGATCGAATTAATTGCACCTGACCTAGCGGTCATTTTCAACAATTGTATAGACTGCGGTGAATTTCCTGATTTAATGAAACAAAGTAAGATAATTCCCCTCTTCAAAGCAGGTAGTACTCAAGACCCCACCAATTTCAGACCTATATCAATACTACCAACTTTTAGTAAAATTTTTGAGAAATTAATCTTATCACAGCTATTACATCATTTTGAATCAAATAAGCTAATGCATAACAAACAGTTTGGATTCACTCGCGGTCGTTCAACAACAGATGCCGGAATTCAGTTCATTGAAAGTATTTTTGATGCCTGGGAAGAGTCACAAGATGCCCTAGGCATTTTTTGTGACTTATCTAAGGCTTTTGATTGCGTTTGTCATGAAACATTGATCAGGAAATTACATCATTATGGAGTTAGAGACACGTCATTGAATTTGTTAAAATCTTATCTGAACGGAAGAATACAAAGGGTAGACGTAAACGGAGAACGATCACCAGGATCATTGGTTTCTTTGGGCGTGCCACAGGGCTCAATATTGGGACCCTTCCTATTCCTCATCTATATAAACGACTTACCCTATCTAGGAAGGGACTGTCATGATATGGTACTGTTTGCTGATGACACCTCACTTATTTTTAAAACAAAGCGAAACCAACACGCTACTGATGATCACGTGAACAATACCATATCAAGAGTGGTAAATTGGTTTAATGTTAATAATTTGCTATTAAATGAGAAAAAGACTAAATGTGTTAAGTTTCTTACTACTAACGTTAAAAATAATCAGACATGTATAACAATTAAAAATGAGGAATTGGAATTGGTAACCAGCACAGTGTTTCTAGGTATAACGTTGGATTCCAAACTCCAATGGGGTCCACATATTGATAAGCTATCGAACAGACTGAGCTCTGCAGCTTTTGCATGCAGGAAAATCCGTCACTTGACAGATTTAAAAACAGCCAGATTAGTTTATTTTAGTTATTTTCATAGTATTATGTCCTACGGTATTCTGCTCTGGGGCAGTGCTGCTGACATAAATACTATTTTTGTGCTGCAAAAGCGGGCTGTTCGTGCGATTTATAAAATGAATAATAGAGATTCTCTTAGAAATAAGTTTAAAGAAGTAAATATATTGACAGTCCATAGTCAATATATTTACGAGAATATTATGTATGTCCATAAGAACATTGTTAACTTTCGTAGAAACTGTGATATACATAACTTTAATACTAGAAACAAGGACAAACTTGCAGTGCCCACTACTCGGCTCCATAAAATAAAAAACTCGTTCAAGGGTAATTGTGTAAGATTTTACAATAAACTCCCAAGCACTTTGACAGATCTATCAATTAATAAGTTCAAGAAATACATCAAGCAAAGGCTTATTTCTAAAGCTTACTACAGTATTAAAGAGTACATAGACGATAAAAATGCTTGGGACTGAATTGTTCTAATTAATTGTGAGCATCCTCACTGCCAGAGTTTCTTTTACTGGACACTTGGAGGCCTTTTACACCTCCAAAGATTAATTTAATTATACAACTCTTGACTGTGGGGACCATTTACATCTCCTATTATCATTGTATTATTGACTAAAGAGACTATACATCTCTGTTATTTATATTTTAATTATTTTATTATGACATTTGAGACTCTTTACATCTCTCAGAAACAATAATTAAGTACTTTTTTTTTTTCTGATAATATGATAATAATACCAAATGTTCTGTAAAAAATGAAATGAAATGACATGTGAAAGTGCCCTTGTGGCCTATTTACAGAATAAACGTTTTGAGTTTGAGTTTGAGTTTGAGTTACAGGCAGATAGCTACTTTCCGAAACCACTAGAAGCTTAAAAAAATAAAAATAATTTAATGTTGAATTTAAACAACCGTCCACTGAACAGTTATAATATTTTTTTCCGTTGCTCCATTGTTGCATTATTTGCATTAGCAGACGCGCGCGCGTGTCAAGCGGATGGCACTCACGTTCGCACTGGTTTGAACTGCTCTGAGATATCGTCTCCGTGAGCAGTATCTTTGTTTGCGTTGCTCGAGCGCGCTTGTATGTAGATTGATTTCTGTACCTATTTATTTTGTGGTATCGTCCCTTTAGATTACACACCGCAGAAGTGGCACCGCTTTTATACCTACAAAACTTCATTTGATTGAGTGCAGTCTATTACAAAATGTACCGATCTAAGTATTCATTGTAACCGAGATTTAAACAAAGGTTCATGTAGATGACTTGCGCTTTCGCATTACCCACGTGTTTGCGTTATCTATAGGTACTGCCATAGTTATAAAAAATAACTGAAAAGTAAATATATTTTACACCTTGTATATGTCACCGGAAAATAATACGATCCGCAAGTTTATAAATTTCCTAGGAAATTTATAAACTTCCTTCTAGATTATATTAGGCTAGGTTAGGTTAGGTTATGTTAGGTTAGGTTAGGTTAGGTTAGTATATTTATAAACTTGCGGAAAAAAAATTAGGAAATTTATAAACTTGCGGATCGTATTATTTTCCGGTGACATATATATTTATAGCCTTCTCTACTTAGGATGGTAGATCCTAGCGATACCACACACTTCAAAATCGGTTTGGCTTTAAGAAGTTGTGGTGGAATTAAGAAAAATACCCACATGAACCCTGAAAAAAATACGTCGTGTTAAAATATTACCAAACATGTTTTGTTAGTTTAGGAGTCCTCTACTCATATTTACCACATTCATTATATCCCACATATTTGTGAAGTGCTCTCTCGTATCTCCATTAGTACCTACGTCTTTCTGTACGGTTCACTTTTCGTATTCTATGGTTTTCATACAAAAGTTGGGTACAATAGAAAATAATATTCAAAATTAGTTTTGGATTATTTTAGTTAATATTTTGCTTACTTACTGATGATACGTCATGCCACTATCTTTTTTCTTCGTACTAGCTGCATTTTTACAAGTTCGCAAGACGCAGAAGGCATTTTTGAACTATTTTTAGTCACAATATACGCATGCGCTATGAGCGCTGGCGAGGGACTAAAGGGAATAAAAATAACGCCGGTCGGCGTTAGGTCATGGCGCAAAGAAATGGTTCGCGGTGTGTCGGTTCCATACGCTAGTAATAGTAGTTCAATGCACCCATACCGCATTTCCAACTTTCACGTCCCACAACGAATTCTGTGGTCTGTAGGAACCTTGTTAGAATTAACCAAGGAGTCCCTGTAATACCCGGCCCAGTTTGTCCGGCCGAGGAATGTCCCACCCCGGAATTGGCGTCCCATTAGCCCACGATTCCGGGGTTGGGCATTCCTGGGCCGGGTATTCCGTGGCCGTACAAAACAGTGCTTGACCCCGGAATTGGCGACTCGAGTACCAGAGACAACTGCTACATCAGTTCAGTGCATCAGAGATTAGGCTGTGTTCATAGTGTCTCTATCTCAAAAAATCTATTCATATCATGAAATGTTTTTTTAATACACAGTAACCTACTCTAGCCAAATTTGACTCAATAAATATAATGTTGCTTGAACTCAGTCTTCATAGTGTTTATATTTTTAATAAATGTCAGAATTGAGTTTGTTTTTATTTTCAAGTAACCAAATATGAATAATTTTGAGGTTATGCTATGTGTCAAGTGAATGTTAAACTTTCTTACAAAAAACCTTACCACTGTGACCATGGCCTTAGATTCGTCTAAGGTAAAGCGAAATTGTTCGTCCAATCAGAAGCCAGTATTTCCAGCCAATTAGAGACGTCCCACACTTCCGGGGCCGGGCATTCCGTGGTCGAACAGGCAGTGCACGGCCCCGGAATACGCGGCCTGGAATATCCAGCCCCGATTATGGCGTCCCAAATCCCACGATTCCGAGGTCGGGCATTCCGGGGCCGGGCAATTCTGGGCCGTACATTCCCGTTCCCCTTAACCAAGACAATAGACATCAAGACAAGAAGTTCAAGAAGTCAAGAACACAGCAAACAAGAACCGTACTTTAGAATTATAATTTTTATTCTTCTTATTTTGTCGTTGCTGAGCTCTGTGAGTTTGTTTGGAAACATGGACATCAGTAAATACATCCCATTTGGAATACGGTTACTTCAACTCTTGAGGTTTGGTAAAAGGAAACCTATAACTCCACAGGTACAAACGTCAAGAAATAGTGAACTTCCCTTTCGTCATACTTACGAAACCAGCACCACTAAATTATTCTGCTGCTCTCCAGAAATAATCATTCCACGTTTTATTTTCCAGATTCCTAGGCGATTGGATTATAGAGGGATGTTGGGAATCAAAATGTTTTCTACTCTTGCTTTTCTTTGGCCAGTAAAGAGCAGCAACAAACAAAAAGTTACAAAAGAAGTACTGAAGCTTGAATCAATTTTAAAGGATGCTGACAATTTGTTTGAAAATGCACACTATGAACAATGTTATCAATTACTTAGTTCAGAGGTAAATTGTCAATGAGTTATTTTTTGCAAATCAGGGAGTTGAAATTCTGCACATTGCCCACTTGAGCAGAACCCTTGTGAGTAATGTGTTATTATCATAATATTTGAAACCCACTGTGCTTCTGCCGTTGCTGTTTTGTTCTAAGACCCAAAAATGTTTATAATAATAATAATAATATAGCGTCACGCCTTTTCCCATATGGGGTGGCAGAAGCACAATTGTGCCCATTTTAAGCCTGGTATTCAATACGGTCAGAGTGTCGATAAGTGGGCGGAAGGTTTTTATTTCCTTGGCGGACCCTTTTATTCACTCCAACCATTCAATACTCCATTTTGTGTGACAGGGGGCTAGCCCATCGCCGCAGCTATGGAATAATGAAGGTTTCCTCACAATTTTTTCCATCACTGTTAGAATGTCCGTATAATGTACCTAAGATAAATAAATTATCTCATTGGTACATGGTTAGGAATGGAACCTGCATCTTCTGTGTGAGAAGCAAGTGTGAAACCCATTAGACCACAGAGCTCTTCCAAAAATGTTTTTCATTTTTATTCGTTATTGCACAGCAATCAAATATGTACTAATTTCATTTCATTTGTTTATTTGCTGTTTCACAGCATATAAACAATTTAGTTAATGAAATCATGTAAAATGCCTATTAACTGCAACGATATGTCTATTACGATACTGATACGAATGACAAATACATCGTAATAGCGAATACAATAACAAATGCGATAACGAATGCATTACGATTTTTTTATTTACATCTAATAAATCAAGACAATTGAGTAAAATCAACATTTATTTAAATTTTAGACAATTTACCACCTTTATGTAACATAATTAATTTCAACTTCTTTTAAATTCTTGTTTAGAAAACATAACATTTTTAAATTATCAGGTTTTAGTCTATTTCGTATATCCATATGGATCAAACCAGCTGTAGAAAACAATCTTTTTGAATCGACGGTAGCTGGTTTGATGATCAAATATTTATGAGCCTATTTTTTCAAATTCGGAAATACTGTATTTTTTTTTCCAATAACTTGAATAGTTTTTTGTATCCATCTCTGCATTGGGTGCATTTAAATAGGCATTAATTTCATCCATGTAGTTGCGATCTGAAACAAAAATAAATAAAAAAAAAACAATATTATGTAGGCACATTATTTTATTTCATTAAAATTAGAAATAATATTTGATAACTAAACTAAGTAGTACTTGGTAAGTATTGTATTATTCTAAGTTCCTTCAGGTTAGTACTACCTATACCTAAATAAGTAAATCAGTAGTATCTAAAATTGTAAACACATAAATCACTTGATGTAATTGAAAAGTTTGATAGAGGTTCCTCAAACTCCTTGTCTGATATTATCTGTTGACAATCATTCCATTTTTTTTTTAAGTAGATGGTCCAGGGTTCGTTTGAATTTCATTTATACATGATGTGGTAGAAGCAACCGACTGCATTTCTTCCTTTAATCTCTCTTTAACATGTTCAACAGCATTAGGTTGAGAACGTCGCATATGTGACCACATGTTTGTGGTAGTAAAACCTTTGGATACAGCATTTTGGCCACCTCGCGACATTTCAGTATTGCAGTAGTTACAAACAGCTTTATTCTGTATGGTGGGCCTTTAGAAAAATGCTTCCATATCTCACTGTGTTCGTGCCTTTGTTTTCTATTAAAAATCACACCAAGACGTAAAAAACAATAAATACTACACCACAACCTTACTCGCGCGAAATACAAATATCACAAAATAATTGTTGTTAATGTCAGTGTCAAACGTCAAAAATATGAAAGATGGCTGACATTAGTGCTGCCAGCGCAAACATCCATACTGTCTTACATTCCTTTTCACGAAAAAAATTACATCAAACTAGTTTTAAGAATCGTTATAAATCGTAATACGTTTTACGATACCGATGATCGTCAAAAATAACGATAACCTGCGGTTTACGATTATCGGCATCGGTATCGTTGCATCCCTACTATTAACCTTTTGACCACAAGAAATACAAAATGTGTCCCTCACACGCCAAACATGTTTGCATTGCTATGCAAAATAGAACCTAATTTATAAGAGATAAGGTCTCTTTTGATATAAAAATTGTGTCAGTTATAGCCGACGTGGCGCCAGTGTTACGACATTAAGTTGTTGGGGCTGTAAGGATTGGCCTATTGATGGTGAATAAGACTTCCCCCTTTTTTTTTCAATGAAAAAATATAGTGTATCATATATTTTTTAATATTTCTGAATACAATTGACATTACACATAAGATAGCATCACAATAATGATATTTACTTTAAAAATCCGTGTAAATCAAATCATAATAATAAAAAATACATTTTACAGATACACATTTTAGCTCTTACTCTTTAAAAATTTTGACTATGTTTACACATTTGGTTACATCTGTAAAAAATAAAAAGCATAATAATTCTCATAATGCACACACATATTATTTACAACTGACATATTTTTTACAAGCGTTACCGAAAATAATAATTTTACACATTTTTGATAAAATCAAGTCTCCTTAGAATTCATAAGAAATTTTCTTCTTTTACCTCCAACAAGTAAGCAAGTGAAAAATAATACACATAATTTATACATTTCTTATTTAGGTATATCTGTTGTTTTTTTCAACAAGACTGTATACAAAAAACACTAGTCTTTTATTTAATTTGATCTAATTATTCAACTATTTCTATTTCAATAAAGCACACACTGTCATTGATATAAATTTATAAAGAAAAATATATTGTGTTTCTTACACAATTAAAACAAACATGATTACAAAGATAACTCTCTTCTCATTTTTTATAAAACTTAATTAAAAATACACACAAGATTAAAATATCTTAACTCAAAAAACATAAAATAACATTTTGATGATATAGGGTTCCACATCAACAACCATATGTAGGTTTGTACAATAACAACTAAATTTACCTAGGGTTGGCGACATGAATCTTTATTTTGCTTCACAACATGAAATAAAATATTACTAAATCAAAAAAACTTTATAATTGCCATAACAAAACAAAAGTTTGAAATCTCTCATTATTTTCTGAATTATTTCTTCATTTATTGATTCATTCAATTCTTATTTCATCATATCATATCTACCGTCTCAAAACCATCAGATATACCTCGTGTATTAAATATATAATAAGTCATAATAATCATTCATTCAAAAAAATATACTTTCTTTACTTAAACAATCGCTACCAATCAAAGTATTTATTTTTTATTCCGCTTCCACTTCATATAGGTACTTTTTAGGGGTATCCAGATCCCATATTCTGTCACATTACAGTGAGTGCACTATTGTAGTTACTTTTATTATTTATTTATTTATAGACGTATTATGGTACTTTTATTATAACAATACTTAAATACATATACCTATAGTAGGTACCTGGCTCCAGGTCTACCTGCCTGAGCCTGCTCGCCAGCTTATTAGGTCATCGATATCCCACGTTCTCACAAAGGAAACTCGTTCACGTCATGATCGAAGAGGGAGGATTCGTGCCTTGTACCTTTTACCTATGAGACTGATGAAAATACAATATCATATCGGACTCGCCCATAGTCACGTACCATACTAAAAACATAACTTATACTCAATCAATACGAATCCTTCGAATTTTAAGTCATTCTGTATAGCTTTTCTCGAAAGCTTAATAAATGAAGTATTCCCAGCTGTCTTACTCAGTGCGCATGAGTTCTAATCTCAACATTCCATACATGAACATGAATGAATGAATATGAATACAACTCAATACAACACCAACATTTCAAAATCAAACAAATACACAGCTTTCCTATGTAATACGTAATTAAATAACATTACTTGCAAATGAAATAAATATAGCGATCTAATAACTTTACTAATATCCACTCCTCAACTACAATTCGCATCTCATTCTACACATACCGGGTGACTGTAAAACCTCTAGCTATATCAAAAGAGCGTACTCCTTGATAAAAGTACAAAATGCATGTTTTGTTACTTTCGTCTGCTTTCATAGTAAAATATTAAGTAATCAACCGTCAAAGTATTCCTACTAGTCCCGAATAGTGTTGTTGCCATATTTACCGCCCGCCCAGTGTTGATAACATCGCACCGCGGTTTCGCTTTGTGTAGCGCCGCGCTTTCACTTTGTGTAGCGCCGCCGCCGCCGCTGCGATCGTCTCGGCATTACGTAGGTAATGGTGAGACGATCGCAGCGGCGGCGCGGCAATTTGTAGTTAAAATGATTCCTGCCTAGCTACTAAAGAATACGTTGATTTACTTGTAACAAACCTTCAAACTACTAGCTACATTACAACCTATCTACCTATCTACCTAACTACCTAACTACCTACCTACCTAACCACCTACCTACCTACCTAGTCAACATTTCAAACAAAACAAATGGATTTTCGACCCGCAAACGACCGCTCTTGAGGTGAACGCACATTTATCGACATCGGCACGCATCATCCGCACGGAGCGGATAGGCCTTGTCTAAGGAATCTTCCCTGCGACTCGTGTGTTGCTCTGTCGCACGCAACAAAAGGCAGAATGCTTCGTCCGCATACTCCGCGCCAAATATGATGACGTCATCAGTATTTCTCCGGATTCCGACGCGGATAGGTGAGCGAGGTTTCGTATGCGGTGCGGGATTTCGGTGCGGACTATGCCGATAAGTGTGCGTTCACCATTAGATAGGTCAGTTTAACTAGTTTTTTGAGTGGGGGTCAGTAAGTTAGGGTGGATCAGTCAAGAAGCTACTAACCACCGGTGGGCCGCGATTATTATTTAGTTAGGTACCTACCTACCTACCCTAGCTACTGAGTTCTGGTGTAGGTATTATAAAACTTTTACTTATTTTCATGAGATGAGCACGTGTTTAGGTAAATGCTGTACGTAGTTTGTAGTTTAGGATCAACTTGATGTGCTGCGAACTTAAGAAATGATTAAAAACAGTGATATTGAATACGTACCTCAAACTTAGCTGTACTTCAACAACTGTTCAAAATGCAATCCGTTCCTTTCTAAACACAGTCTTGCACGTTCCACTGCATTATGACGCACTTTTCTTAAGACTACCACATCACTTTTTACAGCGTCAAATGCACTTGTGATGCGGTCTTTAAGTTCTTGCCGGTTCTGAACCTCGTCCCAGTAGACACGCCGTTTTATTTCGCCCCACAAAAAGAAATCACAGGGTGTGAGGTCCGGTGATCTGGCAGGCCAAGGCACAGGCCCTCCGCGTCCTATCCACCGACCACTGTACTCATCGTCCAGGTAGTTTTGAACAGGTCGCGCGAAATGAGGTGGTGCTCCGTCTTGTTGGAAGAAAAAATCTTGTAGATATGCGAGCGGCACGTCCTCTAAGAAGTTTGCTATTACGCCTCGCAGCATATCTAGATACGTGCCCCCGGTCAGGCGGCCTTCGATGAAGTACGGCCCAATGACTTTATCTTCCACGATGCCGGCCCACACATTCACACTGAAGCGCACTTGGTGATGATGTTCTCGTATACATTTTGGGTTACTGTATGACCACCAATGTTGATTGTGCTGGTTGTAGAGCCCTACACGAGTGAACATCGCCTCGTCTGTCCATAGGATGTGCTTGTTCTGATTTTGTACCAGCCATTCGCAAAAATTGCGACGACGTGGCGCATCATCTTCATTTAATTGCTGCACTTTTTGAAAGTTGTATGGATGCTGTCCAGTAGAGTTCAGCAACTTCCACACAGAAAACTGGCTGATTCCGAAACGATGAGCTGCGTCTCGCGTACTGTTTCGAGGGTTGCGCTGAAAGTACTCCAAGATAGCGTCTTCTACCTCCACAGCCAAACGCGGCGCGCCTCCACCATAAGCATGGCTTGGCACTGTGAACTGGCCATAATCCAGAAGCCGTTGGTTTGCCGCTAAGATGGTTTGACGGTGGGGGACAGTGGCGTTAGGTAGTCCTTGTGCTTGGAGCCGAGGGATGCTCTGCGTCTCGTACAATCTTCTGGCTTCGTACAGGTTTTCTCCACTTTGGATGTACACACGCACCATCTCGTAATATTCACGATTAGAGTACATCTTGTATGAGCGTATCAGACGGACACGGACTCAAAGATAAAAGTACCCGCGCGGCGAGGGGAATTTGTAGCGTGCGCACGTCAAACCGCGATAAGGTTGCGCAGGCGACTAGACTGGCGTCGGGCAGTCTGGCTGGCGGCGGCGGCGCACGTAAAGGCATTGCGGGGGTGAGCCGGGCGGGTGCGGCGTCCGTGTGGTCTGCGGAGTGTGTTCTCGCGCGGAGCGCGAGGACCACTACGGTTGCGGGGTCGAGGACTTATGGTTGCCTCATGCCCGCGGCGTCAACTCGGGGGTAACGTCCCCCCCGGTCTTGGGTGGCCCCTACTTGTCAGGGGCCTCGCGTGGTCTTCGTTGCGCTGTGCTTTCGCCATCTATTGGCATACACTGGCGACAACGGTGCGGGAGCTTCTTCTTCTCCACTGTGCCGTGCTTTCGCCCTCTTCTGCGGGCTTACACTGGCGACAGTGGGATGTGCAGCAACTCTCTTGGGAGTGGTCTGCCTTCAGGCGGACGTGCGTGGTGCGGAGCAATGTCGTGGAGATGTGCGTGGCGGCTGTTGTCGGCGCAGTCGTACATGCGCCGTGCCAGCCGCGCGACGAATTTCTCCACGGTGGGCATCCGGGTATCTCTCATGATGGTGGCGTTGCGCACGTACCGCCCGGCTCCTGTGATCACCCGCAGGGAGATGTTCTGGAACCGCTGCAGCCGTGCCTTCTGGGTCTTCGACAGCAGGGCGTACCATGCTGGAGCCGCGTAGGTGAGCCGCGAGCGCACATAGGCCTTGTACACCCGCAGCTTGGCTCTCAGAGGCAGGCTGGACGACAGGACAGGCCGGAGCATTGCCCGCGCGGCTTTGGCCCGGTTGATGCAGTGTTGCACCATCGGGACCATGCGCAGCGAGCAGTCGATGTTGCAACCGAGGTATTTCACCGTCGATTGCCACTCGATGTCCCGGCCCCTCAGCTGTAGCGGGGTCGGACGGCGGGAGCGGGTGGTCAACAGGGCTGTTGTCTTCCCGACGTTCACCGCGGTCCGCCACTTGTCCAGCCAGGGCGGCAGCAGGTCCAGGAGTCGCTGCATCTTCCTGCAGGCGAGCTCAATTTTGCGCGACGACGCGAAGTAGGCGCTGTCGTCGGCATAGAGGGCGAGCACAACGTCTTCCACCCCCTCCTCGAGATGGCCCTCGAGTGTGGGGATGTCGTTGGTGTAGAGCGCGTAGAGCACCGGCGAAAGGCAGCTGCCTTGCGGGACTCCCGCGCTGATGGTCTTCGTCTGGGAGTGTGCATTCTCGACCGAGACGAAGAACCGCCGGTCTTCCAGGAAGGAGGCCACGATCTGCCCGATCATTGGGGGCACACCTGCGTCCAGGAGCTTGTAGAGGAGCCCCTCGTGCCACACTCGGTCAAAGGCCTTCTCGATGTCAAGAAAGACCCCGACGGTGTATCGGCCCCTGTTCAGCTCCGACGCCAGGTAGTGCAGGACTCTCGCCAGCTGGAGCGTCGTGCTGTGGCTGTCACGGAAGCCATGTTGCTCTGCCCTCAGCTGGATGTGGGGCAGGATTCTCCGTAACAGCAGGCGCTCAAACAGCTTGGCGATATGAGGCAGCAGGGTGATCGGGCGGTAGCCTCCCGGGTGTCTTCTGTCTTTCCCCGGCTTGGGGATGACGATCACCTTGCCCTCCTTCCAGAGGGCGGGGAAGTGTCCGGTGCGCAGGATGCCGTTGAACAGCCGCGTCAGCGAGACGACGGCTCTCCTTGGCAGCTGTACTAGGGCCCCCGCGACGACTCCGTCCGGGCCCGGGGCCTTCCGCTGGTTCAGCTTCAGGGCCACCTTCCGGACTTCGCGGGGCGACATGAAGTAGTCGCCGGCGAGGGGGGGCGCGGGGGCCGCCAGGAAGCGCTCTACGCGCTCCATAACAGCGGCGTTGTGCTCGTAGTCGGCGATGGGGTTGGGCTGGAACTGCCCAGCGAAGTGGTCGGCCAGTATGGCGGCTCGATCTCGTGCGGCGTAGCGGCGCCTGCCCGTGTGATCAAACATGGGGCAGACCGGCTCGGGAGTTGATGTCAGGCTGCGGTTCAGGCGGTGAAGGGCGGTGTCATCTTGGGAGGCCTGGTCAATGGCGCGTTCCCAGGACTGTCCCCTCAGCTCGATGATGCCCGCGCGCAGTTCTTCTCCGAGCCGGTTGATCTCCG
The DNA here is from genome assembly GCA_949825045.1 of Argyresthia goedartella. Lineage (NCBI taxonomy): Eukaryota > Metazoa > Arthropoda > Insecta > Lepidoptera > Argyresthiidae > Argyresthia > Argyresthia goedartella. The sequence continues at coordinate 24,168,741 of OX463810.1, forward strand.
CCTTGATCACGGGGCAGCGCGTGTGGTGCCAGGTTCGACGAAGACGGCGCTTGAGGTCCAACTTCTTGCGGAGGTGTGGAGGGAGCCTCTCCTTCCGCAAGACCGGCGGTGGCTTGGTGGTGGTGGCTGCGGCTTGAGCGGTGGTGATGGCTGTGGTGATGGCCACTGCCGCGGCTTCTACCTCTTCCTTGGTAGAGACACCGCCGGGGAGCTGCGTTGTGTTCAACTCCAGCTGGTATTTGTGCCAGTCCGTCTTCGTTCTTGGACGCGGTGCCGACGTGAGATCGGCCTCCACCCCGAGGACCAGCAAGATAGGCAGGTGGGGGGTGTCGATGTCGTATAGCTCCCCGATGGCGATGGGGAACTGTACGTTCTTGACCAGGGCGACGTCTAGTACATCCGGGCGATGCATGGGGTTCGTCGGGTAGTGTGTCGGGGCCCCCGGGCTGAGTACTTCGTAGTTGGAGTTCTCAGCATCTTCCTGTAGGGCCCTTCCGGCGGGGTTGATGCTGTGGGACCCCCACTGGTGGTGCTTGGCGTTGAGATCGCCTGCGACCAGTGTGGGGGTCGCTCCTTCCATCATCGCTCGGATGTCTTCCGGGTAGAAATGGTGGACGTCGCCGGGAGGCTTGTAGGCTGCGAAGACTTTGAGCTCCGTGTCGGCCGTCTTCAGACGGACGCCTATGGACCGCGTAGTCTTGAAGGCGGGCAGCTCCAACTCTTCGTGGACGAGGTCCCGTCTCACGAGAACCGCCGTGCCTCTGTACGGCACGTCTCTCGGAGATAACTCGTCGCGGCGGTACACGAAGAAGTTGGGCAGTCGGAGCTCTCGGCTGGGGTGCAGCTTCGTCTCGCACAGAAGCACGACATGCACATCATGCTCCTGCACGAGTAGCCTCAGGTCTTGCATCTTGTAGGTGATCCCGTCCGGGTTCCAGTACACAAGCCTTAGGTCTTTAGGCATTGTGTCCGGACGAGATTGTGGCCTTCAGTGTCGATAACCCCCGCAGCAGGGGCAGCAACGGATCGCGTCTATCCACGATCGCCTGTATGGCCGCGCTGATAAGGTCGATGGCGTCGAGCAGCGCGGCCATGAGTGGAGCCTCCTGGCGCTCCGTGGATAGGGCTGCGGGTGCTGCCGGCTCCCGTGGGCGGGGGCGGGCTGGCAGTGGGGGGCGGCTCGCAGGTTGGGCGGGCTCAAGTGGCGGCTCGGCGGCGGGCTCTTCAGACGCCTTCTTCTTGTTTCGGCGCTTCTTGCCCCGCTTCCTTCGAGGTTTCGCCTCTTCGCCTCGGGTGGTGGGCGGGTTGGCCGGCGTTCTGATAGTGGCGCCCTTGGTCTCGCCCGGCTGGGCAAGGCGGGGGCGCTTTATCGGCGGCGATGTTGGTGACCCCAGCGGTTCCACATCTGGGTGTGTGGAGGGGCCGGGGCGGGCCTCGTGTTGAGTGGCGGCATGGGTCGCAGGTTGAGGGGCCGTGCGGGCCGCGGGTTGGGCAGCCGTGCGGGCCGCGGGTTTGGCAGCCGGGCGGGCCGCGGGTTGGGCAGCCGGGCGGGCCGTTGGGCGCGCGGTCTTCTTGGGGCGCTGTTGTTGGGGCGGCAGTGGCGGCGCGATAGTGATGCCGCGCTTGCGCGCCTCCTCCTTCAGCGCCTTGCATCGGCGGCTGTTGGCCGGGTGGCCTTGGCCGCAGTTTGCGCAGGTGGCGGCCTCTGACTTTGGCCGCTGGCAGTCAGTAGCTGCGTGCCCTTCTCCACATCGCACGCAGCGTACAGGGCGGCGACAGTTGGTCGATGAGTGGCCGAAAGACTGGCACCGATGGCACTGCGAGGGCCCCTTTGGGCCGCGCCATCCCTCGATGGTGATGCCCGGCATGCAGAGCAGCTCCTTCACCCTGTAGAGCCTCTCGATGCTGCCGGGGGTCTGCTTCTCCGCCAGCAGGGCGAAGAACAGGCAGCCGGCGCGGCCCATCCGGCCGGGAATCTGACGGCAGGGTGGTTGCCGGGAGCCCTCGGATAGCAATCTTGAAGGGGCGGTCCGCGTCCAGAGAGTAACAAAACCATGAGATGGTCTTGTCGGCACGGGCCGCCTCGTCCAGATACCGGACGATTTGCCGGTATTCTTCCGGGCTCTGCGGCGTAAAGCGGACCCCCTTTCCAAAGGGTCGCGCTTTGGGGGCATGGCCTAGGGCTTCCTTCAGCCGGGCAAAGTGGGTAGCCCAGGCCGGCAGGTTCTCCACCACGATGGGCGGGTGGTTCTTCTTCGGCTTGGGCTCTGTGGTGGCGGTCGCTGGCGGTGTGGTGGGTCGCGGCGATTTGGGTTTCGGCGGCTGCGACAGGGCCGCGGCGTAGGAAACCCCGCTTGGGGGCGTGGTCTGCAGTATCTCAGCCATCTCGGCTTCTTCCGTCGAGTCCGGATTTGGTGTGTCGACGGTGGGTTTGGTTGGTGCGACGGGGGGCGTGGCCAACGCTGGCTCCGCCCACTCACTGCTAATGCTGGGGTCGCGCGACTCTGTCTGCGCAGACCCCTGTAGCACCCGTATGAGCGGGTTAGGGGGCCTCGGGACGGCCCCCGGTGCGTTCCCCAGGTTGAGGTTGGGGAACTTCGTTGGCAGCGTCGGCCGCACCGGGCTTTTCTTCATCGCCGGCGGTGGTGGCGGCGATAGGGAGGCGAGCAGGGCGGTTGCCGCGGCTCTGCGGGCTGAGTCTTCGTTCGTCGGCACCTCGGCCGGGAATTCAGTTGGTGAGTCGGGGGGGGGGGCGGAAGAACTCTTCCATACCCCCCTCGTGCGTCGGTGTGCCCGTGATGGGGCTGGAGGCGGCGCCGTGTTGTCCACGGGTGAGCAGGTTGCCGGCGAGGTCGAACGTCTCGCCGGTAAATATGTCGCGCTTCACGACTTGTATCACACGGCGCCGACGTCGGTCGATTTGGATCCGCACATCAGGCGGATCCGGCTCGTCGGGGGGCGGGGGGGGTGGGTCCTCCGGCTTGCGGCTTCTCTTCATCGTTTGTAACAACGGGGTCTTCCTCTTACTTCTCCGGAGTTTATGCAGGCTCTGTGGTGCCGACTTAACGCGGTCTTCCTCCACCGGGTGAGACCTCGAATAAATCCGAGGAGGCCCAGTGAAGTGCCGGCGAGCAGTCGATCAACACCACAGGTGCTGCGTAGGGTCAACTCCGGAGACGGGCGTGTTCTTCTCCTTCCTCCTCTCCGTTTGGGGTCGGTCCGTGGGTGGTGGTGGCGGCACCGCGACGTGTCCTGCGCTTCTAGCTTTAGAAGCACGTAGGCAGCCGCGATGCGATGACGTCACTGCGGGCGCAGTGAGCACACGACGGGCGGGGAGAAGAGCCGAAGAGAGAAGAGCGGGGGCGGCGAGTGGGTAGTTTTCTAAAAACTTTTGGTTCTTGAAACTAGTGGGTGGGTGCGAAAAACTTTTAGTTCCGATTCCGACCGTGTGTCGTGCCGTTGGTTTGCCGCTAAGATGGTTTGACGGTGGGGGACAGTGGCGTTAGGTAGTCCTTGTGCTTGGAGCCGAGGGATGCTCTGCGTCTCGTACAATCTTCTGGCTTCGTACAGGTTTTCTCCACTTTGGATGTACACACGCACCATCTCGTAATATTCACGATTAGAGTACATCTTGTATGAGCGTATCAGACGGACACGGACTCAAAGATAAAAGTACCCGCGCGGCGAGGGGAATTTGTAGCGTGCGCACGTCAAACCGCGATAAGGTTGCGCAGGCGACTAGACTGGCGTCGGGCAGTCTGGCTGGCGGCGGCGGCGCACGTAAAGGCATTGCGGGGGTGAGCCGGGCGGGTGCGGCGTGTGGTGGGCGGATTAGACACCGCGAGTCACACAACGCCGCCCTGAGCGCGTAGGTTGTCTTTAAATTCGAATATGGGAGCTATTTCCTATTAATCAAATATGAAAAAAAAAAAACGAAAAAAATGCTTTTTTGTTTTCTACTAGTGATTCTGATTCCAAAATTTTATGATAGCTAGGGGTTTTAAAGTCACCCTGTATAATAAAATCACTGATCACATCAAACAAACCTATACATACAAAACATATTTTATCTCATCATCAAACATAAGTTATCTCTTAATGTATCTTCTTTCATTCTGCTTACTTGCAAATTACTCACAACACAAACTTATTTCCATTTCAAACACTAGGTACATATTGCCTTTACTTACTTTCACAATTTGTTCATACTATACTGTACTCTATCTATCAATCATACACTTCACACAAATAATTAATGTGTATCGTTAAACATAAGCATACTAAGCATATTATATTGATAAGTACATAGTACATAAGTAATTTAACTCTTACTCTAGTTCGGGTAAATACCAATCACATTACATTTTTTACTATTATGGATTCACTACAATTCTTGTAACTGTAAAACAAAACTCGACTTTCGACAAATGAAACTTATTTTTATTCCCAAACAAAGTAAATAAATTTAACCTTGTATATTTTTTTTATCTCCATTACCGAAATGTATCCTATAACTATTTACTATCGGAACATTTAACAACATGTAAGTTATTACCAAAGTATTGTCCTTTCATTGTATGATCTTACCAAAATCAATTCAACAATGATTCATCATAACGACACAGCATAAAAAATTACTTAATTTTTTCAAATATTTTACAGAGATACTAATCTGAACATGTGTTTTCTAAGTCGTGAAAAACTTTTAAACTTTATAAACCAAATTAGGTTACTTCTATGAAGAAACTATATTCACTGGTCAGACTATAATTTTATAAATAAACTCTGTTGCACATTGCATTACACGAAAGGAACTTTTGAACAAAAGTAACTAACTTGGTTCCGTTGTTCATATATTTATTTTTTGGTTATCTGAGGATGACCCATGAAATTTATTTATGTATATACGGAATGTACTAAAATTAAACTTATTCTGAAAAACCAAATGAATGAACTGAACCTGAAAAAAACATACCTAATTTCTATAAATTGAACTTTGTTTTTTTTATCAAATATTTTTCTCACGTAATAAATTCTGTAATGTATGCTAAAAATGAATAAATCTGAAATACAGATATACTTTTTCAAATTATATTCTTGTTATAACTTTAAAAAAAGGTTCCAATTTACTTCACTGCGGTACCCTAAATTAGCCCACAAACTTCCATCACCATTTATGTATCTCCCATATTAGTCAGCAGAAACTAATATCTTTCTTTCTTCACGAGAAGGACAACAGAAACATGAACTGTTAGTTCTCAATAATAACACTTATTTTACGTCTGTAATCAAAATATGCTAATGTTCTTCTCACCTAATTTGGTTTCTTGCATGTACATATTTGCATTATCTGTAAACGCTACATTGAATTACTATACTTTTGGAGTAACTGAAACTGTTACCAAGTCAAATGAAACATTTAGGTATTTGCTTTGTTTTGTACACTAGGGGTAAATCATAATTATGGTGCAATATTTTTATAAAAATAGCTTTGTATTTTTTTTAAATATGTGACATTTATACTTTTGACAAATTTTAATCCATTTTGTGATAACGTCTCAGCTAAATCCCTCCATTCGTATTCAAAACGTACTTACCACACAAATTACTTTTACGATTACATACCTCTCTTATTCACAATAAAAAAATCCTTTGTGTATACTTCACCAACTAGACATTTTTTTAAATAACCTTCAAACAATGTATATTTTTACACTACATCATTTAATTTACCCGATAGATCGTATCTGTACCAAAAGTCAATAAAATAACACTCGTTATAGTTTTGTATCGTCAACCCTTTAAAATTACAATATTAGAATTTCTAAATGCACACCCATAGATAATAGTAGTTTATGTGACTGCTACATAATGGAGGGCATTAATACTCGAGAGTGGTCATATTAATATCACTCGAGAGTTTTAATGCCTAATTATGGTCATAATGTACAAATTTTCAGATAAGAAATGAGTTTTTACCAAATGGTTTTACATTATGCTGGTCTTAACGTGCGGTTTTCAGACGCAGTAATGAGGGTTTATGATACGTGTGTAGATAAAAATATTAAAAGCCGTTTTTTGGTTTTACCTGTAATAGTTTAAGGAGTATAAACAAATTATTTTTATTAATCAAGAAAGAATATCTATATAGATAGGTGTATGAGTAATTTAGTCATTAAAATATATATGTGAATGTATATTATAGAATGGGAAAAACTGTTAGGTAATCTTATTTCTCAAAACACTACATATTGCGAAAATTAGAAATTCATTTCACTGACAAAACACGTAAAATGTACCTTGTTATAGCTTTGGAAACCGCACGTAACACTCACGTAATGCACGCATCACTTGGCGGTGATCGTAATCAGTCTCCAATCCATGGTCATGGACATCGTCGAGACCATAACAGGATGCTCCCGGCTGCGGCTGAATCTTTATATTCACTGGTTTCCGAAATTTATTTATCAAAAATATACTCAATAAGTGTGGCCATTCGCCACAGCACTGCCTTTTAGGTCGCCATGTAAGGATCGGCCTATAGGCGGTGAATGAGACGATAGTTCATTAGTTTATATAGGGATAGGGTAAAGGTGTGTTCACACACTACAGGGCAGTCAAATGGTTCAGAAACGGGGCATACATTGAAAAAAAAATACAGGACAATGTAAACAAAACAAAAAATTATACCAAGCGAGTATGTGGGGTGTGTTGTGTACCTGCTAAGCCCTAAGACTGTGTATGTTTTTGGGAGAAATAGTCACAATAGAGGACCGATCACCCGCCTGTGGTTCAGCGGGCCTCCCTCCTCATCATTATGCCCTAAGGCCAAATGTCTTGGTAGGTGTGGTAGTTCCAGAAGAGGCCAACCAACCAACGCTGACATGTTTCGAGCGAAGAATGAATGTATGATACACCTACTTCATCCTTGATTTGACATAGATGACTCAACAGAAATATGTCCAAGTCGGAAAAGTGCCTTTCATAACTGTCAATGCTCCTGTTCAAAGGCGATTGGGTAGCGTAGTTGGCGCGTTTGCGTGTATGTGTGAGCTCTATCATTCATTTCTTTCCCTGATTGATTCCACCATAAAAAAATAACTGAAAATGAAATATGCCTAGTCTTTAGATACAAGTAATGCCAATTTCGTTGGCTTCTGAATGCCGCCTGGAGGCGCTATCCCCTCCAGGTACAATGCACATGGGTACAAGAAAGATGCATGCAAAGGCGAGAGAGAGAGGTGACAGCTGGCTCAGAGGCCAATAAACCTGACACGGGCTGTACTACCATATATATTTATTTAAATTTACAGGAAATAAATGACGTTGAAATCAAATGGCGTATTGCAAGAGTTCTATATAACATGTCAAAAGAATCAAAGGTTGATGACGCTACAAAAAAGGAGCTCATTATTAAAGCATATGAGATAATATCCAGCCAATTAGACAAAAACTGGGACCACTTTGCAGTACAAAAATGGTTTGCATTACTTCTTGATGCAAAGAGCTCTTACGATGGTATCAAAGAGCGTATAAAACAGTTGGAGAATGTCAAGAAACATATGGATGTAAGTAAACGAATAATCTCCTTTTACAAGGATTCACCAGGTACAAGATGAAATGTAACTCCCTCATCAGATTTTACCATATCAAAATGAATGAATTAATTATTGGTGCTACTCCAGCCAGGTTTCTATACCTGTTCCGGTCTTTCGGCCGGCATATCAGAGGGCACGAGTTTTGAGGAAGGCGGAATGACCTGCTCAGCAAGAGGAAGGAAGAGTGATTTCAATCAACCGACTTTTCAGCCAGAATTCAATAAGGGATTATATGTGGAATATGGGATTAGGAGAGCAGCTGTTGTTTTCTTCAAGTTCTTGTTTTCGTCCTATTTTCAGGTGCAGTTCCTATGTTCTTTACCGTAGTATACCAATGTCGTGTTTAAGGGAATCTTTCCAGGTGTATATGGGTCGGCCGACTTTCTTCTTCCTTGTTTCGTATTTGAATGCGGCGTGGAGTGAGGTATTGTTGTGGGCGTCGTCGCAGAATATGTGTATAGTAGCACACACACCCGGTGGTTTTTGATTCGTTTGGTTATCGTTTTGCTCTAGTAAGTCTTGAATTTTTTGGTGTCTTGGATAGCTTCTGGCATTCTCCAGCATATCGCTGAGGATCAGGCGCTCATATTTTTTTTAGTCTAGAACGGATATCTTTGGTGAGGGCTGCCGCTTTTAGTCCGTATGCTATACACGGTGCAATAACCATTTTTTTAATCAGGAGAACTATTTGCCAGTCTATGTTGGATTTCTGTATTAGGGCCTTGGAATTGCATATGGCTTCTTCTTTATTGTGCCTCTCCTACTATGTCCTGCCGTAATGTTTGTGACGAGATATTTTATTTCGTTTACGCATCTTATTGGAACTCCCTCCAATACGATCACTTGTGGGCGCTGGATGTTTATGGGGTCTCTTATTAGAATTTTCGTCTTTGTTTCGTTCGTGTCGAGACCTACTATTTTTAGAAGGGCTTTCAAGAGCGTGACGATTTAGAATAGGTGTTATAGATCGAAACGATGATGAGGTCATCCGCGAAGGAGAGAATAGGCGGTTATCGTCTAGTCTGATGTGGGCGTTAAAGACGCCTAGCATTAATATTTCTGTTTAGCTTGGTTTATTTTTAATGATTAAGTTTCGTAAACGCTGCTGTTGCTCTTGTGGTTTAGCCAGGGGGGTCTCACTCTAGTTTTTAGGTACTTTCGAACGGCCAACCCGACGGGCGGGAATTCAGATTTCAGTTATGTTGCCGCTCGCTTGGCTGGCAGTGGCGTCGCGCGCTAGCCGCTCCTCAAAAGCAACTTTTCTGTGATTTTTGCATCAACAATGACTTAAGTACCAACATTTTAGGGTGTCTAAAGGAATTTTCACAAATAAAATTCGATTCCTTTTTAATTTAATACCTTTTTTTGTTTAACTAAAAGTAAACCTTTAGTAACCTATAAAACAAATGACGTTTACATAAGTAAGGAGGTAGGTACCTACCTAGCCTTAGAATTTACCAATAGCCTGAATAATCTCTAATAACACCTCTCTTAGATAGAGTTGACTAAAATTCACAAACACAAATGGCACGTAGGCAGCCCTACCGTGATCAAGCAAGACAGGAGTTTACAGGACGACCTTGTGATGTCAGAGTAAAAGAAGCTCTCAGCCGTAGTAATGCGGCGCAATCTAGCCTGCACGGGCGGGGCAACCGATCCTGTAGGTGCTTAGCGATTGTTGTGGTTAGCACAGTGTGCGAGCTAGATTGCGCTTTAATGTCGCGCAGCGAGAGTAGCTATTTATTTAAGTGTATTTGAGGAGTAATCTTTCTGTACGTAGTACTATTAAGTATTCTGTGGTTTAGCTCGGGATATGTACATTTACTACGAATAGTGTATTATTAGCCGATTTTATAGTAGCTGCCATGACTTCCGCGTCGCGGTTTATTTTGTGGACTAATAAGTTTAAATCTTTCCTAACAAATTTAGCTATACCAAAGTGCGCGATGCTGGTTGTGCTTGATAGATACTGGAAATAGCATTTTGACACGTATGACAACGGATGTAATGTAATGGTCATGTTTGTTTCCAGTATACAGGCTATGTGTCTTGTTATTCAGTTCCGCATCAATGCTGTGTCTTTTAGGTAGTTGGGCGCAGTTTCTTATGGTCCAAGTAGTTATGCGCATACGCTCACATGTGACCTTTTGTTTAAATGTGGGGCTGTTGCGGAACATAGTATATCCGAAGATTTTATGGGTGTCTTCTATTGATGTTGCAGTTGATCCTGAGGAGGTCGTGGGTGTAGAATTAAGTGTCGGGGAAGGTATGATGATGTCCATGTCTGTTTGGCTTTCGTTTGCTTGGTGCGTGGATCTATTTTGAGATTCAAGCAAAACGCTATCGTAGTGGTTTCCTGTAGAGTTGAGATGGTGGATCCAACTACAGCCGCTGGGTTCTTGGGTCTGTATGTGAGCGATGTGCTATTTTTCTAGTGGGTTGTTACACCACTAGATAGAATTCGGCGGCTGCTATTATAATATCCTTTCCTGCCCACGTGCCGTGTCGGGCTTCTTCAATTGGTTCACCAATTGCGAGCTTTATGTTATTTTGATCGCGGTTTTCTTCTACATATTTATCTTGGTCCTTTCGAATATGAGTTTGGTCGAATGGTAATTGATATAGGTGATTAATTTGATTAGCAATTGCGTGGAATAGGCAGTTTCCATCTCGGCAAGGTTTTCATTGTATTATTTGCTTGGGATATTGCTGTGGGGAATTATTTAGTAGCTAGGATGAGTTATATGTACTATTTATATGGTGTTAATCGTACGGATAGCGATCGCCAAGGTTGGGCCCTTAGACTATTTACTCTATAGACGGAGTGTCACTTTCGCAATTGCGTCGAAAAATAAGGCCCACAACAGTAGGCCGCCCAGTGTGACCAGATTCAGTATTTTAATACTTTTTCAGTATATTTCATCGATTTTTCCGAACATCAGTATATTTTCAGGTATATTGCTGGGAGTCAGTATTTTTGGGTATATTATGGTTGACGTTATGGCAACACCGTAGTGAGTGATCGTCCTTGGGACAATGTTTGCGGAATTCCCCGGAACGCGAACATTGGCTGGGGGCTTTCCCGGATTTAGTTTATACATGTTATCTATGAGCAAAGATGAGTAAGTTACAGATATGACAAGAAAGACGGCCGTCGCCGGCGTTGTAGTATTGTAATACTACCTATACAATTATCAATCAATACGTAGTATAAATCAGAGTTGCACAATGTATGTTCGCCTAAAACTTTACAACTGCTGGACCGATTTTAATGCGGTTTGCAACATTAGATATAGTGTAATTTCCAGATTTCATACATTCAAATCCGTTTGTTTCATGAATATCAGTCTACCCGGACGAATTCGGGACGGACCGCTAGTTTATCTATAATTTTCAAAACAACGTCTAGTTTTTAAGTTTTCAGTTGCATGAATAGGTAGTAGTTAGACATAAAAGATACTTAATTACTAGTATTAAATCGTCTAATACGGTTCAAGTGAAATGATTGTCTCTTCTGCACTCGACTTAATCTTTGAGGACTTTCTTTCGATAATTCGGGAATTTCCCCAAAATAGGAGATGTTTTTGTCATCATATAAATAGATTGCGATTTTCGTTATTTTTATTTACTTAGTTGCATCCATCCGGACAGCATGTCTAGTTTTCAGCAAAGTTATTTAGCTAAGTGGGAACAAATTCCGGAATTTTCTTCGTGGCTTTCACGTTATAAAGATGATGAGTTCACCGCATTTTGTAAAGCATGCAATGCGAAACTGCAAAGTAGATTAGCATCTATAAAACAGCATGCAAATACTGAAAAGCATAAATCGAACTTGATAAAATATAAAGGACAGTCAAAGGTAAGCATAACTCGCTTTACTTACCTAGTTCAAGGAGTTTTGATATATTTTAATTCAAAGTTAATCATCCTGGTTTTGTTTCCAAAATAACCAAGTATTTTTTCATTTAATTTTCAGGTTGATACATTTTTCAAAAAGGCCCCACTGAAAGACGAAGTCAAGAAAGCTGAGCTGCGTTTATGCAGTTTTCTGTCGGAACACAATATCCCATTTAGAGCTATGGACCATCTTAGTGAAGTTCTAGTGAAGTGTTTTACCGATTCCGATATTGCGAAAGAATTTTCCTGCAAGAGAACCAAAGCAGCTGCTATAACTTATAATGTTTTAGGACCCGAATTCGAAAAAGATATGATTGAGGACATACTTCGTACTGCATCTCCTTCAGGTAAACCAGTATATTCAATTATAATCGATGAGAGTACAGATGTTGCGACAGTCAAAGTATTGGCGATAGTAATTAAATACTTCTCTGAAACTAAATGTACTGTACAAACCAAATTCCTTGATTTAGTTGATTTAAGTGGTGAGACCGCAGGTCATTTATTTAATTCGTTGTCATCAAAATTATCCGAATTAGGTTTAGAAATAAAAGACGTAATAGGATTCGCTGCTGATACTACGAATGTGATGTTTGGTCAACACTCTGGCATTGTTGCAAAAATTAAAGAAGTAAACCCAAAGTGCTTTTTCATAAAATGTGTTTGTCACTCTGCAGCATTAAGTGTTAGCCACGCCTGTAAAATACTGCCTAGAAATTTAGAACAAATAGTAAAAGAAGTATATGGATATTTTTCTCAAAGCAGCAAGCGTCAAAGAGAATTTGCTGAGTTCCAAAATTTCACAGACACTGAAAATCACAGAATCTTGCGTCATTACGACATAAGGTGGCTTTCACTTCATGCCTGTATTAGTAGAATAATTGAGCAGTGGAGGGCATTGCAATTGTTCTTTCAAGACCAATACTTGAGTGATCGCAATATGTCATCAGAATTTTTATATAATTCTTTTACCACTGATATAAACAAATTGTACTTTCACTTTTTGGACTACATTTTGCCGATTGTAAACAAATTTAACGTAATTTTTCAAGGCGACTATCCGTGCATTGATAGACTGTATGATGATGCATCTAGTATGTACTTGTCGATTTTGGGTTGCTTCATGAAAACTAATTACATCAAACATACAGAAAATGTATTTACCTTAGACCCAAAGTCACATGTAAATTATTTGCCATTGAAAGATATGTACTTAGGTATTCAAGTGGGCCAAGAATTAATCAAACACAGGGGAAATGTAAACATGAAAGAACAGATTGCTGAGTTTTTCAGAAGGTGCCAATCATTTTTAATTGAGCTAAGCACGCAATTGAAATCACGTTTGCCTTTTGAAAATCCAGTTTTTAAAGAACTAAAATTTCTTGACCCACACACTGCCGTGCATAAAGAATTTCGCAGTTTACGAAATGTAATAGAAACTTTCCCATGCGAAGTACAGCCAGAACAAATGCAGTTAATCGACGAAGAATATAGAACCCTAAAGTTTGATCGCGAAGTAAGTGATTTGTTACAATCTTCGAGCACTGGCTCACCCATCTCATGTGAACAATTTTGGGTGGAAGTTGGGAAAATTTCTAACAGTGATGGCATGTTAAAATACAAAAATATAACTAGTTTTAGTAAATCTCTGCTATGTATACCGGTATCGAATGCTGCATGCGAGCGCATATTTTCACAGATAAATTTAATAAAAACGGACCAAAGAAATAGATTTGTAAACAAAAATGTGTCAGCAATTTTAAAAACAAAGCAAGGTGTTAAGGATGAAGGAGGTTGTGTAAAATTTAATCCTTCGAAAAAGATGTTAAAATATAACTCTAACATTTATTGTGAAAATGAATAAATAAAACCTGTTAAGAAAATCAGTATTTTTATTGGTATATCTGTCCTATGTAAATCGGTATATTTCAGTATTTTTTTGAGGTGCCTCGGTATTTTCGTAAAATTTAATCTGGTCACACTGAGGCCGCCATTCAAACAGTCTGCCTTGAGCTGACATTGGAGACGCACGCGTTGTACAGTTTCACAGGTCATCAAAATTTGATAAAAAATGCCTTGCTGTGCGATTAAAGTATGTAGAAATCACAAAGGACGAATAAAAGCAAATCACAAGCCATCATTTCAACGGGAAGTCAACCTAAATTCGTTGTATTTCGTAAAACATTAAGTAAATTTCTTGTTGATTTCACATGATTCACACTTTACGTTTTATAAGTGTTGCCAGTTTTTCAATGCAAAATTTCCCCACAAATTACAACTATGCTATGTGATAAACTAGCATTGCCTTTTTCCATACGGGGTGGCAAAATCACAGTTGTGACCAAACTCAATCATACTTCGTAGTTACTAGTCCGATTTGCTTCAAAATCTATATCTGGGAATCCGGTTGGAGTCAACACACAAGTACAACTAAAACATAATAATGTAATAAATGATGTATATGTTACGGCTAAAGCTAGGTGTGTGTCTAAACTTAAGTTTAGCCGGCTAGTTTTAAGATTAATTTCGAGCGTCGGCTAATGTCCGAAATAATGTTCATTGCGATAAATGATTTCAACATTAGTCGGCTAAACTGCAGTTTAGCCTCGACGCTGTTGAGGCTTAAGATGGGTGAGAAAATATGGTTGACATTAGCATAACTAAACTTAAGTTTATTTTTCAGTATACCTAGGCTAATATTGAAAAATTACCGTCTTAATCTGGAATAAGTGATGATGTGGGATGTAGCCGTAAACACTGCGGTAGCTTAGGTGAAGGATAAAGGGGGTGAGCAAAGCGAAGCCCCATTTATCCTTCGTGTTAGGTTGAACATGTAAAAACAACAAAAATACTTATACTCGTCTTACTATAGTTTTTCTTTACTCTTCACCTAAGCTACCGCAGTGTTTTGCCCTGATATTAGAAATAGCTTTCATATCTGAATAAAATTACCCCGCTCCGCTCCCCGCAGTCGCACGAATACTTCGTTTTTAACATTGGCTAACTAATGTCAAACATTAACCGAAACGCATCGGCTAATGTGCAATCTAATAGATTAAAGATGACATCCGTTATCACAAACGAACATGACTCGGACATTAACCGAGGCTCGAAATTAATCTTAAGACTAGCCATTTTTATTATTTTGAGGTCTGATTTCACATCTCTTACTGCATTTCCAATTAAAAGATGAGCCTGAAAAACCCTGCGCATGTAAGGCGGGGTCTTTTTTGACGCTACCTATTGAAAAAGGATTAAATAAATACTCAGTCATTTTCTTTTCAGTCTAATTTGTTTACCAGTCGCTATATGAATTAGTTTATTACTTGAGAATATTATACATTATGTAGTGCCTATGAATATTACAAATTATGTAGTTCCAAATTAGTCATACCATACCATTAGCTACACGAAAGATAGATATTTAAGTTAAATCTGTGAAGATAAAAAATATTTAGTTGCTACTTAACCGAAATTCAGCTAACATAATATGGTTAAAATGAGTTTAGTTTATTTATCAAGTTTATTTATTTAGGATATACTGTAGAATAAATGATCGAAGGTAATCCACCAACTTGTACAGTTTCCCTACTTTTTCCGGGAGTATTGCTTTTGTGGCAACATTTGACACGCACACAGTTAACAGGTCGCGAGCGTTCCAACATGTCGACACGCACACTAGCCTGCTAAAGTTGGCCTGTTTTCACCGCTGTCATTCAGTATTAACGCGGTATCTAGTGTTTGTATAATCTAAGGTTGGGCCTTATTCTTTTCTATAGGTCCTTTATTCTCGGTATTTGTTAAGAAAATTGGGGGCTGGCTGGGTCTGGTAGCAATAAAAGCTGCCAGATGTATGAAGGCGCAGTTTGGGATGAAGGGTCTCGATTTTTTCTTATTGATCATCCGCTGTTGTCATTTGTTAATTGCCTGTATTCTGGAAAATGGTGAGGTCCTTTTTTATGACGCGCACGTATTTGGGTTTCTCGCTTGGCGTCGGAGATATTTCTTAGAATAAGCAGTCATGCAACAAAGTAATTCTAGGTTTGTTTTTCTTTTCATAAATTTGTAGTTTGTGCTAAGCCATTATGTGTATTCGGGCTTGTTTTGTTGATTTATCTTACTGGCCAGGACCACAGTGGTGAATACTTTTTGACAGTAAAGTAGGTGCCCACCCAGTTCTAGTCAATGTATTGTATGGGTTTAAGGTCCTATATCCTACCACTCTACCGGCAGGGGTACCGGTATGGAATAGTTTAGATACAAATTTAGAGCTAACGTAACAATTTATCAACTTGAAGTGAGCTTGCTATCTGTTTGTGAAATCGTTTTCAGCAACGAACGTAGTTGCCTGCTGGAAATAGGAATAAATATGAGGATTCATCTGAATTAGAGTTTCTGAATCGGAATGATCTCACCAGGCACTGCGAGGTTGACGGTGGTGGCTCCTGGCGGCAGTGCTGTGGATGCGTGTCCTAGATGCCTTCGTGCAGCTGGTTTTCGGTCGCCTAGTAGACTGCTAAGACCGGCACTAAGGAGATACCTAGATGTTTCACACACTTTCTCTTATAACTACATTGATATCACCAGTCATCTAATCCACTATTTATTATGTATTAAGTAGGCACTGATTCGGACTATGATTCGAATTCGAGAACTAAGGCGCGGTGCGGCGAGGTTTGCTTATTGCGTTCGCTCAAGACCAACTGTGGAAAGGACCGTCCGCTTTGGCGTCTCAAAAGCAACTCCCCTCATCAGATTCTACCAATTTATTTATTTTATTACAAGCCCATCATGTCCCACTGCTGGGAAAACACCTCTTCCCATATATGTTTCATTATAAATTATAAAGAAAATCACTTGGAAATGTAAGAAAAAGCAAAGCAAATGGACCAGATCGGTAACTGAGTGGTGGTCAAGAGGAGGCCAAAGATCAGTTGGCAGACCACCTGCCAGATGGACCGATGACATAGCGACGATAGCAGGAAAACACTGGATGCGGGTTGCATAGGACCCAGGTGAGTGGTGTGTACATGAGGAGGCCTATTCCCTGACATGCTGATGCTGAAAGATAAATAAATGTAGCCCATTAATGTCAACACCGAGGGTCACAGGCCTTTACCCGGATACAAATAAGATTGACTAATACATTATTAAAATATTTCCAGTTGGCTGTAACACTCAATCCCAGCGATGCAACGACACTTCATATGCTAGGGGAATGGTGTTACCAAGTAGCAGAGCTGCCATGGCACCAGAGGAAAATAGCTGAGACCTTCTTCGCATCCCCACCCCAATCAAGCTATGAAGATGCAATGGAATATTTCCTCCAAGCAGAAACTGCTGATCCAAGATTTTACAGCATTAACTTGCTTAGACTTGGAAGTTGTTACCTAAAGCTGAAAAAAGATGACCAAGCTAAATATTACTTGAAATTAGCTGCTAGCTATCCGGCAAAGTCTAATGATGACCATCAAGCAAATAAAGAAGCAGCTGAACTGCTAAAGAAATTGCATTAAGTATGAATACATCCCTCAAAGCATAAAGCGAACCTTCTTCTCGAGTCGATGGCCATCTCAGACACGAGCAGCCCAAAATGCCGCAATCGCGCTGGCTCGCTCGGTGCGCGATGCTGGTTGTGCCTGATAGATACCGGAAATAGTGTTTTGACACGTATGTCCCGGAGGTCATGTTTGTTTATTGTATACAGGCTATGTGTATGTTCTTGTTATTCAGTTCCGCATCAATGTTGTATCTTTTAGGTAGTTGGGCGCAGTTTCTTACGGTCCAAGTAGTTATGCGCATACGCTCACAAGTAACCTTTTCTTTAAATGTGGGGCTGTTGCGGATCATCGTATATCCGGTGATTTCATGGATGTCTGCTATTAATATTGCATTGTAGTCTTGTGATAATCCTGAGGAGGTCGTGGGTAGTATTAAGTGTCGGGGAAGGTATGGTCTTGTCTGTTTGGCTATGGATTGCTTGGTGCGTTGATATATTTAAAGATTCAAGCAAATTTACGCTATCGTAGTTGATCCAGCTACAGCCGCTGGGTTCTTGGGTCTGTATGTGAGCGATCTGCTATATTTCTAGTGGGTTGTTACACCACTAGATGGAATTTGGCGGCTGCTATTATAAGATCCTTTCCTGCCCATGTGCTGTGTGGGGATTCTTCAATTATTTCACCAATTGCGAGCTTTATGTTATTTTGATCGCGGTTTTCTTCTACTTATTCAAATACCTATAGGTCCTTTCGAATGTTAGTTTCTTTGCATGTGTCAGAACGAGGCAACCCAAATTTCTAGTTACATTCCTAAAAATCTATCGATAAAGATATTTTTTAACAAGCAGTCAGGAAATTCTCTCTTAAACATTGGAAACATTCTGGATAGAGATAAATCCGGCGACAGGCACATCTTTTTGCTAGTATTTCTTGAAAAATGGCTTTCTTACGACGGAAACGACTTATTTTATACCTTGTAAAACCTGGACCCGTTTGTGAGACAGTGGATATGGATCGTCAAGAAAAAAGTATGCAATGGAATAAAGCAAACCACATTTGATTAGAACATCCATATGTTCTAATCAAATGTGGTTTGCTTTCGCGATATTCCAGGGATATGTAGTCCTCTTTGGTTTGGTCCATACACATACACACACACATCCAAGAAAAGCCATTTGCCCGTTGAAATCCATTTTATAGAGATTATTAAACAAACTCATTTTGTCTTCGTGTGTTAACGTGGCACAGCGAGCATAACTGCAAGCTCTTGGTTTGCAAACGCATATCTGTAAATTACAATAAAAAGCGTTTATGTTTGCACTTAAATAAATCAACATAGATATAAAGTTGAAAGGAAAAGAAGAGTAAAGAATGAATAAGAGGTTATTGCATATACTTAGATCCTTTTACAACTGGTGTAATTTTTCCATCGATATGTCACCGTAAGATAGTCAAAACTGTTAGTTAATAGTACACTTTTGACGACTTAAAAAATAGCTCCCCTATCGGAATTTGTTGGTACCAAGTCGTTACGAAAACTTGTATAACGGCGTCACGTTCTGTAAATTTTGAGAGACTCAATGTACTTTACTCAAATAATGCGAGTAATTAAATAAAACCAGCTTATTATAAATTTGAGAGTGAGTTTTTTATATACAAGCCTTGGTCTGTAATGACTGCACTGCTGGCCACACTATGAAGGCCTCGAGCTTAGCTTAGCTACGCTCTCGGCCTATAAGCTTGGTCACCATTGCAGCCTTTGATTTCCGCGCTATAAAAGCCTCGACCTTCGGTCTCGGCTTTTATTCCAGCTTCTCCATCAAAGGCTGCAAAGCTCATCGCGCTGTGTAGGCCTTGAGCTGTAGTCTTGTGCCTGCTCGGTCATCAGAGAGAGCGCTCCGTACTAGTACATTTCAGTCAGTGTACTAGTACACTCTAACAGCTCTATTAGTACTATTAGGACGTTGGATCTTATGAATAAAAAATATGCCTGCTCGGTCATATCAGAGAGCGCTCCGTACTAGGACATTTCAGTCAGTGTATATTCTACTTTAATGAATTTAATTTGAATCCAAACATTTTAATTTCTGCTCAGTTCTCATTACTTACTTAGAACCTGGGAAATAAAGCACCGATAAGACGAAAGTACCTCGCACGGTGGACCTTATTTTTGAGTTCACAAAGCCACCTTATTTTTTTAAAGTCGGAATTTCGATCTGAACTTTGTTTGTAGAACAGATACCTATCACTTACCGAAACAACATTAAAAAAAATATCTAAGATTGTCTAGGTAATACCTGTCCTAAAAAATATCATAATAAAAATTCTGACTTTAAAAAGTGGCCAAGAGCGAGACGGACTCGCCCATGAAGGGTTCCGTTGTAGCAAGTATTTATGTGACTGGATGTTTGTGTTGTAATGTTGTTTTTCATAGTGTTTGTATGCATGACAAAGTAATCTTTGCGGTTTTTAATAAATGTTTTATACCTTTGGAACTGCTTATTTTATTTTGTTCAAATTGTATTGAGATACACCCATCGACGTAAACCAAGTCCTAATTGCTTACCTCGATGGGTACACCATATATTTTTTGCAGATTTTCACTCTACTTTAAAAGTTAGAGGGGGGGGGGGGGACATTTTTCCACTTTAGAAGGGTCTTGTCTCTAACGATTTACTTTGAGGAAAACTGGGTTCACGAACCTCAACGTCATTTATAAGGCCTATCTATAGACATAAGACACCCCCCCACACAGGTTTAATGAAGAAAATATTTTTTTGTTTCAGTTCCATGTATTAATTTTTGCATTTTTGTATAAAATCGTAAAGCGGTTCTCGGAATACATCCTTGTTTCTCTACGGAACCCTAAAAATTAAGGTTTTTGTGCGTGTGCGCTACAAATTTACGTCAGTCGGATAATAGATTTTCCGTTGAGGAATTTTTCGAGAACAATATTAATGAGTATAATAATTGAAAGCCAATAGTAATAGCATGTAATTGTAAACAATATTAATTACTATATATAATGATACGTCACTCATTGTTTTTTTGTATCGCGACTCTCGTACGATTTACAATTTTTTTCGTCGCAGGCTCGGATAAACGAAACTCTCCGCTTAACGCGTATACCCTTTTGTTTTCTTTGGTTTGTTTTTACTCTTACTTAGTTTGTCAGACAACAAGGAACTCTTCAATTGTTTCGAACATTTATAACTACTCATAACATAAATAAAGACTGAATATTTCAAATCGAAACATTCGGAAAACGTTATTTTAAAAAAGTGATCTATCAGTGAGATAAATTATAACATTGGATTAGAAAGCCATTTGCCATGTAGTGCGCTATCATACAGAGTAAAATGCTTGTTTTTATAATTCGCTTATTTTTTGTGGCGTATTTATTTCTAGTTGCATAATTCCTTAATACACTGACGAGCAATGAAAAAGTTCCACCCACAAAATGGCGACAAACACCCATCCAACTTTTTAAAACATCTAATTTAAAATTTTAACACAATATTGACGTTTTTACTTGGTAATATTCTGATGCGCTGTTAAATGTACTTCAATATTGCAGACGGCGTCATTGTGCTAGCCTTTCCCGTTTAGGAGTAATTTGGTGCTATCTCACTGGAACTTTTTCATTGCTCGTCAGTGTAAAATTTGTATTCAGGAATATAACTCCTTGCTTTTACTAGATATTTTACTTTTTACTGAAAGCAAATTTTAAATACCCTTACACTACTTACTTGTTTACGTCTGTCTGTTCTCGTCTACAGGTCGCACTTTCCAACCGAATTTGACGAAAATGTGCACACAAGTTCCTTGATTTCATTCATAATTTTAGCCGATCGCGATTTTGATTGGGGGGGGAAAGGGGGGAAGTTTGCTGTAACGTTACATATGGATAGATTACAATTTTTAAAGGGAAATATTAAACGGCGCATCAAAAATACTGATTTGCACAGCAAATATCAGGCCAAAATGATACGGTAGCTTAGGTGAAGGGTAAAGGGGGTAAGCGAAGCGAAGCCCCCTTTATCCTTCGTGATAGGTTGAACAAGCAAGAACAACAAACAATACTTAAAACATAAACTTGAGTACACATAAAATATTTAACACATAAAAAGTGTTTTTGCTGATCCTTTTTTGCTGTGTAAATCAGTATTTTTGATGTCCGATTAAATACTAGCCTTTTTTAAATTTAAGCGAGGTCTACTGTTCTCACAGAACTAGTTAAGTTTAAATTGAAGCGAGGTCTACTGTTCTCACAGAACTAGTTAAGTTTAAATTGAAGCGAGGTCTACTGTTCTCACAGAACTAGTTAACTTTAAATTGAAGCGAGGTCTACTGTTCTCACAGAACTAGTTAAGTTTAAATTGAAGCGAGGTCTACTGTTCTCACAGAACTAGTTAAGTTTAAATTGAAGCGAGGTCTACTGTTCTCACAGAACTAGTTAAGTTTAAATTGAAGCGAGGTCTACTGTTCTCACAGAACTAGTTAAGTTTAAATTGAAGCGAGGTCTACTGTTCTCACAGAACTAGTTAAGTTTAAATTGAAGCGAGGTCTACTGTTCTCACAGAACTAGTTAAGTTTTAGACAAGTTAATAGACAGCCTTAAGGGCTTGACGATTTGAAGCATCACTTTTTATTTTATACTTACCAAATTATCAAATGATTCGACCAATATTCAACCTTACTTATTGACTATAGGATCGTCCTCACTGAGGGAATTCGCGTGTAATGAGCATTTGGCGTCGACTATAAAGCAGTTAAAAAGGTTTTCGCATAAACGTTCTTCGCGACTATGTAATTCGCAATAATGACCATTCGCGATAACAAGTATTCGAAACTTTGAGCCATCCTATTTTATTTCGCAATAGCGATCTATGCGACTTCGTCCAGGACCCTATGTAAACATGACGTAGGTGATACATTTCATCTAAACACGTATCATGTCATAAATCCTCTTTACTGCGTCCAAAAACCGCATGTTACGACTAGCATAATGATATATTAGCGATTTTATGTTGATAGCTGCGGGGTCTAATGACAAAGACCCATTAAAACTACAATCAATGTTATATTACAACATGAACAAATTGACTAACACAAATGTCATATTGTGTAATGTAGGATTAGGACAAGGTAAATACTTGAATGAACGGAAAATAAACAGTACTTTTAAACTCTTGTGCTCCCGTTTTGAGCACACGACCTTTCTTGAGATCCACGACGGCAGAAGTGCCTCTAAATTATATGCGTGTAGATTATTGCGTAGAGAAGTCCTTAAAAGTTCATACAAATGTAAGTTTTCGGATTATCAGAGTGAACTGAGTAAGGTTCATGATGTCCTTGTAAATGTGGGGACTCAGACAGACTATGCAGGAGCTGACATGGATCCTCAGGTTTTCTTGAGAGCAAAGGATCCTCTCACAAAAAGGTAGGGTTCCATGCATTAAAATCTGCAAATAATAGGAAAAAAATATTCTTATTGATAAGATAGCGCACATAAATATACAGAGTCTAAATAATAAAAAAAATCCCCAATTAGAAATATGGCTTAAGTCTCCAGCTGGAAAAGAAGTCTCGGTATTATGTGTGACAGAGCACCATAGAATACTTGAGGATTTAAATCTGATAAAAATTTCAAATTTCAAATTAGTTGCCAGCTTTTGTCGTAAAAAAAGGAAAAATAGGGGAGGCACATGTATCTTCATCAGATCAAAACTAGAATGTAAGACATTACCTAACATTGAGGAAATGTCTACCCCTTATCTATTTGAACTGTATGGGATAAAACTAGATGATACATATATAATAAGTATATACAGACCAAAACCATACAAAAACGATGACTTTATAACGAACCTTGATAATATGTTAAATCATCTTTATAAACACAAGGAACGTAAAATCATTATTTGTGGCGACTTTAATGTTAATCTCTTGGTACACGATACGGAAACAAAGGAGCTTCTAAATCTACTAGAATCATATGATTTGAAGCATTACATCAACGAACCCACACGCATAACTAGCCATAGTGCAACTTGTATAGACAATATCATATCTAATACTCTGCTGACAAATGCAAGTGTTATTGAGATAGGCCTATCAGATCATACACTGCAAAGTGCTGCGTTGGACAGACCTCTTCAAAGAAAAAACAGCCCATACAAAATGGTTAGGAACCTTAAGCAAGAAAACCTTGAAGGTTTAAGAAACCATTTACACATGGTTTCTTGGAACGAGGTGCTTAATGCATCTGACTGTAATAAAGGATTTGATATATTCCATGATACCTTGACCAGAGCTTTTGATAGTTATTGTCCTGAAATAAGAGTTAAGTGTAATGATGATAGAAATAATAACATTCGATGGCTCACACCAGGTATAAAAAAGTCATGTGAAACAAAAAGGGACATGTTTGTTAGCCTTAATGGCTCAAAATGTACAATCCTTAAAAGACGCTATAAATTGTACTGCTCTATTTTGAGTAAAGTCATCACATTTGCAAAAAGAGCTTATAATGAGCAATTGATTATTAATTCACATGACAAGGTAAAGTCTACTTGGAAGCTAATAAATGACAATATTAAGGGCCATAAAAATAACGAAGCCAATACTTACGTTGGACTGACAAACGGTATAGACGTTGTAAATGTAGACTGCGAGGCTCCTGACTTATTTAATGACTTTTGTACTAACAGCGAAGGTACTGATATATCTAGTGACCATCTTGGAACTCGAATTAGCCTACCAAACTTGAGCCCAAATTCAATGTTTGTAAGACCAATTACTCTGGAAGAGTTATTCAGGGTAGTTCAATCCTTAAAAAACAAGAAGTCATGTGGGTATGATGGCATCCCTTCAAGTGTTGTTAAGCACATTTTCCCAGCAATTGCTGAACCACTACTATTCTTAGTAAATAAATCATTCACGCAGGGAATCTTTCCCCAAAAACTTAAAAAAGCTCATATAAGGCCAATTTATAAAAAGGATGCTAAACTAAAGGTTAATAACTACCGACCTATATCGCTACTGCTTCGCTTCGCTATTCTATCTAAAGTGTTTGAAAAGACCATGGCGAATAGGCTACGTACCTTCCTCACATTTAATAAAGTCTTAGCTAAAGAGCAGTTCGGATTCCAACGTGATGTGTCAACAGTGGATGCTGTGTTTGACATGACGGACTTTGTCGCAGAGGCTCTTAATGGAAAAGAAAATGTCATGACCGTTCTACTCGATCTCTCCAAAGCCTTTGACCATGTCAATCACAGAATCTTACTGGAGATCATGTATAGATATGGTATCAGGGGAGTTGTTGATGATTGGTTCAGGTCATATCTGGAAGAAAGAGAACAGAGTGTCCTGTTGCCAATACTGAATCATAGAAGAACTCTGATAAATACAGAGTCAAAAATTGCCAAAATTCAAAAGGGAGTTCCACAGGGGAGCATATTAGGGCCTATTCTATTCCTTCTCTACGTAAATCATCTCCCAAGAATTATAGATGACAAGATAATAATGTTTGCGGATGATGTCTCTGTCTTTTTTAAGTTTAAGCGAAATGAAGGAAATAGCTTGGAAACCCAGATATCGCAATCCATTGTTAATGTTTTGAACTGGCTCAAACAACTTCACCTTAATGCAAATCTAAGTAAGACAAATATTTTATATTTTAGAAATTACAATACCCCTGACTTAGACTCAGAGGTAGACTTCAGTGGTCAGATTTGCTCCACTGTATCAGATGCAAAATTCTTAGGAATCTACTGCGACGAACACATGAACTGGAAACAACACATACAGTACCTGGAGAGTAAACTAAGTAGCTTCTGTTACGCCTTGAGGTCTCTATCGAAAATGTCAACCTTAAGAGCTACCACCCAAGCGTACTACGCTTTTTTCCAGTCCAGGGTGCTCTATGGGCTGGCAATATGGCGGAATTGCGCAGAAATTAAAAACATATTTCTTCTACAAAAAAGATGTGTAAGAATAATGGACGGGCACAAATCTAGCAGAGACTCATGTAGAGACTCATTTGTTAAATTGAAAATACCTACAATTACTGCCTTGTATATCATTGAACTGTGTAAAGTGATAAAACGACATCCATCGAGGTTCCCTGTAAGGCCACAGGGTACAAGCAGTCGTCTCAATGAGCGGTGTAAATATGATCTAGAGGTGCCAGCCTGTCGGACGACAGCATATTCGAGGTGCACGAGGATGGTTGCCATTAGAGTGTTCAATAAACTTCCCGACGACATAAAGAAGACACTCCCTAACTTTAGTTTCATAAATAACCTTAGACGTATTCTGACAAATGCTTGTCCATATGACTTAAATGAATTCTTTAATTTTAAATTTGAACATAATGTGTAGTGTGTAATAATAGTGAGATAATATTGCTATCTTAATAACTGAATTATTATAATTGTGTACCTTAAGACATTAAGTAAATTTTATTATTGTATTATAAATGATAATAATGATTAATAAGTCTACTTACCTAAGACATTGAGTGAAATCTTAGTTACCTAATATGAATGATTGTGCATAAATTTGTATAAGTACATTGCTACACCTTAGGGTAAAATGACATGAACAATTACTATACATATTATTAAGACCTTTATAACATGACATTTATGGCAATAAATATATTGATTGATATGCTACTTGGTAAAAACTCATTTCTTATCTGAATATTGATATATTAGACCATAATGTATCAATATTTCGACATATTATGACATTCAAATTTTGAACGCCGACGCCCGCCTGCGTGCCGCCCTTAGTTAGTCTGTGAAGTTGGTACTACTGAACAAGCTAAACAAGTGCAATGTAATAATCGATGCCACCATGCCGGTCGAACATGCGGTTCCTGAACACATCAAAGAGAGCTTATGATATGTGTAGATAAACTAGTGTATGTACATAATTAGGCATTAAAACTCTCGAGTGATATTATTATGAAACCCGAGGTTTAATGCCCTCCATTATCTATCAGTCCCATAAACTACTAAGTATTACATCATCAATAAAATTAAATAATAATAATAAGGATGTAAGTACTTACTTTTATTCTCAATATTCCTTTGCATTGCTGAAGTTTCATACACGCCCACACAGTCATGTCCGCTGTTATGTTTTCGCCTGGCATATAATTGGTATCCACCTCGAAGTAAAACAGTCCCACGGCACTTTTCAATCAAAGTGAAATTCGGAACGTAGCTAGACGAACCCGCCATTGGTTCCGCCATGATCTAGAGCTGGATGTGCACAAAGAGAATATAATCGGCCGTGACAGTTTGAATCTGTCTGTTACAGATAAGGGCAAACTTCAGGAGCATATGACCTTGACTGCGCACACCCTCTCTCTCTTTGGTGGTGAGTGGTGAGTGAGAGAGTTCCTAAAATACGTCAATCATGTTCAAGATGTTTGCCGGGATCCGCATGATGTTTTCTGATTGGTCGATTGAGATGATGTGGTCACGTGATGCGTTCCACAGCTTTAGTGTTAGCATGTGCGCGGGATTCTATCAGTTAAAGGTGTGTTAAGTTCAAACATGTTATTTCTGGGAACTAGGTTTAAACAATTATCCAGAGTTGCAGAGGATTTAGGAGTTTATTACTTGTAGACGCGGTGCCAAGTTAAGCAGGTTTTACCGACATTATTTACTATTATATTATTTTCGTACTGAGTACTAAGTACCTTACTTTTTAATAGCTAAAGTATGTGAGCAAACACCCAGCAAAAAGTTTTGTTTCCTAGACGATTTCTGGTGTATGGAATAATTAGTCTAAACATGCCCTGTAAATGTCGGTGAAATTTCAGAATTAGTCCTATTCTAAAGTAACTATCTAATTTATAAACGATGTTGTTTTCTTCATAAAACTGTTATGTTATGAATTTCACAAAGGAAAAATAACCGTTATGGCACTGGAAATAAAGTATGTCTTAGATTAAGAACCATCTTCCTCTATTTATATTATTTAATTGCTTACAACACTTTTATTTTTAAAGTTAAATAACTGCGCTATTTTTTATAAGTTTGTGAACGATGCCAAAATCAGATAAATTAAATATTTTAAGTTTTTATACCAAAACATCTTGCTTTTGTTATATTTTTAGTAATAATTGTTTACACTGTTACAAACTGGGAAAAGATGTTACAAACTGGCACTATTTTCTTCCCAGTTTGTAACACTGTTACTCAAGGGTGTGACAAAATAGGAATCACATTCTGTTTTCATTCCCAGTTGGCAACAGTTTAACAAACTGGGATTTTTTTCCCAGTTTGTAACAGTGTTACCAAGATGGGTGTGACAAACTGGGAACTCATGGAACATTCGAGTCGCGTGGACGTTGAGCTGAGCGTTATGTTATTATTATAGTTACTCGCCGGCGATTGCTCGTTAACGAATGCTCGCGCGAAATAAAGCTCTCAAGAGGACGCTCCTAAGGCTCATTCTCACAGTTTCTACCGAGCAACGGCCGCCGCATCAGCCGCCCGATGGGTTTTTAGTTTTTTACACTACTCTTGCCGTCACAGCGACGACAGGTCGGGCGACCGTTCCTTTCTGCGGCGGATGATCTAGCGGCCAATGCGTTGGCTGCGGCTTACAGGGTCTTGATGATGATGATGATGATGATGATGATGATTATGAGGTGTGACGCCCACTGAACCACAGGCGGGTGATCGGTCCTCTATCGTGACTATTTTCACCAAATTCCCAGTGTTTGGGCACCGGTTACTGTTTGATCAACAGATGCCCCTTCCCAAATCTTCTTGTTCGTTTAATGAATTCTAGGATGTCGCTAAACTTTAAGTTTGACAAATCATCTGCTTTAATGTTATCCAACCCTAGTGTTCGCCATCTTATGTTTTAATACATAACATTACGCATTCTCCCAAGAAGTGCTGGCTACTTTCCTCCAAGCCACAGTGAGGGCATGATGGGTCCTGTACGAGCCTTAATAATGATAGGTGTCTATTTAGTTTGCAGTGACCTGTTACAATACCTACCAGTATTGCTAAGTTTCCCCTAGTAAGATTAAGTAAATACTAAGCCTTTTTGGAATCTTTCCTTAAGATAAAAATCTTTCACTGCCTACATTCTTTGGTGTTCTTCCATTCTTGGTTTGCATCTCGCGTAGCTATCATGTCGAAGATGTTTTTTGTGACAGTCGCTGATATAGGTAATCTTGGTTCTGGTCCAATAAAACGCTCATCAGCGCCGTTTCTTGCCAGCTCATCTGCTTTTTCGCAACCGTGAATCCCTTCATGGCCATGATTTATTGCAAAACAAGACAAATACAGGGTCTTAGCATGTTACTATAAATAGCATAAGTAGGTAGGCAGATACAAGATAGATAAATATTACATATAAATAATATCAAGTCAAATTATTTACATTTTCAAAATATTTTATTAAGAAACACCGCGAGTTCTAAAATCTTCTTGTGTGTAATTTAATGATTTGAAAAAAACACGATTGTGAAAACCTGCAATCGAGATCAAAAGCGATAAAACATTTTCGCTCCTACATAAAAGTCGGACCAATAAATACAAGATGAAATAAAGAGACCGCGGAAAAATGCGAATGCTGAATGAAAAAGTCACTGCACGGGAAAACGATTTAGCGGAAGCTGTCTAACAAATCGTAAATATTATTTCGTAGATTTTCTTGTATTTTATACATATTGTTGGATACAATAGGATAGCGGAGCATTTCCCAAATTAATTCGGCCAAGAAATATCAGAAATAAGTTTATAGTATGTAGCGTATTTACAATAATTTATCTATCACAAATTTGTCCAAGAAATATAATAAGTAATAATATAAATAGTGATGGGACAAAAAATTTTATCGATAAATTGTAGAGTAAGAAATAATAGTGCTTAATTGCAATGATTTGATCTTATTTATGAACTTTTTCCACAAAGTAACATTGATGTGGGAAAATTCATGTGTAGGTAATTAAATGCTAATTTTAGATTTCCTGGTGAAAAACTATTGCTAAATGTGTGGCTTACGGAAGTATCTCGTGGATCCGGCTGGTCGGTAAAAAGACGTGCGAATTCTCAAGAAGATTTTACTGCAGAATGATTTTACCAGCTATAAAAAAAAAAACCTGAATAATACAAACTACTATACCAACACTAATCTCCCGTTCACATCTGTTATTAGAGTAAGAGCTCATTCATATGGCATTCGACATTCGCGATACGTCAAAATATGAGAGAGCGCCAGCAACGCATTAAGTCTGAGGAGATCTCAACGGACTGACCTCTCCGCAGGTGTTCCGCAGGGAGGCATCCTTTCACCTCTCCTCTTCTCGGTTTTCATTAACTCCATCTCTGACGTTCTTACCTCTTCTTATCATCTGTACGCAGATGACCTTCAAATATATCGGCACTTCTCTCCGTGTGATGTGAATCTGACAGTAGAGGCGTTGAATGCTGATCTCGATAACATCATGAAATGGGCAACCTCATATGGTCTGCTTGTCAACCCGGGCGGCAGGCCATGATTTTGGGTACTCGTCACTCTCATAACCTAGTTCAGAAATGCCCGTCGACCCTATAGTGTATGATGGTAACATAATTTCATACAGCGAGAAGGCCAAGAATCTTGGGGTTGTATTTGATAAATTGTTGTCCTGGTCGCCCCATGTTTGTGAGGTCAGCAGACGAGTCTGCGTTGTTTCACTCCCTACGGAGATTGCAGCACTTCCTGCCGCGGCAGACTAAAATCACCCTTGCCCAGTCCCTCCTACTATCTTTAATCGACTATGCGGATGTTTGCTGGATCAGTGCGAACGAAGAACAACTGAACAAACTCGAACGACTTCAAAACCTCGGGATTCGGTTTGTCTTCGGGCTGCGCAAGTATGACCATGTCTCACAGTATCGCAAGGAGTTGGGGTGGCTTCCGATCCGCCTTCGTCGTGATATGCAGTCTCTCCACAGATATATGTGAGTCTTTCCTATCTGTTCATCATTTTGCGAAATACCCGCTACCCCACATATCTTCGAGAACGTTTCGAATTTATTTCCTACAGGCATAGCAACCGGAGATCCCACACGATGTCTCTCCTTTCTACTCCTCGACATAACACTGCCGCTTACAAACACTCGTTTAGGTTAACGGCGATCCGACTGTGGAACGCACTTCCCTGCGCTATTAGAGATAGTCCCTCAATTTTCACTTTTAAGACAAGATTGAAGAGCATTTCCTTTCACTTTCGTGATAGGTACTTTTATATATGTATTTAAAAGTAGTATATGTTTGATATATATTTTATTTTTGTGCTTTTGTATTTTATTTAGTATATATATTTTTTTGTTTTAGTTGTAAACAATTAGATGTGTACAGTTTTATTGCGCACTATGACTCTTCTGTTACACAATTTTTCCTGTCCTGCCTAGGTTTGCTGGTAGAAATCTCTCTTTAGAGATAAGCACGCCTTTGCTCATCAAATGTTTTGTTACCTTACTACTAAGATTTCTGTGCAATAAACAATATGAATATAAATCAAATATCCCAAAAGACATTATACTCGTAGGTGCTGCTGATATTTTTCAATATATTTTACTGATAATTTACTTCGTCACGGTACATACGTCAAGGGTATGTATTATAGAATCATGATCAGCGGTCTATATTAATAAATCGTGTGTAAATGTAAACGAGCGTTTAATTTGTAAAGACATTTTTCTTTTGCTATTAAATTGTCGATTTTACTATGTGTATCTTTTTATTCACTATATTTTTTTAAATAATAATATTTTTATTTCGGAGCACAAAAGGATCCATATTAGTTTGCAACAGACAAACTACTTTATCTTTATTAGTTTTGATTACAGTCAACAACCCATGGCAATAAAAACCATGGGTTGTTCACTGTATAAGGGGTGTCAAATTACTATAAAAGTAATGGTACGGGCGGCAAAGAGGGGATTTATGCAGTGACTCCGGCGCGGCAGATTAACATTTTATGGGG
This sequence comes from Argyresthia goedartella, assembly GCA_949825045.1. Lineage (NCBI taxonomy): Eukaryota > Metazoa > Arthropoda > Insecta > Lepidoptera > Argyresthiidae > Argyresthia > Argyresthia goedartella. Next base: position 24,199,754 of record OX463810.1, read on the forward strand.
GTCACCTTGCACCACCAAATATGAGATAATAATAATAATACCTTGGACACTATTTACACACATTGATCTAGCCCCAAACTAGGATTCCCTGTATCTTGGGTACTAGACAACGATAGACATACTTATATAGATAAATATATATATACAGATATATATATATTTATATCTCTACAGAGTGTAACAGAAAGGGTATAAGCAGGCATCGGATGCATAAATATCTCTTCTCCAAAAAACTGGTCAAGTCCGAATCTCAATTCTCGTCCCGGAAATTCTCTCGGGACATTTTGACAACTCGAGTCGGGAAAAGGGGTCGAGGGCACGAACTGTCGACAGTATATATAAAATTTAATTAAAAAAATAGTGGCCATATGTGAGTAGGAATCGCCCATGAAGGGTTCCGTTGTAGCAAGTATGTGACTGGATGTTTGTGTTGTAACTTTGTTGTTCATAGTATTTGTATGAATGACAAAGTTATCTTTGCGGTTTTTAATAAATGTTTTATATCTCAAAAACTGCTTATTTTATTTTGTTCAAACCATATTTCGTTGAAAGTGTGTATTGAGATACACAGCATATATTTTTTGTAGATTTTTCATTCTCTTACAATCACACATTTTCCACCTTGGAAGTGTCTGTCTCTTTAACAATTTACTTTGAGGATTTTATTTTTCAGGAACCTCAACTTCATTTTTAAAGACCTATCTACAGACTTTTGATGAGAGATGATTTACAGGGGTTTGATGAAAAAAAAATTGTGGTTTCAGTTCCATGTATGGGGAGCCCCTTTAATTATTTTAATTGTTCAATTTGTGTATAAAAATCGTAAAGCAGTTTAGAGAATATATCTACATACCAAGTTTCAACTGTGTAGTCCTAATAGCTTCTGCATAAAGTTGCTGTGACCTACGGACGGAAAGACTTGACGAAACTATTAAGGTTCCTTGTTTCTCTACGGAACCCTAAAAAGAGTAAGTTAAAAATAATAGTAGAATTTTTAAAAAGTGGCCGCCATTTGCCATTTTTGTAGTTATTGTTCCGATTTGCTTCAAAATCGATATCTGGTGATCCGGTTGAAGTCTAATCATGATGCTAAAGAAGTCAGATTTCGAAAAAGTGACTGCCATTTTGAACTTCGTAGTTAGTGGGCCGATTTGTTTCAAAATTGATATCTGTCGATTCAGTTGGAGTCCAACCATGATTCTGAAGTAAGATTTTTAAAAAATCGTCGCCATTTTAAACTTCGCAGTTACTGGTCTGATTTGCTTCAAAATTGATAGCTCAGCGTATAATTTTGAGGAACTTGAGCTGCAAACTCTGCCAACAAACAAACGAACTCTGAATTAGCAATGTTCCACCATAATCATCAGATTTAAAAGTCAGTGTTACGAAAACTTCCAGTGACTTCTAAAAATGGCTTTCGCCGCCGGTTTTATAAAATAAATAAAGAGAAGAGAAAAAAATATTTTCCTAGTCAAAAAGAGAAACTTCACTCGATAATATAATTGTATCTGAATTTTGATCGTCGACATGTCCCTCAGTTAGTTTCAGACTAGATGGTTGTCATCGTTTTCATTCTCAACTCCATGGCAAAGGTCCTCTGCTTGTACAGGCTTTAACATTGCTATGGTGGAGAAATTAACTGACATAGTGTTGTTTGCTGATGATACTTCACTGGTCTTCAAAATTGAAAGACAAAAAGGAGAATTTGATGATGTTAATGGTGTATTGTCTTTAACCTTGAATTGGTTCACAGTTAATAATTTATTGTTAAACGCTGGTAAGTGGTAACCAAGTGTATCAAATTCTCACTTCCAAATGTCAGGCAAGTTGAGACCAGTTTAGTGTTAGACAACAGCACGTTAGAATTAGTAAATGATACGAAGTTTCTTGGAATAACCATTGATAGCAAATTGCAGTGGGGACCCCACATAGATAAATTGGCTGGTAAATTAAGTTCTGCGGCTTACGCTGTTAGGAACATCAGACAAAGCACGGATGTGGCTACATCTAGGCTAGTATATTTTAGTTACTTTCATAGTGTGATGTCCTATGGTATCTTGTTGTGGGGGAAAGCAGCGGATATTCAAACTATTTTTATTTTACAGAAAAGAGCTATTCGAGCAATTTATAATTTAAAACGAACAGACTCCTTAAGAGAGCTTTTTAAAGAAATTGACATACTAACAGTAGCTAATCAATTTATTTTCGAAAATATAATGTGTGTACGCAAGAACCTTACAACATTTTCCAAACTTAGCGATAGCTGTAATGTTTACCTAAGAAATAATCACAGACTATGTGCGCCCCGTTTTAGACTCGCGAAGGTTAGCAATTCTTTCAAGGGTCAGTGCATTCTCTACTACAATAAGATACCTCTGGAGATTTTGAAATTGCCATTTCGCCAGCGACTTTGTCGAAAAAGGGATATTACAATGTTCAAGATTACTTAAATGACAGGACTGTATGGGGTTAATCTGGCTCAACACAGACCTTGCTGTTAATAATTTTGTAATTATTTATTCCAGCTTATTAAATAAAAATAAATCATAATTGTATTAGTTAAGCACAACCTATTTTTAAAAGAGATCTAAAAATCAATCTGTGGGAGTTTCTACGCCCTTCTTCTCCCACAGTGGTCCAATGTAGAGAAGAGGCAAAAAATGACGTTTGCTAAGTATATGTAAATATCTACAGTAAAAAAATAAAATAAAAAAAACAAAAAAAAACACTGCAATTGGTAAAAGCATTCTCTTTAAATTGTTGAACCTATTTTTGAGACTTATGGTAGAGATGACAGGGTTAGAGGATTCTAGTGCCCTGTTAAAGTAATTATATTATTATTATCCCTTGTTGGTTGGAGATAAATGTGGTCAGATAACTGGTTATCTGTGAAGATATATTTCCTGAGAGATAGCTAGTTATCTCCAAGGATTTCTTTTGCCTCGCAGATAACTTTATTTTTTAACAGTTATCTATAACGAAAATCTATTCCTCGGAGATAATTAATTACCTCCGAGGAATAGATTTTCATTAAAAATACTAAGTAGGGTAACTTAAACTTCCTCACAGTGGCCCATATCACGAAGCAACAAGATGCAGATTACAAGAGCGGCAGTCTCTTTCTAGTAGTAAAAGAAGAGAAGAGACATCCGCTTGTAATTTGTAACTTGTTGCATCAATTAAGGAATAGGCCGCAGATAACTGTTTTTAACAGTTATCTGCGAAGAAATTCTGTTCCTAGGAAATAGCTAGTTATCTCCAAAGATTTGTTTTGACACGCAGATAACTGTATTTTTTAACAGTTATCTATAACGAAAATCTATTCCTCGGAGATAACTAATTAGGTACCTCCGAGGAATAGAATTTCTTCGCAGATAACTGTTAAAAATGCAGTTATCTGCGAGGCAAAACAAATCCTTGGAGATAACTAGCTATCTCTGGGGAAAAAAAACTTCACAGATAACCAGTTATCTGACCATAGTAATCTCCAAGGAACAAAGGATTATAATATGATATATAATTATGTAACTTTAGCATTGAAAAAACCCAGGGCAGGATTCAGGCAACACTACTTTTCTGTTACACGCTGTATACATTGAAACATATTTAAATGATTTCGTATAAAGAAATACCCTTCAAACCCAATACCCTTCTTCAATGTGTTCTGGGCTTTGGGTCGAAACGAGGTTTTCAACAGGGTGACCTTGAAGATCGTTCAGGATGGAAATTGAAAATTTAATTACGTCAAGGTCACCCTGTTGAAAACCTCGTTTCGACCCAGAGCCTAGAACATATTGAAGAAAATCCAAGACGTAAAGAATCAATGTGTGAAATTATCCCAGTGAAATAGCAATTGACATTTAAACAATAGAAGATCGCGAAAAATAAAGAGGTTTAATTTAGTTCAATCCAATTAATTTCAATTTCGTAGGCTGTTTAGGGCATAGGAGATGCATTATTATTTTAAACTTATTTTATTGATGATTGAAATTTGCCGTGTTCTTCAATGGTCTGTAAAAACCAAGTCTGACGTAGCAGATGCACAAATCAAGATTGATTAGAGTGCTTATTAAGTGATTTATTAAAATCAATTATATAATAATCCAATTATTGTTTAGTTTCGCAATGATAATCACTTAACTGTGAAAATCTGGAAATTTTCTTCAAAAACACTAAATCATCAATAAAAATTTAACGGTAAGACTTCGCCGCATGTATGTTTGGCTCAAATGTGGTCTCTTTACTAGCTTCGGTTTAAGTCTTTGCATCGATCAACCGGACACCCTGTATATCGTCATCTTGTACCCATAACACAAGCCTTGTTGAGCTTAGTATGGGCCTAGTTCGATTTGTGTAAGATTGTCCTCTAATTTTTATATTATAGACTATTTTCGTACTGAACCAGGGTTGTGGGTGCGAATAAATAAGCACTTTGATAAAGATAGATACCAGCGGAGGAATTGAGAAAGGCAAAATATTTTTTAATGTCCAGGAGTTACAAAAATAAAGTAAAAAAAAATCCGATCGGGCGCTGGTGCAGATGAAGTACCTATGTATGTTTTGACTTTATAGTTTCCTATAGATTAGCGTAATTATAAATTGCCATAGCTCAAACTAGCGCCGCGCAGCATTGCAGCATCACAGTCATTTCTCGTCCAGAGCGCGAAGCGCGAACAAGACTGAGTGAGTGAAGTAAAACGAAACGGTTTGCGAATGTGGAGGGGGAGAGGCCAAAGTTCGCACTTCGTGCGAGCGAATGTGGAGCGGCCATAACCTAACCTAATTTAGCCACAATAACCTACTCTCACCGAATTAGGCTTTTTCCGTTGCACATAACTTCAAACACTTTACGAAGCCTACTTCGGGCGGCTAACGCGTCCGGTATTTACTGATATGAGTCCGGCGAGCGCGTTTGTTCCAATTGCATTAGTTTTGCAAGAAATCAAGCCGAGGCGTCTACTCTCGTGCTTAGTTCGTTAAATCAGACACTTAACTAACTCTCTAGACCAGCGGTTCCCGAATGGTGTTCCGCGGAACCCTGGGGTTCCGTAGAAGGCTCTCAGGGGTTCCGCAAAAATTCACGATTTCGATGTTTTTTTTCTAGTCTAGCTAGCTATTTTTAATCGCTTTACTGGTACCTTTGATATATTTAGATATAGATATGTTTTTTTTTAAATGGACGTAATTATTATCTTAATTTAAAATATTGTATTCCGAAATTATGTTTAGGTACCTATCTATGTAGGTTGGTACCGCTCGCGAGTGTAAATACGAGTTCGCGACAGGTAGCAAGGTCTGGCGGCCGGACGGGGAGCTGCGGCGGCGGGAGCGGGGGTCACCGCCCGCGCCGCCCGCCCGCCAGTCACCAAATCAGTCGAGTCAGCACCATAAGTGAGACTGCACGTGATTACGTTTTTGATGACACATGCTCAAAACTCGACAATAACGATAAAACCGGTCAAGTGCGAGTCTAAATCGCGCACGAAGGGTTCCGTACCACCGTTCAATGGAAGCGATGGTGTGGAGTGAATAGTTTGGATTTTACTCAGCAAAATATTGTTTACAAAGTTATTGGTGCGGTTACTTTCACACTCCATGTACGTAACCAGGTGCATCCATAAGTTTGTATGTGGTATTGAAAGAATTGTTGTATGGGAGCCCCCTTAAATATTTCTTTTATCCTGTTTTTTAGTATTTGTTGTTATAGCGGCAATATAAATACATAATCTGTGAAAATTTCAACTCTCTAGCTAGCTAGGTTCTTGAGATACATCCTGGTGACAGACGGACGGACGGACGGACGGACGGACAGCGGATCTTAGTAATAGGGTCCCGTTTGGAATCCTTCGGGTACGGAACCCTAAAAAGCAACATTAAAGATAGTAATTGCAGTGATTGTTTTCAGTTTTACAAGCATTGTTATGATAAGCAGGTATGTTTTAATATTTTTACTTATTATAAAACGATAAGAAGTAGATTTTTCCTAAAATATTTCTGTTTCTTACTTACAGTTAACTATGGATAAATGGCTAAAAACTGGGCTTGCTAAGGGGAAACGTGGTGCAAGCTTTTCGAACACTAATGCTAATACTAACCAACCTAACCAAGCTTTTGACCAAGTCTCACCATCACCAGAAGGAGAGTTAATTGAAAACATTTCGGAAGATACCAGTGGTGCTAGTTGTTTAGTAAGAAAATAATAATTTTATTTAATGTACCTACTCATAATAACCTGTGTGTCGCCGCACACGGGTGTTTGTGGCGGCGTTTTGAAGCGTATGGCGACCACAAGAAGCGAGCAGCGCGTGGCCACCTCACTCCTAACTCTTTATTAATCTGTGCCTCACGCTTCAAAACACCGCCACACGTCATCCACCCCACCTTATATCTATTATGATACGGCGCGCATGTCCATAAACGTGGCTGCCGCGCGCTTCAGCTTCCTTAGTGGCCGCTTCTAGTTTCTTGCAGCGGCGTTTGTGGCTGTCGTGTACGGGGACACTCACACAAACTAAGCTGCGATTTTATAACTTAATTCTAATTATTTTTTTAAAAGTCACATGTGTGTGCCAGCCAGAGTGATTGGTACTAAATATGGTGCCAGCACTTTTATAAGAACTTATTTTTTATTACATTATTTTTTCAGAGAATAGGTACGGAAGACTCTTTTGTTGTACAAAATCAGCAAAATGCAGAGACACCAACTACCGACCGGACTGAACGTCAAGAGGGAACTTCTTCAAAAAAGAGGAAATATGATGAGTCCTATCCTATCCTATATGATGAGCTATGGATTTATACCGGTAGGGAATGCTGAAAATCCTGATGGGAAATGTGTTGTTTGCAACAGGATTTTGTTTAATAGCTCTCTGGCACCTGCAAAACTTAAGCGTCACCTTGACACTAATCATCCTCACCTCAAAGATAAAAACATTAGTTTTTTTGAAAGACAAAGAGATGTACATCAAGCAGGTGTGACGGCTTTACAAAATTATGCAAAAACCGATAATGAAAACGCAACGAAAGCCTCATTTATGCTAAGTTATAGCGAGCTGGAAAACCTCATACAATCGCTGAGGATTTATTAAAACCATGCATATCTGAATTTGTCACCTGCGTGCTTGGAGAGGATTCAGCCAAGAAAGTCGCAGCAGTTCAGTGTTCGAACAACATCGTATCTGACCGTATTCATAAGATTTCAGACCACATCGAAGATTAATTGATGCAACTGGACGAAAGTACGGATGTTGCTGGACTAGCGATACTGCTCGTTTTTGTTAGATATCCATTCGGAGGATCTATCGAAGAAGATTTGTTTCTCTGTGCTCCTTTGGAGACCAATACGACTGGAGAAGAAATTTTTAGAGTCATTGATGACTACATGAAAAAACAAAATATTGATGGGAACAAATGTAGAGATGTATGCAGCGATGGAGCTGCAGCCATGATTGGAAAAGTAAAAGGAACAGTGTCAAGAATTAAAACTGTTGCGCCAAATTGTACTAGCAGTCATTGCATTTTACATCGACATGCTATTGTCGTGAAAAGAATGCCATCTGATTTAAAATAAGTCCTTGATCAAGCCGTACAAACCGTCAATTTTGTGAAAATGCGTCCACTGCAGTCAAGGCTATTCAAAAAGACGTGTGAAGACATGGAAAGTCAGCACCAATCACTCCTTCTACACACGGAAGTGAGATGGCTTTCCAGAGGAAGGGTTTAACCAGATTTTACGAATTGCGCGATGAACTGAAGGTTTTCTTACAGACCCTCCCTTCGCCTGCAAGTGCTAGCCATCTCGAACTGTTGCGCGACGAGCGGTGGTCAATGAGATTGGCTTATCTGGCCGACATATTTGATAAATTGAACATAGTGAGCAGCTCTCTGCAGGGAAGACAGATAACCATGTTTACAGTGAGCGACAAAATATCTTCATTGAAAGAGAAAATCGCCTTCTGGATTGAATGTCTTGAACAAAAAAGTTATGACTGCTTTCCGCTACTCCAGCAATTTCTCAAAAAAAAACATCTTCAAATCGCTCCAGACATGAAAAAAAGTATATGTGAACATTTGACAAACCTGAAAAAGTCTTTGGACGAATATTTTCCAGAAGAAAAGTTACAGTTACAGGAAATCGAATGGGTCCGAAGTCCATTTAGGATTCATACCAAACCTTCAACATTGACTGTGTCGGAGTATGAAAATTTAATTGATATTAAAAATTCATCCACACTCAAACAACTTTTTGAACCAAAAGCTACCACGAACCCGAGCCAATTTTGGTTTGGCCTGAAAAACGAATACCCGGGCATCGTCGAAAAGGCTATCATGGCGTTACTTCCATTTGTGTCAACTTATAGATGCGAGGCTGGGTTTTCAGCTTACGCCTACACGAAAAATAAGTTTAGGAGTAGGCTGAATGCTGCACCAGACCTCCGAATCCAATTATCAGACATAAAACCTGACTTCAATGTTATTTTGTCAAAAACTATGAAAAGATTTCATTCTTCGCATTAAGTTTATCTAAATTAAATATTTTTTTGTTATAACTAAATAGATATTTTTATCTTAAAAAGTCTTTCTTTTAAAGTTAAACTATACTTACAAGATGCGAACACCAAGCCGAAAAGCCTCAGTATGGTGTGATCTCACGTAAAAAAACAATGTTACAGTAAGTTTACTTCTTACTTGATCTAAGGTTCCGCACAAAAATGGTGAGCCAAAAAGGGTTCCATAGCCAAAAGAATTCGGGAACCGCTGCTCTAGACCGTTTATTAAATACCGACGTTTAACCAAGTCACTAAAATTCCGTCCGACAAGTGAGTGAACGAAACGCTTAACGAGTTGTCTAAACGTTCCTAGGCAACAAGACGAAACACTATTAATAATTTTTGTGTACCTAAGTTAGCTTCGCTCAACCCCTTTAACCTTTACCTAAGCTACCGCAATGTTTTGCCCTGATATAAGCTGCAAATCAGCTGTTGTCGTGACACCATCTTGTTTTCCAACACGCCGGCTTTCAGTAAGACAGATTGTAAACGTTTTCGACGATGCTTTATTTAAATCAAAATGACTTGGTTAAACGTCGGTTTTTAATTAACGGTCTAGAGAGTTAGTTAAATATCTGATTTAACCTTTGAGTAATAATGTATAAATACTAGAGTAGGCGCCGGAAACTGACTTTTTTGCAGCTATAAGTAGAGCTAATTCACTCAACCCCAATTCAGTCTGTGCCAAGCGCTTGCCGAGCCGTGACGTGTTTTATTGAGAGAGTAAGCAACTAAATAATGCCGTCGTGTGTTCTGCGGTAATGTAAAAACTACACAGTTAAGATACAAAAAAGCCAAGGAATAACTTTTCATACGGAAGTACTATCAGTAAATACGCATATTCAATGATATTTTGTGAATTACAAAAATCAACAAAGCGACATGTTTTCTCTTTGAAAATCAAGGAGTAACAAGTTTTTGACATGCAGATGTTACATTTCCGAATACCAACGTGTTGCATGTCGTATATTTTTATTGCACAAGAAAATTCACAACAAACTTATGGAAAAGACATTTACAAAGGCAAGCTTATGTCTAACAAGAGATTTCTTCCAGCAAGCCCAAGATGTTGAGGATAAAATTCATAGCAGAGGTAGACCCTTGTGCAGAAATACAAGAAAGCATGTCATGATACGAACACAGATGAAATTGTAGTAGGTACTGATGAGAGGCTTTTGAATTTTATTTAGTATATATGTTACCGGCCATACCTGATTTCAGGACAAACTAGTTTTGCCTAGGATAAACTAGTTTGCACATCATTTATTACATTATTACGTTTTAGTTGTACACAATTAGATGTATACAGTTTTATTGCGCACTACTAATCTCCTGTTGCACAACTTTTCCTTTCCTGCCTAGGTTTGCTGGTAGAAATCTCTCTTTAGGTATAAGCTCGCCTTTGCTCATAAAATGTTTTGTTACCTTACTATTAAGATTTCTGTACAATAAAGAATATGAATATGAATATAGCAGTGTAGGCAGGATTCACTCGATAGGTAAACTTTTGGGCAAAGGTGACGGTAGTACCTACGTCTCCCTCCATACAGAATTACGGCATGTCGCATCTGAGCGCAAAGATTTTCTATCTATGACAACTGACACGCCCGCCCTCCCCCCGCGCGTACCCCTCTCTGCAAGAGGCCGGGCACATATTTTGTTCCAGCTAGCGTCTCTAGTATTAATACATTATTACTCAAAGGATTTAACCAACCAACTGCGACATATACATAATTACTCAAAGCCGGCGAGGGGCACAGGCTTTTACCCGTCTACCAGTAAGATTAAACCATACTCCATCACGCTGACTCATTGCGGGTTTATGGAGGATTTTTATGACTATTCCTACCAAGTAGCAGTAGTAGTACTACAGCATAACGTGCCATCCGAAACACTGAACGACTGATAATTTACCTGAAGTAAATTTACCTAAGTACATATGATCAATTATTATCTCATTGGTATATGATCTGGATTTGAACCTGCATCTCCTGTGTGACAAGCTAGCGTGAAACCCATTAGACAACGGAGCTTCTTATCATGAAGAGTATATTAAGGGAAATTCTAAAAACAGTTAATTGATTTAAGAGTTCCGTGGTCTAATGGGTTTCACGCTTGCTTCTCGCATAGGAGATGCGGGTTCAATTCCTGACCTTGTACCAATGAGATAATAATCCTAAGTACATTTTACGGAGGTTCAAACGGTTTTGGAAAACATCCTGAGGAAACCTTCAATAAGCCATAGCTGCAGCGATGGGCTAGCCCCTGTCACGCTAAATGGAGCATTGAATAACTGGCTCAAAGTGGGCACAATCGAGCCTTTTCCACCCCATATGGGGAAAGGCGTGACGCTATGTTATGTTATGTTGATTTACGATAAAAAAATCAAACGAAAAGCCGAGAATTGAGGTGCAGTAAAGTTAAAGTAATTGTACTGTACAAACAAGAATAAAGTCAGATATAATCAGAACATAATAATATGTAAACCTTGGCGGGATATGCTACGGAATAAATGATGGCAACATACATCAAAGCAATGTCATATTAGCGGACTGCTGCCTGTTCTAATAGACAAACCAAACATTTCATTTCAAAAACATGTAGTCTGAAATATTGCCATATCAAAATTTCCAGAATTTCTGCCAAGGTTCAGTTAGTTAATATTATGTTAACAGATAAACTTAATTCAAAGGTTTCTTGGAGTGTTGAAAGGCAGATTTCTGAGTGCACACAGATACATCAGCTTGATGCAAAGATAGGTCTGCAAAACTGTCGTCTTCTCCGGAATACAGAACTTTCTTGGTGATATTATTCTCTCTGTGGTTGTGTTTAATCACCACTGGACGGGGCAAAGATGAGGCCAGTTTCTTAACAAACTGGCAATTAGGTAACTTTTCTTCACATGGAGCATCCAACTGAAAAAAAAATATACAATGATAATACGTCAAATATTACATACATTGAAATGTGCTATTGGGGCTGGGTAAATTTCAACAATGTATGCATTTTCAGGGGTAACTCACAATATGAGCCTTTTGACCTCCAAACATCAAATACAAAATGTGTCACTTACACGCCAAACACATTGGCTATGCTATGCAAAATACAACTTATTAATACATATGAAATAAAGACTCTTTTAATTAACAAAAATGTGTAGGCTGTGGCTGTCGTCATTGGCACGGCTTTCAAGTGTCAGCCAGAGCAGACTGTGGCAGTCAGAAGATAAATTCAAAACCTTCAAGACCATTAATCTTTACTTACTATTTGTGTCTTCTTGGCATTGCGGTATGCAACAGATGGAAGGCTAACATTCTCCTTGTTTGACAAACTGCTTTGTGAAGAACTCTTGACAAACTTGGGAATTGATGAAGGTCCAGGAAGTGGTTTCTTGGGCCACACTTCTTTGACTAATGGCACTTGCGGGCCATTTTTTATGTATGATGCTATTGGGCTTCCTATGTGCTGATATGCATTCGTTTTCTGTGGTGTCCTTTTTGTTACTGAACCAGGATGAACAAACTTAGGACCTACAGCTGGTGTTTTAAAAATTGGTGTTTTGATTTTATGTTCAACAAAAGGTGTTGAAAGTGCCTCATGTGGTTTAGTATTTTGATTCAGAGGTGTGAAATAAGGAGTTGGTGTAGAGACAGGATTATTACATTCCAGCACTACAGATTTCTGAGGAGTAACATATTTCTCTGTCACATTCAATTTCACTTCTTTGTCAACATCAGTCGCAACAACTTTCAAGATCGGTTTTTCAATTATTTCACTGTAAGGCCTTTGAGGTCCATGCTTCAAGATGCATTCAACCGCTTCTAAGGTGTTATCTAACTGTTCCTTAACACTCTCTTCATGGCCATTAAAAGGTTTAGATAGCTCCACCATTTGTTCCAGCTTGATAAAACTGTCATCATTGGAAATGTTTCCAGATTGAATAATCTCAAGGGAATCTTCTAACAAGCTATCTTTTAAAGAAACAATGTCTGGCTCAGACCGAGTTTCTATGAGTTTCAGACTATGATCAATATCCTCTTTGTTAGAATTAGACTGTACACAGCTGCAAAAAACACTTATAAATTCAGAGACAGATCGGTTTCTGGTAGAGAGATCAAAAGTAACAGTTTTAATCTCATGCCAAACTCATTTCAGCTAATCTCATTGTGGTGCATTTTGAAATTGACTTAATATTGTCTGTTACATACCACTCTTTTAGAAGCTGCGTGGAAATATCATACAATGGAGACTGGAATGAGGTGGCAATCATCTAGAGGAGAAACTATACCCCGTATAGGTAGTGAGTCTTAATAAGCCACCTACTCACCTACATTCTGTACTACTCTGAAAACTAGGGTGGATGTAGGTAGAGGTTGGTGTTGTTCCGCAGCTCTCTCACGGTTCACGTGCGTGATGACTGGCACAAGTGGCACACCGAAACGAAAGAAACTTACTCAAATGTTCGTCGGTGATCAAACGACAGACGCGTTCTTACTTCCTGCAACGTCATCTTTCCAAAAAAGATTTCGGCTTCCTCACATGATACGTCGTGCGACATTCTTTAGCCCAACCCTTGTCGTCTGTGAGTGAGCTGTTATCACTTTGTTTTGTATCACAGTGGTTGTGGTTCAATGAATAATAAGTCGGTCTTGGGCCAACACAAGATTCAACTTCAATTTGAAAAACTCAATTATTTTGAAAATAATTCGTTGTCTGTCTTTTATATTTCCCTTGTCAGGCAGGCAAAGGTTTTAGACCATACAGCCTTGTTATAAGTTGTCAGTGCACAGCAACAAGACCTAATACTCAGTGGCGGATTTGCTGTCGATACCAACTCTTATAGCAGGAGGCCTAATTCAATTTTTAAGAAACCATCCCTTTCCGTGCAGTTGAGAAGCAGGCCTTAAAATGACGGTCTTAAATATAAGGCACCGTTGCCCTGCTAATGCTAGTCCGCCAAGCTGGGGGGTTACCACAACGTCTTATGCCAATTTAGATTAGGCACCTAATTTGATCCGCAAAATTACCGTGACCGTCTTAAAACAAGTCTTGGTTTTAGGTAAATAAAGCCCAATGGAAATGGTTGCCATGGTGATGTTCGTGTTTTTAACATATTTTGAATCGGAAAAAGATTGTGGTAAACTCCCTGAACGGTTAGCTTGTCTGTGGTCTGCTAGCTGTCAACTAAAAAGAATGAAATAGCGCTATACACATTCACATTAGCATCTCTCTTTCCCGCTAGAAACGTTCAAAATAGTTACACCACGTATTTTATTAGATTACCGGTTTTGTACGATACGAAATTGCTTTAAGATTTTAAGACAATTAATTATTAAACATACAATCAGCTGGAATTTTATTTTATATGGAATTAATATGGAAATATTGTAAAGCTGTTATCAATTTATTTATGAGACTTTTATACGTATTGATATTGATCATTTCCAGTATTTCTGATGATAAGTGTTTTTAAACGTGCCTTATGTATGTACTTAAAAAATGGTGGGGGACAGGAATGCACGGCCCAGTAATGCCCGGCCCAGGAATGACCGACCCCGGAATCGTGGGCTTTCGGGACGCCAATTCCGGGGCCGGACATTCCTGGGCCGGACAATACTGGGCCGGGCATTACAGGGAGGGACTCAAAAATTGTGACAACATTGCAAATTCAGCACAGCCATCTTTCGGGGTCCCTTCATCCCACCCACGATCGACATCGGTTACCTAAATCTCCCCTCCCCATCCTATTAAGTTAAGTATCCTCCCACCACCACTCTCTGCAAAAAGAGATCGCCACAATCAACGGAATCTCAAGCTCCAAGGAACAGGCGAAATACACCATTAAGGAGGCGCCGAAGACGGTGTCTGGTATTAACAGATGCAGAGGCAAGGGAGTAGCTGTTGGAGTATTGGTTCTGTTGCCTGAGAGACCAAGGTCAATACTTCCGACTCCTTTGACAGACACTCTCTTTGTTCACGGCAGTTATGTTGCTTACATGAGGTTCTCTGATGTCGTACATGTAACAACCGGAACTATACAGAGATGGAACACCGCTTACGCTTAAACTAGTGGTTCCCAATTGGTTTTTGCTGCGTACCATTTAAAGAAAGTGCTTCAATTGGCGTACCCCTTATTGCAGAAACGATAAATAAAAAAACGGTCGAGTTTAAGACTAACTCGCGCACGAAGGGTTACGTACCACCGCCGTATAATGATAGGGATGGTGTGGGGTGAATAGTTTGGATTTAACATAGCAAAATGTTGTTTACAAAGTAATTTGTGCGGCTACTTTCACACTCCATGTACGTAACCAGGTGCATTCATAAGTTTTTATGTGGTTTTGTAAGAATTGTTGTAATGGAACCCCCTTAAATCCCGTTCCGTAACCAAAGGGTGCCAAACGGGACCCTATTACTAAGCTTCCGCTGTCCGTCCTTCCGTCTGTCACCAGGCTGTATCTCATGAACCGTGATAGTTAGACAGATGAAATTTTCACAGGTGATGTATTTTTGGTCTCATTTGGCACCCTTCGGGTACAGAACCCTAAAAACTAAATCAGTTTTTTAACATTTATTATCATCAAAATAATTAAATGACTATGTAAATCAGTTTAATACAGCAGTCTGTCGTTGATGTGACAAATGCGCACGAAGTCCGTGACGAAATATTGTTTAGTTTTTAAGTTTTTCATAGCCGAAAATCCACTCTCGCAAAGATATGTCTGCGAAATGGCAGTAAATATTATATAACTGCTTTGCTGACACAAAAAATTTATTTTATGAGTAGACCAGGCCAAAACTCACCCACTGATTGCGCTGCAAAATTACTCTGCTGTTGCATGAGATTTCTATTAATTCCTCTTGATCAGAGATGGGTAGCTGTTCGGTGAACTTTCGCAAAAGAGTTGTGTACCCAGTTCCATTGCGGCGATATTTCTTGGTAAAAACAGCCTACCGCCGCCGACAGCTTTTTCAAGTAGGATTTTATGGTTAATTTAACATCTTCATTCACTGAAGAAAAGTAGATTCCAAAAAAAGTTGTAGTTTCGGAAACTGGTCATATTTACATTATTCAAACAAAGTGCACTTGTGTATACGCTACGGACATTGATTAAGTTTAAAAAGACAACATTTTTTGCTGTATTTTTAAACTTAACGTATGTCACAGCAACTTCATGCAGAAACTGTTAGGACTACACAATTGAAACTTGGAATGTAGATGTATTCTGTAAACCAGTTTATGATTTTAATAAATAAAAATAATAATAATAAAGGAACACGGGGAGTTCCTTTATTTGGGGATTTGTAAGTAGACTTTTGTTTAGAGTGTTTATTTGATCATTATTATTTTAATATTTACATAGACATGTGCGATTTAATGTCTATTTATTTCGAAAATGATCAATTTGTGTTGGAAGGCCCATGTCGTTTAGGAAAGCACAACAAAATTGTTGCTTGGGCCACACAATACTCGGCTGGGCCTTCCAACCCTACTGCAGTCTAATAAAGCCCGCTAGTTTCTGTAGTGCCAAATTTAACTAACAATGTTTTACTGAGTGTTACAAAAGTGATTGATGATGATGATAAATAGACTTATAATTACTGATTCGGATGCATTCGGTCAAGTGAGTTGTACTGAATTTTAATGGGCATTGTAACCGACCATAGGGGCCTTCTTAACGATATCTGTGTAGTCCAATGTATGAAAATAAAAAATTAAAAAATCTTGACAATAATTACTCAATTATAGCGTGAATAACAATATTTTTAAATAAAATACTAATATTTATTCACAAAACACCTAAAAAGTCGAAAGCTAGGCTGATTTCCCACACAGTGGAAACGCGTGTTTTTCTAACAAATTATTGATGATTTTAGTTTATGCTTCCTGTTATAATGTTCTGCTAGCTCAGCTAGTATGGTCTGCTAGCTCAGCTAGCTTAGAGAGAAGCATTTTCACTTGTGACGCTATAATTGCTTGCAAATTATGAGGCAGTCTGCTGGACCAAATTGTTCGAACAAATCTTTCAGGGTTTGGGCAATAAATTTCGCATGAATTTAGTAGGCTTTCGGTTTCCTAATTCCTCGTGCATAAGCAACTGTTTCACCTTTTGTTCTTGTGAAGTCTTGAGAAACTTGCAGAAGGCGGCTTGACTGCACACAGGCCAGCTACATGTCCAAAATTGAACCCAGCACATGGGCAAGCCCGACTCCGATTTGCAAGACACCATTTGAATTGGAATTTGGATCAATGGAAGACTATTGTTCTCGGATGAATGAAGAATTTGCCTCCCTGGTAATGATGGAAGGGGAAGAGTATACCGAAGGCCTCCAGAGCGATTCGCACAATGCTGCATCCATGGACGCGCTGCTTATGGCGGTAGATCTTGTATGATCTGGGGAGGAATTTATCTAGAAGTAAAGAAGGAGATTGTTGTCATGGTCGGGCCGGACAACAATAATGCAAGGGGACTTACTGCTCTGCGTTGCATTGAAGAGGTTCTTGAAGACCATGTGATGCCGTTTGGTGAATTTTATGGCGATTATTTCCTGTTTACGCATGACAATGCCCGACCCCACACTGCAGCGACTACGCGTATCCTCAGGAAGTCGACATTCCAGTGATGGAGTGGTCAGCGCGGAGTCCTGACATGAACCCAATAGAAAACATGTGGGCAGAGCTGAAACGGAGAGTTAGGGCCAGAAATGCCCTTCCCATACAAGCTTCAGATCTCCGTGCAAGAATGGGAGGCGATACCTCAAACAATCGTCACGTCCATGAAAAAACGGATGAGAAAATTAATTAAGAGCATCGAGTTATCACAGCATGAGGAGGCAATACTTCGTATTAAAAGTGTGATTTACTGTTTTTATTTTAATAAATGACATCTTTATCTAACTGTTACAATCTTTCGTTTTATCAATGAAACTCCCCTGTCTACATACACACCATATACGCGTGTGATTTACCATTAGATATAGGTAAGAGAACACGCTTTCCAGTGGTACCAAACAATTATACGAAAAAGGAAAGTGTAGTCCTTAAATGCGCTCTAAGCTCGTATAGGCAGGGTCGTCGATTTTATTGCTCTCAAGTGTATTTTTCTTTAAAAGAAGTAAAAGTATGAGTGGAGTCATGCGTGTCTGGGTGAAAGTTTATCAGAAACTACGATCTAAATCTAAGTATAGAAAATAAGTTATAACATTATTTTAATGCACTTCACTGATTAAAATAGAGTAAATGCCACATCCTTTAAACCAAGCAAATCCGTAAACAGTAGGTATAAATTAGTACTTCATTCGTATTTTGAGTAAGTCTTGCAAAAATTACAATATTACCCTCAACAAGTACCTATGAACAGTCAGCGTCAAAGAAAAGAATCCCCCCTAGTCTTCACAAAATAAAAGGCCCGGTGGCCCAAACTAAATCAACCTTATTACGTCAGTGACACGGACGCTGTCACCGGGCCTTTTATTTTATGAAGACTAGTTTAAAACATTAACTTCGGAAGTCAGAGAGAACTTGAGGTTCAACTCTGCCCGTGGTCGTCAACCACATCCTGGTGATGAAAAAGCCGACTTTGATACCAATTGCTATTTTTATTATATAAACTTGCTCGAGTCAAGGTTTGAAGCTAGATCTCTTGCCGCCCGATCTATATTGATTTGTGCTGTGATGCGAAATTATGCATTAATTGGTTGCAAAGATAGTCGACGTTTCTGTTCCGGCGCTCCTTGTCTAACTAATCAGTATGTATACTAATAATAATACCTTGTTTACACACATTGATTTAGCCCCAAACTAGGATTCCCTGTATGTTGGGTAACGATACACATACTTATATGTATAGATAAATATTATACTTAGATAGATAAACAATCATAACTAGGGTACGAACATCCGTTCTTATCAAACAAATATTGCCCCCCCCCCGGAACTCGAACCCGGGACCCTTGGCTTCGTAGGCAGGGTCAATGCCGACTCAGCCATTCGGGTCGTCAAATGGATAATAGTTCTGTCTTTGTTTACCCTTGCTTCAATTCGTCAGCATCGTTTTATCTTTAAACGAAAACTTTAAAAATATATAATTAACTGTGGAGTAAGATTGATATTGGAATGATTTAACCTTCACGAGAATTAACTATTAACTTCTGCTTCGTTTCATAAATTATAATTTGTGGGTAAGTTTATAAAGTGTTCGAAAACAACGTGCTGAGCCTTGTGCGATTATCTCGATTGCTTAAATCAGTTTTCTTTAAATCATCTTGAAAATGATAAGTATCATGGTTCATTTAATGACCTTTCTAAAAACTAAAATAGTTGTTCATTGGGAACCAAACCAGAGCTTCAAAAAATTGCTCAAGAGATGAATTAACGATGAGATATTGAAGCAGTCGATCTGCTATAAATTATTTTATCTAACACGTTTTAACCCTCTTTACTGCGTCCAAAAACAGCACGTTACGATCAGCATAATGTTAAACTACTTTGTAAAAACTCATTTCTTATCTAAATATTGAACATTATGACCATAATGTGTAAATTTTCTATATTATTTCTACATTTAAATGTTCGTATGCACTACAGAACAAGCTAAACAACTCAATGCCACAATGCCGGTCAAACATGCGGTTCCTGAACACATCAAAGAGAGCTTTTGATAAATGTGTAGCCTAGACTGTTTACTCTATAGACGGAGTGTCACTTTCGCGATTGCGTCGAAAAATAAGGCGCACAACTGTGGGCCGCCATTCAAACAGTCTGCTTTGAGCTGACATTGGAGACGCACGCGTTGTACAGTTTCACAAGTCATCAAAATTTGGTAAAAAATGCCTTGCTGTGATGCTTGCTGTGCGATTAAAGTGTGTAGAAATGACAAAGGTCGAATAAAGCAAATCACAAGCCATCATTTCATCGGGAAGTCAACCTAAAATCGTTGTATTTCGTAAAACAGTAAATTTCTTCTTGTTGATTTCACATGATTCACACTTTACGTTTTATTAGTGTTGCCAGTTTTTCACTGCAAAATTTCCCCACAAATTACAACTATGCTCGCACCAGTGCTTTTGAACATGAGGTGATAAACTAGCATCGCCTTTTTCTATACGGGGTGGCAAAATCACAGTTGTGACCAAACTCAGTCAAACTTCGTAGTTACTAGTCCGATTTGCTTCAAAATCTATATCTGGGAATACGGTTGGAGTCAACACACAAGTACAACTAAAACATAATAATGTAATAAATGATGAATATACTAAATAAAATACAAATACAGAAAAATAATATATATACCTATCGAACATATACTACTTATACAGGGTGTCCGGTAGATCGATGCAAAGATTTAAACATAATTTAGTATAGACCATTTAGAACCATTTGAGCCAAACGAATCACGATACAGAAAAGTGCCGTTATAAGGGTTACAAGTGTGAAGTTTGCGGCGTAAAAGGACACATGAAAAAGGTGTGTGTTAATAAATCGCGTAGTCACAGCAGAGTGCACAACATCGATATGGAGTCCGAGGATGCTGACGACGACGGTAACGACTGTACTCAGTGTAAGGAATGCCAAATGTTCAATTTGAGGTACGTGAGTTTTAAGCCTATATTATTGTCAGTTCTCGTGAACAATGTAAAATCATACGAGATGGAACTCGATTCAGGATCTAGTGTTAGTGTTATGTCGAGTAAAATGTATAATGACCATTTCGCAGATATACCTCTAAAGAAGTGCGATGTAAAGATGTGCTTTTATAACGGACATAATATAACACCGGAAGGATGTTTGTCATTAAGGTTAACATATAATAATGTGAGCGACGATATTCTGTTTTACGTTGTACAAAATGGCGGCCCACCTCTTATTGGTCGTGATTTCATGGCGAGGTTTAAGGTCACATTTTGCTCAAATAATAATATCAATGCGGGTATAAGTGACGTGGAGGTGCGCGAGCTATTGACCGAGTATGACGAACTATGGAAAGATGAGCTAGGGACTTATAATAAGAGCAAAGTTCATCTTAAACTAAAAGGAAATGCTGTACCACGATTTTTCAAAGCGCGCACGGTTCCTTTTGCCCTAAAGACAAAAGTAGAAGCAGAATTGGACCGGTTGACCGAGTTAGGTATTTTAGTGCCTGTTAGCCATTCAGATTACGCAACACCAATCGTACCTGTACTTAAAGATAATGGTAAGATCAAAATTGCAGGTGATTTTTCTGTTACGCTGAATAAAGACCTAGAAGTAGAGAAGTACTCGATGCCCTTAATCGAAGAAGTTTTTGCAAAAATAGGAGGGGGGGAAAGGTATTCTAAAATTGATTTGTCTAACGCGTATAATCAATTCGTCCTGTCAGATCAATCACAAATCCTTACCACGATAAGTACATCGAAAGGGCTATACAAATATACACGTTTAGTCTATGGCTTATCTAATGCACCGGCCATATTCCAGAAAGCCATGGAAACGCTGTTGGTAGGCATTGAAGGCGTAAGTATCTGGTTGGATGACATCTGCTGTACAGGGCCTAATAAAGAAACTCACTTAAAACGACTAAGAGAAGTTTTAAAAAGATTAAAAGATGGAGGTCTTAGGTTACAAAAGGATAAATGTGTATTTTTCCAAGATAGTGTCACTTATCTCGGGTACATTATCGACAAAAACGGTCTTCATACATGTCCCAGTAAAATAGAGGCAATAATGAATGCCCCCGACCCGACGAATGTAACAGAATTAAAAAGATTCCTTGGAGTAGTAAACTACTATAGGAATTTTATTCCAAATGCTTCGTCACTAATGAGTCCGCTGCACGAGCTACTTCGTGGCGGGGCGGGGTGGGGGCGGGGCGCGAGGCAGCGCGCGGCGCTGGCGGCGGTGAGGCGCGAGCTGGCGAGCGAACGCGTGCTGGCGCACTTCGACCCGGCGGCGCGGCTGGTGCTGACGGTGGACGCCGGGCCGGGCGGGCTGGGCGCGGTGCTCGCGCAGCAGCAGGCCAACGGCACGGAGCGACCGCTGGCGTTCGCCTCGAGGTCATTGGTGGATAGCGAGCGAAACTATAGCCAGATCCAAAAGGAGGCTACGGCTATAGTATTCGGAGTGAAGCGATTCCATCAGTACCTGTACGGCCGAAACGATCCATTTTTACTTAAAACAGACCACAAGCCCTTGTTGTCGATATTTGGATTAAAAAACGGTATATCGGTAACAACGGCGGCACGTTTACAGAGATATGCGCTGATATTATCTGCCTATAACTATGAGGTGCAGTATACATCGGGCGAAAACAATACGGTAGCTGATTATTTTTCTCGAGCACCGTGAGGAAATAAGAGTTCGGCTATGAACAGTATCGAGCCAGACAGTGTGGTAGACTGTAATTTTATGCATCGAAATGTTTTACCAATTAGATTCGAAAATATATTAAAAGAAACCGAGAAAGACCCGGCGTTACAAACAGTAATTAGGTATATGAAGTATGGATGGCCACGAAAAATAAACTGTAGTAAGATAGTTCCATATTATAATCACAAAACGGATTTACAATATGATAATGGATGTTTATTGAGAGGGCACAGAGTAGTCATTCCTAGTGTTTATAAAGACAGGATGTTAGAGGAGTTACATTCAGGACACTTGGGAATTACAAAGACGAAAAGTATGGCGCGTAGTAGAATGTGGTGGCCGGGAATAGACAGTGATATTGAAAGATTTATAGGTACATGTGCACTGTGTGTTCGCGTGCTGCCCGCTCCGCCGCGCGCGCCGCCCGCCGCGTGGCCGCAGCCGACCGGCGCATGGCAACGGGTCCACTTCGACTACATGTCTGTGGGACAGGATACCTACCTCGTGGTTGTTGACGCGTTTAGCAAATAGGTCGAATGTATTCGTATGAACAGCGGCACCTCCACTCACGCGCTGATTGTAAAACTAAAACAGTTATTCGCATTATGGGGAATCCCTTGTGTTTTAATATCGGACAATGATGTGAAAATTAATTCTGTAGAATTTAAAAACTTCTGTATGTACAATGGTATAAATTACATAACCTCGCCAGTTTACCACCCATGCAGTAATGGGCAAGCAGATAATTCCGTAAAAACGTGTAAAAATATGTTAAAACGTATAATTAGTGAAGGGAGCAGTAAAGATAGCATAGCAGACAAATTACTGCGTTACCTATTTGAGTACAGGCACTCAGTACACTGTACCACGGGCATGTCACCTGCTAGGTTAATGATAGGCAGGGAACTAAGATCAAGAATTGATCTTGTTCTCCCAGAACATAGAAAACAAAGCTGTCAAGGGAGTAGACGTTTTGTACCTGGAGATGTGGTTTGGGCTCGTTGGTTCTCTCAGAGGAAACAAAGTTGGTCAATAGGTATTGTAAAGAAGGAGTTAGGCCACCGGATGTTTGAAATTTTGTTTAAAGATTATGGTACAGTTTGTAAAAGACATGTTGACCAATTAATTAAGATACTGGGCAAACTATGCGTGACATTGTGGTTTCAGAAGCGCACTGTGTAACGTCAGACGATGAGCCCGACCCAGGTCCGCTTTGCGGTGAGGTGTCTCCGCCTGCTACTCCACCACCAGCACCGACACCAGCTCCGAGCGCGGAGTTGCCGCAGCTGCAGGGTGACCATAATGAGGACGTGTCGACTGGTCAAGTGGAGGAGGAGGAGGAACAATGGTCTGAGGCAATAGAACCTAACGAACATAGCGAGACGGAGCCAGTTGCTGATGTAGACGTTGAGGCTGATGCGAGAGCTGAGATAGGCCAGCCCCAGCATCCCTCTCGCTCGCGTAGGGTGAGAACTAAAGTAGATTATAAGAATTTCTTCTGATTAGATTGTAAGATATTAGTTAGTTAGTTATGTAATTAGTTAGTTACGTGTTTAATTATTAATGTGTCTATTTCTATTGTTAATAGATGCTCTTCTAAGTAAGGTTGGAGGAATGTGGTATATGCGCGCGGCGTGCCTGCCCGCGCGCCGGTTGTCTACCTGCACTGCAGTAATAAACTAGCTTCGAGCTGACACGGTTGTCTCATTTACTTCACTAAGTTTTATCGTTAAATTTTTATTGATGATTTAGTGTTTGTGAAGAAAATTTCCAGTTTTTCATAGTTAAGTGATTCCCATTGCAAAACTTAACAATAATTTGATTATTTTACAATTGATTCTAATAAATCACTTAATTAAAATTATAATAAATCTTCATTTGTCTGCTACGTCAGACTTGATTTTTAAAGACCATTGAAGAGCACGGAAAATTTCAATCATCAATAAAATAAGTTTTTCGAACCCAATTTAACAAAAACAAGTGAAAGCTTTTTATATGCAAATCCTAATAAAAACATTCTTAGTTAATGATCTTTCATTTAAGGTATTATTGACGTAGATACCTCACACATTCTTGAAGTTATGACCTACTTACCAGTTTGAGGGAGAAAAATAGACTTTTTACACAGTCTTTTTATTAAATTCATTAAATTTATGCTATTCATGCTCGAAATGAGATCATTTGTTCCTCACAAAGACACGAGCCCGTCTTCGTACTTCTGTGGTCGTTATTTTGAGCATCATTTCATCTTTCATGGTGTCGAAAGCCGTTCTTATTTTTGAAATCAACTCTTATTTTGTGTTGATGGCTACGTTGGAATAGACTAGTTCTTTGGCTCTGCCCCACACAATATAGTCCATTGGGGTCAGGTCTGGTGAATGAGCAGTCCAAGGAATAGGCCCGTCTCTGCTGATCCAGCAACATGACTTGTCAGCGCCAGAGATTAAGGTGAACTAATTTATTGTTAAAAGGATGTATATTCAGTTTGGATGATTTCGGAAATTCATCAATTTTGCAGCAGAAGACCACCAATTACACCAATTACTCACACTCACATTGGTGGTTGAAAAATACCTGGAAATAAGGTGTCATCATCTGTGCAAATCAGATAACTTAGACATGCCATCATCAAAACGCAGATTGTATAAAAAAGAGATCCAAACAAATCAAAGAAAGTAAAGAAAGTTCATCAAGATGATCCCCAGTTCTCGATTTTGAATCAAATCGGAGCAGTAACTACGAAGTTAAAAATGGCGACCACTTTTTCAAAATCTGACTTCAGAGTCATGATCGGACTCTAACCGGATCCCCAGATATCGATTTTGATATTTTAAAGAATGATTTCACATCTTATACTTCATTCCCAATTAAAAAACCCTTCGCATGTAAGGCGGGGTCTTTTTTTGACGCTACCTATTGAGAAAGGATTAAATGAATACTTAGTCATTTACTTTTCAGTCTTAAATGTTTAACAGTCGCTCTAACAATTAGTTTATTACTTGAGAATATTATATATATTAGTACATACCTACGTATATTTCTAATTTCTATACTATTCCACTGGCACTTCATTAAAATACAGAATGCAAATTAGTCACACTATTAGGTACGCGAAAGATGAGATAGGTAAGTTAATCAACAAGGATAAAAAATAAATAGTTTCATACTTAACCGAAATTCTGCTAATATATGGTTAAAAATTGTTTAGTTTAAATCCGAGTTAATTTATTTAGTTTATAGAATAGATGATCGAAGGTAATCCACCAAATTGTACAGTTTCCCTACTTTTTCCGGTAGTATTGCTTTATGTGGCAACTTTTGACACGCACACAGATTAACATGTCGCGAGCGTAAGACGAGCTTATATCATGTGGACACGCACACTAGCATGCTAAAATTGGCCTGTTTTACCGCTCTCATTCATACACTGACGCGGTAACTAATGTGTAGATAAACTAGTGTATGTAACTGTACATAATTAGGCATTATGTATCAGTCACATAAACTACAATTATAATACAGATTTAGTACCTATTAATTTCGTTCCTGTGGTGTTCTTCTTATAAACTAGTTATTTACATTGTGCCCACAGAGAAAAACGGTTCGTAAGTGGATATGGAGATGCAGATTTGTACCAGGAAACAGGTGATGGGAAATGTGATCGTCAAGGCCCTCGTCCTCGAGTTTGTGCGGATGACTGAGAGGCACCGTAAAATTGTGCAAACTCACACCGCCGCCGGACGAGGGCACTCCACAACCACTCGTTCCATTGCTGAAAGATATGGGATTTTGCTCAGCACGGTTCGGCGACATTTACATGCTGCAGACATCCACAATTATAAACCAGCCTAAAAATTCCTCTTTCTGTTGCACATCGGAGCGAAAGACTAGTCTGCTAAACGTTACCTTGACTTTGATTGGGAAAATTAAATAGTAATTTTCACTGATGAAATGTTTTAAGTCCGATAAAGGTGGCAGGAAAATATTGGCGGAGAAGTGGGGAGCTGTATGACCCTCAAAACATGTTAGATATGAGAACAAGTGGGAGAATAACATAAGGTAAGCAAATATCACTACTGTATTTAAGCTTATGAAGAATATGTATAGAAACAATTCTTGCCTTGCTGATTGCATATGATATGTAAATAAATTGGAATTGTATATTTACTTTATCTTTCAGCGTATTTGGGATGAATGTCATCCATGTGCCCAGGAGAGCTTGTAGAAGTGTGCGGCTTTATGAATGCCCAGCGATACTTGGAGGTGTTGAGGGACGTGATGCAGCCGTCGTCGGTGCAAGTCGCATACCCTGAATGCCAGATTCATCTAGTCGAAGACAACAGTTTGGTGCACCACTCCCGAGTCGTCCAAGAATGGCTGTGATCCCAGGATGACATAACTGTGTTCAATTGGCCGTCTCAAAGTCCTGACCAGCATATGATACAAAACTTGTGGGTTCAAATGGTTCTGAACTGGGACTCCAGTGAAGTTAAGTCTCAACAGCAATTTGACGAAGAGGTCAACAGAACATACACATGAACAATTGTCTGCGACAAATAATAGATGGTGACGGTAAAGCACTATTTGACTCCACTGTTTATATAAGTACTGTATTGCAATTTAATAGATTTTAGTCTTAAGTATTGTCTAAAATTGTGATAAATATGAGAGTTGTAAATTGATATACCACTTCGTAGTTTAACATGTTTCTCGCTTTAAAACGTAACAAGGTTCTTAGCTATAGTTAATGAAATATTGTAATATTTGCCAGCAATATTAACAATGTCTGCACGTCTTTATCATTACTCTGCCCTACCCATCATCATTAATTGAATATTTTTGTGCAAATTGTAAATATGTAGTATATTTTTTCCTTTTCAAGTTGTTTTTTTGTTTATTCTATTAATTTATGCAACAAGTGAACTGCTTTTATAAAATAAAATAAAGTAACATTTAATAGTAGTTTATGTAACTGCTGCATAATGGAGGGCATTAAAACTCGAGAGTGGGTTTATGAAATGAGCCGAAGGCGAGTTTCATAATAATATCACTCGAGTTTTAATGCCAAATTATGTACAGCTACACACATATCATAAGCTCTCTTTGATGTGTTCAGAAACCGCATGATTGACCGGCATTGTGGTTCTGCAATTGTTTAGCTTGTTCTGCAGGCGGGCGTCAGCGTTCGAAATTTGAATGTCAGTACCAACTTCACAAACAAACTAGGGACGGCACGCAGGCGGGCGTCGGCGTTCGAAATTTGAATGTCATAATATGTAGAAAAATTACACATTATGTTCATAATGTGTAATTTTTCAGATAACAAATGAGTTTTTACCAAGTAGTTTAACATTATGCTGATCGTAACGTGCGGATTTGTACGCAGTAAAGAGGGTTTATGATACGTGTGTAGATAAACACATTAAAATAATGCACAGTGTTAGTTGGAATTGGAAATGGCTGTGGGGGGGGGGGGGGGGCTATTCCTTCATCTAAAGGAGAAGTTTTTTAACAATATTTTTAGTAAGTATCTCTCGTTTAGCGTGAGCGTTACATAAAA
Source organism: Argyresthia goedartella (assembly GCA_949825045.1). Taxonomy (NCBI): domain Eukaryota; kingdom Metazoa; phylum Arthropoda; class Insecta; order Lepidoptera; family Argyresthiidae; genus Argyresthia; species Argyresthia goedartella. Next base: position 24,227,208 of record OX463810.1, read on the forward strand.
CAATGATATTTTACAAACCTATAAGATGAGGAAATGAAACTAAATATGTTATACCTTGAAATATAATATAAAAAATCATAACTTATACCTAATAAACAATGAAATATTCTTTCAACAACATGCCTATTTTTTATTGCGTTACTTCCGCATTACTTTATTTTTAATGCTATGCTAGTCAGAAAATAAACAAGAACTGCTACAAAAAATGGAATAAGAACTTCAGTTGCCGTGGAATCGAACCTGCGACTCGTTCACTAGTCTTTGTTAGCCCCGGACTAACATGCAATTTACTCAGTGTCAAAAATGTTATACTCTTCTATGCCAATACAAAGGCGGGGATACTTTTCTCTGACGCTGACGGTACATTTATTTATTATAATAACACATTTTTGTGCTGAACAGTAAAATTGTTATGAAATATCAATTTTAAATCACCATTACCGGCATTCACGTTACAAAAAGCTAAGACGATTCTAGTAAGTACGTAAAAATATTATATAAAATGTATTCTCTTACACGAGAAGTCTGTATATACCTTGATTAGAATGACATCTCTCTAGGATTCCCGTTTCCCATACAGCAGAATTAGAGAATATATAAATACACCATAATGTATTTGATACTTTTCTATGGAAGACCCGCCTGACATGTCATTTTATTCTAGCTATATTATTCAGACAATAGGCCCAATGAGTGGTAGGACGAGATTCACATAGAAATAACATTTAACTGAAATTAGATGCTATTTATCACTTTGGCACTATGGGTGCAATTCGGAATACTATAGTTGGTGCTGTAAGTCGTCACGCCATATTGATGCCTATGGACCCACAACTCAGTCGTAAATGCATCAACTACAATAACAATCTCTTTAGAAAAGATAAATTTACAAATATCGATACATAAAAAAAACAATTTAAAAAAATAAAATTAGCCCTGCAAATGTTAAAACATCTACATAGGTACTATATAATAATATAGGCACTTATAGCTGTCCCACTGAGTAGAATATAGGTAGTGTTATCATTATAGAATAGAAGATCTAAATACAGTTTCCAATCCATACAAATTAACAAGTTTAGGTACATTCGACGTAGGAGATTCAGCAATCCACTTGTGTTCATATTATATCTAAGCAATATAAAAATATTCATAATCACTTAACTTGTAGATTCGTAACATAAGCTCAATAATTAACATGTTTCATAGTTAAAGCATAAGCATAAGCAGCTTTTAACCTCTGCATTCAAAGGTTTCTATTCTATACTCTATGGCATCTAAATAAACAATGAAATATTCTATGGTATGTTAAGCCAGAACTTAAAGCAATCTGTACCTCGTCTAAATACGTTTTATCTACACACGTATCATAATAGTAGTTTATGTGACTGCTGCATAATGCCTAATTATGTACAGTTACATACACTAGTTTATCTACACATATATCATAAGCTTGACCGGCATTGTGGCTCTGCAATTGTTTAACTTGTTCTGTAGTACCAACTTCTCGCAGGCGGGCGTCGGCGTTCGAAATTTGAATGTCAGTACCAACTTCACAAACAAACTAGGGACGGCACGCGGGTGGGCGTCCAAGTTCGAAATTTGAATGTCATTATATGTAGAAAAACTACACATAATGACCATAATGTGTAGTTTTCCAGATACGAAACGAGTTTTTACCAAGTAGTTTAACATAATGCTGAACCTAACGTGCGGTTTTTGAACGCAGTAAAGAGGGTTTATGATATATGTAGGGTTGCCATACGTCCCGTATATACGGGCATGTCCCGTATTTGACCCTCTCGTCCCGTATTACTATACGTCCCGTATTTTGAAGAATTACGGAAAATGAGCGGCGCGGACGTCGGAACCGAACGGCTCGGCCAGCGGCGGCGGAGTGAGCCGAGTGCGTGGGCGCGCGCAGCGCATGAGGTGAGGGGTGAGGGGGCGGTACAAAGCCAATCGCTGGCATCGCCGCCCGCCAGTGTGACCAGATTCAGTATTTTAATACTTTTTCAGTATATTTCATCGATTTTTCCGAACATCAGTATATTTTCAGGTATATTGCTGGGAGTCAGTATTTTTGGGTATATTATGGTTGACGTTATGGCAACACCGTAGTGAGTGATCGTCCTTGGGACAATGTTTGCGGAATTCCCCGGAACGCGAACATTGGCTGGGGGCTTTCCCGGATTTAGTTTATACATGTTATCTATGAGCAAAGATGAGTAAGTTACAGATATGACAAGAAAGACGGCCGTCGCCGGCGTTGTAGTATTGTAATACTACCTATACAATTATCAATCAATACGTAGTATAAATCAGAGTTGCACAATGTATGTTCGCCTAAAACTTTACAACTGCTGGACCGATTTTAATGCGGTTTGCAACATTAGATATAGTGTAATTTCCAGATTTCATACATTCAAATCCGTTTGTTTCATGAATATCAGTCTACCCGGACGAATTCGGGACGGACCGCTAGTTTATCTATAATTTTCAAAACAACGTCTAGTTTTTAAGTTTTCAGTTGCATGAATAGGTAGTAGTTAGACATAAAAGATACTTAATTACTAGTATTAAATCGTCTAATACGGTTCAAGTGAAATGATTGTCTCTTCTGCACTCGACTTAATCTTTGAGGACTTTCTTTCGATAATTCGGGAATTTCCCCAAAATAGGAGATGTTTTTGTCATCATATAAATAGATTGCGATTTTCGTTATTTTTATTTACTTAGTTGCATCCATCCGGACAGCATGTCTAGTTTTCAGCAAAGTTATTTAGCTAAGTGGGAACAAATTCCGGAATTTTCTTCGTGGCTTTCACGTTATAAAGATGATGAGTTCACCGCATTTTGTAAAGCATGCAATGCGAAACTGCAAAGTAGATTAGCATCTATAAAACAGCATGCAAATACTGAAAAGCATAAATCGAACTTGATAAAATATAAAGGACAGTCAAAGGTAAGCATAACTCGCTTTACTTACCTAGTTCAAGGAGTTTTGATATATTTTAATTCAAAGTTAATCATCCTGGTTTTGTTTCCAAAATAACCAAGTATTTTTTCATTTAATTTTCAGGTTGATACATTTTTCAAAAAGGCCCCACTGAAAGACGAAGTCAAGAAAGCTGAGCTGCGTTTATGCAGTTTTCTGTCGGAACACAATATCCCATTTAGAGCTATGGACCATCTTAGTGAAGTTCTAGTGAAGTGTTTTACCGATTCCGATATTGCGAAAGAATTTTCCTGCAAGAGAACCAAAGCAGCTGCTATAACTTATAATGTTTTAGGACCCGAATTCGAAAAAGATATGATTGAGGACATACTTCGTACTGCATCTCCTTCAGGTAAACCAGTATATTCAATTATAATCGATGAGAGTACAGATGTTGCGACAGTCAAAGTATTGGCGATAGTAATTAAATACTTCTCTGAAACTAAATGTACTGTACAAACCAAATTCCTTGATTTAGTTGATTTAAGTGGTGAGACCGCAGGTCATTTATTTAATTCGTTGTCATCAAAATTATCCGAATTAGGTTTAGAAATAAAAGACGTAATAGGATTCGCTGCTGATACTACGAATGTGATGTTTGGTCAACACTCTGGCATTGTTGCAAAAATTAAAGAAGTAAACCCAAAGTGCTTTTTCATAAAATGTGTTTGTCACTCTGCAGCATTAAGTGTTAGCCACGCCTGTAAAATACTGCCTAGAAATTTAGAACAAATAGTAAAAGAAGTATATGGATATTTTTCTCAAAGCAGCAAGCGTCAAAGAGAATTTGCTGAGTTCCAAAATTTCACAGACACTGAAAATCACAGAATCTTGCGTCATTACGACATAAGGTGGCTTTCACTTCATGCCTGTATTAGTAGAATAATTGAGCAGTGGAGGGCATTGCAATTGTTCTTTCAAGACCAATACTTGAGTGATCGCAATATGTCATCAGAATTTTTATATAATTCTTTTACCACTGATATAAACAAATTGTACTTTCACTTTTTGGACTACATTTTGCCGATTGTAAACAAATTTAACGTAATTTTTCAAGGCGACTATCCGTGCATTGATAGACTGTATGATGATGCATCTAGTATGTACTTGTCGATTTTGGGTTGCTTCATGAAAACTAATTACATCAAACATACAGAAAATGTATTTACCTTAGACCCAAAGTCACATGTAAATTATTTGCCATTGAAAGATATGTACTTAGGTATTCAAGTGGGCCAAGAATTAATCAAACACAGGGGAAATGTAAACATGAAAGAACAGATTGCTGAGTTTTTCAGAAGGTGCCAATCATTTTTAATTGAGCTAAGCACGCAATTGAAATCACGTTTGCCTTTTGAAAATCCAGTTTTTAAAGAACTAAAATTTCTTGACCCACACACTGCCGTGCATAAAGAATTTCGCAGTTTACGAAATGTAATAGAAACTTTCCCATGCGAAGTACAGCCAGAACAAATGCAGTTAATCGACGAAGAATATAGAACCCTAAAGTTTGATCGCGAAGTAAGTGATTTGTTACAATCTTCGAGCACTGGCTCACCCATCTCATGTGAACAATTTTGGGTGGAAGTTGGGAAAATTTCTAACAGTGATGGCATGTTAAAATACAAAAATATAACTAGTTTTAGTAAATCTCTGCTATGTATACCGGTATCGAATGCTGCATGCGAGCGCATATTTTCACAGATAAATTTAATAAAAACGGACCAAAGAAATAGATTTGTAAACAAAAATGTGTCAGCAATTTTAAAAACAAAGCAAGGTGTTAAGGATGAAGGAGGTTGTGTAAAATTTAATCCTTCGAAAAAGATGTTAAAATATAACTCTAACATTTATTGTGAAAATGAATAAATAAAACCTGTTAAGAAAATCAGTATTTTTATTGGTATATCTGTCCTATGTAAATCGGTATATTTCAGTATTTTTTTGAGGTGCCTCGGTATTTTCGTAAAATTTAATCTGGTCACACTGCCGCCCGCTCAGACAGTGCTCGCTGAACGCTATTCTGAGACGCCTGTGTTTTGGATTGTACACTGTTTGCGAAATATATCGAGTTGTTGTGATACCGTTTATTTTCCCTTATTAACATCGCATTGTCAAAGATGCCAAAGAGAAAGTGTCATTTTAAGGACGAATATACCAAAGAATGGTCGTATATAAAAAAAGGCAGGACAGAATTCGAAGCTCTGTGCTCCATTTGTCATACACATATTTCTGTAGAACATGGTGGTAAATCTGACATTCAACAGCACATTGCTACAAGTCTTCATAAAACACGTATCAGAACCGCTTCAACTTCAAAGGATATTTCATCTTTTATGATAAAAAAAGATTCGGAAGAAGAATTTTTAGTCGCAGCTGCAGAGTTGAACACAGTATATAAAGTCGTACAGCATCACCAATCTTTTAAGTCGTTGGATTGCACTACCAAACTAAATGCACTGATGTATACGGACTCAAAAATTGCTACTAAGCAAACTACTGCAAGAACCAAGGCCACAGCAATAGTAATAAAAACCGGTCAAGTGCGAGTCTAAATCGCGCACGAAGGGTTCCGTACCACCGTTCAATGGAAGCGATGGTGTGGAGTGAATAGTTTGGATTTTACACAGCAAAATATTGTTTACAAAGTTATTGGTGCGGTTACTTTCACACTCCATGTACGTAACCAGGTGCATCCATAAGTTTGTATGTGGTATTGTTGTATGGGAGCCCCCTTTAAATATTTATTTTATCCTGTTTTTTAGTATTTGTTGTTATAGCGGCAACAAAAATACATAATCTGTGAAAATTTCAACTCTCTAGCTAGCTAGGTTCTTGAGATACAGCCTGGTGACAGACGGACGGACGGACGGACAGCGAAGTCTTAGTAATAGGGTCCGTTTGGAACCCTTCGGGTACGGAACCCTAAAAAGCATACTTGCTCCTCATAGTGTGCAACTATGTGTTGAAGATTTAAATAACAAGTCGTTTTTTGGAATAGCTACTGATGCCAGCAATCACAATGCCGAGAAGATTTTTCCTTTGGTGGTCCAATTCTTTGACGAAAAAGATGGCCAGCAATCCAAGCTATTAAAATTGGGTTCATTAAATAATGAGAGCTCTGAAACAATAACTGAATATTGCAAAACTTCTCTCGAAAATCTCAATATTTCTCTGGAAAAGCTTATCGCGTTTTGCGGAGACAACACAAATACGAACTTTGGTGGCCTTAACAGAGGCGGAAGTAATAATGTGTTTTCGAGACTAAACGCTGAACTGGGAAGAGATATTGAAGGCGTTGGATGTCCTGCACACGTTCTACACAACACTCTATCAACAGCAGCTGATGTTTTGACTGTCGACGTTGAATCCATAGTGGTCAAGCTGTTCAAGTACTTCCGCATTTACACCGTGAGGTCGGAAAAACTAAAGGAGTTTTGTGAATATACCGATGTTGCCTACAAAAACTTATTATCATACGTTGGCACCAGGTGGTTATCGTTATTACCAGCAGTTGAGCGAATATTAAAGCTGTGGCAGCCATTAAAATATTTTTTTAATGCAGAAGATAGGCCACCAAAAGCTATCAAAGATTTTTTTGATGATCCAATCAGTGAAGCGTATTTCTGCTTCTTGCATTCGCAGCTTAATACGTTTGAATATCAAATAAAAAAAATTGAAAAATCCAACGTCACGGTGCTTGAAGTAAAATTCATATTAGAAGAGACAAAGAAGATCATGGTGGAGAGAAAAACTTCTAATTATATTGGAATAGCGACGAAGCAAATTTTGAATCGCTTAAAGCTTGATCCTGAAAACAATGACAAGGTAGAAGCTTTTGAAAAACAAGCAATTGATTTCTTCGATACAGCTATTGAATATATAAAGAAATGGTCAAAACAGCTACAAAACTTCAATGCATTTGACTGGATGCATTTAAGCAATGTTCCGGAATGGGATGAAATGGAGCGAACTTTAAATTATTTACAAACAAAACAAATAGATATCGGAAATACAGAGACCCTATTCAACCAGTTTGTTTACCTAAAAGATTATTGAAAAAAAAAAAAAAGCACCTTAAAAACCCTGAGCGTGGAACAAAAATGGCTGAAGTTTTTTGTAGATACAGATCATTTTGAGCAGAAGTCATATTTAATAAAGCTGTGCGACTATATATTTGCAATTCCTGCCCACAATGCAAATGTGGAAAGGATATTCTCATTAATGACGGCTCAATGGACGGACGAACGGAACAGGATGTCGGTAGAGACTATTGAATCCATATTGATTTGTCAATATAATTTTAAAATGTCTTGCGCTCAGTTTTATGAGTATATAAAAAAAGAAAAAGATTTAATTGCGAGGTGAAATCTAGTTCAAAATATGACTGGGCGCAAAAATAATTGTTTTAATAGTGTATCATCATTGATTCTAATAAAAAATATAATTTATTAATTTTGTTGTTTAATTTTATTTCTTTATTTTATCCTTAAATCAAATCAAATCAAATCAAAAATCATTTATTTGTGATGTTGTAACATCACTTAGATCCGTCATTACATTTTTTTGGGTGAGTTCACTAACACAATGGCGGAATAGCTTATACCTTATACCTTCCGATAGCTTGTAGTGTATGCACACCTGAACCCTACTTACATCTATAAATAGCCTCTTTATTATGATTCATGACTCAATATACAACTGTCTTTCGAACATGTGACTGCCTCATTCCACACATAATAGGCCGATCCTTACATGGCGACCGTGCCAGGCCAGCCTACCTCTCGCGAGGTAGTGCTGTGCCGAATGGCGATTAAATAAATTCAAATAATATTTAAATAATACTTGAAGAACTTGGAAAAGAGAAATATAACGAAGATAAATATATAGAGAAAAAGAACGGGATGACCTATGAAGAGACCACGACATTAGCGGATTGCAGCCAGAAGAAGACGGATAAAAAGAAGAAAGAAGATAATTATAGAAGAAAGAATATATTTACACAAGAAGAGAAAATAAAATATTACAGAAGATTTGTGCTGCCGGGTGCCGGGCGATTTCCTAAGCCTGATGATGTGGAAGCAGGGCGCTGGGCGTAACCGTACGGGTCAAGCGCAGCTGGGAGATGTACGGTTCCCAGGATGTGCTGACTCCGAGCGAGCTGCGTGCGACACGGGCGATGACGTCGTGGCGTCAATGTGTTTTTTGGACAATGGGTTTTATTATACGTATGACATGTAAGTAAATTAAATTATTTGTCGATTAGTATATTTAAGTTTTGGCTAGATTTTGTATTGTCAAAGGGTTGACGATACGATCAATATTAATATAATTATTTTTCCAAATGAAGATTGCATGAAGTAACTAAAATAGTATTATGATGAATGGCATAGAACGAAAAGTTAGTAGTACAGTATAGTCAGCAAGAGAAGTGTGAATGAACGATTGATATTATTTTTTAGGAATGGAGATATTTTTGAAAGCCGAAAAGTAAATAAGTTAGACACGAGTTATTTGGGATGAGATGATTTGACAGTATTTTTTTATTTTTGAGGAGATTTTGAAAAATCTGGGAATAATGTGATAAAAAGTGTGAAGTATGAAGTTGAAAGTTTTGTTATTTTTTTGTTTTATAACCGCTAGTATTTTTTTTATATTGCATCATAATTCTGATTTACTCCAAATGTACAATCAAGTACATAAATGATTCAGTTGTTCATTTGACTTGGTAACAGTCAAAGTTATTCAAAAGTTAAGTATAGAAATTCAATCCAGTGTTCGCAGGCGAACCAAATATGGACATGCTACACTGCAGAAGAAACCAAATTAGATTAGAACATAACACATGTTTTGATTACAGAGAAACAGAATTGTTATTATAATAATTAGTAGTTCATGTTACCGCAGTGCGACTTGTATAGAGCGAAAGATTTTAGTTTCATGCGACTAATATGGAAGATACATAAAAGGTGATGGATGATTGATAGCGAGTTTAGGGTACCGCAGAGAGATTAAGTATGAAACCATTTTCAAGTTATAATACGGAATGAATTTGAATAGTATGGGATGTATAAATTTCATATTGTGTATGTATGTACAAAATATTTAGTATGCAAAAGAAGTTCAGCTTTAATCACAGATATACTTAAAAAAAAACGTACGACGGAACCACTAACGTTAGTTTATCATAAAAGTTTGTTTAGAAATTGTACTTGCATTTATTTTACAGATTGCATTCGAGTTTATTAATAGAATTATAGTCTGACCAGCGGATATGGTCACTTCGGATTCGGATACTTCATAAAAGTGAGAAAATATTGGTTGATAGTGAGAGTTGAAAAGTATGAAAATGAAATGGAACGAAAAGTTAACCACTGATGTGAAGATTTATTTAATATTTGCAAGTTTTAAGTTATGTTATGTGAGTACGTATTACCTAAGAAAGTTATATTTTTGTTTGGATTTGGGAATGTAGATTATTGTTGTCGTTAGGAATAAAAAGTATGAATTTGAGAGAAGGTATGGAATGTGCAGGATAGGTTACTCTAGGCCACAGAGTAAGTTAGTTGGGAACACTTCGTTTGTTAAGTTTTCGAGAAAAGTTGGACTGATCATCCAATCTTTACAGAATATCTTAAAACTCGAAGGATTCGTATTGATTGAGTATAAGTTATGTTTTTAGTATGGTACGTAACTATTGGCGAGTCCGATATGTTATTGTATTTTCATCAAAGTCTCAAAGGTACAAGGTACAAGGCACGAATCCTTCCTCTTCGATCATGATGTGAACGAGTTTCCTTCGTGAGAAAGTTGGATATCGATGACCTAATAAGCTCGCGAGCAGGCTCAGGCAGGTAGACCTGGAGCCAGGTACTAGTAGTCTATGTATTTAAGTATTATTATAAAAAGTACCTTATAAAGTAAATACCAGTGTGTATAAAAAGTACCTATAAATGTGCACTCACTACATGTGAATATTAAGGGTCCGGATCCCGATAATTAAAGTACCTATATGAAGTGATAAGGAGATTATAATAAAATAGAGACTTTGATTGATAGCGATTGTTTATGAAAAGCGAGTATATTTTTGATAGTTTTGCAATGAAGATTTATATTTTTATAAGATGTGACGATTTTCTTTTGAGATGGAAGTAGGTATGCAATGGATAAATAAACAAAAAAGTAGTTAGTGATTATGGAATAAAATTTGACAAAAGTAAATAAATGCGTGAAGAAAGGAAAGAGATTTAGAAGGAATGAGAAATGTGGAGTTTTGAAATTGCAACTGATTAATTGTTATAATTTTGTGTAAAAGTTCAATGTGTTAAAAATAAAACGTTCTCATGTTTGATGAAGGATTGAGAAATATGTACTTTTGTTTTGCGTTTCATTTATTTTATGATTTTGTGTTATTTTGTTTAAATGTATAAAATTCGTTCATGTCGTCAACCCTACCCCTAAAACAGATAGATATTTTAGTTTCGTGTATTTACTTGTGTATGTACTTATTCGTTTATTTCGTGTATTCAAAATTAGTTTTAGAAAATATGTAACCTAATGTTCTTATGTAATCATTATAAATGTACTTTAATGAAGTTGTTAAAAATAGGTGTTAAAAAGGGGTGAGAAATAGTAATAAATGGTTATAGTTTATTTTGATAGTATTTCCAAAATTGTATCAGGCAAACAAAAATAAAAAAGGTTTTCATTTGTTATATTTTTTACAGATTTTAAATTTTCAATTGATATTTTTACACAGGTGATTTATTTTATTGTTATTTTTACAGAAATTAGTTACTTATTAGATTGTTGTTTTGATGTTATTAGATCTAAATTGTTAAATGTCATAAAAATTATATGCATATTTTTTACTTTCAAAAAAGGGGGAAGGTGTAGTGTATGCACACCTGAACCCTACTTACATCTATAAATAGCCTCTTTATTATGATTCATGACTCAATATACAACTGTCTTTCGAACATGTGACTGCCTCATTCCACACCTAATAGGCCGATCCTTACAAGCTACTAGGTACGAACACTCTCTACAACTCTCAATAGATCAGAGGGCATCTGTTAGAAATAGTAGATTGTACAACAAGAGCATAAAACGCACCATTTTACCCGGCGAGGGTGGATAGTCATGTCGAGGGTAAAATGGGTTTTATGTACGAGTTATACACTCTGCTTTTCACTTCGATTGTGAGTAAATTAAACAGCAATATTTTCCCACTAGTTACATTCGCTCTTTTGATGTAACTACTGGGAATAGTAAAGAAATATGTACGTCCCATTAGTTCTATCAATGGAACTCGTGTAAGTAAACGTCCTAGAGTGATTCCCACTAGTAGCATGAGAAGCGGAAATACATATATATGTTTGTCGGTCATTAATTACGTGCACAATGCGTGTTATGTATGTTGTAGTTGAAACTTGAAAAGCCGCGTGTCGGCTTTGAATGTGATGAGTTTTGGGCATCGGAAGACAAAACGTCCCGTATTGGCTCCCAGCAGTTATGGCAACCCTAGATATATGTGTAGATAAACTAGTGTATGTAACTGTACATAATTAGGCATTATGCAGCAGTCACATAAACTACTATTATGTGCTGGTTTTTTATATAAACGATCAGATCTGTCTTGAGAAAATTTGTCTTTTACAGCATACCAACCGAATCTTGTTCTTTATTTCCACTTTTCTCGAAGAACATATAGTCCTGAAATAGAAAATTAAACATTGTTTAGGCACGCCGCATTTCGGATTAGTTTCGGCTAGTGCAGTGACGCTGTAGGGTCGCCATTAACTATTGACCCAAAGCTCCTTAGTTATCCGATTTCGTCTGAGCATTGTCCACTGTCCTTGGTCCTTTGGTGACAAAGTATTTTTTTACTAAAAGTATTATCTTCTAAAAGAAGCGTCCGAGGCCTAGCGGTATTCGCATATCGGAAACGATCGTGTGGGTAGAAACATCTGGCTGAGACGCTACTGGTCGGGTGTCCGTTTCTATGTTGCAATGTGTCAAAAATCGGTCAAGTGCGGGTCGGACTCGCACACGAGGGTTCCATACCATCGTTCAAGACAACGAACTAGGTTTCGAATCTACCTATATATGGGAATATAGGTTCGAAACCTATAATAAAACGCTATATGGGAATTGACTAGCATAGTTGTTACTGACACCTAGGCACGCTCTATGGAACCTGACTAGCGTAGTTGTTACTTACTCCTAGGCACGCTCTATGGGACCTGACTAGCATAGTTGTTACTTGCACCTAGGCACGCTCTATGGGACCTGACTAGCATAGTTGTTACTTGCACCTAGTCACGCTCTATGGGACCTGACAAGCGTAGTTGTTACTTATAGCTAGGCACGCTCTATGGGACCTGACTAGCATAGTTGTTACTTGCACCTAGGCACGCTCTATGGGACCTGACTAGCGTAGTTGTTACTTGCACTTAGGCACGCTCTATGGGACCTGACTAGCGTAGTTGTTACGCTCTATGGAACCTGACAAGCATAGTTGTTACTTGCACCTAGGCACGCTCTATGGGACTTGACTATCGTAGTTGTTACTTACTCCTAGGCACGATCTATGGGACCTGACTAGCGTAGTTGTTACTTATACCTAGGCACGCTCTATGGGACCTGACTAGCATAGTTGTTACTTGCACCTAGGCACGCTCTATGGGACCTGACTAGCGTAGTTGTTACTTATACCTAGGCACGCTCTATGGGACCTGACTATGATAACGTAGTTGTTACTTACACCTAGGCACGCTCTATGGGACCTGACTATGATAACGTAGTTGTTTCTTACAACTAGGCACGATCTATGGGACCTAACTATAACTAGCGTAGTTTTTTCTTACTCGTAGACACGCTCTGTGGGACTTGACAATGATTACCTAGTTATTTCTTACACCTAGGCACGCTCTATGGGACCTGACTAGCATAGTTGTTACTTGCACCTAGGCACGCTCTATGGGACCTGACTAGCATAGTTGTTACTTATACCTAGGCACGCTCTATGGGACCTGACTAGCATAGTTGTTACTTATACCTAGGCACGCTCTATGGGACCTGACTAGCATAGTTGTTACTTACTCCTAAGCACGCTCTATGGGACCTGACTAGCATAGTTGTTACTTACACCTAGGCACGCTCTATGGAACCTGACTAGCGTAGTTGTTACTTACTCCTAGGCACGATCTATGGGACCTAACTAGCGTAGTTGTTACTTATACCTAGGCACGCTCTATGGGACCTGACTAGCATAGTTGTTACTTGCACCAAGTCACGCTCTATGGGACCTGACAAGCGTAGTTGTTACTTATACCTAGGCACGCTCTATGGGACCTGACTAGCATAGTTGTTACTTGCACCTAGGCACGCTCTATGGGACCTGACTAGCGTAGTTGTTACTTACACCTAGGCACGCTCTATGGGACCTGACTAGCATAGTTGTTACTTGCACCTAGGCACGCTCTATGGGACCTGACTAGCGTAGTTGTTACTTACTCCTAGGCACGCTCTATGGGACCTGACTAGCATAGTTGTTACTTACACCTAGGCACGCTCTATGGAACCTGACTAGCGTAGTTGTTACTTACTCCTAGGCACGATCTATGGGACCTGACTAGCGTAGTTGTTACCTATACCTAGGCACGCTCTATGGGACCTGACTAGCATAGTTGTTACTTGCACCTAGTCACACTCTATGGGACCTGACAAGCGTAGTTGTTACTTATACCTAGGCACGCTCTATGGGACCTGACTAGCATAGTTGTTACTTGCACCTAGGCACGCTCTATGGGACCTGACTAGCATAGTTGTTACTTACTCCTTGGCACGCTCTATGGGACCTGACTAGCATTGTTGTTACTTACTCCTAGGCACGCTCTATGGGACCTGACTAGCATAGTTGTTACTTACACCTAGGCACGCTCTATGGAACCTGACTAGCGTAGTTGTTACTTACTCCTAGGCACGATCTATGGGACCTGACTAGCGTAGTTGTTACTTATACCTAGGCACGCTCTATGGGACCTGACTAGCATAGTTGTTACTTGCACCTAGTCACGCTCTATGGGACCTGACAAGCGTAGTTGTTACTTATACCTAGGCACGCTCTATGGGACCTGACTAGCATAGTTGTTACTTGCACCTAGGCACGCTCTATGGGACCTGACTAGCGTAGTTGTTACTTACACCTAGGCACGCTCTATGGGACCTGACTAGCATAGTTGTTACTTGCACCTAGGCACGCTCTATGGGACCTGACTAGCGTCGTTGTTACTTGCACCGAGGCACGCTCTATGGGACCTGACTAGCGTAGTTGTTACTTATACCTAGGCACGCTCTATGGAACCTGACTAGCATAGTTGTTACTTGCACCTAGGCACGCTCTATGGGACCTGACTATCGTAGTTGTTACTTACTCCTAGGCACGATCTATGGGACCTGACTAGCGTAGTTGTTACTTATACCTAGGCACGCTCTATGGGACCTGACTAGCATAGTTGTTACTTGCACCTAGGCACGCTCTATGGGACCTGACTAGCATAGTTGTTACTTATACCTAGGCACGCTCTATGGGACCTGACTAGCATAGTTGTTACTTACACCTAGGCACGCTCTATGGGACCTGACTATGATAACGTAGTTGTTTCTTACAACTAGGCACGATCTATGGGACCTAACTATAACTAGCGTAGTTTTTTCTTACTCGTAGACACGCTCTGTGGGACTTGACAATGATTACCTAGTTATTTCTTACACCTAGGCACGCTCTATGGGACCTGACTAGCATAGTTGTTACTTGCACCTAGGCACGCTCTATGGGACCTGACTAGCGTAGTTGTTACTTACTCCTAGGCACGATCTTTGGGACCTGACTAGCGTAGTTGTTACTTATACCTAGGCACGCTCTATGGGAGCTGACTATGATAACGTAGTTGTTTCTTACACCTAGGCACGCTCTATGGGACCTGACTATGATAACGTAGTTGTTTCTTACACCTAGGCACGCTCTATGGGACCTGACTATGATAACGTAGTTGTTTCTTACAACTAGGCACGCTCTATGGGACCTGACTATGATAACGTAGTTGTTTCTTACAACTAGGCACGCTCTATGGGACCTGACTATGACTAGTGTAGTTGTTACTTGCACCTAGGCACGCTCTTTGGGACCTGACTAAGACTAGTGTAGTTGTTACTTGCACCTAGGCACGCTACATGGAATCTGACTAGCGTAGTTGAAACTTACAATCAGGAAGCACGCGCCTAGCAGCACAGCCTTGATCCTCACATCCAGGTCCATCGGGAACGAGATGCCGAAGTGGTCCGCGTCGGTGAACACCTCTCGCGACAGACCGGACCACTGCTTCGTGATCCGGCCGACAGAGCGCGAGCCATCCTTGCAATACACCTGCCACATTGATATCTTGAGTTGATTTTATTTTTGGTTTCATTTTCACGAATATCATGACAAACAGACCACGACGCGCATAATACAAATTTAAATACCATAATTATTTTACAAAATCGCGGGTTCAAACTTACAATTGGGAAAACGGACCTACAGCGAAAGTGACGTCACTTTCGTTAATTGTCAAAACAATGTCACTTATATGTAAGAGACATAGCTAAGCGTCATTCTCCTTCTTCTTCTTTCGTTTGGAAAGGGAAGGGAGACTGACGCATAGCTCTGTCCCTTATATATGGTGGTCATGGTTTTAATAATTACAAATAAATCAACTAAATATTAGATACATATCGAACTAGGCCCATACTAAGTTATGGGTACTAGACAATGATTCATTTAATAGATAAAATACATAGAAAACATCCAATACTAAGAAACAAATATTCATGCTCATTACACAAATATTTGCCCTTACCGGGATTCGAACCCAGGACCGTCAGCTACGTAGGCAGGGTCACTACCCACTAGTCGAAACCGGTCTTCTAAAGCTAAATTAACAAAAGTGACGTCACTTACGCTGATGAGTATTTTAAAACTAAATTTTAAATTCGTATTTTTGTTAGAAATTAAAACGAAATAAAATAAATACCTATGTCAAAGGGCCTTTTCTGTTTTAACGTCTTGAATACCACCGGATTTTCCGTTATAGGTTTTAAATTTGATTACCATGGCATAAGGTTCAAAATCAAGACCCGTTCCAACTACCCTCGGTTCTAGAGAGGTTAAGGTCTCAAAATGTGATTAAATGTGATAAATATCTTCACTGAAGCTTCTCTATTAAAAATCTATCATCAGCTTATCAGCATACACAAACAGATACTACTACTGCAGGTGGTTAGTTAGGTGGTTATGATGATGATTGATGGGATGGCTCCATTTTTTCAGATAAGAATATCGATCAGATTTGTTTTTGTAGGTCAGATATTAACTAGACTAACAACTATGTTGATGATTGATGATTATGATATGTGACGCCCGCTGGAGCACAGGCGGGTGATCGGTCATATATTGTGACTATTTTACCCAATTCCCAGTGTTTGGGCACTGGTTACTGTTGGTTCAATAGATGTGCCTCCCCAAATCTTCTTGTTTTTCTAATAAATTCTTGAATGTCGCTAAACTTTAAGTTTGACAAGCCCATCCCTAGTGTACGCCATCTTATGTTTAAATAGGAAGTCAAACTCAAAATTTCTTTGTTGCTGTAGATATTTACATATACTTAGTAAACGTAATTTTTTGCCTCTTCTCTACATTGGACCACTCTGTTAGCAGAGTGCCCTTCTGATCTGCTCCCACAGATACTCCCACAGATTGATTTTAAGATCTCTTTTAAATATAGATTGTGTTTAGCTAATACAAATATTACAACATTAATCATTGTAAATAATATGCAGGAATAAATAATTACAAAATTATTATTATCGAGGTCTGAGCTACATAGATTCAATTACATACTCTTGGACATTGTAATAT
This sequence comes from Argyresthia goedartella, assembly GCA_949825045.1. Taxonomy (NCBI): domain Eukaryota; kingdom Metazoa; phylum Arthropoda; class Insecta; order Lepidoptera; family Argyresthiidae; genus Argyresthia; species Argyresthia goedartella. Next base: position 24,244,166 of record OX463810.1, read on the forward strand.
CTCTTTTAAACAAAGTTTTTTTACATGATAGTCAAATTGCTCAATTAGCAATTTCAAAATCTCTAAAGTTATCTTGTTGTAGTAGAGATCTTTGAAAGAGTTGCTAACTTATGCGTGTCTAAACCGGGGCGCAACAACTCTATGATTATTTCTTAGATTAACATTACAGCCATCGCTTAATTTGGAAAATGTTGTAAGGTTTTTGGATGCAAACATAATATTTTCTTTAGCTAGTCAATTTATTTTCGAAAATATTATGTTTGTATCCAAGAACCTTACAACATTTTCCAAATTTGGCGATGGCTGTAATGTTAACCTAAGAAATATTCATAGAGTAGTTGCGCCCCGGTTTAGACGCGCGAATGTTATCAACTATTTCAAGTAAAACCAAGTGTATCAAATTCTCATTTAAAATTTTGTCAGGCAAGTTGAGAAGTCAGCAACGCGTTACAATTAGTTAATGATACGAAGTTTCTTGGAATAACCATTGATAGCAAATTGCAGTGGGGGCCCCACATAGATAAATAAGCTGGTAAATTAAGTTCTGCGGCATACGCTGTTAGAAGGATCAGAGAAAACACGGATGCTTCATCTTTGTTTTGTCTGATGTGGCTACAACTAGGCTAGTATTTTTTATTTACATTCATAGTGTCATGTCTATAGTGTCTTGTTTAGGGGGAAAGCAGCGGATATTTAAACTATTTTTATTTTACAGAAAAGAGCTATTCGAACAATTTATAATCTAAAACGGATAGACATACTAACTGTAGCTATTCAATTTATTTCCGAAAATATAATGTATGTACGCAAGAATCTCACAAAATTTTCCAAACTTAGCGATAGCTGTAATGTTTACCTAAGAAATAATTACAGACTAGTTGCGCCCCGGTTTAGACTCGCGAAGGTTAGCAATTCTTTCAAGGTTCAGTGCATTCTCTATTACAACAAGATGCCCCTGGAAATTTCGAAATTGCCATTTGAGCAATTTGAAAAGCATGTTAAAGCGACTTTTTCGAAAAAGCGATATTACAATGTTTAATATTACGTGGAGAAAAAAAACTTACATCAAACTCGACATCGCCACAGATGGAGTAAGTGCAGAAAGGCCCCTTGATTGTCAGCACCACGTCGCCCGCAGCGTTCTTGATCGCGAAACTGGGTTTGCAGATGGACCACTCCTGTTCTACCGTGCCGACGACGGTGCCCGGGGGCGATGACACTTCCACGCTCTGCAGCCAGCATGGACAACAGCACGAGTCGCAGGCGAGCGGCCGGTTCAGGTGAATTACCTGGAAATTAACGTAATCAATGTGTTATAACTAAAAGAGTGGTCGGATCAGACATCGGATCCATCAATCGATCAAATCAGCCCACATTTACCCGATGTTGGATACAGCCTCCTCTTTACCACGCCATCGAAACCGGTTCTGAGCTATGATGATATTGTCCGTACATCTGGCAGGTGGCAGGTGGTCTGCCCACTGGACGGCTTGTTCAGGGTAGCCACTCTGTTACCGCCTGGGTCCACCTTCCGTCATCTCTTCTTGCCAGGTTTCGTGCCCACCCCCCGCTTCAATGTCGTGATTCGCTTGCCGATACCTAGCATGGAACGCTCCATAGCGCTTTGAGCAAATTTAATTTAGTGCATATTTGCCTTTATTAGCGTCCATGTTTCGGCACCATACGTAAGCGTGGGTAGGACATTGGTTGCAAACCATAGTCTTGTGGAGTATTCGACTTGAAGATAGATATTCCCAGTGGGCGCTGTCCTTTATCGTGATGTTGCTCGTGGACCAAGAGGCCGCGCACCAAATGGGCAGTGAATAAGATTTGCGCACGAACGTTAAGTCGTTGTTTTCATACTTGAGTTAAGTGGAAAACAAACAGATTTCCCGAAATCTGAAATGATCACGCAACATGGATTACCGCAATAAGTTATAGACACTAGTGGGAACACTCATGCACTGATTGCTGCACGCACTAAACAATTCTTTATCGTCCTATTAAATAAAATAAAATTCGTAAAAAAAAATCGTTATCGCACACAGATTGTCGGAGCATCCGCCATACTAATTCCGCCATTGTTGTTTACTACTTAACTCAAGTAAGTACAACGAACACAGGCCATAGTACATTATTTGCCATACACTCACAAAAGACTAATGAAAAATACAAGTCAATAAACCAAATAACAAATCCCTTCACCCCAGCGGAGGGCCTGACGACATCTTGCGGCTATACGGTAAAGTAAGTACTGCCCACGAATAATTGTATTACCTACGTAAATTAGTTTAAGTTGCAAACTGGATCTATTAAAAGCAAAAAATATTAATGAATAATATTAGGAAACACATGAGCCTGACGGAATACAAGTCGTCACTTCAGTTATAACCAGATCATGGGTTATGACTTACTTTTCAGGGTGTAATTTAAGGGAGTAACAGTGCACCGCGTGCAGTACTGAGTATAGAGCCGACATTGTGTCGTTCGGGTTTTTCTAGCTGTTATTAATCCACAAAAAAGCCAGTGGGACCAACGCAGCAGGCCCTGTGTCCCACTGGCAATATTGGCAACGAATTGCTCATTATGAACCAGAAAAAACCGTGTGGTACAACCCCGCGTGGCGCTCGAGAGGTATAACGCGGCCTAGTAATGTATCCCACGCTTTTCGAAAGACTCGGTCGGGCAGACTGATAAGATCCATCAAGTTAACCAAGGACCTGGAAGTTCCTGACAGGCTCTGATCGACATTGATGACACCCTAACATTCTGACATTGACTAGGGCAACGCAAGGCTTTCAGAAAACAAGCATCCATTACTCGAACTTAGGAACAATACATTACGAGCAATTTATACATGGCTAGCACCAACCTACCTCGTTCTGAAAGTTGTCCAATATCTTCATATCGAAAGGGCGGCCGGGTCCGCAGCACATTCTAGTGCAGCAATCGTTGTCCTCCACAGCATAGTAGACTTTCTGTCCCAGGCTGTTCTTGATCGTATACTTGTTGTTGGTCTCAAAGCCAGTGAACGCCTCCAGCAGCTCCACTTTCTGGCGTACCAAGAGCTGGTCGATCATAGAAAGGTATTCCAAACCCGGCGGGCAGTTGCTGAGTCCTTGCGGTATAGTCATCCAGCCACCTGGAAACCATGAAACATGCATTTCAGTTATTTTAAGGGAGCGTGTCGTTATGGCTACGAAGCAGCGAGGATAAGATCTCATACATTTGTTAGGTGCATGCCATCCAGGGGACCCTTTCAACATGGTATTCACAATTAATGTGGTGGACCCATACGCTCGACTACAATCGCAAACTGCAAGTGTGATTGATGACAGATAATGATGGTACTGTAAGTAAAAATGTGTTTAATATGAAAGTGACATAGAATAGTTAATAATGATAGTTTTATGATGTTTTGATAAAATATTTACGAATGATATCGAGATGCAGTAGAGAATGCATACCTACATTATACACGGACGAAGGAAGATGTGGGCATAACATAACACATAAATCTTCAAGATAAGGAACAAATTCACAACACGAAGCGTTATTTACAAATATGATTCTGACAATATACAACACATACTAAAAATAACTAAGTCACAGGGCCTCCACCAAAGCACGGTTGTCCACAACTGAAAACCTTTTTTCCTCATCAGTAAGAAACTTTTCATAGCCATCATATCGCGAACTGAAAACTTTATCGCAGATTCTGGAAACAGTCCTTTTAAGGCTAGCTATATTAAAAGTTTTTATGTAAACTGTTTGGCGCTTCAAGTTCTTTACGCGTAAACACTTTTTGGTTACAAATTCTCGTATAACAGGCCATTTCGGTCTGCATTCCTCACGACATCCTTGGCCATCATCGAGGCATCCGCAACGTTTAATTTCACCTTCCAAATAGTTCACTTCAACTTCCGGCGCGGTCATTACGAAACGCGCACTGAGACGTGGCAATAATAAATTAGGGATGCCACAGATGTCCACACCCTTCAAATTTATAGACATCAATAAACCTAATGCCTTAAGTCAAATGCAATTAAAGTTATCAGTATCTTGAAGTACGACTCCTTTGACGCGCAAACAACACTATCAGTGGAAGAAGTCATTAACTTTGCGCTCAATGATATTAACAGTTCAAGACAAAGTGTAATTACCTGACTAATCATCTGCCCAGTTTTGTGGATTGAATAGCTACGACATCAAATATTTTATTTACTGGTTTGACGACATTGCCTATAGGCATACCTAGGTATACCTAATTGTTCTACATTGTTAGGTACAAATGTTTAACCCAAAATTAGTGGGTTTTATTTTAATTTGACAGTTTTCCACTGACTTTGGACTGTTTTCCACTGAGTGTGCATGTTACAATCGGTCCACGAAATTGATAATGCATGTAAATATTATTATAGATCTTGGTACCTATATCTACGTAGCTAGACAAACCTAGTCAGCTAAGTAAGATTAGTATTAAAGGCACCTAGCAACATAGATGTTACATAATTTTTCAAAGCTATCAGACAATAATCTTCAGGACAACATCGTGTTTCTTCTATCGTATCTTTGTAGGTAAGTTATTAACTATTAATGGTTCTGTGAGAACAGTAGACCTCGCGAGCCCTTGTACAGGGTGACATTTAATTAGCTGACCATATTTTGGGGAAAGATAGTATGATAGCAATGTAATGATAGCTTTCTCCAACATCTACCATATGCTGGAGAAAGCTGTTCATAATTATGGGTACTATCATCCCCCGTAATATGGTGAGATAATTAAATGTCAGCTGGATAACCATTTAATAACCGGCAATTTTCCTTTTCTCCTGGCTTAGCAAAGGCTTTACAGAGCTTTGCAACCAACTTTGTTGGAGAGAAAGTAGAAAAGACCCATGCTTACCCCTCTTCACATAACACCCATCCCCCACCGTAGGTTATCCTATTCCCCCTCCGTACCAAAACCCCCTCATCCGCCGAAGTTTTCCCCCTCCACTGCCCCCCCTTTTTTTTTTTCGCAATTTATTTTGTAGAATGAAGTCCATAGTGTGCTTTGATTGAAATCCATCGATAAATAACGCTACAGCAAACTTCCCCGTTTCCCCCCAAGCAAAACTAGCTATCGACTAAAAAAAACAAAAACAAGGAACTTATGTGCCATTTTTTTTTCAAAATCGGATGAAAATGCGACAGACAGACTGACCGACGGACAAAGGCATTTTTGGCCAATCTAGAAACTGGACGCTGCGCTCGCTCACCCACGCACAACACAGACATACATACAGGTAAAGTAGGTAACCTATTTCCGTGAGTAAATCTCAAAAATATTTTTATGGTTATTTTGGGGTGTATTAACATGTAAATGAAAAAAATTGAGGCCTCAAAATAGAAACATCGGGAACTGCCTTTTTAGATAATGGGCCACTGACCGCGAGGGTCAGTGAAAGACAGTGACATGTACTGAATATGAAATACCTAATACTTCTTTACTTATACTTAGTACATGTATTTTATGTAATTGCATGTATATACTAAATAATTTATTGAAGAGCTCTAGCTAGTTATTTATTTAGTAGTCACAATAATGATAAATCCAGACAAGTCAGTATCGCAGTTTTCTTATCATGCTGAATAAATGCTAATATTGCAATTGCAACATGTTTAATGTTTATATCATATGTATATATAATTTCTCATACAATGTATATACATTGTATGAACCCAACCCATATGGGTTGGGTTAGGTTAGTGATGTCCTTCAAGCTGGAATCCTCACATTTTTACCCGGTTTTGTACTAGGAATATTTTTGTTGTATACCACAGAATTACTAATAGTAATAGTAGTACTAATTTTTTAGTACTGTACTACCGTATAGAAGGTTCACTCCCGAACAAAAGTCAAGTTTAGATATAAAAAATTGCCTACTGTCGACCTTCATCTGCTTGCACACGAAATTGAAACTTACCGTGTGACACGAGCGTTTATATTAAGTTAGGCAACGCTGGCGCTGACTCGATGCCGATCTCACAGCAAAGCAGAATTGCCACTCAAATCAAATCAAATGTCTTTATTACTGTAGATATTTTCATATACTTATCAACGTCATTTTAACTTAACGTCATTTTTTGCCTCTTCTGTACATTGGACTCTAGTAGAAGAAGGGCGTAGAAACTCCTACATATTGATTTTTAGATCTCTTTAAAAATTGCATGTGCTTAACTAATACAAATATTACAACATGAATTACTATAATTAATAAGCAGGAATACATCATTACAAAATTATTAAGAGCAAGGACTGTGTTGAGCTAGATGAACCCCATACAGTCCCATCATTTAAGTAGTCTTGAACATTGTAATATCCCTTTTTCGACAAAGTCGCTTTCACATGCTTTTTAAATTGCTCAAAAGGCAAGTTCAAAATCTCCGGAGGTATCTTATTGTAGAAGAGCACTGACCCTTGAAAGAATTGCTAACTTTCGCGAGTCTAAACCGGGGAGAAACTAGTCTGTGATTATTTCTTAGGTTAACATTACAGCTATCGCTAAGTTTGGAAAATGTTGTAAGGTTCTTGGTACATACATTATATTAACGAAAATAAATTGACTAGCTACAATTCGTAAGCCAATTTCTTTAAAAAGTTCTCTTAAGGAGTCTGTGCGTTTTCTCTCTTTTCTTTAAAATAAAAATAGTTTGAATATCCGCTGCTTTATTCCACTACGAGATACCATAGGACATGACACCATGAAAGTAACTAAAATATGCTAGCCTAGATGTAGCCACATCCGTGTTTTGTCTGATGTTCCTAACAGCGTAAGGCGCAGAACTTAATTTACCAGCTAATTTATCTATGTGGGGTCCCCACTGAAATTTGCTATCAATGGTTATTCCAAGAAAATTCGTGTCATTTACTAATTCTAACGTGTTGCTGTCTAACACTAAACTGGTCGCAATTCACTCGCCGATATATTTAGGTAAATATTAAAATAAATAAATAAATATAACAGTGTATAAATAAATATATGATAAATATTGAACGATAACATAAGCTCAAGCCTTTTTAACATTCGGGGTGTGGTTAATTCAATGATAACATAAGTTCACGCCTTTTAACGTTTAACATTCCCAATTGTGCCGTTGTTGGCCAGTTCAATACTCCATTTTGGGTGACGTGCGTGATTCAATGAACTTCGTTTAGTATGAAGGTAACCACTTAGGTAAGTCAGTCAAATCACTTTTACAAATATATTAATCTAGGTACTTGTATATCTACTACTTATAACTGCAAACAAACGCAACTACATATTACTAATAGGTAAGAAATTAGAGGATAAAGCGAACCACCAGCGGTATATTAATTTCTTTTCGACGTCATTATTTTCACGCGGTTAGCGTGCCGTGCACGCCGAGAGCTTAGCCACAGAATACTTATAAGTACTACGTACAGAAAGATCACTCCTAAAATACACTTAAATAAATAACTACTCTCGCTGGGCGACAATAAAACGCAATCTAGCTCGTACCTGCGCTAAGTACAACAAACGCTTAGCACCTACAGAATCGGTTGTCCCGCCCGTGCAGGCTAGATTGCGCCGCATTAACGCCTGAGAGCTTCTTTTACTCTGACATCACAAGGTCGTCCTGTAAACTCCTGTCTCGCTTCATCACGGTAGGGTTACCTACGTGCGATTTGTGATTGTGAATTTTAGTCCACTCTGGCTAAGAGAGGTGTTATTAGTACTTATTCAGGCTATTGGTAAACTCTAAGGCTAGGTAGGTACCGCTATTACCGCTAAATATAAAGCTTCTCTCTGGTGATCGGTTCCTGAAGGCCTTGAAACAGTATTTAATGCTTATGTGTCCATACACACTGACCGAATTTTTCGAATATGGAAAATCAATGTCTCTACGATAATCATTGTTTATGTGTTCGACTGTAATTTATAATTTAAATGACTTGAGGTAACGATAATGTATTTTTTATTATTTTGAATTTTATGTAATTTGAATATAATTTGATTAGTATAATCTCTTGATAGGAAATGATGACTATGAAATTGCTATGCCACTATTGGTAAAATTACGTTAGTACATTGTATCTAACTACTGACATCTGTTAAAATACTGTAATTTATTGCAATAAACATTGAATTGAATTGAATTGTACCTAATTGTGTTCTTAGTTATGTAATTGTCATTTGTTTTATACTGGGTCTAAAGTGTTTACTTTTAGTTACACGTTTGACAGAAGTCACCTAGAATACTGAAGATTCTATTGTGGGGATTCGCGGGGCAACAATATAAAAATTGCCTTAATTGTTACGTCATAGTTTTTTCTTTTCCGGCGAGCAGGCGAAAGGGTTGTTGCAAAAATCACAGAAAGTTTCTTATGAGGAGCGGATAGCGCGCGACGAGACTGCCAGCCAAGTGAGCGGCAACATAACTAAATTCCCACTCGTCGGGTTGACCGGTCTAACGTACCTAAACTGTAGAGTGAGACCCCCCTGGCTTAGCGGCGACCTTCTGACAATTTGTCGGTAGCAAAGACAGCCTGAGGGAGGCTGCCCGCCGGCCGTTGGTACATGCACAGCAGAGTGACACCCCCCTGGTTATACATAACTGTCTACGTCACGGGTTATGCACAAAACAATCTTAATATATTACCCGGTTTTGTACGAAGAATATTTTTTCACGTAAGTTGCTAGTAATGTACGAAGAACAGGGTTAAAATATTCATGAAAATAAAATCCCACCAAAAACATAAATGTAAAAAGGGAGAGCCAAGTTCAATACAAAAATTATTCTCTGCTGTGGGCTTCGCCGCAAAAAGAATGGAGATCTGAGATTGAGTGCCAAGTTCTATGCAAAATCCAAATATGTAGTCTAAGGGCTGACTTGGCTGGTTTTCCCATACGAATTATATTTTCTATATTTTCTTGTACCTTCACTATTTTTCCAATGGATCCGTTTACCAGTCCTTTACTGACATCTACGTTTCTCCGCAACATTACACGAGAACCTATTTTTATCGTGATGACATTTTCTAAGCCAGCAGTTAGCGACGAATTATCCTCGTACTTTTTGAGTACGTCATTTCCTCCTTTTTTTAAATAACGTGGACAGTCTATTTCGTCTATCGAATTTAATTTAATTTCTGGTTGCTCCATACTTGCCAACATTGCAGTATTAAACTGGTTACACATATTTTTAGTGGGAAATAAACATACTGTATCATCGGACAGCAATCTAAAATAAGATATGATTTCTTTAAGCCGGTCGGTTTAATTTTTAGCGGTTAATTTGAGGAGTCGTTTAGATAAAGTGCAACTGTCTTGACTTGTTACTATACCCATTCTTAAACGATTCAATATTTCACCGAAAAGTTGGTCGTTTTTTTGCCTCATATTTACAGTTAATTCCTCATAACAAAATAGTTCTTTCCATAAATTTGGAGCACTAAGGGATCCTAAACATTTAAGGACATCAGATGACTTCAAGTTTTCGAATGGCGACAGTTGTCTCACTGGAGGCAGTTGGAGCAAATCGCCAAACAACACTATATGAATCTTGCCGAACCATCCGTCATCAATGTCACCAGTATCATATATTTCTGTTAAGCGAAGATGGATGTACATTAATGTTATATTGGAAATCATCAATTATCAAAAGTACTACATCTTTTAAATCACATCTTAAAACTTTTAATACTTGATCTGACAAGGAAGTGTACTTGGGACAGTTTCCGTGTTCTACAGGCAGCTGTAGGAGCCTATGTATTGTAAGACCGTTTACATTAAAAGCTGCAATACCTGTGGGTGCAGCTAACTTGTTCAATCGCTTCTGAACCCAATTTTTAATTGTATTGATCAAATAACTTTTTCCCGTGCCGCCTGTTCCACTAACAAACATTCTCAAAGTTTTAGATTCATCTAATAAAGTCTTACAGATCTTGTCGAAAATACGTTTTTGGTCTACATTTAAACCTTCTATCATTTGTTCGAGCTCTTCCTCAGATACCAAATCTTTAGCATTTCTGAAATCCTCCACTGCATTCACAGCTTCAACAGGTAAGAAGTCTACTGGATTTTCTAGGTCATCATCTTCTTGATCATTTTCCTGTCGATCTCTCTCAATTTCCGCTACTTTTTCTTCAATCATTTCAAACGCTCTATCTATGTTATTTAAGAATACAGTCTGCATTTCTCCATAATCAAGTTCGTCCTTAATTTGATCTTTTAGAAAATTGAAGGCTTCAGTATAAGTATTTTGTCCAGACTTCAGTATTGCTAAATCTCTCCATGGATGAAACATTAAAAAAAGTGAGAAATAGTATTTTTCAGGGTGTTTATTTATGTCGTATGTATAGTGATTTATTAAATAAGGTCTCTGTCGTTTCTTTAAATATTTATTTGATGATAATTTATACACCTGTGCCGCTGTTGCTGAAGAGGGTGGAGCTGTAACTATGTCAAACCAACGAGCGAAATCATATAAATTCATGCAATCTAAGTCTTGAGGTCGTTGAGGATAAATATTATCAACCCAAGATTCGAAATAGATGTCTGTAGAATCTGATTCAGGTTCAATTACCTCTTTTTTAGATTTTACCCTTCGGTTGCGATATATATTTACATCGAGCCATCGGATTGTGGTCTTTGCATCGGTACCATAAAGAGAAATCCCTAAGAGTGTATCGCTTGCTTCTAGTGCACCACATTCTCTGTTATTGAGTGCTCGGTTACCTACGTTAAAAAGCCTGCTAGTGACAGATTTAGTAGAATTTATGTCGTCGAAAGTGTGACTTTTTTCACTTTTAGTCGTATATTTGGTAATATAATAATATAGTACAGCTGTCTTTTCGCCTACATACTGTAAATCCATGTTGCCATCCCAAGCGAGAAGGATTGCTGGATTATAGTCGTTAATGTAACGAGATTCTTTTTGGCAAGGTATATTATAAAGCCTATTAGTTTTTAAAGTTTTCCTAGCCGCTATTGATTCGGTTACACTATTAATTGTTAGAGATTCGGTTACTGGTCGTGGAAATGCAAACCTGCAAACTGTTGTAAAGCTTGTTTTTGGTTTTTTTGCTTTCGTTAACAGTATGAGTTATGTTTATGCGTCTGATAATTAATAACACGATGATATAATGTTGGGGATACTTTTTTATCTGGGACAGAACATGTAACGTATTTAGTAATAAACTCTGCTACCTCCTCAACAGTCGAAACTTGTAGTATAGGTGCATCTACCCATAACATCAGATGGAAATGCTGTAAACCCCTAGACTGGTATTCACGTCGCCAGAAATAATGTTCTATTTCACCTAAAGGAGCATCAGGTGATGTTAAAAAATCCAATATTGATTTGAATTTTATGTCAATAAACCGCGACGCTGAAACTGGGTCCATTGCTACTAACTCACTAGTAGATTTATTCTTTGCATCTGGACCATTGATTAGTTTAATATAATCCGCGAGGTCCGTCCATCTCCATTCAGAAGGACTGATTGTTAAAAACCAAGTAGCCGGTCCGTAATAACGAGTCATACACATAACATCGCTTCTAGGTTTTTTCCAGAATTGCTCGGTATTTCGTAATCTACTAAATATTGCCATCAGATCTCCTTCGAGTTCACCTTTCTCTGTCTTCTCTAAATACTGTTGCGCTGTTAATTTTTTGTTTAGATTAGTTACGTTTAATTTATAAAATATACCTGCATTTAATTGTCTTATATTTGCATCATTTAATAAGTAAAATAAGTATTGCTGGTTAAGTCTGAATCGTGAGTCTTTTGAAGTTAAGGGAGATTTAATGAATTCTGCACTTGTAATTTTTTTTTCACGACCATAAAATTGACCATACTTGCCCTCATTAAATAAATCCGGAAAGCATAAAGACTCTATATCCTTATTGCGATTATCGATTCACTTTCAACATTTGATATAGTGCGCAAGCTGTACTATTTTGTTTCTTTTCGTGTAGCGGATATATTGTATACTCTTCGTAAATATCTTCATTATCTTCGGTTACCTGAGTGAGAATGGCAGACTGATTTTGTAACTCCTTTTCTTTTTCGTTTGACTCGATGCTATAATTTAAATTTTGGTCGAGGTTATCTAATAAATTATCTGAATTTTCCGGTAAAATTATGTTGGTGTAATGAAAGTTATTCTGTTTCAAATAGACTAATGCCCTGTATGTATTGCCGATATCTACTAAATCTTGCCACATTATTTTAGTTTTCGTCGGACAGCTTCGCACCAGTATAAAAAGTTCTTGATTTGGATTTAAAGGTTCTTCGGGTTTTGGCAATTTATTTAAAGTATTTACTGTAGGTAATGGTAAATGAAATGTCCTCCCTTTAACTTTTTTATCATTTGTCTGTTAGGTATATTTTTATTTCCCACTGGATTCAAGCTGGTGACTACTTGAAAAGCTTTAGCTCTTTGTATCAACATTTTTTCATAGTTATTAAGATCACTCAATTGCTTAGGTACGTCACTGTAATATAAATTATTAAGTATAGAATTAGGAGGTAAATCATTAGCTCGGATTTTTTGTAAGCATAAATGACAGATAAATGGACTGGGCTCAATATTAAATGTTTCATTGAATAGTTGTAACCTTTGCCATATGTCAGTTTGGATAGGATTTCTTAGTTTATTTATAGCGGACAGGTCACGTAAACAAAGAAGTCTTTGACAACATATGCAATGGTTTATCGGTATATCATTGCATCGTTTTTTCAAGCTATTAAAAGCGCGTTTATATTTTTCTATAATGAGGTCTTCGTTTAATTCGCTCTCATGCATATTTAACTCACAATGAGCATTTTTGATATCAAAAGGTACTCCTATTTCACATAATTTATCTACATTAACAGAGTTCAAATCAAAATCTATTGCATTTATATTTTTGCAATAACATATTAACTGATAAAGTTCTCTAACAATATTACTGTTCAGGCTTCTCAGCACCTAATGACCTCGTAGGGGCCCATCAGCTACGAGGTAGCGTAACGATCAGTTGCCAAGAAGTGTGAACGTCGGCGATTCACCGAGCTGAAGTTAATTGGGGTCGATCTAACCTGGTCTGTGCTTCGGTCCCGTCAACCTCCTGTCTCTCTGCAAGGCCCGGGTGCACCCTAGGCTCTTCTTGGTAAACAGGTTCTTCAGCCAACCAGGTATGACTGGCGGGCCAGCTTCAATGAGCACAGTGTTCCAACACAGGTTATGTTACGTGGTAAAAACAATCGGGCACGAAAATGCGAACTTTATCTGGTTCGAGAAACAATAACACACTCAGCTATATTAACAATCCTGAGGGAAACCCGAATACATTCCAGATGGCCTGCGATTTAATTTCAATACCCTAACCAAAAAGCTTTTACATTGCGAGGGCTTTCGTCTGTCAGTTGTCAAAAAACTGCCAGGTTGGCAGCTAACGTCAAATTCATAATGGCCGTTCAGAAACCATCGATCGAATATCGATTTGGAATCGAACAATCACCCGCCCGGACAGGCACCCACCTGTCCCCTAATCTACGGGCAGCCGAGACAACGTTGCTACCGCTCGTTTTAGAACCGAGCCTCCTACTAGAACCTCTGCAGACCGGGGGGTCCCGTCCTTGCCAGGGAACAAGTTAACAATGCGCCCCCTGCGCCAACGTAGTGGCGGTAGGTTAGCATCCTTAACCAGAACGTGGTCACCAACACTAGGGGGGCTAGTTTTGTCAGTCCACTTAAGGCGCTGTTGTAAGATATGCAGATACTCGAGCGACCAACGCTTCCAGAAATTCTGAGTAAACTGCTGCAACATCTGATACCTTGACAACCGATACAATTTCACTCCCTCGAAGGGGTGCTCGGGCAACGCGTTAAGTGGCTTACCTATCAAGAAATGGCCTGGGGTCAGAGCCTCCAGGTCATTTGGATCCGAGCTGAGCGGACACAACGGTCGCGAATTGAGAACGGCCTCGATCTTACAAAACAATGTCGCGAGCTCCTCAAAAGTCAGCGCGGTCTGACCTACTATACGCCCCAAGTGCGTCTTAGCTGACTTAACTACGGCCTCAAAAATCCCACCCCAGTGGGGGCAAATCGGTGGGCTGAAGGTCCACTGTATACCCCGACGGGAGAGGGCCGTTCCAATATCCACTTTATTTACATTCAAAAAGTTGACTATCTCTCGTAAGTATCGTTCCGCACCGATGTAGTTAGTGCCGTTATCAGAGCGGATCAAAGTTGGAAGTCCCCTTCAAGAAACAAACCTATCCAAACAAGCAATGAAAGCCTCTGTCGAGAGATCAGCAACGAGCTTGAGATGTACCGCCTTGGTGGATAAACAAACAAACACACATAGGTACGCCTTGTATTGCCTAGCGGTACGCAATCGTGAACTCTTCACCATAAACGGTCCTGCAAAATCCGTACCAACACCTGAAAACGGTCTGACCTCATTCACACGATCAGGGGGCAAGTCCCCCATGAGAGGTTGCATCGTGGCAGCCTTAAGTCGATAACAAGGAATGCACCGAAACACGATGTTCCGTATGACACGGCGGGCAGATAAGATCCAAAACTCCCGCTGGAGCGTGGCCAACAACGCGTTACAGCCGGCATGCGCGTTTTTAATATGACGATCAGTCACCAGCAATTCAACTAACTGTCCCCCTTTGGGGAGCAGAAGTGGGTGACGAGCCGAATACGACAGATTCGCATTGCGCAATCTTCCTCCTACCCGAAGTAACCCGGTCGAATCAACAAAGGGGTTGAGACGCGCGACGGCTCCCTTCAATTTCGAACGTCCACTTCGTATAATCTCCAATTCTGCCCCAAACTTCGAGGACTGTACCAACCGGACCAAATTCAATAGCGACTCGTTTCGCTCTGCCGGAGTCAGAATAGGGTTCAACGTTCGCTGATCGCGAGGAGTACGACAATTTCGAGCGAATCTCCTAATCCAAGTGGACACGTTTATCAACTTGTCAAGTGAGCTATACCGGTCCAGCAGAAACCCGGCGTCAGGGTCCTCAGCCTTCTGGGTAACATGCACGGCCGCTCTGGGGCCATGATCCGAAGATACTACTACATGGCTGTGGGGCCAGTCCGATTCTCTCTTGGCAAGCCAGGGTGGTCCCCACCACAAATGGTGTCTAACGAGTTCAGGAGCCCGACATCCCCTGGATGCACAATCAGACGGGTTCAATTCTCCTGGTACATGTCTCCAGGTCAGTGGGACCTCAGACGACACAATCTGGGAGACACGGTTCGCGACAAAAACCTCTAAGTTATGGACCGAAGCCTTCAGCCAGCACAAAACAATCTGGCTGTCCGTCCACGCGTACACCGTATCCTCCAAAACCACTGACCCACGCAACACTGTTAGAGTGTGATTCAAAAGTTTGGTCAAAAGAGCAGCCCCGGACAGTTCCAGTTTTGGAATCGTCATCCTTGTCCGAATAGGCGCTACCTTGCTTTTTGCCAAAACCAAACGCACGTCGACCTCCCCGGTGGAGGTGACGGTTCGCAAATAAACTGCTGCCGCAAACCCTCGTTCAGAGGCATCACAAAACCCGTGGAGGGTTGCCCTGTAATCCCCAGCAGGGACCAATTTCCTCGGCAGCGATACATTATTTATGTCCGATAGCGAGGTGAACATTCGCGTCCAATCAGTCAACAAATCACCTGAGAGGTGGGTGTCCCAGGTCAACTGAGCCGCCCATAGCCTTTGCATAAAACATTTGAGAGCAAAGGTGACTGGAGAAATCCATCCATTCGGGTCGAACGTTCTCGCAATCGTTGACAGTACTGACCGCTTCGTCCAGGCCTTCGGTGTTTCTAAAACCACCCGATAGGTAAACTCATCATGGACGGGCCGGTACTGAATTCCAAGCACTGACAACATGTTAGGGTTGTCAGGATTCTCAAAAACGTGCGGGTCTTGTTGAAACTCATCTGGGAGACCAGCCATCAACTCAGGGGAGTTGGACATCCACTTGCGTAGTTCACAGCCGCCTCGTTCCAGCAATTGAATGAGCTCGTCACGTCGGTCCAGAGCTTCCTCTACACTGGCTGCCCCTGTGCAGACGTCATCGACGTACAAATCTTGCTCCAGGATAGCGGCGGCTCTAGGATAGCTCACACGGTCACGCGACGCCAACTCCCGCAGGGTACGCATCGCCAAATACGGGCTAGACCGTAACCCATACGTGTTCGTGTTTAACTCATAGACCTTGACTGGCTCGGCCGTGGACTCACGCCACAGTATCAACTGATACCTTCTGTCAGCCGAATGAATTACCGTTTGCCTAAACATCATCCGAATGTCTGCGACAAATACAATCTGGTGCCTCCGAAAGCTCGTGAGAATATCCGAAATATCACGACTCAACTTGGGTCCCGAATGTAGACACTGATTCAGGGACATCCCGTTCGAGGTAGGTGCTGACCCATCAAAAACAACTCGAATCTTGCCGGTAGGGGTTCGTAGGACGGCATGGTGTGGAAGGAAACAATGATCCTCAGATCTCCAGTCCACACCCGATACCGACATGTGTCCTAACGACTAATACTCCCTCATGAAATCAACATATTTTTGTTTAAATACGGCGTCCCTTGTCATCCTACGCTCCATCGACATCAATCTCGTCTCAGCCATCTTCCTAGATTCTCCTAGTGGCGGTCGATCGGCCCTGAAAGGCAGTCGAGTTACAAAACGACCAGAACGAAGGCGACCAGTACTATTCTGGTAAAACAACTCGCACTCTTCTTCGTCTGCGTCGACTCGACGAACGGTGGGAGGTTCCTCTATCTCCCAGAAACGTTGGATAACGTCTGACAACGCTGAGCCAATAAGTATGCCATCTGACTCGGCAGGCCTAACCATTGGCAATGCCGGACCCATGATCACGTGACCAAACTTAGTATCCACAGCAATCAACCCGTCCGGCTGAAGAACTCGCTGATCCGACAACAGAAACCTACCCAGAACGTCTGCTCCCAGTAGCAGGTCGACCGGGGCTGGAGTGTCAAAATCGGGATCCGCCAACTTGAGTCCTGATGTCAGGAATCGAACGGCCGGATTCAACTTCACCAAGGGGTGTCTGCCCATGACATGCGTCATTACTAAAGCTTGCACGGATGTTTTTGTCAAAATGTCATAACGTGGAGAGAACGTGATCACCGATTGACCAACTACATTCGTAACCGTAACATTCCCCACGCCCCGTATTGATTTATTATACCTATTTACCTTGAGGCCCAACCATTTTGCTAAATCATTCGATACAATGCAGCCCTGAGCTCCAGAATCTAATAGGGCGCGAACGTATGTTGGGTTGCCCGCCAAATCCCAAACAAGCACAGAGGCGATCGGTAACACCACCGTCTCCGGTTGGGGGGCAACAAATGGTTGGGCCGCAAATTCCTAGCGAGGACCCCCGGGGCCCCACTGTGCCTGTAACCGATCAGGTATGCAGCTATACGCCAGAGGGTCCCATTGTACAAATGGCCCACGCGCCGGTTCCATTCCCAACCTACGATTCCCCGTAAAGGGGGGTGGGCGTGAATTCAACCGTGGCCGCTCCATGAGCGGGGGGGACATCACATGTGACCGACGAGGACGAGGCGACGAGCGGGGCGACAACTGAGGCGGCGTCCGAACCGCACCCGCATAGCTCGAAGGTGTCCCATGACACCCGCCCGTTACGGCCTGCTCAACACACCCAATGTCCCGCTGGGTCGGATGCTGAGTCGCAACCGAAAACTCAGGGCCCCCCATGTAATGGTCCTGAGTGCGGCCCTGCACCCTGGTACTGCCCTGTGCACGTGGGGACGTTGGCCCCTGAGTTGCGCTCTGAGTCGCAAACGAATTCTCAGGGCCCCATGCCGTGTCACCCTGGGTACGGCCCTGTGGAGGCTGTTGGCCGGACCGGTTCATGCACAACAGATTGTTGTGGGGCCCACCACAATATCCGCACATTTGTGTGCGCGTGCAGTCCCTAGCCATGTGTGGCCCGAGGCACAGGAAACACCAGCTCCGCTGCTTGGCCATCCGGTGCCGTCCCTGAACCCTAAGTTCCCCGAACTTATTGCAATTGGCCACAGCATGGCCAATCTGCCTACAACATGGGCAGGTCTCACCATGTGGGGTCAATTCACTCACAGTCCCATACGACTGCCGGTTGGTGCGGTCCTTCCTCGTCGGAGGGCCCCTACTCACAGCGCTCCCGGCAGCTCTCTGTGGCTCCGAAGGATGGGTGACCGTCAACCCCAAATTCTCTGCCCGTCGAGCCTCCTCTTCCAAGAATCCGACGAAGTCGGAGAAGGCGGGCAGGTCCTCGGCCGACCTCCCGTGAGACTGTTCGAAACGAGTCTGCACGTCAGCGGGTAGGCGGGAAAGTACAATGTACAACAGTAGGTACGACCATTCACCAACCGGAAGTCCAAGATTCTCTAGAGCCTTGGTGACGGACAACAATGGGTTCAAAACCTCCGTCTATATGGCCCCGACCTTGTTCACAACCGGGATACTAAACAAACGGTTCAGTTGGGCATCGGCCAACCTCCGTTTGTTATGGTAACGTCTGACCAACAATTGCCTGGCCGTTTCATAGTTACCCTCCGTAACTGTCAAATGAGCGACCAGCTCCCTAGGCTCACCCCTCAATGCTGCCACCAGCTGAGCCATCTTGACAGACTTGGTAATGTCCGATCGCAAGTGCACCAAACTGTCGAACAGATTGATGAAGCTCATCCATTCACCGGACACGCCGTCAAAAGTAGGCATAGTTATGGCAGGTAACCTGGACCCCGATCCCTGAAGCGGCAGAGGTGCTTCAATGTCACCACCATGGCTGGACTCGCGCTGTCTACGTATGTCCGCAGCCTTCTGCGTGATAGCAGCTGCCATCTCCATACATTGGTCGACATCCCCTATCAACCGTGACAGCCTGTCAGGTGCGCAACCATCAACTGATTCCGCCTGCGCGGACAATTCGAGCACCCTATTGTAACGTTCCTTAACGTCCATAGACCGCTCCAATACCACATCATGCCTATCTAAACGGTCTATCATACCGTGTGCGGAGGAAAACCATCTGAGTTCCTTAGAAACACCCTTCTGGATTTCAGATAACGACATGATCGGAACGATACTTACTCACAATTTGCAGTAACTCAATTTTATTGGACCCTCCAGTCTACAACCCAAACGAGGGAACCCTAAACCACAACTTAAACAATGTTGTTTTCCTTAAACAATAGGAACCGAGTTTTATATCTATATAAATTCTGTAAATACAATTTAGTTTCCCTTTATCATTATAACACACACAGATAGTCAATATTAGTTCAAGTTATAAATTGCTATAAACTGAAAACAATGTAATAGCCTGCTATCAATAGATGTAACTACCTATGTTAACCAAAACATTCATTCAATAGCATTACTAGACCACTAATAGATTGACTAACTGGTACTTCAATGCAATTTTCAATTCAATATCTGTCTATCTACTACCAGCAATAGACCTATAGCTTACAATACTACCAATCTATGTGGATATAGGAACAACAACCAAGTTACCTAATAACCGCCTATACCTACAGATTGATAGTCCCAAATCGTGCCTTCCTGGAGCCCTTGACGGCTGCAAATCTCAGGAAGCCACGCTCTAGCTACCAAAATGTTCAGGCTTCTCAGCACCTAATGACCTCGTAGGGGCCCATCAGCTACGAGGTAGCGTAACGATCAGTTGCCAAGAAGTGTGAACGTCGGCGATTCACCGAGCTGAAGTTAATTGGGGTCGATCTAACCTGGTCTGTGCTTCGGTCCCGTCAACCTCCTGTCTCTCTGCAAGGCCCGGGTGCACCCTAGGCTCTTCTTGGTAGACAGGTTCTTCAGCCAACCAGGTATGACTGGCGGGCCAGCTTCAATGAGCACAGTGTTCCAACACAGGTTATGTTACGTGGTAAAAACAATCGGGCACGAAAATGCGAACTTTATCTGGTTCGAGAAACAATAACACACTCAGCTATATTAACAATCCTGAGGGAAACCCGAATACATTCCAGATGGCCTGCGATTTAATTTCAATACCCTAACCAAAACGCGTTTACATTGCGAGGGCTTTCGTCTGTCAGTTGTCAAAAAACTGCCAGGTTGGCAGCTAACGTCAAATTCAAAATGGCCGTTCAGAAACCATCGATCGAATATCGATTTGGAATCGAACAATTACGTATTTTAGGGAAATGGGTTTTTATGTTACAAAGTATTTTAAGTTTGTTTATAAATTCTTGGCTCTCATTAGATATTAAGTTAAATACATTTATGGCTGACTTTGAATTTAAATATTTAAAAACATCCAATAAACTTTTCAGTATAGATTCATCTAATAAACATTGTTTGGGATTACAAGACCAAGATACATCATTATGTTCGTTCTGTATATTAAATATCTCAGCTTGACCCTCATCGTTTATTGGTATAGTTTCACCTGAACAGAACACTTTATACGAATTTTCATAATAGTATGGTTCTTGAGTACTCACATGTTTAGATTCTCCGGCAATAATAATAAATTTTTCTAGTATGTCATTGTCAGAAGAGATACTATTATTTTTTTCCATATTTATTGTAATTTTACTTTGAACGCGATCTAAAATTTTACAGTAATTATCTAGTATATTTTTACGACGCTCAAGAACCCATTTCACAATTCTTTCAGCTTCTAACCTTTTCTGTTTTCCAATTTTCTCTGTTAGTTTGTTAATTGTGTCATTTTCATTGGTATACGTTATTTTTTTTTGTGTAGTACAACTTCGACGATCCTTTATCTACAACTGGATTTTTGTCATTATAACGTTTTACCGCGGTTCTATGTATCTCTGGGTTTTTATCGGTATAACGTTTTACGGCTGCCTGATGCACTTCGGGGTGTTTGGCTGTATAACGTTTCTGAGAATTTTGCACTATTTCAGGATGTGCTTGTTTATAACGCCGATTAATTTCACGACGTTGTTCTGTACGGGATTTCTCAGAAGTTTTAGGTCGACCTGGTTTACGTTTTCTAGGACGACCCCTTTGTGTCAATTTTTTTTTTCATTCATGGACTCCTTGTCTTGAATAATTATATCGGGAATAATAGACACATTATTGATGTCTTGTTCCACTGGAATACACACGTCATAATGGCCCGAAGAGAGATTTCCTGTAAAGAGCAAGCGCTTTGTAGGATATCCCGTTTCGCCGAACAAACCTAGCAGAACACCATCCTGATGATACACTTCGATCTTAATATTATACAAATTTGCTGCAGCCTTTAATTCAGAAGCAGCTCCATAAGTTGTCGAGCAAAGCATGCTTGCTCGATACTCTTATTTAGAGCAGTAAGGATCCCCGTTTGCAGCGCAAGTGTACATACACAAATCATCCCAGTTACGACATACATACTCTACTATAGTTTCACGCAATCTATTTGTTTGTTGTATATTACTACACTCAAACAAAGAATATGCAATCGAATGGAATAAGCAGCTTCCATCGGGAGGCATTGGAATAATTTGGTGTAAGGTGAGAGTGTCACCCACCCATAATTCTATTGTACGACTCATTATAAAATACCTATACCTACCTACGTAATAAAAAGATAAAACTATTTGCTACTATCAACAAGTTCTCAAACTCAGAGTTAAGTAGGTATAAAAAATACAATTATTATTTATTTAAACTATTGCCTATACTATACTAAACCTACGTACCTACTTATTATAGGAATTGTAATAATAATAAGTATATACACCTACCTACTTATAACTATAAAATTATTATTTATTTAAACTATTGCCTATACTATAATACTATACGTACGTACCCACTTATTAAAGAAATTGTAATAATAATATTACTACAAATTATAAGTTTTCCTTAAGAAAACTTAGCAATTTCGCAGCATAAATCGCAACCTTATAGATCAGATATCGAGAGACAACCGGACAGCAAGACGGCGCTCGCGCTTATGAGCGCGGCTGCCACTCGCTCGGCCACGTTCGCGTCAACGGTTCGATTCGGTTGTCACAGCGCCCCACCCACCCCGCCCGCGCCACTCCGCCGTCACTCGGCGCGCGCGCGTCGTGTATATACCGAAAATCTAAATGCCTATTATTTTATCATTATTTATGAGTAGGTAATGATTTTACACTATTGATGTGCGCTAAATATAAAAATAATAATTAATCCCAGTTAATAACGTAGGTACCCTAAGTAATATTAGGTATTTATGTTAAGCGTTCATAATAGAATCTAATTATTTAAAAATTGCCAGTTTTTTATTTATTCCTTTGTATTCATCTAATTACCTATCTGCATACCAAATTTTAACTCTCTAGGTCATCTGGAACTGGGTTAGAGTTTTGGTCTATAGGTCAGTCAATGATAAAAATGAGGAATTTTGGACATTAATATCTAAATAACCGTTTGAGATAAGCTTATGAAATTTAGAACACATATGTATCTCGCAAGTCTCAATATATGAGCCAAATTTGATACGTTTATGTAAAATAGTTTTTGATTTATGAGGGGGTCAAAAGTGGCTCCAAATGGTTCGTGTAATATTACACACGGTGCGGCTCGCCAGTTCTGTTTCTTGAACTTGGCTTGACACACTCCCGCGTGTCTAGATTTGACGCTGCTTAAAAACAGTCATGGAAGTAAATAATCGGTCAAGTGCGATTACGGCACACGAAGGGCTCCGTACAGAGTTTCATTAATATAGGTAAAAGGTTAAGCTTCGAGCACTATCGTGCCGTAAAATATATTATAACTGCATTATCCGTTGTTGTTTAGGATAAGTTATGTCGTGGACTGTCAGAAGTTTTTAAATTGCCCTAATAAGACTCATTAAGTTCATGTTCAGTTCAGTTCATAAATTCAAATTCCTTATTGATTTTTTCTTTCCAAAATCTTATTTCATTGATTTTTAGATCTCTTTTATATACAGGTTTTGTTTAACTTTAACTTATTTAAGTAGTATAAATATTAAATAAATATTATAAATAGTATGCAGGAATAAATCATTACAAAATTATTCAGCAAGTTACTATGTTCATTTCAAAACATTTTCCTTTTTTATAATTCGAGCACCTCCAAATACACAGTCAGGTCATAAGTTCTGTCACACAATAAAAACTTTTGAATTTAGAACGCTGGCCACAAAAAAGTTTATTGAATTCGAATTTCGAATTTTTCATGAAAATAAAAATGTGTACTTTTTAGAATTTTCCTCATTTTTAAATATGGAGTGGACACTTAGAGAAGACCGTGTCACAGTTATTGCGTTGCATCGTTGCGGTTACGCGCCAATTCAGATTTTCGACTTAGAGAAAAATTTGAATATAACCAAAATATTCGTTTATCGTACCATAAAACGATACAATGAAGACTCTAGTGTAGATGACAGGTCAAGAAGTGGTCGCCCTCGCTCTGTTAGGACTCCAGCAGTGATAAAAGCTGTGAAGGCGCGAATTCAAAGAAATCCCATACGTAATATGGGGTTAAGCAGGACCACGGTGAAAAGGGTGTTAAATGAAGACTTAGGGCTTAGGGCATATCGAAGAAAAACAGGACATCGTTTGGACGCTCGTTTAATGGACCTGAGTCTGAAGAGATGCCGCGCTTTGTTGAAGCGGTACGCGGGAAAAAAGCATCGGGAAATTATTTTTTCGGATGAAAAAATCTTCATCGTGGAAGAGAGCTACAACAAACAAAATGATAAGGTGTACGCACACAGCAGTGAAGAAGCGAGCAACCGTATTCTGCGTGTCCAACGAGGTCATTTTCCATCCTCGCTCATGGTTTGGTTGGGAGTCTCTTATTGGGGCTTAACTGAGGTACATTTTTTTGAGAAAGGCGTAAAAACGGATGCAGTTGTGTATCAAAATACAGTCCTCAAGAACCTTGTGGAACATGTTTCTCATACCATGTTTAATAACAGGCACTAGGTATTCCAACAAGATTCTGCGCCAGCTCATAGAGCGAAAAGCACACAAGACTGGCTGGCGGCGCGTGAAATCGACTTCATCCGGCACGAAGACTGGCCCTCCTCCAGTCCAGATTTGAGTCCGTTAGATTACAAGATAAGGCAACACTTGGAAGAAAAGGCCTGCTCAAAGCCTCATCCTGATTTGGAGTCACTCAAGGCATCCTTGATTAAGGCAGCCGCCGATATTGACATGGACCTCGTTCGTGCTGCGATAGACGACTGGCCGCGCAGAATAAAGGCCTGTATTCGAAATCGCGGGGGTCATTTTGAATAAACTTTATTACCATAAGAATCTAAGTTTTATTAAGTTCATTTTGCTATATAAATGTTTACATAAATAATAAACATGTCTAAATTATTTCATATTGCACATGTGACAGAACTTATGACCTGACTATGTAGATGCACCATTTTTATACTTTTTAAGTACATGATATTTGTGCTTGCCCAAAAGAAATGCAGTCCCACCATTCATCGGTAAAAATTGTAGATCTGTTTCGTTATTATCAGCTTCCGACATTATTGAAAGCGATAGAGATAGACCGTATCCGGTTAAAGGCCTGTGCCCCTCGGTGGGGACATTGATGGGCTAGATTTATTTATCTCACCTCATTAATCTACTGGAAGTATCATTAGGCTAGGATTAATCTAAGCTCCGAAAAGTGAAAAAGGGGTATCACGGTCTTATTAAAAAAAAAAAGTAATTAACTTAGAAACGTAATGCAGGTGCTATTTGAAAGCTGTTTAATATTTATGCTTCGGAACGCACCGGTTTTTTGTTGCACGGATCGACCGCGAGTAATCGGGACATCACTAAGCGGAAACGGACCGCAGCTGTCACTCGTACCAACGAGAGGAAAAAATTGGAGGTTATCTTTGCTTTTTTTCTCATCGGGAGAACAACATGTCTGCTCGGGCCTCGTGCCATTGATGGTATTTCGGTGTACCAATTACTAAATACAGGCGTCGGGCCTGGTCGGAGTGTTAATCATCTACATCGTCGGGAAATAAGTAGATTCGCGTCAGCGGTCAAGTGATCCCTGTTGATTGGACATCTTCGTATCGGTAGCGGCGACTCCACGGTCACGGCAGGCAGCACGCCGGCGACAGCGTCGGCAGCGACAGTGAGATTCACTCCATATCCTATCCCAAAATGTGCCCCCTTCCCGTATTCCCGTCTCGAATCGAGCTTTCGATTTCCTGTCTACGGAGGCAAAGTTCAGTAACAATCATTCAACTCACTTTTCTCTCACGCGCTGGCAAAAGCCCACCCCCCTTCGGATTCCACGCAATGACACGCGTCGGGAAGGTGTGTCGGCTGGCCGCGGAGGCTGAAGCCCTCGGGCTTACGGATGAGGCTTCGGTGGCTGCGGTGAAGCAGCTCTGCGCGGATGCTGACCAAGCGATGGAGTGCTTGGGCGACATCGAGCGTCGCGCCGAAAAAATTAAGCGGTCGCGTCGGGATGACCGCGGGGAGGCAGGGTAGCGGAGACCCGCCCCCTAAGGGTGTTGTTGGACGGCTGCCACACCTGGAGATTCCGGCCTTCGGTGGGGCAATTGATGAGTGGCCGGCATTCATCAATTTATTCGATAGCCTGGTCCACGGTCGGGACGACCTGGACAGCGCCTACAAGTTGGCCCAACTATTGATGGCACTGCGGGGTGAACCGAAGGAGTTAGTCGGTCACCTAACGGTCACGGCGGGCAATTATGAGATTGCCCGGGTCATATTGTTTGACCGCTACCAACACAAACGGCGGTTGGTTGATGCGCAGCTGGGGAAGCTGTTCAGCATCCCACGAGTAACCCGGGATATTGACATCCGGGTACAGGTGCTCAACCCTGTGCTGGTGGCCACTAAGGCCCTTCAGAACCTTGGTCTGCCGGTAGACCAATGGTCATATATCGTGTTATATATGGTTTTGTCACGGTTGCCTGCAGCTGTTCAAAGTCGGTTTGAACAGCTGCATGGGGGCAGTAGCTCGGAACTGCCCACGCTCGTCCAATTAACGGATTTTTTGGAGGGTGAATGCAGGCGATCCGACACATTGGATTCGGAGGCCAGTGTGCAGCGCCAACCCGCGCGGATGCGGGAGGGGCCGCGCCCCCCACCCCCAAGTGGGGGTGGGCGGTCAAAACAATTTGGCGTTTGGAGTGCCGCGCCGTCGGGTGACGGCTGTGTGCACTGCGACATTGCCGGTCATGAGGTGACCAGTTGCGCCAACTTTAAGGCGCTCGGTGTGGCTGCCCGCAGGAAGGTGGTCTTCCGCCACCGATTGTGTTTCGGTTGTTTGGGGCCGCACCCGCTGAGCGAGTGCTCACGCGCGTCCCCTGTGAGTGCTGCGGTGGCAGGCACCACGTCGTGTTGTGCCTGAACCGGTCAGGACCTTCGGACGGTCACCAGGGCCGGACTCAGGTTGGTCGGTCACAGGGCCCAACCAGGGCCGGACCCAGTCCCCCTCCGGGCAACGGGAGTCACCAACGGGGTGACTGGGGTACCCGCGGACGGGACCCCCCCCCCCCGAGGGGAAGGGGGCAGCTTGGGGGGTAACAGGCGGGATAACCGGGGTTCGGTCGCCGCTGTCCAGGGTCAGCGAGGACTTCGGGCCGCTGGCTCACCGCGTGTTACGGGCGGGTGTCAGATGGCACCTATGAGTGGCGCGAAGGCTGGGAGCCCACCACCTTCTGCGCCACCCTGCCCGTCGCTCTGGGAGGCGAACAGGGAGGCGAACAGTCGGATGTCGCCCCCATTCCTAGAGCGCCCCAGGTTGGATCCGCTCTCCCCCCTCCATCCACGGTGGCCACCGGGCACACCGTTCACAGTCCGGTATGGTCGGGTACCGGGAGAGCGAGGGGCCTATTATGCGGGTTGGGACCCCCTGATGTACATGCGGTCTGATATGCCACCGGTGGCATATCAGCAGCCGAGTTACCAGGCCGACGGGGGTCCCAGCGGGTTCGGATCCCGCGGAGGTTCCCGCTAGGGACACGCCGCCCACTTACAGGGTGCCGCCACTCCACAGACGGTCATGATCCCCACCGCCTCGGTGATAGCGTGGAGTTCGGACGGCAAATCTTGTGTGGCACGAGCACTATTGGACTCGGGGGCCCAGGGGTGCTTAGTCTCGTGCAACCTTGTAAGACGGTTGGGCATTTCGGTAAGGGAGTATCCACATTCCATTCGGGGAATTGGGAACACGGAAGTCGGTTCCGTTAAGGGAGTATGTCGGATTACTCTCCCGTCACGGGTGGATTCATCGGTGAATCTGACGGTCACGGCATTGGTCATGCCTAATGTGATGGGCTCACACCCTCACGTACGGTTGCCGCCCTCGGTGCGACAGTTGGTCGCTGGGTTGTCACTGGCTGACCCGGAGTTCGATATTCCGGGCCCAGTAGACATTTTATTGGGTGTCGATGCCTTGGGATACCTGTTAGTGCCAGGTGTCCACGTGTTGCAGGCGACTGGTCTGGTTTCGGTCAACACCAGACTGGGCCATGCGGTAATGGGTCCGGTCATGCCGGCTGCCCCACGCCTAGCGACTCGTAGTCCCTTATTCGGTTCTGTACTCTCGGAGGTGATACAGAAGTTTTGGGAGGTGGAGGAACCACCTACGGTCCGCCGGTTGGACCCGGTTGAAGAAGAGTGTGAACAGTTTTATCGGAACAATACTGGTCGCCTTCGGTCAGGTCGATTTCTCACACGTCTTCCATTTCGGAGTGATCGCCCGCCGCTGGGCAGTTCACACCATGCAGCCGAGACGCGGCTTCTGTCGATGGAACGACGCATGAAGCGTGACGGGATTTTCCGGCAGAAGTACGTCGACTTCATGCGGGAATACGAGTCGCTCGGCCACATGTCGGTTTCGGGTATCGACTGGAAGCGTGAAGACCACTGCT
This sequence comes from Argyresthia goedartella, assembly GCA_949825045.1. Lineage (NCBI taxonomy): Eukaryota > Metazoa > Arthropoda > Insecta > Lepidoptera > Argyresthiidae > Argyresthia > Argyresthia goedartella. Next base: position 24,272,112 of record OX463810.1, read on the forward strand.
TCCTGCCCCATCACGCGGTCTTGAGGACCCCGGAGGGCAAAATACGGGTAGTGTTCGATGGATCGACATCAACATCTAACGGCATGAACCTGAACCAGTGTTTGCATTCAGGGCCGAAGTTGAACCATGACATCGCGGATGTTATCACACGGTTCCGTCGACACAATGTTGTGTTTGTAGCTGACATCCGGATGATGTTTAGACAGACGGTCAATCACCCTGACGATAGACGGTATCAGCTGATACTGTGGCGAGAGAGCCCAGATCAGCCCATCAGGGTGTACGAGCTGAACACCAACACGTACGGGCTACAGTCTAGTCCTTATTTGGCGATTCGCACTCTGCGGGAGTTAGCGGATCGAGAACAGTTAAATTTCCCTAGAGGAGCAGCGATCCTGGAGCAGGACCTCTACGTGGACGATATCTGTACCGGTGCAGATTCCGTGGAGGAGGCGCTCGCTCGACGGGACGAGCTAGTTGAGCTCTTACGGGGTGGAGGTTACGAGCTCCGGAAATGGATGTCGAACTCTCCACAGTTACTGACTGGTCTTCCGGATGAAAATTTGGAAAATCCAAATATGTTGTCGGTATTAGGCGTCCAGTACCAGCCGGTGTCAGACATGTTTTCGTATCGGGTCGAGTTGGACTCCCCGAAGGTCTGGACGAAAAGGAACGTCCTTTCAACGGTGGCTAGGACATTTGATCCAAACGGGTGGATCACCCCGGTAACATTTCAGCTCAAGTGTTTTATGCAGCAATTGTGGTCTGCTGAGCTGAAATGGGACGACCCGATCGGCGGGTCATTGAGCTCAGAGTGGGACTCGTTCTTTTCGACCCTCCCTGGCATTAATCGGATTTCACTGCTACGGAGGTTGGTCCCCACCAAACGATACACCGCCACCCTGCATGGGTTTTGCGATGCCTCGGAGAAGGGCTACGGAGCTGCGGTGTATCTGCGTACGGTCGACTCCTCGGGGGAGGTTGATGTGCGGTTGGTCATGGCCAAGAGCAAGGTTGCGCCGTTGCGCACTCGCCTGACCATTCCCAAGTTAGAGCTTTCGGGAGCGGCTCTCCTGACTCGTCTGCTCAACCACACGATGACGGTTCTTCGTGGGTCAATAGCGTTGGAAGATACGGTCTACGCTTGGACGGACAGCCAGATCGTGTTATGCTGGCTGAAGGCTTCAGTTCACAAGCTGGAGATTTTTGTGGCGAATCGGGTTTCGCAGATTCTGAATTCGGAGGTTCCCTTAATCTGGAGACATGTTCCAGGGGAAATGAACCCAGCAGACTGTGCGTCTCGTGGGTGTCACGCTCCGGAGTTGGTTGGACATCCCTTGTGGTGGGGTCCAAAATGGTTGACTCAAGCCGAATCGGATTGGCCAATGAGTCCACGCGTTACCACGGCGAACGGCGCCTTGACAGTCGGTGTCTGTACGACGCAACCAGAGCCGGAAGAGGAGTTCAGCCTGCTGGAACGGTACAGCTCGCTCGACAAGCTGGTCAATGTGACCGCCTGGATCTGCCGATTTGCGCGGAATTGTCGGAATTCTGAGGCGCAACGAGTGCGGACACAGGTCCTGACACCACGGGAACGGAACCATGCGTTGTTCGCATTGGTACGGAACGTGCAGACGGTGCACTTTAAGTCCGAATTGGACATTCTGAGACGCGGACGCGTCCAACTGAAGGGAGCTGTGGCTCGGCTCAACCCGTTTATTGACCCTCAAGGATTGCTGAGGGTAGGAGGTCGGCTGCGGAATGCCAACCTGCCTTATGCGGCTCGCCACCCGTTGTTACTCCCTAGGAAAGGGAAGTTGGTCGAACTGTTGATACAGGATCGACACATTCGGAATGGGCATATCGGATGCCACGCCTTGATGGCGTTTCTCCAGCGCGTGTTCTGGATTCTATCGGGAAGACGCTTAGTGCGTAGCGTCGTATTTCGGTGCCTGCCTTGTTATCGGGCTAAGGCGGCTACGATGCAGCCCCAGATGGGCGATTTGCCCTCGGATAGGGTTAACGAAATCCGGCCCTTTGCGGGTGTCGGAACGGATTTCGCGGGACCATTCATGGTCAAGTCTTCACAGCTACGGAACGCCAGATTAGTGAAGATATACCTGTGCGTCTTCGTGTGCTTGGCCACGAAGGCAGTCCACTTGGAGGTGGTCAGTGACCTCACTACGGAGGCATTTATCGCATGTCTGGATCGGTTCGTCTCACGAAGGGGCCTCCCGACATTAATCCGTTCGGACAACGGCACAAATTTTGTCGGAGCCAGGCGATATCTGCAGGAGGTCACTCAATTCCTGAACGGTAACCAGGACGCCATCGGTACGGCTTGCTCCCGACGAGGGATTGAATGGGTTTTCAGTCCGCCGGGATGTCCTCATTGGGGAGGAATTTTTGAGGCTGCGGTTAAATCGGCTAAGTCGCACCTGACGAGGATCATCGGTGAGACCTCTCTACGCTTTGAAGAGCTTGCGACGCTGTTCTGTAAAATTGAAATGACACTGAACTCGTGTCCGTTGTGCCCGCTCAGTTCGGATCCAAATGATTTGGAAGCGTGGACTCCGGGTCACTTCCTGATAGGTCAGCCCCTTAACGCCCTGCCAGAATACCCATTCGGTGATGTTAAGTTAAGTCGGTTAACTAGGTGGCAGATGTTGCAGCAGATGGCTCAAGATTTTTGGAAACGGTGGTCCCTTGAGTACTTGCACATCTTGCAGCAGCGCCTTAAGTGGACTGACCGGACGAGCCCCCCTCAAGTCGGTGATTTGGTGCTGATTAAGGATGCGAACCTGCCATCATTGAGATGGAGACGAGGACGGATCGTCAATTTGTACACGGGTCGGGATGGCACGCCTCGATTAGCAGAAGTCAAGGTGGGGGACTCGGTCCTCAAGAGAGCGGTCGCAACACTTTCTCGCCTTCCTATTGATTAGGGACAGGTTCGGGCCTGTCCGGGCGGGTGACTGTTTAATATTTATGCTTCGGAACACACCGGTTTTTTGTTGCGCGGATCGACCGCGAGTAATCGGGACATCACTAAGCGGAAACGGACCGCAGCTGTCACTCGTACCAACGAGAGGAAAAAATTGGAGGTTATCTTTGCTTTTTTTTTTATCGGGAGAACAACATGTCTGCTCGGGCCTCGTGCCATTGATGGTATTTCGGTGTACCAATTACTAAATACAGGCGTCGGGCCTGGTCGGAGTGTTAATCATCTACATCGTCGGGAAATAAGTAGATTCGCGTCAGCGGTCAAGTGATCCCTGTTGATTGGACATCGTCGTATCGGTAGCGCAGACTCCATGGTCACGGCAGGCAGCACGCCGGCGACCGCGTCGGCAGCGACAGTGAGATTCACTCCATATCCTATCCCAAACTGTGCCCCCTTCCCGTATTCCCGTCTCGAATCGAGCTTTCGATTTCCTATCTACGGAGGCAAAGGTCAGTAACAATCATTCAACTCACTTTTCTCTCACGCGCTGGCAAAAGCCCACCCCCCTTCGGATTCCACGCCGTTCGGTAGGCGTGGAAAATTAATCAAAAGCTAATGAGACGGAAAATAATATTTCGTCACATCATAGTTCTTTTTTGGGGACCAAATTCTGAATTAAACTGCAATTACTAAATAAATTTTAGTAAGCAGTTAACACTTTTTCAGCATTTTTTGTAACTGGCAGTAATGCCTGCTCTTCATCATTACACTCCAGTTGATTTGACCACGACAAACCCTTTCAGTCTGAAGTTACATATTTTTTTGCAATTGGTGCATGGTTCACGAAAATTTATAATCAAATGCCTGTAAAAAATATGGGGGCGGGGGAATTTTTCAAACATTTTTTGTCGATAAAATAGGGTTCTCTTTAACCCTATTTAATATGTCCAGTTTATGAAGAATCACACTATATACAAAATTGCATAAGTACAATCGGCAAAGAAGTTCGGTTTGCAGGGCACACAAATGCCACTCTTTGTGTGCGTAACGTTGCGACACGAATCGCTGACTTGAATGTGTGTGCGTTACATTGGTCGTCACAGCACAGTCACAGATATTATAATACTGTCTGAGCATACAATCACTATGTGTCTTCGTTGAATATAAGACTAGTTTTTACCGCTTCCTACAGAGTGGACGATAGCCCAACGGGTTAGATGCCAGACTAATGACTTTGAGGTATTGAGTTCGATCCTCTATCAAGGAGGGAAAAAGCATGGTGATGTTTTTTTTTTAGATACTTTTTTTTAATTATTATTGATCAGACCAAATATTTATTCTAGATTAAGGGCCGGTTTCACCACTGCTGATGAAGCCTATCTGCCAGTTAAACTTAGATTTTTGTATGGCGTTATTTGACAGATAGGCTTTATCAGCATGTGGTGAAACCAGCCTTATTTTTTTCATAATAAAACAAAATTATATTTCGTCCTAATAATAATTTATTACTAGTTTGTTATAATAAACTACACTTAATTTACTTATTTTAGTTTTAGTCAGACAAGGACAGATGTCGCAGTTGATGATATATAAGCTATGAATCAACATGCTAAGCAATTAGAAATTATGTGATAACTTCTAACCTGAAGTAGCAATAACATCATAGACATATAAATCACCTTATCTTATGATAACACAAAGCTTTCACATATTAATGGTTATGTTTTATTTAATATCTTAGTGGAGCTCCTTCTCTTACTATTATTTGTTGTAGTCTACTTCTCATGCCAGTGACCATATTCCAACACATGTCAGTGCCTCGCATTATCTCCCAGGTTGAAGTAACAACTTCATCTAAATTAGACCTAGATCTCACATTCGATGGATCCCAATTGAGCACCATATGTCCCCATAGATTTTCGATGGGGTTTAAATCAGGGCTTTTAGAAGGCCAGTCAATAACTGTCAAGGATTCTTGCTTGTTAAACCATTCTTGCACAATATGGGCGCGATGCACAGCGCAATTGTCATGGACAAAGTATATATGCTCATCCGGATATACAGTTCGTACGGTTGGTAACATGACGTTCTGTAAAATATCCAAGTATCCTTGAGCAGTGTTGCGAGCACTCACTTGCACTAATTCACCGGGGCCCATCGACGACATCCATCCCCAATATCCCAAAGTAATACGGCCACTACACCTGCACGGTAGAATGTTTGCTAAACTATATCGTTCATTATTTCTTCTCCACAGTATTTTACGCCCATCCTTGTCTGATCTAAAAGTCTTTTCATCACTAAAAACAACAACATTATTACACCAATCAAAGTCCAAATATTCACGGGCAAACCGCACTCTGTCTTCACGATGCTCATTAGACATCATAATCTTCTTCGCTGGTCTCCGACATCTTAAACCATCAGCTCGTAAGTGATTGCGAACTGTTTGTAGTGTTACATTATGAAGTGTCGCCGTAGACCGGGTGCTGGCAAACGGATTGCTGTTATGCGCTGCAATGATGTCGCGATGGCGATCAGATGCAGCTGTGTAGGCTACAGGCTGTGGGCCTGGTCGACGACTTTCAACATGTCCAGAATCTGCATACCTATGAACCCACAGTTGCACTGTTCTTCTCTGTAAAATAAGAAAAAAATACAATGAAGTAGTAACACAAGGTATAATTATAATCATAATTTATAAAAAACCTTCAAATTTATTTTTTATATGCATAACTCACCGATATCATTAAACGTCGTGCTATCTCGCTAATTGAAATGTTTTGTTCATACAAAACAATGATTTCCGCCTTTTTAAAAGTGGATAGATGACTTTCCATGATAGATAACAAATCTCAATCACAATTTACAAGGAACGAAATGCAAACAACTAATGCTGAGAGCGCGCAGACGCAAAACAATTTTAAAGAGGGTAGCTGTTACATTTTAAATAAAGAAGGTAGACTATGGCCTTTTTACCGGGCAAGTTTACAACTCTTCGAACTCTAGTTTGGTTAAACAATTGTAATCAATTTATATTCGATGCTATGTGAATTTAATAATACTCGTAGCTTCTAAAAAATAATTTCCTTTGAGGGATCGAACCTTTATCTACATATCGTAATTCTAGCACCTAATCCACTAGGCTATCGACTACTTTGCATAAAGCTGTGAAAACTTGCGTCATAATCAATGAATGTATGGGATCAGAAAAACGCACACAGACGCGACATTAACACGAATACTGTGTTAGTGTGCATTGCTAATCGTAGCTATTGGCAACGTTACGCACACAAAGACTGGTGTTTGTGTGCCCTGCAAACCGATCTTCTTTGTCGTGTGTACCTATCACCACAACAAACAAGTCAAGTTCTAAATATGCTTAGTTCTCAAACCCCCAGGTTGTTTTGAGACTTTTGAACTTATGCCATGTATTAAAATTCAAAACTTATAACGGGAAAATGGCATATGATGCCTTGGGTCGTTGAGAGGAAGAGCGTATTGTAGTTTAAATATCAAACGCGTTATACATTATCAAGAAAACTTAAATCGTTCAATCGGTAATACATATGAAATTTTGCAGTACTTGAAAATTCCCACCTGCAGAAGCTGGACAATGAGAACAGTTTGACTCCAGGATCTCAGCATCAGTATCTTACTTACATGAGGGCTTTGGCTCCTCTGAATTCAGCAATGTTGTGGTTGCTGGAATTCAACATGAACTTCGCCATAATCATAATTTTGGTAACTTAAGGTAAATTTCACGAATCTGCTTTTTCAAAATTTGCCGTTCTCGTCATAACGAATAAAAACGAAACGATAAAATATCAAAACAATACGCTGAATTTAACAATATAACCTACCATCACAAGAGGTCACCCATAGATCACAGACTTTACAGGGAATAGATTAGATTGACGTTTCACATTGTTTTTTTAAGTAGATAAGACGGGCAGGTAAAGGCATTTTTTTATACATCTTATCCTCTCATCTGTGGCAGCCATTTTTGTTGGAAAGGGGGGTATCTGTGGAACCCAAAACGGGTCTCCTCAAAGACGGGGATTTTATATTACCTAATAAATTTAAATAATTAATATCTCAGTAATTTGAAGGTAGTTTTCAAAGCAGACCCTTGTAATATGTAGCTAATGAAGTATATGAAATTATAAAAATTAAATAAAACATGTTTTAATATATTTTAATTTTGCCCTGGCCCCCCATAAAATGTACCCATTCAGCTACTCCCTAAATCATTTCATAAAATAAATTAATAAGGCACATAAATACCCACAATGGATTTTTATTTACTAATTAGCATGATTACAAACATATGAGTACAATAAATTAGACCTTTCCATATATTTTTTTTACAAGAAAAAGATTTTTATTTTTTGATCAAAAAAATGTTATACAGAATGCATAAAATGGGTTCCTTCATATCATCATTATTTTTACAATTCGTATTACTCAGTATTAAAGTTTTATGTTACATCAATTTCAGCATACAATCTACAATGTGATATGAGCAGATGAATGACTTCATTAGTTACAACTCGAGAAATAGGTCAGCAATGTTAGTACTGTTACAGAACACAAAAATCAGCACCTTTTAAAATAAACAATAAACACCAATGCAAAAAGGCAATAAAGTTTCCACACTATACACGATGCACATTATCAGAATAATAATAAAATACAACCACTTCGCTTAGAATATCTCCAAATTATAGGCACTTGAAAATGCAACTAAAAGCCCATACTAACCTATGAGGAAGGAAAGTTTAGTATGGATAGGACTTTTTTTACTTCAGGTGCTACAAATATATTATAATTTGCTAAATATAATCCTAAATTAAAGATACACTTTATAAATGTATTTGGTGATAGGTTACTAGTCTATCGCCCAAGAGCCCTGTCTGTGGAGAGACCCAAAACGGGTCTCTGCGCGTGGTGCTTTCGTAACATGTCTATTTGAAGAGAAATAAACAGATTACACATAAAATGCCATATTATAACGGTAAAATTATAAATTTTTGCTATAATTACATACAAATTAACAGGTTTTTCATTCAAGAAATACCGAATTGAGTAGCGAGATTCCCAGAAGGTTCGGCCACGTGTCACGTTCCGAACACAAAAGATGAAATAAAGTATCAAATGTTCGAAGTTTTATTGTGTATAAACATGAAATATACTTACCTCTGCTATGTTTCACGAATAAAAGCTTCTAAAAACACAATTTACAATTAAAACTTACCGTAATTTAAGTCCCTTGTACTCGTAGAACACTCGAAACTCAAATGGCCGATATCTTTTTTTTTTCTATAACCTTCTATAAAAAAAAGTTATAGAATCATTCGTTTGTTTGCTTAGAGGCGTTTTTCATGAACATGCCACATGTTTTGTAGACATAGAGAATGTGGGCAGCCATTATAGAGACCCAAAACGGGTATCGCCACAGATGAGAGGATGCAGATGTCTTAAATCTCATCATCTATCTTAAAATATATATGATATATATTAATCTGATAAATAGACATTGTACAGAAGATATGGAGAACATACTATGGTAGCGATGGCAGCCACAACTAACACGTTTTTTTTTTTTTTTTTTATCGGAGGCATGTCCTTCGGTCGTCTTCTATTAGGCTCAAAAGCGACTGGACTGGACAGCCCGTTCGATAAGTTGTCTGATAGTCTGTTTCGCAGAGCTTACCGCACAGTCCGGTGTCCGGACCGAACCAAATTCAATCATCTGTTAGTACTATATCACCTGACAGAAATATATAATCCCCTTTTTATACACAGCTTAAGTCTCTCACACAAAATAGGTGCAAATTTAACTAACACAGCTTAAATTAAATAGTCACCTGGTTGGCCGCTTTGCATCTGCACACCCGGTTGCATTCCTGGCTGATGCATCACAGGAGCCGGTTGTCCCGGGGAGAAACCAGGTGCAAACCCTGGTGCATAACCAGGTTGGAAACCCGGTTGAAACCCAGGTTGGAAACCCGGTTGAAACCCAGGTTTGAAACCTGGCTGCATCTGGTGTGGCATCGGCATTGGCTGAGGATGAGGGTAGCCGCCTATCCCACAAATTTTATGTTAGTAATGTTATATGGCTTCAAAGTGCAATGAAAAAAATACAAAACTCCTTGTGATCAGAAGTTTGCAATTCACTCTGACTAACAGACAGTGGCCCTGAGGCACAGCTGACTACTACAAGTTTGGCGGGACACGTCATGCTGTTACAGTCTCTTGCTTGTGGAAGCAAACTGTCAAATTAGTTCCACATAGAAGGTGCTAAAAGTTTGAAGAAAATAAACAAGAGTTAAAGTAATGCAGACTTTCGTCACTATCCAGATATCCATAGAAACTCAACAGTTTATCTACTAGGGCTAGGGCTCACCTCAGAGGGGTTAGTATGTTTGATTCCAAACTAGTCCAAACAAAGCTCTAAATTTTCTGTTTTCGACTTTTCCATCTAGACCCCCTTTGTGAGCATTTACTAAGCTACAGATGAATCTCTTTGTGCTCTACCAAAAAGTTTTGCGTAATTAATATTCCCCATTCAAAGTTTGGCAGATACATCATGCTGTCACTGTCTCTTGCTCGGGCAATTACAGAACCATTATGACATTTATGTAGGACTTTATCCTAAGGGGCCTGCTACACTCTCGATATTTATCTTTAGATTGTAATCCAAGATCACGCTATTTTTCGACTGTGTTGTATAATGTATCGAACAATCATGATACAAACCGTCCGATTTATGAAATCCACAATCTTTTTCAAAGTATCACGCGATAAATATTGAGGGTGTAGTCTTCAAGTGGATATTTATTGTGATCCCCCTCAGTTTTAAGCTTGTCAGCCCTAGGGGAGGATGCTCTGTTCGAGACCCCTTCACCTACAGCTGCAATAACTCTGTCTAATGACTGCCTGTACCTAGGAAATGCAGAAACTGTCAGAGCAAGTTTTTCTCTCATAGTAATTGCCTTTCTCATGACTGTCTTGCTTGCTCAAATACAACAAAATCAACTCCAGTAAATTTTCAAAACAAGCATCAGGCATGATTACGAAACAATTCTTGTAATCATCCATTTTTTCATATTCCTTTTTTTAATAAATTCAAATGTGTAAATTTATTCTGGTTTTGAAACCAATGCTTGGTCCATTTTTTATGCCCACACATCTTTTTAATTTTAATGATAGCTACACAAGCCTTACTTATATTGTCGGTCATTCTTTATTAACATATTCTAATCAGATTAGACCTGCCCGACTGTATTGTACACACATTTACCAAGATCGAAATTTTGTGATGAAATGGTGCGATATTCATTCATTGAAAATCTATATTACTCAATAAATATTGGAATAAATGTCACTATACATATAGAGATTATCGAGCATGTAGCAGGCCCTTAGCCTTGATGACTCAATATACCTGGTGCTGGTTGTGCGTGAGGGTACCCTGACGCTGCAGGATTCATCGGGTAGGTATTTGTTTCAGGAGGAGGGGCATAACCTTCGCTTGGAGGGAAATTGGGCGAGTACGGAGCCTGTTTGTGCGACATTGTTTGAACTGAAACAAAGATGCAAATGTAACTTTCCGCCCCCAACTTGACTCACTAACGAATAAAGAATGAAAGAGTGGTAGCAGTCTCTGTAAAAAACTGATAGCTTCTTAGACACTTCTTTCACTGTGATCAGGGGGCCGATCGCGATATTTTGTAAAATCAACAAGTTTCGGTTTTGGTTAAGTTCTAACTGTAATTCAGTTTTGGTTTGGTTCAATGAAATTCGGTTGTAGAAAACGCCGAAAAGTAGCGGCACTGCTTTTGACGAAGCTTATGAAATGAAATTAGAGCTACTCACCGAATACTAGGCACTAAAATAGATAAAGCTCAATATAAATAAATAGGCATCCGACTATCATAGACTATCACATTCTACTCCCGCAGATGAACAAATTGTACATACTTATAGATTCTGAATATTTCTGAAGTATTTATTTGTGCTGCTTTTTTTTCCTCGCCCGCCCTCCGCGCGCGTTGCATTCAGTCAGCACAGCAGCAGTGTGACAATCTTGAAATTGGGAATCCTGCCATGCTGAAAAAATCGCGACTTTTTGAATAGTAAAATCTAAACGTATGGTTTTGATTACAAAAATACTAAAGAACCGACTTAAAAAAGGTGGAGGTTCTCAATTCACCTTTTGTTTCTTTTTGTATGTTTGTTACGCGATTGTTCCGTCAATTATGAACGGATTAGGATGTTTTTTGTTTTTTTGATCGGGACGTAGTCTCCTATAAATTTTATTAAAATTTATTCAGCGTTGTTTGAAAAAATCAACAAAATCAAATAAAAAATTGATTGTCAGTAAAGACGGTTTACGGACAATAATTTTACATGATTGATAACGTCATAAGAAACGCTTAGGCCGATCGTGCCTCTTCACCGAGCGCGGAACAAGCGATAGAGAGGCACGATCGTTTATTATTATGACGTTATCAATGATGTAAAATTATTGTCCGTGAACCGACTTTACAGACAACCAATTTTTTTTTAATTTTTAGCTTGGGAAATCAATTTCCCTGAAAGAATTCCCTATTTGAGTGCCAAACTCAAACTACTTAATTGAAAAGTGAAGTGAAAAATAGAAACTTGAAAATTTTAATTCTTCTAACGTGAAAAATAAAAACAAGGATTCAGTACGATGTCGTTAAAGTCTGTCCGTCTAGTTTACAAAAATTGAGAAGAAATATTTTTATTATCCAAAGTGAATGGTTTCGAAGAATTCCGAAATAAAAGTAATTAAATATTCTGCAATGTTTTACTAAAAAGAATAAAGATTATTATGAACATAATGTTCATTATGTTACGTTAGGTACGTATAGTTCATAATTGATGAATTGTAAACACAACAAGTAATAACAATTTACAAAGATGAGTCCCAGTCCCAGACCACAGGTAAAGTGGATGTTGCCATTTAAAATTTTAGTAATGTTTTCCCTTAAATTTTAATATCTTGGATTACTGCCAAAAACTGACAGTTTCAAAAAATGTCACCGTAATCTGCCAGAGGTTAAATTACTGGACTAAAACTGCCAATAACGCAGGAAGCTGCCAAATATGGTCACACTGGTTGGCAGACAAGCAACCCCAAGCAACCCGTGCAACGGTGACGTATCCTTTCCCTATATATTCTGTGACAGTGACTTTTTATTTTTTTATTTTAGTGGACCACAGAACACAATGACGAGTTTTAGTGACAGAAAGTTTTTTTTTGAGCACGAGTCATTAATTGCAATTTCCTGTTATAGTTTTTAAAAAGAATATCTTGCTCTGAATATGGCGTTTGTGTGATAAGTCAAGTAGCGAATCAAGCTTGTATTACATACAGCAGGCATAAAGATGATAAACCGTAAACCACTTGAACAAAAAAATAACCGAAACAACCAATCAAAACTGCGCATTGTGCCATCCTCAACCTGCTGTGCGGCTGCCAAATCCAATAGGGAGCGAGCAAGCAAGTAGTGAGTCAGAACAGAAATAGTCAGAATCAGTCACTCGGCCAGTTGAATAGATGTTTTCTTCCGCGTTGTATCGCCTTGGATTAATGTGCGAAGCACCGCGATGCAGCTGAAGTTGTTTTCCTCTCAGTGAAGTTAAAATGGCGTCTCTGTTTATCAATTAACTGTAGCGCTATGTGCTAACGTTCGTTCTGCAGTGCTATTTCAATCAAGTGAGCTACACAACGATATCAGCAATGTCGTTTTTATAACATACAGTGTGAATATCTCGGAAGGTTGTCCAGGTGATTTCCATGCGCTGGCAGTGATTTATAAAACGTAATAATGCGCGAATTTAAAGTAGTCGTGCTAGGGTCGGGTGGGGTCGGCAAGAGTGCTCTCACAGTGCAGTTTGTGTCGGGTTGTTTTATGGAAAAATATGACCCTACAATAGAGGATTTCTATAGAAAAGAGATAGAAGTGGACAGTTCGCCATGTGTTTTAGAGATTTTGGACACAGCCGGTACGGAACAGTTCGCGTCAATGCGGGACCTGTACATAAAAAACGGGCAAGGATTCGTGGTGGTCTACTCGCTGACGAACCACCAAACGTTTCAGGACATCAAGCCCATGAAGGAGCTGATCACGCGCGTGAAGGGATCCGAGCGAGTGCCCATACTGCTGGTGGGCAACAAGTCAGATCTGGAGCATCAGCGCGAGGTGACGCCCACGGAGGGCGAGGCGCTCGCACACATGTGGGCTTGTCCCATTGTGGAGGCCTCGGCCAAGTCACGCACCAACGTCAATGAAATGTTCGCCGAGATAGTGCGCCAAATGAACGTTAGTCCTGTTAAAGTTAAGCCTCCTATTTGTTGTTGTACAGTGCTTTAATAGTTAGAGTGTAATGTGGCATTTATTTCTCGTAAGACTGCATTGGCGAGGCGGGTGAGTGGTCCACTCCCGCGGCCTCGCCCCGACGGCGCGGGCTGCCAGGGGGTATGCCGGCCGCCAGGGGAGCCCCCGCTCCCCTACTGCCAGGGGGAAGGTAGACCCATCTGGTAGGGGAGGAGCACCCAGCTGGCAGGGGCAGACCCGCCGGCGGCCTAAAACAACCCCAGGCGGCCGGTAAGCACGTCATATCACATTGTTAATATCTTTGATACATACCATTGTCCAATTGAGGTGCTTTATCTTATATTTTCATACTTTAGTACCTACTGGTAGATACTCCTGCAATAATAATGTAAAAAGAACAAAATATCCTCTTAAATGATTGAATACTTACCTCATTTTGAAAGCTAGAGTTTATCAAAAGCAGGGATGCATGTGCAGATTAGTGTCAGGATTGTAAAAACAAAACAAAAAAAAATGTAAATTAAATAGGTACCTAATGTTAGTCAACTTTGTATATAATTTCATAATTACGAAAAAGATGGGCTGGTTAGAAAGACAAAAAAGTTTAGACAATGTAGAACCATCCACACATGCAATAAAACTTATTATGATTGTGTTGTATGGGTTGTGATGGTAATGTAAACCCCAGAGAGTCCATTCCCACCAAGACCAATCGATGGTTATGCAGTTCCAAAAGGCCTCTCAACTGAACCAACTTATTGCTAATATTTTTAGAGCTATTTGAACACACAAAGATTGCAGGGAATGTAGGGACAGCCTCAATAAAAATTGATGTATTGCTGCCCATATTGAGATTGGTGAGAATGGACTACTTATAAGTCATTTGCAGATTGACTTTTATTATGTAAATTATGTTTATAAGAGAAATCAGTAATCAAAGAAATACAGTAAGAATGTCGATTGTGTGATTGTGTTTTAAAAGTCTACCAGGATTTGTGATAATACATATAACAAAGTATCTATAAATAAAAGTTTTAAGTGGGAGATTAAAATATGCAGTTTTATTATAAGATGTCAAACGAAACATGGTTTGACATATCTTGAAACAAATAATGTAGTCTACTCTAGCATAGCAACTTCATGGATCTGAAATCATCAAGCTCATGGGATCTACATGTTACAAGTACAAACACTTTTGACACAAAACAAATAAAAATACAAAGAACTGAACTGAGTCACATCCCTTCTACCTTTGTATTTATTATTTCTGAGACTCAATCCCTTCTGATTACTGCTCATTAACATACTCATATTTAGCGGTTTTCCTTAAGCTATCATTAGATATGTTTGAATATAACACATTCACTTGGAAACCTGGTATATGGTAGTAAATGCTTCCAAGTCATTGGACCGCAATAAGCTCATGGGCATCCAAAGTTACTAGAAGTTTTTATGTTGGGTGTAAGAATGATTTATGGTCACTCTATCTGGTATGTTTTAAAATTTGGTTTCAGATTTCAATCTGAAACATCTCAAATGAAAGTATTACTTTTGCATGATTATTAGCAGCTCTAAAAATGCTGTTCTGTCAGTTATTATTCAAGTGTGTATAGAGAAACGGGTTACATGTATAGTCCACCTTAGGATTGATGGCCAGAGGGGAAAGAATTAATCGCGGGGGAGAGGGGGTGACGTCCTGCACACCCACAAAGGCCTTGTCACAGTGTTGTGCAAGTCTCTTTTAACTAATATGATCTTGCTATTGTTGAAGCTTGCACTGTTACTTGTGTATTTAAAATGGCATCAATTTCAAAATCGCGACCCGTCCTAACTACCCTCGGTTTTTGAGAGGTTAAATGACATAGGAATAGAAAATGATGGAAGATTGTATATTAGAAGACGAACAAAGATTCATTTAGTGGTTCCTGCTAAAGGTACTTTTAATTTTTATAAAAATAAAAAGGAGATAATATTGAACTTTCCTTTTGTCATGTACCTTTCTGGTAACTATCGAAATCGACTGCCTTACTGAAAATGGCCATTAAACTTGACATTGACAGTATGTACCATAGACATATAATAAGATACTACATTTGTATGTACTGCAATAGTACATTACTGCAAAGACCAGTAAGTAGGCCAGGATGGTATTTATGGTCGAAGCGTGTATAGTGCTTTTCTCAAAAATAAAACCATTTATGTTTATTGTGAACATTTTATTTGATTCTTCTTTTTCTTTTGTTAGTATCGAATTCCTGATTCCTAATTACTATCAAAATAGTAAAAAATACGAATGAATTGAGTTTTCCGCGATTTTACATCATGCAATATGAGTGCAATTCGGACATGTCAACCTCTATGGTACCTCCTTTTTATTAAAGGCCCTCAACTGCCAATAACCTCCTTAGCTTATCTTTGAAAAAAAAATGTTCTATATTTAAATATTATGTTATGATATATAATGGGATTTCATACTTACTTACTGGTAACTTTTATAGTTCTATATTTAAATATTATGATATGTAATAGGATTTCATTCTTACATACTTACTTGACACTTTTGCGTTTTCCTGGACACTTCTAAAAATTATCCAGGATGAGTCACTTTCGGATACTATCTTCACAGATGTGATCGGAACATTTCATACTATTTTTGAGAAAACTAACAGAAGATACAGTAAAGAGTAACCACAATAGGCGTAAATTTGGAATTATTACATGTTCAAAAAGCTGTGCTATGCCTCGATGATTGTGCGCTACCTACTGTGTTGGTTAGATACAGTTATTGGCCCAGATATCGCGTTAAATCGCCCGGACATTGGAGGCAAGTGGTGTTGTAATACCAGATGTTTACTTCCTTGTGCGTTGGTTACACTAACTGCAGTCAGTCACTTGTAAATGGCGTAACTAGTTTCCTCGCTACTGGCTAAACTATGCTATCAAGGACACAGATTCTGAATTTAGCATTGGGTAGGTAGTACATTTCTCGCAGACATTAGCTTAACTAAGGCTCAAGGAAAATTATCTGCCTAACTACTTATTTTTTTTTAATGGTTTCATCTATTAGGTACTCGCAGTTTATGAGAAGCTTAGAACCACAATTAACGGCATGAAATTAGTTAGGACGATATGTAAGCTTGTTTGTGTTTTATTATTACTATTTGAGACCTCGTTTCTTCAGAGGTTCGTGCTTATATCGGTTTGATAAAGATTACCTAACTCTGCCGGCGAATTTTGTAAATGTCCAAAGTACCTACTCTAATAAGGTTTTTCCTATTCAATGCGTGTAATTCCCTTACCTAACTTGATTTTAACATTTTTACTGTAGGTATCTGTGAGCTCCGCAAGTCTATTTTGACAACGATTCCCGAACATAAATCCTTTGTTAATGTTGCTCGACTGCCGCTAAAGAAGGATAATGTTCTGCGGTATCTGTTTAGGATATTTTATATATCTAACTAAGTAAATTTCCTTGACGCAGAGGTACCCAGGAGAATACTTACTAAAATATCTTTAAAAATTTGCAGATGCATTCAGAATTAACTGTGTTGTTCGTTGTTTTGTAGGTGAGCACCTCTCTGCCCTGTCCCTATTGATTACACAAAGGGAAATTCAGTTTACCCTCGTCGGTCCGTCACACGCCTGAATTTTCAATGCAAATCAATGCAATGTTCGTGTCGTTGTATTGTTTATAGCTTCCTTAACACCCAGCTCAACACAATCATCATGTGATGTAGGATTCAATATTATAATTCCAGACTTCTTAGGCAGGTTACTACCCCACATATATAGGTAAATGCCAATTCACTTTTAAATGATTCTGTTTAATTTGAGAATGCGGGCGAAATTTCGTTTTGGTAACTCGCATCGTAGATCAAATTCTACATTCAAAACTATATTTCCAAATTCAGAAACATATGGTCGAAAACGGGGTGCAGTTATTCCACTGCAGGTAAAGGGACTCCGGTTCAATGTCTATTGTCCCTTGGACTCAGTGCATTGAATGAACGTGTTTTAGTCGCTACTTTGCATGTTGCTGTGTCTTCGCATTCGTCTGTGGTCGTAAGACTGCTAATGCTAACTTTATCACTAGATTTTGAACGCCCAACAAATAATCATATAAATAAATAAATGTAGCCCATTAATGTCCCAACCGAGGGGCACATGCCTTTACCCGGATGCGAGTAAGATTAAGCCGTACACCACCACGCTGGCTCAGTGCGGGTTGATGAAGGGGTTTTACGACCACTACCACGTAGCGATAGTAGCCGGGACCTACAGCTTAACGACTCATCCGAAACACTGAACATCTGATCCAATTGGTACATGGTCAGGATTCGAACCTGCATCTCCTCTGAGAGAAGTAAGCGTAAAACCCATTACCTCTTTCTCTAATCATATCGCACAAAAATTGATCTGATTTATTTCGATGTCACTTGTCTTGACAAAAGCCATTGCGTTCGTCAGTTTCTATCTGAATTCTATTTGGGATTGTTCCAATCGTCCGGTTTGAGACGATGGGTATTGTCAAATGGCCATCTTTGAACTGCCTTTTAAAGGAGGCACTTCCCAAATCCCGAAAATTATATATTATGAAGACATCCTTTTCCTTAAATATTGTAGTTTGAAAACATTATATGCCTATGGGAACTATACGCAAAAAAATACAAATTATGTTTTTCAACTAAAACTTGCTATTTGTTGGGATTTCTAAGAATATTGGTATGGTTCTTGCGTCTATAACTAGGTATTCAATAAATATCCTAAAAATTATAGTCTGAAATTAAGAAATAATCTGTGGTTTTTGAAAAATAAAAAACTATTTTTGCACTGGGGCTCAATCCTCTTATGGGAAACGCATAGCGATAGCATATCGATTGCTCCGTCAGCCTCTAAACAAAATAGGCGCCGCGCCGCCAACAAGCATATGGACTAAGACTAGGTTGGGTTTCCCGCGACGATTAAATTTTATTTAATCGTATTCGATGTCATCAGATAAAGCCTTCTTGAATCATAGTGATTTCAACCGCACTAGTCATGGGTAGAATCCGGCTACCCACGTCATAACGACAAAGTCTCGACACAAGGTCATCGGCATGATGACGGTGTGTATGTGTTGATGTAATGCTGACGACTTCGCTTTATTTTTGTCTATTCTTCAGTATTTTTCAACTATCTTATACTTCAACTATCTTATTCAGAAAACCAGATCCTGATTTCGGAAATACGTAATAATTTCTTTGTTCTTTTATTGGCACTAGCGACGACTATCTGTATGATTAATATTTCTAAGTCGTGGAGAAAAGTTTCTAACGATAATCTCAGGACATGAGCTAAGACCTACATATCAATAGCATGGAAGGGCTATCAACTTCATGTAACTATGTTTTTCGTATTTTTAAAGAGATGTGTGTGTGAAATTGATGACTTGGGTTGACTCCAATTAATTACTACTTCTGTCAGTTTCGAATGCCACACGAGTCGGGCATATTGAATGTAAGAGAGATAGCTAGGCGTTTACCTTTCCGTCCTACATTTGGCAATAAACCAATCTCATTTGTTGTTGCTGCTTGTGCCAGTTTTGATCGGGCTGTCAAGGGCAGAATTCTTATTTTCGATTCAAGCTACACGTGATTGATCATACGTATATTCAGATTCAATATTTAAAACAAAACTTAAGTCCAGCTACAAATTCCGATGTTATTACACCAGCGCATTACTCATTTGCGTTAGTGGACTTTAATAACCTTATTATACTGGTTAATTGCGACCACTGACTGGTCACACCGAAGTTAGTGCGTTCTCAATAATATCATTCCCACATCTGGATGCGAAGAGTATTTGCACATTACAGTACTCTTTGTAAGCACCGAATGAGCAAAGTTCTCCTCAGAATAGACGCATTGATGGGCATCTCCCGCACTCTTGCCGCGTGCTTCTGCGCATGGGGCATCTAAAAATAATTCCTTCTAACATGCACAATGATCGCTGCTACATTATCGGAGTGAATAATTCAGAACTAATAGCCTGTATGGAGCACTTCTGTAAACAGCCCTCGTAAACCGTAATGAGTTTGCTCCACCAATTTAGAAAAAGTTTTTATGTCAGTTCAACTAAATGCGCCTTGACTCGAACTCCTAAACTGTTTGACTGAAGTAGGTATTCATACTTTATTCAGAAACGTTTAACTCCTTTCAACCCCAGCCCTTTGCGGCTTTTAGAAATTTGAAATACGCGTCGTAATTATAGGTGCAATCAAATAACAAGAATCTCTATACGTGTATCCAAGTTGGCAACAATAGTAATGGTTCCCTTGTTTGCGGAGTAAGTACGTCGACATTATTGCTCGGGGGGCTTCGTTCTCATGCATTCCCGCTCGAGTATTCTCACAAAATGGAAACAATCGATGCGGGTGCAGTGGCATTATTAAATTGAAAGCTCCCAACTTATATTATCTAATGAATATGATTGACTATAGTAATTCGAAGGCACCTGATTTTAAAATACTGAGTTGCAGGGCGTCTTTTCTTCTGGACATTGTTATAAAAGAGGACTTGAACAATAATGACCAGCCCGTAACAAACATCACAATTTGCGAATTATTTATAAATTAAATAATACAGCTTCTAATTTTGACGCAGCGGCGCGGTGTTATCAGTGGTTTGGCATGATTGTGTAAGTCGTTAAGTTGTTGTTGTAGTAGCCGTCGTAGTAGGTAGTTCCTTTACTGCCTTGACTATACTTTAAATGGTCTGAGCCGTGTTTGAGGTGCACTTTGCCAGACATTGAGGCGCTGCTACCATTTGGAGTATCTGTTTTTGGTTAATATAGCATCGACGTTCTATATTTCTAGTTTAAACGAAATCATTTGTTTGTACTGAGCAGTCGCTATGCTATGACGAAACTTCTCTGTTACATATTGAGACGAGAGAATCGAGATAGAATAAAGGTTGTCTAGGTGCTGTCGTCGCGCCCCGGCGCGGCTTGACTTGCTCAGCTCTACCTACCTACCTGCCTTGCGTAAGCCACCTTGACTTGCATTGCTTGCACCCAACATGGTAAGATTGCTCAGACAGACATTCCGTGCCATATACACTGCAAATGATGCTTCTTGACGCATAACAGGAGTTATTAACGTTTCAGTTAAGGCGTTGTTAAGACTTAATGTACACGAAAAATTTTATTCATAGATCTTCCGTATTAAGAAGTATGGGATATTTACGCCTACGTGTTATCCACATAAATGAGAGGAATGACTTGAACATGCGGTGTCTGTCTGAGTGTAACTAAATACCCTATTCAATGAAGGACATTGTGCTCTTTTGATTATTCCTGGGATGGTGTCTTTTGCCATAATGGACACCATTTTTCTTCGCCGTCGCTGGTGTTTTTGTTAAAGGAACTCTACGTCTCTTACTTTAAGGAAGGTACTAGAGCCATTGGAATTTTGTAGCAGTTTCATAAATTAGGGTTCTTACTGTGTGAGAATAAGGGACAGTTTTGTGCATTTGGTGTCTCAGCCTGGGTGGGTTGGGTAACACGTGCTGCGCTTCCGAGCGGCCGAGTTTGAGAGAACGACGAGATGAAAAGGCGTGCATTGTGTACCGTGCGTGGCCCTTGCTGCTGGCGTGAAACATTATCACGTGTTGAACAGGTTTTCATGTGATACCATATACATAACCATTTACAATGAACTTCCGTTTTAAATGGTACATTTCTGTAAAATCGTCATATATTCGAAGAATGTCTATCAGATATTTCAGTAGCAATGGTGCATTTTTGAAAAATATTAGCGCAATCACATCTAATACATTAACATTTCAGTTCAACCTTACCCAGCCTAATATGAAGCCATACTAAAGTTAGCAGTTCCACAAAGCCGTTGAACAATCCGAGGATTATTTCTTTGGCTGCTTGGTAGATGCCGATGCGTGCATACTTTGATGGACTCGCATATACATTAACATTAATCGGTATGCGGCTTCCGGCTGAGGCCGACTTACTTGACCGTATTCAGTTGTAAGCTGGACCTTTCCTGGTGTCTTTGATAAACTTGTCTCTTTTATTTTGAAGAGGCAGAGCCGAGCTTTCGTTGAAGACGCTAGGAGATTAGCAAGGGTGGCTCCGGTCTTTGACCCTTTCCTTCAACCTACTTTACGCTGTACTTTACGAAGTTTCCGAAAACTGCCCAAGGGGAGTGTCGCCGGTTCAACATCTATGTCAATTTTCCTTCAAGAACAGAAATCTGTTGAAACTTGGCTTAACTTCGTTCCAAAATGAAACACTTATAATTTACGTGACAGATGTTCTCTAGAATGAGATATTTATTTATTAACTGAAGCTTACTCATCAGACAGATAGCGTTGGCCTATGCTATGATTTAGATCAGCTATTGTATAAATGAGCTTCTTAAAGTGCTTTGTCATTTGTAGGATTGGTCTATTGAGTGAGCTACGTCTGTCTTGAAGTTTTTGAGTGACTCAGTGTTGGATAATAATTTTATGCTTTGTGGTGGTTTTGAAATGCACTAATTATATAGGTATATTAATTTAAGATCTGACCATAAGGAATTTATTGTACACATGAGTTAGGTATTCACTATTCGTGATCGTGAAACATTCAAAACTGTTATCGGATGATGTTACATAATAATGGCCTAGATGTAAAAATGTAAAAGCTGGTTCATGAAAATACATTCACATCAAAAGTACTCATCAGAAGTGAAACCATACCGAATCGTCTATCACGAAAGCAGTCGCTCTGTACGTGTCTGATTACTCGAGTTTTTGCGTGCGTACTGGTACAATATATTATTTGTAACACGCAAGGCCTGGAGTATAGATGTAGCTACCTTCGAGGAACTAGTTATTATTGATGTTCTAATCGTGTCAAGTGAACTGCTGGTAGAGCGACTTTATTAATGTAATTAGTAATTACCTGTGTAACAGATTGCACACGAATCACAACGCACTCGGCTCAATCTTAACATTTTCGCGACAAGACGCCATTGTTATTTTAAGACAATTGACTTGAGTCACTATTATCCACATTTGATTAGTTTTCTAAAAGTATATGATGGGATTAATTTTGAATTAATGATGACTTCTAATGAGTAAATATTTGGTTTTGATAACAGTAAGACCTCTTGGTTCTCTACGCTTACGAAAGGGTTGCTGCCAAGGTGCCAAAAGGTCAAAGGATAAGCAGTTATTCCCTAGAAAATCGGGCCGTAGATTTACCTATAGGAGACATTGCTTTACTACCGTTAATTTAAAAATGACAGCCCATGTCACAGTTTTCCTGTAGTGTCAAGTACATGTTAGGTAAGTGCCTGACTTCCCTAATCAGAAAATGATGGACTTTGTAATAAGGGGACAAAGTGGAAGCTTCCAGTAATCCATATTCCAATACTTGCAGAATTTTCCAACTTTGGGGTTTTGTTAGCAAAGTAATAAGGGAAAGTGAAGATATTGCTCGGCTCATTAATAAAACATGCAACAACGGTACACGTGGCCAGGCGCCAGGCTATGTCGGGGAGGGAAACGGGGATGTCTGATACGGATTGCGTCTTGGGAATTAGGCTAAATTGTGTTACATTACATAGCCCTAGCCCATAAAATATTACATTGCTCAATTTAACTCAATTTATTCCTGCAGTCCCTTATGTGTACAAGCAGGTAAACCACAAACAACATTTTAATTACAACGAAATTGTCATAAAATTACGTACAGCTAATGCCAGATAAAAGTGCAACACGGTTCTTTGACCTTCTCAGAAAATATATGTACGATTTGACGTTTGCCGTCGTGACTTTGCGTCAAATCGCATACATTTTCTTAGCGGGTCAAAGTACTTTTCACGCCCACTGTTCGGGATTGTTATGAAAGATGGTCCGTAATGGGGCCCCTAAACAATAAATTGTTAAATTGTTAAACAGGACAACAATAACATTTCTGACCTGTTCAAAGGACAGAGAAATATTTTTTGGCTTGTTTTGTTATGGTTATGTCAGCTGTCAACAGAGCCCTTCATGCCGCACATGTCATGCCGCTTCATGGCGGTAAAAGCGTGCCTCATGCCGTCGTGTCAGCAAAATCGTGATTGACGTGTGCTGTCAATAGCGGAAGATGGAGGACTCCTCTATCGCCAGGCGGAGTTCAAACTTAATTTAACAAAAAAAAACTTTATTATTATATCGTCGCAGTAGTCGTGAAAAGCACTTTGTACTATCTCGGCCAAAGAGCCAAAGATGGACTCGTCTCTCAAACACAACACCCTCGTGCATCTATTGCTCACTTTCCAGCCTCTACAATAACGTACTATGTAGTTGCACGTTTATCTAGAAGTGAGCGTAACTAAGAAGGTGAGCATAACTCTTAAAAGAAAAAAATAATGTTTTAGGGTTCCGTACCCGAAAGGTGCTAAACTAAGCCTCCGCTTTCCCTCTGTCTGTCTGTCCGTCTCAGCGGGCTGTAGGTACCACATGAACCGTAATAGGTGGGAGTCTAAATTTTGACAGAATATGTATTTCTATTCTGTGCCCCCATAAACAAGAGACGTGTTTTAACACCCCCCGGGATATAACAAATCATATCATGATTCAAATATGATCGTAGATTTCGCAGCTTGTCACTTGGTTGTGGTGGCGCAATGTGTTATTTGACAAGGTACTCCAATAAATCTAGAAACGTGTCTCAAGCAACCTTTTGATTTCAACAAAAACGTTTGACAATATTAGAATTTTAAATCTCCAGCAGTTATATTTTATAAACTCAATTTTGTGTTAAAAAGACAGCAGTTGACTATGACGTCACATGCTAGTATTTCATAGAACTCGTGAACAAAATAAGCGTTTTGACAGTTCCTAAAAAGTATCTATTTTGACTAGCAGTCAAAAACCGTATTGGTTTGATATCGGTTACGTAATTTTTAAGGTCTGGGTTGCGTTCTAACATAATATTATTTTGTTCTTAGGGTCCGCACCCGAAGGGTGCCAAACATGGGTACGGGTATTCTTAGCTCCGGATTACTGACTTGGCGCAATTCGGCATAAAAGGCATGTGCTGTGTAAGTTGCGAACTGATATGGCGCATGTACGAAAAAGAGAACTACAAACTTCCGCTGTTTTAGTATTTGGTGGCTTGCCAACTCGATTCCTCCCTATACCTATCTCTGTTTCTAAGTTCAATGTCGTGGGTATGCGGAGTTACAAAATTAACTATTGGTATTGGCAACAAAACACTGCATTTTAACACAATAGGAATTAAGGATTTTTTAATGAAATTGATATCAAACTGAAATAATATGTGTCTTCGTAGGTATATATATATATATATGGCAAGAAACACTACCTAACAGTATCTATGGCAAGAGACAGTAACTGGTTATACTGAGATGGTAAGTTATATTGTAGCATTACAGTTGTTGCCTGTACTTGTGTTACTTGTCAAACTACAAGTAGTGATTTCTATTAGGCGAGCACCGAGCACCATACACAAAGGTCACTGGGAAATAGCACACCATTTTTTACAGCTCAATCCGACCGAACGTACCGAGCGAAAGGTATCATCTCATCGTGCTGCAGACTGCAGAGTGAAACCTCGCTTCTCACACACGGATGAGCGGATACGCGTAAAAAATCACTGTTGCACTATTAAACACAAGCTGATTTAATTGCAGAAGTATGCGGTGTCTCACGAACATCGATTCTGAATCGCAGATTGCTGTGGGAGGAGGAGGGTTTAGTCCCGCTCGGTTGGTGGGCAGGCAGCACGGATGACTGCCCCCCTTTGTTCCTAATCAAGGAGACGAGTTAGCTGGTTAGATGGAAAACGCATGGCTATAGCGATTGTTACCCAGGGCGAAAAATGCTGTATTTGTCTTGTCGGGGAGTCCCTATTTTGTTTGGAGTCTGACCGCCAAATACGGCATTTTTCGCCCTTCGGAGCAATCAATACGCTAATAGCTATGCGTTTCCCATAATATAATTCAACCTTTCCACAGAAATATTGAGACATGGATTAATAGAGTTGTTGCCGCTTGAGTAGAGCCTGCAACCTAGCTAAGTTTAGGTTAGAAAGGACCTAGCTCTGTGGGTTTATCTCGAGGTAGGCAAAATTAAGATTTTCATGGGAGCCCACACATCATTATAATGCCTACTTGTAGTTGAAACTTGCAGCTGTCTGTGTCTCTTTGTCAGAATGAAATGGAGAGAAAATGAAAACATAGTCCTGCCAAGACTTAGCGAGTAAAGTCTTAAGGTATACCTACTTATGCTGGTCTCTATCATACTCGTATAGCTTGTCCAAACTGAAATGACGCGCCCTACTACTACTTTGGCGATTTCCTTATGTGCGCGAATGGGTCGCGTCATTTCAGTTTGGACAAGCTATAGAATCATATCATAGTCGGATCACTCCCGAAGCGTGGGCTCTGTATAATTGGGGATAAGCAGATGCAGGACGGACAGATTTTAATAAAGGGACTAATTTAGCTGAACAGGTTTGCAGCTACGCCCTGGGCTCGATAGAAAGTGAGCGTGGGAGCTGGGCTGCGCCGGCGCTGGTGGAGATGACGTCACTACCCCCTCGCCCCTGGTCCGCCCCGCGGGCCCTCTGCCGACCGGTTTGGAGCGACAGTGATATAACCTTGATTAATATCACACCGTCATACGTGTTCCTATACCTACCTACTGTAAAAGAGATAAAGAATAGACAATTGTGCGTAAGTACGAAATTTCTGGGTAAAGGTAATCGAGTATTACCACAGATATAACATGCGTACGTGGCTGCCTGTATGAAGCTCAAGCAGACTGAACCAAAGACGGGCAATCAGCGCGGCAGCGGCACAAAACTATGTAGGGTGGTTGCGGATATCTGCAGCCACCTAACGCAATTGTCAACTTTAGATAATCGTAATGTCGTAATTATAACATCAAAGTATTTGGTGTATTTTTTTATTTATATTTCTTTATTTATTTATCGATACTTCGTTTATTCAAGAATCTAGTTGTATTTTTTATACAATTTTGACCCTACAACAATTTTAAAAATAATAAAATGTCTAAAAAGTCCGAATGTCGCTAATTCCGGCCACTCTGCTTCTAATTGTGTTGCTGACGGCGGCCCCCGCTAGGGTCATCCATCACATCAGACTAAACAGTTTATTCTTTTCTTAATGTTAGTTTGACAGGTTGTTAGCCAAAAATCGGTTTTTTATTATATATATTTGTTAATTATATCCCTTCATATTATTATTCCTACCATAGAGGTAGGTATAAAACTACATATTTTTTTGTCATGATATTGTGCAAAAGTGTTTTATTTTTAAGCGTTACAAGTCCATATATCCTATAACGATGGTTTTTGGGTAGGGTGTTTCATAGTATGTAACAATGGTTAGTTGTTTACCCATGCTAGCACCTTTCAACATATGTTTTTCGCTCATAACTCGAAAACCATTAAAAATATCATCACTGATTTCATATTGGTCAAATTATGCCATATACATCTTTACTATGACTACTTCTATAGCATGAATACTTAAGTATTTTAAGAGAACTATGGGTCAAACACAACTATATTCCTACTGCACGTTTCAGAACACAGTCCAGGTCCAAAATAGTTTCGGGCCATACCCGTTCAGGGCTTTGAATACCAACTTGATCTTGAATTATAGGCTCCTGATGTTCCAGGTATGTTTGAACCTTGCCTTGACTAGCGTTAATTACGATTTTCTGATTGAGCTTAGTTTATGTGATTCGTGCAGACAGAAAAACTATTTTCTGTAAGTAAGATGAGCAATGAAAAAGTTCCACCCACAAAATGCAGACAAACACCTTAATATCCCCTAAGACATAGAACCTTTTGTTTTGAACACAATATTCACGTCTTTAATTGGTAATATTCTGATGCGCTGTTAAATGTACTTCAATATTGCAGACGGCGTCATTAAGCTAGTCTTTCCCGTTTAGGAGTAATTTGCTGCTATGTCACTGGAACTTTTTCATTGCTCGTCAGTGTAATAGATGACGAAGCCTGCGATGACCCCACACAATTATACCGGTACCTATGTGAATTCAATCAAGGAAATAGGCATCTATACAAACAGGTACAGTCATCATTATAGAATTAGTTAACGACATAACAGGCATGGGTTCGCGTTGTATTATCGTATTAGGTCGGTATAGTGTTAACAAGCAGGAAGAGCAGCAATTTGAATCATAATTTCGAGCAATTTGAGAGATGGTTGCGATGGACCGATCAAGCCGGATTTCAGTTCAAGCACGGGTTTACCACGCTTTACTTTAACGACTAAGAAAACATCTTCAATTATTGAGCTTATTACTAGCTATAGATACGTTAGCTGGCTCCTCTTGGCGTGCAACTCTGTCTAAGCCCTGTTGGAAATACAGTGAGTATTTGTATGTTATGATTGTACGGAAACATCTGTATAACAGTGAGTATAACATTATAGTATATGTGATATGATAACAGTTACTTTCTATAAATATTAGATACTTTAATCATTCTTACCATATGCATATTTGCAGAGCACTGAAGTGTTGATGATGAACTTGCAATATTTCGATGTACAACTTTGAGGATTGCAGTCTATAGCAAGTGTAGTATACTCGTAATTTAATGACAGTGCTGCAGCGACAGAGTGACTAGCAGTTTCTGAAAACATGTAAAAGTCACAAGGATTTGAAAGTTGGAGTTGGCATGTAACATCGGTGGGAGAGATACCTACAGCCAGTAAAGATGCAAAAGTGTTAGTAACAATCACAACATGTGAACTGTAAAGGCGTCTTATTTTGTATTCTATTCATGTGTAACTCAGGATCTCATTTTATTGATTTGAGGTTACTTTCGATGTCTTGACCGCATCACTTAATTTGTTTCTTCATGCTACTTCTCACTACTGCCCGGCTGCAGCGCAGGCGCCAGCTTGATAGTCTTTTTGTACCCTCTTGGGACTCTATGAGGTGAATATAATTATTAATGTCAGTCAAATAATACTCGAAAAAATATAGGGTTTATTAAAGAATAGATGAGTCAGTCAAGCAGTGTCATGCAAGAGCTCTACCTATGTTAAAGATAGCTAAAATGCATTATTTATTATGTACTAAATAATAATAATGTATATACGAGTATATACATTATTATTATTTAATATATTAATATGTAGGTAGATCTATGTGTATGTTTTCAATTTATATTCTATTAGGTGGCTGACCAAAAATAGGTACGTTTTTACCTCATCATTGCCGATTGTCATGCTATGCACACTTTACAATAAAACCACAAGCCGAAATTCACCGCAAGCCAAAAAATACAGCTTCGTTGATTAATTACTCATATCAAAGTCGATAAACCAAGCATACGAAATCATTGATTGGTTTCGTCTCAAATAACTCTCACCATTTAAATTATGGCTATCTACGCCGAACGTAAATTTAACGATTTTCACAATTTTCATCGTGTAACGTGTACAGTGCAATGCGTCAATATCAGGGCCTGCTTTAAATTTATATGGTAATGTACAGATAAAACCACCTATGCACATTCTTTTATAGTCAAATCGACCGAAAACTGGAAATAAGACAGTTTTCCCATACACTAAACGTCAATTTAGCACTAGGATTTTCTACGAATTTTGGTTACTGTATCTGCTTACTTATTACTGTAAGGGCCCAGGTTATGTAGGTACTCATATTATATCGCCAGCTATATACTCATATTAATTCCTTACGATTCATAATTTGACATCTTGTCTCTACACTATGAACTACTGAGCAGAGACGTGAGTAAATAACATCTCATTATTTAGACCTATCATCGATTAGATCTGTCTTCGTAGAATCTAAAATTAATTGGCATACAGATATATAGGTATCGAAATGAAACCTCGATCGTAAGACTAGTTTATTTTTTGTACCATTCGACTGCCTAGAATCAAGTTACCTACAAATTAAATTAGACAATGTTGATGCTGCCACTCGTTGCGATGTATGTGAGTCTCCATAGAGCGTAGTTTTCAAAATTGCGACGGTTCTAGTCAGTGGGTGATGTGATTTTAAAATCTTCATAAAAGAGCGACTTACCCTAATGCCATAGGTATGCGGGATAGTAGTATAGCATTATTGGCCGAGCGAGCGAAGCGTCTCCGTTCAGGATTGGGTAAAAATGCTTTCGTATGCCCGGATCTGTGTCCGGATGTTTTCCTCTACAGGCCGCATTTCTCAACTGATTCTCGTGAATTTTTGTAAGTATGTATGAAATATGGGGTGAAAATGTGAAAAAAAAACATATGTTCCTCGTTTGTCACACCCATCTTGGTACGATGTAGTGAATAATCCTTTCCTTTCGTACTTTCTCGGAAATGTTCGTTTTTGTCTTACTACTTCACTCGCACTCAGTATCAGCACTAACGGGCAATTTGACATTTGACATTGATAAATAAAGTATGTGATTTATTTGATACCTACACGTAATTTAATAATACAGTAATTCATAGTCACATCGGCACCATTCGGGTGTTATCGTTGTTCCGAGTTTTGCCGATAGGAAAGGATTATTCACTACATCTGTAACACTGTTACAAACTGGGAAAAAACAACGAATTGAGAACCTCCTCCTCTTTGAAGTCTGTTAAAAACAAACCATTTTGATTTTGACAATACTATTTTTTATAGCTCCCTACCTACATAAGACTATGACCAATGGTATGACAAAGTGGGAAGATAATAGTGCCAGTTTGTAACAGTGTTACAAACTGACACTATGTCCCTCCCCGTTTGTAACATTGTTAAACAAGGGTGTGACAAAATGGGAATCACATTCTATTTTCATTCCCAGTTCGTAACGGTGTTACAAACTGTCTTTTTTTCCCAGTTTGTTACCAAGATGGGTGTGACAAACTGGGAACCCATGAAAAATCCGCTACAGCCCAAACGGCTTGACAGATTTTAACAAATGAGGTGTCGCTGGATTCTATCGTTGGAGACTGTGAGTTTGACGTTAGTTATCCAGCGCTGATGTTGCTCGAGCTTTTGAAACATTCTTCACCAATGTACCCTTACTCACAACAGACCGTCTAAATTCATCTCCATATGAAGCAGAGACTTTATTAAAAAATAACACTAGCGCCAGTAATGTATATTTAAAATTTCATCATGTATATCCCCAGGACATTGTCAAAACGTTTAAATTACGTAACTTAAAAAATACGGAAGACCTGTGGGGTATATCAGTCAAAGTCATTGGTTCAGTAATTCTAATTATAGCCCCACACTTAGCTTATATATTCAATAAATGTGTTGACGATGGGGCTTTCCCAGACCTCATGAAACACAGTAAACTGATACCTCTGTTCAAGTCGGGAGATAAGGGTGATCCTTCAAATTTCAGACCAATATCTGTTCTTCCAACACTAAGTAAAATATTTGAAAAGATTATACTCAATCAAATGCTCTCACACTTCAACCGTACAAAACAACTCCACGCCAAACAATACGGTTTCACTAGGGGTAAATCGACTACGGATGCAGGTATTACCCTTATATCTCATATTTATTCTGCATGGGAGGCCGCACAGGATGCTATCGGAGTTTTTCGCGACCTGTCGAAGGCGTTTGATTGTGTTGATCATAATACGCTATTAATTAAATTAAATCATTACGGAGTTAGAAATAAAGCGTTGGATCTACTAAGATCATACCTAAGCAATAGAATTCAAAAGGCAGAAGTTAACGGCGTAAAATCTGATGGATCGGGTGTTAAAATGGGCGTTCCACAAGGTTCCATATTAGGCCCTTTCTTATTCCTGGTATATATTAATGATCTGCCTTTCATTGTGGAGAAATTAACTGACATAGTGTTGTTTGCTGATGATACTTCACTGGTCTTCAAAATTGAAAGACAAAAAGGAGAATTTGATGATGTTAATGGTGTATTGTCTTTAACCTTGAATTGGTTCACAGTTAATAATTTATTGTTAAACGCTGGTAAAACCAAGTGTATCAAATTCTCACTTCCAAATGTCAGGCAAGTTGAGACCAGTTTAGTGTTAGACAACAGCACGTTAGAATTAGTAAATGATACGAAGTTTCTTGGAATAACCATTGATAGCAAATTGCAGTGGGGAGTCCACATAGATAAATTGGCTGGTAAATTACGTTCTGCGGCTTACGCTGTTAGGAACATCAGACAAAGCACGGATGTGGCTACATTTTGTGCTATATTTTAGTTACTTTCATAGTGTGATGTCCTATGGTATCTTGTTGTGGGGGAAAGCAGCGGATATTCAAACTATTTTTATTTTACAGAAAAGAGCTATTCGAGCAATTTATAATTTAAAACGAACAGACTCCTTAAGAGAGCTTTTTAAAGAAATTGACATACTAACAGTAGCTAGTCAATTAATTTTCGAAAATATAATGTATGTACGCAAGAACCTTACAACATTTTCCAAACTTAGCGATAGCTGTAATGTTTACCTAAGAAATAATCACAGACTATGTGCGCCCCGTTTTAGACTCGCGAAGGTTAGCAATTCTTTCAAGGGTCAGTGCATTCTCCACTACAATAAGATACCTCTGGAGATTTTGAAATTACCATTTGAGCAATTTAAAAAGCATGTTAAAGCGACTTTGTCGAAAAAGGGATATTACAATGTTCAAGATTACTTAAATGACAGGACTGTATGGGGTTAATCTGGCTCAACACAGACCTTGCTGTTAATAATTTTGTAATTATTTATTCCAGCTTATTAAATAAAAATAAATCATAATTGTATTAGTTAAGCACAACCTATTTTTAAAAGAGATCTAAAAGTCAATTTGTGGGAGTTTCTACGCCCTGCTTCTCCCACAGTGGTCCAATGTAGAGAAGAGGCAAAAAATGACGTTTGCTAAGTATATGTAAATATCTACAGTAATAAAGTACTTTTGAGTTTGAGTTTGAGTTAATAATTTTAGTGAAAAGTAAATAAGTTAGATTTTGGATCGCAAATGTAATTCACAAAGTTATTGGTGCGGCTTCTTTCATACTCCATGTACGTAACCAGGTGCATTTATAAGTTTATACATGGTATTGAAAGAAAATGCTGTCGGATTATTAAAAAGTTCAAGGGGACGGGAGTGTGATGCGAGAGGCTGAAAAATAATAACAAAAAAAGCAAATTCTCGCTCGCGAGGTCTACAGCTTACAGAGCCACTAGTTTATTTGTAAACGTAGTCCACCACACAAAGTCAAGAGTCAAGAAGGGATAACTGGACAAGATCTTAACTGTATCGTTTCGTGTCGTCTTACCGCTTCAATTGAAGTGATAAATCCCGAGGACGGACACGGGCGATTATAAAAGTCATCATGATGTCTCAACTTGCCACTTGCAATGTAAGCGCTCTGTGGATTCGAATATGTATTCATGGTAGATTATCTTCCACAGCTTGAAGATATTTACATAGGAATACTACTCTGTGTGAACTGGGTTGAACTCTGGTTAAATTTGTTTGTAAGGAACTAGCCAAACGGCGCAAACAGGAAAGCACGGTCGGAAGTGGAGCCAAATCGCGGTTTCATTTCGCGAATCTGAGACCTGTCACATATTCCACAGGAAGTGCCAAACCGCATCGATATCGTTTAAACATTTACAAACAAATATTATTATTATCCTCTGCAAGTGTGCTCCACAAGTCCGTTGTAGATAGATAGCGTGGGGCGTGCTGCGCATGCGTGACTCACGTCGTCGTAAGCCACTGATTGGTCCATCCGGCTCTCTCTGCGTCTCAACTGTGAAACTAGACATGTTCTCGCGCAGTATTTTTATCGCTGATTATTATATATGGAGGTCAAATCTTACCTGCCAATCACGCACTTCACTTTCTTTGCACTCGGTTTGCTATTAAATCTGTAGAATGTAACATATGGGTACCTACAGGGTACATGGGTACTACCTGGGTGCAATCAGTTTTCAAGATTAGTTAGAAGATAAACCTACAGAAAACCAAGGATCATATATGATAATGAAAATTTAAATATCCTTTTCCTTTTTTTTTCTGTGTGGCAGTTCTAGGTAGTTTCTTATGTCATGGTGTGTGAGCGCTCGCTGCTACAGTAGCCTGAGGCGCAGTCCGGTCTCAAATACCACACACATACTTATGCCGTTTATTTTTTACACTGCATCCTCGCTAAGTGCTGATGCAAATGCCTCTCCTCTCATTTTGAAAGTCGTTTTGCAATTCTCACTAGAGTTAATAAAAACTAAACGTGCTCTGTTGTATTGCGTACAATGAAATGTGATAATATTGTTTGGCATAGATCCTTTAATCGAATTTTTGCAACCCTAATAAAAAAATTGCGTAACTAAATGACTACGCTTAAATGTCAAAGTCAGGTATCATAAACATTAAAATACTACAATTATACAGCATAAACATAAAAAATATAACAATAATTTCGCATCGTAGATATAAAGACATAAATGGTAAAATAAAATAAAAAGTACTGAAATGCCTAACAAACCTCACACTAGTAGTATTTCAGCTTACATTCGTATCATTAAATGTTGTTTTGATTGTTCTAAGTTCCAACTTAAACCAATTGAAATTTAGCCACCATGTACTCTAGCCAAATTTGGATTTTCATAATTTTCAGTCGCAAGCTTTCTCCGCTGATTGCACAATTCAATTCAAACAATATCTGATTGTGAAACTGCAATCGCACCATTAATATTGGCTCAACTACACATACAATATTGCAAACAATATAGAGAGAAAAAGAAACGAAAATTTAACTAAACCAGAAGATATACATTTAGCCTACAGCGAGAATTTCCACTTCTGATAAATATTATAAATAATTATTAGCAATAATAATAACATGTAAAATATCTATTAGACGACTTAAAAGTAGCCCAAAAGAAAATATACTAAAAGCTTGTTATGTCAACCAAAACAGTGGGCCGAAGTATTGTTATAAGATATTACTATTATGCCATAAAGTTATGACAAACTCATTAAGTCAATAATCAAAAGTTAGGAAACACAAAAGGATGCCAATCAGAGGGATAACAATATCGGAGCGTCCTAAGTAGGTATAGATACCAAGTACATAGTTAAGTTAACCACTTTCTTATCATAGCAACGTAAGTAATTATAAGTGGGATTCAATAAACAATTTGATACTAAATTACAGTATTTGCCATTGTTACTGCTGGAGATAAAACTATTTTGTGAAGCTAATTTAGATTGTAAAATCTTATCTCCGTTTAATGGCTTGCACTTACCATTTTCTTGATAACAAATAATTATTACAATGAATGAGAACTTAATCTAGAAATTACTTCTATAAATTAAATTGTTACTTTGGTTCTGCCACAATGTGATCAACCTCTATTTATGTAGTAGGTATTTAAGCATAAGAAAGCAGGACATTTGACTGCAGGCGTCGTTGCAGCGAGTCTTGCATCAATTCGGTTACATCGATCAGATTACGTGGGAGTCGTATATTCGCGGATCAGCCTACATTCGGTGCTGAGATCTGAGCAGTAAGGTGAGTAGTTGACCTGCAGTTTGCACCCTGTGGTCAAACCTGTTCCCTGAGGGGGCCGGTTCGCCCGCGCTGCGCCGCGACGCCACCGCCCGCCGGTATATGCACGAATAAAACAATAAACTTCCAAGCACACTTTATTTGTACAAGCATCTTTCGCTGTAACTTCACAGTTTTGCAAATTTCTGTCTCTACCATGTATTATGTTGGTAGATACTATGAGACGATATTACGTAAACTATATACACAGTTCGTCGTCTAAACAGCTCATTAAAAATAAGCTCCTCACGATGCTCTCATTATTTCAATCCCTTCCGCGATTAGAATATTTACGTTGTCAACCAGGTAATTTAATTAGAGATGGT
Source organism: Argyresthia goedartella (assembly GCA_949825045.1). Classification (NCBI taxonomy): domain Eukaryota; kingdom Metazoa; phylum Arthropoda; class Insecta; order Lepidoptera; family Argyresthiidae; genus Argyresthia; species Argyresthia goedartella. Next base: position 24,307,346 of record OX463810.1, read on the forward strand.
ATCGGCCAGTCCCGTTAGAGCTGTTTCCAAGTTGCAATCATCCTGGACGACCAAGGGCCTGCGCGCACGCACTCAGGCAGACACATGATGCGCGACACGAATAATAAACCAAGCCACTTCCTGTCAAGCGATAAGCGGTCTATACTCAGCCACACAAGCGACGCATCGCACAATAGATTTTATACATACCGACCGGCCATCACATATATAATAATAACTTATACCATAAAAACTAATAGTACCTGTAATAACTTAATGTATGAGTTTCTAGAAGATCATGTAGCTACAAGTTCGCTGAAGAACCTGAAGAAGAGTCTGAAAATAATGAAATGTTTATTTCCACTGTTATGTCCAAGCTGTGAGTCATTCCATTTTTGGGAATTTGGTAAGAATATACATATAGGGAAAAAAACATTGACGATGGCGATCCACATTATGCATCGTTTATTGAAAATGAATGTGAAATCAATGAGATGAGTTACGTCGGAAGTATATATATAACGATGTAGGCAACTGACATAAAGTCATCAAGAGGTACCCAATGAAAGACTGTTACAACATTAGTCAAGTGATATTCATTCCTCTGTTTACAAACCACATTAAGTCCTAATGTCATTAGCTTTGAGTCATTGCTCTGTCTAAGTGCCTAGTCAATTAATGCACACACAAAATGTTTTTCTGGAAACGGAAATCTTATATGTAGGTATAGGAGGTACTTATTTCAATTCCTGGATAGTGGCCTGCCTGAGACCGGAGGTGAGAGTGGACAAATAGACACGGTAGGGTGATTTATTATATAAGTGCCACTCTAAGGCAGAGTCAGCGTCAAGAAATTTTCCTTTACCTCTCAAGAGGTTATTGATATGATTATAACATATCTTATACGCCGGTGGAGATTCGTTTTAGATTTTGTCAAACAGTTGGATATATGCCTATCAAATGAGGCTGATATTCGCAATACATTCTCGATTTCTTTTGGAAAACCCTAACAAATTATATAAACCGAAATCAGGTAACTGGCCTATTTATGATGTTCACTGCGCGAGTTGCCGTTATCACGTGTTGAACAGACATGTGCCTAGTGTAAGAAAAGTCATTACCTACCTGCAATGTTATTATAGTAAGAGTATTCTCTTTTGTCTCCATTGTGTTGGTTATATGGCTAGGAAATACAATGCGGCAAATGCTAGATCCCGCAACTGCGGGATCCCGCACTTTTTTGCGGGATTGGATATGAGGGATTCGGTATGCGGGATCCTGCAGGTTTGCGGGATTGAAAACAATCTGAAATACCAAGAAAACTGGACGCAGACGTCAATACTAACAACAGCAACATAACATACCGCCAGTCACGGCTTTCCATACAGGGTGTCAGTAAAAATATCTTCTCGCTCTACCAAAGGTCTTCATACGCATATGTAAACCAAGCATAACGAAAATTTGAGTTTAGTTGATGTTTAGTTGAAAGTTTACATGGAAAAAAGAGTGTGTAGAATGGCAGCCATAGATGGAATACCATTTGCAAAGTCTATCACGTCAATTGATATGCGCGAGTTATTTGAATCAGAAGGCCACAGATTGCCTTCTTCTGCCCGTGCGATATAAGCTATGATAATGAACTACGGGCATCGATTCAAAAGAAAACTTTCGATGAGTTTGAAGCACTGAAAGCAGCACAAAAGCGATTCACACTAACTTTTAATGAGTGGTCTTCCCTGTGAAATCTTCGGTATTTTAATTTGAATATTTACTTATTTATCGCTGGAGCTGTAAGCCTTTGGAACTTGGGACTAACAAAAGATGTTACTCTAAATATCAGTTATCAGTTATCAAAACTTATATAATACATTAAAAATCAGTTTATTAAAAAAACAACAATCTATTTAAATTATTACGAATAAAAAGTATTTTTTTAAACTTATAGTCTTTTATTTCATATTACACTAATTAATGTATAAAATTAGAGCAAAAATTATATTATTTTTCGCAATCCCGCAAATGCTGCGGATCCGCGGGATTGATGACCTCGATCCTTGCGCTTGAGGGTTCGATGGCGCTTGCGCTTGCTGAGGCTTGCGGGATTAGGATTTTGATGCGGGATTGGATTTTCTATATGACGTTGAAATTATCGTTGGTGGGGGTCCTTTCTTGTTAGATTTGCGATCAGTAAATGGTGAGACACTCGGATATTTCGATATAAATGCCGTCATCATACCTATTACGTAGTAGCTAACAATAGTACTTGGAGTTGGCAGAGTAACGCGGATTAACATCTGCTTCTTGTCAGCGTGGTTAAGTAGCACTAACAAATACCTACCTAAATTGTAAGTCGCATCTCTACGGTAGCTAATACGGTCTTCTAAATCGAACCCTTTCTTCCGCTATGAATCAGGCTAATTTCCAACTACATGGAAAATGGAAATTACGGAAGTGTAAGTCCGTTAAAATTTATGATTGTTGGATACGGTAGGTATATGAACAGGTTTTCTTGCCTCGGTGCGCTGACGATGACGGTCGTATCGTATCGAAACGAGGACGCGATGACACATGTTCTAACGGTAATTCGGATTTAACTTCGCCGAAGACCAACGACGCGTGAGCAGCTGATGTGAAGCCACAGGGGAATTTCCCTTTTAAAGTTATTCACAAGAAAAATTATATTTGAGCTTGTAAGTAATCTCTTCTAATTAGCACACTCATCGGCCAAAAGTTATAAATATCTCCACTAATTAGCATGTGATGTGAATTACCTAATAATTGCCAAAACTGCTTCGGGTTTCCGTTTTGTCGTTGTTTGACCGAAATTGTAGACCGATGTGCTCTCTCCGTAACCTCTAATACATAATCACAAATGTGGTACGACTCGCTACCTTACCATCAGTTCAATTGTTTCGTCTATTTGGAACAAACCACTAGTTAGCGACTTATACCAGAAATACTGAAGCTCTTCAACTTTATCTACTAGCACAAGAGTTCAAAAGAGGACGAACTGTATTATGTGCTGATGTACTCAGCTTGCTTTACTGTGCTTACCAAAACGGTCGCATGGTAGTATGGTAGATTCAGCTTCTACTCTACATAATAGGGTCACGTTATATTTGAACGCCGCTTTGGTGCAATGTAGTGTGTCTGCCGAACAAATAACTGAAAATAAATAAGTACATTTTAGCTATGTACTCATCTATTTTGTCATGTAACGACTTGATAAGTGCTGGTGACTCAATTATGACATACACACGTGTTAATCCGTGTAATACAGTGTATTTGATAGCTGTGATGTATCGACATCACGGATGAACATCGGTTCATGATAAGAGTGTGGAAGTGAGTGAAGATTGCGTGTCGTGAGAAGTTCTCTCTCGCTCGACATAACGGTTCATATCAAAGATGTTGCAAGCGGCTGCCTGAGCTGCACAAAAACATTAAACATGCATGCTGGAGATTTCAATTGACTGGTAGGTAGGTACCTATATATTTTAGAAACTGGTCGAAGTTTTCATAACATGCTACTAACATGGATGGTAACAAAGCTACATTCGAGCACACACTGGGAGGATTTGAATTCTGCCTCAAATAGAAATAAGAGAGCTGCTATGCCGAAACCTACATTATGCGTTGCTAAGTGTATTATCGTCACTATTTATCAAAGATTCTGTTTGCAGGTAGGTACAGATATCGCAGGCTACGTTGATTGATATGAAAGGTCGCACAATGTACTGACTGCAAAAAAGGTGATTGATAAACTCGTATATCTCCAGGACATTGTCAAAACCTTTAGATAACTTAACTTAAAAATACCGAAGATCTGTGGGATATGTCAGTCAAATACATTAGTTCAGTAACTAGAGTTACAGCCCCACACTTAGCTTATATATTAAATAAATGTGTTGACGATGAAGTTTTCCCAGACCTCATGAAACACAGTAAACTGATGCTTTTGTTCAAGTCGGAAGACAAGAGTGATCCTTCAAATTTCAGACCAATATCTGTTCTCCCAACACTAATAAAAATATTTGAAAAGACTATGCTCAATCAAATGCTCCCACACTTCAACCGTACAAAACAACTCCACGCCAAACAATAAGGTTTCACTAGGGCTAAATCGACTACGGATGCAGGTATTCCTTAGGCTAGTATTTAATCGCACATCAAAAATACTGATTTGCACAGCAAAAAAGGATCAGCCAAAACACTTTTTATGTTTTAAATATGTGTGTTTTATGTGTACTCAAGTTTATGTCTTAAGTATTTTTTGTTGTTCTTGAATGTTCAACACTGCGGCTTACGCTGTTAGGAATATCAGACAAAATACGGATGTGGCTACATCTAGGCTAGTATATTTTATTAACTTTCATAGTGTCAGGTCCTTGTTGTGGGGGAAAGCAGCGGATATTCAAACTATTTTTATTTTACAGAAAAGAGCTATTTGAGCAATTTATAATTCAAAACGAAAAGACGCAGAGATTTTTTAAGAAATTTACATACTAATGTAGCTAGTCGATCTATTTTCGAAAATATATGTATGTACGCAAGAACCTTACAGCATTATCCAAACTTAGCGATAGCTGTAATGTTAACTGTAGCTGTAATGTAAGCTATAATTGCCCCCCGGTTTAGACTTGCAAAGGTTAGTAATTCTTTCAAGGGTCAGTGCATTCTCTGTCTGCATTGAAGAGGCAAAAATAACGTTTGTAAATATCTACATTAATAAATAAATTTGACCTTGACTTTGACTTTTGACTTTCGACTTTGAACAAATTAATTAATTATAATAGATTACAGCAACAAATACGCACGCATGAAACTAATGCAATATCCATAGTAGAAGCATGTAATATATTTTACGGTAAATATATTATTTGCTTCTCCCCCTCAGTTACATCTACTGAAGTAAAAGTTATTTTTTTTTTCCAAATCGAAAATTCAGCCTAAGAAATAAGAAAAAAATATGCTCAAAGTACCATATATTGTAGTGGTCAGGGTACTATTTTTGTCTATTGAGAGCATCTTAGGTGTGCTCTCAGATTTTTCATGTGATGATGAAGATGGTTATGGTCCTGGCCGGTTTCGGTGCTTTTCTGGTTTATCTCATTGGTGATCGACCACGCAAATGGGTGACTTCCTGTTTCCTTTATTACCTACCTATTACAAAATAAATCAGTCAAATAAAATGCCATCCGATGAATTTTCATCTGATTCATCTAAATTTATAACAAAACTTTCGGACAAACCATTTAATTTGGGCTCCATTGATTTATATCTCTCTACGTGCTCTTGATTATTTTATTTTATTTTATTTTCGTAAACGTTTCTAGAGTAATTAAGTTAATTTCTTCCTCTAGCCGTGCCAAAACGCTGTTAAGCTTGAAGTCTACATTATGACTGGCTACTCTTCCCTTAATGATTCCACAACAGAGTGTAATAAAACACAGGACAATCGGGTTCAGCTCTGGATGTTACGGTGGAAGACCTAGTAATGAGTGTCCATATCGCGGCTTATGCTTTGGAATGTGCTAGCCATGTACAAGGTATAGCCTATTTTAAGTCAGGGTATAAGCTATATACAATCCAATTTTCATCCAAATACATCCAGCTGTGTCAGCGTGAGAGTAACATACATATTAACCCATGCACACACATAATTTCGCATTTATAATATAAGTGGGATTGCAATTTTCTGTTGAGTTTGCTGACGCTACAAAATATAACACAGATTTCAAAATTCCGCTGTCATCTACGTCTCGTTTTCGTTCTCGTTCACATCAACATAGCCTGTAATACCTGCCTACTCAGACTACTTCGTCGGTGCGCCGACCAAATCTGATATGTGCATTTTTTTTTTATCCGCTGATCGTCGTTATTTTTCAACATTCTATCCATCACAAAACCCCTAAGTGTGGATGAGACTTACTTTGAGAAAACCCAACCACATATGTGCATTGAGAAAGCAAAAAAAAGTTGTTATGTGATCTCGGAAAACCCAATTCAAATATGTGTAAGCAAGAAAGCAAAAAAAAAGTTTTTATGTGCACAAAAGCACAAATGGTATTTGGCTTCTAATCGAGTTACGACACATTATCAGTTTTTTCTTGAACGCGTGGTGTAAGATTTTGAGGTTAATGTTACTATTTGTTGTTAAAAAACGAAGTAAAAATGATGTGGTAAGTCTAAAATAATTCGATTGAAATGAATTGTTATTGTTGAAATCTTTGTTTAAGATGTTGATATCAGCCCGAAACAAAACAGCATTATGAGTCTTTCAATTAGTGTGGGATTGATTGCCTTGTTTAATATTTTGATTTCTTCGTTGCACTTTTAATTTTGACAGTTCTTAACAATAACCTACAGTCATATAGCTTTGATATAGGACCTAATTGACTTGTGCTTGTTCTATTATTTGACTTTTTTTTGTTTTGCTTCAGATTTTCAACCTTTTACAACATAAATGCTTTGAAAATGGCTCGTAGAACTCATTGGAGGATTAAATAACATAGGATAATGAACCATCAACAAGCCCCATAATACAACATGACATTTCCGAATTGAATATAAATACATACCTCCCTTTGGAACCAATGTCTGTAGCTTATGATCATGAGGAATTCCTAATACAGACCAACGATGCAGAAACCATGGACATCTCAACACCACAAGCCGTAACTTAAGACAATTTAAAAACACCACAGACGGCTACACAGTCTTCTAGGCCAGACAAATCAAATGAAACTAATTTAATTCTGAATGATATCACGGGATTACTGGAGCCTAAAAACGTTCCAGACACACAAACATGGATATTAAATGATCAAACAGGTGAGTTTGATACATGTAACCAGGAAGCATTAGAGACAGATTCAGAAGACATAGCAGAAATGTATAATAAAAGAAGAGATAGGAAGTACAACATGACTAAAAGACTTAAATGTGAGCAATATGTAGGCACAAAAAAATACAAGAGGACAAGAAAATAAAACATAACAACAAAGGAGAAGAAAGCAACAGACGAGAAGGGACCAACAACGAAAAAAGGAAGATCAAAAGAAAATACAACAACAAAGGAAGAGATAACTTTGGGATGAAAAAAAAATGTATGAAAAGCAAACCTTGCAACCATGACTTAGATACCATAAAAACTCCATTGTGGAGACCTAAGTGAAGAGCAGAGGAAGTTAATTTTTACATATTTTTGGAGTGTTTAGTCGTGGAAAGCTAAAAAGGCTTACATAAAAAATCTAGTGCGTATGCGTCCTATTATACGAAGATGTAAAGAATCTGTGGCTTCATCTAAAAAAAAACAAGGATATGAATGGTTTCTGCCAAATGAAAACAATGATAGAGTGAAAGTTTGTAAAAACTTTATGGTGAGTACAATTAATATTGACAATGAAACCTTATCGAAATGGATAAATGCTATGTATGAAAACGAACGTCCTTATTAAGCCGATGAAGCTGTTGCTTCTGCTTCTCATAATAGGGGTGGTAAGAAGAAAAATGAGACAACATCAAATGAGCGAAATGACCATCAAAAGTCATCTGGAATTAAGGAATGGCTAAATATACTACCAAAGGTTCCAAGTCATTATTGCAGGTCGAGTTCCAAAAGAACCTACGTCGAACCAGATTTCCAAATAAAACTCGCATGTGGAAAGTATATAAAAAATGGTGCAAAAAACGGTGGAGATCCTGGTGTTACCGATGTCAAAGGAACTTTATGCAAAGGTGGACAGTTTTTCTACAAACTTCATCATCCAGATGACTGGCAGCTGCTGCCGCAACGTCTACGCTGCAACGACAAAGATCTCGACGCTCTTTATGATGAACCAAGTGCCATTGAGAACTCCAAATATGATAGTTTACAGGCTTTGAAAAAGTACATGCATAGAGAAAACCACCTTGGGATTATTTTTGACAACCTGCTGTCTTGGTCTCCACATGTCAGCGAGGTCTTTGCGTCTTTTCACTCCCTCAGGCGTTTGCAGTACTTCTTGCCACGGCAGACCAAAATCACCCTTTCTCAGTCCCTTCTTCTGCCGCTAATCGACTACGCCGATGTCTGTTGGGCGAGCGCGAACGAAGATCTAATGAACAAACTCGAACGACTTCAGAATCTTGGGATTCGGTTTATCTTCGGGTTGCGCAAATTCGACCATGTTTCTCAATATCGCAAAGAGTTGGGGTGGCTTCCAATTCGTCGTCGCCGAGACACTCATATTCTCTCTTATCTTTTCAATATATTGAAAAACCCGCGCTACGCCAGCTACCTTCGAGACCGCTTTGAGTATCTCTTTTCAGGAGATCGGCACGGGAGATCCCACACGGTCTCACTCTTAGCCACTCCAAGGCATAACACCACGGCATATGAGCACTCATTCAGGCTGCAGGCGGTTCGACTGTGGAACGCACTACCTTGCACTATAAGAGACAGTCCCACTATTGTCTCTTTCAAAAACCGGGTAAAAAAGCACTACCTCTCTCTTTCGTGAGAGTTATAGTATGTATATCATTATAATATATAAACTATATTTGCAGGTATATGTATGTATTGTATTTAGTAGACTGGTATATAAGTATTTTATTTTCCGTATTTTATATTATATGTATTTTAGTATAAATTAGATATTAGATATTGTACACTGCCTACCCTTTCATGATACATTTCCCTTTCATGCCTTGGTTTGCTGGAATAAATCTCTTTTTAGAGAATAGCTCGCCTTTGTACATTTGATTTTTCCTAATGTAACCTTTTAAATTGAATATGTGTGTGCAATAAAGAATTATGAATTATGTATTTTTTTACGATAATCTAAAATTTAACTAAATTTATGGTAATGAAGATAGGAATAGCTTCATTAACTTACATTTAGTTGTATTTTACATAGATATTTTGCATTTAGATTTTAGAACTGATTTTATTTGTGATCTCGTTAATTTTAATGAATCTTAAATGACTATTAGAAATAAGATAACTTTTTGTTTGATACATCGCAGACTGACCTTTTTTTTGTTTTGTAGTTCTTTCATAACAAACAGGTGAAATATCTTAGTTAGTACGCTTTGTTTTCTGTTGAGATGTTAGATCTTCAAATAAAAAACTGATTGTATTTGTGATCTCGTTAATTATATTTAAACTTCTAGTTTACTTATTTTAGTTATAAGAGAAAATTTGTTTATTTTGTCGCACTGTATTTTTTTTATATTTTGTACTTAAAAATGCTGTTGTTTAAAATATTTTGTTATTTTAAATAAAGGCAATACGTAATATAACTTGTTTCGTATTCATTCATAATTTAGGTTTTTCATAATTCATAGTTCATTATTGCACACAGATAGTTCAACGTAAGTTATTTGTTCTAATTATGCACATAACAAAGGCCCACTTTTCTTTCAAATAAAAGAATAGCAAAAACTGACATGTGCATAACCTGCACATACTTATTTTGGATGGCCCAAGCCAAAACTGTTATGTACATACATGAATATTGAAAAAATAATGTTTTTGCCTAAACCACCTAGAAAAACCCAGTTATTTTTTCATCCGATAAAACGTATTTTTTTAAATTTATCGTTTCTCATTCATGGATATTTCTTGAAAAACACAGAATTTTAGAAAATCTGTTTTTTGTGTCTCCTGAAAAGTTGGTGAAATTCACATGTCGGTTTTGGACGGCGCACCGACGTACTTCTCTAAGGTAACAATATCCTGCCAGCAAGTTAATAGCAGTCATATATGGGTACTGACTGACTTATATATTATTGGTAATTTTCAATTTCATAGCTCGATATATACATATACATAGGTAGGTATATACATAAACATTTACATACAGGCACATTCATTGTTTTTCACCCCACACTAAGATACCCTGTGTCATTGAAACCAGAAACAGACACGTCATACACATCCAAGACCTGGGGATTTCTTTCTTCCTCCCCAGCCGGGATTTGAACCCGGGAGGACCTCTCGCGTGGGAGGCAGACCCTCGAACCGCAATGCCACAGAGGTCGTCTGGTAGGAAGGTACATAGGTATGGTAGTTAGTTATTTTGCTACTATTTTAAGCAAGCTTTGTGAACCGGGGAGAGAGCCTTCATGGGCAATCATAAACACATGCGAGAAAATGTTGGCCAACTGTACGAGTAATCAAAATGAAGGTCAACATAATTTTGATGCACAAAACCGGTAGCAGTATAACTTGGTCAATTGAACAGTAGCTAAAATTTCTCGCTCACACCCAACATGAGTCAGAAAGAGACATATATACTGTTTACCTTTCCTAGTTAAATTCGATTACTGTAGATCATGGGTTCCCTAAATTTTTCAATATTAAATTTTCCCTTAACGTTACGTTAAAAACTATTATTATTTTGTTAGTAAGAAGGTGAAAATGGGCAGTTAGGAGAGAGAGGAAAGGCTAAGCTGGCAAATCGAGTATTAAGCCCCAGACCAACATTAGTTGTGAAGGCTCCAGCTGCCCCATGAAATTTCATATGGTTGTTGAGTCACAGCCAAGCAACGAGAAACCTGAAATTTCATATGGTTAGCATCCAAACAAAGACCATTCAAAAAGAGCTTCTATGAGGAGGGGCGTCGCCCCCTCGGCCCCCCGATGGGGAACCTGAGCGTTGTGCGTGCGGTGTGTAATGATAATGACGTGTTATCAAATTAATTTGCATTTTTGTCTTATGATAATGTTTTATTTATGAAAGAATAGGGTAGGCAGGCAGCACCATAACTAATGTATATCTTATAGTTGTCGTACCCATATCATAGAATTTGGATTGATCTAATTCATTAAATGGCCAACCATTTCATGATCTGGCCGAACATTTCATGAAATGGTCAAAAAGGGTTGAATTTGATGAAACATGTCTTTTTAAAACCATTTTTATTCAGTACTACCTAATGTTTTTTTTTTGCGGTATATATGTCGAACTAACTTGAAGAACTTGAACTTCGCTGCACTCGCCCCCTTAAGTCTTCAGTAATGTTTCCCTAAAAGATTTCGTCGTTCAATGAAAGTCCTAATTCAACCATGGTTGGCCATGTGGTCAATTCTACGATATAGCTATGACTATTTTTGACAGCAAGCTGGAAGGGACTTATATTGCATAGCAATTCCGATAAAAACCGCAATCATCAATTTGGTAAAGTCAACATTCTGTCTTTCTCGGATTACGGCATCACAACAACCGACGCAATCTCCAAGCTCGTCCCCAGGTCATCGTGAAACCATCCTCGTGGGCTCGTGGGCTCGTGGGCCTAATGTGATTTGATTGACACGGTTTTGAGGCGGTTAGCAGTCGCCGGTCGCGTGGCGGTTATTTTTGGCGCACCTAATGGCCGCTGCTCTGCCTCAGCTGACGCAAACCGACCAACCGCCGCGCGCCGTACCGTGTACCTACCGAGTATTACCGTACCTACCGACCAACGGACGTGAGAACACGAAGAACCTTGTGATTGTCGGTAACCGTTTCACGCTTTACTACAATAGTTGCATGCCAATCAAGATTTTATAGCCGGACAACTCAAAAGATAGGTTTTCTGCACTGGAACCTGGCAGCGCGGGCGGTTGCGAAATAAACGCTACGAAAATCTCACGCTACAAGATTTCTTCCATTAGACTCGCGATAGTGTTGATTATCAACAAAGGTCGTCTGAATGAAAACAAAAAGAGCGTAGAGAGTTATTGTTTGCGAACAAAGCGTGTGAACTACGAGTTGAAAGCGTGCGCCTGACTGAGGATATAGGTACGCGTACTGCTACAATACCACAGGCACTGCGTTACCCATTTAATCATGTATTAGGAAATGTCTTTACGTCTCTAGAACCAGTTGGAATCTCATAGCTGGTTAGAATCTCTATGGCCTGTTAATGATGGTTGCTCGGGATCGTTATGGAAGGGGAGGTCAGTCTGGCCATCAGGTGAGTATTTCATCTAGAAGTTTCTGAGCTTCTCACAATGACAACAAAATATAATGCCTGTAGGTTAACGGGAGCCATTTCAACTTTTCCTAAGCCCACGCTATTTTCGAAAGACCGGTCTCGTTAGCTCTAGAGTTCTAGACGCGCTTATTCTGACAGTCAGTCATGTAGGTAGTGGTAATTACTGCGATAACAGGCCGACCTTGTTTCACAATAATCACAACCATTGCGATTGCTGCTGCAAGCCCAGACACTTGCAGGACGGCTGTTGGAATTACATTTCAATAAAATATGACTGATATTATTGGTACCAGAATAGCCTCCGGTTACTGTCTGGACAGTTGATATCTCTCGGCTAACACAAACTTAAGTAGGTACCTAGAGGTAAAAGTATTAAGGCTCTTCTATCGGTACAATTAGCAACTCAGTTCGTGGTGGTTGAAATTTTTGACACAACATATTAAAATAAAGTTCCTGCTCACATTGTAACATGACTGTTACGTCAGTCGCTGTGGCAGAACATTGCGAAAATTGAGTTTTTTTATGTGGTTCGTCAAAACCACTGATTATTTCTTAATTTCAAACACACAGTTTTTGATATATTTTTATTACTTATTTTTTGACACAAGAAAAATATCAATATTATTTTTAGATCCTAAGTAATAGCAAGTTTTAGCATGTTTTAGATGAAAAAGATGTATTAACTTTTTTCTTATAATTCCCATTGAAATATGATGTTTTCAAACACATCGATTAAAGAAAATGGATGTCTTCAAAACATATTTTTTTCGTGATTTGAGAAGTGTTTCCTTTTGCTTCAAAGATAGGCATTCGACCAAATTTGGCGTTACCCAGCATCTTAAGTTTATACCGGTAGTACCGGTGCCTTATCTCGGTTATTCGATGCATACCTTCCGATGTGGGCGGTTTCACTAAAGAGGCCTAAAGTGGCTGTTTGTCTCTAAACAGGTACCACCTATTATTAATATGTGCTCTAAACCTGCAGAATAATTATGTAAGTTTTTTTTCCGACTTCTGAGCTAAAAATAGCACCTTCGCCGCTTGATTTTGGGGTCTCAGGCGGATTTTTTTTATTCCTTACTCGTTCTAAGGCTTTTTACAACCTTGCCACGACCCTCGCCTTCGGCTCGTGCCGTAAACTTCTCGGTTGGTAAATATAAGCCTTTGCGAACTCGTGGGAAATGTACGATTTCCCTCAATGTAGTTACATGTATATTTTGAGCATGGACAATATACCGTTTATATAGTCCTCAGGTCGACCCCGAAGCAAACTTTTGGAGCTCGACAGTTTTATAAATATCCCCGAAAAAGTCTTGATATAAAATATTCTAAATTTTAACAGTGACAAGCATTTCCTTTTAGTTCATGAAAAATGTACAATGGTTTTGGGACTCGAATGAATAAATATGCATAATCCTGAATTAGCGGGGACGCATTCATTCGGGCGGCCCTCAACTGGTCACAACCTGGAGTGTGGGGCATTATCATAAGCCGGCTTACGGTCGAGCACTGAAAAGAAAAGGATGAATGGTGTACTGTTGCTTCATTTGTGGTTTTCTTCCTTGTTTAATTTTTCCAGCCATTGTGCCGGAGATTATATGCCGTAACAGTTTGAAAGCAGCCGGTCCTCATCTCGACATCGTATAAACCTGTAACTTGCAACAACATTTATTAGATGAGCGGAACAATCGTGTTACAGATTTCGTTGGGTATAATGAGGGCGCCGACAAAATGCATCCCGATCCCTTTGTTCTAGTTCGGAGCTATTTACATAGGCAGCGGCGCCGTATCCCATTTCGGGACGTGTGAATTCCCGAAACGAATTTCAGCCGTGAAGCTCGTGAATAAATCGAGATATTCGGGATATGCCTCCTATCTCGGCTGGCGAATTGGAGTAGTAGGACGGATTAGGATAAACCGAGTCAATGGCCGGGTCACGCGGCTATTTGCGTTCGACTTGCTCCCTACCCCGCCCTCGTACCTTCCGTTCCCTTGGCCCATCTGCCTCGCCTGCGCCTCGGGCAAGCGGCCACTACACTAATTTTAGACACAAAACTGTTGACATTATGTTAGACATAAAAGCGTTTCAAAGAACTTGTGTGGTTGCAACTGACTAATAATTAACAACCAATTTAGAGCTTGGAGCCATCTGTGTTGGTCGTAAAATTGGTTTGGCGGAAGGGACAATTTTTTATATACTTAACGCATTCTCCAGACTTTGTTGTAGTTTGCTTTGATTGAGATTACGGATTTGAAAAAGAATGTTTTAGAACATCATTTAACTTTGGTTTGTTAGGAAGGTAACGCAATAATAAATAAGATACGATGCCAAATAAAGAAGGATAGAGCTGGTTTACATTAAATGATGTATCAGAAATTAGGTTTTGCTTTAGTTTCCTATTTAACTGAAGACATAGATTGCAAAATGACTGTGATTTCATAAATACCTACATAGAATTTTTAATTACAAACCTGAAACATCATCGTAACATCATTTTGCGGAAAAAATCCTAATAACAAAAGCAGTCTTTAAATAGCGTGCTTCAAATATCTGGATAGCCTAATTAAAAACCGTCACACTCGACACACTAAGACCGGATTATATAAATAGAGTATAGTAATAAGAGTAATATAGGCCAGCCTGTTGTTGGGAATAGTTGGGATTGGCGTAGACTAACTATGATTAATTAACTAGTTTATGAAGCTCCACACAGACAGTACCAGTGGCCTAAGTGGCACTCCCAAACACGAACCTTGTGGCATCAAACATTCAACTCTACCGTATTTATGTTACCCGAATAATTATCATATTAACCCATTAGCAGATAAATAATAATAGTTATCCTTTTATTATTTAGTTATTTTAATTGAATCCTTTGGTTTTGTTACTTTTGAAGACTAGTGAAAGGTTTCCGTCAAAACTAGCAAATTGCCCATTTGAGCCACTTGGGAACACTACATGAGTGGTTAAAATGTGCTAATTGCTGGTTATGGTCTAATCTTGGAAAATACGAGAATGTTTTCCTGTGAAGGCTTTGTGGCGTGCTTAGCATTCTACGGTAGAGCTATCATTTGTTTATTTTAGATACCATCTTAACATGTGCTACACAACTGCGTAGGTAAACCCTACAAGTGCCTTCTTTGCTCGTCCAATTTGTATTTCTGTGTGGACTTTTTGATGGCCTGTTACTTGATAATTGCTGCTCCATATTTATAACGATAACAACACTGTCAATACAAATCCACGTTTAAAAAAAATCAGCTGTGCTTTAGTCCGATAAAGCTTCATGTTATTACTAACAAATAGATAACCCGAATAAGTTCAGTGTTTTGAATTAATATTTACAACTTCTGTAGATATTCCTGGAATGGCTTGCTAACTAATAATCTCTAATGATGAGAACAATAGAGCCCGTGGATTCTGACTATAATCAAGTGATAACAACCATGTTCTATAGCAACGAATAGGTATTTAGTATGTAGTTGATGTATGTGCCATGTTTGTATCAAACGTTGAACACTGGTGAACGATAAGTTTTATAAAATATCGGCACCACCGTGGTTAGTTGGATTTGGAAATCAAAAACGACTTATCAGGGATAACAGGGTATATCAGAAAAGTGTCGCAAGGGACTACGGCCCTTTCCTCTCCTTCAGAATAAATAATACTCTACTATGGGTTGACCGGTCAGCCCAAAACATGGAACCATCACTACAATCCTACTGATAAATGCGACGGGCCTGTAAAATGTTGGAATCCAAAACCACACATTGTAAATTCTTCTTACACATATGGCATGCATGGTCGTTATCATCCATCCATGTACTGGCCGACCTTCGGCCAAAAGCATCCAATACGAGTTTTTAAATACTATTCAGGGAACCTGAGCTGAGCCCTAAGGCTTACAACGTTGCAGTTGCAGCTCGTCAGACGACCTAGACAACTATGTCCCACAGGTGTCTCAAATTAGGTGCACGGCAGGTGACGGGGCTTTACACGGTGGCGGGATGCCACGCACGCAGGTTGTAAAAAATGTTCATACCGTGTAGGGTTCCGTACCCGAAGGGTGCCAAACGGGACCCTATTACTTAGACTCCGCTGTCCGTCCGTCCGTCACCGGGCTCTATTACCGGATCAACCACAGACCATCTGAGGGATCAACCGAAACAGGTAGAGAGCTGAAAATTTTACAGAAGGTGTGTTTCTATTGCTGCTATTACAAAAAATAATGAAACATACCGGTTTTTAAGAATTAAAAGAAGTACCCATACAACAAATTATTGGTATGGCCATTTTCTTTGGTTTTTTGTTTTATTTGTTTATCGGTGAAATCTGGACTCTCCCGATCTTATCGGAAAAGATCTTTAATTGCTGGTATAGAGTGTTGTGCTTAGTTATTTGTTATTATACGATTATTAATTGCTCATTCGAATTATACTAAACAATATTTCGTTTTTTATCATATTTGATTTTATTTCTGTAAATAAGTTTCTCAATTTCCGTCCACTTCCGGTTTCAATGAGCAAAGACTTTCGTTAATCGGAATACATAGAATACTTAGGAGGTTTGTGTATTATTGAAATACTTACGTAATACACAAAACTATTTTTCAATGTTTTTATGTACGGCCTTTAATGTAGTGCTACCTGGGTTTAATATTTTATTATTATAAACGAAAAAGATATACTCGTACAAAAGAGTGCCGTTTTACGTTTTTCCGTGTACAATGGTATGGAATGGTACCCTTCGTGTGCGGGTCCGGCGTCCTACTCGCACTTGACCGGTTTTATTAAGAATAGTTAGCAGGCATCTTGCTCTTGGCATGTAGTTTACAATCTTGGAAACGGTATTGAAGCAAATTTCGGTTGAAAAATCCAAGGTAGAAAGTAAAGTGGAATAAATGACTCTTGTTGAGATTAAAAGAAGGTTGACGACCTACGAGACAAAGAACTCTTTAGGTAGAGAACACGATATAGCGATAACGGCCTAAATAAACGAATAGGTAGCTTTACCCCTTCAGAAGATAGCAGACATTCAGATTATGATTTTTTATTCTAATTTAGATAAAGCGGATAGTAAATTGAGATTTTTAACGTAGTAAAATATGATTTGTCTTCCAAACTCATTTATTTTGTAGAACATTCTGAATATGTAAATTTAGTAGTTCATAAGTAAATGCCATATGTTCTCGCTTAAACTTTAGTGCGTGGGTAAGAGTAACTTGCAAACTGGCTGCAAAATTAATCCGAGGTTATCCTGTTATTTGGATTTCTGTCAAACAAAACTGCGTTCGAATTCCGAGTAATTCCGTCTCATGAATCCTACGAAATCGGGAAATAATCGCGTTGAATTCCGTCGCAACCGCTGGCTTTCACTTACCTAATGTCGCGTAAGTATACAGTCAGCACTCGCTCGTAGATCGCGGGAAACGGGAAAAGGTAATGCCGTATCTATTGTTTTGAACACAATCCGCCTTCTAATGAGGCCTCATGAGGCAGAGGACTGGCTTTATCTCCGATGACACTATCGATCATCGCGCCTGTTCTAGTGCCGGTGTACTGATCTGAAAACAAGTCCATGTCAGCGCCAGTCTGGTGCTCAGTTCAGGATACTAGATATTCAAAACAGGTCTATTCTATCTAAATCACATAATCAGAATAGAAATGAATGATGGTTATTGGCGCTATCTTATGATGTTGGTGCAATTAGAATTGCGCAACTACAAGTATATTCTAGATATATTCTATAGATACATTCTAATGTTTATATTTATAGGTTTGATTTGTCGACATCATTAGCTGGGCGTCGCGTCGCGTATGGCTCGGAATAGCAATAGTAGGTATATCTGTCGTAGCTACATCGTAGAATTTGATTATTTCATGAAATAGCCAACCATGGATTGACAATATCATGAAATGGTTGGCCATTTCATGATATAGTCAATTATTTCATGAAATTATCAGAAAGGGTTGAATTTCATGAAAACTTGTCTTTTTAAAAGCAGTTGTATTTAGTACTGCGTGGTGTTCTGTGTTATACATGTCGACCTAACACGAATACTATTTGGGGGCTTCGCTGCGATCGCCCCCTTTAGTCTTCACCTAAGCTACAGCAGTCTTTTGCCCTAAAATATTTCTTCGTTCAATGAAAGTTCTAATTCAACTATGGTTGGCTATATCTGTTATGTTATGACACATATATTGTGACATCATTATATATTGTTACGACATATCGATTGCTCCCAAGGGTGGCAAAATTGCATTTGCATTTGGCTTGTCCGCCGGCGCCCATTTTGTATGGAGCCTGACTACCGAATACATTGATATACGAAGCATTTGATATACTTTTGCTATTCGAGTTTCCATACGCGACTCGTTGCCCTGTTCTAGTGGAGCGTGTTATTCAAAAACCGGTCAAGTGCGAGTCAAACTCGCGCACGAAGGGTTCCTTACCACCGTACAATGGTAGGGATAGTGTGGAGTGAATAGTTTGGATTTTACATAGCGAAATGTTGTTTACAAAGTTATTGGTGCGGCTACTTTCAAACTCCATGTACGTAACCAGGTGCATTCATAAGTTTGTATGTGGTATTGAAATAATTGTTGTAAGGGAGCCCCTTTAAATATTTGTTTTATTCTGCTTTTTAGTATTTGTTGTTTTAGCGGCAACAGAAATATATCATCTGTGAAAATTTCAACTGTCTAACTATCACGGTTCATGAGATACAGCCTGGTGACAGACGGACGGAAGGACCGACGGACGGACAGACGGACGGACGGACAGCGGAAGCTTAGTAACAGGGTCCCGTTTGGCACCCTTCGGGTACGAAACTATGAAAACACACATAAATATTTAAACATAAACATTTACATACAGGAGGACGTTGCTTCTGCTTGTGGCGATCTTAATGTAGATTTGCTTGTAGGAACAACAATGAAACAACGATTAATAACTTTATTCAAATCGTTTAATTTATGTCATGTATTTTTAGAGTCGACTAGATTTACACTTACCAACCAAACTTGCGTAGATAATGATTTTGTGACTGTGCATTCACAAGTAAAAGTGTAATTAACTGCTTACCTTCCGATCACAGTGGTCAAACAGTTTCATTCCCAATTGCTATTAAGGATAAGACTGGTCCATCGTTTTATAGGCCTATTACATCCCATAGACTAGAGACATATACGAAAAACTTAGATATAAATTTGGCAGTACCGGATTTTAATGAACAGAACCCAAACAGACTAAATAAAGCACGGTCTTGCACGAAACGAAATCTCTGCCTGCATGAAATATATTTATTTAGGTTTTTCGCTAGAAAGTGTTGTTGGTGAGCACATTGGAGAATTGAAAATTTAGTTTCTTTTGCCGATTTCCGCTCGAAATTAGTACTTTTTAGTATCTGTATATCTTGTGATTGTCCTGTGTTATTGTTTGTCTTGTTGTTTTTGGCCTTTCTACTTGGTAAGTGGTACACAGTGTTTGTTTTTTCTTCCGTGTTTGGGGATGTAACATTCCTTAATCATGGATGAAATTGAGCCTGAACCCCCTGACAAAAATGAAGCTTCACAGGAGTTATTCGATGGGTCCTCCAACGCCTCATCTCCCCCTGCTCCGCCCTTCTCGCCCGTGAGCGATAATATTTATTACAAATCTTCATCTGGCTCAGAGGACATTGCTTGTGATGGGCAGGCTAAGAAACTTAAGCGCCCCCGTGTTGAAGAC
This sequence comes from Argyresthia goedartella, assembly GCA_949825045.1. Lineage (NCBI taxonomy): Eukaryota > Metazoa > Arthropoda > Insecta > Lepidoptera > Argyresthiidae > Argyresthia > Argyresthia goedartella. The sequence goes on from OX463810.1 coordinate 24,327,018, forward strand.
CCGAGTGCAATCGAAAAATCAACACCACTAAATAAGATTCATAAAAGCACTGGCAGAATGAGGTACTCGACCTCCGATAAAGCTCCCTTCCTGGTTCATGTATCCCGATCCGATACTGATGAACGTTCTGGATCTACCATGCACCCGGTCAGGTTCGGAAAGTTTCTCATGAACAGTAACACTATTGGTATCAAACCTGATGGGATCAAGCGGGTTGGGAGAAATAGAGTCTCTGTGGAGTTCACTAAACCCGAGCAAGCTAACTGCTTCCTGATCTGTACCAAACTATTTGACAAAGGATATATTGCCAGCATTCCCATCTATAATATCACCCGCATGGGTGTAATAAGTGATGTCCCGCAGGACTGGACTGATGAAGAGGTCCTACTAAACATTCAAGTCCCCGATGGAATAGGAAAAATACTGAAGGTCCGAAGAATTAACCGGAAGGTTACTTCTCAGGATATATCGGAATGGAAACCTACCCAATCGGTCATAGCCACCTTTGAAGGGCAAGTGCTCCCTACTAGAGTTTTTGCTTGTTATACATCCTTACCTGTGAAACTGTATCAATACCCCACAGTCCAATGCTTTAACTGCTGCCGATATGGGCACACGAAACCAAAGTGCAGGTCCAAGCCTAGGTGCTCGAAATGCGGTGAAAACCATACTACTGATTCATGCAACAAGAACCCATCTTGTCTCTTTTGCTGTGGCAATCACTAGGCCACAAGTAAAGATTGTCCGGAGCAATTAAGACAAAAGAACATTAAAACTAATATGGCAGAGAAGAACATATCTTATGAAGAATCATCTAAATGCTTCCCTTCTCCATACAGGTCCTATGCGGAGGTATCAGCCTCCCAAACTTACCAAACCCAGTCTTCTTCACCTTTCTCTGCTCCTTCTTCTTCTGGCTACAGAAAAACTATCTTCAAATCCCCAAAACCTAATAAATTCACCCCATCCGGGTATGACAAGATATCTCATCAGAACATTATTAACTCTTTCACAATCCCCGAACCACAGAATGGTTGTGCTTTACAAAGCCAATCTCAAACTCAGTCCTCTCCAGCAGATAATGTTATATCATTACTGCTGTCACTCCTCACCTCAATGATTTCCAGTAACAATTCTATACCAGACCACGTAGCTTCACAACTCCTCTCATTTGTAAACCGTTTCAATGGCTCCACTGGCTATTCTTCAATGGAACGCGAAAAGCGTTGAATTAAAAATAAATGACATATTTTTTTTAAAAAATAAACATTCCCCTCTTGTCTTTTCCATCACGGAGACCTGGCTTAAGCCAGGAAGACGCTTTAACCTGCGCGGCTATTGCTCTTTCCGAGATGATAGGCAGGATGGCAGTGGGGGCGGTTCAGCCCTATTTGTAAATAATTCCTATTCCCCCCCATAAAAATGAAATTAGTGTAGTAGGCGTTGTTGTTCAAGGTATTTCTATTCTTTCCATATATACCCCTCATCCTAATCTAACCTTTCTTCCAGATTTAAGACGTATATTTTCGGTTTTAACCCCCCCCTTATCTAATATTAGGTGACTTTGATGGCCATCACTCGGCTTGGGGTTCCCCTCGCAACGACAGTTTTGGTAGGGCCCTGGTAGATCTCTTTGATGATTTAAACCTATGTTTGCTGAATGATGGTTCAGCTACACGATTAACTCCCCCAAATCAAAACAAAAGCTGTGTTGACTTGTCACTATGTTCCCCAGACCTGGCTTCCCTGATCTTCTGGCATAGGTTGAACCTTACACATGGTAGTGACCACTTCCCATTAAAAATGACCATTCCTTCGTCATCCATCCCCCACAGGGACTTCAACCCCTTATTAAAGTACCGTGTGTCTCAAGCCAACTGGGATGGTTATTCTGATAAACTTAGCCTACTCACCAGCTCTCTTCCTGATGTTCATGAGGGCAATGCTGTTGATTGCTACTCTCAATTCACTAACGCTATATCATCTGCTGCTGATGAATCGATCCCGCTTAAGAACTCGGCTTCTGAAAAAGTATCTTCTCCACCATGGTGGGATAGAGAGTGTACAGAAATAATCAAAGCTCGCAATAATGCTGAAGTAATCTACATATCTGCTATGACCGTTGATAACCTAGTTAGTTATCGTAAAATAGTGGCTAGATCCAGACGTCTCTTTAGAAGGAAAAAATACCAGGGGTGGAAACGATTTTGTTCCACTCTTTCTCCATCAACTCCAGCTAGTTTGGTTTGGCATTATATTAACAGGTATAGAAAGGGTTGTGTTCATCATAACTCTCCCCGCATCCCCCATCATATTGCTATAAATTTCCTTAATAAATTGGCTCCTGACTATGTCCCTCTCCTAGAGGAATCTTGCAATTCCCATACATTACCTACTATCAATGACCCTTTGGATGCTTCATTTTCCATTGCAGAACTTCAATCAGTATTATCCCATGTCCGCGACTCAGCCCCTGGGTTGGATGGATTCCCATATTCATTTCTAACAAATGCAGGCCTGCCAGCTTTAGAGTATCTGTCAAAACTTGTGAACATTTTTTATAATACAGGTTATGTTCCAGACTCTTGGAAGGAACAAACCGTTATCCCCCTTCTGAAACCCGGTAAGTCCCCGGATGTAGCTGATCATTATAGACCTATAGCCCTGTCTTCGGTTTTGGCAAAAACCCTAGAGCATCTCATTAAGAATCGATTGGAGTGGTTTGTGGAGTCTAAGGGTATCTTTGCTCAATCTCAATTTGGTTTTCGCAAAGGCTACAGTACATCTGATAGTCTTAGCATATTCATCACTGATGTTCGGCTAGCTTTCTCCAAAAAATAATCTGTCCTAGCTGTGTTCTTGGACATATCTGCTGCTTATGACAATGTACTTCTTTCAGTGCTCAGGTACAAGTTACAACAGCTGAATATCCCTGTAAGAATGAGAAACTGCATTTGCAGTCTGCTTATGTCCAGATCAATCTCACTTCGTATCCCTGGCGAGAGCTTTGAACCCCGTACGGTGTGGAGAGGCCTCCCCCAGGGATCTGTTCTCAGTCCTCTACTATATAATATTTATACTGCTTCTCTTCATACTTCCCTAAATAACGATTGTCAAAATTTACAATATGCTGACGATCTGTGTCTGTACATTCCTAGCTCAAGTGTTGAAGATGCTGGGGAGTCAATGCAAGTCTCTCTCAACTCATTGATTGCTTGGCTGCTATCCAATGGTCTCAATCTATCAGCTTCTAAGAGCACTGTGGTAGTGTTTTCTAGGAAGAGGGGCATTACTGACATAGATTTAAAAATAAACAATTCCTCTATCCCTGTTCGTAGTTCTGTAAAATTCTTAGGCGTATTCCTAGACTCAAAATTATCTGGTTCCGTTCATCTAAATTATATTGTTAATAAATGCGAAAAGACAATAAATATTCTTCGAGTTCTCTCTGGGGTATGGTGGAGTGCCCACCCATTTACTCTGAAATTGATGTATAATGCCCTCATTAGGAGTGTACTTGACTATGGATCCCTTCTTTTAGAACCTTGTAGTAAACTGGCTCTTCGCAAATTGGATGGTATCCAATCTAAGGCACTTAGAATTATAACTGGATGCATGAAATCATCTCCTATAAATGCCTTACAGGTGGAGTGCGGAGATCCTTCTTTGATTCTAAGGAGACAATATCTCTCTGACCGGTTTATATATAGGGCTTATTTATTCTCAAATCATCCTCTTTTTTTTAAATTAGAATCCCTTAATAATATTTGCAATATTCGTAATGAATATTGGAAATGTAAGAGTCCTCCTCTTATTCTCAATAGTTTCCGAAAGCTTAAAAACATCGAGGACTCCTGCCCAATCATCCGAAAGGATAAATTACCATTATATTGTTTCCCCCTGCCAACTGTCCTCTTCACTCCGAAAATTATTTTGGATCTTAATATTGTAAAAGGTTCTCCTTTAGCAAACTCGTCCTTCAACTCGGTTTTAAGATCAAGATGGGAAGACTGGCAATATTTTTATACTGACGCCTCCAGGCTGGAAGAGACTGTTCCGACTGGTTTCGCAGTATACTTTAAAAATTCTAAAATAGAAATTAAACTTCAGAGCCCGCCTCAAAGCTCAGTGTACACAGGAGAATGCCTTGCGATCTTGGAAGCTTGCTCGTTTATTGAATCCCATAATATAAGACAATCTTTAATAATTTCGGACTCCAAAAGTTGCTTACAAGCCCTCCAACAAAACCAATTTAAATCAAAAGTGCATAGTAATATTATTATGGAAATCAAAAATATCCTTTATAAATGTTCCCAAAAAAAATTTGCTGTAATTTTGGTTTGGATCCCTAGTCATTCTGGCATTATTGGTAATGATCACGTTGATGAGTTGGCTAAACATGCGGCCTTAGATAATAACAGTAATCGAAAGTACTTCTCTAACCACTGTTATGACTTGCTCAGCATTCCTGGTAAAGATCTTCAGAAGACTTGGTCAGATGTGTGGCATGTATCAAGTCGAAATAAAGGAGCTTTTTACGCTTCAATTCAGCCAAGTATTCCAAGCAAACCATGGTTTTTCAATTTTAAAAAACTACCAAAGATATTAGTGACAATTTTATGCAGAATACGCTTAGGTCACTGCTGTTCTCCAGTGTTTTTAAAGAAGATAAAAATCAGAGATTCCTCCATTTGCGAGTGCGGTCTTGAGGATGGGTCCGTTGACCATATTTTCTTTAACTGCCCCATTTATGGCCTTGATTCCTTGTACTCCCTAATACCCTCAATCGGTCTCCCTATCCCTACTAATATTCGCCACCTTCTTTCTCTATTCCCCAACCCAAAGATAGTATTTTTATTAGCTAAATTTATCCATATTAACAAAATAAAATTATAATAGATATGTATCCCCTTCCTTCCCTTTATGTTATTGTGTTGTCCCTTAGTTTATTTTGTGTGTGTTATATATATATTGCATGGAACTAACCGATAATGTAAAACTTTATTTCGGATAGACACCTACTAAAATGTATTCAGCCAATTTAAGATTTGCCCCGCATCTCTTCACATGTGCCTCCACTACATGATACTGGCAGAAATTGTCTGGCAATAGCAGGACAGATTGCCATTAGTTAAAAAATGAAATGAAATGAAGAACCCAAACAAAATCTACTCAGACTTCTTCAACATTATTCAGACAGAATTCAATAAAGTTTTCAAATTAAAGAAAGTCAGTGACTACAACGGTAAATCAAAATTTAATGACTGGGCAACGTTTGGAATTCGTAAAAGTAGAGTTATCTTGTATGACCTTTATGATCAAAAAACCTATAACTTTGATCGAAAATTTCATGACTATGTTAAAAAATATTCCAAAACTTTCAAGTTGGTTTGTAGAACTGCAAAAACTTTACACATTAATAGAAAAATTCAAAATTCAAATAATAGAATGAAAACAGTTTGGCAAATAATAAACCGCGAAACTGGCAAAGTTATACCAATGGACAATGATTTCTGCCTAAAGATAGGTGATGATGTTGTTAAATCCAGCGCTGATGTTGCTCGAGCTTTTGAAACATTCTTCACCAATGTACCCGTAATCACAACAGACCGTCTAAATTCATCTCCATATGAAGCAGAGACTTTATTAAAAAATAACACTAGCGTCAGTAATGTTTATTTAAAATTTCATCATGTTTATCCCCAGGACATTGTCAAAACGATTAAATTACTTAACTTAAAAAATACGGAAGACCTGTGGGGTATATCAGTCAAAGTCATTGGTTCAGTAATTCTAGTTATAGCCCCACACTTAGCTTATATATTCAATAAATGTGTTGACGATGGGGCTTTTCCAGACCTCATTAAATACAGTAAACTGATACCTCTGTTCAAGTCGGGAGATAAGGGCGATCCCTCAAATTCCAGACCAATATCTGTTCTTCCAACACCAAGTAAAATATTTGAAAACATTATACTCAATCAAATGCTCTCATACTTCAACCGTACAAAACAAGTCCGCGCTAAACAATATGGTTTCACTAGGGGTAAATCGACTACGGATGCAGGTATTACCCTTATATCTCATATTTATTCTGCATGGGAGGCCGCGCATGATGCTATCGGAGTTTTTTGCGACCTGTCGAAGGCGTTTGACTGTGTTGATAATAGTACGCTATTAATTAAATTAAATCATTACGGAGTTAGAAATAAAGCGTTGGATCTACTAAGATCATACCTAAGTAATATAATTCAAAAGGCAGAAGTTAACGGCGTAAAATCTGATGGATCGGGTGTTAAAATTGGCGTTCCACAAGGTTCCATATTAGGCCCTTTCTTATTCCTGGTATATATTAATGATCTGCCTTTCATGGTGGAGAAATTAACTGACATAGTGTTGTTTGCTGATGATACTTCAATGGTCTTCAAAATTGAAAGACAAAAAGGAGATTTTGATGATGTTAATGGTGTATTGTCTTTAACCTTGAATTGGTTCACGGTTAATAATTTATTGTTAAACGCTGGTAAAACCAAGTGTATCAAATTCTCACTTCCAAATGTCAGGCAAGTTGAGATCAGTTTAGTGTTAGACAACAGCACGTTAGAATTAGTAAATCATACGAAGTTTCTTGGAATAACCATTGATAGCAAATTGCAGTGGGGACCCCACATAGATAAATTGGCTGGTAAGTTAAGTTCTGCGGCTTACGCTGTTAGGAACATCAGACAAAGCACGGATTTGGCTACATCTAGGCTAGTATATTTTAGTTACTTTCATAGTGTGATGTCCTATGGTATCTTGTTGTGGGGGAAAGCAGCGGATATTCAAACTATTTTTATTTTACAGAAAAGAGCTATTCGAGCAATTTATAATTTAAAACGAACAGACTCCTTAAGAGAGCTTTTTAAAGAAATTGACATACTAACAGTAGCTAATCAATTTATTTTCGAAAATATAATGTATGTACGCAAGAACTTTACAACATTTTCCAAACTTAGCGATAGCTGTAATGTTAACCTAAGAAATAATCACAGACTATGTGCGCCCCGTTTTAGACTCGCGAAGGTTAGCAATTCTTTCAAGGATCAGTGCATTCTCTACTACAATAACATACCTCTGGAGATTTTGAAATTGCCATTTGAGCAATCTAAAAAGCATGTTAAAGCGACTTTGTCGAAAAAGGGATATTACAATGTTCAAGATTACTTAAATGACAGGACTGTATGGGGTTAATCTGGCTCAACACAGACCTTGCTGTTAATAATTTTGTAATTATTTATTCCTGCTTATTAATATAACAATTAAATTTTTCATATTTGTATTAGTTAAGCACAACCTATTTTTAAAAGAGATCTAAAAATCAATCTGTGGTAGTTTCTACGCCCTGCTTCTCCCACAGTGGTCCAATGTAGAGAAGAGGCAAAAAATGACGTTTGCTAAGTATATGTAAATATCTACAGTAATAAAGTACTTTGACTTTGACTTTGACTCTGGCCCCACACTAGGATACCCTGTGTCGTGGGAACCAGAAACAGCGGCGACACACACATATAAAATCCAAGACCTAGGTTTTTTTTTTACTCCCAGCCGGGGATCGAACCCGGGACCTCTCGCATGGTAGGAAGAGCCACAACCGCTGCGCCACAGAGGTCTTCGCAATGTTCTGCCACAGCGACTGATCTAACAGCCAAGTTGCAGTGCGAGTTATAATGAACTTAATTTCAATATGGTTATGTCCAAAATTTTGACCACCACGAACTGAGTTGCTAATATTAGCGACACACGAGCCTTTATGTTATGCGTGTATGTTACCGAAGTGTTTCTTTGCGCGTTTTGGGCCGCTAACCTTAAAATGGATCATGATCACGTGTGCTCGTCATATCAGTTGATACTAAAATGGCATCATATTATCTATGAATTACGTTGTAGAAGGTAATATTTGTCACGTTACCTTAAGGGCCTGGTCCTCAATAAGGAGCGACAATTGTATCGCAAATATTGCAATTACTGTAAAGGGTAATTTAATCAGCTGATCATATTTTGGGGAATGATAGTACCCATATTTATGAACAGCTTTTCCAAAGGAACATGTGGTCGCAAATGTTTTTCTATGGGAGACCCAATATTTTTTTTCGTTTGCGACCGTAGATTTTTAGGGAAAAGATTCATATAATATACTATAACATATATAATTCCCCAAAATTTGGTCGGCTTGTTACATGTCACGTTGTATAGACATATTGTACACAAGAAAGGGTGTATACCTAGTATAGTGGTAACAAAAATGCTCAAGTAGGAGTCTAGGATTACAAAAGAACCTACTGTGAAAAGTGCCTGAAACTTATATAAAAATATATATATATAAATATATATATATATTATGTTACATGTCAATACATATGTATAGGTGTAGTGCGTTATAGCTACGATAATGGCATAAAAATATGGATAAACATTATGTAGAGCCGTCGAGTGCCGAATACTCTTTAAATGGATTTCATCAGGTAGGCGGTGGATGCCCATGAGAGGAGGCTTGCTCGAATTGTCAATGGCAGAGTGAAACAAATATACTGACTGCATTTTTCGTATTTTTTTGCGTGTATTTTTATTGTACATTTATAAAGCCAAGCTTATATAAAACAAGAGATGAAAAGGATAATTTTGATAGCAGTGACAGGTGGACCTTTACAACAAGTAAATAATATATATAATTTTGAATATTTCAGTTTCATTCTTTCAATTAAAGATGTAGACCTATGGCTATGATCATATATTATGGATAGGTATGTAACTTTATACTACAATTATGGGCTATAATATCCCATGTTACTTCCACAGTCTCCAAACATCCAATGAAACGTCATTTGTTAAAAACCCTCAAGCCGTTTGCGTCATACACACGCATTCGAAAAACATTATCCTACTTCTGGTGCAGTCTGGTAACATGGTATCTTCTATCTATCTTTTCAGAGAAGTTAGAGACCCTAGTCAGGGTGACTGTGACGTAGGCTGGAAGCTTGATCTTGAAATAGAAAACGATACGACCTCTATAGTCAGTATCAGATAAATGTGAGCACGCAAGCTACTCAAATACATTTACACATCATAAACAACCAGAAATATCTACAGAGCTGAATTGACAAAATTATGATAACATCCTCTGCGTCAACTTGTATGTTGACATCGTTTTGATACTTTCGCTGTGTAGATCTTTCTGGTTGTTTAGCATGTTTAGCATCTATTTGAGTACCTCGCCTGCTCACATACATCTGATGCTGACTGTACATAGTTGCATCCCGTCCAGGTCCACAGGGAACACTCGTTATTTTGACGTTCAATGATGGTTACAATGTGACTCCGAATCACGCAGACTCGGGTCCGTATTTACTTGTAGGTATGTGGCTTTAAAATTACTTGAGTACATAATCATATTTTGTTTATAGGTCGGGAAGCTTAAAAAGAAAGACATCACCATTTTTTCTTAGAAAATTCTGTTCTCTCAATAATCTCAATAATCGGACGCTGGCACACCTGGGTAATTAAATGGTAATATCATTTTCATACAGACTAGGTATGTACGTGTTGCGTTTATGAAATCGTACGTTATCTTGTTTATTAGGCAGTCTAATGAGGGCTGTAGCACGCAATACTTGTCGGACACCTTTATAGTCCTGCCGAGGTCTCCGTCCTCAGTTTGTATCTACTTGTCGGACACCTTTATAGTCCTGCCTAGGTCTCCGTCCTCAGTTTGTATCTACTTGTCGGACACCTTTATAGTCCTGCCGAGGTCTCCGTCCTCAGTTTGTATCTACTTGTCGGACACCTTTATAGTCCTGCCGAGGTCTCCGTCCTCAGTTTGTATCTACTTGTCGGACACCTTTATAGTCCTGCCGAGGTCTCCGTCCTCAGTTTGTATCTACTTGTCGGACACCTTTATAGTCCTGCCGAGGTCTCCGTCCTCAGTTTGTATCTACTTGTCGGACACCTTTATAGTCCTGCCGAGGTCTCCGTCCTCAGTTTGTATCTACTTGTCGGACACCTTTATAGTCCTGCCTAGGTCTCCGTCCTCAGTTTGTATCTACTTGTCGGACACCTTTATAGTCCTGCCGAGGTCTCCGTCCTCAGTTTGTATCTACTTGTCGGACACCTTTATAGTCCTGCCGAGGTCTCCGTCCTCAGTTTGTATCTACTTGTCGGACACCTTTATAGTCCTGCCGAGGTCTCCGTCCTCAGTTTGTATCTACTTGTCGGACACCTTTATAGTCCTGCCGAGGTCTCCGTCCTCAGTTTGTATCTACTTGTCGGACACCTTTATAGTCCTGCCGAGGTCTCCGTCCTCAGTTTGTATCTACTTGTCGGACACCTTTATAGTCCTGCCTAGGTCTCCGTCCTCAGTTTGTATCTACTTGTCGGACACCTTTATAGTCCTGCCGAGGTCTCCGTCCTCAGTTTGTATCTACTTGTCGGACACCTTTATAGTCCTGCCGAGGTCTCCGTCCTCAGTTTGTATCTACTTGTCGGACACCTTTATAGTCCTGCCGAGGTCGCCGTCCTCAGTTTGTATCTACTTGTCGGACACCTTTATAGTCCTGCCTAGGTCTCCGTCCTCAGTTTGTATCTACTTCGGCTGTTAAGATTAGTTTGTGAATGTTCAATTCAAGTCACTGGCTCAAAATACAATGTTCTGCTAGTGTGTCTTATGTCCGGCCTGGACGTACAACTTCCAACAATTTGACTGGCACTCATAGTGATGGTGTCTCCGATAACGGAAATAACAGCTATGTACATAGGACTTCGATTTGTGAATGTTCAATTCGAGTCAGTGTAACTCAAAATCAAATTTTCTTTAAGTGTGTCTTACTCGTCCGGAGAAGATGCACAACTGCCAACAATTTGACTGACACTCGACGACCCGAATGGCCAAGTCCCGGTCCCAAGGGTCCCGGGTTCGAGTCCCGGTGGGGGCAAGTATTTGTTTGATGAGAACGGATGTTTGCACCCTAGGCATGTTTGTTTATCTATCTAAGTATAATATTTATCTATATAAGTTTGTGTATCGTTGTCTAGTACCCAAGATACAGGGAATCCTAGTTTGGGGCTAGATCAATGTGTGTAAATAGTGTCCAAGGTATTATTAGTATTATTATTACTCATAGTGATGCTGTCTCCGATTAAGGAAATAATAACTTCGATTTCTGAATGTTCAATGCGAGTCAGTGCAACCCAACATCATATTTTCTATAAGTGTGTCTTACTCGTCCGGACCGGATGCACAACTGCCAACAATTTGACTGACACTCATAGTGATGCTGTCTCTGATTACGGAAATAACAACAAGATATTACTTCGATTTTTGAATGTTCAATTCGAGTCAGTGTTAATCAAAATAAAATTTTCTATAAGTGTCTCTTATGTCCGGACCGGATACAAAATTTCCAAAAATTTGGCTGACACCCAAAGTGATGCTGTTTCTGATTACGGAAATTACAGCTACATTGGACTCGACATTTATTTATTTGACCAGCTTTAGGTGAATTCTTTATAATGAGGAGTTGAGAGGATACGCGAAGTTGCGAGTGAACAATCTGGTTCTAGGATCACTAATGATAAAGCACGTTTTCTACCCACTACCAGATCAGATAACTTGAAGAACTCTATAGACGAGTAATGAGCTACGTGACGTCAGAGACATAACATAAACAAAATACTACTTACATAACTAAAAAAACCTAGCAATGTAAGTCTTAATTAAACATACTAGTCCATGCACATACATTGCCATTGCCACTGGCCTCACATTAGGAAAGGTACCCTCGTCAAAACATGCAAAAGTCCATAACGTCTTGAAATATGAGTGGGTACTTACATGTAGGTACATATCTGTATCTGGTGCAGTATCGAAACAGAGACTTACTTACCTATCCTCTAACATAGCTCAGGTGTAGGAAGTATAAAGTAGAAACGGTCCATTGTATTTCAACGTTAGTATCTATTACGAAAGGACGAGCTTAAACATAACCTCAGTGTTGATTCAAATGATTAAAAAGACACAATACATCGATGTTCAGGTTAAGCAATACTTTTTCATCATGACTGTTTCAGATTACGTTAAGGAAGGGGAAAGGGGAGATGTTTCTCAATTTGCATCAATCATCGAACTTGAAAAAACATAACACACGCAACACATTAAAATTGCCAAGTTGCTCAGTTACTTTCAGATGAAACTATAGTTTTTGCTAGGCAGGTATTAGTTTGTCTTATCAAGGGTCTCCAAAGGTGGATCGCATCAATCAATAGCCACCGTCTGCATTTGTGTGCTGAAGGTTTGTGATATCGCCGGGGCGATGCGGCGCGGCGCGGGGCGTCATCCCGGCCCCGACTGTGCGTAGTGGAGCATCGGGGTGAACGATCTGCCGAGGAGTCGTCGACACGAGATAATTACTGTCGTGGTCGTTACCTACGCCCTGTCCTGTCGCTGGCCCTGAGCTGATGGTCTGCTGTAAGATTTAGGTTGGGGCGTAGCTACGGGTGGGCCTAGAAACGGATTATTTGCAACTGTTTGATATAAATCCTAGTAAATGCTCTTTGAAAATGGTAATGGAACTTTTTTATTCGTTTTGGCACTATGGGCCTTACCACAAAAAAAATAAACTACTGTTCAACACTTGTTGAAAAACAAAAACGTATGGGATTTGACGTTTGTTTTGAGGTTAAATGCTGTTTAATAATTTTTGTGGTAGCACGGTATTGGCCTTCAGATTAGTACCTAGTGGTAATTAAATTACACTACTCATACTTTCCATGATGACGATGTTAAATATTGCCTAATAAGCTGACCATAAAAGCTATTCGGTAACACTTGATCTAGGTATAAAAGTTTACCAAGACCGCGTCAGAAACCCAGGTGTTTTCATCGCGTCAGTGCAGTGCAACGAGTCTTTGATAACACAAGTTATGCCGCTCAGCCCACCACAAAATGGAATGAAAATAAATTTCCAATGGACTAGTTCTAGCATTCTGGCTTTATGGCCTGAGCACTGAGCCTGTTAATTACAGTCCACTAGGCGTGTCCAGACCAGCAAGAGCTGCAGCTGTCGTGGACAAGGCCCTATAAACTCGTTAGCACCATGTGTCACAGAATACTGGTACGGTGGGTAGACTCACTGAGATCAAATGCTTAGAGCTACTATACCATCCAGTACCATTAGAGAAAAATCGTCATAACATTTTTAAAGACGGTGTCAACTTTTAATATTTTTAAATGTGGCATTCGTCATTGACCAAGTAGACATTACCACTAGCGGGTCGTATTATTTACGTTCTGCGTGTACGCTACGAACACGCACGTTTGAGTGATGTGAAAACTGACCGTATTGTTTTTTTATATCCTATTTTCTGAGATTATAATTGCCGTTGTCAACGCTGCAATTGTACCCAGTAAATTCACTACGGTAGTGAGCCTTTTGGAAAGTTTTACTCTGTGATCACATCCACACAACATTGGACAATTATAGGTCAAGTTACACCTGCTACTTGTACCAATATGATCACTAAGACACTTGTAATAAGATCCGGAAGGAATCTGTTTCATCGTGAGGACTCCCAGATGTGATATTTTCTTTGTCGTGACGTGTGACTAACTTGGTTAGGCGAGAGGACTATTTCTGGGTTATATTCCCAGAAGCCCCTTTCAAGATTATCTCCTATTGGCTAGAGTAGGTTATTCTGGCTTCAAATTTCAATTGAGTTATAGTCTAGGTTGGAACCTTGGGTGAAATAGGCAGAAGAACAGAGGACCGATCACCCGCCTGTGTTTCAGCAGGCGTCCCACCTCATCATCATAGGTTGGAACTTAGAAGAAGCCAAACCGGAGCGTAGCGAAGCGGTTCGAAGCGTAAGCAAAATATTTAATGTACCCATAGCATAGGGGCAGGGGCATCAGGGAATATTATGCATCCTTCTGCAATTCCAAGTGACAATGCTGAAAGGGACATCTGGGAATAAAGGACTTCTGATAAAGCACTCCTATGACTTGGAGAGGCTTGGAGAAGGACAAAGAATAACCCCAGAAATTTATCAAAATGGTCAAAATCAATATGGATATTATAGCCTCCCCCTTCCATCCAGTAACTAAAATCCATAGCAAATCCAACGCAGTTAGTATCAACTGGCGTTTAGTGTATGGGAAAACTGTCACATTTCCACAGTTTTGTTGTCGGTTTTAGTTATTGAATAAGGGGGCGCTGGGAAGACGCCAAGAACATGATATTTCACCTTCACCGATGTGGAAATCTCGTCTATAATAGAATTCGACCTTAACTGCGTGAGACAGAGTTCAAAAGTGGTTTTGTTGTAAGGGTCACATCCAATAACCATTTATGGAAATATTGCGTGAACAACAGCGCACTTTGTCAAGGTGAGGCATCATCAAATATTTATCATCAAAGGTCCCTTTAGCATTTTTTGACGTCAGAACGAGGACCTTGGGCAAATGACGTACACTTACAGGCACTTTCTCCAGTTTGGTTCTCAATTCTGTTCAAAATTATAAGAGTACACACAAAGTGGAAAGCTTAAAAGCTAAATATAAAAGATCAGGGTGGATTTTACTTCCTTTTATACGGAAATGGTTAATTCAAATTATCAAGTCTCACTTTAGAATTAGACAATTTTAGGTAGGAGTGATTCGTGGAATGTATGAAAGGAATGTTTATTGGTGTCTGAGACATCTCAAATGTGTTTGGAAATAATGAAAAATTTTCCATTTAGTTTGGGCAATTGAATTTTTATGATCCACAATGGATAAAAATTACAGATATTACACACTAGGGAGGTTTTACCTATCCACCGGCTCATACCAGCCAGCCATAATTGAAGTCCGAAAGTACGACAATGCACCTTCGTGGTCGAGTCAGGTAGGTGTAACAGACTGACTAAACTTCGCAGAAAAACTGACAACATAAACAGCACAATTCAAAGTCACCTACGTCCTTTGTCTGTCGTCTCACCGGTTCCGGACCGGAAGTTGTAAATAGAGACGGTCTCCGCGGATCCGGCCCGGCACGGTAGACGGAGGCTGATTAATCGTTATTGCTCTGTGGAACCCTTTCAAAGGGATCAGACAAAACGAACCAAAACGGTGAAGTAAAGAGTGTAACGCCCTTTGGATCCGAACAA
The DNA here is from genome assembly GCA_949825045.1 of Argyresthia goedartella. Classification (NCBI taxonomy): domain Eukaryota; kingdom Metazoa; phylum Arthropoda; class Insecta; order Lepidoptera; family Argyresthiidae; genus Argyresthia; species Argyresthia goedartella. The sequence goes on from OX463810.1 coordinate 24,342,195, forward strand.
CCAATATTGGAAATAAGCGAAAAGACCTTCGTTGTTAAAATTACAAAAACCAAAGCTTACATACAATAGAAGATACCAATGTAGTAATCATCGTTAAATAGTTTTTGTTTTCATGGGCTAGCCTCGCACTTACTCGGTTATTTGCTTATCGTCTACTCTACATCGTCACACAATAGGGTTGTCTTATTGTCGTATTTTTGATAACGTTTTTTTTCGTTGGACCGTGTCCATTGAGTTGGGTGGACGCGGATAATGGAACTCGTATCTGAAGGGATTTAAATAACTGCCTGTGACTCAGGGGCGGGACAGCACCGGCCCGGTGTTTGCCCTTGCGTCACGTCCACAGAGCGTGTTTACGTGAGCAAGTAAATGTGTGAGTAAATGTAAACACATAGTTATCTCATCTGTGTGATATTGAAATCCAGGGCTTTCCAATATCGCGAGGGGCGGCGGCGGCGATGCCATAGATTGATGGGACATTCACTGAGCCGATGGGGATTAAGTATAAATAGATGTATCATCGTAAGATTATCTAGCTATACATTGCAGTGCATAGGTGTGAATAAACCTGTGTTATCTGCATGTCGGATCATGTCTTCATACACTACAGCTCCTGCTTAGATAAACGTGCAATAAAGTATAATGTATAATATTGACCCCGCTAAGTAAACGATTGCGATTTGACTTGACGTTGACTTGACGTTGCTGCGCAAAGTCATGACGGCAAACGTCTAATAGCATAGGTATATTTTCTTAGCGGGTCAATGAACTTTATTGCACGTTTATTTGGCATACGTAGCCATAGCATAGCAGTAGCTCTTACCCACTTTACACTAAAAGCACGGACGCGACGGCCGCCTCGGCCATCCAACACTTGCACTACGGACATTCACGAGCAATTATTGGAAAATCTATCCGTATTCAATGCAATAATTAATTAAAGTTAACCGGAGCTCGGTATCCGGTACGCGTCACATCACAAACGATTCGGCATTCACCAATCCGTTCCCCGCCATATATATTGTATTAGCATTCATTAATTTGCTATTATTTACAAATATATGTTGATCCATCTGACTACTGTGAGGTGCTCTACAAAGTAGCTACGGTATCTAAAACTATTCTCAGTCCAGCAACAACAATTTATTCGGTTCAGTAAGAGCCACTCCACTTTCTGGTCACGCTGTATGAATCCAGATCGCGAGATTAAAACTCCAAGTCAATTGCTCGATTACTATCAATTAACGGTTTGTTGTTGATGATTTTTGATTAAAAAGAGTCCTCTTAACCTAGATGTGTGTCTGTTGGGACAGTCGAATGGTCAGCCAGGGCAATAGAGCTATGGGCTTTGCTAGGGTCTGATGGTCTGATTCGTTCGTCGTGTGCGGTAGAGCGGAGCGAGTTCGTAAACAAATTAACTCAAATTGGACCTTGAATAACCGATTATAGAGTTTCAAATAGCGATCGATTTCTATGAATACTATAAGTACTAGCCTAGCATGACACGAGCAGGCACATTTGACTGGTTGGGTAGTGATGCAATGCTAGCTGGAGTGACCGTGACACAGCACCGCCCCGCTTGGACCATTGCATTCGTCGGATAAAATGTGACAACCGAAACTATGGCGCCATAGCGGCGCTCGCTTGATGATAAATTGTTTGGCTATTTAAATTGCTTGTTGGTACTGAGCTATTTAATACAATTCCGTTAGTTCGGTATCAGAAATGTTCTACTACTGTTTAATCAGTATTGTATTTGCTTTGTTTTGATAGTGAAACTTTATAGTTTGATAGTTAACTACTCTGCTGGCAAACATAGAAATGACTTCTGGTTGTAGTGTGGTACCTAATCTTATGACATCAATTATGTGGGTACCAACTCCGACGCGGTGACGAAGCAGGAAGCATCTCATTGGGATAAACGAATTTGTAAAAATCTAAGAGCCTACTGACAGTCATGGTCTTATGATTATAAACGAATTCATTGATATTCTGTTTGGGTAGGTACGAAATAAGACTAACTTTTGGAGCCGACAAGATCCTCATTCCATTTGCATAGTCTTAAGGCATCAAGTTCAACTCGTGACTCGATCGTCGTTCGATTCTCAATATCGGAGAAGGAAATAAAGTCAATAATTTCTTCGTAATCTTTGTATTCGATATGCATGTTTGCCCAATATCGAGTGCGACGGTAGCGGCTCAGTTTAAACAGTCTTATCAAAGATTGGCCCAGAACCACCAGAAACGTTATACAGTGAAAGGTAATTGACCCCAGAATCGAAAGATATTGAATTATCAGCTCCACTGTTAGAATGACCTAGTTATGAGAATTCCTTTTCGTCCATAACTTTCCATTCCGGGGAATTGATTTCAATAAGTACTTTCAACTGCTTGATTTTCGCAGAGCAGTTCTACTTTGGCCACTCAACTTTTTGTACTTAGTCGGTGTCAAATACAGCGGTCTTTTTTTTTTGCTGTGGGATTGCGGACATATTTACTGTATGCACTGATGCATGAATTGCGAGAAGTTTAGAGGACACGAAATATACAATCATAGGTTTGCTAACCCATAGGATGCTGCGTAGTAGTATGCAGGAAACGTGAGAGACACTATTCTCGACTTAAATCGATTTAGTTTGTTTTGGATCTTAAATTAGTCGCGCCTAGGGTTACCATATGGAAAAATGAAAATTCCGGAGATTAGGCCTTACTTGTATTGGCAATTCCTGGGATTTAGTCGTAATTTCAATTAAGACTGTTTGATCTCTTAGTTTTTAATAAAAATATATTGACGATTTACTCGGTTTTATTGAAAATTCCTGAATTCCGGAGATCTCAGGACAATTCCGGAGATACGGTAACCCTAGTCGCGCCTCAATCCTTTCGTGTAATAAAGCTTCAGTAACTATATTGAGAACGAGGATTTTAATAAATCGTATATATGTAGGAGGTTAAAGGATGCCAATAATGTTATATGCGAAATAATTGAAAACATTAATGAAATGAAAAGCTTCAGTGCTTTCGATATTATAAACGAGGATTTCAATAAATCGCTTATAAATTGTTAGTTTTAATTGTCATTATTTTAGTACCTACTACATATACATACCTTCTTGTATTTCTATACTTGCGTGACAACCACAAAAGTCCTGAGCCCAGGGCCCAGACAGACCTCAGCGGTTTGAGGGAACATTACCTTAAACATGTACATAATTAGATATAAGAAAGATGGAAAAAATATACAATGTGGGATGCCAATAATGTAAATGCGAAATTATTGGATACAAAGTGGTCAGGTTGAATCATGGGTCAATGAGTGCGACCCGTGAACTGAGCCCGGACCGGAAGCCGCCGGGTATCTGCGGCGAGGCGAACTTATCACCGGAAGCGGTCTCTGAAGTCGGGTGTTGGCGCCCTACATGTGGGATGACTCATTGCTCGTAACTTGTTAAACTAAACAATAAGGAAATAATATGTTTAAAAACGGAAATTATTTTTACACTCTGTCTACAGTCTGATAGATAGATTTCAGCAACAGAAAATCTGATTAAGATATCGAATTCGAGATAATTTTGGGCTCATTAGAAGTGGCTGCTAGATTTGGGCGTCGAATCAAAACAAACTCCCAAAGTACCTTAACTCATGCAGGTATGTTATTGTAAATCTACAACAAAATTCAAACCGAGTAAGTTTAGCAACATCATTTTATAATTCATCTCATCTGAAGTAATATTTAACCACCAAAAAGGGCAGATGGCCACATCAAACATTAGCTAACAAGGGGTCAGCAGACACTGGAGTTATGTTTACATTCTACGTTTTTTAATGATATCGTCGAGTAAATACCGCATCGACCGTCTGACCTGATGACGCGGACTGTTCACCCCTAAAGTTATTATAACAGCTAACTAATCTTACATAGCTATATTGCGGCTATATGTTGTTGAACACGTGTAACACTGCCACTTCCTGCAGTTATTTCGGGCGTCTCTAAACACGCCATGATTTTAAATGGCGGCGGCGGCGGTGGTAACGTCGTCGTTCCGTTTCTAAATTGGCTTTCCTAATAGAAGCATCCTGCAAATATCCGCTGGCAGGATCTCATTAAATTATGTTTCTTGTAGATTTGGGAGATAAAGTATGAACATGTATATGTATGCTATATGTGCACATGCACGTATGGGCTTCTATGATACAAATATGTAAGATCAATATCTTGCTATTGCTAGGCTATTGTTATTTTAAATTTTAATGTAAATAAATTCTTTGGTATGAATAATTATATTGTTTGTTCTTTCTTTAATTTTATTTTATTTCTTATAACAACACAATTGTCGTTGCTTGAGAACCCGTAGCAAGATGAACGATTGAGAGGTTTTCCTGGAAGGTTCTGTTTGAATGAGACCGCTTTAACTGCAACACATCTTCATTTTATGATTTACCGTAATAAACTGAATCGATGATTGATATACTGTTTGCAATTCGTATCAACAAAAGACTGATTTATTAAGCGTTTGTTTTATTGCCTGCTTTGAGGCTGATATCAGTGGAGTGATTAATGTTTCCCATCTATTGTACTACCTATATGCACATATTGATGTTTACAAGTAAATAATGTACTGCACTGATAGTGGATTGATCAGAAGGAACGAATACGTACAAGTGGTGAGATGCGAGAGACAGACAGTGTGACCAGATTAAATTTTACGAAAATACCGAGGCACCTCAAAAAAATACTGAAATATACCGATTTACATAGGACAGATATACCAATAAAAATACTGATTTTCTTAACAGGTTTTATTTATTCATTTTCACAATAAATGTTAGAGTTATATTTTAACATCTTTTTCGAAGGATTAAATTTTACACAACCTCCTTCATCCTTAACACCTTGCTTTGTTTTTAAAATTGCTGACACATTTTTGTTTACAAATCTATTTCTTTGGTCCGTTTTTATTAAATTTATCTGTGAAAATATGCGCTCGCATGCAGCATTCGATACCGGTATACATAGCAGAGATTTACTAAAACTAGTTATATTTTTGTATTTTAACATGCCATCACTGTTAGAAATTTTCCCAACTTCCACCCAAAATTGTTCACATGAGATGGGTGAGCCAGTGCTCGAAGATTGTAACAAATCACTTACTTCGCGATCAAACTTTAGGGTTCTATATTCTTCGTCGATTAACTGCATTTGTTCTGGCTGTACTTCGCATGGGAAAGTTTCTATTACATTTCGTAAACTGCGAAATTCTTTATGCACGGCAGTGTGTGGGTCAAGAAATTTTAGTTCTTTAAAAACTGGATTTTCAAAAGGCAAACGTGATTTCAATTGCGTGCTTAGCTCAATTAAAAATGATTGGCACCTTCTGAAAAACTCAGCAATCTGTTCTTTCATGTTTACATTTCCCCTGTGTTTGATTAATTCTTGGCCCACTTGAATACCTAAGTACATATCTTTCAATGGCAAATAATTTACATGTGACTTTGGGTCTAAGGTAAATACATTTTCTGTATGTTTGATGTAATTAGTTTTCATGAAGCAACCCAAAATCGACAAGTACATACTAGATGCATCATCATACAGTCTATCAATGCACGGATAGTCGCCTTGAAAAATTACGTTAAATTTGTTTACAATCGGCAAAATGTAGTCCAAAAAGTGAAAGTACAATTTGTTTATATCAGTGGTAAAAGAATTATATAAAAATTCTGATGACATATTGCGATCACTCAAGTATTGGTCTTGAAAGAACAATTGCAATGCCCTCCACTGCTCAATTATTCTACTAATACAGGCATGAAGTGAAAGCCACCTTATGTCGTAATGACGCAAGATTCTGTGATTTTCAGTGTCTGTGAAATTTTGGAACTCAGCAAATTCTCTTTGACGCTTGCTGCTTTGAGAAAAATATCCATATACTTCTTTTACTATTTGTTCTAAATTTCTAGGCAGTATTTTACAGGCGTGGCTAACACTTAATGCTGCAGAGTGACAAACACATTTTATGAAAAAGCACTTTGGGTTTACTTCTTTAATTTTTGCAACAATGCCAGAGTGTTGACCAAACATCACATTCGTAGTATCAGCAGCGAATCCTATTACGTCTTTTATTTCTAAACCTAATTCGGATAATTTTGATGACAACGAATTAAATAAATGACCTGCGGTCTCACCACTTAAATCAACTAAATCAAGGAATTTGGTTTGTACAGTACATTTAGTTTCAGAGAAGTATTTAATTACTATCGCCAATACTTTGACTGTCGCAACATCTGTACTCTCATCGATTATAATTGAATATACTGGTTTACCTGAAGGAGATGCAGTACGAAGTATGTCCTCAATCATATCTTTTTCGAATTCGGGTCCTAAAACATTATAAGTTATAGCAGCTGCTTTGGTTCTCTTGCAGGAAAATTCTTTCGCAATATCGGAATCGGTAAAACACTTCACTAGAACTTCACTAAGATGGTCCATAGCTCTAAATGGGATATTGTGTTCCGACAGAAAACTGCATAAACGCAGCTCAGCTTTCTTGACTTCGTCTTTCAGTGGGGCCTTTTTGAAAAATGTATCAACCTGAAAATTAAATGAAAAAATACTTGGTTATTTTGGAAACAAAACCAGGATGATTAACTTTGAATTAAAATATATCAAAACTCCTTGAACTAGGTAAGTAAAGCGAGTTATGCTTACCTTTGACTGTCCTTTATATTTTATCAAGTTCGATTTATGCTTTTCAGTATTTGCATGCTGTTTTATAGATGCTAATCTACTTTGCAGTTTCGCATTGCATGCTTTACAAAATGCGGTGAACTCATCATCTTTATAACGTGAAAGCCACGAAGAAAATTCCGGAATTTGTTCCCACTTAGCTAAATAACTTTGCTGAAAACTAGACATGCTGTCCGGATGGATGCAACTAAGTAAATAAAAATAACGAAAATCGCAATCTATTTATATGATGACAAAAACATCTCCTATTTTGGGGAAATTCCCGAATTATCGAAAGAAAGTCCTCAAAGATTAAGTCGAGTGCAGAAGAGACAATCATTTCACTTGAACCGTATTAGACGATTTAATACTAGTAATTAAGTATCTTTTATGTCTAACTACTACCTATTCATGCAACTGAAAACTTAAAAACTAGACGTTGTTTTGAAAATTATAGATAAACTAGCGGTCCGTCCCGAATTCGTCCGGGTAGACTGATATTCATGAAACAAACGGATTTGAATGTATGAAATCTGGAAATTACACTATATCTAATGTTGCAAACCGCATTAAAATCGGTCCAGCAGTTGTAAAGTTTTAGGCGAACATACATTGTGCAACTCTGATTTATACTACGTATTGATTGATAATTGTATAGGTAGTATTACAATACTACAACGCCGGCGACGGCCGTCTTTCTTGTCATATCTGTAACTTACTCATCTTTGCTCATAGATAACATGTATAAACTAAATCCGGGAAAGCCCCCAGCCAATGTTCGCGTTCCGGGGAATTCCGCAAACATTGTCCCAAGGACGATCACTCACTACGGTGTTGCCATAACGTCAACCATAATATACCCAAAAATACTGACTCCCAGCAATATACCTGAAAATATACTGATGTTCGGAAAAATCGATGAAATATACTGAAAAAGTATTAAAATACTGAATCTGGTCACACTGGAGACAGAGCATCTTGCACCCCGATTACAGTACCTCCCGCAAGACTTGATGCAGGGGTCTTGGCAAAATTACATTGAAGTTAAGGCCTTCCGCACACGGGAGGCGACTAGAGATTGATACGAGTATCCCACGCGTTCGTCGCTTTTATGTCGCCGCCACACAACTTCGTTGTTGTTCGACGATCCGACGTCAAACGCGTCGTCAACCCATCGAAATTGTAGGTATGGCGGCGTACGTGAACGCGTTGGATACGCATATCAAACTTGAGTCGCATTCGAGGAGACCCGTGTGAGGAGGGCCTCTCTCTATCACAAAGTTTTTGGTTACTTAATTATTGTCATTGCCTTGTATCCTATCCTCCACATCCTATCTTGCCTGAAAATTTTGAACAATGCACTGGAGTTGACGTCATCAGCAGAACTGACCTTGTGATGAGATGACATCAAGGTAGGTAACTTAATCGGATATCTGACTACCAAAGGCCATACAGGAACTTACACAGAGGGATACAATTGTCGATATAATATGCGCATTCCAAATGCGTCCCGCCGGATATCCCCCTCATCTACGACGACTCCCCGTGGACATACGGATACACCATGCCAGAACTATCTTAACCCCTAAGAGGCACGAAATAAGCACGATACAAAGTCCAGAAGGTGTAACTACGTGCGCTGATTTGAAAACACTCATTGTTGTCCAACGTTCGTCGGCCGCTTTTTACGCGAATTCTTCACGATAGGTACTGGCCAACGTACCGTTGCGTCCACTGTTACTTCTGAGTAACAACACTGCTTGGCTAAAGGCTATCATTCCTTGGAAGATTTGCGTATGTCCGTGCAGGTGCATCGAATGCGGGTCGATAATGAAGGGACTGCTCCCGCCCGTTTTCGTCCCGGATTAGATAAACAATCTCTGACTGCCGCAGTACGTAGTAGGTACTATTAAGTATTCTGTGCTGCCGCGTTGAAATTGGAAACATTTAAAAGTTACTTCATAATTGCCTTGGAATTTGCTGGAACCAGTGATAAGAGTAATATTAATAGAGAAGATACTTGCATTACAGATAGGAATACCTAATTTGTAATTTTATTTGACGCAATTCATAACGTGCCACCTTACAATTCCAATCATCAGGAAAATCGACGCAAAATCAGGTTTGGTGGATGATGGAATGGTAACTTTTACACAAAATTAGGTTTGGTGTTCGTAAACCAAACCTCATTACTCAAAATGAGGTCTGGTGTAAGAGGAAACGGTAACTTTTACACAATTTTTCTGGCAATTTTGAGATAGTCTAATTCACTGACTCAAAATTGACCGAAAATTTTGTAATCGATACCGTTTCCTCGGGCCGACACGCTATTGAAGAAGATTGAGTTCTGTTACTTCTATGGTCCAGACGTTTATATGTATAGATTTTTGCATCAGTGGCAATTTCAACAATCGTGTAATATTGTGGCAACTGGCAAGGATACCGAAATCGATGACGACTATAATTGGCGGGCGACCCGTCCGTCTTGAATGCGTAAGCGCATTGGGAAGGGGCGTGAGTCAGCTCTGCACCGTGACGTCATCGCGCAGGCGCGTCCATTATATCCTCCGCTCCGACGATACCAATCGATATAGCTCAATGGGATTGACTGTAATTTATCTGTAATAAAAAAAGGCTTGACCCTTTCATGGTGGGATAGATTGGTTCTTTTCTTAGTTCTTCATCGTTGGATAAGTGAAGGTAGACTCAGAAGCCGGCACTGTCACTGCCACCAAGGATTATTTTATTTGAAGTGAAATTATTCGCTGATTTCCCTGAATTAATTAACATTTTGGATCTTATTTGAAGTGCAGTTACGTACGTAAGTTATTTTTAAACATACCTATTACTTTTTTGGGTTGGTAGTTGGATTAAATTGTTCACCCACAAACAAAGTAAACGGACTAGACGGAAGCTTTTATCTAAATAACAAACGTTAATACTACTGTTTGACCTTTCCACATCCGACCTAGTTATTTATGTTGCGTGTTCGTTTGGTATTCATATTTTGTTATATCCTAAATTTATTATATCTCTTGCTTAAATCTGTAATTCCACGAGGATATAACGATGTATTGTTATGCTACGCACAAATAAATGTTTCGGCCAGTTCGGTGTGGTGTGGTTCAGTTCTTTGGTTATGAGATGAACTAACTCATAACATAACACAATTTTTACAGCCACAATAATTGCTTCTGGCCCTTCTACCACTCGGGCAACCAGTGACAGCCACGTCACCAACATGTAAACATCCAAGGCCTTTTTTTTCTTCATCCCCAGCCGGGATTTGAACCCGGGACCTCTCGCATGGGAAGCACAGCCTCGACCGCAACACCACATAAGTCGTCCGAGACAGACCAGTCCAGCACAGCACAGACGAGTTAGTGAGAGAGTAGTGTCAAACTGCTAGGAATAGTCATGAACCTATCGAGTATTATATTCGCATACAACCGTAAAAATATGCTTCTATGCAATATGATTATCTATTTCACACATTCACATTATTTTTAACTGTTTGAGTTTATAAGTAATAAATTAATAATAAAAGTCCACATTCATCTCGTTACCAAAAAGCCAGCTGCAAATAAATGCACAGAGTACCGGACTAGTAAGCTTGATGACTTAATGAGTCAAGTACTGAAGCTGATTCTCTCAATAATCCGTGAAAGAATATGCGTAAAAATTGACAATGAGATTGGTTAAACTAAATTTGGCTTTCGATCGGGTGTAGTGAACAGAGAGGCCCTATTCCCTCTAAATGTGTATTGATGCGTGGATTACGAAAAATCCTTTGATCGCGTTCAACAGGAATTACTAATGCGTCGACTAAAATATATCGGATTGGATGGCAAGGACCTGCGGATTATCCAAAACCTGTCCTGGTACCAAACTGGCACCGTTAGAGTGAAATGTGAGGACCCCGAGATGTGGTAATATGCAGAGGCGTAAGTCAAGGACTGTCACCATTTTTTTTTAACGTGTACTCGGAGGCCATTGTAACTGAAGCGCTGCAGGAGAGTGAATAAGGGCGACTAGCTAGTAGGCGGAAAAAGACTTAACTCGAGTAAACATTATATCGAGTTGCCAAGTTTACTCGAGTTAAGTCTTATTCCGCCTTCTAGCTGGTTGCCCTAAGGCCCTAAGGCGTCAACATCAACGGACAAGTTATCAATAACCTCTGATACACCGAAGACACTTCGTTGGTAGCCTCCACGCCGGATGATATTCAGCTGATTGTGAACAACGCCCACGAGTGCATCCGGAAAGCGTGACTTTCGATGAACTTATTCAAGTTAAAGTATATGGTGGTGTCCAGGATGCAACACTGAAACCGACAGTCATGGTAGCCGGGACCGATCTAAAGCGAGTCCAGAAGTATAAGTACCTTGACACTTGGATACATGAAAACTGGCTGTTAATCCAAATTAACATGCTGTTTCTATTAAGAGGATCGATACTATACAGAAACTGATCAATTGTCTTACTTATGTTACCTGTCTCTGATAACATTGCTTCATGGTTAAAAGTCTCACTCAGTCATTAATTTCATCAAGCCTCTTTCCTAGGACACCATCATGGGCGATTGTAGTTTCCCACGGGCGGCATAGGACTCGGTGGCCACACGTGGGTGGTGGCCACCGAGTCCTATGCCGCCCGGCGGGCATGGGACAGTCCTGCTACAGTCCTCACGCGGGGCGTTGAGACGGATGGAACGGCACGCGTCGTCCAGTTGGGGTCAGTCTGCGGCGTCCCTGGCTATTCTGTCGAACTACCGAGACCTCTTTCCTCGAGTGGCGCTGTTAATTTAATTTCATTCATCAAGGTTTTCAAACCGAAATTCCATGCGAAATCAACTAAATTCTGTCAAAAGTAGGACTCACGTTTTCCCTAGTGATGAACGTCGAATATTACTATGGGTTCAAGCAGTTGAACAAGTAATGCCTGAATTGACCATAGCAATTAAGTTTGGTTTTATACTCTTTGGTTATTAATGATAATATCACAGACCCATATGTGAAAGCCATGGCGAATCAACGCCATCTATTACAGCTTTCAGAACATTTTTTTTGTGACTTTGGGGATTGCTTTTTCACATGAGTTCCAGAGCTCAGCCAACGAGTACTGGATTTTGCGTGAATTTTCAGTTTAAGTTCCAAATTGCTCACCAGCAAGATCTTTTTATTTTGAACATGTTTAGTTAAACACAAAATGTCGCATTTTGCAGAAAAACACATTTCTCGGCCTCCTAAACCGACTGGCCGTCAACTGGGGATCCTGCACTATATTACGAGTACCAGTAATCGGCCATTCAGACTTATTAAAATACTTTTAATTAAACAATTGCATATAAATTAAAGTTTATAAGGCCGAAAGACAAAAATACAGAAAATACAAACTACAGAATAATAAATTTTATCAACAAATCATATCAAATAATATTAAGGTGAAACAACGGAAAGATATTCTTGCGCTTACTGTTGAAAGACAAATAGAGTTATCCTGTGTTGAGTTAGATAGCCATATTATTGTTTGTGTCTACAGACCTCCGAGGGATGAAAAAAGCCATGGATATTTCGAAATATTTGAGAACATTATTGAGGAAACCCTCACTTAACTTTGTAATAACAGAAAAAGTTAATTGTTTGTGGCGATCTTAATGTAAATTTGCTTGTAGATACAACAATGAAACAACGATTAATAACTTTTTTCAAATCATTTAATTTGTGTCATGTTTTTCTCGAGCCGACTAGAATTACACTTATCAGCCAAACTTGCTTAGATAATGTTTTTTGTGACTTTGCATTCACAAATAAAAATGTAATTAACTGCTTACCTTCCGATCACAGCGGTCAAACAGTTTCATTCCCAATTGCTAGTAAGGTAAATAATGATCCATTATAGGCCTATTACATCCCATATAAAGTTTAAAAGTTGTTTTTTTTACATATTGCATATGATTAAAAATGAAACGAAGTAACATTGAAACATTTAGAGGTATTAAATTTTTGTGTTTTAGAGTTTTACTAATTTTTTTGCTGGATCAATGCACAAAACTGACTCACAACAATTGTTAGTTATTTCATCGGATTTCTTTCTTTAAATATTTTTTTATGAAGAAATTTACTGGCGGCCGAGTATTGGGCCTGCATTGACCAACTTTTGGAGATTGACGGCCGACTACTGGTGAAAATACACATATAAAAAAATCATACTTTTTTGACCTTTTGACAAACAGGTTTTAAAGTAGTAAAATTCCATGCTGACCATGACGACAATGCCACTTTTTGCATGGAGAGCATTGCCCTTTTTCTCGCGCGACCATCACAACCAAACCTTTTTTAACACGCTTTTATTAGCTTGGGTTGTATGTATGTATGTATGTATGTATCTATGTATGTAACGGAATCTTTGAACTTAATTTTCACCAGTTTCCAGAAGTCTGATTAATTTTAAACTTTGCATACGTATCAAGGACCGATGACAATGCAATAATTTGATAACAGTTTCCCATTATCCTTATTAGGACGGCCAGGATTAATAAATTCTTTTATAGATCCTCTGTAGTAGAGTAAAAGGGACAGAGCGAGGGCGCGATCTGCGCATGCCTGCACTTTCGGACTTATTCTTTCGCTCGGGCACTTGGTACTATGGAGTGTAGAGACTCTGTACACACCATTTTTGGTATAGTACAACGGAGGCAAAAACGTTTTCAGGATAATTGCGTTCTCACCTTGTTCATTCTCTATGCATGCGTAGGTATTAATGAGACTAATATACGCAAATTACTGTATTATAATATTCATAAAATATATAATATGATAACCGTGACTCACAAAAGGCTTTTTAATCACAACAAAATAATCAGAACATAAGTTTTAATCAATTAATTTTACGGGAAAAAATTTGGTAAGCTCCAATGCTTTGAAATTACAGCCGGTAAGGAAGGAATTTAATACGATCAAAAAATTTGTAATTATAAAGTCTTATTGATTGGAGTACAAATAACGCATATGAATTCGAAAAAAACAAGACCGGAACTTTAATTAACTAGACGTGTCGAAAAATCGCTGATTGCGTCTTAATTGTGTCAGTATATTCCACGGACATCTTTCTCCGTGACAAGAGTACCTATCTATCCCGATTACTTCTGTATCGCGTACGATTTCTGCATAGCTTTGGTCTTACAGTCGATAAGGAAGGAATTACATAATTATATTTAAAACATATCATAAATTCTCACCGACTAAAAGATAAATAACAAATAAGAGGCATCACTTTTAAGCAATATGGCTTTTATTTTCTACAAATATTCAGTAAAAAGCATAGGCTCGAGACTTCTTTTTGGAAATTTCAGTTAAATGGCCAACTAGTGGAATCCTATAGGTAAGCTCTATAAGTTAAAGTTGTTTATCTATCTAAGTATAATATTTATCTATATAAGTATGTGTATCGTTGTCTAGTACCCAAGATACAGGGAATCCTAGTTTGGGGCTAGATCAATGTGGGTAAATAGTGTCCAAGGTAAGGTATAAATGCGCGTGCAGCACTGTACACGTGTAAGAAGTAAATTACAGGAACCATATACATACATAAAACCTTATGAATAAATAAGAATAGGCTGAATGGTCAAAAGACATTTGCCTGTCCTGACGGAAGAAGTATAAAAAAAATCAACACACAGGTATGTCAAGCAAGTTAGTTTTGTTTACTGCGCCCGCCATCTTGTGCATTTCGGTAGGCAGTCACTACAGAAAATGCAAATTAATTTTCATGTGTTTATCGTTTTTTTTCTAAGGAATTTAATGTTCTTTGTTATAACTTTATTACTAGCATTACCAGTTCTAAAGCGTATTGAAAATCAATTCAACTATTCTTCCATCACATATTCCATAAATCGAATGCGCGTGCAGCAAACGTACACGTAGGTATTAGAAGTAAATTACTGGAATCACATACATACATAAAAACCTTATAAATAAATAAGAATAGGCTGCATGGACAGAAAACATTTGTCCAGATGGAAGAAGCATACAAAAATTACAACACATGGGTATGTCAAGCAAGTAGGTAGTTTTGTTTACTGCGCCCGCCATCTTGTGCATTCCGGTACTCACTACAGAAAATGCAAATAAATTTTCAAGTGTTTATCGTTTTTTTTCCTAACTAATTAACGTTCTTAGTTACAACTTTATTACTGGCTTAACCAGTTACAAAGTAAATTGAAAATCAATTCAACTATTCGTCCGTAATATATTCTATAAATTTTACCCCCGCTATGGCGGCATCACAAATTGACAACACATTATTACATGTTAAAATACGGTATTGACAAGGTAGTCCAATAAATCTAGAAACTTGCATTTTATAAACTCATTGTTGTCCAACGTTCGTCGGCCGCTTTTTACGCGAATTCTTCACGATAGGTACTGGCCAACGTACCGTTGCGTCCACTGTTACTTCTGAGTAACAACACTGCTTGGCTAAAGGCTATCATTCCTTGGAAGATTTGCGTATGTCCGTGCAGGTGCATCGAATGCGGGTCGATAATGAAGGGACTGCTCCCGCCCGTTTTCGTCCCGGATTAGATAAACAATCTCTGACTGCCGCAGTACGTAGTAGGTACTATTAAGTATTCTGTGCTGCCGCGTTGAAATTGGAAACATTTAAAAGTTACTTCATAATTGCCTTGGAATTTGCTGGAACCAGTGATAAGAGTAATATTAATAGAGAAGATACTTGCATTACAGATAGGAATACCTAATTTGTAATTTTATTTGACGCAATTCATAACGTGCCACCTTACAATTCCAATCATCAGGAAAATCGACGCAAAATCAGGTTTGGTGGATGATGGAATGGTAACTTTTACACAAAATTAGGTTTGGTGTTCGTAAACCAAACCTCATTACTCAAAATGAGGTCTGGTGTAAGAGGAAACGGTAACTTTTACACAATTTTTCTGGCAATTTTGAGATAGTCTAATTCACTGACTCAAAATTGACCGAAAATTTTGTAATCGATACCGTTTCCTCGGGCCGACACGCTATTGAAGAAGATTGAGTTCTGTTACTTCTATGGTCCAGACGTTTATATGTATAGATTTTTGCATCAGTGGCAATTTCAACAATCGTGTAATATTGTGGCAACTGGCAAGGATACCGAAATCGATGACGACTATAATTGGCGGGCGACCCGTCCGTCTTGAATGCGTAAGCGCATTGGGAAGGGGCGTGAGTCAGCTCTGCACCGTGACGTCATCGCGCAGGCGCGTCCATTATATCCTCCGCTCCGACGATACCAATCGATATAGCTCAATGGGATTGACTGTAATTTATCTGTAATAAAAAAAGGCTTGACCCTTTCATGGTGGGATAGATTGGTTCTTTTCTTAGTTCTTCATCGTTGGATAAGTGAAGGTAGACTCAGAAGCCGGCACTGTCACTGCCACCAAGGATTATTTTATTTGAAGTGAAATTATTCGCTGATTTCCCTGAATTAATTAACATTTTGGATCTTATTTGAAGTGCAGTTACGTACGTAAGTTATTTTTAAACATACCTATTACTTTTTTGGGTTGGTAGTTGGATTAAATTGTTCACCCACAAACAAAGTAAACGGACTAGACGGAAGCTTTTATCTAAATAACAAACGTTAATACTACTGTTTGACCTTTCCACATCCGACCTAGTTATTTATGTTGCGTGTTCGTTTGGTATTCATATTTTGTTATATCCTAAATTTATTATATCTCTTGCTTAAATCTGTAATTCCACGAGGATATAACGATGTATTGTTATGCTACGCACAAATAAATGTTTCGGCCAGTTCGGTGTGGTGTGGTTCAGTTCTTTGGTTATGAGATGAACTAACTCATAACATAACACAATTTTTACAGCCACAATAATTGCTTCTGGCCCTTCTACCACTCGGGCAACCAGTGACAGCCACGTCACCAACATGTAAACATCCAAGGCCTTTTTTTTCTTCATCCCCAGCCGGGATTTGAACCCGGGACCTCTCGCATGGGAAGCACAGCCTCGACCGCAACACCACATAAGTCGTCCGAGACAGACCAGTCCAGCACAGCACAGACGAGTTAGTGAGAGAGTAGTGTCAAACTGCTAGGAATAGTCATGAACCTATCGAGTATTATATTCGCATACAACCGTAAAAATATGCTTCTATGCAATATGATTATCTATTTCACACATTCACATTATTTTTAACTGTTTGAGTTTATAAGTAATAAATTAATAATAAAAGTCCACATTCATCTCGTTACCAAAAAGCCAGCTGCAAATAAATGCACAGAGTACCGGACTAGTAAGCTTGATGACTTAATGAGTCAAGTACTGAAGCTGATTCTCTCAATAATCCGTGAAAGAATATGCGTAAAAATTGACAATGAGATTGGTTAAACTAAATTTGGCTTTCGATCGGGTGTAGTGAACAGAGAGGCCCTATTCCCTCTAAATGTGTATTGATGCGTGGATTACGAAAAATCCTTTGATCGCGTTCAACAGGAATTACTAATGCGTCGACTAAAATATATCGGATTGGATGGCAAGGACCTGCGGATTATCCAAAACCTGTCCTGGTACCAAACTGGCACCGTTAGAGTGAAATGTGAGGACCCCGAGATGTGGTAATATGCAGAGGCGTAAGTCAAGGACTGTCACCATTTTTTTTTAACGTGTACTCGGAGGCCATTGTAACTGAAGCGCTGCAGGAGAGTGAATAAGGGCGACTAGCTAGTAGGCGGAAAAAGACTTAACTCGAGTAAACATTATATCGAGTTGCCAAGTTTACTCGAGTTAAGTCTTATTCCGCCTTCTAGCTGGTTGCCCTAAGGCCCTAAGGCGTCAACATCAACGGACAAGTTATCAATAACCTCTGATACACCGAAGACACTTCGTTGGTAGCCTCCACGCCGGATGATATTCAGCTGATTGTGAACAACGCCCACGAGTGCATCCGGAAAGCGTGACTTTCGATGAACTTATTCAAGTTAAAGTATATGGTGGTGTCCAGGATGCAACACTGAAACCGACAGTCATGGTAGCCGGGACCGATCTAAAGCGAGTCCAGAAGTATAAGTACCTTGACACTTGGATACATGAAAACTGGCTGTTAATCCAAATTAACATGCTGTTTCTATTAAGAGGATCGATACTATACAGAAACTGATCAATTGTCTTACTTATGTTACCTGTCTCTGATAACATTGCTTCATGGTTAAAAGTCTCACTCAGTCATTAATTTCATCAAGCCTCTTTCCTAGGACACCATCATGGGCGATTGTAGTTTCCCACGGGCGGCATAGGACTCGGTGGCCACACGTGGGTGGTGGCCACCGAGTCCTATGCCGCCCGGCGGGCATGGGACAGTCCTGCTACAGTCCTCACGCGGGGCGTTGAGACGGATGGAACGGCACGCGTCGTCCAGTTGGGGTCAGTCTGCGGCGTCCCTGGCTATTCTGTCGAACTACCGAGACCTCTTTCCTCGAGTGGCGCTGTTAATTTAATTTCATTCATCAAGGTTTTCAAACCGAAATTCCATGCGAAATCAACTAAATTCTGTCAAAAGTAGGACTCACGTTTTCCCTAGTGATGAACGTCGAATATTACTATGGGTTCAAGCAGTTGAACAAGTAATGCCTGAATTGACCATAGCAATTAAGTTTGGTTTTATACTCTTTGGTTATTAATGATAATATCACAGACCCATATGTGAAAGCCATGGCGAATCAACGCCATCTTTTACAGCTTTCAGAACATTTTTTTTGTGACTTTGGGGATTGCTTTTTCACATGAGTTCCAGAGCTCAGCCAACGAGTACTGGATTTTGCGTGAATTTTCAGTTTAAGTTCCAAATTGCTCACCAGCAAGATCTTTTTATTTTGAACATGTTTAGTTAAACACAAAATGTCGCATTTTGCAGAAAAACACATTTCTCGGCCTCCTAAACCGACTGGCCGTCAACTGGGGATCCTGCACTATATTACGAGTACCAGTAATCGGCCATTCAGACTTATTAAAATACTTTTAATTAAACAATTGCATATAAATTAAAGTTTATAAGGCCGAAAGACAAAAATACAGAAAATACAAACTACAGAATAATAAATTTTATCAACAAATCATATCAAATAATATTAAGGTGAAACAACGGAAAGATATTCTTGCGCTTACTGTTGAAAGACAAATAGAGTTATCCTGTGTTGAGTTAGATAGCCATATTATTGTTTGTGTCTACAGACCTCCGAGGGATGAAAAAAGCCATGGATATTTCGAAATATTTGAGAACATTATTGAGGAAACCCTCACTTAACTTTGTAATAACAGAAAAAGTTAATTGTTTGTGGCGATCTTAATGTAAATTTGCTTGTAGATACAACAATGAAACAACGATTAATAACTTTTTTCAAATCATTTAATTTGTGTCATGTTTTTCTCGAGCCGACTAGAATTACACTTATCAGCCAAACTTGCTTAGATAATGTTTTTTGTGACTTTGCATTCACAAATAAAAATGTAATTAACTGCTTACCTTCCGATCACAGCGGTCAAACAGTTTCATTCCCAATTGCTAGTAAGGTAAATAATGATCCATTATAGGCCTATTACATCCCATATAAAGTTTAAAAGTTGTTTTTTTTACATATTGCATATGATTAAAAATGAAACGAAGTAACATTGAAACATTTAGAGGTATTAAATTTTTGTGTTTTAGAGTTTTACTAATTTTTTTGCTGGATCAATGCACAAAACTGACTCACAACAATTGTTAGTTATTTCATCGGATTTCTTTCTTTAAATATTTTTTTATGAAGAAATTTACTGGCGGCCGAGTATTGGGCCTGCATTGACCAACTTTTGGAGATTGACGGCCGACTACTGGTGAAAATACACATATAAAAAAATCATACTTTTTTGACCTTTTGACAAACAGGTTTTAAAGTAGTAAAATTCCATGCTGACCATGACGACAATGCCACTTTTTGCATGGAGAGCATTGCCCTTTTTCTCGCGCGACCATCACAACCAAACCTTTTTTAACACGCTTTTATTAGCTTGGGTTGTATGTATGTATGTATGTATGTATCTATGTATGTAACGGAATCTTTGAACTTAATTTTCACCAGTTTCCAGAAGTCTGATTAATTTTAAACTTTGCATACGTATCAAGGACCGATGACAATGCAATAATTTGATAACAGTTTCCCATTATCCTTATTAGGACGGCCAGGATTAATAAATTCTTTTATAGATCCTCTGTAGTAGAGTAAAAGGGACAGAGCGAGGGCGCGATCTGCGCATGCCTGCACTTTCGGACTTATTCTTTCGCTCGGGCACTTGGTACTATGGAGTGTAGAGACTCTGTACACACCATTTTTGGTATAGTACAACGGAGGCAAAAACGTTTTCAGGATAATTGCGTTCTCACCTTGTTCATTCTCTATGCATGCGTAGGTATTAATGAGACTAATATACGCAAATTACTGTATTATAATATTCATAAAATATATAATATGATAACCGTGACTCACAAAAGGCTTTTTAATCACAACAAAATAATCAGAACATAAGTTTTAATCAATTAATTTTACGGGAAAAAATTTGGTAAGCTCCAATGCTTTGAAATTACAGCCGGTAAGGAAGGAATTTAATACGATCAAAAAATTTGTAATTATAAAGTCTTATTGATTGGAGTACAAATAACGCATATGAATTCGAAAAAAACAAGACCGGAACTTTAATTAACTAGACGTGTCGAAAAATCGCTGATTGCGTCTTAATTGTGTCAGTATATTCCACGGACATCTTTCTCCGTGACAAGAGTACCTATCTATCCCGATTACTTCTGTATCGCGTACGATTTCTGCATAGCTTTGGTCTTACAGTCGATAAGGAAGGAATTACATAATTATATTTAAAACATATCATAAATTCTCACCGACTAAAAGATAAATAACAAATAAGAGGCATCACTTTTAAGCAATATGGCTTTTATTTTCTACAAATATTCAGTAAAAAGCATAGGCTCGAGACTTCTTTTTGGAAATTTCAGTTAAATGGCCAACTAGTGGAATCCTATAGGTAAGCTCTATAAGTTAAAGTTGTTTATCTATCTAAGTATAATATTTATCTATATAAGTATGTGTATCGTTGTCTAGTACCCAAGATACAGGGAATCCTAGTTTGGGGCTAGATCAATGTGGGTAAATAGTGTCCAAGGTAAGGTATAAATGCGCGTGCAGCACTGTACACGTGTAAGAAGTAAATTACAGGAACCATATACATACATAAAACCTTATGAATAAATAAGAATAGGCTGAATGGTCAAAAGACATTTGCCTGTCCTGACGGAAGAAGTATAAAAAAAATCAACACACAGGTATGTCAAGCAAGTTAGTTTTGTTTACTGCGCCCGCCATCTTGTGCATTTCGGTAGGCAGTCACTACAGAAAATGCAAATTAATTTTCATGTGTTTATCGTTTTTTTTCTAAGGAATTTAATGTTCTTTGTTATAACTTTATTACTAGCATTACCAGTTCTAAAGCGTATTGAAAATCAATTCAACTATTCTTCCATCACATATTCCATAAATCGAATGCGCGTGCAGCAAACGTACACGTAGGTATTAGAAGTAAATTACTGGAATCACATACATACATAAAAACCTTATAAATAAATAAGAATAGGCTGCATGGACAGAAAACATTTGTCCAGATGGAAGAAGCATACAAAAATTACAACACATGGGTATGTCAAGCAAGTAGGTAGTTTTGTTTACTGCGCCCGCCATCTTGTGCATTCCGGTACTCACTACAGAAAATGCAAATAAATTTTCAAGTGTTTATCGTTTTTTTTCCTAACTAATTAACGTTCTTAGTTACAACTTTATTACTGGCTTAACCAGTTACAAAGTAAATTGAAAATCAATTCAACTATTCGTCCGTAATATATTCTATAAATTTTACCCCCGCTATGGCGGCATCACAAATTGACAACACATTATTACATGTTAAAATACGGTATTGACAAGGTAGTCCAATAAATCTAGAAACTTGCATTTTATAAACTCAAATTTGTGTAAAAAAAAGACAGCATTTGACTATTACCGTTTTGGCAGTTCTTAAAAAGTTGACTAGTAGTCAAATACCGTATTGTCTGCTAGTGACACAGCAGACTGCATCTACAGTTAGAACGTGATGTTTCCTCCCCCAAGCTAACAGTGTAGAAATTTTGGACTTTGATCGAAAGGAAACTCGTCTGGCACACGATGGTACAATACTTCCCCGATCTGCTCCACTTGGTAGAACTATCGCTAAAACTAATTGTGCGAATCAAAGCAATTTCGGTTGATAATGTAACATAAAAGGTAGAACCATATTGGTAAGTATGTAGAGAAGACTAATAAGTCCAATATGAAATCATTTAGGTTTTTTACTATCTCGTTGCTAGAGGTACTTGTACAGGGCCTACTTCCCAATTTTTTTTAGGCAAGGGCCTGACCGCAAAAAAAATATAGATCAAGTGCGAGTCTAACTCGCGCACGAAGGGTTTCGTACCATCGTACAATGGTAGGGATGGTGTGGAGTGAAAAGTTTGGATTGCAAAATGATGTTTATATTGGTACGGCTACTTTCACACTTCATGTACGTAACCAGGTGCATTCATAAATTTGTATGTGGTATTGAAAGAATTGTTGTGTGGGAGCCCCCTTCAATATTTATTTTATTCTGTTTTTTGGTATTTGTTGTTACAACGGCAACAGAAATACATTATCTGTGAATATTTCAACTGCCTAACTATCACGGTTCATGAGTTACAGCCTGGTGACAGACGGACAGCGGAGTCCCTTTTGTACCCTTTGGGTACGGAACCCTGAAAACGGAGTAATATTTAATAAAAAATATTTTCTTCGGCCATTTTCACTGTGGAAGCTAAGTACGAGTTAAGTATAGTTATGTTTTACTGTCCATGAGAATGGCATGACAAACCAAGACAATGGTCAGTGCACACGTAGGTATACTCGATTCTTCTCTTGTGTCCTTTGTGTACATGTGGTGGCAATGTAAGCAATTTGGCCGGGTGTCTAGGCCTTCTGCCAAGTCTGCAGGCTTCAATTGCCAAGTTAGATATCTCCCCCCACTTCCGTTCCCCTCGTCTAGCTAGAGAGTAAAAGTAAATTGAAGTCGTAGGCGATACATCCATGCCTTTTTCCGGAGGGGGTGGCGCAGAAGCTGTAACTGCCCTAAGGCTGCAGTGAGAATCAGATGTACTCATGACGTTTTCCTGTACACAGGCAGCTGAAGAAACTATTGCAAAACATTTCCATCATAAATACAAAAAACTACTAATATAACAGCTGACGCCAACGTTACTTCTGACCTTGCCGTCAGAGTTTGATAAGAAATTTGCTACAATCAGGCACCTACACGTGATCTAAATGGTGCACTATTGTCGATCGCATAGCTAGAAGTTCTTTTAGCAAGAGCCCGTTATTCCACGCTGCGATCCACAGAGGAATACAGCCGTAAAGTGGATCATCATAGATTTTTCAGATGCGTTGCGGAATATTATTTAACATATTATCAGCTCAGTTGCATCTAAGTGTAGAACGTGGTTGCTAAACGAGGATGTACTTAAATATTAATTTATTATAAGGAGTTCGCTTTTGCCGAGTTAACTTTTTAGCTAGGAGTTTTGCCGTACCCCAATGTATGGTTACAGTAAGTAGATGTAACTCACACAGATTTGGCACACACTCAAGTTGCTTAAGACCGCTTGCATACAGTTGCTTGCTGCATATATCGATCGTGTTTTTTCTCCGCTCACAATGCGAATTCAAGAGCGTTCATTCAATATTTTATGAATTCAACGCAGAGTGGTTAGTTTCATTTTTAAGTCGGTCACGGGTTTTAGATGTCGGTTTCAGATGAGAAAAGAGGTCCATGCGTCAGACAGCGGATACGACAGATCGGTTCGCGGTCACATTCTCTACTTTCAGCAAAGCGCGGATCTCTGGAAGAAAGGACTTTCATGGAATAGATAATTAGAATGACTGTGAAATTGATCTATTCGTAGGTGTAGGAAATTGGTATTCTAAATTGTATTTCATTTCATGCATTTGACTTTCATGACGACTCGAATGGCCGAGTCGGCAGTGACCCTGCCTACGAAGCCAAGGGTCCCGGGTTCGAGTCCCGGAGGGGGCAAATATTTGTTTGATGAGAACTGATGTTTGTTCTAGGGGTGCAACGATACGCCTTTTTGCCGATACGATACCGATACCGATACGCTTATAAAAATATCGGCGATATCGATACCGATGCCGATTCACTTATTGAATTAGAAAATGAAGGTTAAATAGATAAAAAACAAGTCAAGTTTTTTTATTATTACGTAATACAAAAAATATTGACAGGTTGATACAGTTTTAGTTATTAAAATTATCAAAAATCAAATTATTATTTATAAATAGAGCGCGGGGTCTCTCCGAGCATAGTTCGTGCCTCGTTTGCAACGAAATAGACGAAACAACACGCGCGTTTACATTGTATTTTTAACGTGCCTCGTTTGCAACGAAATAGATGAGACAACACGCGTGTTTAAATTACATTTTTAAAGTGCGGAATATGAAAAGTATCGTTGCATCGGCCATAAAAATATCGCCGATGCCGATATATCGGCAAACCCGAAATATCGCCGATGCCGATATATCGGCAAACCCGAAATATCGCCGTTAAATCGGTATCGGTGTCGTATCGGTTGCATCCCTAGTTTGTACCCTAGTCATGGTTGTATAATATAATATACAAGTATAATATATAAGTATAAGTATAATAGTTAAGTATATATATAATATAGATATATAGATATATAGATAAGTAGATAGATAAGATAGATAAGATAGATAGTACTACTTATATAGATAAGTATGATATTTATCTATATAAGTAGGTATGTATATTGTTGTCTAGTACCCAAGATACAGGGAATCCTAGTTTGGGGCTAGATCAATGTGTGTTAATAGTGTCCAAAGTATTATTATTATTCTTCCTGTCAATTTTAGTTTAGTTCAATCCATACAGTGCAGTTGCAAAATACTCCCTAGCCTATCGAATGACGACACGTAGCGGATTCTTCGTAATAACAAAAGACAGATTCTAACAAATTAGTTGGTTTAACGTAGTTTTCGTATTAGAACTAATTAATTTAATGGGTCATGCTAAAAAAATACTTTTAATTTAATTATGAGATATTTTAGGCTATTTTAAGAAACGAATAAGAATATTTCGGATAAGTATATTAAAAAATTATTATTATTTTTTAATATACTTATATTATTATTAAAAAATTATTAAAAAACAATATCATTGTTTTTTAATAATTTTTTAAATAAAGCCCCTCGTGACGTCACCTGCTTACAGGTTTAGAACGGTTGTACTTGAGGCTGGTTGTTTCCGATTATAAAACAAAAAATCTATAATATCAATATTTGTTTACAGTCCGACTGACATCTGTGTATCGACTGACAGCAAAACTCTTGATACTTGACAGTTTTACAGAACAGCCAACTTAAAGGCGAAGGGAAAATTTCAATTTTGATAAAATTACGCCGTGACAAATGAAGTACATTATGTTTTTATGGATATATCAGTAATCCTGTAATATTTTTTGATGGGAACAACGGCATTCATTCAGGAACTCAATTATCTCGAAATGGTTTTCTCAGTTTGGTACCTTTGTTTTTTTTCTTGGCCCATTTAGTGGTCTCACACACTCACGATCCTGACGAAGTCAGTAGATTATAAGTGTACTGTCTCAGTGTGTGTGGGGGACTGTATACTTTCGAACAGCATCATTCGGAGCGTTCTCGCCACATTAGCGCACCAATTAGCACCAAACATTCAAACTCCAGTGAGCTGCGCATACGCCATTATGAGCCCCATTTACATAATGAATCGCAGGCCTTGGCCTTGCCAGCGGCACTCTAACAATGCCTAGGTTAGGTAAATACCATGAAAAATTATGCTGATCTGATAACATAATTTTTCCTTCCATCATAATTCAATTTATCTGATTGTTGCTTGCATCTGCAATGTTCTAACTTCATTGTTGTGTGTTTATGACATTAGATTGCTAGTTTATCACGTTTGTTGCTGAACGATCGTAGACCTTATGAACTTATGACACGCACGAACTAAGCATGGTAGCTAATTTTACTTTGTAAGTCCGTACAGTGTACTTTTGGATATGAGCTAAAATTATGCTTAATTTATGAGATTAAGATTTAGATTAAGGTGCCACGGATTCATTTGTTTATCGACGTACCGAGGGGATACCTACCTACTATTTTAATGCATCTGACATATTAACTCAAGAACCAAGATTAGGTACAGAACAGAGTGTAGAGTAGGAGAACCACAATAAAAGTATATGGGCACTGTTCAACAATTACATTATCGTTATTAACATTAAAACTTTTATGGTTCTCTTAGTCACTGACAACTGACAAGAGAATTATTGAAATATTCTTCCTGTGATTCATTTAGGTATGTGGGTATATGTATGTATGCGGCATACCGTATGCCAGGTATGTTTGAAGTGAACTGAGTGACCCCTCTGGTCAGCAGAGACTGACTCAGGTAAAGTTCGCTCGCTTTCTGAAATCGGCTGGACGGCGACGTTACTTTTCAAATCTTATTTATTGCGTTGAACTTAACTATACTATCCAATTGAATTAACAGAATTTAGTGTTTATTCTATTATAGTTAAATTATAAATTTATATGTTTTGATCTTGATCCATATAATAGATTTTTTAAAAGTAAAAATTAAAGTAAAAATTCTATATTCCCAAAAGTTTAGTACGCATTACAAATTGGTTCCCTATCTCCCTAACTAGTAAAATACTATACTGTTTTTAAAATGTAGAATGAGAGTTTAAAATTATTTTACTTTATTCGCTTAGTTCGCTTGCGCCTGTGTCAATTTAAAGGCAATGAGTTACATTTCCGCATAACGATACTACTATTTCCTAAGTAATTTCAATGGAGCAAAAAGTGAATATAAATAAAATCGGAAATAAGAAGAATAAATATAATTGGTAAAATCTTTGGCTGTAATTTATTGAATTCGATTTTATCTACACACGTATTATAAACCCTCTTTACTGCGTCCAAAACCGCACGTTATGACCAGCATAATGATATATAATTGATAAAAACTAATTTCTTATCTGAATATTGATACATTATGACCATAATGTAACAATATTTCGACATATTATGACATTAAAATTCCGAACGCCGACGCCCGCCTGCGTGCCGCCCCTAGTTTGTCTGTGAAGTTGGTACTACTGAACAAGCTAAACAAGTCCAGATCAATGATCAATGCCACAATGCCGGTCGAACATGCGGTTCCTGAATAAATCAAAGAGAGCCTATGATATGTGTGTAAATAAAGAAGTGTATATCACTGTACATAATTAGGCATTAAAACTCTTTTGAGTGACATTATTATGAAACTCGCCACTCTCGAGTTTTGATGCCCTCCATTATGTATCAGTCACATATACTACTATTATACATTAATGGTACTGGCACATCGGAAACGATCGTGCGGTTAAGCTGATTAAGATCTGCGGTTAAGATCTGGCTGAGACGGTTACTGGATGGATGTCCGTTTCTATGCAGTATTTGTTTCGGGCGCATCCGTGTTGCCATTAGTCCCGGCTACTCTCGCTACTCGGTTCAGAGTCGTAATAAGGCGCTTGAAAAGATCTGGTCCTCGAATCGCGTAATAAAACTCGAATAGCAATTATGTATCAATTACTTGCAAGGGCCTAAAATCAGTGGCGTAGCTATCATAGGGCCAGGTGGTGCAGTGCACCAGGGCCTCGGAGCTCAGGCGGCCCTCTAGCTTCAGCTTTGAAAAAAAAAAGAAAAATTTAAAAAATTAAAAAAATTGAAAAAAAATAAAATTCTTGTGAGCAGGCCGAGCCTCAAGTCTCGAGCCTGCTCACAAGATTTTCTTTTTTTTTTTCAATTTCTATTTTTTTTTATTCAAATCAACATCACCAATGATAATAGTAGTTTATGTGACTGCTGCATAATGGAGGGCATTAAAACTCGAGAGATGGTTTATGAAACGAGCCGAAGGCGAGTTTCATAATAATATCACTCGAGAGTTTTAATGCCTAATTATGTACAGTTACATATACTAGTTTATCTACACACATATCCTACGCTCTCTTTGATGTGTTCAGGAACTGCATGTTTGACCAGCATTGTGGCTCTGCAATTGTTTAGCTTGTTCTGTAGTACCAACTTCACGCAGGCGGGCGTCGGCGTTCGAAATTTGAATGTCATTATATGTAGAAAAACTACACATAATGACCAAAATGTGTAGTTTTCCAGATACGAAACGAGTTTTTACCAAGTAGTTTAACATAATGCTGATCGTAACGTGCGGTTTTTGAACGCAGTAAAGAGGGTTTATGATACGTGTGTAGATAATAGTATATTATGCAATTAGTGAAAAAAGGACGGATTTAAAGCGGTCCTCGCATAGGCGAATCAAGAGCAAGTGAAGGATTCCAACGACTGATTCATGATGTTTCAAGTGTTAGAATCCTGAGCGACGCGAGTGATGGCCTTCGATATAAATCCGATTAATTATTCAAGAGCTGCATACTTTACTTTATACCATGACTACGAGAAAGAGAAAGATTAAAGCGAAACAAGACACTTGATGAAGATTTTTTTCTTCATCAAGTGATGATCAAGTGTCTATTTTCGCTTCCTTCCTTCCTTTTGGAAGGTTAAGTTAATTAAAATGCACATTTAAATTGGAACAATAACTAAAATTAAGAGTTATTTTCCTAAACTTTGTGTTCGTACAACTTACAGGATTCGAAATAGCGCCAACTTACTAATGATAGAAAAGAACACGAAACAGTTTTTATTCTAATGCTAAACTCCTTGTCAAAATGTCGACCAGTCAAATCTCGAGGAGTTATTTGCACAAGGAGTTTGTATGTCGAGTATTCTTTGCACATTTAGTTTTTTTGCGCAAGGAGGTTGTATAGCATTGAGGTGGAGGTCGAATATATTGGTGTGTTCTAAATTCAAACACCAAACTTGTGATTTATTAATTTAAAAGGACTTTTTCCGACTTCTGAGCTAAAAATAAAACCTTCGCCGCTTGATCTTGGGTTCTCAGGCGGAATCATTTTATTCCTAACTCGTTCGAAAAGGCTTTTTACAAACCTCGCTGCGACTCACGCCTTCGGCTCGTGCCGTAAACTTCTCGGCTCGTTAATATAAGCCTTTGCGAACTTGTGGGAAATGAACTATTTATTTATTGTTTTCAGTGAATAAAATAAGATAGGGGGAAAGGTGTAAAAACATGGACACGATTATTCCACGTACTTGGGGAGTAAAACAGTCCATGTTTATTTTTAGTGCATTTTACGTTTGTTTACTACACAATTTTCAAATCAGAATGACAGGAGATGCCATTTAAAAAATATATAAGTAATCTCTAAAGTGCCAGTTCTTTTGCGCCACGTAGTACAAGTACATAGGTATGACAAAGTAAAATAAATTAATACTTTACTAAGCAATAAAATAAAAAATTCACACATGAGCACTTGAAAACGTACTGATTCTAAATTCCAAATATACTACTCAAAAGAAAATAGGGGCCACTTACATATTTCTGTTTTTGAGTAAACTTTTAGATGTAAACTAATTAATAAGTGACTAATTAATGATGTCCGGCCTCCTTCAGTATCCAACCTCTTTAATGCTGGTGTTTAAGTCTTACAGCTGGCCAGAAATTGAAGCAAATTAAATAAACGAGTTTCAGGTCAAATTCCTTTCAGATGGAATCACAATTTTATTCTGTTAAAAACTATTTCTGTCCATCTTTTGCTTCTTTTAACATCTTTTGTTAATAA
The DNA here is from genome assembly GCA_949825045.1 of Argyresthia goedartella. Lineage (NCBI taxonomy): Eukaryota > Metazoa > Arthropoda > Insecta > Lepidoptera > Argyresthiidae > Argyresthia > Argyresthia goedartella. Next base: position 24,371,893 of record OX463810.1, read on the forward strand.
TGCCACGTCAACGAAGGCATATGGATACCATTACTGCCACCAGAGCCGTTACATTGATTGCTGAAGGTCATTCACAGCGGTCTGTTGCTTTTTCGTTGGGTTTCTCTCGCCGAGCCATCCACAATGTGTGGGATCGGTTCCAAGAGACTGGCAGTGTTGCAAGAAGGCCTGGATCGGGCAGGGTGCGAGCGACTACGGCACAAGAGGATCGCTACATCCGATTGAGTGCCCGTCGAGAGCGCTCTGTGACGGCACCTAAGTTACAAAATCGCCTACGGTTGACAACGGGGACTAGTGTTAGTGACAAAACGATACGTAATCGACTGCATGAAGACCAGCAAAGGTCCAGACGCCGAGTAGTACGAATTCCTTTATCTAGGGTTCAACGTGGAAATCGTTTAAGTTTTTGCCGCGAACATTCAGATTGGAGCATGAATCAATGGGGTATGGTGCTCTTCACAGATGAGTGTAAAGTGAAGCTTTGTAGTGATGATCGGCGGATTAGAGTATGGAGACGACAGGGTGAGAGATTTTCCGATGTCTGCATCAAGGAAATTGACCGCTTTGGAGGTCCTAGTGTGATGGTTTGAGCTGGGATTAGCTTACAAGGCAAAACTGAGCTGGTTTTCTTAAATCAAGGCACAGTAACTGCACAACGGTACTTCGATGAAGTCATCAGGCCTCATGTGATTCCATTCTCACAGAGAGTGGGGCCAGGGTTCTGGTTAATGCATGACAATGCCCGCCCACACACAGCTCGGGCCACTTAGACTGTACTGGATGACTCCCATATTCGTGTCCTACCATGGCCAGTGTATAGTCCGGATTTAAATCCAATAGAGCATATGTGGGACCAATTAAAACGAAGGGTTAGGGAGCATGAGCAAGAGGTTCACAACCAGCAACAGCTTATGGATGCTCTGAAACGTGCGTGGGATGAGATACCTGATGAAAACATCAGAAACTTAATCGAGAGTATGCATTCAAGGCTCCAGGAGTGTGAAAACAGGAGAGGAGGACACCCCCGTTACTAAACCATTAAAAAAACAGCTTGTGTCAGTTTTTGTTTTGTTTTGCAAAGAGTTTGTTTAGTTTTTGCTGTTGACAATGGACTAATTTTATGTTATTTGAAATAAGTGAAACAATTGACTACACAATTAAATGGTTATTAGCATAAGTTAAAACAAAAGCCTTGTTACATGTTATTTTAATAAATATACATTACTGTTTACTATATTTTTCACGTAGCAATCAAAATACTTAGTGGCCCCTATTTTCTTTTGAGTAGTATATTAAAAAAAACCTAGGTCTTGGATTTTATATGTGTGTGTCGTCGCTGTTTCTGGTTCCCACGACACAGGGTATCCTAGTGTGGGGCCAGAGTCAAAGTCAAAGTCAAAGTACTTTATTACTGTAGATATTTACATATACTTAGCGATCGTCATTTTTTGCCACTTCTCTACATTGGACCACTGTGGGAGAAACAGGGCGTAAAAACTCCCACAGATTGATTTTTAGATTTTAAAAATTGCTTGTGCTTAACTAATACAAATATTATAATATTATTATCATGATTAATAAGTAGGAATAAATAATTACAAAATTATTAACAGTAAGGTCTGTGTTTCGCCAGATTCCCGTCATTTAAGTAGTCTTGAACATTGTATTAGCCCTTTTTCGACAAAGTAGCTTTAACATGGTATTTTAATGGCTCAAATGGCAATTTCAAGATCTCGAGAGGTATCTTGTTGTAGGCGAGAATGCATTGACCCTTGAAAGAATTGCTAACCTTCGCGAGTCTAAACCGGGGCGCAAGTAGTCTGTGATTATTTCTTAGGTAAACATTACAGCTAGGTATCGCTAAGTTTGGAAAATGTTGTAAGGTTCTTGCGTACATATTTTATATTTTTGAAAATAAATTGCCTAGCTACAGTTAGTGTGTTAATTTCTTTAAAGTCTGTCTTATGGAGTCTGTGCGGTTTAAATTATAAATTGCTCGAATAGCTCTTTTCTGTAAAATAAAAATAATTAGAATATCCGCTGCTTTCCCCCACAAGATACCATAGGACATGACACTATGAAAGTAATTAAAATATGCTAGCCTAGATGTAGCCACATCCGTGTTTTTATCTGATGTTCCTAACAGCGTAAGCCGCAGAACTTAATTCACCAGCTAATTTATATATGTGGGATCCCCACTGCAATTTGCTATCAATGGTTATTCCAAGAAACTTCGTGTCATTTACTAATTATAACGTGCTGGTGTCTAACTAGTGTTATTATTAATAAGTTGAACGTTTTAGTAAGCGGTCTCAACTTGCCTGACATTTGGAGGTGAGTATTTGATACATTTGGTTTTATTAGCATTTAACAATAAATTATTAACTGTGAACCAATTCAAGGTTAAAGACAATACTATATACCATTAACATCATCAAAATCTTCTGTTTGATTTTCAATTTTGAAGACCAGTGAAGTATCATCAGCAAACAACATCATGTCAGTCAATTTCTCCACCATGAAAGGCAGATCGTTAAGATATACCAGGAATAAGAAAGGGCTTTTAATATGGAACCTTGTGGAACGCTAACTTTTACTCCGATCCATCAGATTTAACGCCGTTGACTTCTGCTGTTGAATTATATTGCTTAGGTATAAACTTAGTAGATCCAACGCTTTCTTTCTAACTCCATAATGATTTAATTTCATAAATAGCGTATCATTATCAACACAATCAAATGCCTTCGACAGATCGCAAAAAACACCAATAGCATCCTGTGAAGCTTCCCATGCAGAACAAATATAAGATATAAGGTTAATACCTGCATCCGTAGTCGATTTACCCTAGTAAAAGCGTATTGTTTGGCGTGAAGTTGTTTTGTACGGTTGAAGTGTGAGAGCATTTGATTGAGTATAATCTTTTCAAAAAAATTACTTAGTGCTGGAAGAACAGATACTGATCTGAAATTTGAAGGATCACCCTTGCCTCCCGACTTGAACAGAGGTATCAGTTTACTGTTTTTCATGAGGTCTGGGAAAGCTCCATCGTCAACACATTTATTAAATATATAAGCTAGGTGTGGGGCTATAACTAGTATTATTGAACCAATGACTTTGACTAATATACCCCACAGGTCTCCAGTATTTTTTAAGTTAAGTAATCTATACTTTTTGACAATATCCTGGGGATATCCATGATGAAATTTAAAATCTACATTACTGATCTAGCATCAGTAATCTGCCCATTGCCCCTGTAACCTATGATGGAACTATAATCTTATATAGTACTAAGGCAAAAAATGTAGGAGTTTTCTTCCATAACTAAATTTCCTGGTCAGGCATGTCGGCGAGGTCTTAGAGTTCGAGGTTTAGCTTGTTCAGTAGTACCAACTTCACAGATAAACTCGGGGCGGCACGCAGGCGGGCGTCGGCGTTCGAAATTTGAATGTCATAATATGTCGAAATATTGAAACATTATGATCATAACAACCCCTGTGTTGTATGTGAAGCAGATATCGTTAGTTGTTACTGCTAGCCATGGGTGTTGTGTGTGAAGCAGATATCGTGAGTTGTTACTGCTAGCCATGGATGTTGTGTGTGAAGCAGATATCGTGAGTTGTTACAGCTGGTAATGGGGGTTGTGTGTGACGCAGATATCGTGACTTGTTACTGCCAGAAATTGGTGTTGTGTGTGAAGGAGATATCGTGAGTTGTTACTGCTAGCCATGGGTGTTGTGTGTGAAGCAGATATCGTGAGTTATTACTGCTAGCCATGGGTGTTGTGTGTGAAGCAGATATTGTGAGTTGTTACTGCTAGCCATGGATATTATGTGTGAAGCATATATCGTGGGTTGTCACTGCTAGCCATGGGTGTTGTCAGTGAAGCAGTTATTGTGAGTTGTTACTGCTAGCCATGGGTGTTGTGTGTGAAGCAGATATCGTGAGTTGTTATTGCTAGCCATGGATGTTATGTGTGAAGCATATACCGTGGGTTGTTACTGCTAGCCATGGGTGTTGTCTGTAAAATAGTTATCGTGAGTTGTTACTGCTAGCCATGGGTGTTGTGTGTCAAGCAGATATTGTGAGTTGATACTGCTAGCCATGGGTTTTGTGTGTGAAGCAGATATTGTGAGTTGTTACAGCTAGCCATGGGTGTTGTGTGTGAAGCAGATATCGTGAGTTGTTACTGCTAGCCATGGGTGTTGTGTGTGAAGCAGATATCGTGAGTTGTTAATGCTAGCCATGGGTGTTGACTAATCGCTATCAACATGTTATTATTAATAAAAATGATGGATCAGTATGCTCATCCGAATGCGTTCCTTCGAGTAGAGGCGTACCTCAGGGCTTAATTCTGGGACCGCTACTCTTTATTTTGTACAGTGCGGATATTATAGGTAGTATAAACCCAGCAGGTGCCATTTGTACGCTGATGACCTTCAGTTGTATATAGAAGCGAACAATGATAACATTGAGGAGGCTGTCAGACGTATGAATGAAGACCTTGCTAGTGTCTCCCTATGGTCTGCCAATAATGCTCTGGTTTTGAACCCCTCCAAGTCAAAACTCCTAATTCTTGGCTCAAAACATCAAGTGAAAACTCTTACTGACTTTGACCCTGAAATAACAATTTCAGGTGTACGCCTGGATCGAGTCAGTGAGGCACGAAACCTGGGCTTGCTAATGGACAGTTAGTTACGGTTTGAAAAACATGTAGTAGAAGTGGCGAAGAACTGTTTCTATCGACTCAGGGTCTTGTACAAGATAAGAAGATTTCTTAGTATCGATATGCGAGTCAGGTTGTGCGAATCCCTGGTGCTGTCTAAAATTAACTACGGGTTGTTGGTGTACGGCCCAAGCGAACTGAGAGGTTGATCCAACGGGTACAAAATGCTTGCGCTAGGTACTGTTTCAACATTCCTCCGCGTACACATGTTACATCGTACCTTAATAGTGCTGACATGTTGAAATTAACGGCAAGACAGGATCTTTACTTTTCTACTCTTCTATTCGGAGTCATACATACTGGTAAGCCTGAATACCTTTTTGAAAAGCTCACCTGGAGAACTTCGCGCCACCACAACATTAGAACTGCCACCAGTGTCTTGTCCGTCCCCCGCCACGGGACTGCGGCGTTTCGTGGTAGCTTCAGGTATCTTGCCACAAAATGTTGGAATAATATACTCCCTCCACTCCGAGAGCTCAAATCAAAATATAGATTCAAAAAATTAATTCGAGAAAGGTTACTGTTCCAACAAAAGCAGAATACCTGAAGCTACCATGACAAAGTGCTGCGTACCGCGTTCTACCACTCTAAAATTGACCTGATACCGCAATGTGTATACCAAATATACTTTTTCGTTGTGTACGTAATTTCAACTCTTTGTGACATTAGCAATTCATTCAATACGACATTATTATTCAATACAATTTAATCCATATAACTATTTATTCACTAATCCGCAATACAATTTTATTATCTCCATCTTATTTTTTATTTTATTTTTTCCGTATTGACTTTTTATTTATTTTATTTACACGTTTAGTGTTAGGTTGTTAATTTTAGTACACTTGCCACCTGGTGACATTGACATGTCTAAATTCAATTATACTCTGGGTCCTAGACTGAAAACCAGCGTCACAGGTCTTCCTGTGACACTACGCTGAGTCTGAGCCCTTTTGCTGTCGCAGCATGTGCACATAGCAGTGAAACAACTCACAACTTAATGTGGGTTTCTTTAAAAATTAGACATGAATTGGAAATTATATATAATTTTTAATGTTATTGTAGATTTTTTTTGTGATTTTAATTGTGTTATTTTTATTTTTATTGTGTTTTATTCTTTTTTTCTCATGTGTTTATGCTGATACAGTAAATAAATGGCATTCTATTCTATTCTATTCTATTGTGCGTGAAGAAGATATCGTGAGTTGTTACTGCTAGCCATGGGTGTTGTGTGTGAAGCAGATATCGTGAGTTGTTACTGCTAGTCATGGGTGTTGTGTGTGAAGCAGATACCAGGAGTTGTTACTGCTAGCCATGGGTGTTGTGTGTCAAGCAGATATTGTGAGTTGATACTGCTAGCCATGGGTTTTGTGTGTGAAGCAGATATTGTGAGTTGTTACTGCTAGCCATGGATGTTGTGTGTGAAGCAGATATTGTGATTTGTTACTGCTTGCCATGGGTGTTGTGTGTGAAGCAGAGATTGTGAGTTGTTACTGCTAGTCTAGCTATGGGTGTTGTGTGTGAAGCAGATATCGTGAGTTGTTACTGCTAGCCATGGATATTATGTGTGAAGCATATATCGTGGGTTGTTACTGCTAGCCATGGGTGTTGTGTGTGAAGCAGATATCGTGAGTTGTTGCTAACTTAGATTCCAGTTCAATCAAAACAAATCAGCCTCAAATAAAAATAACTACCGGAAGTATAGCAAACAGCTGCGCAAATGCATCAAAAAAATCAAAATTACAACTTCATCAATAATGCCAAAAATAAATGTAAGGCTTCTTGGCAACTAATTAAAAGTTCCGCGCGGATCGTGCTACGGAAGGGTCGTTTTGTGCGCGTGCGATACGCGACTGCGCGGAAGCAACAATGTTGCCGAACCTGCTAAAATGTTCTAGTTGTAACATCGTTATTAATGAAGTGTTGGCATTTGTGATAAATAAAGTGGACGTCATGGACGAGGAGAGTCTAGTCCGCATTTGCTCAACTGCTTTCACGAAGGATGATATAAACCAGGCAAAAGTATTGCTATTCGAGTCTGTGTCAAAACGCAAGACAATCAGGAAACAAGGAGGTAAAACTAAGCGAGATTTGGATGACATAATCACCCTGATAAAAGAAACGGATCCCGAAGATCTTCCCATATTTGTGGCGCGGGAACTACACAAATTGCCGCCTGTTTCTTTTGATCATGTGGATGTCACCAGGCTATTGAAGGACATCATTGTCATTCAAAAAGATCTTCGTGACATACAGGAGAACTGCATCAATCAGACTCAATATGCAACTGTAACCGACATTGACAGTTTAAAAGCAGAAATAGAATTGCTAAAGAAGAACGAAGACCCCAATAGTGCGCCCTTTGTCAATCAAAAAAGAGGCGCTTATTGCATGCAGGACAGCTTTGTATATAATTCTAGCGGACCGGAGGGCCTACCCCACACTGCAAATATTAAGTCACCCGAGAGCATAACATCGAAACAAAGTGTCGAGAGTAGGCGATCACCGCTGGCGCAGCTACCGCCGCCGCCGCCGCCGTCGCTCCCCGTGCCGCCGCCGCCGGTTACCTATGCGTCAGCGGCGTCGCAGTCTGTCTCGCTCGCTCCAACAGCTGTTTCTAAGCAAGCGAGTTATGATATCACTACGCGAACCACGGCTGGCGCCGCCAGGACATCATCATCATGCACTGATAGCAAGACGACGACGCTAAATACTCAAAACAGTGAGTGTGGTGGAGGCTGGATACAGGTCGTGAGGCATAGAAAGAAGCCTAATAATCAGTCACGGTTCACTGGTAGAAAAGGCAATGCTCGTGTCGATGAGACGTGTTTGTTTAAGGCGGCAGAGAAAAGAGTACCCTTGTATATATACAACGTTTCCAAGGAGACAAAGTCAGAGCATATTAGTAAATATATACTTGAAAAGACAAACGTTGTGGTCCGACCGGAAAAAGTAGATACGAAAGAGTCAAAGGACTATGATTCTTATAAAATTTATGTACCTCACCAAAAACTGTCTTTGTTTGACGACGATGAACTATGGCCCTGTGATATATTCTTTCGAAGATATTTCATTTTCAGAAAAGTAGTCAATGACAACGTAGATGAAGGCACGGTTATAATTAACGAAACTAAAAATGGCCAGTAACAATACCACAGTAACAACAACAACGGAATTAAGCCAGACCAGGATAATTAGTTATAACTGCAAATCGGCCAAAAGCGCGACGTTTTGTCTGCAATCGCTATGTAAGGAGGCAGATATAATAGCGCTACAAGAAACTTGGCTGCTACCGTACGACATACCTTATCTAGGTAACATAGACGAACATTTTGAATTTACGGGGAAATCGGCGGTCGACTTATCTACAGGCATACTGAAAGGAAGACCGTACGGTGGTGTGGCAATTTTATGGCGAAAAAGTATGTTTCATCATGTTCAAGTAATTAACAGTAATAATGTGCGTATAACCGGTATTAAAATAACTACGTGTAACCAATCTATAGTAATATTGTGTGTGTATATGCCGTATGAGGCGCCGGACAACCTAGCGGAATTTAGCGACTGTTTAAGTGAACTTAGTGCAATTATAGAAAGTTGTGAAAGTGAGTCAGTATTTATCTTAGGTGACTTTAACGCGCATCCTTATACATCCTTCTGTAACGAAATGCTGTCATTTTGTACCGAACAAAAATGGCTTTGTGCGGACTTTGAGTATTTAGGTATAGACTCGGGAACTTATACATATATCAGTGAGGCTCACGGGACCAGACGGTGGTTAGATCACTGTTTAACGACGCAATCAGCTCACCGTACTATTACTAAAGTTGAAGTGAAGTATGATGTGTTTTGTTCTGATCACTTCCCTATAATGTTCTATTGTAATTTAGGTGTGATAAGAAAAAAGCTAGTTAATAATAGTTATGATGAGTGCACTGGGGTAAGATGGGGTAGCAGAGAACCGGGGGAGATAAGTGCATATTCTAGTTTGTGTCACACTAAACTACGGGAAATTGACTTTCCGGAGGAATTTAGGCAATGTTGTGATAACGGTTGTGATAACATTTGTGATAACATTAGTCATAGAAATATTATAGACGATATGTATAGTTTAATTGTAAATGTTCTAAGTGAATCAGCAATGCTCAGCCGTAATAAAAATCCAGTTAAGAAAAAGTATGTTACAGGATGGAATAGACATGTTAGAGAGTCACATTCACTTGCCAGACTGAAGTTTCTACAATGGATTGACTACGGCAAGCCTAAATTAGGGCCTATTTACCAAGAAATGTGTGACAGTAGAAAAGTTTTCAAATCCAAGCTCAAATGGTGCCAAAATAATCAGGAACAGATCAAAATGGACCTAATAGCTACACATCGACAGGCAAAAAACTTTTCTAATTTTTGGAAATGTACTAAAAATTTAAACCCCAAAACTAGTTTACCAGTATCTGTAAATGGTATAGTAGAACCGAAGGATATAGCTGACCTATTCTGTAAACATTTTAAAGTGGAAGCGCCCTTAGTGCCAAAGCACAGTGTGATCAGTGTTGAGCGCTGTTGTGAACGGGACAATAAGACTAGTTTTACAACCAAACAAGTAGCTTTCATTGTAAACAACATGACACGTGGAAAATCACCCGGGCATGACGGGCTCAGCATTGAACATATCCAGCACGCGGGAGTTCATCTCCCCAGAATTTTGTCAATGTTCTATACGTTTTATGTGAAACATGAATATCTCCCACAGGATATGATGGAGACTATCGTGGTACCTATAGTAAAAAACAAGACAGGAGACGTATCAGATACTAACAACTACAGACCTATCTCACTCGCAACGGTACTGGCTAAAGTATTTGATGGCTTGCTTGACGACCAACTGGATAAGCATCTCCAGCTTAATGATGGACAATTTGGGTTTAGGTCTGGATTGTCTACAGAAAGTGCGATACTGGCTCTCAAGCACACTGTAAGATACTATACTGAAAGAAAAACTAATGTATATGCATGTTTTTTAGATCTCTCGAAGGCCTTCGATTTAGTCTCTTATGATATCCTGTGGGATAAGTGTCGAGAAGCAAACCTACCGATGGAAACTGTAAATATACTTAAATAATGGTATGGCCATCAGATGAACAGAGTCAGGTGGGGGAGTGCTTACTCTGAAAAGTACAAATTGGAATGCGGCGTGAGACAGGGGGGACTCACGTCTCCGAAGCTTTTCAACTTATATGTAAATAATCTCATTGGTGGGCTCAGCAGCATGCATGCGGGTTGCTATGTAAGTGGGAAAAGTGCGAATAACATAAGCTATGCCGATGACATGGTGCTGCTGAGTCCATCAGTGAGAGGATTGAGAAATCTTTTAAGTACTTGTGAGTCATATGCTGAGACCCATGGATTACGATATAATGTTAAAAAGACTGAAGTAATGATATTTAAGAAGGGAACTAAGTCGCCTAGTAATGTGCCTCCTATAAAATTGTACGGTCAGGAGTAATTGAGTGTTACAAGCTTTAAATATCTAGGACACATTGTAACCAATGACCTTAGAGACGACCTGGACATTGATAGGGAACGGAGGGCATTGGCGGTGAGGGTGAACATGCTGGCGCGCAGGTTTGCTCGTTGCACACATCAAGTAAAAATTACTTTGTTTAAGGCTTACTGCCAATCCTTTTACACGAGCAGCCTGTGGGTCAGCTATACTCAAAAGTCCATAAACGCCCTTCCAGTCCAGTACAATAACGGATTTAGGATGCTGCTGGGGTTGCCGCGATTCTGTAGTGCATCAGGCATGTTTGCAGAAGCCCGCACGGACGGGTTTCATGCAATAATAAGAAAACGCGTGGCCTCACTAATGCACAGAGTTCGCGGCAGCACCAGCGGTATCCTGACTGTTATAGCAGATAGGGTCGAAGGACCTATTTTAAAGCACTGGATCAAGGTGGTGACCGGCACCTCGCCGGATAAATAGGCTCATCATCATCTTCAATCTGCCCACACCTACCCACTGCTGAGTACAGGCCTCTTCTCTACCTCGCTATCCACCATAAGTTGCTTACTTATTTATTTTAATTTTATTTTAAGGTGTAACATAGATTAGGAAATTCTCTTTTTGTACTAACAGTACTATGGAACCGTGTTTTCTGAAAATAAATGTTTTATTATTTATTATATAAAAAGGAAAATAATTATGAAAATCTTGACATTGAAATAAAATCTATAAATATAAATAAGAAATAAACGGAGGACCCAATACAGATTGCACATGCATTCAACGACTACTTTATAGACTTGACCAACATAAACATAAGCAATCAATCAGACAGTACGGCAATCAAGAATGTAACGAAATTTAATTCTAGCATTTTTGTATCACCGTGTACGTTCGTGTGATTAAACATCAAAAACAATCAAACAGCTAACAAGTTGGTTATGATGAAATCGCAACAAACGTTCTAAAATTCCCTAGTAAAGAAATATCCCCTGTGTTGACACACCTATTTAATAAATCTCTCACAGATGGTCTGTATCCTAAAGAACTGAAAATCTCGGTAGTGAATCCATTACATAAAAAAGAAGAACAAACCGATATAAGCATGTACAGGCCAGTTACCCTGATACATATACTATCAAACAATTTAAAAAAAATGTGCACCGCAGAATTACATCTTTTTTATCAAATTTCGGCGTAATTGCAAAAGAACAAAATGGATTCCAGAAAGGAAAATTAACTGATCTCGCATGCTTCAGTTTATTGAAAATACTACCAGAGGCTATTGATAGGAGGACACCGATAGTAACGATATTTTTTGATATTGCTAAAGCCTTTGGTTTTTTCAATCATAATATCTTACTAGGTAAATGTGAGAGATACGGTATTCGCTGACTATGACTGGATAAAATCCTACTTAAGCGATCGTGACAACAGAGAATAAATCAAAGTCCGAATCAACAGAGAATAAATCAGCACTACGAGCACGTAATTTTGGTGTACCCCAAGGTAGTGTACTCGGTCCATTATTGTTTTTATTATACATAAATGACATACCGGAAAGCACAAAACACCATTGCACCCTGTTTGCTGATGACGTCTCAATAATAAAAAAAAGTTCAATTTTGAATGAATTTAACAATGACATAAACAATACATTTTGACATATCATTGACTGGTTAGTAGTTAATAATTTATGTGTAAATATAGTAAAGAAATATATCATGAAAATTTTCAATCAAGTAAAACTAGAATTAAATTTATCATTGACATATCAAAATCATCAAATAATTGTATGACATGAAATAGTATTTTTAGGAATAACAGTAGACTCTCAGCTTTCATGGAAAGTCCATATCAATAAACTATGTAAAAAGGTGAATAGTTTTTCTTATGCTCTGTACCGACTTACGAAAGTAGCAGGTAGGGAATCAGCTCTTCTAGCATACCACGGGTATGTAGCATCAACATTACGCTATGGGATTGTGATATGGGGCAATTCTGTAGATATCAAAAGGTTATTCATCATACAGAAACGCTGCATTCGAACTATATGTGGTGTAAGCCCATAAGAGTCATGTAGACCGTTATTTAAACAGTTAAATCTACTTTCTATAGCTGGTATCTACATTTTGGAAATAAGCATATTTGTAAGACTTAACATGAATCTATTCACATAACTGTCCAGTGTTACTTCATTTAACACTAGATTTCCTAATCGATTAGTTCTTCCTAGAGACAATACAGCATTGCACAATAGGAACTGGCATGCAATGGCTGCAAACATATTTAATACTAGTGGCCCTGTGGGCAGTAGATCTCTTTGACAGGGGGGGACTGTGACCAATTAGGTATAGGTAAGGTAATATAGGGAAGTATTTTAGATTCAATCAAAATCAATAAGTACAGTAGCCGCACCAATAACTTTGTAAACTACCCCTTCCTATTTTCAAAATAATGGTTTTTATGACATCTCTGAATTTTATATAATGCGATCGCAATTTAATACATAATTAATAAACCTGGTTTTATCTACTCGTTTTTATCTTTGTTTACGTTTGGTGCTTTTATTATTATTTGACTATTTTGTATTTGTGTTGTATTAATTAAGTAAGGTAAGTAATAAAACGTGTGTAATTATGTCATTTGCATGCCACTACATGGCAATAAATGCTGCTCTTTTAAATAATCTACCATATTTTGTAACCATATTTTTCGCAAATAAACGACTTTGACTTTGACTTTGAAGCAGATATCGTGAGTTGTTACTGCTAGCCTTGGTGTTGTGTGTGAAGCATATATCGTGAGTTGTTACTGCTAGCCATGGGTGTTGTGTGTAAAGCAGATATCGTGAGTTATTACTGTTAGCCATGGGTGTTGTGTGTGAAGCAGATATCGTGAGTTGTTACTGCTAGACATGGGTATTGTGTGTGGATCAGATATCGTGAGTCGTTACTGCTAGCCATGGGTGTTGTGGGTGAAGCAGATATCGTGAGTTGTTACTGCTAGCCATGGGTGTTGTGTGTAAAGCAGATATCGTGAGTTCTTACTGCTAGCCATGGGTGTTGTATGTGGAGCAGATATCGTGAGTTGTTACTGCTAGCCATGGATGTTGTGGGTGAAGCAGATATCGTGAGTTGTTACTGCTAGCCATGGGTGTTGTGTGTAAAGCAGATATCGTGAGTTGTTACTGCTAGCCATGGGTGTTGTGTGTGGAGCAGATATCGTGAGTTGTTACTGCTAGCCCTGGGAGTTGTGTGTAAAGCAGATATCGTGAGTTGTTACTGCTAGCTATGGGTGTTGTGTGTAAAGCAGATATCGTGAGTTGTTACTGCTAGCCATGGGTGTTGTCTGTGAAGCAGATATCGTGAGTTGTTACTGCTAGCCATGGGTGTTGTGTGTGGAGCAGATATCGTTAGTTGTTACTGCTAGCCATGGGTGTTGTGTGTGAAGCAGATATCGTGAGTTGTTACTGCTAGCCATGGGAGTTGTGTGTAAAGCAGATATCGTGAGTTGTTACTGCTAGCCATGGGTGTTGTGTGTGAAGCAGATATCGTGAGTTGTTACTGCTAGCCATGGGTGTTGTGTGTGAAGCAGATATCGTGAGTTGTTACTGCTAGCCATGGTTGTTGTGTGTTAAGCAGATATCGTGAGTTGTTACTGCTAGCCATGGGTGTTGTGTGTAAAGCAGATATCGTGAGTTGTTACTGCTAGCCGTGGGTGTTGTGTGTGAAGCAGATATCGTGGGTTGTTACTGCTAGCCATGGGTGTTGTGTGTGAAGCAGATATCGTGGGTTCTTACTGCTAGCCATGGGTGTTGTGTGTGAAGCAGATATCGTGAGTTGTTACTGCTAGCCATGGGTGTTATGTGTAAAGCAGATATCGTGAGTTATTACTGTTAGCCATGGGTGTTGTGTGTGAAGCAGATATCGTGAGTTGTTACTGCTAGCCATGGGTGTTGTGGGTGAAGCAGATATCGTGAGTTGTTACTGCTAGCCATGGGTGTTGTGTGTAAAGCAGATATCGTGAGTTCTTACTGTTAGCCATGGGTGTTGTATGTGGAGCAGATATCGTGAGTTGTTACTGCTAGCCATGGGTGTTGTGGGTGAAGCAGATATCGTGAGTTGTTACTGCTAGCCATGGGTGTTGTGTGTAAAGCAGATATCGTGAGTTGTTACTGCTAGCCATGGGTGTTGTGTGTGGAGCAGATATCGTTAGATATTACTGCTAGCCATGGGTGTTGTGTGTGAAGCAGATATCGTGAGTTGTTACTGCTAGCCATGGGTGTTGTGTGTGAAGCAGATATCGTGGGTTGTTACTGCTAGCCATGGGTGTTGTGTGTGAAGCAGATATCGTGAGTTGTTACTGCTAGCCATGGGTGTTGTGTGTGAAGCAGATATCGTGAGTTGTTACTGCTAGCCATGGGTGTTGTGTGTGAAGCAGATATCGTGAGTTGTTACTGCTAGCCATGGGTGTTGTGTGTGAAGCATATTGCGAGTTGTTACTACTATGCGCCGCTACCCCTTACAGGCGGCATTCAGGCGCCAACAAAATTGGCGAGCGTCAGGTGTACCACATGTAAATGTAGTTGGTCACATGCGTAATATCGAAGTTTTACCCATTTCAGATGTAAACAGCAACGATGATCATCATGATGATGACGATAATAATGTTCATAATTTCAGTTAAGCATTCCTGAAAACTACATATTTTTTTCTTTGGCATTATGAAATTCTTGGTGTGAAACCAAATAATTTTATAAACAATGGAACTTTGTAATTTTGTGTTTATTGCTTTAGAGACCCTTAAGAAAAGTGGATCTGGACATATTTTACGAGCCATTTTGTCCACAATGTATCAAGTACGACACCACGCCGATAATTCCTTTGATATACAATTTTTTAAGCGAATTTAATATGTACATGTATCCCTATGGTAACGCAAATGCAAGCATAATACGTAATACGACTATTTAGCAACAATCAATATTTGGGTTTTCTTTGGCATTATGAAATTCTTAGTATGAAACCAAATACTTTTTATAAAAAATTGCACATTACTTTGTAATTTTGTGTTTATTATTTTAGAGACCCTTAAGAAAAGTGGATCTGGACAAATTTAAGGAGCCATTTTATCCACAATGTATCAAGTACGTCACCACGCCGCTAATTCCTTTGATATACAAAATTGGAAGCGAAGTTAATATCTACGTGTATCCGTATGGTAACGCAAATGCAAGCTTAATACGTAGTACGACTATTTAGTAACTATAAATATTTGGGTAGGACTGGAGGAACATAGTCTAAACAAACATAAACAGAAAATATAATATGGTTAATATTGTTGATGGTAGATCCGACCCATAGACTGTGAGCCGACCGTATTACCTTGGTATTGTATCTTGGAGGCCCTTCAGCTTTTATTATACTTATAGTTACACTTAGAAACTACTTGGAAAGCCAGTCGACACCATTATCTGAATAAATTTTGACAACTAAGTACAAAGGACAGTGGCTGGCTTCTACGGGAGTTTCGTACCGCACTGAGATTCACTGAGATTTCGAGGTTATACTTATCATCTATTCGAATACTTATTGTTATATTTATTGTTTGACCATATCATCGTCATCCCTCATGTGTATGAAACTCTTTACTTAGTTACTCTGAGCGTCATTACAACGATGCACTATATGTATATGTATCGTCACCATACGTCCCGCTTTGGGCGGGACAGTCTCGCTTTCTGTCTGTCCTGTCTGTCCCGCTGTCCCCGGAAAGAGCAAAAACATCCCGCACCAAATAATATATCATGCTATCACCTACATTTCAAAATCGCCAAGACACGGAACTGTTCGGCGAGTTTTCGTTAATTTGCAATTATGTCTCCGATGACAACATATCAAGCTGGAGTAAGGCTGGAACGGTGAAACCTGTACATTACATTCTGTAAATAAATTCCCCCCCCCCCATCATTAATAAACATCGTCAACTAAAATAAGTTTTTCGATATACAGGATGTAGTCATATTTTATGTGGGGTTGTTATGGGTATCATTCATTACTAAGTACCGAACATGTTTCACTGTGAAACCGACTTGATCGGAACAACTTTAATTTTCACTTCTCCATACAGATTGGGCCGGAAGATCAGCTGTTTTGTAAGTGAATATATTCAATTAAAATTCAGCTGAACAGTTAAGGCCCAGTTCTAGCTATTGAGGTGAGGGGCGCCGCATTCGCCCGTCGTCTTCTAGCGGGGTAGCAGGCGGCGCGGAATAGCATCGGCCCGATGCTATTCCGCGCCGCGCCGCCCGCTACCCCGATACTTGAAAATTAGGTGTTTTTTCGAATTTACTGAAAAACGGACATAAGCTAATTGATAAAATTTAAGGATTAATACGGAGCTATAAAAGAGGAAAATTTGGGTATGAAAATTATGAGAAAAACAAGTAATTTTATATTAAAATTATTGAATCTCCTTTTAAATATAGACTATGTTCAGGATTTTTTACGATCGAGCCAAATTAATCCAATCGCGTAACGACATAGTATTGAAACTAGATTATCTCTTTGTGAAAAACATATAATTTTTTGAGACCTACGAATTTATTGGAAATAATTTTATATTTTTTTTGGCAAAGCTCTCTTCAGTGGTTTTGTGTGATCTTGGGCCTTAAAAGCATTTTTTTTTTTTCAAAATGCAGCGGCGGCGGCGGCGCGCGGAGTTCCGTTTTGACTACAAATATGAATGGCCACGTCCATAATCCAGACGATGTATTTCTTTTTGATAATTACGTTTGAGAAGAGAAACTTAATAAAATCCCTAGTAATTAAATCAATAAATAAAAAAATACGAACTCTAAACGCTAAACGCATTAAGATGATATGCCAGCTACTTTTTATATAGGAGTTGTCAGTTATTCCGATAATAGCGTTAACTCGCGTTCGAAGTAGTGGGCCTTGCTGATTGTATTTTACTCGTGTACTGGATATACTGAATTGGCAAGTTATAGTTAGGATTTTAGTCTAGTCTTAGAAGCCTGATTTGAGTAGGCCTCATGACGAGAGTGATTATTATAGTTTTTATTATATGTATTTTTTCCCTCCATCTCTAGACCACCGTTTTCCCTAAAGGCACCTACGAGTTTAGTTGCCAGCATGGTCCAACAGAGTGCTATGGGAGCAAGCTGCACGCCTGCGCTCTTGACATCATCGATGTTTACACTGCTGCCATCATCTTCAACGGCTGCATGCTCGGCCTGCATTCTGATGACCAATCCGCTGACACTGTAGGTCTGGGAGGATTGCACTATCAGCTATACGTGGCAGAAAAAACTGAAATAAATCTCTCATCTAACTATGTTCAGTAAAAAATTCAGAGCAGGATTATGAAGAAAGCGTCGAAGCAACCTACCTTACTTTTCGAAACAAACTATGAAACACATTCTCTATATTCGCAGCAAAAATATTTTCATTTTTATATTACATAGGTCCTTAGCGTCACGACTTTGTGGCAGAGACACAGTTGCGTCCATGTTTAGTATATTTTTTTTGCGCGACAGTGGGCTTGCCCATCACCGCAGGCAGCTATTTAATTTTATTTATCAGTATACCAAAAAGAGTTAAGTTTCATTCACAAAAATACATTTTCATCCCAAATCAACTAAATGTTCACCAAAATGTTAAACCATATTTTATAGGTATACTAAACTATATGGGGTCACCTCGCTCCGCTCCGCTCCTCTTGGGATCCAGTTTATGTTTTGTCATTATAATATTTTCGTATTTTTTTATCAAGCCATGGTGGTTGAATTTTTATAAGTATTGAGCACCATTTGATATGTTAGTTTAATATATTTTAATTTTTACAGCGCAATAAAAACATGTCGAAACCTATCAATTTTGGAACATTTTCATAAAAATATTCGTGTGTACGTTTGATTCATTTCCTGTCTGGCTTGCAGGCCGCTGGCGGTGTTTTGAAGGCATCGCATACGTCTCTCCATAAGTTGAAGCTGTCACTGCTTACACCATTGATCAGTACGAATGGAACTCCATCAACACCAACCTTCTGGGTTTCATCTCTTTACTTCAACAGCTGGGATCCTCTTCGTCCTATAGCGCATCGCTTAATCGGGTCCACGTCAACGGCGTATCTCGAACCACACTAATTGAAAGTGAAAATTCAGATTTTAATTAAATTAAGTGATTTTTATAGAGTTTGTGGGGCGGGCCCGGCGGCGGCGGCGGCGGCGGCGGGGCGAGCTAATGCAATGTCAAAAGTCATATGTCACAATGATGGGTGGGG
Source organism: Argyresthia goedartella (assembly GCA_949825045.1). Classification (NCBI taxonomy): domain Eukaryota; kingdom Metazoa; phylum Arthropoda; class Insecta; order Lepidoptera; family Argyresthiidae; genus Argyresthia; species Argyresthia goedartella. Next base: position 24,390,423 of record OX463810.1, read on the forward strand.
GAGCCTCCTTTCGGGGCGGTTGGATTTACTTGTAAAGTGTCAATTGGGTTTCATAATGCCCTTATACATACAGGGTGCTTGCGAGATCGATGCAAAGCCTTAGTAGACCATTTAGGCAAATTTGTGTCAGCCTAAGACTAACCGTTTCGTTTTAATCGACGTTTTATTGTTTGTGATGAAATAATCCAGAATTTTACAGATAATTTTACAGATATTTTGGCGTTTTTGAACAATTATTGATTTCGTTTTCAGTCATTTTTAATTTAGTTATGTAATCTAAGAAAACTTGTTCTAGGCACCTGCGACTTAAGCCATGGAGCACAGACATTAGAAAATTTCCCCCGTTTTTGCAAGGTTTTTTGACTGCAATAAAAAAAAACAGAGGTGGTTTTTGTATCCTTGGCTACTGCTGTACCTTTTGAGATATCATGTACAACGGCATGTAATAAATTATTGTAATTAGGACCTCCGAACCAAATTGAAGAAAAAACAACCATTTCTTTCTTTGAGTTACTGTGTTGTGTTCTGTATATTGTGACGTTTGAATAAACGGTTATCTTATATGATCTTAAAATGAATAAATTTTTCATAATGTAGGACTCGGGCTTGCTTAGGTAAATACATTAGTTTGGTGATTTTAGTAGCAGTTATAATCCGAACTGGCAAACAAAGTCAATATCCAAGCAATAGATAGTTATAAATGTATACTCGGCGCCACGACTAAAGAGCTTTGTCCTTGAATGCGCAGTAGTCACTTTTCACAAGTGTTTGGCGCGGGGAAGTGAGGAGCGACGGGGGCGGTAGTCAGCGCCGGCACCTGATTCGTTGATCAGTCGCTTCCCGATGCCCGCACCGAAAGCACGTCTCGAAGCTTCTTGAGTACAGTCGCATACAATATTACCCAACGTTATCTTTCGCCCCGGTCGAAAATGCCGAAAAATAAAGTACTGACTAGGCAAGCTAGAAAAATGGTTTACGATGTGAACTGTTATATCAAAAAAGAGTCTGATGAAATCGTTGCTGATTTAAAACTGGCGAAGACCACATCAGCCACCTCTTCCATCACACTACAAAACTTGTTAGAAGCCACAATTCAAAATTTAAATGAAGTTAGAAACAGGTCAATAAGTGTTACAGACCAAAACATATTAACCGAAATTTGCCATAACTTGGAGCAAAATCGCGAAGAATTTGGACAAGATATGAATACAACTAGCTTAAAATTGCAAGGCATTATTAATGTCCTAAACCAGGATCAGAAAAGAACAGCAACTGCTACCAAAACGTCTGTTGCAACTGTAAAAAGGCTTTCGAAAGAAGCACACAATTCAGAGTTACTTGCAGTCTTTCGAACCCCTCGTAAAAAAAGACCGCGACAAAAACCAGTGACCTTATTAGATAATTTTGACCAAGGTGTCGTAAAAAGGTGTATTCACAATTACCACAAAACTAATAATGAACTTCCAACAATTGAAAAATTGAGAAGAAAATTACAGGAGGATATTAATTTTGATGGATCCAAAACAAGCCTCCGACGCATAATCAAAGCATTAGGTTTTAAATGGAAAAGAACTGAAAATAACCGAAAGGTTCTAATTGAATCTTCAAATTTACGCCTGAAACGGATTGAATATCTGAAAAAGATTAAGCAATACCGCCAAGAGGGGCGACCCATAATATATACAGACGAGTCATATGTAGATTCAAGTCACTCGATTCCAAAGGCCTGGTCGGATGGCTCTACAAAAGGACTTAAACAGCCTATATCAAAAGGCCAACGTGTGGTAATCGTACATGCTGGATCTGAAACAGGCTTCGTCCCAAATGCGTTGCTTACTTTTAAAGCGGGTTCTAAATCAGGTGACTACCACGACAATATGAACTTCGAAAACTATGAAAAATGGCTGCAAACACAATTAATTCCAAATTTACCTCCTGGTTCTGTCGTGGTAGTTGATAACGCTTCCTATCATAATAAGCAATATGACCTCGCACCCACATCTAATTCAAAAAAAGCCGAAATGCAAGCATGGCTGTCTGAGAAAGGTATAGTATTTGATGCAAAATTGTTAAAACCGGAATTGTATAAATTAATTAAAGGCCATAAAGAAAATTTCAAGTCATTTTCTATCGATAAAATAATGGCCGAACAAAACCACAATGTGTTAAGACTACCACCATATCATCCAGACTTAAACCCAATAGAGATGGCCTGGTCTACAATAAAACAATATGTAGGCAGTAAAAATGTGAAGTGGAATCTCAATATTGTTATTGGGCTTATAAAGGAAAAGGTAAATTTAATGGGAGCACGAGAATGGGAGGTGTTGTGTAACAAGGTGAAAGCAGTAGAAGAAGAATATACTAAAAGCGACCACGTCGTGGATCTAATGACAGAACAATTCATTATAAGGGTTAGTGATGATAGTGATGACAGTACAGACAGTGACGATAATGGAGATGTGGATGGCGAATCTTCCAATGACGATGAACAAGTGCCTTCTACGAGTGCCTCCAGCATCCAACAGCAGCCTTGTTCCTTATCGCAGGATGATTTAATGGAAGGAATATCATTACTGTCAGATGAATAATATTTTTTGTGTTAAAAACTTAATTGTGGTTTAATTGTTACAAATTATTAGTCAGCGGGAAGAAAAGAGTGTGCAGGACTATTACTACAAGTATCTATATTCACTAGGCCCTAGTGACTAGGGGCATTCTATGCTAGGGGGTTATTTATATATAGGTTTCAACCTTGACGTTAACAAATGTTGTCAATAGAGAGTACCTATAGTTTATTTGACACAAAGTCCATTATTTACATCGGCTAATATCCCAATCAACAAAATATCAAACAGAGAAAAAATAGAAGTGAAGAAAGTCCTGAACACTCATTCCTTCACACTAACCCTAAAAACGCACTTCGGAATTATGCCGCGACTGTACACATGCGCAGTAATCCCCGCCAGTTTCTCCGAGAGCTCTTTATTCGTGGCACCGAGTATACATTCTTATTGTTACATCTATGAACAGTATACCTTTACTCTAATATTGGACACATAAGATCAGCTTAACAACCTACCATAAATTGAGCCTGTTAGATTGAAAACTGTACGGAGTAATCTTGAAACTCACAACATTGAGAGCTAGGGTATCTAAAGCCATCTCCTTCATGTGTGTCCTCCATCAGACAAGCGTTGAAGAGTATAGCTTTAGTGTTGTCCTGCAGGCTCTCTATGACGCAGGCGTGGATTTTATTCCCAAAACACTCGGCTGGTCCATGCTGGCAGGAAAAAACCCATCGTCTATTTCGTGCACTTGTCTGAAAAGATTGAATACAAAGGCTTGAAGTAGGTACTAGGTAAACCAAAAGTTGTCAAAAACTTGGTGTATTGTCACCTGTGCATTTCCGTATAGAAATGTGTAAATATGCAAAAGTTATAAAACTTCCAAATTGTAACCAGCTGCTCAGTTTCTAACTTCATGCAATATGGGCCTTCGTAGAAGGCTTTGAGCTGAACTTTCTCATTTGATGACTGAAAAATTAATTATTTTTTTATGCAAAAGTGACAAAGAAGAGCCGTTGATTTTGTACCATCATTATCAACCATATACTGCTGCTGTTACCACAAACTTACCGCATACTTCCCATTTGGGATGCTGTCCTCACGCCGTTTAATGTTAGGAGAATACGAGTTACGTCCATTTAGATTTATGTAATGACGCAATTATTTCGATGATTCCTGTTGATATTGCCTTAGTAAGGATTATACCCGTTAACTAGAAACCCTGAGTTTTATGGGCTACTTTGTTGAAAGTAATTGGGATGCTGATAAAAACCATTGTCGATCTCATTACCGGAGTAATCTGAAAGAAATTTATTACTTTTCACGGGTTACGAGTCAGTGAGTCAGCTCCATAAAAATAATAAGTACCTATACCTACCCACTACTTAACCTTTTTTATAGAAATGCATCTAAGTAGATACTATAATATTTATTCCTTCACATGTCTTGAAGTGTGTCTGTGGACTACGTTTAACACCTATCATGACACACCGTCACGCCTTTTCCCATAAGCGATGGCAGAGACACAATTGTGCCTAGTTTTAAAGGGACTAGTCCATGGCCGCAGCTTTGGAGTAATGATGGATTCCTGACGATGTTTTCCATCACCGTTAGAACGTCCATATAGTGTACTTAAAACAAATTACTTATCGCTTTGGTACATGCGGTCAGCACCGGGATTCGAACCTGCACCTCCGCGTGAGAAGCAAGCTTAAAACCCACTAGACCACGTAGCTCTTTTAAGCAGGAGCTCACTTAGGTTTATCAGGAACTAATTTATGACTAGTTGACAAACAGCAGTTTATCAATAGTTAAAACATTACACTTACCGTAGAATGCTTCAGCTAGGGAATACCTAGATAAGATAACGGTCACATAAGTCAAAACGTTTCATTATTTTATAATAATTGTTTACCCGTAGAATAATTATATTATTTAAAAAGCTACTAAACTAACGTCTAACCATATGAAAAATCACCGTTACATTGAATTCGTCAATTTCTTTGCGTCCTACTTATAAATGAACGATAAATTAATTATCGAATAAACTTTTGTATAATTGGACCTACCTACAACCGAAAATAGATTGAGGTCATTGCTCGCTCTTATAACTTGAATACTTCTCTTTCTCAGATAGGAAGTGTTTTAACGGAGGAAGATTATACATTACATTGTATATTTACGCTCATTTCCGACCCATTTATGGTTGAATCTCGTATAGAAAACTGTAACCATAAGGTCTAGTTATTAGCACGCATATTGTTGTGACGACGTTGCATGCATTATTAACACCTGAGTAGGCAACTGATTAATGACGAAACCCTTTTTTAAACAGTCTTTACAAAAGGAGGACGTTTATAATTCGTCGGGATGTAAGATGTCAACCGATTTATACAAAACGGTTGGATCATTTGGCAAAACGTTTTTTTGTTTCAAAAGGGTTTACCTTCCGATTGGTCCAATCGACATCAGGTCAGGATCTGATGATGGGATCCTGGATAAATCGATTTTTGTATTTTTCATAGTAACTCGTGCTTTGCTCTCGCATCATTCTGTGATATTGAACTAATGATGAAGACCACAGATGGCCCCCGGAATGGCGCCATACTAGGTTTCCTACAGGTTGCGATATGATAACTTTATTAAGGAATGTTTGCTCATCTAAATGCCATAATTGTGAAATGGAAGTGATGATGACGTAGGAGATCTCCACAAAAATATATCGACGTCGGTCAGGATCTGATGATGGGATCATGGATAAAAAAGCCAAACCAAGTATATAAAAACATCGCCATGTTGCGGAAAACCTATGAAACTATTTTCTTTAACTTGCAACACTTTCTTTGTCTATTAAAGTCATCTGTCGATTGCTGTCAAAGTTGGGTGTCGATTGTGAATGGTATATGTATTGTGTTTTTTGAGTGAAAATGCCGAAAACTATTAACAGTGGCGTAAGAAAATTTATTCACAATCTATCGAAATATTTGTCAGATAGAAAGTCTGAAGGATTGGACTCTATTATTCCTCTAATCTCTATCACCAGCCTATTTGTCAACATGACTGGTAGGTACGTCATATAGTATTGTGCAATGTGAATTGGCTAATTTGTAACTATTTATAAGTAAATTTTTATAATGTATTTTAGGCATATCCCGATCTTCCGTAATGAAATTACAAAACGAAGGTGAGGACTTCAGTTTTATTTTCTACGGCTAAGAAAAATAAATCTAAAACCAAAAATAAAATCAATCTGGATGATTTTGATTTATGTGCAATTAGGCATAAAATAAGTGAATTTTATGTTGTCTGAAAACAGTACCGAGTTTGAAACGGCTGCTTGCAATAATCCAGACATTTTGTTGGTGGCAGAGAATCTCTTCGGTTACTCTTACACAAATTAGGTTATAAATATAAAAAAATGTAGAAATCAAATGACAGTACTTATGGAGCGACATGATATAGTGGCATGTAGGGACAGGTACCTACACGAAGTCAAAGATGTAAGGAAGAGTGGTATGCCTACACTTCGCTCAATCATGCAAAATGTTGGCAAAGCAAAAATGAGCCCGGCGTATCTATGAAATAATACCTTGGACACTATTACACACATTGATCTAGCCCCAAACTAGGATTCCCTGTATCTTGGGTAGTAGACAACGATACACATACTTATATAGATAAATATTATACTTAGATAGATAAACAACCATGACTAGGGTACAAACATCCGTTCTCATCAAACAAATATTTGCCCCCACCGGGACTCGAACCCGGGACCCTTGGCTTCGTAGGCAGGGACACTGCCAACTCGGCGATTCGGGTCGTTAGTCGTCTAAATCTGTAGCTACAGGAAAAAGATACATAATTGTTCATTGTGGTGGCAAGACTGAGTTCGTAAAGTTACCTTGTTAAAAAAATGGGTAGCGAATAAATTATTACCCGATCTAAATGAACCCACCTGTGTAGTCATGGACAATGGTAGATATCATAAAAGCCAAATCTACAAACCTCCAAGCTCGGTTGATATAAAACATGAAATTGCAGAATGGCTTACATCAAATAATATTGCCTACCCTACCAAAGCCACCAAAAGTATGTTGTTGTTTTTGGTAAAACAAAATAAACCTGATCTAGTTTACGAGATTGATAATTTAGTGCAGGAGTATGGTTACAAAATACTATGACTGCCGCCGTATCATTGTGACCTGAATCCGATAGAAATGATATGGGGCATAGTAAAAGGAAAGGTTGCCACAAAGAATGTTGTTTTAGATAATATCACGTTCCTGCAGCTTGTACAAAATTGTTTTGAGGATATAACTGCTCATACATGGAATAATTTCTGTGAGCATACAAAAAACTATAAGAGGAATATAGATGCAGGGGACTTGTAATTGATAGGGAAATTGAACAATTTATCATAAATGTTGGCGGCAGTGATAGTGAAACATCCAGACTTACAACTGACAATGAGTCTGATATGTCTAGAATTTAACCAGTACACTGATCATGAAGATCATGAAATGTCATAGGAATCTGTTGAATATTTAGATTCTGAATTTGATGACTAATGAAAAAATGTATACATCTTTATAAAGGTCTTATGTTCTTTATTTTAACCGGACTACAGGTACTTACTTTAGTGGATGATTATTTCATAATAATAAATAATAATATCTATAAGTTAATGTGACTTCCATAGAGTTTCATATTAACAACACACGAGTATTTTAATGCCTAATTATGTACAGTTACATACACTACTTTATCTCTACATATCATAAGCTCTCTATGATTGTTAATTTATAGTTATATTATATTCTAATAAGTTCGATTTTAAAATAAGTTCGGCAATAAGTGAAAGTGAAGCGGTCAATTTGCATGGTTATACCTACTTTATTATATTGCTATATATAAAGTTATTGAGCGCCCTCAGACCAGTTCTTTATGTTCCTGGTTGGGCTTTACTAACTGATAACTTTTCGAAAAGAGGTTTTATCACTATGAAAGTTATTGTATGTTTTAATAATGTAAATAAAGTGTTTCGAAAATAATATGAAGTTTTGACAATTTATAATTGAAATTCCAGTTACTTAAAATCTTTGAGCTTATTTATTTTGTGTAATTATTTAGCATAGATTGTATTCTGCCTTTTTAACTTCAAATATCTAAAAGCTTTAGTTTCGTAGCATTTATACACAGATGTATTTTCATAACGACACTGCAAAAAATGTCTGGCAATATGAATCCAAATCAGATTTTCCAATAAATTAAATGATGTCAAAGTTGAGCTTAATTAAGGCTTAAGGGAATTACCGAGACTACTGTCTGAATTAAAAAATATATATGATACAACCCTATCCACATGTGTTGAAATTATAAATCAAATCAGGCCAAGACACAAGGTATATTATACTTAGACCTGCTTATGCGTCTTTGACTATTTTCGTAGAAAAAACCCAAGAAAATGTAATCTTTGCAAGTTGATAACGTCATTGCGTAAAACACAGGGTTCATAAAAATCAAAGACTCGTATTTACAGAAACGGAAAGGTACCGAAAATAACTTTATTAACCACTGACACATTTAATGTGGTAACATAGGCAAACACTCCTCCGGTGGGTTCCTAAAAGCTCCGCAGACATCGCTCATCAAGTTACTACCATCGCTTACCACATCGTTTACCAGGATGTAGGGAACACCGTCATATTTCACTTTCTTGCTTTCGTCTCCAAAAAATTTCAGTAGCTGTATTCCCCGTGGCCCCTTGGAGCATTGCTTTATAGAAGCTGTGTTCAGTCCCATCGCTTGGCCGCACTGAATACAGAAAATTATATTTATAGTGTATCCCAATGTCATAAATCTACGAGTTTGTACTTAAATATATTGGCAAAGAAAATGAAGACACGGCTGTTCTTGTAACCCAGCAACCTCGAGAGTGCAGTACCCAATTAGAATCGACTGGGTGGGGATTAATTAATCCGTTTTATTCGATTTTGATGAATACACAGGATGTCGTAAAATATACATGTCGTTTCTTCTGTTCGTGTCAACGTTTCAATACAAGTAAGTACCTAGTATAGCTTTGATTGATATTCTGCTAATTCGACAGCTCCTGCCTTGGATTATCTTATTCTGAGTATGAAGCCTATGTTTTGTGGTAATAAATGTAAATACTCACAACATCAAGAGCCCTATCATCAGAGCCTTTTCCAGCTTGCGTACTGTCCATCAGGCACGCGTTGACAAAGACAGCAGCGGTGTTGTTACGCAGTGCGTCAATGACACAGGCGTGGAGCTTGTTCCCATAGCACTCAGGGGGGCCGTGCTGGCAGTTAAATACGTATTGACCGTCCTTCATGTAGGTCTGGAAACAATAACTATTAGAGAGGTATTAGAGATAACTTGACTATGGACTATTTGAAAAAAAAAAGAAGTGATTTCCCAAAATCTCCAAGAACTTTTTGCCACTGTTTGGTTGTTCATGTTTGATGGATTCGTCTGTTGGTTGGTAATTACATAGTGGGTAAGTTGGATAAGTGGTTGATGCTCTATTGGTTGATGGGCTGGTTTGTTGTTTGATAAGGGGTCAGTGAGTGTACTAAAATCCAAGGGCCTTCGGTACTAATTAATGAGAATCTGTGCTAATAAATCTGAACAGCGGGTTATCTATCACAAAACATTTTCTTACTTACCGAGACGCAATTTAAAATAACGACCGGTTTAGTCTAGCGGGTAGTGACCCTGCCTGCGAACCTGTCGGTCCTGGGTTCGATTCCCGGTAAGGGCAAATATTTGTGTTATGAGCATGAATATTTGTTTCTTAGTCTTGGATGTTTTCTAGGTATGTACATAAGTATTTATTTCCATTAAATATATCGTCGTCTAGTAACCATAACACAAGCATTGTTGAGCCTACTAATTCGATTCGATTAAGCCCTAGTTCGATTTATGTAAGATTGTCCTCTAATATTATTACTGACCTCCGCATTGCCATAAGGAAACGTCTGGACATCGATATCTCCGCCCAGTTTCTTCAGAACTGGCACCAGCTGTTCCACATCGAAGCTCCGGCAGTCGGGGCACAGGCTCTCGTAGTAGACCCTCACTTGCACTTTCTCGTGCGCCGGCGCCAGTGACGGTGGGTATGGCGTCTGTTAAGGAATATCGCTTATGACGTAACATTTTCACGTATTTTCTCAGAAGAGGGGGCATGCAAATATGCATAGCGAAGTTGTCGGCTGTCCATCCGGGCCTTAATCGTTTCACTTTTAAAGTGTTTTCAATACATAAACATTTATTTACAGGCACCTACTTTGCTTCTGGCCATCACTAGGATACCCGGTGTCGTGGCAACTACAGCGACCTCACACACATATTGACATCCAAGACCTGAAATATTGTTTTATTTTTATTCCTCCTCAGCTGTGATTCGAGCTTCGATTAAGCTTTATTTCTTGTTATTTTATATAGGTACTTACTTGATGCTGCCATGGTGTCGGTTGCATTCGTTGATATGGACTATTCCAATTCCAGTTGGAGTTCACTGCTTCTGTAATTTTATGTAATTTAACATTGGTATTGAATTGAAGCTATTAGATATATAGAACATTTGAAACAACAATTGAAATAGTTTATCCACCGACGAGAGGATTAGTTATAAATAATAATATTTTTGCAGGTACTTACGGTAGAATTGTGCGGAAGTATAAGCAGTTATTGCTAAAATTATAAAACACTGCACTGTCGGAATCATTTTAACGTGCGTCTCATCAACTCCACACCACTGTGAACTGTTACGAATCTATTACTAGTCTATTAAGTCAACAATGTGTGCGTATATTATAGCTATTTCCCTTATCGGTAGACTCTGGATGTTTGCAAACATGAGGAACGCTCCGCTGCGCGTGATAGGTGATAGAAAGTCGATACTATGTAGGTACCTATTGATAGAGACATTATTATGCAAGTGAACCGAACTAACTAATGTTGAGAAAGAAAGTACCTCTCCAATATAAAGGACAACAGGCGAAAATTGGTCCATATGTCCACCACTTATTTTATGCAAGACTTATGTTATCGAATAGTTCACGAAATTAATTCTGAAATGTTTAAACAACATATAGTTTGCCCATTGCCTTTTTGGCCTGGAATTGCTGGAATGATGCGTATAATCTTTATGCAGAAGTAAATAATATAAGTTTTCTCTAGGTAAGTGATAAATACTTTCCGTTCAGTAGACATTGGTTTAGCAGTTAAACTTTAACTTACCCTGTCTTTGTATGTAATGTGGATATACTTTTAGTTGTCAACATAATTTCATAAGTCAATGCGTTTAATTCCTCGTCCTCAATGCCCAATTGCCCATTATTACGTAGAGGGCAGCAGAGAGTTTTTGTGGCAACGAGCAATACACCACACAAAGCTTACTATGGGCCTAGTTCGATTTGTGTAAGATTTTCCTCTATATATCCTCAACTTAGTTTATATATTCAATAAATGTGTTGACGAGGGAGCTTTCCCAGCCCTCATGAAACACAGTAATCTGATACCTCTGTTCAAGTCGGGAGACAAGGGTGATCCTTCAAATTTTACACCAATATCTGTTCTTCCAGCTAAGTAAAAAAAATATTTGAAAATATTATACTCAATCAAATGTTCTCACACTTCATCCGTACACACAAAACAACTCCACGCCAAACAATACGGTTCCACTAGATCGGGTGTAAAAAGTGGCGTTCCAAAAGATTTAATATTTGGCCCTTTCGTATTCCTGGTATATATTAACGAATTGCCTTTCATGGTGGAGTAATTGACTGACAAAGTGTTGTTTGCTGATGATACTTCAATGGCCTTCAAAATTGAAAGACAAAAAATATATTTTCATGATGTTAATGGTGTCTTTAACCTTGAATTGGTTCACAGTTAATAATTTATTGTCAAACGCTGGTAAAACCAAGTGTATCAAATTCTCACTTCCAAATATCACGCAAGTTGAGACCAGTTTAATGTTGGACAGCAACACGTTAGAATTAGTAAATGATACGAAGTTTCTTGGAATAACTATTGATATCAAATCGCTGTGGGGACCCCACATAGATAAATTAGCTGGTAAATTAAGTTCTGCTGCTTACGCTGTTAGGAACATCAAACAAAACATGGATGTGGCTACAATATTTTAGTCACTTTCATTGTGTCAAGTCCTATTCTATTTTGTTATGGGGAAAGCAGCGGATATTCAAACTATTTTTATTTACAGAAAATAACTTTTCGAGCAATTTATCTAAACTATCTGGATGTTTGTGCTTCCAGTCCTGGTATATGTATGGCCGATTGATAATTATTGTATAGCAGACAGCCGTGATAATGTGATGCCCATGATATTTGTATTTCTACGTCGTACTTTAACGAACGCAAACCATAAATTTGTACGAGGAAAATATTCCTTTCACTATTAAGGCAGGGGAGTCTCACTCTGCAGTGTAGGTACTTTCGGACGAGGTGTTCCACTCGCGTGTGAAGCGTTGTAGATCCTCGCTCGCCTCGCATGCTTGTTCCATAAGTGCCTACCTGCTACCTGTCCGATAATAATCGATCAACAGTTCGAGTAATACCAGTTTTTGAAGAAAGAATATTTCTATTTCTTCCTCCCCGGTTGGGATGTGAATGAAGTATGTATGTATGTGAATGTACATGAAAAGTCCTCATAAAAACTTTTGCTGCACGGAACCACAAACCAAAAAATTTTCTGTGTATATATTTTTTGTATTTATTGATTTTTCAAAAAGCGCTGAACTAATTTTAGTAAAAAAAATATGGGACGACCTTTGAAGTATGACCTATCAATCAACATAAGAATCATCAAAATCAGTTCATAATTGACGGAGTAATCCTGTAACAAACACACAAAAAAACAAAAGACGAATTGAAGTCGGTTGAAAAATCATGAGATATCGTACTTTACTAATTTTTTCCTAAAAGCAAAATAGTTAAAAAAATGCCTTATTAGTACAATTTTGAGGTGACATGAAATGCTATCACTTAATAGCAAACTAAAACTGAAACCAAATTTTTTATATTTTTGTTTGTTACAGTTTTCATCTGATCTTAATATCCTGATAAGCCAAAATAGTAACTATGTTGTTTTTGTCTGTGTTATATTGCGTCTTTTAAGACATTTAAGATGAAAATTAAACATTTAATGTTAACGTTTTCATAATAATGTATTTCTCAGTACCTAGTTGAAAACTGTAACTGTGAAATTTTTGTTTATTAGTCGTTGTTTGTGTACTATAATCAGGTATTCATCAAAATTAAACAGATTAATGTGACACTTAAGATTTTTTTTTTATTGAGAATACAGGCGAAATTGTCGTAGAGCGGAATGCATGTTGTTGGTGTGGGGCGCCCCAGAGCGGCGAGCGCGATGTGTGCGGTGCGGCAATGTTTTGTACCGACCGTGACTTTGCCATATTGGTGTATTTTTAATTAAAATTAATACTTGTATGATTTTGTAACCGCACTGCGTCTTTTATACGTATCCCAAACTTATATATATATACCCACCTGTGATTCGATTCTTTATGCCAAAAATCTAAATCTGCAGCTGTTGTTATATTAGTAGGTATCTAAAGAGGGCTGTGTAAGTTTTTTTTTTTATTATTACATTTATTTATATTTTATTACGGGGTAGTCATGGAAATATGTTATTTTTTATTGGCGGCACTAGGAAGCTTTATTATGACGCCAGTTTACGATAGCAAGGAAACTTTCAGGAACTATTTAATCTAGAGTTCCCGTCAAGAGAAGCTAGAAATTTTGTAAACACTAAACTAAAAAAAGCTATGAAAGCTTTTGTATTAAACCTACTGCTAGCTATAAATCTTAACCCGTGACGTGACTTATTATGACGCCAGTTTTAGATAACAAGGAAACTTTCAGGAACGATTTAGTCTAGAGTTCCCGTCAAGAGAAGCTAGAAATTTTGTAAACACTAAACTATTATAAGGTATTTTAAAGATTAAAAATAAATTAGGTATTCTAAAGATTAAAAAAAACTCCCAAACGGTGTGATAATTGAAAAAAAGTAACTCCACACAAATTACAAACAAATTACCGCGAATATTTATGTAGCTGGCAAGATTTGTGTGTTCAGTAGTTTTCTCAAACCAGCATTTGCTCAAACGTGATTCTAGCAGGAAATGGAATACCTATCTCTGAAACCCGTCGACACACAAAATTGGTTTTTCGGTGACATCTACCACTCACGACACACTAAATGCCAAATCTTTCGATTTCACACTTTCTGCGATCACCTTTCGAAACGTGATTCTAGCAGGAAGTGTTTTTGTGAAATATTTCAGCCCCCGTGTACAAACAAATTCTGAAATTTCAGATACTATAATTCAGATTCAGATAATACTCAGAATCTATCTAAATCGTACTTTCTTTCTAGAATCACGGTCACTTACGTTTCATATAGACCGTGCCAAGTTTCTGTGGCTCTGAGCTCTTTCACTCATATGGTAAGGATGCGGTGAGTAAGACGACTCTAGTAAGGTCTAAACGGGACGAGAGCGCGGGTTGCGCAATCGTTTCAAATGCCTAAACTATGATTTTTGCTACTAAAAAGCTATCAACCGAAAAATGGAAAAAAGGACCCATTTGAGGGCAATAAAAATTAAATGCTAGATATTTTTTTATGTTTACCTAGAAAAAGATAAATCTAAATATTTACTTCCCCAAGTGAACTAAAGCGAAAATAACACAAATAACAACCTTTAAAATAATAAAAATTTCCAATATTTTACTAAGTGATGGAAGAGCAGATATTGGTCTGAAATTTGAAGGATCACCCTTATCTCGACTTGAACCGAGGTATCAGTTTACTCTGTTTCATGAGGTCTGGGAAAGCTCCACCGTCAACACATTCAATGAATATATAAGCTAATTAATATATAAGCTAATGAATATATAACTAGAATTACTGAAATTTAAAATCTACATTACTAATGCTAGTGCTGTTTCTAGTGTTCCGTACCCGAAGGGTGTCAAACGGGACCGTGAAACATGATAGTTAGACACTTGAAATTTTTACAGATGATGTATTTCTGTTGCCGCTATAACAACAAATACTAAAATACAGAATAAATCAAATATTTAAGGGGGCTCCCCTACAACAAACATTTTTTTTTCGTATTTGCTCGATATTGATAACGGCAACAGGTATATAGACGCTTGAAGTATTCACAGAAAATTATGTTATATATTCACTTTAAAAATGAATAAATAAATAAAAATAAAACAAACATTTAAGGGGGCCTCCCATACAGCAAACGTGTTTTTTTTGCCGTTTTAATAGATGGTGTCCGCCAGGGGGACACCATCTTCCCAAAACTATTTACTGGTGAGCTCGAAGATTTGCTGAAGAGACTCGACTGGGATGTGCAGGGAATTAACATCTGCGAATGAACTCCTGACGACTGATTTCCAATGACTCAAAACCAGATGTTCAACCAATGTATTCTGCCTATACTCACTTACGAATCCGAGACATGGCCTCTCACAAAGAAATTCATGCGTATTGTATAGAAATTCAGAGTAGCATAAAGGGCAATGGAGCGTGCTTTGCTCGAAATCTCCCTTCTCGACCAAATTCCCAACGTGTAGATGCGACGACGAACCGAGGTCGTAGACGTGTGTAAGCGGATCGCAAGGTTAAAGTGGAGATGGGCGGGACACTTGGCCAGGAAGGAAGATGGAAGGTGGACAAAATCTGTGACGGAATGGTGGCCAAGGGACGCAACTCAATCAAGAGGTAGACCACCCGCCCGTTGGTCGGACGCTCTTACCTGCTTTGCTGGGCGCCAGTGGATGAGGCTGGCGCAGGACCGCATCAAGTGGCATGCTGAAGAGGAGGCCTATACTCAACAGTAGGTGCAGGAGGCTAAATAGATAGAGCAAATACCAGAGGTACGGAGTGACAGTCCTAGAGGAATAAACATCAAATATGCATTTATCGGCAATATTACTTTGGAAGTAGAAAGTGAGTACTGTGAAACTGAAGCATCCGGGAAACCGTTCGTGCGCGATTCCGACTCGCACTTCGCCGTTATTCTGCTCCGCCTTCGTCTGCTTCATGTGGAGATGAATTTAGGCGCTCTGTTGTGAGTAAGGGTAATTGGTTATTAATGTTTCGAAAGCTCGAGCTACCTCAGCGTTGGATTTAACAATATCATCACCATATTTAAGCAGAAATCATTGTCTCTTGGTATAACTTTTCCAGTTTCACGGATTATTATTTGCCAAACTGTTCATATTCATTTTATTATTTGAATTTTGTATTTTTCTTTTAATGTGTTAAGTTTTTGCAGGTCTTCAAACCAACTTGAATGTTTTGGAATACTTTTTAACATAGTCATGAAAATTTTCATCAAAAAAGTTTTTTGCTCATACAGGTCATACAAGATAACTCTACTTTTACGAATTGCAAACGTTGCCCAGTCATTAAATTTAGATTTACCGTTGTTGTCACTGACTTTCTTTAATTGTTAAACTTTATCGAATTCTGTTTGTTGTTGAATAGTGTTGAAGAAATTTGAATAGATTTTGTTCGGGTTCTGTTCGTTAAAATCTGGTACTGGCAAATTTATATCTAAGTTTTTCATATAGGTCTCTAGTCTATGGGATGTAATAGGCCTATTAAATTATGGATCAGTCTTATCTTTACTAGCAATTGGGAATGAAACATTCTTGACCACTGTGATCGGAAGGTAAGCAGTTAAATACATTTTTACCTGTGAAGCAGAGTCACAAAAAACATCATTTAAGCAAGTTTGGCTGCTGTGGAAGTTTAAATATAATCGGCTCTAAAAATACACGATATAAATTAAATGATTTGAATGGAATTATTAACCGTTGTTTCATTGTATCAACAAGCAAATCTACATTAAGATCGCCTCAAATAATTATCTTTTTTCTGTTATATATAACATAGTTTAGTGAGGGCTTCCTCCATAATTTTCTCAAATATAAAAAAATTGCCATGGCCATTTTCATCCTTCGGGGGTCTGTAGACACAAACAATAATATGGCTATGTAACTTAACTCAGGATAACTCTATTGTACTTTCTATAGTAAGTGCAAGAATATATTTCTGTTGTTTCACCTTAATATAATTTTTCACTAAGATTAAAGAACCACCTCTATCAGCAGTCTTTCTATTGTAAAAACTGACTATTTTGTAATTATTTATGTTAAAAGACATCATATTTTCCTTTAACCAGTCTGTAATAAAAATAACATTGGTGTGAGAATTATTAAGAAATAATTTTGATGCGTAATATTTAAGGGCTTACAAATTATACGCCTTCTGTGAAAAATCTCTCAAAACAAACTCTTTCATAACTCCCAAACTGGTTTCCGGAAGAACAAATCGACTACTTTAGCAGTTTATAAATATATACAAGAGGCCCTAAAAATTATCAATGATAAAAAATACGCAATAGGTATATTTCTTGATAAGACGAAGTAATATGATAAAATTCAGGCTTGGGAAATCGTGGTGCAGCACACAAATGGTTTACATTACTCTTAAAAAACAGACAAAAATTGTATAAATAGAACATTTTGATCATAAAAACGCAGAAATAACAAACATCCAATCTGGCATTACATCTGTAAACGCATCAATCCCACAAGGAAGCGTAAAGCGTTCGACCAGGTTGCCTTTTATTTCTGGTCTACATAAACGATCTCCCCAAAATAATGACCGAACCACGTATACCTATAATTCGCGAACGATATTTTTATACTTACACCATGCCAAAACAATAACGACATAAACGATAATCTGAACTCTATCCTTTACAAAACTGATAAGTGGCTACGTGACCACAACCTAGAGATAAACTATAATCAGACAAAAATAATGAGATTTCATCCCCATCAAAAACCAGCGTTAGACATCACTTTCATATATAATGATATTAAAATAGAATCAGTTAACGAATTAATGTTACTCGGCTTGAAATTGACCATCACATTAATTGGAAAAATCATATAAACAAAATGAAACTTAAATTGTCACGTTTTGGGTATGCACTTCGGGAAATCTACGGATATTAAAACCGCACTAGTCACGTATTATGCATATGCGTAGTCATGGTTAAGCTATGGCGTCATCCCTTGGGGAAATAGCACGGATGTATCGTCGCTTTTCACCTTTCAAAAAAGACTCATAATTATATTGGTCAACATGAAATCGACTGATAGTTGTAATCCTTACTTTTAAAACACGAAATCCGTCACTTACCATGTATTTATATACTCGAAATATGTAAATTTATTCGAAACTACCCTGAATTTAACACCAGACGCGACAATATACCATCCAACCGTTCGCTAAGACCTACACGAAAAAACAAATTATTGTTATCCATTTCCAACTTAAAACTATATTCATCAGGACCTTTGGTAATGTCATTAAAATATAAAATAATCTGACAGAAATCTATTAAATGAACCGAAAGAAAATATTTGTTCAACATTGTAATAACATTTGTTTTAATTTATGTATACATTACATAAATTAAAACAAATGTTATACAATAAATGCTATACATACATTATACAGTTAATAATTACTTAAATGACAAATTTAAATAAACAATAAATTCATTCAAATGCGTAAGCGGTGTTTGAATCGTAATTTATTGTATTACATTGCTTGTTAGACAAGTTTTTTGTGCTACGCAATATTATGTGTATTCAAACATATTTAATACATATAAATACGGTAATGATAAATCAATTTAGTATGGGTGTGAAAGTTAGGGTTATAATGTTAATAAGCTTAATTTTGTATACAATTTTACTTATTATTGTTTGTTATATTTCTATAATTTGTGTTACAAGTATTTGTGGTCATTGAATATATTTTGTGTTTCGTTATATTACTGATCGTTACATAATAAAAACTGTTTTTTAGGAAAATATTACAAATCGTAAAAAACACTGTTTCTTCATCTAAGGTTCGTAACCATACAATTGGATGAAATGAAAATACAATTGAAATTTGGCACCAAGCTGGATGCCAATTTCAACTTCAAAAGGGTAAGGTTTTTGATGTTAGGTTAGGTCAGTCAGTCAGTGAGAGAAATCCCGATTTTTAGATGTTTGTATCTTAATTACCGATTGAGCTATATTAATTAAATGTAAGGTTCTAGTCAGCCTTAAGGAATCAAATTTCGTATTTCATATGTTTATGTTTAATTGATTTTGAGGTTCGTAGGTATCAAAAATGTTTCGTGTAATTTAACACACGGTCGCTGCGTCGCCAGTTCTCTTCTTTTGAACTTGGTTTTGATGTGCTGCCGCGTGTCTAGATACGGTTACTTGATTATGACGTGCCAGTAAGGATTTGACAGGACTGGGTCGCTTGACCTGTATCAGCCAGGCCCAGTTCATGTCGCGTTGCGTTACTGTTTGATAATTTTGATTTTTTTACAAGATTTTATTTTCTTTCCCCCAGATTTGAAAAACATTTGAAGAAAAAATCCCTACTAATTAAATTGATAAATTGGGAAAATACGACCTCAAAACATTCAACGTATATGGTTCGCAAAATGCCGTTGTTCTTTAAATGGAGTTGTCAGTTATTCCGATATTAGAGTTGACTTGCGAGCCTTGCTGATTATATTTTACTCTTGTTTTGGGTATACTGAATTGGCAATTTATAGTTAGGATTTGAGTCTAGTCTTAGAAGCCTCATTTGATCTAACGATACTCCTCCAGGGTACAAGTAGTGTTAGCCTCATGTCATGTCATTTCATGATAGTGATCCTAGTGATTTATTCCTTCCAGCTCTAGTCAACCGTTTTCTCTAACGGAATTACTTGTCTAAACTAATCCAAATTAAGATGGCATTTTATTTTGTAACTGATCGATACTTATAACGACCGAACGATTGTCATCAGTAAACTATCTGTTTGCCCATACTCTCACATCACCAACATTCTCATTTTTCTCATAGATAAAAATGTATAATAGTTCTTTCTCTTGCAAGACGTCGTACGCAGTGATCGACCTGCTGTAATCTCTGTGTCAACGCGGAGTGAGTAATTTTCATTTTTATAATTGTACCGTGTTCTAGTGTTAAATAAAGTAGTGAAATCAGTGAACTAACATCATCTGCAGTCATCCGTGGTTTTGGAGTGGACGGAGCCACCTACAGCAAACTAGCACCTCAGCAACCTAAATCTGAGGTGATACCTACTCCCGTCTTCATCATCATTTAAGGCCCCGGAATCTGCAGTTCATCGAATCATTTCGGAAGACCCATTCGGGAACTACCTATCGAATCAACGAACATAACATAACCTACGAGTTTAGTTGCCAGCACGGACTGCTATGGGAGCAAGCTACACTCCTACGCTCTTGACATCACCGATGTTTACACTACATTGTCAAGGGCTGCTTGATCGGCCTGCATTCTGTTGACCAATCCGCTGACACAAGACTCGGAGGGTTACATTATTAGCTCAAACTGGAATAAAAAGCTGAAATAAATCTCTGATCTACTTTAAGTAGTGTATGTGATAGAATATGTAATTTAACATGTAGATGTTCATTTACATATGCAGAGCAGGATTATGAAGAAAACGTAGAACCTACATCTTTTCGAAACTATGAAACACATTTTCTATATTCGAAGCAAAAATATTATATTTTATATTACATGCAGGTAACATTGTTCCTTAGCGTCGCGACTTTTCTACATAGGCGGTGGCAGAAACATAGTTTCGTCCATGTTTAACCTTTTTTTTTGCGTGGCAATGGGCTTGCTCATCACCAGCCATTTAATTTTGTTTAACTGTTTACCCAAAGAGAGTTAAAAGTTACATCCGAAAAAATATATTTTCATTCCAAATTAACAAAATGTTCACCAAAATGTTAAACCATATTTCATAGTTATACTAAACTACATGGGTTCGCCTCGCTCCGCTCCGCTTTGCTACGGCTCCAGGTTGTATTAAAAAGTTGTGACCTAACAAAGCTAACTTTAGTATTCGGACAGAAAGTGACCTAAAACGATCAATATTGTTTTGTGGAACAGCGTGGGGGCACTTAATTTGGTGAACATGTGATATATTTCTGAGTCAAAACATTGCTATACAATGTATTTGTTGCTTTTAATTTATCGTGAAATATCGTTATTGTAAGGAATATTAACTTAATCCCTCAGTGTGGTGCTGAACTTAGTCAACGGAGTATGGTTCCGTGGTGAGGACTTGCTGCAGAACGCCTTAGAAAAGTTGGGGACACAAAAAGTTGAGTATGAGTTTCCTGTAGAACACTTATCATAATATTTTTTGCATTATTTATCAAGCTAGTATGGTGGTGTTCATATTGGACAAGCGTTTAGCATCATTTGTTAAGTTAGTTTAATATGTTTTACCAGTGCGATACTGTAGTTCATTTGGTGGTGGTGGTATTACTTTTTACGGCGCAATAAAAACATTTCAAAACTTATCAATTTTTGTATATTTTTATAAAAGTAATCGTGGCTACGTTGTCATGAATTCATCATACTCTTATCTTATTTGCTAATATCTTATTTTAACCGATGATTCATTTCCTGTCTGGCTTGCAGGCCTCTGGTGGTGTTTTGAAGGCGTTACATACGTCTCTCCATACGTTAAAGCCGTCACTGTTAACACCATTGATCAGTATGTAAGGAACTCCATCGACACCAACCTTCTGGGTTTCATCTGCATAGTACTTCAACAGCTGGGATCCTCTTCGTCCTATAGCGCATCGCTTAATCGGGTCCACGTCAACGGCGTATCTCGAACCACACTAATTGAAAGTGAAAATTCAGATTTTAATTAAATTAAGTGATTTTTATAGAGTTAGTGGGGCGGGCCCGGCGGCGGCGGCGGCGGCGGGGCGAGCTAATGCAATGTCAAAAGTCATATGTCACAATGATGGGTGGGGGAGCCTCCTTTCGGGGCGGTTGGATTTACTTGTAAAATGTCAATTGGGTTTCATAATGCCCTTATACATACAGGGTGCTTGCGAGATCGATGCAAAGCCTTGTAACGAAGAAGTAGAGATGATTTAGAACCATTTAGGCCAAACTTGTCTCAGCCGAAGTCTTACACCGTTGTAATCAACGTTTTCTTGTTTTTGACGAAATAATCCAGAATTGGCGTTGGCGTTTTTGAACAATTAAGTATTGATTTTGTATTCAGTCATTTCTAATTTAGTACTGATTTGACTGATTGTTACATCTAAGAACAGTATACCTTTTCTCTAATATTGAACACATAATACCAGCTTAACTACCTGCCATAAATTGAGCCCGTAAGATTGAAAACTGTGCGGAATAATCTTGAATATCTACTCACAACATTGAGAGCTAGGGTATCTGACCCATCTCCTTCCTGTGTGTCCTCCATCAGACAAGCGTTGAAGAGTATAGCTTTAGTGTTGTCCTGCAGGCTCTCTATGACGCAGGCGTGGATTTTATTCCCAAAACACTCGGCTGGTCCATGCTGGCAGGAAAACACCCATCGTCTATTTCGTGTACTTGTCTGAAAAGATTGAATGCAAAGGCTTGAAGTACTAGGTACTAGGTAATACAGAAGTTGGCAAAAACTTGGTCTATTGTTACCTGTGCATTTCCGTATGGAAATGTGTAAATATCCAAATTGTTGCCTAATTTCTTAAAAATTGTAACCAGCTGCTCAGTTTCCAACTTCCTGCAATATGGACAAAATGCTTCGTAGAAGACTTTGAGCTGAACTTTCTCATTTGAAATCTGAAAAATGAATTATGTTTTTATGCAAAAGTGACCACAGCAAAGCAATTCGTATGTTTTTTTGTGTATTTGTTACGCGATTACTCCGTCAATTACGAACCGATTTTGATGATTCTTGTTTTGATTGGTAGGTCATACTTCAGAGGTGGTCCCATAAAAATTGTACCAGAATTGAAATAGCGCTTTTTAAAAAATCAACAAATACAAAAAATATACACAGATGACATTTTTGTTTGTGGTTCCGTGCAGCAAAAGTTTTGATGAGGACTTTTAATGTACACAGACTTCATTCGCATCCCAACCGGGGAGGTAAAAATAGGGCTTGAACTTTGAGTCTGTTTCTTTTAAGTTTTTTACTTGGTGATTGTGTACTATTAATTATTAACCAAATTAAACTGCTGTTACCACAAACTTACCACATACTTCCTATTTGGGATGCTGTCCCCACGCCGTTTAATGTTAGGAGAATACGAGTTACGTCCATTTAAATTAATGTAATGACGCAAATTATTTTGATGATTGCTGTTGATATTGCCATGGTAGGGATGGCAGCCGTTAACTGGACACCCAGTGTTATATGGGTTACTTTGTTGGAAATAACTGGGATGCTGATACAAATCATTGTCGATCCCATTACCGTAGTAATCTGAAAGAAATTGTTCATTCCCATTTTCACGCGTATGTCAGGAGCCAGTCGTAAGTCAACTCCATAAAAATAGTAAGTATCTATACCTACCCACTACTTAACCTTTATCAGAGAAATGCATCTACGTAGATACTAAACAAATTTATTCCTTCAACTGTCATGATGTGTCTATGTGGACTACGTTTAACACATATTATAACACTGCGTCACGCCTTTTCCCTTAAAGGATGGCAGAGGCACAATTTTGCCCACTTTTAGTGGGCTATCCCATCGTCGTTGCTATGGAGTAATGATGGATTCCTCACGATGTTTACCATCACCGTCAGAACGTCCGCATAATGTACTTAAAAAAAATAACTTATCGCTTTGGTACATGGTCAGCATCGGGATTCGAACCTGCACCTTCCGCGTGAGAAGTAAGCGTGAAACCTACTAGACCACGTAGCTCTTTTAAGGAGGAACTCACTTAGTTTAATTAGGAACTAATTTATGAATAGTTGACATTCAGCAGTTTATCAATAGTTAAAACATTACACTTACCGTAGAATGCGTCAGCAAGGGAACACGTAGATAAGATAACGATCACATAAGTCAAACGTATTATAGGTTTCATTATTCTATAATACTTGTTTACCCGTAAAATAATAATATTACTTAAAAAGCTACTAAACTATCGTCTTACCATATGGAAAGTCACCGTTACATTGAATTCGTCAATTTCTTCGCGTCCAACTTATAAATGAACGATAAATTAATAATCGAATAAAATTATGTGTAATTGGACCTACCTACAACCGAAAATAGATTGATTTACTTTGAGGTCATTGCTCGATCTTATTACTTGAACACTCCACTTTCTCAGATAGGAAGTGTTTAACGGAAGAAGATTGTACAATACTGTACAATCACGCTCATTTACAGTCGACGGACTTTAATTTCCGACCCATTTATGGTTGAATCTCGTACCTATAGAAAATTTAAAAAAATATATCTATGCCACGTATGTCGCTATGACGACGGTGCATGGATTATTCACACCTAAGTAGGCAACTGATTTATGACAAAAGTCTTTTTAAACCGACTTTACAAAAGGAGCACATTTATGATACGTCAGGATATATATGTATGTTAATCGATTTCTCCAAAACGGGAAGATCGATTTGGAAAATTTATTATATTTTTATATTTCTTTTATATTATATTTTTATTGAATATAAATAAATAAATTATCTTATTCAACGTCAAAATTATACTTACTTATAACTTACAAGTATTTTTTTTGGGTAGTATTTAAACGAGTGACTGTAAATTAAAGTTTTAAGTGACAAAAATAATATTTTTAGTTATTGTATTACTAAGTGAGCGACTGAGGAGACTGCGAGTGAGGAGAAATCAACAGAACAGAAACTTACAAACATTAGAGTTACTTAAAATAAAAAATGAGAAGCTTTTCTTTGCATACGCTCCGCTCTTGTCCGGGGTTGCTTCTTCTAAGTTCTAACCTAACCTATAATCCAATTGAAATTTAGCCACAATTACCTACTCTAGCCAATATTGGCTTTCTGTTTTCCATTATTGAAGTTGCCCTCTCTGTATTTCTAGTCGCTCACTTAGTAATTTGGTCGCACGGTTAAAATTTTAATATCTGAAATGCCCACTTTTTGAAAAGCTCCTTCTGAATTTTATTATTATCAGAAAAAAATGCTCAATTTAGTGTTTTTTTTCGCTCATTTCAAGTATTTCGGCTGTTCATGGCCATTCGCTCAGTGATCATTCGCTTAATTCGTTTTTTATTCGATCGTTTTGTAATTCCCCTTTTTTATATAAAAAAAGACTACACCGTTTCGGAAGCTGGGCCTCGGGGTTAAGAAGAAACGGCAAGAAACTCCCCCATACCTTGTTTAAAAAAAGTGACTTTACAACAGGTACTGGTTTCGGTCTAAGGAAATTCGCCGGCGAGTGATAGACTTGATCCATCGCCCCTCGTCGAATTTATGTGCGCTGGACCATGCATTTTTGTCATCTAAGTATTCTCTAAGTATTATTATTATATAAGATTAATACTATGATATGACTTTCTTATCAGCTCATTTTTAACGTAGTTTTTGAACCTCCCTCTTCCCCCGGACCTCAGCTCTGAGAAGACGTCTACATGCACTCCTCTGCACCATCAGGGTCAGTCCACTTCTGAATATATTAAAAGTCACGTGAAGAAGAATTACCTGTCTCTTTAGAATTATAGGTACTATGCATGTAAGTAT
This sequence comes from Argyresthia goedartella, assembly GCA_949825045.1. NCBI lineage: Eukaryota > Metazoa > Arthropoda > Insecta > Lepidoptera > Argyresthiidae > Argyresthia > Argyresthia goedartella. The sequence goes on from OX463810.1 coordinate 24,415,719, forward strand.
TTATTAGTATATATACATATAATAGTAGTAGTATATTATAACTATTTGGTATATTATTATAGTAATTAAATACTTTATTTTATTTATTGTAAGTACTTGTTTATTTCATTATATTGTTGTACATAAAGGTCTATTCCTGTGCAGCAATCAACCTTTCCCATGTTAACCTGGTTTGCTGGAAGAGATATCTTATTAGAGATAAGCTCGCCTTTGTAGACTATTTCCATGTAACTATTGTTTTTTTATATGTTTTGTGTGTAATAAAGAAATTATGAAATTATGAGTTTTGATAATAATCTGAGGTTTTCACAATTCATAATAGACATTCCAGTAACTTAAATATGCGAGCTTATTTAATTTGTATGCGTACGTGTAATAATTTATCATAGGTTGTGTTGTTCCTTATTAATATCAAAATGCTTTAAATTCGTAACATTTGTATCGCGTCTCACAAGTATATTCTTTACACGGCACTGTAGAAATTATCTGGCAATATGAATCCAAAACATATTGCCAAGAAAATAATTAAAGTTGAAGTTGAACTTTAAGACATTTGAGTTTCTAACGATTTTTTTTTACAAAATGGGTGTGGAATTAATTACTGAGACTACTGTCTGAATTGAAAAATTATGTATAACGGCCGTAGCCAGGCCAAGACACAATCCTATGCGGCTTTGACAATTTTCTTTGAAAAAAACATACATAAAAAACAAAGACGCGTAGTACAAAAACGAAAAGGTACCGAAGACAACTTTATTAACCACACAATTAGTGTAGCAATATAGGCAAACACTCCTCCGGTGGGTTCCTAAAAGCTCGGCAGACATCCCTCATCAAGTTACTGCCATCGCTTACCACACCGTTTACCAGGATGTAGGGAACACCGTTATATTTCACTTTCTTGCTTTCGTCTCCAAAGAATTTCAGTAGTTGTATTCCCCGTGGCCCCTTGGCGCATTGCTTTATAGAAGCTGTGTTCAGTCCCATCGCTTGGCCGCACTGAATACAGAAAAACCATAATTTATCCTAATTTATCCTAATGTCATAAATTTACTCAATGCGTTTGTACGGTCAACTGCAAAATTGCAATCAAAGTTATCACAAAATATCGCTTGCAGCATCACTGCGCGCTAACATTTACTCACACAACTACATATATAAACGACTTACATAACAGTTTTAACTAGCCCAGTAACCTATCTATAAGTTTCTGTGGCGCAGCGGATTACTCTCGGGCTCGAAACGCAAGTGTTCTTAAAGGTCGATGGTTCAAATCCTCTGTGATTTGGTATAATTTGTCATTTTATATTTTTATATGAAACAAAACCATAAACGTAAATAGCATTAACTTTAGAACATTTCATTTCGAAGGTTGATAAAAACAGAAATAGAAAAAATGTCTAGCATTTCTAAAGCTGCAGATTCATATGGAAGGTAGAAGTTAATATCTGAGGATTAGATAGCTATTGATCTTAACTTTGCTTTGTCGTTACTAGTTGGCTAGCTAGTAGGGTGTATGTGGTGATAAATATGATTACTTACTTATTGTTTATTACTAGCCGTGACTATGCAAGCAAACATCGATATGCAGGACAGGATGCGTATTATTGCATTGCATAATATAGGATATAAAATATCTCGAATTTCTAATGAGACTGGATTTACTGTACTCTTTTTAATGAGTATTTTATCATTTGGTGACTATAAAACATTATGCTTGTATTTAAATTCTTTTTTTTATCTTTAGATATTTATTGTTTATGCTATATTATTATTTAGGCTTATGTTTAAACGATTACCAAAAAAATCGAAAATTTACTACCAATAAATTCGAAATGACTGCCAAAATGGATGGATGTCCACCAAATTGTGTTTGGATAAATGATCACCAAACTTATTTTTATGTTTTGTGTTCAACCTAACACGAAGGATAAAGGGGGCTTCGCTTCGCTCACCCCCTTTACCCTTCACCTAAGATACCACAGTATTTTGCCCTGATATTTTCTGCAACTTTTGGTGGTCATTTAGCCATTTTGGGTAGGAAAAAAATATTTTGGTGGTCATTATATTTGTTGCCAATTATTTATGCATTTTTTTTTTTAATAACTAGACCTCTCGGGATATTTATGTAATTCCTAATGTTGTTTTGTTTTAGTGGGTAACAGTGAAACGGTGGGTAACACGCAAGTAGAAGGCGTGTCCTCGAAGTGGTCGTCCCCCGCATCTAACTGCATCATAGCGGAGATTCATGGTTGAACAAAATTAATCTAATGGGTTTATTTCGACTGCTGTGTTCGCAAAAATGTTCAATACTTCAGTGGACACCATTCGCCGAGTTCTACATTCTGAGGGCATACACCATAGATAGCCAGCTAAAAAACCCTATCTTAACGAGATACATAAACAAAAGAGGTTATCGTTTGCTAGGGAGTATTTAGATTTTGACTGGACCGGTACTATATTTGCTGATGAGAAGATTTTTATGTCATGCCAACACGGCAGGCTTCACTTATGGCGCAGGAATGAAACTCGTTACCGTGACGAAAACGTAGTCGCAAATATGGAGTCTGATCGCATATCAGTGAATATGTGGGGATGGATGAGTGCCGCTGGACCTGATGAATTGGTGTCGATAGCAGGATGCGCTACAGCTGCTGATTATGTGCAAGTGTTACGGGATAGCATGCTGCCAACTGTGCGATGTGTTTATCCAGCTGCTGATATGCCACAATTATCATTTGTACAAGATAACTGTCCTGTGCAACGGGCTGGAGCTGTGTGTGACTGGTTTGGTTAACACACCGACGTAGCCGTGATTCCATGGCCTACAAAGTCACCGGATTTAAATACGATCGAAAATGTATGGGGTTTGATGGTGCCAAGGTGGGAAATGCGGAATGAAAGGACTCCAGAGGCATTGCAAGTATGAGTATGGGAAAATTTAAGAGGGACTGACATTTGTTCTAATATAGTTAGTTCAATGTGGTGGCGTTTGCTTGCAGTTATAGATAACGGGGGAGGTAATACTAAATATTAAATGAGGGCATTTTTTTATTTAGACAAGATTGTGCCACTGCTATCACATGGGAAAAAGCGTGAGGCCATTTTATGTTGTGTTATATGTTAGTAAAGCTTAGTGCACTCACCGAGAGACCACTAGACTCTCTTGTTGATATGACGAAATAAATAATGCTATTCGTCTTGTTTTGGAAAGCGAAACGGCAACCACAATATTCTATAGAAGTATGTTGATCCTTAAGTCTGTCAACTTAAGGTTGATATTTATGTGTGTCAATATGTCAATGTGTGTATGTGTGTGTGTGTGATTCGCCTGCACGACATATTAGTCTTTAAGCTATATCTGCAATTTTGCAGTTGACCGCACTTAAATATTTTGGCCAATAAAATGAAGACACGGCTTTTCTTGTTATTCAGCAACCTCGAGACTTGAGTACTCAAAATAACAGAATCGACTGGGTGGGGAACCTAACCTAATTTAATCCGTATCATACGATGTGGCTGAATACATAGGTGTCCTAAAATATACATGTCGTTTCTTCTGTTCGTGTCAACGTTTCAATACAAGTACCTAGTATAGCTTTGATTGATATTCTGCAAATTCGACAGCTCCTGCCATGGATTATCTTATTCTGAGTATGAAGCCTATGTTTTGTGGTAATAAATGTAAATACTCACAACATCAAGAGCCCTATCATCAGAGCCTTTTCCAGCTTGCGTACTGTCCATCAGGCACGCGTTGACAAAGACAGCAGCGGTGTTGTTACGCAGTGCGTCAATGACACAGGCGTGGAGCTTGTTCCCATAGCACTCAGGGGGGCCGTGCTGGCATTTGAATACGTATTGACCGTCCTTGATGTAGGTCTGGAAACAACAACTACGATCTGAAATTTCTTTCGCAGGCTGGAACGAGAGCTGTGATATTGCTATTTTTATAAGAGGTATTAGATATAACTTCACTATGGACTATTTGAAAAAAACATGTGATTTCCCAAAATCTCCAAGAAGCTTTCGCCACTGTTTGGTTGTTCAAGTTTGGTGGATTCGTCTGTTAGTTGGTAATTACATAGTGGGTAAGTTGGATTAGTGGTTGATGCTCTATTTGTTGATGGGCTGGTTTGTTGTTTGATAAGTGGTCGGTGAGTGTAGTGGTATTCAAGGTCTCTCGGTACTAATTAAAGAGAATCTGTGCTAATAAATCTGAACAGCGGAACATCACATAACATTTTCCTACTCAACGAGACACTATTTTAAATGGTGGCATAATACTGACCTCCGCATTGCCGTACGGAAACGTGTGGACATCTATATATCCACCCAGTATCTTCAGAAGTGGTACCAGTTGTTTCACATCTAAGGAGCTGCAGGCTGGGCACAGGCTCTCGTAGTAGACCCTCAATTGCACTTTCTCGTGCGCCGGCGCCAGTGACGGAGGGTATGGCGTCTGTTGAGGAATAACATAAATTGGTTACAACACATTCGGATATCCGGTGCTGTGGAAACCAGAAATAGCGACGTCACACACATACTGACATCTAAGACCTGAAGAATTGTTTTTATTTTTATTCCTCCCTAGTCGGTATTCGAACCCGGGACCTCTCGCTTGGGAGAGGTCCCGGGTCGAATCTCACAGATACGATATCCTGCACCACTGCAGCCGATATCTCACAGAGATCCTCACGATAGGATATCCTAAGACTAAGAGTATAACTAGAATAAGCTTTATTTTTTGTTATTTTAGATAGGTACTTACTTGATGGTGCCAAGGTGTCAGTTGCATTCGTTGATATGGACTATTCCAATTCCAGTTGGAGTTCACTGCTTCTGTAATTTTATGTTATTTAACATTGCAAGTAATATGGTAGGTTCTCGTAGCGGACGTAATCATCTCTTAGATATGTAGAACATTTGAAGCAAAAATTGAAATAAATTCTCCACCGACGAGAGGATTACAGTAAAAACAATTTGCAGGACTTACGGTAGAAAAGTGCGGATGTATAAGCAGATATTGCTAAAATTATAAAAGACTGCACTGTCGGAAACATTTTCAAGTGCGTTTCATCAACTCCACACCACTGTGAACTGTTACGAATCTATTACTAGTCTATTAAGTCTACAATGTGTGCGTATATTATAGCTATTTCCCTTATCGGTAGACTCTGGATGTTTGCAAACATGAGGAACGCTCCGCTGAGCGTGATAGAAAGTTTAGAAAGTCGATCCTATGTAGGTACCTACTGTAGTGATAAATAATTAAGTAAAAACATTCACTGACAAAACACGTATAAGTAATTTATTTTAATAATAAAACCAAAACTTTACAACAAAATATTGAATGACAACCGTGTCCAAAACCGAAAATTAAACCAGAAAAGAGATAAAAAACTGAAATTGTCTATGTCGCAAATGAACACCGAAATTGCTTTTGACGCTGTATGCGCACTTTGATCAGGACTTGACGTGAAGATGAAATGATTGTATGAGGAGGATATGAAGTGCGTATGGAATGAACGAGGGGTTATATGAACGATTGCCCAAAAGTATGCCGAAAATATCTTTGACGGTGGCGTACAAATGCCTTCAGGAATTTAGATGGATGATGAACAGACGACCTAATTCTGTTCAAAGATTTAAAGTTGTCGAAAGAGTAAAGCCGCGGTATGAAACTAAATTAAAATTAAAATACATATGACAGTTCAAATAAACAAAAAATATGGATTGGGTCAAAAAAGTACGGGATCTCCTGAAGCGGCGTCCAAGTTCCTCCTTCACGTACGCCTGCCTGCCTGCGTCTGCCTGCTCCAAAGCACGCCTTGGTGAGGTCTTCGCGTCCGCGGTGTCTGTTTCAAAAATTGCGCAACTCTCCACCAAAAGCTACAAATAAGATAAAATGATAAGTACTTGAATAACGCTAACACGACCAAATGCCACCACGGAATATAAACACCAAATACATACCCAGATCGCTTCCAACGTCTGGCCTTTGAGTTCAGATGAAATAATGGATGAAATATCGGGAAAACATCAGGAAAACGCCAGCAATATTTTAGGCCGGCATCAATTCTTGCCCAAGAACAATTCTTTTTGCGTCAAGGCTGCCCAAAACACATTAAACGACCACTCACAACGCGAACAAAACTGGTCAAACGAGAAATGTGCACCAAAATGCTTACGACTCCAACAGCTCAATGAAAATGATTTTTGCCAGTCCTGCCAAAACTGACAACTACCAATAAGAATCTAGATTAATTCGAACTTTCAATTTCGCATAAACTTATAAAACATCAACCAGCCTATATCACAATAAAATCGAAATAAAAATTAACATAACAAAGGAGTCTTAAAACGACGTCTGCGAGTTCACGCTGCACTACCTATTGATAGAGACATTATTATACAGTTGGACCAAACTAACTAATAATGAGTAAGACAGTATTTCCCCAATATAAAGGACGATAGGCGAAATATTGTCCATATGTCCACCACTAGCAAAACTTATGTTATCGAATGTGCCTTTCAGAATTTATTTAGTGGACATTCAGTTTTTCCCATTGTCCTTTAGCCTGTAATTATGCGTTTATTATGTATGCAAAAGTAAATAATGCATGGTGCCTCTAGGTAAGTGATACTCGTACATACATTCCATTCTGTATAGGCATTGGTTTAGCAGTTAAACTTTAACTTACCCTTTAGTTGTATGTATCGGGGATATATTTTGGTTGTCAATATAATTTCATAAGCCAATACGTTTAAATATCCCCAATACCTATTATTTCTTAGAAGGAAGCAGAGTGTTTTTGTGTCATCGAGCAAAATTAATTTACAAAGACCACAGACAAAATATTATCAAAGACTACACATGTTTGATTGTCGGTACAAACAATAGCTCCGTCGGCCACTTTGTCACCCCGCAACTCTCTTGTTGTTCTTGCTAGACCCGGGCCAGACACAAACCGCCACTAAGCAGACTAATTGCGCACTACGACAATTGCAGATATTGTTCCCGAATGTTTATCGACTAAACTATCTGGATGTTTGTGCTTGTAGTCGTATATCCTATGGCAGATTGATACGTATTGTATAGTAGACAGCCAGTGATAATGTGATGCCCATGATATTTGTATTTAACTACCGAGGACCTTAAACTTGTACGAGGAAAATATTCCTTTCACTATTAAGGCAGGGGGTCTCACTCAGCAGTTTAGGTACGTACGTTCGGACGGAGTTCCACTCGGGTAGGAAGAGTCAGTAGGTTGTAGAGGTGTGTAATAAATATCACAAAAGTTATATAACAGAACCGTGTCATGAAATATTATGCACTCCTTCACATAATAGGTCATCACACTATCACACACCAATGAGTGTTAACCTAGCATCTCAAATGTTAGCATCTCACAAATAAACTAGAGCATTATACCATGCCCCATAGTTCCACAGTATTGGATAGTTATTTAAAATTGTTCCGTTGAAATTACCCTTAAAATAGAGTTTATAAAAATGAGATGCTAACTTCCCATAAATCAAATTTCAAAGGTTAGCATATCAGCATATCTTGATTGATTCTCATGCACTAGGCATAGTTACACAGTTATTGATACGTTTTAAGAATAGTTCTGTTCAAACAACCCATAAATAATGATTTGAAAAATGAGATGCCGGAGGTGTGAGCTTAGCTTACCTTAATCTCAAACACTGACTTCAGTATTAGTAGTATTATGCATAGTTACACATTATTGAATAGGTACCAACAATTCAATTTCAATCTGTTAAACCATGCCCATTAAAAAAAAAACTAAATAAAATAATGAGAGTCAACTTGTTATGTTCGTATCTTAAATTTATCCTATAATCTATGGTCACTTCAACTTCCAGTTTCGATTCGTTTTTGTTCTCCTCGTTTGTAAGTAAACCCAGGTCACAGTATTCGACGTTTGGCTGGAGTATCTAGTGAATTAGTGTGTCTTATATAAATTGGTTTTGACAACGCATTCTTATATTACAGCGAATGAAATCATTACGGAGTTAGAAACAAAGCGTTGGATCTACTAAGATCATAACTTAAGCAATAGAATTCAAAAGGCAGAAGTCAACGGCGTTAAATCTGATGGATCGGGTGTAAAAATTGGCGTTCCACAACGTTCCATATTAGGCCCTTTCTTATTCCCCGTATATATTAACAATCTGCCTTTCATGGTGGAGAAATTTACTGACATAGTATTGTTTGCTGGTGATACTTCAATGGTCTTCAAAATTGAAAGACAAAAATAAGATTTTGATGATGTTAATGGTGTATTGTCTTTAACCTTGAATTAATAACAATACAATTAATAACGTATTATTAAACGCTGGTAATACCAACTGTATCAAATTCTCACTTCCAAATGCCAAGCAAGTTGAGACCAGTTTAGTGTTAGACAGCAACAAGTTATAATTAGTAAATGATACGAAATTTCTTGGAATAACCATTGAGAGGGAATTGCTGTGGGGACCCCTCATAGAAAAATTAGCTGGTAAAGTAAGTTCTGCGGCTTACGCTTTTACTATCATTTCCCAAAATAAGGTCAACCAATTAAATGTCGCCTGTATACTGTGGTGGTCAGCTAATTAGAAGCACAGTACCATGCACCCATATATTTAGTATAAACTGCTTGAAGATTAATAACATGAAAGGAATGTGGTAATGTATTTAAGTAGTCACACTAATAAAGTATCGAATAAGTGCGAACGATAATTCACTCCAGTTACAACATAGTTTTATTTCTAACATTACATAAAAATTTCATTATTTCAACCTGCTTGTAGCTGGGAAACTAATTAGAAACATGGCAAAACAAAAAAAAAGTATATGGTTCTATCTAGGATGATGTGTTTTTGGCGCCATTAACAAATATTATTTCATTGCATAGTAAGTTGTATTGTGCTTATTTCTGGATAAAAATGGGTAAAGCGAAGAGCTTCAACCCTCTACCAGAAAAATAATGGTTAGTTTACATTCCCATCGCCATTGGACATATAGTAAGATCGCTGATCACTCGGGGTGTTCCGTGAAGAAAGTATTTAACGCCGAAAGACATTATAAACAACATAAGACATCAGAAAATATTCTTAGAAGATGTCGCTTACGGAAGACCACACCGCGTGAGGGCATGATGGTTGTAAGTTTGGCTAAACTTGGCCCTTTCATAGGGTCATATGACATAAGAAAGGAAGTGTTCTCCCAAAATTTGTCGTGTAACGATATGAACCTAACCAGAACCTAACAGAAAACAACCAGGATAAAATTTAGTAGTGACAGTTTATTAGAGCTATTTACAGTGATGACTATAGAAAAATGATAAGAAGATGAGGATGGATGAAATGAGAACAGGTTTTTATAAAAATACAGATTAGGTATAAAAAAGGAAGCGGAGGACACGGAGAGTAGGAGACCAATGAATTGATGACCAGGATGCAGGTGTAGCCGAGAACGGGTAGGTGACGAGGAGACTCAGCGCAGCGCTGAACAGGGTTGAGGCTCGCAGGATCGCGTTGCAGTAACGGCTCGCAGGATCGCGTTGCAGTAACGGCTCGCAGGATCGCGTTGTAGTAACGGCTCGCAGGATCGCGTTATAGGAACGGCTCGCAGGATCGCGTGGTAGGAACGGCTCGCAGGATCGCGTTGTAGGAACGGCTCGCAGGATCCCGTTATAGGAACAGCTCGCAGGATCGCGTTGTAGGAACGGCTCGCAGGATCGCGTTGTAGGAACGGCTCGCAGGATCCCGTTGTAGGAACGGCTCGCAGGATCGCGTTGTAGTAACGGCTCGCAGGATCGAGTTGTAGTAACGGCTCGCAGGATCGCGTTGTAGGAACGGCTCGCAGGATCGCTTTGTAGGAACGGCTCGCAGGATCGCGTTGTAGGAACGGCTCGCAGGATCCCGTTGTAGGAACGGCTCGCAGGATCCCGGGGTAGTGCGACCCCGGGATAAGGCCTTTAGGTGGTTCTTCTCGCTCAGAAGCTGACGTGAGACTCCAGAATTTCAGAAATGTTCCGCTCTTATACCCTTTTTGGAGAGTTCTAAAAATTATTTAAATTAAACGTAATTTTTGTGAGTGGCCAAGAGAGAAAAAGTATTTTTGTAAAAGTATTGAAGCAAACATATCAGACCGCTAACGAGTTTGAATGGAAATTGCCATGACAACCAGATAAACAACGACATCAACATATGTCAAACTTAGGTTTCAGGCTCGTAATACGGAAAACAACAAAAAAACCATGAAGTAAATGAAGTAACAATGAATATAAAAAGGTAGCGCACCAGCGCGCACGAAGCCCGAGATTGCAGAGTTTCGGAGAAAGCCAAATACAAGGTCACCAAAGGTAAACCCCTTCGCTATCGATTTAGAAGTGCTGATAGTGTGAAAATACAAAGCGAAAATGATTTGTTAATGTGTTCTTATGGTTTAAAACGTTACAGGGTCCTATGAAAATAAAGGTGATACCAAATAACAAGCTGTACAGCTCAGCAAGTATCCAGCTGAAAATCCTGGAAAATGACATGTAAGTAACATAACACTACAAATTATCATCGGAATGTATTCCGCAAAACTAGACCGCAGGCGATAAGTCGAAAAAAAAAACTATTCGGAAGAGTTTCCATCAAAGTCGCACTTCTTACCCAGCGGCATAGAGAAGCTCGATTGGCTTTTGCCAAAAAGCATTCCGCTTGGACTGTTGATCAATGGAAAAAAGTTCCGTTTTCGGATGAAACGAAGATATGATAAATTTTGATCGACAACAATACGTTCGTCACCCTACCAACCAAGCTTTGGATGCTAAGTATACAAAGAAAACAGTAAAGCACGGTGGGGGAAGTTTCAAAGTACGGGGTTGCTTTTCTGGTTACGGAATCCGTCCCGTGAGGAATATAAAAGGGACACTGGATCGGTACCAGTATAAAAATATATAAGGTGAAATCATGATTCCTTTTGCTGACGATGATCTCCCCGTCACATGGATATTCCAACAGGATAACGACCTGAAACACATTGCTGACAGGCATTCTGCAGGAGAAAATTGGCCCCTTAGAAGAATTGCGGAAGTAAAAGTTCAACTATGGTGGAACAAAGACCTGAAGAAGCAAAGAAAAAGAACTCGGAGAGCTGTGAGGCAAGCCCTTTCATGGGACGATGAAGATAGCGGGGATGAGTATAGAAGGGTCAGAAATGAATATAACGATACAAGACACAGAGAAAGCTGAAAAAGCTGGTGCCTGTACTGCCAAGAGATGAGCATTTACTAAGATGGGGGTCGGCTGGTGAAACTACTAGAAAGCGGCAAAACATGCCAACTAGTAAGTTTGCAAATAGATGGAAAATGCATCTGTGAACCCCAGACTACTAGAAAACATGGGAGGTTCCCCCACATATTATAAAGGAAGAAAACTTAGTATGCGCCATAAATTCATTTGCACCATTCAAATCTATGAGGCCTGATGGCAATTTGCCTGTGCTTCTACAAAATACCAAAGTCAAAGTCAAAATCAAGTCATAGTCAAAGTACTTTATTACTGTAGATATTTACATATACTTAGCAAACGTCATTTTTTGCCTCTTCTCTACATTGGACCACTGTGGGAGAAGAAGGGCGTAGAAACACCCACAGATTGATTTTTAGATCTCTTTTAAAAATAGGTTGTGCTTAACTAATACAATTATGTTTTATTTTATTTAATAAGCAGGCAATAATAAATAATTACAAAATTATTAACACCGAGGTCTGTGTTAAACTAGATTAACCCCATACAGTCCTGTCATTTAAGTAATCTCGAACGTTGTAATATCCCTTTTTCGACAAAGTCGCTTTAACATGCTTTTTAAATTGCTCCAATGGCAATTTCAAAATCTACAGAGGTATCTTATTATAGTAGAGAATGCACTGACCCATTAAAGAATTGCTAACCTTCGCGAGTCTAAATCGGGGCGCACACAGTCTGTGATTATTTCTTAGGTTAAAATTGCAGCTATCGCTAAGTTTGGTAAATGTTGTAATGTTCTTGCGTACATACATCATATTTTCGAAAATAAATTGACTAGCTACAGTTAGTATGTCAATTTCTTTCTTCTCGAAATCTTTTCGAAATGAAAATAGGTAAAGTGCTATTCGATATTTTAGAAACAATCTATAATTCATATTTAGTCCTTATTATAGCAAATATTTCTCATTTAAAAAGTGCTAAGAAATCATCCGAATACGCCATAAATTAATAAATTAAACTCAAGGTTACGAAAAAATTCATTTAACCCAAACCCCGACCAAAACGGGTTTACCCGCACATGTGCGGTTAAATAATGCACAGTTGGCATTTAACCAATCAGTTAAATACCAGCCTTACATCTCTGCGCAGGAACGAGCTAGATTGCTCTTTATTGCGGCTCAGCGAGATTAGCTATTTATTTAAGTGTCTTCGCGAAGCGATCCTTCTGTACCACTCAGTACTACTACTTATTCTGTGATAGGAATTGTTACTATGCTGATTTTAAAGGCGCGAGAGTCAGTCTAAAATCAGCTACGAGTGTGACAGCTAAGAATTGCTACGGCACTTGCTACGCCGCGCGAGAAGCTGCTACGGTGCTTGCTACGCCGCGCGGGAAGCTGCTACGGTACTTGTTACGCAGCGCGGGAACTCGCGCACGAAGGGTTCCGTACCACCGTTCAATGGTAAGGATGATGTGGAGTGAATAGTTTGGATTTTACATAGCAAAATGTAGTTTACAAAATTATTTGTGCGGATACTTTCACCCTCCGTGTACGTAACCAGGTGCATTGATAAGTTTGTATGTGGTATTGAAAGAATTGTTGTATGGGAGCCCCAAATATTTATTTTATTCTGTTTTTTAGTATTTGTTGTTATAGCAGCAACAGAAATACATCATCTGTGAAATCTTCATCCGTCTTCACGGTTCATGAGATACAGCCTGGTGACAGACGGATGGACGGACGGACAGCGGAGGCTGTAATAGTAATAGGGTCCCGTTTGCCACCCTTTCGGGTACGAAAAATGTTGTTAACAAAGTTATTGGTGCGGCTACTTTCACACTCCATGTTCGTAACCAGGTGCATTCATAAGTTTGTATGTGGTATTGAAATAATTGTTTCATGGAAGCCCCCTTCAATGTTTATTTAATTCTATTTTTTAGTATTTTTACAACAGAAATACATCATCGGTGAAAATTTCATCTGTCTATCTATCACGGTTCATGAGATACAGGCTGGTGACAGACGGACAGATAGACAGACACACGGACAGCGAAGTCTTAGTAATAGGGTCCCGTTTTTAACCTTTGGGCCCAGAACACTAAAAAGCACCAAAAATTTGTCGGAAAGCCTGCAAAACAAAAATTTGTCAAAACAGAAATTAAAGTTTAAGCATTTTAGGTTCTTCGTTCCGTGCCTCAAAAGGTAAAGAAGAAACCCTTATGGGATCACTCGCGTGTCCGTCCATCCGTCTGTCAGAGGCATTTGTCTCAGGTACTATAAGAAATGGAGTCTTAAAATCTCCTCCTCTCAATGGAAGGGGTAAAATGACAAAACGAAAAAAATACCGTATGGCATGATTCATTTATTGAAAAGGGTTCATTATAAACTTTTATTTTTTTATTATTTTCTATTTTGTTTTGATAAATTAAGAATTTATGATCAAAAAACTGTAAAAAATTAACATTTTCATGTAAAATGTTGCCAAGACGAGACCATATAGCTGGCACTGTCAAAAAGTTATCAGATCTCTTAAAGAGCCAAGCTTTTATCTCTACACGCCCTAACTCTACAAGCCCTAACATCACAATCTCGACACCTTTATCAAAATATGTGACTTGGCCATTTCGCTACCGTCACATGGGCGGTAAGGTAACAAATTTATTCACTATTCATTACTTTTCTCTTACAATGTTAATTTTTACTGTCATCTCTTACAATGTCATTTTATCAATACTGATTTTATTTGAAACAAATGCTGTAAACGGTGACTCCTAGCGCCACAGTGGCCTAAGAATATTTAAAAAAATAGTCCATTGATGGCATTACGATCAACCATTTTTGCCTATTTGAAATTTACAAAGTTTGGTAGCGCTACAGTGGCCTAAGTGAGATAGGTCATTATTGGAGTTAGTCCACTCTGGCTCTCATGGCCTCTATTCATTCAATCCGTTCTTGTAGTAACGAGTATAGTTCTTGTAGGTACGAATAATCAAATGTATTTAATTTTTACAACATTCATTTTTTCTACAAGAACTATTTTACAACAGAAAATTAATGAAGAGTGAATAATTTTTTCACCTTACGCCCATGTGACGGTAGCAAAACAGCCAAGCCACATATTTTGATTAAGGTGTAGAGTTTGTGATGTTAGGGCTTGTAGAGTTAGGGCGTATAGAGATAGAAGCTTGGCTCTAGATCTCTTAGATCTGATAACTTTTTGACAGTGCCAGCTATATGGTCTCGTCTTGGCAATATTTCACATGAAAATGTTTTTGGTGGGATTTCACTTCTTTTTGTAAGTTGCTTATGACCATAGTTTTTATTTTGTTCATTTTGTCTTTATTTTTTTAGGGTGTATTTCTTGCACGTCAGAGGTGCATTTTTCATAGCCCACTTTGCCATTTTCCCGATTCGTAATATATGTTTGTGGAATCGGGATTCAGTATTGTCATTTCTGTTTTAGTCTTGATTCTTCGATTGCGGTCCAAGTTGATATTTAGCCACCTATTTAACGTCTAGGGAGCAGCGGCATACAATGGGATACCCAACAACGTATCACTGGCCTCTAATGCCAAGTTGTGAGGGTTCAAAAAATCGACGAACCGCTTCGAGAAAAGGTAGTTAGTGCCATGCCAGATTTCTATAGGTTTCCATTAACTAGCTTTAGGCGTGTCAGAGAGCCATCTTTGAGAAATATCATATTATTTTCAACAAGGGAGTCAAAAATCTAGGAGCCACGGGAGTCAGTTTTGTATGACCAGGCAATATGATGCCCGTTGAAAACTCCGGCAACTATACTCTTGTCTCGATAAAAAAAAGAAAATATTTTCCCAATCATTTGGCGTCGTGTGGGTAGGTCAGGTAGAGATGAAGGACAGTAGATGGCTATAATTTGTAATAAGACTTTCACAGTTTAACACCCTCACATTAAGAACTTGAATGCAGGGATTGGTGCTGGTAAATGGGCAAACATGGCCCTAGATGGACTTATGAATTACAATAGCATTACCGCCATATGACTCACCTCTGTCTTGTCTGTAAATGCCTCTTCTCTACATTGGACCACTGTGGGAGAAGAAGGGCGTAGAAACTCCCACAGATTGATTTTAAGATCTCTTTTAAAAATAGGTTGTGCTTAACTAATACAATTATGATTTATTTTTATTTAATAAGCTGGAATAAATAATTACAAAATTATTAACAGCAAGGTCTGTGTTGAGCCAGATTAACCCCATACAGTCCTGTCATTTAAGTCTGGAAAACTACACATTATGGTCTGGTATGTGGTATATAATGACATTCAAATTTCGAACGCCGACGCCCACCCGCGTGCCGTCCCTAGTTTGTTTGTGAAGTTGGTACTGACATTCAAATTTCGAACGCCGACGCCCGCCTGCGAGAAGTTGGTACTACAGAACAAGTTAAACAATTGCATAGCCACAATGCCGGTCAAACATGCCGTTCCTGAACACATCAAAGAGAGCTTATGATATGTGTGTAGATAAACTAAGGTATGTAACTGTACATAATTAGGCATTAAAACTCTCGAGTGATAATATTATGAAACTCGCCTTCGGCTCGTTTCATAAACCCACTCTCGAGTTTTAATGCCCTCCGTTATGCAGCAGTCACATAAACTACTATTAAAATAAGGCAATTGTAATATTATATTATGATACAAGTGTTTAAAGTTGGTCATTACATTACACATGAAGCAGTATCATTCGCGGGAGCCAGTGGAGAGCGCTAAAAGTTAGCCAATCGTCTAATGACCAATGCGCATGTGTTTCATACGAAATTACCATCACATTTGCGAGGAAAAAAGCAGACTTCGGATAATAATTAACCACAAAACGAAATCATCAACAAATATTCAAAATTGCTCGCTGGTTTTGATTTTGCTGAGCTAGCGATGGGCGCGCAGTATAAATAAAGTCATCGGCTAAACCGCGTTAAGGTTAATATGTAGAGAAAAAAATATATAATGTGATAAAATAATAATAAAAATATTGTGATTGAATTATCTTTATATGTACGAAACCTAATATAGGTTTTTTTCACAAAAATACTTATCGGACATTGAAAAAAAAGTAAGGTGCCTTAATGTAAAGTAAAAAGCACTAGTGCGTAATAAACTCCATGAACCTAAATGAGTTGCCAGTCCTAGGTTTTGTCGGTGAATTTCAATATTCAATACTAAAAAGAGCATTCAATATCACTTTTATTCAGAAATTCAAACAAGCCATTGAGCTCTTGGCCGCGCGAAGGCAACGCTACTTTGTACGCTATTATTACCCTAACCACTTATTTTCATTTTCAAATTTAATAGCCATTTTTTTAGTGAGGTAGTCGGTGTCGATATGTACCAAAAAGAAACACGACGCAAAGAAGGTTAATTATTATTACCTTTTTATTTAAACTAATATTTTATTTATTACTAACAAAATATGTTTTCGAATGTTGTTATTTATATTACAGAACACAAACTGATTAATGAAAAATATGATGTATTTTGACATTAATAATTACAAAATTGGCAGTTGTTACTATGAAAATACTGCTGATAGGGATGGTTCTTTTATGTAAGAAAAAATTATTAAGGTAAAACAACATAATATTTTTGCACTCATTGTAGAAATACAAATAGAGCTATCCTGTATTGAGTTAGATAGTCATATTATTGTTTGTGTCTTCAGACCTGTTAGGGGTGTTAAATGGTAATTTCGACACATTTGAGCAAAATTATGGAGGAAACCCTCACTAAACTATGTTGTAGCAGAAAAAGGTTGATTATTTGTGGTGATTTTAATGTAGATTTACTTGTGGGTACAACACTGAAACGACGTTTATTGTCTTTATTTAAATAATTTTAATTATATCATGTAATTTAAGAGCCGGCTAGAATACGCTTAACAGTCAAACCTGCATGGATAACATTTTTAGTGATTATGTATTAACAAGTCAAAATGTGATTTACTGCTGACCAGTATCACAGGGGTCAAACAGTTTCATTCCAAGATGCTAGCAAGGCTAAACCTGATCGATAATTTTATAGGCCAATTACAACCCACAGACTAGAAAAGTATGCGAAAAACTTAGACATGTAACCGTAAGATAGTCAAAATCGTTAGTGGATAAACTAACGCGCTAGTTGATTAACTATTGACAGATATCAAACCTAGCCGACAGGGTTTAGAATTTACATTTTTTTCTTCTTACATGTCTACCTAACACGAAGACTATTCAGGGGCAGTGCTGCGCTCGCCCCCTCTAGTCTTCACCTAAGCTACTGCATTGTTTGCCCTGGTATTTCGTTTGCAATTCAAGTTTAAACCAGTTTGCTATTTAACAGTTTTAACCGTTAGTTTATCAACTAACCCGTCATATAGCAAGCAATACGCTACAGTTTACTATCTGTCAATAGTTGACTAACTAACGAGAAAAAACTTTACTTTATCAACTAACGTTTTTGACAATCTTACGGTGATAGACATAAATTTGCCAGTACCGGATTTTATGAACATAACCAGAACAAAATTAATTCAGTCTTCTTCAACATTATTCAAACAGGAATCCTCATTATTCCATAGCTGTGGCGATGGGTAAGCCCCCTGGAACACAAAATGGGGTATTGAATAACTGGCTAAAAGTGTGCACAATTGTGCCTCTACCACCGCGTGTGGGAAAGGCGTGATGCTATGCTGTAATTCAAACATAATTCAATAAAGTGTTTAAATTAAACAAATTCAGTGACAACAACGGTGAATCAAAATTTAATGACGGGGCAACTTTAGGAATTCGTAAAAGTATAGTTATCTTGTATGATCTTTATAAACAAAATATAAAAACCTATAATTTTGATAGAAAATATTCCAAAACTTTAAGGTTTGGTTTGTAGAAATGCAAAAACTTTACACATCAATAGAAAAATATAAATTTCAAACAATATAATGAAAACGGTTTGGATGGTTTGGATACACCGTGAACTAGCAAAATTGTACTTACGTCAATGATTTCTGATTAAAGGTACCGAGGAGATGACGTTATTAAATCTAGCCCTGAGGTAGCTCGAGCTTCAGAAACATTCTTCACCAATGTATTCTTGTTCACAACAGAGCGGATAAGCTCACCTCCAAATGACGGTGACCTTGTTAAAAGCAACATTAGCCTCATTGATGTAATTTTTTATTTGATCTGTATTTAATCGAACTTTGGCATTGACACAATATAAACAACACATATATTTAAAATTTTGGATTAGAAATAGGCTTATGTTTAAACGATTACCAAAAACGCACCTATTTTACTACCAATAAATTCGAAATGACTGCCAGAATGGATAAATGGCCACCAAATTGTGTTTGGATAAATGATCACCAAACTTCTTTTTATGTTTTGTGTACTTAAGTTTATATTTTAAGTATTTTTTGGTGGTCTTAAATGTTCAACCGAAGATGATGGATAAAGGGGGCTTCGCTTCGCTCACCCCCTTTACCCTTCACCTAAGCTTCCGCAGTATTTTGCCCTGATATTTTTTTCAAAATTTGGTGTTCATTTATCCATTTTGGGTAGGAAAAAAATATTTTGGTGATCATTATATTTGTTGCCTTAGAAATAAAGCATCATTTATAAGAAAAAAATTAAAATGAATGTTCGCGCTATGATTTCTGAGTGATCCAATACCGCTGTTAAATCCACGCCTCAACCGAAAGGGGTGGAATTTATGAAGGGTTGTTTTACAATGGAATGTCACAAAGTAGTACTGACCTTGACGCCGTAGACCGGCATTCGAAAGCTCAATTCGAGGCAGGAGTACGGGATGAGGAACACAAGGGTGGGGGGTGTTGGGAGTCGAATCTTACTCGTGTCGTAGCCCGCTGCTGTTGCCGTCTTAATGCTGCCGACTACAAGGGTCGCTATCCGAGCGCGACGAATTGATCACCGAATCACTTCAAATTGTCACGGCACGAAGCACTCACTACGATGACGTGAAATCAACTTATTTGTTGACGATTATTACGAGATTATTATAATTAACATTCAGCCAAGGCCCCGATGCCTGACGCCGACAATTTTACCATGTGGAAAGTGACAGCTAGATAGTCAATTTTTTTTCTATCCAAGTGACAGCTAGCTAGTGATGTTCCGATCACTCGCGGTCGATCCGCGCAACAAAAAACCGAGGTGCATTCCGAAGCATAAATATTAATTATGCTTCGGAACGCACCTTGTAGTGAGGTCACTGACCACCTCCAAGTGGACTGCCTTCGTGGCCAAGCACACGAAGACGCACAGGTATGCCTTCACTAATCTGGCGTTCCTTAGCTGTGAAGACTTGACCATGAATGGTCCCGCGAAATCCGTTCCGACACCCGCAAAGGGCCGGATTTCGTTAACCCTATCCGAGGGCAAATCGCCCATCTGGGGCTGCATCGTAGCCGCCTTGGCCCGATAACAAGGCAGGCACCGAAATACGACGCTACGCACTAAGCGTCTTCCCGATAAAATCCAGAACTCGCGCTGGAGAAACGCCATCAAGGCGTGGCATCCGACATGCCCATTCCGAATGTGTCGATCCTGTGTCAATAGTTCGACCAACTTCCCCTTCCTAGGGAGTAACAACGGGTGGCGAGCCGCATAAGGCAGGTTGGCATTCCGCAGCCGACCTCCTACCCTCAGCAATCCTTGAGGGTCAATAAACGGGTTGAGCCGAGCCACAGCTCCCTTCAGTTGGACGTGTCCGCGTCTCAGAATGTCCAGTTCGGACTTAAAGTGCACCGTCTGCACGTTCCGTACCAATGCGAACAACGCATGGTTCCGTTCCCGTGGTGTAAGGACCTGTGTCCGCACCCGTTGCGCCTCAGAATTGCGACAATTCCGCGCAAATCGGAAGATCCAGGCGGTCACATTGACCAGCTTGTCGAGCGAGCTGTACCGTTCCAGTAGGCTGAACTCCTCTTACGGCTCTGGTTGCGTCATACAGACACCGACTGTCAAGGCGCCGTTTGCCGAGGTAACGCGTGGACTCATTGGCCAATCCGATTCGGCTTGAGTCAACCATTTTGGACCCCACCACAAGGGATGTCCAACTAACTCCGGAGCGTGACACCCACGAGACGCACAGTCTGCTGGGTTCATTTCCCCTGGAACATGTCTCCAGATTAAGGAACCTCCGAATTCAAAATCTGCGAAACCCGATTCGCCACAAAAATCTCTAGCTTGTGAACTGAAGCCTTCAGCCAGCATAACACGATCTGGCTGTCCGTCCAAGCGTAGACCGTATCTTCTAACGCTATTGACCCACGAAGAACCGTCATCGTGTGGTTGACCAGACGAGTCAGGAGAGCCGCTCCTGAAAGCTCT
Organism: Argyresthia goedartella; assembly: GCA_949825045.1. Classification (NCBI taxonomy): domain Eukaryota; kingdom Metazoa; phylum Arthropoda; class Insecta; order Lepidoptera; family Argyresthiidae; genus Argyresthia; species Argyresthia goedartella. Next base: position 24,436,337 of record OX463810.1, read on the forward strand.
AATTTGGGAATGGTCAGGCGAGTGCGCAACGGCGCAACCTTACTCTTGGCCATGACCAACCGCACATCAACCTCCCCCGAGGAGTCGACCGTACGCAGATACACCGCAGCTCCGTAGCCCTTCTCCAAGGCATCGCAAAACCCATGCAGGGTGGCGGTATATCGTTTGGTGGGGACCAACCTCCGTGGCAGTGAAATCCGATTGATGCCAGGGAGGGTCGAAAAGAACGATTCCCACTCTGAGCTCAATGACCCGCCGATCGGGTCGTCCCATTTCAGCTCAGCAGACCACAATTTCTGCATAAAACACTTGAGCTGAAATGTTACCGGGGTGATCCACCCATTTGGATCAAATGTCCTAGCCACCGTTGAAAGGACGTTCCGTTTCGTCCAGACCTTCGGGGAGTCCAACTCGACCCGATACGAAAACATGTCTGACACCGGCTGGTACTGGACGCCTAATACCGACAACATATTCGGATTTTCCAGATTTTCGAAAATGTGGGGATCCTGCTGGTAGTCATCCGGAAGACCAGACAGTAACTCTGGAGAGTTTGACATCCATTTCCGGAGCTCGTAACCTCCACCCCGTAAGAGCTCAACTAGCTCGTCCCGTCGAGCGAGCGCCTCCTCTACGGAATCTGCACCGGTACAGATATCGTCCACGTAGAGATCCTGCTCCAGGATCGCTGCTCCTCTAGAGAAATTTAACCGTTCTCGATCCGCTAACTCCCGCAGAGTGCGAATCGCCAAATAAGGACTAGACCGTAGCCCGTACGTGTTGGTGTTCAGCTCGTACACCTTGATGGGCTGATCTGGGCTCTCTCGCCACAGTATCAGCTGATACTCTATCGTCAGGGTGAATGACCGTCTGCCTAAACATCATCCGGATGTCAGCTACAAACACAACATTGTGTCGACGGAACCGTGTGATAACATCCGCGATGTCATGGTTCAACTTCGGCCCTGAATGCAAACACTGGTTCAGGTTCATGCCGTTGGATGTTGATGCCGATCCATCGAACACTACCCGTATTTTGCCCTCCGGGGTCCTCAAGACCGCGTGATGAGGCAGGAAGCAGTGGTCTTCACGCTTCCAGTCGATACCCGAAACCGACATGTGGCCGAGCGACTCGTATTCCCGCATGAAGTCGACGTACTTCTGCCGGAAAATCCCGTCACGCTTCATGCGTCGTTCCATCGACAGAAGCCGCGTCTCGGCTGCATGGTGTGAACTGCCCAGCGGTGGGCGATCACTCCGGAATGGAAGACGTGTGATAAATCGACCTGACCGAAGGCGACCAGTATTGTTCCGATAAAACTGTTCACACTCTTCTTCAACCGGGTCCAACCGGCGGACCGTAGGTGGTTCCTCCACCTCCCAAAACTTCTGTATCACCTCCGAGAGTACAGAACCGAATAAGGGACTACTAGTCGCTAGGCGTGGGGCAGCCGGCATGACCGGACCCATTCCCGCATGGCCCAGTCTGGTGTTGACCGAAACCAGACCAGTCGCCTGCAACACGTGGACACCTGGCACTAACAGGTATCCCAAGGCATCAACACCCAATAAAATGTCTACTCGGCCCGGAATATCACACTCCGGGTCAGCCAGTGACAACCCAGCGACCAACTGTCGCACCGAGGGCGACAACCGTACGTGAGGGTGTGAGCCCATCACATTAGGCATGACTAATGCCGTGACCGTCAGATTCACCGATGAATCCACCCGTGACGAGAGAGTAATCCGACATACTCCCTTAACGGAACCGACTTCCGTGTTCCCAATTCCCCGAATGGAATGTGGATACTCCCTTACCGAAATGCCCAACCGTCTTACAAGGTTGCACGAGACTAAGCACCCCTGGGCCCCCGAGTCCAATAGTGCTCGTGCCACACATGATTTGCCGTCCGAACTCCACGCTATCACAGAGGCGGTGGGGAGCATGACCGTCTGTGGAGTGGCGGCACCCTGTAAGTGGGCGGCGCGTCCCTAGCGGGAACCTCCGCGGGATCCGAACCCGCTGAGACCTCCGTCGGCCTCGGAGTAACTCGGCTGCTGATATGCAACCGGCATATCAGACCGTATGTGTATCAAGGGGTTCCAACCCGTATAATAGGCCCCTCGCTGTTCCGGTATCCGACCATACCGGACGGTGTACGGTGTGCCCGGTGCGCACCGTGGATGAATGGGGGAGAGCGGATCCAACCTGGGGCGCTCTAGGAATGGGGGCGACATCCGACTGTTCGCCTCCCAGAGCGACGGGCAGGGTGGCGCAGAAGGTGGTGGACTCCCAGCCTTCGCGCTACTCATAGGTGCCATCTGACACCCGCCCGTAACACGCGGTGAGCCAGCGGCCCGAAGTCCTCGCTGACCGTGGACAGCGGCGACCGAACCCCGGCTATCCCGCATGTTACCCCCCGCGCTGCCCCCTTCCCCTCGGGGGGGGGGGGGGGTCCCGTCCGCGGATGCCCCAGTCACCCCGTTGGTGACTCCCGTTGCCCGGAGGTGGACTGGGTCCAGCCCTGGTTGGGCCCTGTGGCCGACCAACCTGAGTCCGGCCCTGGTGACCGTCCGAAGGGCCTGACCGACTCAGGCACAACACTATGTGGTGCTTGCCACCACAGCACTCACACGGGAACGCGCGCGAGCACTCGCTCAGCGTGTGCGGCCCCAAACAACCGAAACACAATCGGTGACGGAAGACTATCTTCCTGCGGGCAGCTACCCCGAGCGCCTCAAATTTGGCGCAACTAGTCACGTCATGACCGGCACTGTCGCAGTGCACACAGCCGTCACCCGACGGCGCGGCATTCAAAACGCCAAATTGTTTCGACCTCCCACCCCCCCGTGGGGGCGGGGGGCGCGGACCCTCCCGCATCCGCGCGGGTTGGCGCTGCACGCTGGCCTCCCTGTCCAGAGTGTCAAATCGCCTACATTCACCCTCCAAAAAATCTGTCAATTGAACAAGTGTGGGCAGTTCCGTGCTACTGCCCCCATGCAGCTGTTCAAAGTCGGTTTGAACAGCTGCAGGCAACCGTGAGAAAACCATATATAGAACAATATATGACCATTGGTCTACCGGAAGACCAAGGTTCTGAAGGGCCTTAGTGTCCACCAGCACAGGGTTGAGAACCTGTACTCGGATGTCAACATCTCGGGTTACTCTAGGGATGCTAAACAGCTTCCCTAGCTGCGCATCAACCAACCGCCGTTTGTGTTGGTAGCGGTCCAACAATATGGACCTTGCTATATCGTAGTTGCCCTCCGTGACCGTTAGGTGACCGACCAACTCCTTCGGTTCACCCCGCAGAGCCATCAATAGTTGGGCCAACTTTTAGGCGTTGTCCAGGTCGTCCCGACCGTGGACCAAACTATCAAATAAATTGATGAAGGCCGGCCACTCATCAATTGCCCCACTGAAGGCCGGAATCTCCAGGTGTGGCAGCCGTCCAACAACACCCTTCAGGGGTGGGTCTCCGTTACCCTCCCCACGGTCATTTCTTCGCGACCGCTTAATTTTCTCGGCGCGACGCTCGATGTCACCCAATCATTCCATCGCTTGGTCAGAATCCGCGCAGAGCTGTTTCACTGTAGGCACCGAAGCTTCATCAGTAAGCCCGTGAGCTTCAGCCTCCGCAGCCAGCCGACACACCTTCCCGACGCGTGTCATTGCGTCCTCCACACGCTTGAGCAGGACATCATCCATGTCCGGTCGCTCCACATACTGATGAGTATGGGCGAGCCATCTCATTTTCTCCCGGACACCATTCCGCAGTACCGTCAAGGGTGAAGTGAAGGTGCCATGTTGACCGATTTAATAGATTCTGGTCCTATACTTCACTACCGAACTAAGTATAGCCAGAGACCAGCACTTGCCCGTCAGCGCTGGGCACAGAAATTAAAACTAAGTTGTCAAAACTAAAGCAACTACTAAAACAATTAAATCCTAAAAATATTTAATATGGTCGCCCTGTGGATATACACCTAATAACTAACTATACACTCTAAATCAATTAGAGAATGCCACCATAAAGCACAATAAAAAATAACACCCAAATGTATTATAAAAAAACTATTTTTAATATAATGTAGGTAGCCGTGAACCTTCTAGAAGTAACCTTTCCGATACGACCTGCACTTCTACTGAGGTCAGCAAAATCAGCTTAATACCCTTTAAATAGCCTGACCCTGCTCTGTAAACCGAAATAACACTGCAATACTATAGAACCCGACGTTCGATTACAAGTAATACAATATGGTTACTTCGCGGAATGACTGTTCCTTATGCACACCACAGTAGTTTCCGATTACAAATTTATAATAATCGTTAATTATACGTTCACTAACCGAAAATGAACCTAAATTGTGGTATACCGACCACAAAAGACTCACTCACAACAAAGATTGCCGACCAATCTGAGGTACCATCTCCCAACTACAATGCGGCAAAAAAAACAACCCTACAACCGTCCGTGAATCGATTTCCTACCAGAAAACCACGTCTCTGCTACCAAAATGTTAAATCCACGCCTCAACCGAAAGGGGTGGAACCTATGAAGGGTTGTTTTACAATGGAATGTCACAAAGTAGTACTGACCTTGACGCCGTGGACCGGCATTCGAAAGCTCAATTCGAGGCAGGAGTACGGGATGAGGAACACAATGGGGGGGGGGTGTTGGGAGTCGAATCTTACTCGTGTCGTAGCCCGCTGCTGGTGCCGTCTTAATGCTGCCGACTACAAGGGTCGCTATCCGAGCGCGACGAATTGATCACCGAATCACTTCAAATTTTCACGGCACGAAGCACTCACTACGATGACGTGAAATCAACTTATTTGTTGACGATTATTACGAGATTATTATAATTAACATTCATTTTCATTTTACCATGTGCAAAGTGACAGCTAGCTAGTCATTTTTTTTCTATCCAAGTGACAGCTAGCTAGTGATGTTCCCATGAATGAATGTGCAAAGTGACAGCTAGCTAGTCATTTTTTTCTATCCAAGTGACAGCTAGCTAGTGATGTTTCGATCACTCGCGGTCGATCCGCGCAACAAAAAAACCGAGGTGCGTTCCGAAGCATAAATATAAAACAACCGCTGTGACCCAAAAATTCCTATCTTCGCTTACCCTGTGAAATTTTATAGTGCAGTTTCATCGCCAAAGTCCCCCGAGACTATCAGGAGGCAAATTTAAGCCATCAGCGGTCTCATCGGCACCCTGCCGTCGACGCCCGGCATCCTGCTTGTACAGCCAGTCCGATGCTCATTCGGGCGCCGCTCACGGGATCCGGGATTTCGTACCGTAAATTCCTATGTTATTTTGTCGCTAAAGAAAGCAGCGAATATTGAGACAGAAAAACTATATGCGAGCAATTTATAATCAATATTTTCCAATATTTGCGATAACGATTTGCGAATTGTTATGTTAACCTAGGACTCGTGAAACTTAGCAATTCTTTCAAGAGTCTTTATTATCTCATTATCTACAACAACCTCCCTGTAAAGATTTTGAAATAATTTTGTACTCATTTATTCCTGCATATTATTTTTAATGACGAATAATATTTCTACTAATTAACCACAACTTATTTTAAAAGAGATCTCAATATCAATCTGTGACAGTTTCTTCGCCTTTTTTGTCCCACAGTGGTCCAATGCTATACATTGGAGATTGAAGAGGTAAAAAAATACATTTTAAAAACATAACTATGTTGATATTTACAGGAAGTAAAGAAATTTTGAACTTTGAACCTACACGGCCCTAGTGCGAATCAAACTTGAATCTAGCTCGGTTGTTTGGAATCCACACGAAAGATCATATGCCCTTATGCTCGATAAGGCACAAAAAGCTTTCCTACGATACTTATAAATAAAAAAGCCTATAATCTTCCTGCTCCATGAAACACAAGGAAATCACTATAAAAAATAAAATAAAAGTTATCTAAATTAATTAATTTCGATTTCCATTCAAATTAGGGGGGACCCCACTTTGGTTATAGGCCTCCCCTAGATATTTACATTTCTCCTCTGTCTTGAGCTACTAGGAGCCAGTCTATTCCGGTTGTCGCCACGATATCGTCTGCCTATCGAACGAGGTGCCTGGCGCGCGCGTCCTCGGTTCCCAACAGGCCCACGCCAACTTGTAGTACCCTTGTTCCATTTCTTGTTCGACATACGTGCGATATGACCTTCCTAGTTCCATTTTTAATGTATATGTAATGTAGTGCATCGATAAATTGACCTGTTTCTTAATTCTTTGTTTTTTATACTTTGGCTTTTCCTTATGCCAAGTATGCTTCTTTCAATAGTTCTCTGGCAGACTTCGATCTTTTGTATTCAAATTTCCTCTTGTAGGTAGGCTACCTTTATCCATCCGCTTTTTAGGTGTTCCATACACGAAGGGTCCAAACGAAGCCCTAATGCTGTCACTCACAATTTTTATATTGGATTATTTTGTGTATTGAACAGTGTTAATTTCGGAAAATAATGAATTGGATTTGGACCTGATATTTGTGAACTAACGAGGTAAGTTTTGTTTTGTTTTATAGTTTTATAATTTCAAGATAAATTAAATAGCTTAGTATCAGATATCTTAGTCTTTTTGAATAAATATTTACCTCTTCCACAAATTTGTACCATCGAAATGATCCTCTAACGTTGCATTAGATAATATTAGTTTTGATATTACTCGTATTATATATCTACTGTTTTACGGATAAAAATATGTCAATAGATAGATTAACTTAACGAAGCCATACATCTTTTACACCCAATACCTAGTATTATTGTAAAGGGCGTAGTATTATACTAAAGCCACATGCGAGCACACGAGCGAGTTCAAAGCTCATCAAAGCTCGGTCGCCGTGACCGAAATCGGTCGGACCACTTATATCAAATAGCGTTACGTCTGAGCAGGCGTACAAGCTCATTGGTTTACAGCGTTTCGATTAACTTAATGAATAATAGTGATATTTGATGCTCTCGTTAATATTGACTAATTCTCCGAGAAAAGCTACGACCGGATTTGAATGGCTTAAATTTTGGAAATAATCAAGAATAACAAAATCGTAAGTGTAGGATGCCACGGCCATAACTCCGGTAGAGCATATTTCCATTACTGACAAATATTCATTTAAAATAATGGATGTGTAAACTGGAGTAAACACTGAAACTAATTTTAGTATCAAATGTCTTTGATATTTGAACAAAAATGGCTGAAAAATAGTACAGCTCTCTCTCTACTGATTTTTCACTTCCATAACATCGCTTTTCTTTCACTAGTTGCGAGGAGACATAAATAGAAAATCGATAGCTCTATTGAATGCAGCTATCGATAAATAAGTGGCGGTAGGTAAAGAAAGGAGCCTCCTACAGTAAGCTGCTGCTTCCCGGCATCTTCTAATGAGATTTATTTTCAATTACCACCTCCCCGCCCCGCTTCCCCTTGACTCTCCCCCACTCGCGCTGCAGCTGATTGCTAAGTTGGCTAGTGGCATGATTTGCTTCACATTAGATGTAGGAACGTAATTTGGCTGGTAATCAGGATTTGAGGTTGTCAGTATCGGGCATTAGAAGATATTACTAGGTTGGTGGACTTGACCACAGCTTGGATTGAGAATCTGTTATTCAACATTCACTATTGAAAATACATAAGATTTTCTACTCTTCATAAATACCACGTATGTGTAATACATTGTTAATGGAAGCAGTGGGTGCAGTGGGCACGAGTTAATATTGCGATAGCGGTCATTAACCTGATACCATGGTAATGGTTGGCGACCGCTACCATGATAAGCTAAACGACAGAAATTTCGAACGTTGAACGCAATAAGTAAGTATCGCTAAAGCAATCATGAGCGTACAGTGGTAGACATCAGTCGATAACCGCTATTGCAACGCTAATGCTTACCCTCCGTAACAAAACTCCTGTTTTCACAGAATACACGAGAATAAGTCCACTGAAATTCCAAATTAATTCGCCTCGTCGCTGGCTGCAATCGTGCTATCAAACTAACTGCAACTTAATAAAAACTCCTTCCGCAGCCGTTAGATTGCTTTACAATTGCGAAACTCTTTAATTCCGGGGCCCGGGGAGTTAAGCTTGCTTCTGGATAACAAGGTTTGATTTGAGGTCAATGAAATCTTATATAATGATAATGAATGCTAGCTTAAAATCGTCGCTAGCTTAAAAAGAGGGAAAGGGACAACATACATCTTTTAACAGATTAGTAGGATTCAATCGAACGTTTGTGTAAAATAGAAATGCAATCTTGACAGCTCAAAACATAAATAATAAATAATAAATAAAACGTTTATTTGAACACGAGTGGTTTACATTGAGTATCTTAGATATAAGAACTTACAATTTACATGGTAGGTGCTTTTATGTTAAAGTGAATGCTTGAACACAATACTTTTGTACATGAATGTTACAAGATATGTTATGACCACCAGCGATTAAACTAGGCCGAACCTGAGTCTTAAACGCAAGTTCCTTTCATTTGGATTTATATTAATGTTATTCATTTAGTTTCAACAACAAACAACAAACACATCTACATGTTTGACATCTGCAATTAAAAATATTGCTTATTATGTACCTAGTTACGCATTAAGGAAATGTAATAATCGCGCAATCAAAAAACAGCCGAAGTTTAGTACTAAGCTCCTGTATGCATATGATTTTGTTGTGAGCTTTTTTTAGAGGCTTTGTCCATCACTATTTGATATGCAGAAAGTGAATTCAGCGATAAAAGCCGACGTTAAGAAAATAAAGCATCGAGCTGAAAAGCCCGTCAAGCTTGGTAGCAGCCGTCCAGTGTGGTAGCAGCCGTCCAGTGTGGTCCAGCCAGATGGCAGGCGTAGTGTAAGCTCTTGCTGTGAGATAAAAATTGAATCAACGTTGTAGCTCTTGTGCAGTGGTTCCTAAAAGTTGTACCAAGTTGCAAGTGATTGTTTGTTGTCTATCCAAGATAACAGATAACCTATATTTAATTCCTTACGTGCGATGCCAGGATCAAAATTAGGAATAATTAAAATAGCGAATAATAACTAATTGAGCGAATGCCCATTGAGCGAATTCCCATTGAGCGAATGTCCATGACCCATCGGAATTACCTGAAATGAGCGCTGACTCTCAGAATACGCGTTCAGTTTTACGCGCAATTCAGTATTTTTGTCAGACAAACCAATATTTTTGACAATCATAAACTGGATTTACGGCCATACGTGTTAAGTACATACTATATATTTTTAAAGAGTCCCGTGTTGATGTATTATTAGAAGATCCTGGTCCTAAATATGGAATTGTCATTTTAAAAGCAAATAAATACCTATCCAAATAGAAATTGTAGTGTCAATACCCCCAGGTTAAAAACCAGTGTTCTAGTGCACCGCCTTGCATCTGTTGCTACTAGCACGCTATAAACGTACAGCTAATGTAGGTACGATGACGTGGTATCTCCATACGGTTGCTTATAGGAAATCTCAGAAAGAGGCACGCCTTGGTGATTGAAGAAGACTCTACCTACAAGAGGCCTGTCTCAGGTGCAGCAGGTCTTCACTTGTTTCTAGGCTGATGAGCGAAAAAAAACCGCTTTTGAAACTAAATGGAAACTATCGCTTACAAGTTACTTTCGTTGCGTCTGTCTCTGTACATAAACGAATACTTGATGTATATTGTAAACTCAATATATATGTACTATTAATTTGTATAAATTGATTGTCGTAACACGTGTGTTATTAAAATCCGTTTGGCGCATATAAAAGCAATTAATCATTTTGCCGAAGTAACAATACCTAACAGGTGAGCGAGCACATTTTTTGCATCGATGTTAACAAAATGTATATTTCATGTCGTTTCCCCCGCGTCAGGTGTTGTTTCTCAGGTCATCAGAGGCATAATACCTCATTCGTAGCATTAAGGGTTTTCCCGCGTCGAATATTATTGAATATTTATGGCCAGTTTTACCGACATGGACAAGATCTTTGTTCATATTTGTGGATGTCATTAGGAATATGATTCGGAACAACTTTGACAAATCTTGACGAGCCAATCCTGACCAAGATCCTTTAATTTCACAAAACTGAATAGAGTTGGAATAAAGCAAGTGCCTTTGAAAAACACTCCTATCGATTAGCTACACAGAGTGAGATGTTCAATATTCATTATCTTCAGCAAACAGCTAAACTCAGCTCAAATATTACTCAGCAATCCCGGCCATCATCCTGCCATATTGCAGCCTTCGCCACTCTTAGATGGAAATAGTTTTCGATTAATCACTTACGTCCAAAAACATGAAGCTGATGTACCCGTAAGATTGTCAAAACCGTTAGTTGATAAACTAACGTTTTTTTTCTCGTTAGTTGGTCAGCCATCGACAGATAGCAAACTGTAGCGTTCTGTTTACTATACGACGCGTTAGTTGATAATCCAACGATTAAAACCGTTATATATTAAACTGGTATAAACTTGAATTGCAAACGAAATACCAGGGCAAACACTGCGGTAGCTTAGGTGAAGACTGACATGTAAGAACAAAAGAAACGTAAATTCTGAACCCTGTCGGTCCGGTTTACTATCAACTAACGCGTTAGTTTATCAACTAACGGTTTCGACTATCTTACGGTGACAGATACAAGTTTCAATGTTTTGACATGAAACTCCATTAAAATACCTGTAATTTTAACTCAAGAGTTTAACTTACCTTATTTGGTATTTAAATACCTTTAAAACATGTGACCAAGTTAGTATATTCTTCTTACATAACATATGGAAATTGCATATAATAAATAATTATGTTTTCCAGGAAAACCTCTGTGGCTGGCAGAACAACACTTTTCTCATTTATATTACGAGATCGGAGATTAAATATGGATACCGTATAAGCGAGTTCTGCTTCAACTGCAGAAGTAATAACGGGTATGTGGAGGTGGCATTAGAAACTCGCTTCATAGTCCAAATCGGGGGGTGGTTTTCCCCGAGGGTTGAGGGCGGGGAATTATTCCTACCTTAACCTATCCTATTTCATTAAAAATCGTAAGAGGTATACTTAAACATAACATAAGATTTCTGAAGACTATTTCTGCACTATCAGGGACAGTCGATCTCTAAATATATTTAAAAACCGGCTAAAGAAGCACTATCTCTCTCTTGTGAAAGCAGTCTATTTTTAGCATTTAGGGTTATCAGTATAATATTGTTTGTATATATTACTCGTAGTATTTATAGAGTATTATTGTACGCGCAGGTCATCCCCGCTCAACCATCACCTTTCCTACCATCTTGGTTTGCTGGAAGAGATCTCTTTTGAGAGATAAGCTCGCCATTGTACATGTTTTTTCTATTATGAGTTATCTGTATCACTGTTTTGTGTAGTACAATAAAGAAATTACGAAAATTACGAAGACCTGGGTTATATTTCTCCCAGCCGGGATTCTAAAACGGGACCTCTCGCCTGGGAAGCACAGTTTCGACCGCAACACCACAGAAGTCGTCACTAAAGTACACATATATTAAGTATGGCTTGCTTAGTATAGATAGGTAATCCAATTATTCACAGTAAAAATATCTACAAATTTTTAATATAAAGCGTTGAAATTCTAAAGTAAGGTAAGTAATGGCATACCTTAGTTCCAAATAATCCAACCATACAAAGCAGGTTAAACTGTATTTATTTTGAGCAATAGATGGGATGTTTCTGGAATAACCCAGGGCGGGGCAGGAGACGAGTTGGGCTAGTGCTGGGTTATTGTTTCCCATTTAGAAATAGTTTTCTTCTTCACCCCAGTTCATCACCAATATCGACTCAAAATGCCATTACCCGATCTGCTTTGGTGGACCAAACTAATAGAAATATTTATGTAACGACCAATTTGATCTAAAATACCAAAAATACACATTGTATTTAAATGTTCGTTACTCAGTTTATTTAAGTGTTTGAGGTACTTTGTACCACGTTGGTTAAGTAATATTTTGTGGAGGCATGCTTCTTTTGGAGTTTCTATTTGAGGTCGATTAGTATATTAGCTTGATATGTTTGTATGTTTGTACGAGTGATCGTGATTTCTTTATTGTACTACACAACACAAACAGCATTTGTACCGGGTAGTTTCATAAAATACACAGAAAATATTTCCGATGACGACGGTTTTTGCACAATAGACCATTTTATAATGACTTTAAAGATGTGGAATATGTAAATCTTCTATGAGCACCTATGAATGCTTCAGTACCTGCATACTACTCGAGCGAGCAAAGTTGTCATCTGGCTCGTGTGACGTTTATGCAAAGAACAGTGTATACAGAACAGTTTTACATATTGCTGAATCGAAATATCGATAATCGATATTAGGTTTACTCACAGACATATAAAGAGTAGACAACGCAAGCACGGATAAATGTATGAAAACCAAGCGTGTCATTATTTTACTACCTACTGTGACGTCACGAGCGCATTTTAAATCTGTAAATGGAAACTATTTTTTTTGTACACTTTTAGCCATTTATTAAATACTCCATTTTTGCGTGACAGGGGCCTAGCCCATCGCTGCAGCTATGGAGATTAAGGGATTAAATATGGCCAGAAATGCATCTTCAGCTTCAATTCTAGGCTAAACTAGACAACATATAAATGTAGGATAAATATATGTTATAAAAGGTCTATTAGAGATAAGAATGGACTTTTAAAATTACCGGATATCTGTTATATTTAATACTTAAAAATATTTTTCGCAATGCATTATTATTCAACTAAATGAACAAGCGCTCGGAGACGAAATCAGTTTCCTATATGAAACTTACAGGCAAAAATAGGTAAAAAAAGGGTTTTTTTTTGATGTTTTATTTTATTTTTAATGTTATTATTACAGGAGTTTAGTAATATTTTCTATAATTTTCTCGGTTCGGAGCTCGGGCTGCCCCGCGGGGCACTGCGCGGGAGCATGCGTCAGTCTGCTTCGACGCGATGCGACGGGTATTTGTTTTCTTTGTCTAATTCTCAATGCCTTTGTTAGCCCTTAAAGATTTCCTCACGATGTTTTCATCACCGTTAGAACGTTTCATCATCGATGTGGTCTACTGAATGCACCCATTGGTGTAACACTCTAAACTGAATGATAGTGAGTGACATACAACGCAAAACCTAAAGCCAACATCGATTATGTACATCGAATTTCGATTTAGTAATATGTAATACCGTACTGTACACACTGTTCTTTGCCCAAACTTCATTAGAGTCGGGTGCCTTCTTAGCGCGCCCGGGTAGTGTACAAAGTCTTGATTTTAAATACCTAACACCCACTCAATACATTCAATAACTTCTCTCACACATGCGTCACGCGTGCTACAGCGAATCGTTCCTGCTCTGATTCTCAGCTGATAAGAGCATTTTATTGAGCTGCTCTTACATGTCTGCCTGTACTCATTTGCATTTTTATCGAGTACAAGCCGTTGCGTTGGTTTTTATTGATTTTAGTATGGTGAGAGTGTCGCGACAGGCAGCGTTTCTCTTTTAATTGAATTTATTTTCAATTACAATACGGAACGCCACGGACTGGCAGCCCCGTGATTACGTAACTTGCGATCAGAACTAACTAGGGCCTGCAGACAAGATATACATTATAGATGGTCTATTGGCCTATGATGCTTAAGGGGATACCTCGTCCGTGCAAAGGTCCCCGTTACTCCAGGCGTAAAGACCCGCAGAGTGAGAAGGACGGAATAGGGGAAAAATTACATAACGTAGCGCCAAACCACATAAAAATTCTTTAAAAATAAACTACGTTATTTTGTCAAAAATATTTTCAAGGAGAGTTTACTAATACATAATATTCACATTTTAAATTCAATTCCGCAATTAAATTTGTTAGGATTTCAGAATTACAGGAAAAAAATAAAACAATTTAGCGGTATTTTCGCATTAAATTCTATCGAGCACATTTCACCCAATCGCGTTTTCCTTCTTTGAGAATCTTAATCAAATACTCAATATACGTTAACCTAAAATTCAAATCTGTAGATGACTTTATAGAGGCATAAATGAATTCTAAAAAAACCCCATAGTTTTTTCGTATCACCATAGGATATGACCGCTGTTACGGACAGAAGAGGAGATGGAGGCAGACTCACTCATAGTTTGAAAACCTGCATACAATCATCTGATGTGTAGGTCTATCCAGAGTTGCGGTGATCGATGGACTTCGTCACGCAAAAAGGTTTCTTAATAACTGCATATAAGCGTGGGCGCAAGTGAATCCCTATTTATTGGAGGAGGCATGAAGGTATTCACGAAAATGTTACTTATTTACATTTGTACCAACCCAATCGCTTCAACTCCATAATCAGCAGGTTCTAATGACATGATTTACAATCAGCTTACTTACTCCAATCTGAATCCAAATGAAACGGAACCACACCGCCCGGGAAATTGCCACCTGCAAATAATAGGCCTTTGTTGGTAACATCAGAAGGCCTTGAACTGGACCACTTTGCGCCTTTTTTTATATATGTGTCAAAACATCCATAGCGATGCAGGCCAAGTTGGCTGATGGAACATCGACTAACTCCATTTTACTGGTGACTGGAGATTAATTTAGAGGAGTAAATCTTAGACCTAGAGTCGTAGAGGGGAACCGGGTTGATAGATCTATTTGGGTACATACCTACCCATATTTTTTTAGGTTTGATATATTAAGATAAGAGCTCCGTGGTGAAGTGGTTTCAGTTTTCACGTTTCTCATGCAAGTGATGACCATGTACGAATGAGATAAGTAATTTATTTTAAGGACATTAGACTGACCTTCTAATGGTGATGGACAACATCGTGAGGAAACCTTTAATCTCCATATCTGCGGGGCGGTGGCTTAGCCTCCTGTCCTGCAAAATGGAGTATTGAATAACTGGATAAACGTGGACACAATAGTGCCTCTGCCACTCCCCGTATGAGAAAAGGCAAGACGTGGGCATGACGCTATGTTATGTTATGTGTGTTTGATATATGTATTACCTACTGGGTCGATCGGAAGTAAAAAGGAAGAATCATCAGCGACTAATTTCTGGTTCATACTTTAAGATAATTGTTTTAAAAAAACGGTCAAGTGCGAGTCTAACTCTTGCAAGAAGGGTTCCGTTCCACCATACAATGTTGGAACGGAACCCTAGGTGTGGAGGTGTGGAGTGAATAGTTTGGATTTTACATAGCAAAATGTAGTTTACAAAATTGTTTGTGCGGATACTTTCACCCTCCGTGTACGTAACCAGGTGCATTGATAAGTTTGTATGTGGTATTGAAAGAATTATTGTATGGGAGCCCCCTTAAATATTTATTTTATTCTGTTTTTTAGTATTTTTTGTTATAGCAGCAACAGAAATACATCATCTGTGAAATCTTCATCCGTCTTCACGGTTCATGAGATACAGCCTGGTTACAGACGGATGGACGGACGGATAGCGGAGGCTGTAATAGTAATAGGGTCCCGTTTGGCACCCATTCGGGTACGGAACCCTAAAAACCGGAAACAACACGGATAAGGCTGTTTGAAAAAACCTTAGATGGAAAAAACTCATCAGGCTTTTTAATATTCTATCTATTTAGAACCAGCTGGGGTGAAGAGCCATCCGTATCAATTTCCTAGAGAATTTTCACATACATCGTCGACGAGACGGCAATATATCTGCGCTATCATAGGGGAGAGCTGAGATTGGGCTTTTAGATGGGCGGTTTCGCTGAGGAAATATTTGTATGATTAAGATAGTGTACATTTGTGTGGAAATCGTATTTGTCGGGATGGAATGGTCTTGACTGACAATGCTAAATGGATCACTCACTTTACACATTAAGATAACAGAATTACTTAGATAGTAACTAGTTATGTAGATCGGCATAGCAGAATTTGAAAGTTCTCTCAAATTTAACATAAAAATTCAGGTTTATTCAAACATCAGCTACTCATGAAATAATATTGAAAAGGATGAATAAAACATGGAGCTCCATTCATTTATGGGTGCTTTGATTCCATTTTCTAAATACAGAGTAGGAAGACCTATTAATTCAATATCAAGTATTTTCTTGAATTATTATATTCTAGAATTTTAGATATAAGTCTGCCAGTCGGCAGGCAGGTTGAAATAATAATAAAACTCTCCACATTCCAGACTCTCGTTCCCGCAAAAAATGATGATTACAATGTTCTAGAATTCCATTGAGTAGATAGATATTGTAGCGCGTCGCGTGAATTTTTCATGAGTGTTCTGAAGACCCTGGGGCTAGGGAACCTCGTACGTATATCCTCATAGTGCCTGCCGGCACTAGAACTGTCTCGACGGTGTAAAAATTGTCTCTGTTTTTATGACAATTTTCACCCCCGAGGGAGGGGCGCGAGTAGGCAGAGATAGGAAATGTTTACGCGTGTACGAATGTAAGTAGTGACTTTTATGTATCTACTATGTATAGTTATATGAATGGTCGTTGAACTCCAGTTTTGTTGGAAATATGTCTAGGGGTTGATAACAGTGTAAGGTTGGATAGGAAATATT
This sequence comes from Argyresthia goedartella, assembly GCA_949825045.1. Classification (NCBI taxonomy): domain Eukaryota; kingdom Metazoa; phylum Arthropoda; class Insecta; order Lepidoptera; family Argyresthiidae; genus Argyresthia; species Argyresthia goedartella. The sequence goes on from OX463810.1 coordinate 24,452,876, forward strand.
GGCAGCGGATGTGTGTGCGACGGCCACGAGTCACGACGGTAGGTTAGTTATTGTATCCAAATATGCCTTTATATTAATTGTTTTTAGCAGCCCAATAATTTCCATAAGCAAAAAACATCACGGTTTCAGATATAATTATGCAAAAGGTGATTTGATTAACGAAAAGAAGACTATTTTTATTGGAAAAATGGCGAATCCTGTTTTGAATCTGGAATTCACAACCGCAACGCGATACGCCATCCAACTCAATTCCTCGCAGATGGTTGAACGCAAAACATACACTTTTATAATTACCCCCGTGACGGAGTTACAGGGCAGTTGCTTTGTAAGTACTTTTATTAATTCTGTCATCTACAGATTTTATTGCAGTCGCATAATCCGCATTATTTTAAAGTCCTGTTGTAAGCACTAACTTCATTAATTATTTTCAGGTAATCGGAAGTAGCTTTTATTTTGCAAATTGTTATATGCTGAAATATCGTATTCCCTGTTATAGTGAAAATGAAGGACCTGTTGGTGCATTATTTAACTGTTTTGAATAGTTTCATATTTGATTTAATATAGCGCTATAATGTTAGGTATAACAAATTAAGTTGTTCTGAATGACCTGTATTATACATAGTCAGGTCATAAGTTCTGTCACATGTGCAATATGAAATAATTTAGACATGTTTATTATTTATGTAAACATTTATATAGCAAAATGAACTTAATAAAACATAGATTCTTATGGTAATAAAGTTTATTCAAAATGACCCCCGCGATTTTGAATACAGGCCTTTATTCTGCGCGGCCAGTCGTCTATCGCAGCACGAACGAGGTCCATGTCAATATCGGCGGCTGCCTTAATCAAGGATGGCTTGAGTGACTCCAAATCAGGATGAGGCTTTGAGCAGGCCTTTTCCTCCAAGTGTTGCCATATCTTGTAATCTAACGGACTCAAATCTGGACTGGAGGAGGACCAGTCTTCGTGCCGGATGAAGTCGATTTCACGCGCCGCCAGCCAGTCTTGTGTGCTTTTCGCTCTATGAGCTGGCGCAGAATCTTGTTGGAATACCCAGTGCCTGTTATTAAACATGGTATGAGAAACAGGTTCCACAAGGTTCTTGAGGACTGTATTTTGATACACAACTGCATTAGTTTTTACGCCTTTCTCACAAAAATGTACCTCAGTTAAGCCCCAATAAGAGACTCCCAACCAAACCATGAGCGAGGATGGAAAATGACCTCGTTGGACAAGCGGAATACGGTTGCTCGCTTCTTTACTGCTGTGTGCGTACACCTTATCATTTTGTTTGTTGTAGCTCTCTTCCACGGTGAAAATTTTTTCATCCGAAAAAAGAATTTCCCGATGCTTTTTTCCCGCGTACCGCTTCAACAAAGCGCGGCATCTCGTCAGTCTCAGGTCCATTAAACGAGCGTCCAAACGATGTCCTGTTTTTCTTCGATATGCCCTAAGCCCTAAGTCTTCATTTAACACCCTTTTCACCGTGGTCCTGCTTAACCCCATCTGAAGGGCCAACAGTTTCTGCTTACGTATGGGATTTCTTTGAATTCGCGCCTTCACAGCTTTTATCACTGCTGGAGTCCTAACAGAGCGAGGGCGACCACTTCTTGACCTGTCATCTACACTAGAGTCTTCATTGTATCGGTTTATGGTACGATAAACGAATCTTTTGGTTATATTCAAATTTTTCAGTAAGTCGAAAATCTGAATTGGCGCGTAACCGCAACGATGCAACGCAATAACTGCGACACGGTCTTCTTTAAGTGTCCACTCCATATTTAAAAATGAGGAAAATTCTAAAAAGTACACATTTTTATTTTGATGAAAAATTCGAAATTCGAATTCAATAAACTTGTTTGTGGCCAGCGTTCTAAATTCAAAAGTTTTTATTGTGTGACAGAACTTATGACCTGACTGTGTATTTTGAGAATAAAGGTTTGTTGAGCTCGCAAATTAAAGATCCTCAAGTACTTATTTGGGTTCAATGAAGCCACCTCCAAGGCCGCGATCTCGAGTTCAGTCATTCGCAGACTCTTTCTAGACGCTTCTGGGGTTCCATAAACTGTTATTAGTTTAGCGAGGCTTTCTCCGAAAACAAAGAAAATAAATAAAAAATCTATCTTCTGCACTTTGGTTCCACACCGCCATAAAAAGGGCGGTCATAAATACCTTCCTTAGTATATCATAGGTTTTAAGGAATCAATTTAAAATGCTGTAAGATAAGCACCGAGAGATCCATGGATAAGGATTTTTTATATGTTAAAAACTTAATATCTGTGGTTTTCGGATTTATTCATTTACTCGTGCATAAAATCTTGCTTCTTGCCAAATTTCATTATCCTAGGTCAGCGGTAACTTATATATGTAAGTAAGGTTTGATTATGATATGATAAAGGCCCGTAACTTTTGATAGCGTTAACCTAAGGATTTGTTTTTTTCACAGTTCTTGGGGACCACAGACCTGAGTAATTGATATTAATTTGAACTCAGGAGTTTCTGATAAAAACGGGAGTTTCAAAGTTCGTGCTACGCGACCGACTCTTAGTAATTGAAACCGTATAGCACCTACATCTGCAAACCTCTTTCTTGTACAGGCTTAAATAGACAGTTCATCTTTAATTTAAGATTATGACTTCGTCTTCGTCATCGTTGAACCGATTGGGTGCGCGAAATATTTTTGAAAATGGATAAATTTGACGAATTTCATCATATTACGGAAGATTTATGTAATGAATGACTTAAACAAACATTTGTTACAGTAAGTCTTGAAATCTTCCGCAAAAATACTTATCCTGATACAGCCACATAATTCAGTCTAATATGAAAAAATATTGCACACAGTAAAGTGGAGGGGGTAAAATGACAAAACGAAGAAAAATAAAACACCATAATAAGTCATGTAGGGTATTGTTCAAAAATCTCTTTATATACTTTTTTTTTGGTTTTGATATTATTTTAACCAACCCCCTTTATTTCCGAAACTGCAGGGTCTAAAATTATGAAAAAAATGGTTGCCTGTAAAGTCGGTTTACGGACGATAATTTTACGTGGTAACGTCATAAGAAACGCTTAGGCCGATCGTGCCTCTCTATTGCCGTTCCGTATCCGTAGTTCCGCGCTCTCGCTTGCACCCTCGGGTCAGGCAGAACTTGCCAGTGGAACGTGACACTTCTCCGTGCGTGCAGCCGGCGTTCATCGGTTTAAAAGACGTTATCACATAAATACAGAATGCAAAAGTCAAAGATTACAGGAAAAACTACCCGGAATTGCAAAGCTTTTTTTATTAATCTGTAAACAACATACAAACTAATAAATGCACCTGGTTACGTACATGGATTATGAAAGTAGCCGCACCAATAACTTTGTTAACAACATTTTGCTATGTAAAATCCAAACTATTCACTCACACCATCCCTACCATTGTACGGTGGCAAGGAACCCTTCTTGGGCGAGACCGACTCGCACTTGACTGGGTTTATTTATGGTAAACGTACGAAGTTCCCTCCCAACAAGTTCGGATAATGATCGGAGTCTCGTCACTAAACGTACGCACATGTACGACTCTCGCGAGCACTCTACGTGCGCCCATAGTATTAGAACATTGGTTTGTTCGTACGTATTTGACTATTTCTGCATTAATTAAATTAACACGAAAACGTGCCTAAAGTTAGCGGGCCCTAAACCTATGTTTAGCTGGCTAACCCTATTTCGCGGGACAATTTTTCTCCGATATCTATATTTTTTAACTTAAATATGTGCTTAAGAGGGTTGAAGGAAAGAGAGAAAATTAAAGTAAAAAATATTTTGATTTTACTTTTACTTGAAAGATACAAGCCATCATTTAAATGATTTAAATGATGGCTTGTATCTTTAAATATACCATGACTGCTGATAACAACCATCATAAATAAAGATAACTCTACTTTTACGCATTGTAAAAGTTACCCAGTCGTTAAATTTTGATTTACCGCTGTTGTCACTGATTCTATTTAATTTAAAAAAAATATTGAATTATTTTTGACTAAAGTAAAATATTTCTGAATAAATTGTGTTCGGGTTCTGTTCATTAAAATCCGGTTCTGGTAAATTTATATCTAAGTTTTTCGCTTACTGTTCTAGTATATAAGATGTAATAGGTCTCTAAAATTATGGATCAGTCTCATCCTTTCTAGCGAATGAAACTGTTACACTGTGATCAGATATGGTAAGCAGTTAATTAATTTTTTACTTATGAATACACAATCACACAAAACGATATCTAAGCAAATTAGGCTAGTAAGTATAATTCTAGTAGGCTCTAAAAATACATGATATAAATTTAATTATTTTAACCCTTTACTGCATACTAACCCATACATGGTTTCATAGGTTTTGAACTTTATTACCAAGCAATAAGGTTGAAAATCGCGATCCATTTCAGGCCAGGCCATGCATTAAGGGGATAAATAAAGTTATTTATCGTTGCATCATTGTTGTATCCACAAGCAAATCTACATTAGGATCGCCACAAATAAGTAACTTTTTTCTGTTATTACTTAGTTTAGGGAGGGCTTCCTCTATAACTGTCTCAAATATATCGAAATTGACATGGCCCTTTTCATCCCTTGGAGGTCTGACGACACAAACAATAATATGACTATGTAACTTAGGTCTATATAGCTCTATTTGACTTTCTACAGTCAAAGTCAAAGCAAAGTTCTTTATTATTGTAGATATTTACATATACTTAGCAAACATAATTTTTTGCCTCTTCTCTACATTGGACCACTGTTGGAGAAGGAGGACGCAGAAACTGCCACAGGTTGACTTTTAGATATCTATTTAAAAATTGGTTGTGTTAACTAATACAAATAATACAATACTAATTATTATGATTAATAAGCAGGATAAATAATTACAAAATTAATAACAGCAAGGACTTTGTCGAGCTAGATTAACCCCTTACGTTATTTAAGTCCCGTCATTTAAGTAATCTTTAACATTGTATTATCCCTTTTTCGACAAAGTCGCTTTATCTTGCTTTTTACATTGTTCAAATCGAAATTTAAAATCTCCAGAGGTAACTTATTATATTAGGGAATGCACAGACCCTTGAAAGAATTGCGAACCTTCGCGAGTCTTAACCGGGGCGCAAATAGTCTGTGATTATTTCTTAGGTAAACATTATAGCTATGGCTAAGTTTAGAATATGTTGTAAGGTTCTTGCGTTTAAACATTATATTTTCTAAAATAAATTGACAAGCTACAGTTCGTGTGTCAATTTCTCTAAAATGATCTCTTATGGAGTCTGTTCGATTTAAAATATAAATTGCTGAAATAGCTCTTTTCTGTAAAGTAAAAATAGTTTGAATATCCGCTGCTTTCCCCCACAACAAGATACCATAGGACATGGCACTATGAAAGTACCTAAAATACACTAGCCTAGATGTAGCCAAATCTGTGTTTTGTCTGATTTTGCTAACAGCGTAAACCGCAGAACTTAATTTACTTGCGTATTTATCTATGTGGGGTCCCCATTGCAATTTGCTAACAATAGTTATTCCAAGAAACTTCGTATCATTTACTACTTCTAACGTGTTGCTGTCTAACACTTACCTGGTCTCAACTTGCCTGACATTTGGAAGTGAGAATTTGATACACTTGGTTTTTAATAAATTATTAACCGTGAAACCAATTCAAGATTAAGACAAAATCTTCTTTTTGTCTTTCAAATTTGAAGACCATTGAAGTATCATTAGCAAACAACACTATGTCATTCAATTTCTCCACCATGAAAGGCAGATCGTTAATATATAAAGTTAAAGATAAAGATAAATTTATTGGTGTTTTCTTAATACTAAATACAATTTTTATGTAGCCCTGGGCTATGCGCTAGTATTAACTGTGTTGCATAGCCCAGTGTCTTCCTCTGGAGTCTTTTAATATTGTACATAATATGTTTGCTTAAATTTAAGTTAAGAAACAGTAGTAAATAAACTAAATTTTATCTAGAGTTAAGCAAAAATAACATTTTGGAAGTAACCTATAAAAATATACATTAAACAAAAATAAAAAACCAGATGGTACTTAGAAAAATAATTTTGATGTTGAATAAAGGAATTAAATGTAATTAATAAAGTAAACAGAACACTAACTGCACCTAGAACACACACGATTTTGGCAGGTAATTATTATTTATCAATCATTTTCCAATTCGTCGCTTGTAAAGGCAATTAACCAGTCTGTGATTTTGTGTCTGAGCAAATTTGAATTATGATTGTATATACCGAGAATTTTATTGACTTTATTGTAAATTTGAGGTTCCTTCCTTCTCGATAAATCGAAGATGTGGTAATGTAATATACCAGGAATAAGAAAGGGCCTTTTATGGAATCTTGTGCAACGTCAATTTTTACACCCGATCCACCAGATTTAATGCCGTTGACTTCTGCCTTTTGAATTATATTGCTTAGGTATGATCTTAGTAGTTCCGACGCTTTATTTCTAACATCAACACAATCAAATGCTTTTGATTGATTGGCGCCTGCCTCTGCAAGGCCTAGGCTTTAGGAGCAATGCCCGAGTTTCATATAAAACAACTCTCGAGCAGTTTAATAAATCATTCTTAATTATTTGTCCAGTTTCATTGCTATTTGAATTTGTTACTATAGAGAAAAAATAAAATTTGTAAAAATATTTTTTATTATTTAATCCTAATCCCGTTTGCTCTATTTATGGGGCTATAAGGTATATATATATAAGGTACATATACCAACAAATGACATGATTTATATAAAAATTCTGGAACTTCAAATCGTTCAAAATTATATGACCACAACTGTATGTACCATTTTGTTCGATGACTTTCTGCCTTCATGTAGGTAGTGACAAGATCCCGTTGCTATACAAATTCTGGGACTTCTGATAAACAAAAACGCGACAAGTAGTTTTGGCAGTCCTCTGCCTAATGAATTCTGAAGAGACCGAAACAGGAGGACATCTGAAACCTCTGTAATTTTTTGCTGAGTGGCTAAAGCTGTGTGTGTTCTAGCGTTATCGTGATGAAAGACGCTTTCTCTCAACTTCTTGCTTTAATCTCATTAGTTGTTGGCCATAGAGATCCGATTCGTTGGTTCTGCCTGTTGGTATAATCTCATAATGCGCAATGTCCTTCTAATAACACCATACAGGCAGCATCACCTTATTGCGAGTTAACCCGGGTTTTGCCACAGTCTGCGAAGTCTGACCGACCTTTGACCATGATCTTTTTCATACATTCTTAGTGGAACGTGATCCACTTTTCATCACCAGTTATCAATCTGTTCAAAAACGGTTCGGTTTCATTACGCCTCAATAAAGAATCTCAAATGAGTACACGGTTTATTAGGTTTCTTTCAGTTAGCTCGTGTGGCACCCAAATACCGAGCGTTTTATGTGCTGTGTGTGCAAAAAAACCAGCGCGCCATTTTCCATAAATATTTCTTGACGTTTTCGTTGTATGGTTAATTATTATCAAAAGCCTGTATTTTCCGGAGAGGAGAACAATCGGGACATCCGGACAGAAATCCGGACATACGAAAGCTCGGTCGGTCATTAAAGTTAGCCCTAAGTCGTATTTATTTTTGCAGTACTTCGGGCTTTAACCGAGGAACGTGGTTTAATGCTAGGTATAACAATTTAAACCTAGCATTAACTGCTCTTCTAGCTAAAGCCGTACCATATCTACAAAATAGGTACGAAAATAACTTATTTTTGGAAAACTGAGGAAGAACTTTGTAAACCCGCCACGCGATTTTCTTTCAAAGAAAAACAAATTCAAGTAATAAGGAGTTTCGGTTGGCTTTCCAAAGTTTTCCAAAAAAGAATTTTTCGTGAATTGCGATCGATCAGTCTCGCGGGTCGCTCAGTGCAAAGACCTCTCCCGTCGAGAGCAATGTCGCCAGGTTATCGAATCAGGTCGCAGACCTCTTCGTGCCTTTCTAGATCGCAGTAGCCATTCATATTTGGGCTACTGATAAGGACATAAGGTCATATTAAACGGTTTTGTGTATTTATGGCCCGTTCTTTGAGGTGCAATGAACTAAGTTTTTTAAAAGGTGTGGCACAGTTTTAAGCTCGTTTTAACATGAAACCCTTAACTAAAAATTGGCGTTGCGTTGTTTCGTGTGGAATTTCTTTGTCACAATAATCAATAGGTTTTAACCTACATAAACATTTGAACCATACTAACCTATTTGAAAACAAACTAGTAAGAAAACTGGTAAAGATTCTGACAGGACAGTTCATAATAATAAACAGTCAAGTGCGAGTCGGACTCGCGCACCAAGGGTTCCGTACCCACTTATAGAGACTTTTTTTATGGCTGTCATAAATATGGAAAAAGTTCGTCCATCACGGGAATTCTTGGAAATTGTTTCTACTTTTTAATTGCGTAACCCCAGAGAAACAAACACCCAAATTACGAAAAAAAAACAACTTAACCAGAAATAACAACTATCAATTCTGTAAACTGATAATATTTAGGAAACAAAAACCAAATAGTATTAGAATCTCATAATAACCAGATTCAGGCAAACCTTTAGAAAAGCTGCAAATCGAGCGCATTTTTTTTTTAGATCAAACTACAAATTTACAGTTTTCGGATTTTATCCTTTATTTGTGCTATAACCTTGCTTTTTGCCAAATTTCATGATTTTAGGTCAACGGGATGTACCCTATAGGTTCCTGTAGGTTTTGATTCCCTTGCGAGTTTGATACTCGGAAGGGAATAAAATTCAGCATAAGTGTGACATAATCCCGCGGATTATTTTTTGATCGCCTTGATTTTTCCCTACTTCAAGAGAGATACGTGAGTAATTGATATTAGTTTCAACTGAATACATCCACGCGTTCCTGAGACAAAGGGTCTGACAGAAATTTACAGTTTTCGGATTAAACCAGAACCAGAAGTACCCTTTAGGTTTTGATTCCCTTGCGATTATTAAGCAAATTTAGCAAGTTCAGCAAATTTGGGGCACAAACGGCCGTATTTTTTGATTGCGTGGATTTTTTGATTGAAGTTTGAATTATTCAGAGCTCCACGGATCCACATATGTGAGTAATTGATACCAATTTCAATTTGATACCTGCATGCATTTCTGAGAAAAGGTTGTGACAGACGGACCGACGGACAACAAAGTGATACGGTGAACAAGTACGGAACCCTAAAAATACCGATAGTAGTACATATACGATTAGAAATAGTTTTTTACGATACCTTCGTGGCATTACGAAGGTAAGTAATTGATGGATTAAACCACATTGAAACATTAGCAAGTATGCATGTCTTTTCCTTCAGGTCATTCCCTTATTCTCGGCAGGGCAATGTCGATATGTTCTCGAGTTCAAATCACCAACCTTCGGGCGAGCGCTAGCTCTGTCTAGGTTGCTCCTTGAACTCGACTATTAGACGAGACGACTGATATAGCATAGATATACCGTAGTAGGTACGTGTTGTGATAAATGTCTGCTACTAGGTTGAAATAATGGACTGCAGAGTGAGGTCAAAAGCCATTAGCAGCTGTGAACATGGGACAAGGGAGGTCGAACGGTCGGACTCAAAACTCTGAGGTAGATGACAAACTAAGGCAAGCTTGTTAAAAGGTTCAACTTCATTTCAATGTTCAACATATCAATGACGAATCAGTTTGCAAAACTATTCTTTATCGAGCGTGTAAACCGACTTATATATTTTTATTAGAATCACTCTACTGGAAAATAGTGATTATAAAATATGCGCTAAGTATACGGTTATTTTAAAAGCAAGCAAGTTTTTCGTGACGTGTCTGGGCCACACCTTGACTCCGTTCCATTATTTCTATAGAACGTGTCAGCTGTAAAGCCTAATAGAAAAGACTGAAAGCGTGGCCCCATGGCCCGGTTTCTCACAAGAGGTCAGCACAACAGATGAGGGTCGGGACGTGGGAAGAACCTCACTTACTAATGCATGAGATACTGAAAAATATGGAAGAGGTCCAAGTAGATATAATATCACGGGGGCAACTTTTTTCTCTCCGCAATAATGATAAATTCTATATGATGAGAACACATTACAGGGGATCGTCTCGCCGCTTTGTTTGTTTTATCTAATGTGAGGTACCTACCTACATGGGTGGTAGATATTGGTAGTGAAGGTATATTTGAATAATGTATAAAGTAACGAATGATTTGTTTCTACTCGATGACTTGTATGGTGTGGCACAGCGGTTCCGTTAGCCTGCGTGCTACATGCAATGCTAAGTTAGTTTACACGGTGGAAAAATAAAATAAAAGACTTGTTTGGCATAGGCGATACCTCGTCCGTGCAAAGGTCCCCGTTACTCCAGGCGGAAAGACCCGCAGTGTGAGAGGGACGGAATCGGGAAAAAATTAAAAAACGTAGCGCTAAACCACAGAATAATTGTTTAAAAATAAACTATGCTATTTTGTTAAAAAGTTTTTTGAGGAGATTTTGCGAATACATAATATCTACATTTTGAACGCAGTTCCACAATGAAATTAGTTAGGATTTCAGAATTACAGGAAAAAATAATATAATTTAGAGGTGTTTTCGTAATTTAATTCTATCGAGAAAATTTCATCCAATCGCGTTTTTGTTTTGGTGAAAATCTTAATCAAATACTCAATAAACGTTTACCTAAAAATCTAATCTGTAGATGACTTCATGGTGGAGTAAATGGATTCGAAAAAAACCCCATTTTATTTTCGTAGCACCTTAAAAGCTTAGGGTAAAAGGTTAAAATAATTTTCTATTGGCTCTACACTAGTACATTTCCAAAGTTCAACTTATTATAGCCTTTACTGTGTTCACAGTTTATGAAAGGAACGTAATATTCACTTGCGAAAGTTAATAATAACAAGATGCTTAGGGAATTATCCCGCTAATAGGATTAAAAAAAATGGAATTGTTACCACCATAGCACATAAACATTTATATACATACATATGCAAATATGTACATCTATTCTACCTTGGTGATCCACGAAATTGTGTAGCTTGATGTGGGGCTACACCAGGATATACTTCATGGGCACCAGAAGCAGCAAACCCCAAGTAGCACAAAGCTGCATTATATAATTCCACACAAGGTCCACATCGGTTGTTTAAGCACTTTTAACGACTTATTAGTGTGCACTCGGACTACAATAGCTGCATAGGAAATATCGAGACCTAATATAATGCAATATTCGGTACTGCGATTCTATTAAGCGCTACACAGACGCCACAGATTCACTGTTATTCAGCGTTTAGTAGCGTTGTACTCTATCAGCTATAAAAGCGCATTTTGTGGACACAAATAGTGCGGTTTTCTGAATAATGGTTCACAGGTGTAACTTTACATACGAGAACATACGAACCTCTATTACGCAAACAGACACGATGCGAAGTATATTAACAAAGATATAATGCTCTATGCTGCTTAAACGTGGACTTTTACATCATTACTCACTGATAGAGTATACTCGTATATCAGCATTAATATAGGCCAATATTGTACCAAGTGTGACCTTTTATGCAGTTACACAGCAGCGCACTGCTTTAATTCTGTACATCGTGCCCGTCAATTCAGACCTGGGCTGAATAATGGAATTGAAGTCGGCATTAAGACTGCTGGTTGAGTTACAATTTACCACTATAAGCCATGCGTGGAGAATTATATAGCATTTAGCTTTAAATTTAAGTTAACACTGACCACTGGTTTATCCGCCATTTTTAAGTACGTAACGCGTATTATTGTAAACATTTAGCCTTTATCCATTTAGTTTATATTAGAAAATATCGGTTTGAACTGAACTATATCAAAAATAAATGAAAATGAAAACAGCGCTCACAATAAAAAGTAATATTTAAAAAAATACTTGCAAAGAGCCTATTTTATTTTGAACTTTTTTCACGTATTTTCGGAGAGCGCGTGAACATTTTGACCTAAATATTTATGGTATTTCACAATAAAGTTACATCCCCGATACAATTTAACACATAATTGAAATAACTCAAGGTTTTACTTAACATTAACTTTATTATTTATCCACAAAATGGCAATTAAAACATCTTCATTTACACGCACAATATTACTTATCGCACTTCAACACTCTTGTACAGAGTAAAAATTTAAAATGCGTTTCTGCACACCACAATTTCACTGATAATTTACTTTTAGCTTCGATACAGCATTTATGATATCCACACTTATTCCAATTTTGCGAATGAGTATGAGAATGGCTGCATATTAACTATAATGAGTATTACGTGCCTTGTTATTCAGGCAATGTTCAGCACTTGGAGTAGCTGTTGCCTTTATTAATGCTAATACAATGCTATTATAATTCAGTTGTACAGCAATGTGCCACGTAATTTGTGCCCAAATTATATGCGCATATAATGCGCATAATGATATACAGCAATTTTTAGCAGCTAATTTGTCCAAGGTGTACTGTAAAAATGCTGTTACACAGAACGTTTGTGCTACTTGGGACGTCACGAACTTAAATAATTTAATCTGCCCTCCCCGAATTCAAACCTGGGACCTCTGGCTTGTATTGTATTATTGTGAGAGAAAAGTCGAACATTTCAGTTCGACTTATCTCTCACAATTTTGCCTGCCCTGGTCTTCGATGACGGACATCTTAGCGAGAGTTTATGGTTACAAAACCATGATCAGATTCTTTCTATTCGACGCCGATTCACGGAAGATGCTCTCCATCTTCGTAAGTGCTCAATTCAGGAAGCGCGCGCCCGCTTCCTTCCACTTCCGACGTCGTCGACGCCCGCCCGCATCCACGGAACATCTACTACAACAATATCACTATAGGTACTTCCCGGGATAGATTCTACGTTTTTGTACAAAAGTATTGAATGATATTTTTGCATGCATACGTTAATTGTTTGATAAAGTATCCTAAGAATTGTTTGTGCCACAGCAGGGGCTGGATTCGTCAGTAAGTATAAAATAAGAAAGTGGATAACTAAGTATGAAATCATTTATCAATTTGAGCATATTCACAGTTAATATTTTGAGAAATAAGCGCCACCCGCAAAAAGTAAAAACACACACTTCTGTGCGAATATTCCGTGTTGTGCTACGATCGTTACTTCGCTTCGTATTTCGAACGAACGATGCATGTAACATGTAATGGAACAAGCTACAGAAGTCATGCTTATTATCCTTGTCGCAAACACTCAATCTTGAAGGGTTCACGACAGGCATCGAAAAAGTGCCAAGGATTTCATTACGAATTTCACTTCAACAACTTTAGGGTTATATGATCGGTGCCTGTCCCATTCCAGGGGACAAAGAAAATTTAAATATTGCTCGTACAAGACAATTTATGCGACTTTATACTTGATCTTGAATAGAGCTAAGTAGCAATAAGACACCACATATTCGATACCGCTCTCAGGACTCAGAATATTGCATTATTGTAGGATCGACTCGGAAAGACATCGTTCGGCAGCAGAATAGAGAGCTGCCAGATCCACAGGTGAGCGGTGATCGATCTGGGTTCGTAGTGAATTTGACTGATTCGTGATGATGAAAGACACGTAGTGCTGCCAGTAATAAAAAGTTGCCGAAAAAGTGGTAACTGTAAACTAAAATTACGCTTGGTTTATGAGTCAATAGTGATTTTTTCGAGAGTTTTTAGTAATTGCAGATTTCCACAAAATTTGTGTCGTGTGTGGATGTCGGCTATTTCAGCGGGGAAGAATTCAGTCAAACGGGTCATATCCAAAAAATACTATCAGGGCCACTTACTTAACTTTTCTCCATTATTCGGAGAAAAAAATATTGCATTGCAAGAGTTGAACTTGTTTGATGAATTCCAGGCGCGGGTTGAAAAGTTGGAACACGACGCGGACGCTAGATACCAATGGGCGCGCATGAACAATGTCGCGATAAAAGAGATACCTGAATCTAAGAACCAGAATCTGTTCAAAGCGAAAGCGGCGAAGCCAAAATTAACCGCAAAGTTGAAAGATGTGAGATTAATTTCATATCGCGGATACCGTCACACGTTGCCAACAAGCCAAAGCCGATCGTGATATGTTTTAATAACAGATATTTGAAGGAAGATGCTGTAGTTGGCACGAAGCACTATAATAAATAAAATGTATCTCCATTGACATCTGCGGAGCTCGGTTTATCAGGAAAGCTCTACGTCCTTGTTCATGATCACCTAACATCACGTAATAAAGAACTACTTAACAAGGCCAGGGTAGAAGGACAAAGATATATACAGCACGCAAAGATATATGTCAAAAAAGATGTATCTTCTTTTCTGACATATATCTTCACGTGCTTCACCCACGTGTATGAAATCTCACATGATCCAAATCAAGAACGAAAAGGACTTGTCAAAAATAATTTGACATCGTGTTTTTTGTACGCTTATTGCTATTGCTTTATTCTTTCACTCCCATTTGTTACGATGATTTGTGTCGGCTATCTACTCCAATGTTTAAGAACCACTGTTTCACACATAAACACTGTGTCATGCTCGGGTACGGTGATTCTCAACTTTTTTGCATATCACACTCATGTGTTAGGGTCTATTGAAATCCTTATTATTTCTCATATACAGTGCAAACTTCACGCTTTCGTCGAGAACGAGTGCTCGGACGAGCTACTTGCTTCTGTTTAGCATTTTTTTGCTTACTTAGATTCGTCATATGTTTATCTGCCTGCAGTATTGCAAGCGAATGCTCGTGCGCACAAAATTGATTTATCTCTCACAATTAGTTATTAATTTAATGATATGTAGTGTTTCTGTTAACAATGGCTTAATTTATATTATCAAAATGTCTGCGGGGTCTGCGAACAAAAACTAGTGAATTCTATAGGAACGTTTGTTTAAATAATTTTGATATTTTTTGATTACGGAATCATGGTGGTTAGACGGCATCTTAGATAGCGAGTTATTCGGTAATAGGTACTTACTTGGTTTTGAGGCGTTATCGCGATTATTCTAAGACTGGGCAAAGATTGGGTGGTGGAGTGATGTAGGCGGTAAGACGTGACCTTTCTGTGGTTGAAAGACCAGAGTGGCAGATTTCAGCTGAGGATATCTGGGTGAGTATTTCTTTACGTTGGGTAAGCCATCAGTAACATACAAAATTCATATATTCACTGTTTACCTATGTAAACAACAAGGTACAATACCCAATTACAACATTTTACAAGTAAATTAAGTGAGATAATGCTTACGCACTCTTTAGATAAGTTCATAATTTTAGGCGATTTTACTTTTAGCTACGGTGTTTCATGGGCGAGAGGCCATGAAATCCTGTATCCGGTAGATATCTCAGGCAAATTGTTATTAAATTTCTTTGATGAAATAAATACGTGCAACCTTTGTCAATATAATGGTGAAGTCAACTGTAATCAGCCTATTCTTCAGCTCTAACGACCTTTTATCAGTAAGTCGTGTCCCTTCGCTCTCGTCTCTGAAAATATCCACAGTAAATATATGATTATAGAAGCGCCCTTTTTAGAAATACACAAAATTGAAGAATCCATGACGGAAACCAAGTTCCGATTCAATAGAGGTGACTATTCTACTATTACATCTGCATTAGATCAAATTCATTGTTACGATTTTCTGTCAACACGTTTGGATAAAACTAATATCCACACTGTTGAACACAACATTACTGCTGCCTGCATATGTAGGTGCTGCTGTTAAAATCCGACGTTCCGATGTACTTAAGAGTTGTTGAATTCGTTAGATCTCTCTAAATCTGGTGGTCCGGGTCTTATACCGCCTTTGTTCATTGATAAATGCGCTGAGAGTCTCGCTACACCACTCTGTAGTCTCGATAGATGATCGTTGACTGAAGGTAGGTTGATGATAGTTTGTCCTAACCAAAGTCTGATATATATATTTTTAGGGAACTTTTACGATTTTTGTACCAAAAACCCAAGTCATTACAAGGCCCTAATGCATTTTATAAAGAAATCCAACATGGACTGAAATATAGTGCGCCTGATTTACAAAATGGTCATTGCACTGTTTATAAAATACGGACAAAAAGCGGCAACCCTCACTAAAGCAAACAGTTGACAGTCAGTATATGAACGCCTGATCCTCAGAGACATGTTTGAGAACGCCAGAAGCTATCCAAGATACCACAAAATTCATGACTGACTACAGGGCAAAACGATAACCAAACGAATCAAAAACCACCGGATGTGTTTCTATACATATTCTGCGACGCCCACAACAGCACTTACTACACGCTCCATTCAAATACGAAGCAAGGAAGAAGAAAGTCGGCCGACATATATACACCTGAAAAGATTTCCGTAAGCATGACATCAAATACTACGGTGAAGAACACAGTTACTGGACAGAATCATCACACAACAGGGACGAAGTCAGGATGGTCTAGAGGCAAATATACCGTATCCCAGAAACAGACAGCGAAAGCGAAACTGGGAACTTACCGGATAACCCAAACGAACACGACTCAGGAAACTCAACTAATAACAATAACTGAAAATAGAAGGAAAATAAGAACTTGAAGAAAACAACAGCTGCTCTCCAAATCCCACATCCTCCCCATTCCACATATCCTATATTGGCTTCAGGCTGAAGAGTCAGTCGATTGAATTCACCATCCTTCCCCTCCTATAGAGCAGGTCATTCCGCCCCCCCTCAAAACTTGTGCCCTCTGGTATGCCGGCCGAAAGACCGGAACAGGTTTAGAACCCTGGCTGGAGAAGCACCATTCATTCATTCATTCAAAAACCCAAGTCATTCCAAGCAAAATTTTCCATAAATGTATGGGCTGGAGTAATTGGACGAACATTGACTGGGCCACTCATTTTACCTGATACTTTGAATGGAGATAATTATCTGGATTTTCTCCAAAACGACCCTGTATGAAGCCGAAGTACCCGTACTAAATACGGACAGGCCAATCATCTTTCAACAAGATGGATGTCCAGCACATTGGCCTTCAACTGTCAGGGAACATCTCAGCAACTGTTTTCCAGGCAGCTGGTTCTGCAGAGATGGGCCCATCCCTTGGCCCCCACGATCGGCGATCTGACTCCATTGGATTTTTATGTGTGGGGACGGGCAAAGGCGCTGGTATACACTACCGAAATAGCCACGAGGGAAGAATTACTTCAAATGATTCAAACAGCTTTTACAACCATGAAACAGGAAATGCAGTTGAAAATCACCACGATGGAAGTGAGAAATCGTTGTCGCTATTGTATACGCAATGGCGGAAGCCATTTTAAGCATGAACAATAAATTTTATTTGAGCATTAATTAGGTTTGTTTTAATTTCCTTGAAAATTTGAATATCAACCTTAACTGGTTCAGGCACTCTAACTTCAAAAATTGTAAAGATATCTAGATAAATGATACCTCTTAAGAAAGAACAATAACCCAGCATGTTTTTGAAAGTGTCTGAAAACCTGTAGTTTTTTTTAAAAGGCAATAATGTTTTATTTTTTTCCTTTTTTTTGTCTAAAGTTTAATTAATTTGGAAGTTATTTTTTTAGTTAAAACGGTACTTTAAAATGCTTTGATACTATCAAACATTAGGCTAATGAAGTACATTAAAAAAAATTGACATTTCCGCTAAAACTTTGCGTTATTAGCACTTAATTGGCAAATTTTGGGTTTTTGGTACAAAAATCGTAAAAGTTCCCTAAAAAAACAATATCAGACAAATATGTTAGGACAAATATGGCTCAAAATGTTCTAAATGGTCTAAATTAACACCCCCTTTAGGCTTTGCACTTAGCTTCCAAACACCCTGTATCACATGGTTCCTTTTTTAGGGTTCCGTACCCATCGGGTAAGAACGGAACCCTATTACTAAGACTTCGCTGTCCGTCCGTCTGTCACCAGGCTGTATCTCAAGAACCTAGCTAGCTAGAGAGTTGAAATTTTCACAGATTATGTATTTCTGTTGCCGCTATAACAACAAATACTAAAAAACAGGATAAAAGAAATATTTAAGGGGGCTCCCATACAACAATTCTTTCAATACCACATACAAACTTATGGATGCACCTGGTTACGTACATGGAGTGTGAAAGTAACCGCACCAATAACTTTGTAAACAAAATTTTGCTGTGTAAAATCCAAACTATTCACTCCACACCATCGCTTCCATTGAACGGTGGTACGGAACCCTTCGTGCGCGATTTAGACTCGCACTTGACCGGTTTTTTTCTTTTCGTCAATGTTCCTCGACCCCGTGGGCAGAATGACTATGACTTGCACTGAGTCCCGGATGACATAAGATACCAATTTTACATAAAGCCGGGTGGAAATCGCTTTACCATCCCTAGGATGGAAAGTTTATATTTTTTATTTTTTAAGATTGGCCATGGAGTCGATGATAATTGAGCTTCGTCATATAATTAAAAAAAATTAAATCAATAGATACGTTTTCAAACTTTTCTAATGCTGGCAGTTCAGAATCAGGGAAAAAAGCAATGAAAGTTTGTAATACAAAAAGCGGGAACACGAGATTAAATATAAATACCATGTCTTTTTTGGTTAAAAATGGTTTCGGAAAGTAATTCTAGTGAGATGAACATTGATTTAACTCCCGATGAGATAAAAGAACTGGGAAAAGCTGTTGTTACACGTTAAATGCCATATAGGTCACCGGTGACCTCACCCAGACTAAAAAACTATAAGAAAAAAACTTTTTCGGAAATTGGCGTTGAACCGCCGGTTGTTAACAATCTATTTCAGCAGTGCTCTAAGGAGAGATATCTTAAGGCATACAACCATTTCATGAACTGAGATCTGCTAAAAATTTTCAGAAAATGTGTTTTCCTCACAGTCGAAATGAAAATGATTTTTCATTACTCATACTCTGAAAGGGGGTCATTGTTCATCCAGGCACCGTGCTGAAAGTGGTACATGCCTGCTCTAAAGCAGAAAAGTATTAAAAAAAATATATATGAATCGCAGTTTATATTGAACAACGCAATGGTAGTAACCTATACAGCCATAAAACGGAAGTATATTTTTTAATGTTATGCTCAAAGTAAAAGACATCAACGGGGGCACCGAAATTACTTTTTTTATGAGTAGTATTTTTAAACTTGAGTTTGTTGTTTGTTTTTTAATAAAATAATTTTGATTTCAAGTGACTTTGTTTTTAATAAAATAATTTTGATTTTAACTGACTTGTGTTTACTTTCCTCGTATTCGTAATGAAAAGTAGAGTGTTTTACTCGGGTGATAGCACCCATTTCTGCCTCGAACTATTGGCGCTCTCACTTCGTTCGAGCGCCAAAACATCTCGTCAGGAATGGGTGCCTTTCAGCCCTCGGTTAACAATCTACTATTTCACACCTTTCATTCGGAAAAGTAAGTTTTGCTCCACGACGAGAGGGAGCAAAATGCTACTTTTCTGTTCAATCTACTTTTTTAATTTATTCATTGGCATGTAGCATTTATGCAATGTGCCAATAGAACACAGATCTTAATGAAATAATCGATTGTAATTAAATCGTAATCGATTAAAAACGAACACGTTTCAAGCTTCAACTTTAACAACGTTATATGAAAATTTATGAATTTTTCGTAATATTTAAAAAAAAACACATGTGTTTTACTGAAATCAAAAGTTATTGTCATATAATGAATATTAATATCCGATACCATTGTAATAATCGATTCGATAATTATTACACATTGGTAAAAGTAGCACAGGAATATTTTATCTGTGGTGACTTTTCCCTAAACCTTCACAATCCGCCATTATAAAAAAAAAGATTTCGTTGTTAGATTACTGTAAAAGTGTTGAAAGTATAATTCAAAGTATAGTTATTTCATTATTTTTAGAGCATTATATTTCAATTTTCCTCATAGTCGGTGTGAAAAATTGTATGTGTCACTCAGGAGCAAAATTATTTTCGTCTTGGGCATCAACGCTTGAAACCTTCGTTACGCTCCGGATTCTAACTTAGAATCCCTCGCTGCGCTCAGGATTCTATCGTAGAAGCCTTCGCTTCACTCTGGGTTCAATGTACCGCCCTCGCCGTAAATACATCATTTTGCTCCCTTGTGACACAAATAACTATTGTTTTTCTTTCATAGCAATAGCAATAACCTCGTCCAATGTAAGAAAAAAACGAAAAGAAAAGACACTTTTATTCACAGCTGATGGAGGCGCATACAGTCAACAAGCTCAACCGCATACCAAAACTGTTAACGCGATTCGCCTCAGCAGCTGCAAAATGGCAGCTGACTCAGCATAATGCTCAGGTGAAAACGCCTTAGCGCTGGTTTTCAGTCAGTGCCAGGGGTGACCCACAAGACAAGCGTCGCCAGGCGTGGTACCATGGTGTGTAGATACATTAATAAAATACTGTATGGGGTTAATCTGGCTCAACACAGACCTTGCTGTTAATAGTTTTGTAATTATTTATTCCTACTTATTAATTATGATATTATAAAATTTGTATTAGTTAAGCACAAGCAATTTTTAAAAGAGATCTAAAAATCAATCTGTGGGAGTTTCTACGCCCTTCTTCTCCCACAGTAATCCAATGTAGAGAAGTGGCAAAAAATGACGATTGCTAAGTATATGTAAATATCTAAAGTAATAAAGACATTTGGAATTTGGAATATTCACATGATATAATACTTGTATACATGCTGTCAATACAATAAATATATTAAAGTACGTATCAATGATATTGGTCAGTATTGTAATAAAAAATTATCAATTTTTAAAACGAAAAACTAAAACTAAAACATAAAACCTAAGCACATCCCACCACAGACATATAAAAACAAAATACTAATTCAATATGCAAAATGGCACAGCAGAGTGGAACATAAACAAGATACCAAAGAGGACGACGAAAGAAAACGTCGCCAAAAAGAAAATTTAGAAAATGCGATGCGACCAGTCCAGTCGAAAGGTCATAAGGTACCAGAAGGATTATCAGGCATATGGTAGTATCTGCTTATTGAGCAGGTATACCCTTAGCCTTATGTCAATGACTTATCTTACTCATGTGCTGTGGGAAGTTCAGGTATCGTCTCGATATGTCTATCGACGTTGAGTAACATATCAAAGTGCTCAGCCCATCGCTTATGGACATCCTCTTAGCTTATGAGTAGCTGGTTATCAAGTGACTTCAGGGGTATACCATCCCAATGGGTTGCTCCAATGAGTTTTTGAACCTGACCATAAAATTCGCAGAGCTGGTTAGTATAATAGAGCCACTGTATTTTAAGAGGCTTTTCTTGCCATCAAGTCCCTTTAATAGTAGTTTATGTGACTGCTGCATAATGGGGCATTAAAACTCGAGAGTGGGTTTATATACTATATATATATAAATAATATCACTCGAAAGTTTTGATGCCTAATTATGTACAGTTACATACACTAGTTTATCTACACACATATCACAAGCTCTCTTTGATGTGTTCAGGAACCGCATGTTTGACCGGCATTGTGGCTCTGCAATTGTTTATCTTGTTCTGTAGTACCAACTTCTCGCAGGCGGGCGTCGGCGTTCGAAATTTGAATGTCAGTACTGTAAGGTAGGTTGTATATTGTATACGGGCCTCTTTAGAGTGGGTGTCACTTTGACACTGTTACTTATTTTGTAATTTTAAAAAGAAAGAGGTTTGGACGTGAGAAGTCAATGTGATACACTTCAACGTAGGCTTCGGCCAGTGACTGAGCTAAATTATAGTGAGGATTAGAGTAATGGCTATCGAGCCAGTTGTCGATCCCTTTTATACAAAGTGTAAATAAACTATTCATGAAACCAAATAAAAACAACCACAAACGCAAACCAACGTCTTTATCTGGGAGGTAAGGTGCTGAGGTCCTGAGAGGTGCTCAGGAGTACGAAATCGGTGCTAGGAGCACTACATTGGCGGAGGCGCCAAACGGGCTGGAGAAATAGGAAGACTGCTTCAGAAGGAAGGACGTCATAAAAAGTGGCGTAATAGAAGAGGATAGTGATCGTCGATCCAGACCTTGCTGAATCGAGGAAGGATCGAATGTGCATTGGGAAGTATATTTCTGTGCTTAAGTTTTTTATTTAGGAATTACCTCGACCTGCCAAGCGAGTGAAGAATCAAATAGAAAAATGTTGTGGGAAGATTATTTCATGATGGAGGAGTTGTCAACTTGTTTTTCGGGGAGTTCTCAGGAGTCCTTTGAAGACTTTCTAGAAGACTTCAGAGATGCTGCATCGGGGAAGAGATTTATATCGTCGGAGGAATTAAAATTATTATTTCCTTCGTATTTAAAAGGTGCAGCCTTATATTTTATTAAGGGAAATTAGGGGCAATGCCCAGACATTTGACGAGGTGGTGAATAAATTTAATGAGGAGTTTGGAGGCACAGACTTTGCAGAGAAGTTCAACAATGCCAAGCAAGAGAAAAGAAGTTTGTTGGACTACTTCCATTATTTAGGGGACCTGGTGAGGAAGGCTAGAGTTACTAAAGATGACATTTTTATAACGCAATTTTTAAGAGGATTGCAAAACCATCTTAGAAATAAATTAATGTTGAGCCATTTTGTAGATAAGAAGGCGCTAAGGGCGGTACTGGTACAGATGGAGAAATTAAGTCCGGGAAGTGATGATAACATGAATGTGTTTAGGAACCCGTCAACTTTTGGACCGAATTTGGCCCATAGCAATAGGGGGGGGGGGAGACAGACCGAATGTTTCGCCGTCGGCAAGTGGAACCACACATTAGACCTAGTACTAATAATTATAATTTGCGTCCTAGGCAAGCGGATTGTGCAACACGTCGTCGCTAGAGCCCGATAGCGATGACCAGGCTGACCTGTGGAATGAGGGCCTCAGACTGTAATGGAACATCGCTTAACGAATGCAAGCAGTGTACAGTGAGAATCGGAATTAGCTGTGTCAGTTCCTTTGACGCTCGGGTTATCGAGTAGTTCGAAGTAAGTTGACAAAAAAAAGAGCCATAGAACGTGGTTGGTTCGGAGAAGCAAGGTCGGATCAGGTTTTTTTGTCGCATTCCTGCGAAATGTGTAGGGATCAGAGCCGAGTTGGTTGCGCGTTGAATAAATTATGAATAACTAAATAATGAAAGGTTTCTTATGAAACTATACGGAGAAAGCTAATGTGTTGACTGCAAATATGCAATTGCGTTTGATTGATACGATGTGGCGAGTTTGACATCACGGGTTTGAATATCATTCTAGTAATCTTTGTCTAAGACGCTAGCGGTCGGGTAGGCTTAATTAATCGCAACAGCTTTTATGGCCAGCGATCAACAGATTTTGTGTATCGGCAACACCAAATAACTTGAGTGATAACCAACGGTTGATCATAGAAAATATGCATACACAAAATTGTAGACAGCAGCCGTGCATGGCATGTTTGATTGAAATTAGACCCTGTGTAGTTAGGAATAAGAAGCTTTCGCTTGGGCAGCGTGTGTCACGCAAAGGACGCCGTTTTTTCAGACATGTGAGGCCTATAAATACGAGCGCGTGGGTGGGGGAGGCATTCAGTTTCTACGTCAAACTACTGCGACACACGTCTTTCGGTAATTCTATACAGTTCGGTCTGCCGTTTTACGCGTCTGGAACTGGAAGAGTTGTGATTGCGTGTTACAGTGGATTTTCGTGAGTGTCTGAAGCGCCGAGATATACCTCGGTTCCTATCCTTTAAATCAACCTACCATCACATCACCCGTCATTCCACGTTGGGTATCCGAGCTGAGCTCACGCGTACTTCGTTTCGCTCCGTGCTCCGTACCTAGTGTAGTGCTACTGATATAGTGAAATCATAAAAAGTGTAGTGATGGGACACTCCGCCGTCAACGAGTTCATCGATAGTGGACCTTATCATGGATAACTATATCACCAGATCATCCTCTAACCCAAACCTATCCAAGCGAGAAAGAGAGGACAATTCATGTGACCAATGGAACATTCCAAAGCGATTCGCCGCACTGAAACCCCAAAATAATGTCACCCATACTGCTACTAGCAACAGATTCAGCAGCCTCCAAAGTGAACAAGATGTAAGCAAGATGCCTGAACCTCTGCGCGCAGCCATCATGCCCAGGAAGAAAACTGGTAATATTCCTCCAATTATAATACAATTACAATCTGATTGGACCCATGGGAAGATCAAAGATAATGTAACTAAATTTGATAAAAACTTCCACCTTCAATATCGTGGAAACAACAAGGTGGCAGTTCAGTGTTACTCAGCAGAAAGCCATCGCCTTATAAAGAATGGCCTATTACAAGAAAAAGTGACTTTCCATACCTTCTCACGTAAGGACGAAAAGACCTACAAAGCAGTAATACGAGGTCTACCGGAGTACTTCGAAGAAACACTAGTACAGGAACTTGCTGCAATTGGCTTCGAGGGAACCAAGATTACTAAACTCAAATCGACCAAAAATAAGGAAGCTCAATGCCCCCCGTTCCTCGTTCATCTGCCTTCTGGCTCCGATATCACCAAGTTCCGCCAGGTAAAGTACCTGGGCAACTGTGCGGTCAACATCTCACGCTTCAAACCAAACACGTCAGCAGGAACTCAGTGTTTCAGGTGCCAAGGCTTTGGACATTCGTCTCACAATTGCAACCTCACTCCCAGATGTGTTAAGTGCACTACTTCGCATGCCACTAAGGACTGCCCTAAAAAGGACAAAACTGACCCTGCTCGATGCTGTAATTGTGATCAAGAACACCCGGCAAACTACAGACAGTGCCCTACACGACAGAAATACGTCGAACGAATGAACAGCAGGCGCCCCCAAGGAAACAAGCAACAGCTGTTGGTTCCCGAAGTTCCCCATGTCAGAACAGAAGGAAGACCCTGGTCATCAACTGTCAATTGTGCTCTCCAGGCATGGCCCCCACTACCACAGACTCGCATACCCCGAGATATCCCTGATGCAACGAGAATGAGAACTAACAGCCCTCAACCATCAGAAGCTAACCACGGGCTTCACGTGCAAGACGAAGCCACTAAAGACATGTTGCAGATTCTTAATATCATTAAGACTCTTAAAGTTAAATTCTTGACTTGCGACTCTATGGTCGAAAAAGTTATTCTCGTCCTGACCCACCTTAGTAGTTACATTTAATACCGCTAAAGAGATAAAAATGATTTATTGGAACGCTGACGGTTTAGGTCGTAAGCAGAGCGAGCTCCAGAGTCTATTAAACGAACTGCGTATCGATGTTGTGGCTTTGTGTGAGACTAGACTAACAAGTCGTATCGCACTCAATATCTCAGGGTACACATGCTACAGACAAGATAAGCACCGCAACGGTAAGGGTCAAGGCGTTGCACTTCTGGTCAAAACTGACTTACCACACTTACTCCTAAGTACACCTCCAACCAAAAACCTCGAGGCTATAGGTGTCAAACTTACTACTGTCGATAGTGCCATTGAAATATATTCCGTATACCAGTCCCCTAGCCCAAAAATTCCCCTTCTGACCAGCGACCTTGACATACTACTAAAAACAGGTATAAAGGTACTCATTATGGGGGATATAAACGCTAGACACGAACTTTGGTCACGCGGTTCTAACAATACTCGCGGAAACCTCCTTTTTAACCACATGATGGCTAGAGACTACACTATCTATGCACCGTCCTCACCAAGCTTGGTTCATTACCGTCACGATCTTCAACCGTCTACACCTGACCTTGTTTTGGCAAATAACATGTACAACATTGAAGACATAAAATGCATCCCCGCCCTTTCATCAAACCACCTACCGGTATACCTCCAAATTAAGTCTGCTTTTAAACGCAAAGTTGTCAAACGGTTTAACTACACCAAAGCCAACTGGGCTGGGTATAGATCTTATCTAAACAACCATATAAGTCTAACCACGCAGACTTTCCGGAATACAAATGAAATTAATATTATTATTGACAATTTAACAACTAACATCTTATCAGCAAGGGACGCCCATGTTCCCCTTGTAACAATTAAAGAAAACATAAATTCCCTACCACGGAAAGTCAAGCGCTTGATTACATTCAAAAATCGCCTCAGACGTCATTACCAACTAGAAGCAAACTCGCAAATTCGCAAAAACTTAAGGACCCAAATAAACTTTCTTGACAAAAACATCGATAAGGCTATTCGTGACCACAATGACAGAATGTGGAAAAACAAACTCCTTAAAGTGGTTAACCCAGGCTCTGACCTATGGAGACTAGTTAAATCAGTCAAAGCCACTCACAATTCTGTTAACATTCCCCCGCTTAAGCGTAGAGACGGTACTGTTACCACGGACCCACGTGAAAAATGTGAAGAGCTAGCCTCAGCCTTCCATGAAAACATGTGCCTAACTGGCAACTGGGTAAACGAAGACGCTGACACCAAAGTCCGTTCTGCTATGTCTGTGTTTGAAAGCCACTCAGCTGCCGGTCATTTCTGTCCTGTTAAACCTAGTGAAGTTTGGCGATACACACGTAAACTCAAAACCCGGAAAGCCCCAGGTGCTGATAACGTAGCTACTTGTCTAGTGAAAAGTCTTCCTCAAAAAGCCCTAGTATTACTAACCAAGATCTTCAACGGTTGTTTGGCTCTTGCTTTTTACCCACCGGCCTGGAAGAGCGCAAAGGTCATAGCCATCAAGAAACCGGGCAAAGACGGATCCATACCCGTCAGTTACCGACCTATCAGTCTCCTGTCAACACTGGGTAAACTGTTCGAAAAAATTATCAATGCACGACTCCTAAGAGCTACCGCCCCTATCATTATTGACGAACAATTCGGTTTTCGAAATGCACACTCAACAGTCCATCAACTTGCCAGACTAGCTGAGAATGTAGTCCAAGGTCTGAACCAAGATGAGTCAACCGGTATGTTTCTACTGGATATTGAGAAGGCCTTTGATACGGTATGGCATGAAGGACTCTTATACAAACTCATGAAATGCAATGTCCCTCGCAGTTTAGTAAAAATTATCCAATCTTACTTATGTGAGCGCAACTTTAAAGTCTATCTGGACAATGATGTCACTTCTTCTAATCGTTGCGTACCTGCTGGTGTCCCACAAGGTTCTATCCTTGGACCGTACCTGTTTTTGTTGTACATAAACGATATACCGACTCAGGTCAGGACGAGCCTAGCTTGCTTTGCCGACGACACCGCTTGCTTCACGACTTCTAACGATACGGATTTGATCATAGGCCGACTTCAGCTGGCAATAGAACTTTTATGTGAGTACTTTGCGAAGTGGAAGCTCAAATTAAATGCTGCCAAGACAGAAGCTATCATATTTACGCGCAAAAGGCAACTGCCCACTAAAACGTTAACAATCAATGGTCATATCATACCCTGGAGCAAATCGGTAAAGTATCTAGGTCTCGTCCTGGATAAAGAGCTAAACTGGAGCCAGCACGTATCTATCATCAGAACAAAGGCCATGAAAGCATTCAACGCTCTAAGTCCCCTACTAAATAGACGATCAGCACTAAGTCCCGGGACTAAATTGGCTTTATACACCACCCTGATCAGACCCTGTATAACATACGGATGCCCCGTGTGGAGTAGTACCTCCAATTCAAATCACAACCAACTACAAATAATTCAAAACAGAGCTATCAAAATTGCTTTTAATACACCTTTCCGAACAAATCTTAACAAAATTCATGAACGTATACATTTTCCCCTGATCTTTGATTTCATAATTAAACTAACAAAAACATTTTATAAAAACTTAAATGAAAACCACCATAATCAATTAGTTTTAACTATCGGTAGAACAAAACCAAAATCTAACAAACCTGGCAAAAGTCGATATCGATATTTAATACGGCTACCACATCACTACGCGCTCGACAGCAACGACTTCGCACAACCACAACCGGTTCCCATTCGCAACCGCCCGGGCGGCCGGCCGGCCGGCACTGCGAGGCGAGCTCGCGCCGCTCACTGCCGACCACCCGATGTCTAGGTACTTACCTAGTTCCAAAATATTGTATGACCAGACTTGGAGACTGTGTTTTCAATCACCTTCTATATTGAGTTTTTTGCCAGTGTTTAGTACCATATATTATGTTCACTGAATCAGTGCTGCTGTTAGATGTTATTTACAAATTTTTTAATTATATAATTGTTTGTTACTAAAGTTACGTAGGTAACCCTTACTTGTGTAAGGCTAAGTTCATTATAGGCTAGTCTATAGAATCTTGCCGGCACTCGCCGCGCAGAACCAGTAGGTAGGTAGATGTAAATAATTGCACACTCAAACAAAGTGGGCAAATTCTAGTCTACGTGTATTCCTTTTACACCAGCACAGATTCGATCTTATTGTTTTATTATAGTTACCTCCTGTAAAAAGTTTTAAGAGGCAAATTAATGCCTGCTAAATGTACCTAAGTGTTAGATGTTCAAATAACCTAGGATGACATATGTACACTAGGGTATTAATATTACTGTACCGTATTTTTAAATAAAGATCTTTAAAAATCAAATCAAATCAAATCAACCTACCCCAAATTCCAAAACTATCCTTGGGTCGTTAGATAAGAACTTGCAGGTAATTTGATCTGAGTCTGAGTCTGGGCTTGGAGCGACCCTAATTTCCTTTTTCCTTCACCATAGGTTTCCTGGATTGGCTCTCAGAATATTCGCGGGTTAATCCTCCTCCTCCTCATTCCTTTCGTGTAACGAGTTTTGAAATTCCCACACACACAGTCGTTAAACATACAAACACATTCAAATCAAACTCAACCATTTTCGAGTGGTGTCGATGATGGACGTGGTATAACACTAGGATTTTAGACTAGGCTAGACAGGAGTTTAGTTGCGGCTAAACCTAGGTTGTCAAGGCATAGGGAGACTGTTTGATCGATGAGGTTCCGCGGATGAAAATAACAAATTCAGAACAAAGTATAAACGTTGTCCACTCAGATAACCTATCACGTTGTTATTTTTTTGACATTTGAGTGTTGTCGGGGACGCGCGAAGAGATCAAATTACAGTCTAAAGTTCATTGTTTAGGAACGGGTAGATTGTTTTGCTTTGCCTTGGACGGTTTGGATTCAAGTTGCATCTTTAAATTAAATGTAAATTTCGCTGGAGAATCTAACGTGTAGGCTGTGTCAAGCATTTATTTGCTGGGCCCAGTCGAGGATGAGCTGTGGTTAGCTAGATGCATAAATCGGTATTTTCCGAAGTATGTAACTCGCTGTGGAGTGGGTTAGATCTCCAAAAGCGCTAATGAAAACGTTTCGATAACATCGAGCTCAAATTGCGCAGAGTTGAAGGTTTCAAAACGTTACGGACCTTTTGAGGAAACCACTAGTTCAAACCCATTTCGGAAAATCAAATCGCAATTGTGTAAACCCGGTCTATTTGGATCGTTATTGCCGTGAACTAATTATATAATTGGAACCACCACAAGCCGCTACTAGCGAGCACATGAAATATCATTGAGTACTCACGTCGTAACACTACGACGGATATCTATACGATATCCAAAACAAATATTATAAATTGTGGTCGACCACACGAAAAGAAGTCCCAAGCGCCCATATATACAAAAAATAAATGGTACCATCACACAAAATATAACAAAGATCGATCTGGCATTATTGGCAGACGGTTATTACGGAAGGTAGGCATAAAACGGCTCTCGTCACGACCATGGGTCTTTATGAATTTAATGTTGTTCCGTTCGGTTTGGCAACGAGTCAAGCGGTTTTCCAACGGATGATTGATAAAGTTTTAAAGGATTTAAGATTTAAAGGGGTTATGGTTTGCGCAGACAATGTAATTGTATATGGTAGAACGTTCGAGGAGTTTACCGATACGTTGCAGAAAGTTTTTGGGCGGTTTAGAGAAGCGAACTTGACCTTCAAGCCATCCAAATGTAAATTCTGTTTTTGCGAGATTGACATGCTAGGTTATCTGATCTCGAATGAAGGAGTAAAACCTAGTGAGAAAAAGCTGAAGGCTGTGCAACAGGTTCCAACTCCCACATCTACGAAGGATGTGAAACAATTATTAGGTTTATTTTCTTATTATAGAAAATTTGTATCGAATTTTGCGAGAATATCGTTACCTCTCACTAAATTATTGAAAAAGGGGGTAAAGTTTCAATGGAATGAAGAATTGCAGAATTCGTTCGAGTATATTAAGAAGGTTATGTGTAGTGCGCCAATACTTTCCTATTATTCGGGGGATAAGTCGGTTACTACGAGAGTTTATGTGGATGTGTCTAACGAGGCGTTGGGAGCAGTATTGATGCAGGGCGTTGAAAAAATGAGTCCGGTTGCCTATGCGTCTAGGAAGTTAACGGATGCGGAGAAAAAATATAGTACGACGGAGAAAGAGTGTCTGGGGTTAGCATGGGCGTTAAGGCACTATAGGCATTATCTTTGGGGATATGTGTGTGTGTGAGCGCGTTATGTTGGTTAGAGTCGACAAAAGATATGTCTGGTAGGTTAGCGCGATGGGCGTTCGCGATACAAGAATGGGATTTCGAGATAGTTCATTGCTCGGGGAAAAGCAATGTAGTGGCAGATTTTTTGAGTAGGAATCCGCTAATGGAAGAAGGGAATCGGGAAACAGAAGGACCTCAGTCTTCTGCTCGTTCTGAACCTGATGACGATGGTTTGGAAGTTTTTAGTAGTAATGTAGAGTCGTTACAGGCGGATCAAGAGAACGATTCATTTTATAGTAGATGGTTAACGCGGTTGAGCGAACGTCCGGAAGCGTGGCGTAGCGGTTTTTGCTGAGAAATAATTTATTATATAAAAGCGTACGTAGAGATGGAGAAGTTAGGGAGGTATTAGTATTGCCTAGGTCGTGGTTTCAAAATGTAATGAACGAATTACATGATGAGGCGTGGACAGGAGGTCATTTGGGTCTCGCAAAGATGTTGAAGAGGTTTCGGTCGAAATATTTCATGCCGAAATCCGATAAGGAGATAGAGCGTTATATAGCTTCGTCCGTGCCGTGTCAAGAAAGGAAATTAGGTAGGTAATATTTTTAAAATTTTAAGACTGACCCACGGGTCAAATCAATTTTTTAGCCCGGGAGGCCACTCGTATATTTTGCGAGTTACTCGAGCGCGTTTTGTTATACGTACCAAGGCGGATAACGGGAAGATATATGAAGTTGGCACCTCTGTATCAAGGACCATACAAGGTCATTGAGATCGTTGGGAGGTCTGATGTGCTGATTCGTCGTCTGAACTCACGGTCACGGGGCGTTATTGTTAACACAAATCGTTTAAAACGCTTTGTGCTGCGTTGAGGAGTTCGTCTGATATTAAATAATTATACATTAGGACATTAAATAATTATAGGATTAGGATAGGAACATTAGGATATTAAATAATTATACATTAGGAGTATAATACAATTTTATCCCGGTTGATGGTTTGTGGTTTGTGTATGCGGTAGTGTTATGAATTGTTTATTAACCGGTGTTTCATTTCATGTTGTTGCTGAACGATGATGTCTGATGAGGACCGTAAACCAAAGACCCAAGAAATATCTGTAACATACTAGATTTCCGTGGTAGATTACCTTTATATGAGAAACTTTTATAAACGACAGTTCGAATAATTGTTTGAACCGATCGCCTGGTTTTATCTTTGAGAGCAGTATGACGAAGCAAAAAAAAATCAAATCAAAATCAAAAATCATTTATTTCCATAGGATGTTGTTACATCACTTAGATCCGTCATTACATTTTTTTGGGTGAGTTCACTAACCCAATGGCGGAATCTGTGGAGAAGAGCTCACCGAAGAAACTCCACAGTCGTCGCATCTTTTGCGTTTCCTTTTTTAAATAAAATATTGTCAAATTACAAAATGAATGCTAATTATATATCGAAACAGCCTGTTACTCAAACAATCTATTCCCATGGACATCTGTCCTCTAAGTAATCAGATATCCTGTAGTAACCTTTTTTATACAATTTCTGTTTTATTATTATTTTAAACTTGTCTAAAGGTAAGTTTTTAATATCAGTAGGGACCTTATTGTAATAGCGTATACAATTGCCTTTAAAAGAATTACTAATTTTATGTAGTCGGCTTACATAAGCAACCAACTTGTCTTTATTTCTAGTATTAAAATTGTGTATATCACTGTACTTCTGAAAATTAGTTATATTTCTTTTTACATACACAAGATTGTCATAGATATATTGAGACACAAATGTCAGAATATTGATTTCTTTAAACTTTTCCCTCAGTGACACTCTAGGCCCTAATCTATAAATTGCACGAACAGCCCGTTTCTGCAGAATAAATATACTATTAGCATTCGCAGCGTGACCCCACAATAAAATACCATAGGTCATTAGACTATGAAAGTAACTAAAGTAGACTAGTCTAGCGGTGTCTACGTCGGTAAGAGCTCTAATTTTTTTAACTGCGAACGCTGCCGAACTCAGTCTGTTCGACAATTTATTTATATGAGGATCCCATTGTAGTTTGGCGTCTAAAGTAATGCCCAAAAAGACAGTCGACTGCACTAGGTCCAATCTATGTCCTTTTATAAATATGTCTGTAGTTACCGGGTTCACATTGGGTAACACGAATTTAATACATTTAGTTTTCTTTTCATTAAGTAATAAATTGTTAACAGTAAACCAGTTCACTATACTAGATATAGCATTGTTTACCTCGTCATAATTTGATTGCTGTCTTTTAACTTTAAATATCAAAGAAGTATCATCGGCAAACAATACTAACCCATGTTTTGCTTTAACAAGGTAAGGTAAATCATTAATATATACTAAAAACAAGAAAGGACCAAGAATTGAACCTTGCGGTACGCCCATACTTATTGAAGACCCAGGTGATCTTTTCCCATTAACAGCGACCATCTGAACCCTATCTGTTAGATATGACTCCAGAAGGCCAAGTGCCTGATCTTTTACACCATAATGGCGTAACTTCCTGACAAGAGTGTCATGATGGACGCAATCAAAAGCCTTGGATAGATCGCAGAAGACACCTATTACATCCATTGCGTCTTCCCAGGCATCAAAAATATTGTCGATTAGTTCAACACCAGCATCGGCTGTTGAATGACCCTTTGTGAAACCAAACTGAGCAATATGAATTAAATTATTGAGATAAAAATGACTTTGCAATTGATTAAGTATGAGTTTTTCAAATATTTTGCTAAGCGTTGGTAGTATCGATATGGGTCTAAAATTGGTGGGGTCTGATGTACTACCAGCTTTGAATAAAGGTATAACTTTACTTAGTTTCATCAAGTCAGGAAACACACCACTATCTATACATTGATTAAATATACAACAAAGGTGAGGTGCAATACAATCTACAATGGAACTAATAATTTTTACTGATAGACCATGGGCGTCAGCTGTCTTTTTCATTTCCAGGGATTTAAACGCTTTTACAATGTCTTCATTATTTACGTGCCTAAATTTAAAATCTGTTTTACATTCCTCAAAGTTTTGTTTAAGTATAGATTCAGCAGCAGCGGGAGATGAATTTAAAGACTTGGTTGTTGAAACTGGAATGTCCGTAAAGAAATTTTCGAAAGCTTTTGCTACTTCTAGGTCTGTACTTAGCAATTGATTATCTATCTTAAGCTTGAAGTTATTATGTGTAGCTTTGGCCTTTCCAGTCTCTCTGTTTATAATTTGCCAAGTCGTTTTCATTACATTGCTACTAGATTCAATTTTGTTTTTAATGAAATTAGATTTAGCTACGGCACAAACGCGTTTAAACATTTTTGAATAACAACGAACATAATCTAGAAAGGCCGTATTTTTGTTATATGATTTCTCTTCATAGAGTTCATATAATCTTCGTCTGCTCCTATGAATTCCAACTGTCGCCCAATCACTAAACAAAGCTTTGTTATTAACTTTTATAGTTTTTGATTTAAATACCGTATCATATATATATATATATATATATAAGCAATAGCTATTCGTCATAGGATTCTGTTTTGGTTCCCGCGTTCTTAAAGTATAGAGTTGGGATGATTTGGTAAGGGGAGAGTAAGGGTTGTGTAACGAAGTTGGTAACAAAGGTTTCTCAATGAAAGTAATTTCTGATGTGGGATAACTCGGGTATTCGATACACATTCGAGATTCTTTGTAGTGTCTTTACTTGGGTAATTGGTTGCAACTCACGGCGATTATCTTAAACTGTTAATAGTAAAAGATAGTTTACTGAATTCCAATGGATTAGTTGAGGTTTATGTACGTAGTAGTTTCAGTTTTAAAGCTAGTTGATTTCATCGTATTATTGGAACGAATTTTAATGAACTCATTCTTAGGCTGTGGCTTAGTAATACGGTTCTATAGATTAATCCTGTTAATATGGTTTCTTATATTTGAAAATGATAATTTTTTTTCTTTGACCTTTGCCTGCGTTAATTTTTGAAATATTTCCATTCGGTGGAAAGAGTTTACAATGTGTTCACAATTGTTATATGCAAAGATCGAGTTATATTAATTTTAGGAACGGAGGTATTATGGTTGTCTGATAAGTTTTTCGCTAGTTTTTATTGTCAGAAAGTTTGTCGAATGATAACCATCCGAGAAGCTAAATCTTAGCTAGATTCAGCTGTTTGCCTTCGTATTGTAATTGAGAGTTTTCTAGCGTTAGGTAGGTTAGTGTTAAGCCGCGAATAATTGTATGATGGGATCATAGGGTGTTATAATTTAAGTTTTTTAAGGTGCATAGCCTACACCTTAAGTGTAGTTTGGTTTTGTTATTTAATGTTTAATTGAGTAGGTTAAATGGGTTGGTTGGACAGATAAGGATTAGGGTACTTGATGTTATTTAAATGTATGCTTACGGCATATTTACTGTTTTTTAGATTTCATGCATAGCAAACTAACTTAAAGTTAACATTTAATGTTTTTTAGATTTTAGACTTTGAGATAGGGTTGTCATTTTAGATTCTAGACTTTGAGTTAGGGTTGCCACTTTGAAAAAAAAAAAAAACCGTTGGAAATATTTTTTTTGAAGGGAGGGGGGAATGATTGTAAGGTAGGTTGTATATTGTATACGGGCCTCTTTAGAGTGGGTGTCACTTTGACACTGTTACTTATTTTGTAATTTTAAAAATAAAGAGGTTTGGACGTGAGAAGTCAATGTGACACACTTCACCGTAGGCTTCGGCCAGTGACTGAGCTAAATTATAGTGAGGATTAGAGTAATGGCTATCGAGCCAGTTGTGGATCCCTTTTATACAAAGTGTAAGTAAACTATTAATGAAACCAAATAAAAACAACCAGAAACACAAACCAACGTCTTTATCTGAGAGGTGAGGTGCTGAGGTCCTCAGAGGTGCTCAGGAGTACGACATTGGTGCTAGGAGCACTACAGTACCAACTTCACAAACAAACTAGGGACGGCACGCGGGTGGGCGTCGGCGTTCGAAATTTGAATGTCATTATATGTAGAAAAACTACACATAATGACCATAATGTGTAGTTTTCCAGATACGAAACGAGTTTTTACCAAGTAGTTTAACATAATGCTGATTCTAACGTGCGGTTTTTGAACGCAGTAAAGAGGGTTTATGATACGTGTGTAGATAAATATCTTTTTCACACCTTTCTTTCGGAAAAGTAACTTTTGCTGCACGACGCGAGGGAGCAAAATGCTACTTTTCTGTTCAAGCTACTTTTTTAATTTATTCATTGGCATGCAGCTTTTACGTAATGTGCCACTTGAACACAGATCTTAATAAAATAATCGAGTGTAATTTCATCGTAGTCGATTAAAAACGAACATGTTTCAAGTTTTAACTCTAACAACGTTGTATGACAATTTATGAATATTTCGTAATATTTAAAAAAAATGTCACAATGAATTATATGTTTTCTGAAATCGAAACTATCGATGACTGTTATTGTGATATAATGAATATTGATATTCGAAACCATTGTAATATTGGATTAGATTATTTTTACACATTGGTAAAAGTACACAGGAATATTTTATCTGTGGTGACCATTCCCTAAACCTTCACAATCCGCCATTATAAAGAAAAAGTTTTGTTTACGTTGTTCGATTACTGTAAAATCGTTTTTTTTAGAGCATTTAATTTAAATTTTCCTCATGGTCGGTGTAAAAAGTTGTATGTGTCACTCAGGAGCAAAATTATTTTCGTCAAGGGCGTTAACCCTTGAATCCTTCGTTACGCTCAGGACTATAACCTAGAATCCCTCGCTACGCTCAGGATTCTATCGTAGAATCCTTAATCCTCGCCGTAAGTACATCATTTTGCTCCCTTGTGACACAAATAACTATTAAGTCTGCGTAACTCAGAGCTTCTCAGTTTTACTTCAAGTCAGGTGTCTCCTTGTCTACGGTCTAGCTTTCGTAGGAAGGCCCAGCATTTCCTTAGCGCTTCTGTCAGACAAATATCGTTATCGTCGAACCAATCTTCAATTCTCCGAGTTTTTAAGCCTAGTGTCAGTATTGCGTTTACAAGTAAGCGAGTGGAGAGTATCTCTGGGTTTGATAATGCCTACCGACGACTAAGTGATTCTGGCTTGGTGCAAAGTCGAAATAAGAATTTGGGAAGACCACGTGATTATGATGCCGACGTAAGAAATCTCACTAATATTATGACTGCGAAAGTTTGTGTGTATGTTTTTATGTTTGTTACTCTTTCACGCAGAATTGTGTAAATGGATTTCGATGAAATTTGGAATTTATAAAGCTTATACCCTGACTTAACATACAGGCGATCTTTTATCCCGAAAAATCATTACTGTTCCCGTAGGATGATCAATTTGACTAAAAAGCAAACATAAAATGTTTTCACAAATAAAATGAGTGGACAATATATCCTGTGCGTATTCGGATGTAATGCGACCGTCGTCGTGGATTCAAATCCCAGACTGGTAAAATTTGTTTGTTTGCTCGCGTGGATCCTGTTTCTCCAGATCCCGTGGTGATTTCCTGAAATTCATTATTAACAGATTTCTACGTTATAGAAGGTAAATTACAGTCCCATGATACAAGTCCATCAGTTAGTTCTAGTTGTTGATAGATCAGTCAGGGTTTTGTAACTCATTATGAAGGACCCCTTTTGTAAAATGCGTATTTTTTTTCAATTCACTGCTATCTAGCTACACACTTTTACCCGCGGTTCCGACCGCTTGATATTCGGTTTTACGTCATGCTTTAGAACGTGCCAGAAAAGGGAGTAAGTACTTCATGATTTACTTGGATAGTAAGTAGATTTCTGGCTCTCCATACATTATCTTTTCCGAGCTAAGCATATAACAAACAGTCGTGAAATCATTTACTCCCTCTTCTGGCTTATTCCAAAGCATGACGAAAACCGAATAACACGCGGGCGCAGCCGCGGGCAAAAGCTAGTACAAAGATATTTTCAACAGGAGCCTACGACATCTACAAATGTTGTGCTGAACAGCTTGGCATCTCACAGTGGAAAGTATGGTTCACCATGCACACTGCTGGAAACCACACTTATCACAGTTGTTAGAAAGAATGAAACGATAAACATTTGATTATATTCACGGAAAACACTTTATTCGGTAGTTAGGAAACAAAAGAGAACTCCGCTCAACAACCAAAACAATTTGAATGAATGACAGTTCTCTGCGCTAGTGAGGGGGCGCGTGTGTCGATCACATAGTGCTGTACCGCGCTCGTTTGGGATCGATTATCTTCTTATCACTATACGCCAGTTCATGTGATTGAAGAAGGTGATCGGATCGCATTAGACGTATGGATTTACCCACTGAAGAGAGCTTTGCAAAAAATTTATAAAAATATTTCTAATGAATTCATAGGTCTCAAAAATTATATGTTATTCACAAAGATATAATCTAGTTTAAATACTATGTCTTTACGCGATTGGATTAATTTGGCTCGATCGTAGAAAATCCTGAACATAGTCTACATTTAAAAGGAGATTCAATAATTTTAATATAAAGCTGATTTTACTCATAACTTTTATACCTAAATTTTACTCTTTTAGAGCTCCGTATTAATCCTTAAATTTTATCAATTAGCTTATTTCCGTTTTTCAGTAAATTCGAAAAAACACCTAATTTTTTAATTATCCGGGCGGCCCGATGCTATTCCGCGCCGCCCGCTATTCCGCGCCGCCCGCTACCCCGCCAGAAGACGACGAGCGAATGCGGCGCCCTCAACAGCCAGACTGGGCATTAATGCAGATGCCGAAGATCGGGACTTTTTTTAAATAATTTTATGGACAGATGTATCTAAATTTGACGAATATGGCATAAAGAACCATCATAACGCCCTCTATTAGGCTCCTGAAGAGCTGGGCAGCCCAAATAAGCAGAGAGTGAAAGGATCCCAACGAAGATTTAGTGTAAACATCTGGATGGGATCTTTTGAAATCTGTTATTTGGCTCTACCATTTATAGGTTTCCGCAACCGAAGGGTGCCAAACGGGACCCTATTACTAAGCCTCCGCTGTCCGACTGTCTGTTCGTCCGTCCGTCCGTCACCGCCGGTGGGAAATGCCGATGAAGTCGATGTAATTCTTGTGCCAGACCCGATTATGTCCAAAAAAGATGAGCTTGATATAGAGATGCAAAAAGCTACAGCCTTAAAAAGTAATGACGAGACATCAAGACCGCGACGCCTACTTTACAACAGTCAAAATAGAAATGGCATTGTTTGAAAACGGTGGAAGTCGTGGTAAAAACCTTTCACTAGCATATAACTATTTAAGAACCATACCACCAACAAGTGTAAAGCCTGAAATAATTTTATCCTCAGCGGGCTACATTTGCAATCGCTTGGCAGCTCGTCAAGTGACAGGAGCCTAGATGTGATAAGTTACTTACGATCTCACTACCAAGAAAAAAAAACCAATAAAGCCATTCAATCAATCTCCACGTTCGACTATTGTACGCCTAACGAGCTTCTCAAAGAACAATAAATCCGGACTTATCATTCTTAACTCACAAATTTTACAGCTGAATCGGGACATCTCATTTTGGGGTAGATAGAATAGACGATCATAGCTACTGATAGAGGTGGCTCGACCTTAGCCTTTGTGCCGTTACACCGTACCATCGTACAAGAAAAAAACACTAAATCCTAATCCTAATGCGTCCGCTAGGATTATTCGAAACCAGAACTTCAAGTATAGTTCAAGGAAAATTGTATAGTATAAATTTGCATTTCATCCTACTATGTAAGTCTAGAAGTGTTTCAACACTTTTATTCAAATCATTCCGACTAATGTTTGAATGATTTCCTACCATAATTACAATAGTGCTGTACTCATCATAGATACCGCGACTAATCATCTTCACTAGATCTACAAATGAACTATTTGGACAGCAAATGTTCGTTACTTTTTGGTTAAGCCGGTTATGTAATAGAGTCCCAAATCCTGCACCTACTTTGTCGGAGAACAACAGAGTTTTTCTCTGAGCACATATTTTGGTAGCTGGCGGTATACGAGTGGAGGTGAGTGGCGGGACACACGTGTTGGAGTGCGGTTTGATGCACGTGGCGGCGGTTGGCGCGGCATTCGCGGCAGCGAGCGTCGCAACGTGCGCAACGGCGAACGGCGCGGCCCTCGGGGCAGCTTGCGGCATGACACACGCCTCAGCAGGGACAGCGAGCGGCGCGGTGCTCGCGCTGTTGAGCTGCGAGGTGTCTCCTCGTCGACGACGGCGACGCTGTTTTTTGGTTGGGGCAGCGGTGGACGCTGCAACACTCTCGTTGAGGGGGGTCGAGACCAAAGTTAGTGATGTGGGCTCGTCCTCCTTGCTGGTCTCATTCTCCTCATTCTCAATTAGAACGCCCACCAATTCCGCATTCTGGCGTTGAAGCTGTACTAACTCAGACGTCGCGGCTCTGAGTTCTGCTAACTCACTTTGCTCTTTGGCATAACATTGTAGTGTATTTGCTAGCAGGTCATGTAGATGCTGGATTTCTACTCGGGCATGTTGAAGGTCCGACTGTAAACCTACATTTTTTCCCCGGAGCTCTTGCATTAAGGAGATTCTTAATATTCTGTTTGATTGCCGTTTCAAGGCTAATTTCAGTACTTTTATATTACCTCTAGTTTTCTTCATGAATTTATTTAATTTAAAATATTTTTTAATTTTTCTGCTGCTTGTCTGCATGCCTTGAACAATAGTGCTTAGGTTGGCTACTTCTAGTTCTTGTTGGATAGAGGTAATGTGGCGAGATTCATTGTAGTCTTTTTCTATGCAAATATCAGTCAACTTCAAGTTTGCCTCATTGAGTTGGTATTGGAGGAATTTACTGCGATCACAAGCAGAAGCAAGGTCAGTGCGCAGGGTGTCAAAAGATTCCACAAGTTTTTCCAATCTTTGAATCTCATTTTGCGACTCCTCGTGTGTTTCTCGCAAAGTAGACACACTATCTCTAAGCTGTGAGTTCTTGGCTCTCAAGCTTTTTATCTCAAAGTCATTTTCATTGCGCTCTTCCAGTAGCCTTTGGTTTAACTCCTCTGCGTCAGTTAGTTGTTGCTGTAGTGCGTGCATTCTCCGCGTAGTAATGTTGGATGCCATGCCTGGAAATAAAATAAAAAAGAATGGGTGCTCCAAACAAAATTAAAATAAAACAGAAGGAATAAAGACTTGCAGTTAGTAGCTGTAGTACTG
This sequence comes from Argyresthia goedartella, assembly GCA_949825045.1. NCBI lineage: Eukaryota > Metazoa > Arthropoda > Insecta > Lepidoptera > Argyresthiidae > Argyresthia > Argyresthia goedartella. The sequence goes on from OX463810.1 coordinate 24,493,489, forward strand.
ATATGATAGTTCCTAATTCCCTATATAGCTATTCTACGTCAAAGTCAACAAGTTTCAATTAAACTATTACAAGTCAATATAGGTTAACAGTATAAATATCCTGAACTAATGAAAGTTATACTTATTATCTAACAATTTTAGTCGTTTTGCAAGTGTTGTGATGATCAGCTGTGAAGTGAGTACCTAATATGTCTCTAGAATCACCTACAAGCTTACATTATATTCGCACTAATTGCCAAGGTCTAACCTACCAGTGCACTTGTGTATATCGTGTAATAATTATGAGTGAACAGCTAGTTTTATCGTCAAAAGTACTTCCACAGATTGTCAAGTGCTAAGAGACAAAACAAAGACGCTGCGGTGTGAGGATGGACGTTTCTCACAATAGTGAGAGTTGAGCAGTATGTAGTGTATAAGTATATAGTTAAGTTCAAGTCATATACTTGTAAAATATGAATAAGCAAATATGAAAACAATACTCCCCCGGGGTTTTTCCGTTGGCAGTTTGAAATTTCCTTTGTCTTTCGGTCCGTGATCGATTATTTTATCACAATTACAATTCTGACCACATTTAGCACTGGCACACTTTAGTTGACTAAACAAACACTTAAATTAACACTATATTCACAAATAGACGAATTAAAACAAATTAATTTAGTTAAAATACAGCACAGCTGTTTTTGACGTGTCGACAATTCGCATCAGTCAGCGATGTATTGCGCCAGATCGATCGTTGTTCTATTTATGTGTGATGGTACCATTTGGTTTTTGTATATATGGGCGCTTGGAACTTCTTTTAGTGGTCGACCACGATTTGTAATATTTGTTTGGGATATCGTATAGATATCCGTCGTAGTTTTACGACGTGAGTACTCAATGATATTTCATGTGCTCGCTAGTAGCGGCTTGTGGTGGTTCCAATTATATAATTAGTTCACGGCAATAACGATCTGAAAAGACCGGTTTACACAATTGCGATTTGATTTTCCGAAATGGGTTCTGAACTAGCGGTTACCTCAAAAGGTCCGTAACGTTTTGAAACCTTCAACTCTGCGCAATTTGAGCTGGATGTTATCGAAACGTAGTCATTAGCGCTTTAGGAGATCTAATCCACACCATAGCGAAATGCATACTTCGGTAGATTCCGATCTATGAATTCCACTAGCCACAGCACGTCCTCGACTGAGCCTAATCATATATATTTGACTCAGCCTACACATTAGACCTCCAGCGAAATTTACATTTAATTTAAAGATGCAACTTGAATCCAACCTGACCCAAGGCAAAGCAAAACCACCTACCCGGTCCTAAACAATGAACTTTAGACTGTAATTTGATCTCTTCGCGCATCCCCGACAACACTCAAATGTCAAAATATCAACAGGATAGGTTATCTGTGTTGACACCGGTTTAAATTTGTTCTGAATCTGTTATTTCCATCCGCGGAACCTCATCGATCAAACAGTCTCCCTATGCCCTGCCAACCTAGGTTTAGCCGCAACTAAACTCCTGTCTAGCCTAGTCTAAAACCTAGTGTTATACCATGTCCATTATCGACACCACTCGAAAATGGTTGAGTTTGATTTGAATGTGCTTGTATGTTTAATGACTGTGTGTGTGGGAATTTCAAAACTCGCTACTCGAAAGGAATGAGGAGAGGATTAGCCCGCGAATATCCTAAGAGCCAATCCAGGAACCCTATGGTGAAGGAAAAAGGAATTTAGGGTCCCTCCAAGCCCAGACTCAGACTCAGATAAATTACCAAAAAGTTCTTATCTAACGACCCAAGGATAGTTTTGGAATTTGGGGTAGGTTGATATAAAGGATAGGAACCGAGGTATATCTCGGCGCTTCAGACACTCACGAAAAACCACTGAAACTTCGAAATCACAATTCGTATAGTTCTGACGCGTAACACGGCAGACCAAAACTGTTTAGAACTCGTGAAAGGCGACTGTCACAGTAGCTAGACGCTGAGACTGAATACTCTCCCTTCCCCCGCAATCGTATTTATACACCCCACATGTCTGAAAAAAAAGTGGCGTCCTTTGCGAACACGCTCTGCCCAAGCGAAGCTTCTTATCACTAACCACACAGGATCTAATTTCAACCATGCCATGCAGATCCGCCGTTCTACAAATTGTGTGTACGCATATTCACTATGATCAACCGTAGGTTATCACTCAAGTCATTCGGTATGGCCGATACACAAAATCTGTTGATCGCTGACCATATAAGCTTGTTGCGATTAATTAAGCCTTCCCGACCGCTAGCGCGCGAAGCAAAGACCACTAGAATGCTATTCATACTAGTCATACCAACCAAACGCAATTGTATATTTGCAATCAACATAATAGCTTTCTCCGTATCGTTCCATAATAACCTTCCATTATTTAGTTATTCATATTTTATTCAGCGCGCAGCCAAATCGGCTCTAATCCCTACACATCTCGCAGGAATGCGACAAAAAAAAACCTGACCTGTAACCTTCCTCGAACCATCCCACGCGTCGGCTCATTGTTTTTTGCTAACTTACCCCTGAGCTAGTCAAAACCCCAAACGTTATATGAACCGATTCTCGTATTCAAAACAGCGCGGCGATGGGCTAGCCCTCTGTCACGCAAAAATGAAGTATCAAATGTACTGACTCTCGTGTACCATTACAGCCCCCTCCCAGAATAAACAGTGTCTCAAACACTGTTTATCTCAGTTAAACATGGCGCAAGGATCTCATTACCACTATGCTACCCATGCTTTGTCCATATCTACTCTATATGTACGGACATCTCAAATCATGTACACAGACCGATGAATCTGTCAATTATGTATATAATATTTACACAACTCGATTGAGCTCTCTCCTGTCTCATCTTATTTATCTATCTAACTATACAACCTCGCTTACCCGCAACTTATCCTAATTCGTATTACTATATATATACAATTTTTTTTTTTTTGTTTTTTTTGTTTTTGTTCCTTACTAAACCATGCCAGATCCTTAAATCTACAAAGTAGTTACTCAAATTTACAGCTTACAGCTTAATTATATAACTTTTATACACTACCTTATTTATTTACGCCCTTATTCGTCCTCACATAATACCTGGCTATATTTATAGTATTGAAGTTACCCAATATCTTATTTGAAACCGGATCTACTAAAGTATAACAGTTCGGATATACCACTGCCGAAATAACATAAGGCCCTTTATACAACAATGAAAATTTCCGCATGATTTTATGTTCTTTATTTGAACGCACAAAAGTCTTAAGTTTCACATAATCACCTATACGATAGACTTCTTACTTACGCCGTTTGTCTGCCTGTCGCTTACGTCGTTCACTAGAACTTTTAGAGTTTTCTATCGCTACATTCCGCACCTGTTCCGTATCTCGCGCACTATGACCTAATAACCATTCATCGCCTAATTCCTTGTCAATAGTTAACGGTTCCCGCCTACCAAACGCTAACTCATTAGGCGCAAAGCCTGTGCTTGTGTGTTTGATATTATTGTAGCAATTTTGAATGTCCGGTAACACGTCGACCCAACTACGATTACTTCCGCCGCAATAAGTTCTAATCAGCCGACCTAGCTCGCGATTCACTCTTTCTACGCTATTAGAATTTGGACAATACACCGACGTATGAGTGACCCAAATTCCTAGCTGTTTGAGACCAAATTCCCAAACTTTCGATATGAACTGTGGTCCTGAGTCCGTAATTATAGTTTCGATAGGTATTTCCCTATGAAATCTCTTTGTACAAGCGAGCACGCTCCTACCTGTCGCTTTTCGCATTGGATATAATTTTATTACTTTACTGTACACGTCTTGAATCACATATATATATTGATATCCGAATTTACCTACGGGCAATGGCCCATAAAGGTCCGAGAAAACTTTCTCACCTAACTTTTCCGCCAACACCGGTGTACAAGAACCAACGGTATTGTTAGTACTTGGTTTGACCTTTTGACATATGTCACAATTCTTATCACCGTGCTAATCACCCTACTCATATGAAGAAAATAATATCTGTCCCTCATCAGTGCCAATATTTTATATCTGCCGTAGTGACCTATTTCTTCATGAATGTGTAAAATTATTTATTTCGGAATTACTAGCAACTGTTCGTTCCGCTTCGGCACGTGAAAATATAACGTATCACCTACTAGCTTATAATTATCAAAACCTCTCGTTCCCGTATCTACCACCCTACGTCTGATACAACCGCTAATTCGATTTAACCGCTCATCTTCGCTTTGTAATCTCGCAATGTCCCGTAAACTCGAAATAACACTGGCGGTATTCGATGCCTGAAACCAGAATATTCCCGGCTGAATATTCATACTGTCATTCATGCCTCCAGGTCCTGCTATTTGCCTGCTTAGCGTGTCGGCAATTTGATTATCAGTCCCTCGCACAAATTCTATGTCGTAATCGAATTGCTCTAAAAACATAACCCACCTAGTTACGCGTGCCCCCAATAAAGTCCACGACTTAATGAACGTCAAACTTTTATGATCAGTTCTAATAATAACTTTTTCTCCCCGCAAATATATCTCAAATCGCTTTAAAGTGTATATAACTGCATACATTTCCTGTTCACTGACAGCCCATCTAGTCTGAGCTCCCTTAAATGCCTGCGAACAGAACCCTATAATTCGTTCCTGGCCCGAATCATCTAATTGATAAACATAGCCCCCAATTCCTATAGCGCTGGCGTCACATTGAACATAATATGTTTTTCCCGCCAATGGCTGACTCAAAATTATACTTTCTAAGAATTGTTTTTTTATCTCGTCAAAAGCACTTTGCACCTGCGCACTCCAGACGAACTTGACTCCAGACCGTAATAAATTGTACAAGGGCTGTGTTAACGTTTCAAAATTTTTTATAAACCTCCTAAAGTAATTTAGGAACCCCAAAAACGCCCTCAATTGCCTGACAGTTCTGGGTGACGGATATAATTTAAGTGTTTCAATTTTGTCCGGGTCCATTTGCAAACCTTGTGTAGACAAAATATGCCCCAATAACTTGACCTTTTTTTGTGCGAACTCGCATTTTTTTAGTTTGCATGTGAAGCCCGCGTCTTTCAATTTACTCAGAACCGTGTCCACTTGAGACAAATGCTGATCGTAATCACCCTCAGTTAAAATTGCCAAATCGTCAACAAAATTTAAACAATATGACCTAACCTCTGGCCCTAAAATTAAGTCCATCGCCCTCGAAAATGAACCCACACTGGTTTTCAACCCCTGAGGTAAAACGTTGTAAACATAACTTCTGCCTTGATATACAAAACCCGTGTATCGTTTAGATTCGTCTGATAATGGTATAGAAAAATACGCATCTTTGATATCAATAACCCCTATGTAGTTTATTCGGCGTCCCGATTGCAATATCTCACTCATTAAAGGTGTAGTTTCAACTTCCCCAACCATTCCCGTGTTTAATTGTCGTGCATCTAGCAGGATACGGACCTCCCCTGATTTCTTTAGTGCACAAGTCAATGGACTGCTGAAATCCGTAGATTGCCTGCTAATAATACCTATCTGTTCCATTTCCTTCAATCGTTTTGTTACTTTATCGCGATAAGCGAACGGTATGGGATAGCTTCGTTTTACGAAAGGCGTTTCATCTCTCATTTTTATCTCATGTATATATTTATTTGTCCGACCTACCTTATCGCTAAACAACTCTGCATGTTTATTTAACACCGGCAATAACTTTGTTTTGTGTTCAACAGGTATTGATGAATTATTCACATATTCCTCTATCATATTTCTACTGTAACGTTGTAAGTTACCGTTGTCTTCACTCTATCATTAACTGGTCTTATTTTGAATTTAAGTAGTAATTCTCTTAATAAAACTGCCAAATGAGGCTGGTAATCACAGTATTAATTTTCACGCGCTGTACTAGCAGCATTCCACTGTTGACAGCTCGCTCGCTCTGCTGTGATTGGCCCGTTTTAAACTGACCAGCCGTGACCGCAACTTGACTTTGCGGCGCCGGCGATTCCGAAAACTCACTCAGCACTATACGCACGTCCGTCCTACTGGCGCTCTGTAACGGTCCCTTTTTACCGTACGCCGACGAACGACTCTAAACAGTAATTACTTACGTTTAATCATAACGTACTACTAGTAGTTACGTTTTAGTTTTGTCTGTGCTTCATATTAACCCCGATTGAGTTCGGGGTTCCTGGCACCTCTTCGGGATCACCGCTTTTCTTGCTACCCTACGGTTTCCCGGTTCCTGACACCGCTTCGGGCTAACCTGCTTCCCTGCTCCGGCTGCATTCGGACCGTTACTTCTCCGACGTCAGCGGCACTCCGACTACGGCAAAACCCGCAGGGAAGATTCGTTGCTGCGTAACCAGGGTCAGACTACATTTGGAGAACCCACGTTAAATAAAATTTCTTGTTGGCTACCTATTTGGAATCTTTTTATTCCTCTCCAAGTAGGGACGTCACAGTGGCGCCCATAACGTGGTTAGTCTGGCCTTGCTTACGCTGTAAGTAGTTAGTCGTTTGTGTGTGCGTGTTTTTGTAAACGTTTACCTGTGTTGTAATTTTGGTTTTGCTTAGCAACTTCTGTGTACGTGGTTATTATTCAAACTTTTAAATTGTAGTGTTTTTTTCAAATTCCTACGTTGGTTTTAATTTCTCGTTCTCTTATAAAAAAATTAACCACCTACCCACTAGTTGCAATATTTTTATTTGCAGTTTTAACATATATATTTTTTTCTACATCGTCATTCACTTCATTCATACCGTCAAAACCTAACGTACATAAATCATTTTGTAACAGAACGGAGACTAATTAGTAGCGTCATTTTCAATTCCTTGATTTCTCTTCCTGTGCTGTCCCGGGAAATCAAAAAAAAAGAATACGGCAGTTGCATTTCCTCCTGTGCATGTCGTAAGAGGCGACTAAAGGAATCAGTACACTTTCACTACTCATCTCTTTGGTATTTATTATTTGAGCTGCATCATGTCTTTTCAAATTAAGTTTCTCTCTCTAAACAAAGCAGAACTGGAGTACGAAGTTGCCATCAGAGGTGAAAACCCAGGCACTACCGTAGAAATTTTACGTAAACAAATAACTAAACTTGTGACAGAATACCCGTCAGAGGACGTTCTGTTATCTCACCTGGAACCTAAGGACGACTTACTTGCAGTCGTCAAAATCTTGGACAAAGTGCAATCTACTCTTGACGGACCTGCACCAGATAGATCCTCTCTTCTTAGGACACAAAATCTGATGCACCATGTCTATCACAGATTAAGTCGGGTACCTACGGATGAAAAGTTCGAAACGGGCCATGATCAACTGTCGGAGATTTACCGAAAATATTATTCGAAGACCCTAGCTCTCTTATCACAAGCAAAGGATCCCCTTTCAATATCTTCCTCGTCTAATACTGCGTGTAGGGAATCAACGCCATCTGTTAGTGGCGCGAGCGTGATTTCTGTAACTTGCGAGCGTAGCAATACTTCCGAACTTAGCAAATTGAAGTACGACGGGAAATCATGTGTTCGGGCTTTTATCGAAAGGGTTTCGGAACTGTGTCAGGCCAGAAATATTTCGGACTCCAAACTTCTGTCCTATGCAACGGAAATTTTCACCGATCAAGCATTGCACTGGTTCCGAAGTATAAGAGATAGCGTTAACAACTGGTCGGATCTCAAATCTCTGTTGTTAGAGGATTTCAGCCAAACTGACTATGATTATCGTCTACTTTCTGAAATTAGGGCTCGCACTCAGGGCGAATCAGAAACGATAACCATTTATCTTTCCATAATGGCAGGAATGTTTTCGCGCTTATCGAAACAATTATCCGAAGAGGACAAATTAGAGATACTATTGCACAATATCCGGCCATGTTATGCGAGTACGTTGGCCTCGGCAACTCAGATTGTGGATATTGGGGTATTGAGAACGTTGTGCAAAAATTACGAAAATATACAAACCCGTATGTCACACTTTCGCGAGCCACCAACGATTACCACACACACACTAGCACCCGAATTTGCTTACAAGCCATGTAAGACGAAATCTGACAACCATGTCTCTGCGATCGCTCCTGCAACAACTGTAAAGTCAAATAACTTTTGTCTAAGATGCCGCTCTAACACTCACGATCTTCGTCAGTGTAAGGTTAGTCGTGACGTCATCGTCTGTTTTGGGTGCGGTAATAAAGGTGCAAAGAAACCTGAATGCCCTAAATGTACTCCTACCGTTCAAAAAAAACTAATTAGCCAGAATTGGGACGGCTCTAAGGGTCATTTCGATAGAGTAGATTTTGAAAAATGGCTACAAACCCTTAGAAACTTCTTCTCTAGTTTCAGAGTCGCCTCAATTCTGGATAGTAAACCAACAAAGGACAGTAGACCCTATATTTCCGTTAGAATCGGGGACATCCCTGCTTCTGGTCTACTCGATTCTGGATCTGCTGTCACTATTCTCGGCAATGATTCTCATAAATTATTGTCGGACCATGGTCTAAAAGTATTTACCGATGATTGTATCTCCGTGACTGCTGCTGGAGGCCAGTCCCTTCAAAGTATTGGCTACATCAATCTTCCCATTCACTTTGAAGAACAATTCCACATTATTAAGGGTTACGTGTTACCAAATGTGGACAGCCCACTTATCCTAGGCATTGACTTTTGGCGGATTTTCAATATTTGTCCCAAATACTTAGGTAGCATCACCTTGTCCAACTCTTCTTTGGCAGAAATAAGTATCGACAAAAATGAGACTTTTATACAGTCTTACGATAATCTCTCTGATTCACAAAAGTCCACAGCCGATTCAATTGTCAGTCAATTCCAGGAAATCTCCACTGACAGTATGGGCCTTGGTAGAACTAGTCTTATAACTCACCATATCGATACTGGTGACTCTCAACCTATAAGACAACGTTACTATCGAATGTCACCTGAGAAGCAGCGAATTTTGGTAGAGCAAGTCGACGAAATGCTAGCGTTAGATGTAGTTGAACCTTGCGAGAGCGCTTGGTCGTCCCCTGTCCTCATTGTCTATAAAAAGAATGGACAACCTCGCTTTTGCCTCGACAGCCGTAAACTGAATTCGGTCACAAAAAAGGACGCATATAACCTACCCTATATAACTGAAATATTAGACAACCTACGCGATGCAAAATTCTTATCTAGCGTAGATTTGTCGAAAGCGTTCTGGCAAATTCCAATAGCTCCAGAAGATCAAGACAAAACTGCATTCTATGTTCCAGGCAGAGGAACTCTCCGTTTTAAGACCACTGCTTTCGGTCTCACCAATGCCCCTGCCACTCAACAAAGGCTTGTCGATCTTCTGTTCGGGAATTTTGATCTAAAGGCGTTCGCATATTTAGATGATATTATTATCATCAGCAGCAGCTTTGAGGAACACGTGTCCTTACTACTAGGCGTGCTGCATAAATTAAAACAAGCGAACTTATCCATCAACCTTGAAAAATGCAAGTTCTTCAGAAATGAGTTGAAGTACTTGGGTTATGTTGTGGATGCGCATGGCCTTCGCACTGATCCTGAAAAAGTCGAGGCTATCCTTAATTTCCCAACACCCACAAAAAAAAAAGATCTTAAACGCTTCCTTGGAACAGCCACGTGGTACCGCCGTTTCGTCCCCAACTTTAGCACTATTGCCGGACCACTCAACCAGCTGACTTCAAGTAAGAAGAACGCACCCAAGTTTCAGTGGACAACTGAAGCTGATGATGCTTTTAATAAGCTAAAAGAGTGTCTTGTATCAGCCCCGGTTCTCTCTTGTCCCAATTACGATTTACCGTTCGAAGTACACACGGATGCGAGCAATTTTGGGATTGGTGCCATGCTCACACAAACGATTGATGGTAAAGAACATCCGATTGCATACATGAGTAGGGCGTTGTCGGGATCTGAGAAGAACTACAGTATAACCGAGAGGGAGACGCTAGCAGTTTTAACCGCTCTAGAACACTGGCGGTGTTACTTGGAAAACGGAAAAACCTTTACCGTTTACACCGACCACTCCGCGCTCAAATGGTTCTTGTCACTGGACAACCCTACCGGAAGACTAGCACGCTGGTGTGTGAGGTTGTCTGCCTTTAATTTCGAACTTAAACATCGTCGTGGGGTCGATAATGTCATTCCAGATGCACTATCTCGTGCTTTCCCATGTGCTTCTATCAGTACGGTCAACTCTAATTTGACTACTACTGACACATGGTACAAAAACATTTATAACGGTTGTTTAGAAAAGCCGAACCTCTTTCCTAACTACTTGATCGAAGGTGGTGCTCTCTATCGCCACTCCAAAAATAAGTGCGAAATGATTTCGGAGTTTTCCTGGAAGGAAGTGGTGCCGAAAGAATTGCGTGACAGCGTCATAGAGGAGAATCATGCTGACCCTACTGCTGCTCACTTGGGTATTTTCAAGACCTATCGACGCTTACTTCTTCGATACTACTGGCCGGGCATGCACCAAGACGTCGTACGTTTTGTTGGTTCTTGTTCAAAATGTCTCACTTACAAACCACAAAACCATCCGACGCTGGGTACGATGGGTCGACCTAAACAATGCTCACGGCCGTTTCAAATGATATCCATTGATTTCATAGGTCCACTTCCGGTCAGTCGAAAGCAGAATAGTTATATTTTGGTCGTAACATGTTGCTTCTCAAAATATTGCCTTATTTTTCCCATGCGACGCGCTACTTCGGAAGCTGTCGTCAAGGCTCTGGAGGACTCTGTGTTTCTGGTCCACGGAATCCCACAGACAATATTCCTTGACAATGGTACCCAGTTTATTAGCTCGGTAACAAATACCCTCTTTAAGAAATACAAGATACCTAACGTATTCTTCTCTCCGAGATATACTCCGCAAGTAAACACTGTCGAGCGCTATAACAAAACAATAGTTACATGTATTTCCACCTACGTGGACAATGACCACAGAACCTGGGACACTAATATTCCCAAAATACAGTATGCCATTAACAACTCCGTCAATGAAGCAACTGGCTACACTCCATCGTTCCTCGTGTACGGACGAGAAACGGTTACTTGTGGTTCTCATTATACAGATAACGATCTGGGTGAGGAACTACTATTTCTGCCACGCGACATTTACGCTGAAAATCTGGGTCACCTGTCAAAATATTTTGATAAGGTACAGGCATCTCTTTGGCACGCACATAAAAAAAATACGGCGCACTATAATCTTAGGCGGAAAGAGGCAGAATTCAGCGTAGGCGACATTGTCCTAAAACGTGCTTATGTCTTGAGTGATAAAGACAAGTACTTTAGTAAAAAGTTAGCGCCCAAATATACCAAATGTCGCGTCTCCGCTAAGAAATCACCCTTGGTATACATTTTAGAGGATATGACGGGAAAGGACTTAGGCACCTGGCATGTTAAGGATCTAAAACTAGTTAAGAATATTTAGAATTAGGTTTTGGATTTTCATTACGTATGAAAACCCTTTACTGGGCGAGGGGGTATTGTAACGTTGTAAGTTACCGTTGTCTTCACTCTATCATTAACTGGTCTTATTTTGAATTTAAGTAGTAATTCTCTTAATAAAACTGCCAAATGAGGCTGGTAATCACAGTATTAATTTTCACGCGCTGTACTAGCAGCATTCCACTGTTGACAGCTCGCTCGCTCTGCTGTGATTGGCCCGTTTTAAACTGACCAGCCGTGACCGCAACTTGACTTTGCGGCGCCGGCGATTCCGAAAACTCACTCAGCACTATACGCACGTCCGTCCTACTGGCGCTCTGTAACGGTCCCTTTTTACCGTACGCCGACGAACGACTCTAAACAGTAATTACTTACGTTTAATCATAACGTACTACTAGTAGTTACGTTTTAGTTTTGTCTGTGCTTCATATTAACCCCGATTGAGTTCGGGGTTCCTGGCACCTCTTCGGGATCACCGCTTTTCTTGCTACCCTACGGTTTCCCGGTTCCTGACACCGCTTCGGGCTAACCTGCTTCCCTGCTCCGGCTGCATTCGGACCGTTACTTCTCCGACGTCAGCGGCACTCCGACTACGGCAAAACCCGCAGGGAAGATTCGTTGCTGCGTAACCAGGGTCAGACTACATTTGGAGAACCCACGTTAAATAAAATTTCTTGTTGGCTACCTATTTGGAATCTTTTTATTCCTCTCCAAGTAGGGACGTCACACTACTGGTATCTTGGTTCTGTACTTCCATTGTACAACAGCAAGAATCCTGATTAGGGCCAGTACCTTATGGTATTTCACACATCCGCCCGGCGCTTCGTATAATTAGCCTCTTATTACCCACACACATTAAACTGGCTTGCGTCTGTTGTATAAAATCAAACCCCAAAATTAAATCTTTAGGCACCCTTGTTAATACTAGCATTGGAGTATCGATAACGCCTTCACCTATTGTTAATGGCAACGTAACTAACTTATCAACCTTTTCCTTACTGACCCCAAATGCACCTGTGATTCTCAAACTTGGAATCGGTATTTCCGTCGGTTTTCCCAATTGCCTGCACACTTCTTCGAACACTCTCCGACTAATTACACTGATTTCGCTCCCCGAATCAATCAAACTCCTTACAACAATATTCCCAATACGCACATCTATCTCAGGTAATGTCAATGTACTACATAAATCGCGCCCACACTCAGTCGAATCGTCGTCTCTGAATATCGTATGTAAACGCCTGTCATTGCGATCTCTACAATTCGATCTAGATTTTTCATCTAAACACACGGCATATCCATGCGCTTTATGCGCTAATAATTGAATAAATTCATTCACACCCACGTTCGAATCCAAATTACACAATTCATACAGTCTATGCTTTTTTTCAATTTGATCGGCTGTCCATCCAAAACGTAATAAATATCTGAGCGCGAACGACCCGCGCGAGTCCACTAGTTTTTTGAATTCGAACTCATCGCATTAGTCCTGTCACTTGAACTTTGCCCTGCCTCTGTATCTCCTGAACTATCATTGCCCCTTTGGAACCCTATTGCCTTGAAACTAGCCTGAGGCTGTCTACCTCTACCGCGAAAATAACCGCGAGCGCGCGTCCCAAATTCGTTTCGCGCCTTCGTTCCCGCGTTATAATTATTCCTACGACTCACCGCGTTATAACATATCGTATTTAACCGCATAGCACGATAATGCCCACGCATGTAGCTATTCCGCCTAACGTCGTTCGTATTCATTGTCTCCGAACCCTGCAACGCACTTAATCCCCCATCGACATTCCGTTCTAAATGCCGAAGGAACTCGACCGCATCTCGTATAGTCATTGGTTCCTTTCTAGCAAAAAACGCTACCTGAATATCACGCGGCAACTGTCTAAAAATCGTGTTGATTTTCTCCGTATCAGTAAACGGTATCGTAAGCTCATATATGCTATTCAATTGAGAGGCAAAGAATTCTTCCATACTTTGACCTTTCTTAGAATCAAACTTCGCAGTTAGGAATCTTTGTTTAATTAATTCCTGTTCATTATCACCCCAGAATACCTCTCTGAAATCTTTTTCAAAATCCGAATAGGTTCGCCATGAGTCTCTGTATATGCTCATTCGAACTTTTGCAATTCCTACCAAACTATCCGTTGCCCATATCAAAGCCCTAGAACTATCTCCCGAGACTTTAATATAAGCCTTTAAATCTCTTAAGAAAATCATCGGATTTTCCGAACTCCGCCCATCGAATGTCGGCAACTTCTGTGTCATTTTCACTATGCATGATTGACGTTTTTCTACCGATTGTTCAAACGTCTCTAGTTCCTGTCTGTCAGTCTGTCTGTCCGAAGTCCTACTAGTATTGCTCGCGCTAGAACCCCTTTCCAAACTGTCTAATCTATTCACTATTTCAGATAACAATTGCGTCACCTGTCCTGACGCTATTTCACTTGTTTGCGAAAGTGAATCGTCTCGTGCTACCCGACTAACGTTTTTTCTAAGCCGGCCGGCCATTATTCCTGAACACTAAACCGCCGTAGCTCGTCCAAAGAATTGTGAAAACAATGCCCCTTTTTTTTTGCTTATTTCTTACTTACAAAACTGAACTGTTTAAAATCGTTTCTACGTTGTGTTATTTTTAAAAGTAACGCGTTCCTTGATATCTAGGTATCAGACTATCTAGGATATCCTTCGGTCTCGGCACCAGAAAATCTGTAACGGCACAAAGGCTAAGGTCGAGCCACCGCTATCAGTAGCTATGATCGTCTATTCTATCTACCCCAAAATGAGATGTCCCGATTCAGCTGTAAAATTTGTAAGTTAAGAATGATAAGTCCGGATTTCTTGTTCTTTGAGAAGCTCGTTAGGCGTACAATAGTCGAACGTGGAGATTGATTCAGGAAGTTACAGTTTCAAGTTAGACAGAGAAAGCATATATGTCCGCAAGCCGGTAATTCGCATCAGTCAGCGGTGTATTGCGCCAGATCGATCGTTGTCCTATTTATGTGTGATGGTACCATTTATTTTTGTATATATGGGCGCTTGGAACTTCTTTTAGTGGTCGACCACGATTTGTAATATTTGTTTGGGATATCGTATAGATATCCGTCGTAGTTTTACGACGTGAGTACTCAATGATATTTCATGTACTCGCTAGTAGCGGCTTGTGGTGGTTCCAATTATATAATTCGTTCACGGCAATAACGATCCGAAAAGACCGGTTTACACAATTGCGATTTGATTTTCCGAAATGGGTTCTGAACTAGCGGTTACCTCAAAAGGTCCTCAACGTTTTGAAACCTTCAACTCTGCGCAATTTGAGCTGGATGTTATCGAAACGTAGTCATTAGCGCTTTAGGAGATCTAATCCACACCATAGCGAAATGCATACTTCGGTAAATTCCGATCTATGAATTCCACTAGCCACAGCACGTCCTCGACTGAGCCTAATCATATATATTTGACTCAGCCTACACATTAGACCTCCAGCGAAATTTACATTTAATTTAAAGATGCAACTTGAATCCAACCTGACCCAAGGCAAAGCAAAACCACCTACCCGGTCCTAAACAATGAACTTTAGACTGTAATTTGATCTCTTCGCGCGTCCCCGACAACACTCAAATGTCAAAATATCAACAGGATAGGTTATCTGTGTTGACACCGGTTTAACTTTGTTCTGAATCTGTTATTTCCATCCGCGGAACCTCATCGATCAAACAGTCTCCCTATGCCCTGCCAACCTAGGTTTAGCCGCAACTAAACTCCTGTCTAGCCTAGTCTAAAACCTAGTGTTATACCATGTCCATTATCGACACCATTCGAAAATGGTTGAGTTTGATTTGAATGTGCTTGTATGTTTAATGACTGTGTGTGTGGGAATTTCAAAACTCGCTACTCGAAAGGAATGAGGAGAGGATTAGCCCGCGAATATCCTAAAAGCCAATCCAGGAACCCTATGGTGAAGGAAAAAGGAATTTAGGGTCGCTCCAAGCCCAGACTCAGACTCAGATAAATTACCTAAAAGTTCTTATCTAACGACCCAAGGATAGTTTTGGAGTAGGTTGTAGTAGTAATTTGGGGTAGGTTGATATAAAGGATAGGAACCGAGGTATATCTCGGCGCTTTAGACACTCACGAAAAACCACTGAAACTTCGCAATCACAATTCGTATAGTTCTGACGCGTAACACGGCAGACCAAAACTGTTTAGAACTCGTGAAAGGCGACTGTCACAGTAGCTAGACGCTGAGACTGAATGCTCTCCCTTCCCCCGCAATCGTATTTATACACCCCACATGTCTGAAAAAAAAGTGGCGTCCTTTGCGAACACGCTCTGCCCAAGCGAAGCTTCTTATCACTAACCACACAGGGTCTAATTTCAACCATGCCATGCAGATCCGCCGTTCTACAAATTGTGTGTACGCATATTCACTATGATCAACCGTAGGTTATCACTCAAGTCATTCGGTATGGCCGATACACAAAATCTGTTGATCGCTGACCATATAAGCTTGTTGCGATTAATTAAGCCTTCCCGACCGCTAGCGCGCGAAGCAAAGACCACTAGAATGCTATTCATACTAGTCATACCAACCAAACGCAATTGTATATTTGCAATCAACATAATAGCTTTCTCCGTATCGTTCCATAATAACCTTCCATTATTTAGTTATTCATATTTTATTCAGCGCGCAGCCAAATCGGCTCTGATCCCTACACATCTCGCAGGAATGCGACAAAAAAAAACCTGACCTGTAACCTTCCTCGAACCATCCCACGCGTCGGCTCATTGTTTTTTGCTAACTTACCCCTGAGCTAGTCAAAACCCCAAACGTTATATGAACCGATTCTCGTATTCAAAACAGCGCGGCGATGGGCTAGCCCTCTGTCACGCAAAAATGAAGTATCAAATGTACTGACTCTCGTGTACCATTACAACGGAACCCTTCGTGTACGAGTCCGACCCGCACTTGACCGATTTTTTAAATGTGTTATTTTGCCTCAAAATTTTTGACAACGGAATTAGATGATTTACCGCTCTGGTTTCAAAATGATGGCTGTCCAACTCAGTATATCAGCGGCGTCGGAGACTTGTCGAATGAAAATTATCCAGACAGATGGATCGGCAGAGGAGGTCCACTACCATGGCCTGCAAGGTGTCCAGACCTAACCCTGATGGATTGTTACTTACTTACATACCTTAGACATTATTGCACAAAAACAGACGATACAGATACATCAAAATGGAAGCTACTTGTTCAAAGGGTAGTTTTTCTCTAAAAAGGGATTTCTTCCAGCTAACCTAGGATGGATAGGATACAACCCACCTTCCGCGCCTATGCGGGAGGCATCGCGATTTTAAACCTTATGCCATGGTAATAAAATTCAGAACCTATATCGGAAATAATATATCTAGAAATACCATCGGAGGTGAGTGGAGAACAGGCAGGCGGCAGATGCGCACAACGTTAAATAATTAACTCAAATCAAATCAAATCAAATCAAATCAAAAATCATTTATTTCCATAGGATGTTGTTACATCACTTAGATCCGTCATTACATTTTTTTGGGTGAGTTCACTAACACAATGGCGGAATCTGTGGAGAAGAGCTCACCGAAGAAACTCCACAGTCGTCGCGTCTTTTGCGTTTCCTTTTTTAAATAAAATATTGTCAAATTACAAAATGAATGCTAATTATATATAACTACTTACCAATGTGTACATATATACTTAACAGTACAAAAAGATAAAATTATACTACAAAATATACATTTTTTTTATTTAATTAGGCATATTAACAGCACACATATACAAAATATTACAATAAAAATTTGGCGGTATTGTTCTTATAGTGCATATTGAAAATAATTTAGCTTAGAATTGAATAGGTAATAATAGAGGTAGCTAGGAAATATACAAGCTTATTTGTTACAAGTTAGTTAACTCTATCTTCAGGTTTTTTTGCGAAAGACAGGTAAGCGATACATAAATCCTATATAAGGTACTTACACTCACAAATCCTATATAAGGTACTTACACTCACAAATCTAATTTGCAAGAGAAAGATTATCATCAAAGATTATGACGACCTGTTTAGCCTAGCGAGTAATGACCCTGCCTACGATGCTGACGGTCCTGGGTTCGAATCCCGGTAAGGGCAAATATTTGTCTGATGAGCATGAATTTTTGTTTCTCAGTCTTGGATGTTTCTATGTATTTACATAAGTATTTATCTCTATTAAATATATCGTCGTCTAGTACCCATAACACAAGTCTTGTTGAGGTTTTTATGGACTTAGTTCGATTTGTGTAAGATTGTCCTCTAATATTTATTTAATACTTATTTTATTTTAAACGTTTTTGTCAAAATATGTCAGAAACGTTTCTAGATTTATTGGACTACCTTGTCAAATACCGTATGATAATGATGTGCAAAAAATATGTTTATGTTATGTAATAAAGCATGTAATTAAGTAAGTAAGTAAATAAAAATATTTTGTTTTTAATAACATGTTTTGTCACTTACATCCTAATTAACCCTTTGTATAACTTAACCACTCATCGTAGAGTCCGCTTCCTTAACAGCTTTGTCGCCTAGTTTTTACAAGAATAATTAACATTTCATTTGACTGTTGTACCTTCCTAATAGTAAAGATATTTTTGGTGTTATTTGCACAAACTGGTCATTTACCCCAAGTTGTTCTTCCATTGTTCTGCCGTAACTCTCTGTTGAAAATTTAAAACTAAACCCAATTAGGATCCAGAAACAAAATAGGGCCATTCTTAGCACTCTCTCTCCCATTTGTACCTCGTAACAAAGCTTTCTTTCTCCCAGCTCTTCCCGGTTCGCTGATGGCGGAGCTGCTGAGCTGAGTGTTTCAGCCACAACACTACAAATCCCTGATAATTGGCGTCGGACTGAGCCGGGCGGCGCGGCGCGGCGGTGGCGGGCGGAACGACCACAGTTCACACGTAAATAAAGCGAACCCCGATTATATAACTCAAAAATGTTCACTTTTAAAATCGACAAATATTTCTGCGGGCATTAATTGTTTGGGAGGCGGGAGAGCGCTTTATGCATGGACTCAGATTATCACAGGGAGATACATTCTGATCTGCAATCGTACTTATACATGGGGTTTTGTGCCGACTTGATTCTTTAACACTTCTCTGTCCACAGCTATCGATGTGAGACCCTTCCTCCCTTACACTAAAGAGACAAGATGCATATCGCTAATAAGTATTACTCACCGTCGACGCTCAGAAAAGGTGGATATAAATAAACTTAAATAAAATTAACTTAACTGCTTTATAATTTAAATTAACTTAACTGCGCCTGCTAATACTAACCGCTCACCCCCCAGCCACAGAGGAATAAATAGGAACAGAGAGAAAGGTTCTAAGGAGCCTGCAAAATTCATACCTTATATTAGTATTGTTGGCAAAAGAGAAAAAAAATAAAAATAAAAACAAACTGTTACGAGCTTTTATTGACCGAGCGATGTTATTATCTTATTCTTAGGGCGGTATGCTATTGAAATACTTAGGTATATAATACAGTTCATCACATGAGGTCACCCACTTATAAACTCAACTACTCATCATGGAAAATAAATATTTGTAGGATAATAATACTAATAACAATTACCTAACTAAATAACACGGTTTGTGCTACCTACTTTAACATTTTAAATAAGTATACCTAGTCTGGTATTCATTTATTTACCTAGTAGTCTCATTGGGATAGTTAAAATATCTTTTCTGTTTCTATTATTATTCTTAAAAACAGTACAGTAAACCATTTTGAAAGTCCAAAACTTACACTTAAACACTTTAATAACTATTTACATTTTATTCTACAACAAATAAGACGTGGTTTGTGCAGGCCCTCCGTTTGGGCACTGGCGGAACGAACGTAAACCGGTTTTATCTAGAGGCGGCGCGTACGCGACACAGCGGCCAGTGCTGACTCACACATGCGCAGTAAGCTTGTAGTATGTTACCTACGAGACGGCGGGGCGTGGTTCTATGAACCTTTGTCTCTGGTCCTTTCTTCCTCTGTGCCCCAGCTCCGCGGGCAGCGAAATACGAACTTACCACGCGCAATTCGACACCCCGCCGCCGCCGCCGCCGCGTGGCACTTGACTGACTTATCAAGTGTTTTTGTTTGAAAGGACCACAGACTAATGATTCAACTATGTATGGGGTTTGGTTCATTGGGCGTCCACACACATACCAATTTTGGCAACGTATTGTATCTTGGTATTTCTTGAAATACCGTGGTAATGGTCGGTATTTTTGGTGGCATTTCTAGAAATTCCATGGGAGGTGAGCGGTACCAATTTTTAAACAATAATGTTTGCAGGCGCAGTGCTGTTAGTTGTGTGACGACCTGAAAGGTCGCATACCCTTCAGGTGGACACACATCTAACAGCACTTTTTTTGACATTTGACATTTGAGATCGTAAAGTCACTTGATCTTAAACTCGGGTTAAAACTTAAACTTGATTTCGGGCGCCAGTAGGCGAAGCCTCTTCTCTCCTCAAGACGTATGTGGTATGGTGTGATGTAGTTCAGCGCTGTGAATCTAAGGTTCAGTTCAACTAAAGGTAGTTACTCCGAGGTACATAATCCAGTATCGCTCGTCGCGCCACCCCCGCCCGGTGGGTAATTGAGGCCGCAGAGGAACAATTAATTCGCGTCCACCGCCGCCGACTGCACCAGCTCACGCCAGACTCTGAGCCGTGACACAAATCCAGTGACCTCGGACTATTAAGTAACTGGGAAAAGTCCGGTAAATGCATATTCTTATGAATAAAGGGCGTTGGTAAACTTTAAAAATGCATTTTCAGATAATGAAATTAACCTTTACATTTAAATACAAACACATATATTGCTTCTGGATCTGGCCCCACACTAGGATACCCTGTGTCGTGAGAACTAGTAACAACGACGTCACAAACATGTGAACATCCATGACTCAAAATGAATGAAGAGTGTTGCATTTGCAAGTGCAGCTGTTTGCTCGGTGCAGTGCGTGAACTTCTGTGAAGTTGTTGTTCTTATTTGATTCGTCAATTGATTGATCGATTTGATTGTCCGTACTCAAATTTAAATTTACATACTAAATGTCGAACATGCGGTTCCTAAACACATCAAACAGAGCTTATGTATATGTGTGTAGATAAGCTAGTGTATGTAACTGTACATAATTAGGCATTAAAACTTAAAACTCCATTTTGTCTCAGTCACATAAACTACTATAATGGAACCGTAAAATGCTACTGTTTGGATTGGTACGAGATTCGTAAATTCTTTTGAATAAGCCACACTTTCTGTTATGTATTCATCTTATGTTACCCTGTTATAAAAGGGTCTCCATTTCGTAGAATACTTCACTGTATTGAATGTCAATATTGCAGCACCAACAAGTAGGTCAGACGAGACGAAAACTAAATTGAGTTCACTGAATTCCATTTGATAGAGAAGCAGAATTAATTCCTCGAAACCTATTTCGAGAGCTTTTGCGTACATTGATGTGAATTTGAGAAGTTAACAGTTTCATAGAACAGCAACCGTATTTCGCATTCGTTTATAATTTTTTTTTATCTTATTTATTTTATAAGCTTATGATTAAGTCAGCTTAAAAATAATTAACAAAGTTACAGTGCTTACAGTATTACTTTAACAAAAGAAAATAACATTAAATAAATCTAAAATTGGTTAGTTACATAAGTATTTTGTAGTGTTCCCATCTGAGATTCAAAGAGGTTATCAAGAAACTTAAGAATCTGTTACTATACTCGACAGTGAACTCTGAGCTTAGAATTCGATGGAAAAGGAAGAGAAGATCCCCCTCAGAGCACCGAGTTTCTTCGAGGAGGTCCAGCCTTGGTTGTTCATTTATTTTACACTCGAGAACTAAGTGAAGGAGGTCCTCCTCCCTCTCACATCGGGTACAATTAGGGTCGTCTCTTTTATTCATAATGAAACTAAATTTGTTAAGTGGGATGTGGTAGGTTCGGGTTCGGAAGCAAAGAACTAGTTCTCTTCTGTTGAAGCTTCGTGAGGCAAACCAAGGTACGCGAGGTGGTTCGTCTACAACGGTTCTGTACCAGATGCCTCTGTTTTGAGAGCAGTCTTTGAAATAGGATTTAAATCTAAAGTAGTTGTCGATTTTCAATTTTGGAAGATGGTCAGTGTAGTGCGGTACCGTGTCGAGAGGTATGCCGTTCCGAAGAGCCTCGGATGCAAGTAAGTCTGCTATCTCATTACCCTTGATGCCCACGTGTGAAGGAATCCATTGTAAACGAACTTCAACCCCGTTACGTATAATTCTATGGATACATTTAATAATGAGGTAAGTTTCTTGTCTACCGACGATACTGCCCTTAGCACATCCCACTAAATGTTGTAGACTGCTCTTAGAATCTGTGAAAAATTACAATTTTATTACTTGTGGTCGACTCAATGTAGTGTACTGTTTCTTTAATTGCTGTTAGTTCAACCCCCAATATCGGTATACATGGATCTTCAATTAGAAACTTCACCCCAAAATTCTCAGCTTCATCATAAAATGCGCAACTAGAGCCGTGTCTAGTTTTGGATCCGTCAGTATATATTTTAGAATGGTCTGAGTACTGCATGTTTATCATATCTTCGCTAAGTTGTTTAAGGTCATGAGTGGGTAGTTGAGCTTTAGGTTTAATAATAGTGTCCACTCTATGCAATATGATTTTGTCCCAAGGGAGAGTCTTAATGTCGTGAGAAAGTAAGAATTGGGGTAAAATCTCAGATTTTGACACAATTAGGTTGGAGTACTTTCTGAAACTTTCAAGCAAAAGAGGAAGTTGGTTTTTACGCCTATAGCTAGCGCCTGTATTTAATATGTTGTCAAAAACTTCTAACTGTTTTCTCAAGGGGTCGGATGCTCTGGAAGAGAGTTTCAGAAAGTATTTGTTACTTAAATAGATTCTTCTCAAATTTAAGGGTAAGATACAAAGTTCGCTTTCCATGGCAAAAATTGGGGTGTCTCGAATGAAACTTCCACAAAGGCGAAGACATTGGTTTTGGATGACGTCTAACCTTTGCAAAAGTCTAGAGTTGGCGTTGCCATAAATAATGCATTCGTAATCGAGTCTAGATCGTACCAGTGTTAAATACAGTCTTCTTAGGTGGATCGGATGAACACCCCACTTTGAACTGCTTAATGAGCTAAGGATATTACTGAACGCAATACATTTTTCGGCAGTTTCTAAAAAATGGCGAGTCCAATTCAAGCGGCTATCCACCCAAACGCCTAAAAACTTTGTACAATCACCTCAATTTCAATGTTTTTTATTCTTATATTTATATGAGGAACTTTGTATTTTCTAGTAAAAAGGCAAAGTTTAGTCTTTGAGAGCGATATTTCTAAACCAATTTCTTCTAACATAGTTATAAAACTGTTAAGACTTGATTGGATAGTGCTAACACAAAAATCAATATTTTGGTTAACACAATACAAAGCGAAGTCATCGGCATATTGAGAGACCTTAACTGACTTCATGAGTGTGTTGCATACATTTGTTGTGACTATATTAAATAATATAGGTGACATTGAGTCACCCTGAGCTATACCCTGTCTACTTATTCTTATTATTTCCCTCCTATCCCGAAGCCTGTATATCAAATATCTTTCTTTTAAACATTCTCTTATATATCTACATAGAAACGGATCCACATCAAAATCAAGTAAAGAGGTAATAAGAGGTTCAATTGCCACATTGTTATAAGCGTTACTTATGTCTGCGTAAGCGCATAAAAGGTATTTTTTGTTGATAAAAGTATTTTCGGTGTCTACGATAAATCTGCTAAGATTGTCCTGGCATGAAAGTCCACGACGGAAACCCAAAGTGCTATCATTAAATAATTTGTTGCTTTCGAAATGGTACTCAAGGCGACGAGTTATCATTAAGTTAAAGGTCTTACAAATACAGTTAATAAGTGAGATGGGACGATACTTAGAAGTATCTGAATTTCTTTTTGGAATGGCAATCAGTTTGATCCTACGCCATTGTCCTGGTATCTCACCTTTTTTATAGATGGAGTTGAATATGTGTAACATATATTCTTTCGCATTATCGGGTAAATGGTTAATCATAGAGTAAGTAATGTTATCTAAACCAGCTGATGTGTCTGCTCTTTTAAGAATCAAGTTAAGTTCTGAAAGTGTGAAAGAGAGCGGACTGGACTCATTAGTATTAAACTCTAGGGGTTGGAAGTACACGCTATCAGGAGTGAGTTCTGTTACAAAGGAGAGTGCGGCGCTTTCCGGTAAGTATTCTTTAGGACTTCGGTAACCCTTAAGCCATCTGAGTTTCCTCCAGATCTCACGACTTGGCATATTGCAGTCTATGCTATCACAAAACTGTTGCCAGGAATTTCTTTTAGCAAGTTTTATTAGTTTTCGAGCATAAACAACTTTTTCTCTGTACCTTAAGTAATTTTCAACCGTGCGTGATTTCCTGAATTTTTTAAGAGATAATCTTCTCTCTGCTACTGCCTTCGATAAATCAGGATTCCACCAAGGTTTAGGCTTGAATTTGTTAGGGTTATGACTTAATTTAGTACAAGGAATATATTTGTTAGTACTTTCTTCAATTATTTCTATGAGTTTATCGTAGCTACTCTGTACATTGTCTTCAAGGTGAAGTTCTCCACAAGCAGACTTAATGCGTTGTGTATATTCTGCCCAGTTGGCCTTTTTGATGTTTCTTTTCGTTTCTTGGCAGTTTTGTGTGTTATCTAACGTTTTAATAGAAATAATAAGATGGTCGTTGCCAAAAGATTCGTTAGTAACGTTCCAGTCAAAATCGAATGCAAGATCATCACTACAAAAGGAGATATCAGGTGATGTACATATTATATCACCATTGAGCTGAGCACAGCGGGTAAAATCTCCATTGTGAAGAAAGACGTAATTATGTTCTAAGATAGTATCTGATAAGAGTCTACCCCGTGTGTCAGTTGTATATGACCAAGCCGTGTGATGAGCGTTGAAGTCTCCGACGATTAGAGTTTTCTCAGAAAAGTGGCTGAAAAGTTCTTGGTAGTCTCTAACGCTTACTGCTATGTTTGAGGGAGAGTAGACACCTATGATGTGTTGGAGTTTAAAGCTATTAAGGACTTCAAGACATAGCATGTCAATATTATTATTATTATTTCTTGGAAGGGTTTTGAGTGTACAGTTTATAGATTGGTGAACCAGTATAGCTAAACCTCGGTATCCATCTGCTCGATCTTTTCTGAAGACAGAATAACCTGATAAATTAATAAGATTTTTGCATTCTAGCCAAGTTTCAGACAGAAGACATATATGAACTTTTTCATTATGTAGATATGAGTCCAACTCGCTTAATTTAGGTATTAGGCTTTGACAGTTCCATTGAATAATGTTAAACTTGAAATTTCTCATGAATGCAATAAAATTAAAAAAAATATATATATATATATATATATATATATATATAATTTAAAAAAAAGGAAATAAGGGGGGGGGGGGGGGGCTTGTCTACTTACCTAAAACTAACTTACTTATTTGGTTGGTGGTTTTCTTTGCGAGATAGCACTTTGAGTTTACTTACGAGACGTGAGAGTCTGTTCTTAACACTGCGACATGGAATGTTAGGTATCAAGTCAGCGAACATTTCAATAAAAGCATCAATTTCTTTTGTATAACTGTAAGTGATGTCTGCTATGTTTTTAACTCCATAAGTATGTTTGAGGTATTCTTTAACTTCTTTTGTAGACAATGGGTAAGTTTTACGAGAGTTGGTTACATAGCTTTCCAAGTGGTCCCAATCGATTGAGTCCAGATCACTGTGAGGTGTTCTTTTAAGTTTCTTTCCACTCTTAGATTTGTAAACTTCGTCTGAGCTAGACTAGGAGGAGCTCTCAAAGTCTTCGTCGATGTCCACGTTGCTGGGCGTGTTGTCTTTGGCTGTTTCGGACTCCATAAAGTCGGAAGTAGTCGTAGATTCAGTGGGTGGATGTGGGCGTTTGAAATTTTGTGTCTCCGTAGCCGTAGCATCCTGTGGTGTTTGGTCGTTGAAAGCATTCGTCTCGACGTAGTTGTTTGGGCATTTAGAAGCTACGTGACCGTCTTTTTTGCACACAAAACAAGTCATAGTATCCGATGAAAAGTAGATCCAGTAATTCGTTTCTTCAAAGTCGATAGAGATTTTTTCTGGAATTCGGGTGAAATCCTCAGGAGTCACGTAAACTTGTCGACGGAAGCTGAGAATGTGGTTGTAGCCCGTTTCATTGACACCAGCACGTAAAAAAGAGATAGGTGACATCGGCGTAATATGCATATCGTGGAGTTTCTTTTATATTTCGGTGTGCGGTATAATGGCGCACACATAAGATATAATTATGCGTTTGTTTCTACTGATCAACGGTCGAATGGGTAGTTTTTGGTTTAGTATTATGACATATTTTTTGTTGTCAATTATGTCATCGGCGATTAACTTCGAGGAAACGTAGATACAAATTCTATTGTTTGATATTCTGGACAAAAAGCGAATTTGGGATGGTTCGATTATTCTTCCTAAAGCTTGGGCATAATCTTTGATTTGCACATTTTCTAATGCGTCAATAATAATTGCCTGGTGTTTTTTAGGTAACATTGTGTTTTGTGTCACAGTAGCATAACTAGGGTTATTGGTTAACGTTTGGGAGTTCATTCTGTTCCTGTAGTCAGAAACGCTTCACAAGATTGCAATATTGCCACTTAATGTACTAACAAAAAGTACGATTCCATCATTGGACACTAAGAGGGTAGATATCACACTCGTTAAAAGATAAGCAAACGCAAACTCAGCGAAATAGATGATTTTATAATTATTTTCTAGTTCAGAGCTTGTTTACACAACATGACATTGACATTGCATTCGTTTATATTTAACCTAATTAGAAGTTGGTGACGTTTAACAGTGCAAACTCATAAACAGGGGCACAGCAGCTACGGTCCCGATGAAGAGGTCGGGCAATGCTTCGGGGCGCATATTTTTACATCATAAATCAGAGTCAACGTAAACCACAAGATGGCGACAAAGCGAGTGGTTTTCCCGGCCGGCCGATGGCAGAGCAGTGCTGTGGTTACTCATATTTCCACTGTCTTCAGGTTGGCCGTTGGCTTGCGGTCATTGTTGGCCGCACATTTTCGCCGCTTTCACAGACAATTTGCTCGGTGCAATACGTTATAAGGGTTAAACCACACGCGATCCAAGCGATTTATGCTCTCTCAGTGAAGTCTCTAAAGTCTAATCTCAGCAAAGGTAAGCAAAATAAACTTCAAAGTTTCACAGCAGTAGAAAATGGTTCAGTTTTATTACAGATACTAACGCTATGTTACATTCTATCTACCTAACCTTCAATCACCATGGTAGGTGGCGATGGGCAACCCCCTGTCACGCGAAAAGGAGTCTTGAATAACTGGCTAAATGTGGGCACAATTGCGCCCCTGCCACCCCGTATGGGAAACGGCGTGACGCTATGTTATGTTATGTTATGTTATCCTATCTATTTGTCGCCTATAACTATGATTATATATGATATAAATATGATTCAAAAGAAATCAGATAAAGTATCCCACAAAGGTACAGGTAGATCTCAGTGAGATCAAATTTATTTCCTAAATTCCATTGTGAGGTGAAGACGAGATTCATCTCGTAAAAGTGGATAATCCCTCAGCCAGACGATCTCAGCATCTACTATATGCCGCCTGCACCGACTTTGTATAGAGTTTAGTGCTTCGTACCGCAGAAGGTGAAACTATAGGTATAAAACTGCGAGCGCTGAAACAAAATAGCGTGCGCTGAAAATGGTAGGTACCTTACCTACCTATGTCCCAGGTCCCTCCCTACCTACAGCTGAAACAATGTCAGTGTTGACGACAAAATCTTCTCGTTGGGGCGGTTCCCCCTTTAAATTATTATAAATGGTATGTACAAGAATGCTCCGTGGTCTAATGGGTTCTCGCACAGGAGATGCAGGTTCGATTCCTGACCATTTACCAATGAGATAATTAATTTATCTTAAGTACATTATACGGACGTTCTAAGGGTAATGGAAAACATCGTGAGGAAACCTTTATTACTCCATAGCTGCGGCGATGGGCTAGCCCCCTGTCACGCAAAATGGAGTATTGAATAACTGGCTCAAAGTGGGCGCAATTGTGCCTCTGCCACCCCTTATGGGAAAAGGCGTGACGCTATGTTATGTTATTTATAATAGGCTAGTATTTAACCGAACAACAAAAATACTGATTTGCACAGCAAAAAAGGATCAGCAAAAACACTTTTTATGTTTTAAATATTTTATGTGTACTCAAGTTAATGTTTTAAGTATTTTTTGTTGTTCTTGCAGGTTAGGTTGAACACAACCTAACACGAAGGATAAAGGGGGCTTCGCTTCGCTCACCCCCTTTATCCTTCACCTGAGCTACCGTAGCATTATGCCCTGATATTTGCTGTGCAAATCAGTATTTTTAATGTGCAGTTTAATATTTCCCTTTATAATAATTTGAATTGATAGGATATTGATATTTGATATCCACGTTTTCATAAAATTAAACGTTCTATTAAAAACCTCCGCAAAACCAACGGCACTTGACAATGACTTTTTATTTTATTTTCGATCTCGTTTTCACCTTTCAGTAGATTGAAATGAGATTGCCTTTCGGTTCCTTAACCCCTCGGGTTCCGCAGACACAGAGGATTACGGGTATCATGTCTGCCACACAATCCTATTGTCTCCGTTTCTCGGTTTCTCGGCAAACTCGGTCCCGAGAATTATCTTGCCCTGTGATTTATTACTCTGCAGTTGCCGTGCCAGTGCAATAAGAACTGGGAATCAATCATGATTGTGAAATATTCTATTTTGAAATAGTCTGCACTTTTAAATAACCTTTGTCTTAGAGTTTGAAACTTTGAGTATGTAAGAAGTAACGCATTTTTTGAATAGTTTATATTTTACTCATACAAGATTATTTGTAGTTTTTTGAATAAATTATCGAAACTAATAATTATTACCATTTTTCACGTGTTTTCTGATCTAGATTCCAAACTACAAAAAATATGTCTGGAAACACTTGGATCTATTATTAAAACAGGTACTTTGTAAGTAATCCTTGTAAGTAAGGTGGACGAAGTCTGCAAGGTGCAGCGGTTTTATTTCCATACTCCTTTTCAACCGTTCTTTGAAATACGAGACTAATAATTACAGAACTAATATTTACAGTTTCCATTTAAAACACGACTGTATAATTATCAACTGTACTCAGGTTTGAAATATTCAGTTAAACCTATCTTGATCAAATTATTGTTTTTTTAAATCAAATTCGGCTCGAGAAAAAGGAATTTCATTAAAGGCCCTAGAATGCCTTCAAAGAAGCAAATTTTCTGAAGAAATGCACGCCACCTACTTACATTTGAGTGACTAAGTTATTCGGGATTTCCTCATTACTAACTAGTAACGGGATTTCCCTTGTCTATCGATTTATAAAGCACCCTTTCGTTTATGAGTCTATGATGTAGCTCCAGACGTATTTCCGCTTTCCATTCTAACTTTTCTGCCAGATGTATAACAAGATTTATAACAAGATTTGTCTACAATGTACGTGGTTTTCGTTCGTTCCTACCGCAGTCGAAGTAACAGCTTACTGATCGAAGCTGCCAGACACACCCAGTCCAGAAGGCGAGACCTGAGAAATGCGTTTGTGTGAGTGATACCAGCACATGTGCCACTGCCGGGCGGGGGGCGATTGTGCGCGTGACCGGGCGGCGACTGTACCTATATGCGTGCACACCTATTATATGTGGGTGGTGATATACATATCGAAAACATATCGTAGAATTTACCATATCATGAAATGGCCAACCATGATTAAATTAGAACTTTCATTGAACGAAGAAATCTTTTAAGGATGCGGTAGCTTAGGTGAAGACTAAAGAGGACGAAGCGAAGCCCACGAATAAAGTCTAGTAATATATAAATAGTCTTTGTGTTAGTTTGACATTTTTATTACAAAAAAAAATAAAATGCTTTTAAAAAGACATGTTTTATCAAATTCCCTTCCTGACAGTTTCATGAAATGGTCGGCTAGATCATGAAATGGCTGACCATTTCATGAAATGATCAATTCTATGATATGCCTTCGACATATACACTATTAGTGTGGGTGATATTGTAGAAGTTCAGTGCACGCACACGCACACAATCGCATTTCTCAGGTCTCGCCTTTTTGCCTGAATACTTACGTACTGACGTACTTGAATCAATTAGACGAATTATAGAAGATAAAAGGAAAGGAACGGAAATATCGTAGTAAAGTAAGTGACAGAGCTTTATCGTAGGAATGTTAGTTCTCTCCTACGATATTACCGTTCCTTTGTGGGGAATAAAAAGCCCATAAAGTTAAAAAAATTGGGCAAGTTAAGATGAACAAGGAGTAGTTATGTCGTCACGAATTTTGAAATAAAAAATGGCACATCGAGTAATTTATTTAGTATTCGGTTGCGCATCTTCCTCTTAAAGGCAGGTGTGAGAAGCCATTGGAATACTAGTCGTCCGCGTTTTGTAGTCCGTCCTCGAACCACCAGAGGACAGTCAGAATGAGAACAGAAGTAAGGTGGGCCATGTTGGCTATAGAAGATCGACTAACCCTATACTCCATTTCATATTAAATTGGAAAAAAGAAGCAGTGGCAGTGAACATTTCTGCAATGGTTCAAAATATCAACCCGTCACGTGCAACGCCCGGCCAAGGAGAACAGTGTCTTGAGCGCCGTGTAATGGTTACTGTTTCATATCAATCAAACGGAAATTCTTAATATTTCGTATATAGATTGAATTACTTTGTACTAAGAGTATACTTGATTCAATTAAAAAAGCATGTTTCTCAGAAGGTATACCATGCATGTATTGTAAATAACAAATACCACATTTTTATTACGATACAAATATTCTTTATTGACACTATTATAGGATACAAAATAAATATTTACACAATATTAAACAAAAATTATGAGTCAGCCATGAAGGCGTTATTGCTAAGGTGTCAATCACTTCCAGGTTACCTTGGGGTCAAGAATCAAGAAAAGAAAGAGAAGTGCGGATTGGTGGCCTTGTCTTTGATTTTTCAGCTTGTGGCAACACTGGTCAACAGCTGAATGAGATTTATCCTTTGTGAAATTTTAATTTTAATTAATGTTTTCTTGTGTAAGAAAACTGCAATTCTAGTTGTCATTAATAGAATAATCATAAATATTCGTGAGACTATAAATATTTTATGTGAGTGATGCAAACTGGCCAATTGCTTTTCAGTTACAGAATCGCTACAAAGTAAAATTTTGTCCTTGTTTCTCTCGGTTTAGAGTGATTTGGTTCTACTTACTGTATATTCTAATGGAAAATATAACATCTAAAATATATCTGGAATCTAATTTCAACCAAACCAACCAAGATTTTGATGATGATAATGGAGTATTGAATTGGTTTACAGTTAATATTTTTTGTTAAACGCTGGTAAAACCAAGTGTATCAAATTCTTACATCCAAATGTCAGGCAACTTGAGACCAGTTTAGTGTTAGACAGCAACACGTTAGAATTAGTAAATGATGCGAAGTTTCTTGGAATAACCATTGATAGCAAATTGCAGTGGGGACCCCACATAGAAAAAAAATGCTGGTAAATTAAGTTCTGCTTACGTTGTTACGAACATCAGATAAATCCAGATATGGCTACATCTAGGCCACCGTATCTTGCTGAACGGGCGTCCAAACTAGCGTTCTATCGATGATATTCGATCGCGACGATGATACGATACGGAGGTACGTTACGGATAGAGACATGTTCTATTTCATATCCGTAACGTCGTGCGCGACATTCAGGGCACGTTCGCACGGCATGTTCTACCCAATCGGAGTTGACGGCTTGGGCACCAAAAGCCTTTAAGTCGGGTGGACCTAATGGGTAGAGGGACCCATTCGCGTTATCAAATACCAAATACCAAATTCCAAATGTCTTTATTACTGTAGATATTTACATATACTTAGCAATCGTAATTTTTTGCCACTTCTCTACATTGGACCACTGTGGGAGAAGCAGGGCGTAGAAACTCCCACAGATTGATTTTTAGATCTCTTTTTAAGAATTGCTTATGCTTAACTAATACAAAATATAATATTTAGTCATTATCATAATTAATAAGCAGGAATAAATAATTACAAAATTATTAACAGCTAGGTCTGTGTTGAGCCAGATTAACCCCATACAGACCCATCATTTAAGTAATCTTGAACATTGTAATATCCCTTTTTCGACAAAGTCGCTTTAACATGGATTTTAATGCAATGGCAATGTCAAGATCTCCAGAGGTATCTTGTTGTAGTAAAGAATGCATTGACCCTTGAAAGAATTGCTAACCTTCGCGAGTCTAAACCGGGGCGCAAGTAGTCTGTGATTATTTCTTAGGTTAAGATTACAGCTATCGCTAAGTTTGGGAAATTTTGTAAGGTTCTTGCGTACGTACATTATATTTTCGAAAATAAATTGACTAGCTACAGTTAGTATGTCAATTTCTTTAAAAAGCTGTGTTAAGGAGTCTGTGCGAGTATCGTTAAACTTTATGTTAAATTGGCATTATTTCTATGACTGTGTTAGTCTATTGAGAGTATTGCTTTCTTCGTATTGTAGCTAAATCTGTCTCAGTCAAAATGTTCATCAGCCTATACTCGTTATATGCCTAAATGTAATAAGTACTTGGAACATGCAACATTGTAGGAAATCCCCATATATTCATAGTTGCGGCGATAGGCTAGCCCCCTGTCACATAAAATGGACTTTAATAATAACTGGCCAAACATGGCCTACCTACCTACCTAGAAAGTACCTACGAGGATCACAAAGCCTCAGAAATTTTGCATTTGAAATATCTTAGAAATGTTGGACAGCCCTGTAATCTTCATACAAAAAAGAGAATTCTTAAGTTGTTTACTCAATTACAATTTACAATCAAAATTATACACAACGTGTCTTTCTTTGACTAAAATGAAGCAAGTCTATGGATATCTTTGCCTTCCTCTCTTCTAAAGGACCTGCTACATGGCAGGCAATATGCTGGCAGCAAGTGACGGTAAAATGGTAAAATGTACGGTACGAATGTGCCATAAGGTTGAGAATAGCGAGCCATTTCGGCGGTCGGAGTTTGTGGTTGGCGACAAGTCTCTACACGACTGACAACAAGCTCACTGCAAGCCCAGGGGTCATTCACGTATTAAGCAAGCGCCAAAGTGTGGTTGGGGGAGGACCATTGCTTAGCTTATTTTCAATGTAAAGGGGACGGGGTTTCTGGATGGTAATTTCGTCAGCAATATCTTACCATTTTTTTTTAAATAAAACAATGTAAATAATAATATCGTTTATAAGTTAAGAATAAAAAAATAAAAAATACGACGTTAATCATTTGTCTTTCGCGCATGATGTGTGTGATACACAATCGATAGGGAAACAAAAATAAACAAAAAACTACTAAAATACGTATAACTTTAATGACCTCAAAGCAAGTTCGAACGTTCGCCTTCTCGTCGCCCGCACCACTCTCACCACAGCAGACTCTTGACCAGTTTTGAACTCTTTTACCAAGCCATAAGGTTGAAAATCGCGGGTCATCGTACAAAAAGTGACTACACTGCAGATGCTGCTTGTTGCCAGCTTGCAGGCAACTACCTCTTCTGCCGTGTGGCAGCTCCTTTACCTATATCGCGTATGTTCTAACTAGCTTTACATACTTCGAAAAAGGATTAGTCATAACGCGATGTAGTTTATACACTTTAGGATTAACCTTCTAAAGGGCCCAAAAGGTGGGCCCAAAGGGCCATGCCGTTTAAACGTGGCCTTTTGTCAGTTACAGGTCACGGACGTCACATATAGGTGGGTACGGGGACCTGTAGTCGTCGGCAGCTCAATGACTTGCAATTTTGATCTGCTTGCTTACTGTACAAATTCAGTATCGAACCCGATAAACCCAGGTTTCAGTCTAGAACTAGTCTAGACGAGAGTGTAGATGTCGATAGGTGTGTGTTAATTAATCAAATTACAGACTGACTAACTTTGTGGCTTGTTTTGGGGTTGTTATACTGATGTTGCTTCTCCTAGTTAGTAATTATATGATCTGTAGTACATACTAATTGCACTAACTATCTAGGCGGGGCGGCTCTCTATGTAACGGGTTGCTCCCCTCCCTCAAATATGGCGAGAGGGGTGATGGCTGGTGCACAAGTCATACTCGTGAACGTGTGCTGCTTGGGGGGACTGCCATGGCTCACAGTTAAATCGACTATCGATAACTGTAAACACAAAGGGCTTGTTTTTAGTCTGTATACCACACGAGCTGATGCCCGCTCAATATGTGGGGACCCGGACATGCAGGTAATTCCATTTGTTCCCCTCCAACAAAAGAAATAAACCTTGGGGGGACTGGTTTCTCATAAGTCATGTTCATTACAGCTTGTCTTTGTTCTTATTTATTTATTTTGTTAGATTAATATTTTGAGATATATTATTGGCACTAATGATACGATGTCATTAGATAATTTTCATATCATTTTTTTTTTGTATATCTATATATATACATATATATTTTACTCCTTTCATCGTTGTTCAACTTCTTGTATACATCATCATATATATTGTTTAGGTTATTGTATCTATTCTATACAGGTACATTTAATATCTTATCATTATTATTTATTAGTGTAAATTTTGGATTTCACGTCTTCTCCAATTAACTTCTGTGTATATACATAGTGGGTTTTCAACTAGAATTAATATTTAAATTTTTAAGTGATCTGCATTGTTGTATACCTGTTTTATAGATAGACTATTTTTTAAGTTAGTGTTTGACTAGTTAAAGTGCATTATTTTGCCTACTTGCAATAAATGATTTGAGTTTTGAGTTTTTTTTTTGTTCTAGTTTCTAATAGTACTAATACTGTACTTAAGTAGTATACATAACATATGTTAAGACGATGACGGTGATGTACAAAACATGCGTAGCTTATATAGATTCCGTAACCATATTGTAGAATTGACTATATCATGAAATAGCCAACCATGGTTGAATGAGAACTTTCATTGAACGAAGATAATTTTTAGGGCAAAACACTGCGGTAAATTAGGTGAAGACTAAAGGTGAGCTTAGCGAAGCCCCCGAATAGTCTTCGTGTTAGTTCGACATGTATGTCACAAAAAAAAACTTTTAAAAATACATGTTTTCGTGAAATTCAACCATGCACGACGACTGCCGCGTCGCTGTCACAAAAATCAAAACTGCTTATTTAAAAGCTCAACCGCGCACAGCGGCGCGTGCCAAGATGAGTATCTTCTTTGTACATGAAAGATTACATAAGCCTATTGGGTATTACGTTACATAGCATAGTATAATTTGTGTTGTCATTATTTGTTATATTATTATTAATATCTGTTATTTATTTATTCCTAATGTATTTTATTGACATGAATATTTCAAACGTAAGTATAAAATATATTCTAATATCCCAAACCCTGATTGAGGGCAAAGGCGTTTATCTTGACATAAATAGGGTTAATTAATACGCCTGAAATTTATTTCAAATATACGTCACCGTTAGATTGTCAAAACCGTTAGTTAATAATCTAACGCTTTTCTCTCTCGTTAGTTTACAATCTATCGATAAATTTTAAATGGTACCGTACTGCTTACGATATGACGCGTTAGTTAATACAAGCGTTAAATTGTGAACTGGTTTAAACTTGGATTGCAAAGGAAATACCAGGGCAAACACTGCGGTAGCTTAGTTGAAAACTAGAGGTGGCGAGCGCAGCGAAGCCCCCAAATAGTCATCGTGTTAGGTTGACATGGGAGAACAAAAGAAACGTAAATTGAAAACCCTCTCGGTCTGGCTTAGAATTTGTTGATAGTTTACAAACTAACGCGTTAGTTTATAAACTAACTGAATTGAATTGAATAGGGATATAACTTTAATACGCCTACGAAATCAGCTAGCCCGATGTCAAGCGAAGGAGAAATTAATCTAAATCTGCACTTCTTGTATCTCCCTTTTAGGTAAGAGCCGAGATGTATCTTCGTGGCCAGATCATACAATTAATTATTTCATCACGTGGCCGACTATACCATGAAACGGTCAAAAAGGGTTAAATGTCATGAAAACAGTTCTTTAAAAGCTTTTTTAATTAAATAAATAAACATTTACATAAAGGCACATACATAGCTTCAGACTCCCACACTAGGATAACCTGTGTCGTGGGAACCAGAAACAGCGACATCACTCACATACAAACATCCAGGTCCTGGGGTTTTTCTTTCTTGATCCCCAGCCAGGGCTCGAACCCGGGGCCTCTCGCATCGCAGGCAGAGCCACAACCGCATCGCCACAGAGTTCGTCGAAACGTTATTTAACGTGTAATTTATGTATGTACATATGTATGTTGCGATTTCCGATTGAGCTGAAATTTTTGATGCATATATAAATCGGATGATAATACAATATTTTTGGCATGGCATGACATGGGGCTGATCTGATGATGGAGCCGGAAGGTGGCCATGGGAACTCTCTAACAAAACGACGGAACCCCATCAAGTTTGGGCTCGAATGATTCTTTTTGATATCCAGGGTCTGATGATGGAGCCGGAAGCTGGCCATGGGAACTCTCTAGTAAAACGACGTAACCCTATCGAATTTGGCGCGTTTGATTCATCTTGACAAGTACTCTGTCATACAGTAGACAAATGCAGAGAAGTACTGGCGATCATGCTGCTATCTATTTAGGCTTAAAGCTCTTCGCTGCTGATCAAGTGCACGAGGCCTTAAGTAGAGAAAAATCACTGGAAGGAGACTTATTGACTAGATAATTAATAATACAACTCGATATAGACATAAGTAAATCTAAGAGAAACAAAAGGGTCAAGGGCATTTTTATTTAGCACTACGTGGTGTTTTTTGTGTTTAGTCTTCACCTAGGCTACCGCAGTGTCGATCCCTAGGAGATTTCTTCGTTCTAATTCAAGCCTGGTTCGACATATCAAGCAATGCTCAATTTTATGATGCTGGTTACGACATATCCGTTCACTAAACTGATTGACCCATTGGCAATCTAGCTGTAAATCAATTAGGTAATTATGCAGAGCAGCGAACTCACACTCGCTCGACAGTGCAATAACCGAGTTAGGGCGACTCCCGCCCCCTGGCCCGCACGCCCCCCCAAGTTAGGCGGATGACTCTTCAACCCAACTTCAACTGGTGTTCGACTTTATATCAGGATTAGGATCCCTCTTCCAGACAACATGTGAAGCTTTATTTAAGCGACGACCCACATGGTCGAGTCGGCAGTGACCCTGCCTAGGAAGCCAAGGGTCCCGGGTTCGAGTCCCGGTGGGGGTAAATATTTGTTTGATGAGAACGGATCTTTGTACCCTAGTCATGGTTGTTTATCTAGCTTTGTATAATATTTATGTTTAAAAGTATGTGTATCGTATCCAAGATACAAGGAATCCTAGTTTGGGGCTAGATCAATGTGTGTAAATAGTGTCCAAGGTATTATTATTATTATTATTTAGTGTTGGTAGGATGTTAGCCAGTGATGGGTCAGTTCTGACCCAGAAGTCAGAACATTGGAATAATTCTGTGCTGGTATAACGTCATCTTATCACTGGCGTCAGACACAACACGGATGTGGCTACAGATAGGCTAGTCTATTTTAGTTACTTTCATAGTGTCATGTCCTGCCTGTGGTATTTTGTTGTGGGGGAAATCAGCGGATTTTATAGCTATTTTTATATTTCAGAAAAGAACTATTCGAGAAATTCATAATTAATTAATAAACACACAGACTCCCCAAGATAACTTTTTGAAGAAATAGACATACAACTGTAGCTAGTCAATTTGTATTTTTTTTAAAGTAGGATAGTAGTAGTAGTAATTTATGTACGCAAGAACATTACAAAATCTTCCAAAATTAGCGATAGCAGATATAATCACAGACTAGTTGCGCGGTTTAGACGCGCGAAAGTTAGCAATTCTTTCATGGGTCAGTGCATTCTCTACTACAAGATACCACTGGAGATTTGACACTGCCATTTGAGTTATTTAAAAATAATGTCAAAACGACTCTGTCTAAAAAGGGATATTGCAATGTTCAAGGATTACTTAAATGACAACATTGCAGGTAACTCAACACAGATCTCGCTGTTAATAATTTTATAATTATTTATGGCAACAAATATAATGATCACTAAAATATTTTTTCCTACCCAAATTGGATAAATGAACACCAAAAGTTGCAAAAAAATCAGGGCAAAATACTGCGGTAGCTTAGGTGAAGGGTAAAGGGGGTGAGCGAAGCGAAGCCCCCTTTATCCTTCGTGTTAGGTTGAACATGTAAGAACAACAAAAAATACTTAAAACATAAGCTTATGTACACAAAACATAAAAAGAAGTTTGGTGATCATTTATCCAAACACAATTTGGTGGACATCTATCCATTCTGGCAGTCATTTCGAATTTATTGGTAGTAAAATAGGTGTGTTTTTGTATAAGTAGTTAAGCCCAACCAATTTTTATAAGAGATCCAAAAATCAATCTGTGGGTGTTACATCGCTCTCTTCTACCACAGTGGTACAATTTGGAGGAGAGGCAAAAAATTGCGATTAGTAAGTGTATGTAAATATCTACAGTAATAAAAACATGACTTTCACTTTGACTTTGGCGTGTGTCTAGGAGTTTCGTTCATCTGAGGCCTAGGTCAACTGCCAAATTGAACATTTTGGGGGATGTTTTTCGAATAAAAAATGTAGTGTGTATGACGTATGAACAATCCCTAATTCCCTATGGCTTCACTTCGAGCAAATGTTTGGCCTTCCACGAACCTTCGCTTTGTTGACAACTAGAACTTTTCCGAAGCCCAACATCAAACCTGGGCACTTAAGGTCAGTCTGAACTGATAAAATTGTACTAACGTCAGTTAAAACTGAAAGTGAGTGTGAAATCTTGTATCGAATTTTTCAACTGACGACAACCCACGGATTTTCCGGGCGCACCGTTTTCCGCTAGCTTCAGTCCGTTTTCATCAGACCAAAACGGACTGTGAGTGCGCGTGCAGTCCATTTACATCAGGCGGAGCTTCGACGAGATGGCAGCTAGAAGTGCCGTTACTATGCCGTTAATATGTAGTTTCAACTATTGAATCACAGTAGAATAAAGGTGCTTTCTATTCTATTCTATTCATTGTCAAATAGTTAAAGCGATAACTCTTATAACAAATTAAAACGAGATATTTAATATCTCTTTTTACCCGACTGCAGCAGAAACAGCACAATATGTTTCAAGTGTTTTTACGTAAGTATTTACTTATATATGACACATACATACAAAAATACATTGCATGTATGTATATGTGAACGAACATTTCTTTAGCACGCGCTGCAGCCCAAACTGCAAAACATTTTTTTAACCATTCTTACGTCCTTTTTTTGGGTTTTCTGGTGATCGATAGCGACAATATAGTAGAATAAGTAGCCGCAATAAGTAGAATTGCCACGAGAGAATCCGAATACATTTTTTCAACTGACGCGGTGAGAAATTGGAGCTTGATATCTGTTATGTAGTAACGCAGGTCTTCGCACGACCACGTTGATGGAGAAATGAAAGCCAGTTAGATACCAGTGTGTGGGGAAATCTTTTTGGCTTCATCCAATTGTCTTCAGTCCAACTTCATCAGTCCATTTTCATCAGTTCAAATCACCGTGAGTGCCCAGCATAAGTCGTTCTGACTCAGCGATTGCTGTTTTGCGATCCACTCCTTTAATAAAGTAATTGATGTCTACATTAAATGCCAATCGACATGAAAGGAGCGACCCACGAGCCTACCACACAATGAACGAATTTGTCAAAATTATTCACGAACGCAAACTCATTTATGAACCATTATAATTTACATTCGAATCGGGACAGGCGTTCTCTTTTCGTACATTTGTAGGACGATAGACTATATAGACTATTGGGGAGAACCAATTAGACCGTTAGGGATCCTTAGTGAGTGCCCTTACACTGTTTGTTTTATTGGTCGTTCAGTTCCGTGTTTGCAGTGTAATTTTGTCTGTACGCGGTTTCGTGAATGGAGACGAGAGTACACTGCAGCTACAGTTGGTCTGCCTCTTGTATTTGAGAGTTTTCCTCAGTCAGCGTCTCATCGCCATGCCAACCAGGTCTAATGAAAATCTTTGTAACTTACGCAGAAGTTGTAGTTAGATGAATGCAGAACTTACAAAATATATTTAAAATCTTGTTTAGACTCATACAAATGTATGAGTCTAAACAAGATTTTAAAGGAGGTACATTATGTACTTATACTAAAGAATCCGTTTCTTTGTATTTTCTTCCACCACAATTACTATAATACTATACAGCTTTTAGGAAGATGATCTTACGATTGGGGCGGTCACTAGCGTCAATGCCACCCGAATAGGGAAGCAAACTGTCAAATTATTTGGACTTAGAGGGCGCTGCATGCTTGTAAATATACACAGAGTAAGTAAGCAAAGAGTTTAGTTCATCCGAGGTTACTTACAAATGAATCATAGAGTAAAGGTAAGTAAAGTTATTCAACCTGAGATGATTGAAACTCCTTGTCGCTTATATTTTTTTTATCAAAATACACACCTCAGATGAATAAAACTGTTTATGTTAGCAACATACAGTGCCCTCTACTAAAAAAATGCGTACTCTTCCCTATTACACTAGTGACATTTCGTACTGGCGATGGCGACGTTAGTTCTCGTTATGGCAACAGAGTTTAAGGCTCTGTCATACTTATTATGATAATGTAAAACGCAACAGAAGTAGCCTTCAGACCAATCTGAATATCGCACGGCAGTCGCAATAACAGACAGTTCGTGGTGCTTCGTGTAAAATAATCGTGTCGATTTCGGAAGCGAATGAAATTCCTGGATTTCCGAATACATTTTTACATGTTAAGGATACTTACTGTATTCAAGACAATCACTTAAACCAACATTAATTTCTAATTGCAAAAATATCTTCGCCGTTCTTTAGTGTAGACTGGAGACGAGGGTCCGGTTGCCTAGCAACGCCTCTCTAGCCCTCCGACCCTAGCCTAACACTTCGTGCCTTCTCCAACAGGGCGTGAGTTGGGTGTGCACTCGAATATGTACACACGACAAAGAAGATCGGTTTGCAGGGCACACAAACACCAGTCTTTGTGTGCGTAACGTTGCCAATAGCTACGATTAGCAATGCACACTAACACAGTATTCGTGTTAATGTCGCGTCTGTGTGCGTTTTTCTGATCCCATACATTCATTGATTATGACGCAAGTTTTCACAGCTTTATGCAAAGTAGTCGATAGCCTAGTGGATTAGGTGCTAGAATTACGATATGTAGATAAAGGTTCGATCCCTCAAAGGAAATTATTTTTTAGAAGCTACGAGTATTATTAAATTCACATAGCATCGAATATAAATTGATTACAATTGTTTAACCAAACTAGAGTTCGAAGAGTTGTAAACTTGCCCGGTAAAAAGGCCATAGTCTACCTTCTTTATTTAAAATGTAACAGCTACCCTCTTTAAAATTGTTTTGCGTCTGCGCGCTCTCAGCATTAGTTGTATTGCATTTCGTTCCTTGTAAATTGTGATTGAGATTTGTTATCTATCATGGAAAGTCATCTATCCACTTTTAAAAAGGCGGAAATCATTGTTTTGTATGAACAAAACATTTCAATTAGCGAGATAGCACGACGTTTAATGATATCGGTGAGTTATGCATATAAAAAATAAATTTGAAGGTTTTTTATAAATTATGATTATAATTATACCTTGTGTTACTACTTCATTGTATTTTTTTCTTATTTTACAGAGAAGAACAGTGCAACTGTGGGTTCATAGGTATGCAGATTCTGGACATGTTGAAAGTCGTCGACCAGGCCCACAGCCTGTAGCCTACACAGCTGCATCTGATCGCCATCGCGACATCATTGCAGCGCATAACAGCAATCCGTTTGCCAGCACCCGGTCTACGGCGACACTTCATAATGTAACACTACAAACAGTTCGCAATCACTTACGAGCTGATGGTTTAAGATGTCGGAGACCAGCGAAGAAGATTATGATGTCTAATGAGCATCGTGAAGACAGAGTGCGGTTTGCCCGTGAATATTTGGACTTTGATTGGTGTAATAATGTTGTTGTTTTTAGTGATGAAAAGACTTTTAGATCAGACAAGGATGGGCGTAAAATACTGTGGAGAAGAAATAATGAACGATATAGTTTAGCAAACATTCTACCGTGCAGGTGTAGTGGCCGTATTACTTTGGGATATTGGGGATGGATGTCGTCGATGGGCCCCGGTGAATTAGTGCAAGTGAGTGCTCGCAACACTGCTCAAGGATACTTGGATATTTTACAGAACGTCATGTTACCAACCGTACGAACTGTATATCCGGATGAGCATATATACTTTGTCCATGACAATTGCGCTGTGCATCGCGCCCATATTGTGCAAGAATGGTTTAACAACCAAGAATCCTTGACAGTTATTGACTGGCCTTCTAAAAGCCCTGATTTAAACCCCATCGAAAATCTATGGGGACATATGGTGCTCAATTGGGATCCATCGAATGTGAGATCTAGGTCTAATTTAGATGAAGTTGTTACTTCAACCTGGGAGATAATGCGAGGCACTGACATGTGTTGGAATATGGTCACTGGCATGAGAAGTAGACTACAACAAATAATAGTAAGAGAAGGAGCTCCACTAAGATATTAAATAAAACATAACCATTAATATGTGAAAGCTTTGTGTTATCATAAGATAAGGTGATTTATATGTCTATGATGTTATTGCTACTTCAGGTTAGAAGTTATCACATAATTTCTAATTGCTTAGCATGTTGATTCATAGCTTATATATCATCAACTGCGACATCTGTCCTTGTCTGACTAAAACTAAAATAAGTAAATTAAGTGTAGTTTATTATAACAAACTAGTAATAAATTATTATTAGGACGAAATATAATTTTGTTTTATTATGAAAAAAATAAGGCTGGTTTCACCACATGCTGATAAAGCCTATCTGTCAAATAACGCCATACAAAAATCTAAGTTTAACTGGCAGATAGGCTTCATCAGCAGTGGTGAAACCGGCCCTTAATCTAGAATAAATATTTGGTCTGATCAATAATAATTAAAAAAAAGTATCTAAAAAAAAACATCACCATGCTTTTTCCCTCCTTGATAGAGGATCGAACTCAATACCTCAAAGTCATTAGTCTGGCATCTAACCCGTTGGGCTATCGTCCACTCTGTAGGAAGCGGTAAAAACTAGTCTTATATTCAACGAAGACACATAGTGATTGTATGCTCAGACAGTATTATAATATCTGTGACTGT
Source organism: Argyresthia goedartella (assembly GCA_949825045.1). NCBI lineage: Eukaryota > Metazoa > Arthropoda > Insecta > Lepidoptera > Argyresthiidae > Argyresthia > Argyresthia goedartella. Next base: position 24,536,473 of record OX463810.1, read on the forward strand.
GCTGTGACGACCAATGTAACGCACACACATTCAAGTCAGCGATTCGTGTCGCAACGTTACGCACACAAAGAGTGGCATTTGTGTGCCCTGCAAACCGAACTTCTTTGCCGATTGTACACTAATGCGTGATGTGAAGAGTCATTGCACTTCACGAGTACCTATATGTATTTATTTACCTGAGCAATTGGTAGGTACCACGTATAAATGTAACATGGCTTTTGGTAGGTAGGTTTGTTGCAACAATAACCTTGCTATTATCAACTTATCAAATAGTAGAGCAGGCCATACAAATGTATTCCGCATATTTATTTTACCTACTCGTAGTAGATAGGTATTCGTAGGCAGCTAAAAGTTACTACCTACTTATCTTACCTCTAATGAAATGGTAAGATGGAAAATTTGTAAATTATTTCTGGGATATTAGGTGTAAAAATATTATGGCCGCTGGAAAACGTTGTTGTAAATGCGTTTAATATCACTGCGCCATCTATTTAAAAAAGTGGTAACCATGTTGTTTCGTCAATCATGTCTCATGGTAGTTGTACATGAAGAAAGATGTACCTTAAAGCGATCATAGATGGCGCCACTATACTATATCTCAAACAATTTACAACCTTCCTTACTTTAATTTTATGAAGCGCATACTGTACCGGAACGTAATAGTAAAGAACAAAAACAAACTTAAAAATTATGTTGTTTAGGAAATTATGTATGTCATTCAGAAAGAAGAAGTCACCTGTCTACCTGTAGGGAAATCGAAGTAGGAACCAGTATCACTGAAGATAATGATAGTGGGAATATTGTGTTCATGACTATGAAACTTCAACAAGCCACGTATATTATTTATTCTCACTCGAATCGAAATCAAACAATTTTACAGTTAGAAGCATGATTATTTACCTAAATTTGGCGCCCGTAAAGTACGACGAGGTGGCCGAGTGGTTAAGGCGTTGGACTGCTAATCCAATGTGCTCTGCACGCGTGGGTTCGAATCCCATCCTCGTCGAGTGTTTTTGTTGGACTCCATTTTTATTTCCTTCTTTCGTTTTTAATTGCAAAATACATATTTCCTTATCTAGCCTGTAATCACATCACAATTTATTTGGGTGTGGCAATATAAAATGAGTAAAGACCCAGCACCCACAGCAGACCCCGCGGGGGAGTGTTGACGCGGGAAAGTGAGGGAACGAGCTATGCGTTATCGGCATGCTACGGGGGCGGTTTGTTTACATACTTTTCATTTGACATTTTAATTTAAGGGATTAAATATGGCCAGAAATGAATCATTAGCTTCAATTCTTGGCTAAACTAGACAACATAAAAATGTAGGATAAATATATGTTATAAAAGGTCTAATAGAGATAAGAATGGACTTTTAAAATTACCGGATATCTGTTATATTTAATACTTAAAAATATTTTTCGCAATGCATTATTATTCAACTAAATGAACAAGCGCTCGGAGACGAAATCAGTTTCCTATATAAACTTACACAAAAAAAGGGAAAATTATTGGTTGTTTTATTTTATTTTTAATGTTATTATTACAGGAATTTAGTAATATTTTCTATAATTTTCTTGGTCTCGGAGCTCGGGCTGCGCCGCGGTGCTCTGCGCGGGAGCATGCGTCAGTCTGCTTCGACGCGATGCGACGGGTATTTGTTTTCTTTGTCTAATTCTCAATGCCTTTGTTCAGCCCTTAAGTTATGTTTTCAATACCTTTTCGATTTCAACGCCTAAGTTACTATTTGAAATTAATAATTAGGTCAATGAGGCCTTAGACCCGGGAATGGGTGTGATGCATAATCGTTGGCAAAAAGCTGATATCTATTATTTATCTATCGACAGAGATAACGGGTTTACGCAGTATATGCCGATTGTTCGTTACGAATTTATCTAGACCTCTTTTTATTATCTTATCTCTGTGGTAGGTTGATACCTTTATTTTATGTGACTGAGTTGGCAAGGCGCGCCCAAACCGATGATAATACCTTTTGTTGCATAGATAAATCTACAGTTTTTGAGACAGAACGTTTTCACAGGTGGCTTAGTAATATTTAGTGTATTGGACCTAAGAATGTATGTTGTGTAACAATCTGTGTTGTGTAATTACTCAAGTGCTCTGAGGATCGACAGTTTTCTGAGGACAATAATTCCATTAGGTAAGGAATGAGACAGGATTGCGAAATGTGTTGTACCTACCTACCTACGCTGCTGAGCAGAATGTAACAAACAGGATGCAGCGTAATTGCAGGGTTTCCAAATAATATAAGAACGGAAAGGGTTGTAGCAATTATTATGGGAAATAGAAATAACTTGAATTCAATACATAGTTACATTTCCTGTACCTCCAATATTTTTGCTCCAATATCTTGTTTACGCTGACTAACATATCAGTGATAGATAGGAATTCTAGGTATAACCACAGATACCCTTTACTTGTATATTTCAGTATACTGCTATTCTACACCATTATAACTGTTACGTTGTTTCACCTTGAAATAGTCCCATGTTGCCAAACTTAACATAGAAATAGTAATGCATTAGCAAACTTACAAATTCAACAACCCAATTTTAATATTCATATCATTTACATAATACAAAGCTATAAGATGTGATTGGTTATTTGATACATATATATTACTAATGACTCTGTGAGCTGTATAGATGTAGCCCTCGCCTGTGACACTTTCTTTTAATAAAACATACAAACTTATGAATGCACCTGGTTAAGTACACGGAGTGTGAAAGTAGCCACACCAATAACTTAGTAAACTACATTTTGCGGTCTTAACTTAATCCCAACCTATAGAATGTTCACTAAAGTTATACAGCCTGTTACTCTCACGGTCTCTAAAAATCCAACGACACCTCGTTTGTTAAAATACGGTTTTTTGAAATTTTAAAACCCCTACATCTTCGCCATTTAAAAAAAAAACTGAATCGACAAAAATATATATTTCAGTATCGAAACTGCTCAAAAAATTCACGAGAATCATTTGAGAAATGCGGCCTTTAGAGGGGAACATCCGGACACACATCAGTTTGCCCAATTATGAAACGGAGACGCTTTGCTCGCTCGGTCAAGAGGCGTGAAATAAGAGCCCAATTCTAGGAAATTGTACGCAAATGCGCTATCCGAAAATTAATTGGTTCTGATTAATTTAAGTTTTTAAGTTTTTCTTTTAATTTTACAAAAAAAGGAGGACCGGACAAAATGGTCCTTGATACCAATAACGTGACGTGACCTAATGTCATTAGAAAGGTATTTCTATACATGTACTACAATAATTACCATGGGAGCTCATTTCAAATCACTGTGTGAAAAAAGTTATGGCGATACAAAAAACTTATTTTCTCATGAGAAAAATGAATTATTTCGTATTTGATGAAGTTATAGTGCAAGTTACAACGTGTTTATGACTTTTTTCTCACAATGATTTGAAATGCGCTGCCATAATAACTATTGTAGTATATTGAAATACCTGTCTAATGATAATGACATATGTCATGTCGTTATTGGTCCTTGGACCAGCCTCCATACATTTTTGCCGGTCCTCCTTTGACATAAGATTATTAATTACAAAAAACTAAATTACTTTTGGTAGTTCTTTGACATTCGTTGGTTAGCTAATAAATTAATGATTCTGTAGAATAACTTTAAGCGTGATGGGAAGAAAAAAACAGAATTTCAATATAATAACAGTGTTGTTGTCCAAAAATATATATGTAACTGAGCGTACCTACAATATTGATTAAAAAACATCCTTGTTTTATTTATCACCTATCCAACATGGTAAAAATAATCACAATTATTTTAAAGCAAGCTACGTTGTTAGAATATAGAAGAAACAAGAATCAGTTTTATGGAGAATTTAAAATGGGATAACTTTGTTCTCGCAGTCGCTACAAAGTTTTTGCCACACAATAAAATATTAAATATTAAAAGACCTTCCTCCCGGTATGTAGGTATGCATCACTAGTTGGATCTGAGTCCATACAAAAGTGACTCTTGTTCTTACTGCGGTGCGCGCCATTTTCAATTACTAACACAATAACTTTCTTTTGTTTTCGAGTATGTGTTAGACTACGGACCAACAACTGTACAATGTCCGACAGCTGATCAATCAAATTTTCTTCCAATTAATTTGTAGGCTCAGTTACATACTTAGGTAGTACATTGTTTCATGGGCTCACTGCTCAAAATTAAGAGTGAATTATTTACTGGAATAATTTACTGGAAATGGGCTCCACTTTAATTCCCACGATATGTATCGATTAAACAACTACCCTAAAAATCGATGAATATGAATTTCAAACAGACATATTTGGTCGTTTCGTTTTTGAAATATGTCTATGTCACCGTAAGATTGTCAAAATCTTATGGTTAATAAACTAACGTTTTTAACTAACTTTCGACATATGGTAAACTGTAGCGTACTGCTAACTATATGACGCGTAAGTTGATAAACTAATGGTTAAAACCGTTACATAGTAAACTGGTTTGAACTTGAATTGCAAACTAAATACCAGGGCAAACACTGCGGTGGCTTAGGTGAAGACTAGAGGGGGCGAGCGCAGCGAAACACCCGAATAGTCTTCGTGTTCGGTTGACATGTAAGATAAAAAAAACGTAAATTCTAAACCCTGTCGGTCTGGTTTACTATCTATCGAAAGTTGATCAACTAACGCGTTTGTTTATCAACTAACGGTTTTGACTATCTTACGGTGACATCTACACAACTTTCAATACGGAGGTAGCTCTGATAGATAATAATGGTTTGTGTTTAGACGATTACCAAAAAATTCGAAAATGCACTACCATAAATTGGAAATGACTGCCAGAATTAGTAAATGATCACCAAATTGTGTTGGATATATGATCACCAAACTTCTTTTTATGTTTTTTGTACTTAAGTTTATATTTTAAGTATTTTTTGGTGGTCTTAAATGTTCAACCAAAGATGATGGATAAAGGGGGCTTCGCTTCGCTCACCCCCTTTACCCTTCACCTAAGCTACCGCAGTATTTTGCCCTGATGTTTTCTGCAACTTTTGGTGATCATTTACCCATTTTAGGTAAGAAAAAAAATATTTTAGTGATAATTATATTTGTTGTCGATAATAATAGCCATGAATGTGTGTGAAAAATAAGGAATGTTATTAGCATTAAGAAAATTAAGCAGGTAGGTACTCACATACATTACAAGAATACGATATCTGTACACATAAGTAAGTAGGTATTTTACTTATTATTATTTTTATTGCATTCCACAAAAAACAAACAACAATGAGGTGTGAATTATTCACATGCAGTTTACTTGTTGCTATGGTTTTACATACCTACCTACATAAGTATTTTGTAGTGACCGTGTGCATAGTCCTTGGTTGATTAATTAAGCACACACAACGCACATCTTACGCAAATCTTACCTTATCAAGAACATAGGTACATAAAATAATAAACTTTACTCGGCCATGCATGTGTGAATGTGTTAAGTAAACAGCTGGAGTAGGTATATTCAACACATAAAATTGGGAAATGATTGTTGAATTATGAATGGCACTATCTAAGTAACTTTAAAATGTGAATAGATGTACCACTTCGACACTACTATTTCGAAAATTTGTCGAACTAGATTACTAGAACTAGATCATGTTTATTCAAAGATTAGCGGTAAGCTATCATGCTGAAAGGTACTCTATAAAAACATTGTGGTAATCATTGAACAACTCAATGGTAGTGATGCGAGTTTATCAAATATATTATTAATAACTAATCGAATTTCAACACCATTTAAGCTCCGTGGTCCACGGTCGGTTCCACGATTGCTTTTGCAGGAGATCCAGGTTCAAATCCATTGGCGACCTTATACGACATGTAGGTACCAATGAGATAATTAATTTATCTTAAGTACCTACCTACATTATCGGACGCCTCGGCCCGGCTACTATCGCCACTTGGTCGAAGTTGTCCCGCTCCATCGAACCGCACTAATAAGCGTGATGGAGAATGGCTAAATATTACCCGTATTCGGGTAAAGGCCTATGCCCCTCTGTGAGGACATTATTTTGCTGCATTAATCATTACTATATCAAGTAGATCATTTTATGCTCTACATTTACTAACACTCCCACATTCGTTTCGTATAAGATAGACGAACTATATTCTCCGTTGTCCGCATAGGCATTTGGTTCATTATTAAAGAGGGCATGATTCAAAGGTCCTTTGGATAGCCTAGCCCACTGCTGCAAGTCTGATTTAATTATGTCTGATTTAATTACAAGGCAAAAACTTGTAGGTACTGTAAGGTATATAGTTAGGTTCGATATTTGTCTATGCGATAATATTGTATACTTTTACTCTTTAGAGTGAGTGTTCGCTTTGACACTGTTACGTAATTTGTAATTTTAAAAAGAAAGAGGCTTGGATGTGTAAAGTCAATGAGACACAATTCACCTTAGGCTTCGGTCAGCGAGCGATGTAAATTAGATAGTTAGGATTAGCTTAATGGCTATCGAGCCAGTTTGATCCCTTTTATATAAATTGTAACCATATTCGATCGATAAACACAAGTTTGGTGTTATTAACGTCTTCCTAATTAAACTCCCTAGCCCTACAGATTAGGTAGGCAATTATAGGTGGTGTGTTGTGACCTAACAGTACATATGTACGTAGCGACAATGAATCTGTAATATCGAGAATCGCCACGTCTATACTTAATTATTTTCTACGAAAGAGTATTGTCCTAATAGGTAAGCTTTATGTATGAATCAATCTCCGCTCCTTGAAATTACAGGGCAGATATCAGACGGAATCGTCATTTGTTTATCTCAAACTGTTTCCGTTGTTATAGGCAGTTGTTTATCTGAGCAGTCATTACCGGCAAGGTTCTCATACATAACATGACTACTTCATGATTTATGTGTTAGGAATTTACGATTATGCTTATTCCTGTTTCAGACGTCAAAATGTATTGGCCAGCTCTTCTGCTGACGGTTGCGTTCAGCGGTGGCCATGCACAACTTACAGCTCAGAGCAGTGTAGCTCCTGATCTTAGAGACTGCTACACAAATTCGACTCTGCTCAACCGGAACAACCTACCACCCACCTCTATGGCGGTGCTCATCGATATAATCCGGAAGATCGAGGACAACCCTAATGTTAACATGGATTTGAGGACGCTGTCTGCAATCTTACTGCACACGTGAGTTATCGAAATCCAGAATATACTTATAAGTAATAATTTAATAATAATAATACCTTGGACACTATTTACACAAATTGATCTAGCCCCAAACTGGGATTCCCTGTATCTTGGGTTCTAGACAGCGATACACATTCATATATAGATAAATATTATGCTTAGATAAACAACCATGACTATTGTACACACATCCGTTCTCATCAAACAAATATTTTCCCCCACCGGGACTCAAACCCGGGACCCGTGGCTTCATAGGCAGGGTCACTGCCAACTCGGCCATTCGGGTCATCAATAGTAGGTAGTACATATCCAGACTAAGTAATTTCTCCTAGTATAGTCAAGATTAAACAACACCTTAGGTCGTCTGTTCATCTGACTATGTCTTCAATTTCTCAGCTCTCTAAAACTTACTCCCAAGAGTAAACATCACAACGGTTTTGGACATTTCAGGTACCGACAGGACGGCATCGAGTATCATGCGCCGGAATCCGGTATGGCTTCTTCAGCGCATGTACTGCCTTATGCTCCAACGTTCCACTCATTTCATCGTCACAGACTGTTGCTGAAGAGGCTGATTCCCAACAACCTCCAGGTTTTAGCCAACGACACGCTTCAAACTACCCTCAAGGTAAATATACTCTCAGTAACGGATTGTTCTTTCCAGCAATAATTTTTAGTCAGCTATGGATGCCAGCCAAGCTTAATTTAGTCTAACTACTAAAACAAAGGTAGCTGGATTTTATTTATTTACTTCCATATGTCTTTGCCAATAAAGTTCCCTATTTATCGCCTTCGTGAGCTCTCATCTCACCATAAAGTCACATATTTTCCAGTGTGCTCTCCACAACATGCTGTCAACGACAGTGGACGGCCGACTCCGAGGCGACGAGGGAGTCTGCAACCAGCTGTCGCAGTACCGCGCTTACAGGACCCCACGCCACGTGCCTCGAGACATTCAATCCAACCGTGACGTGGAAGTACTGGACAAATCAATGCTGTTAGTATATCCTGTTATATCACTGGGAATATCACTGTTTACCCTATGAATGATAAAGCTGCCCGGTTTTCTTAATCCACATATTTTTACATCCTGAAGAATCAGAAATAAACTATCGCCAAAATGTCGCAAGACCTAGCAATCAATACTCTAAACTACTCTTTTACAGGGACTCGGCCAACAGGAATGGTCATATGAGACTGAGGCATTACAATCCCAATGACGACGTCGAATACGCTGACATCACTGGAACCAAGTCGGAACGCCAGGTTCTTGGAGACAGCCAGTGTCCCCTGTTAGGAGGCGTGGTTCACACCACCTGGGGTGCCGTGTCCGCTGGCAGTCTCATCGCGGGTATAGCAGCTGGAGCTCAGGCCCAAAGGGTTGCCCTGTCAGAACTAACGACCGTCAGTCTTGGAGATTTTGCTGACCTCCAACAGTATGTTACAAGCATCTATCCTGCTACTTTGTCAGGTACTCACTTGATTTATTGTTCCTTTGTCCTTTACTCCCTCGTCGATGACATTATATCAGGATTTTAATTTATTTTGTTTCTTCCCAGGTGACCTAGCTGAAGCTGCCCTAATACAAGGCGTGACAACAACAACTATTAATATTGGCACAGCTGGTGGTTGGAACAGCACCCAGGCAAGGAGACACTACATGACACAGAGCCGCAACAACAATCAGATGACCGACCCGGAAGTTCGGGGTGATATCGATGGTTTTTTGCTGGGCACTACTGTGAACTCTGTACTCAGCACTTACGGTGCTCTGAAACTTTCGCAAATGTTGGATATGTATTACACGGCCAGGGTAAGTCGCGACTCGTGGCCGCAAAGCTATTAACTCTTGAAATATAACTGAAGCATGCTAAATGAATACATTTTATCAACAGAACGGAGTTTACAACTCAAGATGGAGAGCATGCAATCGGCGAGAACTGATCCAGGAATACATAACAAATGCAGATTTGGTGGCCGAAACTTATGCTTTTGCGTTTGCACTGAATAACAATATGCCTACTTCAGGCACAATAACCAGTGGACTATCGAGTCTCGTCACGAATGCCGTTACTAACTTCCAGAGCTATACAAGTAAGTTGTATAGAAATTTCAAATGCTACATTCTAATTTAAAACTTGTATTGTTATTCGTATGCATGAGAAACCTTCGAGAATGAACTTATTTTTTTTTCAGCAAATAATTTAAACGACGTGACCTGCACTACTTCTGAAATAGCAAGTCTAGATTATCGCTTGAGGACCAACTTGTATCTGGTTGTTGATTCTGCTTGGCAGTTCGAAACCGTGTACCCAGCTGTTTCTTATATCCTAGATAACATTGAAGTTGGAAAATACGGATCAAGTGTGACCTTACTGAGTGGGTTTGATGGAAGTATGGTGATCAACAAGACGTTCTCGCCGGCTGATTTCCACTCGTTTTACACGTTGTCAAGACACCAATCTCGTAAGGATAACTTGTTAAATTATAATATCTACCGACGTTTGTATTTTTAGACATTAAGTTCTCCAAGATGGAGGTCTAACCAAAACACTATTCCCAACAGTGTTGCTGGGAGTCAACCTGCAAACAACGCTCACAAACGTTCGCACTTTGTTGATGGAAGAGTTGGAGAACGAGAGGAGGAATAACTACGTCGGAGGCAACTCTACAGTACTACTTTTCCTAATAAACTCGGGCAATATACAAAACAATGAACAAGTTTTGGAACAAGCTAAGCTTTTGAATGAAACTGTTCCCGGTACGATTCTATACTGAGTAATATCGCTACAAGTTAGAGTCAACGAATAAAAAAACACTGTTGTAATGATAAAATAAAATAAAAATTAAAAGCAAAAAACATTTAAAAAAAAGCTTTTATTTGAATGCTCTAAAAAGAAGAAAAATATTTCATATGGAATGAAACCCTTGAATAAATTACTTAATTTTAGTATGATATAAACGCTTGCTGCGAGATTAATTTGTGTAGATATTTATATATATTTTTTAATGTTTTTTGCTATTCATTTTTTTGTTATCGCTGTGTTATTGTATCTTAATGTTTCTTAGCCTGTTCATTTCATAAAGCGTCGTTGTTGACTGGTCGTTTCCCCGTTAATTTAGAACAGTCTAGTTCTCCAAAAAGGAGACCTTCTAGTGAGTTGACTCTACTTAAGGCAAAGTACGCTTGACCAGCAGCGAAGAGCTTTGAGCCTAAATAGACAACGGCGTCGTTGACAGTACTAAGTACCCTGCATTTTGTGTACTGCGCAAGCCCAGCATAATATAATTGGCAGCATCCTTCGTTCAGCTCAGCAGTGCCGTGATGCCGTGATGGCGTTATTTGGATTCAAACAGAAACTAGACGTATTTATGAGAGGAAAACTTTAGAATGGGGAATCGTGAAGAGCAATTTTCTGAGATATCACATAACGAAATCGGAGGATAATTAAGAAAATTGGTATTCCGTGCCACCACAACGTTGTGAGGGATTAGAGGAACTTTGAATACTTCACTTTAAAAATATCTTATCTAGGTACAGAGTACTTGTCAAGACGAATCAAATGAGCTCAAACTAAATAGGGTTGCGTCGTTTTATAAAAGAGTTCCCCTAGCCACCTACCAGTTCCATCATCAGATCAACTACATATCATAAAAATATTGTGTATACAATACATGTTCTTCTGTCTTGACATGTTCTTTGGTCGTATGACCAAAGAACATGTCAAGACGAATCAAACACGCCCAAACTCGATAGGTTGCGTCGTTTTGTTACAGAGTTCCTATAGCCACCTTACAGCGCCATCATCTGATCAGCTCCGTGTTATAAAAATATTTTGACAATAAAATATTTTTATAACACTCCAATCGACATATGAGTGCAAAATTTTAACTCAATCGTAAATCGGGAAGTGGGTCAAATTTGACCCGAAAGATTTGGCCCGAACATACAACATACATACATGTATACATACATTATGTATGCAAGCTAAATAAAAGCTTATAAAATAGCCTTTATTCTTTCAATTTATTATATATTTTATTTCAATTTAGATTAAAATTTAATGCATTATTATATTACAATACATATGTATTACAATACATATGTATTACAATACAATACATTCTATCTTATTGTGAAACTCGCTTGTTTAGAGTAGGCCTCCCCCATTTCTCTCTATTTGTATCGTCTCTGCCTTGTCTTCATCAGCCTGCACCGGTCATTTCCTTGAAAACATCCCCCCAACGTTTTCTTGGTCTTCCTCTCAGTATAGGCTACATTTGTAATAATATAAGTGAAGAATAAATCTCATCTGATTACTCCAATAGTATTGAGACTTTTAAGCATTAAGTAATCTTAATTTCAGATCTAAGAGTCATTTTTGCAACTGCATCGAACCAAATGGACAACCTATGGAATTTGGTCCGCGACATGCACACCGACATTCATACTGTGTCACTGTCTTCGAACGGATTGAATGTGGAGACATCACTAGCTCAAGTTATGCAAAGCATTAACAGAGGTAGGCGTCTAAAATAATGCTACACATGATGATGGGATATGAATCTTTGTTAACTTTTAAGATTCGGGACATCTTTTATATATGTATTATTACTTTCAACAGTCGGCAGAAGAATCATCAATCCCCTATGCGGTGCAGAATGGAGCTCTGTCAACACTCTCTCTGGCTCGCGTCACTTCGACGACTTTGTCGAGCCACAGTACACCAACTTCTACTCCGTTAGCCCGAATTACTTCTACCATAACAACGACAACCGAAAAGTGAGGGTTACCAGAACTGGCGGTGGAACTGGCAATCTTGTCATATGTCACTCTCGAGTTGTTTTTCAACCAAGGTACGTCAACTATTCTTGGCGATAGTAAAATTTACCTGAATGTGAATCGTGTCTATTTGAGCTCTAAACATAAACATAATCATTTATTAACAGGCACATACATTGCTTCTGACCCCACACTAGGATACCCTGTGTCGTGGGAACCAGAAACAGCGACAACACATACATAAAAGGGTATCCCCTGAAAGGTAGTTAGTTAGTATTATGGGCTGGTATGATCGTGACGATTTTGGATTAGAAGCATTTTCGTAAACTGAGAGCGTAGATTGTCATAGATGCTGGAAATTGAGAAATAATTTAAGGGCCAATCCATAGGCGCGCCCTCAAAGAGACGAGTCCATCTATTGCAATTTTGGCCGTGATTATTAGTGATTTTCACTACTACTAAAATCAAAATACTGCGAAACAAAATCCTAGTTTCATAATACATTTTCTTAGACCGACTTTGCAGCCTCTTGTAATTTGGTAGGCGTCTACGCGCCCATACAATTACTGTCACTAGATGTATCCATTATAGATTCCAGACAATAAAACATTCACACTCTCCCGGAGACCCACCTATGTTTACTTTTTTGGGGCTCGAAACCGGGCGGCCTTTGCCCAGAAGTGGCAAATATTATTTTTATATAATATTTTTATTTTAACGCGACCGTTCTTAGTGACCAGTCATTCTGATTAGTCAATTTTATGTCATATTCAGCACAAGTTGTGTTCTGATTTGTCGAAACGGTGAACAGAGGGCTGATGTGATTGGTCGAATTGCTCTTTGAACAAGCCAACTTGTTCTTTTTTATGTTTTTTTTTGTTGTCCTGGTTAACTATTCATGGTTTTGCGGCCATTACAGACCTTTAGCCAGACCAGATCTTTAGCCACATTTCCGAGCAGTGGCGTGAAAATGTATTTTATAGTACACATTTATATCTATCTATATCTATCTTATCCCTTTAAAACAATTCTCAAAGACCGTGACCTACACTCTAATTCTCCACATCTCTTTTCAGACAAAACAGCACAACTGTGGCAACAGAAGATAATTCTCTAGTGTGCCAGACCTTGGGCAATTCCGGCATCATTGAGATTAACCTGGCGCACGCCTGCGATGGATACTGGACCATCAACTCTTGTCCCTTCTTCCACATCTCCGTTCAGTCAGTTGCTGTCGCCAACACAGCTACAATGGCTGTTTGCACATGTACGATATTTAAGACCCGCTGCTCCAAATTTCATTATAAATTGGTTACACCGATGTTTTAAGACCATATGTTTCACTTGAGTAGCTTTAAAATATTCAAAAGTTCTTTTATGAGTTGACTTTGACTTCATTTGGAATTATTTTTTCTAACTTACTCCTTTAAACACAGATTTCTATAGTATTACATTATTTATTTTTCAGCTGACGACTGCAGATTCCCCTACAACATCAGATATCAAGTGCAAATAGAAGACTTTGGATGTTTTAGCAGCGGTCGAAGCATAGTTGCTAACATTTTTGTACTTTTATCAGCTCTATCAATGGTTGTGGTCAGATGGGCTTGATTCAGATTTCTTTTGAGATTTAGTTATATTTGCCTAATGACAAACTAGTTTTAGCTTTTTTGAGTCCACCGTCTATTCTTTAGTCCTCAATTCACCTATTCTTACTTACATTTTGTGTTTATAGACAATAATGTTTGACAAATATCATAACGCACAGGCCAGTACAGTACAGTCAGCAGCACAGACCATTTAGGCTTTACGGGTAGGGTTCGTCATATTTTGAATTAATTTTACGATGGAAACTACGTGAGTAATAAAATGCCTACTGTATGCATTGAGCTACCATAGTAGTTCAATGACTGTATGTAGAATTTGAATGTACATTCAAATATGTACATTATGTATATTAAGTAATATAAAAAGATGTTGTTATATAAAATACAATTTATATTTAAACTGTAGATTATCTTTATAATTAGGAAATAATGAACAGGGAAGTTAAAAATTAAATACCAATAATAGTTTCAACGTTCTCGACGAACTTACACAAATGTATGATTATGAGAAACATTAAATAATTAAGGTACAGCATCTGAAACTTCCATGTGTTTTTTATGAATAAACAATCATATACTATTTCTTGTTTTATTTTTACCATCGATATTCCTCCCACTAATGAATATTGTCCACATTCATATGAACTTAACCATAAAATGTATAACTATAAGCATAAATATTTTTTGTAGTTCACTCGTGTTATTATATTAATGAATATCTAGTCAATAATATAAAACTAATATTAAAGAAACAAAGAAGCGATTAAATCCTGTGAGACTACCTAAAAATGATTCTTACCATACGAGTTTACACAACTAAGGTATGAATAGCCTAGTCCTATTTATCGTATGGCCTCACCCAAAAGATAAGATTGTCCTCACTATTCAGAACACTTCACAAGATACTAGTAGCTGCTAGAGCTGATTGTGATAACGTATTCAGTGTGAACAATATGATGACAATAAGTGAACTATAAAAATGAAAAATGTTAATTTGCCTTAAAATAATAATTAAATTAGTTGTATAATGAATAATCATGAAAATGAAGATAAAGATAATAGTGCTATTAGGGTTGGGCTGTATTATGGCTGCTAATACCCAAAACAATGCAAAAACAGTGCTTTCTCAATATCTGAAGGAATGCTATAGTGACACATGGCTAGTGGACAGAAACCATTTACCAGCCATGACTTTACCTGTGATGTTGGATATAATAAGGAAAATAGAAGATCATCCAGATACAATAGCCGATATTAGACAAGTATCTACGGGGATTATTCATATGTAAGTACCAAAAGTAGGTATGTGTAAGGCATATAGGTATATTACGAGAACAAAGAAGTTTTGACATAAGGATATATTGTGAAGAAGATGTATCGTACACAAAATTGGTAGTGCTATAGTCTATTCAGCGAATTGCTTTACTATTGTCAGATCCATTGCCATTTTTTTTTGACATTTGATATAAAGATTGTAAGCAATAAGGAAATGTCAAATGTCAAATAAATAATTGAACGGTAGTAATGTAATGGTAGATAACTTATAATTTCACAGGTTTCGTCAAGATGGCATTGTATACGACCCAACGGCCGCAAGCACTCAGAACATCGTGCCCTACAGTTCTACTGGATTTCCTGCCTATAAGAACAGGCTGTTGCTAACTAAGCTAATTCCTGACAATCAATTCCATCTACCAAACGATATCATTTCACCTGAAGAAAAGGTCGGGATATTCCAAATATACAGGTTGTCTGGTAGATCGATCAAATAAAGCCTTAAAACGATGATAGTACAGACCATTTAAGCCGAAGTTCTGTCGAAGTCTTACCGTTTCATTTTTATTGATGATATAAGATGATTTATGACTACGGCTAACACAAGTTTGGCCTGAGTGGTTCTTAATGGTCAGTAATGGTAGTTTTAAGGCTTAGCTATCTACCAAATATCCTTTATGTATATTTTTAGTCTGTCGGTAAATAACAGAATTTTTCGAAGATATCCTCTGCAATTCCAAATAAATCGATGTTTGAATGTTTCAGTGTGCCTTACACCAAATGGTTTCCAGCAGTTTATACACACATTCTAGAGGTGACGAAGAATTTACATGCAATACAGCAAACAGCGACAGAAGCTCACGGCTGACACAATATGACAAGGATCAAGATATAGAAGTTTTTGATGTGAAGTGAGTAAGTATTGACTACGTACAGACGTTAGGTTAATTTCCCCCTGGGGAACAATATATAATTGAGTCGTGGTTTTGCTCTCTGGGTGGCTTTTATATGTAAACCTAGTAACCAACGTTTTTACAGCGGTGCTGTTGACATCTTGGGTCGACAGATAATAGGAGTCAGTCCATGTCCAATAGAAACAGGAGTGGTATCAACAAGATGGGGTGAGGTGTCAATGGGCACCGTCATCACAGGGGTCTCCTCTGGACAGGAGGAGCAGAATGTTTTGGTGACTGACTTAGTTACAGTAAGAACTGGGTTTAATGACAATACCATTGTGGTTAATAACAGATACGCGTCCACTTTATCAGGTCAGTCAAACAAAGTTATGTTATACCGATTTCCTCCAGTAAACAGTATGGAAAGGATACATTTAGTAGCAGGGACAGGTAGACCTATGTGGAGAAATACAAGAATATATTTTTTTACATGCAGAAATTCAGTATGTAAAAAATGCTTACAATAAATAAACAATATAAAAATATCAAAACCCTAATATATGAAAGAGAATAGTACATTTCCCACGAGTTCGAAAAGGCTTATATTCACGAACCGAAGCGAGGGTCGTAGCGAGGTTCATAAAAAGCCTTTTCGAAAGAGTTAGGAAAAGAAATTTTCCGCATGAGAACCCAAAATCAAGCGGCTAAGGTGCTATCTTTAGCTCAGAAGTCGGAAACAATACATAATGCTCCTTTACGATTGTAGTTTTTCAATTTCTATTACAGGAGATATTGCAGAAGCTGCTATAAGGCAAGGCACATCTCTACGTCCCATAACTGTTGGTGCAAGTGGTGGTTGGAACACTACTTACGCGAAAAGACATTACTTCGTATCCAAAAATACAGATCTGGAATTCACTGATGCTGAGATCCGAGGTGGCTTGGATGGTCTCATTCTTAGTGAGCTTGGAGCTGCCTATGCAGCTACTTTCCCGGGGCTCAAACTGTCACAGCTTATTGACATGTTCTATAGTGATGTACGATATGAATGACGACCTTGGAGTTATTTAAAAATTTTTTGCCATCCAATTTATTTTATCAGTCATCTCATTTTCAGAGCGGTCTTTTGCATGAAGCAAGATTTAGGGCGTGTAATAGGAAAGTCCTTGTGCCAGATATTCCGGCAAGGCAGACATTATTGGAGCAAAGCCTCGGCCCAGCTATAGCCCTTTATCATGTATCTACCCTGTCTGGTACAACTAATATGAGAGGGATTCAGAAGTTTATCAACGACACGGTTGATGCCTTCCGTGACTACATTCGTAAGTGCCTTTTGAACCAATGCATAACCCTAATCATAATCACTACCTATGGAAATATTCGAAGACACATATATTATTATATTTGCAGCTCAATACATAAATGATCCCATTTGCTCGACGGTAATTGACGAAGTGCTAAGACCGAAAATCAATTTGATCCTCATCACGGAGCCTATAATTTCAAGAAGCGAGCACATTTCTTACATTGTGGACCAAATAGAGGTCGGGAAATTCGGTTCTAGTATCACCTTTATACATTCACAAACTGGTGAGATCCTTGTGGACAAGACGTTTTCTTTGGCAACATTTTATAAAGAGTTTGCTAAGAAAATGGTTGATCAGACTGGTAAGTTCATATAACATACATATATACCTATAAGACAGTTGTTCGTAAGCTCGCTAAGTTAACTCAAAGAAAAGATTAATGATACCATTTATATTTCAACACAGGAACCTTGAATATGGCGAGAGTTCTAGAAGCTCTTCGGGAGTTGGCAGACAACGAGATGAAGTCTGAGCATTCTAGTCATTATTGTGGCGGTAATGCCACAATAGCGCTATTTCTCTCAAACACAATACCTTTAACAGGAGATGAAAGGGTGCAAGCCATTCATCATGCAGAGCAGTTACGGAGATGGGCACCAGGTAAATATTGCACAAAACACAGATCTGGCATATCTCAAGAAACTTATTCCATGACTAACATACAAACATGTCAAAAAAAATCTGACGACATGTTTAAATTGATGCTTTATACTTACTTATTAATAATAATATTTTACCTTGGACACTATTTCCACAAAATGATCTAGCCTCAAACTAGGATTCCCTGTAGCTTGGGTATACACATACTTATACAGATCAATATTATACTTAGATAGATAAACAACCATGACTAGGGTACATACATTCGTTCTCATCAAAAACATATTTGCCCCCACCGGGACTCGAACCCGGGACCCTTGGCTTCGTAGGCAGGGTCACTGCCGACTCGGCCATTCGGGTCGTCACACATTCAAGTGTTACGTATAACCAAAAAATAATACGAAAACCCGAATTTATACGGCCACCATGATGCTCCAATTCATTTATTTTTGTTTTCAGATCTAAGGTTACTCTTTGCAACGAGTCGATCCAGTGAAGATGCTGTGGGCCCAATCCTTCATCATCCAGATGACTTAATTCCCATCACGTTGACTACTCCAGGGGATGTTTCTAATATCTTATCACCTCTGGTTGACATATTGAGAGCCGGTACTTTATTTTGTTACTTAACTGTTCAATTATAATTTTAAGGAGGTAATTGACGGTTGATGCTCAGTCTACAATTCATTATTGCCACAGAGTCGCCAAGTTAGTGCTGAGGTGTCGGAAGATGCCACAACGTACCGTGTAACGCCAAAACATATTGAGAAGTTTTTTTTAATGGCAATAAATATAATGATAATTTTTTCTTACCCAAAATGGGTAAATGATCACCAAAAGTTGCAGAAAATATCAGGGCAAAATACTGCGGCAGCTTAGGTGAAGGGTAAAAGGGGTGAGCGAAGCGAAGCCCATTCTATCCTTCGCGTTATGTTGAAAATGTAAGAACAACAAAAAATACTTAAAACATAAACTTAAGTACACAAAACATAAAAAGAAGTTTGGTGATTATTTACCCAAATACAATTTGGTGATCATTTACTAATTCTGGCAGTCGAATTTATTGATAGTAAATTTTCGAATTTTTTAAACACAAGCCTTTTTTAATTACAGCACCTCGGAGAATAGTGAATCCCCTATGCGGTGTCGAATGGGCCAACGAAGACTCAGGAACAATAGGGTTCAACGACTTCGTAGATGCTGCTGGAGTCAACCTGTACAGATTAATACCTAATTACTTCTATGGCAATAATATCGCGACAGTGGTGAGGATACAGAGTACTGAGGAAGCGCTCAGCGTGTGTTACTCACGGACTAACGAATTCCCGAGGTAGTCATATGATGATGATTTTAACAGGCAGATTAAAATTACAATGTCATAGAATTAGTACCAGAGATGTATACTCTCTTAGTAGGATTATAGAACCTGATGTTAAAAAGATTGTGGGAGCACGTAAATGAGGAAGACGATGTTTTGTTATTTCCAGACGTAACCGTACATCATCAACAATACCAGCCGACGTAGTATGCTTGTCTGCAGCTAATGGTGGCATAGTAGAAGTGGACCTTGGTGGCGCGTGCGTCGGGTCTCCCTCAATACAGGACTGCCCGCCTCTCTACCTTACTGTTTCATCTACAACGGTCCCTGCCAAGCCTCAGTGTACAGGTAAACAAACAAACGAAATAATACAAAAACACAAACAATACGTTCGAATCGCAATTGAATCGAAAGTATGTGATAAAAGGAACTCAAAGATAATGGCAACAAATACTTATAATGATCACCAAAATAATTGTTTCCTACCCAAAATGGGTAAATGCTACCAAAAATGGGTAAATGATCACCAAAAGTTGCAGAAAATATTAGGGCAAAATACTGCGGTAGCTTAGGTGAAGGGTAAAGGAGGTGAGCGAAGCGAAGCCCCCTTTATCGTTCGTGTTAGGTTGAACGTGTAAGAACAACAAAAAATACTTAAAACATAAACTTAAGTACACAAAACATAAAAAGAAGTTTGGTTATCATTTATCTAAACCCAATTTGGTGGTCGTTTACTAATTCTGGTGGTCGTTTCGAACTTATTGGTAGTAAAATAGGAGCGTTTTTGGTGATCGCTTAAACATAAGCCAAAGATAATCTAAAATAGGCTTTGTTCTCGTTCCTCTATTTGCAATTGTGTTTCAGATTCCGGATGTCGGTACCCTAATGATGTGAAGTATTTGGTGGTTGCTCATGAGCTCGGCTGCTTCAACAATGGTGTGGCTGCTTGCAGCTGCGGTCTTGGGAGCTTTCTAATATTTATGGTGTCCTTAGTAATTGCAGTAAATAAAGTAATTAATTGATATGACTGTAGTTCGTAAACAAATCTAATACTACTATAAGCCCCGCAAAATGCTAATAGGCCTAAGGTCAAAGCGATGACGTTAGTATGACGGCAGTTCCGTTGAGTAAAGTTAGCAGAAAAATACAAAGAATCTGTAAGTAAGTCCAATATGCTTGCTAGGGGTATTACGGCTTGTAGGAATCACGGAAAGCTGAATATTTTACTGGAATAATTTTATAGGTGTACAGTACGATGATTTCAAATTTACCGCTCGACACTTCTCGGATTTTTTGTTTTTTCTTTCTTAATTTTCCTATAATATACTCTTCATGATATACCTCTGTACCAAATTTCAAGTTTCCAGGACATCTCGATCACTTACAGCGACTAAAACCGAGAAGTAATGAGCGATAAAGTTAAAGCAATCGTACTGTACTTACCTATGCATAATTCATAAAATGCCCACCAACCGCACGATTTTAGGTGATTGCGAATTCAGGACCATTCATTCATTTCGAAGATTCGAAGTTAGAGTCACTCATCTCTGTCATCATCAGACCCGGTATTAATGATAAACTCGTCATCAATTTACCCATTACTGTGCCAGTAAATTTTCTTGAAGGCGCTTAATATGATTCACCACTTTCTTCCAGTCATCATGAGTTATGGTCTGTAAAGCATTTAGAGACAAATAATTCGTTCTTAAATCACGAAGCGTCGAAGTGTTTTGTTTACTCTTCCTCACTTCTCTCTGATTTTCAAAATAATCATTATTGTTCATAATCATAAAATTCTCTCTCTTTCTCGCGATCACACTCGCTCGGCTAACATCGTAACAAACCGTACTAACTTTTCGTCGCACGTTCTTCCGTGTCTCTGGGCGGTGACGTCAAATATCAAACCTGACGCGGGAACTGTCACGGACTCCTATTAATTAGCACTTTGAGGGGCTTGTACAAACAAGGTTTTTGTAAAAATGGCGGACAGGCATATATGTTCTGCATTATAGGTGTCTGCATAAATAATAAATTAAGGGGTTTGTACTAGTTAGATTTGTTTTTATTAAAGGACCTGAATTGTATGTCTTGTTGTAGGGTATTATTATTCAGAATTCAAATAGGTTAAGTGCGGGTCGGACTCACACACGATTGGTTCCGTACCATCGTTCAAGAAAACTTAATTAGCAAAAAATAAACGAAAAATAAATATGTTTGGATAAAACCAAGTTCAGATAAGTTCCTATCGTCGAGGATCCAATGTCAAGCCAATTACGCGACCGACGACGGTAAAGAGTTCTGCGTTTGCAAGGATATTAATTCGCAAGTATCGCAATATTAATTCGTATTAAAACAAGTCTCTTTAATGGGCTACCTCTCTTTAATTTAAAAATCTGATGTAGTTCAGTACTTGTTGCTGAGAGTTTTAACCCTCTATATATTAAGGATCGTGAGACCAGCTCACTGACGTACAGACAGACAGACGGACAGCGGTGGCTTAGTAACTTTTCGGCATCCTTCGTATACGGAACCCTAAAAAGGGTATGATTTTATCAAAACTGATTTGAGTAAAATTCTAAATTATTGATGGTTCAGAACACGGCTCAACATCAACAAATTTACACTGAATGTTTAATATGTTTGAGTGGGAAAATGATAGTACGATGTAAATGAAAGGTGTTTATTATTAAATAAACTCTTCATTTTTACTAGCTTGTTTTACCGATTTGTTATTTTTGATTGTGTAGGTGTAGAATGGTCCAAACATATTTGTAATATTTTTCTTTCTCCACGAGGTTTTTATTTATTGATTGGACTTAAAACGCTCCTCTGCTAATTTTGAGCGAATTCTAACCACAACTAGGTCTCTATGATTGTTTTTAAGGCGTTACAATAGCATGAAGAATCCATACTATCACATAATTTGAATAATGGTTAAGTAACATAATTAGTTCAGTATCATATCATAATAGTAATTATCACTTGGCAACTTTAGCCTATCAAATCATAGCGACCGCTAAATATGGTCATAGAAAGCTTAATTATGGGTATAACCCCTTTTTTAGGGTTCCAAACTAAGCCTCCGCTGTTCGGCCGTCCGTCTGTCCGTCCGTCCGTCTTTCCGTCTGTCCGTCTGTCTTTCTGTCAGCGGGCTGAACCTCATACCGTAGTAGAGAGTTGAAATTTTCACAGAATGTGTATTGCTATTACCTCTCAGCCACAAATTAAAATCTAAAATTAAAGGGGAACCCCCTTTAATTTTAGAGAGATTACAAGAGACATGTTTTATCACCACCAGTGATATGAACTAGCCATAACATGATTCAAATATGATCGAAGATTTCTCGGATTATAACATGGTTTTATATCGGATGCGCAATATTAGGGTTCTGGGTTCGGATCCTCGTTCGGTTCCTTTTGTGTTTTTGTTTTAGTGGTTAAGTTTTCTTGTACAATGGTACGGATTTTACTATTTGTCTTGTAAAAAGATTAGGAGCTTGTGGAGCAAGAAAAGAAAGCAAATATTTTTTTTTCCATAAAAACTTGGACCACCCTAATGTAGGTAGGTACCAAGAGAATCGTCACCAAGTTTATGCCATCATTTTCCTTGAATGTTCAGGTCAAGCAAGACATTATCACGATGATCAAATCCATAACGCGCAGTTTAGAGGATCCTAAGAGTCCTCTTCTAGGGCCAAATATATGGATGTTAAAGGCAATCGGCTTGATTATGCCAAAAAATAAACTAGCCTGGTGTGCTTACATGTTGCTGCATGAGACTGTAACATTCTTTGTTTTAACGCAGTTTATAGAAATCAACAATATCAAATCTGACATGGACGAACTTCTGACCAACATGAAAGTGTCCATGTTGAGTTCTGTTTGCGTCGTCAAAAGCAATGCCTGCGTGTACTGGCAGAAGAACCTGACAGAAGTCATTGAATACGTAACGGCTGCAGATATAGAAGAACGCGACGACAAGGATGACAAGCGTGGTGTGATCATTGACGCCTGCACTAAATACTGTCGCAAGATCACGTATTTATACTGGGTGTTAGTATTAACTACCCATCTCTCCGTGACATCGACACCGCTTTTGAAATATCTGTCGAATACCTATATTTACAAGGTGGAGGAAGAATCTGGTGAATTCACCCATATCTTCAGCGCTTGGGTGCCACAAGCGTTCGACAAGAACGCTTCACCTTGGTGCTGGATACTTGTTGTTTTTCACTTCACTATGAGCAGTTACGGTACCATTACGATGATGGGCTTCGATGTCTTCGTCGTGGTAACGATGGTGTTCTTTGGAGCCAAGCTGGATATGCTGAAGGACAGGTGCACTAAGATGTTAGATGCCGCCGGTGGAGAGATAAGTGAAGGCGAAGCCAACCTGATGGTCCGTAAAATGCATCAAAGTCATACCCAATTGATAAAGCAAGTAAAATATACAAATAGTTCAGTGCCTATATTATACATTTTTCGCTTCTGCAACTAACAAACTTCATTGCTGTATTGTTTTAGGTACGCCCGCATGTTCAATTCATTTTTATCGCCTGTGATGTTTCTTTACTTTATTAACTGCGGTGTCGTTTTATCAATGAGTGCGTATCAACTGACGGTAAGTACAATTTAAATATAATTATTCGCTACTCGTTCAGAACCTGATTACTCTAGTATCATCCTTGTAAGTAGTGTCCTGCCCTTAGAACAATAGCTTAGTTATTGTTCTGAGGTCCTGCCTGTCTTAAGTTATAAGTACAATATCCTGTCTGTGACCGCAATACAATTGATGGCCTAAGACTCTGCATAGTGTAATAGGGCCAACATTGAATTTTTCAGTCTGCAACCACGGCAGTGCAGAAAGTTCTATTGACAGAGTATGTCACGTTCGGTATCGCTCAACTGTTCCTGTTCTGCTGGCATAGCAACATCGTTCTCTATAAGGTGAGTAAAACTGAGTATGATAAACCCTTGAAGCAATTAGTAGAAAACAAATGGTATTATACAATAATTGTTGCCACTGAGCTACTATTCTGTGCCACTGCTTCGATTGGAGTCACACTGACTATATAGAAGACGTCTAATTGTGCTTATAAGTCGACTTCAACTTCCAGCACACTGACAAACAAGTCAATCCATATCCATACTTAGCCAATCCTAGCAGCAGCATTAAATAACTACCCAGCTAGCAAAATAGTCGAACTACCAACTGAGCAAATAATCGTATTATATATTATTATAGCAGAGTAAATTATTGTATGCTACAACTTAGTTGAAAGAAAGTGTTCGCTTACACTATTTATACTCTATCCACGGAGACAAGCTAATAGGGAAAACATAGACACGTTTGTGATTGGTCAGCGATAACCGTTAATGCAGTGTACAGACTACGTGACCTGGCGTGTACTTTGGACTGTTGGTGCGTTCATTGTGACTTGGCTTGTCTATTGGACTCTGTGATCGATTGCTTTCTGACAACTTGGCGCCAGGACTTTTGAAGTGAACAAACCATGGCAGACAGTTCTAATTATGATTTTAATGCTCTTAAGAAAAAAACGTCCTTTTTGTAGTACCGAAAAACCTATGATATGGAATTTGTATCAGTCCATGAGAAATGCAACACCTTCCGCTTCATGCAATGATATTTCTAAAGCTATTGCTTCTTCCGTGGGAATCCATTGGGCTTCATTTTATAGAATTGTGAAAGAAAAAAATTACATTGATGGTATTTTGAAATCTCCCAAGAAAACGAAACTGCGTATGAAGATTGTTGACATAATTGATGATTTTACTAAATCTGCCATCAGAAGAATAGTTCATAACTTTTTTCCCGTAATGAAATTCTTACATTAGATAAAATTTTGAAGAAAATCAGTGATGATGTTACTTTGGGGACATTCAAACGAAGCACACTGCATAAAATACTAAAAAACATTGGTTTCAAATTTAATAAACGAGGCAGAAGCTTATTACTGGATCGTGAAGATATATTCTTTTGGCGGCGAAATTATCTACGAGCTATCAAACATGCAAGAGAAAATCGTCAAATAAATTACTATTTGGATGAAACATGGGTGAATGAAGGGCACACCACGTCAAGGGCATGGGAAGACACAACTGTGAAAAGCAGTCGAGATGCATTTATTAACGGTTTAACAACGGGCTTGAAAAATCCTTCAGGTTTGACTATTTTCTATACAATAATAATTTTATTTATCAGTATTACAATAATATGGGCCCAAGCCCAGGTTATGACCAGTCTATTGTTCAATAGAGACAAGTTAACTTTTTTGAATTGTTCGTTTCTCTATTATATTTGTGGAATGGAATTCTTTTGTTTAATACAGGAAATGGCATAAGACTAATAATAACATATATTGGAAGCGAAGATAGGTTCGTCGACGGAGGTCTGCACGTGTTCGAATCAAAAAAGCAAGGGGATTATCACAAAGACATGAACGCCGAATTATTTGAAAATTGGTTCGAATTAATATTAGACAAATTAGATGATAATTGTGTGATAGTAATGGATAATGCCCCCTATCACTCAAGAAAAACTGAGAAAATACCTACAGAAAAAATAAAAAGCAAGAAATTATGGACAGGTTAAAAGAACACAATATTACGTTTGATGAGGATTTACTTAAAAGGGAACTGTTAACGTAGTTAACAACACAAACAGCGATATGAAGCACGTGTTGTAGATGAAATGGCAAAAGCTAAAAATAAAACTGTTTTAAGACTTCCGCCGTATCACTGCGAATTAAATCCCATCGATTTGATTTGGGCCCAAGTTAGAGCTGCAGCTGAAAACACTACTTACAAAATGGCGGAATTAAGAAATATTTTAAATAATGCGATTCAAAATATTGATGCCCAAAAGTGGCCAATTGTATCAAATATGTACAAGAAATAGTAGAGCCAAAAATGAACGCATTGGATAGGAATGTAGCATGACTGACAACTTCATAATAAATGTAGAAAACGATAGCAGTGATACGTCGTCGGATAGTGATTAATATATCATGAAATATAGCAACTACGTAAATTATAATAAAAATAAATGATGTAAATGTTTTATTACTCTTGTTTTTTTTCCTTCACATTAAATACATTAATTTAATAAAAACTTTTTTTATTTATTTTAAGGATCTTCTCTAGCCCAATTTTTCACCTTCTTATTATATTACAAAGGCAAGTGTAGTCGTGGGAAGAAAGCTAGTTTAAATAATAGTAACGCAGTGTGTACATGCATTCAGAATGGTTTACTCCCACTGACTTTTTTGTCTTTGTCATTTATATGGGATTACGTGACAGAGAGAGCGCTATATTTACTTGTCTCCGTGGATAGAGCATAGCAACTCTCATTTTTTTCCGTACATTTCGGTAAAACAAAGTCGTATACTTTGTGCTAAAAATAATGCTTCTTTACAAGGCGTCGTATTACTCAATAGCTATCTAGGGACTAGTGTTTCTTGTCATCTGCTATACATTTAACGTCATTAGAGTTGTCATGATGGCGCGAGTAACACCGGGTACATTAAAAAATTACGGATTTTACGCACTTTAATGTGCGGGCTAAAAAGCTTTGAATAATAGACCTTAGTTCCAAACTAAGCATTTACAGATTTTTCGTAATTTTGTACTAAAAGCAGGAAATAAAATGACGTAATAAAAAAAACAAGAGTGCGGTAAACAAAAAGCACAAAACAAGCAGATACGACTAAACGTAATTATTGAGATTCGATTAATCCCGCCTGCATTTAAATTTTATTTATTTTAATACAATAACTTTATCGAATCTCAATAATAACGATAAGTCGTATCGCTTGTTTTGTGCTTTTAAGTGTACCGCAGTCGGTTTTTTTATTACGTCATTTATTCTAAATTAAGTGATCCTGTTCCCGCTGTTACACTATTATTTATATTAGCTTTTATGTACAGCATTATCTGCACTAAAAAGTTGAAAAACAGCAATAATTTTGCTTTTATTCTATCAAATAGGCAAAAGACAGCTTTATTGACCACTTATAGGGCATTTTGTGCTATTATAGTAAAGCATCAGATTTTTCATCATCATGATTTTAAAATCGGATCGAAAAAGCTTATATGTAATATATATATTTAGATATATACATATATACAGTGGTGGTCAGCTAATTAGAAACGGCAACAAATATAATGACCACCAAAATATTTTTTTCCTACCCAAAATGTTCACCAAAACTTGTAGAAAATATCAGGAAAAATACTGCGGTAGCTTAGGTGAAGGGTAAGTTTATCCTTCGTGTTAGGTTGAACATGTAAGAACAACAAAAAATACTTAAAACATAAACGTAAGTACACAAATCATAAAAAGAAGTTTGGTGGTCATTTATCCAAACATAATTTGGTGATCGTTTACTAATTCTGGCGGTCATTTCGAATTTATTGGTAGTAAATTTTCGAATTTTTTGGTAATCGTTTAAACACATGCCGTTAGAAACAGTTCCATACATGCATGATGCTCAAAATAAGCTACTGTATTGGGGTTTTTTGGTATTAAAGATTTAGTGGGTATAGGTTAAGAAGCCGGCGAAGAATGAAAATTCCATACAAATTTAATACCATAATAATTTTAAATTCGAGAATATTTTAACGCTTAAATGCTGTTATTCGTACTAATACAGTATTTACCTAGTTTCCTGTTCCAACATTTTCCTAAAAATATTTATCTACTTAAAACATATGCGATTCAATTTCATATTTAAGACGAAAACGACGTATTTTCAACCTTTTTGTTTTGTATTAAAAATGAAACCATTCGTGATGTAATTATAATAGAAACACAGACTATATTGGCAAGTTGCATAATGTCACAAAGAAATTTAAAATATAATCATGTTTCATTAATAATTTTCGGTATTCACGGAACATAAACAAATTCACTATATTTTTGTACTTCTATCTATCTGTGTCTGTCCGCAAGGGGGGGACGGCGGCGGCGGCGGCGGGGCGCGGGAGCGGGCGAGGAGAGTACCCGCTCGTCAAGTAGGTTCTACCTCAGATTAACGAATTCTTACTTACTCTGTGGGTTCTACAGTATGAAAAAGATAACAAGTGCTTGACAGTGTCAGTCTTAGCCTGTTAGTCAAGGTAAGCTTAAAAACATCAATTAATCAAATGAATCGATGCACTCTTCAAACATTTGTGAATTGGACCAACAAGTTTGAATAGATTTTACAGTCTTTTTTCAATTTCGATTCTTTCAGATTGTTTTGGTACCATCCCTAGTGTTAAAAAGTGGATTTTATGAAGTTTTAGGTTATTCAGTGCGACTAGACTACTGAACTTTTAAACAATTATTATATAGGCACATACATTGCTTCTGGCCACACACAAGGATAGCCTGTGCCGTCGTGGGAACCAGTAATAGCGACGTCACACATATAGACACATTCAAGTACCGGCGATTTTTTTCATCCTCTCAAGCCTGGGTTCGAACCCGGGACCTCTCGCTCGGGATGCAAAGACGCGAACCGCAACGAGACAAAGGCCGTCACAGATGCGCCCTCGTTTAGCCAGTTTTCACTTCTCCATTTTGCGTGAAAGGGGGCTAGCCCATCGCCGCAGCTACGGGGATATGTATGACTAAAAACAGAACACAGAAAATATAGCAAGTAAGGCACCGCGAAGTCAAATCGCCAGCCATCAGCCTACTTAATTTATTTAATAAATAGCACGCCTAATAACGGAATATCATTATATAATAGTATTATTGACCGAGCGAGCGCGTGGCGTCGAGATTCGAGATTGACCGAAAAAGCTTTTGTCTTTATGTCTGTCTGATCTCTGTGAAATTTTGCAGCTTCGATAATTATATAAATATTTTGTCAAGTAAATTTTTAGACTTTTTTTTAAATGGCGGATTTATGGCATCACAAAGTCATTGGTGCGGTTAGTTTAATTTTCCATGAACGTAACCAGGAGCATTCCAGTAACCAGTAATTGTTATATCCAAGCACCTGAAATTAAATTTTTAAAATGGACTTTCTTCATTAAATGAATGTGGCCAGGGTCAATCAACTATTTTACCCACAATAAGGACAGGCTAGAATTATTATTTTTGTAAAAATAAACATTTATATTTATTTATTCTAAATTGGTTAGGGCATTAGAAATATCATCTTCTTTAATATCCTACAAGGGCAGCGACGTTTATTCGTATTTAAGGCAGAATTTATAAAAGAACTGCAAACACGCCCCAAAATCTGTCACCTGTGTTACCTGCTTTCAACGTTACCTATATGTGAATGAAATACGAAAACGGTTACTTATTATTATTATATTTACTCTTGCATGCATATTCAAATATTTTCGCGAAGTCAGTCTTCATTTTTTTCTTAAATTAAGTACAAAACTAGGTTATATTTGTCTTTTGCGTTATCATTAACAACAAATTAAATTTATTTTTTCGATATAACAAAATATAAAAGAATTATATATTGAAATGACTGGTTTATAGAAACTCTCCAATTGTTAGTTTGAAGTACTGGTAATATAAAGATATTGTTTGATTCCACGCCTAAACCGAACGGCATGGAGTCATGAGGGGACCTTTGCGCCGCACGTGAGAGAAAAGAATGATGAAATTGTTATTACCTTTGTCTCCGTAGACAGGAAATCGAAAGCTCGATTCGAGACGGGAATTCGGGAAAGGGGGCACAGTTGGGATAGGATGGGATCGAACCCTTGCCGTCGCTGTCCGACGGCGTGGCCGGCGCGCTGCTGCCGACACGTGGAGTTGGAGACCGTACAACTTCAACCTTCACCACGAATCACTTGACCGCTGACGCGAATCTAATTACAATCAATAGCCCGACGCTATGAGGTAGATTTACACTCTGACCAGGCCCGATGCCTGTATTACAATTGGTACACCGAAATACCACTCAATGCCATGGGGCTCGAGCCGCCATGTTGTTCTCCCGATGAGACCAGAGCAAGAGTAAAATAACCTCCAAGTTTTACATCTCGTTCCGGTATGAGTGACAGCTGCTAGTGCCGTTTTCGCTAGTGATGTCTCGATTACTCGCGATCGATTCGCGCAACAAAAAACCGGTGCGTTTCCGACGCATAAATATTAAACAGTCACCCGCCCGGACAGGCCCGAACCTGTCCCTAATCAATAGGAAGGCGAGAAAGTGTTGCGACCGCTCTCTTGAGGACCGAGTCCCCCACCTTGACTTCTGCTGATCGAGGCGTGCCATCCCGACCCGTGTACAAATTGACGATCCGTCCTCGTCTCCATCTCAATGATGGCAGGTTCGCATCCTTAATCAGCACCAAATCACCGACTTGAGGGGGGCTCGTCCGGTCAGTCCACTTAAGGCGCTGCTGCAAGATGTGCAAGTACTCAAGGGACCACCGTTTCCAAAAATCTTGAGCCATCTGCTGCAACATCTGCCACCTAGTTAACCGACTTAACTTAACATCACCGAATGGGTATTCTGGCAGGGCGTTAAGGGGCTGACCTATCAGGAAGCGACCCGGCGTCAACGCTTCCAAATCATTTGGATCCGAACTGAGCGGGCACAACGGACGCGAGTTCAGTGTCATTTCAATTTTACAGAACAGCGTCGCAAGCTCTTCAAAGCGTAGAGAGGTCTCACCGATGATCCTCGTCAGGTGCGACTTAGCCGATTTAACCGCAGCCTCAAAAATTCCTCCCCAATGAGGACATCCCGGCGGACTGAAAACCCATTCAATCCCTCGTCGGGAGCAAGCCGTACCGATGGCGTCCTGGTTACCGTTCAGGAATTGAGTGACCTCCTGCAGATATCGCCTGGCTCCGACAAAGTTTGTGCCGTTGTCCGAACGGATTAATGTCGGGAGGCCCCTTCGTGAGACGAACCGATCTAAACAAGCGATAAATGCCTCCGTAGTGAGGTCACTGACCACCTCCAAGTGGACTGCCTTCGTGGCCAAGCACACGAAGACGCACAGGTATGCCTTCACTAATCTGGCGTTCCGTAGCTGTGAAGACCTGACCATGAATGGTCCCGCGAAATCCGTTCCGACACCCGCAAAGGGCCGGATTTCGTTAACCCTATCCGAGGGCAAATCGCCCATCTGGGGCTGCATCTTAGCCGCCTTGGCCCGATAACAAGGCAGGCACCGAAATACGACGCTACGCACTAAGCGTCTTCCCGATAGAATCCAGAACTCGCGCTGGAGAAACGCCATCAAGGCGTGGCATCCGATATGCCCATTCCGAATGTGTCGATCCTGTATCAACAGTTCGACCAACTTCCCTTTCCTAGGGAGTAACAACGGGTGGCGAGCCGCATAAGGCAGGTTGGCATTCCGCAGCCGACCTCCTACCCTCAGCAATCCTTGAGGGTCAATAAACGGGTTGAGCCGAGCCACAGCTCCCTTCAGTTGGACGCGTCCGCGTCTCAGAATGTCCAGTTCGGACTTGAAGTGCACCGTCTGCACGTTCCGTACCAATGCGAACAACGCATGGTTCCGTTCCCGTGGTGTCAGGACCTGTGTCCGCACTCGTTGCGCCTCAGGATTCCGACAATTCCGCGCAAATCGGCAGATCCAGGCGGTCACATTGACCAGCTTGTCGAGCGAGCTGTACCGTTCCAGCAGGCTGAACTCCTCTTCCGGCTCTGGTTGCGTCGTACAGACACCGACTGTCAAGGCGCCGTTCGCCGTGGTAACGCGTGGATTCATTGGCCAATCCGATTCGGCTTGAGTCAACCATTTTGGACCCCACCACAAGGGATGTCCAACTAACTCCGGAGCGTGACACCCACGAGACGCACAGTCTGCTGGGTTCATTTCCCCTGGAACATGTCTCCAGATCAAGGGAACCTCCGAAGTCAAAATCTGCGAAACCCGATTCGCCACAAAAATCTCCAGCTTGTGAACTGAAGCCTTCAGCCAGCATAACACGATCTGGCTGTCCGTCCAAGCGTAGACCGTATCTTCCAACGCTATTGACCCACGAAGAACCGTCATCGTGTGGTTGAGCAGACGAGTCAGGAGAGCCGCTCCCGAAAGCTCTAACTTGGGAATGGTCAGGCGAGTGCGCAACGGCGCAACCTTGCTCTTGGCCATGACCAACCGCACATCAACCTCCCCCGAGGAGTCGACCGTACGCAGATACACCGCAGCTCCGTAGCTCTTCTCCGAGGCATCGCAAAACCCATGCAGGGTGGCGGTGTATCGTTTGGTGGGGACCAACCTCCGTGGCAGTGAAATCCGATGGATGCCAGGGAGGGTCGAAAAGAACGAGTCCCACTCTGAGCTCAATGACCCGCCGATCGGGTCGTCCCATTTCAGCTCAGCAGACCACAATTGCTGCATAAAACACTTGAGCTGAAATGTTACCGGGGTGATCCACCCGTTTGGATCAAACGTCCTAGCCACCGTTGAAAGGACGTTCCGTTTCGTCCAGACCTTCGGGGTGTCCAACTCGACCCGATACGAAAACATGTCTGACACCGGCTGGTACTGGACGCCTAATACCGACAACATATTTGGGTTTTCCAAATTTTCAAAAATGTGGGGATCCTGCTGGTAGTCATCCGGAAGACCAGTCAGTAACTCTGGAGAGTTCGACATCCATTTCCGGAGCTCGTAACCTCCACCCCGTAGGAGCTCAACCAGCTCGTCCCGTCGAGCGAGCGCCTCCTCTACGGAATCTGCACCGGTACAGATATCGTCCACGTAGAGGTCCTGCTCCAGGATCGCTGCTCCTCTAGGGAAATTTAACCGTTCTAGATCCGCTAACTCCCGAAGAGTGCGAATCGCCAAATAAGGACTAGACCGTAGCCCGTACGTGTTGGTGTTCAACTCGTACACCCTGATGGGCTGATCTGGGCTCTCTCGCCACAGTATCAGCTGATACCGTCTATCGTCAGGGTGAATGACCGTCTGTCTAAACATCATCCGGATGTCAGCTACAAACACAACATTGTGTCGACGGAACCGTGTGATAACATCCGCGATGTCATGATTCAACTTCGGCCCTGAATGCAAACACTGGTTCAGGTTCATGCCGTTAGATGTTGATGCCGATCCATCGAACACTACCCGTATTTTGCCCTCCGGGGTCCTCAAGACCGCGTGATGAGGCAGGAAGCAGTGGTCTTCACGCTTCCAGTCGATACCCGAAACCGACATGTGGCCGAGCGACTCGTATTCCCGCATGAAGTCGACGTACTTCTGCCGGAAAATCCCGTCACGCTTCATGCGTCGTTCCATCGACAGAAGCCGCGTCTCGGCTGCATGGTGTGAACTGCCCAGCGGTGGGCGATCACTCCGAAATGGAAGACGTGTGAGAAATCGACCTGACCGAAAGCGACCAGTATTGTTCCGATAAAACTGTTCACACTCTTCTTCAACCGGGTCCAACCGGCGTACCGTAGGTGGTTCCTCCACCTCCCAAAACTTCTGTATCACCTCCGAGAGTACAGAACCGAATAAGGGACTACGAGTCGCTAGGCGTGGGGCAGCCGGCATGACCGGACCCATTACCGCATGGCCCAGTCTGGTGTTGACCGAAACCAGACCAGTCGCCTGCAACACGTGGACACCTGGCACTAACAGGTATCCTAAGGCATCGACACCCAATAAAATGTCTACTGGGCCCGGAATGTCGAACTCCGGGTCAGCCAGTGACAACCCAGCGACCAAATGTCGCACCGAGGGCGACAACCGTACGTGAGGGTGTGAGCCCATCACATTAGGCATGACTAATGCCGTGACCGTCAGATTCACCGATGAATCCACCCGTGACGAGAGAGTAATCCGACATACTCCCTTAACGGAACCGACTTCCGTGTTCCCAATTCCCCGAATGGAATGTGGGTACTCCCTTACCGAAATGCCCAACCGTCTTACAAGGTTGCACGAGACTAAGCACCCCTGGGCCACCGAGTCCAATAGTGCTCGTGCCACACATGATTTGCCGTCCGAACTCCACGCTATCACCGTGGCGGTGGGGAGCATGACCGTCTGTGGAGTGGCGGCACCCTGTGAGTGGGCGGCGTGTCCCTAGCGGGAACCCCCGCGGGATCCGAACCCGCTCAGACCTCCGTCGGCCTGGTAACTCGGCTGCTGATAAGCCACCGGTGGCATATCAGACCGCATGTACATTAGGGGGTCCCAACCCGCATAATAGGCCCCTCGCTGTCCCGGTACCCGACCATACCGGACTGTGAACGGAGTGCCCGGTGGCCACCGTGGATGGAGGGGGGAGAGCGGATCCAACCTGGGGCGCTCTAGGAATGGGGGCGACATCCGACTGTTCGCCTCCCTGTTCGCCTCCCAGAGCGACGGGCAGGGTGGCGCAGAAGGTGGTGGGCTCCCAGCCTTCGCGCCACTCATAGGTGCCATCTGACACCCGCCCGTAACACGCGGTGAGCCAGCGGCCACCGAACCCCGGCTATCCCGCCTGTTACCCCCTTCGCTGCCCCCTTCCCCTCGGGGGGGGTCCCGTCCGCGGGTACCCCAGTCACCCCGTTGGTGACTCCCGTTGCCCGGAGGGGGACTGGGTCCGGCCCTGGTTGGGCCCTGTGACCGACCAACCTGAGTCCGGCCCTGGTGACCGTCCGATGGGCCTGACCGGTTCAGGCACAACACGACGTGGTGCCTGCCACCGCAGCCCTCACAGGGGGACGCCCGTGAGCACTCGCTCAGCGGGTGCGGCCACAAACAACCGAAACACAATCGGTGGCGGAAGACCACCTTCCTGCGGGCAGCCACACCGAGCGCCTTAAAGTTGGCGCAACTGGTCACCTCATGACCGGCACTGTCGCAGTGCACACAGCCGTCACCCGACGGCGCGGCACTCAAAACGCCAAATTGTTTTGACCGACCACCCCCCCGTGGGGGTGGGGGGCGCGGCCCCTCCGGCATCCGCGCGGGTTGGCGCTGCACACTGGCCTCCGAATCCATGGTGTCGCATCGCCTGCATTCACCCTCCAAAAACTCCGTTAATTGGACGAGCGTGGGCAGTTCCGAGCTACTGCCGCCAGGCAGCTGTTCAAACCGACTTTGAACAGCTGCAGGCAACCGTGA
This sequence comes from Argyresthia goedartella, assembly GCA_949825045.1. NCBI lineage: Eukaryota > Metazoa > Arthropoda > Insecta > Lepidoptera > Argyresthiidae > Argyresthia > Argyresthia goedartella. The sequence continues at coordinate 24,571,602 of OX463810.1, forward strand.
CAAAACCATATATAACACAAAATATATGGTTTCCGGCAGACCAAGGTTCTGAAGGGCCTTAGTGGCCACCAGCACAGGGTTGAGCACCTGTACCCGGATGTCAACATCCCGGGTTACTCTTGGGATGCTGAACAGCTTCCCCAGCTGCGCATCAACCAACCGCCTTTTGTGTTGGTAGCGGTCAAACAATATGACCCGCCAATCTCATAATTGCCCGCCGTAACCGTTAGGTGACCGACCAACTCCTTCGGTTCACCCCGCAGTGCCATCAATAGCTGGGCCAACTTGTAGGCGCTGTCCAGGTCGTCCCGACCGTGGACCAGGCTATCGAACAAATTGATGAATGCCGGCCACTCATCAATTGCCCCACCGAAGGCCGGAATCTCCAGGTGTGGAAGCCGTCCAACCACACCCTTAGGGGGGGGGTCTCCGCTACCCTCCCCGCGGTCATCCCGACGCGACCGCTTAATTTTTTCGGCGCGACGCTCGATGTCGCCCAACCACTCCATCGCTTGGTCAGCATCCGCGCAGAGCTGCCTCACTGCAGCCACCGAGGCCTCATCCGTAAGCCCGAGGGCTTCAGCCTCGGCAGCCAGCCGACACACCTTCCCGACGCGTGTCATTGCGTCCTCCACACGCTTGAGCAGGACATCGTCCATGTCGGGTCGCTCCACATACTTGTGAGTATGGGCGAGCCATCTCATCTCCTCACGGACACCATATCGCAGTACCGTCAAGGGCGAAGGTGCCATGGTTACCGATTTAATTGTTCCTGGTCCTATGCTTCACTGCCGAACTAAGCACAGCCAGATACCAGCACTTTCCCGTCAGCGCTGGGCACAGAAATTAAAACTAAGTTGTAAAACCCAAGGCAACCACTAAACAATTAAATCCTAAACAATATTTAATATGGTCGCCCTGTGGACACACACCTTATAAATATATACTCTAAATCAATTAGAGAATGCCACCATAAAACACAATACAAAAATAACCCACAAAACTTGATTATGAAAACAATACAAAATAATAAGTGGCTTCTTATGAACCACACTTCCTTTGAGGTCAGCAAATCAGCTTAATACCCCTTAAATAGCCCGACCCTGCTGTGTAAACCGAAATAACACTGTAGGACTATAGAACCCGACGTTCTATCGCAAGTAATACAATCTAGGCTTCGCAGAATGACTGTTCAATCTTTTATGCTCAACTACAGTAGTTTCCGACTACAATTTTATAACAACTGTTAACTAAATTGGCACTTATACTTTCACTTACCGAAAATGAACTTTAATCGTGGTATACCGACCACAGACTCATTGCCGACTTGAGCCAATCTGAGGTATTCCTTTCTCTCAACTACAATGTGACAAATGCAGCCCTACAACCGTGAATCGATGATTTCCCACTAGGAAACCGCGCTCCTGCTACCAAAATGTTTGATTCCACGCCTAAACCGAACGGCGTGGAGTCATGAGGGGACCTTTGCGCCGCACGTGAGAGAAAAGAATGATGAAATTGTTATTACCTTTGTCTCCGTAGACAGGAAATCGAAAGCTCGATTCGAGACGGGAATTCGGGAAAGGGGGCACAGTTGGGATAGGATGGGATCGAACCCTTGCCGTCGCTGTCCGACGGCGTGGCCGGCGCGCTGCTGCCGACACGTGGAGTTGGAGACCGTACAACTTCAACCTTCACCACGAATCACTTGACCGCTGACGCGAATCTAATTACAATCAATAGCCCGACGCTATGAGGTAGATTTACACTCTGACCAGGCCCGATGCCTGTATTACCATTGGTACACCGAAATACCACTCAATGCCATGGGGCCCGAGCCGCCATGTTGTTCTCCCGATGAGACCAGAGCAAGAGTAAAATAACCTCCAAGTTTTACATCTCGTTCCGGTACGAGTGACAGCTGCTAGTGCCGTTTTCGCTAGTGATGTCTCGATTACTCGCGATCGATTCGCGCAACAAAAAACCGGTGCGTTTCCGACGCATAAATATTAAACAGATATAATGCAAACAAATCAGCATTTTATGATCGTAAATATGATGTATAGATTGGGGACAGTAAGTAACTCCAGAGACAAAATTTGGGTAACGCCTAAGACATACTATATGAATGTTTATAAGAAAATGGACGTCATATAATTAAATACACTTTTATCAATAGCATGTGATAAAAATAAAAATATCAAATCAACTATAACAATCATTTTGGATATTTCAATCTCATTGTTCGAAAACTTCAACCGGGGTCTCAAATCTGTATTGCCCGTTTCCCAAGAAGGCCGGTGTTGGCAAGATTTTTATAATGTCTTCATAACGGACATGGCTCATATCATTTGAATCAATTCTGAATATCTTTGCATCGTCACCAACAACTCGTAGGAACATGACTTTTACTCGCCATCTTCTTCAATAGAAGTCAAGGCTTTGCACACGTAAGACGTTCTTGTTCATGCCATATACATAGACGTGTAGAAAATCACCAGCTGATTTCAGAGGTGGAGCTCCATGTTTACTCGTCGTAGCCAGAATCCTTTAAACGTACCATCACCTATTGATCTATGTTTGAAGTTTTCTTTGTCTTGCTCTTTTTCTGGCTCTTCACCATCGCTATCAGATGAAGATACATAAATTGCTCCATAAGATAAGATCCATAAATACTCCGACGAGGTGGTATATTATGAATATCTTTCAGCACAGCAAGCGGCACGTCATCATCAGATGTATCTGGAGAATAATAACGAGAAGGTTCTAACCTCACGTCTTCTGAGAAGTTTTCTGGTCTTGCAGGTTCGACGGCTAGTTCTGTCGCGGAACCAACGGACTCTATATTCACTCTATAGGTTTTGGGATTAAGGCAGTTGCAAAATCCTCATTTCGAGGATTTATAAAAACAGGTAAGCCATCTGTACTTCAACGAATTCCGTACTTCTGTAAATATTTGATGGACTTATAAAGTTCCAATAAGTCGTGGGATCGATTTTGGCAGCTCATCTTGCATTTGTTTAATAGCCTTTTCTTCTATCAGGAATAGCTTGATTTTGCTGACGCCATTCAATTTATTCATAAATTCTTGTGCATTGCGTTGACGGGCCATCAGAAAAGAAATGAACTGTATCCACAGCTTCATGTTCACTTTTTAACCATTCCAAGATTGGGTGTAAGTGTGTCCAGATGTGGCAGCAGGTTGGTGACAGTTTGACGACAAAATTGTACAGAATGAGTTAACTACATATTTCTTCTCGGCGTCGTGCGTATAAACCATAACTGTGTGCAAGGACACTTTGTTTCGTGAGCCCCCAAAGTGGTGGGACTGGACCGCTTCATGATATTTACAATTATAGTTCTCACTAAAATCGGCTATAATTGCATACTCATTCGGCTTTAGATCGTTGAGGCACTCCCGAAAATTGTGAAACTGGATTTTTATATTATATACATATTTCTTGAAGCGGATAATATCTTGCTCAAATGTTTGCAATAAGCAAGCAGCATCAACGCATTGTTCTTCTTTCACATTCTTCACTGACTTGTAAGATTTCCCATCTTTTTCGTACTTTTCTTCCTTTCTTATCCATTCACTGTACTTTATGACACTGGTAACTTTTTCTTCTGCATATTCCATCTTTTTGTCTTTGCATGTCTCACAATTATTGTACATACAATCCTAAGAACGGTCGCTGCAAACAGTGCCTCTGATTATATCATTTAAGTCATTGGTTTTGAGCACACCTTGTTTTTTCAGTGCTTGAGCCTTGTAGGTGATGTAAGCATGAGTTTTACACAAACACGTTTCTCTAGCATCGACTGATGCACTTTTGACGTAAAACGGACGGTTCTTTGTAAAATAGTAAAATGAGCAAGTCGTGCCAGGGTTTTGTTCTTTAAAATCTCTGTCAAAATAGTTTTTGCATAGTGTCCAACAAATACCTTTTCTGAACAATCTCGCTGTTACGTGTCACTATCTCTTTTTTTCCAGCTGTAGCCCGCGATACATCATCACTAAGGAAAAAATTATGAATTTTTACCTTTAGAATTACAGGGCGTAGGGTTTTTTTCATTCGTAGGTCATTTTCCTTTTAGTGTACTTTCGGCTTATTCCCAGTGTATCTTGTAGTAATTGTAATTTCTTTCTGGATTTTCCTATGTTATCACCTTTGAAAAGGGTTTTGAACAATCCCTTCTCCTTGTGGCTCTTAATCCTGTTATATCGCTCTTTAGTCGTATTTGTCAGTATCTTATAATTTTTATTCTTATTCGGATCTTTTTCTTCTTCTTTTGATTCTTTTTCTTTTTTTTTTTTGTATCTATTCAGTCTTTTCTTGTATTTATCACAGTGTTTCTTCAACTTCTTGTTTTCTTTTTGTAATTGTTTGTTCACTCGGTGCACAGTACTCCTATCTCTTCTTATTTTCTTTCGTCCGCGTTCTCTTGATGTCATTGATGCCGGGGATGCTGGTGGTGACTCGTTCTGGATATTGAGTAAGCTTCCTGGGGAACTTGGTGGGGTTCCACCCAAAATCGATTGCAAATTCTTCCTCTTCCTTCTTCTCTTTGTCTTAACTTCCAGATCACGTTTGCTTGTTTCTTTTCTTTTAGCGTCAAGTCTTTTGCCAGCCGTTTAACTTTGTGGTAGTGTTCACGGTGCTTTTTTTAGCCTCTTCGTATTTTTCGGTGTTCTTTTTAGTCTTTCCCTGTACCTGCTTTGTTTTCAGCCGCCGATAGTCGCGCCATTTCAGTTCAAATGTCTGAAAATATTATAATTTTATAAATAGTTTGTATTGGCATGGTATACCTATTGATTATAACTTAAGTAATATTAAAATACCTAATTTTTTTAATTTAATTGTTTATAATCCTAAAATAATGTAAGTAATTTGAGTATGTAGGTGCCGAACAAACTATGAATGATATCATCATTTATTGATCAATTTAGACGCTAACCCCTCCATCATCAAATAGGTACAGGTTCTAGGTACCTAGGTAAGTATTCCGTAGGTAGATTTCGTGTTGAATGACATAGAATCAATTTTCAAGGGGTTAATGTCTCAGGAGTTACCAAGAATGTCTGTGGAGTTACCGCCAATGTAACTCAGTATACAAGTAACTCAGCAGACAATCGGACTATTTTCATGAAAAAAGCACTTTATAATTTTATTATGATACCCGGCGTCAACATTAATCTAAAACATATGTTAGGTACTACAATGACATCTTAATAGATTAAACAAATAATAAACTTACATCGAGAAATCGCGGTCACTCAGTAGACGACACAAAAAGGCACGCACTCTCTTTGGACGTTCTTGGACGAATGGCGGCTCGACGGGCGCTATCAAAGGACACCGCCGCGCCATGCGAGCGAAAGCAAACTCAAACGAAGCGACCTATGGCAAACAGCGCCATCTATGTTTTACCGTGTGAAATTTACGATAACTCAGCATACGAAGGTAAAATAATTCTTGTAAGGGGCACAGCTAAGATATTTTTTTTTGGGGAAACTGTAAGGGGTCCTTTTTTATTTTGTTATGCATGTATTATGCTCTCGTAAACTAAGTGGTTGTTGAAAAAAAAAATACCTAATGCATGAAGTAAATATTCATTTAATTTAAAGTTTACACGGCGAATGTGATATCGGGAAAATATTTTTTGTATGGAGCGCATTTTTCGTGTACTGAGTTTCCTACCATAAAATTTTATGGAAAGTAATCAAGTTCTCAGTAGTGCCTGATAATCTTAGATACTATTGTAATAATCGTTATGTGTGTAAATTGAACCAATTCGCGTATTTCAGTAAAAAATGGTCGGGAAATCAAATTGTGGGTTAAATAGTTGATTGACCCGCCAACGAAAATTTCTGTGAATGCAGTTAAATTTATAAAAAAATATAGATAATTTCTGTGTTTTTAATTTTTCAATATCTTATAAATTGATCGAATCCCCGCGAAACGATTTTGTCAACTGAGCGTAGCATTCGCTTCGCTCACCCCCTTCCCCGCCCTTCACTTAAGCTGCCGCAGCGAGTGTATTGCCCTGATATTTGCTGGGCAAATCAGTATTTTACACATTGTCGGTGTCCGAGTAGGTATTCTATATAATTGTGTATATTACCTAGGAAATGAATGTAATGAACATTTATATTAATAACATTTTATACATTGCCTGAACGCCCCAGGTATTATATACATTGCCTAGGAATTATATAGAATACCTGCATTAAACAGATTGCCGGTGACATATTGTATATGTCGAAGGGCTCGCGAGGTCTACTATTGTTCTCACAGAACCACTATGTTATTCCGTTATTAGTACGTACAATGTGTGAACGTTCTAACGCTGATGGAAAACATCGTGAGGAAACTTTTATATCTCCTCAGTTGCGGTGATGGCCTAGCCTCTTGTCACGCTTAAAGGACGTGTTTGTATGTAAGTAAAGTCAAGCATTAAGTGTATGGTAAAATAAACACCTGGAAAATTATTACATTGGTAAAACATATGTTAATGAAAAATACGGATTGAGAAAATAAAAGGAAAATATGGGCCTTACCAACAAAAGTGTATGGGATTTGTCGTGTGTTTTGAGGTAAAACTCTGTTTAATATTTCTTGTGGTGACACGGTATATGTCTGGCAAAAAGAAACAGTAGAAATATAAGCATGAAAATAATACCACTATAAAAAAACGTAGAACAAAATAAGTCGTGGGAAAGAACGCGTATAGATAAAAATACAAGGAAAATATTAATTCGGAAAATTCATCTATTACATACACTCCTCGTTACATATAGATAGCGATATGTCGAACGAACATTGGCGCTCGCCTCGAATGGCACTTGAGCTTGAGCGGCTGTCCGCCGGCTTCTTAAACAATAGCCACATTATTGTTTATAAAATAAATACAAAAGAAATATCAAAAGAGCTATCAACAATAATTATTTATTCCATTACCTAAACTAGTCGTTATTTTGGCTTACTAACATTTAGACAACTAACTAGAAACAAAATGAAAACCGTTGTGAAATCCAAAATAATGTAATATGTACTTAAAACAAGAAATATTTATGAAAGTATACATATTATGACAAATGACATATTACTATATTAATAAAGAAATTAGTATTTAGTTGGATAGACGTGATTATGAATTACAACTACCAACGACGCGGCAGTTACCTAAAAGTGGAGCCATTCTTAGAAGTAGCAGTTAGCATCCGTCAACAGAAGGGGACATGCGTCGCTCGGTCTCCCTTCCGTTTTTAGCATGTTTCTAGAGGGATGTTGCTCCATGCCTACACAAATCCATCATAAAGCGCCTGCGCATTTCCATACATGGTATCCGACAACTGTTTCTTTACAATGCACCAAACATGTTCTATCGGATTGCAATCTGGACTGTTTGCGGGCCAATCTAATTCCGTCAGAGATTGTTCCCTGATGAATGCTTTCACGCTGTTAGCAGCGTGTTTCGGATCGTTATCCATGGACTGTCCTGTTGGACTATCCATGTAACGGGGAGATTATCGTCAGCTTAAGGAATCATGGTTTCTTCTAATATATATTTGTACTGGTACTGATCCAGTCCATTCAATTTTCCTCACGGGACCGATTCCGTAACCAGAAAAGCAACCCCATACTTTGATATTTCCCCCACCGTGCTTTACTGTTTTCTTTGTATACTTAGCATTTAAAGCTTGGTTGGCAGGGAGACAACGTATCGTTTTCCATCAGAATTTACTATACTGATCTTCGTTTCGTCCGAAAACAGCACTTTTTTCCATTGATCAACAGTCCAGGCGTAATACTTTTTGACAAAAGCCAATCAAGCTTCTCTATGCCGCTTCGTAAGAAGTGGGACTTTTCTGGAAACTCTTCCGCATAGTGATTTTTCGGCTAATCGTCTGCGGACTCGTTTCATGGATACATTCCGATGATAATTTTTGGCGAACACTTCCTTTCGTATGTCATTTGACCCTTTAAAAGGGTCAAATTTAGCCTAACGTACAATCATCATTTCCTTACGCGGTGTGTCCTTTAGTAGGAGACATTTTCTTGGAATATTCTCTGATGTCTTTGTTGTTTATAATGTCTTATGGCATGAAATTCTATCTTCCCGGAACACTCCAATCAATCAGCAATCTTTCTATGTATCCAATGGCGATGGAAATGTAAACTAACCATTATTTTTCTGGTAGAGGGGTGGCAGCTTTTGGTTTTACCTATTCTTATCTAAAAATAAGCACAACACAACTTACTATCGAAAAAAATGCGAAAAAAAAGGCGCCAAAAACACAATATCATAGATAAAATACTGTGTAGTAACTGATATTAATTTTGGTTTGCACTTATTCGAAACATTGTTAGTGTGACTACTTTAATTCATTACTACATTCCTTCCATGTATTTTAAAAAAAAGTTAAAGCAGTTTATACTGAAGAGTATGGGTATATAATACTGTGTTTCTAATCAGCTGACCACCACTGTATATGATATGTAGTTTCACTATCTTTGCATCTTATTACAGCTGTTTTACCACCGCCACATCGATATCTCAGCATTTTACGATCCGTAGTTATAAGAACTGCGCCCAAGCGCCGCCGCCGTTGTCTAAGCGCTTCGCTTACAGACCATTCTTAGCAAATCTTTTATTACCTACTTCTATTTAACTTGAAGTGTTGACGAAGAGTTGAGTTGACTCTATAACGCGTATAAATAGTTGTTAAATGTAATGGGTAGGGTCAGCGAGCCAACACAAGCAGGCGCAAGTCAGCTAAGGGTTCAATGGAATAACGGAGGGAACGAACACCGGAACGTTTATGGTTCTTACGAGTCCGTCTCGGTCTCAGACCATATATAGAAGAAGTATGTAGTCACCCTATTATGCATGCAAACCAATCAAATTAGAAACGTCTGTTAGTTAGAAAAGTCATATCAAAAACACTCTTAACTATGAGCGACTGAGAGGTGGTGCAATGCACCAACGTATAACACGCGAAGCATGTGTATTTACGGCGTCTACCTAGACGTCAACACAACCGTCGGAACCACCGAGACCACAGTGTGGTCTCGGTTATTCCATTAATAGCCAGGCATAACCGGCAGGTATACGTCGGATGTATCTCGGATTCCGTAACAGGCAATGACGCACGGATGAGTTAATGACAGATTTTCCCGCCAGACATATCCGTTCCCGTTTCATGCCATACAAGTAGAGTTTTGCCCGCAGGCACGACTGGCGGGCAGAGCCGCCGGATACCAGCCGGGTGCATGCGTGCTTGTATGCCTGGGTATGTCGGATTGACGGTCTTTCTTTCTTTTTTTACTTTCAGAGTCAAGAAGTGGTGCAGGGTCTCTACGAAAGTAGATGGTGGGCAGCAAGTGTCAAGCAACGCCGCTCCATATTGCTTCTCGCTGGACAGATGAGGAAAACAATCATTTTTACGGCTGGTCCATTCACAAATCTCACTTTGTCTAGCTTCATATCAGTGAGTTCTATTACCTACCTCATCTTAATAGGGCTAGGCTAGGATATACTAGGACTCCACTTGCGCAAACCCTTAACTGAGAGCTTTTTTGATAAGTTAATATATTAATGAACCTTAGAATTTTGCTTACATTTCCCGTCACGTAAAAAAGAACGCTGGATTCTATAGAAAATGTATTGAAGCCAGCAATATTCTTACTTGACGGGAACTGTACTTGACCAGAACGCGATAAGACCATCTTAGAGCTCTTTCACAAGAGCAGCATGGGCGACAGCAGTCGAGGGCAGCCAACCTGCTGTCGACATCTGCCGACACAGCAGCTGCCGATGTTTTTTATTGCGTGCAGGTCGACAGCAGCCGACGGCAGGTTACGCGGAAAATCTTTTCGATACATGCGTGGGTCATATTGAATACGGTGTTTTTGTTACAGATCTTGAAAGGAGCCTACAGCTATTATGCTTTACTACAGAAGTAAAGGTTAACAAGGACGTGCGTGTACGATCCGATAACGTTAACACAATGCACATTTAAATAGAGTAGTTCATGAAGTGCACGATATAAAGTTCAAGAGGCACGAGATCCCTCTATCGCTCATCATATTCGTAACACATCAGTTTCCTAGTTGACCACAATCGAATGAATTACTCTTAAACAGGCCCAAAGAACAGCTGAAATAAATAAAGTTTTAATATGGATTTACAGTGTTATTTAATAAGATTCAATTTCTCTAAAACACTCATAATATGTAGTTAAAACAATCTTACAACCCGTTATAAAAGTGCGATTTATAAAATAAAATCTGTATTTCAGTATCATTAAAAACCTTCTACAACTTCTATAACTGTCCGATAAACCCATTTTAGGCATTATCTATCACACATAATATTCTCTGTCATGTACAATCGAACCAACTGAATCATGACCCATTTGCCTGATAATTCGTTTGAAACTTTCAAACTTGTAAGATCTATGTAAATGTCAGTGTCTAATCAAATGATAACAAGTTCGTTACCAAGGAAATAAACCTTCAAGCGAATTTCGACCTACTTGCATTTAAGGGGTTTAGCAAAATAAGCTTATGGTGGGTCATGATTCAGATGGTTCGATAGTACACCAAATGCCAAAAACAAACATCATTCAGTTGTCAATGTGGTTGTTTTTTCTTTGTTTGTTGGAATCATGGAGGTAGTATGTACTACGGTGGTACAACCTACTTCCATGGTACACGGAGTAAATTTTGACACATACACCTCACATAAACGAAACGGCTTTGGATTCCGCCGACATCCACAGACCCTAATAGTAGTTTATGTGACTGATACATAATGGAGGGCATTAAAACTCGAGAGTGGGTACTCGAGAGTTTTAATGTCTAATTATGTACAGTTACATACACTAGTTTATCTATACACATATCATAAGCTCTCTTTGATGTGTTCAGGAACCGCATGTTCGACCGGCATGGTGGCATTGATAATTGTTCTGCACTGGTTTAGCTTGTTAAGTAGTACCAACTTCACAGATAAACTATAGGGGCAGGCGGGCGTCCGCGTTTGAAATTTGATTGTCATAATTTGTCCAAAATTGATGCATTATGGTCATAATGAATCAATATTCAGATAAGAAATGAGTTTTTACCAAGTAGTATAACATTATGCTGGTCTTAACGTGCGGTTTTTGGACGCAGTAAAGAGGGTTTATGATACATGTGTAGATAAAAGAATTAACGAACTTACAACAGTGTTTTAGTTAAAACTAAAAAGCCCATAAAGGTTTAATGAGGATTTTGCTAAAACAGGTCTACAAACATAAATTATGTATTTTTATAGGTAAGAAGACTGTAAAGGCTTAAAATAGCGCCCTATCTATATGATTATTAATCAAAAAAATCCTGAAAAACACGGAAAAATATGTGGGAAAGCATAATTACATTGTCTGGTTAGAAACTACCCTATAAGTGTATCGCTATATAAATCGCGAATGTTTGTCTATTTTATGAATATGAACATTTGCAATTACAAGCACGATTCTAGTTAAATTTGTGTAAAAAACTCTTAGCCATGCGTATTCATACAACGTTTCATCGAATAAACGCTTAATGAGAAACTAGTTTGTTCAGAATTATGAACAGAGTCGATTTTCCTGACTTCAAATATAGGTCATATTTTTGAAGAAAATCGTCATTGTTGTTGCTCTCTCTTTATAGCTAAGCTTATTTAAGCGCGACCGTGCAGTTTAACTGACCCCTGCCTAGACTCTACTGGTGGCCGCCCACCAAAATGAAACCTGATTTTGTTTTCTTTACTAAGCAAAACGAAAGGATAATTTCGTTACTTTCTGCATCCGTATGGAAAAAAAGAGACAGCCTCCGCGTCGCGTAGGAAACATCGAGTGAGCGAGTGCAAATCACGGAAGGGGTAGGACTAGGGGTGAGGGGTGCGGGGATCTCTTTCTTTGTTTTATTTAGTCCGTCACCGCACTGGTGCGCGAGCGCATGGTAGCGCGTACCACACAATTTCATTTCGATACACAATGTGGAATATTGTGAAATAGTGAGAGTACTGTACTTGCACAATGTAATGACAGTATCAATCTCAATATCAATATCAGTATCAGTATTAAACTGTGTCGGTGTACTTTGAACGGTTCGTGGTACGAATGTCACAGCAACTACTACGGTACTTTCACACAAACACAGCCCTTAGGTACAGTACCTACATTTGTAGTAGCGCACGCATTCAACTCGCGGTCCAATGGTAGGTACAAGTAAGTACAATACGCCGGAAATTATCTAGCCAGTTTCATACTAGCCGAGCCAAGCATCTGAGGCTCTGAGCGAGCGAGGTCTCTCTTTCACTTAAAACACAGATACTATAATACTATACCTTAAAGGGTAAGGGGAACTGTACGGTTAGTGAGGACGGGGGCGGGCAATTCGAAGTGCCTAGATTCTTGCGATGTTTTGTAGTTAGTAGGTACCTAATCTAAATTTTAGTTTTACTTCATCTTTCCATTCATTTATATCTAAATAGGTACGTACTATACTAATTTGATTGAACTCGCCACACACGCTCGCACCACAAAGTTTTTGTCGGAAATGACACAAAAACTATAGTCTCAAATAATTTCTACGATATAAGGCAAATATAATTTTTTTCTTTCACAATATTTTTTTTATAAAAAAATATGTTGGGGTATATAGTTTATGCGTTTACTCGACACGTTATACACGGTTATTTTTACCCCGGATATTTTGGGGTTTGGTAGTAACCATCATTATGAACAACTTTCCCCAAGAAACATATGGTCGCAACTGAAAAAAAAAACTGCCTCAGTACATTGATCCCATCAGCTGCTTTCAAGTTACTATGTAAGAGTCTTACATAGTAACTTGAAATCAGCTGATGGGATCAATGTACTGAGGCAGTAAGAACCAAAAAAATATTTAGTTTGCGACCATATGTATTCAGGGAAAGTTGTTCATAATTATGGCTACTATCAATCCCCAAAACTTCCGGGGTGAAAAAAAAAAACCGTGTCCATCAAAATTATATATGCCGAAAACCAAATTCAAATCCCAAGCAAAGTAGGTTGAAAGGCTGGTATTATGTAAATCAAGTTGATTTATCAAAAATAAATTAAAAATAAAGTTTTTATTGGTTGTATAAATGAGCTCGAGTACTTATCACGCAAGTCAAACGAGCCCAAACTCTATGGGGTTGCGTTGAATCATTAAAGAGTTCCCAGGGCACGTTCCGGCTCCATCATCAGATCCCGGATATCACCTAGTACAAAAGTACTTATCAAGACGAATCAAACAAACCCTTACTTGATGTGATTGTGTCGTTTTGTTGCAGAGTTTCCTTGGCCACCCTTCTGCTCAATCATAAGATCAGCCCCATATCATAAAAATATTGCATTGTCATCGGATTTACATATGCATGCAAAAATTAGAAGCCGGGAAGTGGGTTAAATTTTACTTGGAATATTTAATTAAAGACAGACGGACAGACACAGCCTCTGTTCTATCTATATCTTCTAAATTTGATATAAACCAAAACAACAAAATTGTATTTTGGTTGTTGTTCACAAGTGATTTCGGTTTCGTCATAAACCAGCTTTGCACAACTCAATTACAATCAAAATAGCATTTCCTGATATTTTGAAATGGCAACTGCCAACGACATCTAATGATTTTGGAACTAAATTATTGATTTTTTTATAAGCTGTCAGAAAATTGCCCATTGATTTGACATCGGATCCGCAATCTGTAGGGACTAATAAAAGTAGAGACAAAAGAGTTATCTTCATAGTCGAGATGTATATGTCACCGTAAGATTGTCAAAACCGTTAGTTGATAAACTAACGCGTTTGGAGATCAGCTATCGACACATAGTAAACCAGACCGACAGGGTTTAGAATTTACGTTTCTTTTGTTTCGTATATATTTTTTTCGTATATATTTATTGCACATAAAACAACATAAGATATAATAAACAGAAAGGACATCTACAAAGGCATGCTTATCTCTAAATAGAGATCTCTTCCAGCAAACCCAAGGTTGATAAGAATAATTTAATATACAGGATAGACCTATGTGCTCTGATAAGATACATACATATATTACTGAACTATTGAACTAACTGCTAGATACACTACATACACAAGTACATAAATATTATATAAAGATATAAATACACCTAAATAAACTAATATATACAAAGCTCAAATCTAGTTCTTACATGTCAACCTAACACGACGACAGATAGTAAACCAGACCGACAGGGTTTAGAATTTACGTTTCTTTTGTTCTTACATGTCAACCTAACACGAAGACTAATAAAAGTTGGGTTACAATAGTGTCATCTGTCAGTGTCAGGCAGGGTCTACCGTCGCCACAGAATTGGCCACAGAATACTTAATACCGTCGCGTTCAAAGCGTTACGAATGGATATCTATGATGGTCGTTATTTCCCACTTGGAACAGGCATGATGGTCGTCGTCTTTGTGGACGTGACTCGCTCGGGACGCACGGTAGATACATATACATATCATCTGCCAGAAAACCCCTCATTTCTTTGACTGGGAAGTTTTCGGGACGGGACGGCCGGCCAGCCAACCAAATCTAAATCAACCTTCGCAAATGCTACTTGGCTGGCTTACGAATTTATTTGACAGTTGACACATCAATCCAATGGAAAATAAACAAATACACATTTACTTTGCCTCGCATCGCTAGACTCTCTTGTTTGTGTATATTTTTATCGGCGTATCTCTCAATTTCGTGGTTTTCTGCTTCAATACACCTCATCATCATGTCAGCGGAGGACTACGACCCCATGGACCGGGGAGAAAGCGACGGGCAGAAGACAGACAAGATGTTTACCCTGAAGAAGTGGAACGCTGTCGCGATGTGGAGCTGGGATGTTGAATGCGACACTTGCGCTATTTGCCGCGTGCAGGTTATGGGTAAGTGGTCTTTTGTACTGGATTTAATACTCTTCTTCTGAAAATCTTCTTTAGGTTTGAGGTTAGGTCAACCCTAATTTTATTATGTTTTGCTCCTCCGGTGTCCGCTGCTGTGCAAAGGCCACACTGGTTTAAGCCTATACAGCCCTATTAGTTATTAAATTGACCAACCATGATAACATGGTAAATATCAAAGCTATCCCTGCAGAAGATGGAGGGCCTCCATTTCTGTCCCCTGAACTGTTGTCTGAGATGACCAATAGTCATTGTGTATTGCGTAAAATGTTCACACTGATAGACAGAGGGTCAGAGTGTTGATAAGGGGACGGAGCCCCTACAGGTTGACCAAAAGCAAAGAAAAAGTGGGCTTTTTTTCCTTGGTGCCCCCTTATCTACACTCCAACCGTACAGAGTGTAGATAACTGAAGTTATGTCAGCCACAGACCCCACATAAAACAATGAGTGTAACAGAAAATATTCCATAGTCTCTTGCATTACACTGTATTGAAGATAGAATGTTGAATAGGTCATGCTTAAGAAATTTTGTTTACTGTGTGTTTCATGGAATTTTGAAAGTTTTACATTTTTAACACTACATTGTGGCACTGAAAACAAAATCTGAGGGTCTATAAATTTTGTAAAAGCTTGTAGGTACCACATCTTTACTTAACTGCTGTATAAGCCCTACAATTTATGAGCATATCGAGGGTATTCTGGCAGAACCGGCTAAGTGCACAATATGTTAAACGGAGATAAACACAATTTAAGTTTTGAGAAATCATAGTGTAAATGTGACGCATATTAATATCATGAAACATAACTTGTAGTATGAAATTGTTATCTAAGAAAGAACCTATATAAATAATAAATTCTGTAATATTTTGTCATTAAAATCCCTAAAAAAGGAAAAATTTCCGTCAAGGTAGTGCAGTTATTCTGTTTTACCTGAAATACAGAAATCTGCTGTAAATCTCTGAGAAACCTACCTATGGATACCTGGTATACTACTTACTATTATTCATACTATATTTGACGAGTTTGTGTCAAATTTATTGAAAAAATATTGTATTTAACATGTCAAAATACAGAATTGTTAAAACTTATCCGTTTTTACCTGTAAATATTTTTTTGAATGACTGATTTATAAAAACACATAAGTAGTAGGTATTTAATTTTTATTATAAGCAATTAATTCACGAGACACAAATAACAGTTATCAAATTTGAAATATATCGAGGCAAACTCCAGAAAACCTAAACAGAGAAAATCACAAATTTTCGTCCTCTTCATCAACATCTTCAGCGATATTTTTGACTGTCTTCAAACTTTTGAACCAAGGTTCCAGTTCCTCCGGTATTAAATCCTTTTTTATTAGGTTTAACAGGTCCTTTTTCTTTGCCTCTGTGATAGGCAATGATTCTAAATAGATCCTTTTCAATTCTTTTGGAAATTCATTACATTCCTTTTGTTTTGTTCGTGTAGTTCTGGTCTTCTTAACATCTCTGCTAGCAACGTCATGTCATAGTTGAAGAACATTTTTTTTCTCCTTTTACGAATCTCAGTCGTTTTATTTTAAGCCATTGCACCTTGTTTCCTTCGTTGTCCTTATCTTTGTTATTTATTATCTTAGAAGCCAGATCTTTCAAGTCATAAAACTCATGATACTTGAACTCTTTTGTTTTGTATGGCTCCTTCTTAATTTTCTTGACAATCTTATTATTCTTTTTTATTACATATATTTTTCTGCGCCTTGCACGTTGGCATATTGTAATCCAGTCTTGCATGGAATATACCGAGGTTTCTTTCTTTTGTGTTTCAATAGCGCTGTGCATAGAATCTGCCTCCATGTGTGTATGTCCTGATTCCAGAAACTTTTGCTCAATCATCTTCAGATTTTCAATTTTGTGAACAGCCCACAAAAGCAAAGCAGCCACATATTGATTTCTATTCTGACCTGAGCAAGTATCAGAAAAAAGACTGATTTCGGTTACATTTGATGGAACACATTTTGTTAAGTAATGCAACAAAATGGTTCCGATTTCACAGCTGCCTTTTTTCCCGTTCAGTTCTGACCACATAAAACAGTATGCATTATTGGGTAGACCTGCTTCATAAATAGTGAGGTTAAATACGCACAGCTTTCGAGAATAGTAAAGAAGGCTCACTTTGCTGTGAGGGATTTGAAGTACAGCTTGCAGATCAAATGAAACTGAAACAAAATCAGGATCCTAGTCAGCTCTGTCTTTGTCTTTAATCTTCTCAGCATTGCAGTCCTGTTTTCTTTTGTTATGCTCCGTGTATGTTTTTTCTAATAAGGCCTTCTTCTCTTCGTCAGCATTTTCATAACTGCTACAAATTGGACATTGATCATTCTTCGGTATAAAGAAGCTTAGGTTGTATTCCGTGGAAAAAAAACTCCGGTAAGTGATCTCAGTACATACTTCTTGGTTTTGTTCTTCGCATAACTCCTTATACAATTCATACATTTTTTTAATGTTGAGATCTGCGCCCAAAAACTTTCTCTTTGTATCTTTTCTTGTATAGTGAGATTCCACACAAGGAAATGATTCAATGTGGCGACGAATTCCTTCTAAGATGTCTGGCTTTGTTTTGTTAGCTGGCTCATGTTTTCCTCTTGTATCAACTGTATTGAAAGTGCCAGTACTACTGCGTTTTTTGACAGCATCATTTACGACAGATGGCGTAATGTTAAGAGTTTTCGTGAAAAACTTTTGGCAAACTTGCAATTTTACATCATTGTTTACCAGGAAACATTTTTTTGTGTATGCTCTTTGCTCGCCTTTATTTTTCACAGCAAGTATTCGCTTCGGTGGATGTACAGATATTTGGGAAAGGATGAAATTTTTTCTACCCACGAAATCAAGATTCCAGTAATACCGACATACTTCCTTTCGAGCATTCTCGTCAAAGTTACTGGAACATTTGAATTTACATTGAGAACAGTCTACGTGCTGTGGAACCTTTGCTGGCCGATCTTTAGAACGAGACTTGTAAGGTAAACCATCAGCCCTCCTACGTTTTGCCATGTTTACTGCCCAATTTTCAGGATTCGCCTTTCTCCATCTTTTTATCGGTTTGACTATTTTCCACATTTTCATCAAAATTTCCTCCAACATACAATTAGCGATCTCGGCAGACTCTTTCTGTTTTCGATTTTCTTCCTGTAGTAATTGTATATATTGATCAAATAAATCTGTAGGGGCCTCATCACAAGCTGGACGTACAATATCTTCTTCGAGTATATCACGAAGAGTGATTAAATCGTCATTTTGATGCATAACATGGCTGGGAGATGGCATATAGGTTGGATCGTCGATATCAGATGCATCGCCAAACAAGCTCTCAATTTCAATCTCGATTTCATCACCGTCACATTCATCTCGTGAAACTATTGGTACGGGTTGACGACCTGAAACAGATATTATCGTTACAGCTATACAAAACGCTTCCACCGTGAGAGAGGTTTTGATGAGTACCGTATGTATGTCCGATCCGAAGTTCCTTGAAAATACGGATGACGATACATAAGTGCAAATTCACGGATGACGGACGGATCTATTGCGTAGACAAACATAGAAGTCTTAGGTACCTATGTTTAAGTATGAGTAAGTATTTTCATCATTCCTATTGTGTACATACCTACAGAATATAAGGCCCTGTTTCATTGGGATTTTATCGAGAAGATAAAGTCCTATTAAACAGATAAATAGTTGAATATTGTACGTAAAATGTCAGTTATCTGTTCAATAGGTAGGGCCTTAATGTCATGAACAAAAACAATTGCATTTTCCACCCCATAAGGAAAAAATCGTGACGCTTTGTAGGTATGGGTGCACAGGATTCAAGAGCAAAGCTACCTACCTACTGCCCACTTTGACAGAAAAAAAGATTTTTAGTTTATTATGCGTAGGTAGTTACCTGATTGCCGACGTTTGAATGACTTCTTCTCTTCACTTTTGTTAGCATCGTGCACATCTGCGACGACAGTAATATGGTGTCGAATTGGTTCTTCATCACTATCCGAAGAAGAATGAGATCCTGGAAACATAATTACAATGTTAACACAGCGTCTAATAACAAAACAATCTTTTATTTAAATTTATAACCTCAAAATTACTGGATGGATTTATAAATACCTTTTGTTGCAATATTGTTCGTTACCAACGACACAATCTTCTTTGCCCTGGACGACATTATCACTAGAACTGTTTCACACGTTCATAATACGTACTCGAATAGATTTATAACATTAAAACACGATTTTAGATCGAACATGCGCAAGCGACGACGTTGAACTGGAACTAAAACATTGCAAGCAAACCAAATAAGCGATCCTTAATAGGTTTTGCTATTACAACATTATCAGGGGAGCATCAATTCGATTGCATGCAAGGAATATTAAAGGCACTTATTCTGTTTTGCATGTCAACAAATCTGAGAATTGGTTTTATCTCAACAGCGAGAACCGGATAAAGTCCAATGTATTGGTTAACCTGTAAATGTAAATTGACATTATGAATAGATATTTCAAAGGGTAAAGAGAGTAAATGCGTTTATTTTGTTATCACTGTACTTAATTATTTAAGCATCGTCATAAGTCATTTTATAACTTTTTCCTTCTATGGATTAAGCAAATAGTGTCAGATAACTGCTCTACACAGAAAATAAATCCGTAGTTGTTGCTTGTGCAGTTATACGGTTTTGCTAGAAAAAAAATTAGAAAAAAAACGAAGTATGCCTGTGTACTTATCTAATTAAAAAAAAATGCACTTATCCGGTTCTGCCAGAATACCCTCGATATAAGAATCTGACAAACAGTCAATTTTGGAATATGACTGGATGTGACAACAAATATTAATATTCTGACTAAATTCAAGGAAAGCCTTTTTATTATTTAAATTGATTGCTTCCAAAACATTGATTGTTCCGCTTCCTAATTAAAGTCATTCAACCATTTTATATTCTTTAATATTTCTTGTTTATTGTAAAAAGCAATGAGCCATACCAACCATTTATGGTATGCTTTGAATCATATGCACAACTAACAATAATATGCAAAGCAAATTACTAATTTGATAATAATAGTGTCTTTGATAGGTATGGAATTTGAAGTAATTGATTGCTGTCAAACTATAAAATATAATTTCCATGTAAGAGAATAATTTCATAAATATTTGAATGTGTTTTATTTTTTAACATATGGACATTAAGACAATTATTTACATTGGTTTAACAAAACTTAGATTAATGTTGGTAGGAACAGAAACATATTACATATAATTTACACATGGAAGCATTCATAATTCAACATATTTTAAGAAGGTAAGTTCAAAGTTTTTTTTTTCTGAGGGATGGACTAAGCAATGTAGGTGATGAAAGCAATTTAAGACATGCACCCAGTACAAACCACATGAGAAACTTATTTAATCTGAATTCTTATTTATTTAAAACAAAATTGCATTCACTTTTAACTACACTCAGCGGCACAATATGTGGCCCAGGTGCTCATTGCAAGATTTACACAAACTGAACATTGGGATGTTTTGATGAGGATGGGATATAAAAGACCCATTTTGTTTATTTAAGTGGATATTTAGGGAATAACTTCAGTCCATAACATCTTTTCTTAAAACATCTGTCAGTGTCCATAAAAAAGGTCTAAAAAACTAAGTTGAGCATTATAGACCTAGGTGGGGTGGTGTATGATGCAATCTACACTGACATATCCATAGGAATACCACTGGAACAGCACAGGTTTTTGAGGGGAAGATTAACTGTCAGTATTCTCTTAATCTTCACAAATTTTATATTAATCATGATGGAAAAAATAAACAAGTTGAGAACGTCTACACCAATTTCGAAAAGCTTTCGATTGTGTAGACCACTTTGTCTTGCTACAGAAACTAAATAAATTGGGGATATATGGGGATCTGTTGGGATGGATCAAATCCTACGTCACGAACCATTCACAAGCTGTTGTTGTGTGTGGATACAGATCTAATGATGTAGATATCCTGTCCGGAGTACCTCGGGTTCTCACTTAGGACCACTGTTGTACAACACATACCTATATGATCTATACAAATGTCTTCAACATTAAATTGTTTTGATATATGCAGATGATACTAAGAAATACTTGGACATTAAAGATCAAATTTATAGTATAAATATGCAATCCGATTTACATAACTTAGAAATGGCAGGTAATTTCTTTTAGTAGACGTCGAAATATGTATACATATATCGAAATCCACTTTCCATATACTATCAATGCGATTTTAATTGAAAAAGTGCAGTTAATAAGAGACTTAGGCTAGGCATCCTATTCGAGTTTATGATTAATCAACACATTTCTATTATATGGAATAAAACTTTAAAAATTGGTATTTGTAATACGCACCTGCTCAGTGTTTAAGGATCTCGTTTGTATAAAAAATGTGTATTTTGCGTATGTACATAGTATACTGGAGTATGGGAGTATTATCTGGTCACCTTGATATCTAACTTATAAGAATCGCAACGAAAGAATACAGAGGAAGTTCCTGAATTATCTTAACTATAAGGCTCGCTCCTCCCATTCCACATACGAAGACAGTTACTCTGGACATCGGATTCTTCCCCTAACAGACCGACGGGTTATGTTAATGATGTTCCTGTACGATATACTGGTATCTCGACTTGACTGCCCCTCGCGCTCGCTGCTGCGCTCGGTGGCGAATAACTCCGATGACGTTTCCTGCGCAGTAGAACATTTTATGAGCGCGGGATGCAAATATTTACCAACGGCAAACATTCTACGCTGTTATTGGTCTATCTATTTCGCGCGAAAACCCTTCTGTTTTAATTCAGATTATGCGTAATCCGAAAAAACACAGTCTTACTCAAACAGAAAAATCTTGCCCATGTCATTAACATCACTTTGAAAAATCCGTACTTCAAATCCGTTATTAGAATTAACTCACAAATTATTTATCATATTTTCAAATATGGGTGGACGTAGCCGGGTTTCAGTCAGGGAGGGATTTCAAATCAGTATCCCTATTTTTTTTTGTCAAACATTTTCTTTTCCGGCCAGCAGAGCAAGGTCGATTTTCTCTAAATAACCAATCATATAAATAAACAAAAAACTGTTTCTTACATCCTATAATCATAAAACATCTCATACCTAATTGATTATCTTACGTTACGTCATATTAAAAATCTTACGTTGAGCACTCAGGCCATATTTTCTGCCGCTGAATTCGAGGTACACAATCAGAAGATGCACAAAATGTCAATGCTTACATTAGGAACCAAGTTTCATTTTCATTAAGCACATAACACAATAAATACCATCCACAACATTATCATACGGACACACAAAATAATATCAGTCATCCCATATTATGGACTAATTAATTAAACAGATCTATGCAATCTTTAGCAACCACTTGGCAGTGGTTTGATGTTGGCTATCGAACTCATCCGCCGTGTCCTGATGGACCCTCGCCCTGTCAACTTGTTCTCAATCTGCTCGAGACTCTTGCCTCGAGTCTCCGGAACAAACACAATCACAAAGAACAACCCGATAAAACATATCGTACCAAATAGCCAAAAAGTTCCATGAGCCCCTGCACCATCAATAATATTCTGGAAAGTCTTTGTTACAATAAAAGTACACAGCCAATTGAAGGCAGTACATATTGAAGCAGACGGGCCTCTTATTCTGGCGGGAAGAATTTCTCCCATCATCAGCCAAGGTATAGGACCAAAGCCAAGTGAGAATCCTAGCAAATAAAACATAACGCATGTCAGCGGAAGCCACCCGAGTCCTTCGACGTCCACCATAGCCACGTCGCGTACGTAGAAAAATGTCCCCAAAACTACTAAAGTTACTGTCATTGTAATAGATGAGAAATATAGGAGAATTTTACGACCCAACCGATCTATGACAGCTGTAGCAATGAATGTAGCTGCGAAATTAACAACGCCGACAATAATGGTCGACAAATAGTCATCCACAGAGCTTCCGGACATTTGAAAGATTTTAACGGTGTAGAAGATCACTGCATTGATCCCGGATAGTTGCTGGAAAGCCATCATCCCGATACATATCGAAATTGACTTTGCATACTTTCTACTGAACAGTTCCTTTATCGTAGAATCATTACCGTCAGTATCAGCGGTGCTTATATCGCGCATTTCGCTGTCAATATTCGCATTTTTGCCTCGAAGCCACTGCAGCGCCTTCCTCGCTTCGTCTGTCTTCCCCTGCGAGATGTACCATCTCGGCGTTTCCGGAATCATCAGCATCAATATAAAGAACGGGATTGGTATCATCGACCCTAGGTACGCTAGGTACGACCAGTCGAGATACATTCCGGCAGCATAGCATACTAATATGCCGATGTTTCCTATAGCGGTTGGGAACAGTCCTAGAGTGCCGCGTACTTCTGGCTGAATCGTTTCGCCGAGATAAACGGGATAGGCGAGTGAGCCGATTCCTACGCAAATACCGCATATAGCTCGTCCAGCTAGTATTAGCTCTACCATTGTTGCGCTGGCGATCAAGATCCAGCCGACGAAGAATGGCGGTGCAGTGAACAGGATAATCCGCCGCCGTCCGATATAGTCTACTAGAGGGCCGCCGACGAGGCCGCCTCCCAGCGCCGCCAATGGCAAAAGCGATCCGATCCAACTAGCCTGAAATGATACCATACTGAATTAATTCATAACATTTTAAACTACCGAGGATCTGTTCCTGCTTTAAGATGTTTTGACGTGTGCCTTTTTTGATCTCGATTTTTTCCTGCCTTAGAGGAAATTATCTTCGTAATTTCAAAAAATATCGAAGAACAATGCTTGATAATTATCGGGTAAACAACTGATCATTATCGGATAATTGTCACCATTTGTTGTTCAGCATTGATAGTTTTTAACAAGTAATTCGCGCGTGGGAAAGCGGGAAAACGGCTAAAAATGTGAGACGGCAGGGGGTAATTTGCGAACGGAATGGGACGGTTGATTGGGTAAGGGGAATCCCCTGGGCAAGTAGACACTTCGTGCGTTCGGAATTCGGATACACATGATTGCGGAAACATACGTTCGGATTCAGTTCATATTCGCGTTATTTTTTTTTAATTATCAATCCAACTTTTATTATCACGATAATTATCACAAATTATTATCCTTTCGGACCCTGATCTAAGGAGTAATTTGAAAAGCCGATCCCAACCAAAACTTGATAAATTATAAAGTATATCGCCTACTTATAGGTAGATAAGTCCTTTATTGCGTATTACATAACATTTCATAATATAATTTGTGTTTACATTCTATATTATATTATTATTATTAATATGTTTTAAAAAAATGCCTATTGTTTATTTTTTAAGTGAATATTATGAATTTGAACGTATATAATACTTTATAATATCCAAAACCCTGCTTGAGGGCAAAGGTTTTTGAGGTGTGGCCGTAAACTCCCTCGCTGACCAAGCTTTTCTGGGTACTTTTCTAATTTATAAATTTGAATGAATTATTCTATTTATGTATCATTATTATAATATTATTATCATTATTTCTTCATGCATTTTTCTGTGCGTGCAACTTTTTTACTAGTTTATAATTATTTAATGAATTGAACTTTTAGTTTTGTTTATTTTCTTCTGTTGCATTAAATTTGGCAAAAGTTTTTTCCAGGCTGTCCGTTCCTTAGCTATTCTCCACCAGTTTGGTTTAAATGCGTGTGAGTTCGTCTTTCCATCTGTGTATCGGCGTTCCAAACTCGCGTTGCCATCTCTTGGTGTAACATTCTGTCCTATCTAGGTTGAAGAAACTATAGTCTAGCTTAGGTAGAAGAAAGTGTGGTCTAGCTAGATTATGACAAGGTTAGATGTACCTGCTCATCCGTGACGATCAGGGACGAGTTGCTACTTTGCATAGACACGAGTGCCGGCGAGGTGTAGGCAGAGGAGAACCCCACCACCATGGATCCGATGGAGACTGCCACGGCAGCAAGAACCTGGGTGCACGTCATTGTTAATGTAAACTATGGTGGACATAATAAAGTATATTGTATTCTGAGATGATTTATGCGGAAGCGAGGTATCGTAAGGCAAGATCGAAGCAAGTGGAGGTCTTTGCCTACTCCTCCTAGGGAAAAGTTTGAACGTTATGTGTAGCTGAGTATGTACTTGTACTAGTTTAGTAGGTTTGTGAAGTGAAATAAAATTAAATTTTCACACGCAATCAATTACCCATGTATCTTCTTACCATTATTATGAACCTACACGGTAATAATACTAAACGTAGCAAAATACTCACGAGTGCCTGCGGGGACATTTGTAGAATCTCCATGTTCATAAAACCATAGAGTAATAATAATAATAATAATAATGCTTTATTCCATAAAATTATACAATACTTGTTATAGTTATTACATAATAATTATAACAATGGGTGAGACACTACTCCCTGAAGAAGGGTGAACCCTGTGTTTTAGGATGAGTAGGGCGCTCTTCCCGCAGAGTCATATCATTTCGGTATATAACAAGTTTTTATATTGTTGATATTAAAAGTAGATAGGTGACTAAGCAAAAGGTAAAAATACAATTTAGAAATTACAGAAAAAACATGATGTGAGATAGTATAGTGTATGTATGTATTTCAGTGAAGTGTGTAGTGAATGTTAGTGTAGATATATAATTTTATCCTCAGATGATAGTCAGATATCAGTAATAATATAAAGAAAAGTGCCCATCGCCATACAAAGCACAGTATGTCGAAAAATTTATCAATCGTAAAAACCTAGATGTCGCTCATAGTATTTTTTATCACTAAATTATGATTCCAGTCTTCACCACAATCTTGAGATTGACGCTTTCATTGCCGAACGAAAGAACGTATTTGTAATATTCGCCGTTCTTATCAGGGTGGATGGCCGAGCAGTCCATCGTTAGGCTATTAAGTGGTTGAACGTGGTTCGAACCCCAGTGCGGACAAGTTACCTTTTGTTTATGTTTTTTATGAGGTTCTATTTATGGAGCCAAACTTTATTTTTATTTTTTTATTAATTGAATGTAGGTTCAACAAAAAGTATTGCCGTCAACTTTTGTAATTAACTTTCTTACACGTGTAAGGTGCTTCACGCGTATTTTTAGGGTTACCTCAAAAAAGGAAATTATACAAATACATAACACAAACAATCCCATTACCCTGGCAGCGTTACCGCGCTGCACATAGAGCGAGATCCTCTGGACCAGGAAAGCCCCAGGGCCATAGTCTAATCAGAATTACCTTATTAAAAACCTCGGTTACTCAAAAGACGACACCCATCGTGTTACCACAAAAAATATTAAACAGCGTTTGATCTCAACACAAACGTCAAATCCCATGCGTTTTTGTTTTTAAACAAGTGTTGAACGGTAGTTTATTTTTTGTGGTGAGGCCCCCAATGTCCTTGTCCTTGTCATTAATTAAATATTACAGGTAAACTATAGAGAAATCTGTCGTAAACAGATTGGGCACAATTTCTTTCAATACCACTTACAAACTTATTAATTACCTGTTTGAGCATGAAAGGAGCCGCACCAATAAATTTGTAATTAACATTTTGCTGTATTAAATCCAACCTCTCCACTCCATACCATCCCTTCCACTGTGCGGTGGTAAGGAACTCCTCGTGCGCGCGTACGACTCGCACTTGACCGTGTATTCTATTTGATGTATTTTTACTTATTTGCTTTTGCGCCTGTTATAAAATTGATACAAATGTTATTGGAAGAGTTAACAATTTTACAAGAAAACTTAAGCATTAAAAAAACAAGAAAACCAGAACATACAAATTGCGCAACCGATATCAAACCAATTGCGCCATCACATTGTTTCAATAAGTCACGAAATTTACACTGACATTTTAATTTATATTGAGGTCTAATCTGAGTCTGGTGCCGCTAGTGTAGTCTTATAAATCTCTGACGCCACCTAGGGCATTATAAAGTACAACAAATAGGCAGCCGTCTCTGTCTACGAAGGCAGCAAACAGGGCTAACGCCATCTGTGCCTGGGCGGAGATTTTAGCTTTCTTCCGGAGTACGATTTTTTGTTCGGGATGGCTAGTCTTCTGGTATTATTACTACTACCGCCTTATTCATAAACGTCTAATAAACCTATTTTAACTATAATGCCGTTATAATTCGTTTGTCTTTGTCTGTCATTTTGAAATTTGCCTTTATGAGAAAAGAATAAAGCACATTTTAGCTTTCGTAGGTTTGATAAGTTTTATGAATAAGGAGGTTAGTCTATGATAAAACGATAAGAAATGCGAACCGGAATCCGTCGGAATATGGCGAAAGAATCGAACCGACCCGATGATAGAGTTTCTCGTTCAATTTAGTAGATTGGTTCCAATTAATGTGTGGCGCGGTTGCTGTTACGACTCAAAACAGATAACAATGTATCCTAAGAGCCCTTACACACGTGCAGCATGCGCGTCGGTAGCAGTCGCGGCTTACAACGGCAGCAGTCGACAGCAGGCTTAAAACGTGTCGACAGCAGACTTCTTGTTTTGCCGTCGACGCGTTTTAAGCTGCTGCCGACACTTTTTACGCCTGCCGACCCGCATGCTGCTCGTGTGAAAGAGCCCTTACTTCAATAATATTTGTTCAGCCAATTGTTGATCAGTGCGTCGTCTTTACTCAGACAAACTGACATGAACATGTTTCACATTCCATGGCCACCCTATATATAGCTAAAGCTAGGTGTGAAACTAAACTTAAGTTTAGCCGGCTAGTGTTAAGATTAATTTCGAGCCTCGGCTAATGTCCGAAATAATGTTCATTGCGATAAATGATTTCAACATTAGTCGGCTAAACTGCGTCGAGGCTAAAGATGGGTGAGAAAATATGGTTGACATTAGCCGACTAAACTTAAGTTTATTTTTCAGTATACCTAGGCTAATGTTGAAAAATTACCGTCTTAATCTGGAATAAGTAATGATAATGATTCGGTAGCCGCAAACTCTGCGGTAGCTTAGGTGAAGGATAAATAGGGTGAGCGAAGCGAAGCCCCCGTTATCCTTCGTGTTAGGTTGAACACGTAAGAACATCAAAAAATACTTATACTTATCTTATTATAGTTTTTGTTGTTCTTACATGTTCAACCTAACACGAAGGATAAAGGGGGCTTCGTTTCGCTCACCCCCTTTACCCTTCACCTAAGCTACCGCAGTGTTTTGCCCTGATATTAGAAAAAGCTTTCTCATCTGAATAAAATTCAGCCCCGCCCCGCTCCCCGCAGTCGCACGAATAATTAGATTTCAACATTAGCTTACTAATGTCCAACATTAACCGAAACGCATCGGCTAATGTGCAGTCTAGCCGATTAAATATGACATCCGTTATCACAAACGAACATGACTTCGGACATTAGCCGAGGCTCGAAATTAATCTTAAGACTAACCGGCTAAACTTAAGTTTAGTTTCACACCTAGCTTTAGCCGTAACATATATAATACTGATGGATTTTTGTTATTGTTAAATAATTTGGTCATGCATTTTCCCTGAACACAAGCAAGTGTTTATATATATATATATATATTTCACTGAGTGTTTCACTTCGCAGTGTCGGATGCTGATAACGTAATCAAGCGTGATAAACCGCGTTCCTAAGTCTAAGTGTACGTGACCTCTGCGGCGCTGCGGTTGAGGAACTGCTTACCATGCGAGAGGTCCCGGGTTCGATGCCCGGCTGGGAATAAAGAAAAAAAACCCCAGGTCTTGGATGTTTATATGTTTGTGACGTCGCTGTTTCTGGTTCCCACGACACGGTATTCAAGTGTGGGGCTAGAAGCAATGAATGTACAGTACGCGTCATGTAAAAAAGGCGCTGGGTGACACTGGCGGAAGTTACTGCGCATATGTACAGCTACCTATTAAAAAATTACCACTGCGTATTCAAGGCCACCGCTCATAATTCGTGAAGCGACGTGTACCTGTATGTAAAAAAAAGTTCTAACGGTTCTAGGGACCCTATTACCATTAGATTTAAATTCTTGGTCCGAGGTCTAACGGGTTTCACGCTTGCTTCTCACACAGGAGATCCAGGTTCGATTCCTGACCATGAACCAATGAGATAATAAATTTATCATAAGTACTAGTACGGACGATCTAACGGAGATGGAAAACATCATGAGGAAACCTTCATTACTCTATAGCTGCGGCGATGGGCTAGCCCCCTGTCACGCAAAATGGAGTATTGAGTAACTGGCTCAAAGTGGGCACACTTGTGCCTCTGCCACCCCGTATGGGAAAAGGCGTGACGCTATGTTATGTAGTGTTATTTAAACACTTATTTACAATATCAAATGAGTTCAATATTTGAAACTAGTTTCAAATATTCAGTTATGTGACCCTTTGAGAAAATGAGCGGGAAAAGCTCGCCTTTATACAGTATTTTAATGATATTACTTTTTAGGGACCCGAAGGATCGAAACGGGGCCCTATTGCTGTCACTCACGTGTCCGTCGTCCGTCCGTCCGTATGTCGTCTTTCACACAGGTTTTACAGCCAAACAGTTAAAGCTACAGCCTTCGAATATTCACAGTATGAACATCTTGATAACCCAAAGCCTAAACAAATTGTCAAAAATATTTTTAATTGTTTTCATCGGGGGCGTCCATAAAGCAAAGGGGTGGCGGCGCGATTTTTTTGACCTATCCCATCGAGTAGGGTATCGTTGTTTAGAGGTTTTTGAGTAGTTTTTTTTTTTGTTGTATCGAGATTTTTTTATTTCCCACTAACCTATGACCTTAAAATTTGGTGACAATGTTTATTATTACGTATATTTTACTAATAAATACCA
Organism: Argyresthia goedartella; assembly: GCA_949825045.1. Classification (NCBI taxonomy): domain Eukaryota; kingdom Metazoa; phylum Arthropoda; class Insecta; order Lepidoptera; family Argyresthiidae; genus Argyresthia; species Argyresthia goedartella. The sequence continues at coordinate 24,601,429 of OX463810.1, forward strand.
ATATATTAACTAATCAGATTTTTCTCTAAAATCACTAATTTTGAGGCTTGTATTACATTTGATACGGTTTTTCTGTATGTTTTTTGTGTGCACTAACGAAATTTTGATAGGCACAAATGAAACTTAATTGAAACTATGTTAAGATTAATGGACTTTATGCTCGATTCCAAATATAAAATCCGGTGTGAAATCAATTAGCTATACATACAGCGTCATTTCATGATAACTCGTTCCCTCGATCTCTTTATATTATTTGAAATGTGTCATTAAAACATATCAAAACCAGTAAAACTATCGTACCTATGTACTATACTACAAATAATTCGATATTGTGGAATCAAACTATATAAATAAAATATGAGAATGAACCACGCTAAAAACCATTGTATAGGTCAATACAAGATATTAATATATGATGCGTTTGAGTACTTATGTTATGAAGAGTTTGCTATTTTCAATTATGCTTTTGTGGCCAACGTAGAATTGCGGACGCGCGAAGAATAGGTAGGAGTTCGCGCGAAGAACTCCAAAGCTAGCCTTTGCACATCATCGATCGAAACTTTAATAGTAAGGAAAGCGATATGACTAGCCTAATATTACAGATACCCACACAAGTTGACTGGCGTAGTCCTGGGCATGCTTCATTCAAATGGAAACTTATCAAAAACTGTTACTCTGTGATTGCGTTTCTCGATCACAAATTCCAAATCGGAAACAGACACTATGACCATCTTCACGTTCCGTACGCAGTAAAACTAAGGCCATCCTTTGATTAATCAAGCTTTTCTCACTATCCAATTATACCAACAAAGCACACCTGCGAAAACGTGAACTTCGGTTCTTCATAGTCACTACTCCTCACTGCAATACTGTAGTGGGTATCTGCTCTCATCAATATCTTCATCTTGTATGCTGTGGTGTACGCCTCGGAGTAACTATTCGATTAACAGCTGGTGCGTGACACGTGCCGCGTTGCACTGGCTGTGTGTATGCTGGCTTCGCGACAATCTCAGCAAATCTGACCATCTCCCAACACGCTGCGATTTATATGGGAACAAATTGATTGGCTTAAACTGATTGCGTTGCAGGCTGTTTGCGAGTACTCTCAAACAACACGTAACAGGGACGGGTCGTGACTTATATATATGTATAGCATTTCACATAAATTGCTTCTGGCCCCACACTAGGATAACCTGTGTCGTGGGAACCAGAAACAGCGACGTTACAAACATGTAAACATCCAACACCTGAGGATTTTTTTTTCTTCACTTCCAGCCGGGATTGGAACCCGGGAGCTCTCGCTCGGGAAGCACAGCCTCGGCCGCGACACCACGGAGGCCGTCCAATATTTACCAAATTACTAAATAATAAATTAATATGGCGTTGACCACGACTGCGGCAACATTTGGATTCGTTGAAGACTGAAGACCTTATTGTTAATTTATGAAGTCTATCAAGAATATTTCTAAGGCTTTGGTACTATACATATTGTGCGCCTGCGCAGTCACAGATGGCTTGAATCAGTAAGTCGTTGCATGTCAGGTATCTCTCTACTATGGAAGGTTGTCAATAGAGAAACCCATTCTAAGTCTTGGTCTCCTCCAGGATCTTCTTTCTACCGCTCTTTCACGACTCTTATCTATCTATCTATCTTATATTCTACTGTTTTATATACACTTTTATTTTAATGTAAATTTTCAAGTTATGTTTGTACATCAGTATGTATTAATGAGATTAATTAGTCCAGTTTGTTGAAATTAGTCACTTGTTTCGTGCCAGCTAATTGACGATAAACAAAACAACGAATGTTGCGATCGTCAAATGCACGTGTGTTGTTGTATTGCATAGAACTGTTTACAAACAGTGCAGTTTCATCTAAAAGCATCTGCATATTGCCGGCGATCTGCAGGTAGTATGCATCCAACATAAAATCATCATTTCACTAGGACACACCCACACACCCACATCTGCCAATCGGAAAGTTACACCGACCACATGCATGGTGATCATTGTGACATTGTGTGTGTGGGGAGGAAGAAAAAAAATACCAGTTCTTTTATATTTTCACGCTGTTTCTGGTCCCCACGACGCAGGGTATCCTAGTGTTGGGCCAGAAGCAATGTATATGCCTGCCTGTTTATAAATTTGTGTTATGTTATGTAGGTATACAAAAAGGTCTGCTGAAATACTAAAGGTACCTATTATGGAACAAACAACATGTAATTGACAGCACAATTAACATTGGTTTCAGTTTAATCTGTTCCTACCATTCAAGCATTACTTTTTGAATGCGTAGTTTTTGTACGACGGAGGAAAAAATATGAGGGGTTTACATAAATTGAATTCTATCGATTTTACGTTGTTGGCTCCCTTAAGGCGCTGTGTTTTGTCAAATGCATCTTTAAAACGCTATTGATTTTCAACTCCTTCCAAATCTCAGAAAAATATCTTATGGAGACATCCTTTTCATTCAATGTGAATGTTAGAAAACGAATGTCAATTGCAACTATACGGAAAAAAAACTAAATAGATGTTTTTCAACCAAAACTTGCACTTTCTAGGGATCTATAAAGAATATTGATATGTTTTTTGCATCAAAAAATAAGTATTAGAAATATCTTAAATAAAATTGTATGATTGACATTAATAAACAATCTATGGTTTATTTTAATAATGTTGTGCCCAAAATTTTATCGACCACGAATTGAGTTGCAAATTTTACCGATACACGCGCCTTAAGCGCAAGTCAAAGGTTAACTTATTCATATTCAATATGTATTTTAAAGTTTTGGCGTTGTTCCAATCATTGGATGCAAAAGTAGTTTATGTGACTGCTGCATAATGGAGGGCATTAAAACTCGAGAGTGGGTTTATGAAACGAGCCGAAGGCGAGTTTCATAATAATATCACTCGAGAGTTTTAATGCCTAATTATGTACAGTTACATACACTAGTTTATCTACACAAGCTCTCTTTGATGTGTTCAGGAACCGCATGTTTGACCGGCATTGTGGTTCTGCAATTGTTTAGCTTGTTCTTTAGTACCAACTTCACGCAGGCGGGCGTCGGCGTTCGAAATTTGAATGTCAGTACCAACTTCACAGACAAACTAGGGACGCCACGCGGATGGGCGTCGGCGTTCGAAATTTGAATTTCATTATATGTAGAAAAACTACACATAATGACCATAATGTGTAGTTTTCCAGATACGAAACGAGTTTTTACCAAGTAGTTTAACATAATGCTGATCGTAACGTGCGGTTTTTGAACGCAGTCAAGAGGGTTTATGATACGTGTGTAGATAAAAGATTAGATGTTATGTTTTCTTCTTTTTGAATCAGTAGTTTAGTTTGATCTATAAAATTTGTGCTTTCATCCTTACCTGTTTTACAAAGTCCCATTCCTCGATAATTATCTTCTCAGGCACCGCCACAACCACATTAGGATTTTTATCGAGCATCATGGAATATTTAGTACTAGTATATCCTGAATATTCCAGATACATTTGGTATACCCGGATAATTTTGAATGACTATGCTGTTTAATCTAGTTATCTACAAATTCGCACTATTAATGACATTCTCCTAGATCGACCGGGCAAAGACTGTGGTAATATCTCCTCGATCTAAGTATAGGCAAATCTTTGACATACTTGCAATGATCTGATCACCTTCGTGGGACTGAAGTTCTCCTTGTTCTTTCATTAACTCCACATAATTATAATTACTGGTATTTTATGTAAAAATATAACACGAGGAAGGAGGAATACCTGCTTTGACCCCAATTGGCTCAGTACTCGTACACTCTGCACATCAAGCCTTATATTATTTCATTTGAATTAAGGGCGTTTGAATCTAAAACCAGCTACAAGTTTAAACTGTGATGCAAGTTTAAAGTATATAATACGTGAAATATAATCTGAGCAATTGCAACATACTTTTTCACACCTTTCATTCGGAAAAGTAAGTTTTGCTCCACGACGAGAGGGAGCAAAATGCTACTTTTCTGTTAAAGCTACTTTTTTATTATTCATTGGAATGTATCATTTACGCAATGTGCCAATTGAACACAGATCTTAATAAAATAATTAGAGATGGGCCGAATGTGGTTTTAACCGATTACGAACTTCGGCCGAACATTCAGTTAAAATAAAAAATTCATTCAAAAGATGTAACATTTCCGAATACCAATGTGTTATGCATGTCGTACATTTCGTATATTTTTATTGCACATGAAAACTCACATTACAAACTTATGGAAAGTCCAATGTAAGAAAAAATACTCCCCATTAAAATATTGGATATGTGCAAATTCTCTTTTATTTTATTCCCAAATACACATAATAGGTGGCCTGCGCTTAAAAATATGCAATCAGTATAGGGAGGATTAACTCAATAGGTATACTTAAGGGCAAAGGCGACTGTACGTGCAGAATTACGGCATGTCGAATCTGCCTGCGCGCAAAGATTTTTATCTATGACACCTGCCACGTCCGCTCTCGCCCCGCGCGTACCCCTCTCGTCAAGAGGCCGGGCACGTATTTAGTTCGAGCTAGCGTCTCTAGTATTTATACATTATTACTCAAAGACCCCGACGAACTAAAAGTGTTTTTTTATTTATTTATAGTTACGCATTTAAAAATACCAAGTTTATTTAATTTAGTTTAGGCAAAAATTTACAACTAATTTAATTTCAAAATAAATGACAATGAATAAAGGCCTAATTTTATTTGACGATTATTATGATAAGTATGATTTCTATTCTATTGATTTCAGTCAAAATGCAAGTGAGTATTTTACTTTTTTTTTGCACCGAATGTTCGGCAATTAAACCGAATTTCGGCCGAATGCCGAAGTTCTGTTCAAACTGCCGAACTTCGGTCAAACCGAATGTATAACGAATTTAGGCCCATCCCTAAAAATATTCGATTGCAATTTCATCGTAATCGATTAAAAACGAACATGTTTCAAGTTTTAACTTTAACAACTTTATATGAAAAATTATGAATTTTTCGTAATATTTAAAAACAATAAATTATATGTTTTACTGAAATCAAAACTATCGATGACTGTTATTGTGATATAATGAATATTGATATCCGATACCATTGTAAAATTAGATTCGATTATTTTTACACCTTGGTAAAAGTAGCACAGGAATATTTTATCTCTGGTGACCTTTACCTAACCCTTCACAATTCGCCATTACAAAAAAAAGTTTTGTTTTCGTTGTTCGATTTCTGTTAAAGTGGTGAAAGTATAATTCAAAGTATAGTTATTTCATTATTTTTAGAGCATTTTATTTAAATTTTACTCAAAGATGGTGTGAAAAGTTGTATGTGTCACTCAGGAGCAAAAATATGTTCGTCATGGGCGTTAACGCTTGAATCCTTTGTTACGCTCAGGATTCTAACTTAGAATCCCTGGCTACGTTCAGGATTCTATATTACAATCCTTTGCTTCACTCTGGGTTCAATGTACCACCCTCGCCGTAAATACTTCATTTCGCTCCCTTGAGACACAAATAACTATTTCATCTCTCCTCATCGGAAAGTTTAATTTTCATTGGCAGATAGGCGGGTGGAAAATTGCTGGAAAGTTTTTATTTCTTATTTTTTACGATTGGCCACGGAGTCGATGATAATTGAGTTACGCCATGTTGAGAAAAAGCGGGAACACGAGATTAAATACGTGCCTTTTTTGGTTAACCCTTAACCAGGCAATGTACTAAAGTGGACCACCAAACTTTCGACCTTATGGCTTGGTAATAAATGCTAAAACCAATGAAAAATCTGCATGCTCATTGCCTGGTTAAGGGTTAAAAATGGTTTCGGAAAGTGATTCCAGCGATCCGAATGGCCTATGCCTACGAAGCCAAGGGTCCCGGGGGGAGGGCAAATATTTGTTTGATGAGAATTGATGTTTGTACCCTAGTCATGGTTGTTTATCTATCTAAGTATAATATTTATCTATATAAGTATGTGTATCGTTGTCTAGTACCCAAGATACAGGGAATCCTAGTTTGTGGCTTGATCATTGTGTGTAAATAGTGTCCAAGGTATTATTATTATTACATGGACGTTGATTTAACTCCGGATGAGATAAAAGAACAGGCAAAAGCTGTTGTTAACAATATATTACCGCAGTCCTCTAAGGAGAGACATCTTAAAGCATACAACCATTTCATGAACTGAGATCTGCTAAAAATGTCAAGTCCCTTTCGGAAAATGTGTTTTCCTTACAGTCGGAATGAAAAGTAGAGGGCCTGACTTCAAAAAAATAAACACTGTTCAACACTGTTTAAAAATAAAAGTCTATGGGATTTGACATTTGTGTTGAGGTTAAACGATGTTTTTTTTTGTGGTAACACGGTGTTTAACTCGGGTGAAAGTATTCCATTTCTCCCTCGAACTATTGGCGCTCGAACGAAGGTGAAATGGGTCACTTTCTACCCTTGGTTAACAATCTACTATTTAGCAGCTGTGGTGGAAATGTCACAGTTTGCATTGTTTTCACGGTATGCATGGGCCCTCCATACCGTGAATGCTTACCAAGGGGATACAAAGGGATATGGGCATCAGCTCAGAGGGTAACTATTTAGTCTGTCTGTTGCTCTTCGGGTGCTTTGGGAGCGCGTTGTAATATTTAATATTTTGTTCTGGTATCTCAGTACCCATAAGGAAGATTTTTTCAATGGGATTCATAGATAAATCAAAGACATGAAAATTATTTTAGTTTCTTGTGGCGCCATCCCATCTGAGCAGCTTTGCCTTTGACAATGGCTCCCCATTGAGAATTTCTATTCTCTAATTTAATAATACTTATTGGACATGAAACTCAAACATTGGATATTCGATTCATACTCTTATAATCATTTGTAACTATGTATGTATATGCAATGGTATAGGTTGTTTATTTGGAAGAGAAACGCACAATGCCAAGTATGTACCAAATTATGAGCATGAACCATTTATACGGAATGCCAAATTCCAAATGTCTTTATTATTGTAGATATTTACATACCTATACTTAGCAATCGTCATTTTTTGCCACTTCTCTTCATTGGACCACTGTGGGAGAAGAAGGGCGTAGAAACTACCACAGATTTATTTTTAGATCTCTTTAATTAAGTAATTGAAATATTATGATATGAATTATCATAATTAATAAGCAGGAATAAATAATTACAACATTATTAACAGCAAGGTCTGTGTTGAGCTAGATTAACCCCATATAGTCTGCAGTCTGTTGGAATGCAGAATGTTAACAAACCAATATAATTGGGTCATTTTAACTAAGTGGCTTCAGGTGGTGAACCTTGGGCGGCAAATTGGCTATCCTACAGACATATCATAGAGACATCACCGCTTCATAGGTAGTCCTTATTTATGTACTGTCTATTCAGGCTGTTTGCTTCTAAGTACGTAGGACTTACGTGGGTTTTGTTAAAGGTTGGGAATATGGAACGCAAACAACGAAATCTGATTAATTGTTATATATTAATACATATAAATAATTAACAAAATAAGTGTTATACAAAATACTTAACATTGCCTCTGTAATATACGGAGACATGTGGTATAATTTATTCTCCTGAAGTGATTGTACCAAATCATTTATACAAAATAACTTAAAACTATACATTTGGTCGTAAATATTAACAGTTTGTCATGATCAAGACTTAAACACTATAGTTATTATCACGATAAGATCAAATTATCTATTTCTACAGGAACTATATTTGAAATAAATTACTCTTTTATTCAAATAAATTACTTGTGTATCTACACCCCTACAAGCTGCAGTCCGAATCAGTCTCTTCAGGGCGTGACACAGTTTAATTGACCATCGCCCCAATTGCACTTAGTCCATTGAGATTCTTCTATCTACACGCAGTACTCAAAGTACAGGTAGGCTCCATAATCTAGCATAAATGCTATGCATATCAACAGGCGTTATGTATTTGTTTGCCGCCGTTGCTGGCATTCCTCACTTTTCTCGATCCTCCCGATAGCTTCTTCTCAATCTCCTCAAGACTCTTGCCGCGGGTTTCAGGCACGAAGAAGATCACAAACAGCAGACCGACCACGCATATCACCGCGAACAGCCATATCGTGCCGGACAAGTTGATAGCTTTCACGATATTCGTGAACGTTTTGGTCACAACAAATGTGCAGGTCCAGTTGAATCCGGTCGCCACAGAGGCCGCAGTACCTCGGATCCTGGACGGCAATATCTCTCCCAACATCAACCACGGGATCGGCCCGAAGCCGATTGAGAAACCGAGAATGTAAATCATAAGACTGGCGAGTGGCACCCAACCCACTTCTTGAACCGTTTCAGGAGTTGTCTCCAATAGGAAGAGGTAGGCTCCCAGAGTTATTAAAGTGGTGATCATACCTACCGATGAGATGTACAACAACATCTTTCTTCCCAAGCGGTCAATCAGAGCTGTCGCTATAAATGTCGAGATGAAATTCACAACTCCGATCAAAATAGTTGAAAGATTTTTATCGATGGTGCTTCCAGATTTTTCGAAAATATCGGCGGCATAGAACACAACCGCATTTATACCACTGAGTTGTTGGAACAGCATCAAGCCAAGTGATATGAGGACAGCTGGCATGCACTTTCTTGAGAACAGTTGACCTAATGCGGACCCGCCGGTACGATCGGTTTCAGCCTGAGAACGTGTAAGTTCGCGCATCTCCTTGTCGATGTTAGTGTTCTTGCCTCTGAGCCATTGGAGAGCTTTTCGGGCGTCGTCAGCTCGGCCCTTTGTCACGTACCAACGAGGCGTTTCTGGGATCAGCAGCATCAGCAAGAAGAATGGTACCGGGAGTGCCGAACCCAAGAAGGCTAGTTCCGACCATCCAAGGTATGAACCCGCCAGATATGCCAGGAGGATACCGGTGTTACCGAATGCTGTCGGCAGTAGACCCAGCGCACCTCGTACTTCAGGCTGAACGGTTTCTCCGAGGTAGACAGGGAAGGCGAGTGAGCCGACCCCGACGCACATCCCACACAGCGCGCGCCCCGCGAATACCATGTAGATATGTGAGGCGTTGGCGATCAACATCCATCCCGCGAAGAACGGTACCGCTATTCCCATGGTTGTCGTCCGTCGACCTAACATTTCTATTAGAGGCCCTCCTGCGATGCCGCCGATCAGAGCAGCCAGAGGCATAAGTCCACCGACCCAGGTGCTCTGTGAAACGAAAATGGAAATAGTTAGTAACATTGTTAATGAGTATCAATATTTAACTGAATATGTATAGTGGCAAAGTTAGCGTCTCTTGAAATGCGATACATACCTCTTCATCAGTAAAATGCAAGGTCGCGTTCATTTTCGCCAGAGCTGGTGAGGTATATCCCGATGAGAAGCCCACGATAAGAGATCCCATCGACACGGCGAATGCTGCCAGTAACTGGAAGAGACAAACAACTTTCAGTGCTATTCAGTTATTTGAATAATATCTGGACTGGACTGGAGCTACATAACTATGAATCGGCACCTGAAGCAATTTCCCTTCTATATCATCCATCACTTATTTAAAAAAAAATACGTCGTCCCTAAACCAGACCCGGAAAAGTGTGAGCTTTCGTAGGCGTTCGGTTGTCTTAATACGTTGATGTTTGCCAACATACCCCTAGCTTATATGTACACTCAGTCAAGGTAACCTGAACTGCAAGTCCGCGCAAGTGCCAACACATTACTTTGTCCACATGAGCTAGAAATAAAGTCTTTACGAGTGTACATGGGCCCAACCTTAAAAACAAATCGGTTAAGTTAGTTACGTTGTAGTAAAATCCACTTACAGCATTTATGTATTTGTTGATATTTTTAATAATGAACATTTTGAAATAATTCGCTGCTGACTATTAGTCGTATTGCAAACTATTCAATGTGAACTGCGGAAAAACATTGAGTGTCGAGATAAACGACATCAAAACTTGGCGCAAATTGAATCGATTCAGTTTCAAATCTCAGGAATTTGCCACAAATGAGCCTTATCGCAAAAATTGTTTTACGCTATTTGTAAACGATACTCGTTATTGAAATTTTAGTTCTCATGGCCTTAATTAAAAGTTGACTGAAATTCTTATCTGAATGGCTTACCAACGTACAATCGAACACAAAAAGGAATAACTAAAACTCACCTGTGTGTAAAGGTAGAGCCGCTGCGTGGTGGGTGCATAGGGTTGGTCTCCATTGATGGTGTACTCAGATTTGGCCTTGTTGCTGTCAATGCTCAGCTGCTTCACAAAAGGCACAGTGTTTCGGAGGTTCTCGTCCTTCGCGCCTTTGATCTCCATCTCCATCTTGTATTTGAACTCGTTCCCGAGGCTGATTTGCCGCAGCTGCTGGAAGTGGCGGCGGGTCTTCTCGAAGTCTTCCGGCTCGTCCTCGCTGCTGCTCTCGGTGGAGGGTAGTTCGTGGATGACCTCGTAGTTGGGAGGTGCGATGGTGCCCTGCGAGCCGTACGTGGTCGCGAGTGAGGTGCACGTGGTCGAGGTGGACAGCGTGGCCCGGGACGGCACCCGAGCGTACTTCGGCCCCCGGGTCTTGTGAAGCCGCTCCTCGTCTCCCTGGCCGCGATGGTTCTGCTCGCTGCCACCCTGCAAACGAAATGCTACATGTCAATACGTTGTTGGCGTGTTGATCGCTGTTACAAACACCCTGTCCCGAATCCTTGCTTGTTGCACCTTAACGTTGTAATTATGCCAATGAAAACGAGATTACCGTTAATTTATAGAACAATCAAGTCCTGGACACTCATTCGCACTGGAAATGAGGCACTGAATACTTCTTCCGCAAAAATACCCCTATTTATTAACTACGTTATCTGCTTACTTTGCGTGAGAGGGCAGTTGATAAGAATAGTTCACATTAGGAATACACAAGACTGCTTGTTGATCACTGGTCTTATGAATGTTCGCGATAACCTAATGATATTAATACCCTTCGGGTACAAGACAAGTTGTCATTTACTAGGTTACTGGAAGCATCACTATGAGACCACGTCTGGGTGCCATGATGTTTCAGCGCGAATACAGCCTCTGACACCCCTTCCACGAATACACCTTTTGTGGTTTTGAATAATGACTACAGACAGCGGTGACGTCCGTCTTCCTGACGTTATCGTTCGATTGTCCAATAGTTATAACGATGTTTATAAAACATACTGTATAAATAAAGCAAGTATAAACCGTCTGTTTAGGTGGCGTACCTAAAGTCGTGGTTGGGCAGTTCGCTCTCTTGCATTGTACATGTCTTTTAGATATCGGGGAAGATTATATTCGTGCATTTTGATTACTACGGTACGGTTGAATGCTTAATTCCTTGTATTATTTGGTAGTACAAGAGTCCACCACATTTCATGAATGAATTGATCTTTGTGGGCCTTTGTGAATAGTTGGGTTGTTTCCTTACCTCATCATCATCAATGATATTAAATGTGTTGTAGTAATACTTCCGAAAACAATACTTACTTACTATCATCTCATTGATATAATTTAGAATTTTGATCGGTTTAAAATTTATTATTGTTTCAAATTACCTGTCACCATGCTGTGCTGTTCTGGCACCTGACAAATAATAAGTCACGGCACAGACAACTAAAAATGTTGGCATGTAATGGGATAACTTCTTTGATTATTGAAAATATAAAATCCCCTCGATAATAAACTAAAGCAATGCGCGGAAACTATCTTATTCCCATACGTTTCATTATCTATCTTTAATAAATCCCAGAAAGAAATCCCATTCAATTTAATTGGCTTACCTACCTATGTGATTTGTTTGGGCTGAGCCTCACGACACACGAGCATAAAGTATGATTTGTATTAGTTCTGGTATTGATATGTTAAGGCTAAAGCTAGAATAGCGGTTAACCCTAGGTTAAACCGGTAGACTCAACATTAACCATGCGTCCCGGTTAAAGCCCAAAGTATCACAAAAATACATACGAGTTCAGGCTTTATCTGGCGAAACCGAGGCTTATCCAAAGCTGACTGGTATTTAATTTTTGCTTTCATTTACACGAATATCATGTCGAATGAGGAAGTTACCTGGGTTATTTAAAATGTCAAGCTTGTAGGTCTGCTAGAAGTACCTACATTAAAATTTTGATGATCGATGATGGATGAGTCAGTCAGTGACAAAATGACGGAACTTTAAACGGCTGTCGTTTCCAATCTATTGGTTCAAATTGACTGAATTTTAGGAATTGCCTATTTAAATTATAGCTTATTAGTCACAGAAAGTTCAGGTATCTCTATCTACAACATAGTTACAAGGGGTTCGAAAATACCCCGAAGTGCTTCCCCCTCCACTCCCCCCTTTGGATTGTTTCCGTTACATCTTCTGTAGAATGATGCCTCTCAAATATGATTGAAATCCGTCGATGGATAACAGAAAACATCCCCACTTTCCCCACCTATTTTCCCCCCAATCCAAAATCGCGATCAAAAAAAGGCGAGAACAGACAGACGGACAAAGGCATTTTTGGCCAATCTCGAAACTGGACGCTTCGCTCGCTCGGTCAATAACATTTAAATATTATAAGTAGGTACCTCCGATATCAAGCTTCTTTCTCTTCATCTAAATGTTATTATCCTAGCAAGAAAACCTGCCTTTTTACTTATCAACCTGTAATCGAATATTAACCGGTCAGCTTACTTCGGGCTTTAATCGAGGAATTTGGTTATTCCTAGGTTCGACCGGATATTCGTAGGTTTAACCGCTCTTCGAGCCCTTAGCCTTAACAGATATATTGATAACAAATTACGTCAATAAGAATTATTGTATGCTCTTGTTTATTTACTTTTAGCTATCTACTTAATGCAATGTTATTATATTAAAACGGCAGGTAATTTAATATTAACTAAACTGGTAAAAAGAAAAGACAAGTATAATTCGTGAGTTAGGATCTCCGTGGTACAGATAATTTTACCTAATTCTATTCTAGGGATGATGACGTCACACAGTCAGTACAGTAATGAAATAATTCGTCAATCAAGGTTTGACCACTCATTGAGTTGACTTGTCCGGTGCCTTGTTGCCTATACAAATTGCTATGAAACAATAGTAAAGTAAATTCATGGGATTTCTTCATTCTAACCCTAACGTTAAACAGAACAAGTTAATTTTCGAGGTATTGCGAATCAATATCCAATTGTGTTTACATAGGTAGAGTTGGGGCACTAAAAGCGCCGACTTGATCTATATCACCCTTGAACTTAGCACGACTCGAATCCGAATCGAAGAGTAGTTATGAGCACTGTGTTGTGGTCGTGCGTGGGTGGCCGATTGGACACTGACGTCGATAGCGGGCGTTCGCTCTTCGGTAGATACTGCCTGTGCATAAGGTCTCTTATTGAACCTTATCGATACGATAGTATCGACTTGCTCTGTATGCTTCGGTACTTGATTCAGACCAAAAAACTGGAATTCCCCACCAGTAGCATCATTCAAACTGTTTATAAATTGTACCTGTGTACCTTTCTCCTGGTATTAAAGAACTAATTTTCCCATGATTTGCCTTGTTTAATTTTTTTAATTGCATTTATGTTTCTTACGATATATCATGTGGGTTTATATATTTTAAATTATACTATCGATTGGGGATATTTAAGGGGATACCTAGTCCGTGCAAAGGTTCCCGTTACTCCACGCGGAAGAACCCACAGTGTGAGAGGGACGGAATCGGGGAAAAATGACATAACGTAGCGCCAAACCACAGAAAGATTGTTTAAAAATAAACTACGCTATTTTGTTAAAAAGATTTTCAAGGAGAGTAAATACATAATACCCACATTTTGAATGCAGTTCCACAATGAAATTGGTTAGGATTTCAGAATTACAGGAAAGACATAAATATTCATCCAATCCCGTTTTCCTTTAATGAGAATCTTATACTTAATAAACGTTAAACCAAAAATCAAATCTGTAGATGACTTCAAGGTGGAGTAAATAAGTTAGATTTTCTGGGGGCGCGATTCAACCCAAGCAAATTAAACTAGTTCACCATTAATTTGCTTCACTAGTTTACAAGAAAAAAAAACTGTCTTAATAATGAAGTGTATAATAATTATAGTAATCCTAAAAATAATTAGTTTCAAATGCTGCGTCTTGCTGGTGTTCATAGTTTCATTTAAGTATTACGTAAATTATATTTTATGTTGTACACAGGTCTACCCATGCTCACGAATCCAACTATCTCATCCTTACTTGGTCTGTAAGAGATCTCATGTTAGATATAAGCTCGTCTGGGTACACTATTTTTATGATATTACTTTTTCTCTGTGGTATCTGTGTGCAATTAAAAAAAATTGTACGTCCCCCGAAGACGCAGAATTTGACACTATATATTTTTTTTTATTACTACGCGTACCTATTAACCATACACTTTTTTTAGATAAATTTTATTCGCGCCGCGCCTGAGAATTTTTGGATGGGGTTTGAAATTTTTCTTGATTCATAAATGCAACGCGCCATCTGTGATTTAGTGGATGAACTACCACGCTGTTTCTTCCGTGCAAAGTTAAAAGCTTCCGAATATTGACGTTGGTGGCGACTCTGTCGGAAATTTAGAGTTCAAATTACTTTGAACTGAAATTCTTCACATTGAATATTCAGTGATATTGTTTTTTGTCATATGATAGTAATAATAGAGTAGACAAGTATAATGATTTATTTGTTACTTGAAAACTTATGGCTTTTTATTGTCGGTAGGTAGAGACAATACAGAATATTTTTTTAACTGCAGACGCTTTATGTGTTTTCCGGCGTTTTATCGTATTGACCTATTTTGACCGCTACTTCCGTTGCTCTGCCTAAATGTACAATATTTGAAGTAACGGAGTTGCAAGTGAAGTTAGCTAGCACCATCCGATTATCGAATCGCTTCGTGTTGGCTTCTGGTCGACCTTGCAAGGCCGGCTGCCGGCTAGCCGCCAACCTCCGATAGCAATGTTTTACAGCTGACTAACTGCTGCAGGAGCCACATACGCTTCCACATATGAATTTCCAATGCAATGTATTTGTGTGCAGTACCAAAGGTTTTGGTACCTTGTTCAGTAATAGCTGTACTCAGCGAGTACTGTGTAGCAGTGGTTGCTAAGCAACTGGCGCAATCAACCGGCTGTTTTCAGCCCACGCTTGAAACCCTACCAAAACCTTCGCTCTCTCCTATACATCTCTCCTATGTACTACATTGTACATAGTTGTAACTTTGTGCAATGTATTATCTCAGAGACCATCTCCTGACAAAATTACTTGAGTTTTGATCAAAAAACTGGTTTTAAAAAGAGAAACTTGACCAAGGGTGTCCAGTGTCCACCTAATCAAGGAACTATGTAATGTAAATGTATGTAAACGACATGCAAAAATTCGGTCCAATGGAAATGTTTATGTAAACGACGAGTTCAGTTACGTTTGCAATATGGAATGCTTGTTATTACTTACCATTTCTGTGGACAGCTGTTTCAAGTAATCCATGAGTTTCCCCATTGCATTGGGGTTATTCTTATTGAAGCTCATCTTGGAGTCTTCTTTCTCTTGATCTTGAAAATTTCAGTCGACCTTCAGGGTGTTAGTCTTCACTAAACAGACGTCAGGGAACGTCGAAATGATAGTGTCTATGAAAACAATCACTAAGAATGGTAGTATGCTTTCTTGTCTCGATCAAGAGTTCCTTATAATCCAGGTTCGCGGGTGGCACCAGCGAGCAGCACACTTCACCGGTACCGCAACTCTCTAACTATAGTTTCAGCACAACTATTTCATACGATCACAGTATTAGTTCGATTTTTGATAGTTCATTCCAGTTTATATTTGGCGCGATCCTGCAAGGGTGCACAACATTCAAAATGCTCAACAAGCGGATATGTTGGCAGCGCGTACTGAATTTAGTAGAGCTCAAGTTATCTATTAAAACTTGCAGATGGCAGCGCGGTGTTTTATAGGAAAGAGGCCGTGGCGGCTTCCTCTCTCCCTCCCCGCGCCGCCCGCCACCTCACCCCGCGCGTGGCTGTAGCCGGCGGCGCGCCTGTGTTGGTTGGTACACCGCTGTGTGTGTAATCTCACTCACACACTGCCACACAGCATGTCCATTTCACACCTGTATTGGTATTTGGTGTTGTAGAGTCTATTCTCTCCCTGCTCTCCCTGCTCCCTGGCCCGACTAGATCCATTCCTTTTTCTGTGAAATGTGTGAATATATCAGCAAAACAAAATTGTTGATATAATTAATTTGATTACTTAAAATATTACGTAAACGACTTCAAAACGGAGTCATCAGAGCAAAGATTTGATACATACCTGTCACGGTTTCTACGGCAACTCGTGCAGTTAACAGCACAACCCTAGGAAAAACAATTGAATGAATTTAATGGACTAATACAATCCGCCATATTGGTCGTTCTACAATGTTACGTTACATTACATCTAGTGCCGTGCCGAGAGTGACGTGAACGTTCTCTCGTGTGCCCAACGAAGCATGCATACATCATGTTCATAATCGCAGTTTAGCTAATTCTGCAAATGTGACGAAGTAAAAGCTCGAAACACAAAAAATGCCACTGTTTTTGTGGGCTCCACCGTATGAGGGCAGCGTGGAAGTGATTAAGGCTTTTAACTACTCAAAAACCAAGGGTAGTTGGGGCGGACCGCGATTTTAAACCCTAAGGCATGGTTTATGTAGGTACATAGACCTTAACCGCTCAGCTACCAGCGGCTGACGCCAGTTACCAGCGGCTGACGCCAGTTACCAGCGGCTGACGCCAGTTACCAGCGGCTGACGCCAGTTACCAGCGGCTGACGCCAGTTACCAGCGGCTGACGCCAGTTACCAGCGGCTGACGCCAGTTACCAGCGGCTGACGCCAGTTACCAGCGGCTGACGCCAGTTACCAGCGGCTGACGCCAGTTACCAGCGGCTGACGCCAGTTACCAGCGGCTGACGCCAGTTACCAGCGGCTGACGCCAGTTACCAGCGGCTGACGCCAGTTACCAGCGGCTGACGCCAGTTACCAGCGGCTGATGCCAGTTACCAGCGGCTGACGCCAGTTACCAGCGGCTGACGCCAGTTTTCCGATATAGGTTTTAAATTTTATTACCATGGCATAGGGTTCAAAATCGCGATCCGTCATACGTCATTGCAAAACACACAAGAGGGAGTAGGAGGGCTAGACAGTGTTTAATCAACATTTTAAGGAATTTCGACCGTCACTAATGAATGGGATGTAGTATGTCTTTTCTTGATTTCTAACTCCTAACAACTAACTATTTACGAGCCAGTTTCCTTTGTTTTACCGTTAATTATAATCGGCTTTTCCAAGATTGGTTCCCGCTCCTCGTATAAACAATTTGACTATGTGGGAGCTTTGCACGCGACGTGAATCTATTGTTTGTCACTTTAAAAAGCACAAACCTTGCAATTTGATTCTAACGCCAATGATGATAGATAACAATCCTAACTCTAAAGCTTGTCGCTGCCTGCCTAGTAATGGGTGCGCGTGCGCGCACAAAACTCAGCGTTAATTTCTTGATTGCTATGACTGGACCGTATGCCGCGTCTTCCATTGAATGCTTCCAAATTCATTTGAGGGTCAGCTTGTCGCCAACTCGAGGTGATTTTCGTTATATTTGATTGAATCATATTCTTAGATTTCGTATTTACTTAGTTTTCTTTTTTTATCAGGATTGATCGGGTTGATATCTTTTTCGCCTTTTCATGTCTCCTGCTGCGCTTTTTACCATTTATTCTTCCTTTGATAAAATTAAGATAGATAAAGGTCAGAATAAACATATAAACCTATGACTCGTTTATGATTTAGGTGCATTTTATGTGATATTCTTAAGATTCGAAAACTAAAATAAATATTTCATGATTAAATTTAAAAGTCTATTTGAAATGTGATCGCGAACTCCTAAAAAATGGAGCGTGTTCACACCCTTTCCTAGCCCAAAGCACCCCAATCCTATGGTCCTATTGTAAACTATACTGCACCCCTCGAAGCCCATGGATGGAATGTTCTAGGCTCTTGCTTCTATGAGCGGACGTGCCCGTGCTCACGTGCGCACGATATGAAGTGAAGAACGCCTGCAACTTTGGCAGCCCACACACGATCGCTTTGCTGTCCGGACACGCATACAGAAACGCCCGTGAACTTTTGTTATGTCACTTCAGGGATTCCTCGTGGCTCGTGACCCGTAGACAAAGGTCATGAAGGTCATAAACATTAATGTAGGCTGAAGAGGGTAGTCATGATCTGTCTTCCACGAATTCGTCATAAATCTTTCCAGTGCATTGACCAGTGGTTTCCTTTGTAAATTGTTTTTTTTACAGCCTTATGAATAAAGGCATAGGTAAGTAATGTAATATAGTCGACCTGCCCAATTACGGGATAAATTATGGACATCTACGTCAATGAATGAGTGAAAGGAGACATGTCAATTGAAGAACACGACACCAGCACCACCAACACAAAGGAGTTTGTTGAAAAACTTACGCACACATACGCATTGTCTATTCCAAAAACTGTCCGTGGGTGGGTGGGTGTTCCAACGAGCAGGCATCTCGATTGTTCCTTTGTAGAATGTTCTCCCAGCTGGCGACGGTGTCAGGCGCTGGTGCAGCTATGCTAGACGAAGATTAAATCCCGCACCGTTTTGGCATCTCGTAAAATTTATGATCCGTTTTCAACAATTCGGAGTTTTGCCAATTTTGTGTTTCTGATGTGGTGGTCTGGTAATCGTTAACAAAAACCCATTTCGGTCTCTGAAATGAACCCAGTATATGGCCATTATGCATGTATGCATAAGACTTAAATCATAATCGCTCACAAGTTATTGTTATTTCTGGTGGAACCCAGGTTTGTTCGAAGGTGTGGGCATCATATGATTAACATCTGATTACTGTCGACCCTGATATGGTTAAAGGGTTCGGCTGAATCCTTCGTTGATGAAATTCGCTATCGAGGCATAACAAGATATCGAGTTCAATAAAATTCGGTCAAGTGCGGGGCGGACCCGCACACGAAGGGTTCCGTCCGTACCACAAGCACAGATTAATAAAAAGTGCCACAAGTACCGTACGTACAAGAAAAGTTTAGGACTAAAACATATTATATAAAACTAGTGGCTCTGTGAGCTCAGGTTGGATTTTAGATCACAAATGTAGTTACAAAGTTATTTGTGCAGGTAACTTCATAATCCATGTACGTAGAGATGCATTCTTAAGTTTGTATGTGGTATTGAAAGAAAATGCAGTCAGGTTATTTGTTTTATTGGTTTTTATAATGATTCCACTTGTTCATCCGATAAAATTCAAGGGTTCGGAGGTGTGGGGTTAAAAAATAATGAAAAATCGGAAATTTTCTGTGTCGCTTGCGAGGTCTACAGCTCACAGAGCCACTAGTTATAAAAACCAATAAAACAAATAATCTAACAGCATTTTCTTTTAATACCACATACAAACTTATGAATGCAATTGGTTACGTACATGGAGTATGAAAGTAGCCACACCAATAACTTTGTAGACTACATTTGGCGATATTACATACAAACTTTCAAGACATTCCAAAAACTGTATCTAAAAATACCGTAAAATATCGACCCTGCTCACAAAATTTCTCGAGAATCGGTCGAGAAATGCGACCTGTAGAGGAGAAAACGGAAATCCACGAAGCATTTTTGCCCCAGTTTTTTTTTCCAATTAAATTAAAACAAAAACATTAAACAACATAAACATCTACAGGCACATACACTGCTTCTGGCCCCACACTAGGATACCCTGTGTCGTAGGAACCAGAAACAGCGTCGTCACACACATATATAAACATCCAAGACCTGGGTTAATTATTTCTTTATCCCCAGCCGGGGATCGAACCCAGGACCTCTTGCATGGTAGGCAGAGCCACTACAGCTGCGCCACAGAGGTCGTCTTGCTAAAACGGAGACGCTACGCGCTCGCTCGGCCAGATAATATTTAGACGTCATTACTCGAAATATTCAAATCAGTCTCTTTAAATAGGCTAAAATTTCATAAAATAAAAAAGTATTGCTTTAATTAATTGAGCATCGTTCATTCTTGTTTTACCGAATGCCTCTTTTTCCCAATTATAGATAGCCCGCATTCTTATTTTTCCTGACAAGTATGCCTCGCGCCGCGACTAAAGAGCGGTGGCCTTGAATGCCTACTAGTCAATTTTCAATACCTGTAAATATGCGCAGTAATTCCCGCCAAGGTCGCCCAGCGCTCTTAATTCGTGGCGCGAGGTATATATGTAGCAGTTCGACAGATAAGTTAACCGTGCATGTGCTGTTGAACGTTGTAAGGTTCCTTTGTCACTCCGAGTTCAACCCCGAAGGCAGCAGCCGTGTCATGCTGATACTAAAGGGTCATACACACAGGTCCTACCTAGGAACGGCCGCCGGATGGGTCTTTACAGTATAATCTTGCAAACGGCCGTCCCGTTCTGCGGCGGCCGGTCGGACGGCGGAGTTCCGTTCTGCGGCGGCTGCGGCGGCGGAAGGGTCCTAGGGTACCATAAACATAAACATGTTCATACAGACAGGCACATACATTACTTCTTGCCCCACACTAGGATACCCTGTGTCGTGGGAACCAGAAAAAGCGACGTCAGACACATATAAACATCCAAGACCTGTTTTTTTTTCTGTAACCCTAACCGAGGATTGAACCCGGGACCTCACGCATGGTAGGCAAAGCCACTACCGCAGCTCCACAGAAGTCGTCATCGCCTTGTATCGCTGACGTCAAACTTTTTGACTTCTAACTTCCTCCAGCTTTTAAGTTATCAGCTTTAGATGTTAGCTATGAGCTAAAGTTACTCTTTATGAGTACGCATTTAGGTTCTTTTACGCTTTTTACTTTACATTACCGTCGCACTAGTCCTTTTTACTTTCCTTACCGCGCTAGTGCTTTTACTGCACATTACCGCACTAGTGCTTTTTACTTAATATTACCGCACTAGTGCGTTTACCATTACCGCACTAGTGGTTTTACTTAACATATTTTTTTTCAATCTCCACTAAGGGTGTATAGGTGTGTGTATGTCTATAAACAATGAATATGTTTGTGAATAAATAAACTATTTTAGATTAAGATAATCGATTTTGATGATTGATTTATAACTATATGTAGGTAACATATAGTTATAAATCAATCATCAAAATCGATATTTGATCCTTTTTGCACGTTATAGTAACCTTACCTTATTTTTTAAACATTTTTTTTGTTGGCTGTTTAGCGGTTTTGCCAATGCTTTTATTTAGTGCGGCACTTGGAAAAATTCCAACCGCGCCATTTTCCATAAATAGTTGCTTAGATTGTCATTGTGACTACGCAAGGAAAAAAACACAGATATATAATGATAATTACTAAATTATCATTATATATCTGTGTTTTTTTCCTCACAATTTATCTGCCTAATTTTTTTTTGCATCAATCCAAACCTTAGATGTACTCCGCAGCGAAATCGAACTTACGCGTTTATCATGAAGTTACAACTGACGTTTCCATTCTTGATTCATGCCTTATATAGACTACGATATAGTACCACCCCATGGTGTAACCTGCCCTGAACGCGAACATTGTATGCAAAATCGATGCATTCACATGGTACTAGGCAAATATTTTATCAGATGTATAGCTCGTCTATCTATACGAGTATTATCTTATCTTATCAGCTGTAAATCAACATCATTTTGTGATTATAAACTTTCCATACAACGCGGTAGGTTCCGTAAAATTACGCCATCCTGAGAAAAATTACTATCAATTTCGAAAGTCTGATATCAGAACTTGAACGCAGCAAGAACAGATTTGCGCAAAGAAATTATCTGAGAAACGTGCCCATACCGAAGCTCTATCAGAAAAATGCTCAGCTAATTTAGCTATCCACAATGATTGACAGTATGATTGTTACATTTCCTTTCTTAATCATACGAATTCTTAAAATAATGAACAAATAGTAATGTGTGTACCTACATTTGATGCCAGTATTTACTCCTGGTGGTCCGAACTTCCATTTTTTTTTATTCAGAATAGATTCTTACGAACACTTTTTGAATGTCATTTGAATCAATATAATGCAAGAAAAACTACTACCGCTTCGAAAAGTGTTATGGCAGCGGAGAAGAAGCGGCGCAAGAAACTCGTGCACTGCAACATGGCCAACTTTTATTTTCTGTTTCTTATTATTTTTTCAAAAATAGGTCTTGTGTTACAATCGTGTGCGTGGTGCGCGGTGCGCGGTGCGCGGTGCGTGGTGCGTGGTGCGTAGCTCCACACCTCTTTGGCCGTGTTCTTCATGATATTGTTATTGATAGTGTAATTTCGATTTTTGATCTGCTTTTTCTTTCCAAATTCATGAAATGTATATTTTGACTTTGTCAATCAAATGTTTGTCCCACGTTGATAATACGTATGTATGTTCTTTGTTTATTCCAGTTTGTCAGCCACATCTAGGTTTAGTTGATTTTCTTTTATTGTTTTTCGTTACTGACTTTCATTTCATTCAACACCATGATATTCCAAATGTCCATAGCTACGAGTATTATTCAAACCCACAGCATTACAAATGTATCTCTCTTGACAATAGTTCAGTCGCATAATTGAAGGGCTGTTAGCATAACATAGCTACGATCGAAATTGCACTTTGTGTAGAGGAGAGTTAGGTGTGGTGTTTGTGCTAGCCGGTGTGCAGATGTTTGTAGCCTCACGGGTTGAACTGTGCAGAGAGGCAATGGCCGTCCTCAGCACAGGCTCTGGTTGCGCAATGAAGGTCAAGGCGACTCCCGTGCTCTATGTAGTGTAGGTACCTACCTATAAGCCGATACGTCCGAGTAACAGGGACTTTACTGTTGAGTCTTACCTTACCTAAATGAATCGCGTGTATGTAATGATTCCTTCATTGTACGGAACAATGAGCGCATGATCACGTTAATGAAACATACGCTCATAGATTGTATACCACATGTCATACTAGATTCCACGTAAATATTGTCAATATTGGCATTTGTCTTACGGTCGATTTTTCATTCTCAGATTTATCTGTTTGTTTATCTGAGGAATTTGTACCGGGAAATTCAAATTTTTACCTGTTTATCTGGGGATTAAAAAATCGCTTCATACAGCCAGTTGCACAAACGATCTTTAAGATTTAAGCCCGCAAAATAATAATAATAATAATAATAATAATACCTTGGACACTTTTTACACACATTGATCTAGCCCCAAACTAGGATTCCCTGTATCTTGGGTACTAGACAACGATACACATATTTATATAGATAAATATTATACGCAGATAGATAAACAAGCATGACTAGGGTACAAACATTGTTCTCATCCAACAAATATTTGCCCCCACCGGGACTCGAACCCGGGACCCTTGGCTTCGTAGGCAGGGTCACTGCTGACTCGGCCATTCGGGTCGGCAAAATGCTAAAAAATGGTAAAATGCTAATGGCGTGTCAGTTCCATAAAAAATAAGTTTTTTTGATGGTTCTTAATTTCTGAGTACATAATGTTCATGACAGTTCAACACGCCTTGACGTTCGGACCATTAGCGTTATTCGGCTTTAAAATTTAAAGAACGTTCCTGCATCTCAGTGCTGGTCTACTCGTATTAGTATTTAATGCATTCAGCCACTTGTAGTAGTTATGTCGCAGTGCGCCCAGGTAGGATCATATTTTTAGCTCGTAGCTAATCTAGGACCAACGGAAAAAACCTTGGCGAGTTTCGCATACCGTTTTTGCGTTGGACAAGGTAGTTGATGTTGGCTCCATAAATGTAGAGAGTATGGGGATCCAAATCCTGATGTCTGAAGCGAAACCGGTTGGGCTGACGTAGAGGCTGCGATGACTCATGTCGTCGGCACTGACGATGGATGGCCTTCTGTTTGTGAGAGCAATCTTCCAAACTGTTTTTGTCGTAAAACAGATCATATACTAATCAATATAAAACACACAAACTGGATCGAACTACTATTAAGTTATTCCGACTATTGATCGCAACTAGCCTTCAGTGTATTCCCCAGTTCGTGACATTGTAATTTGGTGACACCGTCACCCATTGTTGATTTCACTGGAACTTGGCCTCACTGTATTATTTACCATTTGTAAACTGGTGAATCTAGCATATGGTTACATATCATCACGCTTTTTTCCATCCGGAGAGGCAGATGATTTGCACTTTCGTTGAGCCAATTCAAATTCAACTCTTCTTGTTTCTGCTTTAAAGTCTGGCATCTCATCATTTTCGTCGCCGTAAGCCTTTGCTAGGTTTTACTCGATCGGAAAGCTGGAACGCTGCTGCGCTGTTAGCTAACCAGTCCTTGCGTCGTTGAAATCCGCATATAGGCACCGCATAAAAATAGCCGAACTGGTTCCTAAGTCCTAACCAAGATTAGTTTCATACACTGCAAGGATGTATGTATGTGGCAGCCTGACGGTGATTACCAGGAAATGCACTTAGTTATTATGTCTGCTGGAGTTGCACCTTATATCCGCAGGTCATTTGTCTCTTGGCACCCGAGAGAATATTCGATTATCAGATCATTTACTTGAGGTATTTAGGCTAATATATCGTAAATCCTTTCGTATACTTTTATCTTTCCCGGTCCTGCGGTTTCTAGTGGATAATCGTTAATCCAGTCCACCGTACTTCGGATAACCTAGAATCGTGCCATCCTATACATACAATATTTAATATGTGGCACATATTAAGAATTTTGGTCAAAATTAAGTGACGCATAACACAGGCCTTTGACCAGATTCTTGACAGATATAGTCTCGTAAAATAACCTTCAACTCTCAGCTTGATTTCAATCAATCTGCCCACATTCACCGACTGCTGGGTAAAGCCCTCCTCTTAACACAGCATTTACTCCGATCCTGAGCCTCCCGCATTCTCTGCCTACCAGCTATGGCGACATAAGCGTAAGCGGCACATGAAGAAGTCTTCGTAATCGCTGCTCCCGTCTGTGTCGAGATGCCAAACGCCGTCATATATTTGAATGTATCGAAAATTACGCCCCTGCACAAGTTTGGAAATTTCTGAAGACCCTTGGTATTGGTAAGTCCCAGGACCTGACGGTTGGTAACATCGACCTTAACGGTCTCAATCATTTTTTTGCTGTCCCCCCCGTCCAGATGGATCCATCTGTCAAGGATGCCACACTCCGTAACTTGCTTTCCAGGACTGTCTCCTGCCACTCTTGTTTCAATCTGCGTCATGTTGGAATCGCTGCAGTCAGGAAAGCAGTGCTAGCAATCTCATCAAAAGCCGTCGGCGATGACAAAATCTGCTCTCAAATGTTGACAAGTGTTCTTGGAGAATTGCTGCCGGTTATCACTCACATAATTAATGCTTCACGCTCTGACTGTCACTTCCCTAGTCAGTGGAAACGTGCTCTCGTGATCCCTTTGCCTAAAACATCCAACCCAACTTCCTACAAAGAATATCGTCCTATTTCTATCCTGCCCATCCTTTCCAAAGTCCTTGAATCCATTGTACACACTCAACTATCCACCTATCTTTCCTCCATGAATCTCCTTAATTCTTTCCAATCGGGTTTTAGGCCGGGTCACAGCACTACCACCGCTCTACTCAAAGTGACAGATGACATCCAACTTGCGATGGATCAGAAGAGGATGTCTGTGCTGGCACTGCTTGACTTCAGCAGCGCTTTCAACTGCGTGGATTTTGATATCCTGGTTGCGATCCTCCATTCACTTAATGTCTCCTCTCATGCCGCCCGCTGGTTTGACTCCTATCTCAGAGATCGACAACAACGCATCAATTCTGAGGAAACATCCACCGATTGGTGCGATCTATTCACTGGGGTTCCTCAGGGTGGCATCCTTTCACCCCTTCTGTTCTCGGTTTTTATCAACTCAATCTCTGATGTACTTACTTCTTCATATCATCTTTATGCAGATGACCTCCAAATATACCGGCATTTCTCTCCGCGTGATGTGACTCCGGCTGTGGAGGCTCTGAATGCTGACCTCGAGAATATCAGGAAGTGGGCCCTCTCATATGGGCTTCTGGTCAACCCGAGAAAGTCGCAGGCCTTGATCTTGGGAACCCGATACTCTCTTAACCTGTTACAACTTCCAATCGCTCCTCTAATATTTGATGGAACCGTAATCAAATACAGCGATAAAGCTAAAAATCTCGGAATTGTATTCGATAACATGCTGTCTTGGTCGCCCCATGTCTCCGAGGTCAGCAGACGAGTCTTTGCATCGTTTCACTCTCTTCGGAAATTACAATACTTCCTTCCACGGCATACTAAAGTCACTCTAGCCCAGTCCCTTCTACTTCCTTTAATTGATTATGCCGATGCTTGCTGGGTGAGTGCGAACGAAGAACAACTGAATAAACTCGAACGACTTCAGAACCTCGGGATTCGGTTCATCTTCGGGCTGCGCAAGTATGACCACGTCTCGCAGTATCGCAAGGAACTGGGTTGGCTCCCGATTCGTCTTCGCCGTGATTTCCACATATTGACTTTACTTTTTAACATCTTGAGAAACCCCAGATATCCTTCCTACCTTCGTGAACGTTTTGAGTTCCTTTTCTCCAGAAGCAAGGAGCGGAGATCTCACACGGTGTCTCTTCTATGTATTCCGCAGCATAACACCGTCGCCTACGAGCACTCGTTCAGGCTGAGGGCCATTCGGCTGTGGAACGCACTTCCCTGCACTATAAGGGACAATCCCACTCTTTTCTCCTTTAAGAATCGCTTGAAAGAGCACTTACTTTCTCTTTCATCATAGGTATTGTATATATAAGTATGTAATTGTATTTATCTATTTATTATTATTATTTGTTTATTCTTATTTTATCTACTATTTCTTTGATTATATGTATTTTTATAGTAAGTATCATATTTTATTGGTATTTGGTAAGTATTTAATTGCACTAGACTACCCTTTTCATTTTATATGTATCCTATCCAGATAGGTTTGCTGGAAGAAATCTCTGTTGAGAGATAAGCTCGCCTTTGCCTTTAAATTTCGTGTATAATTGTATTGTTGTAATGTTCTGTGCAATAAAGAATTGTGAAGAAGTGCGTAGTAAGCGGCACATGAAGAAGTGCGGTATCGTGTCTTCTCAGTGGGAGAAACGAGCCTCCAAAAGACCGGAGTGTAGGGCTTTGGTTCATACCAAAGTCCGTGACTTTTAAATTCTTTGGCGCTTATAATTACGCCAAACGCGACAAATTAAAAGCCCGACCACCTGCTCAATTTTTACTACTATATTAATGAGGTCTTAACATGCCCGCCGTATGCTAGGAGGAAGATTGGCTACATAAGCCACATGCGAGCCCATGAACGACGTCTATACAGACGACAAGTTGAAGCGGTCGCCTTGACCGAAATCGGTCGGACTGCATCATGACGATGATGTCGTCTGCCATCTGGCTGGTGGTCTGTCTACTGGACGTCTTGCATTTCTCTTTAACCACTTTGCTCCACCTTCCGTCATCTCTCCTTGCCAGTTGTCCCGGCCACCCCTGCTTCATTCTCGTGATTCGCTTGCCGACATCAACGATCTTAGTACGACGTCTTAACTCTCTATTGTTAATACGATCTTAAAGTCTGATGCCTAACATGGCCTTGCTTGATTTACATTTATGTTATTTCACAAAATGGGCAGTACAGTTTTGATGTCCGTAAAATGCGTATGAGACTTATTATAACTTGTTGAGGTATTGAGTAAAAGCTGACCATGTAATGCAGTCAGCATATTTCCCACTTGAAGTGTATAACACGAATCTTTCGATCACGCGATATGGTCTCGTGCTGGCGCCATAGAACAGCCCACTAAAATGGGCGTATCTTAAGTTGACTTGTCTTGACTAACGTGCTTCCTCAGCTTAACAACCTACGTGATTTGCGTCAAAAGGAAAATATTTGTATAGGAAACGAATAACGGTACTTACCAAACTGCAGATGATAGCATTTTTTGTTTTCTTATCATTCTCATGAACATGGATTAACAATGACGTTATTATTTTCTACCAATATGTACCGTATACCTTTTTAAGTATTTGGTTTTACTAATTTTATTACGGTCATGTCGACATGAATTCCGAAAAAATACCTGATAGTCACTATCTTATGAATATTATTCTTATAATATATAATATACAAACAATCTAAGAATAGGAAAATTTTGAATGATCGAATGATCGATCGATGAATCGTTTTATTTATTTATTGTTTACATTTAATATTAATCAATACAGGGTGTAAAATAAGGGTGTAGTAATATATTAGAGGGATGGGGGGAGGACATCACTTTGAACAAATTTCTCTGAGTTGCTGATTTGAGCAGACCAACTTTGTTTTTCAAGTCGATCGCTCGGACCTATAAAAACACCATGTTCAGGGCAAATGGAAACATTATTTTCTTATTGCATTTACCATAGACGGAAATTTTATATTATATATTTATGGAAAATGTACAATTTTTATACTCTTTTCAAAATTCCAGCGAGATTACATAGTGAACTTGACTATGAGTAACGTCTAGTCTACTGCCTCTAGATCTTGCATTGTCTACAATACGCATTATCGTGGGAACGACCTGTGTCGCTGATTGATAAACATTTGCAGCTTCAAGAATGAGATATTCATAATACAATTATTCCCGTAGAATTATATTATGACGACCCGAATGGTCGAGTTGGCAGTGACCCTGCGTACGAAACCAACGGTCCCGGGTTCGAGTCCCGATGGGGGCAAATATTTGTTTGATGAGAAGGGATGTTTGTACCCTAGTCATGGTTCTTTATATATCTAAGTATTTATCTATATAACTATGTGATCGTTTTCTAGTACCCTAGATACAGGGAATCCTAGTTTGGGGCTAGATCAATGTGTGTAAATAGTGTCCAAGGTATATTATGGAATAAACGAAACGGATTGCAGAAATCTTTCTTTGATGTCGAATTGCGAAAATCTCCGTAATCCAAGCCCCCGTCAAAAAAACTAATTGATCGTGGCGCCATACAACTGTGCATACAACTGTATCCGTTTTGCCGATATCCTCAGCTCACTTGCATGATCAGAATAAGGTGCGCACGATCACATGAGTGCGAAAGAGGCAGTAGTACGTCTGTCAGTGCTGGCCGAATTATTCATAAAGCAAGCCCCCAATGGAAAAGTACTGGAAGAAAAGTGTTCAATGCAACGGTCGGGCCAGAGGCGGCAAACATTTGCTGGAAGACTAGAAGGAATTTGATTTATCTTAAGATGATGTTGAATTATGTTAAAGAATTTATCTGCCGGCGATTGCCGATCATGATTACTATACTACCATCTTTAAGAGTTAAGCTCATTTAAAAATTCAAAAGAAACGGTGGTAGAAGTTTTGTCATTCATATGATGAATCTTTACTGAAACTGTGCGGCCATCATTATATTTCAGAAAGGTCCGCAACCCCTGACAGACCTGAATTAGTCAACAAACACCAACGTAGAATGCTCACACATGCTCATTATAAGCCAAATGTTCACATGACACTCACACGTCGGTAACTTCTCATGTACATTGGTCTTGTGTTCGTATGCGAGTGTAAATCGAAGCACCTCCGAGCCTTAATTTACGCGGACAGGCGCTTACGCAGGCGCCAGTCTAAGTACAACGTTGTACATACGTAAGCATGGGAATCGTTTCATGCAAATATGACTTTTCGTGTGCTCTTAAAATTAAATTAAATTCGTTTAGCGCTTCACCCTTAAATAATGGAATAAGGACATTTCTAATAGGTTAGTAGGACCATATTTCGCGCCATATACGGGAGGAAATGAATGCGTGCATGTCCCGGATAAGCGCGATGCAATTTCATGTTCTCCGAAAAACTTACGGACACGGATAAATAAGACTTTATAAGTCAAACATAACTCCCATGCCATAGAATGTCGTACAGAAGTCGGATGCGCGTGCGCCGGCGACAGTATGGCGATGGTGGATTCACTGACCGGTAAAAAGGTCGTGGATATTTTTAACCGTACCTCTGAGAATCATGCTGCAACGCTGCATTACTCCGCATTGATCAGGCACTAACGCATTCTGAGGCAGAAATGTACTACAAAGCGATTTTCTTTCCCATTATTCTTCTTATCGTGACTCTAAGGTTCAAATCAAAACAACTACCTAGTAGATTTTGCCGTCATAAATATTTATGATGCTACTTCGAATGTTCTAGAATTTGAGATTAAACTATTCTGATGGTGCATCTGCATAGACTCTAATTATCTGGTCCCACACCAGAATATCTCACTTTGAGCGCATATCGTATATCTCTAAATCGCTATCGTCTCTCGCTAGTCGCACCCAATTTGTTAGCGACAATATGAAAATGTGTATATATAGTGCTAAATTGACGTGCGTCATTGCCGTGTGCCGTGTATGTACGTGTGTTACATGAGATCGGTACCTATTTGGTTAAGTACCATCTAAAACTAAACATATAACGCTGTGACGCAACATTTTTGAGCAAATATATTAGTACCTTCATAAACTACAATTTAAGCTTATGGCATGTTTGCATGCATATAGAATTTGAAATAAGTTGTAACCTTTGTTAACTGAAAGATCGCCCATTCGATCCAAAAAATAAATAGTATCCCCACACGCGTTTGTTATGTAACGATGAGACAAAATTATCGCTAGGTACAAGAGCATCCAGGTGTATGCACTTATCTCCAGGAATGATGGCGACGCGCGGCGGCACAATTGACGATTTTAACGCAAAGATCCTCCCGCTACTTACACAGGAGAAGTCTGTCGGCAACTTCGGACTTGGCTCGCCACGAGTGGGGCACAGACTGTTTGACTCTCCTTGAACAACACAAAACGTACGCAATAAACACATTCTTCAAGAGACCTTCGAGGAAGTGAGTCTGGGAGAGCCAGGGCTCTCCGTCAAGACAGTTAAACTAAAAAAGAGGTTCACTATGTTATAAGCTCTCAAAAGAACATAGTAAATGACATTTATGTCCTCAGACGCTTTGAGACCGAAAGCGACTTAGGACATTTTGTTATATAAAAAATAACCTATACACAAGAAGAAATGCTAGAAGATGTGAGACAGCTGCAAAAGGAATTCCAATAAGACTTGAAGAACGCATTCGAAGGACTAAAACAGTTAAATTTGGCCGTCGACAACCTAAACGTGAAGTTATGCAAGACCGTGCTGGAGACAATGGTGTATCTGTTAAGCTTCTCGCAGCCGGTGGTGAACTTGTTCCAAAAATCCTTGTTTATTAACAAAGTTATCTATAGCGGCGTTTCATCAGAACTAGTAATTATTATTATTATTTATTTATTGTCAGATAGGTACACATCCATAGTAAATTATAAAAAGACAAAATATTTTGTACATTAACACACAGGTAACCTAAACTATTTTTTATTTTTGTATAGGTGCACATCTATCCAGTGTTTCGGCAAGGGACTATCGACCCTATCCCCTAACGCACTGATGATCCCGTTCGAGCTGCCGCGAACACGACTCATCATAGAGGCTGCTCTCTTACGCAAGATGGCAAAAAAGTCATCCACTCTTGCCTCCATGAACATCGATGAATATTGCACAAGAAGGGCACATTAGAAAATTGGGTAAAATGGGTAATTACCGCCTGATAAGCATCCTCTCGCAAATCTAAGAAAAATAAAGTGTTTTGCAACAGTCTCACCCACCATTTCGACGAAAGCCAATCCATCGAACCGGCAGGCTTCCGGAGCAGATACTCCACTATCCATCACATCCACACTGTGTTGATGGAGAAATCTCGGGAATGAAATCGATCCTGTGTGTTGCCTCCGTCGATCACGAGAAGGCTTTCCGCAGCGAAAGTCTTCTAAGCTCTTCATCACTTCCAAATCGACGCGCGGTACGTGGATGTCCTTCGGGTGCTCTACGAGTCAGCATTCCCATGAAGCGATGTTTGCTTCAGGGTGAAACCTATCACCTAAGCTCTTTACCGCCGTCTTAGAGGATATTGTAAAGACATGGAATCAAAAAGGCATAAACATCAACGGTGTACTCTTGATGCACCTCCGTTTTGCCGATAACATTATCCTGCTCGCTGCCCTTCAACCCATTCTTCAAGACCTGTAAAGTGCTTCTCTAAAAGTTGGCCGAAAGATCAACAAGTCCAATCCAAGTCCAATACCAAGGTTCTGGCGAACATCTCTCACGGCTCTCTTTCTAACATCATTGTGGGGAATGAGACGTAAGAGATGATTGATCATTGTATCTATCTTGCACATTGTTTATCTGTCGGCAGAGAACACCAAAGGAAGAAGATATATCTCTAGACGAATTCAGCTAGGGCAGTTTTTTTGGCTTATGTTTAAAAAATCACCAAAAACGCACCTATTTTACTACCAATAAATTCGAAACGACCACCAGAATTAGTAAACGACCACCAAATTGTGTTTGGATAAATGATGACCAAACTTCTTTTTATGTTTTGTGTACTTAAGTTAATTTTTTAAGTATTTTTTGTTCTTATTTCATGTTCAACCTAATACGAAGGATAAAGGGGGCTTCGCTTCCCTCACCCCCTTTACCTTTCACCTGAGCTACCACGGTATTTTGCCCTGATATTTTCTACAAATTTTGGATAGCATTAACCCATTTTGGGTAGCCAAAAATTGTTCTCGTTTTTAGTTATTGTGTTGAAAATAAAGAAAATGGATATTAAGAAAGCTTAAAGGAGTATTATTATAGTTTAGTAAATACGATAAGAACACATATCAATAACAGTATCGACAAGACTGACGTGAGAAAATAACAGCTAGAAGGTAGCTATAGCAACCTGTGGTAACATTGGAAGGGACTATACACACAGTTTTCAAGAAGCTTGAGAATATACTCAGATATCGAAAGATACCGCAATACCTGATGACAAACTATTCGATCAATGCGTCCTGCCTACACCTGCCTACCTGCCTGTGGTACCGAAACAAGGACGCTTTCATATAAATGCGGAAATGAACGAGAGTATCCCAAAGACATAGAGCGTTCTCTAATCTTGGCATCACACTCTTAAATCGAGTCCGCAATGAAGAAATACATTAATAATAATAATAATAATAATACCTTGGACACTATTGACACACATTGATCTAGCCCCAAACCCATTGACAACTAAGATTCAAGATATCGGAAACTATATTGACTACATTTGAAGTGGGCAGGACTCTTAGCGAGGTGAGGTGATGGGAGGTGGAGCTGATCACTTACCGAGTGGTGCCCCAAAGAAGGAATAAAAGAGCTTGGGTCTCCCAGCAGCCAGATCGGTTAATGACATTAGCAACATCGCGGGGAAGCCTAGTTTCGATTGGCACAGGACCGGATCAGTTGGCACAAAAAGAAGGAGGCTTACACCCAGCAGTAGGCGGAGACAAGTTGTCGATGATGACGCCACGCATACGTGCACGTTGGTTCAAACAAGCAAAAGCTTAAAATTAGAAGTTAAGGTGATTAGCCTCATGACACTTCGAGAATGTCTACTCCGTTCCGCCGGACGTTGTCCCCACATAGTTTGCTTCGTGAGCGTGAAAAAGTTGAAAACGCGTCTTGTGACAACTTGTACACAAAAACCACTATATAATCAATGTTTCTTGTCCGTATAAATAGCATTTGAAGTTTGAAAATCATCACACGTTTTTACAACGATTTTCACATGGAATCTCTAGAAATGTTACAAGCAAAACCATTAGACAAAATGTTCACAATTTCCATAAATTTTTCAGGCTCTCAGATAGAACAGTCAGAACACGTTGAAAAGAAGAACGACAATAATGATGTTTTGATGTTAATCGTATAGAAAATTATTTGGAACCTGCCGTTGCCTGCGGCTTCGCTTGCGCGGAGTCTTGCAAAAATGGCAAGTGCAAGCCGTACTCCCTACAGATTTTAAAGAATTTCTCTAATTATCTGATAACTACATCAACTGACAGGTAGATAAAGAGGAGACGTTTAGCGACAGCGCTGTAACTATCAGATTGATATCTGATAGTTACAGCGCTGTCGCTAAACGTCTCCTCTTTATCTACCTGACTTACCTGAGTAAAGGGGGCCAAATTGATTGATGGAGGATAGGGAAAGTGTGAATTTTTGTAAACAAAGTTATTTATTAATGAACTTACCTAACTCAAGCATTATCTCCTGAAACTTAATTCACTTGAACTGATTCAACTAGGTGCAGTAAATACACTTTTAGTAAAGTTTAAACACCTTTACCGTTTGTCATAACATTTAAGACACATAGTGATTATTAAAATTAAACTTTATTCGCCCAAACAAAAAGGTACGGAACCCTAAAAGCTAAAAGTCTTTCTAACGCACCATTTCTAGAAAATGACCTAAGGTAATATGTCCATGTAACAATTGTAACTGGACGTCACATATAATATTATCATTTATTTGAACGCTAGATCTGCGTTGTTTTGGCGTGCGTTTGGAGTCTGCGTCTTTTTTAGGGTTCCGTACCCGAAGGGTTCCAAACGGGACCCTATTACTAAGACTTCGCTGTCCGTCCGTCCGTCCGTCCGTCTGTCACCAGGCTGTATCTCAAGAACCTAGCTAGCTAGAGAGTTGAAATTTTCACAGATTATGTATTTCTGTTGCCGCTATAACAACAAATACTAAAAAACAGGATAAAATTAATATTTAAGGGGGCTCCCATACAACAATACCACATACAAACTTATGGATGCAACTGGTTACGTACATGGAGTGTGAAAGTAACCGCACCAATAACTTTGTAAACAATATTTTGCTGTGTAAAATCCAAACTATTCACTCCACACCATCGCTTCCATTGAACGGTGGTACGGAACCCTTCGTGCGCGATTTAGACTCGCACTTGACCGGTTTTTTAAAGCTGCGATGAGATCGAGATTTCTGTTGAACTTTTTAATCCTTTTACTCAGACTAGCATGGAAACTTTCAACGTAGTTATTGGTACGATGCCTTTCTCCAAACACTGTCCATATATGTTCTTGACTCAGCCAGTTTCATTTAAAATATAGAAGAAACGCTTGCAGATGCTGGTAAGTGTTGAATTGTTCCGCAATATATTCCCAACCTGCGGCAATTTTATCCTGTGGCAATAAAGCTAGACTTCGACACAAAAATACACAACAACGGTTTTGCTTGGCGTTATATGTTTTTTATGATTTAGCCTTCCTGACCAAACTTTGTTGAAAATGATAATATCAACCGTTTATAGTTATTCCAGGAAAAACACGACGCAGGGCTTTAATGTTATTTACTTTTTTCAAAGTCAAAAGTATATTTAACCGGTATCCAGCCGTTTATTCTGGACCATTTCAAATAAAATCTGGACTATCCATTTCAAATAAAATCTGGCAGGCCTTGGTATCTCTATGGGACATTTATGCGTACAAGAGTGGTCTTATATTGGTAGTCTTTAAATTAAACTTCTGCCACACTGTGGAGACTGCTCATGAATGGTATATATCCCCAAAAAAATCAAGAACGCGGTGTCTATGAATTTAATGCCCTTTTTTGTAGCGAATATACCATCTCCAGGCTAATAATCGGTGAGAAGAAAGTCGTTGAACTTTTGTGGGATGACAATGTTTGCTATGTCGTCACCACTACATTTTCTGCGACTTAAATGGGCCATGCAAAAAAATCAAAGGTACCAAACTGAGAAAACCATTTCGAGATAAATGTGTTTCAAAAACAATGATTTTCCCCTACCCGGTGATTTCGCCCAGCTCATTTCGAATTAAATAATTCACGAAAAGACGCGTCGAGTTTTTAACTAGCGAGATTTGAACGAATGATTTGAATGATTTTATTCTATCTCACTCTTACAAAGAACAAAGGATGACTTGTGGTTGTTTTCTTAAAAAATATAAACTATCATCAGATTTGACGTTTCCAATCTGAAAGGTATCTCTTGGTTTTTTATTTACGAACGAGATAAACGTTATCATCTTGATATTGGAAGAATCCTGCAAATAATCCAACTTTCATCATCATCAACATCACACTCCGCCCACATCGACCCACTGCTGGGCATAGGCCTCCCTGGCACCAATCATTACAGTCCAGTGCCGACCGCATCCAGCAAGATCCTGTCGACTTGATGATATCGTAGGATCTTTGGGCAGGTGGTCCGCTGATAATCGAAATTTACGCCCGCCGAACCTAGATCAGAAAACACAGTTATAAGTGTCTCCAAGACCCAAGTCCTCAAACAACCAGCAAGAGGCCGGGATGCTGACTGCACTACAGTTTTGCGGTAATATTCCTAAATACCCCCTATAAATTGCTCGCATAGCTCTTCTGCAAAATAAAAATAGTTTGAATTCGCGCTGCTTTCCCCCACAACAAGATACCATAGGACATGACACTATGAAAGTAACTAAAATATACTAGCCTAGATGTAGCCACCTCCGTGTTTTGTCTGATGTTCCTAACAGCGTGAGCCGCAGAACTTAATTTACCAGCTAATTTATCTATATGGGGTAAATTCCAATTCAAACTCAAAAACTGTATTGCAAATAGGCAAAAATAATGCACTTTTACAAGACAAACACTTACTTAAGTCTCATATACATGGATAAAAATTAAAAATAAATAAAATATGACCAACTAAACTAATAAGTACATGACTAACCTTAAGGTTTGAGTTTGAAAAAGGAAATCTCCCTTTTAAGTGGTGATTCATGGCTGAATCTCGCACAGGAAAGGGAAACTTTATAAACTCTACCAGTGCTTCGGAAATACGCCCATTATTGGATTACTGGACTCCATGAAAACATCTCTTGAGGTACGTTTTGCTCAAGAAACCACTGCGCTATTATTTGCTTTATCCAAATTACACCCAGCGCATGCAAACTCAAACACTGGAAACCTGACCGAAACCTCCGAGAAAGTCGCAAAATTGTACAATCTACCAATAAATGTGGTATTCCAAGGGCTTTAAGGATCAAACTGTCCTTGACGCCTTCGTAGAGGCCACAAGGTTAGGATGAGATTTCCTTATCTGACATTTCGCTAATAGGTCTGGCAGTCGCGTTTTCTCGAATTCATCAAGACCTTTAGGTACAGCAGAACGCCATTCAGGCCTCGCTTGAGCAAGGTGCTCCCATTTATCAAGTGGTATGCTGCATGCGGTTAGGTGACGTTTGAGTACATCCTTGTAGCACATGTACTGTCCGCCTAGGTTCCGTTTCCCGTTTGTCAGTACTAAATAGAACCCGGCTTTTGGCAGTCTAAAGTCATCCTACGCGCTAATTGTCCACTCCATCTCAGCTGGCTTTTCATCAGTAGTGCCTCCATACCAGTCATATAAGTTTGCCGTAGCACTTCGGTGTTCATCACAAGATCTTGCCACTTGTTACGCAAGATGGAATACAGAAGATCTCATGTGGAACGAGTCCAGTTTTCTGATATCTGGCGTGTAGACTCACCAAGTTTTTGCAGCGTATAGAAGTATAGGCAGAACCAATGCTTAGTATACTGTAAGTTTTGTCTGCAGTTTTATGTCATGTGACTTCCAAACCTTGTTGTGCAGTCTAATAGTAATACGTATCTATTTTTAGCATGGCCCATTTATGAATTTTAATAAATCCAGTTCTGGGGGGCGGACCGCCTCGGTGGAAATCCGAGCGGTAGAGCGATCATCGTCATCTCTGCTTAGAAGGTTGTGGCCTCTACGAAGGCGTCAAGGACAGTTCGATCCTTAACGTCCTTGGAATACCACATTTATTGGTAGATTGTACAATTTTGCGACCTTCTCGGAGGTTTCGGTCAGGTTTCCAGTGTTTGAGTTTGCATGCGCTGGGTGTAATTTGGATAAAGCAAATAATGGCGCAGTGGTTTCTTGAGCAAAACGTACTTCAAGAGATGTTTTAATGGAGTAAACCAATAATGGGCGTATTTCCGAAGCCCTGGTAGAGTTTATGGGGTCTCCTTTTCCTGTGTGAGATTCAGCCATGAATCACCACATAAAAGGGAGATTTCCTTTTTCAAACTCAAACCTTAATTAGTCATGTACTAATTAGTTTAGTTGGTCCTATTTGATTTATTTTTAATTTTTATCCATGTATATGAGACTTAAGTATGTGTTTGACTTGTAAAAGTGCATTATTTTTGCCTATTTGCAATACAGTTTGTGAGTTTGAATTGGAATGGAATTAGACATATTTTGACACTCACAAGGAAATAATTACCACCCATACTGCCTTTCCCTTAGGGTGCAGCTAACGCCAAGCTTCGCTGTCCCTGAGTGCCGGATACAGAGGGAACCTCTTTATCTCTCACCCTATGCGAGAAAGAGATATTACCCCCTCCACGCGGCACTCAGGGACAGCGAATCATGGCGTCAATTGTACGGGACAGTCAACGAGAAGTTGACGTAAAATTAAGAAAGGCAAGAAGCAGGGTCTTTAAGCAATAGTAATGGGAAAAATTCCAAAACTAGAATTATGTGGCAATAAAGTTTTGTTTGTGAGGTTCGACTCGTATTTGGTCAGTTTGTGAGGTTCGACTCGTACTTGGTCAGTTTGTGAGGTTCGACTCGTACTTGGTCAGTTTTTTTCAATCTCCTTGGCGACTCCCATCATCAAGCAGTTTTGATTTTCATACGAACTTTCACCCCCCCCCCCCCTCGCCCCACTTTCCCCCGTTAGTGGGGGAATTTCGCAAAATCCCTTCTTTGTTAGGAACCCCTGCACAAAGTTTTATGATTCTGGCTCCCCTGGTTGTGCGTTCTTTGTCAGTGTTACCATTTTATAAGTAAAAGATGAAGTACGAAGATGCTCAAATTAGTTTTGAAAGTCGCCTTCAGTAAACTGATGATGCCATTGCCAACGAAGCGTTATATTTGCACTGCGATACTGGTATTAAGCCACTCTCGGACGGAGTATGTCCTGTGCAAATATGCATAATTTACTAACACCGACTGTATGTACGCCATTTAGGTACCACTTCCGATGATGTTTGAATAAGACACGTCTGTTTATCAGTCTCCGAACGAGTGCTATGGTTTAATGACAAAATTTCGTTTATATTGTTTATTTTAATATATAAATCTGATTGAAGCATTACAATGTAAAGGTGCATCTTCCATTTTATGAATATGCTGCATGCCTTAAACCTTGAACATTTCTAGCACAAATTAAAAAAGAAATCGAAAGCAGTGTGAGTGTGTGTGTGAAATCGGAATCTATCGGAGCATTTTTAATTCCAATCCATCCATGCAAAATTTTGAGATCAATTGCATCTTCCATTACACAGTTTATAAAATTCAGGGTGTAGGAAAATACCTCTGATTGTTTATATAAATTGTCACTTAGTCTTTGCTTTCTTTGATTGTGAATAACGAGGTCAATACAGCAAATTGTAAAGTGTCGAGTTGCTATGACGTGCGTGAGTTTGCGCTGACGCCTCCAGCTATTATTTATGTTTATTGGAGGCGGAGCTGTAGTTAACTATCATTATCTATAGTTGCTACAAGGTCTAGTAGTAAAGATCAGTGTACACTTGATTGACCACACCCACTTTTCTCGTTACGCGATTGAAAAGGTAATCTTGTCTGCGTCAGCGCAAAATTGCTGATATTTTGATAGGAATAGAAACGGAAAAATCGAGTTTTGCGTCATTTAAGACGACGATGTACCTAGAAACTGATATTTTGAAATTTGCAAACAGTTGTACTTAGTATCTGTTCTGTAGGATACAATTTTGAAATCTTTGGTTTTTTTCCCCTACCAAGTGAAGCGATACAAAATAATATTCTTGTAAAAGGACTTTTTAAGACCAACAAACAAGACGCAAACAAGTCAGACCCCTTTTCATTACAACTTTGTTGTTATGTTAAAATTGATCGCGTCGCGGATACAACATATTCGTGCTCTTGACATGCCGAAAGGACCACATTCCAATAAATGTGACCGTCTAAATTAACATAAGCAATTACCAAATTATTTATAATTAATGTATTTGGCTTACAAGTTGCTCTCATAAAGTGAGAGTTAGACGCAATAGACACAAGACTAATTATTTATATCGAAAAGAAAGCGTTGAATGCGATTTTGTCGCGACTTGTAGGTATTGTACCATCCTGTACCACCTGTCCTCAATTTGGAAATTCTTTCTTACGTTTGCAACACCTTCCAAGTATTGATATTGATACCCACCAAAAGTTTTTAATATCTGTTGATCAAAAGGCGGCCCACAGGAGTCAGATAGTCTTGTCCTAATGTCAACAAATATAATGTTTTCAAATAAAGTTAAGCGAAAACGAATAAATAAATATGTACATCAATGAAAAACGGAAATGTTTTCCACTGCATTTCCATTCCAAATGCAATGGAAAACATTCTGTTCTAACTGACATATTTAGCATAGTAAATGAGTGCTCACAAGTACAAAGTGAACGAAATAAGCACAGAAGATGTCATCAAACAATAACCAATCAGCATCAGCATTTTGCCCTCTGATGAAGACCAGGCTTCATCAGATGGGCTCTCGGGATCGTCCGCTGGGGGCATACAATTTTCGTCTGGAGTCGTCACCGAAGTTAGATTTATCCAATGCTTCCTAAATAGCATCATCGTCAAGTACTATATTTCTTTTACTCATAGTGCACTTTTAGCATCGAAAGAATACCTAAAGCAAGGCAAAAAACTGTTTTTTATTTGTAGGAAAATACTTACAAATTTCAAAGTTCAAACCGAGCCCTCACTTTTGTGAGGTATAACTTTGCGCCTCCAGAATCCATTGAACTTAATCTCTAATCAGTTATCCACTATTTTTAATCACAAATGCTATTTTCCACTCCTAAAACAAACAAAAACGACCGTTTCTCGGAGTTCGTATCCTAGACAGCTATTGGGAATAAATCAAAAGTGTATAGAATTAAAGTTGTAGAGAATTTTAGCAGCTTCCATCTTGTAAGTATAGCTATTTATTTATTTATCTACACACGTATCTTAAACCCTCTTTACTGTGTCCAAAAACCGCACGTTACGACCAGCATAATGCGCCCGCCTGCGTGCCGCCCCTAGTTTGTCTGTGAAGTTGGTACAACAGAACAAGCTAAACAAATGCAGAGCAATAATTATCAATGCCACAATGCCGGTCGAACATGCGGTTCCTGAACACATTAAAGAGAGCTTATGATACGTGTGTAGATGAACTAGTGTATGTAACTGTACATTTAGGCATTAAAACTCTCGAGTGATATTATTATGAAACTTGCCTTCGGCTCGTTTCATACCCCACTCTCGAGTTTTAATGCCCTCCATTATGTATCAGTCACAGAAACTACTATTAATTTGTAATCAAAAAAACAAAAAATGGTAAACTATAATAAAAACCGATACTTATATGATTGGTCCTTGTTATGTTGACGTTATTCTTGGCTTTTATAGTATGCTAAGTACAACTTTGTTAAACTTTAAGGCGGTCGCCCTTGCTCACATAACGGGCCAAGGGCTCTTGCTTATGAGTGTTTAATAAATTATCGTGCATAATGGTATGTGATCTACCTTGCGGTCGCCTTAATACACCATCAATGTAATTTGTAGTATACTTGTGATTGTCGCCTGTAATTAGCTGTAGGGTCGTCTGGGGTATGGTATTTCAAGCAATCTGAAGTATTTGTTCAATGTCTTTGGCATAATTATAAATAAACTACTTGATGTCGGAAGAACTCTAGGACGTTATCTAGTCATCAAAATTATCTCAATAATGACTCTTCCTTACCATGTAGAGACTGTTAATACGTACTAACATCATCATTTCCTACATACATAAACTGAACTGGTTAAACATATTGAATGCTTTGAATATGCATATGTGCATGAGGTCACCGCCATACCATTGATTGCAAGATACTTGACCGACTTTTTTCTTACCATTTGTGGATTGTTTTATAAGCGTCATTCATTGTGCCGTATTACATTCGGCTCACCTACGCAACAGTGCCGATAGGTGTCTACTTACATACTCTAAATTTACTGTTACTCTTATCACTTTTGGTTTACAATTAATGGTTATAGTTTGTCGAAAGTTGTTTGATTTTCATTTCACCGAACTTCATTTATCGATTGCTCATTTGAACGACGGCTTGTTTCTGCGAAGCCTTGATTGGCTGATGTAACGTTTTATCAAAAAAACACTTGCCGATGATCAATTGAGCGATGTAACTTCTCTCGTTTCGGCACGTTTCATCGAAGAGATGAAATAATATACATGCTTACCAGAACTTCAACTGTTGGACGCAGAGTGGCTGATGATGTTGTGCTTCCATCTCATTGTTTCGATAAAGCGTGACATCGGCAAGTCATTTTTCGATGGAACGTTACGGTTAGTTGAGGCTTCGTGGCAGTGGGCCGTCGTCGTCCAGCCGAGCAATCCATCAATGCATTGGTGTTCGGTGAAATAAGAATCGATCAAATAGCTTTCGAGACTACCTACGGAACCCATGGCGTTTTTTGAAATCTGACAAGAGTAAAAATACAAGTTGTAGTGAATTGTGCGTTTTTATGCCATTATACAAGTTCAAAAGTGATGTCGAATTCTCACAGCAATCTTACAGACATTAATCGTTGAAAATATTTTAAGATGTTTAACATAACAACACTGCGTCACACCTTTTCTCATACGAGGTGGCAGAGGCTCGTTTAGGCAGTTATTCAAAACTCCATTTTTTGGACAAGAGGCTATCCCATCGCCGCATCGAAAATATTTTGGTAATATCACAGATTACGAGTGATATTCAAAAAAACTATAGACGAATCAATAGAAGGCACCATTCTATTGATTCGTCTTTGTGGGGTTCTGTACCCGAAAGCTGCCAAACGGGACCATATTAATTAATGCCTTCGCTGTCCGACCGTCCATCAGCGGGGCTGTACTTCATAAACCGTAATAGGTAGGACTTGGAAATGATAACAGAGTGTGTATTTATATTTCCGTCTATAAAGACAAATAATGAAACATACGTCTTTTAAAATTGTAATTGGCAAAAAGTAAATCTTTTTAAAAAAACCGACTTCCATCAAACCCTATTTGATAAGAAGATCCAGAACAAACTCCTCCATTTTTGAGTCTGTTAAAAAGGGGTCCCCATACAGGAGACATGTTTCTTTCCTTTTTTATCGCACGATGGTAGAGAAGAACCCTTCGTGGGCGAGTCGGCCTAGCACTTGACCGTTTTTGTTTCGTTTACACTTAGCATTACAAAATTAAGAGCCTACCGGCACTGTTAAAAAAAACACAAGTTACAAGCTACAAGTTCTAACGAAATTTTTAAGAAACGGTATAACTGTTACAC
This sequence comes from Argyresthia goedartella, assembly GCA_949825045.1. Lineage (NCBI taxonomy): Eukaryota > Metazoa > Arthropoda > Insecta > Lepidoptera > Argyresthiidae > Argyresthia > Argyresthia goedartella. The sequence continues at coordinate 24,644,815 of OX463810.1, forward strand.
TTTTGCAAATAATTTCTTGTGATTGTTCATTTGATTATTACTTATACTCAATGCGTGGTCTAAGTGCACTTTCCTTAAAAAAGCTACGCTTTCAAGTTGAATGTGTATTAAGGTGATACGAAAAAAAAATATGGTTTTTTTCGAATCCATTTACTCCACCATAAAGTCATCTACAGATTTGATTTTTGGGTTAACGTTTATTGAGTATTTGAATAAGATTTTCACAAAAGGGTAACGCGATTGGATGAAAATTTCTCGGAAGAATTTAATTACGAAAACACCTCTAAATTGTTTTATTTTTCCTGTAATTCTGAAATCCTAACTAATTTCATTGTGGAACTGCGTTCAAAATGTAGATATTTTGTATTCGCAAAATGTCCTTAATTTTTTTTAACAAAATAGCGTAGTTTATTTTTAAACAATTTTTCTGTGGTTTAGCGCTACGTTTTTTCATTTTTTCCCGATTCCGTTCCTCTCACACTGCGGGTCTTTCTGCCTGGAGTAACGGGGACCTTTGCACGGTCGAGGTAGCGCCTTAAGGGATTAAATATGGCCAGAAATGCATCTTTAGCTTCAATTCTAGGCTAAACTAGACAACATAAAAATGTAGGATAAATATATGTTATAAAAGGTATATTAGAGACAAGAATGGACTTTTAAAATTACCGGATATCTGTTATATTTATTACTTAAAAATATTTTTCGCAATGCATTATTATTCAACTAAATGAACAATCGCTCGGAGACGAAATCAGTTTCCTATATGAAACTTACACGCAAAAATAGGTAAAAAAAAGGGAAAATTATTGGTTGTTTTATTTTATTTTTAATGTTACTATTACAGGAGTTTAGTAATATTTTCTATAATTTTCTTGGTCTCGGAGCTCGGGCTGCCCCAAGGGGCTCTGCGCGGGAGCTTGCGTCAGTCTGCTTCGACGCGATGCGACGGGTATTTGCTTTCTTTGTCTAATTGTCAATGCCATTGGCCTATGTTCAGCCCTTAAGGGACTCTTATCTTTCGCGTAACAGTCCCCAGGATCGTGTTCTCTAATTTACACAGTCGTGTTATGCATATGGAAGGAAGGTGTGTTATGTGTCAGTGTTTGTTTTTCGTGGTCTGTTCGTGATCTGTATAAGATATGCAAGATATGTAACACGTTTATCCGCAATAAGTACATCTAATCTTTCTTCTTGAAATAAACTGAACCAAATCAACAGTCACAGAGAGCATTCTAACTAACAGTTTCCTGACAGTTAACCCCAAAATAATAGGTACTGATCAGTGGATATAATGGCTTAATTATAATATAACAATATTAAAATATAATAAATTACCTACAACATTGAAATGTAGCTTAGTAAGTAAATAAATACTAGTTACTAAGCTATAAATAACAAGAAGTGCGGAATGGTGCCATTTTATTTATATTTGAAAAAAATATTGTGCAATTGTAATTTGATAAAAAATAATGGAATACCGCAATCGCTTCAAAAAAATCTGAAGACAATACATAGCTAACTACTTTCAGATTATTTTCGATAAATAAGAATTACTAAAAATAAAATATTTTTTTTGTAGGTGAATTTTTAATTAAAATCACTTAGAAAAAAATATGCTTTTTAATGATGGGTGTGTTATATTAGTTATTTGATATGTACTAGGTAAATTATATTGTTGTACATGGTCTACCGCTGCTCAGCAAGCGACCTTTCTAATCTTAATTTGGTTTGCTGGAAGAGATCTCTTATTAGAGATAAGCTCACCTTTGTACACTATTTTTATGTAAATCTTGTTGTCTGTGTATTATTTGTGTGCAATAAAGAAATTATGAATTATGAATTTTATTTTCCATATGGCACTGACCCGTCGCATCAGCAAAGTGTTCATTATGCTTTTCGAATGGTATTATTTGAGCTTGGAGGCGTTTCTCTTCCCATCACATTTGAGAGGTTTTGGCAACTTATTTGCACTTTTCACAAAGAAATCAAACAAAAAATATGGGAGCGCTCACCTAGACAAAAACTGATGGAGGAATGATGTTTTCGCAATAGCGGATGAGCATTTTGCCCACCTGAACAGCTAACTTGGTGGCTCTGTAAATCCTATCTCCTTCAGAAATCAGCGCCAATCGCTCATCCTAACTTTTATTCTTTTCTTCCGTAGACGCCTGCCTCCGCTGCCAGGGCGAGAGCAACAAGAAGGATGCATACGGCAAGCAAGACTGCGTGGTCGTCTGGGGCGAATGCAACCACAGCTTCCATTTCTGCTGTATGTCACTGTGGGTGAAGCAGAACAATCGCTGCCCTCTGTGCCAGCAAGAGTGGTCCATACAACGAATGGGCAAGTAGGGCTACCGATGTGCCCTGTAGGTTTGCGGAATTCACTAGCTTACATAATTGTTTATTCTGCAAAGCTACTCAGTGGCAATTGGGGGAATGGTGGAAGAGATGTAAAAGTGTAAAAGGTTGAATGTAAATGTAACCATATTATATTTTGCTTAAATATTACTGTAAGTGTAACTCAAAAGACATGCCTTTTATTCCAGTAACTGAAGCTGTAAGCTTCGATACCCAACACTAAAATGAAATCCCTAAATAAATCAAGTATGTAACGATAATGTATGTGATCTCTCCGTGGAAGTACAGAGCTCAACCCAAAAGAGTTTCGTTCATATGAGGCCCACCCAACCGATAAAAAACCGAGCTGTCATGGCGGCTACAATGCAAAAATGCATCGCGCATTTCAACCTTATGCCACGTTAATAGAGTACAACCCATTGAAAATTTTATTAGACTTTTGAAAGTGGTTTGAACTTTTTTGTATGGAAGCTGGCATAACGACCCGCCGCCATTTCTTTTTAGGGTTCCGTACCCGAAGGGTTCCAAACGGGACCCTATTACTAAGACTTCGCTGTCCGTCCGTCCGTCCGTCCGTCCGTCTGTCACCAGGCTGTATCTTAAGAACCTAGCTAGCTAGAGAGTTGAAATTTTCACAGATTATGTATTTCTGTTGCCGCTATAACAACAAATACTAAAAAACAGGATAAAAGAAATATTTAAGGGGGCTCCCATACAACAATTCTTTCAATACCACATACAAACTTATGGATGCACCTGGTTACGTACATGGAGTGTGAAAGTAACCGCACCAATAACTTTGTAAACAATATTTTGCTGTGTAAAATCCAAGCTATTCACTCCACACCATCGCTTCCATTGAACGGTGGTACGGAACCCTTCGTGCGCGAGTCCCACTCGCACTTGGCCGGTTTTTTTGAATTCGCGGCGCACGACGCAAGTGGTATCTATGGTTAGAGGACACATATAGACGAACAAAAAATGACAACTGACATGGTACCCCAAAGTGTCACGTTACCGAGATATTTATCGGTAAAGATCGACGTATGAGTTCAACGACAATCTTTAAAAATAGACTTATTACGTGTCTAAAGGCGTCAGATTGTAAGTATTCAAATAATCGTTCCCAGGTTGATTATTATTATTACTGTTTGTTGAAAGAGAGTAGATACATTACATACTTACTACAAGGAGCACGAGAAAACTACTACTTTAATTAATTATAGCCAATCAAGTGTGATACACCATAGAGATGTCGCAGTTAGTTGGTTAAACCAGACACTTAACTAACTCTCTAGACTGTTAATTAAATACCGACGTTCAACCAAGTCATTAAAATTTCGTCAGACTAGTGAGTGAACGTAACGTTAAACGAATTGTCTAAACGTTCCTAGGCAACAAGAACTATACAATATAAATATTTTTTATGTGTACCTAAGTTTGTTTTAAGTATTTTTTGTTCTTACATGTTCAACCTAACAGGATGGGTAAAGGGGGCTTCGCTTCGCTCACCCCTTCACCTAAGCTACCGCATGTTTTGCCCTGATATAAGCAGTGCAAATCAGCTGTTGTCGTAACGCCATCTTGTTTTCCAAGACGCCGGCTTTCGGTAAGACAGATTGTCAAAAGTTTTCGATGGTGCATTTATTTAAATCAAAATGTGACTTGGTTAAACGTCGGTATTTAATTAACGGTCTAGAGAGTTAGTTAAGTGTATGATTTAACCAACGAACTGCGACACCGACATTGTTTTACATCTTTGTGGACCACTTTCATCGTACGCCGCGATTTCGAAGTAAAATAGCGGCGGGTTGATATGCCAGATCGGTTCTATCCCCTTTGTCTCCACCAATCAAGTGTGATTGATAAACCATAGAGAAGGTAGATTATTCCTCATTTCCTGTCAATATTATAAAAATTATACCAGCAACAAAAATAGTTGGGGTTCGCGCAGTATCAATATTTCTAGACGGCAGCTTCCGGCAAGCGCGGTCGTATGGGAGGTATGTTTGTGCGAGTCAGCGGAGTTTTATATAATTTGGGTTTTTCAGCGCTCACATTGACAATTCATTGTCTGAATAGCCAGTGGGGGCCATCGTCTGAATAGCCTAAACGCGCGCGATCCATGCACTAGGAGTGAAAGAGAAAGCGAATTAGCGCACCAAGCGCGTGCGGTGCGAGGCTGATGAGAAACTGGTTTAGTGAAATGGCAGAAACAAAGTTTGTATGTAACTAACTGCTGGTCGAAAATAAATGCCAAATAAGCAACCAATACGGTCCTGTGAAACTAGATTGGGTCGCCTCGCTCCGCTCCGCTTCGTTCGGCTCCAGGTACTGCATAAAGTTGTGACCCAACATAACCTAACTTTAGTTTTTAGACTAGATTATATTATTGATTAGATTCGCATTATTGTTCCGAATTCGCCTTAACTCAGGCTACAACGGGGCTGCGGCGATGCCCTCGCAGTGCAGCACACCCACGCTTGCCTTCGCAGCCTCGGCTTGCTGGTCGGCTAAGTCGACCAGCCTCTGCTGACCCATCTCGCTCGGTGCGCAACAGTGCGCGGTCATCTCCGGCCTGTCCTTGCCTCCGGCTCATAAAAAACGGCAACAAATATATTGATCACCAAAATATTTTTTTCCTACCCAAAATGGATAAATGAACACCAAAAGTTGCAAAAAATATCAGAGCAAAATACTGCGGTAGCTTCGGTGAAGGGTAAAGGCGGTGAGCAAAGCAAAGCCCCCTTTATCCTTCGTGTTAGGTTGAACATATAAGAACAACAAAAAATACTTAAAACATAAACTTAAGTACACAAAACATAAAGAGAAGTTTGGTGACCACTTATCCAAACACAATTTGGTAGACATTTATCCATTCTGGCAGTCATTTCGAATTTATTGGTAGTAAAATAGGTGCGTTTTTGGTAATCGTTTAAACACGCCATAAAAACACTCGAGTTAGCCACAAGACTGCCTAGGAAGTGGGATGCCCATTCGGATTTTCTATTCTATTCGACACACAGACCATTACTAACACGTCGCAAATGCACCTACATACTTTGCGTGTCATATGTAGGTGCATTGCACCACTTCTCAGTCGCTCTTATGACTCATAGATCAAAATGTATTTGCTATGACTGTTGTAATTGACAGACGTTTTTCATACGAAAGAATTGACACGGTTGGCTCGCATACATATTGGGGTGCTTACGGCGAGATTCGACCTAAAATCGTCCAAAATCCTGGAAAACATGCAAATATGACATGAAAAATATGGCAACAAATATAATCACCACCAAAATATTTTTTTCCCAAAATGGGTAAATGATTACCAAAAGTTGCAGAAAATATCAGGGCAAAATACTGCGGTAGCTTAGGTGAAGGGTAAAGGGGGTGAGCGAAGCGAAGTCCCCTTTATCCTTCGTTTTAGGTTGAACATGTAAGAACAACAAAAATACTTAAAACATAAGCTTAATTATACAAAACATAAAAAGAAGTTTGGTGGTCATGATCATTTATCCAAACACAATTTGGTGGTCGTTTACTAGTTCTGGCGGTCGTTAAGAATTTATTGGTAGTAAATTTTCGAATTTTTTGGTTATCGTTTAAACATAAGCCAACAAATATTATATTTCATTAATTTAGTTGTGAATAAATAAATTCAATGACTTATTTTGAGGCTAGAATTCGATTTTATTACCGGACAGACAGACGGACATTTATGTTGTTCATAAATTTACCGCTGGGTTATAAATTTTGATGCTAATATAATTATCGGTAGCGCTGAGATATATTAATTTTTGTTTGTGAATTGGTGCTGGGTGTTAAAATTAGTAAATGATACGAAGTTTCTTGGAAAAACCATTGATAGAAAATTGCAGTGGAGACCCCACTTAGATAAATTAATTGGTAAATTAAGTCCTGCGGCTTACGCTGGAACTTCACGAACATCAGACAAAACACGGATGTGGCTATATCTAGGCTAGTATATTTTAGTTACTTTCATAATGTTATGTCCTACGGTATCTTGTTGTGGGTGAAAGCAGCGGATATTCAAACTATTTTTATTTTACAGAAAAGAGCTATTCGAGCAATGAATATGTATCTTGTGTTTCATGTATCTTGTGTTGAGTTGGATAGCCATATTATTGTTTGTGTCTACAGACCTCCAAGAGATGAAAAAGGCCATGGCAATTTTGAAATATTCGAGAAAATTATGGAGGAAGCTCTCATTAAACTTTGTAATAACAGAAAAAAGTTAATTATTTGTGGCGATCTTAATGTAGATCTGCTTGTAGATACAACACTGAAGCGACGATTAATAACTCTGTTCAAATCATTTAATTTATGTCATGTATTTCTAGAGCCGACTAGAATTACACTTACCAGCCAAACTTGCTTAGATAACGTTTTTTGTGACTGTGCATTCACAAGTAAAAATGTAATTAACTGTTTACCATCCGATCACAGTGGTCAAATAGTTTCATTCCAAATTACTAGTGAAAATAAGACTGATCCATCATTTTATAGGCCTATTACATCCCATAGACTAGAGATGTATATGAAAAACTTAGATATGGGTTTGCCAGTACCGGATTTTGATGAACAGAACCGGAACAAAATCTATTCTGACTTCTTCAACATTATTCAAACCGAATTCAATAAAGTTTTTAAATTAAAGAAAGTCAGTGCCAACAACGGTAAATCTAAATTTAATGATTGGGCAACATTTGGAATTCGTAAAAGTAGAACTATCTTGTATGATCTTTATGAACAAAAAACCTATAACTTTGATATAAAATTTCATGACTATGTTAAAAAATATTCCAAAACTTTCAAGTTGGTTTGTAGAACTGCAAAAACTTTACACATAAATAGAAAAATACAAAATTCTAATAATAGAATGAAAACGGTTTGGCAAATCATAAACCGTGAAACTGGCAAAGTTATACCAAGGGATAATGATTTCTGCTTAAAGATAGGTGATGATGTTGTTAAATCCAACGCTGAGGTAGCTCGAGCTTTTGAAACATTCTTCACCAATGCACCCTTACTCACAACAGAGCGTCTAAATTCATCTCCATATGAAACAGAGGTTTTGTTAAAAAACAGCATCAGTAATGTAGATTTTAAATTTTATCATGTATGTCCCCAGGATATTGTCAAAACGTATAGATTACTTAACTTAAAAAATACTGAAGACCTGTGGGGTATGTCAGTCAAAGTCATTGGTTCAATAATACTTGTTATAGCCCACACCTAGCTTATATATTTAATAAATGTGTTGATGATGGAGCTTTCCCAGACCTCATGAAACACAGTAAACTTATACCTCTGTTCAAGTCGGGAGACAAGGGTGATCCGTCAAATTTCAGACCAATATCGGTTCTTCCAGCACTAAGTAAAATTTTTGAAAAGATTATACTCAATCAAATGCTCTCACACTTTAACCGTACAAAACAACTCCACGCCAAGCAATACGGATTCACTAGGGGTAAATCGACTACGGATGCAGGTATTACCCTTATATCTCATATTTATACTGCATGGGAAGCCGCACAGGATGCTATCGGTGTTTTTTGCGATCTGTCGAAGGCATTTGATTGTGTTGATCATGACACGTTACTAATGAAATTAAATCATTACGGAGTTAGAAATAAAGCGTTGGATCTACTTAGATCATACCTAAGCAATAGAATTCAAAAGGCAGAAGTCAACGGCGTTAAATCTGATGGATCGGGGGTAAAAATTGGCGTTCCACAAGGTTCCATATTAGGCCCTTTCTTATTCCTGGTATATATTAACGATCTGCCTTTTATGGTGGAGAAATTGACTAACATAGTGTTGTTTGCTGATGATACGTCACTGGTCTTCAAAATTGAAAGAAAAAAAGAAGATTTTGATGATGTCAATAGAGTATTATCTTTAACCTTGAATTGGTTCACAGTTAACAATTTATTGTTAAATGCTGGTAAAACCAAATGTATCAAATTCTCACTTCCAAATGTCAGGAAAGTTGGGACCAGTTTAGGGTTGGACAGCAATACGTTAGAATTAGTAAATGTCACGAAGTTTCTTGGAATAACCATTGATAACAAATTGCAGTGGGGTCCCACATAGAATAATTGGCTGGTAAATTAAGTTCTGCGGCTTACGCTGTTAGGAACATCAGACAAAACACGGATGTGGCTACATCTAGGCTAGTATATTTTAGTTACTTTCATAGTGGCATGTCCTATGGTCTGGAGATCTTGAAATTGCCATTTGAGCAATTTAAAATCCATGTTAAAGCGACTTTGTCGAAAAAGGGATATTACAATATTCAAGATTACTTAAATGATGGGTCTGTTGGGGTTAATCTGGCTCAACACAGACCTTGCTGTTAATAATTTTGTAATTATTTATTCCTGCTTATTAATTATGATAATGACTAAATATTATATTTTGTATTAGTTAAGCATAAGCAATTTTTAAAAAGAGATCTAAAAATCAATCTGTGGGAGTTTCTACGCCCTGCTTCTCCCACAGTGGTCCAATGTAGAGAAGTGGCAAAAAATGACGATTGCTATGCTTAAGTAAATATCTACAGTAATAAAGACATTTGGAATTTGAATTTGGAATAGTTAAAACGAACAGACCCCTTAAGAGAGCTTTTAAAAGAAATTGACATAGTAACCGAAGCTGGTAATATTTTTTTCTTAAATATAATGTATGTACAAGAACCTTACAACATTTTCCAAACTTAGCGATAGCTTTAATGTTTACCTAAGAAATAATCACAGACTAGTTGCGTCCCGGTTTAAACTCGCGAAGGTTACCAATTCTTTCAAGGGTCAGTGCATTCTCTACTACACTAAGATGCCTCTGGAGATTTTGAAATTGCCATTTGAGTAATTAAAAAACATGTTAATGGGACTTTGTCGAAAAAGGGATGTTACAATGTTCAATATTACTTAAATGACGGGACTGTATGGGGTTAATCTAGCTCAAGAAATATCTTGCTGTTAATAATTTTGTAATTATTTTATTTATTCTGGCTTTTTAATCATAATAATCAATATTGTAATATTTGTATTAGTTAAGCACATCCAATTTTTAAAAGAGATCTAAAAATCAATCTGTGGGAGTTTCTACGCCTTTCTTATTCCACAGTGGTCCAATGTAGAGAATAAGCAAAAAATGACGTTTGCTAAGTATAAGTAAATATCTACAGTAATAAAGAACATTCTCTTTGTCTTAAGATTCTGTTGTGGTAGTAAAGATGATGAATTAATATAATATAAGCTTTTCCCCTCGAATAAGAGTTAACTCTAAAAAAACGCTAGATTGCAGGTTTTAATGAAAACTTTTGATGCTGCACTTATAATATCCCATATTCTTATCATTAAATGTTGTTTTTATTTGCATACGCTTCGCTCCACAACGCTCCGGTTATGTTCCATCTAAGTTCCAACCTAACCCAATCACCCATTTAAATTTAGCCACAATAACCTTCTCTAGGTAAATTGACCAAATAAAAGCAATTATTATTTGTGAAAAATGCACAAAAGGTGAAGGTCAAGGTCGATGAACTCGAGGTCAAGTTAAAGAACTATCCGAAAATGATTGTAGTACAAACAATGGGAATTATCTGCAAAAATGCACAAACGGTGAAGATCAATGTCAAGGTACATGACCTCGAGGTCAATGAACTTCAAATGACATCGAACATAAAAAGCGGCAAAATCCGTCACTAGTAAATCATACCACTACCACCAACCCACTCCCACATCCCCACGGTCCCGAATGATCGAAATGGCGATTTAAAAAACTCTAAAACTGATGATTTCAGTCTTTATAGACACTTTTCATGCATGAGAAATACCTTCACAAGAATCCGCGGTCTTTCTAAAGGTTAGCCGAAATCACATTTATTCGCATTATCAGTAGACGCAGTGTATGCTTAACTTGTAAGTCAACTTGATGTTGACACGTGGCATACATAATTGTGTATGGGAAACTTATCTACCGGTTCACCTTATAATATTTGTCTTATTGTGGTTTGTGGATAATTTCCGAGTTTCTTGGACTGAAATGAAAATCATTCAACTTTTCCTTTGTCGGTATTATAACTTGCCCGTACGTAACAGCTGACGATAACATACTCTGTGATATCTGCGGTGGTTGTTTATTATCAAGTCTAGCCATCAGTCTGTCAAACTGTTGTGCTTGACATAAAAACTGGTGGTGTCGATCTAATACTTGACACACTTTCTTATCGCATGCCTGTTTCAGAGGTCTTCCTGCTCATTTCCTGATTGATTTCAATTGATTTCTTCACTAGGTTATAGCTTTAGTGTGATTAATCTATTTGTGATAGCCACTTTCCATTATTGTTCTTATTGCCACCATTAAGCTGAAGCAGATTTTATCTGATGACGCAATTTATGTTTGCCATCCATCAGGGGTTTTATGAGTATACATTCTACTATGAGTATTAATAGTTGTAATACGTATATGTATGTATCCCAATTTTTCTAACGACTGATTATTAATGTAAGTACTAGTGAACTTCAAACAATATTTAAACTAATATCACATACAGCCTAACGTAGTAAGTTCTTTTCATTTGATATTAATGTGATAAAACGAGTTGAGATTGCCATCAATTCCTGAATCCTTATTCAAAATTAGCTACTGTGTATAACTACATTAAAAAAGGTCAAGTTCTGGTCAGACTGGCGCACCTAGGGTATCAAAATAAAAAAAAAATAAAAAAAAATGTAAATATGTTTATAAATCGTCATTTTTTGCCTCTCCTTTACATTGGACTACTGTAGGAGTAGGAGCACAATTCGCACAAATCGCATTTTTTTTGTGAAGAAACTACAAATTTACGATTTTCGGATTTTTCCCTTTGTTTGTGCTGCAAGCCTTGCTTCGTGCCAAATTTTGATCCCTTTAAGTTTTGATTCCCTTGTGGTTATAAGCAAATTCAGCAAAAACGCGGCATAAACCCGTATTTTTTTATTGCATTGCTCTTGGCTGGTTTTTTTATTTTCATCGTTACAAAAACGTGTTTTAAATGTCCGCATAAAGTCCGAGTTCTCACGTCTTTATTATTTTCATCCGACATTACTGTAATTACAATAACATCTACATAATCTCAAAACAGGAAATGAGGAGTCTCGCGAAAAACCTTGAAAACGAGTTCTTGTAGGGGACAAGATATTGAACTACAAAATGAATTGCCCATATCTAGATTTGGATAAAATCATAGAGATTACTTACTGTCGTTCAATTCTCTCGCCTTATCCCCAGAAGTGAGGTAACTAAGGTCCTCCGCAAGTCACAATCTTGGGCTGCGTCTCTCGCTTTCTTAACGTTTATTAAGTTCTGTGGGATCGTAACCCAGGTAACTGTTTAATTAAGACTGGGTATTGTCAAATGCCCATATAAAAGCGCTTTTCCTATTAAAGGAGACACTTTTACCAAAACCCGAAAAACTATGCTATGAAGACATCGTTTTCCTTCAATGTGTGTGTGTTTGAAATCATTATATGTCAATGGAACTATACGAAAAAAAGACTAAATCTTTGACCTAAAACTTGCTGTTTCTTGGAATTTAAATAAAATATATTGAAAAATATATTTAAAAAAACCGGCCAACTGCTAGTTGGACTCACCGAGGGTTCCGCACAAATGGCATTTTATTTTTGTGACGGGACTGCAAATTTACGGTTTTCAGATTTTTTCTTTACAAATTTGTGACAAATTTCATGATTCTAGGTTATCCAATTTTGGTTTACTCGCGAGTACCAAGCAAATTTGTGACATATATGGCGGTATCTTTTGCAGACCTGAGTAATCGATATGAATTTCAACTTGATATCTCTACGCGTTCCTGAGAAAAACTGTCTTGACACATGGACAGACGGGCATCGGAGTGATCCTATAAGGGTGCCTTTTTTTCTTTTAACCTTTAAACGTGACGGTTTTAACGGAGCCCTAAAAACACACAATATTCGCGCTGTTTTGCCGTGTGAGCGTGGGTGTGAGCGTGGGTGTGAGCTGTTATGAACGTTATTTAAATATGGTGGTCCAAAGTTGGTGACCAAAATTTCAACCACCACGAATTGCTAATTTGACCGTTACACGCTTACCTCAAATTGTCATTTAATGTTTATGATTGTGCATAATTCCCAGTTTCCAGGTCGATAGATTATTCTATAATTTCCTTAAAATGTAAATAGAAACGGAAATATTGTTAAACCATGGACATGACAGTGTTATATTTATTGCTACTCAGAGTCAAGGTTAGGTAACATGATGGGATGGGATGGCCCACAGGATGTGATCGCAAGTGTGGATGATTCAAAAATTACCCGATGACTGATACAAGTAAAATATGGTCCACAAATGTATTATATGATCCCTGACAGTGACATTCTGACCCTTCGAAATGGGCGATCCTGTATACCAATCATTCTGACACATAAATGACAGTCAGGGATCATATAATACGTATAAGATATGCATTTGTTGATCATATTTAACTTGTATCAGACATCTGGTAATTTTTAAATCATCTATACATCCGATCCTAACCTATGCTTTTTAGGGTTCCGTACCCAAAGGGTAAAAACGGGACCCTGTTACTAAGACTCCGCTGTCTGTCTGTCCGCCTCTCACCAGGCCGAACCGTGATAGTCAGACAGTTGAAATTTTCAGAGATAATGTATTTCTGTTGCCGCTATAACAAAAAATACTAAAAAACAAAACAAAATAAATATTTAAGGGGGCTCCCATACAACAATTCTTTCAATACCACATACAAACTTATGAATGCACCTGGTTACGTACAGGAGTGTGAATGTAGCCGCACCAATAACTTTGTGTAGAACATTTTGCTATGTAAAATCCTAACTATTCACTCCACATCATCCCTACCATTACACTTGGCTGCTTTTTTATCGATACTTCACATCATCATATTCATTCGAATCCGGTTCTTCCCCTATTTTAGGAAGTAACACAATCTTGCTCTTTTATTCGTTAAAACAGTGGCCTTATCAACAAGTACTCCCATGACTTCTACAATTTCTATAAGAATCCCTTTAAAACTAACATATCGACCAATGAGAACACAAATATTTAGATGGAGCTGTTTTTTGATTGGTTTTTCGACAGAAATTCTCAGATGTTGGAATAACATATTTAGCCTACAGGTTGATTTCTGTAACGAATTGAGAATCGACTCCGGAGGGGGAGCTTTGCTTAAAATCTAAATTAAAAAATAAACAGCTTCCAAACAGGCGTTCTTATAACCTTTCCCAATCGTAAATCAACTAGGATGGCGATGTAAAAAAAATCTTAGGTGCCAAAAGAAAACCATTTCGAGATAATTGTGTTCCTAACTAAATTCCGTTATTTCCATCAAATAATATTATAGGATTATTGAAATATCCGTAAAAAACATAATTTACTTCATTTGTCCTCTACGGCGTAGTTTCTTCAAATTCCCTTTGCCGTTAAGTTGGCTGTTCTGTAAAACTGTCAAGTATCAACAGTTTTCCTGTCAGTCAATATGCAGATGTCAGTCGGAGAACATAAACGAATACATAGTTTTTCAATCGGAAACAACCAGCATCGAGCGTTATACAGCGTCCCAAAACTGTGAGTAAGTGACGTTACGAGGGGTGTTATTTTAAAATTATTAAAAAAATAACATCAATTACCCGAAATATTCAAATAATTTTCTTAAAATAGCCTTTAATTTCACAAAATAAAATAAATAGTAGAACGTATTTTTTTTAGCAGGACCCAGTGGTGTTGGCGGCCTGATGCCTTATTACAATAGATTGGCGATTAATAGCCATAGATCTCTACAACTAGACTAGTACATATCGATGATAGACAGCTTCAATGTCAAATCGATTATGTATTTGTTATTGTGAGCGACGCAAAACTATCAATCAGCATGACCTGTGAGTTAAGAAAGACTTCAATCGATTTAAATCTGCTTATTGAATCGCGACATTTGTACGCCTAGCAATATGTATTTTTTCTGACTCCTGTAAGTAGGTATTATGAGTCTAAATCAAGCGAATAATGCTGCTAATCTTTAATGTCGGTGTCGATGCGAGTAAAATTGGTAACTCATGTATTGCTTGACCTAAAAATACAGCAGGGTTTCTCGCACAACCCATGATTTATTCGAATAATTTACATATGTACAAGACGGTACAGGAAATAAGTAAGTATATCTATACTGTTGTATGATCAAGTACCCACTCACACACATGCATTTGGAAGAGGAAAACAAGTATCTACCTACTATGCTTATTCTTATACTACCTAATCAGCTTATCTATGCAAGATCATCTTTTCGATCATACATATTCGAGCAATTGAGTCCAAAACGAGTGGAGAAGCAGTTTTAGCTGATTATCATGGGTATTGGATGGTAAAAGTGACTGTCAAACTTCCTTTAACTGGATTGTTATCCACTTAACTAACCTATGAAAAGTCGTAACGTTTCATTCTTACTTGCGGTTACAATAAAATCCGGCCAAATGCGTGTCGGACTTCCACATTTAGGGTTCCGTAACAAACGTAGAATATAAGCATAGAAATTGGGACTTTTTAAAGAAAAAATCTAATTTATCAATGTATTGATGTTTGTTAGTTAAATATAAGGAATAATAAAAATTAGGACCACATTTTAAGGTCATGTCATGTCCTTTCCATGTCCATAATACCATGACCATGACAAGGTAAGGTCAATGGGTAGTTAAAAATTTCTTCGGTACAAAATTTTGTTTAAAAAAAATGCTGACTTTTGTGGCTTCCCATTCTCTTGTTTTCCAATATTTTTAAAAACAATTAATTGGTTGTCTGTAAAGTCGGTTTACGGTCGATTATTTTACGTGATAACGTCATAAGAAATGCTTAGACCGATCGTGCCTCTCTATCGCTTGTTCCGCGCTCTCGCTTGCACACTCGGCTCAGGCGGAACGTGACAATGAGTCATGCTTTTTCATGATCCCGTTTCCGCTTCAGCATCATTCATTATAGATAGTACCATCAGAAACCGCTTCACGTCCGTGAACTAGTAGGAAAGGAGTGAACGAGGGAGACTCGTTTATAGAGGTATTTTGTGCGAACTGGATCCTTGAAATGTTAATATCCCATGTACGATGATCTGATGCGACGAAAGAAGTGATCGCCGTCACCACAGTTTTATTATAACGTTCTACGGTGTGTCTTGGGGACAACAAACTGGGGAGTAGGGTAATTGAGGAATGTTGTAGTTGGCAAATAACTTCTGAACGTAACCGCCAGTAAAATAAGATGAATTGTCCGGAATGCCGTGGACCATAAATACATGGTTTTCCAATCTCTGAGAAATGACATTTTTGGTTGCGCGGCGCTTCGGAGTCAGCATACAGTACTTGGTAAAGCAACAAAAGACCACCAACAGGTACCTACGTATTTAACTGTCTTGAAGTTGGTAAGGGTATCGACAAAGTCAAAGCAATTATCGACTTCCCTATACCGACATCCCGAAAAGATGTGAAACGTTTTCTTGGCACCGCATCTTATTACCGTCGTTTTATTAAGAACTTCAGCAACATAGCAGGGCCTCTCAACCAATTTACTTCAACTCGGAAAGGCGCTCCACCTTTTCGTTGGTCACCAGAACCTGACAGAACTTTCAGTGAACTGAAGGTAGCGATGACAACTGCATATGACCATTTTTATTTCAACCGAATTTGTTGAATATGTTTAACAAAGGACCGCGTAATTGAACGCTCTTTTCCCCTCTATTTTTAGGGTTCCGTACCCGAAGGGTTCCAAACGGGACCCTATTACTAAGACTCCGCTGTCTCTCTCTCTCTCTCTCTCTCTGTCTATCTCACGAACCGTGATAGTTAGACAGTTGAAATTTTCACAGATGATGTATTTATGTTGCCGCTAGAACAACAAATACTAAAAAACAGGATAAAAGAAATATTTAAGGGGGCTCCCATACAACAATTCTTTCAATACCACATACAAACTTATGGATGCACCTGGTTACGTACATGGAGTGTGAAAGTAACCGCACCAATAACTTTGTAAACAATATTTTGCTGTGTAAAATCCAAACTATTCACTCCACACCATCGCTTCCATTGAACGGTGGTACGGAACCCTTCGTGCGCGATTTAGACTCGCACTTGACCGGTTTTTTAAATTAGTTAGATTGATTGATGAAAATACATCATATTTTTATCACAACTGTTTTTATCAAGCATTTGAGATCTAGCTTGCCTTTGCAGGCTGGTGTCATTTGATTGGTTCTCTAAATGTGTATTATGTGAATAACTGTATTATCTCCATCACTGGCCATGAGGCACATGTGCCTCATCGGACTGTGAACCTGTTAAGTTTGTGTCACTGTAAGTAGTTAGGTTTCTGTGTGCAGTTATACAGCTGTTCTCACCAAAACCTTTTATAGTTTGTACGGTTCTTATCACTAGCGATTTGAATCGCTACGGAGTAGTTTGACTGGAACGCGTAGCTTTTAACTTATCAATATTGTGACGTCACGCTGCTCACGACACTGAGAAACACACGCCCAACGTACTGATAATGGTGAACTTATCGGTTGATTGTACCTATAAATCGTAGACATGCAGACCGTCGCATTATGCAAATGATATAGGATAATTAATCAATAGCTGTTATGGCGTTATTCATGTAACTCATAATTCCTCTTAACAATGTTGGCCGAATGCTGCAATGTATCTGGTACACAAATAAAGGGCAATAAAAATGTCATGCCGTCGCTGTCGTTGGCCTCACGACGGCCACAGAAAGACTCGTTCATCTGAGATGACGATCGAACGCTTCAGCACTACTGAGTGTCAGTCAAAGTCAGTCAAACCAAAGAGGTTGAATGAGGTTGAATTGAATGAATGTTTGGGGTAAAAAAGCCTTAAAAATTGTGGGGCGATTTGAATGTTCCTTACCCGAAGGGTCCAAACGGAGCCCTATTGCTGTCACTCACTTGACCGTCCGTCCGTCCGTCGTCTGTATTCCTTTTGATTTTCTAACTTCCTACATTATCAAATTTAATCATTCTTTATGGCATGTATTTAAACGCTAAACAAATAATCCCCAATTTTTTGATCAAAATATCTCAAAACAGCAACATAAATAATGACTGCCCCTCAGAATTTACCCACAAAACAAATTAAATTTTGCTAACTGTTTAACTACATATCTAAAACCGTTATACTATGTAATTATCTGATATCTGAATGTAAACCTAAAAATTATTTTATTAACTACAAAAACTTAAACCAAACTTTACTTGAACCACACTTGAACCAAGCACATATTATTAGTTATTAGTAGGGCCCATAAATTTTATTATTGAAAACACCATTTAATCAATCATTATTATCTAATAAATCAATCAAAAAAATCACCATATTCCAAACATAACAACAAAGAACCATAAATCTGATTTTGAAACATAACTTTTTGCAATTGCAATATAAAAAAACAAAATTAAATCGGGTAGTATTTCATCGCACATCAAATATGTCCTATATGCACAGCAAAAATGTTCAACAAAACACTTATGTTTCTTATACACATGTTCAATCATTTTATGTTTCTTTTGGTCTTACTTGTTCAACCTAACGCGAAAGGAACCTTTTCATTGAAACAGATAAGAATAAGCTATAATCGTAAGCTTTTTAGCTACGAGAATTATAAAATTGTTAAATATAATTTGGTAAAGTAAACATTAGTGTGTTGCAGCAAATGACACGCATTTAAAAAATTCCGTTATTTGGATGGAGAATTTTGAGTGCAAGTCAGTATTTTAGTTTGACTAAGAATATTTTTGTATTGAAAACGGAATTTGTGGTAGAAAAGCCAGATATTTGTTGTGAACTGTGTAACAAAGATTAGCTTGTTTTGATAGGATTTATGGATTTTTTGGTCGAGCTTGTTATGTTAATCTAAAGGTTTATTTGTAGAGTAGTTGGTTTTTTGGTATACGGTAGGTTAAGCAGTGAAGATAATTCTTTTGCATACTTTTATTTTGAGCTACATTTAAATATTTCCCATTCTTTATGTTCGGCAAAAGCGTTTTTGAGGATTTCATACAAAATTTTGGCGTAAACAATGCTACAATAAACATTATTTTTGTCTTAAAGGAGCCGGATAAATGTTAAACGTTGACCTTCCTTATTCACTGCACCACCAACACCAAGCACTGATTTATATATTCGTTTACTGCTCTTTCTTTTATAAAGACTTAATAAATAATGAATTAGATAGATGCATGCCAAAAATGTGCTTGTCTCATTGTTGATTTTATGCCAGCTCTCATTATTGGAGCTTTAACATTATATTTGTCTTTTTCCCCTACTTTTCATTTAGCATCAACGACCAAGGAGTTTCTTTAGTGATGATGAGTTTCTCTATTAGTCTAACTTGGCAATAGCATATCGAGCCTTTCTCTCAAACCAAAATGAAATCAAGGTTTGAGTTATTTTGTTTGTTTTTTAATTAACTCCTTTGATGATAAGATATTATCTTTTATCTTATCATCGCTTTTGTATGGAAAGTCAGTAAGTAATTTTCCACCACCGCCAATGAAAGGCAGCTATGTCCGCCTTTGCTCCCGCTTGGTGGCGCTGGCGTAGTTGGAGGCAAAGAGTTTCATTCTTCTGAGGTAAGGTTCAAAAACACGCCACGTCATCTTTCAAATACACTTGATATTGGCAAAATTAACCTCTAATATGGTTAGCACGCCATATATTGTACGAAGAAGTAAATAGAATTTGACAACTTTGACAGATAGATAGCTTCCAACTACACCAGCGACATCTGACAATGAGCCTTTGAGATTATTTGGCACAACAAGTGTGGAATTAGCCATGTAAAAATATTCAAGGTATTTATTAGTCTGATAATAAAATTAAGTGTACAAAAGTGCTATGTGAGTTGACTCATTACAATTTATTCGTTTCAACGTAGTGTCGTCATATGTATAATATAATACATAGGTATGGCGGAGGGGGACGGCAAGTGCAGCAGCTGCTGCTCTACTCTGAGCTCTACTCTACTGCTGTCATACTCTACATACTGAAAGGGTGGTGCTTGGGGAACTGGTCCAGTCGGGTTTCTCATAAGATATGTTCATTACAGCTTTTGTTTGTTCTTATTTATTTATATAGTAAAATTGTTATTTTGGGACATCTTATTGGCACTTATAGATACAATGTTAAAATGTCATTAGATTAGATTATTTTTATATTCTACATTGTCGCATAAAAAAAATGAAGACAATTTAAAAAAATTACAGCCCTATAGAGTTTCTTGGTGCTATCTTCTCTGACGGGCGTATTTCCGAAGCACTGGTATAGTTAGTGGAGTTTCCTTTTCCTGTGCGAGATTCAGCATTGAATCACCATTTTAAAGGGAAATTTCCTTTTTCAAACTCAAAACATAATCAGTTACTTATTAGTTTAGTTGATCGTATGTTTTTATTTTTTATTTTTCTGGATATGTAAGTGCCTGAGTTGTAAAAGCGCATTATTTTTGCCTACTTAAAAAAAATTGGAGTTTTAAGGGCACCAAACTGTGAAAACGAGATAATTGGGTTCTTAACACAATTATTTTTACCATTTTACCCATCAAGAAATATACAATGTTACTGAAATATCCGTTAAAACATACAGCGTAGTTTGTTCAAATTCCCATTGTCTTTCTTATAAAACTGTCAAGTGTCAACAGTTTTCCCGTCAGTCGGCATTTCAGATGTCAGTTGGAAGGTACAGTTGCACCATCTTTTGTGATCGTCTGATAGCGTCGCTAGTTCATAATTTGGTATTGCCTTTTAAGAAATTCACGAAGAAAAAAGGGAACTAAAAGTCAAGGGTCAGTCTTTAAATAATATCATAAGAATATAATATAATAATAAGATACTAAAATCAACCATACAAGTCTAACTAACATTGTAAATATTCAATAAGGCTTAATTATAATTACAATAGTAAAATATAATTAATTACCTACAATATTAAAATATAGCTATGAATCTAAATAAATAAAACAAAAAGTGCCGTAATAAAAACTAATCAATCAAGCCAAACCTTTATTTATTAATATGAGACTGTAGTATATACCCTTGGCTTTGTTCTTACTATTTACTTTTTTGATCTAAATTAAAGCTTATTGAAAAACACTTTTATTAATAAGTTCCCATGGCCACCTTCCGGCTCCTTCATCAAATCAGCTCCATGTTATGAAAATATTGTATTGTCATCTCATCCGATTAACAAATTGTCCGACGACCCGATCTAGGCCGCACACGAACACCAGTTCCATGCTGGCGCCAGCCTCATTAAACTAGAGTGTTTCCCTCTCCTACGCAATATTGTTCTAGGAATTACTGGATGGATTAGATCGTTCTGTACAATGCGCCACAACATAATAAAATAACGAAAAGTAAAAATCTAAATAATTAGAAATCTCTGTATTTTGTTCTAAATTCGAATACTTACGAAATACTGCTTTACATTGCATCACTATTGCTAAATATTCGAGGTACTAGATAAAACATGTTCTTAAGATTTTTTATATATCCTCTGTTAGACTTCGAGTAATTGTGTGTGTTTTTTAAACCATTTTTTAAACGCACACTAACATGATCGTCATAAACTCGTTAGCATCAGGTGACTCCTGCGACCTCGACAGCGTCGAACAAAAAGTTATGTCTATTTGTGCATAAATTACCCCGGGCAGACGTCTGAAAATATTAGACAAACATTCCGAGTGCTTGCAGATCCAATACCTGCTTATTTTATTGGCAGTATCAGCTGTAGACATGTAGGTAGATGTAGAGTTGAGCACGTTGCATAATCGCCTTGGCGATGTGTTGTGTGCGCTGACGCTCACGTTTCGCCACACCCTGCCAGGCCTCCTCTATCGACCAATCAGAGGGCTCCACCGCGAATAGTAATCATAACTTTCGATTACTCAGTGGACTTTATTCAGCCTTGGTATGGGATACACTAGGTAATAATCAGCAGTAAACAAAACAATGATGTCAGCGAAACAAGCAATTTAGCACCAAAAATGTTGCATCATGATTAACGTTGATATCAAGTGAAAATTCAAAGTCATTCAAATCACTTTGCGGAATCATCGCGAAACTACAGCCACAGTTTCGCGATGCACAACACATCAAAGAACGCAGAGACTTAGTGTGACCTCGTTACTCCGCTCCTCGTTCTGCCCACTGCTCCCTGTTTTGTCGGTTTTTTGGCGCGAGTCAAAGGACCGGCAATATCGGCCAATAGCCACATCGGGCTTCGCGATAAATGGCGAGGGTAGAGCAGTGTGTGGCCAGACTACCTAGCGGAAAAGCGAGAAGCAGGGAGCACAGTGTGGCAGGACCACCTACTTTAAGCCGGGTCATCTTGAATCGGGTATCGAACTGAGCATTCAAAATATGCGTCTCTGAAATTCTTTACTTGGCCCTAACTATGCAGAGTATGCGTAAACTCAATATCTATACTATACCAACGGTTCAACCTACCCCATGACTCTGGCCATCAGACAAATTCAAACACATGGGGATAAACGAAGATCATGACCGATCATTATCCCAAACAACTTGTGCTCTTTCCTGAGGGGAACTTATTCGTTTGAGGAAAAACCAAAGATCGGAAAAGTTTCTCAAACAGGCCGATGTAATTACCGAAAAAAGAGCATATCTTATATTATAATAAAAATTACTTATTGAAGGTAAAAAATACTTATCAGGACTGGATACATCAAGACGGTTCAATACTTTTCAGAACATAGTAACGTAATAAGTGGACGCTGTGTCCAGCTTATGTTGATAAGAGAAGTCAAAGTATCAATAATGCCGCTGTTGGAATATGCAACTGTTTATGAAACAAGACCCCGAACCGAACATTCGAGTAGCTTTGCTTACACACCTGCCAGTCTGCTACTGTATTGAATTGTATGAGTGACCGGTCACTGGATTCTGGAACTTTCCATCGACCACGGGACGCAACCTGATACCTAAATTCAATGTCCTCACATACTGACTGGTAAACATTCAGAGAACGTATGTACGAACGATATTATGACAAAGGCTACGTCACGTAAGTCGCATGCACCCAGATAGATGGGCGTAAATCGCCACTAGCTGGGTGCCACAGGACGGATACCGGCGTAGAGGCAGGCCTAAACGGAGATGGCGGGACGACCTCGACAAGTTTCTGCCCGGGTGGCCGGAGGTGGCACAGACCAGGGAAGTGTGGACGAAAGAGGGGGAGGCCTTTGCCCAGCAGTGGGACACCTTAATGACTAAATAAAAAAATTAAATAAAATGTGACATTCCATACTCCTTACAGATTTAACTTTTTACACGTATCTTGGGAGAGGATGTTTATAAACTGACGACATAAATGTTTATTGCTCATTACCAAATTCTCAACGTCGTCATTATCACATCACTAAGGATCAGTATGTGCTTTAAAACAGCGTAACGATAATTTGTGACAATAACTCAGCAGCCGAGCTGAAACGATGTTGCAGATTTTAATCTTGGCCTTAATTGAAATGGTTTGTTACAGATTTAACTGGCCAGCGCTTGTTATAATTGGTTTAACAGACTGTTATTTCTTTTCGACGTTAGAATTTTATCTTCGTACCTACCACAATGTAAAAAAATACTTCAATTGGACCCATTCAACTTGCCGTCATGGTGAGATCCAATTAGCAATTGTTGTTTATAAGTTTTTACACAATTTCATTCGTTCCTAACTGGAAAATCTTGGCAGTCTGTCTGTACCAAAAATATAACATACCATAGCATCATGCCTTTCCCTTACACGGTGGCAGAGGCAAATTTTAATACTCCATTTTACCTTGAGTTGGAAATTAAAAATTACAGCGACAACCAAAAAAATGGGGTTAATTTACAATCGATTTACTCCAGTATAAAGTCATCTACAGATTTAATTTCGGAGTAAACTTTTATTGTGTATTTTATTAAGATTCTCACTGAAGGAAAACGCGATTGGATGAATTTTCTCGATAGGATTTAATTACAAAAAGACAACTTATTAGTTTTATTATTCCTGTAATTCTGAAATCCTAACTAATTCCATTACGGAATTGCATTCAAAGTGTGGATATTAGGAATTCTTCTCCTTGAAAATCTTCTTGACAAAATAGCGTAGTTTATAATTAAATAATTTTTATGTGGTTTGAAGTTACGTTATTTTAGTTTGAGTCTAGCGCATTGTTTGCGCTCTCTTTACTTTCTTATGTGAAGTCACTTGCCTTTACATAAGTATTCCTTTTTATACATATTTTTTGTATCACCTTAATATTTAACATTTTCATATAGGCACATTGCTTCTGGCCCCACAATAGGATACCCTGTGCCGTGGGAATCGGAAACAGCGTCGTCACAAACATGTAAACATCCAAGACCTGGGGTGGTGGTAATATTGTTGTTAATGGCGTTCATATTTATGGTCTATCAATAAAAACATTGATATAAGTGTAGTTAGATAAAACCCATAGCTAATGTTTTAATATTTCTCTACATTTAGGTTTTATGTCATGGTTCTGTCACATGTCGACAGATGGCACTTCACTCAGATTAACGAAACTCTTTGGCACTTCGTGGTATGTCGGTAAAAGCGAGCGCCATGCGGAGGTAAAAGCGTGCATGGCTTGCTGTCAATAGCGGCAGATGGCGGACTCCGCCAGGGGGGTCCAAAACCAAATTTATCTTAAATTTTTTTTTTTATATAATTAATTTTAATTCCTCGCAATAATTAAAAAACTATGTAATGTCGCGGTCAAACTCACTCGTCTAACATGGCTAACATTCCAGCCTCTTCAACAATGTATTATGTTTTGACACTGGTGTGGCGATAGTTATATCAATAACTTTACAATACATTACAGCGTTATACCTATTGGATACAATTGTTTCCACAACAGCTAATATTGACTTGTGCAATTATACAAGTGCTCAATGGCTTCCATCAAAGAGGCGAAAGTCACGTCACGACATGGTTTCACGACATCGTTAAATTCAAATGCTATAAAATATTTATTGTCTTCGTACCTTTTTATTATTATCGTGGATTTCATGCAGCTACGTATATATCGCTATTACTACTAACTCATGTGTTTATTGCAAATTGAAATATTATATGTTAACTCCATGTTTATATTTGATTTGTTTTACTTTTTATTAAGATAGATATCACGAACGGTTAATAAGTTAGGAATAAAATTATTTCTACACGTGTTGGCCGGCGTGGAATACTCGGGATATAGTGACTCTGGAGTATTCCACCATTCGCAATCGCCATTTGGTTAAATTAGGCACTTAATTAATAGCCCGGGCCGTTCTGGCCAGTGATTAAGAAAAGGCGTAGCCTTATGATTAAAATAAATCACCGACGGAATCGTTTAACAACCAGCCCTACTGAAAGTCAGCTTTTTAATTTAGAGGAACGGAGAATCGTTTAAATTCGTTGTTTTTCAAGATGGCGTCAACGCGACAGCTGATTGATTTCAGAGTCAACTTAGCCGAAATACGAATTGATAGCGTTTTGGTCACTTTCTGTCCGTCCGAATACTAAAGTTGGGCAGTGTGTGTGTTATTATAACATTACGAGCCACCTGGAGCCTAGCGTAGCGGGACGAGGCGATCCCATGGTGCAAGGCTAATCCGTCTTGTAGTAATCATTTGCCCAGGCACGTTTAGGCAAATGATATTTGTGCTTGTATTTAAATATTTAAAATGTACCAAACTCAGGTACAATGGTACAATACAATATTCTGACTTACCTACCATTAACATTATCTTAAGTTTACATTATTCAACACCGCCATCACGTCACTAACGAAAAACACAGAGATCCCATGAAGATAGGTATCAAAGTGTCATTTGTTGAATAATAAATAACTCGAACAATGGCTCTTGTTAATATTCAACAACGGGTCCGCTCGAGATTTATAAAGAATTGTCACGTTGAGTTCAGAATTCATCGGAAATTTCCGCTCTCTGATCGGCGGCAATTACATCTATTAAGATTGAGAGCATGGCTCTGTGGCGGCATCAGCTCGCCACTTGAACACCGGAATCGGCACGTAGTCTGCACAGCAAAAGCACAATCACTGCTTAGTCAAAATAGTTAGGTAGAGTAGATCTACTTATATATTTCAAAAACCGGTCCAATGCGTGTCGGACTTCGCACATTTAGGGCTCCGTACCAAATGTAAAGCCTAAAAATGAAGGAAATCCAAAGAAAAAATGTTATTGGTAAAATACATTGGTATTTTTAGTAAAATATACGTAATCATTAAACATCATCACCAAATTTCATGGTCATATTGTAAAATTTGTTCGGTACAAAAATGTATAAGAAAAGCTGACTTTGGCGGCGTCTCATTCCTTTGTTTTCCAATGTATTTTAAAAATAAAAAACACAGTGTTTATCTCCTCAACTAGCTCTAAATAATAATAGCCCACTCGTTGGGGTAGGTCAATATTTTTTGTCGCTGGCCTCTTTAGCTTTAGCCTCCCTTAAAAACCATTAAAAATATTTTTTTGACAATTTGTATGGGTTTGTTTCAACAAAATGTTTATACTGTGAAAATTTTAAGACCTTAGCTTTAACCGTTTATCTGTAAAACCTATGTGACAGACGACAGACGGACGGACAGACAGACAGCAATATGGCATCGTTTGGACCGGTCGGATACGGAACCCTAAAAACAATTTTAGGGTCACATTTTTTAGGGCAAATTATCAAGTTTCATCAGCATAGCAGACAAAAAATAACAAAAAGGTAGGAATGTAAATGGCCAATTTTCTGACAGCTCATAAAAAATAAAATATAGTACTTCGCACAGAGTATTTAAGCAAAGAGTTTCGTTTATCTGAGGTTGTAAGTACCGACCAAAGAACACCGGCGATTTTTATCTCATTTAATCAAAGCGTCTATGTATACCACCCATATATAAAGAAAAACGGTCAAGTGCGAGTCTAAATCGCGCACGAAGGGTTCCGTACCACCGTTCAATGGAAGCGATGGTGTGGAGTGAATAGTTTGGATTTTACACAGCAAAATATTATTTACAAAGTTATTGGTGCGGTTACTTTCACACTCCATGTACGTAACCAGGTGCATCCATAAGTTTGTATGTGGTATTGTTGTATGGGAGCCCCCTTAAATATTTATTTTATCCTGTTTTTTAGTATTTGTTGTTATAGCGGCAACAGAAATACATAATCTGTGAAAATTTCAACTCTCTAGCTAGCTAGGTTCTTGAGATACAGCCTGGTGACAGACGGACGGACGGACGGACGGACGGACAGCGAAGTCTTAGTAATAGGGTCCCTTTTGGAACCCTTCGGGTACGGAACCCTAAAAAGAATACATTTCTCGTGTAGTAAGGAAGACATTACAGGCCAGATAAAATAAAATGTATAAATTGGAAATTAAATGACTTTTGTCATTAATTTCCTGTTTTCATTTTGACGACCCGAATGGCCGAGTCGGTAGTGACGCTGCCTACGAAACCAAGGGTCCCGGGTTCGAGTCCCGGTGGGGGCAAATGTTTGTTTGATGAGAACGAATGTTTGTACCCTAGTCATGGTTGTTTATCTATCTAAGTATAATATTTCTCTATATAAGTATATATATCGTTGTCTAGTACCCAAGATACAGGGAATCCTAGTTTGGGGCTAGATCAATGTGTGTAAAAGGTGTCCAAGGTATTATTGTCCAAGGTATTATTTAAATCATCACGATACAAGTATTCGGGTATAGAGGTCCAGTCCAGTCAGCTAACAGGGTCCTAGCCCTTCAACTGTATAAAATTCCACCTACTTGTTGCCCGGTTGTATCTTCTTTGGCCAAAGCTGTATGATTAATCATATTAAGTTAAGGTAAAGGTTAAGATAACCATAGCTTCAACTATAGTTATCTTAACCTGAACTCGCATTACCTTATAAAAGTAAACAAAACAATGTCATTGTCCAGTACAAAAAATATATTATGAACGTCACAGTCAAAGGTTTTGTTTTTCTCATAACTTGCAAATCACTATACACTATACCCTGTATTTACCATGTTTTCATTCTCTCATCTTCATTGTTTAATCATAAAGGTGTATTGGAAAATACCGCCAGTAGAATAAAAAGGGGATTGCTGTTAAGTTAGTAATAAGTATTGTTTACGAGGATTCGTCAGAAAATAACTTAGGCCCGTAACAATAAACCGTTCTCGGCTTTGAGATTTGTCTCAGCTAAGTCACAATGATGGTCCCGCCAGTCGAGTATCAAATCTGTAATTTTCACATAAGTATTTGAGATAACTCAGAGATGAGAGCGGTTATTAATAAGGGCCTTAGCCCATTTTTTAAGTGGACACTAGATATGGCGTAGCATGAATTTGACAGGTCAGACTAGACCGCTAAACCTGTATGGTTAAACTATGCCTAACTTATGGCCATACCGAGAGTCGTTTAATGATTCATTAATGATTACTAAGTGAACGATTTTGTATGTGAATTAAAATTTGGAATCTGGTTAATCGTTCATCAAATGACTATATACCGACTTATGACATAGCTAATCAAATCTTGACTCTGTTACCTTTACAATAAGAATCATCAATTACAAAACGAACTTGTTTAGTTACCTAGCTGTTTAACTTGATCAGCTGTTGGTGTGATTGTTAGGATTATTTTTTTAACTTAATAAAATTTAAAAATTGTGGGTCTCTAGACCCATACCATAAGTTGTTATACCCATACCATGTTGTAAGTTTATTTAAAAATAAACGATTTTATTATTATTATTTACTATACTCTTATTAAATAAAAAGGGAAAGGCAGCCAGCACATAGGAACCACATTTTAATTACCTAATCATTTGACCTCTACACTTTGAATGAGACGAAAAACTACAATATGATGATATTAGGCGCTTTACCCTATACCTACACCGGCTGTGTGTTAGCGGCGCGGCGGCTGATAGGGAGACCTCTGCGGCGACGGCCGTTACTTACTCGATGACAGTTTACACCATGCGGTGGCTTGCGAACTGAAACGGGAGAAGTGATCATGCAAATGCCCCTTATGTGTGGTTCTACGAATATTCGTATCTCTTTGGTTATACACGACGACCTGTGTGGCGCTTCGGTTCTGACTCTGCCTACCATGCGAGAGGTCCTGTGTTGGATCCCCGCCGGGGATAAAGACAAAAAAACTTAGTTCTTTGATGGTTTTATGTGTGTTGTCGCTGTTTCTGGTTCCCACGACACAGGGTATCCTAGTGTGGGGCCAGAAGCAATGTATGTGACTGAATACAAATTTGGATGTGTTTATGTGTATACAAAATTTTTCACAGACCCATAAATGAATGCCATGACGAACTAACGTAATCTGTCACAGATTTCAAAACTACTTTATCGTGTAGAAATGGCCAGCCCATACAAACTCTACCGCCCCCTTTTCCTACCCCTCCCTCCCCTACCTCGCTCTTCTTCCCCCCCTCCCCCTCCCCTGTGGGAATGGGCCCCCGCCGCCCTCCCATTAGATATCTCCTCTTTACCTAACTGACATGCAACTACACAATTTTTAAGGTTTATACAACTCTAACAGCCCCGCTCTCCACCCTTTTCCAACTTTTGGGGGGGCAGGATTTTATAAATTCTTCCTGAGCTGATCGCCTGCATGGTTCAACTTCCTGTCTGCCAAATAAACAGATTCAGGTAAAGTAGTTTCTCATTTTCTTTCATTTCTCCAAATGTTCATGCAAAGTCCATCCCTCCCTTAGTGAGGCTTAATTTGAAAAAGCACTTGCTTGGTTGACGCCTTTCCTTTAAACTAAATACCTGCAAAATTTTAGCTTCATACACGCCGCTTCACAGATTATCAGCGTTGGATGGAATGCGCAGTAGTCATGCCCTGGACCACAGTCCTGGACGGTGGTAATGGAGTAGAATTGATTATGAAAGAAGTTGAAACCTGCGAAGAGGAGCCCATGGCCGAGGATAGTCCAGTAGTAGAGATTACCGCGCCATTGGGTGGTACTAACCCCGAAACGGAAAGCGTAAAGAACATGAAAAGACTGCAGACCGAGTCCTTGCTGAGGGATTCGTAGCAATCCCCGCCAGTTTCGCCCAGCTCTCTAATTCGTGAGGCGACCTATAAGTCAAGTAATTATTTTTTTCATACTAATTTCAATCCCCCATTTCCTCCCCTTAGGGAATGAATTTCGCCATATCCCTTAGTGCTACCCTACGCTATAAAGAGTGTATCTGAAAGGTATCATTCTGTATCTGAAAGGTATTTTAAAGTATTGTTAGGGACATCATTCTCAACAACTTTCTCTTTGAAACCGATATGATCAGAGAAACTTTATTTTTCACTTCTCCATACAAATAAGTTGACCGCTCTGATCAATTGGTGTCATAGTAAAAGTTGTTTAAAATGATGTTCCTTACAACCCTTTCAAATATTATTACTCTTTTCTGTCACAACCCCTAAGGAAGGAACCCCTGTGCAAAGTTACATTTCTCCAGGACCAGCGGTTTACGCTGTGCGTTGATATATCAGTAAATCAGTCAATAAGTCAGGACTGTGAATTTTATATAAATAGATAATCTGTTGTAAAATTCCATGTTGGGTATCTCTCTCATTGACCGTGTGCCTAACGTCGAAATTCGACGGAAAAGGTCGCAGATAGAGAAGAAGACAAACGGATAACGAGATTGAACTGGAGATGGGCGGGACACTTGGATAGAGGGGTTGACGGATGGTGGACCAAAGCAGTCACAGAGTGGTAGCCACGGGGAGCGGCAAGCCCAGGGAGCAGACCACCAGCCCGATGGTCCGACGATATCGGATATAGGTTGTCGGGATCTCACTGGGTGCGATCGGCACAGGACCGGGGAGATTGGCGCTTTAGAGGACTATGCCCAGCAGCGGGTCGATGTAGGCTGAGTATGATAGATAATCTGTCAGAAAACCCCCTTTTACAGCAAAAAATATACAAAACTTCAAATGTTTTTGTGTATCGGTCGCACGGTAATTAAATCTTCCAATTAGGAAAATTTCGACGATTACTACAGTGTTCACAAACTAAAAGGCCCGTTGGCCCAAACTAAATTCAACCTTATTACGACAGTGACACGGACGCTGTCACTGGGTCTTTTATTTTGTGAAGACTGTACGTACTCTTATCTAAATACTTAACTACTACGCTAGATCATGCTACCTTGCGCAAAAACACAACCAAATTATTTGTCTGTAGCCATGGTTGGTTTTCCAATTTTTGTGGTTTTCCAAGCGCGAAAAGAGAGGTCAACAAACTGAAACATCCTTCTTTATAAGTATGTAAACATGTAGTTCACTTGTTATTTTATTATAAGACCCGAATAAATGGCCTTAATAAGCTGGTTTTCTTATGTAAGTCGTAATAAGGAGCCCGGCCAAAAATCTTTGAAGAACACAACTATATTTATCATATCACCCAGCGTGCATCGTTGGCCCACGGTGTCATGCTGGGATGCAATCTGATAACCGGAGAAGTATTCAGTAACAAGAGAAAAC
The DNA here is from genome assembly GCA_949825045.1 of Argyresthia goedartella. Taxonomy (NCBI): domain Eukaryota; kingdom Metazoa; phylum Arthropoda; class Insecta; order Lepidoptera; family Argyresthiidae; genus Argyresthia; species Argyresthia goedartella. The sequence goes on from OX463810.1 coordinate 24,675,835, forward strand.
AGATAATGTATCAGTAAATCTTTGCAGTATGAATTAACCGTGACACTCTGGGTAACTTAAAGTTACGGTGTCGCAGGAAGATTGGTGACTAGTAAAATAGAATTACGCCCTTAAAACTGTGTTTTTGGATACATTCGTTTGAAGGAAGGGCGTGTGCCTTTCTCCTATATCCACAATGCCTGACATATGTAAATATCGATTCTAAGCTAATTGGGTAGCCCTACAAACAATGTTCTTCGCTCTAGGAAGTAGTACCTATGTCGTAGCCATATCATAGAATTGAACATTTCATGAAATGGCCAACCATTTAATGATCTGGCCGACCATTTCAAGAAATGGTCAGAAAGGGTTGAATTTGATGAAACATGTATTTTAAAAAGCATTTTAAATTCAGTACTACATAATGTTTTTTAACTAAAACGAAGACTATTCGTGCGCTTCGCTGCGCTCGCCAACTTTAGTCTTCACCTAAGCTACCGAAGTGTTTTTCGCTAAAAGATTTCTTCGTACCATGGTTGGCCATTTCATGATATTATCGTCACTTTTACGATATCGTTACATTACAACAACTACATAATTAGCTATCAGATTTCTTCATGCACGCGGATGTTATATTTATAAACCATGACAACATTCGTTCATAAACGCTTTGTTGTTTTTGTTAGTTTATGTCAGAAATAGTGTCGTTATCTACTCCATCTAGACTATTATCTGTGAAGTGTTTCGTTTACCAGAATCCATTTCAGTTCTGAAGCATCGACGCCGCCGAATTGGCGGCGGCAGGCGAGGCTGAGGTCAATGACGTCAATATTAATTAGAAAGTCGTGCCGTGCGTGCTTCTGGGCATGTGTGTGGTGCGATCGGATCACGCGCACGAGGGGGTGTGGCCGGCGCGCGGCGGCGGCGGCGGCGGCGCACGCGCATAGAGCGACGCGGATCGCTTGCCTGGCAGATTGCCTCAACGTGATGCCTTATTGCATCAGCAATCGCCGATACGGAGTTATTTCTGCGGAGAAAAACACGTACACAGACACACCTACCTTAATCTACATATTTCGATACTCGTATGACCTTTATAGGGAAGTGGAAAAATTACCCTACCTGACACTCTTTATTTTGTGTTCATGATAGGAACCAATGCCTACATGCTTATGCCCATAACAAAATAACGTTACGTTTATTACTATATGGGATTGCAAAGCGATCCCACTGTTAAGACTCATTTGCAAGACAGACAAGGAGCCAGCCCATTAACCCTTTATGTGACAGAGGTCTATATTTACCGTCATATTTTTAACCTTATGGCTTGGTATTAAAGTCTAAAATAAATGAAAAAATATGCATGCCTCAACCACATACGGGGTTAAATACCACACAGGAAACGTTATTGATTGGTTGGTGGAATAGGCGGAACTAAAGTGGGTGCGGTAAGTTATGAATAAAAGATTTTTTTGACTCATGCTGATCCTTATGCAATATATCGGTCATCACGTTAAGAAAGAAAAAAATACCTTCCAAAAAGCTTTGCTATAGATAGGATAGGAGCTAACTCAGGGTCAACTTTTTTTTCCCGACTGCACCAGAAATAAGGTAATGTTTTACGAGCGTATGTGTGTCTGTATGACAAATTCGGTACAGCGCACGCGCTACAGCCCAAACGATGCCAAACTACATTTAACACAGTATTTTAATAATCGTTGGATTCGTCTCAGTTGTGAGAGTGTCATAGAACATAAAGTTTTAGTCAAAAGTCTACAGGTTGTGTTTTAGATCAAAAAATGTAGTTTACGAAGTAATTGGTGCGGCTACTTTCATACTACATGTACGTAACCAGGTGCAAAGAAAATGCAGTCGGGATATTTGTTTTCATAATGATTCCACTGGTCACTTTTCCATTCAATTTAGGTTAGCAGCTCGACCCAATATCTGTGCGACGAGTGGCCAACTGTTTGTTTTACTTTAGATTAGACCAGACAAGAATATAGTATCTAATCTAATCTACCATATTCCTGTGCAGAATAATGTACACCACCGTGTCCGCCACTGCCGACCTCATCATGATATTACGTCGCTATTTAATACCGTTGTTTTCCTTAGTTTCACTAGTTTTCAGCCTGAATAGCGATATTGAAGTACCGCAGCAGATGTTGCTGGCGGGCTCTGATTGGTCGGCGCTACCAAGCCCCCGTCTCCGTGACGTCACAAAGTCACGAGGCTAACTAATAATGACTTGTGGTTGTATTGGACTGATACGGATATTGCAGAATAATGGAGGTGTGGCAGTACAACAAACTGGCCTGTTAGGGCCATTTTATCATAATAGTTGTAGGGCAACATTTAACTTTTTAATATTCATAATATCATAGGTGCATATGTATCCCGACTTTTATGTAGACGCAGTGTTAGCCTAGCTAGACCTTGTATCAACAGCTGTGCAAAGTTAGTATCTGCCATAACGAACAAAACAATAGTACGCCTACTTAGTTAGAATATAATACTTTTGTTTTTATAGATAGGTAAATAAATGCACCCACTGACAAAGTACATGGCCATGCGAAATATAAAATGTGAGTTGTAAAGTAGGCATAACAACTCACATTATAAATTTCTCATCGCGGCCCTTCCTGCTATAAATAATCAAAATGAACGTGTTAAAGTGAAGCCATTCTTATAAGCATTTGACATCTGTCAATAATAGTAGGGACAGAGCTTTGCGACAGTTTTCCTCTCCTTGTAACATAACATAACATAGCGTCACGCCTTTTCCCATACGGGGTGGCAGATGCACAAGTGTGCCCACTTTGAGCCAGTTATTCGATACTCCATTTTGCGTGACAGGGTATAGCCCATCGCCGCAGCTATGGAGTAATGAAGGTTTCCTCACGATGTTTTCCATCACCGTTAGAACGTCCGTATAATGTATAATCCTTTATTGTACAGAAAACACAATGGAAAATATAACACGAACTGTATGCAAAGGTGAGCTTATTTCTAAAAAGAAAATTCTTACAGCTAACCTAATAACATAATTCATAGGTACATGGTCGGGAATTGAACCTGCATCTCCTGTGTGAGAAGCAAGCGTGAAACCCATAAGACCACGGAGCGTCTCCTTGTTTCGCTTAGAAAAGGACGGGAGACCGACGCAATAGCTCTGTCCCGTTGACAGATGCCAAGTGCTACCTCTTGTCTCAACTTTAGTGAGTGTGACGACTTCTGTGGCGTTGCGGTTCGAGGCCCTGCCTCTCAAGCGAGAGGTCCCGGGTTCGAACCCCGGCTGGGGAGGAAGAAATAAATCCGCAGGGCATGGATTTTTAGTGTGTATCGTCGCTGTTTCTGGTTCCCACGACTGTGTCCTAGTGTTTGGTTTTGTAGAAGCTAACCCAACTGCCAAAGTGAGTCTATATAGATTGCTATCTTAGTGTTTTGTTTAGTTCGTAAAATACGTATTACTAATATTAGTAGTTTATGTGATTGCTGCATAATGCCTAATTATGTACAGTTACATACACTAGTTTATCTACACACATATCATAAGCTCTCTTTGATGTGTTCAGGAACCGCATATTTGACCGGCATTGTGGTTCTGCAATTGCTTAGCTAGTTCTTTAGTACCAACTTCACGCAGACGGGCGTCGGCGTTCGAAATTTGAATGTCAGTACCAAATTCACAGACAAACTAGGGACGGCACGCGGGTGGGCGTCGGCGTTCGAAATTTGAATGTCATTATATGTAGAAAAACTACACATAATGATCATTATGTGTAGTTTTCCAGATACGAAACGAGTTTTTACCAAGTAGTTTAACATAATGCTGATCGTAACGTGCGGTTTTTGAACGCAGTAAAGAGGGTTTATGATACGTGTGTAGATAAAAATCTTTACATTTTATTTACCGTGCGATAAATAATTAAATAAAGAAAGAAAACATATTAAATACTTATAACGTACATTGTATTTAATTCTATAATGTTACCGGTAATGTATGAAATCCGTCATTGTAAACAATGCCCAGGGAAGGTATAGAATGCCTTGTTCATCTTTTCTCATCCGTATTAGTTTGCTGGAAGAGATCTCTTATTAGAGATAAGCTCGCCTTCTTTTTTCAAGTATGTCTTGTATCCAATAAATAAATTAGGAAATTATGAATGCCTAAAATTGGTCCCGTGTGTCCCCGGGTACGGATCACTATAAGTAGGTAGGTAGATCGAGCACGAAGAGCTCAGTGGTCGAGTGGTTTCACGCTCTTCGACTCCCGTGCAGACCAGGTACCAATGAGATGTGTAATTTAACTTTAATTAATATAATAGGGACGTTCTAACGGTGATGGAAAACCACGTGAGGCCACCTTCAAACTTCTACTGTGAAGCTGCTGCGGTGGACTAGCACCACTCAAAACGGAGTATTGAATAACGGGCTAAAAGTGGGCACAATGTGCCTCTGCCAACCCGTATGGGAAAAGCGTGACGCTAACTAAAGGGTTATAAGTAGGTACATAGTTGTATAATTATTGAAAATTTACCTTTAGATTTTTACTGAGAATAATAATAATAAATGTACAATTATGATAGATTTAGGTTAATTTCAACCACTTCCCATTATGATAAGGTTAATAATGACGAGTTCCCATTTTGATCATTCCCCAGCTCGACAAATTTCCAATTAAATAACTTTACAATTCGACAACTACTTCATTAATCGATTATTTCCTATTTTGACCACTTCCCAATTCGACAACTTTTCAATAAGACAACTTCCCATTTCGACCACTTCCCAACTCGCTGACTTCCCAATTCGACAATATTTAACTTACATTTAACCTCGTTAACTCGCGGGGATCTTTTGGGAGACTTCAGCCAGAACGGTCGTGTCTGGGGAGCTCGATAGAACACTAGATTTTTTGCCCAAATGACCGGACATCAAGAACTTGAAGAAAAAATCAAACAAGTGCTCTCCATTCGCACACCCCTATTCCACAAGTCATATGTGTGTCCTCTGGTATGCCGGCTGAAAGACCTGAGCATTTTTAAAACCCTGGCCCCCATTCATTCATTCAGTCATACATTTAACCTCGTAACTCGTGGGCCCGGAATAGAATTATTAAGTCTAGAGGGAGAAGGTTGGCTAGGTAAGTGGGTAATCGCCCTGGACTCACAGCCGAAATGTTGTCGAATTGGGAAGTTATCTAATTGAAAAGTGGTCTAATTGGGAAGTGGTCAAAATGGGAACTTGTCATTAAGAATCTTTACATAATGGGAATTTGTCGATTCGAATGAATGAATGAATGAATGGTGCTTCTCCAGCCAGGGTTCTAAACCTGTTCCGGTCTTTCGGCCGGCATACCAGAGGGCACAAGTTTTGAGGGGGGGCGGAATGACCTGCTCTGTAGGAAGGGAAGGATAGTGAATTCAATCGACCGACTCTTCAGCCTGAAGCCAATATAGGATATGTGGAATGGGGAGGATGTAGGATTTGGAGAGCAGCTGTTGTTTTCTTCAAGTTCTTGTTTTCCTTCTATTTTCAGTTATTGTTAATAGTTGAGTTTCCTGAGTCGTGTTCGTTTGGGTTATCCGGTAAGTTCCCAGTTTCGCTTTTGCTGTCTGTTTCTGGGATACGGTATATTTGCCTCTAGGCCATCCTGACTTCGTCCCTGTTGTGTGATGATTCTGTCCAGTAACTGTGTTCTTCACCGTAGTATTTGAGGTCATGCTTAAGGAAATCTTTCCAGGTGTATATAAGTCGGCCGGCTTTCTTCTTCCTTGCTTCGTATTTGAATGGAGCGTGTAGTAAGTGCTGTTGTGGGCGTCGCAGAATATGTATAGTAACATATCCGGTGGTTTTTGATTAGTTTGGTTATCGTTTTGCCCTGTAGTCAGTCATGAATTTTGTGGTATCTTGGATAGCTTCTGGCGTTCTCAAACATGTCTCTGAGGATCAGGCGTTCATATACTGACTGTCAACTGTTTGCTTTAGTGAGGGTTGCCGCTTTTTGTCCGTATTTTATAAACAGTGCAATGACCATTTTGTAAATCAGGCGCACTATATTTCAGTATGTGGAGATTTTTTATGTACTCAGTGAAAGCTTCTGCGTTTGGTGCGTCGATCGCATGTTTGATGCGTGGATAATTTCTGTTAGCTTCCACGTATCTAGCTAAGTCGCTTCTGATGTGGGTATGGTTGAATGTCGCTCCAAACAGATGGTTGATTTGGTCTGCAATTGCATGGAACAGGCAGTTTCCATCTCTGGGCATTGGTAGAGTTTCCATTGAGAGATATTACTACAGGAGAAAGCCTCGTGGTCTTTTAGCTAATATGAATGTGTGTGTATGGGTTGTTTCTAAGAGGTGTACGGCCGGTATGATGAGAACCGCTGTTTGGCTTTTTACGATCTATTTTTATTCTAATGTTTCCCGGTATTTCCAAGATGGGCTGACACCATAGAATGGGTGCCAGATGTGTGAGGGAACGTTGTGAGCCTTTTGTGCTTCGAAGCTTTTTCAATTGTTCCTAAATAGCAGTCAATTGTTTTGTCTAGTTTCTGGGAGTTTGGTGAGATGGCCTTTTTATGGCCTGCACTTGTTTAGTTTTTGTTTATTGTCGGCTTTAGTATATTTGCAGTTTAGCTACATAAAAATAATTCTAGGATTGTTAAGTTTTGGGTTGGCTTATTCACTGAGTTTCAGGGTTTAGTGGATGGTTATTGTTAATGACTGTTTTGAATGGTCTTTCGAAGATGAGGAGAAAATAAATCTCGAGGAGAATTATCTCGAATTTATTTTCAGGCAAAGCAATATAAGTATATGTAGCTATAATAATGTTTTATTAGTTGATTTTGATATTGCGTAGGTAGGGAATTGTTATATCCTGCCTATGACGCACCTATAAATGTGATTATGCCTTAGTCAATAGGGGCGACCGCGGCCGCGGTAAGTGGTGGTTTATTATTGTCAGGCGGCGAGTGGTGCTGAGAGAAATAAAGTTAGAGGTAGGTAATCACTATCAATGATGTCCTAATCGGAATGATCTCACCAGGTTGGTGTGTTTAGCGGCGGTGGTGGTGGAGGCAGTAGCGTTGAGGGTGTGCTGCGTAGGCGTCGCTCGCTGCCGGCCTGTCGCTGCGTGGCTCAGACGTGCACCTGGCCTAGAATAAATTCTAGGGCTTGCACAGATGGGATGCCTAAGAGTATCGCGCAGTTCTCTGGGCATTCATTACACTTGACCGCACTAGTATCATCACAATCACTGAAATGCGTGGTATTGCACAGATGGGGTGCCTAGATGGATCGCGCACATTCCCCAGGTAACCCTTACAGTAACACGCGGTATAAGCCAGCCTATAAGCCAGGCTCGTTTTCGGGCCTCCGGAGGCAGAACAAAAGGCGCGCGCCGGGGATGAAAACTATTGTTTGTTTAAATGCGTTTGGGAGATCTCGGGGGGACACGTCCGTTCGGTCCGGCAACATAAACGCCACTCCACATAAAGGGAATTTGTCGATTCGGCACAAAATTTAAAAGAAGTCCAAATGGGAAGTGGTCGAAATGGACCTCAAGGAAAATTTACTGATCACATGAAACAGTGGACTCTAACCTGACCAAAAGAGATTATTGGCAGGCTCAAGATACATTTATTAATCACAGGGTCGTGAGTTGAATATTGGTGATATAGTTGAAACGCTGGATAGGGACTCGCCGGGAATTTGTAGATTTCAGCTCCTTGGTAGACTCAATCCGACTGGTCCACTTCTCCAGACGTCAACAAGTGATCATGCGGTTAGCGCCAGGAGGATATTATTCCTCGGCGTGGAACCGATTCAGAGCTCCGTTAGCGCCAGGAGGATATTACTCCTCAGCGTGGAACCGATTCAGAGCTCCGTTAGCGCCAGGAGGATATTACTCCTCAGCGTGGAACCAATTCAGAGCTCCGTTAGCGCCAGGAGGATATTACTCCTCAGCGTGGAACCCTGGAAAGAGACCAGTGTGAATGATAGGAATACAAAAGCGCTACAGCGCCCAGCTATCAGGCGACGGCTCCCCACACGGAGACTTCCGACGAGGGCCCTAGGGTAATTAGGATCTAAGAGTGCCGCAGTCCAATAGACACTGTATAGAAAAGGGAAATACATAGAGAGTATAAAATACACGAAAATAAGAAAGACTAACTACGAACCAATGCTTACCCATGGATTGGGGATAGTAGGGAAGTTTCGTATCAATTACTGCACTTTACAGCAACTAAACATTCAGCTTCATTACAGTACTAAAGGGACTAGCCCATCGCCGCAACTAAAGGCGTGACTTAAAAATTATTGATGCAGAAGATACAACCTCACGTTTCAGAGCTCAAACAATGTCTGCCTCAAAAAAACAATCAGCTGCCAGACGAGATTCCAGACCCGAATTTTTGAATTTTTATAGTTTTAGTTTTTAAATGGCTAATCCGCCAGTAGCCAATATGATCAAGGAGGTAGTACGTTACACACAATTTAATTAAAATTTTTAGATTAAAACAGACAGCAATTTTTCTTCTGTGTATTTGTAACAATGACAGATGGCTGTTTGTGCAGAGGATGAAAAATTAAGGGGCTTTACAGCTTATTACAGAAACGATCTTTACATTTTAAAGCCCTATTAAACGCTTAAGGCGTGTGTTAGTTCCATACATACTTTTTTTTTTTTGATAAAACATGACTCATCACATAATGTCCATGACAGTTCACACGCCTTGACGTTACGCCCATTAGCGTTAATGAGACTTTAAAATTTAAAGATAGTTACTATAACTGGCGGTCAGAGTAATATTCCCTAGCTTACATAGTGAAATCCGTAATTGGCCTTATTGTGTACATAGTAGTGAAATCCGTAATTGGCCTTATCTTAAGTTTATGTTTCCGACTAGCTGTAAGAATGGCTGTGTGATTTTTGTTCATTAATAAAATAAATAATAAAAAATAATTATGCAAAACACGGAAGAGGTAATGTGATGGCTTGGATTTTTCTTACTTGGAAAATTTTCAAGGAAGATGCACTTCCTTCTGGTATAGCTATGTTTCGTTAGATGATTCGTTTTCCACCAGGATGATCCTAGACATTCTTCGAAACTATGTCAAGCATTTGTAAAGCAAATTAAGGATAATATTTTAAAAACAATATTTCTGCTATCTAGCAAAATGGAACTGCTTCCATATCCAACTAATATTTTAAGATATGTAAAAGTAGCGATGTTTGGATGTTGGGATGTTTGTGTGTTTGTGCCTCAATCACGCTAAAACAGATGAACGGATTTCATCAGCTAGTGAAACATAAAGAAGAATTTCGGCCGAACCATAACACCTGGAGAGGCCCTCCTTCAAACATGACCCCGCTTTTAGATAACATCAGCATTAATAGTGACGAAATCATGAAGGCCTCGAGCCAAATACATCGAATCCCAGAAACATGCAACGAAACTGAGACCTCACCGGATAACCGAACTGAACAGGACTCAGCAAATGTAACTAACGATACCCGAATCTAGAAGAACACCAAGATCTTGAAGGAAATAACTGCTGCTCTCCACTTCCCACACCCTCATCACCTCACATTTCCTATATTGGCTTAAGGCTGCACAGTCGGTCGATTGACATCACCCTCCTTTCCATCCTTTATACGAGCTGGTAACTCCCCCTACTTTCAAACTTGTGTGCTCTGGTATGCCGGCCTCAAGACCCGAACAGGCTTAAAACCCTGGCTGGAGAGATTCTATCATCATCATCATCTAACAAAAAATATACAGGCACACACGTTGCTTCTGGCCCGACACTAGGATACCATGTGTCGTGGGAAACAGAAACAGCGACGTCATACATACATTAACGATGATAACTACTGGCGGAGCGCGACTTTATAACCAACTACCCTCATCTATAAGAAACGCTCAAACAATGATGCATTCAAAACACTATTAACTCAACATATTTTATCGACAAGTGGGAATGTAATAAACAAAATATGAATATAGTAAAAAAACAGATTTGTAATAAAAAAGGTACAATTCCATATTACTTTCAGAAGTTGAAAACCAAAAATATGCAAACGAAACAAAAGCAAACTGTAGAGGCAAGGGAAAATATAGTGTCAAGGGACAATGTAGAGTCAGGGGTTAATGTAGAGTCAGGGGTTATTGTAGAGTCAGGGGTTGATGTAGAGTCAGGGGTTAATGTAGAGTCAGGGGTTAATGTAGAGTCAGGGGTTAATGTAGAGTCAGGGGTTAATGTAGAGTCAGGGGTTAATGTAGAGGTAGGGGTTAATGTAGAGTCAGAAATTAATGTAGAGTCAGGGGTTAATGTAGAGTCAAAGGTTAATAAAACAGAGTTTTTTCGTTCATCTTAATATACTTCACCAAAATATCAATGGTTTAATAAACAAATCTGACATTTTAACATTGCATGTGAATGAATTAATTAATGACAAAATGGACCTCGATGTAATATGTATAACTGAGCATAACATGGTGGAAACCGATATACCTGTTTTACATGTACAAAATTACAAATTGGCCACTTATTCAGCTAGAAACAATAGGCATGGAGGGACATGCATTCTTGTAAACAGTAGGCACAGATACAAGGAAATTAATCTAAATAGTTTTAACACTCCCGTTATCTTTGAATGCTGCGGAATACAATTAATAGAGCAAAACATAACTATTATCTGTATTTATAGGTCACCTAAGACAGCAACTTGGGCATTTAACGCATTTTTAGAAAAATTGGATAGTTTATTAGAAAAAATCTGTGATAAAAATAAAAAAACTATACTATGTGGCGATTTTAATATTGATCGACTGACTCGAAACGCTAGGTCTAATGAGTTTGAGACTTTATTACTGACATACAATCTGAAACTAATTATTAATGAACCAACAAGATTAAGTAGCGGAACCTGCCTAGACAATTTTTGTCACAACATACGTGGATGCAAGGGTAAGGTAATAGAATTGGCCTTATCCGACCATACAGCACAAATTTTAAAATGTCCGGTCAAAGAATACTGCAGTTTTGGCCATTGGTTTATTGAGCGTAGAGACATTAATGAGGATAATTTAAAAAAATTTGCAGAACATATTTCTCAACTAAGTTTTAACGAAGTATATTTAAGCCAAGATGCAAATGAAGCATTTGATAATTTTCACAATTTATTTAAGTTATTTTACGATCTTTGCTTCCCAATCATCAAAGTTAAAGTAACAGCGTCAAAGAAGCCTAAATGGATTTCGAATGGAATTAAATGTTGCTCTAAGCGGAAAAGAGAATTACTGTGGAAGTATAGGTTATCCCCCAGCCAAGAAAACAAGAACATCTTTCAGAACTATTCCAAACGCTTCAGGAAAATAGTCAAACTGACCCAAAGATCCCAAAATGACTATTATATAAAAAATTCTAATAACAAATGTAAAGCGACCTGGAACATTATCAATAAAAACAAGTATAAACAATCTATTGAGGACATAAAACAAATCAAATTTGACAATAAGATTATTGATGATCCTCAGGAAATTGCAAAGGCTTTCAATGATTTTTACATTGAACAAATTAAGCCAATTACTGAGCCTAACAATCCGGCTACATTAAAAACTTGCTCCAGTGTTCACTCAATTTTTATGAGCCCTACTACGACTTATGACATAAATAAAATCATAAAAAATCTTAAAAACAAAAGTAGTACCGGTTTTGATGACATTTGCACTAAAGTTATTCAGTATGTTTCTGAAATTATATCACCTGTTTTGAGCTACATCATGAACTTATGTATAGAGCAAGGCACCTTCCCAAAAAAATTAAAAACATCTATTATCAAACCAATGTATAAAAGTACAGATAAAGAGAACATGGCCTACTACAGACCAATTGCTCTTATTCCTATATTTGCTAAGATCCTTGAAAAAGTTATTTATAATTGTCTATACTATTATTTCGAGAAAAACAATATCTTTGCGTCGGAACAAAAGGGATTTAGGAAAAACAAAAACATAAATTTAGCTCTATATGATTTTTTATCGGACGTAGTCACATCTTTGGATAAAAGAATATTAACAGTAGCTTTGTATATGGACATGACAAAGGCTTTCGATTATGTGAACCATTCGATTTTATTAGGGAAGTTACAAGCTTATGGAGTTAGAGGTAACGTGATGAACCTCATTAAATCATATTTGAGTGACAGGAAGCAGAGGACCGTAGTAACAAGGCTAAGCCAAGATAATAGGACTCTCCAAAATTACGTTTCTGATGATAGATTTATCAAATATGGTGTACCCCAAGGTAGTGTTCTTGGGCCTTTGCTATTTTTAGTCTACATAAATGACCTGCCTAGAGAAACTAAGAATACAATGGTATTATTTGCTGACGACAGCACAGTTCTATTTAAAAATAATAATGTAATTGCTTTGGAATCTGACATTACAAGTACACTATCACATGTGATTGAGTGGCTGACATCTAATAATCTTTTAATTAATATTGACAAATCGAACATAATGACATTTAAAAATAATTACAACCATAATCCAGAATTAGATAATCTTGAAATTAAATACAATAATAAGAATATTAATAAAGTTGATTCCACAAAATTTTTAGGTTTGTATATAGATTCTCATTTGACATGGAAAAACCACATAGAAAAGGTTTGTTCTAAATTGAAGTCATTTTCTTATGCCTTACACATGCTTTCCAAAGTTGTCAGTCAAAAAGCCGTCTTAACTGCATATCATGCATATGTTGTCTCTGCTCTGAGGTATGGTCTCATCTTCTGGGGTAACTCCACGGACAAAACTGATGCCTTCAAGGCTCAGAAAAGATGCATCAGGTCAATTTGTAAACTGAAATCTACAGATACCTGCAAACCCCATTTTATAAAACTAAAATTATTCACATTGCCGTCATTATATATTTTAGAGATAGTACTATTTGTAAAAACTAATTATGATTTATTTGGCAAATTTAACAGTGCAAGATATAAAAATAAGATCAGTGCTGCGAGTCACTCAACAGCTTTATTTAATAAAAGTATATTTGGAATGGCGCCCATAATATATAACCATCTGCCTAATAGTATTAGAGAAATTCAAGTTGTCCATTTATTTAAAAAAAGGCTATCACAACTTCTTCTTGAAAAAGCCTATTATAGCCTTGGTGAATTTCTCCAAGACAAATTTTAGTTTCCTTCCTTGTGACTGTGCCTAGGGTTCCTAATAAATTAATGTTAAATATGTACCCAGTGTGTAATGTATGATAGTGTTGACATTTTATATTTAAGCCTAATTTAATCTTGAATACTGTCTTGACATTTTTTATGCTTTAATTAATTAAATTATATTGTTAACACTCAAAATTTTGCAAACCCTTTCGGGTAGAGTATAGCTAAGCGACCGTTATTATAATTTTATCACCTATGTAACCTATATTCAGCAAATAAATGCCTTTGACTTTGACTTTGACTTTGACTTTGTAACCATAAGTCCTTCGATACTTACATAGTTACTTCATAATTTTTTTGACATACCTACCCGAACTGTACTGGCTGTCACCTCGTATTGTACTTATTAGAACTATGTCGACGACGGACATTTAAATGTATTTTTATCTATGTTATCACGTAAGTGCCCTATGTCTTTAGTGATAATAAATTTCATTAAACCTTAAACCTTAAACCTTATTAAAAATCCAAGACCTGGAACTGCTTCCAAACATTCTGATGGTAGATGATAAAGCATATTTAAATACTAAAGCATTTTCTTAATTATTTAGTGCTTCTGCTATCTTCAAAAGTTTATTAGTCGTCTGCTTATGATGATTCAATGATAAAATACGTAAGCATGACAAATCTATTTATTTATGTTATCATTATTTACTTAATGATAAAGTATGTGTGGCATATTATAAATCAAATGCAAACATCATGAAAAAAACATACATTCATAGATAAGAATCTGAGAAGTAGACAAGATAATCATTATGCCCTCATTCCATCAATAGGGCAATATTATGGTTTTCTAAAGTAGCTATTCTAAAATGCCGACGTACCTACAACCGCAAATTGCATTTGTATATGAGCGGTTACATAGTAAAAACTAGAAACCAACCATAATTTAATTAAACGAATTTTTATCCGGATCATAGGAATCTTATATTCAGGGTGTAACGTATAACAAAACAATTAGTTGTATTTTACCCGAAAATCTAGGGACACGGCAGTGCCCCCGCCAAGACGAGTAAGCGAAGCGCAAGGGCAATACCTACCTTTTCCCGAAGCGCTTCGTCGATTTTTGAACCCTCACAACTTGGGCTTGGATTATAGCATTGAACAAAATTTTCAGGATATGATGTCAGTAGTTGGCTTACTATACAAAGCAAGTTTCAATAGCATAGCTTTTATACTTTAGATTTTATTGATATCTGAAATACCCCGATTTCGTCACTGATTCACTCACTGACGATCAAGAAAATTCTTAGGAACTTCCTTAAGTCCTACAAAGCTGAAATTCGGTATGAAAGCTTGTGTTAGTGTACAAACAACTAGGAAATTTAAAAAAAACTTGGTATTTTTAGCCCCTAACCCTTTCAACGAGGGGATGGAATTTTGTTATGAGACTTCCGCAATTTTTGAGCTAGGAGTCTGAAAATGTTTACAGGGACTCCTTGGATAAATAATGAAATACATATTTCAGGATTTTAAGTAAATCACCCCCGACCTTTTAAATTAGGGGATGGAAGTTTGTCTACGTTTTCCATATATACAAGTAGACTGACTTTTTACAATAGTATATTATAAATAAGAAAATACGTGCGTCAGGCTTTAAAAAACATCACAATCAAATGCCTTCGACAGATCGCAAAAAACTCCGATAGCATCCTGTGCGGCCTCCCATACAGAATAAATATGAGATATAAGGGTAATACCTGCACCTGTTGTCGATATACCCCTAGTTAAATCGTATTGTTGGCGTGGAGATGTTTTGTACGGTTGAAGTGTGAGAGCATTTGATTGAGTATAATCTTTTCAAATATTTTACTTAGTGCTGGAAGAACAGATATTGGTCTGAAATTGGAAGGATCACCCTTGTCTCCCGACTTGAACACAGGTATCAGTTTACTGTGTTTCATGAGGTCTGGGAGAACTCCATCGTCAACATATTTATTGAAAATATAAGCTAAGTGTGGTGGGGCTATGACTAGATTTACTGAACCAATAACTTTGACTGATGTCAGGTCACAGGTCTTCAGTATTTTTTACGTTAAGAAATCTGAACGTTTTGACAATGTCCTGGGAATATACATGATGAAATTTTAAATATTCATTACTGTTGCTAGTGTTGGTTTTTAATAAAGTCTCTGCTTCATAGGGAGATGAATTTAGACGCTCTATTGTGAGTAAGGGTACAATGGTGAATAATTTTTCGAAAACTCGAGCAACCTCAGCTTTGGATTTAACAACATCATCATCTATCTTTAGGCAGAAATCATTGTCACTTGGTATAACTTTGTCAGTTTCACGGTTTCTTATTTGCCAAACTGTTTTTATTCTATTATTGGAATTTTGTATTTTTCTATCAATGTGTAATGTTTTTGCAGTTCTACAAACCAACTTGAAAGTTTTGGAGTAATTTTTAATATAGTCATGAAATTTTCTATCAAAGTTAGATAGTTTTTTTGTTCATAAAGGTCATATAAGTCTACGTTTACGAATTCCAAACGTTGCCCAGTCATTAAATTTAGATTTACCATTGTAGTCACTGGCTTTCTTTTATTTAAAAACTTTATTGAATTTTGTTTGAATAATGTTGCAGAAGTCTGATGAGATTTTGTTTGGGTTCTGTTCATTAAAATCCGGTACTAGCAAATTTATATCTATGTTTTTCGTATAAGTCTTGTCTATGGGATGTAATAGGCCTTTAAAATGATGGATCAGTCAGTTATACTTACTAGCAATTGGGAATGAAACTGTTTGATCGCTGTGATCGGAGGGTAACCAGTTAATTACATTTTTACTTTGCACATTTTTTTCAGCTCTAGAAATACATGACATTAATTAAAATAATTTAAATTACTTCGAACAGATTCCAATGTGCATGCAAAATATTATTAACCGGTGAATTCCCAATAGGGGTGAATGTCATCTTACCCTTAACATAAGCAGGTTTCTGATTAGTCTGTTCAACAAAAACAGCTGATGTAAAGTTGAACTTGGTTAAACCAGCTATAGCTGCGTCGCATATATTATTTCCTAACAATGTAGCTACAAATTTTCTATATTTATTAGACAGGTACAACGTATCCTGAGTCAGAGTAAAGTTGTGAATAAAATTATTCATGTCAAAATATAAACCCAGTGCCCTCACTGGGTTCATTGTCGGTTCTTCAAATTCTATATATATATATATATATATATATATATATATCACCATATACCACCACAATGTCGCAATAAACGTTTTGAGTTTGAGTTTGAGTTTAAAATAGCATCACTGAGAGATGACACGTTAAATTAAATAAATGAATATTCATTCTAAGCACAGATTTGTTCTGTCGTTCTGTCATATTACAGGCGCATGGAAAATTGCATATTATAAAGGACATTGTCCATTTTCAGCTAAGCGTGGACAGAATGTACGAGGTAATACGAGATAACCACTGATTATAAATAATTCCATAACAAATATTTTCGATTATCTAGTTGTGTACATCGACAGTTAAAACTTAAAGGGAATTTATGTGAAACACAGTCTTTAATCGGTCGACCGGACGACATTTTAATTTCGGTATTGCCGTGTAAAAAACTTAATAAATCACCAATTACACATAAATCACTTTGTGGTCTCTAAAGTAGCACTTTTAGTACCAATATTTCTTTCACATAAATAAAGTACACCAATACAAATGCATTAATACAATACATGCGCGATTCGTCGCATTTAATCGTTGTTCAAATTGACAAAAAAAAAACTCGATTTGTGGGTAAACTACTTATTCATGGCAATACTAGACAAAAATAAAAATAAACAATTGTCACCGGCAGTCAGGTCACTTACGCCACAGAACACAATACAAACCTTTCGTTCTGTGTTTGCCGTTTCGATAATTCGTGAATATGTTTGTTTTCTACTTTGGCTTGATATAATGGACCCCGATTCCGCGTTTGTTGATGTGTTATACAGGCCCATAACACTGCTGAGCCACGTCTATAAGCTGTTCTCGAGAGTTATCACGAACCGTCTCGAACACAGGCTCGATGACTTCCAGCCTACCGAACAAGCCGGTTTCCGAAAGGGCTATAGCACCATAGACCACATACATACACTTCGGCAGATTATACAAAAGACTAAAGAGTATAATCGCCCATTATGCTTGGCGTTTGTGGACTATGAGAAAGCCTTCGATTCCGTCGAAACATGGGCTGTTCTTAGATCTCTCAAGCGATGCCGTATTGACTATCGGTACGTTGAAGTGCTGAAGTGCTTGTATAACAACGCCACCATGTCAGTTCGAGTACAGGAGCATTCCACGAAGGAAATCCCCCTAAAGAGAGGAGTAAGACAGGGAGATGTAATATCTCCGAAACTGTTTACTGCTGCTCTGGAGGATTCCTTCAAACTCCTGGAATGGCAAGGACTAGGCATCAATATCAACGGCGAATACATCACTCACCTTCGATTTGCCGACGATATAGTAGTCATGGCTGAGTCGCTTGAAGATCTTGGAAAAATGCTCGATGACCTCAATAGAGTTTCTCAACAAGTGGGTCTTAAAATGGACAAAACGAAGGTCATGTTCAACGTCCATGTTGCACCCACCGCACTAACTGTTGGGAACTCTACTCTCGAAGTTGTTGACGAATATATATACCTGGGACAGGCAGTCCGATTAGGTAAGTCCAATTTTGAGAGAGAGGTCAGTAGACGGATCCAACTAGGTTGGGCAGCGTTCGGTAAATTACGCAACGTCTTCTCGTCCAAAATCCCTCAGTGCCTGAAGACTAAGGTGTACAATCAGTGTGTGTTGCCAGTGATGACTTACGGCTCTGAGACGTGGTGCTTCACAAAAGGACTTTTTCAGAGGCTCAATGTCGCGCAGCGAGCTATGGAAAGGGCTTTGCTTGGTATTTCTCTACGAGATCGAGTCAGAAATGAGAAGATCCGTAGAAGAACCAAAGTTGATGACATAGCCCGTAGGATAAGCAAGCTGAAGTGGCAATGGGCAGGCCACATAGCGCGAAGATCGGATGGCCGATGGGGCAAAAAGGTCTTTGAATGGAGACCACGTACTGGCAAGCGCAGTGTGGGTCGGCCACCTACGAGATGGACCGACGACCTGGTGAGGATCGCTGGATCTCGTTGGATGCAGGTGGCTACGGACCGGTCACGCTGGAGTGCGATTGGAGAGGCCTATGTTCAGCAGTGGACATTAACAGGCTGAAATGATGATGATGATGATGATGATGTGTTATTGTTATTGAAATGTTATTTTATTAACATAACCTC
Organism: Argyresthia goedartella; assembly: GCA_949825045.1. NCBI lineage: Eukaryota > Metazoa > Arthropoda > Insecta > Lepidoptera > Argyresthiidae > Argyresthia > Argyresthia goedartella. Next base: position 24,694,352 of record OX463810.1, read on the forward strand.
TCAGTAGACATACAGGAAAAACTGTATGTCTACTGAGAGGCATATTGACACAAAATTATTACTGTTATTGGTTTCTTATCAACCTGTACTACAAAACCTAATAGTTAGTTTCGATTCAAATGTCTGTTCACGTTTAGCCGAAACGCCCATACAAAGTGGTCAATGTTCTTTGCATTTCATTCTAATATGTAAGTCTAGAAGTGTTTCAACACATTTATTCAAATCGTTCCCACTAATATTTGAATGATTTCCCACCATAATTACAGTAGCGCTGTAATACTTTGTTGAGTATCCCATATCCCCGGCATACACCGCTGCTCCCCTGACGACAATTAGGTGGCTAGATGTCAACATGAACCGCAATCGAAGAGTCATTTCTGTTTTAGACTTGACTCTTCAATTCGTCGCTATAAAGCGACTTTGTCGAAAAAGGGATATTACAATGTTCAAGATTACTTAAATTACGAGACTGCATGGGGTTAATCTAGCTCAACACAGACCTTGCTGTTAATAATTTTGTCTTTATTTATTTTATTTTATTTAATATTTGTATTAGTTAAGCACAACCAATTTTTAAAAGAGATCTACAAGTCAAGTGGGAGTTTCTACTTTATTCTTCTCCCGCAGCGATCCAATGTAGAGAAAAGGCAAAAAATGACGTTTGCTAAGTATATGTAAATATGTACAGTAATAAAGCATTTGACTTTTTTCAATCGGGAAAAAGGCAAAGATAGAGTGGGCTATGAAAAAAGGCACCTCTGATATGCAAGAAATACACCCCAAAAAAGAAAGATAAAATGGACAAAATAAAAAAATATGGTCATAATTAACTTACAAAAAGAAGTGAAATCCCACCAAAAACATTTTCATGTAAAATGTTGCCAAGACGAGACCATATGGCTGGCACTGTGAAAAAGATATCGGTTCGAATATAGAGCCAATCAAAACATGTGGCTTGGCCGTTTTGCTACAGTCACATGAGCGTAAGGAGAAAAATTTATTCACTGTTCATTTCTTTTCTGTTATAGAATAAATAGTTCTTGTAGTAAAAATGATTGTTGTAAAAATGAAAAAGATTTGTTTATATGTACCTGCAAGAACTATACTCGTTACTACAAGAACGGATTGTATGAATATATCTCGTTACTGCAAAAACGGATTGAATGATTGGAAAATGGATGAGAGGTTATAATAAAAATTAACGTTGTAAAAGAAAAGTAACGAATAGTGAATAATTTTTTCACCTTACGCCCATGTGACTGGCGGTAGCGAAACGGCCAAGCCACATATTTTGATTAAGGTGTAGAGTTTGTGATTTTAGGGCTTGTAGAGTTAGGGCGTATAGAGATAAAAGCTTGGCTCTAGATCTCTTGGATCTGATAACTTTTTGACAGTGCCAGCCATATGGTCTCGTCTTGGCAACATTTTACATGAAAATGTTTTTGGTGGCAGACAATTTTCATAACTTATTCCGAATGATCGCCCTAATATCTTTTGTTGGTAAATCATGAGTCCTGTTTTTTTACGACCCGTCGAGGACGAACCCTTTTTACCACGAAGATATCGTGATTGAAATCACGTGCACAGATATGTACCTATCTAAATCTAATGCCTACATCTACCTCATTGATGATGGATGACGAATGAGAGTCAATTGGTGGTACAAAAAATCCCCATTAGACCAAATGAACGTTAACGATCAGGCTGAAAAAAAGCTGTGTTAATTTGTATGGCGCGTAGTAGATTTCTGCCCAGTGACAATGATACTCTAAGTGCCTTAATGTTTGTTTGGACAGACGGGAGCAGTAATGACGTCAACTATGCATACTTTGAACAAAGGCTTGCAGATTCTCTGCCTTTCCAGGTAGTCTGTTTTCGGCACGATTTACGCTGGGCATTTATGGATAACATTAGCCACACCCTTATCCATAAACAGAGATACCTAAGATCGCGAATTAAAATTCCTAAAATAAAGGTAAAAGTCTGGAAATTTGAAGTCTATGGCTAAAAGCGGTACGGTGCGACTGTGCGGGTTCCAGGAAGGGTTTACTGCGGAATAAACAAATATTCAAGGTGAGATTTTATCGTCGTCGACACGCGAACGAGCGATATAAACTCTCTCGTGTCGATTCCATCGCCTCTAGTCCGATGCAAATGAGTTTCCCGTGAACGCTGAGCGCTGACCGCACCGCTGGAAATATCCTCCATTCGCAAATCGCAATACCCCGAAATTGAGCTATGCTAAAAGTATGCTAATTGAAAGCATCTTTGAACAATTACAACAGTGTCTTTTCTTCAGACATGTGACCTCGCGAATACATAAAAAAATACTCACCCACACATCGGAAGTCAGAGGCGTGTTCGTGTATATGCAGCAGAATGTCGGTGTGTGCGTGACTGTAAACAGGAATCTGCGCTGGTGTTTGTTAGTAAGAATGTTGATTCCTTTGAAAGGCAAGCAAGGCGCCATCAGAAACGCAAGCGGCTCACCTGACCGTCTCGACGTTGGCACTCCAAATACACAAGGTCCTAACTCACAAGCAATGACAGAGGTAATCAAAACCGTAGCGGAATAAGAAAATGGTTGTTTTTACTTCACAAACGATTTCAGTAACCATGTTATTTCAGAGCTTGCCCGGAATGAAGATTTTCCAGTTTAGATATAAAAAACACCATATCATGGGATTATTGAATCTGGGACATTTGCATTTTTTTGGTAATAATAATACCTTGATAATATGAATCATAATCATCCATAAGCCACTATGAATTGATGATCGATGACGCATGGGACACCCCCGCCCCACTAGAAGGCAGGCTCACCTTCAAACGCCTTTGAGGATTTCGTCATGTCATGGCCAAATAAAACCTACCTACAATCGGTCGTTGAAATTACTTTGCTTTGACATGGCTTTGACTAACTTCGTCAGCAATCTATGCAGGCACTCAGGTTGTACGATACGAAGATCCGAGTTGAAAGGATGAATAAAAGGGGATTGACGAAACAGTTCTATACAGGCAGCGGTTTGTGAATGGAGCCGTCGGACGGGAACGCCCAAGACGGTCCTACAAAGACCAAATTTGCGATATATTAGTGAAGGGGCAAATAAGAAGTACCCGTAAGCGGCGAGCTTGAGTTCGTACTACGTAAATAAAAAAACCAAATAATTTATGATTATTAATATTTTGTTACAAAAATTTCATTGGTGCAATTTTCAAAAATATTGTGCAATATTTAAAAAAAAGCCGACTTCATGGTTATTTTCATATTTCACATGAAGGTCAAAACTCATTTTTGCAAATTCAACTAATTTTGCAATATTTTTCAAAAAAAAGGTGAATTCATGGATTTTTTATTTCTAAACAATCATTCATTGAAGCAAGCTAATTTTTGTAGACTTCGTTATTGTTTTTCCAATTTTATTTTTATGCGTTCGTGATTCCGTATTGTTTTATAGGTAAGTAAATTAACTACAATTTGTCTATAGGGCAGTCAAATAAGTACTGTGGCTTGTACTACTACTTTGAAGCACAAATGGGTGAACTGTGAAAATGTGTTGTGAATGTGTGAATTAAAAAAAAAACATTCCAATTTAGTTGCTGTTCTTGCTAGGAAATGTTTGTGAAAGTACTCATCTAGTAGATATGTCGGCGCCATATTTCTTTAATTAATTATGAGCTACGCTCTTGTCAGTGGAGTCCCTTCGATGCACTTCTACACATCGCCTTCTCCTTGACGTCCTGATACGATACTACACTACGGCGCCATATAATGGATATAAATTAAAATAATATAAAAAATAAACACAATATAATAATGGTTTTTTTTATTTAAAATAAAAAACAGAACCACAACCGGAACCGGGCATCCGGTTCTGTTTGGCTCAGAACCGTAAAACCCGGTTCTGGACAAAAGCCGGTTCCTGCATCCCCAAAGTTCGTAGCAAGTGAAGTGTATTTAGTCTCTGCTCACCCAAGGCTCACCCCTATTCCGGAAAAAAGGCGTTACCATTATGTATATTTGTTATGTAGATCCGAGTTTACAACAATATTAAAACCAAACGTTCCAAAAAAATATATATGATTTTATAATTTAGCAAACAAAAATTAAAGAAGTCGAAGTAAAAGCTTGAAAACAAAAAATAAAAACAATTGCATTTGACCCCGACGTGATTTGAACACGCAACCTTCTGATCTGGAGTCAGACGCGCTACCGTTGCGCCACGGAGTCGTTACTGCGAGTAATGAAATTAACCTTCAATAGAAAGCAACACTAACACATAATTTTAACATTTTGTAGAGATTATTTTAAGCGTATATGACATTAGAAATAACTGTTAAGAGTGGCAATTTAAAATTATAACCATTAGATTTGAGGCAATTAAATAACAAGATAATACAAAGCGCCATCTATTGGAGGAACTCGAAAGTAGGTAACACAAAAGTTTTGCAATGACAATGCGGTAGAGCTGCGTTCTTTGGAATGGTTTTTTATTGAATTTTACATACGGAGATCTATACAACCAAAACATAAAAAATGGCGTACCTACAAAAAGGACTGCAATGTTTCTTTCTTACACTTCTTTTCTTTCAATACACTAAACTCAGACATGATGGTAAAATTCGCTGTTGCATCACGAGCCCCTGTGGCCTAATGGATAAGGCATCGGCCTCCTAAGCCGGGGATTGTGGGTTCGAGTCCCACCAGGGGTACTTGGACTGTTTTGTTTTTGATCATTTTGTTTCCTTATAATGCGTTTTTTTTTATTGTTCTTCACTGCGATGGTTCTTGAAAGATATATGTATGAGGTTCAGGATTCGAATGTTGTCAGAGCATAACAAGGAAACAAGTGGAGTAAATTATAGACCTGCATGGTTTCATTTGTTTTTTTAATTTTTATGGTCCGTATTCCACACCATCCCTCCATTGTACGGTGGTACGGAACCCTTCGTGTACGGGTCCGACTCGCACTTGACCGGTATTTTATATAAACAAACAAATATTCAATATTTGTTTTTCAATGCATGAAAACCTGTTCAGTGCGAGTCGGATTCGCGCACCGAGGGTTCCGCATAAATCACATGATGAAATGATGGAAGTACAAATTTACGGATTTCGGAATGTTCCTTTACATGTCCTGTAAGACTTTACTTCTTAACAAATTTTACGATTCTAGGTTAACGGGAAGTAGGATTTGATTCCCTTGCGCGTATCAAGCAAATTCAGCAAAATATAAACCAGATTTTTTCTAAACTTTAAGAACATAAACATTTACATAAAGGCACATACATTGCTTCTGGCCCCACACTCGGATACCCTGTGTCGGGGAACCAGAAACAGCGACGTCACACACATATAAACATCCACGCCCTGGGGATCGAACCCGGGACCTCTCGCATGGTAGGCAGAGCCACAACCGCTGCGCCACACAGGTGTCGAAGAAGAAGTCCACAGACCTGAGACATTGATAATAATTTTAACTTGATACCTGTCTGTCTGTATGTACGCGTTCTTGAGAAACAGGGTCTTGAACAGACAGACAGGCAGACGGTCAACGAGGTGATTCTATAAGGGTTACTTTTTTCGTTTTAACCTTAAAAAAAAACACAAATTGAGGTAGGAAAGTTTTTGTTTTATTATAAATATTTTGTAGCCATTAAGACTAACATCCATCCATATGCCAGTGGCATGTAGAATGAGAGCCACGTCCTGGAGGCAGCACCGCGTAGCGGCAGACAGCGGAGGCCAGCATGCTCCATGTAGTAGCCGACCTGCTGTGGGAGACGGCAGTCGGTATCTGCAAATACAGATTTATTCCTAAAATTACAGATTCCTAACAGAATATATTCCTATAAGGACAAATAACCATTATGTCAGTAATATACTTTCTACGGGTCAAGTCCAAGAAGAGTTCCATTGGGATGTGTATGATTGATACTATAACTTTACTTTTGTAATAATAAATGTAGCCAAATGGGTTTGAGTTGAGTTTGATACGTCAGAAGATACGGAATCGAGCAGTTCCTAGAATCTTAGAAGTGATATGACAGATAACCTAAAACTCATAAAATCCACTTTTTAAACACTAAGAATGTTACCAAAACAATCGGAAAGAATCGAAATTGAAAAAGAATGTCAAAATCTATCCCAACTTGCTGCATCCAATTCGCAAATGTTTGAAGAGTGTATCGATTAATTTGATTAATGGATGTTTTATTTTAAGCAATATCCCATACTATCAAGACTGACACCCGTCAAGCATCATGTTAGCTTTTTCATTCTGTACCTAGTGTTATCTGACGAGAAAGTGTCTGCATTATCCATCCTAACTTCAAGTAATACAGAACCTGCTTTAATTTGAATTTTTGCTTTCATTTTCACGTAAGTACTGAGCTGAGCACCCGCGGGGAATGCGATTTCCCCCCTCTCTCCGCTCGCTTTCCCCTCGACGCGTCAGTGGGACAGTGAGGGAGGCTATGACGTCATCATAGCGAGCTGCCGCTGCCGTGTTCTTTGGCGTGTTGTGTGTATGTTGTATCATGTCATTTAGACAATGAGCATCTTAAAAAGTCTTAATACTGATATATTTTTGTTGCGAAAACGAACCCATGAAACTCCTATGACAGGAAGACACAGGAAATAAGGGACAAGTCAAGTCAAGTCAACTCTTCTCTACATCGGACCACGGTGGAAGAAGAAGGGCGTAGAAGCTCTCACAGATTGATTTTTAGATCTCTTTTAATAATTGGTTGTGCTTAACTAATACAAATATTACAAGATGAATTATTATGAATAAATTTACAAAATTATTAACACCACGGTCTGTGTTGAGTTAGATTAACCCCATACCGTCCCGTCATTTAAGTAATCTTTAACATTGTAACATCCCTTTTTCGACAAAGTCGCTTTAACGTGCTTTTTAAATTACTCAAATCGCAATTTCAAAATCTAGGGGTATCTTATTGTAGTAGAGAATGCACTGTATGTAGTAAACTAGCACTTAATTTACTAGCTAATTTATCTATGTGGGGTTCCCACTGCTATTGGCTATCAATAGCTATTCCAAGAAACTTCGTATCATTTACTACTTCTAACGTGTTGCTGTCTAACACTAAACTGGTCTCAACCTTAGACTATAAGGTCTCAACTTGCACTTATTTGTTTTGTTGTTTTATATGCGTCAATCAGAAATATGCGTTATTCTCTTTCTTCTCGGGATAGACGCATAGCTCTATCCCTGACTTCCTGTGTGATCCTGTCATTAGACGATAATAATGACAGGATCACAATGGTTGTTAAATCAAGTTTCAATGTTACTTTAAAATTGTTATTTTTGTTGAAAGACGGTTTTTGCAAGTTTTTATTTTATTTTATATTGCCTGCCTTTTCTTGTTTTTACACGGTTTGAAAATATTATTAAATGTGATAAATATCCATATTTAACTTTCTCATTCATATTCTCAAACTTCCATCCATCCCATTAAACGAAGCAAAGCATTACGTGTTGACGGCTGTACTATTCGATTTGTACTATTTTAAAATATACACAGCTGAATATAAGGATTGATTTCACATTACGACACAACGGCGCCGTGGCTTAGTTGGTTAAAGCGCCTGTCTAGTAAACAGGAGATCACGAGTTCGAATCTCGTCGGGGCCTACCACATTCGAGAATGGTGGTTGCTTTTTTATTTTTTTTACACCTTCCTTCTGGTGTGTAATGTTATCATTATTTTTTGCAAAAGAAATATGGAATTTGAGATTCATGCGTAATACTTGCTTTTAGTTCAATATTCGCTCACTAGGGGGTTGCACAATAATAAGTTTATTCTATAACTTCCATGTAATAATCTAATGTTAGAAGTTTTTAATAGTATCAGGCGAGTGTTTTAATACCTAGTTATGTGCAAATCCATACACTACTTTATCTACTTACTCTCATTAGGCGAGGTTTTTAATAGTATCAGGCGACTGTTGTATTTCTAAGAAAAAATAACAATATTTCCACGAAATACAACAAAACGTGAATCGCGCCAAAACGCAACATATCACCGCGCGCGCATGCGCTATAGTAGGCGCGGTGCTGCCACAGACAAGTAATAAATAGGCTTTGCCAACCTCAAGTCAAGAGGCGAGTAGCTAAAATAAAAATACTAGTAAAACTATATCGGTATCGATCGAAGTTAGTATTATCAGATTATTACCTTATTACATACTATCGATGCAGTTGTAGATTATTTGATGTGATGCATCGTAATGAATAAAAAAGTTATTTTATAATCATAACATTGTTATGTTTGAGATAAAGTGTTATAATATAACTTTTTAATTATATTTCATTATTGTGTGTATAAAGTATGTCTATATACCTAAACCCATTTTGAAGTTATTAAATCGAATTTTACGATATGAGAGTAGATATGGTATAACTCTAATAATATAAATATTTTGTTTGGTGTGATAAATCTCTTGGCATGGAAGATTGATAATTTAAGGGTAGTATTTAATCGAAATAGATAACGTGGCAATGAGGAGGCCTATATCCAGCAGTGGGTGAATGTGGGCTGATTGATTTAATCGAACATCAAACATGACTTGAAAATTTGCCTATATAGAGTAGGTTTTTAAGGCAAAATTTATATTGGGCCAGGTTAGGTCGGGCATTATGAAAGTCCTCACTTGCACACAAATTGAGGGTAGCATCAGCGGAGACTGTGAAGTGGGCCGGCGGGCAGAAGTCCGCCGACGGGCATGGCGTGGTGATGTTGAAGGTGAGGAGCTGCCTCGGCTCCAGGGGCTGGCAGGTGTGGGTGGCGTCAGCGCCGCGGCCCCAGCAGGCTAGCAGGCTGCCGCCGCCGCCATTGCGGATCTAGACATGGATTGACCCTGCGATCATCGATATAATCGCAAATTTTGGGTTGTCCCTTGTCGTCGGTGGAGCAATTAGTCTTCAAAAAATAAAAGGCCCGGTGAGAGCGTCCGTGTCACTGACGTAATAAGGTTGAATATAGTTTGGGCCACCGGGCCTTTTATTTTGTGAAGACTGTAGTTTGACTTGATATCAGCAATATGTGGGGACAGGTATCAACAACTTTTTGTTTTTGTTTATGTTCCACTCTGAAGTTTCACATCGAAACTTCAGAGTGGAACATAAATATTTTTATACAGGCATACATTGATTCTGACCCCACACTAGGATACCCTGTGTCGTGAAACTGGGCAAGCGGGCTTTTTTAAAGTAGTATAAAGTTGTTTAACTTAACCATAACCGTAATTTATTTAAGAAACCAAAATTCAGCCTTTATTAACTGTCTAACAAAATTTAAATTGCCAGCAATGTACAGCGTACAATGTATTCAAATATACATGAACGCATTTGTGATACAGCTCGGTTAACTAAAGCTGGCACGTTCAACACATTTACACGTTGTGCTTATTTAGCGTCTGTGAATAACCACGCGGCGTGAAGTCGCACTGCATGAGCATCAATAATACACTCTGTCTGTCACACTTATGAGTATGAATATAGAGTGACCTTTTTTGCATTTGTGTCACGTGTCAATCGACGCGCGTTATTGTGATTGTTTACCTATTTCGAGGTAAGAATAAAATTATTCATTTTCAAACATACTATAAAATGAAATGGCATTAGTGTGAGGACTATAAACGTGCCAGCTTTAGTTAACCGATCTGTAGTTGTCAACTTGTCACAGTATTTAACCCTGTACTAAGTGCATTAGCGATATGAGTATAACGATAATTACGCAGTACACCCACTATCTACTATTTAATGTGCGGATTTCGGAAATTTAATTGTGCAGTCAAATCACATAATTACGATTTGCTAATGCCAACAATTGCTAATGGAATATTATTATCAGTTTTTATCAATGTCCGCATGCCGGTAACACACGGTGTACACATCCTTTCATTCTCTCTCCCCTCGAACCGCAAAGCCTCAGAAGTCTCAACTGAAGTGTATACTTAGAAATCTACTCCTGTTACTCCTTATAATACAAGCAGAAGTTAACAAGACACCCCGCCTGATGACGTCATAGCGTCCGATCCTGTCCGTACTAATGCGTCGAGGGCGGGAGCGAGCGAGAGAGGGAGGGGTATCGCATTAATCGCGGGTGCCTACTTAACTTCTACTTGTAGTATATTCCGAAGAATAGCTTTTTTGAGAGTATACTTTAATGCCTCAAAAGAGTTTGCCGTCACTTGTGGTAGAAAAGATAAGGAAAAGGAGTACATACTACAAACGATACCTTGTTTAAGTAACATAGAATAGTTTTATGTCATACCCTCACAATCTGTGTGTGATTTTAATCACTTAAGATGTAAAGACTATGGCAATATTATGTTCGGTACGAGAGTAAATATGTGCATCTATAATGGAATCACATGATATCGTAAAGAATCACGTAATAAATGTGCTTTATTTGTTTTACGGTTACGTTAATTTTGCAGTAGATCGCATCCTTCTTACTGGTGAAAATGAAAATTGAAAGAAAAGCTTCTAAGACGTCCTTAGGTTGATAAAAAACCACCAACTGACAGCAAAAACCACGAGAATTCTTTTAATTATTCTCAGGGTTCGGCTCTGCATCATGGGTTCAATTATATTCCACCGAATTATATATGAGCTCTGAATTCCAGTAAAACTGAAGTCAATGTCATGTAAATGTCACTTTCATTTTCATGTAATGACATGAACTCTATTCTACACCGACTTCTATATGAATATTACGTGATGAGATAAACTACTTCTACGGAATATTATGACAAATTACGTGTGTTTATTTGGTGTGACGTCGCTGTTCTGGTATCCCAGTGTGGGGCCAGAAGCAATATATATGTAATGAAAGGCACTAAAATACGAGTGGGGTTTATGAAACAAGCCCTCTGTCAGGCGAGTGTTCAGTTCTCTCTGGGATGTGTTCTGGAACTGCATGCTACGACCGGCATTGCGGCATTGACATTTAATTTCAAATAGAACGCCATCATAACTGATATAGAATTGTGGTCAAATAAGCTAAATCATATTATTTTGTTTTTCAGAGATTTTCGTTTGAATGTAATAAAAACATCGAATTCGATGTTAGTATGAAGCTTGCGTTGTTTTTCAGAGATGTTCGAAATTTCAAAGTACTAGGAACATCGAAATCGATGTTATTATTAAGAAATAATAATTTTTTCACAGATAAGAAATGTGACCTAACAAAACAGTCTGGTCAATAATTCCGCCATCTTGACAAACAAGACACTCACTAAACAATAAATTGATCACATAATATAAGCCATGCCTATCCCTGCTACAACACTAAAAGCAGTTTTGTGGTAACAATTTTTATAATCATGTGTTAAACAATGGCTAAAGTTTTTTGTGGTAAGACGGTTAGGGTCTTACAACAAAAAAATAAACTCCTGTTCAACACTTGTTTAAAGATAGAAATGTAAAGGATTTGACGTTTGTTTTGAGGATAAACTATGTCTAACATTTTTTATAGTAACACGGTTTATGTTTAAGCTGGTCGTAATTTGCGGTTTATGAAGTAAGTAGAGGGTTTATGACATGTGTGTAGATATTTTTTTTTTATGAAATTGCTAATCTTACCAGAACAGAAACGTCCATTTGCTCCCCCAAGTAATACGGGTGTATCCGGTACTCGTTGGTCCTACCAGGCACGACAAAGTCTTCATACGTTCGCTGGGGGTACTCCGTGCCATTGACGGGACAGTGGCCCCCGATAATCTTCATTGGTATACCGTGCTGTAGCAAGTCTGTCTTGACTGACGTGATGGCGTCTTGCACGGACGTTGAATCCACCTGGATATTAAGTTTTATATACAGCTGAATACAATGCCCCTGAACCTCATACAATTGCCAGTGTGGTACAGATGTAGTGAATAATCCTTTCCTATCGGCAAAACTCGGAACAACGATAACACCCGAATGGTGCCGATGTGTCTATGGATTACTGTATTATTAAATTACGTGTAGGTATCAAATAAATCGCATACTTTATTTATCAATGTCAAATGACAAAGACGACGACGTTTAGTAAGACAAAAACGAACATTTCCGAGAAAATACGAAAGGAAAGGATTATTCACTACATCTGTACGAACCAGACCCAGCGTTTTCTAACGTAACTTATACATGTATTTTATTCTCGTTATAGGTACTTTATTCTCGTCTACAGCGTCCAAATCTTCCAACGGCTGCAAAACTAAGTAAAGGGTGTGAGAAATAAAATATGCACCCTTTTAACCTTCAACACACCTTTAGAAACAGCTCCGAATAGTCCATATACTCGTTATTAACATTCTCAAAGCCCGTCATATCCTGCGCTAGGTAAGCGAAGTAGACGTCAAAAAAGCTTGTTCTAAGTGACATCATCAGTACACGGGATGTCTCCAACTCGTTGGTGGAAAGCCGGTCGCTGGGGCTGATGACGAGGAGGACGGTCGAAGGACCGACTGATGTGCCTGCTGACGATTCCTGGAGGCTCTGGTTGCGGGAGTATTGGATGAATGTGGACATTACGTTGGGGAAGTTGAGGCGGTTGGGCCCTGTAGACATTTTAGATGTTAGTTTAGTAAGTAAAAGTTCGGAGAGCAGCGCCATCTGTGTGCGATTGCTATGGCAAAGTGAGGTGTGCATCACAAAATTCTGAATTGCGTGGCGCCATCTACAGCAGACTGGTACCATTGTCGAAAAGCGCCCTCTACACGGGAGTACAGACAACTTTGGGGCAAAGCTTTCCAGTTCAAAAAAATATGTTCAGATGGCGCCACAAGCGTATGGTGTTGATGATAAGTCCGATCCTTAGACCCTTGCAAGCTATTGCACGGTTAGAATAGATACGATACCTACATGAATCGGTAAAGTTGCTGATGTGACTGAACATTGCAGTCAGATTATCCGAGGGTGGCGCGATCCAAGACCCAGTGTTGCCATGTATGAGGGAAAGAGAACCGCGGTTTAGACCCAACTCCATAGCTCCTCCTAGCCACCTGGGTAGGATTGGATGGCAGGTTATAAATAAATACAATGTTAAATTTTCTTGAAAACCTTTGAATAGTTAGCCTCTACCTTACCATTAATTATCGTCATTATCTCATCCTGTCACTCCTCAGAAGGCTCTCAGTCCAGATTTCCATTTTGTACGTTCTGATCATTATAAATCTAATCAAATTACTAATTCACATGATCAGCATATATGCGGAATTTCAAAATACAGATGTAGAGGTACAAATGCTGTTACAATGGCGATTTAGGCGATTAGAACTGTGTAACATAACTTGGTAGATATTACAGTGGTATTGACCTCTCGTGTCAACGCTGTGACTGTTCGCTCACACGCGTCACTCGTTATGTGTTAAAGAGAAAGGCCAATCTCACTGGCTTGTATAATTTACCGTATTATGCGCAAGGCATAGGCTATTAATAAATAATACAGTAAGATACAAGTGTGTCAAGTTCGTTGTCACTCTCGAGGCGGTGTTTAGGCGAGTGCGGTAAGATTGCCGAGTGTGATCAATGCACAGAATGCACACGAGTTTAATAGGACGTTTTTCAACACACTTGCGAGGAAAAAAACAGAATTGATCAATTGCACTAAATAAAAGCACTAAACAGCTTATTAGTTTAATAACTTATATTAAAACCGCTAAGCAAGAAAATATAATGTCATGAAATAATGATTAAAATTCAACAATTTATTTACCATAATCTAAAAAAAAAGCATAAATATGCATTGTTTGAAGGCATAAAAACTCTTTAGCGAAGATAAAACAAAGTAAAGTAAGTACATTACCTAGTTCAGAAATGTAAAGTAAAAATCACTCTCTAGTGCGTAATATTCATAATTCTTTGTTGCATCCAAATATTTTACAAGTTACAATAAAATAAAATGCATGTATGCGTTGCCATAAAGACTCACTTCATATGAGAAAGTATGTTGAAAAATGTAGTACTTTATGTATGATACAAGTGTGCAAAGTTGGTCATTACACACGAGGCGGTATTATACGCGCAAGCGCGAAAAGTTAGCCGAGTGTCTAATGAATGACCAATGCAATGCACACGTGTTTCATACGACGTTTTTCAACACATATTTCGAGGAAAAAACAGACTCTTAATAATAATTATGTATGCAACGAAAACTTCAACCTTACCGCACTCCATTATGAACCTGAACATGAACATATGAAACTCTTTGCCATAAAGAGCCACTATACGAGCAAGTCAGCTGAAAAATTTTAAAACTCACTAAGACTCAATAAGCTTCTTTCAAACCACTAAATCGATTTTAATAAGAAAGAAAAGAACATTCGCAAGGAAGACCATTTACAGAAAACTGTTTAAAATCCGTCAACCCGTTTGAGCGTTAGAACACCACAGACACACCTGTGAGCGTGTGTCTGTGGCACTCTAACGCTCAAACTTATAACAATCCTCTTTTTCGTCGTCGGGCGTTAAAAATAGGTCCTACTTTGACAAGCGTCATTTGTCAGTGAAAGAGATGTCAATCCCACTGTTCAATAATTGACCGTGTTATATCTAAACCATATACATTTGTATGGAGTTGCCAAAGTTAATCCGAGAATAGTGTTAACTCGTAGTCGTTGTATCTGTGGGCCCTCAAGCGTGAATCCGCTAATGCGTGTACTTACGACACAAACTGCTCCACGTCGTATCCCTTCCACGAGCCATCCGTAGCGACCACCACGTCCACGACGGGCACGCTCGCCGATGCGGAGCACGGGTGCTCGTTCTGTCCTATGACAGTCGCTGTAATGTCAAACAACTGTAAAAACCACCTACAATTTTTATCAAAAAGAAACAATTAGCCGGATAAATCACCCCGTGATATTGCCGAGGCAAAGATTCCCCTGACGCTGGCAGCATAACCGCGCTGCACGGACAGGGAGATCCTGTGCATCAGAAATGCCGCGGAGCGGTAGTCAAAGCTACAATCTCCATCAACCCACCCACCTACCTACATTATGAAGGCATTTCTACTTCACCCATTGCTTGGTATAAGCACTTTTTTTCAACGCCATCTAGTCCAGTTCTGAGTCTCAAAATAGCCACGTTCAGCAAAGTGATAAGCAAAGTGTAAAAAAAAAGAGAGATTCGGCGAGAACATACTAGTTCGTGATGAAATGATTCCTTAATACGAGTATAACAGCGTCACGTTGGTAAAGACTACTCCAACAAAACTCCGAGATTCTATCCATGTCATATGAAATATCAGGGCTAAATGGTGAGTCAGGGTAGGTGAGTGGGCGAGGGAAGCGAAACCCCGTGTTTTGTTGACGTGTAAGACCGAAGATCAAATGTTTCATGTCGGAGTAGTGTCTTGTCGGAGTAGTGTCTTGTCGGAGTAATGTCATGTCGGAGTAGTGTTTTACATTCCAGCGTGACGTCATATGACAATGGCAGCTATGAATGTCTTTATGAATATGATAATATGAATAATCCCGCTTGGCGGCGCTGGCGTAGACGGAGGCAAAGAGTTTTTTTCATTCAAATTTCAAGGTTAAGTTCAAAAATACGACACGTGATCTTTCAAATATACTTGACACGGCAAAATTAACCTCAAATGCCGTCAGCACGCCCTAAAAGAAGTAAATTAAAATTTTGACAGATTGGAGGCTGTTCCAAATACAACATCAGCATCTGCTGAGCTTTTCAGATTAGGTGCCATTATCGATAATAACAAATGTACGTACGAACATAAGCAACAAACGCCGCGACCGCCGCTTCGCTTATCCTGTCCAGCTCGTCAGCCTGCATGTACACAGTGCCCTGACTCAGCGAGAGCACCGAAGCAAAGCTCGACATTTCAGCCAACAGTTGCGATCTGTCGAACACACTGTCGTACAATGCGCGCCGATTGCACGCCTTGACGGAGGGCTCGAATGCGACGCCTTCGTTGGAGTAGTACATGTCTATGATTTGCGACAGTCGCACTGTTGGTCGTTGAGCCACCCAGGTTGGGACATATTGGGATAGTATTAGACCTGGAAAATTTTATAAGCGAATGAACGAAAAAAAATTTTCTCGCTCACACATTTCACATCCACATCCTAACCGTGCTAAACGCTCATCGAGTGGCATGAGAAGTAGCCAGGGAAGAATGCATAGACTGAGTTAGTAAGGCAACATTACTCATAGTGGCACGTATGCTCCTAGTCGTTTTGCCCACCGATCTCTGTTTTGTCGGTTTTTTGGCGCGAGTCAAAGGACCGGCAATATCGGCCATACTGATTTATTTATTAGTCGTAGGAGAAAGGAATAAACTTTGATGTCTTCAAAGCTATTATCACGGGCCATAATAGATAATTATAGATCATGTATTTTCATAAAGCATATTTCCAAAGCCCTGATAATGCAATAACTATATTTCACTCGAGATATTAATAACTGTCTTAAAAACTCTGGTTCCAAACACTAGACAGCTCCATGGCGCTTGCTCCTCACCCAGGAGCTGCAGGTTCTAATCCGGTGCTGATCATGTACCAATAAGATTGGTAATTTATCTTAAGTACTATCAGTGGCAGATATGGAGACCCCTTTAAAAAAAACCCTGGCAGTTTGTATGTGGCGGTAAACCCTTGATTTTGTTAAACTTTTTGTCGAATTTCAAAAACCATTCAAAAACCATTTGTTTTATGACTTTTAAGTGTTGGGCTGCATGGGAAAAGAAACTTTACAGTGGGTCCCCACATTTGCTGTTGATGGTACATTATTGGACTCTCCGTGACTGTAGGTCTCGGCTACTAGGTATAGCTTCCTGTTAATATTCGTAAAATCTCTCCACCATCCCGCGCTGAGCCACTGAGCCAGCACGACAGAGTAGAGCTCAATATTACTCAAATCCGGCTAAAGGCCTGTGCCCCTCAGTGGGCAAATGAATGGGATACATTTATTTTATTCATTATACCGTCGATCCCAGCCAGGATCTCAGCGTCAGTGAAATGCCAGTCGACAACAGAGGAGGCGTTCGGCAGCAACAGATAGGACGCCCGCGGCAGTATTGTGTCGTTCCAGCGGTTGTTGCTGCCGATGACCATCCTTTGCGCGGCTGACCCGACCCTGGGCCCCTGGTTCACAGCCACTTCGGCCAGGTCACCTGGAAACAATAAATAAATACATCTTAGATCGATGGTCAGACTTAAGAGCAGTCTCCAATTTTTGCCGAAAACATACG
Organism: Argyresthia goedartella; assembly: GCA_949825045.1. Taxonomy (NCBI): domain Eukaryota; kingdom Metazoa; phylum Arthropoda; class Insecta; order Lepidoptera; family Argyresthiidae; genus Argyresthia; species Argyresthia goedartella. Next base: position 24,711,578 of record OX463810.1, read on the forward strand.
AACCATTACGGCCGTTCCTTCTCTACACAAACTTTTACAGCCATTCTTTGGAGTCGCATTTGACATCCGTCGACAGTAGGGCAGAGTTATGAGTCAGTCCTCTTCTCCTTGTTTCGCTTAGAGAAGGAAGGGAGGCCGATGCATCAATACGCCCCGAGTAAACCTCGAGGTAATTATACAAAATATCAACAGAGCCCATTTACAAACCTGCAAGAGTCGCAACCCAAACGTTACTTATATCAGCATTAGGTATTTGCAACTGACTTTTAGCAGTGGGCAGAGTCTCTATATCATCTTCCCAGTGCTGATTATCGTTTTCCAAAATCGGTTCAGACAGGCCTGCTTTGAAGACATCAGCGTTGAGGATATCAGTGATTGAGACTCTTTGGGCTTCGAGGGCGGCGGCGACGGCTGAGACGATGATGCCAGGGGATATCACTCCCCAGGATGTTTGGATGACGCCTTCCTCTATTGGGCATCTGCTTACAACTCTGCAAAGTGGTGGAGTGACGTAAATATTCCTTACAGCCTTTGCACACGACAGTCCTGACCGCGCAGACGCCGCGCGGACGACACGCAGTTGTCGCATATCGTACGCCAGGTAGACGCAAGGCCGTCGGCACAATAGACTTTTGACAGTATATGTCGCAATGTTGCCGCGCGTATTAAAATTTTGATACGCTGTGTGCAAAGGCTCTTATGGTTTGTGATGTGATGCTGATAACTCAACGATGGTTAGACATTCGTAGGTAGCATTCATATTAATTTACGTATGTTCAAAATCAACAATCAACTTTCAGTTGTGTTAGTGGATATATGGATAAGCATTTAATTCATTAGGCGGGCGAAGCAAGCTTAACACTAAAAGCCGCAATGCAGCACACCTTTTGGTACACTTTATGCAGAAACTATTGGTAAACCTATAGGTTTGAGCTTTGACATAGTGATCATGTTTAGTTTTGCCAAATATCATTGAAATCTTATTTTGTAAATAAAGTAAAAAAATACATTAAATAATTTGTATGGACCGATTTCGGTATTCCGTCTAAAATGGTTTCGGAGGCGCTGCAGTTGCAGTACAATAATTGCAGTTTAAAGACAAGTCCTCAAGGGACAGTTATTTTTGCGAGCGCTTACGAAGCTGCACTTTCTGCTAGCAGATGTGTATCTATGCGGGTCTTAACTCAATGAAGGAAAAATTGTATATCGACAGCTATGGAAGGGTTGCCTCCACATATCACGGCATAGAGAATTACCTGTCTTAAGTGGTATCTGCATTGTGCCTTCCGCTCCGTAGAGATAAACTACGATCACATGCCCCTCCACTAATCCATAAGTACGCTGTCACGCTCACTCGCGTCGTAACTACGCTCGCTGTCTTGCCGGCGAGTGGTAGAGGGGCGCGCCATGTTATAGTAGTATCTCTATGGATAAGTTGTGACGCTATGTATTACCATGGTCCATTAGTGAAAACATACCGGTTAGTATTCCTAGTTTCCGCAGTCAACATCTCCACCCTCTGTTCGACAGAGACAGGACACGTCAGACTCTCGTCGCCTCGCTCCCACTGGTACACAGTGCTACTCAACATCCGGTGCAGCAAGCATTTCTCGTCAAGAGTTAGAATCCCGTCCACTTCTGAAAACAGGAATAAAATAGGGCAACAAATATAATGACCACCAAAATAATTTTTTCCTACGCAAAATGGCTAAATGACCACCAAAAGTTGCAGAAAATATCAGGCAAAATACTGCGGTAGCTTAGGTGAAGGGTAAAGGGGGTGAGCGAAGCGAAGCCCCCTTTATCCTTCGTGTTAGGTTGAACATGTAAAAAAAAAAAACATAAACTTAAGTACACAAAACATAAAAAGAAGTTTGGTGATCATTTATCCAAACACAATTTGGTGGACATTTATCCATTCTGGCAGTCATTTCGACTTTATTGTTAGTAAAATAGGTGCATTTTTGGTAAACGTTTAAACACAAGCCATAAAATAGTACATGTTATGTAGCGGATTTGTAATTAGTTTACATACTATAATTACTACAATACGGTATGTAATTAAACACGTAGTGCAGTGGCAGCCCTTTAAAAAAATCCTTTGCAGCTAGCATGTGGCGGTAAACCCTTGCTTTGGTTAAATTTTTTGTCGAATTTCAAAAACCATTTGTTTTTTATGACTTGTAAAGGTTAGGCTGCATGGGTGAAGAACCCTTACAGTGGTCTCCACATTTGCAGTTGATGGTACATTTTAGAAAAACCGGTTAATTGCGAGTCGGAGTCGCGCACCGAGGAATGCGTACAAATAGATTTTTTGTAAAGGAAGTAAAAAATACGGTTTTCGGTTTTTTCCCTTTACTTGAGTTATACATAGACCTTGTTTCGTGCCAAATTTCAGATTCTAGGTTACTATAGGTTTAGATTCCCTATCCTATTAGGCAAATTTAGGTTTGTGGCATAAACAGCCGGTACTTTTGATAGTGTTGACGTCGAAGTTTATTTTTTTCATAGCTCCCAAGAGACCACAGACTTGTGTAATTGATACCTCCACGCGTTCCTGAGAGAAAGGATCTTCACTGAAGGACAGACGGATAGACAGATGATTGATAGGCGTATGATTGTGTTGATCATAATACGCTATTAATTTAATTAAATCATTACGAGTTCGAAATAAAGCGTTGGATCTACTAAGATCATACCTAAGCAATATAATTCAAAAGGCAGAAGTAAACGGCGTTAAATCTGATGGATCGGGTGTAAAAATTGGCGTTCCATAAGGTTCCACATTAGGTCCTTTCTTATTCCTGGTATATATTAACGATCTGCCTTTCATGGTGGAGAAATTAACTGACATAGTGTTGTTTGCTGATGATACTTCAATGGTCTTCAAAATTGAAAGACAAAAAGGAGATTTTGATGATGTTAATGGTGCATTGTCTTTAACCTTGAATAGTTTCACAGTTAATAATTTATTGTCAAACGCTTGTAAAAACAAGTGTATCAAATTCTCACTTCCAAATGTCAGGCAAGTTGAGACCAGTTTAGTCTTAGACAACAGCACGTTAGAATTAGTAAATGATACGAAGTTTCTTGCAATAACCATTGATAGCAAATTGCAGTGGGGACCCTACATAGATAAATTAGCTGGTAAATTAAGTTCTGCGGTTTACGCTGTTAGGAACATCAGACAAAGCACGGATGTGGCTACATCAAGGCTAGTATATTTTAGTTACTTTCATAGTGTCATGTCCTATGGTATCTTGTTGTGGGGGAAAGCAGCGGATATAGAAACTATTTTTATTTTACAGAAAAGAGCTATTCGAGCAATTTATAATTTAAAACGAACAGACTCCTTAAGAGAGCTTTTTGAAAAAATTGACATACTAACTGTAGCTAGTCAATTTATTTTCGAAAATATAATGTATGTACGCAAGAACCTTACAACATTTTCCAAACATAGCGATAGCTGTAATGTTAACCTAAGAAATAATCACAGACAGTGTGCGCCCCGATTTAGACTCGCGAAGGTTAGCAATTCTTTCAAGGGTCAGTGTATTCTCTACTATTACAAGATACGCGACTTTGGCGAAAAAGGGATATTACAATTTTCAAGATTACTTAAATGACAGGACTGTATGGAGTTAATCTAATCAATCGCAGACCTTGTTGTTAATAATTTTGTAATTATTTATTCCTGCTTATTAATCATAATAATCAAATTTTTCATATTTGTTAAGCACAACCAATTTTTAAAAGAGATCTAAAAATCAATCTGTGGGAGCTTCTACGCCCTTCTTCTCCCACAGTGGTCCAATGTAGAGAAGAGGCAAAAAATGACGTTTGGTATATGTAAATATCTACAGTAATAAAGTACTTTGACTTTTGACTTTGATGGACAATGAAGAGATCCTTTTAAAGGGTTCCTTTTTTCCTTTGGTACGGCTAAGCTACGGAACTCTAAAAATGGAATAGTGTCCCTTTTTTGGACAGTACACTCTAACGGACATATTGCAAAGGCGTCCCTGGATGTGTAGGATATCCCATAGAAACCATGTACCAGTATCTATGTACTCGTACCTACATATACAGCATCCACACACTCTGGAGTCAAGAACGGCTTTCATAACTATCAGCGTAATACAATAGCGATTTCGTCTTTCGGATCAGAACAGTAGGTACTACAGTTCAGCTCATTCATAAATTAATTGCTTGATTTTATTACATTGGTACCTACCTAGGATGTTCTGGCTCGGTAGGAATAGGTCCATGAGCAGTTTGTACTTGTGGAACTGGAAGGCGGACGCTCGGTACGGCGTGACGAATTCCGACTCTATCGGATTCGCCGCCTGTTCGATGCCGTCGAGACGAAGGCTGGAAACGGGAGAAATAGGTAAATCTTAGATGGGTAGGTAAGTACCATGTATATATCACTAGAAAGAAGAGACTGACCTTCTAAGTAGGGCAGCACTGAAAGACCGCAAGTCAAGCTGGGTATTGACCTCCAAGTTCCTCAATAGTGAGAGGAACACATCAAGCCTCCTTGGTGCGCCCAAGGCCGGGCCTCCACCGCGGTAGCACGTCAGCAGGTCAGCCGGTATACTGGGGTAGATCACGCCTTCAGCAACTGAGAAACTTGGGTGAAATACAGTAACCGCCGTACACATTTACGGCGTTACTAATAAAAGAAGTTATTCACGGTTTAACTTATACAGTGTTTTGTCTTGCTTTGACATTTGACATTTACTCGACGTATAAAAAGGACAAAACACTGATTAAGTTAAACCGAGAATAACTTTTTATTAGTAAGGCCGTTATCATTTAATGAACGATTAATCCGATTCCAAATTTGAATTTACATAAATCGTCCACCGTAAGTGTGCTGACACAACATGCGGAAATTCCGCGAACTATGTTGAAAACAACACGAAACACATCTAGCGTCACACCTTTTACCATACTGTGCGTGACAGAGAGGGCAAGGAGGGGAGGGGGCAAGCCCGCAAAGTTTGCAATGAACATTTACATAGGACATGCATTGGTTGATTCCACATAAATAAATACCTGCCAACAATTTGTATAACAGTGCGACTTATTAGACATAACACAAATACCAGCTGAAATTAACATATTATAACAGAAGTTGTACTTACAATACACTAATACTAAAATAGCTATGAAATTCCTCATGCTGTCAAGGATCTGTCCACAGTTTCACTTTTTATTACAATGCCGCAAGCAAGCCATTGTGTTGATGTATGAGGTGTGTGTAGTAGGGGGCCGAGATTATCTCGTTGATAAGATAATGATTCACTTCGCTCTTATCATATGAGTAAATGGGCTATCAGAATACACACTCACTCAGGAAAGGAAACACATTAACAATAAAGGAAGTAAAATACGTTTTTACATTAAAAAATAATTTATTCTAGTGGTGATGCAGTTATTATCCTGCCCACTAAAATACATTTCATTTACAGGCTTACCCAGGTAAATTTTGATCATAATCTGTTTTTTTTTTTGGTAAATTACTTAACTTACAAAACTTATACACATCATATTATTTCATTATTTATAGAAAATCTTGATCAGTAATTAATTTCCTAACTAAACAAATATCTTCTAATGGAAAGAGTCTTTTTTTGAAGTTGTACCTAATAAAATAAACACAACCAAAATAAAATGCATTAATACTGCTTATAATTTCATTTCATTTCATAAATATGACTAATTGTGAAGAATAAGTAAAAATAAATGCATTTATAATGTAACAGCTAAAAGCTGTACTATCCTACTTAATTGTTCTCATTATGGCTTGAAACTGTACAATTATAATATTAAGTAAACATTATAGAATAACAGTCATGTTCATCGAAGTACTAACTTAGCTGGTTTACCATCAATCTCACGGGAAGTTCCATGTTTTAATGTATACTCTCTTTTTATGTAAGCAAAGAGTAAGTCGGTGATCAGGAATATTTGTGCTGTGGCGAAGGAAAGTGTCACTCCAAAGAAGAAGTTGGCATTAGCTGATCCTGAGTAGATCCAAAGATGCCACACGGTGGGTCCAAGTGCAGAGGTGATGATAAATGCACATCCTACTACGAATTTTTGCTGCATAACTGAAAGAAAGCAATGAAATTTTAAGCAGATTATTAGAACTAATCCTAAACCTAGACTTGGGGCAACTACATTGCAGTTACTTGTATATAAAGAATTTCTTGTTTTAGGCAGGGCATGTTTTATTACCTATAAGATAGTGATATATATGAAAACTACACAATTTTTGAATTATAAAATAAAATAAAACTACTTACATGGGAACAAATGCTTCCACATTGGCAGAAGTGACAGGTAGAATCCTACGTCACCCACACATGGGTATGATCGGAATACTGTTGATAGAGCAATGAGGATTGTAGCTAGAAGCATTGGCTCCTTGTTGAACCTCAGAGTCAGTGGGATAACATACAGTGCTAGTGCATTTATTTGAAACGCACAAATGAACAGAATACGGAAGTGCTCAAACATTTCTGTGAAGAAATACCAGAACAGTCCAATGTTCGGTTTTAGGTTTGGTATCGTTAATCTGAAACAGAAAGAGATTTATCATAAATATAGCTAATATATAGTATGAGAAAATGGAAGCAGTTGTTTAATAGATTGTATCCTCAAAATGATTACTGATAAAGAAATGAAGATCCATGTTAAGAATTCTTATACCAAAGGTTAGTGATTAGGTACTAATCCTAGTTGTTAAAATAAAAATGGAATATTCAAAGAAAATATACAAGACTTGAACTTACATCAATCCATAAGTATTGTTCACATAAGCATAAGATCCATCCATTATGTATGCAGAAACGTAGATCAGGAAACCCCAGGACAGAACAAAAGTCAAAAGTGTCCTTATGTAGGAGCATTTGACACAACCTGTCCGTACTTCTGCTAGTAGGATGGCAATTGGGACTATCAGCAGAACAGGATACAATGCTTGATGTGTGGCCAAAGCTATAAAAACTGCAGCTAGTTCAATGCAACCACCAGTTGCTGCTGTCAAAGCACCAGACAGCAGAAAGTTCTGTACAACTGTAGTTGTCATCCCAACACAGTTCAACACACTGTAGGGGTTGAAAAGATACACAGACAACACATAATCTGCCACCTCCTCCAATTGCAAGTCAGTAAGTAGCATGTGCTTTGATTCCTCAGACACCTCACTCTTTTTCTTAACCTGAGAGTCTTTGAAAAGTCGGGTGAACGCTTTGGCTGTCCGACCTAGCAGGTAGGCAGTAACCAGGTCCATAATCGTGAAGATTAGTGGCAGTAAGTAGGGAACTTTCTTCATGAGGAAGTGGAAGAGAACCAGCATGATCGGCGACTCGTGGAAGGCATCGCCTTCATACGGGTTGATGTCGTGGTCGTAGAGATACACTCCTTCGGTGAGCCGCTTCCACGAGTTCAGAGGAGTCGCTATCTCCACCCGGTTTGCTATCGTTTGCCAGTAGTCGATGTGGATCAGCCAGAACCTTAGCAAGCCGGCCGACAGAAATTTCAATGCCGTAGACATTTCTGATGCATTAAATGGGTATTATTTACTATAAATCACAAGAATGCATTAAATAATTCCAGCGCTTCAAGCGAGTAATAAACAATAGTTTAGTTTGAGTTTGACGTTTTGCCGACTAGTTTTAGGCTGACAGACAGTTTTTTTTTCCACAGTTTTTTTTTTTACGGTGCGTTTAGCGGTGGTCTTATTTGAATGCTATGAGCAATTTTACAAAAAAAGAACGTTTTTCAAATAGCACATTGCCTTGCTTGTCTTGAAATATTGATTAATCATTGTGTTCTTGTCTATTGAGGTTTTTTTAAGGAAAACATCGCAAAAAGCGAGATTCACCTTCAAGTTCAAGCCACCAAAGAAAGCACCTAAGTAAACATATACAAAAGGACAAAATTAAACGCACTATGTAATTTAGTTTTTCTTATTGGGCAAAGGGTATGGAGTTGGTCAGCCAAACACATGCGCCATCCACCACTCACTCAGCTTATCGCCCGAACAAACCGAAACTCTTTTCTCACTAACTTCCCATTTTTTCATGGCATCTTTGTAGTGTATCCGTATTACCATGTGGTACATATACTATAATGTTATACTTATACGGATATACCACATAGAATAAATATGTCACCGGGGCGCAAAGGCGTACCCAGGATTTCAGCTAGGGGGGGCAGCTCATAGGTACCTGTTTCGAGAAGATGATCGGTCAGGTATATTAAAGCAAAAAATCATTAAAATTGACTTTTATTAATTAGTTTGATTATGACACAAAACAAAATATTATATATATATATATATATATATATATATATATATATATATATATATATATATATATATATATATATATTAATTTAACAGTAATCTTCTCGGGTTTGCAGAAAAATTGTCTATGAAAGTCTTTTCAATAAAATCACTGTTTTCCTTTACATAATTGCGATGTACGCTCATCAGACATAAACCCGTAAGCCTTTCTTCACCCATGGTGCTTCTAAGCCACGTTTTAACTCTTCGCAGCGTACTGAATGACCGTTCTACGGTCGTCGTGGTGCATTGGATAGTGCTTAAAATAATCAATGCCTTTCTGACAGCAGGGTAAAAAACGTTGGCTTCGTTGAACAGATCAACTACTTCTATGTCCCTTAATTGATCACCTGATAAAGCCTTCTTCACCCATAAATTATGCCAAAGGTTCAGTTCTCCGGTGATATCTAGGTTATAAAATTCTTGGAATGATTCTGCGTTCTTGTGTAAGTCTGTAATGCTGGTTTTGGTCATATACAAGGGATTAGGATAGCTTAGGTACTTAAAGCAAACGCCGGAGTGTTTTCTTGGGAGAATCGACTATTCAACGATGAAATGAGTGAATCAATGTATGGTATTATCAGGGAACGCCGCCAATATTCGTTATCATTGTCTGATGGCGGATTACTTCTATGTGTTTGCTTGTGAGCAAGACGTGGAACCAAAATTTCTATGTTCAAATCCATTGCAACAGCTCGCGCTTTTTGAAGCATTTCATTACTTATTCTATCAGGAAACTCGCGGTCATTTTTGGGAATGTCCTTGATATTTTTGATGTGTTCCCCCACCGAGATCATGTCGATCGATTTAGCTTGGAGTGCGTTAACTACTGGTTCTAAAACTGCTGAATATTTGGCTATTGTTTGTAGAGCAACAATAAACACTGGTTTTGTAACGGCTGATTGCAACTGATATGCAGATTTTCTGGTGGCATAATTTCCCTGTACGGATAGCGTTTCTAGATATTTCACAAGCTCTGGGAAATGTTGAGAAAACTTTCTGATTGATTTATATTTTTCGGACCATCTCGTCTCACACAATCGTGATAGGTTTGGAGCGTAGTTTCGACGTGTAGTCGATTCTCTGAAAAACGTTATAACATCCTTTACAGTGGCGATAGTATTTCTAATTTCTGGCACTGCGTTCGCATCATTCACAACAAGGTTGAGTTTGTGACTTGAGCAATGAAAATATTAAGCACGAGGATATTTTTTTCTCAAAATGGCTTGTACGCCACCCTCTTTCCATGCCATTGTAGAACAGCCATCGAATCCAAACCCTACGCAATCTTCGGTTGGGAGGTTAGAACTAATCAAGAAATTGTCAATTGCTTCGGCAATTGCTAAAGCATTTTGTGCTTTTAATTCAACGAACCCTACAAATTCTTTTCTGATTTTCCTTTTGCTTTCGTCGTAGAACCGCACGCCTATTGACAGCTGTTCTTTCCCAGCTACGTCTGCTGTTTCATCAGCTAAGACTGCGTAAGCCATGGTCTTCTGAACGTCACTTATTATATTCTCCTTAATAACTTCGCCACATAAATTTATCAATTCGTTTTGTATTTTTGGCGATGTGTAAACTGCATTGCGACGGCATTTTTCCAGGTGAATCTTTAATTTGTCGTCCCCTGAATTGATTCTCAACTTCAATAAATCTAATAAAACACCCTCATCTGCTTGTTTTCCCCTAAGAGGCATATCATGTGTACCGCAAAATAATATTTGTCTGTTTTCTTCGATTGCTTTTTGGTGTTCACTTTGTAGTTGGATGTCTACAGGAACATTTTCAAGAAATTTTTTCGCAGCATTTGCCGCTGTTAGATGAAGGTTGGTCGTTGCATGCTTTCGGCAGTCTTCATGCATATTTTTGAACTCTATATATGGCCTGACCATAAATGATCCCAAAATTCCTCTCACAGTGCTGATGGGCGGAGGGAACAAAACACAATGCTCACAAAGAGCGCCTTTTAGTGGCTTGGAATATACTAGCCATGGTGCATATTGATCCAACCAAGCATGATTAAATTTTCTTTTCAAATGGCTTGCATCACTTTCAAAATCGTAATTTCTGGGCGGGATCCAAGGATTTTGTAACAACTCCCTCTTCTTTTCCGTCGATAGCTGGGTAGCCAACCCAACATAACGACCCAGATCATTTTCATGATAGCCATCGTCCAATATAATTTCAGGACCGACGTTGACGTCATAAGTTTGTTGGGATGTCGATGGAGAAGCATAGTCGGCAACAGATATATTTACAGGTTCTGCTGGAGAATGTGACGCTTGTCCAATGTTAGCATGCAATGATCTTGGCATTACATGAGTAGTTTTATCATGGTTGTCATTTTCATCGCTTCCACTGCTACTTTCCCGACCTTTTTTCTTTTTTCGCGTGTTGTCCCTAAAAAATGGATACACATAATTACTCTTACGGTGTTTAGGTATAGGACGAAAATAAAGATCAAGATACCTATAAAACATCACATTCAAATATCATTTACTTCCTATCAGTAAAAGTAAAATTGCGATATTCAAAATTCGTTAACTTTGTGGTTTAAACGCCAAATAATCAAAACATAATATAATATACAATTATAACAAAACCACGTCTTGTAATTAATAAATTTTAATATTGTAAGTAATTAATATGCTAAATATATACACTTACAAGAGATACCTCCTTAAACAAATCAAATAATCATATTAGGTATGTACATATGTATATGTTTTGTTTTGACTCACCTCTTTCAAAGAATTTCCTGATATCAATTTGACGGAGTAATATTTCCAGTTGTTGCGCAGTAAACGTAAATCTCGTGTCGCCGCAACTAAACTATAAGATACTATGGCGCACCGAACTGAATTGAATTGTATTCGAACTGAATTGCCTTGCTCTGCCTCACGATCCCGCTTATATATTCAAATATTCTCGCTCCCGAAATACGTAGAAAATACTCGACTCTATTTCCATCCTTGTCTCATACGTGCTATCACTGTCTTTCTTTTCCAGAATAGTCCATGCTAGAACGTTCTTCGTGGTATTCCTATTCAATACAAGATGATCTATTGACCGTATAAATTGATGCTTGATGCTATTTCTCTTTACTGGAAAAAGTACTGTCGTCCGTAACTAGATAGCGCTAGATGTTATTTTCTCCAAATTATATTCAGCTTTAATCCTAGATGGCTCTGATTATCTCGTCGGGAGCGGAAACTACGAGATGCGACAGTTTCGCGGGAGATTTAAATTATATTGCGTCGCTAACAGTATACTATGTATATCGAATGTTGTAGAATATTTAATTATAGATAAAAAAATATTAAATCAAAATATCTGACTGAAAAGATATTTTGTTTCCAACACTTGATTTTGCGCAGAGTAGGTAACACGTTTTTAATTCCCACTTGCCAGAAAAATTGACGTTTATTTTATCTTCCGCCTAATCTAAAGTAATTAGAGACGCATATTAGGCCTATTGCTTGGTGCAGTACGAGATGGCGCTAGGAGATTAATTTCCAAGAGAATAACAACCGATTTTCCACACAGTCCAACCGGGTACCACACAGTCTTAAGCCGATTCAGATTAGGAACCTAATTTGATCCGCAAAATTACCGTGACCATCTTCAAACAAGGCTAGGTGTTAGGTGTATAAAGCCCATTATGGCGAATTGGAATGGAAATGGTTGCCATGGTGATATTCTTGTTTTAAACCTAATTTGAATCGGAAAAAGATTGTGGTAATGGGGATTACCACAATCCATGGCTCACAGGTTATATCGATTATCAATAAATGTCATACAGGTGACAAATCATAGAGCTGCATTTTGTTTGCGGACGACATATCAATAAACGTTACCCCTAAAATTTATGATTACATTTATCTTCATGAGTCTGACATTAATGCTGCAATCACATACATAATTCAATGGTTACTTAATAATAATCTACAGGTCAATTTAAATAAAACAATGTTTATAAATTTTAATCATTTTGACAGATTTAATAGAGTCATGACTTTAAATATAAATTATAATGGACAAATTCTAGAGGAGGCTGATAATGTGACATTTTTAAGTATTATTATAGATCGAAATTTAAATTGGAAATCTCACACTGACAAAGTGTGTAAAAAAATTAATAGATTTGTATTAAGCAGACTTCGCAAAACATCGAATAAAAACACTGCCCTTATTGCTTATTACGGTTATGTGGAGTCTGTTTTACGATATACGACGAAACAGTACGGACAAAAATGATGTCTTTATTGCACAAAAAAAATGTGTACGAGCCATTTGCGGTATGGCCCCATTTGAATCATGTACCTAAACCTATGTTCATAAAGTTAAATATATTGCCCTTACCATGTTTATACATCTATGAAGTGGAAAAATTTGTAAAAAGAACCCACAATTATTTATAACGGCTCAGGAAAATTACCCTAGAAACACAAGAAACTCGACTAGATTAGTATATAACCATATTCCACGAACTTCGCTATGTATGAAAAATTGGTCTGCAATGTGTATTGAAATTTTTATTATGATACCTGAGCACACAAAACAGCTACCAGTTAATAGGTTTAAGACGGATCTGTTTAAATGGCTAATAATAAAATGTTTTAACTCAATAGATGACAAGGAATGAATTGATAAGTAGTTGATAGAGACATATCATTATTATTTTTGTACCGAACTGCCCCCCTAGACAAGTGACATCGCTAAGGATAGCGAGTCGAAACGATAACTTTTTATGTATGCGATATGACATTCGGAATCGTTATGGTGACGTCACCAAGCGAATCCAAATGTCAAATGGCATACATAAAAAATTATCGCTTCGACTCGCTATCCTTAGCGATGTCACTTGTCTACAGGCACAGAGTTTGCGTCAGGGGTGGTATGTAGTGGTATTTTTGCATTATTATAATGTAAATGTATTATTATTGTTTTTGACCAAACTCAATATTTGCATGCTAAAATTAATAGCTTCTACTGTACTATACTATAGGTATCTTAGTAAATAAACATCTTTATCTTTATCTTTGCAACACAACAAAAGGGGTTGTTTTAGTCCGTATACCTAAGTAAAAATATGAAAAAAGAACTATATATTTATATATATATATATAAGCACTATATCATTTATTTTTTCTTATTAGGCAGCAAAGGGTATTGAGTTGGTCAGCCAAACACATGCGCCAATCCTCACTCAGCTTATGGCCCGAACAAACCGAAACTCTTTTCTCACTAAACTAGTCACCTATGTCACATATGTCACCGGGGCGGCGCGGGGCGGTGTAATCTAATTAGAGACGCTACGATCTAGGCCTATAGATGGCGCCAGGAGATTAATTTCCAAGAGCATAACAGCAAACATTTTTCTTAGACACCTTTATTTGCATTTAATGTCGACCGGTTTAGCCTGTCCATGGCTCACAGTTATATCGATTATCGATAACTGTCATACAACACAACAAAAGGGGTTGTTTTTAGTCCGTATACTAGACGAGCTGATGCCGACTCAATGTGTAGGGACCCGGACATAGCAGGGAGGTCTGACTCCTGGACATGGGTAATTCCTTTTTTCCCCCTCCAACAAAAAAAAAATAAAAAAAATAACTGGTTTAGCCTAGTGGGTAGTGACCACGTAGTGACCCTGCGAAGTTGACGGTCCTGGGTTCTAATCCCGGTAAGGGCAAATATCTTAGCATTCATATATGTGTTTACACAAGTATTTATCTTTATTCAATATATCGTCGTCTAGTACCCATAACACAAGCCCTAAAGAGCTTACTATGGGCCCAGTTCGATTTGTGTAAGATTGTCCCCCTATTATTTATTTGTATTTTTATAGAGTATAAATATCAAATAGTTCTGCTTCTGCTTCTGGTCTATGAAGGGTTCGATCTGCTTGCGCTGAACCTCCAGCGCAAGCTGATCGAAATGTGTATCCTGCCTGACCAAACTTCAAAATTCCAAACTCAAGTTTTGCCAGCAAGCAATGGAGCGCAGTATCCTGAGTGTTGGTACGACGGGCCGCATAAGAAACACCACACACGCTCCTTAACTGGCATCGCTGATGCACAGAATGCCAAGCTAAAGTGGAACTGGGCCGGTCACGTAAATCGTATGCACCCAGACAGGCGAAAATCGCCCCTGACTGGCTACCACAGGGCGGATACTGGCGAAGTGGCAGGCCTAAACGGATGGCGGCGATGGCGGGTGGGACCACCTTGACAAGTTTCTGCCGGGGTGGCCGGAGGTGGCGCAGACCAGGGAAGTGTGGATGGAAAAGGGGGAGGCCTTTGCCCAACAGTGGGACATCGATATGGCTACATAATAAATAAAAAAGGAATGAGCACCCTGTGGTACTTCTAAGCTTTCTCTGTCCGCCTGTTTATATAACTGATGAACCGTGATAGGTAGGGAGTTGCAATTTTACAAAATGTTTATTTCTGTTGCCGCTACAGCAACAAATACTTAATCAACTACACGAGATTTTATAATTTAGACTTGTTTCAATATCCCTGCCCCAGCGAAATACCAAATCATCGTCACTCAAATATAATCGATCATTAAAAAACAGCTGACATTAGACATCTTTGAGGGGTAAACAAATAGAAGAGACTAATACTATGAAATTCTTAGGGCTAAAAATTTACAACAAAATGCCATGGAATTAAGCCAATTTTCATATGCTATAGGTTGTCGCAACAGGTCCTTAAGGACTCCGCTGTGCTAACGGCATATCATGGGTTGTCGCAACAGGTCCTTAAGGACTCCGCTGTGCTAACGGAATATCATGGGTTTGTCGAGTGATCATTGTGTTATGGTATTTAATATTTTGGGGAAATGCCTAACTACTTGTAACCTAATAAGTCCATAAGCTTGCAAGGGCCATTTTATTAATCTTAAGATATAAACAGTTCCTTCATTATACATTTTTGAAACTGCATTATTTTTCAAGAGTAATCTCCATCTTTTACGCAATCAGACCAAAGCTGTGCGCTTATCCACTTAAATGCATAATGAATATTAAGAAATGATCGCGGGGAAGCGCTCATTGAGCTCTGCCAAAAACGTTACGACCTCATAGTCAGGAATACCCTATTCAAACATCATCCAAGGAGGCTCTACATGGATACATGGTCACCACTGATGCACCCACCAGATCACATAGTTCGCAATTAGATTAGATAGTGATAAATAGTCCATACAAAATTCGAATAAAAGTGCTCACCTATCCTGGTGCTGATATATCCTCTGACCATAATCCTGTTGTAGTTAAGATGTGAGGCAATTTTTCCAAAGAAACATATGGTCGCAAATTAAAAATATTTAAAATACATAGACCCGATCATCTGATTACTAGTTACTATGGGAGACCCAAATTTTGTCTTCATTTGGAAATTCGTTAGGTAATAATTATGGGTATTAAAAAATATGGTCAGCTAATTAAATGTCACCCAGTTTATAGGCACATACATAGCTTCAGACTCCCAAACTAGGATACCCTGTCTCGTGAGAACCAGAAACAGCGACGTCACTCACATCCAAACATCCAAGACTTGGGGTTTTTTTTCTTTATCCTCAGCCAGGGTTCGAACCCGGGACCTCTCGCATGGTAAGCAGAGCCACAACCGCAGCGCCACAGAGGTTGTCAATACGGCGGCATCTATAGATAAAGTGAATCTTGGCCAAAATCAAACCATTGCCGATATCAATAAAACAATTTTGGGTCCGACGCAGTATAAACGACAGCAGTGGATGGAAGATGAAATCTTGGACGCCATTGAAAAACGACGGCTGCATAAACAATCAGAACCTGATGGTACAATGTTTTGAATAATTTAATCAGGAATAAAATTCGTCCAGATCGATCTAAATTCTATATGAAAGGTGGAAGAACTACGGTTAAAACACGACAGTTTTAACCTACACAAAGAGATGAAAGAAATGGCTAGCCGCGGAAAAGGACAAACCGAGGTACATTGGGGATGGCAGTGGCAATCTATTGATAGACATTGAGAGCAAGAAGTCGACATGGAAACTCTATGTTGAAGACATGTCTGCAGATTCAACTAGGGAAAACGGAAATACACAATGCGATGATACTGAGCCTTCATTGAGAGCAGAGATGTTAAAAGCTCTGAAAAGAGCTAAAACCGATAAATATTCAATATCTACAACTTTTAGAGGAGCAGCTTGTCGAGCAGTAACCAACTTCTTCAACTATTTATTTTATAATACTGGGATCATGCCAAAGGATTGGTTTAATATCAACCTTTGTTACCCTCCCGAAGAAATATATAGCTAAGAAACTCTTGCCACGTTGTTCGGCAGATTCGCGATACGGCAGACAGCTGTTACTATTTTTGATAGATGTCACTATTTTCGAAAGGTGTCACTGGGTGGTGGTCACTATTTTGAACAAATAAGGACCTTATCAAGAACTGTCATATCTCCGTTCAAACCAGTGGTCTAGTATCAGTAGTTTCCGAGATATGACAGTTTTTAGTTTGACAGCTGTCATCTGAAATGAAGATCTCGTCGAAAGCAGTCATATCTCCGTATAAACCAGTGGTCTAGTATCAGTAGTTTCCGAGATAGGACTGTTTTTAGTTTGACAGCTGTCATCTGAAATGAATATCACGTCGAGAGCTGTCATATCTCCGTACAAACCAGTGGCCTAGTATCAGTAGTTTCCGAGATATGACAGTTTTTAGTTTGACAGCTGTCATTTGAAATGAAGATGTTGTCGAGAGCTGTCATATCTCCGTAAAAACCAGTGGTCTAGCATCAGTAGTTTCCGAGATATGACGGTTTTTAGTTTGACAGCTGTGAAATAAAGATCTCGTTGAGAGCTGTCATATCTCCGTACAAACCAGTGGTCTTAGTATCAGTAGTTTCCAAGATATGACAGTTATTAGTTTGACAGCTGTTAATAAAATTACCCATTACACTAGTGTGGCAATTTGGCGTGACTAAGAATTCGTTGGGCATAATAGTACATTACTGCAGACGCCGGGAAAGAAAGGCTTGCCGGCTGAGTAGGTATAGACGGATAGTGATACGAATACTACTGTAACTGCTGTACGAAAAATACTGTACAAATTGAGGCAAACTGTATCCATTACCACGGTTATGTCTCCTCAGTACTCAACTGTGGTCTGATCCTGTGGGGAAATTCGGTGGAGGTTGGAAGGATTTTCAAAATTTAAAAAAAGTGCATAAGAGCAATCGGTAAGGTGAAATTTTATGAAACCTGTAAACCATTTTTTTAAACTTAACATACATTAGAGATGTTTTTGTTTTTGTTGCCTCTCAACGTGAATACTGGAGAATCAGAAATGAAGGGCACCAAAGATAAAGAAGAGTAAAACACATGAACATGACGACCATGCGAGAGGTCCCGGATTCGATCCCCGACTGGGGTAAAAAAAAACAAACAGAACAAACAGACAAGTCTTGGATGTTTATATGTGTGTGACGTCGCTGTTTCTGGTTCCCACGACACAGGGTATCCTAGTGTGGGGCCAAAAGCAATGTATATGCCTATATGTAAATGTTTATGTTATGTTAACCTACGATGTCAACAAGGAGGTTGACATCGTAGGTATTTAAGGACATTTATATGAAAAATATATTCCATGTGTATTATTTTGTATAACAAGATGCCTGACAACTTCAACGTAATGAATAGCAAGTCTTTAAAAAATAATATCACAAAGTGGCTACTACAACACTGTTTTTATAGCATTAAAGAATATTTAGATTATAAAAATTAACCATTTTTAAGTATAAAACTATGCAAAACGATGACATGTTAAATGTTAATTATATAAATGAGAATTAAATTACACAATATTCATACATTAAAACTGTCTAACTATTATTTTGCATGCCTATACATAAGCTGGAAACACTGAACATATTCTAATTTTAAGATCTTAATTTACTGTTTTATTGTATATAAAATTCATAAAAAAAAAATGCCGGCAAGCCCTTTTCACGGCCAGAGGCATGTATAGTGCTTTTTTCAAACATATGTAATGAAATAAAAAATACACCATTCAAAAAACGAATTCAAGTGTAAAAATACTACAAATCGTAAGTTCCGTGCGCCCGTTTATGTCTTATACTTTTAGCATAAAAAATATAAAAAAATACTTCCCGGCCTAGGGCTGCAATTTTGTATGAAATTCCTTTACAGTTCTCTCGAGTTGTGCAGCCCGGTTCCAAGCCTGTTACTTATAACGCACGTAATGACGATATTTCATTGCATGTTTGAGAAAATTACTTATCTCAATGGTCAGGCCCCGCAACATCAGGAAATCGACGGGAGTCGCCAGCGTGGCAGCAGCTCATGCACTTGGCAAAGAACAGAGAGGAGTATGAAGAGCTGACCGCCCACCTCCAGTAGTGGAGGCACTACAAGACTCGTTGGTGATGGAGCACTACTACTTGTTCTCACAATTTCAAGTTTGTATTTTTTATATATTTATATATAATAAAAAAAAGTGTTTTTTTTCAACCTTATTAATCGTCTGTACTACTGATGCATAGTTGCTACGCTTCGGAAATAAAATTAATAAAAAATTGCCGTGTCGATGGCATAGTAATACGAGTATAGCAGAGTATAAAAGAGATTACAACTATTATAACATGACCTATCAGGTACTATTATGTATTTTTATTTATTAAGAGGCGGCGGGAAACAGCTGGTCATAAGGAACTTTCAGGAATATCTTGTTAGCGATCTTCGTTCCGATCTTGTTCCAGTTAGCTTGAGCGTACGGCAACATCTCTCGGTAGATCAACCGCCAGTTTTGATTAGCGAAGTTGTTCGCTAGTTGAGCTGTGGACAAAGATACAATACGATTAAAATCATTTAAAGATATGGCTTTTCTCGGATATCATCGCCTAAATCCGGAGACGGAAATGACACGAAATACATTACCGCGATTTCTTTTAGGTAGCATTCAATTTGAAGTATCAAAATCGCAATGTATAGCAGGTGAAAACCAGCCCAAAGGATCGTAGAGTTTTGATATTTGTGAAAGTAGTTCACTCTTAATTAAGTTGTGGGTCTTCCCAGCTTCCGCGTCCCAGTTAAGTTTGAATGAGTCAGTGTGGGGACTCCAGCTGAGGCCCAAAGTATTAGTCAAACTTTCATTTTTGAAGTCAAAAGTGCTTCGAGTTGATATCTGCTTCTTAGAGAGTCCTTGAAGTATATCCTTATTGTTGCTTGACCACTTACGGAGATTCATTCCGCCTCCCTTTAATAGCGCGATAAGATCGTTTCTAATCTGCACCGCAGTTGGTAATAATTGGTGGCCTCCCAGAAGATCGTCTACGTAGAAGTTGTGACTCAACATATATGCAGCATCTGGGTACATGTCACCGTCATCCATAGGTCGCTGGTTCAAATCCGGCTCGAAGGACCAAAAAATGTAGAGTGTGCTTAGTGGACGACGACGGCGGTGCTAGTAATGTCACCTTGGCAGGTGCCAAGGTGACATAACTAACAGGTAGACCTAAGAAATTTATTATGCAGAAGCGACATGAATTTGAACATTAATAATATCTATAACATCTATACATCTATAATATCTATACATGGGACCATCTCGGAAGTGTACCCTATGAAATACAAAAAGAATTTTGTAAATCGGTTCACGTGTCTTCTAGAAATCTTATAACATACATACAAAAAAACATTCACGTCGAGTTGAGAACCTCCTCCTCCTCCTCCTCCTCACTATCACTATCTGAATCATTTACATTAATTATAAAACGCTCGCTAAACACATCTAATTTCTCTTCTTCTGATAAGAACACATCTTCACACTTTATTGCATGATTGCAGACTTTCGTCCATTCTTCGGGTCCTAATTTTTTTTTCCATAAGCAGTTTTTACACTAACGTTTTATTCATTTCGACATTTTTGGAGGCGACATAGCCTTTTAACTGTGCCCATATATTTTCTATGGGATTAAAGTCTGGGTGATATGGAGGCAGTCGTATTGCTGTATGTCCATTTCCAGAAAAAAACTTTATACACTCCAAAAACGCTGAAGTGTTCTTTGTGGCGTTGTATTACGCTATACAGTTCCGGTTTTTTGTTATCAGATGTAAAAGGAATATCATGTCTTGTTAACCACTCGATCATGTCCGCCTTTCGAGTATTGCTATTAGGTGGCCTTTCAACAAATTTGTTATGGTAAGAGTAAGAAGTGTTAGCTATAACAACAACGCTGTTATCGGGTCAATTAGGCATTAGTTGTGCTCTTAACCACTTCTCATACTTCTCAGCATTCATTTCCTTTCCTTGTGGTAATCGCCATCGGGATCCGCGGACTGATCTAGTAAACGAGCTCCAGGTACAAAGCCTTTTTCATTACCTGTGTGAACAATAATAAATCTATGACCCTTTAATATATGTTGCTTCAGATTTTTATTGGCTGCGTCCGTCCAGCTTTCGCTTTAGTGTGCGTTGTATGAATATATGATTCATCAGTATGAACAATATTTTTACCAGTAGCCCTTAATTGTCAGATTTCTCTCAAATATTTTATTCTTTTTAAACGGACGTCATGTTTTTCCATCAAAATTCTCCTGTTATTGTCGGTTTTTCCAAATCTGAATCCCATGTCTCGGATTATATTTCGTAGAGATGAAATTGAGCCTTTGAATCCCATTTCCTCTTTTAGTTTTTTGTGTAGTGATGGCAACGTAGGAAGCTCTTTAATCATCCATGAAAGTTATATATCATTCGTCGTATCACGCAATAATCAAAATCATCCATTTTTAAACGATATTTTATGCCGGAAACTTCTTTGGATTGTTGATCTTAGGTGGATGATCTGAGAGCTTGTCGTTTTCCTTCAAAAATTTTAACACGCTGCTTTTCGAAACTCCGGTTGCTTTACAAACCCTGTCCAAAATCTTTTGATGATATTTACTTTCTTCTTTTTAAAATAAATTAGCTTCTTTTCTAACATAGTTATATACATTATTTACAATTTCACGAGATTGAGCAACAATTTTTTTACCACGCTTTAAATTTGTCGAAGACATGATACATACCTATTGTAAGTTAATTTTGATAAAATTTGATAGAATAAAATATTTTCACGAATATAATTAGCATTCATAAACATCAATGTATCTTAAAGGTCAATTCAATTCAATTTTTTTGGTTTGATGGCTTCTACTGTGGATCCCTACAGTAATTCCGCCAATATCACGTATTGAAGATGACACGAAGGGGATCACGTTGTACAGTTATCGGTGAAACTTCCTTTGAGTTGAGATCTCTCTATAACAAAAGGACCGGACAAACAACAATTAGGACAGCACAAATTAACTTAAATTTTAAATGCTATGTGATTACACAGTCACACTGTTTTTATTGACACTAAGAAGGCGGACTGTCAAATTAGTCAATTATTTTTCTTATTTCAATAAAAAGGTTGTGTTAGTTTTAAGCTACAAATGAGGTTTTGTTGCTCATATCGATCTTGTATTGTATTCAATAAGACAACGAGTAATATAATTAAAGGTCATATCTGTAAATTGATACCTCTATGTGAGAGATGAGGGATTCACGACAATTTCCGAGGTTGGCCGAATCGTTAACTGATTTTAATCGTATTGTACGTTGTTTAGTCCAGTAGATAAAAACTTGTATGTAATAATTATGATACCTAAATCATCATCGGCAGCTTGTTGACGCCCGCTGCTGAGTATATAAGCCTTCTCCTTTTTGTACCAACTAATCCGAAAGTGCCAATCGAATACAGGTTTTCATCGCGATATTAGTAATGTCATCGACCCATCTGGCTGACATAAACCTAAATAAAGCGCACGAAAATACACGAATAGGTTTCGAATTTAGTGAGTAAGACTAATAGTTGAAAAAAAACGTCATTGATTTGATCTTTTACTATGTCCTTCTGGCTGATAAGTCAGCTGGATGGCAAAAGGTTAAAATATATTTGGCGACCGGTCTGTACGTGAACAGAAGGAAACGGCATTGGCTGTACCGGCCCGGAACATCTTTTCGTTTGAATCGATTGCCTTTGATACTGTGATCTCAAATCGATTAAAATTACTAGGATATTGTATTTAAACCTAACCCCCCTGCCTGCCTTTCTCGTTATCATAAACTGTTAGGTTATGGTAACGAGAAAAGTAGGCCGACGTAGTGTGGCTACGTTAATCGTCATGCCGCACGTCATACTCCTCGTTATGCCCACCACTCCTGGTTTTGTCGCTTTTTTGGCCCGAGTCGAAGGACCGGCAATATCGGCCAATAGCTCATCAGCTGTCACGATTAATAGCAGTGCGTGGATCCGTGAATAGATCTTCAATTAAATCGACTCAGATAGGGTACCTATCACAAGTCACAAGCAACACAGGTGATCCAACTTACTCAGCTGAGGATTATCCGGGAAGATGTCAGTTACGTGAGCCTTCAGGTCGCCGACGTCGGGTCTCATGTAGAAGGATTCGATCTTGATATACGTCTCCCCGTCTCGCTTCACCGCAGCGCCGTCCAGCTTCCACGTGTACACTAGGTCACCTGGCAACAAGGAACGGGGAATAGAAAACATGAATTGATTTTATTTTTGCTTTAATTTTCATCATGGCGAATAGACCACGAGCTTAATAATAAAAAAATACTTTAATTTATTGGCAAAATCACGGGTTCAAACTGACACTTGACAGTTTGGCGCGAAAATACCCATCAGCGGACGTGACGTCCTGAATGCAATTGTGACACTTCTATGTAAGGGACAGAGCTATGCCCCTTCTTTCGCTTGGAAAGGGAAAGGAGTCCTACGCATAGCTCTGTCACTTTCATCGAAGTGACACAATGACAGGATGTTACTTCCGCCGATGGGTGTTTTAAAACACGTTCCCTTTCAGGTTTCTTTAAATTCATATCTTTTGCTGAAAATCAATACTTAGTTAAATAAAAACGTGCAAAAGAGGCTTTTATGTCGTTAGGACTAAACATATTATTAAATTGACAAATGTCTTCGCTGAAGCTTCTCTAGTAGTCAAATAAATCTTGGAACATGCCTCGAGTTGAAGACAATATCAGTATTGTATATTTCCAGCAGTTGCGTTTATAAACTCAAATTTATGTAATACAGATAGCATCTGATTAAGACGTCTCTTGAACAAAATAACTGTTTTGACAGTTCCTAAAAAGTATATACAATACCCTACAGGTTTTGATTCCCTTGTAAGAATCAAAAAAATTCAGCAAATTTGAGGTATAAACCGCCGTATCTTTTTATTATGTTGACCTAAAAGTTAGATTTATGCATAGCTCCAAGGGACGACAGTCCTGAGTAATTGATATCAATTTCAATTTGATAGCTCAACGCGTTCATGACAATAATAATAATAATAATAATAATAAATTGTTTATTTCAGGCAATATAAAACCCATAAAAAAATATACAATAAATTTTAAAATACAATTTAAAATACAATAATACAATACCTAAATCCAAAATAAATCTAAAACATAAGTGATACATATACCTACATTACTTTTTATTTCTCTCCTGGTGCACGCGCAGCCAGTGTCGGATTATCCCGCTCTCATATGGGTTCTCATGGAGTGCATAGACGAGCTCGTTTTGCGAGGTTTTTACCCTTTCCCAGAATGAGGCCACCCGGGACCTGATGACCGCGAAGTAGTCAGGGACCCTGGCGTCGGCGAACATGCCCGACGCACTACAGTACCGTGGCAAACGCAATAATATGCGGAAGGCGTTATTATATTGTACTCTGAGGATGTTATAAGTCCTCCTGGTGTAGTTGGTCCAGAATTGGCAAGTGTAAAAGCATAGGCAGTATGCTCTAAATAGGACAATTTTAACATCCTCAGAGCACTTACCAAAACGGCGCGCGAGCATGTTCGCCCTAACCGCCATGGACCTGCGCTCCCTCTCGATGTCCGCATCATCACTCAGGTTCTCATCCAAGATATGTCCAAGGTACCTGAACTGCCTCACAACCCGAACTGGTGAGCCATACAAATATACTGGAGGAACCATCTCCGGACCCCTTCCTGATTTAAAAACTAACATTTCTGTTTTTTGGACGTTATACTTCATGCCATTCTTTTCAGCGAACGTTTCACAGATTGCAAGTAGTTTCCTTAGTCCCTTGATCGAGGGGCAGAGGAGCACCATGTCATCAGCGTAACTTAGGTTGTTAAAACATATATTATTGAACCAGCATCCGACATCGGCGCTCCTCAGCTCCTCGATCAAGTCATTAACATACAGGTTGAAGAGATCCGGAGAGGTCAATCCACCTTGACGCACACCACAATCTAGCCTGTAACTACTAGATTCTGTGTCGCCCCATCTTACATTGTTAGTCTGGTTCCCGTACCAGAACCTCAACAGATCCACGATATCATTCGGTACCTGAGCCTTCGTCATCTTGTCCCAAAGTATACCTTAGTTCACTAAATCGAAAGCTTTACTTAGATCCAAGAAACACGCGTATACTGACGTGTCTCTGTGTTTGTAGTAGTTTATGGTGTTTTTCAGACATAATATCGCGGAATCCGTCGAAAGCCCAGGACGAAAACCAAACTGGGCGTCACTGATTCTAACATTTCTCATCAGTTCGGGCTGCAAAAGCCTTTCAAACACCTTGCCCGTTATTGTACCAAGCGATATGGGTCTGTAGTTGCCCAGATTCGACAGATCGCCAGTTTTGTTTTTTACAATTGGGACTACAACAGTCTTCATCAGACCCTCTGGTAGGTAGCTATGTTGTAGGCACATGTTCAACAGCGAAGACAGAATACTGAAGATCGAATCACAGGTGTATGTGCTCCACGCTCAGACCGTCATGACCGGGTGACTTGCCACGAGTCATGTTTTTGACAACCAGGAAGACATCTTTGGGGGAGAACTTTATCTGACGCTGAGGCGTCATGGAGGTCTTATTAGTGACGTCAGGTTTGGTGTCTAGCACTCCCTCCGCAATCTCGAGTGGTTTCACCCTGAAGTGGTTCATAAACATATCTGCTATGAACTTAGTGTCATGTGCACCATTCACACTAACTGGCAAACTCGGCTTATGGTTAAGTTTTTTAGTGGCTTTCCAGAATCCAGAAAAGTTCTTAGATTTTTGATGTAGTGCCAGAATATTCATTTTGATCTTGTCCTGATTATTCTGACACCACTTCAATTTATTTTTAAAGGCTTTGCGACTTTCTACCATAGCATCGTAATCATCACCCACGCTGGGTTTACCACAAGCTTGCCAGTAGCGGAAATATAGTCGAGCTCGTCCATGCAACTCCTTGACATGGTAGTTCCAACCAGCGATCTGTCGATTTTTAAGCTTGCGTGCACCAGAAGAGCTACTGTTTGAAATATGACTGGATATCGCTGCGTTTTGCATCACATTAATTGTATCAGTGTATAACTTATCTATATACTTAGTAACATGTTCATTTTTATCACAGTTTAATAATACTTGACTAGGATCTGGCAGTAATAATAATAACTGATCCGAACATATTTTGTTATAAAACTCTATTTGATCCAAAACTCTTTGGCCCCACTTGACTTTGTAAGCATCATTATTATCACATTCATTTAAACAATTTTTATCAACAATATATTTCAAGTCGCATGTTACGAAAATAGGGAAATGGTCTGACCAAAGTACGTCGTAGTCCACGTAAACACTCAGGACAGTGTCACGGGCTGCCTTGGTCGTCACACAGTGGTCCAACCATCTACACGTTCCGTGGGCTTCACTTACATACGTGTACGTCCCAGAGTCCACACCCAGTATGTCGATGTCCGCACATGACCATGATTGATCCGTACAAAAATCAATTAACTCCTTTCCGAATAGAGCATTCGGATGCGCGTTATAATCCCCCAACATATAAAATGTCTGGACGTCACTCTCTTCGATTATTGCACTCATGCTGGCTAGTATGTCCGTAAACTCGGACAGATTGTCTATGTCATCACACGGCATGTAGACAGAGAAGACGATAAGTTGACGGCCCCCGAATTCAATTCGAATTGCCGCCAACCTGTCACTGGCACAGTTCACTATGGAGACATTTTTGAATACGGATTTACGCCACATCAGTGCTAATCCACCGAAAGGCCGTCCACGCAATATACCCGCCGAGCTATCCACCGATGATTTCGCGAAGGCGCCGAACTCATCGTCAATTTCATGTATGAAATTTAGGTCATGCTGAAGCAGCCACGTCTCCTGAAGAACAACGATGTCAGCTGATCTGCAGATATGACGTACATGTTCTATGGCTCGTTTAATAGATTTACAATTAATCATAGCGGGGAGGGAGGTGTTTTTATTATACTTATCGGTTGTACTATCCATTTTATTTTATGTTGTTGTTGTCACGTGACATCACTGTCGACTTGTTACGCTCCCAGAAGCGGCGGTATTTAATATGAATAGGCCAGAAATTGTTCTTTAGAAACCTCTTTACCTTCGAAATCGGTATAACAACTTTGAAAGAGTTGAAAGTTGTTTCACGGCTAGGTTTAAGTAGTTCAACACTATGACATGTTTCACCACGGCTCTCAATGTGCTCCTTAATTTTATCAACAGTGATATGTTTTTTCAGCCGGGATACGTAAATCGCACCATAACTTTCTGCCGCCTCTATACAGCTACTACTGCACTCTAGGGTACCGCTCATATTTCTGGACTTTGTCTGTGTCCTAACTGTGTTTTTATTGTTTTTGTGACGCCTCTTCTTACGATGTGTCACCAAAGTGAACTCGTCTTCATCGACGATGCTCCTAATATCACTATTAAAAGCCTCGCTTTGTCGCCTGGTCATTGGTGGATGCTGTTTTACAAACAACATGTCCCTGTAGGTAAGGTTCGATGTGGATTGAGGGCTAGAAGTAGGTTTACTATTGGTAAGCGGTTGTGATAGCGTCATCGTCCTGTCGTCAGCTGACCGCTCTGCCGCCGCCGCCTGTGGCACAGAACCAGTTTGTCTCGCATCGCCGCCGCTAGTCGCCGGGCTCGTCGTGTTGCTATGCGCGCGCGCGCCTTCGCTCGGCTGCGGTAATTCCACTGCAATGGTACGCTGCGTCCTCAACTCGCTCAGTTGATCTAGAACTCGATATTCGAAATCATGCAGCTCCGACTTGGAGCTACTGTCACAACGGAGTTTTTGTATCTCCGTTTTTAACGTCGTTATATCCTTTAGTAAGCAAGATACGTCAATGTGGTCAAAGGTGACCGGGGGTAGTCTATTTAAATCCCTCGCTACAAACACGGGATGGAGGTTAGGCTCGGTCTCCTTGAACATTCGAATGACATCTTTAATATTCTTTTTCCTCTTATCTTCACCTTTTCTCGATACAAGTCTCGCAGTGGAACTCGATCCGTCAGATATCGCCGTAAACAACACTGACTTCCCAGTTTCGACTTCATTATCACTAAAATGCGAATTGCAGATTTGCACTAAAGTGAGGTCGTCAAGCTTGTCAATTTTGTTCTGAACAAAAGTCAAGAACTCGTTCACAATTATATTAGCATTGTCCGTCATATTTCACATCACAGTTAAAATAATTTTAATGTTGTCGATCGATTACGCGGTGCGCTCGCGCATAAACAACAACACACCATGCGCGTTGAGCGGCTAGACGCAGACTGACAATAAGGGTCTTGACAGACGAACGGACGGTCGGACAACGAATTTATCCCATAAGGGTTCTATTTTTCCTTTTTAGGCACAGAACCCTAAAAATATCTTACGCATAGTGGTGTTGAAGTGCCCGGTGGCGTTGACTCGCAGCGAGTTGAACCGCCCCTCCCCGTGGTAGTCGGCGGTAACGAACACGCGCGGTGTTGTCACGTCCACTTCCAGGTGGAACCGATCCTCGTCAGCTTTCAACCTTTGAAACAGGCAAAGACGTTTAGGTATCCCGCTTCATATATATACACGAACTGACACAGAACAGAACTATAATTCGTGGAAGCAAATATCAACTTCTGCAATTTAATCTGCAGGGAAAAATACCAGGCCACCGAAGATCTGGCCACATAAAAGGCTTTAAAACCTCACAGAATGGTTCAATTCAAGAATCATCGATATATTCCGAGCCGCCACATCACGAGCACAAATAGCCAGGATATAGCTGACCTGCGATAAAAGATGGCACCCAAAGAAAAAGAAGAAATATACACACATAGCGTCCATCCTTTATCTATATGGGCTCCCAGGGCCCAGTTGCGCCCACGTTTAGGCGGGCACGTTTTGTACTTTGCGTTTACGTAACAGCCGCGATGGACTATGATGCGAACATCATAAATCTAAGCTGTAATTAACGGCACGATATTACACTCGTCGAGAGACATGGGAAGTTACGAGGAAAAAAGGCAGGGACGTAGTGTGACCACGTTACTCGTCATTCCGCACGTCACGCTCCTCATCATGCCCACCGCTCTGTTTTGTCGGGATTTTGGGGCGAGTCAAGGGACCGGCAATATCGGCCTATAGCCAATCGGGCGTCGTGATTATTTGCGCGAGTAGAGCAGAGACGGAAACATCGCGGCAGCGCGAGGAGCAGCACGAGGAGTATAGTGTGGCAGTGGCATTAAATATTAATATGTCAAGAATTCCAGAATAGCCCTGAATTTTCGAACTGATGGGGATTTTTGGACTCAGTGTTCAGACATCGCCACTGGGCCCCACTGATCTCCAGTGTGTGAGCTCGTAGTGGACTGAGGGTACATGAAACAGCCATGTAAAAGAAAAATTAATAAAGATGAGTTTCGCAGAAAGCAAAAAAAAAGGATCTTGGAGCTTAACAAATTAACAAACATTAATCTCACAGAATCCGACTTTCTTACGATTCATTGATCCTTTACCAATTCATGGATTATAAATATGTGTATGGTGCTTACTTTCTAAGTCGTAGTAGGGTGCTCCAGGGTTTGCAGCCGACCCGTAGGATAGGCATAACAGTAGCTGGGATGGTAGTAACCGCGGCTGCCTCCGCATCCTTAATTTCGTGGTCGACGCAACAACAAAGAAAACAAAAACACCAAGAAAACTGGGTATGACATTTGGCGCATGTAATGTAAGAACACTCCTTGATCGCGAAGAGAACATCTGTCCCGAGCGGAAGATGGCCATTGTAGCTCGTGAGCTCTCTCGATATGACGTAGATGTGGCTGCTATCAGCGAAACACAACTCGCCGACGATGGAAAGCTGGTGGAGCACGGTGGCGGATGCACTTTCTTATGGAAAGGCCTTGCTTCTTCTGAGCCGCGACAATCCGGCATGGGATTCACGATCAAGAATTAGCTTTTAAAACATCTGCAAGAGTTCCCGGTGCACATCTCAGACCGTATTACAACTTTGCGCCTGCAACTGTACGATAATAACTATCTGAATGTCATCAGTGTCTATGCTCCTACGCTAGACAAATCTAATGACATTAAGGAACGATTTTACGAGGAGTTGTCTCACTGTATCAAGCACATACGTCCCAGGGAACAGATTCTTTTACTGGGGGACTTTAATGCCAGAGTAGGACAGGATTTCGCAGCCTGGCCTGAAGTCCTAGGCAGACACGGAGTTATCAGCATGAACGACAGCGGACACCTGCTACTCAGTCTTTGTTCTCAGTTCGACCTGGCGATCACGAACACTATGTTCCGACTTCCCGCCAAGCACAAGAACACGTGGATGCACCTACGATCCAAGCACTGATCTTCTTATAGATTATTATTGTGATTAGTGAGATTAGCGAGGCAATAAGATGTTTCCCAAGTACAAATCACCCGCATCCTACGCGGTGCACACTGCTAGACGGATCATCGGCTTGTAGTCGCAAAACTGCGTCTCCGCTTCCCTCGTCTTTGTAGATCCGTCAGAACTAAGCCACCAAGTCTAAACTTGGACGGGCTAAAGCATTTCGGGACGAGGGAGAAGTATACCGAAGCGATGGCTTCGACAGGACAAACCAACGTGGTATTGCGGAAATTAGACAGACTGACCTGGAGCTGCGCAGGGTAACCCGGGAAACTAACAATAAATGGTGGCAGGATAAAGCTCGCTAAATGCAATGGCTCGCGGACAATAACCAGCTAGGGGAGTTCTACGGTTCTACGGTGAGGTTCGAAAACTGATAGGTACGTCTGCTCTTGAAAAAGTGCAACTTAGGCCTGCAAATGGTGAAGCAAGGAAGAATTACTTAAACGATGGGCGGAACACTTCAACACTCTGCTGAATATGGACCGGTCTGCGGACCTGGAACACATCAACTCGATCCCTCAACTCCCCATGTATAGCAAGCTGGATGAGGCCGTTGTTACGAGGCGAGGTTGTTATTGCAATACAGCAACAACATAACAAACGTGCGGTTGGCGCTGACTTTATACCGGGAGTACTGCTTAAATACGGTGGTGATGAACTACATTCGGCAATGTATCACAAATAAGGGCTATATGAGGGCAAGGGCGACCGTTTCGATTATGGTAGGTAAATTAGGCCTGAAAATCAGCGTCAAAATGACAGAGGTGATGACTCTAGATATCGACTGTCACGAGCCCCTGAACATCAAACTCGGCAAGGACGAGCTGAAGCAGGTCGATAAGTTCCGCTACCTGGGAAGCACTTTAACATCCAAGTGTGACCTTGATTCAGAGACCAACAGCTGCAGCATTCGGCAAGCTGGATACCAAGGTCTTCTGTTCACATGACATAAAGATAGGTATAAAGATCTCAGTGTACATGGCGATCGTCCTGCCTAATCTCCTGTATTCTTCGGAAACTTGGACCATGTACCGCCGTCACATCCACATTCTAGATCGTGTCCACCTCAGATGTCTACGCAAGATAATGAATATCAGATGGTCTGATCGCGTGCGGAACACTGAAGTGCTGCGACATGCCAATGTGGGTGGCATTGAGGTCTACCTCATACGGCGACAGCTTCGGTGGTGCGGACTCGTGTCAAGGATGGCAGAGCAGAGGGTCGCGAAGCAAATCTTCTACTCAGAACTTGAGGAGGGCAAGCGCAAGCGCAGCGGACAACTCCCCAGGTACAAAGATGTGCTGAAGCGGCTCATGAAAAGGTGCGGCATAGTGTCTTCCCAGTGGGAGAAGCAATCCACCCTCAGACCCGAGAGGAGGGCTTTGATTAAAACCAAAGACCGTGACTTTGAAATTCACCGGCACGCCGAGCTGGACACCAAGCGCGATGAGTTAAAAGCCCGACCACTTGCAATAACTCAGTATAATTATATTAATGGTGTGCTCACCAATTGGGATTCGTGAAAGTAGAGTTATCTTATGACCTTTATGAACAAAAACAAAATTTATGATCGAAAATTTCATGACTATGTTAACGAATATTCTGAAACTTTCAAGTTGGTTTGTAGAACTGCAAAAACTTTACACATTAATAGAAAAATACAAAATTAAAATAAAATAATGAAAACCGTTTGGCAAATAATAAACCTTGAAGCTGGCAAAGTTATACTCAGGGACAATGATTTCTGCCTAAAGATAGGTGATGATGTTGTTAAATCCAACGCTGAGGTTGCTCGAGCTTACGAAACATTCTTCATCAATGTACCCTTACTTACAACAGAGCGTCTAAATTCATCTCTATATGAAGCAGAGACTCTATTAAAAACAAAACTAGGGTCAGTAATGTATATTTAAAATTTAATCATGAATATCCCCATTGTCCCCACGACATTGTCAAAACGTTTAGATTACTTAACTTAAAAAATACTAAAGACCTGTGGTGTATATCAGTCAAAGTCATTAGTTCAGTAATACTAGTTATAGACACTTAAGTAATATATTCAATAAATGTGTTGATGATGGAGTTTTCCCAGACCTTACGAAACACAGTAAACTGTAAACGGATGGAGGTATTACCCTTATGTCTCATATTTATTCTGCAAGGGAGGCCGCACAGGATGATATCGGAGTTTTTTGCGATCTGTCGAAGGCATTTGATTGTTTTGATCATAATACGCTATTAATGAAATTAAATCATTACGGCAATTACTAAGCAATATAATTCAAAAGGCAGAAGTCAACGGCGTTTAATCTGATGGATCGGGTGTAAAAATTGGCGTTCTACAAGGTTTTCATATTAGGCCCTTCCTTATTCCTGGTATATATTAACGATCTGCCTTACATGGTGGAGAAATTTACAGACATAGTGTTGTTTGCTGATGATACTTCATGGTCTTCAAAATTGAAAGACAAAAAGAAGATTTTGATGATGTTATGGTATATTGTCTTTAACCTTGATTTGGTTCACAGTTAATAATTTATTGTTAAAAGCTGGTAAAACCAAGTGTATCAAATTCTCACTGCCAAATGTCAGGCAAGTTGAGACCAGTTTAGTGTTAGACACGCGATTAGCGATTGCTGTAATGTTTACCCAAGAAAAAATCACAGACTTTATTCTAGCCTAGATCTTCATTATGAGTTCCTGCATCTATCTGGCTAACTCTACAGGAATAATTCATAATGTGGAGTAATTTTGAGTTCTTGCAACTCTTTGGCTACCTCTTCAAGAATAAGATTTATACTCTGGTGTCATTATGAGTTCCTGGCTATCTTTTCAGAAATAAGATTTATACTGTAGACTCATTAAGAGTTCCTGCAACTCTCTGGCAAATTTTTAGGAATACGAATTCTAACGTGTACAAAGATACCAATTGTCACTTAATTCCTATATCAGTATTTGGGTGGTGGGATGCCACAAAATATAAATACACTTACCTCGCGTCATGGATTTTCGCGTCTTTAAGTCCATGAACAACGATGTCGTTCATTTGCATTTTCGCCATGATCTGAAATTAATAAAAAGTAGGTAAGTAAAAAGAGCATTGACTGTCTTGTGTGCAGCTAAGGAAACAAACGTAAAAGTAGAACTAGCGGTGAAAAATTACCCCATAAAACAGAACCAGGTAGAGTTTAACATGGCCGGCCGTGGCCAATTGCCGTTCACTGTGTCTATAGATCGACCAATCAGGGCTGGCCCAGTGTCGCATAACACAGTATGCACCAATCATTAGACTTTCTCCCTTTTCAGTAGGTATCTGGTACCGTTTTCGAATGACAATTTGTAAGAAACGCGCCTTCGAATTTTTTCGTTCACCGTTGGTGTGGCTAATTTATTCGCCACAAGACAACATCATGATTGGCCATTATCTAAGTCACGAATGCCCTAAATGCATACGGTTCTTAGTCGTAAGCTTACAACTTGTTAGGGGTCAAAGGTATTTGCAAACATAATTTAGGATTTAAATAAGAGAGATTAATTATTACTTATATTTACGTAGGTATGTTATTTATATTAATTATTATAAGATATCTAAGATATCTATTCCAATGTAATGGAGTTTTTATGCGTAAATAATTCACCGCATCGCTGCACTAATATGTCAAAATATTTAAAGTGGTTACCTATAGCGTAGTTACCTAAACCTAGCCTAGCCAAGTTACTTAGAAATACGATTTAAAATCATACTTAAAATCCAGTTCTCCTTAGGCCCTGACCGCTGGCAAGCAGTTTTTGCGTTGCACTTGGTAAGTGACAGACAGGTTACCAAGGACACCAGGTCTAGTCGATAGGTCGTAGATACGAACTGGCCAACTTATAACTAGGATTGCTGATGCTTTTCCTCAAAGCCTCTAAGTCAATTATGAATTCGGAGGCGGTTGACTTTTCCCATGCGAAATGGCTAATGTTCTTTGTTTCGTTCTAATTTGTACCTACAACGGTACTGACGGTTTTAGTTTGTTCCGTATGCAGGTGACATTTAATTAGCTGACCATATTTTGGGGAGTGACAGAAGAAACATATGGTCGCAAATAAAATAAAAAATTCGTAAATCAGTACATTGACCCCATCGGCTGATTACAAGTTACTATAGGAGAGTCAACTTTTTTCTTTATCCGGTACTACGAGTATCGTTCTCCAAAATATGATCAGCTAATTAAATGTCAGCCTGCATATATTTTTTACTATTTCGTACAATTACAAATTCGTGCAGTTCCCAATACGTGGGACGAGCTGAAAAGGCGGTTACGAGGAACGCGTGTCTACCTTTAGACATCTGCAACTTCGCCCTTTTGCAATAAAATACAAATCATAATAAATTTAGGTAAATTAAATTAATTTTATATCATTTGAAAATTTGGTTCATTGCATGGAAGTTGTGGGGATTTAATTTGAGCAGCACGCGATGAAGTGGTTCCAGTCTATTGCTTGTGAAGTCACCAACACAGTTCCTTGAGAGTTTGTACTCACGCATTATCCTCATTCAAACACAAAGTCGGTTCGTAAGAACGT
This sequence comes from Argyresthia goedartella, assembly GCA_949825045.1. Classification (NCBI taxonomy): domain Eukaryota; kingdom Metazoa; phylum Arthropoda; class Insecta; order Lepidoptera; family Argyresthiidae; genus Argyresthia; species Argyresthia goedartella. The sequence goes on from OX463810.1 coordinate 24,746,332, forward strand.
ATTCAAAAGTTAAGTTAAGTTATTATTGTATACGAGGTAATTATTAGTCACGGCTTAACTCCTGCTTAAGCCCATAAGGCAGCAAGATTACCTTCATCATAATTCATAATAGCATCGCTTAGCGCCTTTTCTCAAAGTCCTCACGACGTTTCCTTCATCAGGAACTACAACTTTACGTGCTCCGAGGCACAAGACAAAATAAACTTGTGATTGCAATATAATAATAATAATACCTTGGACACTATTTACACACATTGATCTAGACCCAAATTAGGATTCCCTGTATTTTGGGTACTAGACTACGATACACATATATACAGATAAATATTATACTTAGATAGATAAACAACCATGACAAGGGTACAAACATCAGTTCTATCAAACAAATATTTGCCCCACCGTGACTTGAACCCGGGACCCTTGGCTTCGAAGGCAGGGTCACTGCCGACTCGGCCATTCGGGTCGTCAGTCTATATCAACATAACTTAAGAAATATGATCGACAAGTAATATTATAATCTTAATAATAATACTAACTATGGCTCAGCTATTGCCAAAACTATAAAAACTTTATTAACTATAACTTTAAAATTAAAATGAAAAATAATACGTTTAAGGTGATGTGTGGTGACATACTCATTGCCAATGCTTTCTGGTTTATATTGAGTAATATATACATAGTCAGGTCATAAGTTCTGTCACATGTGCAATATGAAATAATTTAGACATGTTTATTATTTATGTAAACATTTATATAGCAAAATGAACTTAATAAAACATAGATTCTTATGGTAATAAAGTTTATTCAAAATGACCCCCGCGATTTTGAATACAGGCCTTTATTCTGCGCGGCCAGTCGTCTATCGCAGCACGAACGAGGTCCATGTCAATATCGGCGGCTGCCTTAATCAAGGATGCCTTGAGTGACTCCAAATCAGGATGAGGCTTTGAGCAGGCCTTTTCCTCCAAGTGTTGCCATATCTTGTAATCTAACGGACTCAAATCTGGACTGGAGGAGGGCCTGTCTGTGTGCCGGATGAAGTCGATTTCACGCGCCGCCAGCCAGTCTTGTGTGCTTTTCGCTCTATGAGCTGGCGCAGAATCTTGTTAGAATACCCAGTGCCTGTTATTAAACATGGTATGAGAAACAGGTTCCACAAGGTTCTTGAGGACTGTATTTTGATACACAACTGCATTCGTTTTTACGCCTTTCTCACAAAAATGTACCTCAGTTAAGCCCCAATAAGAGACTCCCAACCAAACCATGAGCGAGGATGGAAAATGACCTCGTTGGACACGCGGAATACGGTTGCTCGCTTCTTCACTGCTGTGTGCATACACCTTATCATTTTGTTTGTTGTAGCTCTCTTCCACGGTGAAAATTTTTTCATCCGAAAAAAGAATTTCCCGATGCTTTTTTCCCGCGTACCACTTCGACAAAGCGCGGCATCTCTTCAGTCTCAGGTCCATTAAACGAGCGTCCAAACGATGTCCTGTTTTTCTTCGATATGCCCTAAGCCCTAAGTCTTCATTTAACACCCTTTTCACCGTGGTCCTGCTTAACCCCATCTGAAGGGCCAACAGTTTCTGCTTACGTATGGGATTTCTTTGAATTCGCGCCTTCACAGCTTTTATCACTGCTGGAGTCCTAACAGAGAGAGGGCGACCACTTCTTGACCTGTCATCTACACTAGAGTCTTCATTGTATCGTTTTATGGTACGATAAACGAATCTTTTGGTTATATTCAAATTTTTCAGTAAGTCGAAAATCTGAATTGGCGCGTAACCGCAACGATGCAACGCAATAACTGCGACAAGGTCTTCTTTAAGTGTCCACTCCATATTTAAAAATGAGGAAAATTCTAACAAGTACACATTTTTATTTTCATGAAAAATTCGAAATTCGAATTCAATAAACTTTTTTGTGGCCAGCGTTCTAAATTCAAAAGTTTTTATTGTGTGACAGAACTTATGACCTGACTGTGTATATATATATATATATATATATATATATAGTTTTTAATTATAAACATTTGACATTACAATAACTAACTAAATCGACACAGACAAAAATATCGACAAAGAAGAAACAAAAGCTATCAGATCATACTTCCTATCATATCGATCTTATTCTGTACCTCATTAAATGTAGAGGTAGGAAGAGCTACGTGGTCTAGGGGTGTCGAGAGCTCCGTGGTCCAGTGGCTTCACATTCGCTTCTCACGCAGGAGATGCGGGTTCGAAATTCGAATCCGGTGCTGACCATGTAATACCAATGAGATAGTAAGCAAGTGAATAACTAACTAAATGTGGGAACAACTGGCCTTGTAAAAAAAACGGTACCAAACTGAGAAAAAATCAAAAATATTACTATAGGATTACTGGAATATCCGTGAAAAACATAATGTAGTTCAATTACCCTCTACGGCGTAGTTTGTTTGAATTCCTTTCGCCGTTAAGTTGGCTGTTCTAAAAACTGTCAGGTATCAACAGTTTTCCTGTCAGTCGTTAACGCAAATGTCAGTCGGAACGTAAACAAATATTGATATTATAGTTTATTCGCTATCTAATTGGACACAAACAGCCTCAAGAAAAACCGTTGCAAAACTGTGAGCAAGTGACGATATGACGGTTGTTATTTAAAAAACAATTAGACATCTGTTACCAGAAATATTCAAATTAGTTTCTTAAAATAGGCTAAAATTTCATAGAATAAAAAGTTACGTTTTATTTAGCATGGCCCATTATTGTGCCCATTATTCTGCTACCCAATATGGGAAAAGGCGTGACGCTATGTTGTTTGTTTTGTTCTAATATAAGGATTAAACGGTTGAGTATAATGCTATTCTGGCGATTAATCCACATCTGAGATAGTCGCTCACGTTAATTACATCCTTGACTATTGGAGTTCCGCTCAACTCCTTCCGCGATGAACACAATAAAACAATCGGGACCAAAACTTGACTACCTACAACAAAAGCAATTATTGTGTGACAGGAACGAATCGTGGCAATTAAATGGTGGCCGACCTCGAACAATGGTGCCTTGTCACGATTCTCCTTACCTGGTTATTCTTGTACTCGACCCTGATTAGGTCCTGGTGGTAGGGGTCAACTGGCGGAACGTCGAGGTCTGGGATGCCGTCCGTCATGAGGGCGAGGCCTTCCGTGATGGCGTCGACCAGGCAGTCGTTGACATCCGGGCTGGTACGGTCGCATGACTTTATGTACCGGCCTGGAATTGTTATAATGGAATTATGAAATCATCAAATAAGCATTTCGATATCGTTAAAAACTATTTTTGATCTTTCGTTTTTCTTGACAGTCGGACAGATCCTTAAAGTGTTCCTTTCTGTTTGGATACGGAACCCTTAATAAGTTTTTTGTTGCGATTGTTTAACTATATAGGTAAAGCAGGTATAAAGCTCGAGCAAAGAGACTAAAAACTGAGATTTGTTTAATTTAATAAATTAATAAATGTAGCCCATTAATGTCCCCACCCAGGGGCACAGGCCTTTACCCGGATAAGAGTAAGATTAAGCCATACACCACCACGCTGGCTCAGTGCAGGTTGGTGGAGGGGTTTTACGACCACTACCACGTAGCCATAGTAGCCGGGACCTACAGGTTAACGTGTCATCCGAAATTCTGAAGGTCCTATAATGTACTTAAGATAAATTAGTTATCTCTTTGGTACATGGTCAGGATTCGTACCTGCGGTCCAAGAAGCAAGCGTGAAACCCATAAGACCAAGGAACAAGAAAATTAATAAAAAAAATATGAAATAACCCGAATGCATTGCATCACGCCAACGCTGCTGCCCGCTTGCTGCATGCCGCATGCCGCATGCCGCATGCCGCATGCCTCCCTGCTAAGGGGGGCGCAACGTAAGGCAAAGTAATACTTTGCTGGTTGCCGGTGCTGGCCTTAGCGCCGCGCCCACCAGGGATTCCCGCTCCGTGCAATCTCACTTGCAATGATTTCGATACGATCTTAACTCAATTTTCGGGAATGCCTTCTTATTATTTTTTTTATTAATTTATTATTTGTAATTTAAACTGACTACAAATCAGTTGTAGTGCTGACCGAACCTAGGTTCTAGGCCACGGGAACAAAATCACTAAAAATTCACGGTGTATATGCTACGGTGAAGGTAATGAATGATGGTTATTATGCATACTATCCGGTTATTATGCATACTTACCAATATCGATGGTTAAAGTAATTAGTACATCAAGATTTATCACATTAACCGGTTAGTATAAAGATTAACATTTAATTAGCTGACCATTATGAATAACTTTCCCCAAGATAAATATGATCGCAAACGACAAAAAAATATGGAGACCCATATTTTTTTTTCGTTTGCGATATGTTAATTAATTATTTTTTATTTATTTATTATTTTTTATTTAAACTGACTACAAATCAGTTGTAGTGCTGACCGAACCTAAGTTCTAGGCCACGGGAACAAAATCACTAAAAATTCACGGTGAAGATGATGGTGGTTATTATGCACACTAACCGGCTATTATGCATACTTACAAATATTGATGGTTAAAGTAATTAGTACATCAAGATTTATCACATTAACCGGTTATTATAAAGATTGATATTTAATTAGCCTGCCATTATGAATAACTTTCCCCAAGATAAATATGATCGCAAACGAAAAAAAAAAATGGGTCTCCCATAGTAACTTGTAATCAGCTGATTGGTTCATTGTAGGTACACTCGGCGCCACGAATAAAGAGCTCTCGGAGAAACTGGCGGGGATTACTGCGCATGTGTACAGTCGCGGCATAATTCCGAAGTGCGTTTTTAGGGTTAGTGTGAAGGAATGAGTGTTCAGGACTTTCTTCACTTCTATTTTTTCTCTGTTTGATATTTTGTTGATTGGGATATTAGCCGATGTAAATAATGGACTTTGTGTCAAATAAACTATAGGTACTCTCTATTGACAACATTTGTTAACGTCAAGGTTGAAACCTATATATAAATAACCCCCTAGCATAGAATGCCCCTAGTCACTAGGGCCTAGTGAATATAGATACTTGTAGTAATAGTCCTGCACACTCTTTTCTTCCCGCTGACTAATAATTTGTAACAATTAAACCACAATTAAGTTTTTCATCAGACTTCTTCATCAGTATTTCATCAGACTCTTTTTTGATATAACAGTTCACATCGTAAACCATTTTTCTAGCTTGCCTAGTCAGTACTTTATTTTTCGGCATTTTCGACCGGGGCGAAAGATAACGTTGGGTAATATTGTATGCGACTGTACTCAAGAAGCTTCGAGACGTGCTTTCGGTGCGGACATCGGGAAGCGACTGATCAACGAATCAGGTGCCGGCGCTGACTACCGCCCCCGTCGCTCCTCACTTCCCCGCGCCAAAAACTTGTGAAAAGTGACTACTGCGCATTCAAGGACAAAGCTCTTTAGTCGTGGCGCCGAGTATACTGAAGGACGTTTTTTTTACATTTGCGACCATATGTTTCTTGGGGAAAGTTGTTCATAATTATGGGTAATCATTCCCCAAAATATAGTCAGTCTAGTAATGTCATCCTGTACAATATGCCTTCGTAGCAGATGCATTTTGCGGATCCATCCCAAACCACTGGCATACTTACGCATTACGAACTATACTGCTAAAGGATTTATGAAAGGAGACTCCTTATCTGTCTGCACTGTCTGGAGACAAGGCCTCATCTACAAAATCCTGGCCGCAATTAAAATTAGAGAGATAGCAAACCTTATCTCAAGCATGCTGACCGAACGCCAATTCAAAGTCCACCTAGGAAACGCCATAAGCCGCACTAGAATACTAAACGACGGACTACCACAAGGTTCAGTGCTGGCCCCTCAACTCTTTAACCTCTATATCCACGACCTCCCTCAAACTAAGGGTATTCAATTTATATACGCCGATGACATCGCGCTCGTCACGCAGAGCAGAGATTTCAGCATGGGAGAATCGGTTTTGGCCACCGACCTGGAAATCATGGGAGACTACGTGAAATCCTGGCGCCTAATTCCCAGTGTAAGCAAGACGGAGGTGTCATGCTTCCATCTAAACAATAAGGCGGCAAACTATAAACCACAAATCCCTTTCAACGGCCAGATTCTTAAGTACAGCCCCTGCCCAAAGTATCTTGGAGTCACCCTCGATAGGTCCCTGACTTATAGGGAGCACCTTTCGAAGTTATCACAAAAGGTTGCAACCAGAAATAACATTATCCATAAACTCTGCGGTACATCGTGGGGTGCAACCGCCGACTGCCTGCGTACATGCGGCATATCCCTGGTCTACTCCGCTGTGAAAATGTATAACGCTAAATACCGCTTATTAAAATAACGCTAAGTTTCAGTATTTTATACTTACATAATTATATTTATACATATTCATACCAGCTATGCTGACCTTCTTGTAGTTTCTAGTGATCTGAACATACATGGCATTCTTGTTTCGGAATCTTTTCTCAAGCCATCTCTTTCTTCTGCCATGTATGCTCTGCCAGGGTTCAGTCTCTACCGGAACGACAGGATAGGCAAGGCTGATGGCGGTGTTGCTATCTACCTACGTTCTGACATCCCATGCAAAGTCATCAGCCAGTCGCCAAGCCTGTACTCTGGTTCTGCTGAACACCTGTTCCTGGAGATATTCTTGCGTCACAACAAAGTCCTCCTGGGTGTCTATTATAGCCCCTCTCTTCGAATCGACTATTTTAACTCTTTTGAAACCCTTCTCAGTGACTTGACTCCTCTTTATAGCGACACCCTAATTCTCGGCGACTTCAACACTTGCCTTCTCAAGAATAACGGTCGCTCAGCGAAGCTGAATTCTCTTGTAAGTTCATTTAACATGCATATCCTTCCTCTAGAGGCCACTCACTTTCAACCACACTGCACCCCCTCTCTTCTAGATCTAATGATAACTTCTGACATGTCTAAGGTTGCTGCGCATGGCCAACTTAACGCCCCTTTCTCCTATCACAATCTTATTTACCTCTCTTATAAGATAAAGCCTCCCAAGCGTGCAGCTAAATTCCTTGACATTCGTAGCTTCAAGGGCATGGATATAACCTCCCTTAATTCAGACGCCTCCTCTGTCGACTGGTCGCCTGTCTACGGTAGTGAGACCATTGATGACAAAGTACGGAACTTCAACTCTATTGTCCTGAGCTTGTTTGATAAGCATGCTCCGGTCAAGAGGGTTAAAGTGAAGCATCTTCCTGCACCGTGGCTTACTGACACCATTAAGGGTCTGATGGCTAAGAGAAACCGTGCCAAGTCTAGATATAAGAGGGATCCGACCGACGAGAATCTTTTAATTTTCAAACGCCTCCGTAATCGTTGCACTCGCCTGTGTCGTGATTCTAAACGCCGTCATATCTACGAATGTATCGAGAGCTATACTCCAGCACAGGTCTGAAAGTTCCTGAAGACCCTTGGTGTTGGTAAGTCACAGGAATTGGCAGCCGGAAATGTCGATCTCCGGGGTCTCAATAGTTTCTTTGCAACTCCCCCTGTCGCGATAGACTCCCTCGTCAAGGATGCAACCCTTCGTAACCTACGGTCCAAGGCATCATCCCTCACCTCAGCATTTAATTTCATCCCGTTCGGAATCGGCGCAGTAAGGAGGGCAATACTGGCAATCTCGTCGAAGGCCATAGGTGAGGACAAGATATGTTCGCAGATGATAACAACTATCATTGATGTACTGTTACCTCTCATCACCCACATAATTAATGTGTCGCTTGACCACTGTTGCTACCCCAGCCAGTGGAAATTGGCACTTGTGATTCCCCTCCCCAAAACGTCTAATCCCGCCTTCTTTAAAGATTTCCGTCCCATTTCTATTCTGCCTATCCTCTCCAAAGTCCTGGAATCAATTGTCCACTCCCAACTCTCCTCCTACCTTTCCTCAAAAATGTTACTGAATCCCCACCAATCAGGTTTCAGGCCGGGTCACAGCACTACCACAGCACTGCTCAAAGTCACTGACGACATTCAATTAGCTATGGATCAAAAGCAGCTTACGGTCCTTACACTGCTTGATTTCAGTAGCGCCTTTAACTGCGTCGATTTCGATATACTAGTCGAAATTTTAAAGTCACTTAATGTCTCCTCGCACTCTGCTCGCTGGTTTGACTCCTACCTGAGAGACCGCCAGCAACGCATTAAGTCTGAGGAGATCTCAACGGACTGGTGTGATCTCTCCGCAGGTGTTCCGCAGGGAGGCATCCTTTCTCCTCTCCTCTTCTCGGTATTCATTAACTCCATCTCTGACGTTCTTACCTCTTCTTATCATCTGTACGCAGATGACCTTCAAATATATCGGCACTTCTCTCCGTGTGATGTGAATCTGACAGTAGAGGCGTTGAATGCTGATCTCGATAACATCAGGAAATGGGCTACCTCTTATGGTCTGCTTGTCAACCCGGGCAAATCGCAGGCCATGATTTTGGGTACTCGTCACTCTCATAACCTAGTTCAGAAAATGCCCGTCGACCCTATAGTGTATGATGGTAACATAATCTCATACAGCGAGAAGGCCAAGAATCTTGGGGTTGTATTTGATAAATTGTTGTCCTGGTCGCCCCATGTTTGTGAGGTCAGCAGACGAGTCTTTGCGTCATTTCACTCCCTACGGAGATTGCAGCACTTCCTGCCACAGCAGACTAAAATCACCCTTGCCCAGTCCCTCCTACTACCTTTAATCGACTATGCAGATGTTTGCTGGATCGGTGCGAACGAAGAACAACTGAACAAACTCGAACGACTTCAAAACCTCGGGATTCGGTTTGTCTTCGGGCTGCGCAAGTATGACCATGTCTCACAGTATCGCAAGGAGTTGGGGTGGCTTCCGATCCGCCTTCGTCGTGATATGCACGTTCTCTCCTATCTGTTCAACATTTTGCGAAACCCCCGCTACCCCTCATATCTTCGAGAACGTTTCGAGTTTATTTCCTCCAGGCATAGCAACCGGAGATCCCACACGATGTCTCTTCTCTCTACTCCTCGGCATAACACTGCCGCTTACAAACACTCGTTTAGGTTAACGGCGATCCGACTGTGGAACGCACTTCCCTGCGCTATTAGAGATAGTCCCTCAATTTTCACTTTTAAGACAAGATTGAAAGAGCATTTCCTTTCTCTTTCGTGATAGGTACTTTTATATATGTATATATAAGTAGTATATGTTTGATATATATAAAAATTTTTGCTTTTGTATTTTATTTAGTATATATCATGTATTAAATTATTATGTTTTAGTTGTAAACAATTAGATGTACAGTTTTATTGCGCACTAGGACTCTCCTGTTGCACAATTTTTCCTGTCCTACCTAGGTTTGCTGGTAGAAATCTCTCTTTAGAGATAAGCTCGCCTTTGCTCATAAAATGTTTTGTTACCTTACTATTTCTATAAGATTTCTGTGCAATAAAGAATATGAATATGAATTTATATAAATTCTACAAGGCTAACTTCTTCCAAGGATAATTAAATAGTGCCCTTTTCAAATTCAGTACTACACAACATGTCTAATTTCATACCAATCTTGTGAGTCAAAATTATGGGGCTACCTTATCTTATCCGGAGATTTGCGCTGAGAACCTAGAAATTACGTAAACTCACTGAGTAAAATGACACAATTGCTTGGTTAATTTAGCTTAGTCTCATTAATGTACGTATATTCTCAACTCTTTGAAAAGGAAAATTAATTGATGTTTGAATCACACCGAGACAAAGGAATTCTTTGGTGAGCTGTATCTGTTCTCAAAACAAACGAGTATTTTTACTATTTCGTATAAATAAGTCGACTTTTGATCCATCTCTTTGTATAAACAAATTTAACACATCGTGTAATTTTAAGGTGACAAACAAAATATTAACTTAAAAGTAAGTTTAAACGTTGTAAGATTTATTAATTGGCTAGTAGGTTTGGACGCCTTGAGAATTGGATCCCAGAAGAGGCTATTCTGCTTCTACTTATTTACACAGTAGCATCTCAGCGGGTATTTTTTCTCATCAAGTGTCCGAAAACTCACAGCGGTATCGCACGCACGCCATCAAGCAGTTATTAGTTAGTGTAATCTTTTATCTACCTACTATTTTATTATTTTATTTTGGTGACACTTGAAATACACTCACCCGAGTTGATTACTTACATCTATTACTCGTTCAACGATTGGTCTTGCGATAATCATAAATGATCTAATGTTCCGGTCCTACCACCCAAACAATTAGCTGCGTTACTGAATAAGAATTGTTAAATAATTTCAATCGGCTGACGGTATACGATACATACTAATGTAAAATAAATGATTCCGCTTCAAAGGATATTATTAATATAAATTATGATAACAAATCACACACAATCTCCGACAAATATATTTATGTCGTTCAATTTCCTAGGGTACGCGAGCATGAGAGGATTAGCAGAACTTAGCAGAAAACAGTTCTTGATGAATATTGGCCAAATGATGACGATGATAATAAAGAAAAAGTTGCTCTACGCCAGAAAAATAAACTTAAAATTCACACCACCATACTGTCAGTCCGTCAACACACACTTAAGTAATCAAATTCTTACCAATGTCAATTTTCCCATAGCATTCGGTAAAAATAATTGCCGCCACAAGCAGTTTCTGTACTGTGAACTCCATTTTACACTAGCTTTTTGCCACTCGACAAATATTAAAATTTAATATAAATTTAATTAGTCTATTTAATTTAAAGTGTTTCGTTTAAAACGTCCGTGTGAGACGACGAGTTACACCATCTAGCGACATGCCATTGATCGCGGTGCAAGAGTCAGTTGCTTCGTAGAGTGGTCTCTGCGTGCGCGCCGCACAACGTATTACGTAAATGGTCTTCAATGTCAACAGCATGTTCTCCAGAATACATAATACGCTGCTCGCCCGATAGCCCTGCTTGGCTGCACCTGCCTCGCCTTGCCGTAGGCACTGAGATTCAATTAAAATTAAGGAAATTGAAGCCATAAATGCTGCGTATATGGAAATTGAATCCATGTACAGACTTACTATACCTACGGATAGCTTTCATGAACCTATACGATAAGGGTTACATAAAAATGTATGATGAAAACCATTTGCATTGTGATGTGAGTGTTAGTAAAGGTTTTGACATAAAAGTGAGGTTAACCATTGTATCTGCTCAGCTGCTGCGATTGGGCTTTTCACTCAAAATGGAGTACTATTCTGACCTTATGGAACATCATTTTCTTAGTCTCATGTTGACCAAATTTACTAAATGTTCACCAAATTTTCCAAATGTTTACCAAATTTATTAAATGTTCACCAAATTTACTAAATGTTCATCGAATTTACTAAATCTTCACGAAATTTACTAAATGTTTACCAAAAAATTATCCTATTTTATACTAATTATGAATATTAAGCCTATTTTAAGAAACTATTTTGAATAATGCTAGTAATGCGTAGATGTCTCTGTACGATTCCATCGTGCATCGTCAGATATTTTAACGTCAGCTTTAATGTAGGTATATTGCTCTTTTCATTATTTTGTAAGTTAGAATTATCGATCAGTTCACATTCGTCTATCAATAAGTGCGCACCAATTGTAATCATTACAAATAAAGTGATTTATCAAGTTATCACTCTTCTTTCCTGTTCCACCAATCATCATCAGAATCCAGTTTAAGGTACCGCCAGCAAGGGCTCGTACATTAAGTGGTCCTTCGAAACCTGTGTGTAGTATAACTTTGTGTTTTAATCGTGTGACTGCGAATCGGCTCTGCTGGCCTGCCACCAGCGGCAATCCCCGGTGGTAAACATAAACATAAACATAAACATGTGGTGTGGTGGTATTGAGAAGGCACAAAAGGTTATACGTGAGGTATACAAAAGCATTAGACACGCACGACCAAGCGATCAAGGATTCAAGCCACAAGAAGGTTTTTATCAAGAGAACAAGCTCTCCCAAGTTTAACAAGAGATCAAGCTCTACAAGTCAAGTAACAAGGTTAATCAAGAAACCCGTAAAAAACGAATGACAAGGAACTAAATTTCATCAAGGGATAGGAACTATCAAACAAGTGATTTTATCAAGAAATTCATCAAGGAATTATCAAACAAGTGATTTTATTCTTATATCTAGCTACCTACTGAGCCATAATGGAGACAAGCCAAGAATTCGTCTACCTATTGCAAAATCAGCAGCAAATTATTGACGAAATAAATCAGCTGTGGTCAAATTACATTAAATTTTTGCCAACTCATGAAACCAGAGTATCACCTAAAAGACGACAAGAGTTTTTGTGACCTGGAAGCTGCAGAATCTACAACAATGAGCGAGATATGCAGAAATAAGTGGCAAGAAGTCAACAGCGTAACACATACCTTTATTTTTGCTGTAATCGGTGTCAAGTCCGAACAATATGCGAAGATCAGGTGACATCGCATCAGCTGAGTAAAAGTGGTCTAATACATGTGAGTCCTAACTGCGTCATAAAAGCGGATAGTTTCACCGTGACGCCACATAAACTTCAAACAAGTGAAGTGAAATTAAGACCAGATATATATGTAAAGATTCCTCAGATAAATAACATCATTAACATTACTATCCCTACCACTCCATCACAGGATGATTCACGCGACATGCAACAACAATTATCCCTGCTAGGAGAGAGGATAAACAAGCTGAAGCAAGCAGAAGTAATATCAACAGACATCTCCTATCACGATATTCATCACTACACCATGATTTATGTGGTATGCGGAATCTTAATAATTATTGGAGTAGTGACTATCATCAGAAAGCTGCAATGTGAATGGTTGGTGCACAGCACTGCGCCCCCTACACCACCGCCGGCACCAACGCAGTCCACGCCGCCCGCGCTGCCGCCACCGACCGCCGGCTGCGCACGCACCGCAACGCGCGCGGGCGCTTCTCGCAATCACAGCATTGAGATACCGACCATACACCCCCGCGCTGACAAGTACACACGAGTACAATTAAAGATGACAGATTATTTGTGTTTTTATATACTTTGTTTATTTACTGACTTTTGTTTTACAGATTAATATATTGTTGTGTAATTTTATTAAGTTACCTACGTTTGACATGTAATTATTTAAGATTTTTTTCATCTCAGGCCCCGGAATAGGTACGATTTCATAGTGCATCGTCAGATATTTTAACGTCAGCTTTAATGTATATTGCTGTTTTCATTATTTTGTAAGTTAGAATTATCGATCAGTTCAAATTCGTCTATCAATAAGTGCGCACCAATGGTAATCATTACAAATAAAGTGATTTATCAATCACTCTTCTTACCTGTTCCACCAATCGTCATCAGAATTAAGTTTACGTTACCGCCAGCAAGGGCTCGTACAGTCTCATTAAGTCATTACTTAAAAAAAATGTTTAAAATAACACCCCTCGTAACGTCACTTGATAACGTCATTGGACGGTCAAACTTACCTCGAGAAACAAATAGATATTTTTATAATTAATTTTATATAATAACCTAATTAATGTGTAATTTAATGTATATTTTAATTTAATGTGTAATGTTTCTATTTATGGGCCTATGCTTGAAATTTAATCCAGTATTAGCTAATTACAACCTCAATGGTATTCAAGTAAAAAGGGTAACGCAGATTAGAGACCTGGGGGTGCTGCTTGATTCTAAACTTCATTTCAATATACATTTCGACCATATCATCGCTCGAGCCTACCAAAAACTTGGTTTGATTCTGCGTCTATCAAAACCCTTTAAGCGAGCAAAAACCATTATAACGCTATACTACGCATATGTGCGTAGTATTTTAGAATTTGGTTGTGTAGTGTGGAATTGCTCGTCTTGAGAAGATTCAGAATAAATTTTTAAAATCATTAGACTACAGGACCGGCACTAACTATAATGATAATAAAAGGCTGTGTGATAAGTTCAATATTGCCTCCCTAGAAAGCAGACGCACTTTTTTGGATGCCTCATTCCTATATAAATTATTAAATGACCATATAGATTCGGCATGTTTACTTGAGAAGGTAATCTTGTTTGTTAACCGCATCTCCTCACGTTCAAAGAAAACATTTTATTCTACCCTATGTAGCACAAACTATGCAAAAAACACATTCTTTCGACGATCTTTCGAAACTTATAACAAAAGACTGATAGATATAGATATCTTCGCAAACTCACTTCCTAGCTATAAAAGACAAATAAAAGAAATTCTATGTGGGTAACTTAACTATACGTTCTCGAATATTGTCACAACACGGTATAAATTGTAACCAATTAATGGTACTCCAGGTCTTTATGTAAATAGTAAATCAATCCATGTTTAGTAAGTGACTGTTTGTTACCTGAATAAAAAAAAAAAAAAACGATTAATAATAATCATAATAATAATAACAAAACTGTTACTTGAGACTGGTAGTTTCTGAACGAAAAAACTATATCAATATTGAATATTGAAGTCGACTACAGTCGGCTCAATACTCAACACAGACCTTACTGTTAATAATTTTGTAATTATTTATTCCTTAATCATAATATATTCTATATATATATATATATATTAATCATAATAATAAAAAAAAACACATTTGTAATAGTTAAGCACAACCTATTTTTAAAAGACATCTAAAAATCAATCTGTGGGAGTTTCTACGCCCTTCTTCTCCCACAGTGGTCCAATATAGAGAAGAGGGAAAAATTGACGTTTGCTAAGTATGTGTAAATATCTACAGAAATAAAGTACTTTGACTTTGACTACTCTCTATGAGAGTCGAGTATATATAAGAGTATTACATCCCGAACTGTATATGTATTACATCCCGCGTGTGACGTTCCCACTACGAACTGTATATTACATCCCGCATGTGACGTTCTCACTACGAATTATATATTACATCCCGCACGTGACGTTCCCACTACGAACTATATATTATATCCCGCATGTGACGTTCCCACTACGAACTATATATTACATCCCGCGTGTGACGTTCCCACTACGTACTATATATTACATCCCGCGTGTGACGTTCCCACTACGAACTATATATTACATCCCGCATGTGACGTTCCCACTACGAACTATATATTATATCCCGCGTGTGACGTTCCCACTATCCGGTCGAACGCTTAGATGCGCGCGCAAAAAAATACTTGAGTGAGTCATAAAAACACGTCACGGCCGGCCTACCCGCCGCGCGTGATAGTTACTTTAACATTATATATGACTTAGGTTCATGATAACACTGCTTGAAGTGTTGTTTTTGTGACAGCTCGTAAACAAAACATTATATTGGGATAATCATTGATTGAATTAAAGACTCTTGTACTGTGACACATAGCTGTAAACATATACTTCAAGCCTAAAATGGAGTGGGTCAATATAGAAAAATCATATCTAAAAAGGTAAATCGATAAACTCCTTGTTTTATGTATTTAAAAGATTTCTGTATTAATATTACACATGAAAAAAATATAAACTTACATTAAGTAGATAAAAAATATTTCATTAAAAAGATTTAAACTTTCGCTAATATTTGGCAAAATGGCCGTTGGAATTTTGAACTTCGAAACAATGACTCTTAGAACTTTAATAGAGTGTATTTCTGTAATGTTTTTACAGAAAACTAGTGTTGAATGATTCTTCAACATATTGGCTTCTTATTAGCATAAACCACGACACTTTCACCAAAAAAACGAAAACATTTCTGACTTACCTGTTGAACAAACTTGTGTTCGAAAACTGTGACGAAACTTCTCAAATATGGCACAAAAACAGTTTGTAAGTTAATCTTTCTGTATTTTTTCAAAATAATGTTATTATTCTATAGGAAAATGAACACTTACCAGCAAAAGACGCACAATATCCAATTATAAATCGCAAAACAAAACACCAGCCGGCCACAAGCACAGAACACAACTCGACACGTGAACTGAATGAGTTGCATCATTATTTTTAACGTTAAGATTGTCTGAATTAATCGTTGTATTTAATTTCATTGAGCCTAGTACAGTAGGAACGAGATAGCATTCATTCCTTACGTACAAATGCATTGGTATAAACAAAAGGTTTTCGTCGATGTGTCGTCACACAAAAGCCAAAGTGGGCTCTGGGATACTCTAGTATCCCAGCGTCATTCTACGGATAAAAAATGCTGGGATAGCGCACTATCCCAAACTCTCTCAAGCGGCTATGAACTATATATTACATCCCGCGTGTGACCATCCCACTACGAACTATATATTACACCCCGCGTGTGACGTTTCCACTACGAACTATATATTTTGAAACAGTTTAGCTGCGGTCGCCATCAAGCCGGCTACCCACTATGGGATATACGTATACATCTCAAGATGTAAATATTTATCGCTTGCCATACTTTGTCTATGACTAAAGTGCTAAGGGGAAGAGGGGGAAGGTCCCCGTTACTCCAGGTGGAAATATCCGCAGCGTGTGAGGGACGGATTCGGTGAAAAATGACAAAAAGTAGTTTTTAAATTAATACAGAATTGACTAAAATATCTATAAAAAATTCCATACCAGGTAATTTAGGTATTGTCAAAACATATCTAAATAAATATTTTTGAAGACCTTGTGTTTTTCCAATGAGTCAGAAAACAAAAAAGTGTATATTTAGACCTCATTTCAATATTTAAATCGAGCGAAATTCCTCCAATCGCTTTTCTGATAACACAAAATCTATAAAAAGATCCCAAATTTTTTATCAAATTGGGACTTTTTTTTAACAGCAGAGAAATAACTTAAAAATAAAATAAAGAAAAAAATACTTTTTAAAAAACAAGCTTTTATTAAAAATGAACGAAAAAATTTAAAATAAATTAACTCCAATAACAAATATATCACTTTATAAGTTCATTGTAACCTTTAACGATAATTAAGCTTCTTCGTCTACGACAAAATAACTACATACCGTACATACTTATATATTTTTACCGTTAAAACTTCCGTTTTTATCACAGTCCCAATTTTATAAATAAAAGCGTGTTACATTTTTAATGGTTTTTAAAAATTCCACTATTTCTGATAATTTCATGAAATAATTGACTATATTATGAAATGGTTGGCCATTTTATTATACAAGGTGAAATTTAATAAGCTGACCATATTTTGGGAAATGATAGTAACCATTATTGTGAACAACTTTCCCCAAGAAACATACAGTCGTAAAACTAAAATTTTTTTTGGATCTCCCATAATAACTTGTACTCAGCTGATCGGGTCAACGTACTGACGGACGAATATTTTTTTCATTTGCGACCATGGCATTAAACCAGTTCATTGCACCCTATATTATGTTCTATGTAATAATTAGGCACCTACTCAATGTTATATTATGCTTGATTATGTTGTGACGTTCATAAAGTCTCAATTTTTGTGCTATTATGAATAAAAATCTTTGACTTGACTTGACATGGTTGGCTATTTCATGAAATAATCAAATTCTACGATCTAGCTACGACATATACATATTCATACGCCCTTCAAATATCGCTCGTAATAGTAGTTTATGTGACTGCTACATAATGGAGGGCATTAATACTCGAGAGTGGGTTTATGAAACGAGCCGAAGGCGAGTTTCATAATAATATCACTCGAGAGTTTTAATGCCTAATTATGTACAGTTACATACACTAGTTTATCTACACACATATTCTTTCTTTCTTTCTTTATTCTTTATTGCACAGAAATCTTAATAGAAAGGTAACAAAACATTTTCTGAGCAAAGGCGAGCTTATCTCTAAAGAGAGATTTCTACCAGCAAACCTAGGCAGGACAGGAAAAATTGTGCAACAGGAGAGTCCTAGTGCGCAATAAAACTGTACACATCTAATTGTTTACAACTAAAACATAATAAATGATATAATAAAAAAATGAATGAATGAAAATAAAATAAATGATATAGTAAATGATTTACACTAAATAAAATACAAAAGCAAAAAATAAAATATATATCAAACATATACTACTTATATATACATATATAAAAGTACCTATCACGAAAGAGAAAGGAAATGCTCTTTCAATCTTGTCTTAAAAGTGAAAATTGAGGGACTATCTCTAATAGCGCAGGGAAGTGCGTTCCACAGTCGGATCGCCGTTAACCTAAACGAGTGTTTGTAAGCGGCATACATATCATAAGCTCTCTTTGATGTGTTCAGGAACCGCATGTTTGACCGGCATTGTGGCTCTGCAGTTGTTTAGCTTGTTCTGTAGCACCAACGGGCGTCGGCGTTCGAAATTTGAATGTTAGTACCAACTTCACAGACAAACTAGGGGCGGCATGCAGGCGGGCGTCGGCGTTCGAAATTTGAATGTCATTATATGTAGAAAAACTACACATAATGACTAAATTTCACATTTTAAATGGCTAATTGGGCATTTTCCAATAGTTTTATTCCGCATATCCGACGAGATACGACGACGGTAAAGTATGAAATTAAAAGTTAATTACAATAAATTAAAATCTTGTTGGTACTCTTATCATTATCATTATGATCTCTTCGATTAGCATAAATGGTATCGATATCGGTATAGGTATAAAGTACGATGTATTATCTCATACAGATTGCATTGAGTCACATGAACTTTATTACGAATGCATTTAAGTATCTTACCTTACCATTATGATTTCTGTGCAACAAGAATATGAATATACCTATAGGAACACATTTGAGTTTAAAATTGTGTTGTTTAGTGGAACATGAATGGGGTAACCAAATAAACATGCATTATAAGGAGATGAATTTAGAAACAACTATCTATTTGCAAACATTTCTTCATAATTATAAAATTTACTACATCATTATTACACACCTACCACACACTAGTCAATGCATTATTGCAAGAATGATGCAAGTATTTGAGTTAATTTATCATTGATGCAATGATTAATTTTATGATTGACTGCTAATGAGCACGATCCACAACTCCATCAATTTCAATCGATGCGTTGGCGCCTGTGTAAAAGATATTAGCAGAATTAGAATATCTGACTCTCATAATCTAATTGACAAAGGCGTTTTAGTACCTCTAACGATCGATTTTCCATCGGTAACACCTCTGAATTTGAAAATGTTTGTCCTAATCGAAATACGACATAATTTTAGTAGTACTAGTAATACTTTTAGTAGCTATTAAAGTTCGCCACATCAAAGTCCATTGCAGTAAGCTAGGCTCACTTTCGTTAGTCAGATTTATGAAGGCATTTGTCTTGTGTTGTGTGCACGCAATCAAGTCAGAAGTGTTTACTTCAATTGTTATTACTTAAGTAATGACGTATAACTTATAACGACTTTTTCGAGGTTTTTATTTTTATTTATCTTTATTTAGAAATAAACAGTCTCTTATATAATATATTGTTACAATATAGAGTAATAACAATTATTGACCTACAGTTTCCTTAAATAGAGTATGAAAACCATACTACAATTCAATAGCATCCTAATTCTAAACCATATAGGTACTAAAAAATAAACTGGAAATAGAAATCTAATACATCTAATATGTAAAATCGATGCTATAAAAAATACTTTTACATTCTGACAAAAATAAAACATTTTTTTACATGAACAGACAAAAAATGCAATAAAAGTCAGCTATCTAATTAAAAACTATATCCTACATCCTTCATGCTCTTCTAATGAAATCTTTGCGACGTTTTGGTGTCGTGTGTATTTTTGGGTCTACAATTTGGTTAGAATCTCTCCCGAGGTCCTTCAAAATTAACAATGCTTTGGCGTTGTTGCTCGTTAGAAATACCCGGAGACACTTGCACGCAGGTTGGTGAGATTCATTATTCCTTAATCATTCAGTATTCGGACGGGAGTCGTGCGGATATTGTCGGAGCTTTCCACAGAAAAATCGGCGTTCGACAAGTTTCCATATTAGGCCCTTTTATTCCTGGTCTAAATTAACGATCTGCCTTATAAGGTGAAGGAATTGACTGACATAGTATTGTTTGCTGATGACACACTGGTCTTCAAAATTGAAAGACAAAAATCAACATCACAGTTATTATTTTTTTGTTAAACGCTGTTAAAACCATTTGTATCAAATTCTCACTTCCAAATGTCAGGCAAGTTTAGTGTTAGACAGCAACACGTTAGAATCAGTAAATTATACGAAGTTTCTTGAAATAACCAACAACCTAGATCACTCCAGGGTTTAAAGGGATTTTAACGTCTCATAGTTCTTATGGATATGAGGCGTCTATTATTTATTTCATACGTTGCCAAGATATTCTATACGACACCGCGCAGCCGGTAATATTTGTAAAAGCGTACAACACTGCGGTAACATAGGTGAAGGGCAAAGGAGGTGAGCGAAGAACATGTAAAACAAACAACAAAAAATACTTAAAACATAAACTTATGTACACATAAAATATTTCATCTTTCCTCATCTAATAAAACCGGTCAATTGCGTTTTAGGATTACATTCAAGACCGTACATCGAAACATTGAAAAAGAGTTTTGTGTATATAGTATATATACGTATTGAACTTTGTCCTCAGGTCATTGTAACCGGAAGTGGTTGTAAATTCAGTAACTTATTGACAGAAATAAATCAAATGTGATAAAAAACTTATTATGATTTATTATAATTCGAATGAGCTATTATTATTCGTATATTGACAAATAAATAAGCACAAAACTCGATACCCGCAATTAAAGATCTTTTCCAAAAAGAGCGTGAGTCCATTTCAGTTCATCGATTAACAAATAAAACAAAATGCCTAAGAAAATGGCCGTACAAATAATCTCTTGTATGGCAACTACTTCTAATTCTTAAAAAACCCCTATGTTTCATTATTTGTTGTTATAGAAATACACTCTCTGTAAAAAATTCAGCTCTCTACCGGTAGAGCCCGGTGACAGACGGACGGACAGACGGACAGTTGAGGCTTAATAATAGGGGCCCGTTTGGCACCCTTCGGGAACGGAACCCTAAAAATGGTCAGTCCATACAAAAATTAACCTCCCACCTCCCCTGTTCAACTTCCTGAATTTTAGCTCGAACCAGAATAGGGTTATTGGCTACAATGCAATGCCGATTTAAATCATTATTATCTTCATTATACATATAAAATAAACATTCATTTTCATATGCTCCCATTATAATAGCTTTGGCTTGCTGTATTTAATATGGCCCCAAAGATATCTGTTGTAATTGGTTGAAGTCTAATTCAGGAAATGGTTCGAAACCTTCACCAGCATCGATGGGTTGAAATGCGGCTCTGCGATGGTTGAGATTATTTTAGGTTTATGTACAGTTCAGGTTTTGTATTTTGCTACAAAAAATGTTAAACGTACAGTATTATCACTTGTTTAGTTAAATCATCATCTATTCAGTAAACAAATGTTAAGCAAGCTTCTAAATTTCGTTACCACAAAAAAGTGTTTAGTGAGTTTCTTACTAAAGAACGGCTAAATCATTCAGTTAATTTCGTTCGTTCATCAATTAGCATAAAAGGACTGAATTTCCAGGGCCTTAAAACACAATATGAAAGAATATAAAAAAAAACTTTCATCAGTTCCATTTTACGCGAATAACATAAGAATTAATACATAATTTTATGCTGTAATTCCAAACTTAGAATTAGAACAAGGTTGGGTAAAGTAGTGCTGAATCTATATAAATGTTTGTGTAGAAAAACCGTTAATTTTAGTACCTTTATCAAACACGTCTAAAAATAAGTAGTGACACGGAACGGAACGACACACGGAACTGTCACTGAAAGTTCAAGTGTCAATTTGTTATTATTAATTATTTATCCCTTGCTCGGGAAAGGAAATTCTTGGATCCTACGGCTCGTCATCACTACCCAGTGTAAGTGCAGACCCTGGGTAGTGATAACGAGCAACAAAACAACACCCAATTTTCCAGGATTTCGAAACAGAAAAGGTAAAAAATCATCATCATAATCGTTGTCAGCACACATCAATCTACTTCTGGGCATAGGCATCTTGGTTAGTGAGTCAAGTCGATCAGAGTGTCGTAAAGGGGGTGCTCCGAAAGAAAATCTATCAAGGAATTGGCGATATTAAAGACATTGTGAAATAACATTAAATGAAACTTTTATTAAACAAATTTAAAATGTTGATAACAAAATGTAGTGTTACTACTGCTCCGCTTTATTTCCTTTCATTCCAGGGGAACTTAATAAATAGAGCCAGCTTTTCACTATGGGATATAATCTAATATAAATTACATCTCAAGATATAAAATAAATATTGCTGAACGGGCTCCTAGAAAGACTGACAAGCAATATTTATTTCACAACTTGAGATGTTAAGTTGGGTTTACCCGAGGCCACTGCTGGCTGGCTTGGTGTTGGCCCATTTATAAACCTTGTATTAGCATTATAAAATTTAGCCAAGCCAGTGCTGTCTGCGAGTGCTGGGGTGAATGGAGCACTCGTCTAGCTAGGTTTACACGAGGCCAGTACTGGCCTCGTGTACTGTCTTCGTGTATCTGGATCTTAATACATAATACATTATATCCCATAGTGAAAATCCGGCTTATATCCTTCACAAACTCGCCTATCTCCTGCACCAGCTCGAATTGCTTGACCGACCAGCCTGAATGGTTCTGAGCTCTGAGGCAGATGAAACTTATTCCAAGATTGCTGTAGCTTGCGGGTAGTATGGTTTCTATAGTGGATGGGCACGCCGGCAGCACATGTACAAATTGCACCCCATAGTACACTGTCTCCCAGTAGCCTACCACAAATTTCATCATTGGGAGATATATGTATAGCTTTATGCTTTTTCGACGTGGGCTGGCAGAGGCACAGTTATGCCCACTTTTAGTTAATCATGTCCATTTTGCATGACAAGGGGATGGCCCATCGCCGCCACTATGGAGATTTCCTCACGATGTCCTTATAATAATAATAATACCTTGGACACTATTGACACACATTGATCTAGCCCCAAACTAGGATTCCCTGTATCTTGGGTACTAGTCAACGATACACATACTTATATAGATAAATATTATACTTAGATAGATAAACAACCATGACTAGGGTACAAACATCCGTTCTCATCAAACAAATATTTGCCCCCACCGGGACTCGAACCCGGGACCTTTGGCTTCATAGGCAGGGTCACTGCCGACTCGACCATTCAGGTCGTCAATGGATATGGAGATGGCTTATGGAGATATGAAGGTTTCCTCACGATAAAACTTGGACTTTAATGGAGTAAAAACCGCTTTTTCATAAATAAAACCAACACAGCAGAACAGCTGATTAATAATTCCGCCATCTTGACAGACAAGACACTCACTAAACAGCTATCTCGGTTGCCTAAATTGATTACATAATATAAGCCATCTCTATCCCCAATACAACGCTAAAAGCAGTTTTGTGGTAACGATTTTTGTAATCATGTGTTAAACAATGTTTAAAGTTTTTTGTGGTAAGACGGAAATTTAAACTTTCGGGAAACGTTATTTTAGTCACAAAAGTCATTGAAAAAATATATAAAATTGCATTAGAAAGTCATTCGCCATGTACTGCGATATTATACAGAGTAAAATCAAATAAGAAATCATAAAAACTTAGGCGAATTCTTCAGCTACCACAGGTAAATATTAATTGATGTTATTCGTAGATTTTCTTGTATTCTATACATTTTATTGGATAATTTAGCATATCGGAAGATTTCCTAAATATTTTGGCCCGGAAATATTAGAAAAACTTTTTTATTTGAGTATTTTCAATAAATTATCTTTTAAAAATGTGTCCAAGAAATATCCATAGTGATGTCAAATATTATCG
Organism: Argyresthia goedartella; assembly: GCA_949825045.1. NCBI lineage: Eukaryota > Metazoa > Arthropoda > Insecta > Lepidoptera > Argyresthiidae > Argyresthia > Argyresthia goedartella. Next base: position 24,770,149 of record OX463810.1, read on the forward strand.
ATAAATTGTATAGTGAGAAACTATTAGTGCTTTATTGCAATGATTTGATCTGTATTTTTGAAACTTTGCAGCCAAGTTAGATTGATGTGTGATTAAATACAAGCCTTTCTAATTTTTATTTCAGTACGTGCCTCAACAAACATGCTCGATGCACTACATTAGGGTGGCAGCCCCAGCAACATCCTAAAAGCATTCTTATACTGGACGAGCAGGGCTTTGAGGGTCTTTTGGGTATAGTTAACCCATAGACTGCTTGTGTATAATGATTAACAGTGTGCCTTGAAAAGTGCGATTTTTACTGACTTTTTACTATGTGCAATCCTAAGAGCCAACATATACGCCCGAGTTGGTAAAGTGCGATGACTAGGTCATCCCTCAGGTACTCAGTCACTATATGACTAAGGAAATCGGTTAAAACTAATTAACACAAGAATATACAGGTTTCCCGTAAGTAGTACGACAAACTTAAAGGGGAGATAGCTGGGCGAATCACCTACCAAATATGTAAAAATAAGCTTAGTAACATTTTTGAGATATTTAGATTTTTCTTATTTAAAAAAAATACACCCACACTAAGTTTTTTTTGTAGTAGTATTCCGAATATGTTACTTTTACATTTACTTTCATCTCAAAATAATTTTGAATACTTGTAATATATATACAAGTATGCAAAATGTATATGGTACAACTGAAAATCCCCCACCCTCAGAATAATGCTGATTTAGTGCCTTTTGCACACTAAAGACACACTGTGACTATAAAGCTAATAACTGTGTATTTATTTTTGTCTTTTTTTTAATGCATGGCGTGTTTATTTGTTTGTGTGCAATAAATGTTTTAGTTTTTTTCAGACGTATAAAGCCCGTTAAAAATGAGCGCTTTAGTATTTTACTTTTAATTTTTTTAATTTTAATTTTACTTCTGCTCAGTTTGGGTCAAGTAAAGTAAAGTAAAGTAAAGTAAAGTATCGTTTATTCATGTACATGGGTAAATAAAATAGATCTTTATATACAGAGTTTCAGTGCATTCCATGTGCTGCCCATCTGGGCGTATGAATATTCCTGCAAGCATGCAATAATTATGTCAAATCAAATTATAAAATTGTTGTGATTAAATGTCAAATTAAATTAGATTAAATTGTTTTATCCTCTAAAAAGTCAATAATTCTGTAGTAACATTTATCAATTAGTAACTTAAATAAACTACTTTTGAATAAATTTAAATGCATGTCCTTAATATCATTTGGCACCTTATTATATATCATTGGAGCCATAAATAAAACACCTTTTCTCATCAATGCGGTCCTGCATCGTGGTAAAAGCAGCCTGTGGCGATGTTGCGTGCGAAGACCTTTGTCTCGTATTGTGGAGATTGCAACAAAATATTTCGGATTTGTCTTTACAAAGACTGCTATCTCAAAAATATAAAGCGAGGGCAAAGTAAGTAGGTTGAGTTTCTTAAAAAATGGTCTACAACTATCAATTGTTTTAAGTTTACACATTGATCTAATGCAGCGTTTCTGCGCCTTAAAAATAATTTCCTTGTCCGTAGAGTTTCCCCAAAAAATCAACCCAAAGCGCAGCGTGGATGCGACAAATCCATGATAGGCTATGAGACAGTTTTCCTCGCTCAGGATTTTTGATAGTTTGGACAATAAATAGGCATATTTACAAAGTTTTTCACTCACTATCTTTGTATGTTCTTTCCAGTTTAGTTTACTGTCTATAGTGAGACCTAAAAATTTTGTGGATTTAACTTCGTCAATTTTGGTTCCGTTGTACTGAATGTTTAAATTTCCCAATTTCGATACTTTTTGATAAAAATTCATTAAGTATGTCTTTTCTAAATTAACAATTAAATTATTACTGTCCATCCAGATTATTATTTCTTTTAAAGCGTCATTAATGTTAGTTTCGTTATCGTCCAATTCATTGCATTTTATTATTAAAGTACTATCATCAGCGAATAATGTCATAGGATGTGATACATTTCTCGGGAGGTCATTTATGTAAATTATAAAGAGGAGCGGTCCAAGAACGCTACCTTGAGGCACGCCATATTTCACTGGTCTTGCCTTTGACAAATATTTTGATTCTCGCTTACTTTTAATGCATATTTTAGATATTTCTGTTGATTGTGTCCTATTACTCAAATATGACTCAATTAGATTTAGTACGTTTCCTCTTATACCATAGGCTTGTAGTTTCCTAATGAGTAATTGATGATCTACATAGTCAAAAGCCTTTGTCATGTCCATATAGAGGGCGACGATTGGCTTTCCTTTATCTACACTTGTAGTTACATGCTGTAAGAATTCGTATACCGCCATGTTGATGGATTTTCCTTTGCGAAAGCCTTTTTGTTCCTCAGTTAGTATATTATATTTTTCAAGGTAAGTTAGAATCGTGTGGTATAGATACTTTTCAAAAATTTTTGAGATAATAGTTACTAGGGCTACTGGTCGATAATATTTCATTAGCTTTTTGTCCTGTTTTTTAAAAAGTGGCTTTATAATTATTGGCTTAAGTCTTTCTGGGTATTTACCGGACTCAATACACGCGTTCACTATGTGACTAAGTGGGTGAGCTATGATATCACTAACATATTTTAATACCTTAGTATGAATACCATCGTATCCAACACTGTTCTTATTTTTTAGTGATCCTATAATTTTCGTTATGCTGTCTGGAGTTGCAGGTTTTATGAATATAGACTGACTTTGACTGTTAATTTTTATACGGGTAGCCCCATCTAAATTTGGATTTGTTGGTTTGATTTGATCAATAAAAAAGTTATTGAAAGCTTCTGCAATTTCTAGAGGGTCAGTTATTTCATTGTCATCTACATTTACTTTTGAGATGGGCTCATTTGGAAGCAATTGTTTAGAATTATTAATAATATTCCAAACACTTTTGGATTTATTAGTTGAATGTTTAATTAAGTGATTGTTTTGTGCCTTTTGTGTCAACTTTATGATCCGCTTAAGCCGCTTAGAGTAATTATTAAATATTTTTTTATTGTGTGATGATGGATTTGAACGCCACTGCCACAGAAGTTGTCTTTGCCGCCTGCTGCACAGCTTAATTCCTTTGGACATCCATTTAAGTTTTTTCCTAATATTTATTTTTAAGTCTATATAAGGAAAACACAAGTTGTATATAAGAAGAAAGGATTCCAAAAAGCTATCATAGGATTTGTCTGGATCATTAGATTGATATGTTTCTGAGAAAGACAAACATTTTATATGGTCCCTAAATTTTCCTAAGTTTTCTTTGCTGAAGTCTCTCTTTTTAGTTCTCCAAAAATCTATTGTGCATGTTTTCTTGACGGGACATTGTAACAATTGCGCAGTGTGATCAGAAAGGCCAAAATCAAGTACCTCACTTTTGCATCCTCGCCTTACATTATGGGCAAAGTTGTCTAAACATGTACCACTCTCAGGTCTTGTCGGTTCAGACAGTGCTAAAGCAAGATTGTAGCCTAGTAAAAATTCTTTGAATTCTCGGGTATAACAATTATTTTCCAATACATTTATGTTAAAATCTCCACATACAATAACACGCCTATTTTTTTGAATACATAGCTTATTAAGTAGTGCTGTTATTTTCTCGTAAAATAATTCTAGGTATACAGCTTTTTGTTTACTTTTAGGGATTCTATACACGCATGCTACTATAACTTCGTAGTCAGTAAGCTCTACAGCACAGCATTCTACTAAACCTGTCAAAGATAATTTTGATATATCAGGTAGATTCCTATACTTTATGCCTTTCCTGACTAATATGCATGAACCGCCTTTATTCTTATTATCTCTACAATAGTGTGATGCTAACCGATAGTCTGATAGCGCTAATAATTCTTCTCTTCCGGATTGCATGTTATGCTCTGTGATGCATATGACATCAATCGTTAATTCGTTCGCATCAAGTTGCTTTAGATGTAAAGTTAACATGTCTGCTTTGCTTATTAATCGGGCTATATTTTGGTGTAAGACATGTATAGTATTAGTCACGAAAAAACTGCTCAGTATCGTTTGTCGAAGATATATCGCTTTCTGCGCTTTGAGCTTCAGTCGTCAACTTAATGTCATTAATCATTTTATTCAAGTCTTGAATTATTGTATGAATACCATTATTATTAATTTTGCCAGTCCGTTTAGCAAACATAGCGTAATCATACGTTAGATGAAGATTCGAGTCAAGTATGTAAGCGTATTGATGCGTAGAGACGTCCAAGCACAGTAAAGCATTGAAAGATTCTATCCTCCAATTAAATATGTCGCTGTAATCTGTGCATTTGAATGTTGGGAGACACAGTATAATATTGGTATGGGCAAGTCTTTGAACTGTTTGACGAATAAGGAGGATCAGCTCGAAGTAGTTATGAGTCGTTTGAAAATCCGACTCGCCTATCATAACTATGCAATAGTCACTCTTAGTGAAAGAGTCGAGAGTTTTGTCAATTCCGTTTGACAGTAGGCCTTTCACACCGACTTGAGGAATAACTTTGTGGCAGATGGAGAAGTTTTCGAAAGTATTCTCTGATATACTTAAGATGCTATTTATATTGTTGCTGCTTATTATTTGTATCTTGTTTAAATCCTTCTCGGTTTCTTTTTTCTTCACTCTTTGGATGTTGGCCGTATTTTCTACCCTAGATTCTATGTCTGGAACAAGTAATTGATGGTTCAATGCCTTAATTTGTTGATTCAGTCTGTCTATCTCATTTTTTGCCGCCTTAAGTTGTTTTTGTAAAACTTCCATTTCCTGTTGAAGTTCCAGAATTATCGAGTTAGGCTCCGGTTTCATGAACGCTGATGTTGACTTGAGAGGGGTGGATTGGCTCACATTTTGATCTAGAATAACTGAGTGTCTTCTTCTATTTTTAAGTGTTCTATTTTTTACAGCGCTTGTAGTTGTAACCGGTGTTCGGCAAAGCATTTTTAGGGTATTATTCTCCATCGAAAGTTGCTTTATATGCTTTTTTAGTTCATTATTTTCTAATAGCGTGTTATCTAGCTCAGCTTGCGTGGACATGAGGTCAGATTTAATTTGAACTAACTCTTCTCTATCTATAATTGTGTCTTCAATCATGTTATGATTTAGGCTTCGCGATAGTCTTGGCGGGGACGATGACTCCAAAGATACCAAGGAATCGTCCGAGGTTTCTTGGTTGGACAGGATGTCAGAGTCACCGATCGGTGACGACATTGCACATTTCGCAGTGGAAGACGACGACAATCGATTGATTGCACTCTGTGCGTTGGGTGTGCTTTGCTCTGTGGTTGAATCTGTTTTATTTTTTTTCCTCAGTGTGATGTTATTCTGTTGCCCAGATGTAGAAGGCAAATGGATACACCTCGTACATTTCCATTGTCTCTTGGAGTTTGGGTTCATTAGAGCATATAGTTTTTCGGAATAGCCGGCGCAGTCAAATTCAAATCTTTTATTACATGATACGCACAACAGTGTGTCTTTTTTGCTAACGAAATTCTTACATTTGGCACACTGTACATCAGCTATTTTTGTTGCTGCTATTTTCCGGCCGTTATCCGCTTTGTTTGCCATCATGGTGGTTATTCCTTAAAAAGGCCGTAACAAAAAAACGGCCTGCGAGTGGGGTTCGAACCGTCGACTTCAGTCGTGTCCAACTACAGAGTTAGACCGCTCCGCCACGATGTCGTTACGACAAGGTAGTGAAAATGCCGTACACGTGCTACTTGATTGTACTGTGACTAATCACATAGGAATTTAACCGTTGATTATGGTTCGTTACGTCACTTGTTTACATCACATTCATGTCGATTTTTGCACTGTATCGTCACTAATTTCGAAAGATTCGCGAATGCACACCTGAACACTGTAATAAGGATGTTGCGTTCTATGATTTTTCTGCAGAACTCAGTTTCGGAAGTAGTTATTTCGCTTTCGAATTTTTTAACACTTTATACACTTAATGCGTCACTGTTTATGGTTCTCCACTATTAATTAGGTATTAATACCCATATTTTCAATCACTGGTTAGTTGGTTGCAGTGGCTTCGGTATGAGTTGTTTGTATATCGAACCGACTAAGGTGTTTCCGAGGTATTTGTGGGTAGATGTTAAAAACTATACTGTATGTAACTTGATGTCTACATCGAATAAATACCTCTAAATGGTCAGTTCCAGAGTTTTCCACACTTTCCCGGATGCACTGCACTGTTAATAACTGTTTGGTTATAGTTTCATGTCGGGTTATTTGCTTTATCTAATTATTTCGCTTTAATTACTGCGGAGGTTGTTTACGTGCTTTGACACGGTGTCAAACTCTGTCAAGCATTGATTTTGACTCATATCAAAAAAAAACACAGACGTCAGTAAGTTTGTACATGCATTTTCTTTTAATGTAACTTTTTAAATATTTGTGTGCAATAAAGTATTATGAATTAAGTTTATAAGCTTAGAACATGCTTATTTAGTAGACATTTAAAAATTATATATAATCTATCATTAAATCATTAACAAAAAATATATTCCGAAGAAAGCATAAACAAATCTCGTTAAGCCAACTTGTTAGAACAAGGCTATGAAGGCAATTACTGTAATAATTTTTATTCCACAAGACTAACTAACTAACTATATTACGTGTTCATCACGGCGAGCTTGTTTACGAAGTGACACTCGTACGCATGTCACACAAAACGATATGAACTATTTTTGTATAAATTTGAACGCAACATAAAACACATTCTTGAACCAACCAAAAATAAAACAAACAATGCGACAACCTTAAGTCTAACAAATTGAAATAATTGACAGCCTCAGCTGCTCTACATACTTATTTTATGGTCGCATCTTTACAAAAAACCTTCGTGAGCAAGTCCGCCATCATTTCATCTGTGCGCCGATATACAAGCTTTATAATGCGCCGATATACAAGCTTTATAACGCTGTCACTGATAACATAATGTCGAACATCGACGTCCTCGTTGGTGGAGGAAAAAAAACCCATGGGTCTTGGATATTTATGTGTGTGACACAGTGAACGATTATACCATAGAAGACGCCCTTCGAACATATTGTCAGTCCAAAATGGTACAAAAAAGAGCACGGACGGACCTTCACTTGACTAACAAGTAAAATTTAACCAATGAAATTATCACAAATCGTAAATGGCTCCGATTGGTCTTCATGCAACACTAGGCCAGCCGTGACAGGCTGAAATACAGTGACAGATACGCAGTGCTTCAGTCACTGTCATCGCCGCGTCATCGTTGGTTGGCTTGATGCGATAATGAACCAGCAAAATTATACTTGTGTAAAATAAGACTTCGCTAAGCTGAAAATATTATGTTTTCAAATAAATTGTAAATCACTATTTTCCAAAGATAAAAAAAAACGTAAATTCTATTCAATTATTAGGTATCTCCGAAACGGTTAGAGAGCTAAAATACTATCATGCATTGGGCTTTCACTAAAAGGCTAGACGAGATTTTTTTGGTTCCATTAAAACGAATAAAAATTAGGAAAAAAGTGTACTCATTTAACCATTGAACTGTCAAGGAGCGCATTCTAGCTGCCATGTCACGGGGTCTGCGGGGAGCATGGCGCGCTGCGGCCCGTTTCATAAAAAATTACGATAACTCTTTTTTTTCTATGACACCTATATCTGAATGTTACGTGGTTGGAAAGAATATTTAATAAGCTAAACCAATAAAATAGTTTAGTCCAGTTTAGCTTAGCAATAAATATATTCTAAATTCTAATTTAAAATCAGGGGTCAGTGAATTTTTCCCAATTTATTGTACAAAGGTCGAAATAAATAAAAAATAAATCATTATTTCTAAATGTTAGTGTTTTATTCACATATTCACATTATTCCAAGGAATTCAATAAAAATAACACGTCTCCTCGTACAATTTTTTTAAACCACAAGCTTTACAAAATCATGTCGACGCAGGCACACGATCAAGAGATACTTTGCCACTGGCGAGCGCCTCACTTGATTGCCTCACTGACCGCCGATGGCTGGCTTTAGAGGCTAATCAATGGATAGTATGCCATCCTTGTTCTTTCGGCTATATTTTGGTGCAAGTTAGAAAGGGATAGTCCTATGTTTCATTCTTCCTTTCGATCAAAATATGCCTACTTCAGACCGCGGTCATATTTGATGACGTGACAGACAGGCCCTTTTTTACGCGATCATATTTGATTACGTGACACACCAATGGATAAGTAAAATATTTTTATTTTTCACAGTTTACACACAATTTTCAAGTTCAAGTCAAGTTGAAAAATAAATACTAAACAATGTTTGCCAGCAAATTCTGAAAAGAAACATTATTAAAGAATCCAAATATTTATAAATATGTTATTACGGAGGAACAGCAGCAGGTGAACTCATTAAAGGTATACCTATAATATCATTTATAAGATATTTCGTTTAAACATCAAGAAATTCTTCATGTGCCCCTAAATATAATTATTTTGTTTAGTTTTTGGCGCTTTGATATGATCAAGGAGTCTTTTTTTGCTATGTAATGCAATCGAATAACCAAAAACTGATGTATGATGCTTTTGATCAAGAGAATCCTGTGTATGCAAAAAGCATCATCAAAAGCATCAGTCACATCTTTAAAAGCTGAAACATATGCAAAGCATTTGCTTGCAATAAACTCGAGATTTTGCTTCTTTGTCAGTGATTTGCCATCATTTGTTTTAATTATATTGCGGAGAACAGATTCAGATTTCAAGCAGATCTTATACAAACCGACAGACGGATATGCTAAACCACCAAAGTCCTTTAGACAAATTAATTGATGGAAATACAATTTCATGTCTGATAATCAATAGTTTTCGCACACAATGCTCGCAGGCGATTTTTGTTTTTAACTTTTTTGTTACGAATCCCGATACTTAGCCTATGATTTGCCCAATTCTGTCGGGTAAATGTAATTCTGAATCTAGCATGTCAGAAAATGCATCACAGTTGCTTTCATATATATTGTCATCATTATCGTTTTAATAATAATAATAATAATAATAATAATAATAATCGTTTATTGCAGGCATAAAAGCCCATAGAATAAATTACACATTATGTCAACAATAAAATAAAATTCAAATTCAAATAAATCGTTTTGGGGATCAATTTTGGAACAACTTGTATCGTTGCGAAAACCTCTGGTACTTTCATTAATTTTCACTGAGCAGTTTAGTATAGGTATTTCAGTCAACGGTATGCAATTGCCGGTGAAATTAGAGCGAAGTTCCAAATTCAGTTATGTTTTCTTATAGATTCCTTTAAACTGATGTGCGTTGGGGTTGTTATTACAACGCCCGTGGTTGCGTATCACCCCGAAAAACATTTCCAAATGATCTTGGCTGAATTTGTAAGGAAGTATATACATCAGTGCCTTTCTTTCCAACACGAGGACATTGAAAAGATGTTCGAGGCTCTGTATACATACAAGTAATCCCAATACACCTGTTGTAACTTTTGTTTTGGTAACTTTTTTTCGGTAGTGGTAAGCTTGATAATTTTTCTTCCACTAACGGTCCGAGTGGTCTTACTGCGTACTTTTATCGTCAAACCAAGTAAGTAATCCTTTGTCGAATCAAGAAACTCAAATAGACTGTTTTTGTCTTTAAGGATGCCGGATGTTTGAAACCTTTACCGGCCAAGCTGTATGTGTTTGAGGTGTCAAATAGGTCATTCATAATTTTTATGAAGTTGATTGTAGCTGCAGAACCTTTAAATTCTGGGATTTCGAGAACTTCTTCGCACAACTGTATAGCTTTGGCAACGCTATTGCTTAACAGTTGTGACGCAAGTTTGACGCTCATGATGTTATTTCTGAAGTTCAAATGCCTCTCAGTTAATTTGTTGTCAAAATGAAGACCTAAGTTGTCTTGGACTTTATTGAGTTCTTGGACTTAGCGCCAGAGAACACTCTTCCCAGTGTGGTCTATTATTACTTTTTTTGATTCAAAAGTATTTCGAACCAATTTCACCATATGGCATGGGTCAAGTATTATAACAACGGCTTGGCCAGTAGTTGGATGAGCAAATGTAGTTTTTAGATTAGCCGGATCATTCAAGTTGCACCCAAGTACATTAGCAGTAGATAGATTTGACGCGCAACTATCAAACGTCAAGCTAACTACATCTATTCCCACAGCTGCACATTTTGTAAGACACATTTTGATTATCGTTGCTCTTTGTTCCGCCGTTATTCCGTTTATTAGAAAATAACCTAATGGTAATTTCCACGAATCGTTCAAAGATACCAACATCAGAACATACGCCTGCGTTGCAATCTCATCCGAGCAGTGGCATCCAAAATGTGTGACAAGACCATCCTAATGGATGCCATTAAATATTTTTTGTTGCCTTATTGCCATTTCGTCCACAATGAGACAAGCAAGGTTTTTATCTGTATGTTCGAGTTTGAACTTAATAGCTCTAAACGATTCCTCTGTGAAACCAGGCTCGCAGTCAATACTTTGACACCATTTGGCTAATGTAGATGATGGGGCAGACATGAATCAAATTCTTTACGCATGAACTTGTATTCTGATGCAGAATAGTAGTGCAATGTGAGAGCAATTTTTTTTACAGCGGGTGTGAATTTAATTATGCTTCACTTTTTTTTTTGTTGTTTCTTTTTAATACTCAGTACAATATCGCGTGCCACCGTGGGAAGTGAAGAGAGTGCACCTAAATTTGTTTCTATTGCTTTTTTCGTTTTCAGATCCGCAGTTATACCATTTAATGTGATGATTTTTTTAAGTAATCTGTCATTTTTACGTTTTAAGATTCTGTTTTTCGACAATCTTTTTTCAGAAAGAAAGGATTTGGTTTTTACTAGATTTTTAAACTTATGCGTTTTGGGGGTATTAAGAGCGGATTGAATGTCAGAATCAGAAGACGGAATATTCAAAGGAGTAAAACATCTTGATTTGGAATCTGTGACACCCGATAACGGCCGTGGCATCTCAAGAGTATCGTTTTCAGTAGAATTCATGGTCAACCCAAAGTCACAACCACAGTTTGGACAAGAGACCTGAAACAAAAATATCGGTGAGTATACCATGTATTTGCCGAATAAAGGAATAATAAATTGTAATACTACCAATTGAACACTCTTTGTCGGATTTTATTTGAATACCTACCGGTATATATAAAACGGCGTTTACGGGACGAAGAAGGAATTTCTCGACTCGGGTTGACATTTTCCTTATCGCATGTCGTATTAGAGAGGAGTGTATTCGATGTTGAATTCGACTGGAGATTTGGTGACGGAGTCGTTGCAATAGAAGTTTCATTTGAAAACTCCATCTGAAATATTACATAATTAGCCTTATCTTTATATATGTCACCGTAAGATAGTCAAAACCGTTAGTTGATAAACTAAGGTTTTTTCTCGTTAGTTGGTCAACTATCGATAGATAGTAAACTGTAGCGTACTGCTTACTATATAACGCGTTAGTTGATAAACTAACTGTTAAAAACGTTAAATAATAGACTGGTTTAAACTTGAATTGCAAACGAAATACCAGGGCAAACACTCTGGTAGCTTAGGTGAAGCCAATAGTCTTCGTATTAAATTGATATGTAAAAACAAAAGAAACGTAAATTGTAAACCCTGTCGGTCTGGTTTACTATCTATCGATAGTTGATCAACTAACGCGTTAGTTTATTAACTAATGGTTTTGACTATCTTACGGTGATACATATATAAAATACACGAATGAAAGAGTATTAATTATAATAATAAAATGAATCGAACATTCTTAGTAGAATTTTATTTAAATAACCTACCAAACTACGTTTACGGGATGTAGGAGGAATTTCTAGACTCACGTTGACATTTTCCTTGTCGCATATTGTATTGTCTTGCATCTTTTGCAATTTAGAGAGGACTGTTTTTTTTAAACATGGTCCCACTCCAGTGTTTTCTTGATTGAATGTTGAATTCGACTGGAGATTTGGTGGAGGAGTCGATACAACTGGAGATTCATTTGAAAATACCATCTGAAAATATTTTATGATTATATCTTTATTTATGATTATATGATTATATGGCCTTATCTTTACAACTCACGAATAAATATAGTTGTTAATTATTTTTCGACTATTGTGATAAACTAGTTAGTCAAACATCAAACGATAGTAAAAGCTGTTCATGTGCTGTGCAAATACTTACAGTACATATTGGAATAGCGGTTTTATTAATCATCCTGAATCCCTTCTTCTTTGTGTGATAGAAATCTTCACCTTTAAAATGCATTAAACATATTACGGCATTTTTGCTAGGAATCCAATCACTCTCACGTCTTTCTAATTGAACGCCTTTTACCCATCGTTCTCTACGACTAGGGCCTTGAGGGAATCTAAATGGAAAAGAACAATATTCAAATTTGTTTAATCAAATAAAAATTCAAATATTTTTACTATATTTTTTCAAAAGTCAACTACCTGCTTCATTTGGCATAACACCATCCCCCTAGATAAAATGTGATTTATTATTTTTTTGGTTTTACTGAATTTGTCCACGTACTTACACGTGGAAAGTGATCCCACTGTCCCTAAGGCGACGATCTGTATGGTTCTTACACCACTTCACTGCACATGCAGGCATTTTGAATTAAAATAATCTTGTTATAAAGAGCCCGGTGAGCCATCTACACTCGCATGCGTCAAGGACCGGACTGAAACCTCCCTGGGTTGAGCATTTACGCCCCGCCCATTTGGGTTCACTTCTCGTTGCGTCAAAATACAGCGTAAGGTATGCTTCTATGGTATAATCGTTCACTGGTGTGACATCGCTGTTTCTGGTTCCCACGACGACAGAGGTTATCCTAGTGGGGGGTGAGAAGCAACTTATTTCCTTGTATGTAAATGTTATGCATTATCAATCCAAGAAGTCTAGCCACTGCGAACAAAATATCGTACTCCGGTAGATAGCAAAATTTTCCGACAAGGCACAGATGGCGTTAGCCCTGTTTACTGCTTATTTGTTGTACGTTATAATGCCCTAGATGGCGTAAGAGATTTATAAGACTATGCTAGCGCCACCAGACACAGATTAGACCTCATTTGAATGATCAAAAGAAGATCGTAAATTTCGCGGCTTATTGTATCGACGTAATGGCGCAATTGGTTTGATATCAGTTCCGCAATCCTATGTTCTGGGTTAAATCCGAGTTTTTTTTCATGTATATTTTAGTTTTTAGTTAAGTTTTGTTGTAAGATGGTTCCATACCACCTTACCTTTCGTGAGCGAGTCCGAACGGCACTTGACCGGTTTTTAAACCTTTTCGACAAAACTTCTACAATAAATTTTGTATCAATTTTATAACAGGCGCAAAAGCAAACAAGTAAAAATACATCAAATGCAATAAACGGTCAAGTGCGAGTCAGACTTGCGCACGAAGGGTTCCTTACCGCCGCACAATGGAAGGGATGGTATGGAGTTTATAGGTTGAATTTAATATAGCAAAATGTTAATTACAAAGTTATGCGGCTACTTTCCTAATCCATGTATGTATGTAATCAGGAATATATATGTTTATATGTGGTATTAAAATGAATTGTGCCTACTCTATTAAGACAAGGGTTTCGGTATTTCCGGACTTTTTTCACTCCCGGGACCCGGGAACTAAATATCAGATTTCCCGGGAAACCGGGTCCCGTTAAATTTTTAAATACTTTGATATTACTATTTACACCTGCCAGAAAGGTAATAAAACACGTTATTTTATAATACAAGCTATTTATTTGTTTGAAATATTGTATTATTTCCATCATCATAATCAAAATCATATCCTTTACCCTGCCTTTAATTATTGTTAAATCAAAATCCAGTTCTAATTCTTCTGTTCTACAAAATAATGTTAAGTAATTGTCATTTAACAAGCTCCTTACCCTTGTTGCAAAATAAAATAACTTCATTGCAATTTAAAGATACGCTTATTTATCAGCGTTTTTTTTTTTTTTTTTGTTGGAGGGGAAAAAAATGGAATTACCCATTGAAAAAAATGGAATTACCATGGAGTCAGACCTCCCTGCTATGTCCGGGTCCCCACATATTGAGCGGGCATCAGCTCGTGTGGTATACGGACTAAAAACAACCCCTTTGTGTTTACAGTTGTCTTATTAAGAATTAACTGTGAGGCATGGCCTCGGTATGTGCTGAAGGCTTTCTACCTGCAATTTGCCCTTTTGGGCGATATATATGTGTATATGATATATATGGGAGGAGTTTGCCTGCTTACCCGATTTTATGAGCGGGCCTCAGCTCATAGTCAACGGGCATGATAGCGGCATGTTAGGGGGGCAGATTGCCCCCGCTACTAAGAAGTGGTTATAATTTTTGAGACCTATCCTAATCCTAAACTACTTTATGTTGTGGAACGCACTTCCCTGCACTATTAGGGATAGTCCCTCAATTTTCACTTTTAAGAGAAGATTGAAAGCGTATTTCCTTTCTCTTTCGTAATTAGTATCATATTTATGTAAGTATATGTATGATATTTTGTAGTCTTTATATGTGCATGCTATCTAGTGTATTATATAGTTGAGATATATATATTTTTATTAGGTATATTTTATTTATATTTTAAAAGTAATTTTCGTACGTATGTATACTGTTTTATTGCGCACTAGGACTGTCCTTTTTCATAAACACTCCTGTCTTGCCTAGGTTTGCTGGAAGAAATCTCTTTTTAGAGATAAGCTCGCCTTTGCCTATAAAATTTATTGTAACTGTCTGTTTATCTATGTTTTCTGTGCAATAAAGAATATGAATATGAATATTATATTTGGGTCATTTAGGGGGGTTCTGACCTCAGTCCGGGAGGTTTAAAGGGGCAGGGGGAGATTGTGTGTTCGTCGAATCAAGACGGCGATCTCTTTCAATCCAAATTTGGTATCTGAGACGCTGTAGTGCTTCGGGAACACAGCCTTCGTCAAGTTGACGTGCCTGAGGGGCGGGGGGTGGTTGGGCTTTAAGAGCTTTCGTGATATCGTCCTCCGGTTCTAGGAGGACGTCTTTGGGGCGCCTTTTGAAAAGGTGTTTCTTATTTATATCTGGGGTCGGATCATAAAGGGATGCTTGTACTATAAGCGGGTTTGGGTGGCTAGATGCATTAATGAAGAAGCGTTCGGACGCTTCTTTCATATATTGCTTTACTGTGGGGAGTCTAAAGTCACTATGGAGGTCTACGTTGCGCATGTACCACGGGGCACCTACGGCTTTTCGCATGAAGCGATTTTGTAAAACCTGAAGGGGCTTAAGGGAGTGGGAGCAGTGTGCAAAGACTGGACTTGCATACGTGAAGACCGGACGGATGCAAGTTTTAAATAGAGTTATTTTGCAGCGCAATGGAAGATTGCTTTTACTTCTCATGAGCGGGTGAAGCCTACTCATGTAGAAGGCTGCTTTGTCGCGGACCGTTTTAATGTGGGATTTGAAGTTTAGTCGGGAGTCTAATGTCACGCCTAAATACTTCACTTTATTTTCCCAGGGGATAGGGCGGTCAAAGAGGGTGATTTCGGGTAGTGAAGAGGACGCGCGGTCAGCTCGAGTTTTGCCCCTTGAGAAAAGCACGGCTGCGCTTTTCTCGGGGTTCATCTCTATTCTCCATTTGAGAGCCCATTCACCGAGGTCGGTTACTGCTTTCTGGAGTACTTGACAAACGCGCGCCCTCTTCCTACTGGTGTAATAGAGAGCCGTATCGTCAGCGTAAAGGGCTAGCTCGACGTATGGCGTGCGGGGAACGTCTTGGACGTAAAGTGAAAAGAGGGTGGGGGAGAGAACTGAGCCTTGCGGGACTCCGGCGGCTATGGGGTGGGGCCTAGAACGCGATTTTTCTACTCGATAGCAAAAACTGCGCTCAGTGAGGTAGTCTTTGATAATGAGTACAAGCCTATCGGGGAGGTTGAGTTGGTAAAGTTTATAAATAAGACCATTGTGCCAAACTTTGTCAAAAGCTTTCGCTACGTCAAAGAATATGGCACCGGTATCTTTGGACTTTGCCGTTGTGTGGAACCCTTTGTAAATGTGCTCCGTTATGCGGTGCACCTGTTGGACGCACGAGTGTTTGGGTCTAAAGCCAAACTGCTCGTTGGGTATGAGATTTTTGTCTATGCAAATGTCTTTGAGTCGGTTGAGAATAAGCCGTTCATAGACTTTGCCTATTGAAGAGAGTAAGCTAATGGGGCGACAGCAAGTGGGGTCGGTTCGATCTTTCCGGGGTTTGTGAAAGCCAATAACGTCAGCTTCTTTCCATGCGGTTGGAAAGGCACAGAGACGGAGGGAGGCATTGAAAATTACCGTAAGGGTTGTTAGGAGTCTGAGAGGGAAAGATTTAATTGCCATATTAGTGATTCTATCAAGCCCCGGGGCTTTCTTAGGTTTTAGTTCCTTTATTACTTTTTGCACTTCCTCAAGGGTGATCTCGGGAAGGGAGTCAATGGGGGGGAGAGAGCTTTTATGCTCAACTTCAGAGTTGACCATGTTAAGATGATCGGGGTCTATTGGTTGAGAGGAGGGAGTGCACTGGGTTTCTAGACTATCGGCAAGACATTCGGCCTTTTCGTCGTCATCAAAGGCTGCGGGTTGGTTATCCCGTTTAAGGGGGGGCATGGGAACAATCTCATCGGATTTGAGGTATTTACTGAATTTAAATATGGCAGTGTGACTTGGGGCTATGCTAGAGACAAAGTCGTTCATGCGACTGCCTCTGAGCTCTCGCATGCATCTGGTAACCTCTTGGAGGCGACGCATTTGAATTCTGTGATTGTCTGAGGGACAGTTATCATAATCTCTTTGTGCCGCATTCTTTGCACTAAGCAGCAGTCTCAAGTCCTCTGGGAGTTCGAAGCGATGGTTAGCCTGTACCGGGACCTCGCTAGAGGCGCCGGTCAGGGCTTCGTTGAGACTGCTGCCTATGTCAGAGATTTTGGCTTCTAGTTGGGCTCTATTGTCAATTTCTGAAGTGATATCTAATCTTGGGTCCCGCTTACTGAGAGCTTGCTTGAATTTACGGTTGTTAATAACGGTCCTGGTTTCAGTCGGTTGGTCGAATGGCCTGCCGAGATAGTATAAGACCGGTCTATGATCCGAGTGAAGCTCGCTAAGTACACTTATGTCCCTGACTGCGAGGCTAATGTTTTTGAAGATACAGTAGGAGAGAATGTCTGGCCTGTGGTCAGCAGTGTGGGGATAATGGGTCGGGGCATAGGGAGCTATGACTTCGCAGTCATCGAGGGATTCGAGAAGTCTGTGTACGGTCCGTCCGTTGGTATTTGTCTCATTACAGTTCCATTGCTGGTGCTTGCTGTTGAAGTCACCAGCTAGGATAACTGTACTACCTAGTTCTAAGAGGGCTTTGATATCATTAGCTATCATCTTCTGTCCGGCCGGCAGATAGACTGATGCTATGACTATGGGATCGTGACCTGACATTGCAATGCGGATGGCAGTTGCTTCGCAATTATCTAGTTGGGGGGTGACTATAGAACAAACGTGCAAAGATTTTTTATAATAGATGGCGGTACCGCCTTTGGGGTTATTTGGTCGGTCCTGAGTCGGTAAGCGGTCAGTACGGAGGAGACTATATTTGGCTATATTGAAGCGCCTATGTTTGGGTTTTAGGTAAGTTTCTTGGACCGCGAGGATATCTATTTTATGTCTATTGAGAAGATCGGCGACTTCTTCTCTCTGTTTAAGGAGACTATCAGCGTTATAGAGCGCTAAAGTTAGACTGTGGGGCTTTGTCCGTCCGTTTGTCGAGTTTACTAAAATGGGCGTACTATACATGATGGTAGTTTAGGTATTAAGGGTGGGTTGGTGGGTGGGGGAGGTGACGAAGGCGTATGTAAGAGGGGTGCGCCTGAAAGAGGCAAAGTTTGGGGGATATAGTGTGGGGAGGTCGAGAAGACTTGGGATGAATGCCCTAGGTGGGGGGGGTAGTTTATGAAGTTGGCGGCGCTTAAGGTGCCGTTGGAGGAAATGGGGCCGTGGCCCGAAGCCTTGTCCAAGGCTTAGAAAACTTTAGAGGGCGTTGGGAGGGCGCTTGTTGGGAAGAACTCTGGCTCCGTTCCCACCTGCTCCGGCTGATGTTATCGCGGATGTATATTTAATTCCATTTCTTTGCAAATGGATCGATACCCGAGTCCAGGCGGTTTCGTCTCGGATTATTACTGGTGGTGGGGGGCGAGCACGGTACGCGTGGGGCGCGGGGGTTGGTGGGGCTACGGTATTCGCAGTACCGGTGGGGGATGGAGGGCTCTGAAGTATCAGAGTTCGGGGCGCGGGGGGGGGGCGGGGGAATTTGTTGAACACGGTGTGGGTTTTGGGGTTAGTGGAGACAGAGACATGGTAGCGGGCCTGATCTGTTTGGCCTCGGGGCTTACGGGGGACTCGGAAGACCGGTTCTTCCGCTTTTTGTTTTTTGAGATGACGGGGGTGAAATGAGTTTCCTCATTGAATGGCGGTGAAGTTACAGGGGAGAGAGAGCTGAGGGTTAGGGTTGGGGTTGGGGGGTTCGCGGGGGATGCAAGAACCGGCGAGCGGGGGTGCGAGTCAGCTTCGGAGCTGGTTGAGGGGCTAGCGGGGGGATCGGCGGCCCTAAAAATTTGGATCAACGGGCGATCCGGAGGGAATGGAGACAGTTGTTGGAGTACGTACTCCAACAACAAGGGGACCGACGACACATATTTACCTATCTCGATAAGTAAATTAGTGTCTGGTTGGGGGGCCATGGCTTGGGTGTGTAGCCTAGCGTGTGGGTGAGTTCCTACTTGTGTCTCGAACCGCCTCCGTTTCTATCCAGGCGGTCCGAGGTGAGTGGTACAAAATAATAAAACAGAAGAATGGGGACAGTAGAAAGGGGACAGAGAGAGAAGAATAAGTAAATAAATAAAATAAAAATAATACGACCTTACTGGATCCAATCCAACCTGGGCACAACACACGCGGCGGACTGACCCGAGGGGGTCTCACGGGCGTGCGAGAGAGAGGTCTCTCGCACGCAGGCGCGGGCGCGCTCGCGGGCGCGGGCGCGGGGCGCGGGTGAAAGAGAGAGAAACACTTGCTGCCGGGGCGGCAGCGGGAGAGAGTAAACACGACCGTCCTGCACGGGTGCTGGACGGTGAGTCCTTCCCCTCCCCAATTATAAGCGTTTATCTATCACCGTTGTTTTCTATCGTGTTAACAAACATACATTCAAAAAATATTAATTAATATTATAGCAATTTACTTACCAACGATGAAAATAAAGTAAAAGAACAACTAGGGGGTTATTTGTGATTTAATTTAATCACAAATAACCCCCTAGTTGTTCTTTTACTATTATTCTCCGTTAATAATGTCATAATTATCACGTTGGTGATCTTCGAACTGATACTCCGTCGAACTGATACAAAATGTTTGCGTGGGAAAGGCGAAGGAAGCGAAAATACCTATTGTGGAATAAAGTAACACCCGTGCATAAGAGTACTTTGATTAGACTTGTTTTATGTGTAATTTATTAGTATGGAAAAGAAGCGAAAAATAGACAGTGAATGCAGATCGTTCCAAGATAAATGGAACTTTCAGTATTTTGTGATTGAGTGCAGTAGTAAGGCGCTATGTTTAATTTGTAATGAAACCATAGCTGTTCTCAAATAATATAACATTAAACGTCACTATGAATCGAAACATCTTCAAAATTACTCTAAATATACAGGAAGTTTGTGGACAGAAAAATTTTAAGCTTTGAAGCGCGGACTGAAATCGCAGCATTTGTTTACCAAAGCAAATACTGAGCAAGAGACTGCAACTCGCGCTAGCTTTCGTGTGGCTCTTGAAATCGCAAAACGTGCAAAACCATTCACCGATGGAGAAATAATAAAAGAAAGCCTGATTTCAGTAGCTGAAGAAATATGCCCCGAAAAGGTATATTTATTGAGAAGTGTCAGTTTGTCAGCAAACACCGTGGCTTACAATCAAGCATGGACAAATACTATTACAACGCCAAAACAGAGAACCTACTCGCATGTAACCAGACATCAAGATCCAAACGAGTTCTTAAGGAAGAAAATAGGTTATGAAGATCCTAGTCAAAAACCCGACGATAGTACTTCAGAGATGCTACAAATACTTTCAGTGATTAAGAAAATAAAAGATCAGTTCACTACATGCGACTCAATGGTTGACAAAGTCATACTTGTACTGACACATCTTGGGCAATACATTTAGTGCAAACGCTCTTAATCTAATGTACTGGAATGCAGATGGCATTCGGTCTCAAATTCATGATCTTCTTGATCTACTCCTAGAACTATCAATAGACATTCTTGCGGTAAATGAGACAAGACTATCCACTAATACCCTGCTAAATACTCCCGGTTATGTGTGCTATCGGCAGGACAAACACCCCAATGACGGCAAAGGTCAAGGCGTAGCCCTACTAATTAAGTCGGACCTTCAACATACACGAATATCCATTCCAATTACCCAAACGATGGAATCCATCGGTGTTCGAGTAATATTGTCAGGTTATGAGTATTCAGTAATTGCAGCCTACCAGTCACCTAACTCAGAGATCTCTACTTCTGACCTGGATATTTTATTGAAACTAGGCCGAAGAGTTCTTATCATGGGTGATCTCAATGCGAAGCATACCCTTTGGAATTGTCCCTCCTCCAACAATCGCGGCAAAACGCTTGTAAACCACATGCTAGATAATGACTTTATAATTCATGCCCCGGATAGTCCAACCCTTGTACATTATAACCCAGATAATATCCCATCTACCCCAGATTTGTGCTTAGTGAAAAATGTTACAAATATCTCCGGCCTACTTACGGTACCTGCCCTCTCCTCAAATCACCTCCCCGTGGTCTTTACCCTCGAAGGCACCCCCTTACGTGAAACTATGAGGCTTTTTAACTATCCCAAAGCTGACTGGACCAGCTTCCGCTCATTTCTTAACGAAAAAATTTTCCTTTCCGCTAAGGTGTATGATTCTATCACCGACTTAGATGATGCTGTGAGTGATATTACCAACATTATCTCAGAAGCTAGAGATAGATTTGTACCCAAAGTGAAAATTTCTGACAGCCCTACTCCTTTGCCCCGGTTTATCAAAAAATTAATAAGAAACAAAAACCGCCTTCGCAAACATGACCAACGTGAAACAAACCCAAATGTTCGCAGATCCCTTAGAACAGCCATGAATAATCTCCAGGAACAGATTAAAATAGCCATCCAAGCACACAACGACAAAACATGGAATAAAAAACTGAGTAAAGTCGATAATCCCAGCTCCGACATTTGGAAATTAGTTCGTTCCCTAAACCGGAAATCCTGTGTAATACCTCCCCTTAAAAATATTGATGGCTCGTTAACTAAAGATATTCACGACCAATCCAATGTTCTTGCAGAAACTTTCCACAATAACATGCTCCTCACGTCCAGCTGGGTCCCTTCTGCCGATACTGCTGGCATCGTAAATGGATCTGTTAACCTTTTAAGTAATTACAGTCCTAATAATGACCCTATCTTGCATCCCATCCGTCCTAAGGAACTTTGGAAACACGTCCGTAGCCTCAAAAGTCGCAAATCCCCTGGACCCGATAGCATAACCAATATTCTGTTAAAAAATCTGCCTCAAAAGGGTATTGTTTCACTGACGAAAATTCTCAATGGATGCTTACGGACTTGTTACTATCCATCAGCCTGGAAGCTTGCTAAAGTTATAGCGATCAAGAAGCCAGGAAAGAAAGAGTCAGATCCTGTAAGTTACCGACCGATTAGCCTGCTTTCTACCCTGGGAAAACTGTACGAGCGGCTTATCCTCTCAAGGTTAGCACGTTACACTGACCCTCATCTCTTGCCAGAACAATTTGGCTTCCGCAGATGATATTCCACTGTCCAGCAACTGGCACGTGTAGCTGAAAATATTGCTGATAACCACAAAAAAAACAGCACTACAGGAATGTACCTACTCGATGTCGAAAAGGCCTTTGACACAGTCTGGCATGACGGCCTAGCGCATAAATTAATTGAAATAGGAGTCCCTCTAAAACTGGTCAAGCTTGTAGTGTCCTACCTAGAAAATCGGCGGTTCAAAGTACATATCGGTATCACCGAATCGGATATATACGGTGTCCCAGCAGGTGTACCACAGGGCTCTATTTTGGGACCCTACCTCTTTCTCGTTTATTTGAACGATATTCCTAAACAACCCCGTACGCAGCTGGCCTGCTTTGCTGACGACACAGCTGTTTTTACTTCATCTGAGGATATTGATCTTGTCATAAGTCGACTTGATATGTCCCTAGAACTCTTACATGTGTACTTCACTAAGTGGAAACTTAAACTTAATGGGTCTAAGACTGATGCTATCCTCTTTACCCGGAAACGTCAAATCCCCACACGACAGCTCACCATTAATGGACACAAAATACCGTGGAAACAAAGTGTTAAATACCTCGGCATTATTCTGGACACAAAACTGAACTGGACGACACAAACAAAGGCACTACATCAAAAGGGAATTAAATCTTTATGTGGGCTAAGCCAGATCCTCAACAGACGATCAAATCTGAGCGCATACACCAAACTTAGGATGTACATTACACTAATAAGGCCCTGTATCACATATGCTGCTCCAGTATGGAGTAGTACTTGTGACTCAAACTTCGATAAGCTCCAATTAGTGCAAAATAAAGCCCTAAAAACAGCTTTTAATACTCCCTTTTACACCAACCTTTCTAAATTGCATGGCAAAATTCAGCTCCCAAAAATAAAACCTTATGTACTAAACATATCTCGAAAATTTTATATCGATAAAAATCCACACCACAGCAATAGTCTTGTCTCATCTATCGGCAAATCACGTCTTCATACTTTATCGTATGCTAGTACTTATAAAAGTTATAAGCTGCCCCATCACTATTTTCTAAACAGTGAGTAAACTACGACGGCTCCTACCTATCTCTTGTTGCCATGGCCGGCCGTGTGTCGTCGCCTAGCCGGGCAGTGTGCATTTTTTTTCTACATACCCGCACTTACTCGTATTGCGCGATGTGTTAGTATAGGAATGTCGATGTGAAAAGTATTCAACATATCAAGTTGAATGCACCAGTATTTTATTGATATTTTATTAAAATAGTTGAACACAATGTAAAATATTATATTAATTAAGCAGTTGAAAGTTTTAAGAGGTGCCTTAGCCTAACAAACAATACAATTTATATGTATACTCATAATGACGGTGTCTTATGTTGATATGTTAAAATGTATTTATCTAATAAAGAACTTTGAAAAACAACAAACAAACAAAAACACCGTGGCTCGGAGGGTGCAAGACATCGCAGAAAAATATATCATACAACTGTCTGACAAAAATGGACATCTTGAGTCTTTCTCTAACCTTGGATGAGTCAACGGATATGTCAGATACTGCTCAGGTGCTGATTTTTATTCGTGGAGTAGATAAAAGCTATGAAGTGTATGAAGAACTTCTTGATATTGATAGTATTAACGGCACGACAACTGGGGCAGATATTTTTAAGGGATTTGAAAATGCCATTAATATAAATATAAAGAACCTTCGATGGAAAAACTTGATATCTATCACCACCGATGAAGGCAAAAATATGTGTGGTAAAAATAAAGGAGTGGTCGCACTTGTGTCAAAGGCTGTAGAAAATGATGGTCAAAACCATTAGTCTTACATTGTATAATTCATCAACAGTCATTGTGCGGAAAATGTTTGGATTTATCTGAAGTTCTAAACCCAGTCATATCAGTTGTTAACTTCATCAGATCCACAGGGCTGAATCACCGACAATTCCGCGAGTTTATTGAAGAGATTGGAGAAAATATCTTGCCATATCATACTGCCGTACGCTGGCTTAGTTGAGGAAAAGTCCTTAAGCGCTTTTTTGAACTTCGAGCAGAGATCGTTTTTTTTAATGAGAAGCTGTGGAAATTATCATTCTATGTCGATTTGTCAAATCATTTGACCGAACTGAATTTGAGATTGCAAGGAGAAAATCAGCTTCTCCCTGATTTATACACCAATATTAAATCGATCAGGCAGAAAATAATATTATTTCAATCGCAATTACGTAAAAAATGTTTCACACATTTTAAAACATGTGAAATATTCAGCCATAGACAGCCATTCACAGAGACTGAATTTTGCAGTTGAAAATTTTAGTGCTTTTAAGATAAATTTCGATAACAAACTTCTCGACCTTTCAGTGGAAAGGCAGGAAGGTAGTATACAAGATGTTTGGAGTATGGTGCGACAGTTTTTTTGGGGAGTGGAGTGGGTTGTAGGTAGTGTACTCATTTCTGCTTGAAACTCGGTCCTGAGTTGCATAGTGGTTCAGATATGTTTTTTTTAATTCTCGAGAAAAATATCCAATATTTTCCACTGAATCCATTATAATTTTGTTATTTCTTATAACATGTTTTTCTGTTATTCATGTTTTTCTGTTATTGGTATTTAGGCCGAAAAGTCTCGACAAATCTCATAAATTTAAATAGGTTTAATGAAAGTAAATAATGGTGGCTAAAATATGCCAAATGGCATCTACAATAGTTCCCATTTGTATTTATTGTAAAATATTAAATCCAGGCTTTACTAGTCTTCCATAAAATTATATGAATGAAACAAATTGAGTTTATTTACAAAATAAAACTTTCCACGTTACAATTATATACAGGCATACAAACTTATGGCACCACACTAGGCTTCCCTATGCCGTGGGAACCAGAAACAGCGGCGTCACAGACATGTAAACATACAAGACCTGGTGTTGTTTTCTTCCTCCTCAGACCGGATTCGAACCCGGGACCTCTCGCTTGGTAAGCATAGCCCTCTACCGCAACGCCACATAGTTTGCCACTTTTAAAAATCTCATGCGAGATTTTTTGCGGTCGAGCCAAAGCTCACTAAATCTCACCAGAGTCAGAAAATCTTTAAAAACGCTTCACGTGATTAATGGACGCCCCCAACTATCCTACTAATCAAGGAATCTCAGCGTATTGGAATTGCATTTACCAATCACGCCCAATGTAAGCACAACTAAGAAACAAATTGAACTAACGGTATTCAATTGGTGTACACTAATTGAACACCGGCAATTACCAACTGGTTCCCAATAAACTACCTGCAAAATGACGACGTCTTATTTTGAGCGAGATTTGGCAATTACTTTGTACAAGTACATACTTGCAAAGTAATTGCCGAACCGCTATTCAGTCCTTAGCGTCCTTACAAAAATAACAAACAATTTGAAGCCCAAGAGCTGTCTTTAATTTAAAAATTCCTACAAGGTTCGATGAACCGCAGCTGTACTACTTACATGCTTTTAAGCTCTACATTATCATGGTACCGTGGGAGCGCCACTCAAATAAATAACTCCATTAAAAACAAGTTAGCTCTTACCGACGGAAATTAAAGGATTTAATCCGTCAATCCATCTCCTAAGCTAATGGCTGACATAATTTTAAAGCTCGATGTCCGCAACCGAACCAAACCATCATCTGACAAAGGAAGAAAAAGCTATGTTATCTTTTGAACCTTATGTAGAGCGTCAGTGCAAAAATATTATAAAGAGCCTGCTTCGAGAAGAAGTTAAAGCATTTTGCGAAGCGACTCCTAGCGAGCGGGACTTCCTCGCGTCGCGTTCTGTCCAACTGAGTATACCCCCAGTCCTTAATTCCCGCGTGGTGAATGTGTTAGTCGTCGACTAAGCATGATGCCGATAAGGACTCAATTCATTATTGTCCTGCTGGGACTACTTGCGGTGTCCCGTGCGAGTGCCTTCCAGGACACTGGATTCTCGGAGAAGGATGGCGGATTCTACACGAGAGATGCGGTCATTGTCAACGGTAAGACGTACATTTTGTACTGTAATTTAAGTTGTGCAGATCTATTGAGAATTTGAATTTCGTGTGAAAAGGAGCGACTTTTAAGGATAAAGAGTAATGTCTCTAGAGCGGATAAGGTGGCGATGGAGCACATACCAATCTAGTTTTGTTTGGTTTATTTACTTGCAATAGCTCTGTAAGTAGAGCAGATTCCAGTTTCACGGTGTATCAGGTTTACTTGGCAATACCGTTCTTTTGTTCCCTCCGAAGCAGCAAACAAGACGTAAGTTGATTGTTTTTGTGGCAAACATAACAATGCCATTCCGCCTTTCCACCATGGACGACAAGTGCCGGTATGAGGTTTTTAGGCTAGAGAAAGTTTTGCAAGATCGTCGACCGGTGTCCTGCCAACGAAATTTTATACTTATTTACGATAAGTGGTGAGTCAAATATTGGGACTGTTTGTACCCTCGTGTAGATGATCTGGTGTGAAACACGTGGGACGGATATTGGGAAGACATCGGGACCGATTCAATGCAAATGAGTTTGCGCCCACACAACCTCAACCGAACGAATCAATCAAAATATTGTTCGCGACATTTCAACAATGAAGACATTTCAGTGTTTGGTAGGTACCTAATTTTTTGTCATCTTAGATTTGTGACTAAAGATTGGGGACTTATTGTTACTGACATTTTAGATTTGGACAATATTCATGAACCCGGAATAATGGCATAATAAATGATCATGAGCAAAAAATCTGTCAAGAACCAGGCTGATAAAAATATCCTGAGATGTACTCAAACACAAGGCACCGCATGGGTATCAAAAAAGTAGTAAAACTATACGCTAGAGCAGGATGGAAAGAACGCTGCATTTCAAGTTCAAGGCAGCGACTACGAGGTGCCTTCACCTATTTAATTTATTATAGATTTATTTTATTACCGCTCACCATGTTTTGGTCTTTCATACTTATTCGAATGTCTTTATATAAACAAGTGTTATGAAGCTCATACATAAACACCCTTCGTGATTAAACCTGCGGCTAGCCTAGGCGCAACAGCCCTTTAAAACCAAGGTCGGTTATTTACGTGACATTTTTACTGTGTTTATTATTAAATAATGATATATCTCGGACCGGTAAATTGTAAATAATCGCCAGGTTAAATGGATTATACATTAGCATTTACAGAAGGTGCAAATACCTAACTTGAGAAGGTATAGTTTGCAGAGACAGAGTAGACGGTTTCTTGATAATGGATGAAGATAGGAGAAGCATCGTCATAATAAGTACGTTTTATCATCTGCTAGTACGTGTAGTACTTGGATAGATGAGTTTATATGACAACGACGTTTCAAAGCACGAAGAACAGTTCAGAAAGATAATGCTGAATAATTCAACGGATCCTGGATGTCAATGGGTCCAAAAAAGAATGTTAAGTATCAAATGCGCAAAAATAAGCAGAAAAGAACCAGTTACTGAGAGTCCCAAACTCGCGAGTGCAACCTTGCTTGTGTCAGTGGAGTAAAGTATTTCGTTCGCTTACTGAATATAAATATAGGCTTGACCAACAAAAGAATAACACATGTGTCAGCATGTGTAGGTACGTACACAATAACGGTGAACGGTGTAGGTAGGTACTTACAAAACACGCAATAACCAAAATAAGAATAAAAAGGAAGAGGTACAAACAAAAAAAAATATAAACAAAAACATAAATATTTACATACGGGCACATACATTGCTTCTGGCCCTACACTAGGATACCCTGTATCGTGGGAATCAGAAACAGCGATGTCACGCACAGACAAACATCCAAGACCAAAAGCATCATACAAATCAGAATTATTTTATACTAATGATGATGGCTAACGTATCACTCAAAAAATATAACAGGGCCGGGATGCTCATATGCAAAAGCAATATCTGCGAAGATACGCTAAAAGCTAATGTATATAACCGCCAGTAGGATATATAAAGTAGATCATCTATTGAGTCGAGTAGATCTTGATTTGTGTAAGGAGAAATTAAAATACACATACATTGAACCGTAAACGATCAAGACAACAAGATGTGTACAAGCATCAATAGCATTAAATAGGTTCACATGCCAAACTGATTTCTTTCTTGCGGTGTTATGAGTCAGATTAGCACAGTGATTCTGGTCATGTCCTCGAACCTACCTAAACAATATACATAAATGCGATCCTATGGCGTTGACCATACGGCAATATCAGAAGTAAAATATCTGTTGATTTGAACAAATTTATTAATAATGTTCTGGAATAATATTAAATGTTGATTAGATAACAATTGCGTTGCATTAGCATGTTCTCAAAGGTAAAAATCGTAGATATAAGATAACTCAAGGATTAATGAATTTATACTATAATCGATATACATGTTAAGGACATAAAGAAAGGTAAGGAAAAATATGACCAGAGAATGACGATGGATTTTGATAAGAAGCTTTAGCCAATTGTTTCTCTTCCAAGAACCTTCACAAGTCAGAAAAAAGGATTACAAAGAATCCTTATACAGTTTGTATGGATGATTAATAGATGCACGCCCACAATTAAATGTATTAGATCACACAAAGGCTTCAGTTCAATGACCAATTTCATGAGTTTTTATGACGACGACATAATTTATGTGGCGTTATGTCGATCGTGATTTTGATTAACATTGCGGTTCCATTACAGACTAACGGGTTTATACAATGTGGTTTTTTACATTAAGGCGACGTGAGTTCAGGAATACGCTTACTTGAAAATTTATATATAATTAAACAACTTCAGTTTGGTTTCCAGAAATTTTACATAGAAATCTTAAGACCTTTCTGCAGGGTCAACAGCTATTCAAAACACGATTAAGCACTTTTGGCTCGATAGAATAAAATAGCGAACACGACTCTAAATTGCACTGTTTAAAAAATATAACTATTCAATTCAATCATCTTTTGAAACGCAAATTATGCCAAAATTTGCATAGTTTGAATTACGAGCGTAATCAGCTATTACTTTATAAAATAAAATAATCTTAATTATGTAAATAATTAAAAAAAACAGCGATTTGCGGCCGCGCACTCCCGCGGCGCTCGATCGCTCTTAGCCTTCAGTGCTCCGCGAGCTGCGTTCTAGGTTTGACCTGTGTTGCTGCGCTGTGCGGCCGCGCGTCGTTTCATAAAAATGGGTAACAAAAAAAATATAAAAGGAAACGTTCAAGACTTCGTCACGGTAATTGTAATGCAATTCCGAATGGTAGGCAATGTTCATTTTTATTGTCAAAGCAATACGATAAACAATGTAATTATTTCTGTGTTGTCAATAAACAATAATATTACGTTTCGCTGTTTTAGTTGGTCGGGCCACAATAAAGAAAATGACAAGGAAATATCTATAACTTCGACAACATCAAATCAGTAAGTGGACAGACAGACAAAAAAAAAGGTCGCCTTTGGTGCAACTGCGCACAGTGTCGCCGACACCGTAAGTATAGACATAACAAAATTAAATTAATGTGGATATACTGTGTGTTGTTTTGGTATTTCGTATATACATGGGTCGTTTACAATTGTATTACTTCTACAGATATATAGTATTGTTTTCAACTTTATTTCAGATGCGACAGTTCGTTGGATGAAAATATTCAGCCTTTGGTGCAGTTTGATACAATTTCACCGACACCGTAAGAATAAACTCAACAATATAATATATACAGGTTGATTCTTCAAAAGTGCACATAAGAATATACGTTAAATTTTAGCTTATTTTATCGACTAAAATGATATTAAAAATAATAAAAAAAATACTTTTTTTATCGGACTTCAAAGTGTTTTGTTCGGGCACTGTGACCTCTATTTGAAAATTTTATGATATCTTTTGACATAGGAGGTCGATCGTGTTGAAAAAACACGGTAAGATACTCAAAAAAATCCAAAGCTGACGAGTATTTAAGATATCACAATATAATCCGTTCAAGTAGTAATAAAATCATTTTTTTGGAGAAAAACTCGTAGATTTTCAGCCATTGATTTCAGATCAGCCAGCGATACTGATTCTGATATCTGGAAGATGATTTTTGTATTGTTTAACTGTTAACTGTGAAAAATACTTACGCTTGATAAATGAAGAAAGAAAGATGAATCATTAATAATAGAAGAAGAACATGGAAATTGTATGAGTGAAATCAGTATGGGCCGAAGATTAATAGACATAACATATTTTTTATTACATTAGGCATAACAACTACAGAAGTCAGACGACGTGCGCGAGCTTGCCTTCGAAATGCCGGAAGCCATTTTGAACACCAAATTTAATAACAAGATGTGACTGATATCTCTGCGGAATTTGTGAAATGTTAGTTACCTTTCTACTGCTGAGTACCGTTGCAATAATAATACCTAGCAGGTATTATTATTGCAACTTTGTTACCTGAGGCGAGTCCGGTTTGAGGTATCCCTGCATGTAAAGTCTCATATCTCCGTGAATTTGAGACGTAGTTTGTTATTTGATACATCAATAAAAAGGGGAAAAGATAAGCATTTTTTTTAGAAATTTTAATAATTTTTCATCAACACATTTTTTTTAAATACACATTGAAATGATAAAAGTCACTAAGATTAGTTTTTAGTTTTTTTTTCTTTTGATCAAAATTTGATTGTTTTTGATATCGGGATAGTTTTAAGACTTTTAATTAATCGTGTGTTATGTGTTTAAATAGACGAATAAAATAAAACTGTATTTATTCTGAAACTGTGTTTATTTTTTAGCTTGCTAACCCAAAAAGTGTAAAGATTTGATAAAATCAGTCTTTAACCCTTATCTTAAAAACTAAAGGATATCGGACCATAGTTTCCATACTATAAAATGATCGTATGGACCGACCTATCCATCTGCAAAATACCTACACTCTCCCCAAAACACCCTGTATAATTTTCCATATACAATTACATATCTGTATTTCAAAGCACCGTCGTCGTTGTACTGACGGGTGTTGTTACTGCTAGTAGCTATACTGTGGCATCTCAGCAGCGAGCGACCGAGCGCGCAAAGATAAATATTTCGCGCGCTTGCAAGCGGGGCGACCCCGCACCTGCTCCCCTCAGGCCCCGCACCTCACCCCCTCGAAAGCAGTCAAGCGCTGAACTCACGTCGCCTTAAAGGGGCGTCCATTGATTACTTGATGTCTTCAGGGAGGGGGAGGGTTAAGCCGAATCTCACGTAATTTACAGCGTTAAAAATTGGGTTAAATTTAGGTAAATAATGGTTTCTTGACAAAACTATGTCAAAAGGTAGCTTAATAGTAGTTGTCCATGTTAAATGTTATCGCTTTTATTTATAAATGGGTAGTAAATCAACGGAACAGCAACTTACAAACATAAATTTGAGTTACCTAAAATACAAAATGAGAAAGCTTTGATTGCATACGCTCAGGGGTAGCTTCTTCTAAGTCCCAACCTAACCTATAACTCGAATGAAATTTAGCCACAATAACCTACTCTAGTCAATTTTGGCTTTTCTTTGCATGCGCTCCGCCCCGCCCTGCTCCGCTTCGGGGTTGCTTCTTCTAAGTTCTAACCTAGCCTATAGTCCAATTGAAATTTAGCCACAATAACCTACTCTAGCTCTAAAATTAGCTTTCTGTGTTCCGTTAGTGAAGTTGCCCTCTCTGTATTTCTAGTCGCTCACTTAGTAATTTGGTCGCAAGGCTAGAATTTTAATATCGGAAGTGCCCACTTTTTCTAAGCTCCTTCTGGATTTTATTATTATCCGAAGAAAATCTTCAATTCAGTATTTTCGCTCATTTCAAGTGTTTCCGCTGCTCTTGGTCATTCGCTCAATTAGTTTTTTATTCGATCGCTTTATAATTTCCCTTTGTAAAATAAAACTTTAGAAAAATCTCACGTGAGATTTAGATGGGGGAGGGGTCAGAAAAGCGTCAAAAACACCTGACGTAATTAATGGATGCCCCCGAATTAATTGACCGCAATTAGCACACACTTTAAATAATATGTGGGATTTTGCTTTTTTATCGCCAACATAATACAGAACATAACAGAATAAAATTAGTTTGTAAGCATTGTGAAGATATGTGTGAAACATTATACTTTTCTACGCATCACGACGAAAATAAAATGGGGTTTTTTTCGAATCCATTTACTCCACCATGAAGTCATCTACAGATTTGATTTTTGGGTAAACGTTTATTGAGTATTTGATTAAGATTTTCACCAAAACAAAAACGCGATTGGATGAAATTTTCTCGATAGAATTTAATTACGAAAATATACCTCTAAATTATATTATTTTTACCTGTAATCCTAACTAATTTCATTGTGGAACTGCGTTCAAAATGTAGATATTAATGTATTCGCAAAATATCCATAAAAAACTTTTCAACTAAATAGAGTAGTTTATTTTTAAATAATTATTCTGTTGTTTAGCGCTACGTTTTTTCATTTTTTTCTGATTCCGTCCCTCTCACACTGCGGGTCTTTCCGCCTGGAGTAACGGGGACCTTTGCACGGACGAGGTATCGCCTTAAGGTTTTATAGAGACAAACCACTACGAATATGTTTAGGGTTCCGTACACGAAAGGTGCACAACGGGATCCCATTACTAAGCCTCCGCTATCCGTCCGTCCGTCAGTTGGATCTATCTCATGAACCGTAATAGGTCGAGATTTGAAATTTACACAGAATGTGTATTTTTTTTGCCGCCTACAGTAGCAAACAATGAAATATAATCATTAAAAAAAAAACAGACAGATAGACGCACGGATGGGCGGACAGCGGACTACATCATACGACATAATATTAGTGGCGATCTAGGGTAGATTGGTAGGGATACCTCCTAGATTGACCATAAATCGTGTAGTATCCTTAATCGTGACCGACATCGCCTCCTAAATAGGCTGGCAGGAGCAAAATGCAGCCGACGCTTCCTAGATCGGGATTCATTATCGGATTAATCGGGCCCGATTTATTCTGTCAGTTTGCTGCAGGGAGTGACAACTCTACTATGGAGAGCGTGAAACATACCTAACGGGGGCTTGGAGCGGTGTTAGGACTTCAAAAATGCAATAAATTTAATTTTTACTGTGTCGACACCAAAGGGGTGTCTTTCTTCTTTTTGTTTGAATCGATCTTTTGGATCAAAATTTATCGTTTCCCCTTTGAATCTTTTTCTGATTTAATCGAAAGGGATTGATTCGATCCAAAGATCGAAAGAATCGGATCGTATTTAAAAAAAACATGAAATTAAGAAATTATAATGATTAGAAAGAGTATCGAATGACTGGCTGAATGGGCGCATCAGTGTCTCTGCCACCCCGTGTGTATGGGAACACGTGTGACGCTATTTTGATTATGATAAGATAATGATTAAAAAATAAAACAAATAGATACATAGATGAATGATATTTATTAGATGCAATTTTATCAAAATCAAACCAGTTAGTACGTATTACTAGAGGTTAATATGTCATAGCACAAAACTATAAGTAAAACATTAAGGGTCTTACCACAAAAATTAACTCCTGATCGACACTCGTTTAAAAACAAAAATGTATAGAATTTGACGTTGGTTTTGAGGTTAAACTATGTGTAACATTTTTTGTAGTAACACGGTAACAATTTTACGGTAGATAAAAAGCCTCGTGACTATCATACATTGCTAGTGAAATAGTTATTCATAAAGGGGACCTAGGATTTATTTAATTTTAAGCTAGCAGATTAGGAACCATGCAAACAACTATACCTCGTCTTCCAGCATGAAAGAAAGGGAAGACAGGTTCGTTCAGCACTTCTACCCATACTTAAAATCTCCAACTATCAATATCTCATCCATAGATAATATTTGTTGTTTTTAGTGTAGGATGAAGATAAATGATTAAAGATGAGTCGTTCCGGAATCTAATAGTTCCAGGAGACATATCCGACCCCGGAACGATATGGTTCCGATCCAAATAGTCCGGTGGAGTCGGA
Organism: Argyresthia goedartella; assembly: GCA_949825045.1. Taxonomy (NCBI): domain Eukaryota; kingdom Metazoa; phylum Arthropoda; class Insecta; order Lepidoptera; family Argyresthiidae; genus Argyresthia; species Argyresthia goedartella. The sequence continues at coordinate 24,804,000 of OX463810.1, forward strand.
AAGACGACGAGGATCGAGGAACGAGAGAAATAGCAACTCCACGTATCCGGCTGAGTCAGACATTGGTGCGACGAGGATCTAGGAACGAGCCGAGCGCCTCATCCTTTCTATTCCGCGAGCTCTACGTCTCTGTCTTTCCGACTCAACATAACGCGGTATTTATCAAAAATGAAAGATTAAAATGTGACTTAAAGTCAAGAAGTTAAAGTCGAAAACCTATGTTTGCCACACATATTATAGCGATATTTACTCGTTTTTAGGCAAATCAATATGCGAAAATGTTGTACAAAAAAGTGCTCTCTAAAGCAACTGGAATGAAATGCATGTAGTTGCTATTCAAACTGTGATGGTAGTTTGTCCTGATCAATCAAATAACATTTAGATGGCAATCAAATAACATTTCGATAGGAGTGAATATCATGACAAAACTGGAAAGGGCACAACGCTCAGTACTCAAAGTTATGCTTAAGAAGCCATACATAGGTAGATACCCAACCTGCGCAGTATACTCGGAGGCTAATGCGCTAAGTGTCCGTCAGCTGTTTGTGCTAAGAGCGTCAATAATAATGCAACGAAAAATTGGCAACTCTCCAGAATATCCTGAGCTATTAAAGAAACGTGTGTTAACCGTTTCTAAACCCACTGTTAAAACTTCGTTCGCCCAACACTACCCTAACTTTCTTCATCCACCTAATTACACATCCCACTTATTTATTACTGAACATATCCAGCAAATGTTGTATGAATTGTTTAAATCAATAATTTTTATCAATTTAATATTCATAACGTGTTAAAGATAATTAATTTTCTTAATTTAATACATCAATTTCTATTTAATAATTGGAATAATACAGAATAAAAAGCGTCCACTATTTGACGTATTCTAAAACATACAGGTAATTATGTATCGGGCTCTCACAGGACAGGCTTGACCTAGTATGAGGGTCACCAATAATCTTAATTATTGCCGTTAATAGATAATAAGGACGAATAATGTAATATATTTCTTGGTAAATAAAATTTTATTTATTTCTTTCTTTCATAATAAGTAATACTAAATATTCCAATTGTGTAGTGTTAAGTATACAAAAATTGGTATCAGCGGTTTCGCGATACGAAGTTCTGATAACACCTGATAGACTGAACCGAATTGGCTGTCTCGCCCCGGCTATATTCCGCGAAATGAGACGAGATCGTTAGACCCCGTCCCCCGTCTACGCGGAACGACATTGTTAGACTCCCGCGTATCCCGGAGTTGGAGTACACTCCGCGGGGTTTACTGAAGCAGCCATGATGACACGTCCCAACCCCCGTAGCTTGCTGACTCCGCGGGAGTTGTTTACGCGGGAAAGTGAGGGACAGAGCTATGCGCTATACAAAGCTCTGTCCTTTCGCGACAACTCGGTGTATTTACTGTCTAGTGTAGATTAAATAAATAAATCGATGTTCATAAAATGTTTTGTTTTTCATAAACCTTATTCATCACTCGTATGCTTTGTTACTTACTTATCGATCTTTCCCGGTACATGTCTCAAAATAGCTAATTATCGAGATAGATCGGTAAGTAAGTTTAAAGCTAAGTAGAAAATCTTGTGGAGGGTCAGGCTGGTTAAAATTTCGCGCGCTGGCCAAATTTGAATTTCCCGCTCCAGAGCCAGGAGTTCGCTACCAGGAGCATTCAATAGATGGCGCCAGCTATGTTAACTGTTGCACTTATTTTTGTACTGAGTCGTGCTTCTTCCTGGTTTACTGCCGGCAGCGCTCGCGCAAGGACGATATTCAAACAAAATGGTTTCGGACGAAGAACGCGAAGCATGGATGCAAGTCATAGAAATTTATAAACAAAACCCACATATGAGGGACTGAAATAATAAGAAAGGAACGCAACAGTAATTAATGCTGATGTTTCAATCATATTTAAAATACAATCCGATTTTCTATAAGTGGCGTAATCATTTGTAGAAGGTTGTTAAACTGTCTTCATCCATCCGAAGAAAATTAATCAGGTCTTTGGACTCCAGATCATTTAGGAAGTTTATGTGGCTTAGTTTTTGTCTCTTTTAGAGCCATTATTTCACCCAGCGACTCCTCTTTTTTCTATTTTGGGATAAATTGATCGAGAGGGCTGATACCAAACCAACACGTTGGTGCTTCGAGAGAGTTGGAGGCATTTTGAAGCGTTCTTCCACACATGCGTTCCGCTTCACGTTCGATCATGTGGTTCGATCACGCACAGCTGATCACAGAGCACATGCTGCTGATCACTGCTCGGCAGCCCCCCCTTCCCCCCCCCCCCCCTAAATAGAGTCTGCCCCGATATTGTCCTGATTTCCCTCCACCCTACATATCATGTCGTATGTAGCCCGCTTTAGTAATAGCGGGACTCTAAAGAGGCCACTTGGCCGTTTTTAGGGTACCGTACCCGAAGGGTGCCAAACGGACCCTATTACTAAGCCTCCGCTGTCCGTCCGTCTGTCACCAGGCTGTATCTTATGAACCGTGATAGTTAGACGATTGAAAATTTCACAGATGATGTATTTCTGTTGCCAATATAACAACTAATATTAAACAACGGAATAAAATAAATATTTAAGGGGGCTCCAATACAACTGACGTGATATTGTTTTTGCTCGTTTTTGCTCGATATTGATAACGGCAACAGGTAGACGCTTGAAATATTCACAGAATATCGAGTTATATTATTCAGTTTAAAAATATAATTAATATTTGAGGGGGGCACCCAAACTACAAACGCTATTTTTTTGCCGTTTTTATATTTCGGAACGGTACGGAATCCTTCGTGCGCGAGTCCGACTCGCACTTGGCCGGTCACTCGCATTCAGATAACATATTTCAATATACCTTAACTGCAGTCTGACCGACCCACGAATATTATTTGCGCCAATTTTGATGACAAGTCTGACGACTTCATTCGGACGGTCAAGCAAACTGGTTTCACTTAAAATAAACTCATTTACCTGCGTATAAAAATGTATTCCCATTACGGTATGTTCCATCGATCCAATGCAAACAAGTTGTTTAATTTGGGTTATTTGAAAATAGACTTTCGTACTTTCGATCACCTAATTTGCAGTACCTACCTATAGGGCTATTGTTTCATATCAGGTTTGGTATTATTTGGCCTACTTGTAATATTTTATTGATAATTATTTCAATTTCAGCGGCTGTGGGACGTGTGGAGCGTGATGCAACCTCAACCTCAAACCATACAAGGGAAGGCAAGCAAGTGTTCTTGTTTCGACCACGGCAGGTAATCATACTAATCATTTCAATTCATTACGACATTATTAATCAATTCAATGTGACATTATTATTCAAGACAATGAAATCCAAATATTTATTTATTCATTAATCCGTAATACAATTCTTATTTCCATTTTTTTCCGAATTGACATTTTATTTTTATTTTTATTTGCTTTATTTAGCTTAGTGTTTACGTTGTTTATCTTCTTACGCTTGCCACCTAGTGTCATTTTTTTTAATTCAACTGTAGGTACTTTTGGGTCCTAGACTGAAAACAAGCGTCACAGGATTTCCTGTGACACTATGCTGAGTCTGAGCCCTTTTGCTGTCGCAGCATGTGCACTTAACAGAGAAACCACTCAAAACAATATCTTTAAAAAAAATGTTATGAATTGGTAATTAATTATATTTTTTGTCTTGTTCTTGTTGATTTTATGTATGTGTTATCATTGTGTTACTTTTATTTTATTATTTTTTATCAGTTTTTATGTGTTTATGCTGATATAGTAAATAAATGGCATTTTATTCTATTCTATTCTAATCTGTGCATGAGCAGATTCTGAAGATTTGCAAAATTAAAATCAATTAATTCCCCCAGTAGTAAAGGGGCACCGTATTATGATATAATCCGTGCGAGAATAATAATAATAATAATAATAATAATAATTTATTTACTAAAAAAGATTACAAACTCGCTAATAATAATAACTAACAAATTGTTGAGCAATTTATATGTAACAGGTGCGGAAAGGTCTTTTAAGTATATTTTTACTGCACTAGTTTTTATAAACTGTGTTGCAGCAGGGCATGTTAACAATTAACAATTTACACAATCGCATTACAGACGTGTAGGTACTAACACTGAGGTTATCAAATAGTTTGTTTATTCTTAATTAAAGTTATAGTTAAAGATCTAAAGGAATTATAAATATTACCTAACATAAAATGGAAATTGAAAATTCAAAATTGATATTAGCTTAGCTTTTTAACTACTGAGGTATGTATAATTGTGATTATACTTGCACATATGCATATATGTTTATAAATGTTTAATGGATATAGTTTTTTATAATAGAATGTTTAAGTATATATATATATTTATACATGATTCGATATAATAATAAATAATAATAATAATATATATGCTTACATTTATAATATATTAAATATGGTTAAATCAATGAGTTATGATTTTATAGGTATATTATTTTTAGGAGATTATTTTGAAAAGATTCTCAGTTTGCTCATAGTTAAGTCTACTCAAGAAGTTGCCTAATATTTTCTTAGTTATATTTCGTATTGTTTCTAATAGGGCAGGTAGCGCAAATTTTGTTATATATATATGGTCCTAAAAAGTGAGAGAAGTGTTGAAAAAAACTTGTCTGGCATAGAGGGACTATATAAACATTATCCAATCTTCTTTGGGAGATCTGCTCCGGTGGAATGAGATCTGAATCAGTGTTGTCTTAGGAGAAGCGCGCTCAGATATAATTGTCGTATCGTTAGGACTTTAGATTCACGTAGAGATCTTCAGTAGGATATTGATAGGGTTTGAAAGTTGCAGTCTTTATGGTTGCCCTCTGAGCTCTTTCAATTTTAATAAGGTTACTTTTATCGAGAAGACTGCTAGTAAGTTGATAAACTAGAAACTTCTACTAGTGCCAGTTTTTAGACGTTCCAGTTACCTCCTAATCCCTAAATTCGCCCATAGAAACATTACCCATTTACCTGTCAATATACCTAAGTCCCTCGGTCCATAAGTTCTGTCACAAATATTTTGCCGCATAGTAAATAATACCAAGTTTTATTTTATTTAATACTATATATGGTTTGATAGCTCATTTAATACTGATAAATTAGAACGATTATTGGATTTAAATGCTTAAAGCCATATTACACAAATGCTAGTTTCTTCAGAGATTTTGCACTTTTTTAACCAATCAAAAATACGGACGTGATTCACTTTATCTTTTTTCCATGACTCTTAAAACCTTTCAAACTTACGTGAGATTTTAGTCAGAACCCTCCCTGAACCCGTTACCTTCATTTTGAAGCATAAGATAACTAAGTCTGGGTAAAACTAATTTTCATATTCACATTTTACGTAGTGTACTTGTTGCCCACAAGATCATTTTTAGACGTTTTTCTGAAAACGAAAAAAGTACGTAAAGTTCTCTTTGGGAGCAGTTGGAACTGAAAGCTAACAGAAAATCAAATGCTAGTTGTTAAGCATGGTCTAAAATCGAGGTTTCAGAATAAATAAAAAAAACCTTGTTGGTTATCTGGAACACTGTTTTTTTATTAAATTTGTGGTAAGTGGTATTTTTGTCAGTTGCGACGTGTTTTGGGTTCGCGATTGTCTCAAGTTATAAGGTTTTTTGTCATATTGCGATAATCCTACAAAATGTATTGTATTGCAATTTGATTCGTATAAAATAAGCTTTTTAATCATGTATAATACGAATAAGAAAAAGTTTATTGCTGAGTTTTATCTATCAAAAACCTTGTGACAGAACTTAAGGACCGACTAGGTATATACGAGAATATCATGCATGTAAGAAAAAACATAGCTTTATTTAAAATTGTAGGTGATAGCCATACAATTAACACTAGAAATAAAAATAGGTTAGCACTACCATTATTTAGACTAAGTAAAGTAGGTACATCATTCATTGGGCACTGTATTCGCTTCTACAATAAAATACCACAGGAATCATTGATCCTTCCTGAAAAGAGGTTCAAAAACTATGTTAAAAATGAGCTGATAAGAAAGTCCTATTATAGTATTAAGGAATACTTAGATGACAAAACTGCATGGTCCATACCATCTCAGCGCACAGAAATTCGATGAGGGGCGATGGATGAAGTCTATCACTCGCCGGCGAATTTCCTTAGACCGAAACCAGTACCTGTTGTAAAGTCACTTTTTAAAAAAATAGGTATGGGGGAGTTTCTTGCCGTTTCTTCTCAACCCCGAGGCCCACCTTCCGAAACGGTGGCCTTTTTTTATATAAAAAAAAATGACTTGTAGTTATAAGTAAGTATAATTTTGACGTTGAATAAGATAATTTATTTATTTATATTCAATAAAAAAAATGACTCTCTGACTCTCTCTTTACATATCCTGAGAAATACTAAGGTTTACCTTTTACGTTTTGAAAGTTGCAGCCATGTGACTGATATACCTGATTTATGCATCGAAGTACCTCTTCTGTCATAAGCATCACCGAAAACGAATATAGCCTCAACTCAAAAGCAACCCATGTCTGATCTCACCTAACCCGATGCAACTATTCAGCAAGTGGACGAAGGCGCGTTTGGCCTGGACTGCGAGACGACCCTGGGCAAGCGGGGGACCTGTAAGAGCTTCCACGACTGCTACCCACTGGTGAAGGTTGCCGACATAGCAGGCTTCGACGGGTGGGTGATGGGTCACTATGACACATGCAGCTACATCAGCGGAGACAATATGGAGGTGAGGCTTCAGTAGAGGCTCTCTTATATTTGTGCAAAAATGTTTGACTACGATGAAGACCGGGTGTAAATGATCGCCTGTAGACGTTGCGTAGATCTCTGCTATTGGAAAAGTAGTTTAAGTTTAAGCCTTTACAACAAAGTTACGTCGTTTTATAGAAAACTAGCTTTTATTGTGACCTCGACTAAGGACGGAACGAAACACTGTAAATCCATCGTTATCATCATAGACTGTCAAGTTTATCAGATTAGTAGGTTAGGACAATTGCCCACCTCTTGGTCTAGAGGTCTAGAGACTAATCCGCGGATCACTCCAGGTGTTTGGAGTGTGCTGCACGGAGCCAGTGGGCACGCCACCACAGCAGGAGCAGGACCTGCAACGTTACGGGGTCTTCCCGCAAGCCATGCCGATGTCGCTGCCACCGGTGCATTTGCCTGGGTAAGACCTTTTGTAGGCCTGGGACACACCTGGTGTGAGTTATCAAGTTGGGTTCAGTGTTCACAATTTTAGAGTTCCGTACCTTAACGGAGAAAAGGAACTCTTATAGGAAATCTTCGTTCTCCGTCTGTCCATCTGTCTGTCTGTCTGTCAAGACCCTTTTTCTCAGGAACGCGAGGAGGTATCAAGTTGAAAATTTCCTTTCAAATGACATACGAAAATCCATAGTTAATTGCATAGAAACTGCAAATATTTGTTCCGAGCAACGCGCGATGAAGTGATCTCAGCTTATTGCTCGCGTGTGTAGTTACTGATGATCTCTCTTTTTACTATACCACCAATTTGCGTAACGCGTTCGTGGCATAGTATTGTCTTCTGCAGTTCTAGGCACGTCTCATTTGAATACAGACATAACACAATCTTAAAACACCCCGACGTCGGAGCTTGGATACAGCACAGAGTCATAATCTCTCATCGCATCTACAGATATCCTCCTAACGTGCTCTCGGCACTATCGCCGTGGTCGCTCGGAGAGCACCCGGGTATCAGGCAGATCCCCGCGGGCTGGCCCCCAGCGATACCTCCCCTCCCGACCCACCCCCCGAACCATGCCGCCCCAACACACCCTCCGTCGATGAGTAAGTATAGTTATAAGAGTAACTCAGAATAAGTAAACTACATCCACACCGCTTAAGTTCTCGTCTCCGGGGTTGTTTGTTTTGTTTTTAAAAATTCTTTATTAGGCCACATCTAACATGTGATACAACTTTTGACGTAGTATTTAATACAGCTACAGGTCCATAATATATACAAATACTTTATCAGGCTAATGTCACCTATAAAAGTTTATAACATAGTAAAGATACTTGTTGTATGTTCTTACATTCCAGAAAAAGCTAACATATGATTTCATTAGTGCTGAATATCATTAGAATCCTATAAGTATATTTTTTATATTCTTCGTGTACGCCACGATCTGCAGTTTTATTATTATTATTATTCAACATAAACAACAAGGATAATTATTACATCTAATTATAATTCTATTTATATCTAATTGTCTGACAGTATTCGATGATGTGGCAGTCTATAAGAACCGTATGTGTGAACACAAGGGAGGTTAGGTACACCTTTTAGTATGCCCTATCGTTGAAATCAGGAGGTTGGGATTGTATGAGTTTTTGATGTAAAACTTTTTTGATAGTTTTAATATATATTCAGAGAGTAAAGGGAGTTTATTGAGTTCGTGCAATGTCTCCGGAGTGGAACAACTGAAACATCAATGGAAATATATTTCAAGAAGAAAACCAGAGAAAACTTCAGAGAATCATGGAGGAATACCTGCAGCTCCATCAAAAATGAGTCACAGGCCTCTAGAATAGAAAACATATATAGTAAATGACCCGCAACACTAACCCGGATCACTAAAGAAAACAAAAAAAACCGACTTCAAGGCCCATTTCTACCTTTCCGGTCGGGATGCGAAAGTCGCCTATACAAACGAAAACTAGACTACGAAATCAGCCTTCTGATAGTCAAGTCCACCCATATTCCACGCTAAACGAATATACGGTACTTATAGTCAGGATTAATCGCATTACGACCGGATAGGCAGAAATGGACCTTGAAGTCGGTATTTTATATGTTTTTAACTTGGTGAATTATATTTACATGGATGATATCATAATTCCAGTTTTTTTTTAAATTCAGAAACAAAACTACTAAATCGTATTGTAGTATAAAATGGGACCAAATTGAGGGTCTCATAAAAAAAGATTTTTTCAAATCGGTTCCTAAATAGTAGGTACCAATTTCGAGGTAACGAACATTTAAAAAAATACAAGAGAATTGAGAACCCCTCCTTTTCTTGTAGTCGGTTAAAAATAGCTGAGAAGATTCCTGCAGTACATAGTGCAGCGTTGTGGGAGGGATCCGCACGGAGGTCTCGCGCCATACACACGTCACGAAAACATACCCTTCCCTCATCGCCCCATTACCGAAAGCACCTTAGCATACTCAGCAATTTTATTACCATTGACATTTTAGTTGTTTCCTCCCGGAACACTTCCACCTACTCAGTTATACCAAAAATATAGTTTTCCTTCACCTTGCTGATTACAAAAGAACGTAAATTCTAAACCCCGTCGGTCTGGTATACAATTTGTCAATAAATTACAAATTAACGCCTTAGTTTATAAACAAACGGTTTTGACAATCTTACGGTGAGATATCTATACTACACTCCAAAGTTAACTTGGCACATCACTCTGGTGACGTCATAACGTCCGTCACTGTCCTAACTACGCGTCGAGGGCGAGAGCGAGCGATCTCTCGGATGGGGAAACGCATTCCTTGCGGGTGCCAATTTAACTTTGTGGCGTACTTCAAGTTTTGAACAGAATGGATGATGATGATTGATGATGATGAGGTGGGACGCCCGCTGCACCACAGGCGGGTGATCGGTCCTCTATCGTGACTATTTCACCCAATTCCCAGTGTTTGGGCACTGGTTGCTGTTGGTTCAACAGATGTCCCTCCCCAAATCTTCTTGTTCGTTTAATGAATTCTATGATGTCGCTAAACTTTAAGTTTGACAAATCATCTGCTTTGATGTTATCCATCCCTAGTGTTCGCCATCTTATGTTAGAATACATTACACATTCTCCCAAGAAGTGCTGGCTACTTTCCTCCAAGCCACAGTGAGGGCTTGTAATGATAGGTGTCTGTTTAGTTTGTAGTGACCTGTCACCACTCCTACCAGTATTGCTAAGTTTTCCCTACAAAGATTAAGTAAATACTTAGCCTTTTTGCAACAGAATGGATAGAGCTACAGGCTAGTGCTAAAGGGTAGCAATAAAGTCCTTAATTTTATTGTACTCTTATTTTTATACAGCGACATGCGAATCCAACAGACTAGTACGTGCATGGAAAGTTATTTAAAACTATATGGAATTTAGACATAATTCATTAATAAAATTGCAGTTGCGGGCGGCTATCCAACAACGAGCAGACCTCTGCAGACCACTAGCCAAGCCACTACGAGACAGGTAATACTCTATGTAAACTATACACGCAAATATTATGTGTTAGGTAAAAAAAGTCCTTATCTTGTCCTCGCGGCAAAAAGCATTGTATGCATTGCATTTATGCATTTGTTTTTTAAGCCTAGTCATACGAAAATATGTCAAGAAATACCTACCTCTATATCAATATGTTGTTCGCTTTAGTCCTGGCCTCCAGCATACCCGACGCATCCCAGCGCAGTCGCCAGCAAACCCACCACGGCGCAGCCGCACGCTGTCGACGGATCCTGTGGAATAAAGAATGGACCTCAGGTACTTACTTACTCTACGATTGTTTATTTTTTGCAGTTAGTAGCTACATGCTACTGACCTTCCGAGTGCAGAAAGTTATGCATGTGCAATTATTTCATAACACGACGTAAGAACTGTCATCGTGAGCCTATTTCCTTATCACGGATGAATTATCCCCAGTGGAAAGTCCTCAAGAAGGGGTTACCTGTATTGGGTTGATATTAAGGATAAACATAGAGGAACTGCAGCAAAAGCTACCTACAACTTTGATTCGGAATACATTTCTACATTTCATCATCACCAGCATCAGTCTGTCAGGGAACCTAATATACACCATTAAACTGGGTCATGTGCAAACCACGCCCATATTGTTTTCCTGCTTTTGTCGTTGTCATCGGACCATCTGGCAAGAGGTCTGATGACTGATCTTCGGCCTCCTCTTGGCCACCACTCTGTTAGTGATCTGGTCCATCTGCCGTCTTCTCGCATTGCCAAGTGTCCCGCATTTACGGAAGATAATTCTAGTGCGTAGGTTCTCATCCATTTTCGCTATGCGCTCCCCTAAACGGTCTGTTTCAATACCGCGCCCCCTTTGTATGTAAAATTAAAAATATTATTAGTTTGTTAGTAAGAAAGACCCAAATGGAGAGTTATGAGAGAGTGGAAAGGCTAACCTAGCAATTCAAGTAATCCAAAATTAGTTATAAGGGGTGGAAATTTTACATGATTATTATGTCGAGCAACTAACAAACAATAAGACATTATGGCGGCGCAATAAGATCTATATGTAACTTTGAAATCAATGCCGATAGCTTAAATTGTTGTTTTTTAAGCCAACTTCAAATTAACGTTGACCAATCAAAACGCGATTATTTCACGCGGGCTGTCATCTAAGGAGATGTTAATTTTAATTGGGGGGGGGGCGTTCTAGTGAGTCTAATGAGAAAATAATTTTCAGCCATACGACGCTCCGGACCAAGAGAGAATCGTGGGCGGTCACAACGCAGACTTGAACGAATGGCCCTGGATAGTAGCGCTGTTCAACAATGGACGCCAGTTTTGCGGAGCTTCCCTCATCGATGGCCAGCACGTCTTGTCTGCGGCGCATTGTGTGGCTCAGTAAGAGAAACGAACAAAACTTAACCGACACGATAGATTATTATTGTATGGGTAGAGGAATACTTTCATAGGACGACTACTACTACTACTACTACTTGGAAAATCAGCTTGCTATGCCCGATTCTATGGGCGGGAATCAGCTCGTCGGTGTCAGTCTACCGTCTTAGCAAGGTATATAATTCACCAACCACTAACCACATATATTTCGTCGTTTTTAACGTCTGTATGAACCCCTAATTGTACACCCTGATGCTTCTCCGAATCATGTTTTGTTTTATTCTATTAGCTAATGTTTCGACTTTCAGTATGACATCGTGGGACGTTGCGCGGCTAACGGCGAGGTTGGGAGACTACAACATTCGTTCCAATGCCGAGACTCAGCATATTGAGAGGAAGATCAAACGTGTTGTGCGACATCGCGGCTTTGACATGCGAACTCTGGTAAGAGATGTCCTACTCATTTTTCAAGATCCTGTTTCTTTTTGACCCGGCCATCCAGACCTTCATTCAAAATAATACTACATTTTTTTCCCCACCAGACTTCAAGTAGGCCATTAATGTCTTCACCGTGGGGCTTGGACCTTTTCCCGGATTCGAGTAAAGTGCGGGTTGATGGAGGGGTGTCGGGCTAGCGGCCACCCCGTCTGTCAGAAGTTATCAAGCTGCCCTAGTAGGGCCTCTGACACAGCTTTACAGCAGCGATAGCAGCCGGTACCTACAGTGTAACGAGTCATCCGAAACACGGAATCGCCCGAAACAAATGCCACATAGAAACGGACACCCATCCAGTGTCCGTATCGGCCAGATACTGCTACCCGCACGATCGTTTCCGATGTGCCAATACCGCTAGGCTACAGCCGCTTTAAACAAAGACAATACTGGTTAATAAATTAGGGACGGTACATACTAACCCGCAGACAACTTCCTTTCCAGTACAACGACATAGCGATCCTGACATTGGATCAGCCCGTGAAGTTCACGAAGAACATCCGGCCGATCTGTCTGCCCGCCGGCGCCCGCGCGTACAACGGACAAGTCGCCACCGTGATTGGCTGGGGCAGCCTTAGAGAGAGTCAGTAACTTACGAGTTTTCTTCATCCAACTAATATTATAAGTGTGAAAGAAGCGATGTTTGGATGTTTGTGTGTTTGTGCCTCAATCACGCTAAAACGGCTGAACGGATTTCAATGAAATTTAACACAGAGACAGTTTATGACTTAGATTAACATATATAATAATTTTTATCCGACTGCACCAGAAGGAGGGTAACGTTGTCTTGGTAAATTTATGATAATTCCCAGGAACACGCAGATGAAGTTGCTGGCATAAACTAGTACATCATAATCCTTTATTGAACAGTTATTTAAAAAGACACATTAAGAGAGAACATATGTACAAAGGCGAGCTTGTCTCTAAAAAGAGATTTCTTCCAGCAAACCAAGGCATGTTAGAAAAAATATATAATGAAAGTGTAGGCAGTGCACAATATCTAATCAAAAACAAATAAAATACATATATTCCAAGCGAATAAATAAGTACCAATACATATATAAACCTGTACATAAAGTTTACATATAATAATATGCGGTGTTATGCCTTGGAGTAGCTTAGAGTGAAAACGAGTGAGATCTCCGGTGCAGATCTCCTTAAAAGATATACTAAAAGCGGTCTCGAAGGTAGCTGGAGTGTCGCAGATATTTCAATATATTGAAAACATAACATTCACGGCTGCTGGCCTTTTCCCATACGCGTTGGCAGACACATATGAACATCCGCTTTGAGTCAGACATTCATTACTTGATTCTACAATGCCATCGCAATAATACCCTTTCTAAACTTTTTACATTCTAGGACAAGCTTATATAGGTAAAGTGTAAAAACAAAAATTTCAATGCTTTTTTATTACTTTCTTAATTACAGTCACGTTTTTTATACCTATATATTTTAGCGTTGGACAGGCGGAAATTTTATTATTAATTTGTTGCTCATTAGCACTAACCAGGACGGACGGTGAAGGGCTGTAGGATCCATGTATTTTCTTTGGACGTGTGCAACTGCCCATTTAAATACTTATCAATAAAACTCAAACCTCGTTGAGTCACACTTACCCGAATGTTCTTCTCGGCCGCAATATGGCATTGCCATTCCTACAGGGCATGCTAACGCAACCTTCTTCCTTCCTCGTCTCCAGGCGGGCCGCAGCCGTCGGTTCTGCAAGAGGTTTCCATTCCCGTGTGGACGAACCAGGAATGCCGGCAGAAGTACGGCGCGGCTGCCCCGGGGGGCATCGTCGAACACATGCTGTGCGCTGGTAAAGCCAGTATGGACTCTTGCAGTGTAAGTATCCTTTCCATTGCTGCGCAGCTATGCTGCCGCTGCTTTGCTGCCGAGAGATGTCACTCTGTCGCCGCGACAGACCATAAATGTACGGAGGTAAGGTACATTATTGTACGGGGAGTAGAGTGCTGCGCAGCAGTGCTGTACTTGCTACCTTTAGATACTTACAGCACACTGCTCGGTTTATATCCGACCAACCTCGGGACGGTGGTGTTATAAACTTGACGCGAATTGAGGGGCCTAATCAGAAAATTGTTCGCTGCCGGAAATCTAGAGTTCTACTTCGGAATGTGATATAATAAGCTGGAATCTTGCATACTTTATATTGGCATCCTTAATATTATCCCAAAAGTAAACCCAATAAATCACAAGTCCGCGTCTTGAGTTTTTCGCAAATATCTCCCTTGCTATATATATGGTTTCAATGATGATGGCTTAATAACAATTGTAAAGCACGAAATTCTCTACAAATTGGCATTAATACATTTTTATTTACCTACGCAAGGGTTATTGATTTTCATACCATCTTTTAGACGAAAGGATTTTACAAAATCCCTTTCTAGGGCTCCCATACGCTATATAAGTGGCCTCCTTACAAAGCTCCGTGATTCTAGGTCCACCGGTTTAGGTTTTGCGTTGCCTGTTAAATATTGCTAATTATTTAAAAAAAACTACGGCCTTACAATAAAAAATAAATGCCTGTTCAACACTTGTTTAAAGATGAAAATTTATAGGATTTGAGGTTAAACCATGTGTAACATTTTTTGTAGTAACACGGCTATTGTTTAGTGATTCATTAACTTAATCGATGCATTTTTCCCGGGACTCACATTGGCAATAAGCCATATTTTCCCGGGACTCACGTTGGCAATAAGCCATATTTTCCCGGGACTCACGTTGGCAATAAGCCATATTTTCCCGGGACTCACGTTGGCAATAAGCCATATTTGGCTCCCCGCGCTGTGTTGAAAATATATATGCAAAAAAAAAGTTTGGATGGCAATACGGTATTTGACAAGGTAGTCCAATAAATCTATAAACGTGTCTCAAGCTGAACCTATTTCAACAAAAACGTTTGACAATATCAGAATTGTATATTTCCAGCAGTTGTATTGTATAAACTCAATTTTTAATAAAAAATACACCATTTGACTATGATGTCATATGCTAGTATTTCATAGAACTCATGAACAAAATTACCGTTTGGACAAAGTATATTTTTTGACTATTAACCTTGAATAACTTAAGACGCGGAATCGTGACTTATTGTGACTTTTGGGACAATATCAGAGATGCCAATATAAAAGATTTATGCAAGCTTCAAGCTTATTATTTCACCTGTTAAAAATCTCTTATTTTGCTGCATTATATGAATGTCTATATCACGTAGTCACGTACCTCTTACAACATACATGCGGTCTTTACCACCTATATGCAGTACTCTTGGCAATAAACAATCAATAAACAATCATCACATCCGCAGGGCGACAGCGGCGGGCCCCTCATGTTGCCCGAGGGCGGGCGTTGGACGCAGGTGGGCGTGGTCTCGTGGGGAATCGGCTGCGGCAAGGGCCAGTACCCGGGCGTCTACTCACGAGTCACGTCCTTCCTGCCGTGGGTGCAGAAGAACTCCAAATAGGCGGCCACTCATTTCATACTGGTCCGAATGCACGACTGTTACAGTGCTTTTCGTGAGATCTGAAAATGCGTGCGCGGCTTGAAGCGCGGAGCTCTCTCGCTGACTCGCGTCACTCACACACACGCATTTTTTAGATCTCACCAAAATCACTGTAACTTAATTGCTACTCAGTCGTTCTTGCGCTGTTTCTCTTTAGGGATATGGCAGAGCCAGTATGGCGTTCATGTTGCACTTTATTTGAAAAGCAGTTATGCATGCGGTCAAGGGTTGGATATCAGTACACCCCAGAGTACTATGGTGTTCATTTAACTATAAATATACATGGACAAGAATTAAAAATCTAATTTCTTTGAGAAAGCCAACCCAAAGCTTGCCTTTCTTAATCAATTAGTGTACAGCAGTAGAATGACTTGAATTAACCTAAAGGTTTTATGAGATGTTCCAATCGAATGACTACTTGAAACTTTCTCTTGTCTTTTCTGAAGATTTACTGGCTTCTACAGAAACCGCAATTTATTTTACTTTACTCATTCATACTCCTGCTAGAACAAAGCTTATAATGTAAGTGTGGAATAAAAATAATTATTTTAGTAAATGGCCTTTTTATTTTTTTCCTATTTCAATATTTGGCTAGATTAAAACATCTTAAAACAATGCATACCACATAATATAACATCTCATTATTTTAAACTACTTAATACGAGAATATAGGATCACAATTATAGATATAAATAATACATACATCAGTCTCGAATCACCCTATTTGACTAAATACTTATCTATTTGACTAAAGTTCTTAATCACATCACATATCAAAATTAGATACGTGTAACTGTTGAAGGATGTTGCGGGCTGAAAAGAAAATAACTTAATGTAAATAGTAATATTATTTAGCCTTATATTAATCGGATTCTGGACTAATTCTTGATCTCCAATGACTGAAATAAACTGAATCTTAAGCAACAGAACCCCACTACGAATTAATAAGGTTTCGGCGCATCGCACTTACTGTTTCCATCTATATGTTGTCTTATTAGCCTCAGAGTAACGAATTATAGAAAGAAGTCCGTTAAGTTGCAAGCTTATAGCCGACCGTATCTGCAGGCTACGTGTCGCCGGCGAGACAGCGAGCGTAGTTTCGAGGCGAGTGAGCGAGATAGCGAACGTTGTTACCTAGGTATGCGAGCGTAGTATGGCGTCTGTAGTTGCGGTCGGCTAGGAACTTGCATCTGGACAGAGGCGAGCATTCACCGAATTGGAAAAGGCAACAAATATATGTTTACCAAAATAAGTTTTGACTCCCAAATATGTTAGCCCTTAGCCCTTAAGCTTTTCTGCTGGCCTAAAAGGAAAAAATAATGACAACAATGAAGTCAAATTTTATGTTGTTTTCCCACAAATGCCCAGAATAGAAACTTCAGTTTTCTAGGTGACGTCTGTCATAAAAGTTCCGTTTTAGGGTTTACCCAAGTTTACAGGTCAATTGGACTGAGTGATTTATACATCCCACCAGATTCTTCATCCTTATGGCTTGGACATAAATGCGAAAACCAATGAAAAATTCTGCATGCTCAGGCCCAATTAAGGGTTTATTAAATGTTCACCAAATTTAGTGCCCTCATGTAGTCCCACAGTTCGTATTGGTTACTAAAGTAAGTTTTGTTAGGTCAACTTTATAATACTCGAGCCGAAGCGAATCGGAGCAGAGCGAGGGTGTACATTCTGGTAACCATGTAGTTAATTTGTACTTTTTTGGTGTTACTTTTTGCCCAATTTGGTAAACAGCCATTAAACCCACCTTGAAAGTAGCCAGTATCGTGCGGATCGTCGATTGTCGGCACGAACGGCGGCTCGGCCTCCAGCTGCCGGTCCCAGTCCACTGGGCGCAGCAGCGGCATGGCGCGCACGGCCGCCGCCCCGGGCCGCTGCGCCGGCTCCATCGTGAGCAGCGCCTCGATGGCGGACACGGCTTCCGGGGAGAGCGCCTCGTCCGCTTCCGGCCATTCGATGTCTGAGTGCAAGGGGTGGACCCTGTAGCTCTTCTATGCAATAGCTGCCCGTGGCGCGGCGTTAATCGATTATTTATAGTTCCCAAAAAGAGAACTCCTGGCCGCTTAGAATTTTAGACGAGAAAACAAAATTCAAATTTCGAATTGCATTCGCCACCATTGAATTCTCAAAGAAATTCCCCATTTTTTTTTGCTTTCTGAGCTGTTTTTCCTCTGTATTTTTTCAAAATTTTCTCTTCGTAAGAACCTTCCCTAGAATTCAAAGAATAGTTTAAAAAAAGTTAATCCGTATCGTTCCTGCCGCATGCAAGATTTGCGCTTACCAACACATTTTGGGATACATTTTTATTAATATAGATTTCTGATATTATTATACAGCAATACCTTACAAATAATTAAATGGACCAATCAGAACACGATTGTTTTAGACGACCTCTCTTTTCTGACGACGTCATTGGATGTTTGGTCGCTTTCCCAATTTTAATGGTATTGCGATTATTATCAGCAATACAGAATAAAACAACAGTTTCAGGTTTTAGTGGGACTTGGAATTTGTGTGTTGAATGAATGGGTAAAAGTGCTTCTCTGGTAACGCTATTTATTGGGTCTTATCTGTCCCACAGGACAGTCAGCAGGTATCACTAGTTGATACAACAGTATTGAACTCTAGCTCACACGAATCACCGTAATAGTAGATTGTTACACAAGGGACGTAAGTGAACTATTACAGGACAAAATCCAATTAGGCGCCCGATCCAGTGCACTCGAGATATTTAGACGAGAATATAGTTCGAGGGTGTAATAGATACTTAGAACCGAGGTAAGCATTCTACTTTACATCATTCATGCGAGGTAAATAAAACATTTATATATATAGCTATTACAAAATGTAATTAAGCATAGAGTAGTAGAAACTCCACAATAGACAAGTTTTAGAGAGCTGACTGAAACACACGAGCAATACACTTTTTGAAAAATATTTTAGTCCTTTTCTGCACGCCATTTATTGAAATCTTCATAGGCTTTTAGGTATCGGTCTCTGGATTTGTTCGGTAAAACATTTTGTACGAAATCTTCTGCTTCGAGATGACAGGCGTGCAGGCCAGTTCTTCATCGGATGAAGTACTTTAGATGCTGATTGCTGAACTAACACTTTTAAGAGAATCGTGTAGGCGCGAGCCTCCATACAATAAGCGGTAGCCTTTTTCACCCCTTAAACCTTGTCCTATTTTCACAATTTTTTCACATGTTTGAGATACTATGAAAAACTATGCTCGTGCGTTTTGTTTTTTTTTGAAATATTTTGTATTTTAGTAAATATAAGGACCTAAACATTCACTATTTTGACCAAAAAAACCCTCGAGCATTTTATTTATTTTCAACCAATCAAGCCAGATTTTCAAAAAAAGGAAAAACTACAAGCATCGTTTATGATGTGTGGAAACGAATGAGACCAAATTTGTATTATTCTATAAAGGTTTAGGGGTAGAAAAACGTTACCGCCCAAAAGCATAATTCGGCCGAAAATTTAGGCAATTGCGCTCTTATAGCTCTGAGATAGCTTGTAGTTTGGTAAATACCTACTCGCGCCGAGGTCTGTCGCCATTCGCTCGTCTTAAGTAGTAAAAACTTGTAATGACTTATTTTATTCGAGTCGCAAGTGAACAAATATCTAAATATTATTAATATTTTCATTTCATTTGATCTAAATCAAATGAAATGAAATGCCGCCATTTCCATTGTTTTTTTTTTAGTAAAAGTTTTCTTATCATTTTATAAGAAAAAAAAATGTTTTACCAAGGAATTTTGCATAGCTTGATCTGTTAAATGAACTTTTCCGCCTTCTAACCTCAAAATAGCATCTTCACCGCTTGATTTTGGGTTCTCAGGCAGAAAAACATTTGACATAGATGGACGAGTTAGTTCGCGGGCCGAGCCGCAGGTGAGGCCCGTGATCGCGAGATTGTGCATCAAGCATTTACCCTGTCTAATATAACTAGCAGATGCAATAGAATTGCTCGTCGTTGCCTCCATGGCAATTTATTAATAATTTTCCATATATTAATTTACAACGCTTATATTTGGCGTATTTTGGTATAAACTTAATTTGTTGATTTTATTATGACAAATGCTTTTATTGTCAAAAACTCAAAGTCAAAACCCATGGATTAATAAAACTCGTTGCTTTACTTACTTACTCTGTGTCAAGACTCGGCAAATATCACCTCATTAACGATAGTTTAAGTCTGTTACCATTTGTCTTGTTCATGTGTTAATGAGTAAATGTCTAGGAGTTTATTAAGTCTAAGATAAAACTAATTTCAGCGACTAAAACTGATAAGTGTCGAGCGGAAACACAAAATATATTGTGATGTACTTAGTAATGTATGCATCGTCTTCAGAGCAACATATATGGCATAGCTGGTACGGTTCCAGTTTCACAATATTCAACCTATTACCCTAAATGCTCAAATAACGAAGGCAACTGACAGCTTCAAACGTTACTCCTTGAAATAATGTTGCCATCTACAGTTTGATAGTGATGATCGCATTCATTGAAAATGGAATGAAACACTAGATAAACTTAGATGGAATAATGCCTTACGAGAAGTATGTGATATTAATAGTTTGTGTGACTGATACTAGTATTATAGTATCTGTGCTGATACATAATGAAGGGCATTCAAACTGGAGAGTGGGTTTATGAAATGAGCCGAAGGCGAGTTTCATAATCATATCACTCGAGTTTTAATGCCTAATTATGTACAGTTAAATACACTAGTTTATCTACACACATATCATAAGCTCTCTTTGATGTGTTCAGGAACCACATGTTCGACCGGCATTGTGGCATTGTAATTGCTCTGTAGTACCAACTTCTCAGACAAACTAGAAGCGGCACGCAGGCGGGCGTCGGCGTTCGAAATTTGAATGTCATAATTTGTCGAAAATTTATACATTATGCTGGTAGTAACGTGCGGTTTTGGACGCAGTAAAGAGGGTTTATGATACGTGTGTAGATAAAATATTTTACTAATGAATGTTTTAACTTTTAATCACCTAATGGTTTATGCGTTTTATTTTCTATAGGGTTTGTCAATAAGTTGTGCTATAAAAATCATAACCATCTACTAAATACAAATTTATCCTGCTAAGTAGGATTAAGCTCGAATTTTCCAAAAGGTAAATATTTTTCGCAATATAAGGTATCTAGCTACTAGTATCGTAACATGTACTTCCTGGATTATGATATCATTCTATTTTGAGATAATATAATGAACTAAATCATTCTTTTGCCCATCACTTTTTTTTTACCAAAAAGAGGCAACATCACCGGTCATTTTCCTTCGTTATTTGAGCAATTAGAGTATAGGTGGGTCGGAAATAAAATTCCGTCGACTGTACACGAGGATTGACAACTTACTCGATGAACAAAAGTTTATGAATATATATATTCATAGTAAAAGCACACTCACTTCGTGATAGTATATTCTTGAACACAGCCTGCGGGGTCTCGTCGTTGAAGGGCGGCACTCCCGTCATAAACTCGTAGAGGCACACGCCCAGTGCCCACCAGTCTACTTGGGGGCCGTGACCTTGCCTGCAAAACAAACAGAATCATTGTCATCACATTAGAGAACCCACTGTAAACGACCAAAAAAAAGACACTTGCGACGCATTAGGGAGGAGCAGCTGATAAATAAGCCTTGCCGCACCACACGGACCACGCCACGACCACAAAAAGCAGAGCAAATCAACAGAACAATCTCTTTTTAGGGTCCTCCTCATACCTCAATGACCATTCCCCCCCTTCCCCGCTTATCTCCGAAACTACAGTCTAAAATTATGAAAAAATACAGAATATAGAACTTAAGCCAAAGATAACAGGAAAACCTGGCCGGAATTGCCAAGATTTTTTATTTAAACTGTAAACTCATACAAACTTATAAATGCACCTGGTTACGTACATGGAGTATGAAAGTAGCCGCAGCCAATACCTTTGTAAACAACATTTTGCTATGTAAAATGCAAACTATTCACCACACTATCCCTACCATTGAACGGTGGTATGGAACCGATGAGATAAGCTCGCAATTGTACATGTATTTTCAATAAAGATGTGATCTTCTGTTTTTGAGCAATAAAGTATATTTAGTATTTCACTAAGTGGCTGAAGCGCGCTTCCCCTGCACCTGCACGAACCACACCACGCCGCCACACGCCACGCCACAACCACTGTTATATGAAAAAAGTGGTTGTGGTCCGTGTTTTTTTGTTTTTTAAATAATACCTTGGACACTATTTCCACACATTGATTTAGCCCCAAACTAGGATTCCCTGTATCTTGGGTACTAGACAACGATACACCTACTTATATAGATAAATATTATACTTAGATAGATAAACAACCATGACTAGGGTACAAACATCCGTTCTCACCAAACAAATATTTGCCCCCACCGGGACTTGAACCCGGGACCCTTGGCTTCGTGGGCAGGGTCACTACCGACTCGGCCATTCGGGTCGCCTCAGTCTCGTGTGCGGTGAGGCTCTAGGTACTAATTACTAGAACATCTCGCAACCCTGCATCAGGAAACCCAGTGCCATATGAGTAGCAGAAACAGCAACGTCACAAACGATAATAAGTGATAAGGTTATCGCTTGTTCTTGTGTATCATTTACGATATAGGGAAGGCCAAGAGATTTCGTGAGCAACTCGAGCGCGTCAGATTTACATATGACCATATACATTTAAATAAAGGCACATAGATTGCTTCTGGCCCCACACTAGGATATCATGTGTTGTGGGAACCAGAAACAGCGACGTCACACACATACAGTGGTGGTCACATAATTAATGACAGACCCTTATTGACCACCAAAAATTTAATTATGATAGTACCATTAGCTATAATAGGTATTTAATCTAGTGTATGTGTTAAAAAACATATATGTACCTGTGTCATCTAAGCGACAGATTGCCAAATTATTGGCATTCAATATTTATGACCCTGTTATTGTCGAGAAAATAACTAGGTTGCCAGAAGAAAATTATGAATATAGAAGGAATTCTACTAAACCATTGTACGCTGAGGTTTTAAAAACAGCCAAGACGAATGTAAGTAAATTAATTTTGACTACTCATTTCAACTGTCAGGGCAGACAACAGAAAAGTCCCCTATAAAGCGATTGGTTTTAGTAAATCAGAACTTACAAGGTGGCTTTTCTGGCAAATTACTAGAGCAATACAGAGAAGACATACTATGCCTAGTAGAACACTGGCTACTTGAGTCTCAAATGAATTTCTATGCACACAACTCTCAAGTAGCCAGCTACTTAAAATAATTTGTTTAAATTCTGCACCCGTCTTTGGGGAGTAAAGAATTACGATTTTGTTATTTGTAAGAATTTATTAAAACAAGAAACTGTACACGTATTACTGAATAAACGATTATTATTATTATTATTATACTTTTTACATTCATTCGTGTGAAGCTAATAAAAAATAAGATGTTCACAAAAAATATAATTTTGGAAAATAAAGCTCATTTATTTATTTAAATACATCGGTAACCATCAGGATTTTGGATATTTTGCTGATTATAAAAGGTATTGCTTTTTGTAAGCTTTATAATGAACTTTAAATCATAAAATTCAAGTCGGAGCTACGACGTAATATTCATAAGTTTGTATGTGGTATTGAAAAAAATGTTGTATGGGAGCCCCCTTAAATATTTATTTCATTCTGTTTTTTGTTGTTTGTTGTAGCGGCAACAGAAATACATCATCTGTGAAAATTTCATCTGTCTAACTATCACGGTTCATGAGATACAGCCTGGTGATAGACGGACAGCGGAGTCTTAGTAATAGGGTCTCCCGTTTGGCACCCTTCGGGTACGGAACCCTAAAAATATCTAGTATGAAATTTTACAATGTAATTGAGAACTTACAAAATACTACTATATATAATATATATTTTGCATAGCTATGTTTTAATTATATCACATGATTATGTTTAGAACCTACCTACCTATACCATACCTATCTAAATACAAGAAATTGTTTCAGCTATCAGACATCAATGCGCGTTGATACTACCCTTGCTTATGAGCTGTTAAAACGTTTGGAGTTATTTTCTCGGGGTTTTTTTCTATATCCACAACCGCGGATCGAATCTGCGACCTCTCGCATGGTAGGCAGAGCCACACCGCAACGCCACAGACCTCGTCGAGATACGAGAGATAGGAAGCGTCAATTCATTACGTGAGGTATTTAGGGGGGAGGGAGTCAAGCCAAATATCGCAGCGGTGTTTGTCTCGGAAAATTTCACGTAATTGTTTTCACTGAAAAAAAAAACAGTGTAACACAGCGAGAAAAATTGGTTAAATGAAAGTAAATAATAGTTTCTTGACAAAATGTGTCAAAAGGTAACTATAGCAGTTCCCGTTGGTATTGTGGCGGTAAACCTCTCTGGTCTGACCTCCGTTTCCGGGTGTTGCGTAGCAACGTTCCGTTTGTTACTCTGGTAGTCTTCTCTCTTCACTATCTTGTGTCTTGCTGTTGTAAATATATTTCCTTGTACAGCCATTAACAGCATACCACTCGGTGGCCCTGCTGCCGTCGTTCCCCAAACTATTTATTGTTAAATTTATCACTGTGATCTAATCAATCCTATGAGGTTGGTCAGAAAATCGTCAAACACACCTCACGTAATTAATGGGCGCCACCATACCTTATAAGTTATAATGTGATAAATAAATAAATGATAAATAAGTTATAACCTGTTTAGTAACTCTACCAAATCTGAGCTTTCTATCTAGAGCCGTCGTTAGGGCGAAGAAAAAACTCCATACGTGTGGGATTTACTCGAGTGCGTCGGACTAAGATATTATGAGTTAGTGACATGCTGACAAGTGCGCATTTAAATTGACGATTTGAGCATCAAATAAATCATCGATCTCCGTCATTCAATAAATATTACAGGCATAATTCGTAATGGGTGGGACTCACTTCAGTAGCAGTTCCGGTGCTAAATAATCAGGAGTCCCGAGGATCCGCTGGTCCGAGACAAGGTTCCCGCGCCGCACGCTCTTCGGAGTCCGGTACGGAGTCTGCGCCGCCGCTGCGAGAGGCGTCTTGGGGAGGTCTGTCGGCGACTTGTGTAGTTCCTGCAATTTTTTACATTGATCATTAATTGTCTGTATGATGGACCTCCTTTCTTTTTCTCTGTTAAGGTTGAAACACACCGCCGGCGGGTCGGTAGCGGCGCAACATCTAACCGAACCGCATCCAGCGTGATATGTTAGTATGGCCGCCATACTAAGCGCGACTTCCATATTAATGGCAGCGCAACAGTCGCGCAACTGACTAAAGTGTTGCAAACGCACGTATGAACTCAAGAGATATCCACTGAATGGTGTGACCTCTTTACAGGCATCCCTCAAGGTGGTATTCTTTCTCCTCTTCTATTCTCGATCTTTATTAACTCCATCTCGGACGTCCTGTCCTCCTCATATCATCTTTACGCTGATGATCTCCAGATTTATCGCCACTTCTCTCTTAACGATGCACACTCTGCTGTGGAGGCACTCAACGCTGATGTTGAGGGTATAAGAAGTTGGGCTTCATCTTTCGGACTCCTGGTCAACCCGAGCAAGTCCCAGGTCATGATCATAGGTACCAGACATTCTCTTAACTTTTTGCAGCAACATCCCATTCCACCTGTCACTTTTAATGGTACCACAATCGTATATAGCGATAAAGTTAAAAACCTGGGTCTAATCTTCGACAACCAGTTGTCCTGGTCATCGCATGTCAATGAGGTAAGTCGCCGAGTATTTTCTACCTTTCACTCTCTCAGGAGACTTCAGTACTTTTTGCCTCGACATACCAAAATCACTCTTGCTCAATCTCTCATTCTACCCCTCATCGATTACGCTGATGTCTGCTGGGTCAGTGCTAACGAAGAACTACTGAACAAACTCGAACGACTTCAAAATCTCGGGATTCGGTTTATCTTCGGGCTGCGCAAATACGACCATGTGTCACAACATCGCAGGGAGTTGAAGTGGCTGCCGATTCGTCGTCGTCCAGATTCACACATCCTCAATTACCTTTACAACATTTTACGTAAGCCACGCTACCCAACTTTCCTATGAGACAGTTTTCAATTTCTTTCTTCTAGCAGACCTCGGAGAACTCACGCAGTTTCCATGCTCACAACTCCACAGCATAACACCGCTTTGTATGAGAACGGGTTTAGAGCCCGGGCCATTCGGTTGTGGAATGCACTCCCCTGCACCATCAGGGACAGTCCTACTCTGAATATCTTTAGAAGTCGTGTGAAGAAGCATTACCTCTCCCTTTAGAGTTATAGGTAGTATGCATGTAAGTATGTATTAGTATAGTGTAATAGTAGTTGTAGTATATTATAAGTATTTAGTATATTATTATAGTTATTATATAATTTATTTTATTTATTATTTTATATACTGTACACATAGGTCTACCCCTGCTAAACCATCAACTTTTCCCATGTTAACCTGGTTTGCTGGAAGAGATCTCTTATTAGATAAGCTCGCCTTTTTACACTTTTTTATGTAACTCTTGTTTTCTGTATGATTTGTGTGCAATAAAGAAATTAAGAAATTATGAACTCATTCCATTATTTAATAATCCCACTATCAGTTGGGAATCCGGGGAACCCAGATACTTGAAGAGGGGTTCAGTAGAGATTCAGAACAGCGGTTTTAACCTGATTAATCAATTAAATGTGTATGGTTTTCAACAATACAACTTCCAACCACGACCTTAACTTCAATGAAGAACTCCACGGAACTGCTACAGAAATGATACATTGGACATTTTCCATCCTACTCTGGAAACTGACGCTACATATGTCGCGGTTCCTCCTATACCGATAGCAAAACAGCTTAGATACCATATTTAGAAATGAGGTTATGAAGTATTAAATAAATATTTGAAAAACAAGACAACAGGTCCTTTTTGAACAGTCCTAGTATTGACGATGCCATCGGATGTTTTTATGAAGTTCTATACGATGTAATTAATAAATATGTACCGCAATCTATCATAGGACTTTCTCTTCGCCACCCGATTTGGTACAACCGCGCACTTGACAATATTATTAAGGAAACAACTAAATACCATTATCTCTGGAAAAAGCATAAAAACCCTTTAGATTATGACGCATTCAGTTTGCTAAAACATCGCCAGAAAACTTTCAGGAGGAATGCTATAAACTTTTTATCAAGCGCTCACAAGAAAGTATTAAATCTAATCCTAAATTGCTATATGGTCGTATGTAAACTCAAAGCGCAAAATCAGCTCAAATTACCCTACAATCATGTAATATGAGAAAACTGAATTAAATTCAGAAGCTGAAATCTGTACTGCAATTACTACTATTTTCGAGCGCATGTTTATCCAACAACCTGAATCATATGATAGGGTCAGTTGTAAGCCTGATGATGGTGTTGAGCTGCTCCACTCTGTGGTAATTACTGTAGCACGCACAGACACATAAGCTGTTGAAAACACTTGACGTTACCAAGGGACCCGGAAGTGACAACATTCCATACTTGTTTGTCCAAAGGTGTGCCAAAACACTAGCACTACCCTTAACCATAATTTTTCACCGATCTTTTGGCCCTGGCATTTTTCCTACGGCATAGAAGACGGCACATACCAACCATAAAAAAGGGTCTAAAGCTAATATAGAATACTACAGGCCAATTTATATACTAAATGTATCAGCAAAATACTGAAAAAGATCGCTCACGAGCATCTTTATCTCGTCCCTTGCCAATAATATTTCGACAGAGCAACATGGATTTTTCAAGGGCCGCTCCACGGTAACAAACTTGGCAATTTTCACAAGTGATGTGCTTACTGGTATGGACAACGGGGGACAGGTTGATGTGATCTACACGGATTTTGAAAAAACAACGACTGTTTAGAACACTTCCTACTTCTGCGTAAACTATGTGAGCTTGATATAAGAGGAGACTTACTTAGGTGGCTAGAGTCATACATAAAGAATAGAAGCCAAGCTGTCACAGTTGCGGGACACCGTTCTGAGTTTGTCGCCATTCCATCCGGTGTTCCACAGGGATCTCTGTTGGGACCTCTACTCTAAATTGCCTTCCTCTATTATATTGGCAGCTGCTTCAGACACCTCAAATATATTTTATACGCTGACGACAAAAAGGTGTATTAAAAGATAGTCTCTGTTTCTGACTCTGTGATTTTACAGGAAGATTTGACTAGGCTGGGTACTAACTACATTGAAAATAGGCATGGTGTAAATGTGAACAAGTGTCAACACGTCAACTTCACTAGAAAGACTAAGCCAATAGTCAGCATCTACCAACTTAATAACACCCCTATCGAGAAGGCTGACACAGTAAGAGGCTTTGGAATTCTGCTCGATTCAAACCTAACCTTCTCACATCACATAGATGATATATAAGGCCTGTAAGGCCTTTAAGTTCTATGTCAAAGTAGTCTATTACTTGAGTATTGTAGCCCAATCTGGAGACCACAGTATAAGCTTACTCTGACACAATTGAAAGTAAACAACGTAAGTTCGTCAAACATTTTCACTATAGTAGCACTAACTATTATCGTCATAGTGATTACACTACCTCCTTGGAACATCACAAGCTGCAGACACTCGATGATAGAAAGCCTGACTGCCTCTGCACTTCGTCTGAACGTTCCAACTAAGAGAACCAGGCACATATATCCCTTACAAGTCCTCCGAACACTTTATACTTTATTGCACAAAACAGTGATAACAAACATCAATAAAGGAAAGAATATGTACAAAGGCGAGCTTATCTCTAACAAGAGATTTCTTCCAGCAAACCTAGAGTGGAGAGGAAAAAATAAACTAAAGGTAGAAAAAATAAACTACGTGCACAACAAAAAAAACGTTAATAAAAATAATAAACTACATACCAATATCTACATAATACTAAAAATAATACTATATATAAATATGTAACATATACAGATGTAGTGAATAATCCTTTCCTATCGGCAAAACTCGGAACAACGATAACACCCGAATGGTGCCGATGTGTCTATGAATTACTGTATTATTAAATTACGTGTAGGTATCAAATAAATAGCATACTTTATTTATCAATGTCAAATGTCAAATTGCCCGTTTGACGTATATTACACTGAGATGTTAAAACCACCACGATTCTATCATATAAAGAATTAGTTAGGTAAACAAAAATATAACTAGATACTGAGGACGTTTTATTTCAACAAAACGCACTGATAAAAACCAAATTCCGGTTGGGATGATCTAATGATTCTATAAGGATTGGAACCCCAAAAGTCTAACTATAAGTCAAAACTACAGTAGGATTTTGCAGACCTTTTTTATAACAATAATTAAAAATACTATGACATAACAAAAAAGACACCTCAACATAAAACAAAACAAACCAGCAGAGAAATTAATATAAATAAATATGATTTTCTGATTGGATGAACGACTTCGATTATGACAGCGGGATAAGAGGAGAAGGAGCGGGGTGGACAGTGTGATGCGAAACAATACTTCCAACTTCCATATCACAGTCAGAATCAGAACTATTTTCTGTTGTATCATCGTCAGAGTTTTCATGAACGGTGATTACAAAACTAGCCATATAATTTTCCAACTCAGGTTCGTGTTTTCGGTACTCGTTTTCGCATTTGATGGCGTGGTTACATACTTTGGCCCAAACATCGGAACCAATCATATTAACCTTTTCCTGTACCAATTGTTTCACAGTAGTCATATTCATACTGATGTTTCTTTTGGATACGTATCCCTTTATTTGAGACCATATGTTTTCAATCGGATTGAAATCAGGATGATATGGTGGCAATCTTAGTACGCTGTGTCCATATTCGTTCATAAGTTTATCTATAGAGTATTCTACAAAGTCTTGTTTGTACTTGCAAATAATTTCATATATTTCAAGTTTTGTTAATGACGGATCAATCGGAACGTTATGTTTGGATAGCCAATCAATCATGTCTTGCTTCCTGGTATTTGAATTAGGAGGTTTTTCTACGTACTTATTATGATATGCAGCATTATCTACTACTAGTACCGAATGTGGAGCTAAGTTTGGAATGAGTTGATTACGAAGCCATTTTTCATAGTTTTCATTGTTCATCGCGTTGTGATAGTCACCTGTTTTATCAGTAGACTGATACATTAACAATGCCCCAGGTATAATCCCCTTTCTACTACCAGCGTGCACTATTATAAGACGTTGTCCTTTAGAAATTAACTGTTTCACTCCGTTTTCTGACGAGTCAGCCCAGCTTTTACCTGCCAAATGTGAGGTATGGATGTATGTTTCATCCATATAAACAATCTCTCTCCCTTGCAATCTGTACTTTTTTATCGCGGCTAAAAACTTTACTCTTTTTAAACGAACATCATCTTTCTCGATAAGTAATTTTCCGTTGTTTTCAACTTTTTTATACCGAAATCCCATTTTTCTAAGAATTTTTCTTAGCGTAAAGTCACATCCCTTAAAATTTATGGCTTCGGATAACTTGGACTTCAGGGCTTTAATTGTAGGTACTTGTTTGTATATCAAATGGAAATTATACACTAATCGGCGTATAACGTTGTAGTCAAAATCGTCAAGACCTAGACAAAATAATTTATTTGGTCTACCCAACTTTGCCGACTTCGGACTATTGGAGGTGGATTGATTTATGTATTCTTTTTGCAATATTTTATTTACTGTTCGTTGAGAAATTCCACTGGCCTCCGAAACTCGTTTTTGGACTTTACAAAAGTAAGCAGTATAGTTGGTATGTTTGAATTTATCATTTTCAGTTAAGAAATATAAATAAATATTGAAAATAACTTCGCAGGCTTGCCGATCTAAACGTTTCCCTTTTCTTAGTGCTTTCGGCATGTCTGTTATAAATTGTTAATGTGGATCGAATAAAATCAATGTTTATTATTTACAAAAATGACAGACAAGAGTGAAATGTAAAGTAAAAATATATATATATATATATAGGTGGACTGCATTAATACACGAGTCCATGAAGTTTATCACAAAATCTAACATAAATATCAACAAAATATTTCTGTGGTATTAACTACTCTATATAGATACTTCCTCTTGCAATGCGACCGTTCCCTACGTTGTCTCGATGGGTACTGAGTGCGGTGAAGTAATAAGACAAAAACGAACATTTACGAGAAAATACGAAAGGAAAGGATTATTCACTACATCTGTACATAAATAGTAGATTCAAATAAATACTAATACTTATCATGGAAGAGATAGATAGTGTTCTTTCAAACGAATTTTAAAAGTGTGAGTTGACGGACTGTCTCTGATGGCGCTGGGGAGTTTGTTCCAGAGACTGATAGCTCCTAATCTGAACCCATTCTCGTAAGCGGCAGTGTTATGTTGCGGAGTTGTAAGTAGTGACCGAGTGTGAGATCTCCGTGGCCTATCCGAAGACAGAAAAACGAAACGATCCCGTAAGAAGCCAGGATAGCGAGGATTACATAAAATATTGAAGAGGTAAATGAGGATATGGGAATCCCTTCGAAGGCGAATCGGGAGCCATTTCAACTCCCTGCGATCTAACTACGCACAAAACTCCATTATAAATAGAATTATTTCTAATTATAATGGGGTTTTGAAGGAAAGGAAAGTAGAAGTTTTGCATTCTTCCAAACAGGCCCTTAGGGATCAATTATTTTCTGACCCGAAATCCATGCACCCTGCTTAGTGGCAAATGCTGCCAAAAATCCGATCCCAAGACTACGGTCGTAGGGCTAAGCAGGGTGTACACCACCACACTAAGTTCTGTACTACAGTTCCGTAAATAATACATGATTATGAAGGCTCAAGCGGGTGTCGCACGGCTGCAGTGTAGTGTGAAGGCTCACGCGGCTGTCGCGCGGCTGCCACGTAACAGCCGCCCTAGTGTGCTAGCACACTAACACCGCAGCGCGATGTGTTTCAACCTTTATACATGCACTACGAGTATTTTTGCCTTGATTATGACATAAGATTATAACATAACATTTATAGAGTAAACACAGTGATCGCTTCTGGCTAGAGCTACTGGGATAGGGCGTACCGTGTACGAAGTTGGGATCGCACTATTTTAGTGATGTAGTCGATTTCCTGTTACCAAACAGGTACGCGACAAAATGGTGGTTGAATATAATTAACTTCTCTTGAGAAGTTATTATAATAGGTCTGAAAATTGAAATAGGTAATTTTGTGTTTTCTTTACGTTTTAAGACCTGGAGAATCATTTGCAATCATTTTTAGAGTGATGTCTGTGTGTGTGTGTGTGTGTGTGTGTGTGTGTACGTACGTATGTACGTGATCAAAATTATGGAATTCGTTTTCTCAATAACTACTGGACCGAATCGCTTTGATGACCATATCAATCGATACGCCACGTCATGACTTAGATCTGAAAGGAGTCTAGAAAAAATCGGTCCAGCGGTTCGTTTTTTATTTGTAAAAAACTGACTTTTTTGAACACGCAACGTTAATTTTGTATGTAATTCCAAGTATTGAGGGGTAGATGTGGGTTTTTGAGGGTGCTGGTTTCGAATCTTTCATCAGTTTTTTAAAATTCAAAATGGCGGACCCACTATGACGTCATCTTTTTCGTGAAAAAAGAATTCTTCTCAAGAGAAGTTGCTTGTACGGTACTTGCTGCCGAACCGATTTTCCACCTTTGTATTCAAACTAATATTTTATTTATCACAATCATAATCAAATGAACCTATGCTATCATCGCTAGAAACATGTCAATCTTCGACACTGGTTTCTCTGGTTTCTCCGACTTCTATAATTGATAAAATCTTCCATCTCTTTTATAATAATAATACCTTGGACACTATTTACACACATTGATCTAGCCCCAAAGGATTCCCTGTATCTTGGGTACTAGACAACGATACATATACTTATATAGATATATATTATACTTAGATAGATAAATAACCATGACTAGGGTACAAACATCCGTTCTCATCAAACAAATATTTGCTCCCACCGGGACTCGAACCCGGGACCCTTGGCTTCGTAGTCAGGGTCACTGCCGACTCGGCCATTCGGGTGTTTTTCTAACCTTATAACCTTTTCTAGTTTCTAAACAAGTTTTTCGACAATGTTCAGTAGTTTTCCGGCGACTTCTCGTGCTTGAGAATGGACCACTGGTGTTTGCTTTTCGTACACGATGAAGAGGCAACCGATGCCATTTTTTTATAATTTTATTATCTTAGGAAAAACAAGGTTTACAAAATTTTAATAGGGTTACAAAGTATTACACATAACAACGACTAATAGGTTCTCACCGATAGAAGTTACATATTAATTAAATCTAGAAGCACTAAGCAATGCATTAATAACCTCGCTCAAACCATTGACGTATTGGTATTACCGCAACAGAATATCTAGTTACGAATATTATTTGGGTTCAAATAACCGCTTCGTCAGCTTCAGCGTCAGCCCCCCCACTATAAAGTCGTACATATTTTTTATAATTTGAACCAAAATGGCGGTGGTCTGCGCAAGTTACTATGGTTACGCGATGCATAAAGTTGCTATTGAGTTACTGCGTAAAGGACAAGTTTAGGGCAGGAGATGTATGTACCTAAGAGAATCCATGTTGATTTGACGCACGTCAAACTTGCGTGCATCAATTAACTAATTGAAAACTTATCTCTGTAAAAACTTCACTTGCCTCTCAAATGTACATAAAGTTGGCGTCAGGTTGGGATGGCCAATTGTGTGTGTCTTCACAAGATCCAAAGTTTTTCTTCCTATAAGCTGGCATTCTAACCGGGGAACTGAATGTCAAAAATGTAAGGTAACAAAAGGGATTGATACTTACTTTGCTCATCCGCCTTGATGGAAATATTTCTAAACTCGTCGAGATATGCTTGCTGAACAAAAGCGACCGTTCTTTAGCACTCGAATTGATAATGGAGTTGTCGTCTTTGGGAAGATTAAATCGAGTCTCCTTGAGTAGCCTTTTGTTTTCATTGGACTTAGTATTCGACACGGGTGTAGAGAATATCACTCCCACATTGAAATGGTAGCTGTCGTTTTGGGATGCCCACCTGAAATGTAAATTATGTTTAATACACGCTCAGACTATTTGAATTTCGGCTAGGTACTTGAACCTTGATATTCACATAGTCTGAGCGTCTCACTATCTTCGGATAAATCTCGCACATTATACAATTGTGAGATTATTCTATGAACATAATCGACGCCGGACAAAAATGTTATTCGCGCAGTCGCTCATCTCTCAAAGCCCCATGTTGTTTTGAGGCATCGCGATTTTGAACCTTATGCCATGGTATTAGAATTCAAAACCTATAACGGCAAAATTACATCTATAGATGCCATGGGGCGTTAGAGGTTAAGTAAGTGGCGTGATGCTGGTAAACCGTAATATAAGATTGTGAAAACCATTAATCTATAATCTATCGCGTGAGATTGTAAACTATCGATAAATTGTGATCTCGAATACAATTCCCTTACTTATTTACTTTAGTGTGTTACTATGATTCATTTGTAAGTAACCTCAGATGGACGAAACTTTTTGCTTACTTACTCTGTATTCATTAACTGATTTGACAGTTTGCTTCCCCATTTACCTAGTTTAGTTGATCAGATTTGATTTATTTTTAATGAGACTAAGTGTTTGACTTAAAAAGTGTATTATTTTTCCCTACTTGCAGTAAAGGATTGGAGCTTTGTTTTTACAATCTCGCAAGATTATAATATAAAAAACGGTGTTCAAAATTGTACGGTGACATATACTTACTTCTTCTTCAGTACTCCCTTAATAGGGTTCTTACGCTGGTCCGGCGTCGGGAATATGGACATGCGTTTCGGCGTGTTCTGACTCAGCTCCAACGCCAGGATCTCTTGCGTCAGCCCGCTGTGGTCCACTTTCGAATCCAGCAGGCTGGTGACGCCGGTCGGAGTGTCGTCGTCGCCTTCTAGAATCCTCTTCCTTTTCTTGGCGCGAAAACTGCACAGATGTTAAATTAGGGGGGTTACCGCAACCTCTAACGTGATTCAGATTAGATTCAAAACAATAACATCTCCATAGCGACCGTTGCTATTCCAATACGCCATAATGAGCTTCATTTACCGAATGCCTAGACGACGGTCATGGTAAGGGCATGTAACATTTTTGGCATACTAACTGCCGAAAAATCATGATTGCTGCAGCCAATGATAAAACGGGTGTCGATCGATAGAGTATTTATTTACAAACAAATGTGTGTAACTATAATTTTCTAAAACGATATACTTTTCGAGAAATCTAACTTCAAAGGCCGACGAAACCTACTTTTTTGCACTTCGAGCTTAGATTTCTCGCAAAGGATATCGTTTAAAAAATTTATAATTACACACATGTGTATCAATAATTTAGTCTGTCGATGGACATCGGTTTTATCTCTGGC
Organism: Argyresthia goedartella; assembly: GCA_949825045.1. Taxonomy (NCBI): domain Eukaryota; kingdom Metazoa; phylum Arthropoda; class Insecta; order Lepidoptera; family Argyresthiidae; genus Argyresthia; species Argyresthia goedartella. The sequence continues at coordinate 24,839,116 of OX463810.1, forward strand.
CGCAGATATCAAGATTTTTTTAAAACCGGTATGCCAGTCTCCATACAAAAATGTTAGAACCCTTTTGCAGAATAGTTGAGGTTCCTCTGAATCGGCATAAGACGTTTTAGTAACCTCACAGTGGATGACGAAGCTCTAGCATGGCGACTGAAACGGCTTCGGCCACACATCAGGTTTACCCTCAGCTCTCCTATCTTCATACATCTTCTTCTTACAACTTACTCAATCAGTAGCAATCTGGGTTCAGACCAAGAGAGTTACTACAACCTTTACCTCGATTCAGATTAGAATATTATCGTGATAATGTAATATTTATTCATTTGACATTTCCTCAACTTTGACTCTCAAGGTCTGTATATACAGATGTTTTTACCAAGTTGTCAAATCGCGACTAGTCGCGTGAGAATCAGTACTCCAGGTTCTTTCAATCAAAAAGAGTGTCAAAAGTGGACTCATTGTTGCGAAATCAAGTTATAGGGGAAAAAATAGTGCCACAGAATGTGTATAATAAATAGTGAAATCGCCTAGCAAATACGAGAAAACAAATGGCTATTTCTGATGGTCCGGCCAACCATTTTGAATTGTCTTGTCCAGCGCTACCAACATCAGAACTCAAGCCATAGACAATACCTCAATTTTAAAATTCATTCGCTCATTCGTTCAATACCCGTAACCGGCGAGCTTGCATGAAGAGACTTATGAATTTTGAGGAAGCGAGAGATGTATGCCAGGATCTACCCCTCTTCCGGGAAATAGGCGTGAGCCTATGTATGTATGTATGTATTCGTTCAATATAAATGTCAAAATTAAAACAGCAGTGTTAATCAAAACAGAATGCAAACCGGTAAACAAATGGTACAACAAGCCCTACTTAAGGGCTTCTTTCATACGCGGCTAAGGACCCAATCGGTCGGCGATCTGCGTTTTACCAGTGACTCTGCAAATCTAGGCTCAAACTCTCCTGACGGCGATACAAACACCGGAAGCAACAACATCAACCCACCAAACAACAACATCCCAGGACAACAATGGAAGACTGTTCAAAACAAAAAGCGAAATCTCCCCAGCCCAGATGACAAACAACATCCAAACAACAAACAGTCAAAATGAGACCACTTCTGGCTTAATCAGCCTATCCAATTATCAAACAGCTTTTCTACGCATCCACAAGATGTACATTCACAAGTTGCAATACAAGATTCACAAGAGCAGTGCCATATTCAAAAAGTGTCCAGACAACCACCAGTCTTCATTGATAAAGTCGGTAACATTGCACCACTCATTGAAGTACTAAACGAACATGCCAAAGATGAAAACATCATAAAAATCCTGCGAGAGGATCGTGTGAAAATCCAACCCAAGACATCAGAGGCTTATTCAACAATAGTAAAAGAACTAGAAATTTTAAAACTAATTTTATACATACAAACCAAAACAAGATAGGTGCTACAAAGTGATCCTGAAAAATGTCCACCCACCCACCAAAACAGATGAAATAAAACACGCTATCTCTGATCTAGGACACATTGCTACAAAACGTCTCGAATATAAAGAAGCCCCTGTCGATATGTGTGATACAACTACACAGCCTCATAATAACAACAAGGAAATCTAGAAAGTAAACAGACTCCACTGCTGGGTAACAATTGAAGAACCAATACCAAAGCGTGAAATTCCTTAGTGTGGAAATTGCCAAGAATACGGACATACTAAAGCGTACTGCCGCCGAAAGCCAAGGTGCATCAAATGTGCTGGTAACCACACCTCAGCAGAATGCCCTAGAAAACAGAGGCAAGATGATGTAAAGTGTGTTCTTTGTTACGGAAACCATCCCGCAAACTACAAAGGAAAGTCTACAAAGAATTACAGAAAGCAAAATACCCAGCTCTGAGGAAACCGAAAACAATGGAAATGAAAGCTGCTGTCCCAGAAAATAAACGAACATTACCAACCACAATGGATGCATCAAATTTGCCCAAGCCAAACTCTCAAAAACAGATAATAGCTAAGCAGCAAGGAATCCGGAAAGAGAAAACAACTGAGACCACTGTAAAAAACCTCAACCAGCTATACCAAGAGGAGATACGATTGCATTGATGAAGTATGAACACGATCCTGGAACAACTTATCCAACATCCAAGACCTGGGGATTTTCTTTCTTTATCCCCAGCCGGGGTTCAACGGGGGAACCCGGGACCTCTCAAATGGCAGGCAGAGCCACAACCGCAGCAACAACAACATTATCATGAACAAGCCTTAATAAAAACCTAAAAACTCAATTTCATTAGGTATACCTACCTACTTCTGCAGAGCATCACTCGATACATCCATTCATTGCACACAGACTTGTTCATATTCTTCTATGTTTGTATATTATACTTGTAATCAGTTAGCCCTGTCTATGATGCTACATGTGGATGTTATTGTGGGCGCCACAATTATAAGGTCTTAAGTACCCATCGTTGTCAAATATTATATTGTGTGGCTGTTTTTCATACCAAATAAACAAAAAAAAAAACAGTTGTTTTAAGAATATGGCATCATTTCATTTCCTAACCGTTTAATTTCGGATAGAGTGCTCGCACGGTAAGGCTACGCGCGGTGACAAGTCGAACTAATTTCTAACTGCTTAGTCGTGTAAATTGTAAATGTTAATTAAACAAACGCAAACTTTTAAGTCTACAAATGAAATAGACGTCGTTTATTTGTTCCGAAAGAATCAGTCAAAGAAACTCCCAGCACCCTGCACTCCAAATGTCAAACGTCTGATCAAGTATCAAAACCGCCTCAGGAGATATGACCAAAAAGAAACCAACAACTCCAGCCGCAAATCTATTCGCAATCAAATTAACTTCCTCGACAAAAATATCGACAAAGCCGTAAAAGAACAAAATGATAAATAGTGGAACACCAAGCTTCGTAAAATGGACGGCCCGGGTTCAGATCTTTGGACACTAGCAGAGGAACCCCTCCAGAGGGACCATTTCCAAGAATTATTTGTGTCAAAGTGAGGATGTCATTAAGTAATTACAGGTAAAAGGGTGAGTGTTACGATTTTGTATTTGATTAATTCTCGTCACTTGCAAATTTACTACACGAAGGGTCTCATGAATTATTTTGTAAAAACCAAAAGTGTTGTGCTATGGATTTTATTGTTGAAGGTATGTAGATTATGTTATCATATTAAAATCTCTCCTAAACGTCTGTTTTGTGTCCAACTTAACTTAACCAACTTAACAAACTTAGTGATAGCTGTAATGTTAACCTAAGAAATAATCACAGACTACTTGCGCCCCGGTTTAGACTCGCGAAGGTTAGCAATTCTTTCAAGGATCAATGCATTCTCTACTACAACAAGATACCTCTGGAGATCTTGAAATTGCCATTTGAGCAATTTAAAAACCATGTTAAAGCGACTTTGTCGAAAAAGGGATATTACAATGTTCAAGATTATTTAAATGACGGGACTGTATGGGGTTAATCTGGCTCAACACAGACCTTGCTGTAAATAATTTTGTTATTATTTATTCCTGCTTATTAATTATGATAATGATATATATAATTTTGTATTAGTTATTTTATAAGACATCTAAAAATCAATCTGTGGGAGTTTCTACGCCCTCCTTCTCCCACAGTTGTCCAATGTAGAGAAGTGGCAAAAAATGACGATTGCTAAGTATATGTAAATATCTACAGTAATAGACATTTGTAATTTGGAATTTAACGCGGAAACTCTACTTAAGTATGTATTCGTGGTACTTCATGCCTGCCACTGTGCATAAGATCCTTATGCACAGTACTGAGGTAATAAAGACCTAGTTACTTCCGATTGGACAGTTCTCCGAAGAAGCCCAAGAAGCGAGAAACAAAGACATATATGCCGTTTACGGCTGCATAATACTCACAAGTCGTCACTTATTGCTATGAATACAGACTTGATGCACATTATTTTGATAAATTTCCTAAGAATAGCGACAGGCACAATGTCAACACTAGAAATAGGAATAAACTAGCTATACCTACTACTAGGCTCCATAAGGTTAATGTATCTTTTAAAGGGCAATGTATTCGCTTTTACAACAAAATACCGACTGAGTTACAAGAATTGTCTGTAAATAAATTTAAAAATGTTGTTAAAAATCACTTATGTAAAAAAGGTTACAACAAAATATCAGATTATGTAGAAGACAAGAAAGCTTGGGAACGTGTTTGCTCCAATTCTGTAAAAAATTACGTATAAAGCTGGAGGTTTCTAGTCGCCTCTTTGCCTCCAGCATCTAAAACATTGAGGTGACGGAATTCAAATTGAGTTCTATATTTCCCTGTACCTTAAACATGTGTTAGTTTAAGATTTGACATTCTCCAAATGTTACCTATGTGTTTCTTATGGAAATAAACTCTTTTTGATTTTGATTTTTGATTTTTTGGCATCATTTGATCCTTTAATCAACTCACTCAGAGACATTCCTAGATAAAATACCGAACAGTTAATGCCTGAAGTCCGCGACTTAATTATCCCGCCTTCATTGGCCATTTCGCCACCTACTTGTAATTTAGTTAGAAATAATCTGGATTATACAGAATCTGACTCGTCTGAGGATGAAGAAGAATAACTTTTGCATTATTTTGTGTAAATAAATCGATTTAGGGGAAGTTTTGCATTAATTGAAATAGGTATATATTATGATGTATTACAACATCCGTTTAATTTAAGTTATAGTTGTAATTTTGTAAATATCGTTGGATTTGTGCATTGTAATTAGTCAATATACCTATTTATCTTTATTTATTTCCAAAAGGTGTTGTTTTTTTTTGTTTTTTTTTATTATTAATTTTTTATATTCTCTCACTCGTGTCTCGAATCCTACTAGTAACAACAATTGACTGCTATTTGAACTAAAATTAGTCATTAGAAATAAAATAAAATATTGTCCAGCTAGCGTGTTCGGTGTGCGTGCGGTGAAACCTAATAAGGTCCGGCGGCTTATTAGAAACCGACTGAATCTCCACGTGCTTGATAAGAGCCTACCTCAAAAAGCGTTGATTCTTTAGACAAAGTTCGACATGGAATGGATGACATGGAAATCGGCACAGATTGATTATAGCCATTAAGAAACCCGGTAAAGACAGCTCTTCTGCATTCAGCTACCGACCAATTAGCCTCCTACCTATTATTGGGAAGTTATTCGAAAAAGTTATTAATGCTAGACTCCTAAAAGCTACCGCCTCAATCATAATCGATTAACAACTCGGCTTCAGAAACTCCCAGTCAACAGTACAACAGCTGGCCAGGTTGACAGAAAATGTTGTACAAGGACTTAATACGGATAAGTCTTCAGGCATGTTCCTGTTAGACATCGAAAAGACCTTTGGACACTGTCTGGCACAAAGGTCTTATACACAAACTTATCGCCATCAATACTCCCCCATCCCTTGTCAAAATTATTCATATCACCTCTCCGACCGTAGTTTCAGGGTCCATTTGGGTTACAACATAACTTCAGACTACTGATCCGTCACTGCCGGTGTCCCTCAAGGGTCCATCCTAGGACCTTAATTGTTTATTCTTTACAGAAACATCCCAATCCAGACCAGAACAAGCTTAGCCTGCTTCGCAGATGACATGGCCTGTTTCGCTACCTCCAACGGCATCGACATAATAGTTAATCGCCTTCAGCTGTCCGTTGACCGCCTGTGCTATTACATAAAGACTCCAAAACGAAGCTATAATTTTCACTCGCAAAAGAAACACTCCAAATCGAATTATAAAAATAGGGGACCACCAAATAACCTAAAGCACACCTAGGCCTTGTCCTCAACACAGGCCTGAAATGGAGTGAACCCGTACCTTATTTCAGATATAAAGGTGTCAAAGCTTTAAGTCCCCTGTTAAATAGGTGTTCGTTCAGCTTTGAGCCCGTTAACCAAACATACCAGCTACACCACACTGAGCAGACCTTGCCTCACGTATGGCAGTACAGTGTGGATTAACATGTCTAATACAAATCGGCTTGTGTTTAAACGATTACCAAAAAATTCGAAAATTTACTACCAATAAATTCGAAATGACCGCCAAAATGGATGGATGTCCACCAAATTGTGTTTGTATAAATGATCACCAAACTTCTTTTTATGTTTTGTGTATTTAAGTTTATGTTTTAAGTATTTTTTATTGTTCTTACATGTTCAATCTAACACGAAGGATAAAGGGGACTTCGCTTTGCTCACCCCCCTTAACCTTCACCTAAGCTACCGCAGTATTTTGCCCTGATATTTTCTGCAACTTTTGGTGGTCATTTAGCCATTTTGGGTAGGAAAAAAATATATTTTGGTGGTCATTATATTTGTTGCCATACAAATCATTTGAAACTGTAAGTAATCCAAAATCGAGCCATAAAAATAGCGTTAAAACTCTTTTTAGAACCAACCAGATTAAATAACACAAAACTATTAAATTCCCGCTTTTATTTGATTTTACTTATAGTTAAACTCAACAAAAACTTGCATAAATTTTCCAATAGCAATCATTCCAATAAATTGATTGCAACCATAGGTAGGTCCAGACTCCAGACCTCCGACAACAAAAGCACCAAACACCGATATCGATGTTGTGATAAGACTTCCTCCACGCCACGACGCTCCACACCCACACGGACCTGACCAGTCCATCCAGGGGTGGCTCGCGCTGCTTGCGCACGAATGAATCATACGCAGCACTCCCGCCTGCGTTTCCCAGTATGTCAAACTAATGAATGTACCTAGTTGTTATTGTTTCGGTTTGCTTACCTCATGTTTTGTGCCTTGTTATTACTTTGCAAAAGATAGCAAGTAAAGCGACTACACCTTGCATACTGAAACTACGCGTTCCTATGTTTTACATTCTACCCGCCGCAGGTAGAAAACTTATACCACATCATTTATGTTCATAGCAATCATTGCTTACTAAAACGAAGTGTGCAAATTGCGACATTGGTGTAATTAGTATCTGTGGTGTAATCCTCTTCCTACAACATGTTGCGTTTATGTATTTGCTATAAGTTTTAAGAGGCTCCATAGCCTGTAAAAATATTGTCACACATCTACTAGCTATAACCTAGGATTAACTTACACTGGGTTGTACCATTCTTACTAAGAGTAAATAAACAAAAACTTCGACAAGTTCGCCTATGGGTATTTTTGGGCAAATAAGGGTGTTCAGGCTTCTCGGCACCCAATGACCTCGCAGGGGCCCATCAGCTACGAGGTAGCGTAGCGATCAGATGCCAAGAAGTGTGAACGTCGGCGATTCACCGAGCTGTAGTAATTGGATTTGATCTAACCTGGTCTGTGCTTCGGTCCCGTCAACCTCCTGTCTCTCTGCAAGGCCCGGGTGCACCCTAGGCTCTTCTTGTGGTAGACAGGTTCTTCAGCCAACCAGGCATGACTGGCAGGCCAGCTTCGACGAGCACAGTGTTCCAACACAGGTTATGTTACGTGGGAAAAACCAATCGGCCACGTAATTGCGAACTTTATCTGTTTCGGGGAACCACAACACACTCAGCTATATAGACAATCCTGAGGGGAACCCGAATACAATTCCAGATGGCTTACGATTTAATTTCAATACCCAAATCAATACGCGTTACATTGCGAGGGGTTTCGTCTGTCAGTTGTCAAAAAACTGCAAGGTTGGCAGCAACGTCAAATTCAAAATGGCCGTTCCGAAAACCATCGATCGAATATCGATTTTGAATCGAACAATCACCCGCCCGGACAGGCACCCACCTGTCCCCTAATCTACGGGCAGCCGAGACAACGTTGCTACCGCTCGTTTTAGAACCGAGCCTCCTACTAGAACCTCCGCAGACCGGGGGGTCCCGTCCTTGCCAGGGAACAAGTTAACAATGCGCCCCCTGCGCCAACGTAGTGGCGGTAGGTTAGCATCCTTAACCAGAACGAGGTCACCAACACTAGGGGGGCTGGTTTTGTCAGTCCACTTAAGGCGCTGTTGTAAGATATGCAGATACTCGAGCGACCAACGCTTCCAGAAATTCTGAGTAAACTGCTGCAACATCTGATACCTTGACAACCGATACAATTTCACTCCCTCGAAGGGGTGCTCGGGCAACGCGTTAAGTGGCTGTCCTATCAAGAAATGGCCTGGGGTCAGAGCCTCCAGGTCATTTGGATCCGAGCTGAGCGGACACAACGGTCGCGAATTGAGAACGGCCTCGATCTTACAAAACAATGTCGCGAGCTCCTCAAAAGTCAGCGCGGTCTGACCTACTATACGCCCCAAGTGCGTCTTAGCTGACTTAACTACGGCCTCAAAAATCCCACCCCAGTGGGGGCAACTCGGTGGGCTGAAGGTCCACTGTATACCCCGACGGGAGAGGGCCGTTCCAATATCCACTTTATTTACATTCAAAAAGTTGTCTATCTCTCGTAAGTATCGTTCCGCACCGACGTAGTTAGTGCCGTTATCAGAGCGGATCAAAGTTGGAAGTCCCCTTCGAGAAACAAACCTATCCAAACAAGCAATGAACGCCTCTGTCGAGAGATCAGCAACGAGCTCGAGATGTACCGCCTTGGTGGATAAACAAACAAACACACATAGGTACGCCTTGTATTGCTTAGCGGTACGCAATCGTGAACTCTTCACCATAAACGGTCCGGCAAAATCCGTACCAACACCTGAAAACGGTCTGACCTCATTCACACGATCAGGGGGCAAGTCCCCCATGAGAGGTTGCATCGTGGCAGCCTTAAGTCGATAACAAGGCATGCACCGAAACACGATGTTCCGTATGACACGGCGGGCAGATAAGATCCAAAACTCCCGCTGGAGCGTGGCCAACAACGCGTTACAGCCGGCATGCGCGTTTTTAATATGACGATCAGTCACCAGCAATTCAACTAACTGTCCCCCCTTGGGGAGCAGAAGTGGGTGACGAGCCGAATACGACAGATTCGCATTGCGCAATCTTCCTCCTACCCGAAGTAACCCGGTCGAATCAACAAAGGGGTTGAGACGCGCGACGGCTCCCTTCAATTTCGAACGTCCACTTCGTATAATCTCCAATTCTGCCCCAAACTTCGAGGACTGTACCAACCGGACCAAATTCAGTAGCGACTCGTTTCGCTCTGCCGGATTCAGAATAGGGTTCAACGTTCGCTGATCGCGAGGAGTACGACAATTTCGAGCGAATCTCCTAATCCAAGTGGACACGTTTATCAACTTGTCAAGTGAGCTATACCGGTCCAGCAGAAACCCGGCGTCAGGGTCCTCAGCCTTCTGGGTAACATGCACGGCCGCTCTGGGGCCATGATCCGAAGATACTACTACATGGCTGTGGGGCCAGTCCGATTCTCTCCTGGCAAGCCAGGGTGGTCCCCACCACAAATGGTGTCTAACGAGTTCAGGAGCCCGACATCCCCTGGATGCACAATCAGACGGGTTCAATTCTCCTGGTACATGTCTCCAGGTCAGTGGGACCTCAGACGACACAATCTGGGAGACACGGTTCGCAACAAAAACCTCTAAGTTATGGACCGAAGCCTTCAGCCAGCACAAAACAATCTGGCTGTCCGTCCACGCGTACACCGTATCCTCCAAAACCACTGACCCACGCAACACTGTTAGAGTGTGATTCAAAAGTTTGGTCAAAGGAGCAGCCCCGGACAGTTCCAGTTTTGAAATCGTCATCCTTGTCCGAATAGGCGCTACCTTGCTTTTTGCCAAAACCAAACGCACGTCGACCTCCCCGGTGGAGGTGACGGTTCGCAAATAAACCGCTGCCGCAAACCCTCGTTCAGAGGCATCACAAAACCCGTGAAGGGTTGCCCTGTAATCCCCAGCAGGGACCAATTTCCTCGGCAGCGATACATTATTTATGTCCGATAGCGAGGTGAACATTTGCGTCCAATCAGTCAACAAATCACCTGAGAGGTGGGTGTCCCAGGTCAACTGAGCCGCCCATAGCCTTTGCATAAAACATTTGAGAGCAAAGGTGACTGGAGAAATCCATCCATTCGGGTCGAACGTTCTCGCAATCGTTGACAGTACTGACCGCTTCGTCCAGGCCTTCGGTGTTTCTAAAACCACCCGATAGGTGAACTCATCATGGACGGGCCGGTACTGAATTCCAAGCACTGACAACATGTTAGGGTTGTCAGGATTCTCAAAAACGTGCGGGTCTTGTTGAAACTCATCTGGGAGACCAACCATCAACTCAGGGGAGTTGGACATCCACTTGCGTAGTTCATAGCCGCCTCGTTCCAGCAATTGAATGAGCTCGTCACGTCGGTCCAGAGCTTCCTCTACACTGGCTGCCCCTGTGCAGACGTCATCGACGTACAAATCTTGCTCCAGGATAGCGGCGGCTCTAGGATAGCTCACACGGTCACGCGACGCCAACTCCCGCAGGGTACGCATCGCCAAATACGGGCTAGACCGTAACCCATACGTGTTCGTGTTCAACTCATAGACCTTGACTGGCTCGGCCGTGGACTCACGCCAAAGTATCAACTGATACCTTCTGTCAGCCGGATGAATTACCGTTTGCCTAAACATCATCCGAATGTCTGCGACAAATACAACCTGGTGCCTCCGAAAGCTCGTGAGAATATCCGAAATATCACGACTCAACTTGGGTCCCGAATGTAGACACTGATTCAGGGACATCCCGTTCGAGGTAGGTGCTGACCCATCAAAAACAACTCGAATCTTGCCGGTAGGGGTTCGCAGGACGGCATGGTGTGGAAGGAAACAATGATCCTCAGATCTCCAGTCCACACCCGATACCGACATGTGTCCTAACGACTCATACTCCCTCATGAAATCGACGTATTGTTGTTTAAATACGGCGTCCCTTGACATCCTACGCTCCATCGACATCAATCTCGTCTCAGCCATCTTCCTAGATTCTCCTAGTGGCGGTCGATCGGCCCTGAACGGCAGTCGAGTTACAAAACGACCAGAACGAAGGCGACCAGTACTATTCTGGTAAAACAACTCGCACTCTTCTTCGTCTGCGTCGACTCGACGAGCGGTGGGAGGTTCCTCTATCTCCCAGAAACGTTGGATAGCGTCTGACAACGCTGAGCCAATAAGTATGCCATCTGACTCGGCAGGCCTAACCATTGTCAATGCCGGACCCATGATCACGTGACCAAACTTAGTATCCACAGCAATCAACCCGTCCGGCTGAAGAACTCGCCGATCCGACAACAGAAACCTACCCAGAACGTCTGCTCCCAGTAGCAGGTCGACCGGGGCTGGAGTGTCAAAATCGGGATCCGCCAACTTGAGTCCTGACGTCAGGAATCGAACGGCCGGATTCAACTTCACCAAGGGGTGTTTGCCCATGACATGCGTCATTACTAAAGCTTGCACGGATGTTTTTGTCAAAATGTCATAACGTGGAGAGAACGTGATCACCGATTGACCAACTACATTCGTAACCGTAACATTCCCCACGCCCCGTATTGATTTATTATACCTATTTACCTTGAGGCCCAACCATTTTGCTAAATCGTTCGATACAATGCAGCCCTGAGCTCCAGAATCTAATAGGGCGCGAACGTATGTTGGGTTGCCCGCCAAATCCCAAACAAGCACAGAGGCGATCGGTAACACCACCGTCTCCGGTTGGGGGGCAACCAATGGTTGGGCCGCAAATTCCTAGCGAGGACCCCCGGGGCCCCACTGTGCCTGTAACCGATCAGGTAGGCAGCTATACGCCAGAGGGTCCCATTGTACAAATGGCCCACGCGCCGGTTCCATTGCCACCCTACGACGCCCCCCGAAGGGGGGTGGGCGTGAATTCAACCGTGGCCGCTCCATGAGCGGGGGGGACATCACATGCGACCGACGAGGACGAGGCGACGAGCGGGGCGACAACTGAGGCGGCGTCCGAACCGCATCCGCATAGCTCGAAGGTGTCCCATGCCACCCGCCCGTTACGGCCTGCTCAACATACCCAATGTCCCGCTGAGTCGGATGCTGAGTCGCAACCGAAAACTCAGGGCCCCCCATGTGATGACCCTGAGTGCGGCCCTGCACCCCTGGGTGGCTGCGTGCTTGTGGCCCCATTGCCCGCTGAGTCGGATGCTGAGTCGCAACCGAAAACTCAGGGCCCCCCATGTGATGACCCTGAGTGCGGCCCTGCACCCTAGTACCGCCCTGTGCACGTGGGGACATTGGCCCCTGAGTTGCGCTCCGAGTCGCAAACGAATTCTCAGGGCCCCATGCCGTGTCACCCTGGGTACGGCCCTGTGGACGTGGGGACGTTGGCCCCTGAGTTGCGCTCCGAGTCGCAAACGAATTCTCAGGGCCCCATGCCGTGTCACCCTGGATACGGCCCTGTGGAGGCTGTTGGCCGGACCGGTTCATGCACAACAGATTGTTGTGGGCCCCACCACAATATCCGCACATTTTTGTGCGCGTGCAGTCCCTAGCCATGTGTGGCCCGAGGCACAGGAAACACCAGTTCCGCTGCTTGGCCATCCGGCGCCGTCCCTCAACCCTAAGTTCCCCGAACTTATTGCAATTGGCCACAGCATGGCCAATCTGCCTACAACATGGGCAGGTCTCACTATGTGGGGTCAATGCACTCACAGTCCCATACGACTGCCGGTTGGTGCGGTCCTTCCTCGTCGGAGGGCCCCTACTCACAGCGCTCCCGGCAGCTCTCTGTGGCTCCGAAGGATGGGTGACCGTCAACCCCAAATTCTCTGCCCGTCGAGCCTCCTCTTCCAAGAATCCGACCAAGTCGGAGAAGGCGGGCAGGTCCTCGGCCGACCTCCCGTGAGACTGTTCGAAACGAGTCTGCACGTCAGCGGGTAGGCGGGAAAGTACAATGTACAGCAGTAGGTACGACCATTCACCAACCGGAAGTCCAAGATTCTCTAGAGCCTTGGTGACGGACAACAACGGGTTCAAAACCTCCGTCTGTATGGCCCCGACCTTGTTCACAACCGGGATACTAAACAAACGGTTCAGTTGGGCATCGGCCAACCTCCGTTTGTTATGGTAACGTCTGACCAACAATTGTCTGGCCGTTTCATAGTTACCCTCTGTAACTGTCAAATGAGCGACCAGCTCCCTAGGCTCACCCCTCAATGCTGCCACCAGCTGAGCCATCTTGACAGACTTGGTAATGTCCGATCGCATGTGCACCAAACTGTCGAACAGATTGATGAAGCTCATCCATTCACCGGACACTCCGTCAAAAGTAGGCATAGTTATGGCCGGTAACCTGGACCCTGAACCCTGAAGCGGCAGAGGTGCTTCGATGTCACCACCATGGCTGGACTCGCGCTGTCTACGTATGTCCGCAGCCTTCTGCGTGATAGCAGCTGCCATCTCCATACATTGGTCGACATCCCCTATCAACCGTGACAGCCTGTCAGGTGCGCAACCATCAACCGATTCCGCCTGCGCGGACAATTCGAGCACCCTATTGTAACGTTCCTTAACGTCCATAGACCGCTCCAATACCACATCATGCCTATCTAAACGGTCTATCAGACCGTGTGCGGAGGAAAACCATCTGAGTTCCTTAGAAACACCCTTCTGGATTTCAGATAACGACATGATCGGAACGATACTTACTCACAATTTGCAGTAACTCAATTTTATTGGACCCTCCAGTCTATAACCCAAACGAGGGAACCCTAAACCACAACTTAAACAATGCTGTTTTCCTTAAACAATAGGAACCGAGTTTTATATCTATATAAATTCTGTAAATACAATTTAGTTTCCCTTTATCATTATAACACACACAGATAGTCAATATTAGTTCAAGTTATAAATTGCTATAAACTGAAAACAATGTAATAGCCTGCTATCAATAGATGTAACTACCTATGTTAACCAAACATTCATTAGCATTACTAGACCACTAATAGATTGACTAACTGGTACTTCAATGCAAATTTCAATTCACCTACAATGTACCTAAGTTGATTACCTACTATTCTGAGTCACATCTCAGTACAACTGGTCATTTAGGGAAAACTGTAATATCTGTCTGTCTACTACCAGACCTATAGCTTACAATACTACCAATCTATGTGGATACAGGAACAACACCAAGTTAGCTAATAACCGCCTATACCTACAGATTGATAGTCCCAAATCGTGGGTTCCTGGAGCCCTTGACGGCTGCAAATCTCAGGAAACCACGCTCTGCTACCAAAATGTTCAGGCTTCTCGGCACCCAATGACCTCGCAGGGGCCCATCAGCTACGAGGTAGCGTAGCGATCAGATGCCAAGAAGTGTGAACGTCGGCGATTCACCGAGCTGTAGTAATTGGATTTGATCTAACCTGGTCTGTGCTTCGGTCCCGTCAACCTCCTGTCTCTCTGCAAGGCCCGGGTGCACCCTAGGCTCTTCTTGTGGTAGACAGGTTCTTCAGCCAACCAGGCATGACTGGCAGGCCAGCTTCGACGAGCACAGTGTTCCAACACAGGTTATGTTACGTGGGAAAAACCAATCGGCCACGTAATTGCGAACTTTATCTGGTTCGGGGAACCACAACACACTCAGCTATATAGACAATCCTGAGGGGAACCCGAATACAATTCCAGATGGCTTACGATTTAATTTCAATACCCAAATCAATACGCGTTACATTGCGAGGGGTTTCATCTGTCAGTTGTCAAAAAACTGCAAGGTTGGCAGCAACGTCAAATTCAAAATGGCCGTTCCGAAAACCATCGATCGAATATCGATTTTGAATCGAACAAAGGGTATATTGTTCTCAGGAGCTATCGGGGACACGGCCGCGCGCTTCGATGGCCCAAAACCAATCCCTGCCATAGTTAAAATGTTATGATATGAATAAACATATCTATTTCATTTTTACAAAGATTATTTTGTTGTTACACTTTTTTTTTAAATAATTAGCCATTCATTTTTTAGGTTATAAACCAAATCAAGAAAATTAGGGTGGCCATCACACGGGAGTCGGTGGACTATTGGCTATCCAAGTATGATATTTTAGAGACTTTTATTATTCTTATAATTAGATGTTGTTTTTATTTGAATACGCTACGCTACGCTCCGGTTTTGCTTCCAACCAGTTCCAGTTCCAACCTAACCTATCACACAACTGAAATTTAGCCACAATAAGCGACTCTAGGAAATTTGGGTTAGTCGCTTAACTACCGAGCCTAATCTAGTGTCACCCTACTTTTCGATATGCCGAGTTATAGACTAGCAGATCGTCGAACGTTGGGCTTGGAACAATAAGGCGGATTTTACATGGCGGATCAAGAAACGCCGCCATATCATGATATGGCCGAGGCATATTATGATGTGCCGAATTTCACAATTGGCTGACGACATGTATAAGATTGAATTAATAGCATATCATCGCGACGTTTCCTTGGAGGATGCGTTCTTGGGCAGTGTTCCAGAAATTAACAAAGCTAAAGGCAAAATGGCAAGACCTGAGAATTGCGATTGTGGGAGGGCTGGCTAAAAGGCTACTTGCCAAGAGTACACTGCACTGACATAATAGCATTACAAAGACAAGTCGCACACTATGAGGTCATATATGAATGGAAGCACTCAGCAAACCTGGACTGTGCCACGATAACTAAAACTATTTACTGACCTAGGAATCCTCTTCAAAGAGTGTCCTCTACACAGAGGTGACGTTGAGTGATCATGCTGTGATACATCAGTCAGCACTGTGGAGTGACTTCCTTCCAGAGATGAGCCGTTGCCGGTACTGACGTCTGTCGACTTGTTACTTTTGTTGTTGCTGCTATTCTTTGAACTCTCACATGTGTGAAAGGAGCTTTGGGACTCGGATCCTGAGTCTTTTGACTGTAAAACAGTTTAATTTTCATGCAATTTCACAGACAGTTCAACCAACCAATTGCCCACTTTTGCCCCTACAAATGATACTCATACTATTATAGAATATTTACTGCATATGTGCATCTTTGATTAAAATATAGAATGTTAATTGTAGGGAAGCAGATAGAGGAATACATACAGGAGCGTCGTCCAGGTTAATGCTCTCAGCACTCATGAACGGATGAATTCCGGATATTTGGGAATGATCCATCAGTGGGGTAAGATCCAGGCCACTCTCAGACTGGTGCCTCAGTTTCCCTGAGAAAGAATAAAGATGATCAAGAACGGGGTCAGGAACAAACATTTATTTTAAGACTAGCAGTTTTAGTTTAATATCCAACATATTATTTTCAAGTCTTTTGCATCTTGATAGAACTGCACTCCAAATAACTGATGCAGTACTTATACAGCTATATTACATGCAGTATTTATAAATAAAACTTCTTTAACAGGCAATATGCACTAACAGAAAGAAAGTTACACACAGCAGAAATCCAGATACTAAATGATAAACAGCATATTACTATCCCCTAAGCACACACAACCTCCTTAGAGATAAATAGTTACAATAAGTTCATACTAGTCTCTCTAAGTTTATGGATAAGGTCCTCACAGGCATCGGTGGACATCAGGGAATTATTCAACCCACCTCCTGAGCCAAAGGACAGGTGGGATGTTAGTGACAGGAGCTGCCCCGGGGTCCGCAAGTTTAAGCTTGGAGTGCGGTTCACAAAATCAGAGATTTCTAAATCTGAAACCAGAGATTGAAAGTTATTTGTTTTCAGCCTGTATTTTGTTGATGATCTGGTGTGTGGCCTAGAATACCTGTTCTGCTCATCAGTAAACTTTTTTTTTAATGTTATGTTTGAGAAAATATTCAGATGATGTATACATATTAGAAGAGATGAGCACAAGACTTGATCGTCAGACCAGAAGTAAATTACCTCTATGTATTTCAATTTTTGACAATCCAAAATCAGTGAGCTTCACATGACCAGACATGGATATCAGCATGTTATCAGGCTTCAGGTCCCGGTGGATAATGTGGTGTTTGTGCAGGTATTCCAGAGCTAAAGTTATTTCAGCAATATAGAATATGGCCATGGACTCTTCGAGGAAACCATACACTCCCAGTAGTGACTTCATGTCACCACCAACCATGTACTCCATCACCTACAAAAATAAAAATTGGGTTGAAGATAAAATGTGCATTACAATGCACATTTTATCTCAATACATTGAGTACCTATAATTATTTCTAAAATTCCCAGGTCAGAGTATAGATAAGGGGGCTAAAGTTTTTTTTTCCTTGGCGCCCCCTTATCTACACTCCAACCAATTCCATTATGTAGAGTTTAACACTAATAAGCAAGTTTAAAATAATATTTAGAGATCTGACAAACCAGATTGAACACTCACCAAATAAACTGATGAAGAAGACTGGAGGCAATAGAATAAATGAACACAAAAAGGACTTCTAGAGAGAGCCAAGGCATTCCTCTCATTGACCACCTGTGCCACCATGTTCTTGTTGATCATGTCAGATTTCTTCATCACCTTGATAGCATACATCTGATCCTTGTTGCTCTTTTTGTTGGCCAAAAACACTTTGCCGAATGCCCCTCGACTTATCGGTTTGACAATGGTGAAGTCATTTATGTTCGGGAGCTGAAATGTTGAGTTAGTAATTTAGGGATTATTGGGGAGTAAGGTGCCGTATGAACTGGAGAAGATGAGGTGAAACTAAAATCACTTTTGTACCTTAGTAACAGATTGAACAGCGTTTATTTTCTCAAGTATAGCAAGGCAAGTCGACTCGTTTGCTACGTTAGAATCATTGGAAGCCATTATACGAGTTTAAAACACTAAAACAAAATAAATGCACATGTTTAGTTTCTGTGCAATGCAAGCAAGACAAATAAACTGAAATGAACGTTTTCATTTCAACTTTTCAAATTCAAACAGTCGCGTTCAAAAATTGTCTTGACGCAAGAGGAGAGATAAACAACAAGTAAACAAACGTCAAAAAGCGCTTACAGGTGCGATCCGAATTGTGTATTCAATCTCCCCCTTGAAACTTTATAAATTAAAATAGGGCATTTCAGGGTATGAATAACCACCCTCGATATTAACTAAATAACCTTTTAGCTCCGTTTAGCTTATTTCATAACAGGCTATTAAAAAAGAGTTGAAAACTTGAATCTATGAATGAATGAATGAATACTTTATTGCACAAAACAAACATACAGAGATATACAAAGAAAGATATATGTACAAGAGGCGCGCTTATCTCTATAAAAGAGATTTCTACCAGCAAACCCAGATAGGAAAGGAAAGTGGATTGTGAGAGTAAAACCTATTTGCACAACAAAATAATTCATACACAATAATAATATAAGTAGGTACATATACCTAATACTACTACTACACCTAATTTATATAATATAATATACATACATACATATCATACACATAAAAGTTATATACATACATAACATACACATACCAATTATATATACATACTATGGAAGAGAGAGGTAATGATCTTTCAAGCGAATCTTAAAAACGTTAAGTGACGGACTGTCCCTGATGGCACTGGGGAGCTTGTTCCAGAGCCTGATAGCACTGATCCTGAATCCTTGCCCATATGCGACTGAGTTGTGTTGAGGAGTTGCAAGCAGCGACCGAGTGTTTGATCTCCGAGACCTATCCGAAGAAAGAAAATCAAACCGATCACGCAGGAAGCTGGGGTAGCGAGGGTTGTGCAGAATATTGAAGAGTAGAATGAGAACATGGGTATCCCGGCGAAGACGAATTGGAAGCCACTGCAGTTCCCTACGCTACTGGGAGACATGGTCATACTTACGCAGTCCGAAGACAAACCGAATCCCGAGATTTTGAAGTCGCTCGAGTTTGTTCAGTTGCTCTTCGTTCGCGCTGATCCAGCTGACATCTGCGTAATCAATGAGAGGAAGGAGAAGAGACTGGGCCAGAGTAATTTTAGTATGACGAGGCAGAAAGTTTTGAAGGCGCCTGAGGGAGTGAAATGTGGCAAAGACTCGTCTACTAACTTCGCAGACGTGAGCAGACCATGAAAACTGATTGTCAAAGAAAACTCCTAGATTTTTTGCCTTAGTACTGTACGGAATTATGGTTCCATCATAAGTTACAGGAACAAGAGGCAGATGCTGTAACACACTATGGGAGTGTCTGGAGCCGACAATCATGGCTTGCGACTTACTGGGATTGACAAGTAGTCCATGAGACAGAGCCCAGGCCCTGATGTTCTCGAGATCGGCATTTAATGCACCCACAGAAGAAATCATATCACTTGGAGAGAAATGGCGGTAGATTTGCAGATCATCGGCATAAAGATGGTAAGAAGAAGAAATGGCATCCGAAATGGAATTGATGAAGACGGAGAAAAGAAGAGGGGAAAGAATACCACCCTGAGGAACTCCAGAAGAAAGGTCCCACCACTCCGTGGATGTCTCCTCGGTCCTAATACGCTGCTGACGACCTCTCAGGTAGGAGCCGAACCAGCTGGCAGCGGCCGAGCAGACATTCAGGCACTTCAGTATCTCAACGAGGATGTCAAAATCAACACAGTTAAAGGCACTGCTAAAGTCTAGTAACGCTAACACAGTGATCTGCTTGATATCCATTGCCGATTCAATGTCATCGGTCACTTTAAGTAAGGCCGAGACGGTACTATGTCCCGGCCTGAATCCGGACTGGAATTGATTCAACAGCCTGTTAGAGGAAAGATAGGAAGAGAGTTGAGTGTGGACAATCGATTCAAGGACTTTGGAAAGGAAAGGCAGGATAGATAGATATTGGACGATAATCTTTAAATGAAGATGGATTTGAGGTTTTGGGAAGAGGGATAACTAACGCCTTTTTCCACACATTAGGAAAAGAACACTGAGATAGAGAGAAGTTAACAATGTGTGTAATGGCAGGTAGGAGGAAATCAAGGATGCTGTTTATCATTCTCGAGCAGATACTGTCGTCACCCACAGCTTTTGAGGAGATGGCAAGCACTGCCTTCATAACCGTGTCAATTTCGACAAGACTGAAGTCGAATGGGGTGGTGGTGGGAGATGGCTTGGAGCGCAGAGAATGCAGGGTGCCACCCTGCATTCTCTTTAACAGAGGGATTCATTACAACAGGAGGGTCGGAGAAGAAACTATTAAGACCATTGAGATCGACATCACCAACCAATTGATTCTGGGACTTGCCAACACCAAGGGTTCTAAGGAACTTCCACACTTGAGCCGGGGTATAATTTTCGATGCACTCATAGATATGGCGGCGCTTGGCAGAGCGACACATATGGTTGCACCGATTGCGGAGACATTTGAAGGCAGCAAAGTTTTCATCAGTGGGGTCCTTTTTGTAGTGGCTTTTGGCTCTGTTCTTCTTTGCCATCAATCGCTTAATGGGATCAGAGAGCCAGGGCGCAGGGAGATGTTTTACTCGAACCTTTTTTACTGGTGCGTGCTTGTCGTAGAGTCCCAGAATAATTGTGTTGAAGTGGTGAATCTTGTCGTCAACGGTCTCACTAGTGATGACAGACGACCAATCAATCGAGGCGGCATCAGACTTTAGGACAATAGGGTCTATACCCCTAAAACTACGAGCAAAAATGAATTTACCTCTGCTTTTAGGAGGCCTAACCTTGTACGATAGATACACTAGGTCATGGAAAGAGAAAGGAGAGTTAAATTGACCATGGGCAGCAACTTTGTCTACATTAGAGGTTATCATGATATCGAGAAGAGATGGAGTGCAATGGGGCTGAAAATGAGTAGCGTTGAGAGGAAGACTATGCAAATTGAAAGAATTGATAATGGCCTGGAGTTGGGCAGAGCGAGAGTCATTCTTAATAAGACAAGTATTAAAATCGCCGAGGATGAGAGTGTTATCATAAAGAGGAGTCAGCTCATTGAGCAGAGACTCGAATGTATCGAAGTAATCAATGTGAAGAGAGGGACTGTAGAGAACACCAAGCAGAACTTTATTATGGTGAAGACAGATTTCAAGGAAAAGATTTTCTGCCGACTCAGAGTACACATTCGGGGAAGCACTTACAACTCTACAAGGAATGTCGGAGCGGAGGTAAATGGCTACACCACCACCTGCCTTCCCAACTCTGTCGTTGCGATAGAGCCGGAAATCAGGCAATGAGTACATGGTGGATGGTAGGGACGGTTTGAGAAACGATTCTGATATAAGAATTCCATCCACATGTTTGCCACTAAACGCCTCAAGTAGGTCCAGGTAACTGGAGTGGATGCTCTGGGCATTTATATGAACGAGGTTAAGATTATTTTCCAGGCCACCAAAGACAGTCGAGAGTTTGGCCGATAACGATTCCTCCACAATGGAGGTGTCGTTCGCCACATTTGTATAATCATCGCTTGATGAACATGATAAAATACAGTTGTCAAAAATATTACGTATGCTATCCATGTATAATAGTTTAAAATATAATATTAATACTTATAAATACAAATATATATGCTTGTTTTTACTTAATTATAAATATATAAAATATCTACTATCTTAATCACACCAAGTTACTTGCCTTAACCCGTCCTACACTGGGTCTGCTTGGAGAGGAATAAACTAGGCACATAGATGGAGAATTAACAGTAACACAATTTTCGAGACAAATACGTAATGCTGGGTCATAACATAATCTTAACTTATAATCATCATTATCAAACACAAAACAAAATATATGCATGACAAAAATTCAATGTTACAATACTTGGATCAAAACATGCAAAGGTGAAACGCAAAAATAGAGAAAAAAACAAATAAAAAAAAAACAAGTGTGTTCTGTGGACAAGTTTGTGTCAACAACAGCTTGACAGATGATGACATTAGGTATAAAATTCTAACAGACCATGAAGCGAAAAAATATAATTTAACTATGAGAATCGAGGGTTGTAAGGAGAAAAGTACAAAAATTCATACCCACGCGAAAATAAAATCGACTTGTGTGTAACCCGACCAAAATGCGAAGTGTGGTAAGGAGACCGCGTCGCCGACGAATCATTTCTTGATTGCAGTCACCTCAGCCTTCTTGACGCCGGCGCCGGGACGACGTTTGGGTATTGGGGCAGGTGGCGCAGCAGCAGGAGCACCAGCCGCCGCTGGCTTCCGCGCAGGAGCGTCCTTGCCCCTGGGCTCAGTGGCAGAAGATGGAAATTTGTCAATCAACTCCTGCAGCTCCATCATCGACTCGACTTTTTGCCTGCACTTGTTTGGGAGCAACAGGACGATCCTGCCTTCCGATGACCAACAGTTCCGCATGCCAGTGCGGGTTGGGTCTTATATAAGACACATTGAAATTTGAAGATTGGAGTACTTAGGTGGTTAGGGGGGGTCCTTAGCTATCCTCTGATACCATTTTCTGATTTAGGAAACATCATTTTAGCACTTTAATTATAAAATATGTTTACGCGATTTTTACAACTTGGCCAATCTCGGAACGACAAATGTCAAACTCAAAAGCTCCAACGTTGGATATTGGTACATGATTTTAGTAGAAATTACAAGATTTTGTTGTAATGGTAGAAATTTTCGTCAGCAATTTTGTATTTTCTGACATAATGACTTGCTCATTTCATTCCGATTCCTTCCGTGTTTCGTGAATGTTCTGTTGCGCTCTCGTTTTATCCGAGATTCTCTGGATGATTTTGGCTTTGTTTACTTACTAACTACTTTATGGAGTTTATCAGAACCGAATTGGTTGCTTTAGGTCACTTGTGTTTAAAAACTAAAGATAGGTTTGTTAGGTTCACACGTTACAGCAGACCCGGAGCCGGAGAGAAGCGGAGCGGAGCGAGGCGACCCCCTACTTGCTCATTTCATTCCGATTCCTTCCGTGTTTCGTGAATGTTCTGTTGCGCTCTCGTTTTATCCGTGATTCTCTGGACGACTGGCTTTGTTTACTTACTAACTACTTTATGGAGTTTATCAGAACCAAATTGGTTGCTTTAGGTCACTTCCTGTTTAAAAACTAAAGATAGGTTTGTTAGGTTCACAAGTTACAGCAGACCCGGGAGCCGGAGCGAAGCGGAGCGGAGCGAGGCGACCCCCTACTTGCTCATTTCATTCCGATTCATTCCGTGTTTCGTGAATGTTCTATTGCGCTCTCGTTTTATCCGTGATTCTCTGGACGACTTTGGCTTTGTTTACTTACTAACTACTTTATAGAGTTTATCAGAACCAAATTGGTTGCTTTAGGTCACTTCCTGTTTAAAAACTAAAGATAGGTTTGTTAGGTTCACACGTTACAGCAGACCCGGGAGCCGGAGCGAAGCGGAGCGGAGCGAGGCGACCCCCTACTCTTGGTTACCCCTCCTCCAACTCCTCTCCTCCTCCAACTCCCCCGAAATCCAAAAAATGTAGGCATTTTCTTCAATCTTTGGACCTCCATAACATAAAAACTAGTGGTTTCCTAAAAGGGGGGGTAGGTGGGGGGACCTCCCCTCCCCCACCCCTCCCCCCCTCCACACCCCCCTCCCCCAAATTCAATGTGTCTTATACAAGTACTTACCCCAAAGTGCTTCCTGCCAGCTGCAAATACCTCATGTCTCGGCTTAGTCAGGAATTCCGACAAAGATATGCCTGTCCCTTTCAATACAGTCTTGCCTTTCCAGGCTTCTGACCGGGACTTGAAGGACATAAACCTGACAAGCAATGGACGAGGTTTTGATTCCTTGCTCTTTGACCCAAGCCTATGGGCGACACCAACATCCAAAGCGCACTGTGGTGGCAACTTCATTTGGTTGCGCAACACTGCCCGAACAGTTTCATCAGCCTCCTCATCAGCTACCTCCGGCACTCCATGCAAGAGAAGGATCTTGCGCCGTGATGCCTGCTCCAGACGGTCTTGTCCTACCAGCAACAGCTCCATTTGGCGGCGCACCAAGTCCAAGGCACCCCACACAAAGGCCTTGAACTCCGTAAATTCCTGGGCAATGGTGCTGATCTCTTGTGGGTTACTTGACAGTGACATTGTGGCTTTCTCTTTGAGATTCTTCTCATATGCTGCCATCTGGGTATTAAAAGTGGCCTTGATCTGCTCCATCTTCTTGTCGAGCATTGTGTACAAATCCATGACTGTGTTCTAGTGATGAATTGAGGTGAGATGTTGAGATGTAAATTATTGACCCAGTGTAAGGGGGGGTTCAGGCATAGTTTTTAATGAAAATTATTTCCATTAATTAAGGATTTAGATTATTAAAAGAAATTATTTACAGACACACACTTTTTTGTCGTTTACTTTAGGCTACCCTCTTCGAAAAACTCATCTATAGTAACATCTAAAATTAAAAGTGCCACGGCTTAAGTTCCTTAAATAGTCGAACAATGGGACCGATGATACAGGGGGCACAACTAACTAAACGAATTAAAAAAGTGTATTTGAAAATGGAATCTATGGCTACCTCACAAGAGCTGTAGGATTCAAGGCTGTCAGTTTAGTGCCTTAGTTAGTTGGTTTTGACACCTGAAGAATCGCACTTAATTGTCATATCAATTTCAGCGATTGTAGGCAATGATATAGTTATTGTCCGGCCTTTTTCTCTGAGTACGTGTGCCATTGTCGCCACTTTCGAAGCTTCAAGCATGTTAGTCTGACGAACGGATGAAAACCCTTATTGGTTTTCAATTTTATTAGGATGGCACTTCAAAATCGCGATGTGGCGATGCCTCATTTGAAATTACTCACTGGAAGGGTTAAAAGACTTTATATAAATGTTTAAGTGTATTAATACTTGTAATATCCTTATACAATATGTTATACTACAAGAAAGCGCAGCTCTGTAAGGGCGCGAGATATGTGATAGGTATCTCTGGAGAACTATGAACTACAATTATTGTACTGCAGCCTGTAGCGTTTGCAGGCTAAAGGCTATAATAATTACAGATAGTAGAATTTATTTTATGAGTTTATTTAGAAAATAAGATTAAAATGATAATCGGGAAAACTAAACATTAACTTACCTAATTCACTATGTCAAAGCTCAAACATATAGGTCAAATAGTATCTTCATAAAGTGTACCACAAGGCTTCGCTCGCCTAAATTAACACTTGCTCGCAAAAAGGAGAATATCTGGCCACTCTGTGTGGGAAAATGCCTTGGTTATATAGTGACAGACGATCTGAGGGATGACCTAGACATTGAGCGGGATCGCAGGGCGATGGCAGTTAGGGCGAATAAGTTGGCTCGTACAAGATGAGTCAAAATCACACTCTTCAAGGCTTATTGCCAATTGTTCTACACGTGCAGCCTATGGGTCAACTAAACCCAAAAAGGTCTCAGCGCCCTGCACGTCCAGTACACCAATGCTTTCGGGATGTTGCTGGGGCTGCCGCGCTACTGTAGTCTGTCGGGGATATTTATTGAGGCACGTACTGATGGATTTCACGCCATCATACACAAGAGGACGGCCTCCTTAATTAGCAGAACGCGTAACAGCGCCAACAGCATCCTGCATATCATTGATGGTCGGATCGTCGGGCCTATACTCAAACACTGGGTACCCGGTATATCACTTATACCGGGTACCCAGTGTTTGTTAGTCACATTTTTATTTTATTTTATTTGATTTGATATTGTAATATAACCTTGGTTAGTGTGACTTAATTTTATTTTATTTGGTTTAATTCATGTGTAAATGTTTTTTTGCCATAAAGTGTATCCCTACTTTTACGGATTCCTATTGTTGTTCATTCACTAAACCCTACTTCCTAATTTAAAATTGTTTTCAAAACCATCTGAAAGTTTGTTGAATAAGTCCTTATATTGATCATTCGCTTTTTGAGTAGGTAAGCTACTTTATAAATCTTGTTTTAATGGGTTTTTTTTTGTGATTGGTCTACACAAGACTACTTCCTGTGATTTTTAATCTACTTCTAAGTTGACAATTTGCCCACTGTGATCAGAATTTAAACAATTTAATACTTCTTCAAAATTTCGCAACCAGAGAAGGCTCTATGAAGATGTTGAGTGAATTGAATGACTTAAAAAATATTATTATTTTTGTATGCAACGGGGCGTCCACCAGCCAGTCTATATTGAAGTCGCCGCAAATTACTATTTTTTTGTTACTACTAGAAGCTTCTCCCAAGACATCCTCCAATACTGATTCAAATATACCATAATCACTGGTAGGGGTTCTGTATACGCTCACTACAACGTGTCTATCAAGTTCAACACACGATTGGCCTGCATATCAAAATATGCAGCCCACTCTTCGTAAGATATGCATATCAACAATTCCTTGAGCAGTGTAGCAAAACTACAGTATTTGAAAATGAGTGTGTCTGGGGAAGCAGAGAATTTATTGCAACATATACAAGTAATAGATAGAAATTATGAACGAGGCCCGGACCGTGCATTAAGGCACCTGGGATAATAGCAGTGTAGCGATATCGTTGAACGTTAATGTTTAAAAGAACTTGTTGAAACGAGCGTGATCGACCAATTACAAATAATAATTATACTTTAATTTAAGTATTAACAACAATAGTTATATAAATTATATTCAACACATTATATATAGATATAATATCAAAGATAATAATTATTATTTTAGATACTTAATTATTATTAAAAGTTTCCTTATTGCCGGCAGTTTTTGTCACAATTATCACAGGGTAAGATTTGTACCGGGTAAAGTATACTCTAAATATACAAAAAATTATGTAGGAATAACCACATATGCACTACCTAGCTCCATCGACCACTATTTCCTTCTCAAAGAGGAAATTAGTAAAACAACAACACTCTATTCGGGTGCCACTGAAATACTTATTTTTTTTCCCCTAACTGGGTATAAAAAAGTGAACTACAAAGTTACCTGTACTTTATTTAAACTAACATTAAAAACTATTTAAATGTACTTACTAAATCAATTTAGGGTCGTGTTGTTGTCTTGGTCGATGACGTACTTATTCATAGCAGACGAAAAATTTAGATCGCTTAGCTGCAGGTGTGGTCGAGCCGAGTTGCCAGGGGCGAGCGACTACGCTAGCACGTTGACACCTCGCCAGATGAACTGGCGCGGCCTATTGCTAGACCCGTACAAAACACCTCCTTTTGGAAGAAAATGGCCTTGCTTAAAGTTTACTGTAAACCAATTTCGACTCTGGAACGCCGAAAGATCCGCGTAAGACGTGGCACAAGGGTTTCTTAGCGCACTCCGCTGGTATTCAATAAAAGCGTTGCTGTGATAACAGCCACGTAGGTTAGACTTTAGGTTACGTAAAGTAATAAAATACAAAGCCGCTAGGTCGCCGGCTTCTTAGAAGAAAAAACCGGTCAAGTGCGAGTCTAAATCGCGCACGAAGGGTTCCGTACCACCGTTCAATGGAAGCGATGGTGTGGAGTGAATAGTTTGGATTTTACACAGCAAAATATTGTTTACAAAATTATTGGTGCTGTTACTTTCACACTCCATGTACGTAACCAGGTGCATCCATAAGTTTGTATGTGGTATTGAAAGAATTGTTGTATGGGAGCCCCCTTAAATATTTCTTTTATCCTGTTTCTTAGTATTTGTTGTTATAGCGGCAACAGAAATACATAATCTGTGAAAATTTCAACTCTCTAGCTAGCTAGGTTCTTGAGATACAGCCTGGTGACAGACGGACGGACAGCGAAGTCTTAGTAATAGGGTTCCGTTCTTACCCGTTGAGTACGGAACCCTAAAAAAAACAAGGCTCTGCCGGTGATGACTTTACGAAGTCGATAGGTTATCCATAGATCAATACCCTCAGAACAAATAAACCAGGGTAAATAAATAAAAAGGGGTTTAATTGTTCTGAGTCAATACCATTATACGATGTTACCAACCGCCACAAACGAAGCGAACGAAAACGAAACTGGAACTTGAAGTGACCATAGATTATAAGATTAATTTAAGCATGGATACAATAAAATTTAAGATACCAACATAACAAGTTGACGAGGAATGGAATAAATTGTGTATAGCTGAGGCGTTATTTCACACCTGAAAATTATACATTACACCTTCGGAGTCATGGTGTCCAAATAAAGCAGATATCAAGCGTTTGAAAACCTTTCACTTAAAATATCTTCTATCGTGTCCCGAACTCCGAGGTTCTACGTCGTGCCAATATCTCCGGCATGAAATGTCTCCTGATGAATAAGGGGCAATTAAGATGGTGTGGACACCTTGTACGCATGGATACCTCAAGTTTGCCCAAATCCGTTTTCTACGCAGAACTTTACGGTAAAAAACGGAATCCTGGTGAGCAGTATCCCCGATACAAGAACGTCCTGTAACGACATCGAACGTCCTGCGGCATGTCTAATAATAATAAGTGGGAGGAAGACGCCTTGGTGAGACCAGAGTGGCGTAGTTCAATCAAAAAAGAAACTGAACAGTTTGAAAATGCCCGTCTTGAAGAACTCCAAACGCCACGATCGAAAGATACACCCCAAGGTCTCCATAATTACACCTACAATACAAGCGGACAGTTACTGTGCAACATATGCAGCCGCACCTTCAAAACCAAGTTGGGCTTTGCAAGTCACCTCCGAACACACCCCAGAAACTGACAGGGTGTCGGCGCCGACGGATACGTCGTGGAGGACATCATCATCATCATCATTTTTTATGGGGCACGATGAAACAAAAAAAATGCCCCCTTCAACACGGAGGCAGATCTTCTAGATCGGTTTCTAAGTTGCGCTAACGCCATCCGAAACGAACCAGACATGATTAGAAGAGCGACGCAGCAAATCGTTTTTCGCTCAGTATTGTCTTCAACAACAAGGGGGTCATTTCGAAAACCATTATGCATTAATATATTTTTAATGTAATTACTCTACTTATTTTCCTTGTATTTCTGTTATAAATAAATCATAAAATGATAAGGTATAATTGATTTAGCGTCTTTGCCTGTTCACCCATAGCTGAGCTATCTTGATGAGGTATGGCTCAATCTTTCGCACAACATACCATAAGGTCCCCGCATACGGGCCACTGGCCACAGCCACAAAACGACGCTTCCGGCATATTCCTGTAGTTTTCATATATGTATATGGACTCGCCACACACGGTTGGCGCCGGTGGCCGCCACACGCTGCAAAACGTCGCTGCCCGCTTCTTGTGGCCCGCACCGGCCACAAAATGCTATGCTGAGCTATCTTGATGAGGTATGGCTCAATCTTTCGCACAACATACCATAAGGGTCCCCGCATAAGGGCCACTGGCCACAGCCACAAAACGACGCTTCCGACATATTCCTGTAGTTTTCATACATGTATATGGACTCGCCACACACGGTTGGCGCCGGTGGCCGCCACACGCTGCAAAACGTCGCTGCCCGCTTCTTATGGCCCGCACCGGCCACAAAATGCCGGACGGACACGCAAGTGATCCTAGAAGGGTTCCTTTTTAGGTACAGAACCCTAATAACAGGAAAATATAGAGAAATGAATGGTTTTAAATAGAGAAGGCACAATTTCTTTCAATACCATACCATATACCATAATACCACATACAAACTCTTAAATGCACCTGGTTACATACAAGGAGTAAGAAAGTAGCTGCACCAATATGCGGTACCATTGTGAGGTTGGTACGGAACCCTTTGTGCACGAGTCAGCTCAGAACCGAACTTGAACGTTTATTAAAAGCGCCAAACGGCTTTACGGATTTTAACAAATGAGGATTCTTTGGATTTTCCTCAGTTGTGGGATTGTCATCTATCTATACTTATAAAAATGAATGATGCCGTACGTTAGTCTTACTAAATCTCTAAAATAGCCCGATCCGTTGGTATATTTTCTATTTGGTTTTATTCTCCTCAGGTTGTATTTTAGATCGCAAAATATAGTTTACAAGGTAATTGGTGCGGCTATATTCGTACTCCATTTACGTTACCAGGTGGATGCATTCATAAGTTTGTTTTTGGTATTAAAAGAAAATGCAGTCGGGTTTTTTGTTTCTATAATGATTCCACTTGTTAATAAAATACAAACGACTCTATGCTTGAAAATTTCGAAGAGGACTTAAGAATATCATCTGCTGCTTGCATCCGCGCCTTACAAATACTAGAGATTTGTAGGCTCGACCCGTGAGACCGTTGCCCAGCAGTAGGACATCGTAAAGACTAAAAAAAATTATGTATATAAACATAATTGTTTCATTCTCCCATTTTGTAGGAGTCAACACAGTTTGTAAAAGCTTGAACTAGACTGGCGCAAAGCAAAGGTTGAC
Source organism: Argyresthia goedartella (assembly GCA_949825045.1). Classification (NCBI taxonomy): domain Eukaryota; kingdom Metazoa; phylum Arthropoda; class Insecta; order Lepidoptera; family Argyresthiidae; genus Argyresthia; species Argyresthia goedartella. The sequence continues at coordinate 24,869,245 of OX463810.1, forward strand.
GAGGATTTTCTTCATAGCATTTCAGTATCTGAAAATGGAAAATGTATGAATATTATTGTTGTAAACCCTGTAACATCAGTAGGCAATTGCGAACATTGCGTACCTTAAATTTAAAGTCCAATAAGAAGCGTACGAAATAGGTAGGGAAAGTTTAACCTATATTCTCAAAAGCCAATACAGTGGACCCCCGGTAATCCGGCCCCTGTCTAATCCGGCGCCCCCTGTAATCCGACATGACAGAATTATGTTTGACAATCTTTGCTAATATGTATGTATAGATCACGCAAGTTTGAACAGGTCACAACTCGTACGCGCTATTGTGCTCGACGCGTATGCATTGTTTTACTTAGTTTGAATTTGACTACTAGTGATAGCGGTACGGCTGCTCCACAAGTCACAGATCAAGACGCAGTTAACGCGTTTGAGCTAGGTTTACAATGGGCTGAAGAGAATGGTACATCCTACAATGAACTTTTACTTTTGAGAAGACTGAGGGACAAAGCTCTGATCTCGCGTTATAACAACCTTAAACAAAAAAAAATTGATGAATATTTCAAAGCTTCATAATTTGATATAGTATTCACTATTATTTTGGTAGATATGTATGTATGTGCATTTATGCTTATTTTTATAATAAAACGTAAGCTCTCAATTGTTATTTAATTTACTAAATTCGACTTACATAAATTAAGTCTGATTTGTACTTCAAAGTATGTACATACATATGTACGTATAATATATTGACTCTCGTCATTAGATATGTAATTTGTCGGATTACAAGGTACTCTTTCGTAAAAAAATCCGGACTATAGGGGTCTTAGGCAGTGCTCTATAATCCGACAAATTCGATAGTCCGACACTGCCCTGCATAATGTTTGCCGGATTACCGGGGGTCCACTGTATAGCGTACTATTTCCTATCGATACGATCGAACCGTCTAAAAATATTATTTCAATATTTTTTTAGCCATGTGTGTATATGTCACCGTAAGATTTTTTAAACCGTTAGTTGATAAACTAACGTTTTTTTCTCGTTAGTTGGTCAACTATGAATAGATAGCAGTAGCGTACTGCTTACTATATGACGCGTGAGTTGATAAACTAAAGGTTAAAACTGTTAAATAGTAAACTGGTTAAAACATGAATTGCAAACGATATACCAGGGCAAAAACTGCGGTAGCTTAGGTGAAGACTAGAGGGGGCGAGCGCAGGGAAGCCCCCGAATAGTCTTGTGTTAGGTTGACATGAAAGAACAAAAGAAACGTTAATTCTAAACCCTGTCGGTCTGGTATACTATCTGTCGATAGTTGATCAACTAACGCGTCAGTTTATCAACTTACGGTTTTGACTATCTTACGGTGACTATATAAAACACAAATTTTATGATTATTCGATTGTTGACTGGATATTTATTAAGAGATCTTAGATTGATGGTGTTAATGATGATGAAGTTGATGTCTCTCTATACGGCTATGGCGATAATTTGGTCAACTACCAGATGTAAACTTACTCTAGCCCGCCATTCTAGACAAGGTTTAATCTTCATAATTTTTTCATTTGGTACCGTGTGCATTTCACATAATTTGTTAGTTTTTTCAAGTGTTTCTATGTATTCAGTCTGTATTATGTTATTTATTGATTGGTGCTCTTTTCTTAAATCCTCCATTCGACGTCTCCAGTATGTATGTTCACCATCTCCAGATTCTAGGTCACTAATTGGTTTGGACATTTTACTGTTTCCCTGCATAAATTCATCATCATTGGCCTCCTATAACAATAAAAAGGGATATTATAAGTGCTGCATTAACGACTTTTTAGGGATCCATAACTTAAAAGGAACAATGGAACCATTATAGGATCACTCGTGTGTCTGTCCTAGGTGTGTAATTAATAGTTTATGTGACTCTTACATAATGAAAGACATTAAAACACGAGTGTGTGTTTATGAAACGAGCCGTTAAGCGAGTTTCAATTTAACTTCACAAGAGACATACACTGCTTCATCTACACACATACTTATTATTAAAATCTCTCTATGATGTGTTTAGGAGCCGCATGTTACTACCGGCGTTGCGGCATTGACATTTAATTTCGAATTGAACGTCATCTCGACTCATATTGGAATTGCGGGCAAGTTAAATTGCTTTGTTTTTCAGAGATGTTCGAAATTTGAATGTAATTAGAACATCGAATTCGATGTTATTATGAAGCAATAATAACGTTATCACAGATATGAAATGTGTTCTAACAACTTTAATCTGGTTGTAATTTGCGGTTTTGAACGCAGTAAAGAGATGTGTGTAGACAAAGCAATAAAAACGACCGAATTCTGAGCCGCTTTAGTTGAAATTCGGTAAACATATATATTTCTATGACCCAAATAAGAACGTGTTACGTAAACAAAATAATTTTTAGGGTACTTCTGGGGGGCGAATATGTAATAAAAAGTAAAATAAGGTTTTTTAAATTGTATCGTGTATGTGACATGTCAAATGAAAGGGGTTATTGTGAGCATATCCAATATTTTTTCATAAAAAAAAACAATCAAATAAAAAAAAACAAGAAAAAAGTCAAAAAAAGAAAGTCTATTCCCTTAACTTTATCTCCAATACTATTAATATCACAACTCAACACAACTCAAGCCTTATTGAGCTTACTCCATGCCTAGCTCGATTTGTGTAAGATTGTCCGTTAATATTTATTTATTTATTATTTGTGGTTTCAATAAGGGAGGGAACTTTTTGACCGCAACGGAACATATAACATCCAGCGCCAATTCACAAACAACAAATAATATAACACAGGGCTACTGATCTATATTTTACCATCTAAATTGGTAACTCTACGGTATTGTAAATGGGCCTCTTTATATATTTTAGAGATTTAACATTCCTGTAGTAAAATAAAATTGTTAATCCAAATTATATATTATATAATTATAAATATATTATGTAACGGATCGATACTAATAATGACCGATCGATGGTCATCACTGTTGATCTGTTCGCCCATATTGTCACATCACAAAATCTTTCACAGTTCTTTCTCTTACAAGACGCCGAGCTACCGATCGCCCGTGTTTTCTGTTGTAATCTCAGTTGCTAATGCGGAGTGCGTAATTTTCATTTTCACAACTCACTGTACCGCATTCTAGTGTCTAATAAAGTAGTCAGATCAGTAAGCTAAAGTCAACGTTTCAATTCAAATCATCATCAACCATCATCACAGCCCTTTGGAGGGGCGGTCGGTGACGGCGACAATTTACCACGTATACTCGTGGATGGTAGCCCAACTATCAAACGCCCAATTGCCGCCGACGACGGTCGGGCCGGGAGCTCAGGTCTGGCTGGCATAGGACCCCTTTCATCTGCAGTCATCCGTGGTTTTGAAGCGGACAGAGCCACGTGCAGCAGCCAGTTTGGGAGTTGGGCATTTGGGTGTCTGAGGTGATGCCTAATCCCGACTTCATCATCATTTTAGGCTCTCGGAACCTGCAGTTCATCGACAGGGCCACGGTGTTTCTAACGGCTAGGTACCTTAGGTATTACCCTAAGGTACCTAGCCGTTAGAAACACCTATATAACTACAAAGTTGTAACCGTCAGAATTAACTAGTTAACGAGATATGAAATATTAAAGTTTCAATATTTTAATAATCGCTACCATTACTAATTTTACACGATATGAACGCATCTTATTTTATATTACATTTGGTTCTTGCTATGCTAAAAGCATGTGTAAATGCTTGGATTGACGGTTTTTTGTTTTTAAGTTTATAAATCGTGTGCAATAGCGAACCTTTTTTCAAAAATTCTGTTGTCTTATTAGAATATTTGACAAGCTTGCTTACCCTGCGCTCGAGTTAAATTATTTTCTCACTTTGGAGTATTCTGTGTGTTGTGAATTCAGGATGTCTGATTTTAGTAGTGATTCGGTTAGAGTGTCGATAAGAGGGCGGAAGACGTGCGTGTGACACCGGGGCAAGCCTTCGTAGGTACCTTAGGGATAGTAATATTTATACAAAGTTTTAACCGTCGGAGTTAACTAATTTAACGAGATATTAATTATTAAAGTTTCAACATATTTTTGAAGTAAAATTTCTTTACACACGCTTGACTTCGGGAGTAAGCTGGCGAATGCGTGACGAGAGCGTTACGAAAAGTGTGATCAGGCGAGGCGAACGAGAGGTGCGCGCGCCTGATCACACAGTGCAGGAGATGTATTTTTGAAGCATTAGATCTAAAGAAGTTTTACTTCAGTTGTGTGGTCTAAAGCACACTCTTTTTATTATGAACGCTACCATAACAAATTTTACGCGCTATGAACGCATCTTATTTTATATTGCATTGGTGGCTATAGATCACTTTCTGTTTGAATGCTAAAGATAGGTTTGTTAGGTCACAACATTGAGAATCACCGGGAGCTGAGCGGAGTGAGTGCACCCCATGTTGTTTCACGGAACCGAATTGGTAGCTATAGATCACTTTCTGTTTGAATACTAAAGATAGGTTTGTTAGGTCACAACGTTGAGAACCACCGGGAGCCGAGCGAAGCGGAGCGGAGTGAGGCAACCCCATGTAGTTTCACATAACCAAATTGGACGCTGTAGGTACTTGTAATTGAGAATTATCTGCGAAAACTGCACTAGGTGAATTTGAAGGTCAATGAACATTAAACTGCAAAAAGAGAAAAATTGACAATTTTCTGCCAATAAATCTATAAAGGTCAAGGTCAAGGTCAATGACCTTGTTTCAAGGTCGGTGAACTCGAGGTCAATGAACGTTGACCGATGTCACCTGATTTTTCTGGGGGAAATGACCGAAAATTCAAGGTCAGGGTCGATGACCTCGAGGTCAATAAACTGAAACCGCGGTCTTTCTAAAGTCCTTCCGGATAGTATGCTGCCAACTGTGCGATGTGTCTATCCAGCTGCTGATGCCACAATTATCAATTGTCCGAAGATAACCGTCCTGTGCATCGGGCTGGAGCTGTAATGTGACTGGTTTGGTCAACACACCGACATAGCCGTGATTCCATGGTCTGCAAAGTCACCGGATTTAAATCCGATCGAAAATGTATGGGGTTTGATGGTGCAAAGGTGGGAAATGCGGAATGAAAGGACTCCAGAGGCATTGCAAGCGCATTGTATGGAAGTTTGGGAAAATTTAAGACGGACTGACATTTGTTCTACTATAGTTAGTTCAATGCGGCCGCTTGTGGTTGCAGTTATAGATAACGGAGGAGGTAATACTAAATATTAAATAAGGGAATTTTTGTATTTAGCCACGATTGTGCCCCTGCTATCACACGGGAAAAAGCGTGAGGCCATTTTTTGTTGTGTTATATTTTAGTAAAGCTTTTCTCCATCATATCAAGTGAAAAAAAAACGCCGTCACATAATAGTAGTTTATGTGACTGCTGCATAATGGAGGGTATTAAAACTCGAGAGTTTTAATGCCTAATTATGTACAGTTACATACACTAGTTTATCGACACACATATCATAAGCTCTCTTTGATGTGTTCAGGAACCGCATGTTTGACCGGCATTGTGGTTCTGCAATTGTTTAGCTTGTTCTTTAGTACCAACTTCACGCAGACGGGCGTCGGCATTCGAAATTTGAATGTCAGTACCAACATTACAGACAAACTAGGGACGGCACGCGGGTGGGCGTCGGCGTTCGAAATTTGAATGTCATTATATGTAGAAAAACTACACATAATGACCATTATGTGTAGTTTTCCAGATACGAAACGAGTTTTTACCAAGAAGTTTAACATAATGCTGATCGTAACATGCGGTTTTTGAACGCAGTAAAGAGGGTTTATGATACGTGTGTAGATAAAATAAAATTACAAAGTACCGTATATTTCTTTTGGTTAGCTAGCTTTTATTATCTTTTCATAACGAAAACGAATACTTAAGCTATAACCTTTGAGTAATAAACATTATTTCTCAAAGGCTATAACTAACCTTACGAAATAGATAGAAATATGATTAAGAAATATAATTGATTTAATTTTAACTGAAAACAATGGTATATAATGTTTTTAAACATTTTGTAAACATTAAATATTGTTAAAGTATTTTTATTCATAATCATAAGTATAAGGACACAACTATGCCACTGCTACCCCGTACGTTATGTTGTATTATTTATTAGCAAAAAAACTTTTTTAAATCGTTACTACCGGAAAAAGCACAGGGTGCATGGTATATTCTAAGATATTCTTATCATCACGAATACTAAAGCTACACCTAACCTTACGAATTAGTTAGAAATGTGTTTTTGATATTGTTACTACGTGAAACTGTAAACAACATTATTTAATGTAAAATATGAAATAAACATTATCATATGACTTAACTCGTGATATTTTTTTAATTAAAGATAAAAATATTATGTCCCCATATAATAACATACAGGTAACTTTTACTGATAAGTTAGTTAATATCTCTTACTCCACAAAACAGATAAAAAATAACAAAAGTCGAATAGTAATCGATCTGAGGATTCGAACCTAGGTCACTGTGTCCTGAACTTAACGCGCTCATCGCGAGACCACTAGACTCTCTTGTCGATAATAAATAATGTTATTCATCTTGTTTTGGAAAGCGAAACGGCAACCACAATATTCTGTAGAAGTATGTAGATGTAAGTCTGTCAACTTGAGGTTGATATTTGTTTGTGTCAATATGTCAATATGTGTGTGTGATTTCCCTGCACTCCATATTAGTCTTCTGCAATTTTGCAGTTGACATGTTTTTTCTATTATAAGTTATCTGTATGTCTGTTCTGTGTAGTACAATAAAGAAATTACGAATTACTCTGTATATCATGTCTCAGCTTCAACGTTTCAGCTCAAGCACCGTTCATGACTGACTTGCCTGCTGCACGGGTATTTTTCAGGGTAGTGACTGTCTTCACCGAACCCTACTTTATCAAACGTAGTTTGCTACGAAACGATCAATGAAAGCTTATCTGTGTGTTTTTTTCTGCCTAGGTACGAAGGCGTTACACCTGGAGTTAGTATCATCTCATCACTAAGCAGTAAAGCGTTCATAGCTGCTCTCACCAGTTTCGTCAGCCAACGGGGATTACCTGCCCTTGTCCGGTCAGATCGAGGTACTAATTTTATTGTTGTTAACTTATATCTTAGAGGTTAACTGATCCTACTGGATAATAAAATCGTTACTCAACAAGAATTCCTTCCTCAACACATTCAGTGGGAGTTCAATGCTCCCGGAGCCCCACAAATTTCCATCCTTAAGAGGGAGCTAGGGGACACTATTTTAACTTTTGAAGTGCTTTCAACCCTTTTAGCTAAAATTAAGTCAATTCTCAATTTACGCCCATTGACCCCGCTGTCAGAGGACCCTTGTGTTGTGACCTAGACGTTCTAACCCCAGTTCATTTTATTATCGGTCAACCTTTGGTGGCTCTACCTGAACCTTCTTGGAAAGACGCTAAAATGTCGCGTTTATCACGTTTTCACGCACAATTAATATCTTACTAACTTACAAACACGTACAATACTATTAAAATCAGTTAACGATTCGGCCAACCTCGGAAATTGTTGTGAATCCCTCATCTCTCACATAGAGTTATCAATTTACAGATATGACCTTTAATTATATTACTCCTTGTCTTATTGAATACAATACAAGAACGATATGAACAACAAAACCTCCTTTGTAGCTCAAAACTAACACAACCTTTATATTGAAATAAGAAAAATTATTGACTATTTTGACAGTCTGCCTTCTTAGTGTCAATAAAAATAGTGTGACGTATATGATACATTTATGTTTATGAACGCTAATTTCATTCGTGAAAATATTCGATTCTATCAAATTTTATCAAAATTAACTTACAACAGTTATGTATCATGGCTTCAACAAATTTAAAGCGTGGTAAAAAAAATGTTGCTCAATCTCGTGAAATTGTAAATAATGTAGGTATATAACTATTATAGAAAAGAAGCTAATTTATTTAAAAAAGAAGAAAGTAAATATCATCAAAAAATTTTGGACAGGGTTTGTGAAGCAACCGGAGTTTCGAAAAGCAGCATGTTAAAATGTTTGAAGGAAAACGACAAGCTCTCAGATCAGTCAACTAAAGATCAACAATCCAAAGAAGTGCCCGGCAAAAAATATCGTTTAAAAATGGATGATTTTTATTATTGCGTGATACGACGAATGATATAAAACTTTCATGAAAGATTTAAAGAGCTTCCTACGTTGCGATCACTACACAAAAAACTAAAAGAGGAAATGGGATACAAAGGCTCAATTTCATCTCTGCGAAATATAATCCGAGACATGGGATTCAGATTTAGAAAAACCGACAATAACAGGAGCATTTTGATGGAAAAACATGACGTCCGTTTAAAAAGAATAAAATATTTGAGAGAAATCCGACAATTAAGGGCTACTGGTAAAAATATTGTTCATACTGATGAATCAAATATTCATACAACGCACACTAGAGCCAAAAGTTGGACGGACGCAGCCAATAAAAATCTGAAGCAACCTATATTAAAGGGTCAAAGATTTATTATTGTTCACACAGGTAATGAAAAAGGCTTTGTACCTGGAGCTCTTTTACTAGATCAGTCCGCGGATCCCGATTGCGATTACCACAAGGAAATGCATGCTGAGAAGTATGAGAAGTGGTTAAGAACACAACTAATGCCTAATTGACGCGATAACAGCGTTGTTGTTATAGCTAACACTTCTTACTCTTACCATAACAAATTTGTTGAAAGGCCACCTAATAGCAATACTCGAAAGGCGGACATGATCGAGTGGTTAACAAGACATGATATTCCTTTTACATCTGATAACAAAAAACCGGAACTGTATAGCGTTATACAACGCCACAAAGAACACTTCAGCGTTTTTCGAGTGGATAAAGTTTTGGCTGAAACTGGACAAACAGCAATACGAATGCCTCCATATCACCCAGACTTTAATCCCATAGAAAATATATGGGCACAGTTAAAAGGCTATGTCGCCTCCAAAAATGTCGAAATGAATAAAACGTCAAAGAAAAAACTACTTATGGAAAAAAAATGTTAGGACCCGAAGAATGGACGAAAGTCTGTAATCATGCAATAAAGTGTGAAGATGTGTTCTTAACAGAAGAAGAGAAATAAGATGTGTTTAGCGAGCGTTTTATAATCAATGTAAATGATTCAGATAGTGATAGTGAGGAGGAGGAGGGGGAGGAGGTTCTCAATTTGACTTGAATGTTTTTTTGTATGTAGGTATGTTATAAGAGTTCTAGAAGACACGTGATCCGATTTACAAAATTCTTTTTAAATTTGATAGGGTACACTTCTGAGATGGTCCCATGTATAGATGTTATAGATGTATAGATGTTATAGATGTTATTAATGTTCAAATTCATGTCGCTTCTGCAAGTATTATGCATTTCTTTTTATTTTATTATCAACAACCATCATCAGCCCTTTGGAGGGGTGGTGGGTTTGTTGATAGTTTGAATTGAAACATTGGCTTTAGTTTACTGATTTCACTACTTTATTTGATACTAGAACACGGTACAGTTATGAAAATGCAAATTCAAAGTCTTGCAAGAGAAAGAACAATGAAAGATTTAGTGATGTGACAATGGGGCAAACAGATAGTGCAGTGAAGACAATCGATCGGTCGTTATTAGTATCGATCCGTTTTAATTAAAATACCATGATAATTTGGATTAACATTACGTCGAATACATGAAGGCCCAATGATATCAACAGTGATAAGAATGAATACAAATATAAAACACACAATGAATGTAACGCTGGTGGAAATATTACTTAAATTTAACAATACAATTTAATATTTGGGCCACCGCCCAACATTTACAAACAACTTGCCGCCGACCGAGACGGTCGGGATGGGGGCTCAGGTCTGGCTGGCATTGGACCACTTTCATCTGCAGACATCCGTGATTTTGGAGCGGATGGAGCTACATGCAGCAGCCAGTTTGGGAATTCGGCATTTGGGTGTCTGAGGTGATACCTACTCCCGTCTTTATCATCATTTTAGGCTCCCGGAACCTGCAGTTCATCGAATTATTTCGGTAGACCCACTCGGGTAGGATTACCGAATCAACAAACACAAATTTTAGCCTCAAAAGCCATTGAATGTATTTAGTCATTAACAACATTAATGAAACATATATTTTTTTCATTAGAATTTGGATTTTTGAATAGAATTGAAAAGGCTTATGTATAAACGATCACCTAAAACGCACCTATTTTACTACCAATTAATTCGCAACGACCGCCAGAATTAGTAAACGACCACCAAATTGTGTTTGGATTAAATGATCACCAACCTGTTTTACATATTTTTTGTTGTTATTTCATTGTCATGTTCAACCTAACAGGAAGCATAAAGGGGCTTCGCTTCATTCACCCCCTTTACCCTTCACCTAAGCTACAGCAGTATTTTGCCCTGATATTTTCTGCAATTTTTGGTGATCATTTACCAATTTTGGGTAGGAAGCAATTATTTTGATGGTCATTTAAATTGTTCTCAATACGAATCTGGACACCCCACTTCCTTTGCATTCTTGAGGCTAGACTTTTGTAGACGAGACCGCACAATGCTGCGCAACGAGAAACTGAGCGGCCGAGGGTCGGTGGGCTAAGCCGACCAGCAAGCCGACGACGCCGTGGAAGCCCGCGTGGATGCGCTGCAGTGCGGGGGCATCGCCGCAGCCCCATAGTAGCGGGAGTTAGGGCGATTTAGAAATAATAATGCGTATCTAATAGTTTCTATGTAGTATCAGTCACAGTATTCTTAGTTAAGTTTTTATCTAGTAGTAGTCGTAGATTTAGTCATAAATTATATAGGCTAATGTATAAAAATAAAGGTTACTATATGAAATTAGAGTTCGTTGAAATGATTTTATAGATACAGTTGATACAGTTATTGCTAGCTATTTGCTGGCAGATATCTTATAAATTTTGTCGCTAGTGAAATATCATCATGATGCTGAGCTATAGTAACCGTAGCTAAGTGTATTAGAAATACAATTAGCTACGTCAATGCGCTTAAAATTTATTGCTGACCTATGAATTCAATGGATAATGAATTTATTCTGAAGACGAAACTGGTAGTATTTTAACATAACTGCATTATACATAACACCCAAAAAACCTTACTAAGAAAACCGTTGAAAAACCGGTTGTATATTACTGTTTGTTTTTATGACCACAACGGTAGGTACGGCTCCTTTTTATCTCGTATTCCAGTTCGATTCCAGATCAATCAGTCAGTTGTGTCCTTCACTTCAGGGGCTGTTGCTTGAAGTTCCTACGTTATACGTAGGGAAGGTAGGTATATCGTTAATAGGCCCCAGCCAGGCCCAAGTCAACTAGTACCTAATACTAAGGAATCGCCAAACTTACATTAGGAGAAAAAGTACTTATGTCCATAATAACGTTATCTTCCTCTATAGATTTTTCTAAAAGCACTGGAACTAGTTCAAATTTATTATCAAAGCTGATTCTTCTTGTATCCTTCGTATATAAGGTCCCCATCTTAAATAAATAAAAAATTTACGATTTCCAATTTCCATAAAACTATTCAAAACATTTGTCAAATGTCAAGTTATAGCTGACATCGAGACAGTATAAAAATTCTACATTACTGCGTAAGAAGGTGGTAATTTCCACCGGACCGGCCAAGCAAACGATAACGAAAGACATTCGGCGTTGGCGGAATGCTGCACACACAGACTGAGTGAGGCTAAGCGCGCACTACGATTTTTAATAGCGTGATATTTTTGTCGCAGAAATATAACGTATGCATTTATATGTCAGTGCGCGCATATACACCCTGATTATTAAGTGGTATTAAGGCCTCAGGGAAACGATTAGCAATTAACTGTACTTTCCATTTCGACAATTTATACCGGCCCTAGTCTTAAAATAAAAATAAAAATAATTGAGGAATCACGTTTGCAAAAAATTGCAATAGTAGCGCGTCGCCTAACCATTCCGTAGTTAAAATCGTGATATGATATTAGATTAGATAGGTACCTAGTTAAGGTGGTAAAGGCGTTTGGTAGGTACTTACTAACATTGCAGATATGTCACTGATACTGTCTCCGAGTCCTCATTCTTGTGATGGAATGAGGACTTGGAGACAGTACTGATTCTCAGGAACCAGAAATAGTAAGGCAGTCAGGACTTAAATTGTTAAAGAAGATGAGATGATGTTAAAGAAGTTCCGAGAGCTGGTGATACAATGAGGACTTGGATGAGTACATACTGGAACTCATGAACCAGGAGTATTAAGGCAGTCGTGTTTGTACTCAATTTATTAAGGATGATGAGCTGGTTTCGCATACTTGGTGTCATGAGCTGGTGATGGAATGAGGATTTGAATGAGTACTGGAAGGCTGATGAGCTGGTTTGGAAATTTTCGATTTTTTAAAAAAAATACTGTGCAACCATAGTAACGTCCACCTTAGGTAAATTGTCAGATTGGCCTTTGACAAATCCCTCATTCATTATAAAACTATATGATTATGTACTATATTATACACCAAAAACTCGTAATGTTATATTTTATAATAGTTCAACAGTATAAACTGGTGTAAGATGATATAAGAATAAGAAATCGATTTTTGCGTCTGCGAGGTCGAGCGACCGGCCGAACTCAGACTGACTGTGAGGGAAAAAGTGACGTCATCAAAAGCGCCGATGTCATATGACAAATTTACAAAGCGTTTCGGAAATGGCTGATAGTATGTTTTTGGTCATAACTTCGACAATACTATGACTATTAAAACGAAACAAAAACTGGTGTAATGTCCAAAAACCTGGCTTTAATACTAAGCGCATCTTTTTGCAAAATTCCGATACTTTAGCCTTATTCATTAAAGGTATAATTACAATTAAATTTTATCGTACTGCCAAGGTCCATCCAGCAGAAGAAGTGAAATAGTTTCCTAAATAATCTCGTTTTTCAATACAATTAACGCAGTTGTATGTCGCCCAGACGCTGGTTCCATGTTTGTTAGATTACACGTATACAAATTGGTCTTCGAATCTTATGGCATCATATTTCTGAAAGAAATTATGTAGGATACAACACGCTGTTACTATTTTGTCGCAAAATTAAATTATAGTGTCTAAAGGTCGATGCAGAACACGCCATTTATTTTTCAAAATCCCAAAAGGGCATTCAACCTTTCTCCTTGCTTCTATCAGTCTGTAATTAAACACTCTTTGTTTGACTGGTAAAATCCGTCTGGGATATGGTCGCATGACATGTTTTGAGAATGAAAATGCTTCGTCTCCAACCAAAACAAACGGCATTTCGAACTGAAGGTCTTCAAAGCATTTTAACAAACTGACAGTACTGTTCTGATCCTCATTTTTATATAATTATAATGGAGACATTCTCCTGGAAATCTTTCTCCTAACTCAGTAGAATAAACCATTTGCAAGACTTTGGCCTTTTCTTCAACCTTTCTGACGCACTTATATTCATCAGGTTAGTGATGAAATACAATTTATTGTATAGGTATAGTGATTTTTAAGCATCTGTCGCTTTTTGAGTTCTTCTGACAATGTATCTATTGATGCCAAAAAAGTATTGATTCTAAAATTTTGCGACCATTATTTTGTTCCATCTTCACCTGTGTTTGACTCGCCAGGGAGCAGCTTTCGAGTGCGTCGAAAATATTTCTCATATTCCTTTACAAATGACAGTTTTTCAGCTTTGTTTTTAAAATCATAGAAGTTCTCTCGTGTTTCTCCAATAAAATGTATAAAGCATAAAGCAATGGTAATGTCAATTTCTGAAACTGAAACTGCGTAAGCTGCTGCTTGAGAAACAAATAACCCACCCACCACAATATTATATATAAGATTAGCAAATCAATTGTACTACTCTTGGAGTAGCAAAAAGAACGAACAAGCCTCTTGGCTGCTTTCAGCTGCACATTCACCTACTAAATTGAGCGAGTGTGCTGAACTGAAACCGGAACATACTCGGCAATGAGAGAAATTTTCTTTATTTAAGACGCGGGGGCGGCGGCGGTGGGCCGCGGTGGCGCGGGGGTGATTAGGCGTGAATGCTATCATAAAAAAATAACACTGTGAAGACTGAGTTCAAGTGCATTATATTTATTGAGTCAAATTTGGCTAGAGTAGGTTATTGTGGCTAAATTTCAATTGTGTTATAGGTTAGGTTGGAACTTAAAAGAAGCAAAACCGAAGCGTAGCGTATGCAAATTAAAAAAAGCATTTAATGATATTAATAGATTTTTTTAGATAGAGACACTATGAACACACCCTAATTTCTGATGTAGCAGTTGTCTATGGTACTCGGGAGTCGGGACCCCAATTAGGGACACGGTATCGAAACAAAAGTATCGATATTGTACTCATAAGAAGTATCGAAAGAAAAGTATCGATACGGTATCGGTATCTGTATCAAAAGTATCGATACTTCAAGGTATCGAGTACTTTTTACGTAGAATAAAATAGACAGTTGAATGGTCTGTAAACTGACATTTTTTTACGTAAGTCTTCATACTTTATATGTTTTGAAATAAAACAAGACAAGAAATAAATCAATCATGCAATTTTAATTAAAAAAATTACATAAAAAAATATAATTTCGCTTTTTCATGGGCATAATTTTCAATTAACAGCAAAGGACTTATCACCTATCAAGTCATTTACATTAAAATAATTATTTAACTGCAAAAATTTGTTCAACAAATCTAGTACTAAAAATAAAACACGCAGTAAATTGCAAATTTTGGCGTCATTTAATGTCTAGCTAAATGATGGCAACGTTTGCAGACTACTGCGTGTTTTCTATAAAATATTTTATTTGTCAATCAAAACACGCACACTTATCGACTGGATTGAAAAAGTTATTGTTTTTAGGTGATTGCACATAAGAGAATTGGGAACTATACGTTGTATTTATAGTTCCCATTCATCTTCTGTACAATCGCCTAAAAATAATAACTTATTTAAACGTTTCGATGCCAGCCTATTACGAATCTTGGTCATCGTAGCGCCCGCTTTCGAAAATAACCTCTCAGATGGCACTGAAGTTGCCGGTATGGTGAGCAATTCCTGAGCTATTTTATATAAGCACGGAAATGTGTTACGCATATCCTCCCATTGAGCGAGAGGATCTGTGGAAAGTGGTGCCACAGGATTAGATAAATACAGTGAGACCTCGTCTGGTTTTAAAAACAAACCTTCCCTTTCGCTGCCCTTTTTTTGTTTATTGTGGGCCAACGTTTTATGGTGGCTCCAAAAATCGTAAGCCACTGTTGTACCAGCGGAACTGTCACTGTCAGTTTCACTACTGTGCGTCTCCTGCATGTTAGTGCACAAACGGCGAATATGTGCAATAGCGTTTGAGCATGCTCTTGGGTCTTGGAAATGCAGACTTTTGAATTTTGGATCCAATAAACAAGAGGCAGCTAAAAAATAGTTGTCTTCAATGGGTCCGAATCTGGTCCCTATTTTAGATAAGAGTGTGGATTGAACAGATTTTGCAAGAGGCGAAGCTGACACATCTATATTTTGAATTTGAGTTTTAAGGCAATTTACGATTGGTATAACCTTGCTAATGGTTACATACTGCTCACCTGATATTTCCTTCGTGACGTGTTCTAAGGGCTTAAGAATAGTTAGCATCGTTTTTATCTCTTGTAGTTCAATTGCAGTTGGTGTTGGTGGGGCAGTAGTATTCATCATCAATATTTGATGTACCAATGGAGCCAGGGTAACGTATCTTTCAAGCATGTAGTAAACTGAATTCCATCTCGTTTTTACGTCTAGAATCAATTTTAGAGGGGTTTGATTTTGTCTCTTTCTTAATTCGTCACTTCGGATAACACTTGTTTTGAAAAATTTTACGATTTCCCTTACTTTGCAGCACAAATCGTTGAAAGCATGTACCGACATAGCTGATTCGGCAATCAAATTAATTGTGTGAGCAAAGCAAGGTAAATGTTTCGACCTGTTCAAAAATTTTGTAATGCCTGCTACCATGTTAGCCCCGTTATCTGTTACCACAGCAGTAATTTTAGGCAAAGCTATATGCAAATCAGTACATATTTCAGTCAATTTTGTGTTAATATAATCAGCTGTATGTCTTTCATGAAGTGCAATTGTTGCGATGCAACGCGAAACTACTTTTGAATTTTGTATATAATGAGCAGTGACCCCTAAATAACTTGTTGTGGTCATCATTTCTGTCCATATATCGCAAGTTAATGCAACATGACTTACATTCTCAAAAGTAGATTGTAGTTTATTTAACATAACTTGGTAAAAACTATCCAAATGTGATTTCAATGTGTCAACATTTGGGAGTTTGAATGAAGGGCACGCCTGATGCATTAATCGCTTAAAACCTCGACCTTTTACGATATCAAATGGTCTTTTGTCGACACATATAAAGTAAAGTAGACATTTAACCAGAAGACAGTACATTGTTCCTCCTACAGAATAATCTTGCTTTCGCTGTAAGGCGTCAGTAATGGACAGTTGTTTTTTCATTGGCGGAATGTAGTCCTCTTCTTTGTCACCCTTTGCTTTAGATGATGTCGATGGTCCGGATGTAACTGCGACATCCGTCACCGATATATTCGGGGATGTGGATAGGCTTAGCTCCTTGCTTGCTGAGGATGGTTCACTCAAGCTGAAAAAAAAGCAATATTGATTAGTGTTTAAACGTTTCGTTTTACGCCTTTCGGATGCATCTACCTACACAAAATATAATTTTTCTCCCACCCGCTTATTCCCCAGACTGAGTGACAGATTACCGATTGCCTTGTGTTGCGAGCTGCCGTGAAATAAATATGGTGTGATTTTGTGCCTGAACTAATCCAAACGAATCCCAGTGCTGTGCCCCTAAACCCAAGTGATAATCCCGTAAAGACCATTGGACCTCAAGATATTTGCCGAGAAGAAGGTAACAGACGTGACCCATATAAAATATTTCCCTAACAATTAGATATATGAAGGGTACAGGGAAAGAAGGATCATAGTCAATATTTTTCCAAAACAGAGTTGACAATGCCATCTAGTAGTAAATTAAGAAAGCTATCGAATGGTGAGATCAAAAAATGATAAAAGAAATCACTGTCAACGTGAAGCTCAAAAAGTTTACTATGGCTGTAAAATCAGTCATCAGATCAGTCACCTCTCTTGTTTAAATCAGTTTTTGATATTTATTTGTATAGTTATTTGAAAATAAAACACTACACCATCATCATGTAAATAAACGAAGCATTAACTATCAGGGAATTCGAGAGGTGATTAGTATCGGCGATATTTTTTTAGAAGTAGGTATCGATATCACATCGACAAGAAAAGTATCGACATTATGTAAGTAAATCTCTAGTTGCCGATAATCGGAAACGAAAGACCGTTGTTATTCCTTTCTATATTTGTACCTAATGTTCATAAAATAGCCAAGCAAGATAATGATTTCACGATACATGTTTAGTTTGCAGGTAGATAGGGATTTTGTTTTATAGTAGCGTCGGTTTCTTACCTTGAACTTTCATGAGCTGAATGTTTCTTCTTCATATATTTATTCAAATTTGTTGTATTACCGCATGTTTTTAAAATTTTAAAACATAATTTACACTTTGCTTCCGTAGCATTTATTTTTTGGAAATTCTTCCAAACATGACTTTTCGGCGGCGCCATGTTGATCAAATTACGATATAATTTTATACGATACGAAATGAGCGTACCTAGTTAGCAAGTATATTTACTAAATCCTTCAGAACAATAACTAGAGCACTGAGACTAAATCCAACGTCCAGAGTTTAGGCCTGATTCAAAACAAAACGAACGAATAATAACAGATTAAATGGAAAATAGCGTCTCTGCGTCTGCGCTGTCTGCTGGCTGGCACACACACACAACAACAAAGTCAGTCAACACAACCACACAACACAACAATCGACTGACTGAACGACGCGACGAGCGAGCGAGTTTTTTTTCCAATTTTACGGCTCTGGATACTGGTCCTTTAGCCGAAGAGCGAGAGAGAGTAACTGAGTGAAGGCGAGACGACGCGCAGCAGGTAGTGGGGCGCGGTTCGATTGGATTTTAGTTCCGTCATGTTGTCAGTCATAGACTGGAATCGATACTCACTTTAAAGTACTCATATCGGTAAAGAATCGAAAAAAAAGGATCGATGCCAAAAGTACCCGGTATCGAAAGGCAAGAATCGATTCCACCTAGGAATCGATTCTTTTTTCGTGTCCCTAACCCCAATTCCGGGGCCGGGCATTCCGGGGTCGAGTACTATTTTGTACGGCCACGGAATGCTCGGCCCAGGAATGCCCGACCCCAGAATCGTGGGCTTTCGGATGCCAATTCCGGGGCCGGACATTCCTGGGCCGGACAATACTGGGCCGGGCATTGCGACTCGAATCTGACATTTGTTTCTGTCAGCTCGGTTTGTCAGTGTTTATTTTAAGTTTTGTTGGTGTAATCTCAAATTAATCTGTTTTTACGAAAGAGTCACTATTACTTAGCAGAAATCATGTCGCTTTACGACGACTTAGATAGTATAAAAGCCCGTAATACTGAGAAGGTTGCTGGCTGGTCTTCGGGTATAAAGTTGTTGCAGTCACAGCTTCAGTTGAAGAAGGCAGCGGTTACACAGCCTAAGAGAGAAGCATTCCGGAGATCTAATCAGGTATAGATTGGGTCAGAGTGTCGATAAGTGGGTGGAACCAATCTACACTCCAATTATAGATTGTTTAATTTCTTCTATGTTTGGATTTGACTCCAGCCTACAACATCATAGGAAATGTTCTTAAAAATCACTTGTTTTGCTGTCCCATTGAACCAATATTCTCCGTGTAGTATATATTTGTGGGATTGGGTCTGATGAATTTAGTTTGTCTCCATACAAGGCTTCTAAACAGAGATTGGATAATTGGATGCATATTTACCCAAGGTCGAGGTGTTGGCTATAGCTTGTCAAATTCGTACATAGCACTCCCATGGTCTGAGGGCGATGGGGGACGAAAGATGCAGGGGCTGTGAGGGCGTGAAAGAAGAACGCAAGCGGCGGGACGCGTAGTGGGAACCACCCCCGAATTGTAATAGAAATAATCCTGCGATTCAGGGATCAACTAATTTATTATTCTGATTATGAAATGAAATGTGTTGTGCCTTTATTTCCAACATTTATTGATTTGATCATTGGATCACTGTAGGTAGGATCTGTGCTGTAAAATAATATAAGTACACTTTTTATTTTCTTGTTAATAACTTGTGTTATGTAATTATTTTGTATTTGAACCTTAACTGTCTCACTGGCGCAGCTAAGCACTCACCCCATATAAACAATGACAGATTACATAAAACTCCTTGCTCTGTCCCTGAATCCACATGCCATGGCCACTGCAGTGATCAGTTTCTTGGTCTGAACTGGATTCTGGAGTTGCTGCTTCTAGCATGGCATGAATCCAATCTTCTTCTCATTTCATTTTGAGCCAAAAACTAAAGCCAAAAGATAAAAATAACTATCATTTAACCAAAAATAACTTATTATATGTTTGATTGTCAAAACACACACCATTAAACAAAAAACGAACATATTAAATAATATGAAAATACATAAATACATTACGTATATAAAAATATATCAGAAATGTGGGGTTGGTTTTTAAACCGATATAGCTTTTTTTGAATAAAAGATATGCTTAATGGATAGCTGGCACTCGCTTTTCATACCAAAGTGCTTTTCTTTTTGCGCGGAAATACATAGTTTTTCTGGAAATCCACATTGAAGATTGGTGAACGAAACGCATTTTACTACGAAAATCGGCGAAACGAAACGCAAAAGTACCATTCACAGACAAAAATAGTACAATTCACAGACAAAATTATGACGTTTTGTCTGTGGTATTGACATTAATGTTCGTCTGTGGTCGAAAAATGATGCATCTTCATTCCGTTTCTCTCGTAGCTACGCGAATGTACTTTTCCGTGTTATTTGACGAACTGTTGAACGCAATTAGATATGTCTATAAAATTGAATAGAGGAGCGAGGCGACCCCATTTAGTTTCACTAAACCGAAATGTTTGTTTTAGGTCACTTTCTGTGTAAATACTAAAGATAGGTTGTGTTAGGTCACAACGTTATGAACGACCCGGAACCGAGTGAAGCGGAGCGGAGCGAGGCGACCCATCTAGTTTCACTAAACCGAAATGTTTGTTTTAGGTCACTTGTCAATTGTCAATTGTAAGACGGGCTGGTTTCCGCAACTCGACGACGAAAGCGCCTATTTTGCGTGTGGGTGGGAATGCGACATCATTCGAGCCAACCCAACTCCTCCAGGAACGCCAGTAGGCCCTTTACGTTACCGACTATCCCTGGAAGGTCCCTCGATTGACCGAGGTGTTTAGCCCTGTAGTCCGCTACTCCTGTGCACTCCATGAGGACGTGAGCAGCCATTTCTTCTGCCTCCAAGCAGGCTCTGCAAAGGGGGCTGTCGGTAACACCTAGGACATATAGATGTTTATTAAAGAAACCATGGCCAGTAAGTGCTGCAGTTACCAGTCGCATGCGCGGCCTACTAAGTCGAAGCAAGGTCTTAGCCAGCCTAGCGCTAGGGGACGGCAAGGCCAGCTTAGCCTGCCTGCACTCCTCATGGTTTGTCCAAAGAGTGGCATGATCATTCCTGGTCGACTCTCTCAGAAATGAGCGTACCATCTTGAAGGGAAGAGGGATGATAGGTTCGGGACCATACGCTGTCAAGCTAGATCCTTTACGCGCCAACTCATCCGCTGCATCGTTACCTCTTGATCCGCTGTGTCCTTTTATCCATTGAAGGATTACGCGGTTGTGGTGACATACCTCCATTAGTCGTTTGTGACACTCGTAGATTAGCCCTGAGTTAATAGTGTTGCTATTTAGGGCTTGTAGGACGGCCATGCTATCCGAGAGGATTCGAATGGAGGAATCTCTTACCTTTCTCGATGCTATGGCATTAGCTTTCAGCTTGAAAGACAGTATTATGGGCACCCAGTGGAATGGCTATCTTGATGTTTAGGTCCTCCGAGAAGGTGCCTGAACCAGTGCCTGCTTCAGTTTTTGAACCATCGGTAAAAATTCTGAGCTCTTTAACGTCGAGCCCCTCAACCCGATGGTCTTCATGTAACTGTATATTGTATTTTTTGTCAAAAACAAATTGTTTAGGGATTCTGTCACTGCAAGCCATAGAGATGGGAAATTTTTTGTAAACTTCCCCTAGGATGGCGGTGTGTGAGGTCCTGTTTTTCCTCCAAAGTCCTAAGGTGTTGAGTCTCACCGCAGATGACGCGGCCTCCTGCTTAATATACAGCTGGAGTGGCGGAAGACACAGCATGGCCTCCATTGCTGCTGTTGGAGTAGTTCTCATACTACCTGTGATAGCCATGCAGGCCAGCCTTTGGAAGCTTTGGAGTTTGCTTACCATTGTGGTTAGTTTGGTCCTGGTCCACCACACCACAGCTCCGTAGCAGACAAGAGGACGGATCACCGTTACGTACAGCCAAAGAATGATGTTGGGAGAAAGTCCCCACTTTTTCCCCACCATTCTCCGACACTGCCAGAAAGCAATACTCGCCTTCTTTAGTTTGTTGTCGATGTGGCTACTCCAGTTGAGCTTGCTGTCCAAGGTTATGCCCAGGTACTTCACCTCAGTTGCTAGCTGGAGTTCCGTTCCAAAGAGCTTAGGTAGGGTATACCTACCAAGAGCCCTATTGTTAGTGAACATGACCATTACCGTTTTTGTTGGGTTAACCGCCAGGTCATATTCTAAACACCAGCGCTCCACGATGCGAAGAGCTGTTTGTTTAAGGTTGCATACTGTGCTCGCAAATTTACCTGTGATGAGGATTACCAAATCGTCGGCGTATCCTACGGTGTAGTATCCATTAGCGTTAAGCTTGGTAATCAGGTCGTTAATGACCAGATTCCACAGAAGCGGGGAGAGCACTCCTCCCTGCGGGCATCCCCGCACTACCTCCGCCGATAGGGACTCTCCAGCTAGACGCACGATACGTTTGTTAAGCATGTTTGTGACCCAGTTGTTTACAGCTGTTGACACCCCATGCCTTGTTAGAGATGCACTTATACTGCTATACTGCGTCTTGTCAAAGGCACCTTCTATATCAATAAAAGTTCCAAGACAGATGCATTTGTTTTGAATCGCCTCTTCAATTGTGGATACAACTGCATGGAGAGCCGATTCAGTAGACTTACCCAAACTATATGCATGCTGATTCTTGTGTAAGGGTATATGTTTTAACGCTCCATCTCTCAGGTGTCTCTCGCACAAACGTTCGAGAGTTTTAAGCAAGAACGAGGTGAGACTAATCGGCCTGAAAGATTTAGCGTTAGTGTAGTCGCTCCTTCCTGGCTTCGGTATGAAAATTACGTTTACTACTCTCCACCTTTTGGGAACGTATCCGAATCTAAGACATGCTTTCATGATTCGGACCATTATATTGATGACGGGTTCCCCACCCCACTGTAGAAGTGCTGGGAAGATTCCATCTGGTCCTGCTGATTTAAAAGGTTTAAAGCTATTAATGGCCCATCTCACCTTGTCAGCAGTGATAATATTATTAGTTATGTCTAAGTGGTCGACAGCTTCATGGTGAACCTCTTCCGGCCACACAATCTCTTGAATAGTTCTACTTCCGGGAAAGTGAGTTTCCAACAAGAGACTGTGTGTTTCTGTGGTGGAAGAGGTATATGTTCCATCGGGTTTTTTAAGCGACCCTAGCCTGGAGTTGCCTTGTTGAGCTAGTATTTGCCTTACCCGATTTGCTTGATCAACGGTTTCAATGTCGCTGCAGAATTTCCTCCATGAGTTGCTGCTTTTGAACCGTAGTCGTTTCTTGTACTTGGATTTGGCATCTTTATAGTTGTCCCAATCCTCATCAGCACTGGTGTTCATCGCCCTGTTTAGCAGTCTTCTGATCTTAGCACGCATCCTATCTAGATCAGGACCCCACCAAGGCTGCCCCTTGATGTTGGTAGGCGCTGGTGTGCTAAGCGGGCAAGTTGAATGGTAGCAGTCTATTGAAGTATTTGTAAAATCTGTTACCTGTTGTTCGATTTGTTCGGGTCCCTCCGGATCTGGTAGAGTCTCAGCCCAAGCAAGTCTTTCACCTAGGATAGCTCTGTACCTGGTTCTGTCAGTCTTGCGTGGGTTTCTCTTAGGGACAGTTGGGGAGAACGCTGCGTTGATCTCGAAGCGTATCCATCGATGATCAGAGCATGACGCCTCGTTGGACACATGCCAGCCCCCAACGTCGTCGGATATGTCCGCCGTTGCCAGGGTAATTTAGGTCACTTTCTGTGTAAATACTAAAGATAGGTTGGTTAGGTCACAACGTTATGAACGACCCGGAGCCGAGTGAAGCGGAGCGGAGCGAGGCGACCCCATCTAGTTTCACTAAACCGAAATGTTTGTTTTAGGTCACTTCCTGTGTAAATACTAAGGATAGGTCTATAAAATTGAATAGATTGGTGTCATAAATATGGTGTTTTTCTTCATTTTCCTATCAAATCAGATGAATCTAACCTCAAAATCTAACCTTAAAATCAAATCAAATCAAATCAAAAATCATTTATTTCCATAGGATGTTGTTACATCACTTAGATCCGTCATTACATTTTTTTGGGTGAGTTCACTAACACAATGGCGGAATCTGTGGAGAAGAGCTCACCGAAGAAACTCCACAGTCGTCGCATCTTTTGCGTTTCCTTTTTTAAATAAAATATTGTCAAATTACAAAATGAATGCTAATTATATATCGAAACAGCCTGTTACTCAAACAATCTATTCCCATGGACATCTGTCCTCTAAGTAATCAGATATCCTATAGTAACCTTTTTTATACAATTTCTGTTTTATTATTATTTTAAACTTGTCTAAAGGTAAGTTTTTAATACCTATCAGTAGGGACCTTATTGTAATAGCGTATACAATTGCCTTTAAAAGAATTACTAATTTTATGTAGTCGGCTTACATAAGCAACCAACTTGTCTTTATTTCTAGTATTAAAATTGTGTATATCACTGTACTTCTGAAAATTAGTTATATTTCTTTTTACATACACAAGATTGTCATAGATATATTGAGACACAAATGTCAGAATATTGATTTCTTTAAACTTTTCCCTCAGTGACACTCTAGGCCCTAATCTATAAATTGCACGAACAGCCCGTTTCTGCAGAATAAATATACTATTAGCATTCGCAGCGTGACCCCACAATAAAATACCATAGGTCATTAGACTATGAAAGTAACTAAAGTAGACTAGTCTAGCGGTGTCTACGTCGGTAAGAGCTCTAATTTTTTTAACTGCGAACGCTGCCGAACTCAGACTGTTCGACATTTTATTTATATGAGGATCCCATTGTAAAAAAATCATATCTCAAAAAGTATACATTTCCGCACTTTCTCCCCCCCCATCTCCCCCCCATCCCCTCCTTAGCTATATCGATTCAAAAATTTACCCGAATATTTCATGTACTTATTGAAACAAATTATTCAAGATATTGCAATTAGCAGTGGTCGGAATTCCTTAGAGCGCAATGAAAGCAAAAGTATGAGCATGACTTTTTAGTGGTAACTTTATTAAATATCGGAACTTTACTGTTTTCACAAATATGAACTTTTAATAATAGTCTAAATCATAGTTTGTTCGCTCTCTACATTCACTAACGGTATATTATTTTTAATGGTAATGCCTCGTTGGACCCCTCCGTTGCAACCTTCTTACACTGCAACTAAAATATTCAAAAATTCGACACTGATTGGAAAGATATTAGTAGAGACTTCAGATGAAGAAAAAGTTTTGCTAGAGCAATTTTTAGGAATATTGCTGGCTATCTATTCTTCCTTCGTCAATATAAAGGTCTTTAGTTTAGAAAACACATACCTTTCCTTAATTTTTCATTGAACCTTCCCACAATTACCTAATTCAAATCTAATCCATTTCGCAGTGAAGTGAAATATGTAAATGCATTTGTTTTTAAATTAAAATCAAGTATTTTTTATCATAAATTTACATGCCAAATTGAATGATAAAGTTTTTAAAATTTTATGACAATTTTGATATGACATATTTTCGTTCTAAAGCCAATAAAATACAATACTTACAACAGTGTTTTATTTTTATGTAATATCATCGAAACAGTATTAAAAATATGTAACAAAAAATAGTAAAGTTCTAATATTTAATTAAGTTCTGAAAATTTACTATTGCTAAAAAGTCATGTCCATACTTATGCTTTCATTGCGCTCCAATGTATTCTGACCACTGGTGATTAGTGAAATTTTGTTAATTTCCTTTCTAGCATTTCTAGCATGTCCAATTAACTATGCATTCTCAGATTTCCTGGCATCCATTCATTTATATAAAAAAAAAGTAAGAAGCGGCTGCCATCTGAATAACTGATATCTGTTTAGAAGTTATAATAGAACAATGATTGTATATATTTACCACTTCTTTAATATTTAAACTAACACTCTTTATGTCATTCTGTACTGATTGGCTGAAATACTTCTAAGAGGGTACCCTGTCATTAGCTCTGGGTGCTCCCTCAGTGTGGCAGGATATACGCACACACACACACACACCCACACAGGTACACATTCTCACCCAAGTCTAGTCGGTAAGCAATTGTTTTGAGTAGAGATTAAATTATATTATGTTTCAGGTTCTTACACCAGTTATAGACTTGAAAAGCAAAACCAAAGATGAAGATGAATCTATCTACGAAAGTCCAACCATACAACCCAAAACTCTGACAGCATCTCTAAATGTTAGAGATTTTGACTGGAATGTTGCAAACGAGTATGATCCTATGTGGCCTAATGATTACGAGAAGGTTGCAAAGGGTTAGTTGTTAGTTTGATATTTGAAACATTACAATTTTATGGAAAAATTATCTTATGGGCCTTAAATTTCTGTAATCATTGTATTACAGAAATGCAGGCAAAGAGAATAAACTCGGATGGAGACCGAAGTGATAGACCAGACAAAAAACGAAAGTCTAGATTCGGTGATGATGATGAGATGATGCCTGAGAAAACACTTGTTGCAATGGTAATATTTATACTACTTGTAGAACTATAATAAATAACTAATTACATTACCTTACCACCTTTATCTATTACTTAATAAGTATCTATTACTTATAACTAATTTAATTAATTTCATACCCTTTTATTTAAACTTCGCAGAGGCCAGTAAAATTGTAATTGAAGTTGTCAGTTGTCTCTCATGATCTTAAACCCCGGGGAAATGTTGTCTCCTACTAACTGCGTATTAACTGAATTAATGCAAAGTAGTCTTCACCCTAACTTACACTAAAGCCCATCTTCTCTATCTGAGTGCAGCAGCCTGAAGAAGAAAAGGCGGAAGAGATCGGCAAGCGCGCGGCTGGTGCCGCCATCGCGCCGCCACCCTCACTCACCGAGCCGTCCTCGCCCCCCGCCGGCCTTCCCGCGCCGCCCTCGGGGCCCGCGTCCGGGCTGTCGCTGGGAGGCTACGGGGCCAGCTCGGTCGCGGCTAAGATCATGGCCAAGTATGGCTTCAAGGTCGGTTGCAACGACTTAAATAACTTACCCATCGTACGGAACCGACGACGACCCGAATGGCCGAGTCGACAGTGACCCTGCCTACGTCCTGGGTACAACGGATGTTTGTACCCTAGTTATGGTTGTTTATCTAAGTATAATATTTATCTATATAAGTATGTGTATCGATGTCTAGTACCCAAGATACAGGGAATCCTAGTTTGGGGCTTTGTGTGTAAATAGTGTCCAAGGTATTATTATTATAGTTCCGAAACCTCGGTTCTATAGACTCTACGGCCATAGTGGGTACATATTGTAACACCGTATTAGAAAATACCTAAGTCCTTAAGGCCTATGTAGGGAATCCCGAAAATTAAAACGCCGAATGTCTGTTTACCCGAAAGTATGAAAGCGTTTGGGAATGCAACCTGGCTTGGGGCAGATGAACCGCCTATCACCACCAAAGGCTCGTGATGACATTGTAATATCAAAGAATGATCCTGTCCCGATTCCAGGAAGGTCAAGGTCTCGGCAAGAAGGAGCAAGGCATGTCGGTGGCCTTGCAGGTGGAGAAGACTTCGAAGCGCGGCGGCCGCATCATCCACGAGCGCGACGCCAGCGTCGGCTTCGTCATGCCGGCGCCGCCTGGATCTGGTAAGTCGCGCAGGCTCCTCCTCCTCAGTCGATCCCTTATTGTTGAGGCTGCGGTGCTTGGTACCGTAATCAGTAAACAAGTCAAAATAAAATTCGGTCAAGTGCGGATCGGATTCGCACCCGAAGGATTCCGTACCATCGGCGTACAAGACGATCCGAACTAGTTTTCGAACATAGCACCACCCCTACCCGACAGATAGCGGATCCGACGCCAAACCAATTGCGCCACCGAAATGATTTATAGATGACGCGAAATTATCGATTATATTTGAATGACGATGATTTGGTGATTCTCAGCGGCAGGGAAACACGTCTCTTGTATGGGGACCTCCTTTGATTTATATAATCTCGTTTAGTTGATTATTTGTTATTGTTGATAGAAATACACATTCTATGGAAATTTAAACTCTGCCTATTATGGTTCGTTAGATAGAGCCAGATGAATGTAAGACAGACAGACAGACGGACGGACAGCGGAGGCTTGTAGTAATAGGGTCCCGTTTAAAACCTCTAAATCGTGCCGTGGCGTCGGCCTGAACTGGTAATTAGGTCCACTGTCCACGGAGGCAAAGCTTCATAGACGCGTATTTGTCATTATACGCCGCCGTGATTGGAGCTGCTCAGAGCCAATGGAACGAGTTACGATCGCGTCCATCGAGTATTCACAGTGAGAGATTGTTAATTGTGTCGCTACAGACTTAAACATAAAAACAATCGCATGTCACGATGAATCAACGTCAATCGAGTCGTAATAATCGAATGCGACTCTCGCTCGCTGTTACTCGATTGAAACTTCTCACAGTGAATACTCGATTGACGCGTTCGTTAAGTCATTCGATTGGCTCTGAGCAACTCCCACTAAGCACACAGGAGAAGATTCGCGCATCTCTATCGAATTGTCACATGTTGACGTATTGAAACTCATAAAATGAGCGTAAACGCGTTAAATTTATATTTTTAATTTTTATTTTAATTTCACATTGTTGCCGCTAGGGGCGCTTCATCAATGCCACACAAAACTGAGTTCGCGTAAACGCATGGGATCATACTCTGTAAAATATAGCATGATAGCTGTCAGGATGACATGACTAGAACTGAAAAAAGGTCGATATAATTATCGATATATAGACTATATGTAACTGAATGTTTCTATTCAATCAAAGAAAAGGTACTTGTGACACGTTTCTATTCTTTTAATAAAAGTTCACAGCCCAAATCATCATCAAAGTCAAAATCTGATTTGGAGTCACTGGAGCAATCTTGCAGAGTAATAACTAGTTCCTGGGTATGTAGTCAAATTTTACATCGCGCTTCCAATCTTCTTGCATATTTTTTCTAGTTCTTTCCACGACTTTTTTCCAATCTGCCGGTGTGACATGTGCACATGCATTGTTCAATAAAGTCATCGTTTTATTTGCCGTGAAAGGCGGTGTTGTGTTATGTGATTATGTCTGGCTGCGTGCGTGACCTAGACAAAAAGAAAATTATTCAAAATAATATATAACATACCACATGGATTTCCGGAAGAAATCTCTTATTAGAGATAAGCTCGCATTTGTACATTTTTTTCTGTCACAAATTATCTGTATATTATGTTATGTGAGTACCAAAAATAAATTACAAAGATTTTAAATTTTAATCGAAATCGATAACTTGTCTTGTTGTAAGAAGACACACATCACTTTTCGCGTATAAAGTATGATATTTGCCTCCTTTAACATTTCACCGTCGCAAAATACGGTACTTGATAGGCGTGATTTTGAGGACAGCTGTCACACAGCTGCCATGCTATATTTTTCAGAGTATAGTTTGGATTATTTACAAAAGCTTACAAACATAACTTTGCGCGGCTACGTCTCCGTTGCTTCTTATTTTGTTCCTTCTCACCACTGAAAATACAATGACTGCCAGTTCACTAATGCCGATTTAATAATTTCAGATTCGCCTGGCAATTCCAATTCGCCACAAACGGCGAAACCAGAACCTTCAATTACAGAAATAATGAAGTCACCGAGCAAAGTAGTATTACTCAGAGTAAGTTATATTCGTGTTTCTGGGTAAATATTTCAACTTCGTATAGTTCTGTGCCGGGCACTCGCATGGAATTTGGCAAAATATAACAGATATTGTGACCAATAACAGATTTATAGGCGCAGGCGCAGGCCCAGCACAAACATTTCAAATAAGAAAACAAGTTAAAGGTCTCGTGTTCGAATCACGACACCGAGGTTAAAATAACCATGAAATTTACTTGGATTTGGATAGTAATCAGTTTGATGGGAATATGTCCCGTAGTGGATTCAGGCTGAAGAAGAATAAGAAGGTGTAATCGCAACGTCCTCGTTGTGACAGTTTGTAGTGCAAAAGTTGATTGTATTTTTGACTAGATTCTGAAAAAAAGTTGAAATACACATAATGCCAACATTAGAAAAGTTTAAAAAACGTATCTATTGGTGTCAATTCAAAAAAATATATATGATGTAACTCAATTATCATCGACTCCGTGGCCAATCGTACAAATAAAGAAAAAATACTTTCCAACCTAGGGAAGTAAAGCAATTATCCACCCGGCTATTAAACTTTCCGAAAGAGAGAGATGAAATACTAGATAGAAATCGGAGAAAATCGAGGGTGTAATGGGTCACTTTCACCCGGTCTTCGGTTACACCATACAAATAATGTTTTGTTGACGCGGCGCTTTACCCAGGCCACACATTTTATAATAAAGTTTAAAGCTACTTTTTATTTTGACTGTGAGGAAAAACACTTGACATTTTTAGCAGATGTCCAGTTCATGAAATTAATGAATGAATGAATACTTTATTGCACAAAACAAACATACAGAGATATACAAAGAAAGATATATGTACAAGAGGCGCGCTTATCTCTATAAAAGAGATTTCTACCAGCAAACCCAGATAGGAAAGGAAAGTGGATTGTGAGAGTAATGAGAACAACAATGGTTGTATGCCTTATGATGTATCCCCTTTTGCCTGTTCTTTTATCTCATCGGGAGTTAAATCTATGTCCATCTCGCTGGAATCACTTTCAGAAACAATTTGTAACGAAAAAAGGACACGGTATTTATATTTAATCTCGTGTTCCCGCTTTTTCTATTGCAAACTGTCATTGTTTTTTATCACTAGATCCTGAATAAAAGTTAAAATACGTATACTGCCAACATAGGAAAATTTTAAAAACGTATCTATTGGTTTCAATTTAATTATTTAATAACATGACGTAACTCCAATTATCATCGACTCGTGGCCTATCGCAAAAATAAAAAAAATACTTTTCACAAGGGATGGAATAGTTATTTGTGTGTCAAGGGAGCAAAATGATGTACTTATGCGAGGGCGGTACATTGAATCCAGAGTGAAGCGAAGGATTCTACGATAGAATCCTGAACGCCCATGACGTAAATAATTTTGCTCCTGAGTGACAAATACAACTTTTCAGACCGAGTATGAGGAAAATTTAAACAAAATGCTCTAAAAATAATGAAATAACTATACTTTGAATTATACTTTCACCACTTTTACAGTGATCGAACAACGAAAAGAATTTTATTTTTATAATGGCGTATTGTGAAGGATTAGGGAAAGGTCTCCACAGATAAAATATTCCTGTGCTACTTTTACCAATGTGTAAAAATAATCGAATCAAATATTACAATGGCATCGAATATCAATATTCATTATATCACAATAAAAGTCATCGATAGTTTTGATTTCAGTAAAACATTTAGGCTAGGTTCACATGACAAGCGCTCAACGCGCGTTTTGATAACGCGCGTTTACAACTACATACATTATTATTCAGGCCGTACACATGCTAACGCGCGTTTTACGAAAGCGCGCGTTGAACGTTGCGCTAGCGCCGACTGTTGTCAGCGCGCGTCAACGCGCGCTTTGAGATCATTGGTTTTCTATGTTTCCGTTCAGTTGAGCGCGCGCTTTCGACGCTGATTGACGTACTTTAGGGTTCATCAGTACGTCCGGAAGCTGTCGACGTCCCCTGCCCCAAGAAGAACGGTCAAGACAATCGCCTCTTTCCTGAAGAATCGCCGCTTCCGAGTGATGGTGGAAGACGCCGTCTCCGAGGAACATCCCGTCGCAGCCGGCGTCCCCCAGGGCTCTTGCCTGTCTCCCGCCTGCTACGCCCGATACACGGACGACATCCCCGTCGGGCCGGGTGCCCAGCTGGCACTCTTTGCAGACGACGCAGCCTACTATGCGTCGTCGTTCCAGGCTCCGCACGCTGCCATCAAACTGCAGCGCACCCTGGACATCTTGCCCGACTGGCTCGCCAAGTGGCGACTGTCCGTCAATGTTGGGAAAACGCAGGCGCTCATCACAGGCCATAGTCTCCTTCCACCATCGCTCCAGCTCCAGGGACAGCACATCGAGTGGTCTTCGCAGGTGAAGTACCTGGGAGTGACCATTGATCGCCGGCTCACCATGAAGCAACACGTCGACAACGTCGTCAGCCAGGTCAAGGTGGCACGCGCCAAGCTGCGTCCACTTTTCGACTCCAGCCTCCCTCTGAAGGCGAAGCTCGGGATCTACAAGACCTATGTGAGATCCCGCCTCAACTACGCGGCTCCGGCATGGTACGCCCTGTGCTCGGAGACGAACAAACGGAGACTCCGAGTCCAAGAGAACCTCTCTCTGCGTACCATCGTCGGCGCCCCCCGCTACGTGAGGAACGCGACAATCCAGAGGGACCTAAGATGGGAAACCGTGGACCAGTTTGTCCAGAGGCTGGCGAAGGGCACGTTCGCGCGTGCACACCTTCCGCACATCGCCGAACTGGCGCCGCACCACGCGCGCCCGCCCGACCGCCGCCGCCTGCCACGCGACCTGGTTGCCTAGCCGGCGATCACCCACTGCCACCAGCGCCACAAGAAGACCACCGCCCGCAGGGGCCATCCGATGACCTGTCCACAGGAGTGGACAGAGGCGATTCTTCGGGAAGAGGTCCGTCGACCTGACCCCGACTCCCCACGCCCCAGAAGGGGTGTGTGAGATGACTATGAAGAAGACGTCCGGAAATCGTCCGAAATGGAAACCGAAGCTTTTAATACGGAATTGCTTATAGATGTTTCTGCCTTCGGTATAAAATCACTGTTAAAACTGTTTCTACGTCCATCTTCAACAAATGTAAGAACTCTACTGAGCCAATGGCGGTCGCGGCAACGCGCGTTCAACCCCTGACAAGCGCGTGTCATATGAACACTATTCAAAAATTGAGCGCGCGTTCAACGCGCGTTGAGCGCTTGTCATGTGAACCTAGCCTTATTGTGACAATTTTTTTAAATTTATTTTTTATTTATCAATTTATTTCAGATATAAATAATCCATATTTTTACACAACATATACAAAATAAAATTTTAATTTTAGCATAATTAAATTAATAGGCATACACACATACAAACATACCCTCACACAGATATATCTACCCTCACACACAACCACTTTACACACACGTATTACACATCATTATTTACATGAAGCAATCAGGAAAAACACAGTTAGGTACATCACTTTTTATTAGGAGCTAGATGTACACCTACCCAGTGTCTCATAATAGGGCTGTCGATCCTATTTGCCAACGTATCGAGAATTGTATTCGGGCTGCCGCGTGTACGAATCATTATTGAAGCGATTCTTTTTCACAGAATCGCAAAAAAGTCGGCGACTTTCGCCTCTGCGAACATGATTGAGGCGCTACAGAATCGCGGCAGCCCCAACACAATCCTCAACGCGTTATTGTATTGAACACGCAGAGCGCTGTAGGTCCTCTGCTTGTAGCTAACCCACAGGCTGCAGGTGTAGAAGGTTTGACAGTACGCTCTGAACAATGTGAGTTTCACTTCTCGAGTGGACCGTGCAAACCTGCGAGCCAGCATGTTACATCGAACCGCCAGCGCCCTGCGCTCCCTTTCCATGTCCAGGTCATCTGTGAGCCTGTCCGTGACCACATGGCCCAGGTACTTGAACTGCGTGACCCTGACTAAAGGGATACCACAGAGCCGGACAGGTGGCACACACGATGGTACTTTACTGCCGGCCCTAAATATTAGCAGCTCACTCTTTTTAGCATTGTACCTAAGACCATGTGATTCGGCATATGACCCACAGATCCCCAGCAGCTGCCTAAGCGCTCTGATTGAAGGGCTCAGGACTACCATGTCATCAGCATAGCTAATATTATTGACCATGACGCCGTCAACCGAGCACCCTACCATGGCGTTGTTGCTGAGTTCCCTAATCAGTTTGTCTATAAAAATATTAAACAATTTAGGAGACGTCAGCCCACCCTGCCGTACTCCGCAATTAAGCCTATATTCCTGACTTAATGAGCCGGCCCACCTGACAGCGTTGCGTTGATTTTCATACCAGTATTTAAACATAAAAATAAGCTCATCAGGTAAGTCGGTCTCCTTTGTCAGCTTGTCCCAAAGGATCTCGTAATTAACGAAGTCAAAAGCCTTAGATAGGTCAAGAAAACAGGCGTATACCGGCGTCTTTCTATCTGTGTAGTACCGGACAGTCTGCTTGAGACACAATATTGCACTCTCTGTGGACAACCCGGCCCTAAACCCGAATTGTGCATCATGTAAATGTAGAGATGCAGTAAGTGTTTTGTCAAGCAAACTGTCCAGCACCTTCGCTATAGTAGTTGCCAAAGAAATAGGCCTATAATTACCCTTATCACTGGCATCTCCTGTCTTATTTTTTATTATAGGTACTACAATAGTTTTCATTAAATCCTCAGGTAGATAAGAGTGTCCAATACAGGCATTAATAAACATTTTGAGAACTCTGGGGAGATGCACACCCGCATGTCTTAAGTGCTCAACACTCAACCCGTCATGTCCCGGCGACTTTCCACGTTTCATACCGCGTATGGCCATCTCTACGTCTTTTATAGTGAATCTGTGGTATGCACGTTCCTCAGCATGACGGGTGTGAGCGTCGAACATCGGCGCAGTTGACACAGATAAAGGTGCTACAGTAAAATGATTTTTAAACATATTAGCGATGTCTTTGTTGTCGGTCAGGCCCTCCACACTCACGGGTTGGCTGGGCTTTGGACTCAATCAATTAGTTTGTTTCCAAAAGTTCTTGAAATCGTTGGCTTCGTGACTTGTCGCTATTATGTCCATTTTGATTCGGTCACTATTGTCCTGACACCATTTCAGTTTGTTTTTAAAATACTTTTTAGTTTTTTTCATATTATCATAAATAAATCCTGTAGTAGGTTTCCCATACAATAGCCATGTCTGAAAGTGTAATCGAGCATCCTTATGAAACCTCATTACATGTTTGTTCCAACCAACAACATATTTTTTATTAGAAGGATCACGGCCGCGATAACTGATAGTAGCAGATTCACACAAAATACTGACTATGTTGGTATAAAGATTACTTATTACTATTCTATGATCACGATTAGCACATATCTTATCACCACAATCTTTCAGCTCTGGTGGAAAGTCAACGGATCTTAATTGTCTATTACACAAGTCCGTATATGTCTTAACTTGATGTTCGTCCCTATTACCCCATATTACTTTGCACTGTGCTGGAGTAGATATATTAATTGTAGGTAAAAGTACCGTAAAGTCACATTCAATTTGCAGTGGAAAGTGATCCGACCACGTGACGTCGTACCGCACTTCAATGTTCCTGATAGATTGATACGCTAAACTGGTAGTTACGCAATGGTCAAGCCACCTACTGCTACCGTGAGCGTCACTTATATAGGTATATGTGCCCCAGTCAATGCCTAGCGATTCTATGTCCGCGCATATCCACTTTTGGTCCGAACAAAATAAAAGTAGCTCATGACAGAACAACTCACCTGGGTGAGCGTTAAAATCCCCAAGTATGTATACATTGTCAGCGTTGTTGTCGTCGATAATAGCACTTATTTCCGCTAGGCACTCAGTAAAATCTACTAGATTTACATTCGAGTCTGTAGGCATGTATACTGAAAAGAATATCGCAGAACGACTTGCCACTTCACACCTTACAGCCACCAGCCGAACACTTTTACACTGGATGACCGAAACTCGATCGAACGCACTTTTACGCCATAATATAGCGACACCGCCGTATGGTCTACCCCGTATCACTCCCGCCGATGTGTCCACAGCTGACACTCCAGTAGCCGCGAAGTCAGGGTGGACGCTGCTTAGGTACGGTAGATCGTGGGGTATGAGCCAGGTCTCCTGGAGCGCCACAATGTCCATCTTAGTACATAGCTCTCTGACATGGTCTATGGCTCTCATTAAAGATTTGCAGTTGAAGCTTGCCAGCATACAATAGCTATGTTTTAGCTGCGATGTGGGATTTAAGGATTTGCAAGGCCTGTGAATCGATAGCGGCCTGGGCCGTGAAAATCCCGTTGTTCTTGAATAAATAGTATCTTATAAAGAAAATACCATTAGGCCATAAATAATCATCATCAAACAATGATAAGCTTTTTCTAGGTATGTATATTTTGTAAGAATCGTAATCCTTAGGCACCTTCATATCAATTTTCTGTGGTAAGACTGTTATTTGGGTCTTTTTAAATATATATTCCGCAACATCTTTGACTGAGGCTTCCTTGGTCACATTGTAAATAAACAGTGGGATTCTGGCATCCGCAGCCTTGAATTTACACGACGGGCTCACCGTTGCTCTACCCTTTCTACCAGAGAAACTATTTTTCTTCTGTTTTCTATTAATAGTCACCCATCCATCATTAGGTTCAAGGACTTTCTTCGAATTACAGCCTTCAACGACAGAGGCAGTATTCTCAGTGTTCGACGACGTTCGAAACCTCGGTGGGGCCTCACAGGCGCGCTCGCTAGTCGCTGCCGTAGAAACCGCGGCGCGCGGGTGGGCCTCCATGCGCGCTGGCTCGGCCGCCGATAACACAGACAGCTGAGACGGGTCGGGTACATTGCGCACTAGGACGCAAAGGACGGGCGCGATGGCGTTATTCTCGGTGTACCCTCATATGACGGTAGGGTAGGGTGCCGACAGTCAGAAAGATTCACCAGCCCCATGGGACCACTGTTATGAGCGTCGAAACTCTCCTCCTGGCGATAACCACCTCTCTTGTAGTTGACGTTAGGCTCAATATCGCGTGATTGCCTAGCAACTTTCAACTGGTTGATCTCCAATTTCAGCTTCTCAAATTCTTCGATGGTCACATATTCAGTTTCAGCGGTCTTCGCGCAGTTATTTTGAATAACACCCAGGTCTTTTTGGATCAAGACGATTTCCTTAAGAAGCCTAGTGACATCTACATGATCGAAAGTGACCGGAGGTAGTTTTTGAAGGTCACGCGCAACGAAGATTGGTATTTCCTCAGGATCGGTCTCTTTGATCAGACATATTATGTCATCCAAATTCCTCTGGGTCTTTCCTTCTCGTCTTCTTGTAGTTTTTTTCTTCGAGACGGAATCGAATAAAAGGTTTTTGGCCTTTTCAATTTCTTCGTCTGTAAAAGCCGTAGAACAAATTTGCACAAGGCTTTCTTCCACCATCACATCCACTTTATTTTGCACAAAGGCAAGCAATTCGCAAATCACTATGTTGCAGTTTTTGCATTTCAACACTGAAGAGGTCATTGCCTCTGGTAGCCGTTATACTGCGTAGTCGCGTAACCGATACAACCATACACGATGAGCGAGACTGAAAATTTGAAATATTACGAAAAAATCATAAATTTTCATATAAAGATGTTAAAGTTAAAACTTGAAACATGTTCGTTTTTAATCGATTACGATGAAATTACAATCGATTATTTTATTAAGATCCGTGTTCAATTGGCTCATGCTCAGCCGACATCAACCCACTGCTGGGCATAGGCCTGTTGTTCAATTGGCACATTGCGTAAATGCTACATGCCAATGAATAAATAAAAAAAGTAGCTTAAACAGAAAAGTAGCATTTTGCTCCCTTTCGTCGTGAAGCAAAACTTACTTTTCCGAATAAAAGGTGTGAAAAAGCAATTTTCCACCAGGGTATCTTAATCTTTCTGAACATAAGAAATGAATATGTTATTATCCGACCCAACTGCACCAGAAGTAGGTTAATGTTTTTTGAGCCTATTTATCTATGTATGTAGGAACATTTCGTTAGCACGCACTACAGCCCAAATGGCTAGATGGGTTTTTATGTGTGAAGTTTGGTTGTATTTGTCTCATTTGTAGGAGTTTGTTAAGCTATATAATTTTAGTGAAAAGTCAATAGGTTGTATTTTAGATCGCAAAATGTAGTTAACGAAGTAATTGGTGCGGCTTCTTTCATAATCCATGTATGTAACCAGGTGCATCCATAACTTTTTAAGTGGCATGCGAAAGAACATGCACTCGGGTTATTTGTTTTTATAATGATTCCACTTGTTGTCATCCCTCATCAGTTGCAAACATCTGTCCGCAGAACATGGTCGGCCCGGGCGACGTGGACGAGGAGCTGGAGCCGGAGGTGAAAGACGAGTGCAACACCAAGTACGGTGACGTCATCAAGGTGATAATCTTCGAGGTGCCGAGCGCGCCCCCCGACGAGGCGGTGCGGATATTCGTCGAGTTCAAGCGCATCGAGAGCGCCATCAAGGCGGTCGTCGACCTCAACGGCAGGTTCTTCGGCGGGAGACAAGTGAAGGCGGGCTTCTACTTGGTGGAGAAGTTTGCCGCGCTGCAGTTGAATGACTGAAATAAATACTGGTCAAAGTGGCGGATTTTTCATGTTTTTTAGTCATGTTTTTTTTTTAAATGCTATCATATTTTCACCTATAACACTCACTGGACATCAACTGACGGTTAAAACTGTAAAAGAGTAAACTGGTTTAAACTTGAATTGTAATCTAAATACCAGGGCAAACACTGCCGTAGCTTAGGTGAAGACTAGAGGGGGCGAGCGCAGCGAAGCCCCCGAATAGTCTTCGTGTTAGGTTGATATGTAAGAACAAAAGAAACGTAAATTCTAAACCCTGTCGGACTGGGTTACTATCAGTCGATTGTTGATCAACTACCGCGTCAGTTTATCAACTTACGGTTTTGACTATCTTCCGGTGACATATACATAGTCAGGTCATAAGTTCTGTCACATGTGCAATATGAAATAATTTAGACATGTTTATTATTTATGTAAACATTTATATAGCAAAATGAACTTAATAAAACATATATTCTTATGGTAATAAAGTTTATTCAAAATGACCCCCGCGATTTTGAATACAGTCCTGTATTCTGCGCGGCCAGTCGTCTATCGCAGCACGAACGAGGTCCATGTCAATATCGGCGGCTGCCTTAATCAAGGA
Source organism: Argyresthia goedartella (assembly GCA_949825045.1). Lineage (NCBI taxonomy): Eukaryota > Metazoa > Arthropoda > Insecta > Lepidoptera > Argyresthiidae > Argyresthia > Argyresthia goedartella. The sequence continues at coordinate 24,907,843 of OX463810.1, forward strand.
TGCCTTGAGTGACTCCAAATCAGGATGAGGCTTTGAGCAGGCCTTTTCCTCCAAGTGTTGCCATATCTTGTAATCTAACGGACTCAAATCTGGACTGGAGGAGGGCCTGTCTTTGTGCCGGATGAAGTCGATTTCACGCGCCGCCAGCCAGTCTTGTGTGCTTTTCGCACTATGAGCTGGCGCAGAATCTTGTTGGAATACCCAGTGCCTGTTATTAAACATGGTATGAGAAACAGGTTCCACAAGGTTCTTGAGGACTGTATTTTGATACACAACTGCATTCGTTTTTACGCCTTTCTCACAAAAATGTACCTCAGTTAAGCCCCAATAAGAGACTCCCAACCAAACCATGTGCGAGGATGGAAAATGACCTCGTTGGACACGCGGAATACGGTTGCTCGCTTCTTCACTGCTGTGTGCATACACCTTATCATTTTTTTTGTTGTAGCTCTCTTCCACGGTGAAAAGTTTTTCATCCGAAAAAAGAATTTCCCGATGCTTTTTTCCCGCGTACCGCTTCAACAAAGCGCGGCATCTCTTCAGTCTCAGGTCCATTAAACGAGCGTCCAAACGATGTCCTGTTTTTCTTCGATATGCCCTAAGCCCTAAGTCTTCATTTAACACCCTTTTCACCGTGGTCCTGCTTAACCCCATCTGAAGGGCCAACAGTTTCTGCTTACGTATGGGATTTCTTTGAATTCGCGCCTTCACAGCTTTTATCACTGCTGGAGTCCTAACAGAGCGAGGGCGACCACTTCTTGACCTATCATCTACACTAGAGTCTTCATTGTATCGTTTTATAGTACGATAAACGAATCTTTTGGTTATATTCAAATTTTTCAGTAAGTCGAAAATCTGAATTGGCGCGTAACCGCAACGATGCAACGCAATAACTGCGACACGGTCTTCTTTAAGTGTCCACTCCATATTTAAAAATGAGGAAAATTCTAAAAAGTACACATTTTTATTTTCATGAAAAATTCGAAATTCGAATTCAATAAACTTTTTTGTGGCCAGCGTTCTAAATTCAAAAGTTTTTATTGTGTGACAGAACTTATGACCTGACTGTGTATATATAGGTGTAGGTAATGGTGATGTGATGAATGAGACGAGTAATTGGTTTAATAGACAGGCGTTTAATGATCAATTGATACATACATACAGTGTATTAAGAGATAGGCTGAAGGTGTGTTCATACACTACAGACTTTTGCGCTACTTTCGAGATGAAAAGTGAATAAATAATAATTTTAATTAGGTATGGTGTATATCACCATAAAAGTCTTAAGCTTTTAGTAACACAGGTTTCTGGATAATTGATTTACATTAATTAGATTTATTACATTTACACATAATTAAAATTCCTAAATAGGTAGGTACAATTAATTGTAGTCAAATAATTATCATCTCATTAATTTCGCATTAGGTCTACCTAGGTACCTATTACTTAATTATATAAGATTTTACTTAAACTTTGGGATAAAAGAATGCAATACCAGTTCAAAGGTTGGATTTTCTAATTAAGACGGAATTTAGTGTTTCATTTGTGTATCAGCGGTGTCCATCAACATGTCGTCTTTGAGGGTGTTAGCGTCTTCGGCTGTGTTGCTAATATTATCAGTAGTTTTAGCGGTAAGTAGAAAGCTTCTAATATAAATTAGAATCAATTTTCAGATTCAAGTGGTGAACGTAAACTTATCGGCTCCGTCCGCACCATGTAAGTATGATTTAGGAATAATTCCCGACGTGTCGACCCTCGAGCTAAGCTCGAGTTAAAGTTATCACAAGAATTTAATTTAATCTGATTACAATAACCCGGGGATTTCGTCCAGTTCAAACGAAAAGCAGTGCGAGTCAAGAAATCCACGGAGAAGGCGTGTTAAGTTAACCTGTACACGGAGCTGAACTATCTTAAAAAAACAGTCAAGTGCGAGTCGAACTCGCGCTCGAAGGGTTCCCTACCACCGTACAGTGGTAGGGATGGTGTGGAGTGAATAGTTTGGATTTTACATAGCGATGTTGTTTACAAAGTTATTGGTGCGGCTACTTTCACACTATGTACGTAGCCAGGTGCATTCATAAGTTTGTATGTGGTATTGAAATAATTGTATGGGAGTCCCCTTAAATATTTATTTTATTCTGTTTTTTAGTATTTGTTGTTATAGCGGCAACAAAAATAAATCATCTGTGAAATTTTCAACTGTCTTAGTAAGTATCACGGCTCATAGATACAGCCTGCTGATAGACGGACGAACAGCGGAGGCTTAGTAATAGGGTCCCGTATGGCACCCTTCGGGTACGGAACCCTAAGAAACACATCACGTGAACATCTTGTATGTACTGGTCAAGGAAGGTAGGAGCAGTTATTTACGGATTCCTTCTTACCATTTACCCATTTAAAAGTTTTTCACATCATTGTACCTCATAAAACGCTGCAAAATGAATATGTTACCTATGTCTCAAACTATTGTTCTTGGAGCAACACCTTCATTTGGCCGTGTTATCATCGAAATTAGAATTAAAATTTTCTGTACTACTACGACTTCTTAGTGTCAAAACGCCAAAACTAAATAATTACACACTTACCGCCTTATTCATAAACGTATATTAAACCTATTTTAACTATAATGCCGTTATAATTCGTTTGTCTGTCACTTTGAAAATTGTTTTTGTGAGAAAAGGATAAAGCACATTTTAGCTATCATAGTTTGGATAAGTTCTATGAATGAGGATAATGAACAATGAGATAGGTACTCTAAAGTTAGTAGTAAAAAATTGCTGTAAACAGAATACATCCTGCTTATTTCGGTCAATGATTTTTCATCCAAATTATTCACAAAAGTTGTTTTGGTGAAACGTTCAAACGTTCCTAGGCTTTTACAATTTGGTGTTGTGATAGTATTGAGAAAATATATAATTATGTGTTTCTCGTCCGACATAAACCTTACTTTGTTAGGGAGACGTCAAGCCATTTAGATATTTTATCTACACACGTATCATAAACCCTCTTACTGAGTACAAAAACCGCATGTTACGATCAGCATAATGTTAAACTACTTGGCAAAAACTCATTTCTTATCTGAAAAATTACACATTATGACCATAATGAGTAATTTTTCTACATTTATGACATTCAAATTTCGAACGCTGACGCCCGCTTGCGTGCTGCACCTAGTTTGTCCGTGAAGTTGGTACTACAGAACAAGCTAAACAACTGCAGAGCCACAATGCCGGTCAAACATGCGGTTCCTGAACACATCAAAGATAGCTTATGCTATGTGTGTAGATAAACTAGTGTATGTAACTGTACATAATTAGGCATTATGTAGCAGTCACATAATCTACTATTAAAGATGTACAAAAAACTCCCGAACGGTGTCATAATTGAAAAAAGTAATTTCTCACAAGTTATCACTAATATTTAACGTAGCTGGCAAAATTTGTGTGTTCATGGTCTTCTCGAACCAGCATTTTGACAAACGTTGATTCTAGCAGGAATCGGAATATCTCTGAAACCCGTGGACACACAAATTTGGCTGTTTGCAAGATACGTAATAACCACAGAGCAATATAAGTAGGTAATAACCCCGCGGATGCTAACGGGGATAGCTGTGTAATATTTCATAGGATTTCATTTAAAGAATTATAAAATCCGATCCGTCCGGTGCGTACATGTGCGTAATCCTAGCAAGAAAGTATGATTTTGATTATGCATGTATTGAGTGTGTTGTTATGAGTAAATTTGACCGAAATTTCAGAATTTATTTGGATGCGGGGTCTGAACTATCACAAAAAACACTTTCATAAAAATGGACACATTTTTCCACTTTGGAAGGGTCTGTCTCTTTAACGATTTACTTTGAGGAAAAATGGTTTCAGAAACCTCAACGTCATTTTTAAAGACAGACAGCGCACTTGCATTGCAGTCAGTGATAGGAATAGGGAGGGCTTATTAATTTAAACTTCGAGGAACAGAAGCCAAAAGTGGAGTCGTCGTTAGCGCTTTTATTTTTTGGGACAATAATTTTTCTTAGTTTTGGGGCAAAGTTTGAATGTATTAAAATAAATCTCGTAGTGTGCTCAGATATTTTTTGAGAGAATATGTAATAAATTTACAGAAAAATAATAAAATTATATTTAGTTTTTTTTTTCTGTCAATATTGATAATACGGTGAAATTAATTTTTGGCTTAATCGGTAAAGAGAAAACATTTTTAAAGATATCATTGTTAGAGCAAGAAACGTGACAACGTTGCAAGTAGCAGAAAGCAAACGATTAGCGAGCGATCGCTTTAGATATTACGAATTAGGTTTGACTCATTGCAACCGACTAACTGTCCGATGACTGCGATCACTGCGCAATAGGTGCGGATTGCAAAATTTTAGTTAATTAGTTCGCCGGAGAAGAATCGTGGGCATTCTGAGTTTGGCTCAAGCCGGAAAACCAGAGTGAAAAAGTTTTCGAGTTCAGGTAAAATGAACATTATGTCATTGTACATAAGAGTCACTGACAGTTCGATTCGCTCACTTTTTCGATGCGTAATTATTCCTGCTTCGTACAGTTTTCGTGCGACATAGCAACGCGCGAGTAGCTTGCAAAGGCAGCGCGGAAGATTCCCTCGATTAAAAAAATTTATAAAGCACACTGTGTACTAAGGCCTACTGCAAAATTAATGACTTTTTACAAGACACGGACAATCTGGCATTAAACCAGTTCATTTCACCCTGTATATTATGTTCTATGTAATAATTAGGCATCTTCTTAATGTTATATTATGCTTTCTTGATTATGTTATGACGTTCATTAAGTCTCAATTTTTGTGCTATTATGAATAAAAATCTTTGAACTTAAACTTGAACTCCCTTCGGTGAACACATTGCAACCGACTACGATGACTGCGATCATTGCGCAATAGTTGCTGATTGTAAAATTTTAGGTAATTAGTCCGCGCGAGAACCTCAAAAATCCTGATGACGTCATCAGATTCAGAAAGAATCGTCGGCATTCTGAGTTTGGCTCAAGCAAGTATGGTTACCAGAGCTAAGAAATTTTCGAGGTCAGAAAAAAATAGCATTATGGCATTGTACATAAGAGTCATTGACAGTTCGATTCGCATACTTTTTCGACGCGTAATTTAATTATTCATGCTTTGTACATGTTGCGTGCGACAGAGCAACCAGCGAGTAGCTTGCAAAGGCAGCGCGGAACATTCCTTCGGTAGCGTGGATCCGTTCGGTGCGGACGGTGCGTGCCGATGCCGATAATGACTCGGTGATTTGGACTGACGACAATTGGATGAAGCTAAAAAAAATCCCCACTCACTGGCATCAAACTGGCTTTCGTTTCTCGATTGACGGCGGGGCCCGATATGTGTGCGTTACTACATATCGGGCTAGCCAATTTTTCACCGAGTTCAGTTGAAAAAATGGAATCGGATTCTTAGCGCGAAATTCAATTTATTGCGACTGCTGTTTGTTGCTTATCTTATCACCAGAAAATACAAAAAAACGACAAAAGAATAGTAAAAAAAATGTCAAGACGTTTGGGCAGTGGCGCGTGCTAACAAAATCGTCACACATACATAATTACATACAAACACTTGAAAAACGTTTCCCTCGGTGCAGTTTGGTAAAAAGAGATATCAATTATCTCATATCAGCATATCATATAAGTCCAATTTGATCAGTTCAAACTGACCGTGAATGCCCAGAAAGTGTGTACTCGATAGCTCGACTACTCGTACGTACCATCGAGATGTAGCATAGCATTCTTCGAGTAACGCGGTCTTCCTTTCCGAGGAAGACTGCGTTGCTCGGAGGAAGCAAGCATTCGATGCCGATGTTGGTGAACAATCCAAAATAAGAAAGCTTGATAAGTTTGACGCTGACTGTTCTAGGCTGAAGGCTGCTTTATCGTTGCCTTAAGATTAAAATATTTCTACTTCTTTATCCACCATCAATCCAGAAACTTATTCCACCAAAGGAAAAAAGTTACTGCTATTTCATTCAACGTCGCCGGCGTTGGCCTTCATCATATATATCAAAACTCAGGACATACGTCAAAAATAGATATAATTAATAAATACGTCAACAACTTTGTGAACTGATTTATTTTTGTGATACTTACTTAGTTCTTAATTATATTATCTGATTTGATTGAGAGATTCCGAACAAACAAAATAAAGTTTATTTTGTTAAAGTCACGGTGTACAAATTATACCACGAAAGGGAATATTCGTACATAACTTGGATTATGTATTTCTAAGTTGGGTTAACGCATCAATTTTCCATGATTCATGACAGAAAAATAGACCAATATGGCTTTTTATTCATGCAATCGATATCGCTTGACTGTTCTGCTACTATCTTCTTTGATTGTATGGCAAATACTTCGGATACTACTGAATAAACCAGTGCCAGCATCGCCAGCTCTTGACGAGGTAATGGACTCTAACCTGTTACTTACGATATCTATATATACCTGATTCTCCCCTTATACCATGCCAGACATACAAGACAAATGACAAGATACGTATTTAACTAGTTTCAATTGACTCCGACTTATTGAAATAATCAAATAACAATCTGGAATAATTTGTTGTAGATAAACTATCAACAGGCTATCTAGTATGCCTACTCGCACAAATAATCATCTCCTAATCATGGCCCTTGGACAATTACTGTTTTTTTATTGGTACACAGCTGAAACGCTCATCCATCAGTTGTTGCTCTATTATATGTAAAAAAACCTAACAGAAATGTACCTTTAACTCCTAGTTCATTGCTTTTCCAGAGTGGCATAGCGGAGTTAGAAGATGACAAGTACAATAAGCATAAAATAGACAAAGTGAAAGTGAGAGTGTACTATGAAGCACTCTGCCCAGATTCGAAATACTTCTTTATAAGACATCTGGTGCCAGTCACTGAGAAGCTTTCAGACTTTCTAGATGTAGCTTTGGTTCCCTATGGAAAAGCTACGGTGAGTTGCTTGCATGTTTGTGATTTAACATTTGCTTGGTAGAGTTGTGATTTATTTTTTTAAAACACAAAGAAATATGTGTTGTATAAAGTATGACTGAAATAATGCTTATACAAATTGAGACTAGAAAAAATCCAAAAACTGCTTACTTACATAATTGCCCCTATTGAGCATCTGCGACAAATAAATAGTTACAACATTAATAAAATTTTACAATTGTATTCACAGACCAAAGAAGAAAACGGGAAGTATTATTTCCAGTGTCAACATGGTGAAGAAGAATGCTATGCTAACAAAATACATGCCTGCTCTATCAATGCCCTTGCCAACATGACACTCTCAGTGAAGTTTACTGGGTGTATGATAGCTGATAATATGAATGCAGATGAAGCACTTACAAGGGTAAAATAATTTTAGCTTGCAGTAAAACCTTATAGTCCAATGTTAATTCAATGTTCACCAAATTGTAGCTACCGGATTGGTTTTACTTCTTGTTTTGGAATGTTTTAAATACAGTGTTAACGCTATATAACGACTCTCAAGGGACTGTGCATATTTTGACGTTATAGAGAGTTGTTGTTAAATGGAGAGGAGAAAAATCTGTATTAGAAAAAGAAAAAGTTTATTTCAGACTAAGTTTGTGAGCAACTAAGAATATGATAACATATAGATAATCTATGACTCCTACTGACAACAGTCAACATGTGCAAGCAATCCAAATTCGTAAACAAAAGAACGGATTTCTTAGCAAGTTCAGAATGTATAATGCCAACAGTCGAGTTTATTACGGGCTAGGATGATAAAGCGACAAAAGAATGTAGACAGCTGTGCAGTTTTTACTAATTTTGGCAACTTGAAAAGCACTTTTTACTATCAAATTGCTGTCGTTATTAGTTTTATGTTATTGCTATATAGAGTGTACCATTGTATGGGAAACAAGCTAAACCAACCAAAGCCGAGACCAATGTCGACGCTTTAGGGAGTTTGTCGTTAAATCGAGTGATGTTACATGGAGTTTACACTGCATATATTTAACATGCCATGCCTGATAGTCTTTTCAGCCAAATTTTATAGAAAACAGGTAGGTATTTAGTAAGAACAATGGTCAACTAATTGTTATGTTTTCGCAGGCCAGAACTATAAATGCCAAGCTTCCTGAATGAAGATATAGTAATTCTCACAGAATGAGTGCCCTACAAACCTGGAATTACTTAACGATATAGTTTTTGAGTAATGTCTCTTTTATGTTTTAGTGCGCCAAAGAGTTCAATGTAGAAGCCGAGCCTATCAACGCGTGCGCAGAAGGAGATCGTGGTTCGGCTCTACTAAGCAAACACGGAATCGATACACATCACATCAAGCCAACATTCATACCAACTATCAGTATAAACAACTCAGTACATAATCAGGCCGCCATACTGAAGAACTTCCTACTAGAAATCTGCAAGCTAATTGATATGCCCTTGCCGCCTCCATGTTTGTAGCATTCTCACTTGAATATTGGATGGGCGGGTCAAGTAATGCATTAGCTTTTTGAAAAATGTGTCTGAATTTGTATATAGCTTAATCCAAATTTCGAGGCTTAAAATATTGTTTAATAGGTTAATCTACAACTAAATGTAGGATCTACTTCCCATCTAACACAAGTCTGCAAAATGAGGATTAATGAATTTAGCATTTAATATACAACGACTTCCCTGTTTTTTACATTTATGTACCTTGTTGAATCAGCGAGGAGTAATAATTAATAAGAGTCACAAATATCGATAGATAGATAAAGCAATTCAATCATTCTTCTGTCATTGGAGTATTCTCTGGATCATTAACTAACAGATTACAATGGGTATTTATAACTCGGCGTAGTTGTAATGCTCCTTAAAATGAATGCTTTGCTAACTTTCTCTGACTTACTAAGTCTCAGTTTAAATTATAAAAAGCTGAGTCTTTAATTTGTATTGTATACCTAATGTATATTGTGTAAATCTTTATCAGAACATACCTACTGTAAAACAAGGCATGAGAACACAGGACATAAAAATAAGTAGATAAGAATATGATGTTAGTTATTTTGTTAAAGCCTACAAACCACTACAAGTTTGTTAACATTTTCGTTATAACATTTTTTGTGTAAATTTTTACTGAATGATAAGATTGATAAGAGAAATTCAATAATCAAAGTTTTGGTTGTGATCAGTATTTACGAGTATATTGGGTTGTATATTTAAACATGGATGTAGGTAATTAATACATTTTTGTTAATGAAATTATAATGGTGTTTCTGACTCGATTATGGAATTGAAAACATTTCGTAAGGTGCTACAAAAAAAAAATTGGGTTTTTTCGAATCCATTTACTCCACCATGAAGTTATACAGGTTTGATTTTTGGGTTTACGTTTATTGAGTATTAGATTAAGATTTTCACTAAAGGAAAACGCGATGGGATGAAATTTCCTCGATATTATCTAATTACGAAAACACCTCTAAATTGTTTTATTTTTTCCTGTAATTCTGAAATCCTAACTAATTTCATTGTGGAACTGCGTTCAAAATGTAGGTATTATGTTTTCGAAAAATCTCCTTAAAAAACGTTTTTACAAAATAGCGTAGTTAATTTTTCAACAATTTCATTTTTTCCCGATTCCGTCCCTCTCACACTGCGGGTCTTTCCGCCTGGAGTAACGGGGACCTTTGCACGGACGAGGTATCGCCTTAAATTAGTCACACAAGAGCACGGCAATTTAAGATGCAACTATAGAGAAAAGTACTTTCGAATATTGTCGGTACATATGCAATGCAAGTAATGCAACTCTCAACAATATTGTTACCTACTACTTTCGATGTATTGTAAGTATGCAACAATTAGTTTCAGTGCAAACAATTTCTTTGGGTATTATTGTAATTTGAATCAAATTACAATAATACCCAAAGAAATTGTGCAGCCTGTATCAAATTATTTGATACAGTCTGCGATCACGACTCTCTCGTCAGTCGTCAGCACAGTCACGATGCCCGCACTAACGCCCGGTTTACGTAAGCAAAATTAGCAACGGCAACTTTTTAAACTAATTTAAGCCAATCACGTGCCGATATTTTGTATTAATCTTCGATTAATCGCCTGTTACATTTGGCCACTTTTTCACAAACTGAGGGTTAGTCACATGTTGCCTACTCTACACTGCAGGTGAAACAGAAACTTGTATTTACGGGCAGTTACGGGGTTATTGTGGGACAGCCTTCTGAAAAACGTACAAATTAAAAGTTATTTAAAAACGGCCACTTGCGAGTCGGCTAGCGCACTGAGGGTTCCTTGTGCTTGTTATAAGACTTCGTGCCGTAATTATAGCTCAATGGGAAGTACCTTACCCTATAGGTCAGGTATGGCCAACCGATAATAATAATATTTATAACTAGCTTTTGCCCGCGGCTTTGCCCACGTCTAGTCGAGTTGTTGAGGGCTCATTTGCTGAAAATAAAATTCTAACTTGCACTATATTGTTTCCCTTGTAAGGTGCAATCCGTAGCCTCCGCCGGCCGCAACTGCATATATGGACGTGTCGCGTGCGGGTGGGAGCGATATAGTAACCTCTACGGTCGCTATGTCGTTAATGCTTGGTACGGAATTGCACATTTAGGCTTGCTATTAGGCTTTGTTGCAATCATGTTAACACGCAAAAAAGAATGAAATAATTAGCAGCGACAATGTGGCTACTTGTGCAGTTGCTGCTTTTCGAACACTTAACAAACCTTCTTGCTATCATGTTCCCCGTGATAGATAATGCTCTTCGCTGTCTAGATATGTCTTTGTCATATTTCCTATCATCTGACATTATATGTCCCAGATATTTAAAGGCGCTTACCATTTGTACACATTGCCCCCTAAGGCTAACAGGTGGAACAGATTCCGGACCCTTGCCCAAACTGAACACCATCATTTCGGTCTTTTTTGCATTATATACTAGACCATTTAACTGAGCATACCTTTCACAGATCTCAACCAATTTCTTTAGTCCTTTAATCGAGGGGCTTAGCAGCACCACATCAGCATAACTTTAGTTATTTAGGTATCGGTCACCAAGCTTGATACCGACCCGAGTGCTGCTCAGCTCCACGAGCAGTTCATTTACGTAAAGGTTTAACAAGTCGGGCGAGGTCAGGTCACCTTGTCTCACGCCACATGTCAGTTGGTAAGAGTCAGAGAGGATACCAAACCAGCGTACAATATTTGATTGTTTACTATACCAATATTTCATAAAATTTATAACATTAGGTTGTATTTTAGTATTATTAAATTTCTGCTAAAGTGAAGAGTGATCTAAAGTATCAAAGGCCCGACATAAATCCAGATAACATGCGTACAGTGTTGTTTTTCTATCATTATAATAATTAACTACTTGTTTAAAAGAAAATATTGCCATATCAGTCGAAACCTGAGGTCGAAAACCAAATTGATCGTCATCTATATCCAAATAGGGTAGCATTCTCCTCTTAAGCAACCGTTCAAATAACTTGGCCACAGTAGTTGCCAATGAGATGGGTCTATAATAAGACATCACCGTTTTACTTTTTACTATTGGGACAACAAGAGTTCTTATCATACCGGGCGGTAGATAACAATGCTGCTTACATACATTGTACAAAACGCTAATACGTCACAGACCGTCGGGACCCGGTGACTTACCCCTCTTCAAGTATCGTAGTCGCAAACCTATTTCCTCAGGGGTAATTACTATAGGTTCCAGGTCGCGACGATCTTATTTCTCTGGATATGGTAACTCTTATTCTATGAGCTATTCTTAATATTATTAGTTTATTTATTTATTACCATGGAAAAACAACATCAGTGATATTACTTAGATACTAACTTAGAATTAGAAAGCCAAATACTTTAATTAAAATACTTTAAGGATAAGCTTACAAAGATAACAATATGATGACAAGTTATGTATATTGATTTTACCAGTACCTACTATTCAGTTAAAAAGAATTTAGAGGTTAATAACCTCTTAACCGATGCTATTCTATAGTTAAATATATCAAAATCTAATATTTTCAAAGTACCGTTCAAGTTATTGCTTGCGAGACAAATAAAGCTATTTTTTCTATAATAAGTATGGGTACTTGCTACTGCGATAGGATTAAAATGACGTAAATTCCTGTTAGGAATGTTAAAACTAATAATTCCAAGAATTTTAGGGCAGTCGATAATATGATTAATTACACCGTTACATGAAGTATATGTTTTTGTTTACAGGAATTTATGTAGTTAGCTGAATCATGTGGGATTTTTAATTTAAATTGTAAATATTTCATAAACTTCCTTTGAATACGCTCAATTCTATCTAATACTATGTAAGTTTGGTAAATGGGGTTCCAAATTTGAGATGCATATTCAAGTTTACTTCTAACAAAGGCACAATACAAAATGAAGGTTTTAGCACGAGAGAAGTGGGCAGTATTACGCATGATAAATCCAAGTGGCTTACTTGCCTTTGCTACAATGCTATTAATATTTTCATCGAATGTTAGCTTTGAGTCATGAAAAACACCTAGATCTTTTATACTTGAACATCGCTGTAAAACCTGATTTTTAAGTATATAAGAACTAATGATAGAATTATATTTACAAGTAAAGTCAAAGTAAAGCATTTAGAAGGATTAAAATTGAGTTTATTAACAATATTCATCTAAATGAGTTAAATCCGTCTGAACTTGCCTTATATAGTCGATCGAGGTATTCTTAGCAAATATTTTCATGTCGTCTGCGAAGTATTTTGGAAAACTGAAAATAGAGGCCGATGTCATTCACAAATATATTAAATAATAGCGGCCCGAGCAAAGAGCCTTCAGGAACACCACTGGGTACATTGACCCAGCTTGAAATATAGTTGTTAACGACAACTGCTTGAGTTCTATTTTCAATATATGAAGTAAACCACTTCAGCAGATCACCCCTAATACCCATCATAACTAGCTTACTTATTAATAAATTATGATCTATTCTATCAAAATAGATATTTGCAAAACATCAGTATATATAATATCTACCTGGTGACCATTTTTCATTGCTTTGGTAACAAATTCATTTATTAATATGAGATTAGAAACAGTTCATATTTGACGTAGAAAACCATGCTGACAGGGATTAAACTTTTGAGAACTGAGTACCCCTGATTATAAACGATTTTTTCTAACAATTTAGCCAAAATACATAATTTAGAAATGGGTCTATAATCTTCAATATCTGTTTTGGAACCTTTTTTAATTACTGGGGTGATAAATGCAGTTTTCCATATAGCCGGAACCTGACATTCAGCAAACAGCGTCGCAATAGTAGTAAGATTGGCTCTATGATGACGACTGAATGACCGAGTCGGCAGTGACCCTACCTACGAAGCCAAAGGTCCCGGGTTTGAGTCCCGGTGGGGGCAAATACTTGTTTGATGAGAATGGATGTTTGTCCCCTAGTCATGGTTGTTTATCTATCTACTAAGTATAATATTTATCTATATAAGTATGTGTATAGTTGTCTAGTACCCAAGATACAGGAAATCCTAGTTAGGGGCTAGATCAATGTGTGTAAATAGTGTCCTTATTATTATTATTATTATATTATTGTGATAGTTTTAGCACAATTTATCAAAAATATCGCAGGCAGTTCATCCGGACCAGCAGATTTGGAAGGATCTAATTTTATCAATAAATTGGTCAGTGTTACGGGATCGATAACAATGTTCGATATATCAGGGATACAATGGGAGTCATAAGTGGAAGCGTAAGTAAAATTATTAGGGCTTGGACATAGGAAATTAGTACTAAAATAGCTAGAGAGTCAGAGTCAGAGAGTCATTTTTTTATTGAATATAAATAAATAAATTATCGTATTCAACGTCAAAATTATACTTACTTATAACTACAAGTAAATTTTTTTTATATAAAAAAAGACTACACCGTTTCGGAAGGTGGGCCTCGGGGTTAAGAAGAAACGGCAAGAAACTCCCCCATACCTTTTTTTTTTAAAGTGACTACAACAGGTACTGGTTTCAGTCTAAGGAAATTTGCCGGCGAGTGATAGACTTGATCCATCGCCCCTCGTCGAATTTCTGTGCGCTGAGATGGTATGGACCATGCAGTTTTGACATCTAAGTATTCCTTAATAGAACATGCATACTACATATACATGCTAGAAAACAAATATCTACACCAGTATTAACTACAATGTCACCGTATTTCATGCTGCTGGGAATACCATTAGACTAACAACGAGAGTTTATAAAGCGCCAAAATTGCTTTGGATTTTTTTAAATATTATTTTCGACTGAGCCGATATACTGCATGTAATTTTGTTCTTCCATCTTTCATACACTATCCCTTTGAAATTAAATGAAATTAAGTCAGACTTATTATTGTATTTTTTATATTTATATTTCTCTTTTAAAGCTTTTATTAATGATGGTGAATATCATTTAGGAAACGTGTTTTGATTTAATTTTTTACTTGGAATTTAAATTCTGAGCTTTCTGAATGTAATATAGAAAAAATCAATACACTGAGGGAGCAAGCGATCAGCAAATTCCTGCACCCAACTAGTTTCAACATTGAAGTGTTTTCTAAAGTTGTTTGCAATGTTACTAAAATTCTGTTCACCACCTACACTCACCAGTAAGGTGCTTTTATGATTTAGTTTGTTTGTGTCTTTCCAAAATTAAATTAAATTACCCGTAGATTTGTTTTGTGCCAAAATGTCAATTTTATTTTTTTCTTGGTTATTCTTTATGTACTGCTGCTGCTTTTGAAAACCCTACGCGCCGCACACATTTCATCATATCAATATCCTGAGCAAGGCCTACCAAAAGCGACCCACTCGTGAAATTTGTCTCTCGCCAACCTATGCGATTGTTGTACATGATAGTTCCAACCCACTAACTTCCTAAATTTAGTATTTTTAACAACAGAAGTTTTCTCCGCAGCCGTTTGCAAAGAATTAATAATATCTCTATATAAGTCATAGTATAATCACAAAAATAATTATCACATATTTTTGCACCATGCACGACCGAACAGTTGTCAGTTATGAGAGACATTTCATGTCTTCGTAGCAGTTAAAGAAAAAGACAGAAGATGTCGCCACCATATCTTAAACACTCTTTATTTCACTACTCAGCTCCTATTAATCACAGCGTGATCGCAAAATCGTTGTTGATAATTTAATTATTTTTAAGAGGAAGGGTTGATTGAAGAGAATCAAATTTTATCGACAAAATACATATAAATGTAAAAAAAACATTTGATATTTTTTTCATTTACTTTTTAGCCAATGCATATTGGATGGAATGGTTTGTCGGATTCAAATAAACTGGATAGTGATGATGAAAGATAGGCGGTATTGTCAGTATCAAATAGTCACTAAAAATGTTAACTGTAAACTTAAATTACGCTTTGTTTAAGAATAAATCCCTACTTTTTTAGCACTTTTTAATTTTATTGATATCTTTTACAAAATTTGGTACTCAAAATAAAATCATTTAACTATGAATTATTATATATATAATATATATTACATTAGTTTTCAAAATGCACCAAAATAAGTTTTAAATTTAAACACTTTTTGCGTATTTGCGTATAAAATTGATATGTTTTTAAAATCGGTCGGTAGAGGGTTAAATCACCAAAACCAAATATAAAGAAATTTTCTATGAGAGCATCACCTACATCTCTGGAAATACCTATAGCACCTGCGGGAACATTTTTCATTCGTTTTTTTGGAGAAAAGAAGACATTACATGGTAAATGACAAAAACGGCCAAGTTCGTATCGTACGTCGTACAAAATACCTATTTTTATGATATACCTGACTAGTCTGACTACACATTTACGGCTTTCACATTTTTTCCTTTAATTATTCTATAAGACCAGACTCGACATATTTCAATATGGGTTTTTTGTCGATAAAATATGATCCTATTCAACACTTTATAACGACTCACTGTATTAGAGATAAAATATTTATGCTATAATATAAATATATTAATTATATTATTGGTATTTTTGGTAGTTCATTATTCGGCTTGCTGTAAATGTAAAATTTGGGGTCTCACAATAGATCTCGTTAGTTTGTAATTCTCTCTGACTAAGTAATGACTCGACTGAAGTCACGTAATTTTGTGTCAAATTTACACAGCCGCTTTTGTTTGGCTTTATACTGATTAACTTAAGCTACTTCAATACGAACAATGAACAATCGTAATTCAGTGATTCCTAGAACCAATGCCCTGCCCACTCCTTCTTCCACTTCCTCATTACTCGAATTCCTAGCCTAGACTTTCCTCTCTCTCATAAATCCCGATTTTTAACTTCGCATACTGAAAATGTTTAAGAAACCTTTGTGTTAGTTGGTCAATACGCGACTTGCTAACTAAGTGTCAAGAAGTAGGTATGTAATTGGTCTATCTTAGAGGCATTCATACGGTTTCACCAGTGCACTGCACAGTCGACCTTGGTTGTAAACAAGTTGGCCACCCCTGCTATAGTTTTGATTCACTTGCGACTATCAAGCAAATCCAACACGTTTGCGGCAAAAACGGTTCAAATTAGCACTCACGTCTGTGGTAGACATAAGTAGGTACTAATTTCAAACATATTAATTTCAATTTATCCATGCGTTTTTGAGAAAAATAATGTTGGCAGACAGACACGGACTTTTTCCTTTTAAATTAAGGAAACCCTTATTATATATACAGGGTTATTTTTGGATCCCTAGGCAATCTTTTTCACGTCCTGGTATTGCAGTATTTAAATTTATGAAATAAAAAATGTATTTTTTCCCATTTTTTGCCAACTTGTCACTTATATTAAAATTATGCTCCCTTACTCGTTTCTTCTATTACTCTTCTATTTCGCTCTCGGCTTTCGGCGCGTTGAGCGCAAGGATGACCGAACGCACCTAAAAATTTAGGATTTACAAACTGGCGTAAAATGGGGATTTAAAAAAGGAAAATATGGACTTTTTCCCTTTAAAAAATATATTTCTAAATCATACCTTTTCATATCATAAATTTACACATCATCTAAATTTACCTTTGGCCAGGGGTCCAAAAATAATCCGTTTTGCGTTGCTAACGTCAATTTACTGTAATTAAATCTGAAAACCATAACTACCAACCAACACATGTACAATGGATGTCACTTGCTTTCGACTTTCATTTCATGAAATAATAAAGGGCTGCTATGTAATTTATCCGGAATAACAAAGTGAAACAAACATACATGCATAATTTATTATAGTTTTATTGCTTTTCAAAATATTCGCCGTGATGATCGATGCACTTTTGTATAAGTTGGAGTTTTTGTAGCACTTTTTCCATTCGGATTGAGGTATCACCAAAACGTGCATTTTGAACGCATCAGCAGCCTCTTCAAGGCCTTTGAGTAATAAGAATGTATAAATACTAGAGAAGGTGAGAAATCTGACTTTCTTGCAGCTATAAGTAGAGTGAATTCACTCAACCCCAATTCAGTCTGTGCCACAGAGTACCTTGTTATTTACTGAAAGTCTGTGCATGTACTCTGTGGTCTGTGCCAAGCGCCATAGATAAAAATGTATAGTAGGAACCTAACAGACCAAAAAAGCCGAGGAATAACTTTTCATATTAATTACCCTGTATTAAAATAAAGTAAAATACGCATATTCCATAATATTTTGTGAATTACAAAAATCAACAAAGAGACAGCCATGTTTTCTCTTTGAAAATCAAAGAGTAACAAGATTTTTACATGCAGATGCGACATTCCCGAATACCAACATGTTATGTACGTCATATATTTTTTAAATTTTTATTGCACAGAAAATTCACATTACAAACTTATGGAAAAGACATTTACAAAGGCAAGCTTATCTCTAACAAGAGATTTCTTCCAGCAAGCCCAAGATGATAAGGATAAATTTCATAGCAGTGACAGGTAGACCCTTGCGCAGAAATACCGCTCATGTTTTACTACCGCAATTAATTAATGATAATTATCATCTGACGAAAATCTAAAGAACTGTAAAGAACTGAAATTTATTTATTAAACTGACTAACATCACAACCAATGAAAAAAAAAACCCATTAAAATATTGGATATGTGCATATTCTCTTTTATTTTATTCCCAAATACATATAATAGGTCGTCTGCGCTTAAAAGTATGCAACCAGTATAGGCAGGATTCACTCGATAGGTATACTTTTGGGCAAAGGCGACTGTACGTCTTCGGCATGTCGCATCTGAGCGCAAAGATTGTTATCTATGACAACTGACACGCCCCCTCTCGTCAAGAGGCCGGGCACATATTTTGTTCGACCTAGCGTCTCTAGTATTTATACATTATTACTCAAAGTTCACGGCTCTAAAAACGTTGACCACGTAATTTATTCTTCACGGTTGGGAATAAATAGAAGTCGTTGGGGGCCAAGTCGGGGCTGTACGGCGGATGACCCGTTATTTCGATCTTTTGATCTTCCAAATACCGAGTTGTTTCAGCCGATGTGTGGCAGCTAGAATTGTCTTGGTGAAGAAGGATTCTGCGTTCTCGGTTGTTCATTCATATTTTTTTAAAGACTTCTGGCAAACAAATGGTCGTGTACCATTCAGAACTAACCGTTTTACGGTCCTCTACTAGCACTGTAGTCACATGTCCATTTATACCCAAAAAACCAAGCGACCATTTGCTTCAAAGTGCTTTTTGAACGAATGACTTGTTGGGTTCGGCTCATCTTGGAACACCCAAACCGTTGACTGTTGTTTAGTTTCAGAATCATACGCATATACTTATCCAATATTCATCACCTCTCTAGATACTTATTAAAGACAGCTTTTGAAGCACCCTGATTGAACTCTTGTAACATTTTTTACACCAATCATTACGAGCCCGGTTTTGGTCTTTGAGTACTATTGTATAAATACTAGAGTAAGCGCAAACTGAATTTCTTGCAGCTATAAGTAGAGTAAATTCACTCAACATCCATTCAGAGCCTTGACGCGTTTGATTGCGAGAGTAAGAAACTAAATAATGCCGTCGTGTGCTTTGCGGTACTGTAAAAACTACACAGTAAAGACAAAAAAAAAGCCAAGGAATAACTTTTCATAAGAAAGTGCCCTGTTATATCAGTAAAATACGCATATTCAATCATATTTTGTGAATTACAAAAATCAAGGAAGTGACACCCAAGTTTTCTCCTTGAAAATCAAAGAGTAACAAGATTTTTACATTCAGATGTAACATTTCCAAATACCAACGTGTTATGCATGTCGTATATTTCGTATATTTTTATTGAACATGATAATTCACATTACAAACTTATGAAAAGTCAAATGAAAGAAAAAAATAGTCCCCATTAAAGTATTGGATATGTGCAAATTCTCTTTTATTTTATTCTCAAATACACATTATAGGTCACCTGCGCTTAAAAGTATGTAACCAGTATAGGCAGGATTCACACGATAGGTATACTTTTGGGCAAAGGCGACTGTACGTCTTCGGCATGTCGCATCTGAGCGCATATATTTGTATCTATGACAACTGACACGCCCGCTCTCGTCATGAGGCCGGGTACTTGTTTTGTTCGAGCTGGCGTCTCTAGTATTTATACATTGGGTCCAATTCTCTAGGTGACACCAACTAAAATTAACAGCCAACTAGACAACTAAACGTCATCATGACGTCATCTTAGTTCCTTAGCTTTAATCGGTATTCGGAAGGCGCCAAAATTAATCGATATTTGTTTTTAAAAGTTAATTTTAACTTGATATTCTGAAGGCATTTTAAGCGGCTGGTATTAGTTACTTTTTGACAGATGGCAAGTAATTTTAGTAGGCCTTGTTTTGGCGGCCATTAAAATTAGTTCAAGTCATGTTCAGATATATTTCGAATGATTTACAATTGACAGATACTTTACTAACGTGACTCTTGCACGAAAATACGCGGGAAATGAAATGTTTTTCAAACTAGTTCACATTATAATTGTTGCCGTGAATTGATTAATATAAAAATGGACATCGACTACGTGGCGGCTCTCCTCGCCCTTGCAGAAGAGACGTCTCAACGGTGGCGGTAAGTAAAAAAGGTTATTTTTACATACCAATCAGTTCTTGTTAAAAAAATTAGCTCAATGACTTGCCTACAGATTACAGGAGCGCCTCAATGCAGGTATTGAGGGACAACTCAAACCTGTTCTCGTTGTTCGATAGGAAAATTATTTCGGTTGCCAGCAACCGCTCTGTGCTCGAAATAATAAATACATTAGGAGCGAGCGAAAGCCGGCTCAACTCAGGTTATTTAATAACCCAATACTGAATTTAATACCCAAGTTTAAACCCAATAATAACTATTAAGCATGGCTCAATTCTTACTCGTATCCGCGTTAAGGCCTGTGCCCCTTGGTAGGGACATTATTGGGCTACATTTATAATAAAAATAAGTTTGTCCCAATTTATAAACTTACATTTTTACTCATAGGTGTGTGATGCTAACTGCAAGATATTCATATTAACCCCAATTTTCCGGGGTCGACCCACGATGCGGCAATACACTTATGTACCTATGTATGTAAGTTTCGATTATATTCCATTACAGGAGATAAAGGCTAACCGTTGCTGACGTGGCAAATGACTCCACTAGCGGATGCCACGACCGAAACACCAGCAGGCCGGGACAACGCTTGCCACACCAAAGCATGCAACGTTGTTGAAAGATTCTTTGGCCGGCTAGAGGCCAAATTGCAATTTGCAAAATTGGCCACGATGCATTATTCGCTAACAAAAGCAGTAAAATATGTTGTGGCCTGCAGCAGCCACCACAACATGTGGCTGCAAGATACCACAATTGGTAAGTTGTTCGTTACATAGACCAAATTATGCTTGTACCTAACTGTTAAACAAAGGTTTTAAGGGTACCATAAAAGGAGAAAATAAACCCATATGGTCACTTTGTTTTCTGTCTGTCAACTCTTTTTTCAGGAACGCCTGAAAGTATCGAGTTGAAATTAATATCAGTTATTTAATTTGTGCGGAACCCTTGGTGCGCGAGTCCGAACGGCACTTGCCTGTTTTTTTTTTAAATTTTAGATGAAGTGGCAGAAAGTGATGCAGAGGGGACCAATGAGAATATCGCCGATGTCGCAGTCTTCGACTTCCTGCAGGAAGGCCGGCAACAGTGGTCATACATTGTAAATAGATATTTTAACAAAAAAAAAAAAAACATGTAATTTAATAATCAGTTAGGTATATTAACAAAAAACTGTAAAATAACATTCTGTTACCCAACCTGACCGTAGCTACAACTCGATTCAAAAAATGTATAAAGCACACTTTGTGCACAAAGGTCTACTACAAAATAAATGATTTTTTACAAGACACCGACATCTGGAATTAAACCAGTTCATTGCACACTATATATTATGTAATAATTAGGCACTTTCTTAATGTTATGTATAGCTTGCTTGATTATGTTATGGCGTTCATTAAGTCTCAATTTTTGTGCTATTATCAATAAAAATCTTTGAACTTGAACTTGTACATGTCATATATCATATATATAAGCTTACATACACATTTCGTTGTCAAAATAGCTTACTCTAAGTTATTCTGATATAATTTTATTATTGGACCCAGATAATATACAGAAAACATGTTTACATGAAAGACACGTATCAACGCGAGCTTATCTCTAACAAAAGATTTCTTCCAGCATATCATGGGTCCTGCAAGGTATGATTGTAATTTATTTATTGATAATAACGATGCCACTAACAATACAAGCTATAACACTAGCATTCGTTTATTTGCTGTTTCATAGCGTACAATTTTTTTAAATAAAATTAATTGAGTAAACATAAAATGACAATTACAAAACAGGGCAATAAGAAATAGAACAGGACAACATAAAAACTAAACAAAATACTACATACATAGATGGTACATTGTACATAATATGTGGGGTGAGTGAGTGTACCTGCTTAGCCACAGTATAATAAAGAGAACTAATGTTTAGCCCTATAGGTCTTGAGATAGGGTCTCGGGCTGGCTGCCCACTAAGCAGGGTGAGTTATTGTAGGTGTGGTGACTGTGGTGTGTGGAAGTTAAGGTTATGCTATGTTTGTTATGTTGCAGCACGGGCACGCAGTAAGACCTAAAGTGTTTGCGCAGATAGCTTCTGATAGTTCCGCCATCATATCCCGCAGTAAGTGGGAGTTTTCATTAGGGGCCTGCACCATCGTCAGTGCAGCCGAATTCGGTTGACCTGCAAAGTATATTAAAAACATGTTATGATGTATCACCATATGTGTAGCAGTAAAAATCCACCAATCTTGCCATAACTTGATAAATAATAATAATAATAATAATAATAATCTTTATTTCAGGCTTACAAAAAAAAACCCATATCTATAAATACCTTACAACTAGAGATACATAATGTAATATAAAATATAAACACTAAATATAATCTAACCTAGCTAGGGATTTTCTTCTTCATTCTCGCTTCCCTGTAGCGTCGGTAAACGATGCCCTCCGGCCAGAAATCTTTGGCCAGGAACATCGTCTTGAGGTCCGCCGGCACACGAAGTTTGAAGGAAAGGAACTCCTTGGGTCTCTCTGACTCCAAAACTTCGATCTGTACATTCGCCTCTTTTATACCAGACGGCGGATTTTTCTTCAGCTTTTCCAGGATATGACCTTCAACGTCCTGGCAGGTCATTTTCACGTCAATCCTGGAAATGTATAACTGAACGGTGGGAGCGGCAGCTTTCAGGCTGCTCTCACCGGCGGGGGCTGTGCCACGCAGATTGCGGCTGCGTCTGGAGCGGCGCTTCCTGTTTTGGACCAGGATAAAGCCTTCCCCATCAACTGTCGCGTTCGGCGGGCCACGGGCGGGCCTAGCCCGTGATAAAGGTAGAGGTGTAGTTGTAAACTTATTTATTAATTTCATCGTTCATATCCTTACTTAAATATCAAACTAAGTAAATGGATGGCCAAGTACAAAAATACTACAAACAACAACACAACAAAAATAAACATTTACAGGCAAATACCACAATTATCTCATCTCACATTCTGATAAAGTCAGCGGATAACTACTAACTTAGGTTTGATATAGCAGTCAACTCAATAGTCAATCATGGTGTATCATGAAATGATCAATGTATTGTATAATATGATACATACCGATTTCCACTCTTTTATGTCCCGGCTGCAGCCCAGGCTATTCAGCTGGCCAGCCAGATTCCCCCACATTTCCCTAATATCAGGACTGGCTGTATTCCCTGAAAAAGGTAAGTAAAGTAAAAAAATGCACATACGAAGCTATAATAAATGCCTTCCCACACTGCAATCCAAACAGCAAATGTAATGCTGGGTTCTTAAGTGCGCGGGCCAAGTTGTCGGCGGATTTGTATATCTGCCATTTCTAACAAATTTGGCACGTCTTCTCATCTCGAATAGAAGCTAAATTGATAGGTAGGTACAATGCCAGACGTGCATATGCGATGACATGCGTGTATCCCTGTCATTCTATCACTTTAATGTATATAAATTTCTTACACAAAAACAAACAAAATGACAGCGTACATACCCCGAACCATCTCTTTATTTGCGTGGAGCGTTTCTCCTGTTCCTGGAGAAGCAAGTCCTGTTTCCGCTTGGTCATTCTTTTCCTTCACGATGACGACAATTCAATTATCTTTCACAACACAAAACATCAACAAAAGAAAGAAACTCAGGAAAGAATCAGTAAGCTCAAGTCAGCTGACAAATTCTTGGCGCGGAAAGCAACTTAAAGTTCGAAAACTGATTGAACATAATCATAGTTTATTTTGCAATGAGTTTGCTTATGTAAATAATAAACGGAATATGTTACAAATAACACTTTAAACGGTATTAAATGCTTTAATAATAATGAATTAATTAAATATGTTAATATAATTGAAAGATTTATTAAGTTTCATTTGACAAAAAAAACGTCGATTTTGTTAAAGATAATCGAGCATTTGAAAATGCACTGTGGTTTCGAACTGGTCCCAAAGGCGAAATGCGTTTAGTTGGAAAAAAAAACATGAACTAATCTTAGTTTGCGTTTAAAGATGGTGACTTGAGAATGCCAAATAACTTAATTCAAACTAATATTACTTTCGAAACTAGTTTAGTTGCTCTAGTTGGTGTCACCTAGAGAATTGGACCCATTATTACTCAAAGTTTTTGGTCAATTCTCAAGTTTTACGGAACCCAACGTGCCCATTTTTTTTGCAGCTAAATGTTGGTGTAATATTTTATATATACTCTCATACTTATGCCCAGAGATGCCTCTTTCTCGCGATATGTAACATGACGATGCATTTGCATTATTAGTTCCCGTACAGCATCAATATTTTGAGGTACTTACAACAACCGATTTAGGGCGACCTTCTTTAAATTCGCCCGGGATCACAGACCGCCCACGATTTAACTCGCTAAACCAGTGATACACAGTGTTTTGGATGGTGCTTCGTCCCCAAAACCAGAAGTGAGTTGATCGATGCACTGTTTTTGAGTTAGCCCTCGCCGAAAATCGTAATAAATCATAGCACGAAAATTTTCACGAGTTAAACCCATGGTGTTATATATATATGCTATTTTCGAAATGACGCCACAAATGATAAACAAATGACAGCTACAATAAACAAATAGTATTCTTCAGCCAAAGAGTTCCATTTTTAAATGTTATAAGCACTTTTTTAAATATTGTTCTGTAACTAGCCTGTTACGGATATATAAAGCCTTGCACTTGACCGTTTATTTTTTATTACACAGGAAGTGACTCAAAGGACGCAAGTTAATAATTGGCGTCACTGATTACTCCATTTTCAGTATCTCAGTATGTCAGTGTTCACATGACCTAGGCCTCTAATGTAAATACCTGCATAACATAGGTACATCTACCACCTGTGTATTTTCGTTGTGGCCGAGTATTTACCTATAAATGATCATAACTTGTAAGAGCGAGGTATTGCCAGTAAACCGATAAATTCATTGCTCCACCTCCGCTATGCTACTCCGTTCAACAAACAAGGAACTTCAGTCAATTCAATTAAAAACGTCGCTCCGACAACACCAATTTGCCTGCGAAACGGCTACCTTTGCGCTGAAAGCCGTTTCAAACACCACAATAAATCTTCAGTGAAATCACGCTCTAATTTCGTAAAAGCCCCGTCTCTCTTTGCTAATTAATATGAATGGCGTTTGCATCCGGCTTTTTCTCGCGCCATTTCCAACTATTGTTTTGCGAATAAGTAGGTATCAGACAATTTATTATTTGTTTTTGTTGAGAAAGGAACAATAGGTCTTTATCCGCCTGGACTGGATCTTGTGGCCGAAAAGGCATATGTCCGCTATTTTTTGCTGAACTTTTTGGTCCCCTACTTACAGTTTTTGTCTTATTTTAGCAGTATTTAGGGTCGAAATCTGAACAGTAGTGTATTTGTTACAATATTTTTTCTAGTCTTAACTTTCGTTGGTAGATGCTAAAGACCATATCAGTGGTAGAAGCCGATTTTATTGCTCGTAGAGTAGGAGCAAATAAAGCCGCTTACGCACGCACGCTCAACTGACACCGCGCCCGCCCCGCCAATGCATGTACGGTCAACTGACGCCGTCCGCCCTGCCAATACACGTACGAGTATCTAATGGATTATTTATGCTTCGCGAAAAAACCTGCCAATATGCATAACATGAGAAATGCACTTTGCCAATTTGTTTTTGGCTGAGCGTCAGATTCCGTAGACTGTGTTTTTGCTAGGCTATCCCAATAATGCCTTTTGTTACCTTGTCTAATAGGGTGGGTACCTATTTTTTTGTCTGCAGTCAGGAGACCGGTCTTTAGACAGTTTTCTGACTACTTGTACATACTTATTACGAAAGATGTAATAAGTTCTTCCCAAAACGAACAAAACTGAAACACAGAAATGATGCCTCAGTCAGGAGGTTACATCTCACTCAACATATGGTAGAGAAGGATGTCCATTCTAAGATACATACGAATAGCTGTATTTCTTCTTCTTGTTCTAATTTGGCGTGCTAACTTCTTTTTAAGTTTATTTTGCCAGTGTCAAGTGCATTTTTAAGATCACAATTTGGTCATGTTCTCTGTAACATCTTCAGAATGTTGCTCCTTAGCAGTTTAGCACTACTCGGGCCCATGATGTGAAGGGCTGTAGGAACCAAGTATTTCCTTAGGACGTGAGCAACTGCCTCCCAGATAAGTATATATTTTAGGTTGATGTGAGTTGTCAGCTACTTGAGAGCGGAATTTTGAGATATTTCGGCAGCAAACTCAACAGAAAACTGCCGTAATATAATAAAAATAATCATCGAAATAATCGTCGGCAAACTTGGTGATTGGAATCGAAAAGTGGGTGAAAATGGGAAGCGACCAACTAATGGCTAAAGTGGTGCCTAATTTTATTAAAAAAAAATCCGCCGTCAAACAAACCATTAAATATTGAACGTAGACTATGTGACAAACAAAACACAGTATGAGTATGACATGTAGATGTAGACCTCGAAAATAGGAGTGCAATTATTTTTTAACCTTTACGTCCTATTTTTTTTTTGACTTCAGTTTAGGGTGACTTACTCTAAAGATATATACAGGTGACATTTCATTAGCTGACCATATTTTGGGGGATGATTATACCTATAATTGTAAATAACTTTCCCCAAGAAACATTTCCCCATAGTAAATTGTAATCAGCTGATCGGGTCGATGTACCTTTTTTTCTTTCTATATGCGACCCCAGGTTTGTTGGGGTGAGTTGTGCATAATGATGGGTACTATCATTCACCGAAATATGGTCTGCTAATTAAATGTCACCGTAAGATTGTCAAAACAGTTAGTTTATAAACTAACGCGTTAGTTTGTAAAGTATCGAGAAAATTGTGAACCAGACCGATAGGGTTTAGAATTTACGTTTCTTTTGTTCTTACATGTCAACCTAACACGAAGATTATTAGGGGGCTTCGCTGCGCTCGCCCCCTCCACTCTTCACCTAACTTACCGCAGTGTTTGCCCTGGTATTTCGTTTGCAATTCAAGTTTAAACCAGTTCACAATTTAACGCTTTTATTATAAACATACGCGTCATATCGTAAGCAGTACGGTACAGTTTACAATTTATCAAAGTTTGTAAATTAATGAGAGAGAAAAAGTAAGATTATAAACTAACGGTTTTGACAATCTTACGGTGACATACAGTACCTGTACACTGGTTTCTGGGGTATTTTTGTTGTTAACTGGTGTAATTCATTCATTCGTTGATCAATCACCTTTTTTTTGGGCAAAATCATTCACACCAACATATAGGCTTATATAGCTAAACCTACCTATTTGTAAACTGACTCATTTCAATACTTTAACCTAACCCTTGTCTGATGTCGCTCTGGTAACTGGTCGTAGTTCGCTTGAGAAATAAGCCAGATAACTTTTATTATTGGTGCATTGATTATAATCGATAATTTGGTGTGTGAAATTGACGTTGTTAACAATATCTCTTGTTTATTTCTTTTTTGGAAGGTTCCCAAAAATATATATTGTTCAATGAAAGCCCAGCCCGATAGGCCGACAGGCAACTGATAGGAAAATGTGTTGAGTTACAAATACCAGAATCGTCAGCCACGTCGTGTACTCATTAAAAGTTTCCTCGGCCCGCCTGCACGTGTTTTTAATTTTATCGAGAGTACTTGTCGCCGCGCCCCGGCGGACGGGCGACGTAGGTACCGCGGGACCGCTTTGATTGCGGTAATGACGTCTCTTCCCTCTACCGCAATACACTTTACTCCACTCCTCACTACCCATCTTCAAATAATTATTCTTTTGCTAACGACATGCCAACACATCTTTTAATTACACGGCGTCGTTTGAATAGAGTTTTTACGCTTTTCAGGAAGATTGAAGAATTTTCAGTTTTACGGTAGCAACCAAGTAGGCACGGAACATACGCTTTACGGGTTGGTATTTGATTCAAAATCTAAAGCTTCACTGACTGGACCTCAAACTGTCTCATAGGTAGGAGGAAATCTAATCTTATTAAATCTTTGAAAAGAAACCAGATTACGAGGAAATTTGAGAGAAGATCAAGAGAAAGAAAAATAGAGTAATGTAATGAGGTGGGTAGGTAGGTAGTGTGTCAAATCAAGTGGAATTCCACGTCTAGTGTCAGCAGTTAGGTGATGTAATACCACCGAAATACTGAGAGGAAAAGTTCGGTACATCGATTCATAATACTCATTCCTCTTCTGAAAAAAGGTGTCACTAAATTTACAATAGATAGATAGAAGATATAGGTTAGATATCTTAGCTAACTATACTTAAAGTAAACATCCCTTTTTACCCGACTTCAGCGAAGCCAAAAGCAGTAAATAAAAGATGTACCTATGTATGAATGGAAGCGTCCTTGGCCTAGTGGTATTCGCACATCGGAGACGGCCGTGCGGGTAGCAACATCTGGCCGAGACGGGCAATGGATGGGTGTCAGTTGTTATGTGGCATTTCATTAAACGTATACATAACGACGTAAGCGACACGGTAAGCTGCACAGCTTAACGTGTCATCCGAAACACTGAACGTCTATATAATTATCTCATTGCTACATGGTCAGGATCCGAACCTGCATCTCCTGTGTGAGAAGCAAGCGTGAAACTACGGAGCTCCTGCGATGGTTCTTAGATATGTTTTATTAAAATCGGTTTAGTATTTCGAACAGCGGTCAAACGTGTGGATGTATTTTAATGTGGTTTTTCGTAGTTGGTAATAGGCTTCACTG
Organism: Argyresthia goedartella; assembly: GCA_949825045.1. Lineage (NCBI taxonomy): Eukaryota > Metazoa > Arthropoda > Insecta > Lepidoptera > Argyresthiidae > Argyresthia > Argyresthia goedartella. Next base: position 24,936,644 of record OX463810.1, read on the forward strand.
CGACGGTTTTTCGACGTGTTTTGTTAAAATCGGTTCTGTAGTTATACAGTTATAAGCATCGATATAAATACTATTCTGTGGTTATAAGTATGACTGTTTTTTTAATTCATAGTTATTTTTCAAGTTTTTGAGAGGGGTTGGGTATCAATACAAGGGACATATTTTTGCAATTTTTAGGGATCGTACCACAAAAAGAAAAAAACAATCCTCATGGGATCGCTTCGTTGTCGGTCAGTCTGTTTGTCTACCCGTCCGTCCATTTTCCTTTTTCTCTATTAGACCCTTTTTTCAGGAATACGTGAAGGTATCCTAAAACTGTACAAAAATCAAAATTTTAAAGCTGGGTCCAGATAACTATGTTCTTTTGTCCGTACTGTACCTCCGTTTCGCACTGCGTCGCGATCCAAAAACTCTGGACGCGAAGTAAAATGGCCGTATCTCTGTAACATCGCTCCCTTCGCGGCGATCCCAACCCAAAGTTAAACCCAAACATGCACCGTTAAATGCTCACAACTGTGCCTATTGTGCAGTTAAATCGTTAAGATATTTATATATGTCACCGTAAGATAGTCAAAACCGTTAGTTGATAAACTAACGCGTTAGTTGATCAACTATCGACAGATAGTAAACCAGACCGACAGCGTTTAGAATTTACATTTCTTTTGTTCTTACATGTCAACCTAACAGGAAGACTGTTCGGGAGCTTCGCTGCACTCGCCCCCTCTAGTCTTCACCTAAGCTACCGCAGTGTTTGCCCTGGTATTTCGTTTGCAATTCAAGTTTAAACCAGTTTAATATTTAACATGTTTAACCGTTAGTTTATCAACTAACGCGTCATACAGTAAGCAGTACGCTACAGTTTACTATCTGTCGATAGTTGACCAACTAACGGAAAAAAAAAGTTAGTTTATCAACTGACGGTTTTGACAATCTTACGGTGACATATATAGGTATATGTAATCACACATCCGCGTATCGGTCCGTTCGTATCAAATCTCAATAATGGTAAACCATTATTTACAATATACATACATAATACAAGTTTACAACGAAGTGACTCATATATAATTAAAGACAATGTTACTAGCTTTAGTTTAGTGCAAACAGTTTCTTCTAGTGCAAAAGTTACATCAACGCCTTCAGCAATTATAATCAAAAGCATAAATTTCAAAATTTAAATGTCTTATAACATTAAAATCAGCCGCCTTGACATCTCTTTGCCGCGCTTGCTACGACGTGACGCTACGCTAAGCTACCTACAACCAACAGTCGTTACGCGCTTGATCCGCTACGATTTCGTTCAAATTCATTTTATGATTTGGAGCTCTACTAACCGATTACCGAGGTCCACAACGTTCGTTTGCAAGCTTCCGTCCTTATCGTCGATTAACAGCCAGCGCAAAACGAATAACACCATGGCTTGTTCGTGTAACATTGCTTGCTTGGTAGACACCTACCACATGGTAGACAAGATCAACGTGATGGACAATGTGAGCCTGATACAAATTAGTGCAAGTGGCTTCACAACAGAAGACATCGAACAGGCGACAAATTTACTACATGAGGTTATTACGCTTGTATCGCAGAAAGGGAGAATAAAAATAAGAAAAGGAATTGGCCAAGAACAGAGGGACATGGAGGACATCATGAAAATCGTCAGGGAATTGGATCCCAATGAGCTGCCTCCTCTTACCTTCGACCATGTGGATGTCACAACATTATGAAAAAATATTTAAAATATTGTTTTGATTTTGATATTGACAGGTCAATGACAGGCAATTTAAATTCGTCGCGATGGAGGAGTTGCAGAAACTCAAAGATGAGATTAAGGAAGTACGGCAGAAACGGGTTTCGAGGACCAATGACACCGATGCGAACAAAAAGCAAGACATCCAAATCATTGCAACAAACTGCAGAACACAAAAAAATATCCCCAAGACAAGGATAAGAATGTTGATTATGAAATGATAACCAACCTACCACATGCCCAAGTCCGGAATGACTTAACAGCCACCAAGATATCTACAGCAGAAAATTCAAATCTGTACGAGATAGAAAGAAGTCAGTCATTAACCGTACCAACGAACAAAGATTCGCAAGCATCGCAGTCACAAGTCAGCTACGCACAGATAACAGCAAATGTCCCAACTAATAACAATGATTTCACGGATGTCACATATAATAAGAAAAGAAAGCGGCATATAACAAATACACGGGGATCCGCTTTGTGTTTATTCACTAATATTAAAGCAACTATACAGACAACCAAAGTCTATGTAATATATCTGGCTTCGATATGAATATAACGTGCGATGACATTAAATAGCATTCACTACAATTTACCAAGATCCCATATTTACTCCTTAAACAACAAGCACTGATTCGTGTGGACGAGACGAAATACCTCGGCCACATTATAGACTCCGACCTAAAAGACGACAGGGATATTGAGCGACAACGTCGAGCACTTTGTGTCAAGGCAAACATGCTGGCCCGACGCTTTCACCGCTGCAGTGATGATGTGAGGCGTCTACTATTTACTGCCTACTGCACCAGCATATGCACTGCCGAGTTGTGATACATCTACGATAAACGAGAGTATAGCCGCTTACGAGTTCAATACAATAACGGGTGGAGAACCCTAAACCGCCTGCCAAGCTGGTGCAGCGCATCGGAGATGTTCGTGTCGGCGCGCCTGCCCGGGTGGGTGGGGCTCGCCCGCAACCGCACGCCTGCGCGCCTCCACCAACACCGTCGTATGCGCCGCGCGCTCTTGGCTCGAGAGCCCTATACATCGACACTGGGTCAAACTGCAGCGGCCTTCTGCCTCTGTTTTGATCTGAAGACCGATTTAATTTACTTGTTTTTCAGACGCTATATTTTCCTATTTGTGTTCCTATATTATTGTTTAAATGTTTTTTAAATGTGTATTTGTAATAAGTTTTAAAATATGGAGATACCATGTATTTCTGGAATAAAGATTTATTATATAATTATATAACATATATTTTATATCTGCAGTAGTAATCTACTGCAGATATAAAATATATGTTACATCACGTTTAAAACCAAGTTATTTATAAAAGAACAAGTCCTGACTGACTGACTGGTTCATCATGGCAGGGCCATAATGGATAAAGCTAGAAGGCTGAAATTTGGAGGGTGGCTTCCTTTTATGACGTAAGGATCCACTAAGAAACGGTTTTACAGAAATCGGACCCTAGTGGGTCAAAAAGACCTTTAAAGTTTGTAATTTTGTATGGGAAGTTTATATGGGCTCAATGAACTGGGATGTGTTCCTAATTTGAATAATCGATTGCCTCGAATGTATCCAGCCAGCTCAACTCTATTTTTTTTCCATCAATGGACTTGGACAGGCATTTTTTTCTTTGGAACTATTTTAGTTGTGCCAAAAGAAGGTCCGTTAATTTTAACTGACTTAAAAAGGGAGGTTCTACCGAACTGTAAAATATTCACATAAACCTTGGCAAGCTGGAATATAAATGATGGAAATGGTAGATTTTTGGCTTATTTCTTAATTGTGTTATTTAAACCACACAGTTCTCTATATTTTTCCTGTAAAATTTAGGTGAAGACCTACATTGTTGTTTTTATTTTTTATTTTTGCGATCAGTAACTTTGGAGATGAGGGGGGGGGGGGATAGTTTGGGGGGGGAGGCGTGGTGGACAGTTTTGGGCTTATTTCTTAAATATTTTTTTTACTAAGTATTTCGGAGTTGTGAAAATAATAGATGAAAAGAATGTGATGTGACAAAAATGTGTAAATACGCAGACGAAGTCGCGGGCATAAGCTAGTTGTGAATATTTTTATAAAATATTGTAATTAAGTTTATTCCATAAGCCGTTCTCCATTTCTTTGAAAGAAAGTTACTAGTGACATGAACTATTTTACCATTCTAAATTTCATTTCCACGGCTCCATAAAATCCAGTTGTTTGTGTTGATTTGTGTACGTGAAATCACTTAGATATTATTTACACGGCTCCACAACATGCAGTGGTGTCAGTTGATTTGTTTACGCGTGCATGGGTGACGGGGAAGGGAAATAGGCGCGGCGCGCGGGGTGCGGGATGGGAAATAAAACACGAAACTTATTATGCACCGTACCGTGTTTTGCATGCGCCCCCGGATTATAATTATTATGAGGTAGGTTCTTAGTTTTTCCAAATCAAATAAAAGAGATTTTGCTCTAAAATATCCATTTCAAATATTTGATAGTTTTACCTTATATGTAGGTATATGTCACCGTAAGAAACCGTTTGTTTATAAATTAACGCATTAGTTCGTACACTATCGATAAATTGTAAACTAGACCGACAGGCTTTTGAATTTATTTTGTTCTTACACGTCAACCTAACACGAATACTATTCGGGGGCTTCGCTGCGCTCGCCCCTTCTAGTCTTCACCTAAGCTACCGCAGTGTTTGCTCTGGTATTTACTTTACAATTAAAGTTTAAACCAGTTCACAAATATTCACAATTTAACGATTTTATTATAAAATAACGTATCATATCGTAAGCAGTACGGTACAGTTTACAATGTATCGATAGTGTGTAAACTAACGAGAAAAAAAACGTTAGAAAAAACTAACGGTTTTGACAATCTTACAGTGACAAATACATACATTTGATCCGATACTTAGACATTATTTACAAACCGCGGAGCAATATAAGTTGAACCATTATGATTATTTAAATCGATATTTTTCCGATTCTCGTAGTAACTATAGTCGGGAAATCCATAGGTATATAAAATTCTTTAACAATCCATGAGGAACTAACATTACTAAACTCAAGTAATTACGATAAAAGATGTGTTTAACCCACATCCCCGACCAAAACGGTTAAATGTGCACAGTTGATCTTTAAACAAAAACTCAAAAAACTCAAAACTCAAATCATTTATTGCAAGTAGGCAAAATAATGCACTTTTACAAGTCAAAGACTTACTTAAGTCTCATATTCATGGAAAAAAAACAAATATGATCAACTAAAGTAATGAGTACATAACTGATTAATTGATTATGGTTTGAGTTTGAAAAAATAAATTTATCCTCAAGTGGTGATTCATTGTCAACCAATCCGTTAAATACCGGCCTTACATCTCTGACTGGCGCGCGCGCACCGTATCGAAACGTATCGCCGTTAAACGGGGTGAAAAATCCGACTCGAGAAGGATCGCCTGAGATCGCGACGCGCGTACCACCGTGCCGTACCGAACGGGCGTCCAAGCTGGCGTACTCTCCATGAACCTAGAATCAGAAATTTGGCAAGAAGCAAGGTCTTATAGCACAAGTAAAGTAAAAACCGGCCAAGTCAGAGTCGGACTCGTGCACGAAGGGTATACCGTACCATTATCTATAAAAACGGTAAAAAATCACGGTTGTTATTTGGGAGCCCCCTGAAATATTAATTAAATTACTTATTTTTAAAATAAATAATATTACTCAATATTATGTGAACATTTCAAGCGTCTACCTGTTGCCGTTATAAATATCGAGCAAAAACGAACAAAAAAATCACGTTTGTTGTATGGGAGTCCCCTTAAATATTTATTTAATTCTATTTTTTTGTATTTGTTATTACAGCGGCAATAAAAATACATCATTTGTGAAAAATTCAACTGTCTAACTATCACGGTTCATGAGATATAACCTGGTGAAAGACGGACTGACAGACGGACGGACAGCGGAGGCTTATTAAGAGGGTTCCGTTTGGCTTTGGTTCCAAAACTTTATTAATTTGCATGTCTGCAAAACATAGAATGACCGCGTTATATGAGTGGCAGAGGTACAGATAATTTAGTTTTAGCGTATATTCCATTCTGGAATAGTCTCAGTTAAGTATTAGTTTTATAATGGATAATAAATATCGGCTGATCGGTGATGTCGGGAAATTTCTAAAAACAATTGTTATGAAAATCCTCACAGGAAGTGGGTTAGCGTATTCGTTTACGTAGTGCAGTCATTCCTCGCGCACGACGCTACCAATCCGCTTACTCACGGCCACTGGCCGCCCGCTGGCCGCCCGCCTGCAACCCGGCCGCCCCCGACGCAACCCGGCCGCCCCCGACGCAAACAACTCTAATGGATTTTTCATGTCGATTGAACACGCCATAGGTATCTCCGTATACAAGATAAACTTAATACGCTACGTAAATTGAATCCCAAAGAGGATTTCATAAGTCCACCTTTATGCAAGCACTGCGAACAAAATTTATGTGAGTACAACCGCTATACATCGACATTAGGTAGCGAAACCCAGAATTGACGGTAATAGGATATGGTAAGTAATCAAATACCCAATACAGTAGTCTTCACGGTGAAATAGAACCCGCGATGCCACACGTACCTTTAGGATGTCATGATTTCTATAGTCTGTCATCAGTTATTCATTTGATCACATACGTTTAAAGTTTCATTTGAATAATACGATTACATGATGTTTCAGCCAGCCCCTTGTAGCTGATGCGTGATATAGTTTCACCGTGATTGCTTGGGGGTTTCTTCGGACCATTAATAATAATTACAGCTGACACCCAACCCGGAAGGAACCGGCACCCCTGTGCCAAATTATGACATACATTTTATCGTGTACAGAACAATAGCAGTGGACGCTCAAAAAGCCCTAATCACCATGTCATTATACGCCGAGGAAACAATGACTGATTGACGGGTGTTTGAGAAAGATGACGTAATGCATCTTGTATGGAAAGGGTAACCATTTAACCATTTATTTATTTAACCCATTTAGGTTTTCATGGCTGTGTTACTAGGGAACAATTTCTTAATTCAACAAATGGCTTTGGTTAGTGGTTAATTTCAGTTCAGAGATCATACGTCTTAAATATTATTCCGCACATGTTAAATAATATTCCATTAAGTAAAAGTAATACTGTGATAGATGTAGGCGTCATGATGTAGGCGTCATTCTCGACTCCAAATTGACGTTTTCTGCTCATTTTGACCACATAATAGAAAAAGCTTATAAAGCACACACTCACAGGCTCATACATAGCTTCTGTCAAAGCTGTTAATGTTATTTCATGTTATATAAAAAGTTTGTTTGCTTTATATTAATATGTATGCATAGTGAAATCCATAATTGGTCATATTTAAAAGCTTATATTGTTAATTTACCAAAGTTTACTCTGTCAATTCCCCAATGTCAAAGAATACGATAATGCATAGCATTATGATCAGCGCATAGGTATAATAAAGCATGTATGAATAGTTATATGTACATAGGTGGGTATCTAGTTGTCCTTACCTTATAATTAGTGAGATTACAAACCAACGGAAACTGACTCAACACTTTTATTTCATTATCGAGTCGCCGAAGCCTTTCGTACGGACAACTGACTAACTACTAGTTTGGAGCTCCCGGTCGGTACCTACTTATTAATTCAGGCCTCAAGTCAGAACTTCCTAGTTTCGTGATTACAACTTGTTACATAAAAAGATCGCAACACTTCGAGGATACCCGACTAATTACTATCTTACACTAAATTACTGGTTGTCGCCCGCGTTGGTGTCTTACGCAGCACCTTTAGCTAGTTATTAAAAATAGATGGAAGATGATGAGATATTATAAGTAGGAGGATTTTTTGAGTGGAGCGCACTGGCGTATGGGCATCGGTCAGCCACCGCCATGTCTAAGCCCATGCTGGCGACATTTCTATTGTTAATAGCACTTACATTCGCAGCTAAGGAGAAACCGGTGAGAAAATAGTACTTAATTTCTTATCAACATACTCGTACGGCTGATTCTGTAGGTACAACCCACCGACAGGTATCATCAACCATCACAGCACAGTTTCAACATTCACCAACTGGCTTAGTAAGGCGGCTCGTAGTTTTCACGTGGTGTAGTTTATGAAAAGTCCTAGAGCGTCGCCTAGGGGACGACTAGAGGCTGGAGTGATGGATGGGCGCCGCCGCCGCCCGGTGCGGAACGCATGAGGAACTATCCTTCAATGTCGCGCCGGGGAAGGGTACCACGATCCAGGTGAAATCTTTTCGATTTTATAACATCGTATTACTGGCACAGCAGAGACTACAATGACACTAGGAGCAGCTTGCCGACTGTACCTAATATCGTGCAGCGAGTCACCGAGTGTTCTGTCGTGCGTGATGTGTCTGGCTGGTCTCGATTCACCTCGATGGCTATTCGATATTCGTCGGTCATGCAGATTAATAAGGGTCTAATTTATTGTTGCGCTATCAAAATCAAATCAAAATCAAAAATCATTTATTTCCATAGGATGTTGTTACATCACTTAGATCCGTCATTACATTTTTTTGGGTGAGTTCACTAACCCAATGGCGGAATCTGTGGAGAAGAGCTTCCTATCACCTTTCAAAAGTCCAAACTAGCTTGAAACAGTTACTCGAACCAATACATAATAAGTTTTTTTTGGCCACTATCGCTAAATGCTAATTCTATATATTGTTATGTGAAACTGTCCGTTCTGTGTAGCTTTGAATAAAAACGGAAACCAGAAATTTCCGCCGCTGAAAAGTTCGCGAGACTACGCGAGACCGAAATAGTTGCGCAGTGGAAACAGGCATCCCCCGATTTAAATATTTAACATTATGATACAAGTTGATGCGCACTGGGTCGGTCCCGGTGGAATCACGACTTAATAATTTTCTTTGAGAGCGTCATCTTATTTTTAATGTTAAAGCAAGTTATTTCTCTACGGATGTTCACAAAGAGAAAATATGACGATGAGGAATGAGCACAGGAATATTTTTGTAAATTTTTGATAAAAGTTTACGCATGTGGAAATACATTGTCGCGCGAAACGTAGTACTTAATTGGGGTCTCGCACGTTTATTTGTTCAGTGATGCGCCTGAAAGAAGACGTATTTTTACTTCAATAAGATTACTCCGGTGTGGGGGAATATTCATCAAAGAAAGTGCAAAAATTGATACTGTCATAAGGAAGTAGTGCGTCAGTGCACGGCAAATTTCAAATCGCATATATTTTCTAGCGTGTTGTAGCGAGTGATTTAAGATGATGATATGAAGTTAAGTTTGCGAATGCAACTTGACTAGGGGGGCAGGCGTTCTACACTCTCCACGTTTGTCATCTCAGTCCGCCTGTTCCATAGATCTATGAAAAATCTATTGACATTCCTTTAAATCTAAAGTACCTATCAATAATAAAACCACATCTAATATAAAACTATATATTGGCGCAAAACATAATATTTCGAGAATTTTACTCTTGATCGTAACGTCGACATCAGAGGTGGCCGGAAATTGGGTATGAGCATGTGTAAAACAAATTGTATTTGCAGGTATTCAGTGAGGAAATAAGAGAAATAATACAACATGTGCACAACGAGTGTGCGGGGAAAACTGGCGTCGCTGAGGGTGAGTTGCCGAAACTAAATTGTATTTTATATTTGAGACTTCCGATCACATTTGTTCTGTTGTGTGACTGACACTTGGGGCTACCGCGACTTCCAACGTCGTTGGTGAGATGTGTATCAGAGGAACCAAGAACAAAGTGGTTTTACTGGGGGTAGCTGTTTAGAACATTCTGGTCTCTGTAAATTACAGTCTGGGAAAGCTCCCTTGTCAACATATTTATCGAATATATAAACTAAGTGTGGGGCTATCTAGTATTTCTGAACCAATAACTTTGGCTGATATATCCGGTGCTGTGCTAATCGCACCCAGTGGGATTCCGACGACTTGATGATATCGTCGGACCATCGGGCTGGTGGTCTGCCCACTGGCCTTGTCGCTCCCCGTGGCCACCACTCTATGACTGCTTTGGTCCACCGTCCGTCTTCCCGTCTATCCAAGTGTCCAAGTTTGCCTACATCTGTGACCGTCGATTTCCGTCGAATTTCGACATTTGGTACACGGTCAACGAGAGACATATACCTATACAATATTAGCACAGGACCGGGGAGATTGGCACTTTAAATAAGAGGCCTATGCCCAGCAGTGGGTCGATGTGGGCTGATTATAATGATGATGATGATGATGATATACCCCACAGGTCTTCCGTATTTATTTAGATAATTAACAAAAATAGCGTCAGTAATGTATATTTAAATTTTCATCATGTATATCCCCAGTATCAAAACATTATCAAAACGTTTAGATTACTTATCTAAAAAAATACGGAAGACCTGTGGGGTATACAGGTCTTCCGTATTTTTTTTTACGTATTTTATACATTACTGACGCTATTGTTGTTTTTTTATACAGTCTCTGCTTCATATGGAGATGAATTTAGACGCTCTGTTGTATGTAAGGGTACATTGGTGAAGAATGATTCGAAAGCTCGAGCATCCTCAGCGTTGGATTTAACAACATCATCACCTATCTTTAGGCAGAAATAATTGTCCCTTGGTATAACTTTGCCCTTGGTATATCACGGTTTATTATTTGCCAAACTGTTTTCATTCTGATATTTGAATTTTGTTTTGAGGGTTCCGTACCCGAAGGGTTCCAAACGGGACCCTATCACTAAGACTTCGCTGTCCGTCCGTCCTTCTGTCACCAGGCTGTATCTCAAGAACCTAGCTAGCTAGAGAGTTGACATTTTCACAGATTATGTATTTCTGTTGCCGCTATAACAACAAATACTAAAAAACAGGATAAAAGAAATATTTAAGGGGGCTCCCATACAACAATACCACATACAAACTTATGGATGCACCTGGTTACGTACATGGAGTGTGAAAGTAACCGCACCAATAACTTTGTAAACAATATTTTGGTGTGTAAAATCCAAACTATTCACTCCACACCATCGCTTCCATTGAACGGTGGTACGGAACCCTTCGTGCGCGATTTAGACTCGCACTTGACCGTTTTTTTTATTAATGTGTAAAGTTTTTGCAGTTCTAAAAACTAACTTGAAAGTTTTGGAATATTTTATAACTTAGTCATGAAATTTTCTATCAAAGTTATAGGTTTTTTGTTCATAAAGGTCATACAAGATAACTCTACTTTTACGAATTGCAAACGTTGCCCAGTCATTAAATTTAGATTTACCGTTGTAGTCGCTGACTTTCTTTAATTTAAAAACTTTATTGAATCCTGTTTGAATAATGTTGAAGAAGTCTGAGTAGATTTTGTTTGGGTTCTGTTCATTAAAATCTGGTACTGGCAAATTCATATTTTATATTTTCGTATACGTCTCTAGTCTATGGGATGTTATACGCCTCTAGAATGATACTCGGGAAAGAAAAGTCCCTATCCCCATCATCACTGCCCTCTGAAGGAACTTGTGGTGTATTACATTGGAAGTATTACATTACAGTTACATAGGTTGCGTATCAGCCACAGGTTCTTCTCTGGTATTTAGGATTGGTCTGATAGCAGATTTTAAATTAGGGTAAGTCCATTTGGTACGATATTTGCGGTTTATTCCGGTAATATTCACAACACAAAAATAACACTCATCGTGAAGATTAGTCGGATCACGACAAAACATAGTACTTTTGAACTTCTAACTGGATCTTTTTTTATAAGCACATAAACGCAATGATGTTACACAACTACCACATACAAAATTTGGGATCCAAGTCTTACTAAACACTTATAATGGCTTCCCTGGTGAAGTACCTGGGCATAGCCACATCGACAACAAACTAAAGAAGGCGAGTATTGCTTTCTGGAAGTGTCGGAGAATGGTGGGGAAAAAGTGAGGACTTTCTCCCAACATCATTCTTTGGCTGTACGTAACGGTGATCCGTCCTCTTGTCTGCTACGGAGCTGTGGTGTGGTGGACCAGGACCAAACTAACCACAATGGTAAGCAAACTCCAAAGCTTCCAAAGGCTGGCCTGCATGGCTATCACAGGTAGTATGAGAACTACTCCAACAGCAGCAATGGAGGCCATGCTGTGTCTTCCGCCACTCCAGCTGTATATTAAGCAGGAGGCCGCGTCATCTGCGGTGAGACTCAACACCTTAGGACTTTGGAGGAAAAACAGGACCTCACACACCGCCATCCTAGGGGAAGTTTACAAAAAATTTCCCATCTCTATGGCTTGCAGTGACAGAATCCCTAAACAATTTGTTTTTGACAAAAAATACAATATACAGTTACATCGGGTTGAGGGGCTCGACGTTAAAGAGCTCAGAATGTTTACCGATGGTTCAAAAACTGAAGCAGGCACTGGTTCAGGCACCTTCTCGGAGGACCTAAACATCAAGATAGCCATTCCACTGGGTGCCCATAATACTGTCTTTCAGGCTGAATGCATGGGCATCATCTCGGCCGCTAATGCCATAGCATCGAGAAAGGTAAGAGATTCCTCCATTCGAATACTCTCGGATAGCATGGCCGTCCTACAAGCCCTAAATAGCAACACTATTAACTCAGGGCTAATCTACGAGTGTCACAAACGACTAATGGAGGTATGTCAACATAACCGCGTAATCCTTCAATGGATAAAAGGACACAGCGGATCAAGAGGTAACGATGCAGCGGATAAGTTGGCGCGTAAAGGATCTAGCTTGACAGCGTATGGTCCCGAACCTATCATCCCTCTTCCCTTCAAGATGGTACGCTCATTTCTGAGAGAGTCGACCAGGAATGATCATGCCACTCTTTGGACAAACCATGAGGAGTGCAGGCAGGCTAAGCTGGCCTTGCCGTCCCCTAGCGCTAGGCTGGCTAAGACCTTGCTTCGATTTAGCAGGCCGCGCATGCGACTGGTAACTGCAGCACTTACTGGCCATGGTTTCTTTAATAAACATCTATATGTCCTAGGTGTTACCGACAGCCCCCTTTGCAGAGCCTGCTTGGAGGCAGAAGAAACGGCTGCTCACGTCCTCATGGAGTGCACAGGAGTAGCGGACTACAGGGCTAAACAACTCGGTCAATCGAGGGACCTTCCAGGGATAGTCGGTAACGTAAAGGGCCTACTGGCGTTCCTGGAGGAGTTGGGTTGGCTCGAATGATGTCGCATTCCCACCCACACGCAAAATAGGCGCTTTCGTCGTCGAGTTGCGGAAACCAGCCCGTCTTACAATTGACATTGACAATTGACAATGGCTTCCCAATGTAGTACAAGTAGGCCTGTTTTATAGAATCAGCACTTAAACGGCATTCTCTAAACATATATTCACCAGAAACAGCACAACAACTATTTGGATCGTTTAAACAAGTTCTTTTTAATGTAGAAATATCGGTTTATTTTTGAAATTTAGTAATTTTTGCACTTAAACAATAATTTAAGTAAGCCGAGTAACGAAATTTTAAGAAGTACCTAGAAAGAAAATGAGGGTAGATTTGAAATCACCGACCTCAAATTATAATATAATAATACCTTGGACACTATTTACACACATTGATCTAGCCCCAAACTAGGATTCCCTGTATCTTGGGTTCTTGACAACGATACACATTGTTTAATATGCTTCGGAACGCACCTCGGTTTTTGTTGCGCGGATCGACCGCGAGTGATCGGGACATCACTAGCTAGCTGTCACTTGCATAGAAAAAAAAATGACTAGCTAGCTGTCAACTTTGCACATGGTAAAGTCGTCGGCGTCAGGCATTCGGGCCTTGGCGGAATGTTAATTATAATAATATCGTAACAATCGTCAAGAAATAAGTAGATTTCACGTCATCGTAGTGAGTGCTTCGTGCTGTGAAAGGTTGAAGTGGTTCGGTCACCAATTCGTCGCGTTCGGATAGCGACCCCTGTAGTCGGCAGCATCACGACGGCAACAGCAGCGGCCTACGACGCGAGAAAGATTCGATTCCTATCACCCCCCACCCTCGTGTTCCTCATCCCGTACTCCCGCCTCGAATTGAGCTTTCGAATGCCGGTCCACGGCGTCAAGGTCAGTACTTCTTTGTGACATTCCAATGAAAAACAACCCTACCAAGATTCCACCCCTTTCGGTTAAGGCGTGGATTTTAACATACTTATATAGATAAATATGATACTTAAATAGATAAACAAACGTGACTAGGGTACAAACATTCGTTCTCATCAAACAAATATTTGCCCCCACCGGGACTCGAACCCGGGATCCTCGGCTTCGTTAGCAGGGTCACTGCCGACTCGGCCATTTTTTAACAGTTTAAAAACTTCATAAAACATAAAAAAAAGTTTAATTGCGTTTACCAATGATCTATAGCATAATGCATTTACGCACTATGGGCACTTCGGACGCTATGCGTCCCATAAATCAGTAGTTTTCATGTTTCCTTGGATAAATACATAATTTTTAATACTTTATATTAACTTATAACTTTAATTATAACAACATTTGTAGTTTTTTATATTTATCTAGTTAAAATATAATTCAAACTCAAATATGAGAAAAAGGTTCAAAAATATTTAGTAAATCTATTCTAAAAAGTAATTAATTCGTTTAATGCAGAATTAAACAAAAATACAACTCCGTATCATAATTTCAAAATTCCAAAATCCCGGCGAAGTGCGAGTCAGACTTACTTTTTTATATAGGTAATAAAAAAATACTGTTGGCGGAGTTTTCATTTACTTGTGCTATAAGAGCTAGCTAATTGCCAAAGAGGAAGCGGGAAGTTAACGGTTTTGATTCCCTAGCAAGCAAAGTCAGCAAATTTGTTTCTTTAGATTGCATTGCCCTAGGAGTTTCATTTTTTAACAGCAATAAGAGTTGAGAAATAAATGATATAATTTTTAACTTAAAACCTCCACGCGTTGCTGAGAAAAAAGATCTTGACAGACAGACAATTCCTTTTTTCCTTTCAAGGTATGGAGCTCTATAAACAGTAACTAATGTGAAAAATTAAAAATATTCTTAATTTTCGTTGCCCATCGCCCGCTTAAATTTTGCGTGTAAAGTAAAAACCGCAAAAAAATCCGTATTTTTATTTTCAATTTGTAAGAATGGAATATCTAGAAAATTTTATTAGGTTAATAACTCGACAGCGCTTATTTAAAAAGTTGAAGAGTGGGAAAAAAAACTATAAACTTTAATATGACTGGATAATCTCTTCATTATCTCTAAGTATTCTGGAAGTTAAATAAAGTCTTTTCAAAATTTTATAAAATATCATTCAAACTTTTGCAGAAATCATGTTGATTTATGTGTTAACAAGCCTCAATAGCGTAAGGTTACATTTTACGATGTAACCTTTAACTCATAATGAAAAAATTAAGCCCACATATGAATTTCTTGTCTAATCGACTTCCAACCATAAACAGAATCCAGTAGGACGACTTTAGTACAATTATGAGATGGTCTTGTATGGAGTCCCATAGTGCTGCACCAGATCCTTGTGGTTACGTCACTGTTACATTTAAAGGCAGTAAAATAGATCAACACAGAGTATAAAACGTGATCCATATTTTGTTTCAGAGGACATAACGAATTGCGAAAACGGCATATTTAAAGACGACCCTAAATTGAAATGTTACATGTTTTGTCTGTTGGAGGAAGCTAGCGTTGTGAGTGCTGTACAATTTTATTTCTTGTTTCAAATGGCCCATATTTGACATATTGAGGATCTCATCTTGGCCAACTTTGAATATATGATACAGTTTTTATTTATTTTTTACGTCTCAATGCTGACATGGATGGAAAATAGAGTTGTTTTGATCAATAAGTACTTTTCTGTTACACTCATATTGAAGTTAGGCGCTAATTACTTAATTATGTCTACAGGCCGACGAGCATGGCGTGGTGGATTACGATATGATGGTCAGTTTGATTCCTGAAGAGTACACTGAGAGGGTTAAGAAGATGATATTCGGTTGCAAACATCTCGGTAAGATAATAACAAGCTCTAGAAAAAACTAAGTATGTAGGTACATCTATAACTAGTGGCTCTCTAAGCTGTAGACCTCGCGAGTGACGCATTCTTTTAATAATACATACAAACTTATGAACGCACCTGGTTACGCACATGGAGTATGAAAGTAGCCTCACCAATAACTTTGTGAACTACATTTTGAGGACTTACACCCTAACCGCAAGTATTGACTTTTAGTGAAAAGCCAATATTTTTCACTAATATTATTTATTTTTATTTTATTTATTTATACATGCATTTAGAGCCAGCAGCGTGAAATATTACTATACACTACAATACCATTACAGAGCCAATTAGAGGTTCTCACTTATAGAACTTAACTATCTTACAATAACAAATTTAGCCCAATTAAATAAGGCACACAAGTGCCTAATTACATGATTTTAATAAACTAAACCTTATAAAGCCTGTTACTCTCACGGTCTCCATTCATCCAACGACACCTCATTTGTTAAAATCCGTCAAGCTGTTTGTACTGTAGCGGTATTTTGAAATTATAAACCCCTACATGTCCGCCATTTTGAAAAAAATCCTAAAACTGATTCAACATTTTTTTTAAATTTAATTATCGAACCTGCTTGCAAAAAATTACGATAACCAGTTGAGAAATGAGGCCTGTAGAGGATAATATCCGATATTACGAAAGCATTTTTGTTTGCTCAATCCTCAAACGGAGACGGGCTCGCATCGCTCGCTCAGTCAAATATATAAATGAATTGCTAGGTTTGTTGGTAAGCGCACAACTCTAGCAGCTGGACCAATTTCGATGAACTTTTTAAAACGATGCGTTGAAGTCTCAGGACGAATCATACGGTACGGAGAGAATAAAATAAAAAAAGGCTTTCCGTAAAATGAAATCTTTGGAACAGCCGAAACATTTAAAAATATTAGGTTCAGTGTATGCTTCTGTCATTAGACGGTGATGGCAGCGGATCTGTTTTTGTCAGAAAGTTGTCTTTCGGGGCAGCTAGATAGATTGTAAATACACCTTTGTTTTTCTGAGTATATCATCATCAATTTAGTATATTTAGTGGCGACTAAATATAATAAACTGATTAAACTCTGAATTCTGAAACCGGGCCACGACGACGCATGGATCGTGTTCACAGTGCGAGAATGTTTTAGATTGTTCGTGCGATGGGAATACATGTGATATACATATGTTTAAAATATCACCTAAAACACTTTTATAAGTGCATTTTGTATCCTTTATTATTTTTACTTTTCCAGATACACCGGATAAAGACAAATGTCAGAGAGCGTTCGATGTACACAAATGCTCGTATGAAAAGGATCCAGATGTAAGTAAGATATTTTTATAGCGAAGTCATCATAATTATGTTATAATTACTACATCAGTCCTAGTATACACTATACAGAAGTCATCCAACAAAAATTACTTAAGGTGTATAATTACTTAGAACTTGAATACATAGATAAATAAAGGCAGGCTTAATACGCATCATAAAAATGTAACTACGTATGAAAAAGATAACATGATACTTGCCTCTTAGCCTGTTAGTGAGGGGATTTTGCTTGCAAACATCGATTAATCAAATGAATCGATACACCCTTTAAACATTTGTGAATTGAATGATGATGACAACAGCTTCTATTAGTTCAAATGAATGAACAATTTCGATTCTTCCCGTTTGTTTTGGTAACATCTCTAGTGTTTAAAAAGTGGATTTTATGAAGGTTATCTGTCATGTCATATCACTTCTAAGATTTTATGAACTGTAGTTCTGTAGTGAACGGCAGTTGCTCACGTCCGAAGGAAATACTTGGTTCCTACAGCCCTTCACGTCCTCCCGGGTAGTGCTAGGGAGCAACAAATTATTCTCAAGACGTAAATTTCCAGGTTCTCATCAGAGAACCTCATGGTGATTTTTCAAATACACTTGACCCTGGAAAAATTAACCACAAAAGAGGTTAGCACGCCAAATTAAAATAAGAAGAACTGTATCTAGACAATCGCCTGTTTCAATAAAACATATCTAATCAATATATGACACAAATTCATCGGCCATTTTACATACAAAATGTATCATGAATCTGTTCAGTAGGGATTTCTTGAAATAGATCCTTAATATTTCTAATCTAACGTATTTTTTCTCTTTTCAGTTCTACTTTTTATTCTAGAATTTAATTTAACAACCTTGACGAGACTCCGTGAAGACTTCTTTATAATTTTAAGGTATTAAAACATGAAAAACGAAACCTTTGTTGTTTATTTCCTAACACACAATGCTTAACTTGCATAAAAATGTAAACAATGACAGTTAGAATTAATAAGAATAAAACCCAAGGGCATACCTACTTGTAAATACAAACGAAATTTGCGGCCGGCCCGCGGGATAAGAAACGCGTCTATTTTTCATGAAATCTTGCTCAAGTTTATTCAAATCATAAAAAAGTAAATCGCTAAGGAATTAATTTGCTTCTGGAAAAAGAAATTGTTCGCGGAAAATAAACGAGTCCGAATCTTGTATACCGTGTAATTGCGATCCTTAATAGAATGAGATTCATAGGGACCTCTTGTTCTTTGTCGGAGTCATTTTATTTCACAAATATCTTATTTAAGTACATATGACTTCCTATTAAGAAAAAAAAAACACAAGCATGGTGAGTAAATCTTTCAAGGTTCAGGGACTATTTAAACATCAAGTGATATTAAATATGAGCAGATCAATCACATTTTCATATCAGCTTCAATCAATTTTTGTCTGCAACTTCTAAATATCTGTTACCTATTAAGTATATGTTATTTTGAAATGAGTTTATTGGGAATAAAAATATCGCATATTAATAATAGGGAAATATTAAACTGCACATCAAAAATACTGATTTGCACAGCAAATACTAGGGCAAAATGCTGCGGTAGAGAGAAGTATAAAGGGGGTGAGCGAAGCGTAGCCCCCTTTATCCTTCGTGTCAGGTTGAACATGTAAGAACAACAAAAAATACTTAAAACAAACTTAAGTACACATAAAATATTTAAAACATAAAAAGTGTTTTTGTTGATCCTTTTTCGCCGTTCAAATCAGTATTTCTGATGTGCGATTAAATATAGCCTTAATAATATAGTCTAAAATTAGATGTGAAGCTACAAATAACAATAGATACCAAGGCTATTTAGCAGCAAAACGACTTTGAAAAGAGGTAAAAACCGAGGGTCGTAATATCTGTAGGTAGGTATAGTAAAACAACTGCGCTGTTCAACATTTCGACCTTGTATACGCGGAATAGAGTGCATATTTGATTATGCATGGTTCCTTCGACTGTACTTGTACACAAAGAGGCAATTTGAAGATTGCCGAGGGCGCGCCTCAGGTCGCGGATAAATTTTCAAATGTATTCAAAATTAACAAAAACGTGAAAATACTGCGCGGAAATTCTTTGAGGAGAGACCTATTATATTTACATTACAGATGTATCGTATTGGATAGGTACCCTTATATTATTGGAGTTCACAAACTTCTTAGTGGTTGTTTGTAAATAAACAGTGTAAATAATTAGTTTCGTAATACCTGATTACAGAGATTTATTATCTCAGCTTTAAATAATGGTGATACATATTGTATTTGTTACAATATCTAATTATTTAATCAATACATTTGTAACCGTCTTGCGTCCCTTCACATTAAAGTCGCAAGTTAAACCAAGTGTCTCTATTGATCTGAATCGATATACGGTGGCCTACACGAACACGACCTTACTATTCATGTGCAATATTTGGTCGCTAATGGTGAAGTTCCGTCTGACTGAAGTCTCTAGATTAGGCTCCATATTAGGAGGGTTGGCTGGACCTAATTTGGCATTGGTCTCCGCTGTAATGTCCTATCCTGGTGGCACTGGCCGCGGTGGTACGTGATTGGAGTATTTCAACAAGGAGTTCTATTCACCAGCTGATTTATTTTAATCAAACTGTGCTGACCTCAGACTCCTTCGTCGGTCGAAAGTTTAAGTGGCTTCGATTTTGTATTGGTATACTTTGCATAGGCGCCAAGGTTTCAGATAAGTGTTTTTATTTATTTATTTGTTGATGCATAGACAAATGGTGATGTTTCAAAGCTTAGGTAATTACCTAAGCTTTGAAACATCACGTTTAATAAAAATAACACTGGTAAACATGATATAAGTCTTACATAGTAATGCCAAGCCAATTAAAGGAACTCACTGATAGAAGTGACATAGAAAAAAGAAAAATGTTTGACACACTAATACAGAATAGTGCACCAGAAATCAACATAGCAACTAATTAGCCCAAAACATATGACAAGTTAAATGCAATGCACACCGTGAAGAAATATAAAAAGGCAATGCTACTAATGAAACATATCCATTTGAAAATACATTAGGATAAGCATTTAAGATTTAAAAAAACGTTCGATATTGTTTATTTTTATTTTTTTATCCTCAGCTAACATCAGCTGTGTCAGCAAGTGTGATTATTGTGACCGCCATAAAATTGTGAAAACCGTTAGTTTATAATCTATCGCATGCGATTGTTAACTATCGATGAATTCTAAACTCAACAAACATACTGCATACCGAACGAAAACTAACGATTATAAACTATCTAAAATGAATGCGTCATATTGTAAAGTATGGTGCTCACAATTTATCGACAGTTCACCTCTCTCATTAGAATAACAGGTTGTATGCATGTAAGTATTTATTATATTATAGATATACAGTGGTGGTCATATAATTAAGAACGATTTGTAGTACCAGATATTTTTTTTCAAAACTATGCTATGTGTACTTTTAAGTTCCTTCTTAAAAGTAATTAGTTGTATTATGAAATAGCTACATCGATAAAGTAAACGGGATTAGGAGTAAATATTTAAAACATTTTCTATTTTTTTTACAAATTTAATTGATTATCGATAATTACAAATTCAAGTAGTAAAAATGCTGGACAAATAATTAAGAACGATTCTTAAGCTGCTCGAGAGTTGTTTCCGTAGATACTTAGATTTTACAAATCACATTAAATAAGACAGTGACAATGTTAAAAATTATAATTTAATACATTTTATTCTAATTTAATAGTTTGTAGCGTGACCATGGCTTTTAATAACTGCCTTACACCGACGAGGCATTGATTCTATCAATTTTTGACATTTTTCAAGAGAAATAGAGCGCCATTCTTCTAAAAAAACGTTATATAACTCAGTTAGGTTACCACATCGTCGATTTGATACCTTTTTCTTGACTTCGCACCAAAGATGCTCTATGGGATTTAAATCTGGGCTGTTCGGTGGCCATTCTAAGACAGAAACTGATTGAGATGTGAGGAATTCTTTAACGGTGCGTGCAGTGTGCTTCGGATCGTTGTCGTGTTGGAATGTCCAAATAATCGGAAGTACGTCTTCAGCATATGGTAACATAGTTTCTTCGAGTATATTTTTGTACTGGAATTGATCCATGTTTCCTTCTATCAGTCTAACAGGTCCAACACCATGACCAGAGAAGCATCCCCAAATTTTCACATTTCCACCACCATGCTTTAATGTCATTTTTGTGTACTTGGGGTCGAATGCTGTATTCGGAGGGCGTCGAACATATCGTTTCCCATCAGAACATACTCTGTTAATTTTTGTTTCGTCAGAGAAAAGGACATTTTCCACTGTCTTGCTGTCCAGCTTTCATACCTCCTAGCAAATGCAAGCCGGGCTTGCCTATGACACTGTTTCAACATGGGCACCTTTCTTGCTATCCTTCCGTTCAACTTCGCTTTTACCAAACGCCTTCGGATAGTGCGCGCTGAGATCGCTGAAGGGTTATTTTCACCAAAGTATTCTTTTTTTAACTCATTAGACCCCTTAAAAGGGTATTGTTTTGCCAAACGCACGATATTTCGATCGTCTCGCTGAGATGACTTTCTCTGTTTAGGTACACGAGGAATATTTAAAGTTGTTTGATGTGTGTTAAAATGCTTCACAGCGTGGAATATCATCGTTTTTGAGCACTGCAAATAATTGGCAATCTTTTTATATGACCAATTCATATCGCGAAGTTTTATTATTACTTTCCTTGTAGATGCATCACAACTTTTATTTTTTCCCTTTTTTTATTATGAAACGATCAACTTTTTGACTTTTACAGAACTAAATGGCGCCAAAATTACTCGAATAGTGGCCTAGTTACAGAGTGTTCTCTATTTAAATTTGAATAAAAAAATAAACTATCCAGCGTTCTTAATTATGTGGCCAGCCAGTAAGTTTGCGATAACATGTTAAGATATATTATATACAAAAAGTTTACTTATATAATAATATTGTTGAATTTATCATATTATAACTGTATGCTACGATTGTGTAAAACAGTTTTACGATACCGAGAGAGATACAAAACGATATGCAATAAGTGTTATTCTCGTAAGTTTGAAAAAAGCTTGTTTTCAAATAGTCGTTCTTAATTATATGACCAACACTATATATAGATATATATATATATATATATATATATATATATATATAATTGTAGTATTATTTTAATATAAATATTGAATATATAATTATAGTAATAATATATTTTATATTATTCATTAATACGCATGTATGTCCTCATTTATTTCGTCATATTGTTGTTCACATAGCTCTACCCCTGCTAAGCAATCAACCTTTCCCATCTTAACTTGGTGTGCTGCAAGAGCTCTCTTATTAGAGATAAACTCGTCTTTGTAAAAAATATGTAACATTTTTTATATCATTTGTGTGTAATAAAGAAATTATGGATATAAAGTTCACAATAAAATTATTCGGTGTCAATTTTATTTTCAATTATTTTAACCGGATGACTTTTATAAATGTATGTGTATGCAGTCGAAACGATAATTAAACAAACAAACGAACATACAGGCACCTACATTGCTGTTGGCCTCACACTAGGATATCCTTTGTCGTGGGAACCAGAAATAGCGACATTACACACTTATAAACATCCAAAACCTGAGGTATTTTTCTTCAACCCCAGCCGGGGGTGGAACCCGGGACCTCTCGCATGGTAGGCAGAGCCAACACAACCCCAGCGCCACAGAGGTCGTATTACTATTATTAACTAGATAGGCCCACCCGATACAAAATACTCTTATTAAAAAGTTTCGTTAGGTTACTCCTCGACGACCTCTGTAGTGCAGAGGTTGTGCCTCTGCCTACCATGCGAGAGGTCCCGGGATCGATCCCCGGCTGGGGGTGAACAAAAAAAAACGCCACGGGGGTTACCACAATCTTTTTTCGATTCAAATTAGGTTCAAAACAAGAACATCACGATGGCAACCGTTTCCATTCCAATTCGCTATAATGGGCTTTATTAACCTAATACCAGACTTATTTCAAGACGGTCACGGTAAGTTTACGGATCAAATTAGGTTCCTAATCGGCATAAGACGTTGTGGTAACCCCCCAGGTCTTGGATGTTTATACGTGTGTGACGTCGCTGTTTCTGGTTCCCACGACACAGGGTATCCTAGAATAGGGGCCAGAAGCAATGTATGTGCCTGTATCTTTTTGTGTTTAAATGCATATAGAGGTACTCATACGGCAATTTATTTATTGATTGTACGGCAAAACCTTCGTAAAGTACTTATAGTGTGTGATTTTCGGGCGGGATACACGATCACGTACCACGTTGGCCTGAGGGAGGCGAGGGAAGTGGGGAAACTGCAACGAACTGGCTCGCGGACTCTCATCAAGGAATCATTACGCGCGCACCATGTTTTTTTAACGGCTTTGGATAGTACCGTGCCGCTGCTGCTGCCCTAAATTAATACCGCCCAGCAATTTGCTCCTTCAAAAAATTCGGTAAGTTGGGCTTGCTGAGAAATTGAATGGTTTTTACCACAATTAACCTTTCGAGCACTGGATCTGGTTGTGAGGCATCGTGAGGCATTTTGAACCTCATGCCATTTTAATGAAATTCAAAACCTATAACGGCATAGTGACTCCACAGTGACGTCACCAGGGCTTAAGGGGTTAAATAATAGTAAGGACAAGGCCATGTGATGATGACTACTGTCATCACTTTCGCTATGGTTATGTCATTGACCAACTTAAAACAGAACTCAGAAGGTACGACTAAAGCAGGCATAGAATATAACATAATTTGTAAAGTATACTATTAAATAATCCCTGTCTATAATAGAAGTTTATGTGACTGTTACATAATGGAGGGCATTAAAACTCGAGAGTGAGTTTCATGATAATATCACTCGAGAGTTTTAATGCCTAATTATGTACAGTTACACACACTAGTTTATCTACACACATATCATAGGCTCTCTTTGATGTGTTCAGAAACCGAATGTTCGACCGGCATTGTGGCATTGATAATTGTTCTGCAGTTGTTTAGCTTGTTCTGTAGTACCAACTTCACAGACAAAATAGGGGCTGCACGCAGGCGGGCGTCGGCGTTCGAAATTTGAATGTCATAATATGTAGAAAAATTACACATCATGGTCATAATGTGTAATTTTTCAGATAATCAATGAGTTTTTACCAAGTAGTTTAACATTATGCTGATCGTAACGTGCGGATTTTGTACGCAGTAAAGAGGGTTTATGATACGTGAGTAGATAAAAAATATTAAAACATATGTAGGTATTTCTCTTCCACGAGATCAAGCTGTCACCAAAGTATTCCAGCTCCATCTTCGCATTGAAAGGCCCTGACATGTTTTCGCGTGCCTCTTACTCTCATGGAAACTGCTCTTATATTGAACAACTTCATGTTTTTATGTAACATAAAAGAGCCGAGACACACACTTCCAACTTTTAATAAAATTGACATACTAAGTGTAGCTAGTGTCAAGTTATCCTCATCATCTCTTGAATTTGAAGGCGCTTACTGTTGCACGCGGTATTAGATTGTAGTGACCAAAACAAGTTCAATAAATCTACTTTTTTTGCCAATTTTGGAAGGAGAACCCTAGTTTTATTATGCCATGACAATACCGCGTGGCAATAATTTTATGTCCGACAATTATTGAAGCGAGCGACGCAAGCTCTCCCTCGATGTGCCTAAGCTACACTCACTCAATGTACTCTACATTATTATATTAGTCTTGCTTGCTATACTGCCGCCCGTCGCCCTTGCGGTTATACCTCGCGCCACGAATTAAGAGCGCTGGGCGCGTTAGCGGGAATTACTGCGCTTATGTACAGGTATTGAAAAGTGACTACTGCGCATTCAAGGCCACCGCTCATAACGTGTGTCGCGACGTATATCCACATGCAATTTTTTGGAGTGCAAGTATAAAATGAAGATTTTATCAAACCACTAATTATTTCTTAATTTCACACCATTAAAAAAAATTAACACCTGTTTTTGGACTCAGGAACCATATCAATATACTTTTTAGATCCGAAGAAATTGTTAATTTTAGGTACAAAACTTATTAATTAACGAAAATTATCATTAAATTGAATTATAAAAATAATTTGGATAAAACGGTACATATCTCTGTATTTCTTACACAACCACACACTCATACATACACCCTCAGATACACACACACACACGCACACACATTTTAACACTCAAATGACAACCTCCCCAGACTCCCCACCCTGTTTTTACTAACCCCCGACGAAAAAAAGGGGTGTTAAAAGTTTGAAGTGTCTGTCTGTCTATTTGTCTGCGTGTATGTCTGTATGTATGTCTATCTGTGCTGTGGCATTCTAAAGCTCAACGGGTGGACGGATTTTAAAGCGGTTTTTTTTAAATGATAGCATACTTCCCTGCGATGGTTCTTAGCTATGATTTATCAAAATCAGTCAGTAGTTCGAAATTAGCTTAACAATTAAGGACACAAGTCAACCAAATTTTAGACTTTTTAACCCCAGACGACGAAAAATATTAGTGTTGTTATAGGCTTGAGGCGTCTATCAGAGTGTGTGTGGGGGTGGCTGTGTGAAGGTATGTGTGTATGAGGGTGTGTCTACCTAGCACCCTAACGCCCAAACGGGTGGACGGATATTGGTGATATGGAATAAGTCAGAGACGACGACAAAGAGGATTGTTATAAGTTTGAAGTTTACGTCTGTGTGTATGTGTCTGCTGTGTGTGTGTGTGTGTGTGTGTGTGTGTGTGTGTGTATGTGTGCGATAATGTATCTCTGTGTAAGTGTCTGTCTGTGGCACCTTAGCGCTCAAATGGGTGGACGGATATTGGTGATGCGGTACAAGTCAGAGACGACGAAAAAGAGGTGGATGGATTTTGGTGATGCTGCTTATGTCAGAAAGGATTTATTATAGAGACACAGATTGACTTCCACATTTTTAAGCCCAATGACCAGAGGTGTTATTAAAGTTTGAAGCCTCTGTAGGTCGGTGTGTGTGTCTGTATATCTGTCCGTGGAACCCTAGCAGTCAAACAGGTGGTAGTATTTTGATGCGCTTTTCAGTAAACGATGGTAGTAGACTTCCCCGTGAAAAATCTTAGATATTTTTTATTAAAATTACCGATTTTAATAAAAAATATCTAAGATTTTTCACAGTAGTTCGAAAGTTCTCAGCTTAATACGTAATAACGGTCTAACGTGGACTGATTTAAATGCAATTTTTATAGTTGGTAGTACCATCGCAGTGAAGTGTCACTGCGATGGTTCGTCGATATATTTTATTAAAATCAGTTTAGAGGTTCAAAAGTTATCAACCTAAATAGGAAACAAGTGAATCAAATTTTAGCCGTAATGTTCCATTAATGTTTTGGGGGTGTTTTTTTATAGTAATTATGTATCTGTATCGTGCTGTGGACTCTTTTCCCAAACAAACAAACAAACAAACAAACAAATAAACACTTTGAAGGAAAACTTCATAAAATATATATGTCGGGATATGGGCAGTACATCCTTTACAAATAATAGCGCTTTAATGATGGGCATTTGACAATACCCTTCGCCTTAAATGGCAATTTCTAAATCTCCAGAAGTATCTTCTTGTACTAGAGTCTAAGCCAGGGCGCAACTAGTAATATTTTCTTAGGTTATTATTACAGCTATCGCTAATTCTGTAAATTGTGATAGGATTAGCGAACATACACTATATTTTTTGGAAAATAATTTGACTAGCTACACTTAGTATGTAAATTTTATTAAAAGTTGGAAGTGTGTGTCTCGGCTCTTTTATGTTATATAAAAACATGAAGTTGGTCAATATAAGAGCAGTTTACATGAGAGTAAGAGGAACGCGAAAACATGTCAGGGCCTTCCAATGCGAAGATGGAGCTGGAATACTTTGGTGACAGCTTGATCTCGTGGAAGAGAACTACCTACATATCTTTTTATATTTTTATAGACAGGGATTATTTAATAATATACTTTACAAATTATGTTATATTCTATAAGTCTTGAAGTTAACGACTTTGGGACACATGTCCGGTTTGGTCTTTTTCTGCTGCACAGAGAACTGGAGGATCGTGACTTTTAAAAAAGTATCCTGTGGTCGGACGAGTCCAAATTTACAAAAGAGGCAATTCTAAATCTGCACAATCTGCACCAGTGGTCGTCGAAAGGACAGAACCCACGGGTTAAAAGACAGAGGCGTTTCCAAAGGAGGTTCAGTATCAATGTTTGGGCAGGAGTTGTTGGAAATGAAGTCATTGGACCACACTTCCTACCCGATATTCTGGACGGGGAAAATTAACTTGATTATTCTTCAAATCTACCAGAATTGTTGGGATTGGTGCCACATTTAATGAAGACGTCCTATCGTCTTCCAGCAAGACGGTTGTCCAGCTCACTGGAGAACTGCAGTCAGGGAACACTTGGATAATGTTTTCCCAAATTCGTGGATAGGGAGGGATGGACCTATTCCATGGCCTCCACGTTCTCCATACCTGACCCCTTTGGACTTCTACATCTGGGGATGGGCGAAAAAGTTAGTTAGTCTTCGCCACGGAAGTCGAATCTAGAGAAGATTTATCCCAACGGATACAATCAGCATTCGCCGTAATTAATGAAGAAATTCGCTTACGAACTACCACTGTAGAAATAAGGAATGAAAAAAGGCATTCCTTTTTTTTTTTTACGTGTGCATACGTAATGAAGGTCGGCAATTCGAGCAATATTTGGCGTATTTTTTTAAATAAATAATGTGTTTTTGTGATTAAAGCACAATTGAAAAATTCTTTCTATGTTCAAAATCATGTTTATTCTTATATACCTGACGAATATCAGCTGTATTCGTACCGCCCGCCCGATACAAAGTTGGCAAATTAGTGAACTTAGTAATGGTTTTCATGCCATTATTGTACATTATTAAATAGAAAATAGAACAGCGCAGAACCATTTTTAAAAACTTTCGAGAAAAAAGCCTTGCTTTTTATTATTACAAGTCAAAGATGATGCGTTACAGAATTTCCCTACTTGAAAAAATAATTGTGAGTCAATAAAAAAAAACTAGATGTTAATTTCCAGTATTTTAACTATAAAAGAACTGTACAACGTTACACAACCAATTATAGTAAATAATTGCAGGTTTTATTACTAACTTTTTTATTTATTCAAGTTTAAAGTAGTAATTCTGGAGGATTTTCAAGAAAGTAAAAAATATTAAAATAAAAAAATTGGTTCCGCGAAAACCTTTTTTTGTGGATACTGGACACTGTATAGTACATATATATATATATATATATATATATATATACACACATATATATTTGGACAGCTTGAGCAGTATAAAATTGTTTCGGATCATCGTACAAGAATACGTCAGGACCAAAAAATTATATAAATAAAACAAAAAATGGCCAAGTGCGAGTCTGACTCGCGCACCGAGTTCTTTTGTGACGAAACTACAAATTTGCGGTTCTCCAATTTTTTTCATTTACTTGTGCTATAATACCTTGCTTCTTGCCAAATTTCATGTCAATGGGATGCACCATAATACATTGATTTCCTTACAAGTATCAAGCAAAGTCAGCTATTTCATGGCTTAAATCGCCATGGATCATGAAATGGGCAACCATTGATCCAAATGATCAATTCTATTAAATGGCATCTACAGTAATACAGAAATTTTACTTTTTTGTACTCACTGTTTTTTTTGTTCTTTGAATAAGTTAAGCAACGATGAGATGTAAATGCAACTATAAGAATACCAAGATAAGATAGGTACTATACTTTTAGTACCATCATGTAGATATAACATAGTTGCGATGTTATGGCGAAATAACCTGAGCCAATATAAAATCACAACACTGCATTATGGATCTAACTGTAGTAGAAAGCTTAGCGACAGAAGACCTCAGCAGATAATATCCAATCTGTTTCATACGCAAATTGCTATGTTTATTCATGCCCTATCAATATGCGCGTGTGAATCATGACCAGAGAAAGTACCTTACTTAGGGCGGGGAAGGGTTTGAAGTAACTCGCCGGTATAAATTATCCTAATGTATTATGTTTCTTATTCTTCCCCATTATACTTATTTCTTGAATATTTTTTTTAGTTGCGACCCCTGGTTCTCATGATCTCCATATTGAATTAGTATATTAGAATATATCATTGAATTAGTGGCGGAATGTAAGCACATATAAGTTACGGGAAAAAACGTGACGTATGAAATCGACGCGTATAAATGACAATTATCGGACTAACACGGATACCAGGCATACTAGATTTTTCGATTAAACTGTTTAAAGACCTTCGATGTTGGGTACTTATTTAGCCAATTTACCCGGGTTTCTACTAAATTCGAAAAATACCATTTGGGTTTCTATATTAAAGTTGTGTTACTGTCACGATTCGTGATAGCAGTGACAAAAATATGTTTATAAAGAACTGAGTGCATTTGTGCAAATGGGTCGATTGGCTGTGTGCGCGTGCGACGGGACGTCAGGTAAATTGAACAGATCTTTTTGAACAGATGCAAATATACATTTGTGATGCAGGCATAGTAGTAAAAGATGCGAAGCCACCGCCTCTTACTTCTTCGTCCTACCGAATACGTGCCTTTGATATGGTCGAAACGGTCTACACCACCCATTCTTTTCGTGTATTCTTTGACTACTGAGGGACATGGAACTTCAACTTTGGCACCTTCCTTTTTTGTTCTAGTTACGTTTGTTTTATTGACTTTTGGAAGGAATGCATTGGTCAAAAATAGAACTTCCTTTGAATCTTGCCAGATCACAAAAGCTACATCTCCTTTGACTCTCCATTTAAATTGCCCCTTTTGCAATAAATCTAATGAGCTCAAAGTAGATGAAACCTGCATAGGTTATTGCTAAGATGACAAGCACCCCTATTGGGAATTCCCTGGTTAATAATATTGTCCATGCAATATTGGTATCGGTTCCAAGTAATTTAAATTAATTCATGAGACAATACAAAAATGTCTAGCATACAAGAGCCACCAAATATGTCAAAGGGTAAGCCCAACTTAAATATTACCCATAAAACATCTAGGGGCTACCTGGCAAAGAACCTGTATTAGAATTGTTTCTTAAAATTATGACACCGATGTTATTTGTATGCAGAACACTGGCTAAAGGAAAATATGATGTCTTTTAACATAAATAATAACAAAATTGACAGTTGTTACATTAGAAAGACTGCTGATAGTGGCGTTTCTATAATTTTAGTAAAAATAATATCACCGCTATCACCGTTAGCTAGCGGTTGTTTTGTGCCGCAAGGATGGCCTGACAGACGAAGCTCTATCTTCTGCGGTTGGGAAAATGCTACAGAACATGGTTGAGAATGCCATAGAAGCCGGGGTTGACTTCACGATGACAAAGTTTGCTGCATCGGGATTGCTGTTAGAAGGATTCTTTCTTGTGACACCAATGATTGAGGATGCAAGAGATTGGCTTCTTGGGGCCAAATTTGGTGACCCACACGGCGTAGATAACATAGCAAATAAGCTATATAAGTCTCAGGTGGCAGTGTGGCTTCCGGGAAAACAAGAGGACCTTCCGAAAGATCCTCATAGGGTTGACCTGTATTGTATTGGACGCTCATTAGCAGGCAGGACATGCCTTTGGATACCCGTCTGAATATGCCAAATCATGGAGTACATACATATTTTGGTTGTGCTTCTAGATGACGCACGTCCTGACCAGTCTTATCCGTGACCATACGGCAACGGCTGAAACAATTAAGCCTGCTTCTTCTACAAACACACCTTGTATGTGTGGATCGCAGAAGGAGGCTTACTTTAGAAGGGAGGAAGAGGAGCCTTGATGCGAGAAGGGACACAGTGCACTCAGACTGGCTTCGACCTAAACCTGGAGCACGAGCCATCTAATCCACTCTATAGAAAGTCATAGAACACTTCACAAAAATACTAACTTTTGCAAAATGACAGACACAGATATCACACGAACACACACAACAAAAACACATACACAAATTAGAATCTGTCAATTGAACCTACACCACTGCAAAGATGCAATGGTTGAACTAAGCAAAACCATAGTGGTCGACAAGATAGACATAGCCCTGCTACAAGAGCCATCAATGTTGACGACAAAACGCCTCAGAGAGCTGGGCTGCCTGGGTGGCGAACTTTATTATGACCATTCAGGTGAGCTGGCTGCCCAAACATGTATTTTTGTCAGCAATAAAATCAAAGCACTAAGCTGTATTTCTGGAACAGGTTCCTGAGATCTGGTCGCCATAGAACTTAATCTGTTGGAAGCTGGCGGGGGAAGAAAGAAGGTGGCACTCATTTCTAGCTACATGCTGAGCGAGAAAGACTTCGTGCCGCCCCCGCGAGAGGTAGAAGACATTGTCGAGAGCTATAAAGGAAAAGACGTTCCATTCTTGTTGTGCTGTGATGCTAACTCTCATAGTGAGCTGTGGGGTAGTACAGATACTAAGAAGAAAGGAGAAGAATTATTAAATTTTATTACAAGTTATAATCTTGATATAAAGAACGTAGGTAATGAACCAACTCGCAGAAAGTTCCTCGATATAACATTAACAGCGGGTGACATAGGCAAAAGAGTTAATAATTGGAGAGTAGCTGAGAAGGATACTCTATCTGATCATAGGCGTAAAACCTTACAACTGGACTATGAGTTTGAGATACTTAAAATAAGAAATCCGCGGAAGACGGACTGGAGCTTATTCTGCGACATCATGGGCAAATGGACTTAAGCCCAACAAACATATGGCACTAGATAAGAATTAGTTAGTGGACATTACATGCAAGTATTCAACAGTGCTAGGAGTAGGTTTAATTAGGACTTTGGTCATCGGGACAATATTATTATATTTTGATAAGGGTAAGTTTATTCGAAATTTTATACTGACTAGGGATACAATACAATGTATGTACCTGCGTCATCTAAGCAACAGATTGCCAAATTATTGGCATTCAATATTTATGACTCTGTTATTGTCGAGAAAATAACTAAGTTGCCAGTAGAAAATTACTAATGTAGAAATAATTCTACTAAACCTTTGAACGCTGTGGTTTTAAAAACAATCAAGACGAATGTAAGTAAAAAAGTTAGAGTGAAGCACCTGCCTGCTCCCTGGCTAAACAATGATATCAAGCGACTTATGACCAAGAGAGATCGGGCTAAGTGCAGGTACAAAAAGGATCCGACAGATGACAATTTTCTCACCTACAAATCGCTTCGAAATCGTTGCAATCGTCTCTGTCGCGACGCCAAACGCCGCCACATCTTTGAGTGTATCGAAAGGTACACTCCTGCTCAGGTGTGGAAATTTCTCAGGACACTTGGTATTGGCAAGTCCCAGGCCCAGGACACGCATTCAGGTAATGTCGATCTCAACGCTCTTAATCAATTTCTCTCCGCACCGCCCGTTGTGATGGACTCTACTGTCAAGCAAGCCACTCTTCGGAGCCTGCGCTCTAGGTCACTTCCCAAAACCACTCCCTTCAACATGAAATTAAAAGGGCATTGTTGGCGATTAGCTCCAAAGCAGTCGGACATGACAACATCTGCCTAAAAATGATCTTCACTATCCTAGATGACCTGCTTCCGCCCATAACGCACATTTTAAATTTTTCCCTTTCAAACTGCTCCTTCCCTACTGCTTGGAAACATGCACTAGTTATCCCTCTCCCTAAATCATCCAATCCCACCTGCTTCAAAGAATATCGCCCGATTTCCATCTTGCCGATCCTATCAAAAGTCCTCGAATCCATTGTCCATACCCAGCTCTCCCAATATCTATCCTCTAACAACCTATTAAATCCTTTTCAATCAGGCTTCAGACCGGGTCACAGCACAGTTACGGCTCTACTTAAAGTGACGGATGATATTCAGGTTGCCATGGATCAGAAGCAGCTTTCGGTGCTTACCCTGCTCGACTTCAGCAGTGCCTTTAACTGTGTTGACTTTGACATTCTCGTTGAACTTCTCAAATCTCTTAATCTCTCTTCCCATTCTGTCAGCTGGTTCGACTCATACCTTCGTGACCGTAAACAGCGTATCAAATCGGAGACGACTTGCACGGATTGGTGTGACCTCACCTCCGGTGTCCCCCAAGGTGGCATTCTCTCTCCTCTTCTATTTTCTATATTTATTAACTCCATCTCCGATGCCCTCTCATCTTCTTATCATCTTTACGCGGATGACTTACAAATCTATCGCCACTTCTCTCCCGATAATGTAAACTCCGCTGTGGAGGCGTTAAACGCTGACTTAGAGGGTATTAGAGGGTGGGCCTCGTCATTTGGGCTACTGGTTAACCCAAACAAGTCCCAGGCCATGATTATAGGTACCAGACACTCACTATGTTTGTTGAAGCAACAGTCTGTCCCTCCTGTATCTTATAACGGTACCGTAATCATGTATAGCGAAACAGAAGCAGCTTTCGGTGCTTACCCTGCTCGACTTCAGCAGTGCCTTTAACTGTGTTGACTTTGACATTCTCGTTGAACTTCTCAAATCTCTTAATCTCTCTTCCCATTCTGTCAGCTGGTTCGACTCATACCTTCGTGACCGTAAACAGCGTATCAAATCGGAGACGACTTGCACGGATTGGTGTGACCTCACCTCCGGTGTCCCCCAAGGTGGCATTCTCTCTCCTCTTCTATTTTCTATATTTATTAACTCCATCTCCGATGCCCTCTCATCTTCTTATCATCTTTACGCGGATGACTTACAAATCTATCGCCACTTCTCTCCCGATAATGTAAACTCCGCTGTGGAGGCGTTAAACGCCGACTTAGAGGGTATTAGAGGGTGGGCCTCGTCATTTGGGCTACTGGTTAACCCAAACAAGTCCCAGGCCATGATTATAGGTACCAGACACTCACTATGTTTGTTGAAGCAACAGTCTGTCCCTCCTGTATCTTATAACGGTACCGTAATCATGTATAGCGAAACAGCGAAAAACCTGGGTGTTGTTTTCGATAACCAGTTAACCTGGTCAACGCATATCAGCGAGGTCAGCAGGCGAGTTTACGCTACCTTTCACTCTCTTAGGAGACTTCAGAACTTTCTTCCTCGTCAGACCAAACTTATTCTCGCCCAGTCTCTTTTACTTCCCCTCATTGACTATGCTGATGTTTGCTGGGTAAGCGCAAATGAAGAGCAACTGAACAAACTCGAACGACTTCAAAACCTCGGGATTCGGTTCATCTTCGGACTGCGAAAATATGATCACGTTTCTCAACATCGCAGGGAGTTGAATTGGCTTCCGATTCGTCTTCGACGGGACTCTCATATCCTATGCCTGCTCTACAATATTTTGTGGAACCCTCGGTACCCTAACTTCCTGCGTGATCGCTTCGAATTTCTTTCTTCATGCAGGCCTCGGAGAACTCACATGGCTACTATGCTTAAAGCCCCACAACGCTCCACTGCAACCTACGAGCACGGGTTTAGAATCCGCGCTATACGGCTGTGGAATGAACTTCCCTGCACCATCAGGGACAGTCCATCACTGAATATCTTTAAGAACCGACTAAAGAAGCACTATCTTTCACTTTCTATTTAGCTATATTATTGTATTAGTATTAGTATATTTGTAAGATATTTATTGATATGCTGTATTTATGTAACTGTGTATGTAGTCTATATTTCTTAGCAATAGGGTTTTATGTATGTGTAATATGTATTATATTAGAATATAGTCTTAATTGTACGCGCAATTCTTTCCCTTACCTATCATCTCCGTCTCCTATCCAACATGGTTTGCTGGAAGAAATCTCTTTTTAGAGATAAGCTCGCCTTTGTTCATGTTTTTTCTATCATAAGTTATCTATATGTCTGTTTTGTTTAGTACAATAAAGAAATTACGAAATTACGAAATTACGAAGTAAATTAACTTTGACTACTCATTTAAACTCAGGTCAGGGCAGACAACAGAAAAGTCTCCTATAAAGCAATTGGTTTTAGTAAATCAGAACTTACAAGGAGGCTTTTCTGGCAAATTACTAGAGCTAGAACTATTCTTGGAGCAATACAGAGTAGACATACTATGCCTAGTAGAACACTGGCTACTTGTGTCTCAAATTAATTTCTCTATATACAACTATCAAGTAGCTAGGTGCTTCAATAGAAAGTCTGCAAAAGTACTAAGGATCCTCCTTAGTACTGGTTAAAATGGCCTAAAATTTAAAGAGAGCAAGGATATTTGTTGACTTTCTGTTGAGAAAGTAATAGAACTGTCAGGTGAAGAACTTGGTAGACACATAGTAGGCGTATATTGACCCCCTACCAGTGATTATGGTATATTTGAATCAGTATTGGAGGATTTCTGAGAGAAGCTACTAGTAGTAACAAAAATGTTATTTGCGGTGACTTCAAATAGACTTGCTAGTGGACTCCCCGTTGCATACTAAATTAATAATAATTTATAAATCATTCAATTTGGAAAAAAACTTCACTGATCCCTCACGAATAACTGAAACTACTGCAACCTGCCTTGATAACGTCTTCTGTCATTGCGAAATTTTGATAAAGTTTACAGTAAATTGTTTAAAGTCAGTGATCACAGTGGGCAAATTGTCAACTTAGAAGTAGATTCAAAATCACAGGAAGAAGCCTTGTGCAGGCCAGGCCGATCACAAAAAAAAAAATTGAATCATTTAAAAAAGATTTAAAAAGTAGCTTACCTACTCAAAATAACACTCAAAAGCGAATGATCACTATACGGACTAATTCAACAAACTTACAGATAGCTTTGAAAACAATTTTAAATTACATAAACTTACAAATAGCAATAGTACAGTAGCATTTAGTTAATGGGCAATAAAAGGAATCCGTTAAAGTAGGGATACACTTTATGACAAAAAATATCTACAAATGACCCAAATTTTATTCAACATGTAAAATTATATTCAAAAATATTTAGGGCCGTCTTCCATAAAGCTAAGTGCGAAAACATAAAAACGTCGACATAAAAACGATTCTTACGTCGTCGAATAAAACTAAAACAATTTGGAATATCATAAATAGAGAAGCAGGTAAAACAAAATCAGGAGACTTTTCTTAAGATTGAAGATAAACTATTAACTTCTAACGATGACATTGCGGCCGCATTTGACTGTCGGAGCTACATTTGTTCGCACGTGCCACGCCCCTCAACCTATCTCTCGATATCTGTGATTTGAACAGTTCTTTACAAATGTTCCAATTATTACTATTGCTTCTTATGACTCGTCTCCGGATCTTGCCGCATCATTTTTAAAAGACAATGTTCCACAAAGTGCAATCAAGATTTCTCGTTGGCATATATTGAGCCCTATGGCAAAATTAAAGCATTTAAGTTGTTAAATTTGAAAAAAATCTCTGAGGATCTCTGGGGCATGTCAGTAAAAATTATTAGCTCGCTGATAGACAAACTTGCCCCATTTGGCTAAAATGTTCAATAAATATCTAGATGAGAGTACTTTCTCTGCTCTCATGAAACACAGCAGGCTAGTACCCATATTTAAAAGCGGCGATAGGGATGACCCCACAAATTTCAGACCAGATTCGGTAGAAGGGAGGGTTCAAAAAGCTGACATTAATAGGAGAAAATCGTCGGGTTCTCAAGTAAAGATGGTAGTCCCACAAGGATTTATTCTGGGTCCGTTCCTTTTCCTTGTGTATGTAAATGATTTGCCATTCATGGTACAAAATATGTCGGAGATAGTATTGTTTGCAGATGACACGTCACTAACTTTTAAAATTAGGAGACAAGAAAATGACTTACAGGAAACAAACAATGCTCGGTTCGGCTGGTGAAACTACTAGAAAGCGACAAAACATGCCAACTAGGAAGTTTGAAAATAGATGAAAAACGCATATCTGAACCCCACACAGTGTTGAAAACCATGCTGGAGTCACACTTCCCGGGTTGCAAAGAATATAAACAATAAAGGTGGAGAGAGCACTAAAAAACGAAGAGTTTGCCCTGGGATGTTTCTTCGATATAGAGGGCTTTCGACAGGGCAAACCTCCAAGCAATAGAAGAATCCCTGAAGCGGAACTGAATACATGAACAGTTAGCAAAATGAGTGGTGACCATACTCAAAAACAGGGTGATCACTGCATATATTGCTGGGACTAGCTATTCAATCGGAGCAAATAGAGGATTTCCACAAGGTGGAGGCTTATCTCTACTGATCTGGTATTTTCTGATAATAATAACAGTATTTCTCATAGATATAGCCATACCAAATACACACAACCTTACCACAACGTTTACAGAAAAAAACACAAAATACACAGACCTTGCCATTGAAATTAAAACACAATGGCAGGTACAATCTGTCAAAACCATCCCAATAGTCATCTCATCCACAGGAGTCATCCCATACACATTACACACTAGTCTCAAAACACTAAATATACCCAGATCCACACACATACTTCTTCAAAAAGCAACAATACTAAATACATGTAGAATTGTACGGAAATTCATGGGCAAGGACCGTGATCTTTAGTAGATAAGCACTTGGCGTAAGTCCGTGTATCAGAACCTCTTTATCAAGAGTGTAATGAAAAATTCATAAAAATATAATAATAATAATAATAATAATAATAATAATAATAATAATAATAATAATAATAATAAATAATAATAATAATAATAATAATAATAATAATAATCATCTTTATTTCAGAAATATACATGTAAAATAAATTAAATTAGATTATATTTAAATTAAGTCATACACCATATTTATTAAAATGTTTCACGAAATTATTAAATATAATAATTTTAGCTCACCGACCCACGCAAATTATGGACGAAGTAGATTCGACCAGAACCTGCGCAGGCCGTAACTTACCTCATAAACCGTCTTTACGTCTATTGGTCGTCAAAAAATGCAAATTATGCCTAAAATTAACCAACCTTATCTTATTACTGCGTCAGCGCATGGCAGCCGCGCCTCTGCGAACATTGTAGACGCGCTGCACCGCCACGGCAGACGGAACAAGATGCGGTAAGCGTCGTTCTATTGCACCTTGAATCTGCGATAACTCTCTACCTTATAACCAGAGCAGAGGCGCGTAGTGCGTGATAAACTCCCTTATTATTCGCGTTGCCAACATGAATATATAGCTACAGGTATATTCAGATGATGGGGCTATTGTTATAGTAGGAGAAGTGCTAATACGATTCAAGATATTATGAAGAAAGCAATAGGAAATGTCTTATGGTGGTGTCAAGAAAATTACCTTGAGCTAAACCCGGAGAAAACAAAGCTTTTCACGAATAAACGGAAAAATGTTGAAATTCTACCTATTTCGTTGCAGGGCACAAGACTAGAAGTAGTACGTAAGATTAAATACCTAGGAGTGACTTTTGACTGGAGAATGAAGTTTGACACTCATGTAAAGTCACAGTACCTAAGGGTCTTATACCGATGCAAGAGAGCTGTAGGAAACAGATGGGGAATGAAGCCAAATATCATCCATTGGATCTACGCGGCAATCATTCTATCAAGGATTCTGTACGGATCAATTGTATGGTGGAAAAGAACAGAACTAGCAACTACAAAGAAAGAATGATAAGAAATACCGAATCCATATAAGAACAACAGAAAACTGGGAAATAGAAACAGCCAAACCGGCTGTAACTTGCCTTATGGATGGGTCAAGAAGAGAAAGCACAAAACTAGCAGGAGCTGGCTATTGCATCATGGATAGCAACAAACAGGACAAATCCATTGCATTCAGGCACATTTACGCCATAATGGAATGCGCTGAAGCACTAAGGGAAATACCAAAAATCAAAACAAAGACTGAGTCATTTATTCCGTCAATTTAAAGGCGCTTAGGCAACCAACGATAAATCTGCACTAGTCAAAGAGTGTAAGGCAAGTCGTTGGGAAAAACATCAGAAATAATTATCGCGTGGGTCCTGAAGGGATTCACGGTATCGAAAAAGCAGATAAGCTAGCAGGAAAAGGCACAGATGAGCATTTTATGGGAACAGAACCAAGATTACCTATATCAGCGACTGTCACAAAGATCATCTTCAACATGATAGCCACGCAAGATGCAAACCGAGAGTGGATGCACACCAAAGACTGTCTAAGATCTCTCATTAGGGAAATCTTAGCAATATTGGTAGGTGTGGTGACAGGTCACTGCAAACTAAATAGACATCTATCATTATTAAGGCTCCTACAGGGCGATGACCCATCATGCCCTCACTGTGGCCTAGAGGAAAGTTGCCAGTAATTCTTGAAAGAATGCGTATTGTATTCAACATAAGATGGCGAACACTAGGGATGGATTGCATTAAAGTAGATGGCTTGTAAACATAAAGTTTAGCGACATCCTAGAATTTTGAAAGAAGATTTGGCGAGGGACATCTGTTGAACTAACAGTAACCAGTGCCCAAATACTGGGAATTAGGTGAAACAGTCACACTAAAGGACCGATCACCCGCCCCTGTGGTTAAGCGGGCGTCCCACCTTATCATCGTCATAATCCCAGATATACCTCTCCCACCCTCGAGCTCCATAATTATGAGACCATCTTGTCACGACGAATCTAATGAGCTTAAACTCGATTACTTCACTAGTAAGCATCCCAGAGATCCCCCTCCCACTCTTGAGCTACATCATCAGGTGATGATGATGAGACCATCTTGTCATGACGAGTCTAATGAGCCCAAACTCGATGGTTTTACTAGTCAGCATCCCAGAGATCCCTCTCCCACCCTCGAGCTGCATCATCAGGTGATGATGATGAGACCATCTTGTCATGACGAGTCTAATGAGCCCAAACTCGATGGTTTTACTAGTCAGCATCCCAGAGATCCCTCTCCCACCCTCGAGCTGCATCACTAGGTGATGATGATGATGATGAGACCATCTTGTCATGACGAGTCTAATGAGCCCAAACTCGATGGTTTTACTAGTCAGCATCCCAGAGATCCCTCTCCCACCCTCGAGCTGCATCATTAGGTGATGATGATGAGACCATCTTGTCATGACGAATCTAATGAGCTTAAACTCGATTATTTCACTAGTGAGCATCCCAGAGATCCCTCTCCCACCCTCGAGCTATATCATCAGGTGATGATGATGAGACCATCTTGTCATGATGAATCTAATCAGCCCAAACTCGATGGTTTTACTAGTCAGCATCCCAGAGATCCCTCTCCCACCCTTGAGCTACATCATCAGGTGATGATGATGAGACCATCTTGTCATGACGAGTCTAATGAGCCCAAACTCGATAGTTTAATAGAAAGCATCCCAGAGATCCGCCTCCAACCCTCGAGCTATATCATCAGGTGATGATGATGAGACCATCTTGTCACGGCGAGTCTAATGAGCCGAAAGTCGATGGTTTTACTTGTAAACTTCCTTTCCCAGAGATCCCTTTCCCACCCTCGAGCTTCATCATCAAGTGATGATGATGAGACCATCTTGAAATGACGAATCTAATGAGACCATACATAGCGTCACGCCTTTTCCCATACAGGGTGGCAGAAGCATAATCGTGCCCACGAATGTTCTGACTGATTGATTTTGTTCACTGGGTAACGTATCCTACTCAATGAAATTTAACACAAATTCACAGTAAAATATGCAGTAGTCTAATATCTGTCATCTGGGAATTTCACTCGCAATACCTTAAAATTGACGAATCGACCAGACTAACGCTACAAAAGAGGTTTAAAATAATTGACTTGTCATGTAATTCAGATATCTAAGATTTATATTTAGGATGTATATTTTACTCATATAGAGTTTATTGAGTTGTAGTATTGATGTATGTCCATAGCAAGAAAATTATAATTAGGGTTTGTTGTACACAGGTCTACCCTTGCTCAGCGATCAATCTTTCTCATCCTGGCTTGGTTTCCAGGAAGAGATCTCTTGCTAGAGCTCGCCATTTTACACTATTTTAATGTGTATCTTGTTATTTTAATTATTTGTGTGCAATAAAGAAATTAAGAAGAATTTAAATGGCTTTTGAAAAATTGAAAGAAAAAAAATATTGCTCTTGTCAAATAATCGTGTTGTGTTCGGTATTTTTTACGGTTCGGATACAGGGATCGAACCCGGGACCTCTCGCATGGTAGGCAGAGCCACAACCGAGCGCCACGTCAAAAAAGAGCGTGTCTCGCATTTTCCCATAAGGGTTGGCAGAGGTACAATTGTGCCCACTTTAAGCCAGTTAGTCAATACTCCATTTTGCGTGACAGGGAGCTATCCCATCGCCGCAGCTATGGAGTGATGAAGGTTTCCCCACGATGTTTTCCATCACCGTTGGAACGACTGTAAAATGTACTTAAGATAAATTACTCGTCTATTCGGCACCAGGTCAGCACCGGGATTCCAACTTGCACCTCTTGCGTGAGAAGCAAGCGTGAAACTTTCTAGACCACGAAGCTCTTCTGGATACAGTTTATTTTAAATAAATGTTTTAATGTATATCACTGTCACTTTTCCACATTTTTTGTTAGATTTGAATTCGCAAACGAACTCAGCAGTAGCAGCAGCAGTCTCCCTCCGCCCGACTCTACCTCCCTGGCAATAAGCAGCGTAATGCCGCCAACACTAACGACACCTCCTCGCCGGCGGTAATAAAACACATTGGACTTGCAAGTCACGGACCAGATTACCAGCAGACGTCACCGACAACCGACAGCCCTTCGATACGCAGACCTGGATTAACAGTGGTCGATTTCATAAAGCAACAAGTTACAATTTAGAAGAGTCTACTGGCATCTTTGGATCTGGTACTGTTATAGGAGAAATTGATCGTAATGTAATCCAGGGTAATGTGAATAATCCGGAATTTCCTGTATTACCAGTGCGGTGAGATTGAAGTGGGGCACGGCAATAGCAATAGATGATAGGTTTTGGTAAAATATGGTTTGGGTTTGTAACTTTGGGAACAACTTACAATTTTTCACCGAAGTGGACAGTATAGACTTGATCATCGTCATACTCAACCAACATCAACGCACTGCTTGGCATAGGCCTTCTATATAGCGCCAGTCCGCAAGGTCCTGTGCGAACCGTCGTCGGGCAGTTGGTCTCCTACTGGCCTTGTTGCTCCCCTTACCCACCACTCTGTAACTGCTTATCCAACGTCCGTCATCCCATCTAGCTAAGTTTACCATCTCCACCTTAGTCCTGTTATTCGCTTGTCTACATCTTAGACCTTGGTCTTTCGTCGAAATTCGACGTCTGGCACGCGGTCAACGAGAGAGATACCTATCATGGAACGCTCCATTGCTCTTTGGGCCACCTTAATTTAGTGCACAAGTGTAGTCCTGCATGAACTCGGAGGCCACATGTGACAGCTGAACTTAAAATAAAAAAGGAACGCATTCCCCCTGATAAAATTTCAATCAGGGCACTCAAAGACATCAATATGGACGACTTAAATTATGATGTGTATTCACTTGAGTGGGATTCAGTTGGTAATCTCGGTAGTGTAGACGAAATGACTGAGAATTATAACATTTACATTCTTAGTCTCAAAAATTAGCACGCACCTAAGAAGACCATTGTTTAACGTGCAAAGTCGTAACCTTGGCTCCCCAGTAATATAAGTCATATGAAGCAGCTCCGTGATGAGTCACATAACGCATACAGGAAATCCAAATCAGATCAGCACAAAAAGGAATAGAAATATCTTAAGAATCTTGTTAACGTTGCGATGTTCTAGGAAAAGAAAGGGGTTTTCGATTATCAAATCAATAATGTGAGTCACAACTCAAAGCTTCTGTGGCAGCGCCTTAAGAAAAGTATCTTGCCCGATTTAAAAAATGAAGCTTTACCTGAGTGTTTCGATAACCCTCCCTTGCTGTCTAAACTCAACTATTGCATCCCAGTTTACGGACCGTGTCTACTTCGACGATCACAACGTCTGATCCAACGTGTACAGAATACTTGCGCCCGTTACTGGTTTCGTATAGCCCCTGTTCTCACATCATACCCTATCTTAATGAGGCCAATATCCTTAAAATGGAGCAAAAGCAAACCTTTATCTTGCTATCCTTTAATTTGGCATCACTCAAGCTGGTCTATATCGTCTTTCTGTCCCGCGTCATAAAACTGCTGCCTTCCGGGTAAGTTTTCGATACCTGTCTTCAAAATGCTGGAATAACTTGCCGCCACCTCTTCGAAAAATAGGTTCCAAAAAAGTTTTTAAGAACCTTTAGACAATGACAGCTTTTTCCTTCAATATTATTATTTTTCGTTTTTCATCCTCGTACCATCCAAAATAATAATAAGATGATTACATACATTATCAACTTATTTACTTGTTTCATTCCCGATCTAACCAATTTTGGTACCTACCCGAACTTCACTTGACCTTTTAGCGACCTCTCTCAATTTCATTGTTTATTTTATCTTAATTATTCCACTTAGCAGGTGATAACAATGTGATGGCAAAGATTTTTCTTCTTCTTCTTCTTTCTTTATTTACTTATTATTTTATGCATTACAAGCTTTTCTACTCCATATAAAAAAAATAATTAGATGATAATTGTAATTAATTATTTATTATAAGCTTGTTTATAATTGAATGTAAATTTCACCAAGCTTCTGGCAGAATATCAGCGTTTCAGACCTTCTGCAACACTTTGCTGAGTCAGAGCCTTTTCCCTGTTTGCAACGGTTGACATGATTTTGTTTTTTTTAGGATCCAGTAACCAAAGGGTGCCAAACGGGACCCTATTACCAAGCCTCCGCTGTCCGTCCGTCCGCCTGTCACCAGGCTGTATCTCATGAACCGTGATAGTTAGACAGATGAAATTTTCACAGATAGTGTATTTATGTTGCTGCTATAACAGCAAATAGAATAAAATAAATATTTAAGGGGGCTTCCATACAACATTTTTTCAATACCACATACAAACTTATAAATGCACCTGGTTACGTACATAGAGTGTGAAAGTAGTCGCACCAATAACTTTGTAAACAACATTTTGCTATGTAAAATCCAAACTCTTCACTCCACACCATCCCTATCATTCTTTTTCTTTAATTATAAACATTGAATAAAGTGATTATCTATCTATATATCTGTCTTTCTTGCAAAATTTTAATTTGTTGCTTTGAGAAATAGGCTCCAGCACGTACCGGCTCAAATGGCATTGCAATCTATGATGAAACTGTCAAATAATGTCTTGATTAGCTAGGAATATTGAACATGCTGGTTTTATGGGATTATGTCCACTGCTTTACAGTTTGAATATTTTTATTTATTGTGCTACGCTTTGCTACGGGGCGTCAACGCGGGTTTAGATTAATTTGAAATGGAAAATGATAGCTCCGTAGTCTAATGGGTTTCACGCTTGCTTCTCACACAGGAGAAGCAGGTTCGATTCCTGACCATGTACTAATGAGATAATTAATTTATCTTAAGTATGTGATTAAAAACATCGTGAGGAAACCTTCATTACTCCATAGCTGTGGCGATGGGCTAGACTTCAAAACCTTGGGATTCGGTTTGTCTACGAGGTGCATAAGTATGACCATGTCTCCTATCGCAAGGAGCTGGG
The DNA here is from genome assembly GCA_949825045.1 of Argyresthia goedartella. Lineage (NCBI taxonomy): Eukaryota > Metazoa > Arthropoda > Insecta > Lepidoptera > Argyresthiidae > Argyresthia > Argyresthia goedartella. Next base: position 24,981,368 of record OX463810.1, read on the forward strand.
ATGGCTTCCGAGCCGACTTCTCCGGGATATGCACATTATCTCCTATCTATTCAATATTTTGCTAAATCCCCGCTACCATCTTCGAGAACGTTTTGAGCCCCACACTGTGTCTCTCCTTTCAACTCCTCGGCATAACACTGCCGCTTACGTGCTCATTTAGGTTAAGGGCAATCCAACTGTGGAACGCACTTCCCTGCACTATTAGGGATAGTCCCTCATTTTTCACTTTTAAGATAACATTAAAAGTGCATTTCCTTACTCTTCCGTAATAGGTATTATATTTATGTAGATATTTGTATGATATTTTATTGTTTAGCATGTGCATGCTATCTATTATATTTTATATAGTTGAGCTATATATTTTATATATAAGGTACTTATATTTTATTTATATTTTGAAAGTAATTTTTCTACGTATTTATACAGTTTTATTGCGCACTAGGGCTGACCTGTTTCATAAGCACTCCTGTCTTGCTTGCCTAGGTTTGCTGAAAGGAACCTCTCTTTAGAGATAAGCTCGCCTTTGCTTATAAAATATAATTAATGTAATTTCTTGTAACTCTCTGTATATCTATATTTTCTGTGCACTAAAGAATATGAATATGAATATGAACTACAAAACCAACCGTAATGCATATATTCTCTTTAGATATTTGTATAAAATGGTGCTACGAGATCGCTCAGAAATAGCTTCAACAAACACATGAACCGCGAACAAATTACGCATTTAACCCTGATTAACCTCACCTGGCGTCACTCGCGGAACCACGGGGAATTTTTAATTACCGTGGGAGTCTTCAAACGAGTCGGGGCAAGGGGCAAGGGGGCTACAGGAGCGGGGTAAAGGGGCACGGGGTAAGCACTGAGGGCAGACCGCGCTTCTTGCTTGCGGTAAACCGGAGATTCCGGTAAACCCCGCGCCACTTATTAACAGACTCGCTCTTGGAATACATTACAACTCGTTATCATTATCATATTTAATTCTATGCAAAGGCTCTATTTGAGGTAACATTAGGAGACTGATTTGGAATGAGCGACGAAATGGTGGGGATTTCAAGAGAAACTTTCGGCGTGGTGGTTTTGTCAGTATTTTTGAAAATAGAGCGGTCGCTTATGCAACATCACTTTTACGTACTGTGATGACAAAATTATTATGATAAATCAAAAACTCGATCGAGGGTCACATTATTGAAAATCGCGAATGAACTGACAATATTGACATTCAGCTCAGACGGAGCGAATCAAGGAAGTTGCTAAAGAAATGTCACATCAATAAGTTCAGTGGAGCTGGCAAATTGAATTTGATAGAACACACGAGTCCACTAACGAGCCTCTGTTTACCGAAGTGGACACTAATTGGTTTAGCCGCGGTCGCCCTCGCTCGCCTCGCCTCGCCCACAACAAGCAGTCTTCAACTTATAGTGCACACTTAGTTATCGTGGAGGGGGCAGATGCTGCTCAAGTTTTACAGTTTACCGACTTCAAACTGGGTTTTCTAATAATTAACGAATGTGGTCATGCCGCTGGTACTGGGAACTCGTCGCGTTTCTGATATATAACTGCAATAAGGAGATATACAACATACAAGTGTTGAAATATTTTAGAGCAACACCTCCCTCGTTATGCGACTATCTATTTATTCCGGAATGTGATCAATCTTTGCGATATTGGCGTTGCCAAGGCACCCTTGTTCTTAGAAACTTGAAATAAATCATTAGGGAGTGCTTAACCTTATCCACTGACATCAACTGAACGTAAAATCTCTATGATCGTATCATTTTCGTGTTTATAAAATTCGTTTGCCTTGGTAAGCCATAAGTGGGACCATATTGAATATTGAATACTTTATTGCACAAAAACAGAAGATACAGATACATCAAAATGAAAATTAGGTGTACAAAGGCGAGCTTATCTCTAAAAAGAGTTTTTTTTTCAGCAAACCTAGGATGGACAGGATATAGGATGGTGTGAGAATCTTGACGAAGACGGATAGGGAGCCACTTCAACTCCCTGCTATACTGCGAGGCATGGTCATACTTGCGCAGGCCGAAGACATACCGAATCCCGAGGTTTTGAAGTCGCTCGAGTTTGTTCAGTTGCTCTTCCTTCGCGCTCACCGAACGTACCTCAGCGTAATGGATCAGGGGAAGGAGAAGAGACTGGGCAAGCGTTATTTTTGTCTGACAAGGCAGGAAGTTTTGAAGTCGTCTGAGGGAGTGAAAAGTGGCAAAGACACGTCTACTGACCTCGCTGATATGCGCTGACCAGCAAATTTGGTTATCGAAGAAAACTCCTAGATTTTTGGCCTTATATGAGATTATGGTTCCATCATAGGTTACATCACAGGGCCATGGACAAATTCTGTAACAAGTTAAGGGAAAACCTGGAACCAATAATCAAAGCCAGTGACTTACTAGGGTTAACAAGTAGTCCAAAAAAAGTGGCCCAGTCTCTGATTCTCTCGAGATTGGCATTTAACAACCCTACAGCAGAGATCACGGAGAGAAAAATGACGATAAATATGGATATCGTCTGCGTAAAGATGATGTGATGAGGAGAGAACATCCGAGATGGAATTGATGAAGACATAGAAAAGAAGACGAGGGAGAATAACACCCTGAGGGATCCCCACAAAGAGGTACAAACTACTCCGATAAAGTCACCTCCAACTTAATACGTTGCTGGCGACCTCTCAGGTAAGAGTCAAACCAGTAGGCAGAGACGGAGGACACATTCAGGGTTAAAGGCGCTGCTGAAGTCGAGCAGTGCACGCACAGTATGCTGTTTCTCGTCTACGGCATGGTGAATGTCATCGGTAATTTTAAGTAAGGCCGTCACAGTGCTATGACCGGACTTAAAACCGGATTGGAGTTGATTCAGCAAGTTGTTAAAGGATAGGTAGTAGGATAGCTGAGAATGGGCAATGGATTCTAGGACTTTGGAGAGGATAGACATACTGGAAATTAGACATAGATAAGATAAGAGGAGGGATTTGATGATTTTTAGGTAACGGGAAAACTAAGTCTTTTTTCCACACAATAGGGAAGGAACCGTTGGAGAGAGAGAAGTTTATTATATGTGTGATAGCTGGAATAAGTTCGTCGAACATGCTGCTGATCATTTCGGAGCAGATATTATCGTCACCCACAACTTTGGATGAGATGGCGAGCACTGCTTTCTTAACCGCATCAATTCTGACAAGTTTGAAGTTAAATGGAGTGGAGGTGGAAGCGGACTGCGAGCGCAGGTGACACAGAGTGGCATATTTTACTGCCTGGGAGCTGAGAAAAAAATGTTGAGACCGTAGAGATCAACATTGCCAGCCACATGAATCTGAGACTTACCGACACTAAGCGTTCTAAGGAATTTGAAGTGACGCTAGAGCTTGGTGTGTATCTTTCGTTACACTGAAATCTATGAGGGCGCTTGGCTTCATGACACATGCGATTGCAGCGGTATCGAAGGCATTTGAAAGTGGCAAGGTTCTTTGCTGTAGGCTCCTTTTGTCCTGGCTCTGTTCCTTTTAGCCACCAAATTATTGTCTTTAAGTTTAGTGTTATAAAGCAGAACGTTAGAATTAGTAAATAACACGAAGTTTCTTGGAATAACCATTGTTAGCAAATTGCAGTGGGGATCCCACATAGATAAACTAGCTGGTAAATTAAGTACTGCGGCTAACGCTGTTAGAAACTTCAGACAAAACAGGGATGTGGCTACATCTTGGCTAGTATATTTTAGTTACTTCCATAGTTTCAAGTCCTATGGTATCTTGTTGTGGGGGAAAGCAGCGGACATTCAAACTATTTTTATTTTACAGAAAAGAGCTATTCGAGCAATTTATATTTTAAAACGTACAGACTCCTTAAGAGAGCTTTTTATAGCAATTGACATACTAACTGTAGCTAGTCAATTTATTTTCGAAAATATAATATATAATATAAGTATGTACGCAAGAAGCTTACAATATTTTCCAAACTAAGCGATAGCTATAATGTTAACCTATGAAATAATCACAGAATAGTTGCTCCCTGGCTTAGACTAGGTTAGCAATTCTTTCAAATGTCAGTACATTCTCTTCTACAATAAGATGCCTCTGGAGATTTTAAAATTACCTTTTGAGAAATTTAAAAAGCACGTTAAAGCGACTTCACGACTACTTAAACGATGGGACTGTATGGAGTTAATCAAGATCAACACAGTCCTTGGGGTTAATAATTTTGTAATTATGTATTCCTGCTTATGAATTCTAGTCATTAATATTGTAAAATTTGTATTAGTTAAGCACGAGTAATTTTTAAAAGAGATCTAAAAATCAATCTGTGGGAGTTTCTACGCCTTTTTCTCCCACAGTGGTCCAATGTAGAGAAGAGGCAAAAATTGACGTTTGATAAGTATCTACAGTAATAAAGACATCTGAATTGATTTGATCAAATTAGCTATATTACAGAAAGAAAACCACAACATTATTTACTTAAAATATAACGAGAGACAGTTAAACAATAGAGATAATTTTAGTTTGTCTAGATATAAGAGAACTCATGTGGTACGAAGATACATACATACTTATTAACTAAAAAATATATAAATAGTTTGCCCGATGATGTTCGCAACAATTACATAAAAGGAGATATAGTTATGAAAATATGGAAAACATGTTTTCTCAGAACCTTGGATTCTAGTTTCATTTTAGGGTAATACAAACTAAATTTTGTCTCTTTAGATTTTGTGTTTTAAGTTAGATTCCCAAATCCAGGGTCATTAAGATAATAAACCATTATTTATAATAAAATAAAAAGGTTCATAATCCGGTTACCTACAGTAGTTTACCACTGAATGACTGAGTACGCGCATTAGTGATCTCGCGCACTCCCCATCGGCAAACAAACCATTCTATGTTATGCCAACAACATATATATTGTAAGATTTTTATTTAAAAAATAAACTGAAATAAGGCCGCATAAGAATACACTTAAGATTTTTTTCGTCTTTTCATCAATATGGATCTCTCTTAAACGACAACAACTATAAAATATACGGTACTGCTTTTAAAAATGTAATGCTAATATTTACTTATAAAGAACAAACACACATTTACAGATGGATCAATCGTAAATAAATATATATATAGATCGCCAAATTCTGCCTGGCGATCCCTAAAAGTGGAGATAAACAAAGCAAAATAAAAATCTTAGCAACGCAATTTAGAGAAACGCTTCAGGCAGAACTCTACCTTTAGCCACGGAAAAAAGAAATAATAATTTTATTAAATAAATAAGCTTGCGTTAAATTAAAACCGAGGAATTTCCAAAACAAATAATGTTACGGTGTATTAATTTATGCTTATTTGGTAAAATTAGCAATGTTAAATTATCGTTAAAAATGTATCACAATTTCATACCGATAGGCACTCATAGAAAATGAGAGATAAGAGTGCCTTATACTTCGAGTCGGCTGGTTTCAGTGCTTTTGAGTATCTCGGTTAGAAGACTGCGGGACAGACAGAAAAGCTTCACCAATAGTGTTCCAAGCTCTGACGAGCGATATCCCAAAAGGTGAGTTGCTCAGCGAGCTAGTTACTAACATTTTTTATGAACAATTTGACCAATATTCACATTAACATTATTCAGCGTGCACAAGTAATTTCAGAAGTGTTAATGCGGCCATGTTCCGGCTGCTCTGCCCGCGTCGAGCGAGCGGAGGCTGTATCTTGAGAATTTGCATATAAATTGTGTCTTCCGAACACACAGGCCACAAGATGACACACGTCCGATGTTTGGACGCGCAAATACGCTCTCGTGCCTGTTTATATTTCGAACTTGTGCCGGCGAAATAATAACATGCCTTGAACTCCGGACCTACAAAGATAACATCAGCCTACCGGACAGTTTGTCATTTCAGGGAAGCTTCTCGTCATATGCAGCGTTTGATAGAGCAACCTTCTGCCTTGAATCGAAAATTAACATATATACCGCTTGATCGTGTAGGTGCTTGTATGCCACTAGGACGGAACGCGACGCGACGTGACGAAGACAAGACAAAGGCCACGCTTGCTCGGCATGTTCTACTTACACAATCGGACTTAAAGGATTGGGTACCCAAAAGAACATGCCAAGCAAGCCCAAAAGGATTGCTCAGCGTTGCGCCTAAGTGACGTGCATGACAGAAACATAACATAGGAGTGGCACGTCACGTCGTGTCTTGTCACGCCACGCCCACAGATTACTTAATAGACAGTCATGGCTCATATCTTCTTATATACATAGGTAATAAATCATTTTAGCGTAGGTACCAATAGCTATGTCGTAACAATATCGTAGAATTGACTATTTCATGTTATAGTCAACCATGGTTGAATTAAAACTTTAATTGAACGAAGAAATATTTTAGGGTAAAACACTGCGGTAGCTTAGGTGAAGACTAAAGGGGGCGAGCACAACGAAGCTCCCGAATAGTCTTCGTGTTAGGTCGACATGTATAACACAAAAAATATGTAGTAAAGAATACAAATGCTTTTAAAAAGACATCGTGAAATTCAATCTTTTCAGATAATTTCATGAAATAATTGGCTATATCTTGAAATGGTTGGCTGTTTCATAAAATAATCTAGCTGCGACAGCTATACGCATTAAATATTCTTGATATCAAGATTGATTAAATTATTTTACTTAGCAAAAGCAAAATCCTGTCATCGTCAATTAAGTAAACAGGACTTCGTAATAAAATATAAGTTCATAATTGAATAAATTACTTAACATCCATCGAAGCGCGCGTTATCGTTACTAAGCAAAATTAACCGTTATATTAGTCTTCATCAGCGGCTTTCGGCGAACACCGAAGGGCAATAAAACGATGAAAGAAGCTAATTTTTCACCAAATCATCTCCGGCCCCTATGAAGTCATCAATATTCATTTTGTACGGCGGCAGCGCGCCCGAAACAAACACCTTTCATAAGAAGCATAATGATGTGCTTCCTTTCAAAGGTAAGCCACCACGACGACGCAGCGGGGCTAGGCTGACTTAATTTATTTGTATCATAATTGACTAGAAATGCAAACAATGCTCCATTAAACAGAAACACACCGTGACTAAGCTGTTTGACTAGTAAGGTGATGCCAAAAAATATATATAAAAGGAATACGAATTTAAATGGAAGTAACAGCGTTAATTACTTCCACATAAGAAAGAAAAGAGAGTACAAATAATGCGCTCGACTCAAACTAAAATAACGTAGCCACATAAAAATGTTTAAAAATAAACTACGCTATTTGTCCGGAAGATTTTCAAAGAGAGTTGAGGAATACATAATATCCACATTTTGAATGCAATTCCGCAATGAAATTAGTTATGATTTCAGAATTACAGAAAAAATACAATTTAGAGTTCTGTTGGTAATTAAATTCTATTGAGAAAATTTCATCGAATTGCGTTTTCCTTCAGTGAGAATCTTAATCAAATGGAATCCTGTGAATGGATCCGAAAAAAACCCCATTTTTTGGTATCGAACTTAACGGTAACCATTTGGTTATTAAGGGAACCGTTGTTTGGGTAGTTGTGAGTCTTTTCCCCACCTGAACTGATTCACCTCAGTACACTTTTACTAAACTTTAAACATCTCTGTCGTTTGTCATAAAATTAAAAGTAAGACATATAGTAATAATTAAAAGTAAACTTTAGTTACCCAATCAAAAAAGGTACAAACCCTAAAAACGAAAAGTGTTCGTAACGCATAATTTCTAGAAGAAACAAAAAAGGGAATTAAGCGCGCACAACACGCCTAATGTGTACCCAAAGATCGGGCTAAGGATGTTGTCAAATCGCGAGTGCGCTGTCATCGATGGCTACATCGTTGGGTGTTCCATTGTATGCCACTGATCCCTAGACGACGATTAGGTGGTTAAATATCAACATGAATCGCAATCGAAGAGTCAAGTCTAAAACAGAAATGACTATGCTGAATCCCGATTTCACAAACATATATTTTGAATCGGAAAAAAGGCAAAGATAGAGAGTGGCCTACAAAAAAGGCACCTCTGATATGCAAAAAATACACACCAAAAAAAAGAAAGACAAAATGAACAAAATAAAAAAAATACTAATATATCATAAGCAACTTTCAAAAAGAAGTGAAATACCAACCACAAACATTTTCATGTAAAATGTTGCCAAGACGAGAACATATGGCTCGCACTTTCAAAAAGTTATCAGGTTTCATGTACAGCCAAGCTTCTAACTCTACATGCCCTAATTGTACAAGCCCTAACTTAAAAAACTCCGCACCTTACTTAAAATATGTCGCTTGGCCGTTTCACTACCATCACATGTGTGTACGATAAAAGAAAACACTGCTCATTACTTTTCTGTCACACATTACGTTTTGTAGTAACGAGTGTAGTTCTTGTAGGTACCAATAAACAAATGTACATATTTATTTTTTACAACATAAGTTTTTACTGTAACCTGTTCATTTAGTTAGACGACCCGAATGGCCGAGTCGGTAGTGACGCTGCCTACGAAACCAAGGGTCCCGGGTTCGAGTCCCGGTGGGGGCAAATGTTTGTTTGCCGAGAACGGATGTTTGTACCCTAGTCATGGTTGTTTATCTATCTAAGTATAATATTTATCTATATAAGTATATATATCGTTGTCTAGTACCCAAGATACAGGGAATACCTAGTTTGGGGCTAGATCAATGTGTGTAAATAGTGTCCAGGGTATTATTATATTATTATTATTATAGTTTCCAATCATTCTATCTGTTCTTGTAGTAACGAGATTTATTAATACAATCGGTTTTTATTCTAACGAGTATAGTTCTTGTAGGTACGAATCATTTTTACGAAGCGGTGAAACGGTCAAGACACATATTTGGACTAACGTGTAGAGTTTGTGAAGTAAGGACCTGTAGAGTTAGGGCGTCTAGAGTTACAAGCTTGACTCTACATGAAATCTGATAACTTTTTGACAGTGCGAGCCATATGGTTTCGTCTTGGCAACATTTTACATAAAAATGTTTTTGGTGGTAATTTAATTCTTCAAGGTGAATAAGGTGATTAACGTTTTCTCAAAAAAAAATAATGCACCCAGGTGTTTAAAATTTAGTGGAAGTGTACTTAACCTCTTGAATACCACCGGCTATATATTTAGCTAACGCCAGTTTTCCGTTATACTTAGGGGTTTTTTGTTTTCTCGCAACTGGTTTTGCTGTCATCCTAGATTGTTTCCGCGAAATGTTATCGTTAGTACTAAATTACCCCTCTCCAAATACCATTTATGTAAATACCATGCAAGACAATGTTATCGTATGTAGGCTAGGTTTATAGCACGATTGCGGCATTCGATTTGCCTGTGTGAAATGCGCTCCGGCTGGCCAAAGCCGATCTTAATATTCTGTGTGGGGTCGCTATGCTGCTGCCGAAATAATTTGTTAGAAACTAGCGCAGGGAGCAAGCTCGTCGGCAACTCTAATACTGGCACTATTAACATATAAATTGATGTAACCGCCAAAAGAGATGTTGCACTCGCAAAATTAATGTTGTCTTGTTATATATTTTTTAGTTTGGGTGCAGCATTGCAAGCATCACAATCTAATCTCTGTAATGTACTTACTTAACAAGATGATCACAACATTGTCGCGGTACAGTCATAGTGCCACATAGTGATCCTTACTTTCCATATTTTTTCTGTGTTAATTATAATTATTATTATTTGTTTTTTTTTGTCATAATTAACTTTGTGTGGTTTGTTATTTGTTAATAACCAATAATGTGTTTGTGTTTGTACCGAACAATGAATAAATTAATTATCTATCTCTATCTATCTATTTGTTTGAGGAGCTTGACATCCCATATCTACAGCGATGCGATACGCGCAAGAAGTTCGTAATATAATGAGAATTTCGGTTACAGTACCTTCTAATTATTTTCCTGCAGCAGATCGACACTACAATCACAATTCATGAGTATTTTTATACGCAGCGTCGGCACGCTCGAGTTATCGAGGAGGTTTTTTTTCTAAAGTTTCTTCTCTACTTGTTTGAGGACGGTCGGCGGGGGCACAACTCGCTAACTCGCGTTATTGAATTTAATGTACCCCGTGCCCCCTCTCCCCCCCCCCCCCCCCGAGCCTTGTTCCACTCACTACAGATAAATTTACTAGGTTCGATACATCCTTTTAGAGACGGCGTGGAGTGTTTATTTTTGGGTCTAATAGGGACAATGCAAATTTTACACAGCGTCACACCTTTTCCCATACGGGGTGACAGATAAACTACTTATCTAATTGGTACATGGCTTCGATTCGAACCTGCACCTCCTGCGTGAGAAGCAAGACCACTAGACCACGAAGCTTTTTGAAACCCGCCAAATCACGAAGTTTTTGCAAATTTTTATATATATTTTTATTCGGGGCGTTTCATAATCACGCATTGTTTGGGTGTCAATGAATTTGTGTATAAGCTATAATAATGCCTTGGAAACTATACTCATTGATCTAGCCCCAAACTAGGATTCCCTGTATTTTGGGTACTAGATAATGATACATATACTTATAAAGATAAATATTATACTTAGAAAGATAAACAAACATGACTAGGATACAAACATCCGTTCTCATCAAACATATATTTGCCCCCACCGGGACTCGAACCTGGGAACCCGGGACCCTTGGTCACTGCCGACTCGGCCATTCGGGTGGTCGAATCTGGTAAGTGTGGGTTGATTTTACTTTTATTCACTAAGACACAACTTTACAAGTACTTTCAATGCTATAGCAGCAAAAATATTTGAAAGTAAATAATGTTGACTTTTTCCATAAAAACTGATTCATCTGAAATAATTGACTTCACCCAGCTGCCTGAAGAGCTCGAGCGGATACGTAAACAGAAAATAAAAATATTGCCGAGTTTGGAAAAATGTGTGAATTCTTCTTTTGACCCTCGCCGCCTCCGCCGCGCCGCCGCGCCGCCGCGCCGCCGCCGCCAGCCGCCCGCCGCAAGGTTTGTTGCGGCCCAACATTTACATTACAACGTATGCGTATCGTCTTTGCGACACTGATGTAAATATATCAATAGATATATTTTTGTTCCATTGGGGAAATGTAATAAGTCCTATGCACTGGGTTACAACCTGGCCAATCGTTTGGTTCTATTTATGAAGTACCTTTTAGATCTTTAGGTTTGACAAGGTGATTCAATTCCATGTTTAGGTGTATCGACAATCATCTAAGTCTTATTTTATAAACAAACTCAAAAAATATAAGATAAAATAGTTTGTCTGAGCTGCAATGCTAACCTACTACTAACGCCATCTGTTGAAATTACTGCTGTAACATCTGCAAGGAATTTTTATTTAAATAATCGCTGAATTTTTCCCTGAGCATCGTGAGTAATAAATTATAAGTGAATAATCAATCAATCAAATCTCTTTATTACTGTAGATATTTGTATATCAAGCAATCGTCATTTTTTGCCACTCCTCTACATTGGACCACTGTGGGAGAAGAAGGGCGTAGAAACTCCCACAGATTGATTTTTAGATCTCTTTTAATGTGATGCATAACAAGAGTTGCGATAAAAGGATTAATATTTTTACATATCCAGCAGGTTTAAAATCTGACGGACCCTTTCATTACAACGCTGATTGCGATGATTGCCGAAAGGGCATTTTCTTCTACACTCTATTTGTCGAAAAAAGTTAATAGAGCGTTGTCTCTGTTAAAACTGCGCTAGTAGGTGTCAACCAAACAGGTTAGAAGTAAAGGCGCATTCATGATGTGCTTTCGTTTTGTACTCTCAACTAAACATTTTTCTGTTTTGAGTCACTAGACAGATATGAGGTGGATTACTAAAATAAAAATACTGGAATGTATTGTACAAACAAAACATACCCGTTTTCTTATTAACCTTTATTTAGCAGCTTTTTAGGGTTCCGTAGAGAACAAGGAACCTTATAGTTTCACAGCACCTTTACTCCGAAACTGTTTAGACTACACAGTTGAAACTTGTTATGTAGATTTATTCTGCAAATTGCTTTATGATTTTTATGCATAAATTGAAAAAATAAAAAATTAAGGGGGCTCCCATGGAAGTGAAACCAAAAATATATTTTTTCATCAAACACATATGTGTGGGATGTCAATAGATAGTTCTTTAAAAATGACGTTGAGGTTAGTAAAACCATTTTTAAATAGTTAAGTAAATAGTTAAAGGTACAGGACCTAAAAAGTTCTCGCACTATGAACACGGTATTAGCGTCGTGGCTCTACCAATCAGACGCCAGTACATTTATTTTCCATTTACTTGTTTCGGCAAATAGAGCATAGTTAGTAATATCCCTATCAACTTAATATAACTGTCAATCAACCTTCTATCTTCCAGATATATCTAGAGAGAAAAGCGTTGCAGATCAAAAACGCAAGCTACACTAGTTTATTCCGGCTGCCACCATGGCAACATATTTTCTCAACCAAAGAGGACAAATTTGTATTAGAATAAATTATGATTATGGTGTAGCTTTTTTTTTTGGGAGAAGATGCGGAGGTTTTAGTGAACACATTTTCTACATGAAATTCGGTCCTCAGTTGCACAGTGGTTAAGATATAATAATAATTATAATTTTATAACGTTCTGTAGAAATACCCAAATTCTTTCCATATATATAATCCACAATCTTTTATTATTTCTTATAAATTATAAGTTCCAACAACTAACTACTTAGTAAATAAAACGAAAGTAAAGGACTTCCAAAGTTATAAAAAAATTAATCGTCAAGATATGAACAATATTTATAAACTCTGGTAAACGAAAACTAAAAGCTAGTAAGAATTAAATATTACTTTAAACACTTCTTCATTTCATGCCCTTCTAATAATAATACCTTGGACATCATTTACACATTGATCTAGCCCCAAACTAGGATTCCCTGTATCTTGGGTACTAGACAACGATACACATACTTATATAAATAAATATTATACTTAGATAGATAAACAACCATGACTATAAATAAAAAGCCACATATTAGATACCTAGTCGGTCCTTAAGTTCTGTCACAAGGTTTTTGATAGATAAAACTCAGCAATAAACTTTTTCTTATTCGTATTATACATGATTAAAAAGCTTATTTTATACGAATCAAATTGCAATACAATACATTTTGTACGATTATCGCAATATGACAAAAAACCTTATAACTTGAGACAATCGCGAACCCAAAACACGCCGCAACTGACAAAAATACCACTTACCACAAATTTAATAAAAAAACAGTGTTCCAGATAACCAACAAGGTTTTTTTTTATTTATTCTGAAACCTCGATTTTAAACCATGCTTAACAACTAGCATTTGATTTTCTGTTAGCTTTCAGCTCCAACTGCTCCCAAAGAGAACTTTACGTACTTTTTACGTTTTCAGAAAAACGTATAAAAATGATCTTGCGGACAACAAGTACACTGCGTAAAATGTGAATATGAAAATTAGTTTTACCCAGACTTAGTTATCTTATGCTTCAAAATGAAGGTAACGGGTTCAGGGAGGGTTCTGACTAAAATCTCACGTAAGTTTGAAAGGTTTTAAGAGTCATGGAAAAAAGATATAGTGAATCACGTCCGTATTTTTGATTGGGTAAAAAAGTGCAAAATCTCTGAAGAAACTAGCATTTGTGTAATATGGCTTTAAGCATTTAAATCCAATAATCGTTCTAATTTATCAGTATTTAATGAGCTATCAAACCATATATAGTATTAAATAAAATAAAACTTGGTATTATTTACTATGCGGCAAAATATTTGTGACAGAACTTATGGACCGACTAGGTGTATCATCACTGTTTGGTGAACAAATCAAAATGAGTTGCCAAGGTTGGCTTATCGTGGCCTAAGTCTCGAATAAAAGGATTGGCAGCAACATGGTGGGAAATTATGCGCCCCCCGTTAAAAATATTTCTCGGTGGTCTGTTGTTTAATTCTGCAGAAGATAATTAGATCCCATCATCCATCACCCACCACCGAACTGAGCATTGGCCCGCCCCAGTCAATACTGAGCAGGTTAGTGGTACGACACACAGACAGACAAACAAGCTCGAGCAGCACTACACTGGCTGCCGTCCTGCCTTCTTGATTTTTTCTCCAACCAGTTTTGAAATACCTGATGTGTGGCTAGGGTTACCATATCTCCGGAATTGTCCTGAGATCTCCGGACTTTTAGACCAATCTCCGGAACTCCGGAATTATCGTAAGATCTCCGGAATTCAGGAAGGATTTTTTGTATGTCAGTCCAGAATTATGTGGTTCAAAATTACGTGTCAATTTTAATATTGCTTGATACTGTCAATGTATTTTTCGTATGTTTTTCCGATGATATGTGTTTTTTGATGTCACCAGCTCCTTTGAATTTAATTGAAAAATGGTATTGCATATTATACAAAACGCTTCAGTATATTCTCTACCCTCTTTCATCATTGGAAATCTTTCTTTTAAAACACCAGTGAATGTACAAACGTACCGTGAACGCTTGAAATTTGAAGACATTTTATTTTACAACTTTTAACTCGTATCATATCGGTTTATAATTATCGTTCGTCTCCACCACGCATGTGTGCAGAGCGAGCGTAAGCGTAGCGTCCAGTCTTAACAACATCAAAAGCCGAACTGACTGAGAGGCTGCGGGAGGTGGGGCGCGGGGGGAGTAGGTTGTGAGTGAGTGATTAAACAAATTATAAAATTGTGACATTTTATTGTAAATATAGGTTGTAGAGTTCCATTATGTTTTAATATAAATTACGACTAAATCTCAGGAATTTCCAATACAAATCAGGCCTAATCTCCGGAATTTTCATTTTTCCATATGGTAACCCTATGTGTGGCATACCGTTCGAATGGACATGAACTGCAGAAGTTTTTTAAGTGATATCAAATTATCACTAGCCCTTAGTTTTCATTTAGTAGATTTTAGAAATAATTTTCTTACCTATTGTCATTTTTCTTACTTTACAATTTAATAATTTTCTACTGTTTGACTAGTTGAAATGATTTCTTTAAAAAGGCTAAAAATACAGGCAAACAAGGCAAAGTTTTTGGGTGATCTTTTACAGATCCTTTAAAATAATATATTTCAACAACTTGAGAACCGAACTGTGATCACTACAATCCCCTCTATCCCCCATTTTTTTTTGCAAACTCCAAACATCCTTTATATGATTAGGAGGCCTTTACCCAGCAGGAGGGAAATTGGGGCTGTTTGGTCGAATTATTCATTATGATTGTAAAAATCAAAATCAGACTCTTGGGTTGTGTGCATTCTGATTATCTGCAATAAGTGATTTCATGGACTAAAAGTCTGTGGTAGTAATAACTCTGAGATATAATGACATGACTGCTGCCTGTCCGTCTGGACTGAGTATTAATGATGTATTAATACTCATAACTGTCTAGTTATGAGTATTAATACATCATTGGTTTGCGATGTAAGGAGCTTTAATCATGCGAGAACAGGAGGCCACATATTTTATTAACTCTGGAACCAGAGCAATTTTCGTGTTGGAATTTCTCGTCAAATCACAAGGCACCGTGAAAAAACGTAAGCAAGTATTTAACAGCAAACATAATTTACTTATGTGGGTCTGGATTTCTTTAGGAATCATCTTGCGAACCGGAAACCAAATAACGATTTGTTAGATCATTTTCCCGAACTTATTATTTCTTCGAAGTAAATTTTCCGTTCGCATTTTTCCCCGAAAGTTTTTTTACAGTATTGTAGTTTTATGAATCTTTATTTTAACGCTTTCTTTTTTTTTCCATGAGCATATTTTCTTGTCGATTTTTTTCAATGCAACACTTTCGGGATTATATAAAAACGTTTTTTCTTCAATGCTGCATATTAAGACAATGTAAATGATTTTCTGGCCCCGTAAAGAACGTTTGATCAAAGTGACCAAAAGGATTTATTCCACTAACAGCTTAGCACCTGTAACCAGAAATATAATTCGGCGATAGTGACAAATCGAAACCGACCGTTGATTTTTCCCCTGTGGCCACGTGGTCCGACTGCTTTGTCCGACCAGTCGGATGACGTGGATTTTTTTCCCGTTGTTTCGACTATCGAACTACATGGAATCGCAACTCCGCTTCGTCCGATTGGTCGGTCTACCTGGTCTTTTGTATTCCTTTTAGATCGACTAATCGGACTATAAACTCTTACCATATTATCAAAATAATAAGAACAATTAAGGGCATATTTATATTTACTCTTTTTAATTGAACGTATGAAATTTACTGTTGGTTGGTTAAGTTGGGTATAGTATTCTTAACAGCAAGGAATAATTTTTTATACGTGCTCTGTTTTTTATTACCAAGCAAGGCGTATATAAATGGGACCACATTTGTGTGCTTTTCAGAAGATCCTATATCCCCGTGAATGGTATAGAGCTGGGCGTACGGCTTCGGGACAATTTTAAACGTTCCGTCCAAAAAGTAGCTGTCAACGTGTTTGACGTAGTCCTTGCATTGTTCGCTAATGAATATTAGGATATTATCTTCCTGGTGTACCAAAAAGTTTTCCGATAAAAAATTTGGGATGATGACGTCTTTACAAGTCTTGAAGGTATTACTACTCCCCGAAACCTTCTTCTGTGCTGCGTTCAAAGAATCCCGCTTTTCAAAAAATGTTGGGACTTTGTCCACATACTCTAACCGCTTATGATATTTACGCATTTTTTCCTTAAAAATTAAAGGGACGGGTCGAAAATCAGTAGCGACCTTTTTCTTTACAGCAATAATTGATTCTTCGACGTCGATGCTCTCATAATCGGGTATACACGAGTGATCCTTGGATTTTAGAATGATTGGTTCCTTAGAACTAATTGTTACAGTACCATTACAATATTTTGTAGAACATCGCCACACTGAAGATTCCTTGTTGGCCCGGTGGACCGGCTCTTATCAACAGATAATGAAAACGGCCATGGCAATTTTGAAATGTTCGAGAAAATTATGGAGGATGCCCTCATTATACTTTGTAATAGCAGAAAAAAGTTAATTATTTTTGGCGATTTTAATGTAGATTTGCTTGTAGATACATTGAATTGAAACAGCATTGAAACAACGATTAATAACTCAGTTCAAATCATTTAATTTATGTCATATATTTCTAGAGCTGACTAGAAACTTGCTTAGATAACGTATTTTGTGACTGAGCATTCACAAGTAAAAATGTAATTAACTGCTTACCCTCCGATCACAGTGGTCAAACAGTTTCATTCCCAATTGCCAGTAAAAATAGGACTGATCCATCATTTTATAGGCCTATTACATCCCATAGACTAGAGACGTATATGAAAAAGTTAGATAAAAATTTGCCAGTACCGGATTTTGATGAACAGAACTCAAACAAAATCTACTCAGACTTCTTCAGCATTATTCAGACAGAATTCAATAAAGTTTTTAAATTAAAAAAAGTCAGTGACTACAACGGTAAATCTAAATTTAATGCCTGGGCAACGTTTGGAATTCGTAAAAGTAGAGTTATCTTATATGACTTTTATGAACAAAAAACCTATAACTTTGATCGAAAATTTCATGACTACGTTAAAAAATATTCCAAAACTTTCAAGTTGGTTTGTAGAACTGCAAAAACTTTACACATTAATAGAAAAATTCAAAATTCAAATAATAGAATGAAAGCAGTTTGGCAAATAATAAACCGCGAAACTGGCAAAGTTATACCAAGGGAAAATGATTTCTGCCTAAAAATAGGTGATGATGTTGTTAAATCCAGCGCTGATGTTGCTCGAGCTTTTGAAACATTCTTCACCAATGTACCCTTACTCACAACATACCGTCTAAATTCATCTCCATATGAAGCAGAGACTTTATTAAAAAATAACACTAGCGCCAGTAATGTATATTTAAAATTTCATCATGTATATCCCCAGGACATTGTCAAAACGTTTAAATTGCTTAACTTAAAAAATACGGAAGACCTGTGGGGTATATCAGTCAAAGTCATTGGTTCAGTAATTCTAGTTATAGCCCCACACTTAGCTTATATATTCAATAAATGTGTTGACGGTGGGGCTTTCCCAGACCTCATGAAACACAGTAAACTGATACCTCTGTTCAAGTCGGGAGATAAGGGTGATCCTTCAAATTTCAGACCGATATCTGTTCTTCCAACACTAAGTAAAATATTTGAAAAGATTATACTCAATCAAAGGCTCTCACACTTCAACCGTACAATACAACTCCACGCCAAACAATACGGTTTCACTAGGGATAAATCGACTGCGGATGCAGGTATTACGCTTATATCTCATATTTATTCTGCATGGGAGGCCGCACAGGATGCTATCGGAGTTTTTTGCGACCTGTCGAAGGCGTTTGATTGTGTTGATCATAATACGCTATTAATTAAATTAAATCATTACGGAGTTAGAAATAAAGCGTTGGATCTACTAAGATCATACCTAAGCAATAGAATTCAAAAGGCAGAAGTTAACGGCGTAAAATCTGATGGATCGGATGTTAAAATGGGCGTTCCACAAGGTTCCATATTAGGCCCTTTCTTATTCCTGGTATATATTAATGATCTGCCTTTCATGGTGGAGAAATTAACTGACATAGTGTTGTTTGCTGATGATACTTCACTGGTCTTCAAAATTGAGAGACAAAAAGGAGAATTTGATGATGTTAATGGTGTATTGTCTTTAACCTTGAATTGGTTCACAGTTAATAATTTATTGTTAAACGCTGGTAAAACCAAGTGTATCAAATTCTCACTTCCAAATGTCAGGCAAGTTGAGACCAGTTTAGTGTTAGACAACAGCACGTTAGAATTAGTAAATGATACGAAGTTTCTTGGAATAACCATTGATAGCAAATTGCAGTGGGGACCCCACATAGATAAATTGGCTGGTAAATTAAGTTCTGCGGCTTACGCTGTTAGGAACATCAGACAAAGCACGGATGTGGCTACATCTAGGCTAGTATATTTTAGTTACTTTCATAGTGTGATGTCCTATGGTATCTTGTTGTGGGGGAAAGCAGCGGATATTCAAACTATTTTTATTTTACAGAAAAGAGCTATTCGAGCATAATTTATAATTTAAAACGAACAGACTCCTTAAGAGAGCTTTTTAAAGAAATTGACATACTAACAGTAGCTAGTTAATTTATTTTCGAAAATATAATGTATGTACGCAAGAACCTTACAACATTTTCCAAACTTAGCGATAGCTGTAATGTTTACCTAAGAAATAATCACAGACTATGTGCGCCCCGTTTTAGACTCGCGAAGGTTAGCAATTCTTTCAAGGGTCAGTGCATTCTCTACTACAATAAGATACCTCTGGAGATTTTGAAATTGCCATTTGAGCAATTTAAAAAGCATGTTAAAGCGACTTTGTCGAAAAAGGGATACTAAATCTAAATACTAAATCAATACTAAATCATTTATTAAAAAATTGAAATCAATTACAAAATATACGATAGGGCCTTGTACTAGATTTATAAAATCTGTATGACAAGTACCCCGCAATTCCCATTGTGATACACTTTAATTTGATGAATAATGGCAAGTAGACAGACTTCTCTAAATTAATAAAATAAAATTAAATATTACAGTAATATACATTTAGTTTAGTTAAATAACTATGCATTAAGATTTAAAATCAAATATTCTTACAAGCTAATAATTTTGGGTATATATTTAATTGGGGTTGTTATGTAGAGTGTATACCTATAATGAGTGTGGAGAGAAGATGTGAGTGTTGTGAGTGTCTGAAGGAGATGTAGTGTGTATTGTGTGTATATGTGTAAGGGATATTACAATGTTCAAGATTACTTAAATGACAGGACTGTATGGGGTTAATCTGGCTCAACACAGACCTTGCTTTTAATAATTTTGTAATTATTTATTCCAGCTTATTAAATAAAAATAAATCATAATTGTATTAGTTAAGCACAACCTATTTTTAAAAGAGATCTAAAATTCAATCTGTGGGAGTTTATACGCCCTTCTTCTCCCACAGTAGTCCAATGTAGAGAAGAGGCAAAAAATGACGTTTGCTAAGTATATGTAAATATCTACAGTAATAAAGTACTTTTGAGTTTGAGTTTGAGTTTGAGTAGCCCACCGTGAGTGCTCTCGATGAACTTAAAGTTGGTATTGGCCCTGCTACTGGTAAGTTCGGAATCCATTTTTAGTATTTAATGTTAAATTCGAACCAAACGACGTAGGTGAAATTTGGCAGACTTACGAAAAGTCATTGTCAAACTCAATTGATTCAACATAAAAATAATGACAGTACATCATAGTAATACGAAAATAAAGAGGTTTCTTGCTACACAACTGCAAACACTCGAACAAATACACTTACTCGATAGTGAATCTAGACAGCCTTGTTGCAGCTAATCAATTCCTCATAACACAAGTAGCATGATTCACTTCGGGGACATTTGTAAAAATAGTTCAGGTACCAATTAATGGGCTAACTCAAGGGCCGATACACACGGACACAATCCAACGGCATTTTATATAGAGCACTTGCAGTCGGATTTCCCAGACATGTTTCGATTTGAATGCAGTTAGTCTGCGTGTAGCGGCCCTAAGTTACGTTAGGTAGGTTTAATTTAGCATATAAGGTTTGAGTTATACATATCTTATATCACGTTACAATAATAAATATAAATTACGTTTAAGAAACGCGAATGAAAAAGAAAGAAAGATAGATTATGGTACGTATGTATTTTACCGATCGGGGGAAAATGCGAACGGAAAGTGTACTTACTGACTAAAACAACGAGAAATAAATTGTGGTGCATACGGATTTTACCGATCGGGGAAAAATGCGAACGGAAAATTTACTTCGAAGAAATAATAAGTTCGGGAAAATGATCTAACAAATCCAAATAACGTCACGAATGATTTGGATTTGGTTTCAAGTTTTTCAAATCCAAAGAAGTTAACCGTTAGCACCCCTGCATTACAGTCGTGTTTTCGTAACTTAGGTTTACACCTTGGATTCCATACCATTAATATTTGAAACACCACCGTAGAGGCTAATTATCGTAGGTACTGCCATAGTGTAACTGCTAGTAACGAGTGGCAAATTAATTAATTAAATTGTATGAAGGGTGCCTTTATTATGCACCCATATTGCTTTGTGATGCTGAAGCTGTATACATACATATACTCTATCTTGAACCGAAGTTTATGAATAACTTCAACATTCATATGCTTAATATTCTTCTTTTAACAATCCTAATATACTAAAGTTCAAACTACATATTGGTCTAACGTAAACAACAGTGACTATGAAGTTGAATACCTCCACGTATTCCATTTTCCCGACAATATTTCACTCGAGGAGCACTTTCGTAGCCTTGACAACGGACTGTAAGTAGATACATAGCTTTTCTAACTTGCAAACTAAGGGTATTTGCAAGCCATCTGAAATGCGGTTTGTTTCAGAGACTTGTGTGATCTGCTCTTCATAAGCCAATTGCATTTTATGCGTTTGCTTTTGTTGATGGCAAATCATATATCTTGTTACAAAACACAAACAGATCTGTCAGATGCCAGCGGATTCAGCTATCCAATTTCACTCCGCTACAGAGCAATAGAAAGAAAGCGAGCGGTAATACTTCAAACGAATTTTAAAATCCCTGCCTCGTGTTTGTTTCGTATCAATATCCGGATTAGTTGGAATCAAATTTGTGTTGTAGGGATCATGATTTATGCAGCGCTCTCAATTTCCTGACGACAGCGGGACATCCGGAGGAAGGGGGGCCACGTCGCCCCCTCGTCGTCCCGCTTCGCCCCCGCGCGTCACCACAGAACACACGGGACGGGACGGGAGGCAGGCGTCTAGCTAGACTAGGCTAGCTGGCTAGACCTGACCTGTCGGATGCACTCGATCGAAGTAGGTATACTGATTGAAACACAATTGATAGGTATCATAGATTGATTTGCAATAAGTTTGTGGGCTCAATCTGTGTGTGTGAGTGCCTCTTTCTCACCGTATGGGATGGTGTGACGGTTTGTATGTACTGATCTCAACATCTTGACAGATTTGTTAACACACCAGTATTTTTTGCCATCTGCCAACGTGCCAACATATCAATGGACAAAAATGTAACCGAACACGGAACAATACCAATCGGAAATTCCGAATTATGAATGTTCAATTCCGTCCACCCCTCGCTGCTGGACCTTTGGACACAGAGCATTTGCATAGCGGCCCTCGGAGCGACCGAACCGGCAAATTGTTGGCGCATCAGTGACTCGATCAATATGCTGTATCCTTGCTTCACTAGAGCCTGTGGTTTGTTTCACGCATCTCACTCTCCACTAGTCACTGATACCTGCAACACTAATTGGTTGGTTAGTTGATTAGGTGATGACTTCTTAATTGTAAACGTCTGGTTTTGGTATTAAGGGATACATTACATACACAGTCAGGTCATAAGTTCTGTCACACAATAAAAACTTTTGAATTTAGAACGCTGGCCACAAAAAAGTTTATTGAATTAGAATTTCGAATTTTTCATGAAAATAAAAATGTGTACTTTTTAGAATTTTCCTCATTTTTAAATATGGAGTGGACACTTAAAGAAGACCGTTTCGCAGTTATTGCTTTGCATCGTTGCGGTTACGCGCCAATTCAGATTTTCGACTTACTGAAAAATTTGAATATAACCAAAAGATTCGTTTATCGTACCATAAAACGATACAATGAAGACTCTAGTGTAGATGACAGGTCAAGAAGTGGTCGCCCTCGCTCTGTTAGGACTCCAGCAGTGATAAAAGCTGTGAAGGCGCGAATTCAAAGAAATCCCATACGTAAGCAGAAACTGTTGGCCCTTCAGATGGGGTTAAGCAGGACCACGGTGAAAAGGGTGTTAAATGAAGACTTAGGGCTTAGGGCATATCGAAGAAAAACAGGACATCGTTTGGACGCTCGTTTAATGGACCTGAGACTGAAGAGATGCCGCGCTTTGTTGAAGCGGTACGCGGGAAAAAAGCATCGGGAAATTCTTTTTTCGGATGAAAAAATTTTCACCGTGGAAGAGAGCTACAACAAACAAAATGATAAGGTGTACGCACACAGCAGTGAAGAAGCGAGCAACTGTATTCCGCGTGTCCAACGAGGTCATTTTCCATCCTCGCTCATGGTTTGGTTGGGAGTCTCTTATTGGGGCTTAACTGAGTTACATTTTTGTGAGAAAGGCGTAAAAACGAATGCAGTTGTGTATCAAAATACAGTCCTCAAGAACCTTGTGGAACCTGTTTCTCATACCATGTTTAATAACAGGCACTGGGTATTCCAACAAGATTCTGCGCCAGCTCATAGAGCGAAAAGCACACAAGACTGGCTGGCGGCGCGTGAAATCGACTTCATCCGGCACGAAGACTGGCCCTAATCCAGTCCAGATCTGAGTCCGTTAGATTACAAGATATGGCAACACTTGGAGGAAAAGGCCTGCTCAAAGCCTCATCCTAATTTGGAGTCACTCAAGGCATCCTTGATTAAGGCAGCCGCCGATATTGACATGGACCTCGTTCGTGCTGCGATAGACGACTGGCCGCGCAGAATAAAGGCCTGTATTCAAAATCGCGGGGGTCATTTTGAATAAACTTTATTACCATAGGAATCTATGTTTTATTAAGTTCATTTTGCTATATAAATGTTTACATAAATAATAAACATGTTTAAATTATTTCATATTGCACATGTGACAGAACTTATGACCTGACTATGTATTTAGGTGTACTATTTTATTGAAGTGGTCTGATTGCGGACTTTCCTGGTGGCACCTAACTACATGTTAATCTTGTTCCTTTCACAATTCCCTGTCTCTAATAGGAAAAAGTCACACAAAAGTCCCCAAATCAAATACCATTATCACATATGTATACTTATAAGGACTTACTAAACACCTATTACTACAGCTACAGCAGAGGTCTTTTGAAGTCTGAGAAAAAGTAACTTTCATTTCCTCAGCCCCACGTGTGTTCCCTTGTAAGCTGTCAGTTGTAATGGCTGAGCAAAATATCACAAATCAGAAAAAAACTCCGTTAAGTGTGCCCATTGTACAAAGTGTGGGTTCCGTCAATGTGCTATTCCGCAGCAGCATATCTAAAACTTTTTAGTCAAAACCTGAGAAATTGGCTGAAATATCTGTATTAATAATAATAATCCTTGGTCACTATTGACCACACATTGATCTAGCCCCAAACTAGGATTCCCTGTATCTTGGGTACTAGACAACGATACACATACTTATATAGATAAATATTATACTTAGATAGATAAACAACCATGACTAGGGTACAAACAAACAACAATATTGCAATATTGTAATATCGTCCTCTCTCAAATTGCTGTGCCTGGACAAGGTCCATAATGATAATCTACAACTATATTATGTATGGAATGCAAAAAATTAACTGAATTTGAAACTGACACATCCGTTCTCGTCAAACAAATATTTGCCCCCACCGGGACTCGAACCCGGTACTCTTGGCTTCGTAGGCATGGTCACTGCCGACTCGGTCATTCGGGTCGTCGAATATTATTAGTGTTTGCGTTACCATAACGTAACCCGAGTGATTTGGTCACGGCTCAGGATGTTGCAGCGGTGATTTCAGATTCCAGATCTTAGTTTGTAGGATTGTGTGTAACCAAAAATAGGAGGCTGGATGGCCAGATAAAAAATAAAGGGCTTTACAAATAGGATTTTGGGCGAAACCCTAAAAGCAACATTTCATCTAACAGGATTCTGTCAGAGACTCGAAGCCAAAGTTGTTTTGATGTACCCTGGCGTAGAAAAATGTGCGTTATTCGTTTCGCAATACTGCTTTTGATACGCTGCTCACACTCACTATCGATGTAGACGGGTTTGCAACATGAAAAGTTATATTAATAAGACAGTAATTGAATACCTGATCAGAATATGGAATCGCACCCGGGCAACTGGTTACCTACTGTCGGTCCTCATTACTGAGAAATTAATAAGAGAGAAGTGCGCACATTCATATATTTTATACAACTCTGCCCACGTTTCCAATACCATGTGATTCCATTATTACTATTTTTAACGGCTGCATGCAAATGTAATTATTATCTAGAGCTCATCAGAAAATGGATAGGCGATAGTCAGAGATAGTATTAATACTTAGTGCTTCTATATAAACATTTTCAATTTTGAGTAATGAACTCTAGTTAAAAATAGAATTATCGTGGAGAAATAAAATAATATTGAAAAAAATACATCAAAGTAAATTATAAATACCAAACCATCATGATTCAATATAACAGCTTTTTAATCGATGTTACCAAACCTTAACCATTGACCAGCTGCACTATGATGCGCAGTTAATCATATCGTAGTTAATAAAAGCGGTAACGACTCAATATCACGTGGTCGGCACCCCGGGGCTCACAGCCTGCGACCCTGGTTAATGCGCTAAGGGTAGGGAAAACTTTCAGGTAAAGCGTCTTCTTCACCGCACGTGCCCTGCCTACAGTATGTAGCTGCACACTTTGTAGCCTCACGCTCGCGAGCTCAAATTAAACACAGCTGGCAGTAGATGTTGCTCAGCTTAGATGATCAACGTATACTGGCAGATACGAATGATATAAAAGTTGAGGCAACCGTGTGTTTTCACGTATCAAATCACTATTCTTTGTTGAGGTTTTATCAAACGCATCTCTTCTCGGTAGTATAAGTTGCATAATAAAAGGTTTCAGGCGATGAGCTTGCTACTGTCCTCTAAGCTTGGTTGCTTCTTGAAAATATAGCCTGTACGTGAGTAGATAAAGTTATAATCACATCTAAAGAAAGATTTCTGCAAGGATCCGCGACAGCCTCGACTCGATCTTCGGGGAGAGAAATCAAATTTTAACCATGACGCAAAAAGTCAAGTAACTGTATAACCCGACGCAACTCCCAGCCTGGGACCATCTGAAGATGAAATATAATAATAGAGGCGCATCAAACGTGATGTTATTAAGGGCTGCCGTGACCGGGGTTGGTGATGCGGTGGGCGGGCGGCGCGCACGCAGCGTGCGTGCTCCAGCCCGCCCAGCGCTGCCGCTGGCCACCATTCGCATGCAAATTGGAATACTTACCGAATTCTGAGCGACATTCGGAAACCGAGAGGCGTACATAAATCGACTAGGCAGTCGCATACTTATTTCTGTGTGAACTTGAAATTGAGAAATGGCTTTTTAGATTGAATGCACGAACCCTTCGCAAACTATCCCCATTGAAACGGTAGCGGTGTTCGTAGCCAATTTACCTGGCGTCGTCGCTGTAATTGTTTATGCCCAATCTGTTTCCTCAGAATTTAATATAAAAACATTTTCAATTTTCTTAAGCCCGTGGCCGCTCGTGCACATTTGCGCATCTTTTCAATTCGCCGCGAACTCCCCGCAGCTCCTCGCAAAGGGGAGAATTTCTTTTATATTTTGTTGTAGAGCTAGAATCGAAGCACCGTCCGTCGGCGCCTAATCAAGGAGTTGGCTGGGGCTCGTGCGCTAACGAACAGGTGTACCTATAAATACTTTCCGGGGCGATTGCTCCAGGCTTTAATCAGCGCCGCAGCGCCTCTTTACCCCTTTTCATTGACTCTCAACTCAACTGACCCGACACTGTCGATTGGTAACCTACACTCAGGGGAATAGTGCCAACTAAGAATTTACGGACTGCTTCGGCTTCCGGCGTAACTGGGATGCCGGCGGATTTCTTAATCAATTAAAACGGGTACTTTACTTTTGTTACTGTTGTAACTATAGTTTCACGATGTCTTGCACCATTTTCTTGCTATAAGCGACTTTTATCTGGTTTATAAGTCCTTTATAGGGCTTGTGATGCCTCGGTGCTACATGCATGCAAGTAACATGCGAGTAAGGAGTATCAGCAGCGTGTGTGAGTATTCGCGGCACGTCGTCCACGCGTCGCGACTCGTCGCGGGAGTTAGTGCCAAACTTTTGGCTGTTGGTATCGAATTAAAAATTAATGTAACACATATTTCATCGTATGTGTGGATTTGGAAAACAATACTCTTAACTGTATGTGTCACTGCGACTGCACCATTCTTGAAGAAGAAAAGAAAGTAACTTCTGAAACAACCAGATGAATATTCAATTATAATTGATTTCTTATACTTCAAGCTGCTTAAAAGTATACAGGTTGACATTGAATTGACTGACCATATTTTGGGGGATGATAGTACCCAAAATTATGAACACCTTTCCCCATGAAACATATGGTCGCAAACGAAAAAAAAATTTGGGTCTCCCATAGTAACTGTAATCAGCTGATCGGGTCAATTTACATATTCACGGGTATTATCACTCCCCAAAATATGGTCGGCAAATTCAATGTCAACTGTATAATATTTAAGTACATGAGACGGACGATATAATGAAATTGATGGAGCAGCGAAAGTCACGCTGCATGCTTAATTTCGTACAAGTTCGTCGTCACAACCCCGGCAGACATAGTTGCACTGAACTAACCTTTCACCGCTGCCGCTGCCGGTGGCTCTTGGATTAATTGGAAATGACGTCACCGCCCGCGTAACCGACCCACCTTCCGTTAAAAAACACAACTCCACACAAACCGAGCAGCTAATTATGAATTTCGCTATCTGAAAACTATACGCTAATTAAAACATTGCTGCTGTACCAACATTTTCATTGGAAAAACAGCGCTTCCCGCCCGCATTGTGATTTGTTGTTGGAGGAACTTTGAGAATCTTCAACGACAAGCAAGCTTGTAAATATCTTTTTTTATTTAAATCGACATTAGAAAATTATAATGTTTTCGATAATAACTTTTAATTTTAAGCTTTTGCGCTGCCCGATAGATTTTATCCGTGAAATCTTCGGCGTGACCCGTGTGGATTGTAAAGGTGTCCCTACACTCGTTAAAAAATGTGCACTAGACGATTTCTGGTGTATAGAATAATGAATCGAACATGCGCTGTAAATGTCGGCGATTTCAGAATTTGTCGGTTTATAAAAATAAGGAGGCAACGGACTTCTTGTTGTTAAAGTTTTGACTATTCATAATGGAAATGCATGTTAGACTCTTAGAGCATTTTTTACGAAAGCCAAACTGATATTTTTTTAGTTTGTTAAGTTGTGTCACAAAGCTATAGGTATATTCTTTTAAAAATCATCCTTTCAAGTACATTGATGTCATAATATTTTTTTAACGGTAATCTAATCACTTTCGGGCGTGGGTGAATTTTTGGTTTTTTCATTGGATGTTAGTTACGGGTAAACAGATTTGCGTAAATGTTTTTTTTCACGACAAATTTTGATAAATGCCAATGAACAAATATGCCAATTTTTGTCGTCATACCACACGTAAATTACGAGATCTCGAAAGCATGAAAACGTTTGCCCAGCGAAATCATGGATTCCTGCGTTACCACAAATTCATAATTTTATGCCAAAAAAATGAAAAATTATGAAGTACCTGTATACCAAGTTTTATCAGCCTACAATCAAGCGTTGCGAATATCTAGCAAAAAGAGTTTTTTATTAATAGGTCCTTAACTGTAAACCGACAAACTCTAAAATTTCATCGACATTTACAGCATACGCAACAAATTATTCCATACACCAGATCGTCTAAGCCACAAATTTTTGCTGGGCATACGCACATGTAAAGTGCCAATTTTCTCGGGTTTTCAAATGCTTTACCTAACAGTATGTAAAGGAATGTTTCCTGCGTTCGTCGGCGAGCCCGGCAATAACCGGCGCGTAGCCGTAATGAATACAAATAAATCAGGGGCGCAACCTCGAACTCTTCAAGTAAATTAATATAAAGTTGTGCAATCCATTCTGCATTAGTATTCAGAGTCCACGTTCATATAACACGGAAACGAAAGATTTTAATGAAAGCGTGCCATCGCGAGATATATTGAGAGCTGTTTAATCACAGAGTTATCATAATCGTAATATATTTATAAGTCTCATAATTCAATCATTAGGAAACGCTGCGCCTCGGTAAAGGAACCCGCATCCGTGGTAGTACCATCACCATCCTGTAATGTTTGCTGACAGATGGGATTCACCGCTGTTGGGGCACTGGGAACGTCTGCACACAAGTAGAACTCCCAGCTAGATCCTGTGCTAGCAGCGTGGTGTTCCATTCCCTGACCTAATATTAATATATTAATTTTATAATTTTATAAATTGATAACAATAATGTGTATAATAATTTAAATTGTAATTTATATTTTAATTTAATTTTAATTAATTTAATTTAAGCTGAATATGTACTAATTTAATTTAAAATATGGGAATGAGTTGCCCGAAATCAAAATGTATTATTATTATTATTATTGTTATAAATCGTGCCTTCCTAATAATTTGTAACTTATTTCCTCTTTAACTCACACTCAAAGAAACGACAAGCGAATTAGCTGTGTAGGAAGCAGGAATAATTACGCATCGAAAAAGTATGCGAATCGAACTGTCAGTGACTCTTATATACAATGACTTCAGGTTCATTTTATCTGGACTCAAATACTTTTTCACTCTGGTATTTATTTGTGCTTGAGCCACTGTTTGAAAGTAACGTAAGTATGTAAATATGTAAAATTTATGAAGAAAATTACGATATTTTTTATTATAAAGCTTAACTATATATTTATATATATGTCGTATAATTGACGACATATTCTCCCGTGAATGGGTGAATCTTAAGAAGTTGTCTGATTTTCTCATACAATTACGTCCACGGGTGAGTATCAGCTCAAAAGAGATACTGAACTGTCTTCACTCGCGTACAGTTTGCTTCTGTAACAGCTGCGGGTTCTTACTTCCTCTCTTGCGGCCGCCGCACTCTTGTGGTACGCCTTCTTAATTATTCAATCTACTTATCTTTATTCTATTTTAAATGGAAATCACATATTTTGCTGAACAAGGCTCCAATATGGTAATGCTACAGTAATGATATAAAGACCCCTTGGATTGCAATGATAACACAGATTTTACAATCAGAGTAGAATTACAATCGAATATAATCAGAAGAGAGCCCTTTCTTATGAAGAAGTTCTAGTGTGACTGTAAAACTAGTGTAAAAACAGGAAAATCCAAGGGGTCTTCATAAATGTAGCGTCATATAATAGTAGTTTATGTGACTGCTGCATAATGGAGGGCATTAAAACTCGAGAGTGGGTTTATGAAACGAGCCGAAGGAGAGTTTCATAATAATATCACTCGAGAGTTTTAATGCCTAATTATGTACAGTTGCATACACTAGTTTATCTACACACATATCATAAGCTCTCTTTGATGTGTTCAGGAACCGCATGTTTGACCGGCATTGTGGCTCTGCAATTGTTTAGCTTGTTCTGTAGTTCCAACTTCACGCAGACGGGCGTCGGCGTTCGAAATTTGAATGTCAGTACCAACTTCACAAACAAACTAGGGACGGCACGCAGGCGGGCGTCGGCGTTCGAAATTTTAATGTCATAATATGTAGAAAAATTACACATTATGGTCATAATGTGTAATTTTTCAGATAAGAAATGAATTTTTACCAAGTAGTTTAACATTATTCTGATCATAACGTGCGGTTTTTGTACGCAGTAAAGAGGGTTTATGATACGTGTGTAGATAAAGATCTTAAAGCTTCGTTCAGGAAAATATGTCGAGTTAGGTGTATAAACATTGAATTCAAAAAGTGGATTTTATCCATTTTACCGAATAAATGCTACGATGCGTTCCTTTTTCTATGACGCTGCATAGAACGAGCTTTTGTGCCAACTTTTAACAAGCAGAGTAAACCGGCTGCCGGGCTCCTGCGGAATAACTACGGCACTCTCTAAACCAGAAATACGCCACACGAATATACACGTCTTGTTATTGCTATTGTTTAACTTTTTTGTGTTATAAATAAAATTGAGTTATATTCAAAGGGACTACAAAAAAAATGCATCTACAAAAAATGATAATTGGAAAATTTGCATTCATCTGTGTATAGACACAAACGATTTCTCTTAATTTGTGTGAAACAAATTAGCAGGGTCTGAGAATTTACTTATTATTTAATCAATTCGCACAACATTGCAGATATATAAATCCAAATAGTTGTACAAATAGTAAGGTTATTAAAATTTATAAAAAAAACAACAAAAATACACAACTTTATTTAAATACAATATCATTTAATTTATGAGCTCGTGTAAATTCATTTAATATAATCATATCAATAACAATTTTATAAAATACCGATTTCGTACGAGAAAATAACTACAAGACAACACTATCATGCATTCTTCTCCCAGAATCTTCCATATTCTCGAAAAAATATCCCTCCATGCATCACCAAACAGATCATTCAGCGGTGCTGCAGCCAACAGTGCGTTGAGGCTGTCCTGCGAGCGAGTAAGTAGTTGTCAGGCACGAATAGCATATATTATATATAATATTGGACACCTACGAAAGTGCTACGACTCGTTCCGCGACTGCTACGAGGACGAGCGGGAGGCGCGTGTCGTTTAATTAAGAAATTACAACAGCTACTTTTGCTTCAACTATCCTATAATTTTGAGATACAATCAATTCTTGTGTGCTAATCAGTTGGCTAAACGTACGTTATCCTGGCTTAAATTTGCAGAACTCCTGTTTTAACACAACCTGGAATTCTACCCTTAGTTTGCGGCTTCTCATCAGCAATGTGCGGTTGTCTCGGTGGCACCTCATTACCTTTACCGCTGTTTATTCAGGACCGACTCAACAGCCGTCCGTCGCCGTGATGAAAACCGATTTACGCTTTTAAATATTTAGCCTCTTTTCTTTACTATTATAATAGACGATTTTTATGTGGGTCGGTTTTCGGGTTCTCCTTTTATATCATTAATATGATTAGCTTTGGTATAGTATTTTAGGCAGCAGCCAGTTTTTTACCTTATCACAAATTAATGAGCTGGGAATTAAAAATAAGTTATTCTAAAGGCAACCCTTATACATGAAGAAATAAACCAAAGCGTCTCGCCTTTCCTGAGAGCCGTGGCAGAGGCACAGTACGCTCATATGCAGTCAGTTTTTTAAAACCTACTCCATTTTGCGTTACAGGGGGCTAACCCTTCGGTGCAGCTATGGATGAATTCATGTTTCCTCACGATTTTTCCATCGCCGAAAGGCAAAGGAATTTTTTACCACCAAACTTATTTGTACTTAGAGGTATGTATTTATAGGTATAGGTAGGTAAGAATTTCATTGCAAATTCTGCGCCACGATCTGAATAGATAAACAGCGTTATGGATGTCAAACTAAACGAACCGAGATCCTGGCGGAACAACGAACAAGACGCATGTTGCTGAGTGTAACACGTAACACGTAACACGTCTCGTAACGAACCGGCGGCGGCGGCTACGTGCTATGTCAACTAGAATGTTGCTGTGGTACATACAGGAGGCTGTGAAGCCGCCACCAAAGGTTAGCGTTGGTAAGGTGTCTAGGGACAATAATGTCTATCTACCTTGTATACATATATACTAGAGAAGGAATAAAAAACAGGATTGTTTTCAAATCATCCTTTAAAGTTTTTGGAAATCTTTAGGACTTTAAACACATCACTGGAATATGTAATCGAAGAAA
Organism: Argyresthia goedartella; assembly: GCA_949825045.1. Lineage (NCBI taxonomy): Eukaryota > Metazoa > Arthropoda > Insecta > Lepidoptera > Argyresthiidae > Argyresthia > Argyresthia goedartella. The sequence continues at coordinate 25,013,988 of OX463810.1, forward strand.
ACATATCATAGCATCATAATTATAACAAAATTTACCCTTTGAAATATGAGGTTATGAAATGAGCCGGCAGGCGAGTAACAGGCTTATGTAGCAGTCACATTAAACTGCTATTACTTACAACTGTATTTTTAACATAATCTGTTTTGAATGTTGAAATCACTGTTTTTTAATAATCCCGAACCGAAACGACGTTAAGGTGATATAAAATAAAATATATAAAAGGAATACGAATGTAAATGAAAGTAACCGCGTTAATTCCTTCCACATAAGAAAGAAAAGTGAGAAGAGACTAAAATAACTTAGCGCCAAACCACATAAAAATAATAATAATAAACTACGCTATTTTGTCATTCGTCATGTCAATTCTATCAAGAAAATTTCATTCAATCGCGTTTTTCTTCAGTGAGACTCTTAATCAAATACTCATAAATCGATGACCTAAAAATTAAATCTGTAAACAACTTTGTAATGGAGTATATGGATTCGAAAAAAACCTCTTTTTTGTATCACCTTATAACCAAAACGTGACGATTCTTTAGAATTTCTATAAATTTTACTCCCCATCACAACTATTCAAAACGTCTCAAGAAGCTATACTTAAAACATTAAGATAGGTCAAGTGCGGTTCTACAAAACTTTCTCGTACGAAACCTGTACGAGAAAATTTGAGGACTAAAAAATTTAAATTAAATTAAATTTTATGTCCTAACTTAGTTGCGATACCAGTCCATACAGATTGCGGATCCGATGTCAAATCAATGGCCAACTTTGTGAGTGGCCCAAAGGTCTTTCCAACCAGGCCATAAAATACAAAAAAAAAAACAACTTTATGACAGCTCATAAAAAATTAAATAGAGTAGTTCCTAATTCGTCACTAGATGTCGTTAGTGAGACGTAGTTTTTTTTACACAAGATATCGATGTCACCGTAAGATTGTTAAAACCGTTATGTAGTTGATAAACTAACGTTTTTTTTCTCGTTCGTTGGTTAATTAATCGACAGATAGTAAAATGTAGCGTACTGCTTACTATATGACGCGTTAGTTGATAAACTAACGGTTAAAACAGTTAAATAGTAAACTGGTTTAAACTTGATTTGCAAACGAAATACCAGGGCAAACACTGCGGTAGCTTAGGTGAAGACTAGAGGGGGCGACACCGCGAAGCCCCCGAATTTTGTTAGGCTGTGTGTTAGGTTGACATGTAAGAACATAAGAAACGTAAATTCTAAACCCTGTCGGTCTGGTTTACTATCTGTCGATAGTTGATCAACTAATGCGTGAGTTTATCTACTTACTATTTTAATAGTGACTGAGTTAGGGAAAACAGGTCTGTGATGAAACCGAAGAACAATATATGTCACTTGTCAACAATAAACAAAACACAATTTTTCAAACTTCTTACTCTTCGGTTCACCTGTTTTGTGATTATTACGATCATTGACCTAAAACTCTTTGGCTACGACGACGCTGGATATTCTTTCGGACCTTTGTGACTTCTTTCCCCGACTGACTCTGTTTAACAAACCGATCCCGTGCGAAATCCACGGAAATCATGAAAAAAAAACATCATCGTTGCGTCATTAAATTCTGTAAAAAAGTGGTACTCACATTTTTCTACTGATGAATGTTGATCATCACTATGGGTTCAAGCCTGAATTGACCTTACCAAGTAAGTGTGGGTCTCTACTCTTTGGTTACCTGTTAATTTATCACAGACCCATTAATCCTTAGCAAATCAACGCCACCGGTCACAACTTTCAAAACTATTTTATTTTTTAATTGCTGTCAGAAAACTGAGCTGTTTCTTCTTACTGAACTCATCCAAGATATCAAGATCTCACTTATAAAAACCGTACCGCTCTATAACTAGGGAAGGAACTCAATATAATGTGATGGTGATCCATAAATCTCGTGGTGCAATATAGACGCCATGCCGCCACAATAGCTGTCAGGCTGCGCAGAGCGGCTGACCCCGCGACAACTAATAACACTTCATAAATGCACATGGACGGAAGTTTATATTACGGGAATAAACTTGTGTATTTATCTTGTATCGAAACATTTTTAAGTGACTTTATTATTATGATTATTATTATTGTATGCCAGCTGAGACTGCAGTAAGAAATCATATTGGTCTCAGTTGGAAGCGGAAAAGTCTATTGTGTTTTTTAAAGATCATTGTTTAATAAAAATGGCTTGAAATCATAGGTTTGAAATTAAAAGTTAAGTTGACTGTGTAAAATGTGGAAATTTATCATTTATCAAAGTGAAAACAAACAACGGACAAGTGTGAGTTGGTCTCGCGCCCCGAGGGTTCTGCATAAAACGCATTTTTTGGGAAGTTTTTTTTTTGTTTTTTATACGGTATAATTTTGCTCGCCCTGTTTGTTGTTGTTGTTGTTTTTTGGGTCAAGTAACTGAAATTACACCTCTTTCCTGGTGACAGATATACAATTTAATATATTCAGTATGATTGTAAATCAAAGATGGCCGTCGCCACAAGATGTCCGATTACATATTCATATTTCTTTAAATTTTATTAGAATACACATGTGTACACATACATATTGTGTACACATTTACATGTGTACACAATAAAAAAAAACAATACATGGCCGCCGGTTTAATATGGCGGATTTCATATTTGTTTCCATACCCTCTATATGGGTGATGTGTACAAGTCTTTAGAAAGATTATGGATGGAGGAGTTGGACTGCAACAAATTGACATGAAAAAAAATTGTAATAATGAGGCGCTAAATGAACTAAACATAATGAGAAATATTAAGTGAAGATGACTTTTTAAGTAAATATTTTATCGAAAATAAACACAATAATGATGTAATTATGTCATGTACTAAAAGCTAAAAAATAATTACTTAGGTTCTAGATACCAGTCATCCCACCACTCTCCTCATCAATCTAGGGCATTGATCAGACTAAAAAATACATACATACATATGTACATATGCTCACGCCTATTTCTCGGAAGAGGGGTAGGCAGAGACCAAATACCTCCACCTGCTACGACCTGGCATACATCTCTCTCTTCCTCACCATTCACAAGTCTCTTCATGCAAGCTCGCCGGTTACGGGTACTTCGTATTTGCCCCTTCACTAACAAATCGCCGATTTGGTTTTTATAGGACCTTCTTGGGCGTCCCCGTCCGACGGCTCCTTTCACACCCGCTGTATAAATATTTTTCGTCAATCTCCTTTCTACGTGACCAAACCATCTAAGCTGGCCTTTCTCTATCCTTGTCACTATATCTTCTTTCAATCCACAACGTTCCCTTATAACTTCATCTTCATCTTTCAATGTTACTCCACATATACTCCTCAAAGACCTCATTTCTACAGCGTTTAATCGGCTTTCATGCTTCTTCTGCCATACCCAACATTCGCTCTCTACATCAATTTCGAACACAACACTCCATTATGAATCGCCAAACGTGCCTTTTAGGACACCGTTTGGCTACTCATCAAGGAGTGCAGTGCCCCATTGATTTTATTGCCCACACTCACTCTCCTTTCAATATCACCCTCCATTTCCCATATCTTGTAAACATACTACCCAAGTATATAAACTCATTCAGTTGTTCCACTTGTTCATCATCAATCATAATTACGCATTCTGTTACTTCTTCATCCTTTTCTAAAACCATGACCTTCGTTTTACTGACATTCTTTTTCATTCCCTTCTTTTTAAATGATTCGTTCATGAGAATTACCATCTCCTGCAGCTCACCCACCGATGACGTAAGAATAACTTGATCATCGGCGTATAACAGGCACTTGATAAGTAACTCACCCATTTGCATCCCACAATCACGCTCTTTCAAATTATAAAATAGTAAAAACTGAAATTACACGTCACTTTATGAATTATGAGCGGTGGCCTTTTCGTGGCTCAGTAATCATATTTTTAGTACATTTACATACGCGCAGCAAGCCCCGCGATTTTCGCCCAGCGCTCTTATTTCGTGAGGCGACCCAATACCCAATACCAATACAATAAATGCGTTGTCCTAGAAGTTTGACTTTTTCACAGCAAATACTCAAGTAGATAATACCCCTACGCGCTCCTAAGAAATAAGGACTTGACATGCAGACAGACGGGCAGCTACACCGCCTAACGGACAGACTGACATCGAAGTTATCCTATAATGGTTCCTTTTTTCTTTTAAGGTAAGGAATCCTAAAAACATTTCAAGAGGAATACGAGAATATTGCAAATAACTCGTAAAAATCTCGAAACACGTCAACCGAATCCATCGGTAGGTACGTATTTTGCGTTTGTATTTACTCGCACAGCAAGTATATTGTCTGTAGAAATACTGAGAGGAAAATAACTTATCTCAACATTTTCCACTGGAGAAGCTTAACATTTGTCTATTGTACTCGAGTAAAGGAATCTCGTATTTGCATCCGAGCGTAGACGAAGCTAGGGGAGCGTAGGTGCGCGGTGCGGAGCGCGCGGGGGGGGGGGGGGGACCACGCCGCATGTTCACTCGAAAAGTATTTTTTCATAAGTATCCAGGTTTCCAATACAAAAGCAGTGGCGGAAATTCGGTTAGTAGACATACCTACTTTCTACTTATTTTGTTTCATTTCCTTTAGTGGATTCAGAATTATACCACTGTTGGCCAATCTGGGAATTTTCATTAAAGGTTTTTTATCCAGTGTGGGAGATTTTGTAATTAATATAAGCTAATCGAACCTATTTATGCGAACTAATTTTTGTATGGTGTTGAGAAAACGCCCCCTAGCGGCAAGGATATGAAATAAAAATTCGGAGTGCGAGTTTTCAAAATATGTAATATGCTAAAGATCGAGAGCGAACGATTATCGGTGGCAATCGAGAAATGAATGCATTTACGCATACGTGAACATTTTGACAGTTCGAATGGTGAAATTGCTCACGTTCTCAAAGAAAAGTTCTCTCTTCCGATTTGAAGTTGGGAGCGACTGTGACTCAGTGACAGTCTATGAGCGACCAAAGTAACCTAAAAAAGTTTAGTGAAGAAGAATATAACAATATCATAGCTTAGATTTTTGCCTGAAGGGTGCTGGAGTCGGAGAGGTATGTGGCGGTCAACCTCTTCGGTCTGACTTCCGTTTCCGGGCGTTGCGTAGCAATGACCCGTTTGATATTTTGTCTGGCTTCAGATTTCTGCATGTGCATGTGTTATGATGAGGTTTGGAATTTAAACCCAAACTTTTTACAAACACGAATAATTAATGTTAAAGTCTTATAGGCAACTTTGTAATCGTTAAATACAGTGTAGTTTTTTGTGACTTGGCTGGTTCTTCATTTTGTCACTTCAGAGCTAGTAGCAACTTGAACATGAAAACTGACGACAGTCACGTTAAATATACGTCAATCGGGTCGTAAGTAATACTTGAATGCGACTCACACTCATGAATACTCGATATAATCTTCTTACAGTGCATATTCGATTGAAACGATCTTAAAGTCATTCGATTGGCTCTGATCTGAGCATATCCCACTAAACATATAGTTGTGTCATTCACGACCCGAATGGCCGAGTCGGCAGTGACCCTGCCTACGAAGCCATGGGTCCCGGGTTCGAGTCCCGGTGGGGGCAAATATTTGTTTGACGAGAACGGATGTTTGTACCCTAGTCATGGTCGTTTATTTATCTAAGTATAATATTTATCTATATAAGTATGTGTATCGTTGTCTATTACCCAAGATATAGGGAATCCTAGTTTGGGGCTAGATAAATGTGTGTCAATAGTGTCCAAGGTATTATTATTATTATATAACACGTGAAAGGTCATTGTCTCCCATTCAGCCAGTATCCAGACTCGCAAGGTGACAAATAATGAACTAGTGACGGTCAGAGCTCGCAATTACTATGGTGAGCGAACTATTACCCAGTGCATCATACCGCGACTGACAAACAGTCTACCTACTGAACTTAAAGCCTCATTCACCCCTAATACCTTAAAATCAAATAAAAAAAAATCTTTCTTAGTATCTTATAGCAGCTAGACTACAGCCTTGCCTACCCGATACTCCACTCGTCTCTGAATGTTGTGCGATAACTTGTTATGTGTTCATACCCACTATTTATTGTTTATTGTACCGTGTACGCACGAAAGTCAGCATCACGCACAAACCTCCGTGATTTATGTGATGTATTTGTATTTAGTTAAGACTGGGATCATTATTTGTATGTTAAATAAAAATAAATAAATAATAAAACCACTACAATTCGAGTATTAACTTGTAAAATATTGTTTTTAATAAAACAAATAAAAAAGGAAAATATAGAAGATGCAATTGCTAGTAATAAATAAAACTAATCAAATTGAACTTACTGCTTAAATTGAGAACAAACAAAAGAAAATGGAATTGTTGTTGTTTTCCCACTCACAACCCACATAAAAAGGTGGTGTTTTGCGTTTGTGGAATTGTACGTGTTGGTATTAGACATAATTATTTTTACTAATTCAAAACACGTGTTTCTCGTATACGTTTTTATGCGTGGAAAGGTTCGCAACGTTATATTTATTTTATGGCACCAACAATTAAACTCGTGCAAGAAAGAAACTATGAATTGGCGCCAACGATGGAACTCGTGCAGGAAAGGAACTATGAACTATTTTGTTAAATAAGGTTATTTGATATTGGCTTATGTTTAAACGATCACCAAAAATGCACCTATTTTACCACCAATACATTCTAAACGATCGCCATAATTAGTAAACGACCACCAAATTGTGTTTGGATAAATGATCACCAAACTTCTTTTTATGTTTTGTGTATTTAAGTTTATGTTTTAAATATTTGTTGTTGTTCTACATGTTCAACTAACACGAAGGATAAAAGGGGCTACGCTTCGCTCGTCCCCTTTACCCTTCACCTAAGCTACCGCAGTATTTTGCCCTGATATTTTCTGCAACTTTTGGTGATTATTTACCCATTTTGGGTAGGAAAAAAATATTTTGGTGATTATTATACTTATTTGTTGCCTTTGATATTCAGCAAATAATCTTCAGAGGTTTTACCGCTGCCCATACAAACAACCATAAATACAAGTGTAAGTATTATGAAAATAAATAACCCGATTGCATTTCAATACTACATACAAACTTACGAATGCACCTGAAAACCTACATGGAGTATGAAAGAAGCCGCACCAATAACTTTGTGAACTTTTCTGCTTGTTGACTGTGGGTACGCAGCTCATACAAAATCTTTTTTAACTGACTTCAAAAAGGTCGAGGTTCTCATTTTTTTATATGTTTGTTACATGATGATCTCGTCAATTATGATGATTCTTTTTTGGATTGGTAGGTAGGTATTCATAGGTCCCGTATAAATTTTATCAAAATTAAATAAAAACTTTTTCAAAAAATCAACAAAAACAAAAAATATATACACGGTGACGTTTTGGTTTGTGGTTACCTTCAGCAAACGTTTTGATGAGGGCTTTCCGTGTTTATAGATAGACTACATTTGCATCCCGACTGAAGTCGGTTTTTTTAAGTTTTTAACTTGGGGTATTCATAATCACGGCTACGTAATTTATGCGACTATGGACTTAAAAGAAAAAAGACGAAGCACAACAATTTCTATTTGAATAATTTTATCCCAGTATAATTTTGTCAGGATAAAAAAGTATAAAAAATTCCAGATAAATTGAGTCCACAATTATATTCGACCGAATATATAGATGTTGAAGTATAACAAAACCGGTCAAGTGCGATTATGACATCGGACTCGCACATGAATGGTTCCAAACCATTGTACACGGAAAAACGTAAAACCACAGTATTTTGTACGAGTATTCCTTTTAATTTTTAATAATAAATTATTATTATTATTAGGACATTCAAGGCCGTACATCGAAACATTGAAAAATATGTTTTGCACCACCTACTCGAAAATTACGCTTTATATATCATGAAAAATTTACCTTAAGCAAGTCTTTATAGCTCTAGGCTTTAGCGGTGACATAAGTTGTTCTGAATTTCATGTCACATGTCACAACCTAGATCACTCCAGGGATTAAACGATGTTCACTTCTCGTAGTTCTTATTGCTATGCCCTTAAAATCTAATTTCGTGAAATACGCACGGCATTCACAGCCCCTCTCGGTGCGCGGATGTGTATGTAAGTATTGAACTAGACACATTAATAGATCTCTTTGCTCGTTAAATATGGATGTGGATTGAAAATAAGTATTTTATGTACAGAAATAAAATCTAAAATGTTTTTTTTTTATTATAATTCGAATGAGCAATTATTAATCGTATAATGACAAATAACTAAGCACAAAATTCAATAACCGCAATCAAATATATGTTTCGATAATATCAGGAGAGTTCAGTTCAGTTCACCGATAAACAAATAAAATAAAATACCTAAGAAAATGGCCATACAAATAATCTCTTGTAGGGGGTATTACTTTTAATTTTTAAAAACCCGTACGTTGCATTATTTGTTGTTTTCGCGGAAATAGACATACACCGTCTGTAAAAAATTCAGCTCTCTACCTATTTCGGTTGATCCGGTAGAGCCCGGTGACAGACGGACAGACCGACGGACGGACGGACATACGGACAGCGGATGCTGTAATAGGGTCCAGTTTGGCACCTTGCGGGTTCGGAACCCTTAAAATTACTACTAACATGAAGGTAAAGGGGCTTCGCTTCGCTCACCCCCTGTACCTAAGCTGCCGCAGTATTTTGCCCTGATATTTTCTGCAACTTTTGGTGATAATTTACCGATTTTGGGTAGGAAAAAAATATTTTGGTGATCATTATATTTGTTGCCAATATTTAAGGGGGCTCCCATACAACAATTCTTTCAATACCACATACAAACTTATGAATGCATCTGGTTACGTACATGGAGTGTGAAAGTAGCCGCACCAGTAACTTTGTAAACAACAACATTTTGCAATGTAGAATCCAAACTATTCACTCCGCACCATCCCTACCACTGTACGGTGGTACGAAACCCTTCTTGCGCAAGTACAACTCACACTTGGCCGGTTTTTAATTGCACGTAAGTTTACACTCGAAAACTTTCAAAACCGTAAATCAAAATTTAAGTAGGCAACCTATGTTTTCAGATTCCTCAGGTCATCCTCGCTGCTAATTTAAAAAAAAGTATATAAATAACAGGTGAGGGTAGTTGATCCATAAAAACAGTTACAATTTGTTGTACACAACAACAGTTCTAATGGATAAATTTCCACCAGTACCGTATCGCAGACCATCAGTTATGAAACCGATACCGGAAACCGCTGAAGCACAGAAAAAATATTAAAAAATATCAGTCCCTCCCTACACGATGCTGAGAATGCGGCGTCTTACAAGGAGGTCCATCGTCCGAGCTCAAGACGTCTCAGTTCGTTACGTCCGCTCCGGTTCACTCACGAGTGCTGCCCTCTACACTCACCCCACTAAATCTACACCAGACGAAAAAAAACTCAATAAAAACAACTTTTGAGCGGCCTCGACAAGTTTGAGAAGGCATACAATCATGAGATTCACTTGAGGCATTGTGGATCTCTCGTAGTTTCTGTTGCCAAGTGCTCTTCTGTGATACTCAAGCGAATAGGTACATACTCAAGTTTTCGATGGATTTCTGGTAGATATAGGAGGGTTTTCACTTAAAATAAGACTCCACGTAAATATATAGAGGTAGTTTGATTGATCAAACGATAAGTTAAAAGTTTCAGCATTCTAAGAATTACGATTTTGTATAACCAAGCCACATTTTCAGTAAAGATAAAGAAAATATAGAATTATAAAGTGAACGCTCGACAAGCCGAGGTTCCACTTATCGTCCAATATCCTGCCGTCGTCGACGCTGATACGATCGACATTGATATTTAGCCTTCCGTCTCGTCACGTCAGCTAATTCTCATTTCCAACAAAAACGCGCCGGAAATTGGATATAAGGATCTGCGCGGTCGGCCGGCACGTGACGTTTGTCGAACCCGTCACTATACTATGTGTTAATTTCCGCCGCGCACCCGCGGAAAATTACTTTAGCCGCATGGAAAATTCTCATCGTGCTTCCTGAAAATAAATATATGTTGTATCATTCGGCTTCTACCTTAGATATGTCGCAGTTGGTTGGTTAAATCAGACACTTAACTAACTCTCTAGACCGTTAATTAAATGCCGACGTTTAACCGAGTCACTAAAATTCCGTCAGTCAAGTGAGTGAACGAAACGTTTAACGAGTTGTCTAAACGTTTCTATGCAACAAGACATATATATATTTTTTTTATGTGTCCTAAAGTTTATGTTTTAAATATATTTTGTTGTTATTACATGTTCAACCTAACACGAAGGATAAAGGGGGCTTCACTTCGCTAACCCCCTTTACCCTTCACCTAAGCTACCGCAATGTTTTTCCCTGATATAAGCTGTGCAAATCAGCTGCTGTCGTGACGCCATCTTGTTTTCCAACACGCCGGCTGTCGGTAAGACAGATTGTTAAACGTTTTCGACGATGCTTTATTTCAATCAAAATGCTAGTGACTTGGTTAAACGTCGGTATTTAATTAACGGTTAGGGAGTTAATAATGTGTCTGATTTTACCAACCAACTGCGACAGATACATTTTGAATTGACAAATATTCGTATTTTAGGTAGTGTCAGCGTATCCACGAGCGTCTACTTTTGGATTCTCGCCAATTTGATATCCCAATCATTGTGTACATATCGACCGGATTTGAGAAATTTACATATGTCTGTATGTTTATACATACGACAGGTACGTGCATAATAAAATAAAGAACGGCTAGCTTACTATTATAGACTACACTGCTACGGCGCGTAGCCCATCGTTACGGCTCGTAACAGCGCGTAGCAAGTAACGTAGCACGCTTTACGTATTTTGATGCTGTGTTGCAAAGTTTCTTACAATATCAAATAGATTATGGCTAACCAGACCTCCTCCTCAATTTATCCATTTAGGGTAGTCCGATAATTGAACGAGCGAGCGAAGCGAGCGAAGAGCTCCATTTCGACAAGATAGGAGGCCGATTTTGCTTTCGTCATTCTCTGTCTCGTGTCTGTCAGTTCCGGTGTAGGGGCCACTGTTTTCAAGCGATCCTCATAAAACTTGATTAAAAGTTTTTTTTTGTCGAGAGCTTTTCTCGATTTGGGGGGGGGGGGGGGGAGTTATGACGTCATAATTTTTTTGAATGTTTTTTTTCTGAAACCTATCGTGTGGGGTATCAAATTAAAGGGCTTCATTCCGCCGGTTCTAAAAATATACTACACCATTACCTTTATGCCGCCTGTTTTCTAAAAATCCAAGAAATCTTTTCAAAACATACCAAGTTTGGACTCCTCGAAGTATTCGTAAAGTAAAGAGGATCTTACAGACCATGAGAGTGAGTGAAATCGACTATAAATATTTTCGTGAAAAGTCAATAGATAGTATTTTAAATCGCAAAATTTAGTTTAAAAAGTTATTGATGCGGCTACTTTACTACTTGATTTTGATTTAATCTAAAATACTTACTTATAAATTGGTTCACAGTCGCCCCTGTTAGCGAGGTCTACTGCCCACAGGGCCACTAGTGTGTATGTATCGTTTCAAAAAGTAACGATGGTCGGGTTACCTACGCCTTACTGACTGTATCTTCTACGAAAAAAAGACGACCCGAATGGCCGAGTCGGCAGTGACCCTGCCTACGAAGCCAAGGGTCCCGGGTTCGAATCCCGGTGGGGGCAAGTATTTGTTTGATGAGAACGGATGTTTGTACCCTAGTCATGGTTTTTTATCTATCTAAGTATATTATTAATCTACACATCAACACTGTCTAGGGATATTTTGTATTTCTTAAATTTTTTGATAAACTATAAATATTTTGTTCAGAGAAGTACATAGTCAGGTCATAAGTTCTGTCATATGTGCAATATGAAATAATTTAGACATGTTTATTTTTTATGTAAACATTCATATAGCAAAATGAACTTAATAAAACATAGATTCTTATGGTAATAAAGTTTATTCAAAATGAACCCCGCGATTTTGAATACAGGCCTTTATTCTGCGCGGCCAGTCGTCTATCGCAGCACGAACGAGGTCCATGTCAATATCGGCGGCTGCCTTAATCAAGGATGCCTTGAGTGACTCCAAATCAGGATGAGGCTTTGAGCAGGCCTTTTCCTCCAAGTGTTGCCATATCTTGTAATCTAACGGACTCAAATCTGGACTGGAGGAGGGCCAGTCTTCGTGCCGGATGAAGTCGATTTCACGCGCCGACAGCCAGTCTTGTGTGCTTTTCGCTCTATGAGCTGGCGCAGAATCTTGTTGGAATACCCAGTGCCTGTTATTAAATATGGTATGAGAAACAGGTTCCACAAGGTTCTTGAGGACTGTATTTTGATACACAACTGCATTCGTTTTTACGCCTTTCTCACAAAAATGTACCTCAGTTAAGCCCCAATAAGAGACTCCCAACCAAACCATGAGCGAGGATGGAAAATGACCTCGTTGGACACGCGGAATACGGTTGCTCGCTTCTTTACTGCTGTCTGCATACACCTTATCATTTTGTTTATTGTAGCTCTCTTCCACGGTGAAAATTTTTTCATCCGAAAAAAGAATTTCCCGTTGCTTTTTTCCCGCGTACCTACCGCTTCAACAAAGCGCGGCATCTCTTCAGTCTCAGGTCCATTAAACGAGCGTCCAAACGATGTCCTGTTTTTCTTCGATATGCCCTAAGCCCTAAGTCTTCATTTAACACCCTTTTCACCGTGGTCCTGCTTAACCCCATCTGAAGGGCAAACAGTTTCTGCTTACGTATGGGATTTCTTTGAATTCGCGCCTTCACAGCTTTTATCACTGCTGGAGTCCTAACAGAGCGAGGGCGACCACTTCTTGACCTGTCATTTACACTAGAGTCTTCATTGTATCGTTTTATGGTACGATAAACGAATCTTTTGGTTATATTCAAATTTTTCAGTAAGTCGAAAATCTGAATTGGCGCGTAACCGCAACGATGCAACGCAATAACTGCGACACGGTCTTCTTTAAGTGTCCACTCCATATTTAAAAATGAGGAAAATTCTAAAAAGTACACATTTTTATTTTCATGAAAAATTCGAAATTCGAATTCAATAAACTTTTTTGTGGCCAGCGTTCTAAATTCAAAAGTTTTTATTGTGTGACAGAACTTATGACCTGACTGTGTATATATGGAATTAAACCTCAGTTAATGCCCAACTTAATTATATAAATAAAAAACATTTTAGATCTTCATATATTTTTTTAAAAATTAAATAACAAAGAGACTAAAAATGGTGCTAAGTCTACGAATGAAATTAATGAATAAAATGGATAATTTTATTTAAAAAAACAACTTAAAGTTAGACATTTTAACTCTTAATAATCAGTGTTGCCACCCCTCACGTTAATAAGAGTTTGGCATCGGTTATTCATACTGTGAATTAAGGTGTCGATGTCTTGCTGTGGTATGCGTTCCCAGGTTCGTTGCAGGTGCAAGAAAAGTTGCTCTTCTGTGGCCAGATTTGGAGGGAGGGCATGCATAGCCCTTCGCTGCAACATGTCCCACGCATGTTCGATGGGATTCATATCGGGCGACTGCGCAGGCCATCTCATTACCGTGACGTCGTTGTCTTGAAGTGCGGTTGATACCATCCTCGCAGTGTGTGGACGAGCATTATCATGCATGAGTACGAATTGCTGGCCAATTTGCACCCTATGCGGAATAATAACAGGTTCCACCACCTCATCACGGAATTTCTGAGCATTCATGTTGCCTCTTACAAAAACGAGGTCGGTTCGCGCGCCTATACGAATTCCTGCCCATACCATGATTGTTCCTGCTTGGTACGAATGAACCTCTTGTGGATGCTGGAGCCGGCTTTCCCTGCCTGGAACTCTCCAAACTCGTGTTCTTCGCGAGTCTGGATGAAATCCAAACCGAGACTCATCCGTTAAGAGCACTGTCGACTATTGTTCATTATCCCATAACACGTGTTCTTGGGCCCACAATAGTCGCCTTCCGCGATTGCCTCGTCGCAAAGCAGGAACACGAATTGCCCTGCGAGAATGAAGATTAGCTTCATGTAGCCTTCTTCTGACAGTTTGGTCGCTAACCAACAGCTGATGCTCCTGTTGGAGCCTCTGTACCATTTCCATGGCCGTCAGAGTAGGTTCTCTCCTGGCGGTATTTTGGAGAAAACGGTCCTCTCTATGGGTGGTCACCCGAATTCTGCCAGCATGCCGTTGCGCCACTTCCCCAGTATCACGATAACGTGACCAGAGCCTTGATATCACATTCTGGCTGGTGCCTAGGGTCTCCGCAACAACGTTTTGGATAGCACCAGCTTCCAACATTCCTACCGCTCTTATCATCTCGACTCTCGTCAGATGTTGACGTTGCATGGCACCAACAAGATGACACAAACAGTAAAAATCACCAAAACAATTGATAGAGTTAGTTAATTAATGTTTTTCTAAATAAATCTCAACACAAAACTAGCACTGTAAACTGAATCAAATGCGTGTTCCCGCGCTTTCTTTTGTTTTGTTTTCATAAGTTTTTTTTATTTTTTCAATGTCAGTTTGAAAATGGAACAAGGAGGTTTAATTCCACATATAAACTTTTTCCTAATTCTGAGTAGTTTTTCTGAAAAACTATGAAATGCAAACAAAAATCTAATATCCCTAGACAGTGTTGATGTGTGTATATAAGTATGTGTATCGTGGTCTAGTACCCAAGATACAGGGAATCCTAGTTTGGGGCTAGATCAATGTGTGTAAATAGTGTCCAAGGTATTATTATTATTATTATTATTATTAAATACCTGCCACAATCCTATCCAACGTGCAAGTCCAATATACGGCAGACGCACGACACAAACACGACACAACACGTAGCTCCCCCGTCACGCAGCACGCTGTCGATGAACACGTCACATTTGTTACGTGACACGAGGAAATAGTATTGCTTTATTTAATTCCGACGACTGCCATCACTGTTTTCGGGTGACACCTACGTATGTTATTTATATTGAAACACCCCGCAAATGGGAAACGAGTTTACTCGAAAATAATATTGATGGAAATATAGAGTTAATTCCTTTCCCTTCAGAGCCTGCGCAATTTTTACGAATTAGGTCGACTCGTAACTAAATAACAGTGTGCAACAAATGTAGGAATGGAATTTTCGCCCACTTCTATCGTTAAAATCGCATGGGTTTGTAGTTCAAACGACCACACAATATTATGGTAACATCAAGCTGGTTTGATAATGGACCCCATCGAGTTATATAGCTATTTAGATTCGACGTGAAAATTCCTATTCATATTTACTGGCGATTTTCTTATCTTCATCATCTGATGATGGAGCTGGAAGGTAATAGATGGAAGGTGTTCTTACTTTTGAACCCATCAAGTTTGGGCTCATTTAATTCGTTTAACAAGATCAATTATTTTCAAAACAGTGTTTTTAGTTTTTAAACGACTGTCTTTGCTGTCTCTTCAACCCGGGCTTCGATGAAGATCACGACATAGATATTTTCTACAGCAGTGTTCAATAATTGTATATGTATTATTATTATATATATTATTATTATATATACTATAATATAATAATGTATTATTATTATTACGACGTTTGTTTGCGTCTCTTAACAGAAATGAGGCAGTTTAGGGTCATGTAGGTGGAAGCTTGCGTGAGCAGTAGAATATTTAAGAATAAAAAATAAATATTCAATTAAATTTCAATTAGATAGAAAACTATACGTGGTTACTTATAATTCTCTCATAGTGTAAAACTGTTGAATAATGATAGCTGTAATTTTCTCAAAAATAAAATCAAAAAAATAAAATAAAATAACCGGACGCACAGAAATAGCTTTGACGGATAGTTGACTTGCCACGTATTGCCCAGTTTGAAAGTTCAAATTTGCTCACATACATGCACACTTACTCATTCACACACACGCACGCAAATAATAACTCCCGTTTAAGTTTGTTTGTGCACACAGAGTAAAACAGAACTACATATCTAATTATTGCATAAAACGCTCAAGTGCTAGTCGAACTCGCGCACGAAGGGTTCTGTACCACCGTACAATGGTAGGGATGGTGTGGAGTGAATAGTTTGGATTTCAGATAGCAAAATGTTGTTTACAAAGTAATTGGTGCGGCTAATTTTACACTCCAATTACGTAACCAGGTGCATTTATAAGTTTGGATGTGGTATTGAAAGAATTGTTGTATGGGAGCCTGCTTAAATATTTATTTTATTCTGTATTATTAGTATTTTTTGTTATAGCGGCAACAGAAATACAACATCTGTAAAAATTTCATCTGTCTAAATCACGGTTCATGAGATACAGCCTGGTGACAGACGGACGGACTGACGGACGGACAGTGGAGGCTTAGTAATAGGGTCCCGTTTGGCACCTTTCGGGTACGGTACCCTAAAAATTACGTACATTTCCTATTTCCACTGCATTATTCTTATTCAGTTTCGGTTCCGATTCCCATCGACAATGTATTTATATAGAAGGCTTTTAATTAATTATATACCTCTAGTATATAATTATATACCTCTAGTATATAATTCATTAAAAGTCTTCACTGACGGTAAATTTACAACCTTCAAATCAAATTGTGAACTTTCGAATTAAAATACACTTGATACTAGTATCTGAGGCTAGCCTCAAAGTAACCTGAAAAGAATGACATTAATCAAAACAAGAAGAACAATGTTAAAACAAAACACATACAACTTAATAAATGTATAATTATTGTATGTGCTTGTATCAAAATCGCATTAAATCATCACTGACCACATAGTCGAGAGCGTAGTTGCGTCTCCAGCTCGTCTGTGTGATACGAGCAGCAGTTCAGATGTTTGTGTATTAAAATTAGTGAAACAGGGCAGGTTCCCCAGATTACCATAATTTGCTTCGATGCATTTGAATAATGAGAACGTGTTCCCATCTCCCGGCAACCAGTGGGTATCTGTGAATTGTGAAACTTACTCAATTGTGAAAGCTTTGTTGGGTGAAGGGATAAATCGGATACAAATTGCAGGCTTCATCAAGATCTTAATGGATTCTGAATGGCAAGTTTCAAACAAGATATTACGGAAGAACAATTTTGTTGTGTGGGTGTTTCGTGTAGACACGTATATCATTGTGGTTGACCATAATAATTTCATAATTATTTATTGCACACACACATATTAAATTTAAAAGGTTACGTTAGGAGAAATCACATGTACAAAGGCGAGTTTATCTCTAAAAATAGATTTCTTCCAGCAAACCAAGGCATGAAAGGGAAATGTATCATGAAAGGGTAGGCAGTGCCCAATATCTAATATCTAATCTATACTAAAATACATATAATATATAATACGCAAAATAAAATACTTATATACCAGACTACTAAATACAATACATACATATACTTGCAAATATAGTTTATATATAATGATATACAATTTATTATTATTATGGTTACCGAAAGTTACTCGAGACTATTACTTATGTTGAGTGACGTCTTCTTAAGTAGGTAACCATTTATTGCACTAAAAATAGTGCGACAGAACTTTTAATGTTGATCAAATATAGGACCTCATTATCCAGTCGCCTGTGGCGGCCATTTTGTAACTTTCGCCGTGTCGGTGGGTACCGGAGCGGGAATCCCACACATCAGGAATTCTGAGCGCCGATGTTTAGTTTTTGATGAATTTCTCCTATTCTAGTTAGAATTAAGATTAGTTCTAATTAGAATATTACTCTAATTGGAATTCTTTACCCTTTTTCCTTTCCACAACGCCTTTATTTCAGTTTAATTACAGCTAATATGTGTTACATAATATGAAGCTCCCTAAGTTGTACTTATTTCTGTATTATTTTAATAACAAAGCAAGATTTAGGCCTAATGTTTGATTTTATTAATGCGTTATATTGTATAGAACTCTAATAAACACAAACACATATAGTCTTCATACATTTATTTATCAAAATAAAACTTTTTCAAAAGTTACAAAAATAGGGCCTCATAAATGTCAGCCAATATTAGGTATACAATTTAGGACTGTTTCAAAGCACCCTTGGCAATATTGACCAATATTCTTCGGTTTACAGAAACTAAAGCATATGAGCTATCAGTAACCAAAGCCTCAAACTTGTAAGATAAATAAATAACGAGCAGAGAATCTACTAAAATACCACTGTAATATGACACAAAAAATAGTAGGTAAGTAAATCTTAGGTTATGGTTGAAAGGTAGTAGTTATCTTATTAAATATACATTATCTAATAACTACATAGAACAAAGTATTGGATTTATACATAAACCCAAGACCTTTCATACAAATATTTAGAGTACCATGATGATAAACATTGCAAATAATCATCCACTTTTGTGCCATGGAGGTGAAGATAATATGGATGAGCCTTGTGATTTTTCTCGGGACAAAACTTTTATATTATATTTTGTTAAAATAACATAGGTACCTAATATAAAAAGCGTAACGCCTTTTCCCATTCCGGTGGCAGTGGCACAATGGGCCCACAAAGGATATTTAAAATATGTTCAAATTAGATGAAATTAATACGGCTCAACAAAATCTGTCATTAGACATAGTGCCTTACGGGGTCAAATGCAATGTAAGATATTAAATTAAATAACTTTATTAATATTATTAATTTATTTTGAGATAAAAATACAAATTTTACAATTATAAAAACACAATCAATCAGACAACACCGATATTAAATTAAAATGAAATCAATTGGTAGGTATTATACACAGCATACAAAGACATTAACACATTTTATTATGTTTGTTTGTGTAAGTACATTTTTTTGTTTATTTGTTCATCGATTAATGTTATTTTCATTATTTGCCATGTAATATAAAAAAAAACAACTATATGAGCAATTATACATATCAACATACGGGATCGTGGAGGAAAATTGTTGGTTTGTAATTTTACTAGTGATAAAATTAGTGAACAATACAAAACATTAATAAGAAGTGTTCCAAGCGGCATAAAAAAAACACAAAGCTACATTAAAAACTAAAGAAAGTAGCCTTATTGTTTATCTCGCAGTCCCAGTCGCATAATCCAGCAAAGCAGGGCATTGTCGTATTAAAAGAGAGAGAGAGAGAGAGAGAGTATTCTGAATGGTATTTTTTTCGATTTAACATTATACAAAAATCAGCTCTTGTCAAATAGCGAATTTCGACAGGTATTGCTATCGATATGCAGACATACACATTAAGGCTACAAAGAACAAATAAATTGCGATCCAGATGAAGCTTTAAAGGCCTTACATGCGCCAATTGCCTAAGACATAAAATAAAACGAGGCAAAATTCCGTCAAAATACAGAAAAAAATATACCCATATAGGTATGAGAAAATAATGCATCAGAAAGTACTTTACTTTACTTGATACTTTCTTACACAAAAAAAATATAGTGAGCTTATCTCTAACAAGAGATTTCTTCCAGCAAACCTAGGATAGAAAAGATAAAAAAACACAAACAAGGTTTTCACATAACAAATATAAGGAAACAAAAATACAAATTGACGCATGTTTAGGCCTATACTACTACTACTACTCTACCCTGTATGATACATTCTCACAATTAAATAACTGTCTCATTCCACTGTAGGTAAAGGCTTATTCTTTGAATTAAGTATGAAAGTCTTCATACCACTGTGGGCAAAGGTCTATCTTCCGCTGGAATAAGAAACAAAGAAAACATAAAGACAAACTAAAAGACAATTAGAGAAACAAAAAAACAACAAATGTATGCCGATACCATTTGGATGTTATTGTTATTGTAAATTGTGAATTTAAATGGAATTGAAAATAGATAGAGCTTTTGAATACTAGCGTGTGTGTGTCGTGTTACTGTATGTAGTGTATGTGTTTTGTGAAGTATTATTGGCGGAGAGAACTAATGTGCGGCCTGAAGCACGTGTAGCCACATACCGGAATCTCACACTTTTCACAGTATGTGATTGACCGTTTGCGGCAGACCACACACACTTTGCGGGTACGGTTTTTCGCGCTGACTATTGGCAAGAGCTTGTAAAGTATCGGGATATGGTAGAGAGTTTCGTTGTGTGGTGTATCAGGTGTTTCGACTATGCGAGCGTGGGTTTCAATCAACTGTGTCACCAGAGTTTTGCGAAAACTCCGGTGAACCATTGGATTGGCGGATGTTTCTTTGTGCAGTATGAATGCGTTGAGTGTGCTAGCATTCAAAAGTCTTCGAAACAGCTTCTTGTACCAGACCCTGTTACGGCGGCGTTCCAGGGTGTACATAGACAGCATTTGGTCTTTCTTGTCTACCCCGCCCATGCACACGTTATAATCGGGGACCATGGACGGCTTCAGTGTTTGGCCGCAATTCACAGAGCAGAGTCCGTGGTAAGTGGAGATAAGAGCGACGCGGTTCTTATCTCTCCATACCAGGATATCTACATCGCCTGATGTGCAGCCCACCACCTGACCAACCACCATTTCATTCTTCTTCAACTGCGCCACATTGGTCGGAACGAACTTGCGGTTGGTCCGAAGCGTCCCCACACAGTCGAAACCCCGGCATTTCAACTCGCGTGCAAGGGCGGGGGAGTTGTAAAAATTGTCCATCCAAATGGTATATCCTTTATGCTCGAGACCAGTCAAAAGTCTGAGTACAAGGGCAGGCACGATTCCAGTTATTGGACTTACTTCATGTTCGTCTGTGACATCGTGGCCAGCATGGACCTCAAAGCGCCACAAGTAGCCGGTCTTTGATTCACAGACTTCGTAAGTTTTTATTCCTACGCCAGCTGCTTTATTCTGGATGAACTGGTTAATATCTAACCAGCCCTTCCACATTGTGAGACTTTCATCGAGCGCAATGTTTTGAGACAATTTATATAATTGTGAGAATTTAGCATTCAGGTGGTCCAAAATGGGACGTACCTTAAAAATCTTAGCTTCGGATCGTGTCATTGTTGCCGGATCGCAATTTACATTGTCCTCGAAGTGGAGACATGTGCTCAGCAGCCGGAAGCGGTCATACCTCATCACTTTTGTGAACCCCGGGGTGCTGAAGATATCGACGCATTTATTCCAATATTCCTCTAGCCGTGATTTTGCCACAACTCCTACCGCCAGAATTATGGCAAAATACACGTAGAGCTCATCTACCGTCGTATCAACCCATTTGGTAATTCTGCTGGAGGGACAGATCGATCCGTCCTCCAGCATCCTCGCTGCCGTCTGCTGAGCATACCGGTTTGTCTCCACTGCAATGTGCTCCATAATCGGGCGATCCCATATGGCAGTAAATGCATCATATGGGGTCGCACATGAAACCTGCGGACCACAGTTATTTTCGGAGAAGGGTTCCCTCCTCAGTTCAGGTGGAATCTGAGTTGTTGGGAATTCTCTCCAGTTAAACTTAAATTTATCTATATTTTCGCTCGGGGTCTGGAACTCGGGCTCAGTTTGCGGCTCGGGACGAGGCAGGGGCTCGGGTTCAGGCAGGGGCTCAGGCATGATCACTGACAGACCGTCAAGGTTCACAGCCTGAGCCAGAGCCAGAGCCCGAGCATCTGGCGCCCCTTCATTGTCATCGTCCTCGAACCGCCGCGTGGCCTTTGGGTCCTTTTGCCTTTCCACATCGTCATCGTCATTGTCGACGTCGGAGTCCTCTTCGCTACCTGATTTGAATGGTTAAAATAGAGTTAGACGTCTGAGGTGTGAGTATTACTCGTATCCGATGGAGATATATATTTTTATTCTTACTCGTCTGAGGTATGGAGGAAAAGGTTTGACGTTGAGTTATGACTTATGATATAGGTATTCAGTAAACGCATGTAAAGGAATATTCTTTTAAAGACTGTATTTTTTTTTCGTAAAAATCCGATTTTTTTATCAGATATATATACAATGAAAAAATTATCTTTTAACATCACATAATTAGTTTATACTGACAAAGTGAACAGGTTAAATGATACATTTATAACATAGCGTCACACCTTTTCCCATACGGAGTGGCAGAAGCAGAATCATGCCCACTTTTAGCTAGTTATTCAGAGCCAACAGTGGCCAACACTCCAATCAGCGAGACAGGAGGCTAGCCTTACTATGTTTTCCATCAAATATGAAGGTTTATAATTTAATGTTTATTTTTTTATCAAGAAAAGCAACACGATATTGTCATAATAAAAAAAAGAAAAGCAATACGATATTGTCATAATAAAAAAAATACAACAATAAGTGTCGAAATCGATATGACTGAGTCAAAAAATCGTCAAATCCCATACATTTTTGTTTAGGTAATAAGTTATTTTTGTGTAGTAAAGCCCTTACAATCTGCTAAATTTATAGCCCAGAGCAAACACAAATATCATGACATATGGACCTCTTCCTAAACGGGGTAGCAGAGGCAAAATTGTGCAAATTTTTAGACAGATTTATCCATTTCTTCATAAAAAAATAAAATAAAAATCCATTGATATATATCCATTGAAACATATATCGTGATATTTATCAGCGAACCCTGATTGAAACATATATCGTAATATATCTGCGAACCCTGGTATTTAGCGAGGTTTATTTCACTTACCGTAACAGAGTAGGTTTTCAATTTCTTTCTCACGAAGAGGACGCACGTTCGCCGACGACGACGATGACGATGGGATACTGTAAAATATAATAATGTTATCATCCTCAAAAAGTATGAAATAATGGAAAAATCTAAAAATAATATACTTACAGGCAACGTTTTGCCCTGGGAGGCGGGCACAGCGGCAAGATACCTTCTTCTATCTGCCTGTAAAAACATAGTAAATTGTATTACGTAAATAAATAAAGAAATACTACAATGCAAGTTATCTCGAAATTAAGTATACTCACTCAGGTCTCTTGAGGCCCCTGCGTGGGGTAGGCGTTGAAGCCCCGCTACTGCCGCCACATTCTAAAAATCTAAAAAAAAAAACATTTTAATTATGGTTTATTAGGTATCAATGGACATAAAATATGGTATGATATGAGGAAGGCCTGTGTCAAATTTTAATTAAGTCAATTAAATCAATACGTTAAAGACACAAAGTACTCATTTCAATACTTACACAGAAGGTGACGGAGGTGCTGAGCACGGGGACATGTTTAAAAGCCTGTCTCCCTCCTCATGGGTGACCTCGATTGGCAGCTCTTCAAACAAGGAAGACCAGAGTAGTAGAGATCTAAAAACAAATAAAAATTGATATTTTAACCTTATGCCTTGGAAGTAGAGTCCAAAACCTAAGAAAATCAATATGGGGTGGTAGAGCTAACAATATTTTGAAAATATTTACCCTGGTGACTGCCTGGCATCGGGAGGCAACTCTCTGGTCTTCCTTGTATGAAGGCTGCGCTCCAGCGACTGCACTTGAACCGGCAAGTCGGTAATATTTCTCATTGATCTGAAATACATGATCCTACATTAGTTTTATTTCATTTGAAAACATGCAATTATTAGTAAAGTTAGTTGTTAGTAAAAGCTGTTATTTACAAAGAAGATGCAGATGGCCTCTCCACGGCCCCACCGCGAGTGCGGACTCCGCCCCGCGCTCGTGCGCCGCCGCCACGCGTGCGCCCGCCGCTGCCACGCGATCGTACAGCGGCTCCACGATTGCCCACGCCGCCACCACGAACGCCCAAACCATCAGCACCACTCTCATCCTCCGCGTTCACACGCCCTCGGCCTCTTCCAGTTCTTGCAGCACTTACAGAAAGAAAGAAAAAGCATGCAAAAAATGCCAACCAAATAGTGCAAACCATAATATATAAAAACACACAACACATAAACAAGCTCGAGCAGTGTATGCAGCATCAACATTTATTTTTTATGAAATCAGTGAAGGGTGCATTGCGTTAATTAATACAAACATATTTTGTGAAATTAACTCTTTCCCGTGTTTCATTTTCATATTCTTTATTGCACAGAAACATTAAAAATACAATCACATATTCGAGTGTTTCTTTGACATAATTGTTTATTTGAAAATTATTTTTTCTTTATTTCCTGAAATAATTTAAATCTAGGGCTGATTTGGTAAAATAATTTCGGCAAAATTATTGACTTGAAAGAAAAGTTTATATGACTAGAACTTATTTTATTTATTGATCTTTAAAAATCCACTGTTATTTATTATTTATTTACGACCCATAATAAAGTCCCATCAACAAAAGAACAAATATACGAAATAACAAAAATGTTTCGTTTTTGTCCGGCTATCGTCATGCACACACTGTTGTTAAAATATGCAAAAAATCACCCGTGTTAATTAAAAAACATCAAACCAATCAAGCTCAAAACAAAATAAAAGTAAAAAGGTAAGATTATATCAAAACACGGAAAAGCTTGTCGACATATCCACACCATTGTGTCGGCCATGACCAACCGCAATTGCCCGATGTGTGAAATTCCGTCTGCGGTACTGGGACTCCCCCGCATTTGTTTTGATGAAATTTCGCATATTTCTGAATGAATACATGTTTTGAATAGTAACCAATAGGAAATAAACAATATGTAGAGTCCTAGGATGATAAGCACGTTCGGTTTCTCTAATGAAATTTGTCTATTCAGATGAAAACCAAAATCATGTTCCGTTGAGAAGAGCGAGGTGAAGTTGTTTTGGACAGTTTTTTACTCACAATGGTATAGATAATCGACATTAGTATTAGTTAAAATTAAACTTTACTTACCGTTGCATATTGGATAATCAGCAGCAGGCACTCCACTTAGCACAAATAATTAAAATATCTATGTGAACACTGAGAGACACAAACGCGAAGTAGCGGTTGGGATGGCGTCTTTGAGTGAGTTTTATTGTGCAAACAGTGACCACAGAGTATAAAACCATTCATTAATTAGATAGCCTGTTCTTTCTTGTGCAATTTTAATAGGTTAGAAAGAGATCGGACTAACATGAATGCTGCAACGGAAGCAAAATAAAATCCTTTACAGCAGTACCGGAGACGGTCGCGCCACACACAGGCGCCAGAATGACAGTACCGGAGCGGGAATTTTCACACACAAGGGGTTATAGTAGTTTATGTGACTGCTACATAATGGAGGGCATTAATATTCGAGAGTGGGTTTATGAAACGAGCCGAAGGCGAGTTTCATAATAATATCACTCAAGAGTTTTAATGCCTAATTATGTACAGTTACATACACTAGTTTATCTACACAGTTACAGATGTAGTGAATAATCCTTTCCTATCGGCAAAACTCGGAACAATGATAACACCCGAATGGTGCCGATGTGTCTATGAATTACTGTATTATTAAATTACGTGTAGGTATCAAATAAATCGCATACTTTATTTATCAATGTCAAATTGCCCGTTTGATGTATATTACATTGAGATGTTAAAACCACCACGATTCTATCATATATAGAATTCGTTAGGTAAACAAAAATATAACTAGTTACTGAGGACGTTTTATTTCAATAAAACGCACTGATAAAAACCAAATTCCGGTTGGGATGATCTAATGATTCTATAAGGATTGGAACCCCAAAAGTCTAACTATAAGTCAAAACTACAGTAGGATTTTGTAGACCTTTTTTATAACAATAAATTTTTGTAACTAATTAAAAATACTATGACATAACAAAAAAGACACCTCAACATAAAACAAAACAAACCAGCAGAGAAATTAATATAAATAAATATGATTTTCTGATTGGATGAACGACTTCGATTATGACAGCGGGATAAGAGGAGAAGGAGCGGGGTGGACAGTGTGATGCGAAACAATACTTCCAACTTCTATATCACAGTCAGAATCAGAACTATTTTCTGTTGTATCATCGTCAGAGTTATCATGAACGGTGATTACAAAACTAGCCATATAATTTTCCAACTCAGGTTCGTGTTTACGGTACTCGTTTTCGCATTTGATGGCGTGGTTACATACTTTGGCCCATACATCGGAACCAATCATATTAACCTTTTCCTGTACCAATTGTTTCACAGTAGTCATATTCATACTGATGTTTCTTTTGGATACGTATCCCTTTATTTGAGACCATATGTTTTCAATCGGATTGAAATCAGGATGATATGGTGGCAATCTTAGTACGCTGTGTCCATATTCGTTCATAAGTTTATCTATAGAGTATTCTACAAAGTCTTGTTTGTACTTGCAAATAATTTCATATATTTCAAGTTTTGTTAATGACGAATCTATCGGAACGTTATGTTTGGATAGCCAATCAATCATGTCTTGCTTCCTGGTATTTGAATTAGGAGGTTTTTCTAGGTACTTATTATGATATGCAGCATTATCTACTACTAGTACCGAATGTGGAGCTAAGTTTGGAATGAGTTGATTACGAAGCCATTTTTCATAGTTTTCATTGTTTATCGCGTTGTGATAGTCACCTGTTTTATCAGTAGACTGATACATTAACAATGCCCCAGGTATAAACCCCTTTCTACTACCAGCGTGCACTATTATAAGACGTTGTCCTTTAGAAATTAACTGTTTCACTCCGTTTTCTGACGAGTCAGCCCAGCTTTTACCTGCTAAATGTGAGGTATGGATGTATGTTTCATCCATATAAACAATCTCTCTCCCTTGCAATCTGTACTTTTTTATCGCGGCTAAAAACTTTACTCTTTTTAAACGAACATCATCTTTCTCGATAAGTAATTTTCTGTCGTTTTCAACTTTTTTATACCGAAATCCCATTTTTCTTAGCGTAAAGTCACATCCCTTAAAATTTATGGCTTCGGATAACTTGGACTTCAGGGCTTTAATTGTAGGTACTTGTTTGTATATCAAATGGAAATTATACACTAATCAGCGTATAACGTTGTAGTCAAAATCGTCAAGACCTAGACAAAATAATTTATTTGGTCTACCCAACTTTGCCGACTTCGGACTATTGGAGGTGGATTGATATATGTATTCTTTTTGCAATATTTTATTTACTGTTCGTTGAGAAATTCCACTGGCCTCCGAAACTTGTTTTTGGACTTTACAAAAGTAAGCAGTATAGTTGGTATGTTTGAATTTATCATTTTCAGTTAAGAAATATAAATAAATATTGAAAATAACTTCGCAGGCTTGCCGATCTAAATGTTTCCCTTTTCTTGGTGCTTTCGGCATGTCTGTTATAAATTGTTAATGTGGATCGAATAAAATCAATGTTTATTATTTACAAAAATGACAGACAAGAGTGAAATGTAAAGTAAAAAAAAAAATATAGGTGGCCTGCATTAATACACGAGTCCATGAAGTTTATCACAAAATCTAACATAAATATCAACAAAATATTTCTGTGGTATTAACTACTCTATATAGATACTTCCTCTTGCAATGCGACCGTTCCCTACGTTGTCTCGATGGGTACTGAGTGCGGTGAAGTAGTAAGACAAAAAAGAACATTTCCGAGAAAATACGAAAGGAAAGGATTATTCACTACATCTGTATCATAAGCTCTCTTTGATGTGTTCAGGAACCGCATGTTTGACCGGCATTGTGGCTCTGCAGTTGTTTAGCTTGGTCTGTAGTACCAACTTCACGCAGGCGGGCGTCGGCGTTCGAAATTTGAATGTCAGTACCAACTTCACAGACAAACTAGGGGCGGCTCGCTGGCGGGCGTCGGCGTTCGAAATTTGAATGTCAAAATATGTAGAAAAATTACACATTATGGTCATAATGTGTAATTTTTCAGATAAGAAATGAGTTTTTACCAAGTCTTTTAACATTATGCTGATCGTAACGTGCGGTTTTTGTACGCAATAAAGAGGGTTTATGATACGTGTGAAGATAACAATATTTAAATATCAAGTTGACAAACTGCTCTACTGACTCCGTCGCCTTATTGATAGTCAGAGTACAGTACTGTTTGTTATGGAATGCCTCTGTGCTAGTACGTCGAGGGTCATCCAGACGGCTCATATTGCGTGCGAGATTTATGTGGCTCCGCGTGGACTGTCCTGCGTCCTGCGTCCTGCTTGTAGTTAGCAGTGCGATCATGTGTGTAGTTGTGTACGTCAGGGCAACGACCAACCTTTTATTGCTGCGATAAAGTGTTTCTTCATACACTTCATAGGATGTGAGGTGGATTATTATTACGATTGTGTTCTGTTGTACACCTTGTCTAGATCTAGGTACCTAAGAGCTGAAGTTATATCTGACATTCAGTTTATAAGTATTTTTGCGTTAAATCTTAGTCTTATTTCCATTTTATTGCTAGTGTTGGTGATGTTACTTCTACGTATGTAAGTAGTGATGCAATAAAAATGTGAAAACAAAGTTGGTCGTAACAATATAACGTTAGTTCCGTTGGCACTGAATGTGACTGTATAATCTCTGGTTAAAATCACGACTCGAATTTTATGTAAACAAGTTTGTGGTTCCCGGACCCGGACAAACATGTTCCCGTTATATAAAGCAGTCGAACTTCGTCGATATTATTAGGTTAGTGACCATCAAAATGCAGTCACGTTTGCAGAACTGTTTTAATTAAAAACTTGACGAGCTTGAGCATTTTGCATTTCAATAAAGTTCTCAGGATGAAGGGGAGGATGTAGGGGACACCATCCCACTGAAGTAAAAAGGTTTAGTTTATTAATTTTCAACAACAATTTCCCACATAATACTTAATTGCCGCACATATCTGCCAACCAACCGCAGAACGCCTTTACTCAAAATATGTTGTGCCCACCGTTTATATTTTTACTGCACGATGTTTATGCTTGCACATTCGTTTTTCACCGAACTTTATCGAAGTCCAACTCCGTAAGCAAAATACACTCGGATAGCAATATCGATCTTCGGAATAAAAGTTTAATTGTGAAAGTTGTCGTCAGTGCGCAGACGACTGGCTCGGAGGGCTCGGCCCGAACATCTTTTAACTCCGAGCTCGCTGTGATAGGCGTTTCATGCACTCGCTTCGATAAACTTGTGCCCTACATATCCACGAAAGTTACCTGGCATTTTAAAATCGATTACGAATTACGGGTACTATGGTGGCACTTAAATTGCGCAGTGCAGTAGCATGTCCTATTCTATCTAGAATCTAGCCGAAGCAAGTTAAGATTACACTAAAGTCATTAGTAGTATGTTGAACCATCAATATTTTAAGAAATCAGCAACAATAAAAATATAACATGACAATAACTTCAAAAACAAAACACCCGACAGCAAAAAAATCGCGCTTTAAAGAGATGATACCAAAGATACCGAGCGGTCAAGATGATTCGTTCCCTTGTTTTGTTTTAAATTGTGCTGATTATTTTAACGAATATTTGTTACAATAGTCCAAACAGTTTTGTCCTTTAATTTTCAGTGTTTCATTTATAATTGTACTTCCAAAGTCAAAAAAGCCCAAGGAGAGCTGGGGTTTTTTGACTTTGGAAGTAAGTTATTATGTCAGTCAGTACGAAGGTTAGTTTTTCAGGAACTTTTCGTAGCTCTCCATTCATTGGGTCTTGCCGCCGATGATGTCTTTCTCTCTTGCTAGAGATCTCTGTAGAATTCTGTCACAATTTGTATGATCTTCGTCCATATCTCCGTACTATTTTGGTTTTGTTTTCGTGTAAGTTTTGGGATCCAGGGATTTTGTAAACTTTTTCATAATGTTTTAACTATTTTTGTATTTCTTAAATTCTTTGGATAATTCTCTTTTCGTTTCTTTATGGAAGTCTATTTATTTTTTTGTACGCCCGTCGTTTTGCCATCTTTGGCTTATTTACTTTTTGTAGAAATCAACAGAAAAACGAATCTAAACAACTTTTCGGTCAGACTAGCAAAGAGGGCTTAGATTTTTTTTCTCAGTGTGACCACGATGTCGCCTCGCTCCGCTCCGCTTTGCTCGCCTCCAGCACCTATGCAACCTCCACCTAAAGCAACCAAGGTTGCCTATAGCATAACATAACATTTAATTTACATACAGGCACAAAAATTGCTTCCGACCCCACACTAGCATACTTTGTGTCGTGGGAACCAGAAATAGCGACATCACTAGTATGTAAACATCCAAGACCAGGGGTTATTTTTCTTCTGCCTCAGCCGGGATTTGAACCCAGGACCTATCGCTTGGGAAGCACAGCTTTGACCTTAACACCATAGAGGTTAATTTTGGTCAATTTTGCAATTGTCAAGCTTGGTCAATTTTGGTCACAGCAAACAAATTACAATGTAATAATAGGTACGAAAACAAATAAATGTCCAGTCGTCGCGCACGAAGGGTTCCGTACCACCGCACAACTGTATTCAACTTTCTTGCATTGGGATATCTTTAATTTTCTTAAGATACCAAAATGTTGTTTACAAAGTTATTGCGGCTGCTTTCATACTCCATTTCCATTTTTTCTCTAAAATTTAAGTTAATACCTATGTTAAGATTATTTTCAAAATTTTAGCATCATAATTGGAGATAAGGGGGAGGAGAAAGATATTTTTGCCTATTTTATCAAATATTATTTTAATCAACAAACAAGCCCTTTTAGTAGACATGTCACACGATACGTTTTTATTTTTATTTTCCCGCTAATGGTGCCCCATATAAAAACAATATATTTGTAATATTTTTTTCTGTAGCATGTAAATACCTATATTAAGTTCCAGTGGTCTCGGAGGTAAAGGGAGGAATTAACCTTTATTGCCTATTTTCTAAAATATTGTTTTAACGAAGCATTTCAGGTTTATACTCAAATGTCTCACGATACGTTTTTTATTTTATTTCTGATTTGCCCCCCAAATTCAAAATGTCTTATTTTTTAAGTCCCGCCCCATGGTTTGCTCCAACCCAACCCAACTTTGCACATAGTAAGCACAGCATTTAATCGAAAGTTTGGTTGCTCTTTACAATATGAGCGGATCTGTTAACCGAATGTTAAATAAGTAAAAAATAAAGTTGCTCTCATCATTTGAGATGTTTTTACAACTGCTATTTGTTATTGTAATTTCTTTATTGCACTACACAAAACAGATAACTTACAATAGAAAAAAACAAGTACAAAGGCGAGCTTATCTCTAAAAAGAGATTTCTTCCAGCAAAACAAGATGGTATGAAAGGTAATGGTTGAGCGGGGGAAGACCTGCGCGGACAATACAACTCTATAAATACTTCGAGTATTATATACTACAAACAATAATATACTGATAACCCTAATTGCAAAATATACTGCATACACAATTACTTAAATACAACGTAACAATATATATAAACCGTATAATACACTAATACATACCAATATATATATCTAACTGGAAAGGGAGAGATAGTGCTTCTTGAGCTGGTTTTTGAATATATTTAGAGATGGACTGTCCCTGATGGTGCAGGGAAGCTCATTCCACAGTCGTATGGCTCGGATTCTGAACCCGTGCTCGTAGGCTGCAGTGGATTGACTATTTGAGATGTTTTAATGATTAAGTTCAGTAAAAAAAACCTGCATCATGTTTATTACCAACAACAAGCTAAGAGTTATTACCCCTAATCCGGAGCAAAGATTGCCCACAAGATCATGTAGCGGGTAAAGGCGGGCAATGAAATCTGTTCAGATTTACGGCGTGTGCCGTGCGTCGCCGGCTCGGGGCGGGCGGCTTTATCTTGTATACGAGACAGTCTTGCGACCTGAGTTGCAGTCCATGCAGTGCATGAGGACCTCCCGTGTCTTTACATTAAGATTTACTTTATACCATCTGTTGTGTTCACGATACCTTATGTTGCAGCTTTTAATGCAATGATACATAAGAGCTCCTTCACACGGGATCCGGCATTGACGATTCGTCAAAAAAGACGCTGGTCGTTCACATTGCGTACGGAATCTTCTTTTCACGATTCGTCAAAATATCGGAATGGTTGTTTACAGTTCATTTGACGTATCGTGACCATCCATCATCCATGAACATGGCCGTGCACTGGCATTTATAGCTATTGTTCTTACTTTAAAAAGCATTTCTTCCGACATTTATTGCACACAAATGACTCACAGAAAAGTACTAACGAAATAGTCAAAAATGCGAATCGTCCTCGTGTGAACGAGACATTGCTAGGGAATTATTATGTTAATTATTTTATTTAATGTTGGTGCACATAGGTTTACTTGTTGTTTAATTATGTCCTGTCCATCTTAGGTTTGCTGGAAGAAATCTCGAGTTAAAGATAATCTCAACATCGTACATGTTGTATTTTCCATTTTCTAGTCTGTAATATATTGTTTTTTGTGCAATAGATAATCAAAATTGATTCGTAACTCTGCCGTGATACAGTGCTTGTGAACTGTCTTCCAAATTTACGTAAAGTAGTTATTTGTTCAGGTCATAGGTAGATAGATATTAAAATTATATGGCTCGATTGTCGCGATTTTTGTAACGGCAAAGTAAAATAGTACATTTCCCACGAGTTCCCAAAGGCTTACATTTGCGAACCGAGATTACGGCACGAGCTGTAGGCGACGGTCGTAGCGAGGTTCGTAAAAAGCCTTTTCGAACGAATTAGGAATATAATTTTCGGGAGAACCCAAAATCATGCGGCGAAGGTATTATTTTTAGCTTAAAAGTCGGAAAAGCAACTTTGTACTTGCGTCGCTTCTTTGTGAAGTGCACTCACTGTTGTCACCTGCACAAACGTTTATCACCGCAGCCACTTTTACTTCCTTTTGTTGGCGAATGTTTCAAGAAATTAAAAACAGGAAGAGACTTAACATTTTACGAGACTCATATATTTTAATGTACCCCATGGCAACTTTAAATTACCTATAAATTCAAGCTTCTATTCTACAGACTAACTGTAGCTCTAGTATTTCCCATTAGTCATAATGATGATGATGCACAGATGTATAGACCGCACTTCATTTTTACCAGGAAAAATAAACCTATGGTTCCCAAAATATTTTCAACTTACAAGCTCGGTAATAAATCCAAAACCAAGGAATAATTATATTTTGATATGACCGGTCAAGGGTTATGTCTGAGTACAAAGTGGATGAGTCTGTTCCTACTCATATCATTTGTATTGTTAGCCCACAAATCTGAGTAATTTGTCATTCTTTAGCGGAGCCTGTTGTAAATCGCAGTGATAGTTGTTCCTGAAAAAACAAACAGAGCTTGCGTTCTTCGTGGAGACATGAAATAGCTATGCTACAGGTGAGGTAAATGAAACAAAACTCAGTTTTAAGTTTCTAGGTCAATACCAATCATATACAATTATAGCCCTCATTGAAAGTCTGGAAGAAGGTACAGGATCATCAACTCTATGTGAAAACGTGCGGTTGAAATATTACTTTGACGACCATGTGTAAAGAATGGTGCATAATCAAAATTAAAAGCTAGATATGCAGTGCACTTCGTCATCGGTGAACCGTCTTTAACGCACGGACGTACAGTCACGTCCATGTATTAAAGGTGGTTTCCCTGCTCGCCCCCCAGCCCTAACCATAAGCGCGAGCGCAAGCCCCACGATAGATAAAACAGTGATAGAACATGCACCGCGCCGACGATATGAATTATTCATCAGGTTCAGTTGCCACTTCCTGGTATCGGTAGATTTTCAGCAACGCCAAAAATGCGAGTTAAAGGGCTGTTTATTGTTGGACTTTTTCTTTTTACCATCTCGTCGACAGATCTCGTTCGCTTTAAATGGGGTTGCGGTGGAACAGTATCGTTTTCGCTTAAGTTGATGCCTGATGCGATTTTGTTAATATGAAGGAGTTAGGACCGGGGTTTTCATGTTTTTTTTAAGTTAATATTAATGGATATTTACTTTGAACTTTAACTCGAAGAAGTTGCTTGAAACATACATATAAACCATGCCTATTGGTAGGTAGGAAGTCATATTTTTTTCTTTTTATTGAGGAAACAAACAGTCTTACACAAATTATACTTAATTCCTAGACATATGAATAGACTTAGAGTTCCATAAGATAACTTAAAATATATGTTTATGAAATCTATGAGCGACCGAATCAAAAAATCAAAAAAATCAAAATCAAAAATTGTTTATTTCATAACAAAAACATGTTTGCACAGACGTGGGATATCCTTTTAAGTATTGCAATACCTGTATCAGGAGATACCTACCTTCCACAATGAACATTTAAGAAATAAACACATTTATGTATTTGTTTAAAAAATTTCTAGTGTGTTAACTAAGTGTCATTTGCACAGATAATTTGTGATTAGTGCGCTAAGCGATTATTACATTGTTATTATTGTTATTATACAACTGCTAAATAGCATCATAATTTTGGTGCAAATGGACCTGAGTAACAATAATGAAAAGTTGTGTTACTGTTGATAGCAACAGTAAGACAACCTCTCACCACCATCACTACAGAAACTTATATTTAATATTAAATTTTATCAAAATATTAACATAAGTAATTAATACTTAGGAAGTTAATTCTAAAATACTGTAATTATATAAGTTACATATATATGTATTCATATGCTTGTTTATACAATATAGGCTATTATGATACAGTTTTAAACAATACATTGTTAAGTGGAACGTTTGAACAAAGATTCA
Organism: Argyresthia goedartella; assembly: GCA_949825045.1. Classification (NCBI taxonomy): domain Eukaryota; kingdom Metazoa; phylum Arthropoda; class Insecta; order Lepidoptera; family Argyresthiidae; genus Argyresthia; species Argyresthia goedartella. The sequence goes on from OX463810.1 coordinate 25,048,536, forward strand.
ACCTCATCATAGTCCAGACTTGTAAGTCATTTTATAAGCGATTGTTTAACATCTCTAGTAGTGAGTTTTCGGAGAATCAGAAAGCGAAATTAACAAACTGCTTACTCTAAAGATTGCAAGCATCTAGCATATTATTACTTAGATAATTATGTCGAAAGAATAAACATAATTACAACGGAGCTAAACCAAAAATTATTTAAACAATGTTGATCTACTAAGGAGATTCATAAAATATCCTAAAGTTTCATTAAAGGGATCGATATCGTTAAGAGACTTATTAAAGAATGTTGAGACATATTATATCACGATAGAACCTGTCACAGCATCAAAGATAATAATTATATTATTCTAGCTGGCTGGTTCAAATGGTTGGTTAGAATGGTTTCGCTTAAATAAAACCGGAGTTTGATCTAACACTTTGTGGAAGACCCGTGTATGTTTGATAGTCGGGAGCTCGACCCCCCCGCCCCCCGCAGGCAGGCGCCGACGACCGAACAGCGGTATAATTTACGATCATCCCTGAAAATCGCGGGATTATTTTTATTCGATAACAATAAAGGCACCGCGGAGGGTTACCTTTATTATCACTCAGTGAGCGACGACTCTTTTACGGCTTTACTCATGTAACGCTCACCGGAATGGGGACGCTTTAGCCGACTTTTACCGTAAAAGCGGCGCATTTTCCTTGACTACTGTTTTGTTCTGAAAATAGTGCCTTTTCCCTTGGAATTTGTTTGGCTAGCAATCATTTGTGGTACTGTAATAGTATTAAATAAATAAAGGTTGAGGGCTGGGAGCTGCAGCCTGCATTTTGAACTAAATATCTAAGGAAGGTACATTTGTATAATGTATGTATAGGTATGTATAGGTATGTATACATAACCGTCCCCAAAGTGGTTGAGGATTATATCTATCTTGGATATTGTTTGACTTTTGTTTGACAGAGCCAGGTAAAGGAGATCATTAGACGAGTACAGCTAGGATGGACTGCTTTCGCAAAACTAAGGGATGTTCTGACCTATAACATCCCTCAATGCCTGAACACAAAGGTATTTGACTCTCACATACTGTGCCAAAATATGGATGCTCACGAAGGAGAATGTGCATAAAGTCACGATAACACAAAGAGCCATGGAGCGTGCCATGCTAGGCATCAGGCTGTCTGACCGTATCCGTACTACCTAAATCAGACGCCGAACCAGGTTGCTGATGTAGGTAATCGGATAGCACGGCAGAAGTGGAAGTGGGCAGGCGAGAAGACGGAAGATGGACCAGATCGGCGACAGAGTGGTGGCCAAGAGGAGGCCAAAGATCGGTCGGCAGACCATCTGCCAGATGGTCCGACGATGCGATGTGGCGAGGGTGGCAGGAAAGCAATAGACGCGGGTTGCGCAGGGTCGTACTGAATGGCGAGTTTATGATTGATAGATAGATAATACATTTATTCACTGTGAGAATACACACAAATACAAGCAATACAGATTCATATGAGGAGGCAACAGTGGGTCCCCTGATAGGATGATGATGACGATGATGACGTATGAACGTACAGGGAGGGTATTGTTTTGTAATGTTACGCCCGGCTCAGAGACGATAGTTTACGCATTGCTTATAACTAAAAATTACTTTAACTTTACTCTCTCATATTTTTGTTTGTGAATTTGAAACCCATGTTGAATTTGCTTTGAAATAACCGCAATGTGCAGAAACGCCCGGCCGCCGGTCTGGAAGCGCGCGCGTGCCTCGCGCCGAGTGCCCGTGTTACGAGCACGTTAGCAAGCGATAGAAGTAAAGCCACAATTTAATGATTTTCAGGTACTTTCCTTGCTTTTTTATTATATTTATTGCTTCAGTGTTGTGTTCGACCACCCTTGAGTCGGGCGTAACTTTACAAAACAACAGCCTGTATATCTAGTTATTTTTATGTTATGTTGTCTGCAATTGTTATCTTAATTTAGTGATTTGTAGCTTTATGAAATAATAATAATTATCATTAGCATTGTAGCCGCCCACCCTTCGTCTCGGTACCTGTGCTGCTGAAAAGGGACTCTACTTGACACAAGCTATTTTTAAGCCTCGACGATTTGTTTGAATTTCATCTTGAGACGTTTCTGTATTTTAGGTTATCAAGAGAATCGAACCATTTTCCTTTTCAGGTCACAATATTTTTAGTCTCGAATTGTGATTCAATAAAACTTTTGTCAAAAGTTTATATGATGCGAATTTTTATAAAGTGCATATATCTCGAACAGCGTTGAAGACGAAACAATTTAACCGACAAATCCGATTGTATTAATTTATTAATTAATATTATATATCGTCTCCCACCTCCCTATTTTTTAAAGGCAGTTTGATATACACATATGTTTTTGTACCAATTGCGAATGTGTATTCGCAATTGGTACAAAAACACATGTGGGGGACAGATGAGAGTGGCGTGGCTTAGAAGAGGCCTATGCTATGCCTAACAGTGGGATGATATGGGCTGTTATGATGATGAGGGTGAATATAATTTTTTTTTCTTAATGGAAGGGTATGTCGGGTTTTTATTAACAGGATAGTGATGATGAAGGACAGGGCTGGTATATAATCGCACATTGACACATTTACGCACCAAAAAAGTATCAGCAAAAACACTTTTTATGTTTTAAATATTGAATGATTACTTAAGTTTATGTTTTAAGTATGTTTTGTTGTTCTTACATGTTGAACCTAAAGGGGGCTTTGCTTCGCTCACTCCGTTTACCCTTCACTTATGCTACTGCAGCAAATATAAGGGATATTTGCTGTGAAAATCACTATTATTGATGTGCAGTTTAATATTTCCCGAAGGACAGGCGTTACTGCCAGCATCAAATAGTCGCTAATTAAGGGATTAAATATGGCCAGCGCCAGGGGGCGCGAACAAACAAATGCATTTTTAGCTTCAATTCTAGGCTAAACTAGACAATATAAAAATGTAGGATAAATATATGTTATAAAAGGTCTATTAGAGATAAGAATGGACTTTTAAAATTACCGGATATCTGTTATATTTAATATTTAAAAATATTTTTCGCAATGCATTTTTTTTTCAACTAAATGAAAAAGCGCTTGGAGACGAAATCAGTTTACTATATGAAACTTACAAGCAAAAATAGGTAAAAAAGGAATTTTTTTTAGTTGTTTTATTTTATTTTAAATGTTATTATTACAGGAGTTTAGTAATATTTCTATAATTTTCTTGGTCTCGGAGCTCGGGCTGCGCCGCAGGGCTATGCGCGGGATCATGCGTCAGTCTGCTTCCTCGCGATGTCGCATCGCGAGGAAGCAGACTGGACGGGTATTTGTTTTCTTTGACTAATTCTCAATCCCATTGGCCCCTGTTCAGCCCTTAATAAGTGGTAACTGTAAACTTAAATGAAGCTTATTTTAAGAATAAAACCCTATTCTAAAACTTTTTTGGTAATTTCAGTTTATCACAAAATTTGGCACCCAAAACAGAATTATTTTACCATAAAAATATTACTATCCTGTTAATTTTATCCCGACAAGTCTTACCATCTCAAAGTTATAGATGTTTATAAAGTTGGTACATAGTAAATGAGAAAAATATTAAAATTGTAAGGAGTTGGTTTTTTGTCAATAAAATTTGATCATTTTCAACCCTGTTTGCTTTGTACTTTATTGTACTCACACTGTATCAAAGCGTTTCAAAAGTTCGTAGGGATATTTTTTTTCAATGATAGTATTACCACACTACAACTAACTACTACTACGCTGACATACTACATAACTAACATATACAGCTAGTGAAAACGGGAAAGCCTTTCTTATACAAGGATTAACTGAAGTCTGGGCACCCCGATATTGGAACTTAGAATTTCACCAATAACTTACATAGGATTCCAAATGTTAAAAAAGACTCTTCACTGATGTATAGTGGACTAACAGCGTAACATAACTTGATATTTTTAATAACGATTCAATAAATAAATTAGTACCTACATTCAAATCCGGTGTGTTTTTTTTCAAATCGTGATTTCACAGATTTTGTGATAACTTTTCTATCGAGCAAAAATAATCCAATATTCTGATCAACACGTTAGTATAAAGAAATAACTGCTTAACTGTGTGACTTGAGATTTACAAAAGGCTGTTCTGTTTCTCCTGTCACTCTAATTTTACCAACATACCAGTTCCAGTGCCCGCCCTACCAACGGACCGGACCGGACCGGAACAGGCGGCCACCTCAGCACACTGACCACGTAGCAGTCGATTGACTCGGCCCCGGATTAGCCGCTGAAAGCGATCCTTTATAATTTCGAGGGTGGACTGACGGCTGCGGCGGTGAGATTAGCCCCTTCGATAAACAATAGCATTAGTATGCGAGACCGTGACTGACCGCGTGCGATCGTCCCGACGAGGATTAATAGGCCTCCTGAAAATTATGGACGCAAAACAAGACGGTCCGTGTCCGGAGTTATTCTGATGGAAAACATCGGTGTCCTGTCTTGGAGGGTTTAATTTAATCAGTTTAGTTTGTATTATTGTGTCATATTCAGCGTGTAACTTCCATACGCGTATTTATGATAGTATCGAGCATAAATAACGTATTACTAATATTCTGGTGCAAATTTCTTTTATTCATTCCAAATAATTGTATTAACAATTGGCATAAATGTACGGCGTAGCAGGTCTTACCTACAGTATGAAAATAAACAACCAATCTCAGATGAATGAAACTCTTTGCCCTGCAAACTTGGGTAAACCCTAAAACGGAACTTTTATGACAGACGTCACCTTGAGTATTGAAGATTCTATTGTGGGCATTTGTGGGGAAACAACATAAAATTAGTCCTTAATTGTTATGTCATTAGTTTTTATTTTCCGGGCAGCAGAGTAGCGAAATGGTTAAATATGCAGCGTCAATTCTGGATTTGCCTATGTACACTTTTTTCATTTGTGATAAATGACCAATGTTTGCTCTACAAAATTAAATAATACTCGTTATGTCACAGACTTGAATAGTAGGGACAGGGCACGGAGCGCTTGAAAGTGTCGCTACAAAAACAGTACAAAATCGGGAAAATTGGACTGTTTGCAATCAGTCGCGCTTGGACGGTGACAGCCGATTGACATATCGGCAGCAAAAACAAAAATGGTGACCTGCGACGTAAAAAGGTGTAAATCATACCCAAATCGCAAAACACAAAAACAGGGAGTGTCGTATAGTAAGTAAGTAAGTAAGTAAATCGTTTATTTCCTTTACAAATATTTTTACAAAATTTTGGTACTTATTCGCTATAAAATAACTAATGGATTATTAATATTTGTAAAAGCTGGAGCCTAAACTAGGATACCCTGTATTTTAGGACTCCAGGCCTCCATTTACACAAATTATGGTTAGTAATTTATTATAGTGTGTAAGTATGGTGAAAACATTGGCTTTGAAAGGAAAACTGATAATAAAAAGAAAAGAAAAAACAAAATTCGGATGAATTATAAAATAAAAACTACGAATAATGAAGCTTTTTGTAGAATAAAAATAACAAAATGAATGTTGCGTGTGTTTATGAATGAGTGATTGTGAGAGAGTGTGTGTGTTCGTGTGTGTGTGTGCAGTGTGTGTAAGTGTATGTGTGCGTGTGTTTGTGTAAGGGTGAGAGCGCGAAAAATTATAGGGAGTGCAAGTCTAAGCTAGGCAATAACTTCAAGAAGTTTTTCGGTCTCTTGATAATTTAAAGTTAGCAACCAATTAACTACTGCATTCTTACATTGGTAATTGTTCATAGGATATATTTTATTTATTAGGTTACACTTATTATATAAGTATGTACCAAGAAAATTGAAGTATCTTTTTGCAAAGGAAGTTTTATGAACTCTGGGATGACAAACAAGATCGAATCTTCTTTTGTTTTGAGAGAATGATGGGTCATAAGTCAGAAAACCATGTTTTTTGGTTATAGTGGTGGCAATAAATAGTTGTCGTACTGTTAGGATCTTGCATTCATCATACAGCTTAGAGGTCGGATATAAGAAGGGTCGAAAAGTTAAGACTTTTAATACTGCACGTTGAGCAACCTCTAATTTATTTAACGTAGTTTTAGGAACGCCGCCCCAGATAATATTGCAGTAGGATAATATGGACTGACACATCGCATAATATACCATTTTCAAAATTTTTTGGTCAGCCGAGTGTCTTAGTATTTTGAATATGAATATTAATTTTCTAGTTCGGGATGAAAGTAACTTAATATGTGTTTGGAAATTAAGATTTTGATCTATATTTACTCCAAGATATTTTGTGTTTAGGACATTTTCAAGACAGGGACATGAGCATTGTAAACGTAAGTCAGCTGGACAAGAATGGGCTATTAAGTTTAGGCTGTGGCAACGGGATTCTGTATTACGGATGGAAAACAGTATGTAATTAGTTTTGCTACTATTTATAGTAAGTAAATTTCTTCCGAGCCAACGCAAAACTATGTCCAAACCCTCTTGAGCTGTATGAAAAAGTTCCTGTAGGGAGTCTGCTTGAAATATCAGTGCTGTGTCATCGGCGAAAGAGACGATTTTGCCATTACGGAGGGGGATGCAACATAATTCATTAATAAAAGCCAGAAATAGGGATGGGCCGAGGATGCTTCCTTGCGGAACGCCATAGGTAACGGGTAGGGCATCGCTCGTTACATTGTCAATTTTAACGATTTGACTACGGTTTGATAAATAACTATTAAATAAATTTAGAGTCTCACCTCTAACTCCTAACCGTTCTAATTTATTTATAAGGAGGGGAATCGAGACCATGTCAAATGCCTTTGCGAGATCTAAAAATATAGATAGGCATTTTTTACCTTCATCAAGATTGGTGACAACAAAATTAGTTAGATCAAACACGGCATCAGCGGTAGATTTATTTGCCCGAAATCCATATTGCTGGGATGCAAGCAGATTGTTGCTTTCGAGATAATTAATCAACCTTTTATTCATGATTCGTTCCAAAATCTTTGATAGAGAAGGCAATATAGAAATCGGTCGATAATTAGTGACACGATCTCGATCCCCCGCCTTGAAGATGGGCTTTATAACAGCTTTTTTAAACACATCTGGGAAAACGCCGGCAGCAAGACTCAACCTGAAAACATGAGTGAGTGATGGAATTATTATTTTTTTATATTTTTTTAGAAACCAAGAGGGGATACCATCCCAGCCCGTGGCACAGTTGTTTTTTAAGGTCATGATTATATTTTCAACTTGAGTTTCATCCGTGTCGAACATTACGAAGGAATGAGCGACGTTGGACGAGTTTAAATTATCGGAACTAACGCCACTGTTAAGAATTTGAGTCTGCTCAGCCAGCGCTTTGCCTATGTTGGTGAAGTAGTCATTTACACTATTGACAGAGGAAGACGGAGAATCTGAAATGTTCAACAAGTTCGAAGCGGGATCCTTAGGTTTCGCCATATTGGTATTAGCTTTAATTACATCCCAAAGTTTTTTGCAATTAGCTCCAGCATCCTGAATTTGCGCTTTAAGGTATTCACGTTTGACTTTCTTTAAGATGTCATTGCAATAATTGCGGTATCTACGGTAAGTAATTTTGAGAACGGAATCATCTGGAGTAAGCTTAAGCTTTTTGTGCATATTATCACGGTTGCGCATGCACCGCATAAGTCCGATAGTAATCCAAGGTTTGATAGTTCTAGTCCGCCGGGGTAGCCTTAATAATTTTGTGTTAGAGACTAGGGCCTGAGCCAGGAGACTTACCAATAAACATGCAGCTTCATTAGGGTCATGCGATGTTAGGATAGGGTCAAAATTCAGCGTTTTCATAGTAAGATCTAATCCAGCATGATCTATTTTTGAAATAGTTAAAGGAGCACTTTTAGGTTGATTACCATCTATACAAAAAATTACTGCGTCATGATCGGTTAAAGATGAATGAAGCACAATGGTGGTATTCGGTTTTTTAGATTTAAGTATGAGATGATCTAAGCAAGAGGAACGCCTAGTCGGGAGAGTATGAGTGGGTAACAGTCCATGCATAGCCAATAGATTTAGGTAGTCCTCATGATTATTTTCTGTGCTTTCAGGAGTAATATTAATATTAATGTCGCCCACAAGAATGATATTAGAGAATGAGACAAGCGATTCCAGGACAGTATTTAGGGATGACAAGAAGAGCGTGACGTTCTGTTTAAAACAGTGGGGTCGGTAAATTGCAATGATAGCAGTGTGGGTAGATATTTTGATTATCAGGCAGTTAGCCTCGGGAAATATTGGTTCAGAAACAGAGCACGACAATGAGTTTTTGGTGTACACAACCACCCCGTCGTTTTTATTATAGTTGTCAGAAGATAGATGTGCATTATAACCCTGTATAACCGGTATATTTTTTTGTCCAGGTGAAACCCAGCATTCAGTAAGAATTAGTAAATCGAAGCCTAAGTTGATTCGAGATAATAGAGTCAATAATCCGTCAAAGTTGCCAACTAAGCTACAAATATTTTGACAAAGTAATTTAGTTTGTCTTTGGGGTTGGGGAACATAAGATAATACTTCCTCAGCAATACAAGAAATAGGGTCCGAAATTTCAAACCTATCAATACTGTAAAGGAGATTATTTATATCCGCGAATTTTTATAAATAGTGCAGAAGTGGTTTTAGATACAATGGTTTTTAAATAAGTAAAAATTAATTTGTGTCGATTAGATGTTTGCCGAGAGAAAGTCATAATAATTTGTTCGTTTTCGCTTTGTAAGTGTTGTGTATCAAGAAAAGGGAGTGTCATGAATGTGAATGTGTATGCGTGAGTGTGTTTGTGTTTATGTGTGTAAGTATGTAATGAGTATGTATATTTGAGAACTGTTGAAGGTGAGTTATAAACAAAAACAGTCTTATTGCATTTAAGTAAAAAGACAAATAAAAGGACTAAAATAACTATAGCTAGTCACAGTTCATTCCTCATTTTTGTTAGTTGGTCTTCACTTTTAACCAGTATAGCTGGTCCACCCTCACGTTTTCTTAGATAAACTTTACCGCCTGCCGACCAGCAGTAGCTAAATGCTTTGTCAGTCTTCAGGGATTTAGCTAAGTAGAAAAGACGTCTACTCTTGCTGGTTAGACACTCAGATATAAAAATCCTGTCATTTTTTTCAAGTCCTAGGTGCGAGGCTGTAAGCTGGACAGAATTAGATTTGTAGAACTGCTTGCTGGCTTCTAGTATATTATCCTTGAAATAAGTATTAGTGAGTTCCATAATTATAGACGAGGAGTCGCTCTCTTTCTTGCTATATAGACGGTAGGTATCTCTGATGTGCTCATATTTAAAGTCTAAGCCAAGGGAGACATACAACTTATTTGGGACATTACGTATTTCAATGCTGGTTTTGATACAATGTTTTTCCAGTTCCTCACACTTACTTTCAATCGTTATAATTTGCTTCGAAAGCTGTTTACGATCCTCCTCCAAGCGAACAATTGAATTCTGAACTACTTCTATGCGGGCCGAAACATCCGATATTGAATTCTCAATTTCACAGCTTGTCTTCTTAATGGATTCATTTTGAGTCGTAATAAGAGAAACTTTTCTTTCGATCTCATTTAGACGAAAATTTTGCCTTTGTTCAAAATCGCTAAACATCGAACGTAGAGTATTTTGAAGTGTAGCACATATATCAGCTGAACCGGTGACCGTTTCGGATTCATTATCAACATCAAGTTTGCGTAATCGGTTTTTGATTCGGCGGGTGATGTTTTCCGAGCCTCCTGTAACATTTTGCGAGTCGTGGGCGGTCGCCGCTGCCGGCGTCGCTGGCGCAGAAGGCGGGGGGGGCGAGCGCTGAACCTTCGGTATAACTAAAATTCACCTCACACGTTCGATCGTAGCCTTATAGCTACAGAGTTCGTAGTTGTAGCGGTGACGTCAGAGACTGCAGCGCCTCGTAAATAAAAACAAAAAAGCAAAAAAAGCAAGCGGCAACTGTCGGGAATCTCTGGTATCGCTGGGACCACAGGCAAGTGTTTCACGGCTGCACCATTTGTTCGAACGGCTGCAACGACGAAATTGGCGGACGGGTAGTACCGTAGCAGTGATTCACAAGCGACGACCACTGGTTGTCGGGCTCGCAAGGCGCAACACCGGTTGGTGACTCACCGGGCCGCTCCATTGACTGGACACCGGGTGGCAACAACAACAGTTCACCGGGCACTTTAACCGACGGTTTAGGCTAGATTATTTAATATTAAGCACTTCCTGTGTAATAGTCCAATAAGCACATAAAGTGGGTTTACTGATAATTTTTAACTACAGCTATTAGTGTTTGTTTCACCGCGATAGGTTCAGAATTAACACAGTTTTTGAATAAAAAAAGGCAGAGTGGAATTAATTACGTGTTGGCGTTAGAAGCGCGCGCGCGTGAGGGACATATCACAATGTACCGGCACCAGGCTAAGGTCGTAGCCGCCGCTATCAGTAGCTATGATCGTCTATTCTATCTATCCCAAAATGAGAGGACCCGATTCGGCTGTAAGTTTTGTAAGTAAGAATGATAAGTCTGAATTTCTCGTTCGTCGAGAAATCCGTTAGGCGTACAATAGTCGAACGAAGTTTGGTTCAGGAAGTTACAGTTTCTAGTTAGACAGAGAGAGCATATATGTCCGCGAGCCGGTAATTCGCATCAGTCAGCGGTGTATTGCGCCAGAACGATCGTTGTTATATTTTATGTGATGGCACCATCTGGTTTTTGTATATATGAGCGCATTGGAACATCTTTTGTTTTAGTTTTAGTTTTAGTTTTAGTGATCGACCACAGTTTATAATATTTGTTTGTGATATCGTATAGATATCCGTCGTAGTTTTACGACGTGAGTACTCAATGATATTTCATGTGCTCGCTAGTAGCGGCTTGTGGTGGTTCCAATTATATATTTGGTTCACGGCAATAACGATCCGAAAAGACCGGTTTACACAATTGCAATTTGAGTTCCGAAATGGGTTCTGAACTAGCGGTTACCTCAAAAGGTCCGTAACGTTTTGAAACCTTCAACTCTGCGCAATTTGAGCTGGATGTTATCGAAACGTAAGCATTATTGTTTTAGGAGTTCTAACCCACACCATAGCGAAGTGCATAGTTCGATAAATACCGAACTATGAATTCCACTAGCCGCAGCACGTCCTGGGCTGAGCCAAATCATATATACCGACTCAGCTTACACATTAGAACTCCAGCGAAATTTACATTTAATTTAAAAATGCAACTTGAATCCAATCTGACCCAAGGCAATGCAAAACACCTACCCGGACCTAAACAATGAACTTTAGACTGTAAATTGATCTCTTCGCGCGTCCCCGACAACACTCAAATGTCAAAATATCAACAGGATATGTTATCTGTGTTGACACCGGTTTAACTTTGTTCTGAATTTGTTATTTCCATCCGCGGAACCTCATCGATCAATCAGTCTCCCTATGCCCTGCCAACCTAGGTTTAGCCGCAACTAAACTCCTGTCTAGCCTAGTCTAAAACCTAGTGTTATACCACGTCCATTATCGACACCACTCGAAAATGGTTGAGTTTGATTTGAATGTGCTTGAATGTTTAACGACTGTGTGTGTGGGGATTACAAAACTCGCTACTCTAAAGGAATGAGGAGAGGATTAGCCCGCGAATATCCTAAGAGCCAATCCAGGAACCCTATGGTGAAGGAAAAAGGAATTTAGGGTCGCTCCAAGCCCAGACTCAGACTCAGATAAATTGACTTAAAAGTTCTTTCCTAACGACCCAAGGATAGTTTTGGAATTAGGGGTAGGTTGATATAAAGGTAGGAACCGAGGTATATCTCGGCGTTTCAGACACTCACGAAAACCCACTGAAACTCCGCAATCACAAATTCGTATAGTTCTGACGCGTAACACGGCAGACAAAACTGTTTGGAACTCGTGAAAGACGTCTGTCACAGTAGCTAGACGCTGAGACTGAATCCCCTCCCCTCTCAAACTCTCGTATTTATATACCTCACATGTCTGAAAAAATGGCGTCCTTTGCGAATACGCTCTGCCCAAGCGAAGCTTCTTATCACTAACTACACAGGGTCCAATTTCAACCATGCCATGCAGATCCGCCGTTCTACAAATTGTGTGTACGCATATTCACTATGATCAACCGTAGGTGATCACTCAAATCATTTGGTACTGCCGATACACAGAATCTGTTGATCGCTGACCAATAAAAGCTTGTTGCGATTAATTAAGCATTACCCGACCGCTAGGGCGCGAAGCTAAGACCACTAGTATGATATTCAGACTAGAGATGTCAGACCCTCCATTTCATACCTCAATCGCAATTGTGTATTTGCAATCAACATAATAGCTTTCTCCGTTCCATAATAACCTTTCATTATTTAGTTACTCATAATTTTATTCAACGCGCAGCCAAATCGGCTCTGATCTCTACACATCTCGCAGGAATGCGACAAAAAAAAACTTGGCCTGAAAACTTCCACGAATCAACCCACGCATCGGCTCTGTTTTTTGCTAACTTTGCCAGTAAGCTACACAAAACCCCCAAACGTTATCTGAACCGATTCTCGTATTCAAAACAGCGCGGCGTTGGGCTAGCTCTCTACCACGCAGAATGAAGTATCAAATGCACCGAACCTCGTGTACCATTACAACAAGTAAATATTATATTATCAATTACTATTGGCTTTAAATTGATTATCTATAAAATATTGTTCTCGAAAAAATCCTCAAACGAAAATCAACCATTCGACTGACGTAACTTTGTAGCGACGCGCGACGCACAGTGAAACTGCCGGCTTCCTATATTTGAAAAACGATCCGATTTGGTTATTTTTCTATTCGTAATGTCAAGATTAATATTCGTAATGTCATTAGATTACTATTCGTAATGTCATTTGGTTACCCCCCCCCCCCCCCCTAACTAATTCATAACTTTTTCTATGATTAGGTAGTTTATTACTTATAAATTAAAATCAAGATCTTAAATTCCAAGTCACGCTACTAATGTGTATCTGTGAGCTTACATCCTCTTTCATAATTTAACGGCAAAGACAAAAATTTATATGCCTATTTAATTATGTTTCAACTTTTTATTAATTAAACATGAGCTAATTGCGTAAGACCTCGCCCCTTAAGTAAAATTTTAGCTAGATATATTTTATTTCTACTCCTAATCACCGATTAAAAGTCACCGGGTATTTGAGAGTTATCTGTAGATCAACTTTCCTAATATTGTGTCTATACACCACAAATCGGAACGTGACCGACCGTGACGCCGTTACAATTTTTCGTACTGTCTTGGTTCCGACGAATTCCGACAGGGGCGCTATTTTTCTTAGCCTCAAAATGGTAAGAAATTTAGTACGGGAAGGCCTATCCTTAGTATTTATATCGATGCGTTATGTGTATAGTTTATCAGTTTACCATTTCTAAAACATCATTCCGCTGTGTGCTAGTGCTCTCGTGTTTTATGTTTGATTCTACGAGAAAAGTGTGAAAAAATGCCGAAACCTCTCAAAAGTGATGCACGGCTAATTATTTTGAACGTTTTATCTTTTGTGAGAGAAGAGAAACGACTCCAAGCTGCAATAATACCATTCGAAAAGCTGAATGAACGCGTTGTTAATGTGGCAGCTCCACTGAGCTACCACATTAACAACTGACATCAGTTCAGTTCAGTTTATCAACAATTAACAACGCGTTGAGCTGGGAGCACTCTCCCAGATATGAAAAATAATATAAAAAACACATTTTTTTCTAGGTGGTGATTTTATTTGAAAATACATCTAAATATATATTTTATTTTTGGTGTATTTGACCTTTCAATAGTTTTTTTTTCCTTTTTTTTTTAGTAAACATTTCTAAGGTATTTATTTTATGTTAATAAAAAAATACATTGGTGTAGTTATTTATAATCCTCCTAATTTATCGAAAACAATCTAAAAGTAGTTACTTGAGTTATGTCATCATGATTTTTTAAAAGGGTTTGCGGTATTTATGCTAGAGGTGGTAGTGCAGATGTTTCCGAGCGACTTATCAACAAACGAATAATTGAAGAGGAACAGGCTGACGAAGCTATTCTGAAATCTGGCAATAAAAGGGCAAGGAAAACAGGGAAACTAGAAATCGATGATTTTGACATTGGTGTTATAAGAATAAAGATAGGTACATGAATATTATTCAGTAAGAAAAGAAATTTCTTCCTTTCCGAAGATTCTGAATGTTCTAAGGTAAGACACTTATTTCCAAGCAAAACGTGAAACTCTTCGAAAAATGCTCCACAAAATTGGCTTTAGTTTTAAAAAAAACGAAATCGAAAAGAAAATTGCTGTGTCAACGTAGCGACGTATTGGCGTGGAGAACAGCCTATCTAAATGAAATAAAGGAAAATAAGCGTGGAGAAAAACAGCCTCTTGTTTATTTGGATGAAACCTACTGGCAAATCTTTGCAAGGTCCTGAAGTGGACGGTCATTTAGAACTAGTTTAAAGGGAACTGGTGGATCATTGTTAATGCAGGCGGAGAAGAAGGTTTTGTAGAGAATGCCGTTCTGTTTTCAAATCAAACATAAAAAGTGGGGACTACCACAACGGAATGAACAAAAGTAATATAAAAAAATAGGTTTTGACAAATTACTACCAATCTATGACAATTTATTAAATAGTCATGGTCATGACATTCTTCGATTGCCTCTCTATCATTACGATTTGAATGCAATTGGAGTGATATGGAGCTTGTTGATTAGGAATGTAGCAGATAAACAAGTTGGGAAATCAAGTGCACAAATGTCTTAATTGATTGAAGATGCATTTCGCAAAATCACACGATCGGCGTGGAAAAATCATTGCGATCATGTCGAAAGAATTGAAAAAGAATACAGCAGACGGAAAGACGCGTATTTAGACGAACCTTTTATAATTCAATTATAGAGTGACAGTGAAAGCGACTCGAGTGACTCGGAAGATGAATTGTTGGAATCAGCACATGGCTCGGGAACATCAATTACGACCGGTATCCTTGAAGTGCAGCCGCTTGAACTCAGAGACAACATTTATTTTTTCAAAATTTAAATCAAATCATATAAGATTCATACCTACAATATTAAAATGTAGCTATATTTTAATATTGTAGGTTATCAATAATATTTTATAATTGTAATTATAATTAAACCATGTTAAATATTCACAATCTTAATTATACTTGTCTGATTGATTGTAGTATCTTATTATGTTATATTCTTAAGCTATTATCTAAAGACTGCCCCTTGACTTTTAATTCCGTTTTTTATTGGTGAAATTTCAAAATGGCAATACCAAATTCTCTACTAGCGACGCTATCAACTGAACAGTAAATGTGGTAGAACTAAATATTTTAAATCGAAAATTTCGGCAACGTTATTTTAATTATAAAAGTGATCTCAAAATTAAAATATAGTATCAATAAAATATCCTACTTCTCCCAAAGGCTGAGCATGGCAATTCAGCAGGGAAATGCGGCCGGCGTGTTGGGGACAATGGGACAATGCCCCGGGCTAGCTTAAGTTTCTTAGAATCGATTTAATGTAACTATTTGTTTCATTAGAATTTCTTACGCCATGCCGTTTGAAATCATACAAGGTAAAAATTACAAGAGAAATCATCAAAACTGTGGAAAATTAATCAGCTACCACAGTTAAGTATTAATTGATGTTACTCATAGTTTTTCTTGCATTTTATTATTTTGGATATCTCGAATTATGTTGGCACAGAAATATCAGAAATACTTTTATAGTCGCGTATTTATAGTTATTTATCTTTTACATTTCCAAGGAATAGGGATTGAAATATTGATTTGTCGATGATGTGGAAAATGTATTATCGATAAATTGTATGGTAAGAAATAAAAATGGCTAATTGCAACGATTTGATCTGTATTTTTTCCGCAAAGTAACATTGAAGTGTAATTTGATGTGCGATTATATACCATGCTTTTTATTTCAGATTGCCTCATAAAAAATATTGCTAAATGCGTAGATTGCGGCGGTATGTCACGGATCCGGCTGGACTACAAAAACACGCGCAAATGATCAAGGCATTTTATCTCTCTTCTCTAACTCGTATCCAGGAAAAGGCCTGTGCCCTCCGGTGAGGACATTATTGGGCTATATTTATAAAGGTAGGTAAACCATCTTATATTTTTTATCGGTAGTCGATACTTACCCCATCGCTGGGGGTTACCACAACATCTAATGACGATTCAGATTAGGAACCTAAATTGATCCACAAAATTACTGTGACCGTCTTAAAACAAGTCTTGGTATTAGGTAAATAAAGCCCATTTTGGCGAATTGGAATGGAAATGGTTGCCATGGTGATGTTCTTGATTTGAACCTAATTTGAATCGGAAAAAAATTGTGGTAACCCCTCTGTCCTGTCAAAACTATATTGGTTTATTTGAGTCAAATAATGTAAAACGATCATATGGGGTTCGGTGTGTTCTGCTCTGCCTGCCATGCGGAGGTCCCGGGTTCGATCCCCGGCTGGGGGTAAAAAAAACAGGTCTTGGATGTTTATAAGTGTGTGACGTCGCTGTTTCTGGTTCCCACGACACAGGGTATCCTAGTGTGGGGCCAGAAGCAATATTTTTGCGATCTGTCGAACTCGAAGGTGTTTGATTGTGTTGATCATGATACGCTACTAATGAAATTAAATCATTACGGAGTTAGGAATAAAGCGTTGGATCTACTAAGATCATAACTAAGCAATAGAATAGAATAGAATTCAAAAGGCAGAAGTCAACGGCGTTAAATCTGATGGATCGGGAGTAAAAATTGGCATTCCACAAGGTTCCATATTAGGCCCTTTCTTATTCCTGGTATATATTAATGATCTGCCTTTTATGGTGGAGAAATTGACTAACATAGTGTTGTTTGCTGATGATACTTCACTGGTCTTCAAAATTGAAAGACAAAAAGAAGATTTTGATGATGTCAATGGAGTATTATCTTTAACCTTGAATTGGTTCACAGTTAAAAAATTATTGTTAAATGCTGGTAAAACCAAATGTATCAAATTCTCACTTCCAAATATCAGGCAAGTTGGGACCAGTTTAGTGTTGGACAGCAATACGTTAGAATTACTAAGTGACACGAAGTTTCTTGGAATAATCATCAATCAAATCTAGATGACACGACACTGTAAGTTTATTACACAATTGAATATTTGTATGCCATTGCGCCAAACATAGAGATACGATATTATAAATATTTAAGATACCTTGACTTTGACTTAGACTTTGATAATCATTGATAGCAAATTGCAGTGGGGACCCCACATAGAAAAATTGGCTGTTAAATTAAGTTCTGCGGCTTACGCTGTTAGGAACATCAGACAAAACACGGATGTGGCTACATCTAGGCTAGTATATTTTAGTTACTTTCATAGTGTCATGTCCTATGGTATCTTGTTGTGGGGGAAAGCAGCGGATATTCAAACTATTTTTATCTTACATAAAAGAGCTATTCGAGCAATTTATAATTTAAAACGCACAGACTCCTTAAGAGAGCTTTTTAAAGAAATTGACATACTAACTGTAGCTAGTCAATTTATTTTCGAAAATATAATGTATGTACGCAAGAACCTTACAAAATTTCCCAAACTTAGCGATAGCTGTAATGTTAACCTTAGAAATAATCACATACTACTTGCACCCCGGTTTAGACTCGCAAAGGTTAGCAATTCTTTTAAGGGTCAATGCATTCTCTACTACAACAAGATACCTCTGGAAATCTTGAAATTGCCATTTGAACAATTTAAAAACCATGTTAAAGCGACTTTGTCGAAAAAGGGATATTACAATGTTCAAGATTACTTAAATGATGGGACTGTATGGGGTTAATCTGGCTCAACACAGACCTTGCTGTTATAATTTTGTAATTATTTATTCCTGCTTATTAATTATGATAATGACATAAGTATATATATTTTGTATCAGTTAAGCATAAGCAATTTTTAAAAGAGATCTAAAAATCAATCTGTGGGAGTTTCTACGCCTTTCTTCTCCCACAGTAGTCCAATGTAGAGAAGTGGAAAAAAATGACGATTGCTAAGTATATGTAAATATCTACAATAACAAAGACATTTGGAATATTGTTATTTTGGAATTTTTGTATGTTCCTGTATGTAAATGTTTATATTAATTTTGTCCACGGAAATTAGCCCTTCATCTTTTTACTTTCTTACCCTGTGTCTTAAAAATATGAAGTGGTAAGTAAAAATATGAAGCGCTAATTTTCGTGGACAAAATGAACATCCCGATACCCATATGATCGTTATACATTATCAACATTTATTTTCATGCTATGTATGGCTGCCCCAATGAACTTTAATGCTTTATATTTCGTATATTTCGTATATATTTACTGCACATAAAACGACATAAGATATAATAAGACAGAAAGGACATCTACAAAGGCATGCTTATCTCTAAATAGAGATCTCTTCCAGCAAACCCAAGGTTGATATGAATAATTGCTATATAAATATGTGCTCTGATAAGATTATATCGTAAAAACTGCTCATTTTATTTCGTCTCTTTAACGATTTACTTTGAGGAAAAATGGTTTCAGGAACCCCAACGTCATTTTTAAAGACCTATCTATAGACACCCACACATATAGGTTTGATGAAAAAAATATTTTTCGGTTTCAGTTCCATGTATGGGAGCCCCCTTTAATTATTTTAATCGGTGGGGTTATTTTAAATCGTGAAGCGGTTTACTTTACAGAATACATCTACATACCAAGTTTCAACTGTGTAGGCCTAATACTTTCTGCATAAAGTTGCTGTGGCATACGGACGGATGGACGGACGGACAGACAGACTTGACGAAACTATAAGGATCCCTTGAATCTCTACGGAACTCTAAAAATGAATGAGACTTTAATTTATAAAGTTTTTGTTTAATTGTCTTTCTTATATGATTGGTATGATCAATACTATGCCAGGACGAAATAAATGCCCTTATGGAATATAGAAGCTGTATTTTCCAAGGGTTTGTTTCTTAGCTTATATGGTGTTTTGGTTATAATGGAGTCTACAAAAGAAAAGTTAAATGCTAGTTGACCTACAGTAACAACAAGACTCTTTCCTGAAGATTTCTAAACAGAGTACTAAGGTTCATCTGCATTAATATAACTGGGTTGGGTAGGTACTTACCAACTTAAGTTTTTGTGGTGGTCTCGGTCACCACAATAATCATCAGGTTACTGCACTGACTCTTCGAACAGATATAACACCACCGCGAGTTTGTCACAGCTGCCTTTACCCAGAAAATCTTTAAGTCCCAAACTTAGTCACGCCCGAAAACATTTCTTAAACCCTGTTATCAGTTCTGTGATCGATGGAATGATGTGAACGAAAAAGGGCAAAATGTAAGAAAGTAGTAAGAAATTTGGTTAACTTATGGACAAATATTTTATCTGTGGCATCTACAGTATGAGTCTTTATATAAAGTGCACATATCGAACAGGGTTAAGAGGATCAAATTTTATCGACAAAAATTTATAAATAAAAATTACTTAAATTATACAAAATAATTTTACTGCGGAATATTATTAAACATCGCATTAGCTTCTGAAAGACACCAAGAAATGATAATGAACTTTGACTTATGACGAGTTATAGTAGTTTATGTGACTGCTACATAATGGAGGGCATAAATACTCGAGAGTGTTCATAATAATATCACTCGGGAGTTTTAATGCCTAATTATGTACAGTTACATACACTAGTTTATCTACACTCATATCATAAGCTCTCTTTGATGTGTTCAGGAACCGCATGTTTGACCGGCATTATGTCTCTGCAGTTGTTTAGCTTGTTCTGTAGTGCCAACTTCACGCAGGCGGGCGTCGGCGTTCGAAATTTGAATGTCAGTACCAAAATACCATCTTCACAGACAAACTAGGGGCGGCACGCAGGCGGGCATCGGCGTTCGAAATTTGAATGTCATAATATGTAGAAAAATTACACATTATGGTCATAATGTGTAATTTTACAGATAAGAAATGAGTTTTTACCAAGTAGTTTAACATTATGCTGATCGTAACGTGCGGTTTTTGTACGCAGTAAAGAGGGTTTATGATACGTGTGTAGATAAACGTTTTTAAACTTGGTCAATAGAGTGTTAACTCGCAAAAGCCAAATGTAACAAAATTACGTTATGGCATAATCGCCTAGCTCTCTGGAGGTTTAGCACCTTCGGGATTATTTTTATACATTTTCTGGAAAATAGCAAAAAACGGCTAAGTGCAAATCGTACTAGCTCACCGAGGATTCCGTACATATGCATCTATTTGTAAACCTCTTTACAGTTGCGGTCTAGCGGTCTAGTCGGTAATGACTATTCCGGCATAACGACCTACTATTACTTTGATATCGTTGTTGATGATTATTTACTATTATTCATGTTCTCTAATTAACGGTTCATAAAAACACGAATTTTACTTTAGTCACTATTAAGACGTGTATTTGCGACAAACCAAAAGGTCAAATGGAAATACCTATCTAAATATATTACAGCGAAGCCAAAAGGAGGGTCTTGTGTTTGACCGCTAGAGACTTTACAGTTAATGCTTTTTAGTGACTATTTGATACTGGCACTCTGCACTTATTTAATGAAATTTGGTAAGCTAATTGATGGCTTTTTCAATGATAAACTGCCGTCATCCCTAAAAGATTAGCCTGCTACTTTTCACATACGTCTCTATTTAAGAACGACTCCAGTCTACTTCTTAAATTAAATGTTCAGTTAGGAAACAAATGAACAGCAAAGAAAAAACGCACGCTTAATTTTAATATCAGCCATCCGGCACCAATAAAAGCGCAGTAAATAGCATCTTTTATTCAAGGCAATTCTGTGAGCGATTACTTGTCGCCCCATAATATCCGGTTCCGGAAGTGAACACGCCCACAGCGCCTAGGCTAAGTAATGAGGCTACTGTTACAAACAACCTCTTTGGTGCGAAAATGTACTAAACCACCACAACATCAACAATACAAAACATGCTTTGTTAACCCCGTGATAGAGTGCAACAGCTTAGTGGACAAGTGTATGTTAGGTCTGAGTAAATTAGTGATTGTCAATTGGAGGGTGTTTTCGGGATCAAGTTTATCGTTAATTGTATCGGTAAACAGTGGTTTGACCGGTTTGATTTATCGATTAGGGCTTTTGAGATCCAATTCATTTCATGTCGATTACGTCTCTTCTATGTGTTTAGCTAAGATATAGAAATTGCTTTTGTGCTGGTAAGTACTGTTATTAAGTGGGTTTTCTTGCATTAACAGCCAGTAGGATGTTTAAATTTTAAAGTACCTCAAAACGCTTATATGCGTAACGTCAAGGTGCTTGTCATGAATATTACTTACGAAGAATTAAGAACCATGTTCTAATAAAAAAATATATATGGAAAGGACACGCCATTAGCGTTTTGTAAGGCTTTAAAAATTATATATAGTTTCTGCAACTGGTTAAGGCATGTAAAACAACAACGGCCGCTGAAATACGGTGGGTAAATCCATATGGATATATATTTTAGCTACGTATAGTATCGAGCTAAATAACGTATTTACCAGTATTCGGATCCAAAATTGACAAATTATTTTATTGATACAAAATAATTGAGCATGCCATGAAACACATAGTAGATATTGGCTTATGTTTCAAGGATTACCAAAAAATTCAAAAATTTACTAACAATAAATTCAAAATGCCATAATTGGTAAATGATCACCAAATTGTGTTTGGATTAATGATAATGAACCAAACTTCTTTTTATGTTTTGTGTACTTAAGTTAGTGTTTTAAGTATTTTTTGTTGTTCTTACATGTTCAACCTAACACGAAGGATTAAGGAGGGCTTCGCATCGCTCACCCCCTTTACCCTACACCTAAGCTACCGCAGTGTTTTGCCCTGATATTTTCGGCAACTTTTGGTGATCAATTACCCATTTTGGGTAAAAAAACAATATTTTGATGATCATTTAAATTGTTCTCGTAGATATTACCTTCCCTAAGTAAATATATAAACAATTGACATGATCTGTCAATCCTAGAAAATCTGAACGTGAAAATCAATTTGTACCCTATAAATTACTGCTCCATATAACGTTAAAAATAATTTCGCAGTATTTTGTGAAAAATTCCTTTTCATATGATTTGTAGATACGATCCCGACGTATAAAATTCAAAAGCTGTATTAACATAAATGTCAAGTTGTTTACCAAAAATAAATTGAACAGACTTTGCGTAAATGAGAGAGAGAAATGTTAGCAGTACGTCTGGCATCAAAAACACATTTAAAAGAAGTTAGATTGGCTTACCAGACTTGGCGAAGCATCTTACATACTTGGAGCCGATTCGGGAGCCCAAAGCTGGCCTAAATCTTTAAAGATTTACCGCAGATTGTTTGCAAGGCCGGTCCATCAAGTATTACAGACGATCCCTCTACGAAAATTGTTTTGACAAGTTGATATTAGATAGGAAACTTATTTTCAGACGCTATTTATTATGAGTATTTTGTATGTTTGGTATATATACCTCTCGGGAGTAAATTGCGCATTAATGGGTTATTCTTACTTCTTGAAATATATAACCTATGGTTAATGACGTATTTTGTTAAGTATTCGTAAAGTAACGAATGGCGTATTTTGTTGAGGGTTCTTTAATTAACTAACTGATATTGTGAATCCAATGATTTTGTATAGGCTAATTATAAACTGAAATGCAGGTAGAGAAGTTATAAATAACAACCAAGCAATTTTCAAAACAAGCTTTATTCATTTTTAAACTACCCTCTCTTAACTGTACCATAATGTGTGATCGAGTACGTGGGCACGGCAAACGATAGGTTTAGTAAGAATATGTTGTCGATTTTATATTATCATGGACGCATTAAAAGACATCCGGAGACGAGAAACTGATTCATATCAGGAATTTACTTTTCAGCGAAATGAAGAAATTTACTGAGCATATTTAATGCTTTTATCTGGTAAAGTAATCGGTAGGTTCCATGTCTGATATTTTCTGTTGGCGCGCTTGTTGCTACACACAATGTTCCGACCATCTTGTGAGGCCAAATACTAATTCTGTGAGCACACTATAGTCTGTATGCGTTAGCATGGCAATGGCGAGATTTCAATCCTGTCCACCAATGTTTAAATAAAATTACTGACTAAGTAAGTGCGTAGTAGACGAAATGCGAAATGGAGGAACTACGTATCCATCCACTATCATCAGCTAACAAATCGCTTGTGATTTTGTTAGAGATACCATAGTCTGTGGCGATACTTTCGAAATGACTGTCTCTTGCAGCCAGTTACAGAAATGATATTTATATTTTAAAGCCCCATTAAACACTAATAGCGTGTCAGTTAATTTTTGTTAAAATATGTCTCTTATTTCTGAGAGCATAATGTTCATGACAGTTTACAGGCATTGAAATTATGTCGGTTAGCATTTAAGAGGGCTTTAAAGTTTCAAGATCGTTTCTGTAACTGGCTGTTAGCGTATCATGGTAGCGGTCGGGGTGACTGTGAGGTTGTTTAGGTGTTCCAAATCTAAAGAACGTTTGCATTTTTTAAATCGAATTGTGTCGTAGTACCGTAATACCGCATTTTTATATTATGAATAAGCATTTACAATTGTTATAAAACTGTAAAAAAGCTTTGTCTACATTGAAGATATCCGAAAAAAAATTGCGAGAGAGGGTATTGGACGTATCCGAGACCATTTTTTGTTTTTATGAGTTTGATTTTGAAATGTCTGCAACGCTTAGTGTAATCCACATTTTTTTTAAATGTGCCGAAGTGCAGATCACCTGTCGGGTCAGTGCCCGCTTTTGCCATGCTAATGCGTACAGACTATATATAAAACAACTCCATGCAAATAAATGCGCAACGAAATTAGAAGGCAAACCCGTTTTCATAAAATACGAACAGCTGTAATATAATAATTTACGTAGCCACAAAGTAACATGACTCGTACAATGTATCTCGTCTCAGATGATTTCATTCTCGGATAAGAAGGACGCTCCGTTGCTTTATTTAGCTTACTGGGTATATTTACAAAGTCTCTATCTTTATAATGTACCTGCTTAAATATAGCATTTGGCAACCTTTCAACGATACGTAACATTTACATTTAAGGGTTAACATTACAATACCGGTACATATTAATTTTAATTGACAGAAGATTTACGAAGCAAATTAATTGGTTAATTCTTGAGAAAACTTAATCCTTTATACTCCTACTTATTATTCTTTTAGATTTCTGTTCTGTACATGTATAGGTAAAAATTTAGTATAAATGCATTGAAAATGATTGTAATTTTCTATACGTTGCTGATGTGCCGGGCAGGTAAATTGTTTATGCATCTAGAAAGCTTTCCACTAAATAATCCAAAATGTACCACACCGTGTGCAAGACCAACATTTGATTAATATTGAAATTCATGTGATGAAGAAGTGCCAACCATCAAGACTTCTTTTATAGAAATAATTAAACATACCTGCTAGAGATATGCAATTAACCTGCTCGTATCTCACGGCTAGAGATATGCAATTAACCTGCTCGTATCTCACGGCTAGAGATATGCAATTAACCTGCTCGTATCTCACGGATTTTATCACAGCTAATATGAGGTGGCAAGCTCAAAAATAATAATAATGATTTATTTATATCGTCTAAAGTTACACCCGATATCTTTTCAGTCTTATGCTATATATATATATATATATATATATATATATATATATGTATATATCTATGTTATGATAATTGTGCACTTTATAGTATGTTAATTCGTGTGCCATTTATTTACTTACGTGATACGTTATATAAATATTAAGGCTGGCTCTGGCTATGCTATCGCACTTTGAATCTTAGTCATCTCCAACATACATGATGATGATACTCTTGGGAATCAGTTGGTCTGTAATTTTATAAAATAACTGTAGTTGCGATGTTTTTTTATTTATTTAGTGCGATGCAATGTGCCGGCTCTAGCTAAAGCTTCACCAAGAATATAATACACCAGTCATATTATGTGTCATCCAAATAAACTAATTTCAACGACTCTACTGCGTGAAGAAGACAAATATTACCATAGTGCTTCCAAGACGTCTATACTGTATGAGACGTGTTTATTGTAAACCTTGAACAGTTTATGATAGAACTGAACAAAAAACGATGTTCTCAATAACAAATATATCGAAATCAGAACTTTATCAGGTTATGATAGATATATTAAGTTATGTCATACCGTAGAGTATTTACATAAGGAACTGATGTACACACTTTTAAATATTATGTCTATAATATATGTAGGTTTAGTATATTAACAACAACATCTTTACGTAATAAATATATACTTTATGAATATAAAAAACAGGTGCCTCTTATGCTATCAAAATATCTACCTTTAGGTAAATACATACATAAGAAGTAAGAGTAGTAACATATTTTTCAGAACCTACTTCACCTGTTTTCGAGGGCACACTTCTCATTTGTATAAAATATTAAAATCATTAACTAACTAATGTATAATTATACATATTCTAAATGGCGATGTTTATCTTTCTTAACTAAATGATCCTATGGCAGGGACGATAGTACACTCTGACACTAGACTTGTAAGTATCATGTAATTCAGCCATCTAGGAATTCCGATTAAAATAGCATGTGATTGGTAAATCACAACACGATTACTTGACAGGAGCCGTCTTTTATCGCGTGTTTATGCGATTATATGATTGGCCTATTTTTTCCTTTCGTCCGCGTACGAAACCAAAGGTTGCGGTAAAAGAAAAAACATTATTTTTCAGATAATTCCTAGATGTCAGAAAAAAGGCTACTGGATCACTCTTATTCAAAAAGTCACACAAAAAAAAATTAACTCAGCAGAATACAATTCACAATAGTCTATCGGCCTGAAACTTATCAAATTAGAAATTAAAAGTAAATCAATGTGATTATAGAAAGTAGCAATATCCATGAGTAACTTCTGCTCCAATGTGCGATACCTGAAATAATAAAGACAATATTAATATCATAGTTAATGAGGCTTAATCTGGACTTTAGAATACTAGTTTGTTAAATACTTTTCAACAAAGTAGGCCCTTTAAGGCTTGGGAGCAGTGAACTAGAATAGCAGGGGCCCAGAATTAATAGCTTTTTTTGTGCGAGGCCACGCCCACCACCTGCCAGATTATCATAGGTGATATATAAATAAATAAATAAATAGAATAATAAAATATATAATTAAATAAATAATAATAAATAGGTACAGGAAAATCTTACACAAATCGAACTAGGCCTATAGTAAGCTCGATAAGGCTTATGTTATAGGTACTAGATGACGATATATTTAATAGACATAAAATACTTATGTAAATACATAGAAAACATCCAAGATTAAGAAACAAATATTCATGCTCTTCACACAAATATTTACTCTTACCGGGATTCGAACCCAGGACCGTCAGCTTCCTAGGCTTCGCAGGCAGGGTCACTACCCGCTAGGCTACATCGTAAGTCTAGCGGCTAGGCTAAACAATATACCGAGGATAGCAGGAAATCAATGAGCGCGTGTCGCACGGAACCGAGTTGAAGGCCTGTACATATGGAGGCCTATACTTGACAGTGGGTTCCCTGACATGCTGATGATGAAAATGGTGGGCTGAAAGATTATGATGATAATTGAGCCTTGGCCGAAGTGTTCCCTATAGTTGTTACAGCGTACGTACCGCTGAGTCCCGGCGGTTCCCCCACCCAGTTGAGGTGCGACTTCCCCCCTCCCTCGTCTGTCTTCTTCTTGCCCTGCTCGATCTCATTCAGGTTCGACTGGTATTTAGTACCTGCGGCACAAACATAGAAGATAATGCATGTTAGATAGTTCGCTGGGATCTTGTTAGATATCGTCGTTATTGGCCAAGATTGTACCTCGGTATAACATTATTTCCTACTCTGTTCACACACTGTTGTAAAATGTCACATTTTTCATTACTTCTATGGCGAGTTTTGTTGCCTGAAAATGCACCAAAGGTTTTCCTTTTTTAACCGGTTTCAAAAAAGAAGGAGGTTCTCAATTCGATTGTATATATTTTTTTTACCGTTACCTACCTCAAAACTGGTACTACCAAGTCGGTCCTTAAGTTCTGTCACAAGGTTTTTGATAGATAAAACTCAGTAATAAACTTTTTCTTATTCGTATTATACATGATTAAAAAGCTTATTTTATACGAATCAAATTGCAATACAATACATTTTATACGATTATCGCAATATGACAAAAACCTTATAACTTGAGACAATCGCGAACCCAAAACACGCCGCAACTGACAAAAATACCACTTACCACAAATTTAATAAAAAACAGTGTTCCAGATAACCAACAAGGTTTTTAATATTTATTCTGGAACCTCGATTTTAGACCATGCTTAACAACTAGCATTTGATTTTCTGTTAGCTTTCAGTTCCAACTGCTCCCAAAGAGAACTTTACGTACTTTTGACGTTTTCAGAAAAACGTATAAAAATGATCTTGTGGGCAACAAGTACACTACGTAAAATGTGAATATGGAAATTAGTTTTACCCAGACTTAGTTATCTTATGCTTCAAAATGAAGGTAACGGGTTCAGGGAGGGTTCTGACTAAAATCTCACGTAAGTTTGAAAGGTTTTAAGAGTCATGGAAAAAAGATAAAGTGAATCACGTCCGTATTTCTGATTGGGTAAAAAAGTGCAAAATCTCTGAAGAAACTAGCATCTGTGTAATATGGCTTTAAGCATTTAAATCCAATAATCGTTCTAATTTATCAGTATTTAATGAGCTATCAAACCATATATAGTATTAAATAAAATAAAACTTGGTATTATTTACTATGCGGCAAAATATTTGTGACAGAACTTATGGACCGACTAGGTATATATGAACCAATTTCAACCATAGAGAAACAAGGAAATCTTATAGTTTCGTCAAGTCTGTCTGTCCGTCAGTCCATCCGTCCGTCCGTCCGTATGTAACAACAACTTTATGCAGACTAGTTGAAACTTGGTATGTAGATGTATTCTGTAAACCCCTTTACAATTTTCATACAAAAATTTAAAAATTTATTATTATATACTCATACATGGAACTGAAACCAAAAATTTTTTTTTTCATCATAACTATATGTGTATGTCTATAGATAGGTCTTTTAAAATGACGTTGAGGTTCCTGCAACCATTTTTCCTCAAAGTACATAAATTGTTAAAGCGACAATCTCTTCCAAAGTGGAAAAATGTGTGCCTCTAACTTTTAAATTAAGAGAGTGAAAAATCTAAAAAAATGCTGTGTACCTCAATACAAACTTTCAACGAAAATTGATGTAAATAAAAAAAAATAAGCAGTTTTTAAGGTATAAAACATTTATTAAAACCGCAAAGATAACTTTGTAATTCATACAAACACTATGAAAAACAAACTTACAATACAAACATCCAGTCATATAATTACTTGCTACAACGGAACCCTTCATGGGCGAGTTCGACTCGCACTTGGCCACTTTTATATTTAAATGGATAACCATCCAGTTTGGTCCTATTTTTTTTTTTGAAATCTGTCCAGTAGTTTGTTTTCTAACGCAAAAGGATTGGAATTATTATATCATCCAAGTAAACAAAATTGCGTATAATTGCTTCACTGTGAAACATCAATGGTGTTTAAGGTCATTGTCATAAGACGAATTCTGTCTATAGGTACCGTATATTCGTTTATGTCGTGTAATACGTGTGGACTTGACTGTCAGACATCCCGACCGGGCGGAAGGAAAAGGACTTGACGTCCGTTTTTTTTAAGTTTTTAATAAAAAATGTATACAATTCACCAATTTTGGTGAATTATATACATTATGAAGTGGCAAATGATGCCATTTTAATACACCACTGCCCAAGCAACAACGTGAGCATTATTGAAATCGATAAAAGCTAGGGGCCACGGGTGTGAGGGACGGACGTAACCCCCTCCGTGATCTGCTCTTTCCCCTATGGCCATCTCAACCTGACGTGAGCTATACCTACTCCTAATTCATAATTTTACTACTTGAACAGCATCAACGAGGCTCATACTTCTTAAGTACCGTTTATAAAGGCATCTGAAAAGCCCTGAAAAAACTGAGAAAAGATATTTCTTGAAAGGGCGCCCCATCGAAACTCATTTAGTCAAGGATTCAATATGGCAGGGATAGTGAGGGCGCGAGCTGGCCGCAGTTATTGAAAGTTGCGCAATATTGTCGAGTAGGCTGGCCAGCCGTAAATTCGTAATGGGCGCAAAAAACACGCAAAAAATAGAACAGGACCGCCGCCAGATCCGCTGACGGCCGCCGCAAAAACAATCAGCGGGAACTTCCGCCGTCTAAATGGATTTTTCAAGTTCACAAAATGGAAGGGTAAAATGATCACATGCATGAAAGATTGCGGAAGCTTTATGCATGCGCGATTATCGACGACGATATCGAACGCTGGAAAAACTTTGCTAAAGCCTCGGGCTGCATCTGTATTTAAGAGCGTAGGATTGTTTTGAGCAAAATGTCTGGAATATATTTGTTGGAATACATATTTTGATTATTGCATCGAAGTTGGATACAGGTAATTGAATGTTCACTTTCGGTATAGATGTCACCGAATGGCTGAATTATATTTCAACTAAATAATTAGCTCCGGAGCAGAGGCTAGGAACATTATTGCCTTATTTTCTAAAAGGAAGCCGACAGTTGCCGGTAATAGGGGTTGTCGCGACAAGATGTTGCCGCTGTCCAGCGGCGGGCAACATGCTCGGAGCGGCACAACTTTCCCAATAACGCGGGCGTAATGACGCGCCGCCCGCCCACCGCCGCCGCCGCCGCCGCCCACCCAAGCGACTTATGAATCCTGGTCTTTACTAGCACCGCTCAAAATAGACAACGTGCCTTATCTCTTAACCCATTTTACAGCCATGCCCTAATAACTATAACATTCCGGTTACCATAACGATGATACACTTATAACGTTCCAACATTTTTTTTATAAATGCAGAAGTTAGTGTTGTATAAACTGTTTGTTTATCAACGATTTGGTTTTAGTTTACGACATTCGTAATGTTCGGAGCCAGCTAACAGACTATAGACACCGGCGGCGACGGGGACGCCCTCGTAACTGTTTATGATCTATAAACATACTGATGACCACTACTAATAACTGAAACACTGAAAACGAAGGGAACGATCTCCGCGAATGTGCTTCACTGATTCCATTATTCCTCCACGAATGAAACCATCGATGTGGAGAAGCACAAAATATGTACATACGCAACTGTTGTTAATTATTTCACCGCAAACAAATATTTTGCTATAGCGTCGATGTTCATAGTGGTAGCACGCAGTTTGTGAAATTGTCTGCCGCTGAATCGTTCAGGCGTGGAATTTGTTATGATTTCATTTCTGGTGAAATACGTGCACTGTGAATTCGCCATTTTGAGGAGGGTAATGATGGAACAAATATAACAAAGAGTGATTTTTGTTACATATAGCCACATATGTAAATCTGACTTTACACTACCCATAGAACGTTGTGTCGTGGGAACTAGAACCAGCAACAACGCGATTGAATGCAGAAATACATTCAGCCGGAATGGCGTTTTTCAGTTTATTCGTTATTTTATTATTGTTTTAAATGTTTTTATTTAGCTTGCCCTGTTTGCTGTTTGATCATAGAGTTATTTAGTAAACAAATAGTTACGGTAATCTGAGGTTTGACGATTTCTATTTGAAATTTCAATTACTGGAATTTTAGACCTCATTGAATTTTGAGTGTCTATTAACGAAACTTTAGGGAATTTATTGTCATTACACCACTCTCCTCATCATAGGGCATTGCCGAACCAAAAAATTTAATTGGAGGGCGCTTGAAATTTCTATCGATACACATATCTTACAGATTAAGCCCTATTATTTTTTTATTTTTATTTAAGTACGCTTGATCTGTCTGTCTATGTCTGTTCTGTTACCTTTGTCTGTGTGCGGCACGTCGGCCCCGCTTGGTCGCGAGGGGGGCGGGAGGGTCACCGCGCGGGGATCCGGCGTCGTCGTCGGTGGTGTAGACGCTGCAACAATCAACATACTTACTACTAAGCATCACCTACCAAATATGACGACGGTCGTACAGGAACTTATCCCTGAAATACGCTATGTTCAAAACAAAATAGCTATTTGAGGTGATGTTGATCTGGCTTTGAAGTTAGTCAGTGGGTGTGGGTCGAGCCAAATCTCACCAAATCTCACCTGGGGGAAGCGGGGTCTAGCGGGGTATAGGGTTTCAGCCAAATCTCATGTTATCTCCTCAGGGGGAAAGGAGGGGTCGTCAGTCGGAAAAACCTTGAAAAATGCCTCAATTAATGGACACCCCCTGGATTCCTCTCCTATTCTCAGCTTCTGATGGGTTTCTTATTCTCAAATCTCACTTTGATACAAAAAAAACTTACTATACAAGCGTATCGTCCCATCCGACTCTCCTCTCGGATTCTTCGCCACGCACTTGTACATCCCGTAGTCTTCCGTAATGATGTGCCTGATTAACAGTTTCATGTGCGTCTTGTACGCAGGCACGCCTATGGTATTCTCCATGTGGTACTTAGGGCTCTCGTGGATCATGTGTCCATCGTCGCGGGTCCAGTAGTTCAGAGAGGTGGGGTGAGCCTCTGTGAAACACTCGAGGGTCACGTTGTAGTAGAGCGGGGCTCCGACTAGCTGGTGCGGGATCCAGAGCATCGGGGGAACTGGGGAGATGAAGGTGTTGTCATCATCATTTCAACATACTGTTCACCGCTGGACGTATGCCTCTCCTAGTGCGAGGATCCATCTGTCTCTTTCAATTACGTTCTTAGATGGGGGAAAAACTGGAGGCATTCACTGTTCTTTATATATCGCACGTAAAAATAAATGGTATACATTTAGCTGAACAATGTTTTGAATGGGAACCTATTCAAAACATTGTTCAGATACAGGTGTGCTTTGATATTGACAGAGATATGGTTCACGTATCCACTAAGTATAGTGTGCATGGGCGTACCCAGGTAGGGGCAGGGGGGTGCTGCTGCTCCCCCCTAGAAGATAAAATAAACGTCAATTTTCCTGGCAAGTGGGAATTGAAAACGTGTATATTCTTGAAACAGGTATGAGCTGCCCCCCCCCCCCCCCCCTAGCTGAAATCCTGGGTACGCCCTTGATAGTGTGGGTTCTCTTACAATCGACGCTGACTTTGACTCGCTTGGAGACGGTGGGCGGGACACCGTTGGTCGCTATGCAGAGGTAGGCACCCATGTCTAGTCGAGATATCCTCGCCATCTCCAGCACTTGTCCCTCCCACTCAGAAACTGAAATTGAAATAATAGTACAGCCCAGTGGTAGAATGAGTAGTGTGTACCTAAAATAAATTTGGTATAGCTTACCAGTGTGTCCTTTGCTGAGGGATATTTTCGAGTTGTCATCCCGTTTCCACTTGATGGTGGGCTTAGGAGAGCCATTAGCACGACACGTCAGTGTGACGTTGGCACCTTCGCGCACGATAACGTCACTCGAGCTCAGAGAATCGTCGATTGTCGGCGGCACTGTCGACAAAAAAAAACCAATTTCAGAGGAAAAACTTGCGAAATGGAATTGCGAAGATCGCATGATTAGGGATTCAGCCAGCGGAATGGTAGAAACTGTTTGTCATTGTTTCCTTGTAGCAATTGCTTTGTCTCGGACAATTCCCGGTTTGTTTGCTTGGAAGTGCATTTAAAATTCACATTTAAAGCTTATCAAGAAGCCTCGCAGCTGTTCGCTGGTACATTAGTCTAGTCGGTATTTTCATTGCAAATAGGCTTCATAATCACTGTGGCTAATAACTTATTAACTGAGTGGTTGAATCTTTTAGATGACATTTTTCAAGGGAAACCTGAATTGAATATTGTCATGCCAATAAACATATATCATACAGGTGATTTTAAAACCCCTCGCTTTATCGAATATCCTGATTTAGAATCATCTGTAGTAATAAAACGAAAATACAAGGTGACATTTAATTAGCTGACCATATTTTGGGCAATGATAGTACCCATTATTATGAACAACTTTCCCCAAGAAACATATGGTCGTAAACGAGATAAATTTAATCAGTCGGGTCAATGCCCTAAGGGACAAAAAATATTTTTCATTTGCGCCCATATGTTTCTTTGGGATAGTTGTTCATAATGATTAGTGCTATCAATCCCCAAAATATGGTCAGCTAATTAAATGTCACCTTGTATATATATCAATATGTAAATACAGCTGTTGTTTTATAAAGTTACGCTCGGCTCAAGGGCAATAGTTTACGTATCACTTGTAACAAATATTTTGTTTTATTCATCCCTCGCATAATTTTGATTCACATTATTGCCATGTTCAATTTGTCCTGAAGTAACCGCAACACGCCGCTGCCGGCCCAGTCCACGAAGCGTGCTAGCGTCGCGCACCGTGTGCCCTATATTTGGAGCGCGGTAGCAAGCGATAGAAGTAGGACTATAATTTAATGAGTTTTAGGTATAACTTATTTAGTAGGAAATAGCTATACCACCCATTATTTTTAAACAATGGCAACCTACGGATAAGCAGTCAGCGCGGGCGGCGATCGATGTCCTGCCGCCAGCGCTCCTGTCTCACCCTCGCAATCGTCTGACCGCGGGTGAAAACTACAGTCACGACTCTTTTCGGCAGCAGTAGGAAGACATTGACCGTTGATAACTTTATTTAATATGAAAGCAGATCAACGAACATGAGGTACATGTATTTTGTGCCTCAATCATTAAGCTCCTTTTTTATAGCCAGATATTTTAAAATCTCTCTGTATGTATAGGTAAATGCTTACCAACAACATGCAGGTACCCGAACTGCGTTTTCGCTGTGACAGTATTGATCTGGCACATGTAGCGTCCTCTGTCCTCCTCTCTCACGTCAGAGATGTGCAGGAACCAGGTGCGGTGCTTGTCGTGCGTCACGCTGACCCGCGGGTTGCGCGTGATCACGTGGTTGTGCACCGTCAAGATGGCGGACTGCTCGAAGTGCATCCAAGCCACCTGAAACAACAATATTAGCTTAAAATTACAAAGCCATATATTTCTATAGATGCTCGGACCGCAACTACCATCCAATGCCCCGAGCATCTCCGAGCATCTCTGAATACTCGGGGAACGAAAGTTTTTAAAACCGGTATATCTGCTCAATTTTAGTGCTTATTGTTATGTTTCGAGCGTTTATGGAAGCCCAATGAGCCAAACTCTATATTCAATTTAGTTCTCTATGGTCGTTCATAGAAAAAAAAAACCAAACGTCAATAGCAGGGGGATCCACATTCATGAACATGAAGAATTGCTCTTTTCGGTGATATAAAAATGGTTTGAATATCCGCTCCTTTACCCCACAACATGATACCATAGGTCATGACACTATGAAAGTAACTATAATAAACAAGCCTTACTGTAGCCACATCCGTGTTTTGTCTGATGTTCCAAACAGCGTCAGGCGCAGAACTTAATCTATCAGCTAATTTATTTATATGGTGTCCCTACTGCAATTTGCTATCAATGGTTGTACGGTTCACACTTGACCGTACTCACCGCGGCCTCACGCGCGTTCTATTTAATTTGTCTAACGTCAGCAATGTTATTTCCTTAGCGAGTTTAGGTATATCGATTTAATTAGGCATTTTAGTTAGAATACATTCAACTCTCCACGTAACTACAACTTACGGGAAATTAGTCTCCATTATCTCTCATGTACCTTTTGCGTTGGAATATACTTTGATTGGACTTCTTATCTTTTAATTCATCTCTCGTCAACTACAACAACGGGGAACCTAATCAAGTCACACACTTCGACAAACAGCCACTTGGTTCTGCTTCGTCCGTCTCCTGCAGTTATTAAGAAGGTGCACATAACGTAGGGAGTGTGAAGCATTACTGAGTGAAGAAAAGATTCGTCGACCTACATTCTCGATCTTCGTGAACCAGCGCCTGCGCTAAGTAACTAAACTACACCTCAGTGCAAAGAGCTACTACACCATTACATCCAAAATGTCTACTATTGGTTAACTCATCGACCGCCAACGGGTAGTTTTTGAGAAAATCAAGAAAATCTGAACCAACTATAAGAAAGACAGCGCTTCACGAAAAACGACTGAATACTTATGGAAGCGGATCGAAGCGCTGGAAACTCATTGGTCCAAGGTTGACCAAAATCATATCCTCATAGAACAAAAGGGCGAGAAGGATATTCAATACTTCAAAGACGACGTCTACAACAAAACGAGAGACATCTACAAAACGACATTGAACGACATGATACGTGTACGGGAAGAAAAAACTGCTACGTTCCTAACTCCAACCTTGGTGAACCCAAGTACGAGCGCTGCAGCCGCACCAGAAGTGATGAACCCGTACGAAGCTGAAGAAAGACCCAACTACAACGTTCCTTATCAGTTATTATAACAACAATAATGTCAATTTATGGCATTCAACCGAGCTGTTTCTAAAATCAATTTGGAAAGGATGAATGAAAAATGGGATTTGGAAGATAACCTCAACACTATAAAAAAAGATGAGAAGTCCAATCAAAGTATATTCCAACGGAAAAGGTACATGAGAGATTATGGACACTAATTTCCCGTAATTGATTGTATGTAGAGTTGATTGTATTCTATCTAAAATACCTAATTAAATCGATAACCTAAACTCGCTAAGGAAATAACATTGCTGACGTTAGACCAATTAAGTAGAACGCGCGTAAGGCCGCGGTGAGTACGGTCAAGTGTGAACCGTACCATGGTTATTCCAAAAAACTTCGTTATTTTCTTTCATTTTAATTTCAATTAAATTTACTGATTCTAACGAGTTTTTACTGCCTAACACAAAACGTCTCAGCTTACCTGACATTTTGGAAGTGAGAATTTTATAAATTTCGGATTTACTAGCGTATAATAATACATCATTAACATCATCAAAATCATCTTTGAGTCTTTCAATTTTGAAGACCAGTGAAGTATCATCTGCATAAAACACTATGTCAGTCAATTTCCTCACGATAACAGGCAGATCGTTAATAAAATTATGAAAGTTAAAATCATAAATCCTTAACTCGGTGATGTTATGTGTGTGAGACAAAATTATCCAATAAACCGAAACTCCCAAAGGCTGTGGGACGGAGCCCCTCTGTAATAAAACCAGGAATGAACTGGCGGACACAGCTAGTATTTCAGCAGAGCGCGCTTGTCTCCTAGCAACCAGGGAGAAGGAGTCGGCTGTGCGCAATCCTGTCAAGACATATCAGTACACTGCTTGACCGTACCACCCTTACTCTCGCCGTAATGATGTACGAAACCAGTCGCTGCCGCTGCGGTGATAGGGTGGTCCAACTAGGTCGCCACGGCGTCTCCTGCATACCAACGCAACCCCTGCCGGTGGTCCCGTCATGCCAGTCTTAATGACGTCATCCGTTGGGCCCTTGCCAGCTGTGACGTGTCAGCAATCCTCGAGCCCAGTGACCTGACATGCGACGAAGGCAAGATGTTAGATGGAATGACAATCACTCTCCGGTAGAGCGGGAGAGATACTCTGGGGCCGTGTCACCTACCAGTGACTTGAGCCACAGCCCGGCGTTGCGGTGGCAGCGGCAGAGGGTCTCAAACGGCGCAATTCGCAACGCTATGTTCTAGTATGCCGTTCGGCTTCCAGCCCCTCGGGCTGGCTCGTCGAAGTCCTCAAGGGACCGTAGAGCTGGTAACTACCTCGCTAAACGCTTAAACGTTGCCGTACAACGAGGCAACGGCGCAGAGTTTTGAGCACCCTCCCGCCCGGCAGCGATCTGGGCGAATTTATTGGGTTAGTGTAGGTTTTACTTTAGTTTAGTTTTAGGCGATTAAATATGAAATCATGTAATATATGTAAATTAAATTGCTATAGGCGGATGTATGTAAAAATGTATGTATGGATGAATGCATGTATGTATTTATGTTAATATGTATGTATGACAATTTCGTTGGCAGATTTTATTAAATAAAGTGTCGTTGGATTTGTCTCAGTTATGGGAGTGTCAAAGTCCATATAATTTTAGTAGTAGAAACTCAATTTATTGTATTTTAGATCGCAAAATGTAATTTACAAAATAATTGGTGCGGCTACGTTCATAGTCCATGTACGTAACCAGGTGCATTCATAAGTTTGTATTTTTACGAACATTTTTGAAGGTAGGTATTTTTTTCGGAAAAACAATATGTTTGATTTTAGATTGCAAAATATATTTTACAAGTCATTTGTGCGGCAAATTTATTATTGTGGCATTGAAAGAAAATGCAGTCGGATTATTTGTTTTTATAATGATTCCACATTACCCTCCTTCTTATGCAGTCTGGTAAAATGTAGGTAGGAATGTAAAACTATCCATAAACTATAAGTATAGGATTGTATGTAGCTTACGAAGACATTCATATTCCGTCCTCGGAACAGGACTGGGTCTGGAAACTTATGGAAGGAACCCCGCGTCTCGCCCCGGTGATCTGGGAGATAGACAGCACTTGGTGGGGCTCACCACGTAGGCCATGGAATCTCAGTTACCTTCTAAAGGGATAAAGAGCCTTAGTAATTAAGCAAAGAAATAAGGAGGTATGTAGGAAGAAATGTTACGGCGGTATAAGCATGAATGGTTAATATAATGCTCTACCTATAAGTATAAATAAATAAAATATAAAGCCCAAGCCCAATAATAAAAAGCCCAAGTGGAGAATGCGGTGACTCAATAATTTCCAATCGTTCGTTACACGATTTGACGACTGACGTAACGGAAATTAAAGAAAGTGGAGCTTCGACTTTGCGATTTCTTTCGTCCACAATAATGGACCTATAGCTGTAGCTACAGACCGTGACATGTTTTACAGGTACATATGTATAAAACGTGAACTATTCGTGAACATTACAAAAATATAAGCTTTTAAACAACAAATAGACCTTTGTGTAGTAGAGAGTACAGACAGGGATTTAGATCATTTCTTTTTATTCGCGCTTAGATTTTTTGCGAATAGGTAAAAAAGGTTTTAGTTCCATATTTCTACGATCTTGAATCCATTCGCTCTATTCTACACAGCTTCAGAAGAATTGCAGCAACTCTTTTACACATAGCTAGATAGTCTTAGAAATGATTCTTATTTTGTTTTCGTCACAAACACCAACGCAAATACACCATTTTTGTCTATGGGTGTGGTACCTCCGGTTGCATTTACAGCATCTGTGTACACCTAAATTGCATGCTTTCACCTCGGTGCGCGGGGTGGCGCGGGGCGTTGCGGGGCGCGGGGAGGCAGCGGGCCCTCGTCGGCCCTCTAATTTCCACGACATTAAGCGCTTAAAATGCATTCCGCAAAGATTGTTCCAGCAATCGCGCTACGTTTCGCACATAGGTTGCCTGACGAAAATTTTTATTTTCGGCTACTTGTTTGTGAAACACACAAGTGTTTGTTTGTTCTAATATGTTTCGAATTTATTGATCACGTCAGTAAAGATATAAAGTCATTGTGAAACTTGTAAATACCCGAAACTTTCGCGCGCGGTAAAACACAATCTTAGGAAAGTTCGCATCGGTAAGGAGACGTCGCCCTATACTCGTTAGTATTTAAGCGGTCCTTAGGATGCACTCTCAGTGACTATATATTGAGTACCATTTAACATCATTTATCAGAAATACACTCAATAGTTCCAACTCTTTAGTTATATAAAGTCCGGCAAAACTCGAGCAGTGCGTTTATAGTTATATGTCATCCTCAAGATTGTTCGAGAAGGAAGGTTCTAAAACGTCGCAACCAGTCTTTTAATTTACTTTAGAAAGACGCCATGCTCCGCAAAGGTATGAGTTTTGTAAGTTGTGGTGTCTAATGCTTTAATCCCCGACAATTTGCCAAAACATTGCAAACTGGATGCTGATAATTGATCAATATAACCTTCAAAACCACCTTGAATTTGTCCCTTATCCAGGGTTTCCCGTAAGCAATGGATTTCACCAGATAGGCTTAATTATTCTGAACAACTTTCACTAAAACTGCTTTGATCAGAGCAAATTTATTTTTGTCATCTGTATGTACATTTTGGGCCGGGCGGTCAGGTGATTTGTCGGAGAAGTTAAAATAAAGTTGCTCTGATCAAATCGGTTTCATAGTGAACGTTGCTCAAAATGATGAGGCCTATCAATATCTCCAGGGTTATCCATTTTTCACGGGACATCCTTATAGTCAGCAAGGGCTACTACTTCACAAGTTCGACGTGCAACCCCTAGCTCAAGCTTTACCCAGCTTTAAGTTTGATTCAGTGTTAGTTCTTTTTATCAAGATTGTGAAGGCATTAATATAGTAGCGAAGTTTGGTGGCTGTAAGTCGTGTCGGGTCACATCTTACCTATCTTAAGTGATGCGGTTCTCAGCCGCTGTCTAATTTATAATGGACTTGAGGAAACTTCGGCCATTTTATTATGCAATGGGATGGCAGTCCCCCTAATGACGACCCTCCCCGATGTAACCTGGGGCTTTCGGGATATTAAAGAAGACTTCATTCTAAGTCGTTTGCGTTAAACTTATCAAAGGAAAGGGGAAAGGATTGACTATTAGGTAAACGCCAGGTTCACGCAAAAAGCCTTTGTTGATAAATTAAGATACTCAAAATAAAGCCAATGCTCCATCTTCAACACAAACGGAGAATAATTACCTGTCAATACCAACTAACCAGCAAGCCTCGACTCATGCAGAGCACCATTACCATTTTGTCGCAAGCCAATGAAAGAAAAGTGAATGTTGGCACTCGTTGGAGCGCCAGCGATGACGGATAGCGACGGTGGCGTCAGGAACGGTGCAAATGTAAATCAGTTCAGCGTAATTGTGGCCGGCGCCTAATCTCATCGGGCCGGGAGCCGAGCGTGGCCGTCTGTCCCCTGATTGAGTTACCAACCGTCGTCGTCACCTGGACCAGCGGACATTCCCGTGGATGCTTGTAGTCTTGCCAGTTTCAATTTTATAAATATCAATTATGAATTCTAGTGAGGTGTGGAAATATAATGAGTGTACCCAAATACAGCGAGGCGTTGAGCTAATTTGTGAGAATCATGTAGTTGACGACCATTGTGGCCGTGTTATTGAACGAAAATACGTATTTTACTTGCTTGCTCTGTATTAACAGCGAAGGCGAAGAGTAAGTGAAATTATTCCCCAAAATGTGTGAGTTATTAATCTAGAATACTTGTCTAATTTACTCCCTCAATCGAGTAGAGGCATGTAAAGCACTGTATTACCCGAGTGAATGTAAGCAAACTTCTCTCTAACCGCATATTCGCAGAAGTTTACACTAAATGAATACATTTCCTTTAGCTTAGCCCGGATTCGCTTAATAGGTACAAAGAGATGATTCAATGCTGAATCCCGTAATTCCATTACATTGTTTGAATAATTACAACGAAATTAAACCGGGGAGTCAAAATTTTATGAGTGGTTAAGAGATAAGCCCAGACTTGTGGAGTGTTGAACTTTGAGAACTTCGCATCGTAGAATCGACGGGGAATGTTTTGTTATATCTTACAATCGTTCGCCGAGGGGTTGGATTACAGAATAACTTCAGAAATAACCTCTAAAATGTTACTGGATTTTCATTTGTGGTTTAATTTTGCGGCTTGTCTGATTGCAGGCAAAGTCTTGAATATTTCTGATTCCCATGATGGTGTACAAGTACATTTATATGGCAATGATTATGATTTGTGTTCGTTACAATGAAATTGTTTATTTCGGTACGTACAGAGGTCCATATATTATTATAAAAATAAATAAATTTAAATTAAGATATGTGTCATTATAATAGTAAAATTAGGTAAAATAGGTTATAACAATGTTAGTGGACTTTATTTCTTATTTCGTTCTCGGTTCATGGAGGCCCAGTGTTGCAGGATTTATTCTTATAGATGTTGTTAACTTAAATTACTAAAATTATTAAAACTAAAATTATCCCTAGGGTACTATTGTACCGATATAAATAATCAAGGAAAGCATTTAAGAAGGTATATTTAAGACAGTAAATCAACGATCATCTTGCTCATGCTTTACTCTGTCCGACATCCGTCAACTTAGAAATTGACTTGACTGAAAATCTAAGTGTATGCTCATTGGCTGAGTTAATTCAAATACCGACTTTTCCAGCAAAGGAAGCGAGTAGGCAGCGCAGGCAGCTGATGCAAATATGATATCCGTAATAGCGGGAGTGCAGCGGTGGAGGCGGCAGCAGGAGGTAGACTGGTAGTGGCTAACTGGATCGCTCGTCTACGGATCCTAATTGGGTTAGGCCCGTCACCTGCCTCCGGACTGCCTCTGGCTCTTCTGGTGGCATTTACTTGTCGATGTTAGCGAGAAAAGTAAATGGATAGAAATATTAAATAAAGATACAGTTGTCATGGGAACCAAAAACAACAACATCTGAATTCGTACACTATACACAAAATATGCCTGGCTATCTCTAATTAGTAAACCGCCTAGCACAGTCGCTACAGTATACAGACTTTAATAACCCTCTGAACAAGCTCGCATATAGTTTATATTGTAATTTAATTACAAGCTCAAATGTAAGACAAGGTATTGCAACTTTAATTTGAAGGTTATACTTAACATTTGAAGAGACCGTTATTTGGCGCCAAAGTTTCTGAGGGATGCCTATTAACTCGTTATCTTTTAACCACCTTTAATTTAGGCCCTTCTTTCTTTTTATCTTAATTGTTGAGGCATTAAGGAGGCGAAGTTTAACGGCGGTGTCTCGGGACGGGATCGCGTCCCGTAGGATATGCCTCGGAGGCGTCATTTGATTTATAATGGACTCGTTGCAAAGTTTGCCCATTTTGGTGCGCACCAGCAACCTCTATAACGACGACGACGTCCGCCCGCCCCCTGTACTGCGCCGCCCTACCCCGTCCGCCCCGCCGTCGCCGCAGGAGATCATCCGCGGACGTGTTTAATAATATCACGACAGATTTAATTATGAAACTGTTAAAGGGGCTTCATCTTACATAATTATTCGGAATCTTTGTTCGGAGTTATGCTCGGGAGTTGTTGAGTTCTTTGTTGCTTGGCCTGTGACGAGATTGTGGAGCAACTAGGCGGGTTCGGGATTAGTTTGACAAAAAAGACCATGTTCATATTACATTTTGAGATTACATACATACGAGTATTCTGCTTACTTAGTTAAGAGGGAGATAAACATAATTTAAGGAAAATAACAAAGACGGTATAATGTTTGATTTGCCAATGAATAGAGAGAATACGTAATTATGGCATTTTCAATTACAACATGGAATAATGTTTTCGTCAAAGATACAATTTTTCGAAATAACTTACGTTTTCTTTGGGTACATCTTAATTGATATAGCGAGAATTTTCAATTTCCTGTTCAATTTCCAAATGAACAAATCTATTTGGTTTGTTGATTTGAATATAATGTTATATTTCAGATATCTACTACTATCAGCTACCTATTTTTATATACAGGCACATTGCCGACGAAATTCTATTAATTGGATTGGATTAAATGAAACCTCTTTATTTTGTTTAATATTTTCGAGATCTTCGTTTGTTATTTAAATTTCAATTGCTTTTGACTGAATTAGTTAATTACATCGTTTCTTACGTATTTGATTTACGGCTTACGGTTTACGGTGTCTGTATCCCACTCCAAGATCAAATTGAGAGCAAAGAAATCCAACATATCAGCGAATTTTCTACATAATATAATAACCCTTTATTGCACAGAAAACAATTCATATATATATATATATACACAGTCAGGTCATAAGTTCTGTCACACAATAAAAACTTTTGAATTTAGAACGCTGGCCACAAAAAAGTTTATTGAATTCGAATTTCGAATTTTTCATGAAAATAAAAATGTGTACTTTTTAGAATTTTCCTCATTTTTAAATATGGAGTGGACACTTAAAGAAGACCGTGTCGCAGTTATTGCGTTGCATCGTTGCGGTTACGCGCCAATTCAGATTTTCGACTTACTGAAACATTTGAATGTAACCAAAAGATTCGTTTATCGTACCCTAAAACGATACAATGAAGACTCTAGTGTAGATGACAGGTCAAGAAGTGGTCGCCCTCGCTCTGTTAGGACTCCAGCAGTGATAAAAGCTGTGGAAGGCGCGAATTCAAAGAAATGCCATACGTAAGCAGAAACTGTTGGCCCTTCAGATGGGGTTAAGCAGGACCACGGTGAAAAGGGTGTTAAATGAAGACTTAGGGCTTAGGGCATATCGAAGAAAAACAGGACATCGTTTGGACGCTCGTTTAATGGACCTGAGACTGAAGAGATGCCGCGCTTTGTTGAAGCGGTACGCGGGAAAAAAGCATCGGGAAATTCTTTTTTCGGATGAAAAAATTTTCACCACGGAAGAGAGCTACAACAAACAAAATGGGTGTACGCACACAGCAGTGAAGAAGCGAGCAACCGTATTCCGCGTGTCCAACGAGGTCATTTTCCATCCTCGCTCATGGTTTGGTTGGGAGTCTCTTATTGGGGCTTAACTGAGGTACATTTTTGTGAGAAAGGCGTAAAAACGAATGCAGTTGTGTATCAAAATACAGTCCTCAAGAACCTTGTGGAACCTGTTTCTCATACCATGTTTAATAACAGGCACTGGGTATTCCAACAAGATTCTGCGCCAGCTCATAGAGCAAAAAGCACACAAGACTGGCTGGCGGCGCGTGAAATCGACTTCATCCGGCACGAAGACTGGCCCTCCTCC
This sequence comes from Argyresthia goedartella, assembly GCA_949825045.1. NCBI lineage: Eukaryota > Metazoa > Arthropoda > Insecta > Lepidoptera > Argyresthiidae > Argyresthia > Argyresthia goedartella. The sequence goes on from OX463810.1 coordinate 25,092,416, forward strand.
AGTCCAGATTTGAGTCCGTTAGATTACAAGATATGGCAACACTTGGAGGAAAAGGCCTGCTCAAAGCCTCATCCTGATTTGGAGTCACTCAAGGCATCCTTGATTAAGGCAGCCGCCGATATTGACATGGACCTCGTTCGTGCTGCGATAGACGACTAGCCGCGCAGAATAAAGGCCTGTATTCAAAATCGCGGGGGTCATTTTGAATAAACTTTATTACCATAAGAATCAATGTTTTATTAAGTTCATTTTGCTATATAAATGTTTACATAAATAATAAACATGTCTAAATTATTTCATATTGCACATTCATATGACCTGACTATGTATATATAACAAGAACAATATGCGAAGATGAGCTTATTTCTAAAAATAAATTTCTTAGAGCTAACCCGTGAAGAAAGGAAATATATAGAAAGATAGTCCTAGTGTACAATTAAGATTTAAAATAAATAAATAAAATCAATATACTATCAGATAAATCACAATACATCCTACGTACTTACTATAAAATAAATTAATAGAATACAATAAATATAAAGAATAGAGGAGATGCTGTTTTTTTTTTCTTAAAAGTGAACAAGGATGTGCAATCCCTAATAGCACAAGGAAGTGCATTCCACAAATGTATTGCCCTTAACCTAAACGAGCTGTTATAACCCTGTTTTCTTTGTAATAAAAGCTAAACAAGCAGATCACCTTGTAACGTGTATATTTCCATGATATTCTATTGCAGAGTCAGCCCTTTGGTTACCTGCCATTTACTTGAATAATATTTTTTTTAGTCAGTTAGAATTGTTCAATTGCGAGGAGCGGTCGCCTCCACTTTCAAGAAGTTATAAAAGTTGTGTCGTAGTGATCTTGTAAGATTTGTCAAAAGACAATAAAACTAGTTAGGCGAACATTGTAGTTTTTTTTAAAAAAGACAGACACCATAGGCCTCCTAACAAATTGGTGTCAGAAGTGGGATTCCAAAGAGGTCATACAGACATCTAAGGAATCCGAATCCCTGGCCAGTGTTTGTCCTGATCGACGATAAGACTCGTGCCTAGTACGAGCCCGCATCAGCTACAACCTAACTGTCTTGATCCGACGGTCAGTCTCCGCCCTCTGAGCGTGAGCCCGCGATCCAGAACACTACCACTGCGGGTACTCCATTCAACGTGCCCGACGAACAGCTCTAGCTCATCATCACCATCGCCCAACATCCTGGGTGCATTATCCTGCAGCCCGTTTCCAGCCAAAAATCTAACACGCCGCCTGTCGCCGCGTGGTCACCAAGCGCTGTCACTAGACACGCGTCACGCGCTGCCTGCCCACGTCACGCAACCTGCCGCGTGATACCATCGCCAAGCCCGAGAATGCAGCTTAAGACCAATATCGTCGTGTGTCTGTGAGTTACAAAACCCGTTTACTTTTGTGTTCTACCGTTTTCATGTGAAAGTGTTTTTTTAAGTCCTACTTTTAATTTTACCTGCTACATCTTATGTTTTACGGTGATTTATTTTTACATTTATTTTATTGGTATTGTCAAACATTTTGTCTAAGACTACCTAAACATAGCACAATAATTAATGTCTGACGTCAAATCCGAATCTGAAGATTCCAAATTAAAATCGGAACTTCCAGAAGGTCACGAATCAATCAGTTCAGAATCAGACGCTTCTCATACTTCCTCTGACTCTCATTTTGGATCTAGTGTCGACTTATCTGCTATTCTTCCAACCAACATGCCACCAAAAGTCGATAAAAATGCTGAAATCTCCCTGTCAGTATTGACTAAATTTATAAAACCATACAATGGTGATAAAGAATCCCTTCCAGCATTCCTAACTAACTGCGATAATGCTATTTCGTTGGCAAATGCGGACCAGATCAATGTCTTGTGTAAATATGTAATATCCCAACTGGAAGGCAAGGCGCAGGTTGCCTGCAGCCTCAAAAACTTCGATTCATGGGACGGAATAAAAAATTTCCTTCGAGCAACATTTGGAGAAAAGAAACATGCCACACATTTACTTGTTGATCTTCAAAATTGTAAACAGTTGCCATCTGAAGATGTGACTCAATATTCGATAAGATTAGAATCGATCTTGACACGCATGCAATCTGATATTTATTATAATTGCAAACAGCCAAACGAACTCGTAGGGCGAATAGCTGCCATGGAGGACCTTGCCCTCAACACATTTTTGTTGGGCCTAAACTCCTCAATCTCCAACATAGTGCGTTGCCGTAACCCACCTAAATTAAATGACGCTATACAATGCGCAGTTGAAGAGGAAAAATTATATAACCTCACCAAATCGTCGTCTTCGTCGTTCTACCGAGCAAAACAATGCTCGTTGTGTCACAAGAAAGGGCACACTTCTTCTGAGTGCTTTAGGAACAAGCCTCAAAATCAAACTCAAACCCAACGATCATACGCCGTCAATTCAAGACCTGCTTTTGATTCTCTCCAAGGTCCTAAACAGTGTAGATACTGCAAAAAACAGGGTCACACCATTGACGAGTGTTATAAATTAAAATATAAGAATTCCCAAACTTCCCAAGGTCAAGATCCCTCACAAGGTACTTCGGCACAGGCCCATGTGCATAATGTCTATGATGAACCTTCTGATGATGCTTTAAACCAAGAATGATTTCGGTTGTGTGCCTGCCGAAATCGCTTAATCAAAACGGCACAAATAACAAACCCTTTGAGGTCATCTCTCAATTATCATACGCCGATGTATTAAAGAAATCCCGGACTACAGTTCCGAGGTCATCTCAGGTTACCCTGAGTTCTACTCTGCCTAAACACCAGAGTTCTACGATTAAATCCCGGAATATAGTTCCGAGGTCATCTCAGGTTACCCTGAGTCCTACTCTGCCCAAACACCAGAGTTCTACGATTAAATCCCGGAATATAGTTCCGAGGTCATCTCAGGTCACCCTGAGTCCTACTCTGCCTAAAGACCAGAGTTATACAATTAAATCCCGGGACATAGTTCCGAGGTCATCTCAGGTTGCCCTGAGTTCTACTCTGACTAAACCACAGAGTTCTATAAATAAATCCCGGAACACGATTCCGATGTCACCTCAGCACTCGCTGAGTCCTACTCTGTCAATACAAAAAGGTTTTCAAAACAATTCTCAAAATCAAGATTCGGGAAATATTAAAAACTTTGAACTAACTGAATCCGACCCTGTCCCTGATTTTATACCAATTCTCGAGACCACTATAACTAATAAAAAAATATCATTACCACACATTTATTTGCAAACTAAATACGCTGTGAATCCACTATGCTTGCTGATCGACACTGGCGCAAGCATCAGTATAATTAAAAACTCAAGTTTGAAAGAAACTCCTGCACTCTCACGTGAAATTGTAAAAATTAAAGGCATAAGTAAATCAGAATCCTTAATTACAACATTGGGCACCTTCCAGCTGTATATTGACTTACCCTCAGAAACAATCAATTTTAAATTCCATGTCACAAATGACGATGTGTGCCTCGAAGATTATGACGGAATAATCGGAAGTGATTTTTTCGGACATTTCAAAGTTAACATTAACTACGAATTGAAAAGCATACACATTCGCAATGTACAGTTGCCTATTGTTTATAATCAACCTACCTACATCATACCGGCTCGCAGTGAAGCCGTTATCGAGTGCGGAATATCAAATTACTCACACGAGCTCTACCAAGATAACGAGGCCCTCGTTTTAGATCATCTTTATTGCGAAGGTGTTTATGTCGCTAATTGCATAGTTTTAATCAAACCAAATGGCAAAGTGAATATCTCAGTTTTAAATACTACAAACTCTAGCGTCAACGTCAAAGACTATGCGGTGGAATTAACACCCATTGAGAAATCAGAAACGACATCTGATTCTTGTCGTAAAATAAACTCTATTTCTGTTTCTAATTCTGATCGAATAAATCAAGTCTTAAATCAATTACGCTGTTATCATCTGAACGATGAAGAAAAAGCAACTCTTTTTGAGTGTTGTCGCAAATACACTGATATCTTCCACCTTGATGGTGAATCCCTGACCTATACTAACGCCATCGAGCACACTATTAACTCCGGTGACTCTCCCCCTATTCATGTAAAATCATATCGATTTCCTGATTGTCATAAGGAAGAAGTCGATTCTCAAGTACGAAAAATGCTTGATCAAAATATTATCCGCCCCTCTATCTCACCATGGAGTGCTCCCGTATGGGTAGTCCCTAAAAAAATGGACGCTTCCGGCAAGAAGAAATGGAGGATTGTTATCGATTACCGCCGTTTGAACGACGTCACAGTTTCTGAAAGTTATCCTCTACCACTTATCACCGACATACTCGACCAACTGGGTCATTCTAAATATTTCAGCACTCTTGACCTGGCAAGCGGATTTCATCAAATAAAGATGAGTGCTTCAGATGCCCTCAAAACAGGATTTACCGTTAGTACTAACTCGAGCGTCACTGGCCACTACGAATTTGCCAGGATGCCCTTCGGGTTAAAAAATGCTCCTTCTACGTTTCAGCGTCTCATGAATACAGCTCTTTCAGGCCTTCAAGGCCTTCACTGTTACGTTTATCTCGACGATTGCATAATCTACTCACATGACCTGGATTCCCATATGACCAAGTTACAACTTGTCTTCGACAGGATGCGACAATTCAATTTAAAATTACAACCTGATAAATGTGAATTTCTCAGACGGGAAGTCGCTTACTTAGGACACATAATTACAGACAAAGGAGTCAGTCCCAATCCCGAAAAAATTAAAGCTGTTACTGAGTTCCCAGTACCAACCAATGTAAAGCAAATCAAATCCTTCCTTGGTCTTGTCGGTTATTATCGACGCTTCATTGAAAATTTCTCGAAAATCACAAAACCCTTAACATCACTACTCAAAAAGGATATCCCTTTCGATTGGACTTCAGAACAAGAAAACGCTTTTCAACTCCTCAAGGTAAAGCTCACCACTGCACCTCTACTCCAATATCCTGATTTTTCTGCCCCGTTTGTGATCACAACGGATGCTTCTAATTATGCGGTAGGTGCAGTCCTTTCACAAGGTGATATAGGTAAAGACAAACCTATAGCCTATGCATCCAGAACCTTAAACAAGCCTGAAGGAAATTATTCGACCACTGAAAAGGAATTACTAGCCATAATTTATGCTGTCAAAACATTCCGCCCTTACCTTTTTGGTCGCAAATTTAAAATCGTGACGGATCACCGGCCATTAGTCTGGCTATTCAACGTTAAGGATCCTGGCAGCCGACTTATTCGCTGGCGCCTTAAACTAGAGGAATACGACTATGAAATTGTATATAAACAAGGTCGCCTTAACTCCAACGCCGATGCGTTATCGCGTTGTCCTGTGAATATCATTGATTCCCAAAATCTACTTAACTCTCCATATGAAAAATATTTTAAGGAACAATTTACAAATAGAATCCCTACTCCAAATACCATAATGGAAGAACATACCGAAGCTCTCCATCTATCTAAGCTTAAATCAATCGCGTGTCCCGTCTCACTGGACTTTGACTATTCTATGCCACATTGTGAAGAGCTAATGTCTCAACTAAATTCCGCTGACTTACTTGATTCCGAACGCGAACCATTTACGATTAAAAGCGTAAATATGAATAATAAAATGTACTACTTTCTATTCACAAAAATCCACCACTACGAGGAAACTAAATTTAAGGATGTATATAATTTACTCATGAAACTCCGAGACCAGATTCTGGAAGATAGTCCGGAGACCACAGACCTTGCATTACCAGATTTTTCCGATCCATTCTCTAAGATAGCTTACACAAAGATTTATAACATGATCTCTCACATTTTCCACAACACGAACATTAAGATACATGTTTATAAAAATCAAATGATTTACCCAACTCCTGCCGAAGTTCCTAAAATTCTCAAAGAAAACCACGATTCTACTATCGCTGGTCACCCAGGTTCAAAACGAATGTATAACAGAATCAAGGCCTCCTACTACTGGAAAGGCATGCGGTCTGATATCGAAAACTATGTCAAAAATTGTAAATTGTGCCAAATTAACAAACCCTTAAGGATATCAAATAAAGCCCCTATGGAAATAACTTCTACCTCCACTAAACCATTTGAACGATTAGCTCTCGACGTCGTAGGTCCCTTACCGGACGCTGGCTTCCAAAACTTCAAGTTCATCTTGACACTACAAGATGACCTCACAAAATTCTCAAGCGCCTACCCTATGGTCGGTGCAACAAGTGAAGAGATAGCACGTAACCTAGTGCATTTCATATCCCTTTTCGGATTTCCAAAACACATCCTAACAGACTTGGGTACCTGTTTCACATCAGATCTTTTCAAACAACTGACAGAAATTTTAAAAATTAAGCCCCTTTTTACCACTCCATATCATCCACAAACAAACGGAGCTCTTGAACGCTCTCATGCAACTCTAAAAGAGTATCTTAAATCATTTGTCAATGAAAATCAGAATGACTGGCATTGCTACTTATTTACAGCTATATTAGCCTACAATACCACTCCACACTGTACTACTGGATTCACACCACACGAACTTCTATATGGTTATAAACCATCTATTCCCAACTCATTATACGATACGTCTAACAATACTACCTATAGTGAATATATCCGTGCCCTGCAATATAGGATGCGTTTCAGCCGTGAAAAGGCTATTCAGAACATAATAGCAAGTAAAGAAAGGTCAAAACAATACTACGATGCTCATTCTCGCGATTCACATTATAAAACCGGTGACATGGTTTACCTAAAGCAGCATCATAGGTTACGCAAGGCTCTATCCCCTATTTGGAAAGGTCCATATAGGGTTGTCAAAGTACATAACAAACATAATGTCTCTTTACAAGTGGGCCGTAAACATGTCAAACACCATACTAATGAAATTAAACCTGCTAACTAGTCTAAACATAACCTTTTTCATTATCCTTGTTTCCAGAGCCTTGCTCTACGGATGCAGCGCTGAATCGAAAATCACGCCAATAGTTCATAGCCCAGGAATTTACTTTGAACCCGTAACTTCGATTAATTTCTATAACGACTACTGGAAAGTAGTAACACACATTGAGCTTATATCATTACATCCTTATCTTGATAATATCGAAACACTTTTACAAAAATCTGAGAAACTTTGCAATAAAATACAACTATCAGATTTGATCCAATGTAAAGAAGCTTTCAGCCCTATCGATGTTTTAGTGCAATCAAATTTAATTAAACTGCAATCACTATCTCACATAACTTTGAGTAAATCCCAAAGTAAAGTCAAGCGATCTCTAGAATTTGGTGGGGAAATCCTGAAATTCTTTTTCGGAACCCTGGATGCCGATGATGCCAGAAAATACGATTCCGCTATCGAATCGTGTAAGAAAAGTGAAAATGAACTATTTCACTTGATGAAGGATAACATTCATGTTGTTAAATCTACCATAAATAATTTTAATTCTACTATTTACAAACTTAGTCAAAATGAAATCAAAATAAACTCCCAAATTGACAACATGAATGGGATCCTGTCTCAAATTACCAAGATAGACAACGAACTGTTCTATATCTCTAGGATAAATAGTTTACTAAACATCATAGAAAGTTCTGTACTTTCTGTATCGAATTTATTAGATACTACGTTAAATGCTATTTTATTTTCTAAGGTCAATGTATTACATCCTAGTGTGATAAGCCCTTTAAATCTGTTCAATGAGTTATCAATGCATAGTAACCAACTAGACAAACGTCTGGACTTTCCATTGCCACTTAACGTAAACAATATCCACTCTATAATTGACGCGTCCAAACTTAGTTCCTATTACTACAACAATAAAATAGTGTTTGTCCTGCAGGTCCCACTGATAACGTCAGAAACATTCATGGTTTATAAAAACATACCTTTACCTACTCCACATGATGAATCACGGGTTACCCGTACTTTTGCGCTCATTCAACCTTCTGATAACTACATTGGACTTAGTGATAACAGAATTCATTATGCTATGTTTAATAATCTAGACAAATGTAAGTTTATTAGTGGTAATTATTCTATATGTGAACTAGTTTCAATATTTTCTAGCTTAGGTAACCCTAACTGTGAATCTAAGCTCCTTACGGAAGTGACATTATCACTACCTTCCCAATGTTTTTCAAAACTACTCATAGGCCAGATAGATATTTGGCAAAAGCTTAGTAATAATAGATGGATTTATGTACAGTCCGATCCTAGCAAACTTACTATAAAATGTCACGACGATATTGTCGACTATTCTATCATAGGAACTGGTATAGTTAAACTAACTGAAGAATGTATTGGATTTTCAAGGACTATCCAACTCATGCCAAGTAATTCTTATACTAATATAATTAAGTCTCCTCTAGATATAACTTTCGATATTACACAAGATGACTGTTGTAAGAAAGAAGTGTTTAACAAAACCTTACCTCATTTAACCCCTATCAATTTGAGCAAAATTAACTTAGAGTCCTTGAAATACGCATCTCACCACCTAGATAATTTGGAAAATGAAATAAATAAATTACAGTCAGAGTCACACTTTATAAGATATGCTCAATACTATTCAACGTTTACTTATGTTTTGATTATTTTGATGTTTTTATTTATAGGATACAAACTGTATAAATGTTATAGGTACCGGAACATTAAACCGGATTCTGGATGTTGTATACAGATTTTTAATCAATGCCACAACAAAAAGATGGTGAAACATAACTCTAATATTACCAACTCCATAGAAATGACTGATGTCTCCTCATCCGAAGATGAGAAGAGGTCAATCAAATCTTTACCAGCCCCTCATACAAGTTTTAAATTAGAATATAAACATCCATCCAGAAGGAACCTTAACTTTTAGTTTGATAAGATGCTAAACTAAGTATAATAACATTTTCTCAATTTTCCCATGTATTGTAAAATGACTTCTTGAAATCAAATCGGTTATCTGCTTATTTATCTTTCTTCATTATTATCATTATCATGTATTTACTTCGCTTCATTCTTAGGGATGAAGCTTCGTCAAAATGGGGGAGCTGTTATAACCCTGTTTTCTTTGTAATAAAAGCTAAACAAGCAGATCACCTTGTAACGTGTATATTTCCATGATATTCTATTGCAGAGTCAGCCCTTTGGTTACCTGCCATTTACTTGAATAATATTTTTTTTAGTCAGTTAGAATTGTTCAATTGCGAGGAGCGGTCGCCTCCACTTTCAAGAAGTTATAAAAGTTGTGTCGTAGTGATCTTGTAAGATTTGTCAAAAGACAATAAAACTAGTTAGGCGAACATTGTAGTTTTTTTTTAAAAAGACAGACACCATAGGCCTCCTAACAGAGCGCTCGTAAGCAACAGTGTTGTGCTAAATAATTGCCAAAAGTGACACCGTGTGGGATCTCCCAATTTTATCCCCAGAGAAAAGAAACTCAAAACGTTCACGAAGATATGCGGGGTAGCGCGGATTTCTCAAAGTGTTGAAGACGAAGAAGAGAACGTGCATATCACGACGAAGTGGGATCAGGAGCCAGCCTAATTGCCTACAATATTATTGACACGTGGTCGTACTTGCGAAGACAGAAGACAACCCGAATCCCGAGATTTTGGAGTCGCTCGAGTTTGTTCAGTAGATCTTCATTCACACTGGCCCAACAAACATTGGCGTAGTATATTAAAGGCAGAAAAAGGGTCTGAGATAGCATGATTTTGGTATGCCTGAGCAGGAAGAACTGCAAACACATATATCATACATAAATTAAAACAAATGTTATACAATAAATGCTATAATACAGTTAATGAGTACTTAAATGACAAATTTAAATAGACAATAAATTCATTTCTAGGATATTTTTTCATGACTGTTATTTACTTTCCACTGACTTTTAGTAAATATTATACTTAATTAGAAATTAACAAACTTTGTTTCTCTCTCGTCTATTGCAATGCCTTTTTTACAAGGTCCATAAATAACACATGTAACATAAATTTTATGGAATGCAATAAATATATTGAGTATTATCTTCAATTCGTTCTGAGTCGAAAGATATGCCGACATTGTTTCATACATGAAAACAGCAGGGCAGACGGCAATGGGGCATTGGCTCGACGGATGTATGAACAGCGCTACCCAAACCACCGGCTACCGAATGTCAGAAATTTTTACAACACCTTTCGTCGGCTTGCTGAACTTGGGCTACCCCCCGCGGTTCCTGGAGTCAACCGAGGCAGATACAATTCTACCGACGAGGAAGACATCTTGGCGGCATTTTAAGCGAATCCAACCACCAGCATTAGAGCAGTAGCTCAGGCTCTTAACATTTCCAAATTGAAGGTATGTAAAACAATGCACCATAACAAAAAGTATCATTTTCATGGGACGGGTGTACAAGGTCTGGAAAAGCAAGATCCCCATAGAAGGATTCATTTCTGTCGCTTTCTCCTCAATGAATTTTAATCAATATTGTGGACTGATGAAAGCAAATTTACCAGAGAAGGTATTACACACTTCCATAATAAGCATGAATAAGCTGACAAGCACCACAATCCACATTGTGAAAAGGCGGTGTCATTTCCAGAGGAATTTCTCTGACAATGTGTGGGCTGGAGTTAAGTGTGGCCCAATCAACGTTCTGTGATTGGGCCACACTTCTTACCAGATTTAAAAAATAAGTTAAATTAATTTAAAACGTTCATATCAGTCTGTCTAAAAAACTATTCTTCTCCCTCTATCTGGTTTGTGGATATTAATTTCAACAATGTGTAAGGTAACTGCGTAACTGATACCTCAAATCATAGAACAATAACCAAGCATGTTTTTAAAATGGTTTTCACATATAAAAGTTTTCACCGCTTTTTTATTGGGTCCGAAAAACTTGTTTTTTTGATGATTAAAATTTGTCGTGCTCTTCAAAGGTCTGTAAAAATAAGTCTGAAGTAGCAGATGCACAAATAAAGATTTATTAGAATGCTTATTAAGTTTTTTACTAAAGTTTATTTTTAAATATTGTTTAATTTCACAGTTTTTATCGATTTACGGTGAAAATCAGGGAATTTTCGCCAAAAACAAAATATCATCAATAACAAATAAACGGTAAGACTTCGCCATAGGCATATTTAACTCAAATGGTTCTTGATGGTATGTACTGGCTTCGCTTTAAGTCTTTGCATCAATCTACCAAACACCCTGTTTAAGTGGCTAAATTATATAACTGGTAACATTGTTTTACAATGCACAATGACCAATTTGCCCTAGTCAGTTATTATTCCCGAGCATATCCAAACAATGTAATAAAGTTGAACGTTTGTCTTGAAAACTTTTCCTTTGCTAAAGATGAAGGCAGGAAAGAAATTCATACGACTTATTTACGTATCCGACGGAGAATGCCGAAAGCAACACGCCCCGCCCGCACGGGTTTCCCATCGGTATGAAATGTCTACGAAAGTTTTAGAATAATTATAAATAGAATCGCCTCCTGAATAAAATCCCCTACACAAAAGTCTGCTTTGCTTTTTTGCAGGAGTCGAGGTGTACAAAGAAATACCACTATCGGGGGGCACAGCAGTGCCCCCGCCAAGTCGAGCGCGAAGCAAACACTGCCGTACCATCCTTTACTGGAACCATTTCGCCGCATTTTCAGGCCCCTATTTGAGAACCTCTGGATAAGACCAGAATACAGAAATTTTCGTCATCCAGTAAGCTAAAATCAGATACCTAACCTCTGCGAATCCGGGCCGCCCCGGCGCGAAACAGCTAGGATCCGCGGCATATTTTGAGCCCACCCGCGCGCGGCACTTGACTGACGTATCAAGTGATTCTGTTGGAATGGTAACTCTTAGGACTATACAAATTGTAGATCTGAGTAGCTAATGAAACCCTCTCTTAGTTTATGCGAAAAAAATGTCACTGTGACTGTTCGATTCCAAAACGATATTCGATCGATGGTTTCGGAACGGCCATTTTGAATTTGACGTTGCTGCCAACCTAGCAGTTTTTTGACAACTGACAGACGAAAGCCCTCGCAATGTAACGCGTATTGATTGGGGTATTGAATTTAAATCGCAAGCCATCTGGAATGTATTCGGGTTCCCCTCAGGATTGTCTATATAGCTGAGTGTGTTGTGGTTCCCCGAACCAGATAAGGTTCGCATTTACGTGGCCGATTGGTTTTTCCCACGTAACATAACCTGTGTTGGAACACTGTGCTGTGTTGGCCTGCCAGTCATACCTGGTTGACTGAAGAACCTGTCTACCAAGAAGAGCCTAGGGTGCACCCGGGCCTTGCAGAGAGACAGGAGTTTGACGGGAACGAAGCACAGACCAGGTTAGATCGAATCCATAAGTAATAGCTCGGTGAATCGCCGACGTTCACACTTCTTGGCATCTGATCGCTACGCTACCTCGTAGCTGATGGGCCCCTACGAGGTCATTAGGTGCCGAGAAGCCTGAACAATTTTGGTAGCAAGAGCGTGGTTTCCTGAGATTTGCAGCCGTCAAGGGCTCCAGGAACCCACGATTTGGGACTATCAATCTGTAGGTATAGGCGGTTATTAGCTAACTTGGTGTTGTTCCTGTATCCACATAGATTGGTAGTATTGTAAGCTATAAGTCTATTGCTGGTAGTAGACAGACAGATATTACAGTTTTCCCTAAATGACCAGTTGTACTGAGATGTGACTCAGAATAGTAGGTACTCAACTTAGGTACATTGTAGGTGAATTGAAATTTGCATTGAAGTACCAGTTAGTCAATCTATTAGTGGTCTAGTAATGCTAATGAATGTTTGGTTAACATAAGTAGTTACATCTATTGATAGCAGGCTATTACATTGTTTTCAGTTTATAGCAATTTATAACTTGAACTAATATTGGCTATCTGTGTGTGTTATAATGATAAAGGGAAACTAAATTGTATTACAGAATTTATATAGATATAAAACTCGGTTCCTATTGTTTAAGGAAAACAGCATTGTTTAAGTTGTGGTTTAGGGTTCCCTCGTTTGGGTTATAGACTGGAGGGTCCAATAAAATTGAGTTACTGCAAATTGTGAGTAAGTATCGTTCCGATCATGTCGCTATCTGAAATCCAGAAGGGTGTTTCTAAGGAACTCAGATGGTTTTCCTCCGCACACGGTCTGATAGACCGTTTAGATAGGCATGATGTGGTATTGGAGCGGTCTATGGACGTTAAGGAACGTTACAACAGGGTGCTCGAATTGTCCGCGCAGGCGGAATCAGTTGATGGTTGCGCACCTGACAGGCTGTCACGGTTGCTAGGGGATGTCGACCAATGTATGGAGATGGCAGCTGCTATCACGCAGAAGGCTGCGGACATACGTAGACAGCGCGAGTCCAGCCATGGTGGTGACATTGAAGCACCTCTGCCGCTTCAGGGTTCGGGGTCCAGGTTACCTGCCATAACTATGCCTACCTTTGACGGAGTGTCCGGTGAATGGATGAGCTTCATCAATCTGTTCGACAGTTTGGTGCACATGCGATCGGACATTACCAAGTCTGTCAAGATGGCTCAGCTGGTGGCAGCATTGAGGGGTGAGCCTAGGGAGCTGGTCGCTCATTTGACAGTTACGGAGGGTAACTATGAAACGGCCAGACAATTGTTGGTCAGACGTTACCATAACAAACGGAGGTTGGCCGATGCCCAACTGAACCGTTTGTTTAGTATCCCAGTTGTGAACAAGGTCGTGGCCATACAGACGGAGGTTTTGAACCCGTTGTTGTCCGTCACCAAGGCTCTAGAGAATCTTGGACTTCCGGTTGGTGAATGGTCGTACCTACTGCTGTACATTGTACTTTCCCGCCTACCCGCTGACGTGCAGACTCGTTTCGAACAGTCTCACGGGAGGTCGGCCGAGGACCTGCCCGCCTTCTCCGACTTGGTCGGATTCTTGGAAGAGGAGGCTCGACGGGCAGAGAATTTGGGGTTGACGGTCACCCATCCTTCGGAGCCACAGAGAGCTGCCGGGAGCGCTGTGAGTAGGGGCCCTCCGACGAGGAAGGACCGCACCAACCGGCAGTCGTATGGGACTGTGAGTGCATTGACCCCACATAGTGAGACCTGCCCATGTTGTAGGCAGATTGGCCATGCTGTGGCCAATTGCAATAAGTTCGGGGAACTTAGGGTTGAGGGACGGCGCCGGATGGCCAAGCAGCGGAGCTGGTGTTTCCTGTGCCTCGGGCCACACATGGCTAGGGACTGCACGCGTACCAAAATGTGCGGATATTGTGGTGGGGCCCACAACAATCTGTTGTGCATGAACCGGTCCGGCCAACAGCCTCCACAGGGCCGTATCCAGGGTGACACGGCATGGGGCCCTGAGAATTCGTTTGCGACTCGGAGCGCAACTCAGGGGCCAACGTCCCCACGTCCACAGGGCCGTATCCAGGGTGACACGGCATGGGGCCCTGAGAATTCGTTTGCGACTCGGAGCGCAACTCAGGGGCCAATGTCCCCACGTGCACAGGGCGGTACTAGGGTGCAGGGCCGCACTCAGGGTCATCACATGGGGGGCCCTGAGTTTTCGGTTGCGACTCAGCATCCGACTCAGCGGGCAATGGGGCCACAGGCACGCAGCCACCCAGGGGTGCAGGGCCGCACTCAGGGTCATCACATGGGGGGCCCTGAGTTTTCGGTTGCGACTCAGCATCCGACTCAGCGGGACATTGGGTATGTTGAGCAGGCCGTAACGGGCGGGTGGCATGGGACACCTTCGAGCTATGCGGATGCGGTTCGGACGTCGCCTCAGTTGTCGCCCCGCTCGTCGCCTCGTCCTCGTCGGTCGCATGTGATGTCCCCCCCGCTCATGGAGCGGCCACGGTTGAATTCACGCCCACCCCCCTTCGGGGGGCGTCGTAGGGTGGCAATGGAACCGGCGCGTGGGCCATTTGTACAATGGGATCCTCTGGCGTATAGCTGCCTACCTGATCGGTTACAGGCACAGTGGGGCCCCGGGGGTCCTCGCTAGGAATTTGCGGCCCAACCATAGGTTGCCCCCCAACCGGAGACGGTGGTGTTACCGATCGCCTCTGTGCTTGTTTGGGATTTGGCGGGCAACCCAACATACGTTCGCGCCCTATTAGATTCTGGAGCTCAGGGCTGCATTGTATCGAACGATTTAGCAAAATGGTTGGGCCTCAAGGTAGATAGGTATAATAAATCAATACGGGGCGTGGGGAATGTTACGGTTACGAATGTAGTTGGTCAATCGGTGATCACGTTCTCTCCACGTTATGACATTTTGACAAAAACATCCGTGCAAGCTTTAGTAATGACGCATGTCATGGGCAAACACCCCTTGGTGAAGTTGAATCCGGCCGTTCGATTCCTGACGTCAGGACTCAAGTTGGCGGATCCCGATTTTGACACTCCAGCCCCGGTCGACCTGCTACTGGGAGCAGACGTTCTGGGTAGGTTTCTGTTGTCGGATCGGCGAGTTCTTCAGCCGGACGGGTTGATTGCTGTGGATACTAAGTTTGGTCACGTGATCATGGGTCCGGCATTGCCAATGGTTAGGCCTGCCGAGTCAGATGGCATACTTATTGGCTCAGCGTTGTCAGACGCTATCCAACGTTTCTGCGAGATAGAGGAACCTCCCACCGCTCGTCGAGTCGACGCAGACGAAGAAGAGTGCGAGTTGTTTTACCAGAATAGTACTGGTCGCCTTCGTTCTGGTCGTTTTGTAACTCGACTGCCTTTCAGGGCCGATCGACCGCCACTAGGAGAATCTAGGAAGATGGCTGAGACGAGATTGATGTCGATTGAGCGTAGGATGTCAAGGGACGCCGTATTTAAACAAAAATACGTCGATTTCATGAGGGAGTATGAGTCGTTAGGACACATGTCGGTATCGGGTGTGGACTGGAGATCTGAGGATCATTGTTTCCTTCCACACCATGCCGTCCTGCGAACCCCTACCGGCAAGATTCGAGTTGTTTTTGATGGGTCAGCACCTACCTCGAACGGGATGTCCCTGAATCAGTGTCTACATTCGGGACCCAAGTTGAGTCGTGATATTTCGGATATTCTCACGAGCTTTTGGAGGCACCAGGTTGTATTTGTCGCAGACATTCGGATGATGTTTAGGCAAACGGTAATTCATCCGGCTGACAGAAGGTATCAGTTGATACTTTGGCGTGAGTCCACGGCCGAGCCAGTCAAGGTCTATGAGTTGAACACGAACACGTATGGGTTACGGTCTAGCCCGTATTTGGCGATGCGTACCCTGCGGGAGTTGGCGTCGCGTGACCGTGTGAGCTATCCTAGAGCCGCCGCTATCCTGGAGCAAGATTTGTACGTCGATGACGTCTGCACAGGGGCAGCCAGTGTAGAGGAAGCTCTGGACCGACGTGACGAGCTCATTCAATTGCTGGAACGAGGCGGCTATGAACTACGCAAGTGGATGTCCAACTCCCCTGAGTTGATGGTTGGTCTCCCAGATGAGTTTCAACAAGACCCGCACGTTTTTGAGAATCCTGACAACCCTAACATGTTGTCAGTGCTTGGAATTCAGTACCGGCCCGTCCATGATGAGTTTACCTATCGGGTGGTTTTAGAAACACCGAAGGCCTGGACGAAGCGATCAGTACTGTCAACGATTGCGAGAACGTTCGACCCGAATGGATGGATTTCTCCAGTCACCTTTGCTCTCAAATGTTTTATGCAAAGGCTATGGGCGGCTCAGTTGACCTGGGACACCCACCTCTCAGGTGATTTGTTGACTGATTGGACGCAAATGTTCACCTCGCTATCGGACATAAATAATGTATCGCTGCCGAGGAAATTGGTCCCTGCTGGGGATTACAGGGCAACCCTTCACGGGTTTTGTGATGCCTCTGAACGAGGGTTTGCGGCAGCGGTTTATTTGCGAACCGTCACCTCCACCGGGGAGGTCGACGTGCGTTTGGTTTTGGCAAAAAGCAAGGTAGCGCCTATTCGGACAAGGATGACGATTCCAAAACTGGAACTGTCCGGGGCTGCTCTTTTGACCAAACTTTTGAATCACACTCTAACAGTGTTGCGTGGGTCAGTGGTTTTGGAGGATACGGTGTACGCGTGGACGGACAGCCAGATTGTTTTGTGCTGGCTGAAGGCTTCGGTCCATAACTTAGAGGTTTTTGTTGCGAACCGTGTCTCCCAGATTGTGTCGTCTGAGGTCCCACTGACCTGGAGACATGTACCAGGAGAATTGAACCCGTCTGATTGTGCATCCAGGGGATGTCGGGCTCCTGAACTCGTTAGACACCATTTGTGGTGGGGACCACCCTGGCTTGCCAGGAGAGAATCGGACTGGCCCCACAGCCATGTAGTAGTATCTTCGGATCATGGCCCCAGAGCGGCCGTGCATGTTACCCAGAAGGCTGAGGTCCCTGACGCCGGGTTTCTGCTGGACCGGTATAGCTCACTTGACAAGTTGATAAACGTGTCCGCTTGGATTAGGAGATTCGCTCGAAATTGTCGTACTCCTCGCGATCAGCGAACGTTGAACCCTATTCTGAATCCGGCAGAGCGAAACGAGTCGCTACTGAATTTGGTCCGGTTGGTACAGTCCTCGAAGTTTGGGGCAGAATTGGAGATTATACGAAGTGGACGTTCGAAATTGAAGGGAGCCGTCGCGCGTCACAACCCCTTTGTTGATTCGACCGGGTTACTTCGGGTAGGAGGAAGATTGCGCAATGCGAATCTGTCGTATTCGGCTCGTCACCCACTTCTGCTCCCCAAAGGGGGACAGTTAGTTGAATTGCTGGTGACTGATCGTCATATTAAAAACGCGCATGCCGGCTGTAACGCGTTGTTGGCCACGCTCCAGCGGGAGTTTTGGATCTTATCTGCCCGCCGTGTCATACGGAACATCGTGTTTCGGTGCATGCCTTGTTATCGACTTAAGGCTGCCACGATGCAACCTCTCATGGGGGACTTGCCCCCTGATCGTGTGAATGAGGTCAGACCGTTTTCAGGTGTTGATACGGATTTTGCCGGACCGTTTATGGTGAAGAGTTCACGATTGCGTACCGCTAAGCAATACAAGGCGTACCTATGTGTGTTTGTTTGTTTATCCACCAAGGCGGTACATCTCGAGCTCGTTGCTGATCTCTCGACAGAGGCTTTCATTGCTTGTTTGGATAGGTTTGTTTCTCGAAGGGGACTTCCAACTTTGATCCGCTCTGATAACGGCACTAACTACGTCGGTGCGGAACGATACTTACGAGAGATAGTCAACTTTTTGAATGTAAATAAAGTGGATATTGGAACGGCCCTCTCCCGTCGGGGTATACAGTGGACCTTCAGCCCACCGATTTGCCCCCACTGGGGTGGGATTTTTGAGGCCGTAGTTAAGTCAGCTAAGACGCACTTGGGGCGTATAGTAGGTCAGACCGCGCTGACTTTTGAGGAGCTCGCGACATTGTTTTGTAAGATCGAGGCCGTTCTCAATTCGCGACCGTTGTGTCCGCTCAGCTCGGATCCAAATGACCTGGAGGCTCTGACCCCAGGCCATTTCTTGATAGGACAGCCACTTAACGCGTTGCCCGAGCACCCCTTCGAGGGAGTGAAATTGTATCGGTTGTCAAGGTATCAGATGTTGCAGCAGTTTACTCAGAATTTCTGGAAGCGTTGGTCGCTCGAGTATCTGCATATCTTACAACAGCGCCTTAAGTGGACTGACAAAACCAGCCCCCCTAGTGTTGGTGACCTCGTTCTGGTTAAGGATGCTAACCTACCGCCACTACGTTGGCGCAGGGGGCGCATTGTTAACTTGTTCCCTGGCAAGGACGGGACCCCCCGGTCTGCAGAGGTTCTAGTAGGAGGCTCGGTTCTAAAACGAGCGGTAACAACGTTGTCTCGGCTGCCCGTAGATTAGGGGACAGGTGGGTGCCTGTCCGGGCGGGTGATTGTTCGATTCCAAAACGATATTCGATCGATGGTTTCGGAACGGCCATTTTGAATTTGACGTTGCTGCCAACCTAGCAGTTTTTTGACAACTGACAGACGAAAGCCCTCGCAATGTAACGCGTATTGATTGGGGTATTGAATTTAAATCGCAAGCCATCTGGAATGTATTCGGGTTCCCCTCAGGATTGTCTATATAGCTGAGTGTGTTGTGGTTCCCCGAACCAGATAAGGTTCGCATTTACGTGGCCGATTGGTTTTTCCCACGTAACATAACCTGTGTTGGAACACTGTGCTGTGTTGGCCTGCCAGTCATACCTGGTTGACTGAAGAACCTGTCTACTAAGAAGAGCCTAGGGTGCACCCGGGCCTTGCAGAGAGACAGGAGTTTGACGGGAACGAAGCACAGACCAGGTTAGATCGAATCCATAAGTAATAGCTCGGTGAATCGCCGACGTTCACACTTCTTGGCATCTGATCGCTACGCTACCTCGTAGCTGATGGGCCCCTACGAGGTCATTAGGTGACGAGAAGCCTGAACAGTGACCTTAGTTTATTTTTGTACCGACATGAGAATCCCGACTATGAAAATGTTCCCTTTCGACACAAATCAAGCCGACATGAGAAAAACATCAACATGAGAAATACATGCCGACATGAGAAATACATGTTGTTTGATACCTACGTAATCTACACAAGATAACCTTTTCAAAACAATAAAAACATTAGTGTGTTCTCATAGAAACAATTCAATATTTCAATATTCAATAATTCAACAATTAAATTCATTCGCGCGCGAGAAAAAGTGATTTTGTTTTTTCCAATCAGAATATTTTTTTCAACGAAAGACCACAGACAAATATGTTTATGGTAGAGTTTGACTAATGCTGCATTTACACTTGCCAAGCATGCCAACATTATGCACTAAAATTGTACCAAAATACCGGTTTGTAAACACAGCGTCACCCGCGCATCAATAGATGCGCGTGGTAACCAACGGTATTTTGACTTTGCAGCTATTGATGCGTTCGGATACTGAGAGGAATCCAAAATTTCAAGTCTGTAGGTCATTTAGTTCCGAAGTTAAGCGAAAGCAAAGTTTCGCATTTATGACACTCACTCACTCATGATCATCAGAATAGAACTAGTACTTCCCATAAACTCAGAGAGCTGAAATTTACTTCAGTGTTAGGGTTTAAGGGCTACATAAAGGGAAAGCTATAAAAAACTAGGATAATCGAACATCTGGCGTACCTGGTGACCCTGATTAGAAAACACAAGAGCTTGGTTTTTTCTTGGTATAGATACGGTGAATATCGTTTTCATATCTCCCGAAAATCTAATAAAATAAATCAATATGCCCAAGTTTCTACAAAAAGAAGTGAAATCCCACCAAAAACTTGGCTAGTTTTTCACAGAATGTTTTTGGTGTGATTCATTCTTATCGTAACCCAATGAAGGCTTAGAATTTTTTAATTTTGCGGCTGGCGGTTCCAGTGCTAATTATTCTGCGTACGCTTGGGTTGCCTCGCACGTACGTTGGTAGGTATGCAATAACATGCCACAACGAGTTGCAGCAATGTTACACTCGCGCCGCATGCGAGTACCGCCTGCTGGCTGGCATTTAATACCGGCGTGAGCAAATTGAGATCAAGATGGGGCGAAATCCGGAGTGCACTCGTCGCAACGTCTGTGCGCGTCGGCGGCTGCAGCAGGAATGAGCAACAATTAGATTGGCATGTGCACGGTGCACGTCAAAGTTCCCCATTGGATTGTCTTGAATCAAGAAAACTCTCGATCTAGTCGGCTTTCAAACATAACATTTTAATCACTAGTGGTACTTAAATATATCGTCAGGACTGACGGACAAAAGGCTTGCTTGATTATAATGCGATACAAGTTTATTTTGAGCAACAATTTAACGAAGAAAGTCCAATTTTAAATCGAATTTCAGGTGCTTGACTTTTCCAATTACTAATGCAGGCTTTTGAGCAAAATAGTGATACGTTTTGACGATTACTCACGTTTCCTTGGTCGTTTAGGAGGTCAATTCTGGTGTATAAGGGAGCCACCCTTAATTTTTTATTTTTACAATTTTTATATGAAAATCTTAATGTGGTTTACAGAATACATCTAGATACCAAGTTTCAACTGTGTAGTCCTGATAGTTTCGGAATAAAATTACTGTGACATATAGACGGACAGACAGACTTGACGAAACTATAAGGGTTCCTTGTTTCTCTACGGATCCCTAAAAACAACGTGAGGTGTAGCACGGACGCTCGCCAAATCGCGATGAGTAGGTACTTTCCGCAAATCCGTACTGTGTAGGTGAAGAGATATCTAAGTGGGCTTTTAGTCGAAGTGAACTAAGCCGTCTTTCGCACACGATTTTGTTCAACTCTGCTTCATTACATTGACGTCCCAACACTACGATTACCTATCTATAGCAGCGGTTAGACTGTACGAGTACATTGGATAAGATTTTTTACTGTACTCGTACTTATACTATACTAGTATATAGTATAAGTACGAGTAATATATACTATACTAGTGGCACTGATTATTGAAATTGAAACAGTTTTTTTTTTCAAAAACACTAGACTCACATTCAGCGTAGCACAGAGAACCATCCATTCCATTATACCATGGTTACGCGATATGAAACAGTGTCGTTAAATAGGTTGTCTACATATCTGGAGAGCGTTAAAAGTAGTTTGATGTTATTGTCAGGTTTGTTGCCAGAATAATCCTCTTACAACTTGAAACTCGTAGACAAGTGACCCGAACACTGTAAAGACGCAAATCAAGACATGTTGCCCAACTTGAAACTCCTCAGCTATTATAACTATAACTATAAATATTATAATTAGCACGTAAGTTCTTACTTAAAGTGGATGCAAGATTAGAGGTAACATTTGACACTTCATAAAAATTCAACATCTCGTTCATTCATTCAGTTAACTCGTAACGGAGGGCTTACAATATATTTCTTTCCAAATTCAATTTTCCAGTTATAAATATTATTGTGTTAAAGAAAAATTAAGGCAATTTTTAGGGTACCGTACCCTGTGTACCACAGTCGTACGGGTGCCAAACGGGACCCTATTACGAAGCCTCCCCTGTCCGTCCGTCCGTTCGTCCGTCCGTCTGTCACCAGGCTGTATCTCATGAACCATGACAGTTAGATAGATGAAATGTCCTCTCAAGATCAGTTTCCTACGATTCTATAAATTTATCCCTCATTCAAATCGTCGCATGAGTATTCATTTCAAAACTGTTACTCATAAATGTTTTATAATCGCTATTTCGTTGCCATGGTCATATTGCTGTGTCATTCAAGAAGCTCTAAAGGAAAACTTCCGACAGTCAGATACCTAGTTAGCCACTAGCCCAACACCCAGGGTATCCCGAAACCCTCCATCAAGCCGCACTAAGCCAACGACCAGCGTAGACAATATACAGAATGACATTCAATTAGCGGACCATATTTTGGGGAATGATCATCCCATCAAACCCATCAATATGAACAAATTTCCCCAAGAAACATATGGTCGCAAATAAAAATAATAATCGTCCCTCAGTACAATGACCCGATCAGCTGATTTCAAGTTACTAAGGGAAACCCACATTTTTTTCGTTTTCGACCATATCTTGATTGGGGAAAGTTGTTCATAATTATGGGTACTATCATTCCCCAAAATATGGTCAGCTGATTAAATGTCACCCTGCATAATGGCGGGTGAAGTACAGTCCGAGTAACGGCCTGTGACCCTCAGTGCGGACGTTATATCGGCTACATTAAAAAAATCTAATAAAGTGTAACAGATTATAAGTAATAGATAAATTTAAAAAAAAATACTAAAAGAGAGCTCTACATTTACATTGTTAACACTGATTTCTCGCAACAATATTTGTCTGAATCTATAAAAAGGCGGTCGACGCAAATCTTTTAAAGCGATGTCGGGAAACTAATGGCACAGGCGGGACTTCCGAGGAAATCCTCTCCTTGTTGTCAATACGGGGCAACCGTGACGGCCCTCCCCACTAAGCCTATATTTCAGAAGAACACTATCGTAGCTTTTATTGCGCCCGCAACGTAGAAAGCTTCCACAAGTAGTAAAACAAATCAGCGGTGAGATTTTATCTCAATTTGAAACGTATTGAAGTACAGGGTGCAACAGAAAGAATATGAACTTTGTGTGTTATGAAATCAGTTCAATTAAGCCTACCTTCCCGTTCATTCATTCGTTGTCCGCCCAGTCAAATATGTAAGGAGCACTCAAGCATTTTTTACTTTATATAATAATTTTGGAAAGTCGTTTAATATCGAAGTTCCTTTAAGCAACCTCTAAAATATGGCTTTCCCAGCCCAGCTTGTAGTTAGGTTAGTCCAGCGTCAAGTTAGGTGCATGTAAATGGCGAGTACAGCCATAAAAGGGGAATCCCCCCGCGCAGCTAGTTAGTCGGAGCTGGCGGCGCCGGCGGCGTCACCTTGCGGGATTTGCGGCTTATCGGTCACCGGTCACTCGCCGTCTGAACTGGAGGCACTTCGAAGCTACGTCCCTAACACCCTAAAATAAACCTTAATTCACTCCACCCAAGAATGACCCGCCACACCATAACTTGGTTAATTTTACATCTCGGTGAGGCATCAGTAACTAATGCTCTCTAGCCGGGGCGAGCTGCTTTATCGACATCATTTAGACGTGGAATCTATAGAGTTGAGCATCGTGTAGAATTCATACACATAGTTATAATAGCGCTGCTTACGACGATTTGCAACGATCGAAAATTAAGTTTGCAAAGCATACATTTCCAAAAAGTTATCTGTACAATGCATCTGAAATACCGCACCCACTTGAACATCGCTGCTAAGTCTTTTCCATGCCTAACTTATACGCTTTGCAAACTAAATTTTGAGGACTTAAAGAAAATTCAAATCTCATCCATTAAGTATAAGAATGTTTTTGCGCCGCTTATAATATATCTTGTTTTGAAGCGTCTCCGGCGAGCAAGCGAGGTGCAAACTCGGGGTAGGGATGGTAAATCATATCCTCCTCCATTTATATGGACACTTTATTACGACGGGACGATCTAAATCAAATGATAAAATTCTTATTTTATGTTTCCTCTTGGCGTTCCACGCATATTGTCGTTCTCCGCCGCGCCGCCACAACGCCACACGCTCAGATCTATAACCACGGGAGGGGAGGGACGACCGAGTCTCTCCTACCCTATTAAGTTTTCGCTCAAATCTATTCCTTGGGAGACTCTTTAGTTTTTACCAATATTTTTAAATTAATTATTTAAACTTAAACTCTGACTAATTCATTAAATTAATAACGAAGTACGGATATTACGTGTACTTAATGGATTTAACAACAGACGTCGTTTTGGTTAATCCTCACCTCAGTCAAAACAGAATAATAGTTCATGTGACTGATTCATGCTGCCTAATTATGTACAGTTACATACACTAGTTTATCTACACACATATCATAAGGTCTCTTTGTTCCGCATGTTCGACCGGCATTGTGGCATTAATAATTGCTCAGCACTTGTTTAGCTTGTTCAGTAGTACCAACTTCACAACCAAACTAGGGGCGGCACGCAGGCGGGCGTCGAAGCTCGAAATTCGAATGTCATAATTTGTCGAAAATTCAGATCAATATTCAGTTAGGAAATGAGTTTTTACCAAGTAGTATAACATTATGCCGGTCGTGCGGTTTTTGGACGCATTAAAGGGGGTTTATGATACGTGTGAAGATAAATACATTAATACATGTTCGCTGCAGCCCGTCTCCTTTAATATTACTGAAGATTGGTAGAGGTGATCTCCAACAGTTCGTTATAAGAGCAATTTACCTTATAAGAGCCGAGGTTCTTGACGGAGCAGGCTAGTCGCACGCTGCGCCCGGCTGGCACGGTCATGTTCTCGATAACATCCGTGAACTCTGGCTCTTCCACTACTGAAAAAATAAAAGACACTGGCTAACAACTTGTTTGGAATGCAAAAAATGTAGTTATGGACTTCATGAAAAAGAGTTAAGGAAATATATGACACTTAGTGGTAAACAATGTATTTATGTTTCTGCTTTTCTATGACCTTTAGTTTTTTGTTGCAAGGAGTTTTTACTAGAGACGCAACGAGAAGTGATTTGTCTGAATATCAATATCCGGCCACGTTCTTGGCCGAAGCGCCAATATTCGGCACGAATTTGCACATAAAAATATAGGGTGCTTTACATGTCGCGGTTGACAGATTCACTGCAAACCCGTATATTTATTCGCGAGCTAATTTTGTCTAGACATTCATTCTTTCTTAAACGTATTGTTTTTTTTTATATACCAGTAACCAAAAGTTTTGTTACTAGTAAGCCCTTATTTAAAGACTTGCAAATTACTAATAACAAAACCAGGTTCATTTAGTTTTGAGACAATTGAAGCCTCACTATTTTTGTTAAAATTAACTTCATCGTTTTAATTTTTCTAAGCTAACTGTTTAATTTAAAAACACAATCCACAATCTAAAACACAATCCAACATATTAATAATCAAATAGTTTGTTCAACTAACCTCACCATTTGATTTTTTTTAATCAAACTATATATATAAAAACGATTCTGTGTAAAAAAAAAATAGTTTTGCTAACGGTGATTTTACTGCTTTCTTAGTTTATAACCTGCTGCTCAGCTAGTGTTGACCGAAGCTTGTTCAAACTTTTAATTTACTGATTATTTACTGGTTACAATGAGCTTGTTAGTATGTAACAAAACTGTTTCATTATCAGCAAAGTTTCAGTTAGGTCATTGGTAACCATATGTTTGATT
This sequence comes from Argyresthia goedartella, assembly GCA_949825045.1. NCBI lineage: Eukaryota > Metazoa > Arthropoda > Insecta > Lepidoptera > Argyresthiidae > Argyresthia > Argyresthia goedartella. Next base: position 25,118,186 of record OX463810.1, read on the forward strand.
ACAGGCACAATGTGTTTGTCAGTATGTAACAAATTTGTCTGGTTATTACCAAAATTTCGGTTAGGTAATTAGTAATCAAATCTTTGGTTACTGGCTACAATGGGGTTTGTCAGTGTAAAATATCAAGAACATATATCACTTGGCTGATCTTGGAACACTGTAACTAAGTTCAGGTTAAATTATAAAACAACCAACTTGTCACTTGATTTGGTATAATTGTTCAATGTTACACAAAATATTTTTGGTTTATATACATTTCTCGGTAAAAAAACCATATCGTGATCGAAAATACATACTACGCCATGTATCGAAATAAAAGTAAACTTTCTCTGTTGTATCGATTTTGCTAAGAACAGTCAGTTTGTAAGACAACTGTTTGGTTATTACCACAATGACCAGTTCGCTAATTGGTAACCAAAACAATACAGGTGTAATTTTAAACACTGTTGATATTTTAGTGTATCTCTCAGAACAAGAAACCGAACAACTTTTCCAGACAAGTGTCGAAAAATTAAAAATTAAAAAGATCACCCATGTGATTAGTTATGGCACCGTTTTTAGGGTTCCGTACCCGAAGGGTTCCAAACGGGACCCTATTACTAAGACTCCGCTGTCCGTCCGTCCGTCCGTCCGTCCGTCTGTCACCAGGCTGTATCTCAAGAACCTAGCTAGCTAGAGAGTTGAAATTTTCACAGATTATGTATTTATGTTGCCGCTACAACAACAAATACTAAAAAACAGGATAAAAGAAATATTTAAGGGGGCTCCCCATACAACAATTCTTTCAATACCACATACAAACTTATGGATGCACCTGGTTACGTACATGGAGTGTGAAAGTAACCGCACCAATAACTTTGTAAACAATATTTTGCAGTGTAAAATCCAAACTATTCACTCCACACCATCGCTTCCATTGAACGGTGGTACGGAACCCTTCGTGCGCGATTTAGACTCGCACTTGACCGGTTTTTCTTATCTTTTTTTCAACCTTATGTTTCTATTATTATTTAATTGACAAGCCGCTGGGTTAGGTGTAAAAACACTTCAGTTGAATTTGAAAAACTTTTAGTATAGTTATAAACATAGCAGTTTAATTGAAAATACATTAATTATATGAATTACGACAAACAAAACTCAATTCTAAATAGTAACCAAAAGTTTTGATGATGGTTGATAAGTGTAGATTGATAGATATAAAATTAACTAATTGGTAAAAACTACTAAGCACGTTGATTATTATTAACCTTAGAGTATTGTTATTTGTGGGAATAGTTTTGTTGCTGCAACAACGCTAGTTTGTCTGCGTTAATTATGTTATCAGTAACCAAAACTAACTAATCCATGACAAAAAAAAAATATGAAACAAGTTTTGGATTCGTTACTAAACTTTGTTTACATTTCAATTCCTCTAATAGTAAGCTGAAAGACAAACTAAAAGTTTGGTTGTCGTGGTGCCCAACCTTAAGTCTGTAGATTAGGTAAACAACAAAAATAATCTTTGGAAACAGTTGCAAAACAAATGCAAATCTACCGACGAGATGAGCAAGTTTTATCCGATAGTTGCTTGTTTCCGTGTTGCTTGCTCGAAGTTTCGAGACAAGCTGTTGTGAAATGTAAACATTTCACATTGCATCTTTGAATACGCATCACTGTGATGTAACAGAAAAGGTAATTTTTGAAATAGTATAGTAGTTTATGTACAGTTACATACACTAGTTTATCTACACGCATATCATAAGCTCTCTTTGATGTATTCAGGAACCGCATTTTCGACCGGCATTGTGGCATTGATTGCTCTGCACTTGTTTAGCTTGTTCAGTAGTACCAACTTCACAGACAAACTATGGGCGGCACGCAGGCGGGCGTCAGCGTTCGAAATTTGAATGACATAATTTGTTGAAAGATGATACATTATGGTCATAATATATCAATATTCAGATAAGAAATGAGTTTTTACCATGTAGTATAACATTATGCTGGTCGTAACGTGCTGTTTTTAGACGCAGTAAAGAGGGTTTATGATACGTGGGTAGATAAAAATATTTGTAATTCTCAAAATTATAAAAGCAGAATGCTTTTAAACAAATTGAGTGGGCGATAAGGAATAATGTCGTCGTTTATCAAGTTCAGAGATGGATGGCGGCTGCTCTGCTCTGCCCATTTTAAATGCGTTTGTCTTCGACTTGCCAAATTGACGCTCAGCGCTTTCTTCTAACATTTTATGTAGACAGAAGAGATAAGAGCTCCAATAAGTCTCGGTTTTCGGTGGGTACATAAAGAAAGACAAATCGTGTTATGGTGGGGATTGCATAAAAACGTGTCTCGCGGTGTTTGATCGGCACACAAAGGATTGAAATGCAGGAGGTGAAAAGGCAAGCAAACTATGAGCAGTCTTGTGAAGCAAGAGTCAGCCGGGGTTGACTGAATAAACATTTGTCAATCCAGGAGTCGGTGGCTGACGTGGCACTACACTACAGAGCTGCTAACTCTGTGCTATTTGGAGAATAAACTTCAACAACTGCCAATAGTTAGCAGATACATTCTCTGGTCTCCTAGACAGTTCATTTGTGCGCTCTGCGTTAATCCATGGAATAGTAAACGGGCTGTGTGTATCTACTGAGTTGTTTTCGAATCAAACCAAGAATAATTGTATCATGTAGTTATCTACCTCCTTTGAGTCTGTAATTTCCTATTTATTTTCTGGGTAAAACAATTTTTATTTTCATCCATGATTATGTTACGTACTTACTTTAGATAAACTATAGAATTTCATTTTTAGGAGCCAATTTTCATCAGTCTACTGTCTATACAGGTAGTAGTAGAAGACCCGCTTGATAAACAAAACTCTGTCTAACGCCTTATAATAAAGATGTACGATATGATAGAGGCTAGATACGTATCCGCGATGTGTGTGTGTGCAAGCAAGCAGATATACCCCACTGAAGATGAAAGCTTTGCGTGTTTTGTGTTTGCCCACCTGATCGTATTAGCTCGAAGCACGACGCTCCATTTTCTACCCCACCGCTCACGCCTGACTCAACTGATGTATGTAGGAATACAATCGACTCGTAAACGCACCCCAATAGCGCTGGCACTGCAATATCAGTTGTTACTATTTGTGTAAATCATTAATAGTAGAGATGTGCTTATCTAGTTATCAATTTTATTGAGTGTGCCCTCGTGACTGCGCCAAGGTACTAAACCAAGGTGTGTAGCCCAATCTTACTGCAAGCAGGAGTGGGCAACACCATAAGTGACAGTGATGGGCTCACTTATGGTGCTGAAACGTGGACGCTCTCAAAGGAGACTTTGCACAAAATCGCAGTAGTACAGAGAGCCATGGAGCGTGCCATGTTGACAATTTTATCCCAACTTTACTCCTTCTGCCGTGTAGCTAATATGTCGAAAGCAGAATCTGTCTAGTAGCGAATCTGTCGAATTCAGAATCTGTCCTACAACGAACAAAGGCTATATTCCCTGATAGACTTATGATGATGATAATGCCCCCGTCAAATTCGACAACTGAATTAACGTGGGTACCAATGCTGATACGACCAGTGACCACTTCATAAGGGAAATAACGCACTAATACACCAATATAGAAATATATATTAATACACCAAAGACACATCGTGAATACTTCAAAAAGATGACTTTTAGTATTTCAAGAAATGGAAAACACTGACTAAAACTGGAATCCTTTGAAATTTATCGTAAAACGATGGAAATGTAATGTTGCTGGCAGGTACAGAATATTTTAACAGAATATATTTTGACCGTTTCATTAATACTTGCCTAGTTGATGACATTACACAAATACGCTTTTCAAGCTTCGCAGCAGAAAACATCTTTCCGTTAGGCTTTGAGGGGTTTTAAGTTATGATATATCATAAGTGCCATTTTACATCAAATTTGCTTCAATAACATCGTATAATCAACTAACAAGAGAGTACCGTTCAATAATCTTCGACAGAGCAAAGCTGTGCGGGCGCGCACCGATGCTTAGGGGTTAATTAAGAAACCGCAGACGGTACCGCAGCGGGGAAGCCGCGGCAGGGGGAGGGGGTGGGGGGGGGGGGGTAATTCCTTTGTCAACCGAATACCAAGACGTTAGTTCAACGAGGTTCGACGACAACATCGAACACTGTGCCCACCGTGTACCCTTTATTGTGCGACGGATGAAACCGTAATACAGCGAATTAGATAATATTCGTACCAGTAACAAAACACAGTGGGATTACGTTTGGCAGAAGAAACCTTATTATCCAATAAGCAAAGCGGTGGTAAAAGATAGTTAGATGGCTATCTCAGACATGTTTAAAATTTTCATTCAAGGCAGTAAATTAATTAAAGCCATAGAGAGTCAATATACATTCGATATAAGCAGTGATTGTAATTTGGGATTGGGTCGACTAAATATTCTAAAACTAATAATGAATGGGACCGCGTCTGTGGTCGCTCCTAACTGGAGAATAATCTCGTATTAAAGCCGGGGCCCTTATGCAAATCAGAGGCGGTCATTCGGAAGTAATCAGCCGCGAGACCTCGCCGCAAATTGACAGCCGCTGGTGCGGGCCCCGGGGCCCGGCGGGCCCAACATTGCTGCGGCGGGGGCCCGCGTCACCAGACAAGCCCAAATTGATTGCGGCTACACAGACACCTTGTTATAATGCCAATGACATGCTGCTGACAAAAAGGATCGCAGCCGCATCCCGAAAAAACAGCATTCAATAAAACATTCTGAACAAGGGATCCAAACACAATTTATCGCTGCCTATTTCCACATTTTGTACATAATTTAGCGGATTTGCGTATCAAATTGCATCAATAAAGCTTACACTGGCAATAACAACGATATATTATTCAGGTACATGTCGGTACCCTGAGTAAGACTTAATCACTTCAACGTGTTAATTACTAGACAATTAGTAGCTCTATGGCATAATCTTGACATGCATTAATATTAAAACTAAAAGATCCATTGAACAAAACCATTATGTTAGTTAACATTATCTGCAAGTGTGCTACGTGAGTGCTACGAATTTGCTACGGAAGCAAGAAAATGAAAGAGTGAAGCTCCTGATATGTATTTGAATAAAAAGGCTACATTTTAATTCCAGATTTCAACGTACAAGCATATCCGATGACCGCGTCGGCCACAAATATTTACGCATCGTCGTCCGGTCCCTTTCCGCAGATGTTGCCGTAATATTTGTGTATGATCAAGTTGTATTGATAAAGAAGATCGGCGCTGTGGTGTTGTGGAGGCCTGGCAGAAGCGTTGCGAAGGCGTGGCGGTGGCGTGGCGGTGGCGCGGCGGTGGCGTGGCGGTGGCGGTGGCGGGCGGATGCGTCGTCCGTCTCTCGGACTTTCACTTATTTGTATGCTTCACCCGTCGCGCGGGACGTGGACGTGACTATTCGAGATACATAAACCCGGACTGAATAGAGAAAATAGAAATAAAGTAACATCTCTTTTAGTGGAAGGATCGGAAAAAATATTGTTGTTTGTTTTGTAGGTTGGGTAAACTACTTTTGTTGCGATATGGGGTTTCCGTTAATTTGATCCAGATTGTCTCGGCATTGGGTTTATTATTTATGTTCAAACAGAAGTTGCACCTGGATTCCTTCTATTACAAGTTTTCAGACTACCTGTTATCTCACATACATAAGATTAGAGGGTAGCCCAACTACAGTGGTCCATATTTTTGATTTATTTATAATAATTCATTCCAGACAATTTAAGATCATCTTTGGCCCAGTTTTTATTTTGTTTTAACGTTAGATTTGTACTAAGATTGCCGTTTTTTAACGAACTGATTAAAATTTGTGTGTAAAGATAAAAAAATTGAAAAAATTATAACTTTTAAACTAAAAATAATCTCTTGTTGAAGATAAACTCGCCTTTGTACATGTTTTTTATATTATAAGTTATCTGTATGTCTGTTTTCTGTAGTACAATAAAGAAATTACGAAATTAAGAAATACATTCATAGACAAACGTGACCTTAAATTGTCTGGCCTAAAGTACAAAAAAAATGGATTACTGAAGTTGGCAATGCCTGTATAATCATACTCTTGTATTCGGTTAGGAAGTGATCAGACCACAACTGGAAGCTAACTTGGTCCACCAAGTCTGTTGTCCGATTGCCGCCTCTCTCGCATCACAAAATACCTGTCTCCGAATAAACCACCCACTCGGATTTTCTCTAAGGCCTTAATAGTGAAAATCGCAATTCCATTAATTAATAACTCCCTTTTAAAAACTACAATGGTTCAAAAACTTTTAAGTAAAAAATATAGTTACCGAGATGACGTAAAAGCTATCGCGATAGTTTAGTAGAAATATTTCTTTGATATTTGCCTCACTGGAGTTGGTTGCAATGGAGCTCCGTGGTCTTATGGGTTTCACGCTAGTTTCTCACCCAGGAGATGCAGGTTCGAATCCTGACCATGTACCAATTAGATAAATAACTTAGCTTAAGTATATTATGGTGCGTGGTGCAGTATGGCTTAATGTAACTCGTATCCGGGTAAAAGCCTGTGCCACTCGGCGGGCACATTAATAGGCTACAATTATAAGGAGTTGGTTAATCAGATAAACTTCATATAATAACCTATATTCATCATAAATCATCAGTGATCGCTAATTGAACAAGTGTTTCGAGGTTCACATCACGGGCTTTCCAGTGATCTAATTAAAAGGCCCCGTCGCGGTGCCTACCGGGCCCCGAACCTCTACCAGGGCCCATTATCGCGCCCCCATCTCCTATTAGCATTGTCTTCTCGAGGGCGATACTTATCTTTATTTAAATTCACTTCTTCGTAATTGGGTTGACGAGTCGACAACGTGATTTGCATTGATGAAAATTGGCCTGTGTGTAACTGCGGAGCAAAGCGGTTACTTTTTGTTAAGTTCTTCGTAATTTTTCTTTATTCTACTACACAAAACAGTGATACAGATAACTTATAATAGAAAAAAAAAATGTACAAAGGCGAGCTTATCTCTCAAAAGAGATTTATTCCTGCAAACCAAGATGCCAAAGGTGATGGTTGAGCGGGGGAAGAACTGCGCGTACAATTAAACTCTATAAATACTACGAGTAATATATAGTACAAACAATAATAAACTGATAACCCTAATTGCTAGAAATAGACTGCATACACAATTACTTTAATACAACGTAACAATATGAATAAACCGCATAATAAACTAAGACATATCAATATACATTAAATATATATATAACTGGAAAGGAGATAGTGCTTCTTTAGCCGGTTTTTAAATATATTTATCTACACACGTATCATAAACCCTCTTTACTTCGTTCAAAAACCGCACGTTACGATCAGCATTATGTTAAACTACTTGGTAAAAACTCGTTTCGTATCTGGAAAACTACACATTATGGTCATTATGTGTAGTTTTTCTACATATAATGACATTCAAATTTCGAACGCCGACGCCCACCCGCGGGCTGTTCCTAGTTTGTCTGTGAAGTTGGTACTGACATTCAAATTTCGAACGCCGACGGCCGTCTGCGTGAAGTTGGTAATAAAGAAAAAGCTAAACAATTGCAGAATCACAATGCCGGTCAAACATGCGGTTCCTGAACACATCAAAGACAGCTTATGATATGTGTGTAGATAAACTAGTGTATGTAACTGTACATAATTAGGCATTAAAACTCTCGAGTGATATTATTATGAACACTCTCGAGTATTTATGCCCTCCATTATGCAGCAGTCACATAAACTACTATTAGAGATCCACTGACCCTGATGGTGCAGGGAAGCTCATTCCACTGTCGAATGGCTCGGATTCTGAACCCGTGCTCTTGTACATGTACTGTGTACAGATTGGTAGAACTCTGCTAAAAGGCCATAGTGGTTGTCATTCCTCCAACGAAAGACAAAACAGTCGGTCGAACTTTGAGCTGGAAGTTCTGTATCCGGGATTAATTTCTTACACGCGTGACATCACAGAGCCAACGCCCCTCGAGCGCATTCATTTGTCATTACGGCACACGCGATAAAATCACACAGACTTGTTGCCTCATTAAAATCTTCTGGCGCGCGCGCTCGTAAGCCTTTTGTGGGGAGTGCGAGAATGTGGCGCACTCGACGCCTTTCACACTGTCACTCGCGCACAATGCAGCCGCTCCGGGGACGGCGGCTGCGCTCGTCGCTATTTTAACATCACATTAGAGAAATTTTAACAAAAATCTTCCCCGGATAGCGGAGACACGTCACAGCGCACTCTTTCATGGACTTGCCGCGTCACACGGTCTCTTTATTAGCTCGTCAAAGTAAGCTCTGTGTTATTCATCCCGAGGACTCTGTAGAGCAATGAGGAGACAGGCAGCTTCGCTTTCGCTAACCATCCATCGAGGACTTTAAAATGTTGGATATTTTCAAATATGTCGCAAAATAAAGGGTAATTTCTCGCTAATTTAGTCGATTAAATGGCGCAAAGCACAATGTTGAGTGGCTCAGTATTCGGAGCTCACTTTGCATATTCAGAAGGTGGTCGGGTGGTTAACTCACCTTAACCACTGTATTATGGAGTTACAGCAGCTGTTTCATTTTCAAATTATTTTTTTAGAATTTTGCAAAATGTACTCTAGAATTGGTATAAGGAAAGCGTCGTACGGAATCTTCTTCCTAGCATTTGACCCATGAAACTCTTGCTTTACTTTTTGCAATGCAATATTTTCTGTATGTGGTATGTAAGTATTAAACTATGTACTCAGGTTAACGAAACTCTTTGCTCATTGAAACAGGAAGTGGACAGAAATTGAGTAACTTATTTACAGAAATAAAATCAAATATGATACAGATGTAGTGAATAATCCTTTCCTATCGGCAAAACTCGGAACAACGATAACACCCGAATGGTGCCGATGTGTCTATGAATTACTGTATTATTAAATTACGTGTAGGTATCAAATAAATCGCATACTTTATTTATCAATGTCAAATGTCAAATTAGTAAGACAAAAACGAACATTTCCGAGAAAATACGAAAGGAAAGGATTATTCACTACATCTGTAAAAAACTTAATATTATTTATCATAATTCGAATCAGCAATTATTAATGATGTAGGTGCCATGCCAAATAACTAAACACAAAACTCATGACCTGCAATTTAAAATATTTTCCGATAAGATCGGGAGACTCCATTTTTCACCGATAAACAAATAAAACAAAATGGCTAAGAAAATGGCCATACCAATAATTTCTTCTATGTGTACTTCTTTCAATTCTTGAAAATCGGTATGTTTCATTATTTGTTGCTGTTGCGGCAAAAGAAATGCACATTCTGTGAAAATTTCAGCTCTCTACCTAACGGTTGATCCGATAGAGCCCGGTGACGGACGGACGGACGCACAGAAAGCCGTCTGTACAACGGAGGATTAGTAATAGGGTCCCGTTTGGCAGACTTCAGGTACGGAACCCTAAAAAATGGCCGATTTTTGCGAAAATTATAACTTATAAGTCTTTTTTTAACTATAGTGGGATATCAAAATGAAGGGTGTTATAATGAAACGAAACTGAATGAATGAAAATATGGTCGGGTTATTTGTATTTACAATAATTCCACTTTTTACAATCATGCATTCGTTTATGGTTTATTAAGACTTTGTGGCCGCGCTTCGTCGCACCTCAACCGACTACGCCGTCTCCATACTATGCGCCTCTACCGACTACGCCGTCTCCATACTATGCGCCTCTACCGACTACGCCGTCTCCATACTATGCGCCTCTACCAGGGTAGAATGGTAATGCCCCCATTAGTAGCACAGTGTGCGGTGCGCCCAAACGAAGCCGACACGATCCCCGTGTACCGATTACCCATTACCTCTCGAATGTGGCCAGCCGATTTACATTGTTATTGCTATAGTGGCTCTTCAAGCCACTACTGCAAACACTTTATTTCGGAAAATCAACAATAGTAATAAAAAGTTTCTTCAACTGTTAAGCAGACATACAATAAAACCAATTATCGAATTCTAAAAACACCTTTAAAATTTCCTATAAAGTTCAGTTATTTTCTGCATCGAGTCACGAGATTCCGAGGGAAGTAACTTCTATACAAAACATTGAATGAAGTTCCTCCAGCACAGTATCCCGCTCATCTGCTCAACAATGCAGTATATCGATCGACGATCACTCCCGCGAGCCGTCTGGCGTCTACCTCCGGCTATGAGTGTGATACGGACTCGGTCATCCGCCGCCGTATCCGCAGCCGCCGCCGAGTATCAATGAGCCCCTGGATGCAGGTCACGACCGCCAGCGCGATGCTTCGCACGCATTGCATTTCACGCACCCTAACTAGACTACCACCCTCCCGCCCCCGGCCATTCCTAACAAACATGCCGGCAGATATGTCGAGACAATAACAGGGGGACAGATAATGTTATGATTAGCACGCATTCGGCTGCACACGCTCATCGATGCTCGAATTGCAGTATTTCCGCCATAGTTGTTGACGAGGTTTGTGCGACACAATTTGGATATATATTATGTGCATTTGCAATGTAAAGGTCGTCCCACAATTGTTCTAATACGAGCTTAGATATTAGATATTAAATCACGGTTTTACGTTTTAGTATTCAAATCTACCGATTCATAGAAAAAAGAAGATGTACGAGCAAAAAACTCGTTCTACAAGTAAAAAGTAGTGAAAAAGTTAGGCAAAGGACGTGGTTTCGCCAGTTCATGATCGGGTTTATGCAGCTGGGAGTGCATTTCGATGCGGGCCACGACACCGGGCGCTATCGACGGAGCGGAGAAGATACCTACGGCAGCAAGTCAAACGACACCCTAGTCTTTGTCGCAGACGACATAAAGGCGACAATCGTAGTAAGGAGTTGATCTGATGCTGCTACTATACCTTTGACTAGCTAACCGTCACGTCACGTTGTATGCTCACCCTGATTCTGTCTAGCTGGCGAATACAAACCTCATTAATGATATCTACTCGGTAAAAATATCTTGAACGAATGTTGCCAGCTCTTTCTTGGCGCACAATCATATAGAATAAATACATTGTGTATGGACACCAAAAATCACTTTTATCCTTTGTTTAATTTTATCCTTTGCCTTTGCACATACAAGAATTCTGCTTCGCATTTTCAAACAATGTGACTCTGATATTCATCGCACCGTTCATGCGAAACAATATCACTGTACCAATGACAAGTGCGGACTCGGAGGGAGCTCCTTATTATTTTAAAGAAAAGTATACCTTTGAAGGGCGAACTTTCTGTCGGTATGTAGATCTGTGCTTACTGACTGCAGTTACGTATTCCACCGTTGGCGGCGGATCGTTATCTGTTTCCACTAAAGGAAACTGGCTTTTCTACGAAAAGAAGCGTCCCCCGCCCGCCCTCGCTTCCCGCAGGCGACTTCTTTTACGTTATTTCATTTTTCCCTCGTGCACCTTCTAGTTAGCTGCCTCAGGCTTTCATTGCTAGAAATGTTAACTGGACGCTCGTATTAACTGTACCTACCTGCTTGAATTCGTATACTTGCTTAGCGGTTGTTTGGCGCGTGGTTTTAATAAAACATTAATGACCAGTTATTTTTTTCTTTCATTCGCTAATTTCCAGCAAAGGTAATTTTTCTGAGAATATAAAGCAAATGGACGGGAATCTTTAAAATATCTAACCCTAACATACGGAGTAATATAAACAGAACCATTGGACGATAGAGTAGATAAAACTTCTCTGACTAGACTACATAGAATAAAGATACTTTGTTTCCATCAAACAGCGTAAGTTGGAAACCCATTTTCTCGAAGATATATATATAGTTTGAAACACGTGCAATTTAGAAAGTTTAGATTTTAGACTTTTATAAAGTGCACATCGCGTTGCTATGATGTTTAATGTTCGACGTCTTCACGAGGGATGGCGTCCAGAGAGGAGCCTGCCTGCCTGCTGATGCATTTGTATTCCTCGCAGACAAGTAATCAATATCCGTTCCGAGTTCCGACTGAGCGACGACGCGGACACCACGCCGCGCTGCCCCTTAATGTTCAACTATTATTCTCCTGTAAGGTACAGCAGGCCGCTGCGCAGGCGCAAGTGTTGACTTTACCTTGCACTACTGAAAACCGTGGGTGTCGAAATCGAAAATAGTTTTAAGAAACGTACTCCGTCTCGGGTGGCAAAGTTAGAATATTTTGCTTTTCTCAGGGTTTAATAAAGTTGCCTCGCTGTAAACACACTGTTGTATGACTTAAGTTAAAAATGTACTTGCAAATTGTGCTACCTGGTGCTTTTGCATTTTCTTGCAAGAAAATAATATGCATTACTTCGGCAGAAGATGCCAGTCTGTATAAATAAATAAAAAACGGCCAAGTGCGAGTCGGACTGGCGCATGTAGGGTTCCGTAGCATTATCTTCAAAAAACCGGTCAAGTGCGAGTCTAAATCGCGCACGAAGGGTTCCGTACCACCGTTCAATGGAAGCGATGGTGTGGAGTGAATAGTTTGGATTTTACACAGCAAAATATTGTTTACAAAGTTATTGGTGCGGTTACTTTCACACTCCATGTACGTAACCAGGTGCATCCATAAGTTTGTATGTGGTATTGGAAGAATTGTTGTATGGGAGCCCCCTTAAATATTTATTTTATCCTGTTTTTTAGTATTTGTTGTTATAGTGGCAACAGAAATACATAATCTGTGAAAATTTCAACTCTCTAGGTAGCTAGGTTCTTGAGATACAGCCTGGTGACAGACGGACGGACAGCGAAGTCTTAGTAATAGGGTTCCGTTCTTACCCGTTGGGTACGGAACCCTAAAAAAAACAAAAAACATGTCTGTTGTATGGGAGCCCCCCTTTGATATTTGTTTTATTTTAATTTAAATATTTATATTTAAAGTAAATATATAACTAGATATTTTGTGAATATTTCAAGCGCCTACCTGTTGCCGTTATAAATATCAAGCAAAACGAGCAAAAAAAACACGTTTTTTGTATGGGAGCCCCCTTAATTATTTATTTTATTCTGGTTTTTAGTATTTGTTAATATAGCGGCAACAGAAATACATCATATGTGGAAATTTTAACTGCCTAACTATCACGGTTCATGGAATACAGCCTGGTGACAGACGGACAGACAGTCAGACAGACAGACAGACGGACAGCGAAGGCTTAGTAATAGGGTACCGTTTGGCACCTTAGGGTGCAAAAACCTAAACATAAAAAAGTCAGCAATTCCTTGCACATCAAAAAAAATGAATCCGCTGTCTTCGACCTCACGCATAGGGAATAAAATAACAGCGACAACCGGCGGCGGCGGCGGCGGCGTGGGTGAGCTTGATACATATTTGAATACATTACAGAACACGCGGATAATGCAAGATACAACACGTAGTAGTGAACACTCACACACGTCTATGAATGGATATTTATGTGTAATACACACCACGGCAGTCTATGAGCAGCTTATGCAAAACAAACGCACTCACGGAATATCTTTTCGTGTAACAAAGTTCCAGCAGTTTCACAAAAGTCTTTTCAACTTATTACTTTACTAGTTGCAGGGTTTCAGATTTATCGGAAACCACTTAAAGCACGCAATCATTTTACAGAAAATACTCCTCGGAGCGCGGCGGCGGGGCGGCGGCCTTAGAGCGTATGCAATTACTTAGGTACTCTGAAGTGAAAACTTGGTGACTATTTATATTTGCTCCATTTTGTTTATTAGCTCCACCTCCAGTCAATAGTTATAAAGGGCTCTTTGTGATAACTGACGTTACCATTACCGGAGATTGTGAAGATATTGATTTTTATTTGCAGATGACTGGCTTTTAGCTTTATGCTTAATAAATTTATCGACGTTTCTGCGCTACATTACAGACATTTGCAACAAATAGGAACCTCAATTAACCGCATGAATGGTATGAAGTGAAAAGAAAATCCTTGGAAAACTTTTACTGAAACGTAATGTTTGTTATTTAGCTATAATAGCTGTAAGTTTATCGTGCATGAAGTGCAAATGTTTACGAAGAGCCTCCTGGCCCCGAAGCTCTCCGGAAGAGCGGCGTTCATCCCGATTTCCTGTAAACACGTCCCATTGTATCCTGAGTGTGTCGGAGTAACACCCCGGACACAAAACAGGAAGGCTGCACAAGTTAAGCTTCCTACAATGCGCACTCGGGCAACGCACACAGACATTAGTTGTCACGTGCACGAAATCTTCATGTCAACCACTCTCTGAGCAAGCGTGCAGTCCGCTATTCCTAATATTAGGTCCTTACATATGAAATTAGCGTTTTTCATGGGAGGAACATAAAGACGTTTTTTTTAAATATAATATATTTATTTAATCAAAGTATGTACAATTGCTATCTTTACACTTTTGCCATCTCATAGGTAGTTCTTCGATCCCTTTACTAAAAAAAAACATTCGGACGGGAATCAATGAAACCTTTGAAGGCGGTTTGGCCTGCCCATCGGAGTTGAATTTTTTCCCTTACAAGAAGTTATCCAAATTTCGAAAAAAATGGTAATCTGTTGGAGCAAGGTCCGGAGAGTACGGTGGATGTCTTAGACATTCAAATTGAAGCTCCTCTAATATGGTAGCCGTCTGTTGTGCAGTATGTGGTTTAGCGTTATCATGAAGCAGCAGTGACCTAGAGCGATTGACCAGCTTCGGTTGTTTAGCAGCTAGCTTTTCCATCATGATTTGCAGTTGCTGACAATAGACATCTGCCGTAATCGTCTGGCCAGATTTAATAAAGCTGTAGTGAACGACACCAGCACTAGTCCACCAAACGCTCACAAGTAACTTTTTTGGAGTCAATTTTCGCTTGGGGCATGGTTTGGCTGGTTCGGCTGGGTTCAGCCATTGCGGTGAGCGCTTCCGATTATCGTACAGGATCCACTTTTCATCACAGGTAATGATTCGATTTAAAATCTTTTCATTAATGTGCCGGGTGAGTAATGCAACGCAGTAGTCAACGCGCGTTTGTTAATTTGCTTCACTCAGTTCGTGAGGTACCCACCTTTCAAGCTTTTTCACCTTCCCAATTTGCTTCAAGTGGATTAAAACAGTTTTATAACTAACACCGCAGCCTGCAGCTAACTCGGACGTGGCTTGCGATGGATCCGCTTCCACAATAGCCTTCAATTCTTCATTATCAACTTTGGTCTCCGGCCGTCCACGGGGCTTGTTCTGCAGGTCGAAATTTCCAGAACGAAAACGTTGGAACCAAAAACGCACTGTGTTTTCTATTGCGGCACCGTCGCCATACACATCATTAATCCTTCGAGCCGTTTCTGCAGCACTGGTGCCACGGTAGAACTCATACTCGTAAATAACGCGATATTTCAAGTTTTCCATTTTGTAAGTGACGCAAGAAAAAAAACAATTGAGGAAAAAACAAATGAATTATAATTTTAGAAACAAAAATACAAGAGTAAATAGCTGTATAAATTTGAATTTGGAATTCCTAACCATAGAGAAGATATTTGAGATCAAAGTGGCCAGTACGGCGAAACGCCAATTTCATATGTAAGGACCTAATATCTATGTGCGTTGCTTGAGCGCGCATTGTATAAAGCGTATCTTCTGTAGTTTGTGTTTTGTGCCTCGGCTGAGTGGCGGGGGCGAATACCCCAAATAATTGTTTGTTATATTTTATCGCGGCGCGAAGCATCGCGCGGAAACACATGACGATCGTGTAATGCGAGCACGCAGTTAGGGAAAATTAGGCGTTACAGCGATAGGACATATCGCATTGGATTGGGAATAATTGTGTAGGTATAATACGTATGTTGTTGGTATGTCTTGGCTTGCCTTAGTGGGAAAGCAACCGTATGGAGGTCGCAGAGAATAATCGTAAACATATCAACCCCCCACCAATATATCGGACCCAATTTTAGACGCTTGAGACCTTTTTACTCTGCATGAATAAATAAAAAGCTCATTTATTATGAAGTTCATGTTTTTTTATATCTTTTAACGTTAGAAATATGAATACAACATGTTATCGAACTACAAGATAATGTTTGTCTGTTAGAACAGATGTTTTCACCGATATCTTCTCCGTAGAGCGACACAATACATTCGGAAGCAGCAGTACTCACTGCGGTGAGAATCAAACGCTGGTTCCATCGCCTTTCTCACTTTTATTTGATATCTATTCACCGTTCCTCTTCATTCCACTGAGATTGGCTAATGGATACCGTGGAACTTCTCAGCGATGCTGTTTGCTACAGCAGAGCAAATTAAATTTTTAACAACCTACTTATATACGAGTAGTTTGCACTTTTCTGAGTTAGTTTTCTCCTGATAATTCGTTCTAACATTCCAAGTTGTAAAATTAACTGGTCTGCTCGTATCAATGTCTGTTAGTAACGTGTCATGCAAGATGTCTGACTTCCCCGAATTATTTATATTCTACTTGATGCAATTTAAAGGCCTTACTCATTCGCTTCCTGATCAGTGAGCAGAATGTAACCTCCTCGCTTTGTACTCGGTGAGTTATTGTCATGACCAATTACCTCGTTCATGAGTCGAACCGTTGCTAATTGGCTCTCAGTGTATCGAGGAGCTAGGAGCGAGGGAAGCCGTGCGCGGGGCGCGGGGGGGCGGCTGTAAGTTGCGGAGATTAGACGGTGGCTAAGTGTCGCCTCGCGATGCCGAGGAGTCCTTGAATCGTCGAGTCGAGGAGCACTCGAGACGAGCCGCTTGTTCGCCTCGGCTCGGCTCCTCGCCGCTCGCCGGTGCGCAAACACACCTTGACAAAGTGGTCACGAGTGCCACCCTCAAATTTGCTTACAATTTCAGTGATGCTTAAATTGGAAACGCAATAGGTTTATGCGAAAGTGTGGAATGTCAAAGATATGAATGTCTTGCGCAAGTCGAGGCTCGAGGTCGAGGGGCATAATTAGAAATGTTCAGGCGCAGCGGCCGCGAGTGATTGATGTAGTGGAAGCTGCGAAGTCGTCTCTCCGCACGCCCGCCCGCCCTCACCCCGCGCCCGGGACACCAGCGACAACTTGGAGACATTAAGAATATTTAAATTGTAAATTGCTCTCCTGCACTGAATACCTATTTGCCAAAAGTTCTCCCTTTTACAAGCTGCTGCTGGTATAATACCTACGAATTCGCCGCAAATGCCGAAGCTTTCCGCTACACGAACGGAATTGATGATACATTCTGATGAATTCCCCAACATTCTTTTAAAAATTATTCATTGGTATCCGTGTGTAACAACCATAAAGTCTCATAGCTCTACGTAATAGAATTCTCTGGACAGGGTGGAATAGATGATCGTAAATGGAAAAGAAAAGAGCCGGAGCTTTTGGGGAAAGGACATTTCGCTCATGACAATAAGTCTGATATAAAAGGACATATGGGAGCTGAGTATAACATGAATATAACAAACTAAAGAAGCGGCTGATTGAATCATCCGGCGGCTCTTTGTCATAAGCCCGACAGCGGGCGGCTCGGGGCGGCTCGGGGCGGCTCGGGGCAACAATGCATCGACAATTTGATACATTTCTCGTTTTGCCAGCCGTTTCTTTAAGCTCACACCCTCGGATGAAAGTAGATGCATTGCAAAAGTGCATTGAACATGTGTGGCATCTGTTTTTAATCCCAATAAAAACTTTTTTTTTCAATAAAGTATTATTATAACATATACCATTACTAACCTATCATTTATATACAGAAACATATAAGTATTGCTTTTGGCCCCATACTGCGATACCCTGTGTCGTGGGAACCAGAAACAGTAACGATTTTTTTCTTCCTCCCCGCAGCTGTAACTCGAACCCGAGACCTCTCGCTTGGAAGGCAGAGCCTCGAACCGCAACACTATAGAGGTCGTCGTTACAATATAGCCTATAACTCAGTTATCATCTTAACTTTTTTTTAATCTAATGAACCCAAATTAAGTGAAAGAAATCTATCCTCCAGTAAGAAAAGCCCAATATGAATGCTGCGGCAGGACTTACCCTTAAAATATTGAGCCGAAGAAAATTCCCAATAAAATACAGAAGAATAAACTGCTTGAGCAAGTTTCCGAGCCCGCATACGAAATAAGAATATGTCACACGCGCGCGTCCCGGTAGTTCCGATACATACCTAATGCGGATATAGGACCAAATTGAGTTCCGCAACGAGTAACCCGAATTCTCTACTAATACACTTATCCAGGTTTCAGAACTTTCATGTAATTTTAATGTATGCGTGACGTTGCTGTTTCTGGTTACCACGATACATGGTATCCTAGTGTGGGGCCAAAAGCAATGTGTGTGCCTGTATGTAAATGTTTATGTTTATGTTTAATTGCTATAATAGATTTTAAGAAAAGAAAAGAAGTTACATCCAAATAAATGCAAACTTAAAGTATCTTTAAAATAAAACTCAAGAGTCACTTGCACACCCTTTCCACAATCACTACGTTTACCCTTAATTGGCATGAACGAGCAAATAGGTGGCTATTGACCAAAACAAAGCTTTCCGAGTGTCTGTCCTCCGCACCGCGCCGCCCGCCCTCGTTCGCTCCCGCCCGACCCGCCCGAGAAAAACAACCAGTTTTATTCTCACCAGCTAATTGGAGCCCACCGTTCCAACTGTCCCAGAAACTCTCCCTCGATAAGCCTTTTACTCAATCTATTGGGAACGATAAGATCAGACAATATTGCTCTTCCCCCGTTACCCAACACAGGTGCTCACGTTCTCCCGTCGCTCACTAGCAATAGGAATGCGTGCCACAGAATTTTGATAAGACGCATAGCAAAGAAAGAAACGGAATCTCAGCAGTCCTCATAAATAAGGCTGAGCGGAAGAAATATGCGAAAGCCACATAATTATATAATTCCTGCTTTCTGCCACCGGGAAATCCGAGTCAGCCGAGATTACTACCTCCAACTGATCCCGGGCCGGGACGGGAGAAAACAGAATGTCTCGCGACTTGGATAATGTTAAATTTATTGCAGCGCTAAAATGTTTACGGATATGGTGCGTGGGGCGTCCGCCGCCGCCGCTCGGGCGCGCTCGCGACGCGGCACTTCTCCACACCCTTGTAAACACGTTTTATTGGCTTTATAATATGTTTTACGCGTGACGTTTTACAAACGATCCCGAGGAACATCGAATCGTTTCAACGGTAGGCACTCGTGCGCCCTGCCAAAACGCCGGAAAAAGAAAACGAGGGATTCCTAATTATTGCTCTTTAAACAAAGAGTGGTGGAATACGGAAGTAATTTTCCCTAAATCGGTGCGTCGTTTTACTTGTGGTGATTACTGTTTTATCGGCGCCGAGGTGGTGTTTTTATACGACTTTGCCCGTAATTGCGACGCTTGACTTTAAGGCGTATAATCAGATAATCTGAAGTGACTCAACACTCTTATAACCCTTTGTAAGACTCTGTCAACTATATATGCCCACCAAGGATTCTGGCTTGGTAAGAAAGTCCAAAATAAATGAAAAAATATTATACCAATAAAGGTGAAACTATGAAAATAAAAGTTCTCTAAACACACCTTTACGTTTAATATTAAACCACTTTATTTACTCTGTCCACCGAGGCTTTTCATCAAGATTCATTTTGATTCTGCGTGTTACTATCACCCAAAAACAATAATGACAAATGTGAAGCGTTTACCATTTAAACTAGTTTCAAATTGCATGCGTCGACCGACTCTCTTGCTGATTCATCTTCACCTCCATTACAAGCCACCGACAGAGATCGCTCCACACCCACAGACAGGAGCGATAACGTGTGAAATCACAGCATGAAATATGTGTTGTGTCGAGTGCGGAATGCGGCGTCGTAGAACAATCGCCGTCCTAATACCAGTCAACCGCTTGATGAAGGTCCGACCCTCGTCCTCCGCTCCCCTCGCCCCTGGACCTGCCTACAATAGAAGCGTCGGGAATCACTACACTCATATTGAAACAGATTTCAATTTGTCCACTAACAATAGGTTTCTATTGTACTGTAGAAATCCAAAATTTGTGAAGCCCGCATCGATGAGCAATGGATTAAAATTGATTTTGTCTTTTAAATTTGGAACATTCAAAAACTTTCGTTTCGATTTTTTTAATGTCAATTTAGCATTGACATACGTGCTACAATTCGCGTAGCAGTGACTGCGCTACGGCGTAGCGTAGCACTGATACTACTAGCGATTCATGCGCGTGCGCTAATGTGTGAGTATCATATAAAGTAATATGATATAATAAGTTTAATCCCAGAACATTCGATTCTGGGCCTTAATCTGCGTGGCCATAAAAATGCGGCGGCAGCATTAATGGAAAAAATTGAATTTAAAAGATATGCCAAGAATAATACAATATGAAAGTCTAACTGATGTTTCTCAGATTTGAATAGCATCTTGTACTAAACACGAGCAACGCCGTACATATTTTATGCAAAACTATCTTCTACTGACTAGACAACCGCTGCGAACTATCTGAGTACACAAAGAGTTTCCGTTTTACAATTTTGAACATTGTCGTAAAAGAGACTGTCCGTAAGCTCCAAGTTATTATGAAATCTGTCTCAATCGGACTCGTTGCAAAACTGTTATTTATAAAGGACACTTTGTTGGATGGGTTGAATCAACTTTTTGCTAAACGTTAAAAATAATACTGCATTGTAACAGACAAAAAAAAACAGCTAATAATAGAAAATATTTGTATTTACAAATAATAAAGAAAATACGGTAAGTACTAATACTACTTACAACTACAACATAGCGTCACGCCTTTTCTCGTACGGGGTGGCAGAGGAACCATTGTGCCCACTTTTAGCCAGTTATTCAACACTCCATTTTTACGTGACAGGGGGCTAGCCCATCGCAGCAGCAATAGAGTAATGTTTCCCATTACAGTATAAAGTACTTAAGATAAATTACTTATCTCATTGGTACATGGTCAGCACTGGGATTCGAACCTTCACCTCCTGCGTGAGAAGTAAGCGTGAAACGCACTATACCACGGAACTCTCCGATTACTACTTACTTAATGTAACTTAATAAATAGCAGGATAAATAACGTCATTATCTATAAACATGTAATTACGACAGGAGATGTCGTATCCTGCCAAACATTCATGAAAATTCACGTCGTCACATTTCCTCAAATCCGATCAGCCGGGGGGCAGGGTGGTGGGGAGGTGGGGTTCCCAACTCGACTAAGAATCCACACGCAAGAACTATCGGTGCCGACTCATATCTCCTTGCGGGATCTATTGGACTGCATATACTCCATGAAAATTCTTAAAAAAGCAGGCTTAAACAAGTAGGAATCGCTCACGACGGGTTCTGTATTATCGTTGTAATATTTTAAAAATACAACACATATTTTTTTAAGTAAAAAAAATCATTTTTCTTGCAGGGATTTTTTTAAATATATTTAGGCATATGTATTTTTTGTTTATCGTTTAAGCGGTCGAATTATTGACCGAGCGAGCGAAGCATGTGCGTTTTAGGATTGGGCAAAAATGCTCTCGTATGTTCGGATGTGTGTCCGGATGTTATCCTCTACAGGCCGCATTTCTCATCAGATTCTCGTGAATTTTTGTGAGCAGGTTCTTTTTTTTTTGTTGATTCAGTTTTTAGAAATTTTACAAAATGGCGGAGATGGGGGCTTTTTAAAATTAAAAAAAAAACCGTTCAAATGAGGTGTCGTGGGATTTCTAGAAACCGTGCAAGCCATAAAATTTTAGTGAAAAGGCAATAGGCTGGGTGTAAGACTGCAAAACGTAATTTACAAAGTTAACGGTGCAAATTATTTCATACTGCATGTACGTAACCAGGTGAATTCATAAGTTTGTATGTGTTATAAAAAGAAAGTGTCATTAGCGAGGTCTACAGCTCACAGAGCTACTGCTAGTAGAACGAGTAACACTCTTTGAAAATCAGATACAAATTAAAGTCTACCAATTACCTACGATATCAAACATACAACCCTACGACAGTCAGATGGACTGACAGACAGCGTAGCTTAATAAGAGGATTCCGTTTGTACCATATCAATACGGAATCCTAAAAACGAACTGTCTGTCACCAACTTTGCAGGCGAATATGCCCCTTAATATTAGGTGAGGGATGTTTATATAAATGCAAAGCAGGTCGGTGGGCTGTCAGCTAGAATCAGAGTACGTTTCGTTGATCGAATATGGATTTCGAACTTCCCCTACCGGCCGAGCCCCAGCCGGCGGCCGCGGTCGGACAGATGGGAAATCATCTCAGCTTGTAATGAACAGGGAATGCTATGCGACATATATTTAAGAATTGAGAATGTTTCATTAACTATTATTTTTACACACATTACTAGCTGTACCGGCGATTTTAACCATTTAAAAATATTTTCCCATAGTAGTATCGCGTATCGCACAGAAACTGCATATTTTTCGGTATTACCCAACCGTATATTTGAAACTCTAAGACATTTTCAGATTATCGTTAAAAACCGCACAGCAATGAAGAATTTACCCGACCAATGAAAATGTTACCCTTCACTGCCTATGAAAAGAGTATCAAGACTTCGAGTTAATAGAATTGGGGGTTTTATGAAAATACTGCCACAAATAGACAGCGCGATCTAAACAAGATGAGCTTCGGAATCCACAGGAAAATCCTGTAGATCTTTGCCGATTTCCTTATCGTCCGATATTCGTCCCCGGTTCGGCTGTCGATAAATATTTCCGTGCGCCGAGATCGTCCCGTCTGGAGCCGAATCCAATCGGGAAGATATTAAAAGTTTCCATCCACGCGGCTCTGTTCCTTTGTGCTAATTCAAATGCGGCCCCAAACCGACTTCTTTTTGCCTTTCAGTAGACAGACACAGCTAATTTTGCATTAGTAACTGGAAGGGGTGCTTCTACTGTGAGAAATGAGCGTATAAAGTCGGCACAGCTATTTTATGATGTACCTACACCGAATGTAACAGAGGTTTACGTTAAATGTATAGGTATTTAGGGGCCTAATACGGAAAAACGTTTACTATGACACCAATTGAGCGGCTATACATTACATTCGAACGGAGAAGTGGTCTCCGTACTATTCGGTTGGCTGATCGGCCCAAACATCATGTCGCAATTTGACTGCATTGTTTTATACTTATAACAACTGATATACAAGGGTTGGCCCGAATTAAACATTTTCAAGAAAACTGGTGCAGATTACCCAAAATTTCCGCTCCTCCATTCTTCGCCACGAATTCATGGTCTCTTATGCAGCCTGCGGCACATAAATAAATTAAAGACACGTTCGACGCAGCGCGACCGACCTACTTGGTATCTAACTAATTAGTTCCACAGCCTCCCTTGCCTTTACATATAACCTATTCTCGGTGCATTTTATCTCAGTTTTGTATATAAGCTCGATTAAAATTATTATTTATCGGTTCATCTCCACTAAAACCAACCGTAAATACTCATAGACCACTTCAGAAACTATCAAAAAATAGCACGCTTAGTAGCTTTCTTTGAGAGAAGTCAGCCTCTTAATTTGTATTCGACCCTCGGCCGAGCAGGGGCAGGGTCGGCCGAGCAGGGGCAGAGAGGGGACACGCTTCTTTTGTAGCTTCAAAAACCAATTTGTATACCGATGAGAAAATTAAAAATCTATGAAATCTTAACGGAATATATTCGGAATCGCTGTACGGAGAAATGTATGAATGGAATACCCTGAAAAAAGTACATCGGTTTGTACCATTAGGAGTAGTAGTCTAGTCACACTGGGTCTTAACCACAAAAAATTCAACTCCTGTTCAAGACTTGTTTAAAGAAAAAAATGTATAGGATTTGACCTTTGTTGTGAGGTTAATATGTAGAACACAGTCTATATTTTTGGACAAACAAATTCATAAAGTTTTAAACTTGTGTCACATGATACCTTTGAGTCTGGTGTTATAATCACACATAACGAAAACAAACAAGGGGGGGAGCATCTGCATCTGATGATTTAACCCCGTAGCCATAAAATGTGTTCACGTCAAAGGAATTTTCACTTTTTTGCGAAATTCATAAAAGATACGACAAAAATGTTACAGGCAAATATAACCAAGAGATTTTTAATAATTATAATTTATGCTTAAACCTCTTTTTTGTGAAGTCAATAATTTTAGCGTACGAGCGCCGCAAAGTCTACTTAAACATGCGTTGTGGTCTTTAAACGAAAGGGAGTCCCGTAAAGATTATTTATTTTGTTAAAATCACCTTTGATTGCACTGCCTTAGCGCATGCTGACTCTTTTCAAAGAACACCGACACTCATTCAAAGAAAACCGCTTCGGGAGGCACCCGTAAGTGAATATGCTAGTTTGTATCGAAGTGCCGGCCGTAGTGAAAGGTTGTGTTTGTGTTGTCATCAACGCCCATCGGGATTGTCCATCATTGTCCATGGGAAGAATCAAAAGATGCCATTCCAAAGCATTTGATTGCGTAGATCATGAAACTTTACTGTTAAAACTTGAACACTACGGTATTAAAAATAAAGCTCTATAACTTTTGTTCTAATTTGGATTATAGAATTCAGAAGGTTCAGATTAACAGAACCAAATCATTAGGATCTCGCGTTAAAACTGGCATGCCTCAAGGTTCCATATTGGGTCCTTTCTTATTTTTGGTCTATATTAATGATTTGCCTTGCTTGGTTCAGAATTTGTCAAATATTGTGTTATTTGCTGACGATACATCTCTTATATTTAAAGTAAACCGACATGTACAGCATATGACGAAGAAAATAACGCTCTTGGAATAATTCTTCATAATTGGTTTACTGTTAACAATCTAGTGCTTAATGCGAAAAAAACTAAATCCATAAAATTCATTTTGCCTAATGTTAATTCCTTAAAATTATAAGCTAGAGTTTACTGATGGTACAGTTTTCCTGGGGATAACACTTGACTCGAAGCTACAATGGAGCCCTCACATTACTTCTTTGTCGGGATGCTTAAGTTCAGCTGCATAAATATACTGTGAGACAAATCAGACAGCTGACGGATGAAGCTACGGCGAGACTTATTCACTTTAGTTATTTCCACAGCATTATGTGCTGTTGAATTTTGTTGTAGGGCGGAGCTGCTGATATTGACTCAATCTTTGTTCTACGAAAAGGGCTATTAGAGCAATTTATAACCTAGGCAGTCGTGACTCCCTGAGGGAACTGTTCAACGAAATTAGCATTATGACTGTACCGTGTCAATATATTTATGAAAATATCATGTACGTTAGGAAGAACATAAATAGCTTCACTAAAAATGTTGACAGGCACAAGGGAAATAATATAAGAAGCGGAAGTAAAATTGACCAACCTTACTATAGACTAGTCAACGTTAGAACTTCATTTGTGTCTCTAAGTATACAATACTATAACAAAATACCGGAAGAGATATTAATTTTGTCAGAGATGAAATTTAAAGGCATTGTTAAAAAACATTTTGTTATAAAGCATATTATAGGTTAGACGATGACATTAATGACAAAGAGGTATGGAGCTCTGATTTTTCAGCGCAGCACAAGAACCACGTACACGATTGTAACACAAGACCTATTTTTGAAAAAAAAAAGAAACAAGAAAAGTAGCCCCTGTTGCAGTGTACGAGTTTCTTGCGCCGCTTTTTCTCCGCTGCCATAACACTTTCCGAAGTGGTAGTAATTTTTCTTGCGTTATATAGATTCAAACAAAATTCGTAAGAATCTATTTTGAACAAAAAAAAATGAATTTTGATGTTTGAAGTTGAAAATAATGTGTCTGCAACTATCACAGACACTTCGAAAGAGCACGAACTAGTGTGAGTTCAATACAGATGCAATGTCTTTGACACTTCGAGTGATAAAAGATAAGTGTAACTACCTACTCAAATATTTCATTACAATTATCTTCGATACCTAACTTGTGAGTATTATTTTATTATAATTAAAATAATTGCGTGCCGTACCATGCCGGCGCGACGCAGTCTGGCTACACGCTCTTTACAAGGGACTTTAGTGGCATTTTTAGGGCTTCGTACCACAAAGAGAAAAAAGACAACCTCTTTACGATCACTTCGTTGTCCATATATCTATCAGTGAGTTAGGGTTCCGTATCTCAAAAGGTAAAAAGGAAACCTTATAAGATCACTCGCGTGTCCGTCCGTCCGTCTGTCACAAAGGCTTGTTTTTTTTTTGCAAATATACTTATCCTGATAACTGCAACATAATTCAATTAAAATACGAAAAAAACATTGCTTACAAAAAATTTGAAGGGGTGAAATGACAAAACGAAAAAATAACACCGTAATAAGTTATGTAGGGTATCGTTGAAAAGAACTGTTTATAAACTTTTCAAAAATAATTATTTTTATTTTAATTGACGTAACTTCAGAAG
The DNA here is from genome assembly GCA_949825045.1 of Argyresthia goedartella. Lineage (NCBI taxonomy): Eukaryota > Metazoa > Arthropoda > Insecta > Lepidoptera > Argyresthiidae > Argyresthia > Argyresthia goedartella. The sequence goes on from OX463810.1 coordinate 25,144,541, forward strand.
CTAACATTGAAGCCTAAGAACTATCGAAGATTGGAACGCTTCGGAGTGGACACACTGAACTTCCGACGAAACCTTCAGGACCTTCTATTCTTGCACAAGGTCTGTAATAATCACTTGGATGTCAGCAACATCCTGAGCCAGATCGGACTCACAGTTCCCTACAACTATCCACGCAAACCTATTTCCAATACCCTCTATACACCTCTTGGAGAACAAATACCTACAAGCACTCTCCCATACCCAGAATCTCCGACATATATAACAAAACCTGTATTGAAAACGACAAAGACATATTTCATGATCGCTCGCCTGTCCTCCGGAATAAAATCCAAAAGAAAAAGAAAACTAACCTGTACATATAAGCTTGTATATATTCTAACTACCTCTATTATTATTAAATACCCATTAAATTCTATTAAATATTAAATTCTAAGTAAAATTATTTTCAAAATAAATTTAACAGTACAGTCAATGCTGTTCCTCAATGCTCATCTATTAAAATGCACTCTTTTAAGAACAATACCGCCTATTTTTTACTGTATGATATTGTATATGTGTGCTGATGATGTGCCTAATTAAATAAATAAAAAAAAAGATTTAACAGTTAATAAATTATGGTATTTCAAGTGAAACTTTGAAAGCACATATCTTCGAAAACTCACAAGAAGTTTTTTCAAAGAATTTTAGTTGTTTTTATTGTTCTTAGCTATATATTTTTTATATTTTTCATATCCCTTTGTAGTTGCATCGAAAAAACGTCTCTGGTATGGATACCTCCTTATTTTAAAAAATGCGTTCTTGTGCGACTTTTACTCCATACTTATAGGTATCATGTGAATAATCTTTCAATTAATTTGTTTCTCATTCCCATACTGAATAACAGCGTTAATAGTATATCCTATTAACTAAAGAAAATACGAGTAAAGTATTCTCCAATTATAACGTATTGAAAGCGCAAAGAGTACATCAGCAAGGAGCTAACGATCATCATCATCAAATAGTATCAGTAGTAGAGCGCATTCGGATATAATTCTTTCGAGTGAGAATAAAACCGACCGCAGTCTGAGCTGTAAAACCGCACAAATTTGTTAAAGGCATTCCGAATGAGATGGAAAGTGACATTAAGACAGATGTTAAGAGCCGGGACAATAATTAAGAGGCCGCCCCTTGCCGGTTTGAAACCGCGCTGTCGTCGGCGAGATTTAATTAGTGCGAGAACAATTTGTGCTGCAAGCTGCTGCTCGGGTCTCAGTTCACCCGGCCCACCGGCTCACCGGCCAGCCGCATCACCCGCACAAGCCGGCTTATACAGTAAAAAAATATATCTACAACTTACAGCCAAATCACGAGGTGGTATCAATCAACCTTTAGCGTAGTACTGGTACGAAGCTAACTACTAATTTACACCACTTCTTCACCTAAACAATAACCATTTGCTTGATTTGGTTAACAAACAGATTCACTTACTAAATCTAATCTTCTAATCAAAAATTGCGGAATAGCGTAGGTTTTCCACATCAGTATCCACAAACTAGATACAATGGACACAGCTGGAAACTTATAGGAACCCTGTTTTGCATCGGAATTTAAATTAAAACAAAGTAAATGAGCACTTGTCTAATAAAAATGCTGTATATATTTCCGAGTCCGATATCACGTCACGGCTGGGGTTGCTTGCAAATCCGATTTCCCTATCTCGCCATATTTGTATTCGAACCTCGATCCGTCTAATATTTCCTACCAACATCGACGCGCGCTATCTGCGTTCCTTCCTTGACATCGAATCTAATAGGAATAGATATTAAAAGTTTCCTTACACCGAGTGTTAGTGAGCACTTCCTTTGTATTGTGAAGAATTTAGTATATAGTGTAAGCGTAAATTAGAAATAAAGCGTGTAATTTTGGTGTTATTTAGGAGAAATAACGATTAAGAATTTGCATAAGTAACCTGTGTTATGAATTTTCATAGAGCAGCTGGAAACAACTGCAGGGAAATATGACGGAACGGCTCTAAACTATAACTAAAGTTAGTTAGTATTTACTGTGTGTAGGTATTTATTTTCTAAAACTCAATGAGAGTTTGGAGAAAAATCCAATACAAACTATAATGTTTACGAACATTGTTAACAAAATTAAATATTTACGTTTTTTGTAAATTTATGAGCAAAAAATGATGCGAACTTATTTGAAGCACGCGTGAGCCTAAAAGATTTCATCTTTATCACCCCTTTAAAGGCATACACAAAAATATATCTTCGTAGTATACTCCACCATTAATTTATATTATTACATTATATCCTTTCATTTTTGTATTTTTGTCAAGAGGCATACATACATGCAATAAGGAAGTTTCATCTCTGTCTGCCGTTGATCATGCTTCCATACTAGTTTTCGCCATTCAAAGTAAAAAAAATGGTTTTATAAAAATAAGAATTTATACGAATTGATTAAAAGGAAATACAAGTAGAGGGACTGGCTGAATGCAGGTGGAAAAAAAATTAAGAATAAAATAAATGCTCCAAGAAAGGAACATTTACTAAAAGGCGTCGAGAGTAGTAAATCTTGTAAACAAGATTCAGTCTGATTTTGTGGTGGGTTAGTACTCTTACATCAGCCCCGAGTTCCAGATTATGAAAACGATTTTATAGAACATATTTCATTTTGTGATTGACAGTAAATTATTCTACGTACTTTTTACTTGAGTGATTTTCTTATATTTATAGTCAATTCGGACAATTCCGAATTTATTGAAATGTTGGGATATTTTGGGGATAGTATGAAGTGTGGAATTTCAGTTTGGGACCTCGAAGGGCGTGTGCTGACTTGGGGGGATTAAAACCCCCCAAAGGTGGTGTTTCACGATAAACGCAGGCACTGAGCAAACGAAATGTATCTTTAGCAGAATGAACCACAACGATTGATTTACGATTGAATACGAATCAACCTTTACGTAGATTATTACAGCTTTCTCACGCGATGAGCAGTGCAGGGCGCGCTCGCCGAGCTGGGGCCCAATACTGTGCTATTGTTGCACATTTAAGTGTATATCGTAATAAGTACATACTAATGTGCGCTAAGAAATTTTATGCTATTTCACTCACTCTCATGGTCTGTTTAGATCCTCTTTACTAATTCGTCTGCTACTTCGAAGAGTCCAAACTTGGTATGTTTTGAAAATATTTCTTGGATTTTTTAGAAAACAGGCGGCCGAAAGGTAATGGTGAAGTATATTTTTAGAACCGGCTCATGAAGCCCTTTAATTTGATACCCCCAAAATTACTTTAAATTCAGAATTTTGTCCAGGTATATGCCTCTCGTTTTTACCTGTCGTCTGTGTTATTAACGGTAGAAATAGTATGAATATTTTTTTTCTGGACATGTCAGTTCAACCGATACAAGACCATTTGATTTTAACATGTTATTTACCACAAACAAAACTAATTTCACACAATACCAAATATATCCGAGCCAGATATGAAAGTGATACTATGGTATATAATACGTACTGCGACAATACCGACACACCCTTAACACACACATAAAAGTTGACAAGGCGAAAAGTTGCTAAGTAGCGTAGTCAGCGGGCACGCCATCTTATCTAATTTATGTAAGTGTTAGTGAAGCGGCATCGAAAACAACTTGCATACCGGCTCCCACGGGCTATCAAAAAAAAAATGCTTTTTGTTGGATTATTACCCGGTACTGCTGGAGCGAAAACCATTTCTGGCGGTACTTTTGATCAGAATTGTCGCCACTTGTGCAATTTGAAGCTTATCTTATATCTATTATTATTACATTATTTAACAAATAAGATATTTTTCCGCCGAAAGAGTACACGTTCATGATCACCTCATACACTACAGAGTATTAAGTAGCTCATTGACTATGATTACTTTGTAATAATTGATTATTACGTAGTCATCCATTAAATTCACTAATCTTAGTACCCTATAGTGTCTACTAAAATCTTCTACTCTTACTAAACTACAGAGTAATAAGTTGCGCAGTGATTATGATGACTGTGTAATAAATAATTACTACGTAGTCATCCATAGAAGTCACTGATATTAGTACTCTGTAATGTCTAACCTAGGTTATATGTCATGCAGAGATTAGGTAAACAGAAAAAAAGAACACTTAAAAATATCTTACACAGTAAATATTAATTAGTATTTTTCTTAAGAGAATCGAGCCTTACCTAGATGTTATTTCTTGGAAGCGCGAACTCCTTGAGTCGTCTCGGCGGTTTTTCTACCCGCATTCAGCCAGACCCTCTTTTTGTAATCTCCCTTTCCCTTTCAGAAGAAGTCCATAAAAATTACCAGACTTTGTAAAACCGGGATTAGTAGAGGCTTTCGATTTGGTAGAACATGTCGTCAGTTGTTGCCATCTCCGTTTTTGGAGTTTCGTCTGACTTAAATGTAATCTTCTAGCTAATGTATTTTCCGCTTCTTAACATTTTATACGTTATATTTATATTCTACTTAACTCATACGCTATTGCAAAACAGATACAAGTGTAAGTTGTCAAGGAAATATAAACATTTCCGCTAAGTGGTTCCGAGTAACCAGGAGACTGCAGGCGGAACTATTTTAATCAAAAACTAGGGGAAAGGTCCTGAGTATGTGTTGGATAGTCGCGAGGAGCATAAAATATTTATCAAAAGGTTCCCGACAGTGCGCGTTCCCTCGGGTGCGTCGTCGTGAGCGCGTGCTCCTTGCGTCTCTCCCTACCTCACTTCGCTACTTAGCACTCTATAAACGTAATGCTGTGTTATTGCTAGTTCACTTGCTGTCATGCTTCTTTGGCAACATTCGTGCAACAACTTCAGTCGTATAATGCAATGTTGACCTAAACATACCAAAAAAGCAGCAGGCATTGAAAAAAAATGGTTATCAAGCAGAAAGTTCAGAATGATGTCCTAAATAACTCTCTCGAAGATGATTTATGTAAACCTATTCACCATACATTAAAGCTGCAGATATAATTAATTATGTGGGCATTTCATCGTAGCTCATGTGCTCTCATATTTTTCGGTTCAGAAGGGTAATTTGGGCAGCGGCTCGGCTGACGATTTTGTTTCAATCTAGAGGTTGAGCCGGAAAAATAGTGCAGCGAGGCGGCTGAATGGTTGGTGTTGCTTTGTGCGGTGCTGCCTTTTGGATGACTGGGTCTGTCCGCACGCCACACGGTTAGATGCACATTCTCTTTGCACCCTTTGCATCGCAGCCTTGACAGGCAGGTGATAGATTTGTAGTATACGCAGAGAGTATAGCTTCTCCCAGATGAACGTGTAAAAAAGTAAATTGACCCCGCTTAGAAAATGTATGAGATTTCACGAAGGCAAACGTGAAATTGGCCTATAGATATATTCTTAGCGGGTCAATGTACTTTATTGCTTGTTTATATGTCAGTAGCTACAGAGACTCAACTATTGGCACACTATTATGACATGCATTTTGGAGTTTTAGAAGCTATACTTTAGGCAATTATCGTGCCTCAAAGCAGTGTGAAATAGGGTCCAAAAATTATTACCCGACTACGGAAAAGCCAAAAGGAGGGTTACGATTTTGGTAATAAAAAGTGCAGTAGCGGCTGGCGAGGTCGGTCGCCGTATCTTCTTACGTAGCTATAGTGCACTTCAAGCGCTGCCATGAACCGGTAGTCCACGCCAATACATAACCATTTGGATACGGCACTTTGCAGCGGCAAATATGCGCGATAACCTGGTTGCCTGGGATGACGTCAGTTGTGAATCTTCATATGAAAATAAATTAAATATGAATGGCAATTAAAGAGATTCACCATAGACAGAGTACTGGCACTAAGCCATCCTATTTGAGTACTCGTATGGCTCGATCTTGCAACTAAAGGCCTAAATGTTTCGGTGGTTACCTAGTGGCTCTGTGAGCTGCAGACCTCGTAAGCGTCAGAGGAAATTTAACGTTTTTTTATTATTTTTCATCCCCTGCATCACACCCCCGACCCCTTGATGCTTTTAATAATTGGACAGCATTTTCTTTCAATACCACAAACAAACTTATAAATGTAATTGGAGTATGAAAGTAGCCGCACCAACAACTTTGTGAACTACATTTTGGCGATCCAAAATCCAGCCTATTAACTTTTCTCTAAAAAAAATATAAGTAAAGAATACTAAAACCCGACTGCGTGAGTTAAGAGGTTTAAAAAGTGCGAAACAAGGAAATAATTCAGAAAGAGGTCAAGAAATGCGAAGGTACAAAAATTGTCGGGGTAGAGCCGTGGTCGCACCTACTGTATCTCACAAATGTGCAAAAAATCATTTACCATTGTAACTACAGCCTTTTCCAAGGTATAACTTTTAAGTGTTGTAATAAATAAATAAAAAGTCCTTTACAATCATTATATGTAGGATATCACAGCACTTAAGTATATTAGAAGTTAACTAAAGTGTTTTCTTACATGGTATCTAATCTATTTTGAGATGATGACTATGATATACCCGACCGATTCATGTCATGGCGACTACTCCGACTCTTCAGCTCTCTCAATTTTGATAGGGCTGAAATGAACGTGTACAGCTGCTGGAAGTCCATTAGACTTTTGACTCACGTTAATCACTTTTCACCAACATCTGTGTAAGATTAAGTAGACACAACAACAAACTTGGTGGAATCGTTAGGTACATTATTACCTATTCGCTTTGAGTTTGCCGGTGCTGGTAGTTTCAATGGACCGACTGGATTAAAAATCTAGTGACGAATGAGAATACAGTAGGCGCGACCACGGCTCTACCTCGACCATTTTTGTACCTTCGTATTTCTTGACTTCTTTCTGAATTATTTCCTTGTTTCGCACTTTTTAAACCTCTTAACTCACGTAGTCGGGTTATAGTTTTTTTTTACTTATATTTTATTTATTTATTGTTTTTAGTATTTGTTGTTATAGCGGCAACAGAAACACATCATCTGTGAAAATTTCAACTCTCTAGCTATCATAGTTCATGAGTACCAAACATTTACCTAACTAAACAGATTTTTTCATGGCCGCTAGAGGGCGCCACATCAGATCTACATAGCCTATGTCACCCGCAGAGTTATTACAAATCTATTGACACCTCATTTACTAAAATCGGTTCAGTAGTTTAGGCGCTACGAGTGGACATACATACATACCCACCCACATACATACATAGACTGCCAAAATCCTTTTGGCGGTCGCCGTAGTCGGGTAATGATATAGCTAATGTCAAATTTACGGTCTCTACATATTCAACCACGCCTTATTTGTTAAAATCTGTCTAGCCGTTCTTGCTGTAGCGGATTTTTTTACATTTTCAACCCCACATCTCCGCCTTTTTGAAAATTTTCCAAAAACTTAATCGACGAAAAAATCTATTTAATTATCGAACCTGCTTTCGAAAATTCTCGAGAATCAGTTGATAAATGCAACCCTATAGGAGAACATACAAAAGCATTTATGCCCAATCCTGAAACGGAGACGCTTCGCGCTCGGTCAATTAATGGGCTACATTCACAATTAGTACCACACAGGCATTGTGCATTAATCCTGTCTGCCCTTGCTTCCTATATCCAGGTCCTGCCTCGATGGCGCTCCGTCACCCGCGTTCGACACGAAACTTTTTAATTAGTTCAACGCCGATAATCGAAGACTGTCTTGTTACTTCCGAAAGGCGCTTCGTCTCCTTCTCAGCTCTATATTAACTGATAAATTTCTGGAGCGTCTATGTTAATTGCATGGAGTATATTTCGAGTTTTCTTCTGTTCGACTGTACTAATTTGTAGAAGTTCCGACTTGCTAACTGCTCGGTACATTTATTTATGTAAAAGTTTGTAACAGGTACGTACGCATCCAGATAATCTTACCATAGTCTACCTACACGCTTTGCCTATCTTATTTCATTGTATTTGCCTTCCATGTTAAAGGCCTTTGCAAAGCATTTATCTTAAATGTTAATTCCGAACGTTTTTCCAGATATTTACATTTCCAAAGCTCGTGAAAAGTTTAATGAATTCTGGGCGGCAACTCGTGTACCCGCGAATGAATGGCCATCGGAAAGTCATCAGTTATGTGAACAGTGTCCCGCGCCATATGCTCGCTGGGAGGACACGGTTCAGCCCACCCTCTGTGTCATTTTTACATGGACAATTCCCGGAGCAAGGGCTGGTCCTTTATTAAGAATTCAAAACAAACAGTTCAAACGTTTCAGCGTGGGGCTGTGTGTGCCGCTTGAATTCAGTCAGATTTGTCGCAAAAAAGAGACAAAGTTTATGCTAAATGGTTGTTTGATCACATAAATAATGTACAATTGTTTTTATGAATGGAAATAAGCAGCAGGTTCATTTTTGTTTGACGGGCCGTGCCAAGCTTCGGCTCTTAGCAAGCTATGACCTCTCTTTCTTGCTTAGGTTAAGGTAAGGTGAGAGAGAGAGAGAGGTGACAGCTCGCTCCTAGCCAAAGAAACCTGGCGCGAACTGTACACTAACTTATCGCGAACTGTACACTAGCTACCATTAAGAGTAGCTAAGCGGATGAGGGACAGAAATTCCCAAAAATAATGTTACTGTCATCGTTTGTCATTTTGATCTTATAATTGGTTTCAGTTTATTCATTAACAATAAAAATTATGATCTTAGACTTTACTTACTTACTTACTTACTTAAAACACATGGACGGATGGTGCCCTTTTAAATGCAGTCAAAAGTATGCGAGTATGCTACACATTTTTTTCTTTGCCGGAGTATTACACGCACACATTCACATTGTTTCCTTTGTCCGACCAACGCCAGCGCGCGCAGTTGCGTAGAAATAATGATACCACCTCATATCTACTTTCTTTCAAAATGTGCGATTTGAAATCATAGGCAGGATTATTATTCAATAAAAAAGCGGGTGTGGGATTTTCCCCCCTCTTTATATACCATGGTTGCGTAAACAAATTGCGAAGTGATTATCTTAATAACATGAACAAAATTCATAGAAACATTGCATTAAATGAATAACTTAGTTTGGCAGTTTGATCCCATTAAGTTTTTTGGTATATTTAGAGCTTTTGAGGCATCAATTCAGGGCACAAATCGTCATTTTGTATTTTCTCCTCGGATATGTTTTCGTATCAAAGCGCGTTCGAATAGTGATTGACTGAGATTTCCATAGGCACCCTCCTGTCAAAAAGATGCACCTTTCCGATGCGTGGTTTGGGGGCGCGTCTTATTAGGATTCTATGAGTTATTATTCAAAGATTTTGATTATGTATTGTGAAACGCCCATCTTTAAAGGATTATTCAATTATATTATCCAACGTAGTGTTTGAAATTATAAAATTTATCAGTAGTAATTGAAAAATAGATAAAAATCACTGAATTTTAATACTGTCATGCGGCAGCGACTAAGGAAACAGCCATGTTGCGGTGTGAGCTGTTATTAGCCGACTTTAAAAAGGAGAGGTTCTCAATTATATACTTCATGTAGATATGAATACCTATTAAATAGATAACATTATTGGAAACTTAAAATATTCACACATGTTATTCTTTTACAACTTCCAAACAAGTATACAAAATTTCATAGGTCTTATCTTTATATATATATATATAATTATACGTATGTTTGTATGTATTTTTGTATGTATGTATGTATTTTTGTATGTATCTTTGTATGTATTTATGTATTTTCGTATGTATTGTGTTTGTGTGTTTGTATGTATGGTTATAAGTTTGTTTATATACACAGTCAGGTCATAAGTTCTGTCACACAATAAAAACTTTTGAATTTAGAACGCTGGCCACAAAAAAGTTTATTGAAATCGAATTTCTAATTTTTCATGAAAATAAAAATGTGTACTTTTTAGAATTTTCCTCATTTTTAAATATGGAGTGGACACTTAAAGAAGACCGTGTCGCAGTTATTGCGTTGCATCGTTGCGGTTACGCGCTAATTCAGATTTTCGACTTACTGAAAAATTTGAATATAACCAAAAGATTCGTTTATCGTACCATAAAACGATACAATGAAGACTCTAGTGTAGATGACAGGTCAAGAAGTGGTCGCCCTCGCTCTGTTAGGACTCCAGCAGTGATAAAAGCTGTGAAGGCGCGAATTCAAAGAAATCCCATACGTAAGCAGAAACTGTTGGCCCTTCAGATGGGGTTAAGCAGGACCACGGTGAAAAGGGTGTTAAATGAAGACTTAGGGCTTAGGGCATATCGAAGAAAAACAGTACATCGTTTGGACGCTCGTTTAATGGACCTGAGACTGAAGAGATGCCGCACTTTGTTGAAGCGGTACGCGGGAAAAAAGCATCGGGAAATTCTTTTTTCGGATGTAAAAATTTTCACCTGGAAGAGAGCTACAACAAACAAAATGATAAGGTGTACGCACACAGCAGTGAAGAAGCGAGCAACCGTATTCCGCGTGTCCAACGAGGTCATTTTCCATCCTCGCTCATGGTTTGGTTGGGTGTCTCTTATTGGGGCTTAACTGAGGTACATTTTTGTGAGAAAGGCGTAAAAACGAATGCAGTTGTGTATCAAAATACAGTCCTCAAGAACCTTGTGGAACCTGTTTCTCATACCATGTTTAATAACAGGCACTGGGTATTCCAACAAGATTCTGCGCCAGCTCATAGAGCGAAAAGCACACAAGACTGGCTGGCGGCGCGTGAAATCGACTTCATCCGGCACGAAGACTTGCCCTCCTCCAGTCCAGATTTAAGTCCGTTAGATTACAAGATATGGCAACACTTGGAGGAAAAGGCCTGCTCAAAGCCTCATCCTGATTTGGAGTCACTCAAGGCATCCTTGATTAAGGCAGCCGCCGATATTGACATGGACCTCGCTCGTGCTGCGATAGACGACTGGCCGCGCAGAATAAAGGCCTGTATTCAAAATCGCGGGGGTCATTTTGAATAAACTTTATTACCATAAGAATCTATGTTTTATTAAGTTCATTTTGCTATATAAATGTTTACATAAATAATAAACATGTCAAAATTATTTCATATTGCACATGTGACAGAACTTATGACCTGACTATGTATATATATTTGTATGTATGTTTGTATGTATATTTGTGAGTAAATGTTTGTATAAACTGTGCATCGGATTAGGGAACAGTGCAAGTTTTATCAAATCTGTTTGGTGACCTTAAAAAAAAATCGAACCATAATTTGTTTTGTATCCATGTTTGAATTAGATTTGGTGGATTTATTTCTTACTTTTGAGTTAACTTATTTTTTATTGCTTTTCAGTTTAAAATGAGTTGATGATTTTACCGATATAAGAGCCATAAGTGAATGTTTAAAACCTTACAGAGGAATGTTTCACAATCACTCATTGGAGGACCAGGTACTCAAATACGCTCTGTCATACTCCTCCTGCATGAAGAGCAATTGCACGGCTCTTCATTTAAATAAAATACATTCACAGAGAGTTCGCCCACTAGCAGCTCTAGCCGCAGAGAACAAACGGAATAAATAGAATATCGATAACTGCCGCCGATAAAAGCCTGAAAATGTGCAGAGATATGCATGAAAGAAATTGATGCCAATATAGGAGGATGCTGGTGTGGTTTATTTGGAAATATTTCACTTTGTTTATATTCTCTCGTATGAATGATTAAAACCTGCTGCTTTAATGGCCAACACAATAATTATTTTAACTGATTTGATAACTATCCTATCATCATAACAGAGTTCCGTTTTCCATCATTTTCTCATGTGCGTTACTCCGGCCAATTCTAGTGGCGTCAAATAGTAGTTCTTGTGACTGCTACATAATAGAGGGAATTAATACTCGAGAGTTTTAATGCCTAATTACATACACTAGTTACATATTAGTTACATACACTAGTTTATCTACACACATATCATAAGCTCTCTTTGATGTGTTCTGGAACCGCATATTTGACCGGCATTGTGGCATTGATCATTCATTGCTCTGTAGTTGTTTAGCTTGTTCTGTAGTACCAACTTCACAGACAAACTAGGGGCGGCACGCAGGCGGGCGTCGGCGTTCGAAATTTGAATGTCATAATTTGACAAATTTTTGTACATTATGGTCATAATGTACAAATGTTCAGTTAAGAAATGAGTTTTTACCAAATACATTATGCTGGTCTTAACGTGCGGTTTTTAGACGCAGTAAAGAGGGTTTATGATACGTGTGTAGATATACTAACTAACCGCCCATCCTAAGTAAACAACTTGAAGTTTGGCAGCTCTTGTACTGTAAGTCATAGATTATTTTTCCAAAGCCGCCATTTTAAAGAGTTTAGTTTTAATTCTTAAAGAATAGAAAGTCTTTTATTAAGTTTTTAACACCAACATAAATAATTATTCTTGAAACATCTATAAAAGGCGACGATAGAAGCGTGCACACTGACTCTCCTCAGTGTTTAGCTATTAAGCACCTTACGTATACCATAAATATTCTTCAGGGTATAACTTGGTGTATGGTCTGGCTTGCGGTGAGCCATGTGACTTACGATCGTAGTTTTACGAATGAAGCCCACCCGGCGTCGTCATGGCCAACTTATATTAGAACTACTCGAAACAAAAAGCTCCATAAAAAGTTACGCCCCATTTAGTCCTATCCGAGAGAGATCGTAGAACCCGGTGGAACATATTGCTAAACAAAATTAATAATGAAAACAAAAGAAGGATCGTAAAACGTACTATGGATCATGGCGGTAGGAAGCACTCTTGTATATTAAGTAGTCTCACCCTTTTAAATCATTTTTTTTAAAGTAGAAAAATATATAAACTGAGGCCCGTACTAAACTAATATTGACATTGTTAATCGTGCCAGCACAACCCTTTGTAACACCACCGCCGAACGTCAGACCGACTACGTATTCTCTATTGTCATGTAATTAATGCTAATAAATTAATCTCGAGTTACAGGAGACAAATTAGACGCCGGCTGCTCAACTAACGAGGACTATTTGGATTAAATGGCGGGGTGATGTTTATGATTTACGGGCGCGCCGGAGGCCCTGTAATTGTGGCGCCGCGCCGTCGTCGAGCCGTCGCAGTCGCGTTCGCAGGTCGCGTCGCGTCGCGTCGTCGCTCGTCAACTCATCACTTAGCGACCGCTTAGTTTGTAATTGGCTAAACAACACTTAAGTCAGTAATTAATTATCGCTTAGACCTTTTTCGGAGTATGAATTAAAGCGGCGCGCAGCAACACTACCTAAGTAATTTGTTTTTGCCAACACAAAGAGTCATTTCGTGATACGAGATGTTCTCGGTGTTTTAAAGAGATAACTGATAGGATATCATTCGGTTATAGAGGTACTTCTTCGATGCTACGAGTAATCGGACGGTTTATTAAGGAAATCTGTTTAGAATAATGTGTGCTAACACGCATACCGAACGTCTCAAGCAAGTTAATCCAGCTAATTGTCGAGAAATGAGAGAATGTCAAATTAGTTTCTGTGATATTCGATGCTCATAAGGTAACTCATTGCGAGGAACGTCGAGGATATGTTTTCAGTTGAATGTCCGCACTCCGGCGCGATACTGGCAGTCTGTTGGCGTGTTGTGTTGACTATTCATTATTGCATTTCGCGGTAAGACAAACAAGCCGTTGTTATTAGATTCTGCTCGCTGCTTATATTATTCCTCGTGTATTGCGCTGTTCGATCATTTCGCCTGATCTTACCAATTGAATGCGAACCCATAAATTAAGTAGGTAAATTTAACTATTTCAAGCATGATTTTATCCTATTAATAGGCAGCTGCTCAAGAATACCAATTTAGGGTAACAAAATCAACATACTTACTTATAATTTGGAATGGTATTGTAAAGACCCGAAATCACAGGGCCGGACAAATCGGCTCCACGAATCGAATCGAATCTCGACTTCAAGAGATCAACTACTCCTAAAGTGGAGCAAATATATCTCGGTCTATTTTAGGATGGTGAAGAGAGCAGTAGTATCTATTGGACAAACTAGGAGATAACGCTTGTTTGTCCTCGCAGACTAATTAAAAAGTTTCTTGTTGGTAACTTCGAGTGGAAGTGTTGGCGAAGTGGGCCCCAGCCCAAGCCGTTTCTGGTGCTGGGTTTTGTTAAATCATTTTAGTTGCCGCTCAATTAATATTATTTATAACATCTTCAGACGCTTACTATAATTTATTATAATTCGTAACGCCTCCCTCGAATAGATGGTGAGGATCCATCATCTCGTCGTGATCATTTGTTATTGTTTGCATAGTAATATAGTAATCTTCGAATCGAAGAGAGTAATATTTTAATAATTGCGAGAATAGTTTTCTGGGTTAAAATATACTTTCAACCTAAAGTGTCTGAAAGAAATGACTACTCTGTTCAGTTCAGATACAACAGAGCTTGTAATAAATACAGCCAACTGGATTTGATTGAATCTTGGGCGGAAGATTTGTCATGCACACACGAGTATATGAATATTTATGGACGGCGAGCGCGATCCTGTAGGTAATAGAATCTGCACACAAAAGCGGATTCGTTTAGTCCCGCCACAATTAGCGAACATCCCTCAAAGAGAGCGAAAAGGTAAAAAAAGGTGCTATAGCAAGCAATATGAATTCATAGGATGAAACATGCTATTGCATACAGGATCCTGAAATTATATTTGCAGACCCAATTATTAAAATCAGCACAGCCTGGCCATGTTATGCGACGTATAGATGATAAAAATAATATCCCAACTTCGATCTAACGGTATTATTATTACACCCAAGTAACCTAAATTAAAGTTCAAGGTGAAACTCACTCCCAACCCGCAATGCAAATGTGCTGACAGATATACCTTGGGTTGTGACCGGGTCCAGAACCAAGGCATACAGCAGTTACAGGCGAGCACATAAACTGAGATTAGTAAGCGCGGCGGCTGGGGTGCGCGATAGTGGAAACCCGGCATGAGCACGTGCCCGGGTGTACCTGTGCCGTTTAGTGTCACTTTTGTGAGCTCGTACTCGATCGGCAATATTTGCGTGGAAAGGGAACGTAATTTTAGAACAAGGAGGTTAGTGAGCGAGACCTATTTACACGGTGTCCCGTTAACAATGGACAACCGCGGAGATATCGATAGGCCTCACCATTCTGAACAACTTTCACTCTGAAACCGATTTGTTCATGGCAACTTTATTTTTCGTCATCGTCGTCATATCAGCCGCCCGGCCAAAAATGTATGTTGATGTCAAAAATAAAGTCAAATCAGTTTCATAGTAAAAGTTCCTGGATTACCCAATGTTAACGGGACACCCTGTATCTATAATCGTGATATATTTTTAATGTAAAAATGTAGCGCATTTTTTTTTATTTGCGTAAGATATATTTTTAAAGGACGACAAGTGGCTGTCCTGCTTATGACGATGATTCTTCATTGTTTTGGCTTTGATCTTATAACTGAGGAATCTTGGTCTGTATACTATGAGAATAGTCATTATCAGTTATTTATATGCTACACAGTGTCATTATTAAAATAAAAACCGGTCAAGTGCGAGTCTAAATCGCGCACGAAGGGTTCCGTACCACCGTTCAATGGAAGCGATGGTGTGGAGTGAATAGTTTGGATTTTACACAGCAAAATATTGTTTACAAAGTTATTGGTGCGGTTACTTTCACACTCCATGTACGTAACCAGGTGCATAAGTTTGTATGTGATATTGAAAGAATTGTTGTATGGGAGCCCCCTTAAATATTTCTTTTATCCTCTTTTTTAGTATTTGTTGTTATAGCGGCAACAGAAATACATAATCTGTGAAAATTTCAACTCTCTAGCTAGCTAGGTTCTTGAGATACAGCCTGGTGACAGACGGACGGACGGACGGACGGACGGACAGCGAAGTCTTAGTAATAGGGTCCCGTTTGGAACCCTTCGGGTACGGAACCCTAAAAAACGCACGAACAAACCACTTTATACCGGGGCGTAATAACAAATTGAGTTGAACACGTATCTATAACCGATCAATAAACTTATTTCGCTTTGATCCGGGAAATATTCACAATGTTTACCCAATCCAAAATGTACAATCGGCAAAGAAGTTCGGTTTGCAGGGCACACAAATGCCACTCTTTGTGTGCGTAACGTTGCGACACGAATCGCTGACTTGAATGTGTGTGCGTTACATTGGTCGTCACAGCACAGTCACAGATATTATAATACTGTCTGAGCATACAATCACTATGTGTCTTCGTTGAATATAAGACTAGTTTTTACCGCTTCCTACAGAGTGGACGATAGCCCAACGGGTTAGATGCCAGACTAATGACTTTGAGGTATTGAGTTCGATCCTCTATCAAGGAGGGAAAAAGCATGGTGATGTTTTTTTTTAGATACTTTTTTTTAATTATTATTGATCAGACCAAATATTTATTCTAGATTAAGGGCCGGTTTCACCACTGCTGATGAAGCCTATCTGCCAGTTAAACTTAGATTTTTGTATGGCGTTATTTGACAGATAGGCTTTATCAGCATGTGGTGAAACCAGCCTTATTTTTTTCATAATAAAACAAAATTATATTTCGTCCTAATAATAATTTATTACTAGTTTGTTATAATAAACTACACTTAATTTACTTATTTTAGTTTTAGTCAGACAAGGACAGATGTCGCAGTTGATGATATATAAGCTATGAATCAACATGCTAAGCAATTAGAAATTATGTGATAACTTCTAACCTGAAGTAGCAATAACATCATAGACATATAAATCACCTTATCTTATGATAACACAAAGCTTTCACATATTAATGGTTATGTTTTATTTAATATCTTAGTGGAGCTCCTTCTCTTACTATTATTTGTTGTAGTCTACTTCTCATGCCAGTGACCATATTCCAACACATGTCAGTGCCTCGCATTATCTCCCAGGTTGAAGTAACAACTTCATCTAAATTAGACCTAGATCTCACATTCGATGGATCCCAATTGAGCACCATATGTCCCCATAGATTTTCGATGGGGTTTAAATCAGGGCTTTTAGAAGGCCAGTCAATAACTGTCAAGGATTCTTGCTTGTTAAACCATTCTTGCACAATATGGGCGCGATGCACAGCGCAATTGTCATGGACAAAGTATATATGCTCATCCGGATATACAGTTCGTACGGTTGGTAACATGACGTTCTGTAAAATATCCAAGTATCCTTGAGCAGTGTTGCGAGCACTCACTTGCACTAATTCACCGGGGCCCATCGACGACATCCATCCCCAATATCCCAAAGTAATACGGCCACTACACCTGCACGGTAGAATGTTTGCTAAACTATATCGTTCATTATTTCTTCTCCACAGTATTTTACGCCCATCCTTGTCTGATCTAAAAGTCTTTTCATCACTAAAAACAACAACATTATTACACCAATCAAAGTCCAAATATTCACGGGCAAACCGCACTCTGTCTTCACGATGCTCATTAGACATCATAATCTTCTTCGCTGGTCTCCGACATCTTAAACCATCAGCTCGTAAGTGATTGCGAACTGTTTGTAGTGTTACATTATGAAGTGTCGCCGTAGACCGGGTGCTGGCAAACGGATTGCTGTTATGCGCTGCAATGATGTCGCGATGGCGATCAGATGCAGCTGTGTAGGCTACAGGCTGTGGGCCTGGTCGACGACTTTCAACATGTCCAGAATCTGCATACCTATGAACCCACAGTTGCACTGTTCTTCTCTGTAAAATAAGAAAAAAATACAATGAAGTAGTAACACAAGGTATAATTATAATCATAATTTATAAAAAACCTTCAAATTTATTTTTTATATGCATAACTCACCGATATCATTAAACGTCGTGCTATCTCGCTAATTGAAATGTTTTGTTCATACAAAACAATGATTTCCGCCTTTTTAAAAGTGGATAGATGACTTTCCATGATAGATAACAAATCTCAATCACAATTTACAAGGAACGAAATGCAATACAACTAATGCTGAGAGCGCGCAGACGCAAAACAATTTTAAAGAGGGTAGCTGTTACATTTTAAATAAAGAAGGTAGACTATGGCCTTTTTACCGGGCAAGTTTACAACTCTTCGAACTCTAGTTTGGTTAAACAATTGTAATCAATTTATATTCGATGCTATGTGAATTTAATAATACTCGTAGCTTCTAAAAAATAATTTCCTTTGAGGGATCGAACCTTTATCTACATATCGTAATTCTAGCACCTAATCCACTAGGCTATCGACTACTTTGCATAAAGCTGTGAAAACTTGCGTCATAATCAATGAATGTATGGGATCAGAAAAACGCACACAGACGCGACATTAACACGAATACTGTGTTAGTGTGCATTGCTAATCGTAGCTATTGGCAACGTTACGCACACAAAGACTGGTGTTTGTGTGCCCTGCAAACCGATCTTCTTTGTCGTGTGTACAATGCACCCTTGTTCAGTCTGTGACGAGGTGGGGCAGACGGCAGGCAGCCGGCGGCAGGCGACCAGGCGGGGTGAGGTGACAGACAACAAGATGACGTCAGCTGTTGATGTTGCGGCGGGTGCACTACTTGACTAGCAAAATACAGTCCTCCTACGGCGATTCTCAGGTCACAGTATCAAGAAAAAGGCAGCCTATCCAGCAGTCTTCAGGCAATTGCGGTACCCTGCTCTAAATGCGAAAGTCTGTAGTCGCAGTGCAGCACCTCTTCCCGCCCGCCCTAGCCGCTTTACTTGACAAACATTTATAATGGGAGTTGGGCAGTTTGGTCTCTTCGCCGGCACTCGCGAGAATGGAGACAATACAACTCACAGCGTTGGTGGTGGTTTTGCCCTAGTTACATTAAGTACTCGTATTTAACCATTCGCTGCCACGACGACGTGCCGAATGGCCGAGTCGGCAGTGACCCTGCTTACGAAGCCAAGGGTCCCGGGTTCGAGTCCCGGTGGGGGCAAATATTGGTTTGATGAGAACGGAGTTTGTACCCTAGTCATGGTTGTTTATCTATCTAAGTATAATATTTATCTATATAAGTATGTGTATCGTTGTCTTGTACCCAAGATACAGGAAATCCTAGTTTGGGGCTAGATCAATGTGAGAAATAGTGTCCAAGTTATTATTATATTATTGTGATAAATCTAAGTCTAAGTCAAAATTTATTTACCGTAGATATATATATACTTAGGCAACGTATTTTTTGTGTCTTCTCTACATCGGACTCTGTGGGAGAAGCAGGGCGAAGGAATTCCCAGAGTTTGATTTTTAGATCTGTTTAAAAAATGTTGTACAATACAAATATAACAGTATTATAAATAGGGCCTTGATTTATTGGCCACTTCCATGAAATCGATATGTGGTGATCATTAAAATAACCAACAGAGACTCATATAGAAACAAACATTTGATACACGCATTGTAGTAATATGCAAATAACATATGTATAGTGACACATAGGAGTTAATTATTAGTTGGCTATTGGCAGCAGTAATCAGAGGAAGGTGACGAAACAAAGCGATACGGTGGTCTGTGGCGTTTGGTGTTCTGTGAACTGTGTTGACGTTCCATTAGCCATGCTATTATAAACGCCGTCACACAACCGTTATAGCTCAGGCTGACATTAAACTTACTCATCAAATCATCACAAAGCAGGTGTTCAGCGTGATTGCTTATTACCTGAAACAATAAATACACTCGGTTAGGAATTTATTAGTTTGCGGTGAACGTTTCCACAAACGTAACACAGAGCAATTTTGTTCTCACGCCAATAAAAATAAGCCGTTCTAATGGATGTCGGCAAATCGTTATCTGTTTCCGTGATTAATAGCAGAATAATTGGTGGTTGGAGGTCGGCGGGGTGGTGCGGGGCGGGCGGGGCGACCGGGCGGGCGGCGCAGGCGACACCGCTGGCGACTGTGGCGGTGCCCGCGGAGTTAAGCCGAACCCTGCATGGCGTAATAAATTGCGATTTAACTTGTCGCCCGGATAACGCCAACTTTTCCGCGTTTGTTCCGCACCCGACACTTTTTCCGCCTCTTCATTTGCTATCTCTTACTTTTGTATTTTTCGTTCCTTCTACGCCGAGATAAACAGGCGAGAAACGCTGAAAGGGGCTTTACAAATTCAAATTGAACTTATCACACAACTTTTTACATTTGTTTCTGGTCTCAAGTTCGAGGGAAGAGAGCGAAGAGGCATTTAATAGTACAATCTCGGAAAAGATTGATGATTTTGTATCACACCTCGCTTCGGGCGGCTCGTAACGAGTTGGATGGCGCCCGACGTGGGTCGTGCTGTTTCTTATCTCGGATGGGATGCCGCTTTATCTCAAATTACATATTTTACTTGAGACGTCCCTGGAATATCTGCCTTTTATTCTTACGTACTCGTGTTACGTAAGTCAGGTGTGAGACCTAAATCGCTGAATGCGGGGACGTGTTTAACATGCGATGAAAATACAAGGTGTGATATGAGCGAGGCTTACAGTTGTGGAGTTAGTAAAACCTGTTCTTTCCCAGCATCTCATTAATTCTACATGCACAAGCCTAGACGTCGCGGTAACGTGCGGCAGCTTGCGGCTCCTCCTACCCACCCAAAGTGTATCAGCGAGCGAGCGACCGCGCCGCGCCGTCTCGCGTTTTAATACGCCAAATGTAAACACAATCTAGTTAATCAAGCGGGTAAGGAAGTTTCACCGCATGCAGTAAATAGCTTCACTTAATTCCGGGGCCATGTGCGGGCACATCACCGCAGCATATTTATCCCATTATGCGCCGCGGCGGGCGCGGTCCGATGCGAGTCACGTCGGCTGGAACGAATCGCATGTGACATTATTTGTGAAGATCGTGCTCTATCTTCGTCGGCGACATGGCTGGGACGTGGAGGGATTACACACGAATGAAGTGCGATTCCGCCGGTGCGATAAAGGAGCGGTTAACCTTGCCCACAGTAGTGAGTTGTGATGGTGAGTGATACTCCGTCCAACACGACGGGCGATTCAAGGAGCGCGCCGTTGTTGTGACGTTTTGTGATATGAGCAGTTGAACATGGTGGTGCAAAGAGACGGTGAAATTGTTTGACAGCTTTACAACGCTGTGATGTGATGGACTTTGAAACGTGTTTCGAAATAAATATTAATTATGTGCTGAATGTAATTTTGTAATGTATGGACTAATTAGCAATATAATTAATGCTTCTTCAATTTGCCAAAACTGCACGTGTCTGTATAGAGATATAATTTATGTACATTAATCTGTATAGTATCTGTGCATTAATACATACAAGATTTCTGCGTCTAACTCACAAATGTATGTATGATTTACTCGGATATATTTCGAACACTGACAACACACACGAAATTGTGTTTCTTGTATTTGCATACTAAACTTGTCCGATGGCTAATACATATTGCATTAGGTCATGTTATGGCATATGTGTATGCGTTTGACAATTCAATCATGAAGTTTCCCGCGCGTCCTTATAATGAGCTATTTTGCAATATATTTGCATTGAGAGATTATATTGTTTTACTATCCATGGAGAACTTACGATTGGTTACTAATTATTAATGACACTGAGGCATATTAATTCAATAAATAATATCAATTATATTGGGTAATACATAAGCTGATTAAAAGAAGACACAGTCATCTATGCTGACAGTTTCTGCCACACCACATAGGTAGTAGCAAAGTATCTTTATCCGTCTTCTGTTCGCAATAAAAAAATACTGCTGTCTTTTTAATGGCTAGTATTTAATTGCACAGCAAAATACAGATTTTCAAAAAAGGATCAGCAATAACACTTTTTAAATTTTAAGTATTTTGCTGTTCTTTCGTGTTCCACCTAAAACGAAGAATAAAGGGGGCTTCGCTTCTTTTACCCCCTTTACCGTTCACCTAAGCTACCGCAGTATTTTGCCCTGATATTTGCTATAAAAGTCAGTATGTTTGCTGTGCAAATCAGCATTATTGATATGGAGTTTAATATTTCCCTTTTAATCAAGTTAACCTAACTTTGATGACAAATAATATGGACACATAGTATTGTAAATACTATGTGTCCATCTTTTGGTTTTACTAGATCCCATTTTGTGTATTACCGTGTGTAACACTCAAGGTAACTTCTAACAGCTCTTGATTCCCATCCATATTAGCTTGTATGAGTGTATAACAGTGAATCACGGAGACGTTGCAATAACCGTGTTATTACAGACGTGGTCCAATCAATGCCGATACCGAGCCAAATGCTGTCAACCAGACATGCTACAGTACACGGGTGGGTATCGTCCTTATGCTACTGAATTACGGGCCAGAATTGAACGAAAGTCCTGCAGAATTCAGCGGACTCTATCTGTCTAACTACCTGCTCTTGCAGTTTCCGGTATCGTCGTCAATTTGATGTCCGAGAATGTTCGGCTCTTCATACGGTGTTTGTAACGTGGCAAAACATACCGCAGAACACCGTAGAACATTTTGAGCGTTTATTTATTGGACATCAATGTCAATAACTTGAAATAACGACTACAATTAAGAGAAAATAAATCGATCAAAATAAGATTCAACACTTTAATTCTTAAGCGCCATGATGATAAGATACGGCGCCGGTATGTTAGATTAAGAACTAGTGATTTTTACTTTAAACAGTTACCGTTACTAGCCGTAATATACAGAAAATATAACAAAGGCAAGCTCTTTCTAGAAAGATATATCTTCCAGCAAACGCACGATGGAGTATTAACACATTGTTGAATTTGTAGTGTTTATTTGGATTCCATTGTTGGCTACTGCTATCGCCCGCTGCTTGGTATTCCTGGGGCGGCACCGTCTGCTTGGGCAGCGTCCAGGCAGCTCCTCGAAGATTAGCCCGGCGCCGACATCAGGGCCCGGCACACGTACTCACTACAGACAGTTTCTTTTTCATTAAAGGGGGGTAAAACAGGCCCGTTCGCCTTTGTAGGCATGTTGCGGAGTTATACAGGGAAGAGTTATAAATTGTTTATTTATGTATCGAATGCTATTCATCATCTCAAGGAGATGCAGCAATATGAAGATATGAAAGTATTAGCGTATTTTCTTAGCTTAGATAAAAAAGTAAAGTGCGAGTCGAAGTCGCGCACGAAGGGTTCCGTACCACCGTATAATGGTAGGGATTGTGTGGAGTGAATAGTTTGGATTTTTCATAGCAAAATGTTGTTTACAAAGTTATTGGTGCGGCTACTTTCACACTCCATGTACGTAACCAGGTGCATTCACAAGTTTGTATGTGGTATTGAAAGAATTGTTGTATGGGAGCCCCCTTAAATATTTATTTTATTCTGCTTTTTAGTATTTGTTGTTATTGCAGCAACAGAAATACCTCATCTGGGAAAATTTAATCTGTCTAACTATCAAGGTTCATGAGATACAGCCTGGTGACAGACGGACGGACCCTAAAAAGGGGAGAAGAAGAATTTTAAGAACATGTGAAATTTTAGTGTCAAGATAAATTCAAAGCTCTTAGAAGCTGACAGTAAAGTCAATGTGAATTTTAAAATGTAAATGATATAATTGGACAATGCGTTACAGTGTTTGACCTCTACCTGGAGGTTCCAATTAAAGCGTGAATTTATTTCCGCAGTAGCGGCAGCGTGTGACGTGTGTATCAGGCTCAACCATGCGGCTTTGCTTTTGTTCCGCTATGGTAGTATGAGTAGTTGTTTGACCCCGCAGTAGCGGCAGCGCGTGTATCAGGCTCAACCATGCGGCTTTGCTTTTGTTCCGCTATGGTAGTATGAGTAGTTGTTTGACCCCGCAGTAGCGGCAGCGTGTGTATCAGGCTCAACCATGCGGCTTTGCTTTTGTTCCGCTATGGTAGTATGAGTAGTTGTTTGACCCCGCAGTAGCGGCAGCGCGTGTATCAGGCTCAACCATGCGGCTTTGCTTTTGTTCCGCTATGGTAGTATGAGTAGTTGTTTGACCCCGCAGTAGCGGCAGCGCGTGTATCAGGCTCAACCATGCGGCTTTGCTTTTGTTCCGCTATGGTAGTATGAGTAGTTGTTTGACCCCGCAGTAGCGGCAGCGTGTGTATCAGGCTCAACCATGCGGCTTTGCTTTTGTTCCGCTATGGTAGTATGAGTAGTTGTTTGACCCCGCAGTAGCGGCAGCGCGTGTATCAGGCTCAACCATGCGGCTTTGCTTTTGTTCCGCTATGGTAGTATGAGTAGTTGTTTGACCCCGCAGTAGCGGCAGCGCGTGTATCAGGCTCAACCATGCGGCTTTGCTTTTGTTCCGCTATGGTAGTATGAGTAGTTGTTTGACCCCGCAGTAGCGGCAGCGTGTGTATCAGGCTCAACCATGCGGCTTTGCTTTTGTTCCGCTATGGTAGTATGAGTAGTTGTTTGACCCCGCAGTAGCGGCAGCGCGTGTATCAGGCTCAACCATGCGGCTTTGCTTTTGTTCCGCTATGGTAGTATGAGTAGTTGTTTGACCCCGCAGTAGCGGCAGCGTGTGTATCAGGCTCAACCATGCGGCTTTGCTTTTGTTCCGCTATGGTAGTATGAGTAGTTGTTTGACCCCGCAGTAGCGGCAGCGTGTGTATCAGGCTCAACCATGCGGCTTTGCTTTTGTTCCGCTATGGTAGTATGAGTAGTTGTTTGACCCCGCAGTAGCGGCAGCGCGTGTATCAGGCTCAACCATGCGGCTTTGCTTTTGTTCCGCTATGGTAGTATGAGTAGTTGTTTGACCCCGCAGTAGCGGCAGCGTGTGTATCAGGCTCAACCATGCGGCTTTGCTTTTGTTCCGCTATGGTAGTATGAGTAGTTGTTTGACCCCGCAGTAGCGGCAGCGCGTGTATCAGGCTCAACCATGCGGCTTTGCTTTTGTTCCGCTATGGTAGTATGAGTAGTTGTTTGACCCCGCAGTAGCGGCAGCGTGTGTATCAGGCTCAACCATGCGGCTTTGCTTTTGTTCCGCTATGGTAGTATGAGTAGTTGTTTGACCCCGCAGTAGCGGCAGCGTGTGTATCAGGCTCAACCATGCGGCTTTGCTTTTGTTCCGCTATGGTAGTATGAGTAGTTGTTTGACCCCGCAGTAGCGGCAGCGCGTGTATCAGGCTCAACCATGCGGCTTTGCTTTTGTTCCGCTATGGTAGTATGAGTAGTTGTTTGACCCCGCAGTAGCGGCAGCGCGTGTATCAGGCTCAACCATGCGGCTTTGCTTTTGTTCCGCTATGGTAGTATGAGTAGTTGTTTGACCCCGCAGTAGCGGCAGCGTGTGTATCAGGCTCAACCATGCGGCTTTGCTTTTGTTCCGCTATGGTAGTATGAGTAGTTGTTTGACCCCGCAGTAGCGGCAGCGTGTGTATCAGGCTCAACCATGCGGCTTTGCTTTTGTTCCGCTATGGTAGTATGAGTAGTTGTTTGACCCCGCAGTAGCGGCAGCGCGTGCATCAGGCTCAACCATGCGGCTTTGCTTTTGTTCCGCTATGGTAGTATGAGTAGTTGTTTGAGCTTCAGCCAAAAAGTGTTTTGTTGTTCGACTGTAGAAATATTTGCGGGCTCAGAATGGTTAGGAATGGATGCGCCTTCCAAATTTAGTTCTCTACAAAAGGCGTGTCATTTATTGTGGTTAACTTGGTAATATACAAGTCATCGTAAGATTGTCAAAACCGTTAGTTAATAAACTAACCTTTTTTTTTAAGTTGGTCAACTATCGACAGATTTAAACTAACGGTTAAAACCGCTTAATAGTAAACTGGTTTAAACTTGAATTGCAAACGAAATACTAGGGCAGACACTGTGGTAGGTGAAGACTAGAGGGAGCGAGCGCAGCGAAGCCCCCGACTAGTCTTCATGTTAGTTTGACATGTAAGAACAAAGGAAACGTAAATTGTAAACCCTGTCGATGTGGTTTACTGTCTGTCGATAGTTGATCAACTAAGGCGTTAGTTTATGAACTAACGGTTTTGACTATCTTACGGTGACATACACATATACAAAGAAATACGACCACACGCCGATGCTCTTTGTTTGCATCTGTGCACAGATGCAAACAAAGAGCATCGGCGAATACCCAAACATACTTCTATCTCAAGCGTCTACATATGAGAATCGTCCTGTTTGATTGATTTTTTATTCATAAGGTGGATCTTGATAGGATATTACTTGCTTGAGGTCATTTTATACATATTTTTATGATAATATATTTTGAGGTTACCTATGTTTATTTTCAACGTACCCGACAAAGTGTGTCACCAAATTTAATTTTCTAACCTGTGGCACGTCACCAACAGTGGTGGTGGGTTAATACCCAAGCTGTGGTCTAGGCCTAACCTACACTGCATCATAATTGATTGGCCACATTCAACGGTGGACTATATGTGGCAACTGGATTATGACGTAGTGTGGATTTGACTGGACTGGACCGGTATACCTGTATTTGACTGGACTGGACCGGTATACCTGTATTTACTTGTATCATAATTCAAAGAACTAACTTATTAGCAATGTAATGGAAAAAACATTTTAATTTTCAATGCATACAATACTAGCTGATGTCCGCAACTTCATCTGAGTATTCCTAGGAATTTTAATTTACTGAAATAACGTTACCCTCCTTCGGGTGCATTCGGATAAAAAGTATCAAAGTTGTTAAACTAGCTCATAAACTATATTTGTGCTAAATTTCATTCAAATTCGTTCAGCTATTTTAGCCTGGGGCACAAACACACAAACATCCAAACATCTTAACATTCTCATTTATAATTGACTAAGCGAGCGAAGCGTCTAGTTTTGAGATTGGCCAAAAAAGCAATTGTCATTATGTCTGTCTGTCTGTTCTCGCCTACAGGTCGCATTTCTCAACCGATTCTCGCAAAATTTTGTAAGCAGGTTCGATAATTAAATAGATTTATTTGTCGAGTCAGTTTTTAGATTTTTTTAAATGGCGGCCTTATTGCGTAATGTGGCGTTACAAAGTTATTGGTGGGGCTACTTTCATACTCCATGTACGAAACCAGGTGCATTCATAAGTTTGTATGTGGTATTAAAATAAAATGCAGTCGGGTTATTATATTTACAATAATTCCAATTGTTCATCCGATAAACTTCGAGGGGTCGGGGGTGTGATGGGGGGATTCACGAGACGAACCCGTAGACACTGATTTGACCTCCTAGGGCCAAGCAAACGCGAGTAATCCAGTAAAAAACTACCCTAATTTGCTCAAAGTCTGCATAGTAATTGGAAAATTCAAACACCTGAAATTCAATTTAAAATTGGACTTTTTCGTTGAAATGTTGCGAAAAATAAACTTGCATCGCATTATAATGAAGCCTTTGGCGATATGAAACGTTTGCCGATGTTCCTTTTGTCGCAACAAACGCACACATGACCGACAGACCAACACTATGACGCTTTTACACATATGTAAATTTAAAAAATAGCGTCACGCCTTTTCCTTACGCATGGGAGAGTTACGTAAAAATAATAAAATAATTCCACGACCCGAATGGCCGAGTCGGCAGTGACCCTGCCTACGAAGCCAAGGGTCCCGGGTTCGAGTCCCGGTGGGGGCAAATATTTGTTTGATGAGAACGGATGTTTGTACCCTAGTCATGGTTCTTTATCTATCTGCGTATAATATTTATCTATATAAGTATGTGTATCGTTGTCTAGTACCCAAGATACAGGGTACCCTAGTTTGGGGCTAGATCAATGTGTGTAAATAGTGTCCAAGGTATTATTATTATTATAATGCTTATTAAAAAATCTAGCAGATATATCGACAGATGGGTAAGCGCAATAATGGCGACTCCATTCTAAAGCCTACTTCAATAAGTAACCAGCAGTGACTTAACGTGGTTATGTTTCTCAAACGAGTAATCGCTCGTTCAATCCGAGTTGGAGTACGATGAAAAGATTGTACAATTCAATAGAGCAGATCCCTGAGTCCCAAATTAAATTATGGAACATCTCGCCTCGCGGGGCCCCGTGCCATACTGATGGACGGTTTGCTTTCATTGCTGTTCTGCACTTTTGTATTTATCGTCGCGCCTTCCTTTTATTTTATGGAGAGTTGCAAAGTCTGTGTTCTATGCATTTGTATATGAGGTGTGTAGTATGTGTGCTATTCGACATTGCAGGATAAGGGAAATAAATACCAGATTCAAATCACAAACGTGAAACATAGTTACGGTGCAAGCAAACACAGAAATAACACCTTAAGGCTTCGGCACACTGCAGGCGGGACATTGGCGGGTCGAGTGTCAAATACAAGAAACTCTATGAAGCATGTCACACCAAATTCAAAAGCGAGACCGCGCTGTTGTCTCAATATTTGACAACATTGACAAACACCGCGCCCGCCACCGCCCCGCCCCTGCCCTGCTTGCGGTGTGCCGATGCCTTTGCTATAAAGGCCCGTGGGGTCATCACCGAAACATCAAAATCCTGTCAATAGATCCCTGCCAGTCAAGATCCGCTGTCATTCAAAACTCTGTTATCCACAACGTCCACCTATTTACCAGTGTGTGGGAAACCCCGGGTTTAGCGCGGGCGCAGGCGCGGGCCATCTTCTCGAGTCGGTCACGTTGCGAGGGTAGGGCCTCTTAGCGGGCTCTCTAAGCTTATGTTTAGATTTCGCCGTCGGGATATTTATTGAATGGGATTGAAACTGCCCTCGGCGCTGGAACACGACTTTTATGGACCCATTTCTAGCGTATGTTTCTTTGGATTTGCGGATTAGGGAGCGTTTTGTATTGGTTCTTAACGGCAATATTGTTGTACTCGTACCAAATAACACATGAAAATATCAAATTATTGTTTATAATTCAACTACATATTTTTGTATTAAGCTTCTAAGTATGGCAAAATAAATAAGTTAACCTGATTCCTGATTTCTCTACAGGCGTGACATCAAATCATACCACATACTATATACCATTTGACAGATTTTAGCCCACCAAGATTTTTTTCGATCCTTCCATTTTCCGCATGTTAGTGAAAATATACGAAAATAAACGATATTGGACAGTCACGATGGGCTATTAGTACGCAGGGCGTGTGATTCCGAAACAGCTGACGCGCTTGTGCTATGCGCTACGAGCTTCGTAGCTTCGTAGCAGTGTTGTAGCACGTAGATGCCTGCTACGACTACCTTCTACGTGAACACCTTTTACATTATGTGTTATGTAATTTTCAACACGGCTTTCATTCTCATTACGCGATAAACATATTCCAGAGCTAAATACAAATAACTTGAACTTGCCTTTGAAGCATTTCTCTGTTACGCACAAACGGACGAAATCTCTATGTAATTAACATTATAACATATTCGGCAACAGAACCCCAAACATTAGCGAAAGCTGTATAATCTGATTCATCACGTGCCAGATTGGAATATATTGTTTGGCGTCGTCCATACAGAGCGCATTTCAGGGAGGTGTCAACATCTGTTAGCAGGCCGGGGTCTGGGCTGCGAGGCTGGACGTGATTGAATTTGTCTGCACCGGCCCTTCATGAAACACCTAATACCTTTTGGTATATTAGGAGTGCAATAATGCTGGATGGAGCCCGTATTTTACTAAACATGCTGTAACATAATACATGGAAATAAATTATTATGATTTTTAAAAGATATAGGATGTCAAACATAAATTTGCTCTGGTCGACTTAATTCCATGGTGAAACTTGTTCAGAGTGATGCCCATAAATATAACTTTAATGTAGCTCGACGCGAAGATTCTAAATAAAACAAAAACATTACTAATTTTAAGATTTCCAAATCTTGTTCCCTCTGAAAATGTTTATCAAGATATAAATGCCACAAACAACAGCCGCAAACGATTAAAAATACCATAACACATGTTTTCTTGGAACTTTGAACAGAAACTCGTTAAGAGATTGTTCTCGAAGCATTTAGCTCTTTCAAATGATACACTACTCTATCTAGCGCCAACTTCTCATAGGGGTCGGTAACCCTTAACACGGTCACAAACAATATCTATGCACCTGGATAGATGACGTCATTATAGCTCTCTAAGGATATTGCAATGCAGCGAGGTGCACAGATTGTAATTTACTAGCTGAGGTGCTTCTAGACACAAACGCGGCATCTTTTATCTGCACCGTATTATGAATGGCTGCAAGTAAACATTCAATTACGGACTGTTTCAGTTGCACTTTGCACTCAGGACAGACCTATTTACCGAATAGAAAACTTGAGCAGACAATACGCGGCACTGGACTCACGGCAAATGGATACGACGCTGAGTAGAGACAACACTAGGAACTTGATTATTGTACTGCTAACTCGGCTTTTCGATACGTAAGTATTGTATGAAATTATTCTACACAAAGCAAACGGCAATCATCAAAGCTAGGATGAGACACTGATCCCACAGTCACGTTTAGCCAAATATGGAGATGAATGACGACCAGTAGTCAGGTAACCCTTAGCTTATTTTAGGAGAAGAGGAAGAGCCATTGATGTGTCTTTTCATAAGAACAATTAAGATATAGTCAGATTATTATAATAAAGGTGACATTGAAAGTCCGAAGGAACGGAGTATTTTTTGGGTAACATGAACGCTAAACGAAATCGAAGCACTCTTACAAACGGGGATAATTAAGAGTCATTCCTGTAGGAAATCATTAGAATATTTTATGAATATTTCATATGAACGGGCTCTCGGCTGCTGGATACATCAAATTGAACAAATTCATTCTGTAGAGTCAGTTGATTATCTTTTCATGTCAGAATTCATCGTTCTCAGAAAATACGACTTTTTGTCAAAGTATGTTCGACAACAATTTGAATATTGTAATCGCGAGTTTTATTTTGGGTGAGATTTCTTTGATAAAGGTTCGAGAAGAGATAACTTTTCTGTCAGAAGTCAGAACCCAGCGATAAATGGTCTATGAAGTAAACGGCCTCAGTACTGATGTTGTGAAAAAATCTCTATTCCAAGGTGCTATTGTCATCGTGTTTCCTTTGCGTTGAGTTAATTTAAGTAAACCAAAATCACATAGCTAACGCTCGAAAATATAACACAAATGCAAAATACTAAAAAAGCATCAGTAAGTGCCACGGCGGCGATGCGGAAGGAAGCCACGTACAAACGCGGGAAGTCTCATTTAAGGGCACGAGTAATTTTAAGCTAAGAGCTTAATATGTAGATACCGCTAATGTTTGTGAATATAACATTTTTTGCTCTCTTACGCTATCATACTTGCTTACATAAAGGTATTGACTTATCCTATTTGGAAATGATATTAGAACTCAAAATTAAATATCATAATACCCCGGTGATAGGATATGCATTTCACAGGTTATTCCCAAAACCGCGTTACCATCGGTATTAACTCTTAAATGATCTTAAATATCAAATTTGATACCTAATGTTTAAAAAAAATGTTTTCTTTAACTTTGTTTTGTATTTTATTTTTTTTGTATTCTGTTTTAGTTATCACTCGTATTTTAACTATTAATGGTGAAGGACATCACATCCCTTTTAGGGAGGAAGCGCTAAGTTTATAGCATGATCGGTAACCTGGTAGAGATTCACCTCAACATCCGCACTCATAGCGCAAATGAGACTAGGTCTCGTGCACAGTCACGCTCAATGACTTATTGGACCAGAGTTCAAGCATGGAGCTGGCTCGTCTGTGCGAAGTTTGGCAGCCCTTGTCGGGATTCTGGCTCCACGCATCGCCTTCCCCGCAACAGGAAAGTTCCTGGGCTGACTCATTCACGCGCGTGTGGACACTCGGGGTTGGCACGGTTTTCACCGCGTACGAAGCGCGGGCAGGCTTTCTCGACACTCCTCCATCAACGATATCATCAAGCGGGCTCTCGTAACAACATGGTCTGAACATGATACCTTGGAACATTAGACACTCATTGCTTCGTGACGCTGCGTATGTCTGCACATTCGCCCTCTCTCACCTACTCACCCTCACCCGGGAACTGCGGCGCGGCGGAAGAGGCAGCAAGGTTGAAGACCCAAAAGTACTCTGTATTTTGGGCTGGTATATATTCGCCCCGCTTACCGTCGAAACCACCAGGGTCTGGGGACTTCAGGGCAAGGCCTTCATTAAGGAGAAAGAAAGGGCTCTGCCTAAAGGACCGTGTTTATGAACGCTGCTCTGGGTCTCATGTTCTGGATCTCATGCAAAGGATCTCCTTCGCTGTGCAGCGTGGCAACCATGCCAGCGGAATGGAGATATTTCCATCTGAAATGACCCGGGCGGCTTTTCTATTAACTCTGTATATAAGAAGGATCGTTTTATTATTTTCTGAGTTTGTATATAGTAGAAAAATAACACTTTTTTGAAAACGTCTAATAAGTATATTTCTTGTTATTGAAATTTCAAATATATATCTAGCTCGCTGAATATTACTAATAAATGAAAATCTTTTAAAAAAAAACCTGAAGGCCAAAAAATTTACCTCAAAAAAGAAATTGATATTATCTTATCTTCGCTATTTTTTATTTTTATTTTATTAATTCAAAATAAATGAAACCATCTTCTGAAAGACATATTTTATTCAAATTTAAACAATAACATAAAAAACATGACTTTTTATTGCATTTTAGGGGCTTCGAAAATTTTCTGTGCTTTGAATTTTTCTTTTTTTTAGCGAAAAAAATAAAAAAAATGTGTATTATCAAAATAGGAATAATCATGCATCAAACTTAATCAAGCAGAATTCAGTTTCATATTTATTAGTCATTATTCCTTTATCAGGTTTTAGGTATGTTTAATAATGTTGGCTCTCATCTCTGTTTTAGGCATAGGAAAACTTATTTTATCATGAAAACTGTTGAGAGAAAAGGACTCTTAGAGAGATTAAATAATAAGGAACTTCACTTGAGGCTAACTTACACACTATTGTTGTTTTACTAAACTTCTGATATATTTATGTGTCGAAGTTTTTAATGGGTCGGAATTAGAAACAATGAGCCCTTAAAAAACTTCTATAACCGAGATAGGAAATATCTGTATCTCGGTAATAGGCTCTATGAGCTTCATATAATTGCCGATTTATATCATTCCTAATTTAGGGTTCCCTTTTGTAAAGTTTACCAAATATTATAATGCTTATATTTTTTTATTAGGTAGGACTAATGAAAAATATATTTATTTTACTACTTCTTAACTTGGAAGGTTACGAACTAATTAAATAACTAACATTAAAATCGCAGAGTATTTCACTGTACGGAACCACAGGGTGTTTAATTTTTCACCATATATGGAGACGACTTTCAAGATAATAACATTTGTCATAGGGAAAATCGACTCGAAAGTTTCACTATATTTTTAAGTGCCATTGAATGTCTCAAAAGAAACATAATATATGAAGTAAGGTGGGTGGACCATGGAAGGCCACGCTCCTTTGAAGGCCAACTATCAAAAAGTCGTAGTTATTGACATGTAAACACATATTCCTTCGGCTATACACTAAGATCCATCAAACTCAAGGCCACAGATGCGGCGGCGAGTCGCTCGCGCCGCTATTGTGGCAGTGCGATCTCACGCTTCGTAGACTTCGGTCGTCGACGTTACAATTGTTATTCGCGCGCACAGCAAAACGTAAGTTTTTTGTTAGATAACCTATTATTATTTCATATTTTTTACTGTGGATTGTCGTATAAGGATATGTTTATGGTACTAAAGAAAAAAAAATTGTTTTGCCTCGATTTAAGTTAAAATATTGGTAGTGTTCCCAGGAAAGCCGATGGTTCCTTATAAGGCCTATCAAAAATTTGACGGTTGGCCTTGCTAGGGTACATGGGCCTTACAAAGAACATGTACAAACCATGAACATATGAACAGTTACTTTTTAGTTATAAATACGTACCGTTACAGTTAAAACAATGTTTTATATTTATAATATTTTTATTTATAAGGGTTATTAAACTTTTGTAACTCATATTGAATAGACATTTCTTTTAAAATTATTTTATTATCAGTATATATTTAAATTTCTTTTATGGAAAGGTTATGTCTGAAAATAAACTAAACTAATTTACATGAAAAGCAACGAATATAAAAAATATTTACATGTTAAAAACGGTAAAGTATGTGATAAAGTAAGTATGTGATAAGTTATATATAAGATAGTCTGTCTATAATCATATTTTAAGCAAAAAAAACTTTATAACAATAAGCCGGTAATTGAATAGATGATTAAATTTTATGCGTATAATTTCAGATTTCAAGAATGTCGGAGTCAAAACCCAGGAAAAGAGGTACATGGGATGAAGACAGTTTAAGACGTGCCATGGAAGCAGTACAAAATAATCAACTTAATACAAATGCTGCAGCGTTGAAGTTCAATATTCCAAGACGCACCCTTAGAAACCATTTAGTAAGCGGTAACAGTACTAAAATAATTGGGAAGACAACTATTATTACAAAACAATTAGAAGAAGATTTATCGCAGCGAATCAAACGTTTTGCAAAACTGGGTGTACCACTTACGCCTAAATTTATCAGGAAACAAGCCTTTTTATTTTGTGAGAGGTTTAAAATCAAGCACTCGTTCAATATGTCAACAAGAATGGCTGGACGCAAATGGCTCAAAATGTTTTTGGCTCGAAACCGATCAATATCAAAAAGAAAACCCCAGCTAATGAATCCAGCTAGAGCTCAAAAAATGAATAAGGCCATTGTGAAAAACCATTTTGAAGAATTGAAGAAACTCTATGAAGAGCTAGACATTATTGCACATCCAGAACGCTTGTATAACATGGATGAAAAAGGGTGTCGCATTACGGTCCACAAACAAACTGTAGTTTTGGCTGAAAAAGGGAATACAAGAGTACATCTTGTTGCTCCGGAACACGCCGAGAACGTTACAATAGCGATGTGCGTAAATGCGGTGGGTATTGCTATACCGCCTATGATTATTTTTAAGGGTATTAGGCACAGATCAGAATTAGCATCAAATTTGTCACCTGGAACAAAGGTAAGCATGGCACCCAAAGGCAGCATGACCAGTAGCTTATTCGTAGAGTTCATACAACATTTAGCACAACATAAAGTACCCGGTAAATGTCTGCTTATCTTTGATGGCGCAAAGTGTCATTTATCATATGAGTCTCTGGAAGAAGCAGATAAAAATAATATAGTACTATACTGCTTACCTTCGAACACCACGCACGAACTCCAACCTCTAGATAAATCAGTGAATCGGTCCTTCGAACATCACTGGGATGAAGAAGTTTTGAACTACCTGTGCAATTCTCAAGAGAGAACTTTAAACAAAACTGCGTTTAACAAAATTTTCTCCCGAACATGGCCAAAGTGTATGACTCAAACCAATATAACGAATGGATTCAAAGCCACTGGTTTATACCCCTTTGATCCTGATGTCATACCCGAAGATGCTTATACTCCTTCAATTGTAACTGAAATACCTTTATCGGAAACATTACAACACCAGATCGACCAACCACTTATATCTGTTCAAGTCTCGCCCCCTGTGTCTGAATTTAAAAAAGTGTCAGAATTGTCGTCTCAGTCTCTGATAGATGAAAGGAGGTCAGCTCATGTTTCTAACGTTTCTTCAATTTTTCCATCAACTTCCAAAGAGAATATAGTATCGACATCGCCAAAATTTTCAGCTGCAACAGCAAAAAGAAAACCCGTTCTTGTTTCTTACAGTTCTTCAACTGATGCTTCAGACTTAGAAGTAGATATTACGGTCAATGATCAGTGCCGCCCCATGCTGCTGAGTTCAGTACATCGTTTCAACGTCGCAGATACGAAACATGACCCTCAACCATCTCTGTACGATTATCCTCTTCCGAGTACGTCTGGCCTACAAGAAAATATCGTCTGTTCTAGCTCTGAATCTGATCTTGATTTGAATCTTAGTGAATCATTTATCAAAGATAACTACATGACTAAACTTCAAGTCTCGGATTTATACACTTCTTCTTCGTCATTTGATGATGAACTAGAGCAGAAAAAAGAAATCACTCCGAAAAAACGATTAATACAAAACAAAAGCTCAATTAAAACAAAAGCTCAACTAAAGAGTCATAAGACTAGATCTTCGGATGATGACGAGCCGTTAATTAATCTAATAGAGGATGAAGAAGAATCGTTTCATGCTTTTTTGCCTACTCCAAACTACGCTACAATAAAGTCTTCACGTCCACGGCAAAAAGCTCTTAATTATAAGGGACAAAGAATAGTTAAAGATTTATTCAAGACTGAAGAAAAAAAGAATGAGATGACGCAAGCGACGAGTAAGAAAAAAGGAAAGTCTACAATTAAACGAGACCAAAAAAAGAAAACCAAAAATAAAAATGATTCCGTAAAATGGCTAAAAAGAACAGTACAACAAGAAAACAGTAAAAGATCGAAAATAGAGATGAAGAAAAGTGCAGAAGGTGGAGAAAAGGAATGGTACTGTCACGCATGTGGCGAGAATAGAATGGAAGACATGAGACAATGTCCCGAATGTCAAAAGTGGTATCACGAGAAGTGTATGGGTCTCACTAAAAACGATCTCAAATTTATATGCTCAGATTGTGATTAAAATATCTAAAAGTATTATCCTTTTTAGTTTCTAAGTTTGTTTCCGAAGTTAATTTTTATTTTGTTACAATTATTTTCGTTTTTTAATCTTAAGAATCGTTGATTTTAAACATTCCTGACTTCAAGACTGACTATGTACCATAATAAGTTTGTAATAAGTACAGTACTTAGTCTGTAGTGTCTATTATTTTATTATAATTAATATAAGAAAGTCATTGATAATTTTTAGTTTGGCCTTCTTAGGAACATTTTGGCCTTACAAAGAACGGACCCATAAGAAGGCCATTTGATGTAAAAAAAAAGTTTTTAATTTCATTATAATACGCGTTGGCAAGTTATTTGATGTCAATTTAATACTCATTACTACTGTTTTTAAATAATTTCCATTAATATATTCTTAGTTATACGATGGTGTTCAAGTAATGTTCGTTGAGTTTTTTATAAATGATAAAAATATATTGAGCATTTAATGTTTTGCTGAAATGAAAGAGCTTATTATGTAGTTTAAGTAAAAACGAATATATTAATTGTTACAACTCTGTTTTTAAGTTGAACGACTGATGTATAATATTGGCCTTGTTTGGAGCCGTGTTCCTTGCAAGGCCATTTGGAAGAGCTTAACAAAACTTAAGTTTAATGAATACTGATTAAAGCTAGGTTAAAAAAAAAGTGATTTATATGGTACACAATAAAACAAACTATTATTTGATAATTTGTTTTTTTCATTTATCCAGTTAATAAACGAATAAAAAGCGTTTACTCGTTAGAGTGGCCTTCCATGGTCCACCCACCTTAATATTAAATATAACGACCATTCTTGCCAAGAATATATTTTCAGTCTGGCGTGGTGCGTGGAAATACTTATTTTTCTCTCTTAAGCTTTCCTATGTTGTCAAATCCTACAGTAATAGCGGTCTTTACCTTACTTAAAGAAATTGAGCCCTGTAAGTACCTAATGGTTCAGCCGGAAACTACCAATGTAAAAGTTTTGCGGCATCTATTGGCTGGTCCAAATGTCAGTGCCACCCACCATGGAGAAAAAAATATTACCTACTGTTAGATCTCTGCCTCATGCCCACAACGGTATTTGACAAGATAGTCCAATAAATCTAGAAACGCTTCAGCTGGAGATGAAGCTATTTCAACAAAAAAAAAATGACAATATTAGAATTGTATATTTACAGCAGTTGTATTTTATTTAAAAAAAATGCGTTAAAAAGACAGCATTTGACTATGAGGGCACATGCTAGTATTTCAAAGCGATAGTGAACAAAATACCGTTTTGACAGTTCCTAAAAAGTATCTATTTTGACTAGCAGTCAAATACCGTATTTAAGGTAAGTCTCAGAAGAAGTGCTTGTTTGCAGGAAATGTAGCATGTGGCATCCGCCTGTCCTCAGCCAGCTTATAACAAAAATCATCACGGGTTCTTCACAGAGATAGGTGGCTATCATAACAGTGTCTGCGCGGCACATCGTACGCTCGCTCGCTCAGCGGTCGCCGGCGTGCCACATTGCGCGTGTAATTGCCGCGCTGTCGACATGACGCCATCGTGACGCCATTAATCTCGCGCCGTACTCGATAAAGCGCAAGTCACCGCGTCACATTGTGACTTTCACTCGCGTTTTACACGAGCAAAAATGCCGGTAATGTGCTAAAGGTGCACGTGAAACCGTTGTTACGTAACGCGTAAACCGCCTGGCTCGATTATCCTGAAAGTTGATGATATTTCTTAGGCCATTTTGTGAAATAGTACTGTTTAGAAAAAGGGCGATCACGGCAAACGCGCGATTTTTCAATGATGTTGTTAGACCCCCTGATTTTAAGTTATTATTTTGTTTGCAACCCTGAAAATCTGTGCTACTCCCGAGGTGCTAGAAAAACTGCGAAATTCCTGCACTTGCTGCAGTTTCTTTAGAAAGCTACCTTAAAGAATCGTAATTAGGGTGCTTATTACTGTATTAGGGTTTGGTACTGTATTAAGGTTTTGTAAAGTAAACTTATTTTATACAAATAGAGTCAGACCAGAGCTCTCTAGGTTCATTGTTGCGGAGATACAGACAGTAAACAATTAGAAATTTAAGAAAAAAAGTAAAAATGTATTGGGATAGATTTACAGATTGCCCTGCCTTTCCGCAAGTGCACGTACCTAAACACCCTTCCTTGCATTTGCAAGCCACCATTCTAAGCAGGGTCTTAGAAGCGGGCCCATTTTACCAATATTGTTTTTTGTAGGATGTTAAGCATTCACTTATCTACTCTGTAGAGGTTCATCAAGATCTTCAGCAGCATTTCCACTTCTTCTTGGTTGGAGTTTGGATCAAATACAAGGCTGGCGAGGTCTATCCAGTGGGGGTTTCCTTTGAGGACGTTGCATCACTTCATGTTGCCGTGCCAGAAAAGGCCAAAGATGCTTTCACTTCCAGTGATGATGGCAGGCAAAAATAAAACCATCCCTCGTGGAGCCTGCATTTCTTCACATGTGAAGGAATTTTCTGGATGACCTATACAATTCAATTATATACAATTCAAAGTCCTGACTGACTGACTGACTCACGGACTAACTGACTGACTGACATATCAACCTATATCATAGAAACTTTGTACAGGGGTTCCTCATATAGCGTAGTGTAACACTAGGAAGGGATTTGGAGAAATTCATCCCCTAAGGGTGGACCACTGCACAGGGTTTTCAGTGTTACAATATTGGGTATAAATTACTTTCAGGGCTCATATTAAAAAAACCGTAGATACCTGCGCGTTTGCGACGTTTTTTTTTTTATAAACTTTACTAACAACAGCGCATTCTTACCATAACATACCATAACCGACACTAGGTTTTGCCGCTTCTTACCATTGATTTTAAACTGCTTATTGAACCGTTAGCCCCGGTTCGGAGTAAAGTAGCGCCTTTCCTAGACAGCA
This sequence comes from Argyresthia goedartella, assembly GCA_949825045.1. Taxonomy (NCBI): domain Eukaryota; kingdom Metazoa; phylum Arthropoda; class Insecta; order Lepidoptera; family Argyresthiidae; genus Argyresthia; species Argyresthia goedartella. The sequence continues at coordinate 25,183,921 of OX463810.1, forward strand.
CATTCGAGTCAAATTGAATTTGCGCGCAACGATGGCCCCGGTTTGCTCTCTAACTAGCTATAGTGCGAACGTCAAACATCTCTTCCTACTTCCTATCTATGCTGTGCCGATTCGTTTCCACAAACACGTAGACTGCACACGCAATAACAAACTGTTAAGACTAAAATGGTTGTTTGCCAGATGTTTGTGCGCTTGTTGTTTAACGCTGAGAAACTGCTGAGTAGCTAGTCTAACCTCCGTTGTATACAGGGTGTGACAAGGTAGTTTATAGGTATGAGACGCCAACTAAGCAAGTCAATTTTCCAAATTCCCCCTGCTAGTGGGGGATGGGGGGTGAACTTTGTATGGACACACAAAAAGTACTTGAAATAAGTTTAATTTGGCATGTATGTTATTTCATGTTTAAAGTTATGATTGTAAACAAATTCAGACTTGATTTTTGCCGAACCATCATTTCCGAGCGTAAAGTTAATGTTTTTAGAAGAGGCAATTTAAAAAGTTAGGCTATTGTTTTCAATCAAGCTTCAATAGCAATGTATGAGTAGGCTATTGGAGCACCGAAGCGAGAGAGCAACTAATAGCAAGCGAGCGAAAACACATTTGTCTTGTCCCGAGCCGTTAGCGTATATTACAGTGCGCTGAGACATCTCCCTGTCGCGAGCTCGACCCGGGCTCGCCTCTTCGTGTCCTCTAAGCTTTCATTATGTGTCCTATTTATTGTGAATTTTGTTGCGTTACCAACTATAATACATTGTCGAAACAGTAGCTCGATTTTCTATCTCTGCCATCAATCCGGATCGCAATCAAATTGTCATTTTGAAGGGTGGTGGGCGCCTTCAGAGTACATTTTGATTGTGATTGTGACTGTTACTGAACTGAATTGCTAGTTCGAAATCCCAATCAAATTCCGATTCGTAATACCTGTCAGATAAAGAAAATCGAGCTACAGGCTCAAGAATCTTTTCCTTTTCATCTATGGTTTAAACTGTTTAGATTAATGTATGCTAATAATTTCTGTTAATTAGCGGAATAAAGATAAATTGTTTGTTTCTTTGAAGGGCGAAAGTCAACTGATAACAGCAAATATACTAAAACAAAGCGCTTCATATAATTATTAACTAGGTACCCGCTGTTTGCAACAGCAATCTCCTAGTGGCCGCAGCGGCGTCTTACTCAAAGTTTGACGTCCAACTTTGTTACGCTCATTGTTCAAATTAATTCGTGGAGTACCATTTAAGGCTATGAATTAAAAAGTTACGAGCAACCTTTTCCCTCTTTTCGTTTCGGAATTATCTTGTTATGTTTATGGTATTAATAAGAGCCGCGAGATGACGCAGCATTATCTGTAATAGGCCGTTAGAGCTCACAAAGCCAGTAAGGTTAGTTGGAAGGGGTGCACCAGTGCGGTACGTTAAGGCCGGCGCCACGGAGTCTCCACACTTTTGTCCCCTCTAAATCTTGTGGCAGTAACACCGCGTCATAATGCAAGCGTGGCACAAACATGGCTACGTGCGCCAACCTTGTTAAGTGGTTCGGAAGAAAAACATCAGGAAAACTTTTTTATTGTCGCGAGCTATTTATACTATCGCGATGAAACATAATTTTTTGCGTCGTTTTTGCGAGTGAGTGAGCTTATGATTTGCCTAATAATATTTTTGTAAGCTTCGTTCACCGTCATCTTAGCGTTATCTTGTATTTTTTTGGCTAGACAAAAATATGCGTCGGCGTTGATAAACTATTTATATCGTTTGTTTGTTTGCCATGATCTATTATTGATTATTTTAATCAATCACAAATAATATGGTGGCATCTGCACTTACACACGCTACAATTAAACCATTGTCCAAGTCAGTTGGGATGGCACTATTTTAGTGATGTAGGCGATGTCAATAGTTACCAAAAATGTACACGATAAAATAAAGGTTGAATATAGAAGAATTTGGCTCAGAGGGGCTCGCCAGAAGGACTTGGAATCTTCGTCTTAAAATATTGCAACATCGAAACCGATAAACGGGGTCGACAGCACCATGACAAAGGTGACACAGGGCCTTTCCGGGTGTGCGGGAGGTGGGCGGGACATCACCCCCACCGCGACTTCCTCTTTCCCCCATGGCCATCCCAACCTGACTCGAACAACAAGTATAGTACAGTTTTGTTTTGGCAGGTGGGCGACTTTTTCTCTTTCCGGAAATACTTTTGCTTACGAAATCTCATTTTAAATTCTGAAGCAGCACCGAGAATGAGCATCCGCTGTAGCCCCTCAAGAAGTTGGCAAAACAACCCTCGTCCCACAGTCGCTTTTTTGCGGTGAAGACTTCGTAATAATAACCTTTGTAATTCTTCAAGTGAAAGTTCCCGAAGTTTATAAGTGTGCCTCAAAGCGAGTTTACCGTTGCTTCATAAATTATGAAACGATCTGTTTCCTCTCCCCTTATACTAAAACAAAGCTATCCGAGCAGCCAACACGATGTCGACGGGGCACGATCAGTGCTGGCCTAATAAAAACGCTGTCCTGAACCCGTCCCGTGCGGATCCAAAGATCGAAAGACAAGGGTGTTCATCTTAAAATTTATGAGGATTCCCTAAGTGGCAGTCCGTCTAACGACACACGACTTCGTATTCGCTTTTATCGACATAAAATCATTGCGACTCTTGCAAAATCCGGATAAAGATTTGAGCTCGTAACGGCGGTGGTGCAGTTTCGGAAGATAGGGGAGGGTTGCACACAATTTTACGATCTTATAATACTCGTAAAGGGACCGGCCTCAGGGGTGGCCTCACGGTTTACAAGCGTTCAAAGAGAACGATTCTGCTAATATAGCTATGATTTAATATTTTAAAATTATACTCTCTGTAATATATGTAGCTATATTTTATAAGCAGGCGGGAAGTTATTTCGAAGTTGTTAAGTATTGCCAAGCTGATCGTGGTACCATCCTTAGTTGTTGACACTTGGCAAACTATCGTATTAGACCACAGCAGTCGTTTTATAGGTATTGAGACAAAGTCAAAGTACTTTATTTCTGTAGATATTTACGTATACTTAGCAAACGTCATTTTTTGCCTCTTCTCTACATTGGACCACTGTGGGAGAAGAAGGGCGTAGAAACTCCCACAAATTGATTTTTGGATCTCTTTTAAAAATTGGTTGTGCTTAACTAATACAAATATGAAAATTTTCAGGAATAAACAATTACAAAATTAATAACAGCAAAGTCTGTGTTGAGCTAGATTAACCCCATATAGTCCCGTCATTTAAGTAATCTTGAAAATCGTAATATCCCTTTTTCGACGAAGTCGCTTTAATATGCTTTTTAAATTGCTCAAATGGCAATTTAAAAATCTCCAGAATTGCCAGACGATGTTATCTCTCAGGATAATCTGCCTGCCTGAGGATCTGCCTATGCAGGCAGGTGTCGCTGTTTAGCTCATCGCTCACCGCTCACCGCTCACCGCTTGCCGCTCATGTTCCAGGCTGGCGGCGCTCGTCGCTCGACCCCCGACCCCGGAGTACCCGTCGGTCTACACGACCGAATATTTTTTGTGGGGACATCATAATAATAGCTCTGCATTACTTCAGGAGAAATTCCAAGAAGTTTATAACTCGAGATGAGTTTCGTGTTCCTTGTCATAAATAATAAAGCGGTCGTCGACAACAATGTTGTGCAGATTTTAAGTGAAGTAAAAATTCAAGAAATAATTTTTCATTTTGGGCCTCGCGGCAAGTCAAGATTTTTAGAACTTTCAGTAAATTAATGTAGATTTCGTCCTAAGATTGCGAAGTGGCTTTCAGGTCTTGTCCATGTCAATGCCTGCTTACTTTTCTTACTTACTGCTTGCCTTTAATAGTTTATTGTTGATAATGATTATTAATCTTCGTTCTAATAAAGTATGTTTGCCTTTAATCTCCTTATTATGAGAGTTTTCTGGAAGAAGAGAGTCTCCAATTGAGTTATTTCTAGAGTTAAGCTCTACTTTTGTCCGATATACAATATACAAAAATCTATTTTATCATGAATCAACAGTCCCATGAAAATGATAAAGATCAATGTCTGATGGAGCACACGATATGTTTCTCATAAATCCGGCTGTACGTCCGAACTAGTCACGTGGGCGGAGGCACTATTGCCGTTGTCTACAGATTCTACTTAAGTTAATGGATAAGTTGTGAAAGCAAGTTTACTTTGTGTTTTCAGGTAGACGGTCTTAGATCGGGAACTTTTCTCCGTCGAACGAGTCGAGCTTCAAAATACATCAGGACAGTTTCTAACTAGATCCAACGTCGGCACGTGGCAGCCCGATTCTTGGAATTTTGCATTATCAAGTTCAGCGTAATACCCAGTGAGTTAATTAACGGAATGTTGCTCACGTTATTTCCTCAGACAATACAGATTGAAGCAGTTATTCGTCACTGTCTTGATGAAACAAAGTGAAGTTTATTTTAAGTGGTTACCTTTATAAAGTTGAACAATACAGGCACTAGGTAGGTAGGTCATTTTGGGTTCTTTGAGTCCATATGGATTTTTAAGAATGGACACAGGTAGAATTATCATTGATAAGATTATAATCTAGTCTATTTTTAATAGAGGATATGACAAAACATTTCAACTCGCAGAAGAGAGAAAATGTCTAAAGTGCTAAAGTGCTGAATTAAAAGTTTTGAAGTAGCCCTCGCTAGGCCCACACGCGCTCTCTGTCTCAAGTCCCGCGCTCACCTCCGGAAGATCTCCCGGCAACTAATATTAGTCAATTTGGTATTCAGGACGTGTGAGCCACCCTGCGCCGCCGCCGCCCCGCCGCCGCCCCGCCGCCCCGCCGCCGCGCCGCCGCCGCCACGCTGCCGCTCGCAGTGCAGTCGTCGGAGTTACGCATCGAGTAAATAATCATATCGAACTGGCATGCATGTACAGTAAGACTGGGCCGGCCAAAATACTAAACGAGTATTCAGTCCATGCAGCCCCGGCTAATTCAATTTCTTCCCGTATAAATAAACACATATCAGTTCAATTTCGTTTTTTATACATTTTCGTGCTTATTTGCTCTCCTCTCAAAGCCAGAGTCAAAGGTTGCGGCTACTAATTCACACGTTATGCAATATGCTTATTTTCTTTATTTTTGACCTTAACAAAAGACTGTGCTAATAACATAATGAAAAAAACCGGTCAAGTGCGAGTCTAAATCGCGCACGAAGGGTTCCGTACCACCGTTCAATGGAAGCGATGGTGTGGAGTGAATAGTTTGGATTTTACACAGCAAAATATTGTTTACAAAGTTATTGGTGCGGTTACTTTCACACTCCATGTACGTAACCAGGTGCATCCATAAGTTTGTATGTGGTATTGTTGTATGGGAGCCCCCTTAAATATTTATTTTATCCTGTTTTTTAGTATTTGTTGTTATAGCGGCAACAGAAATACATAATCTGAGAAAATTTCAACTCTCTAGCTAGCTAGGTTCTTGAGATACAGCCTGGTGACAGACGGACGGACGGACGGACGGACGGACGGACGGACGGACGGACGGACAGCGAAGTCTTAGTAATAGGGTCCCGTTTGGAACCCTTCGGGTACGGAACCCTAAAAAGGATAGAGAAAACGATAATCTTATAATATCTGTGTCTATATGATATTATGATTACTTATAAATAGATGTTATAAGTTTTTTCTCGTGCTATTTTGATCGTCGTTATACAGTTCGCACAAGTCTCTTGGCAGCTTCACTCTTATATTATGAAAAATCGCTTTGAGAATAATTCATCGTATGAAGTTGAAAACCAAAGTTGTAAAAAGAAATAGCTCTTGCTCTCGAAAGAAATTCGGCGTGAAAGTTTCTTTGAATCTTCAATCTCAACGGACCCTGTGTAAAACAGTAGGTTGTAAAAGTCGAAATTTTAAAATTCTATGCTTGAATTAATTTAACACATGCGAAAATTCTAGTGTACTGGATACAAAATTGTTTGCCATAAATATGATTTTGAGCTCTAAAGAGGTGTTTTACGTTAAAAACTACTGGAAACCCTGTCTTTATCTTTGGAAGTGTTCTAGGAGCAGAGTTTATTAGAGGTTGAACATGTATTGATATAATTAAATTACACGAAGCAATGTTGAGTTTATTTTCTCGAGAAAAAAATTTAAGTTAATAGAATTCCATAGTAAAAGCATTTCTTAAGCTTGTTTATGAAATTGGTTCTTCATTAATTCCTCTAAATATAATTATGACACTTTCATATCTTTGACCGACAATCACATCTGTGATTGTAAACAAGCTCCAGCGGACTGTTCCGTGCCGACCGTGTGTCCCGCCGAGCAGCCGGCCGAACAGCTGATACTGACCCAGGCGCCGCCGTCAGTCGACTTGAGTACTAATAGTGTTATCAATAACGCCTCCTTCTCTCGGACAAAGGATAGGTATATAATGTACAGCGATGAACTTGGAAAAAATATGGGTTTACAACTCAGTCAGCGCGTGGGCCAGGCAATATTAAATAACTGTATGCCTGGCGCCACATATTCACAAATATTAAACAAAGTGTTGTCAACGCAGTTTTTAGAACCAACCACCCTAATTATTTTAATTGGTAGAAGGGAAAATGTATCTAAAAAACTAATTACTAAATACTTTTCCAAATTAAATTCTTTACAAAATGTAGATAGAATAATCTTGTTTGCGTTTCCCTTCAGCCAATCTTTGTCACAACATGAAAATCATATAAGACATGATTATAATACATTTATACACACATTGACATGTCGTCATACTGAAAAATTTCATTTCATAGACACCAATATTTGTATTGGATAATATTTTTATTTGACTAAGGATAGGTATTACCTATCTAGGTTTTATACAAAACAGATAGCACAGTCACTATCTTTTTTATTTTGAACTCAGTCAAGTTTTTGACTAATGAAACGCCTGCTTCTATTGAGCAGTGTATTAATAATGACATGTACTCCTTGGAATCTGTTCCAAGCTCTTTAAATTAACCCATAGGACAACAGAGAGTAACTCTGGCAGTAATATTAATATTTGTATAAATATACCTTCATCTTGCCCATTAAATCAAGTTACTAGTAATGAAAAATGTAAAAGTAAGAATATTTTAAACGTGGTTCATCAAAATATACAGGGCATGTTAAGTAAAGAACTGGAAATTGAGTTATTCATGAACTGTAATAATATTGATATTTTATGTATAACAGAGCACTTTTTAAAGAGTTATCAGTTCATGTTCAACTTTAATAACCACCACGTTGCTAGTTCGTTCAACAGAAAAACAGCTGATCGCGGTGGCTCCTTAATACTTGTAAATAATAGTTTTAAATATAAGGAACGAGTTGACATAGTGAGCCTGTCTGTCGAGCGTACCATGGAAATAGCCTGTATTGAACTTGAACAACTTATTGTAATGAGCGTATACAGACCACCAGATTCATCCTTTGATTTATTCGAAAAGAAAATGGATGAAGTGTTGATTAAAATCAGCGATAAAAACATTTTTTTTATAATTTGTGGTGATTTTAATGTTAATCTGTTAGAGGATAATAATATTTGTACTAGATTAAAATCTTTATTTTTATGTCACAACATGAACTATCTGTTTTTGGAGCCTACTAGAATTACTGCAACATCTGCTACCTGCATTGACAATATATTAACTAACATTACGCCCATTTTCAAATCGGTCATCAATAAATTAACCTCTGATCACTCTGGTCAGATAGGTATATTCAATATTAAAATAAAAAAGGACCAAAAAGAGGATATTACATGTGTGCCCGTTAGTGACACTCGGCTTGAACACTACAGGAATAATATTTTAGATAAACTATGGGAAATACCATACAGTGACGATCCAAATTTGTTGTACAACTCAGTATTTAACCTTGTCAAAAATGAATATGATACGGTATTTAAATCAAAAACTATAAAAGTTAATAACAAAGCTTTGTTTAGTGATTGGGCGACAGTTGGAATTCATAGGAGCAGACGAAGATTATATGAACTCTATGAAGAGAAATCATATAACAAAAATACGGCCTTTCTAGATTATGTTCGTAGTTATTCAAAAATGTTTAAACGCGTTTGTGTCGTAGCTAAATCTAATTTCATTAAAAACAAAATTCAATCTAGTAGCAATGTAATGAAAACGACTTGGCAAATTATAAACAGAGAGAGGAGGGGATGGGGGGGAGATGGGGGGGGAGAAAGTGCGGAAATGTATACTTTTTGAGATATGATTTTTTTACAATGGGATCCTCATATAAATAAATTGTCGAACAGACTGAGTTCGGCAGCGTTCGCAGTTAAAAAAATTAGAGCTCTTACCGACGTAGACACCGCTAGACTAGTCTACTTTAGTTACTTTCATAGTCTAATGACCTATGGTATTTTATTGTGGGGTCACGCTGCGAATGCTAATAGTATATTTATTCTGCAGAAACGGGCTGTTCGTGCAATTTATAGATTAAGGGCCTAGAGTGTCACTGAGGGAAAAGTTTAAAGAAATCAATATTCTGACATTTGTGTCTCAATATATCTATGACAATCTTGTGTATGTAAAAAGAAATATAACTAATTTTCAGAAGTACAGTGATATACACAATTTTAATACTAGAAATAAAGACAAGTTGGTTGCTTATGTAAGCCGACTACATAAAATTAGTAATTCTTTTAAAGGCAATTGTATACGCTATTACAATAAGGTCCCTACTGATAGGTATTAAAAACTTACCTTTAGACATGTTTAAAATAATAATAAACCAGAAATTGTATAAAAAAGGTTACTATAGGATATCTGATTACTTAGAGGACAGATGTCCATGGGAATAGATTGTTTGAGTAACAGGCTGTTTCGATATATAATTAGCATTCATTTTGTAATTTGACAATATTTTATTTAAAAAAGGAAACGCAAAAGATGCGACGACTGTGGAGTTTCTTCGGTGAGCTCTTCTCCACAGATTCCGCCATTGTGTTAGTGAACTCACCCAAAAAAATGTAATGACGGATCTAAGTGATGTAACAACATCCTATGGAAATAAATGATTTTTGATTTGATTTGATTTGATTGGTCAGTACCGCTTTATTGTTCTGTGCTAAGAAATTGGGTTGAATTAGACAGAAGGGCTAGTTTTATACTGAATTGGTGTAAATGTCACAGCAGACATCGGAATCTTGCCTTAATCTCTCCAGTAACGAATCCCGTCATGGAACATCGCAATTTTGAACCTTATGCCATGGTAATAAAAATCAAAGCTTATAATGGGAAAATCGTGCATGTAATTGTACGTACGTCCTCAGCGGTTAGAGGTTAAGCAACGACTATGCTTTTAAAGTAAAATATCAAAGGTTTACTTCAATTGAAAGAAAGCAAACATATTTTAATTTAAAGTATTTTAATTTCAGAAGCGCCTCTGTTTGTGTTTACTTCGCCTGTCTTCTGTGGGGCCATAAGAAAATGGCCCGCGATGTTAAACCTTATTGCTTGGTTATAAAGTTCAAAAACCTGTGAAAAATCCGGTCGCTCTCACAGACGAAGAGATAAGAAATAAAACAAATCGTAGTAAAACACTTGAACACGTTGATAAATTTGGCTCTCCACATTGTTTATTAAACAGTCTTAATATTAAAAACAAGCATTTGTTTGAGCAATAATGTTTAGTTTAAAACCCACTATCCTAAAGAAAGAACACAAATGCATCATTTTAAGGAGGGACCATATTTTTTATCATATTATAATTTGATCATCTGGGGCATAAATTATGGTAATGAACTGAAGCTTCCGTCCATTCAAACAAGCTGCTGCCGATATTAAATTCTTAAATATTCAGCATGGAGTTCAATCTGTAAATAATCAATATTTACTATCATCCAACAAAAGCCCCTGCAATTCAGATCAAATCTAAACAAAATGGAAGTCGTCGACACGAATGTCCAAAAAACGCACAGTATTAATTCCAATAATAAATAGCCATTATAGCATTGTAAAGCGGATTTTTTCCTAATACTGCCATTATAATATAAATAAAGCAAATCTCCCCACAGTGTGGTGGACGGAAAGCTAATCCTGTAATAAATCATCACTTAGAGCGAGTAATCACCATAAACCCTAACTCGGCGGCGAAGGCGGAGGGGCGGTGAGGCGGGGCAGCGCGGGGCGCGGGGTGCGGGGCGGCGGCGGCGCGGGCGACGGTCGCCCATCACCCTCATACATCATGCGGCGATTGCTTGAATCAAATAAACATTAGACCGGACTCTGGACGCCTTTCATATTATATCCGGAGTGTGCGGTGAAACTAATAACGATCGCGCAGGTTTCGTGCCGAAAATTGGATTTCGATTAGATTTTCCTATTGGCATTACAATTGAACTATTTATTTATCTCGCCAGATGTGCCCTGTTTATGAGGTATTATAGGAAAAGGTAGCAGTGTGCTGTGCAATGTGAATTTGAATCAACAATGTTATTTCTGTTGTCTATGTCTATCTTTACGTTCAAGTCAGCTACAACAAATACAAATATATACGGTATTCATATTTGACTCAACAAAACAATATCAATTAATTTCATTCTCAAACCCAAGACATTTGACTGCAAGCTACGAATTTGTATTATACTCTTTGCTACAAAGAAGTAAGTTGTAGCTACGGCGTAGCAGTTTTGCTACGGTTTGACTACATCTACAATATAAGTGTTATTTTCGCTTAGTTTTAGCCGCATCTAGAAATGAATAGAGAAAAGTAATTTACGGAGCCACTGCAATATGAATTTTAAATTTATGTGGGGTGCAGTGCGGGGCCTTGACGCCGGCGGCGGCGGCGGCGGCGGCCCCCCGCCCCGGCTCCTTTAGACAAACGACATCAACGTTCGCGATTAAAAATTCGACAGGGGAGCCCTACTCGCTGAATGTTATCGAGGTGCGGCGTGTGCTTCGAAAGTTTATAAGAAAATATTGCTCTCGTTTGCGCAAATGGGTGTGAACAAGATCAGGCAGCATCCTGCCTGATGTCTGCTCAACACTTTAAAAACTTTGCTAGAAATATAACATATATATTTATATTTATATATATATATATATATATATATATATTACTACTAGACCTACGATTATAACATATATATGTTATAATCGTAGATCCAGTAGTAATATCTAGGAATTCCTTCATATAATTATTAGGTAGTGCCTCCGCAGCCAGCCGTAAACACTGCGGTGGGTACTTAAAACTAAGTATGTTTTGTTGTTCTTACATCTTCAACCTAACACGAAGGATAAAGGGGGCTATGATTCGCTCACCCCCTTTACCCTTCACCTAAGCTACCGCAGTATTTTGCCCCGATATTTGAAACCAACCAACCTCATGACGTTCAACATTTTGACATTGACGGACACTTGATACAGTGCTGCCAACATACCCAACCATGTGCCGGCTCACAATCACATACATTTTGGAGGCCGGCGCTGCGGAGGCACTTCCTAATTATTATTATGTTCAAGATAAAGCCACATATTTCTTAATTTAAATATGTTTGCTTTCAAACCCAAGCATCAAAGACACACAGCTCAAACGAATACATTATTTATTAATGCAAAGAGTTTTATCCAGCGAAAGAGTCTCCTGCCGTGGGCTCGGGTCCCTTTTCCATGGTTTTAGTACGAAGCCAGCCAGTCCTTTGGTTTTGAAGGGGACGATGCCAACTTGCCATTATCGAGCTAATCCAATGGACAGAGGGTTGAGCATGTTGGACGCCTGTAATTGCATTGCTATCCATTTGCTTACCCTTTAACTCTTAGTAAGCATATAATAGTAGTTTATGTGACTGATACATAATGCCTAATTATGTACAGTTACATACACTAGTTTAGCTACACACATATCATAAGCTCTCTTTGATGTGCTCAGGAACCGCATGTTTCACCGGCATTGTGGCATTGATAATTGCCCTGCACTTGTTTAGCTTGTTAAAAAGTACCAACCTCACAGATAAACTAGGGGCGGCACACAGGTGGGCGTCGGCGTTCTAAATTTGAATGTCATAATTTGTCGAAAATTGATACATTATGGTCATAATGTACAAATTTTCAGATAAGAAATGAGTTTTTACCAGATAGTTTTACATTATGCTGGTCTTAACGTGTGGTTTTTAGCAGTAAAGAGGGTTCATGATACGTGTGTAGATAAACATTTTTACAAGCTTTTATTTAGTTTCACCTGTCCCGTTATCTGTCTGTCTGTCTGTCTGTCTGTCTGTCTGTCTGTCTGTCTGGAATCAAATCTTGCAAGTTAAATTTGATGCACTTCCCGGTTTCCGATTGATCTGAAATTTTGCATGCGTGTATAAATCGGATGACAATGCAATATTATTATGAAATAGGGCTGATCTGATGATGGAGCTAGAAGGTGGCCATAGGAACTCAGTCATTTTTAATTAAAACACGCTTTTATTTATAAAATTAGGACTGTGTTAAAAACGGGAAGATTTAACAATTAAAGTGTGAAGGTTTTAAATATATAATGTAAAAAAATATATAATTATGTACGGTATGTAATTATTTTGTCGTAGACGAAGAAGCTTATTTACCGTTAAAGGTTACAATGAACTTATGAAGTGATATATTTGTTATTGGAGTTAATTTATTTTAAACTTTTTAGTTCATTTTTAATAAAAGCTTGTTTTTATAAAAGTTTTTTTTTCTTTATTTTTATTACATTTACGTTTACTTACAGGCACATACTGCTTCTGGCCCCATACTAGGATACCCTGTGTCGTGGGAACCAGAAACAGCGACGTCACACACTTATAAACACCCAAGACCTGGGGTTTTTTTTGGAGCCACAACAGCACCACAGAGGTTGTCATATTCGTGGATATATTTATTTTGAAACTATGTTAGATTATATAATCAACGAGGCAACAAAATATATAATTGTCGAATTAGTAAGGGGAAATATTAAACTGCACATCAAATATTTTCACAGCAAATATCCCTTATATTCGCTGCGGTACCTTAGGTGAAGCGTAAAGGGGGTGGGCTACATGTTAGGTTCAACTTGTAAGAACAACAACAGGTACTTAAAACGTAAACTTAAGTACTCATTCAATATTTAAAACATAAAAAGTATTTTTGCTGATCCTTTTTTGCTGTGCAAATCAGAATTCTATACTATACTATAAATACTGGCCATTAGTAAGTAGTATCAGTGAGCGCACATAGCCATAAGCCTAGTGTGAAGCTAAAAACATTCCCGAAAAAGTATCTAAGTAATATTTACAAAGCACGTCCTATTTTCACACACGCTGCATCAGCGGTTTCCTAAAAATTCGAGTTACAAAGTCACGCCAAGAACACAACGGGGGGCGGCGGGCACCCTAATAGTTGCAAATTAAAAGGCGCGGAGTCTGCCCCTCTCCCCTGGCTCCTGCCCTGGCGAATGGGCAACTCCGGCCCTGTGGTCTGAGCGTGTACAATCGATCATTAATTATGTTTAGTCACATTTGCGCGCCAAATGTCACGAGATGACGAAACTGCTGTTTTGGTGCCATCGATTGCATAGTGAGTGGGCAGACGCATAGATGTAGACATGACGAGATGTTGCAAAATGTATGGGTAGACCAATATTGTGATGTTAGTGAAAATAAACTTTTTTTAACTTTTCGCCAACCTACATAGTCGATATATTATGTATGTGTGGTATTCTCATTTTGAGAAACAAACCCCAAAATAAGAAAACAATTCTTTATTTATTCAGGTAGCGGTGTTTTTACAAATCTTATAAAATGGTAACAGTTTTCTGCTTTGTTTTCTCGAGTACGGAAATAAGTAAGGTGCACCCACACTTGTGAAGGACATAAACAAACTGTAATGGCTTCTCTGCTTATCTCACAAAGTAAAAGAAACATAATGTTGATTGACCAAGACTGAGCCATCAATTCCTATTGATATGAATCTGCTGAGTGCCGAGTGGCGCCCTCTTCGGTTTCCCGATAATTCTGAAATACGGCGGAGCTGGGGGACTATGCCCATTTGCACCCTTCCGATTCTGGAACATCGTACGATTCGGATAGTCATCGGTTTTAAATAACATCGGAAATATCGGAATCAGGAATCTATATTTGTGTCAAAAAGTTGTGCCCTAGACGATTTTTGGTGTCTGGAATAATGAGTCGAAAATGCGATGTAAATGTCGGTGTGATTTTAGAATTTGTCGGTCCATAGTTTTGGAGTTATTAATGAAAACAATTTTGCGAACCGTTCACCCAGCAAAAATATTCTTTCTATACGGCTGTTTTTTTAAAACCATTTATTAATCCCGATTTCAGTATATATGCCACCGTAAGATTTTCAAAACCGTTAGTTTATAATCTAACATTTTTTTCTCTCGTTTGTTTACAAACTATCGATAATTTGTTAACTGTACCGTACTGCTTACGTTAGGACGCGTTTGTTTATAATAAAAGTGTGAAATTGTGAACTGGTTTAAACTTCAATTGCAAAGGAAATACCAGGTCAAATACTGCGGTAGCTTAGGTGAAGACTAGAGGGGACGAGCGCAACGAAGTCTCCGAATAGTCTTCATGTTAGGTTGATATGTAAGAACAAAATATTCGTAAATTCTAAACCCTGTCAGTCTGGTAAACAATTTGTCGATAGTTTACAAACCAACGCGTTAGTTTATAAACTAATGGTTTTGACAATCTTACGGTGACCTATATAACTTAATGCTATCTAGCTACTAACGCAAACCAGTAGTTTCTCTGTAGTGGCGAAACTTGATACACAGGTACTTCATAATTTGTAAAAAATGACGAAGTTATGGTTATGGAGAAATACAAATTTTTGCTGGGCGAACGTTTCCCGGTTTTCAAGATCTCGTAAATTATGCGTCGTATGAAGACAAAAATTAGCATGATCGTTCACCCGTTATCAACGTTCAATGAAAAAACCAAATACGAAGGGAATAATTAAGTAAAACTATAATCAGCTACAATTTCCGTAGCTAACCGACCGAACCAAAAATTATGAAAAGAGCAAGCGCACGGTACAGGACAATGACTTTCTTCTGTAGCCGCATAACAGAAACCAAGGTCTAGTACACTTGCGTGCACTGCACAATGGTTCATCTACATTTTCGACTTTAAGCTTTTTATCAGACTCTTGGATTTGCACTGTAACTAATATGAAGTAATACCGAATATAAAAGAAAAATAGTGAAAACCGGCTAAAGAAGCACTATCTCTCCCTTTCCAGTTAGATGTACAATTGATTTATTATTATATTAGCATTAATAAAGGTAACAGCTACTCCGGGTGGAATTTTGTAACACCACCTGGAGGGCAAGTACTCTAAGTAATGGAGGTAGCGAATTTCCCTCAAAGGAAACATTCCTTTATTTTTGAAAAGAAACAAAACTGCACTCAAAGATTTTGAAAAATACGCTTGCCAAAACCAGGAATCGAACCGGCTAAAATTCGAAAAAACATCACCTGTACTTTTATGGCGTCAATCGACAGAGTCAATCATAAGGATCACATCTCTCTGACAAACATAGTAAATGAAATGAAAGGAAAACCATGAAAGACAGGATAAGTCACTTTTACTCAAGGATCCATCAGATAGGTACCTTGTGTTGTTCACAATATCATCTCTACGCGTGTTTGTAATGCAGACTCTTTTGGATGAGACCTATTTTTTTTGCGTGTGGCATAAATAAAAAATAAAAATTGAAAATGGAGCAGGGAAAATACGACGTCGCGATTGTCTTTTGCTATTCACATTTGATTGTTGTCAAATTGTTTGTCAGCTGCAGCATTACTAATCGTCAAAATGGCTTATCAAGAACAATTTGATTTAATGCAAGCTTTTTTTTAAATCGCCAAGATGTCAATTTAGCTTTACGGTGGTACGGAGAGAGATATCGGGACCGACAAGTACCAACTCGATTCGTCTTGAGGCGAATGGTACAAAATTTGAAAGAATTTGGTAGTTACAAAAGTCATCGTCCACAGCTGCTCGAGCGCGAAAATTCCGATTTTGATGTAAGTGTGTTGACATATTTTGAAGCATATCCCTGTATATATATATATATATATATATTGGTATGTATTAGTTTATTATATGGTTTATTCATATTGTTACGTTGTATTTAAGTATTTGTGTATGCAATCTATTTTTAGCAATTAGGGTTATCAGTATAATATTGTTTGTAGTATATATTACTCGTAGTATTTATAGAGTTTTACTGTAAGCGCAGGTCTTCCCCCGCTCAAGCATCACCTTTCCTACCATCTTGGTTTGCTGAAAGAAATCTCTTTTGAGAGATAAGCTCGCCTTTGTACGTGTTTTTTCTATTATAAGTTATCTGTATCACTGTTTTGTGTAGTACAATAAAGAAATTACGAAATTGCGAAGTAATTATGTTGGTTTGGCAATCAAATATCAACCTACGTTGGCCAAACGAGTGTCTCAAATAACAATGTCTCAAAAAAATCTGACCGAGTGTGAGTCAGGCTCTCGCACCGTGGGTTCCCGTACAAATTATATATTTTTGTGACGGGACTAGAAATCTTTCTTCTTCTACAACAGTGGTCCAATGTAGACAAGGGGCAAAAAATTACATTTAACATAACATAAACATTTACATAATTTGCTAAGTATATGTAAGTATCTAATGTAATAAAGATTTCGATTGATTCTAAGTAAGTTTTGATTCCCTTGCGACTATCGAGCAAATTCAGCAAGCCATATCTTTTGTTTTCCTAGATCTAGAAGTTTGATGTTTTCATACAGCCAAGGGGCCACAGACTTGAGTAGTTATTTGATATATATTTTAACTTGATACGAGTAATCCCACGCGTTCCCGAGATTTATCTCTCTCTGGTCTCGACAGATGGACGTCCAGACAGACGGACTACGGAGTGAACATATAAGGGTACCTTTTTTCATTTAAAGTACGGAACCCAAAAAAAACAGTCCCGCCATTAATGAAATGTATCTTGAAACGAATTGTTTTATCAGTACATTATCAAAATCATTGAAAATTAGGAGTTTTCTGACAGTTGATTAAAAACAAAAACAAAGCTTCCAAAAAGCTTGCGAGAGAATGGCTGCCTATATGCTACGGTCCAAAACGCTAAAAACTGGCCAAGTGCGTGTCGGACTTCGCGCATTTAGGGTTCCGTGATAAATGCAGAATATAAGCCAAAAAAAAAATACGAAGGTTCTCACTTCACATTCACCTGATTCACCTAGCCAAAATATCACTATCATTCTTCACCAGTATATAATTATGTACTATGTTTTTCATAGTGTTTGTAAACCAATTTCCGTTGAAATTGTTTATTAAGATACATAACATATGTATTTTTTTTTATTTTTTACTCTCTTTCTTTAAAAGTTAAAGGGAGGGAGGAAAACATTTTTTTCCACTTTGGAAGGGTCTGTCCCTTTAACTTTTTACTTTGAGGAAAAATGGTTTCAGGAGAAACCTACACGTCATTTTAGAGACCTATCTACTAACACCCCACACATATAAGTTTGTTGAAAAATTTTTTTTTTGATTTTAGTTAATTTTTATATTTTTTTTTATTTTTGTATAAAAATTGTAAAGCGGTTTACAGAATACATCAACATAATAAGCTTCAACTGTTTAGTCTTGATAGTTTCGGAATAAAGATGCTGTGACATACGGACAGACAGACATGAAGAAACTATAAGGTTTATTTGTTTCTCTACGGAACCCTAAAAATGTGTTAGTGGCTTAGCGCTAAAGATCACAATATTTTATACTCTGTGGTAGACCGGCGAGAATTCAACGACGCCGTCTGGCGAAGTTGCTTTGATAACTGAGCTTTCAGAAAACTCCTCGCTCGGTGGCTAAAGTTTTGTTTTTGCCTTTCGTGACTTTTGTGCATCACTGATTATCGGTAAATACTGAACCTATTGTTATAATATTTTGTATTTGGTTTAAAATTTTATAAACTTTTTATTAAATTTATTAAATTGAATAAACTTGTAGCATACATATTTATCCAGACCCCAAGAAAACCATGTCAACCTACATACCTACTAAATAAATCAACTTCTAGGTATTTTATTACAAAACCTGCAATGATGCAGGTTTTGTAAAAGGCCAAGTGCGAGTCGAACTCGCCCACGAAGGGCTCCATATAAAAAACTGGTTTGTCCTTAATTATACCCCCACCCCCCCTACATAAATCATACATCCCTAATAATTTTTCCTGTAATATTTAAGTAAAGATCAACGATAAAGATAACGTAATTTTTTCAGAATTTTTGGATCAATAGTTTCCGAGGTGGACTTTTATTGCCTTTTTTGTTAAATAATTTTTAAGCATTTTAGAATTATGAAAAAGAAAATGAGATCCTGACAACAGGCCCATTTATTTGATATATCACAAAATACAGTTTGAAAATGGACTGAACCTGCGCGGTTCAAAGCGTTAAATACGGAGCGGAGTCAGAATTATTATTGACTAGCTAGACTGTTTCTTCAACAACATTTTAAAATATTCCATAGAGATAGATATATCATTTTTCTATCTTTATCCATCCGCTTTTATATTGGGTATGCTCGGATACAACTCACTAGAGGTCAGACGTAACACCGAGCAGCTTCTGACAGCGAGTCGATTCCAATTATCGGAGGGCTGACAAAATTCAAAACTCAAATCATTTATGTTAAGTAGGCAAAAAATACACAGACACGGCAAAAAGAGACATTCCAAATGTCGGTCGATCCCACACACGCGTGGTGGTTCCGTTTTTCTGTGCACGCAACTGTAACAACAGCTCTGTGTTATGCGGCAAAAGACAAAAGTCATTGTCCTGTACCGTGCGGAGGCTTTTTTCATACCTTTTTGGTTCCGTCGGTTAGCTTCGGAAATCGTAGTTGCTTACAATTTTATTCAATTATCCCAATAATTATGAATGATTCGCCGTGAAAATTTCAGATTAATTTACTAAATAGTTCGACTAATTTTTTAATGATTTTAAGTAAACTTATTATTCGTATAATCGAGATGAAAAATAAAGGTAGGTAAGTAATTAATTTTAGTATTACATCTAGTTAAATATGGCTGTTATAATTACGAAACTATTGAGTTTCATAATTGACATACAATATTGGTATTAGATAACATTAATGTCACAATATTTTTAAACGTATACTTACGGACATAAGCCGGATTTTATATTTTTTCATTGGACGTTGATAAAGATTTGCGTTAATGTTTCTGTTACCTAACTAAAACTAAAAATGTATGAGGTCTAGAGTTGAAAAACTGGAATTTCTCTATAACCACAAGTTCGACAACTTTTGCTGTTTGCCGGCTAACCTCAACAAATTATGAAGTACCTGTGCACCAAGTTTCGTCAACCTACGATCAGCCGTTTAGTTTTTTTCGTTAACGACTCCAAAACTATAAACCGACAAATTCAAAAATTTCACCGAAATTTACTGCGTATGTTCGACTAATGATTCCATACACCAGAAATCGCCTAGGACACAATTTTTGCTGGGTTCATGGACATTTTATATTTTTATGGAACGGTGTTCAGTCAACTTGTCACTGAGTTTTCTTCATTTTCTATACGAGGCTTCATTATTTATATTATATATAAATAATATACTATGTGTATATAGTTATCTGTTCGTTCCTTTGGCCGTCGAGACTACAGGGGTATGGGGTTCGGAGGGTAGGGCCTTTGTCAGGGACATTTGGCGCCGCTTGAGGGACCGAGGGTTTGACAACCGCTCCGGGGCTTTCCTGATGGTCCAGAGAATCTCACTCGCTGTGCAGCACGGGAACGCTGCCAGTGTAATGGGCACCTTTGGGCCGGGAGATTCTTGGGGCGGTTTGTTTGTGTAATTGTTTATGTCAGTTGTTTTTTCACGTGTTATATTTTTATACGATGAAACTATTTTTGTGAATTATATAATTTATAATATTCGCTATTAATTAAATTAAAAATAAATAGTAAAAAAATAATAATAAGGATAAGCTATGTATGTAAATATGTGAATGCTATATAATAATATAACATATTATTCATCATTTGTGGCTTACCTTACACTTTGACAGTCGTGAGTATGTTTAGACATAGACATAGACGTAGGTTTATTCAAAACGAAACCCACAAGTACATCAACAGGAAAGTTTCCATGACGGGAAAGTGACATGAAGTTTAGGCCTTCGCCTCCTATTTACGTCGTACGCCACGCCGCGTTACAAAGCATATACCTGGTGCTGCCTCTGAAGTCAGATGTCGCGTGCAGCGTAAAAAGGGAGACCAAGGCCTTAGAATTTAGAAAGTATCTATTCGAACCGTACCAAAAATACAATTCGATTTATAGATCTGTCTGACAGGTACATTACAATATACGAGTAGTATAAATCTATAGATAACAGTGTCACGGCGATCGTCGATTTTAACGCTTGGAAACAAGTTAGATAGAAAATATGTATTTGCTGGCTATCAGAATATCTATAACTATCCCACTTCTTCCTTACCTACATTATGAATGTGAATAACGTCCCATAATAGAAATTAAAGCCGACTGGGATCATATTTCCTCCCTGTTTGCTCATAACCTAAGTATAGGTACTTTAGTTAATTACGTGGCCAAACACTATCTATGAAATAAGTCTATAAATTAATTATATTCAGAAGTTATATTTTTTCTTGATATATAGCGAAGAGCGTCTGCCGTGAGGCACGGCGCTACCCCCGATCTGGAAGTGAGGGGAGACGTTAATAAAAATTCCGGGCTGAAACAACAAATTAAACGAAGCTGAGCCACTCGAAAAGCCATAAGTACTCATCTCTATTGCCGCCGATAAGAAATCCTCGGCAATGTATTCCAAGCACGTTTCGGCTCACGGTTTTTTCTCGCGACGCCGCCGTGGCGTTTAAAACGAATTGACTCTTAAATTCTTCAGAATGAAATGTTGTTGGAGTTTTATTAAATCGAGTGTAACCATTCTCGACATTACGCAAATGGCGGGCCCTCCCCTACATCTGTCGCGAGATGCACCCCCTTAATAAGTGTTAACTCTCGCCGGCTGCGTTGAACAATCCGTCGGCTAAATCTCTACAATTTCTTGATACAAATTATTTCCGAGCTCGTGGGAGCCCTCCACTCTTAATTTCGTTTTGCCGCACGCCCCCGACTATTGCTGGTAACGTACTGACAACCTATGATATTTGAACCCACTCACCTACTTTCACGACCCTTTACTTTGGGGGACGTATCGATTTATAGTGTACTAGCCATTGCCTGGGTTTCATGGGCCATAGGCGCATAAGACGTTTTTATTTCTTGTTTGTACCCCAACCCCTTGCTTGATACGGCCCGGTCGTAAATACTCCACCTCAACTGTTTCTCTCCTCTGGGCAACTTCGTAAATTACACTGTCAATGACATCTCGTATCTAGAAATTACCTCCTACCTATGTCCCACATCTTCACGGATCAAGTCTTTTTGAGTTTCATACAAACTCTTTCCCTTTTTTCCCCATTGTTACTGAACTGAAGTCTCACATCTATAAACGAAATGTCTGCCAAATTTCAGAATATCGGCCAATCATATTTTTTTTCATACAAAATTCACCCCACAATTCCCCTTAATGTTGGAAAAGAAACTGTTGTTAACTGCCGTCTTGCACCTCTCTGTTAACTGCCGTCTTGCACCTCTCTGTTAACTGCCGTCTTGCACCTCTCTGTTAACTGCCGTCTTGCACCTCTCTGTTAACTGCCGTCTTGCACCTCTCTGTTAACTGCCGTCTTGCACCTCTCTGTTAACTGCCGTCTTGCACCTCTCTGTTAACTGCCGTCTTGCACCTCTCTGTTAACTGCCGTCTTGCACCTCTCTGTTAACTGCCGTCTTGCACCTCTCTGTTAACTGCCGTCTTGCACCTCTCTGTTAACTGCCGTCTTGCACGTCTCTGTTAACTGCCGTCTTGCAACTCTCTGTTAACTGCCGTCTTGCACCTCTCTGTTAACTGCCGTCTTGCACCTCTCTGTTAACTGCCGTCTTGCACCTCTCTGTTAACTGCCGTCTTGCACCTCTCTGTTAACTGCCGTCTTGCACCTCTCTGTTAACTGCCGTCTTGCACCTCTCAACGATCTATGCTAAATTTCAGCTTTATAAGTCAAGTATTTTTCAATTTCATACAAACTGTAGCTCCCCATTTCCCCCACTTAGGGGTGATTTTTGCTAAATACCTTCTTAGTGCTACGCTATGCTACATAATGAACTCCTGTATAAAGTTTCACGACTCTAGGTCCACCGGCTTAGGCTGTGCGTTATCTGTCAGTCAGTCGAATGGCGTTTTATTAAGTAGATTCTAATTAGGGTAGAGTGTCTGCTATAAAAGTTGTTCTATCATTTAGATTTAAATAATGATTTAATGTATGTATGGTAAGGTCTACCTTAACTGTAACGTTGTTCAGAATTTTGTTCCTAATTTTCCTCAAACCAACCCTTAGATTATGACTTAGGCTTTCGGTTACACCTTGTATAGTATACTAAACTACATGTAGGTCCATGTTTGTTCGGATCACCTACTCAATTGTTTGTTAACAGGAAATATGTACTGTCGTAATGCATGCATTGATGTAAAGTTCTAATATAACTAAAACGCGAATTCCTATGCGTAATTTTATGTGCGTCGATATTATTCCCTTACATTCGACAATAGCACTCTGCGAATTGCAATTCATTTCTGTTTTTCAGCCCATTAACTTCGGACAATAACACCGTGGCGGAACGGGCGGGGAATAAACGCCGCGCCGGGACAAAATAGTTCGGAGCTGGTATCATCGTTGCGAATGTAAATGAACAATTAAAGCGCTCGCTGGGCCACGGACAATGACGATAATTATTTTAGTTTGGTGTTGGCGTGCTGTCAGTCGCGCCGCCCGCCCTCGCCGACGACGCCCCGCGCCGCCCGCCCAACACTCCCGCGCCGATGGAATGCTCCTCGGGACCCCATATCGCCCTAACAGCGTCACTTCTGCTCTCGCTAAATTATTATCAGCCAACGCTTTCATTACTCGACTCTGCCACAATAGAACTCAAAATGTACGTCCTGATTCAACTTCGATTCCGCCTCCTTTGTTCACGAGAAATCATGACTCATATTAATACAAGCTTGAGGTGGAACTGTGATTAATTTGTTAGAACTGTGCACGGTTATTCAGCCGAAGAACTTTGACAAAAGACCGCTTCAACTTTAGAGTAATTGCATTAACTTCAACAGTTTGAATTTCGGTTGCATTATTGGAGATATAGAACTTGAGGAGGGCTGTCGAGGTATTTCTGATTTGTAACTTGCAATCGACACTATTCAAGTAGATGGATAGCGAAAGTTTTGTGATAGATATTTTGTATTGGCTAAAATATAATGTTATACTTAAAACATAGTTCAATCTGTTCAAGGCAGCTTAGGGAGGGAAATACTGCATAGAGATGGCTAGGTATGGTTGGGGTACAGATAAGCTAAGCTAATAAGATAATAAATGTTCCCGTATTGGTCATGTGTGTGGTCATGGTTATGGGTTTTTTAGACTTTTATATGAAAGGGGTTCTACGTGTCAGCTTCACAACAAGATGGATACCTCACCGTCATTAAAAGCGATGCAGGCGCCAATTTCCATCGTACTATTATTGAAGTTGCGTTGATTCAATGCTCATTTGCGAAGTGCTATGCACACTTCACATACCCGCATCTGCTGGGTACAGTCGAGGACCTTCATGTGTTAGGCGTTCATTAAAATTATTCTCGTTCTTATGCCATGAGCCGTTAGTTATGAAATTGCACTGATTGAGGTATTTGGCTATTGTACCGCTGATGCGCGATGCAAAAGGGCAGCACAGTTAAGTTACAGTTGGCAATGTAGAGCCGACACTGGCGGAATGCTTTCAGCCCCAGTAATTCAGTTAAACGCGTAATTTATGACTGAAGTACTGGCATCAGTAGTATCAGTATTTCTGATGCTGCCAGACTGAATCGAGAACTGTGCATTTGTTGTAGGTATATTTGGTACGATGTTTGGATCGTTTGTGCAAATGTGCCGGTGGATGAACGTATTGGTCAAACTAAAATGTATCAAGACTATTCATGAATCCGTATTTTATTTTAGTTTCATGGAATATGGCTCTACCTCTACTACTCGTAGCCACTCAGCTGTGGGGCCATCGACAATAGTCAATAGTCAATAGTCAAAGTACTTTATTACTGTAGATATTTACATATACTTAGCAAACGTCATTTTTTGCCTCTTCTCTACATTGGACCACTGTGGGAGAAGAAGGGCGTAGAAACTCCCACAGATTTATTTTTAGATCTCTTTTAAAAATAGGTTGTGCTTAACTAATACAAATATGAAAAATTTAATTGTTATGATTAATAAGCAGGAATAAATAATTACAAAATTATTAACAGCAAGGTCTGTGTTGAGCCAGATTAACCCCATACAGTCCTGTCATTTAAGTAATCTTGAACATTGTAATATCCCTTTTTCGACAAAGTCGCTTTAACATGCTTTTTAAATTGCTCAAGTGGCAATTTCAAAATCTCCAGAGGTATCCTATTGTAGTAGAGAATGCACTGACCCTTGAAAGAATTGCTAACCTTCGCGAGTCTAAAACGGGGCGCACATAGTCTGTGATTATTTCTTAGGTTAACATTACAGCTATCGCTAAGTTTGGAAAATGTTGTAAGGTTCTTGCGTACATACATTATATTTTCGAAAATAAATTGACTAGCTACTGTTAGTATGTCAATTTCTTTAAAAAGCTCTCTTAAGGAGTCTGTTCGTTTTAAATTATAAATTGCTCGAATAGCTCTTTTCTGTAAAATAAAAATAGTTTGAATATCCGCTGCTTTCCCCCACAACAAGATACCATAGGACATCACACTATGAAAGTAACTAAAATATACTAGCCTAGATGTAGCCACATCCGTGCTTTGTCTAATGTTCCTAACAGCGTAAGCCGCAGAACTTAATTTACCAGCCAATTTATCTATGTGGGGTCCCCACTGCAATTTGCTATCAATGGTTATTCCAAGAAACTTCGTATCATTTACTAATTCTAACGTGCTGTTGTCTAGCACTAAACTGGTCTCAACTTGCCTGACATTTGGAAGTGAGAATTTGATACACTTGGTTTTACCAGCGTTTAACAATAAATTATTAACTGTGAACCAATTCAAGGTTAAAGACAATACACCATTAACATCATCAAATTCTCCTTTTTGTCTTTCAATTTTGAAGACCAGTGAAGTATCATCAGCAAACAACACTATGTCAGTTAATTTCTCCACCATGAAAGGCAGATCATTAATATATACCAGGAATAAGAAAGGGCCCAATATGGAACCTTGTGGAACGCCCATTTTAACACCCGATCCATCAGATTTTACGCCGTTAACTTCTGCCTTTTGAATTCTATTGCTTAGGTATGATCTTAGTAGATCCAACGCTTTATTTCTAACTCCGTAATGATTTAATTTAATTAATAGCGTATTATGATCAACACAATCAAACGCCTTCGACAGGTCGCAAAAAACTCCGATAGCATCCTGTGCGGCCTCCCATGCAGAATAAATATGAGATATAAGGGTAATACCTGCATCCGTAGTCGATTTACCCCTAGTGAAACCGTATTGCTTGGCATGGAGTTGTTTTGTACGGTTGAAGTGTGAGAGCATTTGATTGAGTATAATCTTTTCAAATATTTTACTTAGTGTTGGAAGAACAGATATTGGTCTGAAATTTGAAGGATCGCCCGTATCTCCCGATTTGAACAGCGGTATAAGTTTACTGTGTTTCATGAGGTCTGGAAAAGCCCCATCGTCAACACATTTATTGAATATATAAGCTAAGTGTGGGGCTATAACTAGAATTACTGAACCAATGACTTTGACTGATATACCCCACAGGTCTTCCGTATTTTTTAAGTTAAGTAATTTAAACGTTTTGACAATGTCCTGGGGATATACATGATGAAATTTTAAATATACATTACTGACGCTAGTGTTATTTTTTAATAAAGTCTCTGCTTCAAATGGAGATGAATTTAGACGGTCCGTTGTGAGTACGGGTACATTGGTGAAGAATGTTTCAAAAGCTCGAGCAACATCAGCGTTAGATTTAACAACATCATCACCTATTTTTAGGCAGAAATCATTGTCCCTTGGTATAACTTTGCCAGTTTCGCGGTTTATTATTTGCCAAACTGTTTTCATTCTATTATTTGAATTTTGAATTTTTCTATTAATGTGTAAAGTTTTTGCAGTTCTACAAACCAACTTGAAAGTTTTGGAATATTTTTTAACATAGTCATGAAATTTTCGATCAAAGTTATAGGTTTTTTGATCATAAAGGTCATACAAGATAACTCTACTTTTACGAATTCCAAACGTTGCCCAGTCATTAAATTTAGATTTACCGTTGTAGTCACTGACTTTCTTTAATTTGAAAATTTTATTGAATTCTGTCTGAATAATGTTGAAGAAGTCTGAGTAGATTTTGTTTGGGTTCTGTTCATTAAAATCCGGTACTGGCAAATTTATATCTAAGTTTTTCGTATATGTCTCTAGTCTATGGGATGTAATAGGCCTATAAAATGATGGACCAGTCTTATCCTTAATAGTTATTGGGAATGAAACTGTTTGACCACTGTGATCGGAGGGTAAGCAGTTAATTACACTTTTACTTGTGAATGCACAGTCACAAAAAACGTTATCTAAGCAAGTTTGGCTGGTAAGTGTAATTCTAGTCGGCTCTAGAAATACATGACATAAATTAAATGATTTGAACAGAGTTATTAATCGTCGCTTCAGTGTTGTATCTACAAGCAGATCTACATTAAGATCGCCACAAATAATTATCTTTTTTCTGTTATTACAAAGTTTAATGAGGGCTTCCTCCATAATTTTCTCAAATATTTCGAAATTTCCATGGCCTTTTTCATCCCTCGGTGGTCTGTAGACACAAACAATAATATGGCTATCTAACTCAACACAGGATACCTCTATTTGTCTTTCAACAGTAAGTGCAAGAATATCTTTCCGTTGTTTCACCTTAATATTATTTTTCACTAAGATTAAAGAACCACCTCTATCAGCAGTCTTTCTATTGTAACAACTGACAATTTTGTAATTATTTATGTTAAAAGACATCATATTTTCCTTCAACCAGTGTTCAGTAACACAAATAATATCAATGTCAGAATTTTTTAGAAATAATTCTAATACAAGTTCTTTGCCAGGTAGCCCCTGGATGTTTTGATGGGCAATATTTAACTGGGGCTTACATTTTGACATATTTAGTGGCTCTTGTATGCTAGAGATTTCCTCTATTGTCTTATGAACTAATTTAAATTACTTGGAACAGATTCCAATGTTGCATGCAAAGTATAATTAACAGGTGAATTCCCAATAGGGGTGCATGTTATATTACTCTTAAAATAAGCTGATGTCAAGTTGAACTTAGTTAAACCAACTATAGCTGCGTCGCATATATTATAAGCTAACAATGTAGCTACTAATTTTCTATATTTATTAGACAGGTACAATGTATCCCGTGTCAGAGTAAAGTTATGAATAAAATTATTCATGTCGAAATATAAAATAGCATCGCTGTGATGACATGTTAAATTAAATAAATGAATATTCATTCTATGCACAGATTTGTTCTGTAGTTCTGTCAAATTACAGGCATATGGAAAATTGCATAGTATAAATTTGCATTTCATCCTACTATGTAAGTCTAGAAGTGTTTCAACAGTTTTATTCAAATCATTCCGACTAATGTTTGAATGATTTCCTACCATAATTACAATTGTGCTGTACTCATCATAGACACCGCGACTAATCATATTCACTAGATCTACAAATGAACTATTTGGACAGCAAATGTTCGTTACTTTTTGGTTAAGCCGGTTATGTAATAGAGTCCCAAATCCTGCACCTACTTTGTCGGAGAACAACAGAGTTTTTCTCTGAACACATATTTTGGTAGCTGGCGGTACACGAGTGGAGGTGAGTGGCGGGACACACGTGTTGGAGTGCGGTTTGATGCACGTGGCGGCGGTTGGCGCGGCATTCGCGGCAGCGAGCGTCGCAACGTGCGCAACGGCGAACGGCGCGGCCGTCGGAGCAGCTTGCGGCATGACACACGCCTCAGCAGGGACAGCGAGCGGCGCGGTGCTCGCGCTGTTGAGCTGCGAGGTGTCTCCTCGTCGACGACGGCGACGCTGTTTTTTGGTTGGGGCAGCGGTGGACGCTGCAACACTCTCGTTGAGGGGGGTCGAGACCAAAGTTAGTGATGTGGGCTCGTCCTCCTTGCTGGTCTCATTCTCCTCATTCTCAATTAGAACGCCCACCAATTCCGCATTCTGGCGTGACAGATGATTGATTAATTTTTCATTGGTTTTAAACGTTGTTACCAAGTAATAAGATTAAAAATCGCGGGCTATTTTTTTATCTACCCACAAACGAGTGGATAATTACTCGTAATTGGGTTCTTTTGAGTTTGGAATCATGCATACTAATGAAATGACATACGGATAAAAAGACTTTCATCATACATTGCGATTTCCATCTTTCTAACATTCACATATATAACGAACGTTTTAAAAAGACCTTTCATTGATGAAAATCAATACACATTGATTGATTAAATGCAATCTTTTATCCTCTACGAGTAAGTATACAGTATATATGTCACCGGAAAACAATACGATCCGCAAGTTTATAAATTTCCTAATATTTTTTCCGCAAGTTTATAAACATACTAACCTAACCTAACCTAACCTAACATAATTTAACCTAACCTAACCTAGCCTAATATAATCTAGAAGGAAGTTTATAAATTTCCTAGGAAATTTATAAACTTGCGGATCGTATTATTTTCCGGTGACATATACATTGGGTTGTTTTGTAAAGGTACGCCCAACACTGGGATAAAAGTTATAATAGTTTATTTATTTATGCCTCGCACAGTTTCCTTCAGCAAATGCCTTCCGAAAATACGGTCAAATTATGTATAAGTAACATATTAGCGGACTACTGCGGTTAATACAAATTTAATTGTATTTTATTATGTAACGGACCTGTACTAATAACGGCCGATCGATAGTCATCACAACACTATCTGTTTGCCCAAATCTTTCATTTTTTTCTCTCTTGCAAGAAGCCCACGTCGCGATCGGTCGTGACTTTTATTATAATCTCGGTTTGGCGGCGCGGAGTGCGTGGTTTTCATTCTCATAGCTGCATAGTGTACTTACAGTCAAATAAAGTAATCATCAAACTAAAATCAACGTTTCAATTCGTCAACATCAACCTTCATCACGGCCCTTTGGAAGGGTATCTCTTCGCTGACGCAGCGACAATTTACCACGCAGTCGTGGTTGGTGGCCCAGCCTTCGGTCATGTGCAGCTGGGTCTGATAGCTCAGGTCTGACTGTCATTGGACATTCCCGCTGCAGTCGTCATCCGTGGTTTTGGAGCGGACAGAGCCACGTGCAGCGGCCAGTTTGGGGTTTCGGCACTAAGATGCCGCGAGGTGACACCTACTCCTGGCGCATGATCGTTTAGGCTCCCGGAAACTACCGATTTATCGAACACTATATGTTTTTAATAGACAAACAAATATATATTTTTAACACGTAGTAGTCTGTAGATGTTGCCATCATTTATGTATGTGTCGTCACTTTTTTTGGTTCCTTCGATACAAGGTTTCCTAGTGTGGGGCTAGAAGCAATGTATGGCTGTATATAAATGTTTATGTTTATTTATTTTCTAGAATTTCATGCCAAGATATACAGTGCAACACGAGTATTTTTTATTTCAATGATATTTATTGTAAACTAAAATAAATGCTCAAGGACTCACACTAAAATAAAATAAATGAACAAGGATAGGTTTGTGAAATTATGAATTTATCACGGACATGGTCTATACTATTAAAAGGTGAACTTCAACCTCTTAGAATATAATGGTATTCATCAAAATTGAATGAGCTGGCATGAAATATAACTGGAAGACATATTGTTTTTACCTTTGCCTCTAAATTAATTGAAAGTGCTTCTCGTATTTCCCCATTAATGGGAATACAATCACCGACAATCCCATTCATAAAGATTTATCGACTTATTACCATTTTCGACTATGATGATCAGGCACATCACTATTCCTTACTTGTAACATGCAGTCCTTATTCACTTGAGTCTATCTCCATATAGTTTGTATATCATATGTAGCTGGCTGTAATCTACGATATTCCTATAAAACTAAATTCGAAATTATAGTTTTCTTTGACGGATATCGCACTGTTGTTCTTAATTTCTCTGGCTGTAATCTATGATATTCCTATAAAACTTAATTCGAAATTATACTTTTCTTTGACGGATGTCAAACTGTTGTTCTTCATTTCTCTAATATTTCTACTATATATTCTACTTATTTTTTTAAATATCCCTTACCTATTCGGGTAAGTATTTATCTATTTGTGTGTAGCTATTGCATTGCATTGTCCTGGATAAGACAATGCTAAATTGCTGCCTTCTCTGCGTGGCTGCGATGATGCTGGGGAAATTGCAGGAGCTCTACTGCACTTTCTGAAGCTGACTTTGTTCCCCAAGATCTTCCTACCGGCTCTGAAATCCATCTCCCTACCTCCCGGATCTACGCCGACGTTCCGAATTATTCGTTGAATGGCAGATTCTGGAAACGACAGATTCTGTAAACGGCAGATTCGGAAACGGCAGATGTACAGTTAAGTAATAAATTGCATTTAGTATGATGCGACATCGTTTATCTAACACGATGGGGTGGCATAGCACAGCCATACCAGTCACAATAACATGTATTTTCTCAGATGGGATGGCATAGCAGTCACTCGCTCACCACAATACAAAGCGCACATGTAACCCGTTTTCTAGTTGCCGCTAATTTTACACCCTAGTAAACAAATGCAGTTTTAACGCAGAATGGGTGACGGTGATATTCAAATCATCATCAACGCAGTATTGTGCTACGTGTCGAACAGGATTGATGTCCTCGAAGAACCAATTATAAACCGAATATTTGCCTCAAACTTCTCCGTAAAGGAAATAGAAGAAGTAAAGGCGATCCTGTGGGCACACCTTAGCATCCGTAACACCGCAAGAAAAGGAGACGGTAGTTCAGCAAAGCATGTCCAAGATAAAAAAAAATAAAGAACAAGAACCTAATTACCTAATTTACCTTACCGACCTTGGTCGCAAAAGATCTGCAAAAATTCCGCAAATCATCTTTGGTCACCTGGACGTTACCAAAATTCTGATAGAACTTGTAACACTCAAGTCTTAAATTTTCTCATTAAAACGACATCTGTCACTAATTTTGACAGATGTAAAATTAAGTAATAAATTGCATTCAGTATTGATAATTTATTTTAAACTATAGAAAAATGAACATAACACAGTAGAACTACCTACCGAAAAATAATAATCCCTTATTTTTACAAAACACTGTTCACACACTGGTTTCAAGTTTTGCTATCTATCTATCAATTTACTTTGAGCGACATAATCTGTTTAAACACTCGTTTGTGGAAATTCCGCCTTGCAATGATAATTGTAATTAAAAAAAAGACAATGGTATTGCTCCTTTATATCAGCGATGCCAGCCTTCAATTGAGTTGTTTATCCGAAAAGTTTGGCCATTGCAACAAAATATGTCGTACATTACTAGTTAAATCCACTATCTAATAAAGTAAGTTTAGAAATTATTGAATTCATGGAGAGTCTTCGCAGATCCCAAGAAATGCTTCCAGAATCAATGTTTTGGGCTCCTTCCTTTGGCTAAATTCGCGAACAGTTGCGTGATGTAAACCCTTTATGGTGTATCATTCAGTCTTATTTTTACTCATCTTCCAGACTGCGGTAGTGTAGTGGAAAAAGCAGCCTTTCATCTGCAATCCTTTATTATATTATTATATATAATAATTAATATATATATATATTAACTTAATTGCATTGTTGGTAGAAATTTCGTAATCACTTTTATTAACACAGCCAATAGATTTTTTAATATTGTGAACAAACGAACATACGTGGATTAGTTCTTGTTTGATAGAAGGATGTATAAAAGAGGAGCAGAATAACGCTATCACGATCATAAGATAAATCAATATGCAATGAATAGAGTTGGTCGAAATGTTCCATCTCCACAAAAAGTGTCAACAGTCTTGATTTTTTCTTTTTGCTTCTTTTTACAAAAGATAGCCCATATGATAAGTCAGGGTATAAGCTATATACATATCAAATTACATCCATTGATCATCCTACGGGAACAGTCATTATTTTTCGGGATAAAAGATAGCCTATTGTTAAGTCACGGTTTAAGCTAGAAACATTCTAAATTTCATCCAAATCTGTCCAACCGTTTCAGCCTAAAAGAGTAACAAACACACAAGCACACAACATACATTTTGAAAAGTATGAAATTAGTGGGATAATCTCGCTTTATACAATTTGTTTTCATGTAACTCTTGTTTTTTATATGTTTAGTGTTCAATAAAGAAATTATGAAATTATGTGCCTCTGCCACCCCATCTGAGAATATACATGTTATTGTGACTGGTATGGCTGTGCTGTGCCACTGCCACCCCATCTGGCAAAGCGCATGTTAGATAAACGATATCCTATCATTACTAGCTCCTAAACGTCCGAAAGGCTGACTGTACATTTTTGCCGTTTTAAGAATCTGCCATTGCCCGAATCTGCCATTCACCGAATATAAGGACATTCCTATTTACCGGCTCTGCACTTCACCAATTCCAAGACTACCATCCGACCTTCCTACATACTGCCTGGTTCCTGCCTATAACCTGCCCATACTGCCTACTGACCTATCGAACATCTGAAGACCAGGGGAGTGCATATGTAGTCAAAATGTGACAAATAAATACCAATGAGTTCTGTAAACCCCCGACCCGTTTATCCTACTCTATAAAATTAAATCTCTCTTTATAACTATGTATTCTCACTCCTCTCTATTTATTTATAGCCCAACCCCTAAGGTTAATATACTAATACAGAGAAGAATGACAACACATCAACAGTCAAAAATACGTCTCACAATTTTTTGGGCTTTTTACTCTAAACACTGCCTCCATTGTGCACCGAGTGCGTACTTTATTAGAACTTCAACACCCAAACTATTTAACTATCTCTACAAATATCTATCCCTTTATCACGATGAATATGAGTTAAATTTCATCTTCTTAGAAATTAGATGGATTATTACTCAGCGAGATGTTTTTTAATAAATAAGAGCTTCACGCTTGCTTCTCACGCAGGAAATGCAGGTTCGAATCCCGGTGCTGATCATGTACCCATGAGATAAGTTATCTATCTTTATATCATTGGTATAAGGTACTCTATTTAGTTATTAAGTGCAATAAACGAACGGTCTAACGGTGATGGAAAACATTGTGAGGGAACCTTCCTTATTCCATAGCTACAGTGATGGGTTAGACCCCTGACACGCAAAATGGAGTATTGAATATCTGGCTTAACGTGGGTACAATTGTGCCTCTGCCATCCCGTGTGGAAAAATGCGTGATGCTATGTTTGTTGACCGAGCGGACGAAGCGTCTCCGCTTCAGCCAGCCGTTTCCAGTAGTCTTATCGAGTAGTCTTACCAGTTGAACTACTGGGAATTTCCTTCTCAATAGAATTACTTGTAAAAACATTGAAATTTCTCCTTCAATCTCACTATATCCACTGAACTAATCATAATGGATTATGTGAGATATTTTTTCACAATAGATCCAATTTTTTGCCGTGTGGATCTACTGAGAAGTACTTTTCTCGCTAGATCCGTAAAGCAGATCCAGATTTGAAAGTATGGATCTACTGAGGAATTTCTTTCTCACTTGATCCAGTTGTGGACCTAATGAGAACTAACTGTCGCAGTAGATCCAATGTTTTGCTACTAAACCTTCATCGATAATTGTCTATGACCTCTAAAAGTAATAAATAATAAATATGAGATGCATGACATATTGACATTGCAATTTTATTGCGTAACGTTATGAAATATCATAAAAAAAAATAAAAAAAATACTGAAATACATTATTTTCGGACGCGGAACTGTACTATTATTAGGCCATTTATTTCAAAAAACATTTTCCTAATAAAAATGGCAATAGCATCTGGCGTTGAGAACACTACAAAAATTAAAAATTTAATTGTCCTGGATCAGTATTTTATTGTCCTGAATCAGTATTTTTGAACACGGTGATTGTTTTTTTTTTCTGTGTAACTCAAACGAAGTTGACGGGTAAAGCTTATATGCACATCGTTCCTTATATGCACAGGGCCCTACAACCTACTATAAAGGGCTTACGCGGCAATACTCACGTGTGGGTTTTGATATTTTGTGTGTCTACCGGATATTCTACTTTATTCGGTGAATTATACTCTAGACTTGTCTTGGTGTCACCGGTCAGGCAGTGTATGGTGGGTGTCTTTACCCGAGTCTAAGAGTTAAAATGTTCTTTATTAATTTATTTGTTGATGTGCTGTTATAGAAATATATAAATATACCCACGTCCTTTTACCTACATCTATTGTTTTAGAATCAACATATCATAAGACGAGACACTGTGAAGCTTGTAAACCTGATTTGGATATTGAAGGTACAATATGCGATTACTTAGATGAGGCTGCACGAGGCAATGAACCTGATCCTTGCTTATACAAAAAGGCATAAAGAAAGCAAAGGATGTCATTTGGCATCTGATAAACCAGTATCTACTTTCAATCAAAAGATATTAGGGATATATCGTCAAAGAAACAAATTGGCTAATGTTAAAAAAAAGCAAAGCAAATAGTCCAGAACAGGTAGAAATACCCCAGCAGTATGAAGCCTTTTTACTTGCAAATTATTTCCATAAAGTTATGCGGACTGTTCTATTTAGTTCAAAAGAATATCTTTGACAGTACACACATTGATCAAGCCCCAAACTAGAATTTCCTGTATCTTGGGTACTAGAGAACGATACACATACTTATATAGATAAATATTATACTTAGATAGATAAACAACCATGACTAGGGTGCAAACATCCGTTCTCATCAAACAAATATTTTCCCCCACCGGGACTCGAACCCGGGACCCTAGGCTTCGTAGGCAGGGTCACTGCCGACTCCGCCATTCGGGCCGTCAACGCCAAAAACTATTAACAAATTACTTTATAGATGGGACGTATCAAGTTGGTCCAACACCTTTTCGTCAGATCTATGTCATCCAAGCAAACATAAGCAGCGACCTGAATATTACCATTAGTATTTGCTTTAATGAGTCATCCAACAACAGACGCATATACACTTAAAACCCGCAAAACAAACTTTCAAAATGACGATAATAGTTTATTCGAACAAACGCAACTCGTAAATGGCGAAATAAGCATTGGGCACTTTTTAGAAAAAAATCATAATAATCCATTTACGAGCCATATGTGCGAAAAAAATGTTATCGTCATTATGAACATCAGTTCGTTGCACCCGTCTTTGTCGAGATGCCAAACGCCGCCATATCTACGAGAGTATTGAGAGTTACACTCCTGCACAGGTTTGGAAGTTCCTGAAGACCCTCGGTGTTGGTAAGTCCCAGGACGCAGTAACCGGTAGTGTCGACCTCAACGGTCTCAACAAATTCTTTGCTGTCTCCCCTGTCGTCATGGACCCCCCTGTCAAGGATGCTACCATTTGTTACTTGCGCACCAAAAAGACATCCAGTAGCTTACCTTTCAACCTCAGGTCTGTCGGAGTCGGTGATGACAAGATCTGCTTTCAGATGCTTTTCAGTGTACTTGATCATTTGTTACAACCCATAAAGCATATAATCAATGCGTCGCTGAGCGAGTACTGCTTCCCGAGCCAGTGGAAAAGAGCATTAGTGTTACCCCTACCTAAAACGTCTAACCCGTCCTCCTTCAAAGAGTTCAGTCCCATTTCCATCCTACCAATCCTTTCCAAAATCCTTGAATCAATTGTCCACACCCAGCTGTCCTCGTACCTTTCCTCCATGAATTTACTGAACCCTTTTCAGTCTGGTTTTAGACCGGGGCATAGCACCACCACAGCACTGCTCAAGGTAACTGACAATATCCAACTGGCAATGGATAAGAAGCAGCTGACAGTCCTGACTCTCCTAGACTTTAGCAGCGCCTTCAACTGCGTCGACTTCGATATACTTGTTGAAATCTTAAAATCGCTTAACGTCTCTTCACACTCGGCTCGCTGGTTTGACTCTTACTTGAGAGACCGCCAGCAGCGCATCAAGTCTGAAGAGGTCACTACAGAATGGTGCAAGCTCTCTACTGGTGTTCCGCAGGGTGGCATCCTTTCCCCTCTTCTCTTCTCAGTTTTCATCCATTCCATCTCGGATGTATTGTCTTCCTCGTATCATCTTTATGCAGATGACCTTCAAATTTATCGGCATTTTCCCCTGTGTGATCTGACTTCGACTGTTGAGGCTTTGAATGCTGACCTCGACAACATCAGGAAATGGTCTCTTTCGTATGGGCTATTAGTCAACCCGGACAAGTCTCAGGTGATGATACTAGGTACACGGCACTTACTTGATTTGTTGCAGAATAAGTCCGTTGATCCCGTTCTATTTGACGGTACCATTGTCAAGTATAGCGAGAAAGCCAAAAATCTTGGCGTTGTTTTTGACAAACTATTATCCTGGTCGCCCCATGTTTGTGAGGTCAGCAGACGAGTCTTTGCATCCTTTCATTCTCTTCGGCGTTTGCAGTTCTTCCTGCCTAGGCAGACTAAAATCATGCTAGCGCAGACCCTTCTTCTGCCTTTAATAGACTACGCCGATGTTTGCTGGGCCAGTGCGAACGAAGATCTACTGAACAAACTCGAGCGACTCCAAAATCTCGGGATTCGGTTTATTTTCGGACTTCGCAAGTACGACCACGTGTCCCAATATCGTAGGGAATTAGGCTGGCTCCCGATCCGACTTCGTCGTGATATGCACATTCTCTCCTTCCTCTTCAATATTTTGAGAAATCCGTGCTACCCTGCATATCTTCGTGAACGTTTTGAGTATCTTTTCTCAGGGGATAGACTTCGGAGATCTCACACGGTGTCACTTCTGTCAATTCCTTAGCACAACACTGTTGCTTACGAGCACTCGTTTAGGTTAAGGGCAATACGTTTGTGGAATGCACTTCCTTGCGCTATAAGGGATTGCAAATCCTTGGTCACTTTCAAGAAAAAATTGAAACAGCATCTCCTCTCTTCCGAATAGTGGGTATCTCATAGTATTTATGTATATCTATTTATTTATTGTATTCTATTTATTTATTTTATAGTAATTACGTAGGATGTATTGTGATTTATTTGATAGTATATTTATTTTATTTATTTCTTTTAACTCTTAATTGTACA
Source organism: Argyresthia goedartella (assembly GCA_949825045.1). Taxonomy (NCBI): domain Eukaryota; kingdom Metazoa; phylum Arthropoda; class Insecta; order Lepidoptera; family Argyresthiidae; genus Argyresthia; species Argyresthia goedartella. Next base: position 25,221,415 of record OX463810.1, read on the forward strand.
CTAGGACTACCTCTCTATATTTTATTTTTCTCTTTTCTTCACAGGTTAGCTGTAAGAAACTTCTTTTTAGAAATAAGCTTACCTTTGCATACTGTTTCTGTTATAATTTCCACTGTGTTTTCTGTGCAATAAAGGATTATTATTATTATTATTATCAGTATTATCCTGTATATTTTCATGTTTTTTTAAAACAGATTTCCTTTTTTTATCATTACATTCTCTCTCTCTCGTGACACTATTGAAAAGTACCTTTCTCGCTAGTTAAGCAAACCCAGATTTGAAACTATGGATGTACCGAGGAATTTCTGAGTTAGATCTACTATCTATTCAAAACGAAAACTATATAAATTTAATTTAATTGTGTGTAGTAATCGGAGAATACCTCCTAGAAACACATTAACTCCTAGTATGATACTCTTAAGTCCTAATGTTTAAATAAAAATACACGTTTTAGATTTTCCTTTTGGATCATTAGATCCAATTAACTTTTCATTTGTGAAAATAGATCTATTGGCATTAAAAATTCTCATCAGATCCAGTTTATAACAAAACAGATCTTCTAAATAAAAAACTCTCATTAGATCCATTATGGATCTGGTCAATGGATGAGAGTGATCGGGAATTTTGTACCCAGTGGACATACCAGTAAAACAAAACTCCCAATAGTCCTACTCTGAAGTAGACCTAGGTAAGAGTGTAGCGTTCTTGTCGTATTTGTTCGTCCGTTTATTTATATTTTGTTTTTTTCTCTCTCTTAGACTTGATTAAGGTACAGTCTTTCAACCTTCGTTAACCGTGCTACTACCCATCTTATTACAAGTAGTAACATGTTTTTTTTTACAGTTGTCACTATTTTTGACAGATGTCACTGTTTGACAGGTTTCTTACCTGTGACCTGACACAAGTCACAATAAATATAAATATTAAAAACAGCGGCAGCTATAAAACGGTGTCATCTGTTAAAAATAGTGATAGCTGCCAAAAATAGTGACAGCTGTCAAAAATAGTGACAGCTGTGAAAAAACGTGTTACTACTGGTATGAAGATGGGTAGTAACACGGGTAACGAAGGTCTATCAATATAATTATTTATATAGTAAAACTAATGGGAAAAAATTACATCAGCGAAGTCTTACTATCAGTAAGTCTATTGGGAAGGAATTTCCCAATAGTTCAACTGGTAACACTTCTCGGTAAGACAACTGGGAACGGCTAGTTTCAGCTTGGACAAAAATGCTCTCGTAAGTCTGGATTTCAGTCTGGCTGTGCTCCTCTAAAGATCGCATTTCTACACCAATTCTCGGGAAAATCTGTGAGCTGGTTCGATAGTCATATGGAAATTGGCTATATGGCAATATGGCTTGGCAGATCGTAACAAATGAGGTATCGTTAGATTTCTGGAGACGGTGAAAGTGACATAGGCTATAATAGGTTGATTTTAGATCACAACGTTTACAAAGTTATTGGTACAGCTACTTTCATACTACATGTACGTAACGTATTGAAAGAAAATGCCGTTTGGTTATTTGTTTTTATAAAGCTTCCACTGTTCATCCGATAAACTACAAGGTTTTGGAGTGTGGGGTTGAAAAATAATGAAAAAATCGCAAATTTTCTGAGTGTTGTTTTGTAATTTTTTTTATTTAACCATTTTGGACCAAACACATACAACTATCTTTCATGGACATCTTTACAAAGCACTTAAGGCTGGGAGGTTGCGACAGCGGAACTTAGAAATTCACCTTCAAAGTAAGCACCTTTAGGGGAATAGGTTCAAATATAATTCAAATTTAAAAAAAATCTTAGTCGGTATATATAGGACTAACAGTGGAACATAACTTATTATTTTTATAACGATTAAATAAATAAATAGCACATGAAATCAAATCCGGTGCGAGATTGTAAAAAAAAAAACAGATTTTGAGATAGGTAATTTCGGGAGACTTTTTATCGAGCTAAATTAATCATATTTTTACACGTTTGCGAATGCAAGCTGATTTTCTTAATCAACAAGCTATACTCGGATTTTTCATTAGCTGCCGAGAAAAAATGCGGTAGTTATGCCATTGAAACATATATAATTGTACTCAGTAATTTTAACCATGAATAAAATACTCGTATCACTAAAAATTAAATCGATTCTAAGGACAAAAATGTTTTATAACGTATCCAATAAAGTAATTTATAAAAACAACGACGTAGTACACATAATTTTTTCTCGAAACTTAAATGGTACCAATTGGTTTTTACTTATTAACAACACTGCGTTGTGAGGCCGGTCTTAATGAATTATGGCCTGTAACATCTATACCAGATGATTTAAGCAGCTTCCTAGGTACATGCTGGCTCGTGACTATACAGTCCGATCCTGGAGCGGCAGACACGTCCACACGCATGGCACACATGTTGTGTCGCTGCTGATGCTGATGGTGCGTGGCTGGACAAATATGGCGAACGGAAGGCTAAGCTCCACCGTAAATGGAAATCGTCAGAGAGGCCAGCCGGCTACTCCGCATTCAGTGAGCTGAGAGCCAGCATTAAGTCCCGCGTAGCTACAGCATAAATGAAGCACATGAATAATATAGAAGGCAATATCAGAAATAACCCACGCGCGTTTTGGAAATATGTGAGTGGCCTCAGATCGAAGGGTGGTTTCGAACCGCGGGTCACTCATCAGGGGCAAGAGTGTGTTGGAGAGGAAGCAGTAGTCGCATTTGCAGATTACTTTTCCGACGTTTTCCTCAATGACGTACCGGCGCTTGCATCGGACCTGGTAAACAGTTCCGATGACTTGCGAACGGCTAACTACGTACAAATTCTACATGTTTCTCGTAGGGATGTAGAGGAAGGACTGAAGCAGCTAAGGCCAAGGAGCGCAATTGAACCGGACAACGTCCCTCCTTACCTTTTAAAGGCCTATAGCGATCAACTGGTTGTACCATTGGGTCGTATATTCAACCTAGCTCTAGAGCATGGGAAATATCCTACCAGCTGAAAGCTCTCTCGAGTCAGTCCTATTCCCAAGACAAGTGACACTGCCTCTGTTAATCAATATCGACCGATTGCTATCCTGAGCTCATTGGCAAAACTGTTCGAGTCAATCATATGTGGTAAAATCAGTCCGTGAATTGCACCGTATTTGTGTGACTCACAACACGGGTTCAGGAGTCGTCGCTCAGTAACGACCAACTTACTGAAGTTGGTCGAGATTGTCTCAGAGAGCATGGACCAGGGATGTCAGGTGGACGTCGCCTATCTGGACTTCCGTAAGGCGTTCGATAGAGTCGATAACGCCGTCCTTATGAAGAAATTGTGTGCCATTGGATTTGCCCCTCGGCTGTTGGTCTTCTTCACTGACTACCAGAAGAACTGCTAACTATATGTACGTCATGGCTGTTTTGAATCCCAGCCGTACCACACACGGTCAGGTGTTAGTCAGGGCTCTATTCTCGGTCCGTTGTTATTTATCATCATGATAAATAACCTAGTAGCAGAGCTAAAACACGCCAAATGCCTCCTATACGCGGACGATATGAAACTGATACTACCCGTGAAGTCAGAGGATGATTGTCGGCTACTGCAGGAAGATCTAGACGCCGTGCATAGTGTAAACAACAAACTCCTTTTCAATATTGAGAAGTGTTGTTTTATATCCTTCACGCGCTCTCCTCGGCCTATTCGCGCTGCGTATACACTCGGCACGGAGTCTTTGACTCGAGTGTATTCAATGAAGGACCTCGGTGTTACGTTCGACCCTAAACTTACATTCCATGAGCACATGAGCACCTTGGTCAAGGAATGCTTTAAAAGATTGGGGTTTATGAAACGGAATTCTAAGGGATTCCAGAATTTGGGTGTGGTCCAGCTACTTTACACGCCCTAGTGAGAACCAAACTTGAATCTAGCTCAGTTGTTTGGAATCCACATGAAAGCTCATACGTCCTTATGCTTGAGAAGGTACAAAAAGCTTTTCTACGATACCTATACAAGAGGAAATTCGGATACTACCCTTACCTATATCCATCCGCTTTTATATTGGGTTTGCTTGATTATAACTCACTAGAGGTGCGACGTAACACCGAACAGCTTCTAACTGTTTTAATACCACTTTTCAAATCCGGTAGTAAACAAGACCCTGCCAACTTCAGACCTGTATCTGTATTGCCAGTGTTGAGCAAGGTGTTTGAAAAGGTCATATTTAGTCAACTACTCTCTCACTTCAATGCATCTGGGCTACTCCACAAAAAACAGTTCGGATTCACTAAAGGCAGATCAACAACAGACGCCGGAGTAGCGCTAGTAGAACACATTTATAGTGCATGGGAATGGGGATCACAGGATGCGGTTGGTATTTTCTGTGATCTTTCAAAGGCCTTTGACTGTGTGGACCATCAAACTCTTTTGCTCAAACTTCAACACTATGGTATCAAAGATAATGCGTTAAAATTAATGGAATCTTATTTAATGGAAAGATTACTAAAAGTAGATATAAACAGATGCAAGTCCACTGGAACCCATATGAATATTGGTGTACCCCAGGGTTCTATCTTAGGTCCGTTCCTTTTCTTAGTGTACATGAATGACCTGCCTTATATGGTGGAAAAAATGACTCAGATTGTTCTATTTGCTGATGACACATCTATTATTTTCAAGGTGAAAAGACAAGAAGAAATTCTGGACGACGCAAATAGTACACTCTCTCATGTGTTAAGTTGGTTCAATGTAAACAACCTGTTATTAAACTCAAAGAAGACTAAATGTATCAAATTTTGTTTGCCTAATGTACGACAGGTTGAAAGCAGTGTTAGAATAGGATCTGAAAGATTGGACCTCGTTGAAGACACAATCTTTCTCGGAATCACTATAGATTCGAAACTTCGATGGGGTCCTCACATAACTAATCTCGCACGAAGACTTAGCTCAGCCGCTTTTGCGGTCAGACAAATCAGATATCTTACAGATGTTGAAACTGCCAGATTGGTTTACTTTAGTTATTTTCACAGTATTATGTCTTATGGAATATTGCTCTGGGGGAGAGCAGCAGATATAAATACGATATTTTTCTTAAAAAAAAGGGCGATCAGGGCGATATATCAATTAGATGCTAGAGAATCATTAAGAGAAAAATTCAAAGAAATTAATATTCTTACGGTTACCTGTCAATATATATACGAGAATATCATGCATGTAAGAAAAAACATAGCTTTATTTAAAATTGTAGGTGATAGCCATACAATTTACACTAGAAATAAAAATAGGTTAGCACTACCATTATTTAGACTAAGTAAAGTAGGCACATCATTCATGGGGCACTGTATTTGCTTCTACAATAAAATACCACAGGAATCATTGATCCTTCCTGAAAAGAGGTTCAAAAACTATGTTAAAAATGAGCTGATAAGAAAGTCCTGTTATAGTATTAAGGAATACTTAGATGACAAAACTGCATGGTCCATACCATCTCAGCGCACAGAAATTCGACGAGGGGCGATGGATCAAGTCTATCACTCGCCGGCGAATTTCCTTAGACCGAAACAAGTACCTGTTGTAAAGTCACTTTAAAAAAAAAAGGTATGGGGGAGTTTCGTGCCGTTTCTTCTTAACCCCGAGGCCCACCTTCCGAAACAGTGTAGTCTTTTTTTATATAAAAAAAATTGACATGTAGTTATAAGTAAGTATAATTTTGACGTTGAATAAGATAATTTATTTATTTATATTCAATAAAAAAATGACTATGACTATGACTATGACTATGTGTCGATTGTTGTTGTTTGTTGTTGTTGTTGCGAGGCGACAGTGGCTGCGCAGCGCTTCTCAGTACGGTATGCGCGCTATTCGTGCCTGACAATTTCCTACGCGCGCGCAGGCACCATCTGCTGGCGGGTGGCACGCACCGCACGGTGGCGCGACGGCATTCACCACTAGTGCGGGCGCAAGACAGCCTCAACGCACTGCTGGCTGCAGCACCAATGGACGATCTGTTTGATGATGCATGGAGTGACATAGTGCGCGAATGTGGCAGGTTCTGAAAGATGGATGCATGATTGTGTTGTCACCGAATTATTTAACTTTTAGAATGGAATGTATATAATGGTAATTGAATTTAATTGAATTGACTTGTATTTATATTTTTGTAATTTGTAATTGTAATTTTTACCTAAATATTTCGTGTATATTGTATATTTGTGTCGATTTGGAATTTTCTGTAAGGGCACAAATAATAATTAATGTAAATAAATTAAATTAAAATAAATAAATCTGTTAATATAATAGTTATGTTTTATTTTACAGCCATATCAGTAAGCACTGAGGCAAAATCGAAATCTAGGTTCCTCAGGTTATTGGTGCGTCTACTTTCATACTCCATGTACAGCGCCAGGTGCATTTATTAGTTTGTGTGTGGTATTGATAGAAAATTCACTCGGGTTATTTGTTTTTATGATAATTCAACTTGTTTGCGTAATAAATTATTATAAATAATAGTAGTTTATGTGACTGATACATTATGCCTAATTATGTACAGTTACATACATACATTAGTTTATCTACACACATATCATAAGCTCTCTTTGATGTGTTCAGGAACCGCAGGTTTGACCGGCATTGTGGCATTGAGTTGTTTAGCTTGTTCTGTAGTACCAACTTCACAGACAAATTAGGGGCGGCACGCAGGCGGGCGTCGGCGTTCGAAATTTGAATGTCATAATATGTAGAAAATTTACACATTATGGTCATAATGTTCAATATTCAGATAAGAAATGAGTTTTTACAAAGTAATTTAACATTATGCTGATCGTAACGTGCCATTTTTGGACGCAGTAAAAAGAGTCTATGATACGTGAGTAGATATTAGTAGTTTATGTGACTGCTACATAATGGAGGGCATTAATATAATATCACTCAAGAGTTTTAATGCCTAATTATGTACAGTTACATACACTAGTTTATCTACACACATATCATAAGCTCTCTTCGATGTGTTCAGGAACCGCAGGTTTGACCGGCATTGTGGCATTGAGTTGTTTAGCTTGTTCTGTAGTACCAACTTCACAGACAAATTAGGGGCGGCACGCAGGCGGGCGTCGGCGTTCGAAATTTGAATGTCATAATATGTAGAAAATTTACACATTATGGTCATAATGTTCAATATTCAGATAAGAAATGAGTTTTTACAAAGTAGTTTAACATTATGCTGATCGTAACGTGCCATTTTTTAACGCAGTAAAGAGAGTCTATGATACGTGTGTAGATAATAGTAGTTTATGTGACTGCTACATAATGGAGGGCATTAATATAATATCACTCAAGAGTTTTAATGCCTAATTATGTACAGTTACATACACTAGTTTATCTACACACGTATTATGATAAGCTCTCTTTGATGTGTTCAGGAACCGCATGTTTGACCGGCATTGTGGCTCTGCAGTTGTTTAGCTTGTTCTGTAGTACCAACTTCACGCAGGCGGGCGTCGGCGTTCGAAATTTGAATGTCAGTACCAACTTCACAGACAAACTAGGAGCGGCACGCAGGCGGGCGTCGGCGTTCGAAATTTGAATGTCATAATATGTAGAAAAATTACACATTATGGTCATAATGTGTTATTTTTCAGATAAGAAATGAGTTTTTACCAAGTATGCTGATCGTAACGTGCGGTTTTTGTACGCAGTAAAGAGGGTTTATGATACGTGTTTAGATAAATATATTTATGTACACTTGTATTTTGGTTATTTTTATCCTTTATTCCAGTTGACTGAACTAGTGGGATTATATGATTTACATAAAATTGCAATTTACTTTAATCTTGGATCTTTTTGTAAATGTAACTCTCACATTTTTAACCGACTTAGAAAGGAGAGGTTCTCAGACACGCAACATGTTATTAATTTAGAACTTCCAAACAAGTATAACAAATTAAATAGGTGTATGTATGTTTGTATCTTTTTATTCGTGTTTCTTCGAAACGATGGATCAAGTTTCTACCATTATTTTTGTACCTAAGGAAGAGTGCAAGATTTATCAAAATCGGTTCAGTAGTTTTTAAGATATGAAAAGTGTAAGTATAGAAGTTTAGCTTAATTATACGAGCTGGGCAACAAACAAATACATGATAAAAAACTAGGGAAAAATACAACTTTTATCAAAATCGGTTCAGCAGTTTCCAAATTATGAAAATAGAATTGAAAGAGAGCAACTGGAAAACTTTACTAATTGGCGGTGTTTAATCCTTTCTGAAATTGTGAATATATGTTTAGGATTGCATCAAACACGAGGTTTTCCGCAGTAGTTGCAAGACTGACAGGGGGGCTTGAAGCAATTATTAGCTTTATTATAATATATATTATAATTTTACAAGTATGTCCGTCCATAAAACTAAACATTAAATAAGAAAAAAATTAAGTCGACTTCAAATTAACTAAAAAAAATATATAAATGTTTTTTTTTTATTCAATCGTTACCAGATGTTGCACATTAGATTAGTAGGAATTTAATAATACCTAAAAAAATATCTGCTGTGTGTCGGACCACGTTTCAACTTGGACAATTTAGAAACATTAAAATTCATCGAACACTTTCTTGAATAATATCATTATGGGTGCTAGCTATTTAAAGCGATATTCGCTGTCCCATAATATCACTCATTTCAGTCAACTACTAAGGCTGGTGCCAGGGTTTTTCAAATAAAAATTATTAATGCTGAATGAATTTATTACCCGTCGGTACTGTCAGATATGCTATTAGCGCGGTTGAGTGCGAAAACCATAGTGCAAATGATTCGTCGTCATAATCAGCCCACAGCCCACATCCCCTCTCGTCCGAGTCTTGATCGCAAGCAGACGTGTGTCCAGTTTTAATCAAAAGTCATAAATATACTGTATCCTAAATTAACCTTTACTCAAATCAACGAAGTGGTTATAACTGTATCTAATTGCGAAAGTGAAAGGCGCTGGATGACCTTCGACGCCCCGAGAGCCGTGAGTACCGCTCTGCTCTGCACCCCGCCTCACACACCTCGGGTATCCGAGATAGCAATATTGCTGTCCTACTCACCCGTCGCAGGCGCACAAGTGCTACGCTACTGGCTGCTACGGGCAATATCTGCTACGCGGCGACAGGACGTAGCACAGGCCAGTGTTCCGCGGACTATTATTTATACAAGTACTAGACGCTACGACTCACGACTCGCCTAATAACGGAAATTACAAAATGGATACCTCTCTAAATAAGTCGTACTCAGAGACAGACGTTTCATCAATGGACATACAGAACCATACCCCGACAAATTTTGTAGCATCAGGACAACCGAAGAGAAAAAGAAATGAAGAAAAAGACTATGGTAAATTTAAGGAGGAAATGAAAGCTATGCTCGAATCTTTCATCGAGAGACAAGATCGAGAATCCGTAACAAAGGAAATTCGCCAGTCCATTAACAACATAGAAAACTCACTGACGATTCTTAGTGAGCAGAATGAAGACCTCAAAAAGAAGCTTGATATGATGGAATCTGAAAAAAGAAAAGACCGAGAATATTTAACACTGTTGGAAGATAAACTGGAAGATATGCATAGGCAAAGTAGAAAGACATGTATTGAAATTAGAAACGTCCCATACAAGAAGGACGAAACTCAACAGGACCTACTGACAATGACACAGGAACTTTCCAAAACAATTGATGTTCATGACTTCTCAAATAAGGATGTACGAGACATATATCGCGTGAAGAAAAAGGAGCACAACAAAACAGTGGTTGTCGAGCTGCAGTCCGCTTTGGTAAAAAAGGACATCCTGTTTGCCGCAAAAAAGTATAACTCCAAAAATAAGTCGGCCAAGCTCTGTGCTAGACACCTCGGAATCACAGAAAAATCAGACGAGCCAATTTTCATCGCTGAGCAACTAACACCGAAAGCAGCGCGACTTTATTTTCTCGCTCGAGACCTAGCAAAATCGAAAGCTTATAAATTCTGTTGGACCGCTTACGGAAGGTGAATGTAAGGAAGGATGAGCAATCACCGTTCATTAACATCACCAGTGAGGAGCAAGTACAACGTCTTATGAACGTCACTAAATGACTAGCTACAGTTAGATGGTATTTAATGAAGCTTAATTTCATCTTATATTTAATACTAGTTAAGTACACATTGAAAAAACAAACAAACACAAATACTCATTACAACAACCACATAACAAACACACCTCCCTTAACACATACATACACACATACCCCAGAACTACCAGTTTATACTTATATCCTGAAACTATTTGCAGTAGAACACCACCGGACCCTACAACACCTTACAAATGGCTAATTTAACGACTAGACTTCAAGATATAGATCAAATAGAAATAGCAGAGTCAATTAAATGTACCATTCGGGACCTTAATAAAATGATCAATATTAAAACTTCGGACATCACAATACTTTCTCAAAATATGAGGAGCATATATGCAAACACTAGTGACCTACAAATAAACCTGCACGAATTAAACTTCGCAGTTGATGTTATGGTCTTAACAGAATGTAGAATTGATAAACACAAAAATCTGCCTAATATTATACCATACTCATCACTTTCTACGACAAACCATTTGAATCAGAACGATGGCGTTGTCGCATACGTTAAAGATGGCTGCAGAGCCCGTGTTCGGGAAATAGTACTGGTCCATGCATCATGTTTAGAGATTACTCTTGATAACATGGTAGTGTTAGGTATATACCGCTCACCCTCAAACGATAATATAGATCCTTTCCTAGAATCTCTAAACACACATTTAGAGACACTAAAATCAATCAAAAATATTATAATCACAGGAGACATTAACATAAATATAATACCTAGATCAACTGAGACAGCAAAAGAACGCACAAATAGACTACATTACCTGGACATGTTGGCTGCCCACGGTTTACTACCAGGGCACTCACTACCGATCAGGGAAAATAGCTGTTTAGACCACTTTAACCTGAATATTGATAAAACAAAAAGTAGTGCTTTCATTGCTGTTTTGGACACGACGATAATGGATCATGCAATGATCTTATTAAAACTGTCTAAAATTCAAACGGAAAGTCGCAGTCAAAAAACTAAAACTGTTATTGATTATGATGGGGCACTTGAGACTTTAAAACATATAAACCTATCAGACTTAACACTAGAAATCGACCCTAATAAAATTACTGATAAATTAGTGAGTAACATAACTAAATCATTAGAGGACAACACAAGTATAATACAAATCACTAAGAGTAAACGTATCATTAAACCCTGGATAACCCCAGGCATACTACGATGTATTAAAAATAGAAATAAGATCCAAAAAAAAACTTAGTTCTAATCCAGATAATGAAACACTTAAAATCACATTCAGAAGATATAGGAATTTTTGTAATAATTTAATTAAGAAACTGAGGAGGAAGTATGAAAGGGAAGAAATAGAAAAAAGTAGTAATAACCCAAAGTCTTTATGGAAAGCTATAAACAAAATTAGCAACTACAAACCAAGTAAAATCACAAACTTGGATCTGCTGAGATACAAATCAACAACAGACGAATCAGTAAATTCTGTAAATGATTATTTTGCTCATATAGGGAAGAAGCTTGCTGAAGAGATCATAAATAATCCAATGAATCAAAATAAGGAAGTGAAATTACCTAATACGCAACTACAATCTTTCACTCTACTCGACACGGACTATCAAGAAGTAGACACGATACTTATGAGTCTTAAAGCAGATAGTGCGCCAGGGTGGGACGGTATCACGACAAAATTCCTAAAACAAGCTAGATTTATAGTTGTGCCTATCATCTCCCACCTGGCAAACGTGTGCTTTGAGTATAGAGAATTCCCTGTATCTATGAAACAATCTATAATCACCCCAGTTTACAAAAGTGGGGACAAGGGGGAAGCTGGAAACTATCGCCCCATATCCGTTCTTACGTCTATATCGAAAATACTCGAAAAACTAATAAACTGCAGATTGATAAACTATTTACAGAAATTTGACATACTCTCAAAATCGCAATTTGGTTTTAGGGAAGGCTTATCCACAGAGGACGCTGTCACAGCACTCACATCACTCATAGTGGAAAATGTCGATAAAAAACTTAAATGCATGACAGTCTTCCTTGATTTAAAAAAGGCGTTTGACACCGTGTCAGTGCCTATCCTCATCCGGAAGCTAGAAAATGTAGGTATTAGGGGAAATTCACTTTCTTTACTGTCAAGCTATCTAAAGAATAGAAAACAGAGAGTTAAGATAGGTCAAAACATCAGCAGCAACACGGATATTACTTTTGGGGTACCACAGGGCAGCGTCCTAGGCCCTACGTTGTTTTTAATATATATAAATGACTTGTGCAACATTAATATAGCAAAGGGGCAGGTCTTTTCTTATGCTGATGATACAGCGATAGTCTTTACTGGGACCTCATGGAATGATGTTCGCGAGAGTACGGAGGCAGGTCTTGCTGAGGTTAGTACCTGGTTACGGAATAACCTTCTTACGTTGAATACATCTAAAACAAACTACATATGCTTTACCCCATACGTATCCACACAACCAGAAGCAAATTTTAAAGTAAGAATACACGAATGCAGTTACCATAATCTTGCCTCTTATTGTTCGTGTCCGTTGATCGAAAAAGTGACACATACAAAATACTTAGGTGTTATGCTGGATCAACGTCTATCCTGGCACTTTCAGATTGACTTAGTTTTGAACAGAATACGTAAACTCATCTGGCTCTTTAAAACTATGAGACACATAATAACAAGAAGTTTGCTGATGTCTATATACAGATCACTGGCACAATCCATCATTGCATACTGTTTGCCAATTTGGGGTGGGGCTATTAAATCAAAAATGATTGATATTGAAATAGCTCAGAGAACGCTTCTAAAGGTTATACACTTTAAACCACGTAGATTCCCAACTGACGAACTCTATAAACTTAGTGAAGTACTCTCCGTAAGGAAACTGTATGTTTTAAATCTAATACTAAAAACACATAAGACACTCAAAGTCGATCCTAACATACTTAAAAAGAGGCGATGGTTTATGGTTGTCCCGCATCACGTTGTAAAATCAAAGTTTGCTGAAAGACAAATCACAAAAAGAGCTTCAATCCTGTATAATCAGGCAAATAGATATATTAAAATTCATGATAAGACCCTTTATGACTGTAAGACAGCAGTAACAAGATGGCTAATGAATAAATCATATAATGAAATCGAAACTCTTATTGACAATAATGTGATACTAAATAAACAAACTAAAACACTTACACCATAGTATTTCCATATAATATTTACAAAAAGCTAAATATGTTCACAGCTAAATACTTAAATAATAAAATAAACTAATCATAAACTGGTTGATAACGCAAGCACACACACACACACACACACACACCCCATCTTGCACACAACACATACACCCTACACACACTCACTACACACACACACACACACGCACACACCCTCAAACACACACCTCCTCACACACACATTTCACACTCACATCGACACTTACATACTTACGGACGATATTTCAATCCCAAAATAAGCCAGAACTATTGATAACACTATTGTAAACGACGTCGATTTGAATTTTGGCTGAGTAAATAAAGTTGTATCACACACAAACGTATGATTAATGTTTTCACATCTTTATTTGTCATTATTTTATAAATTGTTTAACTCAACTCTAAGATGACTTGGAATGAGAGAGCGAAGTCTTCTGGTACAGGTACTTTTACTTAAAAGAAGGCTTCAGCCTAAACAATGTAAATGATTTTCCTTGTTAAACAATAAACATTTTTGTATTTGTATTTTTGTACATCAACCCACTCTGGGCAATATAGGCCTTCTCTATAGCGTCAATCGACGACCTATGTGGCGCAGCCGTTGTGGCTCTGCCCTCCATGCGAGAGGTCCCGGATTCGATCCCCAGCTGGGGATAAAGAAAAAAAAAACCCCAGGTCTTAGATGTTTATATATGTGTGATGCCGCTGTTTCTGGTTCCCACGAAACAGGGTATCCTGTGTGGGGCCAGAAGCAATGTATGTGCCTGTATTTATAAAAAAATACAGGTCGGGCAGGTGGTCTGCCTCCTGGCCATGTCCCTCCCCGTGTCCACCATTCTGTAACTGCTTTCTCTACCTCAGTCCCGTTACTCGCTTACCTACATCTTCGACCTTAATTGGCCTACCATCGAATTTCGATGGTTGGCACGCGGTCAACGAGAGAGATAGTTAGCATGGTACGCTCTAACGCTTTTTAGGCTGCCTTATTTTGTGTATAATTTCTTAGTGAACGTCCATGCTTCAGCACCATAGGTGAGGATAGGCAAGATATATTGTCTATACACCTTCGTCTTCAGGCATTGTGGTAGTTTTGACTTAAACACTTCGTCTTGTTTCCCTAACCAGCCCACACTAATCCGACGCGGCTGTGCAACTAGGTCGAAGGATAAACGATGTCCAAGATATACGTAATCGCTGACGGTATCTTTGCCAATAATTATGGTCGGTACATTTACCTCCAGTTACAGATACGATATTTAACTTTTAAACCCTAATGGGCGTAACGTCAATGCGTGTGAACTTTCTGAACATTATGTTTTTAGCAACTATAGTGGTTCTGTGAGAACAGTAGACCTCGCAAGCCCTTCGACATACATATATACTTAAATATATTGTCACGACTGACGGCTTTAATATAATGCGATACAAGTTTATTTTGCGCAAAAATTTAACGCAGAAAGTAACGAAAATTTTCAATTGAATTTCAGGTGCTTGCATTTTCTAATTTCTACAATGCAGACTGTTGAGCAAAACAGAGCAAACCTAAAAACTGTATAGTTATCGAACCTGCTCACAAAATTTCACAAGAATCGGTTGAGAAATACGACCTTTAGGCGAGAACAGACAGACAGACAGACAGAAGGACAAATGCATTATTGGCCCATCTCGAATCTGGACGCTTCGCTCTACGGGTTCGCCTCGTGAAGGCGGAGAGAACTGCTTAGTCTGATTAGGTATCTATACATTTTCCGAAATAAAATCAAAAACTGAAATTCACTATAACGAATACGTTTGCTACAGCAAAGTCCCCCTCCCCCGCCCCTTTTCCTCCTCCACTCCCCCCATCACACCCCCGACCCCTTGAAATTTATCCGAGGAACAACTGGAATTATCATATATAAAATAACCCGAAAATTGCATTTTCTTTCAATACCACATACAAACTTATGAATGTACCGGGATACTTACATGGAGTATGAAAGTAGCCACACTACTTACTTTGTAACGCCATAAGAACGCTTTTAAAAAAAAACATAAACGTGTCTCGACAAAAAAATCTATTTAATTATCGAACCTGCTCACAAAATTTCACGAGAATCGGAAGAGAAATGCAACCTGTAGGCGACAATAGACAGACAGACAGACAGAAGGACAAATGCATTTTTGGCCATTCTATTAACTTGGCGCTTCGCTCGCTCGGTCAATAAGAGCCATGTTTATCTAAAGAATAATTAAATTGAAACGCGATTAGCGTTTAATGGGACTTGAAATTTTAAAGATATTTTCTGTAAATGGCTTTCAAAGAGCGATTCGTCATGATCTTGGTCTTGGAGATGTTCACCTGTGTGAGTGGAAGTGATTGCCATTAATTAAGAATTCAATTCAAAAGTGATCAAAGGCATGTATCATTTCCAGAGTTCCGTACCCGAAGGGTCTAAATGGAGCCCTAACGATGTCACTCACGTGTCCGTCCGTCCGTCCGTCGTCGTCTGTCACACAGGTTTTACAGCCGATGGTTAAAGCTACGGTATTAAGACTTTCACAGTATAGCATCTTGACCCAAAGCCATACAAATTGTCAAGGTAGGGTTTTCTCTACACTAACCCTAAAATGACTCACCAAATTCAGACATAGTTTGAATTTTCAAGTGACATCCTTGTCACGTTTTAAAGGGCCTGGAATTTCACTCAAGTTATATCGTCTGATGGATAGTCCAGCTTTGCAAACGAATTATGTATAGGACTAAACTACTACATTGTTTGTTTACACTTTTGACAGCATACTAACTTCTTCTTATTTTTTTTTCACAACATTCTATCTGATCTACCTACATATATTTTTATATACTTTTTCTCATTTGACGACCCGAATGACCGAGTCGGCAGTGAGCCTGCCTACGAAGCCAAGGGTCCCGGGTTCGAGTCCCGGTGGTGGCAAATATTTGTTTGATGAGAACGGATGTTTGTACCCTAGTCATGGTTGTTTATCTATCTAAGTATGTGTATCGTTGCCTAGTACCCAAGATACAGGGAATCCTAGTTTGGGACTAGATCAATGTGTGTAAATAATGTCCAAGGTATATTATTATTATTATTATTATATAGTTCTTAGTCCTGGTTTTGCTGGCCCCTTGGGAAGTTAAACGTCGATTCAAAATTATGTTCGAATCTTGGAAACGACCAGGGGTTTTTTTGAAATTGTAAAACCAAGTCAAAGGTCTTCTGCAGTTCTCTGAAGAGAGAAAAACTAAGACGCCAGATTCCCGGGACCTGCTGGCCCAGGGAATCTTGAAGAACTTCTCTTGAAGAAATGCCTTCTCTCTCTCTCTCAAAAAGTGTATTGTGCGTCCACGTTAACTCTAAAAAAGTGAATATTATGCGTCCACTGGACGATGTGCTACGTTCAGTGAATTTTTCACTGTGAATCCTACTACCCCTAAGACCAGCGTACCGCTACAAGGCCTGGACCTGGATAGTAGCTGCCCACCACCCTCTCCAGGCCTCACGAAGCTGGGGACTGCTAAAATCACCGCGACGACCAGGAGTCAGTCTCTAGGTTTTTGTGTTTTAATTAGGTAGGTAGGTTAACTTTTGTATATTATAGGAAAACTCATTCTAATTTCTTTCTCAAATTTCTTTTAGGATCTACTCTCTAAATTATTTTCTTTAGGATTCCATTACGTGGGTTGTTTACCACAACCACTCGTAACGTGACAAACTCCAATACAGTTAAAGGAACACGCGAAAAAATATTACCTACCTCTTCGAGTTGGGTATCGTTGTTTAGAACTTGTTAAGTAGATAACTACAGTATTTTTTGTTTTAAAAATGTTGGAAAACAAAACCCACCAAAATCCGGTTGTTTTATATTATTTAGTACCGAAGATTTTTTTACTTCCATTGACCTTAAAATTTGGTGATAATATTTATATGTATATTTTAATAAAAATACCTATATATTAATAAATCTGAATTTAAATAGTAAAAAGTTCTGTGTTGAGTTACATCAACACACTGCTCTACTGTCATTTTATGTTATCTTGAATACCGTAGTATCCCTTTTTTAGATAAACTAGTTTTTTTATTATATCTAGACCTATCTACATAATTCGCTAGAAAGCAGATTTTTGTCGATTTTAAAACTTTTTATTTACTCTGACAGAGCTTTAACATAAAACTATTCTACAAAGATACCTTTAGATGCTATATCTTACATATATACCGTTTTTATTAAACTGGTCCTTAAAGTCTGAGACTCCAATTACCTGTATATTGCTATTTTTATATCCCAACGAAAACAAGGGTGTTATGATTATAAAGTCAAAAGTCAAAGTACTTTATTACTGTATATATTTACATATACTTAGCAAACGTCATTTTTTGCCACTTCTCTACATTGGACCACTGTGGGAGTTTCACTGTGGGAGAAGAAGGGCGTAGAAACTCCCACAGATTGATTTTTAGATCTCTTTTAAAAATAGGTTGTGCTTAACTAATACAAATATGAAAAAAAAATATTGTTGTGATTAATAAGCAGGAATAGATAAGTACAAAATTATTAACAGCAAGGTCTGTGTTGAACCAGATTAACCCCATACATTCCTGTCATTTAAGTAATCTTGAACATTGTAATATCCCTTTTTCGACAAAGTCGCTTTAACATGCTTTTTGAATTGCTCAAATGGCAATTTCAAAATCTCCAGAGGTATCCTATTGTAGTAGAGAATGCACTGACCCTTGAAAGAATTGCTAACTTTCGCGAGTCTAAAACGGGGCGCACATAGTCTGTGATTATTTCTTAGGTTAACATTACAGCTATCGCTAGTTTGGAAAATGATGTAAGGTTCTTGCGTACATACATTATATTTTCGAAAATAAATTGACTTGCTACTGTTAGTATGTCAATTTCTTTAAAAAGCTCTCATAAGGAGTCTGTTCGTTTTAAATTATAAATTGCTCGAATTGCTCTTTTCTGTAAAATAAAAATAGTTTGAATATCCGCTGATAAGTTTGTAGCGCCTGTCTGCCTGTGTGTGTCTGTCTGTGGCACTCTAGCGCTCAAATGGGTGATGGATGGATTTTAATGCAGATTTTTCAATTGGTCGTAGACTTCATTGCGACGGTTCTTAGCTATATTTTATATATAGTTTCAGTGATTTAAAAGTTATCAGCCGAGCAAGGAAACAAGCACAAAACAAAAACATTTATGGTTTCAATAATTTGTCAGGGATTTTTTTAAATATCTAAATGGATGAATCCAACGGACTGTGGTTGATAGCGGGCCCTTAAGGTCCATCGGGAGCATACCTGAGTTGGTGAGCGTATTGTCGCCCAGCCCCGTAGAGGTGTCAACGTCTGCGCCGGCGCACGTCGCCGCCAGCAGCAGCGCGCACGCCCAGGCGCACAGCACCGCCGCCCGCCCATACAAACTACCCATCGCACATCACACTACGCTAACCGGACCATCAGACTCCTTCACGAACTACTCTACAGCACCCAAAAAGTTTCGTCCAAACTATGGCGAGTCAACTAATGAGTTCCGGTGTAGCATCAAACAGTAGGAGGTAGTTGAGAAGTTTGTGTCAGTTGTAGAAGTTTGCATCGAAGTCGTGCGTGCGTCGCGTGCAGCGGCCGCGTGCTGGCGTGTCGGTCGGTCGGCGCGACACTGCGGCCAGCCAGCGGAGCACTCCGCGGCCGGCGGCGCCTCCGGAGTCAGCGGCCGCGAGGAGGGACCTGCGCGCGCACCCGGACCGCCGACCAATCACGCCCCGGGGGAGGGCCCGGCTCTAAGACGCGAGGAAGTATATGCGAAGGCCTATGTACGGACGATAACGGACAGGTGGTTTCCTAACCATAATTAGGCTCGGGAACACTTAATAGCGCGGCAACATTTTCGGAAGCAATCGTTAAAATGGTCTTAACGGCGCTTTTAGGTGCGTCCGACAATTTATTCAAGCGGGCCACTAAATAGCGGCCGTGGTATGTAATTAAAACGTAGCCCGGCAGATTTACTTTAGCCCGACATAACTCGGCGAATTTGCTTCACACTGCTCTGAGGCGCTCGTCATAGTACAGATATCGCAAGGTTTCTTGTCGCCTGAGCGATGCCACCATCTCTATCTCACCCATGTATGCATCTCTCAAGTTTCCATGCGCCGATACCCCCTCCAGGCGGCACTCAGGAGTCAAGAAACTAGGCATCAGGTTATACATTAGCTGACAAAAAATATTGTAAATCAAATAAAAAATAAAAAGTACGTCTAATGTATGAGGACACCGTTTATTTTTTTGAATAGCGTACCTTATAAAGGAAAAACAGAACCATTATAGAATCACTCAAGTGTGTCCTATTTGTGTAATAGTAGTAACGACCGAATTCTGTAAGCAGTAATACGTTTTGAATTTGGGGGCCAGTTTTGGGATTTAAAAAAAAACTTGTATGTGAAAAGTCTTATTGCAAGAATGTCATTACTTTGAATACTAAGTTTAAAAAATATTTAAGAAAAAGACAAAGAACATCCCCCCCCCCCCCCCCCTACTCTTCAAAACTACCAATCCTAAACTTTTGAAAAAAATATGAAATATAATTCTACTATATTGCAGGCAAAATAATGAGAAATGTGTGTTGAATAGGGGGTCAAAATTGGGTGGCAGATTAGAAATTAAAAAAAAGTTTTCTATACCGTATCGTGTGATATATCTGCTACCGTAAAAACACGTTTTCAGTTAGCACGTGTTTCCACTAGTTAAAACTAGTTTTTACTAAGTGCCGTAGATAAAACTAGAATTTCCTAGTAATAACTAGAATTTAATGAATGTAGAACTAGTTTTAACGTAAACTGTGCCAAAGTCAAAATCTGTTATTAGTTATTTACTGCACCTTAGTTAAAAATAGCATTTCCTGGTAATAACTAGAATTTGAAGCTGAATTAGTTTATAGGTCACTTTTTGTCCGAATACCAAAGTTAGGTTGTCACAACTTCATATACAACCCCATCCCATGAATAGAATTTGATAACTATGACTTTCACAGAACCATATTGATTGCTTCATTGACATTTACTTTCAACCAGCAGAAAATTCTAGTTTTAATTAAGGCACTTTCAAAACTAGTTTTGAAAATGGGTTCTTACTGCAACATATTTAATGAAACGACATGTGCGAGGATCTCAAATATTTATTTTCATATATCTGAAATGCTTAGTTAAAAAAATATTTAATAATTTAATAAAATCACCATATCGCAACCTGTAAGCTATCTTGTATTGAGCAGTTCCGGTGGCAATCTGTGGTCTTCATCATCAGTTCCTCTTCACAAAATGAGGCTTCCCGAGAGTAAAGGCACGAGTTAATACGAAAATTACAAAAAATCGCTATGGGTCTGCTTTATAATATTTGAAGATTTCCCTCAATTTCTCCAGGATGTCATCCACAGATCCTGTCCTTATGAGACTAATCGCAAGGTAGATGAACCCATAAAAAAAAAACAATTTTCCAAATAGGTCCATTCGTCCTCGAAAAATCGATGAATATACAAAAAAAACACAGATTCCGACGAATCGCAAACTTTTTGTGAACTCAGTTAAAAATGCGATTTGTACGGAGCCCTCGGTTCGCGAGTCCGACTCGCACTTGGCCAGTATATTTACACTTTGATTGGCTACATACTACATCACTAGGTAGGTAATGAGTACAAAGTAGTTAAAGAGGTTGCGTGACCGAAATAGGACAGAGATCATCTTTTTAGGGTTCTCTAGAGCAGTGTTTTTCAACCTGTGGGTCGCGACCCCCTGGGGTCGCCAGAGGTCGAGAGAACTAGGTACTTTAGTAAAAGAAAGACAATAAAGATTATTAATATTTATTTATTTATTAAGTAAGAGAAACAAAAAATAAAATCCGAAGACCCATGTTAATTAATGCGAAGGTTGTGCTTGTTTTTTATTAATTAATGTATCCCATCGTGGATCTGTATTTGCGACACATAGAATTAAATCGTTTTCCAAATTTAGGTGATTTCTTTGCTTACTCTTTATCTGGGCCATCGATGAAAATGTCAACTCGCATAAGTACGAGGTGGCAAATGGAATCAAACACTTCAAAGCCTCAGTTGTCAATTCCGGGTATTCTGTTTTTCTCCTTAACCAAAAGGTATCCAAATTAGAAGACTTGAATTCCAAGTGTAACATCCTATCGGCAGATAATTCTAGCAGTTTCTCTTTGAGCTTATTTGGTAAATCAGCCTCATTTATAGCTGCATTTAAAAACGGATTTAAGATCCACCTCTGCCCAGTGTTCTCTGATATCTCTTGCACTGAGAAGTAATGACACAATTCTTCTTTCAAATTATCTAACAACTCTTTCATACCAGGTACATATGTCTTGATGTTTATCTCACATCCGACTTCTTCAGTAAAAGATTGTGTCGACGAAAATGAATCGAAGTTATTTTGATTTATGGACGACGACCACAAGTCAATTTTTTTTGTAAAGCCATGTATTTTGTCTTTTGCAGTGATGACATTTTCATTTCGCCCTTGAAGACTTTTATTCAAGATATTTAAATGCTCAAATAAGTCAGAAAGAAAAGCTAATTTCAAAAGAAATTCCGGGGCGCAAATGAATTCAGAGTATTCTGACTTGGCCTGCTGTAAATATATTAAAAGTTCAGCACGAAGTTCCATAACTCTTGCCAGTACTTTACCTTTTGACAACCACCTAACCTCTGTATGGTAGAGTAAATTTTGGTGGAGTGCCCCCATATCTTCACAAATAATCCGAAACAATCGTGACTGCAACGCTTTTCCTTTAATAGAATTTACAATCTTTATAATAATATTTAGAACTTGGCTGTATTCCTGTGGCAAGACTTTGGCCGCAAGAGCTTGGCGATGGAGAAAGCAATGCACCCAACAAGCATTTGGCATCTGTTCTTTCAGCCTAGCAATAAATCCACTCTTCGCACCAGTCATCGCTTTTGCTCCGTCGCTGCAAATAGCAATGCATTTATTTGCCCAATCGATATTCATATCTTGCGTAGCTTCAAGGAACATGTTATGCAAACACTGACCTGTAGTATTTGTGGGAAGCGCTCTGCAAAATAGTATTTCTTCCATTAATTTATCACAGGATTCAAAACGCACAAAAGCTACAAACTGCGCACATCCCGCAATGTCCGTGGATTCATCAAATTGCAAAGATACAAAAGTGCTTTCCTTTATTTTTTCTATGACTTGATCACGAACGTCAGTAGCCATATCGCTTATCCTGCGTTGAACGGTATTGTCAGAGAGAGGTATACTTTTGAGTTTTTCGACCTCTTGTTTCCCAAACATAATAACTGCTATATCTAATATAGCTGGTAAAATCAAATTTTCGGCAATAGTGTGAGGTTTTCCTGCTTTAGCCACACGAAAAGCTACTCGATAACTAGCAAGCAACGCTTTCTCATTTAGGTTGGACATTTGCACTATACCAGTTTTTTGATGTTGAAGAGCTTGCAATTTTCTCTCAAAAAATTCCACGGGCTTATTTTTTTCATTTGGATGTTTTGTGTTAAGGTGGCGTGTTAATTTCGACGGCTTCATGCTTTCTCTTGATAAAGTTTCATAGCAAATAACGCACTGTGGTTTATTGTCAATCACAGTAAACCCGAATTTCAAATAATTGTCGTCATAAAGACGTTTTTTCTTTGTTTTACTTCCACTACTTTCACCAGAAGTTGACGGTTCTGTTGATCTTTTCAGGAATTTATCAATGTTAAATTATTACAAATCACTACAAATGCGTAATTCTTACAAATAAAAGTAAAAAGAATGTCTAACGGTCGTCAAACAATTAAACGTCGACGTGAATTGAGTGAGTATCGCGTCGTCCCGCGACCCCTCCCCCGCAACGCTCGTTGTGTCCCGCTCGTTCGTTCACTCTCAACAACTCGCCAGCTAGCCACCCACCACACTTGCCGGGCGGTCGGCATCGGCCTTGATCGTACGTGCGTATGTGCGTAAATTGCTGCGACGTATTCGATGTATATAGATTTAAAATAATGTGTTTTAAATACATACTATATTATGTACTTATATCCGAATCCTAATTATGGAGACGCATAAAAATACGTCGTATGGAACGAATATTTGTAACGCTGTAACATACACGTACATATATGATAAAAAAGCGAAGGGTCGGGGGGTCGCGAAATGTTTTTTCATACCAAGGGGGTCGCATCATGAAAAAGGTTGAAAAACACTGCTCTAGAGAAACAAGGAACCCTTATAGTTTCGTCAATGACTTGTTTATGCAAAAACTATTTAGTATGTAGATAGATGTATTCTGTGAACCGCTTCACGATTTTTATACAAACATTTAAAGATTAAAATAATTAAAGGGGGCTCCTATACATGGAACTGAAACAAATTTTTTTTTCATCAAACCAATGTGTGTGGGGTGTCTATAGATAGGTCTTTAAAAATGATGTCGAAGTTCCAGGAAGAAGTTAATAGAATGTGGTAACTATGACAGATTGATAGCCTCCAAGTACACCAGCGCCATCTGCAATGAGCTTTTTAGATTAGGTGCCATTGTAGAGATGCCCTTTGCCGTTAAGTTTTCTGTAGTGCATAATTGCCTGTCACAACAAAAGGGCAAATGCAATCCGGTTGCCAGGTTCACATTATAATTAGTCATGTAAAAAAATCCAAACTGTGGAAAACATTTCAAGATAATTGTGTTCTTAACGAAATTCCGTTATCCCCGTCAAAAATATTACAGGATTACTGAAATATCAGTAAAATAGTACATTACTGCAGAGACCAGTAAGTAAGCCATCCTGGACGAGTATGATTTAGCCGGCCGAGCCGAAGGCGAGGTCCGGCTATAATACGAGGCCAGGATGGCACTCATGGTCGAAGCAGTGTTTTTTTTTAAAAAAGAACATTTATGTTTATTGTGAATATTTTATTCTTCTTTTTCTTCTGTAAGTATCGAATTCCTAATTCCTAGTTAGTATCAACATAGTAAAAAATACGAATGAACTGAGTTTTCCGCTATTTAACATCGTGCAATGTAAGTGCGATTCGGACACGTCAACCTATATGGTACCTCCTTTTTATTTAGGGCCCTTAGCTTATTTTTGAGAAAAAAAAACTAGTTCTATATTTAAATATTATAATATGACTGGTATGACTGTAGTAGGATTCCATACCTACTTACTGGACACTTTTATAGTTCTATATTTAAATATTCTGTTAAGTAACGGGATTTCATACTTACTTACTTCACAGTTTTGTGTTTTCCTGGACACTTCTAAAAATTGTCCAGTATGGGTCGGTTTCAGTTTCAGTTTATTTACTATTCAAACAATTTACATATGTATTAGAAAATCAAATCTTAAGATTAACTTATAAATAACTTATATTAAGGTATCAATGAAGAAAAAAAATCATCTAGTGAATACAGACATTTTGTAAGCAAGAATTTTTTCAGCTTAGTTTTAAAAATACCAGTTGTGTCAATCATCTTCAAACCCAATGGAAACGCATTGCAAAATCTAACAGCTTGGTAGCAAGCACTATGTTCCACAACTTTCAAAGAGGGGGCCACAGTATTGATGCGGACATCTTTGCGCCTCGTCTTTCGTACTTTCTCATCTGGAGTTTCTAGCCTAGTGATCTGTTTGGAAAAATCGGTTAATAATACGTATAATAAAGAAGGAATGGTCAACACACCCAGCCTAGCGAAATGATCCTTACAAGATATCCATGGTGGAAGTCTTAACATGGTGCGTATTACCCTTTTTTGCAAGACAAAAGCTTTTGAGAGGTTGTAATGTAGCTGTGACCCCAAAATTTTATGCTATAACAACGTCTGGATTCTACTAGGGCGTAATAAACAGTTAGAAGATATTCCTGTGTTACTTCCTCTCTTAAACATCTAGGTGCATAGCAGACCGAGCTTATGCTATTATTAATCGCGTTTAGTTCCGGTTTCCAATTTAAGCATGAGTCAAGTCTAACACCTAAAAATTTCACCTCCTCAACTTGTGCAATAGAGGTTCCATTAATATAAATCTGTAGGGTATCAGTATTTCCTGCTGTAGCTTTGAATAATATCACATTAGTTTTTTGTGTTTAATTTAAGATTTTTGGATAATCCATGCATTGAAAGCTAACATAGTGGCCTGTACTTTTTCGTTGAGATCATTCATATCATCAGAACTAATTATTGCATTTGTGTCGTCGGCAAACAGCACTAAGTTTATGTCAGGGACTTTTTTTTTGATGTAGCCTATCAGATCATTGGTGAAAATTGTAAAGAGAGTAGGCCCTAATATAGACCCTTGTGGTACCCCACGGGTTATCATGCTGACTTTAGATCTTGCCATCTTTTCTATTCCTTGTTCTGTACATTTGATCTCTACATATTGGCTCCTATTTGTTAAATAGCTTTCCATTAAGCTCAATAAGCCTTTCCGGTCACCGTAGTGTTTTAATTTGCCTAGCAGAATACGGTGTTCAACACTGTCAAACGCTAAGCTAAGATCTAAGTGCCGCAACCTTTTTCCTTTCTGAAAGATATCTGACTGTATCATCGATCAAGGTTTCTATCGCTTCTGAAGTACCAATACCCTTCCTGTAACCGAACTGTATATTGTGTATTACTGTGTTCAAAGAAAAATGAGTACAAAGCCTATGTTGCAGTAGTTTCTCAAATATTTTTGATAGTGTTGGAAGAAGGGAAATCGGTCTGTACATTTTGGCTTCTGTTTTAGACCCCTTCTTGAAAACTGGTATATCTTTTGCTAACTTACTAACTTACTAACTAACTATTGTTCCGGAAAAATCTCGTTGTCAGCACATAAATTAAACAGATATGTGAGGGGCAGTCCTAGCAAATCTATGTTGTCCTTAAATACGCTTACCGTTATTTCATCCCAACCCGATGATTTCTTATTTTCCATGGAGGGCACTAACTTTTGTATCTCACACTGAGTAAACACTCTACATTCCATATCATTTTCCACCATATTTCCATTTTATTTTAATAGACATATAGCAAAATGTGGGTCCACTAAAACATTCCCGACTCCTAAATTGAAATGATCTGAAAAAACATCAACAATATCTTTTGGATCAGTTGTTATTCTGTTGCCACATTTTAAAATTATATCATCTGTTTTGTATCGCTCTTATTCCTATGCCTATTGATAATCCTCCAGATTGCCTTGCTAATGTTGTAAGCTGAAGCTAATTCTTTAGCCATCGTCAGCTGTTTCATATTGCGAATTACCTTGCGATAAAGTCTTATATATGTCATCTTGTAATTTATAATTGAAATGTCAGATTGTAGATCTAAATTAGTCAAAGCGCGTTTCATTATACTTGAAGTCCGTATTCCCTTTGTTACCCAATTAATTTTAATAACTTTTTTTACATTTACCTTCCTTTTGACTTTTTTAAAACTATACTTAAAGAGTAGGGTCAACTTGTATAGAAAATCATTTATACCCATACTATACCAATCTATAGACTCTAATTGCTTACGAAACAGTGCTTTATTTTTATTAGAAAAATTTCTTCTTTCTCTAAAAAATACTTCGTCCTTCTTTTCTATAGCTTTAGTAACTATCGGACATGATAATAATGCATGTCCATCGCCTAGTCCATTGAAATATACGTCAACCATCCCCAAGTCCTCTATAGAGGTATTTGTGAAAATATTATCAATGCACGACTGAGAATCATTACGCCTAAATGTAAGAGTATTAACCAAGTGTCTAAAATTGTAACAGGATAACAATGTCTAAAGTTCGATTTTTTCTTTGCTATCCGACAGAAAATCTCGGTGGTCCGTCCGTCGATTCAGCTGCTCGCTGCTATGAGTCATGTACCCTCGCACGAGCAATTATTAAGTCCGCACAGCCTGTTAGATCGAAAAAATATATTGTATCGAATTTTGAACCTACCCTCTACAGATTGACGTGTGGTGTGATGAGGTGGAACGGGTTAGGGCCGCGGACGGCTGGAGCGACCATGAACCAATGACACGAAGCAACGCGAGATAGACTCGCGTTGCTTCGTGTCTCAAGGGTGACGCCAAGGTATGGCTGACAGAAAGGATCACCAATGATCGTACGTGGTCTAATTTTTTGCGGGAATTTAAACCGCTCTGCCCTTGTAAACTAGATTACGCCAATATTATTTTCGAAGCCATGAAAACCACGTTTGATCAGTATACTCTGAGTATAGAACGTACTCTGAGTAATTATGCTCATTGCACCTTGTTACGCTTGAGGGTAGTTCAGGGCCTTAGTAAAGAGTTGAGAACTCTCATCGTCATTCGCGCGATCGATAGTCCACAAGTTTGCGCTGCGGCTGCCAATGCAGCGTTGACATCCGAGCCCTTTTTCATTCTTATCTATTTACCTTAAACCCAATAGGAATAAACAAGATGGTCGTTTCCAACCTGGACCTAAAGGTAGCTTTCAACAGAAACGTATACAGAAGGGTCATTTTGGTTGGGAATGTAAAAACAAAACTGCACCTACTTCTTCTCAGTCAAAACCTAATACCAATATAACTAATTGCTCGTTTTGCAAAAAGCCCGGTCACACTGAGGCGGTCTGCTTCTCCAAAGTACGATAAGGGACCCGCACCTAACGAAATATAAATTTGTGTACCGACTGGACTTTTTGTACCATAGCGATGTTACAACGGCCGTAGTCGAAAGTGTTCCCATGGATGTTCTCATTGACAGTGGGGCATTTGATATATTCCTGATTTTATCTGACGTGTTGAAGTACATACCTTGCCAGCCAAAATCTACCCACTTTAGATTTAAAGGTATTAGTGATGGTGACATAGAAGCCACGTCATATGTGTGTATGTTGTAATCAAAGTCAAAGTCAAAGTAATTTATTTCTGTTGATATTTACTTATACTTAGCAAACGTCATTTTTTGCTACTTCTCTACATTAGACCACTGTGGGAGAAGAAGGGCGTAGAAACTCCCACTTTGTCAATTTTCACTATCGAAAATCCCTGATAACTTCTAAACGGACTACCCGAGTTACAAAACTTCTATTGCTCTGTCCTTTTTAGACCTACACCTGTCAAATGACATGAAAAGCAACACAATATCTTCACAAACAAAAAAACATGTTTTCAACTTACGTAAGTAATGTGGCGTGAATTTACCTAACAAAAAATTTTTAATACTTATTTTATTCTATTGATTGAAAAATAGGCAACTGTTATTTATTTAAATTGATCTTAGATATATTATTATATAT
This sequence comes from Argyresthia goedartella, assembly GCA_949825045.1. Lineage (NCBI taxonomy): Eukaryota > Metazoa > Arthropoda > Insecta > Lepidoptera > Argyresthiidae > Argyresthia > Argyresthia goedartella. The sequence goes on from OX463810.1 coordinate 25,249,998, forward strand.
GGACCTTACCTACCTGCCTAACTGTTCTATACATATAACGTTAAAACGAACCATCGAAATACAAGCAGATAGCTACTTTCCGACACCACTGGTAGCTTAAAAAACGCCAATTCATAGTTTAATGTTGAATTTAAACAACCGTCCACTGAACAGTTAGAATTTTTTTTTTCGTTGCTCCATGTTGCATTATTTGCATTAAGAGACACGCGTGTCAAGCGGATGGCTCTCACGCTCGCACTGGTCCGAACTTGCCCGAGATATCGTGTCCGTGAGCAGTATCTATGTGTACGTTGCTCGAGCGCGCTTGTATGTAGATTGATTTCTGTACATATTTATTTTGTGCCCATACAGTCCCGTCATTTAAGTAATCTTGAACATTGTAATATCCCTTTTTCGACAAAGTCGCTTTAACATGCTTTTTAAATTGCTCAAATGGCAATTTCAAAATCTCGAGAATATCTTATTATAAATGGCAGCACCGAACGCTCCCTGTAGTTCACAATATCGCCGACAGAGAAAATAAAATAAAATATGACTCCAAAAAACATAATACCAGTCTACAAAGATCCTTTCAATATATGTGGAAAAACAAGCCTAAAGCAAAACGAAGCGCTGACATGTTCAATCTGCAATAACCTAATATGCCTAATTTGCAGCAGCATTAGCGATAAGTTATACTGTCTGAAGACGAAAGAAAACAAAGAAAATTGGAAATGCATGTAGCATGCAGGCATGTCTCTCCCATAGATCCGCAAGAAACTGCCCTCAATCTCCATTTAGAGAAGACAACATAACTATAAAGAATAAAAAAACAAATCATGTCGCCATCATAGATACCGACTCAAGCTGCCAGTCCTTTTCTGACTACGACACTACGAGTTTGCCTGATATGTCGACTTACCATTCTGCAACTGAAATGGAAGACCTCAAATAACAAATACTTGAATTAAAATTACAGCTGCAGAGTGCAAATGACGAAGTGGAGAGACTAACACTCGAAAATGGAAAGTTGAGATCGGATACACGAGGAAATGAGTTCAGAATCAATACTCTCAAAAAAAAGGCGAAGAGACAAAAAACAAAACAAAAGAAAATTAACTTCGCATTGGAAGCTGAAGAACTTAACACGAGTCAAACACCATCCCAGACTGATGTTAGAAATTCGGCAGCTATCATGGACAAAACCAACCCTGAAACGAAAACTACCAAGCAAAAATGAGGAGGATATATATCTGAGGAAGGTGTGCGGTATACACATATTATTATGCACTTTATTTGGGGTATTTCTATAGCGCAGCATTCAAAGCGTTTTTCTATAGCAAAGTCTTTAATAAATAGACTTTCTTTTACCGGAATGTCTGCCTTAGTGTAGATACAAACGCCGCCTCTTTTTTGTGATTTACGTGAAAAGAAAGAACTCAGTTTATATCCTGCCAATTGGGAATTGATTTCCGTGTCTTGTTTGAGGAATGTTTCACTTAAGCAAACAATATCATTTGATATATTTTGTGTTTTGAGTTCATTTAGGAGGATTTCTAAGAGTTCGCGTTTGCGTAATCCTCCCGCAATGTTTTGGTGGAAGCATGATAGAGTATGTCTCGGCTCACACCTCAGTTTATATCCTGCCAATTGGGAATTAATTTCCGTGCCTTGTTTGAGGAATGTTTCACTTAAGCAAACAATATCGTTTGATATATTTTGTGCTTTGAGTTCATTTAGGAGGATTTCTAAGAGTTCGCGTTTGCGTAATACTCCCGCAATGTTTTGGTGGAAGCATGATAGAGTATGTCTCGGCTCACACTGAGGAGGAGAGACGAAAAACATGTTTTTTATTAAGATTGTTTTGAAAGGGAGAGGTCTTTGTTGCTTTGTCCGCTTCACTTCTAGTTAGAGTATTAGTTGGTAGGCAATTTTTCTTTATGGGTTCTCTTCTTTTTTGCATCTCTATTTTAATGTTTTTTATGAAGCTATCATTATAGTCTCTACAATCTATGACAAAGTTGATGGCTTTTGAAGTGAATGTTAGATACTGTTTTCTGCCGTAGTTTTCTGGTACAGTATCGAGGAACGAACAGATATTGGTCTGAAATTTGAAGGATCACCCTTATCTCCCGTTATAATCGAGTCCAGTAAAATTTAAATTGAGGCTGATTTGGTTATTATGCCTACAACATGCATGAAAACCCCGATTATTATTGGCACAGATATATTAAATCATGACAGTGTGACATACGTACGAACCAAGCATGCGCAGAACCTAACTCGGAGCTCGGAATTCCATCTACCCGCAAATGTTAATACGGTTCAGGCGAACGATCGCCTTGAGATAAACACACCACTTCTTGGCGGGGAACGTGAGACTTTAATATCAGTCATTGGCGAATTTTCAGAATTTTCGATAACCATCACAGCCGCTAATACAGTAAAAACCGGCCAGATGGAGATAAAGCTCACGAGCCCAACGCCAGTTGTTTACAGGCCCTACAAACTTTCCTGTCAGGAAAAACTGAAAGCTCGCGAGATGAGAAAGGACCTTTTGGATAAAGGGATTATTCAAAGCAGTCCGGGAACGCGAGCCCCTCATTTTAGTTAAGAAGCGAGATGGGTCCGATAGTCTTTGTGTGGACTATAGGGCGCTCAATAGGGTTACTGTGAAAAAGAGATTGATGACCTGATCGAACAGCTGGGAAATTTCAAAAACTAGAAATTTACTGGATTCCACCAAATCTCTATCAAAGGGGAGTGTATCCGTTTCACAGGTTTTGTGAACCCTGACCACCTGACGTACTCAAAGTGGCCCTGTTGTGACCATTTTGAGTACGTCAAAATGCCCTTTGGACTAGCAATTTTACCAATAGTATACCAACGTATAATAAACGACACATTGCGCAGCCATTAAACGAAGGGAATGTATTGATCTATGTTGATGATGTGACGTGCTTTTACTAAGTAATTTTATACCGGATGGCCTTGAGTTACTGCGCAAGGTGTTATCCACCCTCACTTTAGCCGGATTTTCAATAAATCTCCGTAAATGCTCATTCCTTACGACCGAGATCGAATATTTAGATAGGGTTATCAGCAAGATTCAGGTGAGGCCAAGCCCTCGGAAGCCCTCAAAAGCACAATACCACCTACAACTGTAAGGCAAGTTTGCCAACTCCTCGGAGTTGCTGGTTACTTCCGGCGCTACATACAGGGTTATGCCACCAAAACCGCATGTATTGTTCATCTAACCAGAAAAGGGACCGTCTTTAACTGGGGACCCGAGCTGGAGCAGGTGCGCCAAGGCCTGATCCGACAGCTGACCAAAGAGCCGGTTCTTTGTATTTTCAATCCTGTTCCCTACCGAGGTACATAAAGAAGCAAGCAGGGTATGGATCTGTACTTCTGCAGACCCATCCAGATGGTAAAAAACACGTTGTGGCCTATTTCAGTAAGGTTACTCAATGCGCTGAAAATAAATATCACCCCTACGAGCTTGAGACGCTTGCGACAGTGAAGGCATTTCAGCATTTTCGCCATTATCTTGTGGGGCTCAAATTCACGTTGTTACCGACTGCAATGCCCTGAAATCGACGGAAAAGAAGAAAGACCTCCTGGCACGAGTTGCGCGCTGGTGGATATATTTACAGGACTTCGATTTTACAATTGAGTATAGTAAGGGCGCTTTGATGCAGCACGCAGACTATCTCAGCCGCAATCCTTCGCTCCAGGTAAACCAAGTCTCCAGGCGTCGCAATTGGGCACAAAACGAGACTCAAGACCGATTGCAAAAACTACAGGAGGGCCACCTTGACTCTGCTCGTTATGTTTCGAGGTATGACCTACTTTACTACAGGTACGCCCCTGTTGGCAAAGAAACGAGGTTGCTGTGCTACATTCCTAAGGGTCATCGGCTAAGCCTTCTAAGAGTCTTCAACGACGAACACGAACACATAGGAGCCGATAAGACTATTAACCTTATCCTGAAGCACTTCTGGTTCCCGGGACTTCGGCAATTTGTCCGGTAGTACTTTACCCACTGTCTAATATGTCTGTTTCACAAGCGAGTACCTCTCGCTTGTGAAACAGACATATTCTCTCATATTATATATCATATACATATATATATATATGATATATAATATGAGAGAATATGTATGTTTCACGTAATATATCATTTATCATTTCCCATATATCATTTCCCAAGAGATAATTCTCTTGGGAAAAACCTGACGTTGCGTTTGACACCGTGCATGTGGACGCTCTGGGCCCTTTACCACTGTCAGAAGGTTTAAAGTTTGTGCTTGTCCTTATCGACGCGTTTTCCAAGTTTAGCCTACTATACTCCATATACCGGCAGGACGTCTCCGAGCTCAAGCTCATGACCCAAGTTGATGGTGACAGATAAAGGCCGCATGTTCGAGTCGAACGAGTTCATCGCCTGGACCAACAGTGAGGGGCTGTGAACTGCACTACATAACTCCGGAGATGCATCATGTTAATTGCGCAAGTTGAACGGTATGTACGAACGGCCAATCACAAGAAAGCGTTGTGGTCGAAGTCTCTTTCGAAGCTTAAACTGGTTCTAAATATCACGAGACAGAAGACAACTCAAACCTCTGCACTTAACCTCCTAATCATCACAGATGCGACTACGCCAATAATTTGTGCGTTGGTGCGCGACGTGGATGTGGATGAAGTGAGACCGAATCGCGACACCATTCGCGAGATGTCTCGAGATCGGGCTCGACAGTTGCTCAAGGAAAATCAAACGAGTCAAGACAAGTATGCAAATCGACCCACGCAGTCACCTCGCGAGTTTTGCATTGGTGATCTTGTTTTTGTAATAAAGATGTCTCAGTCTACAAGCAAGCTGGACTCGGACATGCGCGGTCCGCACAAAGTGACCAACGCGTTACAGATTGGACAATAATACACACTGAAGCTGCTAGCTGGAGGCTACGGCAAGACAACACAAGCAGCTGCCCAGTTCATGGTGCCGTGGAGGGGCGAATGGTGCCCAGAGACTTCCGCCGCGTTCTTCTGCGATGAGTGTTGTTAAAACCATCCTTTATTTGATAAAAGCGTTGCTGAATTGTTCGCTTCCATTCCCAAATCATACCCAATGATTCTCACAAATTGCTTTAAATTCACCCTCAACTGCTCCGCTCTTTTGCTCATTTATCTACCTATCAAGCGATCGCTTTCCCCTTAGCTTGCCACTTTTGCTTTAAAACTTTAGAAAAGGCTTAGGTAACGTTAGGTAAATAATGGCGACAAACGGTTCAGTGCGTATTGAATAAGATGGGGGTGAATGTGTGAAAGACCAGTTTCTGCATAATTGCATAGTCGGGGTGGCGTGATTACGCCTTGGCGAGAGTAATATCGCCGTGGCATGTGTAATATCGCCGTGCAGGTATATGCATGAAGCGTATTCGTCCTGTAGCCTGTTTTTGCGTGGTCATGTCGCATAGACAGGCAGCCCGATGCGTTTATTCGCGAGAAGGGCAGGTGGGTGTTTTGCACCATGTTACAGATATGATGCGCTGCGTTGCGCTGCGGCTAGGCCACGCTGTGGTCGCAAAAGAAAAACGAGGAAAGGCCTGAGGTTTACGTAGCTAAATATGAGATGTGTCGTTAGGTGTTGATGGATGAATTATGAAAATAAAAGCTGATGAATATTATGAAGGATTGATTTTAAATGATTGATTATACGAAAGTTATTAAAGACGAAGGATGCACTAAGCTTACGAGAGCACTTCCTTATACTGATGTTCGTTTTGGAAGATGACTCAGATGATGACTCCTACCCAGGAACGGCAGCTCCAACAGCGGGTGCCATCACTGGGCTATCAATGCCTTCGCTAGAACCTGACCCTGTGGAAGGATCAGCATCAGTCGTGGGCGACTTAATATCAGGAGAGGCCGTGTTAGGAATTTCGATCTAGTCCTCAAACTAATGTACCGTCAAGGTACAGCCTGGTCGCAACGGCGGCCCGACCACATTTTGCCCGCTGCGCTCGCCACGGAAACATCAGGCTGTATCTCTGCGTCATTATTTTCGATCTCCGGTCATGTGAGCTATTTTGTCGTTATTTATCGATATTGCGTGCATTTCATTGATTTGTGTTTCTTCGGTTAAGGTTATTTTTGTTCCTAGTTTTGTCATAACATTCAAATATTCGTCAGGTTTCCTTTGTATTTTTTTATAACCTTTTGTTGCTAAAAATATATTAATAAAAATTGTAACAAATATAATGATCACAAAAATAATTTATTCCTGCCCAAAATGGGTAAATGCTAACCAAAATGGGTAAATGCTCACCAAAAATTGCAGGAAATATCAGGGCAAAATACTGTGGTAGTACAGACCAGATATCGAGATAGACAGCGAAAGTCTACCTACTTCGCGTGTTTTTAATAGGCGGACTTCGAGGCTTAATACGTCACCCTCCCCAACTCAACTGGATAAAATGCAAGAACAACTGAACAACATCGTTTTCCAGTTGGGGCCACTGTCAGAAAATGTGAAATCCATCAAATCAGAGCTGGGGAACCTTCGAGAATCTTTGGAGATGGCGCATGAGCTGATTGGGAAATTCTCAGGATCCGTCAAGGCATTAGAAACCCGAGTTACTCAAGTGGAGAAACTATTTAGCGATGTCCCGACGCTCCAAGCCGAAGTAACTGCATTGAAAGTTGAACTTCAGAATAGAGACCAATGGGCTCGTGCTAATAACGTCGAGATACGTGGAATTCCATTGAAGAAGAATGAAAATCTATACGAAATTGCTGACAAGATTGGTAAAATCGGTAATCGTACTTTCGAGAAGAGGGATATAAATTATATTGCACGAATTCCTACGAGAGTCCCGAATGTCGAAAAACCGATTGTTATTTCTTTTAATAATCGTTACATTAAGGAAGACTTTGTTGCTTGTTGCCGCAAGACCAAACAGCTGAAGCTCGAGACTCTAGGTTACACAACTGGCGGAGTCTTTTTCGTCAATGATCACCTGACGCAGTATAACAAGAACCTGTTAAGCAAGGCGCGGGCCTTAGCTAAAGAGAAGAACTTCAAGCACGTTTGGGTTAAACACTGTAAAATTATGGCGAGAATGTCAGATACGTCACCCATAATTTTTATAAAAAACGAAAGCGACCTATTGAAGATCTCATAATTGTTAGCTACTTAAATAACGTACCAATTGCGTTAAATTTAGTAATAGCCTATAATCTTAAAATTATTTTATTACTTTTGTCACTACGAAACAGTAAAAGTTTGAGAGCCGCATGCAAAACCAGCGCTTTTGTTCTACAGTGCAGCGGGTGCGGTGGGGATACCGACCGGTTCGTCGTAAGTACAGCTCTGCGCGTTAAGCTACTCGCACCTGCTCGTGTTATGCACTCACGTTCCATTTTCGCTTGCACTGCTTTCGTGTCACTCAGTCGCTGCGTGAACGAGTTAAAATTAACTATTGGGTTTAGTTCAAAGATATTTATTTCTACCTTATTTATTCAATTTATTGGGAGTGTTTGTTATACATGTTTGATTATTTCATACAATTATCTTAATATTACGCCTAAATATGTTATCAATGAAAAGAATCTGCAGTTATCGCTTCTTTTAATACCTAGGGCTTGTTTTATGCTTTTTTGCTATCCAGCAACTTATTCAATGAACAGCTATAGCATAATATGCTTTATAGAGTTTCACTTTCGCTATTGCTTACATGTTAATAATGGCGTCTAATTTAAAACTATTTTATCAAAACACAAGAGGGCTGCGTACTAAGACACATACGTTTAAACGTAACATCTGTTTAAATTCTTATGATGTAATAGCAATCACTGAGAGCTGGCTTTTAGATGGTATTTGTGATAGCGAACTCATTGATGATAGATATTTAATTTTGAGACGGGATAGAGATTATGATAAAACAAAACAAATGTACGGTGGTGGAGTTTTTATAGCGGTGCGCCGTGATCTTGGTGTTTTAGCGCGGCCGGAGTGGCACTCCTCTGCTGAGGATATTTGGGTTACGGTAACCACTAAAAATAGTAACCGAACTTTAAATAAAATCCATATTTGTACTCTTTATCTTTGTAGCGAAAACTTAGGAAATTCATTTAACACGCAACTGACAAATTTTTCTGATAAACTTACTTGTATTGTGGAGTCATGTCCTAATGACACTTTTATTATACTGGGTGATTTTAACTTGCCGAATGTAGATTGGTCATGCAGACAAGGAACTTTGCACCCGGCTAACGTATCAGGTTATAGTCAGATTTATTTTTTTGATACTTTGTCAGTATACAACTTGACTCAGTTTAATTTTAATAGTAACTCAAATAATAGGATCTTAGATTGAAGAACATTTATTTAAAGCATTTATTTAAAGCAATACAGTTGAACGTGACGTCATTTTAAATAAGGTCAATCAATTTGTTCCGTCTCTCTATCCATTTTTGCATCAGTGCTACTCGGGTCCGAGTAATCTGTATTTTGGGGAGAACCTGGTGGAGTCGCAGGTGGGTGCGCAACAGGGTGATCCCTTGGGACCGTTGATATTCAGTTTGGCGATACAAGATGTAGTCAAGTCCGTGAGGTCCCCCTTAAACGTTTGGTACCTGGATGACGGTACAATCGGGGGTCCTCCAGATGTAGTCCTTGCCGACTTGGACGTCCTTATTCGCGGTCTTGAGGACTTGGGCCTTCACCTGAACCCGCAGAAATGTGAGCTATATCCCTGCTCCGGTATTTTGCAACAGGACTTAAAAGCGGAGTTTGAGGCTTTAGTCCCAGGGGCGAAGGTCCTGGACAAAACAGATTTCACCCTGTTGGGGGCGCCTATCTTTGCGGAAGGTGTGCCGGCCGTCTTGCGAGGTAAGATGGAAGCCTTGGTTGGGGCTTTGCCACATTTGAAGGAGCTTTCCGCACATGTGGCCCTCACAATTACGCGGAATTGTTTATCCCAGCCAAGGTTGACTTACTCATTGCGTACGGCCCCGGTTTGGCTAGCCAGAAGGGAGGCAGATTCATACGACGATTCATTGAGACATATTCTGGAGTGTATTTTGAATGTTAAACTGTCTCCCTCTCAGTGGTCTCAGGCTGCACTACCCATCAGGTTCGGTGGTCTCGGCGTTCGTCGCCTACAGGACACGGAGCTCCCCGCTTTCTTGGCATCTTCGCATGGGGTGTTTAAACTTGTCACTCGCATTTTAAACATTAATGGTGACAATTTAAACATTCCGTTTGCGGCCGAGGCCTTGCGGCTGTGGCGTGTCCGTTGCCCGGGGAGAGATGAGCCAGAAAAGCCAGGCGTTCAGCGAGCCTGGGATGAGGAGATTTGCAAGGCTTCCCTTGACGGTTTGGTGGAGCAAAGCACAGGTGCCGAACTTGCTCGCCTCCGTGCAGCTTCCCAACCAGAGTCAGGCGCCTGGCTACATGCGTTGCCATCTCCGCAGTTGGGCACCTTTTTAGATGACAACTCCCTGCGTGTGGCCGTGGCGCTTCGTTTAGGCTGTGATATATGCGAACCACATCGCTGTGTTTGCGGTGCCGCAGTAGATTCGCTGGGGCGTCACGGGCTGCATTGTGTTCGGAGTGCAGGCAGACTCTCTCGCCATCACTCTATTAACGACATCGTCCGGAGGGCTCTCGTCTCTGCTAACATTCCGGCGGTTCTTGAACCTCCTGGTTTGTGTCGCAGCGACGGAAAGCGTCCGGATGGTTTGACGTTAGTCCCGTGGGAGAGGGGTCGCTGTCTTCTATGGGATGCGACCTGTGTGTGCACGTTTGCCCCATCCCACATCGGCTCAACTGTGGTAACTCCGGGTGCTGCTGCTGAGTTTGCGGCACGGCAGAAGTGCACTAAATACGCGCAGTTAATGGGTAGTTATCTGTTCGTTCCTTTGGCCGTCGAGACTACTGGGGTATGGGGTTCGCAGGGTAGGGCCTTTGTCAGGGACATTGGGCGTCGCTTGAGGGACCGAGGTTTTGACAACCGCTCCGGGGCTTTCATGGTCCAGAGAATCTCACTCGCTGTGCAGCGCGGGAACGCCGCCAGCGTGATGGGCACCTTTGGACCGGGAGATTCTTGGGGCGGTCTGTTTGTCTAATTGTTTTATCCGTGTTGTATTTTATATGACGAAACTCTGGTGAAATTTGACATTTTATTTTACTGTTAGAATTAGTTTTATTGTTTGTAATTTTTTATTGTAATTTAATGTAATTTTAATTATAATTTTATATTGTAATCTATTGTAATCAGAACATGTAACAATGAGAAATTGAATTATAGTTCGTCATTGTAAATTGTAATCTAAGTAATTAATGTTTTAATAATGATACCTAATTGAATTTTTAATTTTATTTGTTATTTATTAGATAAATTGACTTGTATTATTTTGTAATGTGTGTGATATGGATCTTAGATTATGTTATCAGTAATGTAGATGTAACGGTTCTCGCTAGTGATTACCCATTGGTCCCCGAAGATGAGCATCATAAATCCTTAGTTATTAATATAAATGATGTTGATTGCGAATCACTTAAATTGAACTCTCGTTTGAAATATTATTATGGCTCAGGTGACTACGACAGCATTAACTCATGTTTGGCTCATGATTACGATTGGGACTCTATTTTAAATAGTAAACCAATAGATGACTCCATAAAACTATTTTATGCCTGTATTTATGAGCTACGTGATAAATTTGTACCGCACAAGTACATAAATGCATCGTCTTTTCCGCCTTGGTACAGCTCCCCTCTCAGGAGGGTGCTTAAAGAAAAGTACAAATACATTAAGAAATTTCATAAATATGGTAACCAATCCGATTATGAATCTTTTGCTTTTCTTAGAAAAAAGGCGAAAACCTTGGAGGAAGAATGCTACCAAAAATATATTTCAAAAGTTGAAAGTTCGATAATTGAAAACCCCAAATATTTTTGGTCTTTTGTCAAATCTCAAAGGAGAAGTGCCAACTCTATTCCGTCCACTTTATTTTATAAAGGGCTGTCGGCTAGTACTGGAGAGGGAATTTGCAACCTTTTCTCCAACTATTTCTACTCCAATTTTCAATCTCAATCACATAGTTCTTCTTCCGATAGCGGCTTGGGAAACGGCCCTTTAGAAAATGATTATCCATGCTCTATTAGTGACATCGATATTGAACATGCTACTGTATTTAAACTACTTAGGTCGCTTGATGTGTCAAAGGCCTGATGGCATTTCCTCAGTCTTCATAGTGAGAAGTGCTGAAGGCCTTAAATATCCACTGACTCTTCTTTTTAAGCGTTCTCTTGAGCAGGGCTATGTACCTAAGGTCTGGAAAGCAGCAAATATTTCTCCTATCCATAAAGTTGGTAGCAAGAGTGACGTTAATGATTATAGGCCCATCTCAAAACTTTGTATTTTTGCCAAGGTATTGGAGAAGCTTGTTTATACTGCGGTATATTCAACTCTCTCAACATCATTTATTCCGGAGCAGCATGGGTTTATTCGAAGACGTTCAACTACTTCTAATCTGCTATCTTTTAATGATTATACCACCTCAAACATGGATGCTGGTGGCCAAGTTGACGCTATTTTTACTGACTATAGCAAAGCATTCGACAGAATAGACCACCAGTTGCTCTTACAAAAACTCCTAAGGGCGGGAATCCATGGTAATCTTTATAGATGGTTTACCTCCTACATTGAAAATAGATCCCAGGCCGTGGTTCTTAATGGGTTCTCCTCCTCCTCTAGTTGGATAAAGATACCTTCAGGCGTGCCCCAAGGTTCCTTGCTCGGACCGCTTCTTTTTTCTATATTTGTTAATGATATTTGCCACTGCTTTAGGTTCTCAAAATTTTTGCTATATGCGGACGACATGAAAGTTTTTAAACGAATTAGCGACGTCAACGACTGCAGTCTATTGCAGGAGGACTTAGGTAGGTTTGAATTTTACTGCCAGCAAAATAAACTAGACCTGAATGTGTTGAAATGTTTTGCTATTACTTTTACCCGTAGCCCTAAGCCTACCCAGTACAGTTACACATTCAAAGGAAACCCCCTGAAGGTGGTAGATGAGATTTGTGACCTTGGAGTTATTCAAGATAGTAGGCAAGCTTACGACAAGCATATTGATAGCATTATAAAAAGAGCAAATAAGGCTTTGGGTTTTGTTATGAGAACCTGCTCTCAGTTTACAAGTATTAAAGTTATTAAAATCCTCTATTGTGCTTATGTACGTAGCATCCTCGAGTATTGTTCACAGGTTTGGAACCCTCGATATGAAATTTACATAGATAGGATTGAGTCCATACAGCGTAGATTTCTGCGATATCTGCAATTTAAGTGCAATAATTTTGACTCGGACTATTCAGCTATATGTAAAAGACACCATACACTCCCCCTACAAGAGAGACGACGAATTGCTGACGTTGTACTTCTTTGCAAAATTGCACAAGGAGAAATTAACTCTCCGCAGCTTCTTGAACACATCAAAATTAAAGTCCCCAGTAGAACTAATAGACATCCTATTCATCTAGACATTCCTTTCAGTTTCACAAATTATAGACAAAACTAATTTTTCAGTAGAGCGGTAGCTACATTTAACGGTTTGGTCGATATCCCCGACCTTGACTTATTCAACTCAAAACCGCAAAGTGTTAAGAAACTCCTGACAAAGCGCTGGTTTACTGCGTTAGCATCTTAAACTAATTAAGTTGTTATTAGGTAATACTATTTGTACCTAATTTTAATTATTTTCTTTTGTGCATTATGTTTTTTCCTTTAACTTACAGTTCTGTCTTTTTGTACCTATAATCTCTTGTTAATTATTATGATTAAATTTATAAATCTTGTCAATTATATATAAGTTATACATTCTAATGTTGTTATCCAGACAGAACTATATTTTTAATTTTTTCTCTGTTTAACCGCAAGCAGGCAGTTTTTTTTTTTTTAGCTTCTACATACATATATGCGAGAACACATTAATGGTTATAAGTTATTATATAAGTTTATTAATAGAGTGTGTAAAACTGTTTGTTCTCCTAATACAATAAAATAAAATAAATAAAATAAAAATCCCGGCTCAGTCACTCTCTGGCTGTTCGAATGTAAGCCGTGTACCAATAAACATAAAAATGCCTTACTGTGCCGTTGTGAATTGCAAAAACTCAAGCAATGTTGTTTCCAAAGAAAGCGACGGCGTTACCTTTCATACGTAAGTAATTTTTCGTCGTTTACTAAATGAAATATTGATACGGGCTCAACCCGATCTTTTATACGCCCCGAAAAACCGAGCATTACTTCCAAGACTATAAAATGTTCGAACCCTTCGAAGTCATAACTACTCACTCCAGCAGCAAACATAATGAGGTGATAGATATTCCCATGCTGCCAATATTTCAATGCGAAGGCTCACAGACATTTTTTGTATCTAACGTAGACCGTGACTATGACGGACTCATTGGACTAGACCTGTTAGAACAACTAGGTGCGAACATTGATATGAAAATGCACACGTTGATTACAGATACGACTTCTATGCCTATCATCTGTAACAACTCAGACTATACCACTACTTTAGCACCACGTGTGAACAACGCGTAACATACCAACTGACTCCATATTCAGTGACATGAGTTCTGTGAAGGAGTGAGAATACCAAGTGCTTTAGTGAGATGTGAGAACGGCTATGCTACAACAGTTATTCAAAACAGTACTGACCAAGAGTATAAGATCACAGTAAAACAACCTTTAAAAGTAATAAAATTTACTAGTGAGACGTGCCAACTATTTAACATCAATGACGTGGGAACGTGAAACCTAGAAGTAGACGACTAGTAGAAAAACTGAATTCAAAACTCAAGTTAAATCACATGAATGAAGAAAAACGAAAAGCCATCAATAACAAGTTATTGATGAGCATGGACATTTTTATTGTGAAAAAGTACCGCTATTTTTCACAAATAACGGAAAACATCATATCCGAACACGAAACGAAGACCCAATTTTTATCAGACCATACAGACAACCCGATGTTATAAATCAGGAAATAAATAGACAGGTAGAAAAAAATCTAAAAGACGACATTATCCAAGAATCGCATTCTCCTTGGAGTGCCCTATTTCACTGTATCCTCAAAAAACCAGACGCATCGAATATCGACAGGTTGTTGTTGGAAAGTTGACGACAAATATCCCTTGCCGAACATAACCGACCTTTTTGACAATTTGGGAAGAAGCTATTACTTTACCAGCCTTGATCTGGTAAGCGGGTATCACCAAGTAGAAGTAGCTAAAAAAACAACAGAAGACAGCCTTTACTACTCAGACAGGTTACTTCGAATTAAGACGCATGCCCTTCGGATTGAAGACGGCACCAGCTACATTTCTTTCTCTCTCTCTACAGCGTTCTCCGTTGAGAAGCCAACATCGTCTAAGTTGCGCTCCGTTAATTAAATAATAAATTACTTGCTATTTGGTAAAATTGTGGCTTTTAGTGTCTGCTTAGTGACTTGTATTTTGTCTCAGTGTTTAACTGTGTATTTCTGAGAGATTTGTGCATTTTAAATCCGTTGCTAAGTGATACGTGGTCATTGACATTGATCTGGGTCATTGACCGATCATACGGGTCATTTCCGCGTGATAACCCCTCCCGCGCCATCTCGTGAAGACTCGGTTGCTCTTCTTCGTCCCGTCATTAGCGGCTGGCTGTATTGATCTAGGCGACTCAAGACAGAACGATCAAAAAGTGTACTGACAAAATCGTCAGAGTGCGCTGTCTTCATAAAACTCAGTCGTCAATACGAATATCGCCATGCACTGCGCTGCTGGGTGTAAGAAGACTATTCTTCGTTCCGAGCTGCTGGTGTGCCATGTGTGCAAAGACACATATCATCATGCCTGCGTCAACATCACGACTGCACAATACCACGGTAACCTATCGGAATTTAAAACTTCGTGGCGCTGCCCAAGACCGGCTTGCACTGGAGTCACGCAAAGGAAGGATAACACCCCGGTGGGCAAACTCAAGCAACCGGTGGTGCCAGTAACGTTACCGCCAAAAGAGGTCGTCGAAAGTAAATCTGCGCCCGAAACATCCGAGTCCTCCCGTGGTGACAAACCGGCCGCTAAACTGGCGTCGAGCGACACAAATGAGATTCCCTTCAATAAGTTCGAGCAATAGTCAATAGTCAAAGTACTTTATTACTGTAGATATTTACATATACTTAGCAAACGTCATTTTTTGCCTCTTCTCTACATTGGACCACTGTGGGAGAAGAAGGGCGTAGAAACTCCCACAGATTGATTTTTAGATCTCTTTTAAAAATAGGTTGTGCTTAACTAATACAAATATGAAAAAATTAATTGTTATGATTAATAAGCAGGAATAAATAATTACAAAATTATTAACAGCAAGGTCTGTGTTGAGCCAGATTAACCCCATACAGTCCTGTCATTTAAGTAATCTTGAACATTGTAATATCCCTTTTTCGACAAAGTTGCTTTAACATGCTTTTTAAATTGCTCAAGTGGCAATTTCAAAATCTCCAGAGGTATCTTGTTGTAGTAGAGAATGCACTGACCCTTGAAAGAATTGCTAACCTTCGCGAGTCTAAAACGGGGAGCACATAGTCTGTGATTATTTCTTAGGTAAACATTACAGCTATCGCTAAGTTTGGAAAATGTTGTAAGGTTCTTGCGTACATACATTATATTTTCGAAAATAAATTGACTAGCTACTGTTAGTATGTCAATTTCTTTAAAAAGCTCTCTTAAGGAGTCTGTTCGTTTTAAATTATAAATTGCTCGAATAGCTCTTTTCTGTAAAATAAAAATAGTTTGAATATCCGCTGCTTTCCCCCACAACAAGATACCATAGGACATCACACTATGAAAGTAACTAAAATATACTAGCCTAGATGTAGCCACATCCGTGCTTTGTCTGATGTTCCTAACAGCGTAAGCCGCAGAACTTAATTTACCAGCCAATTTATCTATGTGGGGTCCCCACTGCAATTTGCTATCAATGGTTATTCCAAGAAACTTCGTATCATTTACTAATTCTAACGTGCTGTTGTCTAACACTAAACTGGTCTCAACTTGCCTGACATTTGGAAGTGAGAATTTGATACACTTGGTTTTACCAGCGTTTAACAATAAATTATTAACTGTGAACCAATTCAAGGTTAAAGACAATACACCATTAACATCATCAAATTCTCCTTTTTGTCTTTCAATTTTGAAGACCAGTGAAGTATCATCAGCAAACAACACTATGTCAGTTAATTTCTCCTGCTGCTTATCAACTCTAGGTTCGAAAAGTTTGGAGCCGAGATCACAGCTCAACTTGCATGTGAAATAGCTAAATCGACTGCCTCTCTGTATGCCGAAATAAAACAGCTGAATTCTGACGTGAACTCTGTGAAGGCCAGGTTAGAGGAAGTGGCATTAGAAAACTTCGAATTGAAGCGAAAACTCGAAGAGCTGAAAACCTAGAATAAATCGTCTTCCGGCGCCGAGTTACTGGAAACCGTCAAGGAGCTAAAAGAAGAGATTAGCAACCGCAATCGGGTGGCTCTGCTGAACGATGTTGAGGTGACCTGTGTACCTGAGTACGAGGGCGAGTCGGTCGGACACATTGTGACGACAGTGGCGCTCAAGCTGGGAGTCTCCCTCGACGAGCGCGACGTAGTGAGTGCCATGCGCGTCGGCCGCCGTACTACTGAGGACCGGGGCGCGGAGCCCGTTCACCGCGAGACGCCAGACCGGGCCCGGCCTATTGTTGTCTCGCTCGCTCGCCGCTCTGTCCGCGAGCAGCTGCTTAACGGTGCCCGGGTGCGGCGCGGAACTACTTCCGACGGACTTGGACTCCCAATTCACGCGCCACAAAAGATTTACATAAATGAACGCCTCACCAAGGAGAACCGCGTACTTCTTGCTAAGGCGCGTGCTGCTGGCAAAGACTGGCGTTACATCTGGACCAGAGATGGTCGTGTGCAGGCGAGGCGTGAAAAGGATGCCAAACGTTATTATATAAACTCTGAAGCGGATTTGAAGCATGTTTTGGCTCGTGTGTGCCCCCTGATAAAGTGTAGTAACTGTATTAAAATAACTATAATTCAATTACCCAAAATTTCCAAAATGATTTTCATCCGGCCTTCCATCTCACATGATAATATACACTCGCGAGCATTAAACTGGAATCACTTCATCGCGGGTTGCCCAAGACAATTTTTTCCCTTTTTTATGCAATATATTACAAATTATGGCATATCAATTGAAAGGTAATTTTATTAGCTTTCGACCTCTTTTAATGTTACAGAAAAATATTTTTTCCTTTATGTCATGGAACGTAAAAACAAAAAACAATTTTTTTTACAACAAAACACTGTTTTGTTTTGAAGTCCTGATATCCTATAAAAAGTGAGCATTCGTAAAAATTTGTCATCAGTCCAATATTCACGTCACTGGAGCACTGAATCTGAAAGAAAATGAAAACCACACCTGCAGAAGCCGCTCAAATCGACATCCTAATCCAGCAAGGGTTGTCTCAGCGTACCATCGCTCGACATCTTCATCTTAGTCAGTCTTGTGTCTCGAAGGTGTATAAAAGGTTCCGGGAGACTGGAAACTTTGTCCGGAGACCAGGATCTGGACGACAGCGTTGCACTTCGGTGAGAGATGACCGATTTATTGTCACCACATCTCTCCGAAATCGACACTTAACCGGCGTCAATGTTCAACGGCAGCTCAGAGATGTTCGAGAGAAGATTGTTAGCGAGTGGACGGTAAGGCGAAAACTCAAAGAAGCGAATTTGACCCCAAGAAGGCCAGCCACGGGGCCCAAATTGTCTCCAGCGCACCGACAAGCCCGGCTTCAATTTTCTCGCGATCACTTAGATTGGGATATAGAGCAATGGAACCGAGTCCTGTTCTCGGACGAAACAAGGATGTGCCTGCATGGTAGCGACCGTCGACAGAGAGTCTATAGGAGACGGGGGAGCGATTTTCACAATGCTGTTTTTCGGAAACAGTTGCATACGGGGGCGGGTCCTGTATGATATGGGCGGGGATTTCTATAGAAGCAAAAACGGAGCTGATATTCGTACCTGGAGGAGGTCGGGGAGGGGGTCTAACCGCGGAAAGATACATCAACGACATTCTACAAGACCATGTGCTCGCTTACTCCGGGTTTATTGATGAACATTTCCTGCTAATGCACGATAATGCCCGCTGCCACACCGCTGCAATGACTCGACAGTACCTGGAAGAAGTCAGGATTTCCACACTGGACTGGCCAGTCCTCAGTCCTAACTTGAAACCCATTGAACATATGTGGGACGAGCTGAAAAGACGGGTACGAGGAAGATATCCAGCTCCGACGACGTTAGAAGATTTAAAAATAACTTTAATCGAAGAGTGGCAGAAAATTCCTCAAGATTC
Organism: Argyresthia goedartella; assembly: GCA_949825045.1. Classification (NCBI taxonomy): domain Eukaryota; kingdom Metazoa; phylum Arthropoda; class Insecta; order Lepidoptera; family Argyresthiidae; genus Argyresthia; species Argyresthia goedartella. The sequence goes on from OX463810.1 coordinate 25,268,437, forward strand.
CGTCAGAAAACTCATTCGGTCAATGAGAAACCGTTTACAAGCAGTAATTAGGGCCAGGGGGGGTAATACAAAATATTGAGAGGGGATAAATTACACATTGAAAATAAAAAAAAAAAACAAATCTTATCCTCGTATTCATTTTGAAATCTACAATTTTAACCATTTGCAACAATTACCTTTGTTTAGGTAGGAAATTTCATCAATTAAAAATCTTTTTGATATCATTTGAAAGCTAATAAAATTACCATTTTACCCGTTAATTAAATAATAAATTACTTGCTATTTGGTAAAATTGTGGCTTTTAGTGTCTGCTTAGTGACTTGTATTTTGTCTCAGTGTTTAACTGTGTATTTCTGAGAGATTTGTGCATTTTAAATCCGTTGCTAAGTGATACGTGGTCATTGACATTGATCTGGGTCATTGACCGATCATACGGGTCATTTCCGCGTGATAACCCCTCCCGCGCCATCTCGTGAAGACTCGGTTGCTCTTCTTCGTCCCGTCATTAGCGGCTGGCTGTATTGATCTAGGCGACTCAAGACAGAACGATCAAAAAGTGTACTGACAAAATCGTCAGAGTGCGCTGTCTTCATAAAACTCAGTCGTCAATACGAATATCGCCATGCACTGCGCTGCTGGGTGTAAGAAGACTATTCTTCGTTCCGAGCTGCTGGTGTGCCATGTGTGCAAAGACACATATCATCATGCCTGCGTCAACATCACGACTGCACAATACCACGGTAACCTATCGGAATTTAAAACTTCGTGGCGCTGCCCAAGACCGGCTTGCACTGGAGTCACGCAAAGGAAGGATAACACCCCGGTGGGCAAACTCAAGCAACCGGTGGTGCCAGTAACGTTACCGCCAAAAGAGGTCGTCGAAAGTAAATCTGCGCCCGAAACATCCGAGTCCTCCCGTGGTGACAAACCGGCCGCTAAACTGGCGTCGAGCGACACAAATGAGATTCCCTTCAATAAGTTCGAGCAATAGTCAATAGTCAAAGTACTTTATTACTGTAGATATTTACATATACTTAGCAAACGTCATTTTTTGCCTCTTCTCTACATTGGACCACTGTGGGAGAAGAAGGGCGTAGAAACTCCCACAGATTGATTTTTAGATCTCTTTTAAAAATAGGTTGTGCTTAACTAATACAAATATGAAAAAATTAATTGTTATGATTAATAAGCAGGAATAAATAATTACAAAATTATTAACAGCAAGGTCTGTGTTGAGCCAGATTAACCCCATACAGTCCTGTCATTTAAGTAATCTTGAACATTGTAATATCCCTTTTTCGACAAAGTTGCTTTAACATGCTTTTTAAATTGCTCAAGTGGCAATTTCAAAATCTCCAGAGGTATCTTGTTGTAGTAGAGAATGCACTGACCCTTGAAAGAATTGCTAACCTTCGCGAGTCTAAAACGGGGAGCACATAGTCTGTGATTATTTCTTAGGTAAACATTACAGCTATCGCTAAGTTTGGAAAATGTTGTAAGGTTCTTGCGTACATACATTATATTTTCGAAAATAAATTGACTAGCTACTGTTAGTATGTCAATTTCTTTAAAAAGCTCTCTTAAGGAGTCTGTTCGTTTTAAATTATAAATTGCTCGAATAGCTCTTTTCTGTAAAATAAAAATAGTTTGAATATCCGCTGCTTTCCCCCACAACAAGATACCATAGGACATCACACTATGAAAGTAACTAAAATATACTAGCCTAGATGTAGCCACATCCGTGCTTTGTCTGATGTTCCTAACAGCGTAAGCCGCAGAACTTAATTTACCAGCCAATTTATCTATGTGGGGTCCCCACTGCAATTTGCTATCAATGGTTATTCCAAGAAACTTCGTATCATTTACTAATTCTAACGTGCTGTTGTCTAACACTAAACTGGTCTCAACTTGCCTGACATTTGGAAGTGAGAATTTGATACACTTGGTTTTACCAGCGTTTAACAATAAATTATTAACTGTGAACCAATTCAAGGTTAAAGACAATACACCATTAACATCATCAAATTCTCCTTTTTGTCTTTCAATTTTGAAGACCAGTGAAGTATCATCAGCAAACAACACTATGTCAGTTAATTTCTCCTGCTGCTTATCAACTCTAGGTTCGAAAAGTTTGGAGCCGAGATCACAGCTCAACTTGCATGTGAAATAGCTAAATCGACTGCCTCTCTGTATGCCGAAATAAAACAGCTGAATTCTGACGTGAACTCTGTGAAGGCCAGGTTAGAGGAAGTGGCATTAGAAAACTTCGAATTGAAGCGAAAACTCGAAGAGCTGAAAACCTAGAATAAATCGTCTTCCGGCGCCGAGTTACTGGAAACCGTCAAGGAGCTAAAAGAAGAGATTAGCAACCGCAATCGGGTGGCTCTGCTGAACGATGTTGAGGTGACCTGTGTACCTGAGTACGAGGGCGAGTCGGTCGGACACATTGTGACGACAGTGGCGCTCAAGCTGGGAGTCTCCCTCGACGAGCGCGACGTAGTGAGTGCCATGCGCGTCGGCCGCCGTACTACTGAGGACCGGGGCGCGGAGCCCGTTCACCGCGAGACGCCAGACCGGGCCCGGCCTATTGTTGTCTCGCTCGCTCGCCGCTCTGTCCGCGAGCAGCTGCTTAACGGTGCCCGGGTGCGGCGCGGAACTACTTCCGACGGACTTGGACTCCCAATTCACGCGCCACAAAAGATTTACATAAATGAACGCCTCACCAAGGAGAACCGCGTACTTCTTGCTAAGGCGCGTGCTGCTGGCAAAGACTGGCGTTACATCTGGACCAGAGATGGTCGTGTGCAGGCGAGGCGTGAAAAGGATGCCAAACGTTATTATATAAACTCTGAAGCGGATTTGAAGCATGTTTTGGCTCGTGTGTGCCCCCTGATAAAGTGTAGTAACTGTATTAAAATAACTATAATTCAATTACCCAAAATTTCCAAAATGATTTTCATCCGGCCTTCCATCTCACATGATAATATACACTCGCGAGCATTAAACTGGAATCACTTCATCGCGGGTTGCCCAAGACAATTTTTTCCCTTTTTTATGCAATATATTACAAATTATGGCATATCAATTGAAAGGTAATTTTATTAGCTTTCGACCTCTTTTAATGTTACAGAAAAATATTTTTTCCTTTATGTCATGGAACGTAAAAACAAAAAACAATTTTTTTTACAACAAAACACTGTTTTGTTTTGAAGTCCTGATATCCTATAAAAAGTGAGCATTCGTAAAAATTTGTCATCAGTCCAATATTCACGTCACTGGAGCACTGAATCTGAAAGAAAATGAAAACCACACCTGCAGAAGCCGCTCAAATCGACATCCTAATCCAGCAAGGGTTGTCTCAGCGTACCATCGCTCGACATCTTCATCTTAGTCAGTCTTGTGTCTCGAAGGTGTATAAAAGGTTCCGGGAGACTGGAAACTTTGTCCGGAGACCAGGATCTGGACGACAGCGTTGCACTTCGGTGAGAGATGACCGATTTATTGTCACCACATCTCTCCGAAATCGACACTTAACCGGCGTCAATGTTCAACGGCAGCTCAGAGATGTTCGAGAGAAGATTGTTAGCGAGTGGACGGTAAGGCGAAAACTCAAAGAAGCGAATTTGACCCCAAGAAGGCCAGCCACGGGGCCCAAATTGTCTCCAGCGCACCGACAAGCCCGGCTTCAATTTTCTCGCGATCACTTAGATTGGGATATAGAGCAATGGAACCGAGTCCTGTTCTCGGACGAAACAAGGATGTGCCTGCATGGTAGCGACCGTCGACAGAGAGTCTATAGGAGACGGGGGAGCGATTTTCACAATGCTGTTTTTCGGAAACAGTTGCATACGGGGGCGGGTCCTGTATGATATGGGCGGGGATTTCTATAGAAGCAAAAACGGAGCTGATATTCGTACCTGGAGGAGGTCGGGGAGGGGGTCTAACCGCGGAAAGATACATCAACGACATTCTACAAGACCATGTGCTCGCTTACTCCGGGTTTATTGATGAACATTTCCTGCTAATGCACGATAATGCCCGCTGCCACACCGCTGCAATGACTCGGCAGTACCTGGAAGAAGTCAGGATTTCCACACTGGACTGGCCAGTCCTCAGTCCTAACTTGAAACCCATTGAACATATGTGGGACGAGCTGAAAAGACGGGTACGAGGAAGATATCCAGCTCCGACGACGTTAGAAGATTTAAAAATAACTTTAATCGAAGAGTGGCAGAAAATTCCTCAAGATTCCGTCAGAAAACTCATTCGGTCAATGAGAAACCGTTTACAAGCAGTAATTAGGGCCAGGGGGGGTAATACAAAATATTGAGAGGGGATAAATTACACATTGAAAATAAAAAAAAAAAACAAATCTTATCCTCGTATTCATTTTGAAATCTACAATTTTAACCATTTGCAACAATTACCTTTGTTTAGGTAGGAAATTTCATCAATTAAAAATCTTTTTGATATCATTTGAAAGCTAATAAAATTACCTTTCAATTGATATGCCATAATTTGTAATACATTGCATATAAAAGGCAAAAACTTGTCATGAGCAACCCGCGATGAAGTGATTCCAGTTTAATGCTCGCGAGTGTATTACAATTACATCTTTATCTACCGACATGTAACACTTGCTATTCTATCCTTAGTAATCAATCACTCCCTACAATCCGTCTTCACAAACCTATCTATATCGCCATATTTCTATATTTCCTTGTGCCTCAAAATCCTTTTATTAATTTTATACTACTAAATTCGCTGTAACAAATAAAAATATTAAAGTTTCACTGTTCAATGCGGGATCTCTGGGAACGAAACATGATGAAATAATTGTTGCCATATTACGCGTGTCACCTGATATCATTGCTATAAATGAGACCTGGCTCAGAGCGGGGGGGTAAGGCATTGTGCCCAAGGTACCTGGATACCGCTTACGTCACTTGCCACGACCTCCTGGGAGATTTAAGAAGGGAGGAGGTGTGGGTTTTTATGTGCGACGGGGTGTCGTAGCCCGAACCACCCCCCCCCCCCTCCCCCCTTGGAGAAGATGTCACTGAACAGATGTGGCTATCTCTCCGTGTCAAATCCTTCCGTATTATCATAGGTACAGCTTATAGACCCCAGTGGTTCAAGGTGGATTCGTTTTTTGACTCGCTGACTGAAAATATAGCTTCTTTCTCGCATTATGACAGAATCATCTTGTTGGGAGATTTTAATATTAACGTGCTTGAACCTAATGATAGTAAATCAAAACGATTAAACCAATTTCTATTATATTTTAATTTAAAAAACTGCGTCACAATGCCAATCCACTTTACGGATGTAAGCGAAACTCTCATTGATTTAGTCTGCACTGACGCAACAGTCAAACATGTTGAGAACTATCACTCGCGTGAACTCGGAGGACACGCTCTTGTGACATCTGAACTTAAAATAAAAAAGAACGCATTCCCCCTAACAACATTTCAATCAGAGCACTCAAAGACATAAATATGGACGACTTTAATCATGATTTGTATTTACTTGAGTGGAATACATTTGGTAAGCTCGGTAGCGTAGACGAAATGACTGATAACTTTAACATTTACTTACTAAGTCTTTTAAATAAGCACGCACCTGAGAAGACCATTGTATTACGCGACAAGCCTCAACCTTGGCTACCAGTACTATACGTCACATGATGCGGCTCCGTGATGAGTCGCAGAACGCATACAGGAAATCCAAGTCAGATCAGCACAAAAAGGAATACAAAGATCTTAAGCATCTTATTAATGTTGCGATGTTTTATGAAAAGAAAGCCTTTTTTTATCATCAAATTAATAATGAGAGTCACAACCCAAAGCTTTTGTGGCAACTTTTTAAGAAAAGTATCTTGCCTGATTTTAAAAATAAAGAAGCTTTACCTGATTGTTTTGATAACCCAGATGAGATATGCGAACACTTTAATAACGTCCCAGGTGATAATCGGGTGCAACTGTCCCTTCTTACATACTATGAATTTCACTCACACAAGGCTGGTAGTTCATTCAAACTTGAGCCTGTCACTGAAAATGTGGTAGCTAAAATAATATTATCAATGGGCTCAAATGCTAGAGGTCTGGATGAACTCTCCAGAGATATGATTCTACTGACCCTTCCGCATACGCTTGGCGTTATCACAACAATGGTAAACAAGTCAATAACCACCTTCACATTTCCTAATCTTTGGAAAACTGCTATTATTAAACCTATACCTAAGAATAACGACCCGGCACGTATAAGTGAGCTAAGGCCAATTAGCATACTGCCATACCTATCGAAAATTCTGGAGAAAGTTGTTTATGATCAGGTCGCAAAATATGTCGAGGAGCAAAAGATTCTTCCTCGCTACCAATCTGGTTTTAGAAAAGAACGCAGCACAAACACCGCATTGCTCGACGTAGTCGATAACATTCTTCATTCTCAGGAAGCAGGAGAAGGCACTATCCTTACCCTTTTGGATTTTTCCCGTGCGTTTGACTCTATCAATACCTCTCTTATGTTGTCCAAACTCTCTTACTATGGCTTCGACATTGACACAGTTAGATGGTTTGACAGCTACCTCACGTTGCGTCATCAGAGAGTCGAATTACGCAAACTGGATGGATCTCGCCTGTCGTCCAGATTAAGCCCAGTAGACAGAGGTGTACCACAAGGATCTATTTTAGGCCCTCTTCTTTTCATTATATACAGCGCCGACATTATCCATGGGCTGACTCACTGCAAATATCATTTATATGCTGACGACCTACAACTCTATATATCAGCAAAAAATGATAGCGTAGAGGTAGCTGTAAACAAAATGAACGAGGATTTAGATGCAGTATCGTCATGGGCTACCAATAACTCACTTGTTCTAAATCCCTCCAAGTCTAAATTCATGGTCCTCGGATCTAATAATTAGGTACATCATATATCGAATGCTAATTCCCAAATTGCCATCATGGGCGTCCCTATTGAAAGGGTTGAACAAGCTCGAAATCTGGGTGTACTAATGGATAGTGGGCTCACTTTTGAGGGTCATGTGCTCGAGTTAGCACGGAATTGCTTTTATAGGTTAAAAGTCTTATATAGTATCAGAGACTTTCTAAGCACTGACATGCGGATAAAACTATGTGAAGCTCTGGTGCTGTCTAAACGCAATTACTGCATCTCAGTTTACGGACCGTGTCTACTCCAACGATCACAACGTCTGATCCAACGTGTACAGAATGCTTGTGCTCGCTACTGCTTTCGTATACCCCCCCGTTCTCCCATCACACCCTATTTAAATGAGGCCAATATGCTTAAAATGGAGCAACGGCAAAGCCTTTATCTTGCTAACCTTTTATTTGGCATCATTAAATTTAAGACCCCTGACTACCTGTTCGAAAAGCTAACGTGGTGCGGGACACGCCACCAGCACTTCACTCGAGCCGCACTATATCGTCTCTCTGTCCCGCGTCATAAAACTGCTACCTTCCGGGGAAGTTTTCGATACCTGTCTTCAAAATGTTGGAATAACTTGCCGCCACCTCTTCGACAAATAGGTTCAATAGGACAAATATTATGACAGCATTTTTCTTCAACATTTTTCTTCAACATTTTTCTTTAACATTAATAAGTTTCATATTTCATCCTAATACAATCCAAAATAATAATTATATGAATACCTACATATATATATACTTTATCAATTACTTACCTATTTAATTCCCGAATGAACAATTATGGCACCTACCCTAATTTAACTCGACCTTTCGGCGACCTAACTTCTCACTTACTTGGTTTATTTTATTTTATTTTATTTTATCCTAATTAACCCACCACCACCACCACCACCCACCCACTTAGCAAGTGATATCAATGTGATGGCAATTTCAATTCAATTCATTTCAATTCATTTAGATCCTTTCTTCTTCTTTCTTTGTAGCAAATTTATTTTATGCATAATAAGTTCTTCTCCTTCTTGTAAAATTAATTAATTTAGATAATTTTAATCATTTACTTATTTTAAGTTTGTATTCTAAGTAAATTGTATCAAGGTTCTGGCAGAATATCAGCGTTGCAGATCTTCTGCAACACTTTGCTGAGTCAGAGGCTTTTCTCTATTTGCAATGCATGTTTGAGTTTTTGTCTACCTATGTACTACTGCTTATTTTAATTGTTTTTCTGTCAAATGTGTATTGCAGAAAGTGAATAAAGATTTTATCTATCTATCTATCTATCATTTAACCGTGCTTTTGACAACGTACTGCATGAACTACATGGCATCCATTGTCTTGTACATTTAGACGATATAATCATCTATTCGTCAAGCTTACATGAACACCTACATGAGCTACATCTAGTCTTTGACAGACTACGCAAAACTAACCTCAAGGTACAGTTAAATAAATCACACCACATCACACACCATCATTAGCGAGGGGTTAAAACCCAACAACGACAACCGAGATAAAGAGTTTCCTCGGACTTATTGGCTATTATAGACGTTTTATCAAAGATTTAGCCAAAATAACACAGCCCATGACAGAAAACGCGCTATACCCATCAGCGATGAAAAATACATTGAATCTTTTCAGAAATGCAATTAGCTATTGTTTAATGCACCTATACTGCAATATCCGGGCCCCAATAAACTATTCATCTTGACCACAGATTCCTCTGACTTTGCAGACGTTGCAATATTAAGCCAGGGACCAGTTGGATCAGATCTTCCAGTAGCCTATTCGAGCAAACCCTAAATGACGCTGAAACTCGGTACAGCATTACTGAAAAATAATTATATATCCGGTATTATATAATAATACCGGAAAATCCCATAACAATTTACGATATGACGATAGATTCAGATACAGATAGGACACTTTCCAAAATCCCCATATTCCATACCAAGCCCATCCAGTGGTACTATCACAGCATCTGAGAAACCCTCAGAAACGGAAACCGCTCACTCTGCCGAGGATATGGAATTGGTAGGAATCCCTATCCTGCAAGAAGCTGTCGACACCAAGCCCAATCAAATATTAGTATTCAAATGGTTGATAGATAAACTCTCAGTAAAAGACATATCCAGAAAGAAACAGAGAATCTTAGAAGTACACCTGCCAACAAACCGACGTGACTTAGTTAAACAGTTTCGAGTACATTAAAAACAGTGTCAAATATTTCATCTATTTTGAAAGCGACGAACATCGCAAACATTTTATAGAAGCCGTAATCTTCCTTTTCAAACAGGACCTTGTACAATTGTGGAATGCACCAAACGCGTAGTTTATGTTGATGATGAAAACGAACAATTGGATATAGTAAAAAAATACCATCATGGAAATACATGTACCGTGGTATCAGAGAATCCTTAGCCCACATTAAACGCGCCAACTTTTGGCGTAACATAGATCAAATAATAGCAAGCGTGATAATTTAATGTGAAATCAGTCGTAAGATGAAGTACGACAGAAAAACCATGAAACCTCAACTTCAGCTAATCCAAACGCAGACCATACCTCTAGAAGAGATATTTATCGATCTGTTTCTATAGAAGGTCGCTATTACCTAATTATAATAGAAGCCTTCAGCAAAATAGTACAAGCCTTTGAAATCGCCAACCGCTCTACCCCCGAAGTGGTAAGAGCTCTAATAAAATACCTTTCCTTCTATGGCATACCTCTTAAAATCAGCTCAGATCCTGGATCTGAATTCAACAACACATAACTAAAAGAACTCCTCTCACTGTACAAAGTCGATCTACACATAGGCCCCCCGAATAATCCCAACTATAAGGGTCTTATCACATCTATATGTATCATCTTACCACAGGTTTAACCCCATTCGAAGACCTGTTAGGATACTCCGATTCAAGACACGCTTTTGACGCTTATTTCGAAAAACAATATATACCCAGCAATTATTTAAAGATCACGCTAAACGCACAAAATACCTTTTTAACCAACTAGCAGAACAGACCGCCAAGAAAAAGGAAAAAATCGTTAGGCAAAGAAGAGCTGAAACAGAATTTCCAATAGAACCCGGTGATAGAATTTACGCAAAAGGTACAAACAACCGCTCAAGTAAGGACAAACCCCGGTACTCACAAGCTTCACAAGGAGAAACTGATAGAAATATAGTCCCTATTCGAGTTGGTAACCGCAATACAAAAGTTCCAGTTAAGAATATAAAACGTCCATGGCAGGCACCTGCTCATCCTGGTAGTGTCCATGGTGGTACGTCTCCACGCGCATCAACTCCAGGCATTAAATAATAACCCAGGCGTCCTGCCCGTCAATTACGGTGTAGCTGTACTTAGCAAAGACAAATAGATAATATCAAAAACTCTCGACTTTCAATCAATCAGTCGCAGACGATTTGCAGACAAATGTGGCGAGGACATCGCAACTCAATAGGTTAATCAGCTATTTAGATAAGAACTTTACTTGTAATTTCATAGATTGAACAATACAAATAGATTTTATAAAAATTGGTTCACTTATAAAAATTACAACCGGAAACCTTGACAATGACGACGCTATTCTTTACGATCAAATTCTAAGCGAAGTAAAGATCAATCAAAATAAGAGTAACCGAAAACTGACATTGATCATTGAAATGGTGCAAACTTTGGCAAATACCACATATAAACTAAATGACGACCTCAATCAGATTAATACAGCAATCCAAAGGTGAAGTGAGCGAAACCAAATCATTAACACGTACAACTTGTTGATTCATAATTTTCAGTCTCATCATATTAGACTGAACGAACTAGAAACTAGTTTGGCTTTAGCTTTAAAAGAGTAAAAATGACATTTTATACCAATCTGTCATACTTATAGTCGAGTAAGCTGCTGCTTATTTTAGTTTTTTTTTTTTACATAGCCTATATTGTGTCCCACTGCTGGGCAAAGGCGTCCCCATTTCGAGCCCACACTCTCTAGTCAGAGCTAGATTGACCCACTCTGGTTCGAACGTGTCGTCCCGCCATCTCCTTCTGGGCCTTCCTCTGCGCCGGTGTCCGTCTATAGGCACCCATTCAGTGGCTATCCTCGCCCACCTGTCTGGGTGCATTCGACACACATGGCCTGCCCAGCTCCACTTCAGTTTGGTGGTCTGCACACCCAAATCTGCAATGCCAGTTATGGAGCGCAGTACGGTGTTCTTAACGCAGTCTATTCGTTTTACACCTAAAATACTGCGCTCCATCGCTTGCTGGCAAACCTTGAGTTTGGACTTCTGTTGCTCGGTCAACGACCAAGTTTGTGCGCCGTAGGTTAGGATGGGCAGGATGCATATGTCGACGAGTTTACGCTTCAGGGACAGAGGAAGGCTGCCCTTCATTAGCTCTTCATGGACCAGAAGCTCTTCCAGGCATTCGAAGTACGTCTTTCGATTTCCTTGTCCTGCCTGTTTTCGAAGGATACTTTCTGGCCCAAGTAGATGGACTCGTCGACATAGTGAATCTCCCGCCCATCAATACCTTACGCTTTGCGCCGTTGGTCATCAGTTGAGTTTTTGACCGATTCTTCATTAGTCCAACCTCAAGGCTTGCCGTGCTCAGTTCCTGTAGCAAAGTCTCCAGTTCCGCAGCCAATGAAGCAAACAGGACAATATCGTCGGCGAAGGTTGTGTAGCCTTCTCTCGCCGACGACAATCCCCTTATTTTGCCATGATGCTGCCAAGGTTTTGAAGACCTCTTCAAGTATGCTAGTGAACAGTTTTGGGGATGTAGAACCTGTTAATCATACTTCGCATGCAACATTCGCATGGAATCTATTCCAAGTAATTTAAATTAGTTCCTAAAACAATAGAGGAAAACTCTAGCATACAAGAGCCACTAAATATGTCAAGGTGTAAGCCCCACTGAAATATTATCCATCAATACATCCAGGGGCTGCCTGGCAAAGAACTTGTATTAGAATTAATTCTAAAAAATTCTGACATCGATGTTATTTGTGTTACAGAACACTGGTTAAACAAAAATATGATGTCTTTTAACATAAATAATTACAAAATTGTCAGTTGTTACAATAGAAAGTCTGCTGATAGAAGTAATCTTAGTGAAAAATAATATTAAGGTTAAACAACGGAAAGATATTCTTGCACTAACTGTTGAAATACAAATAGAGCTATCCTGGTTGAGTTAGATAGCCATATTATTTTTGTGTCTACAGGACAGCGAGGGATGAAAAAGGCCATGGCAATTTCGAAATATTTGAGAAAACTGTGGAGGAAGCCCTTACTAAACTATGTAATAATAGAAAAAAGTTAATTATTTGTGGCGATCTTAATGTAGATTTGCTTGTAGGAACAACAATGAAACAACGATTAATGACTTTATTCAAATCGTTTCATTTATGTCATGTATTTCTAGAGCCGACTATATTTATACTTACCAGCCAAACTTGCTTAGATAACGTTATTTGGGACTGTGAATTCGCAAGTAAAGGTGTAATTAACTGCTTACCTTCCGATCACAGTGGTCAAACAGTTTCATTCCCAATTGCTAGTAAGGATAAAACTGGTCCATCATTTTATAGGCCTATTACAACCCATAGACTAGAGAAATATACGAAAAACTTAGAAATAAATTTGCCAGTACCGGATTTTAATGAACAAATAAATAAATTAATAAAAAAATCTGAAGACTTGTAGGGTATATCAGTCAAAGTCATTGGTTCAGCAATTCTAGTTATAGCCCCACACTTAGCTTATATATTCAATAGATGTGTTGACGATGGAGCTTTCCCAGACCTCATGGAATACAGTAAACTGATACTTCTGTTCAAGTCGGGAGATAAGGGTGAAACCTCAAATTTCAGACGAATATCTGTTTCGTCTGAAATTTGATTATACTCAATCAAATCCTCTCACACTTCAACCGCACAAAACAACTCCACGCTAAATAATACGGTTTCACTAGGGGTAAATCGACTACGGATGCAGGTATCACCCTTATATCTCATATTTCTTCTGCATGGAAGGCTGCACAGGTGATGGATCGGGTGTAAAAAATTGGCGTTCCACAAGGTTCCATATTAGGCTCTTTCTTATTCCTGCAGCCGTAGCATGCCGCAGGCGACTCACAATTTTCTCGCAAATTTTGACGTTTAGAATGTCAAAATTTGCCACATAATTACGCTTCTCGCAGTGACTCACCATGTGCGAGCATGCAAGCCCACACCGCGCCCCGCGCCACAAGTATCTCGAGATGCGAGCATGCCGTCAAGTTTGTGCGGGTTCTTATCGCGAATTATGACGTTTCGCGCCATTGGTTTATCAACATCTCCGGAGGGTGCGAGATGAGCACGAGTCGTTTGTGTTGACAATTGGAGCGACGGTCGGTTTTCTTTTCAATCAAACAAACAAACAAAATCAACCAAAAAAATACAATTGCAAGGGGGTGGATACGCAATAGTCTTCTCTTTTAGGATGAAAAATAAATGAGGAAAATACAGAGGGGTGATATACGCCACAATGCTGACGTCTTTGCTTTGCCCAAAAACGAATTTTTAGAGAATTATAAAGTGAGCAAGGATATGGTCCGATACCTAAAATATTCGCTTTAACCGCTCCGGTGAACATATCCACGAAATTGGCTCATTCTTCAAATGCTCGATGTAACGAAGCCATATTCGTGGACCAAATTCATAGTTTCGTAGGTTGGCTATTGTTGGCATTTTTACTATAGCAGCTGTCAATTCTACGTACACTGTTGGAAAGGTAATGAAAGAAAGCGTTGGATAAAGGATACATTCGATGTTTTTGGCATTCTAACTTGACTATGCTATTAGTAGAAAAAGTGTGTGAAGGTGTACTCGGGCGCCCGATACTAAATAATAAGTAAGTAGGTTTTTTTGTGGCTTTGTGTGATAATATTTAGCTTACTTTATGCTGCAAAGTATGCTTCATTGATATGTAGCAGTTTCTTTGAATTAGAGGAGTGATTCATGAAATAAATTGGATTAATTCAAACGCCTATACAAAATTTTTGTTCAGTTTTATTGTTATATCTTACAGAAACAGATTTAATTAATATCTGTTTAAATAATACTATTAATTGAGTATTTACAAAGAGTTTAATACCAATTTTGTTATGTTTACTACTTATTTCTCATAGTAGTTACTCCCCGATAGATTATTGATGGCAAATCTATATTCCTCGATTGCGCGAGGTCACGAAAGTGGCCCGAAATAAGGCTATGAGCAAACACGATTTTCTCGACCTTTATTTTTCTTTACTGTGATAATAAATTTGGTAGATCTATGTGTTGGAGTGTAGGAAATGGTATACAAAGTGAGTGGGGCTTAAAAAATAATCGGAAAAATCGGGTCGTCCAATTACTTACATATATTTATTTCTATTTTTTTAGTGAAGATGAAGATGTCGAACGGACTTTCCCTCCACAACCAATTGACATCACGTACGTCTATACAATTCCACAAGGATCTTTAGATGGTATAGGGATGACATTGAAATGAGGGCGCCACTTTTAGCTAGCATCACCTCTCTTCCTCTCTCTAACACGATTTATAAGATGGCGGAGCTAGTTCTGTTTGCGGCCGCGTACCATAAGATCCTTGTGGCACTGTACATATTTTATTATTGAGCCTCTGAAAAGAACTAAATATTAAAGCTGTTTTAATGCATTTTAGAGTTCGAACGAGACCCTGTCACTGAGCCTCCACTAGTCCGTCCGTCTGTCCGTCAGCGGACTGTGTCCCACGAACTGTTATAGATAGAGAGTTGAAATATTTACAGTATGTGTATGTCTGCAGCCGCTACAGCCACAAATAATAAACTGATTTTTATAGCTTACAGAGAAAACAGGTCAAGGTCAACATGGCCTTGACGCGGAAACGCGTCAAAGCTCTGCCTGCAAACGTGCAGGCCGAGTACAAGAAGCGCAAAGCTCATAAAGAGTTGCAAATGCTAACGTTGCCTGGGGTCTCGGCAGACAGTGGCCGCAAAAGGCCAGCCAGTGCCAGGTACAAAGATTTTATTCCATTTCAGTATAATACTACTGTGTCCCTTTTAGCAGTTTTATGTTTTTCCCACTTTTTATACTTTGTAATTTTTATGTCCCTTTTAGCGAGTTCATGGTTTATTCTAAATTATTTCTAGTATAAAAATAGGAACACAATTGTAAAATGCCTACGCTAAGCTTCAGGTGATGGTTGTTTTTATCATTTTAGCTTCCTGCCGCTAGATACAGTGAAGAAATTGCCTTTGTCTGAGGGTACTCCTGCTGTATTGCCGGCAGACTCACCCCAGTCGTGGAAAAAGAGGAGGCTAGTTAAAATTTTGGCACTAAAATTATAATCCAGTTTTCGATGACCTACTCAATTATTGTGTAATGTACCAACTGACTGACGTTTGACTTAATAAGCAGGCATATATTTTTTGGTTGTTTTGGTAACACATTCATTTATTTTATTATTTTGCCTTACTTCTGTACGTCTCCTGTAAAGTTTCATATATATTCTTTTATTTTCAGTCATAGTTGTAGCTATAATGAGTTGTTTAAAATTATGTCTATTTTTTAGAGTGACCATCTGTAAGTCCTTGGAGGATGAGTCTGAGAGACGTCTTTTTAAGACTCCAACAACTTCTCAAGCGATGGCGCATGATGTACCAAGTCCAGGTAACTCTAGTTCAGTAAAGTATTTGAAAAGTTAAATTGTCTATTTCCGTAAAGAAATTATAAATAATGGGTTGTGTTGTTTCAGGTTACTTCATGGAAATATCACCTGGGCCAAGCCCGGCACCGTCATCGCCAGATAACTTAACATGCTAAAAGCTTTGTCAATCTTATCTCAACTCGTTTGGTTTTAGAAGTTCTCATATTCAAATTGTTTCAGCGAGTATCATCGGACATTCATCTGTGCTAAGCCTGGTACCACCAATGTCAAGTAGGTATTTAATATGTTAAAAGTATTGTCAATATTAACAAAACTCGTTTGTAAAAATAATGACAAAAACTATTATTGTTTTAGTGGTTCAAACAGTCACCGCTGAAGAGGATATAGAGATAGAGGGGGAGGAGGATATAATAGGAATGGATCCCGGGAGTGACGTCGACGAAAATATTATAAACAAAGACTCGGAACATTTGGACGGCAGGATAGCCACAGACAGTCCAGCCGTGCTGCCAACTATTGTAGAACCCCGCCTAATCGCTGCCCTTAACCGATTAGACGAAGAAAACGACAGAGTTATGAGGTCTACTTTGCCCGAAGATTGTCTGACGTTCAATTGGCTAAGCGACGTTAGCGAATTCCACGGTGAAAGAGAAAAATTTACAGGGACCCCAGGGCCAACATTTCCGATAAATGAATTGACATGCCCTGTAGATGCTTTCCTCAAATATTGGGATGCAGAGTTCATGGAGACAATTGCACGTGAAACAAATGCTTATGCCGCGGAGTATCTAAACAGATCCGATATTCCCAGTCTCTCTCGAGTAAAGCGATGGCACCCTACTGATGTAAACGAGTTGTACGTGTTTTTCGCAGTCTGTATGCATCAATCGCTCACGCCTTTGACCGTCGAAAAGGATTATTATTATCCTGCCTCTGAATACACCGCCATGCCCAATTTCAAAAATATGATGTCGTTTTCCCGGTTGGCACTTCTCAAAAAGTTTCTTCATTTCAGTAACAACAACGACATTCCATCGGTTATGACGTTGGAAGAAAAAAGACTGCGAAAAATTCAGCCCGTACTTGATCATCTTGATCAGAAGTTCCAGGCTTTATTTCTGCCTGGCCGTGATATAGCTATAGATGAATCGTTGCTCAAGTGGGACGGCCACTTAAGCTTCATTCAGAAGATAGCAACGAAAGCGGCCCAGGCAGGCATAAAGTCATACGAATTATGTGATTCGAAGACAGGATATTTGTGGCGTTTTAAAATCTATGCCGGTAAGGGTGCCTCAGAACCAGTTTGCCAGCCAGATGAGACTGACAGACCTGAATACGCAGAGGACGACGCCATTAACCCTCCTGAAGCAACTACTTCCGGAGCATCAATGGCAGATGCTGAGTCAGCGGCAGAGCTCGCTGGGACAGAAGCAGTAGGGGCGACAGCAAAAATCGTGTACGACCTGGCCAGTGGATTGTTTTTTAAAGGATACACACTTATTATGGATAATTTCTATAATAGTCCGACCCTGGCCAGGTCACTTAAGCTACGACAAACTGATTGCTATGGCACACTCAGGCTTAGTCGTGAACATATACCGGAGAGTCTTAAGGCCGTCAACAAGTCACATATGATAACTGGAGAGTTTCTAGTATCCACTTCAGGTGACTTAAATGTCATGGTCTGGAAAGACATAAACCTCGTCAGCATGATCTCGACTTATCACACGCATGAGGCTGGGGCTGTACAAAAACACGGCCACTGGAAACATAAGCCAGAAATAATATTGGACTATAATCAGAGCATGGGAGGCGTTGATAAAAAAGATCAGCTTTTAGCCAATTATCCACTGGAGCGCAAGAGAAACTTGATCTGGTACAAAAAAGTGTTCAGAAGGTTGATGAATGTTTCGATTCTAAATGCTTTCATACTGTATCAGTACAAAAATAAAAGCATTTCGCATCGAGCATTCAGAGTCGAAGTGGCTGAAGGTCTACTGAAGACTTTTTTAGTCCACCCCCCTCGTCAAGTCATTAATTCATACGCGAGCTACATGCTGCCAAGCACCCAGAGAAGGCAACCCAGACCGGTACTGTTGAATAACCACTACTCGGTAAAAATCACCAAGGAACCGTACCTGAGGCGATGCGTATGGTGCACCATGCAGAAAAAAAGGAAGAGGACAAACCGATGGTGTGATAAGTGTGAGGTAGCATTGTGTGTCGACTACTGCATGATATTTTACCATTCAAATGCACAGCCATAGAAGGGGTCATTCATCAGGAAGGGTCCAAGTTTTGCTATATAGTTATCAAGGACATGTTAAAATATTGTTTCGTTACGTTATTGTAAATTTTTGGAAAATAACGCAAATGAATAATTTCAAAATTTATTTATTACGTTTTTTTTTTTAATAACAATTATTTTACTGTCGTTTTGTGAGTTATAGATGTTTTTTATTGGATAAGTACGATTTCAACCCAATATGGTATCCCTATTGATGGGCGGTTGCCAGCAATATTGTCCTTTGTCCGGAATTTAATGTAGGCAGCAATATTCCCCCTTACATAAAATAGCAATATTGCCGCACAAATGGCAATATTGCCGGCAACGGCACATCTATAGATATCCCTATTTTAATTCTTCAAATGATGACAGAGTCCTATTCTAGTTAACAATAAATACCTACCTACTTACATGAAAGCATTTTTTTTATAAAAATTACATTATTATTTACATATATATTATTTATATAAAATGTAACTGTTACTACTTTATTGAAACCTACCTATCTATTTCATTTATCATACAAAAATTGCACTTTGGTAATTTTGACGAAGAAAAAAATCTGTCTGCCGAGAGCCTTACGCGGTCTGTTTCGTGGATGTGCTCTTTTTCACGGCGCGCGTTACATTTGGCTTGATAGTTCAAATATTAGCTTTAGCACCTAACGATGTTTTGATGTTTTCAAAATAACGATGAGATAGGCTATACAATAAACTAAAATAAAACATAGGTTGTCGCTTTAGATTTTATTTAAATCGAAATTTTGTTATTCAAACGCCCATAGAATCTAAAGTAAGGCAGCTAACAACACACTTTGTTCGACACTATTGTAACTCTATTCTTCTTGTATCATAAACAATAATTGCATTTACGATAAGCTTCATGTGTGTCCTTCTGCGAATTTATTAGTAAAGTGCGCGCGCCGACCGCTTAACCAGTGTGCGCTCGGGCGTCATATTTTGAAATAGTGTTCGCTCTAGCGGTTAAGAAGACCAGGCGCCTCGGGGCCCTGGGGGATATCCCTCGACTTTCTGTAAATGTCACATGTCATAGACCATATCACAGGCCACAGATAGCAGAAAGCTAGTGCTGTCCGTTGAATCCATTACACCGATTCAGTATTGCCAGTAATAAATTTGAGTTTACTTCCGCAATGGTAACACAGCTTGCAAGTTGCACTCACCGAATCGGAGACGATTTTGAAACGCATTCACGAGTTGATAAAAAGATGCGTCGCGCACGGGTGGCGAGTCGCAAGCATTGGCATGCTCGCATCTGGCGACTCAAAACACGCGCGCGGTTGATTTAATATCACGCGCGCGACTTTTGGCATGCTACGGCTGCTGGTATATGTTAACGATCTGCCTTTCATGGTGGAGTGATATAGTGTTGTTTGCTGATTATACTTCAATGGTGTTCAAAATTGAAAGACAAAAAGAAGATTTAGATGATCTTAATGGTGTATTGTCTTGAATTGGTTCACAGTAATTAATTGTTAAACGCTGGTAAAACCAAGTGTATCAAATTTTCACTACCAAATGTCAGGCAAGTTGAAACCAGTTTAGTGTTAGACAACAGCACGTAAGAATGGGTAAATGACACGAAGTTTCTTGGAATAACCATTCATAGCAAATTGCAGTGGGGACCCCACATAGATAAATTAGCTGGTAAATTAAGTTCTGCGGCTTACGCTGTTAGGAACATCAGACAAAACACGGATGTGGCTACATCTAGGCTAGTATATTTTAGTTACTTTCATAGTGTCATGTCCTATTGTATCTTGTTGTGGGGGAAAGCAGCGGATATTCAAACTATTTTTATTTTAAAGAAAAGAGCTATTCGAGCAATTTATAGTTTATAACGAACAGACTCCTTAAGAGAGCTCTTTAAAGAAATTGACATACTAACTGTAGCTAGTCAATTCATTTTCGAAAATATAATGTATGTAGCAAGAACCTTACAACATATTCCAAACTTAGCGATAGCTGTAATGTTAACCTAAGAAATAATCACAGACCATGTGCGCCCCGGTTTAGACTCGCGAAGGTTAGCAATTATTTCAAGGGTCAGTTTATAGTTTACTACAATAAGATACCTCTGCAGATTTTGAAATTGCCATTTGAGCAATTTAAAAAGCATGTTAAAGCGACTTTGTCGTAAAAGGGATATTACAATGTTCAAGATTACTTAATAACGGGACTTTATGGGGTTAATCTAGCTCAAGACAGACCTTGCTGTTAATAATTTTGTAATTATTTGTTCCTGCTTATTAATCATAATAATTACATTTTTCATATTTGTATTAGTTAAGCACAACCAATTTTTAAAAGAGATCTAAAAATCATCTGTGGGAGTTTCTACGACCTTCTTCTCCCACAGTGGTCCAATGTAGAGGGAAAAAATTACATTTGCTAAGTATATGTAAATATCTACAGTAATAAAGTACTTTTGACTTTGACTTTGACTTTGTTCCATCAGAAGATCCATGGAGCCTACATATTTACATTCGGCGACACTTGCGAAGTTCACATTGGAAAAATCAGTCTGAAAATACACCATACAGATACTGACGACCTCAAGCACGCGATGCCGCCCATAGTAAACCTGCTCACTGTGAACCATCCTGCAGACACTACCTCTAGTACTCCGATTAACCTGGAAGGCGTGGACCTCGACGACCTGAAGTTCTTCTCATATGCCATGACAGAAAGTGTTAGTGAAAATGATGAAAGTGAAAATTCAATAATCTCAGTTAGAGGTGTTAACATTTGGACTTAGCACTCTTGATTTTGTGTATACTCTACTAGAGTAGATGGCTAGAGTAACTCTAGTCACCTAACATATAAGTACCGTTTAAGATTTTTACAGATGTAAAGAGAATTCTCCTCCAGAAGAGAGCTTCGATCTTAATGAGGGAGGAATTACGTCAGGCGACTCTACAAAAGCTGCTGGACCTAGCAGAATGTTTTAAACAGTGCTCTTCATTATGACTACAAAGGAACAGGTCCAGACGCTGAGTCGATAGGCGAATGTTGTCGCGCCAGGCACCTGCGGTGCCCCCGGCCTAGTTGACAAGTAGTTTGTAAGTTAAACAGACTTGGTTCCAAAGCGAATATACGCTCTACAATAAAATTAATTGTATTTTTTAAAACGTCCTCTACCTACAAGATAATTTGACTAAGTAGGTAAGTGTATACTTGAGCTAATTAGTAAACAATAATGGCGGAATTAGTATGGCGGACGCTCCGACAATCTGTGTGTATGAATTTCGTTAATATAACTTTTTGCCTAATAATGTTATATAATAGGACGATTTAAAGATTGTATCTACACACGTATCATAAACCCTCTTTACTGCGTCCAAAAACCGCAGTTTACGATCAGCATAATGTTAAACTACTTTGTAAAATCTCATTTCTTATCTGAATATTGAACATTATGACCATAATGTATAAATTTTCTACATATTATGACATTCAACTTTCGAACGCCGCCAACGCCTGCCTGCGTGACGCCCTTGCTTTGTCTGTGAAGTTGGTACTACAGAACAAGCTAAACAACTCAATTCCACAATGTCGGTCAAACATGCGGTTCCTGAACACATCAAAGAGAGCTTATGATATGTGTGTAGATAAACTAGTGTATGTAACTGTACATAATTAGGCTTTGCCAGAGGCAATTATAAGGAGAGCGACATCTTCGGGAGTAAAGTAAAAGGCTTGAGATGCGCGCAAATACGAGACTATACTAGACTACTTTATTATAGGATATACTAAGCTTATATACAACTTACTACAAAACTACGTGATGAATATAAATATACCTTATCTGCGACGGTCGTCAACTTATCTTAACATTACGTGGAAATAGATATTTCCGCATATCTGTGGCGGGCGTATGTGCCGGCACAGATACTCCCCCCTTTAGGGAAAAAATAAATGAATGTACTTATAACAATGGCAAAAATCTAAGTTAGATAACATAACAAACTTATATCAACTGCAATAATAACTAGTAGTATTTTAATAAACATAAAACCAGATCTTAATTGTGCATACTTTAACTTAATATATTTTTATATATAAGGAAAGTCATTGTTAAATAAAACTAGATAGTGATAGCGCATACTTCAACTTAAAAGGTAAATCTTACACAGATTAAAAAATAAAAGAACTACGGTTATGCGAATTCTACATAAGTTTAAAGAATTACTTAATATTTACTTACAGGCAAGTCTTGTATCTGGCCGCACACTACATAAAATAAACTAGAAACTGGAAAACAGAAAAACACTAGGAAAATGGGGCTTCGCGGTTAGTAAACTAACCTAACCTATAACTGGAAAAGATCCGCAGGAGAGTCATCTGATGCTGCAGCCGCCCATGTTTTTCAGGAATCGATGAGTCAATTTACATCGCACGTCGTTGAAGTTGTAATCACTGTTTGTTTATAATTGCGACCGTACCTACATAAGGATGATTGTGCTGAATCAGCCTCAGCATTAAATCTGTAACCTTGGCTGTAGGCAGTCAATGATCTCGTACATCATATGTACGTGCGTGCTCTTCACTCTTGAGTGAATATTAAGTTGTCGATTGATGAAATTTGTGTGCCTAAAAACCTTGGGATTTGGCAACATAGGGCACTTCTTGTACACCAATCGTTTTATATATATCTATCTCTCTTCAATGATTTGATTATTCTTCGTGCGATGTTCTTCCT
Source organism: Argyresthia goedartella (assembly GCA_949825045.1). Lineage (NCBI taxonomy): Eukaryota > Metazoa > Arthropoda > Insecta > Lepidoptera > Argyresthiidae > Argyresthia > Argyresthia goedartella. The sequence goes on from OX463810.1 coordinate 25,291,088, forward strand.
GGATGATTTCAATATTCGTTGAATTAGGTATATCGATGATGTTTCAATACTCTTCTGGGGGCTGGAACGGCTTCCTATGTCTTGAACTTGAAAAGCTGCTTGCTGTGAATGAATTTGCCGACGCGTTCGTTTCTGCTGGTAGGAGCTCCATTTTGATAAATCAGCAGTCAGCTGACTATCGGTTCATTGTTCTTGCGGTATCTTGAGTTCGATGCGGGAAATCTTCAGTTGAAATTATTTATCTTTTGGCTTCTGGTCCGTTTTCAAATCTGGTCCGGTCACAGCTTGCTTGATGTCGTCTTGGTTTGGGTGGGGTCTTGATTATGGAGTTCTGCAGCGTGGTTTGAAATAGGTATGCAAACTGAAGTCGGGGCTCGGCGATCTTGGACGTAGTGCTTCTTGCTTGCACTTCTAAGGTGGCAGCACACGGAGTTTTCTTCGCGGGTGGGTCCATGCTGCTATTACCGAAGGTTGCTGATATTCAGAAGTCGGGTCACCACTTTGCCAGAGGCAATTATAAGGAGAGCGACATCTTCGGGAGTAAAGTAAAAGGCTTGAGATGCGCGCAAATACGAGACTATACTTGACTACTTTATTATAGGATATACTAAGCTTATATATAATTTACTACAAAACTACGTGATGATATAAACATACCTTATCTGTGACGGTCGTCAACTTATCTTAACATTACGTGGAAATAGATATTTCCGCATATCTGTGGCGGGCGTATGTGCCGGCACATAGGCATTATGTATCAGTCACATAAACTACTATTTTGAGTGGCAATCAATGCGTGAGTGTTCCAACTAGTCTATAACTTTTCGCGGTAATCTACGTTGTGTGAATTGTGTGATTCTTTCGGAATGTCGTGAAATGTGTTTGCTTACCACTTAACTCAAGTAGGTATAAAAACACCTTAAACTATCTATAATTTTTGTTGATAGCCGTATTTATATCGATAGTTACCCCATCGCTGTTGGTCATTAAATTGTTCGCGAAAAGAATCCTACCTTTCAAAACTTTACTAATTTCAGTTATACAAAGTAAAACGGTCGTATGAGTAAAGAGTGTTTTGTTCATGGAAAATAGCTCGTGCGAATAGGGCTCTAAAGGAGGTTCTAAAAGTTTTAACAGAAGCATTTGGACCAGGGACTTGGTGTTCCTCTTCGTATTTTGCTGTCTTTAGTGTTGCTCAATCAAGTATATCTTTCCTTTTCTTTCACTTAATCAATCGTATAGCTATCCTGCTGTCAATTGTCTGCGATAAAAACAGAATCAATTAATCATCGGCGGTAGAGAAGTGTTGAGGTGTTTGCACAGAGTACGGTGTTTGTTTTTGTAAGAATAGGAAATAATGTTGAATGAACAAAGCTAAAAATGGATCAAAATACTCATACACGTAGGACTGACCTGGACATAGATAGTTTTAGGAGTGAAGAGCCATCGTTCGACCGGACTCGCATGAGGAGACAGTCTGGTGGCTTTGTCGACTTGGGAAACGAGTCACAGTATGGAAGAGGCGGCCACCAAGCTTCAGGAGCGAACGAGATATTTGCTGATATACAGGTAAGCGTTCTACAGCTATAGGTACATTTCAGTTCATATTTTGGTCACGCCAATTTAGATCTTCATGGGTCAATCTACTGAGTGAAGAAGATGGTCTCCTAGTGGCCCAATGACAATGTTCTCCATGATAACTGACTGATTGCTAAAGAGATTAAGTCCAACCAGAAAGTCTGAAGAAAAATGCTTTGCTTAAATTTAGTTTTCTTAAAATCATCAACTGCTCAGTTGGAAAAATATGCATTCAGTCTTGTAAGCAAAAGTTATTAACCAGGTTGAAATCCTGGCTTAAGGATATTTATTTATTTTCATTATAAAACATTTCGTTACATTTCAGGGTGATGTGCCTTGGTGGAAGTCAAACTTCTTCATCTCGCAACCAGTTCTGTTCGGCACCTGGGATGGAGTATTCACATCATGTCTTATCAACATTTTTGGAGTCATTGTGTTCCTCCGGTCAGGCTGGATAGTGGGACAGGCTGGCCTAGTTAATGCAATATTTATCATTATTTTTACTGGTGAGTCAACATACTAGTCAATACATGTATGTGTCATCGTAAGATTGTCAAAAGCGTTAGTTTATAAACTAACATGTTAGTTTGTAAACTATCAACAAATTGGAAACCAGACCGAAAGGATTAGAATTTATGTTTCTTTTGTTCTTACATGTCAACCTAACATATAGACCATTCAGGGGCGAGCGCAGCGAAGCTACTGCAGTTTTTGCCCTGGTATTTCCTTTACAATTCAAGTTTAAACCAGTTCACGATTTAAAGCATTTATAACAAAACTAATGCGTCATAATGTAAGCAGTATGGTACAGTTTACAATTTGTCGATAGTTTGTAAACTAACGAGGAGAAAAAAAATGTTAGATTATTACTAACAGATTTGAAAATCTTATGGTGACATGCATATCTACTTGATGTATAATTATTTATACTATCTATCCTTCCTTAAAGCCTTTTGACTGAAATTTTAATAATGAACATTGATGTCTGTGTTGTGTGCTTGAGACCTCTCACGTGGGAAGCACTCCCACGTGAGAGGTCAAGGTCCGGGTTCGAATCCTGGCTGGAAAGAAAAAATCCCATTTCTTGGATGTTTACATGTTTGTGATGTTGCTGTTTCTGGTTTTCACAACCCATGGTATGCTAGTGTAGCTTATGTTATGTTTGGTATGGTAGTGTAGCTTATGTTATGTTTGTAATTTGATGGCTAAATGTGCACCTGCTACCCCCTATTGAAGAAGGTGTGACATTATGGTTGTTTTACATTAATACAGGCTTTCCCTAGTTTAAGAACCACAGATTCTATGTTAACCAGTCTTCAGTCAATTAAATCATTCCATCCACTCCAAATTCAACAACCCACACAGCATCAGTCAGTTCACCGAAAGGAACCTCTCGTGGCCGCACACTCATTGTTTTTCTAACAAAAATTGTGTAAATTTTTTTTTTGGAGACGTGGAGTTACATTTATAATGGTTTAATAAGAATGAAAGTTTAATTGAAATTAAACATAAATCCCAGGCAATATTACATTTTACTCTATATTGAGTGCTTGCTTAGGCATTGCAATAAATAGACAAAACTAGGAAATTCACATGTTTATTGCCTGAGATCACATTCATACAAATCTACCCTACACTGCATGACATATCATAATAAATTATGGGTACCCTACAAATGCTACCCTACTTATGCTACAAAAACTATACATTAACCTACTTTTAGCTTACTTGAACTTTGCAAATTGGAAATTTTGATAGATTATTTATATCAGAATTAAATTGCAAAAGGAAAATGATACATTATAATTATAATTAAGAGAAAAGCCCTCAGTATCTCTGGACTATTCCGAATTCCTGTCAGTGAATCGTCCGATTCCTGGACACTCTGTAGTATTAAAAATCTGCACTGACAGGTTACTATACTAGGTTGTGCTAAATATTTTCAAAAGTGGTAGTAAAGTATTTGTTGTGTTTGTTTCAGTGTTTGTAGCATTGATCTCAGTACTCTCAGCTGTGGGTATATGTGAGAGATGTAGAATAGAGAGTGGCGGAGTGTACTTCCTTCTGTCACACACACTCGGTTCAAGACTGGGAGGTGCTCTGGGCGTGATCTATTGTTTTGGACAGGTAATGTGACTTGATCTTTATTTTAAAAATAAATTAATATTTGTAGAATAGATGACTTCCATGGACCTACCATAAGTGTGTAATCTACGGTAGCAAACAGGAATTCTTTGTTTATACCATAGAATGTATGTTATGTAAAATTGTTGTGTTTTTTTGTAATGTTTTAGCTTAGCTATTGTAATTAATTTTTTGTTATTTTATCACAGGCAGTGGGATGCGCCCTCAACGTATTTGGTTTTGGTGAGTCGATGGCGAGTTTTGTGACTGAAGATAACACCTGGGCCGCTCGGGGCTTCGCCATCGGTGCCGTGGTGCTACTGGGGACCATAAACATTGCTGGCGTCAAGTGGGTCATCAAACTACAGTTCTTGTTACTACTCGTCATACTGATGGCAGCATTGGACTTCTTTGTTGGGTCTTTTGTAACCACACCAGGTATGTTCTTATTTATCAAGTACATATGGAATATTTGCTCCCAAATATGGAAATTCCCACTGAAATAACTATGCGTATGTTAAAAAATCAAAGCTGTAAGAAGGATATACAACAATGATAATGTGATTTTGCTAAACCATCTTAATGTCTTATCTCTATCCATATGTATCTTTCCAAAAGATACTGGTATTGGACGATTCAATTTTTGTTGTGTGTTTTCACTATCAAAATTTTAGAACAGATTTTTCGAAACCTTTAATTTTTAGATGCTAAAAGATAAAGGGTTTCGAAAAAATCTGTTTAACATAATCCCCTCAATAATTAAATGCGAAGGACACTAGGTATAGGTAGAGTAGATTACAATCTAATAAAAATAATTCTTTGTCTCTTTCAGGAACTGAATTCAAAGGCTGGCTAGGCGGCACGATGGCTAACAATACTTGGTCAGACTACCAGGACGGCTATACTTGGTTCAGATGCTTTGGAGTATTCTTTCCGACCATCACGGGCATTCTAGCTGGAATCAACATGAGCGGCGATTTAAAGAACCCTTCTGTTAATATACCTAATGGCACTTTGGCAGCTATTGGCACAGGGTACATTATGTTTTAGTGTTAGTTTAAAAGCAAGGAAAAAAGGATTCCTTAGAGATTCACTTCATTGTCCTCCCGTCCGTCTGTGAAGACGCTTCTGGTCTCGAACGCGTGGAGGTTTCAAGTCGAAATTAAGCTTAAAAAAATCAAACTTCTAGTTCAATGCAATTAGAAAATATGGTGAAATTTGCTGAATTAGTTTGATACTCGCAAGGGCGCAACTATAGGACTTCCTGTTCACCTAGAATCATGAAATTTGGCAAGGTCCTATAACACAAATAAAGGAAAACATCCAAGAACTGTAAACTTGTAGTCTGAAAGCAAAAAATGTTCGGAACCCTCAGTGCGCGAGTCGGACTCGCCATTGACCGTTTTTTCAACAGCATTCAAAAAAGGAGGAGGTTCTCAATTCAACTTCTTTTGTTTCTGGGTGTGTGTTTGTTACGCGATTACTTTGCCAATTATGAACCGATTTTGATGATTCTTGTTTTCATTGGTAGGTCATACTTCAGAGGTGGTCCCATACAAATTGTATCAAAATTGATTCAGCGCTTTTTGAAAAATTAAGCAATGTAGAAAATATATCATACGTTTTGGTTTGTGGTTTCGTGCAGCAAAAGTTTTGATGAGGTATTTTCATGTACAGAGACTTCACTCGCATACCGTCCTGGGAGCGTCTTCTGAAAAGCTCGTGGGGTACAAAGCTGGGCCGCGCTGTGCCCCACGGGCTTTTCAGGATTTCGAACCGCTTGAAAAGCCAGAGCGCTACAGCGCGACGCTGCGTTGTACCACACGGGGTTTTCCAGCGCTCATATTGAATTCATCGTCTGAATAGCCCGTGGGGTTCAGCGCCTTGGGCGTTGTGCTGTGTCCCTCTGGCTTTTCGTGAATTAGCTTCTAGTTAAAAAAAACCGGAGCGCTATAACGCAACAAACGCGCCCATGCATTTCCTAATTTTAGTAATTCAAAATTTATAATTTCTTTCAAGCTACGGCCGATTTTCCAATCCTGAGACAATCTTTATGTAATCATACGGTGATGGAAAACAACGTGAGTAAACCACCAGCTGCGGCGATGGGCTAGCCTCCTGTCATGCAAAATGGAGTAATGATAAACTGGCTAAAAGTGGGCACAATTGTGCCTCTGCCACCCCGTATGAGAAAAGCTTTATTCTATGTAATGTTAAAAGAAAATAATATTATGTCTGATCCTATCTTGGATTCGAAACTAGATCTTAAAGATATTAGACGTTGTGATTGGCAGCGTTAGCGACCTATTCAGACGATGAATTGTCAATGTAAGCGCTGGAAAACCCCGTGTGGTACAAAGCAGTGTCGCGCTGTAGCGCTCTGGCTTTTCAAGCGGTTTGAAATTCTGAAAAGCCCGTGGAGCACAACGCGGCCCAGCGTTGTACCCCACGGGCTTTTGAGAAGACGCGTCCGGAGAGGAAGAAATGGGGCTTGAACTTGAAGTCGGCTTTTTCAAGTTTTTAACTTGGCGAATTGTTTATTCTCATTTTTTCATGCCATATCTGTAGAATGAAAGGGGAACTAAGTAATGCCGGCTGACCTGATTTTGATAAAACATGTCAATCTAAAGTCCATTCGGATAAACTTGCGGGCAACGGTTATTCTATATAAAATCTAACTCCTAAATGTGTTGATAAGTGCGAATCTCCTGAATGGCTGGTCCCATTTGGATAAACTATTTGTTGAAGTCTTAGGACCAACGCCTTCTATTGAGAGAAGGATGAACTCTTTGCGTTTTTGAAATACCTTTACGGAGAGAAAAATTTTAAAAACGCAGACATCAGCCGAAAAATCTTTTGTTCTATTGATCGTTCTGTCAATAGATGGCGTTTGGTAGCTTTTGACAGAACGTCTGTCTGGTCAGCGAGTCACCAACTAAACCGTATCCACAGCACAGTGATCTACCTGATGTTCACAATCGTGCTGGCAGCTACAGTGTCGCGCGAGGCTCTGCTCACGAACTTCTCGATGACCACCGACATCTCCGCCGTGCGCCTGCTGCTGCTAGCCGGTCTGTACGTGAGCTCGATGAGTTCGTGTCTCGGCGCGATGTATGGCACGCCGCGGGTGCTGCAGAGTATTGCGAGCGAGCGCGTCGTGCCGGGACTGGAAGCTCTGGCGCACGGGGTGAGTTCAATATTGTACTAATACAGATGGTCTATCAAACGTAGAACAAACTTTGTCACCACCGGCGTAATCAGAGATGCTACGAAAGCATCTTTAGTTTGAGTCCTATATCGCTTGGTGCAACACTATTGCAATTTTGCAAATAGCACGAGATGGCGCTAGGATATTAAATTTCAAGAGAACAACAACCTATTTTTCTTACTCTTTTAGTTACTTGTGAATTTTGAAAGATGCGGGGGCGGGAAAGAAGAGCGCGGGCGGTTCCTACTACGCGCCCCGCCGCCCGCGCTATTCTTTCCCGCCCTCGCAGCCCCCGCATCTTTCGTACCCCGTCGCCCGCAGACCATGGGAGGTGCTACCTACGAAATTGACAAGCTATAAATACAAATACATGAATTCAATAAAGGAAAAGGGAGGGTGAGGATCATACGATGACTTCAGGAAATTCTCTGTTTCTTGGTATTTAAGCGATTTCAATCACTTTAGTGAAGGGAGCTAGGAATAGATTTTTTTATGTCGCAGTGTCCGAGAACCCTGTTGTAGACGAAAGGCATCATGAAATTGTGGAAGCGACGGACAAATAATGTCTTGGCTGCAGTTTACGGCACACGGTAGATTCTTTATCCAAAAAATCTGCGTAGTTCGCATTTCGGATTGTCTTACCGTGCATAACAGTAGCGGTTCGTAATAGTCGGGAATCTGTATGGTTTTTAAGGATCACTTTTATAACCCATTAGTCACCCCAGATCCTCCCCAGACTGTAATGCAGTAGCTCATTTGTGACGTCCCTACTTGGAGAGGAATAAAAAGATTCCAAATAGGTAGCCAACAAGAAATTTTATTTAACGTGGGTTCTCCAAATGTAGTCTGACCCTGGTTACGCAGCAACGAATCTTCCCTGCGGGTTTTGCCGTAGTCGGAGTGCCGCTGACGTCGGAGAAGTAACGGTCCGAATGCAGCCGGAGCAGGGAAGCAGGTTAGCCCGAAGCGGTGTCAGGAACCGGGAAACCGTAGGGTAGTCAGGAAAAGCGGTGATCCCGAAGAGGTGCCAGGAACCCCGAACTGGAATTCGAAACCGTTCCTCCTTTAACATCTGTTACTGCACTCCGTCCGAATGCTCCACCCGCCAAGAAAAGAATAGTGTTGTCGTGGTGGTAACAATCAGAACGGAGTTACATATACAAAGGAAAATACAGTGCTAGGAATAAAAACAAGCAAGCATTCATATTTGTTATCGGCAGACCCCACTTGGGACATTTTACAAATAATCGGACATTCTACAAAATGTCCAAATGTGCAATCTGCCGGTAACATTAATTATTTCTATATATGAAAAAAGGATATTTATTTGTTTATCGGCAGACCTCACTTGGGACATTATGCAAACAATCCGGACATTTTATGAAATGCCCAAATATGAAATCTGCCGGTAACAATCAACAATTTCCACACAAAAAGGTAGCTAGTATAATTTAGTAAGCTGAACATATTTTCCAGACATTCTATAAGAAGCCAAGACACACTAACGCGTGTCTAAAAGCGGGTAGCAATTTGCGTTACAATGCGATGTGAATATCGCGAAATAATAATTAGCGAGTCTAAAAGGAATAAAACGCAACAAGCAATAAATGAAATGAGATGATTCTGGACACAAATGAGTAAGCCCGAAAGTACCTAACGGTAAGATGATTTTAAAACAGTATCTTTCACCACTCACCTCAATCGGGGTTAATATGAAGCACAGACAAAACTAAAACGTAACTACTAGCAGTACGTTATGATTAAACGCAAGCAACCACTGCTTAGAGTCGCTCGTCGGCGTACGGTAAAAAGGGACCGTTACAGAGCGCCAGCAGGACGGACGTGCGCACAGTGCCGAGTGAGTTTTCGGAATGACGCCGGCGCCGCAAAGTCAAGTTGCGGTCACGGCTGGTCAGTTTAAAACGGGCCAATCACAGCAGAGCGAGCGAGCTGTCAACAGTGGAATGCTGCTAGTACAGCGCGTGAAAATTAATACTGTGATTACCAGCCTCATTTGGCAGTTTTATTAAGAGAATTACTACTTAAATTCAAAATAAGACCAGTTAATGATAGAGTGAAGACAACGGTAACTTACAACGTTACAATACCCCCTCGCCCAGTAAAGGGTTTTCATACGTAATGAAAATCCAAAACCTAATTCTAAATATTCTTAACTAGTTTTAGATCCTTAACATGCCAGGTGCCTAAGTCCTTTCCCGTCATATCCTCTAAAATGTATACCAAGGGTGATTTCTTAGCGGAGACGCGACATTTGGTATATTTGGGCGCTAACTTTTTACTAAAGTACTTGTCTTTATCACTCAAGACATAAGCACGTTTTAGGACAATGTCGCCTACGCTGAATTCTGCCTCTTTCCGCCTAAGATTATAGTGCGCCGTATTTTTTTTATGTGCGTGCCAAAGAGATGCCTGTACCTTATCAAAATATTTTGACAGGTGACCCAGATTTTCAGCGTAAATGTCGCGTGGCAGAAATAGTAGTTCCTCACCCAGATCGTTATCTGTATAATGAGAACCACAAGTAACCGTTTCTCGTCCGTACACGAGGAACGATGGAGTGTAGCCAGTTGCTTCATTGACGGAGTTGTTAATGGCATACTGTATTTTGGGAATATTAGTGTCCCAGGTTCTGTGGTCATTGTCCACGTAGGTGGAAATACATGTAACTATTGTTTTGTTATAGCGCTCGACAGTGTTTACTTGCGGAGTATATCTCGGAGAGAAGAATACGTTAGGTATCTTGTATTTCTTAAAGAGGGTATTTGTTACCGAGCTAATAAACTGGGTACCATTGTCAAGGAATATTGTCTGTGGGATTCCGTGGACCAGAAACACAGAGTCCTCCAGAGCCTTGACGACAGCTTCCGAAGTAGCGCGTCGCATGGGAAAAATAAGGCAATATTTTGAGAAGCAACATGTTACGACCAAAATATAACTATTCTGCTTTCGACTGACCGGAAGTGGACCTATGAAATCAATGGATATCATTTGAAACGGCCGTGAGCATTGTTTAGGTCGACCCATCGTACCCAGCGTCGGATGGTTTTGTGGTTTGTAAGTGAGACATTTTGAACAAGAACCAACAAAACGTACGACGTCTTGGTGCATGCCCGGCCAGTAGTATCGAAGAAGTAAGCGTCGATAGGTCTTGAAAATACCCAAGTGAGCAGCAGTAGGGTCAGCATGATTCTCCTCTATGACGCTGTCACGCAATTCTTTCGGCACCACTTCCTTCCAGGAAAACTCCGAAATCATTTCGCACTTATTTTTGGAGTGGCGATAGAGAGCACCACCTTCGATCAAGTAGTTAGGAAAGAGGTTCGGCTTTTCTAAACAACCGTTATAAATGTTTTTGTACCATGTGTCAGTAGTAGTCAAATTAGAGTTGACCGTACTGATAGAAGCACATGGGAAAGCACGAGATAGTGCATCTGGAATGACATTATCGACCCCACGACGATGTTTAAGTTCGAAATTAAAGGCAGACAACCTCACACACCAGCGTGCTAGTCTTCCGGTAGGGTTGTCCAGTGACAAGAACCATTTGAGCGCGGAGTGGTCGGTGTAAACGGTAAAGGTTTTTCCGTTTTCCAAGTAACACCGCCAGTGTTCTAGAGCGGTTAAAACTGCTAGCGTCTCCCTCTCGGTTATACTGTAGTTCTTCTCAGATCCCGACAACGCCCTACTCATGTATGCAATCGGATGTTCTTTACCATCAATCGTTTGTGTGAGCATGGCACCAATCCCAAAATTGCTCGCATCAGTGTGTACTTCGAACGGTAAATCGTAATTGGGACAAGAGAGAACCGGGGCTGATACAAGACACTCTTTTAGCTTATTAAAAGCATCATCAGCTTCAGTTGTCCACTGAAACTTGGGTGCGTTCTTCTTACTTGAAGTCAGCTGGTTGAGTGGTCCGGCAATAGTGCTAAAGTTGGGGACGAAACGGCGGTACCACGTGGCTGTTCCAAGGAAACGTTTAAGATCTTTTTTTTTTGTGGGTGTTGGGAAATTAAGGATAGCCTCGACTTTTTCAGGATCAGTGCGAAGGCCATGCGCATCCACAACATAACCCAAGTACTTCAACTCATTTCTGAAGAACTTGCATTTTTCAAGGTTGATGGATAAGTTCGCTTGTTTTAATTTATGCAGCACGCCTAGTAGTAAGGACACGTGTTCCTCAAAGCTGCTGCTGATGATAATAATATCATCTAAATATGCGAACGCCTTTAGATCAAAATTCCCGAACAGAAGATCGACAAGCCTTTGTTGAGTGGCAGGGGCATTGGTGAGACCGAAAGCAGTGGTCTTAAAACGGAGAGTTCCTCTGCCTGGAACATAGAATGCAGTTTTGTCTTGATCTTCTGGAGCTATTGGAATTTGCCAGAACGCTTTCGACAAATCTACGCTAGATAAGAATTTTGCATCGCGTAGGTTGTCTAATATTTCAGTTATATAGGGTAGGTTATATGCGTCCTTTTTTGTGACCGAATTCAGTTTACGGCTGTCGAGGCAAAAGCGAGGTTGTCCATTCTTTTTATAGACAATGAGGACAGGGGACGACCAAGCGCTCTCGCAAGGTTCAACTACATCTAACGCTAGCATTTCGTCGACTTGCTCTACCAAAATTCGCTGCTTCTCAGGTGACATTCGATAGTAACGTTGTCTTATAGGTTGAGAGTCACCAGTATCGATATGGTGAGTTATAAGACTAGTTCTACCAAGGCCCATACTGTCAGTGGAGATTTCCTGGAATTGACTGACAATTGAATCGGCTGTGGACTTTTGTGAATCAGAGAGATTATCGTAAGACTGTATAAAAGTCTCATTTTTGTCGATACTTATTTCTGCCAAAGAAGAGTTGGACAAGGTGATGCTACCTAAGTATTTGGGACAAATATTGAAAATCCGCCAAAAGTCAATGCCTAGGATAAGTGGGCTGTCCACATTTGGTAACACGTAACCCTTAATAATGTGGAATTGTTCTTCAAAGTGAATGGGAAGATTGATGTAGCCAATACTTTGAAGGGACTGGCCTCCAGCAGCAGTCACGGAGATACAATCATCGGTAAATACTTTTAGACCATGGTCCGACAATAATTTATGAGAATCATTGCCGAGAATAGTGACAGCAGATCCAGAATCGAGTAGACCAGAAGCAGGGATGTCCCCGATTCTAACGGAAATATAGGGTCTACTGTCCTTTGTTGGTTTACTATCCAGAATTGAGGCGACTCTGAAACTAGAGAAGAAGTTTCTAAGGGTTTGTAGCCATTTTTCAAAATCTACTCTATCGAAATGACCCTTAGAACCGTCCCAATTCTGGCTAATTAGTTTTTTTGAACGGTAGGAGTACATTTAGGGCATTCAGGTTTCTTTACACCTTTATTACCGCACCCAAAACAGACGATGACGTCACGACTAACCTTACACTGACGAAGATCGTGAGTGTTAGAGCGGCATCTTAGACAAAAGTTATTTGACTTTACAGTTGTTGCAGGAGCGATCGCAGAGACATGGTTGTCAGATTTCGTCTTACATGGCTTGTAAGCAAATTCGGGTGCTAGTGTGTGTGTGGTAATCGTTGGTGGCTCGCGAAAGTGTGACATACGGGTTTGTATATTTTCGTAATTTTTGCACAACGTTCTCAATACCCCAATATCCACAATCTGAGTTGCCGAGGCCAACGTACTCGCATAACATGGCCGGATATTGTGCAATAGTATCTCTAATTTGTCCTCTTCGGATAATTGTTTCGATAAGCGCGAAAACATTCCTGCCATTATGGAAAGATAAATGGTTATCGTTTCTGATTCGCCCTGAGTGCGAGCCCTAATTTCAGAAAGTAGACGATAATCATAGTCAGTTTGGCTGAAATCCTCTAACAACAGAGATTTGAGATCCGACCAGTTGTTAACGCTATCTCTTATACTTCGGAACCAGTGCAATGCTTGATCGGTGAAAATTTCCGTTGCATAGGACAGAAGTTTGGAGTCCGAAATATTTCTGGCCTGACACAGTTCCGAAACCCTTTCGATAAAAGCCCGAACACATGATTTCCCGTCGTACTTCAATTTGCTAAGTTCGGAAGTATTGCTACGCTCGCAAGTTACAGAAATCACGCTCGCGCCACTAACAGATGGCGTTGATTCCCTACACGCAGTATTAGACGAGGAAGATATTGAAAGGGGATCCTTTGCTTGTGATAAGAGAGCTAGGATCTTCGAATAATATTTTCGGTAATTCTCCGACAGTTGATCATGGCCCGTTTCGAACTTTTCATCCGTAGGTACCCGACTTAATCTGTGATAGACATGGTGCATCAGATTTTGTGTCCTAAGAAGAGAGGATCTATCTGGTGCAGGTCCGTCAAGAGTAGATTGCACTTTGTCCAAGATTTTGACGACTGCAAGTAAGTCGTCCTTAGGTTCAAGGTGAGATAACAGAACGTCCTCTGACGGGTATTCTGTCACAAGTTTAGTTATTTGTTTACGTAAAATTTCTACGGTAGTGCCTGGGTTTTCACCTCTGATGGCAACTTCGTACTCCAGTTCTGCTTTGTTTAGAGAGAGAAACTTAATTTGAAAAGACATGATGCAGCTCAAATAATAAATACCAAAGAGATGAGTAGTGAAAGTGTACTGATTCCTTTAGTCGCCTCTTACGACATGCACAGGAGGAAATGCAACTGCCGTATTCTTTTTTTGATTTCCCGGGACAGCACAGGAAGAGAAATCAAGGAATTGAAAATGACGCTACTAATTAGTCTCCGTTCTGTTACAAAATGATTTATGTACGTTAGGTTTTGACGGTATGAATGAAGTGAATGACGATGTAGAAAAAAATATATATGTTAAAACTGCAAATAAAAATATTGCAACTAGTGGGTAGGTGGTTAATTTTTTTATAAGAGAACGAGAAATTAAAACCAACGTAGGAATTTGAAAAAAAACACTACAATTTAAAAGTTTGAATAATAACCACGTACACAGAAGTTGCTAAGCAAAACCAAAATTACAACACAGGTAAACGTTTACAAAAACACGCACACACAAACAACTAACTACTTACAGCGTAAGCAAGGCCAGACGCCCCACGTTGGGCGCCACTGTGACGTCCCTACTTGGAGAGGAATAAAAAGATTCCAAATAGGTAGCCAACAAGAAATTTTATTTAACGTGGGTTCTCCAAATGTAGTCTGACCCTGGTTACGCAGCAACGAATCTTCCCTGCGGGTTTTGCCGTAGTCGGAGTGCCGCTGACGTCGGAGAAGTAACGGTCCGAATGCAGCCGGAGCAGGGAAGCAGGTTAGCCCGAAGCGGTGTCAGGAACCGGGAAACCGTAGGGTAGTCAGGAAAAGCGGTGATCCCGAAGAGGTGCCAGGAACCCCGAACTGGAATTCGAAACCGTTCCTCCTTTAACATCTGTTACTGCACTCCGTCCGAATGCTCCACCCGCCAAGAAAAGAATAGTGTTGTCGTGGTGGTAACAATCAGAACGGAGTTACATATACAAAGGAAAATACAGTGCTAGGAATAAAAACAAGCAAGCATTCATATTTGTTATCGGCAGACCCCACTTGGGACATTTTACAAATAATCGGACATTCTACAAAATGTCCAAATGTGCAATCTGCCGGTAACATTAATTATTTCTATATATGAAAAAAGGATATTTATTTGTTTATCGGCAGACCTCACTTGGGACATTATGCAAACAATCCGGACATTTTATGAAATGCCCAAATATGAAATCTGCCGGTAACAATCAACAATTTCCACACAAAAAGGTAGCTAGTATAATTTAGTAAGCTGAACATATTTTCCAGACATTCTATAAGAAGCCAAGACACACTAACGCGTGTCTAAAAGCGGGTAGCAATTTGCGTTACAATGCGATGTGAATATCGCGAAATAATAATTAGCGAGTCTAAAAGGAATAAAACGCAACAAGCAATAAATGAAATGAGATGATTCTGGACACAAATGAGTAAGCCCGAAAGTACCTAACGGTAAGATGATTTTAAAACAGTATCTTTCACCACTCACCTCAATCGGGGTTAATATGAAGCACAGACAAAACTAAAACGTAACTACTAGCAGTACGTTATGATTAAACGCAAGCAACCACTGCTTAGAGTCGCTCGTCGGCGTACGGTAAAAAGGGACCGTTACAGAGCGCCAGCAGGACGGACGTGCGCACAGTGCCGAGTGAGTTTTCGGAATGACGCCGGCGCCGCAAAGTCAAGTTGCGGTCACGGCTGGTCAGTTTAAAACGGGCCAATCACAGCAGAGCGAGCGAGCTGTCAACAGTGGAATGCTGCTAGTACAGCGCGTGAAAATTAATACTGTGATTACCAGCCTCATTTGGCAGTTTTATTAAGAGAATTACTACTTAAATTCAAAATAAGACCAGTTAATGATAGAGTGAAGACAACGGTAACTTACAACGTTACACATTATTGACCAGACCACATAGACCAGCCTAAGGACACACTTGCAGGCCTAGTTTCGTAGCGCACGCACGACATGTATAAGTGTCCCTACTCTTTTGTCGGGCTTTGAAGGAAAGGTTCTGGTCGATGGTGACACCCAAGTATTTGATGGTTTCAGCACGATCTATCTCCTCGCACTTGTATGACACCGGATTACTGAATGAGTGAATCCGCATACGAGTTTTATGGAAACACATTTAGTTTTTTTGCCGTTAAGAGTCAGGTTCAGATTGGTGTTCAGCCAGATTTTTTCAGAACATGGTCCCAAGTAGCTCTATTGCAAATGGCGACCGTGTCAACAGCGTAGCAGAGGATGTTGGCGTCTTGGGATGGAGCATTATGAATATAATTTATGTGGTACGCCAAAGTTGATTAGCAACTCGCGGTTGATATTATTGGCAATTTTGATGCGCAGTCTTCTGTTTGTGAGGTAGCTTCTGAACCAATTTCAAGATTATTGAGTAGCAAGGATACAGATACGGTGTTGAAGGCCTTCGCGAGATCCAAGAATACTCAACACACTTTTTCCCTAGGTCAAGGTTAGAAGAAAATTGGTTATTCAGAGACTCGACGGCGTCCTCAGTGGAAATTCCCTTTCGGAAACTAAACTGGTTCCACGAAATGAAAGGTCATTTCTCAAGATAAGGCGCCTGTTCACAATTTTCTCGACGATATTTGAGAATATGGCAAGAGGTGATATGGTTATGTTATGTTGTTCTCTGGAGGATTCCCATTGCCACTTTTGAATGTTGAATTGACTTGTGCCAACTTACAGTTTTGTGGGAATATGTCCGTAGAGAGGCTGAGGTTGAAAATATGGGTCAGGAGAATAGCGATTTCGCTACTTATTGCTTTCATGAGCTCTGTGGTGTAGCGATCATGACAAGGAGATTTGTCGTTTTTTTAGATTCGCTATGACCTTCCGTACTTCGAAAGCATCCTTTGGCTGCATAAAGAAGGATTCAGAAGCCGACTCACTGAATGCGACCGCAGAAGTAGCATCCCCGAGCGATTTTGCTGTTTTCGAAACAGTTGGTTCGCTAGCTAGCTATTCACGCCCACGTTATCAAAGTAGTCGTTGCAACGATCCACTGACTTTTGGGGATCAGGTTTTATACTTGAAAGTCCAGAAGTTTGATTTGTACGGGTGCTAATATTTTTTATTACTTTCCAGAACCCTTCAGGTTCACTCTCTAATTCAACACTTTCATGAGTATATATAAGTTTGCGGAGCAGGTCCACACAAAAGTTTCTGTATCTGCTATAAACAAGCTTTCGTACTGGATCGTTGGGATGTTTCTTATTTTCAAGAAAAAGTTTGTCATGGTGTTTGATAAATCTCATCAGACCTGGTGTTATCCATGGTTTAAGGATAAGGTTTGATCTACTGACTCGCTTCAAAGTCGTGAGTCTATCCACAGTATTATTCAAATCTGGTTGAATTCAAAGATTCCCTTTCCACCTGCATTATGGGTCCCTTTCCACCTCCAGTGGTTTCCATTATGGGTGCGCAGTTTGTGTTTGCAGGTCATATGCCACTCCAGGGTTTTTTTTATGATTTTGTCAGTTTTCTTCGGGGAACCAATGGGCAGGCAGGTGATAGGGGGATGAGTCCCGATTCCGCCATTGTACAGAGATACTCCGGGATTTCGATATCTTGCTCGTCAAGGGTGTTAATACTAATATCGCCCACAACAATGACCGATTGTTAATTTTTAAAGCCGCTTAGAAGCTCATTTAGTGAGGCAGTGAATGTTTCAAAGTTTCGGTATAGTAGTAGAGTTTGGAAGTTCAATGGGCAGGCATTCAGCTTTAGCTAAGGTAGGCATAGTCTTGTACACTTGCAGTCCATGAGTCCTTTATGTATGCAGTCACAACTCCGCTGCAATGGTTACGTTCAGTAAAGTAGGAGATTTTTTATCACACTATTACTGGAACTTGCTTCACAATTTAAAATCTTGTCTGTTCCTAATATTTTATTTTATTCGGTTTATCCTAATTATAAGTATAAACTTAAAAATGATATGACCATATAATTAAAGACATTCCATTTGCTTAGAAGAAAAAAAATGTTATTATCTAATTCCACAAAATTCCTAACACAAGTGTGTACCGGAATGTTGTTGTTTTGTTTTTAATTGTTTTATAACAATTACACTGCATTCAATACCTACCTATTTTAGCTAATGGTACTCTACCATAATTAAGTTTTTGGTGGTCAATGAGGGCGTGTCTTTGATTAGGTGACCGCCACTGTATATAAGTACTCGATATTTAAAGCCATTGAAACTCCACTCGAGGATCTTGAGAAATGTTATTTAACCCGCACATTTGAATATTATTACCATGGCATAAGGTTCAAAATCGCGATGCCTCGTGCGTCGGCGCGGTAATGGACCGTTTAAGCGCACAAAATCCGCCATTTAAAAAAAAGTGCCCAGTGACCATCGCGCTATCAAGATGAATCTAATGACCTATCTTTTAATAAAATCGGTTCAGCCGTTGACGAGGGAATCCAGGAACAGACATACATATATACATACAGTTCAAACATAACCCTCCTTATTTCGCTGCGCTGCAATCGGGTAAAAACCTATTTATTTGCAATTGTTTAACATTTTTATTTTTACATTCTAAGATTACCGCCTAGCGTCATCTGGAAGAATTTTGACTGAAGCCATGGCGTTTAAATTACAATCAATCGTTATTCCCAGCGCCATCTCTGGATTACAAAGGGTATCTAATTCTATTCTATTTTAGGGGGGCGCATAGTGAAAAGGGTGGGATTCTATGATCTAACTGATCAATTTAATTATCCATATGTCCATACGCTCGATTTAAATGCTTGTTGGGTACTGACTGTTTCCATTTGCTGACTTCGTGGTGACTTACTAAATAGATGCAGTTTTTTGTTTTGTTTTGCTTGTTATATTAGTGTAACGTGTTACATGCCCTGCATTCACGGAATCTGCTGACGAGGTCTGATGACGACATTGCGCTTGCATAGTAGTAGTTTTAGATAGTAACTTATTATTTCACTGTAATTTTCCTATGCAGCGTAAGCAACCCGTGTAACCTACATACTTTTATAGTGTATTCATTTTTAGTGCCTTTTCTTTTGTTAATTTTAGACTCACTTCAATTCTAGCATCGATTGAATATAGACATAAGTTTTAATTGTAATTTCCATTCCTTAAAATAAAGGATTAAATTAATTATCGTTTTTTTTTTAAATCCATCGGTTGCCGATTCCTTCTTCCAATGTACACGCGACGACAAAAAATGACTATTCCATTACTATTCAAAACTTCCTCGAATTTAATGATGACCAGAATATTAAATTATTCGTCTACAAGTTCCATAGATATTTCGATGGACTGATAGGACTTGACATACTAGACGGACTCGAAATAGACCTAAAAAATAATTTGCTTATAACTAGAAATGCCAGAATCCCGATCATACCATATCAGAGTAACATGCCTACTACTGACTACACAATCGCAGCACATTCATCAAAATTGATTCGCACGCCCATCGATAGCCCCGACGGTGACGTAATGGTCCCCGATCAAATTTCATGTAATTGCATTATACACGAATGTTTCACGACTGTGATTGACCGCGAAGGAATTGTAGAAGTAGAGAATATATCCGACAACGACATAATACTTTCATGTGACCGACCAGTACAAGCTGAGCTATTTAATATCGAGTGCATGAGCACCGTACACGACCCGATTCGGACTCGTGAAGTGATATCACGTTTACGAACCGATCACTTGAATCAGGAAGAGAAAATTAACTTAGAGACTTTATGTTTCCGCTATCCTGATGTATTCTATATTGAAGGAGAACCACTGACATTCACTAACAAAATTAAACACAGCATCAGGACCCACGACGAAACTCCCGTTTATACGAAAAGCTATCGCTACCACTTTGTACACCGCCAAGAAGTTAGAGACCAGATAACTAAGATGTTGGATCAAGGCATCATAGGACCTTCTGATTCTGCATGGAGCTCACCTATATGGGTGGTCCCCAAGAAAGTTGACGCATCTGGAAAACAGAAATGGCGATTAGTGATAGATTTCCGTAAATTAAATGACAAGACCATTGACGACAAATATCCCATCCCGAACATTAACGACGTCCTTGACAAACTTGGCAAGTGCCAGTACTTTACGACCCTGGATTTAGCGAGCGGATTTTACCAAGTAGAAATGAGCCCTGACGATATACCGAAGACTGCTTTCAATGTTGAGCACGGGCACTTCGAATTTTTGAGAATGCCGATGGGATTAAAAAATTCTCCATCGACTTTTCAACGAGTAATGGATAATGTCCTCAGAGGACTACAAAACGAGATTTGTCTTGTATATTTGGATGACATTATTGTGTTTAGTACCTCTTTACAGGAACATATGACTAACCTAGAGAAAGTTTTCACACGACTGAGGGAGTCAAACTTCAAAATTCAAATGGATAAGTCCGAATTTTTAAAGTTAGAGACTGCATACCTTGGACATGTTATCACTAGGGAAGGAATAAAACCTAACCCGGACAAAATTTCTGCAATAGATAAGTTCCCCATTCCCACAACGACAAAACAGATTAAACAATTCCTTGGTTTGATAGGTTACTATCGTAAATTCATCCCCGACTTTGCCCGCATCACTAAACCAATGACTAAACGACTAAAGAAAGGTAGTAAAATAACCCTTGACCCTGACTATACTGAGTGCTTTGAGAAGTGTAAGACCTTACTGACAAATGACCCCATATTACAATATCCCGATTTCAGCAGAGAATTCGTACTCACAACAGACGCTTCTAACGTTGCCATTGGAGCCGTTTTATCCCAAGGATCAATAGGATCTGACAAACCCGTATGCTATGCATCCCGTACTCTCAATGATAGCGAGATGAACTACAGCAGCATAGAGAAGGAGCTTTTAGCCATAGTATGGGCTACTAAGTACTTCCGACCCTATCTATTTGGACGAAAATTCAAAATTTTCACTGACCATAAGCCACTTCAGTGGATTATGAACATTAAGGAACCCAACTCACGACTGACACGTTGGAGACTAAAACTAAGTGAATATGACAATACCATAGTTTACAAAAAGGGAAAGTATAACACTAACGCCGACGCCCTCTCCCGAGTCGAGATTCATAACGAAGGAACTGAAACATTTTCTATGATAGCTAACCCCTCGGAAAAGCCACCCACTGAAACAAGATCGACAACTGCAACTGCCCACACTAGTAATGAACACCCCATCCTCGAAGTTCCCATCACCGACGAACCCCTTAACAAATTCCATAGACAGTTATGCTTTTCGATTGTAGGTGATATAAAACGTAGACCGACTGCTACTAAGCCATTTGACACGCACACACGTACACTTATTCAGGTATCTGAATCAAATTTAGAGCAGGATGTTATAAAAGCCATTAAGGAGTACGTCAATCCAAAAGTGAAAACCGCCCTTTTTATTAATCCACCCCTAGGGATGTATCAAATCATTCCTGTTATTCAGGACGCATTTAAAAGTTCCGCCATGAATCTAGTTCTCTGTAAAATTCAGTTAGAGGACGTAAAAGAATATTTAAGACAGCAAGAAATTATCAGACACTACCACGAGGGAAAAACCAACCATAGGGGCATAAACGAATGCTATCTATCCCTCTCCTGTAAGTACTACTGGCCTAAAATGAAGGACCAGATTACTAAGTACATTAATGAATGCACAATTTGTGGACAGACTAAATACGACCGTAACCCCATTAGGACTCAGTTTAACATTGTTCCCCAAGCAACAAAACCCCTTGAGATTGTCCATATGGACCTATTCACAGCCCAGAACGAAAAGTATCTCACGTTTGTAGACGTTTTCTCCAAATACGGCCAGGCCTATCACCTGAGAGATGGAACTGCCGTAAGCATCCTTCAAGGACTTCTTCAATATTGTACCCATCATGGGCTTCCCTTAACCTTAATAACAGATAACGGCACCGAGTTCACTAATCAGATGTTTTCAGAATTCATAAGATAAATCACCATAAAACCTTGCCCCATGCCCCCAATGATAACGGTATCATTGAACGCTTTCACTACACCTTGTTAGAACATCTCCGTATCTTGAAACTACAGCAAAAAGACGAGCCTGTAATTTACCTCATGCCTTACGCAATACTTGCCTATAACAGCTCTGTGCATAGCTTCACTAAGTGCAGACCATATGACATAATAAAAGGACATTTTGACCCTAGAGACCCTCTTGACATCGATCTTACAGGACATTTAATGCAACAATACATTTTGACCCATAAGGAACAGATGAAAACCGTATACAATCTTATAAACGAGACCTCTCTTCCCAATCGCACCAATTTAACTGAGTACAGGAATAAAGATAGAGAAACGGAAGTGGAATACCAACCTCAACAGCAAGTTTTCATTAACAACCCCTTAGCAAGCCGACAAAAGCTAGCCCCACGTTACACGCAGGATACTGTTTTAGCCGATCTACCCATTCACATTTATACGTCGAAAAAGAAAGGCCCTGTGGCCAAGTCACGACTCAAACGAGTCCCTAAGAATATAAAATTGTTACAGGATACTACTGGGACTGACGACACAGCTGACGCGAGCTCACGAGATAAGACTTGAGAGCTTGGGCGATGGACCTGGAGTTTTACCATTCAAATTAGGAAAAATGACTCTGATAACTCACTACCATACTTTTCTACAGTACATTCAATTATCTGACATCGAAGAAAAACTTGACTCCGTAGAGGCTCAACTACAGTACTTTAGGAACCGACTTGATAACCAAACCTTTTCCCTTTATGAATTTCAGATCCTTTATCTTTCCCATAAATTAGCAAAATCAATGTCGCAGTTAAAAAGTTTAGAGCCAAGTCGCACAAAAAGAGGTCTAATAGACGGATTAGGTTCAATAATTAAGAGTATTACTGGAAATCTGGACTATGCGGACGCGAAAACGTATAATGATGCGATCAAGTTACTTGAAGGCAATCAGAATAAGATGTTATCAGAAATTAACGAACGCATTAGTATCAATAATGAGTGGATGTCTCAACATACCACTATTCTGTCCCACATAGCATATAACCAAGTCAAAATTAACGAAACTTTAATGTTACTTTTGGACAGAAATGCATACGCAGAGAATAACCTTTTAAAGTACGCAAAGTTTGCCCAGATGTTATCTATTATTAGTGAAAATATTGATGACTTATCATTAGAGTTACTTAGAATAGAAGATATATTAGCTTTTACACGTGCAACGAGCACACATCATTCTATGCTCAATATAGATACTTTAAGAAATATGTTAGATAGGCTTGGTAAAATATATAAACCAGATCAGATATTGGATTTGTACCTGAGAGAATATTACAATATTATTAAGCCAGGATCATACTTTTCAGAAAACCAAATAGTAATAGTTTTTAAATTACCTGTAATTTCCCCAGATTTCTATGATTTTTATAAATTATCTGTTGTCCCGAATAAACTCCATCAGACCTTCATTCCCCCTTATCCTTTCATAGCAACCAATGATAAGACTTTCATGTACATAGAGGCTGAATGCCCGAAGTTCGATCATCAGTATATCTGCGAAGCAAATACCAATCATCCCGTAAGAAGAAATCCTGACTGCATTCAACACCTTATTACCAAACAAACTCTGGATAAATCCTGCAAACCTACTACTATCTCACTAACAAAGGGAGCCTTGGAAAAACTAGACGACCAGCACTACTCACTTGCATTCCCGGAACCAACAGCGACTAAACTCGTCTGCGACCGAGAAGAATATATCACTCTACACGGAAGCTATCTCGCCATCATCCCTCACACCTGCCTTCTACGCACTGAAGAATTCACAATAATGAATGAAAACGACCTACTCAAAGGACAACCACTGAAAATCATGAAATTACCTAATAACACCGACATTACGTCACCAACCGTTCCTGTACCACATATCAAACTAAACTCTATCAACCTGAGAGGATTTCATAACGCTGAGGACAAAATCCTGCTTCAACCGCCTCTGCAACTGGACCAGCTAACCTCTGAAACACTATATCACACGACCATACCATTCTACGTGATATTCTGCTGTGCCAGTCTAATCGCAGTAATCATGATCAGCCGCCGCTACTACACTCTACGCAGTACTTCAAATCCTGAAACGGAGTCTACATCGGATCCATTATATGAAGACCCTGGAAAACTAACGGCTATAAAAGCCATACCAATAATCAAGGCTAAAAATGCAATTCCAGAGACATTTTCTCTCAATGTTCTAAAATAGTCACTGATCTTCGCGGGGAGGTGTTACATGCCCTGCATTCACGGAATCTGCTGACGAGGTCTGATGACGACATTGCGCTTGCATAGTGATAGTTTTAGGTAGTAACTTATTATTTCACTGTAATTTTCCTATGCAGCGTAAGCAACCCGTGTAACCTACATACTTTTATAGTGTATTCATTTTTAGTGCCTTTTCTTTTGTTAATTTTAGACTCACTTCAATTCTAGCATCGATTGAATATAGACATAAGTTTTAATTGTAATTTCCATTCCTTAAAATAAAGGATTAAATTAATTATCGGTTTTTTTTTAAATCCATCGGTTGCCGATTCCTTATTTAACGTAACTCATTTCATAACTTATCAGTTCGTTACTGTATTTTGCTGTACTCCCTCCGAAATATATATGTTTTCGCTTTTCCAGAGAGGCCCGAACAAGGTGCCAATATACTCGATGGTGGTAGTAGCCGTAGTGACCATCACGTTCATCATCATCGGAGACATAAACAAGCTTGCCCCTATCGTCACCATGCCCTTCCTCATAACTTACGCCAGCATCGACTATTCATACTTTGCACTCGCCCAAACGTTTGATTTGCAACACAGACGGGAGATGAGGTAAATATTTTTATTTATTGTTTTTCATCTTCCACCCCGAAATTGCATCCATTCACCTGCATGTTCAACTGCTCACGTTAGAATCGCAGTTGCCCTGCAACTCACGAATGAAGATACAATTAAATTCCAAGTGTGATTGGTTTGAATTAATTCGTTAAAGCAGGTCTAGACGTCGTGACATAAACGTTATCCACGTCAGCGTAAACTTTTTGACGACGACGTCAAAGTCGACAAAATTGGCGCGTCGTAAATATCTCCGCGTGTCTGGTGCTCTTCCGAAACCTTTTTTTTGTTGAAAAGAGTTCTCTATGCCATAGAGAACACTTTTCAACAAAAACACGCGTATTGTCTATGGCAATACGAAACACGCGTATTGTCTATGGCAATACGCGTGTTTTGAGTGTTAAACCACCACAGTTATAGTCGCGTACTGGTGAATATTTAGGCCTCAATATTGAGTTAAGCGGAAAAACACCTCTCATCCATGTATGCGGTGGGTTTTTACAACCCAAGTGTGGGTGGTGGTTGAGGACGAAAAGATGAGGTGGGTTTTTACAACTTAAGTTTATTACAACCAAATCTTTCAGTGCCCTACCACTATAGGAGATGTTGAGCAGGCCGACTAATAAGAAAACTGGTATTTTATCAATGAAAATATAAACTTCGTGCAGGTTGAATGTAAAAACCCACCTTATCCAAAATATATATCATAAACTTAAATCTTTACTACGTCTAAAAACCGCATGTTAAGACCAGCATAATGTAAAACTATTTGTTAAAAACTCATTTCTTATCTGAAAATTTGTACATTATGACCATAATGTACAAAAATTTGTCAAATTATGACATTCAAATTTCGAATGCCGACGCCCGCCTGCGTGCCGCCCCTAGTTTGTCTCTGAAGTTGGTACTATCAATGCCACAATACCGGTCAAACATGCGGTTCCTGAACACATCAAAGAGAGCTAATGATATGTGTGTAGATAAACTAGTGTATGTAACTGTACATTAGGCATTAAAAACTTTCGAGTTATATTATTATGAAACTCGCTTTCGGCTCGTTTCATAAACCAACTCTCGAGTATTAATGCCCTCCATTATGTAGCAGTCACATAAACTACTATTATCTACACACGTGTCATAAACCCTCTTTACTGCATCTAAAAACCGCACGTTAAGACCAGCATAATGTAAAACTATTTGGTAAAACTCATTTCTTATCTGAAAATTTGTATATTATGACCATAATGTACAAAAATTTGTCAAATTATGACATTCAAATTTCGAACTCCGACGCCCGCCTGCGTGCCGCCCCTAGTTTGTCTGTGAAGTTGGTACTACAGAACAAGCTAAACAACTACAGAGCAATGAATGATCAATGCTACAATGCCGGTCAAATATGCGGTTCCAGAACACATCAAAGAGAGCTTATGATATGTGTGTAGATAAACTAGTGTATGTTGCTGTACATAATAATGCATCAAAACTCTCGAGTGATATTATTATGAAACTCGCCTTCGGCTCATTTCATAAACCCACTCTCGAGGATTAATGCCCTCCATTATGTAGCAGTCACATAAACTATCATAAACCCTCTTTACTGCGTCCAAAAACCGCACGTCATGACCAGCATTATGTTATACTACTTGGTAAAAACTCATTTCTTATCTTAATATTTTATTATTTAATGTGCCATATTCTTAATTGTTAACTTAAAATATAATTGTCAATCAATAATACTGATTTAAAAAAAAGGTTCCATAAAAATACTTTTTCAAAATAAAAGGTTTTTATTGATTTCCCGAAATTTTACAAGATGGTCTGAGGTGGATTTTACAATCATGCATTTACTGTAGTTTGCTCATACCCGACAAACAGAAAACAGAAAACAGAATGGCAAACACGCCAATTTGTCATGGCATTTTGCTACTTTGCAATGAATAGAATTGGGATCCTGATCTAGTGTGTCAATGAGTTGTTGTCATCAGATTCCAGGGACATTCACCGAGAGATGCACAAGTGTACGGCGCGACCGGCAGTGATCTAGACCTGCTGTTCCCGGAGCGGATAAGGCACAAAAACGTCGGAGTAAGTACTACTATGCGAGAAACTATGTGGAGTCTATTGTTACGTCACCTAGCCGAAATGAGGTAATAATGATGATGATGATATGGTGCCTCTTCAGACAGGCTTTTAAACCTGTAGTTCCGGTCTTGACGGTTGAGGTGAGACGACTAAACTTATTAAAAATCGGCCAAATGCGGGTCGGAGTCGCACATGAACTGTTCCATAATACCATACAAGAAAACATACTTATACTTAATTGACGACCCGAATGGCCGAGTCGGCAGTGACCCTGCCTACGATGCCAAGGGTCCCGGGCTCTAATCCCGGTGGGGGCAAATATTTGTTTGATTAGAACGGAGTTTGTACTTTGTCATGGTTGTTTATCTATCTAAGTATAATATTTATCTACATAAGGATGTGTATCGTTGTCTAGTACCCAAGATGCAGGGAATCCTAGTTTGGGGTTAGATCAATGTGTGTCAATAGTGTCCAAGGTATTATTATTATTATTATTATACTCTAAACAATAATAACAAAAATAAATATATATATAACCAAACTTGGTGTCTGCGCCAGTCTCAACAGACTGCGAACTGACGACAATCCAATGATGACATGCCACCGATGACTACAAGGAGCCGCGAATTCGCGATGATATTTGAATCGTGATGATTTGGTAATTCTCAGCGGCAACAATATTAAAACAAGTCTCTTGTAAGGGCACCCTCTTTAATTTATGACATCTAGTGTAGTTCATAATTTCTTGCTGTGGAGGCAACAGAAACACACATTCTGTGAGAAAATGGCATCATATGATACCTTGGGTTGTTGAGAGGAAGAGCATATTGTAGATTGAATATCAAACGCATTATTCATTATCACAAATACTATACAGTACAGATGGACACCGTAGAACAAAACATGACACCGGCTTAAACAGAGATGCTAGAGAAGCATCTTTAGTTCGAGGCCTATATCGCTAGGTGCAGCACCATCGCAATATTGCAAATACCACAAGATGGCGCTAGGAACTTTAATTACCTACTGCGGGTGCCACGAGATGGCGCTAGTGCAGCTGATTCCTTTCCTGTCAACTTAATGTTAATAGGTATTGCTCTGTGGGTATTGCTTATTAGATACTACCTATCTAAAATGTACGATCAGTCAATTATATTTTATGCAAATGTAATTACTCCAAATCCAAAGACTAACTTACTCTAATATCAATGGCTGACTATGTTGTGGATTTGGATTTATGTGCTCCTCGTTTACCTACCTATTAGTTTCCTTCATCTTTTTCGACTTCTGCCTACGACCTGGACCCTTTGGAAAAGACGATGGCTTCCGAATACCGGACACCGAATCTCAGCATCAGTATTCGACTTGGAAGAGTTGAAATAGAACTTTGTTGTTTGTGCCTGACCACACGCCGCGGCGTTGCCATACTTCTCTGTTCATCCATGGATGGCTTGTAATTATAATTAAATAGACAAGGCTGTGCGTGAGCAGCGTCATGCTTGTCAATCGCATCGATTCGAAACAGTGTTTCCAACTCCGAAAATTCCATGTCGCTAGCCATGCCACGAAAATACGCTAGATGATTCATTCAACCATTAGCCTTGTCATGTAATTATGACATCTAGGAAATTTATGGCTTTTGAAAAATTTATTAATCAGAACACCGCTTTTAAACAGCAAAGTCGAATTATAAGTACCTATAATAATATCGTGTTGTGATTGGTAAATTTTTCAAAAGCGTTTGATATTCCTAGATGTCAGAATCACATGTAAAGGCCACAGTTCTAAAAGCTAATTCCCTACAATATGCTATCGTTGAGGTAGGGTCCAGTAATTTTTTAATGCGACCGTAATCAACCCTAAAAATGTATAAATAATTTGCAAATATAAAATAAAAATGTAAGAATATTGAACTAAATAATGCTAACAGACAAATAAAAATGGAAAATACATGCAAACAGGCATTTAATGGATGTTAATCCTTTGCCTCATTTTTTTTTGTCTAGGACTTAAGAAATAGTTGCCATTTCTAGCGATAAAGTCGCTAAATGGCGGCCCAATCAACGCGGCTACGTTGCCAGATTCACAGACGGCTGGGGCTGTGCAAATTCTCTTCCCTGATGCAGCAAGCTCACTACAACCTCAGGGGTCATTCAAGTATTACGTAAGCACCAAGATGTGGTTGGGGAGGATCATTGCTTGGCATATTTTTAATGTAAGGGGGGCCGGGGGAGTCTGGATGGTGATTACGTCAGCAATATTTTACTTAATGTTTTGTTTTAGTAAAATTATGAATAAAAATATCGTTTAAATGTTAATAATAAAAATATAAACAACACGACGTTAATAATGTGTCTTTCGCACATGATGTGTGTGGTATATATGAATAGAAGAAACAAAACTACTAAAATTATGCTTACGTAATACTTGAATGACCCCTCGAAAGTTCACCTCCTCATCGCCCATACAAGCAGACTCTTGACCAGTTTTGAACCCTTTTACCAAGCCATAGGGTTGAAAATCGCGGGCCATCGGACAAAAACCCTGCAGATTCTACTTGCGTCAGCTTGCAGGCAGCACAGATACTATAATACTATACAGCAGCAACCTCTTCTGCCGTGCGCCGTGTGCCGTGTGCCGTGTGCCTTGTGGCAGACCATTTAAACCACGTAACTATATAGGTAGGTATAATATGAAAGAAAAATAAACAAAGTAGGTGGGTAGGTACTATTATATTACCACATATACTAATATTATACTCATATTAAACTATATGAGGCCGAGTATGAAAAACAAACACGTGTGTTTGTAAAAAGCTTTTATTTATATATTTACATAGGTATATAATTAATTAATTACTAGAACACAGAAGTTTTAATATTAGTGGTTCTGTGAGCGCTGTAGTCTGTAATAAAACGATCTAACATAGTTAATTACGGAATCCAACATAACACAAAAACTGTGCCTGAATCTGCTGCTGCTATCTAAAATGCATTCATCTGACGTCACGCGCACACTGAGGTAATTTAAACATTAAAAGTGGAGCGCGATGTTTTGTGTCCGTGATCCTAGCCAGACTTAATACTACAGAATTAATACTAATATCACTATCTGCATCGTCATCATCATCATCGCTGACATGAATTATTAAAAAGTCTGAGACTGTGTCAATCGAATCGTCTAGATTGCACATCTTATCTCCTTCTTCGATTGCATGGCTGATACATTCTTGCCATTTATCAGGAGTAGAGATGTAAGGCCGGTATTAAACCGATTGTTTAAATACCAACTATGCACATTTAACCGCACATGTGCGGGTAACCCGTTTTGATCGAGGGTTTGGGTTTAATGCATTTTTTATCGCCACTACTTGAGTTACATTTTTATTTGCATTGTTAGTTCCTCGTGGACTGCTAAAGAGTTCTATAGACGGATTTCCCGATGATAGTTACTACAGGAATAAAAATTATCGATTTAAATAATCATAAGGGTTCTGAAACCTAAATTGTTCCGTGGTTTGGAAATCATTTCTAAGTATATATATATACATATATAAATAATTAACTAATTTAACTGAACAAAAGGCACAGTTTCGAGCATTTAATCGTGCACCTTTGGGTTAACGGTTAATTTATAACTCTAATCAGGAGTAACATTACTTATACATCGCAACGTGATCTTAGCCAGAAAGTGTGAAATAGAAATATTTAGTGTGTCGTGAGTGGTAAATGTAACCAAAAAGCCAGATTTGTGTGTCACATTTATATGAAGGCTTGTGTTTAAAGGATTACCAAAAACGCACCTATTTTACTACCAATAAATTCGAAATGACCGCCAGAATGGATAAATGATCATCAAATTGTGTTTCATGAAATACATACTGTAGAAATTAAGCTATTTTTCTTTTATGTTTTGTGTGCTTAAGTTTATTTTTTAAGTATTTTTTCTTGTTCTTATATGTTCAACCTAACACGAAGGATAAAGGGGCTTCGCTGCGCTTACCCCCTTTACCCTTCACCTAAGCTACCCCAGTATTTTCCCTGATATTTGATGCAACTTTTGGTGATCATTTATACATTTTGGTGCGAAAAAATCATTTTGGTTTTAAACTGTAGTTATTTATATCTAACAACACACAAAACATGTGCATAATCAGAAATTATCTGAATCTGTATAATATTTTAGATCGTTCTTTCTGGCTAGGATCACGGATACCGATCTTTTCATGATTAGTTTTCATATTTGATGCTTGTTTCTGAAAATTCTGGATGGTTCTGAGGGTTCATTTATTATGGAGAATACGTAATTTTGGACTGTGGTTAGTAGCGACCGACTTTTTAAATGTAATGATTTTTTTTAACTTCGACAAGTTTCCTGACAACGTAACTTAAATGTTCATAATGATGGTGCTCATGTAAAACAATATAGTTTTCTATTTTAAACCTTAAAGTTGCACCTAATTTTGTGATATGTTTTATTGTTTCGAAATGTTTAGTAAATTCTTCCAGACTTTTTTCAATCAGGTGGGCGATTTCAAAGAATACGCTGATATTGGAATAAGTTTTTTCAATTATTAACAATTCTTTTTATCATCCATATCCAATTGGTCATTCAATAAAAGTACCCGACACACATCACAGTGATAATTTTCTACACATTTTTTCCCCAACCAACCAGCAAAATATTGAATCGAGCATTGCTCCATAGTAATAGCTTTCTCTATATAAGTATGTGTATCGTTGTGGGGGCAAATATTTGTTTGATGAGAACGGATGTTTGTACCCTAGTCATGGTTTTTATCTATCTAAGTATAATATTTATCTATATAAGTGTGTGTATCGTTGTCTAGTACCCAAGATACAGGGAATCCTAGTTTGGGGCTAGATCAATGTGTGTAAATAGTGTCCAAGGTATTATTATTATTATTATTATCTAAATTTCTACACATGGCACAGCGGAATGGGTTCCTATCAATTTTATTTTTTGAATTTAGGCA
This sequence comes from Argyresthia goedartella, assembly GCA_949825045.1. Lineage (NCBI taxonomy): Eukaryota > Metazoa > Arthropoda > Insecta > Lepidoptera > Argyresthiidae > Argyresthia > Argyresthia goedartella. Next base: position 25,322,570 of record OX463810.1, read on the forward strand.
GTCGAATAATTTTTTCATGAACTGGATGAAGTCCGCGATGCTATTGGCTGTGCTACTTTTAAGTTCTCCTGTTTGAACAGCCGTCCTAATCGCTGCTGCTACCGAATGGCTCAGAACTTGAGCTGCCAAATTTACTCTCATTTTTTGAAATGTATTAGGATTTAAATGAACTGAAGTTAGTTTTCTTAATAACCTACTTGAGTTATTCTTATCTATGGCGTATATAGCCTTTATGTCATTGAAGGAAATTTTTTGGCCATCTAATTCGAAATCGTGGGTAAAGAGATTGCTTCGTATATTTTTAATAAATGAGGCGTATCGGCGAGAGCAAAGATTTTGCGACCATTAATTAAAAATAATGGTTCCTCAGGAGTCACCGACAAGTTTTTAAAGTTTTTCATATTTGTTGAAGCCTGGTCACAGACAATTGCTTTTAACAATTTTTTCATTTTTGTTGAAGCCTGGTCACAGACAATTGCTTTTGGTAACAGCCCTGCATCAAACAAAGCCGTTATTATGTCTGCTGTTAATTCCGTTAATCTGTCACCACTAACATTTTGTTTTGATAAAAAGTATGCCACTGGCAACTTCCTCGATGAATAAAGGCCTCTAGCCACAAACACCAGCGCATACCTCACGACGTCACCTGTGCGTTCGCCCCTGCCGAAGTCCTGAAATCCTTCAATGCAGTCATATTTCGTGGAATATTCCAAGCAAATCATAACGGACATCTCGTCAAAGCATATTATACATGATTTGTCTCTTATTGAAGAGTGTTCAAATTTTTGTTGAATTTGTATTAGGACTTCGCCAGATATACCGGGCAAACAGCTTTTGCTTTGCAGCCAGCATCTAATAGTAGTAGGGGCTGCCAAAACGATTCCAGAATCATACATCAGTTTGTATGACGCAGCAGATTTATAGTAAAGTGAAAAGCATCATTTTTTAGCTTCCACTATCCAACTTCTATTGCATTCTTTCCCGAACTGCATTAACGCCATAGTTTTCGATGCTTCAGATTTATATTGAAATTCCTGGACCGTTTGTGTTGTGATAATTTTGAAGTCAATTTTGTAAGTTTAGATCTAGTCTTTTTTAGTGTTTTGTTCGATTCCATAATTATCAATTTTAGTTTTTACACTTCGGTGTATCAAATTCTTGAGATTTGTTTGTTCTTTTTGTTGGTGTTGGGCAGTTGAAACAATCATCATCCGAAGACTCTTTTTCTTCTTCACTTTTCTTTGAGAGACAGGGTTGTCTTGAATATCCTATTTTGGGCGTCAACACTTTTAAGTTCGGTGATTCGTCGCTTTTAGGAGATGTAAATAAACATACATTTTAATTTAGAATACCTATTCGTCGTTTTTGCTTGATGGTATAAAATGGCTTGTTTTATGCCCTAATTGTACTGTACAATCTACTATCATTCATCCTTTGCATTGTTGGTAGGTTACAGCAGGGTAAACGCTATTATAGTATCTGTGATAAAAGAGACCAAAAATTTTATGAATTACCTTCAGTCGGCGATGATAGTACTGGAGTATGCCAGTCAGTTTGGCTGACAACATCTTCATGATTATAATGGTGTGGCACGGCATTGCGCTTCAAATAGCTTTTCTTGCTCTCTATTTTGAAGACAACATTTTCATGAAAATTATATTGACATATGTATTGGTTGCGAAGTTCTGGTAACGTAAGACTTTCAAGAATCTTATTACCTGAAAAAAAGTTGTGTCATGAGATTCATGAGATAAAGCCCCGCTGACAGTCAGAAAAAAAAACAGACAAACGGACAGACAGACAGCGGAAGCTTAGGGTCCTCCAAAATTCCAGCCCCTGGGTCTGAGTGTCGATAAGGAACACTCCAACCAACCTCTGTTTGGCACCCTTCCGGTACAGCACCCTAAATTGAACGATTGATAATCGAAATGCCGTTCTCAAACATACGCTGCTTGAACCACCTGTCAAGATGTGAGAGGCCATAATGATGATGATGTTAACTTACCAGCATTAGTTAGCCAAAGTTTTAGACGATTTTGGTCATTGGTTGGAAAACGGAACAACGGCGTGTTAAGATTACCGTTTGAGCAATTGTAAAAAGCACACATTCTTGGCATTTTGAGGAAAGCTTCTTGTTTTATGCTCTGCACGCAAAGAGAATAAAGTGAAGATTGATGTTGTTGAGTGTATCCACTATCCACAAACTAAATAGAGTAGAGAGTTTATCTGCCACAGGCAGGCGTCTGTGTATAATGTCTATGTATCTGTGGTTAGTTATTAGGGGTGCCAGCGATCACAGATACAGCAACGCAGGCGCACTTTCACAGTTGCAAAGTCCCGCCATCTCTGGGATCTGAAGGGTAACTAATCTGCTTGAAATGAGCGTCCTGTGACGCCATCTAGAAGTGTGTTGACTGAAACCATAGCATAATACAGAGATGGAGCAGTAACAATTGTAGTTTATCTACAATTGTTACTGCTCCATCTCTGTATTACGAAGGGTTACTAATTCTAAGCTCTAAGGGAAAAGCACCCACTGCCATTATCAAGAAAACTTCAATCGTTTGTCACGGCAATACATATGCATATTGCAGCCGATGAATAAGAATCTTCTAAAAATTCTAGACAGTTTGACTCCAGGATCTCAGCATCAGTATCTTACTTACATGAGGGCTTTGGTTCCTCTGACTTGAGCAATGTTGTGGCTGCTGGAATTCGAGATGAACTTCGATATTATCATAATTTTGGTAACTTGAGGTAAAATTCACGAGCCTGCTTTATAAAAATTTGCCATTCTTGTCGTAGCGAATAAAAACAAAACCATAAAATATCAAAACAAATCGCTGAATATAACCTACAATCATGGGAGGTCATTCCTCATAGATCATAGACTTTACAGGGAATAGATTGACGTTACGCACTTTTTTTTTCTAGATAAGGCGGGCAGGTTAAAGCATTTTATCATACATCTTAGTCAAATGAATGTCGTTGTGTTTTATTAAAATATTTTAAAATTTATATACTTATATAATAATCTGATAAATAGAAACTGTACAGAAAGCATGTTTCTCGAAATGGTTTTGAGATTTCCGTTCCTGTCCAAAAAGTTAGCAACCCCAATTGTCACTGCTTACTACGCCAGCGTCGGCACTAGCCGACACATAGCAATGTGACCGCCCGCTGTGTTTTATGTTTCAAAAAGTGTAAGAATAACTATCACAGGTTCATTTATAAATGATGAATTATAAAATTACATTATCCAAAATTATCAAACTTAACTTACGAGTAGCTTAAACGCACACAAGCAAATCACCAAAGTAGTAGTGGGCGCGACATTTCAGTTTGGACAAGCTCTGCCAACAGTCTGATTTTGAATAAAACAAATAGAATCTAAAACAAATCAACTACAAAAAAATACCTTCACTTAACATTACTTACTTACTTCTTATCCGGTTCAAATATTTTTATTTCGCTGAATGGCCGCATTAATTATACAGGCTGTTTGGTGCATCGTTTGCCAAAGTATGTTTGGGCAGGAGTAGTTGGATATTAAGTCATTGGACCACACTTCCTACCCGATATTCTGGACTGGGAAAATTACCTTGATTCTTTAGTCAATGTCCTACCAGAATTGTTGGCAGTGGTGCCACTTTTCAATGAGGCCTATCGTCTTCCAGCAAGACGGTTGCCCAGCTCAAGGGAGAACTACAGTCAGGGGACACTGGGAAAATGACTAACGTACAGCGATTCATTTTTTAGGGTTCCGTATCCGAAGGGTTCCAAACGGGACCCTATTACTAAGACTCCGCTGTCCGTCCATCCGTCTGTCACCAGGCTGTATCTCACGAACCGTGATAGTTAGACAGTTGAAATTTTCACAGATGATGTATTTATGTCGCCGCTATAACAACGAATACTAAAAAACAGGATAAAAAAAAATATTTAAGGGGGCTCCCATACAACAATTCTTTCAATACCACATACAAACTTATGGATGCACCTGGTTACGTACATGGAGTGTGAAAGTAACCGCACCAATAACTTTGTAAACAATATTTTGCTGTGTAAAATCCAAACTATTCACTCCACACCATCGCTTCCATTGAACGGTGGTACGGAACCCTTCGTGCGCGATTTTGACTCGCACTTGACCGGTTTTTATAAGTATAGATGTGTTCCATTCAGCTCGTCGTGGCGTGTACCTGTGCGGCGCCTCCTCCGCCTGCGTAGGACTGCGGGCAGCGCGTGCGCGGCGTGAACATGATATTTATATAAGTACCGCATTGCAGGACTTCAGTCCTTCCCCGACGGACGGCGGCGGCGCGTCCAACGTCCGGCCGTCCAACGGAGAGGTACGCCGCCCCAGCGTCAGCGTACACTCCAAGGACAAGAACTGGTACTCGCATCTGTGCAACCGGTGGCTGTCGCTCTCCGGGGTAAGAGAACATTAAAAAAGAAATTCGAGACCTTAGATGAACTACGGTATGGTTGCTATTTGGTTGTTTGACGATTAGACTAGTCAACGAACGATTGTAGATCAATAGTCGAAAGCTGAAAGTTGGACTTCAGAACTATGTTTGGCCTAGTCAGGAGACAAACATACTGACAGTCCTGATCCCTCTGAGGTGAGCCCTGGGGGAGGGGAAAAGAAGGTCTCGTTTTTTGTTTTTTTTTTGCTTACATCGCGAAAGTCGCGTCATAGGATATTTTGTTGTACTACATAAAGAAAGCTAATATAATTCTATACAACTTTAATTTCATAGTCTTTTTACCTATTCCCAATCGTTTTCTAGGATAATTAGCTCTGAACTTTTCACCGGTAGATGACGAATTAGAATATGCATGTGTGTATTCTTTGGGGCATTTTTTCCTCAGATTAACTGTTTTCAAATTAACACGATGTAGGATGCACGGAATATGCCGTAGATTTTTGGTTGTGTGTAAGGCCGTACGGGAACTGCCGTGAAATCTAAGTATTATTATGTATACTCATTGTAGTTACACTGTCTGTTAGAACCCGCGCTTTTTGGCAATATATCTGGTATTTAGATTTTCTAAGATGCTCGTGGTCTATTCGACATGATATCCATGAAAATGGATGCTAAAATGAAATAAGTGCATGACTTCTAATCAGGCTGATAATGTAATAAACTTAGCATTTTTTCCGCTGGTTCAGGTGGCGATAAAGCTGATGCTTATGTTCCTGGTGCACTGGGCGTTCGCACTCGGCTGCCTGAGCATCCTGTGGCTGCTGTGGCTGTACATCGGCGCCGCGAACCCCGCCGTCACGCCGGGCCGCGCCTCCGACTTCCGCTTCTTCCATTGGCTGAAGATCTCCTTCCTGCACGCTATAGGGTGCGTTTGTTTGTACTATCCGCCGAAGCTAGGCACCCGCGAGGAATGCGATTTATCCTCCCCCTCGCGCTCGCTCTCGCCCTGGACGAGTGAGTCAAAGCCAAAGTCAAATTTATTTATTACTGTAGATATTTACATAAACTTAGCAAGACTCATATTTTGCCTCTTCTCTACATTGGACCACTGTGGGAGAAGAAGGGCGTAATAACTACCACAGATAGATTTTTAGATCTCTTTTATAAATTGCTTTTGCTTTAGTTAAGCAAATACAATACAAATATTATAACATGAATAATCATATTTAATAATCAGGTATAAGTAATTACAAAATTATTAACAGCAAGGACTGTGTTGAGTTAGATTAATCCCATACAGTCCCATCATTTAAGTAATCTGAGTCGCTTTGACATGCTTTTTAAATTCTAGAGTAGGACATTGGGGGCGCTATGACGTCATCAGAGCGTCGTGCGTGGCGAGGGACGCCCTCTGACCAGTGATGGTCGCTCCTCTATTTACTGCCACCCAGTATCATACTCACTTAACTACTGGCTATGTTGTATCTAACGGCTCTGCTACGTCAAGCAAAGTAGCAGCCGATGCGATTCGCCAGCCCGTTCACCCGCCTTACGTATTAGGTGATATTCATTGAGCCTTGTATTAATACGGGTGTAAATCGCGTTCCCCAGCAAGCGGCCACTAGAGTACGAGCAGCTGGTGGTGACGCCGGTGCACGGCGACATCGCAACCGAGTCGCAGCGGCTCAACGACGACAACGAGGACTTCGCGTCGCGTCGCCGATACCACCAGTCTACCGCCATGCAGGCGCGCCTCGTCAGCGTTGACAGCTAGGAGTCGCTCCAACCAACCAACCAACCAACCAACCAACCAACCAACCAACCAACCAACCAACCAACCAACCATGCTTAGACTTAGTAATAAAAAACTTACTGGTTGTGGTTTGCAGACGCTTGAATGCTATGGTCAAGTTACGGACTTTCTGTTGCCGACCATTGCGTTTCGTGTCTCGTAGTGGCATTGTACTTTCTGTTGCCGACCATTGCGTTTCGTGTCTCGTAGTGGCATTGTACTTTCTGTTGCCGACCATTGCGTTTCGTGTCTCGTAGTGGCATTGTACTTTCTGTTGCCGACCATTGCGTTTCGTGTCTCGTAGTGGCATTGTACTTTCTGTTGCCGACCATTGCGTTTCGTGTCTCGTAGTGGCATTGTACTTTCTGTTGCCGACCATTGCGTTTCGTGTCTCGTAGTGGCATTGTACTTTCTGTTGCCGACCATTGCGTTTCGTGTCTCGTAGTGGCATTGTACTTTCTGTTGCCGACCATTGCGTTTCGTGTCTCGTAGTGGCATTGTACTTTCTGTTGCCGACCATTGCGTTTCGTGTCTCGTAGTGGCATTGTACTTTCTGTTGCCGACCATTGCGTTTCGTGTCTCGTAGTGGCATTGTACTTTCTGTTGCCGACCATTGCGTTTCGTGTCTCGTAGTGGCATTGTACTTTCTGTTGCCGACCATTGCGTTTCGTGTCTCGTAGTGGCATTGTACTTTCTGTTGCCGACCATTGCGTTTCGTGTCTCGTAGTGGCATTGTATTTTCTGTTGCCGACCATTGCGTTTCGTGTCTCGTAGTGGCATTGTACTTTCTGTTGCCGACCATTGCGTTTCGTGTCTCGTAGTGGCATTGTATTTTCTGTTGCCGACCATTGCGTTTCGTGTCTCGTAGTGGCATTGTACTTTCTGTTGCCGACCATTGCGTTTCGTGTCTCGTAGTGGCATTGTATTTTCTGTTGCCGACCATTGCGTTTCGTGTCTCGTAGTGGCATTGTATTTTCCACGTTTTTAATAATAATAATAAATAAATTGTTGCTGTGGCTCTAAGCGAGCTGTGACCACTTGTTCTCACGAGTAAGATGGGGTGTTAGAGAGAAAGGCGACAGCTCACTCAGAGCCAAAGGTACTTGGCGAAAACGTTACTCATTACAGGGTGTAACAAAATGGCGTAGTCGTGTTGGGTTCTGGAATTCTGAGCAACATCCGCTATGAAACTTATTGATCTCACCAAACGTTACTGTTGACTTTTACACACTAATTGAATGTGATGGTGAAGTAAAAAATAAACTAGCTCTCATCCAATCAGTTTCGTAACGAAAGATGTTTATAATAAAGCTGCAGCCACCCCGTGTGGGAAAAGGCGTGACGCCATTTTTGTTTGTTTTATCCCTGAATACCCCACCACTCGCCAGCGGGTTGCCATTTTGAAAAACTCCCCTCAGTTCAGCGGATTCCGCCACACTCCACCGACCTGATTTTTGGGGGTCCTTTTTGTATTCTAATTAGAATTTAACTCATTCATTAGCTAGCTCGTTCCTTCCTCGACGATTTGTAAAAAGGAAGTAAGATATAGGTATAAAAATGACGTTACAGCGCGAAATTGTACCTGTAAACTTTTGGCGGACTCCGCCAGGCCAGGCCAGGTGGGACAAAAATTTACATTCGTGGATTCCGCCAATCACACTGGCGAGTGGTTGACTACACCTTTCGGTTACACCCTGTATATGTCTCAGCCGTTCAATTAACATCCTAGCCATTTAACCCCTTAAGCCCCGCCCCGGTGACGCCATTGTGGTGCTATGTTCCCGCTATAGGTTTTGAATTTTATTAAAATGGCACGAGGTTCAAAATCGTGATGCCTAAAAACTCAAAACTCAAATCATTTATTTCAAGTGAGCAAAATGTCAAACACTTACTTAAGTCTCATATACACGGGAAAAAAACAAATATCAACTAAACTAATGAGTACATAACTGATTATGGTTTGAGTTTGAAAAAGGAAATTTCTCCTTCAAGTGGTGATTCATGGCTCAATCTCGCACAGGAAAAAGAAACTCCATTAACTCTGCCAGTGCTTCGGAAATACGCCTGTCAGAGAAGATAGCACCAAGAAACTCTATGGGATGTCATTTTTTCAATTTTCGACACATATTTTTTTTAATACACATTGTACGATATAAAACTTATCACCTCACAACCAGGTCCAGGGCTCGAAAGTTTAATTGAACGGCACCGTTCAGTCATTTAGTTACGGTTGATCATGTAAGAACGACAGAAACCACGGCGGTGAACAGGCTTATTGAGCTAGTTGGCTGCGACACAGACGACATAAGAAAATGTAATGCGTGCCGAAGCACAGACGATAAATGATCCTGACTCCGACATGACATGACATGACACACAATGTAGCCAATGTAAATGCTTTTTTTGGGGGCTAAATTACTTGTGATCGATCAGTGATCAGTGGACCTACCGCCCAAGCCCCGACGGCTTGATCCCAACACCGACGCTTGAATTGACTTGCCTTATTGTCATAATGATAAAGTTCATTCTTGCACGAAGCTGTCAAAATGAAGCCGTCACCGATGCCGACGGAGGTTGCGCGGTAGGCCCACAGGTCAGGTCAGATGGATGTAATCATTCTTTAGAAGATATGTTCATAATGGTTAGTGAATTGTCTGTGGTTCGATATGTGACGTTTGAAATTATGTGATGGCAAATCTGGGTTTTGTACCAACTCTGCATTACATCAATGCATAAAAAGGTGCTATTCTGTAGCTTAAACCGGAGCTATCGAAGCTTAACTTATGCCTTCCTGGTAGCCTGAAACCTTTTGGGCTCCATCAATAATATCAATGTAAATAATATATAGTTAGCCTTAGTAGTAAGCATTAGAAAAGGAACAACGAAATTAATACATTTGACCGAGGTCCAAGGGTATCTCTGTCGCAGTTATTTGTTTAAATCAGGCATTTAACTAACACCCAAGACCTTTAATTAAAGACCGACGTTTAACCAAGTCGCTAAAGTTCCTTCAGACAAGTGAGTGAACTGAACGAAACGTTTAACGAGTTGTCACAATATAATAGTAGTTTATGTGACTGCTACATAATGGAGGGCATTAATACTCGAGAGCGGGCTTATGAAACGAGCCGAAGGCAAGTTTCATAATAATATCACTCGAGAGTTTTAATGCCTAATTATGTACAGTTACATACACTAGTTTATCTACACACATATCATAAGCTCTCTTTGATGTGTTCAGGAACCGCATGTTTGACCGGCATATTAATAAGTTTCTCTATGATTGTGGCTCTGCAGTTGTTTAGCTTGTTCTGTAGTACCAACTTCACGCAGGCGGGCGTCGGCGTTCGAAATTTGAATGTCAGTGCCAACTTCACAGACAAACTAGGGGCGGCACGCTGGCGGGCGTCGGCGTTCGAAATTTGAATGTCATAATTTCAGATAAGAAATGAGTTTTTACCAAGTAGTTAAAATTATGCTGATAACTTGCGGTTTTTGTACGCAGTAAAGAGGGTTTATGATACGTGTGTAGATAAAAAGTTTATGTTTTAAGTATGTTTTGTTGTTCTTACATGTTCAGCCTAACACGAAGGACAAAGGGGGCTTCGTTTCGCTCACCCCCTTTACCCTTCATATAAGCTACCGCAATGTTTTGCCCTGATATAAGCTGTGCATATCAGTAGCGAAAAGATAGACTGAAGTAATCAGCTGTTGTCGTGACGCCATCCTATTTTACATTATTTAACCAACACGCCGGCTTTTGGTAAGACAGATTGTGAAACGTTTTCGACGATGCTTTATTTAAATCAAAATGACCAGTGACTTGTAACTAGTAAACGTCGTTCTTTAATGAACGGTCTAGGGTTTTAGTTAAGTGTCTGATTTAACCAACTAACTGCGACATCTCTACAATGGCACCTAATGTAAAAGCTCATTGCAGATTGCGCTGGTGTAGTTGAAGGCTATAACTACGCCAGCGCCACCAAGCGGGAGCAAAGGCCATAGGACATAGCTGCTATTGCGATATAGTATATGGAAATGACATCATCAAGATATGTAAAATTGTTGAATATAAAAGGAAACTAAAGTGCGGTTACTCCAAACGTTACACAAGTGAATCGCCTAATACTCAGAGTTGGTCTGATAATAATTATTATTATTTCTACCGTATTCAGTATTTCAGACGTAGGGTACCTAATTAATCTGATTAACTATACATACTTATTCGAATCTATTGACAGAACTGTATTAATAATTAACATTCCAATCGTTTTATTGGCACCACACCTACCTTAACCATTTACTGCATACTAACCCATATATAGTATCATAGGTTTTGAACTTTATTACCAAGCAATTATGTTGAAAATCGCGATCCATTTCGGGTCAGGCCATGCATTAAGGGGTTAATCTTACTTTTTGCAAGATATACGCTTGTACCGAAGATGTATATACCTTAATTTATTACAGACTACACAGTGTATTTATAACCATATAATATTTGCAATAAATAGTGCTTAGAAGGATGACCTAGAATTAGTAAGATGTAGAAACCAATACTTATTTATTTTAGATAAAAAAACTTTGTATTATTCACTTCAATGGAAATTCACACTGAATTTATTAAAACCACAATAAACTACGCTGAATCAGGCAGGGCCCTGAATGAAAGGGTGGCATTGGCCCTTGTAGCCAATGTTAATTGTAGAATGAGGGTCGCTTAGAGACTTGTAATAAGAGTAAGGAAGTAAGGGTCCCTAATTAGGGCGAAAGAGAGGACCAGCAACGCAAGAATGTGTAATTTGTAAGTATTGAGTATAGGTATAGGGTAAATGCGCCTAATATTGCACACTTCGTACATTATCTTCAGAATCTACAAAACGTGAAGGTGTTTTGTTTTGATACATTTAGTCATCATAATTCAATATTTGACATAACAATTTTGTATCTGAAGTTATGCTTATAAGATGTGTCTTATACGTAATTGTAATCTCAGATAGTGTTATTACATGATGCAAGGATGCAAAGTTGTCATTACATACGAGATAGTATTATACACGCGAGCCGTCGTCGGTGAGCGCGAAAGGGTAGCCGAGTGTGTAAAGACCGACGCTTACGCGTTTCACACGCCATTTTTCAACAACCTGCGAAAGTCTTTATGATAATTGACTACACAACTATAACGTAGCCGAGTATGTTATGACCAGTGCACATTCGTTTCCACGTTTTTTAATACACCTGCGAAGAAAAAACCAGACTTGATAATAATTGACTACACATCGAAAACGTCAACAAATATTAATGGAAAATGCGCGCTGCTATTATTTTTTCCGCACTCCGCGCTAGCATTAAATGCACTGGCTAAACCGCTAAACAGCCTATAAAAATAATGTTTTAACTACGCAAATTAGGGTTAAACTTCCACTTATCTGCTTTCTTTGAAAGAAAAAATAATGACATAACAATTAAGGCAAATTGTATGGTGTTGCCCCACAAATACCAACAATAGAATGAAGATTCTACCCTAGGTGTCGTCTGTCAAAAAAGTTTCTTAGTGTAGTGAAAAAATATAATATGATGAAATAATGATAAAAATTGTGGAGTGATTTATCACCTAGGTACTTAATCTAAAATAGTTATTTATTCACAAAAATATTCATTGTTTCTAGGCATAAAAACCCTTAGCAGACATTAAAAAAATCCTAAAACAAAAAGCACTATTGCGGTAGTAAGCTCAATTATGAACTTAACCCAGATGTTATCCGTAACATCCCAACAACAAAAAAAAAGTCCCGACATTTGAGAATGGGATCTCGGTTTTGAACTTTAACATTTAAGTTCAAATCCTATGAGACAATATTGATCGTTTTAATGATCGGTTGTAATATGTGGGTTAAATGCGTTGCCATAAAGACTTGCTTTCCAGAGCAAGTGTGTTGAATTGTACCTTATGTTTGATACAAGTTTTGTAAGTTGGTTTATACTCACGAGGTGATATGTGAGCCGATTGTGTATGATCAATGCACACGAGTTTAATTGCACTGGCAAAAACAACTTACAAGCTGGAGGAAGCAAAAATTGAAAAAACTTTGAAGTGTGCGATATAAGGGCTTTTTCCCTACTACCCTCTCGCCGTAGCCAACCGAACAGACAACGGAACGTTAGTGTAAAGACCCATCCAGGCGGCCGTTGCTGGGAGTGACCTCAGTATGTGTGAGCCTTGACTCTTATTACACCTCCTAATTATTGCTAGAGACCCTGATTAAGTCTAGCGTAATAATAGGCCTTTTAGGACTTGTGTACCTACTTACTAATTGTAACATTTAATAAATACGTACATATTTTTTTACCACGAAATGGCTTATTTGTTTTTTTATCTACACAGGTATCATAAACCCACTTTACCGCGTCTAAAAACCGCACGTTAAGACCAGAATAATGTAATTTTTTTTGGTGAAAACTCATTTCTTATCTGAAAATTTGTCCATTATGACCATAATGTACAAAAATTTGTCAAATTATGACATTCAAATTTCGAACGCCGGCGCCCGCCTGCGTGCCGCCCCTAGTTTGTCTGTGAATTTGGTACTACAGAACAAGCTATACAACTGCAGAGCAATGATCAATGCAACAATGCCGGTCAAACATGCGGTTCCTAAACACACCAAAAAGAGCTTATCGCGCTCTCGAGTATTAATGCCCTCCATTATATAGCAGGCACATAAACCTTGTAGTGTTATGCTACTTACATGCCATTTTCCAGTCTGCTTTGATGGTCTGCATTTATCTCACAGCTGGATATTTCGTATCACCTTTATTTTCATAGGACCCTGTAACGTTTTAAACCATAAGAACACAATAACAAATCATTTTCACTTCGTATTTTCACACTATCAGCACTTTTAAATCGATGTCGAAGGGGTTTACCTTTGGTGACCTTGTATTTGGCTTTCTCCGAAACTCTGCAATCTCGGGCTTCGTGCGCGCTGGTGCGCTACCTTTTTATGTATCTGTAACTGTCCCAATTTTCATTGTTATCTTGTTGTTTTCTCTATTACGAGCCTGAAACCAAAATCTGACATATTTTGATATCGTTGTTTATCTGGTTGTCATGGCAATGTCCATTCAAACTCATTAGCGGTCCGATATGTTTACGTCAATACTTTTACAAAAATACTTTTTCCCTCTTGGCCATTCACAAAAATTGCTTTTAATTTAAATAATTTTTAGAACTCTCCAAAAAGGGTATAAGAGCGGAACATTGCTGAAATTGAGGGTCTCGCTTCGGCTCTTGAAGAGGAAGCATCACCTAAAGGCCTCATCCCGGGGCCGCACTGCCCCGGGATCCTGCGAGCCTCTGCTGAGTCGCCCACTGGTTGCTACTGCTGCCTTACTGCCGTCTCCAACCACCTATACCCTGACGTGCTGCCGTCTCCAATCAGCTATACCCTGACGTGCTGCCGTCTCCAACCACCTATACCCTGACGTGCTGCCGTCTCCAACCATCTATCCCCTGACGTGCTGCTGCCTTCAAGCCACCTCCTACACCACCTCCGGATCTCCAACTACTCGCCACTACTCCAGGCTCCGGGCACCACCGCCGCGCGCTCCCTGTTCTGCCCTCCTACTCTCCGTGTCCTTCGCTCCCCTTTTTATATCTTTTGTACCTGTATTTTTTAAAACCTGTGTCACCTCATTCATCCTCATCCTCATATCATTTTTTTTTAAATAATCATTGTAAATTAACATAATAAACTGTCATTTCTAAATTTTATTCTAGTTGTTGTTTCTTGTTAGGTTCTGGTTAGGTTCTTGTCGCTACACGACATTTTGGCGCCCAACGTAAAAGTTCTTCTTCACCTTTTCTGCGCCTTGTCTCTTTCCTTTTGATTTGCTTTCTCTTTCGCTCTTAAATCTTTATCTATTCATCCTTTTCATATTTTCCAAATTCTAAAACAAAACTTCATCTAGTTTTTCAACTCATCTGGATTATATTTAGGCCTACATTTAACTTATATTACTTCACTTCACTTCACTTCACTTCACTTCATCACTTTAATATTTTTATTCTAGATAACCGGAAAGAGGTAAAATTTTCAATTTAACTATTTTATTTTATTTTATTTTATTTTATTGTATTAGGAGAACAAACAGTTTTACACACTCTATTAATAAACTTATATGATAACTTATAACCATTAATGTGTTCTCGCATGTATGTATGTAGAAGCTAAAAAAAAAAACTGCCTGCTTGCGGTTAAACAGAGAAAAAATTAAAAATATAGTTCTGTCTGGATAACAACATTAGAATGTATAACTTATATATAATTGACAAGATTTATAAATTTAATCATAATAATTAACAAGAGATTATAGGTACAAAAAGACAGAACTGTAAGTTAAAGGAAAAAACATAATGCACAAAAGAAAATAATTAAAAATTAGGTACAAATAGTATTACCTAATAACAACTTAATTAGTTTAAGATGCTAACGCAGTAAACCAGCGCTTTGTCAGGAGTTTCTTAACACTTTGCGGTTTTGAGTTGAATAAGTCAAGGTCGGGGATATCGACCAAACCGTTAAATGTAGCTACCGCTCTACTGAAAAATGAGTTTTGTCTATAATTTGTGAAACTGAAAGGAATGTCTAGATGAATAGGATGTCTATTAGTTCTATTGGGGAGTTTAATTTTGATGTGTTCAAGAAGCTGCGGAGAGTCAATTTCTCCTTGTGCAATTTTGCAAAGAAGTACAACGTCAGCAATTCGTCGTCTCTCTTGTAGGGGGAGTGTATGGTGTCTTTTACATATAGCTGAATAGTACGAGTCAAAATTATTGCACTTAAATTGCAGATATCGCAGAAATCTACGCTGTATGGACTCAATCCTATCTATGTAAATTTCATATCGAGGGTTCCAAACCTGTGAACAATACTCGAGGATGCTACGTACATAAGCACAATAGAGGATTTTAATAACTTTAATACTTGTAAACTGAGAGCAGGTTCTCATAACAAAACCCAAAGACTTATTTGCTCTTTTTATAATGCTATCAATATGCTTGTCGTAAGCTTGCCTACTATCTTGAATAACTCCAAGGTCACGAATCTCATCTACCACCTTCAGGGGGTTTCCTTTGAATGTGTAACTGTACTGGGTAGGCTTAGGGCTACGGGTAAAAGTAATAGCAAAACATTTCAACACATTCAGGTCTAGTTTATTTTGCTGGCAGTAAAATTCAAACCTACCTAAGTCCTCCTGCAATAGACTGCAGTCGTTGACGTCGCTAATTCG
This sequence comes from Argyresthia goedartella, assembly GCA_949825045.1. Taxonomy (NCBI): domain Eukaryota; kingdom Metazoa; phylum Arthropoda; class Insecta; order Lepidoptera; family Argyresthiidae; genus Argyresthia; species Argyresthia goedartella. The sequence continues at coordinate 25,338,086 of OX463810.1, forward strand.
TTTAAAAACTTTCATGTCGTCCGCATATAGCAAAAATTTTGAGAACCTAAAGCAGTGGCAAATATCATTAACAAATATAGAAAAAAGAAGCGGTCCGAGCAAGGATCCTGAAGGTATTTTTATCCAACTAGAGGAGGAGGAGAACCCATTAAGAACCACGGCCTGGGATCTATTTTCAATGTAGGAGGTAAACCATCTATAAAGATTACCATGGATTCCCGCCCTTAGGAGTTTCTGTAAGAGCAACTGGTGGTCTATTCTGTCGAATGCTTTGCTATAGTCAGTAAAAATAGCGTCAACTTGGCCACCAGCAACCATGTTTGAGGTGGTATAATCATTAAGAGATAGCAGATTAGAAGTAGTTGAACGTCTTCGAATAAACCCATGCTGCTCCGGAATAAATGATGTTGAGAGAGTTGAATATACCGCAGTATAAACAAGCTTCTCCAATACCTTGGAAAAAATACAAAGTTTTGAGATGGGCCTATAATCATTAACGTCACTCTTGCTACCACCTTTATGGATAGGAGAAATATTTGCTGCTTTCCAGACCTTAGGTACATAGCCCTGCTCAAGAGAACGCTTAAAAAGAAGAGTCAGTGGATATGTAAGGCCTTCAGCACTTCTCACTATGAAGACTGAGGAAATGCCATCAGGCCCACCACCCTTTGACACATCAAGCGACCTAAGTAGTTTAAATACAGTAGCATGTTCAATATCGATGTCACTAATAGAGCATGGATAATCATTTTCTAAAGGGCCGTTTCCCAAGCCGCTATCGGAAGAAGAACTATGTGATTGAGATTGAAAATTGGAGTAGAAATAGTTGGAGAAAAGGTTGCAAATTCCCTCTCCAGTACTAGCCGACAGCCCTTTATAAAATAAAGTGGACGGAATAGAGTTGGCACTTCTCCTTTGAGATTTGACAAAAGACCAAAAATATTTGGGGTTTTCAATTATCGAACTTTCAACTTTTGAAATATATTTTTGGTAGCATTCTTCCTCCAAGGTTTTCGCCTTTTTTCTAAGAAAAGCAAAAGATTCATAATCGGATTGGTTACCATATTTATGAAATTTCTTAATGTATTTGTACTTTTCTTTAAGCACCCTCCTGAGAGGGGAGCTGTACCAAGGCGGAAAAGACGATGCATTTATGTACTTGTGCGGTACAAATTTATCACGTAGCTCATAAATACAGGCATAAAATAGTTCTATGGAGTCATCTATTGGTTTACTATTTAAAATAGAGTCCCAATCGTAATCATGAGCCAAACATGAGTTAATGCTGTCGTAGTCACCTGAGCCATAATAATATTTCAAACGAGAGTTCAATATAAGTGATTCGCAATCAACATCATTTATATTAATAACTAAGGATTTATGATGCTCATCTTCGGGGACCAATGGGTAATCACTAGCGAGAACCGTTACATCTACATTACTGATAACATAATCTAAGATCCTATTATTTGAGTTACTATTAAAATTAAACTGAGTCAAGTTGCATACTGACAAAGTATCAAAAAAATAAATCTGACTATAACCTGATACGTTAGCCGGGTGCAAAGTTCCTTGTCTGCATGACCAATCTACATTCGGCAAGTTAAAATCACCCAGTATAATAAAAGTGTCATTAGGACATGACTCCACAATACAAGTAAGTTTATCAGAAAAAATTGTCAGTTGCGTGTTGAATGAATTTCCTAAGTTTTCGCTACAAAGATAAAGAGTACAAATATGGATTTTATTTAAAGTTCGGTTACTATTTTTAGTGGTTACCGTAACCCAAATATCCTCTGCAGAGGAGTGCCACTCCGGCCGCGCTAAAACACCAAGATCACGGCGCACCGCTATTTCGACACACAAACCAGCTTTTTCGAGAAACCAGCTTTTTCGAGAAACCAGCTTTTTCGAGACCAATAATAGCTCAAAACTGATAATCCTGCACCAAAATATTCAAAGTGTACTCCCAAAAAGGGAATTAATCGATATGACTATGGCGGAATTGACAGAATCGGGTAATGAACCAGACGTAATCTGTCTAACGGAGACATTTGTAAAATCAGGTGATGAAATAAATATAAGATTAGCAGGTTATGACCTAGCTACCAACTTTTCTCGAAATAAGAAAAGAGGCGGGTCTTGCATTTTAGTGAAAAACAGTACTGCATATAAACGTTTAAAAATGGTTGACGAACTGGCTGTGTCTAGTGTATTTGAATGCTGTGGTATTGAGCTAACAGATCATAACATTATATTAGTATGCATATATAGGATTACGGAGGTAAAAAAATTTCTAGATCGCTTGGAATTATTACTCTTTTCCATAAAAAGGAAAATGAAAACAAAACAAATTGTTATAGCTGGTGACATAAACATTAATACATTAAAACCTGACATTAATACCAGACATTTAACAGATATTATTAATAATTATAAATTGACATTTCATATTGACGAGCCCACCAGACAAGCATCTTGTATTGACCACTTAATCAGTAGTATCAGTCATGCTGTAGGATCAGTGATCCCGTTGGGATTATCTGACCATGAAACAGCACAATTGCTCTTGATCCCCGTAAAAAATAAAAAAGCTATGCCTAAGGCTACATACATTCATAAAAGAGACTATGGTGGTGATAACATTAGGAAGTTTCGTGAATGTCTCCAATGCTTATCGTTCGCAGAAGTTTACGAAGAATCTGACCTCAATAAGGCATTTGAAAAATTTCATGAATTATTCTGTTTGTTTTATAATCTTTGTTTCCCAACAATTATCGTAAAAAGGAACATGGAGGTCAAACCAAAATGGATTTCAAAAGGACTTAGAATCAGCTGTAAAACAAAAAGATCTCTAAGATATAATTTTTACAAACAAAGAACACAATATAACAAAAACAGATATGAAAAATTCTCAAAAATATTAAAAAAATGTATCGTACAATCACAGACACAAGCAAATAATAAATATGTACAAACTAGTAAAAATAAATGTAAGGCATCGTGGAATGTAGTAAAAAATGAATCAGGAAATCAACAAGCATCACATTTCATACATCAAATTAGTCATGAGGGTACTATAGTTCAGGAAGCAACTGGAATAGCTCAAACATTCAATGAATACTTTATAAAAATCTCTACTAAGGTTAACCATGACTTGGCTCTCACCGGCGGAAGTCATCGGATAAGTGAAAGTATTTTTCTTAAGCCTTATGATAGTAACGTTGTGTCAAAACTAATAATGTCGTTAAATAACACCAATGCAGAAGGTTTTGATGGTATATCTACCAAAATAATTAAGGCATGTTGCTTGGAGATATCGCCTGTATTAAACTATTTGATAAACCTGTCTCTAGAAACAGGAAATATTCCTAACAAACTGAAAATATCTGTCGTAAAGCCGTTGTACAAAAAGGGTGAGAGATCAGAAATAGGAAATTATCGTCCAATCACACTCACGCCTGTGTTGTCAAAGGTTTTTGAAAAAGCGATGCATGTAAGATTAAATGATTTTTTCACAAAATATAATGTATTAAAATCAGAGCAGCATGGCTTTCAGAAAAATAAATCGACCACCTTGGCAACTTTCAAACTAGTAGACCAAATTGTTCACAATATAGACGTCAAAAACTATAGTACAGTGCTATTTTTTGATATTGCCAAAGCATTCGATTTTGTTGCACATGAGTTATTGCTATCGAAACTCGAGGCTAATGGTATAAGAGGCTTAGCACGAAACTGGCTACAGACTTACTTGGACGATAGGGTGCAGAGTGTAGAAATAAGTCGTCTTAATGATAGCCACGTCGTTAAATGCTATAAATCCGAGCTAGAATGTAATAAATTTGGCGTTCCTCAGGGCAGTGTACTCGGGCCTCTTCTTTTCTTAATTTATATAAATGACCTGCCGGAAGTCACTAATCAAAGCTGCATTTTATTCGCTGATGATATATCAATAAATGTAACTCGCGTGATTACTGATGACATTTCACTTCATGAATTTGACATTAATACAACTATTACCTCTATAATTAATTGGTTAAATAATAATAATCTGCAAGTAAATCTAAATAAAACAATGTATATAAATTTTAATAACTTTGACAAATATAACAGGAACATGACATTAAATATAAATTATAACGGACAAATTCTAGAGGAGGCTAATAGTGTGACATTTTTAGGTATAGTAATTGATCGACATTTGAATTGGAGAGATCAAATTAATAAAATATGTAATAAGATAAACAGATTTATTTTTGTGCTAAGACGTTTGCACAAAACAGCCGAGAAAAAAACCGCACTGCTTGCCTATCATAGGTATGTAGAATCCGTCATAAGATATGGTCTGATAATTTGGGGTAACGGAACTGAAATTAACAGAGTATTTATTGCCCAAAAAAAATGTTTGCGTGCTATTTGTGGTATGGCACCATATGAGTCCTGCAAACAAACATTTAAAAAATTAAACATCTTACCGGTACCCTGTCTTTATATACTTGAAATCGGTAATTTCGTTAAGTCAAATCCTGAACTTTTCGTAAAAGCTCATGATTATTTCTCGAGGAACTCTAGAAACCCGAACAGGCTTGTATTTAATCACACACCAAGAACAACACTGTATTTAAAAAATTGCTCAGCAATGTGTGTGATTGTGTATAACAAAATACCAGATGACATAAAAACGTTGCCACTCAACACTTTTAAACGCAGATTATTCTATTGGCTTCTGCAAAACTGTTTTTACTCTGTGGACGAATTTCTGAACTTCAAACGTAGGTGAAACTGGTCTTGGCTTTTGTTGTTTTGTTTGTGTTTTTAATTTATACAATTTATGTGATATAATGAGAATAGACTAAAACTAGATCTCAAACATTTGCATGCTACAATTTAATAGCTGATTAAGGCGTTGAACTTTCATGTTATTTAAGAGCTCTTTTACCCTTATCTTTGCAAATAAATTTCTTATTTCTTATTTCTTCTTATTTCTATAAAAACTCCACCACCGTACATTTGTTTTGTTTTATCATAATCTCTATCCCGTCTCAAAATTAAATATCTATCATCAATGAGTTCGCTATCATAAATACCATCTAAAAGCCAGCTCTCAGTGATTGCTATTACATCATAAGAATTTAACCAGATGTTACGTTTAAACGTATGTGTCTTAGTACGCAGCCCTCTTGTGTTTTGATAAAATAGTTTTAAATTAGACGCCATTATTAACATGTAAGCAATAGCGAAAGTGAAACTCTATAAAGCATATTATGCTATAGCTGTTCATTGAATAAGTTGCTGGATAGCAAAAAAGCATAAAACAAGCCCTAGGTATTAAAAGAAGCGATAACTGCAGATTCTTTTCATTGATAACATATTTAGGCGTAATACTAAGATAATTGTATGAAATAATCAAACATGTATAACAAACACTCCCAATAAATTGAATAAATAAGGTAGAAATAAATATCTTTGAACTAAACCCAATAGTTAATTTTAACTCGTTCTCGCAGCGACTGAGTGACACGAAAGCAGTGCAAGCGAAAATGGAACGTGAGTGCATAACGCGAGCAGGTGCGAGTAGCTTAACGCGCAGAGCTGTACTTACGACGAACCGGTCGGTATCCCCACCGCACCCGCTGCACTGTAGAACAAAAGCGCTGGTTTTGCATGCGGCTCTCAAACTTTTACTGTTTCGTAGTGACAAAAGTAATAAAATAATTTTAAGATTATAGGCTATTACTAAATTTAACGCAATTGGTACGTTATTTAAGTAGCTAACAATTATGAGATCTTCAATAGGTCGCTTTCGTTTTTTATAAAAATTATGGGTGACGTATCTGACATTCTCGCCATAATTTTACAGTGTTTAACCCAAACGTGCTTGAAGTTCTTCTCTTTAGCTAAGGCCCGCGCCTTGCTTCTTGTTATACTGCGTCAGGTGATCATTGACGAAAAAGACTCCGCCAGTTGTGTAACCTAGAGTCTCGAGCTTCAGCTGTTTGGTCTTGCGGCAAGAAGCAACAAAGTCTTTCTTAGTGTAACGATTATTAAAAGAAATAACAATCGGTTTTTCGACATTCGGGACTCTCGTAGGAATTCGTGCAATATAATTTATATCCCTCTTCTCGAAAGTACGATTACCGATTTTACCAATCTTGTCAGCAATTTCGTATAGATTTTCATTCTTCTTCAATGGAATTCCACGTATCTCGACGTCATTAGCACGAGCCCATTGGTCTCTATTCTGAAGTTCAACTTCCAATGCAGTTACTTCGGCTTGGAGCGTCGGGACATCGCTAACTAGTTTCTCCACTTGAGTAACTCGGGTTTCTAATGCCTTGACGGATCCTGAGAATTTCCCAATCAGCTCATGCGCCATCTCCAAAGATTCTCGAAGGTTCCCCAGCTCTGATTTGATGGATTTCACATTTTCTAACAGTGGCCCCAACTGGAAAACGATGTTGTTCAGTTGTTCTTGCATTTTATCCAGTTGAGTTGGGGAGGGTGACGTATTAAGCCTCGAAGGCGATTGGTTGCCTTTACACTTCGGGCAACGCCAGCTCTTCTGTCTCTCTCCAAGTCTACGATAACCATTTTCCGTAATCCCGGAACACTGGAAATCGAGGTGTTGCTTGCAGACACTGCACACCGTTCCATCCGTGAACTGGGAGTCACAACTTGCGCAGGAGAACATAATTAGACAGGAAAAAAAAACAACTTTGAGTAACGCTGGTTTAACAAGCAAGCGTGCGCTCCGGTTGAGTGATAGCGAGTGAGTGAACTATAACAATGGAAAGGGTTATTAAGTACGAATTCCTTAACAAGGCCGAGCTCGAATACGAAGTAAAGATTAGATGTGAGGAACCAGCTAATACTGTTTTGCTTCTTAAAAAACAGGGTTTTTCGTTTAGTTGCGAATTCTCACCCTGAAGATATTCTGACTTCTCCAGTTCCGATTGAGGATGACTTATCTCAAATTGGTTCTACTCTGACTTACCTGGATTGTAAAATTGAAAAATTTTTACAAGGTGAAACCAAATACTTACGATTAATAGAAACTTTTATTAATCATGTTTTTTACAGATTGGAGCGAATAGATACTGACTTATATCCAGACTCTAAAGCTAGTTTCGATAATTTGAAGATGAAATTTCTAAAACGCTATTCCTAAACAATTCGAATCCTTGACTCCACCTTCAACTGCAAATGACTCTCCATCACTGGACCTTCCTGCTGACCCGACTGTCATGGAACCCCCTCTTGTTTCTCAAACTTCTGTCCAGACCCATACCCCGTATCCTCCACCACCACCTCAATCTTTCCCTCCAACTAACGTCTTCAAAGATCTGAAAAGACACTCCTTCAATGGTAAAAGCTGTCCAAGATCCTTTCTTCAAAAACTTGAAGAATATAGCTTAGCTCGTGGCTTGTCCAAGGACTTGTTGATTTCTCAGGCGTTCGAAATTTTCACCGACAATGCCCTTCATTGGTTCAGGTTTAAATATAATCAGAATCCAAACTTAACTTGGAACGAACTTTCTTCTTTACTAATCAAAGACTGGTGGTTTTGATTATGATCATAAACTTCTAGAAGCGATTATGAATCGTACTCAAGGTCGTGATGAACCTATCGTCATCTATATTTCCATCATGTCTGGAATGTTCGCTCGCCTTTCAAAAAGACTATGAAACAGAACAATTGGAGATTATTTTGAGAAATATTCGCCCATGTTATTCAGTCTTCGTAGCTCTAAAAGACATTGACTCTATCGATTCTCTTCTGGCCACTTGCCAAAACTACGAAAAGTTCCTAGACAGAGACAAACAATTTAAAGAACCAAATTTGCAACAAAGTCCTCATGTTTCTGAATTCAACTACAAGCATTCCACTTCAAGTTCAGTTGACTCTCCAAACTCTTCTAATAACTCACGACCTTCTCCTCCCTTAATGAATAAATTCACTCCACCCTACAAATACCCTTCTAGACAAGTTAATAGTCTCTCTCAAACTGCAGCTCCACAAGAAAGTTATTTTTGCGTTCGCTGTCGTAAACTAGGTCATACTTTGAACATTTGCACTCAACCACGATTCGTGATTTGTTTCAAATGTGGTCTTAAGGGTTTTAAAACTGCAGATTGCCCTACTTGTTCTCCCAAACCTAATACTAGTACAAAAAAACTAACTGCTGACTTGAAAAGTAACTCAAACTTTGATAAGGACGAGTGGACTAATTGGATCAAAACAATTCAAAACTTCTTTGCTTGCTACAAAATCTCTTCTACACTCTACTCCAAAGAACAATATCTTAATCGTCCATTCGTTAATGTCAAAATTTATAACTTAACTTTATCTGGTTTACTAGATTCTGGCAGCTCAGTAACTATTCTGGGTAATAATTCTCATTTGGAAATTCTTAAACTGGGCTGCAAACTTCTCAAGTCAGATCTTATTACTGTCTCTACTGCTAATAATCAAAAAATTAATTCCTTGGGTTATTTTGACTTACCTGTCCATTTCAATAACGAAACTCACTTGATTAAAGCTTATGTTTTCCCTGAAATATTTCCTTCTCTAATACTAGGTATTGACTTTTGGAGAAAATTTAATCTTCTACCTAGTGTTTTAGCTTCTCTTAACTTTACAGATCCTAAATGCTTTGCTATCGACACTAAAGATATTAAAGTTTTATCTTATGAGCATTTAACTCCTAATCAAAAGAACATCGCTAATGACATCATCCAACGCTTCAAGGCAATCTCTTTTGAAGAAAAAGGTGTTCTGGGAAACACACACTTAATCACCCACAAGATTGACACTGGTGATTCTCTTCCGATCAAACAAAGATGTTACAGACTGTCTCCTGAAAAACAAAAGGCTTTAATTAATGAAGTTGACAAGATGCTGGGATGGAACGTCATTGAACAATGCGAAAGTCCTTGGTTATCTCCAGTCCTCATCACTCCAAAGAAGAATGGTGAATGGCGTTTCTGCGTAGATAGCAGGAAGCTTAACTCAGTTACACGTCGTGATGCTTATAGTCTGCCTCTAATAAGCGAAATTTTGGACAACCTGAGAAATGCCAAATACTTATCAAGCATCGACATTGCGAAAGAATTTTGGGAGATTCCCTTGAATCCTGCTGATAGAGATAAGACAGCATTTTATGTTTCTGGAAGAGGTATGTTCAGATTCAAAGTAATGCCTTTTGGTCTCACTAACTCACCTGCAACTCAACAAAGATTAATGGATACGCTATTTACTCCTGAATTTGAGAACAAGATATTTTGCTATCTGGATGATATCGTTATTATTAGCGAGACTTTTGATGAGCACATATCGCTTCTCATGAAAGTTCATGAAAAACTTTCATATGCTAATCTGACTATTAACTTTGAAAAGAGTCAATTCTTCAGGAAAGAACTGAAATACCTTGGTTTTCTAGTGGACGAGTATGGTCTACGTGCTGATCCAGATAAAATAAAAGCTATTCTAGAATATCCTGTACCTACTTGCAGAAAAGAAGTTCGAAGATTCATAGGCACCTGCAGCTGGTTTAGAAGATTCATTCCAAACTTCAGCACTATTGCCTCTCCACTCAACCAACTAACCTGTTCCGGGAAGAACGCTCCTAAATTTTTATGGAATTCCAAGGCTGCAGCTGCTTTCCAGAAACTTAAAGAAGCTTTGGTAACTGCTCCTGTCCTTGCTTGCCCTAACTTCGAACTACCATTCTCTGTACATTGTGATGCATCAAATTATGGCATAGGAGCAATGCTTACTCAACATCAAGATGACAAAGAAGTCGTGATTGCTTACATGAGTAAAGCACTAAACAAAAATCAACAAAACTACTCAACTACTGAAAGAGAAACATTGGCTGTAATAACTGCGCTAGAACATTGGCGATGTTACCTAGACAATGGTAAAGAATTTACAATATATACTGACCACGCTGCACTTAAATGGTTTCAGAACTTATCGAATCCATCTGGAAGACTTGCTCGCTGGACTCTACGCTTATCATGTTTTAATTTTGTCCTGAAACATAAAAAAGGAAAGGGTAACGTTGTTCCTGATTTATTATCAAGACATAAGAATAAAGAACGTCCTGATACACGAGAAACTTCACCTCAAGGCGTACATCCTATTACGATTGAAGAACCACCTGATCGTGAACTTGAGCACTACAACAAGATTTTTCTCGGATGCTCCAACAACCCAGACGCATGTCCCAACTACACTTTCAGGGATAACAAACTTTACCGCTGCATCCATTCTCCCGATCGTCTAAACGATGACTTTATTTGGAAAGAAGTTCCACTGCCGCAAGATAGACATGCACTTATTGAAGTTAGCCATGGTTCCCCTTCAGAACTCCACCTTGGTATCTCCAAGACATTCAAGAAAATATCTTTAAAATACTATTGGCCTGGTATGTTTAAGGACATTGCCAATTTAATCTCGACTTGTGAAACCTGCTTAACCTACAAACACCCTAATCATTCTCCCTATGGTCTTATGGGTAAACCTAAACTTTGCTCCAGACCTTTTCAAACTATATCCTTAGATCTTATGGGTCCATTGCCTATGACCCGGAGAAGAAATCAGTATATTCTGGTAATTAACTGCAATTTTACTAAATATACTATGATTTTTCCCCTTAAACGTGCTACTTCAGCTAATATCATTAATGTCTTAGAAAATTCAGTGTTTCTAGTTCATGGCATTCCCCAAACTATTATAATAGACAACGCTGTTCAATTTCAGTCGCGAGAATTCCACTCATTCTTGAATTCTTATAGCGTTCCTTGTATTTTTCACACAGCTTTATATTGTCCTCAGGTTAATCCTACAGAGAAATTTAATAGTACGATTATTACAGCTCTAGCATCCCTAGTAGGAGACGATCATAGATCCTGGGACAACCATCTTACTAAGATTCAGTTCGCAATGAACAGCGCTACAAACGTTGCTACTGGATTTACTCCAAACTTTTTAGTCTTTGGTAGGGAAACAATACCTTGTGGTTCCTTCTATACTCCAACTCAGAATCTCGAGGAATTGATATTTATGCCTCGTGATATTTACGCGTCTAATGCTGGTCTCCTCTCATCTATCTTTCACAGAGTTCAAACTAAACTTCACGTAGCTCACGCTAAAAATAGCGCTCGCTATGTTCTTCGCCGGTCTTTTAAAGAATTTAATGTGGGAGACACTGTTTGGCGTAAAAACCATGTTTTAAGCAATGCTGGCGCATACTTTAATGCTAAACTTGCCCCTAAATTCATTAAGTGTAAAATAATAACCAAACTTTCACCATTAGTATACATTCTCGAAGACCCTAACGGAGTTAGAGGCAAGTGGCACATTAAAGATATAAAATCTTAAATTTTCTTAACTTCTATTAACTGTTAATTTGTATATATGTATAAATATCACCATCATTTTCACCTTATTATTTTTATTTCTTCCTTTAATCCAGTGTTCTTCAACACATTTTACTTTAGGACCTCGAATCTTCGTTGGTTAGTCTTCACCTTTTTTTTTTATCTTTATTTCAGACACATCTCGTTGGCGATGTTGCTGATCCCTGGCTTCGAGCCCTACCGCTCTGGCCGTACTGAATCTTTTCTTAAGTCTAAGCGACTAAAGCTACCTTAGGATTAATTTGTTTCTCTTTACCTCCACTTATTTTTTTTTCCACGCAGGAGCGGATGACAACTGCTTAAGTAAGCCTGAATGTCCTTTTGAAAACACACTTTTAGAGTGGTAGTCATTGAATGTGAACTCCACCCTTACCGGAATGAAGATGATGAATGTAAGAGATGGTATATCTGATTTTGCCTGGTGATGTCTGTTTCTGCAAAGCTGTGTTTTTATGGTTTATTTTAAAATGTACATATCAAAATTTTTGCTGAGTCAAAAATTTTTCCAGGGTCAGGGGGAAAATGTAGTGTTATGCTACTTACATGCCATTTTCCAGTCTACTTTGATGGTCTGCATTTATCTCACAGCTGGATATTTCGTATCACCTTTATTTTCATAGGACCCTGTAACGTTTTAAACCATAAGAACACAATAACAAATCATTTTCACTTCGTATTTTCACACTATCAGCACTTTTAAATCGATGTCGAAGGCGTTTACCTTTGGTGACCTTGTATTTGGCTTTCTCTGAAACTCTGCAATCTCGGGCTTCGTGCGCGCTGGTGCGCTACCTTTTTATGTATCTGTAACTGTCCCAATTTTCATTGTTATCTTGTTGTTTTCTCTATTACGAGCCTGAAATCAAAATCTGACATATTTTGATATCGTTGTTTATCTGGTTGTCATGGCAATGTCCATTCAAACTCATTAGCGGTCCGATATGTTTACGTCAATACTTTTACAAAAATACTTTTTCCCTCTTGGCCATTCACAAAAATTGCTTTTAATTTAAATAATTTTTAGAACTCTCCAAAAAGGGTATAAGAGCGGAACATTGCTGAAATTGAGGGTCTCGCTTCGGCTCTTGAAGAGGAAGCATCACCTAAAGGCCTCATCCCGGGGCCGCACTGCCCCGGGATCCTGCGAGCCTCTGCTGAGTCGCCCACTGGTTGCTGCTGCTGCCTTACTGCCGTCTCCAACCACCTATACCCTGACGTGCTGCCGTCTCCAACCACCTATACCCTGACGTGCTGCCGTTTCGAACCATCTATTCCCTGACGTGCTGCTGCCTTCAAGCCACCTCCTACACCACCTCCGGATCTCCAACTACTCGCCACTACTCCAGGCTCCGGGCACCACCGCCGCGCGCTCCCTGTTCTGCCCTCCTACTCTCCGTGTCCTTCGCTCCCCTTTTTATATCTTTTGTACCTGTATTTTTTAAAACCTGTGTCACCTCATTCATCCTCATCCTCATATCATTTTTTTTAAAATAATCATTGTAAGTTAACATAATAAACTGTCATTTCTAAATTTTATTCTGGTTGTTGTTTCTTGTTAGGTTCTGGTTAGGTTCTTGTCGCTACACGACATCCTACTTAACCTACTTAAAAAAGGAGGGAGGTTCTCAATTCATTGGGATGTTTTTTATGTATGTTCAGCATTTTTCTCAAGACGGGGTTGCATCGATTTGGATAATGTTTTTTTTTGTTCCAAAGGGTTTACCTTCCGATTAGTCCCATTGACATCAGCTCAGGATCGGATGATGGGATAGGATGGCTGGAGAAGTTCAGGGAACTCTTCAAATATAAGACAGGCAGACCAGAAGAAGCAGTGTTGCCGTTAGGAAAATCTAGTTTGTGGCTACATAAAATAGAAAAGTGGCCAGTTTTACAAAAAAAAACTCTTTTGAAATGTGGCTAGAAGTAGCTTAATATCATAGTATTCTTTGCCTGCTTTAATATTATATTATTATCATAAACAATGATATCGTTTCGGTAGGTATATTATGGTATGATACTCCGTAAAAGGCGATAACCTCAGATTTATTTAAAATTACTTATGTAATCGGTCGACGTTCAACAGCAATAATCTAAAAATTACTTAATGTAACTAGAACTTGCTAGATTCGTTTTGGTGGCTAAAATTTATTCTTTTTGGCTAAAACCGTTGAAAATCCGCTAGATCTAGCAACAAAGTGGCTAGAAAGGCAACACTGATGGGAAGCCAACTAGCGATGTTCGCATTCAAGTAAATACGAGTATGTACTCGATACTTTTGTTTCGATACCAACCACTTTTAGCATCGAATCAATCTAGCGAGTACCTTACCTACTTGGTATCGAAAAAAATGTACTTGAATCGAATCGAATCAAACCAATTTTGTTGTACGAACGATCGGAACTAGTTTTGTGAACGCTTCTTACAATTACGACTTATGAACGAGCCGCAATCCCTTCCAACCGCCCTCTTTCATGCTCTTGTTGTTATTATTATTCTCTATCTCTCTCTACCTCCCTCTCTCAGGCAGCCGCGGCGTGTCATCGCCTGACACCAACCAGTTAATAGCCGAAATTTATTTGTTTGATGGAGCCAGCCTTATTGGTTCGATTTTCAGAAAGCGAGATATTACGCCATATTTATTTTAAAAAATGCTATTGATAGGTATCGATACTTTATGGTTACTTATAATAACAGTAGTATAAGCATTCTGTGAGTATAAGTATAAGCCGCGCATGATGCGAGACAAACTACCAGGCCACGCCGTACGCACGAATCTAAATGAGTATTACTTTCTCTGTCGCACGAAGCACAACCTGCTTCGTACACAACCTGCTAATAGTTAGTCGCGGAACTGCATAAATCAATACCAGTACAACCGTTGGCAAAAAAGCTTGGCTACAAAACGAGGCGAGTCTTGGCGAGAGACTGTACAAGTACCTATTCCCGAAACTAGTAATCCTCGAAACGTTTACGACTACCGTCGAATATCCATCCGCAATACAGACTACCTTATTTATGCAGCTATCCAGGTCACCGAAAAAAAAAACTACTTACTACAGGGCAAAACGTTAACAAAACGAATCAAAGCCATCGGATCTGCTACTACAGACATATTCTGCAACGCCCACAGCAACACCAACTCCATGCCGCATTCAAATACGATGTAAAGAAGAAAGCCGGCCAACCCATATACACCTGGAAAGATGACCTCAAACACGACATCGAATACTACGGTAAAGAATGTACTTACTGGTTAGAATCAACACAACAGGGACGAAGTTAGGAAGGCCTCGAATCAAATATACCGTATTCCAGAAACAGACAGCAAAAGCGAAACTGAGAGCTTTCCGGATAACCCAAACAAACATGACTCAGCCAACAACAATATCTGAAACAAGAACTTGAAGAAAACAACAGCTGCTCTCCAAATCACAAATCCTCCCCATTCCACATATCCTATATTGGCTTCAGGCTGAAGAGTCGGAAAGATTGAAATCTGATAGGTATGCAAGGTGGCTGCGCCCACCACCTCCTTATTCTAATAAATAGTGCTTTCTTAGCTACCGTGCGAGACCGACGTTTCACTTGTGTCGCCCCCAGTCCCCATACATAACAGTTGGCGGTTTCGGAAAAAATAAAATCGCGTGCACTTCAACATGTCAAACCTAACCCTGATTAGGACCTTACTAACCTTCAATCATGAGGTTCAGGACTGGTTGGTGTATAAAGAACGGTTCGAACAGTGGTGTTTCGCAAACTCCATTGATTCTATCACAGAAAGTGATAAATCGGGCTGTAAACGTGGCGCCATCTTGCTCAGCGCACTCACCGAGATAACCTATAAGCTGGTGCGTGATCTCTGACATCCAAAAGAGATTAACCAGCTGCCATACGGAGACGTCTTGAAACTCTTAGACGACCACTTTCGCCCACGAAGAGCCTGATAGGCGAGCGTCACCATTTCTACAGTGGCCTACCAACAACCCGGGGAAGGACTGAATGAGTGGGCTGCACGTGTAAGAAGCTTGTCCACCTACTGCGCATTCACCTCACTAGACGAAACATTACGTGACCGGTTTGTTCTCGGTATGGAGGCCGGCCCAGCTCGCGACAAGCTGTTCACCGAGGATGCTGCATCCATGACGCTGGCGAAGGCGCTAGACTTCGCTCAGGGAGTGCGTAGTGCTCGCGATGCTGCGAGACGTACTGCGCAAGTTCAAGGTCTTCTGCAGCCGGGCGCTCAAGAAGAGTCTGCGAGCGTACATCGGGTATCTGCAAAAGGATCCGGCGCGAGTACTAAAAAGTGCAGTATGTGCGGCTAAAATAGCCATACGGCCAACTCGTGCAAGTTTTCAAATCATAAGTGTAAAGCCTTTGGAGTCCGTGGTCACCTTAAAAGAGTTTGTCCTAAAAACAATAGCTCCACCGTGTCTGCAGCTCGATAAACGGCGAGTCGCAGGCCTCACGAATCAAAAAGCTAATAGGTAAAGACCCACAACACCAACCTGGTTCGATAAAGAAACCGAATGGTGAATAAACCAAGAGCGAAGAAGAGCTCTGTAGTGTATTGCTACAAACGCATTTCCCGGGGTGTACAATCCTACCCGCAAAAGAGGTAGAGACACCGGCGGAAACACCAAGCTCCTCGCAAACATTAACACTCCCGCCGGAAGCATGGGTAGAAGTAAAAAACCTGATAGATGATGAGAAGGTGAGATGGGCGATCAGCTCTTTCCTTCCGTATAAATCACCAGGACCAGACGGCGTAATACCAGCCCTACTGCAATGGGGAGAAAAGCTCACTGTACCTAGACTTGTAAAAAAAATTAAGGCATGTCTAGCACTCATGTAGCCGAGTGCTAGACATGCCTTAATTTTTTTTAGGATCTGGAGAGAAGTGAAAGTAGTCTTCCTACCGAAACCAGGCAAGGACGACTATACTGAACCTAAATCCTTCAGACCTATAAGTCTCACATCATTTATTCTGAAAACGTTAGAAAGAGTGTGTGATAGATTTATAAAGGACGGTCCCATGAGAACCAACCCTATACACCCAAACCAACATGCGTACCAAGCGGTAAAATCTACAGAGACCGCCTTACACGCAGTGGTCAGAAGAATAGAAAGCTCAATACTAAGCCAACAGTCGTGCCTGGCGGTACTTATAGACATCGAAGGAGCTTTTGATAAAACAAACTTCAGTAGCATCAGAACTGGATTGGAGAAACTAGGCACCAACCCTTACATGATAACCTGGATAACAAAAATGCTGGAATCAAGAATAATCTCTCTGGAAATCAGCGATAAAATCAAATGCAAAGTGGCCAAGGGCTGTCCACAGGAGGGTGTGCTATCACCACTACTGTGGGTACTAGTAGCCAACGACCTGGTGACACAACTCAACACAAGAGGATTCTACTCAATAGCATACGCCGATGACGTGAAAATACTCGTGAACGGCCTTTTTATAAACACGATATTTGACCGCATGCAACTAGCACTACGGTACATAGAAACATGGTGCAAAAATAACGAACTCTCAGTAAACCCCGCCAAAACTGAGATGGTACTATTTACAAAAAAAAAACCACGGCAGTTACAGGCTGCCCAAACTCTTTAATAAAACACTAACACTATCAAAATAAGTGAAATATTTCGGTGTATGGCTTGACCACAAATTAAGTTGGAGCAAGCACATGGAAGCAACACTTAAAAAAGCCACCATATCGTTCTTCCAGTGTAGGAAGATGGTAGGGAACGGATGGGGACTCCAGCCCAAAATATGTCGATGGATGCATATGGCTGTGGTGAGACCCATCATCACATAAGGCTCCCTGGTATGGTGGCAACGAACAACACTATGCACAACTACAACACAACTACAGCAGTTCCAGAGAATGGCATGTGTGGCCATGACAGGCTGCATGAGGTCAACGCCATCAGCGGCACTGGAAATCATGCTAGGCATACCACCATTGGACCTATTCGTACAGCAGGAGGCCAAATCGGCGGCCATAAGGCTATACAGTACTGGACAATGGAAAGGACAAATAGCAGATAAAGGACACTGCACAATTCTAGAAAAAGCATTCGGGGAAGTACCGGAAGCCATTATTGGAATTGATCGCATAAAAACAGAGTTGCTGTTCGGTAGGAAATATGAAATCACAGCCAAGGGCTTGGAAACACCAACAATACCAAATCACAAAAGCATAACATTATACAGTGATGGCTCAAAGAAAAGCAAGAACACAAGCGGAGGTCTTTTCTCGCCGGAGCTTGACATTAAACTTTCCGTAAGCTTCGGAAAGGAGACGACAGTGTTTCAAGCTGAAACACTGAGTCTCCTACACGGGACAATGCACTTGATAAATGATGCAGAGGGGAATGACATAACCTTTAAAAAGGTCTGCGCAGCCCTACTAAGCTCACTAAAAAGACCGTTGACAAAATCAAAACTCATACTAGAATGCCACAAGGCACTCAACAGGCTAGGTGAGAAAAACAAGGTCACAGTCCAGTGGGTAAAAGGTCACCAGGGTGACCAAGGCAACTGGGAGGCAGACAAGCTAGCAAAATTAGGGGCAGAAAGGCCAGCAATCGGCCCTCCACCATTCTCGCCCTTATAAGCGGAAGCTCTACGAAAAAGGCTCAGAGAAGCCACAGTACAGCAACAAAACCTATTATGGTCTAGCAGAGAAGACTGCAAAAACACAAAACTTTTTATAGACAAGTATAACCATAAATTTACGAATTACTTAATGAGATTGCCACGCAGTAAAATAAAAATACTAACAAGCCTTATTACAGGCCATTGTACACTAAACAAACACTTGACAATTACAGGTGCAACGGACAGCCCCCTGTGCAGGGGGTGCATGAAACAGTAGAGCATATGCTACTGGCATGTCCATCCACAACAGAAACCAGGATGGCTATCCTAGGAGACACAACAAAGACCCACGAGCTCCTAGAACACCCAGGCCTCCTTCTCCAGCCGGTGCAAGAGTTAAGATGGCTGAAGTAGATGTGCAGGCGAAGGGAAAATGCACAAAGGCCCCGCTCAAGTGGGCCAGGTGCAGGCACTACAACCCCCTTGTAGAAGATAGAAGATAGAATAGCTCCACCGTAAGGTTACATAACTACTTAAATGGCGGTGCGGATGTACCGACATCCGCACCGCCGTGATGATGGTATGTCCCATTATGTCTATAATATACGCACTCACAACGGCGAAGCTATGATGCAAATGATCCAAGTTAATGGTTTTAACTTCACTTTTGAAGTGGATAGTGGGTCCTACGTTACAACTTTATCTGATAAAATTTACCAAAAACATTTTAGCGATATCCCGTTGAAAAAAAATTTACTAATACTTCAGGTATACACAGGAGACAAAATTATACCCATAGGGTCAATGAGACTACCTGTAACGTACGAAAATGACACCAAAACATTGGAAATACATGTAATTGCTAAGAGAGGACCTCCCCTGTTAGGAAGGAGCTTACTAACCGCATTTAATTTGCAATTAACTAAAGTTAATAACATTAATACTGACCACAACTTGCAGTCATTAGTCTCCACTTACCCGAATGTTTTTTCTAAAAAGCTAGGTTGTTTTAATAGGCACAAGGTAAGCCTATCTCTAAACCTATATTTTTGAGGCAAGGCCTGTACCCTTCGCCTTAAGGGAAAAAGTAGGTAATGAATTGGATAGATTGGTAAATGAAGACATCTTAAAACCAGTGCAACACTCTGATTACGCGAGCCCTATCGTTCCGGTACTTAAACAAAATGGGAGCGTCAGAATTTGCGGGGACTACTCTGTCACACTGAATCAGCAGTTAGTCTTGGAACACTATGCACTCCCAGAAATCGAAGAACTCTTCGCCAAACTACTTATGGGCACTGAATTCAGTAAGCTGGATCTTTCAAACGCCCACATGCAGCTGGCCTTAACACAGGAATCGTAGCCATACACGTGTATCAACACGCACAAGGGTCTCTTTCAATATACAAGGCTCATATACGGTCTGAACTGTGCTAGTGCCGCCTTCCAGAGAGCCTTGGAAAGTGCGCTTTCAGGCATGGATACAGGAGGGTATACTCGTTTTTCAGGACGACGTGCTTATAACAGGACGCAACAGAGAAGAACACATGAAAAGGCTACAATCCGTACTCCGTCGTCTTCAAGAAGTCGGTCTAGTATTACACAAAGAGAAGTGTCACCTCTTTCAAAAATCCGTCTCGTACTTAGGATTCATAATCGACAAAAACGGATTACAGGCGTCTCCCGATAAAGTCAACGCCGTAATTAAAGCTAAGCACACCGAAAATGTGACGCAACTGCAGTCATTCTTAGGTTTAGTTAATTGCTACCGTAACTTCGTTCCAAATGCGTCATCATTGCTAAGCCCGTTCTACGGCTTGTTAGTAAAAAATGCAAAGTGGTCATGGACAGATGCTCACGAAAGTGCATTCACAAAAACAAAAGCCGAATTAGCATCAGACAGAATCCTAGCACATTTCGACCAATACGCACCGCTGATTTTAACATTTGATGCCTCCCCTGCAGGTTTTGGGGTTGTCCTATCACAAATGGAAAATGGCCACGAAAGACTCGCGCGTTTTGTCTGCGGCTGAGAAAAACTACAGCCAAATAAAAAAAGAAGCGACGGCAATCGTATTTGGTGTACGTCGCTATCACCAATACTTATATGGGCGCTATAAGCCATTCACCCTAAGAACGGACCACAAACCCTTGCTTTCCATCTTTCACCCCAAAAAGGGGATACCAGAGGTCTCGGCAAACAGGCTACAGAGGTATGCACTATTCCTGACGGCATACAATTTCACGATTGAATATGTGCGCAGCGAAAATAACTGCGCCGATTATTTAAGCCGCTGTAATCAAACCGGTTTAGACTCACAGGTGAGGCAGGACGCGGCACCATCGGCCGCGATGCCGATGCGTCCGCGATTAGCCACCGCCGGCACAGAGAGCACACCTGCTGATGATACAGCCGCGTTTGTTTATCACATCAGGGCAAGCGACATGCCGATTACACTCGATATTGTGCGGTCATACACAGATTCTGACCCACAACTAAGACTAGTAGGCAACTACGTTAACTTGGGTTGGCCAAACAATTGCGATAAGGCTATCCAGTCATATTTCCACTGCCATAATGAATTAACAGTGCAAAATGGATATCTAATGAGAGGCTATAAATTAATCATCCCAACAGCCCTTAGAGAGGAAATTTTAAGTGAGTTACATAGATCACATCTAGGTATCGTGAAAACTAAACACGAATGGGTCGAATGTTTCGAAATGAGCTCGGGTTGTACCTCATCATCCGTCATTGTGAGACTTCAAGGCTTATTTTCGCAGTTTTGTTTAGTAGATACCATCGTGTCCGACAACGGTACGGCCTTTACCTCCACGGATTTTAAAACATTCTGTAGCGGACTGGGCATAACCCATGTAACGACACCAACCTACTGTCCTGCAAGTAATGGGCAGGCGGAAAGTTATGTTAAGATCATAAAAAAGAGCATCAAAAGCATCATAGCTTCCTGTTCGTCACAAAAGGAAGCTCAAGTGAAATTAAGAGATTTTCTACTAGATTATAGGAATTCCAAACACTCAACCACAGAACAATCACCCGCATTCTTGATAACGGGTAGGCAGTTAAAATCAAAATTAGATTTAATAAAACCAGGTAGACTAACATCATCACCCACAACACACACTGAAATTATTGAAACTGTCCCAAACAACCAGTGTTATCAGCGTGGGAAATACCTAGCAACAAGGGATGTAAATTTCAAAGTGAACGAAACTGTTCTTGTAAGCCTCCACAATAAAACCACCAAGACATGGGTTAAAGGTGTAATACTGGGAATCAGAGGGAACAGCGTAAACACAGTAAACATCCCAAGTATCAACTCTAGTATCAAACGTCTCAAGAATCAAATATTAAAGTAGGTACCATGGTCAACACTCATATGAACAGACTGAATCCGACGACTGCATATAGTCGATACCAACAGCATCTGCACATGTATCACCGGTACCGGCTGCTGCCATAGAGCCAACAGCAGCAACAGTTGACAAAAAAACGGTAGCAGAGTCACCAGCCGTCGCCATCGCCTCCGCCCGCACCTGCAGTGGCAGCCACTGAAGACATCAATGAGGATGACACACCCACGGGAGTCGTCGATCAGGTGGAATCTTTTGTCGATGCTGAAGAGGGGAGTGAGAGTACAAGTGAGCCCCCAGCCACAACCACGTCGTCTTCAGCGGTACCACTACACAGACAAAGCGCTTTAGCCATTAAGTTAAGAGACCTCCCTCATCGGCTTGGCAGACAATAGATAGGTTAAGTATTCGAGAATAAGTAGGTTAGTAGAAGTACATCTTTTATCTTGTTCTTTGTTATCTTGTTTTATCTTGCGGTCTCTTAGGTCAATTGGTGATGGGTTCTCATTTAAGTTTGAGGGGATTTTTAGGTATGCAAGGTGGCGGCGCCCACCACATCCTTATTCTAATAAAGAGTGCTTACTTAGCTACCGTGAGAGACCGACGTTTCACTTATGTCGCCCCCCAGTCCCCATATATAACTTTCTCTTTCTCTCCTATAGAGCAGGTCATTCCGCCCTCCTCAAAACTCGTGCTCTCTGTTATGCCGGCCGAAAGAGCGGAACAGGTTTATAACCCTGGCTGGAGAAGCACCATTCATTCAGTCATTCATATAAGTATAAGCCCCGCAGGATGCTAATGCGCTTGACAGTTCCATACATTTTCGTTTTATTGATAGAATATGGCTCATAATTCTGAATAAATAATGTTCAGACGGTTCACGTCACGTGCCTTTCCATTTCACGGATGCATTGCAATTCTGCGGGGCTTATATCCTTACATCTAATTCCTAAAAAAGTTGAAAAAAGTATCGATATGAGTAAGTATCGATACGTTTTAGGTACTCAAATAAGTAGTATCGCAAGACTCTTTGAGTACTACTCATTTAAGTAGGTATCGATACTTCGGTTGTATCGGACGTCCCTTAAGCCAACGTAGAAGTAGGTCCCATCTTCATTTGACATTTGGATATGGGCTTTGGGTTTCGCTTGAAACATTACATGAGAAAAATGGAAGGATTCTTGCCGTCATTGTGGAGGTTGTCGCACGTGTTCGGAATAGATAGTAAAATTTAGAGCATTTGCTGACTCTTCCTGTGCCTAGAATTTATCGTTATTGTTGTGATTTGTCCGTATTAGTTTTGTGTTTGTCCCTGTGTGGTGGTAAGTAGGCTTAACTCTATGTAAATCATGGAGACGGACGTTGTCCCTCCGGATATACCTCCTCCCATAAACGACTCGGTCAACAATGTTTCCCTCTCTCCTCCTCTCTTCCTGTCAGCTGAAGCCAACTCCCAATCTCCCCAAAATACCCAAGATACTGTGTCCCGCAAGCGTGCTGCGGATATTTCCATTAACCCAACGCCTAAAAAAACTGTCACCGATGTTTCCTTGTCCCAACCATCCATTCAAACTGTGTTTACAGCAGAGTCTTCTTCACTGAACAAATACTCAGAAAAAGACAAAGGTCCATTTATTGTACATGTGGTCCGAATTGAAGAGGAGTCCTCCTCAGGTCTCACTATGAGACCAATCAAGTTCGGTCAATTTCTACATCGAAATAATGTTCAAAACATTGCTCAAGATGGAGTTAAGAGTGTAGGTCGCAACCGGGTTGCGATTCAGTTTAAGTCTGCCTCTGACGCCAACTCATTCTTGTCTCACCCAGCATTAGCCACAGCCAGCTACAAAGCAACTGTACCGACTTATAATGTGACCCGGATGGGTATAATTAGAGATATCCCTGTGGAGTGGAGTATGGAGGAGGTTGTAGAGGCTATTCAGCTCCCCCCTAATTGTGGTCCTATCATTAAAGCCCGCAGAATTAGTAGAAAAACAAAAAAGGACGATGACACTGTATCATATACCCCGACACAATCAGTTGTTATAACAATCTCAGGACAGGTTCTTCCAGAAAGAATCTACTGCTTTTATAATTCTATTCTGGTGGAGCAGTACCAGTTCCCTACTATTCAGTGTTGGAATTGTTGCCGATTTGGCCATGTCAAAATCCAATGCCGGTCCAAGCCACGCTGTTTCAAGTGCTCCCAACCCCACGATGGTAATACCTGTGAAAAAACACAGGACTCCTGCCTCTATTGTTCTGGCCCACATAGAGCCATTGATAAGTGCTGCCCTGAATTTCACAGGCAAAAAGCCATCAAGATCATCATGTCACAAGAAAGTGTATCATATAAAGAGGCATCAATTCGTCTTCCACCACCTAGAAAATCCTTTGCAGATGCTGCTCGCTCTTTCCAAACAGTGCCCCCAACCCCGACTTCAAGCCAATTGATGGCCCCTTCCCAATACCCAAAGACTGTATCACACCGCAAAACTGTAGTTACAACAAGACAAACCAGATCTGATCATAGACAGGGGTATGACCGGAATGCTCACTTAGAGATCACTAACTCACCCCCTTCTTCTCTCCCTAATGGTCATGCATTCCCTTCTCTACCACCCAATTCGGCCCAGCCTAATGAAAATCTCCTTGAACTTCTTCTCTCTACCATTATCAATCTTCTGACTAAGTTCAGTGATTGCCCATTACCGCCCAACGTGACACAAGGTCTTAACCAGATCTTACAACTTGTTAACTCTTCTCATTTCCAACAAAATGGCCAGCATTCTACAGTGGAATTGCAGGAGCCTGAATCCTAAAAAATCTGATCTTATTTATTTAATAAATAAATATAAACCTTCTGTTATTGCCCTATCTGAGGGTTGGTTGCTGCCTGGTTCTCGCTTTCGAGTTTCAGGTTTTACCAGCCTTGACAGAATAGATGGTTATGGGGGTGCCATTCTTTTCATTAAGAAAGGCATCCCTTTTTCCAGAATAAATCTTCCCCCCCATAGTGTGAACATTGATGTAGTTGCCGCAAGATGTTTTGACGCCACTTTTATTTCAGCTTATATTCCTCATCCTGACTCTTCCAATCTCCAGGAACTGGATAGCCTTATTTCTTCCCTTCCCACTCCTCTTATTATTTTAGGCGATCTCAACAGCCACAACCAGTTATGGGTTAGCTATAGGAATGACTCTAGTTCTTTTATAATTTTAGATATCTTAGATAAATTTGACCTCTGTATTCTAAATGATGGTCGCCCAACACGTAGGGTGTCCCCGACTCAGGATCCCAGAAGTGCAGTTGATCTTTCCCTCTGTTCCTCAAATTTTGCTTCTGGCCTCTCTTGGGATGTTCTTTCTTCCACTTTTGGGAGTGATCATTTCCCAATTTTAGTCCACTTCCCTAATAAGTATCCCCCAATAAAGAAATTCGATCCCCTACTCAAATATAGACTGTCTGGCGCAGACTGGGAAAGGTTTGCCAGAGAATGTGACTATAGGATTAAGTTACTCGACCCTGTTTCTCCCCAAAATTCCCTCAATGTTTATGCAAAATTCCTCGAAGCAATTGTTACCAGTGCTAACTCCTCAATCCCATTAAAGAGACCTCCCCCTGATAAGATCCGTTCACCCCCGTGGTGGGATCCTGAGTGCACTGAAGCAGTAAATAAAAGAAAAGAGGCCGAGATGACGTATGCTTCCAGCATGACTACAGAAAATTTTATCAACTTTAAAAGAATCTCTGCCATGGTTAGAAAATTGCTAAGTAAAAAGAAGCAATTAGGTTGGTGAAATTTTTGCGAGAACCTATGTCCTCGTTCCCCAGCTTCTCTTATCTGGAAAAATATTAAAATATTTAGGAGTTCTTTTTCCGCCCCTAACTCGTCCTATAGCGACCCCAAAGTCTGGTTGGAGATCTTTGCTAGTAAATTAGCCCCCCCTTCTGCTCCTTATGTTGATTGTCTGCCGCCTATACTCTCCCTCCAGTCTCCTTCTCATAGATTGGATGAAGTATTTTCGGAATCCGAGTTCAATCTGGCAGTAGATAGTCTAAAGGACTCTTCTCCTGGTTTAGATGGCATCCCGTATTCTTTTATTAGAAACTCTGGGTCCGAAACTAAAAAATACTTTTTACAATTAATTAATACTTTTTTCTCATATGGGTCCCCTCCGGAAACATGGAGGTCGCAAATCATCATCCCTATATTAAAACCTGGTAAGGATTCTACTGACGCTGCCTCTTATAGGCCAATAGCTTTGTCATCTACTCTCTCTAAAATTTCTGAGCATCTTGTTAAAAATCGTTTGGAATGGTTTGTAGAGAGTCAAAACATTTTACCTGAATCCCAGTTCGGCTTTAGGAAAAATAAATCCACAATGGATAGCCTAGCCATACTGACCACGGATATAAGAATAGCTTTTTCTAAAAATAAATCGGTCGTGGGAGCATTCTTAGACATATGCTCCGCCTACGACAATACTTCTTCCTGTACTCAGGCAAAAAATGCTCCATCTGAGTATTCCAGTGAGGTTAGTCAATTTCATCACGAGCTTATTCTCGGACAGATCTGTGTTGATTCGCAACCAAGACCATTATCTGTCTCCGCGGTCAGTGTGGAAAGGTCTTCCTCAAGGTTCAGTCCTGAGTCCTCTACTCTATAGCATCTACACTTATGACCTTGATATAGTAGTTACCTCATTCTGTAGCATACTGCAGTATGCGGATGACTTATCCCTTTACTCTTCTTTGGCCTCGATTGAGGAGGCTGCCACCAGAGTAAATTCTGCTATTATTTATCTCGAGGATTGGCTGACGGAGCATGGTTTGTCATTATCTGCCTCAAAGAGCAAAGTTGTTATTTTCTCCAGAAAAGTCCGTATCCCGAATGTGCACATACGTATTAATGGCCATGTGGTTCCAATTTATAATTCCGTAAAATTTTTAGGCGTCATTTTAGATTCTAAAATGAATGGTTCTGCACATCTTAACTATGTAATTAAAAAATGCGAAAAGGGTATCAACGTCATGCGATGTCTTTCCGGTACGTGGTGGGGATCCCATCCATATTGTCAAAAACTGATCTATAATGCCATAGTGCGCAGTCATTTTGACTATGGAACTTTTCTCCTTGAACCTTGTAGTAAGGCTGCTCTTGAAAGCCTTCAGAGAGTGCAATTTAAATGTCTACGCATCATTATTGGTGCCATGAAATCATCTCCCACGAATGCCTTACAGGTCGAATGTGGCGATCCTCCTCTAAATTTACGTAGACAGTACCTTTCGACAGTACAGATTCTTTTATA
Organism: Argyresthia goedartella; assembly: GCA_949825045.1. Lineage (NCBI taxonomy): Eukaryota > Metazoa > Arthropoda > Insecta > Lepidoptera > Argyresthiidae > Argyresthia > Argyresthia goedartella. The sequence goes on from OX463810.1 coordinate 25,364,814, forward strand.
AGGTCATCCCACTTCAAAACCACCCTCTTTCACCTAAAGTCAAACTGTTAAGTCGGCTTGTTTCGAGTTGTAGATATTGGTCCCATAAGGACCCTCCGTGCCTTGTAAAAAGTCTCCGGAAACTTGTAAATATAAATCAACCTTTATATCAATGTAACATGAATCATCTCTTCAGCACGAACTTTGATGCTCTAATTCATTCTCATAACATTGTGTTATACCTTGGAATTACAAAATCATCTCCTGACGCCAACTCCTCGTTTAATGAAATAGTAGCTTCTTCTTGGGCAGACTGGCTCCTCGTTTTTACCGATGCCTCTAAACTTTCAGAGTCCGGTTGTGTTGGTGCTGCGGTCTGGATACCAAGGTACAAAAACATTCTGCATTATAAATGCCCCCCTCTGTCATCTGTATTTACTGGCGAGTCGGTTGCTATTCTGGAAGCTATCCTATATGTCATATCCCATAAATTAAATAAATCCATTATCTTTTCAGACTCCCTTAGTTGTCTTCAAGCCATCTTGTCAAACCAGTTCAGATCAAAAATTAAATTCCCAATTGTATTAAAAATTAAAGAATTGTTGTATGACTGTCAACGTCAGGGATTGGAAATTGTGTTGGCTTGGATCCCTGGTCATGTGGGTGTTACGGGAAACGAGGAGGCCGATTCCTGCGCGAAAAATGCTATTGCCTTGGGTGGCTCTGAACATTTCCGTAATTTCAGTTCAGATATATGTTCCATCTCTAAAACTCACCTATATAAATCATGGAACGAGGTTTGGCAGGCTAGCCGTCAGATCAAAGGCAAATTCTATGGAGAAATCCAGGATACGATTCCTTTGAAACCCTGGTACTTCAAATTCTGCGACACGAATAAACGCACCACATCTACAATTTGTCGTCTTCGTTTGGGTCATTCCTGTACTCCGGTGCACCTGGCTAAAATTAGGGTCAGGGATAACTCTCTTTGTGAGTGTGGTCTTGCAGAGGGCTCTGTTGATCACATCTTTTTTGAATGCCCTAATCTTAACGTTTCCTTGTACAATCTTCTTCCTTCTTTCATCCCCAGACCTTCCAATTTCAAATCTCTATTATCATATGTAAACTCCCCATTTATCCAAACCCTGGGTAATTTCATTAATGTTAATAACATCAAACTCTAACTGTAGTTGTGTACCTGTTGTAGACTAATTTAATTGAACTAACAGTATTATATATTTATGTATCTATTGTTTTGTCCTTTTTTTCTAGGTTCCGGAAATCCTCAGATTTTCACTGGAGAATCCTCAGTATCATTCCGTGCCATCGCCGATACTTTGACACTGGCAGAATCATCAAAACGATGAAAGCCATTAATTAGGAGAAAAAAAAAAAACATTACATGATACCGATTTACGTCAAATCATACCGATTTAGTTCATTCAATGAGCTTGGGTTTGGCCTCCAATAAGATGCTACAATTGTACTTGCGTGATACCAATTTTACAGATGAAGCTGATGCATGGCGTTCAAACGTCAAAGTCTACATAAGTTCAAGCTCAATTGACTTCAGCCATAAGGCCGCTGCACGGAATGGGGATGTTTTCAAGTTGGTAGTCCATGTATCTGTGGTCATTTAAAAAAAATCTGAGGGTGTGATCTGTCGCGCGGTGTCGGTGTTGTGTTGACAATTTGAGTGTCATTTTAGTCATGGCGTTTGGTTGATAAAAATTATGCAAGGCGAGATTGTCTTGTAATTTTGATACAAACACAATCTATTCACATTTGCACGTTATTTATTCTGTGTAAAACATTCCGCTAGTATGGCTGACGACCTTCGAAACTACACGTTACAGCTGCAACAGGTTTGTTAGCATACCACATTTCGCTATTAATGCCAATTCTTTATAGGCTCTCTTTGCGTAAAATCACTCTTTACTTGGCTTTGATTACAGGTCGAGGCTGCTTTGCTCACGGATGCTCAGAACGAGGAGCTGTTGAAGTTGAAGGCGGACTTAGAAGAAGTAATTGAATTAACACAAGATCTTGTAAGGACTCAGGAAGGTGAAGCAAAAGAGGCTATAATTCACAATTCTAGTAATGATGATGATGTTACAGCTTCCCTGCTGGCTGCTGAGCAGAGCGTGACGTCACACAGTGGCACCAAGTGGCACGACGGTGACAAGTGCCTAGCAAAATATAGAGATGGAGCGTAAGTCATTTGCTTCTAACAAATGTCATTATGGTTACAATATAAACTCTTTCCATATCTTTGTCTTGGTTGGCTGTAGATATCGTTCACACGATTTTTATTATTCCGTAAATTGGGAGGGTTTGTTAGGAGCTCCCCTGTCACCCTAGTGTACTTTTTTTTGCCAGAAATTATCTAGTTTTTAAGTTGTAAATTATTTAATTTTTGATAAAATTTTACCTAATGATCCCCTGTGTTGCTATTTCTTCATACCAGTAAGAAAAGATATGGAAAGTGTTTATATTACCAAATTCTTAAATGTTGATACTTTGTTTCTAAGCATGTTTTGTGGGTTCAAATCCAATTCAAGGAAAGCATAAATTTTCTTGGTTATCTATATATTATTTACATTTATTGCTTCCGCCCCCTTATCGACACTCTGACCTATATGACAATTACTCAATTACTGTTCCTAGTCAATAGACAATATATTAATGTATTAAAGATTATGATCCCTTCCAAATTATTAAACCTACATTTAAATATGCCTAATCATTTTACTATGACAACCAGATTTTATGAAGCCACTGTTGAGGAAGTTACTGAAAAGAATGTAAAAGTCAAATTTGATGGATACAGTACATTGGAGACAATTTCTATGAATGATGTGAAGAGGATAAGTGGAGTTAAGAGACAGTCCAGTGACAATGATGACAAGTAAGTCCCTTGTTGCAGATTTGCATGTTTAGTTTAGTTAATCAATAAATAATTTAAATTTACCATTTTTTTGCACTGCATGCACTCAAAATTTTCATCGAATATGGTACAATAATTATATAATTAAAGTCAGGTTGGGGAAGACCGCCATATTTTGTTGAAAATTTTACTCACATGAATAAAACGAATATTTGTTAAGTTCTAGACCGATCTTTAGCATTCCGTGTGATGAAATATATTATCAGTAACAATTGTGTGTTACATGAATTGCAATATCATCGAATATCTTGAGATACAAACCTTTTTTTTAAACTCGGCGTTTAGATGGTCTACCCGTTCTATCGGAGGCAAGACTGCTATTGACAATTAAGTCATTATTTGGTGTGTTATATGTATCTGTACTAACTTATCTCTATAAAATATGTTTAGACCTTCAAATATGCACTTTAAGCGTACGGAGATATTGTTCAAAATCATAGGAAATTCCCGTTTAATACCTATTTAAAAGGTAAGACCGGCAGATCTTCATGGAAAGGGGTTGTAAACATTTTTCATGAAGGTATGCCGGTCTTACCATTTAAATATTAAAATGGTAATTTCCTATGACTTTGAACATTATTTCCTTTCTCTTACAGTGCTTATTTTAAGGTCAAATATTTTTAAGGTAGTATAAATATTGTTCATTTTTATGTAATGTTAAAGTAATAAGTTGACATCAATTCTACATAATTTTGCAAATAGTATGTAGAGCAAACAAGTGTTCAATATTTTTCAAATTGTGTTTATTCATAGGAATTTTACAAAATTATAAATGACTTATGAAAAATAAATCACGTGACAAAACAGAATTATTCGGCGCTTGTTTCCTTGTTTCTCACTCACTTGTACGCTGGTGGCTCACTGGAAAAAAAACAAGTGATCAATCAAAAGTACGTGCAATACCTACCTAGAAAATAGGTATAAATAAACCAATATAAATACGTATCAGATTGCGGAGAAGGTACTTGGCTAGAGATATAGTATAGAACAATATTTCCAAAGAAACATGGGTACATCAAAAAAACAAGATTTCATATAAAGTGTCAGTGCGCGCTTATTATGGGTACACGAAATTATTTTTTGAGCTATTGACCCATGTTTCTGTGGGAAAGTTATTCAAAGTTCAAATTCACTAGTCACTACCTATTTCGTTCCATTTTTAGTCCATGAGTATCACTTGAAGGATGCCGCAAAAATGATTGGTGACCTCTGTTCCAAAGGCAAGATCGGCATATGACGATCTTCCCTTATGCCACCCAGACGGTCTTCTTAACTAGGAAGTTTTTAGGATAAAAATATTTCACCGCAAAGTATGACAAAACTAAGTACATTTTGATTAATATAATATAAAAAATTGTTAAAGGTGCAATTGAAATACTAACTCAGCCACTTTGTTTTAATAAACTCGTTTGATTAATCATTTTTTTATTTTATTTTCGTCAGCATCTGTCATTTGGTAATGAACCTACAAAAAGCGAAAAAAAATGGCACCTAATTTTCTCCTACCATAGTGTTGCCAGCGACATTGTGATAACAAAATCTAACCAAACTTGGATACTGTTTTACCGACTGTCAATGCAAGCTGCATAGCTATTCAAGAACGAATGTTATTGCGTGCAGACGGTCTTGCCTTGTATACGGTCTTCCCCAACCTGACCTTCTTCAACCTGATCTTATAAAAAATTGCATCATGGTAAATTTACTATTATTTTCATCTTAGTGAGATAAACTGCTTTTTTATAAAGCTTCCTCATATGTTTAGTTTTGTTTAAACTATTCTTGGAATCTTTGTCTTAAACACAACTTCTATTTCTATCTTAATTCCAGGTCTGGATCTGGTAAACCTGGCTTCAACCGAGAGTACCTCAAAAAGAAGAAGCAGAAGAAGCAACAGAGATTCAAACAGATTGAAGAGGAGAGAGAAACAGATAAGAACAAGTGGTTGTCCTTCCACAGCAAGTCTTCTAAGAAATCGGGTATAAAAGGCAAGAGTATCTTCGCCTCTCCAGATAACCTTACTGGTAGAGTTGGCATTGGAACATGTGGCATCTCCGGCAGACCGATGACCGACTTCACTCCTGGTGAAAAGTGGAAAAAAGGCGGATAATACAGATACCTCTGCCTTAGTTTTAATTACCCTTGATTTAACTTTAACTCCACAGCCTTTGCTGTCTTGACTAGTAAATATGTATTTCTTAAAGATACTTTTATTCATATAATAAATCCAGTCCGGAAAACCCTGCCAGTCAGTGTTAGAGATGCAACAAATAGTGATTTGGCCGTATACCGAATATTCGACGACGTCCTTGGCCAAAGCGGCATATTCGGCGCGAATTTGCTCATAAAAATGGAGGAAGATTTAATGTCGCGAGTGACAGATTCATTGCAAACCCGTATAGATTTTATTCGTATTCTATTTTCATTTTTCTGTCAGATTGTGTTACTAAACTACTAATAGTCGTATAATTAAACATGGCACCATTTAAATGGCTTGTAATTTGTTATGTCTTGTCACCTTAGTTACCTTCGCGGTAATTATTTAATTCATACGTGTTTCGTTGATAATTGACCGTTTTTATTTATCAAGATTTTAACATTTATTTTCATAATTTACTATTCGGTATCCGGCCAAATATTCTGCAACATTCAGCCAATTACCGAATAATAGTAGAAAAAATGCCCGAATATCGAATAGTTGCCGAATATTTAATGCATCTCTAGTCGGTGTATCTTTACACTGTAAATAAGTTTTAAAGCTGTAGCTGCAGCAGGAGCAGCCTAGAAAATATGAACTCAAGGTCAAAAGAAAGGCGCATTCCACGCAATACAGACTTACGATGGCTAGCTAATTAGTATGTACTACGCGACCAACACAACTAGGCGCATGACAGGACTGCGGTTTCGGCGCCTGTACCCCCTAGCCCTAGCCCCTACCTACAACTACAAGTCACTAGCATGTACTAAGTATGAACTATATACATAGTCAGGTCATAAGTTCTGTCACATGTGCAATATGAAATAATTTAGACATGTTTATTATTTATGTAAACATTTATATAGCAAAATCAACTTAATAAAACAGATTCTTATGGTAATAAAGTTTATTCAAAATGACCCCGTGATTTTGAATACAGGCCTTTATTCTGCGCGGCCAGTCGTCTATCGCAGCACGAACGAGGTCCATGTCAATATCGGCGGCTGCCTTAATCAAGGATGCCTTGAGTGACTCCAAATCAGGATGAGGCTTTGAGCAGGCCTTTTCCTCCAAGTGTTGCCATATCTTGTAATCTAACGGACTCAAATCTGGACTGGAGGAGGGCCAGTCTTCGTGCCGGATGAAGACGATTTCACGCGCCGCCAGCCAGTCTTGTGTGCTTTTCGTTCTATGAGCTGGCGCAGAATCTTGTCGGAATACCCAGTGCCTGGTATTAAACATGGTATGAGAAACAGGTTCCACAAGGTTCTTGAGGACTGTATTTTGATACACAACTGCATTCGTTTTTACGCCTTTCTCACAAAAATGTACCTCAGTTAAGCCCCAATAAGAGACTCCCAACCAAACCATGAGCGAGGATGGAAAATGACCTCGTTGGACACGCGGAATACGGTTGCTCGCTTCTTCACTGCTGTGTGCGTACACCTTATCATTTTGTTTGTTGTAGCTCTCTTCCACGGTGAAAATTTTTTCATCCGAAAAAAGAATTTCCCGATGCTTTTTTCCCGCGTACCGCTTCAACAAAGCGCGGCATCTCTTCAGTCTCAGGTCCATTAAACGAGCGTCCAAACGATGTCCTGTTTTTCTTCGATATGCCCTAAGCCCTAAGTCTTCATTTAACACCCTTTTCACCGTGGTCCTGCTTAACCCCATCTGAAGGGCCAACAGTTTCTGCTTACGTATGGGATTTCTTTGAATTCGCGCCTTCACAGCTTTTATCACTGCTGGAGTCCTAACAGAGCGAGGGCGAACACTTCTTGACCTGTCATCTACACTAGAGTCTTCATTGTATCGTTTTATGGTACGATAAACGAATCTTTTGTTTATATTCAAATTTTTCAGTAAGTCGAAAATCTGAATTGGCGCGTAACCGCAACGATGCAAAGCAATAACTGCGACACGGTCTTCTTTAAGTGTCCACTCCATATTTAAAAATGAGGAAAATTCTAAAAAGTACACATTTTTATTTTCATAAAAAATCGAAATTCGAATTCAATAAACTTTTTTGTGGCCAGCGTTCTAAATTCAAAAGTTTTTATTGTGTGACAGAACTTATGACCTGACTGTGTATATGGTATGAATCACCGTTCCGGTGTTCTCTACGTTATTTCAATGAACGCTTAGTGGTCCTGCGCCTAGTTGTGTTGGTCGCGTAGTACAGTTGCAGTTGATAAACAGGGTTAATACGTTGGGAAATGGTCCAAAACTAACCATTGTTACTACCCAAAAAAGTTTTATAAATATTTCGAATGAAGGGATTTAAAGATGTTTTAAGAAAAACCTCACTTTTATATGCTTTTACCATGGACCAACAAAACGAGAGGACAGACAACCGTAGTACTTTGAAGCGTAATTGGATGTTAAGTTTTAATGTATGTTGCAAGTTAGAGCTAATAGTTCAAAATGTATCTTTGTTAAAGGTAGTATATACAGTGGTGGTCATATAATTAAGAACGATTTGTAGTACCAGATATTTTTTTCAAAACTATGCTATATGTACTTTTAAGTTCCTTCTTAAAAGTAATTAGTTGTGTTATGAAATAGCTACATCGATAAAGTAAACGGGATTAGGAGTAAATATTTAAAACATTTACTATTTTTTTTACAAATTTTATAGATTATCGATAATTACAAATTCAAGTAGTAAAAATGCTGGACAAATAATTAAGAACGATTCTTAAGCTGCTCGAGAGTTGTTTCCGTAGATACTTAGATTTTATAAATCACATTAAATAAGACAGTGACAATGTTAAAAATTATAATTTAATACATTTTATTCTAAGTTAATAGTTTGTAGCGTGACCATGGCTTTTAATAACTGCCTTATACCGACGAGGCATTGATTCTATCAATTTTTGTCATTTTTAAAGAGAAATAGAGCGCCATTCTTCTAAAAAATCGTTATATAACTCAGTTAGGTTACCACATCGTCGATTTGAAACCTTTTTCTTGACTTCGCACCAAAGATGCTCTATGGGATTTAAATCTGGGCTGTTCGGTGGCCATTCTAAGACAGAAACTGATTGAGATGTGAGGAATTCTTTAACGGTGCGTGCAGTGTGCTTCGGATCGTTGTCGTGTTGGAATGTCAAAATAATCGGAAGTACGTCTTCAGCATATGGTAACATAGTTTCTTCGAGTATATTTTTGAACTGGAATTGATCCATGTTGCCTTCTAACAGGTCCAACACCATGACCAGAGAAGCATCCCCAAATTTTCACATTTCCACCACCATGCTTTAATGTCATTTTTGTGTACTTGGGGTCGAATGCTGTATTCGGAGGGCGTCGAACATATCGTTTCCCATCAGAACATACTCTCTTAATTTTTGTTTCGTCAGAGAAAAGAACATTTTTCCACTGTCTTGCTGTCCAGCTTTCATACCTCCTAGCAAATGCAAGCCGGGCTTGCCTATGACAATGTTTCAACATGGGCACCTTTCTTGCTATCCTTGCGTTCAACTTCGCTTCTACCAATCGCCTTCGGATAGTGCGCGCTGAGATCGCTGAAGGGTTATTTTCACCAAAGTATTATTTTTTTAACTCATTAGACCCCTTAAAAGGGTATTGTTTTGCCAAACGCACGATATTTCGATCGTCTCGCTGAGATGACTTTCTCTGTTTAGGTACACGAAGAATATTTAAAGTTGTTTGATGTGTGTTAAAATGCTTCACAGCGTTGAATATCATCGTTTTTGAGCACTGCAAATGATTGGCAATCTTTTTATATGACCAATTCATATCGCGAAGTTTTATTATTACTTCCCTTGTAGATGCATCACAACTTTTATTTTTTCCCATTTTTTTATTATGAAACGATCAACTTTTTGACTTTTACAGAACTAAATGGCGCCAAAATTACTCGAATAGCGGCCTAGTTACAGAGTGTTCTCTATTTAAATTTGAATAAAAAAATAAACTATCCAGCGTTCTTAATTATGTGGCCAGCCAGTAAGTTTGCAATAACATGTTAAGATATATTATATACAAAAAGTTTACTTATATAATAATATTGTTGAATTTATCATATTATAACTGTATGCTACGATTGTGTAAAACAGTTTTACGATACCGAGAGAGATACAAAACGATATGCAATAAGTGTTATTCTCGTAAGTTTGAAAAAAGCTTGTTTTCAAATAGTCGTTCTTAATTATATGACCACCACTGTATGTCGCAGTTGTTTGGTTAAATCAGACACTCAACTAACTCTCTAGACCATAGGAAATGAACGATTATACCGCCATCTTTCCACCATCACCACCACGGTACTCTTTAAATATGTCGCAGTTAGTTGGTTAAATCTGACACTTAACTAACTCTCTACACCATTAACTAAATGCCGACGTTTAACAAATTCACTAAAATTCCGTCAGACAAGTGAGTGAGTGAGTTAAATTAAGCAAGATGCGAGTTCTTCCAGGCCTTAATCAACTATACTCAAGTTGTCCTCTCCTCGACTGCGCGATACCCTACTATCTTGTTGTCTGAAGTTCAATAAAGACAATCCTAACGATAAACTCAACACCTCTCACCTTGGCTTTGGTGGAGATAAGTCACCCATCTTTGTGAACGAGCACCTGTCCCCGAGCAATCGTGACCTGCAACCTAAGGCTCGTACCTTCAAGAAAGAGGCTGGCTACAAGCATCTGTAGGTGAGAGGCGGCAGGATATTAATGCGCAAGGATGACAAATCTTCAGTTATTTGGGTGAAGAGTATTGATTCACTTTCCAAGCTCACTTAATCTTAGATTACTTTTTTATAATTTGCTTTGTTTTATATTTTTTGTAAAGAGCTCCAATTGGGAATTTATTATCAAAATTGTAGAAGTATTCCTGGTAAGCTGCAAAACCTGTATCTGACGAGTTTAACCTGTGGCTTTAACGTTATTATTATTACAGAAACCTGGCTTAATGACAGCGTTCTAGATTCGGAGATATTAAATGACAAGTATCGGGTTTATCGCAAGGACCGATGCTATGAAACCAGTGAGAAGTCCGATGGAGGGGGGTTCTAATAGGTGTGTCGAAATTGCTTAACTCTACAAGATAGTCAAAATATGAGAGTTGTTACGAGGATCTGTGGATTACAGTTTCTTCTCATAATAGTAAAGTTATAAAAATCAACTTATGAGCTGTTTATATTCCACCGCCGGTCACTTTGGACAGGCTAGAAAATCAACTAAACAGTCGTGAGTAGCACCATTTTGGGTTTTGACAATACTGATAGGTACTCTTGTTGTGGGTGATTTCAACCTCAGCCATATCCAGTGGTCCTTAAAATCTAACCAGGCTTTCGGCTCCACAGTAACAACACCATCGTGTTCTGGCTCTGGTCTGTCTCAACGGCTAGATGACTTCATATCTCTAACTACACAACTTCAAACAATTTAACCACATTGTCAATAAGGATAGCAAAATTCTTGACCTAGTATTGAGCAATAATAATCTTATCACAGCTATAGAGTCAGCCCCACTGTCTAAGATAGATCAATACCACCCTCCTTTAGAGATATTAGTCGACTTTCCAGTAAATAACTATTTACAAAAAGTGGACGTGGCCAGATACAATTTGTACAAAGCAGATTATAACAATATTTATAACGAACGAACTGGTCTGATATTTTATGTATATCTGGGGATTTCGACGAATTGGTTGACAAATTTTATTCCATTATAAACAGCAGTATTGCAAAATATGTACCGAAATGTAGACAGAAATCTGCCAAATGTCCCAACTGGTACTCTAGAACCCTGATTAAAACTATTAAATCCAAGTTTGAAAACCCATTAGACCACTATGAATTCGTTGAGACTAGAGCCAGTTGCCACAAACTAATTAGATCGTGTTATTCAGATTATATGAAGTCTATACAAGACTCTATCTCACGCAACAACGTAAAAGCTTTCTGGTCCTACATAAGTAGCAAAAAGAAAATAGGGAAACCGTTCCGAGTGAGATGCATTTGAGAGGAAATAAGCTTTCATCGCCTAGTACCGTTTGCAACGCCTTTGCAGACCATTTTGCCTCTGTCTATACACACAATGACTCGAATAACATTTTTAATGCTGATGTGGAGCAAGACTGTGTAATGTCGTGTGACACCCTGGGAGTTATTACCACCTCGCCATATATACTTAGTACAAAAGACTATCAAAAACCTCGACAAGAATCAGGGTGCGGGTCCCGATGGGATTCCGGCGCTGTTCGTGGCTAATTGTGCGAGGAGAATTTCTATTCCTCTAAATATTATTTTCAACAAATCACTCTCTTCTGGTGTTTTCCCGCGCGTCTGGAAACTTGCTAATGTGGCTCCGATCCCCAAGGGAAGTGATTCAAGTGATATTCAAGACTACAAACCAATATCTCTCCTGAGCATATTGGGTAAGATATTTGAATCATTAGTCTGTCCATTGTTAACAAATATTCTTGATCTGTCGTTAACTCCATATCAGCATGGTTTCCGAAGCAGCATGTCAACCACCACTAATCTAGCTTGCTATGTGTCGGATCTGCAAGAAGAGGTTGATAAGGGCCGTCAAGTGGACGCTATTTACACGGACATAAGCAAAGCTTTTGACAGAGTCGACCATTATTTACTACTGAAGAAGCTTCTCAACTTTGGCGTGCATGGAGTATTTTTGAAATGGTTTTCCTCCTACCTTTCAGAACGGTCACAGAGAGTGGTAGTGTGTGGATACGAATCTAAGCAGTTCAAGACCACTTCAGGTGTTCCTTAGGGATCACACCTAGGTCCTAAACTGTATCTAGCGTTTATAAATGATCTTGCTGCGAAATTGCATCATTGTAAGTTTTCCTTCTTTGCTGATGATCAAAAAATTTACAGAGTCATAGAAAAACTGGCAGATGTCCTTCTTCTTCAGCATGAGCTCGATACTGTTTACAACTGGACAGTCAACTACAAATTACCACTCAACACGGGAAAGTTTAAACATATCAAGTTCACTAAGAAATTACGGCCAATTCTATCTAAATATATGATAAACGGAGCTTACCTAGAAGAAGTTGACGAAATTAGGGATCTAGGAGTTATTCTTGATAAAAAAAATATCCTTCAATAACCACATCGACAGTGTTGTCAAAAGATCTCTCAAATTGTTGCAATTGCAATTGCAAGACTTTTAGGAAGATATCAGCTCTCAAAGCGTCTTATTTTGCACTGGTTCGTAGCTCTCTTGGTTATTGCTCTAGTATTTGGTCTCCACATTATCAGTGTCACATCGACATAATTGAGAAAATTCAAAAGAGATTTCTGTTCTTGTTGTCCGCGCATCAGAAGAAATTGTCCACCTTGCCATTATACGAGGACCGATTAAAGTTCTTTAATTTCATGTCACTTGAAAAGAGACGATCAACAGCTGATCAAGTCTTGCTATATAAAATTTTAAGGGGTGGTGTAGATTGTCCGGAGTTGCTCTCGAAGGTCAGGTTTGTAGTGCCGCGCAGAAATGCCTGAATTGTTAACTATCGTCCGTTTTACGTTAACATGTCTAGAACCAATGTTGGGTTTAATTGTATCACGAATAGAATTTCTCGATCTCACAATAAGTTATGTCACTCACACGATATAGATATGTGTCTGATTTAACCAACTAACTGCGACATATATATAGAGTACCGACCGTGGTGGTGATGGTGGAAAGATGGCGGTATAGCGTTCATTTCCTAAGAACAAACAAGGCTACGCTTACGCCATCTCTGATTTTTCGTCGATAAGTATTACGATGAATTATACTACGCCGTCAGCCTAAGCACCCATCGTCTATTGCATGGTACAGCGACATCTAGAAATAATACCTACAGGATTTTGGCTTTCTAGCAGAGTACGTTTTTTGTTAAGTTAGGGTGGTATGCCCTCTCGTATTGTTGGTCCATGCTTTTGCACATATTTCGAACCAATTTTCATTTTAGGTTTCAGTCTTAGGTAAAAATAGAGTAAATTAAATTTTAGTTAGCATTTAGCAGTATCCCACTGCTGGGCAAAGGCCTCCCCGGTTCGAGCCCACACATCTCTGGTAGCCGCAAGATCGACCCATTCTAGCGTCGTAAATTCAATATCAACAAAAAATCCGACCCCTACAAAAAAAAACGCATAATCCAGGCTTGAGGCAGGCTTTCATTTACTGAATGGTTTGACTTTTAGCAGCAGCATCAAAAAAATACTGGTAAGTGTTTGTGCAAACCAATACTAAAAATACCTACCTACTAGTTCTCTAACTATTCAAAAAATATAATAGTCAAATAAAATGTTTATTATTCTTGGAAAAACTAGGTCACAAAGAAGATCAGGTAGATCAAATATGAGCAGTGTTTTAAACAGGGTTAAGATGTTGTCAAAATCATGTAAATACGTTATAAAATCATGTGAATAAGGTTTAAAATCATGTAAATAAGGTTCAAAATCATGTAAATAAGGTTTAAAATCATATAAATAAGTGACGAAACACCGGAGCATTGTTATTGCACGGTATCATGGCCTGTTCTATGCCAAATACTTCACTTTTGACCAACCCTTGCAAGCTATTGTTTGGGCGCCCATGAGAGAAGGACTGCAATTCTTTTTAACAACTGCGGGGAATCTCAAACAAACATCAAAACAAAGAAAGGTTAATTCATGGGAAAAATGCATGACATAACTGCTAATATGAAAATAGGTTAAGCATTTAAAATAATGCAATAATAAACTGGCGTACCTCCCTGAGCTTACATTTTCTTTGGTCGCTTCTTGGCCTGTATTGTGGACTTTTGAATCTTCTGAACTGTGTAACTCGGACTTGCGACTAGCTTGTGATTAGGATTGTGAGATTTTTGTTCACGATGTCGGTGTTTTATAATGAAGAATATGCTGACATTCTTATGTGTTACGGGTTTTGTCCCGGGTTATTCCCGAGCAGCGCGGGCAGAGTATACAACGCATCCGTCATCGAGTGCCAGATGTTTCTGTGGTTGATGGTGCTTATCGACGACTAGAGACACTGGCTCGATGTAAATACGAAATGCGGGTTTGGATAGACCACGTGTGTATGACGACGATGAGGATAAGAAATACAAAGATATTTCCAAGAAGATCCCACGACATCTACAAATGTTGCTCAACAGCTTGGCATCTCACAGAGGAAAATATGATTCACCATGCACACTGCTGGAAATTATCCTTATCAATATACGCCAGTTCATGTGATCGAAGAAGGTGATCCCATTAGACGTATAGATTGCTGTCGCTTTATGGTAAATGCAGTTGACGACGACCGATTTTAAAATAATTTGTGTGGATAGATGAGTACCTATGTACCCAAGATACAGGGAATCCTATTTTGGGGCAGGATCAATGTGTGTAAGTAAATAGTGTCCAAGGTCCAAGGTATTACTTAACGACTGCGGCCCGGATGTGCACCGACTAGACAACGATACACATACTTATATAGATAAATATTATACTTAGATAGATAAACAACCATGACTAGGGTACAAACATCCGTTCTCATCAAACAAATATTTGCCACCACCGGGACTCGAACCCGGAACCCTTGGCTTTGTACGCAGGGTCACTGCCGACTCGGCCATCCGGGTCGTCAAAAGATGAATCTAAATTTGTTAAATATGGCATAACAAACTATCATAATGGGCTCCTAAAGAGCTAGGCATTCCAAATAACAAGATAGTGGAAGGATCCCAACGAAGATTTCGTGTGAATCATTGACAACCATTTAATTGGATCAATTTTTCGCCTCAAAATTTTAACGGTGAACATTACCAGACATTAACAACGGAATTAGATGATGTACTAGATGTTTTACCGCTCACACTTAAAAGAGATATGTCGTTTCAACCTGATGGCTCACTAATTTGGCTGCGGAATTGGTTGAATGAAAATTACCCAGACAGATGTTTTGGGGATACCAAGATGGTAATCCTGTCGCAAATGAAGAAATTTTGAAGCAAATAATTACTGAGGCATCTGAATAAATTGGAGGCAGTTCACCACCAGAGTGTTCAAAAATTAATTGAAAAGTAGATTAAGCTTTTGACCGCTAAAGCATCGGATAAAAATGTGTCACTCACACGCCAAACATGTTTTGCTATGCTAGGCAAAATCCAACTTTATTGATAAGAAATATGGTCTCTTTTAACATAAAAATTGTGACGGCTATAGCCGACGTGGCGCCCCAGTGGCATAACTTTCAGTTGTCGGCCAGTGACGACTGGGGCCGTCAAAAGGTTAAGAAATTGTTTTAGGAACACGGGTCAGGTCATGACGAAAATAAAATGTAAAGAAATTTGTCTTATCATCATAGCTTTTATTTAATTATAAACTTTTATAATTATTATCTGTGTGCAATACACGTTTATGTTATGTAATAAAACTAATAAAGTAAAAAATAAATGTTCTTACCACGTTCTTACTCACATGTTTTGTCACTAACAACATCTTAATTAAGCCTTTGTTTAAATCACCGCTCATCTTAGAGTCCGCTAGGTACCTACCTTATCTTGTTTGTCACCTGGGTTTTCCAAGAATAATCAACATTTTATTTGACTATTGTACCCTTTTTGAATAGGTAGAGAAGTGGAGATATTTTAAGTATTGTTTGTACGAACAGTTACAATTTTTTTTTGTGACACTGCTTTAAAGTCAAACCATTGAGGGTCACTTCTTCCGGATTTTTTGACAGCTGTTAAATGCAGGATAAATATAATATAAACGTAATTTCGGCATAAAAATTACGTATCGTCCGTCTTGCACCACGCTGTTTTGGTCCCTGAATATGTGTACCCCTGATTTGCTAAATTCAATTGAAACGCCAAATCTTGGCTGTTTAAAGTCTATTAATTTGACATTTTAATGGGTCGAAATTTTGAACTTTATGCCATGGTAATAGAATTCAACGGCAACTATAACGGTATTTTGGGTACCCAGGGTACGCAAAGTCAATCAACGGGTTAAGTGGTTGTCAAACAATATGTCAAAATAATTTCGACTTTAAAACGTAGTAAATTATATGTATACTCTTTGCTTCAAACAACAAAAATTATTGGTTATTTTCATGTTATTTTAGTAATTTCAAGTGAATACTATTGTAAATAGAAACAATGAAAACAATGAATTTAATTGGCTTTCTCTTATTGAAATATATATGTATACGTACGTGGTACTCGTGGGGTGTGGGGTGAGCCAAATATCCCAAATAAGCAACCTAAGTATACCTACAAATCGCTTTCGGACCGAAAGTTTCGGTACCTAGATCAATTTACAAAGAGACTTGACCGAAAAAATATACACGGGTTCTTCTACAATAAGTTGAATACGAGGTTCCGCATGAAGTTGAAGAGTTCCGTGTCCTGCCCGATGAAGACCAACTTCAACATCTTTAGGACAGACGAAGAAGAACAAAATGCCTTGAGTAATCTCGAAAGTGAGAATAATTTAGTGCAACACAATATCATTGGACCATCAGGCATGCAGCATAGGCATGCAGCGGTGGAAATGATAATAAATAATTTGAAGCGTAATTTATTAATTTAATTTAATATATTTTTTATTTTTATTATATTTAAATGTATTTTCAATGACATGGTAATTTACAATTTATTGAATTTAAATTAATACATTTTTTGACATAATAATTAAGATATTGTAATAATTTTATGAATCCTGTATAATACTTACTACACTTTGATTTCATGTACAATTTATTTTACCTTTCACGACTTGTAATGAATATTATTAATAAATGATGTCTATGTCTAAGTCTAATATAAGCGAATCCACTGAACAATTTAATTACAAATGAAAATTAATCATAACCTTATTTAACTGTTTATTTCTTAATAATGAAGGTATAACAATATTTATGACAAGCTAGTTGGTAACAAGATTTCTTCCTCGGTGAACTGCCTCCAGGCCTGTTGCGTACTAGTCAGCTTCACGGCATCGTCTTAGGTATTCTTCTCAAGTCAATCGTCACCTCAGACACGGGCAACCCAAAAAATTCGTTAAGCGCGTTAGCTCGCTCGGTAGCCTCATACAGCTCCTCGTTCGTGCAGGTAGTCCGAAAAGCAGGGCAGTCATGTGCGCAATGGTCTGCGTCGCCGCAAATGCTATCCGTGTCGGGTTTGGGGATGACACCCCACCTCCAAAGTTTGCCTTGAACCTCCCCACCTCAACTCTTAAGACGGCCGAGCGACTTCCAGATATGCCAGTGGAGGCTGTATCCCTCAGCCAGTTTTTCTCTCACGCTGGTATTCGGGTTTGATTAGGTGATGATCGATTACGAGATTAGGTGGAGGATGGTGAGGCATGTAGTTTCAGTTGAGTGATTGAGAGGCTGTGCTGAGTGTAGGAAACTACTTCTGGAACGCAATTTAGGCCGGGCCGGTATGTGGTTGAATATCGGGTGGCGCCTGTCCTGTATTTGTTTCGTCCTTTTAACTGAGCTAGAGACAGATCTTCGCACTGGTAGAGTTTGTCTGTTGGCATTGGATTTAGACAACCCGTTATTAAACGACATGACTCGTTCAGAGCTACATCGACCAGCTTTGCCTGTGTTGACCGTTCCCAGACACGGCAGGCGTATTCGGCGGCAGAGTATCACAGTGATAGGGCCGTTGTGCGCAGGTCGGTTGGTTTGGCTCCTCAGCTTCTTCAGCAAGTTGCGAGAGCAAACCTTTTGCTGGGTGTTTGCACAGTTCGGATTCTATGGTGGCCAGGTAGGTATGACTCTTAACACCTGACGTAAAAATTGCTGCTACGGCAAGTCATCATTTTTCTTAGATTGGCTTCACCTTTATCTATATCGAGATTAGATGAATGTATTGAATTTACGTTAGTTATGCCTCTGTTTGCTATTTTTTTCAAAAGTCTGTGACATTTGATCTGATATTCGCTATAAAAAAAACAGACAAGCAGTGGAATTTAATTGAATTTCAATAAAGTTAATACAGCTTAATAACAACATTAATCATACATAATGCAACTTTATGGTCAGTCACCCATTCATTGATTTTAACTAATCAGAATTATATAGGTATGGTGCCGGGGAAACCGATACGTTAAAGCTAAATATGTTTAAGGAGCACCCTGGCAACCAATCATGTTTGTTGTTTGAAGTCGAAATTCTTTTGACATTTTGTTTGACAACCACTAAATAGACTTAAACACCCAAGAATGGGCCTTTAAATTTTACTCAGCTTAAATGTAGAATAAAAGTATTTATCTACACACGTATCATAATATCATAAACCCTCTTTACTGCGTACAAAAACCGCACGTTACGATCAGCATAATGTTAAACTACTTGGTAAAAACTCATTTCTTATCTGAAAAATTACACATTATGACCATAATGTGTAATTTTTCTACATATTATGACATTCAAATTTCGAACGCCGACGCCCGCCTGCGTGCCGCCCTTAGTTTGTCTGTGAAGTTGGTACTAACATTCAAATTTCGAACGCCGACGCCCGCCTGCGTGAAGTCTGTACTACAGAACAAGCTAAACATGCGGTTCCTGAACACATCAAAGGGAGCTTATGATATGTGTGTAGATAAACTAGTGTATGTAACTGTACATAATTAGGCATTAAAACTCTCGAGTGTTATTATTATGAAACTCGCCTTCGGCTCGTTTCATAAACCCACTCTCGAGTATTAATGCCCTCCATTATGTAGCAGTCACATAAACTACTATTAGCGACGAAAAAAGCGTGGTGCTCGACGTTATGACTTGTTTGCCCCAATACGTTTAAATTCTATTTATCCTCCATTTAGCAGCTGTCAAAAAATCAGAAGCAGGCCACCCTAAGTAAACATATAATGAACTGTTTTCCTCATAAGCCTGTATCATGTTTTTTTCGTACTGGTTGGTTTTTGTTGTTTTTAAATATTAAATTTATTCTATTTACTTTTACCTAAAACCAGCCAAAAAACTGGACTAAATCACCAAGAAAAAGAGAATTAGTATATACGAAATATGTGTAAAAGTGACTATCTTCAATTACTTATCTTGAAGTCCCTTAACTCGAAAACGTTAAATTTTTGGGTAGGATGTTTCATGCCCTTCGGCAGTAACAATGGTTAGTTTTAACCCATGCTAGCACCACCCATACGTATGTAGGTCGACTTACCAGTACCTAACCCTGTATATCACAGTATATCCTTTATACAGGTTGTTCAGAAAGTTGTAAATAGAACAAAAAATCTGCACTAAATTAACTGGGTTCTTTGAAAGTACAGGGTTCTCGAGGTTATCGAAGTACACGAAAGATTTGTATAGGGTTTTAGTCTCTGCCTACTCCTCATTTGGGGATATACATATGTATATTTTCTAACAAAACCAGTCATTTGACCGGAACCGGTGGAAAAAAGTTTTTTCTCCTAATACCCAACTACTAATGATACATAGGCATTCATGCATAAAATATCTATAATAGCTACACCTATCTAGCAAGGCAGATTTAAGCTAGCTCACCTTCAAACCCGCAACGGGTATAACGGCGGTCGTCCTCAGGGAGTTGTGAGGAGATAATAAAGAGAACGTGCATGCATGGTTTTAGCACCGCCATTACATCCACTCGAACAAAGCGGAGCTGGCTCTTGCAAGCAGTGTAGGCACGATCGAACGACTTCACAATCTCGTGTCTAAATACTATACAAGAATATAGAAATAAAGAACGGAATATCGTATGTGCTATATATGTATATATTGTAGTTGATAACTAAGGTTTCTAGGTTAGGTTTAGTTCAATATTACGCGTGCGAGCCGGTTAATGCGGGACCGTGCTATCCTAGCAAGAAAGTACGATTTAGAGAAATTCTGATTATGAACATATTTAGTGTGTTGTTAGATATAAATGTGACCGAAATGTCAGAATTTGTTGGTACACGGGGGCTGAAATATTTCACAAAAACACTTCCTGCTAAATCACGAATTTCGAAACTTGATCCTAGGGCATTTAGTGTGTCGTGAGTGGTAAATGTGACCGAAAAGCCAATTTTGTGTGTCGACGGGTTTCAGAGATTCTCCATTTCCCGCTAGGATCACATTTGACCAAATGCTGGTTTGACCAAACTACTGAACACAAAAACTTGCCAGCTACATGAATATTTGTGGTAATTCGTTTGTAATTTCTGTGGAATTACTTTTTTCATTATCACACCGTTTGGGAGTTTTTGGTAAATCTTTAAAATGCCTAAATGGCTTTATTCTGCCTAACAAAGCATCGCAAAGTCGAACGAGAGACACCTAACGATACATCTTACTCAATACTATTGCTACACCGTATTTAAAATTCCTAGGATTTCCGCCGTTTTACCAAAACAAGAACATTTGTTAAGAATTTGGACGAAAATATTTGGACCCTAAAATAAGCAGGATGTACTTCGTTTACAGAAAAAAAATACCACTAGCATTTAGTGCTTCGTATTTAATGTGTAATTAATTATTGACTTTTAAAACGTAAACGTAAAACGTAAACGAAATACAGTATTTTTTTGAAAATTGAAATTTCGACGATAATACGACCAAATTAAAGTGATGATCCAAAAGCGTGAACATAGGTGTCGTCAAAAAAGGCAAGTGTATCGCTATGATCTGCCGTAAAGCGTTCAAACATTGGTTTTAAAATAAAAATTAGATAGTACAGCCATAAAAGTCGAAGATACACAATAATCACATAATCAATTAAATACACAATACATGCACACATGAAAGTAATAAATACATAATAATAATTGTCCTCTTAGATATCCTGTCAAGTTTTATAATATGTCTAAAAGAAAATAATTAATCGAGTAGTATGCCTTTCCAATCAGTAATTTTTTAAGATTATGTTAAATATATCTTTATTGTTATTTCCTTTTAATGTCTCTGGTAGTTTGTTATAAATTCTCGTGGTCATGCCGGATATACTTTTATCGTAGTATGCCGTTTTTCGGGGGTCAGCGCTCAGCTTATTATGGTTGTGTTTGCTCTTCATGTATTTAAACAGATGGATATTGCACTTCACAAACACTGCTGTTTCAAATATGTACAATGATGGGACCGTCAATATCTCAAGATTAATAAAATTACCTCTGCAGCAGCTATCAGTACTAATTAATTTACATATAGCATTTCTTTTGAGCCTCAAATATTACATCTTTTCTTGTGGCATTTCCCCAGAACATTATTCCATAACGTAATAATGATTCAACAAAGCCATAATACGCCATTAGTACAGCATCTTTATTGACCCTGTCTAGATAGCATGTATAGGGCATATGAAAATTGACTCAGTTTACTACTCAGGACATCAATATGTGTATTCCATGACATATTATTTTCAATGTGTAGTCCTAAGAATTTTGTGGTCTCTGTGTCTTCTATTTGTTAACCGTTATAGTTAATGTTTAATGTCAATGGTTTTTTATGTCCTTTCCTAAATTTCATCAATTTGGTTTTATTTATGTTTATTAAAAGATTATTATTTTTTAGCCATTCTATTAAATTGATTAAGGAATTATTAATGTCAGATTCATAAGTATTTAGACTGTGTCCTATAAATGTTACGGTGCTGTCATCAGCGAAAAGAATCATCGGATGATTTTGGGATGTCATTAATATATACTAGGAACAACAATAGTGGGCAAGACACTCCCTTGTGGTACTCCACATTTTATGTCTCTAGAGTCAGATGAATATGTCATTTCCATTTGTGATTTATGTGATATTTGAGTAATTTGGGTCAATTGTTTTGTATTACTTAGGTAGGATCTGATGAGGTCATATGCGTTACCTCGTACACTGTTTATCTGATAGTATTTTGTGGTCAACATAGTCAAACGCCTTGGTTAGGTCCATAAATAATGATGTGACTGGTTTGTCCCTATCAATGTTCGGCATGATCTTACTCAGGAAGTCATAAATTGCCATGTTGATATTTTTATTTTTTCTGAAGCCCTTTTGCTCTTCAACCAATATTTTATGTTTTAAAAAAAGTTATATAGGTACAGCCTGTCATAGATGGCTTTCTCCAATATTTGGGAGAATATAGGTCTACTAATACATGAGCAATTACAGGTCCATAGCCTGTAGTTGCTCATGTCTTCCCTATCGTCTTTTTTGAAAAGTAGTTTCACATCGGAAGTCTTGAGGCGATCAGGAAAGACACCGTTTTGTAGGCAGAGGTTAGTCAAGTGGCTGAGAATTGGTACGATTTAATTATTAACTGCTTTTATTACTTTTGTATTCATACCATCATTACCCGTTTGTGTTCTTAAATGATTTGATTTTATATATTTCTGAATTTCTAATGTTGTTGTGGAAATCAGGATTAAACAATTATTTAGCAATGCTAGTCTCTGATCATATTTTTTGTCGTGTTAGGATTTTGTTGCACTTGGTCGAAAAAAAAAATTAAATGCTTGTGCTATTTGTTCAGGGCCCTGTAATCTTTAGTCCTTTACATTTTATTATGCCTATGTTGTTCTTCGGTATGTTATTTTTTGCTTTGTTTATTACTCCGCATGTTGTTTTACCTATATTATTTGACATTTTAATAGCATTTTGTGATTTCTGTGTCTGATCTATTACTCTTTTAACCGCTGTGTGTATTGTTTGAATGTATTTTTATTTTCGAATGTGGGGTTAATTCTAAATGTCCAAAGAAGTTCGCGCTTTCTTTTACAACAATATTTGATGCCATTAGTGATCCATTTTGACTTTGTAGTCACCGATTTTTTTATCTTGTGAAAGGGAAACAAAGTTCGTAGAACAACACGAACAGATCATGAAACGAGTTGAACGCTTTATCTAGATCATGGCATTCAAATACCTCAGGAAAGCTTAGTTGAGAAATGCACTTGACAAACTTATTTATGTTTTCTTCTGTAGTCTCGTTTCACAATAAAATAGTGCTTTAGGAGACAGGTTTTTTTGACCGGGCATTTAAGGATCTGAGCAAAGTGATCCGACAGTGTAAGTTTTATGACTTCACCTACACTTCTTTGCACGTTATGAGCAAAATTATCAAAGCATGTTCCACTTTCAAGACGAGATTTTAGCCTGATAACAGTTGCACAAAAGTATTTATAGGCATTTGTGGGGAACAACATTAAATTTTTCTTAATTTTTATGTATTTTTTTCCGGCCAGCACAGTGAGATAAAATGTTAAGCTATGTAATCAAATTAATAAAAACAACAGAGTAAGCTTATTTGATGAGTGTCTTATCGGTCAATATGGAGAAATTATGAGTAGCGATATTTATTTGAGGAGAAAATTATGGCTACCTATACTGCGATTTTAATTTGAGGCCAGAAATGTAAACAAACAACTGTCATGTTCTAGAACAAAACCGTTGACTTTGACATTCATATTGTGCTTTTCGTACTGTAAAATTACAGTTGTTTGTGTACATATCTGGCCTCAAATTAAAAACCGCAGTATAGGTACAGTACGATTATTTTGACTTTGCTGCTCGAAACTTCGCTGAAATTCGTATTTAACAAAGACTTTTTAAACTCAGACATTACTCACATCACATGAACAAGATAAATCGAGGCAGAAAGGACATCGGTGACTACCTATACTTGTGATTATCTGAAGTGAATTTGTAACGTATTTCTTGCTTGAAGCCATTTTATGAAGATATATAAATTTATATTTATTTATTTTGAGGTTATGTTTATTTTCCGTATTTTTTCTTTCTTTTTGCCGTGGTGTTACATGTTGTTTTTGTTAAATGTTACAAAATAATTTGTAACTACTGCAGCTATTTTTCCTACGGTTCCCACGGTTTTACCTGACCTACCTTTTGATTATTTGTTAATATTTGAATTAATTAGTATATAGTTACGAGTATTACTTGTGCTGCTGCTCTATATGTGTAAGTGTAAGCGAAATATTTAGATAGCTTTTTGTCTTTCCGTTATAATTCAATTGCTTTTTTCAAAAAAGTTCGAGTTTGATTCCCGGCCAGGATAACCCTTCCCTTGTTTTATGCGTCAACCTCTAAATCACTACAACTTCTAAATTGTAAGAAATAATCGATATATATTTAAAAAACTTCATTAAATTTCCATTCTAATGATGTAACAAAGGCCTAGATTGGTTCAGCAGTATATGTGGTGTCAAAGAATGTAATCTGAAAATAGTGAAATTTACCGTACAAGTTTGGATCATCGATATTATTACAAAACCCAAAGCAACGACGTACAGAAGTAATTATAAATGCCAATTACTTACAATGCTATCATTTTAACACGTAAACCAAACACTTCACCACAAACACAAAACTGTGCAGCTATCAACGAGCGACACAGCAAGCTCTGCTTGCAAGTGACTCTTTCGACGTTTGGTTCATTGACTTTTACCTCGGATTGAATACGGTCTGAAGATTTTAATATTTGTCTTACTTTATAACCTAATGAATTAATATTACTCCCCTTGTCTCACCTCAAAACACTTTGCAGCGTGGGTAAAAGTCATCTTTAGCTATGTTCTATAGGTTGGAAACAACATTAGGTTGGTCTTATATAGCACTTCCCCCAATTTTCGTGCTTTCTGGATAATGTTTCGATTTATGGATGGTGGCGAGAGTGTAAAGGTGAACTACGAGCAGAATGCTATTTCAGTGTCCAACAACCGGGTAAGCTAAACATTTGACATTATGTATATAAACCTTAAAATAGAATAGATTCTTTATCGGGTAGGTTGCACTTAGGTTAGTTTGATAACATTAATTTACCCACTGAAAAGTCTTTGCACTTTTTCACATCACTGTACTACGCAACGCTCCAAAATGTCTCTCATTTTGTCTCAAGTACTCCACGGACGCTTTTGGATCAGCACTTTAATTTGGTCGTATTATCGTTGAATTTGTTAATTTCAAAAAATAACTGTATTTCTACGACTTTTTCATTTTAAAAGTTAATTAATTACACACCACCTATAAATACGACACACTAAATGCTAGTGGTAAAAAATTTGCTGTAAACAAAGTATATCCTGCTTATTTTCGGGCCCAAATATTTTCGTCCAAATTCTTCACAAAAGGCTTATACAAGATTTTTGCAAGTCGGTGTAGTGATAGTAGTAGGTAGTAGGTCTCTCTCGTTTGACTTTGCGTTGCTTTGTTAGGGAGATATTAAGACATTCAGGTATTTTAAAGATTTACCAAAAACTCCCAAACTCTGTGATAACCGAAAAAAGTAATTCCACACAAATTACCACAAATATTTATGTAGCTGGCAAGATTTGTGTGTTCAGTCGTTTTCCCAAACCAGCATTTGGTCAAACATGATCCCAGCAGGAAATGGAATATATCTGAAACCCGTGGAAGCACAAAATTGGCTTTTCAGTCACATTTACCACTCACGACACTCTAAATGCTCATATATGTGAAATTTTTAGATTTCTCACTTTCTTGCTAGAATCACGTTTCGAAACGTGATTCTAGCAGGAAGTGTTGTGAAATATTTCAGCCCTCGAGTACAAACAGAATCTGAAATTTTAGATAGCATAATCAGAATCTGTCTAAATCGTACTTAATTGCTAGGTCACGGTTAATGCAATCACCGTCTGCCTGCTATTTATACACGAGCGTAGTTTATACACGAGTACAACCTAGGTAGCACGAAATTAACACGAAGATTGGAGTCATAAAACGAGGTAAGTAGTTGCGGTAACCCTTGTAGCACCGTCCCGTGCCGCCCGCCCATCCCTAGAGTCGCCGCCCGCCGCCGCCTACCAAACTTAGGTAAATTCCTGAGAGGCAACTAGGAACATATCCGGCTCTCTGGTGAAGTTAATTACAGGTCAAAGGGTCCGAATTCACAGTCTATGAAAAAGGAAGAAATGTACATTTTCTTTATTTATTTCTGGTCTTTGTGGATAGGGCGTAGCCATGGCATTTTGCACTTTTTCAGTAGGATGCATCATCTCTGACACACCAATACCAATTACTAACAATGGACTTTATTAAAGCGATTTGTGTAACCGCTGTAACAAATAAATGCTAATACATGGATTGTCGTGTGGTGCGGATGGCGTTGACGGATATCAATAAATCACTCAGATTCACAGGTGTCGGTGGAATTTAGAGGAATTCAATTTATTTCAGCGCAGCTCTCAGAAACGAGGGTTTTTATTGGTAACCGTATAGGTACGGCAGTATAGGTAAGAGTATAATAAAGGAGGCACGGATACAGACAGACTGCTCTTAATCCGTGCAGTTGTTGCCAACCACGAGGGCCATGGTCCTCGGTCGCCCTGTACTGCACTCGCGAGCAATAAACTGATATCACTTTATCTCGCGCAGCTCAAAACAAATCACCATAACTTACATTCAATTAACTATGGATTTTGGGCTGGAGACTATTTGGGTCCTCTGGCTGACCTTTTTTGGGGTCAATCATCGCTGTCCACTCGCTGTCAACCTTCCCTCGAACTTCTTTGAGCTGCCGCTGGACGTCCACGCCGGTAGGTGTCGATTTTGGAGTGACGTGGTGACAATAGATCGGTCATCTCTCACCGAAGTGCATCGCTGTCATCAAGATCCTGGTCTCCAGACAAAGTTTCTTTCTAGTCTCCCTGAGCCTCTTATATACCTTTGAGACAGAAGACGGCTCAGAGGAAGCTGTCAACCGATGGTACGCTGAGGCAACCCTTGCTAGATTAGGATGACGAATTGCGCTTGACGAATTGGACGATGACCAATTTTCATAAACGCCCACTATTTATATATATATATATATATATATATATATATATATATATATATATATATATATATATATACTATAGGGTTTCAGGATTCCCAAACAATATGGTGGTTTGTTTTATATATGGTTGTCTTTTGTTTTTACGTCCCATGACATAAGGTAAATAATTTTTGGTTATGATATTGAAAGTGGTTGAAAGCCAACGAAATTTCCTTTCAAATGATACACCACATCCATAGTTCAATGCAAAGAAACTGCAAAAATTTGTTCCGAGCAATGCGCGATGAAGTGATTCCAGTTTGTTGCTCGAGAGTGTTATCGTGTCATGTTCCCTACGAACAAAAATAAGTAGCTCTATCATCGCGAGTGCCAATACTACGTGCATTCGTGATTTTCAAGAATTGTACGACATTAGCACAGAGGAAGAAAGGACCAGAGACAAAGGTTCATAGAACCACGCCGTTCGTAGGTCCTACTACAAGCATACTGCGCATGTGTTGGTGAGCACTGGCCGCTGTGTTGCGTACGCGCCGTCACTGGATAAAACCGGTTCACGCTCGTTCGGCCAGTGCCCAAACGGAGGACCTGCACAAGCCACGTCTTATTTGTTGTCACCTACCTTATCTAATTGTTTGATGTAGAATAAACTGTAATTAGTTAGAAGTGATATTTGTTAGTCTCGGTACTTACATACATATATATATGCAATTCTAAAACCAACAAACTTGTTAAACTTTAATATTGGAATTCCTTTATCAATTCTAAATAATGTACCTACAAACTCGCCCTAAAATTGTTTCAACTGTCCGCCAACCCGGGACACTGTACAAACAACTGGGCACGTAATTACTTTTCCATGCAAATATTGCCGTAACAAAGTGGAATGCCGGCGTGCCGGCTCCTTAAGTTTAAAATTTAAAGTAATTTCGTCCTATGCTATAACATTTTATGAAACTGCAGTCCTGTAGCAAAAATTGAATCAAGGGAATCACCTACTTAAAAATGCAAATTACAACCTGGATTTTTATTTTCATTCGGGTGTCAGGAGTGCAGGTACGATGACCTGGATCCTCAAGGAGGCGCACTAGCGGCGCGGCGCGCGGCGGTGCGGCAGGGCGGGCGGCGGTGGCGGCGGCGGCAGGGCGGGCGGCGGCACTGCTAGAGCGGGCGGCAGTCTCGCGCGCCCTGCCGGCGCGAGCGAGCGCGGTCGCCCCGCCTGCCGCCGAGCCGAGCATGCGGCGCACCCCGCGCCCCGCGCCGCGCCGCCGCGCCGCTCTGGCCTACGTCTCGCGCTCCGGCGAGCTAACTCACACGCTCGCGAACATGTCCCACACGCTGTACTCAATGTAAATATTTATGGATGTCAGTTTTGAGTTGTTTAGATTGGCTGTGAATTTTAAGGTATGTACCGTCATTATTTACGTCTGACTACTATTGTTTGCACGAAATTGTTATAGAACGTCGGTTATTTTACACTTCATTGGGATTGATTGGTGAATTATATGAAAAATTTAGCGTGCACGCCTGCTTGTGCCTTTTGTAACAAACATGATTGCTGATAATTACTTCACTTAATGGCGCTCGAAGTACCCTTTTACTTTTATCTGGATCGATAGTTTGCCGTTAAACGCCGACTGCGAGGTCCTGACGAGCTGATTTTACGCATTGTAATACTTACAGCACCCAGTTGCTATACACAGCGGCGGCGGCAGGCGGCGCCTCGCCGACGCTAACATTCACATTTCACTAGTCACAATAACAACATAAATTTAAGGGCGCAAATCACAAATAAACATTTCGACTAAGTCTAAGAAAGACTTTCCACAGCCACACTATACCTAGAATAAGTTTTTGTTCACGATACCAAGTTACACTGTTTGACATTTGTTTGACTTTTGACCTCTTCCAAGAAATGACCCCAACAATACGATGGAGGTGTGCCGGTTTCGACGAGTACTCTGAACTTTTCCTGTAGTTAAAAATATTTAATAACGAATAAGAAGCTTTAAGCTGCGAATTTCTTCCCATGTTCTTTTTTTTTTGTTTAATTGTCTAAATTCCCGTTAGGAATTAGGTAAATGATTTAATTTCGCAGCTTTTTTGACTTAAGAAACTTCCTCTCAAGTCTCATTCATAATTTTCTGTGATACATATTTATTGGCATAAAATGTTCAGGTGAAAATGAAATCGGAGAGGCGAGTCCGGATGTGTGAAGATTTGCCTGAAGGGTTACCTAGGTAATAAATTACATTTATTTCTAATTTATCCTAGTAGAGATAACCCGTAGAAATTAAAAGTTATTTTAATTTCTTAACTTAGTTTTAAAGATAAATTAATAAATTGGCGTAAAAGTTTTTTTTTGCTTCCTAACCTTAGATGCCGCGGAGTAAAGATTATCGTGATTTTTTTTGAAGTTTTACTAGGAGTGCCCACTTATTAGTAGCAATTACCATTACAGATATTTAACATTAAGAAAATAAAATAGGTACACGACGTGGAGTGAATATTTACATGATACTAAGTATTATGCTAAAAGTTGCTTGTAATCTTAAAAATATTATAAAGGCTGTATTGAGGCATTGTCCAGAGCCAACTCGTTATTTTCTCGGTCATTATTGAACAATAGTCAGTCGTCAGCCACAGACGAGGCTGCGTTAACTGCGATACGCTGGCGGGAACCAGGATGTGAGTGTTTTGTAACTTGTGCTAGCTAATATCCTTGAGAAAATCCTTATTTTGTATCTTTTCATAAAGCTACAGAACTTCTAACTTATTATTTGAAAATATTTTTAAAACGTCTTACCTTCAATTCACCTAGCTCTGGCATAAAATGTTAATGGATTTACGTTGGTTGTTAATTAATTCTTGTTAATTTAATTTAATTTCAGCCGCGTATTTCAACGTGTAGTTAATATTCATCTCTTCTAATTGCTGCCTTGTTGGTTATCGTTACCAGCTGATTCAAATATAAATATTGAATTTCCATTAGCGATTATTTACTCGTACCTACTTTAGACGAAGAATAATATTACTCCTTACATTACGACACTTACCTACTTTGCACAATAAACTATAGCAATGTGCGGAGCTTTAATTATATAGTTATGAACATACAAACATAGAGCTACATGTGCAAATAACACTATTAAAATTTATTTGCAATCTTCATGTTATGTACTAATATAACTTATAATCGAAGTACCTGCTTAACGTAAGTCTTTAATTAGTTCATTTTCATTTGAGTAGCTAGTTGTTGTCTAATTATATGTAGATGCTATCGCTATACACTTTTGCTTTGTTATGTGTGAGTGCCTGTAGGTTTGTGTGTAAAAACCTGATCTGCGTTTAGAAGTCAAAGATCCCATCCCACTCGTAATGAGTTGAATTGAAATAGAAAGATTATGTACTATAGCGAGCGGCGCGCAGTTTCTTTACTCGACCGATGATTGATCACTAGATTGATACGAACCTAACGCCTGTCAGCCGTGCAAAGTAAGATTTCCAGATCTTAACCGTACACGTTCAATACGCTGCACTGGATATCTTGTTTGCCGAAATTAGAAACTTCAAATTCAATGCTTATGTTTACGTGTTATTGTCATGAATGTTTCAACGAAAATGTTTTGGATATTTCACACGCGAGCCAGCAAGACGTTCTGTTTAACGAACAAAGGTGACATTTTGGCAAAGTAGGTAGACTCGGTAAATGTTTTCTCATGCATACATACATTAACATACACGTACATTATGTAGGTAGTAACACGAGTAACTCGACACAGTTACTGGCAGAGCTGAGATTCACTCTTGAACACAAACGCCTTTCACAAGATTTGAAGTCGGCTCTCCTTTGCTTTTGAACGTTTTGCAAGAATTTCTCAAAGAGTAGAACAGTCCCGTGCTCAGTGTTTGATGAATCGTTACGACGACGACGTCCCCATTCCCTGAGGACCAATTTGACTGAAGAATTGTTGTATCATGTGACGTGATTAAGTTTGGCGAAACACATCTACGACAGTTCCAGTGTATAAAACCAAACGACGATCATCCTGTGCCACACAATCGGGGTAGGTACTGTGGCCACAAATTGTAGTTCGAATTCCCCCAAGCAAAGCGCAGCAAGGCTAATGAGATATCAGGTACAATCACTACACAACCTCGGAACACACAGCGCAGTACAGTGACCGTTTCAGTACACATCTGGAAACCACAATGTCATTACCATGATGTCTATTGGTTTACTGCAAACCGTCTGAATCCGCGCAAAACACCACAACATACTAGTCGGACAGTTAATTCTCAAACTAGTCGTCGTATCTAGATACTGTCTGACTGTGTGCCGTGCTTTTATATGTAAATATAATGATAACCAAAATAATTGTTTCCTACCCAAAATGGGTAAATGATCACCAAAAGTTGCAGAAAATATCAGGGCACAATACTGCGGTAGCTTAGGTGAAGGGTAAAAGGGGTTAGCGAAGCGAAGCCCCCTTTATCCTTCGTGTTAGTTTGAACATGTAAGAAAAAAAAATACTAAAAACATACCAAACATTATAAGAAGTTTGGTGATCATTTATCCAAACAAAATTTGGCGGTCGTTTACTAATTCTGGTGGTCGTTTCGAATATATTGGTAGTTAAATAGGTGCGTTTATGGCGATCGTTTAAACATAAGCCCTTATACACTCCGTAATTAGTCCTAACTTATCGAAATCGTGGTCACCACTCATAACATGCCAATTCTCATCCAAACAATCACACTTCCAGCAGTACCATATAATGTAGGTTATCCTTGATATGCTTGATCGCTCCGCTTAGAAGCTAACATCAGATGTGTGCCAGCATCGGTGAGTGAGTGGGTTTCGGTGCGGTGTTGCAGTGAGCGCGGTGGCGGGTGCGGCGGCGGCGGCCGACTCGCGACGCCGCGGATGTCTCTGCTGGGCAAGCCCCTGAGCTACCGCGCCACCCGACGCGACGCGCGCTACCGCCGGCTCCAGTCCAAGATCTACAACTTCCTCGAGCGACCCCGAGGCGCGAAGGCCGTCCTCTACCATATGATTGTGTGAGTCACTCCGATCAAGTTCACTTCATGCGACATTGTATAAAACTTCTTTATTCCCTTAGAAAACGAAGCGTCAGATACAAAGTAAAAGCGACCCTGCAAACTAGTTAATTCCATGGACCGTGCAAAAGCGAAGCTTAGACAAATGACGAACGTTATCTTTGTTCGCGGATGAAATTCTTTTATTTATAGTCGCCTTCGCTTTGACCTTTTCTGCTATTTCCGTTTCTTTTCATAAAATGTGTGTGCTTCTTCTTTTCATTGAATGCTAAAAACTCGATGACGGGCTACAAGCGCTCCCTTGATGGTAAAAGTTCCAAAAACACCATTGTTTACTATCCAAATATCTGCCTGCTCGACGAGTGCCGCAGTCACCGGCGTAATGCCGTGACGGCAGTGGCTTTGGAAGTTTATGGGCAATCTAAAGCAGGTGTGGGGGTT
This sequence comes from Argyresthia goedartella, assembly GCA_949825045.1. NCBI lineage: Eukaryota > Metazoa > Arthropoda > Insecta > Lepidoptera > Argyresthiidae > Argyresthia > Argyresthia goedartella. Next base: position 25,397,175 of record OX463810.1, read on the forward strand.
CATTAACGTTGCATGTTTGGACAAACGATTTGTCAACCCTCCTCACAGCGACGATATGTATGTGGCTCACTGTGGCCAGCTGTTGATATTTTTGGCGCACCCACTACAATATGCTGTATTACTAACAAAAAAACACGACAACTTTAAAAAAAAATGTGATGACTTTCATTAGTTTAAAAAAAAAAACTTTTTCTGACGAAATTAAAATAAATGAGTGACTTTTGTCACCCGTGACAAAACAGTCTTTTCACGCGGGGCACGCAGAAAGGGTGGCAGAGACACAATTTGTAAGCACAGAGATACATAGAGCGTTTTTTTTTTGTTGGAGGGGAAAAATGGAATTACCCATGCCCCGGAGTCAGACCTCCCTGCTATGTCCGGGTCCCCACACATTGAACGGGCATATACGGACTAAAAACAACCCCTTTGTTGTGTTGTGTGACAGTTATCGATGATTGATCTAACTGTGAGCCATGGATACATAGAGCATACGCCTCTGTCACTTTCACGGTGACAAAAAGTCACCCGCGCCCGTCCGTTCCACGCGGCGAGTGATAATTTTGTCACCTGTTCTGTCACTGTCACGTTGTTGCTTCGTGCGCGCGCCTCCATAAATTGTCATATCTATGGACGTGATAGGGTCACGGTGACACAAAGTCACCCGTCCGCGCCCGCCCTTAATTCTTATTAGTTTACCCATACAAACATGAACATTTTCACTTAGACGATTTAGTCGTTGAGTAAAAACACTTATTTATATTATTTTCTTGTATTTCTGCACAATAAGCCTGTCACTGCTGTCAATTTTATGCTTTTCGTATTGGGCTTGCTGGAAGAAATCTCTTTTTTAATGTCTTTACTTTATGCTTGTAACGTGAATCTTCCGTGCAATAAAAATATACTATATACGACGATTAATAAGAGACATACCTACAAACATTTCAAGGGCCAACCAAACTGAGAAAACCATTTCGAGATAATTGTGTAATTGTTCTTAACTAAATTCCGTTATTCCCATTAACAATATTACAGGAGCATCCGGAAAATACATAGCCCTTCTTACATACAGCGTAGTTTTTTACATTCCCTTCGCCGTTATGTTGGCTGTCATGTCAAATTAGTTTTCCTGTCAGTCCTACATCAGATGTCAGTCAAAACGTAAACACATATTGATATTATAGTTTTTTTGGTTTATAATCCGAAACAATCAGCCTCAAATAAAACCATTGAAAATCGTGACTTCACAAAAAAGTGTTATTTAATAGTAGTTTATGTGACTGCTACATAATGGAGGGCATTGACAATTGAGTGGGTTCATGAAATGAGCCGAAGGCGAGTTTCATAATAATATCACTCGAGAGTTTTAATGCCTAATTATGTACAGTTACATACACTAGTTTTCTACACACATATCATAAGCTCTCTTGATGTGTTCAGGAACCGCATGTTTGACCGGTATTGTGGCTCTGCAGTTGTTTAGCTTGGTCTGTAGTACAAACTTCACGCAGGCGGGCGTCGGCGTTCGAAATTTGAATATCGGTACCAACTTCACAGACAAACTAGGAGGGGCACGCAGGCGGGCGTCGGCGTTCGAAATTTGAATTTCATTATAAGAAATGAGTTTTTACCAAGTAGTTTAACATTATGCTGATCGTAACGTGCGGTTTTTGTACGCAGTAAAGAGGGTTTATGATACGTGTGTAGATAAAAGATATATTATCATCCAATAATGATTAGGGGAAATATCTTGCTTTGAGTGTATCACATCTATGTAATATCAGATAATAGGTCGGAAATAGAAAAATAATAAGAATATGTTCTCCGATAAATGCTCAGAGCACGGAGCTTCATATCATTAGCAGAGTTTCACGGTATTTATTACGATAGCGCTAATATAAATATAATAATATCCTAACAATATGTTTTTATGAATGTCTGTATTAGACTAGTTGTGATATTATAATTAATTGAAAAATTATAAACTACTTTAATTATTTTAAAATTAAATTATAATTTTAAAATTAGTTCTAATAAAACACTTTTAAGAGCAAGACAAATAAAAAAAAACAGTTTTTCGGACCCAATAAAAAAACCTGCCAAGTGCGTGTCGGACTTCGCAGATTTAGGGTTCCGAAATAAATTTAGAATATAAGCCAAAAAAATTAAATTAGGAAGGTACTCTCTTCACATACACCTGATACATCTAGCTAAAATATCACTATCATTCTTCACCAGCATATTTTTTTTTCATAGTGTTTGCATGAATGACAAAGTAATATTGGCGTTTTTTAATAAAATTTTTATGTCTTGAAAATTGCTTATTTTAATTTTTTCAAACCAATTTATAGTTTCGTTAAGTCTGTCTGTCCGTCGGTCCGTCCGTCCATCTGTCCGACGTCCATCCGTATGCAGATAGATGTATTCTGTGAACCGCTACACGATTTTTATACAAAAATTTAAATTATTAAAAGGGGCTCACATGGAACTGAAACCAAAAAATATTTTTTCATTAAACCTATATGTTTGGGGTGTCTATAGATAGGTCTTTGAAAATAACTTTGAGGTTCCTGAAACCATTTCTCCTCAAACTAAATTGCTAAAGAGCTGTGTCTCTTTTCCATTTTGGAAGGGTCTGTACCCTTCCAAAGTGGAAAAATGTGTCCCCCCCCTCTAACTTTTAAAGTAAGAGAGTAAAAAATCTATAAAATATATGTTGTGTATCTAAATAAACACTTTCAACGAAAATTGGTTTGAAAACATAAAATAATAGAGCAGGTTTTAAGGTATAAAACATTTATTAAAAACCGCAAAGACAACTTTGTCATTATACCAACACTATGAAAAACAAAGTTACAACACAAACATCCAGTCACATAATTACTTGCTACAACGAAACCCTTCCCACTCCATGTACGTAACCAGGTGCATTCATAAGTTTGTATGTGGTATTGAATGAATTATTGTATGGAAGCCCCCTTAAATATTTATTTTATTATTATATTTATATATTCTTTTCATGGGACGGGTGTAGAAGGTCTGGAAGAGCAAGATCCCCATAGAAGAATTCAATTCCTTTTTTGTGTGGGGCAGGTCCTAAGAACTGGTCTTGTCAAACCAAGTGATTCAAGAGGAATTGGCTTCAAAAATAAGACTTACTTTTGATAAAATGTGAGAGGAGATGATGTTGAAAATTACGACCACAGAAGTCAGAAGGCGGGCTCGTGTCTGTGTGAGGAACCTAAGTTCTCATATTGAGCAAGTATAAAATAAGTTAAATTAATTAAAAAAAGTTCATATCAGTCTGTCTAAAAACTATCTTCTCCCTCAATCTGGTTTGTAGGTCTTAATTTCAACAATGTGTAAGGTATCTGCGTAACTGATACCCAAATGATAGAGCAATAACCAAGCATGTTTTCGAAATGATTTGCACATAAAAGTTTGCATCGTTTTTTTGGGTCCGAAAAACTGTTTTTTATTTTAAACAGTTTCATTAGAATTAATTTTAAAATAATCCAATAATTGTTTAATTTCGCAGTTATTATCGATTAACGGTGAAAATGTAGGAGTTTTCGCCAAAACAAAAAATAAACGGTTGGACTTCGCCATAGGCATATTTAGCTCAAATGGTGCTAAATGGTCTGTACTAGCTTCGCTTTAGGTCTTTCAAATAATTCAGGAAGAATCTAGGGTTATTATTTGTACTACTTAATTAACGTCCATGTTCCATGCTCGTTCGGTCTATTTTACAAAGAGATAACTGGACTTTTGACAAAATTATATCGCGGTTTTGTACTTCAACACGTTAAAGTTCAAATCCTATGAAAAAAATATAATCGTTTTATCAAACGAAATGTGCAACTGTGTTTATAATATATATTTGGTTGAAGTAGGCGAGTAACGCCTGTTAACAATAAGATTCGTTCGTTAGTAACTGTTTCGCTCGGGCGCTCCATACCTTTGATGTGAGATAATTGCTTTTGGTTCTGTGTATATACATTATAGGTACATAGTGTAGTCAGTCACCGATGAACTAGTTTATTTGATATGGTTCAGTCAATTTACAAATAACGTTCTCTGCCAGAGTTCCGAATTGGCATAAACTAGAGTTGGCAAAACGGAAACGGTTCATATTAGTTAGTTTGGGACAGGTTACAAAACAAAGCTTTGGCAGCTACGAGATGACCATGCTACGATGTCCCGAATGCTACGCGTTACGCGCTACGGTCAGCCCTGCGCTACGAGCCGTTTGATCGTATTACTCTTTCAATAGTGAATGTGCGTTTCAACAAAGATGTACAAAATCAAGTGTTTTTTTATTACTGTAGATATTAAAATATCTCTTAATGGAAACTAGCTTAGAAAATTATTGCTTAAAAGGGGGATCTAGATGGAAAAGTCGAGATAATGAATTTGACTTTGGAACTTTGTATGGACTAGCTAGGAGACAAACATACTAAAAGTTCTGACGCACAACAGTAGATTATGCACCAAGGGGATAAAGCACTTTTTATGTCACGTGCGCGATATTGAATATTGAACGTAACGAAGCACTCCAGATTTGACTCCCGAGCGAAGCGAGGGTGTTAAATTAAGACTTAATCCTGAGTGCAGTGAGGGAATCAAGCGTGCCCGAAAATAGCTTTATCCCCGAGGTGTACACTAAAATATAAGGTATAAGGCTACTAAAAATAAATTAAAGTAAACTAATGTGAAAATTTGTAGTCCAGTTGCATCGTCTTGCAAGTCGCGGGTTTTGTATTATTTAAAATGTGTTCCAGTTAGCTCGCCGCGGCCAGCTCTAGGTTTGAATAAGTTCGGCGTCGCGCTCCACCCCGCCCCCGCCCCCGCCGATGCCGCTGCACTATGGGCTGCGACCGTACGATCCGTCTCAAAAATGGTTGGGACAAAAGTCGTATTTCTAAAACGATTTTTTTTTTGTATTCTCAGATGACATACCTATCTTACAGAATCTTAAAAAAAAAAGTAATTTTATTATCACTTATAAAGTACATCCAACCTTAAACTTCAATAATTTCGTATTAACTCTGTTGGGTATGTAGTCTCCCATTAGTGTGGCGAGTTCCTACACGTCTTCAACTTGGATTAGGGTAGAAATAGAGCAGCCCTAACCCCATCACTGCTTCACTGTGTAGAAACGGACTCCCTCAGAAAAGCACTCATTATGGAATTTCTACTTAAGATATTCTCCGACTTCTTTATAGAAACATATAAGTATAATACATTTTTAGTTTTTTAAGGATCTCAAATTCATATGTATGTTGTGTTTTTATGAGGTTTTATTTTATTTATATTTATTTTGAATTTTTAAACTTGAGGAAATTTTCAGTGTTTTAAATTTTTAAGTGGAGGTTTCCTTGCTGCTTACGTCTGCCTAGGTCAAGATATTCACATTACTAGATCCCGTAACTATTTAGAAATGCAAGGAAAGAAAAAAAACTTCCGCATATTTGCGCCATTTTGAGTTAGAGGCAAAAATGACGACCTAGGGGAAAAAAGCAACTTTTTATTTTGTTATTTGATGGCATTTATTTTACAGTATGATACTTTTGATCAAAAAATAAGCAGATTAAATCATAATATCAGTATATCCAAATAATTTACAAAATAATTAGAACAACATACTCATAATTTCACATGACATATGAACTAATTTCTGTGCGGTTATCATATTACCCACTAGTATAAATAAAATATATTACTTATAATTGAATTAATTGCGGCTGTCAGTTGTAGATATCAATTACTTATCAATATTGGTTAGAGTATTCTTGAGGGAAATAATTTAAATATTTATCATGATTTGCACTCGTTACATAAATGACGTTCCTAAGAATAAATACGTTCTCGGGTTTTTAGTAGGTATGTTCATCAAAGTGTCCGGGTACCTTCCCACAATAACAACCCTCAGTGACTGCATTTGCTGAAAAATAAAAATGAGTGAATTTGTTTGTGTTTGACTTAATAATAAATGTGAAAAAAACGTCAGAAATTAAAAAATATTTATCGGAAAATTTCCACTTAAGAAACTCATAAAAAGGCTATAAGAAATATAGGTTGCATCAAGCTCGGAAGTGTTCCAGGTCAGCAACAATGGAATATTCTGCACGTACTGTTGTATACTTCAGATCCATATGTCCATAGATCCATATATTAAAAAACAGGTTTTGTAACACCAAAATAATTACTTGCCGAAGCCATAGAACTTTTAGCAGTGACATAATCAGAATAATGTATATTTAAATTACTTTTTTTTGTTTTAAATAATGTTAGTGTTTGTAAACTGTTTAAGTACCTTCCTAATTGAATGTATCCAACTTTATTAACAACTGTACTGCTGAGTATAGGCCTAGCCAAGAATTTGCAAAGTATTTCATATTAATTTCAATCGATTTACTGAAGGAATGTTTCCGGGCACTCTAGCTCAAGCCGCTAGAGCTTTCCCCAGTAGTTGGACACGGTACAAGCTATTTTAAAAAAATAGTTTAATTATTGTATGAAAATTGACAACATTTCATGTTTGACATATTTTTACGGAATAAATGTAGTTTTTGGAGAAACAATGTTTTAATCATGTGATAGTAAATTTATTCGAAAAGACATGTAAAAAAATGAAACCCGAAATGTCAAGAAACAAAAAAGTTATGGATTTTTGAGATGGATCGCACAGTGCGCCGGTGAGCGCTGTGCGTATTTCACAAACTTAGATTTTAAAGCTTAGGAATTAAGAACTATGAAATAAGTTATTCACAGTATTACTTATACAGTGTCTGTCTTGCTTTGACATTAGACATTTACTCGACGTATAAAACTGTTTAAATTAAACAGTGAATAACTTTTTTGATTAGTAAGGCCGTATAGCTTTAATGTCTTGCTTTAGGTGAGGTTTGAATGATATATAAAGTATCATTTTCGAGCAGGAGGTGCGAAAAGAAGGTAATATCTTTCTTTAGGACACGTCCCCAGATGAGCTATTTCAAAGCTAAAAAGCAATGCAAGTCAAAAAAGTGACATGAAAAACATATTTTAGATTTTTTAAGAGCTCATAGCAATTAACAAACGTAGTTGTACACAATTTAATCAGGGTTCATTATGTAGCACAACAAAGCAAACAAACACCTTTTCGACATGTAAGAAAATAAACAAAAAGCGGGACTTTCTTTTTGCCCCCCTCCCCCATGGTTCACCTCAGAGGGGTACGGAGTTTTAGTCTGTTTGTCTCCTAACTAGTCTAAACAAAGTTTTCGGAACTTTGTCAAACTTTCTGCTTTCGAATTTTCCATCCAGAATCTTTCGGTGACTAGTCCAAACGTCCATACGGACTGAGTAACCTCAATCCTTCTTTTTTAAATACCTTATTATTATTACCACTCATGTATCCTGTCTGTTCTCAGAATACATTAATAAATAAAGCACAAAAATATCTATGAGTGGGATCTATTACCATAGACTGCACTCGAAAGGCAAGGGAATATGAGTGTGTATAGTAAATATTTTACCGGCAAAATATGGAATTCCAAGCTTCTTTAGTTTATTTTTGACATATCTTTATAAATGAATAAATGCCTAGGCAATACCGAAACGAGGCCAGGCAATGAATGTATGAAATGAACATTGAATTTCTTTGAATCACGAATAAAAGACATTATTATTTTAATCGCATAATGAAGATAACCTGAACACGAAGACCAACTTCGCTCCGCTCACCTCCACCAGCCTTCACCTACCTTGATCCAGAATTTCATCATTTCATCATTCAGTCCTTAGTATCCGACATTAGACATTGGTAATTATGCATTGTATAGATTGCCTAGGAAAAGTGTGAAATAATAATATCTCATACATTTAATACCAGTTTTAGGCAATCTATACATTTCCTAGGCATTATACATAATGACGGATTTCATAAATTACCGGTGACATGTACTTATGTAATACAAATAAAGATCCTATCCTGCCGCAGTCCCTGTAAAGATTAGGGACGCGTAGCGTGCGTTAAGGCTTTATTAGGTGTGTCGTATTATATACCCGTGTCATGTCTCCTGTGTTATTACTTTTTTTGTGGTGAGTTGATGTTATGAATATTAAGATGGGCTCGGGGTAGGCTTCGAGTACTTTTATGGTCATGAAATTAACGAAAGGTGGATGTCACATGTTAGCAATATGCCATCTCGTATTTTATTTTAGTTGGTAGGTACGAGAATCTATACATGTGTACATATAAATTGTACAATGTAATACAGGTTGTATATGATTTATGATCCATCAAACCTTGTTTTTGCTCTAAGAGAAATAAACATCCTCACCATATCATGCCGCGTCGTAAAAGAATATCTCGGGAATGGTTTTGTTATGAGCTTTTTAATGCACATCCTGTATTGTTGCAGGTTCCTGATGGTCTTCATGTGCCTGTCGCTGTCGGTATTCTCCACGATCGAGGAGTACGAGGTGAAGGCTGGCCTGGTGCTGTTCTACATGGAGACGGTGGTGGTCGTCTGGTTCGCCATCGAATTCTTTCTGAGGTTAGTTTGACTGTTATTGTTCAAAATTTAAATAGCCATCCTAATTTACGGCAACAAATAAAATGATCACCAAAATATTTTTTTCCCACCCAAAATGGGTAAATGATTACCAAAAGTTGCAGAAAATATCTAGGCAACATACTGCGGTAGCTTAGGTGAAGAGAAAAGAGGGTGAAAAAAGCGAGGCCCCCTTTATCCTTCGTGTTAGGTTGACCTTGTAACAACTACAAAAAATACTAAAAACATAAACTTAAGTACACAAAACATAAGTTTGGTGATCATTTATCCAAACACAATTTGGTGGTCGTTTACTAATTCTGGCCGTCGTTTGGAATTTATTATTAGTAAAATAGGTGCGTTTTTGGTGATCGTTTAAAAATAAGCCCTAACATAAATACAGTCCTTACATTTAAGAAAATCGACGCAGTCAACTTACATTATAGTATGGGGAGTAGGTACTATATTTTTATCATTTTCGGTCGATTTGATGAGCATTACTTACTATTTCAATGCAAATTACCTGTCTTTTTAACAAATAGGTTAGTTTGAGTCAACATCTGGATCGAATGATCTCACTCCGGTGAGCAGCATAAGTGATGCGGTGATTCATTGGCTCACTTGTGATACGAATAGAAAATGACGTGAATTCCCTTTAAATAATACTCGCAATCGCTTTACTCTTGGCAAAATCTCATAAAATGTCCACGGATTTAAGCTGAAAAATTCAGCAACGTAAAATGTCCGATGGTTTTATGTTTCCCGGAGCGGCGAGATAGGATAGTCGTATGGTTGTAACAGATATGTGACTTTTATGGTTCAGGTGTAAATTCTGTTGCTGGGATATACGATCACGCCCGCCCTAAAGACGAGCCCTACCAACAAGGCCGGGGGACGGAGTAGAGAACTATTGGAGATTTAGGCATATGTCTGGCTGGCTAAGCACAAAAATAAACTTTTAATACCTCACTTATTAAGTCGTGATCCCATAAGCTGGCTCCAAGCATAACGATGCGTCATCAAATGTATGAACATAGTAGAATCCAAAAAGAACCTTCATGTTTAGACTACCTAATTAATTATATTTCTTTGGTTATGTATCCGTATAATAACACAATGGAAAGGGAAACAATATCAGTAAACATTTCATCTAGAAACGTGTTTACGACTTGTCGTAAATTGTTTTCATGACGCGTCGCTAGAACATATGTTTGGTGTCTTCTCTCCGTATTGCTTACTCCCCATGTGTTGAGTTTCACTAGGTGCATGCGTCACTTGCGGCTGATTTGCGCCTCAAACTTAATGCTTCGGCAGCGCGTCCTAGATTAATCGCGGCACGCATATGCGCTACGCCCGGCTTTGAAGCTTTTAGGGTTCCTTACCCTAAGGGTGCCAAACGGAACCCTATTACTCGACCTCCGCTGTCCGTCCGTCCGTCTGTACGCCTCTCTGTCCGTCCGTCAGCGGGCTCTGTCTCATGTACCGTAATAGGTAGTTCAAATTTACACTGAATATGTATTTCTGTTGCTGCTATAGCAACGCATAGTTATATAGACGTAATTCTAAAAATAAAGGGGGTCCCCATATAAGAGACCTGTTTTTTTTTCTTGGACGATGGTACGGCACTCTTAGTGTGCGAGTCCGAATCGCACTTGGCCTCTTTTTAATCCACACGACTTCGCACACTTATGCTCATGTAATTTCCGATCCACTTGAAAGTTCAGCTTCCCTGAAACATACCCTCTCCCGCAACGACTGAAAATAGACCTTAAACTAAATTAAATAAAGTGCGTTTCCGATAATATGCCGCTTAATAGGTTTCCGTCTCGTAGCCCTTAATGTTAATTAAGTGTTGTTCAGGTTGTGACTTGCATGAAAAACACAATTAATACCCCGACGAAGAAAATTGCAATACATTGAAGTTGATGTTACGATATTAAACGCCCGTTTTGTTAGAATTGTGTTGCTCTGTGGCGGGAAATAAACGATGATATTGTTTTATACTATTTGGGTGTGATGATTTATCAAAATATCATGAGTAGAATGCAACTTCTACAAATTGAGCAGTTGAGCTGACAGCTTTCCTACTCAGCTTAAATCAACGCTTCTATGAAATAGGCGATTAATAAACAGAACTATAGTCACTTTTCTATAATTTTCAGTGGATTTAGGTTAGGATATAAATTACGGACGACTAAGACGGACGGTCGGACGTGGCGAAGGCATCGACCTCTTAGCCGCGGCGGGCGCGTCGCGACCACACCGAGTGGCAATGGCGAATCACTCAAACAGCGTGCACAAAGCACTGGGAGCTTATCTAACAAGAGCCCCGTCTGCCGCCCGCCCCGCGCCCCGCGCCCCGCCGCCGCCGCGCGAGACCCGCGGCAGTAGCTTTTAAATAAACTAGCTAGCTTTTTACGAATTAAAACTGAACGTTTCTTTTCGCAATCTCTTTTGCAATTGTGTGTAGGGTTTTGTATTAATTATTGGCTAGTATTTAATCGGACATCAAAAATACGGATTTGCACAGCAAAAAAGGATCAACAAAAACACTTTTTATGTTCCAAATATTTTTTAAGTCTATGTATTTTGAGTATTTTTTGTTGTTCTTACGTGTTCAACCTAACAGGATAAAGGGGGCTTCACTTCGATCACACCGCCCTTCACCTAAGCTACCGCAGCATTTTGCCCTGATATTTGCTGTGCAAATCAGTATTTTTGACGTGCAGCTTAATATTTCCATTTATTATTTGGCTATTGTAAACATTAACTGAACTTACGTTTTTCATAGGTTGTGGTCATCAGGATGCCGGTCGCGGTACCAAGGCTCCATGGGCCGCCTCAAGTTCTTGAGGCGACCTTTTTGTATAATAGGTGAGTTCGAACTGATATAAATTGTAGCTTATCTAACAAACAATAGGTACTCGTCATCCATCCTCTTTACCGAAAAGAGCTCCACCTTTGCATGCTATATTCTCCGCGTTCTATGTCCCTAACTATACTAACGATGCCTTAGTACAGACGAGAATTGGAGCCCTTTTTCCGATACAATTTCCATTAGTAAAGCTGCCTACGCTGGGACTTGTTGTTCCACACATGTCACTCACTGCGGTCCGCTGACAAGAATTTATTATAATTTTAACATCATTGTGCCCTCTCTTTATTTAACTGTCATCGGGTTTTCGTATTCAACTGGTTATGAATAAGAGTAGAAGATTGTTTTTGTCTTTTATTTGTTGAGAAATATACTAAATAAGTTGAAATAAACCTCTACCGTTTGCTATGACATCCCATGTACGCAAAATGTTGCTCCACATTTCTGTTGGTACGCTGTACAAGACGGTCTTTGACAGACCTTTTCTAGTGGTCCCTAGTTCCCTACTTATAACATCTAAACGAATCTCAGCTTGTTACACTTAATGTCGGCGCTCCGTTTCTTAAATGTCAAGGAAAAGAACAGAAAAATGCTAACCAAATAACAAGAAACAAAGGCGTGACATAAAACTAGTAGTTTTATTCACAACATTTCCAAGTAAAAGTCACGTTTCGTCTATAAGGTCTCACCGACCTATTTCAGAAGCGACCAATCTGCCGTGACCTTCATATTTTCAGTCCACCTCAGGGTTCGTCTACTACGGGATACGTCATCATGCAGATCACACTGAGTTTTCGTGTAGTGTTAGCTGTGGCCAAGCCTTGCCGGGCCAACTGCACTCATACAGTTACTTACATCAGTTAAATCACAAAAAACATTCACTTACGCAAGTTAAACTTGTCAACAAGCCAACTTGGTCATATAATTTACTGGAAACCTGTTGTTTGGAAACACTCCAGCAGATCCCATTCTTGTATACTCGGCTGCACATGTTAACGGTTTCATTGTAACAACAACAATCCAAACATATTCTTGACAAAACTGATTCTGCTTACAAATCGTCTAGGAGTGGCGAAGTCACCACTGAACACTGTTTCTTGGGTCAGAGCGCTGTCTCTTGTAAATCCTTATTTTTTCTTCGCCACTTTTATGACACACCTTTAGACTGAAATCGGTGCCGTTATCACTGGATACATTTTACTGCCGCACGCCGACGCGCCCTTCGAGACTCCTGGGAGCCGTTCGTCGCGGCCCCGACAGACATGCGCATCTTAGGACCCATACGAGTAGCACAAGCAATGAAAATACTTTTTCCACACGCACACAAGACAATCACCCATCCTAACCAACATATTTACCCGTTAGTATGAGTGTTGTTTGTGTACGCACTTGTAGTAGAGAATTTTAATTTAACTTCCTGTCATGCCACCTGACCTCACCGTACCTTCCCGCCATGAATAAACAACCCAATGGTCTCATCCACAAAGACACGCTTCTTGTATTTACTCGACCTCTTCCATTATTCACACCCCTTACAAATTAAAGTTTGCTCGGCCACTGTCGGGACTTGGCCACGTGGTGTGTATACAAGCATACACTTCATGAAAGCGGCCCTGCTCCCCAAACTTTTCGTACTTTTAGGTATTCATACTTTGTTTTCTTTCCTGAACGAAGATACCCTTCTAAGTTTTCTTGTTAACCTCCGGTGTAGTGGTAACTTGGTGTATTTCTATCCTGGTTGTACCCTAACATAACAAATAGTAAACATTTGTATCAATAAATTTTACGCCGGGCGGCTAACCGTTATGCATTCTAAGTATGGAGAAGGGTAGATGAAGTTGCTTTGATCAAATCGGTTGCAAAGTACCTATAAATTGTACAAAATTATATCTGTAATAAGCCCTGAAAAATCTGAATAGACCTTTCCGTTACACCCAGCAGTGAGTCCCTGCTCTCAGGCTCGAATATGTTTCCTCGGATGTTGTTTGGTTTAGTTACGCCCGACTCAGGGACTATTGTTTAAGGGCTAGTATTTAATCGCACACTAAAAATACTGATTTGCACAGCAAAAATGGTTGTTTGTAAAGTAGGTTTACGATCGAGATGTTTACGTGATAAGCCTCCGCTCGTGAGGATTCCGCGTGACAAGTTTCACGGAATGACTGGCAGCGCTCGAGATGAGACGGGAGATCGGTCCGTCTCTCTCTCGTTATACCTGCGATCGCGCTCGTGGTTTTGGTGTGACACAAGTTTCTGAACATGTCACCCGACTAAAACGATTTTTAAGACGTTATCACGTCAAAAAGGATCAGCAAAAAACCTTTTATGTTTTATTTAAAAAAAATATTATAAAATATGGACTCAAGTTTATGTTTTAAGTATTTTTTTGTTGTTCTTGCATGTTCAACCCAACACGAAGGATAAAGGGGGGTGAGCGAAGCGAAGCCCCCTTTACCCTTCACCTAAGCTGCCGCAGCATTTTGCCCCGATATTTGCTGTGCAAATCAGTTATTTGCAGATATTTGATGTGCAGTTTAATATATCCCTTGTTTAAGTATCGCTTGTAATAAAATATAGTTTTGTTTTTCCCTTACATAATTTTGTTTTACTAATTGCCGTGTCCTGAAATAACCGCAACGTGCGGACACGCCCCCGGCCGCGGCCGGTCCACGAAGCGCGCGGCGAGTGTCTGATATGGGGAGCGCGGTAGCAAGCGATACAACTAAGGCTACAATTTAGTGATTTTTAGCTATTTTTCACTGAATATATGTTATATATTTTTATATTTTTTTTATCAGTATCGTGTAAATAAGTAACCCTGAATCGGGCGTAAATTAACAAAACAACATCCTGTATCTTGGACCAGCAAACTGAGGTCTAAACGCCTCTCTGGAATGCAAGTCCATTCCAGAGAAGCGTGTACCATTTAAGTTGGCCACTTTATATAGCCAATAAGCGTTGGCTAAACCATTCACAAAATTTACTGAACGGCGCCGTAGCTGTGCTGTGCTGATTAAGCGAGGTAGCTGTGACATCCATATCTTTGAGCACCGTAACGATATCACGAATCCAGGGTTGTCGTTCAGGTAATACCTATGAATAGGACTTAGCTGAGTCGTCCTACATACTACCGTTTCTTATTGTGCATCCATTGTGGCTGTGCGCAGATGTGACGACGATCCTCGCGTCGGTGGTGGTGCTGGGCATGGGCTCGTCGGGCCAGGTGTTCGCTGCGTCTGCGCTGCGCGGGCTACGCTTCTTTCAAATCCTGCGGATGGTGCGCATGGACCGGCGCGGCGGGACCTGGAAGCTGCTCGGCTCGGTGGTCTATGCACATCGACAGGTAAACTTACTAATATCCGCCAAGGTTAACTTGGCACCTCGCTCTGACGACGTCGTAGAGTCCGGCACTGTCTTATTTACGCGTCGAGGGCGAGCGCGAGCGAGAGAGGGACGGGAAATCACATTCCTCGCGAGGGCTAAGTTATCTTCCGCGGGAAATTTAGTATTTAGCACTTAAAGTATGCTTCGGCTACTGTCGCACAAAATCGGATATATTCGTACCATTTTACTGATCGGGGGCAAATGACAAGCTCACTTTGAGTAAAATATATACAGATATAGAATAGACACAACAACACGAGGTAATGAATGTTTCACGGCTGAGTTTGGATACAATTCCGTAGCCGTCGGCAACTGCAGACGACACGTGTCACGTGAGCGTGTGAACCAACCAAGTGAGCTAGACAGGTAGGTAGTTACTACGTGCCTACTAGTACCCTCTCCGTCTAGTTCACTCTCTAGACAGCTCACAAGCTCACGCGACATGTTGTCGGCCGCAGTTGTGGTTGGCTATGAGCTTATACGGTGCAGTTGTCTCCGCCATTGACGCCAGAAATACCTTCTGCCGTTAGAGAGAAAAAGCATATTGAGGTTTTCCCCTTTCCGCTTCGGTTGGAGTCATCTAGCGGCGGCTTACTGCAAAGGGACCATCATAGACTGGATGCCAAAACGGGCAGCACTCTTGGCGCTAGATAAAGACTATTAAAGCCACTCTGGAAAGTCTTCACTTGACCGAGAACCTCTTTCCAGCTAGCCCCACCGCCTCCTCCCCCCGCCCGCCCTTGCCTTTGGGGATGACGTCACGCCTCGTCTGACACGTTGTTATACCATTACTCTCGCAGAGTAGCATCACGTTAGTGGATGTAACTTCGGTACAACAATTTAAAATAATATCATTAGATATCGGAACATCAAACCTGAAACAAATTAAATACGCTCTCAAAGATTCTGCTTATTAATAACTTCAGTTCAGTAGGGTCACTAAAAGGGCTGAATAAATTCTCAGAAAATTAAGTCGTTATCCATTTGATGACTGAAGGTTACCGAACCTATTCATAACTACTGTTAAATGAGGTGTTCGTTCCACTTTCTCATTTTCTCTTAGTTGTGCACGAACTGAGCCCTATTAATTACGCAATAAAGGCTATTGTTCAGTGTAACGCAGTTAATATCGGGAAAAACGTTATCAAGGCAATTTATCTGACCCGTGAAAAAACTCGTAAATTACGTTTAGTTGGCGGCGGCTTTTCAAGAAATTTCCATATTTACGACACGATAACGTACATACAGCGGACGCGAGACGTCCGGGCCTCGTCCGGACCGGGACCGTGTTGTGATGTCGTCCGTCTTGTCGTCATAGTGCGACTGCAAATAAATGTTTAAAACAGTTACAGATAGCGTTATTTTGCACAAGGTAAGTCCGCTTTACCACTAGATACTCGGAGTACCTATTTGTCGTATGTAATAGTAGTTTATGTGACTGATACATAATGCCTAATTATGTACAGTTACATACACTAGTTTATCTACACAGATATCATAATCTCTCTTTGATGTGTTCAGGAACCGCATGTTCGACCGGCATTGTGGCACTGATCATTGCTCTGCACTTGTTTAGCTTGTTCAGTAGTACCCACTTTACAGACAAACTAGGGGCGGCACGCAGGCGGGCGGCGCCGTTCGAAATTTGAATGTCATAATTTGTCGAAAATTGATACTTACAAGAATTCGTTTTTGCCAAGTAGTATAATATTATGCTGGTCGTAACGTGCGGTTTTTGGACGCAGTAAAGAGGGTTAATGATACGTGTGTAGATAAATATTGATCTACACACGTATCATAAACCCTCTTTACTTCGTCCAAAAACCGCACGTTACTATGTATATAATGTGTCGATATTCGACATATTATGACATGCCAATTTCGAACGCCGACGCCCGCTTGCGTGCCGCCCCTAGTTTGTCTGTGAAGTTGGTACTACTGAACAAGCTTAGCAAGTGCAGAGCAATGATCATTGCCACAATATTCGACATATTATGACATTCCAATTTCGAACGCCGACGCCCGCCTGTGTACCGCCCCTAGTTTGTGTATGAATTTGGTACCACTGAACAAGCTTAGCAAGTGCAGAGCTCTCCTCCTCCTCTACATGAGGATGAGTTGTGCGGATAACCGATGATTAAATTACATTGTTTTGTTGTTTACGAGACAGTTTGAAATAAGTATAGGGTTTGTTGAAAATGCAAGTTTCATCAAAATGGGTCGGACCCAAACAGTTCCACATCGCCAACCCTTTAAGAAAGGAACATACTGAACTTTATTATCTATTGACAGACATACTGGTGGTCCCTTCAACAATGGATAACCCCCTAACTGTTGATAAGCCTCATTATTCTGAAACTGATTTGATCAGAGAAACTTTAACTTTAATTTCGATACATTTTGGGCCTGGCGGTTAAGCCCCAATACCCTTTGGCCCAACAAGTTGAGCCAACGCTTTGGCTCAACGCGTACAACCGCGATATGTTTACAACTCACGCCTGTACACGCCGGATCATTGCGTTTACCTTATTTCTTGGGCCAACGTATTCAAGGGTCCGGATTTGTTCGGATTAGTGAAAAATAAAGTAGCTCTGATCAAATCGGTTTCATAGTGAAAGTTGGTCAGAATGATGAGACCTTTCAAAATCTCCGGGGTTTCCCATTGTTAACGGGACCACCTGTATATGTGTGTAAATAGGTAATTATGTGTATGTACTGAATTTTAGTATCCGTCCTTCAAGGGTTGGTGATGTCATCTATATATTTGACGACCCGAATGGCCGAGTCGGCAGTGACCCTGCCTACGAATCCAAGGGTCCCGGGTTCGAGTCCCGGTGGGGGCAAATATTTGTTTGATGAGAACGGATGGTTGTACCCTAGTCATGGTTGTTTATCTATCTGAGTATAATATTTATCTATATAAGTACGTGTATCGTTATCTAGTTTCTAAGATACAGGGAATCCTAGTTTGGGGCTAGATCAATGTGTGTAAATAGTGTCCAAGGTATATATTATCATATATCTACATCAAAAAGCAACAATATTCTTGTTGATGGTTGACTTTAAAATAAACAGAATTAAACTTAATGTAAAGGATACACGGTCAATAAAAACAAAGGAATATTAGAACACGCAATACTCAGAAATCAACTCCACTCTTTTATTGGCCTAGTAGGTAATATCTTTATACATTTTTAATAGCTAATAGCCCACTGAAATTATGACGGAAGCAGTGTGGTTAATGCACAAGTACTACACGTCTAATTTATCGGCATTAAATTACAGGTGTAAGCCCTTGGTTAATTGATAAGTATGTAATAAAACGGCTTTTGCTTAAACGATCACCAAAACGCACCTATTTTACTACCAATAAATTCGAAACGACCGCCAGAATTAGTAAACGACCGCCAAATTGTGTTTGGATAAACGCTCACCAAACTTCTTTTTATGGTTTGTGTACTTAAGTTTATGTTTTAAGTATTTTTTGTTGCTCTTGCATGTTCAACCTAACAAGAAGGATAAAGGGGGCTTCGCTTCGCTCACATCCTTTACCCTTCACCTAAGCTACCGCAGTATTTTGCCCTGATATTTTCTGCAACTTTTGGTGATCATTTTGGGTAGGAAAAAAATATTTTGGTGGTCATTATATTTGTTGCCTAATAAAACTCCTAACCTCTGGGTTCCTCACGTAACCGCTTAATGAGTCGACATAGATTAGCACGCACCCGAGTCGAGTTCCTACGATATGTGACCTTTATTGACTCTACTACAGCTTGCTGGCCAAATATTTGTATTAATACTTCCTGCCACGTTCCTCCGAGCGGAAATCATTTATCTAATTGTGTGTCCTCGCCGTCGATTATTTTTGTTGCGTAGGTTTAGATATAGCAATTACATATATTGTAAGTATTCAGAACTAAATAATAATAATATAATAATAATAATACCTTGGACACTATTTATACACATTGACCTAGCCCAAAACTAGGATTCCCTGTATCTTGTGTACTAGACAACGATACACATACTTATATAGATAAATATTATACTTAGATAGATAAACAACCATGACTAGGGTTCAAACATCCGTTCTCATCATACAAATATTTGCCCCCACCGGGACTCGAACCCGGGACCCTTGGCTTCGTAGGCAGGGTCACTGCCGACTCGGCCATTCGGGTCGTCTTACTTACAAATGTGTAATTGCTATAGCTACAGTTGCCGGAATATAACTTGCCGAGAATGTTGACATTAAAATGTTCATCCTAAAAAGTCATAGTGTCTATAAAGATAAAAACATTTTTAAAACATTGTCTAGATCCACTTCAATGTGGATTACCATTTATCTGAGAAAAATTAATATTTTTATTGTTGTTTTTATTTTAATGATAACAATACCATTTTTGTTGTACGTGAGATAGAGAGCACGCGCCCCCTTTCAAAATAATAAAAAAAATATCTGACACAATCTGGCCAAGTTATATTCCGGAGCTGTATCATTCAATTCAATTAAATTTATTTTATTTCAGATAAAATGTATCATTTACAATATACAATGTCCATATTATAATCTAATTATGACATTAAAATAAATTAGAATAAAATCAAAACAGTTAAAAGCACAGATATCGAGAGATAGGTTGAGGGGCGTGGCATGTGCGAACAAATGTAGCTCCGACAGGTTCGATATTAAAAATTCTCGGTAGTCACCGGGCGACCGCAGTGATGAATTCATCTCCGTTGTTTTTCTAAAATGCCGACCTGTGCAATACTCACGTGCAAAAATAGAAGCGAGATTGTGAACTCCAAGAACGCCGGTGTCACATATCACTTATAAGTCTCATTCTAACTATTATTTCTTCTTAAAACACAAGAAATAAACATTATTACGAAAATAAATCATTCGCGGAAAATTCTTCACTAATTGACATTAAAGTGACAATGTCATGTTGATCTAGCTAAGTTTGTTGTTACATTGCTTGTTTTGTATCTTAATTTCACTTCGTATTGCCAAGCTAACACGCAATGAATATTTCACACTTATCTAAGTACGAAAGCAAAGATGCATCGTGATACGGAGGCGAACTGTCACACGCAAACAGAGACGACATATAGTGATGGGGATACTGATAGGAGAATTATGTTTTTGAATCGATAGATTTTATCATTCCGCAATTACTAATATAGTTAATGTAATAATATAGTTATTTTATTACTCATAATACGTAAGTTTATTATTAGTTATTCCAATGATTGCCAAACAGGCAGTTTAGATTTTAAGTTTGTTTAAAACCTCGCCCGACGAAGGATAATGGGGTGTTATAAGTATTGATCGGAAATTCCGATGCTTTCAGTCAGGTCCGAAGAGTTCACAGTTATTCTACCTTCAGAAACCTCTTTGCCTCTCTTTCTAGCTGTAAGGATTCTGTTGAAAAAAAGAAGAGAGGCAAACGGGTCTCGTATGTCGTATGTCGTATAAATATATCGTATTTACAAACAATTTACTATTTTATTTATAGAACCCGACATTGTATACGACTGTATATACCAGTGTCTATAAATTATAATCGATCGATGATACACGCTGTCCTTGCATTGTCCCAACACTAGCTCGACTAGCTAATATACCTGCGGTAGTGTGGGTGTGTTCGGACGATAGGTGCACGACATTGCACTGACCAATAAAAGCGGAGGGATTGATGTACGAGTAGTGTAAATGTATGCGTGTTCTAAGTTTTCGGCGACACTGGTTCCGATACAAGCTTAGCGCCAAGGGCCTATCTCTCGATATCTGTGGTTAAAAGTCATTAAATAATTTATAGCGCACATACATACACAATACACCCACGCACACAAAACCTCATACATTGTAGAATACATACTTACTACAAATTCAAATTCAAAATATTTTATTATGGGTTGTAACTGCGAAGGTGCACTCCCATCCAGTGCTTCAACATAGGGCTGTCCACCTTCCCAGCTAGTGTGCTGAGGATAGAGTGGGAGTTGCCGAAAAAGCGGTTTCTTAAGGAAGCAATCCTCTTTCTAGTTATTGCGAAGAAGTCGTCAATCCTGGCTTCGGCAAACATAGCCGAGGCGCTGAAGTATCGGGGCAGCCCCAACAGGTATCCTCAGCGCATTATTTTATTGGTCGCGCAGGGCGTTTCAGGCCCTCTGCATATAACTGACCAACAGGCTGCTAGTGTAGAAGGACTGACAACATACTCTGAAGAGTGTCAGATTGACAGCCCCTGTACACTTCGCAAACTTGCGGGCAAACAGTATATTGCATCAGACCGCCATCGCCGTGCGCTCCCTTTCAATATCAATGTCGTCTGCGAGCCCCTCCGTGACCACTTGACCCAGGTACTTGAACTGTGTTACTCGTTTAAGACGTGCTCCACACAATGACACAATTGGATAATTTTCAGGTGGTTTACTTCCTGAATGAAACACCATCACCTCGCTTTTCTTCACGCTGTACCTGAGCCCGTGTGTAACAGCTTTGGACTCGCAGACGTGAAATAGCTTTCTTAGGGCGTTGACCGAGGGACTCAGCAACACCACATCATCCGCATAAGATATGGTATTAATGATTGTGCCGTCGATCGAGCATCCGATACCGGTGCTGCTGAGCTCCTCCATCAGCTGATTGATTACAAGTTGAATAACTTGGGAGACTTCAGTCCGCCCTCAAGGCTGAATGAATATATGAATCGCTAAGCGAACTCACCCATATCACTGCATTCGTTTGATTTTAGGTAGTCTTGTGTGAGTTAGCTTATTCCCTATTCCCTAGAACATTATAGGATACACGATCAAATGCCTCAGACAAGTCAAAAAAACACGCATAGATGATTATTTTCCTGTCAGATAGTACGGGACGGTTTGGCTTGAGAGCCAGGATTGCACTTTCAATAGACAGTCCTGGTCTAAACCCGAACTGGGCATCGTGTATATGCAGATGTTTATCAATCAGTACCAGAGCTGGACCGAGCTCCGGACACCAATGTGTCAGCTGGGAAGACCAGAAACAACACGGAAATTACTTTTAAACAAGTTGCTATTTCATGGTGTTCAGACAAACCATCAACAGTCACTGAGTGGCCAGGCTTAGAATTTAATTTATTTGTTTCTTTCCAGAATTTTGAAAAAAATAATTGCCTTATGACCGGTGTGGCAAGAATATCCTTTTCTATTTGTTCCGAATTCTTTTGACACCACTTATGCTTAGATTTAAATATTTTTCTGGAATGTTTCATTAGATCAAATACATATAGGACCAGATTCCGGCTTATTATCCGGAGACCCAGTTCTGAAAACAAAGCCTGACCTCACCATGTGTCTGCTTCACATATTTATTCCAACCAGTTATGATGGCTTTTTTCCTTGAAAAATTAGAATTACAGTTGTTATTCACACTGTGACTAGAAATACCATGACTATGAATACTTTAATTTACTCCTGCCTCCAATAGAGAAGCTTCGGTCAAGATATTTATCATATTTATAATATTTTGAGACCCAAAAAACATAAAAAGCCCCTCTTTTACATTTTTTTTTAAATACGATTTTAAAGTAACACCGAACAGCATTTTTTTTAAAACACGCTGTCAGAGGAAGTGACGTAATAGTTGTTGTCAGTAAGGGACAGATTAATGCGTCAATCTCCTTCTCCTTTTTTCGCATAGAAAATGAAAGGACGCATAGACTGACAACAGCTGTTACATCACTTCCGCTAAAGGTCCGTTTTCGCGCCAAACTGTCATTTAGCAGAACCCGCGATTTTTGGTATTAAATTATAGTATTTTAATAAGCTCGTGGTCTATTCGACATGATATACGTGAAAATTGAGGTAAAAACTAAATTAATTCATGATTCCCATTTAAAACTAAAACGCTTAGTATGAAAATCAAAACACTCCGAATGCTTTAATAACTAGTTATAATTAACTAACAGACTAGTTATTGAGAACAGTTACTGCGCGTTATCTGATCTATAGCGTGTTATATAATAATATAATAATTTGCTTGCTTTGTTTGTTTCTAAATATTTTCAAAGAATATTGATTATCTGGATACATAAAAACGGGCTTTAAGCGAGGTGTGTTTAATGTTTAAGCAGTCAGAGTGCGAATTCATACAGGGTGTCCCACGGCAATGCCACATGGAGGGAAATTACCTTTAATATTGTCGATATAACATTTTACTGCACTAATTATTTATTTTCTTTTTAGAGACGTTTCAAACTGCATTCAATGTTTTTTTTTATATCGCCTGTGTTAACTGGGAATCGAACCTGCCAAATGTGAAATAATAAGCCTGTAAGTTTTCGATACCGATCGAAAGGCTTAACCATAATACACAAAGACTAGCCATTCCACATAGATTTTGTAAAATATTGCACACATAGGAGAGAATGTGCATATTACGGTGAAAATGGATCGGGAGCAACCTGTACCTTTTTGTTTGAACAGGGTTTCGCCAGCATTTTTGAGCCTATCAAAGTCAAAGTCAAAGTGAAAGTTGTTTATTACTGTAGATATTTACATATTAAACGTCATCTACATATAAATTGTTATTTTTTGCTTCTTCTCTACATTGGACCACTGTGGGAGAAGAGGGGCGTAGAAACTCACACAGATTGATTTTTAGATCTCTTTTAAAAATTGGTTGTGCTTAACTAATACAATATATTACTATATTAATTATTATGATTAATAAGCAGGAACAAATAATTACAAAATTATTAACAGCAAGTTCTGTGTTGAGCTAGATTAACCCCATACAGTCCCGTCATTTAAGTAATCTTGAACATTGTGATATCCCTTTTTCGACAAAGTCGCTATAACATGCTTTTTAAATTGCTCAAATGGCAATTTCAAAATCTCCAGAGGTATATCATTATAGTAGAGAATGCACTGACCCTTGAAAGAATTGCTAGCCTTTGCGAGTCTAAACCGGGGCGCACACAGTCTGTGATTATTTCTTAGGTAAACATTACAGCTATCGCTAAGTTTATCGCTAAGAAAATATTGTAAGGTTCTTGCGTACATACATTATATCGTCGAAAATAAATTAACTTGCTACAGTTAGTATGTCAATTTCTTTAAAAACCTCTCTTAAAGAGTCTGTGCGTTTTAAATTATAAATTGCTCGAATGGCTCTTTTCCTAAAATTAAAATAAATAAATGAATATCCGCTGCTTTCCCCCACAACAAGATACCATAGGACATGACACTATGAAACTAACTAAAATATACTAGCCTAGATGTATACACATCTGTGTTTTGTCTGATGTTTCTAACAGCGTAAGCCGCAGAACTTAATTTACCTGCTAATTTATATATGTGGGGTCCTCACTGCAATTTGCTATCAATGGTTATTCCAAGAAACTTTGTATCATTTACTAACGTGATTCTATCTAAAACTAAACTGTTCTCAATTTTCCTGACATTTGGAAGTGAGAATTTGATACACTTGGTTTTACCAGCGTTTAACAATAAATGATTAACTGTGAAGCAATTCAAGGTTAAAGACAATACACCATTTAGATCACCAAATTTCCTTTCTGTCTTTCAATTATGAAGACCATTGAAGTATCAGCAGCAAATAACACTATATCAGTCAATTTCTCCACCATGAAAGGCAGATCGTTAATATATACCAGGAATAAGAAAGGGCCTTACCTTGTGAAACGCCAATATTTAAACCCGATCCATCAGATTTAACGCCGTTTACTTCTGCCTTTTGAATTATATTACTTAGGTATGATCTTAGTAGATGAAATGCTTTATTTCTAACTTTGTAATGATTTAATTTCATTAATAGCGTAATATGATCAACACAATCAAATGTCTTCGATAGATCGCAAAAAACTCCAACGGTATTTTGTGTGGCTTCCCATGCAGAATAAATATGAGATAGAAGGAATACGTCTATATCTAGACGTCACTTCCGCCACACGAAATTTTTAGTCCGCAATAGTCCGGATGAACTACTGACGACACGAAGTTTGACGGAGACTCAAACTAATTCTGTTACCGTTTCTTGCTCGGGAAGTGACAGCGCCAGTTTGACATCTAAGCAGCACTATAGGTACTTGAGTACCAGTTTGTGAATTGTTTTTTATATCTAAATAAACTTTAATTATGTAATAACTTAAGACTTTGGTAGGGTGACTTAGATATTTGATCGAATGATCAATCATCATACAATAATACAAACAAACAAACGATGTGGAACCCCATGCCAGACTCTATCAGTGATAGTTAATAGCCTAGCTCATTCAGATCAAAATTGAAATAATTCTACCTATCTCAACTATCGTAGTTTTTTTTTGTATTAAGTGTTTATGTGGTATGTTTATTATCTTCATAATGATATATATGATATAAAGTATTTTTATAGTAGGTATCTTTGCAAAAATCCGCAAAGTGCATCGTCAATAAGCTAAGAAATTAAAATTACCAAATAATTAAAAAATACACACACACAAAAACTGAACATAATAAAAAACAAAATACTAAAAAAATAAACCGCCCCAGGACATGCCCGACCCAAAGGTACCCATCACACTGGCAGCATTACCGCGCTGCACGGCGAGTGAGATCCTTTGGATCAGGAACGCTCCGGAACGATTGTCAAAACCTCGGTCCCTCAAGCGTCGCCCAATGTCCTTGACAAACATCCTGCCCTGAGCACCCCAAGTACCCGTGGTCTCGACGGCCAAGGGAACAAACAGGTAGCTCCCCATCAGCTGTGCGTATTTTAGGCATTTCTGCCGCGCCGCCGACTCCGCTGCAGCCCCAGGTGTCACCATGGTGGAGCCAATGTGGGATGCCGCGAACGTGCACACACAAGTAGCATCCCACAAAAGGCAACGACCTCTCTCCCACGGTATCAAGGTGAGACCGTCCGGACGCTTCCCGTCGCTGCGACTCAAACCCGGTGGTTCGAGAACTGATGGAATGTCAGCAGAGACGAGAGCCCTCCGGACGATGTCGTTGATCGAGTGGTGGCGAGAGAGTCTCCCTGCACTTCTAGCACAGTGTAGCCCATGACGTCCCCGCGAATCTACCGACGCACCGCAAACACAGTGGTGCGGTTCGCAGATATCGCAACCCAGACGAAGCGCCACGGCTACACGCAGGGAGTTGTCGTCCAGAAGGGTTCCTAAATGCGGAGACGGCAACGCATGCGTGCCATGCACCTGACTCCGGCTGAGAGACTGCTCGCAGACGAGCAAGTTCCGCTCCCGAGCTCTGCGCTAACAGCCCGTCAAGGGACACCTTGCACAGCTCCTCATCCCAGGGGCGCTGCACGCCGGGCTACTCCGGAACATCTCCCCCCGGACAACAGGCCCGCCACCGCTGAAGAGCCTCGTCCGCAAAAGGAATGCCAAAACCGTCACCGTTAACATTAAAATGCGAGTGACTAGTTCAAGCACCCCATGCGAAGAGGCCAAGAAAGCTGGGAGCTCCGTGTCCTGTAGGCGACGAACGCCGAGACCACCAAACCGTATTGGAAGGGCCGCTTGATCCCATTGGGAGGGAGACATTTTCACGTTTAAAATCATCTCCAACAGACTCATTAACTCGTTATCATATGAATCTGCCTCCCTCCTACACAGCCAAACCGGAGTGGTTCGCAAAGTGTATGTTAGCCTTGGCAGGGACAGACAACTCCGTAGAATTGTTAGAGCCACATGAGCGGAAAGCTCCTTAAGGTGTGGTTTTGCCCCAGCCAAGGACTTTAACTTATCCCCTAAAACCCCCGGTACACCTTCCGGAAAAATGGGCGCGCCCAATAAAGTAAAACTTGTTTTAGTTAGGGCCTTCACCCCTGGCATCAAAAGATCCAACTCCGCTCTGGAATCTTGGGCCAGATTCCCAGAGCAAGCAAATAGCTCACATTTTTCTGAGTTGAGGTGAAGGCCCAACTCCCCCAGACCACTGATAATAGCCTTCAATGCGTCCACGACCACCTCGGGAGGTCCCCCGATGGTGCCATCATCCAGGTACCAAATATTCAATGGGGTGTTAACTGATTTTACAACGTCGTGGATCGCTAAGCTAAACAACAGTGGCCCTAAGGGGTCACCCTGTTGCGCGCCCACCCGAGACTCCACCAGGTTTTGGCCAAAAAACAAGTTACTTACACCCGAGTAACATTGGTGGAGAAACGGATATAGGGTCGGAACCAATTCGTTGACCTTACACAACATGACGTCACGCTCAACCGTATTGAAAGCGTTCTGTAGGTCAACCTTCACAATGATGTTGTCAGAGTTTTCCCGTTCGAACGAAAACGACCGCGTGGCGTGAATTGCGGCCTCGCAACCCAAGGGAACTCCAAACCCCAACTGCTGCGGCTGAAGAATGGAGGATGCGACGCCCCTAACTGCTCTACAACCGAGTTTGGCCACCAAGCGACGGAGGACGCTCCCCACTGCTATAGGACGGATACCCCCGTCCTTCTTACGTAGAGCACACAGGGAAGCGCCATAAAGGAAGGGGCAAACCTCCCTGTTGACCAAACCCTTCAGCATAAAATTTGCTAGGTGAACTAGCGATCGTAAAAGGGTTGCCCCATTATCTCCAGCCGCAGCAGAAGTTAACTCCTTAATAACACCGGGTCGGATCCCATCCAGGCCGGCTGCGGACCCGCTATTGAATGACATAATAGCCTCCAATACGTCAGCCGCTTCAACCGCCAATGACTCACTTGAGAGGATTGGTTCCGGAGGGAAGTGGAGGTCGCGCGACGGCGGCGGGTGCTTGCGATGTAGTGACTCCAAAGTCTCCGCACTGTCATCTGCCACTGAGCAGTCAGAGAGGAGGATCCGCACCGCACCGCCAAGGTCGCCGTCGTGAACCTTGGATTCGACGTATTTATAAAAAGCACGCCGGTTAGAACCACCACTCCCACTCCACAGACGAACATCCGATGACTGAAAGCCGTCTTGACTGCCGGCTGAAATATTCTCCTTTACCTTAGAGGTAAGAGATCGGCTTCTGTCTTCTTGTTTGTATACATATTTTGTTATGAGCTGACTCCGCATTGTTTCAATGCACGTACTCACTGGGTTGTCTGGCAGATATTTATTTAAGGAATAAGCCCGCCTTTGTAAATTTTCTTCCCCACTGCGTCAATTGTTTTTATTGTTCAAAGTCAAAGTCAAAGTACTTTATTACTGTAGAAATTTACATATACTTAGCAAACTTAATTTTTTGCATCTTCTCTACATTGGATCACTGTTGTTTTACGCAATCAACGATATAATAATATCAAAAGTACAAATTCTTGTGCTTATCCATACGGTTCTGATTTCAGCTATGTAAAACCAAAGCTCCGCTGATTACAAAACAAAGTTAAGTTAGTAAATACTACAGGTTTTACACTTAATTCTTCTTTCGGCTAAGTTGACTCTGAAATATCATCAAATGTTGCGATCTCAATAGGCCGCCCCATTTCGAACGGGTTCTCCACTAATCCCCATTGAAAATCACCATCAATGGGGATTAGTGAACTTTTCTTCCGTACCTGAAGTGTGCCAAACGGAACTTCCAAAGGCCGTCTATCCGTCTGTCTGTCTGTCCGTCTGTCCGTCTGAACCCATCGTTTGATAAAACGATCATATTTTTCCAAATGAGTTCATATTGTTAATATCAATATAACTTTTTATAACTACATATACTAGCACTGTAAGCTGTAGACCTCGCGAGTGACACTGGAAATTTTTGTTTTTTTTTCAATATTTTCCGGAAAACCGGACATACGAAAGCATTTTCGCCCAAGTTGAAACGGAGCAGCTTCGTCGCTTCGCTCGCTCAGTCAATTATGGTGATTGTAATAATCAAAAACAGGTACCTATTTTGATATCAGGGAACCATCAAACTGTTATTAGGCTCAAAGTGTGCGATACCAGGCAAAATGTGTTTCTGATACTAAATCAATTGATTACTTCAAAACCCAGAAAAAAAATCTTTACTTATGCATAATTGTAATTTTAGATACAGGAAGAAATATAGGTAACATCTAAAGTTGTTAATTTACAAGCTGGAGGCAGTTAAAAGTGAAAAAAGTTTTACGTTTGCGATACAAAGCTATAACCCTAGATAGGTATCAGGTCCGACTCATGCAACAATGTAGGTAATCTAGTTTGACTATTCAGTAGTAGTAGTGTAGGTATTCGAATTTGTAAGAATGTGTGGAAAATTATCCTCTCTAGATCTGATGATGAACGTTAGAGAGCAAACATCTTAAAACAATTAAGAACTTAACTCAAACAAATTAAAAGTTTTAAGCTTCTGTCATATGTCGGATATTTTTGAACTATGTTTTGAAAAGCTACGCCCGGCTCTGGGACGATGGTTTACGTTTAGCTTTTGTCCTGAATTAACGGTCCGCAAAGCGCGCGAATGCCCAATATTCCCCACATTTCCATGATTTTTAGGTATTTTCGATATATATATTTTTTGCTTCAATTAAATTCAATTAAAGGGTTATTGCATTCTACATTTGGCAGGTTTAATCCCCGGTCAACAAAGGCTATAAAAAAAATGAATGCAGGCTTAATTGCTTTTAAAATCCAATGAAAGTCTTATTTCAGTAAAATGTTCTATCTACAATATTTAACGTACTTTCCTTCCATGTGGCATTGCCGTGGGACAGCCTGTATGTTGTTTGTTGCTCTATGCCTTCACTTCAACAAATGTAGCCGACAGTGATAGATATCTTAAGTATCTAGTATATTAGTGGAAGTTCCAGAAGCATTCGATACGACGCGAATATTCATATAAGTCGTAGTCGAGTCAGCAGTTTGCGTCAAGCAAGTTGCTTTAGTTAAGGCTGTTAGCTCACTCATGATGAGTAAGCAAGGCATGGGGGCCGCAATTTCCTCCGCTTCCTTATAAAAAAAACACAAAATAAGGCAGGACTCAACATCAACTCAGGTTAAACTTGCATGATCGCAATGCAGAGCAAATAAAGCCGGCTCGGGCCTTGGCAGTAGCCGTTCGCCGGCCGCCCCTCGCCTCGTATTGACTAACTAAATTGTTTCGTGCTACAATAAGCTCCCGAACTAACTGTAGGGTTCCTCTCTGCAAGAGGACATTGTTCGCTGGTATCTATAACCGTATAAACAAACACCAATCCGCAATATCAGAAGTTTTCCTCATTCTCCCAGAACAAATACCTGATTCCAGATTTGGACATGTCCATTTATTTCTATTAGAGTCAATAATTGTTTAGTGCTCGATCTTTGATTTGACGTCCGTCGGGTCAGACTCTGTCCTCAATGACATTGCAGTAGGACGATAAAGCGCTTCTATGATTTCTTACAATGTATATTTCCTACTTACAAATAAGCGTGCAATAAAAGCAACAAATAAACATCATTTTATGGCCTAATATAAGTCTTTGTAATTGTCCCCGGTTAATATTTTGGCAACGTTGTATACTGTAGGACATGCTTCGTTTTCCTTCCGACAAATTGAGTCAACAATATAAACATTCGTAACCGTAGCTACGGCGAGCCCGTGCTCTCGAGGGTGATGGGTGGCCTGGAGATTACGGAACACTATTAGCGTTTCATGAATTTGTTACAAATCTACTTAGGGCCGGAGCCGGAGCGCCCGCCCGCTCGGCCTGCGCCGCCGCCGCCGCCCCACCGTATCCGCCGCGCCCCGCCCCTCCGTTCCGCTGCCGCCCCGCGCGAATTCTAATCACACTCGCCATTTAGATTTTAAGTTTTTGTTGCTATTCCTCAGAAAATAAAATTAATCTGTCTTTCATTAAGCTTGTGTAATGTGGCAGAACAGGCCAAACAGGGATGGTTCGTGCTTATTACGCAACCATTGTTTGTTTTCTCTGGAGGAAAATGTGCCTTCTTTAATACGTACAAAGTACAAATTGGACCTTCATAATGCAAATGATATGAACTACCTTGATGTCTTGTCGTAACCGTGTGTTTTTGTTTCAGGAACTCATAACAACGCTGTACATAGGATTCCTCGGGTTGATATTCGCCTCCTTCTTAGTTTATTTAGCTGAAAAAGATGTGGTCGACACAAAGTTCAAAAATTTCGCGGAGGCCTTATGGTGGGGTGTGGTAAGATATATTTTCCACTATTTATACAAGATTCATATTTTACTCATTCGCTTTATTTGCTGGCTTTCTCCAGTTCTGTGAATCTCCCCTCATGTAAATCAATAAATCATATTTGAATAGTGTTGAATTTAAAAGGACATTATCATTAAATAGCGCTTAGCGTCGGACATTCGGAAACGTTTCTTACATCATTTCATCGCATCTGCGTCCGTTGTGGCCACGGGTACAAACAGACGTGAATGTTGAACAGCTTTCTGCTGTACCTATATGATATGCTAATAGTTCAAACAGTAGCAGCTGCTAGAAAAGTAACTTTGATGTGCATCCTACACTAGAGGCTAAAGTTTCTCTGCTGCAAACCAATACTACCAACTCACGAACCAACACATGAGGCTGTAGCTAGTAATCCGCATCCGTTTGTTTTTTTATTATTTTTTTTATGTTTTTTTCTGTGATAATCTGGCGCGAATTTGCTTGCAAGAATGGAACTCAGTCGGCGTGATTTTCGCGCTATGATCTATTTCGATTAGAATAGTTATTTGTATCACAAGGGAGCAAAATGATGTATTTACGGCGAGGCGGTACATTGAATCCAGAGTGAAGCGAAGGATTCTACGATAGAATCCTCAGCGTAACGAAGATACGAGCATGACGAAAATAATTTTGCTCCTGAGTGACACATACAACTTTCCACATCGACTATGAGGAAAATTTAAATAATATGCTCTAAAAATAAGGAAATAACTATACTTTGAATTATTCTTGTTACAGTAAGTGAACAACGAAAACATTTTTTTTTGTAAAGGATTAGGAAAAGTTCACCACAGATATTCCTGTGCTACTTTTACCAATGTGTAAAAATAATCGAATCGAATATTACAATGGTTTCGGATATCAATATTCATTATATCACAATGACAGTCATCGATAGTTTTGATTTCAGTAAAACATATAATTTATCTTCCCTATTGCCTTTGATCTTAAAATTTGGTGATAGTATTTATTATTACATATATTTTATTAACAAATACCAATATATTGATAAATCAGATATGTTCTTTAAAATAACCTCTTTTTTAGTTTTTTAATATTCCACATTTCTTACGGAATCCTAAATTTGTGAAGTCTGACATGCACTTAGCCGGTTTTTTATGTATACTTTGACGTGTAAACATCCTCGTATTCACGCCAAATAAATTCAGTATTTAGTTGAGGCGTGAAACATGACAACACCACTTCAGTAAAAGCATAATTGGCCTCACAGGCTCTGTCTGTACAAAGTCAATACTACACCCATAGACCAGCGGCCCCAACAGGCAGAACCTTGGACCGCTAAACATTTTTAGGTTTCCATATCCTAAAAGAAAAATGGGAACCCTTATAGGATCACTTCGTTGTCCGTCTGTCCGTCTGTCCGTCTGTCGATTCCCTTTCTGTCAAGAACGCGTGGAGATAATACGAAAAAAAATATTTTTTTTGAGGTGTCGCGATTTTGCGCCTCATGCCATGATAATAAAATTTAAAACCTAAAACGGATTTTTGGGTATTACAGTACTTAAGTGTCCTCAAAGGGTTAAGTTGAGATTAAAATCGATTAATCGAATGGCCGAGTCGGCAGTGACCCAGCCTTCGAAGCCAAGGGTCCCGGGTTCGAGTCCCGGTGGGGGCAAATATTTGTTTGACGAGAACGGATGTTTGTAACCTAGTCATGGTTCTTTATCTATCTAAGTATAATATTTATATATATAAGTTTGTGCATCGTTGTCTAGTACCAAGATACAGGGAATCCTAGTTTGGGGCTAGATCAATGTGTGTCAACAGTGTCCAAGGTATTATTATTATTATTATTATTAAGTCTGTGGTCTCTTGAAGTTGTAAAAAAAAACTTATAGATCGACGACTTCAAAAGATATATATGCAATGTCACATTTTCGCAGACTTTGCTTGATATTCGCAAAGGGAAAAAAAACCTAAATAGGTCACTTCCCGTTGATCTAAATCATGCAAATTGTCACCAATTTAGGGTCTTACAACAAAAATAAAATGGAAAAACTCGAAAACCGTAAAATTCTGCATGTCTGCATGTCTGCCTGTCAAGACCCTTTTTCTAGATATTAAGTTAAAATTAATATCGATTACTCAAGTCTTTAGTCTCTTGAACTTGTGAAAAAACCAAACTCATAGGTCATCGCAATCAAAAGATACCGATAAAGAATTTGCTCATGCACGCAAGGGAATCAAAACTTTTAGGATACTTCCCGTTGACCTAGATTCATGAAATTTGGCACGGAGCAAGGTCTTATACTTAAAGCACAAAAATAAAGATAAAATCTGAAAACCGTAAATTTGTACTTCCGTCACCAAAAAAAGTGATTTTTGTAGGACCCTTGGTGCGCGAGGCCGACTCGCACGAGGCCGGTTTATTTTTCTAATCATAACCTATATCGACATCTAGTAGCAGTCAGCTAAAAGTAGCTACAAATTGCACTAGATGGTCCTATGCGTTTTTCTGTTGAGTAAGTCAAAGTCAAAGTACTTTATTACTGTAGATTTTTACATATACTTAGCAAACGTAATTTTTTGCCTCTTCTCTAAATTGGACCACTGTGGGCGAAGAAAGGCGTAGAAACTCACACAGATTGATTTTTAGATCTCTTTTAAAAATTGCTTATGCTTAACTGATACAAAATATATATACTTATGTCATTATCATAATTAATAAGCAGGAATAAATAATTACAAAATTATTAACAGCAAGGTCTGTGTTGAGCCAGATTAACCCCATACAGTCCCATCATTTAAGTAATCTTGAACATTGTAATATCCCTTTTTCGAAAAAGTGGCTTTAGCATGCTTTTTAAATTGCTCAAATGGCAAATACAAAATCTCCAGAGGACTCTTATTTGAAAGAATTGCTAGCCTTTGCGAGTCTAAACCGGGGTGCAACTAGTCTGTGATTATTTCTTAGGTAAACATTACAGCTATCGCTAAGACTGGAAAATGTTGTAAGGTTCTTCCGTACATACATTATATTTTCGAAAAAAATTGACTAGCTACAGTTAGTATGTCAATTTCTTTAAAAAGCTCTCTTAAGGAGTCTGTTCGTTTTAAATCATAAATTGCTCGAATAGCTCTTTTCTGTAAAAAATAATAGTTTGAATATCCGCTGCTTTCCCCCACAACAAGATACCATAGGACATGATACTATGAAAGTAACTAAAATATACTAGCCTAGATGTAGCCACATCCGTGCTTTGTCTGAGTAGGTAGCGAAGTTGGAAGTTCGTGGTGGGGATACCCAGTTACCCACCTTGAAGACACTCTTCCCATTTGCTGTTCCTCGCGTGAACCAAACTATAAAAAACTGGCTCAAGACCGGCGGTGTGATTTCTCGCATTAATTAACGTTTCGGATTTGTATAATTACCTAAATGTGGCGAGATAAAAACAAATAGAAATAAAGTTATATTTTTTATTTCTGGGCCTCGATTATAAAAGAACAGTATCCGGACCCCACTCACCTCCCATGGTTTTTCTAGAAATATGATTTCCGTTATAGGTTTTTAATTTTATTACCATGGCATAAGGTTGTTAAAATTACTTTCAAACCCCTTGACGCATCATACACGATCTATCAAATGATGATTGGTTGACCATGTCTAAGGCCGATATTAGACTATCATAGAAATATGATCATAGATGTAGGACTCATATAAATATGAAAAACCTATGACAGTGTAATGACAAACTATGATTCATATTGTCTATGATCATAGAAGTTTGATCCTATTTCACAGCAAGCATACAATTATGATCATATGTGGTCACATTACTATATAGTCGGTGGTCGTCTAACCTCAAATACAAAAATGGCGTCGTCAAAATGCAAGACTTTTGACTGGAATATCGAAACCACAAAAATACTAATAAACCTATACGAGGAAAATGAGTAAATAAGAATACTCAGATTGTCCTTAACCTTAAGGTAAGGACAAACTGAGCCCACATATGCAACACAACGTGGGAGAGTTGATGTGCACACTTGTCCCACATACACAACGCTTGACATTTAGGTGGTTAGTATACACAGTCAGGTCATAAGTTCTGTCACACAATAAAAACTTTTGAATTTAGAACGCTGGCCACAAAAAAGTTTATTCAATTCGAATTTCGAATTTTTCATGAAAATAAATTTTTTTTTTCTCTCTTCTCTTTTTAGAATTTTCCTCATTTTTAAATATGGAGTGGACACTTAAAGAAGACCGTGTCGCAGTTATTGCGTTGCATCGTTGCGGTTACGCGCCAATCAGATTTTCGACTTACTGAAAAATTTGAATATAACCAAAAGATTCGTGTATCGTATCGTCGTATCATAAAACGATACAATGAAGACTCTATTGTAGATGACAGGTAAAGAAGTGGTCGCCCACGCTCTGTTAGGGGGAAAGCATCTTGTTGTGGGGAAAAGCAGCGGATATTCAAACTATTTTTATTTTACAGAAAAGAGCTATTCGAGCAATTTATAATTTAAAACGCACAGACTCCTTAAGACAGCTTTTTAAAGAAATTGACATACTAACTGTAGCTAGTCAATTTATTTTCGAAAATATAATGTACGTACGCAAGAACCTTACAAAATTTCCCAAACTTAGCGATAGCTGTAATGTTAACCTAAGAAATAATCACAGACTACTTGCGCCCCGGTTTAGACTCGCGAAGGTTAGCAATTCTTTCAAGGGTCAATGCATTCTCTACTACAACAAGATACCTCTGGAGATCTTGACATTGCCATTTGAGCAATTTAAAATCCATGTTAAAGCGACTTTGTCGAAAAGGGGATATTACAATGTTCAAGATTACTTAAATGGTGGGTCTGTATGGGGTTAATCTGGCTCAACACAGACCTTGCTGTTAATAATTTTGTAATTATTTATTCCTGCTTATTAATTATGATAATGACTAAATATTATATTTTGTATTAGTTAAGCATAAGCAATTTTTAAAAAGAGATCTAAAAATCAATCTATGGGAGTTTCTACGCCCTTCTTCTCCCACAGTGGTCCAATGTAGAGAAGTGGCAAAAAATGACGATTGCTAAGTATATGTAAATATCTACAGTAATAAAGACATTTTGTATTTGGTATTTGGTATTAGGACTCCAGCAGTGATAAAAGCTGTGAAGGCGCGAATTCAAAGAAATCCCATACGTAAGCAGAAAATGTTGGCCCTTCAGATGGGGTTAAGCAGGACCACGGTGAAAAGGGTGTTAAATGAAGACTTAGGGCTTAGGGCATATCGAAGCAAAACAGGACATCGTTTGGACGCTCGTTTAATGGACCTGAGACTGAAGAGATGCCGCGCTTTGTTGAAGCGGTACGCGGGAAAAAAGCATCGGGAAATTATTTTTTCGGATGAAAAAATTTTCACCGAAGAAGAAAGAGAGCTACAACAAACAAAATGATAAGGTGTACGCACACAGCAGTGAAGAAGCGAGCAACCGTATTCCGCGTGTCCAACGAGGTCATTTTCCATCCTCGCTCATGGTTTGGTTGGGAGTCTCTTATTGGGGCTTAACTGAGGTACATTTTTGTGAGAAAGGCGTAAAAACGAATGCAGTTCTGTATCAAAATACAGTCCTCAAGAACCTTGTGGAACCTGTTTCTCATACCATGTTTAATAACAGGCACTGGGTATTCCAACAAGATTCTGCGCCAGCTCATAGAGCGAAAAGCACACAAGACTGGCTGGCGGCGCTTGAAATCGACTTCATCCGGCACGAAGACTGGCCCTCCTCCAGTCCAGATTTGAGTCCGTTAGATTACAAGATATGGCAACACTTGGAGGAAAAGGCCTGCTCAAAGCCTCATCCTGATTTGGAGTCACTCAAGGCATCCTTGATTAAGGCAGCCGCCGATATTGACATGGACCTCGTTCGTGCTGCGATAGACGAGTGGCCGCGCAGAATAAAGGCCTGTATTCAAAATCGCGGGGGTCATTTTGAATAAACTTTATTACCATAAGATGTATGATCTATGTTTATCTATGTTTTATTAAGTTCATTTTGCTATATAAATGTTTACATAAATAATAAACATGTCTAAATTATTTCATATTGCACATGTGACAGAACTTATGACCTGACTATGTAGATATCATAATGCGTTGCTTACGTTGCGCACATGGGCTCAGTTTGTTCTAACCAAATATTTTCTGATTTTTGTTTAAATAAATAAGGATAAGGATTAACATTTTCTGTTTTTTATTTAAAAATAATATAATAGAAAAATATAAAGGAACTTACTTTCATATGTATATGCTTTAAAGCCTTATATCGATTGGTCTGTCACGTAATCAAATATGATCGCGTAAAAAAGGGCCTGTCTTTATTATTATTGATAATGTACATTGGGGAATTGTGGTTAGAAACTGTAAGCTGGAATAAGTTTCTCCGGTAGCTAAATATCTCAGCGTTACTAGTAAACGATCTTTTGCACTGATTGGGCATCTAAAATGAGTTTCTCGTTTTGAAATTAATCGTGCTACCTTTGACAATATACATATATAGCTAAATACAACTTCGTCCATTCGAAGGTACATTTTGTAGGACTTTTTATCTTCCAGTGTTCTTCTAGTGATATGTTATTGACTCCTCTCTCTGATCGCCTTGCAATCCATGGTCTTACCCAAATACGTCGTTTGTTCCTTTTTTTCTTTGCATTTTTTCTCAACCTTAAGGCAATTACTAAAATTGCGGTCATAGCAACAGAAAACGCGGCTAAATCGGTATCCATCTTGATTACCTAAGACGTTTATATGACCTTAGGTGTAATATGCAAATAAAGAACAGCATCATATAAAAAAATGATCCTAAAATTTGACAGATATGTAATCATATTTCTATGATGAATATATGATAGTCTAATATCGGCCTAAGTCTGTGTCTCGTATATCAATGCAGGCATTTCGAAATCAAGTCCGTGCTAATTCTCTCTAATTGGCCATGCATTTTTCTGATGTATCATCATTTTTATTTTTATAATTTATTTTGAAAATATAGCTTTAAGAAACTAATTTAAATATTTTTGGATTTTATTCATGGCGTCTATTTAAAAATCTGAAATTTTACCCACCAAAAGTAAACTTGACGTCAAATTTCTTTGCCTACCACAAAAAAAAAGTGGCAGTCAAGTCAACCAAAGAGTGCCAAGTACATGAGTTAAGTCAACTGTCAAACAAACATCACGTCACTCACGTCAGTCCTATTACTGATTATGTGATAAGATTTTAAAAATCTAATGCTTTTCATAATGGGAAGCAATAGTAGTTTATGTGACTGCTGCATAATGGAGGGCATTGTGGCATTGATCATTGCTCTGCAGTTGTTTAGCTTGTTCTGTAGTACCAACTTCACAGACAAACTGGGGGCGGCGCTCAGGCGGGCGTCGGCGTTCGAAATTTGAATGTCATAATTTGACAAATTTTGGTACATTATGGTCATAATGATCAATATTCAGATAAGAAATGGGGATTTACCAAGAAGTTTATCATTATGCTGGTCGTAACGTGTGGTTTTTGGACGCAGTAAAGAGGGTTTATGATGCGTGTGTAGATAAAGAGTGTTTCGTCCTCTCATGTTCAAACAGCAGTAATAACCCGGATTTGTACCAATTCTAGTCTGTGAGAAGAATGGTTTCAAGTGAACGCAGAATATTTCAAGGCATATTATTGGCCGAATATTATTGGCAGTTTTGTTTAGGCTACTTGGATAAAATTGTAATGATTGCTTGTGTGTGGGCTGATAAATTTCCAGGATGATAAAATAAAAATACTTTAAATTTCTAAGAATATGTATGGTTTTATTTATACGAGATTTCCGTTCCTGTTCAGAAAGTTAGCACCCCCAATTCTCTCAGTGCACAAGCATACAGACTATAGCAGACGCACGCAGTACTCACAGAATACTATAAGTAGGTATAAATTTCATCCAGTAGGTATCCATAAACCTATACTTACGGTATGGTAAGTAGATAAGTCTTGGTTCTCCCGCAGCGTCCGAGTGGATGGAGCTGTCGTTTCCCTTCAGACCACGCTGAGCGCAGCAGGAGCCCCGTGGCTCTCCACATTAGAATAATTATATTCCCCGCTCGTACATCCGAGAGCTGATTCGATTTGTCAATTAAATGCTAACCAACGCTTAGTTAGCGAAATGAAGGCAAAATATCTATTTCAGAACCAACCACCAACCCGTGAATGGAATATTGTGGCCAGACAGTGTGAAATTAAAAAGTTTCTTCGTTGTGTTACGTACTACGAGAGTAATTTTTACCCTCTAATTCTTAATATTACGCTATTCACACCTGTGTACACCTGCATATGTACCTATAGGTATATCGTGTGAGTCTTTATAAAGTGCACATATCGAACTGGGTTTACTTTTTTAAATCTGTGTGCAATAAGGAATTATGAATTATAAATCTACATACAATGCAATACGTACTCGTGCTCTATTAAAGCTAAATAAGTAGTACGTAAGTTATGCACTTGTGTAGCAGCATAAAGCTTCGTGCGGAAAAGTATATTTTTCTACATAATTAACATTATCATATCAATATCTATACACGCTATGACGCTGCAAAGAGTATTATTTACGAGTATTTGGCAATAATGAACTAGACACTTCAATGTAATTAGGCTGCTCCGAATGAAAGCCAACTTTTCTAAAGTCCTAGCAAATTCGTGTTTTCTTACTCGGGCCTGTCACTATTGGTCCGATTTGATAAGAGCAACTTTATTTTTCACTTCTATAGAGAAATCAGCTGACCGCTCGGCCCAAAACGTATGGAGGAATGAAAAATAAAGATGCTCTGATCCAATCGGTTTCATAATACTGTTCCCAATGATGTCACTAACAACCGCCTAAAATGTGACCACACTTTTCTGTTACACCCTATACGAGTATAATATATGATATAATTATACTCGTATAGGGTGTATGTATATATCATATATTATACTCTTTGGTTTTGGTAAATTACAGAAGTAATTCTTTTATTATACGATCAGTTGATAGTTTTAACCGCCTACCCCTTGAGCTTGACATAGATTTATTTTTTACCAAAGCTAATGCTACCCGTCGCAAGATTTCTCAACAATTTTTCGGAAATACTGACTGACACAAAGACCTAATTTTTATTTTGTAACATTTTTCTCTTAATTCATTTTCATTTTAAACATACTTGTTAAGCCTTTATTCTGGGTAAATTAGCTATGTATTAGTTTTATGTAGGTGGAGACTTGTTATTAGCTCGTTAGCTATTCTGTTATTTCTAATTGTCTTTGCTATTATAGCTGTTAGTCTTCGTAAAAGCAATAAATAAATAAATATAACGAAAATGATTGACGATGACGATGATGATGATGACCTCTCCTACAGATCACGCTGTGTACGGTGGGCTACGGGGACATGGTCCCACAGACCTGGCAGGGCAAGTTCATCGCCTCCTTCTGTGCGCTGCTAGGGATCTCCTTCTTTGCGCTCCCG
The DNA here is from genome assembly GCA_949825045.1 of Argyresthia goedartella. Taxonomy (NCBI): domain Eukaryota; kingdom Metazoa; phylum Arthropoda; class Insecta; order Lepidoptera; family Argyresthiidae; genus Argyresthia; species Argyresthia goedartella. The sequence continues at coordinate 25,437,623 of OX463810.1, forward strand.
GCTGTGAGTCTATTAGATCTACTTTTCAGCATAGCACGGCAACAGCGGTCAGTGACCAGACTGCTCTTGTGAACGAATCATATATGGTAACCATGGTAACGGTCGGTAACCAACCATGGTTACCAAACGCTACACGACAAAATAAATAATACGCTAAACGACAGTCATTTTGAACGTTGCACGCAATAAGTAAGTATCGCTAACCCAATCACTAGCGTACAGAGTGGTAGACAGGAGTCATTGCCCGCTTTTGCCATGTTTACCCGAAAGGCTATACCTAATATACCTATACTAGTAATACAATAGAAGTAATTAAAATAGGCATGTGTAAGTATGTGCACATTTCTTCAATAGTGTACTTAATATACTGTGAGTACTTAGATTATCTAAATCTAAAGATGCTTGAAAAATATTATGATCTATATGTGTATTCATCATTCGTAAACTAACAACGGTGACGCCAAGTGTAATGCCTAAGGTGTATTTTTAATCATCTAAGCAAACTATAAATAAATTCTAGTTCAATTTCTGTATCTCATTTTCAGAGTAAACATATTACTCAATTATTCGCAATGGTAGTTTCTCTAGATTCAGATATTTACGCTAGTTCCACAAAATTATAAACTGCTTGTCTTAGAATGTACGCTTAAATATATCGTCAATACTACAATAAATTAGAAAATGTCTAATTTATTGTAGTATTGACGTTATTCTCATTCCACGATCCTACGAAATTCTTGTTTGCTCTGTAGATTTAAAAACCAGTGGTGGTGTATTTTTGTATTCGTCGTTTCTCCGTGTCAATAATGTGAGTTATGATTATGAATGTTAAAACTTATCTTAAATTAAAATATAATCTTATGAGGTCTCCACTTGTGTGTGTAGGGTATCCTCGGGTCCGGGTTCGCACTGAAGGTGCAGCAGCAGCAGCGACAGAAACATATGATCCGGCGACGGCAGCCCGCGGCGACGCTCATCCAGGCGCTGTGGCGGTGCTACGCCTCCGACGAGCACTCCATGAGCATAGCCACCTGGAAGATCCACCAGATCCCGCTGCCCAGCCCTCAAGCAAGGTTTTGACCTTTATACTTTTAAGGACTTGTCCTTGTATGGTAAATTCAATTTATTTATCAAACTTTAGTTTTTACAAACAAGAATTTGATATTTTTAAAGATATGTGGAATTTTCTACGAGATAACTCTCTCATAAGTATAGATAACTAGAGAAATTTAAAGCAAATAGCCTGAACTCATCATACAATTGCATACACGACTTGCTCTTTCTTCTAACTCTACAATGGCGCCGTTCAATAAGTCTGTTAGCTCTTGAGCACGAATTGGATCTGGCAGCTTTCATAAAATGAAAAAGGCTTAGCTTCAATATCCGTCAGACTCCATTTTACTTACTACGGTTGCATAAAAAGAGGCACGAAATTAAATGCAAGTCTGATCCCGCATTGATTCATTTCTTGAGAACACAGACGAGAAATGCCTAATTTTTTACTGCAACTGTTTCCGGGTGTTTCGCAGTCGAGTGATGAGTGCGTCTTTCAAGAACAATGCGTCGTTCGTGTCACGGCTGCCGACGATACGACGACATAAGAGTACCTCGCTGCACTCGCCCGCACCGCACACCAAGCCGCACCGGTACGATGTCAATGCCAGTGCTGAAAATCTCGGTAAGCCATTACCACTTAAACATACACAAACAACTCGTTCCGAATACTCGCCACGTTAACACCCAGAGTGGCACTCTAGCATTAGAGTAAACTGAAAATTGTACGAGGCGTCAATTTCAATGAACAGATGGCCCGTTATCGATGCCGTAAAAGCCATTAAATAAATGAAAAATACTGTCTGTTTCATAAAAAAATGCACGTCCATTTGCACAAGCTTTAATTCAAAATATCCATTTTCAATATGACTCATATTGTATGAATAGTGGTTCGATTCGATAAGGAGTTGCTTAGAACAATTTAGTGGCAAGTGAATACAGTACTGTTTATTTATTGTAGACTTGTAATATCTGATGTCAGTGTCTGCTGTTACACTAATGGAATTTTAATTATCCCTGCATTGCTAAATCAATAGTGTAACTCTGTGAGTTGTGTACATTCACGATACGAACCTTTTGTTTAGTTCAATGGCGCCTCGTTTTTTGTTCGAAATCAATTTTCATTGTGCTCAGTGTTTGTACACTAACAGTGAACCGGTAAAAAATCCACTCATACCATGCGAACTGAAATTGCTGATACTGAAAAATCAACGAACTGACGTCTTTGGGCGTTTAGCAGGTATACCTGGACAGAAGTTTGAATAGTTTACCTCAGTTTCGATAGAGAAGAGCTATGGAAGAAACCGATAAATTATATTCGACTCGCTCAATCACTCCGTGATGACATTGATGTATGATCGATATAATTGACTCAATCATGATGACATTCCGTGTTTGATTGTGACCGAGCAAGATGAACATGGTATCTCAGTTTATTCCAATTCGTTCTTCTACTGACAAGTGTCATTCTTACTTACCTAACTTACTACGCTAGAACACAATATGAGTTTATTGTTTCTGTATCTCACTATACCTCTACTACTATACCATAGAGATGATACCACTTCCAATTGGCACGAATATAAATTTAACCTAAACCCAATGTACAGCTATAGAGCTTATCTTAAAATAGAGACAATAATATCAAACATACACGTTTCTAAAAGCTCGCATGAACTCATTTTAATCTACGGACAATAAAAATAAACAACCTCTACTATCCAAAAGTGTAACACAAAGACATTAGGGTTTGTTTGTTGGCGCCCGCCCTCGGCCGGCGTAGCGTCCGTGCTCGTTCGTTGCGCATTGGTCAGCGAGGGGTAAGCCGCACGCCCGCGCGCTCGCCCCGCGCTGCCACTGCGCCATCGACATCGACCTCCAGCCGACAACCTCGACACACAGAGACACACCAGCACTAGTGCAGACCAGCGCAGACAGACCCCTGTGCCGAGCACAGTCAACATGGAGTGACGTGTCTATTGCCCTGTTTCGTAGATAACCGCTCGTCGGGCGGGGGGCGTGCGTGTTGCCTTCTACATTGTTGGAAAAGCTGCTGTAAAGGTTCTATTCCACATCTTTTAGACGGCACTTTGGCATGACAGTTACGATCGATAAACCTCTGCTGCGTTTCTTTATTAAATCTTTTTAGTATATTAATTTCCAGAAATGTGAATACACATGATGCGTCTTGAATGTTGATTGATCGCGTAGGTACCACTGAAGCCGGTCTTGTGCCCTTGCGCCGACGTTTGGCTGCGTCTCTATATAGTTGAAGACACGATTGCTGACATCCTACCTTCTACTTCTCCCTACTTACTTCACTTTTTAAATAAAATGCACATGCGTAGATAGAATAGGTGCCGCTTCGAAATATTTCTAACGTATGTTGCAATACGAAGCTTTACATTATATTCAGAGACATCTCAATGCTTTCAAGAATATCCGCTTCTGCGTATGCTAAGTTATAAACCTAAGCAAGATAACAAAGTATATTTCATTTAGAACATCATACTCAGGTTCACCCGGAGATGATCCAAGTAAAAATAACATAGCAATTAAATTACCAGAAAATAAGGAATGGCTTCATTCAAAGCTTATATATTTCAGTTTAATTGAATAATAAATATTCTAAGTAATTTCACTGCTTTGCATTATTTTACTATGCATGCCAGATAGACCCTAGGATTATCATAACATTTTAAAGTATTTGTAATATATCAGTAAAAATCTTTATTAGTAGACTGATAATGTTAATATATTGATTGATTGATTTCTGATGCGAAAAATATATAGTCCATCTGTTTGTCTTGCAGGCTATGATTAATACAGTAGGAGTAAGTCAATGGAAATGATACAATAAATAAACCATATAAATAAATAATGTATATCTCTTAAATCTCATAGGTATTAAAACAAACTTAGATAAGAGTTTTGATATTCTTATGCTCTTAGATAAGCATTTACGTTATGAGGCGTGTAACCGCGATATGTATATTTTATCTGGCGTTTGCCAGAAGGGTATATAAAATGTCCCGCGCTGTTGGTTTATTCACAAAAAGTTTCAACGTGTGGGCTTTGGAAATAATCTACCACGCTGGCCAGCTTATCAATTTGCTCTCTAAAATAACGTCACTCCAGTAGCGCCAGCAAACTGCGAACAATATAAGTTCTGAGTTCGAGCTTATAGTTTTGACTGGAATATAATCAGAAGCGAAATCTATAGACTCCTACATAACAAGTTAAGCTTCGCGTGTTATACGAGAATGTAGCTATATCTATATAGTAGATGTCTCACTGGCAACTTTATGGCGCACCGGCTGAGATGCAAATGAAACACCGCAATCTCGATTTAATCGATCAGTGTTTTGTAGAAATGTTCATGTTTTAAAGTGTTAAAATCTTGTGGTGCTTTAGAAGTAGGAGGTGTAAGATTCGTGCTTCTTTAGCCAAGATATCCGGCTAGTCGGCAACTTAATGACGAATTTGGTTACAAATATTGGCAAGGCGACTTAATTTCGGACCAACCATCACCAAAGTCGGGCATCTGGTCAGCAGCGGTTGGCAAAAAGAGCTGTAAATCTTTGAAAAGGTCATATTTCCTATTCGATGAAGGGCCCGAAGGAATAATTCACGCGATTAGAAAAGGGAATCGTTATCGTATTCCTGAATTATTTATCAAATCCAAAGATCCGCTATAGCCCGCCCTCGGGTTGCAAACACTTACTGAGTCACCAAGGGTCATAAATACATTTACATATAATACTTCTGTTTGCTATACGACATTTGTTTATTTTAAGCACAGAGCACTGAATCATCACGCGCGTGATGTTTCAGTGCTCTGTGATTTTAAGCTAGATCTCGGCCTAGCCAATAGTAAATATCTCCGGCGAAAGCTATCTGAGTAGGTAGCTATCTGATATAGGTTGAGTTTCACTTGATGGTTTGGCAAAAAACGACGTCTTGTTTATCAAAAGGGGCACCATGACATAATGGCCGTTAATGGGACCATTATTAAGATATGTGATACCTATTCGTATCTCGATTCGATGAAAATCATGTTTCTGTAAGAAACATCACCAAAATAAGATAAAAACGAGCGCAGAACGCAGGAAACCTTTCAAATTTATTTTATTGCTTTAGTTTCATTCCTAGGAAAATCTGAAAAGCGCTGTACCTTAGATACTGTAGGGCAGAAAGAATTATCCAGGGCCTGGGTATGAGTATTTTTATGTACTAATTTGTATGTAGCCTACATGGCCAACCTAGTTATTTTTCAGGCTGTACCTCATAATCAGTTATCTGCTCTGCTCTGCTATTTTGGGTTACGCTACGTTAATACGATTACCCATTATGAGTTCCTCGGGAATGAGTTATGGACTTGCTATTGTAAAATCATTTATGGCCCAATGAAATAAGATGCTTTACGACCCATTCATTCAGCGCAGGCCCGCGGCACAAAGACTTAATCTTCAGCAGTAAACAACTAGCCATAATCATAATGACATATGTAGGTATGCCTGAATTCACAACGGCCAACTCAATATTTACTATCCCTAATGTCGTGCTGGCTGACAGTGCGGTAGTGCGGTGTCCCTTGTTGCGCACATGACAGCACTTATGATATTTGAGTTACCGTTAAATAGCAAGCAGTCCGTGAATTTGGCTTGAATTTTATAGTCAGCCATTTAATTACTGTATTCGTCCTGACTCCGTCCGCCCGTAGATTCCTACTTTGTTATAGCAATTGACTTACTAGGTACTCTATTGTTTCATTTATCTGTTCAATATTCTATTATAAGGGGCTCTTCAAATCGTACTCATTATTTTTTGTATGAACCGCATTTTCCTATTTTATGAAACGATGAAGTTGCATTAAACATCATCATAAAGTTGTTTAATAATAACAGTTGGCTCGCACGATTCGTAACAATCTTTATCGGTACCTAAAGCTCTATCTTGATGCGGCGATGCTGCCAAATAAAACACGCTGCATAGGATCAAAAGCAGAATCTGGGTAACTTCTGCATAAACATCTTATTTAAATTATCTGAATAGTTGTAGACACTTTGATTTCCATTAAAATGTTTATTTTATTAATTCAGAATTTGCCCAAATGGTCCACGCTTTTCACATCTTTGATTTAGGTTAAGCCCGCAATGACCATATTTTTTCCATAGAAACAGATTACCTATGCATATATAAGATACACAGTAACATGGCACTGGTTACGTTTAAGAATATAATATCTACTCGCGATCATAACCAGGCTACCTTAATGACTATAATGAATCGAGCTGCGAAGGTTAGACGTTCTTCAAGAACGCTAGCACTTTAGTAAGAGAGAGATAACAAAACGATCGATAATTTGTTCAGACATTAAATGGAAACCGCTGCATTGACCTCATTATTTAGGTACATATTTCAACGATGCAGCTCAGTTCTGTAGAGACTAAATAAAATATCTTGTGCCAGTTTTGGATTTTCACGTCAAACGTAGAATATATCCAATTTATTTTGTGCTGAAACTGTTGGGAATTTTGAAAAGTTTTATTTGTTTTGCACAAAAAAATGTACAATGTCCTCGTCAAATATAATAACGGCATTTACTTATGAATTATTCAATCCTCGAAGAGGCGAAAAGAAACCAATTTATTTCAGCGCCAAAATACCATTCATCCACTTAGTTTAATCCGAAGACTTTCTAGGAGGATTGAAGAGAGAAAGAAGATCCGTCGGTAAACGTTTAATAAAATAAAACTTAATAAGATCCCATTCTTTGTTACTTAGAGATTTGTTGAACTCCGTAATCAGACCCGGGGCGAGCGTAAAACCCTACTTTACATAATCTGAAGTGAGAGGCAGTATTTAATTATAAAGGATTTACATGACAAACATTTACGATTATTATTATGTAGATAGTTGTTGACACTTTAACATAGAAGTGATCCATATTGATACACTATAACTACGTAATGTGTATGCTTTTGTCAGCGGCATAGGTTTTATATTCGAGTATACGTTAGGTGACTACTGGCGGACCAGTTTACTTTTTCGACTTGCTGGTAGTTGAATCGCAAGAATGTTATTTTAATTAGGTGCCCCTGGAGGAAAAGCTAGTGGGCAAGGGCAACAAATACAATGATCACCAAAATATTTTTTTCCTCCCCAAAATGGATAAATGAACACCAAAAGTTGCAAAAAATATCAGGGCAAAATACTGCGGAAGCTTAGGTGAAGGGTAAAGGGGGTGAGCGAAGCGAAGCCCCCTTTATCCTTCGTGTTAGGTTGAACATGTAAGAACAACAAAAAATACCTAAAACATAAACTTAAGTACACAAAACATAAAAAGAAGTTTAGTGATAATTTATCCAAACACAATTTGGTGGACATTTATCCATTCTGGCAGTCATTTCGAATTTATGGGTAGTAAAATAGGTGCATTTTTGGTAATCGTTTAACCACAAGCCGTGGGCAAGTTGCACACATTTTTTATGAGCTCCGTACGCACCTACAAACAATCATGGGGTGCGTGTCGATATTATGTTCTTATGGAACAAAAACAGATGAAATCTTGTTATCGTAAAAATATACTGTTGAAATCAAGAGTATATTTTTGAAATAAAAAAACTCTTCTCGGCAAAAAATATTGTAAATTAAAGTCTGCTTAATTAGCGAAAAATCTCATCAATGTAAAATTCTGAATTTAATTTAACCAACACAAAATTCACAGAATTATCTTTAAAAAACACAACTCTTGTAATATTGCTAACTAAAATTATGATGAGATTTTCACAAATAAAGCAAACTTTAACTTACAATAAAGTTTTGCCCAGAAGTGTTTTTATTACAATAATTCACCAAGTTAAAAACTTAAAAACCGACTTCAAGTTCAAGCCCTATTTCTTCCCCCCCGGTCGGGATGCGAATAAAGTCTGTGTATATCAAAAAAGTACTCATCAAAACTTTTTTTGCTCGGAACCACAAACCAAAACGTCATCTGTGTTTTTTTGCATCTTTTGTAAAGCTTTTCTAAAAGCGCCAAATCAAATTTTGATAAAATTTGTAAAAATTGGGACCACCTCTGAGTATGACCTACCAATTAAAACAAGAACCATCAAAATCGGTTTCAAAATTGACGGAGTAATCACGTAACGAACATAAGAACCTGAATTTGTTCAAACCAATTTTCGTTGAAAGTGTTGTGAGATACACCACATATATTTTTTTTAGATTTTTCACTCGTATCTTACTTTAAAAGTTAGAGAGGGCGGACATTTTTTTTCATTTTGGAAGGGCAGACCCAGAGACAGATCTCTTTAACGATTTTCTTTGAGAAAAAATTGTTTCAGGAACCTCAACTTCATTTTTAAAGACCTACATGACACACATAGGTTTGATGGAAAAAAGCATTTTGGTTTCAGTTCCATGTATTGGGAGCCCCCCATTTTTTTTTTCAATTTTTGTATAAAAATCGTTAAGTGGTTCACAGAATATATCTACATACCAAGTTACAACTGTGTAGTCTTGATTAGTTTTGGAATAAAGTTAAAGACGGACAGACAGACTTGACGAAACTGTAACCTTGTTCCTCTACGGAACCCTAAAAAGTAATAAACTGTCATTAGCGCCAGTTTTTCACCATGCCTGTAGCCACCTAGTAACTCACGAGTATATAAGCTGCTTGGAAAAATCCGCAGAAAAGTAGAGACCTCGCAATTTACGATATTGACTTCAACGCGTTTTCCTCCCTAATATATTCACACACATCAGACTTAACGATGCCTTCATTCAATTGTGTCTCACGCACACCCGACTGTCGGCTACACTTGGGTTTTTCGATCAACGACTTTACAGACCTCCGTAGATATGCTAATTAGACCCGAATTCTCTTTTGTAATGCTAATACATTGAATCCGAACTATTTCAAAGAACATAATGACGGATTTAGAGATTTAGTTCTCCCTTTTTACACACAAAATCAATCACAATATTTCATCACATCAATATTTTATCACGATTTAGCAGTAAGTCATACTAGATACCATCATCTATGTGCAGTGAACCACAGAATAGTTATTATTATTTTTGTGAAGCGAGCTAATGCATTGTATGACGACTGCAAAAAATGTCAGACTCCGTCTGACCACAAAAAACTTTAACCACTGTTTAACACAAGATTACAAAAAATGCTACCACAAAACTGCGTTTTACATTGTATTAGGGATAGACATGGCGTAAACTATGTAATCAATTTAAGCAACCGAGAAATCTAGTTTAATCATTGTCTTGTATGTCGAGATGGCGGAATTATTGATCAGCTATTCAGCTGAATCGAAAAAGCATCATGCTATTTATCGTCCAATGATGACATTTGTGGTATACTACTGGGAGACAGTGTCCATTGGGGTGCAATTGCTACATGTTGTGATACCGGTGTGCCCATTCCCCATAGCAACCAGACTAGCCGCAAGCCGCAGCAACCTTGGGAGATGTTTTATCTGCCTCAGAGCTACACAACCATCCAGGCTAGTCGGTCAACCACCACGAGCTGGTTCAGGAGATGTGATGGCTGAAATAGATGAGTTTATGAAGGAGATAAGCCTGCTTTTCACTATGAGAGTGAGACTGGCAGCTAGCAGTGGCCTTGTCTTGTGCACTTATAAACAAGGCCAACGCCAAGCCAGTGGCAGACAGCACTGGCCACGTGTTGACCCTGCTTAACATCTCAAGTTGCGAGATAAATATCGCTTGCCAGTCTTTTTCTAGGAGCCCATTTTACAGCACACTGATATCGGGCACTTGTAGCGTACTGTAAACGGGTTCAAAGAAAAAGAATGACAAGCAATATTTATTTTACATCTTGAGACGTCATACATTAGATTTTATCCCATAGTGAAAAGCTCTACTCACAAAGCTCCGCTCAACCATCTAGAATGAAGTGAAATAAAGGGGGACAATGATAACACAACATTTTGCTATCAACATTTCTTATTTGTTTTTAAAATAAAAGTTTCACTCAATGTTATTTCCCAATTCCATGATTATTTTTCTTTTACAATAATATCTCTATCTACAGTTTACGCCACAATTCCTTCATGTTCATCTTCTATCATTTTGTAGGTTTTTATTAGAATATTTAATTCAAGAATGTGTAGCGGCGTGATTTCAATTAATTTATACCAAAATACTAAGGCGAAACACTTGGTTGGCGGGATGACGGACGGTGGACCAAAGCAATAGGTAACACCACTGTGTACAAGAGGAGAGATACGGCCATCCAGTGGGCATTGTCCGACGACATTGTCAAGTCAACATATCTCTGCATGCGGTTGGCACAGAACCTTGGAGACTGGCGCTATAGAAGAGACTTGACTCACCAACCGAGAGGTCTATAACAGCAGTGGGTTGATGTTTGATGAGCAGGATGATGATTTTCTGTCCTGGAAATCCTGGAAAATTTGCTGTTGATTTGTTGCTCGTCATCACAACGCAAGGTAAGTGCAGGGCGGGCGGTGGGATCCAAGTATTTTCTTTCCTGAGCAACTATTTAACATCAAACGTTATCAAACAAACTCTCAGAAAAAAAAAATTTTTGCTGCTTATTTTTAGTCGTTTTTGATAACATGAACGGTTTTTCTATAAAGAATAAGGATATAGTACTTCTTTACCTAACCATGTTCTATTGCTAAGTTTCTACGTCTTTGGAATTAAATTAAGCATAAACTTATTGAAATAATACACAAAACGCCTAAGGCTTTTATTAACTAAAACAAGGCAACGACAAAGTGCCATAACAGGGAGTGGCGTTGATAGCTCTCTTGACAAGACGTTGTCAGATTCAAAAACAATCATGACCAGTCTTCTCAAGAGAGTCGTACATTCAATAAAACACAAGATGGGGCGGGTTGCGATTTTGAACCTTATGCCATGGTAATAAAATTTAAAACCTATAACGGAAAAGTGGCTTTAGCTACCTCCGGTGGTATTCAAGTGGTTAAGCCTTATTTTCTGATAACCCAGTTAATGACTCTGGAAGCTTGAAACACCATTTGTGACTCCGGCAGAAGTGGTAGAGGTTACCAGCGGCTTCAAAAGCTGTATACAGGCGTTCTTGTGTGAGGATCGGTATCTGGTGATATGCGCTCTTGAGTTCGATAGCGCTAAAGATGTCATATTAGGCGACTCTTGTTACTATCTCCTCGAATTTACGCAGAAGGTAGGCGTCTAAGAGTGTTGTTATGAAACTTGTTGATTGAAAGGGGAATAGTCTATAAACATGCGCTTCTTTTGGTTTTCCTTCTTGGTTATTAGTACTGGGGCACGCCAAGGTGACTCCCTCTCCTCAATAACACGTTCAAGTAATGTCTTAACCTCTTGGATGTACCTGCGTGACCGTATAGCGATGGGCTTGCAGTCAGGAGAGACGTTAGCAAACAATGGCACAGCAGGAACAGTGGCTCTGCGACCCAGCATACTTTCAGAGTTTCTTTGGCCCACTTTTGGTAGAATGTTGGCTGAGGAGGTCATGGCCTATGATGTAATCAGTAGTTCGACATTGCTGTATGATTTTTCTCCCAACTGCACGTTTTGATATGTGATGCCAGTGAATCGTGAGGTTAAAGAAGTAGAGGCCATGGATATCATCTGTTGGCAGGGGCGTTTTTTCAGATGGGCTAGGTTGACAAGGTCTTCGGTTATGAAGCTAATGCTGCTGCCTGAGTCTACTAGCGCCTCTGCTCGAATACTTTTCATGCAAGCAGGGACCGTGGCTTTCTTTAAGCTGTTACAGATGCTGAGATATATGTGGTACAATGTGCGCAGTCTTTGGCGGCTTGAGGCGAGCTTTGACAGACGGATGCAAAATGTCCTATTTTCTTTCAGTTCATTCAGCTGCATTTCTTGCAGTTTGTTCTGAAGGCAGGGCAGTTGTTCCTGTTGTGTTGACGTTCTTGTCCACAAAAGAAGCATTTCAGAAGTTGTAGCCGCAGTCGTTTGAAGGGAAGTAGTAGCTCCAGAATACTCATCGTTGTTGTTCGCAGCGGTATGCTGTGCTTGGCTGATTTCATTGCCAGTTGGAGAGTTAAAATTTTGCGAAATGTTTTCGGCCATCTCCATTGCTTGTGCTTTCTTGTAGGCGTCGTCAAGAGTGAGAGTGAGATTCTCTAGGCGGCATTGGCATATCTTGGGAAAAGTGATTCCGGCGACGACGGCACCCCTTAGGTTGTTTTTCATGTTTAATCCAGAATTAACGGCTTTAAAACACATTCTCTAGCTACTGTTTGAGGGCATGTCTATGGTTCCACCTGGAAGCTGACGTCTCGTAGCCAGAAGTTGATGTGCTGTGATTTCATTCTTGAGCTTGACGTATAGCGCGTCTAAAGCGTCGTATGTTGATGTACAGTCACTGATTGAGTGAAATTCGCGTGGGGAAATATGATTGACCAGCAACTGCATTCTTGTTTCGTCGAAGAGTGCCGGCGCCGCCGGTTCCTTGGAAGAAGATGATGTAGCGGTCGCAGAAGCTTGAGCCGTGGTGAAGTTGTTAAACTTTCGTTTCCAATGCTCCCATTCGGGGCCCGTGGCTTAACGAAGAATTTCCGGCAAAACAGTCCGGCCTTAGGAATTTTTCCATTCCATAGTTAATTAAATTGAAAGAATACACGGAAAGCCTGAAAACATACGTCTAGGCTTCAATTAACTTAAACAAGGCTACGACAAAGTGCCTTAGTAGGGAGTGGCGTTGATGACAATCTTGACAGACGTTGTCAGATTCATAGACAATAATGACCAGTCTTCTCAAGAGAGTCGTACAATCAATAATATACAAAGGAGCATCATATCACTTATACATAAAATTATGTATTTATTTGTTATATTATTCGCATAGAATGAATGATCTTTTAACTCCCTTTCTTCTGTGCCTCGTGCCGCTGTTCCCGTTTTGATTGAAATTGCCCCATGTGACAATCCCATATATTTTTATACAGGGCATTTTATAAATAATAGATGTGCCCATTAATGTACCCACCGAGGGCCACGGGCCTTTACCCGGATACGAGTATGATTGCGCCATACTCCACCACGCTGGCTCAGTGCGGGTTGATGGATGGGTGTCGGGCTTGTGGCCAACCCGACTGTCAGAAGTTATCAAGCTGCCCTATTAGGGCCTCTGACACAGCTTAACGACTACTACCATCGAGTAGCGATAGTAGCCGGGACCTACAGCTACTTGTTATCCGAAACACGGAGCGTCCGAAACAAATGCCACATGTTCTATTCCGTTCTAGACACCCATCCAGTGCCCGTCACTACTAATATTCAGTTTATCGATTCAGATGAGCCCTAAGTTAAAACGTTACATAGAATAAAAGGATAAAAGTCAAAACTGACTTCCTCAAATATTTCACAGCAAAGAATTCATCAACGTTTAGGATGTCGCTCTATCTTTTTTATAGATATTCGCTTTCATGAAAAAACGTCGTAAAACAGTCGTTGTTTATTTAGTGTAGGATTCTGAAATGTTGTACCTAGTAAGTAGTGTATGATCAAATAAATTGTATTGCGACAGGCAGACGGGCGGACGTGCGTTACTTATGAATGAATCGGCCACAAAATGCTGGAAATGTTTCATATAATGATTTCACGGCCGCGTGGAAGCTGTACCTGTGACGTAGTATGTTGGCACGGAGCCAAGTTCTTATACCTATAGAATAAGTCGTATATGGTCGATTAGTTTGAGGCATGTTAGGTGGTAAGATAGGAAGAGCAGTGGATGGAGTGATAAAGTGAGCGTGTGTGGGTTGGCAGGCGCGACGAACGGGCGCGCCGTCCACGCGCATACGCAGGCGCGCGCGCCCCGCGGCGTAGGCGCCGGCGCCGCCGTCAACCCCGCGCTCGCCCTCGCGCGCAGCGAGGACTCCGTCGCAGAGACGGCTCTCTCCAAGAAAAACTCAGATGGTAAGGAAGCAAGGCCTTCATGCCGATACCTAAGTAACTACCTACGATAGTTGTCTCTTCGTCCTAGATAGACCTTCCGAACGTGCATACTTACTTGCTCTAACAGTCGCTTTTAAGCATCAATGTACTAACTTCCACGCATCCAAGTGTTATATTTGCTGTTAATCGAACAGCCAAAGTTCCTAAGTAACAGTACTAAATGTGTTTCCGACTTGAAAATTTGTTTATGGTTCTATTTCTGGATGTACCAAATCATTCCCATCTTTTCACCGAGTTCGAGGAATAATGAATCCCCTCTCCTTCACAATAATAATATTAGTAGATGTAGTTGTTGTCGTGCATTATGTCACCTTGGACACTACGAACACCAGTAAAAACGGAGTGTAAAATTTTCTTGTTTTTTCGTGTCCGTCCGTGTCTGCAGGTGCACCTTGAGTGTTAGATGTCAATGTAACCTAGTCCTAGTTATTATGTATGTATGTACAGCAACTCATTAGATGTGTATGCACTGACAAGATATGCCTAAATTGGACAACGTGCGTAGGTATCTAGCTTGCGTCTAATTGCATATTGTAATCGAATTATCAGATTACTAGAGCTGCGGCTACACTCTGTGAGAGATAGATGTGACTTAATGTAGACAGGCATCAGTAGATAGTCATGCTGTCCAGTGCCGCAGTACACCACTAACGATATAGAATTAACCCCTTAACGCATGGCCTTACCCAATGGGTTGCGATGTTCAACCTTATTGCTTGGTAATAAGGTTCAAAACCTATGAAAGCAAATATATGGGTTAGTTTTTGGTAAAGTGGCTAGCAACATTTAAAAACTTTTTGATCACACTTTATTTTGTATACCTATAGATACACATCTAAAACGAGAAAAGGTTTTTACATAATGTTAACAATTTTTACTTACCCACACCATTAAATGTTAATGAATACTGGCAGGATAAAGGCCCGTGCTATATTTTCCTTGTTTTGTTGTATGAAAAGATGTTTTAACGACAAAAAATTATGCTTCTAAAAAGACATACATTTTGCATTCATCAACATATAAATACGGAGACATATCCCAAATATCAGTTACTGTTCATAATAGAAAAGGACCTTCACAATCTGTGAGCATCACTGTGACCCGAGGCCTCATGCTCGGGACATCCGAGGAAAAACTGGTATAGTGAATATGAGATGCCTTTTATATAGTAGTTCCTTACCTATTCATGTTCAGTCATGCCACAGGTCCCTCTGTCTGAATTAATTCCACCCTCATGGACATAATGCGTGTTTACAAAGATACGACAACAAAGGGGGTGGAATCGTTAAGTGTGCTCTTTGCACGCGGCTTTCGGTTCCATTTCAAAAGACATTAATTGTTTCTTCATCATTTTACCGTTCAAAATAAAGCTGTAATTATTGCTCCTCTTGATTGATCATTCTTCATATATGTGATGTGAAAGAAATTACCACGCTTTGAGTTTGATATATTTGACATTGTGCACTTAGTATACGTGACGTTCATGGAAGCCGACTACAATAACTCATTTCTCTATTTAGTTATCCCGTTTAGTTACTGTCATCCCGTTAGTTGTGATTTCAAGCGGGTTTGTTTTGACACCTGTCTATCATAGCTTCAAAATGTATCATAAGTTTCGTGTTAACAAACAAACAAAACAAACTACTGCTGTGAATCGTCGTCAATCAATGAGTGACCAAAGCATTTAATCAAACCATGTTAATTTATTACATAGTTGCTTTGATATGTGTATTATTTGTTATCCTTTGTACGGTATAATAAACATTGAAAGCCCAACATTTCCTGAGAAAGCAATTTAACGCAAGTAAACGTAACATGGTCGTAGTTTATTGATGAATAAATATAGTGTAAAGTCGATCAAAACGTAGGTATATTTATTCAACTCTTGTCTACAAAGTAAATGCTCTCTAGAATGTCTGTAAAAAGGCTTCCGTGTTGCAATCCATTGTGCATAGATCTATAAGCGACTAGTTATACCTATTTCAAAGAGGAAAGATTTCCCTCGGGAACACGAGTGGGAGTGAAATTGATGTAGACTCAGCGTGCTTTATCGGTGTATCCAAGAATATGTAACCCGAATATACCTTTAGATACTTTTATTCAAAATCAATGGTACCATCTATGATTTGGTTATGCCTGTAGAAATAAACGCAGACAACTTTTCGTAGGTCTATTCATTCGGAGTCGTCAGCCATGCGTCAGGTGTTTTTGTCAATAGAGGTAGATAGTTCCGCGTACGTGGTATGAGTGTATCGTATGAGTACAAAGACAGCCAAAAAGCTTAGTCTGCTTAGTAACATAGAGATCAGCCAGAGTAGAGATCAGACAGGAGTTGTATCAGGCTACATGTTAGACCAGCTAGAGACAGATTAGTAAGTAAGCTGACTAGCTCAGTTGTCTGGTGTTATACTAAGTCGAGTAAGATTGAGCAGACCTCTTACTCAGAAAGGGAGGGATCTTCATTGTACTGTTGTTCAATCTTAAACAGATCTGCGTATCTAAATATTACCCCATTTATTCGATTAAAGATTTTATCTATTGCTATACTTAACGATAAGAAGAGAGTTTATATTAAGGAGCTTAATGTAGGCTTTAAGTAAGCATCTACTTACTCAGGAAAAATCTCAGTCCTACGCGATTGTTCTTAGTTGATTTCCGGTTCCATTTTCCTCTTACTTTCTACCATTCTCGTTATTTACTGCCAAAGCTCATGTATTCAGCCATTTCCCGGAGTCGAGAAATCTTTTTAATGTGGCAATAAACATAGCAAAAAATAGTAAATAGTTTCGTCGCCGTGCGTTCAGTTATAATTTAGCAATATCTTTATTTATGATAATCTGAACACACGCGAGCAACTTTTTGATATCTTGCTGCTTTCGATTACAAAACACGTTTTATGGATATCCTGTAAAAGTTCAATGCTGCTCATCTCCAATAACTCTCAACTTTCGAAAGTTTGTACATTTGATGAAATAAATGTTTCTCTCGCTCGAGTGAAGGGGTTCTATCTTGGCAGCTAATGTAAAGCACCAGCACAAATACATAGAGAACCAAGTGTTAAAAGTAGAATGTCACTTGGGCTGTAGAAAATATTATCTTACGCAGCTTCACTCAAGTAAGCACATAAAAATAAAAGTCACTTGAAGATTCGCAACCGTTTGTCTTTATATCGAGCCTGCGCAATGTCTTTTGAGACGCGGCCCGTCAAAAGTAACTTTGCTTTTTGTTTGAACAGATGAAGAGGATGAGCCACGCTGCGTGACACTGACGCCGCGACACAAAGCTGCCATAAGGTTCATTAGAAAGGTTCGTATCATCTTCCGGACATGTAGACGACGATCTGACATTACATTATGTACATAAACAAACACACCCACTCTACCGAGCTTGTCATAAACAGGATATCATTAGCTATATTAAATTTACAGCAAATCGAGTACTTACCCTTTTTAAATGCTGTACTAACACAAATGAACAATACCTACAGTAGGTTCGGGTGATGCTAAGCAATCAATCAAAGGGGAAGCTTTAACACTTCATTAACCGGCGTTTAACTCTGTTATTTAACGTTCTGTTCTTTCTTACGTTTATTGAAAAAGGAAATGAATATAGGCAAAATGTACAATATGACCATTGTTCTATTTTATTTTCCCAGTAAAGTTAAATCATTTCTTACAATTTTCACAAAATGCATAGGGCGGCCTGTCGCTGGGCGGCGCTACAATATTCAGGTCGGTTAAGCTCTGGGTAAGCCTGTTGTCGCAGCGGACGTGAATTATTGAATCTGTTTGCCACAATGACTACATCGTGCGATGTTACCCACATACACACTGTAAAAGACACGTATTCGCTATTCAGAACACACACATATAACATAACCTTCGCGGATTTTCTGGCTTTGTTACACAATCGAACAACATGGTTCGGTCCATTACTAATTTGCGTAGAAGTGGCCAATAACGATAACTATTGAAGATCGCACAGTTATAACCTCGATTGTGTAACGATCCAAGAAATCCCTTCAATAATACAGAAATAGCCTCGTTACTTTGTATGATGGATTAAATCGTGTACTAAACTTGTGACAGATGAAGTATTTTGTGGCCCGACGTAAGTTTAAGGAAGCTCTTAAGCCGTACGACGTTAAGGATGTAATCGAACAGTATTCGGCGGGCCACGTGGACCTGCTGGGCCGCACCAAAAACGTCCAGACTAGGTACCCGCCGCGCCCGCCGCCCGCCCCTCGCGCTCCCTGGCTCCCTCGCCTGGGGCGGGCGGGGATCGCCACAACACTTGCACCTAACCACTCGCCTTCTACGTTCCTTACCAACCTCTATGTAGCATCTGGACTGCATCTTGTGCCTTGTGGTATAGTCGGTTGGCATTGGCATCAACCTCTGACGTGTACCAGTAGTGCTAGTGTGTGCAATGCAACCATCTGTTCACTGGAAATTTCACATGCTAACTTTATCATCTGACAGCACATATTCAGAGTAACACTTCTATTCGCCAGTTGGGATATATATAGTCATGGAAATTCTCAGTTTTTACTGTTACTGCTACAACATCTATATAACGGCTCAATCACAACAGATGGGTATTGCTACCTACCCAATTAGATTTCCAAACAATAACTTACATAACAAATTACTTAGAGTGTTAACTAACAACATGAGATAATGAGGTCGGAGAGTCTGCTTGTTCAAGTCTCAGTTCATACATGTTTGGCCGATAGTCGGTGGAGTGTCGGAACCCATACCTACAACCTATTAGATGCTACATGCATAGGTTTAAAATCCTCAGTCGGTCCCACTGTAACGATGGCATGCCCTTTACTTTAGGTACGTAGCTTACGTCTTCCTTGACAATGACTTATTGCCATCCACTTTACTCCCTACATTTACGACAAAGTAAAGACACCTCCCTACTGAAAGATCCAATATTTGTTATGTTAGATTACACTGAACTTCACGAGTGTGTGAGCCCTGAGGCTGTTTTTATTTTCATTTAGCTCAAGTATTTTGTCGCGCGCAAGAGATTTAGAGAAGCGTTGAAACCTTACGACGTGAAAGATGTGATAGAGCAATATTCGTCGGGGCATGCGGACCTGCTAAACCGAACCAAGAATCTCCAGTACAGGTGAGAGGGCGGGCCCTTCATAGCTTCATCCCTACACCCTCCAACCGCCCGCGTCTCCTAGTAGTAATATCAAATCAGAAATTCCAGTAGGCTTAGGAAATCTTCACCTTCTCGTCGCCTTTATTTCATTAATCGTTTGCACATATGTGTATTCATAGATATATATGTACGAATAAGCGCTGTTATCGTGATATTGTATGTGTTTAGCATATATGTATGTTTAAGTATTAAAATTGGGTACCCAAATTCCAAGCCCGGAACAGCCTTAACCCACACATGTGTTCCTCAGTTCATGAGTTTAGCAGAACAAGCCTCCGTCCATGTTTCCGACTTACTAAAGAATATTTTTTCAACTCCTTCCCTATTCTTCTAAATTATAGATATTGTTCATACAAAACAAAGTTTTTCTTCATACTGCCTTGATTTTCATGCAAAATTCCGAGCATCAAAAGTTTGGCCAAACATGTATCTCACAACCTACAGAAATTCAATCAGGAACTCTGACAACATTTTCCTATTCCTATATTGAAATTGAATTTATTATGGGGTATTATGAGAAAAAAAAACATTCAAAATATTTTCTGTTCAGGCCGGATTTCTATCATGATCTGTCGAACAATTACTCTTTTTTTTCCATTTTGTCGGTTGGTGTGTTGTAAGATCTATTGATCGTCGTCGTCTGGCACGATCTTCGAGAAGTACAAGTGCTGTTTAACAACCTAAGTGCTTTATGATCATCCATATAGTCGTAGTTTCTCTGCTTAAACTCATGCAACATTACTACTACAACAACACTTGTATTTATACGAGAACTATAAAGATTTTTATATTCATCTATCTTTAAGGTTGCTACCAAACATATTCTGTCTTCATAAAATGTACATTGCGTTAGTGTTCTCCTGAATGCTATTTTTCCCAACTTTCGTTGACTATATGAAGTTGTTTCTTCTAGAAACCTTTGTGTATCGCTTGCGGTCTTAGTGCTTCCATGAAGAAAAACGCTTTCATACACGCTTTGCATGTGCTTCACACATTCTACATACATATAAAGTGTAAAATTATAACAATATTTCACGTTTTCATTGCATGTTTTGTTTACAATATTTTGCACTATTTCATTAGATACTTTTATAATAGTTATTATTTTTATATCATAATTGCCTTGGAGTAATAAAGTGGAAATTATGAATTATCCTTCTATCTATGGATAAGAAAAGCAAACAGTACCTCTACTACCAGTCCGATAAGCTGAGCTTTCCCCATGTCAATTATCGCGCTACACTTGACAGTCAAAAGAGCATTAGATAACAACTTTCATTGAACCAATATAAAACTATAAATGCTACATACTTCGATAGTGATGTGATTGTAATTTCACGTTAAGCTATAATGTTTTGTAAGAAAAAGTTAATCGTTATTTCACGTATTAACTTTTGTTTTGAGCAATATTATATACCTACTCTTATAGGTAAATAATATTGGTAGTTTTTGTTGCCTCCAAGTGAACCATTGCATGATTCAAAGATATATCGGTTTTCCAACTCTTACTACGAAACAAGTAATTGAGAGTTTGACATGCTTGGAGCACGGTTCGTGTATCAGCCAAAGTAAACAGTCCGTGTCCACTCATTTGTTTTCCGCAATTATTTTCAAACAATTTTGAGTATAAATACATGGTCCGTGCTAATGTAGTCGTTTTGGAACGTAAACTTGTTTACTGCAGTAATTATGCTTAATTTGCTTTTGTATTCACTTAACCCGAGCACGAACTAAGAACCTGACCTTATGCACTGACTTCACAGGTTAGACCAAATATTGGGGAAGCAAGGATCGAAAGCGAAGGACGTCTACGCGTCGAAAATCAGTCTAGCTTCCAGAGTAGTTAAAATAGAAAGACAAGTAAGTCTGTGTTTTTGGTAAGCATGAACTTTTTATTAAACTGGTTACGAGACAAACATACTAAAACTGACCACTTTGTCAAAAAGAAGATGCCGTTTTTGGTTTTTGCTTGGATCTCGAAAACGAGGCGTCATATGAAATTTTGTTGTACTACATAACGAAAGCTAATAAAATTCTCTCTCTCTGTTTTGTTACCCTTTCCCCATCGTTGTCGAAGAGCTCCAAAAAAAATGTGTTTTTGCCTCACTCTTTTGGTCAAACATTGTTTTTTAACATTATGAACGTTCATCTGAGGAAAAAGTGGCCCAAAGAAAGTTATTGAGTTAAATTGCTCTTAAAAAATATAATCACACAAGCTGCCCCTGGCGCAGTCCATTTACAGTTAGAAATGTGGTTCGGCTCTTAGGGCAGGTTTAATTATTTCTGGAAGCGTGCGAGTTATTACTATTCTCCTGCTCTGCACAAACATTTGAGGCTTTTATGTCATAGATACAGTATCAAGTACGAACAAAATACAGAAATCAGTTCCTTCGTACGAATATAACAGATTCTATGTAGCAGTAGTTTATCTTTGTTCTAACAGCATAAATAAATGGAAATATTAAACTCCACATCAATAATACTGATTTACTTTGACTTGACTTGACTTACTTTTTAAGACTAGCTAGTTCGTTTCTGCAAAGCAGGAGAGTGCCCAACTAGCAAAATCATGTCGTATAAATGTTTTTAGCCTTAGTTTAAATCTCTGCTTAAAGTTGTATAAAAACAACAAAATAAGTGCTAATAATCTCTAAGCATTTAAACAACGACGTGTGGGCGCTATTATTACAGCTAAGTTATATGCTGGGATATAGATGTAGTAGTGAAATTAGATGCAAGGTAGTGAAATAGCTACTAAAAGTCATAAAAACCCTCTTTATTTGCTATTTTACTCGTATAGTCATTGGTTGTATAAAAGCTGCTGCATTACTATTATAACACAAAAAATCCCTACAAGTGGTCAAATAAAGCTGTCTTTCCAGTATTTGTTTCGATGATTATTATACTCTATGAGCAGTTGGTTTTTCGACTGTTTTGCTACCTGGGTAGTAACAACTCCTACGTTGCCGGAGTCTAAATTTGGAAACTATCAAACATTAGGTGTTCACAGAGTTCTTGACTTCACAAACATTTAACGATCAAATATCATATTGCAGGTAGATGATATAGAAACTAAGTTGGATCATTTGTTGGAGCTGTACGAAGAGGATCGTCGCGCGGCGCGGCGGATAGCGAGCGCGGAGGGCGACGGCGGCGGCGGCGGCCGCGGCGGGGGAGACACGGTCACGCTGCGCGGGCGCCCGGAGCTGGCGGCGGACAAGCAAGCCTCCGAGCCTAACTCGCCCGTGTCAAGAACATTCGAGCCGCCGCCGCCTCTCCCCCCCGCCGTGCTCAAGAGACCCATGAACAGGGGCTACTCGGACCTCGGGACCAGGTTCATGCGGAAAAAGGTCGTCGTAAAGTGAGTCAAAGTTGGCATTAAACATAATTAAGTAGATTGGTTGTCACTTTTTATCCAAGCACGAATTTTAGTCTTTTTTGCCGAATACAGAAGTTCAAGAGACATGTTTTTCGAGCGTATGTATGTATGTTTGTATGTATATAGGACCATTTCTTTACACTACAGTCCAAACGGCTTGATGGATTTTAATAATTGAGGTGTTATTGGGTTTGTCTCTATTGTAGGAGTGACATCATCTTACTCCAGCCACATCGTCCCGCTGCTGGGTATAAGCCTCTTCTCTAAAGCGCCAATTTCCCCGGTCTTGCGCCAATCGAACCCAGTGGGATCCCGACTACTTGATGATATCGTCGGAGCATCGAGCTGACACGGGTCTGCAGTATCTCAATATATGCCCCATTCTACCGAGAAGTTTTACTCCTCTTTAGTTTGCCTAGAGAGTACTCTACTTCACCCGAAGTGATAGAAGGTAGGCCGCTGTCTTCGTAGCGCTCCGCTGGTGCTGCTCTAGGGTCCACTGGGTCTGGGGAGTCTGGTTCGGGCGCTTGGGATGCGTATAAGTTCCCGTAAAACTCCTCAACTATCTTTATAATTTTGTCACGATCCGTCACAACGTTTCCGGCTGTATCCGTAAGCTTACTTATCTCCATCTTTTTTCTCTTTAGCTTCTTTTGAAAGACTTTTGGGCCCCTATTTTCCTCGATGGTCTTGGCAATAACTCGGATGTTGTAAGCCCTGACGTCTTTGCGAGTCGCCTTTCTAACAGCCTTATTGGTGTTGTTAAGCTCTCTTAGGTCTGATGTGGTGCTGTTTTTAATTTCCCTTCTTTTAGATAACAGAGACAGCGTGTCGGGAGACAATTTTGTCTCTTTGGGTGGTCTTCTCCCCCCTATGTGCATCTCGGTGGAAGCTTTTAATATATAGCAGAGCGCGTGGTTAAGTGAGTCTACATCCTGGTTCTGCTTCATTAGTCCATCGAAAGAGTCCTTCAGTTCCAGCTGAAACTCCTTTTGTAGGAATATGTAGCTGTTTGGATCGTATTTTGGAGCAGTTGAGGTGATCAGTTTCACTTTTTCTTTGGGCGGGTTATAACTGAATGTGGCTCTCACCAACCGATGGTCACTACTGGTTTAAAAGGAGTGATATAGGCTTTATCATTTCAGCCAAAAGTCTAATATTAACAGGATTTAATTTTGGATAGCAAAATTAGTGCGGCAACGTTCAAACTTCATGTACGCAACCAGGTGCATTCATAAGTTAAGGAAATGCAGTCGGGTTGTTTGTTTTTATTATGATTCCACTTGTTTCACCGAGTAATTGCATCATTGTATTTTTTTCTTTATCAGAACTTCGTCAAACCGCAACGGATGCACTTCCCCGCGAGACGACGAGGTGGTAATTGTGGTACCGACCGACCGCGAAGACACGCCTCCGCCTCGGTTAGTCACCGATAGCTCAGGTAAGACATCATGGTCCCTACACTTAAGTTATTTTTTTCAAAGGCTGAGTGAAAATTTTTACCGTATAACTTTTACAGTATGGACTTTTTGCAATAGAAAATGTGTATTTTGTACGCTACGGCGTAGCGGGTCGTGCGTAGCACATCGCTCGTAGCGCGTGGATTCGTAGAGCGGTCCAGACGTAGCGCACGTAGCAGGCTCGTAGAGCCACTACTCTCCATAGCCCGTACTGCAGTCGATAGCAAATAAACTTGTAAAATGTTATTTCATGTTATTATGACAAAAACGAAGGTACATAATTGACCTCAGATGTTGTGTGTGGTATATATTTAGATTAGTATAAAATAGTCCCTACCCTGACTAAAATAACTAAACTTCACAATCGTATACAAGCAAAGCTACATATTATAAAATTAATTAACTCATCTGATTGTCATCTGACGACTTCACATATATGCCTGTCTCTTTGTAGTTACAACATATATGTACATCAATTGCGATGCCTTGAACTTTCGGCTCGTGAAGATTAGTTATAATATAGGCAGAATAGGGACCAACGTGCCGTTCCCAACTTGCAGCATCATACGAGTATGAGGATAATTCGTCGTCGACTTCTCTCTGACGTACGACCTGGGAGGGCCAGTGTGTGTTCGCCACTCGATCCCGCCGTGAGTTATGGTTCCATCCGTCTTGCGCCTGCCAGTATCCGTATCGATGTGTGGAATGCCATGATTTTCGTAGTTTGATTTATCTAGTCCCGCCGTCGAGTCCGTGTCCCGTTCCTATGGAGACGTATTAGCCTCGCATGGAGTGGGGAGTCGGAGGGCGGTCTTAGTATTCTCTACGGTGTAATAAGGGGGCAGCCTGACCCGGTTAAACGTCAGCTAAGGGCGCCCTCCGAGCGCTCGACTCCATCTTAGACGAACTACACGAGACGACGACGATATTGTATTCTACTACCGAGTGTAACCCTCGCCTTTATCGTAAACCCTTTTCTTCTCAACCCTTTTTCTGGCACTGTAGCAAAATCCCAATATACTTGTTTATATAGAATTTGTTTCCTTATGTTTCTATGGAAATTGGCGTACGTTCTCGGCGAAATTGAACTTTCAAATTGTATGTAGAAATGTCTTGGAGGTACAATATTACTGTTACAGCACAATATGCGGCTTACATTTATACTCGCGCGGTCATTTAAACACAACAAAGAACACACATTGGCAGTTATTTCAGTTCAAGGATACCATGCAATACGTACATATTTACATGCATACCAATCTTTGTATTTAGTTTATTTATTGTGTTTTTTTACCCTTGTTGTTCGTTGAAGGTTGTATTGATTTTATCGAAGGGTGCGAACCTGTCCCTTTGTGTCGGTGCAGTTAATAAAAGGTAGGTAATATGTATGCAACATTTTAGAATCGATAGGAAAACTTCTTTAACACTAGTAGGTCGGTGAAAAGTTTTGTTAAACCGCATATGTCACGTCTACCTTATACAGATTAAGTTTTAATCGAACGATTCGAGGCATGGTACAATTTATAAAATGTATAACAAATACTTGTCATTGATATCAAACAAATAGGAAAAAACATGTGACCGTAATGGTATACAATAACAACATTTAAATAATATAATGGAAAATATGACCTTCTTTCTTACGATATATGGTTTATTAGAAACTCCATACTCAGAGTCATGAAATAATTTTTCAGTGTTCAATATTCATTTATTGTTAAGAAAAGCATTCATGGCGTAGTGCCAGTGTTTTTTTTTTATTAAAGTAAAATGTTATGCTTTATTCGTTATTATCATTTGTTGATAAATCTCAAAACTGTCGGTTGTTAGGTAAGCAGAACCTATTTTCTAGTAGTGCAGAGTGTGTCCAATAAATATATTTAATCGACTGGACAAGTATAAGTACTATCTAAGCGCGATATCTAGAGTAATATTACCTTATCCTACATAGCGCTAAGATAACCTAATGAAACGTTAACGTTAGGAGCCACTTATTACGCCTCCCAAAGGGGTTGGAACCAATCTGGCATATTAACCCGCCGCCATGTTGTCCTTTTTTTCGAAATCGCGGCGATTGATGCAAGTGGTATGTACGGGTAGAGAACACAAAGACGAACAAAAAAAAATCAAGTAACATGGTACCCCG
Source organism: Argyresthia goedartella (assembly GCA_949825045.1). NCBI lineage: Eukaryota > Metazoa > Arthropoda > Insecta > Lepidoptera > Argyresthiidae > Argyresthia > Argyresthia goedartella. Next base: position 25,463,835 of record OX463810.1, read on the forward strand.
AAGTGTCACGTTACCGAGATATTTGGTGCTAAATATCGACATATGAGTATAACGACAATCGTTAAAAATATACTTATTACGGCGACAGATTGTATCCAAATAATCGTTTCCAGGTTGATTATTGAGATTACTGTATTGGAAGAGAGTAGGTACATTACATACTAATAGGAGCACGAGAAATCTACTATTATAATTGATTATTAATCTACTTAATCGCATTGCAACCAAACGATATATTATGTCAAATTATCTCGCGCACGAGTTTTGGCTTGCCTTTCATCCCACTGCATTATGAAATGAACAATTCGTGTCAAATAAGTCTTTGAGTCTGATGTTACAGAGATATGTGGTGCTAAAGATCGCTATACGCGATTTAGTAGATACATTATTAGTTATAGAAGTAGTTTTCTCGTGCTCTAAGTAGTATGTAATGTACCTTCTATCTTACAATAAAAAGTAACAATAATTTTATCAACCTGAAAACGGTCTATTTTTAATAATTATCGTTTTACTCATACTTATGTCGATCTTACCTCCCAATATCTCGGTAACGTGAACTTTGGATTACTATATTATTGGTCATTGTTTGTTCGTCTATGTGTTCTCTACCCATACATAACACTTTCACTGTGCGCCGCGATTTAAAAAAAAACAAAATGGCGGCGGGTCGATATGCCAGCTTCCATAAAATAAAGTTCAAGTCCCTTAGCTCCTGTTCATTATCCATATCATCTTTATATTCAGACAGCCCCCAACTTCAAGAAGTATTGTGTGTGTGTCTCATATCATATTTTGGTCGGCATGATATATGTCGTAGATTATTCAATAGATCGTTTTATACTAGGAACCAAATGTGTTACAGATATGTTAATCTATTGATTTGATGTGGTATTCATTTCGTAGCAAGATTAAAAATTTATCACTTCATGATGTGGCCAGCCGTGAAGCATCATTGAACGAAGAAATCTTTTATGGCAAAACACTTCGGTATCTTAGGTGAGGTGAGGCTGGGCAAGCGCAGCGATACCCCCAAATAGTCTACATGTTATTTCGACATGTATTGAGAACACAAAAAAACACCACGTAGTGCTGAATAAAAATGCTTTTAAAAATAAATTTTCTTGAATAACAGCTATGTCATTGAATAGCCGGCCAGATCATGAAGTTTTACGACATGACCACGACCTTAATATTTGGTCATCCTCAGTTTACCTGTCCATTAGTAGAGGATGTTCAGTCGCAGTCATGTTTCAGAGATGTGCGCGTCGTGCGCCGTAGACGTGGATGAGGAGGCGCGGTCCGGCAGCTCGGTGTCCGCGTCGTGGGGCGACGGTGGCGAGGACGCGGGGGAGGCGGGGCCCGGCGGGTACGGCTCCGGCGACTCGCTGGCCGAGGACGCGGCGCTGCTCGGCGCCGGCAGCTCGCACGCGGCGCCGCGTGTGACCCGCACACACCGCCGCGAGCGTGACGTCGCCGTCGACCTGCACCTGCTGCGCCCCGACCTATGAGAGCAGGCCCCGCGCGAGCGCGCGCCGCGCCTTCGCGACGACGACGAGACGCTCCTCTGACGACGCTTCACTCACACACCGCTACGCCACCGAACGAACAATTTAAAAAGTACCAATATTTTCTTAAATAATAGATAAGACAAACTACATTTCCCGTCGGTACCGATCGCTTCGGTCATTTTTAATAAAATCAGATAAGTATGTGGCGTGTCGACGGACAGGCATTATTATTATTACGCCTATTAAACGGACGTAATTGCGTGACGCCACGGACACGGGGTGTCAGGTCGCCCTGCAAAGCTGACCTCGTGCATATTGCCGACCCATGAAGTGTTACCAGAAAGTTGGAATGACGATTATCGATTGCATCGCGACGCTAACGTTGATATTGTGTGTTGTGTTGCAGCGTTAATAAGGAGATTCTGATCCGCCTGTAGGTTATTCCATCACGCCTATGCCCAGCCCTCTCCAAGAGGTTTGTGTTCTACATAAGTATTTAACATTTGTGTGAAAAGACCAAATACTCTGTCTTTAGTGATGTCAGAAATATAAGATACGCTTCATTTAGGTATATTTTTTCTCCTAATACCTAAATAATAATAATGTAGGTAGTATAAATATTTAGAATAGTTTGTTACAAATATCGTTTAAGATATTATAATTAAAGCTTAGCTTAAAATTCCTTTTTTAACCCCCGACGCAAACAGAGGTGTTAATAGAACTTAACATCTAAAGCAAGGCCAATTTCACGAGATAAAGAATGTAAGCAAACTTTCAGGGGTTTAAAACTTTTATCTACACACTTATCATAAACCCTCTTTTCTGCGTTCAAAAATCGCACGTTACGATGAGCATAATGTTAAAATATTTGGTAAAACTCATTTCTTATCTGAAAAATTACTCATTATGACCATAATGTGTAATTTTTCTATATATTATGACATTCAAATATCGAACGCCGACGCCCGCCTGCGTGCCGCCCCTAATTTGTCTGTGAAGTTGGTACTACAGAACAAGCTAAACAACTGCCGGTCAAACATGCGGTTCCTTTTTTTTTTTCTTTTTTTTTTTATTTATTTCTTAACTTAAATATTTACATTTCAGTTCCAATGTGCTCTTAAACCACAGAGGTTTTACTGGGCACATGATATTCGTGGTTGTTTTAATGTACAAAGTAGGTATTAGGTAAGTACACATTGGTTAGGCTTATTCTCTAAACACAGCACAGAACAAATTTCTCCCAACCGTTTGGGTGTACAACGTACCTAACCCACCTAATTATTTTACGTCTTGTGCATTACATTGATCTAATCATATGAACTATATGATGATCATCTAAGAGAGCTGAACACATCAAAGAGAGCTTATGATATGTGTGTAGATAAACTAGTGTATGTAACTGTTCATAATTAGGCATTAAAACTCTCGAGTGATATTATTATGAAACTTGCCTTCGGCTCGTTTCATAAACCCACTCTCTAGTATTAATGCCCTCCATTATGTAGCAGTCACATAAACTACTACTTTATTTGATGAAACTATATGTTCAAATTTTAAACTACGTATTCGAATTGTCGGCGACTGTATTACATAAAGAGCCCTAATGAACCGTATTTACGACAAATTCTATTGATTTATCAATAATATTGTAATTTTTTCTACAAAAAATGCTCTACTTTTATGACGTGATTCACACATTTTCGCCATTTTTCAGCAGATACATTTCTTCTTGTAGGATTTTTTTCACATCTTCAAATTTAAAAGACTTATTGTTGCGAGCTAGGTGTCCCTTTCTCGTCAGCCCACACGAGGTCAATGGGATTGAGCTAGCGATAATAAGGTGGCAGCCTTAGGACTTCCACTTTTTTTTTTGCGAGCTCATCCACAGCGTAACTTTGGTAGTTCGCCTTTACCTCGTTCACATTCTACAAAAGTTCTGCCTTTACTTTTTTATCAGGGCTTTTGTCTTTCTTCATGCAGTGGTGAGAGTTTTTTCTTGGCGTTTTGAGTGGTAAGGAGCATTGTCCAGTATCTCTACCGCATTTTAACTAAGTTTCGGCAAAATTCGCGGTATTCTCAAACCACCGCTCAAAGCGGATCGCGTCCATTGAGTCATGGTAATCACCTCTGTTTTTTATTCAAATACATCATCAGCACCCTCTACGAAACCATTTTCATTTCCCATATTTATTTATTTATTTATTTATTTATGCACCACAATCAATCATCTGCCCTTCGAATTAGGGTTCTAAGCACCCATACTCATTCCTTCCATAAAATATTGCCGTTTAGAAGTTACTTTAGTAATAATAATAATAATAATCTTTAGCCTGCAGCTTCTGTTATTCGGCGGCTGGCGGTGCGGTGCACGCGCGCGGGCGGCGGCGGCGGGCACGGCGGGACACAGCAGCATACGTATCCTTCTGGGGTTCCAGTATTTTCGATGTTCCAGAAGAAACCGCATCCGATGCTGTTCGACTCGGCTTCGTGACGTCACGAGGCGGTGCGATATTTATCCATGCGGGCTTGACTCCTGGAACTGGGTCGGCTGCAGTAACCGCATTTTTGCTTACCGGCGCAATGTTGTCGCGCGTGTCGGCTATTCGCTGCGTCGGCAGCGAGATATAAGCCTGACGCAATACCGACAACTCAGTTTCAGGTCGGCTCAAATGCCTTCGGAAGCCTCCAACTTGCTTCGGATTTCATTGACGTCAGCCAGCAGCCGCACGATGGCCTTCAGCAGCCGAGTGACGTCGACGTGGTTAAATTTCACCGGCGGCAGCTCGTTGAGGTCGTGGGCCACGTAGTTTGGGACGTCATCGAGTTCGGTCTCCTTTAATACCCGTAAGATGTCCTGGAGATCCTTTTTTCCGCACGCGTTCCTCCGCGCCACGAGGCGCACAGTGGTGACGGCGGTCTCATGCAGCACTTTCTTAGCGGCGGCGATTTCAACCTCCTTAAAGTTAGTCGAGCAGATCTGCTCCATTTGAAACAGTGTGCCCTGAAAACGAAACAGTCATCTTTTGAAATGCTAACCTCTTTTGAGGTTAATTTTGCCAGTGTCAAGTGTATTTGAAAGATCGAAATTTGGTCAGCGGACGCACCCTACTCTTCACCTTACTGGATACAATCCTCCCTGCCGTCGATCGGCGAGGATACCCCAGGGGAGTCCTATTGCTAGACATTGGGTATCATTATCATCGACTTCTTTAACCCACGACCAGGCCGCGGTCCTCCAACCATTCTCAATAAAGGCTATACTCATAGTAAGGCACATACAAAAGGTATTGTTAATTTCTATTTTACTACCAAATAATAAAACTACTACCTTTTCAAACGTCTTGAGTATGTTTTGTTATTCTTAGCACTACCCAGGACAACGTGTAGATGGAATCCAAGTGATTCCTAAGGAATGGACGTGAGCAAATCCTCCGGCCCATATGTTGATATCTTCTGAACAGACGGATTTCCTGTACCACGAATCACGCAACGACAGCCGTCGTTGACCAACTGATTATTGCGTACGTGAGAAAAGGACAAGGATAATAATTGATTGCTATCGCAATGTAACTCAGTAAAGGTCAGATTGTTTGCATTCTTTATCTCGACAATTTGGCATTACTTTCTTAGGTACCTAAAGCTACAAGTGGTACCATAGCTCCCAAACAACCATCGACTTTTATTTGTTTTAAGTTTGAAATTAAAAGTAATGACGAAGACCGTTATTGAAAAGAGGAACCTCCACAATAATGACAGATCCGAAATGTTGGTGTTCTGTTTCCTTAGTGCAAGTACGTATTCCAGACTTCATACGCATCACTTGTAATCGTAGTATCTTGTCGGGAACCATTATAATGATATTAATGAATATTTGATCATATATTAATTTACTCTATAATATATAACACATTGGCCAGATTTGTGATATCGGGGGTTTTTTGATTTCTAGCGTTATTTAGGCCTTCGATAATTTGTAAATATTAAAAGTGCTAATGTAAAATACCTCCATCGTGAGAGCGTGCGAGTTAGTGAAGTGACATCGAAAGTAATCGATATTTTTTTTTTCGTACACGAATATACATTTATATATAAAAACAGGGTTAACGGAAAGTTGTTACATTCGAGACGTTAGTCCAAAGAAATTTAACCCAAAAAGGCTACTTTTTGTTTTACATCCTAAATTCCCAGCCTTATTAATTATTATTTAATGCAGTCTATTAAGCCTTTAATCCAGCTGTTATTTATATTAGACAAGACGCACACTAGAATTTGGTCCTAATATAATCAATAGTCAAATACGAAGTTATAATTCTGATACGTGCACATTTTTTTATTAACATAGTCACAAAACTGTTTCTAAAAAAAAAAAAAAATATAGTAGTGTCTTGAACAGTAATATCATAGGAAAGTGAGGGACAGACCTATGTATCGCGTAAAGCTCTGTCCCTATACTAAACAGCATACCAGCCAAGTGCCACGTTTAAAATGTCTAACGGCGCTGACTACAGCCAACTAAACTTATTAAAAACGCCAATTAAAGTAGCACTTTGCCATTCCATATCGGAAAAGGCCTGACGCTATTTTGTTTTATTAAAGTAGCACTCGTGCTCTCCGCAAATATGTAAACAGAGATCGAGGTTTGCGTGCTATTAAAAAGTTCCACCAGCGTCGGTCTATCCACTTTCAAAGTGGTCATATATATTGCTGAAAGTAAACAACATGAAAGGTTAAACTCATTTCTGCTGGCCTACTGCTGAGATGTCTGGGTGAAATCCAAAAAAATATGTTATTTACTTGATGTTAACCTCCTGTTCTTGTCGACTCATTATTTATTAAATAAGATTTTTGGACACAATTCTTAATAAATGCAGGGTAAATGATTGCCTGACACAGAAGAGGTAAGTAAAAGTTGTACTAACGTGTAATGATTATTGGGAGGATTTATGAAAAAAAAACTTTATGCCGCGTCTTTACAACCAATGTTGTACAGTTCGCGCCATGTTTCTTTGTGTTTGAGCAAAGCTGTCATCTCTCTCTCACCCCACCTTACCTTATGCGAGAAAGAGTGTTCACATCTCACTTAAACAATAAACTTTGCGCGAACTGTACTTCTTAGTATTTCTAAAATATAAATTTAAATTTATTTGGGCAAATGACTCCAAAAGGATATTCATGAGCCATGACCAGATTTATAAATTAAATTGTAACCCGTATAAAAATAAACTAAATCTGCCTCTCGATTTTTTACAATCGAACTCTAGATAAAATAACATTTAATCGAAATGGTTCCCAATCGAGTAGACACCAAACAAACCCGTTTTTAAAACAATTGAATAATAGGTACCTTGAATCCTAATAGCTAAGTCTTTCCTACCTAGAATTCCTCTTAAATTGGGACCTATCGTTGCCTATAGACCTTTTATAGATAAGATTTTGTGATAAGTACATCGATTTATATAATGGTAGACAAGACAGCCGACATTCGCACCGAGGTCCAAGATATGGAATATTTTCTTTACTACTGAGGGATATTACTACTGAGGGATACATAAACCCATCAAGAATATTCATATTCTGATAAAACATATATGTGTAAGAGTTTTGGATTCTAATTTCCTGTTATGATAACATTAAAGGGACATTCAACAGCAGTTTTGTGCAGTGCATGCCAACGAGGACTTGGAAAAATATCTTCTAAATAGCAATATTATGCATGTAAGATAATAAAGAACGTGTCTTTTTTTATTATGGATGCAATAAAGTGTTTTATTATTACTCATAAGTTCAATTAATATTCCTATCGATAGGGTGAAAGTTCTGGCTTAGGTGAACACCAATTTATTTCAATAATCCCTAGTGCTTAATTGTTGATAATGATGATTAATTAATTAATAGCTCTGAATGAAATTTCCATTTAACAGGAGCGAGTGTGTGAAGTAATGTTGCCAAATACTTCATTAGAATATCTGTCTGTAATTATTATTTATTAATAAAATAAAAAATATGGTGAAACTTAATAATATCTTGTCATGCAAGGTTGATTGGACAATACGATTAGAAGCCTATAATCACATTCTTCGAATGATACAAGCGGCGCGTACAGCCGCACACACAGATATTTTGATGAGGTAGAGGTAGATCGCATACGAATACCTATTGTAAAACCTAAGTAGCTATTTCTTCGTTTCGTATTATAATTCCAATTTTTGTGTAACATAATGCGATTCCAACGTTTTTAAACATAAGATTTCAATAGCGTTTTACGGCATACATAACACCAGCTTAGCTTATTTAGATGACCAGCATTTTTAAATTTATACCTTACCCAATATCATCGATAGAACTTCTTTACAATTATTCTTACATTTAAAAATATATTTATAATTGACGAAATGTTTTTACAAATGAAAATAATATTGCCTTTAATTATACTTATTGAAATATTTAGTTATTGTTTCAAAGATATATTGTGATTGTAAATTAAGATCTGTTGTTAATTTTGTTTAAGTATATTGGGAATCAAAAACCATAATTTTACTTAAAATAAAAAGAATTTATTATGTATTTGAAGTCAATTATTTTTCTGGTCTGCGAGAGTTACCTGACGTAGGTGGATGGTACTTACTTATATGGTATTAGATACAACATTATAAGATTTGTCCCAGCGCCCATTCCTACCTTATATGGGTGGCATTTCTTTGCTCTATCAGGAATGTTACCCATTCGACGTAGGCTAGGCAAAGGCTCCTTTTGTAATGTTTGTTATTACAATATTGACACGCAAATACTTTTCGTAGCGCATTTGCGGTTTTTTATCCGGGGTGTTGGTTATGAACTACGATGAACCTAGAACTCAACTCAACGCTAGGTAACCATCTAACTACCTACGGATAGATGTAGTAGAAACAGTAGGAGTTTGAGAGAGGATGGAATGACACAAAGTGGTAGGTCGTGATCGTGAATAATTCGTAGGTTTAGTAATCGTACAGATACTTGAACTCATCTTAGCGCGCAGCACTATGTATGCGTAGCCACATGCCATTATATACCTAGTCACATGAGTGCGCCTGCATTCACGGATCACGACTGCCGTGCCCGCCGCCCGGACTGACGTCAGTTAAAACTGACCGTGGTGGGTGTGAAATCTTGTATTGCAAATTATACCTGACGGTAACCCACAGATTTTCTGGGCTCACCGTGATCCGCTAGCTTCAGTCCACCCTTATAGCCATTCTTTCGTCCATTTATTTGGGATTTCTGGTGATAAGATGGCAACAAACAGCAGCCGCAATAAGCAGGATTTCCTCTTAACCCCTCAATCGTGTCCGGCCTATGGGTGAAATGAAAACCCAAACAAAATCGCGATGCCCCATTTAAAATTAAGCGCTGTAAGAGTTAAGAATCCAAATCCATTTTTTCAACTGCCGCGGTGAGAAATTGGCTAGCCCGAAATGTAGTAACGCACTTATGCGCGTGGCCCCTTCGATCGAGAAATGAAAGCCAGTTTGATGCCAGTGAGTGGGGAAAACTTTTTGGCTTCATCCGTTCTAAATACGGGAGTGGTTTACTCAAACCTTAACAACACTTTTACCCAAAGAGCCACAACATTGCCCATGGAAGAATTGCTCCTAAAATAGGTTGTTCATCATCATCTTCAACCATGGACAGGACATGGAATGATCTAATCTAACTAACTGATAGGCTTCATTTATACTTGATTTTCGCTTTTTGATTTCGCCTTCTTCTTTTTGATGAGGAGTTACTGAATGTAATCTAATAAAGTTGGGAATAAGAACTTAGGGTGAAACCCGGATTGATAGGTAGGATCTGGTAGGATGGACTTGGGCGACAATGAAATCACCTGACCTGACCTGGTACCGCCTGGAACGGTCGTTATGGGCTGATGTAAACTTTCGCGCGAGACGGCTAGGCTGGTCTAAGTACATTCATTGCGTTTTCAAGACTACCAATTTATTCAGATATATTATAGTGTGCACCAAACTGCAGGCATAGCTTCGAATCCGGTGTTGACCATGTCCCTGAACAACAGAAAAACAGATTATATATCACCGCTGCAGCCTCACAACTCTGCCTTCAGTGCGCACAACGCATTCACAGAAGGGCATATAGTGTTAGTTTTGTTTCGGGTAGGTTATTGGTACATCGTTTGCGTGTAGGTCTGTTTTGGCCATTTACATTGGCCTGACTTGAGGTACGATGGTCCTTCCCACCAGAGCGAAGAAGACATCAATAGCTTAGGAGTTGTACCTCCAGAAGCCAGATCGGCAGGATTCTCATCAGTAGGCACATGATTGACATATTAGAAAAGCGAAATAAATTTATTTTCGATAACTTTCCTTTCCGCTACTTGTTCATCTGAATCTGAATGTAAATTGCCTTTTAGTTTTGTAACGTATCATAGACGCTCATCAGAGACTGAAATAATTTTATTTTCATTTATTCTTTGTGATTATTAGTTTCAATTCTCCCGATAAAAGTAGACAAGTGAACGGCCCTTTGTAATGCCGCATTGTTTTATTAATTTAGTCAATTCTGAAGTGGGATCAGGGTTAGAATTGCTACTACTTTTGGCAGAATCACTTTTGGGTTCTTTCCTGTTGTCAAACCAAACGTTGATCCGATGATAAAATAGAACACTCTGCTACATTTGCACTTGCACTACAACATTTTGCGGAATCCACGCTTTCCAACCTTCTTACAAGACTGTTTTCAATTTGTTTCTTCTAGCAGGCCTCGGAGGACCCACGCAGTTTCCATGCTCACGACCCCACAACATAACACTGCATCCTACGAGCACGGGTTTAGACTCCGGGCCATTCGGTTATGTAATGAACTCCCTGCACCATCAGGGATAGTCCTACTCTCAATATCTTTAAAAGTCGCGTGAAGAAGCACTTCCTATCTCTTTAGAAATATAGGTTTCAAAATTCAAAAAGAGTTTATTTCCATAAGAAACACATAGGTAACATTTGGAGAATGACAAATCTTAAACTAACACATGTATAAGGTACAGGGAAATATAGAACTCAATTTTAATTCCGTCACCTCAATGTTTTAGATGCTGGAGGCAAAGAGGCGACTAGAAACCTCCAGCATTATACGTTATTTATTACAGAATTGGAGCAAACACCTTCCCAAGCTTTCTTGTCTTCTACATAATCTGATATTTTGTAGTAACCTTTTTTACATAAGTGATTTTTAACAACAATTTTAAATTTATTTACAGACAATTCTTGTAACTCAGTCGGTATTTTGTTGTAAAAGCGAATACATTGCCCTTTAAAAGATACATTAACCTTATGGAGCCTAGTAGTAGGTATAGCTAGTTTATTCCTATTTCTAGTGTTGACATTGTGCCTGTCGCTATTCTTAGGAAATTTATCAATATTTTTGTGGACGTACATTAGGTTTTCATAAATATACTGACACGGCACTGTCATAATGTTAATTTCCTTAAATTTACAACGCAGTGACTCTCTGGGACCCACATTGTAGATTGCACGAACAGCCCTCTTTTGCAGCACAAATATTATGTTAATGTCTGCAGCGTTCCCCCACAGCAGAATGCCGTAAGACATAATGCTATGGAAGTAGCTGAAGTAAACTAGTCTAGCTATTTCCACGTCCGTAAAAAGACGGATTTTTTTAACTGCATAAACTGCGGAACTGAGTTTTTTTGATAGCTTATCTATGTGTGGGCCCCACTGAAGCTTATTATCTAAGGTGATTCCTAGGAATACCGTGCTATCTACAATTTCTAAATTTTCACCTTTAACATTAACATTAGCCGAGACTTGTTTAACATTGGGGAGTATAAACCGAATACATTTAGTTTTGTTATTGTTCAGTAAAAGATTATTAGCACTAAACTAATTGACTACCTTTGAGATTGCATTATTCACATCGTCAAAGTTCAAACTGCGTCGTTTCATTTTAAACAAAAGTGAAGTGTCATCTGCAAACAGTACAATCTCATGATTATCTCTGACAAGATGTGGCAGGTCATTGATATAAACCAAAACAGGAATGGCCCGAGTATGGAACCCTACGGTACACCCATAGTAACAACAGACCCTGGAGATCGTTTTCCATTAATGTCAACTCTCTGTATCCTGTTATTTAGATAAGAAGAGAGAAGATCTATAGAGTTATCCCTAATTCCATAGTGATGTAATTTCCTGATCAATGTCCCATGGTCAACGCAATCAAAAGCCTTAGACAAATCGCAAAATACTCCTAGAGCATCATGCGACTCCTCCCAGGCATCATTTATATGTGATATTAACTCAATACCGGCATCAGTAGTTGATTTGCCTTGTGTAAAACCAAATTGTTTACAGTGGAGCATGTTGTTGGTGTTGAAATGTGTAAGAAGTTGATTTAAAATTACTTTTTCAAATACTTTACTAAATGTAGGCAATACCGATATCGGTCTGAAGTTAGAAGGGTCAGATGTACTACCCAATTTAAACAAAGGTACTATTTTACTGTGTTTCATTAAATCAGGAAACACGCCAGCTTCAATAGATGCATTAAATATGAAAGCTAAATCAAGTGCAATAACATTTATTAGGGGCTTCACAACATGAACAGAAATATCCCAGAGGTCTGCAGTTTTCTTAACATTTATTGATTTAAGGGCTTTAATAATATCTTTATCATCTACATAATTAAACAAGAATTGATTTTCACATCTAGGTACATAGTCTTTTAGCAAAGATTCAGCGACTACTTTGGAAGAGTCTAAAGACTTTGTAGTAGAGATTGGGATGTCAGTAAAAAAAAAATCAAACGAATTAGCTACATCAATATCATTTTTGAAAGTAATATCATTAATTTTTAATTCATATTCATTGTTTTTAATACTGACCTTTCCAGTCTTACTTTTAATTATATCCCAAGTTGATTTAATTTTGTTATCACTTTTTCTTATTTTAGATCTGATATAATTTGATTTTGCAATGTGACAAACTTTTTTAAAGATTTTTAAGTACTTTTTTACTTTATCCATGAACTCTTCACTATGATTCCATTGTTTTTCACTATATAATTCATATAAATTTTGTCTACTTTTAAGTATACCTACTGTAGCCCACTTACTAAAGTTAAGTTTGTCTGAGACCACAATCGATCTGGTAGTAAATACTGCATTGAACGCATTGCTGAATTTGTAAAAAAAAAATACAATATGACTCATTAGGGTTATTATTAGAGTAATTGATAGGTAGTTTGCTATCCCAATTCAATTTAAACCTTTCAAACCGATGTGCAGTCACAGGTATGTATCGTATCTTTCTTGTAGAACTTTTTTTAAGTTGAATGTATGTATTGACCTAAATGGTCTGACTTTAAACTACTTATAATTTTTTTAAGTACAATTTTTTCATTTGGATAAGCATTTGCTTATCCAAATGATGTATATTGTTTATACAATTTGCTGAGGTTTCAGTTATTCCAGTAGGTTTCATGAAAAGTGGCTTTAAGTTGTGAGAATTAAATAAGTTAGTTAGTCTCGTACTAAGGGAGTAAGTTTCTAATAAATTTACATTGAAGTCTCCACATATCATACTTTAAATAATATGTCATCCATGACTTTTTCAAAAACATCAAATGAACCTGATGGTGGGCTGTAAACGCTTATTACAATTATGCGCTCCAATTGAACACATGCTACTTCAATGTGGCTTTCAACTGGTAAACATACTAAATCATTACGATTTTTGAACTTTATGTGTGTATTTAGAAATATTAGAGAGCCTCCACGAACAGCATGTGATCTGCAAAAAGAACTACCAACCTGGTGGTTACTGAAATTTAACATGAGTTCATGGCTTTTTAGCCAATGTTCTGTTAGACATAAAATATCAATATTAAAAGAGTTCATGTACAATTCCAACTCTAATAATTTTCTGCTAATACCTTGAATATTTTGGTGGACCAGATTAGTAAACTTTGCATTTATTTTACAATATTGATTTTTTCTGTTTTTATTATGTATTTTATTAATATTATTTGACGGGCTAGAAACTTCCTCTATTGTCGTTGAATCTAATTTAAATAACTTGGAAAAGCTTCCAAGGTTTTGTTTGAAACATCAGTATAATGCTCAATAGAGGCATTATGTGTAGCCAAATTTTTGGCTGCTATATTAAAATAATGGGACAGGGAATTTGCTACTTGTCTTTTATAATAACTAGGATGGTAATATTTACCTTTAGTCAAATAATATTTATTTCTACTAACAAAATTGTTAGTATCCATTACATGTATATTATTATTGCATGATATAGTATGCAAGGTCATATTCAGCTTATATCTAAGGTTGTTTTCTGATTGTGGCAGGCTGTCACTGTAAGGGAATGTGAACATAACAATTTGTTTTACTTTTAAAGGACAGAGCTTGTCTAAATATTTAATTAAGTCAGACTTGTTCACATTACCCCTATTACCGAGGCATATGATTAAATAACAGTCATCACTATATGTAGCATTATCTACTTTTTGCATAATATCATGCAGATTACAGTTGGGTAAACAATTATTTATTACCGTATGCTCCATATACATATTTAATAATTGGCCCATATTTTTTCCAAGTTCATCACTGTACATAATTGTTTTTATACCTGGATATGAAGTGAAGTATCCAGAAGGGAAGTAGCTGATGGAGCACAGTCCGGCACACAACAGCAGCTCTCCAATATTTTAGTTTCTAGGCTAACCTGGCTACTGAGAACTGCATCCATAGCTAGATTCAGTTCCCTGGTTTCCGCTCTGGTTTTGTCATAGAGGCTAATGTAGTGCCCCAGGGAGCGCTCTGCCTGGTCAAGTTTGCATCTTAGCTCATGCATGTTGTCCTCATAGCTAATCTGATTATAATTAAGCTAAGCAGTACACAGCTACAGTTCATCTAAAACCCTTCTTTTATTATGAAGCTTTGTTACAACCTTTTTTTGTTTTTTTAGCATATTTTTGGATTTTTTTTTATAAAATTATTAATTTTGACATATTTTCTTAACTTATTTTTACTTAGTTTCAATTTGTGTGTGCTGTCCCTGCTGCTGGCTGCCACATTACACACTGAGTCATCCTTAGTAAGGTCAATAGTCATAGTGGGCAAGCTACAGCCCGCAACAGAGACATGGCCCAAGGAAGTATTTACTGCTACCAATTCATCAAATAAGCTCTGCGTAGTCACTGTGACAGAGCTAATAGCCGCTTCTTCCAGCTGTGTGATATGTTGGTGGGCATCACACAGTTCCTTCTCCAGGATTGAAGTTCTGTGCAGGACGGACTCAAACTCAGTGCCACAGTGCTCATCAAACCCATCTATTATTAGTTGCAGCCTATCCCGTTCCTCAGTAATAGAAATATTAATGGAATGTAGCGCGGACAGTTCCCTCTTTAATTTTTGATTGTTTTTTTGAATTTTTTTACGTGGCTAATAAGACACGAAATTTAGCCAAAATTGTATAAATTGAGCAATAAGCTTAGGTGCAGTAGGCAAATGGCTAATAGTCTTGCTGGTTAAGCTGATATTGAAATTGATGATAAATAGACCTAATGCATGAGAAGCAAGCCAGCCACTCGCACAGAACAAAAATAAATAGTTCGCAGCCGTACTGCCTGCAGCACCCGATGTCGCGCATGTAGACTCACCCCGATGCACCTATACCTTCTGGGTAGCCCTGGTGCCAATGTTTGGCATCTCCAAAGGGCGGCCCAGAGGATGAAGAACGAACATTGAAAACATGGACGAACAACGATCTGAAAACAAATTGAGACAGGAACCAAAGGGGAAATCTGACGGCTCCTCACAAGAGTTGGCGCAAGCTGAACCTCATTCACTTACATAAAGAGTCTGTGCAAACGGAACCGCTCTCTAAAATCAACACCAAAAAGCGGGGGGCAGACGCGACGAAAGCTGCGCTACCCTCTTTCACAAGTGGGTTCAAGGCAGCGAAATCGACCCTGAAACCCAAAAGCACACACCTTCACGGAGGCGGAGCGGCGAAAGCTGCACCTCCACACACAAAACCGGGGAAGTCCGCGAAAGCTCGCGGTAAAGCTGGGAAACTGGCTGAGCTAACCTGCCGCGTCGACAACCCAGACAGGCGCGGCACTGCCGCACGGCGGTAGTGCCGCGCCTGATACCGCTATTCGATATTTAAATGCTTTTTGGATGGAGAGTCATTGCGGTTCAAAAGAAATGACATTTTATTCAGTGATGCGTTGAGGCAGAAACAAAAAAAAAACAAAGTACTTTGTTTTTTAAGTTTATTGTTTTTAATTTTGGCAGGGCAACCTATCGGGCAAAGACGTCTTTTGCAGGTCGAAATCCTTATTAACATTGAAATATGGGTTAAAAAGTCTTTGTTTGAACAGGCTGCAGTAGTGGCGCGCACTTTCTTTCATACACATCAATAAAACTGTCAATTTTAGGTGAAATAGAACATTACTGAGGTTAGAATTTATTCACAATTCATCAAGCAATATCTCAGTAACCTGGCCTCGTCTAGCATAAATTGTACATGCAAGTTTAGAACCGTAAGCAGAATATTTTTTAATATAAAGACGCAGAGTATTTAGGCCGACTATTTTTCACTATGGCGGTTCGCCATTGTCCTTTTATTGCTATTCTAATTTGAGGCCACAAATGTAAACAAACAACTGTCATTTCCCTGTACAAAAAGTATATTGTATTTACAAGAATGTCAAAATCAACGGTTTTGTTCTAGAAAATGATAGTTGTTTGTTTACATTTCTGGCCTCAAATAAAAAATCGCATTAATGGTGATATTGATATCAAATGATGGCAGTGATAATTTCAGAAGAGAGGCGACAAGCAAAAGTGGACCGAAGCACCGGAGACCGTTGTTTGGCTGGTTGATGGTTGTTAATCTGTGTTAACTTTTTAATCTGTGCTGTTGTTTGGCTTGTGTCAATCTCAATCTGTCAATTTTTGGAACAAAACAAAACTCACAAAACAGTGCTTTTCTTAATTTCTTTGCTCTTGCCTTGTTGCAGCTTCTGTTTTCAATGGAAAATATTATCTAATTCTACAAAACAAACATAGCTAAATTGGTATTCTAGGACATGGTTAAAAAGTTCTTGAAAAGCACTAGTACTGATTTACCACTCATATCTATGAAGTGACTATTAATCATCTGCTATATGTTTTGCTTTCGAAGGAATAAGAAGGAGTTACCTTAAAAATGCCAAGCCAATACGAAGATGAACGTACTTGGGAAGGACCCCATCAAGGGCAATATGAAGTATGATTCACACTTTTTATTTACATATTTAATATCCACACTGCCTGTATTTACATTAGCTTTAATTAATTTCCAAAGGAGGTTGGCGCAGAGGATGTTATTGAGAATCCTGAAGAAGTGTTGCAAGAATGTCTCGAAAAGTTCAAAACCCCAGATTATATTATGGAGCCGGGTATTTTTGGGCAACTCAAGCGGTATTTCCAGGCTGGCGGCAGCCCTGAGCAAGTTATTGAACAGCTTTCTATCAACTACAGTGCTGTCGCTCAAATGGCTAATTTGTTAGCTGAGTGGCTTATCCTGGGAGGTAACTTTAACACTTTACTTTAAAATCTGTCTGCTTGTTACCTTTACCCAATATCCAACCAATATTTATCTATTTTAGGAGGGGTACCTGATGAAAACAGATTTATTGCAACACCCCTAGCGTGGCCCCTTCTTTCCCTTCTAATATTATTATGAATGTTGTAGGTGTCAAAGTAACAGAAGTGCAGGCAATGGTGGAGAATCACCTGAAAGATATGATCTTGAAAACATTTGATCCAAAGAAGGCCGATACTATTTTCACAGAGGAGGGTGAGGTGAGTTCTTTAGTTCCTCTTGAAGATGAGAGATAATGTATACAGAGTGGTTGGTCTGAAAATTAATGGGTTTTAAGTAGTTTAGGTTTTTTTTACTTTTTTATTCTTTTCCAAAATTTGTCATAAATTTATTAATTACTTACAAACTCAATTACATTGGATAACTCTTTGACTGTCATTTGTTAGCTAATAGCATGTTGGGTAGCTTATAAAACAAGCTTTTTTCTCTCTATCTGCCAGCAGCTCTTTGTAGCCTTTATCAGATTGCCTGTCTTGTGTGGTGTGTGGAGGCCCCATCCATTGATGCAGCCTTGTTCAGGGCTTTATGATCGATGAGTGAGCATCAACTTGTTAGATCATTTTTAAACAAGCATGTTTACATAATATTTATTTGTTATGCATTCTCAGACACCTGCGTGGTTAACTGAAATGATAGAGCATCCTACATGGAGATCATTGATATACAGACTGGCTGAAGAATATCCTGATTGCCTCATGTTGAACTTCACCATAAAGGTAAGATAAGGCAGCTCTATATAAGTTTGCTAATACTATCCAACTAATATTATTAATGTGAGAGTAGCTATGTTTAGATGTTTGTGGGTTTGTGCTTCAATCACGCTAAAATGGCTAAATGGATTTGAATTAATTTAGCTCAGAGATGGTTTATGAGCTAGATTAACATAGAGGATACCTTTTATCTGACTGCACCAGAAGGAAGGTAAATGATAATTCCTATGCACATGCAGATGAAGTTGCGGGCATCAGCTAGTTACTGAATAAACTATATCACTGTTGATTATTTCAGCTCATCTCAGATGCAGGATTCCAAGGAGAGATAACCAGCATATCAACAGCTGCTCAACAAATTGAAGTTTTCTCAAGAGTCTTGAAGTCAGCCATCATTGGTTTCTTGAATAGTTCAGACGATTGGCAGAATAGTGTTAATGAATGTGCTGTAAGTATCATAACATTCATTAAGTCATCTCAGCAAAATATTAGTGTATAGAGGAATATCCACTTGTGACAGAACTTTAAGCTCCTGGTTTAAATCCCGTAACTCCAACAATTTCCCTAAACTATTTATTCCACTTTTACAGAAAATGGTTTGCCACGGAGCCCACACATATGTTTACAGTCAAGTGATTGTTCAGATATTGTCTCAAGAACCTAGAGGCGGTGCCGTTATGAAAAGACTGAGCCAAGAAATCACCAGATGTGCACAACAAAGGTAGTGAACGAAAAAACAACACAACACAATTCAACAACACAACAACTTCATTAGTTATTTGATTGGTTGGGTTGTTAGAGATAAGCTTGCCTTTGGGAGGCAGTTGCTCACGTCCGAAGGAGATACTTGGAGCAACAAATCAACACTAAAAATTCCAGGTTCGAAAGAGAACCTGTCCCAATACAGTGAAATCTATAAAACACGTGATATTGGCGAAATTAACCTAGTTGTTAGACCGCCGTTAATTAAGAAATTGAATTGAACACTATTTTCGTGTTTAAAACACGAAAATAGTGTCAACAACAACTTAAAGTTGTTTCTATATGTTATTTTGCTGCAATAAAGAAATTGTGAACAACAGAAGACGCAGACACCTTCTATAGTTCACAATTTCTTTATTGCACCAAAAAACATAAATATTTATATTTAGGCACATACATTGCTCTTGACCCCACATCTTAGTGTCCTGTATAATAATCCCACCCTGTATTGTGGGAACCAGAAACAGCGACATCACAAAAATATAAACATCCAAGACATGTCACACACTTATCAACATCCAAGACTGGGTCTCTGGGTTTTTTTATCTTCTTTATACCCAGTCAGTGATCGAACCCGGGACCTCTCACTATGCACTATGGTAGGCAGAGCCACAACTGCAGCGCCACAGAGGTTGTCAAATATGTTTAGGGGTTATTCCCAGATGTCCATAAGTAAGGTAAAACTTGATTCCTAAAGGGTTCACAATATTAAACAATACTTTCACTGCCAATGGAATTTTGGTACTTAAGTAACATTCAAAATAAGCAACTGAAAGCCTTTTTAATTATCTTATTTAGTATCGTAAAGTTGCTTCCTTAGATAGATAGGTGATAAGATGGGACACCCGCTGAACACAGGCAGGTACTCGGTCCTCTATTGTGACTTATTCACCCTATTTCCAGTATTCCCTAACAACCACTTCAAATAAGACTACACCATTATTTTACACTCTGTAAATACGACGCTGAGTGCTGGTTACTTTGATTCACCCAATTTCCAAATCTCCTTGTTCTCTTATTGAATTCTAGTTTCTAATCTTCCTCCTTAATGTGCTTCGTTATGAATGCGTATGTTTGTTGTCTGTCAGCCAGCATGATGTGACTCCGATCACGCTGGCGCTGACGAGCGGCGAGGCGTGGCGAGCAGCGCGCACGGCGCTCGCGGCGATGCTGTCGCGCGGCGCGCTGAACCCCGCCGACATCACACTGCTGTTCCGCGCGTACACGCAGCCCGAGCCGCCGCCCGTGCATCTGCTGCGCATCCCGCAGTTCCTCGGTAACTATAGCCCACCTACAGGAGCGATCAGAAGTTGTTGTTGTAAATTTGTCAAAATCTCGTTTAACAAAGATAAGCTTTGACAAATTTGTCAACGTGGAGAAAAATGATTAATATGTCGTATTGTCGTGACAATTCGACATATTTCTCATGATAGGCGCCAGGTGACATTTTGTCGGTAAAAACTTGTCAAATTAGTTTTATTAAACATAAAATTTTCATGACAGGTGGACATATTTGTCGATTTGTCAGAATTTTGTATCAAGTGATTGATTGCATGCATATGCACATGGAGTTAGTACAGTGACGGTACATTTTTGTGTAAAAGGTGTTTGTGAATTACTGACTGGCGAATTATTTGGTATGGAAGATGAGTGGTGATTTTATAAAATTCACGCGTGACGTGACTTCAGGCTCATCCCGTACACTGTATACTTTACACAGTCATACGACCTGTGCATACGACCAATGTCAATTGGACAGCGCCTTATAATGCGCGGCGTATAAGTTGACCCACAATGGCGGCGGCGTCTGCGCAGGTAAAAATCGCTTTTGTGGGTCAACTTGAACCCCGGGTACTGTAATATATCTGGGAATTGGGTGAAATAGTCACTATAGAAAACCGATCACCCGCTTGTGGTTCAGCGGGCGTCCCACCTCATCATCATCATACACATATGTATTCTTCGATATTGTGTTGTAACAAATAAGGAAAAAAAGTGACAAATAAGTGACAAATTTGACAAATCGCGTTTATTTAGTGGGTTTTTAGTCTGATAATTATGTCGGTATTTACCTGTCGTATTTGGCCTTTATTGTCATCTTTAATTAACGTCATTTGTCGTGACCATTCTACTTATTTGTCAAAAAGTGAAGTGACGTTTATTCTACCACGCGTTATTACCCATTCATTGCTAGGTTAATTAATTCCTTGTATTATATTAACTGAGATTGACTGCTCCTCCAGCTAGGGTTCTAAACCTGTTCAGGTCTTTTGGCCGGCATACCAGAGGGCACGAGTTTTTAAGGAGGGCGGAATGACCTGCTCGAAGACAGGAAGGAAGGCTATTTCAATCGACTCTTCAGCCTAAAGCTAATATGGGATTTGAGGGCCCTATACTTTAAAATAAGAGTGATACAAGGAGACCCTTTATCACCCACCCTGTTTAATACCCTATTGGATGAAATCTTAGAAATATAGACTGGAAGGCGAAGGGAATATTGATCAAAGGATATCGGCTGTGTTCATTAAGATTTGCTGATGACATTGTTATTTTCTCAGAAAGCGCCCAGAAACCACAAAGAATTATACAAGAATTCCAAAAAGCGCTCACACCAACGGGCCTCGAGAGAATTCCAACGAATTAATATTGGATGGAAAAAAAATATTAAGCACTGAAATACATTTTTAAATGTAATATAAAATAATAAATAAAAAAATTAAAAGACAGGACCGAATAAGAAATGAAGACATGAGAAAGCGCACTAAAATAATAGACATTGTCACCACAATAAAGACTTAAATGGAAATGGGAAGGCCACTGAGTGGATACTTAAAGATGGCAAACGAAGCGTCGGTAGACCGCGGATGAGGTGGTCTGACGAGCTGAATAAATTAACCCATTATGGTGGAAATACGCCGCTAATAGAACGTTCAACACTGTCAGTCCGTGTAACGAGTGCACGTCTAGTGATGGTATCTCTATCGATACCCTGCCTATCGATAATCTCGCCACATTACCAAGATGGGCAAATATGTCACAAGAACATATTCTGCCGAAAGTCTTACAAGTGTACACCGGGTTCACCGGGTCAGCTAGTTTAAAAATAAAAAGAACAATCGGCAACTTTGAATGGACTGTGGGCCCAGAGTGTAGCACTTTCTAACCCAGCTTAAATGAAGGACTGATTAATCTCAACATTGTACTATGTAAGGCAACAAGACTAATTATTCGAAGTAAAGAGTTACAGCCGTTTCGAAATCTTGATATTTAAAAATATGTACAGTCAAAGGAAATAATAAATAAAGCTTTCTGTTGTTTTATAATCGGTCAAGGACTCCCGTAAAACATGTTTTTTTCTCAGATGGGGTGGCAGACGCACAGTATAGCTGCGCATGTCACAATAACCTGTGTTTTCTCAGATATTACCTTAATCATTTCATAATTAATGGCGGTCTAACCTCGAGGTTAATTTTGTCAATGTCACATGTTTTTATAGATTTCACTGTATTTGGACAGGTTCTCTTTCGGGAACCTGGAAATTTCAGTGTTGATTTGTTGCGCCTTAGCACTACCCGGGAGGACGTGAAGTCAGGACGACTAACGAAGGGCTGTAGGTTCCAAGTATCTCCTTCGGACGTGAGCAACTGTCTCCCAGATATTACCTTCATACCTTCACAAATTTTGACAGGTATCATTATTTTTATCTGCTGTCATTATTTTATCATTAATCCGACAGAAATGTTGAGTGACAATGAAAAATAATTTGCTCATGTCTTCATAGAACCTCAAATATTAAAATATCAAACATTTAACCTTAACCTTTCTATCCCACAGAGCTCCTAGTAGACGCCCTCTTCAAGTCCGGCAGCAAGCTGAACCCCGAGCACAAGTCCAAGTACATGTACCTGCTAGCGTACGCGGCCAGCGTGTGCGAGCAGCGCGGCGGGCCCGGCGGGGGCGGCGGCCGAGTCAAGGACGAGCTGAAGCCGACCATGCAGGCCATCGAGAAAGTGCACGCCATGTGCTCAACTTCGGCTAGCTCGACGGAGCTCATCGCCGAGCTGGCCACGCTCTACCATTGTATACGGTAGCTATTGTTTTTCGATGTCAGATTCTTACATCTATGATATGCAGCCAGTTGCAGAAACCATCTTTAAAGGGGTGAATTGAACATTTTGGCCTAGTGGTAACCATAATTTTCGAGACATTCAGGATTTAAAAAAAAAATGCGGCGCACGATTAATCTTATTTATATCGATAGAGGATCTATTGACAATCAAAAAAACACAACTAGATAATCCACGTTAAAGATCCTGTACTCCCACCCATTTCTTCGAAACGTTACACTGAAAATGGAACAAGGTCGACAATTCCAGTAACTGAAATGTTCATCAGCAGCCTGCCAGGGGAACCTCTGTTAGGTATAGGCCTCCTCATAAACACGCCATTCAGCACGGTCCTACTGAAAGACAGAAGACACCCGGGAGGCTACCGCCCGATCACCCTGCTGCCTCATATCGCCAAGCAGTTTGAGCGCTTGCTGTTACGGAGAATCCTGCCCCACATCCAGCTGAGGGCAGAGCAACATGGCTTCCGTGACAGCCACAGCACGACGCTCCAGTTGGCGAGAGTCCTGCACTACCTGGCGTCGGAGCTGAACAGGGGCCGATACACCGTCGGGGTCTTTCTGGACATCGAGAAGGCCTTTGACCGAGTGTGGCACGAGGGGCTCCTCTTCAAGCTCCTGGACGCAGGTGTGCCCCCAATGATCGGGCAGATCGTGGCCTCCTTCCTGGAAGACCGGCGGTTCTTCGTCTCGGTCGAGAATGCACACTCCCAGACGAAGGCCATCAGCGCAGGAGTCCCGCAAGGCAGCTGCCTTTCGCCGGTGCTCTACGCGCTCTACACCAACGACATCCCCACACTCGAGGGCCATCTCGAGGAGGGGGTGGAAGACGTGGTGCTCGCCCTCTACGCGGACGACAGCGCCTACTTCGCGTCGTCGCGCAAAATTGAGCTCGCCTGCAGGAAGATGCAGCGACTCCTGGACCTGCTGCCGCCCTGGCTGGACAAGTGGCGGACCGCGGTGAACGTCGGGAAGACAACAGCCCTGTTGACCACCCGCTCCCGCCGTCCGACCCCGCTACAGCTGAGGGGCCGGGACATCGAGTGGCAATCGACGGTGAAATACCTCGGTTGCAACGTCGACTGCTCGCTGCGCATGGTCCCGATGGTGCAACACTGCATCAACCGGGCCAAAGCCGCGCGGGCAATGCTCCGGCCTGTCCTGTCGTCCAGCCTGCCTCTGAGAGCCAAGCTGCGGGTGTACAAGGCCTATGTGCGCTCGCGGCTCACCTACGCGGCTCCAGCATGGTACGCCCTGCTGTCGAAGACCCAGAAGGCACGGCTGCAGCGGTTCCAGAACATCTCCCTGCGGGTGATCACAGGAGCCGGGCGGTACGTGCGCAACACCACCATCATGAGGGATACCCGGATGCCCACCGTGGAGAAATTCGTCGCACGGCTGGCACGGCGCATGTACGATTGCGCCGACAACAGCCGCCACGCACATCTCCACGACATTGCTCCGCATCACGCACGTCCGCCTGAAGGCAGACCACTCCCAAGAGAGTTGCTGCTCATCCCACTGTCGCCAGTGTAAGCCCGCAGAAGAGGGCGAAAGCACGGCACAGTGAAGAAGAAGAAGCTCCCGCACCGTTGTCGCCAGTGTATGCCAATAGACGGCGAAAGCACAGCACAACGAAGACCACGCGAGGCCCCTGACAAGTAGGGGCCACCCAAGACCGGGGGGACGTTACCCCCCGAGTTGACGCCGCGGGCATGAGGCAACCATAAGTCCTCGACCCCGCAACCGTAGTGGTTCTCGCGCTCCGCGCGAGAACACACTCCGCAGACCACACGGCTCCTACTGAAAGGTTAATTATTATAGATTGTCAAACCTCAGCGACTCTTTGTTTACTAAATAACTATATGATAAAAGCATGCAATACCTTCTTAGTGACATAACTTCTTTGAGAAAAGTTATCATTTTGCTTTTGCAAATAAGGATGTGTTTCAGTGTCAGTCGGGAAAAAAAACGACAACCCTAAGCATGGTTCCAGTTTGCTATACTACCCGGGTGCGCTAAGATGGCACCTGACTCGAATGTCGTTTGGGCAACGTACAGTATATACAGTACAGTATTACATATTTCTAAATCGAAATTAGGTGTACATAATCGATATTAGGTTTTGGTTGTGCACTTTGGTTGTTTGTCACTCACTGTCAGTCAGTTTAGCGTGTTACACCAATGGGTGTACACCACAGATATCGAGAGATAGGCCCTTGGCGCTAAGCTTGTATCGGAACCAGTGTCGCCGAAAACTAAGAACACGCACACATTTACACCACTCGTACATCAATCCCTCCGCTTTTATTGGTCAGTGCAATGTCATGCACCTATCGTCCGAACACACCCACACTACCGCAGTTATACTAGCTAGCCCAGCTAGTGTTGGAACAATGCAAGGACAGCGTGTATCATCGATCGATTATAATTTATAGACACTGGTATAGACAGTCGTATACAATGCCGGGTTCTATAAATAAAATAGTAAATTGTTTGTAAATACGACATATTTATACGACATACGACATACGAGACCCCTTTGCCTCTCTTCTTTTTTTCAACAGAATCCTTACAGCTAGAAAGAGAGGCAAAGAGGTTTCTGAAGGTAGAATAACTGTGAACTCTTCGGACCTGACTGAAAGCATCGGAATTTCCGATCAATACTTATAACACCCCATTATCCTTTGTCGGGCGAGGTTTTAAACAAACTTAAAATCTAAACTGCCTGTTTGGCAATCATTGGAATAACTAACAATAAACTTACGTATTATGAGTAATAAAATAACTATATTATTACATTAACTATATTAGTAATTGCGGAATGATAAAATCTATCGTTTCAAAAACATAATTCTCCTATCACTATCCCCATCACTATAAGTCGTCGCTGTGTGCGTGTTACAGTTCGCCTCCGTATCACGATGCATCTTTGCTTTCGTACTTAGATAAGTGTGAAATATTCATTGCGTGTTAGCTTGGCAATACGTAATGAAATTAAGATACAAAACAATCAATGTATAGTAAACTTAGCGAGAACAACATGACATTGTCACTTTAATGTCAATTCGTGACGAATTTTCCACGAATGATTTATTTTCGTAATAATGTTTATTTCTTGTGTTTTAAGAAGAAATAATAGTTGGAATGAGACTTACAAGTGATATGTGACACCGGCGTTCTTGGAGTTCACAATCTCGCTTCTATTTTTGCACGTGAGTATTGCACAGGTCGGCATTTTCGAAAAACAACGGAAATGAATTCGTCACTGTGGTCGCCCGGTGACTACCGAGAATTTTAAATATCAAACCTGTCGGAGCTACATTTGTTCTAAACCAACAGAACACATCGATGATGGAACGTTCTAAATATAAAAGGAATATGAATGTAAACGAAAGTGACAGCGTTAATTTGCGCCAAATCACATAAAAAATGTTTAAAAATAAACTGCGCTATTTTGTTAAAGATTTTCAAGGAGAGTTTATGAATACATAATATCCACATTTTCAATGTGGTTCCGTAATTAAATTATAGTTAGGATTTCAAAATTACAGGTAAAAATAAAACAATTTAAAGGTATTTTCGTTATTAAATTATATCGAGAAAATTTCATCTATTCGCGTTTTTCTTCAGTGAGAATCTTAATCAAATACTCAGTAAAAGTTAACCTAAAATCCAATCAATCAATAAAATCAAATTTGTAGATGACTTTATACTGGAGTAAATGGATTACAAAAATACCCCATTTTTTTTCGTATCACCTTAATCTCCATAGCTGCAGCAATGCACTAGACCCCTGTCATTTATCCGTGCTTGCGTTGTCTACTATATATGTGTGTGTACCTAATATCGATTATCGAATTTCGATTTAGCAATTTGTTAAACCGTATACTGTAACATACACACTGTACTTTGCTCAAACGTCACTCGAGCCAGGTGCCAATTTTTTTTTGTAATTTTACAGAGCTAACATCATGGGCGTACCCAGGTAGGGGCATCTCTATATACGCACGCCTTTGTATACCAACTGTGTTTGTAATTGTCCAATAATGTTTATGTGCAATAAAGTAAAGTAAGTGGAAGTTGAAGCAGCTGTACGATAAACTGTAGTCAATTAATTGTATGTGCCTTAAATTAATCCAATTCCAAAAAAGTTACCAAGTGATGCCAAAAGTAGCTCAAAACTTAACCCCAATTCCTCAAGAACAAGACATGCCACAGCAACCTAATGTATTTCCTCCTCGGGAACAAGGCATGCCACAGCCACCTAATATATTTCCTCCTCGGGAACACGGCATGCCACAGCCACATAAATGTATCCAGTACCTGGATTCCAACTTATTTCACACATATGTATGATTTATATTATAGCAGGTTATGAACCTCAGTATTAGGTATCAGAAAAGGCATTTACATTCCTCGAGGAACTCTAGTTTGTAGGCAACATTAACATTCCTAGAGGAACTCTAGTTTGTGAGCAACATTTACATTCCTCGGGGAACTCTAGTTTGTGAGCACCATTTACATTCCTTGAGGAATTTTAGTTTGTAGGCAACATTTACATTCCTCGAGGAACTCTAGTTTGTGACCAAAATTTACATTCCTCGAGGAACTTTAGTTTGTAGGCAACATTTACATTCCCCGAGAACTCTGGTTTGTGACCAACATTTACATTCCTCGAGGAACTTTAGTTTGTAGGCAACATTTACATTCCTCGAGGAACTCTAGTTTGTGAGCAACATTTACATTCCCCGAGAACTCTGGTTTGTGACCAACATTTACATTCCTCGAGGAACTTTAGTTTTTAGGCAACATTTACATTCCTCGAGGAACTCTAGTTTGTGAGCAACATTTACATTCCTCGGGGAACTCTAGTTTGTGAGCAACATTTACATTCCTCGGGGAACTCTAGTTTGTGAGCAACATTTATATTCCTCGAGGAACTCTAGTTTGTGAGCAACATTTACATTCCTCGGGGAACTCTAGTTTGTGAGCACCGTTTACATTCCTTGAGGTACTCTAGTTTGTAGGCAACATTTACATTCCTCGAGGAACTCTAGTTTGTGACCAACATTTACATTCCTCGAGGAACTTTAGTTTGTAGGCAACATTTACATTCCCCGAGAACTCTGGTTTGTGACCAACATTATCATTCCTTGAGGAACTTTAGTTTGTAGGCAACATTTACATTCCTCGAGGAACTCTGGTTTGGGACCAACATTTACATTCCTCAAGGAACTTTAGTTTGTAGGCAACATTTACATTCCTCGAGGAACTCTAGTTTGTAGCAACATTTACATTCCTCGAGGAACTCTAGTTTGTGAGCAACATTTACATTGCTAGAGGAACTCTAGTTTGTAGGCAACATTTACATTCCTCGAGGAACTCTAGTTGTGAGCAACATTTACATTTTCATAATTTCTTTATTGCACACAAATCATACAAAAAACAAGAGTTACATAAAAAAAGTGTACAAAGGCGAGCTTATCTCTGATAAGAGATCTCTTCCAGCAAACCAGGCAAACAAGGGAAACGTTGATGGTTGAGTAGGGGTAGACCTATGTGTACAATATATAAAATAATAAATTAAATAATAACTATAATAATATACTAAATACTTATTATATACTACAAATACTATTTTATACACTATACTAATACATACTTACATGCATACTACCTATAACTCTAAAGAGAGAGGTAATGTTTCTTCACACGACTTTTAAAGATATTCAGATTAGGACTGTCCCTGATGGTGCAGGGGAGTGCATTCCACAACCGAATGGCCCGGGCTCTAAACCCGTTCTCATAGTAAGCGGTGTTATGCTGTGGAGTTGTGAGCATGGAAACTGCGTGAGTTCTCCGAGGTCTGCTCGAAGAAAGAAATTGAAAACTGTCTCGTAAGAAAGTTGGGTAGCGTGGATTACGTAAAATGTTGTAAAGGAAATTGAGGATGTGTGAATCCCGACGAAGACGAATCGGCAACCACTTCAACTCCCTGCGATGTTGTGACACATGGTCGTATTTGCGCAGCCCGAAGATAAACCGAATCCCGAGATTTTGAAGTCGTTCGAGTTTGTTCAGTAGTTCTTCGTTAGCACTGACCCAGCAGACATCAGCGTAATCGATGAGGGGTAGAATGAGAGATTGAGCAAGAGTGATTTTGGTATGTCGAGGCAAAAAGTACTGAAGTCTCCTGAGAGAGTGAAAGGTAGAAAATACTCGGCGACTTACCTCATTGACATGCGATGACCAGGACAACTGGTTGTCGAAGATTAGACCCAGGTTTTTAACTTTATCGCTATATACGATTGTGGTACCATTAAAAGTGACAGATGGAATGGGATGTTGCTGCAACAAGTTAAGAGAATGTCTTGTACCTATTATCATGGCCTGGGACTTGCTCGGGTTGACCAGGAGTCCGAAGGATGATGCCCAACTTCTTATTCCCTCAAGATCAGCGTTGAGTGCCTCCACAGCAGAGTGTGCATCGTTGAGAGAGAAGTGGCGATAAATCTGGAGATCATCAGCGTAAAGATGATATGAGGAGGACAGGACGTCCGAGATGGTGTTGATAAAGATCGAGAATAGAAGAGGAGAAAGAATACCACCTTGAGGGACGCCTGTAGAGAGGTCACACCATTCAGTGGATATCTCTTCCGACCTGATACGCTGTTGCCGATCCCTCAAATAAGAGTCGAACCAGCTAGCAGAGAAGGAGGAGACGTTCAGAGATCTGAGAAGCTCAACGAGAATGTCAAAATCTACGCAGTTGAAGGCACTACTGAAGTCAAGTAAAGCAAGCACGGAAAGCTGTTTGCAGTCCATGGCTACCTGGATATCATCTGACTTTCATGAGAGCCGTGACGGTGCTATGACCCGGTCTGAATCCTGACTGGTACATGTTCAGCAGATTGTTTGAGAGAAGGTAAGAAGAGAGCTGGGTATGGACAATGGATTCAAGGACTTTGGAGAGGATGGGTAGGATTGAAATAGGTCGATACTCTTTAAAAGAGGTGGGACTGGAAGTTTTAGGGAGCGGGATGACTAATGCTTTTTTCCACATGGTGGGGAAGATGCCATTCGATAGGGAAAAATTTATAACATGTGTAATAGCTGGCACTAGTTCATCCAGGATTGTTAAAAGCATTTTAAGGCAGATTTTATCATCACCTACGGCATTCGAGCTCACTGCTAGTACCGCCTTCTTGACCGCATAGATTCCAACATTGCTCAAGTTGAATTGTGTGGTGTCGGGTAAGGACTTAGAGCGCAGGCTCTGAAGAGTGGCTTGTTTGACAATGGGATCCATCACAACAGGTGGGGCAGAAAGGAACTGGTTGAGACCGTTGAGATCTACATTACCAGCATGAAAGTCCTGAGTCTTACCTATGCCAAGTGTTTTTAGAAACTTCCACACCTGAGCTGGTGTGTAACTTTCAATACTCTCGTGGATGTGCTGACGTTTAGCATCACGACAGAGACGGTTGCAGCGGTTGCGAAGACATTTGTAAGAAAGAAAATTGTCATCTGTCGGATTCTTACGGTATTTACACTTGGCTCTGTTCCTCTTGGCCATTAGACGCTTAATAGTATCTGTTAGCCAAGGGGCGGGTAGGTGTTTCACTCTCACTTTTTTATAGGTGCATGCTTGTCGTAGAGACCTAGGACTATGATATTGAACTTGTTGATTTTCTCGTCCATGGTCTCGCTGGATATTACAGGGGACCAGTCGATCGACAAGGCATCCGACCTAAGAGACTCTAGGTTAATATCCCTAAAGTTACGAATATTAAGAAATTTTGCCCTGCTCTTGAGAGGCCTGATCTTATACGAAAGATAGATAAGGTCGTGAAACGAGAAAGGAGAGTTGAGTTGACCATGTACAGCGACCTTATCCAAGTTAGAGACGATCATAATATCGAGGAGAGAGGGAGAGCAGTGAGGTTGGAAATGCGTGGCATCAAGAGGCAGAATATGCAGATTGAAAGAGTTGATTATAAACTTGAGTTTGGTAGAACGGGAGTCGTTTTTGAGGAGACAGGTGTTGAAATCACCTAGGATGAGGGTATCGTTATACAGAGGTGAGAGTTCATTAAGGAGGGATTCTAATGTGTCGAAGTAGTCGATGCGAAGAGAGGGGCTATAAAGAACACCGAGGAGGACCTTACTATGGTGAAGAGTTATTTCGAGAAAGAGATGTTCAGCAGACTCGGAGTACTGGCTAGGGGACGCGCTGATCACCTTGCACGGGATTTCCACTCGCAGATAGATAGCGACGCCCCCATCGGCTTTCCCGACTCTGTCGTTCCTGTAAAGCCTGTATCCTGGAATGGAATGCATTTCTCGGGGAACTCTAGTTTGTGAGCAACATTTATATTCCTCGAGGAACTCTAGTTTTTGAGCAACATTAACATTCCTCGAGGAACTCTAGTTTCTGAGCAACATTTACATTCCTCGAGGAACTCTAGTTTGTAGGCAATATCTACATTGCTCGAGGAACTCTAGTTTGTGACCAACATTTACATTCCTTGAGGAACTTTAGTTTGTAGGCAACATTTACATTCCTCGAGGAAATCTGGTTTGTAACCAACATTTACATTCCTCAAGGAACTTTAGTTTGTAGGCAACATTTACATTCCTCGAGGAACTCTAGTTTGTAGGCAACATTTACATTCCTCGAGGAACTCTAGTTTGAGAGCAACGTTCCTCGAGACTATAGTTTGTGAGCAACATTTCATATTCGAATCAATGTTTATTTATTTGTGACGGGACCCAACTTCTACGTTATTAAAAAAGTTCCAATTATGATTTTCAGAGAAATTGTTACAGTTACATATTTCCAAAGCACGAAATCATCTTTATTTTCAGATAATCACTTGATTCACCCTGCAAAGTCCTAAGGGTAAAAACATACAAAGTGATTATGTTTTTCAGTAGGTGCCCCCGTGAGAATCAAACCCACGACCTCCGGGTGAAGAGCCAAACGCTTTTCAACCTGACGCTTTTCAACTCAATTAGATCCTGGAGACAGTCGCAGAAAATATTGTACCACTTTATAGGACATCTTCAAAAACTGGATTATCTCGAAAGTCGAAACCCTTGCGCTGTAGGACTTTACGTCATATATTGTAGTGTTATGTTACTTACATGCTATTTTCCAGTCTGTTCAGCTGGATACTTGCTGAGCTGTACAGCTTGATATTTGGTATCACCTTTATTTTCATAGGACCCTGTAACGTTTTAAACCATAAGAACACAATAACAAATCATTTTCACTTCGTATTTTCACACTATCAGCACTTCTAAATCGATAGCGAAGGGGTTTACCTTTGGTGACCTTGTATTTGGCTTTCTCCGAAACTCTGCAATCCCGGGCTTCGTGCGCGCTGGTGCGCTACCCTTTTATCTATCGCAGTTATGTAATTTTGGCTATGTGAACTTGTTGATTTTTCTATTACGAGCCTGAAACCAAAATCTGACATTTACTTTGTTGTTGTTTATCTGGTTGTCATGGCAATGTCCATTCAAACTCGTTAGCGGTCTGATATGTTTGCTTCAATACTTTAACAAAAATACTTTTTCCTCTTGGCCATTCACAAAAATTGCTTTTAATTTAAATAATTTTTAGAACTCTCCAAAAAGGGTATAAGAGCGGAACATTTCTGAAATTCTGCAGTCTCACGTCAGCTTTGAAGCAAGAAGCATCACCTAAAGGCCTTATCCCGTGGCCGCACTGCCCCGGGATCCTGCGAGCCTCTGCTACTACGCCTCCTGTCTTGGCGAGCCTCTACCCTGGCCGGCGCTTCGTGGGTCTCCACTTCAACTGCCCGTTCTCTACTTCACCTGCCCGTCGGTGACTTCAGGCCGACACGTTGCGGGCCTCTACCCTGGCCGGCGCATCGCTACCAGGGCCACAACTTCTGCTGCCCGTCGGTGTCTCCAGGGCACTGATGACCGATTGGCCGCCGGCCACGCTCTCTAACTGCAACTCCTACAACGCCCACCAGTGCCTCCACTGACCGGTTCGCCAGACGTCTTCTGCTTCATCGGCCTCCTACTCTCCGTGTCCTCTACTTCCTTTTTTTTATCTGGATATCTGTATTTTTATAAAACCTTGTCTCACTTCATCCACCCTCATCTTCCTACCATTTTTTTCTAAATAGTCACTGTAAATACCCATACTAAACTGTCATTTCTAAATTTTATCCTGGTTGTTTCTTGTTGGGTTCTGGTAGGTTCTTGTCGCTACACGACATTTTGGCGCCCAACGTAAAAGTTCTTCTTCACCCTTCAACTTTTCTGCGCCTTGTCTCTTTCCCTTTGATTTGCTTTCTCTTTCGCTCTTAAATCTTTATCTATTCATCCTTTTCATATTTTCCAAATTCTAAAACAAAACTTCATCTAGTTTTTCAACTCATCTGGATTATATTTAGGCCTACATTTAACTTACATTACTTCACTTCACTTCACTTCACTTCACTTCATCACTTTAATATTTTTAACAATGGAAAGAGGTAAAATTTTCTTCTGTAAAACTTCTTTTTAAAACTTCTGTCCTGAAGGTGATACGAAAGTTTATCATTAAAGATATAAATTTTTGCATGTAAGTAGCATAAATTTTCTTAACTTCTATTAACTGTTAATTTGTATATATGTATATTCTTTATTTCAGACACATCTCGTTGGCGATGTGGCTGATCTCTGGCTTCGAGCTCTACCGCTCTGGCCGTTCTTAATCTTAAGTCAAAGCGACTAAAGCTACCTTAGGATTAATTTGTTTCTCTTTACCTCCACTTATTTTTTTTCCACGCTGGAGCGGATGACAACTCCTTAAGTAAGCCTGAATGTCCTTTTGAAAACACACTTTTAGAGTGGTAGTCATTGAATGTGAACTCCACCCTTACCTGAATGAAGATGATGAATGTAAGAGATGGTATATCTGATTTTGCCTGGTGATGTCTGTTTCTGCAAAGCTGTATTTTTCTGGTTTATTTTAAAATGTACATATCAAAATTTTTGCTGAGTCAAAAATTTTTCCAGGGTCGGGGGGAAAATGTAGTGTTATGTTACTTACATGCTATTTTCCAGTCTGTTCAGCTGGATACTTGCTGAGCTGTACAGCTTGATATTTGGTATCACCTTTATTTTCATAGGACCCTGTAACGTTTTAAACCATAAGAACACAATAACAAATCATTTTCACTTCGTACTTTCACACTATCAGCACTTCTAAATCGATAGCGAAGGGGTTTACCTTTGGTGACCTTGTATTTGGCTTTCTCCGAAACTCTGCAATCTCGGGCTTCGTGCGCGCTGGTGCGCTACCCTTTTATCTATCGCTGTTATGTAATTTTGGCTATGTGAACTTGTTGATTTTTCTATTACGAGCCTGAAACCAAAATCTGACATTTACTTTGTTGTTGTTTATCTGGTTGTCATGGCAATGTCCATTCAAACTCGTTAGCGGTCTGATATGTTTGCTTCAATACTTTAACAAAAATACTTTTTCCTCTTGGCCATTCACAAAAATTGCTTTTAATTTAAATAATTTTTAGAACTCTCCAAAAAGGGTATAAGAGCGGAACATTTCTGAAATTCTGCAATATATAACATTAATATTAATACTAAGTTACACTGTGCGCCGCTATTTTAAAAAAATCTAAATTCTCGAAAAAATATGGTTACCACTAGGGCAGCCTACTAAGAGGTTCAAACGCCTTTTAAAGCCCCGCAAAACTTCTACAAAACTCCGTCGAAAAGACATACCAAATATTATGTGTGCGAGGGTTGCATTACATGTTGTGCTACTATTATTGAGTCTTAGTGCTATTATACACTATGCCGCGCGATTTCCGCGCTGCTTACCCACTCCTTATTTAACAAATGAGAAGAGCAACAATGATGTTTCTTCCCCGTTGGAATCCATTCTCGAAATGAAGCGTGCCACCCCGTGTTGCGTGGCTGCAGCGTAAACCGCCGGCGTAACGTGAAAGCACTCTTATTAAGGAAACTAACCATAATCCAGGTCAACCAAGGTTCGCTTTTGTGGGGAGTTTTAGAGAACGCATCAGATTTCTATGTATCTAGTAGAGTCTAATCAAGGCGCTCATATAGCCGACATCGGTGAGTCAAGTAGTTTGTTTCTGGCGATCATTTGACGACACAAAGCATTCTGGGCAGGTTCCCCGTGGTAGGCATGGGCGTGCTGGTGTGGGTGGAGTGCGTGGTGACGGAGCGCTCGTACTTCAAGCTGTGCACGGAGCACTGCCCGGTGCACCTGGCGCTGCTGGACGAGGTCGCGTCGTGCCACCAGCTGCTGCACCATCGCCTGCTGAAGCTGCTGGTGCGCCTGTTCGAGTCACCGCAGGGCGAACTAGAGATACTCGTGCAAGTGAGTAGACGAGACCGACGCGATCCATTATCGGTCGGTGATCGATCTAGTCTATCGGTGACTGAATCATGTTCGATCGAAGATTGATCTACAGCCGATCGATCATTGATCCATCGCGGGTTTCAGACAAACAGGACAACGCAGTGGTAGAATGTCCCAAATGGTAGGATGTCCCAAAAGTCGCATCGATCTCAGATGCATCGATCAAGCCTAAAATGTCCTGAGTGAAAGTTGCATGTAATTCGGGAAATCGTCAGTTTAAGCTTTTTAATGAAAATCCCCATTGTAGTGCAATCACGTTTCGCATTCCGTGTCTAGTATTTTTTTTACGACAGCTGATCAAAGGCGAGGTCAATGTTTTTGCTGAAGATTCAAGCTGAGACGAAGTCATATATTTATCGTATTCTACTTAAGGTGTCGACAAAATAACACTGGTGACGTCTTAAGTAACTATTCACGATAACGTAGAAATTCAATAAACGTAAAAGAAAGGGATATCCAAGAAATAGCAAGCATTAACAATGTAAAAAATGGGGATTTTCATTAAAAACTTTAAACTGGCGATTTCTCGAATAACATGCAACTCACTGAAGTCATGTTAGGCTTGATCGATGCATCTGAGCCAGGGCTACCTTGGGTGTCGGTGCTACGTATGACTTGGGACCCTATATAACATATAGTCGAGCGATTGCAATATATCAATCAATGACCGTTAGGAAGTGATAGTAGAACTTAGCCTGATCAACATTCACTATGTTACCGAGTGATCATGGACACTCTTTAACATCATTTTCGCCCTAAGTTGTTGACTGTAACATTTGGTTACAGCTGGAGTTGCGCAAGATGCTGCTGGACCGCATGGTGAACCTGCTGAGCCGCGGCTGCGTGATGCCGGTGCTGCGCTACGTGAAGACTTGCTGGCAGCGCGGCGACACCGACATCTCGCTCATACGATACTTCATCACTGAGGTGACCTGCCGCCGCCGCCACACACTCATAGGACTGTTTTGAGCTGACAGCAATCACGGGTCGATTTGCTTTCGTTTTTCTGGGATATTTCTATAGTGGTATTGTGTGTGTAAAATGCTATTCTTAAGTTGATCTCTGAGTTGTGCCATATACCTCTGGCTAGCACAAGTTATGCTTAATGGCCTACGCCACACTACGCGGGACGTCGGTCGCGGGAAATCTTTGGCGGAATATAGGCACTGGCGGAGTGGCGGGTTATCGCCGCGCCGAATGTCTGCCGAATGTGACGTGCCACAGTGAAAAACAGGCAATGCGGTGTTGTCTCTCGGAAGCCGGTGTAAGACCCGCGCGTGGACTGCGGAACGCTGAGATGTCGCGTTCCACAAACGAACACGTGCACGTGACGCCTCTTGTCAAAGGACATAACCTTATCCGTATAAGGGTTATAACCACATTTGCGTGAGAGTGTGCGACATTATCTAAGCGAAAGTACTTATAATATGTATTGGAGTTCCGCTTCGGATCATCGCCGGGATCGACGTCGTAGTGTGGCGTAGGCTTCAGTAAGGTATTCGCGAGATAGAAATAAAAAATATGATCAAAAATATTACGCTACGAGCACTGCGGTTGTTTTCTCCAGGTACTGGATGCAATCGCGCCGCCGTACACGCTGGAGTTCGTGCAGCTGGTACTGCCGATGGTAGAGAACGAGGAGATCACCGGCACCATGCGCGCCGAGGGCGAGAACGACCCCGTCTCGGAGTTCATCGGTAACCTCCTACTCCAAAGAGTCCTAACTTGCCCAATACGGTTGAGGGAAATGCCAGCGAACCTCTCACACCGGAAGTGTGGAACTATTAATGGTACCAGTGTCAACGAACGTCCTAGTTCCACGTTCGTTGACACTAGAGTACCTCGATCGAACTACTGATATATATATTTTCTCTAGTTCCACTAAGAATGGAACTGGAAATAATGAAACTAATGATAAATTCTGTTATCGCTAGTTCCATTTATATTATTGGCACTTGCAGAATTCCCGAGTTAAAAAACCTCCAGTGGTGGTTTTGTGGCCTATTTAGTTACAAGAATTATTTTTATGCAAATACCTTTTTACTATCATCTATGATTTTTGTTTCGCCAATCTTCGCCAATATTTCGTAAATTTAACCGTGTTTAGTACATTATGATGCACTCATGCGAATAATTAATAGAGGAAGGGGAAAAGTGTTTTTAACATCAGGATGGCAGTATTACAAAAATGCCCTATATAAAAATGGTACCAGTTCATGGCGTTGAAAAAAAACAGCAATTTTGAAATGGCTAGTATTTAATCGCACATCAAAAATACTGATTTGCACAGCAAAAACATTTTATTTTTTAAATATTTTATGTTTAATGTATTTTTGTTGTTCTTGCAAGATCAACCTAACACGAAGGATAAAGAGGGCTTCGCTTCGCTCACCCCCTTCACCCAAGCTACCGCAGCATTTTGCCCTGATATTTGCTGTGCAAATCAGTATTTTTGATGTGCAGTTTAATATTTCCCTTTTGAAATGTGCTGGATCCGTAACTAAACACGGTAAAATAATTTTTGTAAGGGAACCTACCTATAGTTGTCTAATGACGCGAAGTAATAAATAATAGCGAAGTAATATCTTCTCAGGTAGATCTCATCTTCTATCTATACACGGTGTAACAAAAAGGATGTTACAAGCCATGAGGGGGTTGTTAGGGACATCATTCTGAACAACTTTCACTATGGGACCGACTTGATCAGAGCAACTTTTTCACTCCCCCATACATATCAGCTGAGCAATTGGCACGAAATGTAATAAGATGAGAAAAATAAAGTTGCTCTGTTCAACACGGCCCCATAGTAAAAGTTGTTCAAAATGATGTCCTTAACAACACCCCGTGTAACCACTTTTCAGTTACACCCTGTACATGTTACGCATAGTAACGTTTCATTATATGTATTTTGTATTTAGGACCAAACATCACAAAACAAAAACCTCACAGTCTTAACTGTGAACCTGATGAAACGCAAAATTTTATCGATTTTCAAATTGAGGAGTCCTGTCGCGAAGCTGCTCAGGGAAGAGAACCGGCTCCAAGAGTTTACAAAAGGGGCTTGGTTGAAATTGCAAATAAAGGTTGGGACTTAGCTGCAAAAACCGACTGAAGAAGAAAACCAAAAATGTTGAAAAAAAAACAATACTAATGATCAAAATCAAGTGAAGGTACCAAAACAATTTAAAGATTATCTACTTGCTGGTTAAAATTTTGATTTGAATAATAGAATTTTGTTTTTTTGCAGCCCTGAAGGCAAAGAGCACATGAATAATGGTACGATTTTTTTTATGGACAAAACATTCAAGTTTTGCCCGAAACCTTTCGCACAAATGGTTACGATACATGTTGACAATCATTTGGCAGTGACAATCGTTACATAAATATCGTGCGCGTTATTTTATGCTTTTATCTACACACGTATCATAAACCCTCTTTACTGCGTCCAAAAACCACACGTTACGACCAGCATAATGTTAAACTTCTTGGTAAAAACTCATCTCTTATCTGAATATTGATACATTATGACCATAATGTACCAAAATTTGTCAAATTATGACATTCAAATTTCGAACGCCGACGCCCACCTGCGTGGTGCCGCCCCTAGTTTGTCTGTGAAGTTGGTACTGCTGAACAAGCTAAACAACTGCAGAGCCATCAATGCCACAATGCCGGTCGAACGCATGTTCGGTTTCTCAACACATCAAAGAGAGCTTATGATACGTGTGTAGATAAACTAGTGTATGTATATATAACTGTACATAATTAGGCATTAAAACTCTCGAGTGATATAAACCCACACTCGAGTATTAATGCCCTCCATTATGTAGCAGTCACATAAACTACTATCATGTGACTGCTACATAATGGAGGGCATTAATACTCGAGAGTGGGATTATGAAAGGAGCCGAAGGCGAGTTTCATAATGATATCACTCGAGAGTTTTAATGCCTAATTATGTACAGTTACATACACTAGTTTATCTACACACATATCATAAGCTCTCTTTGATGTGTTCAGGAACCGCATGTTTGACCGGCATTGTGGCTCTGCAGTTGTTTAGCTTGTTCTGTAGTACCAACTTCACGCAGGCGGGCGTCGGCGTTCAAAATTTGAATGTCAGTACCAACTTCACAGACAAACTAGGAGCGGCAAGCAGGCGGGCGTCGGAGTTCGAAATTTGAATATCATAATATGTAGAAAAATTACACATTATGGTCATAATGTGTAATTTTTCAGATAAGAAATTAGTTTTTACCAAGTAGTTTAACATTATGCTGATCGTAACGTGCGGTTTTTGTACGCAGTAAAGAGGGTTTATGATACGTGTGTAGATCAACTATTATTATGAGTTTATGACACAAAAATAAGGATCCTTATGAAATTTTGTTCGCTTTAATGAAATCGCAGATACCCCAGTGGAATCCAACAAAAGTTTTAATTGATTTTGAGGAAGCCCACAATACAAGCTCTGTTATCACTTAATGTTGCTATAGAAATCAAAGAATGTCATTATCATTTTACCAATAGCCTTAATCGAAAGGCCACTAAACTGGTTCAACATCAAAAAATGGGTACAGTAGCAGGACGAACAAGAGAATAATTAACTTATGTGGCTTCCTCCCGTTGAGTCAAATTCAAGGTTGGGATTTTGTACAAGATAAGCCAGAAAATCAATAGGTTTTGGATGAAACCTTACACACAAAAAATGTGGTGTATTTATGTTGAGCGGAATAGGACCAATAATGTAATGGAAGGATGCTCTTGCATATTTTATATGATGATGCAACACTAATGAATTACAGATCAAACCTTCTACAAAATTTCGGACACAGCTCACAACCTAAACGACGCAAAGTTACCAAAGAGAGAGATGACTTTGTTATG
The DNA here is from genome assembly GCA_949825045.1 of Argyresthia goedartella. Classification (NCBI taxonomy): domain Eukaryota; kingdom Metazoa; phylum Arthropoda; class Insecta; order Lepidoptera; family Argyresthiidae; genus Argyresthia; species Argyresthia goedartella. The sequence goes on from OX463810.1 coordinate 25,503,938, forward strand.
GAAACCCAAATGCAGTTTATAACATGCCATATCCGTGGGTAATTTTTTGGATAAACTCCGTTGTGCAAGCTATGGTGGAAATTGATAACTTATGTACATTTTGTTTTGAATACCTTCTTCAACGGTCTGTTGCTCTGATTGTACTTGGAAAAACGTATACCAAAATCTATTATTATTTTTTTAACTAAGTTAATGTTATCTGGAGGTGTGTTTTATTAGCTCGGAAATTTCGCAATTGCCAAATATATAAAGTGGAACTAGAGATAACAGAATTTATCATTAGTTAGTTCCATATTTCCATTTCCATGTATAGTGAAACTAGTGAAAAAATAAAATATCAATAGTTCCATCATGGAACTATTAATGGAACTACAGTCTTCACAACTGTATTAAGTATTATTACATCAGTGACACGGACGCTGTCACCGGGCCTTTTATTTTGTGAAGATTGTAGTGTCAACGAACGTCCTAGCTTACCCAATATGGTTAAGCTAGGGATACCCAAAACAGCTCCACCCATTCCGGTCACTGATTAGCAATTAGGCTCCGAATTGGTCTTAGTGCGCGTAAATTTCTGATAGTGCCTTCAGACCCCACGGTTGTTATACATAGTCGGTCCTTAAGGGCGCGGTCTCGTTTTGCGCGACAGTGTCGTGACACTTAGTGACGTTAGTTGAAGTGGTGCTCCCCCCGCTGCATTTAGACGTTAGAAACTGCACGAGAAGGTTGCTCTACTTTATTACACGCGTATATAATTATTATTTAACTACGAGTTTCATCTCGTAACAAAAATTTAAGTAATGCCATTATGTGCTCTTCTCGTATAATATTTGTATGTTAATTTATTATAATGTGTAGGTATATATATGTATTTTATGGTTTGAATAAGTTTATTCTTTAAAAATCTTTGAACATCACAACTATCACATGCAACGAAATAAAATAACACGGGCTGTCGGTGCAACGAATTGATAAGTACTTAAGTATTAAACTATTATACTTATTAGTTCGTTGCACGGTCAAAAAAAATAACACGGGCTGTGTTATTTTCTTTTTTTTTCGCATATCTACATGTATATGTATGTGATGTACAATAACCATATACATTTAAATAAGTGTTCTATCTATGTATAAAATGTAGGTATGTTCCTTGGAAATAAACAACATGGATTTTCCAAAAGCATTATAATTAAAATTAATAACTGCAAGAATAACATATTTACAGAATTTTCTGCAACAAATGACTTACAGCAGTCTACAAAGATCGTCTACAAAAGCTAATTACAAAATATTTACAAATTGTTGTGGCATGGCTGGCATGTTGTGGCCTGGCTGATTAGTCTATGGATTTTAGAAATTTTAATGTCAATTTTTTGCCTTTTTTTTCATCCGTCAATTGTTACGCAGACCTCAATTTTAGTATTTTTTTTTCTTATTAATCTTCTTTTTGGAATTATTTTGATTTTTATTTTCTATTGCTGATATTATGTGCGGTGGATTTTTAATTGGCATTGAACGTTCTAGGCGCGAGTCAATCAGTTCTGGCAGAAGACATTGATCATAAAATTGTGTCAAAGGACCGACCATTTTCGACTCCCAAAAACCCCTATCTCTTACGATGTATTCTACTTTCATCGGTTGCTGGTCACCCGTCCAAACCGCAAATATGCAAGTACTTTGCTCAGTTATATTTAGCTGCCCCTGTATCTGATAATAATAATCGTGATTTGTATCTACTTTATACGACTTCTTTTTTGTGTCGTATTTCCAGAACCTAATTTTTTTCTCTTTAATTGCGTCTTCAGGATTCATATCTTTAGCAGATAATGGACATTTCACCTATATAATGCCTGTTTTTCCTTCTTCGTCTTCATAAATGCCATCAGGAGTGGCACCCAAGAAGCATTTTCTTCTGTGAATGTATAACCCACATCGCTTGATTTTAATTTTTAGCTGATGAGCTAACTGGGAAATGGCTTTCTCTTCATTTACTTTACCATACGCAATCGACGGAACTTTAGATAAATCTTTCGGTTTGACTATGGACTTTACTAGTGGAGCACAACTTATACTGTTTTTCCTTTTACAGATTTTACCGAAAAGAGAAGCGGTCAGTCTTTTTTTCTTTGTTCTATCCAGTCTTGGCTACTACTTTGTTGGATAGTATTTTTTGAATAGCATCTCGCTCATCTGTATTGACCTCCAAATCTCTTAAAAAATATTGTTTTTTGACCTCAAAATCTTCTTCCGACATGTCCGGGCGTTGTGCGTTTGGACCATAGTCTGGGTCGTTTGTTGTAGCAGCACGAAACCTTTTCCTAAACTGTCTTGTATATTTTCTTGGCTTCATTTTATGCGTCTCATATATTCTTGTGTATTTACCTGTAGGCTTATTAAATATAAACCTGTTGACTGCAGTGATTGGTGATTTTGTGTTAAAAGAGATCGCAGCGGCTGAACATCTTTCTTGGTAAGAATTTCTGAGAGTGTAATTTATTCTCTTACCTCCGACATATTTGGCTATAACTGAGTTAAATGTTTCAGCCGCGTTGCTGTCGACGTCATAAACAAAGCTTTTTGCATTTGATGCTAAATAAGAGACGTGTTGGCTCATTTTCAACCAAAGAGACGTGTTTTGCAAATTTTGCGTCACATCTATGTCGAGTTTATCAGTTGCAGGGCATATCTGATCTTCACATTTTGTGTGATCTCCTAAAGCATGGCGTAAGGCGTTGTAAATATCTCCGTTAAGATTTGATACCTTTTCGGTTTGTGAAACCTCCGCATGTTTTCTTAACTTTATTGCACGTACGACGTATCTCCTCAATTTCATTATTTTTGCCTCTGTAAAAAGTTTTCTTTGTTGGATCGGAATTTGAGTGTCTTTTATTAAATTCAATTCAATTCAAATATTTTTATTTCGGACTTCTAGCGATCCATACATTGTTTTAAAAACACTTACACTAACTTAATAAATTAAATTAAATAAATTAACAAAAGCATGGATAGGATAGACTATCCAACCCCGGTGTACTGGGCTTTACATTTTTTTTTATTATATGTCATGTGAATGTTTACCCAGTGACACCTGATCGGACAGTCTATCCTTTCCTCAATGATGTCCAGGATGGAGTTGGCGCAACCCCGCATACGGTACATCAGGGATGCCGTTCGTGCTCGAAGTATAGCGTAAAAATCTGCCGTACGCTCTTCAGCAAACATCCCCGATGCAATGCAATAACGCGGCAGCCCCAACAGCATCCTGAAACCATTGTTATATTGGACTAGAAGGGCGTCGAACGACTTCTGCTTGTATCTGACCCACAAAGCACACGTGTAGAAGGACTGACAATATGCCTTGAATAAAGTCACCTTGACAGCCCTCCCACACCGCGCAAATCTGCGGGCCAGCATATTGCAGCGAATCGCCAACCCCCTTCGCTCCCTCTCCATATCTTGATCATCTGATAACTCCTCGGTTACCAGATGACCAAGATATTTAAATACACTAACTTGTCTCAATTGAGATCCACTCAAAAAAATAGGCGGTACATGAGTTGGAGCCTTATTACCTGCTTTAAATATCATAATTTCGCTTTTAGTTGGATTATAGCGCAAACCGTGAGCTTCCACATAGGTCTAACACATAGACACCAGCCTCCTTAAACCACTGATCGAAGGGCTCAACAAGCACATGTCGTCTGCGTAGCTGATGTTGTTTACCAATTTCCCGTTAATGGAGCAGCCGACACCCGCATTGCTGAGCTCCTCGATCAGATCATTCACATATAAGTTGAAGAGCGACGGCGAGGTCAACCCCCCCTGTCTCACCCCGCACTCCAACCCATATGTGTCCGAAAGCTTGTTGGCCCACCTAACACAATTCGTCTGGTTTGCATACCAGTATTTAAAAATACTGGTAAGTTCATTCACTTTCTTCCACAGAACCTCATAAGACACGAGATCAAAAGCTTTTGATAAATCCAAGAAGCATGCATAAACATGTGTTTTCCTATCCGTGTAGTATCTGACAGTGTGCTTAAGACTCAGAATCGCACTTTCAGTAGACAGTCCTGGTCGAAACCCGAACTGAGCGTCATTTAGATGAAGCTGAGAGCACTTTTGAAACTGAGAATTAAGCACACTATCAAAAACCTTTGCTATAACAGTTGCTAAAGAAATTGGTCTATAATTTTGCTTGCTCGAAATATCACCTGTTTTATTTTTTATAAAAGGGACAACTATTGTTCTCATGAGATTCTGTGGAAGGTATGAATGAACTACGCATAAATTAAATAACATAGCAAGAACCCTAGGTAGATGAACCCCAGCACATTGCAGGTGCTCGATGCTTAGACCATCATGTCCCGGCGATTTTCTTCTGACCATTTTACGAATGCTCATAGCTATTTCTTTGGGTTTGAATGTTGTGGTTATTTCCGGAACATGATGGTCCCTAGCATCCAGCACAGTCTGCACCGGCTGCAGCTGAGATTTAACACACAAATGACTCATAAACAAGTCAGCAATCTGTTTGGGGTCACTGACCCCATCAACACTTACTGGTTGTGTAGGTTTAGGAGTTAACTTATTTGTCTTCTTCCAAAAATCACAAAAATTCTTTTTAGAATGGTGCTCGGCCAGTATATCCATTTTAATTTGTTCCTGGTTGTTCTGACACCATTTAAGCTTAGATCTGAATAATTTACGGCTTAGGTTCATATCATCAAAAACTTCCCCCTGTCTAGGTCTTCCGTGTAAAATCCACAACTGAAATTTTTCGCGGGCCATCCCATGAGCAGTACTGACATGTTTATTCCACCCTGTAATTTGTTTTTTATGATTTTTGGAAGTTACATAACTAATTATTGATGCCTCCCTTATAGAATCTATAATACTGCTGTAAAGACCGTCTATGATAGATCTATGATCTAGTTTATCACTGTTTATTACAACAATTTTGAAACTGTACTGGAAAATCTATCAAACGAAGTTTATTGTTACAATATTTACTGTACTTACTAATTTGTTCCAGTGTCCTTACCCCCCATTTTACTTTATTTGGTATTATTTTATCCTTATTATGTATCTTAGGACTAACTAAGTTCAAATTACATTTTATTGATAAGGGCAAATGATCTGACCAGTACACATCCTCTATAACTGATGACTCAGAGATTGTCTGTCGGGCTGAATCCGTTACAACAACGTGGTCTAGCCACCTTCTGCAGTCGGGGTGCGATTTACCTACATAAGTGTAGGTATCTGACTTAAGTAATTCCGAATCTACACAACACCATTCCTGTTCCGAGCAAAAACTAGTAAGTTCGTGGTAGAAAGGTTCGTTAGGATGTGCGTTAAAATCACCAAGTATATAAACAGATTCTATATTGGAACTTTCCACCATAGCACTGATAGCACTGAAACAGTTAGTGAACTCCGTCAAATTCTCAGAGCAGTCTGTAGGCATGTACACACAAACAACCAGTATAGGGCGATTACATTGTTGTATCTTGATAGCTGTGATTCTCTGATTGTCACTTCTCCACAATAATGCTACACCACCGAACGGACGTCCTTTTAAAATACCCTTCGATGTGTCAACTGCTGATTTCCCTGTATAACCGAAGTCCTTGTCAATATCCCCCAAAAGAGGAATATCATGGGGTAAAAGCCAAGTTTCTTGAAGGACTAATATATCTGCAGTTTTGCATAGTCTTTGTATGTCCTGAGTGGATCTTTTTATATTCTGACAATTAAAGCTGACTAGCTGACAAGTATCCATTATTTTGCTGTCCATTTTTAAGATGATATTGTATTAGATGGCTTGGTATTATTATTCAACCGTGGTTTAAACATAAAGTATCTCCTAAAAAATACATCTTCTGGCCAAAGTATATCATCATTGAATAATGGCAGCTTATTTTTGGGTATGTACATTTTAAAAGAGTTGTACTTTTTTTCAAGCTTCGTGGTCACCTTTTCTGGATGCACTACAATTTGTGTCTGAGCGTTGACATAATCGGCAATGTCTTTTTCGCATGTCTCCTTATTTACATTGTAGATGAAGATAGGTATTTGTGTATCGGCAGCCCGGAATTTGCATTCGGGTAATACTGCTGCCTTACCCTTTTGACCTATAAACTTCTCCTTGGTCTTTTTGCGTTTGCTTTGCACAAGTATCCACTCATTATTTGGTTGCGCGCCTTCGCCTTCAATCGTCTCTATAGTTTGTGCGCGCTGCTGTGACGATGACGCATCAACCCGCTTACTCGTGTCATGCTGCAGGGAGGCCTCAGCGCACGGATTTGTGTTTGCGCATGTCGAAACCGCGGTATCTCGGTGGGCCTCCACGCGTCCGTCCGCTCGCTTAGCGACAGTAGCATAGTCTCGGGCGCCGAGGTCATTCAACTCTCGCACCGAGTTCAGCGACTCATTAGTGTTATAATGTAAGATTGCGTCAGCTGTTTTGTTAAAGAAAGGTGGCATCCCAATAGGGCCTCTGTCACAGTTAATGCTTATATTATCCTTAGTGAAGCCACCCCTTCTGACATTGATGTTCATGCGATCCTGGTCATTAATTAATGACGCCGTCCTCATAAAGATAACATCTTCTTTAAAATTAACTAGATCGCCCGTAGTGACGTAGCTTTCTTTGATGCTTTTCACATCTTTTTGCAACACCAATATATCTTTTAAAAGCCTAGTCACATCGACATGGTCGAACGTAATCGGCGGTAACTTTTGAAGATTTCTGGCAACGAAAATTGGCACTTGCTCTGGGTCTGTACCCTTCAAAAGACTAATGATGTCATCCAGGTCTCTTCCTCCTTTTCCTGCACGCTTACGCGTTATGTTTCGCTTAGACGTAACAATAGAATGAAACAATAAATTCTTCGCGGTCACAATATCCTCAGTGGAGAATGATGAGGTACAAATTTGCACTAGGGACACTTCGTCCATCACATCTATTTTATTTTGAATAAAAGAGAGCAACTCGTTTATCACAATATTACACGAAGTGTATTTCACAATATTCGAGGTCATTGTCCTCGCTCGGACCGGTCGGCGCGGTCCGACACTAGACGCTTAGGCAACTCAATCCGTGACTGTATGCGGCGATGGTTTAAACGCGACTGACTTTTATGAGAAGTCCTCACTTATTACATAGGTTTCTCAATAGGTGATTACGACATTCGATCTTCTCAACTTTTACATTTTTGTAGGGGTTGCTACTCAAATTTTTTTTTATGGTGCTTGAATCACCATCTGATATCAATTTTTCATATATCAAACCGTGCGTGTCAAGAGATTGTTTGAAGCCTTCAACCAGTGCAGTTGATTCCATACTGGATGAACTTCCTGTGAAATTATAGCATGTATGTTCTTTTGGCTCAGTTTTCTTATTGGCTGCTCGAGCACAAATCATGCAGTATTTATTTTTTAAACCTAGGTATAAAAGTTTTCCAGTATAGGCACCGATTATTGCTGCCGCGCCGGATGCAGCTGCATAATTGTTTCGAAATGATCGTTTGGACTAACATCCGTCAGCAATTACAACTATCATAGGATTTCCTTCGCTATCAACGCTACCAATGTCTTTCGCATGTTGTGCTTCCTCTTCTCCTGCCTTGTGCATTTCTTTTTCTGCCGTTTTGTGATACCAGTCATAGACAACTTGGCTAGTTTTAGAATACAAACTTTTTGACATAGCGGGTATGTTAGCGTTTGCCATCAATTCGTTTAAATTTTCAAGCCCGCAGCCAATACTGATGGTGCCGGCGACAACACCATGATTTATATCATAATTAGAAGCGGGATCATCAGTGCTTATATCAAATATTACGTTGCAAACATCACACTTCAGTTGAAGAGTTGAAATAAAACCTTTTCTGGTTTCGCCAATGCATTTTAAATTTGAAAATCTGCATCCGAATGATGCTGCACTGTGATCTGCAATCGCTGGCAAAGATGCCAAGAAATGACTAAGAGAAACAATTCTACGTCCATCTAAAACAAAGGAGTCACTTTTGTCACAGACTGCATCTTCGCGTTCGGTTTCAAATTCAAAGCAGTGATCAGGTTGCTGGCACTGAAAAGAAATAGGTTATTGTGAAGGTAAATAATAAAAGGTAACGATGTAGAAGCTATTCTGAAGTTGAGGCGGAGTAATGGCCCTTAGTGCTATGAGTCACATTTCCTGTGCCCATATTATATTACCTTTCTTTTGAAAATCCTTCTAAAAGGTAGGCTATTGTTTGCTCTTCGTTTAAGCCTCTTCTTGATTACCTAAAAACAAACAAAACATATTTAGTTATACTATGATGGGTAATATAAGTCAATGTCATTCATCAATGTAAATCATATTTTTTCAACTTTACCAAATTTTCTTTGTTCGCATTCTCATTTGCTAATTCGACATTAGCTAGCATTGGTGTGGAATTTTCCGTTTCTACTAAAATGCTATCTTTAGAAGACTGAGTTTTGATCTCTTCATCACTGAAATTAATCAAATTGTAAATTTATTGCTGTTATGTTTCGCTTATTTATAAAATATAATCAACTCAATATTTCGTAAGCACTACACATTTTAAATATTTATAACCGGATGACTGCTTCGATTTTAATACAAAAGGCAATATACATTGCAAGCTGTCCACGCACGGACGGCGGGTGGACCACGCGACGACAACTCGCTGCTCGCACGCAAGTGGGAGAAGCCCATAAATAAGTATTGTTTTTTTGTATGAAGGTCATACTAAGCAGAGAAACGGTTATAAATATGTTATTAAAACAAGATAGATTTCTTACCAATGCACAATATCCTTTACTTGAAGTGGATTGTTGCTAATATCTGACATTGGCTGACGATCCAAAGAATCAGTTGGTGTGGTTTTACTGTGAATTATAGGTATATAGATTATGTAAAATAATTAAGACCAATAAAAAACTTGAATGAAATATGTATTATGATAATTTGAATTATTGATCATGTTTTGAAATAACTAAGCAATTAACTGTAAACTAAAATATTCAAAAAAATACTGTAAACTAAAATAATAGACGTTTTGGACTTATCATCATAATAATATTTAAATTTATTCATGGTCCTCATTCGGAAATTAAATACAATAAGCTATATAAGTAGAACTCAACTTACCTATTTACACGGTTTTTTTTATTATTTCAACTTTTAATTTACTCTTCTTTTTATTGGTACAGGGATATTTCTTTCTTTTCCGATCCATACTCGATAATTACTGACAGTATAGTCAAGCACTATTTCAAGTAGAGCAACTTTCAATGCGAGCTGGGCCGCGTCCCGGCACCGGGGTAAGAGTAGCGCGTGGGAGAGAGAGCTTCCCTGCGAGCGAGAGGTAAAGGCAAAACAAGCTACAAATCACACGTCCGAACGCTGGGATGTCCCAGCGGAACTGACTGAAATTACGGCGCGTATTTGTTTATAAACACTCAAGAAGTTAAAAGGTACTTATAATGTATTTTTCAATACAGTTTTTTTTTTATTTCATAACTTAATAGTTGCTTCGTAAGTGGTTAAATTGTGACTTCTCCAAAATATGTTTTTTAAAAGAAAAAAAAAGTTTTAGGTATGGTCGATTTCTTAAAATTACCACTAATTAAGCCACTTAAAATAAGAAAACTAAGGCTTCTTTCTAAAATATAAGCAGGTAAGATTATTGTAGAGGATTTAAGAATCAATGTTATCTGTATACATTTCGTGTTTTTGCCATATTTTTTACGTGACGTGTGCATGAATTAGACCTTCAACGCGCAGAACGTAAACACGGGTATGTTTAAAGCCTAACACAGTAATTAAAAGTAACATCAAAGTAAAAAAACTAATATGTTTTGGAAACTCGAACTTAGTTTCGGATAATTACTGCAAGAACACAAGACTGCCGCCTTAAGCTCTGTCACAAGGTTTTTGATAGATAAAACTCAGCAAAAAACTTTTTCTTATTCATATTATACATGATTAAAAAGCTTATTTTAAACGAATCAAATTGCAATACAATACATTTTGTACGATTATCGCAATAGGACAAAAAAACATTATAACTTGAGACAATCGCGAACCCAAAACACGCCGCAACTGACAAAAATACCACTTACCACAAATTTAATAAAAAAACAGTGTTCCAGATAACCAACAAGCTTTTTTTTATTTATTCTGAAACCTCGATTTTAGACCATGCTTAACATCTAGCATTTGATTTTCTGTTAGCTTTCAGTTCCAACTGCTCCCAAAGAGAAGTTTACGTACTTTTTACGTTTTCAGAAAAACGTATAAAAATGATCTTGTGGGCAACAAGTACACTACGTAAAATGTGAATATGAAAATTAGTTTTACCCAGACTTAGTTATCTTATGCTTCAAAATGAAGGTAACGGGTTCAGAGAGGGTTCTGACTAAAATCTCACGTAAGTTTGAAAGGTTTTAAGAGTCATGGAAAAAAGATAAAGTGAATCACGTCCGTATTTTTGATTGGTTAAAAAAGTGCAAAATCTCTGAAGAAATATTTGTGTAATATGGCTTTAAGCATTTAAATCCAATAATCGTTCTAATTTATCAGTATTTAATGAGCTATCAAACCATATATAGTATTAAATAAAAATAAACTTGGTATTATTTACTATGCGGCAAAATATTTGTGACAGAACTTATGGACCGACTAGGTACTTTTGCTCGATCTGCTTATGTGCACTACATGGACACGGAAGTAACGAACAGAATACTTTGTTCATTGTAGCGTGTGCCAAATAAGCGAACTGTTCCATCCATTCCGCCTCATCACGAATTTTGATAACGATGAAGAATTAAAAGATGCTTGAGTTGACTTGACCTATATTCGTCCCGACCATAAACCCATACATCGTCGTACATCAGTTTTTCTTTTTCAGTTCATTGTAAGGCGCACTACGACGTGTCCTGATGGAGTAATAGAATGGAATTGCCTGAAACAACTATCATTAGATAGATTTATTATTATATTGATATAAGAAGTTTAAAATAATTACATAATTATAAGCATCGATTGTTTTTTTTTCGCTTTAAACCCTAGCACTACACTAACTAAATACTAACCCCTTGCAGCCTTTCTTTCGTAATATCTCTTGAGTGCTTCTTCAAACACAACACCCACTGTCCTTTTCTTCCAAATATCTATTTTAGGCTTAGGTTCAGCTGGTGTTTCTTCTATCTTGATCTCTTTTGAATCTTCTTTTTCTTGTTCTTTCTCAGATTGAGTTGTAGGCTGAACGCCAGATTCTCCTACATTCTCTTTAGAATCTTGGTTCTCAGAGATTTTGACATCCTTAGCTGTATTGTCTTCTCCATCACTGGATTCGTCAACAGAAAAGTCAGAATCTGCATCAATGTTATCTTCTGTTTCCTTCTTCATCTTCTTAGCTTCTCTGATGTCTTGTAGATTGACGCGATTAATTTCAACCTCACCGTCAGTCTCTACAATCTCTCCTTCAGACAACATAGGGTCACGATCTGTAGACGATTTTCTTTTCCTGTAGTTTCTACTTGATTTGCCTTCACTTTTTTCCTTGGCACTTTTTTTCGAGGAACTCAATTTATTCTTTACTTGTTTTGAATTTATGTCATCTGCTGGTTCATCATCTTTTTTAACTATTGCTTCTTGTGGTTCAACATTGGTTGTTGATTCTTTATTTGTCTTCTCAGAGCCCATTCTTTGTTCATAAATATGTCTGTAAAATCCACCTGAAAATTCAGAACAAAACATGATAATTTATTGTAATACTCATACAATGTCTGTTTAATAGATATATTACCAGAATTGATGAATAAACTATTAAATTACCTAAATCACTCTGCTTGGTGACATCACCGATGTTCTCAAGGTACTCTTCTCTTCTCTCCTTTTCTTCCTCGAGTCTCAACTCTTCTAACTTTTTCTTGTATGCTGATGTTACAAACACTTCTTTGTCAGCAAACTCATCCCCCTCCTTTTCGCGCTCCTTTTGCACCTGAAATAAAGAATAAAATACATCAAAGTCAAGTTTTATGTAAACTTTTGAAGTAGACCTTCCTAGTCCCCGTCACGTCAGCTATACATTTTGTCAAAAAAGAACTTCTACTAAGCTGCGTAGCGACAATTCAATCAACAATAAATAATACCAAATTCAATCATCTCAAATTTTTCACGTATGTTAATTTGAGTTGATTTAATTTGCGAAACTAACGAGCAATTTCGCTTGGTCGGGATATAATTGGCGATGTAAACCGCTGTCGTTATTTTGTGGTACTGGAACGCGTCTGACTCAATGAACGTAAACATACCTTTTCAATGCTATCATTCGAGTTTCGAATAATTCTCAGTTTGATTGTGCTGTTTTTGCGGATATGGTTATTTGTTTACTATGGTTGATTTTGTTTTTTCTAATCAGTTGAAAATTGTTGACTTTTGTTAATTATTTTATTATTGTTATTTTTTACTACCGTCGTGCCTTGTAATCTCGGCTGGTTTTTTACATATTTTCTGTCTCTCTCATGTATTTTAGGTCATACGCAATGCAAAATGCTTTTAAAAACATTTTAATTCATACTCAATAATAATATCTAATACTAATAATGTCAGGAAAGCGACGCAAAGGTAGTAGGCGAAGTTACTATATTTTCTGGAAACTTCGCCAACCATGTATTTCTCAACAACAAAGATAGGCTACAGCCTAGTTGTTTAGGAGTGAATGTCACACTAAACGATATTTTAAGCAAACTGAACTTTACTCTGAAATCTGTACAGAGTAGATTCGAAGGGAAGGGAAAAAAATACAAAAAAATATATTTTGATTTCATTTTTCGATTTAAGGGATATATCTTTAATTTCACACTGCTAGGTGCGTAAAAATCATCTAACAAATAACTCTGTATCTCAGAAGATACACTGCCAGGTTAGGGGAGTAGTCCAACTGTGATTTTCAGGATGATACAGGAACACAAAAGTATTTACATATTGCTACAGTGACACATACAGTACTGCAATACTGATAATGCGCATATAAATTTTCGCCAGTTGTCGTATTCCCGAAAACACCCGAATCCTATAATCGTATGAGCCCTAAACATTGCACTTGCAATTTGTATCTTGTTCGAAAGAAATCAACGTCATGTGTAAACAATGGAAAGCAATTACGGGCGGTCGGCGGGTTGCCTTGAGCATTGACGCCGACTGCACGTGCGCTCTGTACGTGTCAATGAATAAACGCTTAACCCGTCAAACGTCCTATGCGCTACATAAGCGCATAACTTTTTTGGGCGGCTAGCGTCCTATGCGCTGCATAAGCGCATAGAAAGTATTGCAAACTTCGACGTTTTATGAATATTCACCAAGTTTCAGAACGTTCCCGGAAGTAGTCTTAAATTATGAGTAGTTTAGTTGGCAACCGTGTGATATGATTGGAACTGACATTGAGACAGCCAAATCAGATCAAATAAATAAAATACCAAGCCATGTCGCCATTTTGGGCAGGCGACCGGCCGCAGACTTACATTTTATGTTTGTCAATATTTATTTATTGTGAATTAATTACTGTGTTTTGTAATAAAATAATACATCTTATCGCTGGAGAAATTAATAGTGGTGATGTGAAAAATGGAAAATAGTGTAAGTTTTGTGTTTGGCCCGTAAGAACGAAATATAACTAGAGGTGTCGGTGTCAAATAATGGATTCTGCAAACAATCGATGAAAAGCCTAATCAACTTTATTAGCACATGTGAGTACTATACATCACAAGATAGGTAATTTCATAAACTTTATTATGGTACATAACATGTTAGGAAACAAATAAAAAAACCTAACAAACTTATCAAATTCCTAACGCAAGTCGATTGAAAGTTTATTTTCGCCAGAACCTTGGACGCGTTAGGGTCCACGAGATTCGCTGTACAGGGACATTCCAGAGGTTAATAAGAAACTTGTTTGTTCAGAGCATGAGCAGAGTCTCGATTTCTTTAAAGGAGATTTTTGAAGAATATCAGGGGTTTATGTTGCCCTGTCTATTTATTGCTAAGCTAACTTAGGCGCGACCGTCCAGTTTAACTGACCTCTGCTTATACTCGAGTCACGTTGAAAAGAAGCTCACACGGCTTGCCGCGGGCTTATCTTTGCCAAAATGAAACCTGATTTCGTTTTCTTTACTAAGCAAAACGCAAGGAAAAGTTCGTAGGTTCGCTTACTTTCTTCATCCGTATGGAAAAATAGAGGCAGCCTCTGCGTCGCGGCGGAAGTATCGAGTGAGCGAGTGCAAATCACGAAAGGGGAAGGGCTAGGGGTGGATGTGAGGGGTGCGTAGATCTCCTTGTTTGTTTCGTTTATTGAATATTGTGAAATAGTGATGTAATGACAGTGTCAATCAAGCTGTGTCGGTGTACTTTGAAAAGGTTCGGGGTACGAGTGTCTCACAGAACAAAGCTAGTATCTACACAGCGACTACTACGGTAAATTTACACAAACGCAGCCCGTAGGTACAGTACCTACATTTGGAGTGCATTCAACTCGCAAACGAAGTAAGTACAATACGTCGGAAATTATATAGGCATTTGAAACGATTGCGCGTCCCGCGCTCTCGTCTCGTTTTATACAAGACGAGCCAAGTTTCTGTGGCTCTGAGCGAGCGGGAACTCTCTTTCATTCATAGGGTAAGGGTGCGGTGAGTGAGAGAGAGGTACCGCTCGCTCAGAGCCAAAGAAACTTGGCGCGAAATGTACGGTTAGTGAGGGCGGGGCGAGGAATTCAAAGCCTAGATTTTTGCAATGTTTTGTAGTTAGTAGGCACCTAACCTAAAATTTTAGTATGACTTCATCTTTCCATTGATTTATTTCTTAATAGGTACTGACTATGATGTTGGTATGGTAACCTAAATAACCTACCTTTAGGTAGGTACTTGCTGCCAGTTCAAAGTATGAAAAAAGTGTGATGAATAATTTGATTGAACTCGCGGGCGGAGAAGACCAGTTTTGAATTTGTCAGAAATGACACAAAAACTTTTTCAAAAATTTTAGGCAAATATTTGTTTTTTCTTTTTCAATATTTTTATTATAAAAATGTAAGTTGGGGTGTATAAGGTTATGTGTTTATTCATTGACACGTTGTATAGAGCTCCTCATATTACCCACCCTTCTTGGTTTTGTTTTCAGAGGTATGTTTAATTTCAACTTTAATTATGTTGGCTGCACAATCAAAACCCATGAGTTGATTGATCAGGGTGGAAAAATTTTAACGTGGGAAGCCGATGAAGTCGCAAGCGCGGCAAATGGTGTTTAAGGGATTAAATATGGCCAGCGCCAGGGGACGCATACAAAGAAATGCATCTTTAGCTTCAATTCTAGGTTAAACTAGACAACATAAAAATGTAGGATAAATATATGTTATAAAAGGTCTATTAGAGATAAGAATGGATTTCTAAAATTAGCGGATAATTACTTAAAAATATTTTTCGCAATGCATTATTATTCAACTAAATGAACAAGCGCTCGGAGACGAAATCAGTTTCCTATATGAAACTTACAAGCAAAAATAGGTAAAAAAAGGGAAAATTATTGTTTTATTTTATTTTTAATGTTATTATTACAGGAGTTTAGTAATATTTTCTATAATTTTCTTGGTCTCGGAGCTCCGGCTGCCCCGCGGGGCTCTGCGCGGGAGCATGCGTCAGTCTGCTTCGACGGGTATTTGTTTTCTTCTTCTAATTCTCAATGCCATTGGCCCTTGTTCAGCCCTTAATGTGTACCTTTATTTCTTAAATCAAGCCAATGCATTTTAAAAAGACCATGATGGTTATTTTAATAAAGTTCAGGACCGTGTTACAAAAGCTACAGCTAAAGCTAAAAAAAACAAAATCAATCAATGAAATTGTCATCACCGAAAATAAGAAGACCTAGGTTGGTTTCGGGTGGTACTTGATGATTTCGACTGCTATTCGAAATATGAAACACAATTTTCATATAATGCTTTGCACACCAAAGACACATAGTGACCCTACCGCCTACTAACTATTTGACAAGGTAGTCCAATAAATCTAGAAACGTCTCATCTCAAGCTGAACCTATTTCACCAAACACGTTTGACAGTATCAGAATTGTATATTTCCACCTGTTGTATTTTTATAAGTATACAAAGACAGTATTTGATTATGACGTCACATGCTAGTATTTCATATAACTCATTAACACTTTGACAGCCGATCACGACTCTATGTCGTGATGCTCAATTTTCCCCCGTTCCCCCGATCACGACACCACGTCGTGACGGCCGTTCCTTGATTTTTCATTAAAAACACGACGCTTCGTAGTTAGCGGCGTTTATTGCATTGCATAGCTACATTCTTTGGCTACACAAATACATGCGATTCATTTACGTGAGGGCGGAGGTGGGGTCAGGGGGGTGGATGGGAGCGTCGCCCGGTCAAGCGCGCTGGCAGTCGCGCGGCAGTGGTCTAGCAGAGAGAGCGTTACGCATGTTTTTGGCGCGAAATGTCGACTTCGCGGCGCCGTGACTACCGACTTACGTCGAATGAAGTTGTTGACGTCTTGTGCAATGATGTGGACTCGGATGAGGGATCATGTGGGACAAGTTCGGACGAGAAAAATGAAGGTAAGTGTTATTGTTTCTAGGTACAAGTTACGACTTTGTTTTGAATGAGTTATTGATGAATGTTGTATTTTACAGATGCTGTCTCGGACTTGCGGAGTGTTTTGCATGCCGAAGAGGAGAGGGGTGATGTTGAATCTCAGCCGATGGATGTTTCTGGATCCGAACGTGAGCGAGGTCGTACTCGAGAACGAGGGCGGAGGGTAATTCGGGGTCGACGACGTCTGCGCGGGCGCGCCGCACCTTCCTCTGCTCGAGAACGATTGTCACAATCGACGCTTACCCTCCAAGAAATTGATGGAGCCAGCGGGTGGACGTACACACCAAGGGAACAGCCTCCTGAAAATCCAGTTTTCGAGCAAGTGAGTGAAGTTTTGGCCCCAAATATCGACGAGAATTCGTCCGAGTTGGATTGTTTCCTCGTTTTTTTTCCTGAATCAGTTTGGAAGCTAATGAAAACTGAAACCAACCGATACGCGGTTCAAATGAAAGCTAAGCAGGCAAGACAAGGGCTGCTAAAACCGGGGAGCATATTATCGAACTGGAAACCAGTTACACTTGCGGAACTAAAAAAGTTTATGAGCATCATCATCCACATGACATTAGTTGACAAAGAAAGTTTGGATTCGTACTGGTCAACACAAAGCATTATTCATACTCCCTATGCTGCCAATATAATGACAAGGACCCGGTTTAGAGCTATTTACGCGTGCCTACATTTAAACGATAATTCAAAGTACATTGCACGGGGTCAGCATAACTACGACGCCTTTTTCAAGCTGCGACCGTTTTTCGATGAGCTCTGTAAAAAGTGTGAAGAGAGCTTCAGCCCAAGTGAAGAATTGACCATCGACGAGGGGCCTTGCGGTTTCAGAGGAAGGGTCCATTTCAGAGTCTTCAACAAAGACAAACCTGACAAGTACGGCATGAAGATCTATATGCTATGTGACGCTAAGACTGGCTACATTTTGAAAATGATTCCATACGTCGGGGACTCAAAAACTGTACCTGAAACAGTCGCAGAACTCACTGAGCGTTACTTTGACAAATGGCATACTGTTTACTTGGACAGATACTTTACCAGCCCGACTGTAGCTGACTTGTTTTGGCTCAGAAAAACACGTATCGTTGGCACTGTCATGGCAAATCAGCGTGGCTTACCGCAGCATTGGCGTCAGCAGCCTATAAATACGGACGAAATGGCCTTCTGCCATCGTGGAAATTTGACAGCCTGTAAGTGGAAAGACAAGAGGGATGTCCACTTCCTCACAACGAAACATGCTGCCTCTTGGACGGAAGTCACAGTAAAAGCTAAAGGAGGACCTAGAAAAAAAATAAAGCCTGACTGTATTCTGGACTATAATCTACACAAAATCGGTGTTGACCTAAATGATCGATACGTGGCATATTACTCCTTTGACCGGAAAGCAATTAAATGGTGGAAGAAGATGTTTTTTCATCTAGTAGCGAGAGCGTTGGTGCAAGCCTACATCATATACAAGAAATCAAGCCAGACAAGGAAACTAAAATTTTCCCAATATCTAAAGACTTGCGGCGAAGATCTTTTGAACGCAAGTGCAGCTGATGATGCTGCTGGACCATCTCATGGTCCTCATTCTTCTGGAGCATCTGCTAATCGGTAGACATTTTCACCGGCGAATTCCACCGACGGAAGTCAACCAAAATGTGACGAGAGTTTGTAAGGTTTGCGCCGATACAATAAAAAAGCAGACTGGCAAACGGGGTAGAAAAGAGACTTCTTTTTACTGCCCAAGCTGCAATATACCCCTTTGTCATTACCCATGCTTCGAAAATTTTCATACGCAGACGGACTACACAGTCTAAAGTGATTTTGGGCATGTCTGCAACAATTTTTGTTCTGTAAGAGTTTTTTTTTTTGTGTAAAACGTCATTTAGATTTTTGCAATAAAAAAATATGTAAAATGTATTGTTTTATTTTTTATTACAATAAAACATAAGTTATTCTAACATATACAAAAAAAAAACTAAATGAGTAACTATTTTAGTTCTTTTTGTATCGAATATACAAAAATGACCAAAATGGCCGGCGTACGGGGGAATGCGGGTGACAAAAAGCTCGGCTGTCAAAGTTTTAACAAATTACCGTTTTGACAGTTCCTAAAAGTATCTATTTTGACTACCAGTCAAATAACCTATTGCTTTTTTTTTTACTTTTTAATTTATGTAACGTGTGTTTATTTGTTTGTGTGCAATAAAAGTCTTTCTTTCATTCTTTCTTTCTTTCTTTCTAAGAACTGTAAATAACTTGAGAAAAAAGTTAACCAAAGCTACTTAAATCAAAGGCTGTGCAGAGACTTTAAGGAACATCTTGAAAGAAATGTGGTTTAGATTTCTGAAAACTGATACCAACAGACGACTACATGAGGAAAAGCAATAAATACGTTTAAAAAGGATCAAATATCTCAGAGAAATACATCAGCTGAGGGATTCTGGTAGAATCATAGTGTCTATGGTCGAGTCACACATGCATTCATCGCATACTAAAGGTAAAACTTGTTGAGGCAAGCAAAAAGGTATTAAACAACCCGTTTCCAAGGGAGAGTCCCAGGGGCTGTAATGTAGTAGCGATTCAGATGGTGACTATCATAAAGAAATAAACGCGGAATGTTATCAAACTTGGCTACGCAATCAAAATCCCAACTTGCCTCCTAATAATGTGCTGATAATTGATAACGCCCCGTATCATAATACTCAAACACCCAAACCACAAATGACAGCATGGTTACAACAACACAATATTCCGCATGACCCAAACAAATTAAAATCTGATTGTACGAAATTATAAAAATACAGAATTTGCGATTGATCATATAATGCAGGAACATGGGCATAAAATTGTACGTTGACCACCATATCATCCCGATTTTAATCCTATCGAAAACATTTGGGCACAAATAAAACAGCACGCGGCTAAAAATATATAACAATGAATGTTACGTCATTTAAATAAACTATATTAGAAAAAAACAATAATAGAGGACCTGAAGAATGGAAGAAATTTCGTGATCATGCCATTAAATGCGAAGATGAATGTAGAAAATTCGACCCAAGAATCGATAGTTTTGCCGATGAAATGATTATTTACACAAGTGATATCAGTGGGGAAAATGACAGTGAACAAGTCGATAATGAATTATCCGATGCCTCTAGGACATCAGGAATAGAGATTATCTCTGAATCTGATTGAATTTTTAGAAAGTATCATGTTAAATTGTTATATAAACATAGGCATTTTTTCTTCACATTTAAGTTTCGTATCCCCTAGACAAATAGAAGATAATAAACTATAACTAACAATACCAAAAACATTATTTTAGGATTTTTATCCCAAATATAAATCCTAAATTCTAAATAAAGGTTTTATCCACTCTATGTAGATATCGCCTCCCGAACGCTCAGAAATACGACCCTTGCCGTACAGTGGCGAAGATTTCTATGTGCATTATTAGTTTTGGAGTACTGTAATTACTGTGTGACCGTAGTCCATTGTCAATATAGATGGATATAATGTTTTACGAACCCACAAGCAATAATTGGTCAGTTTGGAAGGCTGTAAATCTAGTTTTTGCTTCAAAATACTGAATTGTTTGACTGAATTACTGAAGCGCAAAAATTACCGCGACTAGAAATACTGGCTGCGTCTGACAAGATTACTGAATTTCGCAACTTGAAATCTAAAAACAGCAACATGAAAACCTTAATTACAGCAACATAAAACGAGAGTTGAATTTTGTTGTTCTTCCATGTTCAACCTAACACGAAGAATAAAGTGGGCCCCGCTTCGCTCATCGCCAGACGGACGTCTTTATTTAGCCAATAAGCAGTGGCTAAACCAACTTTGTTGCGCAAACCAGTAATATTGTCGTGTAATTCAGTATTTTTTTCGCTCATTTCAGGAAATTCCGCTGAACCAGGTCATTCCCTCGATAGTTGTTTCTTCCATCGTTTTATTATTCCCCTTACTATAATATTAAGTAACCTCGCCTACAACAATAGGATAAAACTATTTCTAGGAAGGACACTAGAGTTTGACAGCTCTGACAGGATGTCCTGTGTACATACCTTCTGTGGTCATGGGCATATCCATGCTGAACTATAATATTAAGTAACCTCGCCTACAACAATAGGATAAAACTATTTCTAGGAAGGACACTAGAGTTTGACAGCTCTGACAGGATGTCCTGTGTACATACCTTCTGTGGTATGTACACAGGACATACCACAGAAGGTGGTATGTCCTGTGTACATACATCACGCAATATGCCTCCCGATATGCCTCCCATCATGAAAAGATGGGAGGCATATCGCGGACAAAGTAACACCAATCGATTATTTGGACTTTACTTTGGCTACAAACAATCCCTTTGTAACCTCAAGCAACAATGGTTAACAAACTTTCAAGAGTGCTACAAGAACATGGAACCATTTAAAACATAAATTTGATTGTGATATTCTTTAATGCCCAGTCAAACAAAAAAGCATATGCACATGGCTATAAATAGGAAATCCACAAGTATCGACATATCCACATCAATATAAAGATACCCGCGTGCTTGCCCTGTTTTTTTTCGCCGGGGACCGTAGTACGCCTTGGGTATGGAAACCCTATCAAAACTTTTTGCTAGTCCTATGCCCTCGGTATGGAAACCATACCAAAATTAAGTTCTATTGCTCAAACGCGTGCAGCTAAAGTCAGACCGCCAAATAGAAGGAATTTCGTACATAGACCCCTAGCTACTTGTCTCTTACGCTCACGCGTAAATTATATTGGCGTCGCGCTTGCATAGTTCAATTGTGAGCATGATGGCGATCTGGGGCCCGCCAAGACGAGCAAGCTAAGCGCAAGGGCACTACCTACCTTTTCTCGAAGCGCTTCGGCGATTTTTTGAACCTTCACAACTTGGGTTTGGATTGTAGCAATTGAACAAAATTCTCGGGATATGATGTCAATAGTGGGCTAAATATACATGGAAAGTTTAAATAGCATAGCTCTTACACTTTAGATTGTATTAATATCTAAAATACCCCGATTTCGTCACTGACTCACTCACTGATGATCATCAAAACTTCTAGCATCAAAAAAAAAGATAATGCTAGAGGTTGGAAATTGACATCAGAATTTGCCGAAGTCTTATACAAACTTCCACCCCCTAGTTTAAGGGGTTCGGGGGTAAAAACTCCAAGTTTTTTTTTGTTGTTTGTGTACTAATACTAGCTTTCATACCAAATTTCATCTTTCTAGGACTTGAGATAGTACCGTAAACGGGGTATTTTAGATATCAATAAAATCTAACGTATAAAACTACTGACATCATATCCCGAAAATTTTGTTCAACTGCTATATTCCAAACCCAAATTGTGAGGGTTCAAAAAATCAACGAAGCGCTTCGAGAAAAGGTAGGTAGTGCCCTTGCGCTTCGCTTGCTCGTCTTGGCGGGGGCACTACCGTGCCCCCAGATATTACAAATAAGGTAATTTTACCCCCTACATAGTATTATAGTATCTGTGCCCCTACCCCTTAAACTAGGGGATGGAAGTTTATATGAGACTTCCATAAATGGTGATGCTAGACGTCTGAAAATTGATATAGGGACTCCTTGTTTTTTAATGATGAAACACATATTTCAGGATTTTAAGTAAATCACCCCCCACTCTTTAACTTCTAAAAAACCGAGGGAAGTTGGGGGGGTCGCGATTTTTCACATTATGTCATGGTAATAAAATTTAAAACCTTTAACGGAAAAGTGGCGTTACCGGTGGTATTCAGGAGGTTAAATTAGGGGATGGAATGAAACGCGCGCAAATGTACATTAGAGGCCAGGGATACGTTTTTGGGTATCCCATTGTATGCCACTGATCCCTAGACGACAATTAGGTCGCTAGATGTCAACATGAACAGCAATCAAAGAGTCAAGTCTAAAACAGAAATGACAATGCTGAATCACGATTCCGTAAACATATATTACGAATGGGAAAAAAGGTAAAAACAGAGAGTAAGCTATGAAAAAAGGCACCTCTAAATCTCAAAGAAAGACGAAATGAACAAAATTAAAAAATATGGTCATAAGTAACTTACAAAATGAAGTGAAATCCCACCAAAAACATTTTCATGTAAAATGTTGCCAAGACGAAACCATATGGCTGGCACTGTCAAAAAGTAATCAGATCTCATGTATAAAGGAATTGTTCACTAATAAAATTTTATTCCTTTTTATTTTTTTTACCTCATACCTTTTTGTTTAACTAAAAGTTAACACTTTAGACCCAGTATAAAACAACTTACAATTATATAAGTAAGGAGGTAGGTACCTACCTAGCCTTTGAATTTAGCAATAGCCTGAATAAGTACTAATACCTAACACCTCTCTTAGACAGAGTGGACTAAAATTCACAATCACAAATCGCACGTAGGTAACCCTACCGTGCTCAAGCGAGACAGGAGTTTACAGGACAACCTTGTGATATCAGAGTAAAAGAAGCTCTCAGGCGTGGTGATGCGGCGCAATCTAGCCTGCACGGGCGGGGCAACCGATTCTGTAGGTTCTTAGCGATTACGGTATGAAGCGCAGGTGCGAGCTAGATTGCGCTTTATTGTCGCGCAGCGAGAGTAGCTATTTATTTAAGTGTATTTGAGGAGTAATCTTTCTGTATTCTGTGGTGAAACGGCCAAGTCACATATTTTGTCTTAGATGCAGAGTTTGTGAAGTTAGGGCTTGTAGAGCCAGCCATATGGTTTCGTCTTGGCAACATTTTACACGAAATTGTTTTTGGTGGGAGTTAATTTATGCGCGAGCGAAATAGACAAGTAGCTACGTGGCAATGTACGAAATTTCTTCTGCTCGGCAATCGGACTTTAGCATTTAAATCTATTTTTCTATCTCTTTCTAACAAAATTTTGATCATTTCATCTTAAAACCTTCTCTCTCTACAAACAACACCATCCAGGCCAGTTTTGGCTACTGCAAAGAGTATAATAAGTATGTGGGCTACAGCTTCATATTGAGTGTAAGTAGTTACCTAGTAGATCCAACCTAGAAAAATAAGTCTAAAAATAAGCAGAAAAAATCAATTGAGCCATGTTTGTACTATGATGGAAAGATTGCGAGTTGTGTTATATGAACAATTCTTTATAATAATCAAACACTCTATAGGACCCAAACATTTACAAATATATTTATGTGGAACATTGGCGCTCCGAGCAGCCAGCGCCCCAGCAGAGGGCAGACAATGGTCCCGGGATGAAAAAATAGCAGATAGCGGGTAAAAAGTTTTGGTTTTTCTGAACCATGGACATAGGAGTGGATAAATAAGCTGCACTTACTTGTCTCTCGATCCGTCGCTCATTTTCTATTTTTCTCTTTTGTGCTGTTTTCAACAGGTTTTCTATATATTTTGGTTTCCTTTCTTCTTTAGGTTTGGTGGTTTCCTCCTTCTTAGTAACCATAGAGTCATAGATCTCATCATACTGATAAACTGTTGGATCTTCCAAGACAGCCTTCTCTTGAGTAAGTTTTGCCTATAAGAATAATATTTTATGAAGCAACAAAGCTAGTTAAATAACTAAAATATGCTCCTGTGGTTTTCTGTATCAGCTTGATACAAAACAAACTCTGTATAAGTACAGTTCCCATCACGTAAAAAGAACGCTGGATGCTGTACAAAATGTATTCAAGGTAGCATTCTTTTTACATCATGGGAATGGTAATTATTATTATTAGTTTGTTTTGTGTCAAGCTTAACATCAGAGTTGATAAAATAAGTGTATTTGTGTTCAATCAAAGATCGAAGATTTGTGTTTATTTATGGAATAACTTAACTATCACTTTTTAGTAGTTGCCTACCTGTCTTTGAACATTATGACTTGGTCGCAACAGCATAGACTTTTTGCTGCCTTCTTCTTCAGACTCACTGTCGTCGCCAAAAACATTTCTCGTTGCCTTAAATTTAGGTTTATTAGGCTTCGCCTTATCTGGTAGTATTAGCCCATACCTGTGGATTTGGGTTCCAAAATTATAGAAAATAGTTATGGGTATTTATTTGCATATTAATGATAACCTGAAACTACACTTACTTGTTCGACATGACTGTGGGCTGAGTTTTGCTCTGTTCGTCAATCTATTACCTACGTAACAATAAATAAACAAAAGCAAATTGCATTTATTGCCGTACGATAGGTATGTATGTCTTCTTTATTTTTAATGGCGTCTAGTCTATCACTTAGTAGTTTTTTTTTTTATTTTTTTTTATGGCCTGGTTTCTAGACCTTTAAGCCAAGTGCCAAGTCTTTATTTTTGTATGTTTTATTCAGTTGGACTGAATTTGTGTTTTGACACATTTTTGACACTTCACTTCACTGTTAGATTTTACCACAAGTGTTTTTAATGTATTTGTAAATTGGTTCATAACAGTCCACATTTTTTTAAATCTCATTAAGGCGGCGGCGGGAGGGATCATTATTTACACTAAGTGAAAAAGCCTTGAAATTTCCTTTATGTGGATTCCATCACATAGAGGAACAACAGGGAATGAGAAAGCTGATAAGGCTGCATTTGAAGGGATCAATTCTTTAGATGTATCATTAATTGTAAATATACCTGTAACTGATTGCTATGCTGACATAAAAAAGAATATAAAGAGGTTATGGATTGAATTCTGGAAACAAGACCAAACAACTAAAGGGAAATGGTATGGAAGCATACAAGAAGTCTTACCAGTCAAGCCACGGTATCATGGTTTAGAATCAACCAGCCGGGACTATATCACCACAATCTGTCGCCTTCGCTTTGGCCACCATAAGACTCCTGCACATTTAGCCAGATTCGGCATTATTCAAGACAATAAATGCAATAACTGTGGCAGCATCGGTGACATAGATCATCTGATTTTTTCGTGTCCAGCATATTCGTTGGAACGATTGATTTTAGCGAGTGAACTTAGTGAAAATAATGCACTTAGTGTAAATAATGATCCCTCCCGCCGCCTTAATGAGATTTTAAAAAATGTGGACTGTTATGAACCAATTTACAAATATTAAAAACACTTGTGGTAAAATCTAACAGTGAAGTGAAGTGTCAAACATGTGTCAAAACACAAATTCAGTCCAACTGAATAAAACATGCAAAACTAAAGACTTGGCACTTGGCTTAAAGGTCTAGAAACCAAGCCATAAAATTCAAAAAAAAAATACTACTAGGTTAGACGCCATTAAAAATAAAGAAGACATACCATAGGGGGTCCGGAATGCACGGCCATGGAATGCACGGCCCGGATTGCACGACCCTGGAATCCGTGTACATCGGGATTGCAATTCCGGGGTCGCGAAGTACGGGCCGAGCATTCCTGGGTCGTGAAATACGCCCTGTACACTTTCTGCACAGGCCGTATTACACGACCCTGGAATGCACGACCCTGGAATTGGTGTACACGTTTTGCACAGCCCGTATTTCACGACCGTGGAAAGCACGGCCCGGAATCCGTGTACATGGGTGTACACGGAATCCGGGCCGTGCTTTCCAGGGTCGTGTAATACGGCCCGTGCACTTTCGGTACAAGGCGTATTGTACGACACGTACTTCGTGTACATCGCTCTCATTGGCTGGATTTTCTTGCTTCTGATTGGTCGGACATTTTAGATTTATTTGTCTCTCGCCCTATGTTTCCAGGTCATTTTTTGAAGTGCTCTGTGAAAGCGTGCACAATTTTACTGTGGACTGCCAACTTGCTGCTTGCCGATACTTTATTGGTCAACCGACACTAAATGGAAGTATAAAAGCAGCCATTCATACAAGGTAAATGGTATGAAGTGTATTTTTCATGGCAGCACCAGACATACCACATGTGTGAGGGTAGCATAAAACTGTAAATATATATTATACTGTGAACACACCCTAATCTTTGATGTAGCAGTTGTCTATGGACACTCGGACTTCCGGTTTCGGTACACGGAATACGCCCTGTACACTTTCTGCACAGGCCGTATTACACGACCCTGGAATGCACGACCCTGGAATTGGTGTACACGTTTTGCACAGCCCGTATTTCACGACCATGGAAAGCACGGCCCGGAATTCGTCTACCTAGGTGTACACGGAATCCGGGCCGTGCTTTCCAGGGTCGTGTAATACGGCCTGTGCACTTTCGGTACAGGCCGTATTGCCCGGCCCGGAATTGGCGACCAAACCATGTACACGAAGTACGGGCCGTGCATTCCGGGTCGGACAATCCGGGCTGATCATTCCAGGGCCGTACAATACGGGGATTCATACCATACATACCCGGAACAACATGGTTCCGGTCCGAACTGTTTAAATTAACATAATTTATAGTCCGGCTGAGTCGGAACGACGACAACGAGGATCGAGGAACGAGAGTAATAGTAACTACACGTGTCCGGCCGAGCCAAGCGCCCCCTCCTGTGATTTCGAGACCTCTCCATCTCTCTCACTTTCCGTCCCATTAAAATGTGACTTATGGTCAAGAAGTTTATGTTGAAAATTCAAAAACCGTTTAGAGTATAATATTATAGAAAATACAATAAATCTAATTTCCACATACATTATCGTAATATTTATCGTGATAGGCAAACAAATATATGAAAATGTGGCACAAAAACGTGACACTCGTAAAGCCACTGGAAATAAATGTCATTGTTAGTTTGTCATACAACATTTAGATGGCAGTATAAGTAGGTAGATGCTAAATTTTTAGCACCCAAATGTCTAGTGTCAAGTATGAAGGTAGATCTATTGATTGGTTGGTAGTGGCGGTTTCGCTGCTGGCGTGGCTTACTCCTCTGAACGAGATTGTTAGACTCCGAGTCCTTGGAACGAGAACGAGATCGTTAGACTCGTTAGAACGGAACCACGTCTGCACCAAAGATGTCACGTTCCAGGTTCGATCACTTCAAGGAGAGGATTCGCGCATCTTTACTCAGCGAGCGCGGCCGAAGCAGCCGAAGGCCGCGCGCGTGCGCCGGTGTGTGAGTGTAAACTCGCACTACGATATTGTGATGTTTATTGGCCCGCCTGCCTAGCTTTTTGACGAATGAGAAACATAAAAAATGTTTGAAGTGCATTTTATTGACCAATAAGAAGACTTTACTTGACAACTGCGTTGTTGGCGTCCGAGCTTGTACAGTTTGAACTAAAATGGAACGAATTCAGCGGAACAGCAGAATTCGTTCAATTTTAGTTCAAACTGTATTCAGCTATTTTTTATGGGTTACTTTAAAAAAAATACTTCGGAACATAAGTTCATAAGTAAAAGTTGTTTATATTAATGTAACCACATTAATATAAACAACCATACCATTCCCTAAAAAGTGGTCAGCTAATTAAAGTCGATCGAATTAAAATCGAAGTCACCTAGTATAAACATATTTTCATACATTTGACCCGGTATTAAGAAATTATTTCCAAACCACGGAACAATATGAGATTCAGAACCCTTATGATTATTTAAAACGATATTTTTATAATTCCCATAGTAACTATCATCGGGAAGTCCGTCTATACATAGAACTCTTTAACAATCCACGAGGAACTAACAATGCAAATATAAATTAAACTCATGTTTATCATGTTATGATTTAACCCAAACCCCGACCAAAAACGGGTTCACCTGCATATGTGGAGTTAAATGTCCACAGTTGGTCAAAGTCAAAGTACTTTATTACTGTAGATATTTACATATACTTAGCAAACGTCATTTTTTGCCTCTCTCTACATTGGACCACTGTGGGAGAAGCAGGGCGTAGAAACACCCACAGATTGATTTTTAGATCTCTTTTAAAAATAGGTTGTGCTAATACTTACAAATATGAAAAATTTAATTATTATGATTAATAAGCAGGAATAAATAATTACAAAATTATTAACAGCAGGGTCTGTGTTGAGCTAGATTAACCTATACAGTCTTGTCAATTAAGTAATCTCGAACATTGTAATATCTCTTTTTCGACAAAGTCGCTTTAACATGCTTTTTAAATTGCTCAAACGGCAATTTCCAAATCTCCAGAGGTATCTCATTATATTAGAGAATGCACTGACCCTTGAAAGAATTGCTAAACTTCGCGAATCTAAATCGGGGCGCACATAGTCTGTGATTATTTCTTAGGTTAAAATTATGGTTATATGGTATGGTTTGGAAAATGTTGTAACGTTCTTGCGTACATACATTATATTTTCGAAAATAAATTGACTAGCTACAGTTAGTATCTCAATTTCTTTAAAAAGCTCTCTTAAGGAGTCTGTTCGTTTTAAATTATAAATTACTCGAATAGCTCTTTCTGTAAAATAAAAATAATTTGAATATCCGCTGCTTTCCCCCACAACAAGATACCATTGGAAATGACACTATGAAAGTAACTAAAATATACTAGCCTAGATGTAGCCACATCCGTGCTTTGTCTGTTGGTCCTAACAGCGTAAGCCGCAGAACTTAATTTACCAGCTAATTTATCTATGTGGGATCCCTACTGCAATTTGCTATCAATGGTTATTCCAAGAAACTTCGTATCATTTACTAATTCTAACGTACAGAGTCCAGATATGGTAACTGGATCAGATTGTACCTATTCAGTTATTTAGCAGGGTTATGTAGGCAGGTAGGCACTTATTTGTGTTACAAATCACTTACCTAAGTACAACCATTTACAAACTTTATTATTTGATACAAACAAACTCAACTTATCACACGCGCAAACGACGTTTGTCGGCGTCTTTGAAAAAGCCGCCCGCCTGACCGGGGTGGCAGCATTGTGTATCTGATAAAAAAAGCTGAAAGCCCGTATGCACAACCGACAACTCAAAGTTTGACGGACACTCAGTCATGCTATCGCTGTCTCTCGCTAGGGATACGACAGCGCCAGTATTATATTTAAGAGGCAATTAATTTGAGCAATTTGAGGCATTTGAGGCAATTCATGTGCATTCGGCCATACCTATCTACCTCCCTGAAGTAAAAGATGCAACAAACAAAACCTAACGTCACGCTTTTTCCCATAAGGGGTGGCAGAGGCACAATCATAACCTACCTCTCCAGAAACCTTTTGATCACCCCGTTTCAATCCGAGTTCCGGTCTGGTCATAGCACCGTGACCACCTTACTTAAAGTCACGGACGACATAAAAGATGCCATGGACAACAAACAGCGTGCTGTGCTTGCACTGATTGACTTCAGTAGCGCCTTCAGCTGTGTCAATTTTGATATTCTCATTGAGATGCTGAAGTGTCTCTTTAATGTCTTCTCCCGATCGGCTTGCTGGTTTGACTCTTACCTAAGAAACCTGCAGCAGCACATAAGGTCCGAAGAGACATTAACCGAGTAGTGCGATCTTACTGCGGGGGTTCCTCAGCGTATTATTTCCCCTCTTTTGTTCTCAGTCTTCATCAACTCCATTTCTGATGTTATCTCCTCTTAATATCATCTCTATGCTGATTATCTTCAGATCTATTTTCTCTTTAGTGATGTGACTTCGGCTATACTCTAAATGCTGACCTCGAAAACATCAGGACATGGGCATTGTCTTTTGGACTGCTCGTTAACCCCAGTAAATCTCAGGCTATGATTCTGGGATCCAGGTACTTGTTAAATCAACTACAGCAACTGCCCATTGCACCTGTAGTACATAACGGTGCTATTATAGCTTACAGTGACAAGGCAAAAAACCTGGGGGTCATTTTCGATAGCCACCTATCGTGGCCAAAGCATGTCAGCGAGGTCAGTAAGCGTGTCTTCGCCACTTTTCACTCACTAAGAAGACTCCAGAACTTCTTACCACGTGATCAATAGAGAATAGAGATAAATGCAAAGCCGGTATTTAACCAATCGGTTAAATACCGGCTTTGCATTTATCTCTATCTAAAACCAAACCGCAGTCGAAGACGAAAACGGAGACGATTCGAATGGTTACGATCGGTTTTTTTTTCTAGACTTGTGCACCCGGTTCGTTTTAACGTAACCACAGATCAAAAACATATGTCATGATGTGTCATCCATCCATCATTCATTAATTACAACGCGATCGATGAAACTAAATACTATTTAAATGAAGATAAACATGAAGATTGCTTGGAACTTTCCGAAAACAGTTAAAGCTTACTATGTGAAACTTTATCTAAAACGCAACAAGAAAACAAATAATGCAACGGTTGGTCCCTGGGACTGGTTGCTTAACACCAATTTCTATGATAAATATTACATTACCTACTAGTTAACTTTTCAATGGTCAGTATTTTATATTTCATGTCACTGTTTTGTTTCAGAAACTGGCTCTCAAAGAGGCTAAAAAATCATGGCATTCTTTAGAGCCCCAGGAAAAACAAATGTTTATCAAAAAATATAATGAAAGTTATCAACAGTATGAGACAAATTATGCAGAATATTTGAAAACATTCACACCCGATATTGACAAAAACATCATAGTCAGGTACCTACCTACACATATTACCACACCAAAAATGACGACTAAAGTAGTATTTAAAATTTCACATCAGTTTTGTTTCATCCATGTGTAATATGAATTCATTGCTATTTCCACTATGTAACCTCTAATTTTCTTTCCAGTGATTCAGATATTGTTGACATCCAAGTTAGTTTTCCAAGTAAATCAGCTATCCCTACAAATAATACCATTGATGAGATTCAAGCATCAACACATGCTGAGTTCAGTGCAACCATGACAGACAGTTCTGTGTAAGATATTTTAATACAAATGTTAGCAGTATGCTCGTTTTATGAGATCTCACATGTAATGGTATCTATGTTACCACTCAACAGGTTGGACCAAGATATTCTTAGCAACACAAGAGAACCTCCTAGACCAGACAGTGCAATTAGCTCACAATTTCTAACTCAGGCCAATGTCAAAGGTCCCCCTAAACCTCCTGCTATCAAGTAAGTTTACATCATAGTTATTAAATTAAGAAAATGTCCTCATCAATAATGTAATCCGTCACAGTGCCTCATATTCTGAATAACAACTATTTATTTTATTTACAGGAGCGGAAGTGACTTATATTATATGCTGAATTCCCACATAGAAAACGGCCCAGAATTTGCTACTCTGGGATATGGTGTAATGAGGCGATATGAAAGTGCTTCAGTCAAAATAAAGAACAATTATATCAAGGAATATGAAGGTTATTTAAATAGCTTGACATCAAGAGAGTTACATGGCCATATGCTAGATATTCTTGGAGAAGATATTAGTTCCAAGTTCTTCAGTAACTATCTTGGAGTGTTGTAATAAAACTGTCAATAAAAATAAAAATACATTTCTCTCTCTAACACTATTTTATTAAGCACTATTTAATACATTTTAAAATTATAAACACAACATTTAAAAGTCATCAAGTACTACAGTCTTCACAAACATCAGTGACATGGATGCTGTCACTGGGCCTTTTATTTTGTGAAGACTGTAGATTAACATTATACAAAGAAATTAGGAGCCAAAATGGAATCACCTGATATTAATGATAAACCATTACTAATGTGCATAGTTGGATAAGGCTAATTTTATTATTAACAATACTTTTGGGATTAAAATATAGGGGAATGAATGGAGAACCTATTTGCCACAAAGCAGACCAACAGCCATACCAGCTACAAATGACGCAAGAAACACATGAGTCTCAGTGGCATGGTAGTGGTCATCACCAGTGACATTGTTAAACCAGTGCTTAGCTTTCACTTCCTTTTTCTTCAATAAATCTTCAGCTTTATCTAATTTACGGTCAACAAATCGTTCCACCTAAAAGATAAAATTAAATTAGTAGCAGTTCAGCTATGTATGTCTGAATAACTTTGTCATGCATAACAGGTTAAAATTTTGAATTTACTTGACCAGTCACCAAAAGAAGATAAATAATTTAGCACCCATAAACCATTATCACAAAATATGTGAACATCATGGATTAAAATAAACCAGATATAAGAATGAAGGTATTTTTTTTTAATTTAAATTCAGTAAGATATCACTATAATTCACTCTATGTAGGTATATAGTGATATACATAATTTTTCACACTCACTTGGTAGAAGACATAGTTAGTACTAAATGATTTATGAAGATGCAATACCAAAGCAGAATCCTCCAGTAAAGCCTGCTGAGTAATATGAATTAGCTTTTACAAAACTTATCACCTGCAACAAAATGAAGATTGTATCATTTGGAAGGAGTTCTGAATGCACTTACTCTTATGTATTATTGTACCAACTATATGTAAATGTATTCATGGATAGATATTTATTATTTATAACTTAGGTATCTGTTGCCAGAACTCATCCCATTTCATTGTCTGCTTGTACAGAATATTGCTGTTCCGAGTTAGTAAAGCAAGAGTGACTGGTCAAGTGTATAAAAGATAGGAATATTTGTTATGGGTGTGTTAGTTTTAAAGAACAATGATATGAAAAATTGAACTCACCTTCTCAAAGAAGTCTGGTTTTTTGCCTGTTGCTTCTTTTTCAATTTTATCACTGATCTTGTCAACTTTCTTGGTGATTTTGTCCCAATTTATATCAATGTATCCTTTCTGGCTTGCAACATGGAGCAATATCACTCCTCCTCCAATACCAAATGCAGCTATTTTACCTATTTTCATTGTGAGAAAGCCAGTGACCCTGGAATTAATATTTTACCATTTCATGAAAGATGTACATTAACATTTAATATAATTATCAAATTATTGTTACTTCATCATTGTTATTTTTAGACATAAACTGTGTTACCACCAAAAAATATTACACAGCGTTTAACCTCAAAACAAATGTCAAATCCACTATGAGCACGGGTTTAGACTCCGGGCCATTCGGTTGTGGAATGCACTCCCTGGCACCATCAGGGACAGTCCTACTCTCAATATATTTAAGTCGCGTGAAGAAGCATTACCTCTCTCTTTAGAATTACAGGTAGTATGTATGTAAGTATTTATTAGCACATTTATATATAATAGTAGTAGTTAGTATTATATTATAAGTATTTAGTATATAATTATAGTCATTAAATGTTTTATTTTATTTATTAATATTCATGTAAGTACTCGTTTATTTCATCATATTGTTGTACACATAGGTCTACCCCTGCTCAGCAATCAACATCTCCAACTTTAACCTGGTTTGCTGGAAGAGATCTCTTATTAGAGATAAGCTCGCCTTTGTACACAATTTTTATGTAACTCTTTTTTTTATATCATTTGTGTGCAATAAAGAAATTAGGAAATTATGAAATCCCATACATTTTTGTTTTTAAACAAGTGTTGAACAGTAGTTTATTTTTTACAAGCTTTTATTTAGTTTCACCTGTCCCGTTGTCTGTCTGTCTGTAATCAAATCTTGCAAGTTAAATTTGATCCACTTCCCGGTTTCCGATTGAGCTGAAATTGTGCATGCATTTATAAATCGGATGACAATGCAATATTATTATGACATGGAGCTGATCTGATGATGGAGCTGGAAGGTGGCCATAGGAACTCCGTCATTAAACGACAAAATAATTACATACCGAACATAATTATATATTTTTAACATTAATACCTTTACACTTTAATTGTTAAATCTTCCCGTTTTTATCACAGTCCCAATTTCATAAATAAAAGCGTGTTACATTTTGATGGTATGATTAAGAACATTTAGCACTTTCTTTTCCTCTCGCTATCACAATGTAACACGCTTTTATTTATAAAATTGGGACTATGTTAAAAACGGGAAGTTTTAACAATTGAAGTCAGACAAAAATAATGCTTGCCCAGTCTCTTCTCCTTCCCCTGATCGATTACGCTGACGTATGCTGGGTGAGCGCGAATGAAGAGCAACTGAACAAACTCGAGCGACTTCAAAACCTCGGGATTCGGTTTGTCTTCGGCCTGCGCAAGTATGACCACGTCTCGGAGTATCGCAGGGAGTTAAAGTGGCTCCCTATCCGACTTCGTCGGGATTCTCATATCCTCATCTGCCTCTATAACATCTTATTTAATCCTCGCTATCCTGTCTTCTTACGAGATCGTTTTGAATTTTTGTCCTCGGATAGGCCTCGGAGATCTCACGCTCGATCACTGCTTATAACTCGCAACACAATACAGCCGCATATGAACATGGGTTCAGACTACGAGCTATCAGGCTCTGGAACAAACTTCCTAGCACCATCAGAGACAGCCCGTCACTTTCTATTTTTAAAACTCGCTTAAAAGAACACTATCTTTCTCTTCCATACTAGATTTATGTAGGTTTATTGCTTTGATATATATGTAGTATAATTTTGTCTATTTGTATTGATATTATGTA
The DNA here is from genome assembly GCA_949825045.1 of Argyresthia goedartella. NCBI lineage: Eukaryota > Metazoa > Arthropoda > Insecta > Lepidoptera > Argyresthiidae > Argyresthia > Argyresthia goedartella. Next base: position 25,538,905 of record OX463810.1, read on the forward strand.
TTTATGTACATATTAGTAATTAGTTTATTATTTTAATATTTTTAACGTTGTGCACATAGGTCTACCTGTTATTTCATGTATTCTGTCCATATTAGGTTTGCTGGAAGAAATCTCTTTTTAGAGATAAGCTCGCCTTTGTACACCTAGTTTCCATTTTGTTGTATCTGTATCTTCTGTTTTTGTGCAATAAAGTATAAAGAGTAAGTGTAAAGGTTTTAATGTTAAAAACATATAATTATGTATGGTATGTAATTATTTTGTCGTAGACGAAGAATATTAATTATCGTTAAAGGTTACAATGAACTTATAAAGTGATATATTTGTTATTGGAGTTAATTTATTTTAAACTTTTTAGTTCATTTTTTATAAAAGCTTGTTTTTAAAAAACTTTTTTTTCTTTATTTTATTTGTGGTAAGGCCCAATATGATCATAGAACTTATCTACCATACACATAGAATAAAGCTATCACATGACAATGTTCATGCATCACAATTTTCTAAGTAATAATTGCAATAATTACAATGAACCTTTATAAATTCTACTATATTGGAATGATACATAATGCTTTTGATTTCAGGATATTTATAGTGGGACGTTGAATAGTCTTTGCATGTTGCATGATAAACAAAGAAACCAAAATGATCTCACCATCCTGACGCAGTTCCTAAAATTAACTGCCTTGTAGCAGAGGTATTGGAAATATCTCCAAGAGCTCGCTCAATGAAGTTTTTAGCATCGTCCACGATTTTCTTAGCGTCCTCCGATGCATCTTCTGTTTTAGGTTTAGCCATTTTCGTTAAATCGAGAAAAGTATGTAATAAAATTACAACCCAATCCACCCAAAATCTTATTGTTTTTTTTTTTTTATTGAATGAATGTATGAACGAAAACAGTGACATTTGCCTGCGCGGCGGTCCGAAAGACCTCTCATCGTATGATTCGTAGTGGGATATGAACATGATGGATCGGACCCTTGTTGTATGTACTTAAGGTACTTAAGGTTATGTTAAAGAAACCCTACAGATATCCAACCAGCGATCTTTACACAGATTCGCAAGTTCTCTCAGTCCGTAAGCTTTTTATATTAAAAACCTGTCTTAGCACACACAGAAAGACTTTGAACAGCCCTGAGTACAACCACCTTCTAAGCAAGCGAGTCTTTAGAATTCCTACTCTAAGTACAAACACAACTTTTGCCCGTAGATTTGGTAACTTCATCAGCGCACATATCTACAACAATTTATTAAAACACTGCGATATTAAAACAAACACAATCACGGAAGCTAAAAAAACCATAACAAAGTTTCTTCTCACACTGGATTACCAAAGTACAGAGCAGTTTCTAATCTAGAATAGTATGCTGTTAATATATTGTAATTTTTATTGTTTTTGTCTTGAAGCCTAGAAGCTGATTCTTTTAAATTTTATAACCTTGTTATTCTCTTTATACCACAGATACTAATATTATACTAATACTTTATACCCAGAAGCTGTTTCCTTTTGTTATTGTGAAGCAGTTTCTTTTAAATAGTATAACCCTATTTCGCTCACTACCCAAAAGCTGCTTCGTTTTGTTTTGTTTATCTTTGTTTATTTTAGTAAAGTTTATGCCAAAGCTTATAAATTTTCACATGTTTAAATAGTAATTGGTTCCCCAAGATACAGGCCTAGCCTAGTTTGGGGACCCCTGGAAATTTGTTTATTTTGTTTAAGCTATGCACTGAATGTTAGATGCTAAGTTCCATTACGCCGTACCTTTTTGTGCTAAATAAATATTTTTTCATTTCATTTTTCATTTCATTCATTTCATTTCATTTTCATGTGTTTAGACATGCGCAAAATGTGTCACTGAAAAGAAAAGATTGATATGCATCTTTCGTACACCGTGAAGTATATCACTCATCTAGTTCATTTAGTTCATTTAGTTCACTAGCTCTTCGGATCCAACTATCTCAGTAGCATTGGGTTTTTATCTTTCATTTACTTAAATATTAAATACTGACTGATGTATTGAGTCGAATGCGGCATGCTTTAGTTCAATGATACAATGAATGAACGTGTGAAATGGAATGTAACTTTGTAGGTATGTCTATACTATAGACTCTAGCCGTCTTATTAATAAACACAGACTAGCACAGTAGTAACTTTACTCCAAGTATTAGGCCAGTAAAATCATTATTAATAAACGTGGTGTAAGGATTGAGTAGCACTAATCCGACTCTACTCTCGGACCAACAGTTACACCTCGTCTGTACCTAGTTTAGCGATGGAGTAAGGACAGACTAGTGTGATCTATGGCGTAATTTGACATTTGTAACTTTCTTTTTGATTTGAACGGCCATTTTGAATGTTTCTATTATTGTTGTTTGTTTTGTGCTCTGGTTTTGCTTCGGAGTTTCATTCATAGTTTGTGTGATTTTGCTTTAGAAAAGGATTTGGTTGTTCTAATTAATCTAATTCTCAGTTTTTTTTTAAAATAATATTTCAAGATTGTACCGGGTTTAATAGTTTGTGGTGATAATGGAAAGAGACTATTACTTGGATGATTTGAGGTTACTGCAAGAGCAAGAATTTCAAAACAACACTCCACTAGGAAGAAGAGTCAAATTTTACAAAACCCGTTTCAATCCATTAGAAGAACTCGAAGAAGCGGAATTCAAGTACAAGTACAGGTTTTCCCGATCTACTGCCATGTTGATAATCAACATGATTAAAAATGATTTGTCAGGAGATACTAGAGGTGGTCGCATCCCTCCCCATATTAAAGTTTTGAGTGCAATAAGAATATGGGCCCGAGGAGAGGTAGGTCGTAGAATGCTTATCGTAGTACATATTCATAGTTAATTACGAATTTTAATGTGATTGGGTTTATACCTAGTTTTAAGTTTAATTCTAAATTGTGATATCAACAGATTCAAGACGATGCAGGTGATATAAGCGGAATGAGTCAGCCTGCAATGTCGCTCATATGCAAGCAAGTTGCTTTAGCAATAGTACCCCATATTGCTCAGTGGATTAAAATGCCACAAACTGATGTCCAGCAGAACAGTGTGATTGGTGGTTTTTATGAAATATGTGGGTTTAGACAAGTGATAGGAGCCATCGATGGTACTCACATCCGAATACCTAAAGTTGGTGGGAATATTAGACAGTACTATATAAACAGGAAAGGATATAGTTCAATAAATGTCCAAGTAAGTTGCATATTGTTATCTATTGGATCTGTTCATGATCATCATATCTGCCTGTATCATCCCACTATTGGGCATAGGCCTCTCCCAAAGCATGCCACTTGCACCTGTCCCCCGCCAGTCTGGTCCACTGTCTATCAGCCACCTTGACAATGTTATGTGACCATTGGTCCTGTGGTCTGCTCGCTGTTCTTTTCACTGCAGCGGGCAGACCAAGACCAATTTCTCCACATTAAATATACCATAACTTTATCAGTGTATATGAACCCCTTATGATCAAACAGTAACCTTTTTAACCAACTTCTGATCTGACAGTACCTACCATATTTTGTTCCAGGTTGTATCAAATGCAAATCTAGAAATTATGGACATAGTAGCACATTGGCGTGGAAGCACACATGATTCAAGGATTTTTAATGAGTGTAGCTTAAAACAAAGATTTGAGCATTCAGAATTTAAAGGCAGACTTCTAGGAGATTCGGGTTATGCCTGTACTCCTTACTTATTTACTCCAGTCTTGAATCCAACTTCAGAAAAGGAAGAAGCATATAACCATGCACATATAAGGACCCGTAACACTGTAGAACGATGCTTTGGTGTAATAATGCGACGTGCCCCGTGTTCCGCCAGGAGGCGCGAAACAAGAAGGCCGGCACTGTGGCGCTCACCAACGCGCCCGGGCCCAAGAAGGTGCAGCCTCCCCCTCTGCCTCGTCCCGACCTGCAGGAACCAACGGCGCCCGCCTCGCTTATGGCGCAGGCGAACGACGGAGCCCCCAGGCAGAAGACGAAGCGGGGGGGGAAGAAGAAGAAGAAGGCGACGGCTCCACCTGCCGCCGGCGCCGCGGCGGCTACTCTCGCCGCCAGCGAGACTGCGGCCGCCGCTGGCGCCGCCACTCCGGCTGCGGCGATAGGGCAGCAGGACTTAGGGCACCTCACAGCCCTGCTCGCCCTCCTCAGCGACCCCACTGCCCTGGGCTGACTCACCGCTCTGCTCCGCAATGCATGAGCCGCTCAGGGTCGTCCACTGGAACGCGCAGTCGCTGACAGGGAAGAAGCGGCTGCTCCACGTGTTCCTGAGGGACTACCGCGTCGACGTGATGCTCATCAGCGAGACACACCTAGCCGGAAGCGACAAGCTGTCGCTGCCCGGCTACATCGTCTACCGCAAGGACGAGAAGACCTCCAGCGGCCGAACCTTTCGAGGCTTGGCAGTCATCGTCGGCAGGAAGATCGTCCACCAGCTCGTTGACGCCCAGGAGTATTCATCCCTGTATGCTTTGGGCGTCGACCTCCAGGTCGCTGGCGAGGTGCTGCGACTCTACGCCGCCTACAAGCCCCCCAGTACACCAATCCGCACCGCCGAGCTACGGGGGCTGCTACAGTCGCCGCACCCGACACTTGTCGCCGGCGACCACAACGCCAAGCACACCGCCTGGAACTCTACCAGGGTGTGCCCAGCTGGACGCGCCATCCATGCCGACTCCGTGAGCCACAACTACGACGTCATCGGTCCTGACGAGCCCACCCACTTCGACACGCGGGCCGGATGGGACATCATCGACGTCGTGGTCGTCAGAGGTCTCCGGACACCGCCGAGCCAAGAGGTTCTCCCTGACCTCCCTTCGGACCACAGGCCTGTTCTTCTCGTCCTGGCGGACCTGCCCACCCGGGTATCTCCGCCAGCATCACGTCGCCGCTACCAGTGGGGCGCCTTCACCGCCGCCCTAGACCAACCCTCCACCAGTTGCCCCGTCAACCAGCCGGAAGACGTTGACCGCCTGGCATCGCTGCTAACTACTCAGATCCGAGACGCGCTCGACCTATCATCGCACACCGTAGCTCGCGGGGGGAAGCCCAATCCTCTTCCTGCTGAGCTACGCGCACTCATCTGCGATAAGCGCGCTCTCCGGAAGCAGTGGCAGCAAACCCGCTGCCCCACGATGAAGACCAGGCTCAACGCCATGACGGCAGAGCTGAAGCGCCAACTTGATCGCCACGCTGAAGAATCTTGGGAACGCCACGTCGAGTCCATAGGCGACCACGTCCCCTCCGTGCATCGCCTGTGCAGGGCTTTGTCGACCACTCCTGCTCCTGTTCGACCAATCCTGGGCAGCGACGGCCTACCAAGATTCCGAGCCCAAGACCGTGCGGAGATCTTCGCCGAATGCCTCGAGAAGCAATTCAAGCCGAACCCAACGGATGATGTGGAGCACGTCGCAACAGTCGAGAGACACCTGCGAGAGTATTTCGCCACGCCGATAGCTCCCGAAGAGGACCCCATCGTCGTCACGCCTGGCCAGATTGTGCGTGCATTCCGACGTACCAAGCCCAGGAAAGCCCCGGGCGCAGACCGAATACCCAACACGGCGCTGTTACATTTGCCGCCACGCACTGTGGCGGCCGTTGCGCGCCTGTTTAACGGTATCTTGCGCACGGGTCACTTTCCGACCCAATGGAAGGAGGGCTTGGTTATCATGTTGCCCAAGCCGGGCAAGGACACCAAGCTGCCTGAGAGCTATCGGCCGATCACCCTACTGAGCACCATCTCAAAGGTGTTTGAGAAGCTCCTGTTAGCGAAGTTACTGCCCCACATCCAGCCGCGCCCGGAACAGTTCGGCTTCAGGCCCGAGCATTCTACGACGCTTCAGCTCACCAGAGTACTGAATGACATGACGGTTTGTTTGAACAAAAAAGAATACACTGTCGCAGTACTTCTGGATATGGAGAAGGCGTTCGACAGAGTATGGCACGAGGGGTTGCTGTACAAGCTGTCGACGTCCCCTGCCCCAAGAAGAACGGTCAAGACAATCGCCTCTTTCCTGAAGAATCGCCGCTTCCGAGTGATGGTGGAAGACGCCGTCTCCGAGGAACATCCCGTCGCAGCCGGCGTCCCCCAGGGCTCCTGCCTGTCTCCCGCCTGCTACGCCCGATACACGGACGACATCCCCGTCGGGCCGGGTGCCCAGCTGGCACTCTTCGCAGACGACGCAGCCTACTACGCGTCGTCGTTCCAGGCTCCGCACGCTGCCATCAAACTGCAGCGCACCCTGGACATCTTGCCCGACTGGCTCGCCAAGTGGCGACTGTCCGTCAATGTTGGGAAAACGCAGGCGCTCATCACAGGCCAGAGTCTCCTTCCACCATCGCTCCAGCTCCAAGGACAGCAAATCGAGTGGTCTCCGCAGGTGAAGTACCTGGGAGTGACCATTGATCGCCGGCTCACCATGAAGCAACACGTTGACAACGTCGTCAGCCAGGTCAAGGTGGCACGCGCCAAGCTGCGTCCACTTTTCGACTCCAGCCTCCCTCTGAGGGCGAAGCTCGGGATCTACAAGACCTACGTGAGATCCCGCCTCACCTACGCGGCTCCGGCTTGGTACGCCCTGTGCTCGGAGACGAACAAACGGAGACTCCGAGCCCAAGAGAACCTCTCTCTGCGTACCATCGTCGGCGCCCCCCGCTACGTGAGGAACGCGACAATCCAGAGGGACCTAAGATGGGAAACCGTGGACCAGTTTGTCCAGAGGCTGGCGAAGGGCATGTTCGCGCGTGCGGATGCTTCACATCTTCCGCACATCGCCGAACTGGCGCCGCACCACGCGCGCCCGCCCGACCGCCGCCGCCTGCCACGCGACCTGGTTGCCTAGCCGGCGATCACCCACTGCACACCAGCGCCACATCAAGATCACCGCCCGCAGGGGCCATCCGATGACCTGTCCACAGGAGTGGACAGAGGCGATTCTTCGGGAAGAGGTCCGTCGACCTGACCCCGACTCCCCACGCCCCAGAAAGGGTGCGTGAGAAGATTGTCAAGAAGAAAGAAGAAGCTTTGGTGTGTGGAAACAAAGATTCCGATGTTTACTTCGTGGCTTTACAACGAAATTAGACAATACAAAGTTATACATTGTTGCATTGGCCATACTACACAATATTGCTATGCATAATCAAGATTTACTTGAAGATATACAAATTGAAGACACATTTCCCTCATCTTCAGAGGCTCCCTTGATCAATAATTCTATAAGAGAAAATGCATCATGGGTAGCATTCATCAACGAAAATTTTTAAGTTAATATATAATGTAGATTTAATTTTGTGTTTTAAGCAATAAAGATATGTAAAATAAACTCGACTTTAAACTAGATAAATTTCATTTATTATGAATTATTTAATTAGTACCTTCTATACTATCTAAAAATCTTCTTAATTTCTTTTCTGAGAGCTGACGCTCTAGTTCAGCATGCATTAAATTTTCCCTAAGTATTTTTAATTCTATTTCATGCTTCTCTTCGGCCATCTCCATGCGTCTGGCAAATTCCTTATTTTTTATTTCTTTGGAATGTGCGGCCATTCTGTCGACGTAGTCATCATGATGGTCCCGGTCCTGTAAGTCATTAAATGACAGTCACTTTATCAAATTACTGAAAAACATATGTTATATAATTACTGCTGAACGATTTACTTGGACAACACAACAATGAAGCTTATTAAATTTTCTTTAAAATTCATCTTCATCATAAGAGTGGCGTTTGTGTTGCCGGACCGAACGGACGTGTCCCCCCGAGATCTCCCAAACGCATTTAAACAAACAATAGTTTTCATCCCCGGCGCGCGCCTTTTGTTCTGCCTCCGGAGGCCCGAAAACGAGCCTGGCTTATAGGCTGGCTTATACCGCGTGTTTCTGTAAGGGATACCTGGGGAATGTGCGCGATCCATCTAGGCACCCCATCTGTGCAATACCACGCATTTCAGTGATTGTGATGATACTAGTGCGGTCAAGTGTAATGAATGCCCAGAGAACTGCGCGATACTCTTAGGCATCCCATCTGTGCAAGGCCTAGAATTTATTCTAGGCCAGGTGCACGTCTGAGCCACGCAGCGACAGGCCGGCAGCGAGCGACGCCTACGCAACACACCCTCAACGCTACTGCCTCCACCACCACCGCCGCTAAACACACCAACCTGGTGAGATCATTCCGATTAGGACATCATTGATAGTGATTACCTACCTCTAACTTTATTTCTCTCAGCACCACTCGCCGCCTGACAATAATAAACCACCACTTACCGCGGCCGCGGTCGCCCCTATTGACTAAGGCATAATCACATGTATAGGTGCGTCATAGGCAGGATATGACAATTCCCTACCTACGCAATATCAAAATCAACTAATAAAACATTATTATAGCTACATATACTTATATTGCTTTGCCTGAAAATAAATTCGAGATAATTCTCCTCGAGATTTATTTTCTCCTCATCTTCGAAAGACCATTCAAAACAGTCATTAACAATAACCATCCACTAAACCCTGAAACTCAGTGAATAAGCCAACCCAAAACTTAACAATCCTAGAATTATTTTTATGTAGCTAAACTGCAAATATACTAAACCCGACAATAAACAAAAACTAAACAAGTGCATGCCATAAAAAGGCCATCTCACCAAACTCCCAGAAACTAGACAAAACAATTGACTGCTATTTAGGAACAATTGAAAAAGCTTCGAAGCACAAAAGGCTCACAACGTTCCCTCAAACATCTGGCACCCATTCTATGGTGTCAGCCGGAAATACCGGGAAACATTAGAATAAAAATAGATCGTAAAAAGCCAATCAGCGTCTCTCATCATACCGGCCGTACACCTCTTAGAAACAACCCACACACACACATTCATATTAGCTAAAATACCATGAGGCTTTCCCCTGTAGTAATATCTCACAATGGAAACTCTACCAATGCCCAGAGATGGAAACTGCCTGTTCCATGCAATTGCAGACCAAATCAACCATCTGTTTGGAGCGACATTCAACCATACCCACATCAGAAGCGACTTAGCTAGATACGTGGAAGCTAACAGCAATTATCCACTCATCAAACATGCGATCGACGCACCAAACGCAGAAGCTTTCACTGAGTACATAAAAAATCTCCACATACAGGGCACGTGGGGCGGTGAAGAAATTATCATAGCAGCCGCGGAGTTCTACGTAATAAGTGTAGCGATCCATCAACAAAATGGCCCATCAATCGTATATAGCCCCCAACAAGAATATAACTCAGTCGGAACTATCAACTTGACCTTTTCCGACAGCCACTACGACAGCGCATACATAATAGAGCCGCAAAACGTAATCAACAACCTATCAACAACCAGTCAAATCTACATCGCAGCATCTCACTTTTCCCATACCAAAATACAGCGCGACTACCAAAGTACCCTCAAGTTCCACCCACCCCAAAAACAGATAATATGATAGCGGTAATTACTACGCCAACTCCAGACTATTCCTCAGGCACAGTGCCGTACTAGTAGGTAGGAGATAGGTATACCTAAATACAAAACTAAGCAGGAACCTACCCAATAACAGTAAAACAAAACATAACCATTTCTAACTTTATCCGGTCCGACAAGCCCACAAAAATAAAACAATAATGCAAGCCCGTCTACTACATAACTGCATATTCTGAGAAATAGCGAGAAACAGCAAACAATTGCACATCATAAAAGGATCATTTCACCATCTTCCAGAAAACAGGCAATTAACAAAAGACTTCCACTGATGAACAATAACAACAATAAAATCGGAGACTTTTTGTCCTAAGCGGCTCTCTACCGAGAATAAGGGCGCACGAAGATATGCACAAACTTTGACAATCGCAACCCGTACGATCTGTTAATCGTAGACAAAGGTAGTTCAAATAAATCACGCTATCTCTAAGTTCTTTCTTTCAACAACATCCCAAGAAGATAACCTAATGGAAGCCTTACCAACGCTGAGATGGTAACTGCCTATTCACCGCAATTGCTGACCAAATTAATCACCTATGTCAATTAACATGCAACCACACTCACATTCGTAAGGACCTAGTTAAATATGTAGAAGAAAACGGCGACTAACAGAACAAAGCTCGCAATCACTGAGCCTGAAATCCTTAACAACTCAACACTGAAAATCTACGCAATTACGGTACTTGGGCTGGAGAGGAGATTATAATACCAGCTGCCGAATACTTTCTACTTAACGCAACAATCCACCAGCAAAATACACCATCGCTCACATTCACGCCCAAGAATCGCGGATGCAGTGAAATCTATCAACCTCAACGTCACAGGACACCACTACGACAGCGTTTACTTGCTTGAATCGCCAAATTTACCCACGGATCAATCAACCGATAACCAAACTGATAACACCATACTTTCGCCGATACTTAATGCAACACCCATGACCTCCTCAGGGTCAACCATAACATCAACAGAAGACATCCCAGACAACACCGGATATACGATGATACGAAACAGCCCCATATTTAAACCACAAGTCACATTCGAGCGTATGCGCATTGCTACTTGGAAGGTTAGAGGATGCGCCGAAATAACTAAAAGACTCAACATTGACGCGGAATTGACTACCAAAAACATACACATAGCCTATATACAGGAAACAAACATGATACATATGTCAAAACACTATCTCTGGTATCTGTATGCTCGCATCGGACAAGACGCTATAAAGAAATACAGGAAAAAGGGAATTATAGGAACAAACCTCCTTCACATTATTGCACACAAATATTTTAAAAGTTACATCAAAAGAAAATGCATGTACAAGGGCGAGCTTGTCTCTAAAAAGAGATTTCTTCCAGCAAAACAAGGCATTACAGGAATTGCTATCATAAAAGGGTAGGCAGTGCACAATAATTACTATAACTAAAATGCCCAGGAATAAATTAAAATATCTGTAAAATACAGTTAGCAATTACGAAATAATTACCGATATATACATAAACCTTACATATAATAAAATAAATACAATAACTTTTACGAAAGAGACATGTAGAGCTCTTTGATATGTTTCTTAAAAGAAAAAAGAGTCGGACTGTCTCTTATAGTGCAAAGAGGTGCGTTCCAGAGTAGGACCGCCCGCAACCTGAAAGAGCGTTTATACGCAGCGCTGCTATGCCGCGGAGTAACTAAAAGTGAATAATTAAATATCATCGGAGAACTGCTCATGGAAAAATTAAAAGTAGAAAGACGAAAATTCTTATAAGAGACCCCATAAACAACCAGAGAATTGGACGTAGTTCCAATACGAACCGTAAACGAAATCAAATATCTCGGCACATATATTACGGCAGGACATAGGACACAATAAAAAAGAGGTGCCGGCAAGCCATATGCAATTCCAAGGCCCTAATGCATTTTATAAAGAAATCCAACATAGACTGAAATATAGTGCGCCTGATTTACAAAATGGTCATTGCACTGTTTATAAAATTCGGACAAAAAGCGGCAACCCTCACTAAAGCAAACAGTTGACAGTCAGTATATGAACGCCTGATCCTCAGAGACATGTTTGAGAACGCCAGAAGCTATCCAAGATACCACAAAATTCATGACTGACTACAGGGCAAAACGATAACCAAACGAATCAAAAACCACCGGATATGTTACTATACATATTCTGCGACGCCCACAACAGCACTTACTACACGCTGCATTCAAATACGAAGCAAGGATGAAGAAAGTCGGCCGACTTATATACACAGTCAGGTCATAAGTTCTGTCACACAATAAAAACTTTTGAATTGAGAACGCTGGCCACAAAAAAGTTTATTGAATTCGAATTTCGAATTTTTCATGAAAATAAAAATGTGTACTTTTTAGAATTTTCTTCATTTTTAAATATGGAGTGGACACTTAAAGAAGACCGTGTCGCAGTTATTGCGTTGCATCGTTGCGGTTACGCGCCAATTCAGATTTTCGACTTACTGAAAAATTTGAATATAACCAAAAGATTCGTTTATCGTACCATAAAACGATACAAAGAAGACTCTAGTGTAGATGACAGGTCATTAAGTGGTCACCCTCGCTCTGTTAGGACTCCAGCAGTGATAAAAGCTGTGAAGGCGCGAAGTCAAAGAAATCCCATACGTAAGCAGAAACTGTTGGCCCTTCAGATGGGGTTAAGCAGGACCACGGTGAAAAGGGTGTTAAATGAAGACTTAGGGCTTAGGGCATATCGAACAAAAACAGGACATCGTTTGGACGCTCGTCTATTGGACCTGAGACTGAAGAGATGCCGCGCTTTGTTGAAGCGGTACGCGGGAAAAAAGCATCGGGAAATTATTTTTTCGGATGAAAAAATTTTCACCGTGGAAGAGAGCTACAACAAACAAAATGATAAGGTGTACGCACACAGCAGTGAAGAAGCGAGCAACCGTATTCCGCGTGTCCAACGAGGTCATTTTACATCCTCGCTCATGGTTTGGTTGGGAGTCTCTTATTGGGGCTTAACTGAGGTACATTTTTGTGAGAAAGGCGTAAAAACGAATGCAGTTGTGTATCAAAATACAGTCCTCAAGAACCTTGTGGAACCTGTTTCTCATACCATGTTCAATAACAGGCACTGGGTATTCCAACAAGATTCTGCGCCAGCTCATAGAGCGAAAAGCACACAAGACTGGCTGGCGGCGCGTGAAATCGACTTCATCCGGCACGAAAACTGGCCCTCCTCCAGTCCAGATTTGAGTCAATTAGATCACATGATATGGCAACACTTGGAGGAAAAGGCCTGCTCAAAGCCTCATCCTGATTTGGAGTCACTCAAGGCATCCTTGATTAAGGCAGCCGCCGATATTGACATGGACCTCGTTCGTGCTGCGATAGACGACTGGCCGCGCAGAATAAAGGCCTGTATTCAAAATCGCGGGGGTCATTTTAAATAAACTTTATTACCATAAGAATCTATGTTTTATTAAGTTCATTTTGCTATATAAATGTTTACATAAATAATAAACATGTCTAAATTATTTCATATTGCACATGTGACAGAACTTATGACCTGACTATGTATACCTGGAAAGATTTCCTTAAGCATGACAGAAAATACTACGGTGAAGAACACAGTTACTGGACAGAATCATCACACAACAGGGACGAAGTCAGGATGGCCTAGAGGCAAATATACCGTATCCCAGAAACAGACAGCAAAAGCGAAACTGGGAACTTACCGGATAACCCAAACGAACACGACTCAGGAAACTCAACTATTAACAATAACTGAAAATAGAAGGAAAACAAGAACTTGAAGAAAACAACAGCTGCTCTCCAAATCCCACATCCTCCCCATTCCACATATCCTATATTGGCTTCAGGCTGAAGAGTCGGTCGATTGAATTCACTATCCTTCCCTTCCTACAGAGCAGGTCATTCCGCCCCCCCTCAAAACTTGTGCCCTCTGGTATGCCGGCCGAAAGACCGGAACAGGTTTAGAACCCTGGCTGGAGAAGCACCATTCATTCATTCATTCATTCATTCATTCATTCATTTAAAATTCATCTTCATCATAATATCAACCACAGCTAGAGCACAGATAATGCCAAGTTTCTTTGACTGAGGGAGTGGTACCCCTCTCACTACCCTTCCCTCCTTATGAGAGAGAGTGTCACAGCTCTCTCAGTCAAACCCACAGAAACTAGGCAAGGCCTGTATACATTGCAACAAACTGTAACGGCACCAGGCCAAGGTCGGAGCCGCCGCTATCAGTAGCTATGATCGTCTATTCTATCTATCCCAAAATGAGAGGACCCGATTCAGCTGTAAGATTTGTAAGTTAAGAATGATAAGTCTGAATTCCTCGTTCGTTGAGAAATTCGTTAGGCGTACAATAGTCGAACGAAGTTTGGTTCAGGAAGTTACAGTTTCAAGTTAGACAGAGAAAGCATATATGTCCGCGAGCCGGTAATTCACATCAGTCAGCGGTGTATTGCGCCAGAACGATCGTTGTTATATTTTATGTGATGGCACCATCTGGTTTTTGTATATATGAGCGCATTGGAGCTTCTTTTGTTTTAGTGGTCGACCACAGTTGATAATATTTGTTTGTGATATCGTATAGATATCCGTCGTAGTTTTACGACGTGAGTACTCAATGATATTTCATGTGCTCGCTAGTAGCGGCTTGTGGTGGTTCCAATTATATATTTGATTCACGGCAATAACGATCCGAAAAGACCGGTTTACACAATTGCGATTTGAGATCCGAAATGGGTTCTGAACTAGCGGTTACCTCAAAAGGTCCGTAACGTTTTGAAACCTTCAACTCTGCGCAATTTGAGCTGGATGTTATCGAAACGCAAGCATTATTGTTTTAGGAGATCTAACCCACACCATAGCGAAGTGCATAGTTCGATAAATACCAAACTATGAATTCCACTAGCCGCAGCACGTCCTGGGCTGAGCCAAATCATATATACCGACTCAGCTTACACATTAGACCTCCAGCGAAATTTACATTTAATTTAAAAATGCAACTTGAATCCAACTTGACCCAATGCAATGCAAAACACCCACCCGGACCTAAACAATGAACTTTAGACTGTAAATTGATCTCTTCGCGCGTCCCCGACAACACTCAAATGTCAAAATATCAACAGGTATGTTATCTGTGTTGACACCGGTTTAACTTTGTTCTGAATTTGTTATTTCCATCCGCGGAACCTCATCGATCAAACAGTCTCCCTATGCCCTGCCAACCTAGGTTTAGCCGCAACTAAACTCCTGTCTAGCCTAGTCTAAAAACCTAGTGTTATACCACGTCCATTATCGACACCACTCGAAAATGGTTGAGTTTGATTTGAATGTGCTTGAATGTTTAATGACTGTGTGTGTGGGAATTTCAAAACTCGCTACTCGAAAGGAATGAGGAGAGGATTAGCCCGCGAATATCCTAAGAGCCAATCCAGGAACCCTATGGTGAAGGAAAAAGGAATTTAGGGTCGCTCCAAGCCCAGACTCAGACTCAGATATTTGACTTACAAGTTCTTTTCTAACGACCCAAGGATAGTTTTGGAATTTGGGGTTGGTTGATATAAAGGTTAGGAACCGAGATATATCTCGGCGCTTCAGACACTCGCGAAAACCCACTGAAACTTCGCAATCACAAATTCGTATAGTTCTGACGCGTAACACGGCAGACAAAAACTGTTTAGAACTCGTGAAAGACGACTGTCACAGTAGCTAGACGCTGAGACTGAATGCCCTCCCCTCACATGCTCTGGTATTTATATGCGTCCTTTGCGAACACGCTCTGCCCAAGCGAAGCTTCTTATCACTAACTACACAGAGTCTATTTTCAACCATGCCATGCAGATCCGCCGTTCTACAAATTGTGTGTACGCATATTCACTATGATCAACCGTAGGTGATCACTCAAATCATTTGGTACTGCCGATACACAGAACCTGTTGATCGCTGACCAATAAAAGCTTGTTGCGATTAATTAAGCATACCCGACCGCTAGGGTGCGTAGCTAAGACCACCAGAATGATATTCAAACTAGCGGTGTCAGACTCTCCATATCATACCTCAATCGCAATTGTATATTTGCAATCTACATAATAGCTTTCTCCGTATCGTTCCATAATAACCTTTCATTATTTAGTTATTCACAATTTATTCAACGCGCAGCCAAATCGGCTCTGATCTCTACACATCTCGCAGGAATGCGACAAAAAAAACTTGGCCTGAAAACTTCCACGAACCAACCCACGCGTCGTCTCTGTTTTTTGCTACTTTGCCAGTAAGCTACGCAAAACCCCCAAACGTTATCTGAACCGATTCTCGTATTCAAAACAGCGCGGCGTTGGGCTAGCTCTCTACCACGCAGAATGAAGTATCAAATGTACCGAATCTTGTGTACCATTACAGCCCCCTCCCAGACCTTGAGACACTGTTTATCTCAGTTAACATGGCGCAAGGATCTCATTACCACTATGCTACCCATGCTTTGTACATATCTACTCTATATGTACGGACATCTCAAATCATGTACACAGACCGATGAATCTGTCAATTATGTATATAATATTTACACAACTATATATACAAATTGTTTTTTTTTTGTTTTTTTTTTTTGTTTTTGTTTCCAAACCATGCGAGATCCTTAAGTCTACAAAATAGTTATTCAAATTTACAGCTTACAGCTTAATTATATAACTTTTATACACTATCTTATTTATCTACGCCCTTATTCGTCCTCACATAATACCTGGCTATATTTATAGTATTGAAGTTACCCAATATCTCATTTGAACCCGGATCTACTAAAGTATAACAGTTAGGATAAACCACTGCCGAAATAACATAAGGCCCTTTATACAACAATGAAAATTTCCGCATGATTTTATGTTCTTTATTTGAACGCACAAAAGTCTTAAGTTTCACATAATCACCTATACGATAGACTTCTAACTTACGCCGTTTGTCCGCCTGTCGCTTACGTCGTTCACTAGAACTTTTAGAGTTTTCTATCGCTACATTTCGCACCTGTTCCGTATCCCGCACACTATGGCCTAATAACCATTCATCGCCTAATTCCTTGTCAATAGTTAACGGTTCCCGCTTACCAAACGCTAACTCATTGGGCGCAAAGCCTGTGCTTGTGTGTTCGATATTATTATAGCAATTTTTAATGTCCGGTAACACGTCGACCCAACTACGATTACTTCCGCCGCAATAAGTTCTAATCAGTCGACCTAGCTCGCGATTCACTCTTTCTACGCTATTAGAATTTGGACAATACACCGACGTATGAGTGACCCGAATCCCCAGCTGTTTGAGTCCAAATTCCCAAACTTTCGATATGAACTGTGGTCCTGAGTCCGTAATTATAGTTTCGATAGGTATTTCCCTATGAAATCTCTTTGTACAAGCGAGCACGCTCCTACCTGTCGCTTTTCGCATTGGATACAATTTTATTACCTTACTGTACACGTCTTGAATCACATATATATATTGATATCCGAATTTACCTACGGGCAATGGCCCATAAATTTCCGAGAAAACTTTCTCACCCAACTTTTCCGCCAACACCGGTGTACAAGGACCAACGGTATTGTTAGTACTTGGTTTGACCTTTTGACATATGTCACAACTTCTTATCACCGCGCTAATCACCCTACTCATATGAAGAAAATAATATCTGTCCTTCATCAGTGCTAATATTTTATATCTGCCGTAGTGACCTATTTCTTCATGTATGTGTAAAATTAGTTCCTCCTGTAGTGATTTCGGAATTACTAGCAACTGTACGTTCCGCTTCGGCACGTGAAAATATAACGTATCACCTACTAGCTTGTAATTTTCAAAACCTCTCGTTCCCGTATCTACCACCTTACGTCTGATACAACCGCTAATTCGATTTAACCGCTCATCTTCGCTTTGTAATCTCGCAATGTCCCGTAAACTCGAAATAACACTTGCGGTATTCGATGCCTGAAACCAGAATATCCCCGGCTGAACATTTGTACTGTCAATCATACCTCCAGGTCCCGCTATTTGCCTGCTTAGCGTGTCGGCAATTTGATTATCAGTCCCTCGCACAAATTCTATGTCGTAATCGAATTGCTCTAAAAACATAATCCACCTAGTTACGCGTGCCCCTAATAAGATCCACGATTTAATGAACGTCAAACTTTTATGATCAGTTCTAATAATAACCTTTTCTCCCCGCAAATATATCTCAAATCGCTTTAAAGTGTATATAACTGCATACATTTCCTGTTCACTGATAGCCCATCTCGTCTGAGCACCCTTAAATGCCTGCGAACAGAACCCTATAATTCGTTCCTGGCCCGAATCATCTAATTGATAAACATAGCCCCCAATTCCTATAGCGCTGGCGTCACATTGAACATAATATGTTTTTCCCGCCAATGGCTGACTCAAAATTATACTTTCTATGAATTGATTTTTTATCTCGTCAAAAGCACTTTTCATCTGCGCACTCCAGACGAACTTGACTCCAGACCGTAATAAATTGTACAAGGGCTGTGTTAACGTTCCAAAATTTTTTATAAACCTCCTAAAGTAATTTATGAACCCAAAAACGCCCTCAATTGCCTGACAGTTCTGGGTGACGGATATAATTTAAGTGTTTCAATTTTGTCCGGGTCCATCTGCAAACCTTGTGTAGACAAAATATGCCCCAATAACTTGACCTTTTTTTGTGCGAACTCGCATTTTTTTAGTTTGCATGTGAAGCCCGCGTCTTTCAATTTACTCAGAACCGTGTCCACTTGAGACAAATGCTGTTCGAAGTCACCCTCAGTTAAAATTGCCAAATCGTCAACAAAATTTAAACAATATGACCTAACCTCTGGCCCTAGAATTAAGTCCATCGCCCTCGAAAATGAACCCACACTGGTTTTCAACCCCTGAGGTAAAACGTTGTAAACATAACTCCTGCCTTGATATACAAAACCCGTGTATCGTTTAGATTCGTCTGATAATGGTATAGAAAAATACGCATCTTTGATATCAATAACTCCTATGTAGTTTATTCGGCGCCCGGATTGCAATATCTCACTCATTAAAGGTGTGGTTTCAACCTCCCCAACCATTCCCGTGTTTAATTGTCGTGCATCTAGCAAAATACGGACCTCTCCTGATTTCTTTAATGTACAAGTCAATGGACTGCTGAAATCCGTAGATTGCCTGCTAATAATACCTATCAATTCCATTTCTTCCAAACGTTTTGTTACTTTATCGCGATATGCGAACGGTATGGGATAGCTTCGTTTTACGAAAGGCGTTTCATCTCTCATTTTTATCTCATGTATATATTTATTTGTCCGACCTACCCTATCGCTAAACAACTCTGCATGTTTATTTAACACCGGCAATAACTTTGTTTTGTGTTCTACAGGTATTGATCAATTATTCACATATTCCTCTATCACATTTCTACTGGTATCTTGGTTCTGTACTTCCATTGTACAACAGCAAAAATCCTGATTAGGGCCAGTACCTAATGGTATTTCACACATCCGCCCGGCGCTTCGTACAATTAGCCTCTTATTACCCTCACACATTAAACTGGCTCGCGTCTGTTGTATAAAATCAAACCCCAAAATTAAATCTTTAGGCACCCTTGTTAATACTAGCATTGGAGTATCGATAACGCATTCACCTATTGATAATGGTAACGTTACTAATTTATCAACCTTTTCCTTACTGACTCCAAATGCACCTGTGATTCTCAAACTTGGAATCGGTATTTCCGTCGGTTTTCCCAATTGACTGCACACTTCTTCGTACACTCTCCGACTTATTACGCTGATTTCGCTCCCCGAATCAATCAAACTCCTTACAACAATATTCCCAATACGCACATCTATCTCAGGTAATGTCAATGTACTACATAAATCGCGCCCACACTCAGTCGAATCGTCGTCTCTGAATATCGTATGTAAACGTCTGTCATTTCGATCTCTACAATTCGATCTAGATTTTTCCTCTAAACACACGGCATATCCATGCGCTTTATGCGCTAATAATTGAATAAATTCATTCACACCCACATTCGAATCCAAATTACACAAATCATACAGTCTATGTTTTTTTCCAATTTGATCGGCTGTCCACCCGAACCGTAATAAATATCTGAGCGCGAACGACCCGCGCGAGTCCACTAGTTTTTTGAATTCTGACTTATCGCATTATTCCTGTCACTTGAACTTTGCCCTGCCTCTGTATCTCCTGAACTATCATTGCCCCTCTGGAACCCTATTGCCTTGAAGCTAGGCTGAGGCTGTCTGCCTCTACCGCGAAAATAACCGCGACCACGCGTCCCAAATTCGTTTCGCCTTCGTTACCGCGTTATAATTATTCCTACGACTCATCGCGTTATAACGTATCGTATTTACTCGCATAGCTCGATATTGCCCACGCATGTAGCTATTCCGCCTTACATTATTCGTATCCATTGTCTCAGAACCATGTATCGCACTTAATCCCCCATCGACATTCCGTTCTAAATGCCGAAGGAATTCGACCGCATCACGTATAGTCATTGGCTCCTTTCTAGCAAAAAACGCTACCTGAATATCACGCGGCAACTGTCTGAAAATCGTGTTGATTTTCTCCGTATCAGTAAACGGTATCGTAAGCTCATATATGCTATTCAATTGAGAGGCAAAGAATTCTTCCATACTTTGACCTTTCTTAGAATCAAACTTCGCAGTTAGGAATCTTTGTTTAATTAATTCCTGTTCATTAACACCCCAGAATTCCTCTCTGAAATCTTTTTCAAAATCCGAATAGGTTCGCCATGAGTCTCTGTATATGCTCATTCGAACTTTTGCAATTCCTACCAAACTATCCGTTGCCCATATCAAAGCCCTAGAACTATCTCCCGAGACTTTAATATAAGCCTTTAAATCTCTTAAGAAAATCATCGGATTTTCCGAACTCCGCCCATCGAATGTCGGCAACTTCTGTGTCATTTTCACAATGCATGATTGACGTTTTTCCACCGATTGTTCAAACGTCTCTAGTTCCTGTCTGTCAGTCTGTCTGTCCGAAGTCCTACTAGCATTGCTCGTGCTGGAACCCCTTTCCAAACTGTCTAATCTATTCACTATTTCAGATAACAATTGCGTCACCTGCCCTGACGCCATTTCACTTGTGTGCGAAAGTGAAACGTCTCGTGCTACCCGTTTATCGTTTTTTCTAAGCCGGCCGGACATTATTCCTAAACAAAAACCGCCGTAGCTCGTCTGAAAACAATGCCCCTTTTTTGCTTATTTCTTATTTACAAACTGGACTGTTTAAAATCGTTTCTACGTTGTGTTATTTTTAAAAGTAACGCGTTAGACCTTGATTCTTTTAGAATATCTAGGTATCAGACTATCTAGGATATCCTGGTCACGGCACCAGAAATCTGTATCGGCACCAGGCCAAGGTCGGAGCCGCCGCTATCAGTAGCTATGATCGTCTATTCTATCTATCCCAAAATGAGAGGACCCGATTCAGCTGTAAGATTTGTAAGTTAAGAATGATAAGTCTGAATTCCTCGTTCGTTGAGAAATTCGTTAGGCGTACAATAGTCGAACGAAGTTTGGTTCAGGAAGTTACAGTTTCAAGTTAGACAGAGAAAGCATATATGTCCGCGAGCCGGTAATTCACATCAGTCAGCGGTGTATTGCGCCAGAACGATCGTTGTTATATTTTATGTGATGGCACCATCTGGTTTTTGTATATATGAGCGCATTGGAACTTCTTTTGTTTTAGTGGTCGACCACAGTTGATAATATTTGTTTGTGATATCGTATAGATATCCGTCGTAGTTTTACGACGTGAGTACTCAATGATATTTCATGTGCTCGCTAGTAGCGGCTTGTGGTGGTTCCAATTATATATTTGATTCACGGCAATAACGATCCGAAAAGACCGGAATACACAATTGCGATTTGAGATCCGAAATGGGTTCTGAACTAGCGGTTACCTCAAAAGGTCCGTAACGTTTTGAAACCTTCAACTCTGCGCAATTTGAGCTGGATGTTATCGAAACGCAAGCATTATTGTTTTAGGAGATCTAACCCACACCATAGCGAAGTGCATAGTTCGATAAATACCGAACTATGAATTCCACTAGCCGCAGCACGTCCTGGGCTGAGCCAAATCATATATACCGACTCAGCTTACACATTAGACCTCCAGCGAAATTTACATTTAATTTAAAAATGCAACTTGAATCCAACTTGACCCAAGGCAATGCAAAACACCTACCCGGACCTAAACAATGAACTTTAGACTGTAAATTGATCTCTTCGCGCGTCCCCGACAACACTCAAATGTCAAAATATCAACAGGATATGTTATCTGTGTTGACACCGGTTTAACTTTGTTCTGAATTTGTTATTTCCATCCGCGGAACCTCATCGATCAAACAGTCTCCCTATGCCCTGCCAACCTAGGTTTAGCCGCAACTAAACTCCTGTCTAGCCTAGTCTAAAAACCTAGTGTTATACCACGTCCATTATCGACACCACTCGAAAATGGTTGAGTTTGATTTGAATGTGCTTGAATGTTTAATGACTATGTGTGTGGGAATTTCAAAACTCGCTACTCGAAAGGAATGAGGAGAGGATTAGCCCGCGAATATCCTAAGAGCCAATCCAGGAACCCTATGGTGAAGGAAAAAGGAATTTAGGGTCGCTCCAAGCCCAGACTCAGACTCAGATATTTGACTTACAAGTTCTTTTCTAACGACCCAAGGATAGTTTTGGAATTTGGGGTTGGTTGATATAAAGGTTAGGAACCGAGATATATCTCGGCGCTTCAGACACTCACGAAAACCCACTGAAACTTCGCAATCACAAATTCGTATAGTTCTGACGCGTAACACGGCAGACAAAAACTGTTTAGAACTCGTGAAATACGACTGTCACAGTAGCTAGACGCTGAGACTGAATGCCCTCCCCTCACATGCTCTGGTATTTATATGCGTCCTTTGCAAACACGCTCTGCCCAAGCGAAGCTTCTTATCACTAACTACACAGAGTCTATTTTCAACCATGCCATGCAGATCCGCCGTTCTACAAATTGTGTGTACGCATATTCACTATGATCAACCGTAGGTGATCACTCAAATCATTTGGTACTGCCGATACACAGAACCTGTTGATCGCTGACCAATAAAAGCTTGTTGCGATTAATTAAGCATACCCGACCGCTAGGGCGCGTAGCTAAGACCACCAGAATGATATTCAAACTAGCGGTGTCAGACTCTCCATATCATACCTCAATCGCAATTGTATATTTGCAATCTACATAATAGCTTTCTCCGTATCGTTCCATAATAACCTTTCATTATTTAGTTATTCACAATTTATTCAACGCGCAGCCAAATCGGCTCTGATCTCTACACATCTCGCAGGAATGCGACAAAAAAAACTTGGCCTGAAAACTTCCACGAACCAACCCACGCGTCGTCTCTGTTTTTTGCTACTTTGCCAGTAAGCTACGCAAAACCCCCAAACGTTATCTGAACCGATTCTCGTATTCAAAACAGCGCGGCGTTGGGCTAGCTCTCTACCACGCAGAATGAAGTATCAAATGTACCGAATCTCGTGTACCATTACAAAACCTTTCTGATCTTTGCGGCCTTTTTTTGTGACTTATTATTATTATTAAAAATAATATGAGGCTGTATCTGAAAAAAAAAACAAAAATCAAATTGTAATCTTCATGAATCTACACTGATACTTAATAAACATCAATTAATTATACGCACACCTTTCTCGTTTTTTTCATGCCAGTTTCCGGGGTAGCTGGGATTGGATTCTGTACAAAGGAAAAACTGCATTATACATAGATGGACTAAACTCGCGCTGTTTATTTAATAAATATAGCATATTACAGTGACTTACATTTAATTCCTGGATTAATATTGGTGTATCCATTTGCGAGTCTATTATTTGAATATCTATTTCTATATCATCAGTCTCCCTTTGTTCCACTTTTTTTTGTGTATCTGTTTCTTCGAAAGTCCAATTGAAATTTATAAAACAAATAATAATAACTTAAATTAATCAAACTATGTTACTTAATCAATGTGTTAAAAAAGGTTAATCAATCAACTGACCTGCGAATCTGGCAGTACATCAGCATGAGTTAGTGATATTAATACTTTATCTTCATCTTTGGATGATTGAGGAGGATTGCAGACCTATAAAAACATAAAAATATACATAATTATAAAAAGTACCAAAATTTCACTCAAGCAAGAGACCTATGACCTATAACCTAAAATGGTATACTCACAATTCCGTCGGAATCAAATCTATTTTCGTCTTTCAACAATTCTCCTGGATTTAATAAATCTTTGACTTGAATGATGTCGTCATCAGGAGTTGCGGGCCTTTCGCCTCCACCTGTTTTGTTGCTTTCTTTTCTATATGTGCTGTATGTCTTACGCGCGTTGACTTTCATACCCTTCCATTGTATTTTGAGCTGGCTGAGTTCCCTTTTTCGGCTGTTCAAGCTATTAAATCTAGTAGAAAGAAAGAAAAAAGAAAAGAAAAGTATAATTGGTATTAGGTATTTGAAATAAATTGGAGGCAAAATTTATAACACAATATACTTTACTTTTTGTAGACTTCCTCCCATGCTCTGACTTTTATTTTATTGGTATTGGTGTTCAGTGTTTTGTCCTCTATTATTTGCGCGTAGTCTTTAAGGACACAGCGAAATAATTGCTGAAACAATAAGTAAACAAAATAAACAAACACCACGCCACACGCACCCTATAAATGATCACTTGATGCACTTTACATAGGTACATACCTTTTCTTCTTCGTCCCAATTAACAGAGCGATTCCGTTTATTCGACATAATTTCAACACTACAACACACTCCACAACGACAAAAGTAAATCAGCAAAAATATGTATATCTTCAACTTAATTTATCTTTGATTGTAGCGCCAATAGACTTGGGTAACTCGAGAGTAAGATATAATATGACACACATATCGCTTGACGTCCTTTATATCCTAGTTACATCCCAGCGATATGAATCATATCTTACTCCCCAAACAAATCTCGCTCTCTCTGCCCAGGCTACCTACACTAAACACAGTTGTGTGAGATGAGAACAAACCAGCAAAACCAGACGTCTTCCAGTTTTAAAATGTCACTATTAGGCAAACAGCAACCTTACCACCTTAACATTTGGTCTACATTTGGTCCACATTTTGTTGGCAAATACACAATTGACCAAACCAACCACACGTATTTCAGTCTTAAATGTTACTTTTAGGCGAATAGCAACCTTATCACCTTTAATCCTTGGTCCAAATTTGAGCCGGATACCTAGTAGTAGCGATAGCGAAGGCGAACACACACTAACCGCACCGAACGGATCGACCACGCTGCTCTCGCGCGTTGCTCTGTCGCACTCGCACGCCTTGCATGACCGGATAAGCATGGATAGGTGTGCGTTCACCTGTGCACCAGAGCGAGATTCGCGGAAACGAACACGTGGGTTTTTTCGGCTATCATCGGTTGGATTAAGATGAGCGAGAAAGAGTATGTGTTTGTCATACTATAATAGGCATAATGTTTCCTAAAGTTTGCTTATTGATTTGAATCTTATCGCATTGCAATAAGCTCGAAAAGCAATAAAAAATCTATGGGATATAACGTTCATAATAATGTATGAAGAAGCTATGGAGGCCTCAGTTCGCTGCCAAGGCAAAAGTGATCAAGGGATCGAAGCGGGCAATAAAAAGTGGTCTCTAGGTAAGTTGGTTAAGGCATAGTTCAAATGGTGAAATTAAAATGCAACTGTTGCAATTCGTTTGTTTATATATTTTGTATTGAGTAGGTTATTTTTCGAGACTCTTCCAACTCATCAACTCATTAAACAAATATAAGAGCCTTGTGAGATAAAAGAGTAAGAAATAAGTGGGAGTTGGAGCGTTATGAGAAGCCATAGATTTGAATGAGTGAGTTATGATAGAGATATAATGTGTCACCGAATCAATAGATATGAGATACGATTACTCCCTATAAAGACACACTTTGCGCAAGTCTAAGCGCCAACTCCAACTTGTCACTGTCAAACGGATGTCAATTTGTTTTTATTGGGGTCTGACGGCCCTGAAATTAGTCCTTTTAGACCATTTTTTACTTTTAAATAATTGGGGTTGCCATAGATCACCCTCTAATCCAAGCGTAAGGAATGCTTTGTTATTCCAAGCGTACTCTATGTTTATTAAATAACAATTTTACACCAGGCTTACTCCGAGTTTAACCTGAGAGTAACTAGTCTGAGAGTAAGGAAGGATTAACAACAGAATAGAGTGTTTTTATTAATAAGACGTAGGAATAAGGGTTACAATTGAGACTTTCGAGAACCGTATGCATCGCGATCGCGGTGGATTCGCCTTGAAAAAACTGAAATATATTTTTTTGTTGATGATAATTGATACAGTTTGCTGTGCAGCATAGATTTTCGCGGCAATGCCGCCAATCGCGGCATTCGCGGCGTCTTTATTTCTCTTGGAGCGAGTGAGTACGTAAATGATAAGGTAGGAAGATATGTGAAGTACTGAAGTAGATGAATCCGAATTGAACTAGTGAATGAAGGAGTGACATCGGTGAAGTACTTCATTTGAATCCTTCATTCGTGAACTACTCATGTCTATATGTGTTTGACGAACAAATCAATGAACGCAGTGTATTTTGACAGTGACAGGTTTTTTAACTCCATTGATTGCTGTCTATGACGAAGTTTATAATTGATAGTAGAAAACCAGCAATCTAAATAGGTTTAACTTAAGTAGAAGTAATTTAGTATCCTATATAAAAATGTATAGTAGGAAATTTAGTATTCCGTTCCGGTAGTAAAAATATTTTTGCGAACAAATAATATTTAATTAAAAGATTTTAATTTTAACATGTTTTTATGTGCAAAAAGTGGTCCTATATTAAGTCATGCAAGTAGAGCAAGGTATCGTCGTATATCTTCAAAAATATACAGATGGAAACATAGTCTAGCAATATGGGTAAATAAGTTCTATCTTCGTAAATATTTTGATCTTCGTCGTCCACAGTTGACTTGACTGCTCCCTTCCGTTTATGCACTGACATACCTACTTTGTTATATTTCTAAACTTTTATTAGGTTTGTCATACATAACATAACCTCAATAGAAATTGTTTGGGTGTGAGGTTCTTGCTGATATCGTACATAAAATAGTCATAAAAGAGATTCAAAACACAATTTAGAATAAAAGATAACTTATTTTAAGGTTGAAAGTCACAGCCGGAGGGTCGGTAGCGGCGTGGCAGATGACATGTTAGTGTAATTGACGCTACCACCAGTGAACCACTTCCAGTGTAAAAACTTAGAGTCGCCATCATACTAACACAACAAAGTAGGCCCCCAGGAGAACCATTCTGCCAGGGTAGTGTGTTTCATCCTTTAGGAAATGATAGTTAGTACCCACTAATATAAACAACCTTTTCTTGGGAACTAGTGTTCCTAACCTAAATGAAATTACCCGTTATCAGTAGCTTATTTTGCTTACTGCTGGGTATAAGCCTCCTCCTCTTTGTGCCAGCTTATCTGGTCCTGAAAAATATCATAAGTATACCTCGCGCCACGAATTGAGTGCTGAGCGACGTTGGCAGGAATTACTGTGCATATGTACAGGTATTGAAAAGTGTCTACTGCACATTCAAGGCCACCGCTTATAACGCGTGGCGCGACATATATGTGGGTATGAATTATTCTATTCTTATTATTTATAATGAGTCAAGGTCTTCCCAATGTTGGGCAAAAGTTTTTCTTCCCCTCTTCCTCTTTCCCACCAGTTCTTGTTGTGTTCCCTCAGCTCGTCACTCCAGTGCTTCCTGAGGAAACCACATCCTCGTTTTGCATTTGGGATCCAGAGAGATCCTGATTTGGCCCATCCATGTAGTTGCATATGAATGATGTGGCCAGCCTAGTCCCACTTCAATTTGGCCGATTTTTCAGCTACACCTCGGACATAAATATAGATGTATTTTAGTTTCAAGGAAATTGTTAAACTGTCAGGCCTCAGTATTCAGCGAATTGTGTCAGGAGAAAAGATAATCTTATGAATTACATAGACACAATTCTGTTTATTTGTTCCAGCAAGAAAATATAAATACAGATATCAAGTTAAAAGTAGAACAACATTGGAAAGATGAAGTGTTGCAGCAATTACCAGAACAAAACAACACATCAACATTCTATGTGCTGCCAATGTTTCCATATCCCTCTGGAAAACTGCACATGGGCCATGTTCGGGTGTATTCAATATCTGATACTATAGCTAGGTTCCAAAGTCTTAGTGGCCAAAATGTGGTACATCCCATGGGGTGGGATGCTTTTGGATTGCCAGCTGAGAATGCAGCAATAGAAAGGAACATACCACCAAAACAGTGGACATACACAAATATAGATTCCATGAAGGAACAACTTTTAGAGTTGTCATTCAATTTTAATTGGAATAGAGAGTTTAGCACATGTGATCCACAATATTATAAGTGGACACAATACATTTTCTTGAGGTTGTTTGAAAATGGCATGGCTTATCAGAACAAGGTGAGGTTTTATTTCCTATCTGCTGTGCAAGGAGGTTTGAGTGGATATAAATAAACTGATGATATACCATCTAATTATGTAATATTGCAAATTACAGGCTATCGTCAATTGGGATCCAGTAGACAAGACAGTGCTGGCGGATGAACAGGTGGATGATCTGGGATGTTCCTGGAGATCCGGAGCTAAGGTTGAAAAGAAAACCCTCACACAATGGTTTGTGCAGACAACTAGATTTGCAAAACAACTTTATGATGGTCTCAGTGATAAATCCTTAGAAAATTGGAATGACATCATAAATTTACAAAAACATTGGATTGGAGAATGTGACGGAGTCGTGGTGCATTTTAAACTTAATACAAACAGCAGATTTAGAAGCTTTGATGTATGGACCTCAAAACCTCACAAGCTTCTGCATGGACAATTCCTTACAATTACCAGAAGTAATCTCATTGCTCAGGAAATATCAGAAAATACAACTGAATACCCAAAGATTCATCTAACTGCTTATAACCCAGTAAATGACTCTGAACTTCCTATTTATATATCAGAAGATGCCAATTATGCTGAAGGGCGTGACGTATATATAGCTTGCCCATTGACTAGTGATGATGACAGAAAGCTAGCCGAATCACTGGGTATTCAGTTTTCCAAAGACAACCATGACATTGATTTAGAAAGAGACAGCAAAAAAGCAGTTGAAATTGCACAAAACAAGAATGTTGGCGGATACTACGTCAGTTCAAAACTCAAAGACTGGCTTATATCGAGACAGCGATACTGGGGCACTCCAATACCTATCATTCATTGCAACAAATGTGGGACTGTCCCTGTCGCTTTTGAAGATCTTCCGGTGGAGCTCCCTGAAATAAAATCCTTTGAAGGTGGCATACAGACACTAGCAAGCAACAAAGACTGGGTAAACATTCACTGTCCAAAGTGTGGTGATCCTGCCAAAAGAGAAACCGATACTATGGATACGTTTGTCGATTCATCATGGTACTACTATCGTTTTCTTGACCCTAAGAACAATGCGCAGCTATTCGACAAGAGTAAGCTTGCAGGCTGCACGCCTGTGCACATGTACATTGGTGGCAAAGAACATGCTGTACTGCATCTGTACTATGCACGCTTCATGAGCCACTTCCTCCACTCTCTCGGCCTGACTCCCCATGCTGAACCGTTCAAGAAACTTATAGTACAAGGCATGGTCATGGGCCAATCATACAGGCTGAAGTCCACCGGTAAATACATCCCGCCGGAAACCGTGCACCAAGTCGGCAAGGAGTACAGAGAGAAAGGTACCGACGCACCTTTGTTTGTCCAGTGGGAGAAGATGAGTAAATCTAAGCACAATGGCGTGAATCCCGAAAATTTGCTGGCTACATATGGCTGCGACACAACCAGGCTGTTCATACTTGCTGATGTCCCTCCAGCCACCAGCCGTAACTGGTCAGATGCAAGTAGGTAACTCACATTTTTATTCTTTGATTAGGGGCTGATGGCCTGGCCTGCCTGTCACAAAGGCGCCGCTCCTAATGGCCACCTACTTTTGAAACATGCAATGGTTTCATGTGCTTACACTTTTTATTTTTTCAGCTTTTCCTGGAATTCTCAACTGGCAACACAGGCTGTGGATTACTATAAGGAGTTTCTTACAATACAGAAATGATCCTGCAGTTCAAGCTTCGCGCAATATTTCAGAGGAGGATTTCAATAGCTACGAAACCAAAATGTTTTCGTCTAGAAACTATTTCACAGCTAATACAACATACCACTTCAAATACACACAAAAACTAAGTATAGGGATCTCGAGGCTACAAGGATTGACAACTGCTTTACGGGTAAACCTATTGATCATCCTAGATGCAATAAGTAATGCACTTTGACGGTATATGTCGCTGTTTGGCAGAATCCGGCATAATTCAGAATAGGATAACTTTACGCCGACGCTGGTCACGTAAAAAAATCTGAAAAATAATTAACTTTCCCTTTAATTTTATCTTTCCCTTTTACAGAATAACATTCCCCCAGAGGTAATAGCTCGAAGTGGCGAGTTCGAGCTTGCACTAGCGACACTGATCATCATGCTCTCTCCCATTGCGCCACATTTCTGTTGCGAGCTGTGGGCTGGTCTTCAGTCTGCGCCAAACAGAATTTCCAATAATAGTCCGTTAATCAATTGGGAGAATAACGTTCTACAGCAAAAGTGGCCTGTGGTAGATCAGCACTATGAATTGTCATTTCGGTGTAAGGTGTGTATTATTTTATATAGTTAAAGATGGTAATGGTAGGTAAGGATTCACGTCATGTCGTGGTGCACGATGACACGGTCACGATCTAGGAAGCGCATTGTAATCGTGATGGGAAAACACAAACCTCGGGTCTTCCCTACGAATACTTATATTATCAGCTGGGGCTCTTCCTTGGATACAATTTCCAAGGCTCACTCAATGATGATAGTCCCTTTCTCATAGCAGGGGGGCGAGGGTACTTTACATATTAACCTACAAAATAACCGCGTTACTACAAAATTGTAGATTGTTAGAGAGTATAAGAGATGTATGTCAGGTACATTTCATCACTAATGCGAGGAAATATTTTGTTTAAAAAAAACAACAACTTTTTCATTGTCAAAAACATTTCATATTTTTTCTTTTCTTGCTAATTTCTTGTTGGCCATTGCGATCGATAAAAAAGAACCAATTTAGTGATTTTAGTGTGTCAGTTTTTTTAAGCGTCTTGCTGGGGTATTGCCTCAAATATGAGGTCTTGTCCCAAAAAATGAAGAAAAGAGCCTCGTTCGATTTTTAAATTTACGTACCTTCCTATGCTGTGAAATCGCATTTACCAACGGCATATCGAGTTAAATATACCTAACTTGTTTTCCAAGCATTAGTGATGAAAAATATTAAACATAGGTTTTGAATTTTAATACCATGGCATAAGGTTCAAAATCGCGATGTCGCATAGGCTTGGGAGGTGAGTTGTTAAACTCAAAACAAACATCAAATGCCATACATTTTTGTCTTTTCTTTAAGCTCCCATTACACTGTCATTCATTCATATGATTATATGAATTAATAATATATTATTATCTTTTACTCATACTCATTATGGGTGAGAGAGACAAGAATTATGGTAGGATTATATCAGGGTGTCCCGAAACTCAACGTCAAACTGTTTAAAAAATATTGGCTTATTTAAAATTTAAAAAAATCGGTTCGGCAGCAAGTACCGTACAAGCAACTTCTCTTGAGAAGAATTCTTTTTTTTAATGTTTCGATACCTAGAAAATCTCACGAAAAAGATGACGTCATAGTGGGTCCGCCATTTTGAATTTTAAAAAACTGATGAAAGATTCGAAACCAGCACCCTCAAAAACCCACATCTACCCCTCAATACTTGGAATTACATACAAAATTAACGTTGCGTGTTCAAAAAAGTCAGTTTTTTACAAATAAAAAACGAACCGCTGGACCGATTTTTTCTAGACTCCTTTCAGATCTAAGTCATGACGTGGCGTATCGATTGATATGGTCATCAAAGCGATTCGGTCCAGTAGTTATTGAGAAAACGAATTCCATAATTTTGATCACGTACATACGTACGTACACACACACACACACACACACACACACACAGACATCACTCTAAAAATGATTGCAAATGATTCTCCAGGTCTTAAAACGTAAAGAAAACACAAAATTACCTATTTCAATTTTCAGACCTATTATAATAACTTCTCAAGAGAAGTTAAAAAGTTTATTTTTATTTTTTTTCTATTGGGGTTTATAATATAACTTCTCTGACGGGCATATTTCCGAAATACTGGTAGAGTTTATGGAGTGTCCTATTCCTGTGCGAGATTCAGCCATGAATCACCCCACTTGAGTGGGAGATTTCTTTTTTCAAACTTAAACCATAATCAGTCCCATACTCATTAGTTTAGTTGATCATATTTGATTTATTTTTTATTTTTATCCATGTATATGACTTAAGTAAGTGTTTGATTTGTAAAAGTGTATTATTTTTGCCTATTTGCAAAACACTTTTTGAGTTTGAGTTATTTTTTTTTAATTAAGCCAATATTTTTTTCATTGAGTGGCAGTTTTTTATTTTATTGCCAGACTATGTATAGGTTTGTTTTTCACCTAGTTCCCGCTTGAATTTGAGTTTCGGGCTATATAATGATAGTGTAATGGGGGGGGGGCCTTGAACATGTGTTAAACAGGAGTTTATATTTTTGTAGTACCTAAGGCAGGCCCTAATGTTAAGCTATTTATAGGTGGATGGAGTAGATAGAAGTGATCTGAAAATCAAAGCCGCAGATCTTGCGAAACTAACAGAAAAGGATGCCCTGGAAATTATGTTACAACAAGATCAAGTTTCCAGCCGAGTCAAGCGGGGCATAATCAGAACTAAGTTTGAATTGTACCCTGGCACCAGAGCTACCCTGGATTTATTCACTGATAGATCAGCGAAGAACAAGAAATCTGTTGCTGAGAATTAAATGCAGAAACCTTCTAACAAGTTATTGTTTTTACTTTCGAGTTGAACAAAGTGAAAATTAAGGAAGTATTGTAATCGTAAAAATAATCGAAGTTGAGATTTTGATGAGGATAGGTTCTCTATCGTTAACTTAGTCTGAAAAAGTGATAAAAAATCAAATTTGTGTGTGTGTGGGTGTGCGTTTGCATGTGTGTATGTATGTGTGGATGGCTGTTTTCCGTTGTCAGCTCTAGAGCCTAAACCACTGAACCGAATTGGATGAAATTTGGTGTCGGGGGTTATTTTGTAAATATCTAGGACTATTTTTTTTGTTTTTGGATAACTTGATTATTTAAGGTACCTGTCGTAAAAATCAAACACATTTATTGAGTTTATTCATAAACAAGACTAACGATTTTTTCAAACTCCTCGTCATAGTATCTCTTAATATCATCTACAACATGGCATACTCGGTTATTACCGCAAAACTCTAAAAAATGTATCTCCCATACAATATGCACACAGTGCCATATATCCCGTACATTAGGCGGCGGGCGAAATAAGCTCATAGTGTGGGGCATGGCTAAAGTACAAAAGGAGTTGTTTTGTATGGTGGAGTGGTTGTTAGGGACATCATTCTGAACAACTTCTAGTATGGGGCCAACTTAATGAGAGCAACATTATTTTTAACTCCACCATATATAACTCAGGTGAGCGCTAGGCCCGAAATGTAGAGTTACTCTGATCACGTCGGTTCCATAGTAAAAGTTGTTCAGAATGATGTCCCTAAGAACCACCTTTCGGCTTGTAATTCCCTTTCTGTTGTGACCTCTACAATTTATTTTATTCTCTAGGCAACGTCTTATCACGTATAAGGTAAGATAATGTTTTTTTTTGTTTCTGTTATAAATATTACAGTCAAGGGATCTCCTAGTATTAAATACCTGTGCCAGGAGACTCCAATTCTTCTACAGTGACATAATTTGAATTTGGAAACGAACTACATGACATAAAACTTACTGTACAAATTTTAAATAAAAAGTTATCTAAGTATGGCTATGTTAACACAATCCTTAAACAGTAAGCAACAAAGCATAGCACAGTTTAGGTTTTGTGGTTTCATGCATTAGGTAGTGCTGTCAGCAACAGCCAATATTATATTTACATTCAATTTGTCAGTTAATAATATTTGCCAAGTTTTTTTTTATCTGTTAACCACACATACAAACTTATAAATGAATCTTTCGTAAATGAATCGTTGCGCACATAGAGTATGAAAGTACCCGCACCAATAACTTTGTAAACAACATTTTGCTATCTAAAATACATTATGCCCTCTAGAGGCCGCCATATTAATTTTAGTGTGATGTGAAGTCACATAGCCTGTGAATAATAAAGATGCTTCTAAATATACCTTATTTGCATCGATTTAGTATACCCAAGATACAACGTCAACGCTTGAAAGGTGTCTCGATAAAACTGTGCTTAAATTACTTCTAAGCACAGTTGCGCTCTCAGTAACGCGCGCTTCGTTGTTAGTACGGTCAGTGTCGACAGGTCTTGTATGGGAACCTTGCAAATCTTCAACAAGCAAAGCCGCTTGGCACAGGCATACCTAGTGGTCATCTGAGCTGATTTAGCCCGGTACCCACGTGACACCACCCTGCAGGTGGGTAGGGGGAAAACCCCCTCCACCGCGCTGCACTCTTACGGCAATATCTGAAAAAGTTTAGTAAATACCTCGTGTTTGGTGTCGTTTCCGTATAAATCAAGGACGAGGAATTCATTTCTGGAACAACATTTTCACCCATCCATAGAAAAAATATGAGTTCGGCGCAAAAACATAAAATTAGGTTTAATTTTATTTTTACAAAATCTATGCCTACAATGAAACCGTGAGAGTATTCTTTGTAATAAAAATATGGTCACATAGCCCTGTTCAGCTACAACATATGATAAGAAACTTTTTTAATGGATTTATAATGAAAATGTGTCAAAAAATAATAATTGTACCACGCGGCGGAGCTTCGTTTGTGCCACTCGCTCGACTCGACCGACCGCGGTGGCGCGCGGGCGGTGCGGAGGGGGAGGGATCAGTTAAGTGACAGTGCAGTGCGATCGTGCGTTCTCGTAATCACTATTATGTAAATAAAACATAAACGAGCATTTCTACTTTCTGAGTGTTTTCAAAAGGATACTAGGAGGAAGTATAAACTAGTATTTGGCTCATATAGGGTGAACATGCCAAAGTGCTCCGTGAAAAAGTACAAAAATAATACCTTAACCACGTTGAAAAAGGATGGCATATCGTATTTTCGGTAAGTACTAGATAATATTTTTATAATGAAGTGAATTTGTGGCAAAATACGCCTTCAAAATCGTTAAAAACATAATTGTTTTTTTATTTCAACACTTCTCTTCATTTGACCCAAAGTGGAACAAAGTCAAATACTAAATGAATAGAGTCGCTTATTGTTTTTTTTTCTTTCTGCGGTATTTCAATAATCTGGAATTAATATTAAATAACTATAGCCGGTCCAGAGAAGGACAAAATTTATTCGAATGGTGATTGGTGTTTTTTATTATAGTTAAATATGTTTTTATTTATTCCAGATTTCCTTAAAATGAAATTGAAATGGAAAAATGCCGGAAAATTATAGTTAATGAGAGGAGTGAAGATTTTTTTAAGCCAAATGATTCTAGCGTGGTTTGCTCTTGTCACTTCTCAGAAAATGACATGTGTTATACGAAGAAAGGCTTTCGGAAAGTAAAGAAAGGGGTCATACCATGTATTGCAGGAAGTTTTTACATAAAGTATTGTGATCTAGTGAGTAAACAACATAAGTACACATGTTAATACCTATCAATCTTTTTCAGATTGAAAAATCAACGACACAATTTGAAAATGTATCACCAGGTTCGGCAAGGAATGATCCTAGCACAGCCAGACTTGGTGACGATTCGGAGGCAAGAAAATATTGGAAATTTATGTTTGCAGTTTAGCTATTGTTAATATCTTCATAGCGGCGTTTGATCTAATCATGAAATTTATTTGTAGGTCGAAATTTTAACGAGCCAACCAGTACCCTCTAACACAACTACCACTCTAACATTAATTGCATTAACAAACAAACTCGCTATGCCCACTGATGTAGAGAAATCGTTAGTATTGCAGTCAAAATCAGAGGTAAGCAAATTAACTGATTCGTTCGATCTGGACTTTATTATAATATAGGAACAGATAATAAACAAGTTTGTTGTTTCAGGAAAATAGTACAGTGGAAGCTGTGCCTCAAAACGAACAGATCACTGAACTCAATCGCTGTACGCCGTCTCCGATATCATCGGATTTGACCTCAATTTTGGGTACTCCAAAAACATCTCATTACAAAAAAACACTCAAAATATGCCAAAAAACCATTGATTTAATAAATAATCAAATCCAAAATTTAAAAAAAAGAACAAAAGACTTATGAAGCGAAACTTAACACTTAAAGAAATCGTCACAGGCTTAAAAAAGAAACGGCTCGTTGATGAATCGTTAAGTAATGATTTGACAAAGAATATTAACGAATCCAATGACAAAGTTGTAGACATTTTAACGGCAAAAAGAAAAGTTTCCTTTGCCAAGTATCCCCCAGAACTTCGAAAATTTGCACTGCATTTTTACTCTCCAGCAGCGTACAAATATTTACGTACAAAGTTTTTGTCAAGACGAATTAACGGGCCCAAATTCGTCGGGCTTGTGATGTGTTATGACCTATGGTCGTCTTCCGTCTCCATCATCAGATCAGCTCCAAGTCAAAAAATATTGCATTGTCATCCAACTTATATACATATGCAAAATTTCGGCTCAATCGGATAACGGGAAGTGGGTCAAATTCAAGCCGACATTTTTGACGCAAACACACATACACACAGTGCAAGTTAAATAAAAGCTTTTAAAAATAAGTTAATTTTAACCACCTCAACCTATTTTAATGAACCGAGTTAGTACTGAGTACAGTTTCATGACCACTCCATTATTCCTCTGTTCCAAAGTAAACATTTGTTTGTCTGAAATGTGATATAATAGGAAAATTATTTGCAAGAAGGTATTCAGCTGCCACAACTTCTATTTACCAATACTGGGAAAAAACAGCAATCAGTATTTCACAAGGTGTCACAATATTATAATGACAAAATGTTCTTACTTCTACAATCTCAACAACTGCTGGAACAGAAGCTCTCGCTAAATAATTTTGCATCTGAAATAAAATTTTGAAAATGTGAGGGACAATCTATCTATGGATAAACTACTATCTCCCACCGGAGTACCTGAAGAGCATAAAATATAGTGTTGAACAAAAAAAAATAGTAAGTCTGGAGTAGCCAGGTACAAAGTAATGTCTAGTGACCACTTTACTATATCACGCACATTTTTGTCAGCTACATTCTTCCTTGTCATGTGCTTTAAGTTTAAATAAGCAGTTTGCAGCTGTTTCATTGTCCTCAACACCTCTGAACAGCTGTTAAACTCGGAGGCCACTTTCTCTCACGTTTGGACCTTTTTTATTATATTCGCAGCATTTGTGGCCTTATTTTCTAATATATGCTTATGTCTGAAAAGCAATAGTGGATGAATTTCAGGTAATTAGTAAAAAATATCACTCAAATTACAAACGAAAAAATTTAGGAATTCGCAAGAAAATACTTTTGAAGGTTACTTACTTTTCTACAATACTCCGTAGGAGCGATTTTTCACGCTCTGCGAAGTTTTTTCCTCTAATAACCACCTTAGAACTCATTTTATTCTTTTTATGTGCAACAACAGCTTTTGAAAGAAAATTTGATTTCGGCGCTAAACCAAATACCATTAGACCTGACAACTCAAATGTCAGATTTGAATGAGTCAAATGACCGACAAATACGTAAATTATGTAAACTGTCACAAATTGCCATGCTAAAAAAATGTGTTTGACAGAACGGATGTTAAAATTAAATTGATCAGTGATTAGTAAATTTTTAACTGATTTGCTTTCCGGAAACTCAATATGATTAAATTGCTCGGTCAAATTAAATGC
Source organism: Argyresthia goedartella (assembly GCA_949825045.1). Classification (NCBI taxonomy): domain Eukaryota; kingdom Metazoa; phylum Arthropoda; class Insecta; order Lepidoptera; family Argyresthiidae; genus Argyresthia; species Argyresthia goedartella. The sequence continues at coordinate 25,576,575 of OX463810.1, forward strand.
TGTGTTAACTAATCATAACTTTGAACAGCGCCTAGGCAACCGGCTGTTAGATTTGTAGGAGATAGTGTATCTTGGGCGGGAAGCTAACCGTGCGCCGCGCCCCCCGCTCCCCGCGCGGTATGGTTGGTGTGTATGCGTGCGGCAGCGTGTCGTCATAGTTGGTGTCGTTCTTTGCTCCTCCATGTACACCTGACATTGACGCGGCGTTGTCATAACCTTGAGTATTGTTGAAGGTCGTCGTTATTGTTGAGGAAGTCATTAGCTGCGCTAGCCTGCTTGAAGGTAATTTGTAGCTTATGTGCGTTGACTCTGTTAATTTCGTACTGTCCTTTGATATATTTCAAGCATAAATTTTGTGTTTGGAGAGGGTCTTTATTTCCAAGCTTTACGTCCTTTGTATTCTCAACAAATACCGGAAACTCCGTGTTTGTTGAATTGTCCGGGTACACTCGTTTGTATTTGGGTTTGGAGTAAGGCCGATAGTATTTATCCTGATCTTGCAGAATTGCTCCTGATGTATCAGACCACTTTCGTTTTTTGGCCTCAGGCGTGCCTGAACCGTCGCCACCACTTTCAGAAGGCATTTTGATGCCTAAAACACAAGTTTAGCCAATAAAATAAGTATTTTTATCTACGAGAAAATAAAAACCAGCACTTTTTTCAACTTCGCGCCAAAAAGTCCTAGGGTCATATAAACCGGCAGTATTGCCACCCTCTGGTTTTGATTTTCCCCGGACTCCTCGTGACATTCCCTAAATTAGGCACTTCTCAAAAAAATAATCCCCTAATAATTTATTCTCAAAATATAACACAAATTGAGGAGAATTACACACTATATTATTTCATGGAATGCGTCCATTGTTTGGGTTTCCATTTCTTCCAACAGTTCAGTGCTTTTTTTCTTAAAATCTTACATCGAGAACGGCACATCACCACACAAAGTTACGTCGGTTACACGCAGTCACGCATTATTATTTTTTGCGAACTGAAAATCAAAACATTCTCTAAAAAATCCCCGACATATTTTTTTACCCTCAATATTCCCCTAAATAATGTTATACCCTAAAAAATCCCCTAAACCTTCAAAACTCCTCTAAATCTAGGGGAAAATACCCCAAGGTGGGGACACTGTATAAACGTCATAGATAATCAAGATGGATACCGATTTAACCGCGTTTTCAGTTGCTATGACCGCAATTTTAGAAATTGCCTTATGGTTGAGAAAAAATGCAAAAAAAGGAACAAACTACGTATTTGGGTTGGACCGTGGATTGCAAGGCGATCAGGGAGAGGAGTCAATAACATGTTACTAGAAGAACTTAGACTGGAAGATATAAAGTCCTACAAAATCTACCTCCGAATGGACGAAGTTGTATTTAGCTATACAACGTGTAACTTTAAGTACGCAAAACCTGAAAATAGGTTGTTCAGAATGACGAGTATAATCGATTCCATCACTATTTACATATATATTGTTAGAAGTAACCCCGGAGACGGCGCGGCACGGGGCCGCCTGCCTATAAATACAGCGCGTGGTAGGCGCCGGTCTCTTTCCTCCGCCATACTCCGTATTGTAAACATCGAGTCTACGCGATCCGCTCTGAATATTGTCGGTTTGCATTGAACGATTTATTTTAGTGTTGTGTACTTCTTTTTCAATTAAAACTAGCAGTTGTGGTGTTTTGTTTAGTTAAATTGTGATTTCTTATTAAATGTAATTGTCAGATTAGTATTTCATTGTTTTTTTTTATGAGAATCAGCTCCTGGTATCTAAAATCAGAAGTGGGATTCGTGTAAGGCCCCATAGCCTTGACTTGCTTAGCCATAACAGTTATTTTGCTATACATGAGACACCAGAGCTGTTGTTTTAAATTTGCTTGTTCGTGGTAAATACTTTGATTGTGTGTAATTGTGCAATTTTACAATGTCTGGGAGACATGGTCGTTTGCGGAGCAGGTCACGTCGGCGCGATCGCGAACGTAGATCACGTAGTCATACGCGTACGCCCACATTACCGCGCGATCGCAGACCCCGCAGTCCCGAGCGTTCTAGACCGCGGGTAGATGAAAATATTAGTCAAACATTGAACACAATAATGTCTCGTTTAAACGCCCTTGAAAAAAACCACTCCGATCATGACCTTGCAGTAGTTTCTCAGGCACGCGTTCAGGAAAATTCCGTTTGCGAAGTTCTCTCAAAATAATAACTACATACAACTAGCAAACAACAAATGTAAAGCCACCTGGCAAATTATAAACAAAACAAAAGACAATCATCCTAAGGAATCAATAACCAAGATTAATAATCTAAACAGGAATATTACAGAACCAATAGCTATAGCTAATGCTTTTAATGATTTTTTTATTGACCAGGTTAGAGATATACCTAAAACTAAAAACCGTATTGACAGTTCCGCAAATATCCCTCATTCTATATTTATGAGACCGATCTCACCAGATGAAGTTAATAAGATTGTTAAAGGACTAAAGAACAAAAAAAGTGTTGGTTTTGATGAAATTTCCACAGAAGTCTTAAAGTTTGTATCAAATGAAATAGCATCTCCTCTGAGCCATGTATTCAATCAATGTATCACCAAAGGTATATTTCCAGACAAACTAAAACCAACAATTGTTAGACCATTGCACAAAAAAGGCGATAAAGTTAAGCTATCCAATTATAGACCTGTAGCATTGATACCTATTCTATCAAAAGTCTTTGAAAAATATATATATATAATGCCATTACAAACTTTATTAACAAGCATAAAATATTGACTGATCAACAAAAAGGATTTAGAAAAAATATGACTATAAATATGGCAATTTATGACTTAATAAAATGTGCGGTGTTAAATATGGACATAAGGAAGCCTATTTGTGCCATTTATATGGACATGTCAAAGGCTTTCGACTGTGTTGATCAATGTATATTAATGGATAAGCTCTACACATACGGCTTGCGTGGTAACGTACATGATCTTATAAAGTCATATCTCAGTGACAGATATCAATACATAGAAATAACCCAAATATGTCAGCATAGGGCTCGGGAAATAAGTTTTAGATCGGAGCCTAGAAAGACTTGCTTTGGAGTACCACAAGGCAGCGTATTGGGGCCGCTTTTGTTTTTACTGTACATTAACGACATGCCCAATAATGTACACCACCCCATGGTACTGTTTGCCGATGATAGCACAGTTCTAATAAAAAGGAATAATGATGTAGACTACGAGAAAGATATTAATAGTACTCTCAGCAACATCATAGATTGGCTTACTAATAATAACCTGCTTATAAATATTGACAAAACCAAGGTGATGCATTTTAGTCAAAAGGTAGAATATTTGAACCCAAATGTAAACTACAAGGGTGAAACAATTGAAGAAGTGAACCAAACCAAATTCTTAGGGTTAGTTATAGATAAAAACTTGACTTGGAAGCCACAATCAGAAGAAATCTGCAAAAAACTCTATAAATTCTCATACGCGTTATATAAGCTCGCTAAAGTTGTGAACCGTGACGCAGTGCTATGTGCCTATCACGGCTATGTAGCTTCCACGCTTCGTTATGGTATCATATTCTGGGGGAACTGTTCAAATAGAGAAATTATATTTAAATCTCAAAAGAGATCTTAGAGAGTCTTAGAGCAATGTGTAAATTAAAATCAACAGACACCTGTAAACCATATTTTAAAGAACTGAAGTTACTAACGTTTCCCTCTATGTACATTTTTGAAGTTGCTTTATTTGTAAAAACGAACCCAATATTATTTACGAAAACTAATAGATTAAGAAATCCTCATAGGCTTCAAAATGTAACCTCAAAAACGGCTCTACTTAGTAAAAGCGTAATTGGACTAGCTCCAAAAATTTACAATAAAATTCCTAATAATATTAAAAGCCTTAATGTTAATACTTTTAAATTAAAGCTTAAATCCATACTGATTGAGAAGTGTTATTACTCTATTGTTGAATATTTAAATGACAAGGAATTCTGCAAATAACTTTACAGAGCCACTGAGCCACTTTCTATAACATGTATGATAAACTTCAATTGAGACTTTTGAATTTGTTAAAGACATTAATTTGATCAACTATTAGAATTGCATGTTAGACTATAAGTAATGAAAATATTTGTATGCTTTTTTTAGCAGAATGTAGAGTACATAAATGTATTTACCAACTTATATATCCACCTACATTCCACAAATAAATGATTTTGTATTTGTATTTGTATTTGTATTTGCGAAGAACGTTTGTCTAACCAAGCAGTCTGTAGTTCCTCATTATGTAATGATGTGGCTATTGCGAACGATACTCTCAAACCATCGAATTTGTCTGGCGAGCCAGATGTCTGCGGAGCCGAAAGCGTGGTGATTGGTTGTGATTCCGTCAATATGTCCCATCCTCAACAGTCTCGCGAGAATATCGCGTCTACCTCAATTCAAATATTAGCCGACGCCATTACAAAACTGAACCCATCAAACTCGAAAAACTATTACGTGTCAAACTTTGACCCAAATCTTCATGATATGGACGTGTGGTGCATTGAGGTGGAACGCGCTAAGCTTGCAAATAGATGGGATGATTACGAATGTTTGTCGCGCGTGGCGAATTGTTTACGGGGAGAAGCGCGAGCCTGGATAAATGAATGGGTTAGCAACGATCGTTCATGGACAAATTTCAAAGAGGCATTTAAAGCGCTGTGTCCACGCAAACTTGACTATACTGGAATTCTATATGAAGTAATGGCTACTTCATCTGATAACTACACCACGTTTGCCGAATACGCGAGACGTAGTATGTTGCGTTTACGAATTGTAAAGGGACTTAGCGAGGAGCTCATGATTCTTATAATCATTCGGGGTATTACCGACGCACAGGTTAAGGCGGCCGCGGCTAATGCAAACTTAACATCGAAGAATTTAGTGTCATTTTTGTGCACATACAATAAACCTAGCCGTAGCAGGCCAGATTCACGCCCTACCAGTTCCAAAAAGCGACCGTTACCTGCCTCAACTAACCGCTCAAATACAAAATGTTTTAATTGTGGACAGGACGGACACACAAAGGCTTTCAAAAGACCTAGAACTAATGAACGATCAGAAACTTCGTCTGTTCCCAATGCCCAACGTAAAGTGTGCGAATTTTGCAAAAAACCGGGTCACCTAGAGTCTTATTGTTTTGCAAAAGATAGGTCGGGGTCACGTAATGAGAGAAATGTAAACCTCTGTGCCGATTATACCGCGAACAATGCTTCAAAATGTAGTGACGTCACTGCAGCTATAGTGGAGGGTATACCTGTTGACGTTTTGATCGACAGTGGTGCCATAAACATCTCATTGATATCGTCGGGCATTTTGAAGCATTTTTCATGCCAACCGAAACCTACCCGCTGCGTTATAAAGGGAATTAGTGATAACGCTATCGAGGCTGACTCTTAGGTGACACTGACGGTGGAATTTAGTGAAATTACAATTGAAGCTGATTTTGTTGTAGTGCCGGCTTCATGTATGAATTTCCCCATGGTGGTAGGAACCGATATTCTGAACCGCGATGGCGTTACTTACGTGCGAACCAAGGATGCCCAGTACTTAACCCGATCAGAGCAGCCTTCGGCTAAAGTAAATTGTGCTGTCGTGGCAGATAAGCTACAGGTGAATACCTCTTTAAAAGGAGATGAACTTGACTCTTTGAGGAAGGTTATCGATGACTTCTCAGAGTTCCTTATATCCGGTACCGCGTCAACCACAGTTAAAACTGGAAACATGCGTATAGACGTTACTAGTGAGACACCTGTTGCTTATCGACCATACCGACTCTCCCACCAGGAGAAACTCAAGGTGCGTGATATCGTAGCTGATCTCTTAGACAAGGGCATAATAAGAGAATCTAGGTCGGAATATTCAAGCCCAATCCTCCTTGTCAAAAAGAAAGATGGTTCTGACCGGATGTGTGTCGACTATCGTGCGCTCAATCGAGTTACTGTCAAGGACCGATTTCCTATGCCACTTATTGATGACCACATCGATCGGTTGGGAGGCTCCAAATATTTTACAAGCCTTGATATGGCCACCGGCTTCCACCAAATACCGATCGATGAGACCTCAATTCGTAGAACTGCATTTGTGACCCCGGAAGGCCACTACGAGTACCTTAAAATGCCGTACGGATTAAGTAACTCCCCGATTGTATACCAGCGCATTATAAATGACACACTAATGTCGCTTATTAATAACGGAAAAGTTGTTGTGTACGTTGATGACGTCTTGATTATGAGTGACACAGTTGACGAGGGACTTGACTTACTACGACAAGTGCTCCGAACACTTACTGAGGCAGGATTCTCTATTAACCTTAAGAAGTGTTCCTTCTTGGACTCTGAAGTAGAATACTTGGGGAGAGTTATATCAGCTGGTCAGGTCAGGCCGAGCCCACGTAAGGTGGAAGCTCTGGTAAATATGCCCGCTCCAGCAAACGTGCGGCAGGTTAGGCAATTCTTGGGTCTTGCTGGGTATTTTAGACGCTACATAAAAGGATACTCAACATTGACTGCATGCATCGCCATGCTCACAAAGCAGGACGTTCCTTTTGTGTGGGGACCGGAACAGGAACAGGTGCGCCAGGAACTGATAGCTAGGCTGACTAGTGAACCTATCCTTACCATCTTTGACCCCAAACTAGTAACTGAGGTTCATACAGATGCAAGCAGCAGCGGTTACGGTGCAGTGCTGTTGCAAATACAAGCCGACGGCAGAAGACAGGTTGTGGCTTACTTCAGTAAGGTGACGCAGGGGGCTGAGAAGAGATACCATTCGTATGAGTTGGAGACGTTGGCGGTGGTAAAAGCACTCCAACAATTCAGACATTATCTCGTTGGTCTGCAGTTCAAGGTGGTTACGGACTGTAACGCTCTCAAGTCATCCGAGCGCAAAAAGGATCTGTTGCCCCGCGTTGCTCGCTGGTGGGTCTACCTACAAGATTTTACGTTTGATATTGAATATAGAAAGGGGTCCATGATGTCACACGCAGATTTTCTCAGCCGCAACCCTACTCACGAGGTAAATAACATCACCAAACCTCGAAACTGGGCTCAAATAGCACAGGCCGCAGATGATGAAACAAGTGGACTTATTGAAAAGGTGCAGGATGGACGTTTAGATCCCCGACGGTATGTAGTCCAAAACGACCTCCTATACTACCGCTACAATCCTGTAGGTGAAGAGGCCAGGCTCTTGTGCTTTGTCCCAAAAGGTCATCGCTTAAGCTTGCTAAGGATCTTCCACGATGAACATGAGCACATTGGCGCTGATAAAACCGTAGACCTAATCAACAAACACTTCTGGTATCCTGGGCTTCGTCAGTTTGTTTCTAAATACATCGCCCATTGCTTAGTCTGCATCTCGCAAAAGCGTGTACCACGGGCTCCACACCAAAATATTACATCTTGGGAAAAGCCTGAAAACCCCTTTTCCACCGTGCATATGGATGCCCTGGGCCCTCTTCCACAATCCAATGGCTATAAGTTTGTGCTTCTAATTGTCGATGCATTTACTAAGTTCTGCTTGCTTTACCCAATATACAGACAGGATGCAGAGGAGCTTCAGCGCGTTATATCTAACGCAATATCACTTTTTGGTGCTCCCAAGCTCCTTGTTACGGACCGAGGACGCATGTTCGAGTCAGCAGCGTTCGTTAATTGGGTCACTAAGCTGGGGTGTGACATACACTACATCACTCCAGAAATGCACCAGAGCAACGGCCAAGTCGAGCGGTACGTGCGCACCGTACTAAACATGCTGCGTATCGAGGTGAATCATCGGAATGCTTGCTAGTCTGAGCTCCTGTGGAAGCTGCAACTTGTCTTAAACATCACAAGACAAAAGACGACGCAGACTTCGGCTCTCAATCTACTCATCGGCACCGAAGGGACCACGCCTATCACCCGGGCCCTGGTAAGAGACGTGGCTCTTGAAGGTACGCGCCCCAACCGTGAAGCGGTCCGAGAGCTGTGTCGCACGAGAGCCAGTGAGTTGCTAAGGCGCAATCAGTCCCAACAGGACGCTTATGTTAACAAAGAACGTGTTCCACCCCGTATGTTTCAGATTGGTGATTTTGCATTCGTGATCAAGTTCTCACAATCCACTGGGAAGCTTGATCCAGGAATGCGTGGGCCATACAGGGTCACCAAGTCACTTCCGGGTGGTCGGTATGAGTTGAAACTACTAAGCGGCTCGTACGGCAAGACCACGCAGGCGGCAGCCGAGTATATGGTGCCGTGGAGAGGAGAGTGGTGTCCCGATACGTGCGCCGCTTTCTTTGAAAGTGAGTGTCAATAGATTTTTGATTTGCATGGTACAGTGTTACATCAAAGTGTGTATAGGTAGTTGTAAACTTTTATTTTTTCTCCCTATCTCAAATTCTCTAACTTGTTACTCCCTTTCTTACTCGTGTACCCAATCTCTTACTTGTAGCTGACTATGTACTAACTGACTACATACATGATAATATGTGATGATCACTGTGCACTGTATGTAAAAATATCTAGGCGATTTGACCAGGTGGTGAATTTTATTATTGTACACCTTACGGTGTTAGACGTAGCTACTTCTTGGTAGGCTTAACTTAATGCCTCTGCCTCTAAGTACTGTTTTGTTTGTTTTGCGGTGTGGTATGGAGTTACCTGCCGGACCGGTGCGGTGGTCGCATTGAGTGCACCCGTATCCGTCGGTTCTGAACAGTGTTTATGGCAAACTTAGTAGTTGTAAGTCCCACACTGTATTAGCAACCGGGTGACAGTTGGGACGCCTTCTGTTCACGCTGTTCGTGATGAGCTCCAACGGGTTGTGTACGACTGTCTGCAGCCTGAGCCTCACTTCGGGCTCTACTTCACACGCTCTTTGGTTACTACTATGTATCCCGTAGGAGTGTGATGAACGCAATGAATGAATGTATTGCTGATGCCTGATGAGTGCTATCTTCATATTATGTGCTAGAGTGAGTTGTAAGGGCGCTTTGAAAGAATTGAAAGATGCTGAGTGACAGGGCTATGCTCTCAAAACAGGTCCTAATGTCAGCTAAAATTTTCAGATGACAGTGAAGATGAACTTCAAGTTGGCTCGTCTTCACCACCTGACGCTTCAGCGGGCCCATCATCAGAGAGGACACCACGAGGTCTAGTCGGACCTGCTCCAAGCGTGCCAGACAATCAAGATGTTATCGAGGACGACTAGCCCCATCAGGCTGGCCGTGTTAGAAGTAACCCCGGAGACGGCGCGGCACGGGGCCGCCTGCCTATAAATACAGCGCGTGGTAGGCGCCGGTCTCTTTCCTCCGCCATACTCCGTATTGTAAACATCGAGTATACGTGATCCGCTCTGAATATTGTCGGTTTGCATTGAACGATTTATTTTAGTGTTGTGTACTTCTTTTTCAATTAAAACTAGCAGTTGTGGTGTTTTGTTTAGTTAAATTGTGATTTCTTATTAAATGTAATTGTCAGATTAGTATTTCATTGTTTTTTTTTTATGAGAATCAGCTCCTGGTATCTAAAAATATATATATTTTTAATTTTATCCATAATTATTTATTGCCGCTTCTATCATTTACCGTGATCCAGCGAGATATTCAAATAAGTGTGTCGAACGAAAAGCGGCGGATCAATCCGTATCTCTAGTATAGTTATCTCTTTCAAACTAGGCATCTCGCAATGAACGTTAGAAGGGAACAAATGTACGGGGGTGAGCGGGGGCGGCGATCCACAAAGTAAACAAAGTCAAGTGATAGTTTAGTTCCACCCGCGCTTCTGATTGCGAAACACAAATAGGCTTTTTTGTGCGATACGAGTCCGTGCGGTGCACATACGCATGCATAATTATTATTGCAATGGCGTTTCGTTACAATAATGTCCAATATTGTGAAATGGTCCGCATGTTGGCAAGGTGTAATGACAACGTAAATTTAGCGGTGCGACGATTTCAAGAAGATTTTGGAATAGCTGTGTCTAACAGAACAATGTTAGCTGCAACACAGCGACTTCGTGACTACGGGTCCTTCAGGCCTCCGCAACCCGATATTGGTGGCGGCGACCACGCAAATCCTGAGTTACAGGAACAAATACTTGATTTTTTTGAAGCAAATCCAACTGCTAGTACGAGACAAGCGGGCCGACGTTTCGGATGCAGTCATATGCTTGTTTGGAGAGTGCTAAAAAGTGATCATCAACATCCATTTCACTACAGGCGGTGTCAAGAACTGAACCCTTTAGATTATGAACCCCGTGTTGCCTTTTGCCAATGGTTTCTGCAAGATTTTACGAGAAACATTCTCTGGACAGATGAATGAACTTTCACTCGACAAGGCCTATTCAACCAACATAATAGGCACATGTGGGGTCATGAAAACCCCATGTTGATGGATCAAGACCACTTCCAACACAGATTTTCTATTAATGTTTGGGCAGGAGTTATTGGCCAGTACGTGCTAGGACCGGTGTTTTTGGGACGTCTGACCGGTCAGGTATACCTGAATTTTCTTCGGGTAACCTTGCCACAACTCATTTTGGTTGGATGACGAAAATGTACCTTTACAAGCTGCCGCCAGAATGTACTATCAACACGATGGTGCTCCAGCCCATTTTTTGTGGGATGTGAGCAGAAGCGGCGTTAGGGTAGGGCGCGGTTGGGCGACCGCCCAGGGGCGCCGGATGAGAGGGGGCGCCGCAGGCGCCCCTTTTTATTCACTCGCTCAAACCGAATTACTCCCAGTTTCCCTAAGTTAAGGGAAAAAAAAATATATCGGCCACACTAGAATGGAGCACTGGGCTGAGTTCAGAAACATCGCCCGCTCACGCCCGCCGACGCACCAGTCCGTTCAGAAAGTCAGTGCGATCATAGATTTGTATGGGGAACTGTCATCGGGCGACATTCGCCCGACAATAATAACACTCATTGCGATGTTTCTGAACCCAGCCCTGGATGCAAAGTTCATTTTACCGAGAATCCCCGACCATAGAGAAACACATTATCTATCTCTTTTTAACATGCTTATTAAAAGAGTGGGCGCTATTTTTGACAAAGCGAAGCGAAACACACAACTTGCACTCAGCTTATTCTCATTTATAAACGAGTAAACGCACTTAAAACAGTTATTCCAAATATTTAAAAACAATAAAACGCAGTAGGTAAATCAGACGTTCCACTCTTGGTTCCGAGTCGGAGTAGGTACCGAGTGACATTAGTTTTACCTGGAAAGTTTAAATAACAGTGTACAATTACGTTTTTTGACGGATCATTTCATAAGGTAAGCACAAAACTTTTAACTATCTTACACTCTATTTTAACTTTTTCTCTCTCTGCTATTTATCCATCGATCTCTAATGACATTTTGTTTGTATGTTTTAAACGTTTGGGGCGGTATAATCTCTGGAACATACTATATTGATGAAATTTTAATACGGAGATAAATAGATCCCGAGTAGGAAATACATAGATTACTTAACTACTTTTTAATGCGAGAAAAAGTCTCATTCCCATGGGAATGAGTGGGTGATCGTGATTATTTCGTCCAGATGTGTCCCAACTTTTTTTCTCATAGTGGACTGAAAAGAGCTCTTGATTTTTCGTGGTAGGTAATGATTTAAAAAAATCAGAAAATAAGACAAAAAAGAAACGCTATTATAATGAAGTTTTGTTATGAGTACTTATTAAATGTATTTGAGAAATGATTTTAAATTCACAAAGATTTCTTTTGTTGCAGATTTTATCAATTACTATCCAATTAGTATAAAATGTCTGAAAACGCTGATCTTATAAAAAAAAAACTATCTGGGGCAAATTATAGAAAACGAAAAGCAAAAAAAGAAAAGGAATTAAAAAAAGCAAAAAAGTTTATGAATATAGATAAATATATCACAACAAAAAATCAAGACCTGAATGTGGCATCTACATCTGGAATACAAACGAATGCATCGATAGTGGAGCCTCTGTCTGAAAAATCCGATCAGATAGCTGTTGAAGAGATTGTGGACGAAGTTTCCCAAAGTGGGGGAACAAGTGGTGCTATGATTACAGATGCTGCTCAGAATGACTCCATTGGTGATGTACAACAAATACAAATGCTAGATGACTTTAGTACTGTTGTCCCGAATATAACGGATCCAGCCAATTGGCCACTCATTCGAAATAGCAAAATCATTGATCATATAATAACTAGTGGCCCAGTGCAAACTCACATTGATAATTATCCGAAGAATGATACAGAGCGACATTTCTCTAATTCGCATTTCATAAAAAAAACTAGCAAACAATGAAACAATTCGGCGTCGATGGTTGGTATACTCCGTTTCTAAGGATCGAGTTTATTGTTTTTGTTGCCGGCTATTTGATATTAGTTCAACGTCGAGTTTAGTATCTGAAGGATATAACGACTGGAAACACTTGTCTGAAATGTTAAAAAATCATGAGAATAGCATTTCACATAAGAAGTTTTACCTTTCATGGATTGATACTGAGCTACGATTAAAAACAGGAAAAACAATCGATTGCCAAGAGCAACATTTGATTAGAAAGGAAACCACAAGATGGAATAATGTTTTGTCTAGATTGATGCATATCACACTCTATTTAGCTGAAAACAATATGGCATTCAGAGGTTCTTCTGACAAACTATACAAGCCAAATAACGGAAAGTTCTTGGGATTAGTACAACTACTAGCCAAATTCGATCCAGTTATGCAGGAGCACTTGCGATTAGCTATGAAAGGTGATGTCTCAGATCACTACTGCGGAAAAGACATTCAAAATGAATTAATAGAGCTGATGGGTGAAAAAGTGAAGTCAGAAATCATATCACGCGCAAAGAAATCAAAATATTATTCTATTATAGCTGACTGTACTCCAGACATTAGTCATGTAGAACAACTTTCACTGACAATACGATTTGTTGATTTATCATCAGATGACAATAAAATATCAGTAAAAGAGCATTTCATAGAATTTATACCTGTAAATGAGTCGACTGGTGAAAAACTGACTGAAGTTATTATTGATGTTTTAAATAAACACGAACTGGAAGTGAACGACTGTAGGGGTCAGGGTTATGACAACGGAGCAAATATAAAAGGAAAAAATATTGGTGTTCAAAGGAGAATTCTGGACATAAACCCCTTAGCTGTGTATGTCCCTTGTGGCTGTCATAGCTACAATCTCGTACTATGCGATGCCGCTAAGTCATCCGTAAAATCGGTCACTTTGTTTGGGGTACTTCAGAGGTTGTTCACATTGTTTTCAGCTTCTGTTCATCGATGGAAAATTCTAACCGATCGCTTGGGATTATATACTTTAAAAAAGCTTAGTGACACACGATGGGAAGCAAGAATAAGCAGTGTTAAAGCAGTCCGTTATCAAATTAGTGCCATCCATGATGCATTGATTTATTTGGCAATTGAAACACAGCACACTGATGTCCAAATATCTCATGAAGCTACAACTCTAGCCGAACAGTTAAAAGATTTCAGCTTCATTGTTTCATTGGTTGTTTGGTATGACATACTTTTTCAAATTAATGTCGTCAGTAAATCTCTACAATCAAAAGATATGGATCTCAGTAAATGCACAGAAATGTTAAAAAAATGCTGCACTTTCTTGGAAGAATATAGAAATACAGGCTTTAAAAGCGCCATTTTAACTGCGAAGGAATTGGCTGAAGAACTGAAAATTGAGCCTGTGTTTAGAGCCACAACAAGAATTCGATTTGTCAAGCGTCAAGCTGGTGAAACTGCCCGCGACGAGCCTATAATTTCTCCAGAAAAAAAATTTGAGATTGAATTTTTCAACGCTCTCTTGGACACTACATTAATTTCAGTTAATGAAAGATTCGAACAGTTAAATGAGTACTCGGAATCTTGGTCTTTTTTGTATAATATAAACCAGATTCCGGAAAAACCCGAACTTGTCAAACTGTGTGGTGATCTCCAATTGAAATTAACTGTAGACTCTAAATCAGATATAGATGGTTGCATGTTATGTGATGAACTCGTAAGCCTGAAATCTTTTTTGCCTAATCAAAATCTGGTTACCCCTGCTTATGTTTTAAATTTTATCAAAGATAACAACTTACAAGAACTGTATCCAAATGTATGGATAGCATTGCGAATATTATTGACTATACCTGTAACGGTTGCTAGTGGGGAGAGAAGTTTTTCTAAGCTTAAGCTGATTAAAACCTATCTGCGATCGACAATATGTCAATCTAGATTGACAAACTTGGCAACTTTGTCAATCGAAAATGAAATTGCTGAAAACATCGACTTTGATATTCTAATAAAAGAGTTCGCTGATAGAAAGGCTAGAAAAGTGAAATTTTGTTAGTTTTTAAAATAAATGGATAATTTTTATTAATATTTTTTTTTCTTATACCCATTGCCTTTAACGTATGGAATTGAAGTGCAGTTAGGGGGCGCCGTGAAAATCTCGCCCAGGGCGCTGGTAGTGCTAAAACCGGCCCTGGATGTGAGAAGGCACCTTGATGGGGAATATGGTGCAGATTGAATAGGACGTGGCGGCCCAGTGCAGTGGCCTGCGAGGTCACCCGATCTAACTCCGATGGACTTTTTTGTGTGGGGTCGTATAAAATCGATAGTGTACGATGAAGGGCTTGGACCAAATAATGAGGCAGAACTCCGACAGAAAATCGAAGCTGCCTTTCAAACAGTGAAAAATGACCATGAAGTGCTTCAATCGTTAACTAATAATTTAAAGAAACGTGCTATTGTGTATTCGTCAAGGAGGTAGACATTTCGAATCATTATTATCGCTTCGCGAAAATCGGGACCTGTAAGCAATTTGTAAAATAAGTTGATTATACCAATTATTGTAAATTGTGTGATTGAAATTTTAAACACGCCGACAAATGTTTGGTAAGTATCCATTTTTAGCTCAGCCTTAAATTTCACCCTTGATAATTATTATCAAATTGCCCGCGTAACTTCAGCGGATTAATACAGAAACTTAGGGCCGGTTTCTGATTTGAGAATTTCACTAAGAAAATACTTAAGTATACCTAGTTCTGTCTCCGCAGATATCAGGAAAAAGAACGAGACACAACGATACTTAAGTATTAACTTAGCGAATTTCTCAATTCAGAAACCGGGCCTTTGTTTCTTACTACCTACTCAAATGTGGTTAGACGTATCGCCAGTCCAAAGCCTGGAAAGTGTGATGGAAAAACTTCAATCACTTTAACCTTAGCTTGTTTTCAATATTTAAACTTAGGTAGGTCTCAGTGGCGGTACCTCCATAGAAGCCAAAAAGCCCGCCTTGCCTTAATAAATCCTTCGATCAAGTCAAATAACAAACTAATAATAAAGTAATAATAAATAACAATGCTCACATAGTAGGTACCTACAGGCTGCTATCATGTAAGGTCATGGACGCGCGATGCGCCACTCGGACATACTCGGAGGCACTCGGAGCGTCGTCGAGCATTTGAGCGAGATTTGAGCTGCGATCGTTCTTCTCGCTCCCACGCACGGGCTTCTTACCGGGCTTTGTAAGTCTCTCTCTAATGTATGGGAAACAGTTAAATAAAGACACCACGATTTTAGACTCTACGGACGCACCTGTGCCTGTATGCAAAGCAAAAGCCTTGCTTTCAGTATGAAGCTGGCGGCGGGTGTCAATTAGGTACCTATTTTGTGCTATCGCGGGCGGTGTACTGCGGGCGGTTTTTAAGGCGGCAGAGCTATGAAACTATTAGAATTGTTAGGAAAACGAAAACTGCTCGTATCTTCTAGAATTTTAGTTTTTTTTTTAATTTTCTTTCAACAATAATTTTCTTGTAATAAAAATCACTTGGCGTCTATAAGGTTTTTCGTACTTAGAGTTACACGTTGTATATTGTCAAAGGTAGCACCATTAATTTCAAAACAAGAAACTCATTTTAGATGCCCAATCAGTGCAAAAGATCGTTTACTAGTAACGCTGAGTAGATTTAGCTACCGGAGAAACTTATTCCAGCTTACAGTTTCTAACCAGAATTCCCCAATGTACATTATCAATAATTATACCAGAAACGTGCAGAGCAATATAGTATAAGGCTTTAAAGAATATACATCTGAAAGTAAGTTCCTTGATATTTTTCTATTATATTATTTTTAAATAAAGAACAGAAAATGTTAATTCTTATCCTTATTTATTTAAACAAAAATCAGAAAATAATTGTTTAGGACAAACTGAGCCCATGTGCGCAACGTATGCAACGCATTATGATATCTATACTAACCACCTAAATGTCAAGTGTTGTGTATGTGGGACAAGTGTGCACATCAACTCTCCCACGTTGTGTTGCATACGTTGCATAAGTGGGCTCAGTTTGTCCTTACCTTAAAGTTAAGGACAAACTGAGTATTCTTATTTACTCATTTTCCTCGTATAGGTTTACTAGTATTTTTGTGGTTTCGATATTCCAGTCAAGTCTTGCATTTTGACGACGCCATTTTTGTATTTGAGGTTAGACGACCACAGACTATATAGTAACGTGACCACATGCTGTGAAATAGGATCAAACTTCTATGATCATAGACAATATGAATCATAGCTTGTTATTACACTGTCATAGGTTTTTCATATTTATATGAGTCCTACATCTATGATCATATTTCTATGATAGTCTAATATCGGCCTAAGTAAGAAAGAGTTTCGTTAATCTGAGGTACCGAGAACCTAACCTATTTGACGAGCGGGTACTCCGCTCCCGTGCCCCGCCACTGCCGCCGTCCCCCCTTGCGAGCTGAGATAGCGACATAGCTATTTAAAATTAAATATAAATTCGCTTGTTTTCCGTGAATACCAAAAATTATGACTGAAACTTGATTATATTTAAATTTTCTTTGTGATATTATGCAACTTGACAATATAAGCTATGTTTCTCTTATACTAACATCATGAATGGTTTCGTTTTTAATACAAAACAAACAGGTGGAAAATACGTCGTTTACGTCCTAAAATGTACGAAATGAAATCGCATATATTTTTAAGTAGATAACTATTTGTTGAAAAATGTTGGAACAGGAACCTAGTTAAATACTGTATTAATACGAATAACAGCATATGTACGTTGAAATATTCTCGAATCGAAAATTATTATGGTATTAAGTTTGTATGGTAAATTCATTGTTCACCGGATTCTTAACACGTTAGATGAAGCATAAAGTTGGGTTGTTGGATATCGGTAAGGGAAAAAGTACATTACCTTTATTAGCGAGCGTTGTGCTCTCTCTACTTCGAGAATCCTTGTTTTGGCGGCGTCTCCCCAAATCGGAATGCAGTAAGTAATTACAGGAGCCAAGGGCCACAAGGGCCACATAAATTCGATTTAAAAGCTTTTTGGTCGTGACATGCCTTAAGGTTTTAAAAATCCATATTAGCTTACGAATTCTTGTTGCGACTAATTCTATGTGACTAAACCATGACAACCTAGAATCCAAAATAACTCCCAAGTATTTGGCAGTTGAAACTTTTGTCAGAGTAGGACAATTACATTGACTATGTGTCGGATTGCAACCGTGAATTTTAATCTGGAAATCGGATACTGGTTGAGTTCATATAAAAGCACATGTAGTTTACTTTCGGACGTATTGAGAGTAAGCATATTATGTTGTAGCCAACGGTAGAGTCTCGAGAGACCCAGCTTCATCTTGTAAGCAACTTCCTCCCAAGTTCTTTTAGAGAACACGATAGCAATGTCATCGGCATGAGAAAATATAAGTGGTCCGACCGATTTCGGTCACGGCGACCGCTTCATGAACTTTGAACTCGCTCGTGTGCTCGTATGTGGCTTGTGTAGCCAATCTTGCTTGTGAAGATGCGATTGTGAGCACACCATTAATATAATTACAATGTGTTAGCGCAGGTAGTCGGGCTTTTAACTCATCGCGCTTGGTGTTGAGCTCGGCTATAAGAAAATAAGCTACCATTGTAAATTTTTAGTTCGCATAAAGCTTTTATATAGATCAGAAACAGTGTTGGGCCCAAGACACTCCCTTGGGGAACACCGTGGGCAACAGCCGCTTCATAACTAACATAGTTATCAATTTTTACACGCTGCGTACCATTGCAGAGGTAGTATTTTAACAGTGCAAGAGGGAGACTCTTATAACGACATTTTCTAGTTTTCGCACAAGGATGGAAACCGTGACCGTGTCGAACGCTTTCTTAAGATCAATAAAAACTGATAAGCACTTCAATCTACTGTCGATTTTATGTAGTATCAAATAGCTCAAAGCTGCAACAGCGTCCTTGGTAGATTTTCCGTGCCTAAAGCTGAACTGTGACGGAGATGAAATGTTTTTTTTTTCCAAATAATAAATTAGTCGTTTATTTATAAGTTTTTCGATTATCTTTTAACTGGGCCTGTAGTTGGACATCGTCTCTGCTCCCATTCTTGTATACTGGAGTTATGATTGCTTGTTTTAATTTAGATGGAAATATATGTACCTATATGCCTTTTTCAAGGCATAAGTTCGCAAGATGACAAATAATTGGGGAGCGTTTTAGCAAATTTAAAAATACGGTGGTTATGTTATCTATCCCCGACGCACTGCTAGATTTTAGGTTCATGATGATGCCATTTACATCATCAAGGTTTGTGTCTAGAAGAACAAAGGAGGAAAGCTGTGAAGATTGTAAAGTTGTGTCAGACTCATCCTCTCGTAGGTTGTAAAACTTTATATCTTCAGAAAGTTTTTTACCAATATTAGCAAAGTAGTAGTTAACATGATTTACAGATTCATTTGGAGATGCTCTTATATTTAAAAGATTCGTAGTTTTGGATTTACTGTTATTTAAATTAGATATACCTATCTTTAAGGCTAGTATTTAACCGCACATCAAAAATACTGATTTGCACAGCAAAAAAGGACCAGCAAAAACACTTTTCATGTTTTGTTGTTCTTGCATATTCAACCTAACACGAAGGATAAAGGGGGCTTCGCTTCTCTTACCCCCTTTACCCTTCACCTAAGCTACCGCAGCATTTTGCCTTGATAAGTATTTGCTGTGCAAATCAGTATTTTTGATGTGCAGTTTAATATTTCCCTATTTTTTAAATGTATCTAAAGAATTTTTGATTTGTGGAGTGAACTTGCCAGTAAATCACTTTCTTATTACCGTTTTAGTTTTTATATGAGATAATTGCAAACGTTGCAATATCTTTTATATGGTATTTTAAGAACAGTATATTTATGATCTGAACGTAGGTTTTGTTGTAATTTATTTCTGTTTTTTATGCACATATTTATTGAACCATATTAGTTTTTATCGTTGCGTACCAGAAGGACCGAGCCAAACGGCACCCTATGATTAAGCCTCCGCTGTCTGTCTTTCGCACCGTCCATCTGTCCGTCAGCGGGCTCTGTCTGATGAACCGTAATTAGTGAGAGTTTAAATTTTCACAGAATGCTGCCGCTACCTACCGCAACAAATAAGAGATTTTGTAAATTAAATGGGCCTTTACAAGAAACTTGTTTTAGAATCTCGGCCCCAAACAAAAGAAGAGACGTGTTTTGAAATCCCCTTTAAAAGAGACGTAGGTATTTTAATATCATCGCATTTTTTCGCGACATGTCGTAACTTCGTCGGTGGTGCAATTTGTTTGACTTTGGATTCGCAATCCGTAGGGACTGTTATCAAAACCACGTTCTAACATTTTGGTTTGGTTTTATTATTGTTTAGTCCCTATCTATTCTTGTATAATGTACAACCCTTCGTGTGCCAGGCTGACTCGCACCTGACCGTTTTTTATAGGGTTCCTTAACCGAAGGGTGCCAAACGTCACGGCCAGTGGAAAGACCATCTACCCGATGGTCCGATGATATCATCAATTTGACGGGATGCCGCTGGATGCTACTGGCTCAGGATTTTGCGGGTTGGCACTGAGGAGAATAGGCCTATGCCCAGCAGTTCAAAATATCCGTTTGCTCATTTTGTTACTTTACCTACCAAACATCGGTGATACCAACGTCACAGTAAAACATTGACAAGTTAGCAAAGTTGCTCCCGTACAACGTAACCAATTCATTTAATACTTCGTGATGTTGAATATAAGCAACATACAATTTAAATTAAGCATTCTGAGTAATGTGAAGGTGTATGCTACTCGTATCAGTTAGTAAACTAATATTATTGGCATTTTTAGTGAAAAGGCCACATATAGATAAAAAACCACAATAAAACATACCTAAGTGTTTACCTTCTACTACCCATCCAGTCGTAAGCGATTTTGCGCGGTACTAAATACTTACTTACAACAGAAAAAATACAATCGAAAGATCTCAAAGCATATATTAATTTATTCATCCATGAAATTCTGGGTACGAATTAGATTTTTTTCTTTATTAAAAAAAGACAATGAAGCTATAAATAACAAAAGATACAAAAGTCTAAATTGCGAAGAAAAGCTTAATATAGCAATCTATAGGGACTTGTATCCCAGTTCAGAAACCCAGTTCAGACATATTTTTGTTGCTTTTGTTTTATTATTTTTAGTCCCTATCTTATCTTGTATGATGGTACGGAACCCGCAATGGACCCGCACCTGGCCAATTTTTCCCCTCTGACTCCAAGTAAAAATATTGTATCAAAAAATGTCGGTTTAGCATACTTATCTCTATCCAGTTTCATTGTATAGTGCATTTTAGCTTTCCTATACAATAAAAGGAGAATGAGACTGACGAATAACTCTGTCTCCACCTAGCCTACTGTCGACAGATGTCATATGCGACATCTAAGAATGGCTCCACTGTAACTCATGCTATAAATAAATGTTTATATACGTTGCCGATACTCGTAGTTAACATTAGTTTATAATATTTTACATATTATATTACATATTATATACAAATGTTAAGCGTAGTTAACAACTTATGCAATAAATGTTGCCGAAACTCGTCAGTTTCGGCAACTTTATAGCATGAGTTAAAGTGGAGCCGATTCTCGTAGTTAACATATATATATAATTTACCTATTTCGTACTGTGACGATGCATATCTGCTATCTTATTTTTTGAGAGCGAAGTACTGTAATGTGTAAAGTAAAGTAAAGTAATGTGGACCTGGTAACCGGATATTGCATTTGCCATTTTTTGTGACAGACAGTTGACTGTTGTGCACTACAGCCAAATTAACGGCAAAGGAATTTAAATCTGAAATGCACAGTATGGCTGTAGACCTTTTTCAATAATTATAGACCATGAACGCACCTATTTGTAATGGGCCTTTTTACCCCAACGATTCGAACGGTAATACCGTAGGAACTTAAGGGCAGAGCTAGAGCATTAGCGCGTTTTGTCCCTCACTTCCTGCGATACTACCGTTCAGCGTTCACGGCCATAGAGAAATGTAGACTGTTTCACGGCATTAGTACTTTAAAACTAGCTAATCCCATTTTTGATTTTGATCATTTCAGTCATTCATACAAAAGAATAAAAAAAAACAATGGCCTAAAAGGACCAAATTCCAGGGCCGTACAACATTTTATTAAAAAAAAAGCAAATAAATGAAAATAAACAAATCAAAATGGAAAATATTGTTTATTTGCTGTACAAATGTACATATATAAAGGAAAGTTCAGTCTGACCAGATAATTACTACAAGAATACTTAGAGGCAAGTTTTAATATGCAACCATTCCAATATTTAGATCAATGTATAAAATAACCTCAACTCTTGAATTATGAGCGCTTGAGACACATTGAGTCACTGAACTCACCGATGGGCTTACATAATATAGCAAAATGACATAGCATTTCGTCACTCCTTTTCCCATACGGGGTGGCAAAGGCACAATTGTGTCCAGTTGTAGCCAGTTATTCCATACTCCATCTTGCAGGGGACTAGCCCACCGCCGCAGCTATGGACTAATAAAGGTTTCTTCACGATGTTTTCCATCACCATCATTGGTACATAGTCATCACCGGAACTCGAGCCCTGCACCTCCTGCATGATAAGCACTCCTGAAACCCAATAGAAGACGGAGCTCGGATGGGCTTACATATCAGGTTATCTCTGATTTGTAGGATTTGTGATGTCTTTCTTGTTTACCCAGTGTTTGGTAGAGCATAATTTATATTTTTATTGTTATGTAATTGAATAAGTAAATAAAATAAAATAATTAATCAAATTAATGTTTTTTTTCAGTGGTGTTAACTCTAGCATGGAGCTACATCATTAGAGATTCTGTGATAGTCTGATTATTAAAATGCAAGCCAAGAAGCGCTACATATTGCTTGTTTTATTTGGACTTTTCCTAGTATACTGCTACTTTGGAAGGTATCATCCAAAACAAAATGTTGCCCACGAAGACTACCTTGCGAGTTTACCATCTTTTGCTACACCCGAAATGTTGGCTGAAAAACCTTCCAGTCTACCACGAAAACCTCGTTCCAGAGAACGATCATGTCGAATGGAGAATTGTTTCGATTTCTCTAAATGTGGTGATGACCCCAAAGTGTATGTCTATCCAACAGAAGGCCCAGTGAGTGCTTCATACCGCAAACTTTTGGATGTTGTGCGTGAGTCACGATATGTCACTCAGGATCCCCATGAGGCTTGTTTATTGCTGCCAGCTCTGGATACTCTTGATGCAGACCCATTGTCTCCTGAACATGCGGCAGATCTTGGAGCAAAACTCACTCGATTACCTCATTGGAACAATGGCCGCAACCACATCATATTCAACTTGTATGCTGGTACTTGGCCTGATTATGCAGAAGATGCTCTAGGTTTTGATCCAGGGGAGGCTATACTGGCGCGCGCTAGTGCTTCAGAGTCTATATTTCGTCACGGCTTCGATGTGTCGTTGCCTCTGTTCCACAAGGAGCACCCGGAGCGCGGCGGCGCCCCGCCATCCGCCACCGCCAACCCATTCCCCGCGACGCGGCGACATCTGCTAGCGTTTAAAGGAAAGCGTTATGTTCACGGGATCGGTAGTGAGACAAGGAATTCCCTGTGGCACCTGCATGACGGGAATCACCTCGTACTCGTCACAACGTGCCGCCACGGGAAGTCGTGGAAAGACTTACGCGACGACCGCTGTGACGAAGACAACCGTGAATATGATAAGTAAGTTTCCATGACAGGTTATATTCTCTATCATGTAGCATGTAGAATAGGCTGTCTACTCATTCATTTCTTGTGTATGTAAAAAATAGTGTAAGTACTATCATATATTGGGATGGATTTAATAATGATTGATATTGTTGCCAAGCAAAATAATGATCCAGGTATAGATTGAGTGTTACTGTGATAGTCTACTGGCAGATTCGACTACGAGCAGCTGCTCGCCAACTCTACGTTCTGCCTGGTGGCGCGCGGGCGGCGGCTCGGCTCGTACCGGTTCCTGGAGGCGCTGGCCGCGGGCTGCGTGCCCGTGCTGCTCAGCAACGGCTGGCGGCTGCCGTTCGACGAGCGCATCGACTGGCGACGCGCTGTTATATGGGCGGATGAGCGGCTGCTGTTGCAGGTAAGGAATCCTTCTGTTGTCATAGTCTGTTTGAAATTGACAGCTAGACTCGTTCATGCCTGAATGTCCAATAGCAAATTTTGTGTATAATAATAGCCCGGTAGACTACTATGCTTAACGTGACCATTTTTTTCGTCCGAGCGTACGCTTGCAGATCGAAATCGCATTTTTGTGAAGGAACTACAAATTTGGATTCAAGGATTTTGGAGAGGATCGGAGATCGAAATAGGACTCTTTAAAAGAGGCGGGACTCGAAGTTTTAGGCAAAGGGATGACTAATGCTTTTTTCACATGGTGGGGAAGATTCCATTGGATATGGAAAAAAATATTCAGTGTGTTGTGTAATAACTGGCAGTAGTTCATCCAGGGTTGTGAAAAGCATTTTAAGGCAGATTTTATCGTTACCTACAGCTTTCAAGCTGACTGCTAGTTGCTTCTTGACCGCATAGATTCCAACATTGCTCAAGTTGAATGGTGTGGTGTCGGGTAAGGACTTGACCGCAAGCTCTGCAGCGTGGCTTGTTTAACCGTGGGATCCATCACAACAGGCGGGGCAGAATGGAACTGGTTGAGACCGTTGAAATCTACATTACCAACATGTAGGTCCAGGGACTTACCTATACCAAGTGTTTTTAGAATCTTCTACACCTGAGCTGGTGTGTAACTTTCAATACTCTAGTGGATTTGCCGACGCTTAGCATCACGACAGAGACGGTTGCAGCGGTTACGAAGACATTTGTAAGAAAGGAAATTGTCATCTGTCGGATTCTTACGGTATTTACATTTGGTCTGTTACTCTTAGCCATTAGACGCTTATTTACCCGCCTCTTGGCTAACAGATACATTTGTATCTGTTAGCCAAGATAACAGATACAAATGTATGTACACTCTTACTTTTTTTATATGTGCATGCTTGTCGTAGAAATGCAGGACTATGATATTGAAATTGTCGATTTCCTCGTCCATGGTCTCGCTGAATATATGGGGACCATTCGATCGACAAGGCATCCGACCTAAAAGACTGTTTATCAATATCCCTAAAGTTACGAATATTAAGAAATTTAGCTCTGCTTTTGAGAGGCCTCATGTTTATTTATTTATTTAATTATTTAGATACAAACTGTCATTTACATTATTTTTAAGTTAAAATATAGCAAAAAACATAAAGACCTATTCTAAACTAAGTAAAAACAATACTTAATCCCCGAAATAAAATTTAGCATTTTTAAAGTATACAAGATATTATTTAAAACTAAATTGGTTGAATTCGTCAATACAAAAAATATCTACCACAGAGATGTATAGAGAAAATAAGTAAGAATATTCATCTATGCACAGATTTGTTTTGTTGTTCTGTTCTAACGATTCTTCTAATCGCACATTTTTTTAAATCATCCAACTTTTGGAACGCATTATTCCTGTTTCTTTTTGTATTTGGTTCTGTAACTTTATGCGTGTTTCGGTATTCACCCAATATCCCATATATTGAACGATCGCTCTCCGGAAATTTCTGACGTTTTTAGGGTTCCGTACCCAACGTGTAAGAACGGAACCCTATTACTAAGACTTCGCTGTCCGTCCGTCCGTCCGTCCGTCCGTCTGTCCGTCCGTCCATCCGTCTGTCACCAGGCTGTATCTCAAGAACCTAGCTAGCTAGAGAGTTGAAATTTTCACAGATTATGTATTTCTGTTGCCGCTATAACAACAAATACAAAAAAACAGGATAAAAGAAATATTTAAGGGGGCTCCCATACAACAATTCTTTCAATACCACATACAAACTTATGGATGCACCTGGTTACGTACATGGAGTGTGAAAGTAACCGCACCAATAACTTTGTAAACAATATTTTGCTGTTGAAAATCCAAACTATTCACTCCACACCATCGCTTCCATTGAACGGTGGTACGGAACCCTTCGTGCGCGATTTAGACTCGCACTTGACCGGTTTTTTTGATGATCTTATCATCAATTTGCTCCCACATACCCACGGTCCCGAACGCTTGAATTGGTGATTTTGAAAAAAAAAATAACTTGAAAACTAATTATATCCGACGGTTCGCGTATTTAGAAATCATCTATAAATCGAAACGGCCGTCTTTCTAAACTTCTTCCGATAGACGGACTGACAGACGGACACATAAGGGTTCCTTGATTCCTTTTACGTTTTAACTGCATTTTTAACCAACTTAAAAAAAGGAGGGGGTTCTTAATTCGGTGTTTTTTGTTCTTAATCTCAAAACTTAACAGTTCTTTCATGAACAGGTTTCAATTATTTTTTATTTATATGAAAGGGTGACTTTCCAGTTTGGTTCCTTTTTTTGAAAAATATAAACTATTTTTTAAACGGCTTAGAGACGGCACCACTATTTTGTCGTTTATAATTCGTTTTTTTTTAACTTGGTAAAATATAAAATTAAAAGAGAACCTTTGATCCATTTGCTAAAGCGGGCAATTTTTGCTCTTTCGGGGACAGCGGGACAGACCGCCCAAAGCGGGAGTATGGTACATTAACTATGCTATTTCGTGAGTAACTCGAGTGCGTCGCTAAGATATAGGAGATACAGTGTGTAATGCCCCGTAATGTTCAGTAACTACACCAAATCTAAGCGTTCCATCTAGAGCTGCGTGGTTAAGGCATCAATGTCCAGGCTAAATATATTTAATCGAACGCGTCAGACTTAGATTCGGTGAGTTTATAAAATGCTGATAAGTGTTCATTAGAGCATTACGTGAGGGGAGTTGGTGGGTCACAAAGTTTCATAAAAATGTCCCTCGCGTAACGCTTAAATCGACAGATTTATTGAAATGTACACTTATTAGCATGTCATTAACTCGCCATATCTTAGTCTGAAGCGGTCGAGTAAACCCATTGTATGGACTTATTTCTTGTTGCCCTAACGCTCAGCTAAGCTAAGATTTTGTGAGTTACATACGGTATCTCTCAAATTACGTTAGTTAAAGGTTAGTCACGAAATTCCTTGGCATCCCGTTGAATAAGATTTATTCCAATAAACTTTGGGTTCCCGTATGATTAATTTGATGCTGACTTCATGTTTCAGGTTCCGGAGCTTGTGAGATCGGTTCCTCCTGAACGGATTCTGGCATTACGTCAGCAAACGCAATTCTTGTGGGAGCAATATTTCTCATCGATCGAGAAGATTGTGTTCACTACAATAGAGGTAAGTACCTATAGGTGAAACATTTACAAATAACAATTCTTATGTCGAAGCCATATCATAGAATTGATCATTTTATGATCTGGCCGACCATTTCATGAAATGGTCAGAAAGGGTGGAATTTGATGAAACATTTCTTTTTAACAGCATGTTAAAAACAGCATTTTTATTCGTTCTACCTTATGTTTTTTTATTTACTATACTATTTTATGTCGAAATAACACGAAGACTATTCGGTGGCTTCGCTGCGCTCGCCTCCTTTAATCTTCACCTAAGCTTCCACAGTGTTTTATCCTAAAATAACTGCGTTAACTCAAAAACGTAACATACAACTCCTTAAATACGCCTCAATTTACGAAAGTGGGCAATCACCCTGACCTACTGAGCAACCTGCCAGAAGATCAGATTTCAACAACCACACTAAACTTTAAACAAGAATACTCTACCAAAACATTGGGCATCGCCTGGAAGCCAAGATCAGACACGTTCATGTGTAACTGGGAATTTCAAGAAACCTGCAACCCAGTAACTAAACGAACTTTATTGTCGGAAATATCTACGCTATACGACCCATTGGCACAGAACCATTAGGCTGGATATCACCCGTCACCGTTGAAGCAAAACTTATCTTCCAAAGAGTCTGGCTCAATCAAACTGGTTGGGACAAAATTTTACCAGAAAACATCTGTAAGGATTGGATAAAACTGAAAAGAGAGCTCCCTATCATCAAAGAGCTGATACTTGAAAGATGGCTCGGCACAACATAAAAAGCCATCGAATTACATGGTTTTTGCAACGCAAGCGAGAAAGCCTACGCCTGTGTTATTTATAGTCGCGCGGAAACTCCGAGCGGCGAAGCAAAAATAACTCTTATTGCTGCGAAAACAAGAGTGTTGCTAATCAAAAAGAAAACATCGTTACCGCGTTTGGAACTTTGCGCGGCAGTACTGCTGTCAAAACTTATGGAGAAGGTTTCTAAAGATTTAGAACACAAAGAGATTATCAATTATGCCTGGTGCGACTCTCAAGTAACACTAGCTTGAATACAAGGTGACTCATCAAGATGGAAGTGCTTCGTGAGCAATCGTCTAGAACAGATCATATCAGAGCTACCGAAAGGACAATGAAGCTACGTCAAGTCCGAGGAGAATCCTGCTGACTGCGCATCACGAGGACTCCTGCCTGGAAAACTAAACCACTTTAAACTGTGTTGGACAGGCCCAACATGGCTAAACAATTAAACAGAGAAACTCATCTTTTAATCTCTTGAATACCACAGGTTTTAAATTTTATTACGATGGCATAAGGTTCAAAATCGCGACCCGTCCCAACACCCTCGGTTTTTGAGATTAAACATCCCAACGAGAACAACTGAAATCGGAAGAAAACTTAACTTGGACACGAAATCTATTACAACTAAACAAGAAAGCTTCATCGATGTATTGATAAATAAACATAGCTCACTAACATTAATCAAACGGATCGTGGCTTGGATTTTGCGCTTCATCACCAGAACGCGAGCCCGGGTCAATGGCAGCGAGACACGCGACTTGCACACGATGCACCTTACGAGCGCAGATTTCAACAACGCTACAATAGCGATAACGAAACACATACAACATACAGAATTTGTCGACGAAATACAAGCTTTGAGAAAGAACACAAATTAATAAACTAAAAGCCACACCTATAAGCTGAACCCCTTTCTGGATCAACAAGGAATTCCGAGAGTGGGTGGCAGACTTCAACATTGGAAATTGAACTACAACATGAAGAAAACTATTTTATTACCAAGAAAAGGATCTGTAACAAAACTATATCAAACATTCTCATCTTCAAACTCTCCACGGCGGCTGCGCAAGATTAACTCCGGCTTATATTATGAATGAATGAATGAATGAATGGTGCTTCTCCAGCCAGGGTTCTAAACCTGTTCCGGTCTTTCGGCCGGCATACCAGAGGGCACAAGTTTTGAGGGGGGGCGGAATGACCTGCTCTGTAGGAAGGGAAGGATAGTGAATTCAATCGACCGACTCTTCAGCCTGAAGCCAATATAGGATATGTGGAATGGGGAGGATGTGGGATTTGGAGAGCAGCTGTTGTTTTCTTCAAGTTCTTGTTTTCCTTCTATTTTCAGTTATTGTTAATAGTTGAGTTTCCTGAGTCGTGTTCGTTTGGGTTAGCCGGTAAGTTTCCAGTTTCGCTTTTGCTGTCTGTTTCTGGGATACGGTATATTTGCCTCTAGGCCATCCTGACTTCGTCCCTGTTGTGTGATGATTCTGTCCAGTAACTGTGTTCTTCACCGTAGTATTTGATGTCATGCTTAAGGAAATCTTTCCAGGTGTATATAAGTCGGCCGACTTTCTTCTTCCTTGCTTCGTATTTGAATGGAGCGTGTAGTAAGTGCTGTTGTGGGTGTCGCAGAATATGTATAGTAACATATCCGGTGGTTTTTGATTCGTTTGGTTATCGTTTTGCCCTGTAGTCAGTCATGAATTTTGTGCTATCTTGGATAGCTTCTGGCGTTCTCAAACATGTCTCTGAGGATCAGGCATTCATATACTGACTGTCAACTGTTTGCTTTAGTGAGGGTTGCCGCTTTTTGTCCGTATTTTATAAACAGTGCAATGACCATTTTGTAAATCAGGCGCACTATAATTCAGTCCATGTTGGATTTCTTTATAAAATGCATTAGGGCCTTGGAATTGCATATGGCTTGCCGGCACCTCTTTTTTATTGTGTCCTATGTCCTGCCGTAATATATGTGCCGAGATATTTGATTTCGTTTACGGTTCGTATTGGAACTACGTCCAATTCACTGGTTGTTTATGGGGTCTCTTATAAGAATTTTCGTCTTTCTACTTTTAAGTTGAGCCATGAGCAGTTCTCCGATGATATTTAATTATTCACTTTTAGCTACTCCGCGGCATAGCAGCGCTGCGTATAAACGCTTTTTCAGGTCGCGGGCGGTCCGACTCTGGAACGCACCTCTTTGCACTATAAGAGACAGTCCGACTCTTTTTTCTTTTAAGAAACATATCAAAGAGCTCTACATGTCTCTTTCGTAAAAGTTATTGTATTTATTTTATTATATGTAAGGTTTATGTATATATCGGTAATTATTTCGTATTTGCTATCTGTATTTTACAGATATTTTAATTTATTCCTAGGCATTTTAGTTATAGTAATTATTGTGCACTGCCTACCCTTTTATGATAGCAATTCCTGTAATGCCTTGTTTTGCTGGAAGAAATCACTTTCTAGAGACAAGCTCGCCCTTGTACATGCATTTTCTTTTGATGTAACTTTTAAAATATTTGTGTGCAATATTGTGAAGGAGGTTTGTTCCTATAATAAATTCCCTTTTTCCTGTATTTCTTTATAGCGTCTTGTGCGATGCGAGCATACAGATACCAGAGATAGTGTTTTGACATATGTATCATGTTTGTTTACTGTATATAGGCTATGTGTATGTTTCTGTTAGTCAATTCCGCATCAATGTTGAGTCTTTTAGTTATTTTTTATTTTTTATTTTCTTTATTAGGAAAACAAACAGCTTAATCTATTACATAACAAAAAAAAAACAATGAGTAACACACAAGCCAATAAAGTTTTCACAAAAAAAATTTGACAAAGGTACTCAGAACAACACTAAGTTCAAGTTCAAGTTAAAAAATGTATAAGTACTTGAATTTGTATATAAAGTTACCAACAGAGGGAGATATATGGTTCTACAGTAGGTAGTTGTAATTTATATAAAATATATATGTACGAGTATAGTGCTTATGTACTAAAGGTGACTAGAATAGAATAGCAGATCCGCACCGAATCACCCCTAGCACACAAGCACCATACTCGTTATAGTGCTTATGAACCAAAGGCGACCCAATACAAATCTGCTATTCTATTACATAGCTTTTAAGTTATTAAAAATATTTTTCCTAAAACTGATGGGTGTTTCATGAAATATATCAACCTGATTATGTAATTTATTATAATTTTCACAAGCTCTTATAACAAAGCGGTTTTTAGCATAGTTAGTCCTACAATTTCTTGTGACAAAAGCCTTTCTATGACGAGAGCTGTGTTTACAGTATAAAGAGATTTTACTAAGTAGATATGGGCTATCGATTTGGCTGTTGACAATCTTGTATAAAAACATCTGGTCTCTCATGCTACGACGATTTTCAAGCGAAAGAAAAGTATTAGATTCAAAGGTTTTGAATTTATATTTTAAACGTTTAATGAATTTATTTTGTATTCTTTCAATATTATTTATGTGGTTCTGGTATTGTGGGTTCCATACAGTTGATGCATATTCAAGTATGGATCTTACAAAAGAGTTGAAAAGCATAATAAGAGTTTTAGGGTTTTTAAAATCTTTACTTTGTCTAAAAATGAAACCTAGCATCTTATACGCTTTAGATATAATTATATCAAAATGTTTCCGAAATGATAACTCGCTGTCGAGATGAACACCTAGGTCTCTCACCTCGGTTACCCTTCTCAAACTTCTACCTTTAAAATTATAATCAAATAAAATTTTGTTTTTTTTTCTAGTGAAAGTAATGACACAACACTTATCGATATTAAGGTAAATTTTATTGTTCTCGCAATACTGTATTAAACGGTCCAGATCTACTTGCAAATTTTGACAATCATCAAAGGAATTAACCTTTATAAATATTTTAGTATCATCAGCGTATAATAAGGAGTCAGAGTTACTTAAGCTATTAGTTACGTCATTAATAAAAATATTAAAGAGAAGGGGACCTAAATGAGAGCCCTGGGGGACACCAGAAGAGATAGGAATAAAAGATGACGTGTATCCCTTAATAGAAACTGCCTGGGATCTATTTCTCAAATAGGAATCAAGCCACCTCAGAAGATTGCCATGTATACCAAATAACTCAAGCTTTTGTACTAATAAATTATGTGAAATTTTA
Source organism: Argyresthia goedartella (assembly GCA_949825045.1). Classification (NCBI taxonomy): domain Eukaryota; kingdom Metazoa; phylum Arthropoda; class Insecta; order Lepidoptera; family Argyresthiidae; genus Argyresthia; species Argyresthia goedartella. The sequence goes on from OX463810.1 coordinate 25,608,214, forward strand.
TCAAAAGCTTTGGAGTAGTCGGTATATACAGCATCAACTTGATATCCATTATCCATGGCATCTAGTACAGTGTCTATGTATTCACATAAGTTGGATTCAGTGGACTTCTTATTAATGAAACCATGCTGAGAATTTACTAGGTATGGTCTAACTGAGGGAAACATAACATCGTATATAATTTTTTCGAATAATTTAGGAATTACACTCAGTTTAGAAATACCTCTATAATTATTTGCATTGTGCTTATCTCCACCACCTTTATAAATGGGGGTGACAAGAGACTGCTTCCATTTAACCGGAACTACGCATGTATCCAAAGACATTCTAAATAAGACCGTTATTGGAATTGCAAGTTGTTGATGCCAGCGTTTTAGAAACAGTGGGTGAAGACCATCAGGGCCACATCCCTTAGAAGTGTTAAGACTTTTTAAATATCTTTCAACCAAATTCAAATTTATATCAACAGAGCAAAGTAATGTTGTATTATTGTAGCTGCTTAGGTAATTAGGTAAATTGTTAACAGAGGTTTCATTTTCGAAAACTGAGTGAAAGAAATTATTAAAAATATTTGCTATGGATTGCCCGTCTGAGCCAACATCAGCTTCATTCAAGTAGATTGTGTCTGGAATTTCATTAATACCTTTTCTCGATTTTATGTAAGACCAAAAATGTTTCGAGTTTATTTTTATATTATCCTCTGCATTGGAAATAAATCTGTCAAAGCACTCACATTCAATTTTTTTTTGCATCCGACGTAGCGCTGAAAAAAATTCATAATCAGAAAGCCTGCCGTAAATTTTCCATTTTTTATGAATTTTATTTTTTTTATTAATTATGCTAATTAATGGTTTTGAGTACCATCTAGGATATTTTAACTCATTATGATCAACACGACTAGGAATGAATCTATCTATAATTTCATTAATCACAGAATAAAAGTTATCTACGGCAACCTCTATACAATCTACAGATAAATGCTGATCCCAGTCTACTGACGCAAGAGCTAAGTTGACAGAGTCATAGTCCGCAGCATGGAACCGACGCACGATACGTGGCGCAGGCTGGAGCTCGGGCCCGGCGGACCCCGCCAGCACCCGTACGCACAGCGGGGGGTGGTGGCGGTCCACCGGGACCAAGCCCTCCGCGCCCAGCACCTCACATGACATGTTAGATATGATTAAATCGAGCATTCTGCTGTTATGATTCAATAAATAGTTATGTTGTGACATACTACTAAATGACATAAAGGCCGAGACGTTGTAAGTTAAAGAATCCTCCGATGGATTTTCTAAAACAAAACAATTAGAATTTTGGGGGCATGGATGCCATTTACCTTGTGAAATATTAAAATCACCAACAATCAAGATCTTATCATGAGGATATTCGATAATTAAGTCAGAAATAAATTCAAAAAATGTTAATTCCGAATTAATTTGTGTGTCATCAACTGAATGAGGAAAGTAGCAACAGTAAATACGTAACTTTTTATGTTGTGGTGATTCTTATAGTTATGTGGAGATTTTTTATGTACTCAGTGAAAGCTTCTGCGTTTGGTGCGTCGATCGCAAGTTTGATGCGTGGATAATTGCTGTTAGCTTCCACGTATCTAGCTAAGTCTCTTCTGATGTGGGTATGGTTGAATGTCGCTCCAAACAGATGGTTGATTTGGTCTGCAATTGCATGGAACAGGCAGTTTCCATCTCTGGGCATTGGTAGAGTTTCCATTGTGAGATATTACTACAGCAGAAAGCCTCATGGTATTTTAGCTAATATGAATGTGTGTGTGTGGGTTGTTTCTAAGAGGTGTACGGCCGGTATGATGAGAGACGCTGTTTGGCTTTTTACGATCTATTTTTATTCTAATGTTTCCCGGTATTTCCAAGATGGGCTGACACCATAGAATGGGTGCCAGATGTGTGAGGGAACGTTGTGAGCCTTTTGTGCTTCGAAGCTTTTTCAATTGTTCCTAAATAGCAGTCAATTGTTTTGTCTAGTTTCTGGGAGTTTGGTGAGATGGCCTTTTTATGACATGCACTTGTTTAGTTTTTGTTTACTGTCGGGTTTAGTATATTTGCAGTTTAGCTACATAAAAATAATTCTAGGATTGTTAAGTTTTGGGTTGGCTTATTCACTGAGTTTCAGGGTTTAGTGGATGGTTATTGTTACTGACTGTTTTGAATGGTCTTTCGAAGATGAGGAGAAAATAAATCTCGAGGAGAATTATCTCGAATTTATTTTCAGGCAAAGCAATATAAGTATGTATGTAGCTATAATAATGTTTTATTAGTTGATTTTGATATTGCGTAGGTAGGGAATTGTTATATCCTGCCTATGACGCACCTATAAATGTGATTATGCCTTAGTCAATAGGGGCGACCGCGGCCGCAGTAAGTGGTGGTTTATTATTGTCAGGCAGCGAGTGGTGCTGAGAGAAATAAAGTTAGAGGTAGGTAATCACTATCAATGATGTCCTAATCGGAATGATCTCACCAGGTTGGTGTGTTTAGCGGCGGTGGTGGTGGAGGCAGTAGCGTTGAGGGTGTGTTGCGTAGGCGTCGCTCGCTGCCGGCCTGTCGCTGCGTGGTTCAGACGTGCACCTGGCCTAGAATAAATTCTAGGGCTTGCACAGATGGGATGCCTAAGAGTATCGCGCAGTTCTCTGGGCATTCATTACACTTGACCGCACTAGTATCATCACAATCACTGAAATGCGCGGTATTGCACAGATGGGGTACCTAGATGGATCGCGCAGATTCCCCAGGTAACCCTTACAGTAACACGCGGTATAAGCCAGCCTATAAGCCAGGCTCGTTTTCGGGCCTCCGGAGGCAGAACAAAAGGCGCGCGCCGGGGATGAAAACTATTGTTTGTTTAAATGCGTTTGGGAGATCTCGGGGGGACACGTCCGTTCGGTCCGGCAACACAAACGCCCTTCGCAAGATTAACTCCGGCTTATATTATGCAAACTTATTGGATCATCTCAGGAAAAAGAACCGTCAAAGAACAACTTCGACAATGCGTGGATGTCATCGATTCAGCACAAAAGAAAACTGAAGCAAGAATTACAATTCTGTCCGCGCTATAAAAGCCTCGACCTTCGGTCTCGGCATTTATTCCAGCTTGTCCATCACAAGCTGCAAAGCTGATCGCGCTGTGTAGGCCTTGAGCGGCGCTGTGCTGCGCTTTCGGCCACCAACAGTGCGACCAGCAACGCCGTCATTACAGACCGCGACAGTAATATACTAGAACGGCAACGTTTTAATGTCATCCGGTATTTTGTTATACACAGTTACAACACATTGCTGAACAGTTTTTTTAAATACAGTTATTTTCTTGGCGAGTGATTAAATACGAGCCTGTTCGGGTTTCTAGTGTTCCTCGAGTAATAGTCTTGAGCTTTTACAAAAAGCTCAGGATTTGATTTAACGAATTTACCGATTTCAATTATGTACAGACAGGGTACTGGTAATATGTTTAATCTTTTAAATGTTTGTTTACAAGACTCATACGGTGCCATACCACAAATAGCACGCACACATTTTTTTTGGGCAAATATTTCTGTTCCATTACCCCAAATTATCAAGCCATATCTTATGACGATTCTACGTAGCCATGATAGGCAATCAGTGCGGTTTTTTTTTTCCGGCTGTTTTGTGCAAACTTCATAGCACAAAAACAAATCTGTTTATCTTATGACAAACTTTATTAATGTGTTCTTTCCAATTTAAATGTCGATCAATTATAATACTTAAAAATATCACACTATTAGCCTCCTCTATAGTTTGTCCTTTATGATTTATATTTAATGTCATATGCCTATTATATTTGTCAAAGTTATTAAAATTTATATACATTGTTTTACTTAAATTTACTTGCAGATTATTATTATTTAACTAATTAATTATAGAGGTAATTGTTGCATTAATGTCTGATTCATGAAGTGAAATGTCATCCGAAATCACGTGAGATACATTTATCGATATATCATCAGCAAATAGAATGCAGTTTTGATTAGTAACTTCCGGCAGGTCATTTATACAAAGTAAGAAAAGAAGAGGTCCAAGTACACTGCCCTGAGGAACGCCAAATTTATTACATTTAAGCTCGGATTTATAACAATTTACCTCATTGTTTTCATTAAGACGACTTATTTCTACACTGTACCCTATTGTCCACGTAAGTCTGAAGCCATATTCGTGCTAAGCCACTTATACCATTTGCCTCCAGTTTCGATATAATAATAATAATAATACCTTGGACACTATTTACACACATTGATCTAGCCCCAAACTAGGATTCCCAGTATCTTGGGTACTTGTATAGTATAGTAGTATAGTAACGATACACATACTTATATAGTTAAATAATATACTTAATAACTTAAATATATTAAATAATAACTTAGATAGATAAACAACCATGACTAGGGTACAAATATCCGTTCTCATCCAACAAATATTTGCCCGCACCGGGACTGGAACCTGGCTTCGTAGGCAGCCGACTTCACTGCCGACTCGGCCGTTCGGGTCAATCATATCAATAACTCATGTGCAAAAAAATCGAACGCTTTGGACATGTAGAAAAATAGTACTGTCCTATAGTTTTTGAGGTCTATAATGTGAACAATTTGGTCTACAAGTTTGAAAGTTGCCAAGGTAGTCGACTTATCTTTTTGAAATCCATGCTGCTCTGATTTTAACAAATTATATTTTGTGAAAAAATCAAACAATCTAACATGCATCGCTTTTCCAAAAATCTTTGACAATACAGGTGTGAGTGTGATAGGACGATAATTTCCTATTTCTGATCTCTCACCCTTTTTTTTTACAACGGCATTACAATAGATATTTTTAGTTTGTCAGGAAAAGATCTTGTTTCTAGAGACAAGTTAATCTAGAGACAACAAAAGGGGGTTATCTCCAAGCAACAGGCCTTAATTATTTTGGTAGATATACCATCAAAGCCCTGCATTGGTATTATTTAGCGACATTATTAGTTTTGATGAAACGTTATTATCATAGGGTTTAAGAAAAATACTCTCACTGGTCCGTTGACTTCCGCCGGTGAGAGCCAAGTCATGGTTAATCTTATTTGAGATTTTTATAAAGTAGTCATTGAATGTTTGAGCTATTCTAGTTGCTTCCTGAACTAAAGTACCCTCATGATTAATTTGATGTATAAAATGTAATGCTTGTTGATTCCCTTATTAATTTTTTACTACATTCCACGATGCCCTACATTTATTTTTACTATTTTGTACATAATTATTATTAGCCTGTGTCTGTGATTGTATAATTTTTTAGAGTCCGAATAACAGTCCGAAAGACAGACTGATTCATCGCCGTTATTGGAGCTATACCTCATTATATTTCCTCTCGTGTGGCGAACATTGTTATTCCAATTTTTTGCAACAAAAAAATAAATAAATTATGAATAAATGTTTTCTGGGGTCAATTTTTTTTATGAAAAAGAAACAAAAATGTAAATATATAGATGCGCCGTGAAAATTCGTGGGGCTGCCAAATACTGGTTTAAGTAGTGTGACTTGTTAACGATCTTGCGACATTGTTGTAGCAATGCTTGGTTATCGATCGTTGCCGTTATTGGACTTTGCACTATCACTTTTTACAGCAAAAGATGTTATGGTAATTTAGATTAGATTGCAATGAATTCGTATTTGTAAGTAATTGTATTAATGATGTATTTCTTCCTTATGTCACTTAGTTATTATTATTATTATTGGTCACTGATTTTCACTATTGCACTGCGTATATGTTTTTTGTTTGGTTTAAAATATCATTTATCTCATAAAGTCACTGGACCAAAAACGATTCTATATAGTTTTACACTTAATACAAACAATTACAATAAACTTTACTGTTTTTTCAACTTGTTTATATTTTTTAATTAATTTAATAACTGGCTCAAACTGGGCACAGGTATGCTTCTGTCACCCCGTATGGGAAAAGGCGTGACGCTATGTTTATGAAAAACGACAACAACCACAACAACAACAAACAACAACAACTCGTAAACATAAAAATAATTACTTTCTAACGAAATTAACAATGTACATGATGCTATTAACAGCAGGTGCTTTCGGCGCAACAACAAATAACAATAATGATATACAAATTAGAACTCTCGATGATAACCAACCAGTATTCTATGACCGCGTCGGCAGCCTGCAGATAGCACATACTGAATGGGTAGTGCTAGTCTATTGCAATTTAACCACTTAGTGTTCAAACATCAAGCAACTGGATGGCTACCTGGATCACCTAAAAGATACTTGCGAATCGATACAGGAAACCCTCTGCTATTCAACTAGGGTGCAGCTGAATCGCGAAATGAAGATGTTCAAGTACTACAATGTCATGCTTTTAGCTCTTCAAGAAAATTTTGTGAGCAGAAAAAAACGAGGATTAATCAACGGAGTGGGTTACTGAGCGGTAATGTCTCTTTGGTGTGCTCGACCAATGATTCGCTGACAAGTGATATTCAAAACATCCAAACGAACGAAAATTACTTGATGGAATTGGTGAAGAACTAAACATCTATTGTGTAAATAGAGAACAATTCCCTGAAGAAAAATGAAGAAAACCTTCGAAAACAATACTCCACATTAGAAAGATACATGGAAACAACTAAGGCTTCACTATGGCACATCATGAACGCTATGGAAGCGATCACAGCCCTAAACTATTTCTGCTCGACATCGCTAACAGCAAGCGTACTCATCAACAACTTGAAGAACACTCAAGATATGCTACCCGACGTATTAACTGACCTATATCGCGGCAAGATTGGAGTGCACATCCTTACACCGATCTTCAAGATCAAATTACTGAATTACATCGGGAACAATCTACCTAGAATATAATCTTTACCTATCAACAACATCGATGAGGACATTAAGGAAGTCTACGAGCTACTCTAAATGCGAGTCAGAAAAACGAACAACTTCTTCCTATTTGAAGTCCAAGTACATTTCTAACCAATGCGAAATTTACGACGTACGTACAATACCTATCTACAAGTAGCAAACATTGCTAAGATTGCAGTCTATATCACAGTTCATTGCAGTCAATCTAGAAAGAAACTTATATCAAAATGAACAAAGAAGATTTGAAAAATTGCAAACAACGGCGCAACAACAGCTTTATTTGCTCTAAATGCCACTCTATCCATGACCTACGCGGAAGGAATTTACCATGCGAATCAAAACTGATAAGCCATCGACCGACCTTGCCCTGTCAGCTGACACAAAGTACCTGCCACAACGAGTGGGATGAACTCCGAGCAAAATACACATGGCTAAGGATTATTTGCGGTAACTGTACGCTTCGAGTCATATGTGATGACCGTATTACAACGCAGCGAACTACCGGTGCAATAATAGTCACCTTATCTCAAGGATGCCAACTGCAAGATTGAATCAGATACAACAGTATACTCTCACGACGTCTTCAATAACACGATCTCATGGGACGACAACAAGTTCATGGGGTATCTGGAAGTACTTCCATTAACGATCTAGTGAAAGAAACACTAAAGAACATACCCTCACATGATAACAATTTCACTAACATATCAGAGACTAAAGAGATCGAAGAAAAACTCCGATTCCAAAAGGATCGAGAACTCTTCCCGGCCGCTGTAACAAGCCACGACATCCATCAATACGTCGTCGCGTACCTGGCACTAGCAGGAGCCATACACTTCACAGGAGCTTCACCTTATACGCCTGTCTCAAATGAAAGCGAGCAGCAACACCTACGATGCGTCATCGCCACCGAGAGAGATGACAAGAAGACATAGAGCTTCGAGCGACAACGACGCCACCTAACCACTCTCCAACGCAGGGAAACAACAACATTGCGTTTAACTTTGATGATGATACTTATATTTAATTTTATGATTGTAACTGCGTTAATTTTATGCTCATTATCCATTAACTTTATGTTTTAACTATGCGTTAATTTTAACTTAACCTTTCGTTAGGTCCTATTCCGGTTTGGGAGCATGTACGCAGTACACCGCACAATATTGTATTTAGTCAGCAACCTAGTTTAAGTCACGCGCATCTTACTTTAGTTGTACGATATTTAAATATTACTTGGATGAGTCTCTAATCAGCTTTATAACTAACAACATCAATAAACTGTCATCCAGAAATAATTTTAGTTTAAATCAACTTCAATAACTCGTAGAGTATGTGGGATAATCTCGTAAACCTACGCACATACTCGGACGAACGGGGCGTCATGGCCGCACAAATTCAAATATTAGTGAGAACATTGCGTTTCATCGATAGCGGCTAACGGTTCTCTCCTTTGTTGATGACGCGAGCGCTCTCTCGTCGCAATAGGCAATAGAACCGGAACGTGCTCTGCTCACAGATCGTGGTGTCCCGCGTAACGGCGCACCGCTGGTCGCGCACACGCGAGTCGCTCGTGTGGAACTGTCCACCGGGCGCGCTCGCCACGTTGCACTCGTACGGGGACTCGCGCGCGCAGCTGCCGCGCCCGCCCCCCGCGCTGCCCCCGGCGCCGCCGCCGCCCGCGCCGCCCACCGCCGCGCCTGCCGCCGCCGCGCCCGCGCCCGCCGCCGCGCCGCCCACCACGCTGGCGCCGCGCGCCGGCTACACGGCGCTGCTGCACGCGCCGGCCGCGCCGCCCGCCCTGCACCGCCTGCTGCACCAGCTCGCCCTGAGTCTCTTCTGTGAGAAGGTACGCGGATGCTTTACTTAGCTTACTGCCGCGCCCGCCGCCGCCGCCGCGCGCCGGCTACACGGCGCTGCTGCACGTGCCGCCCGCGCTGCACCGCCTGCTGCACGTGCCGCCCGCGATGCACCGCCTGCTGCACCACCTCGCCCGGAGTCTCTTCTGCGAGAAGGTACGCGGATGCTTTACTTAGCTTACTGCCGAGCCCGCGCCCCGCGTGCCCCCGTTGACGCCGGTGCGCGGACGCTTCACTTGGCACCTGTTATCTACCTCTGTGGCTCTGCCAACCATGCGAGAGGTCCCGGATAAAGGAAAAAAATCCCCAGGTCTTGGTTGTCTATTTGTTTGCGATGTTGCTGTTTCTGGTACCCACAACACAGAGTATCCTAGAGTGGGGCCAAAACCAATGTAAGTGCCTGTATATAAATGTTATGTGCTAGCATCTTGTGGAAGATAACATTTTGGCAATCCGTCTTCCCACTCGCTAGATGTTCAGATAAGATAGGCCTCTCTTACATTATCATACACAGATATATATCTGTGATCAAATGAATGAATGATATACCATTATCTTTCACACTTACATATTATAGGTAAGAAAGAAATACTATGATAGGATCATCGTATCACACTATCATATACTATATGTATAGTATATAATAGTGTAATAGGTTCCATAGAAAGTCGACAGACAATGGACGTGAGATGTACAGGACCGATTTGAAAGGTGTGTACGTAAAGCTCTCGTGGGTAAATGTGCTAACAAAGTAATGATGATGATGATGATGATGATGTTTATCTACAAAATATGGATGCTGACCGCCGATTCTTTTCTTTAATTTTTTTCGATTATTTTCTCGCATATCATGTCAAATAGACCACGACCATAATAAAAATACTAAAATGTGTCTCCGAAATTCGCGGGTTCTAACTGACAGTTTGGCGCGAAAACTGCACGTATTTGGTACGGTATTTGACAAGGTAGTCCAATAAATCTAGAAATGTGCCTCAAGTTGAACAAGTTCAACAAAAACCTTAGGCAATCAAAATTGCATGTTTCTAGCAGTTGTATTTTATAAACTCATTTTTTTTGTTAAGAAGACAGCATTTGAGTAGAACTCGTGAACAAAATTATCGTTTTGACAGTAAATAGTATCTATTTTGACTAGCAGTCAAATACCGTATTATCAAAATTATGACCCTTCTATATACGAGGGCTGTTCCAATTTTTTTTAGTGAAATGAAAAATAGTTAGAATATCAAAAAAGTTGAAAACAGTTTTTTAGGGTTCCGTACCCGAAGGGTTCCAAACGGGACCCTATTACTAAGACTTCGCTGTCCGTCCGTCCGTCCGTCCATCTTTCACCAGGCTGTATCTCAAGAACCTAACTAGCTAGAGAGTTGAAATTTTCACAGATTATGTATTTCTGTTGCCGCTATAACAAAAAATACTAAAAAACAGGATAAAAGAAATATTAAAGGGGGCTCCCATACAACAATTCTTTCAATACCACATACAAACTTATGGATGCACCTGGTTACGTACATGGAGTGTGAAAGTAACCGCACCAATAACTTTGTAAACAATATTTTGCTGTGTAAAATCCAAACTATTCACTCCACACCATCGCTTCCATTGAACGGTGGTACGGAACCCTTCGTGCGCGATTTAGTCTCGCACTTGACCGGTTTTTTTAAATAATACCCTCCAACCCATATGCACTTATGCATTCGAGTAAACCAGTCCTCAAAACATTTGAAAAACCCATCTTGCTGGAGGTCGAAAAATAACCGACTAAATTCTTCGATTGCGTCGTTTGCGGTGTTAAATTTTCGTCCCCGAAGCATTTTTTTACTCATCATATATTAAGGTCGTTGCAGCAACCTCCAGTACTCTCTGTATTGGGCCTTGGTCTTCATCTCCTGGTACGATCCACTATGGCTCCAAATCTTTAGTTGGTCTGTATATCTTACCCTAGGACGCCCTCGCTGGCGTTTGCCCTCAAGCTTGCCCTCTATAATTGTAAGGAGGAGTCCTTCATGTCTTAGAATGTGTCCTAAGCACTTGGCTCTTCTGTTTGCTATGGTTCTTATGATAGCTCGGGTCTCTTTAGACATTCTTAAAACCTCTTCATTTGTTCTTTTCTCTGTCCAGCTAATTTTTAGCATCCTACGCCAGCACCACATTTCAAAGGCTTCCAAACGCTCTATGTCTTTAGTTGTCATGTTCCAGCTCTCGCAGCCATACAATGCAATACTCCATACAAGTGTTTTGATAAGTTGCTTCCTTACTCGTATGTTGATTTTGTTGCTGTAAATATTTCTATTTGTTGTGAAAGATCTTCTTGCAATGGCTATTCTGGTGCGTATTTCTTTCTCACTTCTACCTGTTTCTTCAATGATGCTTCCTAGATATGCGAATTGCTTAACTTGTTCCAGTTCATTCCCGTTCAATATTATCTTGATGGCAGGGCTTTCCTTTTTGGCCGTCACAAGTACTTTTGTTTTCTTAACATTAATTTTAAGTTTGTACTTTTGAAAAATTCTGTTCATGGTTTCTAGGTTCACCTGTAGCCATTCTTCAGATTCCGTTACTAGGGCAATATCATCTGCAAATCGGATCCACGGTATATTATTTCAATTTATCTTGACTCCTACGGAGAATTCTCTTATTTCGTTTATAGCCTCTTCTATGTAGATGTTGAATAGTAGTGGTGATAAACTGCACCCTTGTCTTATTTTTTTAATGTGGGTTATAAAAAAAAAACGCACTGAGCTAAATCTGGGCTGTACGGAGGATGGGGTATCATTTGTTGTAATATAACCGGTGTTGACAAATTCTAGCAGTTGTGTGAGCGGGCGCGTTATCTTGGTGAAAAAGAATGCCACGGACGCCGCTCCTTGGGCGCTCACTACTCAACTCCCCAAAAGCTTGAGGTAGACAAACTTCGGAATAACAACATTCACTAGCAACTAACTGTTCTACGGTCTTCTTGCGGGATTACTGGTCCAATACGTCGAATAAAACGGCCATTATTTTTTCATGAACGCTCCGACCGCGGGCAAGTTTTGTGGGATTGCTGCTGCTTTGTAAGAGGATCGATCAAGATTCGCTAAAGATTCAAGATTCATCAGTTTTCATGATGTAGGATACGTTTTCCTCTTTCGAACTTTTTCAGCATAAATTTCCACCAATCAACACCACGGTATTTTTGCTCTTCTGTGACAGTCCACCAGGAAGCAACCTTCCTGAATTTAAGGTGTTCATGTAGGATAGTGGAAACTGCCTGTTATCCAGTCTTCAATTCATCCTGAATCTCCCTACGTGTAATATTTCTATTTTCCCGCAATAGCCACTCCACCCTTATGCCGTTTTCATGAGTTACTGCAGTTGTTGGTCGGCCAGATCGGGGGTCATCGTTTAGGTTCTCTCGACCACGTTTAAATTGACGAAACGAATAAGTGAAGAAGCGGGTTTAGAATCCGCGCTATACGGCTGTGGAATGAACTTCCCTGCACCATCAGGGACAGTCCATCACTGAATATCTTTAAGAACCGACTAAAGAAGCACTATCTTTCACTTTCTATTTAGCTATATAATGTATTAGTATTAGTATAGTTGTAAGATATTTATTGATATGCTGTATTTATGTAACTGTGTATGTAGTCTATATTTCTTATCAATAGGGTTTTATGTATGTGTAATATGTATTATATTAGAATATAGTCTTAATTGTACGCGCAATTCTTTCCCTTACCTATCATCTCCGTCTCCTATCCAACATGGTTTGCTGGAAGAAATCTCTTTTTAGAGATAAGCTCGCCTTTGTACATGTTTTTTCTATCATAAGTTATCTGTATGTCTGTTTTGTTTAGTACAATCAAGAAATTACGAAATTACGAAGTGATTGTTGCTAACCCAGGAGCAGACTCCCCAAAGGCAGCTTGTAAATTTTAGTGGGATTTGTTAAAGGTAAACCCTCGTTTATAATCATAGCAAATCATAGCACGAAAAGCTTACCGCGAGAGGTCCATTGTTGCAAACAAAAAAAAACGACAGATAATTAAAAAAAATAATTTATAAAATAACCATTCATAGCCAATGATTTTCGCCAGGGAGGTTTGTATTAAAAGGAGGTTTACATTCAACATTTCAGTTTCAGGAAAAAAGAGGTAATATTTACTCTGTGGCTAACAATTTTCGGAACAGCCTAGGTATGTAAGGAACAGAGCTATGGGTCAAGCTCCTTCTCCTTCTTTCGCCGTTTATGTTTTTAGGTGTCAAAATATTATTAGATGTAATAAATTTCGTCACTGAATCTTCTCTATTTTCTCCGCTGCCGCCCAGTGTGGGAAAAGGCGTGACACTTTGGCTATGACAATATGTTATTTTAAGTTGTCTAGTCGAAAAAAAACAAAAGTTTATCCTTACGTGGTCAAATTCTTGGTCTGGTAATTATTCCACCTCTGGCAGGTGGTGGTGGTGTGGGACAGCGAGCGCGCGGCACCGGCGCTGACGTCACTGCCGCGCGGCGCCGACGATGCGCGCGGCTCCCTGCCAGTGCTCGTCATAGACGCCACCACGCACTATCCGGGGTGAGCGGCGTTGTTTTCTCCTTAATCTGTAACGTGGCCTTCTTAGCGGCACCCTCTTCAAAGAGGCTGTATACAATTTTCAGGCACTGACCGCCGAATATTATTTTTTAATTAAGAATCTTTTCTATTTTGTTTATTTTCACGAACCTTGCTCTCGTTCTGAAGATTTAAACTGATGAAGACTATGGGGAGTACTATTAAATAATCTGAAATGGGGAGTACTATTAAATAATCTGAAACATTAAAAAGCATCTGCTAAATACTGTACTAAATGACGCTGCCACTATGTGCAGGAATGTGCACATTGTATCATACTAATTTGATATTACATTACGAAACTTTGGTAGCGCCAAGTCTCATCCGCGCCTGTGAGTGGAGTCTGGTCCTCGACCAGACATCGGAGGTGCTTGGATGGCAACTGGAAGAGTGCACACTTTGTTGCAGCCTCAAACCCTTCAATAGAAATAGTTCCTGCCTTCCCGCCTCCTGCTTTTTTTGTCTTTTCCTGTCTGAAGCCAACCAGAATCTACTACTACCCTTTTCCTGTTTGTGTCGCCTCCTCGTCGCCACATTTTCAAATTCAAATTCCAAATTCCAAAAGTCTATTACTGTAGATATTTATAGCAATCGTCATTTTTTCCCACTTCTCTACATTGGACCACTGTGGGAGAAGAAGGGCGTAGAAACTCCCACAGATTGATTTTTAGATCTCTTTTTTTTAAATTGCTTATGCTTAACTAATACAAAATATAATATTTAGTCATTATCATAATTAATAAGCAGGAATAAATAATTACGAAATTATTAACAGCAAGGTCTGTGTTGAGCCTGATCAACCCCATACAGACCCATCATTTAAGTAATCTTGAACATTGTAATATCCCTTTTTCGACAAAGTCGCTTTAACATGGATTTTAAATAGCTCAAATGGCAATTTCAAGATCTCCAGAGGTATCTTGTTGTAGTAGAGAATGCATTGACCCTTGAAAGAATTGCTAACCTTCGCGATTCTAAACCGGGGCGCAAGTAGTCTGTGATTATTTCTTAGGTTAACATTACAGCTATCGCTAAGTTTGGGAAATTTTGTAAGGTTCTTGCGTACATACATTATATTTTCGAAAATTTCTTTAAAAAGCTGTCTTAAGGAGTCTGTGCGTTTTAAAATATAAATTGCTCGAATAGCTCTTATCTGTAAAATAAAAATAGTTTAAATATCCGCTGCTTTCCCCCACAACAAGATACCATAGGACATGACACTATGAAAGTAACTAAAATATACTAGCCTAGATGTAGCCACATCCGTGTTTTGTCTGATGTTCCTAACAGCGTAAGCCGCATAACTTAATTTACCAGCCAATTTTTCTATGTGGGGTCCCCACTGCATTTCTGGTTAAGACCAGTACATTTCCTTACTTACTTAATAATAATAATAAATGTAGCCCATTAATGTCCCCACCGAGGGGCAGAGGCCGTAACCCGGGTACGAGAAAGATTAAGGCATACTCCACCACGCTGTCTCAGTGCGGGTTGGGGGAGGGGGGGGGGGACCACCATCACACATCGATAGTAGCCGAGACCTACAGCTTAACGTGTCATGCGAAACACTGAACGTCGGATAATGTACTTAAGATAAATCAATTATCTCATCGGTATGTAACAATTCGAAACGGAATCTCCTGAGTGAGAAGCAAGCGTGAGACCCATTAGACCACGGAACTCTTCTTAAACGGTGCTTAAAAAGTGGTCTGAACCAGCTCTTTTGTAAATTTCCTCTTATCATCCTTACGAACCACACCCTGTTTCACTTACTGTAAATATGCTATTAGTTATAGTTATAACACAAGTATCTGTCACGTCTGTCTGTATGTATGTTAGTCGACAGCAGCCGAAGGCAAGTGCTGTCGACTGCTGCGCACTCGTATGATGGCTGCCGTCGACTGCTGCCGATGTGCATGCTGCTCGTGTGAAAGAGCTCTCACTGGTTATTAAAGCAAAATCATGAACAAACTGAGAAAAATCTAGAAATACTTGTGTAGAAACTCCGAAATGAATAACTAGTGGCTCTGTGAGCTAGAGACCTTTCGAGCGACAGCAAAATTGCGCTTTTTTTAATTATTTTCCAACCCCTTACACGCCCGAGCCCTTAAAGTTTATCGGATAAACAAGTGTAATTATTATAAAAACAAATAAACTGACTGCACTTTCTTTCAATACCATATAAAAATATGAATCTGCATGGTTTATGTACATGAGAAGGAAAGTAGCCGCACCAATAACTTTGTAACTCTATATCTCAACCATTTTGAAAAATATCCAAAAACTGAATCTACAAAAAAAACACATATTTATCGAACCTGCTCACAAAATTTCACGGTTGAGAAATGCGACATGTAGAGGAGAACAACCGGAAATCCGGACAGACGGACATACAAAAGCATTTTTGCCGAAGCTGCGTAGATGCTTCGTTCGCTTCTGCTGGGTCAATTATATTTACTCATTATATAGGAGTAATCATATTTGTCTAATTAAACCTACTTGATCTTTTTGGAAATTTGAGCGGAGCTTATTTTTTGCAAAATATTATGAGTTTATAAAGTTATTGGTGCGGCTACTTTCACAATCAATTTAATTGACCAGGTGCATTCATAAGTTTATATTTGCTATTGAAAGAAAATCCACTCTGGTTATTTGTTTTTATTGATCTAACGAGCGAAGCGTCAGCTTAGGCTAAAATGCTTTTTTATGTCTGGATTTCCGACTGTTCTTCTGTGCAGGTCGCATTACTCAACCGATTCTCTATAAATTTTGTGAGCAGGTTCGATAATTATGTGTTTTTTTTGTCTATTGTTTTTTTTTTCAAAATGTATGTATCGCTTGTTAATCCGATAAATTTCAAGGAGTCAGGGATATATGGGGATAAAAAAAGGAATTTTAAAAAAAGTTTCCTGTGTCGCTCGCGAGGTCTGCAGCTCATTTGAAAACACAGAGCCCTATTAAATCATCTGTTATACAACATATAAATTTTATTCAAATTCATACACTTACTTTAGGTACTCCTTTTACTTAATTTTTTCATACAATACTCTTAGGAAAATGACCTGAATCTGGGGATCCGGATGGACTCCAATCATGATTGTGAAGTCAGATTATGAAAAAGTCGCCTCCATACCTAGCAGAAAGAAAGCAAATAACACAAATCAAAAAAATTTGCCCTTACACCAAAGAAGATATTTAATACTGCTCGAAACCAATGACTTTATCCTATGGTGTACCCCAAGGGAGTGTACTAGGCCCGCTTCTTTTCCTTGCTTATATCAATGACCTACCTAAAATAACTAAACATTTAATGTTTCTGGTTTGCCGATGATGAGAACTTTGAATTGCATCAGCACAATATACATGATACTCTTGAATCCATAGTAAAACAAAATTAATATCCTTTGCTTTGCGAGGTAACCCAGATTTTGTCCTACATACAACATATTCAGTCAATAATAGAAGAAAAAGATCCTCTCTATATAGATTTTGAAGCAAATCAGACCAGTAACTGAAAGTTCAGAATGACAAATTTTCAAAATCTGACTTTAGTATCGTGGTCGGACTTCAACCGAATCCTCAGATATCGATTTTGAAGCAAATCAGACCAGTTACTAAGAGGTTCAAAATGGTGGCAATTTTTTCAAAAACTGACTTCAGAATCAGACTCCAACGGGATCCCCAGATATCAATTACAAAGAAAATCGGACCAGTAACTAAAAAGTTCAAAATGGCGGCCATATACTATCAATTCATCATCTTTATAATTTCCAAATTCCAAATCTCTTTATTACTGTAGATATTTACTTATACTTAGCAATCGTCATTTTTTGCCACTTCTCTACATTGGACCACTGTGGGAGAAGAAGGGCGTAGAAACTCCCACAGATTGATTTTTGAATAATGTTTGTTATATTAATATTTATATAATGTTAAGCCACCGCCGGGCACATGCCTCTTCTCTGTGCAAGATATTTTAATTGTACAATTCGCCGACGTCGACTATTCCATTCTACCATCCATCGACGGCACCGATCGACGTCGATCGATTGGTGGAATAGCACCCTAAGCTCGATTATTTGGAATTTAATAGCACCGATATAGATACTGCAATCGAGTTTAAAATCGATAGCAGTATCTGTGACATTGGCGAAATCGCAAACAGCCAAAAAACTTCGAATTATAACTCTGGCCGTTTGCGACCTGCGAACAAAACGAAAACGTACAACAAAGGCGAAAATCGGCGGAATGTATTTAGCGCGTTCTTACTTTTTCACACCATATCTTTTTTAATGGGCGTTTCGAAATCGATATGTTTACTGGTTGGAAGTAGATCAAGCAGGAATAATTACCAGAGTGATAAAATGTTCGAGTGCAGTTATATAAACCTTATGTCATTGAGCATAAGAGTCACTGACAGTTCGATTCGCATACTTTTTTGACGTGTAATTATTCCTGCTTCCTACACTGATTAATAGAACGTAGTGATTATTTAATCTGTGCTGAAAGCGCTAATAAAAAAAATACTTTAGCACAAACTTGTTTTTAACTGGTGATTGGTGCTATCAATTATAATTACTGGCAACACAAATCAAAAGGTTACTTTGTCTCCCAAGGGAGCAAAGTAGCACTTTGCTTTTAGTACAGTTTACCGGGAAGAGATAGATAGTACATTTCCCACGAGTTCACAAAGGCTTATATTTACGAATAGAGAAGTTTACGGCACGAGCCGAAGGCGAGAATCTTAGCGAGGTTCGTAAAAATCCTTTTTGAACGAGTTAGGAATAGAATTTTTCCGCCTGAGAACCCAAAATCAAGCGACGAAGGTGCTATTTTTAGCTCAGGAGTCGGAAAAAATGATTTTAAACTCGACTGTTGTACTCGTAGTTGGTAGAATTCTCCCGTGCAAACAGTAATTATTTACTCCCTTGGCAAACAATCTACTATTTTAATTTTTATGTTGTCCTGTCCCGCAGCGAGGGCGTCTCGGCGCGCTGGCGGCCGCTGTGGGCAGTGGCGACGGCGGCGGTGTTCTCGCTGGACGGCGACGCCCCACTGATCGCTGAAGAGCTCGACTTCGCGTTCGAGGTGTGGCGGCACTTCCCCGAGCGGATCGTCGGCTACCCCGCCAGGAACCACTACTGGGACGAGGCTAAGGTGAGACGAAAACTAATGTAGATTGTCCATGGTCTAAATATTGCCTGTTACAGGACTCTCGCTGAAGAGCTACCAAGTTTAAATCTCAACATAATGCGCAGCACATACAGTGGTGGACAGCTAATTAGAAACTACAAGCAAGTCCATTGTCCATGTTCGCTGAAGATCTCTTTTTGAAGTTTAAATCCCACCCCAATGTGCAACAGATACAGTGGTAGACAGTCAATTAGAAAACTGAAATTAAATTAACTCTCAGATGAAAGAAAGTCTTTGCTAACTGAACCGCATTTTTTTCTTATAATGTTGCAAGCTTGTTACTCCTAGTGGTGTAAAAGTCGATACAGTATAATCGGATACATGTCGATTGATTGATTTATTTGATATTTAAATATTTATATTTTCTTCTTGTCTTCTTCGTTTTCTTTGAATATTTATATTTCTGCATTTCTTCGTTTCTTTATTTACATTGTTTTAAAGTTCAGGTTGATCAGACTATAGGTATTATTTATTGTCGTATATATTTATTGCAAATGAAAATTCACATTCCAAGCTTATAATAAGTGGTCCGACCGATTTTCTTTCACGGCGACCGCTTCACGAGTTTTGAACTCGCTCGTGTGCTCGCATGTGGCTTGTGTAGCCAATTTTCCTTGTGAAGATCCTCGCGCGTTTTGGGCATGTGAGCACACCATTAATATAGTTATACTGAGTTAGCGCAGGTGGTCGGGCTTTTAACTCATCGCGCTTGGTTTCGAGCTCGGCGCGCCGGTGTATTTCAAAGTCACGGACTTTGGTTTTAACCAAAGCCCTCCACTCGGGTCTGAGGGCGGATTACTTCTCCCACTGGGAAGACTATGTCGCACCTCTTCATGTGCCGCTTCAGCACATCTTTGTACCTGAGGAGTTGTTTGCCATGCTTGCGCTTGCCCTCCTCAAGTTCTGAGTAGATGATGTGCTTCGCGATCCTCTGCTCTGCCATTTTTGACACATGTCCACACCACCGAAGCTGTCGCAGCATGAGGTACGCCTCAATGCCACCCACATTGGTATATTATATTGGATATTCTGATATTAAAATGAAAATAAAACACTTTTTACCATAAAACACTAATCGGTGCAGCCATCACTTGGCGACGCAGCAAGTGCCGCTTGCAAGTGCCGCTTTAGAGGTTCGGTTCATTGACTTTTACTTTTATTACCTATCTCGTTCCTTTACGTAACGAATGAATATTACTAACCTTGTCACTTTAGCAAGAAATGAATTCACAAGTGCTAGACGTGCCCCCCCTCTATACAGACCGGAAGGCAAGTAAGGGCTAGTTAAATTTTGTCTATATAATCCGGCAGGCAAGCTAGGGGTTAATCTATCTGGAAATATGCCGACTTCAAAACTTTAATTTTTAAAGTTGTAGGAGGTTCAACAAATCACTTACACTTTTTTACTAATATTGGCGGGATGTCATCTATTAAATATCTTTGTTCATTTTTAACTAGCTGCCCGTGGCGCGGCTCAATTGTCAATTGTCAATTGTAAGACGGGCTGGTTTCCGCAACTCGACGACGAAAGCGCCTATTTTGCGTGTGGGTGGGAATGCGACATCATTCGAGCCAACCCAACTCCTCCAGGAACGCCAGTAGGCCCTTTACGTTACCGACTATCCCTGGAAGGTCCCTCGATTGACCGAGGTGTTTAGCCCTGTAGTCCGCTACTCCTGTGCACTCCATGAGGACGTGAGCAGCCGTTTCTTCTGCCTCCAAGCATGCTCTGCAAAGGGGGCTGTTGGTAACACCTAGGACATATAGATGTTTATTAAAGAAACCATGGCCAGTAAGTGCTGCAGTTACCAGTCGCATGCGCGGCCTACTAAGTCGAAGCAAGGTCTTAGCCAGCCTAGCGCTAGGGGACGGCAAGGCCAGCTTAGCCTGCCTGCACTCCTCATGGTTTGTCCAAAGAGTGGCATGATCATTCCTGGTCGACTCTCTCAGAAATGAGCGTACCATCTTGAAGGGAAGAGGGATGATAGGTTCGGGACCATACGCTGTCAAGCTAGATCCTTTACGCGCCAACTCATCCGCTGCATCGTTACCTCTTGATCCGCTGTGTCCTTTTATCCATTGAAGGATTACGCGGTTATGTTGACATACCTCCATTAGTCGTTTGTGACACTCGTAGATTAGCCCTGAGTTAATAGTGTTGCTATTTAGGGCTTGTAGGACGGCCATGCTATCCGAGAGTATTCGAATGGAGGAATCTCTTACCTTTCTCGATGCTATGGCATTAGCGGCCGAGATGATGCCCATGCATTCAGCTTGAAAGACAGTATTATGGGCACCCAGTGGAATGGCTATCTTGATGTTTAGGTCCTCCGAGAAGGTGCCTGAACCAGTGCCTGCTTCAGTTTTTGAACCATCGGTAAAAATTCTGAGCTCTTTAACGTCGAGCCCCTCAACCCGATGGTCTTCATGTAACTGTATATTGTATTTTTTGTCAAAAACAAATTGTTTAGGGATTCTGTCACTGCAAGCCATAGAGATGGGAAATTGTTTGTAAACTTCCCCTAGGATGGCGGTGTGTGAGGTCCTGTTTTTCCTCCAAAGTCCTAAGGTGTTGAGTCTTACCGCAGATGACGCGGCCTCCTGCTTAATATACAGCTGGAGTGGCGGAAGACACAGCATGGCCTCCATTGCTGCTGTTGGAGTAGTTCTCATACTACCTGTGATAGCCATGCAGGCCAGCCTTTGGAAGCTTTGGAGTTTGCTTACCATTGTGGTTAGTTTGGTCCTGGTCCACCACACCACAGCTCCGTAGCAGACAAGAGGACGGATCACCGTTACGTACAGCCAAAGAATGATGTTGGGAGAAAGTCCCCACTTTTTCCCCACCATTCTCCGACACTGCCAGAAAGCAATACTCGCCTTCTTTAGTTTGTTGTCGATGTGGCTACTCCAGTTGAGCTTGCTGTCCAAGGTTATGCCCAGGTACTTCACCTCAGTTGCTAGCTGGAGTTCCGTTCCAAAGAGCTTAGGTAGGGTATACCTACCAAGAGCCCTATTGTTAGTGAACATGACCATTTCCGTTTTTGTTGGGTTAACCGCCAGGTCATATTCTAAACACCAGCGCTCCACGATGCGAAGAGCTGTTTGTTTAAGGTTGCATACTGTGCTCGCAAATTTACCTGTGTGAGGATTACCAAATCGTCGGCGTATCCTACGGTATAGTATCCATTAGCGTTAAGCTTGGTAATCAGGTCGTTAATAACCAGATTCCACAGAAGCGGGGAGAGCACTCCTCCCTGCGGGCATCCCCGCACTACCTCCGCCGACAGGGACTCTCCAGCTAGACGCACGATACGTTTGTTAAGCATGTTTGTGACCCAGTTGTTTACAGCTGTTGACACCCCATGCCTTGTTAGAGATGCACTTATACTGCTATGCTGCGTCTTGTCAAAGGCACCTTCTATATCAATAAAAGTTCCAAGACAGATGCATTTGTTTTGAATCGCCTCTTCAATTGTGGATACAACTGCATGGAGAGCCGATTCAGTAGACTTACCCAAACTATATGCATGCTGATTCTTGTGTAAGGGTATATGTTTTAACGCTCCATCTCTCAGGTGTCTCTCGCACAAACGTTCGAGAGTCTTAAGCAAGAACGAGGTGAGACTAATCGGCCTGAAAGATTTAGCGTTAGTGTAGTCGCTCCTTCCTGGCTTCGGTATGAAAATTACGTTAACTACTCTCCACCTTTTGGGAACGTATCCGAATCTAAGACATGCTTTCATGATTCGGACCATTATATTGATGACGGGTTCCCCACCCCACTGTAGAAGTGCTGGGAAGATTCCATCTGGTCCTGCTGATTTAAAAGGTTTAAAGCTATTAATGGCCCATCTCACCTTGTCAGCAGTGATAATATTATTAGTTATGTCTAAGTGGTCGACAGCTTCATGGTGAACCTCTTCCGGCCACACAATCTCTTGAATAGTTCTACTTCCGGGAAAGTGAGTTTCCAACAAGAGACTGTGTGTTTCTGTGGTGGAAGAGGTATATGTTCCATCGGGTTTTTTAAGCGACCCTAGCCTGGAGTTGCCTTGTTGAGCTAGTATTTGCCTTACCCGATTTGCTTGATCAACGGTTTCAATGTCGCTGCAGAATTTCCTCCATGAGTTGCTGCTTTTGAACCGTAGTCGTTTCTTGTACTTGGAATTGGCATCTTTATAGTTGTCCCAATCCTCATCAGCACTGGTGTTCATCGCCCTGTTTAGCAGTCTTCTGATCTTAGCACGCATCCTATCTAGATCAGGACCCCACCAAGGCTGCCCCTTGATGTTGGTAGGCGCTGGTGTGCTAAGCGGGCAAGTATAGTAACAAATTCAAATAGTAATGAAGCTGGACAAATGATTAAGAACGATTTATTAAACTGCTCGAAAGTTGTTTTATATGGAACTTATATTAAATAAATCACATTTATCTACA
Organism: Argyresthia goedartella; assembly: GCA_949825045.1. NCBI lineage: Eukaryota > Metazoa > Arthropoda > Insecta > Lepidoptera > Argyresthiidae > Argyresthia > Argyresthia goedartella. The sequence continues at coordinate 25,631,205 of OX463810.1, forward strand.
AACGTATCATAAACCCTCTTTAATGTGTCCAAAAACCACATGTTTCGACCAGCATAATGATAACCTTCTTGGTAAAAACTCATTTCTTATCTGAATATTGATACACTACGACCATAATGTACCAAAATTTGTCAAATTATGACATTCTAATTTCGAACGCCGACGCCCGCCTGCGTGCCGCCCCTAGTTTGTCTGTGAGGTTGGTACTACGGAACAAGCTTATCAACTGCAGAGCAATGATCAATGCCACAATGCCGGTCAAACATGCGGTTCCTGAACACTTCAAAGATATGATATGTGTGTAGATAAACTAGTGTATGTAACTGTACATAATTAGGCATTATGCAGCAGTCACATAAACTACTATGTAACACCCTTGCTCGTAAAGCTGATGTAATTCCACCGGTTTTAAATATGTAAAACGCGTGTGTTACCAAAGCAAATAGTTAAGTTATAGTCCATACAAATTGCATAACAGTATTATATTATTTGCCATTTCAAATATGGAACTGATCGCCGCCGCACGACTCCAACTAGTGAGCAGCGCGCTGTTGCTATTCAAAATTCGAACCAATCGCCGCGCGGCGCCAGTCAGTAGACAGTGTGCATTCACACATTGAGTTTATTTAAAATAAAAATAAAACAAATTTTCTTTTCTTTGTACTTGTATTGTGAATATCTAAAAATGACAACTTTCAATAATGAAGATGAGCAATATATTACTTCAACTCCACCGGATGTACTAACAGAAGCGCGAACCGCATGCGACAGCTTGCTGCCGTCAATATCCAAGGACAGATACATAACCACGTATGAAAATTTCTTGAAGTGGAAAAACATGAAAAATGCCAAGTCATTTTCCGAAAATGTAGTTTTGGCGTATTTTAATGAACTAGCTAGTAAATATAAGCCTAGCTCGTTGTGGACAACATATTCTATGCTGAAAAGTACCCTCAAGCTGAAAAATGGTGTCGATATTAATTTATATACAAATCTCATTGCATTTTTAAAGAGACGCTCTGATGGTTTTATAAAGAAAAAATCTAAGGTACTGTCATCAAATGACGTCGAAAAGTTTCTAAAAGATGCTCCAGATAGCCAATACCTGGCAACAAAGGTCAGTTTGCCTCCTTATTTTATGTATTGATCTACCTACTGTACATACTCTTTTACATATTTTTTAACGACCGTCTGTAAGCTAAGTACCTATACCTTATCTAACACATTTTTATTTCTTTTCAGGTTGCGTTAATATTTGGTATTCATGGTGCATGTAGACGGCAAGAGCTTCACAATATTACCACAAAAGACATTGAAAATCAAGGCAAAATGCTTTTAGTTAAAATCCCAAACACTAAAAACAAAATACCCCGATCTTTTATTATCGACGGCCCATTTTATGACGTGGTCAAAAAATATGAAGCTCTGCGTACGACTAGGACAAAAAATAATAATTTCTTTCAGAATTACCAAAAAGGTAAATGTACTGCGCAACCTATTGGCATAAATAAATTCGGTGCCATGCCAAAGGAAGTCGTCAAGTTTTTAGGATTGCCGGATGCTGATTGTTATACAGGGCACAGTTTCAGAAGAACGTCAGCTACATTACTTGCTGATTCGGGAGCTGACTTTAAAGCGGCATGGCGGGTGGCGTTCTAACGCAGTAGCAGAATCTTATATAGAAGATTCCATCCAAAACAAAGCAAATATAAGTGCCAAAATAACTCAGACAATACATTTGGAGCCACAATCGAAGAAGTTTTGCCCTGAGCCGCGCCCCTCTACTTCTACTGATGATACTTTTTTATTTACAACTAATGACAAATTACAATGCTCTTCTACCGCCTTTCAAGAAGTTTCGTCGTCTCCAACATTTACCCTAACACAAAACAATGACATTATGAATAGTAATAATAATAATAACATAATTAAAAAACCAACTACAACTACGTATCATTTAATAATTGTAATTTCACTAACTGTTTCAATAATTAAAAATGAACAAAATATAAAATGTATTTTTTTCTGTTTCCTCGCAAATGTGTTAAAAAACGTCGTACGATATACGTGCGTATTGGTTATAACAAGCTCGGCTCAATTACGCCCTCGCCTTATCTTAACGCACTAATATCGTAATGTACTATTACAACACTAAATGGCGCCAAAATTATACGAATAGTGACCTACAACCACAGAGCCCTAGTGTTCTTTATTTAAATTTGAATAAAAAATAATAACTATGCAATGTTCTTAATTACCTACGTGACCGGCCAGTAAGTTGTAATACTAGGTTCAGACCTAATGTATACAGTTTATCTATTTATTTTTAGCCAATCATGTGTATCAATGAATTTACCGCTAGTATGGATTAGTTTTGCGATACCGAAAGAAATAAAAAAAATTCATGCAAATAGTTATACTTGTTATTTTGAAAAAATCTTCCCTTCAAATAAGCGTTCTTAATTATATGACCACCACTGTATATAATAATATGACTGTACTGCGTGTGCTAAGAACTGTCCGGTCTGTATCAGGCAAGGACCGCTAGGATAAATATACCACCTAATTTACTATAATACACTACAAACAGTCAGTCACACTCGCCGTGGTTCCTAGTCACCGCTCGTCCAGTGTGGACGCGCACTGTGTCAAATGTCGAAGTATCAGTTATTTTTTTGGCAGATGACTAGAAAATAGATCTTGTGTCACAAGGGAGCAAAATGATGTATTTACGGCGAGGGCGGTACATTGAATCCAGAGTGAAGGGAAGGATTCTGAGCGTAACGAAGGATTCAAGCGTTAACGCACATGACGAAAATAATTTTGCTCCTGAGTGACACATACAACTTTTCACACCGACTATGAGGAAAATTTAAATTGCTCTAAAAAATAAATATTTGAATTATACTTTTCCACTTTTACAGTAATCGAACAACGTAAACAGTATTTTTTTATATAATGGCGGATTGTGAAGGATTAGGGAAAGGTCACCACAGATAAAATATTCCTGTGTACTTTTACTATTGTGTAAAAATAATCGAATCGAATATTACAATGGTTTCGGATATCAATAGTCATTATATCACAATAACAGTCATCGATAGTTTTGATTTCAGCAAAACATATAATTTATAGTGTTTTTTTTTAATATTAGGAAAAATTCATAAATTTTGATATAACGTTGTTAAAGTTAAAACTTGAACCATGTTCGTTTTTAATCGACTACGTCATCGTTGTCGATTGTCATGTAATTTCATAATTAGATTCTATTATTTTAATCTGTGTTCAATTGGCACATTGCGTAAATGCTGGATGCCAATGAATAAATAAAAAAAGTAGCTTGAACAGAAAAGTAGCATTTTGCTCCCTCGCTTCGTGGAGCAAAACTTACTTTCCGAATGAAAGGTGTGAAAATAACTATTAGGTGTTCTAATTAGTCTGTCCACCACTGTACATCCTCAGACTCTTTTTCCAAAAAGATGCCAAAATAGGCGCTCGTTTTGAAATACAGAAAGCACTCTTTCCCTTTTCAACCCGTTAAAAATTTATAACGCTGTCTTTCTTGCTGTCGGGTAAGAAATTAAAATAATTCGACTCCTTGGAATCATCTCGAAAGCTACTATAGTCTCCGTAGACCTTAATGCGATGTGATGATTGTCATGTCAGGGCTCGTGGGGCTACAGCAGCCGCTGGGGCGCGCAGTACTCGGTGGTACTGGGCGGCGGGGCGCTCGTGCACCGCGCGCACCTGGCCGCCGTCGCTGCCGCCGCGCCGCCGCGTGCGCTGCAGGCCGTGCGCCGCGCGCGCAACTGCGAGGACCTGCTGCTCGCCTGCCTGGTGGCGCACCGAGCTCGTCGCCCGCCGCTCAAGCTGGCGCCGCGCGCGCGCCGCTTGCCGCCGCTGCCGCCGCACCACGACGCGTACAGGTAAAGCCCATACATATCACCTCCGGAGTTCCCCAAGGATTAATTTTAGGACCTTTACTTTTCGTTATCTTTATCTCAAATGCTTTGTCATCTCCCAATCACTGATATTCGCCGAAGATATGAAAATATTTCGCCAAATAAAAGACCCTGATGACTCCAAACTTCTTCAGGATGATCTAGTTCGACTTAACCACTACTGTAAAGAAAATAATTTAGATTTGAATATTGCGAAATGTCAGTGTATTTCATTTACTCGTGTGACAGTCATCATTCATGTGGCGAACTGGCAAAGTTTTCAACAAAACATATTCCCTTACTTGAGACCTGTTTGCAGATAAACCATCTAGAATTAAATCAATTATTAACCACGAATTATAATTATTTTATTTTATTATATATATCGTACGTCATTTTTTTTAAATCTTCGCACCGAGTTTCGGGAAATGTTTTAACTGTTACATAGTTTCCTACACACACGCAAACACACATACACACCCTCAAACACATATACACACACAAACACACAATGGACAACTGTTTATTATTTCTTTTGTTTTGCTTTATCCATATTTGTAATAAGATGAGATGCCTATGTTTTATTTTTTAAGTTTATTGCTTACTCTATTGAATGTTAAGGTCGTATGATAAGAGTCTTTAATTGGCCTATGTCATGTATTAATGCTAAGTAATTTAGATTGTATCGTGCCGTGGACTCAGTTCCCAAATAAACAAGTATTAAATGTTGAAAAAGAAAGGCACGACTTTTAGCCATTGGTTTGTCATTCTCATTCTCATCCACTTTTCGATTTTCGAATCATGGCTAAAGAAGTTCTTTACTCAAAGCTTGTCGACGTCATTGTTTATTTTATTACTTATTGCAGTTTTCCGTTGAGTTTGCTGCGGCTACAAAATAGAACAAAGATTTCAAAATTCCGCTCATGTAGCATAACGTAACATAACTTTCACATACAGGTACATACATTGCTTCTGGTCGCTCACTAGTACACCCTGAGTCGTGACAACCAGAAACAGCGACGTCACAAACTAGGGATTTCATCTACATCAACTTGAACCAATATACCTGTACACATGCTGCCGGCTAACTCCTTAGGGGCTCCACAGGCACACCTCTTAGGAGTCGAAGTCATTGCAACTCTACGTATTAATATCATTAGCAGCTCGTTTACCCCGCTGCTGGGTAAACGCGTCCTCCTTTTTATACCAACTTATCCCGTACTGTGCCAATTGAATCCAGATTTTCCTCGTAATGTTAGTTATGTCAAAATATTGAACTGCAAATTTTACTAAGATTAGAAAGGGGGCAGATCAATAAGAACCGATGCAGGCATGCGCTTAGGGGATACGTCTGTCGTATTAGGGTTTCAGTCCGCCACTGCAGCGAATATGTCGTAAAAATATCGTAGAATTGGCTATATCATGATATCGTCAACCATGGTTGCATTAGATCTTTCATTGAACGAAGAAATATTTTAGGGCAACACTGCGGTAGCTAGGTGAAGACTAAAGGGGGCGAGCTCAGCGAAGCCCCCGAATCAGTGTGACCACATGTGGCAGTTTCCTGCCTTTTTGGCAGTTTTGGACCAGTAATTTAACCTCTGGCAGTTTATGTTGACGTTTTATTAAACTGGCAGTTTTTGGCAGTATTTAACGAAATTTAAGTATATTTCCCCATATCAGGGGAAAATTACCCAATTGTAAAACGGCAACATCCACTTTAGTTTATCTGTGGTCCGTACTTCGTGCTGTGTTTATATTTCATTCAATTATGAACCGTAACATAATGATCATAAGGTTCATTCATTGTAATTGTTTTTGTACTTATATTGCATTGCATGCACAATGCACAATATTTGATTACTTTTGTTTCTGACTTCAATGAAAACAGTTTGTTATTTACTATCGGCAATGAAAAGAAAATATGAACGATCTTATCGTGCTGAGTGGGAGCAAGATCCGTTGCTTTCTGCATGGATATGCAGAGCGAAAGATGATGCAGATGTTGCATTTTGTAAAGCATGCAACAACAAATTAATTACGCGACTGTCTTCTTTGAAAGAACATGCACTTACTATTAAACATAAGAAGAATATAATTGGATATAGTGGTCAATCATCGGTAAGTTCTAAAATATTCAATTATGTTTTTAAGAGTATCCGTTAATTATATATTTAGCTACTTTATACTAAAGCAAGTCACTTGTTGCAGGTGCAAAAAAATTTCAAGAATTCTCCGCTACAAGAAGAAGTAAAAAAAGCAGAACTTAACATGTGTGCTTTATTAGTTGAACATAACTTGCCATTTCGTCTGATGGACCATATGAGTGAGACTATTTCGAAGTGCTTTTCAAATCCTGAAGTGGCGAAAGAGTTTGCCTGTAAAAGAACTAAAGCAGCTGCGGTAACATATAATGTTTTGAAACCTGAGTTAGAAAGGCAAATGCATGCTGATTTAAAATCATGTCAAAGCATAAGTACGCGTTCCCCAATGTTCTCTTTGATTATGGATGAAAGTACAGATGTTTCATCGACAAAAATGCTTGCTATCGTTACCAAGTATTATTCTGAGTAAAATCTAGCAATCAAAACTAAATTTTTAACAATGGTAGATTTAGATGGTGAAACTGCACAAAACTTGTTTGACGCTCTTTCAAAGGCATTAAGAGATGCAAACCTCAATATAAATGATGCTGTAGGTTTCGGCGCCGATACTACCAATGTCATGTTTGGTGAACGTGGAGGAGTTATAGCTAAAATTAGGGAGGTAAATCCGCATTGTGTATTCATAAAATGTGTCTGTCATTCCACTGCTTTAGCGGTTAGTCATGCAAGTAAAGATACTTTACCAAGGTCTGGTAACAAGTAGTTAAAGAGGTCTATGGGTATTATAATAATAATTCTTTATTGCACAGAAAACACAATGGAAAAAATACAACGAACAATATGCAAAGGTGAGCTTATTTCTAAAAAGAAATTTCTTACAGCTAACCTGTGAGGAAAGGAAAAAATATTTATAGAGAGGTAGTCCTAGTGTACAATTAAGATTTAAAAGAAAGAAATAAAGTCAATATACTATCAGATAAATCACAATACATCCTACACATACTATAAAATAAATTAATAGAATACAATAAATACATAGATACACATACATACTATAAGATACCCACTATGCGGAAGAGAGGAGATGCTGTTTCAACTTTTTCTTAAAAGAGAACAAGGATGTGCAATCCCTAATAGCGCAAGGAAGTGCATTCCACAAACGTATTGCCCTTAAACTAAACGAGTGCTCGTAAGCAACAGTGTTGTGCTGAGGAATTGACAAAAGTGACACCGTGTGAGATCTCCGAAGTCTATCCCCAGAGAAAAGAAACTCAAAATGTTCACGAAGATATGCGGGATAGCGCGGATTTCTCAAAATATTGAAGAGGAAGGAGAGAATGTGCATATCACGACGAAGTCGGATCGGGAGCCAGCCTATTTCCCTGCGATATTGGGACACGTGATCGTACTTGCGGAGACCGAAGATAAACCGAATCCCGAGATTTTGAAGTCGCTCGAGTTTGTTCAGTAGATCTTCGTTCGCGCTGGCCCAGCAAACATCGGCGTAGTCAATTAAAGGCAGAAGAAGGGTCTGAACTAGCATGATTTTAGTCTGCCTAGGCAAGAAGTACTGCAAACGCCGAAGGGAATGAAAGGATGCAAAGACTCGTCTGCTGACCTCACAAACGTGGGGCGACCAGGATAAAAGAGTATCAAAAACAACCCCAAGATTTTTGGCTTTCTCGCTGTACTTGACAATGGTACCGTCATAAAGCACGGGAGCAACTGACCTATGCTGCAACAAATTAAGTAAGTGCCGTGTACCCAGTATCATCGCCTGAGACTTATCCGGGTTGACTAATAGCCCATACGAAAGAGCCCATTTCCTGATGTTGTCGAGGTCAGCATTCAAAGCCTCTACAGTCGAAGTCAGATCACACAGGGGAAAATGCCGATAAATTTGAAGGTCATCTGCATAGAGATGATACGAGGAAGACAATACATCCGAGATGGAATGGATGAAAACTGAGAAAAGAAGAGGAGAAAGGATGCCACCCTGCGGAACACCAGTAGAGAGCTTGCACCATTCCGTAGTAACTTCTTCAGACTTGATGCGCTGCTGGCGGTCTCTCAGGTAGGAGTCAAACCAGCGAGCCGAGTGTGAAGGACATTGAGTGTTTTTATGATTTCAACAAGTATATCGAAGTCGACGCAGTTGAAGGCGCTGCTAAAGTCAAGGAGAGTCAGGACTGTGAGCTGCTTCTTATCCATTGCCAGTTGCATATCGTCAGTTACCTTGAGCAGTGCGGTGGTGGTGCTATGCCCTGGCCTAAAACCAGACTGAAAAGGGTTCAGTAAATCCATGGAGGAAAGGTACGAGGACAGCTGGGAGTGGACAATTGATTCAAGGACTTTGGAAAGGATTGGTAGGATGGAAATGGGACGAAACTCTTTGAAGGAGGACGAGTTAGAAGTTTTAGGCAGGGGTATCACTAATGCTCTTTTCCACTGGCTTGGGAAGCAGTACTCGCTCAGCGACGCGTTAATTATATGCGTTATGGGTGGTAAAACATTATCGAGTACACTGAATAGCATCTGAGAGCAGATATTGTCATCACCTACAGCCTTGGACGAGATTTCTAGAATAGCTTTCTTTACTGCGCCAACTCCGACAGACCTGAGGTTGAAAGGTAAGCAACTGGATGTCGTTCTGGTACGCAAGTTACGAAGGGTAGCATCCTTGACACAGGTGTCCATCACGACAGGGGAGACAGCGAAGAATTTGTTGAGACCATTGAGTTCGACACTACCGGCAACTGCGTCCAACACCAAGGGTCTTCAGGAACTTCCAAACCTGTGCAGGAGAGTAACTCTCGATACTCTCGTAGATGTGGCGGCGTTTGGCATCTCGACAAAGACGGGTGCACCGATTACGGAGACGTTTGTATATAAGGAGATTATCGTCCGTCGGATCCTTCTTATATCTACATTTGGCACGGTTTCTCTGGGCCATCAGACCCTTGATGGTGTCGGTAAGCCAAGGCGCAGGGAGATGTTTGACCCTAACTTTTTTGACAGGAGCATGTTTGTCGAACAAACTTAAGACAATCGAGTTGAAATGCTGGACTTTGTCATCAACGGTCTCACTACAGACGACAGGAGACCAGTCTATAGAAGCGGCGTCAGACTTAAGGGAGCTGAGATCCATACCCTTGAAACTGCGAATATCCAGGAATTTTGCTGCGCGCTTGGGAGGCCTTAACTTAAACGAGAGATAAATCAAATCGTGAAAGGAGAAGGGGGCATTAAGTTGGCCATGCGTAGCAACCTTGGATATGTTAGAAACAATCATAAGATCTAGAAGAGAGGGGGTGCAGTGGGGCTGGAAGTGAGTTGCACTCAAGGGAAGAATATTTAAATTTAGGGAGCTGATGATAGACTGGAGTTTGGCTGAGCGAACATCATTTTTAAGTAAACAGGTATTGAAATCACCTAGGATAACTGTGTCACTGTAAAGAGGAGATAGATCATCAAAGTAGTCGATGAGTAGAGAGGGGCTATAGAAGACACCCAGAAGGACCTTATTGTGATGCAGGCATAACTCGAGAAAGAGGTGTTCAGCGGATCCAGAGTACAGACTAGGTGAGTGGCTGATGACTATGCAAGAAATGTTGGAACGAAGGTAAATAGCAACACCGCCACCAGCCTTACCTGTCCTATCATTCCGATAGAGCCTGTACCCCGGCAGAGCATACAAGGTAGATGGAAGAGAGGGTTTAAGAAATGATTCGGAGATCAGAATACCATGAATGCTCTCATCGCTGAAGGAGTCGATAAGGTCGGCATGACTGGAATGAATGCTCTGAGCATTTATGTGAACGACATTGAAGTTCCTACCGAGGTTGGAAAACACACGTTTGAGGGCAATAGGCAAAACGTCGTTCGTGGACGGCAATCCACTTCCCACGCTATCGGAATCTTCACTATCGGAGCAGGAGAAGTAACTATCACTAAAGTCGTAGGTATTCATATAAGTCAATATCATATAATAAAATAAATACAATTAAACCAACTAAAATCACAAAAAATTAAAAGTATCTAAATTCTCAACAATCTAAAAAACAGAAAGCCCGAACCCAGCCATACCCTGGGTTTACATGAGTACAGTATGGAAATAAATACGATATAACAATAGAATGAGACGTTGGCGGGCAGCACAAACAAAAAATAAAATAAAGAAACAGCAAAATAAATCTAAATTCGAACATAAAATGATTACCGTTCGTACCGTCCGGTTGCCCGTCCGTTCCATCCGGCTGTTTGTCCGTCCGTACAATAAAAAAAAAAAATAAGATCACAGAACACAAATCGTAATGTCACTATGCTTGACTTGGGTATTTTGCTCACAGTAGCAAAAGGCAAAGGGAATTATCTGATTTTCAAGACTTCACGAACACTGAAAATCATAAAATATTACGACATTCGCTGGTTATCATTTCATTCGTGTGTCAGTAGGATTATTGAGCAATGGGATGCACTTAAACTGTATTTTCAAGGTCAATATTTGGAGGACAAAAATATTTCTAGTCAATTTTTGTGCGACAGTTTTAACGACAATATACTAAAACTATATTTTTATGCTTTAGATTATGTCCTTCCAGTTGTCAACAAGTTAAATACAATTTTCCAAGGAGATTATCCAACAGTACACACTATATTTAAAGATGGTTCTGAAATGCTTACATCACTATTAAGTTGTTACATGAAAAGTAATTACATAAAATGCGCAGACCCACTTAATCTAGATCCCAAATCTACAGTTAACTTTTTACCATTAAAAGAGATGTATTTGGGTGTAAACGTCAGCAGACAAATCGACCGTCTTGTCCAGGACAGTAGCCTGAAACCTGCGATTCATTCATTTCTCAATCGTATGCAATCATTTTTGATTGAACTTTGCAGTCAATTAAAAACCCGTTTGCCATTAAACACACTTTTTAAAGATTTACAATTTTTGGATCCTCAACATGTAGTGCATAGAGATATTTCATCTATAGCAAATATTGTCAGTAAATTCCCGAAACTTGCTAATGAAAATAATATTCAGGACATTGACAGTGAATACAGACAAATAAAACTTGACAAAAATATGAGAGATTTATTAGAAGCGGGTGGAAGTAGTAATAAGAGTCCTAATCTATGTGTTGATGAGTTCTGGGGTGCTATCGGCAAAATGCGAGATGGTAAGGGAAATTCAAAATATTTAAACGTTTCGACTTTTGTAAAGGGACTGCTGTGCTTGCCCATGTCTAACACAGCTTGCGAAAGAATTTTCTCTAAAATTAACCTGATTAAAACTAAAACACGCAATAGATTTCTAAATAAACACGTTTCCTCAATTTTACACGTAAAACAAGGCATAAGTGAATCTGGTGATTGCATCTCATTTCAACCAACGAAAGAAATGGTTAGACAGATGACTAAGGCCATGTATAATGAGAATGATAGGGAAGAGTACGATATAAATGCTAATGTTTGATTTTTTTGATAGTTTATTGTATTCCGTATTTGGTTTACCCAAAGAAAAAAAATACAAAAACTTTATAGGCAGTTTAAAGTTTATTTTTATTTTATTTCATTGGGTAAACGAATAAACATTTAACTTTAATGTGTGTTTAATAATATTTTAAAAATAATTTAATAATAAACAGTTTAAAATACCATGTGGGTTACTTATTATTTTAGAGACCCTACCTATATTCAATAAGTTGGCATTTTTTCGGCATTTTATTCAAAGTGTGTGGCACTATTTGGCAGGTTTTCATCTTAGGCATGGGCAGGATTTCCAATTTCAAGATGGTCACACTGCCCCGAATAGTCTTTATGTTAGATAAACACGGATATCATACAAAACACCACGTTGTACTGAATACAAATGCTTTTAAAAAGACATGTTTTCTTGAAATTCACGGAGAGAAAAAATATCGTCCTAATTAAAAACATGATTTATAAAATAAGAAAATATTAAATTATATTTATATCTATGGTTTTTTACTGAAAATTACAATTTATTTTAATTTCAAGTTTGTTTTATTAATTTCTTAATGTAATACCAATAACAGGGTTCTATTAAATTCCGAATATAATATTTTGTACTTGGGGATACAAAGTTTGTAATTGTACCTAATTAAAGTTTTTTGAGTACCTATTAGTAAATTCATCAGCAGGGTACTAATATCGAGAGGTAAAGATTATTACAGATTATTAACTAGTTTTACTAAAACGATAAATTACAATATACTTTAATTCCTAATAATTGAATATTTATTTTAATAATATGTGAACATTGAGATTTACATAAGATATTACAATGAGATTTACTTTTCCTCTAAAAGTAGGTATAACTATTATTAATTACAATGAAGGTTTTAATTTTTACAAACAATTAAAATAATAAATAAATAAAAAAACCTTTAATTCCGTAAAATTGCTTAAAAAGACATAAATTAATTACTCTTACTTACACCTATGTTATTAGCTTAAACATTTTCTTTCAAAATGTAATACCTAATTAATGTTTATTAATAATTACGGACCCCTCTTAAGGGTCTCCAACCTTAACCAGTCGTCTCTATTTGTTGCCTTCCTCATCCACGTATGCCCTCCGACTCTATGTATTTCGTTTTTCCAACGTTCTAAGGGTCGGCCTCTGTTTCTTTTACCTAATGGACCTTCCCAAGTTGTGACAGCGTTGGTCTTGCGATCGCGCTAGATGTCCTGCCCACTTCCTCTTGAGTTTTTTTGCATGATCTAGAGCATCGATAGTATTCGTTTTTTCTTATTTCGACTTTTCTCATCCGTTCTTTAAGTTTTATTCCTAAACAGGCTCGCTCAATTGCTCTTTGACATACATGAATTTTAGTTGTAGTATCTTTGTTGAAGATCCATGATTGGCAGCCATATGTGAAACTGGGTAAAAGGCACGAATCTATGACTTTCTTTTTAAATCTTATTGGTATCTTTGACTTTAGAATCTCTTTGTAACTCCAAAACTTTTTCCATGTCAATGTTATTCTTCGTTTTACTTCTTCTTTGTTTCTATTTTTGAAAGATATTCTTTTGCCAAGGTAAATGTATTCATTTACATATTCCAAAAAATCTTTGTTTGTGGTTTGTATCGGTATCTGTATACTGTTCGTCATTACTTTTGTCTTAGTTGTATTAATTTCTAGACCAATATTTCCACTCGTCTGTTGAAGGTCTTGTAGCATCTGTTCAATATGTTTCGGAGATTCAGATACCAGGACGATGTCGTCAGCGAAACGAAGGTGGCTTAGACATCTGCCATCAACATTTATTCCCTTCTTTGACCAGTCCAGTAAGTTCATTATGGATTGTAGAACAGAGATAAATAACTTTGGCGATAAGGGGTCACCCTGTCTCACGCCTCTACGTATTTTTATATAAGATCCAGTCTGTTCCAGTTTCACTCTACCAACGCTTGCGTTTGTATAAATTCTTGAAAATGTCAATATAGTATTGTGGGATGTTGTGGCTTAATAAAGCTTTCCATATGCTGCTATGTGAAATCGAGTCAAAGGCCTTCGTGTAGTCGATAAAAGCAATATAAAGGCGTCGGTTGAATTCCTCATACTTTTCCATTATTTGTTCCAATGTGGATGTGATCGATGTTACAAAAACCTTTCGGGAAACCTGCTCGTTCGATCGGCTCATGTGTCTCTATTTCTTGATTAATTCTTTTTTCAAGGCATGACGCGAAGAGTTTATAAATCTATACTAATATTATAAAGAAGTAAAGTTTGTGTGTTTGTATATTTGTTAAATTGTAAGGGGTAATCTCGGGATCTACTGCACCGATTTTAAAAATTCTTTCACCAATAGAAAGCCGCATGTCTTTGATCAAACTGGAAACAGACGTATAAGATTCACGCATACGTAATTTTGCATTTTCTGACAACCTTGATTTAAGCACGAAAGTAATTAAATTTGGTTTTTCTGTTTCACCTTTCATGATACTGTACATTTCGATATTCGAAATTAGTTGTTTCGTAACTTTTTCGTCCCCTGTCATGACTGGTAACAAAGAAACAGCCGTTTTGAGCTCAAATTTCTCCATGTTGATGTTTTCCGTAAGTTCCGTTAGTTCCTTAATTCTTAAATATAATGATTTTATATTCTTACACAATTCGGTCACAGTTTTAATATCTCCATCATTTAATTCCTTACTCGATATTTGTTTAATTACTAACTCCTCAGCTAAGTTATAAGTAGAATACAATGTACTTGCTTCAGAACATTTTTCCTTTTTCACTTTTGGTGTCCTTCGACTTGGTCCTAGTTTAACTAAATATTCTTTTATAGTTTTCAATTTACCATAAATTTCTTTCAGCTCACTTGCCATTACATACTTAGTAATTAATTATTATTTATATTTTATTAATTTTATATGTGGTTATATGAGTTTTACATTAAATATAATCGATTACATATTTTTATTAAAACTACGCATTACATTAAACGTATACACGGATTACTCAGTAACGTTGTCAGATGACCACTTCTAAATGCACTTTTCATAGCCACATCGTCGATACAACACTTTTTACCACTTTTCACATTATTTCTTGAATTTTAGCTTCCCTTCGACGCATCAGACTCATAGATCGTCGCAGCTCGTTTTCGTTAATTTCTCTCGTTATCCAATTTCCATGACATTTTCTATAGTTTCGCATACAATAAATTACTCCAACTGCCGTTAAAACGACACAGATCCCCAGATTTACTTTTATTGGCGTTAATAGAAATGACGCGATATGTAACTATGTTATATAATTTTTTATTTATAGAACTTTTCTAACAATTAGTTGATAAAATTGTTACTCCAACTATTTGTTGTATTTGTTTTTTGCCGTTAGTAAATACTATTAGCAAAACGCGTTTTTAACCGTTAGTATAATTTAATTGGCCTAGTAATCACATTTTTTTTAATTACTGTTATTATTTACTTGTAAGTAATGGGCTTTTCTCTCCGTGAATTGACATTTGACATGGTCAACTATTTCATGAAATGATCAATCCATGATTATCGATATCATGATATAGCCAATTCTACGATATAGCTACGATATATACACCTGCTTCCTTCAAAGTAATGTCTTTCACATTCATGTAGCATTTCCGGATCTCGAGGTCGGTAACCTCTTACAGTAAATAGTATCACATACTATATTTCTTGGTCCCACTGTATTTTCATCACGCACACATTATGACTGGCCCTGTTTTCATATCATTGTTGTCCAGTGTCCTGCGTAATATGAGTGCGTAATACTAATAATAGATTTCACCTCCTCATTATGAAACCAATTTGATTTAATGGCTTGAGCTTGCAATCGATGAATTAACTCCAATCCGATCCAAATTTGTTGTGCAACTCAGTATTTATCCTTGTCAAAAATGAATATGATACGGTATTTAAATCAAAAACTATAAAAGTTAATAACAAAGCTTTGTTTAGTGATTGGGCGACAGCTGGAATTCATAGGAGCAGACGAAGATTATATGAACTCTATCAAGAGAAATCATATAACAAAAATACGGCCTTTCTAGATTATGTTCGTAGTTATTCAAAAATGTTTAAACGCGTTTGTGCCGTAGCTAAATCTAATTTCATTAAAAATAAAATTGAATCTAGTAGCAATGTAATGAAAACGACTTGGCAAATTATAAACAGAGAGACTGGAAAGGCCAAAGCTACACATAATAACTTCAAGCTTAAGATAGATAATCAATTGCTAAGTACAGACCTAGAAGTAGCAAAAGCTTTCGAAAATTTCTTTACGGACATTCCAGTTTCAACAACCAAGTCTTTAAATTCATCTCCCGCTGCTGCTGAATCTATACTTAAACAAAACTTTGAGGAATGTAAAACAGATTTAAAATTTAGGCACGTAAATAATGAAGACATTGTAAAAGCGTTTAAATCCCTGGAAATGAAAAAGACAGCTGACGCCCATGGTCTATCAGTAAAAATTATTAGTTCCATTGTAGATTGTATTGCACCTCACATTTGTTGTATATTTAATCAATGTATAGATAATGGTGTGTTTCCTGACTTGATGAAACTAAGTAAAGTTATACCTTTATTCAAAGCTGGTAGTACATCAGACCCCACCAATTTTAGACCCATATCGATACTACCAAGGCTTAGCAAAATATTTGAGAAACTCATACTTAATCAATTGCAAAGTAATTTTTATCTCAATAATTTAATTCATATTGCTCAGTTTGGTTTCACAAAGGGTCGTTCAACAGCCGATGCTGGTGTTGAACTAATCGACAATATTTTTGATGCCTGGGAAGACGCAATGGATGCAATAGGTGTCTTCTGCGATCTATCCAAGGCTTTTGATTGCGTCCATCATGACACTCTTGTCAGGAAGTTACGCCATTATGGTGTAAAAGATCAGGCACTTGGCCTTCTGGAGTCATATCTAACAGATAGGGATAGATGGTCGATGTTAATGGGAAAAGATCACCTGGGTCTTCAATAAGTATGGGCGTACCGCAAGGTTCAATTCTTGGTCCTTTCTTGTTTTTAGTATATATTAATGATTTACCTTACCTTGTTAAAGCAAAACATGGGTTAGTATTGTTTGCCGATGATACTTCTTTGATATTTAAAGTTAAAAGACAGCAATCAAATTATGACGAGGTAAACAATGCTATCTCTAGTATAGTGAACTGGTTTACTGTTAACAATTTATTACTTAATGAAAAGAAAACTAAATGTATTAAATTCGTGTTACCCAATGTGAACCCGGTAACTACAGACATATTTATAAAAGGACAGAGATTGGACCTTGTGCAGTCGACTGTCTTTTTGGGCATTACTTTAGACGCCAAACTACAATGGGATCCTCATATAAATGAATTGTCGAACAGACTGAGTTCGGCAGCGTTCGCAGTTAAAAAAATTAGAGCTCTTACCGACGTAGACACCGCTAGACTAGTCTACTTTAGTTACTTTCATAGTCTAATTACCTATGGTATTTTATTGTGGGGTCACGCTACGAATGCTAATAGTATATTTATTCTGCAGAAACGGGCTGTTCGTGCAATTTATAGATTAGGGCCTAGAGTGTTACTGAGGGAAAAGTTTAAAGAAATCAATATTCTGACATTTGTGTCTCAATATATCTATGACAATCTTGTGTATGTAAAAAGAAATATAACTAATTTTCAGAAGTACAGTGATATACACAATTTTAATACTAGAAATAAAGACAAGTTGGTTGCTTATGTAAGCCGACTACATAAAATTAGTAATTCTTTTAAAGGCAATTGTATACGCTATTACAATAAGGTCCCTACTGATATTAAAAACTTACCTTTAGACAAGTTTAAAATAATAATAAAACAGAAATTGTATAAAAAAGGTTACTATAGGATATCTGATTACTTAGAGGACAGATGTCCATGGGAATAGATTGTTTGAGTAACAGGCTGTTTCGATATATAATTAGCATTCATTTTGTAATTTGACAATATTTTATTTAAAAAAGGAAACGCAAAAGATGCGACGACTGTGGAGTTTCTTCGGTGAGCTCTTCTCCACAGATTCCGCCATTGTGTTAGTGAACTCACCCAAAAAAATGTAATGACGGATCTAAGTGATGTAACAACATCCTATGGAAATAAATGATTTTTGATTTGATTGATTTGATTAGTTGTTTGTGGTGATATTGTTATTTTGTTACCCATCTGAACCACTCAGTTTGTGGGCTAACTTCAAAGACGATTTATATGACGACATAAGACATAGAATACGACAGCTGAATCAGGATTTCACTTTACCCTATAATGATGACATGTACAATGAAGGTCTATTAGAAATAGAAAATAGACTTTTAGAACTAAATGAGAAAACCTTAAATGATTTTGGTTTACCTTCTCCAATTCGGCCACATAACAATGCATCGGACATAATACTAATACGTTCGTACTGTTTTGGGGTCCTTGCCGCAGGTCTTTTTAAAAAAACTATTTAATTATCCACACAGATTTATTAGTTTTCACAATAAGTAAGACAACTTTTCAGTATCGCGGCTATGGGTTGACTAACTATTTTAGGTACAAAACTCTATATAAATGAAGTGTAAATTGCATGCGTCTGCTCTATTCACGTAATAAAGTAGTTCATAACAGCTCCCCCAATAAGACGAAGGTTATCATTAAGATAAACGAAGGGTAGAAACTGAAAAAGAATATAATGCAAGGTAGGGATGGCTGTGTGAAAACTGCTATGAGTATACAAGATAAGAAAACTTAGTATTACTAACCCAAAACTTAAAAGTTACTAAGATTTCTAGAGGAAGATCTCTGAAATGCTGTTTTCTTATCGCTAAATGGTAAAGCCTCTGGAAGGCTCTTGATTGACTTCTTGTCACATTCTTCATCATCAGTGAACTCAGTTAGTTCAATAGAATTATTAATTTTATTTTGATCCCTTTTAATTTTCTTATTATAACATTGATTAAAGATTTGAATGCAACAAGAAGTATTTTTATCAGTAACAAAACATTTTCTATAAACTTTATAAGTAACATATGTAAAAATAGCAGCAAGAATAATATAAGTAGCAATAGAGTAATAATATGCATATTTTACGATATGAGATTGGCTTTGTGCCTGCTTTATCTGGTTTTCTAAATAATCCAATTTATGGGAGGCCACATTTAAAGATTCTAAATTAATATGAGACAAATGTAAAGGAGATAGCTTATCAATAGTGTTATTAATAATCTTGCGATTACAGCATTCATCTTCTGTAATATCAAAGTCAATAGAGAGTTGACGAGGAAGGGTTGAAGTAAAAACATGAGAGGGTGAAAGCTGTAAAGTCTGAAAGTAAGCAACACAATTATTTTCAAGTGATAATATTCCGGTACCTGATAAGGTATAATCTTTAATTTCATCTTTACATTTAACAGTGAGCTTATTAGGTTTAGATTGAACATAGATCCATTTTCCATCATGAAGCTTTTGCCACAAATTAATACTACCATATAACAACTTAGAATTACATATTTCAGGAAGTGACAAAGTGACTTCAGTCAACAGCTTAGTTTCACAAGACGGGTTACTAATAGTTGATAAGACGGATACGGAAGGACATATAATATAATCATAATTAACAGTTTTACATACATTGACATCATCAAGTAGTGCGTAACTCAACCTATCAGTTGTTACAGCCATATATAGCTTAGTGGGGTAAATAAAAAAAGGGGAGCGTAAGTCTGAAAGCTTGTATCATGAGGGGTAGGCAAAGCTATCATTTTATGAACATTAAATTTCTGAAGTTTAATTAAAGGTATTTGCAGAATAAAAAAATAATTTATTGTTGTAATAATATGACGTCAGTTTGGAAAGATCAATAATAGTATGAATGTTATCTTGAGTTAGGGGAGTAGGAAAATCAACATTTTTCTGTATTGATTTACTATTTGTAGATAGTTCAGTAAACAACCTTGTAGGGGTAAGTACATAGGGGTGTAAAATATTAGACTTAGAAAATAAAATAGCATTCAAAATAGTATCTAAGATATTTGAAATAGCTAACAATGAGCTTTCAAGAATATTAACTAAACCATTAATTTTAGCTACATTTATATAATTATTATTAATCTTAGCATTTTCAGATACGACTATGTTAAGCTTATTTATCTGTTTATTAATTCTATCTTCGTTATCATTAAGTTTACGGATAGACACATTAAAATTATTAATCGTAGATTGAACAACATGGATGTTGTCTTTCATCAAGGAAAACATCTCGTTTTCGTTCTGTTGACAGGCTGAAACAGCAGCATCATACTTGCGAGCATCATCTGCATCTAATGTTGCAAAGAAAAACTTCAATATTTCACCACCGAATTCTAAGGACCTTTTAAAACGTGTCTGAGGCTCTTGAGAGATAATATGGAATAGGGAATCGAATTTCAGTAAGTCAGCATTAAGTAATATTTCTAAAGGACAAAAAGTATCCTTACAATCAACGTTATAAGCTAAGTTCTGAGCTTGTTTACAAAGATAAGAAATACTATTCATAGATTGTTCAATTTTGTCAAGATAAGGCTTGATATGTGAGACCTCGACGTGAGTGACCACATTCCAGTAATCATCATAAAAGTATGCGACGGAAGTCGGGTCGAAATAGATTCCAGGACTATGGACTATTTCTTGTATTACGGGTTCTGATATAGAACCTTGAAAGTGGAGAAACCTGAAACAAATGAGAGAGGCTTTCAACCAGGTTTCAGTTCATTAACGTGATACTTCACGTGTTTGCGATTGACGCAAATAGTTACGTTATTTTTGTCGTGGACCTTTAAAACTTTGAAGGGTCCTTTCCAGATAGGAGATAAGGCTCTCTGTGATGCTGTTTGAGATATACTAAATCTCCAGCTTTGTATTTAATGTCCTTGGTGGAACCATCATAATATGTTTTAGAGGACTCTTTACTTTTCTGTATATTTTCAAGGGCTCGTTGTCTACTATATTTCATCCTATATTGTAGAGCCCTAATGTACTCTTGATAGGTAGTACCGTCATTAGAGTCGTAGACACTACTTGGGATAGACGGTTGGTAACCGTAAAGTAACTCGAAAGGAGTGAACTGAGTTGTGCAGTGAGGAGTAGTGTTATAGGCCAATATAGCCGTAGCTAAATAACAATGCCAATCATTGTGGTTTTCGTTAACGAATGATTTTAAATACTCTTTAAGAGTAGCGTGGCTGCGTTCTAGCGCACCATTGGTTTGGGGATGGTAAGGAGTTGAATAAAGGGATTTAACCTTAAGAATTTGCGTGAGTTGTTTAAACAACTCAGAGGTAAAACATGTACCTTGGTCGGATAAGATCATCTTTGGAAATCCAAAAAGAGAAAAGAAGTGAATCAAATTACGCGCAACTTCATCTGTAGTAGACCCAATCATAGGGTAAGCGCAGGAGAATTTGGTCAAATCATCTTGAAGTGTCAAGATAAATTTAAACTTTTGAAATCCAGCCTCAGGCAGAGGACCAACAATGTCCAGAGCTAATGGCTCAAAGGGCTTGGTACTAGATGATGTTATAATCATTGGAGCCTTGTTACATTTCCGTAAGGGTTTATTTATTTTACATAGACTGCAGTCTTTAACAAATCGCTCAATGTCGGAGCGCATACCTTTCCAATAATAAGTGGCTCTAATTCTGTTAAACATTCTCTGAATGCCTGGGTGACCAGCAATAGTGGTACCGTGATTTTCTTTCAATATTTTTGGAACTTCGACGGGTGAAGGGTAATTAATTTGATTTTTGTAGATATGAATCTTGATATTAGTGCCGTGAAACACAAAAGAAATGATATTGTAAACCTTTGTATAGTCTAATTTCGTGAAAGGTTCTGAAAAATCGGGAAGTGCTAAGTCTGTTTGATCTTCAGCAATAACAACATCACGTAATTTCATTATTAGGTTGTAAATGACTCTATATGAGGTTTCATCGTAATGATGAACCTTGGTAAATAAAAAGTAAAACTTTTTATTATTAGAATGAGCGGTGAGCACGGTCTCGGGCTCGCGCTCGGCTGATAGCAAGTCAGCAGAATTGTCTACTGTGGATAATAATTGTTCGCAGCTCGGCATAGAGTAGTCGAAATCTAGAGAAGTCGGACAAGCGACTAATTTATGTTTTGAAAGATGTAATGGCTCATTGTGTTCTTGAATTTGAGTATCATTTGATACTGATTTTGTGAATTTCTTTTTAAAGTAAATCTCATAAGAGCATTTGTTTAGGTTAGAATGAGAGATGGCATTGACAGGGTTACGGGAAAGAGCATCTGCATTCGCATTTACTCTGCCGGGTTTGTACGCGATTTCATAATCGTACTCCTCTAGTTTTAAGCGCCAACGTAGAAGACGACCTCCAGGGTCTTTAGCGTTAAACAGCCAGACTAAGGGACGATGGTCGGTAACAATTTTGAACCTATACCCATATAAATAAGGGCGGAAGGTGTTAATTCCAAAAAGAATAGCTAAAAGTTCTTTCTCTGTAGTAGAGTAGTTTCCTTCGGCCTTGTTCAAAGTTCGGGACGCATAGGCGATGGGCTTGTCGTTGCCGATCTCGCCTTGGGAAAGAATTGCGCCAACGGCGTAATTAGAAGCGTCAGTAGTGACCACGAAAGGCTGTGTAAAGTCAGGATATTGTAGTAAAGGAGCCGTAATCAATTTCTCTTTGAGAAAATTGAATGAAAATTCTTGTTCTTGAGACCATATAAAAGGGATATCCTTTTTTAGAAGGCATGTCAATGGTTTTGTGATTTTAGAGAAGTTATCTATGAAACGGCGGTAATAGCCAGTTAAACCAAGAAAAGATTTTATATCTTTAGCATTTTGAGGAACAGGGAATTCTGAAATGGCCTTGATTTTCTCGGGATTAGGAGACACACCTTTATCGGTAATCATGTGACCTAAGTAGGAGACTTCCCGTCTCAGAAACTCGCATTTGTCGGGTTGCATTTTTAGGTTAAATTCCCGAAATTTGTCGAAAACGAGTTTCAGCTTTTGGATGTGCGAATCAAGATCATGGGAATAGACAATACAGTCGTCCAAGTTAACATAACAATGTAGTCCTTGTAAGCCGGATAGAACGGTATTCATCAATCTTTGGAAGGTAGAAGGAGCATTCTTGAGTCCGAATGGCATCCTAACGAATTCGTAGTGGCCTGAAGTGCCATTTGAGTTAGTTACAGTAAATCCTGTTTTTGCTGAGTCAGCAGGATTAAGACAGATCTGATGGAAACCTGATACCAAATCAAGGGTTGAAAAATACTTCGAATGACCCAACTGATCGAGAATGTCTGTATTCAAAGGAATAGGGTAAACCTCATTAACGGTAACGTCATTTAGACGACGATAATCAATGACAACGCGCCACTTTTGTTTGCCAGAGGCGCCCATCTTTTTGGGAACCACCCAAACTGGGGCACTCCAAGGTGAAATAGAAGGTCTGATGATATTCTGAGCAAGCATCTTCTGCATTTGGTTTTCAACTTCTTGCTTATGAACCTCGGGGAAACGGTATAATTTAACATGTATCGGAGGGGCATCACCCGTATTGATGGAATGCTGAATTGCATTTGTGCACGTGAGAGGATCGCCTTCGAGATAGAATATATCTGTGTACTGTGTACAACAGTCTAGAAGAACCTTTTTCTCTTCTGAATTTAAATGTTCGTGACGAATTTGATCGAGAACGCGTTGTTTTCTATCTGAGGTAACTTCATGAGAAGTGGAGAAGACATTCTGAGATGGGCTCTGAAAAGAGTCGACAGGTAAATCCATAGGAGTAAGACGAACTGAGAAATCTTTGATTTCGATTGGGTTTTCCAATGTATTTAAAATAGAGACATTAACTCTATAGTTCGGCTTAACTGTGACAATGCAGTTTGCAAGGTAAACACCTTCGCAGAATGTGTGATCGAGTATCAGCGCTTCGCGCAAAGAGTCTAATTCCGAAATGTCATTAGACACAAGACATTCAATAACTGCTTCGGATCGAGCAGGTATAATAAAGCAAGGATTGCTAAGCGAAAATGGAATAGAGAATTTTTGCATTTGCAAAGTCTTAGTCGAGTATTTAATATCCATTTTATAGTTGTCCAGAAAATCGCTACCGAGAATGCCATCGAATGGCAAGCGCACTGAGTCACTAATCGCGTGTAAATTGAAGTTCAGCGCTACTATACTCTGTTGGGAAAATCGGTAGGATAAGTCAAGTTCAAGGGACCCAAGAGATTCTACATGAGAATCGTCGTCATTTAGACCTTTAATTTTAATAGTTTGAGGTCCCAAATCGGAATGCTTATTTAAACTTGAGAATTTCACAATGGAAATTGAAGCACCCGAATCTATTAAGAAACAGAGAGGTTTCTGTGAACGGCTCGTCTGTAAAAACACGTGAGGAAGCGAAACCCTAGGGTTGAGATTAAAAACAGTATATACTGTGCTTTCTTCACATGTAGAATCTCTAGGGGTAAACCCCGGAAAACTCAAGTTATCTTGAGGGGAGAGATTCGTGGACTCATTGAGAGTATTAGAACTAGCCTGAAGGGGAAACTCATTTTTGAGTAGAGGCGTAGTAGTAGAGCTAGTCTTGGGTAGAAACTCATTTTTGAGTAAAGACCTAGCATTTGATTTTTTTGAGCTAGCCTTAGGGGTAACCCTTTTTTTGAGTGAAGGCTTAGCAGAACTGGCCTTGGGTAGAAGCTCGGGGAGTGAAGGCGCAGATTTTTTTGATAACGTGTCTTTTATGATAGGAGTATTAGGCTCCGGTAGACACGGAACCGGAACCGATTTTAGTTTAAATCAGTTTCGATTTCATCTGAGTGTTCAAGCGCAGTGTGGACACTGG
Organism: Argyresthia goedartella; assembly: GCA_949825045.1. Lineage (NCBI taxonomy): Eukaryota > Metazoa > Arthropoda > Insecta > Lepidoptera > Argyresthiidae > Argyresthia > Argyresthia goedartella. The sequence continues at coordinate 25,655,664 of OX463810.1, forward strand.
CTTGAGGAGACGATGATGACTCACCGTTTTTGCGTTTCAATCTAAAACACTCAGTAATAAGATGCCCTACCTTTTTACAATAGGCACAACTTTTGTTCCTGTCAAATTTTGAAGAAGAAGGTCCGCTTTGAGAGGGAGGAGAATTGATAGCATGAACACGATGACCTTCATTAGATTGTTTTCTCTTTTTAAAACAATCGGAAGCGGAATGACCGCTTTGATGACAGAAAGAGCATTGTAGGGATGCTCGTTGAGACACCCGGGAAAGATTGAAGATTTTCTCTTCTTCGATAGCGTGTGTGATGGCTTCGGAAAGAGTCTTGGGGTTGCGGCACCTAACAATATGTGCAAATTTGGTGTTCATCCCTAACATAAAAGTGTTGAGGGCTAAATCCTCCATCGCCGCTAGCCTTCCTACAACTTCGCTCTTATCCACACAGCTATAATGGATGTCGGATTGAAGTCGAGTTAAACACGACTCTATTTGCAATGAATATTGCGTCACGCTCTCGTCGGCTTTCTGGCGGCAATTTTGCAAATCTACTAAGAGATGCGTGGAGTGTTTCTTTTCGCCGAAAGTAGTTTTCAGGAAAGACTTGATATCACTCCAGCTTTCAAAATTTTTCAAACAACAGGCTAATTGAGCCTTGCCTTCGAGCTGTGATACAATATATTTTATAAGCACGTTCTGTTGTTCTGTCGTAGCTAAACTGATTGCATTTTCGCAGTTAGTGAGAAAAGCCGGGAGGGTTTCTCGGTCACCATTATAGGGCCGAATGAATTTAGTAAGAACCGACAAAGTTACTGAAGAAGCCATTTTTTTCTTAGGCGCTTTTACTTTCGGTTCGGGTTCTGCCTCGCTTCCAGAGCTATCAGAAGTTTCGAGGGCAGATTCCACGTCAACAAATTCCTCCTTTTTCGGTTGAACCATGAATGAAATTTAAAATCCAGAGCAACAGAATATGCGACACACAAAACTAAAATGTTGTAAACTAGACTTGTAAAAGTAAACGTGTAAACGTGTTGTATAAAATAAACCCTGTAAAATGTTCTCGTAAAAATGTTCATGTAAAAATAACGTAGAAACACTGTAAATTCACACTCAAAAACACAATTCACAGATAATTTAAAAGATGAATCAACTCACAGGAGAACCAGGAACATCTCGGAGAACCCGGGGATGTAGAAAGAAGTGACCCGAAGTACCAAAACTGGCGTAGTCACGTTGTAGCAGTGACGTCGGTACAGGTGAGGTAGTTAGCGGCGAGTGTCCGGCGACACAAAAGTGTCGTATTTCTACGGAATTCTTCGACGGCTACTGTTTGAAGTTGGAGTCACGACGTAGTGCAATAATTATTGCGAAACTGGTTTTGATGAATTGAGCTGGAAAATGTGAATAAAATGAAGAATATAAATGAAGTTTGAGTCAACTCGATGAACCGATGATGATGATCTGCTTGTCTTCTTCTGATGCGGGCTCGCACAGCAGGATGTGTGGAGACTGACCGTCGACCAGGGGAAAGTTAGTGCAGGCTCAAGCTCGAGAGCTGAGGCTTACTGTCGACCAACCGGTGACCAGTGATGCTGCGGGCTACACGCGGCTCACGCGAAGGCGGAGACTTATCATCGGGCAACACGGCACTGAATTTACAGACCTTTCTTGATGCGACAGGGACCGCGAGTTCTTTTAAATGCCAGATCTTACACGAAGCAAGGTTTTTCTTCTGGCATCCCACTTCTGACACCACTTGTTTTGGGGTCCGTGCCGCAGGTCTTTTTAAAAAAACTATTTAATTATCCACACAGATTTATTAGTTTTCACAATAAGTAAGACAACTTTTCAGTATCGCGGCTATGGGTTGACTAACTATTTTAGGTACAAAACTCTAAATAAATGAAGTGTAAATTGCATGCGTCTGCTCTATTCACGTAATAAAGTAGTTCATAACAGTACGATACCAATGAGTTGTCAGTTTTTATTAATGAAAATATACCGAAATTAGTCAGAGACCAGAGACAAGCTTTTGATGCAATAATTGACAGTGTGCTAAATAACAGAGATTTAATTTTCTTTCTTGACGCCCCGGGAGGCACTGGCAAAACGTTTCTTGCAAATTTGGTATTGGCAAAATTAAGACAATCCGGGAGAAATGGACTAGCCGTTGCCTCTTCGGGGATTGCCGCTACTCTGTTAAATGATGGGAAAACAGCACACTCCACCTTTAAGCTACCTCTGACAGTCTCACTAGAGCAACAGTCAGTTTGTTCCATACGTAAAAATGGGCCACTCGGGAAACTTTTACAAGAACCATCTTTAATTATATGGGACGAATGTACCATGAGTCATAGAGCTCATGTTGAAGCAGTAAACCGAACGCTCAAGGACCTCAGAAACTCTGATGCTGTAATGGGTGGCGTTAATTTTGTTTTCGCGGGCGATTTTCGGCAAACACTGCCTGTAGTAACAGAAGGAACACGCGCCGATGTCATCAAAGCATGCTTTAAATCATCTCACTTATGGAGTTCGGTTGCATCTCTCAATTTACGAACAAACATGTGAGCCCATTTGAGCGACAACGACAATGACGACTTTCCGCGTCAACTACTCAATCTTGAAAAATCTGAATCTACGAAAAATTGTCTCTCCTAACACCAACAGCAATGACATTAAACTTGACGAGACATTAGGACACATATTGCACAGGTTGGAACATCTTATTGACGCAATATATCCCGGTCTTGAAAATTTATTGGAGAGAGATTATCATTGGCTTTGTTCTAGGGCAATAGTGTCACCCAGAAACGATACAGTGAATGAAATAAATAAACTCATTTTATTCCCGGTCAGGTCAAACACTATAAGTCTATTGATACGGTGTGTAATATTGAGGATACAGTGCACAATCCCCAAGAATTTTTAAATTCTTTGAACCCTTCTGGCTTACCTCCTCACGACCTTGTATTAAAAGTTGGCATTCCTATCATGCTATTGAAAAACTTGAGCCCACCCAACATGTGTAATGGGACAAGGCTGCTTACAAAAGAGTTACGGGACAATATAATCGTGGCGACCATTCTCACAGATTCACATGATTCTCAATGATTTACCCATACCGTTTAAAAGGCTACAGTTTCCAGTGAAGATCTCTTTTGCCCTCACTATTAACAAGTCCCAAGGTCAAACATTCTCTCTGGTGGGCATTGACTTGAGAAAGCCGTGTTTTTCCCATGGGCAGTTATATGTTGGCTTATCTCGGGTTGGAACTCCTGATAGACAATATATATGCTACCAAATGATAACATTACATCCAATATAGTTTACAGAGAAGTTTTGAACAATTAAAATTACCATAACCAAACTAACTTTTCCCGCGACTTGGTCCTCATGGAATTCGTGCCGGTCCTGAAAATATATCAAATGAACCCATTTGATATATTTTCAGGACCGGCACTTTTTTCGTTTTTAGGGTTCCGTACCCAACGGGTAAGAACGGAACCCTATTACTAAGACTTCGCTGTCCGTCCGTCTGTCACCAGGCTGTATCTCAAGAACCTAGCTAGCTAGAGAGTTGAAAGTTTCACAGATTATGTATTTCTGTTGCCGCTATAACAACAAATACTAAAAAACAGGATAAAAGAAATATTTAAGGGGGCTCCCATAAAACAATTCTTTCAATACCACATACAAACTTATGGATGCACCTGGTTACGTACATGTAGTGTGAAAGTAACCGCACCAATAACTTTGTAAACAATATTTTGCTGTGTAAAATCCAAACTATTCACTCCACACCATCGCTTCCATTGAACGGTGGTACGGAACCCTTCGTGCGCGATTTAGACTCGCACTTGACCGGTTTTTTTTTTAAGTCTTTCAATATTTTTAACAAATTTATTTTCGTCAAACTGTTTCACGTGGTTTGTTTGAATTTCTTCTAGCTGGGGTGATATTTCTTTTTCTTCGGGATAATAGTATAGATTTTCATAATAAGCGGTAGCAGAGTTTACAACATCTTTTCGTGTTTGTGTTTTCGTAGAGTTTTTTTTTAATGTGGGTATCCAATCAATGCTTTTGTTTAATTTTTAGTATGCTTTCTTCGTTCTTCCGTACTTCACCAGGTGATGCTCTATAATTTTTTGTCTATATTCTTATAATCTTTCTTTATGCTTTTGTTTGTTGTTTTATAGAGTAATTTCTACTTTTCTTGATGGTTGAGAGGCTTTGCGTTTTGTAGAGTATGACGTTCTGTGTCTTGGTTTTTTCACTAATAATTTGTTCTTTCGAAAGTTCCTCTTTTCTTGCATTATGTCGACTGTCAGATATTATATTCTTTAGTTTCGTGTAAAAGGTTTCAGTATCAAGTTCTTCGTGTGAGAGCAGCTCTAGTTTATTTTTTGCCATGTTGCAAAGAAACAGTTTTTGTTCTTCTTCCGTTTTCAATAAATTCTGTGCTTTTGAGTACTGTGTTTTGCTTTTTCGTATATAATTTATTTTTAGTGTAGTGTAAGGTTGGAAGCTGGTAGCCTTCAAGAGAAACGACAAGTTGCGCTTATGATTTATTACTGCCACTAATACTGGGTTACATGCGATTATATAGATTACTACACTACACGCCCTACCAAAAAAGAAAAAAAAAATGACCTTATAGGTACATTTTTTTTTAATACATAATACATTTTTGTTCTATTCTTATGTACTAGCTTTACTTGATTTTTTACCAAAATTTTAACATTAGGTTCACAATCTTCTAAAACTTCATAAGGACCAGAGAAAACATCAGAGAATGTATTGCCTGCCTCATTTTTTAATAATAACATATCGCCTTTTTTGTAATCCATTGGTGATGATATGCTGTAGAGTTTGTTTGCTTGATATTTAATAATTTACATACCTCAGTCATGGTAGTTGAAATAAACTCGGTGCCTTTATCTGTAGCTATTTCTCGTGGAATCCCATACCTTAAAATGAAGTTCTCGACGAACGCTCTTGCTACACTTACACTACTCATAGATTCTAATGGATACGCCTCGACGTACTTACTTAACTCGCACTGCAGCGTCAGAATATACGAATGATTATAATAATCCTTATCTAAGGGCCCAACTATATCTAAAAATACCTTATCGAAAGCAGTATCCGCGGTCGTTGTTATTACCAATGGTTGCCTAGTATGCAATGAATGCTTCTGCTTTTGGCATTTATTACATTTCCTAACGAATTCGCTGACGTCATTTGTCATTTTCGGCCAGAAATAATACTTTTTTATATTATTTAGCATTCTTCGTACACCTGCGTGTCCACTAGTAGGAAGCAAGTGGAAATCGTTAATATTACTTTAATATCATCATTGTCATTTATACGACGTATGGTTTTTAGAATAACAACTCGTGGACCGGTCCCACTTATTTTTTTTTCATCTTTATTGGTTAGCCATTTTATAGTTTTTATACTTTCTTCATTGTTTATAACATAAATTTCATCTATCGATAGTTTTTTACATAAAATATCCAAATCCCTCACGAATACGTCTCGCGTCTTGCATGGTCGAGAATTAGGATCTATGTAAATGGCTGATTTCTTCTTTTTTAAGATAAAGTCATTATATCTTTCTATATCATCATCTTTTGTCACCTTATACTGTTTAATTATCAATTCAGTGCAATTCTTGGGTTTCTTTAAGGCTTCAACGACTCTTGGGTGATCAGACCAATTACCGCTTTCAACCTTATTATCTATAATTTTCCTATCACTATTGTCATCTTGCATTCTTTTCTTCATACTTCTTGTCATTACATTACACACTTCCCCATTCACTTTTTAACTCGTCTGATGTTATAATGTTAAGTGATAATGCTTCTGCAGCAACATTTCTTGTACCTTTGACGTATTCTATCTTATAATCGCATTCGTCCAACGTTAAGCGAAATTTTAGTAGTCTACTTGAAGGATTATTAATGCTGAATAAATGTACTAGAGGTTTGTGATCCGTTTTGATTGTAAAAGTTTTCCCATATAAATATGGCCTAAAGAATTTGACTGACCAAACTATTGCAAGTAGTTCCTTTTCTATGGTGGCATAATTGAGTTCTGCCTTATTTAATGAATGACTTGTATATGCTATAGGTAAATCATTTTTGTTACATAGCATTGAACCTATTGCTGAACCAGATGCATCCGTGTGTAAAATGAATTCATTATCTTCATCAAAATTAGGGTATTGTAAAATTGGAGGACTCATAAGTGATTTCTTTAAGTCTGTAAATAAACGTTCACATTCCTTCGTCCATTCGAATTTCACATGTTTTCTGAGTAGCCTGTTTAATGGTATTGATATTTCTGCAAATTTAGGTATGAATTTACGATAATAATTTGCAAAAGCAACGAATCTACGGACCTCATCACTATTCTTCGGAGTAGGATAATTTTGAATTACTCGTGACTTTTCGGGATCAGGAAGAATTCCATCAACAGATACTACATGACGTAGATATAATAATTGTTTCTTTAGGAAGTCACACTTTTCTGGGTTTAGTTTTAAATTAACTTTTCTTAGTCTTTCCATAATATCTGTTAAATTTTTATTATGAATTTCAAGGTTTCTGCCGAAACAAATCAAATCATCTAAGTATATAAGACATTTGTCATAATTGAGACCAGACATCGCTACAGTCATTAATCTACTAAACGCACTAGAGCTAGTTTTAAGTCCCATTGGTAGGCGTTTCATGTGATATTGTTTATTTGTAATAAATGCTGTGTATTTTCTACTTTCTGTATCTAATTCCAATTGATAGTATCCCTGATTCAAATCCAAATGTGTAAAATAAACCGATCCTGATAAAGAGTCTAGTATTTCTGTGATATTGGGTAACGGAAACTTATCATCTTTAATACGCTCGTTAAGTTTTCTATAGTCTATAACAACCCTCCATTTCTTATTTCCTGAACTATCACTTTTCTTGGGAACCAGTAGTACTGGACTGGACCATTCACTTGTGCTTTCTTCTATAATATCGTTTTCTATCATTTTATCAATTTGCCTATCTATCTCACTTTTTTGCACCCTCGGTAGTCTATACGGTTTAGTATATGATGGTTTAGAATTATCTTTTATCTGTATTGACTGTTTATACAAGTTTGTAACTCCTAACTTGTCACCTGGTAAAAAGATAACATCGGAATATTCGCATATATTTTCTATAGAGGCTTGCTCTTCTGTATTTAAATGTTTCAACTTGAGGACCGAAAATATCTTCTTTACTAGGTCGGCGATATTAAGTTCATTTTCAAATGCACATATCGTATAATCTTTTAATCCCACTAAATTAGGACAAAAATAACTCAGATACACTTCCTCATCTATCGTGTTAAAAAGTTTCAACGGTATTTGACATTTCGGGGCTTTACTAACAGTGATGCTAGAAACACACCTTCACATAATTGCTTAGAGATAACCAAATACTCTTCATCGACATCAGTTTTGATATAGTGTATGTACTCACATCGTGCTGGAATTTTCATGTAATTGTTGCAACCAATTTGACCCATTTGTAACGGAATCGTAACCAAACAATTTATTTAATGTTAAAGTATTATTCTCAAAGTTTAATACGCATCGAAATTTAGTCAAAAAGTCCTGGCCTAATATGCCATCAGTTCTACACGGTAAGTTTTTGAATATGTAAAATGTGTGTTCAAATTCGTATTCATCATAAACTAATTTTAACTTTATGTGTCCCTCACTGTACACGTAACCACCTATACCTTTTATTCTAATCCGCTCTGTATGGAATGGAATGTTGTTTTGGTCTAAACTCTCTAACTTTATTACCGATATGGTTGCTCCCGTATCAACCAACCAACTGCGTGAATCATCATGTACCTTGAAATGAACAGAGTTATTGTTTTCGCAATAGAAATGATTATGATCGAAAAAACAGATTTTCCGACTCCTTTTTCCCAACATTTAAATCGTTACTATCCCTGTTATCACTCGTCTCAGCCATGTTTACTTGTCCATTTCGTGAAAAACCTCTACCACCGTTCCAACCTCGATACGAATTGCGGCCACGAAAAACGCGGAATCTTGGTGAAAAATTCCGTCTGCCGTTTGAATAACTATTTCCTCGGTAATTACCACGACTGGATTCTGAACTGTTCGCAGCACCTCTAAAGGAACCGCGCCCTCGATATCCCGTATTTCAACGATTTTGGTAATATGTTGGCTTACCTCGATGAAAATTCATCACTTCGTCTTCATATCGGCACGACAATTGCGTCTTCATATCGCGTCGCTCAATGTAGAGTAGTTTCGCGCCGCTATAATTGTACTGAGCCTACTATTTCTTAGCCCATCAGAAAATCGTTGTATAGCATTTCTCTCATTTATCGGTTTCAGAATAGTATATTTTTGTTGATCTCCGCTGGCCTGAGAAATGGTTAGGTCCACAAATAATTGTTCAATTTCCTTACCAAATTCCTCGATTCGCCTGGTACCTTGTTGCACCCGTTGCAGCTTTTGTTGAATCGCAGTATCCGACTTTTTTGTCAACAATCTCTCCCGCATGTCTTTGATCAAACTGGAAACAGACGTATAAGATTCACACATACGTAATTTTGCATTTTCTGACAACCTTGATTTAAGCACGAAAGTAATTAAATTTGGTTTTTCTGTTTCACCTTTCATGTTACTGTACATTTCGATATTCGAAATTAGTTGTTTCGTAACTTTTTCGTCCCCTGTCATGACTGGTAACAAAGAAACAGCCGTTTTGAGCTCAAATTTCTCCATGTTGATGTTTTCCGTAAGTTCCGTTAGTTCCTTAATTCTTAAATATAATGATTTTATATTCTTACACAATTCGGTCACAGTTTTAATATCTCCATCATTTAATTCCTTACTCGATATTTGTTTAATTACTAACTCCTCAGCTAAGTTATAAGTAGAATACAATGTACTTGCTTCAGAACATTTTTCCTTTTTCACTTTTGGTGTCCTTCGACTTGGTCCTAGTTTAACTAAATATTCTTTTATAGTTTTCAATTTACCATAAATTTCTTTCAACTCACTTGCCATTACATACTTAGTAATTAATTATTATTTATATTTTATTAATTTTATATGTGGTTATATGAGTTTTACATTAAATATAATCGATTACATATTTTTATTAAAACTACGCATTACATTAAACGTATACACGGATTACTCAGTAACGTTGTCAGATGACCACTTCTTAATGCACTTTTCATAGCCACATCGTCGATACAACACTTTTTACCACTTTTCACATTATTTCTTGAATTTTAGCTTCCCTTCGACGCATCAGACTCATAGATCGTCGCAGCTCGTTTTCGTTAATTTCTCTCGTTATCCAATTTCCATGACATTTTCTATAGTTTCGCATACAATAAATTACTCCAACTGCCGTTAAAACGACACAGATCCCCATAAGAAATAAGTTTGTGTTACTTGCGTGATACTTCAACTGCTCTATTGACGCAGAATTTTCACCCCCTGCAGCATTTTGTGCGATGATTACTTCTTGAGCTTCTTTTGAACTTGGTTTGCCCATTATGACACGGTTTTATTAACACCAAACAGCGATTTCGATCGGCACTCGGCACAAAGTCTCACGAAGTTATGTTTTAATAATTTAATTATTCCAATTTGTAATCGTCTCTAAAACTGCACAAATCACTCTATGTTTATAGTTCGCGCTCCATATTCGGCGAAAGTTATGCACTCGCGCGGGCACGAGGCAGATCCATCCTGGCAAGGTCGCCATGTAAGGTTAGAAGCTGGTAGGCTTCAAGAGAAACGACAAGTTGCGCTTATGATTTATTACTGCCACTAAATACTGGGTTACATGCGATTATATAGATTACTACACTACAGTAGCTCTGACTAGCCTATGATCGCTTGGAAATGGTAACGTGTTTGGTACTTCTATGTTTTCGAAGAGCTTTTTTTCTGTTAGATAGGAAGAAATCAATTTCATTTTTTGTTTTTCCGTCTGGTGAAATCCAAGTCCACTTTCTGCTAGGATTTTTCTTGAATAATGTATCTATTATCGTGATTTGGTTTTCCATAGCATATTGAATAAGTATTTCACCTCTATCATTTCTTGTGCCATAACCATATTTGCCAGTCACAAGATTTTCTTCTGGTTTTGTTAGTCCAATTTTCGCGTTGAAGTCGCCCATTAAAATTATGTTTGTCCCTGCTTTGCTCCTAGTGCTAGATAAATCATTATAAAAATTTCGACCTCTTCAAGTTTTGCATCCCCTGTCGGAGCATATGCTTGAATGAGAGATAGAGACATGTTTTCAAATCGTAGTTCTAGCATACAGACTCTTTCTGAAATGGCAGTGTTTTGTTTTAACCAGTGGCAGTGTTTTTTTTATGAATCAGAAATCCAACACCATACAGTCCTTGTGTTTCACCATAGTGGCAGAATATGTGGTCTTCATCTCCTGTTATATTTTTTCCTGTTTTTCTTTCTTACTTCTGCTAGTCCGATAATATCGTATTTAATATTCGTAATGGCTTCTTGTAGTTCTAACATTTTTTCTGGAGTGGCTAGTGTTCTCATAGTGTAAGTACAAATGTAGAGTTTCTGTGTTTTTTCGTTTTTCATTTCATTCATTTGTTTATTTATTAGAGGGTTAGAGTCGTTTGTTTCATTGTATGTGCTGTTAGTAAATTGTTCATTTTGTACATTGTTTGTTGTAGGGTTTTCAAATATTGTTCGTTTTGAGTTTTTGAGAGAGCGCCGTTACCGTTTGTTGTAGGAGGTCCTGTGGATCCTGATTGCTATATCTTATTATAGTTATTTCCTGGCGTGTGTTTGGGGTTGTTATGTGTGGGCACAGATCTCAAAAAATACAAGGACTGCCGGATTTGTTTTTCTTTGTGGCTGGAGCAAAATTTTTGTTCTTATTTATTTGTTTTATTTTGTAATTTTTTTTGTATGTTTGTTTACAAACAATTACAACAACAATGGTTAATTGAAATAAGTAAGCACTACTTTGAACTGCTTTCGGATACTCTAGTTCCTAATAATTGAATATATATTGTAATAATAATGCGAACTTGTTATTACAATGCGATTTACCTTTCCACTAAAAGTATAATTTTTATTAATTACAATGAAGTATTTAATTTTTACAAATAACTTTTATATAGTGACGAAAAAAAAATACCTTTCCATACTAGTTACCCGAGGAAATGATTGCCACTTTGTATGAAGAGGTCATTGTTTTTTCATTTCCGACAGGGTCCTTTGCGGAAGGATTCACTTTCATAAACTTTTTAACTTTTGAGTGTCGTTCACTATTTACCAGTAAATTATACACATAGGAAAGTTACTAATTAATATTAAACAGAATACTATTAATTAGTAAAATTGCTTGCTGAATATTACTAGTAGGTTAGTAATATAAAACTCAAAACTATAAAAAAAGACTTCAAGTAACATAACAGATTTATTGTTTCCAATTATGAACTTCTTATTCCTATCAAGAGATTAATAAAATGTAAGAAAATAATGTTGTAAAACCTATTAACAAAAGCTTACGAAATAACAAAGTAAATTCTTATAATCACTTTCATTGGCGTTAATAGAAATGACGCGATATGTAACTATGTTATATAATTTTTTATTTATAGAACTTTTCTAACAATTAGTTGATAAAATTGTTACTCCAACTATATTTGTTTTTTGCCGTTAGTAAATACTATTAGCAAAACGCGTTTTTAACCGTTAGTATAATTTAATTGGCCTGGTAATCACATTTTTTTTTAATTACTGTTATGATTTACTTGTAAGTAATGGGCTTTTCTCTCCGTGAATAATTGACATGGTCAACTATTTCATGAAATGATCAATCCATGATTATCGATATCATGATATAGCCAATTCTACGATATAGCTACGATATATACACCTGCTTCCTTCAAAGTAATGTCTTTCACATTCATGTAGCATTTCCGGATCTCGAGGTCGGTAACCTAATCTCTTACAGTAAATAGTATCACATACTATATTTCTTGGTCCCACTGTATTTTCATCACGCACACATTATGACTGGCCCTGTTTTCATATCATTGTTGTCCAGTGTCCTGCGTAATATGAGTGCGTAATACTAATAATAGATTTCACCTCCTCATTATGAAACCAATTTGATTTAATGGCTTGAGCTTGCAATCGATGAATTAACTCCACCTCACTAATTGGGTTATTGAATTTAACAACCGTATTTATTAATTAAGCACGATGTTTATTCGCATTCTACGTGAATCTTACCCTTGGGATTTTTATTTCCGTTTGTTAATATACTTAGCCGTGTAGTATTTACTGGTTCATGTCATGCGCTGCACTTACTGCTTACGCAAGGTCGCTGATACATTGTTTCCTAATATTAATTTATTAGTTGTGAGTCACGTGACTCCGAATTATTGTTATGGTATTAACCATTACCATTTGAAGAAATAAAAATAATATTTGCTAATATCCGAGATTTAACTATCGTCCTATAAATTATGGTATCATTCAGGATTTCACAATAATGTGAAATAACGACGGGCATCGACAAGTGATTCAATCTGTGGTCCTCAAAAGAAAAAGCTTCCCCTTTACTAGTATCCCAACCATACAATCTTTACAGCAATCAATCTTCAACATTGAACAGTTCACTAGAACAGCGATCAACCGAAGCCTCGTCCTCAGGTCCTTGTGGAGTGACCCGGAGCACTTCGTGCAGCGTCAGTCGTGCCTCAACACTTTCGCGAGTGCCTGGGGCTACATGCCGCTCATGAGGTCTGTGCTGCGTCTCGACCCCATACTCTACAAGGACCCCGTCTCAACGCTGCGGAAGAAATACAGAAAGATGGAACTTGTTTCCAAGTAATCGTGTTATTTTACGACTTGAAGCAAACATACCAGGCCCCGTAGCCAAGCTGCATTCGCTAACATAACGATCGCTTCGACGCTAAGAATAAGTTAGCGAATGCAGCTTGTTTAGGGGGGCAGACCACGTATCGGATGTCAATTGGGGATGCAGTGTACAAAAGTGGTCAAAAATATGTTAAATATGTTAGATTATTCAAGGGTTTGATAAATATGTTTGATTATTCAAGAGGTGATTAGGATCGTTGCCCATGGATCGTCTTAATTGATAAAATATTTCACGTAAGTATATTTTGCCGAATCGGCTTCCACTCATAAATAAAGTTCATAAGGTTCCTGAGGAAAATTAGAAGAATGAAATACACTACTATCGTCATAACATTTTCTGATACACCCTGTAGGCAGTTAGAGAATGTTGCACAAAACTAAGGGTTTTGCCTATTTGCATTTCACGACAATTTATTTTAAATATTTTGAAGTGGTTTAGTCATAGTAAGAGTCATATCATAACACAACCAATGCCCTTCCAATATAATACTGAATTAAAATGTCATGATCATAAGAAATATTTATGATTTAAGCTTATGCAGCAGATCAAATTAAATTAGATAAGCTATAGCAGTGTATTAGATAGTAGGATACCAAAAATGCATTTTGTTAGTTAATTACGGTATCTGTGGTTATATCTGCATCACAATAAATTCACATTAATATATTATTTATACCTTGTGATCTCATGTTCCGCATTGGCACATTTCTAAACATCATATTCCGTTATTTAAGATACCTATAAATATAGTGTGTGTGCGTTTGTACATATTATGTAAGTTCCTACCTATATGTTATAATGCATTCATAATATAATATCATTGTCTAAGACTGTTAAGTACTATTGTAGTTATGTGAATGTAATAAATTAAATTGTAACTTCTTATTAAATTCTTTGATATGATCTACTATTAGTATAATATTATAATATCTGTGGTTCTATTAACCATAGGTTCCCAAACTTTTCACAATGCGCATGCAATGTGTTAAGGGGGGGTCAAGCCAAATCTCAACCAATCTCTCGTGGTGTAGAGGGGGAGTCTCGGCAAATCTCAAGTCATTTTTCCCCTCAAAAACAGTGAGAAATTATGAGAAAATTGTCAAAAACGCCTTACGTTGACATATCAAAATTGCAATCAAGTTCCAATCCGCTATACCTGTTAGAGATAGAGAATCGAACTACAGCAGAGGTATACTAACGTTCGACGCAAGCTGCTTCTGAAAACTTGCTTGGCTAGCATCACAATCAAAGGTTATTCTAAACCTCCTACTCGAATTTTCTCTGGCGTTAAATTATACATTTTAATAAACCCTGTTCTGGGGCTGCTCGCCACGCCCTCCGTCGGATCACTCCCCCAGGTTGGGTGCCCGTGTACTAATCGGTCGCTGGATAGATTTAACATTCAAAGGAATGTTGTGTTGCTTGCTAAACTCAAGTGCAAAGTCGAATATAAGCCTTTTAGGCCGCTATCAGTGTGATGTGATGCGGGTTTCATCAGGCACGCGGTATCACTACGGGGCGCCCCGCGACCCGCACGACAAATACGCATGACACTGAAAGCGCACTAAAACTTAAGAAGTCAATTTAAAAGTAATTTGGGATAATTTGCGTATTTCAGTATTTCCTCTGAGTATATACATACTTACTAACATATATAATAATTATACTTACTATACAGTACTGCTTACGATATGACGCGTTGGTTTATAATGAAACCGTTACATTGTGAACTGGTTTAAATTTGAATTGCAAACGAAATACCAGGGCATACACTGCGGTAGCTTAGGTGAAGACTAGAAAAGGCGAACGCAGCGAAGCCTCCGAATAGTCCAGAATTCTTTATTGCACAAAGATAAATAAAAAGTTACATTTGTGGAAAACATATGTACAAAGGCGAGCTTATCTCTAAAAAGAGATTTCTTCCAGCAAACCAAGGCATGATAGGAAAATTTACCATGAAAGGGTAGGCAGTGCACAATATCTAATAACTTATCTATAATAAATAAATAAATTAAATATCTATAAAATATGAAAAATAAAATGCCTATATTACGGTGACATATACACAGGAGTTAATGGGGTTGGCCGGTGAAAGCTAATCATAGGTGGCGCCACGTGCATTTGGTACCTTTATCCAGTTGCAACGATCGACTAATTTCTGGAATTTATTCTGTGATAATTGGTTCTCGAATTCTATTTACTACACAACAAAAGTAATTTTTCGAGAAGGTATATGATATAATCTCTAATTAAACTTACTTAAACTACTATACAACTTAATTTTGTCTCTTTGGCAGGGGTTTTTTACTATATGCGCACATGACTGGCGATTGAACACACTGTACTGGTAACACAGAAGCGTGACTTTGACGTTAGAGGAACCAACCGATACTAGCGCCACTTTGACAGTTGCCAACCCCATTGGAGTAAACGTGAGATCGTAAATTGTGGATCTCACGAAAAGAAATAAATAATAATGATGAGATATTAAATATACTTATATAGAAAAAATACAAAAAGCTATACAATAAATATAATTATTTATATGTCGGCGGCCGATTGTAGAATTGATGACGTGCCATATATGCCGGCGTTTCTTGAAATACGCCGTTGTCTATGGGGCACATCATGATGTGCCCAAACCAAAATAAAGCAGATCGGTGAGAACCAAACGGTTGTCGATATTCCCAGTAAACGCTTCGCCACATCATGATATGGCCAAAGGATAAAACGTCCCATCGTAAAATAGTCCAAATTTTACGAATAAACAAATTTATTTCATTTTCACAATGTTTTTTTTGTTGTTAAGGCCCAAGATCACACAAAACCACTGAAGAGAGCTTTGGCAAAAAAAATATAAAATTATTTCCAATAAATTCATAGGTCTCAAAAATTATATGTTATTCAAAAAGAGATAATCAAGTTTAAATACTATGTCGTTACGCGATTGGATTAATTTGGCTCGATCGTAAAAAATCCTGAACGTAGTCTATATTTAAAAGGAGATTCAATAATTTAAATATAAAATTACTGATTTTTCTCATAATTTATAAACCTAAATTTTCCTCTTTTACAGCTCCGAATTAATCCTTAAATTTTATCAATTAGCTTATTTCCGTTTTTCAGTAAATTCGAAAAAACACCTAATTTGTAAAGTATCCGGGTGGCCCGATTATATTCCGCGCCGCCCGCTACCCCGCTAGTTCCGCTACCCTCAACAATCACCTCAACAGCCCTAACTGAGCCTTAAGGCGCTACCTCGTCCGTGCAAAGGTCCCCGTTACCCCAGGCGGAAAGACCCGCAGTGTGAGAGGGACGGAATCGGGAAAAAATTAAAAAACGTAGCGCTAAACTACAGAAAAATTGTTTAAAAATAAACTACGCTATTTTGTAAAAAGTTTTTTAAGGAGATTTTGCAAATACATAATATCTACATTTTGAACGCATTTCCACAATGATATTAGTTAGGATTTCAGAATTACAAGAAAAAATAAAACAATTTAGAGATGTTTTCGTAATTAAATTCTATCGAGAAAATTTCATCCAATCGCGTTTCCTTTAGTGAAAATCTTAATCAAATACTAAATAAACGTTAACCCAAAAATCAAATCTGTAGATGACTTCATGGTGGAGTAAATGGATTCGAAAAAACACCCATTTTTTTTTCGTATCACCTTAAGCGTATGCTAGTTGACTATTTCTGTATACTTTTAAAAATTATTAACCATAAATATTTATTTTAGGTTATAAACCAATCACACGGGGTGGCCATCACACGGTAGTCGCTGGACTTCTATTGGGTATCCGAGTATGGTATTTTAGAGACTTGTTATCCTCATTATTAAATGTTGTATTTATTTGCATACGCTTCGGTCCGCTCTGCTTTGCTACGATCCGGTTTTGCTGCTTCTAATTTCCAACCTAACTAACACAACTGAAAAGCCACAATTACCTACTTTAGTCAAGATTGGCTTTTCATTACTTTCAGTCGCAAGCTCACTCCGCTGGTTGCACATACACGTTCTAACCTAACCCAACCTACCGAGCCTAATCTATTGTCAGCCTACTTTTCGATATGCCGACTTATAGGCTGGCAGATCGTCGAACGTTTGTCTTGAAACTATTTGACGGGTTTAACATGGCAGATCAAGAAATGCCGCCATATCATGATATGCCGAAGCACATCAGGTGTACCGAGTTTGACGATCGGCCACCGACATATACAAGAAGTTGAACAACGATGAAAGAAGTAAAACAAAGATTAACAATGAAAGTAAAACTTATAAAAGCCTTCTCAATCGGTATTTTAATAAGCCTGGTCTCGAGTTGAATAAGTCAATTTCATCGTGGACAAGGCTTATTTGGTTTACGGTACGACACATTCTGTGGATAGGCCCATTGAACTCTGTTTGTCCTACAGACCGGGACGCTAAATATTTTCTTCTTGGTGCGCGTGTTTAGACACCGAGTGTTTATATTTAATGATGCCAGTATAGTGATGTGTCGATTTTGCAGTAAAGAATTTTGAAATGTTACCTCACGAATCTTACGCCTGTTTGCAAGTGTTTCGATACCAAAATGTTCAAGTCTAGACTCGTAGCCTGATAAGTTTGCGCTTGAGACCGTGTCGTCTTGCTGCAGCCCTAGGAATGACCTGCTGTATGCGCTCTACTCTCTCCATACGCGTATCGCGTATTGAGGAGACCAGATTAAGGAGCCATACTCGACCTGACTTCTTACGAGACTTAAATAGGAGATTAGGATATCTGGCTTTTTTAATCCCATAGTAATGCGGAGAATGAAACCATTTAGTTTATTACATTTAGAGGCGAGGAAGTTTAACGTTAGCTTACTGTCGAATATTACTTCAAGGTCTCACAGAATCCTAAGGTTGCAGAAAATTGGTGTCTAGCTTGTAAGGTTTTTTTTTTGAGAATGGAGTTAGGAAGCATTTAGACACACTAAGGACCATAAGGTTGGATGTGCACCACTGGGACATTGTACCGATGTCATGCTATGGGGATACCCTGTCATCTGCTGTAATAATGTTTTTAAAGATTTTCAGATCATCAGCATAGAGTAGGCAGTTGTTATGCTTACTTTGCAAGAGATTTACGAGTTCCTCAATGAATATGACAAACAATAGGAGACCCAGATGGGAAGTATATCTTCTTCAAGTATAGTGCCTCTACACCACTGGAAGCTGGCTGATACAATCCTAATAATAATAATGTCCTCACTATAAATAGACTGTCCTATCCTGCCTTGGTTTTCTGGAAGAAATCTCTTTTTCGAGATAAGCTCGCCTTTGCGCATAAGTGCTCATGTATTTTTTACCCATTTTTTTACCGTGCAAACCGTGTATATCGAATAATCTAGCTAGGAAATCATCGTCTATAGCATAATCTTGGAATTTATGTCTGCCGATTAAACTAACCTTACAATCATACCGGAACCCTATCAGTAAATTAATGCAATCTTGCAGTTAGTAAAGCGATCTAGTTTTCATCAGAATTGCCGTGCCTTCCCCATCTTTACAAAGCGGGCGTCGAACTCCAATGAATCGGATCATAATTGGATATAATTGCATAAGTAGAACGTTAACTGACATAACGCAAGCTTTGCAATCGGTCCAAGCGCCGGCCTTGGCCCCGATAGCGGGCGCGGTGCGCGTGCGCAAGTAAACAACATTAGAGTGGCCGCGGCGGACCCGGCGTCGTCGCCGCTCCCGCGTGTCGATAGCCTCGCCACCACACCACCACGCCGCCGCTGCCACCGTCGCCACAACAAGACACACGCAGTTGCAAGCAAGAGCTGGCCCCGACCAGTGCAGTTTACTCCACAACACCCCCCCACCAACTGCATTGACGTGACTCCTCAATAGTGTCGGATTCACCACCAGGCGTTAACAGTGCCGAGCGGGTAAAACGGACCTTCGGAATTTCCGTTGCATTTGAACACGCCAATCGGCATGTTTCGTGTGTTTTGTACTGGTTTGACTAATTCAGTGAAATATTTTATTCATTTGTGCAAAACATTACATTACAGGTTCCGGCTGATTTATAAACGCAGTTTATCAGCCTAATTACAATGGAGTGCTAACTTATCTCGGGCTTAGTAGGAACAAGTATGTATACTCATTACGCACAACATCTCAGACCATGCATCATCGATAGAATAATGCAAATAGGGAAACGCAGTGATGTAATACAATGCACTCGGACTAGGTAATGCAGTTCAACATCTGTCTACAGCGAAAGGCGGACTGACCGTTCATACCGATGCAAATGGACTTAGCCTGAAGAAAAGTGGATTTCTTGCATGACAACATCGACTAGAACTGGATCTACTTTTCCGGGTCTGACTTTAAAATGCCAGTTGCAAAAAATCAAATACACATTTTCATGACTATACCAGCATAGCTGCGTTTAAATGTGGTTGTAGGTCCATTTAATGAATTTTAACGACTAAATTTAATTCGAAGTCAGCTGTCAATCACATTGTACATTCTGCTCTAGTTTCAACTCTGTAGATATTTTCGATCTTTGTGCAAAATATAATTTAAAAAAATGTGGTCCTTTCATGTCCCCACCGAGGGGCATAGGTCCTTGCCCAAGATTGATCCACGGAACCTCCGATAATGTATTTAAGATAAATTACAAACTTATCTTTGGTTGCATGGTCAGCACCGGATTCGAACCTGCATCTCCTGCGTGAGAAGCAAGCGTGAAACCGCTAGACCACGGAGCCATATATGGATAAAATATTACTACGAAATTCATTAAAACCACGTAAGTTTACCTTTCGCCTTTTTTAAAGGTCAGTAAGTCAATGCTTATTATCATTTTAAGACCTTGACCTTACCTAACTACCAACATAAAATGTAGGTAAGCTTTATTGCATAAATCATAAGTAAAAAATATCACACGTCGATTACTTTTACATAGTGCCGAGTTCCTAACCGATGTATTCATTTTTATCTAATAGTAATGTTCGTTTGTTTCTAGCTAAAGTTGTTAAGAATGAGTCCATAATAATAAGTAATAAAATAACTCTAATTTTATTACACCATACTAATATATCTCAAAGCCTTTTTACAGGAATACAGCCTTTCTATTACGTCTAACATTACATTAGACAGATTTTCCAAGCTGGAATTTCAATACCCACATAAGTACATACACCTAAGTATGTAGGTACCTACATGAATAGCTTGTTCTAAAAACGAACGATTGTTGAGTTGAGAAGTCTCGTCTCAACGACCTCTTGCACCTATTGTCGCAACAATCTCCGTTGGTACATGTATACAACAGCCATGGACGTTTTTGCAATACTGTTGACTATACGCACCTGCTTATTAAAGATATTATGTGAGCTCTTGTTTTGTAATGCTGATGAAGTCAGATGAATGCACTTACAAAGATGCATTATCATTATCATATGTGGAGCAGAGAATTAGTAGAGATAACTTTGAACTTTACTTTGCTGTCTAAGCTGCACTTCCAACTCTTATTGTAACGTGTCTCTTATTACAGCTAATCCGACCAATATTAGTTAACGATCACTAAATTAGACCAGCGAATTAAGTAGATAACTATTTGGAAATAGTCTCAACATTAGTCACTCACAACTTCGCAATATAAACTAGTTGATTTTGATACACGATTACACGCGGCTCCACGTAAACAAATGCGGATTACACTTTAGATGCGGTTAGGCAAAGGAGTAGTAGCCAGAAATTATTACCTTTACGTATGCAAACATCTATGTAGACAAGACAGTGCTCTAAAGGCGTTTGTCAATCTCGCAGCGCCACTGTCAGATTTAGAATCTCAGTATACTCGTAATAGCTAAATACCGTTTATCTTTCGCTGGATCAAGAAAAATCCACGGTAGAGCGTGAGACTCTAACACTAAATGACTACTACAAGTAAATCTGTGATGTGCAAGTGTTTTAGGTATCCAGCCGCCAAGAATGATATCGTAAGATACTAGAGTCCGAGGAGCGAGGTGACTGACTGCGCTGTCGGCTCGAACCCTGTCCACTTGACCAAAATGGCGCAAAGCACCCTCGCCACTGCGTTTGCCGTTTGTGCAATAATGGCCGTCATCGTACCACATTTCACAGCTCAGCCGGTTAGTAGAAATACATCCAATGTTATAGATACCTAAAAATATATTTAGTGTGGGATTTCCAATATTTCCCCGACTACCCTGAATGGGACACTGGCACTACCTTCAAGCATAAACTCATACGTAGCCAATCTATTTTATTTGGCCGCCTTTTAAATCTTGCCGGTAGATCTCGGGTTTTCCTCGAAGAGAATGGGACGAAAAGGATTGCCTTCAAGAATTGGTTTTTAAGCTTACCTGCTTTATACCTAGTCCAACATAGGATGATCTCTGACAGCTTGTCACTGTGACTTTACTAGGCATGGGGATAATGTCGAAATAAATTATCGATATTCTAACCAAAGTTTCTGAATGTTTCAAGCAAATCAAACAAAAGGATGTTGTAACATGTTTTTATTCTTGTTAAATCGGTTCACAGCCCAAATCACTATCATCAAAGTCTGATTCTGACTCGCTGGAGCAGTCTTGTAGATTTATAATCAGTTCCTGGGTAGATTGGTCGAATCGTACGTCACGCTCCCAATCATCTTCCATAATTTTTCTTGTTCTGTCTATGTCTTTCTTCCAATTGTCCGATGTGACACTGTCACATGCATCCTTCAGTAACTTCAGCATTTTATTTGCTGTAAAAGGCGGTGTTGTATTATGTCTGGCTGCGTAACCTGTAACAAAGAAATAAAATACATATAAAACACACCATGGCTTGTTGGAAGAGATGTCTTAATAGCTAATCGATGTTTTATTAGCTAATTGATGTTTTATGAGATATTTTTACATTCTTATCTTCCTATGCTATCAAAATGTATTTGATTATAATTTTATGTGAGTACAATAAATTACAAATATTAATCTAATTGACTTTTTTTAAGCAAACGAGAGAAATGCGAGCGATGGTGAAAGAAACACATAAGCACGTTTACCTTTGACTTGAGCCCAGATCAGCTCTATCGGGTTGTTCTGGCAGTGGTATGGAGGTAGCCGAATTACAGTATGGCCCTTTTCTTTTGCTATTTCATCCAAGATGTATGTTGGAGTACGGGGTTTGTGTATACGGACCAATCGTAGTAATTCAGTTTTCAACATCTTTTCGTTGGCCTCTATACCTTTGCTTTGCAGCCACGAAATTAAATCCAATTTCCGGTTGCTTGACGTTGGTGCTTTATCTCTTTGTACGGAGTGGTACGATGCATTTTCCATCACGATGGTATGCGGTTCTTTCAGGTTTTCCAAAAGAGTTAAAAACCACTTTTTGAATCTTTCGAAATCCATTTCTTCATGATATTCGGTGGTCTTTACTGATTTAAACGCCAGCAAACAATTCGGCACAAAGCCAGACGACGTCCCAGCATGTGTTATAATTAATCTTTGCCCTTTGCCTTCGGGCACTTTTGTAGTTGACTCAGCTGTGTCATCCGTCCAAGATCTTGAAACTGTGTGATTTGCGTTTAGCCACGTTTCGTCCAGAAAAACCACTTTGTCCCAGTTTGAGATCTCTTTAATTTTTCGGAGAAAATCAATTCTCTTGAGCGCAACATCTGTCCGCTCCATTAGTATTTTTCTTTTGTCACTTTTTTTGTAGCGGAACCCGATGCTTTTTAGTGTTTTGGCTAACGACGAGTGGCCACCTTTAAATAATTCAGCGTCTTCAAGAGATGTTTGTAGTTTTCTGAGTGTTGGTAACTCTCCACGCGTGTAGTACCCATAAATATGGTTCCGGATTGCTGCGGCATCAAAATCGTCAATTTTTGATATTGGACACGTCCTCTTCCTTTTTTTATTTGGCGTCGACAGTTTTTGCTCTTCGTTTTCCTCTGTCGTCGTTGTCGCAGATGATTGCTCACCATACTTTTCTCTGCTGACACGAATCACTGTAGCAATCCCGATTCCCAGAGCATCAGCAACTCTGTTGCACGCTTGTGTTAATGGCAACAACGGTCCGCCATTTTGACTCTCGCGTTCAAAGTATTCGCGCAAGCGAATCACAAACTCCCGGCTTTCACTATTTAAAACAGTTTTCTTTGTTCTTTTTGGCATACTGTATCCAAAAACAGAACAAACTTAACAAACAAATAACAGCAAAACTCAACAAATTAATAACAATAACGATAACCGAATGGAGACTGAATGAAAACACGTGGCGTATACAAGGCGTTGGCACTCGTACTGAACAAGATGGCAGAATGGCAGATGCAATGCAATCAAACAAGATGGCGGCATGGCGCGGTAAAGCCCACTCTACACACTCACGCGCAAAGCCCGCGAAACATGCATGAATGAATGAATGGGATTTCATTATTGTTTCACGCGCGAGTGTGGAGCGCCCATGAAGCGCCACTCGTTAAAAATTCAGTTTGCTTTTAACAAAAATAAAACTATTTTTTATCGTTGTTTTAATAGTATTTCTATTTCATTTACCTTGTTGTTTGCAATCTATTTTATTTACAAAATATCATCAATATTCTATTATATGTTTCGAGTCAAGATCGATAACTTGTCTTACGATAAGTGTAGCACGTCACTATTTGCCAATAAAGTATTTAAATTGTCTCTATACATTTTACCGTCGAAAAATACGATACTTCATAGGCGTGTTTTGACACTGACAGCTGTCAGAGATCATCCTATGTTGGACTAGGTATAGTCTTGTTTTGAGAGCTTACCCAATTGCCCTTGACATGTGAATTACTGTGAATGTTAAACTTGTTGAAAATGATGAGAACCGTGTTGTGGTACGTCTTTTACATAATGCATATAATATTATTGTATAATTTGTATGATTTCAGCCAACTGCCGACGCATCCATAGGACGAGATCGCACTCTGAGGCAATCCGCTCTAAAGGCCAAGAAAAGCGTTCCGGTGACGCCTAAGTGGGGATTCTTCGGGACTATATTTAATCTAATATTAGAGGTAAGCGACATAAATTCTTGATAATAAATTAGAAAATATATATTCTTTAACTCGCTTAAACTGTTATAATTTTAGTGATGCCCGAGCCAAATAATTGCTCTCATGGTTCGATTAAATGTTAAATGTGGTTAGTACTTAAACGTATGTCTGTAAATCCAGTTTTTGCTTGGCAAAAATACTTGTTTTGCCTGCGACTGACTTACTGAATTGCGACAAAAATGAGTACGAGACTAGAAGTACTCCACAACACTACCACGGCAAGTTACTGACGACATCTAATCGCCTTCAACTGCGTCGATATCAATATCCTGGGTGAAATTCTAAAGTCACTTTAAGTCTGCTCAAACTCGGCTCGTTGGTTTGACTCCTACCTGAGAGACCGCCAGCAGCGCATTAAGTCTGAGGAGGTCTCAACGGATTGGTGAGATGTCTCCGCAGGTGTTCCGCAGTGTGGGATCCTTTCACCTATTCTCTTCTCAGTACATATCAACTCCATCTCTGACGCACTTACTTCTTCTCATCATCTTTACGCAGATATCGGCACTTCTCTCCGTGTGAAGTGATTCTGACTGTAGAGGCGATATACTCTGACCTTGATAATATCAGACAATGGGTTTTTTCGTATGGGCTACTGTTCTACCCGGGCAAATCTCAAGCTATGATTATGGGAACACTGCACACTCTTAACAGCTCTTAGCGTTTTATTTCAGAAAAGGTTCAAGCTGAAGTTCAAGTTCAAATATTTTTATTCATGATAGCACAAAATTGAGACTTAATGAACGTCATAACATAATCAAGCCAGCATAATAAAACATTAAAAAAATGCCTAATTATTACCTACATAATATATAGGGTGCAATGAACTGGTTTAATTCCAGATGTCGGTGTTTTGTAAAAAATCATTAATTTTGCAGTAGGCCTTTGTGCACAAAGTGTGCTTTATACATTTTTTTAATCGAGCTTCAGTTAAGTTTTGTATTTCTTACGGAATTTTATAGTAGAAACGTATACAGTGTCCCATAAAAGAACTACAAACTTTTCTGAGTCTGAACATTGGAAAAGAAAGTTTATGTTTATTTCTAGTTTGCATATTGTGGCGGCTATCAATGATTTTAAAGCTACTGATATTTTTCCTCACATACATTATGTTTTCATAGATATATTGAATTGCAACTGTAAGGATGTTGGTTTCTTTGAAGAAATATCTCAGAGACTCTCTATTACCTAGCTTGTAAATAAATCGGATCGCTCTCTTCTTCAAAATGAAGATGGTCTCAATGTCAGCAGCCCGTCCCCATAGTAGTATGCCGTAGGACTTAATGCTATGGAAATAACTAAAATATTCAAGCCTAGCAGTTGCAACGTCAGTCAATCCCCTGATTCTTTTTACTGCATATGCTGCGGAGCTAAGCCTATGTACAAATTTTACAATATGGGGACCCCACTGTAGTTTGGCATCAATAGTGATGCCGAGAAATACAGTTTCATCTACTAGTTTTAGTTTGTCTTTCCCCGATACAACTTGCCTTACATTAGGTAAAGTGAATTTTATGCACTTTGTCTTTTTTGAATTCAGAAGCAAGTTATTGGCAGTAAACCAGTCTAGTAGCCGCGAGAGAGCATTATTTGTTTCCTGTAAGTCATTTTCTTGTCTCCTAATTTTAAAAATTAGTGACGTGTCATCTGCAAATAATACTATCTCTGACATGTTTTGTACCATGAATGGCAAATCATTTATATACACGAGGAAGAGGAACAACCCCAGAATAGATCCTTACGGGACTCCCATCTTCACCTGAGAACCCGACGATTTTGTCCTATTAATGTCAGCTTTTTGAACGCTCCCTTCTAATAACGATCTCATAAGCTTAGAGCTATTGCCTTTTATGCCGTAGTGTTTTAGCTTTATGAGCAATGTTTTGTAGTCTACACAGTCAAATGCCTTGGACAGGTCACAAAAAACACCTATAGCGTCCCTACGATCTTCCCACGCATTAAAAATATGTTCAACTAACCTTACTCCAGCATCTGTTGTCCCGCATCTGGAGGCCCGTCGCTCCTATAATGTATGATGGTACCATAACCTCGTATAGCGAGAAAGCCAAGTACCTTGGGGTTGTGTTTTCCATTTGCGACCATATGTTTCTCGGGGAAAGTTGTTCATAATGATGGGTACTATCATTCCCCAAAATATGGTCAGCTAATGTCACCTTGTATATGTGTATGTATGTATCGAATGTGTGGTTATATGTATTTGTAATAGCATTATTTTCGAAGGTAAGATCGGTCATTTTATCTGACTACGTAAAAGCCAAGAGGAGCGTTACGATTTTAGTATATCCAGCATTTGTACGTCACTTCGCATAGCTGTAACTACTGAACCGATTTTAACAAAGAATGTGTCGTTGGATTTTTCTTGATCCGAGAGTACTTATCTTATGCTGTATGACTTAACATGGAGGCCATTAGACGACATTTTACGTAGTCGAAATTTAGTTTGCTTATCATTATAAGTGTTAATGAATATTTTATAGTAGGGAGGGAGGTTAGGCATTATTTATAAGATGTCAAATTGTTAAGTATACTTATTTAAACTTAATGTATTACAGATCTGCTCGCGAATGTTATGGTGATGATGCGATTGAAACTTTTGACTGAAAGAGATCTCTTCTTATAGCGCTAAACCATTTCTTTCTATGTTTTTCGTCTTGTGGAACACATAATAGTAGATTTCCCACGAGTTCGCAAAGGCTTATATTTACGAACCGAAAAGTTTACGGCACGAGCCGAAGGCGAGGGTCGTAGCAAGGTTCGTAAAGAAGCCTTTTCGAACGAGTTAGGAATAGAATTTTTCCTGAGATCCCGAAATCAAGCGGCGAAGTTGCTATTTTGAAGTAATAGAATTCGCAAAAAAGATTTTCTTGGGCGCAGTCACAGTCGTAGTCTTACACTTTGGCATAATACAATATTTGTATTTCGACATTATAACCATAAAACGACACGCCCACATTCACTGAGACAGATAGATATTACGCGGCAACCAAGCTCGCGGGTCATCGGTTGGTGTGCCGTGTCAAGCGTATGGCGACAGCTCGTGCCCGTATTTGGAACTTGTTCACTAAAATCGCTGTAACTTCGTCATTTCATATCAGATTGCGATAAAAATTTCACAGAATATTTTTTGTATGGTGTCTCTTCAATACTGCATACTTGGTTCAAAACGCTAATGATCGTCAATGACATGACACAATTCTTTATTGCACACAGATATTTAAAAAGTTACATTAAGTGAAAACACATGGACAAAGGCGAGCAAATCTCTAAAAATTGTTAAAAAGTTTTCATGTATTTATCATGCAATAAAGTGTATTTATGTAAATACTGGCTTCGTCTGACAAAATTACTGAATTGCGCGACTAGTAATCTAAAAACAGCAACTTGAAAACGTTAATTCGAGTAACATCAAATACAAAAAACCGGTCAATTGCGAGTCTAAAACGCGCACGAAGAGTTCCGTACCACCGTTCAATGGAAGCGATGGTGTGGAGTGAATAGTTTGGATTTTACACAGCAAAATATTGTTTACAAAGTTATTGGTGCGGTTACTTTCACACTTCATGTACGTAACCAGGTGCATCCATAAGTTTGTTTGTAAGGTATTGTTGTATGGGAGCCCCCTTAAATATTTATTTTATCCTGTTTTTTAGTATTTGTTGTTATAGCGGCAACAGAAATACATAATCTGTGAAAATTTCAACTCTCTAGCTAGCTAGGTTCTTGAGATACAGCCTGGTGACAGACGGACGGACGGACAGCGAAGTCTTAGTAATAGGGTCCCGTTTGGAACCCTTCGGGTACGGAACCCTAAAAATAGCGTTGGATTTTGTTGTTCTTACATCTTCAACCTGACACGAAGGATAAAAGGGGGATTCGCTTCGCTCACCTCCTGTATGTGGCTAAACAATTCAGTAATTTAGTCGCGCAAATCAGTGATCTTGTCGCGTAGTTCAGTATTTTTTCGCTCATTTCAGGAAATTCCGATGTTCATGGTCATTAGCCCAATTAGTTTTTTATTCGGTCGTTTTATTATTCTCCATATACTAATAAGCCAAAGTATGATTTTCGTTACGTTATTAAACATGTTTTGTTTTTATTTTCAGCAAGTTAACGACACCAAAAGTGCATACAATCAAGTGAACGACTTAGTCAGCTCCATGTTCGTCGATGACAACGTAAGTAGGTACAGATTTTATCTCAGAGGACGGAGATCTATGGTTTCATTTACGTGATTTAAAGGGCATTGATGAGCGTCCAATGAGCGTCCCAATGAGCGTCCCCACGGACCAACAGATTTCATATGTATCTCAGTAAATATATCTTTTATATGTTTTGTGATGTCGCTGTTTCTGGTTCCCACGACACAAGGTATCCTAGTGTGGGGCTAAAAGCAATGTGCCTGCCTGTATATAAATATTTACTATATATAGTATGGACTGCCTGTGGGGCGGACTATCTGATGATTTTCTATTTTGACGTTATCCACTGTAGGTATGAGCTTTTCATGCAAAATAATGGACCTATTCAATGTCAAATCTTTGCAGGCGAGCGATGTCCTTTCTATTAGCCTGTATTAGCCGTGTGGTACTGTAGTTTTTTCTAAACCCCATCGATTTTTGGATTGAAAATGGTATCGTAAATATTGATTATGCCAAAAAATAATACTAGTGTAGGTAAATCACTTTTCGTTGAGTAAATGCCTCCTCTTCACTACGCCATTTATTGCGGTCCTGGGCCAATCTGCTCCACTGCGGCCCGGCAGTTGTGGCGATGTCATCCGACCATCGGGCGGATGGTCTGCCTCTCGGTCTACACGCGTCCCCTGGCCACCGTCACCGCCTTGGTCCATTTGCCGTCGTCCCTCCTAGCCAAGTGTCCCGCCCATCTCCAAGGTTAAAGCCTTGCGCATCGCATACCCATATCTACGAATATCGTGCGTCGTCGTATCTCAACGTTGGGTATGTGCTCGCGAAGGGAGATTCCAAGCATAGCACGCTCCATTGCCCTTTGTGCTACTCATATTGTATGCATGGATTCCTTTGTGAGCGGCCATGTCTGGGATCCATATGTGAGTATAGGTAGATATAAGAGATATAAATCTTATATCTCTTATATCTTATATCTTATATCTTAGGCAGGATACGTTGGTTAAACACTTTGGTTTTCAGGCACGAGGGATTTTGTACTTGAGGACGTCTTCCAATTTACCAAATTACGCATGATTACGATTATTTACGATTGAGGGGTGAGCCCGGGCGGCAGGGCATCGATCGGCGCCCGCGCTGACTGCCGTTGTTTTCAAACAATCGGTGGTAGGTATATTTCCCATTAAAAAAAATGGGTAATTCTCATTTTTTATTGCATAAAATTTTAAAAAGTGAAAATGTTATTCAAGTTTAATTTACGATGCGTATTAATAGATTTGGTCTTGGCCGTCATGGAAAAAATACATACTGAGCTCGCAGCCTTTTAAATACTAAATCACAAGGGTTTAAAAAATATGCCCTCTCTGGAAGTGACCCAAATCCACGGAAGTGACAACCCTTACATAAATATTGGAGTCAGTCTAATAATGTCTGAAATGAAAATTGACTAGGTATAAAAATTACTAGATGATAAATATTGACGAAATATAAATATGTCCAAATATAAATATGACTAGGTATAAAAATATCCAGATATAATTATGTCTAGGTATAAAAATTTATTATATAGGTGTAATAAAACCGGTCAAGTGCGAGTATGACGTCGGAGCTGCACACGAAGGGTTCCATACCATCGTAAACGGGAAAACGTAAAACGACAGGCTTTTGTACGAGTATAACATTTTAATTATTAATAAAATAGGTAGGACTACATTCATGGCCGTTGAAGCATCGAAACATGGAAGAGTTTTGTGTGTATTGAACTATGTACTCAGGCTAACGAAACTCTTTGCTCATTGAAACCAGAAGTGGGTAGAATTTGAGTAACTTATTTACAGAAATAAAATCAGATATTATAAAATACTTCCATAATATTATTCGAATCGATAATATTATAATAAATTACATAATATTATCGATTCTCGAATGAGCAATTATTAATTGTATAATTAAAAAATACATTAATTCCATAAGTACATAACTCAATAAGTACCTGCAATTGGAGATCTTTTCCGATAAGACAGGAGAGTCCAGATTTCACCGATAAACAAATAAATCAAAATGGCTAATAATAATAATACCTAGGACACTATTTACACATATTGATCTAGCCCCAAACTAGGATTCCCTGTATCTTGGGTACTAGACAATGATTATGGTATAGATAAATATAATACTTAGATGGATAAACAACCATGACTAGGGTACAAACATCCGTTCTCGTCAAACAAATATTTGCCCCCACCAGGACTCGAACCCGGGACCCTTGGCTTCGTAGGCAGGGTCACTGCCGACTCGGCCATTCGGGTCGTCAGCTAAGAAATGGCCATACCAATAATTTCTTGTATGGGTACTTAAAAACCTGTAAGTTTCATTATTTGTTGTTATAACGGCAATAGAAATACACCCTCTGTGAGAATTTCAACTCACTACCTATTTCGGTTGATCCGGTAGAGCCCGTTGACAGACAGACAGAGGGACGGACGGACAGCAGAGGCTTAGTAATAGTGTCCCGTTTGGCATCCTTCGGGTACGGAACCCTAAAAATAACTAGCAAATTTAAGGCTCCCTCAACCCTTCGGTCCGCTTTCCCCATCGGTCCACTTTCACAATACGTCTGATTCCCGATCCGTCTCCTTTCCCAATCCGTCTGCTTCCCCCATCAGTCTACTTCTTACTACTTGATTATGATTTTTTTAAAGTGTCACTTTTCGTTAATATGACATTTTAGCTGAAAAAGCTAAGTTGTTCAACGAATCAGCATAGGGCGACAAATCTTCTAGAAGGGTGGCACAGAAATGCCAAGACGGCCTTTCGTTCACAAGTTTATGCATACATTAAGAAAAGAATCATTCACCACGATTTTGTCATAATAAAAAATCCATTTTTAAATTACATAAATTATTTTCAATTACATTTACCTAGATAACATAATCAAAGTCAAAGTCAAAGTACTTTATTACTGTAGATATTTACATATACTTAGCAAGCGTCATTTTTTGCCTCTTCTCTACATTGGACCACTGTGGGAGAAGGAGGGCGTAGAAACTCCCACAGACTGATTTTTAGATCTCTTTTAAAAATAGGTTGTGCTTAACTAATACAAATATGAAAAATTTAATTGTTATAATAAGCAGGAATAAATAATTACAAAATTATTAACAGCAAGGTCTGTGTTGAGCCAGATTAACCCAATACAGTCCTGTCATTTAAGTAATCTTGAACATTGTAATATCCCTTTTTCGACAAAGTCGCTTTAACATGCTTTTTAAATTGCTCAAATGGCAATTTCAAAATCTCCAGAGGTATCTTACTGTAGTAGAGAATGCACTGACCTTTGAAAGAATTGCTAACCTTCGCGAGTCTAAAACGGGGCGCACATAGTCTGTGATTATTTCTTAGGTTAACATTACAGCTATCGCTAAGTTTGGAAAATGTTGTAAGGTTCTTGCGTACATTCATTGTATTTTCGAAAATAAATTGACTAGCTACTGTTAGTATGTCAATTTCTTTAAAAAGCTCTCTTAAGGAGTCTGTTCGTTTTAAATTATAAATTGCTCGAATAGCTCTTTTCTGTAAAATAAAAATAGTTTGAATATCCGCTGCTTTCCCCCACAACAAGATACCATAGGACATCATACTATGAAAGTAACTAAAATATACTAGCCTAGATGTATCCGTGCTTTGTCTGATATTCCTAACAGCGTAAGCCGCAGAACTTAATTTACCAGCAAATTTATCTATGTGGGGTCCCCACTGCAATTTGCTATCAATGGTTATTCCAAGATACTTCGTATCATTTACTTATTCTAACGTGCTGTTGCCTAACACTAAACTGGTCTCAACTTGCCTGACGTTTGGAAGTGAGAATTTGATACACTTGGTTTTACCAGCGTTTAACAATAAATTATTAACTCTGAACCAATTCAAGGTTACAGACAATACACCATTAACATCATCAAAATCTCCTTTTTGTCTTTCAATTTTGAAGACCATTGAAGTATCATCAGCAAACAACACTATGTCAGTTAATTTCTCCACCGTTAAATCGTTATTCCATGTTTCAATCTGTTAGACTAAGAAACTCCCTCCAAATAATCGTCAGATTAAAAGCCATAACCTCTACTTTTATCTGACACGCTCAATTGACTAAATATGGCGGTTTATTTGCATTTTCAAACAAACCATAACACTTTCGTCACGTCCGAATCGTCTGTCTTGAATGCGGGCTTCTTCTAGATTCACTTAGCACTCCCTAAGAATATCAGACGCGCTCGAATACTTTTTATTTTGTATTTTCTACCCTTCCGTACGGCTACCCCAAACATGCAGATTAACATGCCTCCATTATCAGAGATCTGACACGCTCCAACTAAATGTTACTGTTTTTTTCATTTTCGAAAAACTGTAGACGCTGCCCTCCACCGGTGAACGGGAAAATATCATATACCTTTATTTATTTTTGCCATATGGTCTTCACAATCCAATAGGTCGACACGACGCTTGAGTGACTCACGAAATATCCTCTCTGCCTCCCGAAATATGAAGTTGTATTCGATTTATTATTAATTTTAAGAATTGTATTAAAACAAGCATTTCATGGGATTGCAAAAGTTCACTCCGCTGATGAAGTGGCCATCGCTGCCACCTTTGTGAATTGTCACGTAGACGGCTAGTCGCTAGCAACCAAACGCTAAATAAATAAGTATTTGCATCACAATATTACTATTTAACCTCGCCCTTTATATAGGTATAAGCTGTTATATTGTTTAAGTAGGTAGCTAAACATAAACTTAAGGATTTGTGTAACGGCACATACATTGCTCCTGGCCCCACACTACCATACCCCTGCATCGTGGGAATCAGAAACAGCGACGTCACACACATAAAAACATCCAATACATTTAGATATTTTTCTTCCTCCCCAGCCAAAATCCCCAATTAAAATAAGCTTGTATTTTACACCTTTAGGCGGTAACGACAGAAGCTGATCCAAATACCAATGGAACTACGGCGGCGCCGAAGATATCCAGAAAGGAGTTCTTGAATATTCTCGACCGGAACTTGAAGGGACTGGCTCGACTTCGGGCTCTTGAAACCAGAGAAGCTAAAAAGGTACAATAAAAACTGGCCAAGTGCGAGTGGGACTCGCACACGAAGGCTTCCATACAATCGTACAAGGCAACAAACACGCAAAAAACACGTCTTTTTAAACCACTTTAATTTTTAACAACAAACTCAATTTATCAAACCTTGGAGGACTAGCTTCCAGGGTTGTAAAACAATACTAGGTACATTGTTGTATGTAGAGGCTGGAAAGTAAGCAATAGATGGACGAGTGATCTAAGAGACGGGTTGCACTTTTGGCCGAGACATTACATAGTGTTTTTCATGACTACTGCGAGGAAATAAAATGAATTACACAGTTTTTTTTAGACAAATTAGGTTTGCAACTGACGGTCTCCGCCCTCAGATGAACGGAACTCTTTGGTCCGCCATCTCTTTGGTCGTCAAGTCAAGCTATGCCGCTAAAAACCGACACGTCATGAACGGTTGTTGAAATGTGTCAGAACCATAACAAACAAGCCAACATCAGGCCAGAAATGTTTTTGTTTACACCAAGAACTAACAAGTGGGATACCCTAAGGGATTTGTTAGATTTTAAGTAGGTAATTGTGTATTTATCCTTTGTATATATATATATATATATATATATATATCTATGTATATATTATTTAACCTTTCCTGGTTTGTAACCCCTAAGTAAATAAATAAACGGCGTCCGTTCCCAATACATCCTCACAAAAGAAAAAAAGACGTACAAGATATACTGGCAACAACAGCAAAATATCAACAAAATAATCCGAATGTCAATAGGACAATAACAGTAAAATATCAACGAAATAATCCGAATTTCAAACAATAGCTAAAATAGGTACGAATCGTTAAATCAAGGAGTGCGAGTTGAAATACGGAATCTTCAATGGAAGACAAAATTCAATTCTGGCGTATCGTATGGTCCCGAAATCTATTACACAAACGATACGTGGCTTTGAGAAGTATCAATCATAAGTTTGTGCATCTTCTGTGATGCTTTAAAATGACAAGAAGAAGCACCAGGCATGTGCTGCAGTGCCGGTAAAGTGCAAATCGCTTCTTTTGAACAGCTACCAGAACCTTCAGACAGTTTAATAATGAATTTGCATGCAGTTCATCCACACTGTATAGACAACATTCCAAAATATAACGGCTGTTTTCTGATGACTTCATATGGAGCAAAACAAATAAACCAAGATGGTGGTTTTATGCCAACATTTAAGGTTCAAGGTCAAGTTTATCATTTGCTAGGGAGCTTATATTGCCGGTTACTAATCAGGAACCAGCATTTTTACAAATCGATTTCGTTAGTTATGATGATTGGGAGGCGGTGTTAAGATACAATAATTTTAATGGTGTGAAGAAAGGATTGGTCAAAGAATTACAGGAAATGTTACACAAACACAATATTCATGTAAGAAATCGTAAGTTTGCAATTGATAGCCTTCCTCCGAATAGCGAACAATTTGGTGTCGTTGTACGTGCAGACCGGAGACCTATTTAAATAATGCTGTTTATGCTTACATACAATAACTTATATTTCCTTTCTCCTATTTCAGGATTCGTGGGCAAATCTACAGCGGTATAGGGAAGAAATTTTCGCCGGGAAAGGAAAGGGAAAAAGAAGATAGTTGAGGATATGAGATTTTTATTCTTAGTTGGATGGATTTATTGTATAAACCTGTTATATTAGTATCTAGGGTAGTAGTACTTTTCTATATTTATTATAAAATAATTTGTTGCCATTAATGGAAGGTTAAATGCTACCTATTTAGTTTATACACTTTATGTACTTATTTGTATACTATAACGTAACTATCGGCGTTGTGGGTTGGCTTCCAACTAAAAGGTATGCACTTAATGAGAATTTGTCAATAATTTTATTAGTACTACAAATAGTCATCAGAATAAAATAAATATTATCACTACAGTCCTAAAATACGGAGTTATGACTTTCAACCTGGCCTAGGACTAACTGGATTCCCATCTATATCAAAGATTCGCGTTGTTAAAAGAGACAGCAAAACACACCTATAGATCTGTCTCTTTTTCGGCACGCGAACCGTCGCAGTGTAATAATGGTTGTAGGGTTTAAAACAAGTGTAGGTCGAAAACCCTTATTAAACTACGCTGAAATAGGGCCCTGAATGAAGGGTGGCCTTGGCCTGGGCCTCGTCTCTCGCTCAAGGTCCCGAGTTATTTGCCTACTCACTCGCGTACCCCCGCGGCAACACAATATCACCGGGCTGGCGGCCGCTTGCCCGAGCGCATGATTTACGGAAAAGGGTATAAGTAGTCAAATTCTATTGAATTTCTTCTACTTCTTGTAAAAAAATAGCGTTGTATGGCTGTTTATTCTAATGAAAACATTGTGGTTAGTTGATTCTCGAAAGTAATACGCACAATATTATCTTATAAAATATTTAAAAACGTAGAGTATGTTTAGTTAATTAGCTTTTTATCTAGGTATCAAATGTGCGGTTAGATCAAGTTAGATGTGATTAGCCCGAAACAGTACAGTTTCTGACTCCTTCAACTCGAGAAAGAGAGAGATACTTATGTAGATCATTCGCGCGCAAATAGTGTATGAGTTATGCATAGAATGAAACCAAAAGTATGTTATCAGTAGTAGGTACTTAGTAAGTAAAGCCATTGTTTTTTTAGGGTTCCGCACCTTAATCCCTCACCGACCCATGTCTTGACGGTAAGACATTTTCCCGTTATAGGTTTTGAATTGTATTACCATGGCATGAGGTTCGAAGTCGGGTCGGTGGCCGGATTTTCCGTCTGTTTTTCTGTCAAGACTTTTTTCTAAGGAACGCGTGTAGATAAATAATAATAACATAAATAATAATGAATTTAGCCTATTAATGTCCCCACCAAGCAGCACAGGCCTTTACCCGGACACGAGTAAGATTAAGCCATACTCCATTATGGGTTTCACGACCACTACCAGGTAGCGATAGTAACCGGGACCTACACCTTAAGGTGTCATCGAAACACTAACTTCCGATACTGTGGTTAAGATAAAATTATTATCTCATTAGTCAGGTTTCGAACCTGCATATCCTGTGTGAGAAGCAAGCTTGAAACCCATTAGAGCACGGAGCTACAGCGTAAAATCCATTATAACAAGGAGCTACAAGCGTATAGATATCAAGTAGAAATTAATATTGATTATTGAAGTTCTCTAGAAGTTCTAAAAAACATACAAAAAGAGGTCGTAAAAGTGTTATTATTGCCATATACCTTCTAAAATATCCACACATATTATATAGGTAAGGTACCTACCTAACAAAAGTTTATACTTGTTAGATAATTGAAGAAGAGTCTGATGATCGTTATTACCACTAAAGACCAAGTGTCACTACGTGATAAGTGACGATAACTGATTGATAACATACTAAAGCTCGTAGTATCACTCATCGTGGAGGTTGTATGTAATTAACCTCCCACCAACCCAACCCCATTTTGAGGCATCGCGATTTTGAACCTCATGCCATGGTAATAAAATTCAAAACCTATAATGGGAAAATGACTGCGGTCGTAAGCATGGGTCGTTGAGGGGTTAACCAAACTAATGTCATTCTCCATTTACAATATTCACCGTCATATGATTAATTTTCTCGTCAGATACCTACAACATAGGTACTACGTGGTGACAGCCAGATTAGTTAGGGTAGGTAGGCTGGTATACGTCATCTCACTTCAAATAGTCAAGGAATTATATAGGTACACATGGTAGGTGTACATACACATATATTCTGTAAGCGAAAGAGTTATGTAAGTACCTGCCTAGGTAGGTAATAGTTTTTTCACGCTACTGCTCGGAAATGTGCTTGGCTTATGTATTCAATAAATGTATTGACGATGGGGCTTTCCCATACCTCGTATTACAAAGTAAACTGATTAAAAATGCCCACAACTCCAACACTGTGAAAAAATTCCAAAAAATGAATCGACAAAAAATACTATTTAACTATCGAACCCGCTCACAAAAAATCACGAGAATCAGTTGAGAAATGCGGCCTCTTTAGGATAACATCCGGACATACGAAAGCATTATTGCCTAATCCTGAATCTGAGACACGATCGCTCGCTTTGCTCGCGCGCCTAAAAATATTTGAAAATATTATTCTCCGTCAAATGTAAATGTTGATCCATTGGAATTCTCTACAATTGTTGACCCATATCTCGCCGAATAGAAAGACAGTAAATGGTACCCTTTTCGCAAACTTGACCTAATTTGAGACTCTGCATACCATGTAAGAAGTCTCGGGTTCGATCCCCGGCTGGGAAAAATCCCAGGTATAGGATGTTTATATGTGTGTGACGTCGCTGTTTCTGGTTCCTTCGACACAAGATATCCTTCTATGGGCCAGAAGCAATTTATACGACTGTATGTAAACGTTTTTTATAAATGAATTCTGCGCTTGCATTTAACCAGCTGAAAGGCTTTGCATCTTCCTAAGAGCTGAACCTGGACTGCACGTGCCTCCAGTAGGTTAGTTTGGAGTACTCATACAAAAGCCTTAAGTGATTTTCGAATAAATTATGTGTGTTATGTATGGTAAGTAAAATAAGAGTTTTCATACGTTCTAAACTCGGTCCTTAGTAATGGTACGTGTTTTTCGAATAAATTATGTGTGTTATGCAATGTTAATAATATAGAGATTGCATAGTTATGTTTTAAACTAGGTATGGAGGTACCTATTTAGTAAATTCAATCAACTCAGTAATTACATACTTACCTACTGTACAGACCAGAGACCTATGTTTGTATATTAACTAATTTTAGCGCCATCTGACACGTGGCAGACAGAACCATAACAAACAACAAACAAGGCAGCAATGTTTTTTCTAGCCTGTAAGTGAAGAGGCCAGAAATTTTATTCTAGTCCTTATTATTTATAATAATAATAATGCCTGAGGAAAATTAAATTCAAACATATAGCGTCACGCCTTTTCCCATACTGGGTGGCAGAGGCACAATTGTGCCCACGTTCAGCCATTATATATAATATTAAATAAGTATAAATAAATACATAAATGAATCATAGGAATCGGTATGAAATTATACAAAATGATTTGATAGACAAACCAAATATGTCATTAAATAAAAGACTCAGTAGTCTGTAAATGTTGCCATCATTTTACTTCGGTAAATTAATTAATTAAAATTAAAGTAAATTAATAATTAATTCGGTAAAACTGCACATCAAAAATACTGATTTGCACAGCAAATATCAGGGCAAAATGCTGCGGTAGCTTAGGTGAAGTGTAAAGGGGGTGAGCGAAGCGAAACCCCCTTTATCCTTCGTGTTGGCTTGAACATGCAAGAACAACAAAAAATACTTAAAACATAAACTTGAGTTCACATACAAATTTTAAAACATAAAAAGTGTTTTTGCTGATCATTTTTTGCTGTGGAAATCAGTATTTTTGATGTGCAGTTTAATATTTACTGAAGTTAAATGATGGCAACATTTACATATTACTGAGTCTTTTATTTAATGACATTAGATACCTACTAGCCGTTCTAGCATGTCTTGACAAGCTGTATAGCATCTGTATAGTAAACATTTATCACATTTTGTTAATCGGTAATAAAGTATAACTGTGCTAGTGAGTTTTGGGTAGCCCCAAAACTCACTAGCACACGTTAATGTTTAAGGCGTATTGACAAGTGCTACAAGAAAAAGAAAAAATAATTATCTAATACCTACTGTAATAGTCTATATGAGAAATAAAAATAAACCAACCGTATTAATTTTTTTGGCAATATTTTTTTTTGATTATTGTAACTTTCTGACTTAATATTGCTTTTTTATTTCCAAAATAATTAATAATAAAAAAGTTATGACCTTTTTTGACAAACCTGTCGTCTCGTACTTTGCCGTTTTTATTTTAGATTGCATTGTACAGTCCTGGATACTAGTCCTTTTAGGCCCACATCGTATTGTAGAAGCTCAACAGGTATCGCAAAGAAACTCAAGGACGAATTCACGATACGTCATCCATCACTCCTATGTTAAAAAGAGAGGCTGTGATTCACAGGTTTATTCTAAAACAGGCGTGATGATACAATGAATGATGCTAATACAACTATACAGATATAGTTGTAATAAGAATATAATTGGTACCTGTTTCAAATTCAAATCTTTTGACTTGTGAGTAAAATAGCGTTTTATTCACTGTTTTCGAAGGGCAATGGTATAGTAGTAGATTATACAACAAGTGAAAAAAGGGGAATTTAATTCGAGGGATGAAGTTTTATCCCGAGAGTAGCGAAGGATTCTAGATTAAGGTGATACGAAAAAAAATGGGGTTTTTTTCGAATCCATTTACTCCACCATGATTTCATCTACAGATTTGATTTTTGGGTTAACGTTTATTGAGTATTTGATTAAGATTTTCACTAAAGGGAAACGCGATTTGATAAAATTTTCTCGATAGAATTTAATTACGAAAACACCTCTAAATTCTTTTACTTTTTCCTGTAATTCTGAAATCCTAACTAATTTAAATGTGGAATTGCGTTCAAAATATAGATATTATGTATTCGCAAGATCTCTTTAAAAACTTTTTAACAAAAACGCTATAGTTTATTTTTAAACAATTTTTCTGTGGTTTAGCGCTACGTTTTTTAATTTTTCCCCGATTCCGTCCCTCTCACACTGCGGGTCTTTCCGCCTGGAGTAACGGGGACCGTTGCACGGACGAGGTAGCGCCTAACCTGAGCGGAGCGAGGGATACAAGGACCGAGTTTTTTTTTCACGAGTTGTATACTCTACTTTATACTA
Organism: Argyresthia goedartella; assembly: GCA_949825045.1. Classification (NCBI taxonomy): domain Eukaryota; kingdom Metazoa; phylum Arthropoda; class Insecta; order Lepidoptera; family Argyresthiidae; genus Argyresthia; species Argyresthia goedartella. The sequence goes on from OX463810.1 coordinate 25,695,769, forward strand.
TTGACTGCCAGAAAATGAAATATTTGAGAAAAATAGGGTCCCGTTTGGCACCCTTCGGGTACGGAACCCTGAAGCTGGAGAACATACTACTAACGCGATTTTAATTTTTTTTTTAAATCAGAGGCATGTCGGACGGCCGTCTTCTATCACGTTCAAAAGCGACTGGACTGAATGTCTGAATAGTCCGATCGGGAAGTTGTCCGATGGTCTGTTCTGCAGAGCGTACCGCACAGTCCGCTGTTCGGACGTCCGGACCAAACCAAATCCGATCGTCTGTTACACAGAGAGTTATACATTATTATAACTGTCTGTTATCGGCTCAAGCTGCGCCACTTAGCTCCATGTTCCGATGTTGGTGATACTGCTTCCGTCATTTTACTTCCGTTTCTTTTCAAAGACAATATATAGTGCCTTTTTTTCTTGCAGATTTCATTGCAGAGAATCGATACTTTCCATTGCCTTGCCTTGCTTTCCGCTTGCGTCAAATACCCTTCATTTTCTAAACGAAACAAGGAGAAGGAGATTGAAGCATAGCTTTGTTCCTACTACTGTTCGCCCTCGTATGAAATGGGCCTATCTAGCTAGCTAGCCACTCAAAACGGGAATATGCTAGCCACTAGACCATAGACAAGACATGTTTTTTTTTAATAATACTGTGTGAATGTGATCTTTTCGCCGCCGTGTCGTGAGTCCGTGCGTGTTGTTCTTCGTGGCGAAATTGGATTTTCGTTAAGTTTCGGTTTCGTTTTGCCGACATAAGCTACGATATCGGGCTCATACTACATAATTTACACTCCCAACGCTGTTATTGTTGCCAAAGGTAAGTAATTTCTTCTAGTTACTTGAGCTCTTTCCTGTGCCAGAAAAATGACGCCATTTTATTTAACAATCATCATACATACCGGCGAAAGGCCACGCACGAGTTTGAAGTTTCTTTTTCAAGGCAATAGCTATCATACGTGAATTGTTTCCGCCTTTTAAGAATATTGGGATATTGCAGATGTCTTCTCGCGGTGGTTATCGGGGGTACAATCCCCGAGGCACCTTCACGCACCGTGGGGGCTACCGCGGGTCTTACCGCGGCGGGCGAGGGTCGTACGAGGGTCGCGGCGGGAGGGGCAGTTACACCAACAGCTACGACAACCGCTACACCAACAGCGGAGGCACCCGCTACACTACCCGCGACAGGATCGATGATTCCTACAAGAAGCCGTATCGATCGGTAAGTGAATGAAACAGTAATCAGAGCTACACTACAGATCAATAAAAGCTTCTGCCCGTGCCAACTTTGCTCCTCGTGCTTTGACAAATCGGCACGGTGGGCATGAAAGTAATGTGGAAACACCACATCCCTGCTAGGCTTGTGAAGATCGCGAGCGGGCTAGTTCTTTTGAATGGTCCAAAGGCAAACTGAGGGTCCCAGCTCCCAGCTAGTCAGACCACAAGCTCATCAGCTCACTTCCAATCAATTGATCAAGAGGATCAACCAACCGCCTTGTTGTGTTGTGTAAGTTTGTTCTGTATAGCTCATGAGCTGTAAACATACCAATGCAGGGGGTCTACTGCATAACTCCATCAACTTTGGCAAATCTGCATGGGCTTCAAACCCATGTTCATGCAATGAAATTCATCCAGCCCTACCGGCTATGATATCCATGTTAACTTTCATGAACATGAACTTCGATTGAATGAGTGACTTAGTGGTGGTGGTTGTTAAAAAAAGAGGAACTACAGAGTTTTTGCAAATAATAGTAAAATTAATGCAAATTATTGTTTATTTAGTGGTAATACTGGTCGGCCCCTAGCAGCAACAACCCTTTACATTTATACAATCAAAATTATAATTTTTAAATAAAATTTCATAACAAAAAATTCTTTTTTGGCACTTTTTTTAATTACAAAACAATGTATTTCACTTGATGAAAGCAACAACTAAAGGCAAATGCAGTGTCACAACAAAAAAATAACGCTTGATTTTCTTGTTTTTGGGAGGAATACTTACGATTAAAATTAGCCTCTTCATAGAGTGTGGGTCTTATAATGGCTTTGTGTGAGTGCCATCAATGCATTGAATTACTGCCGGAAAGCCGAACCTGTCGTAAAAATCTCTGGCGACAGCTGCCCTCTGATTTCAGTATGAAGTCTGCTGCACCACCAGCCCTAGGTAAGGGAGTTACCAGTAGTAGTATTATGCGTTGGGGAATCCGTTTGGTAAATCCCCGACGCATAATACTGTAGTGCAGCAAGTATCAGGGAGCACTGCCGTGAACCACAGGGCCACAAGCATGTAAGGTGCCAAGTCGCGCCAAAGTGTAATAAATTCGTTTTTATTTAAACGAAAGTTCTCTACAAATGTTGCCTCCGGGATGAGTATAAGCTGGCTGGCCTCCCGAAGCAACCTAAAATGAAAGAAAGGTCAGTGTCGATAAGGGGGAAGAACCATCAATTTATTGATTTACCACGGATGCCACTTGTTACTTAGATATTTTCTCATTCTCTTACCTTCACGCAATATGCAGGTACTCAGATATTTACTTATTCACTTACCTTCGCTCAATACGCTGAAGGTCAGCAGTCTTTCTTCTTCCGCCGCAGACCAAATTAGTACCATTATTAGCAGCTAAAATGTCAATATTCATTGACTGAGACTGCCCGCCATCAATTTGATAGTTTTGATGGTAATGAATTTCATTATATGAACTTCGATCCTTAGCCAGTACCGAAGAACTGTCAAATTCTCGAAATCATTTGTTCAATGAACTTCCATGGTTTGACGATATTCATATAGATGAACTTCGGCATTTTGACACATGTATTTAATTTATGGGGTACCACCAAGTTAATTTTTAAAAAATCGAACTTGGATTTTCGCCAATGGTAATCGGCTTCGTCGTTGTAGGCTTAACTGACGAAAGATCGTGTTTCGCCTCTGCGTCGCGATCTGCCTTTCTCTCTCTAGTTCGAGACGATGACATAACTCGGGGGCTGAAAGAGTGATCTATTCTGCGCAAGCCTAATACCTGCTTCCCTTCCTCGAGGCGTACTTCCAATGCCATGCAATGGGGGTTCCACAGCAACAAAATCTGAAGTAACTAAATCAAATATCTAAAACATCCCCGACACAATAAATAAATCCTTAAACCTAAAATTTGGCTGACTTTTTTCCTTATTAGACTGGTAACTTTCAAAACACTGAATCGATTTTAATGAAACATGGCTAAGAACCATCACAGGAAGTACACTACCATTTACAGAAAACCACATTAAATACATTCAGCCAGTTTGAGTGCTAGAGTGCCACAGACAGACACATAGACAGGCGCATCAAATATAAAGGGGACATATCATTAGTGAGGATTAGAAAACAGACTCAAGTTGTTAACAATAGACAGATTGACAACCAAGAAATTCGAGCAAGTATAATTTTAGATTTGCTACGTATTTGCAGGAAAGCTCAGCGGCCTACTCCAGCCGTGATTATGGTGGCCGCTCTGGATCACCTGAGCGCAAGCGCATAAGGATTGAGGTCAGTACACTGGTAATCGTTTCTGCAGGATTCTGATTTGGCTAACAGGAAAGGAAATCAATGCCATCAGAGATTCTCAAAAGATAAAAGTGTATGAAACAGATAAAAACAACTGAATATTCCTTCTGATCCCTAAAAGAAATAATGGCACACCCTGCAATACTCATGCTGTTCATGGAATACCTGAGTGAATCAGAAAGAGAGTGATAAGTTAGAACCCATATTTAGGAACAGGCAAGAAAGCAAACACCTGATATAAAGAGTTTACAGGATTTCCATTTCGGGATTTAATTAAAATAAGAGATTGAGGCAAGGAAACTACAAGATTAGAAAGAAAGTTGCCTTGTTACAGTCAAATACTGAATGAGAAATAGGTCTATTACCACACATTTACTGTCAACATGATGTTGAAAGGACAGTCCATCATATTTTGATATCTCTGCAGGGGTCATGACCAGAATTTTATTTTGAATGCCTAATGTTTGCAGACAGTATTGTTGGGAGCAATAGACATTCTTCTTTGGCACATTGATTTGTGGTTGAATCACATAAAGAGTGTATGGGACAATAATGTATCACAGTAAGGAACTGAAGGAGAAATTATATGCTCTTCATTACAGCAGAGTTACCATACCATCACATTCAACCTCTAGATAATATAGGTGCAAGCTTCTTATGTCTCAGGTTCATGTATTATCAAACAAAGAAAACTGTAAACCTGATGGTACACTCATTAACATATTGACACAAACTTCAATGTTGCCGAGTCGTAATTCTCTACATATGATGTGGTTTCATCTCAAAGCTAAGAATCTTGTACTGCATACGAGTGTACCAAAATGAGGAGGCGCACCCGACTCCCGAAACAGGTCACATTCACGCCACGGCGCTAGAGAAACGAGGAAGATCACATTCGTTTATTTGTATGTATTTAACCCTCTAATTAAATTTGATTTTCGAAAGCACAATGGAAGACCAGTGGAGAATTATGTACAGGGATCGTCGGAGAGGCGTAGCCACGATGGCGGGAGCCACTATTACAGTAGACAAGAGAGTTATGGCGAGCGGCGCTCGTTCGCGGAGGAGCGCCGGCGCTCGGCGTCGCGCGAGACGCGGGAGAGTTACCGCAAGCCCGCGCACGGCATGCCGCCGCCGCGCTCGCCCAGCCGCCGGCCCGCGCTGCGTCGCCCCTACCGCGGCCGCGGCCTGCGCACGCGCACGCTCTACCGCGGCAGTCTGCGCACGCGTGGCAGCTTCCCGCCGCGCCGCTACATGGAGCGGCCGACAGCGTATACGCGCGTGTTCCGAGCCGTGAAGGGGCGCAGGTAACTACACGACTCGACTGCTTAGATACCGCCATCTGCCCCGAGTAACACTAGTCCAGCGACTCGCCACTGGTGACGAAAGGACTCCGAGAATCTTTGAGCATTTGCCAATGATATCTTTTCTGAAGTGACAGGGGAACTTGAACCATGAGAAACACCAATGAAAATGACAACCGAGAGTCGTGATGATTGATTGAGAAAGGTTGCCAGTGTATGAAATCCTGTCACATTTATTTCTGTGAAAAAAATTCCGAATTAGGAAATATCTACGAATTCTAAAAGCTCTATGAATCCATGGACGATGTACATGCTACGCCAGATGAGCAATGCCTGTTTACAATACAATTCCAAGAGAAAATACCGGACAAACTGGCATAATCTGAAATTTCCTTCTTTCATTTTGCATATTGATGACCACTGTGACCTGTTGCTGCTTGACCATCCATTTAAATTTTCCAGCGACTCCATAAAATCGAAGGAAGATGAAGCCTCCTCAACCGACGAAGACTGGGATGACGGTGAGAAGGAAGAAGCTGGCGAAGAGACAAAGGAACCCAAGGTTAAAGTGGAAAAGGTGAGTCGTCTGGCCTCCTATAGCGACATATATTGATCATAGTTATTAGTCTTTTCATTTCTATCATGCCATCCATTATCTGTGAAAACACGTCATAATGCATATTCGTCGCACGCGCAGGAGGACGCTGCGGGCTCGGAGGCAGGCTCGGCGGCGGAGGGGTCTCCGGCGGCGGTGGAGCCCGACGAGGCGGCCGCGGTCGTGGCGGCGCGACGCGCGCCTCTCTACGTGCGTCTCGCATGCGTGCACTGCAAGGAGAAGTACCCCACATTCGCGGTAAGTTTCGCATTGTTGTTATCACTCAGAAAGAAGCTCCCTTTTGGCGAATGACTAATCATTGACACATATCCAGAAAATAACAAAGCGTCACGCCTTTTCCCATACGGGGTGGCAGAGGCACAGCTGTGTCCTTTTGCCGAGATATTCCGACTTGTTAACTGTGAATCGTTTCCCTCGAGCCGGTTTTTCTTCACCTCCATCGCTTGCCCTCCTCGACAGAGCTACAACAAGCACCTGGTGTCGACGAAGCACCGCGCCTCCATGTCAGCGATCGCGCGGCGCCACAAGTCGCAGCTGCTGCGCATGCGCGTGGCGCAGCGCGGCGCCCAGCGCGAGCTGGAGGCGACGGCGGGCGCAGAGCTGGCAGCACGCACCACGTTCTGCCTGGTGTGCCGGCTCAACCACCGCACCTCGCGCCACGACCATAACCTCACCGACACGCACCGCGCCATGAAGCGCTTCCTGATGCCCTTCTGTCGCGTCTGCAAGATCGCATTCCGCTCGCCGATGATCTACGAGCACCACATCTGCTCCGTCGACCATCTCAAGGTTACTGATGATTTTTAATGAGATTCTTTTGGTTGCTTCGGAATGAATTACTTTGACAACTCCACAAATGAGTTGTTAAAGTTATTCAGAAATTATTGTTGACTCACTGTCGTATTGATGGCACTTAGAGTTTCGCATTTAAATTGATTGATGACAGCACAAACTTTGTGACGCTCACAGATTCAGACATATGGTTACAGAATGTCTACATGCCTACATTACAGAATGTCCTACACAAGGAATATATCCTTGTGTAGGTATCTTATCTTCCAATTACAACTAGACTGTTCTATAGGTTATTTATTTTGGCTAGACTGAAATTATTTGGTATTTGCAGAAGAAGGCGACCTTGCCGACACGTCGCGCGAGCCCCAAGCCGGAGGAAGACGGCAGCGGAGACGAGGGCATGGAAGTGGACCTGGAAGGGTTCATGACTCTGGACTCCGTCGGTGATGTCGATGGTATGTATGTCTATAATACAGTGAATCTCGTGTCGTTAGTGTTTGTTTCGCCACCTTGTGTTTTCGAGACCGTCTTAATACTTATTAAAAGGGATTGTGACATTTATTTATAGAAGTGGACGACGACGAGGAGTCCGGCGGCGAGAAGAAGGACGAGAAGGCGCCCAAGAAGCCGAAGGTGGAAATCAACATCGGAAGCGAGCACATCAAGAAAATCGAGGTATGTAAAGATCCCTCAATTCCATTATTGATCCTGATCCTAAATTGATGAGTCGCGTCAATGTGTGTGCTTGCAGGTGTGGTGGTGCGAGCTGTGCCGCACGTACCTGGGCGGAGCAGGCGGCGCGGGCGGCGAGGAAGCGGAGGCGCTGCGCCGGCACTGCCGCCAGCGCGTGCATCTCGGCAGATACGTGCAGCATCGCGACACGCGCACGCTGCGCAAGCACGCCGAGCGCATCCACCGCCAGTTGCACCGGCACCAGGGTGACTCAACACACATTTACCAATCTAAATGTTAAAAAGCTAAATGACAAACGCAACATACTCGCAGTATGGTCTCTATACCGATTTTGATTGATTTTCGGAATTCTTTATTTACTTAATTTACATAGCATTGTGTTTCTAGTTAAAAACTATCAGGATGTTAGTGTTTAGCAGGCTCAATATCGCCTTCATTAAACCTGAAGCCTAAATATTTCAAGGTTATTCTAAACTTAACAAGAACTTAATTAATCATTATGATTGTTTTATATGCTCGTTTTGCAGACGAATGGCATTCATAACAGCTTCGACGAATTGTCGTAACTGGCCAAAATACTGGGTAGTTAGACAACAAGCTGGCAACTGAAATAAAAGAGTTTGTCACTATTTTTAACAGGTATCACAATTTGACACATATGACTAGTTTCATACAAAATAGACATGCGACCATGGCCTGCGCCCTGCGAACACAATCTGCGTCTTGCATGCGTTGATTTTTTGCTTGTTAGCACTACCCAGGGGGATAGTGTAAGGTTATGGGATCCAAATATTTCTTGCGGAGGTGAGCATCTATCCCCCCAAGTAAAAAAATGTCAAAAACCTGACACCTGTCAAGAAGAAGATGTGACACATTTCAAAATAATGACTCTTGCTTGTCCTTAATTCATAAAAACTCGTATTTTTATTATTTGTTGTTATAGCGGCTGTAAAAAATCAGCTTTTTACCTATTTTGGTCGATCCGGTAGCCCGGTGACAGATGGACGGACAGACAGACAGAAGAGGGTTAGTAATAGGGTCCTAGGGTCCCGTTTGGCACCCTTCAGGAACGGAATCCTAAAAACCGACTACAAGTTCAAGCCCTATTTCTTCCAGCCAATCATTTCATAATTAGTGTATTATCTACAAACGTATCATAAACCCTCTTTACTTCGTCCAAAAACCGCACGTTATGACCAGCATAATGATATATTACTTGGTAAAAACTAATTTCTTATCTTATGACCATAATGTATCAATATTTGTAGATATTATGACATTCAAATTTCGAACGCCGTCGCCCGCCCGCGTGCCGCCCCCAGTTTTTCTTTGAAGTTGGTACTACTGAACAAGCCAAACAAGTGCAGAGCAATGATCAGTGTCACAATGCCGGTCGAACATGCAGTTCCTGAACACATCAAAGAATATGTGTGTAGATAAACTAGTGTATGTAACTGAACATAATTAGGCCTTAAAACTCGAGTGATTTTATTATGAAACTCGCCGTCAGCTCGTTTCGTTTCACGCTTGTTTCTCGCACTGGAGATGCAGGTTCCAATCCTGACGGTGTACCAATGGGATTCCCGGCTACTATCGCTATGTGATAGTGGTAGCAATACCGCTCCATCGACCAGCACTGAGCCAGCGTGGTAGAGTATGGCTTAATCTTACTCGTATCCAGGCAAAGGCCTGTGCCCCTCGGTGGGGACATTAATGGGCTACATTTTTTATCTTGTTATTGTAACTTTCTGAGAAGTTCTGAAATCCATTTCTACGCAAATCAATCACACGCAAAAGTCAAGGCACTTTAAAGGGTTGAGAAGTTTCTGAAATTGCGGAATTTGCCCTATCAGTCCGAAAGGAAAATCGAAAAACTAATGAGGAGCAAAATTACTTCTGCATTTCTGGCATTTTGCGTTTCAGGCCAAATGCGTGCAAACGAAATAATGGTCTATCAGAAATCGAAATTCTGTTCTAACCATTTAATCTGCTCTGTGTACAAACAATATGAATGTCATATTCAGATGGCGAGAAGGAGGCTGCCGCTGCCGAAGGTGCGCCCGTGAAGGTGGAGAAGGCCGACGCCGCCGAGGACAAGAAGCTGGAGAACGGGAACGACACTGCTTGCGTCGCCGAAGGTGCATCTCGAAACATCGCTTTGTTAACCGTTTAATTAAGAGCCAGTTCACACATGTAGGACCGACAGTATTGCCGGATCCGGCACGGTGTTGGATGCATTTTGGCGTATGTATTTCAATAGCGCTGTTCACATATTAGGGCGACCCGCCAAAACTGTCTTCGACACATTTAACCGGACGTTCAGCCGTGCTACTTTGTTTTTTCCCACTGATTTGTTGGACGTGGCAATGTAAGACTGTCGGTGCGACACATTTGTTCGGACGTACGGCCAAGATTTCTGAAGGGTCGTCTCGTTTTCCACATTGGGTCTTACCCCATAATAAAATTAAAAACCTATAACGGGAAATGTCATGGTAGAATGCTAAGGCGAGCTTGTCGTCCGTTAACGCAGAGTTAAAAATAGCTCTGTAATTATGACATGCTCAATATACCTAGAAATGTTATAATTGCCGAGATATTTCATTAACTCTTCGTTAACAGTGACGCATGTGGGCCTTATAATGTGAACAGTAAGATTCGGCAATTCTCTCAGTCCGACATAGAGTGAATTGGCTCTAACTAAGCTAAATACGATTTCTGGGCCACACACAAGTTTTGTGTCACTATTTATAAGGCCCACTACTTCAAATGCGAGTTAACACTGTTAAGTCCTTATGGAGTAGTCAATGCTGAAAGCTATTCGGAGAACACAAATTCGAAGTAATGAGCCTAAACCATGTTCAATGCAGTGTTTTTTATGAGTTTTGTGTATTTGCTCAGGGAATGAAGACAAGCTGTGGGCGGACGTGGACAAGGACATCGGCGAGCTCCTGCGCGAAGTGGACCCGGCGCTGCAGCCCGAGGCCAGTGACGACGACGAGGACCTCGGCAGGTACATGAGACACGACCGCGACCGCCTGCTAACAAACAGATCCAGCAGTCGTCCCACTAGTCGCCTCCGTCCTTATCACTCCCCCACTGTAGCAACTTTTGTATATTTCAGATACGACAAGTTCCGCAAGAGCGACAAGGTTGTGTCCGCGACGGCCGTCGAGGGCGAGGGGCCGGAAGCGAACGGCACCGCCACCGCCGACAAGCCCGCCGCCGCCGTCGCCGCTGCCGCCGCCGTCGCCGCTGCCGCCGCGCCGGACGCCTCCGCCTAGTCATCTAGGCGCCCACCAATATTCGCTATCCTATTTAGATTTATCAAAGTAGAAAAGTAAATGAAGTAATACGTATTGCTTATGGTTATCTAGACGTCTTTTAAGCTGTAACTTTTTGGCTTAGCACATTATCTATCACAGTTCTAATGTATTAATGAACGTTTATTCCGTATTTACCTATATCTACTAATTAATGACTATAAATGTGAAATAATTTAGAGGTTAAATATAAGATTTTTAGTTGGTACGATAATTGCATTTTTATTATATTGAGATGATCTCTTTCACCCGTTTCAACCCTTAGCACGACTGATGTCCAATTCATAAACATTTCTCATTTGGACAACTCTCAGAATTAGAAGATGATTGTATCTATATTCTTCTTTCTTTTTTTTTTTTGGGAAAAATTAGGAATTGCCCATGCTGGCCATGTCCACTGCAATATTTGGTTTACATTACCACTACCGACCCGTGGTCCAACAGCTATGTCCAACTGGTTGTACCACGGGGAACCAAGTTTACCCGTGGTCCAACCGGTTGAACCACGGGCAAGTAAATTTATCAGTAGTCTAACACTATCAAGTATGATTACCCATGGTTCAACTGGTTGTACCACGGAAAGTTAATTTACCCATGGATCAACTAACATATAGACAAAAAGGTTATTGACCAAGCGACGAAGCATTTCCGTTTCAGGAATGGGCAAAGATGTCTGGCTGTCTGTCTGTCTGTCCGGTTGTTCTCTACAGGTCGCATTTCTCAACCGATTCTCGTGAAATTTTGTGAGCAGGTTGAATCTATTCTTCCCATATGATGTCGGAAATGGCCCGCATATGTTAGTGTGAACAAGTTCACCAGGTTTAGTGGCTCTTGTTCTTGTTCCAAACTGCAATCTGTGCATCTTTCCATAAACACAGCCTTCACATAGATCTGACTTGTTGTAATGTTTCTTCATTCCGAGCTCAGTTTCAATAACTTGCTTTACATGTCTTTTATTTTGATGTAATAACCTATCATGATACAGCTGTAGTGGGTTTGTCAGTAATTGGTTGACTTCCAGCTTGTTTGGTCTGATACAGTTGATAGCCAACTTGTATAGGCCTCCGTCAATCTTTCTTGTCCTAATTGCTTTGATCACTCCATTTACTTTGAGTATGCATTGCTTTGGCGTAGAATTAAATGTGCTCTTCGACGATACATCATGCGTTGCAAGAACAGAAAATAGATTTCTCTTGATTTGTGGTACATACCATACATCTTTCAGTAGGAGATGTACAACTTTACCGTTGCAGTTGGCTTCAGCTTGAATATTGCTTTTCCCAATGGCTTTGATGGTTTGTCCATTAGCTACGGTGACAGTTACGTTGTGCGAATCGTCAAAGTGCTTGAAGCTTTCGAAGATGTCTCCTTGATGCGTAACATGGCTTGTCGCTTCGTTGTCGATGTACCAGTTCTTGTCATCAATTTGTAGATTTTCTCCTACAGATAACACGGTGAAATTTACATTTGTTTTGCTGCACGACGGCGTTGGTGGGCGTCCATCTTCTATCCATTTGTATCCATTTACTTCCTCATTGCTTTTAAAGGCTTTCTCGAAGGTACTTAGCTGTGCAGTTAGATTCTCTATTGTCCTATCCTTTTTGTTTACAAGGAGCCAACTTGACTTCAAAGCAAAGAAATTCTTAGGTAGGGTCCCAAGTATCTTGCAGATCAGCAATATATCAGGTAGCTTCGCTTCAATTTCGTTATTCAGCTCATGCCATTATTCGGTTGGAGTGTAGATAAGGGGGCGCCAAGGAAAAAAAAACTTAGAAATTTTTCCGCCCCCTTATCGACACTGACCCATTATTCTTCAATGCAGAAATATGCTTCTTAATGTCATTTCTGGGTCTTTATTGTAACTAAAGAATTGTAGACACAAATCGTAACTCTTTTCTTCTGCACACCCACAGTAGAGACGTTCTAGTTCATCCCATACCTCTTTAGCGGTTTCGAAGCGCATAACTTAGTCAAGTACTTCATTTGTCATGTTGTCCGTCAGTATCGTTAGAACAAGGCTGTCTTTAGCTTGAAATTCTTTCAGTTTCTTCTCATAATCAGCCCTTATTTCTGATGAAGCTGTACTCTTTGGTTCTATGGGAAATTTAAGTATCCCATCAATGATCTTCAACGCATCGGGATAGCCCTTGAGTACGTTGCGGATTCTGTATTTCCAATGCTTGAAGTCTTTGCGATCAGTTAGGCACTCTATCTTCACTTTTGATGCACTTTCCAAAAAAAAATCTAAATTTTTTTTTCCTTGGCGCCCCCATATCTGGGTAAAGCCACCGATTTTGCCAGAAGTCGCGAAAAAGTGTTGCTGAATTTTTCGCGACCGTGACGTGAAAGTATCGAAATATTTATCGCCACCGTAGCGTAAAAGTGATGAAAAATGGTAGCGGAAAGTCATTAAGTTCAGACTACACCGAGCACAATGTTTGTTTTAATTTATCTCTGTATCTTTTGGACTTTTCAGCCGATGATAGAGGCATCTGTGAATAAAAGATATTTATTAAATCAATATCACAATCATAATGTAATAAAAAGTAAGTTCAAAAACGAAAACCAGACTATCACGCTCTCAAAAGTATGAACCAAGAAAATATTCTCATCTGAAATTGTTTCGTATTCTATATTTATTGTGTATTTATTGTTATTTTAATTGTATCTTTGTTTATTTTTGCCTTTTTTCACATAATAAATAACTATAATTAAACAAGTTTTATATAAAGAACATCGAATCTTTCTGGGATACTTACAGTTGAAATTCCCTTACGCTTTTTCCGTGTACATCTATGAAAACATATGTCCATCGATAGAAAATTCAATTACAAACAACAGATGTTCTTTGACAAAATTTCGTAAATATGTTTCTGAGAAAATTCAGTTTTGTTTGTAAAAAATTGACTAACTTACATATTCGAACTAAATTATCTCAGAAACGCTACTATTTGCGACATTTTGTCATAGAACATTTCTTGTTTGTAATTGAATTCTCTATCGATGGACATAATTATGATTTATAGGTGTACGTCTAAAAGTGAAATTTTAGAATATGCAACCCCAGTATCGCAGGCACCATACAAAAATGGTCGATGTACTTTCATGTATTGAATACATATTTCTGCAAGGTGTAAATGAATTAACGCAAAATGAGAAAGTACTTTGTTTGGGACATTATTCTGTGCAACTTTCATAATGAAACCGATTTGATAAGAGCAACTTTATTTTTCACTTCTCTATACAATCTACTGGGAAGTGAAAAATAAAATTGCTCTGATCAAATCGGTTTCTTAATGAAAGTTGCTCAGAATGATGTCCCTAACAAAGCAGTTTCTCATTTTGGGTCAATTCATTAAAATATTATACATAGTGGTGTTTAGACAGCCGTGTTCATGGTTCTCTAGATATAGGCACACGACGATTTCCCGACTTTTTTACTGTAGATGCAGATAGTGAAAAATTATTTTGCAGAAATTGATACTAGTAAATACAAAATCTACTATAAAAGTTTCTAAGAAGATTCTATGTGTATCCTGGCCTTTACATGGTGTCTAAGAGGAGGTGACGAAAACAATCACGGCACCGGTGTCGATGAAGTGTCGAAAAAGTAGCGAAAAAGTAACAGTATCGGTAATGTAAATAAAGATTATTCGCAAACGTGCTGTATTATGACATGACAGACATTGTAATCAATAATGAATAGTCAATAGCCTACGTTTTTGAAACTTAGAGCAATATAGATCTCAGTAAAATCCAACGCTGACCTTGGTAAATATCACTAAAACTGTCTCCCGACACGCTTAATTACTGATGCTACGTGACAGATGACATTCAGTTCTTTTTTTAATAAGCATTAGTGTTGCCAGTCGAATGAAACACAAATGACACATTTTATTCAAAAACTGGTCTTTACGAAAATGGTCGCGTTAAAGTAGGGTCGAAAAAGTTGCGAATCACGTACAAATACTTTAACACAGAAAAGGCTTAGTAAGAGTACTTGTATTCTTACACAATACGTAATGATAGACCCGCCAATAATATGGGAATGCCATAGTACTTATTGTTCACATCTAAAATTTCTAAAAGTTCACAAAAAATTCGGTCAAAGTCAACCTCTCCCGAAAATCGCTTGCTTTTTTACCCGAATTTCACCCGATTTTGATGAAAACATTGGAATGCCTTGGTTCCAGTACTGTATTTATTTTAATCAATCATTTGCCATTTAAGACTATAAATTGCTTTTTAGGACACACATATTTAAAAAACAATACAAGTTATATTTTCAGAGAAAATTAAATGAACATTTCCGAGTACGGAAAATGTGGCAGAATCGGTGGCTTTACCCATCTACACTCCAACCGCACTTTCAAACGACTTGTCATCCATGGTGAATTTATATATTTCCACTGCACAGACGATTTTTCCACTTTTCTAGTTTACTTTACTTTAGTGATGGGTAAATCGCTCCAAATCGCAACTCGATTAAATCGGTTTGAAAAAAACGCAAATCGCTTTGCAAACCGATTCAAATCGATTTGGGGCCAAACCGACGAAAGCATACAAAACAAAATACCTACATACCAAAGAGCGAAAACTGAATCGCCCGATGCAACTTTCCGATTTGGGAGTTAGAACGATGTTTTAGGGGATAAGACAGAAATGAAGAAACATAAATTAAAAATCAATATATTAAGTATAAAGACATAGTTATGAGATCAATAATGTGGCATAAAGGTAACATCAATACCTTGGTATTTATTATCATTTTAATCAAACAAAACAGTATAAGAAAAGGGAAACCACCCTTTTTAGGGTAGTTTCCCTTTTCTTATGCTGTTTAGGAATAGAATTTGGTCAGATCAGATACGAAACAAAGTCAACAATAACCTCACAATAAACTCTCAGTACCTAACACTAATAACACTTGTCGCTTTCAATATAAAAAATACTCTATTTTCAAACCTTCACTGCAAACAAAAACTTCAAGTCGCAACAGGTTCTATCAGTTCAAAGCGTGCCGCGAAGCGACTTGAGCAACACATCAATCAAGCAAGCAAAACTCGCTCGCGAACGAATTGCACCTGCAAATCGGTTTGCACCAATCTTTGAATTGAATCGTTGAATCCTCAAATCGACTAAGTATTAGGTATAGCAAGCAAAACTCGCGGGCGAGCGAATTGCACCTCTAAATCGGTTTGGACCAATATTTGAACCGATTTGAATCGTTGGTTCGTCAAATCGGTTTGAACCGAGTTGGTGAATCGACTTACCCACCACTACTTTACTTTACTCTGCTACCATGTTAAAGAAGATGTAGATCTGGTGGATCACTATAAGGCATCAATGCAATCAATCCGAGAAATCACGTCTAGTGTATTTCTTTTTTCACAACCACACAATATGTCAGAGTCACAGACATATCTGGTCTGTGGTCAGAGTTGACATTACTAAAGGCAAAGGCACAACACTAAGGAGTTCGTTATACAAGAATATAACCACTGAGTCTTCGCTCATTGTCTATTCTTAACGGTTCGCTCAGTTGTTTAGCACAGTTTTGATAGAACATGAATAAATGGAAATGCTATCCCTACCAGCCCCTTTGTTGGGGTTTGGGATGGATGTCATGGGTGGATTACTGTGCGAAGTTGAGGCGGTATATACAGATAGGAAGTATTAGATAGATATATAGATAGATAGATACCTGGTCCACTATTGGCAATTTTGCGTATTGGTAACAGTACGTTTGGGATTCCTAAGTCCTGTCTCAAATTTTTTGTAGGTCCAGAAATTTTTAGGATCTTTTTTGATCGAGTTGGCACTGAACTGTCCATAACACTTACGTCGGACTGATATGTGTCTGCGTCTTAATAGTAGTTTATGTGACTGCTACATAATGGAGGGCATTAATACTCGAGAGTTTTAATGCCTAATTATGTACAGTTACATACACTAGTTTATCTACACACATATCATAAGCTCTCCATAATGTGTACAGGAACCGCATGTTTGACCGGCATTGTGGCTCTGCAGTTGTTTAGCTTGTTCTGTAGTACCAACTTCGGGCGTCGGCGTTCGAAATTTGAATGTCAGTACCTACCAACTTCACAGACAAACTAGGGGTGGCATGCAGGCGGGTGACGGCGTTCGAAATTTGAATGTCATAATGTGTAGAAAAATTACACATAATGGTCATAATGTGTAATTTTTCAGATAAGAAATGAGTTTTTACCAAGTAGTTTAACATTATGCTGATCGTAACGTGCGGTTTTTGTACGCAGTAAAGAGGGTTTATGATACGTGTGTCGATAAATATGATAATGTCTCGTAATCTTGTGGATGATGATATTTTTCTATTATTACGGATTAATGATTTCGAAAATCATGTTGGGTAACCTTCGGGGTTAATAAGACGCACGGCTATCAGTTGTTCGATTATTTTTTCCATCTCTGTATAAAAACTCTCAACAGCTTGGTCGGTATTACAGTTTGATAATGTCCTTCCAGGAGATCTTATTCAGTTTATTCTGGATAGCAGAATAATCGGCCTTTTTAAGTTTCGAATGCGCTGAGCAGGACTATGTTAATATTTGAGGCTAATGTTAGGTAGTGTTATTTCAAACGCTGGGTGGTGCGTCAAATCTTCACGAGTGAGTGGGTCTGAGGTATGCTCTACAAGTCTGTGTCACTAAAAACTAGTTCTAGGATTCTATTGTACAGATTGAGTATATTATTGTACTGTTTGCAATTAAGTAGTGCCAGTATATTAAGCATGTCATCCTGCATTGTGTTAATATTTTCATAGTGTGATAATCCATGTTAAGTGGGGCAGGTTGAAATCGCCTAGTAAAAGAATTTGATTTCCAGCTATGGTATGCAGGAAGGTTTGTATGTAATTATTTAGTATTTCTACAAGTTCTTCGTGTTTCTTGCCTGAACCAGGTAAGTAGGCGCATATTATGTGCAGGTTTCTATCGCTTTTTATCGTTTGGCGGTCTATTGTTACGTGCACAACTTCTAGCCGGGATCGTCTGGCCGCCAGCGATCGCTTCGTAAGGATCATTACGCCACTGCACCGCTTACATTATAGGCACGCACGCGCACGAATCGTGTTTAGTTGGTACTTTAGGGTCCGGTCGTATCTGAGTACTTTCATCATATCGCGAATCACTAACTTCTGAGTCCAGAACACCCTCCACGAGTCTCACAAATTGCTACGATGTCATAGTTATGGCGAAGCAGGCCTTGGCGAAAATCTGGTGTCTTACCACGTATGCTGCGCGAGTTTTGTAGGTATATTTTTACATGACTATTTACCTTAATGGGAGAATAGACCATAAATAGATATACATATTATGTAATTTATAAGGGGGATGGAGATGGATCCAGGTTTATTGTAGCAAGCATGCGGCGACAATCGGCAGCATCAATAATCGAGTATCTTTGCTGGCGCTATAGGTAGGTACGGCACAGTTCGCATTTGGCGGCGCGTAGTAATGATTTTAACTCGAGTGAACGCGCAGTGCGCGTGATTCATGTTGATTTGGACTGGGGTGGCGGTAATGTAAGCAAGTGCTGAATTTATGTGAAGCCTGTAGGTGTGATTTTTTGTATTTGTGTGGATTATCAGTGTGGTTAGTAAGATGGAATGGCAAACCATGGCTGTTTTATTATATGCAGAGTAGTGCAGTCCCACTAAGCAAGCGAAAGTTGCTATAACATTCCCGAAATTAACATTTGGGAGGCTGTAAGTTACAAATGCATGGTTGCAATGTTATTGCAAGCTGCGAGGAAGGTCGGGGCAAAGCTGTAACGGCCAAACGTTTCATGTCATTTGCAACTTGCCCATTTACCTCATATGTGAGTTGTTAAAACTTACGAATAGGTACAAATTTCCCTCAAGTTTCAAATACAACATGAGCAGAACTGTATTATTGTAATTGTTGTTAAGGCGAAACTGAAATTGTTTAGAACTGGCCACTTGTAAACAATATAGGTAATAAAAAATAAGTTTTAATTTTGGAAATGGAATTCTTTGCCAATATTATTGAATAGACATGTATTTTATTCATTTGTCATTTGTTTTACGATTTGGCGGCAAATTGAAAATTGACTTTGTCACGTCAGTAGGAATTTAACGCGAGAAAATTTTCGTGCAATGATTTTTTATGACTTTCGATGTCATTTAAGTCACAAGAAAGTTATAATAGACTTCGATTGACCTTTCACGATTTTCCCAGAGGCAATTATAAGGAGAGCAACATCTTCGGGAGTAAAGTAAAAGGCTTGAGATGCGCGCAAATACGAGACTAGACTAGACTCTTTATTATAGGGAATCCTAGCTTATATACTAGGTTGGTACATGTTATTAATGACGTGCATAAGACATAGTGCGTGATGAATATAAATATACCTTATTATTTATCATCTACAGCGCCGATGTCACAAAGTGCATTAATCATTGTCATTACCACATTTATGCAGATGACCTGCAGATTTATACTAGTCTAAATAAAAACAACTTTCTCGACTGCGTTAGACGTATTAACGATGACTTGGATAGAGTGAACAACTGGTCTACGAGGAACGCCTTGGTCTTAAATCCTATTAAGTCCAAATACATGATATTAGGGTCAAAAAATCAGATAGAGACATTTACTAACCTAAATCCAAAAGTAACTATTGCAGGTGTCCCTATTGAACGTGTATGTGAGGCCCGTAATCTTGGTATTATCATGGATAACCAATTACGTTTCGAGAAGCATGTTCTTGACGTAGTCAAAAACTGTTTCTATAGACTAGATATGTTGTATAGGATCCGAAATTATCTGAGCGAACAAATGCGCATACTACTGTGTGAGTCATTGGTTCTCTCAAAATTAAATTATGGCATTACAGTATACGGGCCCTGTTTGCTCAAGCGCTCACCGGTTGCTGCAAAGAGTTCAGAACGCATGCGCCAGGTTCTGCTTTACCATCCCTTCTCGTAGTCACATTACTCCTTACCTGAACAAGGCCAATATGCTCAATATCAATGGGAGGCTGCAACTACATCTTGCCTCCCTATTATTTGGTGTGATAAGGCAACAAACACCAGAGAATTTATTTGAAAAGCTTAAATGGCGGGTATCTCGTCACTACATCAACAGGACTACAACCAGCATTTTAACAATCCCTCGACATCGATCAGCTGCTTTTCGGGGCAGTTTCAGGTATCTGGCGACGAAGTGTTGGAACAACCTGCCACCACCAATCCGAGTTCACAATTCTATTGCCAGTTTCAAACTTGCATGTAGAAAACACCTTCTGCACCTGCAGAAGTCAGATGCCTGATTCTGCCCCAGTGAATCCCCGCGTTTGCTAGTTATATTATCTTAAAGCTGAGTCTTTTTATGTGAATCGGTTAAGTCACTGAACAATCTATAGTAAACAATATTTAATATCCCTTAAACTCTCAACTATTTATGCAATTAGTGTTTTTTAATGTATTATTTATTAATTATATTTCTGATATCAATTCGTCTCCTACTTAGCTTATCCATCCACTAAATTTTCCTAATTTTTTCCTATAGTTTATTTATTTTCATATCAATTATATATACAGTTTTAATAAAAAGTAGTTTATTAACACCCACCCTTTATCTTCTCCTCCTTGATAAGGTGCCGACAGAATACCAGCGTTGCAGGACCTCTTGCAGGTTCTGTGGCACATGCTGAGTCGGAACCTATTCGCCGCCTAGGCACACACTTCACGATGTTACTGTCTACTCGTCGCAACAAAATTGTATTTTGCTTTTATTTATTTCTTGTTGTCTTGTGTATGTACTATACATATAAGTTACTGTGTGGTATGTACTTTTACTTTTGTGACGCGTGTGTATATTATTGTCTGCGATATTAGTTGTTATTACTTTCTCCTTCAATTGTATGTTTCACTTTTTTTCTTGTCCTCTCATAATTATCGTGTATTTTATGTTGTGTGTGTTATGGCGTAGTCCGAATAAATTGATAGTCTTTCTTTCTTTCTTCTTACCTTATCTGTGACGGTCGTCAACTTATCTTAACATTACGTGAAAATATGACTAATATAGTCGACCGGCACAGATACTCCCCCCTGTAGGGAAAAAAATAAATGAATGTACTTATAACAATGGAAAAAATCTAAGTTAGATACCATAACAAACTTATCAACTGCAATAATAACTAGTAGTATTTTAATAAACATAAAACCAGATCTTAAGTGTGCATACTTTAACTTAATCTATTTTTATATATAAGGAAAGTCATTGTTAAATAAAAATAGATAGTAATAGCGCATACTTCAACTTAAAAGGTAAATCTTACACGAATTAAAAAATAAAGGAACTACGGTTATGTGAATTCTACGTAAGTTTAAAGAATTACTTAATATTTACCTACAGGCAAGTCTTGTGTCTGGCCGCACACTACATAAAATAAACTAAAAACTGGAAAACAGAAAAACACTAGGAAAATGGGGCTCCGCGGTTAGTAAACTAACCTAACCTATAACCTGGAAAAGATCCGCAGGAGAGTCGTCTGATGCTGCAGCCGCCCATGTTTTTCAGGAATCGATGAGTCAATTTACATCGCACGTCGTTGAAGTTGTAATCACTGTTTGTTTATAATTGCGACCGTACCTACACAAGGATAATTGTGCTGAATCAGCGTCAGCATTAAATCTGTAACCTTGGCTGTAGGCAGTCAATGATTTCGTACGTCATGTGTACGTGCGTGCTCTTCACTCTTAAGTGAATATTAAGTTGTCGATTGATGAAATTTGTGTGCCTAAAAACCTTGGGATTTGGCAACATAGGGCACATCTTGTACACCAATCGTTTATATATGTATGTATCTCTCTCTCTCTCTCTCTTCAGTGATTTGATTATGCTTTGTGCGATGTTCTTCCTGGGTGAATAGGTATATCGATGATGTTTCAATACTCTTGTGGGGGCTGGAACGGCTTCCTATGTCTTGAACTTGAAAAAGCTGCTTGCTGTGAATGAATTTGCCGACGCGTTCGTTTCTGCTGGTGCGAGCTCCATTTTGATAAATCAGCAGTCGGCTGACTATCGGTTCATTGTTTTCAAATCTGGTCCGGTCATGGCTTGCTTGATGTCGTCTTGGTTTGGGTGGGGTCTTGATTATGGAGTTCTGCAGCGTGGTTTGAAATAGGTATGCAGAAGTCGGGGCTCGGCGATCTTGGAAGAAGTGCTTCTTGCTTGCACTTCTAAGGTGGCAGCACACGGAGTTTTCTTCGCGGCTGGGTCCATGCTGCTATTACCGAAGGTTGCGTGTTCACATCACGTCGGGGTCACCACTTTGCCAGAGGCAATTATAAGGAGAGCAACATCTTCGGGAGTAAAGTAAAAGGCTTGAGATGCGCGCAAATACGAGACTAGACTAGACTCTTTATTATAGGGAATCCTAGCTTATACATAGGGCGCACTGTAAGTTTCCGGAACTGGCCACTTACATAAACAATATTTAAAAATTTATTGCAACATTTGAAAATAGAACTCTTTGGCTGTAGAATGCAGTTTGTTTCATCTGACTGCCTTTTGTTTTTACCTTGTGGCGCCATTTAAAAAATTGTGTGTCTGCATCAACATGGATTTAGCTCGGGAAAATTTCGTAGTATGATTTTCTACGATTTTAAGTGTAATTTGACAGCTCAACAGAGCATCGCTCGGCTTGAAACAGCTTTTGGCAATGAAGCACCATGCAAGACAACTGTTTATAGCTGGTTTGCAGAATTCAAGCGTGGTCGTATCAATCTCAGTGACGAATCTCGCGATGGTCGGCCGTCCACCGCTGTGACCAACAAAAACATCGATGCTGTGCGCCGTATGATTGAAACAGACAGGCATGTGACCTACCATGAAATTCGCGCATCCTTAGAAATAGGCATGAGTCAAATACAATTAATCCTACACAAACATTTGGGTGTGAGAAAGCTGTGCTCGCGGTGGATCCCACACAACTTGACCGAGGCTCAAAAAACGGACCGCGTCACTTGGTGCAGTGCCATGCTTACCAGATTCAACGAAGGTGCGTCAAATTTGGTGTGGGACATAGTAACAGGTGACGAAACATGGATTTATTGCTACGATCCCAAAACAAAGCAGCAATCGAGCGTATGGGTCTTTCAAGATGAGCCGAAACCAACCAAAGTGGCGCGCGTGAAAAGTGCATCTAAGCGGATGATTGCTTCTTTTTTTAATAAAACTGGACACGTGGCTACTGTTGCTTTAGAGAATCGTCGTACAGTGAATAGTGACTGGTACACGACCATTTGTTTGCCGGAAGTTATTGACGAACTCCGTAAAAATAACCGTAAACGCCGTATCATCCTGCACCACGACAATGCTAGTTCTCACACGGCCAGACAGACAAACGACTTTTTGAAGGCGAAAAATGTAGAACTCATGAGTCATCCTGCATACAGTCCCGACCTGGCACCTTGTGACTTTTTTCTGTTCCCAAAAATTAAGAACCAATTACGCGGTCAACGATTTTCATCACCAGAAGAGGCTGTCGAGGAGTATGAAAAACACGTTTCAGAGGTCACCACAGAGGAGTGGCACAAAAGTTTTCAAAACTGGTTTCATCGAATGAAAAAGTGCATAGACGCCAAGGGAGATTATTTTGAAAAACAATAAATTAATTTTGTACTTTTAATAGTATTTTTTCATATTCATTCCGGAAACTTACCACGTATACTAGGTTGGTACAAGTTATTAATGACGTGCATAAGACATAGTGCGTGATGAATATAAATATACCTTATCTGTGACGGTCGTCAACTTATCTTATATGAATAACATAATCGACCGGCACAACGATGAAGGCTCCATCTCGTGCCACTGTTTACAACTGGTTTAATGAGTTTAAACGTGGTCGCACTGATCTCACCGGTGATCTGCGTGAGGGACGCCTTTCTACGGCGACGACTGAAGATAACATAAGAGTTGTGCGGCGAAGTTTAGAGACTGACAAAAGAGTGACCTATCAGCAGATTCGGGCAAGTTTAGGCATCGGTATGAGTCAAGTGCACAAAATCCTCCATGAACATTTAGTGGTCAGGAAGCTTTGTGCCCGGTGGATACCTCATGATTTGACCGAGGCCCAAAAACTCCGTCATGTTGATTGGTGCCATGAAATGGTTCAAAAATTTAACGGAGTTGAGTCAAATGCTGTGTTCGACATACTTACGGGTGACGAAAGCTGGATTTACTGTTATGATCCCGAAACCAAAAGACAGTCTGCTCAGTGGGTGTTTCCTTCCAAGGTGTTGCCAACTAAAGTGAAGAGAGGTCGAAGCGTGGGAAAAAAGACGATGGCCTCGTTCTTCGGAGGGACCGTTCATTACGCGACAGTTGTTTTTGAGGTTCGTAAAACATTTACTGCAGAGTGGTACAATAATAAATGTTTGCCACTTGTCTTGAAAAAAGTTCGGGAGAAACGACCTCGCAGTAGGATCCTCCTTCACCACGACAACGCCTCGTCGCACACCGCCAGGCGAATGATCGACTATTTGGTGACGTCAGACGTGGAATTACTAGGTCACCCGCCACATAGCCCCAAACTCGCTCCTTGCGATTTTTATTTATTCCTGAAAATAAAATAAAAACTTCGAGGAAAACATTTTATGGACGGAGGGGAAGCAGTGGCTGCGTTTCAAAAGGCCGTCTAAGAGACCCCTAAAGACGAGTGGGCAAAGTGCTTTTCTTGGTGGTTCCATCGGATACAGAGATGTATTGACGTGAATGGACACTATTTTGAAAAGATATAATAAAACGAATAACTTGCTAGTGTGAATTTTCAGTTTGACCCTCGGTTACTATTGATACTTTACAGATGTGAGGAAAACAATGTCTCTTGTTCCAATTCTTTATTAATCCTAACGTCAAATCTTGCAAATCAACATATAAAAAAATACAATTCTAAATTTAAATTAATTCATACAAAAGGTCGCTAGTGTTTGCGACATCCTCCCCCCTCGTGTGCGAACACATTGATATTTAGGGCGACATCACGCTGATGGGAAGCTCTGAGAGTCAACGTGCAGTCGGACAAGTTTTTTTGTAGGTCGACGTAGAACCCCGTGAGCAGAGCTCACGTCGGCGATTCTGACAACTCCATCTGACCCTGGCAATACTCTCAGGATGCGACCTCGGGCCACACTCCTCGTGGGAGATTTCCATCTGCGATGAGCACAAGGTCACCAATGCTCAGATTTTTACTTGCTGGCGTTGCTACTCTATGAATAAGAACTGGTAAGTATGCTTTCAACCAACGAGCCCAGAAGTGATCTGCTAATCGTAAGCCTTTACGCCAATGTACACCACGGAGCAGATCAGCTTCATTAAGCTGAGCGAGGGGGGAATATGCTGATCGCAAAAATAAAATAAAATGTGTTTAAATTCGTTAATGGCGGAGAATTAAGAATAGTGAACATTTCTTCGCTATTAGTGCGTGTTTTGAGAGTCGTACATAGTGCGGTCTTGACACTTTTGACTTTAATGTTCCCAGCATCCTCCCATAAATGGAGAAGCAGGCGGTATAAAGTTCCACCGAATGAAATGGTTTGTAGCAAACTCGTGGGCTGGCTCCTCATATAACGTGCGTAGCTCGCGGTTGGCTCCAACGAATGCTGTCCCATTGCCGGAATAAATGGTTTGTGGGGAACCTCGTGTTGCAATGAATCTTCTCAAAGCCTTGATAGCAGAATCTGTGCTTAAGATTCCAACGACTTCAAGGTGAGTAGCTCGAACTGACAGACAAGTGAATAGTGCCCCATAACGTTTCTCTGACGTTCTTCCGATGGCCACTGTTACTGGGCCGAAGTAATCCAGGCCCATGTGGCCCTGGATTACCTGGATTAGTGAAGAGTCGGACATGGTGAGCTAGGCGTTCTGGCGGAAGTTCACCAACTGGCGGGCATGATGGAGAATCTTTTCTCAGCTTGCATTGTAGGCACGCCTTAAGCACGGATTTTACGGCCAATCGGAATCCAACAATATAAAACCGCTGTCGAACCTCACTGATGACAATACCTTTACCTGAGCGCGCTGTTTTCTTGTGATGAAAGAATATTAAAAGCTTTACGATGTACCTAGTTCTTGCCATGTAGGATGATAGGATCCTTTTCAATTTTCACATCTTGAGCAGCAGCTATTCTGCCTCTGATTCTCGCGATCTACCACGGACCTGTGGACTTCAAGTCGGAAATGCGGGTAAAGTTGTAAAGGTATAGAGATCGTGATAAGCCGGAAGTGACGTCACGCGTGTCTTTAAAAATTTCACTCGTCATTTATAAAATCACGCGTGAATTTCATGAATGCGGATGGGATGATGGGATTCTGAAAGATGGCTCTGCTGAAGACATTTTGGACTGTCCCTAACTATCACTGGCTGGTAATTATGTCACTTAGTTAGTCGATCGTTACTATAAGCCGAATAAATTATAAAAACGTCCAATGTATTTCAGCTTTTTTTACACTACATCAAACATCATAAGAGTAAGCGAGTGAGCGCTAATGCGCTGGCCCTGCCAATGAGAACAAACCTGTGAATCATGCGAACGAGGTAACCGTTTGTTAGACCTTGTGGTTGCTCGGCCATTTCGTCCGTGGCTCGCAGAGAGACTGCGTGCCTTTATTGTGTGTCTGCTGGGTAGCTATGGATATGGAAAATGCGTAAGAAAAATGTAAGAGAGTGCAGGAAAAATCTAAACAATGTTCTTCGTAATACGCCACCATCCTCCGTCAATATTACAAGAAAATGTGCCTCTACCGAGAAGCAACGATACTGATACCGATGAAACTCGCTGTAGTTCTCCTGTCGTCCAAAAAGTTTCTAACGAAACAAGGGTCAAACAGATCAAGGGAAGAAAGAAAGTCAGAAAAGACAGATCGATAATATATAGACAAAATTTAAAGGTGAAAGAAGAAATTGAGAAGTTGAAACGAAAATGTGAAAAATATAAGAAACGGTATCACAGGTATAACGTTTTCTGCTCATTTTGACCACATAATAAAAAAAGCTTATAGAAATTTGGGTTTCGTGTTTCGTACATGCAAGGAATTTACGGACGTTGCTTGCATCAAACTTATTTAATTTGCATACGTGCGTAGTGTTCTGGAGTATTGCAGTCCTATGTGGAACCCATTTTACACAACATATACCAGTGATATAGAACGCATGCAAAAAAAGTTCCTTAAATTCCTGAATTACCGCTCTCATAACTCTCACGCTGACTACCCTACCTTATGTGACAGGTTCCATCTCTTGACACTGGAAGACAGGCGTACATTGTCTGACATGGCTCTGCTGCACGACGCGTGCTCCGGCGCTTTAGACTGCTCTAGACTGGTGACAGATATGTTATCCCTGGCTATCCCATCTAAAAGAACACGACACACCAAACTGTTTTTTGTACCGTTCGATCGCACTAATTATGCATCTAACTCCACATGTCATAGACTTCCCAAAACATACAACAAGCTCTTCTCAGATCTGGACCCCTTCAGTACCTCAAAGAGTGTATTTAAAAGACTAGTCTCGTTAGCACTGATAGGAAAATCATAATATAATTTATCTCATCCCTTGTTTATTAAATCAGATCCATGTATACCCTCCCTTACCAAGTTGATAATAATACTGAACCATCCGTTGCGCTTGCCATCTGCCTAAACTTACAACTACTTATTACCTATCATTTAATGTTGTCCTAAACTCATATAATAACGTATCTGTAAGACACACACATACATACACACACACACCCACACACTCTTCACACTATTCACAACATAACACACCTTCACTATTTACGCACAGGCTCATACTTAGCTTCTACCAAAGCTGTTAATGTTATTTCATCTTATATAAAAAGTTGTTTGTCTTTATATTAATATGTATACACAGTGAAATCCATAATTGGCCATATTTAAAGTATGTGATTGTTAATTTACAATAGTTGACAGGCTGTGGATTTGTGTTAAATAAATAAAATAAAATAAATAAATATAAGAACCGTCTCAACCGGTATTTTAATACGATAGCCTGGTCTCGAGTTGAATATGGATACCGGGACGCTAAATATTTTCTTCTTGGTGCACGTGTTTCGCCATCGAGTGTTTATTTTTAATGATGACAATAGTTAAGTGTCGATTTTGCAGTGAAGATATGTTACCTCACAAATCTTACGCCTGTAATGTTTGTAAGTGTTTCGATACCGAAATCTTTAAGTCTAGTCTCGTAGCCAATAAGTTTGGTCTTGCTACAGCCCTAAAAATGACCTGCTGTATGCTCCCTACTCTCTCCTCATGTACCGCGTATTAAGGAGACCCGATTAAGGACCCATACTCGAGCTGACTTCTTACGAGACTTAAATATAAAGCGATTGGCTTTCTGGTTTTTTAAATGAAACCATTTTGTTTATTACATTTGCAGGCGATGAAGTTATAATGATTTCTAAACGTTAGCTTACTGTCCAATATTACTCGAAGGTCTCTCATAGAATCCTTAGGTTGCAGAAAATTTTTGTCTAGCTTGTAAGTAAACAAAATATTATTAACTTTTTTGGAAAATGTAATTAGGAAGCATTTAGATACATCAAGGAACTTAAGGTTGGATGTGCACCACTGGGACAGTATACCGAGGTCACGCTGTAGGGATACGCAGTCATCAACTGTATTAATGATTTTAAAGACTTTAATAGTCATCAGCATAGAGTAAGCAATTACTTTGCAAGAGATCTACAAGTTCGTTAATAAATATGACAAACAATAGGGGACCCAGATGCGAGAGAGGTTACAATTTTTGAGATAAGATTCAACCCATCTGAGCAGACTTCCATGGATGCCATAGGAGAAGATCTTATTTACCAGATGATTGTGATGGAAAAGGCTGTCAGAAGTCAGTGTAGATGAAATCGACATGATTGCGTTTACCGAACTCATCACAAAGGTATGATATTCAAGGAAGTTGGACATAGTAGTCTTGTCTTTGGCAAATCCGTGCTGGAGGGGTGATATGGAGCTTTTAACATTTAAGTAAATAAGTGATTCAAATATATTTATTATATTTAAATCCCAGGAGCTTATATAGAAGAGGTAGCTGAATCCGTCTTTTTGGAAAAGGAATTATTAAGCCAATTATCGGCCGCTCGAAAGAGTCTAATGTCGGCGTCACTTTATCGCACATATCACCATATCCCGAAGAATCCGGCAGCTCGAAAGAGTCCTAAGCCGGGGTCACTTCATCGCACGTATCACTATGTCCCGAAGGAGCCGACAGCTTGAAATAGTCCAAATTCGGCGTCACTTATTCGCATGTATCACATTGCACATGCTTTAAGATTTCCAACAACAAAAGGTAATATAAAATAAGATGCGTTCATACCGCGTGCAAAGAAACTTAAAAAAATAATAACTCTAAAACTAATTATCTCCGAGGGTTGAAACTTTGTATAATTATTCACAGCGGATCCTTATCACCGCTCGTTACTTGTGGACGCTGCCTATAGAAATGGCAAAGTGACAGTATTTTTTGCACCGATTGACTTTAGAAAATAAAGGTAGGAAATGATACAAAACACGCCTTGTAAGTAATACACGAGTTGTTTAATCCACTATAATTTGATCAAAACTACCGACATAAGTAAAACATTCTGTTATGGTACCTACAGTAAATGTATAATGTAAAAGAATAAAATGGGGCAAAAACCTAATATACCTACAGTAAGCAAATGCTCTATAAAGCCTTTAATTTAAGTAAAATAAAAAAAATCTTTATATGTAACCGAACATCGTGAAAACCGTTAGTTTCTAATCTAACGATTTTTATCGTTAGTTTCCAGTTAACTGTACCATACTGTTTACAATATAACGCGTTAGTTTATAATCAAACCTGATTTGTGAATTGGTTTAATATCGAATTGCCAACGAAAAACCAGGGCGAAATGGTGGGTCAGGGTAGGTGAAGGCTAAAGGGGGTAAGCGAAGTGAATCCCCCTTTATCTTTCATGTTATGTTGACATGTAAAAACAAAAGAAACATAAATTTTAAACCCCGACGGGAAAATGTTTTTTCCTTTAAAATTTGTCGAAAATTTACCAACTCACAAGTTAGTTTGTATGTTAACGGTTTCTACAATATTACGGTGATATACAGGGTGTTTGGTATATCGATGCAAACACTTAAAGCGAACTACTAACCGTTTTGAACCATTTGAGCCGAATATGCCTATGGCGAAGTCTTACCGTTTATTTTTTATTGATGATTTATTGTTTGTGGAGAAAAATCCCAGATTAACTGTGATAGTTAATCGATAATAACTACGAAGTTAAACAATGCTTGGATTATTTTAAAATTAATTCAAATGAAACACTTAATAAGCATTCTAATATTTTTTTATTTGTGCATCTGCTACTTAAAACTTAGTTTTTACACACCTTTGATGAGCACGATAAATTTTAATCATCAAAAAAACATGTTGTTTGGACCCAATAAAAAAAAACCGGTGAAAGCTTTTATGTGCAAATCATTCTAGAAACATGCTTTATTATTTATCTATCATTTGAGGTAACAGTTACCCAGATATATACCACATTGTTGCAATTAAGAGCTACAAACCAGATTGAGGGACAAGAATTGTTTTAAGACATACAGATGTGAACATTTTAAATTAATTTGAACTTATTTTATTCTTGCTCAAAATGAGAACCTAGGATTCTCAGACAGGCACGAGCCCGCCTTCTGACTTCTGTAGTAGTAATTTTCAACATATATCCTCTCTAGTGATATCGAAAGTCAGTCTTGTGGAAAGCAACTTCTATTTCGTGTTATTGGCTTGGTTTGAATAGACCAGTTCTTTGGCCCTGCCAATGAGATGTTCGTTTGTTATTTAAATGTCAATTGCTATTTGACTGAATTCTTTAATCACATCGTTTCTAATGTGTTTGATTTTCTTTAATTTGTTCTGGGTCGAAAGATTCCTGTTGGCTAATACGACGACTTTTTCGAACAAAGAATATTCTGGCAGGGCAGACGGCAATGGAGCGTTGACTCGACGGATGTATGAACAGCGCTATCCCAGCCGCCGGCTACCGAATGTCAGAGCTTTTTACCCCTTTCGTCGGCTTAAAGTTGGGTCACACCGCGCGGAAAGTGGAGTCAACCGAGGCAGATACAATACGAGGAAGACATCTTGGCGGTATTTGGAGCGGGTTCTACCACCAGCATTAGAGCAGTAGCTTGTGATCAATAACCAATATTGTGGACTTATGAAAGCAAATTTTCCAGAGATTGTATCACAAACTTCCATAATAGCCATGAATGGGCTAACAAGCACCACAATCCAGATTAAAAAGGCTTTGTCGTTCCGGAGGAACTTCTCTGTCAATGTGTGGGCTGGAGTGAAAGGCAGAATGTTGATTGGGCCACACTTCTTACCAGACACTTTAAACGGCCAAAACTACCTGCATTTTCTTCAGAGTGACCCTCCAGTTTTGTTGGAAGATTCTGGAGCTCCAATAGAGCAGGAACTAATATTCCAACAAGACGGCGCATTGAACGATCGAAGTGAGACGACTGTTTTCCCCATTCCTGGATCGGCAGAGAGGGACCCATTCCTTGGCCCGCTCGTTCACAAGACCTGACACCAATGTTTTTTTTTGCGTGGGACAGAGCCAAATAACTGGTCTGTTCAAACCAAGCTATTTACACGAAAGAGAAGTTGGTTTAAAAAATAAGGCTGGCTTTTAATATCATGAGAGATTGAGAATATTTAAAATTACGACCACAGAAGTCAGAAGGCGGGCTTGTGCCTTATGTGAGGAACCTAGGTTCTCATTTTAAGCAAGAATAAAATTAATTAAAAACGTTCATATCAGTCTGTCTAAAAAAACTATGCTTCTCCCTCATTCTTCTGGTTTGTAGGATGCTGATCTTAATGTAGATGT
This sequence comes from Argyresthia goedartella, assembly GCA_949825045.1. Classification (NCBI taxonomy): domain Eukaryota; kingdom Metazoa; phylum Arthropoda; class Insecta; order Lepidoptera; family Argyresthiidae; genus Argyresthia; species Argyresthia goedartella. Next base: position 25,727,030 of record OX463810.1, read on the forward strand.
AGGCTGATCTTAATTTCAACAATATGTAAGGTATCTGCGTGACTGATACCTCAAATGACTAAAATAATCAAGCATGTTTTTAGAATAATTTGCAAATAGAGTTTTAATCGGTTTTTAGATTGGGTCCGAAAAAATTGTTTTTTTAGATGATTAAAATATGTCGTGCTCATCAAAGGTCTGTAAAAACTAATTCTGAAGTAGCAGATGCACGAATAAAGATTTATTAGAAAGCTAACTAGTGGCCCTGTAGGCAGTAGACCTAGCTAACAGGGGGGACTGTCAACCAATTTATGGGTAAATATTTTAGATTAAATCAAAATCAAGAAGTTAAGAAGCCGCGGAAAAAAAATTGTAAACTACATTTTGCGATGTAAAATATAATCTATTCTTTTCTCGAAAATATTTATAGTCTATTTTACTCACTCTCATGCTATGTATTCTCAATCTATTGACTTTTCTCGAAATTTTTTATAGTCTATTTCACTCACTCTCATGCTCTGTATTCTGTATAGATCCTCTTTACTAATCCGTCTCCTACTCCAAGTCCAGGCTCTAAACTTGGTATGTTTTGAAAATATTTCTTGGATTTTTAGAAAATAAATAAAATATAATAGACGTCATAACGCCCTAAGGGGAAAATCGAGAAAAGCTGTCAATAATCCATCAATGAAAATAAATGAAAACATAGAAAATTAAAGACTTCGCCATATGCATATTAGTCTCAAATATGCCTATGGCGAAGTCTTGCTAAATGGTCTGTAATAGCTTCGCTTTATGTCTTTGCATCGATCTAACAAAAACTCTGTGTATAGGTACATATCAAAATGAATCGCTAAATGAGTCAGTCGGGCAGACCAATAGTCGCCTCAGTTCAATAGGGTTCTATATGGGGCAGCAACTGTTTTGCGCTAGATCGATTTTAGACTTTGACAGGCTGATATCGGCGTTTCGCTATGATTTACTTTATGATTTTAAATTTACCATATTATCATGCAATGATTAATATAAAAAGTATATAAAATCATACATAACATTACTTTTACACATAATTACAAATCAGTTGGAACCATGTTGAATAAGAAATACCTCAAAAATTAAAACTTCAAAGTTCTAACTGACAAATTGCCATAGTGAAATAACAGTAAATCGGTTCAAGATATTTATGTTAATAGATAAGTATTGGGATATTTTACAAACTCAGAATAGGTCATACATAATGAAGTAAAAAAATAAAAGAAAACCGGCCAAGTGCGAGTCGGACAGACACACGAAGGGATCCGTACCATTATCTATAAAAACGGCAAAAAAATCATGTCTGTTGTATGGGAGCCCCCTCAAATATTTGTTTTATTTTATTTTTAAATTGCATATTTAACCAAATATTCTTTGAATATTTCAAGCTGTTGCCGTTATCAATATCGAGCAAAAAAATCACGTTTGTTGTATAGAAGCCCCCTTAAATATTTATTTTATTCTGTTTCTAATATTCGTTGTTATAGCGGCTACAGAAATAAATCATCTGTGAAAATATCAACTGTCAGTTAGACAGTTGACAGTTGTCAAAGTTCATGAGATACAGTCTGGTGACAGGTTATCAATATCGAGCATTTTTTTTAAAATAAAACAGAACTTTATTGTTTCGTCAATATCTTGCGAACCATACACAATTTTTTGAGAGTCTTTGATGCAGATAGAACCTTGAGGGACAAGCTTTAATTTAAAAAAATAAACAGAAAAAATCGTGAAATGCTATATAGAATCCTGTTGAACTGAGGCGACGCAATTTTGATGAACTTTTTTTAAACTATTCGTTGCAGTCTCAGAAAGGTCCTTGAATTTTGAAATAGGAACTTTGACCGGCTAATCCTAGGTTTAATCAAAGCTTACTGGTTAATAAGTTGTGATTAAGCCTAGGTTATATTAGATAAAAGCTAATCTATATAAGCTATATTTCCAGAATAAATAATTAAATCTATAATAAATTAATAATAATAGATGTAAAATAACTGTCCTGAAGTGCAAAAAATAAGGGGCACTTTAGGAAAACGTCATTATGCTTCACCGTCACTTAAGTTGGTTATTGTAGTACACTGACATCGATGAGGCTCTTTTGTCATTGCAGTAGCCGTATCCTCCAGGTGCGAAGCCGGCAGCGGCTCTCCTGCGGCAAAAGGGTGGAGCGGCGCGTGGCTTACGGACGCTGTCATCCGATCGACGCTAGCAGCTGCCACGGGCTCGCGCAAGCGCCGGCAGTGATCCGCATGCACGCGCTCCGAACGCTGCGCCTGCGCCACGCACGCCTGCAGCGCCGCAATGCTGTCCGTGAGCGCCGGCATCTTTTCCACAGACGTCATCACCTGCCTTACCTCCGCCATGCCTGTATCTATGATCTCTCTATGATCTAGTATCATACCTAGATTCAACTTCAGGTTCGTTTTCCCGTCTCTGAATAACAAGTAGACTCTTGTCTGGTCTAGCACTCGCAGCGAAAAATTCTCATTAATTTTTAAAGCCTTCATCTTGATCTGGAAGGGCTTGAATTTCGTTTCGATGGTTTTCTTGCTCTTTTCCTTGATGAAATTGTCAAACTCTATGGCAAGCATGTCCTCGTTATCTGGACGTGGCCTCTCCTCATTCTTAGATCCCAGACTCATAATTCCCGGGTCCTTGTGTGGCAACTGAGTATCGATCATCACCTGCTGCAGAATGGGAGGGTCGTTTAGAGAGTGCCACTTCCAGTTGGTCACTGGACCCAGAGTTTTGTCGAGAACCACGCCTTCAGCTTGATTGTATTTCAATCTGAAACAAAAAGGTCATGAGAAATGGTAAACTCTTTGCTCCAGTTGCCAGTCCAGCAGACATTGGAATACCATTTAACCTTATCTTTCCGGTGTGGTCAAAGACGATGCCGTTGCCATTGTAGTCGAACGTCGCGAGTATATTCATCGGAGGTCGCGAGCGACCTCGTTCGTCAGGCTCTCCGCTACTGAATACTACGAATCGCTGACGAGCGTTCAGTTCTGAAAACAATGCAAACAGTAGGTGCATTATTGGGCATTCATTTAACGTGAAATCTTAATGAGACAATACAACCTCTACTCCCTTTGTTGGTTTGACCAACGACTCCCTAATCAACTAATTACACACACCCACAGTTAAAACAGTAACTGAATGTTAGTTGGATGGGCAACTCTATAGTTATACAATTAACCGGAGGGTAAAAGAGAAAAGACGTCTTCAGAACGGGGAAAAGTACCTTCAGCATCGTAATATTCGAGTGCTAGGTTCCCGTTCTTATAGAACCATCGGCCACGTCCCTTCTCGTCGAACTCCGCCAGTTTCTCTCCTGTGCCGTACTGCATTAGGCCCTTGTATTTATTGTGCTCGAACCAGTCGAATTCCGGATGCGCAGGCCGCATGCGGTACACGTTCATCTGGAGAAATACTCCCATGTTTAGATCGTACTTTTGCAGTACAAATAAATACCTAACATAACATAGCGTCAGGCCTTTTCCCGTACGGGGTGGCAGAGGCACAATTGTGCCCACTTTGAGCCAGTTATTCAATACAAGGCCTAGATTCTGTCGGAAATACAGCGGTACCTATTTGATTCTTGTCAGCTTTTCAAAAAAAGGTAAGGCCTAAGCTACTAAACCCCTGCACATAAAATATGTAGCAGATTACCTTTCGAACAACCTTCTCCGTAGGCAGTAATGTCCATCCCTTTTCAATAAAACTTCTGTGCGATAATGCGTATTTCATTACTCCTATCTCTTGGTCAACCTTGAAATATATAATGCGTAGTAAGTATTTAAATGTATAACTAATTGTAAATCCAGCTTTTGCTTGGCTAAAATAATGGTTTTGGATGACAGAATTACTTAATAGCAACAAAAAATAAGCCCGAATAGAAATACTGGCTACGTCTGACAAAATTACTGAATTGCGCGACTAGAAATCTAAAAACAGCAACTTGAAAAACTTCTTTATTTTATGTTACCTTTTGAGGAACATAATAGTTGTTTATGTGACTGCTACATAATGGAGGGCATTAATACTCGAGAGGCTCGTTTCATAATAATATCACTCGAGAGTTTTAATGCCTAATTATGTACAGTTACATACACTAGTTTATCTACACACATATCATAAGCTCTCTTTGATGTGTTCAGGAACCGCATGTTTGACCGGCATTGTGGCTCTGCAGTTGTTTAGCTTGTTCTGTAGTACCAACTTCACGCAGGCGGGCGTCGGCGTTCGAAATTTGAATGTCAGTCAGTACCAACTTCACAGACAAGCTAGGGGCGGCGGCGGCGCGCAGTCGGGCGTCGGCGTTCGAAATTTGAATGTCATAATATGTAGAAAAACTACACATTATGGTCATAATGTGTAATTTTTCAGATAAGAAATGAGTGTTTAACAAGTAGTTTAACATTATGCTGATCGTAACGTGCGGTTTTTGTACGCAGTAAAGAGGGTTTATGATAAGTGTGTAGATAAAATACAAAACGAGCATTGGATTTTGTTGTTCTTACTTATTCAACCTAACACAAAAGACAAAGGGGACTTCGCTTCGCTCACCCCCTTTATCCTTCACCTAGCCTGACCCACCACTGCGCCCATTGATTTTACCAAGCGGTGGCTAAACCATTCTCTAATTTAGTTGCGCAAATCAGTATTTTTTCGCTCATTTTAGGAAATTCTGCAGTTCATGGTCTCGCTCAATTCATTTTTATTCGGTCGTATATTATTCCGCATAATGGTTCCTTCCTTGAAACTTCCTATCGGACGCAGCAGATGCTGTTCAGTTACTATTTTGGAAATATACATCCATTGAACAGAACATTCCGCCGGTTTTTTTTAAGGTTATGTACCTAGGAAAAAAGGAACTATTATAGGATCACTTCGTTGTCCGTATGTCTGTCTGTCCTTCTGCCAAAACCCTTTTTCTCAGGAATGCGAGAAAAGTTGTAAAAAAACTTTATAGGCGTTGTCTAAAGACACCGCCATATAAATCACAATGTTAGTGAAATTGCTTGCTATTCGCAAGGGAAACAAAACCTATACGGTACTTCCCGTTGGCCTAGGCTCATGAAATTGGGCACGAAGCAAGGCCGTATAGGAAAAGTAAGGGGAAAAATCCGAAAACTGCAAATTTCTGGCGCTTTTATAGACGTAGAGATTCTATCTTTAAAGGTTCAGACATCTGTACATCTCTAAATACCCTTTTTACCAAGAAAGCGTAGAGGAATCAAATTGAAATAATATCAGTTATTCAGGTCTAGGCTCTTGAAGTTGTGAAAAAAACAAACTATTAGGGCAACGCTCCCAAAAGATACCCGCCGTATTTGTCACATTTTTGCTGACATTGCTTGCTATTTGCAAGGGAATCAAAACCTTCCCGTTGACCTAGATTCATGAAATTTGCAACGAAACAAGTATAGGTATAAAATTATATCTGAAAACCATAAATTTGTAGTTCCTTCACAAAAATAAATAGATTTGTGAGGAACCCTCGGAAATCGCTCTTGGCCGGCTTTTTGCTTTTAGATTGGTTTGAATAAATTTTACTTTGTGTTAAGATAAATTTAATATAATCAAAAATCTTATGAGAGTACCTACAGAAATACTTAGCTGGCATGATGACACATTGAGAATAAACATCATAACTCGGGAGCTTTTTTTGTTCTGGAGCAAAGCAAATGCAATTGTCACAATAATATGTGTGTATTGGCGTTCTAAAAATTAAAATAATTGTATTTTTCTCGACTAACTAAATACATATAATGTCTCATTGAAAATATTGGCAAGCTTAATTGACTAATATACATTTTTTTTTTTCAAAATTGTAAGGAAAGCTACTTGACTACCTAATACGCTTTTTCAACAGAAAATGACGTGAAGCTTAATGATTAACAGTTAAGTTTGGCGTGGCTGTTGCATGAGAATAATAGCTTAATTGAGTATTACCGACTATTTAAAAAAAACCTGGGTTATAGGTTAGGTTAGAACGTTGAAGAAGCTAAACCGGAGCAGAGCGAAGCATATGCGAACAATAACGACTGGCTAGAGTAGGTTATTGTGGCTACTTTTCAATCAGGTTATAGGTTAGGTTAGAACGTTGAAGAAGCTAAACCGGAGCGAAGGGTTTGCAAACAAAAACGACTGGCTATAGTAGGTTATTGTGGCTACCAGGGGGATAAGGGGTCCCCCACCACCTCCTACATAATAATAAATTTGTTAATAAATAAAACAACAACTATGTAAATATAGTTTCGTATATTTATATAGCCTCAAATTTGGGCAAAACTAAACAATTTATATCTCAAAAAGTATACATTTCTTCACTTAAATAGTAGTTTATGTGACTGCTACATAATGGAGGGCATTAATACTCGAGAGCAGTGTTACCAGATGAAAAATATAAACTACCGTGTTTATCTGTTAAAATTACGGTGTTTAAGACTTACATTACCGTAGAATCATTTGGAAAATACTGTGTAAATTACCGTATGGAATGCAACCGAAACAACTTTGAATTTTGAATATATTTTTTTTTAAATTAATCTTCTAAAATAAGAACTTCTTTATCATATATGGCTGCCGTCATTTTTGATAACATGTTCTTAGTAGGTGTAAAATCAACACAGCTATGACCATTCCGGTGAATAGCTTGTTGAGCAAGTATATTTTCCTTAATGATTTTCATTATCAGCTTGTTCCTTTTCTTTGTTTTTATGTCATTGACTTGACTGAATATTATTTCACACAAAAGTAAAAAAATACCATCGCTTCTTTGTGACCTGATATCGGTCTATTGGCCCTATCTTCGATTTCAATTTTTTTTGTGTGTGCTACTTCCTTACACGGTAGTTAATATTTAAGAATACCGTAGAAAAAGACACGGTAGTGGATCGCTACCGTAGACCGTGTATTAGCCAAAAATACCGTGGTTCTACGGTAATTACCGTGTACCTGGTAACACTGCTCGAGAGTGGGTTTATGAAACGAGCCGAATGCGAGTTTCATAATAATATCACTCGAGAGTTTTAATGCCTAATTATGTACAGTTACATACACTAGTTTATCTACACACATATCATAAGCTCTCTTTGATGTGTTCAGGAACCGCATGTTTGACCGGCATTGTGGCTCTGCAGTGGTTTAGCTTGTTCTGTAGTACCAAATTCACGCAGGCGGGCGTCGTCGGCGTTCGAAATTTGAATGTCAGTACCAACTTCACAGACAAACTAGGGGCGGCAAGCAGGCGGGCGGCTGCGTTCGAAATTTGAATGTCATAATATGTAGAAAAATTACACATGTTCATAATGTGTAATTTTTCAGATAAGAAATGAGTTTTTACCAAGTAGTTTAACACTATTCTGATCGTAACGTAAGGTTTTTGTACGCAGTAAAGAGGGCTTATGATACGTGTGTAGATAAAAACTTTTATTATATTGTATTGGGTATTGGGAGACTTCTCCCCCCTCCCTTCCAAAAATATTTTTCCTTTTTTTAAATTTTTAGATCAAATTAGGTGAACCTAACCTCCGATTTTAATAAACTTTAAAAATTAATATCTCAAAAAGGATACATTTCCTCACTTAAAAAACTACACCAATTAAGGGGGAACGTTTCTAAAATTTTACCCTGATAGGCTTCGGGGCCCTAGGTAGGTAAACGTACTGCTGGCACACTGGTCACTGAAGTCATCAGCAGTCACGATGTCAGGTATTTAACCAGCAACCAAGGTTATCATAGGTAATCGTGCTGGTAACTCTGTTCATTCGGACGATGTTTGTTATTCGTCGGATATTGGTCTGCTTTGGTAGGTACGATGGTAGAGCAACAAATAACTTCTCACGAGCTCTTCTTCAGATTTTCATAGGGCAGTGATGATGTCTTTATGAATCCAAAGGCGGACCTCTGGGTGGGTGCTAGATACCGAGGATAGCTCTAGGAAGGGATCTCGCATCACACAGCTTGCAGTTGTTTTTATAGTTTGTCGGGTGGCACAGGTATCGTTTCTTTTTTTAGGTTTTTCCCCTCGCACGGGTGGTCGGTGTCTACGAGCATGGCTGGCGGCGTCTAGGCCGGCTAGGTATGGACTGCCTGTCTGTCGGTCAGCAGTGTGACCGTATTTAAATTTGTCATTATGCTAGCTACTTGGTTAATATCTGCTAAACTCTGCTATTTATTTTTTTGGAAAACTGCAAAAATTCTGCTATTAAGAAGGCGTAAATAAAATTGTTCATTTATTTAAAAAAAGGTTCCCTACTTATCATTAGCAGAATTTTGAGCTATTTTTATCACATTTTTTGTAGGCGTAAAAACCATCTTGCTCTTTCACTGCTTGTTTAATATGCAGGATTGCTGAAACATGTTCATTTCTAAATCTATTTCGTTACTCAGTTTTTGTATTATTCACTTGTGAAAATATTCGCTCACAAGCTGTATTAGACATTGGCAAAACAATCATGGCCCTTGCAAAATCCACTATGTGTGTGTACTTTTTTGTTCTATTTGCTTTGGTCATTTTTCCAATGTGGCCCCAAAACACTTCGGTATTCATTGGAGTAGTATTAGAGCATCCCACAGATTCAAGCAAGTTTCTTTCTGCGCTATCTAACTTTAGTTCTCTGTATTCACTATCAAGGGTCTGTATGTCAGATTCTTGAACCAAAGTGGGATATTGGGATACCATATTGGCCAGACTAGAAAAATCTTTGTACACAAAATTTTGTGGATCAAGAAATTGTAGTTGCTCAAATTGTTTATTTAGGGGTAATCGTAGTTTTAGTTGAACACAAAGTTGGATTAATAAAGATTAATTTGACATAATGCTGATAACGTGCTAAAATTTTCTAAATTCTGCTAAAAACTGCCAACTTTTTTCATTCTACGTCATAATATGCTAAGCTAAGCTGTAAATTGAACATCGTATTCTGCAAAAATCGCAGAATTCTGCTAAATCTGGTCATACTGTCGGTCAGGCGAGCGCTCGCTGCTTGCGGTCGGGCGCCGCTGGCAAATGTGTATGTTGATAGGATTTTTTTACGAGACAGAGAGAGAGAGAAACGGGTTGTTTCGGCAAACTTCGTCGTGGTCCGAAATACGTGCGTTCTCTTTCTAACTGCAGTAAATGATATTTCTTTCCCACTTGCATTCAAAATGGTTGAGTTGAGTGTATACGTTTTAACGTATACAAATTTATATTTGTAGAATTCATGACTTTTAATAGAGAAAAGATATTTTTTATGTTTTATTTTTAGTTTTGTATTTCGAGTAACCCACCTCATAACGGTGTTTTGACAACGTTCGAAATGTACCTGAAAGAACCCTGTTTTGATCAGCTAATTAAAAATCACCCTGTAGAGTACGAAAGTAGCCGCACCATTACCTACGTTTTGCGATCTATAATACAACCTATTGACTTTTCACCAACATTATTTATCCTATGGCACTACTCTCACGGTCCCCACAAATCTATCGACCATGAATTAGTTAAAATCCTGCAAGGCGTTTCGGGATATGTTTTATTCTACATCATCAAACTCCATATCTCCGCAATTTAGAGGTAGAGGAGAACAGCCGGAAATCCGGACAGAAATACTTAAGCATTTTTGCCCAAGCTGAAACGGAGACGCTTCGCCGACCTTCGCCGCGCTTCGCGCTCGCTTGGTCAACAACACCCCACGTGACGTCACACGATCAACATTTTTGAATGATTAAATGAGGCTGACTGCTTCTAAACGTTAAAAGAAATGTCATAATTGAATTATTGAACTTTGATTACAACAAAACCATTCCAGAAAATTGAGCAATGGCGGTGAAAAATAACTTTTCACTATAAGGTTATGGTTTTATTTAGGGATCCGCACCCAAAGGGTAAAAACGGAACCTTTTTACTAAGACTCCGCTGTTCGTCTGTCTGTCTGTCCGTCTGTCACCAGGTTAGACAGTTGAAATTTTCACAGATGATGTATTTCTTTTGCCGCTATAACAGCAAATACTAAAAAACAGAATAAAATAAATATTTAAGGGGGCTCTCATACAACAATTATTTCAATACCACATACAAACTTATGAATGCGTGTGGCTACATTCACGGAAAGTAGCCGCACCAATTACTTAAACAACATTTTGCTATGTAAAATTCAAATTATTCACTCCACGTCATCGCTATCATTGTACGGTGGTACGGAACCCTCCGTACGCGAGTTAGACTCGCACTTGACCGGTTTTAAGTTTTACGTGTATTTAGCACAGGTCCCAATTAATATCAACTATAAAACTGTAGAAAACTGCCGAAATGCTGAAGATTTTATGTGTTTCGTTGTTTCTGGTTCCCACGATACATGGTATCCTGGTGTGGGTCCAGAAGCAATGTATGTACCTATATGTAACTGTTTATGTTTATGTGGCCTAATCTTCTCCCTGCGTGGACCTTGTACCCATTTCTTACACTATGATTGCCTTGTTTTAGAGATCACACCACTTCATACAACTAAAAAACTATAATATGAATATGTGTATACGTCCTGACTCCTGACTGACAACTGAGTTATTTACATTTTACTGACGGGTAAACCATCGATATTTGAAAGTTTTACAGAATAGCCAACTTAGAAGCGAAGCGAATTCTACAAAAATAACGTAGTTTGGTCAAGAACAAAATTATCTAGAAATGGTTTTCTCAGTTTAGTGTCCTTGGAAATTCTTTATAGGGCCAATTCTAATCATTTTATTGGGAAAATCGATAGCCTCCCTGTACAGGAGAACATCCTTATAACACGGTCAATTAAACAGTAAGATTACCTTTTCTAACATGCTCATGATATTTGATGTAACCGTGAAAAAATATTTAAGTTCTTATAGGTTTTAATACGAACCAACAGATTCTTGGCCTTTCCATCTTCATAAACTTCCACTTCTGTTGGTGTTGTTGGTCTGACACCAGTCAATTGGTCTGATTCGAGTATATTTTGGTAAGTATTTCTGTAAATAATAGGCTTCACCGCTTTTCCTATATTTTCTGGACGTGACTTCAATATTTTCTGTTTTACTATTATTTCTGTTTCCGATCCTGTGCAAACAGGACAGTTTTCCACAGGTAGAACTTTTCTCAATAACATCTCCGGACTTAACGGAGAAACACTTTTAATTTTAATTTTGTGTGCTTTTTTTTTCTTACCTACACTTGTGGTAAGGTTGGGCACTGAGGATTTTTTCATTTGATTTTTTTTATGTCTTTTGGATTTATCTGCTGCTTGATTTTGATCAAGTGACCTGTGTTGTTTACCCTTTGGAATTGGTTTCGCTGTACTTACTTGAACAATACCAGATGAACAAGTTTTACCCTTAATTCCCTTATTTTTCTGATTTTCTTTTCCTGATAGTTCTGGTCCTTCTTGTTTAGATTTATCGAATTGTTTTGCCTTATCGTCTCCAAGATCTTGCGTTGTTTGCTTTGGTATATTTGTACTTGGTTTAGTTTGGTCTTCTTTTTCCGCTTTGGCTAAAGGAGACTGGCCTTTCAAATCGATGTCAGATTTTATGTTTTTTGTCTTAGGTTCGGATTTATCGCCTTTGATTTCACCAGTTGACAACTGTTCACTTTTTTTCTTTTGGTCAATATCTTTTTCACTCTTTTCGTCTTTAACATTTTCATTTGCTCCTTCTGTCGTGCCTTTACGTTTATTTTTCTCTCTTGCTTTATCTTTTCGCTTCTGATTTTCTTCGTTTAATTTCCTCTTTTCTGCGGCTTGGTCATCTAAAACCTCTCGCGTTTTTTTTATCAGCTCTGAGGAACTGATCTGTGGTTGTGCCACTGATTCTTCACGAGCTACATATTTTGGGAACACATATTTAAAATCTAGTTCTTCTTTACGAGATTTTAAATTAAGTTTATGAAACATGTCCACGCAACCGTTATTTTTTAAATGATATTTCTCGATGTTCGCCACCAAGTTTTGTTTTGTTGCTGGAGGATTTTTGGAATTTGGCTTAATAGTCAAATTGACAGGTGATTCAATATTATATGATATATCTACATCGACACTGTCGACAAAGTCTCTTATACCAAACTTCTTATTTTTTCTGTCTTTATCGACTCTCTCTCTGTCTGTTATTATATCATTAACTTTCTTTGCTTTATCGATAATTTCGTTTCTTTCCCGATTACTGCGATTCCCACAGACATTATTCACAGATTCAATATTGTTCAGAATTGTTTCCCTAGAAGCACATTGTTGTTGTTTTAATTTTTCTATAATCATGTCTCTTTGAACATTGATTGTCGCTTTTGTAATACTTCGAAAATCTTGATTGTCGGCTATTGATTTATGAGAGCCTTTTTTACTTTCTGCATGTTTTCTGAAGCCAATTTGCTTTGCTCTTTCGAAATTGCCCCAACATCGCGTGCACTTCAACTGGGGTACACTAGTTTCTTTTCGGGGATGCAGTAATGCTTGACCGCTGTTCGAACTCGCTGCTGAATCCATAGTTTACGTTTCAGGGATCACCGCCCTCGCGGTCGTATTGAAAGCCACTCCTAAATCACCTTGTCTCAAAAAGTATTTTCTTTACTTTATAGCGAATGGCCTGGTCTCTCCGTTGCATCCAGAGCCAGACATGCTTTGGCAATATAATTTTTTCTAGAAAGCAATCGATCTTTTGAGGGTTGAATACTCTGCAATGGAACGAAAGACGAATCATGAAAAAAATACTTTAGGTTAGGTTGGGTAAAAACGCATATACGCCCAGCGGAAGAAAACAATATTTAGGTACCTACTGTTAGCGCCTGGAACATAAAAATCTCCAATATTGACCCTCGGATTCTGGAAGAGGCAAGAATTAAATCCAAATGGAAGTGCCACTATCTGGAATTAATGTTCGATTAACCCAATGTTACACTTGGCCACTCTTTCAAAGACTCGTCTATCTTAGACATTTTAGCAAAAATATATGCAAATGAATGAATGAATGAATGGTGCCTCTCCAGCCAGGGTTTTAACCCTATTTAACAGCTGGTACACCAGAGGACACAAATTTCGAAAACATCAAAAAACGAAGGGGGAGTGTGACCTGCCGGTTAGTTTGGAAAGGAGGGTGATTTCGATCGACCGGCTTTTCAGCCTATAGCCTTTATAGAATATCTATGTTGAATAGGGAGGATGTAGAAAATAGAGAGCAGTGGTTGTTTTCCTAAAATTCTTCCTGTCCTTCTAGTTTCCAGTGCCATTTGCTAACTCATGTTCTGCTTGGATTTCCCAAGAGCTAGCAGTTTTACTGGCTAAGGCATTTGTCATTATCTCAAGAAGCACGCTGAGTCTTTCCAATGGCTGTTTAAAATCTTCAGTTTTGAAAAGATTGCTTTCGTCTTTTTTAATTAAGCTGAAAGAACCATTGCATTGGCGACCATCTGCTATGGTTTGTTGTTTATTGTATTGTGGAACTTTGAGATTTACCTTATATCACCATGCAATTTTTTGCACGAAAGATTATAGTTTCTTACTCCTTGTGCAACACTTTGATACCCAAGCTAATACGCACCTCACCATTCACTTCGGATAACATGCCTCGGTATTTCACAGAAATTATAACATTGCTATCACAGATTAGATAATAGTTACCTGCTTCTCAATATCTCTAACTCTACATTTTGATACATTTGTGCAATACTTATTTAGTTTGAACACACTTAATTTTGTGATTCACAAAACAAAACACACTCGATTACATAGGTTCATTGAATTTTAATCATAATAACTGCTATCTAGAAAGGTATCATCATCAACTGTTTTATAGCAAATGCTTCTGTTCACTACGCTACGCCTGATGATAATTTTTCTCGTCACCTTTTGATTGATGTAATACCAACCCATCTTGCCGAAACTTGTATAAATTGTGTAACAATTAGGTGTTAGTTCTAAATATGTATGTACTGAAACGATCTCGCCCGAATTGACGCCATGGATTACGACATTGAACGAAAAATCCTCCTTGGCTCGCACAAAGCTAAGATAAGCCGTCCTTCTCTCTCTAGCCGTGGAAGTAAAAAGGACAAAAGATTCACAAACAATGGTTTGGGCACCGCTCTACCTGACATGCCTTGTTTACACATTGCCGCGGCGCCCGCGCCCCATACCTGTAGCCTGTACCCTAGCTTAGGTAAGCTTCTCTTTAGTGACTTGCTATCTGCCCGTTACTTTGGACGCGTCTTGCCGTTTTGTTCTTTTACAACAAACCAACCCCTTTTTTATGACCTACGATTGCTCTACGGACTTTCTGATTTCTTGCCTAAGTTCGACCTACGCCTGCTTTACGGAATTTGTGATTTCTTGCCTAACTGTGGTCCACGCCTGCTCTAAGGACTTCGTGATTTATTGCCTAACTATGACCCACGTCTGCTCTACGGACTTAACTAGGTGATTTCTCGATCATCTGTGTCTTACGCCCTTAACACGGACCTTGTGATGCATTACATCTACGCTTTCTGCGATGGAAACGCTCGGGCCGCAGCCAGAGCATATCGTGAGCGTTACCCGAATCGAGATCGCTTTGCTGACTATAGAGTATTTATCCGGGTACACAATGGATACACAAACGGACACTTGCCTGGTCAACACGGTGGGAGATACGGTCGCGGACGACAAGTTGTTGAAAACGTTCGAGAACAAACTCAAGTTGTTGCTCAAATTCAAAGGGACAGATCGACAAGTCAGCGGCGCATATCTAGAGCAACAGACATACCTAGATCAACGGTACAACGAATAATAAACAAAAATAAATTACGCCAATACCACATACAGCTTGTTCAATTGTTACTTGAAAAAAGAGTGCAATTTTGCCGAGAGATGCTTCAGCGTGAACGAGAAGATCCCGAGTTCTTTAGAAAAATTCCGTGGTCTGATGAATCCAGTTTTAGACGAACTGGGGTATTTAATATTCACAACCTGCACTATTACTCCAGGGTTAATCTGCATGTTGTTAGAAATGACCGTTTTGCCAGTAATCAACACCAGTTTGCCATTAATATGTGGAATCATCAGAGGGCAATTAATAACACACGAATTGCCGCCAAGATTAAACGGCGCACGATACCTTAATTTCTTGCAAAATAATCTTCACGAACTGAGCTGAAGTATCAGAAGATGTAATTGAAAATATGTGGCTGCAACATGATGGAGCTCCAGCCCATTATGCTCGAGAGGCACGAGCTCATCTGAACGACGAGTATCCAAGGCGTTGGATTGGTCGGGGTGGAACTTGGAATTGAATGGCCCCCAAGATCCCCCGACCTAAATTCGATCGTTTTTTTTTTGTGGGGCCATTTAAAATAGGTTATCTATGAAAAAGAATTTAGAACAGAAAACGAGTTGAGAATTAGAATCACGGCAGCGATTGAGCAAATAAAACGAATTGGTAGTGCTTTTCAAGCAATTTTTGTAAAAATACTTGTGACAAAGTTATAAAATAAAAAACTTAAAAATTAACAATGTTGTCTTTTCTTTATTAACTTTTCGGGAAGTCATTAGTAATATAATGACAGAGCGGCAGGCATCTTAGGGTCAGGTAGAGAAGCGCCTATTGTTTGTGAATATTTTATCTCTTTTCCCTCCCATGGCAAATGCAAGACATAACTTAGTTTTTTACCAACAAACAGTTTGAGTAGATTTAAAATTATTGTAAAAACCAAAGAAAGTGATGATTTTTCGTTCAATGTCCATTTAACTCCTTAGAAGACTGCACCATAAAACCTTTTTTTTTAATAACTAAGCTACCAATAGCCATGTGTTGTACCTCGTTAGAGAATAGATTAAACAGGCATATTTTTTTAGAACTATGTTAATCTTTAGTAGTTATATTTTTTTTAACGGTGTGTCTTCAAAGTAGTTATATACATTTTTCATGTAACTTGTTTTTTTCGTTATGTTGTCATTACTTACAAGTTTATGCAGCTACAGTTGTAAAAAATACTTAATTTTAACGTATTTTCTTCCTAGCCACGAAAATCACACAAAAAAACTATCAGTTTTAGTAACTTTTTTTTTGCATTAAATCACTTAAAGAGACATTTTTTCAAAAAACCTGAAAATTGCTATAGTTTTTTATTGTGTCGGATAAAGGCCATACTGTAGAGATATTTTTTGTTCACAATTACCCCCTCTATCCACGATTTCCCGGGTCAACCTGTATAAGGGTCTGACAAGTCGAGCCTTCGTTATACGGCGAATACTCCTGTTCTTCCAGATCTTCTCCAGGTTCGTCATCGCGTTTTTATCCATGCCAACAATACGTCGGCTCAGCTCTCTAAAACAGCTGCTATCGCTACTCAGCATCGAGTCCAGATACACAAACTCATCTACCTTCTCATATCCACCGAGGGCACTTGACGGCTGGAGTACTTGTCCTCGGTCCTCCACCATGATCTTGGTCTTTGACTGGTTGATCTTAAGACTGAGTCCTCACTCGTTCGCACTCGCACTCACGAGACCGACTTTCATCCTCAATTCGCATGAGTAGTTCCGACATTTCTTCTTCGCTGGACGCAAGTGCTGTAGTGTCATCGGCATATCTGAGGTTCGTAAGCATTTCACCGCCCACTGTTACTCCGTCGCTCCACTGCTCCAGCGCTCTCCTTGTTATCAGCTCCTTAATTTGGGTGACGGTATGCAGCTTTCTCATACACCTCTCTCAGTTCTGAAGGCTTCTGACTTGGAGTCTTTCAATTTAACAAAACTGGTTCCCTCGAGGTTTAAATTCTGAATCAAGAATGTTAGATGTAGAGGTAGGCCCATTTCGATCAAGATGTCAAAGATGGTGCTCCATTGAACGCAGTCGAAGGCTTTGGCGTAGTCAATAAAACAAAGAACCAAGGGCTTATTAAACTCAGTCACGGCATTTTTCAATGAGTAGGCGGACGTTTAATATTTGCTCCCTGGTCCCCTTTCCGGACACGAATCCTGCTTATTCACATGGAATTTGTGCGTCGATAGTGTACGTCAGGCGTCTGTTCAGAATGTTCAGCATGACATAACTTGTGTGTGACATCAGGGAGATGGTTCGATAGTGGTTACATCTCCTCGTGGGAGCCTTTTTATGAAGTGGGATTACTACCGACTGTGTCCAGTCATCCGGCCATGCACCCGTTTTCGATACCATCTGTAATATGGAATGCAGGATTTTAATGCCTTCTGGTTCAAGGTGTTGAAGCGTTTCTGCTGATACTCTATCAGACACCACTGTTTTATGTTTCCTCATTACGGTTGCTTGCACTTCAGTTATTAGGATACCAGGTTCTTCATTGTGCCACAACGTCCCACCTCCTGCTGATCCCGAGCCCTCCTATTTCCCCACATAGCTCGCTACAGTACTCCTTCCATCTTCGCAGAACCTCCGTGAGGTCTGTTAAGGCGTTACCATTACTGTCGTCTACAATCCATGTCTTGGGCTTAAAGGGCTTGCTCAACGTTTTGACTTTGTTAAACAGGTCTTTTGTTTGTGACTTCACTGCGTGCTGCTCTCTCTATCTCCTCACATATTGCGTTTATCTGGTCGTCTTTGTCTCTCCTTACTGTTATTTGCACTTCCCTGTGTAAGACGTTGTATCTCTCTACATCGGCTTGACTTTTAATACCGTCGTGCTTCAAAACTTCTCCTTTCTTTAATCAACTTCCAAGATTCGTCACCAATCCAGTCTTTCTTCTTGTTGTATCTCTTGTATTGTCCACTTATTTCATTGGCTTTTGTCAGGATTGCGCCTTTCAATTAATCCGTTCATGTTCGCTAGAATCAAAGGTATCGATTTCCATTCGAAAGGTAAAACGTTTTGATTTTATAGCTTTACCAAATTCTGTCAAAGCTGGTTTGGTCAGAGCAACCTTCGCATTAAAATCGCCGTGTAGCTCTTGCAGCTGGGCATAGAACTGTTGCTCTTCCTTTTCAGTTTCCTTTTCATCCTTGCGCGTGGCTGGTGCATATATCTGAATGACATTTATCAGCACCGGTTTCGCGTCGAGTTTCAGTGAGATCATTCTGTCATTAGCATTAGGTATCCTTTCACAGCTCCCTGAAGTCTTCTTGTTACTATGAAAGCCACCCCATTCCTGCTGTGATTGTCGGATCCAGATTAATGCACGATATTGCCTTCGTCTGTAATAAAATGACCATTACCTCTCCAGTGGACTTCACTGAGACCTAGGATGTCGATCTTGCAACTGACCATTTCCTCCTCCACAACTTTCAGTTTGCCTGGTCCTAACAGTCCTCTCATGTTTCAGGTTCCTACTCGCAGGTATTGGTTCAGCGGGGGTTTAAACTTTGAACTAGTATCACCACCGATAGCATTAGTGTCACTGGCCGGCCCGGTGATCCGCGACACAATGTCAGAGAGCAATTTTTGCTCAACGAGAGGAAATATGATGAGGTCTGGCTCCAACAACGACGATGAATATAGTCTCTTTCGGACTGTTATTCGGACTCTAAAAGTCTACCAGATCTATCGACAAATGATGGAGGAAGTGTTCTAAACACAGCCGTGCTGCAATTGACGTCAGAACGTGAGGCAGCCAACGCAGAAGTTGACAAACTCATGCTGGAAAACATGGCTTTACAGAAACAACTAGATAAAAGTAATTGGCAAATCAGCATTCTAAAGCAGGTATGTTACGCTCCCGCAAGTGCCAAAAAAAATAAAACCCAAAAAGGGGACTTTAAAAATAGTTTTATCTGGAGTAAGAACAATCCCACCAAAAACATTCTGTAAAAAACTAGCCAAGTCTCGATCGAGCTGCTTGTTTATCTCTAAAAAGTAATGAAATCTAGACAAAGTCGTGCCAAATCTAAGGTTCCTTACTGCGATTTCTTTATTATTATAGTTAATGTTGTGTGACTTGGCCGTTGAACATTCTTTATACGTTAGTGGGTACAAGTCAATTTTGTTAGCACGTAATGTTATATCTGTTGTAACTACCTTTGTTATATCTGTTACTCTCAATGTCAATAAAAAATAAGTCATGGCAAAGTTATTTTTATTTTACATTCTAATTTGCTTAAAATAGAATTCCTTTGTATACCCGAGCATTTGTATTGTATTAACGAGGAGCATAAAACGATCACGGAAGGCGCCTGCAGTTATTTTCTAATATTTCATAACGTATCCCAATCAGGAAACTTGCAGCTTTAATTTATTGTAATTAAATACGACGCAGTTCAAAACTGACGTGTACCCACTAACGTATTGTTGCGCCGGTAGGTTAGGTCAAAAACTTTGAACGTCAATTTCAGTGCTTTAGAGGCGTTTTCAGCAGGCTGAAAAGTCATTTCAGGCCGTTTCAGAAGTTGCTCTATCACATATGTAAAGATCGAATTTTCACCCAAGTTGCCGTCGTTTTCAAGCGCCTGAAACATGTTTTCAGTCCGTTTCAGGGCACCCTCTATCAGATGACGCCATAACCTGAAAACCCGTTTTCAGGCGTTTTCAGGACCCCTTATGGGCCTCTGAAGCACAAATCGTTATATGGCGAAATATCCGGTAGGAGTGACAGAGATAGCACTACTAGAAAGAGATAGCTATACTCGGAACATTCGAGAAGGGAGTGACAGAGATAGAGCACCATTAGAGAGAGACATATATGGTCTCGAATGTTCTCGGCCCGCACGCTGGTCCTTACTAGAATATTCGCGATATGTGTGGACAATGTGTCCAGAGCGGCTCCGCGGGATATAAAAAGGCGTCGACGGCCGGCGCGAGTTAGTTACATTTTAACTGCGATCGAATGCTAGTACAAGGATAATCGGAGAGAAAGACTCTTCGTGTGGAAGTGAGTGCATAATTAGTGAAATAGTGTGTGTGTTTTAATTAGTGGATTTTAAGTACAGTTCGTGTGAATTGTAAGTGCGTGATTTGGGTAATAAAGTGAGTGTTTTATTTAGTGGATTAATTCGTGTTTTTCTATCAAATACGAACCCCACGCTTGTAACATTTGGTGTCAGAAGTGGGATAGAAAATGTCGTTAATGCCACGAGAAACCGAGGCAAAAGGAGTGACGACGCGAAGCCAAACGTCTGGGACTGGAGACTCGACGCTTGGTACGTCGGAATCACCTGCTCCAGCTGCACAAGGAGTAGACCTCAACGTTATCTTCGTCCTCCTAAAGGAACAAGCGAGAGAGCTTAAGGAACAGTCGCGAAAACAGGAGGAACAGGCACGAATGCCTCGTGAGGTACATGAGTCCACGACCGAATGGAAGAGAGAGTTGTTCGAGGTCCAGGAAAAACTGGCCGATATGGATGAAAAACTAGAGAGTCGAGTCCATGATGTCGATAAAAAAATTGAGACCTGTGAGAGCCGTCTCCAAAAACTTAAGATCAAAGTGGCTAATGGTCCAAGTACCTATGTACCCGACGCATCGGTGTCTGGAGGCGGCAGGTTCAAAGTGCCTCCCTTTGACGGTAGCTCATCGTGGACTGCCTATAAGCTGCAGTTCGAGTCTGTTTCCCAGGCTAATGGTTGGAGTAAGGAGCAAGCCAGGACAGCACTGACGTTGGCGCTGCGCGACGAGGCTCTTACCATACTAGAGGCTCTAGGAAACGACCGGACGTACGACCGCCTTCTAGGAGCCTAGGAGGCACGATACGGTGACAGTCACCTGGAGTACGTGTACCGAGCTCAGTTAAAGGACAGGACACAAGGACGTAACGAGTCCTTACAGCAGTGGGCCCTGGAAATCGAGAAGTTGGTTAGGAAGGCCTATCAACGTACGTCAGCATCCTTTGTGGGCAGTATGCTGGTGCAGGCCTTCATTGATGGGATCCGGGATCTGGAAGTGAGGGCAGCCGTGCGATTGGGACATCATGGCAGCCTAAAGGATGCAGTAGCCCACGCTCTCGAGGTGGAAGCTGTACGTCAGGATTCATCCAGGCCTTTCAGGGTGCGAGAAGTGTCGACTACGAAGCCAGTAGATTCCCGCCGCGAATTTGGGCCACGTTGCTACCATTGTGGAGAACGTGGTCACCTGCAGTCAGGCTGACCAAAAAGGACTAGGAGGGACAGAGACCCCGCTCCAATGGCGAGGAAAATAGGCTCTGTGGAGTCAGAGCCCCAACAGGGAAACGAATAAAAGCCAGGACTATGGGACGAGTGCTGGCTGGCGGTCGAAATGTCCCAATTATGATCTCACAGGCCAACGAAGGGAATAGTCTGGTTGCCAATGGAGAAATCTGTGGAATACCATATCTCCTTACCATAGACACCGGAGCTTCTCGGACTGTGATCAGCTCTCGGCTACTGAGACACCTGACCAGAGATCATCTAGTCCGACCTAGGCATCTCCAGCTGCAAACTGCTACCGGCCAGTACATTTCCGTCCAAGGAGAACGGGACTTAGCTGTGAAAATAGGTGAAAAAGAATACTGGCATAAAATGATCGTTGCTAACATCGTCGACGACTGCATTATTGGATTGGATTTTATGAGGAGACATGACTGTAAAATCGACTTGAAGGTTGGAGTTCTAAAGTTTGGAGTTGATGAGATTCCTATACAAGGTGGAGTAAATGGAAATGTTTACTGTACCAGGAGAACCATTCTTCAACCAAGGTCACAGGTTTTAGTTCCAGTGAAATTGCCGAACTCCACAAGGCCGCAATCTCACCGCTGTGTGGTGGTAGAGAGGTTGGATGCTGATAAACCGTGGATAACAGTCCGTACAATGGTAACCACGGCATCTACAGCATTTGTAAGGATCCTTAATCCAAGCGACACGGAATGCGTCCTCAATAAAGGAACGCTGGTCGGATCATGCCAAGAAATTTCTTGGATAAGAGGCTGCCGGGAATCTGAGGTAAACGTGAAACCTGGGCATGTTAAGCCTTCAATGGATGTTGAAAAATTACTAAATGACTCCAGGGAGCACCTTACCGAGGAGGAATTCCTTAAGGCGCGTAGCTTACTGCTACGATATCGCAACGTCTTTTCTTCGCATGATGATGACATTGGAAGAACTGGAGTAGTTCAGCATGAGATCGACACTGGGGAAACTATGCCTATCCGACAGCGCCCTCGGAGAGTTCCAGTAGCCCGGGAGAAGGAGGTTGAGGGCATGATCGAGGAAATGCAAAGAAGCGGCGTTATTGAACCTTCAACAAGCCCGTGGTGTTCTCCCGTAGTTTTGGTTAAGAAGAAGGACGGCACCATGAGATTCTGTATTGACTACTGTTCGATTCCAAATCGATATTCGATCGATGGTTTCTGAACGGCCATTTTGAATTTGACGTTAGCTGTCAATCAGGCAGTTTTGACAACTGACAGACGAAAGCCCTCGCAATGTAAACGCGTTTTGGTTAGGGTATTGAAATTAAATCGCAGGCCATCTGGAATGTATTCGGGTTTCCCTCAGGATTGTCTATATAGCTGAGTGTGTTGTGGTTCCCCGAACCAGATAAAGTTCACATTTCGTGCCCGATTGCTTTTGAACAACGTAACATAACCTGTGTTGGAACACTGTGCTCATTGAACCTGGTTGGCTGAAGAACCTGTCTACCAAGAAGAGCCTAGGGTGCACCCGGGCCTTGCAGAGAGACAGGAGGTTGACGGGACCGAAGCACAGACCAGGTTAGATCGACCCCAATTACTTCAGCTCGGTGAATCGCCGACGTTCACACTTCTTGGCAACTGATCGTTACGCTACGTCGTAGCTGATGGGCCCCTACGAGGTCATTAGGTGCCGAGAAGCCTGAACATTTTGGTAGCAGAGCGTGGTTTCCTGAGATTTGCAGCCGTCAAGGGCTCCAGGAAGGCACGATTTGGGACTATCAATCTGTAGGTATAGGCGGTTATTAGGTAACTTGGTTGTGTTCCTATATCCACATAGATTGGTAGTATTGTAAGCTATAGGTCTATTGCTGGTAGTAGATAGACAGATATTGAATTGAAAATTGCATTGAATTACCAGTTAGTCAATCTATTAGTGGTCTAGTAATGCTATTGAATGAATGTTTTGGTTAACATAGGTAGTTACATCTATTGATAGCAGGCTATTACATTGTTTTCAGTTTATAGCAATTTATAACTTGAACTAATATTGACTTTCTGTGTGTGTTATAATGATAAAGGGAAACTAAATTGTATTTACAGAATTTATATAGATATAAAACTCGGTTCCTATTGTTTAAGGAAAACAACATTGTTTAAGTTGTGGTTTAGGGTTCCCTCGTTTGGGTTGTAGACTGGAGGGTCCAATAAAATTGAGTTACTGCAAATTGTGAGTAAGTATCGTTCCGATCATGTCGTTATCTGAAATCCAGAAGGGTGTTTCTAAGGAACTCAGATGGTTTTCCTCCGCACACGGTCTGATAGACCGTTTAGATAGGCATGATGTGGTATTGGAGCGGTCTATGGACGTTAAGGAACGTTACAATAGGGTGCTCGAATTGTCCGCGCAGGCGGAATCAGTTGATGGTTGCGCACCTGACAGGCTGTCACGGTTGATAGGGGATGTCGACCAATGTATGGAGATGGCAGCTGCTATCACGCAGAAGGCTGCGGACATACGTAGACAGCGCGAGTCCAGCCATGGTGGTGACATTGAAGCACCTCTGCCGCTTCAGGGTTCGGGGTCCAGGTTACCTGCCATAACTATGCCTACTTTTGACGGCGTGTCCGGTGAATGGATGAGCTTCATCAATCTGTTCGACAGTTTGGTGCACATGCGATCGGACATTACCAAGTCTGTCAAGATGGCTCAGCTGGTGGCAGCATTGAGGGGTGAGCCTAGGGAGCTGGTCGCTCATTTGACAGTTACGGAGGGTAACTATGAAACGGCCAGACAATTGTTGGTCAGACGTTACCATAACAAACGGAGGTTAGCCGATGCCCAACTGAACCGTTTGTTTAGTATCCCGGTTGTGAACAAGGTCGGGGCCATACAGACGGAGGTTTTGAACCCATTGTTGTCCGTCACCAAGGCTCTAGAGAATCTTGGACTTCCGGTTGGTGAATGGTCGTACCTACTGTTGTACATTGTACTTTCCCGCCTACCCGCTGACGTGCAGACTCGTTTCGAACAGTCTCACGGGAGGTCGGCCGAGGACCTGCCCGCCTTCTCCGACTTGGTCGGATTCTTGAAAGAGGAGGCTCGACGGGCAGAGAATTTGGGGTTGACGGTCACCCATCCTTCGGAGCCACAGAGAGCTGCCGGGAGCGCTGTGAGTAGGGGCCCTCCGACGAGGAAGGACCGCACCAACCGGCAGTCGTATGGGACTGTGAGCGAATTGACCCCACATGGTGAGACCTGCCCATGTTGTAGGCAGATTGGCCATGCTGTGGCCAATTGCAATAAGTTCGGGGAACTTAGGGTTCAGGGACGGCGCCGGATGGCCAAGCAGCGGAGCTGGTGTTTCCTGTGCCTCGGGCCACACATGGCTAGGGACTGCACGCGCACAAAAATGTGCGGATATTGTGGTGGGGCCCACAACA
This sequence comes from Argyresthia goedartella, assembly GCA_949825045.1. Classification (NCBI taxonomy): domain Eukaryota; kingdom Metazoa; phylum Arthropoda; class Insecta; order Lepidoptera; family Argyresthiidae; genus Argyresthia; species Argyresthia goedartella. Next base: position 25,751,510 of record OX463810.1, read on the forward strand.
ATCTGTTGTGCATGAACCGGTCCGGCCAACAGCCTCCACAGGGCCGTATCCAGGGTGACACGGCATGGGGCCCTGAGAATTCGTTTGCGACTCGGAGCGCAACTCAGGGGCCAACGTCCCCACGTCCACAGGGCCGTACCCAGGGTGACACGGCATGGGGCCCTGAGAATTCGTTTGCGACTCGGAGCGCAACTCAGGGGCCAACGTCCCCACGTGCACAGGGCAGTACCAGGGTGCAGGGCCGCACTCAGGACCATTACATGGGGGGCCCTGAGTTTTCGGTTGCGACTCAGCATCCGACCCAGCGGGACATTGGGTGTGTTGAGCAGGCCGTAACGGGCGGGTGGCATGGGACACCTTCGAGCTATGCGGGTGCGGTTCGGACGCCGCCTCAGTTGTCGCCCCGCTCGTCGCCTCGTCCTCGTCGGTCACATGTGATGTCCCCCCCGCTCATGGAGCGGCCACGGTTGAATTCACGCCCACCCCCCTTTACGGGGAATCGTAGGTTGGGAATGGAACCGGCGCGTGGGCCATTTGTACAATGGGACCCTCTGGCGTATAGCTGCATACCTGATCGGTTACAGGCACAGTGGGGCCCCGGGGGTCCTCGCTAGGAATTTGCGGCCCAACCATTGGTTGCCCCCCAACCGGAGACGGTGGTGTTACCGATCGCCTCTGTGCTTGTTTGGGATTTGGCGGGCAACCCAACATACGTTCGCGCCCTATTAGATTCTGGAGCTCAGGGCTGCATTGTATCGAATGATTTAGCAAAATGGTTGGGCCTCAAGGTAAATAGGTATAATAAATCAATACGGGGCGTGGGGAATGTTACGGTTACGAATGTAGTTGGTCAATCGGTGATCACGTTCTCTCCACGTTATGACATTTTGACAAAAACATCCGTGCAAGCTTTAGTAATGACGCATGTCATGGGCAGACACCCCTTGGTGAAGTTGAATCCGGCCGTTCGATTCCTGACATCAGGACTCAAGTTGGCGGATCCCGATTTTGACACTCCAGCCCCGGTCGACCTGCTACTGGGAGCAGACGTTCTGGGTAGGTTTCTGTTGTCGGATCGGCGAGTTCTTCAGCCGGACGGGTTGATTGCTGTGGATACTAAGTTTGGTCACGTGATCATGGGTCCGGCATTGCCAATGGTTAGGCCTGCCGAGTCAGATGGCATACTTATTGGCTCAGCGTTGTCATACGTTATCCAACGTTTCTGGGAGATAGAGGAACCTCCCACCGTTCGTCGAGACGACGCAGACGAAGAAGAGTGCGAGTTGTTTTACCAGAATAGTACTGGTCGCCTTCGTTCTGGTCGAATTGTAACTCGACTGCCTTTCAGGGCCGATCGACCGCCACTAGGAGAATCTAGGAAGATGGCTGAGACGAGATTGATGTCGATGGAGCGTAGGATGACAAGGGACGCCGTATTTAAACAAAAATATGTTGATTTCATGAGGGAGTATGAGTCGTTAGGACACATGTCGGTATCGGGTGTGGACTGGAGATCTGAGGATCATTGTTTCCTTCCACACCATGCCGTCCTACGAACCCCTACCGGCAAGATTCGAGTTGTTTTTGATGGGTCAGCACCTACCTCGAACGGGATGTCCCTGAATCAGTGTCTACATTCGGGACCCAAGTTGAGTCGTGATATTTCGGATATTCTCACGAGCTTTCGGAGGCACCAGATTGTATTTGTCGCAGACATTCGGATGATGTTTAGGCAAACGGTAATTCATCAGGCTGACAGAAGGTATCAGTTGATACTTTGGCGTGAGTCCACGGCCGAGCCAGTCAAGGTCTATGAGTTAAACACGAACACGTATGGGTTACGGTCTAGCCCGTATTTGGCGATGCGTACCCTGCGGGATTTGGCGTCGCGTGACCGTGTGAGCTATCCTAGAGCCGCCGCTATCCTGGAGCAAGATTTGTACGTCGATGACGTCTGCACAGGGGCAGCCAGTGTAGAGGAAGCTCTGGACCGACGTGACGAGCTCATTCAATTGCTGGAACGAGGCGGCTATGAACTAAGTAAGTGGATGTCCAACTCCCCTGAGTTGATGGCTGGTCTCCCAGATGAGTTTCAACAAGACCCGCACGTTTTTGAGAATCCTGACAACCCTAACATGTTGTCAGTACTTGGAATTCAGTACCGGCCCGTCCATGATGAGTTTACCTATCGGGTGGTTTTAGAAACACCGAAGGCCTGAACGAAGCGTTCAGTACTGTCAACGATTGCGAGAACGTTCGACCCGAATGGATGGATTTCTCCAGTCACCTTTGCTCTCAAATGTTTTATGCAAAGGCTATGGGCGGCTCAGTTGACCTGGGACACCCACCTCTCAGGTGATTTGTTGACTGAGTGGACGCGAATGTTCACCTCGCTATCGGACATAAATAATGTATCGCTGCCGAGGAAATTGGTCCCTGCTGGGGATTACAGGGCAACCCTTCACGGGTTTTGTGATGCCTCTGAACGAGGGTTTGCGGCAGCGGTTTATTTGCGAACCGTCACCTCCACCGGGGAGGTCGACGTGCGTTTGGTTTTGGCAAAAAGCAAGGTAGCGCCTATTCGGACAAGGATGACGATTCCAAAACTGGAACTGTCCGGGGCTGCTCTTTTGACCAAACTTTTGAATCACACTCTAACAGTGTTGCGTGGGTCAGTGGTTTTGGAGGATACGGTGTACGCTTGGACGGACAGCCAGATTGTTTTGTGCTGGCTGAAGGCTTCGGTCCATAACTTAGAGGTTTTTGTTGTGAACCGTGTCTCCCAGATTGTGTCGTCTGAGGTCCCACTGACCTGGAGACATGTACCAGGAGAATTGAACCCGTCTGATTGTGCATCCAGGGGATGTCGGGCTCCTGAACTCGTTAGACACCATTTGTGGTGGGGACCACCCTGGCTTGCCAAGAGAGAATCGGACTGGCCCCACAGCCATGTAGTAGTATCTTCGGATCATGGCCCCAGAGCGGCCGTGCATGTTACCCAGAAGGCTGAGGACCCTGACGCCGGGTTTCTGCTGGACCGGTATAGCTCACTTGACAAGCTGATAAACGTGTCCACTTGGATCAGGAGATTCGCTCGAAATTGTCGTACTCCTCGCGATCAGCGAACGTTGAACCCTATTCTGACTCCGGCAGAGCGAAACGAGTCGCTATTGAATTTGGTCCGGTTGGTACAGTCCTCGAAGTTTGGGGCAGAATTTGAGATTATACGAAGTGGACGTTCGAAATTGAAGGGAGCCGTCGCGCGTCTCAACCCCTTTGTTGATTCGACCGGGTTACTTCGGGTAGGAGGAAGATTGCGCAATGCGAATCTGTCGTATTCGGCTCGTCACCCACTTCTGCTCCCCAAGGGGGGACAGTTAGTTGAATTGCTGGTGACTGATCGTCATATTAAAAACGCGCATGCCGGCTGTAACGCGTTGTTGGCCACGCTCCAGCGGGAGTTTTGGATCTTATCTGCCCGCCGTGTCATACGGAACATCGTGTTTCGGTGCATGCCTTGTTATCGACTTAAGGCTGCCACGATGCAACCTCTCATGGGGGACTTGCCCCCTGATCGTGTGAATGAGGTCAGACCGTTTTCAGGTGTTGGTACGGATTTTGCAGGACCGTTTATGGTGAAGAGTTCACGATTGCGTACCGCTAGGCAATACAAGGCGTACCTATGTGTGTTTGTTTGTTTATCCACCAAGGCGGTACATCTCGAGCTCGTTGCTGATCTCTCGACAGAGGCTTTCATTGCTTGTTTGGATAGGTTTGTTTCTCGAAGGGGACTTCCAACTTTGATCCGCTCTGATAACGGCACTAACTACATCGGTGCGGAACGATACTTACGAGAGATAGTCAACTTTTTTAATGTAAATAAAGTGGATATTGGAACGGCCCTCTCCCGTCGGGGTATACAGTGGACCTTCAGCCCACCGATTTGCCCCCACTGGGGTGGGATTTTTGAGGCCGTAGTTAAGTCAGCTAAGACACGCTCAGACCGCGCTGACTTTTGAGGAGCTCGCGACATTGTTTTGTAAGATCGAGGAGGTTGTGACCGCTCAGCTCGGATCCAAAGGACCTGGAGGCTCTGACCCCAGGCCATTTCTTGATAGGTCAGCCACTTAACGCGTTGCCCGAGCACCCCTTCGAGGGAGTGAAATTGTATCGGTTGTCAAGGTATCAGATGTTGCAGCAGTTTACTCAGAATTTCTGGAAGCGTTGGTCGCTCGAGTATCTGCATATCTTACAACAGCGCCTTAAGTGGACTGACAAAACTAGCCCCCCTAGTGTTGGTGACCTCGTTCTGGTTAAGGATGCTAACCTACCGCCACTACGTTGGCGCAGGGGGCGCATTGTTAACTTGTTCCCTGGCAAGGACGGGACCCCCCGGTCTGCAGAGGTTCTAGTAGGAGGCTCGGTTCTAAAACGAGCGGTAGCAACGTTGTCTCGGCTGCCCGTAGATTAGGGGACAGGTGGGTGCCTGTCCGGGCGGGTGATTGTTCGATTCCAAATCGATATTCGATCGATGGTTTCTGAACGGCCATTTTGAATTTGACGTTAGCTGTCAATCAGGCAGTTTTGACAACTGACAGACGAAAGTCCTCGCAATGTAAACGCGTTTTGGTTAGGGTATTGAAATTAAATCGCAGGCCATCTGGAATGTATTCGGGTTTCCCTCAGGATTGTCTATATAGCTGAGTGTGTTGTGGTTCCCCGAACCAGATAAAGTTCACATTTCGTGCCCGATTGCTTTTGAACAACGTAACATAACCTGTGTTGGAACACTGTGCTCATTGAAGCTGGCCCGCTAGTCATACCTGGTTGGCTGAAGAACCTGTCTACCAAGAAGAGCCTAGGGTGCACCCGGGCCTTGCAGAGAGACAGGAGGTTGACGGGACCGAAGCACAGACCAGGTTAGATCGACCCCAATTACTTCAGCTCGGTGAATCGCCGACGTTCACACTTCTTGGCAACTGATCGTTACGCTACCTCGTAGATGATGGGCCCCTACGAGGTCATTAGGTGCCGAGAAGCCTGAACAACTACCGTCGACTTAATGATGTAACCAAGAAGGACAGTTATCCACTTCCACGAATCGACGACACTTTAGACACATTGAACGGAATGAAATGGTTTTCAACGTTGGATCTGAAAAGTGGCTATGGGCAAGTCGAAATCAAGGACAAGGATAAGGAGAAAACGGCCTTCTCTACTGGCAAGGGACTCTGGCAGTTCAATGTTATGCCATTTGGACTGTTTAATGCACCAGCCACATTTGAGAGATTAATGGAACAAATATTAGCTGGACTTCTAGGAGAAACTTGCTTGGTCTATTTGGATGACATCATTATCGTTGGTAGAGACTTCAACGACCACTTGAATAAATTGGAGCAGGTGCTAGGCAAACTACGAGGGGTAAATCTGAAACTCAGTCCGAAGAAATGCTCGTTTTTCAAACGTAAAGTGAATTACTTGGGACACGTGATTTCGAAGGACGGCATCCAGACAGATCCTGAGAAGATTAGCGCCGTGAAGGATTGGCCGACGCCAAAAGACAAGACTGCAGTACGTGCCTTTTTGGGGCTTTGTTCATACTACAGACGTTTTGTGAAGAACTTCTCGGATATAGCAAAGCCTTTGCATCAACTAACGGAAGAAAAGCGATCATTTGACTGGAACGAACAATGTGAGTCAAGTTTCAACGAGCTTAAAGGAAGACTTTGTGAAACGCCAATATTGGGGTATCCAGACCCGGACGAGGATTTCATTGTGGATACAGATGCTAGTAACACTGGAATTGGAGGTGTCTTGTCGCAAAAGAAAGGAGATAACGAAGTTGTGATTGCATATTTCAGTAAGTCATTGTCAAAACCAGAGAGGAATTACTGTGTAACTCGGAGGGAATTGCTAGCAGTTGTCAAGACGTTACAGCATTTCAGCAAATACCTGCTGGGAATAAAGTTTCGTATCAGAACTGACCATGCTGCTTTAAAGTGGTTGCTAGAATTTAAAAACCCCGAGGGACAAGTGGCGAGATGGATTGAACAACTGCAGGAGTATGATTTCATCATCGAACACCGTAGTGGGAAATCACATGGAAATGCTGACGCCCTATCACGTAGACCTTGTGCGGACGACTGTAAACATTGCTCAAGACAAAAAGGCAAGGAATGTGTTCGAATAATAAGAACTGATACGGTTAGCGACGAGTGGAGTGATGAAATCATGCAGCAAGCCCAACAAGAGGACCCTGACGTGAGACCCATTTTTTATTGGATTAATGCTGGCGCACCTAAACCAAGATGGTGTGATGTAGCTCCTATGAGTGCGGTAACAAAAAGCTACTGGGCACAATGGGATAGCTTGGTTATGCATAATGGCGTTCTATGTAGAAAATGGGAATCAACAAATGGGAAGGATGCTCACCTGCAAGTCGTTGTCCCAAAGAAAAGGGTGAAAGAAGTTTTGAGAATATTTCACGATGGAACATCCGGTGGACACCTTGGAGTAAAAAGGACCCTAATGAAAATTCGGCAACGCTTTTATTGGATTCACTGCCGAGAAGATGTTGAAAATTAGTGTAAACGATGCACTAACTGTGCATCAGTCAAGGTACCGCATACCCGTAGCCGAGGAACACTCAAGTTGTACAACGTGGGAGCCCCTTGGGAAAGGGTTGCATTAGATGTCGCAGGACCATTCCCAGCATCGGACTCCGGAAACAAGTACATTCTTGTCGTGATGGATTACTTCACGAAGTGGCCTGAAGTATTTGCCATTCCTAATCAAGAAGCGGTAACCATAGCTTAAAAGTTAGTGAACGAAGTATTCTGCCGGTTTGGGGTACCACTCGAAATCCACAGTGATCAAGGAAGAAACTTCGAGTCTGCGGTCTTTCAGGAGACTTGACGCATAATGGGAATTCATAAGACGAGGACTACGGCGTATCATCCACAGTCAGATGGAATGGTTGAGAGATTTACCCGAAACTGGAGAGACATCTAGCCAAGGTCGTTGAGAGACATCAAAAAGATTGGGATCGGCATATCCCCCTCTTCCTGTTGTCTTATAGGTCGGCAACTCACGAAAGTACGGCGGTTACTCCATCGTATGCGAATTTTGGAAGAGAACTCCGCTGCCTGCAGATCTCCTGACTGGACGTCCGCCCGATACACCAAGGACCATCACGGAATATGCAAGTAATTTGCGGGATCGGATTGATGATGTTCACAGCCTGGTACGTGAACACGGGCTCCACGCTAGCATAAAGATGAAAACCCGATATGACCGGAAGTCTTATCAAGTGGGTTTTGAGGAAGGTTCGTTGGTGTGGCTACATAACCCAATGCGACGAGTAGGAAAGTCCCCGAAACTATCTCCGAATTGGGAAGGGCCTTACAAGGTAGTCACCAAAATAAACGACGTCACGTATGGAATCCAGCGGAATCCTCGTAGTCCGAGCAAGATTGTTCATTTTCATAATTTCATAATTCTTTATTGAACACAGTTATTTAAAAAAGATACATTAAGAGAAAACATATGTACAAAGGCGAGCTTATCTCTAAAAAGAGATTTCTTCCAGCAAACCAAGGCATGACAGGAAATTTTATCAATAAAGGGTAGGCAGTGCACAATATCTAGACAATAATAAAATACATATAGGTAAATTACATATCTATAAAATACGGTAAATAAAATACATACTCGTATCTAACAAACTACTAAATACGTATCAATACATACATAAACCTGTACATAAAGTTTACATATAATAATAATATACATACTACAACTATCACAAAAGAGAGAGGAAGTGCTCTTTTACCCGGTTTTTGAAAGCGAAAAGAGTCGGGCTGTCTCTTATCGCACAAGGAAGTGCGTTCCACAGTCGGACCGCCTGCAACCTGAAGGAGTGCTCATATGCGGAAGTGGTATGCCTTGGAGTGGCTAAGAGTGAGACCGTGTGAGATCTCCGTTGCCGATCTCCTGAAAAGAGATACTCAAAGCGGTCTCGAAGGTAGCTGGGGTAGCGCGGATTTTTCAATATATTGAAAAGACAAAAAAGAATATGGGAGTCTCGGTGACGACGAATCGAAAGCCACCCCAACTCTTTGCGAAATTGAGAGACGTGGTCGAATTGTTCATGTTGACCGGCTGGCCAGATACCATGGAAATAATGATGCTCGGGACGAGCATGTCTTAGGAGGGGGTAGTGTTGCGCCGGTAGGTTAGGTCAAAAACTTTGAGCGTCAATTTCAGTGCTTTAGAGGCGTTTTCAGCAGGCTGAAAAGTCATTTCAGGCCGTTTCAGAAGTTGCTCTATCACATATGTAAAGATCGAATTTTCACCCAAGTTGCCGTCGTTTTCAGGCGCCTGAAACATGTTTTCAGTCCGTTTCAGGGCACCCTCTATCAGATGACGCCATAACCTGAAAACCCGTTTTCAGGCGTTTTCAGGACCTCTTATGGGCCTCTGAAGGACAAATCGTTATATGGCGAAATATCCGGTAGGAGTGACAGAGATAGCACTACTAGAAAGAGATAGCTATACTCGGAACATTCGAGAAGTGTGTGACAGAGATAGCACTACTAGAAAGAGATAGCTATACTCGGAACATTCGAGAAGGGAGTGACAGAGAGAGTGCACCATTAGAGAGAGACATATATGGTCTCGAATGTTCTCGGCCCGAACGCTGGTCCTTACTAGAATATTCGCGATATGTGTGGACAATGTGTCCAGAGCGGCTCCGCGGGATATAAAAAGGCGTCGACGGCCGGCGCCGCGCGCAGCGATCGGCATCACTAGAAGGCCTGCTCCCTATCTCCACATCGACGGAGTACGGGTCGCCCGTGGTGCGGCGTCCTGTGTCACCGAGGGCAGAGCTTGAGCTGGACGAATTATATTTAATTCGGGCCGCTCAAGCCAACCTGTTTTCGGCGGGCCTACTTCGTGCCATGGAGGCATACGTCGCCGCAAGCCGCGCTGCCCTGTCGGGCAAGCCCACGGCTTGTATCGGCGCCGAGCTCCTCGACGCGCAATTAGTGGAGCAGGCGAAAATGCAGCCTTTGGTGCTGCCACCAACCCGCGGGACGAGGCGCCCGCGTAGCGAAAGCCCGAGCGACGAGCTGCGTCTCCGAGGAGATGGAAAGCGAGTCCAGCTTGCGGACTCGCCGACCCCGCCACCGACGAACCAACCGCCGCCGAGGAAGACGGGCCTCGACATGCCGTCGCTGTCGCCCTGGACGGGCGCGCTTCAGGCACCCGCCCCCGCCCCTGGACCGTCCGCCGCGTGTGAAATAGACAGTGAGAGTGCTACAACACAAATGACAGGTACGAGTGTTTCACCTATTAAGTGCTCTCCCGCAGTGTCGTTTGCCGCGGCGGCCGCGACCGCAATTCCCCCCCCCCCCCCCCCCCCCCCCCGACCAGTGAGGCACCCGGTGCCGCCAACCGCGCGTCCGCCCGCCCCGTCGGCGACCACGTCGCGAGTGCCCGCCCGCCCCACGCGCTACGCCGCTGCGCCCGCGATAGTGCCCGCCCGCCCTTACGCGCCCCGCCGCCGCGCCCGCGAACCCGCACGCCGCCGCACCCGCGAAAGGGCCCGCCCGCCCAATGCCGCCCGCCCGCCCAACGCAGCCTGCCGCTGCCGCCGCCCAAACCGCAGCCGCGGTCGCCACCACCACCGCCGCCCCGTCGGGAGGCGCTGCGCCACAGCAGCCCCGCCAGCCGCGCTATCCGCCCCTTATTGTGGAGGTCCTCCCCAACTGGGCCGACCACTTCAGGGCGATAGCCAGCGAGCTCGGCCGGGCTCCCAGCGCGCGCGCCTACCAAAAGGGTGTGCGCTTCACCCCCACGGCCGACGACGAGTACCGGCTTGTACAGCGCTATCTGTGCAGGCTGGAGAAGGACCACGGAGTTCGGTGGTTCTCTTACTCGCTGCCGGCCGACAAGACCCAGAAGGTGGCGATCCGCGGGCTGCCTTCCAACACCACGCCGGAAGAGATCGTCGCGGCACTTGCAGAACTCGGTGTGGAGGCCGAGTACTGCAAGCAGATCCGGGCGCGCAAGGGTCGCCCCGGTTGCATCTTCTACGCGTCCCTGCGGAAGAATCCCGACCGTGCCCCCGGTGCAGTATATGAGATCTCAGAGCTCATGTACATGCCGGGGGTGAAGATCGAGGCTTGGCGCTCCAAGCAGGGCCCGGCCCAGTGCCACAGGTGCCAACAGTTCCGGCACTCGTCGCATATGTGCCACCGCCCCCTGGCGTGCGTGCGTTGCGGCGGTCCCCACTCAGCGCGGGAGTGCCCCCGCCCGAAAGACCAGCCGCCGACGTGCGCCAACTGCGGTGGCCCGCATACGGCCAATAACGCGACGTGCCCCGTGTTCCGCCAGGAGGCGCGGAACAAGAAGGCCGGCACTGTGGCGCTCACTAATGCGCCTGGGCCCAAGAAGATGCAGCCCCCCCCCTCCGCCACGTCCTGATCTGCAGAAAGAAACGGCGCCCGCCTCGCTTATGGCGCAGGCGAACGACGGAGTCCCCAGGCAGAAGACGAAGCGGGGGGGGAAGAAGAAGAAGGCGACGGCACCACCTGCCGCCGGCGCCGCGGCGGCTACTCTCGCCGCTAGCGAGACTGCGGCCGCCGCTGGCGCCGCCACTCCGGCTGCGGCGATAGGGCAGCAGGACTTGGGGCACCTCACAGCCCTGCTCGCCCTCCTCAGCGACCCCACTGCCCTGGGCAGACTCACCGCTCTGCTCCGCAATGCATGAGCCGCTCAGGGTCGTCCACTGGAACGCGCAGTCGCTGACAGGGAAGAAGCGGCTGCTCCACGTGTTCCTGAGGGACTACCGCGTCGACGTGATGCTCATCAGCGAGACATTCCTAGCCGGAAGCGACAAGCTTTCGCTGCCCGGCTACTTCGTCTACCGCAAGGACGAGAAGTCCACCAGCGGCCGGGCCTTTCGAGGCTTGGCAGTCATCGTCGGCAGGAAGATCGTCCACCAGCTCGTTGACGCCCAGGAGTATACATCCCTGTATGCTTTGGGCGTCGACCTCCAGGTCGCCGGCCAGGTGCTGCGACTCTTCGCCGCCTACAAGCCCCCCAGTACACCAATCCGCACCGCCGAGCTACGGGGATTGCTACAGTCGCCGCATCCGACACTCGTCGCTGGCGACCTCAACGCCAAGCACACCGTCTGGAACTCCACCAGGGTGTGCCCAGCTGGACGCGCCATCCTTGCCGACTCCGTGAGCCACAACTACGATGTCATCGGTCCCGACGAGCCCACCCACTTCGATTCGCGGGCCGGTTGGGACACCATCGACGTCGTAGTCGTCAGAGGTCTCCGGACTTCGCCGAGCCAGGAGGTTCTCCCTGACCTCCCATCGGACCACAGGCCAGTACTTCTCGTCCTGGCGGACCTGCCCACCCGGTCTCTCCGCCAGCATCACGCCGACGATACCAGTGGGGCGCCTTCACCGCCGCCCTCGACCAGTCTTCGACCACATGTCCAGTCAACCAGCCGGAAGACGTTGACCGCCTGGCATCGCTGCTAACCACCCAGATCCGAGACGCGCTCGACCTATCATCGCACACCGTAGCTCGCGGGGGGAAGCCCAATCCTCTTCCTGCTGAGCTACGCGCACTCATCCGCGATAAGCGCGCTCTCCGGAAGTAGTGGCAGCAAACCCGCTGCCCAACGATGAAGACCAGGCTCAACGCCATGACGGCAGAGCTGAAGCGCCGACTTGATCTCCACGCCGAAGAATCTTGGGAACGCCACGTCGAGTCCATGGGCGACCACGTCCCCTCCGTGCATCGCCTATGCCGGGATTTGTCGACTACTCCAACTCCCGTCCGACCAATCCTGGGCAGCGACGGCCTACCAAGATTTCGAGCCCAAGACCGTGCAGAGATCTTCGCCGAATGCCTCGAGAAGCAGTTCAAGCCGAACCCTACGGATGATGTGGAGCACGTCGCAGCAGTCGAGAGACACCTGCGAGAGTACTTCGCCTCGCCGATAGCTCCCGAAGAGGACCCCACCGTCGTCACGCCCGGCCAGATCATGCGTGCATTCAGACGTACCAAGCCCAGGAAAGCCCCGGGCGCAGACCGCATACCTAACATGGCGCTGCTACATTTGCCGCCACGTACTGTGGCGGCCGTTACGCGCCTGTTTAACGGTATCTTGCGCACGGGCCACTTCCCAACCCAATGGAAGGAGGGCTTGGTCATCATGTTGCCCAAGCCGGGCAAGGACTCCAAGCTGCCTGAGAGCTATCGGCCGATAACTCTACTGAGTACCATCTCAAAGGTGTTTGAGAAACTCCTGCTGGCGAAGCTACTGCCCCACATCCAGCCGCGCCCAGAACAGTTCGGCTTCAGGCCCGAGCATTCTACGACGCTTCAGCTCACCAGAGTACTGAATGACATGACGGTTTGTTTAAACAAGAAGGAATACACTGTCGCAGTACTCCTGGACATGGAGAAGGCGTTTGACAGAGTATGGCACGAGGGGTTGCTGTACAAATTGTCGACGTCTCCAGCCCCAAGAAGACTGGTCCAGATCATCGCCTCCTTCCTGAAGAATCGCCGCTTCCGAGTGATGGTGGAAGACGCCGTCTCCGAGGAACACCCCGTTGCAGCCGGCGTCCCTCAGGGGTCCTGCCTGTCTCCAGCCTATTACTCCCAATATACGGACGACATCCCCGTCGGGCCGGGTGCCCAGCTGGCACTCTTCGCCGACGACGCTGCCTACTACGCGTCGTCGATCCAGGCACGGCACGCTGCCGTCAAACTGCAGCGCACCCTGGACATCTTGCCCGACTGGCTCGCCAAGTGGCGGTTGTCCGTCAACGTTGGGAAGACGCAGGCGCTCATCACAGGCCAGTCCCCCCTTCCACCACCACTCCAGCTCCAAGGACAGGTTATCGCGTGGTCTCCGCAGGTGAAGTACCTGGGAGTGACCATCGATCGCCGGCTCACCATGAAGCAACATGTCGACAACGTCGTCAACCAGGTCAAGGTGGCACGCGCCAAGCTGCGTCCACTTCTCGACTCCAGCCTCCCTCTGAGGGCGAAGCTCGGGATCTACAAGTGCTACGTGAGATCCCGCCTCACCTACGCGGCCCCGGCATGGTACGCCCTGTGCTCGGAGACGAACAAACGGAGACTCCGAGCCCAAGAGAACCTCTCTTTGCGTACCATCGTCGACGCCCCCCGCTACGTGAGGAATGCGACGATCCAGAGGGACCTCAGATGGGAACCAGTGGACCAGTTTGTCCAGAGGCTGGCGAAGGGCATGTTCGCGCGTGCGGATAGCTCTCAACATCCGCATATCCACGACATGGCGCCGTACCACGCGCGCCCGCCCGACCGCCGCCGCCTGCCACGCGACCTGGTTGCCTAGCCGGCGATCATCCAATGGAACACCCCTCGTGAGAAGATCTCCACCGCCCGCGAGGGCCCCCCGATGACCTGTCCATAGGAGTGGACAGAGGCGCTTCTTCAGGAAGAGATCCGATGATCTGACCCTGACTCCCCACGCCCCAGAATGGGTGCGTGAGATGATTTCTTGATTGATTGATTGCGCGAGTTAGTTACATTTTAACTGCGATCGGATGCTAGTACAAGGATAGTCGGAGAGAAAGACTCTTCGTGTGGAAGTGAGTGCATAATTATTTAAATAGTGTGTGTGTTTTAATTAGTGGATTTTAAGTACAGTTCGTGTGAATTGTAAGTGCGTAATTTGGGTAATAAAGTGAGTGTTTTATTTAGTGGATTAATTCGTGTTTTTCTATCAAATACGAACCCCACGCTCGTAACAGTATAAAGAATGTTCAACGGCCAAGTCACACAACATTAACTATTATTATAAAGAAATCGCAGTAAGGAACCTTAAACTTGGCACGACTTTGTCTAGATTTCATTACTTTTTAGAGATAAACAAGCAGCTCCATCGAGACTTGGCTAGTTTTTTACAGAATGTTTTTGGTGGGATTTCCCTTCTTTTTGTAGAAACGTGGGCATATTGAATTATTTTGTTAGATTTTCGGGAGATATCCGGGAGATATGAAAACGGTATACAACGAATCTATACCAATAGAAAACCAAGCTCTTGTGTTTTCTAATCAGGGTCACCAGGTACTCCAGATCTTCGATTATCCGAGTTTTTATAGTTTTCCCTTTATGTGGCCCTTAAACCCTAACTCTGTACCAAATTTCAGCTCTCTGAGTTTATGGGAAGTACTAGTTCTATCATGAGTGAGTGAGTGAGTGTCATAAATGCGAAACTTTGCCTTCGCTTAACTTCGGAACTAAATGACCTACAGACTTGAAATTTCGGATTTTAAGTATGTGATTATAGCTTACTGGATGACGAAAATCTCTGCGTTCTGGTCTTATCCAGAGGTGCTCAAATAGGGGCCTGAAAATGCGACGAAATGGTTCCAGTAAAGGATGGTACGGCAGTGTTTGCTTCGCGCTCGACTTGGCGGGGGCACTGCCGTGCCCCCGCTCAGAACAAAGTAACAGATCCATTGATTAAAATGATACGGTTTACCGTTGACCTCTTACAGAATTATGATAACGAAAAACAAGATTCAAACGACGACAAAATAGATTCATCAACGCTACATAGTACTGAGATAAAAGTTGGATCGATAAGGATCGATAACGAAAGCAGCAATCAAGTAATGAAATCACATCTTTTCAAAATCCGAACAAAATTTAAAATTAAAAGAGAAGTCAAGAAAATACAACACAAGAAAATAGAAGGCGAGAGAAAACAACTAAGCATATCTATTAATTTGGTGGTGGAAACTGTGCTGGACTATCACACTAACTCCAAGAGTCACGCAGGTATCACGTCGTATGTCGCATTGGGAGGTAAAGCAGAAGAAATCGGAAAGGCAACAAAACTCTATTCTTATGCGAAGGATCCCAAAATTATTCTATATTTTGGGCATCATGATAGCAACCCTACGAAAGTGATACTTGAAATCCCGGATATACTTTCGATGATCTTAATTGTAAATCTGATTTCAGAGGCCAGTGGACATTTGTTTGTTCCTGCATTAACAAATGTGTGGATTAACTGGATTATGACAGGGAATATCTCACATACCACAAAAATCTCAAAAACCCTAAAATTTACAAACTTATGACTCCTAAACAAAAACAACACCACATAAAGAGGTGAACCATATCTTATTATTTCCCGATAGTCAATAAAAAAACCAAAAAATCATCCAAAAGTAAAACTTAATCAGAACTATTTACAAAAGGATACCAATCCCTATTACTTTCAAACAGTTAAAAACACAACCAATGTTTCAAATAAAAGGAGTGACCCATACCTCCCCATATATCAAGCTTTTTCGAGACTAACAATGGCTCGAAACTGATAATACTGCACCAAAATATCCAAAGTGTACTCCCAAAAAGGAATCGATATGACTTTGACAGAATTGACAGCATCGGGTAACGAACCTGACATAATAAGTCTAACTGAGACATTTGTAAAATCCGGCGACGAAAAAAAGATTAGACTGTCAGGAAACCAGAAAAGGGGTGGGGGGTCTTGCATTTTAGTTAAGAATGGTACTGCATATAAACGTTTGAAAATAGTTGACGAAGTGGCTGTGTCTAGTGTATTTGAATGCTGTGGAGTTGAGCTAGCAGATCATAACATTGTAGTAGTACGCATATATAGAATCACAGAGGTACAAAAATTTCTAGATCGCTTAGAATTACTACCCTTATTCTTTTCCATAAAAAGGAAAATTAAAACCAAACAAGTTGTTATAGTTTATAACATTTATTAAAACCTGAAATTAGTACGAGACATTTAACAGATATATTTAATAATTTAAATTGATATTTCATATTTCCGAGCCCACCAGACAAGCATTGACCATTTAATTAGTTGTATCAGTCATGCTGTAGGGTCAGTAATTACAGCTCAGCTGCTCTTGATCCCTTAGAAAATAAAAACTATGCCGAGGGCATTGCAGCATGCTGACATTCATAAAAGAGACCGATGATGATGATGTGCCGAGCGTTTTCGGCCTTGGCGACTATTTCGGCTATTGAGAGCTTCACTAGTGTGCCCTCGTAAGGCTCATGAAGCCTATCTTGGCTTTAAACGTTAGCTGACACAATGGACAGGTGAATATTCCTTGAACGTAGTTGTAGACGTGTCTGGCTTTGATTTCGTCGCCCTTAGCGTCTAGGTCTGCTCTACAATGCCTCTCAAACTGGAAGACCTTCTGCTGAACAGTCAGTCTCCATTCTGGTCTGTTGTCTGCCTGCTTTTCCCATCTGGTTGGATCGATTTCGCATTTTTTCATGTGTCGTTTGATGACATCTTTGAATCTTAGGAACTGGCAGCCTTTTTCCGTTTCCCGTCCACCAATTCGGAATATAGAATGCGCTTCGCCAATCTGTTTTCCGTCATCACGTCATCCGTCGTAAGTGTCCGCACCATCGCAGATGCCTACTCATCAGGTGCGCCTCTATCTCTCCCACATTGCAGCGATTGAGCACTTCCGTATTCCTGATTCGGTCAGACCACTTGTTATTCAATATATATCGTAGACATTTCAGGTACAGACACCAGGTTTCGGAAGTATACAACAAATTCGGGAGAATGAAAGCGAGGTATACAGCTATTTTTATGTGAAGCTTGACTCGACACTTTTGCTCGCAGTTTCCCAAATGCCGCGAAGGCTGCACCGATTCGACAGTTAATTTCTGGTTCCAGGTCGCATGTAGAAGAAATCATGCTACCCAGGTACCAAAATCTGGACACTTCCTTAAGGTTGTTGTCGGCCAGAATGGTGCTCCATGCTCCTCTGCCTTCTTGCAAGCCCGAGGCCAGGACTTCTGTCTTGCTCACACTTAGCGAGAAGGAGCGAGCGGAAGCGAATTCTCTGGCAATTATGCTAGGGTTTGTTTTTTCACTTCAGAAAAGTAGAGGACGAACAATGTTGGTGCCAACATGCATCCTTGCTTCACCCCGCATGAAACTGTGAAGAACTCAGACTGATCTATATACACAACACTTCATGTCGTCACGTAGTAGACGTATCAACCTTACGAATTTATCGGGACAGCCGATCTTCCCCAATAATGTCCATAGATATTCTCGTGGGACGCAGTCGAAGGCCTTCTCGAAATACATATATATATATAAATTGGGAGGAGATTCTGCATTGCGATAGTGTGGACCTGATGATATCGGATTTCAGTAGCCACGTTCTTGAGGTTTATGAAAATCATGCCCCACAGCGTAAAATAAGAGTTCGGGAGGTATAAAAGCCATGGCTTACCATTAATATTAGGTATATGATGAGACTCCGCGACAGGGCACATGCTACGTACAAACAGTCCCAATTACCCGTACGCAAGGAACAGTATAAAACACTCAAAAGTCTTGTTAACGTGCGTACTTATGCTGAAAAGAAGGCGTTCTTTAAACAAAATATAAACAACAATGTTTGCAACTCAAAGAAACTGTGGAAAAGTCTGAAGGATACAGTGTTACCAAAAACGTACAATGAACTGCCTGAACACCTTAATGACCCAAATGAGATGATCGACCACTTTCTCAATATACCCTGAGACGACAGTGTACAAATATCAAGGCTTACTTACTTCGAGTATCATAGCTATGGTAATGCTACGTTTCAATTGCACCCAGTCAATGAAAATGATGTCGGCAAAATTCTTCTAAACCTGCCATCGAACGCCTGTGGTAGTGATGTAATTAATATGAGCATGATATTGTTGACACTCCCTACAACCCTTAGCGCTATAACAGCAATCGTGAATAAATCAATATCTACCTTCACATTTCCAAATCCCTGGAAAACGTCGCTCTTACGACCAACTCTCAAAAATAATGACCCACAAACCGTGAAGGACCTAAGGCCTATAAGTATATTATCTTATTTATCCAAGATATTGGAAAGAGTCGTTTATAATCAGATCTCATTATTTCTGGAGAGAAATAATATTCTGCCCAAGTTACAGTCTGGTTTCAGAAAAGGGCGCAGCACGGTCACAGCCCTACTAGATGTTGTAGATAACATTTTCACTTTTCAAGACAAGGGCAACGGTACATTCATGGCTCTTTTGGATTTTTCGCGTGTATTTGATTGTATTAATGTAACCTTGATGCTCTCCAAACTCAGCTTTTACGGATTCGACATTAATTCAGTCAAATGGATCGAAAGTTACCTCAGCAATCTCTACCAACAGGTTATCATTAATATCATTAACAGTTTTGTTTTACCTCTAATAGTTTCGGAAAAATAAAATAAAAACGGCAGACCGGGATACGTTTTGGGGGGAAATGGGGGAAAGAGGCAACGGAGGGGGGAGGGGTTGACACTGGGCAGAATCGTGTTAAGCGGGGTCTAATTAGTCTAAAAAAAACCCGGTCTCAAAAAGTTTCACTAAATGCCGTTAGACGTGGTTCTATCCAAATAAACCGCCAGTCAGTACAGTATTACATATTACTAAATCGAAATTCGAGGTTGTTGTGTGTTGTCTGTCACTCACCGTCAGGTCAGTCAGTTTAGCGTGTTACACCAATGGGTGCATTCAGCAGAACACATCGATGATGGAACGTTCTAAAATTGATGGAAAACATCTTGAGGAAACCTTTAATCTCCATAGCTGCAGTGATGGGCTAGCCCCCTGTCATGCATAAATAATATAAATAAAATAATAAACGTGTATATTTTTTTTTTCCTTTTACACATTTAGAATGCGCTCGTGACGTCACAGTAGATAGTAAAAATATGACACGCTTGGTTCTCATCCGTGCTTGCGTTGTCTACTCTATATACCTATATGTATGTGAGTAAACGTAATATCGAATATCGAATTTCGATTTATCAATAGGCAAAAACCGTACTTTGCACAAAGGTCACTCGAACCAGGTGCCAACTTAGCTCGCCCAAGTAGTATGTATGTACATTATACTATCGAAAATAAATTGACTATCTGTATGTCAATTTCTTTAAAAAGTTCTCTTAGAGAGCGTTTTAAATTATAAATTGCTCGAAGAGCTCTTGTCATATGAAAATAGTTTGAGTATGCGCTGCTTGCCTACAACAAGATACGATAGGACATGACACTCTGAGAGTAACTAAACTAGTGGCCCTGTGGGCAGTAGACCTCGCTAATATGGTGGACTGTGAACCAATTTATAATCCAAAATATAAAAATTTAATATGCCAAATACCTATGTAGGTACCCGGTTGCGTCTTCTGAAAAGCCCGTGGGCTTCAACGCTGGGCCGCGTTGTGCCCCACGGGCTTTTCAGATTTTAAACCGCCTGAAAAGCCAAAGCGGTAGAGCGCGACGCTGCGTTGTACCACACGGGGTTTTCTAGCGGTCACATTGACATTTCATCGCCTGAATAGCCCGTGGGGTACAACGCTTGCGACCTGTGCGACCCATGCATGCGCTAGGCGTGAAAGAGAAAGCGGATTAGCGCACCAAGCGCGTGCGGCGCGACGCATGCGCTAGACGTGAAAGAGAGCACTAAGTACCTTATTGATGAGTGGAAAAAAGAGATCCAATATTTTTAGGCAGTTTTGGAAAACACGTGCGTTGCAAGGTCACATCTTCTCAGCGGTGATTTGTGGTCGTTTTTTTTATGCAGTTAGTTATTGTCATTACAGTAACGTTACAATAAAAACCCTTATTCTCGGATGAGGATTTTGAGTTAATAAGATTCGACAATGACAGTAGTGGAGGACCAAATACTCGTGAGAGTTGCGGTGGAAACCGAAAAGTTGATTAAAATATTATCTACCAATACCCACACCAACTGGATAACGGAGAAGCGATGACCTAACCCAAAAATATACGTTGTCAGAAAAGAATATGTGTGTCAACATGCACTTATCAACAAGGTAGGTACCTACCTATAATTTTACTATTATTTGTATGTTTCACTTGTTTTTGTTCACATAGCTCTACCTATTTCCTGTACCTATTTCTTATGTTTAAGAGGTAAACTGCGATAACTTGGCGCGTAAATGACAGTACAAACAACAAGTACAAGTGTCTCTTACGAGGTTCATTTACTTACACAAGGTTCATTTTCGTAATTATCTATACCTAGGTAGAGACTTGCAATGTTCTTTTTCTGTTGCTGCTATAGGTAAAGAACCAAATAATGAACTAGGTAGGTAGGTAAACGAGATTTTATAAAGGTAAGGGTGGGAGACTCATACAAAGCGATGTGTTTAATAGCCCCTACCAAATCATCATTATTTAAATACCTACCTACCTAACAACATAA
This sequence comes from Argyresthia goedartella, assembly GCA_949825045.1. Classification (NCBI taxonomy): domain Eukaryota; kingdom Metazoa; phylum Arthropoda; class Insecta; order Lepidoptera; family Argyresthiidae; genus Argyresthia; species Argyresthia goedartella. Next base: position 25,771,836 of record OX463810.1, read on the forward strand.
CATAGCGTCTCGCCTTTTCCCATATATGTTATTCAATACTCCATTTTGTGTGAAATGCGACTAGCCCGTCGCCGCAGCTATCAAGATTCAAGATTCAAGATTCAAGATTCGTTTATTTGCTTATGAAATTAGGTAGACATATCAGATGTTAATAATATTAGAAGTTCCTTATTCAGCTATATTTATACAGCATGCAAATAGTAGTATATTTCGTATAGGACCTATCAAGCATACACAAACAATTTAATATTAAGACTTATAAATTAGTGCAAAAACTCTGAAAGTGCATAAAAATTATGCTGTTGAAGCCATAGAAATAACTTTCTTTTAAAAAATTATGAAAGGGAGACTTTTTATGTCGGTGGGCAATTTGTTGTATATTTTTACGCTCATTGCATAACAATTCTTTTGGTAAAGCGTTGTTCGTGGCTTATGTTCCAGTACTAACCTATCCGGATTTCTAGTATTCCTTGGAAACTGTTCTTTAGCAGTCGTGAACATATTCATGTTCTGTTTCACAAATTTTGCTACTTCAAATATATAGAGACACGGTAAAGTTAAAACGTTTAGTTTTTTGAACAGCGTTTTACATGATTCTTGGGGTTTTACTCCTAAGATTGCCCTGACGCATTTTTTTTGTATAACAAACGCTCTGTTGACATCTGTACTATTTCCCCATAAGATGATGCCGTACCTTAACACGGATTCCACGTATCCGTGGTAGGCAGCAAGTGTTGTTTGGAGGGTGGTAGTTTTTCTCAGCTTTGAGAGTGCAAATACAAATCTACTTATTTTATTGCAAACCTTGTCAATTTGCAGTTTCCAGTTAAGGTCTTTGTCAATTACAATACCGAGAAATGTCACACTATTTTCACATTTTATTATTTGGCTATTATAGTTTATAGTGATATCACTGACATTGTTGAAATTCATTAACTTTGTCTTAGTCACATTAATTTTTAGATTATTATTATTTAACCAATCGTCTACTAACCCTATTGTTTTATGTATGTCATTTCTGTGTTTATCAATTAATTTATTATCCTTATTACCATTATTATAATTTGATTTGTTAAATATAATGTCATTATTATTATTGCTTACTATAATCGAAATGTCGTCCGCGAATAAGATGGATTGGTGTAATGTCACTTTTGGTATGTCATTTATATATATTAAGAACATAAGTGGGCCTAAAACACTTCCTTGAGGTACACCAAAATTATTATATTTATATTCAGACTCATATTTAATTTCTTTGTTATTGCTATTTAATCTATTTATGTGCACACTTTGTTTCCTATCACGAATATAGGTCTGTATCCATTGTAGGGGTGGTCCCCTTACGCCATATTGTTCTAGTTTATCTAACAAAATATCATGCGAGACAAAATCAAAAGCTTTCGTCATGTCGAAAAATAAAACAGATGTATTGTATTTAAGATCGAAGCCCTTCGCCACACTAGATACTAGATTGAATGCTGCTAGAATTGTAGATTTATCCTTTTGGAAACCGTATTGTTCCTTTGTAATTATTTTATGCTTCTCAAAGTAGTCATTAAGCCTAAATTGCATAGCTTTTTCAAATATTTTCGAGAATATTGGTATCAGTGTAACTGGTCGATAGTTGCTGGCTTCTTCTGCATTCCCTTTCTTATACAGCGGTTTCACAATGGAAAGTTTTAGTTTTTCAGGAAATCGTCCTTCCTCAAACGAGATATTTATTAAATGGCATAAAATTGCACATAGTGAATTGCTACATGTCTTGATAACATCTGTTTTTATGTTATCGTACCCTGTTGCTTCAGTATTTTTTAGACCCATTATAATTTTATTTATGTCTTGTTCCCTTACGGGAGTGATGAAAAAACTAGTTCCTGTACAATTGCGTTTATGTAAATAAATTTTATTTAGTTCAGAATTATTTTTGTTTGTCAAATTTATTAAATAATCATTAAATGTATTGGCTATGTCAAGAGGATTTATTAATAAATGATCATTGTCGTCTTTGATAGCATTTATGTTTTTATATTCTGTTTTATTTTGGCCAACTTCTTTTATTATTTTCCAAGAAGCTCTGCAAATGTTTTTACTCCCCAAAACCATTTTACTATTTTGGTTCCTTTGCGATTGTGAGATGCATTTTTTTAGTAGTTTCGTGTAGTTTCTATATTGCAGTTTATTTGCTTCTGTTTTGTTAACATAAAAATTATAGCGCAGAGATCTTTTCGTTTTGCAACATATCTTTAACCCCTTTGTTACCCATGCTCTTTTTGATATTGCATTTATCTTGCGTTCTATTTTCGGGAAGCATAGTTCATAGAACAAAGTGAAAATTTCGTGGAATTTATCAAATGCAGTATTTGCATCTGTTTGCTCATATACTTCACTGAAGGTAATGTTTTGTAGAGCGCTACAAAACTTTCTGATGTTGTCATCACTGTAGTCTCTTTTCACAATGTGCCATGCCTTAATCGCGTAGTCTTTTGATTTTATTGGAAAGCTCACCATTTGCGCAGTGTCGTGATCTGATAATTCGAGAGGTAGTGTCGTTCCTTGTGCATCCTTAATATTGCTGTAAATATGATCAAGACAGGCTTTTTCCCTTGTTGGTGTCTTAATCAGTACCTTAAGATTATGCGTATTCATTATGTCAATCAGTTTTGTGGTGTTTATGTTATTTTTCAGAATATTGATATTTAAATCTCCTGTGATAATTATATTAAAAATTTGCTTTTTTGATAATGTGAATAATAAGGTCTCAAGTTTATTAAAGAATTGTTCTATTTTATTTTTTTGTGTCCTAAAAGAATAGATACAAATAATCACTAGTTTGTGTTTTGGAACCTCTATTCCACAACTTTCAAATAGGTTTGGTACAGCCATATCTTTGATGTAAGGAAGTTCTTTGGTGTCATTTTCTTTTTTAGCCAAAATACAAGTGCCTCCCCTTCTTTTGGTTCTTGAAAAGGCCGTTGTCATTTTATAGTTATTTAAATTTATCATGTTTTCATTACCTGACTGTATGAACGTTTCAGAAAGACATATGATGTCTGGTTCTTCCTTGTTGTCACTCAAGTCCTGTATTGCTAATTCAAGTAACTCCAATTTGGAATTGATGCTTTGTATGTTTTGAAGTAATACTCTAAACTTTAAATCATTAGGAGGAACGAAAAAACTCATTTTTAGTAGTACTATTTCTACTCGTATATTTTTGGGGTTCAGTTTCATGAAGATCTGCATTACAAGATACTTTAAAATAATAGGGAATCGTCCCCTTTTTTGTTTCATCATCAGTTTGGTTTTTGTAATGTTTTGGATATTTGTTTGTACTATTTTTATGAGAACTTTCAAAGTAATATGGTATAGTGCCCAGTTTCCGTGTCTCTTTGTTGGGTTGATTTGTTCGAGTGTTTGGTTTGGTTGGTTTAACTATGTTCTGCAATCTTAGTTTTTGTTTCATTGTGTCAGTGTAATCTAATTGGTCTACAACAGCATTAATCTTTGTACACGTATTTTTATAATGCAATTTCAATCCCTCAGCATCTAGGAATGTACAGTTTGGGAACTGTTTACAGATCACTCGTAACGTGTCATTTAATTTCCTTTCATTTAAGTGATCACTATTATAAATGCCTAGCACCAACACATTATTATATTTTAGAGACTTTAGAGCTGCGCCTAATTCTATTTCTACCATCTTAGGGTTGGTGTCATGTTCACCTAGAGATATAACAATTTTATCTCCTTCCGTCATAAGCGTCTTGTCCAGGCTATCTAATGATCGGCATATTTCCTGCGATGTTGCGTTGGGCTTAATCAGAGCCATTACTTTGTACTGTCCATATTTATTATGTAATCTGTTTTCGCTTAACCTCGATGCTAATCCAACGCATTGTCTTCCTCCTATGATGGTTATTTTTTTTTTGGTTTCCCATTGACTTATTCGTCTTCTTACTTTCCTCCAGGAAAGTATCCTTGTCTGGTTTCGTGCTCTTCATAATATTATCTTTACCGAGTTTTGCTTCTGTCTGGCAATCCCGTTGTATGCATATCTCAGATTCTTTATCGGTACCTGTAGTCATAGTCTGGGTAGACTGGTGCTTTGTTGATATCTCAATTTGATTTGCTCTGTCTAGGTTTGCGTACTTTTCAGTTGTTTGTATCGTATTTGTCGGTTTTTGCAATTCCATTGTTTTTGTTGTAGTATCTTGGCTTAATATTTTTGAATTGTTCATGCTACTGTTGGCTGGTGTCAAGTTCGGTGCAAGTCTTTTATATAATTGAATTACCTTCCGGCTTTTTTCTAAGTCTTGTTTTAATTTTATGTTCTGCATCAATATATTTTCAATTTCTACGTGTGCTCCATCTAATTCTAGTTCGAGAGTCTCCACTTTAAGCTTCAATTCCGAAAGCCGACACTGTCGTATATAGAAGTAGCAGTCATATCTGGTAGGCTTTTCAATGTTTCTTCTAAAATGCTGTTTTCCTCCAGACTAATAAAGCTTGAATTTATAGAGTCCTTCAAGTCCTTTCTTCTATAAGTGATATTGATGTCATCCATTTTGTTTTTATTTTGTATATTTTTTTTTTTGTTACAGTGAGAATTGATGTGCCTTTAACGCTAGTAGTAACCAAAAATAAATAAAAGGCGAGATTTGAACCTGCGCTTTTTGTCACTTGCACATTTTCGGTCCTTCTATACCGCTGTGATTTCAGGCTCTGCGAGAGTCTGAGTTAGAGGATATCAAAATCCAAAAAGTAAAATTTTTGATATACTCGAGATTTGAACCTGCGCTTTGTCGTCATTTGCACTTTAATCGGTCCTTCTATACCACTGCGCCATCGGGCTCTGTAAGAGTTGGCTTGAAATACGCAGTGGGTTGCAGAGTTGTCTGTTTAGAAGCCGGTTAGAGTTGAACCAGTTATGAGTCAGCGAGTTCCTTTGTTCACTGATCGGCACTTTGAATAATTTAACGACTTTGTTAGCACTCTTTCTAGGATTTGAAGTTATTCACTTATTATTTTTACATCACAGTATAATCATTTTGTAGGATTTGGGTTTCACTTCAAAATTAAGTAACTTTGCACTGTATGTAACACTTTTAAACAGTAGTTTTATATTTTATAGCAGTATGAACAGCGTGTACGGTGTTACTCAGTTAAGCGGCGCGCCGGCATCGCAAACGCTGCCAATTACAAAGTTTCCAATCCAAGATTGGATCAGACATGATATTATTTTCTTTTCACACATCAAAACATAGCATTATGCCTTTTCCCATACGAGGTGGCAGAGGCACAATTGTGCCCACTTTTAGCCAGTTTATCATTACTCCATTTTGCATGACAGGAGGCTAGCCCATCGCCGCAGCTATGGGGTTGATGAAGGTTTCCTCAAGATGTTTTCCATCACCGTTAGAACGTCCGATAATGTACTTAAGATAAATATATGTCACCGTAAGATAGTCAAAACCGTAAGTTGATAAACTAACGTTTTTGTTCTCGTAAGTTGTTCAACAGTAAACTGTAGCGTACTGCTTACTATATGACGCGTAAATTGATCAACTAACGGTTAAAACCGTAAAATAGTAAACTGGTTTAAACTTGAATTGTAAACGAAATACCAGGTCAAACACTGTGGCAGCGTAGGTGAAGACTAGAGGGGGCGAGCGCAGCGAAGTCCTCGAATAGTCTTCGTGTTAGGTTGACATGTAAGAACAAAATAATTGTAAATTCTAAACCCTGTCGGTCTGATTTACTATCTGTCGATAGTTGATCATCTAACGCGTTAGTTTATCAACTTACGGTTTTGACTATCTTCCGGTTACATTTACAAACTTACCTCATTGGTACATGGTCAGCATCTGGATTCGAACCTATATCCCCTGCGTGCGAAGCAAGCGTGAAACACACTAGACCACGGAGTTCTTTTAAGGGTTCCGTACCCGAAGGGTGCAAACGGGACCCTATTACTAAGCCTCTCCGCTGTCCGTCCGTCCGTCCGTCTGTCATCAGGCTGTATCTCATGAACCGTGATTGATAGTTACACAGATAATGTATTTATGTCGCCGCTATAATAACAAATACTAAAAAACAGACAATAAACATTTAAGGGGGCTCCCATACAACAATCGTGATTTTTTTGCCGTTTTTATAGATAATAGGAACTATTCATGCGCGAGTCTGACTCGCATTTGGCCGTTTTTTTTTCTTTTTCTTTTATTATTTTTGTGGCCTGTTCAAACAAAACTTATCCAATCAATAAAACTCTATGTGACAGATTCATTTGTCATTTTAGAAACAACAATTATTTATTTATTTATTTCTGTTCAATAGGGCTTATCGGTTCAATAGGGATTTATTGGAATAGGGCCTTAGTATACCTACCTAACTACGTTTTCTTGTACGATGTGTAAAAGTCAAAATCGCATTTGACCGTTTTTTTTTCGTAGTGCCTAAGTACCTACCTATACAAAATTTTACCAATCAATAAACATTTATATACAGGCACATACATTGCTTTTGGCCCCACACTAGGATACCCTGTGTCGTGGGCAACATCCCAAGCAGATAACTACCATTACATTCAACACGTTCCACAGGTACAAATTCTGTCAAATTCTTAACATAAACATACAGTAAAAAGATTGTCTGAGGATTGGAAAAACGGCAACTTGAACAAACTTGATCTATAAGAAGTTTTGAATTACTAAAATTAGGAAATACATAGGCGCGTTGTTGCGTTGTAGCGCTCCGGTTTTTTAACTTCAAGCTAATTCATGAAACACCAGAGGGACACAACGCCGCAGGCGCTGTACCCCACGGGCTATTCAGACGATGAATTGTCAATGTGACCGCTGAAAACCCCGTGTGGTACAACGCAGCGTCGCGCTGTAGCGCTCTGGCTTTTCAGGCGGTTTAAAATTCTGAAAAGCCCGTGGGGCACAACGCGGCCCAGCGTTGTACCCCACGGGCTTTTCAGAAGACGCTACCCGGTTACGTACTGGAGTACGAAAGTAGCCATAAACTACATTTTGCGATTTAAAATACAATATATTTAATCTTATTAAATCCTCGCTATCCTATCTTCTTACGAGATGGTTTTGAATTTCTGTCCTCGGATAGGCCTCGGAGATCTCACGCTCGGTCACTGCTTATAACGCCGACACAACACAGCCGCATATAAACATGGGTTTAGACTACTTCAGACTACGAGCTATCAGGCTCTGGAACAAACTTCCTAGCGCCATCAGAGACAGCCCGTCACTTTCATACTAGACTTATGTAGGTATATTGCTTTGCTTTATATATTCTGTAATATAATTTTCTCTATTGGTATTGATATTATGTATTTATGTACATATTAGTAAGTAGTTAATTATTTTAATATTTTAGCTTTGTGCACATAGGTCTACCTGTTCTTTCATGTATTCTATCCATATTATGTTTGCTGGAAGAAATCTCTTTTTTAGAGATAAGCTTGCCTTAAGCAAGCTCAAAATGGAAACTAGGTGTATAGTTTCCATTTTGATGTATCTGTCTGTATCTTCTGTTTTTGTGCAATAAAGTATAAAGTAAGTATAAAAGAATCTATTTTTCACGAAAATAGTTATAGTCTATTTCACTCACTCTCATGGTCAGTATAGATCCTCTTTACTAATCCGTCTCCTTCTTCGAGGAGTTCAAATCGAAATAATAATACCTTGCACAACATTTTGGAAACTTGGTTCGTTGTGAAAATATTTCTTGGATTTTTAGAAAACAGGCGGCCGAAATGGTGTAGTATATTTTTAGAACCGGCTCATGACGCCCTTTAATTGGATACCCCACACGATAGGTTTAAAAAAAAACATACAACAAAATTAATGACGTCATAACATAACATAACATAAAATCGAGAAAAGCTCTCGACAAAAAAAGTATTTTAATTCAAGGAACACGTGTGCCAAGTTTTGTGAGGATCGCTTGAAAACTGTGGCCCCTAGACCGAAACTGACAGACACAGAGACATAGAGATAGACGAAAGGAAAATCGGCCTCCTATCTTGTCGAAATGGAGCCCTTCGCTCGCTCGGTCAATAAGTTTGTAATTGGTGTTGGTATAATAATCATACCATGGACACTATTTACACACATTGATCTAGCCCCAAACTAGGATTCCCTGTATCTTGGGTACTAGACAAAGATACACATACTTATATAGATAAATATTATACTTAGATAGATAAACAACCATGACTAGGGTACAAACATCCGTTCTCATCAACAAATATTTGCCCCCATCAGGACTCGAACCCGGGACCCTTGGCTTCGTAGGCAGGGACACTGCCGACTCGGCCATTCGGGTCGTAAGTATGATATATTTTTGCGTTCATATGTATTTTTTATTAATTAAACTTATTTATTTATTATGTAAAGCGTCTCTTACTTATTTTCTCTTAAAAGGAGATGAAAAGTTGAGTGTATCGATCGGGAGCAAAATTATTTTTCCACAGGCGAAGTACTTCGAATTCTTCGCTTAATCACGATGCTATAGTAGAACCCCTCGCTGGTCGCTCGGGGTTCTACTGTAGAGTCGCTCGCCGTAGAAATATTATTTTGCTCTCTTGTTATACAATTTATTAGTGGTGGCCCTGTGGGCATTAGACCTCGCTAACAGGGGGAACTGTGAACCAATTTATAGGTAAGTATTTTAGATTCAATCAAAATCAAGTAGAAATCTTGGTATGTTTTGAAAATATTTCTTGGATTTTTAGAAAACTGACAGCCGAAAGGTAGTAGTATATTGTTATTGCAAACATATGGCAAACACCCCCCCCCCCCCCCCAGAAGAAAAAATAAACGTCAATTTTCCTGGTAAATGGGAATTAAAAACGTTTTACCTACTCTGCGCAAAATGAAATGTTGAGAATATTTGAATATAAGCGGGATCGTGAGGCAGAGGAAGGCAATTCAATTCAGTTCGAATACAATTCAATTCAGTTCGGTGCGCCATAGTGTCTTATAGTTTAGTTGGAAATATTACTCCGTCAAATGGATATCAGGAAATTCTTTAAAAGAGGTGAGTCAAAACTAAACACATACATATGTACCTAATATGATTATTTGATTTGTTTAAGGAGGTCTCTCTTGTAATTGTATATCTTTAGCATATTAATAACTTACAATATTAAAATTTATTAATTACAAGACGTGGTTTTGTTATACTTGTATATTATATTATGTTTTGATTATTTGGCGTTTAAACCACAAAGTTAACGAATTTTGAATATCTCAATTTCACTTTTACAGATAGGAAGTAAATGATATTTGAATGTGATGTTTTATAGGTATCTTGATCTTTATTTTCTTCCTATGCCTAAACAACGTAAGAGTAATTATGTGTATCCATTTTTAGGGACAACACGCGAAAAAAGAAAAAAAGGTCGGGAAAGTAGCAGTGGAAGCGATGAAAATGACAACCATGATAAAACTTCTCATGTAATGCCAAGGTCATTGCATGCTAACATTGGACAAGCGTCACATTCTCCAGCAGAACCTGTAAATATATCTGTTGCCGACTATTGTTCTCCATCGACATCCCAACAAACTTATGACGTCAACGTCGATCCTGAAATTATATTGGACGATGGCTATCATGAAAATGATCTGGGTCGTTATGTTGGGTTGGCTACCCAGCTATCGACGGAAAAGAAGAGGGAGTTGTTACAAAATCCTTGGATCCCGCCCAGAAATTACGATTTTGAAAGTAATGCAAGCCATTTGAAATTTAATCATGCTTGGTTGGATCAATATGCACCATGGCTTGTATATTCCAAGCGACTAAAAGGCGCTCTTTGTAAGCATTGTGTTTTATTCCCTCCGCCCATCAGCAATGTGAGAGGAATTTTGGGATCATTTATGGTCAGGCCATATATAAAGTTCAAAAATTTGCATGAAGACTGCCGAAAGCATGCAACGACCAACCTTCATCTAACAGCGGCAAATGCTGCGAAAAAAATTCTTGAAAATGTTCCTGTAGACATCCAACTACAAAGTGGACACCAAAAAGCAATCGAAGAAAACAGACAAATATTGTCATCAATTATTTCTTGTATAGTATTTTGCGGTACACATGATATGCCTTTTAGGGGAAAACAAGCAGATGAGGGTGATTTATTGAAGTTGAGAATCAATTCAGGGGACGACAAATTAAAGAGTCACCTGGAAAAGTGCCGTCGCAATGCAGTTTACACATCGCCAAAAATACAAAACGAATTGATAAATTTATGGGGCGAAGTTATTGAGGAGAATATAATAAGTGAGGTTCAGAAGACCATGGCTTACGCAGTCTTAGCTGATGAAACAGCAGACCTAGCTGGGAAAGAACAGATGTCAATAGGCGTGCGGTTCTACGACGAAAGCAAAAGGAAAATCAGAGAAGAATTTGTAGGGTTCGTTGAAATAAAAGCACAAAATGCTTTAGCAATTGCCGAAGCAATTGACAATTTCTTGATTAGTTCTAACCTCCCAACCGAAGATTGCGTAGGGTTTGGATTCGATGGCTGTTCTACAATGACAGGGAAAGAGGGTGGCGTACAAGCCATTTTGAGAAAAAAATATCCTCGTGCTTTATATTTTCATTGCTCAAGTCACAAACTCAACCTTGTTGTGAATGATGCGAACGCAGTGCCAGAAATTAGAAATACTATCGCCACTGTAAAGGATGTTATAACGTTTTTCAGAGAATCGACTACACGTAGAAACTACGCTCCAAACCTATCACGATTGTGTGAGACGAGATGGTCCGAAAAATATAAATCAATCAGAAAGTTTTCTCAACATTTCCCAGAGCTTGTGAAATCTCTAGAAACGTTGCCCGTACAGGGAAATTATGCCACCAGAAAATCTGCATATCAGTTGCATTCAGCCGTTACAAAACGTACAAACGTACAAAACAGTGTTTATTATTGCTCTACAAACAATAGCCAAATATTCAGCAGTTTTAGAACCAGTAGTTAACGCACTCCAAGCTAAATCGATCGACATGATCTCGGTGGGGGAACTCATCAAAAATATCAAGGACATTCTCAGAAATGACCGCGAGTTTCCAGATAGAATAAGTAATGAAATGTTTCAAAAAGCGCGAGCTGTTGCAATGGATTTGAACATAGAAATTTCGTTTCCACGTCTTGCTCACAAGCAAACACATAGAAATAATCCGCCATCAGACAATGATAACGAATATTGGCGGCGTTCCCTGATAATACCATACATTGATTCACTCATTTCATCGTTGAATAGTCGATTCTCCCAAGAAAACACTCCGGCGTTTGCTTTAAGTAAGCTACATCCCTTGTATATGACTAAAACCAGCATTCCAAGAATTTTATAACCTGGATATCACCGGAGAACTGAACCTTTGGTATAATTTATTAGGGTGAAAAAGGCTTTATCAGGTGATCAATTAAGGGACATAGAAGTAGTTGATCTGTTCAACGAAGCCAACGTTTTTTACCCTGCTGTCAGAAAGGCATTGATTATTTTAAGCACTATCCCATGCACCACGGCGACCGTAGAACGGTCATTCAGTACGCTGCGAAGAGTTAAAACGTGGCTTAGAAGCACCGTGGGTGAAGAAAGGCTTACGGGTTTATGTCTGATGAGCGTACATCGCAATTATTTAAAGGAAAACAGTGATTTTATTGAAAAGACTGTCATAGACAAATTTTCGGAAAACCCGAGAAGATTACTATTAAATTAATATATATATATAATATTTTGTTTTGTGTCATAATCAAACTAATTAATAAAAGTCAATTTTCATGATTTTTCGTTTTAGTATACCTGACCAACCATCTTCTCGAAACAGGTATGAGCTGCCCCCCCCCCCCCCCCCCTAGCTGAAATCCTGGGTACGCCCTTGATCGTGAGCATATCGTGCGTCTACCATCTACTGTCCAGAGAGTCAATGTGGGCGATTAATTGACGCGCCGATTGAAGCTCATTTGCACCTTCAATTGAAATAGTAAGTAAATCACGTACCGATTGCCGATCGATGAATGATCGCCTCCGGGGCACATTAACAAAAATATAAGCCTGTATTTATGTAAGATTATGCACTTATTTGATAATGTAAACAAAGCCAATGAAAATTCGAAAAAGCAAATATTTATCAACAAACGTCAACGTCAGACCAGTCAAGCCTCAGATTAAGCAAACTCTTTGCTTACTTGCTCTATGAACGAAACTCACAGGGCCACTAGCTATAAACAATATCTCAGGATTATTCTCCGGATGTCTTATAATTGCCACTTATTAAATAATATATGTCGCAGGAAGGCCACTTCCTGACGTTCCGATAGGAGAAACATCAGACTCGGTAGGTTGTGTAGTTTCGAGGCCAGAATCTTCTGGCCTGACATAGTTGTCATCAGGAAAGTAGTCAACTTCTTCATCCATGGTGAAAGTAAGTAGGGTGGTAGGAAGCAGGTAAAACACGAGATGGATAATCTTCTTGATCTCAAATGACTTCAATAAATACAGTATCTAAACTGAAGCGAATCAGAAAGGCAGGGTTGCTAAGTTGGGCGTACACTTCGGCGACTCGAAATAAAGTGAGCTCCACTTTTTTTTTTTGGAGGGGAGTGCCCAGGAGTCAGACCTCCCCACATATTGAGCGGGCATCAGCTCGTGTGGTATACGGACTAAAAACAACCCCTTTGTGTTTACAGTTGTCTTACTAAGAATTAACTGTGAGCCATGGATTGTGAGCTCCACGACGCTCGCTCTTCATAAGCTCTTTATAAGTCTCGATTTTGCCACCAATACTGCACAAAGCCCGCCTTAAGGGATTAAATATGGCCAGAAATGCATCTTTAGCTTCAATTCTAGGCTAAACAAGACAACATAAAAATGTAGGATAAATATATGTTATAAAAGGTCTATTAGAGATAAGAATGGACTTTTAAAATTACCGGATATCTGTTATATTTAATACTTAAAAATATTTTTCGCAATGCATTATTATTCAACTAAATGAACAAGCGCTCGGAGACGAAATCAGTTTCCTATATGAAACTTACACGCAAAAATAGGTAAAAAAAAGATAAAATTTTTGGTTGTTATATTTTATTTTTAATGTTATTATTACAGGAGTCTCGGAGCTCGGGCTGCCCCGCGGGGCTCTGCGCGGGAGCATGCGTCAGTCTGCTTCGACGCGATGCGACGGGTATTTGTTTTCTTTGTCTAATTCTCAATGCCATTGGCCTATGTTCAGCCCTTAAGGCGCCTTAGCAAATCTGTCCAGAAGTACGAACTACCAACCTCAAACAAGTTTCGCGCGTTGTGTTGTGAGAACGAGACACAGTTATACCCGTCCATAGCTCCATCTCTGTCTCACCTCACCCGACAAGCGCGCGCTTGTACAAACGTCAGCTAATACCAACTGAACAGAGCGAAACAGATTGTCTGTGACTGTATTCACGGTTGTTCATACTTCCGCGTCTTTATGATTCGAGTCTAACAGAAATCGAGTACTTTGCTATAATTCCTACTTTAATCGATTAACAAAAATAAACAATGAATTCTAACTTTGTGTTTCTTTGATTCGACATATATATAATTGAAACACCCATTCCAGGGTTAAACACGAAATTAAGTTAAACCTCGCTAATTTCTGGGTGGACAGACGTAGCTCTAGTTAGGGAATTGTGGTTGCAACATGGCGAGGCCTTTGCCCAGCAGTGGGGCACCCAATGGCTACAAAAAACAAACTCCGAATATATTGATTGATCCGAGTGATATAAATTATTGTGGTTTCTCAACTTAAGTTGGGGTTTGGAAGCACTTTCCACAGTTTTCTAGAATCACAAACAACCTTATCTGCGAGTTTGAAAGTGACGGACAGATCTATTGCGCTCTATAAAGGTGACATTTTATTAGCTGGCCATATGTTGGGTAATAATAGGTAATGAAATGACATTTGGAAGTGAGAATTTATACACTTGGTTTTGCCAATGTTTAACAATAAATTATTAACTGTGAACCAATTCAAGGTTAAAGACAATACACCATAAACATCATCAAAATCTTCTTTTTGACTTTCAATTTTGAAGACTAGTGAAATATCATCAGCAAACAACACTATGTCAGTCGATTTCTCTACCATGAAAGGCAGATCGTTAATATTTACCGGAATAAGAAAGGGCCTATTATGGAACCTTGTGGAACACCAATATTTACTCCCGATCCATCAGATTTAACGCCGTTTACTTCTGCCTATTGAATTATATTCAAAGTCAAAGTCAAAGTCAAAGTACTTTATTACTGTAGATATTTACATATACTTAGCAAACGTCATTTTTTGCCTCTTCTCTACATTGGACAACTGTGGGAGAAGAAGGGCGTAGAAACTCCCACAGATTGATTTTTAGATCTCTTTTAAAAATAGGTTGTGCTTAACTAATACAAATATGAAAAATTTAATTGTTATGATTAATACGCAGGAATAAATAATAACAACACTATTAACAGCAAGGTCTGTGTTGAGCCAGATTAACCCCATACAGTCCTGTCATTTAAGTAATCTTGAACATTGTAATATCCCTTTTTCGACAAAGTCGCTTTAACATGCTTTTTAAATTGCTCAAATGGCAATATATTGCTTAGGTATGATCTTAGTAGATCCAACGCTTTATTACTAACTCCGTAATGATTTAATTTCATTACCGGCAAAGTTTTGTACGGCTGAAGTGAGAGAGCATTTGATTGAGTTTATGTGAGTTTATTCTTTTCAAATATTTTACTTGGTGCTTGAAGGACAGATATTGGTCTGAGATTTGAAGGATCACCCTTGTCTCCCGACTTGAACAGAGGTACCTATCAGTTGACTATGTTTCATGAGACCTGGGAAATCACCATCGTCAGCACATTTATTGAATATATAAGCTAAGTTTGGGGCTATAACTAATTAATGAACCAATGACTGATATAAGTTAAGTTAAGTTTTTTGGTTATGGCTTCTATCGTGTGTTGCCACAATGATTTCGCCAATGTCACGTGATGAGACCTGCAAAATAGGAAAACACGTGGAACAGTTAATAAAAAGAGAACTTTAATCTGAGACTATAATTTAATATTTTTGGTAAGTAGATATAAATTTGTTAAGTAAATTGAGAGGGGATGGGTGAGATAAGGTGAGAAGGAAGTTTAGATTGACAGGACGGGGGAATTTCGGAGGGAGGAGATCGTAAAGGGAAGTATGATTGACTGATATAGCCCACAGGTCTGTACCTCATGAACCGTGATAGTTAGACAGTTGAAATGTTCACAGATATAGTACACCAGATACAAACTTTTGAATGCACATGGTAACGTACATGGAGTGTGAAAATAGCCACACCAATAACCAATTTGTAAACAACATTTTGCTTGTAAATTCCAAACTATTCACTCCACACCATCCCTACCATTGTAAGGTGGTAAGGTAAGGTAAGGTGTAGCACTTGACCGTTTTTTTTTGTATTAGGTACCATTTACGAATAAAATTTCACTTTAATCCACTATCAACGATTATTCATAAGAAACAGCTGAGAAAACTTGGTTTTTCAAATTTCGGGGGCTAACATTTTTTTTCATAAATTTTATAGGAACAATGAACAATAAAGAACAATATAACTTTATTTCAGGGTTTCGTTCCCGAAGGGTGCTGATCGGGACACTATTACTAAGCCTTCGCTGTCCGTCTGTCATCGAGCTCTACCGGATCAACCGAAATAGGTAGAGCACTGAAAATTTTCACAGAGGGTGTATTTCTAACTAACAACAACTAATGAAACATTGCAGTTTTTAAGAAATAATCGTAGTGCCTGCGTACTTGCCGTAGTACAAGTAATTATTAGTATGTCCATTTTCTCAGCCATTTTTTTATTTGTTTTTCAGTGAAAACAGGACTCTCCCGATCTTATCGGAAAAGATATTTAATTGAGTTTTGTGCTTAGTTATTTGTCATTATAGTAAAACGAAAATTTTAAATGCAATGTGTCAGCAATTATATTTTTATAAGCAATATTTGAAATGCAATGTGTCAGCAATTATATTTTTATTAGCAATATTTATACTTAATCATTTGTCGTTCGTACGGTCTGGTCGAGTATACCTCTTGTAAAATAAGTATTTAGATGTTAAAAGTTGTGATAAGTGCCAATTGCTTTATATTGTGGATTTTAGTTATTAATAAATGCTATGTACATATGTATATTTTTTATTTGGCTAACAAAACGGCTATATTTATGTATCAATCCTAAATTAATAAATCGGTAAAAATAATCGTGTGTTACATCCACTATTTGCACCGATTGCAGCAATTTATGTAATAATGTGGCAACCCTTTTCGATGGGGGCGTCATCCCTTCATTCTACAGATAAGTTTGTCAATCTGTACCTTACAGCTTTTGAATAAATACTATTCCTTAGTAAATCAAACAAACATATTTTTTCTACCTTCGCCTCTGACTCCGCGGAGGCGAAGCTCTTCACCTTCGCCTCCGATAAGACGCCTCCGTTACAACCCTGCTCAATACTATTGCTACACCGAATCGCATAAGCCGTTTCAGCAAAACAACAACATTTGTGAAGAATTTGGAAGAAAATATTTAGACCCCAAAATTAGCAGGATGTACTTTGTTTGCAGCAAAAATTTTACCACTAGCATTTAGTGTGTAATTATTAACATTTAAAACCAAAAAGTTATAGATATACAGTTATTTTTTGGAAATTGCAATTTTGACGACAATACGACCAAATTAAAGTGATGATCCAAAAGCGTCCGTCCTTGAGACAAACCATCATTATTTTGCAGCGTTACCTAGTACAATGATATGAAAAAGTGCGTAGACTATTTTCAGTTAGTAAATTAATCTTACCAAAATAACCCAGGCCGGGTTAACTGTGTATGGGAGCTTGTATTCAAATAGTGGGTTGATATCAGGAATGCCGTTTTATAAATGGTAGACTATGGTTGAAATGGTAAACTATCCTCATTGAATAATTTAAGACTCAAAATCACAAAATGTATTTGAATTATTTACCTTATACTTTTTAGAATAATATACAAACTGTATATTTTTTTTAATTGAGGGTAAATATTTTTGTATAAGATATTATTGAAAAAGGTCAGCTATTCATTCCTAACCTTACGGCAAAAAAGCACATGTTTTTGAATTTGTTTTGAAGTTAAAGTTTTCCAACATTCTGTTATTGTTCATTACAAGTCGCTGGCGTTGAGTTGAGTTCGTGCTCCTCCTTTTGGAGAATTTGTTGTGAGTTGAGACTCGGTGTATGTTAGATGTAGTAAACAAAGATTATACAAGATTTCAAAATTTATGAGAAAAATGTGCATGCTGAGAAATAAAATCAAAAGGCTGCAGAATAAAGATGTGCCGGCTGATATTGTTCCGTACGTACACACGTATTATTTGAGTTTTATCTCCGGAACGTGTCAGCCATCACAGATAAAGGATTTATCATACCAAGTACCTAATCTAGCTAGTGATAAGATCTCGCATCAATTTTTATAAAATAAGTATTTATAATAGATATAAATGTTAGGTGACGAATCAAAATTCCACCTAGTTCTTACAAAATTAGCCAAAGAAGAGATCATATTCATATTCATATTCATATTCTTTATTGCACAGAAAACTTAATAGTAAGGTAACAAAACATTTTATGAGCAAAGTCGAGCTTATCTCTAAAGAGAGATTTCTACCAGCAAACCTAGGTAGGACAGGAAAAATTGTGCAACAGGAGAGTCCTAGTGCGCAATAAAACTGTACACGTCTAATTGTTTACAACTAAAACATAATAATTTAATAAATGATATATACTAAATAAAATACAAAAGCAATTTTTTTTATATATATCAAACATATACTACTTATATATACATATATAAAAGTACCTATCACGAAAGAGAAAGGAAATGCACTTTCAATCTTGTCTTAAAAGTGAAAATTGAGGGACTATCTCTAATAGCGCAGGGAAGTGCGTTCCACAGTCGGATCGCCGTTAACCTAAACGAGTGTTTGTAAGCGGCAGTGTTATGCCGAGGAGTAGAGAGAAGAGACATCGTGTGGGATCTCCGGTTGCTATGCCTGGAGGAAATAAACTCGAAACGTTCTCGAAGATATGAGGGGTAGCGGGGATTTCGCAAAATGTTGAACAGATAGGAGAGAACGTGCATATCACGACGAAGGCGGATCGGAAGCCACCCCAACTCCTTGCGATACTGTGAGACATGATCATACTTGCGCAGCCCGAAGACAAACCGAATCCCGAGGTTTTGAAGTCGTTCGAGTTTGTTCAGTTGTTCTTCGTTCGCACCGATCCAGCAAACATCTGCATAGTCGATTAAAGGTAGTAGGAGGGACTGGGCAAGGGTGATTTTAGTCTGCTGTGGCAGGAAGTGCTGCAATCTCCGTAGGGAGTGAAATGACGCAAAGACTCGTCTGCTGACCTCACTAACATGGGGCGACCAGGACAACAATTTATCAAATACAACCCCAAGATTCTTGGCCTTCTCGCTGTATGAAATTATGTTACCATCATACACTATAGGGTCGACGGGCATTTTCTGAACTAGGTTATGAGAGTGACGAGTACCCAAAATCATGGCCTGCGATTTGCCCGGGTTGACAAGCAGACCATAAGAGGTAGCCCATTTCCTGATGTTATCGAGATCAGCATTCAACGCCTCTACTGTCAGATTCACATCACACGGAGAGAAGTGCCGATATATTTGAAGGTCATCTGCGTACAGATGATAAGAGGAGGTAAGAACGTCAGAGATGGAGTTAATGAATACCGAGAAGAGGAGAGGAGAAAGGATGCCTCCCTGCGGAACATCTGCGGAGAGATCACACCAGTCCGTTGAGATCTCCTCAGACTTAATGCGTTGCTGGCGGTCTCTCAGGTAGGAGTCAAACCAGCGAGCAGAGTGCGAGGAGACATTAAGTGACTTTAAAATTTCGACTAGTATATCGAAATCGACGCAGTTAAAGGCGTTACTGAAATCAAGCAGTGTAAGGACCGTAAGCTGCTTTTGATCCATAGCTAATTGAATGTCGTCAGTGACTTTGAGCAGTGCTGTGGTAGTGCTGTGACCCGGCCTGAAACCTAGAAGAAAGGTAGGAGGAGAGTTGGGAGTGGACAATTGATTCCAGGACTTTGGAGAGGATAGGCAGAATATAAATGGGACGGAAATCTTTAAAGAAGGCGGGATCAGACGTTTTGGGGAGGGGAATCACAAGTGCCAATTTCCACTGGCTGGGGTAGCAACATTGGTCAAGCGACACATTAATTATGTGGGTGATGAGAGGTAACAGTACATCAATGATAGTTGTTATCATCTGCGAACATATCTTGTCCTCACCTATGGCCTTCGACGAGATTGCTAGTATTGCCCTCCTTACTGCGCCGATTCCGACAGGGATGAAATTAAATGCTGAGGTGAGGGATGTTGCCTTGGACCGTAGGTTACGAAGGGTTGCATCCTTGACGAGGGAGTCCATCGCGACAGGGGGAGTTGCAAAGAAAATATTGAGACCCCGGAGATCGACATTTCCGGCTGCCAATTCCTGTGACTTACCAACACCAAGGGTCTTCAGGAACTTCCAGACCTGTGCTGGAGTATAGCTCTCGATACATTCATATATATGACGGCGTTTAGAATCACGACACAGGCGAGTGCAACGATTACGGAGGCGTTTGAAAATTAAAAGATTCTCATCGGTCGGATCCCTCTTATATCTAGACTTGGCACGGTTTCTCTTAGCCATCAGACCCTTAATGGTGTCAGTAAGCCACGGTGCAGGAAGATGCTTCACTTTAACCCTCTTGACCGGAGCATGCTTATCAAACAAGCTCAGGACAATAGAGTTGAAGTTCCGTACTTTGCCATCAATGGTCTCACTACCGTAGACAGGCGACCAGTCGACAGAGGAGGCGTCTGAATTAAGGGAGGTTATATCCATGCCCTTGAAGCTACGAATGTCAAGGAATTTAGCTGCACGCTTGGGAGGCTTTATCTTATAAGAGAGGTAAATAAGATTGTGATAGGAGAAAGGGGCGTTAAGTTGGCCATGCGCAGCAACCTTAGACATGTCAGAAGTAATCATTAGATCTAGAAGAGAGGGGGTGCAGTGTGGTTGAAAGTGAGTGGCCTCTAGAGGAAGGATATGCATGTTAAATGAACTTACAAGAGAATTCAGCTTCGCTGAGCGACCGTTATTCTTGAGAAGGCAAGTGTTGAAGTCGCCGAGAATTAGGGTGTCGCTATAAAGAGGAGTCAAGTCACTGAGAAGGGTTTCAAAAGAGTTAAAATAGTCGATTCGAAGAGAGGGGCTATAATAGACACCCAGGAGGACTTTGTTGTGACGCAAGAATATCTCCAGGAAGCCAGTAAGGAGATCGAGCAAGCCAGTAATATAGTTACTTCCTTATCAGATAGCGGAAACTACAAAAAGCTTAAGGACAGATTAATTGCAACTTACGAAGATTCCCCGCGTAGAAAATTACTGAGATTATTCAGATTTCGATCTTGGAGTCAGAAAACCATCACAATTGTTAGTCAAATCAAGGACCTATGAGAAGAACAAATCAACGACGAAATGGAAAGATTGTTTTTGCTAAAACCAACCAACCTTCTTGACCTCAATTCTAATAATAAATAAGGAGGAAGAAAACGACGAATCAGCACAAAAGGCCGACGATGTTTACGAAGTCTCAAGTCACGAGCAAATTGCTGCGCTAAGGAAGGACGCTGACCCGGTAACGCACCTGATCGCTGAGCTAACAAAAATGAAACTTGAACTCGCAGCAATTCAACACAACAATCGTCGGCAGTTTTATCGAAGTAAGCCGTTTTCGAGTTCACGTCACAGAAGTCCGTCTCCTTTTACAAGAAATCAAGATTATGTTATTTTCACGCTCGTTTTGGTAGGAAAGCTCCCTGTTCCTGGAAGCAGCAGGGAAACTAAATGGGGCCCGGGCTCAGGCGGAGCTTTGTGCCTTCTCACAGTTTCATCGCCTATTTATCACGGACAAAAAGACCGGCGAGAAATACTTAATCGATACTGGCGCGAACTTGACCGTACTGAATGGGAGGAGGAGGCATTCCAAGAAAGCGGATTACCCGTTTCTTGCAGCTAACGGCACGAAAATCAGCACCTACGGAGAACAATGTCATACCATTGATCTTAGATTACGAAGGGTTTTTTAATGGAATTTCGTGATTGCTGAGGTCAACACCTCTATTATCGGGGCGGATTTCCTAGAAAACTTTGATTTATGGGTGGATTTAGACCATATTTTTATTTTGTTCTTTTTGTCTTTCTTTGCTTCGGGTTTATTGCTTGCACATCAGAGGTGCCTTTTTTCTTTGCCTTTTTCCAGATTCGTAATAAGTGATTGTGGAATCGGGATTCAGCATTGTCATTTCTGTTTTAGGCTCATAGCTCCTTGATTTGACTAACAATTGTGATGGTTTTCTAACTCCAAGATAGAAGTCTGAATAATCTCAGTAATTTTCTATGCGGGGAATCTTCGTAAGTTGCAATTAATCTGTCCTTAAGTTTTTTGTAGTTTCCGCTATCTGATAAGGATGTAACTATATTACTGGCTTGCTCGATCTCTTCTTTGGCTAATTTTGTAAGAACTAGGTGGAATTTTGATTCGTCACCTAACATATATATCTATTATAAATACTTATTTTATAAAAATTGATGCGAGATCTTATCACTAGCTAGATTAGGTACTTGGTATGATAAATCCTTTATCTGTGATGGCTGACACGTTCCGGAGATAAAACTCAAATAATACGTGTGTACGTACGGAACAATATCAGCCGGCACATCTTTATTCTGCAGCCTTTTGATTTTATTTCTCAGCATGCACATTTTTCTCATAAATTTTGAAATTTTGCATAATCTTTGTTTACTAAATCTAACATAAACCGAGTCTCAACTCACAACAAATTCTCCAAATGGAGGAGCACGAACTCAACTCAACGCCAGCGACTTGTAATGAACAATAACAGAATGTTGGAAAACTTTAAGTCCAAAACAAATTCAAAAACATTTTTATTTTTTATTTTTTTGCCGTTAGGTTAGGAATGAATGGCTGACCTTTTTCAATAATATCTTATACAGAAATATTTACCCTCAATTAAAAAAAATATACAGTTTGTATATTAGTCTAAAAAGTATAAGGTAAATAATTCAAATACATTTTGTGATTTTGAGTCTTAAATTATTCCATGAGGATAGTTTACCATTTCAACCTTAGTCTACCATTTATAAAACGGCATTTTTTATATCAACCCACTATTTGAATACAAACTCCCATACACAGTTAACCCTGCCTGGGTTAGTTTGGTAAGATTAATTTACTAACTGAAAATAGTCTTCGCACTTTTTCATATCACTGTACTAGGTAACGCTGCAAAATGATGATGGTTTGTCTCAAGGACGGACGCTTTTGGATCATCACTTTAATTTGGTCGTATTGTCGTCAAAATTGCAATTTTCAAAAAACAACTGTATTTCTAGAACTTTTTGGTTTTAGATGTTAGTGGTAAAAAAGTGGACACACTAAATGCTAGTGGTAAAAAATTTGCTGTAAACAAGGTACATCCTGCTTATTTTGGGGTCTAAATATTTTCTTCCAAATTCTTCACAAATGTTGTTGTTTTGCTGAAACGGCTTATGCGATTCGGTGTAGCAATAGTATTGAGCAGGGTTGTAACGGAGGCGTCTTATCGGAGGCGAAGGTGAAGAGCTTCGCCTCCGCGGAGTCAGAGGCGAAGGTAGAAAAAATATGTTTGTTTGATTTACTAAGGAATAGTATTTATTCAAAAGCTACAGCTTTCTACAGATGAGTTTGTTAATCTGTACCTTACAAGGTACAGATTAACAAACTCATCTGTAGAATGAAGGGATGACGCCACCATCGAAAAGGGTTGCCACATATTACATAAATTGCTGCAATCGGTGCAAATAGTGGATGTAACACACGATTATTTTTAGCGATTTATTAATTTAGGATTGATACATAAATATAGCCGTTTTGTTAGCCAAATAAAAAATATACATATGTACATAACATTTATTAATAACTAAAATCCACAATATAAAGCACTTGGCACTTATCACAAATTTTAACATCTAACCAATACGTATTTTACAAGAGATCTACTCGACCAGACCGTACGAACGACAAATGATTAATTATAAATATTGCTTAAAAAAATATAATTGCTGACACATTGCATTTCAAATTTTCGTTTTATTGAAAACTTTTCACACAGTAATTATGATCTAATGAAGCCGAAGTATGTGCACTAATGCCATATGTATGGTCGAGTGGATAAATTCCACTAATTTCCTCGAAATCTGAGTCACTGTCACTATCGGTATCAGAGCCACTGTCTAAATTGACAATGAAGGGCTTATCTATATATCCGTCGTTTTGTCGATAATCCTCTTCAATTTTATGCACGAGTGCACTATATTTTTGCGATTCTAAGGCATCAATAGAACTGAACGCTTCGGTTACTAGTTTCTAGTATTGATGAGTACCAAAGATGGTTCTTCAAGATTGGGAAGTATTTTTCGGTTAACCACTTTTTGAAGTTTGTGTTATTCATTTCGTCGTGGTAGTCCCCACTTTTGGTATTTGATTTAAATACAAGGTCTGCGTTTTGGACAAACCCCGTTTCTCCTCCGGCATGAACAATAATAAAACGTTGCCCTTTAGATACAGGTTCTAGAACTCCATCTGTTTTTTGACTTTGCCAGCATTTTTTAGTGGTATATGAGGAATGTATATGTCACCTGAAAATAATACGATCCGCAAGTTTATAAATTTCCTAATATTTTTTCCGCAAGTTTATAAATATACCTAACCTAGCCTAATATAATCTAGAAGGAAGTTTATAAATTTCCTAGGAAATTTATAAACTTCCGGATCGTATTATTTTCCGGTGACATATATAAGTCTCGTCTAAGTATACAACTGATTGACGATTAGCTGATAAAGCGTTTGTTATTTAATTCTTGCAAATATTTAGCTCTCCACGCAGATATATCATTGCGCTCGGTTAAAACCTTGCGATTGCTTTGTGTTTTTTTGGAAACGAAAGCCTATTGTTCGTAACAATTTACGAAGTATTTCTCTACTACCTTGGAAATTTATGTCGTCTTTTAGAACAGTAAGCAGTTTATTAATCGTTGGTAATTCCCTTTTAATCGCATAAAATTCATGCACTTTTCGCTTGATCAAACCTAGATCGAAACTGTCCTTTTTCTCGATTTTCCTGGTGTGGTTATTTTCGTACCGTATTATGTGTTCATATTAATATTCAGCCGGGCGGCCATGATGCCCAATTGCCTAGCGTCGCTCCTGTCACCTGTCGCACTGCGTGTACATTTTGAACTTAAATAAACTCCGGAAAACCTCCGTTCAGAAATGGCGGAGTTGGAGTCGGAGTCGGAGGTACGATTTCTTTCGGAAGTTCCGAACTTTTGGAGGCGGGGGAGGAACTCCGTTACAACCCTAGTATTGAGTAAGATATATCGTTAGCTCTCTCCTGCGACTTTGCGTTGCTTTGTTAGGCAGATATTAAGCCATTTAGGTATTTTAAAGATTTACCAAAATCTCCCCGTACGGTGTAATAATTGAAAAAAGTAATTCCACACAAATTACCACTAATATTTGTGTAGCTGGCAAGATTTGTGTGTTCAGTAGTTTTCTCAAACCAGCCTTTGGTCAAACGTGGTCCTAGCAGGAAAGGGAAAATCTCTAAAACCCGTGGACACACAAAATTGGCTTTTCGGTCACATTTACCACTCACAACACACTAAATGCCCATAAGTGAAATCTTTCGTTTTCACACTTTCTTGCTAGGATCACGTTTCGAAACGTGATGCTAGCAGGAAGTGTTTTTGTGAAATACTTCAGCCTCCGTGTGCAAACAAATTCAGAAATTTCGGTCACATTTATATCTAACAACAACAACACACTAAATATGTGCATAATCAGAATCTGTCTAAATCGTACTTTCTTGCTAGGATCACGGACTCTGTCAAAATGAAATCCTCCATAAAATCTGACGCTGTTCAAACCGTGTTCGCTATGTGCACTTTTAGAGGCTTTTGTTTACTACGGCGTTTGTTTCGAGTTAAACAGGTTGATATTTTGACTCGACATGGAGATGGACAGTACAGTAGTAGAAAGACAGATGACACAGTCCAGCCAAATTCAAACAAACACCTAATTCCTTATCTTTGGCTGCTTTTAATTCACACTAATCATTTTTCTTCTTGAACAGATTTAATAGTCTTTGCTTCCATGACATAGGCTTTAAGTCTTTCAACACAAGATCCTTAGTACAAATATTGTGTAGTGGTCCAAAAGCTAATGCTACAACCGTACAAGCAAGACAAATAACGTTGTACGGCATACTGAAGTCAGGTGTTGGCAGCGACACCATTGCTCCATTTGTTCTGAATACTGCTGGATACCCTGGAATTAATAAAACTGTTATAAGTAGCTAGCTATTTAAATAGTGAGCGCAACATTGCGCCTGTTTATGAATTGAGAGATTCACCAAGTTAATCCTAAGTAGCTTGTAGCTTTATTTTTTTGGACTTCTTCAGAGACAGAACGATACTCACTCATGCACTTGATGAGTGAAATTCTCAATTCAGAAATCGGAGGATAATGGATGGAACAGATTAAAAGCTTGTTCACGTCGGAACGAGCGGGTGCGGACGCGGTCGCAAGTACTTGAACGCTGTGTTTGATATTTAGTGACCTTTATATTTAGATGAGACAGATGAGAGATGAGATATTTAGGGAGACGCGGGACGTTGCGTCGCGAGTTTTATCCGTTTATGAAGACGCGTGCGACTTGCGCCCGCGCGTCGCACAACACACCCTCAAGCTCAAACATATTCGGATGTTATGGTCTCGTTCA
The DNA here is from genome assembly GCA_949825045.1 of Argyresthia goedartella. Classification (NCBI taxonomy): domain Eukaryota; kingdom Metazoa; phylum Arthropoda; class Insecta; order Lepidoptera; family Argyresthiidae; genus Argyresthia; species Argyresthia goedartella. The sequence continues at coordinate 25,797,849 of OX463810.1, forward strand.
AGGAGACGCAAACCGTGGCAAGGCGCGTGAAGTGTGGCGCTGCACGCCGCTGCATCCGCCAGATATATCTAACAAAACGCTTGTGACAACGCTTATACATAAAAAGCTCCAGAATATTGTCACAAGTTTTATTTGACCGCGCCACGCGCAGCTTGACGCGCAGCACATACACCCGTAGCATGGCGACCCGGCGGGTTGTGTTGACGCGGAAAAGTGAGGTACAGACAGAGCTGTGCGCTATATAACCCCCCCCCCCCCCACGCTTGGCATGCTACAGGTGCTAGCTTCTCCATAAAAGACCCCTAAGATTGCTTTCCTTGGGAACTTGTGAACTATTCTTTACTTTATAAATACTGACTAACATTCTGTTGCAAAAACAAAAAAATAGGTCTTTAGGGATCATTGGGCTACAAGTTTCCAATCTTATCTTGATACTTACACAGTTGAGAGGCATTCACTAGAGAATCAAATGTGCTTCCAGATATAGGTAAACTAGTGTAATTCTTCGCTGTCGGCAGATTAGCCAAGATCAATGCTGATCCTATGTAGAATCCATGATTTGCATCTGGGGGATATTCTTGCCATTTCAAGAAAACAAATTCAAAGTCCATATTTATGGTGATGGTTGATCTTGGGGGAACCTTCAGCAATAGTTCCAGGTGGTAGGGCTTTTCTCTGGTGCGCCCCGGTGAGAAATACTGAGACAACACAAGTTTACTCTCAGCTTCTCCATTCACCCTAAGAGAACTTAGTTGAATCGGCAACCACCATGGAGCATTTTCTAACAGAACCACATTTATGGTTTCCCAATAGCTGTTTGTAATCTCTGTTACAATACCTCCAAATTCTTTACCATATCCCAAGATGTACCTATTGAAGTAAAGGGGAGGCAGAGTCGGTACAACCACTTTGTTTTTGTTGTCATATTTTGCTGCTATGTTGATCATCTGGCCATCAGCTTGAATGTTGTATACAGCAAGTTTCATCTCACTGCCCCCTCTTTGAGATATTATTATTCTATCAGGAGAAGGTGTTAGCTTGATGGGTTTAGTGTCTTCAGAGGTGACATCAACATATATTTGACTAGAGGAGGAAAGGGGGCATGCTCCGGGTAGACCTTGCCCAAAAAGCTTCCGCAAAGACCAGTCCATCCCATTCAGAATCTCATAATCATAAACCAGAGCAACTGTCTGCTTTACTTCCAGATTTGTTTCAGTGCAGTCTTGTGCTGTACACACTCTTCTAAAATGTAGTCCTATAGAGTGGTAATTAGTATTGTGGATCATTCTTGAGTTGAGTAGGGCAGAAAATCCTTTACTTGATTCACAGGGTAGCAGCTTTTTCCAGGGAGTCAAGTTTTCTGTGCAAACAATTTCTCTGGGCAGTGAAGCATATCTCAGTTGTGATGTTTTGTTTTGGTTAGCTCTGACTGCTCCTGATGGCCACAGTACCATTTTGGGCGAGATGGTGTTACGATTTTCTATGAAGTTTAGGGATGCGCAGAACAGTCCTGCCAGCGAGGCACTGAGCTCTCGCCACTGAGGGTCTACATCTTGTACATCAGGAGAGAACCAGGCATACAACTCAGCGCCAGGGGCGGCGTCCAGGACGGGGTAGCCCCATTGGTCGTGCCGCCATTGTCCTTCAGTAAGTGTCAGGTGCAACTCTTCCACGTGGAAGCGGGATATTATCTCCCCGAGCGGCCGCGACGCGAGGTGGGCATGCTCAACTAAAAATACATGAATATATGATTTGTAAAACAATAACTTTGTCATTATACTCTATCTATCAGTGTTACTTACAGGAGTTTCCATCTTTTACAAGTGTGATAAATTGAAAATAAGCATATAGGTGTGTCGAAGGCAAGGGTCTGATGAAAAGCTCTTCCTTGAAGTCGTCCTCTCCACGTACGGATGATATTGAATACACTATAGTACATAATGACAAAATATGATTTAATATGACCATAACTGATGTTATTGTAATTACAATTTCATACTAAATTGAGTGAAACAGTATCAAAGATTCAAAGGAAAGGACAAGGAACAAAACAAACATTGGTACATAATGCATCGGCACATTTTACTCTTGCATTGCAGTCGAATTTGACAGTTGATTGCTAACAGAAACACGCACGGCAAGCAACTCGGACCGCAACCTCCGGAGCGCGCGATGCCTTACACAGCCTCAACAGACTACAACTACTACTACGACTAGATACAACCACGGGCACAAGCAAGCAACCGTTATGTCGTCGTCGGTCGGACTGTAAAAACAGCGATCTTTTATCTGTGATGTTTTGAAAAACAGAAAAATCTAAATACTTCCTCATGCATGTCAATGTCAGGCAGACTGTCAGTTCTATGTTTGTTATTGTTCTGTCTGAGGCCTGAGTGAGCATATCAGACAGCACGTTCGGGAAAACTTTACAAAATCAACCAAATCTTGAATCAGTAACGCGTAAATTATGTATAAAATAAAATAATGTATTATTCAGTTTATACATTTAAGTTTTGGTAAAGACACGAGTTGGTTTTGCTACTGGTCGAGCAACGCATTGTAAAATACCTGTAAAGTTTCTGCAATTCGGATAGAATTCTGTGAAAATGGATAATGAATTAATCGACGTATCTAGCAGCTTACGCCTACAGTTAGGCTACGGTATCGGGCACATTCTAAATGATGTTTGTGCAAGTTTATGGTTTACATACTTCTTAGTATTTTTTCACTTAGTTCTTCAATTTTCCTCATCACAAGCTGGAAATTTAATGTTAATAGGACAAGTTGTTGATGCTCTTTCAACACCATTTGTCGGTTATCATTCAGACCACACAGATAATGCATTTAGCTTGAAATATGGAAAAAGAAAACTGTGGCATTTATTTGGTATGTATTTGTCAATTTCCTATAGTATTTATTCTTTAACATGCACTTTGTTTATTTATCTAATTGAGTATTAGTAATCCCAGGGTGGATAGTATAATATTTGTTTCCTAAAGAATGCCTAATGCATCTATAGAACTGATTCTTTCCAAAAATCCCATTCTCAATAAAAGTTTCTGCAAGCTTGGTTGCTGATGGTTTGATTAGGTTATTTTTTAAATTATGTCTTGTTATGTAAAATATTTTTTTCAGGTACAGTGTGTGTGCTGTGTTCATTCCCGTTCATATTCTCAGACTGCATTGGATGTTCAACAGCCCACAAATGGGCACAGATGTTTTATTTTGCGTCCTTCATCACTATTTTCCAAATTGGTTGGGCGTCTGTCCAGATATCCCACCTGAGTCTGATCCCGGAGTTGTCAGATGATGACTACACCAGGACACAGCTGACTGCAGTTCGGTGAGTGAATCAATCCCGATATTGTAAATATGAGAATGTATATACCTACTCAACAGTGGGATCTCTATCAGGATGATGGTGATGAAGAAATCTGCAGGCCTTATAGGGTGTTTTTACGGGTGACTAAAGCCAGTTGATTTCCTCTGAATGGCAAAAATCAACCATCTTAATGGCAATTTGGCTAGGCCACAGGAGACTAAACTTGAAAATCCTTTCTTTCATGCAGCTGGTGACTAAAATCAGCCTTAAAAAGGGTCAGTCGCAGATTTCTTGCTAGAGTAGTTCTCGCATACTCTCCAGTATGGAGTGTGACTGTTCTTATTTATATCAACCTTTGCAAATTAGGTGGTGATTTGATTCAGCTGGTCGATGCGATTGATGACTAGCCACAGGGCGAAAATGGGCGCATAGTATACTTTGCCACAGCTCAACAGCCAGTATATTATATATACTGGCTGTTGAGCCATATAGTATAACTAAATATATATTTTATCAGATGTTCTGTATTTTATACCACACTTAGTAACATTGCCGTGAATGAAAGTAAAGGTGATCTCTTTTTAGAGATAAACTCGCCTTTGCATTTGCTTATTCATTTAACATTTACCTATTATTTACCGTCCAGTAAAATTTAAAGTAAGCTAAGTAAAGAGGACGGCCCTATATTGCAACATAATAGGACGAACCAGCATGCTTTGATTGTTTGCTGCTTGATTGTGAAGCAAGGACTTCAAAGGCTTGATTATCTTATGGAATCGCCAATATTTCATCCACTTGGCTGGGCAGTCCCAAAAACTGCCCTGATCGCAAGTTTGGGTATGGTAATTGTTGGTCCTCTAGCAGGACATTGTAAACTTATAAAGTTGTCCTTCTAAAATTAACCTATGAATTTGCTATTAATTTTAAGCAAAAATTAAAATAAAGTGTTAATATTTTTGAATGAGCGAGCCAGGAATACAGAGAACCCGTAGTTGGAGCGGTCGACATTACCTATATCCTAGCTCTAAACTGACAAAAAAAATCGCCCCGTAGAGTCCTAATATACTACAGGTTTTAAATCGGAATATATTTGAAACCATTTTGGCGCCAAAACGGTCGAACCACATTATCATCTTCAATGCCTTTGAAATTTTAGAATACGATACGGTGCTGTTATATCTTTGGACCTATATGTAGCAATATCTCTATTACCAGCGGTATATGTTCGGCTAGACAGACCCTAAATCTGCTAAGTGGCTGTGAGTTGCGGTAGGACAACCCCAAAAACTGCCCTGATTCGCAAATTTGTTCATGATTGTTACCATTGTCCACGGCGCTGGCGCAATGGCGCCGGTTACGACTGCGGTTGTATATGCGAGGACAACGATGGCCTGTTACTAAGTTATTTTTTCGTGTAAATATATCCATCCAGCTGAGCGTCGTCATCGTTATCCTTCTTGGCGTGATCACAGACCGTGCGCAATCAAAATTATCACAAAAGAGCAAAAAAGTGGTTGAGCCCTGAACGTGAATGAGTTGCAAGATGGTTGCAAGGGAAATATTACATTTCTCCTAACTTAAAGTTCAGATTGGTGGCACTTACGCCTGTAACTAGAATGTCTATATATAATAATGCATAGATTTTCAGGTACCAATCCGAGGACGAAGCACTGGTATAATAATCCATACGGGAAGGTGAGGCCCGAGAATTGTTTTTGTGTGAGTGCTTCCATCCGTATGACTTAAACCTACGAAGTGTGAGACGTGTCTATGAAAGTTTTGTCAGTGTAGTGGTACTCTTGTCAAGTAGTCCATTGGCCGGCCCTGTGCAAGCACACAGTCGCAATTCTTGTGTCTCACCTTTTTGTCTGAACCTACTTTTTTATTTCCAGGTTTGGATTCACAGTGTTCTCAAACCTCTTTGTTTATCTTATAACTTGGGCGGTCCTGCATGTGACTGGAGAGTGTGATAAACATGTAAGGATCATTTCACTATCTAACTAATGAAGTGAAGTATTAAGAATTTCTGCATATTCCTATCTTAAACTTAGCAAAATTATGAATAGCAGAAATATTTTAATATACTAAATACTAATTACACAAACTACCAACCCTTCATGCCTGTTATATCTTGATAGGCCATAAAGTGCTATTTTTGGTGTTTTCTCTTCTCTCTACAAACAGGGTGTCCCATGCCCATAGGTCACCGAAGGTAGCCCTGCCTCAGTTGCATCGATCAAGCCTAACATCACCTCAGTGAAAGTGGCGTATAATAAGTTTTGGCTAGTATTTAATGTTTTTGTTGATCCTTTTTTGCTGTCTCTCGAACAAAATATGTCCCCGGCCTCTTGAAGAGAGGGGTTCGCGCGGGGCGAGGGCGGGCGTGTCAGTTGTCATAGATAGAAAATCTTTGCGCTGAGACGCGACATGCCGTAATTCTGTATGGAGACGTACTACCGTCACCTTTGCCCAAAAGTTTACCTATCGAGTGAATCCTGCCTATACTGCTTTCACACTTTTAAGGGTAGGCGATCTATTATGTGTATTTGGGAATAAAAATAAAAGAGAATTTAAAAGAAAAGGCGAGCTTATACCTAAAGAGAGATTTCTACCAGCAAACCTAGGCAGAAAAGGAAAAGTTGTGCAACAGGCAGGAGAGTAGTAGTGCGCAATAAAACTGTATACATCTAATTGTGTACAACTAAAACGTAATAATGTAATAAATGATGTATATATTACCGGCCATACCTGATTTCAGGACAAACTAGTTTTGCCTAGGATAAACAAGAACAGTTAAGTTAAATAATGTGACTGATTTCAGGGGCGTCAACAGACAACGCTGATAATATTTAATTTCTTACCTGACTAATTAATTTGAGATTGTATGGTATGGCATCATAAACCTTTTCTTTTTTTTTCTTGTCGAATTTGCGATCAGTCCTGGGACTTTTAGCAAATGTGTTCTTTGATTCAATCTCATGTAGAGTGTCTTCCCAGCGGAAGAACATCTCATTTGCTGAACTAGACGCGGTCGCCCAGTTCCAGGATATTGTGCCTTTTTAGTCTCGTGACATATTGTTGGATAGTCAGTTGCCGCGCTAGTTGGTTCGGGTGATGATTGAGCCGCTCTTTGTATCTTGATGACAGGCTACGTATTTCCTCTTTAACTGTAGGAATGTTTAGGTGCTGATGAATCTTATCATTTGTCACATACCATAGTACATTTGCAATTGATCTTATGATATTGTTCTACTGCCTTTGAATCATTTGGATGTTCGAATCGCAAGCACTGCCCCACAAGGGTAGTCCATACGTCCATACTGGCTTAAGAATTTGTTGGTAGATGAGAAGCTTATTATCAATGGACAATCTTGAATTTCTACCCAGCATCCAGTTCAGGCTCCTGTGTTTTATGGATAGTTCATCTTTTTTTGCAGATATGTGATGTCTCCAAGTCAGTCGGCGATAAAGGTGCAGTCCTAGATATTTAACGTGGTCTTAGTGGAGTAATGTATCAGCGCCTAGTTTAACAGGTGGGCAGTCTCCTTTTCTCAGGCTAAACGTTACTTGCACTGACTTCGTAGCACTAGCTTTTATTTTCCATTTTTACAACCATAGGTGGACTGCGTTTAAGCTTGATTAGAGGAGATCCGAAGCAATGTTCGAGTCTTTGTCGCTGGCTAGTATTGCAGTGTCATCAGCAAAGGTTGCTGTCGTCATTCCTGGCATAGAGGGAAGATCTGCTGTGTACAATATGTATAGGACTGGTCCAAGTACAGAACCCTGCGGTACTCCGGCTTTAATAGCCTTTAGGTTGGAATTTGTCTCACCTTCTTTAACGTAAAAGCAACATTCTGAGAGATAGGATTTAAATAGAGGGAATATACTATGAGGTAGACTTTGCTTGATTTTGCAAAGCAAACCGCTGTGCCAAACTTTGTCAAAAGCCTGTTGTATGTCTAGAAATGCAGATGAGCAGTATTTTTTTTCTTCCAGGGATCTTCGGATGCACACTCTGTGGACTTGCTCTACAGTTCCATGTTGCACCCTAAAGCCAAATTAGTGGTCTGGTATTATTTTTCGTTCAAGTAGTGTAGGCGAGACTGCAAAGGAGGATTTTTTCAAACAGCTTTGAAAGGCACGGTAGTAGACTGATTGGGCGATAAGAAGTCTTTTGTGTGCTAGGTTTCCCTTCTTTATGAGTCATAATTATTTCCGAGATTTTCCATAGCTGCGGGAAGTAGCCTATTCGTAGTATAGCGTTGTAGAGGGTTGTTATGAACACTATAGCTCTTCTTGGTAATTGCATTAGTATGTCCTTTGTTAGCAAGTCATAGCCTGGTGCTTTTTTATTGTCAAGTCTTTTGAGCGTCCTCCAAACTTCAGCGGGTGTCACCGAAGTTGGAGGTAGGTCCATCTGGAAGTCTTGTTGCAGGACAGCATCAGCAGAGCTATCGGCTTCTAGATCTGCAAAGTCATTTGGTGTAAACACTGAGGCAAGATGCTCTGCGAATAGCGTAGCTTTGTCTTGGCTAGTCCTTGCCCAGGTGTTGTAGTCTGATTGCAGAGGAGGCTTCGCAAGTTGCGGTCTGTCATAATTCTGAGCATATTTCCAAAACGAGTAGTTTGTTGGCTTGGTTGCCGTGAGTGATTCAAGCTGTGTTTGGAGTGTCAGGTCGTTTGCAGTATTAATGGCTTCTTTCAGTTCTCTCATAGCCTTGTTTAATGCAGTCTTGTCTGAAGGATGGCGGCTTGTATGCCATATTCTAAGTAGTTTGCGTTTAGTTTGGATCTTGTTCCTGATATCAAGAGAGATATTAATAGCGGAGCTCTTGCATTCTATAGTAGTTGTGCTTTTCCAACAAGCAACTTGAATAAGGTTGGTAAATTTTAGTAGAGCAAGCTCCACATCTTCAGCTTCTTTTAGTTTTAAATTTAAATCCAGATTAGTATCGATGTAATTGTTAAAGGCTTGCCAATCAGTGCGTCTATTGCAGAGTCTCTCATCTCGTTCGACTTCTATTACCGTTAAGCTTACTGTGAGCATGACAGGAGTGTGATCAGACGATCCATCTAAACATGACTCTGCCTTTGTATAGTGTCTTGAGAGTCCCTTCAATATAAAGAAATCCAGTAGGTCAGGAATTCTATTAGGGTCGGTAGGCCAGCTTGTCGATTCTGCTATCGAAATTGTCCACATATGGTTTTCGTCAATGCATGTCTTTAGTCGTCTACCTCTTGTTGTTGTAAGTCGTGAACCCCAATGGACATGCTTGGAGTTCCAATCGCGGCCCGCTATGAAACGGCTTTCAAGGGTTAGAAAGAATTCAGAGAACATTGCACTGTCTATGCGATGTTTAGGTGGACAATATACGGACGATACATTAAAGTATCCACACTTATCCTTTAAAGCTATTGTCGTGGCTTGTATATGTTCCGTTTTATATTCTTGCAACTGATGGTGCCTTATATTATCGCGTACTATAACTGCTGTCCCTGCATGTCCCGTTCCATCAGGATGGTTAGTTAAGTAGATCTTAAATCCTTTTATTTTTATGTTAGTCCTATCTGTGCAGTGAGCTTCTGATATAAGTACAATGTCAAGTTTGTGTTCAATTATCATTAATTCTAATTCGTCTTTATTTGGAGCTAGTCCATTAATGTTCCAAGTAGCTAATCTTAGGCCAAGGCCTTTAGTTGTTGATCTTGTTGACCAAGGTTGTCATGAGACTCATAAGTGTGCTCATTTGTTGTACGAGAAGATCAAACTTTTCATTTTGCTTTATAAGTAAGATTTCAATTGACGAAGGCGTTTTAGTTAAATCTTGGTAGGGTATATCAGAAGCTGTCTGAATTATGGTTAAGGCGTCTTCATATGATGTATGTTTATTGTTTTGATATCTTGGTTTTTCGTTGTGTGTATGTTTAAAACTATTTTGTGGTACAGCATGTGATTGGTTTTCCCAGGTTACGTGTGATCTACCAGTTCTATAGGTGTTATTCCTTGCGATTTTTCTTGCAAGTATTTCTATATATACTGCACAACCTTTGTAGTTGACAGGGTGTGAGCCTTCGCAGAGGGCACATTGCGCAGGTGTATTTCGATCGCGTTTCGGACAATCTGCTGTTTTGTGTGGCTGGGTACATTTAACGCAACGATAGGATCTCATGCAATAGTTTTTTGTGTGGCCGTATTGCTGGCATCGTTGACATTCAACAATAGTCTTCTTTTTTCTAGGGTCTTCTATTGTTACTGCATGGTGGTATATATACTTAATATTTTTTGCATCTTTATTTTTAGGCCCTGGAAAAAGGTTTACGAAGAATGTCGATGTTGGAAGCTTATCTTTGCCAAATCTAGCATTTATGATTTCACTGGAGACTTTATTTCCTGTCTTCTCTATTTCTTCTATTATTTATGAGTGAGGTGAAGTGTGGTGCAAATTTCTTATTACGATGCGAAAACATCGTTCGACTTTTTTGTTAAATGTGTGCCCTATTAAACCACTTTCCCGAAACTTGCCAATGATTTTTTTGTAGGCGTCTAAGTCACTGCAATTGATGCGTAGTTGGTTTTTATTGACAATTTTGTAGGAAAATAGACTCCTCTGTGTAACAACGGTTTCTATTAGCTCCGTCAGCTTGTTGACATGATCTATACCATAAAGAATTATTGGCGGTGGTTTAGAGGTTTTTTTTTCTTTTGTGGCATTTTCTTTTTCAATTTCATCGACTGGTAGATCTCCAAATGTGTTTGAAGTATTTATGGCTTCAGGGGAATCGCTGAGCTTTTTCCTTTTCGGGTTTCTTGAGCCTGGGATTCTTTGCCATGGAGGTGGACAAACTGTGATAAAGCCATCATTTGCCATTTCTTGTAATTGGATTTGTTGATCATTGGTGTCGACTTCTGATTGCACAAACTCATCTGTTGGGTTACTACCTAGAGAGTGACTTCTAGGTCTTGTTATAAACAAGCTAGGATGGAAAGCTTGTTGTATCAGTTTTTTCTTAATGTTCGCTGTTGACACAGTCTGCAAAATTTTGCCCCCCCCAGAATACGAGGGGCTGCCTGAGTAAGACTCAGGGAGGGATTCTCCAGTAGCTTGGCTACTGGTACCCTCCTGGGGTAATTTCTCTTTTAATTCTGCTTCCATGTTGATGTTTTGATTTTCAGGGTTAACTTCCCTAGCTACATTTATCCGGTTAGATCGCCGGAGACTCGCTTTTGCCCTTTAAACTTAGCTATTGCAATCTTGAGGGTTATGTAGAATATAATAATAATAATACCTTGGACACTATTTACACACATTGATCTAGCCCCAAACTAGGATTCCCTGTATCTTGGGTACTAGACAACGATACACACACTTATATAGATAAATACTATACTTAGATAGATAAACAACCATGACTAGGGTACAAACATCCGTTCTCATCAAACAAATATTTGCCCCCCCCCCCGGGACTCGAACCCGGGACCCTTGGCTTCGAAGGCAGGGTCACTGCCGACTCGGCCATTCGGGTCGCCACTCGGCCATTCGGGTCGCCAAGGCTCAAGGGTGATTGCAACATTGCCCAGGAGGTACGATCCGCACTGCGGATCTGCTACTAGCCTGCGGCGGCAGACCAGCAGCAGCGAGGACGTGTTTAATTGGACTTGTTGGTGCGCGTGTGGTAGTCTAGCCTTACCTAAACCAACCTTCGCAATCGGCTCTATCTCAGCATTTTTTAGGTGATGTATCCTATAGCGTAGATACAACTCCACTGAGGCCAACACCAACCATTAACCTCCCACCTACTTTTGCTTTTGACGCCACACTAGGATAACCTGGATCGTGGGAACCAGAAACAGCGACATCACAAACATATGAACATCCAATACCTACCAAGAAGGATTTTTTCCTTATATCCAGCCGGGGAACTAACCCGGGACCTCTCGCATGGTAGGCAGAGCCACAACCGCAGCGCATTGTTTATTAAAAGTCGATTTATGTTTGTTCCTACGAGCTGCCTGGAGTTAGGTTAGGGTACATTGGGTTAGTCAAGATTGGCTTAGTTTAGGTCACGATACTTTGCTTTACTTAATTTTTTGTTAGGTTGGATTAATATATCGATCATGAATACGTTCACTATCAGACTTCTAAAACTGGCTGCCAATATTTAATTTTTGCTTACCATGTTCAGCGCGTTCAAGTACTTCGTGATTACGCTCAACGAGCTGTATTTTGCCGTAAGATGGTACAAAAATGGAGGGAAAACCCTATTTTTTTCGACGAAGTGATGTGGAGTGACGAATCGGTCTGCAAAAGGGATGGGTATTTTAACGTATATTATACTCATAGTTGGCAGTTATCGGACCCACATGAGACACGAGAAGACCGGTCACAATACCAATTTAAAATTAATCTGTGGACGGAAAATTTTAATGGACAAATAATTTAAACATTTGAGTTACCGGAAATTCTCAATGGTCAAGGTTACTTGCAGTTTTGCGTAATAAGTTGCCTCGTTTACTTGAGCATATGCCAATGGCAATGCCTCAAAGATCGTAGCTACAGCATGACGATTGCCCAGCCCATCATGCTCGCCTAGTCCGCGACCACCTGAATGAGTCAACCTCAACAGATGGATAAGGCGATTGGAATCAATGTTGTAACCACCCCGTTCCCCTGACCTAAACCCGTTAGATGTGTTTTTATTGGGGATGTTTAAAAGACAGTCTATTCAAAACCAATTGAAAACAAACAAGAATAGCGACTACGTATTTTAGACGCAGCTCGTGAAATATCGAGCATATGTGCATGAGAGATTGAAGCCGAAACTTTATCAGATGTTTCTTGTGCCTAAGGGTTGGAGGTAGACATTGTGAGCAGTTGTAGTAGTCTACTAGTTGCGGCGCAATAATCTCATGCACATGCTCGGCAAGTCTCGAGATGCGACGAACACGTTGCCGTAATTATTGTTTTGTATCAATGAATGGTTATAAAAGTTTTAAAAGCTCCGTGGTCTAGTGGGTTTCACGCTTGCTTTGTATCCAGGAGATGCAGGTTTGAACCGTTGCTGACCATTTAACAATTAAAAAAGCAATTTAAACTTAAATACTCGTACATTATCCGACGTTCCGTTTGTTAAATTACACGTATTGGTGGTAGTAGTAGTCTTAAAAAACCTCTTTCAACCGGCACAAAGCCAGCATGTTGGAGTATTATCAACCTTACTTGTGGTAAAAACCTGTGTCTCTCGACGATGGGGACAAAATTTATTTTATTCTAAATAAGTTTAAGTTTATTGTTACCGATTTTTATACGATTAAGTTCAATAAATCAAATTTAAACTTATCTAGCGAGCAGTACTAATTTGCCCCGACGACGTAACGTAACGTTACACAGCGTAACTTAATTTATTATGACCTTACCTAAGCTAAACCAACCTCACCTATCCTACAATAACCTAATCTGAGGAAAGTTTATGATGCCATACCATACAATCTCAAATTAATTAGCTAGGAAAGAAATTAAATATTATCAGCGTTGTCTGTTGACGCCCCTGAAATCGGTCACATTATTTAACTTAACTGTTCTATGCGTCTCGTATGGTATCGAATCTTAAAAAAAATTATTATGAAAAAGAAAATAGATATTTAGTATTCTTGTTACACCTTTCTTAGTAGGCGGAGCCCTGCTTTGAAAAGTAAATGTTATGCACTTTTATGATATAAGTGTTAATACCATTCCTGAATCGGCAGAACTAAGCAAGGATACACAAGCATTTTCTAATTTTTTCCACGACAGCTGATCTAAGGCGACTTCAGTGTTTTTGTTGAATATTTGAGCTAATACGAAGTCATCAATTTATCTTATTCTACTTAGCTATCGACAAAACAACACGTGTGTCGACTTAAGTAACTTTTCATAATAGCGTAGAAATTAAAATTAAATTAAAAGAAACGGATATTCAAGAAATGGCAAAAATGGGGATTTTCATTAAAAACTTTTAATTGACGATTTCTCGAATTACATGCAACTTTCAGAGGTCATGTTAAGATTGATCGATGCATCTGAGGCAGGGCTACCTTCGGTGTCGCTGTGACCTTTGACTTTTGGGACACTCTGTATAAACAAAAATCTCTACATTGAATAGTTAAATGATAGTATATGTCCACAGCAAGTCGGGCCTGCAGACTCCTGGAAGTTCCGTCACATTGTGTACATAGTGCTGGCGGTAGGATCTGTAGCCTCTGCTCTCTTCCACTTCTCAGTGCGTGAGAAACAACGTTACAGACACCAGCAGCATATACAAGAGGAGAGCTCTACTCATGTTGAGTTCCTGCGGAGGCCTGTGATGTACCAGGTGAGATACAGTCCGCTTGTTTAGCTCTGAGCGAGCTGACCTCGCTTTCTCGCATAGGGTAAGGTGGGGTATCAGAGCCAAGAAAAGTTGGCCCGAATGTACTGATCAATCAATAAAGATTAAACAACGAATATATTCATTGACTGTTTGAACTGTCAAAAACAAACATGACATCATCGCTTTTTCCCATGTGGTGTGGCAGAGGTAGGTAGTGTCAAAATGTTGCCATTAAACTTGTCATAAGTTTAATGGCAACATTTTTAGTGAGTTAGTTGATGTTGAGTTACCATATTTATTTATTTTCAGACCTGAAAACCCTAGACATGTAGCTTTCTACATATATATATAGCATGAACTACTGAAGCTATTTTAACAAAAAATATCTAAGAACCATCAAAGGGAAGTCTACTACTATTTACAGAAAACCGCATTAAAATCCGTCTACCCCTTTGACTGCTATGGTGCCGTGCCCAGACACACCGACACACCGACCATCGACAGACCATTCAAACTTATAACACACCTCTTTTTGTGGTAGGGGATTAAAAAGTTCCACGAGAAAATGAAGGTTGAATTTTATCTCCTTTTTTATTTATACTAATATCACAATCAAAATTAAATGTAGGCTATACTATCATCGCAAGAAACACTTAAGGAATCTTCATTTGGCACTGGTTACTCCGACTTCATTAGGAAATATTCCATCTCCTTTTCTATGGATCCTGTGCGAAGTCCAGCCAAGAATCACCACTTGAAAGGCAAATTTACTTTTCTAAACTCAAACCATAATCAGTTACTCATTAGTTTACTTGATCGTATTTGATTATTTTTTATTATTGTCCATTCATATGAGATTTAAGTGTTTGTAATAGTAGTTTATGTGACTGCTGCATAATGGAGGGCATTAAAACTCGAGAGTGGGTTTCATAATAATATCACTCGAATGTTTTAATGCCTAATTATGTACAGTTACATACACTAGTTTATCTACACACATATCATAAGCTCTCTTTGATGTGTTCAGGAACCGCATGTTTGACCGACATTGTGGTTCTGCAATTGTTTAGCTTGTTCTTTAGTACCAACTCACGCAGACGGGCGTCGGCGTTCGAAATTTGAATGTCATTATATGTAGAAAAACTACACATAATGACCATTATGTGTAGTTTTCCAGATACGAAACGAGTTTTTACCAAGTAGTTTAACATAATGCTGATCGTAACGTGCGGTTTCTGAACGCAGTAAAGAGGGTTTATGATACGTGTGTAGATAAAAGTGCATTATTCTCCATGTATATGAGAATTAAGTGTTTGTCAAAGTGCATTGTTTATTATTCTCCAAGTATATGAGAATTAAGTGTTTGTAAAAGTGCATTATTTATAATTCTCTATGTATATGAGAATTAAGTGTTTGTAAAAGTGCATTATTTATTATTCTCCATGTATATGAGAATGAAGTGTTTGTAGAAATGCATTATTTTTGCCTCCTTACAATAAACAGTTTTATTCCTATATCATATGATACTCCGTATTCATTTTCTAGTTTCTGAACACGTTTTTCGAAAAAAAAAATGTTCCGTAAAATGTCACAATTTCCAGTACTTTTCTAGCTAGTTCTCGTGCTCGAGAATGGATTATTGGATTTACATTTTCATTTAGACGAATTAAATTCAAAGTAAAGTAATATAAAGAGCAAGCTTCAACGTTAGTTAGATCGAAATCTATAAACTGTTTCGATGCGGACTTCCGCAGCGCTATAACAGGGCCTTTGCGGATGTGTGGGACGTCACCCCCTCCGCGATTTTCTCTTTCCCCTCTGGCCATCAATGCTGACAAGTTTAGCCAGTACATTACTCCATGTTTTGTGTCTTTTTGAACAGTTCTCACATTTAGCCCCCAACGACCAAACGTGGGGTGTTATAAGTTTGAAGCGCCCGTTGGTCGGTGTCCGTGGCGCCCGTTTTGTTAAAATCGGTTCAGTAGTTCAAAAGTTATCAGCTTAACAAGGAATTTTTATCAAATGGGTGGACGGTTCTCATTTTCGACGATTCGCATTTTCGACGATTCGCATATTTATAGTTGGTTTACTTTACTGCGATGGTTCTTAGATATGTTTTGTTAAAATCGGTTCAGAAGTTCGATAGTTGAATAACTTTCCAACAACAAGGAATAACGGTCAAGCGTGTGGTTGGATTTGAATGTATTTTTTCCTAGTTGGTAGACTTCCAGTTCATTACTCCATGTTTTGTGTCTGTTTGAACAGTTCTCATATGTAGCCCCCAACGACCAAACGTGGGGTGTTAAAAGTTTTAAAGCGCCCGTCGGTCGGTGTCCGTGGCGCCCGTTTTGTTAAAATCGGTTCAGTAGTTCAAAAGTTATCAGCTTAACAAGGAATTTTTATCAAATTTGGTGGACGGTTCTCATTTTCGACGATTCGCATTTTCGGCGATTCGCATATTTATAGTTGGTTTACTTTACTGCGATGGTTCTTAGATATGTTTTGTTAAAATCGGTTCAGAAGTTCGATAGTTGAATAACTTTCCAACAACAAGGAAAAACGGTCAAGCGTGTGGTTGGATTTGAATGTATTTTTTCCTAGTTGGTAGACTTCCAGTTCATTACTCCATGTTTTGTGTCTGTTTGAACAGTTCTCATATGTAGCCCCCAACGACCAAACGTGGGGTGTTAAAAGTTTTAAAGCGCCCGTCGGTCGGTGTCCGTGGCGCCCGTTTTGTTAAAATCGGTTCAGTAGTTCGAAAGTTATCAGCTTAACAAGGAATTTTGATCAAATGGGTGGACGGTTCTCATCTTCGACGATTCGCATCTTTATAGTTGGTTTACTTTACTGCGATGGTTCTTAGATATGTTTTGTTAAAATCGGTTCAGTAGTTCGATAGTTTTATGACTTTCCAACAACAAGAAATAACGGTCAAGCGTGTGGTTGGATTTGAATGTGTTTTTTCCTAGTTGGTAGACTTCACTGCGATGGTTCTTAGATTATATTTTATTAATATCGGCTCCGTAGTTCTAAAGTAATGTGTCGGGGTTTTTTATTTTGAAATTTATAGTGATTATACCGATAAATAAGCTCTATGCAGCAATAGCGATATGCTATGCAAGTTAAAATAACTATAATAGGTTGGTACCTTTCTAAGAAATGTAACGCAAGTGCACTCATTAAATTGAGTCACACAGCTGTGTGACAAATGGTAACTGGTCATAAACATACTAACCATAATATGAAAATACGTTAAGTGCCTATTAATTAATGTTACATATCTATGTAACATTAATTAATAGATATTTAGCGATTTTAGTTTCGCTCACTCCAACATTATGTGTCCTGCTGGCTCTATTCATCATTCATTCACCTTACCTCTACCTCGTTGCGGTAAATCGTGATATAAGAACCGACCGACAATATATACCCTACAATGTAGGTCCTACAAAGTGATCTACATGCCTGTTTGTTAATGTTTGTGAACATCCTTTACAGGTGGCCGGAGTGTACATGAGCACTCGGCTCGTCGTCAATATCTCGCAAGTGTTGGTCCCACTGTACCTGCATCTCACACTAGGGCTCGCCGCACGCTCTCTAGCCGTCGTTCCGCTGGCGATGTACCTGGGTGGCCTCACTGCCGCGGCCCTACAGAGACTGGCCCCACGGTCTCTGCCGCGCAAGTTACACTACCTGGTTGGCTCCAGCTGTGCATTGGCGGCGTTCGTGTGGATTTCCTACGGCTCCGGGGATCGCTATAATGTAGTCTACATCTATATTGTCGCTGTGCTTATAGGTATGGTAACAAATATGATAATGGCCAAAGGTATTTTTTACACATTTTTATAAGTATTTCCCTACGCATTTGATAGCTCCGAATTGCTGTACTTTTCAGAATCATCTCAAATGTATGTTTACATTGAGGTCATCCATTATATTTAATTGATTGATATAAAACGTGTGATAATATTAGCCCATTCTTATATATATCCTTGCTACTTTTCTTATCTGATTCACTATAGACCTACGCTAATGTTTTGCTATGCATTGGATACAAAGGCCATATTCACAATACTGTTGATAGATAGAGCAAGTACTTTTTCGTAACAACAGACATGTAACCACAGTGACTCACTTATTCATTCGTAAGTATATAAATATTATGGCTCAATTGCCTAACTTCACCGATATCGATAACCTTTCGTATGCACGTGGCCAGTTTCAATTAATTCTGTTAAAATTACGATTATTGTACTACACAACCTCTGGACAGGATATACTTCCTTTTTTACTATACAGAAAAGCGACGACATGCTTTGTTTCCTTTCCCAATCAATTGTAGAAAACCTTTTGCAGCTATAACATGCTAAAGTTGGTAACGTATCTTCCTTGCAAACTGATTACAATAACAACACAGCGTCACGCCTTTTCCCATACGAGGTGGCAGAGGACGCCCACGTTGAGCCAGTTATACAATACTCCATTCGATGAAACTGATCAGCCGTCACACTTCAGGGTTCGGCGGTGCGGTGATGCTGGTGACGAGCCTGGCACTGACGGCAGACCTCGTGGGCTCCGACACGGACGCCTCGGCCTTCGTGTACGGACTCATGAGCTTCACCGACAAACTTTCTTGCGGTGTCGCCATCGCCGTTATACAGAAATAGTGAGTTTCCAATAACCCCTCCCCCTTTGTTCCGCTTTGTTTCGTGCGGTGTGCGGTGTGCGGTGTGCGGCACCGCGTAGTGTGGCCCAGCCCTATCTTGGTACCTGCTTCATTTTATACAAATTCATATTGTGCAATACAGGGTGTTGTCACAGTATAAGTAAGAAATAGTAAGTTCACTCGGCCCCTGTTCGCATGATAACTACCTACTCTTGCTCAAACGGCCAGGGTTGTCGCGTAGCGCCGCCATTGCGGTAAATGCGGTAAAATAGGTAAATATGCACTTACAGGTGATTGTAACATAAGTAGGGTAGAAAGGATTGTGGGTATCTGCAGCCTCCTAACTAAATTTTGGCTTGTGTTTAAACGATTACCAAAAAATTCCAAAATTTACTACCAATAAATTCGAAATGACTGCCAAAATGGATGGATGTCCACCAAATTGTGTTTGGATAAATGATCACCAAACTTCTTTTTATGTTTTGTGTACTTAAGTTTATGTTTTAAGTATTTTTTGTTGTTAGTACATGTTCAACCTAACACGAAGGATAAAGGGGGCTTCGCTTCGCTCACCCCCTTTACCCTTCACCTTACCGCAGTATTTTGCCCTAATATTTTCTGCAAGTTTTGGTGGCCATTTGGCCATTTTGGGTAGGAACAAAATATTTTGGTGGTCATTATATTTTTTGCCCTAAATTTTCAACTTTAATAAATCGCACTGCAATTATAATATCAATGTATGTATGTGGTGTAGCTGCTGATGTACTACTTCATGTTATGAAGGAAAACAAGTAAAATTATTAAAGAAAAATCATATTTTAAAATAATCAGTTACAAATTTGACACAGAAAAGTATTTGCGGCGATTTCGGCTGGTGCGGAAGGCTTTATTATTGATACTTAACGTAAAATAAATTCTCATTCTTATAAATATTTTTTGTAAATATTGCTTTGGATTGTTGAAGAATGTTAGATGCTTATTCGTATTGTATACGTAACTATTATTGATGCAACCATGTACCGCACAATATGCTCTCACCTTTGCTAAAAGCGATGAAATAAATAATAATTTCGTGTGCTGTGTGCGCGATCACAATACATGTTCAAACATGCCGCCCGGACCAATGACGTTGACGAATGCATCGCATAGCCCCGTCTCATTCCCGTCTGCGTACCTTTAAATTCGGTAATGTGTGCGTGTGGCGGCGTGTGCTTTTGCGGAACGCAATGTATCTGTGTGTGTGTGCGGCCTCTCTCGCTGTTTTGTTCGAAGTGACTGGTGTGGTGTCGTTTTGTAAAATACGCCCGACTCAGAAGTATTTCCTTACACGACACTTAGGCAAAAAAAAACAGTGAAAAATCATTATATTGTGGACTGACCTCTGTCGCTTTCTGTGTCCGGCGTGTTCGAGTGGCCGGGCGTGTCCGCACGTGGCGGTTATTTCTGGACAGGACAGCGCGCAGCGGTCAGACGGTTCCGTTATCTAGTCTTATCCTTAATAGCAATTGCTAGTAAGGATAAGACTGATCCATCATTTTATAGGCCTATTACATCCCACAGGCTAGAAACGTATACGAAAAACTTAGATATAAATTTGCAATTAACGAATTTCAATGAACAGAACCCGAACAAAATGTATTCAGACTTCTTCAACTTTAACTCAATAAAGTTTTAAAATCAAAGACAAATTCATGTACTGACATTGCTTCTGGCCCCACACTAGGATACCCTGTTTCGTGGGGACCAGAAACAGCGACGGCTCAAACATATAAACATCCAAGACCTGAGGTTTTATTTCCTTTATCCCCAGCCGGGAATCGATCGCGGGACCTCCCGCATAAGCCACTACCGCAGCGCCACAGAGGTCGTCGAAGAAAGTCAGTGACAACAACGGCAAATCAAAATTTAATGACTGGGCAACTTTTTAAATTATTTAAAGTAGAGTTATCTTGTATGGTCTTTATGAACTAAAAATATATCTCTGATAGAAAATAATAAAAAATATTCCAAAATTTTCAAGTTGCTTTATAGAGCTGCAAAAACTTTACACATTAATATAAAAATATAAAATTCAAATAATAGAATGTAAACCGTTTGGCAAATAATAAACCGTGAAACTGGCAAAGTTATACCTGGGGACAAGAATTTCTGCTTATATTTAGGTATTGTCAAATCCAACCCTGAGGTACATCGAGCTTTCACCAACATTATCCACCATTGTACAATGGTGGATAATCACCTTACTCACAACAGAGCTTCTAAATTTATTTCCATATGAAGCAGATGTGGAGATGTTGCAAACAGGATCTCCAGAAATACTTAAACCTCTTTCCATGCTCTGCAACAAAGTCATGTATGAATGCAATACTCCGAAGGCGTGGGAGAATGCAATAATCGCGATCCTCCATAAAAAAGGTGATAAGTGCAATTTGGGCAACTATCGTCCTATCAGCCTCCTTTCCCAAGTATATAAATTATTTGCTAAGGTCCTTTGCAACAGGTTAACACGAACTCTCGATGAGTATCAACCAATAGAGCAGGTGGGCTTCCGGAGTGGCTACACAACCAAAATGGACCCAACATTCACGCAGTCAAACAACTGATGGGGAGATGCCGAGAGTATAACCAGCCCCAGTGCTTGGCCTTTGTCGATTACGAAAAGGCATTCGGCAGCGTCGAGTACAGGGCCGTGCTATATTCTCTCCATCTCTGTGTAATATTGACAAGCGATACGTGTATATCCTCCGGGAGCTCTGCCGGAATGAAACTTTTCAAGTACGAATGCACGACCTTTATGACTTCGTGCCAATCCGGCGGGGTGTCCGCCAGGGAGACAATATCTCCCCAAAACTATTTACTGGTGTGCACGAAGATTTGCTGATGACACTTGACTGGGAAGGGCAGGGAATTAACATATACGGCCGATTTATATCACAGCTACGCTTTGCCGACGACCTCATCCTCTTTGCCGAGAACTATGTGGATCTTCAGACTATGCTTGACGACCTGCATAAAGATTCGCGGTAGGCCTCGGGATGAACGTGTCCAAGACCAAGATTATTTCAAATCTTGTGGGTCCTAAACCTAACATAATCGTAGGTAACTGCCAGCTAGAGACAGTAGCCGACTACATCTACCTTGGATACAGTTTATTTCTGGCAAACACTCTCAAGTGAAGGAAATCTCGAGACGCATCCAGCTGGGTTGGGCCGCTTTTGGCAAACTGGAAGACGTCTTAAAGTCTAAAATCCCCCAATGACACAAAACCAATTTGTTTAACCAATTTGTTGTCTGCCTATACTCACTTACGGATCCGAGAAATGGCCGCTCACAAAGGAATACATGCGCAAAATCAGAATAGCACAAAGGGCAATTGTCGCGAGGCTTCGCTTCTAGTACACAACACAATAGCGACATAAAGGAAAATTGGGTAAATGATTTCATGAGGGGGTAGAATATAGCGACCCCGAGAACAGCCTCTCTTGTTACTGATACTGGTAACGAAACTATTGCTAGATTGCTACCCTTTCTTTTACTCTGTGTGAGGGAAGCTAGAAGGGAGCGGTACAGGTAGGGCGGACCTGTCACCCTCGGAGCCTAGGGGAAGACATGGTTATCTCTGGTAGCTGCACGCCTTCTAGGTGGTCATACCATGTGGTTACACCCCTAACGGCAGATACTTTAGCCGCGGGACCTCCAAACCTCCCCTACAGTCCAACCCCTTGCCACACGGATGCTCAGTACTCGTCCCTAGAGATCCATCAATGGCCAGAGGCCAGCTCTTATTTCACTACGAGCTCTTGCACATTACTTTGCATCATTCATTACTTTGCACTGTCACTTTGCAGATTGCCTATCTCAAGGTCGCCATACTTTACCGAGAAGGCTACAACATATCAGTGAGGGATAGTTGAGTAGTAAACAAGGGGAAACTCACCAGGATCACAGTGGAGAACTATACGTCAACTAGGAGTTCGCCTCTAATCCTGTTACTTCTGGGTACGCTCGCTATTCTCTTCCCTTTTTTCCCGCCATTGCACCCGTGGCTCTCGCCTCCTACAAAATTAAAAACTCCTGTCATCAAGTGAGCAGAGAAAAAAAATATCTCAGTGTTGCCAACATAAAATACATACTAGTCAGTTTATGCTCACCGAATGTTTGACAATCGCGTCCTCCGCGACACTCCCCAGGCAAAAAAGGGGACTTTACAGAAGCGCAAATAACAGGTGCGTCCACTCAGCAATTTTCTCGCGAGCTCGGATGGCAGCTTCTCTCCTTACTCTGGACTCTGGGGTAATGTCAATTTCTTGTGATGCCTCCTCTGATTCTATGCGTGTGGGCGGTACTTCGGCTTCACCTGCCTCTACTTCTACTTGTTCAGAAGAACCTTCTACATTAGGTTCAGGATCAATTTCCATGGACTCTGGAGATTGATTCAGCCTTATTTCATGCTGATCTGATGCTGTGATTTCGATCTCGGATGGAAATTCTAGATCAGGACGCTCTATGAACTCTGGAGGATGGACAAGCTGTGGGATCATTATGGGCTCCATACTTCTTTCCATATTCACTGTAGGGCTGACATCTTCAACGTACATGTCTGCCTCCAATGGGTAAAGATGTCCCACAGACCGGACAAAGTCTTGCTCTCCGACTCTTACCTTTGCTACCCGGCACTCACCATCTTGGCCTTTCATAAGGGTCGTGATCTTTCCCACCTTCCAGTTACTTCGGTTTCTAGAGTCCTCTTTAATCTGCACTATGTCTCCGACATTGGGTTGTCTCACCGATCTTACTCGAGGCTGCTTCAGATGGTGCTTGTATCTTTCTCTCAGGCTGGGTAGATACTGTCCCTTGAAAATCTCTCTAAACTCGTTCAATATCGTTCGACCCCTCTTCCAACTCTTTAAGAGGTCGATCTTGGTTGCCGTGCCTTCCAAAAGAGGTTCTTGTTGGGGAGAGAGTTCCAGACATTTGCCAAGGGACAAAAAATCAGCAGGTCGAGAATTTGTTCCACTTCGGCGCCTACATTGGTCAATGGACGTGTATTCACTACAGCTTCTACTTCTTTAATCACTGTCAAAAGCTGTCCGTCCTGAAGCATGTGTTTGTCGAGAGTTCGCCTTAAACAATGTTTGACAAGTCCAATCAATCTCTCGTACACACCACCGTGCCATGGAGCTAACTGGGGTATGAACTTCCATCTTATACCGGTGTCAGACAGGATCTCACTCATCAGCTTAAAGGTTGTGGCATTGTCAGAGACGAGGAGGTTGGGCTTGCTTCTAGAGGCGATAAATCTTCTCAGTGCCAATAAACCTTCATCGGCCGTCAAGTCTCTCACTACTTCGAGATGGATAGCTCTCACGGCGAGACAAGTAAAAAGACATATCGATCTTTTCTCTTTTGTTCCTGTCGATGATTGGGAAAACATTGGTCCGAAGTAGTCCATTCCAGTAAAGGTGAATGGTTCACTGAATCTCACTCTTTCTGCAGGCAGCGCAGGAGTTGGAGGAAGTTAGTAGGGGCCTCCTCCATGCTTTATACATTGAGGGAATTTCTTCAGCATCCTTTGTACTTTAGCTCTGCCTTGCGGTATCCAGTATTTTTCCCTTAGTAAGCTGAGAGTGTGAGCCACTCCGACATGATAATTGTCTTGGTGCACCTTTTGAATGAGTCGATCTGTGAAAGGGGAATCTTTTGGGATTAGGACTGGATGCTTTTTGTCGTAGGGCCAACTCGTGTGTGCCATGCGTCCTTTGCTCCTTAGTACACCTTCCACGTCTAAGAAGAGCCCGAGATTCCTCTTTAGGTTAGTCTCTTTTCCTGAAACTTCATCTGGGAAGTGAGTCTTCTGTAGGTCTTTAATCTCTGTAAGGCTTTCGTCAGTATCTGCTGTTGAGGGTGATGCTTCTGGTCTCTCTTCAGTATCACAGCTTGTTGTGAATCCTGTCTGGTCGTCATCCTCATAGCCCATAATTGACATCTCTGGGCCATCTACTGTATCCAGACCCTCCCCAACCAAACAGATGTTTCCTTCTTGAGTGGACTGTTTAATCTTGGGCCAATGTCTTTCTTCTTTAGATAGGAAATTTGGGCTATGAAACCATAGGTCTCGTTTCTGATGCCACAGCTCTGGTCTGGTCGCTACATCGGCAGGATTGTCTTTTGTGTTAACGTAGCACAACTCCATATCTAGGGCTTTCTGTGTCTGTCTGATTTCATTCACACGTCTGGATACGAAAGGTGGCAACAACTTGTTGCTTTTCATCCAGGCCAAGACAACCTGACTGTCCGTCCACAAATACACTTTCGAGACTTTTAGCTCCAAGAGACTGCTGACATATTTGAGCAGTCTGCTGCCGATCAGATATCCTAAGAGCTCTTGCTTGGGAATCTTAAGGTCATCTTTATCTTCTATTGGTGTTACTCTCGATTTTGACATGAGAAAAGACACTTTGATCTCGTGCTCAGTAATGACTCGAAGATACGCCACCGCCGCAAAACCATTTTTCGAGCTGTCTGTAAAGCAATGTAACTGGTACTGTTTTACCTCCTCAGTTATTCCATTTGCGACGAATCGCGGTATCTCGATGTCTTTAGTTGCTTCTAAGTCCTTTACTATTGTCTTCCACTTAAGCTGTGATTCCTCCGGTAGGAATTCGTCCCATTTTAGTTTCTGTGTACAGAGCTCTTGGAAGAACAGCTTACCCGGTAGCACGAGTGGTGACGCGAATCCACATGGGTCGTAGAGACGAGCCAAGGTACTTAGCACAGCCTTCTTCGTGACACAATTCTCCTCAATGGCATTGACGATAGATAAGTTGTCAATCTTGAGCTTTAACGTGTCTTTCTGTAACTTCCATGACAAGCCAAGGATTTTTATGGTGTCAGCCTGTTTGGCTCTCTGTTCAGTGGGAATCTTCTGCATGAACTCCTTATTGTTTGAAGTCCAGTCTCTTATGTTCATTCCCAGTTCGTTGAATACTTTAGTGGTTTCATTATGTAGTTCAAGCGACTCGCCTTCAGACTTCGCCGATGTTACTAGGTTGTCCACATAGCATTTGTCTGCTATCTTGGTAAGAAGTGCTTTTTTAGTTCTGGACATGTGATACCGTATAGTTGCTGTAAGCAGGAATGGGCTAGAGATGATGCCAAATGGTACTCTGCAAAACCGGAAGTGGATAAGATTATCATGTGTCAACTCCTTCATGGGGTCTTTCACCCACAAGAATCTCGTGACATCTCTGTCCTCGTCTTGAAGACCAACTTGCAGGAAGGCTTCTCGACGTCGGCTGTTATTCCAATTTTGCCCATTCTGAATTTTAGCAACAATCCAGTCAGGTCTTCCAACATCGATGGTCCACGGTACATACATTCATTGAGACTCTTTTCATCCTTCACTTTCGCTGAAGCGTCATATACTATCCGTCCTCTTTTGTCGCCCTGTTTCACCATATGATGAGGCAAGTAGTGTACCGGGTGAGATATTTGACGCAGTGGGACAGGATCGACAACTTCTATGACATCGGACTGCAACTGTTCTTGAAGGATTTGATTGTAATCATTCAACATTTCCTTATTGGATCTTCTCAGCAGGCTTTTCAACCTTCCTAGTGCTAGACCATAGTTTGTAGAAAGTACCGGTGGATACTGGAACCAGGGCCATTTGACTTGGTATCTTCCGTCACTGTACTTGACAGTTCTGTTGAAGTGCTGTACGGCTTCCTCTTCCCTCGTCGTTTTGGGTGAATCCGTGATTCCGATACTCTCGAGGGCCCACAAGAACTTTATATCGATGCTTCGGAGAGGAAGGTCAGGCTCTGTAAAATATGGGCAAACTGTATCATGACATTGACAGTATGTGGTAACTGTCAGAGTATCCCTTTCATTCCTTTGGATTTCCACATTTCCAGAAATTATCTAGCCGAAATCAGTGTCAACTAGGTATGCGTGATTTTGCATCTTTAATCGTCCTGTCCTCAGGAAGGTAAAATATAGTTCGTTACCAATCAGAAGGTCTATGCTTTCGCCAGTTGATTCATCATCAGCTATAATGTCGACAGGGAGAGAATCTATCTTCGTAATGGGTATTCTGTCTGTAATATGTGGGACAATATTGACTCGCAGTTTTGTTTCAATACCCCGTTTTGTGATAACAGTTATTTCTGCAGACGGACTGGAAACTTCTCTTGGCTTGTTGGACCCAAATGTGTAAATCGTGAGATGGTCCTCTGCATCAGGTATTAGTTGTAAGTCTCTGGCCAATGTTGCGGTGATATAGCTTCTTTGGCTCCATGAATCAAGCAAGATCCTGCAGGGTACTCTCCTGTCCCCCGCTCCTGCTTGTGCTACTGCTGTCTGTAAAAATATTAATTTTTTCGTCAGTATTGTAGCCATGGTTGACGCGTCATTGTTGACTGTATGTACATTGCTAGTATAACCTTTAGTTTTGAGTCGACAGAGGGCTCGGTTGTGTTTTTTATTACAATGAAAACACATTCTATTAACCATGCATTTTCTGGCTACATGGCCGCTGCGAAAACATATGAAACATTTGTCTTTTAGCATATTAGTCCTTTCCTGGTATGTTTTATATTTGAGACAGTCTTCGCTGTAGTGGGACTCTTCGTTACATAATGAACAGACTCTTTTGGACCTCTTGTTTGGTACCTGCTTCCGAGATCTGGTCTCTCTCCTTTCAGAGCTGGCAGGCTGCCACTTTCTCTTCCTTGACTCTCTTCTGCCTTCTACCTTCAAATGGAGGGCTGCTGCTGAGGTCAGCGGTGTAGCGGCAGCACTAGATGGCACAGACGGTCCTGGAGCTGAGGTAACCTCTGATTTTTCCAGCGCGGAGACCACAGAATTCAGAGCTGCTCGGATCGACGTTACTGAAGAGTCGTTGATGGTGAGTAGATTCACCTGATAGAGCACATTCTCCGGAAACTTGCTTAGTATCAGAACTCGCAGGTGATTGCTGCCCACATCCTCTCCCAGCGTCGCTAATACCCTGAGGTGCTTCTCAATTGTGTTGAGCATTTGACGGCAATCACTCGCACGATGGGAGCTCCTGAGTGTCTGATTGAGAGCGTTGTAATGGGCGTCGACTACCTTGTCCTTCGAGCCGAACATCTTCTTCAGTACCTCGACAGCGATGGCATAGTTTGCATTAGTTGCGTCGAGACCCTCCACTGTTTGTAATGCTCGACCCTCCAGGCTGCTCAACAAGTAGGACAGCTTCTCAACGTCCGCAATCAGACGGCAGCCAATTGTCGCCTCAAATCGATCCCAGAACTCAGTCCATTTCAGAGGATCTCCGTTAAATTTCAACAAGTCAAGTTTTGGGAGTCTCGCGGTTTGGTTGTATGATGGTTTCTCTGTCCGATGTGTCAATAAGGTAGTCTCCATGGAAGTAAGCATATCTTCCGCCTTCATCTGGTCTTCCATGTACTCCTTCATGCTCGGTAGGGAAGTAGATGGCCACTTCTCTATAAACTGAGTTGTCTGCCGCTCCAGAGCGTCGATTGACAGCTTCAAATCCATTTTTAGCTTTGAAAAGATGTCCAGCTGAACAACACTCTCTATTTCCGTCATTGCGGTTGCTTGGGATAGCAACTGTAGAAGCCTTTCATGCCGCAGTTGCAGGCGCTCGCGCAAAGCTTCCTCCGTAGTGACGCTAACTGAAAAAAAAATGTTGATTTCTTTCCAACCGCGTAACATTCAGGTATAGGTCCCATAGAAAAAACAGAGTTATCGTCATTTTTATGAAACGGGCCGCAGCGTGCCGTGACATGGCAGCCATTTTGCGTATGCGCTCCTAGACAGTTCAATGGATATGTACTTACCGCGTGGTTTTCAGCGATTGGTGTGGAGGAATTATGCCGACGGGGCGCGGCTGCGGCTCCTAGTCACTTTTGTCTTCTCCCACTGTGAACATCTGTAACACGGGTTGAGGTTTTCACTATTGGATCACCGATAGCAGACGGCGTCGTCGTACGGTGTGTGAGGATTCTGTGCTGAAACAAAACTTACCTCCTATTTCGATTTGTCACAAAACGTGATGGCGATTTTATCGGCGTCTCGCCTCCGGCGCAGGTCGAGACTCACAAAAGCAACCGCAGCACTAAGTTCACAAAAAGTTTCAGTTTAATTTCGCCTTTTTTCAGTGAAGTATACCGGCAAAATAAAATAAAAGTAGAAACGAAAGCTTCCCCCTTTTTCTTTTTGTCAAATAAGGACCACAGATAGCATAATTGATCGATTCATAACTTGCGCGCGCACGAGTCGTGAGTTGCGTGTCGCAATCACGACGAATCGTAAAGTAGTAACTAACTTAATAACTATATACATTGCTAAAAAAATATTAAATAAAAATGCACAATGTCATTAAAATAGTTTATTTTGATTAGGGCGGAAGTAATAATATCGTAGAACGTCAAAAAGGCATCGATTAAAAAAATCGATTCATGTGCGAGTGTGTGTGGACATTAGGCTCCACAGAACATTTTTATCCTTTATTATTTATTTTCCTTTTCAGTGTTGCTTTGGTATTTTGGTACTATATATTGTTATATTCCCGCCAAAACAAACGTCAGAAAGAAAATGGCAACGGCGGATAAAAAATAATTATAGAAAGTATCGAATATGTGAAAATTAAGCTGGATCCACTCTGCCCATGCCTTTGAATTGACAAATCAACTTTAGATACTTAAACGCTTTATGCGAAGGAGGATTAGGAAAGTAGGACATAGACTGAACTTTGCAACAGGTTTACAGCCACGTCGACCTCTCACTTTTGTCGACATGGCAGCACAAGGCGGGGGGGCCGAAGCCTACACTTCACGCACATGTGCCTCCCCGATGTCCTACTCCACTAGAGATACGTTACTAGCGGCCCAATAGGTCGGGCTACCCTTCTCTTCTCCTTCCAGAGCAAACGTCAAAACCACTACTTTGGTTGTACAACATTCGACCTACATGAGCAGCAGCAGATCCCAGCATCTCCACCAATTTATGTCGCGAGGCTTCGCTTCTAGTACACAACACAATAGCGACATAAAGGAAAATTGGGTAAATGATTTCATGAGGGGGTAGAATATAGCGACCCCGAGAACAGCCTCTCTTGTTACTGATACTGGTAACGAAACTATTGCTAGATTGCTACCCTTTCTTTTACTCTGTGTGAGGGCCGCTAAAAGGGAACGGTACAGGTAGGGCGGACCTGTCACCCTCGGAGCCTAGGGGAAGACATGGTTATCTCTGGTAGCTGCACGCCTTCTAGGTGGTCATACCATGTGGTTACACCCCTAACGGCAGATACTTTAGCCGCGGGACCTCCAAACCTCCCCTACAGTCCAACCCCTTGCCACACGGATGCTCAGTACTCGTCCCTAGAGATCCATCAATGGCCAGAGGCCAGCTCTTATTTCACTACGAGCTCTTGCACATTACTTTGCATCATTCATTACTTTGCACTGTCACTTTGCAGATTGCCTATCTCAAGGTCGCCATACTTTACCGAGAAGGCTACAACATATCAGTGAGGGATAGTTGAGTAGTAAACAAGGGGAACTCACCAGGATCACAGTGGAGAACTATACGTCAACTAGGAGTTCGCCTCTAATCCTGTTACTTCTGGGTACGCTCGCTATTCTCTTCCCTTTTTTCCCGCCATTGCACCCGTGGCTCTCGCCTCCTCCAAAATTAAGAAACTCCTGTCATCAAGTGAGCAGAGAAAAAAAATATCTCAGTGTTGCCAACATAAAATACATACTAGTCAGTTTATGCTCACCGAATGTTTGACAATCGCGTCCTCCGCGACAGCAATGGAGCGTGCCATGCTCGGAATCTCCCTTTTCGACCAAATACCCAACGTGGAAATACGACGAAGAACCAAGGTCGTACACGTGGGTAAGCGGATCGCGAGGTTAACTTGGAGATGGGCGGGACACATGGCCAGTAGAGAAGACGGAAGGTGGACAAAAGCAGTGATGGAATGGTGGCCAAGGGAGGCAACTCAACCAAGAGGCAGACCACCCGCCCGGTGGTCGGACGATCTTACCTACTTTGCTGGGCGCCGGTGGACGAGGCTGGCGCAGGACCGCGTCAAGTGCGGGAGACTATAATAATAATAATAATAATAAACTTTATTCAAGAAAGTGGATGTACAATAATGTATAACAAATTATAGGCATATGGGAGGTGTCTGCTTCCATAGCTAGGCTAAAAATTAACCTGTATTTATGGCACGCAGGCCCGTTCCTCTTCCGAGGTTAATAAGGAAAGGAGTGGTTACAAAATAATTTGAAATTTTAAATAGGGTAAAATAAAGATAAAACTGAATACAGATAGATGAAGCAGAGACTTTGTTAAAAATCAGCACTAGCGTCAGTAATATATATTTTAAATTTCATCATGTATATAATTGGACATTGTCAAAACGTTAAGATTACTTAACATAAAAATACTGAAGACCTGTAGGGTACAGCAGTCAAAGTCATTGGTTCAGTTATTCTAGTTATAGCCCTACACCTAGCTTATATATTCAATAAATGTGTTGACGATGGAGCTTTACCAGACCTCATGAAAGATAGTAAAAGGTATCACACCGCTGTTCAAGTCGGGAGACAAGGGTGATCCTACGAATTTCAGACCTATATCTGTTCTGTAAAATATTTGAAAAGATTATACTCAATAAATTCCTCTCACACTTCACCGTACAAAAAAACTCCACGCCAAACAATACGGTTTCACAGGGGTAAATCGACTACGGATGCAGGCATGACACTTATACCTCATATTTTCTCTGCATGGGAGGCCGCACAGGATGCTCCGTTTCTGCGTTTTTTGCGATCTGTAGAAGGTATTTGATTGTGTTGATGATGATATTATTGATGATTAAAAATACCTTAAGGTTCCATGTGTACCTTTCTTATACCTGGTTATTTACGACGTGCCTTTTATGGTGGAGAAATTGACTTTAATAGAGTTGTTTGCTAATAATACTTCACTGAATGGTGCAGCATTGTCTGGAACCTTGAATTGGTTCACAGTTAATAATTTATTGTTAAACGCTGCTAAAACCAAAGTATCTTACTTCCAAATGTCAGGCAAGTTGAGACCAGTTTAATGTTAGACAGCACACATTAGAATTAGTAAATGATATGAAGTTTCATGGAATAACCATTGATAGAAAATTGCAGTGGGGACCCCACATAGATAAATTAGCTGGTAAATTAAGTTCTGCGGCTTACGCTGTTAGGAACATCATACAAAACACGGATGTGGCTACATCTGGGCTAGTATATTTTAGTAACTTTCATAGTGTCATGTCCTATGGTATCTTGTTCTGGGGGAAAGCAGCGGATACTCAAACAATTTTTATATTACAGAAAAGAGCTATTCGAGCAATTTATAATTTAAACGCACAGACTCTCTAAGATAACTTTTTAAAGAAATTTACATTAACTGTAGCTAATAAATTTAATCCCACTAAAAACACTTTCATGTAAAATATTGCCAGGAGACCATATGGCTCGCACTGTCAAAAAGTTATCAGATCTCATGTAGAGCCAAGCTTCGAACTTTAGACGCTCTAACTTTACAAGCCCTAACTTTACAAACTCTACACCTTAGTCGAAATATATCACGGAATTAGGGACTCCGTGAAGAAGTGAAATCCTACTAAATATATATAATATATTTAGAAGGATTTCATATATATAATTTTTCAGACATCAAAATTTGAGGTATTTTTATACAAAATTCCATCCCCTAGTTCTTTAACTATCAAGTAGTAAAAGATCCAAGTTTTAGAATTTTATTGTTGTTTGTGTACTAATATTAGCTTACATACCAAATTTCAGCTTTCTAGGTCTTAGGAAGTTCATTAAGAATTTTGATGATCATCAGTGAGTGAGTCAATAACGAAATCGGAGTATTTTAGACATCAGTAAAATCTAAAGTTTAAGAGCTGCGCTACTGACATCTTATCCCGAGAATTTTGTTCAACTGCTATAATCCAAACCCAAGTTGTGAGGGTTCAAAAAATTGACAAAGCGCTTCGAGAAAAGTTAGGTAGTGCCCTTGCGCTTCGCTTGATCGTCTTAGCAAAAGATTTCGAAAATATAATGTGTGTACACAAGAATCTTACAACATTTTCCAAAAGCGATAATCACAGACTAGTTGCGCCCCGGTTTAGACTCGCGTTTAGCAATTCTTTCAAAGGTCAGGGATTTTCTACAACAAATAGCAAATTGCAGTGGAGACCCCACATAGATAAATTAGCTGGTCGATTTAGTTCTGCGCTTTACGCTGTTAGGAACATCAGAAAAAACACGGAGTGGCTACATCTAGGCTAGTATAGTTTAGTTACTTTCATAGTCTCATGTCCTATGGTATCTTGTTCTGGGGGAAAGCAGCGTATATTCAAATTATTTTTATTTTACAGAAAAGGTATATTCGAGCAATTTATAATTTAAAATTCTCAGACTCCTTAAGAGAGCTTTTGATATACTAACTGAGAATAAATTTATATACTAACTGTAGCTAGTCAATTTATTTTCGAAAATATAATTTATGTACGCAAGAACCTTACAACATGTTCCAAACTTAGCGATAACTGTAATGTTAACCTAAGAAATAATCACAGACTAGTTGCGCCCCGGTTAAGCCTCGTGAAGGTTAGCCATCCTTTCAAGGGTCAGTACATTCTCTCATGCAACAAGACCTCTGGAGATTTTGAAATTGCCATTTGAGCAACTTAAAAACCATGTTGCAGCGACTTTGTCAAAAAAAGGATATTACAATGTTCAAGATTACTTAAATAACGGGAATGTATGGGGTAAACACAACACACAACTTGCTGTTAATAATTTTGTTATTATTTATTCCTGCTTATTAATTATAATAATTAATATTTTAATATTTGTATGAGTTAAATACAACTAATTATTAAAATACATCTAAACATCTATTTGTGGGCGTTTCTTCGCTCTTCTTCTCCCACAGTGGTCCAATGTAGAGGAAGTGGCAAAAAATGACGTTGGCTAAGTATATGTATATGCTGTAAATATCTACAGCAATAAAGACATTTGAACTTGATTGTCCCGAGATTGGATCTCGTGCCTGTGCCCAATACAACATAATGTCTTAGGGGCCTAAATGTCGTGCCCTATCTCGCATAGTCTGATAACACTCAACATCAAGTTTATTTATTACTGTAGATATGTTATAAGTGTATTTACATATACTTAGCAAACGTAATTTTTTGCCTCTTCTCTGCACTATTAACAAAAGTGTATGATGATGTATGTCTATTTTCCAGTGCCGACGGTGCGTCGACAGAGTACTATCGCAATGCCCTCTCGTGGGTGTGCGGGGGAGCAACTATCCTTGGTCTGCTTCTCACACTACTGTTGCCTGCCATCAACCAGAGATCACAGCAGCTGGTGGAAGGTATGATAAAAACCTAAGAAAGAGAGTAAAGTTACACTCCCTGGACGACCTCTGTGGCGCTGCAGTTGTGGCTACCATGCGAGAGATCCCGGGTTCGAACCCGGCTGGGGAGAAAGAAAAGAAAAAAACCAGGTCTTGGATGTTTTATAGGGTCTCCTAGTGTGGGGTCAGAAGCAATGTAAATGTTAATGTTATGCTATGCTATGCTACTCAGCGTCACAAATATCGCACCTTTTTAAATTCTTACCTCAAACACGATTAAATCTTATTTGTGACACTATTTATATTTAATGATTTATGTAGCCGATATCATTACCTTTCTAATGATACCTAACATAACAGTGTCCCCATCGGGGGACCCAACTAAACAAGAACATCTAGTGCAAAGTAGAATTTCAAAAAGTCGTTTGCTACCCGACGCCGTCCGGCCTTCAGTCAACAAGCGAAGACGCACGAGTATATACGGGGGTTGCGCGTTCGCGCCTGGGCGACATGTTTCGAAGTGCAGGACACCGAAAATTAATGGAGTCTAGACATGCGCACTTTATTAAATCTTTTCAAGGAACAGAGTTATACATATTTTTGTTCAGAAGATTCAAATCACTCTTTTACATCGTTACATCTAATTCATAATCCCAAATAATTCAATGATCAAAAAGAAATAAAGAATCACTACCAACATCAATGCGTCACTATCTTCCGAGTCCGAGTCTTTATTTGCTTTTTGTTTTTTTGTTAGCTGACCTAACTATAGCTAAGTTTATATGTAAGGTACTACAAACAGATTTTCCTTTAACCTAGTTTTACAATTTAAAAAAAAAGTGAATAGCATGTGGGGTCTATACGTAAATTCAATCGGTCATTGCCGTAAGCAAACTTTGCACAAGAAATCAGCTGCAAAAACGAACTGAATGCCTCGTCTCGCTGCAAAAACGAGCTGTAATTAATAATTATATAATATATATATATATATATATATATTATATAATTATATGCTGTTAAAGCCCATCTGCGCTATGATTTGTAAATCGGCCCATGTATTGGCATTAAATAAGAGTACCACGGCATAAGTATGAATGGAGCCGTTAGTGAGGAATATATTCTTCAGTCTCTTATTTTTACGGCTGCTAGCAATCTAATCATAGCGGTCAAACAGTTTCATTCACAATCGCTGATCCATCATTTTATAGGGTAATTCCATCCCATAGACTAGAATTTTTGTGATGCGCACAATTCTTTGTTCCGTAATCTTGGATGTTTTTTATCTCTTTTTAAGTATTTATGATATCTATGTATATGAATGATATCTTTGAATGTATATCGTTGTCTAGTGTCTATAACACAAGCCTATTAAGAGCTTCTTTGGGACTAAGTCAATTTGTGTGAGATATCCCTTGATATTTATTTATTTAATTAAAAATAAGAGAGGAGGCCTCTGCCTAGCCAGTGGGTCGTATGTAGGCTAGCGATGATTATGATGAATTTAACCTCTCAACGACCCATGACTCAGCGATCGCAGTCATTTTCCTGTTATAGGTTTTGAATTTTTATACCATGGCATGAGGTTCAAAATCGCGATGCTTTAAAATGAGGTTGGGTTGGTGAGAAGTTAAAAAGTAAGCATTCAGTCCAAGTAAAAATTACAACGGTTGGTTTAAATTCAAATTAAAAACGTTTATTTCAGACCACTCGGATCCATAGGTACACAAAAATACATACATGGACACAGGAAAAAGTAAAACAATTAAAAATACATCGATAACCAATAATAATACCAATACAGCCTCATGATTTAACATGACTGTACAACTCCCCCTCACTTTCAAGTTAGATAGAAGCCATGTGAAAGTGTTCCCAGTTTCTGAGGATTGGACAGTCCAGCCTCCCTGAAATCTATAAACCAGAATGCCTTTGGTGCTGCTGCGCACCCAGTGCAACAGGGACGCCGCTCTTGCTCTTCTTATAAATATGCCCCTAATGGACGAACTACGTAATGAAGATTCACAAAATGGAGGAATTGCGTACAGACGAATTTCAAAATGGACGAACTACGTAATGAAGATTCACAAAATGGAGGAATTGCGTACAGACGAATTTCGAAATGGACGAACTGCTTTAAGACGATTCACGAAAAGACGAATCAAATTATTTTCCAAGTGAGTAGTAGACGAACGGCGAAATGCGAAATGGGCGAACTGCGTATTCGACCAGCAGGTAATAAATTAACCGTGAAACTGGCAAAGTTATACCTAGGGACAATAATTTCTGCTTAAGGCCAATTTCTGGCTGTTGAGGTGAGGGGCGCTGCAGTCACCCATCGTCTTCTGGCGGGGTAGCGGAACTGGCGGGGTAGCAGGCTGCGCGGAGAAGCACAGGGCCGTTTCAAAATTAGGTGTTTTTTCGAATTTACTGAAAAACGGAAATAATCTAATTGATAAAATTTAAGGATTGTTAGGGACCTCTAAAAGAGGAAAATTTAAGTATCAAAACTATGAGGAAAATCAGTAATTTTATATCAAAATTATTTTATTTCCTTTTTAATAAAGACTATGTTCAGATTTTTTTACGATCGAGGCAAATTAATCCTAACTTGTAACGACACTATACGTATTTAAACTAGATTATCTTTTGTGAATAACATAATTTTTTTTTGAGAGCGAATAATTTAGTGTTTTTTTTTTGCCAAAGCGCTCTTCAATGGTTTTGTGTGATCTTGGGCCTTAAAGTTAGGTGATGATGTTATTCAATCTAACGCTGATGTAGGTCGAGCTTTCGAAACATTCTTCACCAATATATCCTTACTCACAACAGAGCGTCTAAACGAGATGAGTTTATGAAGCAGAGACTTTGTGAAAAAATCATCACCATGATGTAGATTTTAAATTTAATCATGTATATCCCAGGACATTGACAAAACATTAAGATTACTTAACTTAAAAAATACTGAAGAGCTGTGGGATACATCAGTCATTCTGGTTATTCTGGCCCCACACTTAGCATATATATCCAATAAATGTGTTGAAGATGAAGTTTTCCCAGACCTCCGAAAACATAGTAAACTAAAGTAAAGAACTTCCAGCACTAAGTAAAATATTTGAAAAGATTATGCTCAATCGAATACTCTCACAGATCAAGCGTACAAAACAACTCCACGCCAAACAATACGGTTTCACTAGGGGTAAATCGACTACGGATGCAGGCACCCTTATATCTCACATGCTCTCTGCATGAGAGGCCGCACAGAATGCTATCGCCGTTTTTTGCGATCTGACGAACGCATTTGATGATTATGTTGATCCTGCCTGATCCTCTTCTAATGAAATTACATAATTACGAAGTTATAAATAAAGCGTTGTATCTACTAAGATCATAAGATCATATTCTATTGGCAATAGAATTCAAAGAACAGAAATGATTGATGGATCGGGTGTAAAAACCCGCGTTTAGTCCCAAGGTTCCATATTAGGCCATCTAGACACGCAGCATGTCAAAGCCAAATTCAAAAGAAGAGAACTGGCAACGCAGCGGCCATGTGTTACACGAACCCTTTTGAGCCACTTTAAAATCTATTAAACATAAACCCATATGAAATTTGGTTCATTTATCAAGACCCTTAAGGCTAACTAAAACACCGAATTTCATTAATATAGCTCAATCAGTTATTTTCTCATTGAGTGACCTAACATCAAAAACCTAACCTACTTCCAGATGAACTAGCAAGTTAAAAATTGGCATCCATCTAAGCAATACGACCCGAATAGCCGAGTCGGCAGTGACCCTGCCTACGAAGCCAAGGGTCCCGGGTTCGAGTCCCGGTGTGGGCAAATATTTGTTTGATGAGAACGAATGTTTGTACCCTAGTCATGGTTGTTTATCTATCTAAGTATAATATTTATCTATATAAGTATGTGTATCGTTGTCTAGTACCCAAGATACAGGGAATCCTAGTTTGGGGCTAGATCAATGTGTGTAAATAGTGTCCAAGGTATTATTATTATTAATTGTATGGTTACGAACCTAAGATCTTTATCTTAGGTTTTCTTTAAAAAGTGTTTTTTACGATTCGTAATATTTTCCAAAAAAACAGTGTTTATTTGCACACAAAGCGCATTATCGAATTTGTAAGCTAGCACTATTGTGCTAGCTGACATATTATATAATATGCGGTTCAAATAACATTAGGACTGTTAAAACTAAATATCGTTTTAACAGTCCTAATGTTATTTGAACCGTATACTATAGTAGAGTCATGTAGTTAGTAGCAGCCAAAGAGGAAAAATAGATCGTAGCACATTAGCAGCAGTTATAATAAAGACGTGTAACAATCTATTTGGCCACATTGACTGCTACTAATTATTTGATAACCGCCTTATTCAAAGTACGTGCATTCGCGAGGTTCGCGGTGCGGGGCGGGCAACGGAAGCGCCGCGCGCGGGTTGCGGGGGGTACATCGCGTCGACGCGAATGCTCCGCAGCGAGTGGCAGCCGCGCTCATTAGTTAGCGCGAGCGCCCGCGTGCTCATGGCATGTGACAACAGCAAATATTGTCTCCCGAAAGTAGAAATATTGTCTCACACATGCCATTCGTTTTCGTATTTACTGGAATGCTTATGCAGTTTCCTTGCTAAATTTCGTACTAGGTAATTTTAGTGTACGTAGTATTGTATCGTAGATTATTAACAGATATATGAAAGTTCTCAATTCGTAT
This sequence comes from Argyresthia goedartella, assembly GCA_949825045.1. Classification (NCBI taxonomy): domain Eukaryota; kingdom Metazoa; phylum Arthropoda; class Insecta; order Lepidoptera; family Argyresthiidae; genus Argyresthia; species Argyresthia goedartella. The sequence continues at coordinate 25,836,348 of OX463810.1, forward strand.
TTTTCTACGTAGGTGGTTATATATAATAGATTAACATTCGTAAATTCTGATTTCTTAGGTATTATTTTTTACTTAACACTATGAGTCGTACAGTAGAACTTACACTTACACTACACCGAATTATCCCAATGCCTCCTGATGGAAGTTGCTTATTTCATTCATTTTCTTTGTTTAATTCCATTGATTTACAACAAACCAATAGGCTGCGTGAGTCCGTAGTAGTGTATGTATGTCGTAACTGGTAAGATTTAAGTGCCTACACTTGCGCCCAAAACAGTAACCATACGACTCAGAAGAAGAATACCGCGCAAAAATACTTCATTCGACAACTTATGGAGCGGTTTCTGAACTAAAAGCTGCAGGAGACTTGTATTCCATTAAAATCTGACTGATTTTAATCAAAACGATGAAAATTAACTATAATTTATTAACAAACGCCAAGTTAAATATTTAACGTCAATTTGTGTTAAGTTATCTACTTACTTTGTGTATCGTTAGAATTTTGGGATGATCGTACAGAACTTAAAATTCGTTTAGATCTCAACTCTTTAGTCGGCGTAATCGACAGCCACGATATTGTTAATAATGAACTTGGCTCCCGTTTTCACATTTATGTTTTTTGGTGGGATTTCTCATTCCAGGTATATTTATGGTGGAGAAATTGACTGGCGGTTTTTTTTTTGCTGATGACACTACTGGTCTTAAAGAATGAAAGACAAAAAGAAGATGTTTATGATATTCGCAATGTATTCTCTTAACCTTGAATTGGTTCACAATTAATGATTTATTGTTAAACTCTGGTAAAACCAAGTGGAATTGGGGCTTTTGACCAGCGTGTCCACATTATCACGAGAAACTGCCTCACTTTATGGTGCTATGATATCATGAATTTAACTAAATTTTACTTACTGACAATCTCACTAGTATGAAGGTGCAGTTTTACGTCATTATGTGGGCGGGCTTTGTGTCGAAAATACTTAGACGAGTGCCAGCGAAGTTATTCTGCAGATTCTGCACACTCATAATTTTCAGGCTAAATTATTCCCAACATAATTCAACTGGTAGATATATGTTGATATGAGAAAGTTCGCCAGCAGGTACACATGATATCTATGTTAATCATTAATTATTAACATTAATGTTTCAGATCAACCTTCAGTGAATGATGACGAAGAACCAGCATCGAGACACGCTGATATATGAGAAGATGTACAGTACGTAGTTTAAGTAAGTGATAAGTAGACAATTATGTAGTAATGAAAGACAATTTTGTTTATACACACTATGATATGATAAGAATAATTTATAATCATTATTTATTAGTAAAGTTTAACATAACATACATATATGGAGAATTGTCTTAACATATTTTATTTAAAGTGGCAATCATAAATTCATAAATGCACTACTAATTACTCAAGTAGCCACTAGGGCGATGCGGGCTGCCATTGGATACCCGAGGGGCACGTGCCAAAGCACTGGGCCCGCGCGATAACCGGCTCCTAAAGCGCTGCTGAGTGGTAGAAGTTACCAACCGGAAATACCACGTTATCGTTTTGCACTACGCTTTTGCTACCATCCATAAATCGTAACTTTATCCAGGAGCCACGGAAGTATGCGGAAGTACTAACATAAAACCCGCCAGTCGGGTGCAAATCACAAAAGGTTTGCAAACCGTATTCCAGAGCCGAGCACCCGCCACGCGGGTGCATTACAAATACACTAGCTAGCTCCGCCGACTCGCCTAGCGGGTTCTGACGTCATCCGGGGTTGTACCAAAAAAGTGTTGCAAATCTTGGAATGCGAATGTAATGTAATGGACACCAAATGCGTTATTACAGTTATTAGCAACCCCAAAAACCTTGAAAACCATACCCATATTGCAAAACTTAATCTCCGCGAGCCCAGGAAATCCGCGCACCGCACCCCAGGGGCCCCAGGCATATTCTGCACACACCTATTCTGTGATTCTGTTGGAATGGCAACCTTATAGCCCATCCATATACCAGCATGAATAGCTGTTTTTCGGTACTCCGGCACGACAACGACACCGGCACCGATTTAGTACGAAAGTGAGGGACAGAGCTATAGTTCTATCTCTCACTTTCGCACTAAATCGGTGTCGGTGTCGTTGTCGTGTCGGCGAGTCGCGCCCGCGAACCAAGGCACCCCTCCACATTCGCAGTAGACGTGGGTGATCCGAACGGATTTTTTATGAAATGAAATATTTTTTTGAAGCCGAAAGGGAGTTGTTAGCTGCTCTGATCTAGTCGGTCACTTAGTGAAATTTGTTCGGAACTATATCCCTAACAATCAATCCCCTTTTGCTTTTCATTTTTTTTTACTTCAAATCGATATCGGAGCATCCGGTTAGAGACCAATCATCCAACTCAGACCAGTAACTGAAAATTAAAAAATGGTGGTGACTTTCAAAATCTGACTTCAGAACATGATCCTGATCCCAACTGGATCCTCAGATATGGATTTTGAAGCAAATCAGACCAGTTACTGAAGAGAACAAAATGGCGGCGAATTTTTCAAATCTCACTTCAGAATCATGATTGGGCTCCAACCAGATCCTCAGATATCGATTTTGAAGCAAATCAGACCAGTTACTAAAGAGATCAAAATGGCGGCGACTGTTTCAAATCTGACTTTAGAATCATGATTAGACTCCAACCGGATCCTCAGATATCGATTTGGAAGCTAATCAGACCAGATACTAAAGAGATCAAAATGGCGGCGACTTTTTTTAAATCTGACTGGCTAGCCGAGTGTCGTAGGACCGGCTAGTCGAGTCGGCGGCGTGGTTAAAAGGCCGGAATAGATATGTATTGTCTGAACCCGGGAGGCGGGTCGTCGGCGTGCGAACCACTATGAAACCCGCCTCGCGGGTTCTTGGTACGGAAAGTGTTAAAGTTAGGTACTATATAGAGTCTAGGCTATGTATTTATTTTTTAACACAAGTTTCATTAAAACATTAGTTAGGCGTCATATGAACATACATTGCTAAATGAATAAAATATCATGTGTTAGATATATGTGAATGACGTAAACGGTTTTGTAAATATTTCATTCACTCCAATATTTTTTTCATGTTAATTCAGCAGAAGAAAACAGGCAACAACACTTTAGTACCACCACAGTAAACAAAACACAGGGTCTATCAGAAAAGTAGTCAAATTTTACATTTTTTTTGTTTTTCATACAGGCCCAATCATTTCTGTCATAACAGCTATATAGACTCTTTTTGTCTATAGCCATAAATATTTTGCTGCTCATTAATAGAGCTGTCCATATAGAATCGATTTCGATCAATCAAGCCCGAGTAACAGGTCTTATAATCGAATAAAAATAAATTTTACATCACTAGCAATGGAATCAAACCTCCAGCGCTTGCGTCCAATAGCAACCCGCCCGTCCTCCATGCGCGTGGGGCGTCCAATAGCAACCCGCATCGCTTTAGGCGCTGGTTTTCGCGCGGGGCCACCGCCCCAGTGGGGGTAGTGACTAGCACAAAGAGTAATACATACAGAAAAAGAGGGCCATATATGAAAAAAGTGCAACCACTTTTGAATGCTAGCGACATCTGCATTTCAGTTCCGGTACTAAACTCTGTGTATATATGTCGCAGTTAGTTGGTTCAATCAGACACTTAACTTACTCTCTAGACCGTTAATTAAATACCGACGTTAACGTCAACCAAGTAACCAACCAACCAACCAACGTAACCAAGACCATAAAATTCCGTCAGACAAGTGAGTGAAAAAAACATTCCTAGGCAACAAGACATAGACAATATAAATATTTTTTTAGGTTTGCTTAAGTTTACGTTTTAAGTATTTTTTGTTGTTCTTACATGTTCAACCTAACAAGAACAACCTAACCTTCGATTCGCTCACCCCCTTTGCCCTTCACCTAAGCTACCGCAATGTTTTGCCCTGATATAAGTTGTGTACGATTTAACCAAACTGCTACATATACATGAGGGTAATAGATGCAAAAGCACTTCTGTCCACTTTTTTTATTAATGCTAATATTGCACAAAACCCAATTTAACTACCTCAACATTATGAATAATGGCAAATTGATACTATTTCGAATGATTAGGTTGATTTAGTCCTTAAAACAGTGTTTTTTTTTTCTTTTAATGAAACACAAAAATTTGTATAGAGGCCATTCTGCATCTAAACGTAGATAAAGGCGGTTTTGCACCTGCAGCAATAGGAGAGAAGCGGTTTTGGTCGTCAATGTGTTGCGTGGATGGTTTTATGCAAAATTATTTCAGGTTAATTGTGTTTGTTGTAATGGGTCCACTATGAGTTCGCCCGATATAAAAAATCATGTTAATAAAAACTCAAAACTGTGCTTAAGTATATTTTAATGTTTTTTTTTAACATTACTTAACATTACTAAGATATGTTTAACATTACTAAGTTATTTTTAACATTACTTAACATTACTAAGATACGTTTAACATTACTAAGATATTTTCTTAAAATTACACAGAAATTCCAACCTCTTCAAAATATTCACAATGCTCTTGCTCTTCAGGCGCTTCAATAAATGTTTTTTCTAAAACATTTTTGTAATAAAGGAGCTTATCAGACCCTAATTCTGATTTCCAATCTTCGCCAAAATGTTTTGACAATAGATTGTTAACATCAGCAAGTTTCAAAGCAGATACGCTTGTTTAAAATGGTGGCACTTCTCCGATGCCAAAAATTGCGGTTGAATGAACACCTAGTTTCATAGCGCTTTTAGCAACTCCTGTGTCACTTTTAGAATACACTTCTCCCCTAAGAAGAAACCGTCCAGGCCTGTTCTTGACTTGAGTCTTGGTACTATGGTACCTCTTGCACTCTGAAAATTTGAAATGGAATTTGCCAGGGGGTGTAATACTTTCACTCGCATAGGCTTTCCAATATTTTGCCATAAAATTTTCCCCCAGTTTACAAACCATGCCAAAACGATCATACACTTCTCTGTATTCGATTGGATCTACAACTGTGTTTTGATCACTTTTTCGATATGTCCAAAAACACGATCAGCTGGCATGAATGTGTGTCCAGGCACAGGAAAACTTAGTTCGACGCTCTTGACATTCGTCGGGTCACAATTTGTTAACCAGTAACCAGCCATAGCAATAATTGTACTGTTCTTTTTGCCAGACAAATCAGTCTTCGAAAGTAAATCGAAGACAGCTGATGCAATCTCATTCTATGACTTGGCATGTAGTACATCCTCACTCCAAGTATATATGAGGACATTTTCCTTTGGAAATTGGTTTGTACCTGCGCTGATCATAATAGTGAAATTATAAATATATAGTTGACTTGAATAATAAGCAATCTGGTCGGGAACTTTCGGCATTACTTGATTTTTTGGCAAGCGAATGATATTGAAAACGTTGAGTGTATGTTCACATATAAAACTTCGTGCATGTTTTTGATTCTGCTCTACTTCCTACTTGACGTCTTCGACGTTTCGGTGAATGGACTTTCAAGTATTTCGATATAAAATTGTCTTGGTAGTTTTTTCTGGTGGCGGTGGCGTAAAATGCTTCGTGAAATTTTCTTATATCTTAAGGATTAAGAGTAATGCATAACAATTTCTCACATTTCTTATGCGTGCAACCTGTTGACACTCGATATATTTGGTGGTCTCTTAGCAGAGTACTGAAATAGTAAAAAAAAAACTAACAGACATACGGACTGACTTTCACTAAGAAACTGTCTGTAAAGGCTTAGTAATTGAACATTGGACGTTATATTTTAAATTAAAATGACAGTTTGGTAATAGGTTACTATCTGGGCACAGACTTGTATAGTAGGGACAGGGCACGGAGCGCTTGAAAGTGTCGCTACAAAAACAGTACAAAATCGGGAAAATTGTACTGTTTGCAATCAGTCGCGCTTGGACGGTGACAGCCGATTGACATATCAGCAGCAAAAACAAAAATGATGACCTGCGACGTAAAAAGGTGTAAATCATACCCAAATCGCAAAACACAAAAACAGGGAGTGTCGTATCACAAGTAAATATTATATTTTCAATTACTATTGGCTTTAAATTGATTATCTATAAAATATTGTTCTCGAAAAAATCCTCAAACGAAAATCAACCATTCGACTGACGTAACTTTGTAGCGACGCGCGACGCACAGTGAAACTGCCCGCTTCCTATATTAGAAAAACGATCCGATTTGGTTATTTTTCTATTCGTAATGTCAAGATTACTATTCGTAATGTCATTAGATTACTATTCGTAATGTCATTTGGTTACCCCCCCCCCCCCCCCCCCCTAACTAATTCATAACTTTTTCTATGATTAGGACTACCTAATAAAAAAAGTAATAAACTATTATTACTTATAAGTTAAAATCAATATCTTAAACTCCAAGTCACGCTACTAATGTGTATCTGTGAGCTTACATCCTCTTTCATAATTTAACGGCAAAGACAAAAATTAATATGCCTATTTAATTATTTTTCAACTTTTTATTAATTAAACATGAGCTAATTGCGTGAGACCTCGCCCCTTAAGTAAAATTTTAGCTAGATATATTTTATTTCTACTCCTAATCACCGATTAAAAGTCACCGGGTATTTGAGAGTTATCCGTAGATCAACTTTCCTAATATTGTGTCTATACACCACAAATCGGAACGTGACCGACCGTGACGCCGTTACAATTTTTCGTACTGTCTTGGTACCGACGAATTCCGACAGGGGCGCTATTTTTCTTAGCCTCAAAATGGTAAGAAATTTACTACGGGAAGGCCTATCGTTAGTATTTATATCGATGTATCTGGGTCGTTACTATGGCATAAACACGACCAACTCTCATGCATGAATAAACTCACCTTTCACGTTTTTGTACGTTGCGCTTCCACTGGTTTTCATTTCTATTCATTTTCTTGACTTATTTCCTTGTACTGGGGCGATATTGATTTCCATTTTCTGCACTTTTTCTAATTAAAAACAGGAAAAATGTACCACACAGTGAAGCACAACAGAAGCCAGACGCCATTATGGTGCTGTGCTGTGATTGGCTGAGCCGTACTAGTGACACTTTTGCTTCTAACGATTAAATAGAGGCGGTTTTGCAGCTAACTCCATAGTTTACATTTATTTTAATATAGGAGAGGCGCATTTGCTCTAGTTTTATTAAACAAAATCAAAGAAAAGTAGAAGTGGGTTACCAGTAATAATAAAACATCCTAAGCTTAAAATTGGGATAGAGGCGTTTTTGCATTTATATCCCTCACATATAGGTATAAGTACCTACATATATATTATACATGTATAGGGTTTGGCTTTCAGGTTCATGAATGTAACAAACTTGAATTACTAATCTTATCTTTCTTTGTACGAATTTAATGTCATTCTTTGTTTACACAAAAAATATGAGTAGTAATTTAAGTTTAGTTGTATCTTATAAAGCTTTTACAAACACAAGGAAGATAAAAAATCACACAAAAACGTATGAAATGTGCCAAGCAAGTCGCCATTTTGTGAATGACAACGTCGGTCGACGCGCCGATGTTGCCACTTTAACGGAAGCCAAGAAACAGTGATCTTCGCGCAAAAAATTAAGACCATCACATTATTTTTTAAATTTATCTATTTGTATTCTCTAGAATGACCACTGTATAGGTAAATAAACATCAAATAAAATTGTGATCCGATAACTATAAAACCTCTACTTTTCCAAATATCATTGATTCTAGTGCCATCTGTTGACGATAAGATAAAACTGAGAGCAAGATAGCTCAGAACACTTTTGTAGAGGACGCCACCGTCTATCTAAAATTCAATTAGTAGGCAAGTATCCTCCCCCTGGACTAGCACATATCAACGAAATAAGAATGTCATGTAGGTATTAATGTTATTAATTACTTGCAAGCACACACATGTTTTGTTATCTATGTGTAATCGAAAGTCAGCCATCTGCTAGCTGCTAGCAACTGACCGATTGATTTATAGAGAATAATGGTGAGCTAATGATTAGGGCTGATATCTAGGAATTTGGATTTCAATTGACAAATTGACCAATCAGAACTCGATTATTTTAAATGAGTCTTTGTAGCGACCATGATTGGTAAATTTTTTCATTTGGATTATATTGCGATTGAAATTCCTTGATGTTAGACATACTTAATGAGGCTACTGTTTGACCACTACAGAGACAACCTCTGACTGCCCTGTTTTGGTTTAGCTCCATTCTAAGAAACGGGCTGCATTACTTACATTCCTTTTGTTCTTAACAGTAAAAATACCTCACTAATAAGTTTTTATCCAAAAATGCTCGTGAATTTCTATTATGTGATATTAATGTAATTTATTGATTGTGTATTTGTTATGTACTCAGTAATGTGGATTCAGCATTAATCTGTAAACAGAGGTTCTCTCTATATATTAAGTAAAACAAGATGTTTTATTAAGATGAGAATTTTACTTTAATTCTGCGTTAAAAATAAATACATTTTATCACAATATAAAGCTTGCATTGCAGCCTTTAATTTAAATCTTTCTTCTTAGGATTATGAAACCTACTTTCTTCAAGCATTGACATTTGAAGCTTTTAAGCCTATAGCTGGCAGTGTGTGTAGCCAAGTATTGGTTTCAGCATCATTGTATTTAGTCACTGGTAGCCAAGGCACACACAGTGAACCGAACTTCTGTGGGATCGCGTGCCATGAACTGCTGGCACACCTTAGCAGCATCTTGTAGCAAAGAGTCTGGTGTGGTCACTCCATGGTTGATAGGAAAAGCTTTACGTCCATCCAACTCATACAAAACTCCATCAACATGGACAAAAGTAATAAAGTGGTGGATCACTGGATCGTCAGGAGTGGGCTGATTAGTTTGGCCTTCTTGGGCCAGTTCCTTGTGGGATTCAATTATAGCAACAGACTTTTCTAGCAAGGCTCCCTTGGCAGCTGGATCCAGTCCCTTAGCTTCCTCTAAGAAGCTCTTCAGGGGTCCATCAGAAAGTGTGATCTTATCAGTATTGTTGGCTACACTGTGGACAAGGGCGATGGTGCCACAAGCATTGCTAAGTTTCTGCTTCAAGTAGATGACATTGTTGGATACCTCTTGGCCTTTAGCGAGGATTTCAGCTTCCTCCTTTTTCTGGAACTGTTCGTAGGCGTCCGTGATAGGAAAGAGCAGCATCACCGCGAGCACAGGCCGCGGCACCCACGACAACATATCCGCGTCCAGACCCATCACGTCAACGATCGCGTGACCCGAGGAGACACCCAGCTTCTGAAGGAACTTGTTCATAACATCGGGATTGGACTCGAGGGGCACTAATGCTTCGCCGGTCGCCATTTCAGTCTGCAAAATCAATCAATGGGAATGCAGATAACCGACTTATTGGTACCGGTGGCAAGGCATCTTTCGGAAACAGCTAAACTTACATGAAGTCTTAGACGCTCGTGGAAAGTACTTAATGGGGAGCAACAGGAAGATTATTCTTTCGCGAGATCTAGCGAACATAAATCACAGACTAAAAAGGGATAACATAAATCGAAAATTCTGACAGCGAGTACAGTGCTTGACTGTCCGTCACACAGAACACAATTTGGTCCGTCCGTGTCCCGATGATTTCTCTGTTTTGGTTGGTTGGTGACTTGCGGCGCGTTCCGAGTGGAGCTGACAGCGCTCAAACTGCCAATAAACTACTCAAGCCCATCAGGCCATTCCGAATGGGAAATCGCTAGCTACCTTATCTATCAGCTAGGTAATAGAAATATGTATACAAAGTTTTAACCGTCGGAGTTAGTTAGTTAACGACCTATTAATTACCAAACTTTCAATTTTTTTTTATGAACGCTGCCATAACGTATTTTACGCGGTATGAACGCATCTTATTTTATATTGCATTTGGTTCTTGCTATGCTAAATGCGTGTGTCAATGCTTGGATTGGCGGTTTTTTGTTTTTAATTTTGTAAATCGTGTGTTTTTTTTTTCGAAACTTTTTTCACAAATCTGTCGTCGCCATTTTTAATATATGACGTTGACAACATTTGCAGAGTTACATTGATTCATTCCAAAGCTGAAGAAATGTCCACAACATCGTGGCATTATCGACCCGATTGCGCATGGCCCAATTTGACGCGAAACAGCAAAATCCAGGATTGCGCAGAGGCCAAATTGACGCGCGGTGAGTTCGAGCATCTATTTTCGATCATCATCTGAAAATCTCAGCGCCTATGTTAGTAGTTTTTTTTATGAACGCAGCCATTGAGTCGGGGCTCTGGAGCCTGGAGCCGTGCATTGAAATACTCAACCATAGAGCCAGAAAAAAATAAAAACCATTCATAAATTTTCAAGATTTTGCCGGTATGGTATGGTCGGAGATTGTGGCGTGAATTTTTGTTTTTATAAGTTTATTACTACCAGTAAAGGCTGAAAAACTGATTGTAAGTACTATTCATAGCTTATTTCTTAGTTTATCTTAGTTAATACCGTGTTTTTACTGAACATATCAATGTTAGTAAAGAAAATACGTCGATGAAATATTTCGAGTTGGAAAAAATGCGTTTTACTTGCAAAGGTAGCTTTCATATCAGTCTAATGTACTTAATATTGTGTAAATACGATAGAAACACGTCAATATAGGGTCAAAACATGCGAATAATAATTATTTTCGGATCTTATTTATTGTCACGCTTGGTTGTGTCGACCCTATTGTAATGGCGTAAGGTTTTGCCTGAACTCGGCTAGGCGTCCACTCGATAAAGCGCAGCGTTGACTTGACCGTGAAATCTGGTAATGTTTTTGTGTGTGTCAGTGATAATTATTTATTTCTAGAAATAAATGGGGTCAGAGTTTCAATAACTTCGTCGATACTTGTAAAATTTTCGCAAAATTTTCTAAGTTTTTTTTTTGCCCCCATAACTACACATCGACCATAATTATTTATTTCTAGACAAAAATGGTAGTAGTCGGCGTTTGAAATAAAATTTAGTTTAATTAAAATAACGCAGAAGTTTATGGTTTTATTGTTATCTTGATAATATTGTATGTACTTTTGTTAATATTATCGGTTATTTTTTATTAATATGGTAGGGCGCGCGGGCAGAGGCGGCGCAAGAGGCGGTCCTGCGTTAGGCCGTGGACGGGCGCGAGGCCGAGGCCGTGGTGCCGAAACCGGCACTAGTTCAGGGTACGTATTTATTGTGCTAGTTTATTACGAACTGTATGTAGCTCAATGTTTTCTTTGTGTTCATATAAAAACCATTGTTTTAGGGCATCAACGCCTAGAACCACGGCAGAACCAGGGCGAGGCCAAGGCAACGTGCGGCCTCGCAACATCCTTGAGGATACGGGGTTCGTATTTATGGTGCTAGTTTATTATAAACTGTATGTAGCTTAATGTTTTCTTTGTGTTCATATTTCATTCATATCAATATCATTGTTTTAGGGCATCAACATCACAGCAGGAGGACGCGAGGGCAGTGGAACAGGAGTACCGGGCTCAGAGTGCGATAACGCGAAAGCGTATTCAAGGTCTTACGGCAGGGCAACAGGCTGAGTTGAAAAAGAGGAAACTCCAAAAGGAATGTGGTTTTGCTGCTCTGCCGGAGACAAAGACCGGCAATAAGCACATCATGAGGTAATTTTACTATAAAAAGTACACCATATAATATTATTCAAAACCCATTCGAAATTGTATAAATTTAAAAATGAATATTGTTTTCAGTATACTGGGTACTCCTGGCTCCCTTCCGTTGGCACCTGGAGTGCCAGCGGAACTAACAGCCTCGCTGCCGCCACCGTAGTTGCGTCCCCGACAACCTCCTCCTGCGCCACTCTCACCATGCGGCCACGAAGATGTTGGGAATATTGGAACCCCCTCAAGGGCGAGCGTTGGGGTTGAGGTTCCGAGCCCCCAACTCTTCATGTTGTGTAAGTATTTTCCTCATAAAAATATGTAAAGCAATGTGAGTTACACTTTACCGCACTTTCACTGGCGGAATATTCTATTCCATGGAAATAATGTTCTAACCTTTTTTACAGGCGCTGATGAAGCCTCGGGTGGCGTATATATACCGCCGCCGCATCGCCTTGAATCGCCGCCGCCGCTGTATGAGTCGGAGGACGACGTAGTGGATGGAGCAGGTAGCGACCCGGACACGTCAGAGCCGCCACTGGTAGCCGGTGAGTTGGGTGTTGAAATGATCGCACAGGCAGAGGCCAACGCCGTCGAAAAATTACCGGATTTTGTTGTAAACAGCCTGAGGGGGATAGACGCCGCGAACGATGCTTCTGTCCGTAGGCTACTTACCGACGAGCGAGCGGTTCCATTTTGACTGGACCAGCAGTCTGTCTGCATTCCAGGGGGTAAGGGAAACATTTACAGGTATTCCTGGACCGACATTCCAGTTTATGGATATGGATCCTGTAGATGTTTTCTTGAAATTCTGGGATGCAGACATGATTGATAAGATCGTGGCTGAGACCAACCGATACGCCGCCAGTTCCCAAACTGGCGGCTCAAGGTACTCACGCTCGGCGAGGTGGAAGCCTACGGATAGAGCGGAGATCTATGTCTTTCTCGCCATGATCATTCACCAGAGCCTCTTTCCCCTCACAGTGGAGAGGGAATATTGGATTAGTTCGAATTTCGTAACAGCAATGCCCAACTGGAAAACAGTAATAACCTATAACCGTTGGGTATTGGTGAAGAAGTTCATCCACTTTGTGGATAACTCGACCACTCCACAATCCCTCTCCACTGAGGCGCGACGGCTTTGGAAGATCCAACCTGTGTTGGATCATTTGAACGCCAAATTCCAGGTTTTATACCTGCCTAACCAAAATGTGGCACTGGATGAGTCCCTACTCAAATGGCACGGCCATCTGACTTTAATCCAGAAAATTGCCACAAAAGCGGCCAAGGCAGGTATAAAAAGCTACGAGCCCTGCGAGTCCGGGACGGGCTACCTCTGGAAGTTCACAATTTATGCGGGGAAGGACGGTAAGAGTTTTGTCGTGGGTGACCAAGATCCAGAGCCAGAGGGAGTGACAGCCGTAGCCCCACAGGGCGTCACCGCTAAAATTGTGTACGATTTGGCCAGTGGACTTTTCAATAAAGGGCACACTATCGTGATGGACAATTTCTATAACAGTCCATTGCTGGCGCGGTGCTTGAAGATCAACGGGATGGACTGTTATGGTACCCTCAGGATTAATCGCGATAATGTGCCTGATAGCTTGAAATCTATCACAAAGACATCGCTATCCACTGGCCATATCATACACTCAAATAGCGGTGATGTCAGCGTGATAGTGTGGAGAGATGTTGGCTTAGTCAACATGCTCTCCACCTATCATTCACCCACTGTGGGGATGGCTGAAAAGTATGGGACATCGAAATATAAACCCCAGGTAGTCCTTGACTATAACAGCACAGTGGAGGGAGTGGACATGAAGGACGCTCTTCTGGCCGGGTTCCCGCTCGAGAGGAAGCGAAACAAGATCTGGTACAAGAAATTGTTCAGGAGGCTGTTGAATACCTCGATTCTCAATGCTTATGTCATCTACAGATGGAAGGACATAAGCATTGAGCATCGAGAGTTTAGGCGAGAAGTCGCTAACGGCCTCCTGTCTAAATTCTTGACCAGGGATGTTCCACCCACCTCGAACGCGGTGCTAACGGTCAGGCAGGTGCCGGGTCATAGGGCAGGGGCCCCGGTAAGGCCCATATTGGAGAATAATCATTTTTCGGTCAAATTACCACCGACCGATGATCACCCGCATCCACGTGTGGGTTGTGATTCACAACCACACAATGTCACAATTCACAACTTGTGAATGGTGCAAGCTCATGAAAAAGAGGCACAAAACTTCACACAAATGTGATATATGTGACGTTCCGTTGTGCCCCGAGTGCATGAAGCCCTATCACACCACCGTGTGATGAATAAGAAACTCCAGGTCTTAGATGTTTACATATTTGTGTCCTTCTTTTCTCCATCCCTAAGCCCGTGTGATGTAAAAAAAACTCCAGGTCTTGGATGTTTACATGTTTGTGCCCTTCTTTTCTCCATCCCTTAGCCCGTGTGTTGTAAAACAAACTCCAGGTCTTGGATGTTTACATGTTTGTGCCCTTCTGCTCCATCCCTACGCACGCTAAACTTATATTGACGTTGACTAAGTAATCTGTATGATTTTTTAGTCTTTTTTTTAAATGACATGTATTGATGTTGCTGTTTCTGGTTCCCACGACACCACGTCTTACGTCCTAGTGTGGGGCGAGAAGCAATGTATGTTCCTGTATGTAAATGTTCTATGGTTATTTTTTTTTAACTGAACAATTGACGTAGGCTAAGTAATTTGTATGACTCTATGGTCAATATTTTTTTGAACTGAACTTATATTGACGTATCTCTTCAATAGCGCTATATTGAGACAGGCTCTTAGAATATGTGATAATTTAATACAATACGCAAGAAATAATAATAATATAATTATTATTTTCCCCGTATAGGATAAGGCAGACTGAAACTGTAAATGTAACCTATGTGCAATATTTAACTTTTAATGACATTGAATAATATGATGCAAATTCATTATACATAATATTTCTATTATTATTTTCCCCGTATGGGATAAGGTGGACTAAAACGGTAAATTTAAGACCTGTGTGCAATATTTGACGAAAATTTAAGATTATGTACACATACATGTATGTATGCATTATATTATTATTTTTCCCGTAAGGGAAAAGGCGTGACATGATGTCTTGTCGTATACATACATTTTAGACAGTGTCTAAAATATTTGTTTACCTACAGTTGTGGAATTAATAAAATAAAATATTTCCATGTAAAAATGTTCCATCTTATTGTCATCATCATCATTCTAATTTACAATTCACAGAAATACAAACTGACAAAAAGCAATTCGGGTACAAGACGCGCGCGGGTAAAGACCCTCGTCTTTACCCGCGCGCGTCGCGCAAAAGCGCAGTGTCCGCTGCTCTTTTTTTCGAACGTACGAAATTACGTTTTCGAGTTGTCTTTGAAATTGAACTTTGTTCAACCAATTTGACCCGATTTGCTAAATGTTCAGTGATAAATATAGCTGAGAAATGTTTGTTTAATTCTATGAAAAAACAATAAGCTACTCTCATTCAAAATAAATAAATATTCTCATGAGACGCGTAAATCATACATTAGTACTTTATTTCACTTACACTTGTTTAACAATAGTTACAAACAACTGTTTGACTTAGCAATACAGTTGTTATTTTTATCGTATGATAAGTCTAAAGGGGTCAAAATAAGGTTCTAAGACGCAAGGTCAGCGCGGCTTGCCGCCATCTTGCCACTTTGCGCAATCCTGACACCAAAGCGCGGCGGACGGCGCGCTAGAGTGGTTATGAAACTGAACCCCGAGGGCACAGCGGGAACATTCCGGTGCCCCAAAGCAAGGTGTAGATACGGAAAAATAGTCTTAAACACAATCCTCAAACACATGGTTTGAAAATGTCAAGATTTCCCTCCCTACAATGTTTCGGATAATGCTGTTACGCCCAGGATAGAATACTACTAGGCAAGAGTTCAATGTAGCTCATACAAAGATGAAATGATCCTATCCGAGGCCACACTTCGCGACTGATACAACTACTGTCGGGAAACAATAGTGGCAAATGAAATAGACAACCAAGAAAACCACGAACAAATTGGTGGTCCCGGTACAGTTATCGAGATCGAAAAAAGCGAGTTTGGAAGGAGGAAATATAACCGTGGCAGACAAGTGGAAAGCCTTTGGGTGCTGGTAATGATCGATGAAACAACAAATGAACTCAGATTAAAAGTGTGTCCCGATATTGTGAGGTTCACAGTGAGGTTCACAGAGGTGTTAATACCTATTATTAAAAAAACATGTGAAACCAGGCACAAAAATCCATACAGATTGCTGGAGCGCCTATGATGCCCTGCCGGACCACGGCTACATACACAGGAAATTAAACTATTCTGAAGAATTTGTGGCAGAAGATGGGAAATACACCCAGCGCATTGAAAGCCAAATTTGCCACTTAAAGAAGCGTTCAATAAAGTTAACCACAAAGGAAACTTTGAGAATTGGCTAATAGACCACCAATGCGGTACCATTGCAGAAAAAATCACATTGATCCTTTTATTAATTTCTTTAGGGCTATAAACCAAGTTTATAATAAATAGACAATCCTATTGTATAATTTAATGAATATAAAATATGTAAATTAATATTGTTTTTTTTTTCCAATTCTTAAAAGTTAGGGTGTGTGAAGCGAGCTAGGCGACCCCATGTAGTTTCACAGAACCAAGGTTGCTATAGCTCACTTCTGTTTGAATACTAAATGTCGATTAGTTAGGTAATAACGTTGAGAATTACCAGGAGCCGAGCGGAGCGAGGCGACTCCATTTAGTTTCATTCACAGAACCGAATTGGTGGCTATAATTCACTTTCTGTTTGAATACTAAAGATACATTTGTTAGGTCACAACGTTGAGAACCACCGGGAGCCGAGCGAAGCGGAGCGGAGTGAGACGACCCCATGTAGTTTCACAACACCGAATTGGTGTCCATAGATCAATTTCTGTTTGAATACTAGATATTGATTTGTTTGGTCACAACGTAGAGATCACCGGGAGTCGAGCAGAGTGAGGCGACCCCATGTAGTTTCACATAACCAAATTGAATTCTGTAGGTACCTTTCTGACTGAAAACTGAAAATTTTCTGCGAAAACTGAACTAGGTAAATTTTAAAGTCAATGACTCGAGGTCAATGAACATTAAACTGCATGATTGTGAATTTTCTGCAAATATTTGACCTTGACCTTAAACTTTATATATTTATATAAAGTTTAAGGTCAAGGTCAATGAACTTATGATTAAAGGTCGGTGACTTCGAGGTCAATGAACTTTGACCGATGTCACTTGATTTTTCTGGGGAAAATGAGCGAAAATTCAAGTTCAAGGTCAAGGTCGATGACCTTGAGGTCAATAAACTTTGCACTACATCTGACGTCAAAAAATCGGACAAATCTGTCGCATCCCCACCCTAATACTCCCACATCCCCACGAGTCCCGCATGCTTGAAATGGCGATTAAAAAAAAAAAAAAAAAAACGAATAATTTTCGACGGTCCGTGTATTTTGAAATCGTCTTAGAATACACTAATTATGCATAGAAAAAATCAGCATAAGCATCTGAAACCGTGGTTTTTCTAGTCCTTCCTTTTTGCGTGACTTATTTGCTCTAAACAAACATTATGGAGCATCAGGAGTTGCTCGTTGCTGTTATGATTGACTCGGAAGAACAAAGCTCTAACGACCTCGTAGACGCTATAATCGGTTATGGAGCCACTCGGAACGCGCCGTTAGTGATGGCTTATGAAGGCAAAGTAAAAAGTTAAGTTTCCACAGAACTTCGTGTATGTCTGGTCACTCGACCCGTCCGACCGACCGACATCCAACCACAATAAGATCTTGTCTGTGGAACAAGCTTTTACTTTCATGTAAAAAAAAATACCGTTCTTGTCTTGCGCTTGATTGATGTTGATGTGTCTGTCTGTTTTGCTGCCGTTGGATTTTGTTGGAAAGGGATTTTATTTTCCAAGTTTATCATGAAATTCATCACATATTCAAATGTGAAATATTATTTAGTTGGGCTTTACATTTGCCCTGTGTTGTTTACCCAGTTTGTTTAGTTTAGTACATTCATGCCCTATCCGTGAAAATGGCTGTTTGCGGATTGAGGACACTGTTGTTGATTGTCTGCATTCTTCAACTGGTATGTTGCATCCTTCCTACATTTTTTTCTGTCCTGCTAGCAACATTTACATTATGTGCTAATCTAATCAATTTGTTACAGATTGTTACTGTCCAAAGACAAGTCTTCGATTTCTTGGGTTATATGTGGCTGCCTATCATTGTGAATTTTTTAAACATTTTGTTGATAATATTTGGATCCTTTGGAGCTGTACAGTATATCACCAAATATCTGCTGGCTGTGAGTAGTGTTCAACTTATCTATTGAGGTCTTTCAGTGAAATCAATGAGATCCTTGGCATTCTTGTTTATCTAATTCGTTCACCATATTTTGTGGTATGAATCATACAAAGGTACCTCTATCATTGCTGGCATACATATGAATCATAATTGAAGGATCTCATTAATGCAAGCTAGTAATTTAATTGATATTGATTTGGTCTGGTATTGTAGTAGTTCCATATATTACTGGAGTAGATAAATCTTTGTAGTCTATTATGTCATATAATTACATATTTTTTGTTTTCAGTATGCATTATGGAGTTGTATGTGGTTGACATGGAACTTGTTCCTGATTTGCTATTACTTAAACTTGGGCAGTTTAAATAGAGTGAGTTTTCAATTTAACAGTCTTCTTGAACATAAGATAAATCAAGGTATAAACATTAAGCATAAAGTTCAGGTCTTCCCAATTTTATCAGTTATCATACTTTAGTCTAAAATTGCCACCAAAAAATTGATCATATCTGCTCAATGTATTAAAATGAATTATGTATGTGAAACCTGCTCAAAAACCTATGTAATGTTGTAATTCTTTCTTTTTTCCAGGAAAGTGGCCTCCTATCTCTTGGCACGGGCAGTGTGAGCTGGTGGGAAGGCAATGGCTGGGGCTGCCTGTCAGTCTGGGGTGAGGTGGATGGGCCCGGTTCATGGAGGCCTACTCGGGTGGAAGGCTGCCTCCTTCAGTGGCAGTATGTGGAACTAGCCCAGTCGTCAGTAGCGGCACTGCTGACTGCCCTTGTTTTGCCACTCACAGTAGTATCAACTTATAGATCTTTGAAGAAGAAGCCCACTCCAGGTCAGTTATTTTATGTGTCGGAAGAAAACATGATCTGCTGGTGATTAAGTCATATTCATTAGGGATGCAACCAATACGATACCGATACCGATATATCGGCGATATTTCAGGTTTGCCGAAATATCGGCATTGACGATATTTTTATGGACGATACAACTATACTTTTCGAATTTCTCGCTTTGAAAATGTAATGTAAACGCGCGTCTTGTCTTGTCTATTTCGTTGCAAACTGTCTTTCAAGCTGAATGCATGGGCATCATCTCGGCCGCTAATGCCATAGCATCGAGAAAGGTAAGAGATTCCTCCATTCGAATACTCTCGGATAGCATGGCCGTCCTACAAGCCCTAAATAGCAACACTATTAACTCAGGGCTAATCTACGAGTGTCACAAACGACTAATGGAGGTATGTCAACATAACCGCGTAATCCTTCAATGGATAAAAGGACACAGCGGATCAAGAGGTAACGATGCAGCGGATGAGTTGGCGCGTAAAGGATCTAGCTTGACAGCGTATGGTCCCGAACCTATCATCCCTCTTCCCTTCCATACTTACATACCTACCTATACCATTGCCATGTATCAGTTTCATGCTATATTACTTTTTATATAAGCGAACATATATTAATGTACCAGATCTTTATGACATATGTACTTAATATTATTATTACCCGCCCGGCGGACAAAAACATGTTTAAGAAATGACAAAAAATAAACACTTTTCTATTCTATTCTATTCTATTCTATTCCTCTTCCCTTCTAGATGGTACGCTCATTTCTGAGAGAGTCGACCAGGAATGATCATGCCACTCTTTGGACAAACCATGAGGAGTGCAGGCAGGCTAAGCTGGCCTTGCCGTCCCCTAGCGCTAGGCTGGCTAAGACCTTGCTTCGACTTAGTAGGCCGCGCATGCGACTGGTAACTGCAGCACTTACTGGCCATGGTTTCTTTAATAAACATCTATATGTCCTAGGTGTTACCGACAGCCCCCTTTGCAGAGCCTGCTTGGAGGCAGAAGAAACGGCTGCTCACGTCCTCATGGAGTGCACAGGAGGACTACAGGGCTAAACACCTCGGTCAATCGAGGGACCTTCCAGGGATAGTCGGTAACGTAAAGGGCCTACTGGCGTTCCTGGAGGAGTTGGGTTGGCTCGAATGATGTCGCATTCCCACCCACACGCAAAATAGGCGCTTTAGTCGTCGAGTTGCGGAAACCAGCCCGTCTTACAATTGACAATTGAATTGAATTCGTTGCAAACGAGGCACGTTAAAAATGCAATGTAAATGCGCGTGTTTTTTCATCTATTTCGTTGCAAACGAGGCACGAAGGGAAACCCGCGCTCTATTTTTAAACAAAAATCTTATTAATGTAAATTTTAATTACCTACTACAACTGTACCAACCTGTCTATATTTTTTTTATTACCTAATTAGGTTAAATTTAACCTTCATTTTTAATTCAATAAGCGTATCGGTATTGGTATTGTATCGGCAAAAATGCGTATTGTTGCATCCCTAATATTCATCTATAGGTTGCTTTCTTGCTTTGCAGTCTTTAATTTAATTCTTTCTTCTTTAGCCTTTAGCTGGTAGTGTGGTAGTCATATTGGTTTCAACATCATTGTATTAATATAATATGTCACTGGTAGCCAATGCACATGGTGAACCAAACTTCATTGGGATTGCATGCCATGAACTGCTTTATTGTCATCTAGTAATTTTAACAGTAAATTATGGCAATCAAATATAAGGCACATATTTAGTGCTTTAAATATGTGCCCATCATATTATTATCCGGGCACTGTCTGTGTTCTAACTTCCATTACTTCATATCCAATAAAGATTTCGCACATTCTCACCATTTCAAATACATTGCGCTCAAAGCGTCGGTCAAGTCGCGTACGTAAACAGATTTGTAACTTTTCAGACAACAAGAAGACGCTTCCCCGGCGGCCGGTGTACACGATCGAGCTGAGTCAAACTGAGGCGGCCACCAGCGAGAGCTCCGTGAAGCCGATGACGCCGCGGCGCGTCAAGCGGCGCTCCGGCTCGCGCGGCGCCGGCGGCTCGGCGCGCCGCTCCCGCCGATCCTACCGCAACAACGGGTACCTCGCCTCCACAGCGTCCTTGCCGCGCGACTCGCGTCCCTCGCGACCCACTTCTGCCCACTCCTCCTACTCGAACTTCCATGCGGCACGACCAGCCTCCTACCACGAGTCGCTGTGCCGGTCGCACGACGCGTACGAGCCGCCACCGCCCGCCGACATCGCGCCGGCCCCCCACCCCGGATACGACGTGGTCGGGCCCTACCAGGAGCCGCAGCGGTACTACGAGGCGGGCTGGCCGCAGCCGCCGCCCGCGCCGCCCTACAGCGCGCGCGCCAGCCCGCAGGCGCCCGGTCCGCCCGCCTACCAGCCCTCCTCCGCCGCCGCCTCCGCCGCCGACTACTACTCGTGAGTGTTCCAGATCAATCGGCTAGATGAATAATCTGATATGCCCTATCGGACGTATATATATATACATATTATATATGGACAGCATCTGGAATTGTTTGTGGGTCAGGGGAAATATAGTATTTGTGATTTCCAGTTTGAAAACAAACTCCTGTAATTCCTTACATGGATTCGAAGAAATCGACATCCAGTGATAACAATATTGAGCTTATCAATAGGGAATTATGTTTACGAATTATCGACTTATTTTTGTTCTCGAATTTATTTGTGTCGTCCGATGTTGTAGGACGAAACCTAAGATCAGAATTTAGATGTTTTTGTATGTTAACTTTTCATTGGTTATTTTTTAAACTTAAGACATTCTTGTATTTGATACATTCCTTTTGAACATTTGTTCCTTGTCATTATTAATGTTAAGTTAACAAAATTACGTTATTTTAATTAAGGTACACCTAGTGATAGATTTTATCGAGTGACTACTGACAGTTCAAATTACAAAGAAAGGAATTTGAATATATAAAATAGGGTTGATATTGATTTAATGTACTTATAAGTGAAATGTGTGTCGAGAAAGTCCTGCTCAATAACTCACGATGATATTGCTGTTTGTAATATATTATGGTCATTTAGCCAGTCAAATTGATATCTAGCTTACGCATCATGTATGTGTTTGAATGACTTGACCAAGAATATTGCAACATTCTTGCCTATTTCCTTTATGAATAGTATGGCCCAATTCTTCTACCTTTTTGAAAGCTAGTTAAATTCCTGTCCAAGTAAGAGCATATCATTCCTGCCTCTATACAGCCTTAATGAAGGAATATTTTTTGATTTTGTCTCACTGATTATTTAGGTTTACTCTACATCTAATAAATGTTACAGTTATATATGTGTTGTTTACAGCAATGTCGTTTATTGTACTTAATCATGGTTGAATTATGTTACAGTTTAATATCTGTTGTTTACACCGATGTCATTGATTGCACTTAATCGTGGTGGAATTATGGAACATGTTCCGTCCATATAGGATCTAAAATAACATGCACTTCATGTTAACTTAAGAATTTTCAAATAACCTTTGAATCTAGGGACCATAGCGGGTAAGATGCAGTTACCACAATTCTACTAAGTTCTTATTGAAACTTCAACGAAAATTCATTTATTATTTCTCTTTGTTTGTCATGTAGGTATGCTAAACAACGGCAGTATGTCTGTTATAATCTTATAATAGTTATGTATGATTAGACTTTAGTAGAATTGAGGTGACTGAGGTAGTAATGTTTACAAACGAGCTTTACTAGTAAGTAAGGAAATAATTAGGTTATTTAAAAACCTTACGAAGTAATTTTTATACCAAATATACATTGATAAATTACGAATATTTTGATTTATGGGCTAAGGTTTAAGAATTTTTAAAATAAACTGCAGGTTTAAACTGAAGAACCGTGTCTGAATATAATGGAATTAGTTAGACGAGACCATTTTCGGGCCGCGACCCGTGGTCCCACCGGCTAAACCCACTGGGGTCCACGGGGTTTTCTTGCCCGTAGTTCCACCAGACTGCAAAAGCGCAGGCAGTGGGTCCACGGGTAAAAAAGGGACCCGTAGGCCCATTGATATAAATGTCTTTCTTTTAGAAACTTGCGATATGACCTCCTTTGACAAATTCCTACTGAAGCATAAACTTTTTATCGTTCTTGAAAACAAAAATAAGGCTGTAGTGAGTTCACAAAAACCGACAGTTTAGGCCGTAGCTCCACCCGGTTCTCCCCTAAACCTAACCCAACCAAACCTATCCCAAAATCTCACCTAACTCAAACAAAACCTATTCCAAAACCAAAACCTAACAACCTAAAATAAATTGATATACCTACTGTAGTGATAAAAAAGTGAGTAAAAACATTCACTAACAAAATACGTATAATTTATTTTAATAATAGTTTACAACAAAATATTGAATGACAACCGTGTCCAAGACCGAAAATTAAACTAGAAAAGAGATAAAAAACTGAAATTGTCTATGTCGCAAATGAACACCGAATTTGCTTTTGACGCTGTATGCGCACTTTGATCAGGACTTGACGTGAAGATGAAATGATTGTATGAGGAGGATATGTAGTGCGTATGGAATGAACGAGGGGTTATATGAACGATTGCCCAAAAGTATGCCGAAATTATCTTTAACGGTGGCGTGCATTGCCCTTTAGGAATTTAGATGGAATAATGAACAGACGACCTAATCCTGTTCAAAGATTTAAAGTTGTCGAAAGAGTGAAGCTGCGCAAAATTAAAATACATATGACCGTTCAATTAAACAAAAAAAATGGATTGGGTCAAAAAAATACGGGATCTCCTGAAGCGGCGTCCAAGTTCCTCCTTCACGTACGCCTGCCTGCCTGCGTCTGCCTGCTCCAAAGCACGCCTTGGTGGGTCTACGCGTCCGCGGTGTCGGTTTCAAAAATTGCGCAACTCTCCACCAAAAGCTACAAATAAGATAAAATGATAAGTACTTGAATAACGCTAACACGACCAAATGCCACCACAGAATATAAACACCAAATACATACCCAGATCGCTTCCAACGTCTGGCCTTTGACTTCAGATGAAAAAATGGATGAAATATCAGGAATATTTTAGGCCGGCATCAATTCTTGCCCAAGGACAATTCTTCTTGTGTCAAGGCTGCCCAAAACACATTACACGACCACTCACAACGCGAACAAAACTGGTCAAACGAGAAAAATGTGCACCAAAATGCTTTCGACTCCAACAGCTCAATGAAAATGATTTTTCCAGTCCTGCCAAAACTGACAACTACCAATAAGAATCTAGAATAATTCGAACTTTCAATTTCGCATAAATATAAAACATCAACAAGCCTGTATGTATCACAATAAAATCTAAATAAAAATTAACATTACAAAGGAGTCTTAAAACGACGTCTGCGAGTTCACGCTGCAGATATTCCCCAAATAAACCAAAGAAAAAAAATAAAACGAAACGAACATTCGCCGAAGTCAACATCTGAAAAGACAGAGGATGGCAAGCAGATCCAGATATCATACATAGATTATAAGAAAAAAATACGGTATCGACATCATGGATTGGAAGAACCAACCGATGCTGATATCCAAGAAGTCAAATATTGTAAAAATAGTTCTAAGAATATTTCTCTGCTATAACTTTACTTGGGAAAAAGGTTAGCTTAATTTCCTCTCTTGAGCCTCCCACACATAACGAAAAACCAGGCCATAGAAACCAAAACACCAAAAATACCAAATAACACCTTAACCTAGGCTAAGAGAGAAAACAAAAACAAAAAGAAATGCCAGCAACACCAGGTTACGACATTACAAGCAGAATCCGACCGTCGATGACCTTCTCAATCGACGCCCTGACTCATAGGCCTATAATGAAGAACAGAAGGTTTTACCTGAACCCAAAATATAGCCAACGGGCACCTATAATGAATCGCCAGTAACACCAAGTTACGACATTACAAGCAAAATCCGAGCGTCGATGACCTTTTCAATCGACGCCCTGACTCATAGGCCTATAATGAAGAACAATGATTAAAAGCGGAAAGATGGAAGGAAATTAAGGCCTAAACAGAGAAGCGAAAAAAAAGGAATATGGCGTGCAGCTTGTCTTTCTGAATTTAGAAGATCTGGTTATCTGAGCTGTTATTAGCATATATAAGTTTAATTTCCTCTCTTGAGCCTCCCACACATAACGAAAAACCTGTCCATAGAAACCAAAACACCAAAAAGACCAAAAAACACCTTAACCTAGACTAAGAGGGAAAAAAAACAAAAAGAAATACCAGTAACACGAATTTACGACATTGCAAGCAAAATCCGAGCGTCGATGACCTTTTCAATCGACGCCCTGACTCATAGGCCTATAATGAAGAACAATAATTAAAAGCGGAAAGATGGGAGGAAATGAAGGCCTAAACAGAGAAGCGAAAAAAAAAGGAATATGACGTGCAGCTTGTCTTTCTGAATTTAGAAGATACGGTTATCTGAGCTGTTATTAGCATACATAAGTTTAATTTCCTCTCTTGAGCCTCCCACACATAACGAAAAACCTGACCATAGAAACCAAAACACCAAAAAGACCAAAAAACACCTTAACCTAGACTAAGAGAAAAAAAAAATGCCTGTAACACCAGGTTACGACATTACAAGCAAAATCCGAGCGTCGATGACCTTTTCAATCGACGCCCTGACTCGTAGGCCTATAATGAAGAACAATGATTAAAAGCGGAAAGATGGGAGGAAATTAAGGCCTAAACAGAGAAGCGAAAAAAAAAGGAAAATATATATGACCGTTCAATTAAACAAAAAAAATGGATTGGGTCAAAAAAATACGGGATCTCCTGAAGCGGCGTCCAAGTTCCTCCTTCACGTACGCCTGCCTGCCTGCGTCTGCCTGCTCCAAAGCACGCCTTGGTGGGTCTACGCGTCCGCGGTGTCGGTTTCAAAAATTGCGCAGCTCTCCATCAAAAGCTACAAATAAGATAAAATGATAAGTACTTGAATAACGCTAACACGACCAAAATGCCACCACGGAATATAAACACCAAATCATACCCAGATCGCTTCCAACGTCTGGCCTTTGACTTAAGATGAAAAAGTTGATGAAATATCTGGAAAATATCAGGAATATTTTAGGCCGGCATCAATTCTTGCCCAAGGACAATTCTTCTTGTGTCAAGGCTGCCCAAAACACATTACACGACCACTCACAACGCGAACAAAACTGGTCAAACGAGAAAAATGTGCACCAAAATGCTTTCGACTCCAACAGCTCGATGAAAATGATTTTTTCCAGTCCTGCCAAAACTGACAACTACCAATAAGAATCTAGAATAATTCGAACTTTCAATTTCGCATAATCTTATAAAACATCAACAAGCCTGTATCACAATAAAATCGAAATAAAAAATAACATTACAAAGGAGTCTTAAAACGACGTCTGCGAGTTCACGCTGCACTACCTACCTCAAAAAAGCTACTACAAACTTTGAGTAATATTTATACATTATTACTCAAAGCTACAAAAAAGTTTTTATCTTAAAATACCATTTAGTATAACAAAAATTATGTTCCACTATATAAAGCTTTATATTTGTAACATAGAATATATATTCTATGTTACAAATATAAAGCTCTTCCATAGTTTTTAACAAAAAAAACATTCAATTAAACCAAAATTAAGTTCCACTATGTATACGCTTTTCAGCATTACAGTTTTAAATATTTTATTCACTAGGTACTGCGAAGTACCCAACTAACGCAACTTTTCCAAAAAATGCGCGACGCTAATTTCTATTTAACAACTGCATTTGGGCATTAATTATAGTATCATCTCGAAGAATATTCTTTGCACTTCTTTTGGACGCAAGTTTTTCGTTTGGAGTATTAAAACATTCTGTAAGTAATCTAGCCATCGTGACGAAATTTTTGTTGATGTTTTTGTGTAAACTACTTTTCCATGATTCACAAACATTATTGGTGCGGTGACGTTTATTGTAAATACACCATTATTTTATAAAATCAGCTTTCATTTACAGTCAACTGCAAAATTGCAGATATGGCTTTTATGGCGTGCAGGCAAATTAGACACACATTGACATATTGACACAAATAAATATCAATCTTATGGTGACAGCCTTAAGGATCAACATATAATATTGTGGTTGCCGTTTCTACTTATCCGTTTATCTACTTAGTTTATTTATTTACTTACTATTCCTATGCCAGT
Organism: Argyresthia goedartella; assembly: GCA_949825045.1. NCBI lineage: Eukaryota > Metazoa > Arthropoda > Insecta > Lepidoptera > Argyresthiidae > Argyresthia > Argyresthia goedartella. The sequence goes on from OX463810.1 coordinate 25,863,423, forward strand.
TTTACACTCATTTAATGAACTTCGCTGGAATCATAATGAAAATTATTTCCTCTCCATTTGTTGTGCAAATAAATTTTCTTAATCTAAATAATGATCAAATTAAATTTTCAAATTCAATATTTTTTACGACGTATACTTGCACCTGTTATTACATAGCTGCTTCTTTGACTGGCCAATGTATTTTTGTCTTACTTTTGCACTCTTCTATGTCCATAAACATAAAAAATGGATAACAACAAATACCTCAAGTTAGGGCTTTTTAATGCAGGTTCCTTGAATACCGGACACAACGATTTCTTAATCGCTATGACTCAAAATTACCCCGACATTATTGCAATCAACGAAACTTGTCTTCCTATCGATCAGCAAGCGCGAGCGCCTGTCGTCCCAGGCTATCGTCTGCGCTGTATGTACCCCTAGCTAGACCCGAGCATATGCGAGGGGGGAGGGGGGGGGGGGGGGCGGAGTGGCGTTTTACATTAAAGCAAGATGTGCGCGTTCGGTAAGAAAAGTATCCTACTGCGGATATTAAACAAATGTGGCTATCAACTAAAATTAATGGTCAACATGTTGTAATAGGGACTGCTTATAGACCTAAGTGGGTTGTGTGGATGACTTTTTTGATGCACTAACTGACTCAATCACGAGTTTCGCTCGGTATGATCATGTAGTTTTGCTTGGAGATTTTAATATTAACTTCACCGATTCTCTTAACTGCCATACCAAAAAATTACAAAAATTCCTGACATATATGGATCTTAAACAAGTAGTTAATGAGCCAACGCATTTTACTTCTGAGTCTGCAACTTTAATAGACGTTGTTTGCACAAATGCCTCAAATATCACCGGTTCCTTTGGTCACGCTATGGTAAATGTAAGAAGAAAAAATACCGCCCCGCTGTATAACTTATCATCCCATTAAAGACATAGACTTTGATCGATTCAATCGCGAATGACCTGCTGGATTGGGAATCTATTATTGACTTGCCTACTGTTGATGATATGGTCGATAGATTTAACTGCTTGCTCTTGACTCATTATAATATTTTCGCACCAGTCAAAGTGGTAAAAATTAAATATCATCACACTCTACCTTGGATCACTGATAACATCAGACTTATGACCGATTTACGTAATGAAGCTCACGTTAAGTATCGCGTACCTAAGTCTGACGTTGACAAGGAGAGCTGGAAAGATCTAAGAAAGTTAGTGGAATCACTAGATTCCTATATATACACTAATATACAATGAAAAACGTGCTTACTTTAATCATTTAGTTAACTGTGAAGTCTCGGATGGCAAAACATTCTGGCGAAATATGAAACAAAATATTCTAGCAGATCATGGACATGGTGAAAAACTTTCTGATTGCTTCAGTGACACAAATCAAATAAATGACAATTTTTTATGTCTCCCTTCTGCTAGTGAAGATCCTAAACCTCTGTTATCGTACTTTAATTCCAATCGGTAAAGTGATTCCAGATTTAATCTCGTGCCAGTTTCTGAACAAAAAGTATACAATTACATAATCTCTATCAAATCCAATGCAATTGGAGATGATGGGATAAGTAGAGACATGATAATACTGACTCTCCCTCAATTATAAATAGGTCAATTACAAGCGGCATAGTTTCCAAGCAATGGAAAAAAGCAATAGTAATTGTGATGTACACTAGGAGTCGGGTTAATATTAGGTAAGAACAGGTAACAGAAAATCACACTGATATCGGCTCGCAGCAAGCGTCCACGTCTTCTCTCCGCGGCGGTCGGTAGCCAGTGGCCTCCCCGCCCCGCAACCTTGCGTTTGCGCTTCTCGAGACGACAGAGTTACACACAACTATAAATGTCTATACACTACATCCCTCCCTTGTTATTTTTTTTTTAATAAATATAAATATACCTAATGTATAGATTCAGTTAAGGAACATTGATCAGCTTATCGTACAAATTAAATATATTCATAATCACCAAACATTTTTTATTTTTACATACGTACATCAAGGACAATCATCAAGTCTTTATTCAAATAATGTATAATCGCTAATCATCAATTATTTTGTCATTATTGGCCATCATTTTATTCACTTGAGTTGCGATTGATCTACTTCACTATTATCGTTTGTTTGAGCTTCCCTAGCATTATTCTCATCATCTAGCACCTTCCATTGTCCTTCTACTCGTTTTAGGTGTACGACGTTCCGCCTGATTCGCTGACCAGTTTCATCGTTCCGAAGACTTACGTCACCTCCTTTGTTCGCTTCGACGGTATGTGTTTCGGGTTCATAGTTTAAACTCAGCTTGTTTTGTTTAGTCATGTTCTTGACATATACTTTATCTCCAACTTCCAATTCACAAGGAGTAGCTCTTCTCTTCCTATCCGCATATTCCTTCCCTTTTTCCTTTTGTTCCTTATCTCTATCCCTCATTTCAAGATCCTCTGAGAGATGCGTCATGTCCTGTATCATAGGCAGCTTGTCTCGAAATTGTCGTCTAAAGAACAATTCTGCTGGTGTTTTTCCAGTTACTGTGTGAGGTGTACTATTGTACATCACCATATACTCACGAAGAGCCTCTTGCCAGTTCTTTTTCTCTACTTGAGAAATCTTTAGGCGCTTTAGGATGTCCCTATTCTGGCGCTCCACCTCTCCATTTTGTTGTGGCCAGTAGGGAATGGTATTATAGATTCGTATGTTCCTCTCTGCACAGAAACTCTTAAAGTCTTCGCTGGAAAACTGTCTGCCGTTGTCTGATGTAAGTGAGACTGGATTGCCAAGCCTGCTAAAAATGTCCTTAAGCATTCCGATTATTTCGGAGCTTGTTATGGTTCTACATGTCTTCACCTCTTTATATCTGGTGTAATAATCCACAACTACTAGGATATAATCTCCACTTGGTAAGGGGCCCATAAGGTCAATTGCTATGTCAACCCATGGTTCAGAAGGTAAGTCTCTTCTTTTTAATGGGTTTGGGGCACTGGGAGCAGAGACCAGGATGCATCCTTTACAGGCTTTGCTTATGTTTTCAGCATCTTTGTCGCACTTAGGCCACCATACTTTTGTTCTTAATCTACTCTTCATCGCGACTATCCCCGGGTGGCCTTCGTGTGCAGCTTCCAGAACTCTTCTGCGTAATTTGGTCGGAATTACAATTTTCGTCCCCCTGAGGAGAATATCGCCATGAAAGCATAATTCATTCTGGAAAAGTTTATAGCCTTTAACCGTTTCATCCCAGTTACCATCGTAAAGGCCCTCTCTAACCTTCTGTATCTCTGCATCTACTAGAGAACTCTCGGTGATCTCTTGCAATGGAATGGCTACCGGTCGTGCTAATTCGGTAACAGCTTGAACATGGTCTTTGAATAAAGCCGTCTGGTTTGTTGTCACTTCACAGAGTCTCGATAGTGGATCGGCTATGTTGGTCTTCCCCGGGCTATATTTCACCTTAAAATTGTAGGATTGCAGCCTCAACACCCACCTTTCAATGCGAGCGCATGGTTTTGCTTTCGGGCCAAATATAACCTCCAAGGGCTTATGATCCGTTATTAGATCAAACACCTTGCCATACAGGAACATGTTGAAATGTTCAACTGCCCAAACCAGGGCTAAGGCCTCTTTTTCTGTTTGGCAATAACGGCGCTCACAGCTACTGAGGGTTTTGTTACCAAATGCAATGATTCTCGGTCCATACTTGTTGATTTGCACCAGCACTGCACCCAAACCCACCGGGCTGGCATCTGCAATCACCACAGTCTTATCATGAGGATTGTAGTAACCTAAATTTGGTACCTTCATGAGTGCTGCCTTGAGATCATTAAATGCGTTCTTTTGGGCGTCTCCCCAGTCATCTTGAATGTCCGTGTTTCTTCCCGTTCTTTTCCGCAGCAGTTGCTTGAAGGGTTCTGTTAACGTTGCTAAGTGGGGGATCCATTTTCCCACGTAATTCACTAAACCCATAAAACTCTGCAGTTCAGCGATATTCTTCGGGGCCCTGAATCCCTTTATTGCCGAGATGTACTTGTCTAGTGGTTTCACACCCTGTTCTGACAATTCATGCCCTAGGAAGTGGACTTTCTTCATTCCGAAAATGCATTTGTCTTCCCTCAACATCACGTTATTTTCCTCTAACACCGCCATAACTTTTTTTAGCCTTAAGTCGTGTTCTTCTAGGTCTTTCCCAAAAGTCAAGATGTCGTCTATAAAGTTAATGACTCCTTCGCAACATAAAAGAATTCGTTCCAGTGTTTTTTGGAAAATCTCCGGCGCACACGAGATACCAAACATCATCCTCTTGTATTGATACAATCCTTTGCTGGTAATGAAGGTCGTGATATGTCTTGAGTCCGGGTGAAGTTCAATATGATGGAACGCATCTCGTATGTCTAGCTTACTAAAGATTTTAGCTTCACGAACTTTTGGCAACAGTTCTTCCATCGTTGGCAGTGGATGGTTTTCACGCTTGAAACGAAGCGGGACTGTAGTCTTGATTTATAAACGCTGATTAAATTCACAATAACTGCACTTTATTATTATTTCGAGGATATTTAAATACAGCGATGCACACACGTTAGCATTGTACAGACCAGAGAGACAAAATTGCCAGATGACAAATTATAATATTTAATGTGGGCAGTGTTCCCAACATGCTGCCGCCTTTAGTAATTTACTGCAAAACTAACAATGAATTTTATACATAATGAAAGTTCGATATTTTTAACATTAATGAATAGAGATAGGTTACCTAGCTAATACAGATTAGGTACCTATACAAAATATAACACCCGAGAAACTAAACAACATTAAACACTGTGTTACAAGCTACAACGCAAGAATTACTTATACATAAGTATTATAAGTGCTATAAAACTAAAATGCAATGTTTTGATGTGTCAAACTATATCTATACAAAAGCCACACAAATTCAGCACATCAAATCACTGCACAGAAAGAAACACATGTATAGCACATAGTAACATAAAAATTATGTATCCAAGGGTAGGACACATACTTTTAAAATAGATCGAGTATGGGTTTTACCATTAGCAGTTCTGACCTCAACGGCCCTAACGTGGCCATCATGACCAGGGTATGTATTTACCACTCTAGCCATTGGCCATAACATAGAATGAACATTATCCTCCCTTAGTATCACTAAAGTACCTATTTTAACATTAGGTGAAACGTTTAACCACTTAGGTCTATTTTGCAATACATTGAGATACTGTTTGTGCCACATTTTCCAGAATGACTGCTTTATCTGTGTACATAACTGCCAAAATTTTAACCTATTTTGTGGAACATTAGACACATCATTTTCTGGATACATTGTTAGAGCATTTCCTATCAAAAAATGACCTGGAGTCAAATAGCTATAGTCATTTACATCACTTGAAGATATTGGTAACAAAGGTCTAGAATTAAGTACACACTCTATCTCTACTAACACAGTATTTAACTGCTCATAGGTTAGCTGGTGACCCTGTACTACTCTTCGTAAATGGTACTTAGTACTTTTAACTGCTGCCTCCCAAAGGCCCCCAAAGGTAGGTGAATAACTTGGAATAAAGTGAAAGTCAATTCCTTTTTCTGCTGTAAATTGAACAACTTTGCCTTGGTGGTCCCTGGAAGACAACAAAGTATATAGCTCCACTAACTGATTCCTTGCCCCCTTGAAGGTGCTGGCATTGTCAGAGTATATTTCTTTCGGCAGGCCTCTTCTTGATATTAGTCTACGTAGGCACGCGAGATAGGTATCGGACGTGAGATCTGAGGCTAGCTCTAGATGTATTGCCTTAGTGGCGAAACAAACAAACACACAAATGTAACCTTTACCTATAATCGATCGCCTCACGCGCGCAAGCTTTACATTTACAGGTCCTGCGAAATCTACTCCAACTTTTTCAAAGGGACGACTCATCGCAGTCACCCTCCCGGCCGGCAAGGAACCCATTAGTTGCTTGGAAGCAGTGGCCTTCTGCCTAAAACATTTAATACATTTATTTGTTATTTTTTTTACATATAACAAGCCGTTAGTTATCCAGTATTTCTGGTTTAAATTTGACAATAATAGCCTAGGTCCCGCATGCAGGAGACGCTCGTGTTCAGACCTAACAATGCATTCAGTGACATACGATTGCTTAGGCAAGATCGCCTGATGCTTCTGATTGTATGGGATATTAGCGTGGTGTAACCTGCCGCCTACACGCAGAATACCTATATTGTCTAAGAACGGATGCAAGGTATGTAGGGATCCCTTCACACATTGATTTTTCTTTAGGCATTCGATTTCCTCATGAAAATGTATTTCTTGCTCAGATTTAATGAGCAACATATGCGCACTGTTTAGTTCTGTACTCGTCAAAAAATTATGCGAGGCCTTACTGCCTTTCAAATTGTTGACAAATCTTACTACATATGCTAAAATGCGTGTCATTTTATGGATGCTAGAATATTTGTGTATACCTTGCAATATGTCGTTTACTGGAAGAGCTGCAGATCCCACATTGGAGGAGATCGCTGCGCTGGACCGGCTCTCAGGTAAGTCTGAAGGTAACTCTATATCTTGATTGAACCTGTACTCACTGTCATGCAAAAATCGAGGCCCATGCCACCATAAATCGCAGCCACTAAACTCATGTGGCCTGACCCCTCTGCTTATGTAATCAGCTGGGTTCTCGTTGGTGTTGACATATAACCATTGACAGTCAGCAGTATTGTTAGTTATAGCTTTTACTCTGTTCGCCACATAAGCCGTCAACCTCATCGCTTCCGTCCGTACCCAAGCCAGCACGATTTTGGAATCAGAGAACAAGTAAACTCGGCTTATTTTTAATTTTAATTTAAGCGTGTTTGAAACCTTAGCAATTAAAACAGACAGGAGTAGCGCCGCATTTAATTCTAAGCGTGGCACGGTTAGGTTTTTATTTTGAAGCGGGTTTATGCGGGATTTCGAGCAGAGCAAATGTACATGTACTATACCTTTATTATCGGTGACGCGCAGGTATACACAGCAGCCGTATGCAGTCGAACTGGATGCGTCCGAGAAACCTATGAGTTCAACTGTGTCTGAATCAGATATTTGAATATTTCTACTTATATAAATCGGATCCATTTTTGCAAGACTTGACAAGAATTCCAACCACTCTTTTTTAATATTTTCGTCAGGCGTGGCGTCCCAGTCCGTCTGGCTGGACCACAAAGACTGCATTATAGCCTTGGCCTGTACAAAGATGGGACCCACGAACCCCATTGGGTCAAAGAACTTTCCTATGAATGCCAATATTTCTCTTTTGGTAATATTCTTTGCATCAAAAAATTCTGGACTTGCTATTCTAAACTTATCTTGATGCACAACTAACTGCAAACCTAAGGTTTTTAAACTACAGCCGTTGTTTTCAAATTCTAATTCGTCAAAGTGCCGTTCAGTTGAAGGAATATCTTCTAATATCCTACTGTCATTTGACGACCATTTATGTGTCTTGAAACTCCCCTTTTGCAGCAGCCGCTGAAGCTGCGATTTTGCTTCTAAAATCATGTCTAAATCACTATTTGAGTAAAGCACATCATCTACATAGGTGCAGTTGTTCAAAATGAACGAAGCCAAGGGCAGTTCGCGTTCATTTTGCATCGCAAGCTCTTTCAAACAACGTGTAGCTAAATAACTTGAGCTCTTTAGACCATAGCTCACTCTATCCAGCCTGATGCACTTGATGGTCTCATCGGGGCTGTCTCTCCATAGAATATTCTGTAAGGAAGTATGCTCAGGTATTACGCGGACGTTTCGGAACATTTGTCTTATGTCCGTAGTGAATGTATAGTCACCAAAACGGAACAAAAGCAGTATGTCAAAAAGATCTCTCTGTACGGTCGGTCCGTTTAGTAGCAAATCATTTAGCGATACTTTCTTACTTGTCTTCATCGAGGCGTCAAAAACCGTACGTAACTTAGTAGTTTTACTGTCGGGCTTGAGTACCGCCTGGTGTGGGAGGAAGTAGACCGCGTCCTTACTAAGCTGATAGCTCTCGATGTCAACAAAATGCCCGTGATTTAAATTTAAGTAATCGTGTATAAACTTTTGATATTCTATGAAAAGGTTGGGGTCTTTGTGCAATTTCTTTTCGAGGTTTAAAAACCTTTTTAACGCGAAATGAAATGAGTCTCCTAGCGCATCGTTTACATCTTTGAGTGGGAGTTTCAAGGGTAAAGCAACCTCAAAACAATCATCCTTCAACTGAACAGTCTTTTGAAATATATACTCGCAGAGCTCCTGCTCTGAAGACTTTTCATTGTAAATTTCGGGAACGCTCTCGCTCTTCCAGAAGTTTGTTAAATTTTCATTAATATCTGATTCACATGTGACACATTTAAGAACTGCTACCTGATTGCAGACATTTGAAGGCAAGCTTCCCCCGATTATGTAGCCGAACTGCGTATTAATTAGCTGTGGATGCCGTGCACCTGGCGTCGAAAGCTGCGCCCCGCTAGGCGGCGCTGCAGGCCCGTAGATCGTCGACTCCGGTGGCAGCATAGCCTGGAAAAAACAGTCGGCTCCCATTAGCAAATCGATTTGACTGGGGATGTTAAAATCTTTATCTGCCAGCCTTATATTTGATGGGATCGCAAAGTCTGAGAGATCTACTTTTCTCTGTGGTAGCTCACATGTGATCTGTTCAACTACATGACAAGTAGCCGATAGCTTGAATGGATTGACCAATGAATGTATTTCGACTGGCACACAGCGCTTCACGCTGGCCTGAGTGTTGACTATCCCTACTATATTAATATTATTCTGCAGGGGCTTTAAATCTAGCAGCTGAACGGCCCTTTGAGAAATAAAGGACAGCTGTGACCCACTGTCTAGCAGGGCTTTGAAAGTCATCTCGGTGCCATCTCGAGCAAGAAGCTTTACTTGGGCTGTGGGCAAGAGTACATTATTAGTCATAATATTATTCGCCGCCAAAGAAGCGGGTGACACTGCGGCTTGCTGACTGTTCACTTTATCATTATCGCGGTGTAACAGAGTATGATGCTTCTGTTTGCATTCTGCACACCGAAAGTGAAATCTGCATTTCCCTGCATGCGTACCTAAGCATATATGGCATATTCCTTTTTCATCTGCAAACTGTATCCTTTTATTGGCAGGCAATAACTGAAAGCTTTGACACAAGTATAACTTATGATTGGACTTACAGAAAAGACATGATGCTTCAGAGGCTGCTGTGTAGGCTACCAGTTTGCCCGTGGATAAACCTGGACGCTGCTCTTTTACATCCTTGCGTTGCTGGTGTGGCTGGCCATAGATCGGCTCAGAATTCTCCAATGCCAGCGCACGCTTGTCGACGAAGCTGAGGAAGTCCTCCACGGTGGGGTCTATGCTGCTGTCTCTCTCTAGCTGATATGCTCTCGATGTGTAGACATCTAATTTGCGGCAAAGTACACACAAAATTATAGCATCCCAATACCTAACGTTAGGATCCAAATTGGTCAAAGCGGCAAGCTCTTGCTTAACATTCGAAACAAACTCTCTGAGATTGCTCGCAGTTGACTTTATTAGAGGTTTGAGATCCAACAGTGTACCTATGTGCTCATTAATTATCCTAAATTTATTGTTGTACCTATCATTCAACAATGTAAGTGCCTTGTTGTAACTTTCGTGCGTCAAAGGTAAGTTTTTTATTAATTGCAAGGGCTCATCCCTAAGATATGCACGCAAATAATATAGTTTTTGTACATAGTCTATGGAATCATTCTCATTTATAACAGAGTTGTACAGGTTTATGAATGGAATGTACTCACTAAACTTACCACCAAATATCGGTACATTAATGGGTGGAAGTTTTAGCTTGGAAATTGGAGCAGATGGCGGAGAAGGCGTTGATTCTTGGCTTTCGCGTTGTTTAATTATGCCATTGAGTGTTGATATGATATGGAAGTAATTTTCCTCCGTAATGGACACATCCTCTTTGTCTTTGTCATCCAAGCCTAATATTTTCATATTACACTTCTCATAATCTGCAAACAAATCTACCGCACGTTTTGCTTTGACCTTTAGCGCTTCGGTCGAAGATCTTGCCACACATCCTTCATTGCTAGCAAAGTTAAAAAGCCGTGTCAAATTACCTTTCAAGTAACCTCTAGTCGCGACCAACTGTTGTGACTCCATTTTCCAATTAGGTACACCGCTTAGTAAGCACAACTACACTGATACAATTTTGTGCAATAACCTAATTAATTATTAAACAATACTGTAAACTAAACTGTTTCTTTGACGCAAATTGTTAATACGAATCCAACGAGAAAACTGGGTGGGAAGGTTTGTGCTACAAAATGGCCGACAGCTAGACTCCGACGCAGCAAGCAACCGCAGTAGTTCCAAGCAAGGCCGCCGCTAGCGCTAGTGTCTTCTCTTTGTCGCACGCCTGGCCTCGCTTGCTGTGCCGCGCGCGCAGGTTCCGAACGCACCTTGAGTTCTTGTTGCCAACCACTGAGGAACTTTTTGCCAACTGATCGACACGAAATCGCGCGATCACCGATTCACCGCTGCCCGCCACGTAGAATAAATGGCGGGAATGTAATGAATGAAACGACGTCGCGTCGTCTGAAATCTGCCAGAACTTGATGTTTTTGTATGATTTTAACGGCACTATCACACTGATCTGACCACACTAAGCCCTGCCCAAATGCACTTCACTTGTGTGGCTACGACACGAAATCGCGTACTCGCCGCTCGCCAACCCGTAGAAACAATGGCGGAAGTAGCAGGTGAGCGCGTTGCGGTGTGAGATCTGCCAACAGCTCGTACTTATCCCTCGCTGGATCTCTTCTTGTCGAAGGACCATGAAACGAAGCGGGACTGTAGTCTTGATTTATAAACGCTGATTAAATTCACAATAACTGCACTTTATTATTATTTCGAGGATATTTAAATACAGCGATGCACACACGTTAGCATTGTACAGACCAGAGAGACAAAATTGCCAGATGACAAATTATAATATTTAATGTGGGCAGTGTTCCCAACAACGCTGTATAGCTGCATTTGCTCGGCGCATATCGACGCATAATCGGATGTCTCCTCCATCTTTAAGAACGGGGACTATAGGCGAGATCCAGTTAGAAGGACCTTTCACTTCTTCTATAATGTCCCTTTTAAGTAATTCGTTAAGTTTCTTCTCTACTTTTTCTTCGAGTGGGATGGGAATCCTCCGATACGGCTGAGCAACAGGCTTTATTGAATTGTCGATCGGAATCGTAACTAAAACGTCTTTGAATTTTGGAAACGCCATAGTTTCAACCTGGTTGATATCCAAATTGATCCGAAGTACTCCCAATGAGGTTGCCGTCATACGTCCTAGTAGGTCACGCGTACCGTTTTTGATCACGTAGAATGTTGTGATGTCCTGTGATGTTCTGGCAAGTTTTATCGTAGCTTTGAATGATCCTATCAGTTTCAGCGGTGTTGCACTCCCGTAAGCTACGAACGTTTTGTTAGGATTCGGATCTTGATGAGAAACTTTAGCGTTATCTTTCTTCATTCTTTCCCAGGTTTGGTCCGTTATAAGATTGTGTTTGCAGCCCGAATCTATCAACATCTCCACGTTGGTTCCACCTATGTTACATGTGACCTTTGCGTCGTTCTCGATATTGAAAATGTAGTCAACTTTTCTTTCATCCGTGCTTATGTTTGCAGTTTCCTCGATATTATTTGTTGTCCTGCTTTTCTTCTTTATTACCTGACTGTTTGATGATTCTTCTCCTTCCAGTTTCCTCTTCTGAGTTTGTCTTGTCCGGCATTGATTTCTGAAGTGTCCTAAGATGCCACATTTAAGGCAAGTCTTTCCTTTTGCTGGACAGTTGTTGTCACGGGCCAAATGTTTGGAACTGCCGCATCTACTACATTCCAAATTTTTATTTTTTTGGTGCTTCTCCTTCCATTTCTCTATACCTACTCTGTTGATTGACTGATTTTCCACGGGTTTTGTAGCGAAGTTTCCTAATTGACGATCTATGGCTTCCAGCGTATTCGCTTCTGCAACTATTTCATCCAAAGTGATCTTGTCCCCTGTTTTCAATATCTTCTTGCGGAGTTCTTCCGTCTTACCCTTTTCTGTTATTTGGTCTATGATATGCTCGTCTTCTTTTTCACCAAACTGACATTTCTTGGCCTGTAGTCGGAGTCTGACAAGAAATTTTTCGAACTTCTCATCCTGTTCCTGTTTTAGAAGACGAAACAGGTGTCGCTCATACACTTTGCTCTGTTTAGGTGCAAAGTAGCTGTCTAATTTTCCGATGGCGATATTAAAAAGTTCGCCTTCAGTTGCATTAGCTCCCGGGATGTTGTAGAAGACTTCTTGTAACTCGGGACCACCGAAATGTAAAAGACTAGCTCTTTTCTTTGCCTCGTTGTCTATGCCTGCCGCCTCGAGGTAAATGTTTAGACTTCTTTTCCATCTTTCCCAACGAACAGAGACTGAGCCAACTTCCCCTTCACATTCGAACTTCTCTAAGGTGTACAGTGCCATTGGGGCTACCTGTTGGCAAGGTAAGTACGTATGTTGTAGATTTATAGTCATTTTTTTTTTACGCTATCGCAATCTAATGCTAGTAATAATGCATCTTCTGTACGTGACTGTACTTATATTGTTATATTATTAAGCTACGTAGGTAAGTATCTACACCCGCATTTTAATGCTCAAAGTCTAAACATTAAGTTTTGATCCGTGAAAACTCCGCAATTTAATGTTATACCGGTAAATCTCCGCAATTCAATGCAAGTTGTACACTAAGTACTCAACGATTTCCACAATTTAATGCTTTTATTAACCATTTTTAAACTCATACCGCAATTGAATGCTTAGTTGCAATTTAATGCCCAATCGCAATTGAATGCTTAGTCGCAATTTAATGCCAAGACGCAATTAAATGCTCAGTCGCAATTTAATGCCCAGTCGCAATTGAATGCTCAGTCGCAATTGAATGCCCAGTCGCAATTGAATGCTCAGTCGCAATTTAATGCCCAGTCGCAATTTAATGCCCAGCAGCAAAACAGCTCACTGTACGATACTTTCAGTGATTATCGACGAACATTTATTATAGATATTGACAAATTAATAATAATATAATAATAATAATACCTTGGACACCAATTTACACACATTGATCAAGCCCCAAACCAGGACCCCCTGCATCCCGGGTACCAGACAACGATACACATATATAGATAAGTAGATAAATATCATACTTAGATAGACAAACAACCATGACCAGGGCACAAACATCCGCTCTCACCAAACAACTACTTGCCCCCACCGGGACTCGAACCCGGGACCCCCGAATTCGCAGGCAGGGCACTGCCGACTCAGCCATTCGGGTCGTCGTATAATTATTTAGGTATGTCAGTCAGTCCCCTTTTGTACACCCAGGGAAACTAAGATACCTAAGACGCGAACAAAATAATACCTACGCAACTCACCTACCTCTTCAATAACAGTTAGTAACAATGGTAACTGTAAATACATATTTATTTTATAGGTAAGGAACTATATAGGTATTATTTTATACCGTAGACAAATCCATAAAATTTAAATGGTAACTATTACCTGCCTAAATAGATTTACGAAACTCGTCGAGTTCTGTGATTCGTTTTACCTTTTAAAATTTCGTACAGCTATATAGGTATTACTGAGGCTCGAAATCAAGGAGGTAACTTGTAGTTACGCACCCACCACGGGCATAACCGAATCAAACTTACATCTGTGAAGAAACCCATTGGGTAGGTACCTACAAAGAAATCACTTTGACAAAAACTTGGTAGTTTGTCATGCATGAATTGACAGCTCAAAGCAAGTGCCTCGTGATCCGAAAGTTCCATTTATTCGACAATTATACATAGAAGGATAGTATAGGTATTTTGTCTACGTATGTTTTGTCTCTCTTTTTCTTTTATTATTGAATGTAAAAACATTAAAATACTTACAGTTTGCCTCGTCGCCACATGTGATGTACACTAGGAGTCGGGTTAATATTAGGTAAGAACAGGTAACAGAAAATCACACTGATATCGGCTCGCAGCAAGCGTCCACGTCTTCTCTCCGCGGCGGTCGGTAGCCAGTGGCCTCCCCGCCCCGCAACCTTGCGTTTGCGCTTCTCGAGACGACAGAGTTACACACAACTATAAATGTCTATACACTACAGTAATGCCTTTTCCTAAAGTCGATAACCCGTCCAATCTCAAGGAACTTAGACCTATAAGTTTGCTTTCCTTCCTTTCAAAAGTGCTGGACAAGCTGGTGCATGCCCTATTATACAAATATATAGAAGACTCTAATATTTTGCCGGACTTCCAGTCGGGTTTCCGAAGGGGTCGGGGCACAACTACTGCGTTGGTTGATGTTGTGGACAACATTTTGAGCAATATCGATGAAGGTAAGGCTACTATTCTTACACTGCTAGATTATAGCCGTGCATTTGACAGCATTAGCCCGACCTTGTTGCTGTCGAAATTGCGTTACTATGGGCTGGATGCATTATCTGTGGGATGGTTTGAAAGTTATCTCGACCAACGCTTCCAATGTGTCAAGCTGACCAATGACAGTGGTGGTGCCTTGTACTCGGATCCAAAGCCAGTTTTGCGGGGTGTTCCACAGGGTTCCATCTTAGGGCCTCTATTATTTATTATATATGCAGCAGATTTGGTGAATGAAATCAAGCACTGCAAATTCCATTGTTACGCTGATGATCTTCAACTTTACATTTCTGATGTGCCTTCTAATATTGACTGCATGACAACTTTATCAATGAAGACCTAAGCAGGTTAGATGCCTGGTCAAATCAAAATTCCTGGTTGAAATCAAAGTTTATGGTGCTTGGGAGTAAAGTTCAAGTTAAAAAAATTCTCATTTCTAATCCTCAGCTAATCCTTGAAGGCCAGACTCTATAGAGCGTGTTGACGAGGCCAGGAATCTGGGAATCATATTTGAGACTTACCTACGATTTGAAACTCATGTCCTCAATTTAGTGAAGAGTTGTATGTATCGTTTAAGGGTTTTGTACAAAATCCGTAACCTTATCTGCGAAAGGGCACGTATTATTCTGTGCGAGTCACTGATTTTATCTCGACTCAACTACGGAGATATAGGTAGTTTATGGTCCGCGTCTTCTATTGAAGACTCAGCGTTTAGTGCAGCGCATACAAAATGCTTGTTGTAGATTTTGCTTTGATGTACCACCTCGTAGTCATATCACCCCATACTTACTTAAACTCTGCTGGAATGCTCAAAATGGAACTGCGTAAGCACTTACACCTTTCCAGTGTAGTGTTTGATGTCATCAAGTTTAAAAAACCTGAGTACCTTAAAGGTGGCAACATCTCACCCCAGATATTCGGGTACCTCTTGAAGGTCATATTCACCACACGGTGGCATTTAGAGGTAGCCACCGCTTCCAAGCTACCAAATGTTGGAATGATATTCCGCCGCCCATAAGAAATCTGACCTCCAAATACACCTTCAAAACACATATGAAGTCGCACCTGATTCAAAAGCAAAAACTAGGAATTTCTCTTTCCAACATTGGGTAGCCGGGCTACCTCTGCCATTTTCATATATTTTCTAGTTTGATACTTTATGATTTTAGTAAACATATTCACACTATGTATAACCATTCTGCTACTCACTACTCACGTGGTATAATATACTTATTTATATAATCTTCATGTATATTTTGTACTATCCTACTCATAAAAGTATTGAAACATATTTATATGCAATGTATTTATTTATTTCCACATCTTTAAAAACTTGAAAGGATAGATCTATTTCTGACACTTTTTTATTATTATTATTTTCATTCACATTCACATTCGGATGTAACCGCTGAGTCTCCGCGTCTTCTAGGTGAAGGCTGAAAACCAGTGCTGCTCTTAATGAGCAATAAACAGTGAGCTTTGACCTTTTCGCGTCAATGCAGCGCGCCTACATACCTACCTATATTCTTCTTTTTGTTTTATTGTTTTATCTTATGAGTTTTTGTTTTTATTACTTTGCTAACATTTAAGTTATTTTATAGTTGCACCGTATCACTTTTAATTTGTATGTGTGCTGCTTTGATGGAATAAACGTTAATCAATCAATCATTAATAATTATATCAGGTTTATTTTTAAACCGTTTGTTATTGCTGCCTCAAAATCTGCATGTATTACTGTAGGATTCCGCTCGGGGATTGCAGCTTTTATTAAATCAAATAAAATAAGTACCTACTTTCAGTTTTACTTGGCAATAAGGCATAGACAAGTTGTTGAACCTTTGTTGGATCCCGAGGTGCTCCCTACATCACCGTGTATAGTTATAGATAAGTTGGTATAAAAGGCGTGGGACAGACTTAAATGTGCCGTCGATGAAGACTTCTTAATTTTCTTTTAGAAATTCTTTTCCTTTGGTAGTTGAAAAAACTATTATCCGTTTTTCCGGTCCTATATAATCTACCAAAAGGTATTTGTGGAATTTAGCGGGTATTTTTACATTTGTCAAATCGATATATACTGTTTTTTTTTACTTGAAACTAAGTATTTCTGCTTTTATATAAGGCATGTTTAGCTCTATCAAAAGTTGGAATTTTTGTAACTAAATCTAAACCTTTGCTTCGTAATGGCGCCATTGCTTTGGATAAATCATTGTCATACGATCGTCAGAGGATCGTGCTTCCTCCTTTGCCTCTTCCATTGCTATAGCGTCTTAATTTTGAGCATAATTTTTTACACAATCTGTGCTATGCCCGACATTTTTTACTACAGAATTCGTCTGAAACAAAATTAAAAACTTTTTAATCACCTACATATTAGTAAACATAAAAGACGAACTTGTATTTTATTTTACACTAAATTAAATATATAAACCAGCATTAGGTAAACTTGTCAACATAAGATTGCCAAAACCGTTAGTTGATAAACTAACGTTTTCTTTGTCAACTATCGACAGATAATAAACTGTAGCGTACTTCTTCTTACTAAACGCGTTAGTTGATAAACTAACGGTTAAAAACGTTAAATAGTAAACTGGTTTAAACTTGAATTGCAAACGAAATAGCAGGGCAAACACTGCGGTAGCTTAGGTGAAGACGAGAGGGGGCGAGCGCAGCGAAGCCCCCGAAGTCTTCTTGTTAGGTTGACATGTAAGAACAAAAGAAACGTAAATTCTAAACCATGTCGGTGTGGTTTACTATTTTTCGATAGTTGATCACTAACGCGTAGGTTTATTAACTTACGGTTTTGACTATCTTACGGTAACATACTCACTTCATCAATAGTCAAAGAACCGACTCACTTTCTTTTTTTCTTCTCACTACAGATCCATATTACATTTTTATTTTCATATTTTTTATGTTTGTAGCTGATAACCGTTGTGTAAAAGTACACGACCTTTTTTCTATTAATAAATAGCAGATCTTCATAATTATTGTTTAATAATTTGTGTTGAGGAATGTTAATAACACCTATCTTATAAAATCAAACAGTGACCGCATGTAGTATCTTATTATATGTCTGTGGTGACTGCATCTTTCAGTGACAGTCGAAAGACATAATTATTCTGATTATTATTGTGGCCAGTATTAACTTCCAAAAGTTTACTATAAAAAGTTTATCAGGAATTTGCCGAAAGAAAGAATCTGAAAGAAAGACTATTTATAACAGTGGGCCTACGGGTCCCTTTTTTATCTGTGGACCCATTGCCAGGAGGTCCATTTTTGAATCACTCTCCACGACAGCGAGAGCTCGCCAAGCGACACGATTGGTAGATACTTCTTAAGTCGAGTGATATGAACCAATCGTTGCGCTTTGCGAGCGCTCGCCACGACGCGAGTGATTCAAAGTCTGGTGGGTACGTGGGCAAAAAAAACACCCGTGGACCCACCAGTGGGTTTAGCCGGTGGGACCAGGGGTCGCGGCCCCCCTTTCCTGGCATAATGAAATAAGAGACTTACTATCCTGAATACTTCCTAAGGCAACAATATCAAGCGATTCAGGATAAAAGGATTCTGATTTGATAGCTTATTCTACTAAACGAGTAGTATGTTAAATTAGGTACCTAGATTTCATAGGGAACAAATTGTGTAATCAATTCTTCTCAATAGGTGTGGTACTGGATATAGACAAGAAATTGAGATCGAACATTGTAGTTTATTATTCTATGTATAAACAATCATATAAATATCTTAGCTAACATATTGGTATCTATTTCTTATTTCTATCTTAATCAACTTCGAGTATCAACGATATCACAATCGTCGAAACATATCATAACATTGAATAACTCATCATTACCCAAATAAAGTTTGAAAAATGCAACAACAGATTCATTACTATCTCATTTGGTTCCATACAATATTTAGGACATGTAAAAAAGGCTTTAATTATTAATATATTTCAAGTATTATATATAATGTGTGTACGTATCACAGGCATCACAGCGCTGAAACAGCTACTGGAAAGAGCGAACACCATGAGATAACAAAAGTGGCAGCCTACAATTTTGAAAAAATGATTTTAATATTGTTCTCCCAAAAGCTTGACAACACTATAATTATAGTCGATAAATCTCGGATTTTGTTCTCATTACTTGGCAACAATTATAGTGTTGTCCTTGGGGTCGATATATCCTAGGGCAGTTTCCATGAGTAGTTTTGGGCTTTCTTCTCATTATGGCTTGTCAGTGAGCCGACTGTTTCTTTTCGATAAGAGAGACTTTAAGTTGATACCAAATATCATTTTACTTTAAACCATAACCAACCCACAAAATTCCTAGGCATTAATGCTAGCAAAGTCACAAATGCCGAGTTGTTTGAAATTAATTTAAAAAAAAGTGGTGATTAAACTAATTTAATCCCTCGAGTCCCATTAGATTCTAGCAATTAAATTTGTTTAAGCTCTACTTAAAAAAAATATTTTAAAATTTTAAAATTACTTTCGAACAACAAAGCAAGACACCATAGTACGACCACGTGTCCCAATATCGTAGGGAATTAGGCTGGCTCCCGATCCGACTTCGTCGTGATATGCACATTCTCTCCTTCCTCTTCAATATTTTGAGAAATCCGTGCTACCCTGCATATCTTCGTGAACGTTTTGAGTATCTTTTCTCAGGGGATAGACTTCGGAGATCTCACACGGTGTCACTTTTGTCAATTCCTCAGCACAACACTGTTGCCTACGAGCACTCGTTTAGGTTAAGGGCAATACGTTTGTGGAATGCACTTCCTTGCGCTATAAGGGATTGCAAATCCTTGGTCACTTTCAAGAAAAAATTGAAACAGCATCTCCTCTCTTCCGAATAGTGGGTATCTCATAGTATTTATGTATATCTATTTATTTATTGTATTCTATTTATTTATTTTATAGTAATTACGTAGGGTGTATTGTGATTTATTTGATAGTATATTTATTTTATTTATTTCTTTTAACTCCTAATTGTACACTAGGACTACCTCTCTATATTTAATTTTTCTCTTTTCTTCACAGGTTAGCTGTAAGAAATTTCTTTTTAGAAATAAGCTCACCTTTGCATACAGTTTCTGTTATAATTTCCACTGTGTTTTCTGTGCAATAAAGGATTATTATTAAGACATTTACCCGTTCCGATAGCTAGTGAGAGGAAACCGCTCAGATCATAGATCTTGGTCTTCCAAACTAATGTTATTCAAATAATCCATACGATTAAACAACTTAGAGCAAAAATGCGTGACTATTCAGATGGCCGGAAGTGTCCTCCTCTCAGCAGGCGTGAGGTCCGGATGCCACACGTCCACAATCAGGACCAGTCGGGCACCGGTGCCGTTGTGCCAGACCTCATGCTCGAAGCTGTCGTCGAACATCAACACCGAGCCGGCTCGCCACTGCCTGGGAACGCACAAGTATTTACTTATGAATGATTTTATCTATGAACGAATAATGACGACCTGCGGTGTTGCGGTCCCGGCTGCGCTTCCCGTGCGAGAGGTCCCGGGTTCGAATCCCGG
The DNA here is from genome assembly GCA_949825045.1 of Argyresthia goedartella. Lineage (NCBI taxonomy): Eukaryota > Metazoa > Arthropoda > Insecta > Lepidoptera > Argyresthiidae > Argyresthia > Argyresthia goedartella. Next base: position 25,883,427 of record OX463810.1, read on the forward strand.
CAGGGGAGGAAGAAAAAACATAGGCCTTGGATGTTTGCAAGTTTGTGACGTCGCTGTTACTGATTCCCACGACACAGGGTATCCTAGTGTGGGGCCAGACTCGAAGTATACGCCTGTGATACAGGCATATGCAAGAAAAGAAAAACGTATAAATGAGGTGCAAAACAGAAAATAGTATATTATGCAATTAGTGAATAAAGGACGGGTTTAAAGCGATGGCCATAAATTGATCATTAGCAAGGGAAGGATTCTAACGACTGAATCACGACCGTATGGAGTGATTCATGATGATTAAATCACGAACTTATCGAGTGATTCAAGTGTTAGAATCCTGAGCGACGCGAGTGATTCATGGCCCTCAATGTAAATCCGTTTTATTCAAGAGTTGCATACTATACTTTATACCATGAGTCTTTCATTAACTCAGGTGTTAACACATGTTCTTCATAATTTTCATGCATTTTCAATCGATTTATTATTAAGTCACGCTAAACTTTGTATTCGTACAACTTACAGATTCAAAATAGCGCCAATTTACTAATGACAGCAAATAACACAAAACAGTTTTTATTCTAAAGCTAAGCCCTTGAATCGCGAGATCTCGAGGAGTTATTTGCACAAGGAGTTTATATGTCGAGTATTCTTTGCACAAGGTGTTTGTATCGAGTATTTTTTTGCGCAAGGAGGTTGTATATCATTGAGATGGAATTCGATTACATTAGTTTGTTCTAAATTCAAACATACGGCAAAAAAGTGATAAAAGGTGCTTTTAGGGTTCCGTACCCGAAGGGTGCCAATCGGGACCCTATTACTAAGCCTCCGCTGTCCGTCCGTCCGTCCGTCTGTCACCAGGCTGTATCTCATGAACCGTGATAGTCAGATAGATGTAATTTTCACAGATGATGTATTTCTGTTGCCGCTTTAACAACAAATACTATTATTTTTAGAGGGGGAATTGTATATTGAAAGTATAGATATTCATTAAATATCACAGCGAGATTACTATCAGTAGCACCAAATGTTTAGCTGGTACGAATGCGAATTTCAATAGTTTACTCTATACAATAGATTCAAAGAAAACTACTGCTATAGTGTATTTCAGATGACAAATCCCTATGCCGTTAAGTTGGTACAGCAATAAAACCAGCTTCGCTAGCTGTTATTCTATGTTACCACAAGAACTAACTTATACTACAAATGTTCATATATGTTGCCAATTCTCATTGGTGTCAATTGTATTTAATTTACGCATTTCGTACTGTGACGATGTTGTAGCTACCTACAAACCTGCTATCTTATTTTTGAAAACGGGGAATTGTGATCCGAGTCCGGCGACCGGATATTGCTTTGCCCCATTTTTTTAAAGTTTTGCGCTACAGCCAACTTAACGGCGAAGGGAAAGTTGTCTTTAATGCACTTTTAACTACTAACCTAGTTTCCTTATCGACCCGCAAAAACGTATCTTTGGTATTCTTTAATCCTAAATGCATGCGCAGCCTGCAATTGGTCGGGCCGACATGCGGCCTGATGTGAGTCCCCGGCTCTATCGTACTGAACTTGACCTGCCCGCGCCGGCAACCCCAGGCCGCTGGCTCGCCCTTCACTATTGAGCAAGTCACCGGAGCTCTCTTGCATCTCTCCGGGATCTCTCGTCCTCGAGCGAAGAGATCCAGCTGCGACCATTCGCCCCGCTCTCTTAGCCCTTCTTTCTCTTCCTCGAAGACAGCTCTGGCCGCTTCGCCTTCTTTTAAGATCTCCTTCCAAGACTTCTCCAAGGCGCGGGCCATTCGGGAGTAAGGCGTTTCTTCAACGTTCCACCAGGGCTGCCCTTTCAGTCTCTTGACGTTGTATAGGGAGCGTTGGGAGGGAGATAGGAAATGTCCTAGTCTGGCGCCACGTTTGTGGACTTCGTGGGCTTCTGCGAAGCGGGCCAGGAGCAGCAGGGAATCTCCCAGGTGATAGAAGAACCGAGGCTCGTGGGCGGGGCCGCTGTCGCCTTCCAAGGCCTTCTGGAATAGTTCGACGGCTTCTTCGAACCGGTTGTACTGGGTTTTTAGTACGAAAGCATAGTGGGCGAGAGCGACGGGGTCGTTCGGCCATAGTTGCAGGGTTTCGTTTAGAACTTCAACTGCTAGGTCGCCTCTGCAATGGAAACCAAAGAATTAGGTTGTTGAAGGACTTCATTCAATTAAAGCTCGTAAGAAAAGTATGGGTCGTACATACCTATTGGCCATGAGGAATGATATGGTCAGCTTATTTCGATACGCTGGATCATTAGGGAATCTGCGAATCAATAACCTGTAGACGGGTTCTGCGCTCAAGTACTTTCCTGGAAACAATAAATAAATATATTAACACCACACAATACACTCCTGGCCAATTTTTTATAAACGCGACAATTTTATGTTGCAAATCTCTGGCCTTATATATCACGATTAGAGATGGCCAAATTTCATGAAAAATTTCAATATGTGAAAATTTTTGGGAAAAAATCATTTTGTAATGAAAATTTCAATATTGGGTGAAAAATATTTTTACTATCAGAAATTGAATTTCCACAATTAGGTTTTAAATGAAATTAGTTTAAAAGAAAACAAGGTTTATATTTATCAATAAAATATAATGTTTTAAACATAAGGTATTCTGATTTATAATCTTATCTTATAATTATAGGAATTAGTCTAAACCAGAATCATCACTTTGAATGCACACCACGCTGTTGGACAGATTTTCTGATTGCAAATTATCTTCACTGGTAGTAGAGTCCATATCCTCGCTATCCACACTCGCGTCTGTATTAAAAATAAACTGGTCTTTATTTTTGAGGTTCCAATTATATTTCAGATACGAAATTTTACCGGCTCTGTTTGCTGTAAGACGGTTTCTCGATTTGGAATGAATCGATCCAAAGACGCTAAATGAGCGTTCTGTTGCAGCTGAAGTTGTTGGAGCCGTCAAGATCCTGACTGCCACGACACTCAAAATATTGGATTTGCATATGCCCTTCCACCACGGCACAGGTTCCAATTTGTCTGCAGCTGCCCAAATAAATGATTTTTCAAAGAGAGATCCATCTTTTGATCTATACATACATAGCTAAGTGAGGCATTACGTCCAAATTCTTCAACCGACCTACGTCATAAATAAACTCCATGGCTTCTGTAGCTTCACCTTCATCTAGCTCTAGCCCTTGACAGGTGGGATCCAACAGATAAGCCAAGTATATTGGTTTTATACATTCAGACTTCCTTTCTAACAGTCTATATAATACCGTTCCTTTTTCCGTTTCATTCAAGATACCAATATTAGGCAACAATGTCGTCAATAAGCCCTCAATGTCGGAGTATGCTTTCCACACTTTATATTATATATTATATTACAGCTATTAGATTCCAACTCAAATATCCATTTACAAATGGGTTGGAATAAGGAAACTGCATCTCCTACCATGATCCAGAAGGTATCATCTAAAAGTCTGTTTTTGATCTCGCTGCTGAATCTAGCATTTTCGTTGACGGCTATAATTTGAAGAGGTACTTTCGTGTTTTGAAAGCTTAACAAGATTTGGTGATATTTTTAGATTTTATTTCTGCTGTTAAGAGCTGTCAGCAAATGGCTATTTTTAATAGCTTTTATTATGTTAAGAACAGTCTCTATAATGTTTTTAAGCGAGTCACTTTTTAATTGATCATTGCATAACAGATTGAGGCTATGAGCGACACATCCAAGACGAACAAGTTATGGGTAGACTGTTACTACTTTGCGGAATGCTGCTTGTACATTTCTTGCGTTATCTCCTACTAAAACGAGAAACTTTTTTGCGCCATATTCTTTTAATACCCTTATTATTTGCTCTGAAATATACTCTGCTGTATGTCTTCTGTATTAAGAAATTTAACAGGGTCTGGTGCACTCACTAAAAAATGTATGCTGCTTTCGTTACGAATATTATCACATTGAAGATGCAAGTCCGTACCCGCCTGCAAATGTTTGGTGATTTCCCGCTTTGTTTCATTATAAGCCTGGTCCAGTAGTTTAGTAAAAATACTCTTTCTTGAAGGCAACTTATATGCCGGCTGCGATTTAAAAAAAAATGTTTTCAAAGGTGTGAGTCAAATTTTGGGTACCGCCAGAAGTGGATGGAATGTCTTCATCCAATGTTATTGACTCTTAGAGGACCTTTTATGAAGAATTTCCACACATCTTCCTTTTTATTACGTCCCACGTCCACCTGAAATAATGTTAAATACTAATTATTGCATATTAAATTTGCCAGTATGATACGCAAAAGTAGGTAATTTAATTATTCGCCGTTATTCGATATTTCATCGAGGCAAGCCATGGGGGTTGATTCTAATAACAAAATAGCGATATTTCAACAAATTCAATTTTTATAGGTTATGCTGATAGAAAATGTTTTGAAGTTGCTCAAAAACTACCTCATAATAATAACAAATTTAGGTAATGCAATTTTGCAATGCAAAAATTTAGGTAAAACATTATTGGTGTTTAAAATGGTTCTTACCTTAGTCGCGATGTCAATAACTGATTATTTTTTTCTAATATAAAACTTCACAAAACGTGGGTAGACCAAACGATAACACTTAGAGCATGCGTGCCCGAGGTCCAGACACAGCGCAAGATCCTCTCTCTTTCACACACTAGTGCTTCTGATGAGACGGCCGATGGACGCATCTCATGCGAGGTATATTTCAATACCATGCAAAGCTAGCGATCAAAATAATCAAAATAATAAACGGAAAGCAGAACGCAAACGTTTTAAAGTATAATAAAAACTTTCAATGTACATAATTATATAAATAGTTAACAATAATATACTTAACACTTATACTTATACATAAAATCGTATTACATCGTAGTTTTGAACTGTTAAAATATTTTTCACTGATTTGAAAAAAATCACGGTATTTTGAAATATTTCATATTTTTCACATATTTTCCATTTCATTGAAATTACATTTCTCATTTGCCCATTACTAATCACGATACACCAGCCAAGGGGGAAGATTAGGCAAAGCTTTTCGGTAGAGGGCACTATGTGTTTGTTATATGTCAAACATCAACAGCAAAGTTTTATGGGTATTGATTGACAAACTCTGCTTAAACTTGCTTTACTTACTTACAACTATGATAAAATTGTAACCTCAGATGAACAACGAAGGAAAAAAACAAACTAACGGTGAAAAATGGCCGTTCACTGAACCTATACAGTGCCACAAAGCTTTCTGATCAGGTGTCAGCGTCGCTGTGGTCGAATTTAGTGTTGCCGCGCTACATAGAATTTCCACGGTTGTAAGGTAAAAATGCCATAATTAAAAATAAGTGCGTGAATAATAATAATTGCGAATTTTTCGTATTTATATATATGATTGTCTCAATGATTATTGTAGTGTTATGTTACTTACACGCTATTTTCCAGTCTGTTCAGCTGGATACTTGCTGAGCTGTACAGCTTGATATTTGGTATCACCTTTATTTTCATAGGACCCTGTAACGTTTTAAACCATAAGAACACGATAACAAATCATTTTCACTTCGTATTTTCACACTATCAGCACTTCTAAATCGATAGCGAAGGGGTTTAACTTTGGTGACCTTGTATTTGGCTTTCTCCGAAACTCTGCAATCTCGGGCTTCGTGCGCGCTGGTGCGCTACCCTTTTATCTATCGCTGTTATGTAATTTTGGCAATGTGAACTTGTTAATTTTTCTATTACGAGCCTGAAACCAAAATCTGACATTTACTTTGTTGTTGTTTATCTGGTTGTCATGGCAATGTCCATTCAAACTCGTTAGCGGTCTGATATGTTTGCTTCAATACTTTTACAAAAATACTTTTTCTCTCTTGGCCACTCACAAAAATTGCTTTTAATTTAAATAATTTTTAGAACTCTCCAAAAAGGGTATAAGAGCGGAACATTTCTGAAATTCTGGAGTCTCACTTCAGCTCTCAAGCAAGAAGCATCACCTAAAGGCCTTATCCCGGGGTCGCACTGCCCCGGGATCCGGCGAGCCTCTACTACTACGCCTCCTGACTTGGCGAGCCTCTACCCTGGCCGGCGCTTCGTGGGTCTCCACTTCACCTGTCCGTTCTCTGCTTCACCTGCCCGTCGGTGACTTCAGGCCGACACGTTGCGGGCCTCTACCCTGGCCGGCGCTTCACTACCAGGGCCCCTACTCCTGCTGCCCGTCGGTGTCTCCAGGGCACTGATAACCGATTGGCCGCCGGCCACGCTCTCCATCTGCAAGTGCTACGTCGCCCACCAGTGCTTCCACTGACCGGTTCGCCAGACCGGTTCCACTGCTCCTTCTGCTCCTACTCTCCGTGTCCTCCGCTTCCTTTTTTTATCTAATATCTGTATTTTTTAAAAAACCTGTCTCACCTCATTCATCCTCATCTTCCTTTCATTTTTTATAAAAAGAGTCACTGTAAATAAGCATAATAAACTGTCATTTCTAAATTTTATCCTGGTTGTTTCTTGTTAGGTTCCTATCGTTACACGACATTTTGGCGCCCAACGTAAAAGTTCTTCTTCACCCTTCACCTTTTCTGCGCCTTGTCTCTTTCTCTTTGATTTGCTTTCTCTTTCGCTCTTAAATCTTTATCTATTCATCCTTTTCATATTTTCCAAATTCTAAAACAAAACTTCATCTAGTTTTTCAACTCATCTGGATTATATTTAGGCCTACATTTAACTTACATTACTTCACTTCACTTCTATAACACTTGACTCTACACTTAACTATAACAATGGAAAGGGTTATTAAGTACGAATTCCTTAACAAGGCCGAGCTCGAATACGAAGTAAAGATTAGATATGAGGAACCAGCTAATACTGTTTTGCTTCTTAAAAAACAGGTTTTGCGGTTAGTTGCGAATTCTCACCCTGAAGATATTCTGACTTCTCCAGTTCCGATTGAGGATGACTTGTCTCAAATTGGTTCTACTCTGACTTACCTGGATTGTAAAATTGAAAAATTTTTACGAGGTGAAACCAAATACTTACGATTAATAGAAACTTTTATTAATCATGTTTTTTACAGATTGGAGCGATTAGATACGGACTTATATCCAGACTCTAAAGCTAGTTTCGATACTTTGAAGATGAAATTTGACGCTATTTCTAAACAATTCGAATCCTTGACTCCACCTTCAACTGCAAATGACTCTCCATCACTGGACCTTCCTGCTGACCCGACTGTCATGGAACCCCCTCTTGTTTCTCAAACTTCTGTCCAGACCCATGCCCCGTATCCTCCACCACCACCTCAATCTTTCCCTCCAACTAACGTCTTCAAAGATCTGAAAAGACACACCTTCAATGGTAAAAGCTGTCCAAGATCCTTTCTTCAAAAACTTGAAGAATATAGCTTAGCTCGTGGCTTGTCCAGGGACTTATTGATTTCTCAGGCGTTCGAAATTTTCACCGACAAGGGCATTGGCCCTTCATTGGTTCAGATTTAAATATAATCAGAATCCAAACTTAACTTGGAACGAACTTTCTTCTTTACTAATCAAAGACTTTGGTGGTTTTGATTATGATCATAAACTCCTAGAAGCGATTAGGAATCGTACTCAAGGTCGTGATGAACCTATCGTCATCTATATTTCCATCATGTCTGGAATGTTCGCTCGCCTTTCAAAAAGACTTTCTGAAACAGAACAATTGGAGATTATTTTGAGAAATATTCGCCCATGTTATTCAGTCTTCGTAGCTCTAAAGGACATTGACTCTATCGATTCCCTTCTGGCCACTTGCCAAAACTACGAAAAGTTCCTAGACAGAGACAAACAATTTAAAGAACCAAATTTGCAACAAAGTCCTCATGTTTCTGAATTCAACTACAAGCATTCCACTTCAAGTTCAGTTGACTCTCCAAACTCTTCTAATAACTCACGACCTTCTCCTCCCTTCATGAATAAATTCACTCCAACCTACAAATACCCTTCTAGACAAGTTAATAGTCTCTCTCAAACTGCAGCTCCCCAAGAAAGTTCTTTTTGCGTTCGCTGTCGTAAACTAGGTCATACTTTGAACAGTTGCACTCAACCACGATTCGTGATTTGTTTCAAATGTGGTCTTAAGGGTTTTAAAACTGCAGAGTGCCCTACTTGTTCTCCCAAACCTAATAATAGTACAAAAAACTAACTGCTGACTTGAAAAGTAACTCAAACTTTGATAAGAACGAGTGGACTAATTGGATCAAAACAATTCAAAATTTCTTTGCTTGCTACCAAATCTCTTCTACACTCTACTCCAAAGAACAAGATCTTAATCGTCCATTCGTTAATGTCAAAATTTACGACTTAACTTTATCTGGTTTACTAGATTCTGGCAGCTCAGTAACTATTCTGGGTAATAATTCTCATTTGGAAATTCTTAAACTGGGTTGCAAACTTTTCAAGTCAGATCTTATTACTGTCTCTACTGCTAATAATCAAAAAATTAATTCCTTGGGTTATTTTGACTTACCTGTCCATTTCAATAACGAAACTCACTTGATTAAAGCTTATGTTTTCCCTGAAATATTTCCTTCTCTAATACTAGGTATTGACTTTTGGAGAAAATTTAATCTTCTACCTAGTGTTTTAGCTTCTCTTAACTTTACAGATCCTAAATGCTTTGCTATCGACACTAAAGATATTAAAGTTTTACCTTATGAGCATTTAACTCCTAATCAAAAGAACATCGCTAATGACATCACCCAACGCTTCAAGACAATCTCTTTTGAAGAAAAAGGTGTTCTGGGAAACACACACTTAATCACCCACAAGATTGACACTGGTGATTCTCTTCCGATCAAACAAAGATGTTACAAACTGTCTCCTGAAAAACAAAAGGCTTTAATTAATGAAGTTGACAAGATGCTGGGATGGAACGTCATTGAACAATGCGAAAGTCCTTGGTTATCCCCAGTCCTCATCACTCCAAAGAAGAATGGGGAATGGCGTTTCTGCGTAGATAGCAGGAAGCTTAACTCAGTTACACGTCGTGATGCTTATAGTCTGCCTCTAATAAGCGAAATTTTGGACAACCTGAGAAATGCCAAACACTTATCCAGCATCGACATTGCGAAAGCATTTTGGGAGATTCCATTGAATCCTGCTGATAGAGATAAGACAGCATTTTATGTTCCTGGAAGAGGTATGTTCAGATTCAAAGTAATGCCTTTTGGTCTCACTAACTCACCTGCAACTCAACAAAGATTAATGGATACGCTATTTACTCCTGAATTTGAGAACAAGGTATTTTGCTATCTGGATGACATCGTTATTATTAGCGAGACTTTTGATGAGCACATATCGCTTCTCATGAAAGTTCTTGAAAAACTTTCATATGCTAATCTGACTATTAACTTTGAAAAGAGTCAATTCTTCAGGAAAGAACTGAAATACCTTGGTTTTCTAGTGGACGAGTATGGTCTACGTGCTGATCCAGATAAAATAAAAGCTATTCTAGAATATCCTGTACCTACTTGCAGAAAAGAAGTTCGAAGATTCATAGGCACCTGCGGCTGGTTTAGAAGATTCATTCCAAGCTTCAGCACTATTGCCTCTCCACTCAACCAACTAACCTGTTCCGGGAAGAACGCTCCTAAATTTTTATGGAATTCCAAGGCTGCAGCTGCTTTCGAGAAACTTAAAGAAGCTTTGGTAACTGCTCCTGTCCTTGCTTGCCCTAACTTCGAACTACCCTTCTCTGTACATTGTGATGCATCAAATTATGGCATAGGAGCAATGCTTACTCAGCATCAAGATGACAAAGAAGTCGTGATTGCTTACATGAGTAAAGCACTAAACAAAAATCAACAAAACTACTCAACTACTGAAAGAGAAACATTAGCTGTAATAACTGCGCTAGAACATTGGAGATGTTACCTAGACAATGGTAAGGAATTTACAATATATACTGACCACGCTGCACTTAAATGGTTTCAGAACTTATCGAATCCATCTGGAAGACTTGCTCGCTGGACTCTACGCTTATCATGCTTTAATTTTGTCCTGAAACATAAAAAAGGAAAGGATAACGTTGTTCCTGATTTATTATCAAGACTTAAGAATAAAGAACGTCCTGATACACGAGAAACTTCACCCCAAGGCGTACATCCTATTACGATTGAAGAACCACCTGATCGTGAACTTGAGCACTACAACAAGATTTTTCTCGGATGCTCCAACAACCCAGACGCATATCCCAACTACACTATCAGGGATAACAAACTTTACCGCTGCATCCATTCTCCCGATCGTCTAAACGATGACTTTATTTGGAAAGAAGTTCCACTGCCGCAAGATAGACATGCACTTATTGAAGTTAGCCATGGTTCCCCTTCAGAACTCCACCTTGGTATCTTCAAGACATTCAAGAAAATATCTTTAAAATACTATTGGCCTGGTATGTTTAAGGACATTGCCAATTTAATCTCGACTTGTGAAACCTGCTTAACCTACAAACACCCTAATCATTCTCCCTATGGTCTTATGGGTAAACCTAAACTTTGCTCCAGACCTTTTCAAACTATATCCTTAGATCTTATGGGTCCATTGCCTATAACCCGGAGAAGAAATCAGTATATTCTGGTAATTAACTGCAATTTTACTAAATATACTATGATTTTTCCCCTTAAACGTGCTACTTCAGCTAATATCATTAATGTCTTAGAAAATTCAGTGTTTCTAGTTCATGGCATTCCCCAAACTATTATAATGGACAACGCTGTTCAATTTCAGTCGCGAGAATTCCACTCATTCTTAAATTCTTATAACGTTCCTTGTATTTTCACACAGCTTTATATTGTCCTCAGGTTAATCCTACAGAGAAATTTAATAGTACGATTATTACAGCTCTAGCACCCCTAGTAGGAGACGATCATAGATCCTGGGACAACCATCTTACTAAGATTCAGTTCGCAATGAACAGCGCTACAAACGTTGCTACTGGCTTTACTCCAAACTTTTTAGTCTTTGGTAGGGAAACAATACCTTGTGGTTCCTTCTATACTCCAACTCAGAATCTCGAGGAATTGATATTTATGCCTCGTGATATTTACGCGTCTAATGCTGGTCTCCTCTCATCTATCTTTCACAGAGTTCAAACTAAACTTCACATAGCTCACGCTAAAAATAGCGCTCGCTATGATCTTCGCCGGTCTTTTAAAGAATTTAATATAGGAGATACTGTTTGGCGTAAAAACCATGTTTTAAGCAATGCTGGCGCATACTTTAATATTAAACTTGCCCCTAAATTCATTAAGTGTAAAATAATAACCAAACTTTCACCATTAGTATACATTCTAGAAGACCCTAACGGAGTTAGAGGCAAGTGGCACATTAAAGACATTAAATCTTAAATTTTCTTAACTTCTATTAACTGTTAATTTGTATATATGTATAAATATCACCATCATTTTCACCTTATTATATTTATTTCGTCTTTTAATCCAGTGTTCTTCAACACATTTTACTATAGGACCTCGAATTTTCGTTGGTTAGTCTTCACCTATTTTTTTTTATCTTTATTTCAGACACATCTCGTTGGCGATGTGGCTGATCTCTGGCTTCGAGCTCTACCGCTCTGGCCGTTCTTAATCTTAAGGCAAAGCGACTAAGCTAACTTAGGATTAATTTGTTTCTCTTTACCTCTACTTATTTTTTTTTCCACGCAGGAGCGGATGACAACTCCTTAAGTAAGCCTGAATGTCCTTTTGAAAACACACTTTTGGAGTGGTAGTCATTGAATGTGAACTCCACCCTTACCTGAATGAAGATGATGAATGTAAGAGATGGTATATCTGATTTTGCCTGGTGATGTCTGTTTCTGCAAAGCTGTGTTTTTCTGGTTTATTTTAAAATGTACATATCAAAATTTTTGCTGAGTCAAAAATTTTCAGTTTTCAGTCCAGGGTCGGGGGGAAAATGTAGTGTTATGTTACTTACATGCTATTTTCCAGTCTGTTCAGCTGGATACTTGCTGAGCTGTACAGCTTGATATTTGGTATCACCTTTATTTTCATAGGACCCTGTAACGTTTTAAACCATAAGAACACGATAACAAATCATTTTCACTTCGTATTTTCACACTATCAGCACTTCTAAATCGATAGCGAAGGGTGACCTTGTATTTGGCTTTCTCCGAAACTCTGAAATCTCGGGCTTCGTGCGCGCTGGTGCGCTACCCTTTTATCTATCGCTGTTATGTAATTTTGGCTATGTGAACTTGTTGATTTTTCTATTACGAGCCTGAAACCAAAATCTGACATTTACTTTGTTGTTGTTTATCTGGTTGTCATGGCAATGTCCATTCAAACTCGTTAGCGGTCTGATATGTTTGCTTCAATACTTTTACAAAAATACTTTTTCTCTCTTGGCCACTCACAAAAATTGCTTTTAATTTAAATAATTTTTAGAACTCTCCAAAAAGGGTATAAGAGCGGAACATTTCTGAAATTCTGGAGTCTCACTTCAGCTCTCAAGCAAGAAGCATCACCTAAAGGCCTTATCCCGGGGTCGCATTGCCCCGGGATCCTGCGAGCCTCTGCTACTACGCCTCCTGACTTGGCGAGCCTCTACCCTGGCCGGCGCTTCGTGGGTCTCCACTTCACCTGTCCGTTCTCTGCTTCACCTGCCCGTCGGTGACTTTAGGCCGACACGTTGCGGGCCTCTACCCTGGCCGGCGCTTCACTACCAGGGCCCCTACTCCTGCTGCCCGTCGGTGTCTCCAGGGCACTGATGACCGATTGGCCGCCGGCCACGCTCTCCATCTGCAAGTGCTACGTCGCCCACCAGTGCTTCCACTGACCGGTTCGCCAGACCGGTTCCACTGCTCCTTCTGCTCCTACTCTCCGTGTCCTCCGCTTCCTTTTTTTTATCTAATATCTGTATTTTTTAAAAAACCTGTCTCACCTCATTCATCCTCATCTTCCTTTAATTTTTTATAAAAAGAGTCACTGTAAATAAGCATAATAAACTGTCATTTCTAAATTTTATCCTGGTTGTTTCTTGTTAGGTTCTGTTTAGGTTCATATCGTTACACGACATTATAATTATTGATGATCATAATAATATAATTATAATCCTGTAATTATATTATAGGATTATGATTATATTTTAATGCAATAATTATGATCATGTAGACAATCATCTGCGAAAACATAGGTCACTTCGTCTGAATCACTGCTTTCACTTCCACTATCACTTTCTAAATTTACGATAAATGGTTCATCTAAATAAATGTCTTTTTTTAGGTACTCATTTTCGATGTTCTTTACATGGGCACAGTATTTTTGCCATTCTGCTGCTGATATTTTGTTAAATGCTTCTGCTACTAACTGCGGCATTTCAGCCTTTGACTTTCCAATGTTATGTTCTGCAACATGACGTTTCATTGAACTCCAGATCATTTCTATTGCGTTTAAATCGCAATGATAGGGGATCTAAGGACAGTGTGCCCATTGTCTCTTAGTAAATTATCAATTTCATATTGTTTTGCTGGTCTGTGCCTTTTTATTAATTTATACAGCTGGGGTTTAGTGAAACTTTCATTGAACTCCACATTAATTTCAGTAGGACAATTCTGCATATCTGATTTTTAGTATTTGAATTAGGGCATTTGTTAATACAAATACTGTGGTAAGGAGCGTTATCCATTACAATTAAAGTGTCTGTATGTAAATTAGGCAGCAATTTTTCTGTTACCCATTTTTTGAAATTGATATTATTCATTTCGTCATGATGATCGCCACTTTGAATGTTCGATTTAAAAACAAGTAATGCATTCTCAACAAACCCTGTTTCTCCCCCCGCATGAACTATACTCCATCTATTTCCTTTTGATACAGGATTCAAAACACCGTCAACATCATAACTCATCATACTTTGCCAACAGCGACCAGCCGTGTGTGACGAGTGTATAAAAGTCTCATCCAAAAATACTAGAGGCTTTTTTTCACCGCCTTCCTTTTGCTTTATTTTATGCAGATAAGATGCCCGTGAAGCAGATATATCATTGCGCTCAATGAGGACTTTTCTATTGGATTGAGTTTTCTTGTATCGAAAACCAATTTCACGCAATAACTTTCTGAGGGTTTCACGTCTAGCATTAAAATCGATTTCGTCTCGTAGAACATTCAGTAATTTTGGGATGGTAGGTATTTCTTTCTTCATTGTGTAAAATTCATGAATTTTTCTTCTGATGACACCGAGGTCAAAATCATCAATTTCTATCTTCCCCTTGGTTCTAGTCCTTTTTTTCCCTGGAGTAGAAATTTTTGAGCCAGTAGCATCTGCCTGTTTTTGTTCTTTAACTAATTGTCCTAAAAACCGTTCACTTACACCTGCAAAATAGAACACAAGTACTTGTAGGAACCATGTCATCGACTACTGACAAGAAATGGGTGATTCATAGAACAACAACTGGCAACATTAACCTGTAGCAGCAGCAACTCGTTCATACAGTTTTTCAAATGGTAATATTAGCGCATTTAAGTTTCTCTTCCTGCATAAAAGCTAAAACATTTAAAATAGTGTTTCTCGCGGCACTGTTCAATGCTTTCGGCAAGGGCGTACCCAGGATTTCAGCTAAGGGGGGCGCAGCTCATACCTGTTTCGAGAAGATGGTCGGTCAGGTTTCAGGTTTATTTTATCTTCTGGGGGGGGGGGGGGGCTACCTGGGTACGCCCACGGCATTATTTATATAATTAAAACGATAAAATAATGAATAAAACACCAAGCGTTGTGCACAACAACAAACTTGACAACATTATGACATTACATAGTACCAGTTTCGCCACCGGATCAGAAAACTTTGTGGCGCTGTAGAAAGACCAAAAAGGGCTGGCCCAGTGTCGCAAGATTCTGTATGAACCAATCATCAGCCTTTCGCCCTTTTCATTAAAGAGTATAAAATGAACTACGTAAGCTTTTCTTTTTTTCGTTCACCGCAAGTGAACGATGTTTGTTACCAACTCTTAGCGCCCTCTAAGTTGAACTACTTTGACAGTTTTAATCCCCATTAGATGACAGTGTTATGTTTAAGAGTTCAGAATGTCGACTTTTGCTTCACTTCATAAAATGTTTGAGATCCACCTATGTACCTGCAAATTGAATCCTGTTGAGTGTCCTTTCAGCGATCTCCAGGAGTTTCTTGTCGGAGAGGCGTTCATTCATCTTGAGCAGTTCCAAGTAGGCTGCGATTGCGCGACCCAGCATGCTGTTGTCCTTTTTCGCCTCAGCCAACGCGTCGTGCGCCTTCGCGACTACCCATCTCGCTCTCGCAGATGTAGACAGCTGCGGCTTCGACGCCAGTGCGGCTGCGGCCATCCAGGAGCCCTAACCGGGTTAGTGACACGCACACACATATACTACACACACACAACAAAACCCCGACTCGGGGAGGAAGACCGCTTAGTCGCTAATTTAATATTAGAGAGCGGTCTTTTCACCCTTGCCGGTTTATACTAGGAGAGGGGATGCCTGGCGCGCGGGGGCGGGTGCAAGCGCGACCGCGTGCTGGGCGAGGGAGAGGAAATGACACAACGAACAAAGTATGATGGTGGGTGTTGGATGATTAGTTGCAAAATACACAGTTTTACTCCAGCCAGTCCTAGAATTTATAAAAGAGAGAGTGATAAAGTTGTTTCAGCATCGAGGGGCGAGGGAAAGTGATGGTGTATTCGTATTGAATTATTCCTGTCACTCTCATGCGAAGCGGGATTGGTGATGATGGAACAAAACAGTCGACTTTCGTGTATTCCATATCGTATAAAATATCATGCCACATGCATACAAATAACATTTATCTAGAATACACCAACACTTATTTCGTTGAAGTTGGATTGCCAGTTAAAAACTGGTGGGAACTGAAATAACTCGAAACATTGAATCTCGACATGTCCAGTGCCATGGCAACAAACTTGTAATATCCGACTGAAGTCTGACTAAGAACTTTGTAGCGAGCTTATAAACTAACACTGGTCATTGAAAATTACTTTGGAGAGAGTCACAGAGAGTAATACAGATTGTACCCTGCATCGGAGTGATAGAGCATCGAAACGGCGATGATGCGTTAAGCTATGTATGATACCTGGCGAAGGTTCTGTTCAGCGCTGTCCAGCTGTTCCCGCCAGAACGGATCGCTGGGCTCGCCGTGCCAGCCTTCGCCGACGCTGTTACCACCGTCCTCTGCGAACGAGATTACACTATTCACAGAATTTCTGTAGATGTCTAAAATGATATGTCCCAGAGAAGCGGCATAGCGAAGAGGCTAAAGTCAAATCTACGATACCTCATCACGCCTGTGTTACTTGTTCCTGTGTGAATCACACCCTACTGGTAAGACAGGCGAGATGACGATCGTGGATTTGACCTTGAGCTTCTTTGCTTTACCTGCTTTGCTTGTACTATGATTTGTCCCAGTACGAGCCAACACAGTGAGTGAAAACGCAGTACCTTTGCGAAATATTTTACTAAGAGACTAACATGGTGATGTTAGCAGAAGATTTATGCTGGGCCTTGAATGAATTTAAAATTAACATGAGCCAGTGCAATACCACCGCTACTTTTTTGTGAGCAGATACTAATGAATGAGACTTTGTGCTTGTGAAACAAGAACAGTCAAATTCATAACAAGAAGATATCAGATGGACTCAGACAAGATTCACACTTACTGAGACGGCTCGGGTTTAGTTAAACAAGCTTGACATAATTACAAAAGATCACAGCGTTCCGAAAACCATAAAATCAGTAGAGACAAGGGTCAACTTACACTAAATTAGTCATGCTGATTAGTTAGATTAGAGACATGCTGCGATTAGTCAGGGTAGTTGACAGAACGGAGACACAGAGCTACACGCGCGTTTACTGGGAGGGCCGAATCCATAGCGTTCCGGCTCCGGTAGACGTCCGTATTTGGCTTCTAAACGACTGAGGAGTTCCACGTCGTCGACATCAGAGATCTCATCTTCTTCTTCCTCCTCCAATTCTTCTTCTAGCTCTTCTTCTTCGATTATTTCCACGTCATCGGCTATTTCGCCATTGTCTTCATCAGGTTCTTCAGCCTCTGGTTCTTCGGGCACGTTATTTTGTAACACTGGAGCGCTTTGTTTTTTTGGTACAGGAAATTCTACATCCTTCTCCTCTATTTCTTCTTCACTGAAAAGTTCTTTGTTTTCTGTCTCGTCGGGTGGTGCCGTCTCAACTTCCTATAAAAGCGAAATAGTTACGAATAATATATTGTGTGCCTACATACATTTTGAATGTATTTAAATGTTAACTTACTAACCTCAATCTCTTCCTCGTCTTCATAACACTCTTCCTCCAGACTTACTTGCTTTGGAGTCGGAGAAGATTGTATAATGGAAGGAATCTTTTTTAAGAAATCTTCTTCCTGAATCACTTTTCTTTGAGGTTCTGGCTTTGTTGACATTAGAGGCGCTGAAGTATACAGTTTCAATTTAGTTTGTGAAAACTTAGCAAATTTAAGAAAGCATCGATATTTGTCTGTACTTTACCGGGTGGTGTTTCGGCTTCTGGTATTAGTGTCATTCTTCGATCGGATAAAGTAGTTTCCTCCCTAACTGATTCTTCTTCTTCCTCAGGTTCATCTGTTAAACCAATAATTACCCCTAACTCCACGGTCAATTTCACAACAATTACAAATAGCAATACGATGTGATCATAATCATTCATCAAGCAGACATACTCGCCTAGCGTGTAGCAAGATATGTTCCGTTTTCAAAAATCGGAAATTAAAGTCAATGCGGGGTTTCATATTATCAGTCTGAATCAAGAAACTTTCAAGGCGAGTTTTGCCGTGAGAACAGGCACAGTGCGCGTGTTAGTTGCATTTCTGGGGAAAGTGTTGGTTGGTTGGTAGGTTGGTCAAGCTACGTTGGTATACGAACCCGCCGGCGGGGCGGCGCACTTGCTGACGACGGCGTACGTGGCCAACACGAGAGCGCCGCCGACGCCGAGCTTCAGCCACACTGCAACACACGCGCACGTGCTTAGACAACTGACCAACGAGCCCACTAAGTGCGTCGACACCCCATGCCGAAATTCCTCGACCGAAGTTCAGCTACATACACCATACGAGCGGATACGCGACAGAGTTACAGAATTGTAGAGATGAATTTCCGCCAAATACGCCTGATCGACGTTCATTGTACGCCAAATCGCGACATAGACTCGGCAAGTGTGTTGCTGGTAATTGAAATGGCATTGCAGGAGTAATCACACCGAACTTCGGTCGCGAAATTTCGGCATGGTGTGTCGACACACGAAGACCCGAGTTGTCAGTACTATTCTACCCAAAGATCTTCCAATAGATAATGCATCTGTATTTAAAAAGGTCATTAAACTGTACCTGATTTCTAATGCCCGGGAAATTAATACTTGCTTAGGTTCAGAGCAGTGATTTGTTGCCGTAAGAAAGTGGTGGCGGGGAGTTCAGTTTATTTAACCGGTAAAATATATAACGAAGAGAGATAATTGCGCTTCGGGAATTGTGGATATTCTTCAGATTCTATTTTAGCGAGATGTGTTAAGTGCGTAAGCCGAAGCCATCCGTTTGTGTGCGGGACGTAGAAATAAAAGATATGGTATTGGAGACGTTTTATTTTTAACATATTTTAGGCATAAGTCTAAGTCTAATTATGTTGGATAAGTAATATTAGTATTGGGTTAATGTCTACAGAGTCAACAGTAATGGTTGAGGGTGAGAGTTAAGTTTTGTTGGAGATTGCAACAAAGAATGGCAAATCAACAGTGATTCAGGCTGTAAACAACAACATTTGCCTCTCTAATATGTACGCCGATCAGAATAGCCAGTCATTTTAGAATATAAATCTATAATATCTGACGAATAAGGTCCTCTAACTCTACTACGGGTACGTCTGTATTATTATTGCCACAAGTAAAGATACCAATCGCCCAGATTGTACTGCGGCTTTAGATCGTGTTTACCTTCAGCCCGCGAGCTGTTAAAAACAAGAGCTATCGAGTGCACTTACGATGGGAAGCTGCCTCTGCCTCTTGGCGCAGCTCCTTTTGGCGTTTCTCGTATTCGTCCTCATCAGCCAGGGTGTCCACCGGCCGCTCGTTGGAGTCGTCGTCATCGTCTACCTGAATATTTTATGTAATATATTAATAGTTTGCTTGTTGAGAGCAGAGGCAAGACGTCCAGACGATCAATGGTTGCAGATGACATAATCAAGATGTCAAGAATGTGGTGGACCGGATTAGGGAGGTCGCTGTGGGATTTTCAACATCGAGCAGACTAATATAATATCTACGTCGAAAGTGCATAGTGCATGGTTATCAGAACTCTAAATGGAACCAGACGCATAATGTATATTGCTTCATCATGTGCCAAACAAATTACGGTAGCGATCATCATTTTTTTTGAGATATTTTAGCATAGCCTAAATTAAACAAAGACGACTAAAAGTTGCAGTCTCGGATACTTGATATTCGCTATAACGTAATTTCCAGTAACGTAATTAAAGTACGCCCGTAAAAAGCCGGGAGCACCGATCGATAAAATAATACTTTACTTCCTGAAAAGGTTTCCCAGACGGCGCCGTGATACGTTCAACAACTGCTGGAGGCTCGCTGTCTAGGTCATCATGCTGGAGGAAGTCATCGTCATCGCCATCGGGCGATTCCTCATTTGAATTATCATCCTCAGCATCATCTGTAGAATTTAAGACAACTTTGACTCTCAAGTTTACATGCGTATTGATTTCATGATTGATTTACCTGCTAAGTTTACTTAAGACTTATTAGAATCACAGCTAGTTTAGTGCGAGATTGACTGAGGTTTCGCAAACGATGGACGGGCTTTTACTGACAAAGAGATCCATTTTACAGACCAACACACCTTGACCCTTTTCATCATCATCGTCGTCATCGGCTTCAGGTAAAGCAGGGAGCTCATTGCTGATTGGTTCCTCATCAGACGGCTCGCGCTCTATCCTCTCTAGTTCCACTTCAGGTTCCTCCTCGTCCTCATCATCATCATCATCATCGTGTTCATCTTCGTCCTGAGTGAGAATTACGATTTTTTATACTAATGGCTATTGTGGCGAAAATGATATTCACCAGTATTGTTTAGTAGATGTAGCCTTCAGTGCTAGTAATGCCTCAGTATACAGTATTTACTGATGGATCACTACACATTCATTTGCATATGCATTTTGTAAAAACAGACTTTAAAAAGTGAACACTACATCAAGGTAACTATAGATAAGATACTCTTGAATTAAAATTAAAACAATCGTTATTCCGTTAGCGATAAAATTACTACTTCTACAAAATCAGTTAAAATTATCAATCATCGTATTCGTAGTTGAATTCCATAAAGACGCAGCATCGCGAAGTCGTTTAAAAGCGTCAGTTGTTACTAATAACATCAAAGCATTAGATGTTGTAGTATTAGTTTCAGCCGATAGAGAAAGAACAATTATTTAAGAGTGAATTCTTCACATCACACGCCATTAAGCACCTTGTCCTCTTGTGATTCATTAACGTCATTATCTGGATCGCCATCATTTTCATCTCGTTGGTTATTTTCTCCTTCGTTATCTACGTCGTCGTCGACGAAATTGCCGTATGCAACTTCATCACTTCTTTCATTATCGTCATCTTCGTAATGTTCATCATCTTCATTTTCGTCGTTATCTTGTTCATCATCTTCATCATTATCAGCGGAGACTTGACTATAATTCTGTTCAGCCTCTTCATCTTCGTCATTTTCAGCAGACAGCTGTCTAGAATTTTGTTCTTCTTGTTCATTTTCGTCATCATCCTCATCTTCATTGTCATCGTCATCATCTTCTTCATTTTGTTGTTCATCCTCTTCTGTACCATCATCATGCTCCTGTTTATTGAATAACACTTTAACTTCAGAATTAAACACAAGATGCAAACACCATGATAAAATATTATTTTGTTAATATCACACCTCGTCATGAGCATCCTCTGGACTATCTTCATCGTCGTGTTCTTCATCCTCCTCCTATTTATCAAAAGCGCAGATGTATCACTACGCGATAAAGTAAAACTGATAAAATAGAAAGATATAACGAAATCCATAACCACGGGCATCAAACTAATGGGCATTCGAGCTTCAGACGAGAATTACGTAATTAATAGGGTTCATTTGATAAATTCGCAAAAGCTTTACAAATAAAATCGCAGATGAAGCCCTTTAGGTTGAAGCCTGCAAACAAAATATGAATAAATAAATAGCCAATAAAAGCACTCTCAAACGGAATAAATGGAAGCACCTCGTGGTCGTCATCATGATCGTCGTGTTCTGCATGGTCGTCTTCGTGATCCTCGTCACGATGGTCCTGTTTATGATTACTGGTTAAATTGGGTCAAGGAAATATACAATGTAAGAAATATTGTGTAACATATTTAAGAGCCGTATGTATCTCAATTGCTTAGAACTCATCAGAACTGTGCCTTATCATGTACTCCCAGACATCTAAAAATTTCTATCGGAATGCCTTTCATATTGATGAACCAACCAGAACATGATTATTTTGAAACAGCTGCCTTTTGATTGGCCAATTGGTCAAATCCTAAGGGATTCTGGCAGAAATTCACAGATGTCAGAATATCATAATAAGCCTTAGTGATTATTTTATTAATCGCAAAACTTTCCTTTCTTACAAAAGTTCTATCTAACTGAAATATACCTTACTTACCTTTACTTATATGATTTAAAATAGGCATCTAATTCACTAAACACAGGCAAAAAGAACCAGAACTATCCACTGCAATTTCTGTTAGAAAATATTGGAGCGATGTTGACAATATTCAGGTGAATCAGATCAGTTTAACTACACTACAACTTACAGGATGTTTCAAGTCCAGTGTGTGGACATCATGATGGTCATCGTCCGGCAGATCCTCAAGCCAGCCGTCAAGAACACCAGAGTACCGAGATTCCACTGCATTTGCTTCCACTGTAAATATCACATTATTAATCAGACCTACCCTATTCAGATTCAGTTTGGAAAATGACAACTTGGTGTTAAAGCTTTTCCCAAATAAATTGTAAGGGGGCGTTAATCACTTGAGGCTTTTTGGACATTTTTTGACGCCCGCCTAGTGAGATTTTGTAAGATTTGGCTCTAACCTCTCATCATCATCTCAAGTGAAATTATTCAAATCATGTAATTGGTTTATAAAACTCAATTTGCTTCATTATTTTTATTAAAATTAAATAATTGTCTAGAATCAGTTACCAAATTCAACAATAAAATGCGAATGGGAACTACTTTAGTTACCTGTATCCAGGGAGATTTGTTATTCAATACCTATGTACCTATATATATATATATATATATATATTGTGATGGGTAGTAAAGCCCATTTCCATAAAATTGGCCCCGCTGCTATCCGAAAATTATTGGGTACGAGTAATTTAGGATATTTTCCTTTTTTTCCAAAATTTGTCATAAAGTTAATAATTACGAAAAAACTTAATTACATTGGGTAACTTTTCGAGTGCAAACTTTGGGTAACTGAGCGTACAACTTGATTAAAAATCATCAAAGTTTTATCAGCCATCCATCATGGTAAAATAATTTAGACAAACTTAAGAACAAATGATGTATTGCAATAAAAACAGCAAAGCAGGTGGGGAATACCCAAGATGGAACCAGGATTACTTTTGAACGGAGAATTAAAAATGAAATAAGTTTTTCCTCCAAGTCACAACAAAGTTTTCGCCATACAATTAAATATTGCATTTAAAAAACCTTTCTCCCAATATACCTCACTAGTTACAGCTACAAGGGTCGGTTTGTCGATACAAAAGGCCTTTTACTCAACAGTGGGTGCAGGAGGCTGGATATATAGATAGTAAACTCAAGTTTCGTATCATAGGTACTAAAAAACCATACCCGCTTAGTAAGAATTTGGATAAAGCTAATAACTTATATCAAAATAATTTGTCCATATTCTGCCGGTTAAAATGAGCTGCAGTGTTTTGCTTTCAAAACAATACCAAACAATACCAACATCCCACGCACCCCATCCCTTTCGAATTTTGATTAATAATAATAATAATAATAATAAAGCCTCTTTTATTGACTATATATTGTTTCTTTCGATTTTACGAGTTTCTTGGTGTTACATCAGGTAGTTGTTCGGATTTCGTCGCCCATTTTTGAGCAAAGGCCTCTCCCAAGAACCTCCATCTTTTCATGTCTTGTGCCACTCTCCACCATTGTGGCTGGTACTCATCTAGCTCATCTCCCCATCTCAGCCTAGGTATCCCCCTGTTCCTTGTTCCCTCTCGTGGTATCCAGGTCTGTTGTTGCTTTGGTCCATCTGTTATCGTGAAGTTTTCTTAGATGCCCGGCCCAGTTCAATTTTAGGATCTTTGTTCTAGTTAGAGCATTAACCACTTTCGTGATTTGTCTCAGAGATGTTGCTGATTCTGTCTCTTCTGCTGACTCCTAGCATGCTTCTTTCAATACTTCTTTGGCATACTTGTAAGCGTTGCTGTTGCTTTTCCGTCAGCGCCCAAGTCTGGCAGCCATATGTAAGAACAGGTAGTATTGAAGTACAGTAACCCCCCGCTTTACGCGACCCCGCACAGCGCGAATTCGTTATAACGCGATTTTAAAAATTCGCGCCGATTTACCCTGCATTACGTGGATGTATTGATTGGTCAATTAAGAGTACTACGTGGCGTGATTGCGCTGGCCAATAACAACGCGAATCTTCTCAGTTTACGCGACAGTGTATTGTCAATAGATGTAACAGTTTAAATAATACTAGTTTTTTAATTAATTGTCTTATTTTGTGGAAGATATTGTTAGTTTATCAGTAAATTTCAGAAAACGAACTATTACGAATTAGAATGGCGCCGACGACTAAGAAAAAAGACCGCAAGAGCTTAAGTTTGGAGACGAAGATAAAAGTTATAAAAAATGGAGAACAGAGGCAAAGCTACGGAAGTTGGGAGGCAGTTCGGTCTCTTCGAATCTACTGTCCGAACAATTATGAAAAACTGTGGGAAGATAAAGCGTTCCAGTGAATATGCAACTCCTACTAGTGCAAAGAAAGTTACTCGATCAAGACCGGTAATTTTAGAAAAAGTTGAGAAGATCCTTGATGTGTGGGTTGAAGACCGAATAAAAAATATGCCTTTGAGTCAAGATATAATATACACGAAAGCACAAAATAAAAAGGTACAGAAATCAATCTATCACACGGACACGATGTCTCGGACCAGTTCGGACCAGTGCGAGCGTGAGTGCCATCCGCTTGACACGCGCGTCTGTTAATGCAAATAATGCAACAATGGAGCAACGAAAAAAAGTTATTACAACTGTTCAGTGGACGGTTGTTTAAATTCAACATTAAACTGTAAATTGGCGTTTTTTGGAAAGGTAAGCAGCTATCCGCTTGTATTTCGATGGTTCTTTTTAACGTTATATGTATAGAACAGATAGGTATGTAGGTAAGGTCTCCGAATGATATATCTAAGATCGATTTAAATAAATAACAGTTGCCTATTTTTCAATCAGTATAATAAAATAAGTATTAACAAAAAATTTATTAGGTAAATTCAGGCCACTTTACTTACGTAAGTTGAACAGTCAAAGGCCTTAGAGAAATCGATGAATGCTTTACGTAGGATAATGTTGTATTCCGTTGCTTTTTCTATTATTTGACGTATTGAGTGTAGGTGGTCTGTGGTAGCGTATCCTTTTCTAAAGCCTGCTTGATCTCATGTCTGCTGCTCATTTAATGTATGATTTAGTCTGTGTTTCACTACTGTCATGAATATTTTATACAGACATGTGGACAAACTTATCGGTCTGTAGTTGTTGAGATCTGTTTGAGGGCCTTTTTTGTGAAGGATTTATATATTTGACATCAACCATTGTTCAGGGATTTTTCTGCATCTAGTATTTTGTTAAATATTTTGCACAGTGCTGTTGTCAGATACTCCGAACCTTATTTTAGTACTTCATTGCTTATACAGTCACAGCCTGAGCTTTTGTCTAAATTTAGTTCTTTCAGAGTTCTTTCTATTTCAACGGTAATAAAATTGGGTTCATTTTTTCTTTTTCTTTTTGGTATATGTCGTTGTTTGCCAAAGTGTTTGTGTATAGGTATTTGAAGAATTCGCTTGCGGCTGCAGCTATATCTTTTCTATGGAATATTTTATTTTTGTTGAATTCTATCATTGGTATCAAGGATTTCCCATCTGAGAAATCCTGTAAGCTTTTCTTGATGGGTTAGTTCCTGGTAAGTCTGATTTCTAGGTTTGTCATTAGTAATTTTCAATATAATAAAATATCAAACAGCGTTTAAATATAACAAAAATATTAAACCGCGTTTAACCTCAAAATAAACGTCAAATTGTTCAACACTCGTTTAAAAACGTTTTTTTCTTCTTTTCCTCTTTGACGTGTGCCTGTAACTCCTTACGCTTTTGTAGTATAGTCTTCTTTGGGATAGTCTTCTTTGATATATATACCTTCTGGCAGCTTTGATTTATTCCTCAGTAACATATGCTTTTCCATAATGTTGCACTGGAGATCACGACGGGACGGTTCTTATCGTTCTTCTGCCCGATCTTGTATATGTTGCAAATTTCTTGGCTGTCAAGGTGTTCCTGTTTCTGTTATAATATCTTTGATGAAGTCCACCAACTCGGTTTCTGACTTCCCTTCGTCTTCTACTCCAAAGAATTTCAGGTTATTCTTTCATCTCTCCTTTTCCATGATGTTGACTTTGTGTTCCAATTCGGTTATCCTCGTTTTGAGGCACTCATTTTTTTCCATCATATTTTAATTTTTTCGTCTAGAGCCTAAAGTTTTTTTTTCGCTGCAGTTGTTATGAGTATTGTTTGTTGACTTAGCTTCTCATCTAGTTTGGACAGCAACAGTTTCATACTTTTCTCCATTTTGGTAGTAATTTTTTGTTACTGGCAACACTGTAGTTGTCAAATGCCGCTAAGTTGACGATCAGGAACGCACCCCAAGTTGCGGATATGTTGTCGCCTTTTTGTTTTAAGTTTTTCGCGCGAAATCGAGTATGATGCACTGATGATGTTCTTGAGTTACTTTAACCTGGGTGTCAATTCCGGTACACAATTACAGCTCAATGACAATGACATGACGATTACGGTGAACTTTAGATATCCAATATCTGACGATTTTGTAATCCGATTCCCTTTGTTGATTAACTTAATTTATTATTGTGCTTACCAATTAAATTAATTTGTACCATAATTGCCTAAGAAAATATTCTCCGAACGCCAAATTTTGGATATCTCAAGTTGACCGTAATGATCATGTACTTGTCATGGAGCTGTTATTGTGTACCGGAATCGGGCCCCTGTTGTTATTTCGTATATTGGACACGGGCACTGCTGATTTCGTACTATTTCCACTGTTTTTCCGAATGAATTTTGATTAGCATACAGAAAACACTGTCAGTTTTTTAAATAGATTGTGATGTCGCAGGTCGAAGTTGAAACATGTGCAAAATGAGCTTCCACAGTTTCCCTAACTATTATTACTATATTCTGATATGGATTACAGTAACAATAATACATAACAATATTAAGAGAAGTGAGATGGATGCATGATTGTCTTGTCACCGAGTTATTGAACTTTCAGAATGGAATGTAAATGTTACCGGCAAAACTCGATTTCAGGACAAACTAGTTTATCCTAGACAAAACTAGTTTGTCCTGAAATCGGGTTTGGACGGTAACAATATACAGTACAATCTCACTAATCCGGCACTATTAAAAACCGGAGGGTGCTGGATTATTGGAATGTTCGGATTACTGAATTATACTATATATTATTCAAATCTAGTGTCTTGTGTTTGCGTTTTTTTGACATTTCAACTATAAACTATTCTCACTTGAAAAAAAAACAAATACATTAGCAAGTGCACGTGATAAGTTTTGAGGTTAGACTGCTAGTCGACGACGCAGCGACCAACCGCACAGGTATCGAGGGGTGAGGGAGGCGTGGGCGGAGGGTGCCGGATTATTGGACTTGCCGATCTATCGAAGTGCCGGATTAGTGACATTGTACTGTAATGGTAATTGAATTGAATTGAATTGAATTGACTTTGTATTTATATTTTTGTAATTTGTAATTGTAATTATTAAGTAAATATTTTGTGTATCTTGTATATTTGTGTCGATTTAGAATTTTCTGTAACGTCACAAATAATAATTAATGTAAAAAATAAGCTTAAATTATAAGGTCAGGCTGTATGTCAAGCATTTAGTACTTACAAATAAGGGGGGTTCCTTGAGTTTCGTTATTACCAGATTCTACTGTATTGCAATGGTTTTTTTTGTTTTTAAGTTTGTGTAAAACACTTTACCATGATGGATAGCCATTAAAACATGGATGTTTCTAAGCAATGTGTGCACTCCCTTCTATACTATATATAAAATTTAGAAATAGTTTAACTCTCGCTCGCACCCCTTTGCCCTAAACAGGGCGAAAATTGACAGAGTACAGAAGATTTTATTGTGGGCATTTGTGGGGAACAACATAAAATTTGCCTTAATATTTATGTCAGTTTTTTTCCTTTTCTGGCCAGCACAATTAAGGATTAAGTTAAGTTAACCAAAGGGTTAAGTTTTCTCATCATGTGAGTTGATAGGTTCACAGCATCTTAATTATCTGTTTTTTTTTTGCTTTAAGCTATTCCACAGAAACAATTATGTATTAGTTAAAGAACAGTCAAAAAGTTACCAAAAGTAATTTAGTATTGTCCTAACTCACAATTTTATGTCAAATTTTGGAAAAAACAGTAAAAAACCTAAATTACACAAAACCCATTAATTTTTGGACAGGGTTAAAACCATAAAGGGTTAAATTTGCTGGAAATGGGCTCTACTTAACCCCTCACAATATATGAATAGTGAAGAACAAATCATACTGCATTAGACTAGTTAAGACTAGCATTTAAGATTTATTAGATTCAAATTATTTTAGTCAAGAAAACTTTATTTTATTTAATTTTTTGGAGAGGAAAAAGTTATATAATATTTGCCAAGGAAACACATAAGGTTTGGTGAGATTTGATTTCTTCTTTATAGGAATAGGAAGAAGCTACTTACATTCCGAAAGTCCTCTGTTCTCCAAAATGATGAGCCCAATCAGAGTGATTAGTACAGCCAGGAGGGAGAAGAATATAACTTTAGCACACCAGTGCCCTCCTGTGCCGTGGTCTGAGTATGAGTGCATAAAAACATCCCCTTCACCAAATATTGCTGATGTACCAGGATGCACCGGGGCTGCTGAAGTCACGGGAGTCTCCTCAAAGCTTAGATCATCTGGAAATAAACAATAAGTAGGTAAGTAGGCCAACAGAGGCACAAAATAAAATCTAATTAGAAATGAGCATACCTTTTTTCTTCTTCTTGTCCTTACGTTTTCTTGGCTGCACGTCACCCGACATTCTTCCACTTTATCTGCGCTCGGTAGGCGACAGAGACGTAATTATTGTTTCATAACCATCAGGTAAACACTAGCAATTCTAGGGACTTACGAAGAGTTCGAGGGCACGAGGCATTGAAGAATCCAAGTGCGCAAATCTCATGTATAAACGATTTTGGCGCACGTTGAAATCTAAAATAACCTATACGCAGTTGTACTCAGCGTGCTTTCACTTGAAGAAATTTATTTTAGAATTTTAACCTAAAAATAAACCGGGGGACAGCTGGATCGCAGGGTGACTTTTTAAAGACTCGTTCTAAACGCGAAATAATCCTCGGTAATTTTCTAAAATTTATCACTGATTATTATCAGAATGTACAAATTTAAGAGATAAATTAAAAGACAGTGAAAATTGTTGTTTATTAATATTGAAGACTTATTAGATTGATAATTTCAGTTGGTTTTGAAGTTACGGTTAAGATTATTGACCCAATTAAACTCCTACTTCTGAACAGTTTAAAAAATATATATTGGCAATGGGCATGTTCCGTATGCGTACCGTATTAAAAATAGTAATGTAAAATTAACAGATGACTTCAATTAGCTGACCGAATTTTAGAGTTATTTCAGGTACATTTCCAACGTTGTCAAAACACCGTTATGGGGTGGATTAACTGAAATAAAAAAAGTATTTTATTTTTTCTCTACTATAAATCCATAAAAAAAAACATTATGCTATCAAAAGTCATAAATTCTACACCTATAAATGTTTATCTACACGCGTATCATAAACCCTCTTTACTGCGTTCAAAAACCGCACGTTACGATCAGCATTATGTTAAACTACTTGGTAAAAACTCGTTTCGTATGTGGAAAACTACACATTATGGTCATTATGTGTAGTTTTTCTACATATAATGACATTCAAATTTCGAACGCCGACGCCCACCCGCGTGCCGTCCCTAGTTTGTCTGTGAAGTTGGTACTGACATTCAAATTTCGAACGCCGACGACCGTCTGCGTGAAGTTGGTACTAAAGAACAAGCTAAACAACTGCAGAACCACAATGCCGGTCAAACATGCGGTTCCTGAACACATCAAAGAGAGCTTATGATATGTGTGTAGATAAACTAGTGTATGTAACTGTACATAATTAGGCATTAAAACTCTCTAGTGATATTATTATGAAACTCGCCTTCGGCTCGTTTCATAAACCCACTCTCGAGTTTTAATGCCCGCCATTATCAAGCAGTCACATAAACTACTATTATCTAGACACGTATCATAAACCCTGTTTACTGCGTACAAAAACCGCACATTACGATCAGCATAATGTTAAACTACTTGGTAAAAACTCATTTCTTATCTGAAAAATTACACATATGACTATAATGTGTAATTTTTCTACATATTATGACATTCAAATTTCGAACGCCGACGCCCGCCTGCTTGCCGCCCCTAGTTTGTCTGTGAAGTTGGTACTGACATTCAAATTTCGAACGCCGACGCCTGCCTGCGTGAAGTTGGTACTACAGAACAAGCTAAACAACTGCAGAGCCACAATGCCGGTCAAACATGCGGTTTCTGAACACATCAAAAAGAGCTTATGATATGTGTGTAGA
Source organism: Argyresthia goedartella (assembly GCA_949825045.1). Classification (NCBI taxonomy): domain Eukaryota; kingdom Metazoa; phylum Arthropoda; class Insecta; order Lepidoptera; family Argyresthiidae; genus Argyresthia; species Argyresthia goedartella. The sequence goes on from OX463810.1 coordinate 25,913,518, forward strand.
TAAACTAGTGTATGTAACTGTACATAAGTAGGCATTAAAACTCTCGAGTACCAATGCCCATTATGTAGCAGTCACATAAACTACTATTATACGTTGAAACATATAAACTCCTAGGACCTGCCACATGGCAGACAACATGCTGGCTTGCCAGCAAGTCGCCGGCAAGCGGCTATACGGCACACGACAAAAAGCTCACCAATGTTGTCAACTGCACAGGAATTACGGTAAAAACGTGCGGTAGGACTGTACCATAAGGTTGAGAACCACGCGCCATTTCGGCGGTCGGAGTTCGTGGTCGGCGACAACTGGCGACAAGCGTCTAGACTAGACGGTTTACAGCAAGCTCAATGCTATCTCAGGGGTCAGCAATTATTTTTAATTTAGAGGGGCATGGGGGGTTGTGGATGGTGATTACGTCAGCAATATTTTACCGTTTTTTTTTAATAAAACAAAAATAATAATAACATCGTTTATATGTTAAGAATTAACAGAAACCATAGGATGTCAATCACTTGACTTTCGCGAATGACGTGTGTGGTAAAGAATGGATAAAGGAAACAAAAACGATCAAAAACTACTAAAATTATGCTTACGTAATACTTGAATGATCCCTCACAGCAAGTTCAAACTTTCGCCTCCTCGTCGCCCGCACAAGCACTCTTGGTCTCTTTACCTTCTTGCGTTAAGCAACACTATCTTGATTATAGTTTATTTTTTACGGTAGTGGTTGTGCTAAGCTCTATAAATAACACAAATTATGACTTACTGCATTCATGAGAACTGAAATTTAAGGATCTAGCTAAATATTAAACGAGTAGAGCTCACTGCGCTGGTTCTGAATCTGAACTCATTTCTTTCAAAAACACGACGTGTTTATCGTGAGTGCGGCAGTATAGTGAAACTTTCAGTATCTAGCAAGGTACTCTGTGTGTGGAACACACTCTTGTGTTTACATCTGTTGCTGTCAGCCGTCATTCGTCATAACCTCACATCGCGCAATAAATAAAACTTCAATAAAGTAGATTTCTCCTACTGTCATGGCATGAGAATAAATCTAATACAGATAAACCTATTAGATAAATAAAAATCATCTCTGATCCTGTAACTATCTACCAGTCTGAAACTCATCCATCACATCATCACTTTTGTTTGTAAACAATGAGTGAAGTTATTGTCCTCTACGATGGATATTCATTTCCATATGTTGATGAAGCCAGGACTTCGAGTGCGAATTCAATATCCACTATGATTGCGAACTGCTCATGCACTCTGATAAAGGGGCCAGACAGAATTATTGTTGATACTATGACACCGTGGGATTCTAACAAGATTATGAAAGGTTAAGTTTATAAAAATTCTAAAGATTGTAAGTTACTTCTCTGATGTTGTCATGAGATAAATATTGCAAATTACAATATATTTTTCAGGTTTAAAAGAACATGATGTGACATGTGAAGATATACATTATGTTATATCAACTCATGGCCATTCAGACCACATCGGAAACAACAATTTATTCCTTAACGCTAAGCATATAGTGGGGTTCAGCATATCATACAAGGACAAATATTTTTTGCATCCATTTGACAAAGGTTAGTAGAGGGAACTCCCAAGATAATGAATACAAATAAAAAAAATGCTTCTAGCTATCTGATGAATTATAATTTTTATCATACAGCAATTTACAGGTGAAGAGTTTATTATAAATGAAGGAGTGAAGGTGATTCCAACACCTGGGCATACAGTTTCTGATGTGACTGTGCTTGTTACAAATAAACTGGGTGAGACAGAAGCAGTAGCGGGTAAGACAATTTTGAGTTGCTTGAAAAATCTAAATCAATTTGTATTTAATTCTAAAAGCACCAAAACACATGAATTGTCTACTCAAAGCCAACAGCTCTTATCTGGTAGTTTCTATTCTAAAACTCTTGTTTTAATTAGTTTAGTTGTAATGTAATGCCTCTGGTATCTGTCTCAATAGCTTCTACCAATTGCTCATGAGTGATGTTTCAGGGGATCTTTTTGAGAATCAACTGGATATAGAGGATCCTTACTTGTGGATAGAAGCAGGCAGTGAAGACCCATCACAACAAAGAAAGAATAGACTGAAAGTTGCTGAACTAGCGAACTGGATAGTGCCAGGACATGGTCCCAAGTTCAAGGTTACTACTGAAATCAGACAAGCTCTGCAGAGGCAAGTTGATTAAATATTTGCTATTGTTAGCCCCATTTCCACGACATTTGCTGAACCAGTTACTAAACTGGATACATTTTGACAAATGTTAAATCGGTTTATGACGATAGATGAGTTAAATGAATGTTGTGCAAGTGAGCCTTTATAAATTGTTGTTAATAATTGGATGACAGAATTATACATACCAATTTCTATTTTCCCTATTTTACGGTATCTCAGTTTAACATCATTTAATTCTTAATAAATAAAAGAACAAGATCAGTCACAAGTGCTTTATATTTTATAACAATAAAGCGGCTTCTTCTGTACCACACTAATTTGATTTTAAGTCACACATTAAACTGTACACTTTGGAAAGTTCAATTGAAATATTTCAGAAAAGTAGAATTAAACTAGTATTACGTTGCAAGTACAGGCTTTTACCACACATTACATCTTATAGGAAACTAAAACAAAAATAATTGTGATAAACTATGGCTCTTGTAGTTTGTATTGTAATGTTTGTATATGTCACCGTAAGATAGTCACAACCGTCAGTTGTTGAACTGACGGTTTTTTTCTCGTAAGTTGGTCAACTATCGACAGATAGCAAACTGTAGCGTACGTACTGCGTACTATATGACGCGGTAGTTGATCAACTGACGGTTAAAACCATTAAATAGTAAACTGGTTTAAACTTGAATTGCAAACGAAATAATACCTTGGACACTATTTACACACATTGATCTAGCCCCAAACTAGGATTCCCTGTGTCTTGGGTACTAGACAACGATACACATACTTATATAGATAAATATTATACTTTGATAGATAAACAACCATGACTAGGGTACAAATATCCGTTCTTATGAAACAAATATTTGCCCCCGCCGGGACTCGAACCCGGGACCCTTGGCTTCGTAGGCAGGGTTACTGCCGACTCGGCCATTCGGGTCGTCATACCAGGGCAAACACTGTGATAGCTTAGGTGAAGACTAGAGGGGGCGAGCGCAGCGAAGCCCCCGAATAGTCTTCGTGTTAGGTTGACATGTAAGAACAAAAGAAATGTAAATTCTAAACCCTGTCAGTCTGGTTTACTATCTGACGATCAACTGACGGTTTTGACTATCTTCCGGTGACATGTACACAGATTCCTATGCTTTATGCTCTCAGATATTGTTGTCAAAAACTTCGATAACCAATTGTACTAGTTCAGAACAGTGGTTACATAAAATAAAATAAATATACAACATGCACTGCTAATACCGCCATGTTAAAATAAATCTCTATAATTTCGACTTTAAAAATAAGTGCTTTTACAAAGGCATACATACAAATATAAATTGGTTTTTAAAACCTTTAATACAACTTATTAACCAAGATCACGAACAAATTAAGGTTTTCTCAAATAAGTATCTATGTTATACATTTCACTTGAAACTATGATTGATCAATAGTTACTGGATCTATGAAACTATCAAATTATGTTCATAAAACTCTTACTGAAAATCAATGAGATTTCTGCTGTTTCAATCACAATCGTTATGCTCTTTACTAGGCTACGTTACGTATTTTAAAGTATTTTTTCCTATGTTACATAAAGGTAAACAATACTAAACAAATCTAATTAAATTAGAAAAATGGTTTCTTCATACGAAACATTATAAATAACAGAAATTGTCTATGACATACAAGGTATTAGACCAAGTATGATATGAATAATATAAGAGTACACAATAAGTTGGTGCATTAAGATTTTTTTAAATTTTATTAATAAAAATGCAAAGTAAGATGCTGCTCAACTTGCTTTCTTTCTTCAAGTAGGTATATAGTCAAACTTACCATAGATTTTTAAAGAAACTTACAAAAAACCTAATTTAATTAACCATACACAATAGTCCATTTCCTACGAGTTCGCAAAGGCTTATATTTACAAACCGAGAAGTTTACAGCACGGGCCGAAGCGAGGGTCATAGCGAGGTTCGTAAAAAGCCTTTTCGAACTAGTTATGGATAGAATTTTTCCGCCTGAGAACCCAAAATCAAGCGGCGAAGGTGCATATGTGGTCATAAGTCGGAAATATATCATATTCAAACAGATGGTTGGTTCGACTATCTAGATTTTGTGTATCAACATCTCCAACATTTACAAGAATTTTCTTAAGACTGTGGTATCGGTAAGCGAAATAGGAAATTGAGTCCCCCAAACCAATCAACACTAAGTTCGACGAGTAACATGACGTTTTCAAAATATATTTACGAAAACCTTTGAACATATAAGTTATAATTACATTTGCTATTCATGGAGAGGGACACAATTTTCGATTATCCCACCAAAAAGCGGCTTAAGATTAGTGTTTCGTAATTGTGGCACATTCTGAGCTCATACTTTGGTTCGGACCGCGAGGACAGTGGGTGTGACCTCAGATATTACTTCCCGTTATACCTTCGACAGAGATGCGCGTGTCGACAATTCCAGGCCACAATTGCTGCGTGCAATCATCAAAAACATTGTCCTATACAATTTCATACTATATTATATCACAGTCGACAGGTCCCTACTGCTAGTAGGTAGTTTAAACATGCCCATATCCATTCCGTATATTAATTGAAAGCTGCAACCAAACCAAAAGAAACACTTGAAATACAAATAAGTAAATAGGCAGAACTTAAAAATATAATACAATACAATTAAGTATGAAGAGAGTACCTACATGAATATAATAAACTGTAAATAGCTTGATTAGAGAAACCGGTCAAGCTGACCTTTTCTGCCAAAGACAAGGAAAAAGAAAGAAATCCAGGCATTGTCTATCATTGTTTTCTTTTATAGCAGAAAATTACTTTTTCACACCTTTCATTCGGAAAAGTAAGTTTTGCTCCACGACGAAAGGGAGCAAAATGCTACTTTTCTGTTCAAGCTACTCTTTTAATTTATTTATTGGCATTTAACATTTCCGCAATGTGCCAATTGAACACAGATCAAAATAATCGAATGTAATTATGAAATTAAATTACAATTGACTACGATGACGTAGTCGATTAAAAACGAACATATTTCAAGTTTTAACTTTAACAACGTTAAATGAAAATTTATGAATTTTTCGTAATATTTAAAAAAAATGTCACTATAAATTATATGTTTTACTGAAATCAAAACTATCGATGACTGTTATTGTGATATAATGAATATTGATATCCGAAACCATTGTAATATTTGATTCGATTATTTTTACACATTAGTAAAAGTATACAGGAATATTTTATCTGTGGTGACCTTTCCTTAATCCTTCACAATCCGCCATTATAAAAAAAAAGTTTTGTTTACGTTGTTCGATTACTGTAAAAGTGGTGAAAGTATAATTCAAAGTATATATATATATTTTAGAGCATTTAATTTAAATTTTCCTCATAGTCGGTGTGAAAAGTTGTATGTGTCACTCAGGAGCAAAATTATTTTCGTCATGTGCGTTAACGCTTGAATCCTTCGTTACGCTCAGGATTCTATCGTAGAATCCTGAGCGTATCCCTTCACTCTGGATTCAATGTACCGCCCTCGCCGTAAATACATCATTTTGCTCCCTTGTGACACAAATAACTATCTCAGCTATACGCCTGACGCCAAGTTTCTTGGCGCCTGAGTGCCGCCTGGAGTGGGTAGCCGCACATGGGAACGAGAGAGAGTGTGCATGGCCAAGAGAGAGAGATGGCAGCCTTGCTCAGGCGCCAATAAACCTTTCGCTAGTTATATCATTTCAATTACTCGTATTTGATATATCTGCACACCCAGATACTTAAAATGCGTGTAAATGGCGGTAATTTCCGGCCCGAAGCCATGTAAGTAGATAAATGTAAATGCTAAGTTTAAGATACTTAAAAATATTGAATATAGGTATACTAATAGGGAGTGCTGATTACCTGCGGGTCGATCGTGGTGGGAACAGGTTGAGGTTCGTCGATGCACAAGTCTGAATCCGAGTCGGCACGACGCAATGAGCTCTCCTGAAAATATATAGAACGTTAGTAATAGAACACAAATGCCGGCGTTTATTGGTGGTCATACTGGCATGTCATACTAATATGACCAGTGAGAATCGCTTGTATTAGTGGTCATATTATTTTTACAAACATCCTATATGCATATTTGCTACATATGTATGAATAAAAAAATAAGTACAGATCACTCAATACAAAACATTTATTTTATTTTGTTTAACGAAGCTTTACTAAAAAAATCGACGCTAATCTAATTTGCAAAAGCTCTAATTGTGCTTGCAAAATGAAATCGTCATCATCGATATACTCTGTCTTTCCATACCTTCTAAATCTCTCTGCAGTTCGTATTCATGCTCTAACTTCACTAGTGCATTGAGCAATCGCAAGAGAGAAATAGGAACTTTTTTCTTCATTTCTTTGTTTATTTTTGAGTTCCAACTCTCTACCGTGTTACAAGTATGGTGTCTCTCAGAACTCACACACCATTGTGATCGAAAAGCACAGCACTTGAGCCAGTAAGTTTCCATTTATCTCATGAACTTTCTCATGAAGATTCTGTTTTTATGTATCCAGCCCTCCTCAATATTTGATTCCGGAAGCAGTGATGAACAGAATGTCCTAGGGCAGAACACAAACCCACAACCCTTCAATCTCTTTTACGGTTTATTTTAAATGTTTTTGCCTTTTTCCATAAACTTTTAGTAAAGTGACAATAGCAAAATTTGTATTTTAAGTCCGGGAATACTTTCATCAATGCATTTGAAGCAGCAGTTTCAAAATCTATATGATTTTTTTAGTGGAAACCACCCAGGGATTTGGGATTTAATCATTTCAAACAATACTATGTAGGAATGTTCTTTCCTATCAGACATTAAAATATACACAAAATATATACATACACAAATGGAACGGCTTTAGTTTTTGCAGTCGTAGATCCTATCCGTGTTACCACAAAAAATGTTAACCAGCGTTTAACCTCAAAACAAACGTCAAATCCCATACGTTTTTGTTTTTAAACAAGTGTTGAACGGTAGTTTATATTTTTGTGGTAAGGCCCTATATCTCTGATATACAGGGTGTCCGGAAGGTAGGTGCAATCCTTTAAGGGGGTGATAGCTGACATCATTTCGAACATTTTAAGCTTAACATGTATATGGCAATAATCGTTTAATTTTTTTTTATTTAATTTTTTAGTGTTTTTTTCAAAAATACCCAAATCTCATACATAGCCGGTTCTACCACGCCAGTTAGAATTAATGTCAAAGGTGTAAAGCTGTTTTTGTATTGTCTAACGTTTATTTAACCAAATAGTATGAATTCTAAGCATCTGTGTTGACTTTGAGATAAAATAGAGACATTGATACATGAAAAATAATTGTACAGTTGCAATGTAACACTTTGATTTGAGGTTAAATAAAATAAAATAAAATACTTTTCATCGTTCAAACCTTTTTAAAAACACGTCTGGTTTCTGCTCTTTATTTTAAGCTATTGTTCATGCAGGTGACTGGCTTAATAGCTGAGTTATGTCGAATTATTTATCTGCGTCGAACGAAGGAAAGTATTTTGATTTCAAAGTTTAATATTTAAAAAAAAACACAATTGTTGGTAAAATAATTTTATTCATTTTCAAAATGTGATCCACCATTTCTAATACAAGCACGGGCCCTATTCCTTACGGTGGTGGTGGTCACCTTCAGCATCATCTCTTCCTTCATAGTGGTAAATGCATCATTGATTCTCTGCACCAACTCGTCCTTTGTTCTTATTTCTGTCGTGTAGACAAGTTTTTTGGCCCGGCCCCAGACGAAAAAATCCATGGGTGTAAGGTCCGGCGATCGAGGGGGCCAAGGCCAAGGTCCGTCTCTGCCGATCCAACGCTCCGGGAAACAGTCGCTTAAATAGTCTCTTACATTCCGAGTCCAATGCGCTGGACAACCACCTTGTTGGAAAATCAATGGCCTCTCTAGGTCCAATAGTCCAGCTTCTTCTAAAAGTCCAGGTATGTCGTTCTGTAGGAATGATAAGTATTTTGGTCCATCCAATTTGTCGGGTAGATAGTGTGGCCCAATAAGAGTTCTACCGATTACTCCAGCCCACACGTTGACAGAGAATTTTCTCTGGAATGATTTTTGTTTTTTCCAGTGTGGATTTGCGCCCTTGTCACCCCATTTATGGAGGTTGTGGAAATTATTGATTCCCTCCCTCGAAAACTTGGACTCGTCCGTCCACAGTATACTTTTCAAAAAGTGACGGTCTTCTATGTCCATATCTAATAAGAAGCGGCAAAACTGGACTCTTCTTATGGGGTCATCTTCTTCTAAGCCCTGTACTCCAGTACCATAAAAGGGATATTTTCCTTCTTTATGCATCGTCGTCCACACCTTCCATCTCGAAAAGCCCAGGTCAGCAGCTACTTTTCTGACGCTCGTAGTGGGATCCGCAGCAAAAGCTGCCAGTATTTGTTCTTCTACATCTACATCAGCACCAGGGTTGACTCCACGTACCGGATTGTTTCCAACGCCATTTTCGATAAGCCGACGAAAGGTGTTTTGAAACACCCTGAAATTGGGTACTCTCCGATCTGGATAACGCTCCTGGTACAAGCGGCGCGCCAAAGCACCGTTTCCGTCAGCTCGTCCGTACATAAAAACAATATCGGCGTACTCTGCATTGGTAAACGCCATGTCACAAAGTGTTCAATAAAAGTCCAATGTAATTCAACACGTGAAGGAACTCAACGCCGGAGCGGACTCAACTTGACACGGTGATTTAATTAAATAATAATTCAACACGACGAACGTAGAAACCACACACAACCAGTCACGAGAGCAGATGCTAAGCAACTAGCTAGATAAAGCTGATAAAGAGAGATAGACAAAGGGCAGATTCCGGTTACGAATCGTAACCTACGATGCCAGCTCTGGTAACAAAGCAGCCCGACGCTCGGCGCTCCACAATGGATATTTCTGTAATTCTGAGAATTGGCCAGTCACCTGCATGAACAATAGCTTAAAATAAAGAGCAGAAACCAGACGTGTTTTTAAAAAGGTTTGAACGATGAAAAGTATTTTATTTTATTTTATTTAACCTCAAATCAAAGTGTTACATTGCAACTGTACAATTATTTTTCATGTATCAATGTCTCTATTTTTTCTCAAAGTCAACACAGATGCTTAGAATTCTTACTATTTGGTTAAATAAACGTTAGACAATACAAAAACAGCTTTACACCTTTGACATTAATTCTAACTGGCGCGGTAGAACCGACTATGTATAAAATTTGGGTATTTTTGAAAAAAATACTAAAAAAATAAATTTAAAAAAAATAAACGATAATCGCCATATACATGTTAAGCTTAAAATGTTCGAAATGATGTCAGCTATCACCCCCTTAAAGGATTGCACCTACCTTCCGGACACCCGGTATATGAATAGAGTATAACTGGGCAACTTTGAAAAGTCCCGTCTTTAATTTTATTTCTTTCTTCTGTAGTTGCAAAACACAACCAGACAGTTATCATTGCAATCATCGGACAGTAGAAAGTCCTCTTAAAATTTTGAAGGAATAGCCAATTCTGATGGTGTCTTAAAATTAGTCCTTTTGCGGCTTGCTTAACAACATAAAAACAGCTCTTTAGCTGTTTTTATGTTGTTAAGTGCAGGAATCAAAATGAAGTCCTTTACTTTTCATCCCCGTTTTGGTCTCTTTGTATAATCGAGGAATAGGTGTATCGATATTTTGAATATCCTCTTTTAATACATGCACTGAAGCATCTACTTCATTTCGTGCTATTTTTCTTTTATTATCCGACTACCCTGAAAGAGAGAGAAATTGTTTGAAAATAATTAAGAACCCACCTTAACCATTAACGCAAATAATAAGCCAAGTAATATAATATAATTACTATGGAAATCATCGACTCATTCGTAGCCTAACTGACCCTCTACACTTTTCACTTCTGACTTTACAACAGTTTCTATAGTGTCTCTATTTTTATAACAACGTTGCCTATAAAATTGTCTGCCATTAAATAGCAATACCCTTCCACCTTTGCGATTTATAAATTTAATTTCATCCATATAACTCGCTTGGAATAGCAATGACGGCCAATGAAATATGTCAACAAAAAAGAAAATCAACTTCATTTTCTGTGTAACATTAAAAAGGTTGAATACGTAGACACTATTAGATTACTACAGAAAAAATGAGATCATAAATAGAACAATATCATTAATATTGAAACAGCAAGGCTACCTACCGCTGTATATTCAGCGTTACAAACATCGGCACACTTTGGTTTCACTCCTTAGATATTTGGTAAGTATTTAATTGCACTAGACTACCCTTTTCATTTTATACGTATCCTATCCAGATAGATTTGCTGGAAGAAATCTCTGTTGAGAGATAAGCTCGCCTTTGCCCTTTCATTTCGTGTATAATTGTATTGTTCTAATGTTCTGTGCAATAAAGAATTGTGAATTGTGAATATTTTCGTATGGTGGCTCACTAATATGGTTAAAGCGATATGTTAGTAAAGTGTGCAGATGTTTTTAGCGCTGACTGTACCACTATATCTACAGGGGACACCTATTATATACTACTGTATTTAGAAGGACAATGACAAGTATGATCATCAATACAAGCGATTCTCACTGGCCATATTAGTATGGCATGCCAGTATGACCACCAAGAAACGGGGCAAATGCAGTATATGTACAGAAGAGACAAAAAACTACGTTTTGCCAAGTATATGTACATATCTACAGTAATAAATACATTCGAATTCTGAACTTTATTCACTAACCTCCTTATTCATAAAACTTAACAAACTTATGATAGCTAAAATATACTTTGTCCTTTTCTCACAAACACAATTTTTAAAGTGACAGACAAAGACAAACGAATTATAACGGCATTATAGTTAAAATAGGTTTATTACACGTTTATGAATAAGGCGGTAACTCGATAAAATACAGCTTAGGTCCAATAATCGTGATCTGAGTGGTTGAAAAATCGACCAATCAGATCAAGATTATTTGACACAAGTTGTATTTTATTGCGACTGCTCGTCGACTTGTGTTCTGTAGTCTTATTGTTATTATGTATCTTGGCTACAACTCTATGGTTCTACTATGGGAATTTCATCACAATTGATAAATTGATCAATCAGAAAACGATTATTTTAAACGAACTGTCTTTTGTAGCGATTATGATTGGTCGATTTGTCAGTTTGAATTGTATTGCGATTGAAATTCCTAGATGTCACTGACACAGAATAAGGCTACTGAAGCATTATTATCTATATTTTGATTGCGACTATTTTTGAAGGATTTGAATGAACTTAATAGCAGGTTTCACAGTTGCCATTTAGAAACTGATATCAAGTTTCAAGTCGCAACAAGATCGCCTGCTACTAGTTACGAGCTACTTAAACTCACCCCCTGGGTATACTGGTGCGTGGTGGTGAGTATGCGTGCGAGCGGGCGCATGAACCCGGGCAGCGTGTCCGTTAGTGGCGGCCGGGCATGCGTCAGCAGCGGCTTGAGCAGGCGCGAGTCCACCGCGCCCCACAGTCGCGCCAGCCGCGCCTTCTCGGCCGGGGAGTCGCCGCTGCCGCGCGGCGTCTCCTGCGCCAGCGCATACGCATCGTCAGAATGTGCCAGATTCAGTGACTCGAAACGTGGACGAGAATAAGAGTGAAATTTAAAGAGAGCCAATGTTTACGTCGTTTCCGTTACACCTTCGAATTTCCAATACATATGGTCGTGGTTTTACTTCTATCACCACATGTAGGCTATTGGCCTACGACCCTTTCCCGTATACTAAAGCTAAAGCTAAAGATTGTTATTTCAAATAGATATGGATTTACGGTTGTGGTCTGTAGATATACTATCGAGTGGCACTGTTTCGGTAATTGATGACGGCAATGTAAAGTATATCTTATAAACGACAATCTAAAATAAAACCAATATTTGAATGAACATTCTTTAGCTGTACGGGAGCGGTGTCGTGTAAGTCAGCTATGACCTTATGGCGTCGTGCCCATTTAAGGCGCCGTGCCCACCTACGTGCTTGACTCTGATCTGCAGAAGGCCACGTTTGCACGTTATATCCTTTTGGGTCTAGTAATCCTTCAATTCCAATTGGGTAGAACATGCCGAGTAAACATGGTCTTTTGTGAGATCAGCGTCACGCATGTCACGTAGGGTGGCAGGTGGCACGTCGCCTTAGTTAATTTAAGACGAAGGCCACGTTTGCCGTAAGTACCCAATCCTTAAATTCCGATTGGGTAGAACATTCCGTGTGGCCGTGTGACGACGTTAAGTGACAGACAGTCATCATGATGACTGTGACATGTCACTTAACGTCACATAAGTGGGCACGACGCCTAAGGGGCCGATTACATTGTGATATAAATGATCATTTATCTAGGATCTTATTATAGGTATTCTCTGTTACCTTTATGATTAATGTGTGAAAGATAATGATATTGGATCTAAGATAAATGATAATTGAAATGACCCCTAAGTTCGATATGTTAATAGCAGTTGCCACCATAGAAAGACACACAACTGCTAACTCGAAAATTGACTGACACTGGGACCGATTGCTCCGTCTGTGTTATCCAGCTAACGTTTTTGGTCTGTCGTGAATATTGGCCACATTACATTACTGAGATTTGATAAAAGTATCTCATAATCTTATTGTTGGGTTGGACACCTTATGTTAAAACACATGATTCTTCATGAAACTTTCTACTAAGTTAATGATGGGGAATGTAAGTTAAGGTGCAAGTTCGTATCCGACCGCAACTGCAGAAGAAGTGTTGCATAAGTGTGAGTGGCACATATTATACTAAGCTCGTTGTCTCGCCCACCCGCGTCGTAACTGCTCTCGCTGTCTCGCTCACCCACTCACGCGACACTTCTGCTACATTTGCCGTCGGCTAAGGACTTTCACCTTAATATGTTTATGTTAAGATTTTTATTATTAGCACCTCACAAAAATTACATGTTAGAAGAAATCACAATAGTTTACTGTAGTAAACACTTAAAAAATGCAACACGGGGCAGCCATTGTTACATGATATAGTATTAAATATGGCCATGCTTATGCTACAAGGAATACATACCTAATGATAATAATATACATACTTCATACACGTTCCAAGGCAATCTCACTCCACTGTCTCCTTTGTCCCATTTAACTACCATGCGGATCTATAATAGTGGAAAGAGAAGCAAAAGAACCAAAAGTAAGAAGAAATTAACACATGCATTACTATGGATCCGTGGGTATTATTGCAATAAGAGTTATACATTATAGAATATAGAGGGTTATACTCGTGATTTAGTAGCTACTTCATTATGTAGTGCGTTTTGGCACCAAACACCCAAAAAGATACATAGTTATGATAATACATTAAAAGTGAACTGATTCCCAAGCCCACATGGACAAACCCATAAAACCCAGCGAAGTATTAGGTTGGGTTTTATAGTAAGTAAAAAGGAGTCTATGGTAAATTTCTTGATTCCTTTATCTATTCAACCGTGATTTTGAATACCTGATTTTAACCAATCAGGTATTTCGTGACCTTCTCAAAGAATTTAGTACTCAATCTTCAAAGTCAAGGATATTTATGCGCCCTTAACATTTTGGAATTAGGTCATACCAGATCAGGTCACTGAAATACTTGGGCAATTATTAGGTGCCGTGTATGTATGTACGTAGGTAAATACGAGCATATACATATGTTATGCCGAGGTTAAAACACATGCCAATCGGTTTAACTATTAGCGGGTTCATTACATTGCATATTTATTGCAAAGACATGCGAAATGGATTCCTCGTGCATGAAGATCAACAATGTTTAGTCTTACTGTCGTCCTGCCGTTGGTTTGCGTGGGTTCCAAATTTCGCAGACCCAGCCCTATGTCTGCTGGCTGTACAATAAATGCCTAATGTAACCTTCTTGTGTTTAAAAAATACTCATAAAGGGTACGTGTATTTTTTTTTTCTCTTTCAATTTCAAATCTAGCCAGGATATGTCGAAAGTGTGGTTACAACAATGATATTGGATAAAGATGTAATCAAACAAGATGACGAAATTAAATTAAGCTAAGTACTGGCTTTCTTTGTTTACATTAATTTATCATCTCATTAGCGTAGCCCTTTAATGTTAGTTTAAGCATGATTCCACTTTGATTTACTTAAAACACACAGAGTCATGTAGTTATTGATGGAGTATAATGGTAACAATTATGTCTACCCCTGAGTGCCGCTAGCAAATATGTTGGAAATACCCATCCAAATGATAGGCATTGTTCTTAATAAGTTGTTGTGGTTTTTGAAACAATTAATTATAGTTCCGTTTCAATCCTGGTCACGGCACCAAAACGCATGCCATGAGTAAAGAGGGACTCTATAAAGATAACCTCGTATTTTGTTAATATAGACAATACCAGAATTACTTAAGCTCGTAAGGAAAAAAAGTGAAATAATTTTGCTTGCGACAAACATTCAGTAGGCGAAATTAGTAGAGCAAATCTGCAACGACGGTCAAAGCTCGGGGACATTGAACACTACAAAAGCCTCATGTGCGACAGTATACGGATACATACCGCGCCGCTTGATCCCGTAGCCTGGTAGAGCTGCCCACAACAAGGACTCATTAATACGTGCATGACAACCCATTCATATTCCGGTCCAACGATTTTGTATTAAATCGTCGGCAGTATCACATTTCGCTAATATTCTAAAGCCAAAGATACTTTTACTATGTATGTGTACGACACATGATTATGTGAATTGATACCAGCATGACAGGAAATAGGAAAACATTTCATTTGTTGTCAAAAAGCGTTGAACTAATATTGATTGAAAAGCAAAAAAAATCAACACATACATTAACACAATTTGTTATTGAAAGCAAAATTTTCCGAATTGAGTACTGACCTGACCACGTATTGATTCAACACAGAGAAAAGGAACATCTACCTTGTTTTGCAGATAATTCAGTGTACAATTGTTTTCTGTTCAAGTGCTTGTGCGAGATATCGAGTTTTCAAGTGAAAAATATATTGACTACTGTGACTACATTATTTACATCTACAAAAAGGTCAGCAAGAGAACATTTGAAATGGTGCAAATGACTGCTACTTACACTTCTGACGTCGCGGTATGGCAGAGTGTCTGTTTCGTCATTTTGACTTTCCCTGTAAAGCAGAAAAGACATGTAAAAAATAGTAGAACTATTCAACTGTTATCTTCTTTTCTTTTCAACATGAGGATTGTGAGAATTTGTGGAGGAGTTCACTAGGGACATCCCTATGAATAACTTTTCTGGGGATTCTAGAGAGAATATCAAGGTATTTGGGCTCTTATTCGGCACTGGGGTAAAGCAATACTGTGGATGGAAGATAAGAGAATCCTTTATTTCGGAGTATCGGTCACCGTTACTTTGTTAACACCGTTAGTTCCACCGCGTGAGATTGTAAACTAACGATAAATTGTGAACTCGACGTTTAACTAACAATTTAACATATCATATTAATTTTCCATATCAAATTGTTAACGAGACCAACAGGACTTAACATTTGTTTCTTTAACTCTTATATGTTATCCTAACACGAAGAATAAAGCCGGCTTCGCTCATCCCTTTTAGCCTTCACCAACCCTGTCCCACCATTTCGCCCTGATATTTTAAATCAGGTTAAATTGAACGGTTTGACATCGAAAGATTACAAACTAACGAAAATTAATACGTAACACAGTAAAAAATCTCGTGTACTTCATTCATAATTGAACAGTTTGAAATGGATACATTATAATTATAAACTAACGACAGTTTAGTCACGCGATATAAATCTCGTGAGATTATAAACTAAAGTGTAATAGGCAATATTTTACATCTGCGTCTTAACTTCAAAGTGCGCACCAGCTTAAAATCATCGATTAAATTTAACGAATCGATACGGACTTCAAAGATCTGTGAATTGAATACCTTTGCATTTAATTACTTTTGATCGATCAATCGATGAATTTTTTGGGTAGCAAAGAAAAATGGTATCCCCTTGGATCGCATAATGTTATTTAGACTATTATTGTTTCGCATAATTGATTTGGCATAATTTGTTATGGCATAATAGTATTTTCGCATAGTAATACTTTAGCCTACTACTTTTTTGGCATAGTACGCTATTAGCATAATTTCAGTCGGACTAATTTGTATTGGCCGAAAACACATTACGCATACTATTGTTTGGGCTAATAATTATTTGGTGTATTTGTCATTATCCATAATTTTAGTTTTTAAAATGAATAATACTCGCATAATTTCAGTCGGACTAATTTGTATTGTCCGAAAACACATTACGCATACTAATGTTTGAAACCAATTTGATTTGCGAGACTGGAGACCCGTGATGGACGAACTTTTTCCGGGTGCGCCAAAGTTAACCTAAGAATTATTGTAACTACGAAAATTTTGTTACTACAATTTTTCATCCTAACAATCACTATTAATAACTACTCTGTTCCTAATGTTATTAATTCCGAATCATTCAACTTCATAATGTCGGTAACAATAAACATCTATTGTACTACTATTTGTTTTCCTATATTTTCTCAAAATAACTGTTTTTTAAACTATTATTCGAAATCATATACATATTTGTTATGTAGAATAGTTTTTATTCTAAAATTTGCAGATGAAAGATGATAGCAATTAATTAGGTCAATGTCGCTACCGAAATCGACATCTGGGCAGTAGGTAGGTTAGGTTAGGTTAGAACATGTAAAAACAACAAAAAACACTGTTTTCAGAACGAAACCTTCCTACCTATAAGTCAGAATAGGATACTATTAGGTCAGTGACGCTACCGAAATCGACATCTGGGCAATAGGTAGGTTAGTTTAGGTTAGAACATGTAAAAACAACAAAAAAACACTGTTTTCAGAACGAATCCTTCCTACCTATAAGTCAGAATAGGATACTATTAGGTCAGTGACGCTACCGAAATCGACATCTGGGCAATAGGTAGGTTAGGTTAGGTTAGAACATGTAAAAACAACAAAAAAACACTGTTTTCAGAACGAAACCTTCCTACCTATAAGTCAGAATAGGATACTATTAGGTCAGTGACGCTACCGAAATCGACATCTGGGCAGTAGGTAGGTTAGGTTAGGTTAGGTTAGAACATGTAAAAACAACAAAAAATACTACTTTGGAACTAAACATACCAACCAAGTCAAATTATGGTACTGTTAGGTCAGTGTTGCTACCGAAATCAACATCTGGGCAGTAGGTAGGTTAGGTTAGGTTAGAACATGTAAAAACTACAAAAAACACTACTTTGGAACTAAACATACCAACCAAAAGTCAAATATTTTTTTTTCGAATATGAAACCATTGTAGTTTAATTTGATACCTCCTCTATTTGTTTTAAATATTTGTACTTGATTTTCCATGTTATAAGTATTATAAAGTCTACACCACAAATAACAGCACTTGTCCTTGTTTGCTCATGATATTTATGACTCACCCTCAATTTCATTTTTATAATATTTCTTTGCAACGGCAACGTACCGTCATGTGAAACGCCTGTGACAGTTAAATAGCAATTTTATTACTATGAGCTATTTGTACGTAAACTATTTTGTAGGACAATACTGTTATGCATTTTGATATGATGCTAATTGATTATTATGCGTATTTGTGCTTATGCTTTTTGACATTAGTCTTCATGACGATTATGCTTTCTGTATTTATGCTTTTTAATGTTATGCGTAATAAGGATTATGCACATGACTATTTCGGCGTAAAGCAATTATGAGTAACAATATTAGTATAAATGACTTTATGCCTTCCACTAGAGAACCAAGAAAAATCGGCCAAGTGCGGTTCGGACTCGTTATTGAAACATTTCTCTGACCAGGAAATCAGGTCATTTATAGAAACTGGTGGAGAAGGAGAGCTAGAATTTTTACGTCTTCCATGCCACACTCAAGCCGTGGTAAAAGTAACAATTGGGGCATCCACATCTTTATGCACCCAAAAAGCTAGAATCGGGTCAATATAAGCAAAATTGCAGACAAGAGCCATAATGCCGAAGAGAAGAATGCTAAGAAGGATTTTAGGGTGTAATTGATTATTTTGTTAACAAAGACATATTGTACTGCTTGAACTTTTGGTTTTTATCAAACAATGCCTATTATTCTTTTGTTTTTCTTTTGATTTGAATAAACAATTGATGTGTTCTTTTTCGAACTCCTTTTTAAATACCTGCTCCATCCTCTCAATATTTTTTAATAAAACTGCAACTTTTGGAAAGGTATCTAGGGTAGATTACGTAGGTATCAAACAACACATATTTGTTGATTTTGTTTTCTCATGATCGCCGAATTGTGTAGAGAGGCAGCATTTTCTTAGTAGTCTGGGATTCTCAGGCCGGTACAAAAATTACTGACGTTACAATGATATTCTTATTAAAATAAACTCCTTATCAAAACGTTTTGAATACATAGATTTAGCATTTTTATATAAAATTCTAAATAATAAGATAAATTCGCCCCCCCCCCCCCCCCCTCGGACCCTCGACATCCGATTGTCCCACTACACACGCCTCTTCGTCGAACGGTTCTTGCTGCCAACTCCGCTATTCCACGTCTCTGCAATCTGTTAAACAAATACAGCGATACCTTCGATGTTCACAACGACTCAATGAGCCAACTAAAATACTAACATGACTTTAATAAAAAATATGTACTTATATCATGTTTCAAATAGTCAAAGCTCATTTAATTTAAGTCAGTACTTTAATTTACTCTTAATTATAATTTGTGTTTTATTATTATCTACTTGGGGTCGGATAAGGACCCAGTGTTTCACTTCATAGCGCACGTGGTGTTTACTTGTAATTGATTTATGTACTCAGCAACCCTTTATACTAGATTAATCAAATGTTATGTAACTAGTGCACAAATTGTTAGTAACCTAATTAAAATAAATAAATAAATAAATACTCAGAAGTATAACTCTTATAGTTCTAAGTGCAGAATTACTTGATATGTCAGACAAGCGCTGCAAGGCGGGCGGGCGCGAACATGACGTGGGCTTTGGGCCGCCAACAGGAGGGTCCGGAGAGGTCTCTTCATACAATCTCCGCGGTTACGGGACTCCTGATTTGCCCCTTCACTAATAAATCGCAATTTGGCCTTTGTAGGGCCTTCTTAAGCGTCTCCATCGGACGGCACTACTCACTAGATCTGTTTCGCCAATCTCCTTCCATTCATCCTTTTAACGTGACCACACTATTTAAGCTGATCTTTCTCTATCCTTGACACCTTCTTTCAAGCCACAGTCCTTGATATCTTCTTTCAAGCCACAGCGTTCCCTTATAACTTCATTCTTCTTCAAAGTAAATCGTCAAATTGCCTTCTATTATCATTATCAATAAATTTGTATCTGCTGTATACTGAAAATCGTTAAACAATTGTGGAAACATTAAATAAATACTTTACTAGGTAACGTTGTTGAATTTTGATGAAGTGTCAAATATTACCTCTACTTTAACGGTGTTCACAATTTGATGTTGCTTCACAATTATTCGGTTTCATATCTATCAGAAAGTCACAAACCCAGTAGGGATCCGCAGGTAGTCGAGTGCGTGTGTGGCCGCGCCACCTTGCAGTACCACTGTAGCGATGACGATCAATGAGGTGGTGGTGAGCATCGCTTGCCGCGCCTCAGAGGCCGTGTTCCGTATGGCGAGCGCGAAAGACATGGCGCCGCGGAGACCTGCAAGTGATGCATTTGATTTGGAATGTTGTATGCCTCGATTTGGATAGGAAGATACAATCAGTTGCATTTCTTCCCCTAAATATCGCAAGCATTACATTAATTTTGGAAATGAAGTAAACTTTAGATTCATTGGCGAGAAAGGACTTACCAGAGAAGAAAAGCATGTGTTGGAAGTTCATAGGTATTGGTGGTTTCCTTCCCAGGTTAAGCAGGAACGATAGAGGATAGATGTTGATAGCTCGACCAATCGCTGATGTTATCTGATACAGAGATTTAAGGAAAATATTCGGTAGTTTATTTTAGTTTTTTATTGCATTGGTAGGCAGACCCTTCCTGGAAATTAGACATAAACTAGTGGCTCTGTGAGCTGTAGACCTCGCGAGCGAAACTAGTGGCTCTGTGAGCTGTAGACCTCGCGAGCGAAACTAGTGGCTCTGTGAGCTGTAGAACTCGCGAGCGAAACTAGTGGCTCTGTGAGCTGTAGACCTCGCGAGCGAAACTAGTGGCTCTGTGAGCTGTAGACCTCGCGAGCGAAACTAGTGGCTCTGTGAGCTGTAGACCTCGAGAGCGAAACTAGTGGCTCTGTGAGCTGTAGAACTCGTGAGCGAAACTAGTGGCTCTGTGAGCTGTAGACCTCGCGAGCGAAACTAGTGGCTCTGTGAGCTGTAGACCTCGCGAGCGAAACTAGTGGCTCTGTGAGCTGTAGACCTCGCGAGCGAAACTAGTGGCTCTGTGAGCTGTAGACCTCGCGAGCGAAACTAGTGGCTCTGTGAGCTGTAGACCTCGCGAGCGAAACTAGTGGCTCTGTGAGCTGTAGACCTCGCGAGCGAAACTAGTGGCTCTGTGAGCTATAGACCTCGCGAGCAAAACTAGTGGCTCTGTGAGCTGTAGACCTCGCGAGCGAAACTAGTGGCTCTGTGAGCTGTAGACCTCGCGAGCGAAACTAGTGGCTCTGTGAGCTGTAGACCTCGCGAGCAAACTAGTGGCTCTGTGAGCTGTAGACCTCGCGAGCGAAACTTGTGGCTCTGTGAGCTGTAGACCTCGCGAGCGAAACTAGTGGCTCTGTGAGCTGTAGACCTCCCGAGCGAAACAGGAAACTTGCGTCTTATTTAAATTATTTTCCACCCCTTCACATCCCCGCCCCCTTGAAGTTTATCGGATGAACAAGTGAAATTATTATAAATACAAATATTCCGACTTCATTTTCTTTCAATACCACATACAAACTTATGAAGCCGCACCAATAACTTCGTAAACAACATTTTGCTATATAAAAGCCAACCTATTGACTTTTTACTAAAATTAAATAGCCTATGTAATTTTTGCGATCTCCACAAAACAACAACAACACCTCATTTGTTAAAACCGTTTGGGCTGTAGCGGTTTTTTTAGAAGTTTCAATCCCATACTTCCGCTATTTTGTAAAATTTCCAAAAACTGACTCGACAAAAAATCTATATAATTATCGAACCTGCTCACAAAATTTCACGAGAAGCGGTTGAGAAATGCAAGGTAGGCGAGAACAGACAGACAGAAGGACAAATGCATTTTTGGTCAAACTCGAAAATGGACGGTTCGCGCGCTCGGTCAACGAGCTAACTAATTTAGTAAAGGATACAAATCCAGCGATGATGAACCACGGATCGAAGTGGTGCTTCGGGAACGTGAACATCGACACACCGATGTACGTGAATATGAAGTTCTCTGCCAGAAAGTTAAGCAGTTCGAAGAGTTGTTTCGTTCTGTTCCGAGAGTCAGATGATAGATTGTTGTAGGTATAGTGGGCTTGGCAAATTCCGCAGAACAGCACCGCTACCACGCCTGCAAAATAAAACAGATATCGTTACGAAGAGTGTAGTTATGAGCGTCCTATTAAGGGTGGTAGGGTAAAGGTAGAAATTTTATGAAGTTGTTAGAGTAATTGGCTACTTGACAAGGATAGTCAAAGCCAACATAAATACTTTTTATATACTTACAAAACGCTTTTTTGTTCGTCAAATTGGAAACATTGTGATATGACGTCATAACATAACACATTGTTGTCCAATTGTATTTTTTACACAAAATTGTGTCTATAAAATAAAACTGCTGTTAATTTACAATTATGATATCGGCGATCCTTTGGTTTATAGGCCTTCTACGTCTGACATGATTTTCTATTTGTTAGACTTCCCTGTCCAGTATCCAAACATAGTAATAACTTTCTTATGAAACAGATATCAGAGAAACTTTTCTTTTCACTTATATCTCCATACGTTTTGGGCCTAGCGGTTACGTAATTAATATTCCGAGTAAAGGCACGGATTAGTAGACGCGTTGGGCTGAGGGATTTTGGGGTCAAAAGTTTTTCTTGCTTGTCGATGGAGTCATTCCTATTATACATAATATTGCGGTTTGTGACACGTCTGCTAATTGCATTATAAGAAACTCGATGATTTGTGTTTTTTTTTATTCGATTCAAAACTGGCAAAATCATTTAAAGTTAAAAATTATTATGGCATCATATCTAGGATAGCCGGCGGAGTGTCCAAACCCAGTTTGTGTCATCTTAGATCACTGCAAACTGGCATAGGGTCAATATGAAAAAAAAAACAGTGCAAGAAAAAATCCAACTTGATGAAATAACCATTTCCTATCTCAGATCGCATACATAAGCCCATCAAATAAATTGTGCCAAATTAGGCCACGCTGTTTTAAGATTTTTAAATATGTTATTTTTCCGAGCTACAAACGCTTCAAAAAAATGTTAAAATTATTAGAGTTTACATATTTAACATAACACATGCATTTAAAATCGACAATGTAAATTCATATCATTTTCAGCCACGATTCAGCAAAAAAACAGTGGTTGCGATCGAATTAGGCGGACGCGGGCAGGTGGCGGCGGCGGCGGCGGCGGCCGGGGCGTGCCCAACCACACACGTTCGTTTGATACGATTTCTTCTTTAACCGGTGAAGAGAACATTTCGTTTTTTTTGCTAGAATTTGAACTCTATTATCAAAAATAAGGTTGAAAATCGCGATGCAAGTTTGATGGATGACCCTGGATCTTAACCGGTGAAGCGAAGCATTTAGTAAATCAGCGACATACCTACCTATCATATTGAGTACTGATTGACTCTTGTCTCTGTTGCAGATCGCGCGAGCCTTGGAAGGAACCTTGTCGCATTGTGATTTTGTGAGATATTACCGATTGTTACGTTATCGATACTAACACAATAATTACGACAAGGTTCCTTGTGATTCCTCGCAGCTCGCGCGCGGACTATACCTATATTTTGTAGGTGAGTAATTATTTATATTTATATAGTCAGCATCAGATATATGTGAGCAAGCTACCTACTCAAATAGATCATCACATCAGAAATATCAACACAGCCAAAGTGTCAAAATTATGTCAGCATCCTCTGTATTTACATGGGTGTTGCTGGTGACATCATTTTGACACTTTCGCTGTGTAGAATGTTTCTGGTTTGTTAGAATGTGTACATCTATTTGAGTAGCTTGGCTGCTCACATATATCTGATGCTGACTATACCTACCTATATAAATATAAATAATTACTTACCTACATAATACGGAAGTTCCAACGGTGATGGGAAACATCATAAGGCAACCTTCAATCTCCATACCTGCGATGGGCCAGCCCACGCATAATGGAGTATTGAATAAATGGCTTAACTTGGGCACAATTTTGTGTTGTCAGCGTCCGTGTCACTGACGCAATAAGGTTGAATTTAATTTGGCCCACCGGGCCTTTTATTTTGTGAAGACTGTACCTAGGTACCTCTTTTTCGTTATACCTACCGCTTCTGTGGCTCAAGCAGGAATAATTACTAGAGTGAAAGAAAGAAAGTGAAAAATTGTTCGAGTTCCGATGAAATGAGCCTTACGTCATACACAAAGCCTTTATAAACTCGACCCAATACGCGGCATTATTAGTAAACGGACTGCCTTCACCTCCCGTTGCAGTCCTTTTGTAAATACTCTGGTTTATAATAAGGTTTTAAACAGCTGTGATTAAGATGAGAGTACTTTAAGGTAAGCTAAGAAGATTGTGCAGATCTGGTTAGGGACACTATCCTTCGAATCGAAGCTATTCAGCAATTATGATTAGAGGCTTCAATAAAATAAAACTACTGCCAGGATGAAACGGATAATTTTATAATTATATGTAATAAATGTTCTTATTATACTATATGTATTTTTGTACTCATTGTTATATTCATAGTAATTAATAAAATTTTACTTTTTCCTGTGTTTTGCAACTAAAGTAATGTGTAAATGACTCAAATCATGATGTTTATCAAATTATTTCCCCACGACACATGCATGCCTAGTGTGAAAATCATAGTTAATCTGTGTGTAAATAGATATAAAAAATATATTAATAGTACATTACGATATTAGTGCGTAAAAATGGTTATAACATGCGAGGCGGAAGTTCAGTAATTGAGCCGAACATGTTATAACCAATACGCACGTATATCGTACGACGTTTTTAAACACATTTGCGAGGAAACAGAAAAAAAAACAAGGTGACAAGGGGGAGCAAGAAGACAAAGGGGAGCAAGATAACACGCGACGAGCGGTTCGAAATTTGAATAGCAACAGCGCGCTGCTCACTAGCTGGAGTCGTGCGGCGGCGATCAGTTCCATATTATAATGGCAAATAATATAATACTGTTATGGAATTTGTATGGACTATAACTTAACTATTTGCTTTGGTAACACACGCGTTTTTTATGACCCGCTTTACATATTTAAAACCGGTGGAATTACATCAGCTTTAGGAGCAAGGGTGTTAAAAAAAAATACTGAATTACCACCCAACCCATTGTTTTCAACGTCCATTTTTGTCTTTTATAGCTTCCTGACTATAGCTTTTAAATCAATCAAATCACTATTTGCCGCACACAACTTGCATCTAATGTAGGTAGGTAAAGAAACAAAAAGAACACGCGCGTCTGGCTGACCGATCGGCCAGTCCGGGCCAGTAGGTGTGCTCCGCCCGCGCCCCGCGGTCGCCCTTCTCGCGAAAAAGTCAGTTTAAAATAATAATAAAGATATCGTGGATAAAAATGACACAAATTATGATTAGTGTTTTGATACACCTTAATAATCATAAATACGTAAACTCTAACAACTTGAACTTTTTTATTGCTTTTCCAGGGTTTTATAAATAAAAACCCTGAAAAATAGAATTAAAATCTATAAATGCAGTGGATGAATTTGACACAAAATACTTTGAACAACAGATATCAATAATCTAAAACGCGTAACACCTATACAACATATTTTAACATTTTTATAGAGCTAGTTGAGCGAAGTTTGAGATACTGGTTTAATTATTAGGATTCCAGTGGGCTGAGATGACACAAAATGCATAGTACATAAGTTACTACCACTTTGTTGTCATGAAATAGTACATTTCGTAGGAGTTCGCAAAGGCATTTAGGAACCGAGAAGTTTACAGCACTAGCCGAAGGTAAGGGTCGTAGCGTGGTTCGTAAAGAAGCCTTTTAGAACGATTTACGAATACATTTTTTCCGCCTGAGACAAGCGTCGGAGGTGCTATTTTGAGGGTAGAAGGGGGAAGTATTTTTTTATATTTAATGTTTTTTTCGCCGATACCTGTTGAAAATACAAATACCTAAAGTTCTACCTATGCAAGTACCTAGGATGACACAAATTTACACAATAGATTGGGCAAATGGTCCGGAAACTAAAATATAAAAACAAACAACTTTAATGTTTTCGAAACCTCAAAACCTAACTCTACCGGTCTATAGGTTTTACCTGTAAGTTGGCAAACTTCGGCAATAAGGAACGCGGCATAAGACATGAGCACGAAGAGTGCAGACTCCAGCAGAGGCCAATCCCGAACGTGAGTGAACTTCGTCATGTGAGCTGTCGCTAAGGAAACGCTTGGAGTGGCAGTGGCTCAGACGAGCGTTTCAGGGTTATAATATAGAGCACCGTAAAATCGCTTTAGAGAAGCGATAATGACCCACGATATAATTAATGAGACATATGCGTCATATGCCTCAACTGTGAGGCCATCAACAGATGATTGATTATATAGGTTTTGAACTATTACCAAGCAATAAGGTTCGAAATCGCTGGCCATTTTTCTGAACTACCCACAGACGAGTGGATATTTTAGAATACTCGTTTTCAAATATCATTCTTAGAGCTCTGTCAGGCGATGAACTAGTAACTTGTTACAGATTGTTCTCCCTTTTGACATCTGATTCCTCACCTTTTGTTAAATTTTAGTAGGATGATGCATCTTTGTCAACCCCAAATATGAAATGCAGGGAGCGTCAAGTCAAGTTAAATTCAAAATTTATTTAATATTGTAGATGTTTACATGTTCTTAGTATACGTCACTTTTTCTCTGCCATTGGACCACTGTGGGAGAAATGGGCGAAGAAACTACCACAGATTGATTTTTAGATCTCTTTAAAAAAAATTTTGTGTTTGACTAATACAAATATTACAAAATTAATTATTATAAATAATAAGCAGGAATAAATAATTAGTTCTGTGTTGAGATAGATTAACTCCATACAGTCCCGTCATTTAAGTAAACTTGAACATTGTAATATTCCTTTTGGGAGGCAGTCGCTCACGTCCGAAGGAAATAACCTTGGAACGGTTGGAACCTACAGCCCTTCACGCCCTCCCGAGTAGTGCTATGGAGCCACAAATGATTCTCAAGAAAGTTAATTTCCAGGTTCTTGATGGAGAACCTGACCAAATTGTGATCTTTTAAATTCACTTGACACTGGCAAAATTAACCTCAAAAGATTAGCAAGCCATATTTAAAGGAAGAAGAAGAATATCCCTTTTTAGACAAAGCCCTTTTTACATTGTTTAAATTGCTCAAATGGCAATTTAAAATGTATGTGTATTTTTGAAAAGGATATCAATGCAGTGAAACATCCCATCAGAGCACCAATCAGTGTGGAGAGACTGAAGATTCCGATGAAGTCTCCGATGGCACCGAGGAAGGCCTTGATCTCAAACCCACCGTCGGTGGAATACCGCTTCTCGTAGTTTTGAATGGCACTGAAATGTCAAATATACAGGTCGGTTAACTAAATCTGGCACTTTCAACAGATTTACACGTTGCGCTTGTGTAGTGTCTGTGAATGAGCGCGCGGCGTGACGTTGCAATGCACGGGAAAAATAGTCTGTCTGTCTCTTTCACGCGCGGTCAAACGTATGAGTATGAAGGAGACAGTTATTGTTTTGATTTTGCTACTGCTTATAAATATAGAGTGATATTTTTTGCATTCGTCTCAAGTGTCAATCGACGCGCGTTATTGTGATTGTTTACCTATTTCGAGTTTAGAATAAAATCATTCATTTTAAACATAACTCATATTGAAATTGCTTTAGTGTGAGTACTGTGAACGGGCCAGCTTTAGTTAACTGACCTGTACATAAATATACCGATAAGAAGGCTTGTTTTTTGAAGAGACTAAAAACCTCTATTGCAAATATCTAGATTAATGGACTGGTTAATTGATTATCTTCAATCAATCGGTCTAATGTATTATAAAGATTTACTAAAAACCAACCTATTTGCAATTCCGTAACATTTTTATTTTTACATTCTAAGATTTGCGCCTAGGCCATCTAGAAGTAAGTTGACTGGAGCCATGGCGTTTAAATTACAATCAATCAATACTCTCAGCGCCATCTCTGGATTACGAAGGGTTACTAATTATAATCTGTATGGCATGAGCACCCCGTGGTAAAAGAAGCTCTCTTTTTTACTTCGCCATCTACTCCGGCCATGACTCCCGCATCCACTGCCTAATCGATGATTGAATCTCACTAATATTATAAATATGAAAGTAGCGATGTTAGGATGTTTGTGTGTGTGTGCCTCATTCACGCTAAAACGGCTGAACGTATTTGAATTAAATTTAGCACTGAGGTAGTTTAAGAGCTAGATTAACATATAGGATACTTTTAATCCGACTGCACCAGAAGGAGGGTAACGTTATCTCGGTTAATGATAATTCCTAGGAACACGCAGATGAAATTGGGGGCTATCAGCTAGTAGTTATTATAACTATATTACAGATATCGCAACTTGTCAATGATGATTCTTCCGTAATACACCAGGCTCCAGTTAGTTCAGTTCAGTTCAGTTCAGTTTATTTATTGCATTCCATATATAATATAGGTGGAGATTATCATTATGGACCTTGTCCAGGTACAGCAATTTGCGAGAGGGCGATATTACAATATTGCAATATTTCTACGTACTACTTAATTTATATATAAATTAAATTGTATCAGATACTTATTTATATAATGTTAGTTTTCATATGTTTGAAATTTTTATTCTATACCTATTTTAATAATTATAATTCGTCATTTAAATAATCATTTACACAATTAGTAATTAATAGTTGTTTTAATGAACTTATAAATATGGTATCTCTAGTTTCTGTCGTCAGATGTTTTGGTAACTTATTATAAATTTTTGCAGTCATTACTAGAGGGCTTGAAGAGTGTATGTTTAGTCTAGAAGGTGGTAGCGCTAGTCCTTTTCTTGGTCTTATGGTAGCGCTAGTTATTTTCCTGAACGCACCCGCTCGTTCTCCTTCGAAATTCAGATGTGATATGCTATCACCATAAGGTTTTTTTTTCGACATTTTTCCTCCAACAAGATAGTTAACAGGAAAATCTGTCTTACTAGAGGTAGTAGATTGCTTCTGGCCCCACACTAGTCGTGGGAACCAGAAACAGCGACATCACACAAATATAAACATCCAAGACCTGGGGGTTTCTTTTTTCTTCTTTACCCCCCCCCCCCCCCCCCCAGTCGGGGATCGAACCCAGGACCTCTCGTATGGTAGGCAAAACCACAACCGCGCTGCGCCACAGAGGTCACAGAGGAGGTAAATAATATGTGCACATATAATACAGTAAACCTATCCGATATAAGCTTTAGTGGGAAAACAAAACACATATAGTAAGCCACATAGTATAGTAATAATAAGCCACAAAGTTAACTTGGCACCCGCGAGGAATGCGTTTCCCCTCCCTCTCTCGCTAGTTGTCGCCCTCGAAGCTTCAGTAGGACAGTGATCCGTCACTGTCACTAAGACCTTTACAGAGCGAGGTGCCAATTTAACAATTGGCATATAGTAAGTGCCTAATTACCCGCTGAGCACCAAAGCGACTGCATCATTCAGCACACTCTCGCCAAATATCATAGCGTAGAGGTTCACATCCACCTTCAGTTGCGAGAATATCGCTAGCACCGTCAGGGGGTCTGTCGGCGAGATCAATGCCCCGAAGTAGAGGGTATCCAGGAAAGTGAAGCTAGACGCGAGTGAGGCGGGCATGAGCTGAACACAGCCGTACATGAGCGCGCCAATCACGAGCGCAGAGAGAGCCGTGCCGACCATCGCGAACGTCAAGATGGCGCCCAAGTTACGGAAGAAGTATTTCTGGAATGAGTTTGGATTATAAGATTATTCAGTAATTAGAATGAGATGACCGCCAACCTTCAATAGTGGAGACTTACGGTAAGAAGAAGGATAAATAATAAAATAGATAAATAAATGTTCAGACTCTACACAATACAAATAAATGTAGATAGAGATAAACTACTACAACATGGCACGCCCCTCCTCCACTCCATAGATATGCTGTCACGCTCACTCGTGTCGTAAGTACGCTCGGTGTCTCGCCTGCTGTGAGTAGTGGAGGCGCGCGCCATGTTAACGTTGTGCATCTCTGTAAATATGAGAGATCCAAAGTATGAAAGTAAGGTACCTCCGTCTGCCACTAATAAGATAATAGTAGTTTATGTGATTGCTACATAACGGAGGGCATTAATACTCGAGAGTGGGTTTATGATACGAGCCGACGAAGGCGAGTTTCATAATAATATCACTCGAGAGTTTTAATGCCTAATTATGTACAGTTACGTACACTAGTTTATCTAGACACATATCACATATCACTCTTTGATGTGTTCAGGAACCGCATGTTTGACCGGCATTGTGGCTCTGCAGTTGTTTAGCTTGTAATGTAGTACCAACTTCACAGACAAACTAGGGGCGACACGCGGGCGGGCGTCGGCGTTCGAAATTTGAATGTCAGTACCAACTTCACAAACAAACTAGGGGCGGCACCATGTCGGCACGCAGGCGGGCGTCGGCGTTCGAAATTTGAATGTCATAATATGTAGAAAAATTACACATTATGGTCATAATCTGTAATTTTTCAGATAAGAAATTAGTTTTTACCAAGTAGTTTAACATTATGCTGATCGTAACGTGCTGTTTTTGTACGCAGTAAAGAGGGTTTATGATACGTGTGTAGATAAAGATACTTAGTATCTGTGTATACTATGTGCTGTGCATGCAATATGTTTAGCAGATTCTTATCATTTTAGCTATAAAATAGCAATAGCAAATGAGTATTGGTGTTTAGGAAAGAAAAAATAATAATTAAATAACATGAAACAACTATGGCCAGTTATTTCATTCGACGGACTTGTTTGACAACTCAAAATTCAAAAATGTTGCTAGAATAGAACAATCACAGTGTTATACATGTCGATGGCCAATAAATACTCAGATTATAAGCAAACCTCAAACTCTTTGCGGAAGTAGATGAATGTTTGACTAGATTATTGCTCACCAAATTAAGTAGTACTCGCCAAAGTAATAGTTTGTCAGACAACAAAGACATCCTCAACTAAATCGAACAACCATACTGTCATGGTTATGTCACAAACAAGATTCTATGTTGTGACTTAATGGGGGATGCGAATGTCGCAGGGAATATGAAGAAATCGTGCTTAGAAGCCAGCATTCCTTACGTAAGTGCTTTTTTGTTTATTTAAAAGCATAATAATATACGATTTAGCCTTAGATAGAATTAGTTAGATTTTGTCTTAACCCAGTGTTTACATGCCCTGGAATATAACTTATGCGTGTATTTTGGCTGATTTATAGTATTTTATGTTTAACACATCGCTGATGTGGGTGCACAGACCGCTAAGCTAAAGTGGAACTGGGCCGGCCACGTAAGTCGCATGCACCCAGATAGATGGGCGAAAATCGCCACTAACTGGGTGCCACAGGACGGATACCGGCGTAGAGGCAGGCCTAAACGGAGATGGCGGGACGACCTCGACAAGTTTTTGCCGGGGTGGCCGGAGGTGGCACAGACCAGGGAAGTGTGGACGAAAGAGGGGGAGGCCTTTGCCCAGCAGTGGGACACCTTAATGGCTAAATAAAAAAATAATAAAAAAATAAATAACAATTAACAAATGTAAAAAAAATATACCGATAATTCGATAATAAAATAGATTTGATTTACATATATTTATTTCCTTTGATTTAGGATTTACCGTGATGAAAATTCGCAAGATTCATGTTTCGTTTTCGGTTTATGGAGCAACAGAAAGTCATTTATTCTTTACTATAATTTGTCCATTAAATAAGTAAATTTTTAGTTTATTATTTCTATAAAACGGAATCATTACAAAGTTAAAATGAAATTATTTTTTTATTTGGATCCCAATCAAATTGGACAGTGCTTGTCTACTTCATAATTTAATCTGTCTACTTCGTTGTATGTTTCCGGTTATGTTACACTATGCCACAAAGTTTTACTTGGTGGGTCAGAAATTTCACATGCACCGCAGAACCGTGCTTCCTGCTAGTTTTCGTTATTGTTATCTCAACAAATTATGGGGGTAAATAATTATATTTTATCGATGAAAGGCAGCACTATAGACAAAAATATCGATATTCATCCCATCACTATTAAAATTTTGTGTAATACGGTATCACTCTTATCTCTCAAACAAGTCTGATGAATAAAATATCATACCATAGACTGTCCTTATCCTCAGTTGAGAGTTTATTTTCAGTAAAATGTAATCAAGGTTCAAGTTGTTTATGCTCACTACTTGTGCTATTTACATACCCTTTTCAAGCAATACCCGGCATGGAAGATGATCGGCGGTAGAATAATGTTGAAAAATATTTCGGGGTCAAAAGTTGCTTTGAGATCAATTTCATTTTGCTCCACTTTGTCGATCTCTCCCTTGAAGCTGTAAGCATATGTCTTGTTTGGTACTGGTGCTTCTGAAATGGATACAATAAAATTAAATATTATGTTTTTTTTTGTCTGCTGAATAGAAGTCGTCTAAGATTC
The DNA here is from genome assembly GCA_949825045.1 of Argyresthia goedartella. Lineage (NCBI taxonomy): Eukaryota > Metazoa > Arthropoda > Insecta > Lepidoptera > Argyresthiidae > Argyresthia > Argyresthia goedartella. The sequence goes on from OX463810.1 coordinate 25,945,698, forward strand.
TCATGAGATTGTACATATTACAGTCGGTATTTCAAGCAGGGTACAAAGTTATCTAGATAATAAATAAACATTATCGGACATTTACGTGATCATTATCGGAGAATTTCTTGTTTTTGCAAATTTGCGCTTTGTTGTCAATTATGTTATAATATCATTTACATTACTTATATCATGCATTTTCGGGCTGTAAACCAGTTTTTATTATTTTCTTCTAGCCCAAGTAATTATTCAGAATTAATCATTTTTAACAAAGTAGAAAATATGGGTATGGTAAGGCGTAATTTGACTGGGTTAGAGGGAATCCCCTCGGCAAGTTGGCACAGTGCGTTCGGAATAAGTACGGAAATATATATACGTTCCTTAGTTCACATTCGCGAGCGCAGTTGTTTGTTATTGGTAAAAATCCAACTACTATTATCATGATAATTAGCACTATCCTATAGAATCCTGATTACAGATAAAAACATATAACTTTGTAATGGTCAAATATAGTCAAATCAGCTAAAACAACACCAGAATCAAAGCCAATTTGATACACTTGGATTTACCAGCGTTTAACAATAAATTATTAACTGTGAACCAATTCAAAGTTAAAGACAATACATCGTTAACATCATTAAAATCTTCTATTTGTCTTTAAATCTTGAAGACCAGTGAAGTATCATCAGCAAACAATACTATGTCGGTCAATTTCTCCACCATAAAAGGCAGATCATTATAATATACGAGGAATAAGAAAGGGCCTAATATGGAACCGCCGATTTTTACACCAGATCCATCAGAATTAAGGCCGTTGACTCCTGCCTTTTGAATTATATTGCTTAAGTATGACATTAGCAGATCCAAATATTTATTATTAACTCCGTAATGATTTAATTTAATTAGTAACATATCATGACCAACACAATCAAATGCCTTCGACAGATCGCAAAAAACGAGGATAGCAACCTGTGCGGCCTCCCATGCAGACAAAATACGATATAACGGTTACGCCTGCATGCATAGTCGATTTACCCCTAGTGAAACCGTATTGTTTGGCGTGGAGTTGTTCTGTACGGTTAGAGTGTGAGAGCATTTGATTGAGATAATCTTTTCATATAATATTTTTTTGCATGCATCCATAGTCGATTTACCCCTAGTGAAACCGTATTGTTTGGCGTGGAGTTGTTCTGTACGGTTAGAGTGTGAGAGCATTTGATTGAGATAATCTTTTCATATAATATTTTTCTTAGTGCTGGAAGAACAGATATTGGTCTGAAATTTGAATAATCACTCTTGTCTCCCGAATTGATCAGAGGTATCAGTTTCCTGTGAATTATTTTATAGAATACATTTATTGAATATTTAATTTAAGTATATTATCAGAATTACTGAACCATTTACTTTGAGTGATATCTTCCACAGATCTTCAGTATGTTCTAAGTTAAATAATCTAAACTTTTTGATAATGTCTAGGGGATATACTGATTAAATTTAAAATCTACTATACAACCCGGTCAAATAGAGATGGGGTCTGGTGGGCGGGGCCCAAAACGCTCGTATGGTCAGCATAAAAAATACAGTTTTATTTATTATTATATATTAAAATATGTAAAAATTGGTCAAATAGAGATGGGGTCTGGTGGGTGGGGTCCAGAACGCTCGTATGGTCAGCACAAAAAATACAGTTTTATTTATTATTATTTATTAATATATGTAAAAATAATTATGCTGTTGAAGGTCCAGCTTCTTCTTCGTCTATTTCATCGATACCAGAGATATCTCCTTCAGAAGATTCTCCATCATCTTCATCGTCTGTGTCACTCTCTACACCAAGGTTTATTATAAGATCTTCGATTTCCTTTTCACACCCCACATCCCTGTCCCAGTATTTCTGTTCCAGGCGTTTTACGTGATTTACTTCCTTGGCCCAATCATTTTCTGTTATTGAGGCAATTGCATCTCTTGTCATTCCTTCAATCCTTGATTCAAGCTGGTCCACATTTTTTTCCGCCACCCTCTGCTTTATGAGGTTCCACACATATTCTATTGGGTTCAAGTCACAATTGTATGGAGGAATCCTCAAAACCTCATGTCCGTGCTTTGCAAATAACTCATCAATTATATAAGTTTTTTCAGGTTTATTTTTTTTTACAATCTCAAGCAATTCCGGCTTGGTTAGTGAGTCGTCGAATTCTATTCCATGTTCACGGAGCCATTCTTTAATATCTGCCTTCCGGGTGGCAGATGATGGTGCTTTGTTGGTTTGCATACTGTGATAGGGTGCGTTGTCCATTACCACAATACTTTTTTGTGGGATGTTTGGGATAAGCTTTTCCTCAATATATTTTAAAAAATTGTTGCCATCCATTTGATCATGGTAATCACCGGTTTTGGTCTTGGCCTTGAATAGAAGGTCAGCTCCTGGCACAAACCCTTTTTCTGAACCGGCGTGGACGATAATCCATCTTTGGCCAGGGCTGTCATTTTTTCTGACACCCTTATCCGTAACTGACTGCCAACACTTGGACACAGTATAGTGTGAGTGAATCCATGTTTCATCAGTGTATATGACAGGCCTTTTGTCAGCACCCAAAGCGTCATTTGCTCGAATTTTCCTGAGGTATTTTATCCTCCATGTCACGATATTGCTGCGTTCTATTAAAGCCTTTCGATTTTGTCGACATTTTTTAAATTGAAAGCCCAAGTCGTTTACCATGATTTTTCTCAGAGTGTTGCGCGATCCCTGAAAGTTTAGGTCTTGACGGGCAGAAGCCAGTACTTTCTTTAGTGTGGGAACTTCCTTGCGTACATCGTAAATAGATGTTATAATACCTCTAATCGCCGTTCGCATAAAGTTGTCCACATGCACCCTTGTGTTAAATAAACCTTTTTGGCCTTTGGATGGCGTTTTAATTTCTCCACCTTGCTCAGCAGCATGTTGACCTGCAATAAAAAAGGTATAAAAATACCATTGTTTCCTATTTGAACCAAAATAATAAATAGCTCGATGGCAGTCACTGGCCCATTCAAATGGTGTCTAAAGGCGCGACTCCATTATGCAAGTCTTGCATGCATGTATGACGTCACACTTGTGTGCAAGTAATTTGAATTGGAAACACGATTTTGTTCAACTTGCAGCTTGCATACAAGTTTTTAGTGACAATTTTAAGTTTGACAGCTGTCATCCAACATGAAGATCTCATCAAGAGCTGTCACATCTCCATACAAACCAGTGGTCTAGGATGAGTAGTTTCCGAGATATGACAGTTTTAAGTTTGACAGCTGTCATCCAAAATGAAGATCTCATCAAGAGCTGTCACATCTCCATACAAACCAGTGGTCTAGGATGAGTAGTTTCCGAGATATGACAGTTTTAAGTTTGACAGCTGTCATCCAAAATGAAGATCTCATCAAGAGCTGTCACATCTCCATACAAACCAGTGGTCTAGGATGAGTAGTTTCCAAGATATTATGACAGTTTTAACACTGAGTACGACAACACGCAATGAACTGCATCCAACGGAACTACTGGGGTTTAAAAAGTTTCGATTGTCACCATTGGGGACAAATGGGATTTTTTTGTCCAATATGTCCCTATGGGGACACCGGGTTGAGAACAAATGGGAATAAACGATAATTTTGTCTGTGAATGGTACTTTTGACGTTTCGTTTTGCCGATTTTCGTAGCAAAATACGTTTCGTTCACCAAAATTTCGCAATTTTTATTTTGGATTTCCAGCAAACCTATGCATTTCCGCGCAAAAAGAAAAGCACTTTGGTATGAAAAGTGACTGCTATCTATCCATTAAACACCTCATTTTAATCAAATTCATCCGGAACGATATAAAAACAAAACCAACCCCAAAATACAACCAGTGCTTACCTTCTTGTTTTATTCTCGTTATTGTCATCTTTCCGAGCCCCGTAGCCATTTGAGCTCGTGCATGAGCGTACTCATATGGGTGATAACGCTTAGATTTTTTTTCCTCTTCAAAATATTGAATGACGTTATACACAATCCTTCGTGCATCGCTTTTTAGCTTTTTTCCACGCTTATTAGGCATAGCGCAATATTACTACACTATGATAACAAGAATCAAGAAAAACAAACGTAACAATAACAAAACTCAACAATAATAATCGTAAGGGCACAAAAACAAATCGCAAAACGTTAGCACACTCGAGTCGCAAGACGAAACGTGAAGTGAGTGAGTAAAGTGGAGTGTCATGGCGGACAAGACGCTACAGACCACAGAACAACAGATCATTGTTGTCGGCGCGGTCCGATTATATTATCTTTGGTCCGTAGTGTTAAATTTGAATAAGGGCTCGACCGCATTGCGATTTTCAAGTCAGTATTTTACAATAAATTAGTTTAATGTCTATGCTGTCCGTACCGGTACGTGTGAGTATAGACAGCGATATAATATGAGCAAGAGGGAAGTAGTCGTGCCACGCCCACCAGACCCCATTTCTATTTGACCGGGTTATACTGACGCTAGTGCTATCTTGAAACAAAGTCTTTGCTTCATAGATTTAGATGATTTTAGACGATCTGTTGTGAGTAAGAGTACATTGGTGAAGAATGTTTCGAAGGCTCGAGCAACCTCAGCATTGGATGTAATGAAATCATCATCTATATTTAAGCAGAAATCCTTGTCCCTTCTTACAACTGGCAGTTTCGTGGTGTATTATCAGAGGGGTCTCACTCGATAGTTTAGGTACGTACGACCGGCCAACCCACCCGACGGGAATTCAGTTATGATGCCGCTCGCTTGGCTCGCAGTCTGTTACCTACTCGCTCGCTTGGCTCGCAGTCGCCTCGCGCGCTAACCGCTCCTCATAAGCAACTTTTCTGTGATTTTTGCAACAACAATGACTTAAGTACATTTTATGTACATTTTAGGGTATCTAAAGGAATTGTTCACAAATGAAATCCGATTCCTTTTTAATTGAATACCTTTTTGTTTACCTAAAAGTAAACACTTTAGACCCAGTATAAAACAAATTACAATTACGTAAGTAAGAAGGTAGGTACCTACATAACCTTAGAATTTGCGAATAGCCTGAATAAGTACTTATATAACACCTCTCTTACACAGAGTGGACTAAAATTTACAAACACAGGTAACACAGTAGGTAACCCTAGCGTGATCAAGCGAGACAGGAGTTTACAGGACGACCTTGTGATGTCAGAGTAAAAGAAGCTCTCAGGCGTAGTGATGCGGCACAATCTAGCCTGCACGGGCGGGACAACCGATTCTGTAGGTGCTTAGCGATTGTTGTACGTAGTTCAGGTGCGAGCTAGATTGCGCTTTATTGTCGCGCAGCGAGAGTAGCTTTTATTTAAGTGTATTTGCGCAGTGATCTTTCTGTACGTAGTACTATTAAGTATTCTGTGGTATTATTTACCAAACCGTTGTTATTTTATTATTTGAATTTTGTATTTTTATATTAAGGTGTAGTTTTTGTAGTTCTACAAATCAACTTGAAAGTAAATATTGTTTTTTTTTTAACATAGTCATGAAATTTTCTGTGAAAGGTATAGCTTTTTTGTTCATAAAGGTCATACAAGAAAACTCTACTTTAACAAATTCCAAAAGTTGCCCTATCATTAAATAAAAAAACTTCATTAAAATAACATACCTCCAGAAGCAATGTGTATCTGATCCGGGAAGTGGAAGCGAAGAATATCAGGTGGCACAGAGAGGTTGTATGATGTATCGGGTGCTGGATGGGCATCGAGGTAAGTAACCTGATTTGTGCTACCCGCATACCGGATGATGCAACCAACGACCAGACCTGAAATGTTAGGTTAGATTCAGAGTTTTTAATATGAATTGGTTTCCATTGATTTGGAAATAATATAAACTTTTCCTTGAACTCCATTGTCATCTTCTTTCACAAAATAAATTCAAAAGGAGAAGGACTGTCCCTTACTGACAACAACTGTTAGGTAACTACTGCTGTAAGTTTGATTTCACTTCAACTGTCTGTTTGAACCCGCGATTTTCGGCAAAAAAATTAAGTTATTTTAATATGCTAATATGCCAATAGATAAATTGGAAATTATATATGTGAAACTTAAAGCAAAATTAAAATCAATTGATGTTTCCTAATATATTGTTATATATAGGTAGGTACCACAGAGCATTGCATATTTGAAATATCTGTGGTAGGTAATCTAGGTACCTAAATACCAGAGGTCGGAATCTGGGGGTTATTTTAAATGTTATCATAAACTTGATGTGACTTGGAAATCTCAAGAATTTGAAGAATTTCTACTAGAGTAGAAAGAAAACAATATCTCAAAATTGTGTTGATTGGCTAGGGTGTCCCTTACACACCATATGAATTCAGTTTACACCTTTTGTAAGAGATAGCCTAGCAAAGCCTAAAACATGGAATTCTTCAGCTTAAAACAATGCAACAACTTTCTCTATGAAACAAATGCTGGGAAATAAAAAAAAGTCCTCTTCCCATAGTAACTGCCATACTCAGTTGTTTAATGATTAATTAAGGATTACTTAAGTCAAGATTTCTATGGTAAAGCGTTAATTCTTCGTTAGGTCTTCCTTACCTCAATGGATCAATAAATGACTCGGAATATAGTAAGTATACTTCATCTAAAGGGGGTTAAAGTGCCTGCACCTGACCCACTTGATTGGGGCCTTTGTGCATAAACCACTCTTCTAATTTAGAAATCCTAACTTCTGCAGCAGCTGGAGTAGGAGGCCTATATATGTAAGTATACTAACTAACCCCATCAGCTTAACACTTTTGTATGGAAAGTAGTATTTTTTTCCTAACATTGATTCCATGGTGAAATGAAAGTTGTTGCATTTGAGCTTTAGCTTTGCGAGGGCCATAGTGATTTTTATTTTACTGTTTAACCGCTTGAGTGAGTTTGGGATAGCACACTATCCCAGCATTTTTTAGCCGTAGAATGACGCTGGGATTGTCAATTGTCAATTGTACTAGATACTAGAGTATCCCAGAGCGCAGTTTGGCTTTTGCGTGGCGACACATAGACGAAAACCTTTTGTTTCTTTTATACCAATGCATTTGTAGTTAAGGAATGAATGCTATCTCGTTCCTACTGAACTAGGCTCAATGAAATTAAATACAACAATTGATTCAAACTATCTTATGGTTGAAAAATAATGATACAACTCATTCAGTTCACTTGTCGAGTTTTGTTCTGTGCTTGTGGCCGGCCGGTGCTTTGTTTTGCGATTTATAAATGGATATTGTGTATGTTTTGCTGGTAAGTGTTCATTTTCCTATAGAATAATAACAGTATTTTGGAAAAATACAAAAAGATTAACTTACAAACTGTTTTTGTGCCATGTTTGAGAAGTTTCGTCACAATTTTCGAACACAAGTTTGTTCAACAGGTAAGTAAGAAATGTTTTCTTTTGTTTTTGGTCGAATTGTTGTGTTTATGCTATTAAGAAGCCAATATGTTGAAGAACCATTGAACACTAGTTTTCTGTAAAAATATTATGGAAATACACTCAATAAAAGTTGTAAGGGACATTGTTTCCAAGGTTAAAATTCCAACGTTTTAATTAAATATATTTTTTCTACTTAATGTAATTTATATTTTTTTCATGTGTATATCAATATTAATACAGAAATCTTTTAAGTACATAAAACAAGGAGGTTATCGATTTACTTTTTTTAGATATGATTTTTTATATTGAACCACTCCATTTTAGGCTTAAAGTCTATGTTTACAGCTATGTATCACAGTACAAGAGTCTTTAATACAATCAATGCTTATACCAATATAATGTTTTGTTTACGAGCTGTAACAAAAACAACACTTCAAGCAGTGTTATCATGAACCTAAGTCATAAATCATGTTAAAGTAACTCAAACCATGGCGGGTGGGTCGGCTGTGACATGTTTTTTAATTTATTATGCACAAGCAGCTTAAAGCTGATGCGTGCATATCAGTTCACATTTCACTGCACTTGTTTTATAGAATTGTCAAGTCTATTTTTAAAACTGTTCACTGATGGTGCACTAATAACAGTTTCTGGAAGTCTGTTCCTCTGGCGGACCACTCGGTTTGATAGGTGTTTGCGTGGGTTACTTGTAATGGTTGTTACATATAATGTAAATATATACTCATATTCTGTTTATTTTTTAATTGAGAACAATGTATCCTGAAAATCGTTTAACACTATAGCGGTCAGCGAATTCCCATGAATATGTCAATGAAGAAGTCATAGTGACGCGGATTCCATAGAATTCGTTCCTCGATCCTCTGTTTTGGACGGAAACTCTATAGAATTCGCATTTCCATTGCAGTTATAGGTAGCCCTGCTCTTTGTGTCCATGTAGGTACTTCCACAGGTTGGATAGTGTCATATTAGACCATTTTCGCACACATAGAAAAATTATCTCTTCCTTCTCACTCGCTCCTTCGGTTTACGTGTTTGTTTTATGTGTCCAAAACGTAATACTTGACATTCGGTCATCGTCCGCGAAAGAGTTAAAGGAAAAGACTAGTTTAGTAACCATTGCTAATATACATTACATCCATTGCTAAGGTAGCCACAAAAGTAGCCCTATTCCGGGACATCCCAAGAAATGTCGGGAATTTTTGGTCATGTTGTCAACATCATGTAATTCTGACATCTTCTAATAACAAATATTGCAAGGTTTCTTGATGCCTGAGCGAGGCCTCCCTCTCTCTCTCACCCATGAGCAGCTCTCTTGTTTCGGCGGCACTCAGACGCCAAGAAACTCGGCGTCAGGTATACATATTACAGTTACATACGTTATAGTTAAATATAAACAGTGATCGGAATAGATAAGCTATTTTTGACACCTGCTATACGCATCACGCGGCAAAAACATGTAACTTACCATAAATCACAGCTAAACCAGTTTCGTGCAGCCAAGCAACCCTGCGATGCTTGAAAACCCAAATAGTCAAGACAGTCAGAGCCAACAGGCAGGTGTAGATCAAGAGATTTAAGGTATCTATACGGTGCAGCAGAGTAGCCTTAGCATCCAGGGCAATATCGGCCCCAGAACCCTGACATACTCCAAGATAACAAACAAGACAGAAGCATCCAGAAATGAGATTCATGGCTTCGAGGGTTCGCACTTTATTACATCACAAAATCACGAGTTAATTCACAGCAAGGAAATTGCTATGACGGCTAACAATGATGGGAAACTCAATGAGCAATCAAAAAAACATTTTTACGAATTTAGAACTGTTTTTTGATCGAATATTGGAGGACCAAGGAAAACAGATCGAAGAATACGCAGCCAGCCAGCGCAGCTGATGACAGCCAGTAATGCAACTAAATTGAAAAGTAAAAAGTAAACTGTCAAATGTAATTATACCGTATTGCAAGAGTAAAAGAGATGGATGAAACGGCTGTACGATGTTTTCAATTTAGTTGAGTTGTATTTAGCGGTTTGACAGTTTACTTTTTAATAGTGATGGCTAAGGTAGTCATACTTAACATTTTTGGAATCCAAGATTCACAAAATTATGAGCACAAGTAAAGAGCTTTCCTTGAACTTTGAGTGACCTTTGTGAGGTGCGATACCTTTATATACGTGTTACGCTACTCAAAATATTAGCCTAGGCGCACACGGACCACAAAATGCTTCTGCTCGTCGGCGTATCTGGTTAAAGGCTTGTGCCCTTCGGTTGGGACATTATTGCGCTACATCTGGGGGCACGACAGTGCCCCCGCTAAGTCGAGCAAAGAAGCACAGCCGTACCATCGATCGAATCCATTTATAGGAAGCACTTTGGGGCATTTTCGACCCCCCTGTAACTATGTTGTAAATAAAGCTAGACACCTAAATAGGGCACAATTTAAATAACAATTTCCCAAAATTCAATCAATTTTGACCAATAGATTGGAAACGACAGCTGTTGAAAGTTCCGTCATTTTGTCACTAAGTGACTCATCGATCATCAAAATTCTAATCTATTTCTAGCAGACCTACAAGCTTGAAATTTTAAACAAGAGTAGTGTTTAGTCAACAGCCAGGATAAAATTAAAACTTTCTGGAATTTCAGCTCTCTTTTTATACTTACTTATATATTAATGAATGTTCTGGATAGTTTCATAGGTTTAATGTTTACCGATATGATCAATAGATGGCGTTGGGTGTAACCTGCATCGCGGTATGCTGGCAAATAATTTGTTGTTACAGACATCTTTATCGCCCAAAAGGGCTACTTGCAGGTAGAAAGCCTTCAACCAGCATATAGCGAGGCCATGGTTATGACAGACATCTGCTTTACACACACACACAGGGAGTTTTTTAGTCCGTATACTACACGAGCTGATGCCCGCTATTGAGCACACATTGGTGTAGTGTAGGGACCCGGACGGACATAGCAGGGCGATCGGACTACTGGGTAATTCAACTTTTTCCCCCTCCAACAAAAATATGTTAATAATTTGAATTTCATATTCGAATTGAACATTTAGAGTCTTGTCTTGTTTTATCTCGTCTTGATTGTTTGGTACTGTGTACCTCATTATTTTAGATGTTGTGCCCTTTCCTTTATGTCGCTGTGGGTTGCTACGGGCCGCCCAACCAATACCCAAGGTTTTCCTTAGGTGGCCAAAGTTGGCCCCCGGTGAGCCAAAGTTGGCCACCAGTGAATAAAATTGTTACTTGGGTGTTGGTCGGTTGGCCATATCAGAGGGCTTGATCTACTATCAAGGAAAGAATTGAACTCGGTGGATAAAAATGAACAAGAGTGGTTTTCTCTCCTGGCGGCGTCAACAACCTTGCAACAGTCTCGCTTGTTTCCCCCAACGAAGGGAAGCTCCGGCTAAGGATCAAGCGTTTATGCAGTGCGACGACGCACTTCACAATCAGGTGCAGGTGCTACACCAAACAGGCGCCCGGCCAGGACTCCTACTGGAAATTGCAGGGAATAATCCTCGCCTTGTCTCAAACCAGCGTGCTCCGCCCGACGCAAAATATGTCAGCCCGATGGACGACCGCGTCTTCGGCAAGGTCTGCTTCACCGACGGTCTCATTTGTTTCCTTTAGCTAAGATTCCTGGCATCACCCCGACGTTCTAGATGCGGTTCTCGAAGATCTCGTCTCTTCATCTGGTGCGACGGTTCCTGACAATTTCAGCCTAGCCCTGAAGCCGTGGCTGTCGCGCCAAAGGCGCTGGAGCGAAAAATAAAACCTCCAGTCGCAAGGGTGTACCCAGGATTTCAGCTAGGGAGGGGCAGCTCGTACCTGTTTCGAGAAGATGGTCGGTCAGGTATATTGAAACAAAAAAATCATGAATTTATTTTATCTTCTGGGAGGGGGGGGGGGGGGGGGCAGCAGCCTCCCCCCTGCCCCTACCTGGGTACGCCCATGTCCAGTCGCTTATCCCCGCTTATATGCGCATAAGATCCGACAAAATTTCCAGAACATGTTTTTGAAAAGTGTCACCGATCCGCGCCACCTTGCGACGACGAGGTGAAACACTCGACTTCTCGTCTAGACTAGCCCGCGAGTGTCTAAACGTCACGCTTTGATGATCGATGACCGATCGATGTGGCCGCTCCGCTAGATGGCGGTACCAGTCTCTATAAATCGATCAAATGGGTGGATTTCATTCCAGTAAACGGCTCAATTTGAAGAGGGCATGGCTAAAACCAAACAGTAAGACGCAACCAGTGGAATTTAAGGGGCTACAATACCCCTTTCGCCCATAAGAGTTCACGCAGGGAACTCTCCGGATGCCCACAAGAGAATAGTAAAGGTGTAGGGAAACAAACAATGATAAAGTTTGTTCATGCTCTCTCTAATCTAGCAGTGGGCAAGATTGTTCTGTGTGCTTTCCCTTATAAAAATACAATAAATGGAAAGCAACAGCACGCTACTCATTGGTTAAATATGTATATGTATAATATGACTGTACGCAATACAAAAATTGAATTATTTGACATAAATCTATTAATTTGTAAATACATCACTGACGGAAACAGTTAGGACACCAATGTTATTATTGATAAAATTGACACTGACGTAATAGCTAAGTCTTTAGCTTCATTTATATTATAATTTGTTATAAACAGTATAACAGAAGTAAGTTATTGTATAACGGTCCCCACAACGATTAGTACACATTAAGAAGTATGTAACTTCTGACAAGGCAATGTGTACAAACGATACTATTGCATCTTTAAACGCAACCGACAACAGAAAAGCACGGCTTAAAGGTAATGCACCAAAATATGCAAGGCTTTTCTGGCAAGCAACTAGAATTAGAAATGTTTTTAGAAAGCAAAAGAATAGATATACTTTGTATGACAGAACACTGGCTGCAAGAGTGTGCAGTGCAGTTCAGTATATCAAATAATAAAGTGATCAGCTGTTTCAATAGAAAGACTAAAACTGGAGGTGGTTCCTTAACTTAAGTAAAAGATTGTTTTAAGTATAAAGAACGAAATCATATTGTTAGCTTTTCAAGTTAAATGAATGCTGAAGTCTCGTGTGTTGAGATGGAAAATTAATACTATTGTTTGTGTGTATAGCAGTCTAGTGAATCTAGTTTTAATTTATAAGTTAACGACAAATTACTATCATCCAACGAGGAAATTGCTAACGCATTTGAAAGGTTCTTCAGTACCATACCCATAAAAATAACACAAGGGCTACCATCCTCATCTGAAAATTCCTTAGATTAATTGGTTGAAAATGTGCCCCAAAACAAGGATGGCTTTAATTTATAACCAATAGGCCCTATTACTATAGTTACAACATTTAAACTTCTTAACATGAAAAAGACTGAAGATTTATGGGGCATGTCGGTTAACGTGGTCAAATCAGTAACACATCGATTACTGATTTGACCACCATACATGGCAATCACATTCAATAGTTGTACAGCAAATGGTTTTGTTCCTGACCTCATGAACATAAGCAGATTAACACCACTTTTCAAATCCGGAAGTAAAGAAGACCCTGCTAACTTCAGACCTGTATCAGTGTTGCCAGTGTTGAGCAAGGTGTTTGAAAAGGTCATATTGAGTCAACTACTCTCTCACTTCAATGCATCTGGGCTACTCCACAAAAAACATTACGGATTCACTAAAGGCAGATCAACAACAGACGCCGCAGTAGCGCTAGTAGGACACATTTATAGTGCGTGGGAAGGACCACAGGATACGGTAGGTATTTTCTGTGATCCTTCCAAGGCCTTTGACTGTGTGGACCATCAAACTCTTTTGCTCAAACAACAACACTATGGTATCAAAGATAATTCCACTGGAACCCATATGAATATTGGTGTCCTCCAGGGTTCTATCTGAGGTCCGTTCCTTTTTTTTGAAAACGTCAATGACCTGCCTTATATGGTGGAAAAAATTACTCAGATCGTTCTATTTTTGCTGATGACAAATCTATTATTTTCAAGGTGAAAAGACAAGGTGAAAAGACAAGAAGAAATTCTAGACGACGCAAATAGTACACTCTCTCATGAGTTAATTTGGTTTAACGTAAATAACTTGTTATTAAACTCAAAGAAGACTAAATGTATAAAATTTTGTTTGCCTAATGCTTGACAGGGTAAAACCAGTGTAAGAATAGGATCTAAAAGATTGGACCTCGTTGACGACCCAATCTTTCTTGGAATCACTATAGATTCGAAACTTCAATGGGGTCCTCACAAAACTAATCTCGCACGAAGACTTAGCTCAGCCGCTTTTGCGGTCAGACAAATCAGATATCTTACAGATGTCAGATTGACTTTATATGCCAGATCGGTTTACTTTAGTTATTTTCACAGTATTATGTCTTATGGAATACTGCTCTGGGGGAGAGCAGCAGATATAAATACGATATTTGTATTAAAAAAAGGGCGATCAGATAAGATGCTAGAGAATCATTCAGAGAAAAATTCAAAGAAATTAATATACTTACGGTTACCTGTCAACATATGTACGAGAATATCATGTATGTAAGAAAAAACGTTTCTTTATTTAAAACTGTAGGTGATAGCCATACAACTAGAAATAGAAATAGTTTAACACTACCATTATTTAGATTAAGTAAAGTTTCGCTTCGCTTTCGTATTCGCTTCTACAATAAAATACCACAGAAATATCCTTCCTGAAAAGAGGTTCAAAAACGAATTTAAAAATGAGCTGTTAAGAAAGTCCTATTATAGTATTAAGGAATACTTGGATGACAAAACTGCATGGTCCATACCATCTCAGCGCACAGAAATTCGACGAGGGCGTTGGAACAAGTCTATCACTCGCCAGCGAATTTCCTTAGACCGAAACCAGTACCCGTTGTGAAGTCATTTTCCAAAAAGAAGGTATGGGGGAGTTTCTTGCCGTTTCTTCTTAACCCGAGGCCCACCTTCCAAAACGGTGAAGTCTCTTTTTATATATAAAAATTACTTGTAGTTCTAAGTAAGTATAATTTTGACGTTGAATAAGGTTATTTATTTATTTATATATAAAAAAAAATTGAATCTGAATCTGCCCCTACCAAACCAAAAACTAAATAAAAAAACAAATATAAACTAAAGTAAAAAAATATATGTCCAAACCAGCAAAACAATAACCTCATCCGTTGTCATTGCAACAAGACAAATATTCGGTATTCGGCCGAATAGTAGATAGCATTCGGTAGAATAACGAATACTGAAAAAAGTGGCTGAAAATATCGATTAATTGCCGAATATTCGTTGCATCTCTAGTTATTATCACAATAATTACGCAGTTTGCCTGATGTGATGTGCCTTTGTAAATGTGTAGAGCATACACTCGATGCGAAATTGACATTAAGGCCCCCTTGCGCGTCATCATCTTTATCATCGTCACCGTTCATCATCATCATACTCATCATCTTCATATTCATCATCATCATCATCATCATCATCTTCATCATCATCATCATCATCATCATCATCGTCAGTCATCATCATCATCAAACATCATCATCGTCGTCAGTCATCATCATCATGATTGTTGTCATATTCATCATCATCATCATCATTGTCAGTCATCATCATCATCATCTGGATATTCATAGACATCATGATATTCATCATCACCATTTTCCCTCATAGAATAGATAATACCTAGCTAAAAAAAAATATATTTTTTTTATGGTTTTAATAGGCTGAAAGATTGAATTCTGTGCCTAAAAAGTTGGTAATTATGTTTTTCTTTTTTGTTTGAAAGTCATCGCTGAAAAAGAGCGCGAAGATTGAAAATTGTTTTCGTAAATTGCTTCTAAGTTTTTTGTGAATAACTTAAAAATTAACAGTTAGTGCTTACCCAAAAAAGGGTTATTATATCGAAGTTAAATAAAATATTTGTTACTGTATTCACTGAAGTTATGAACGAACAATTATGCATTTCTTGCCGTACACCTAATGGCGATCGCCGAACTTATACTTGGACTTCCCGAGAATCACAGCATATCAATATAGCACAGTTCGTAATTGCAGATCTACTAGATCGACAGGTATGGATTATTTCATTCAATTTGTTCTATAAGTCATAAGTAAGTCTATATACCTACATAAATAAATATTATTACTTATCTCTATTTATACAGGGTTACTTTTGGACTCTAGCCAAAAGTTACTATTAATTTATGGACATCATTCTGAGCAACTTTCACTAAGAAACCGATTTGATCAGAGTAACGTAATTTTTCACTTTTCCATACAAATCAGCTGACCCATTCAGGCCAAAATGTACTGGGAAGTGAAAAATAAAGTTGCTCTGATCAAATCGGTTTCTTAGTGAAAGTTGCTCAGAATGACGTCCCTAAAATAATAGTAACTTTTGGCTAGGGTCCAAAAATAACCCTGTATACCTATACTACATATATATGTGTTAACAGGAACAACCTACAGAGGTTATTTGTCAACCCTGTTGGCAGCAAGTTGAGCGTCGGTACCTCCGCAACCAACGTGAACCTGGCGTTGCAGACGAAGAACAATTATGTATTGCATGGATGGCGTACGCCTATACGCGATCGCCGAAGTTATACTTGTACGTCCCGAGTGTCACAGCATATCAATATAGCACAGTTCGTAATTGCAGATCTAGTAGTTTGACAGGTATGGATTATTTCATTCAATTTGTTCTATAAGTCTTAAATATGTATCTACATTTATAAATATTATTACTAATCTCTATTTATATACCTATACATATATATGGGCTTAGAGGAACAACCTACAGAGGTTATTTGTCGACCCTGTTGGCAGCAAGTTGAGCGTCGGTACCTCCGCAACCAACGTGAACCTGGCGTTGCAGACGAAGGACTTCAAGAACTACTTTGTCCGGGTTCAGCCGTACCGGTAATTCGACAAATACTTGTGTGTTTCAACACTGTGGAAATGCCACGAGACACAGAATACCCGAAAATATAATACTACGAATGCTTTGCCGCTACAGTGTGTTCATAACTGAATATAGTCGTGTATGCAATGAACACTTTGAACAAGCTGAATGGCATTTAATTGCTATGCAAGACAATTTAATAGAACGTTTCAATCCAGCTCAAATCGTTAGTGCTATGAGATTATTAGTAAGCCACGTCAGCACAGAAGCATTAGATTTTGAACATTATGATGAAATAAATGAGAAGGAATTTCACGACTGGACTGGCTTGACTATCGAACAGTTTACTGATTTATTAGCCAACACTCCTACCCTAAATCAAAGAAGAAACAAAAAAACTATTCTAGCAGCTTTGTTAGCCAAACTCCGAACCGGCGACTCAAATGCACGGCTAGCTTCGATTTTCAAAACCAGTGAAGCCACTTACTCGAGAATGCTCCGCACTGGTCGAGAAGCACTGATGCAGGACTTTGTTCCTATTTACTTAGGCTTTGACCACATGACCCGGGAAGATGTAGCACGGAGGAATATTAAGATTCGCAAAAGAATTTTCGGAAACCCTGACAGTCCTCTTGATGAAAGAAAAGCCATAACAATTATAGATGGTACTTACATATATATTCAAAAGAGTTCTAACTACTTTTTTCAAAGGAAATCCTACAACAGCCATAAGTTTCGAAACTTGTATAAACATGCTTCTAAATGCAGCTACATCTTCCGATGCGCAAATAATGCGGAGTATTGCAGAAAACGAAAATGATCACGGTGACGGATTATTTCAATGGTTTTACCGCAATGGGAACGTATTTATATTAGACCGTGGGTTCAGAGATGCAATTTCCACCCTTGAAGGACATGGATTCACTGCAAAGATGCCGGAGACAAAACTTCCTAGGGAAACGCAACTCACAACGGAGCAAGCTAATAAGTCGCGTATTTTAGAATTGCTGCCGCGTTAATAAATCATGTCTTGATAGTGGATAACGTTCATGCAACTGATTTCCTTCAAATAATAGGTGAAAGAATAAACATGCCTAATACATTGGGTGATCTAGTAGCCAGATACAATTTAAACAGAAGACGTGCACAATTCCAAGTTATGACTGCAGATATGGCTGATTTTAATGATTTCCCAACGCTGAGTGAAAAAGAATTAATACTGTTTAGCCTTGGTACATACCAGCTTAAACAAGCAAAAAGCTATTATGGAGAGCACCTTCAATCCAATGGAGCTTTTATTATTGAGCTGGGTGGTGGGGTTCCCCAAGAAATTGTCAGGGAACTTGAAGGGGAAAACTTGTGGATCATAAGAGGACGAATTAAATCCCGGCACATCCAGGCAAAATATATTGGATTAAATCGGGCAGCAAGTGGACGTCGAGCAATAGCTTATTATTACTATTCGTGTAACTTCGGTAAGAGAGATAGGATGCTGCTCCCATACAATGACAATAGTCTGGTATATGGGTTATGGTAGACATGACCCTTACCTCACCCCACACGCAATACGATTAGATGATGTGTTCGTGAGATTAGGAGAGGATTTATAAAATGCCTTAGTTAAAACTCTATATTTTCTGCTTTAAAACAAAAAAATAATAAGATTTTTTTTTTTTGAAGCAGAAACTATGAGTTATTTAATTATACCTCTGTGTGTGCATCAGCTACTGCATGTGCATGTGTGTATGTGTGATGAATGTAGGTGACTTGTGTAATAGAAAAGACGAGTAGTGTAATGTTTATATGTTTGAGTGTAGTTAATAGGGACTGGATGTGTATATAAATTATTTATACGTATTACATGATATTAGTTGTTATAGGGTTTAAAGATTTAACTTATTTATTTATTTTATGACATAATTTTTTTGAATATACAATTGAATACAATATTACAATTGAATGTTGTTTCATTTCACTTTTCTTTATCTATGTCTGCTATTTTTTAATAATTATAGTAATAATATAGCAAACTAAGAGCGAGCTTTCTTTCATTTTTGTTCGAGATCCTCGAGTGACGTAACAATTACCCAACTCGAGGATCTTGAACAAAAAAGGTTTTTTATCTGCCAGTTTTGATAAATAATACGTTATTGACAATCGCGCGATTAAGACAAATCTAATGACGTATTATTTATCAAAATCGTTTGAGCCGTTAGGTAGATATGAAGTAACATAGGAACAGACATACATACATACATAAACAAATAATCCTCCTTTTTCACTTGGCTGTCGGTTAAACAAGCGCCAGCGTTATATTATAATACAAAATAATTCAATAGACACGATCAAATGCTCTAAACAAAACTATCCTAATATAATTTTTATTGAATTTCAGTAGCCTGTAAAAACGTGGCCATTGACAGCACAGGTTTAGTGTGATATTAAAAAATTATGGGGATTGTGTGTTCTATCCGAATATCACATTTTTTTTCTGGCCGGCACTTTCTCTTTTGGCCCAAAATGAATGATCTCCTTTAATGACTGGGCAACATTTGGAATTTGTAAAAGTAAAGCTATCTTGTATGACCTTTATGAACAAAAAACCTATAACTTTGATACAAAATTTCATAACTATGTTAAAAAATATTCCAAAACTTTCAAGTTGGTTTGTAGAACTGCAAATACTTTACACATTAATAGAAAAATACAAAATTCAAATAATAGAATGAAAACGGTTTGGCAAATCATAAACCGTGAAACTGGCAAAGTTATACCAAGGGACTATGATTTCTGCCTGAAGATAGGTGACGTTCAGGCTTCTCAGCACCTAATGACCTCGTAGGGGCCCATGAGCTACGAGGTAGCGTGACGATCAGGTGCCAAGAAGTGATGAACGTCGGTGATTCACCGAGCTGAAGTTATGTGGGGTAGATCTAACCTGGTCTGTGCTTCGGTCCCGTCAACCTCCTGTCTCTCTGCAAGGCCCGGGTGCACCCTAGGATCTTATTGGTAGACAGGTTCTTCAGCCAACCAGGTATGACTGGCGGGCCAGCGTCAATACGCACATGGGTCCAACACAGGTTATGTTTCTACTGGTAAATACAAATCGGGCACGAAAATCCGAACTTTATCTGGTCCGAGAGACAACGGCACACTCAGCTATATTAACAATCCTGAGGGAATCCCGAATACATTCCAGATGCCCTGCGATTTAATTTCAACACCCTGATCAAAACGCGTTTACATTGCGAGGGCTTTCGTCTGTCAGTTGTCAAAACTGCCAGATTGACAGCTAACGTCAAATTAAAATGACCGTTCAGAAACCATCGATCGAATATCGATTTGGAATCGAACAATCACCCGCCCGGACAGGCACCCACCTGTCCCCTAATCTACGGGCAGCCGAGACAACGTTGCTACCGCTCGTTTTAGAACCGAGCCTCCTACTAGAACCTCTGCAGACCGGGGGGTCCCGTCCTTGCCAGGGAACAAGTTAACAATGCGCCCCCTGCGCCAACGTAGTGGCGGTAGGTTAGCATCCTTAACCAGAACGAGGTCACCAACACTAGGGGGGCTAGTTTTGTCAGTCCACTTAAGGCGCTGTTGTAAGATATGCAGATACTCGAGCGACCAACGCTTCCAGAAATTCTGAGTAAACTGCTGCAACATCTGATACCTTGACAACCGATACAATTTAACTCCCTCGAAGGGGTGCTCGGGCAACGCGTTAAGTGGCTGTCCTATCAAGAAATGGCCTGGGGTCAGAGCCTCCAGGTCATTTGGATCCGAGCTGAGCGGACACAACGGTCGCGAATTGAGAACGGCCTCGATCTTACAAAACAATGTCGCGAGCTCCTCAAAAGTCAGCGCGGTCTGACCTACTATACGCCCCAAGTGCGTCTTAGCTGACTTAACTACGGCCTCAAAAATCCCACCCCAGTGGGGGCAAATCGGTGGGCTGAAGGTCCACTGTATACCCCGACGGGAGAGGGCCGTTCCAATATCCACTTTATTTACATTCAAAAAGTTGACTATCTCTCGTAAGTATCGTTCCGCACCTATGTAGTTAGTGCCGTTATCAGAGCGGATCAAAGTTGGAAGTCCCCTTCGAGAAACAAACCTATCCAAACAAGCAATGAAAGCCTCTGTCGAGAGATCAGCAACGAGCTCGAGATGTACCGCCTTGGTGGATAAACAAACAAACACACATAGGTACGCCTTGTATTGCTTAGCGGTACGCAATCGTGAACTCTTCACCATAAACGGTCCTGCAAAATCCGTACCAACACCTGAAAACGGTCTGACCTCATTCACACGATCAGGGGGCAAGTCCCCCATGAGAGGTTGCAACGTGGCAACCTTAAGTCGATAACAAGGCATGCACCGAAACACGATGTTCCGTATGGCACGGCGGGCAGATAAGATCCAAAACTCCCGCTGGAGCGTAGCCAACAACGCGTTACAGCCGGCATGCGCGTTTTTAATATGACGATCAGTCACCAGCAATTCAACTAACTGTCCCCCCTTGGGGAGCAGAAGTGGGTGACGAGCCGAATACGACAGATTCGCATTGCGCAATCTTCCTCCTAACCAAAGTAACCCGGTCGAATCAACAAAGGGGTTGAGACGCGCGACGGCTCCCTTTAATTTCGAACGTCCACTTCGTATAATCTCCAATTCTGCCCCAAACTTCGAGGACTGTACCAACCGGACCAAATTCAACAGCGACTCGTTTCGCTCTGCCGGAGTCAGAATAGGGTTCAACGTTCGCTGATCGCGAGGAGTACGACAATTTCGAGCGAATCTCCTAATCCAAGTGGACACGTTTATCAACTTGTCAAGTGAGCTATACCGGTCCAGCAGAAACCCGGCGTCAGGGTCCTCAGCCTTCTGGGTAACATGCACGGCCGCTCTGGGGCCATGATACGAAGATACTACTACATGGCTGTGGGGCCAGTCCGATTCTCTCTTGGCAAGCCAGGGTGGTCCCCACCACAAATGGTGTCTAACGAGTTCAGGAGCCTGACATCCCCTGGATGCACAATCAGACGGGTTCAATTCTCCTGGTACATGTCTCCAGGTCAGTGGGACCTCAGACGACACAATCTGGGAGACACGGTTCGCAACAAAAACCTCTAAGTTATGGACCGAAGCCTTCAGCCAGCACAAAACAATCTGGCTGTCCGTCCAAGCGTACACCGTATCCTCCAAAACCACTGACCCACGCAACACTGTTAGAGTGTGATTCAAAAGTTTGGTCAAAAGAGCAGCCCCGGACAGTTCCAGTTTTGGAATCGTCATCCTTGTCCGAATAGGCGCTACCTTGCTTTTTGCCAAAACCAAACGCACGTCGACCTCCCCGGTGGAGGTGACGGTTCGCAAATAAACCGCTGCCGCAAACCCTCGTTCAGAGGCATCACAAAACCCGTGAAGGGTTGCCCTGTAATCCCCAGCAGGGACCAATTTCCTCGGCAGCGACACATTATTTATGTCCGATAGCGAGATGAACATTCGCGTCCAATCAGTCAACAAATCACCTGAGAGGTGGGTGTCCCAGGTCAACTGAGCCGCCCATAGCCTTTGCATAAAACATTTGAGAGCAAAGGTGACTGGAGAAATCCATCCATTCGGGTCGAACGTTCTCGCAATCGTTGACAGTACTGACCGCTTCGTCCAGGCCTTCGGTGTTTCTAAAACCACCCGATAGGTAAACTCATCATGGACGGGCCGGTACTGAATTCCAAGCACTGACAACATGTTAGGGTTGTCAGGATTCTCAAAAACGTGCGGGTCTTGTTGAAACTCATCTGGGAGACCAGCCATCAACTCAGGGGAGTTGGACATCCACTTGCGTAGTTCATAGCCGCCTCGTTCCAGCAATTGAATGAGCTCGTCACGTCGGTCCAGAGCATCCTTTACACTGGCTGCCCCTGTGCAGACGTCATCGACGTACAAATCTTGCTCCAGGATAGCGGCGGCTCTAGGATAGCTCACACGGTCACGCCAACTCCCGCAGGGTACGCAACGCCAAATACGGGCTAGACCGTAACCCATACGTGTTCGTGTTTAACTCATAGACCTTGACTGGCTCGGCCGTGGTCTCACGCCAAAGTATCAACTGATACCTTCTGTCAGCCGGATGAATTACCGTTTGCCTAAACATCATCCGAATGTCTGCGACAAATACAATCTGGTGTCTCCGAAAGCTCGTGAGAATATCCGAAATATCACGACTCAACTTGGGTCCCGAATGTAGACACTGATTCAGGGACATCCCGTTCGAGGTAGGTGCTGACCCATCAAAAACAACTCGAATCTTGCCGGTAGGGGTTCGCAGGACGGCATGGTGTGGAAGGAAACAATGATCCTCAGATCTCCAGTCCACACCCGATACCGACATGTGTCCTAACGACTCATACTCCCTCATGAAATCGACGTATTTTTGTTTAAATACGGCGTCCCTTGACATCCTACGCTCCATCGACATCAATCTCGTCTCAGCCATCTTCCTAGATTCTCCTAGTGGCGGTCGATCGGCCCTGAAAGGCAGTCGAGTTACAAAACGACCAGAACGAAGGCGACCAGTACTATTCTGGTAAAACAACTCGCACTCTTCTTCGTCTGCGTCGACTCGACGAACGGTGGGAGGTTCCTCTATCTCCCAGAAACGTTGGATAGCGTCTGACAACGCTGAGCCAATAAGTATGCCATCTGACTCGGCAGGCCTAACCATTGGCAATGCCGGACCCATGATCACGTGACCAAACTTAGTATCCACAGCCATCAACCCGTCCGGCTGAAGAACTCGCCGATCCGACAACAGAAACCTACCTAGAACGTCTGCTCCCAGTAGCAGGTCGACCGGGGCTGGAGTGTCAAAATCGGGATCCGCCAACTTGAGTCCTGATGTCAGGAATCGAACGGCCGGATTCAACTTCACCAAGGGGTGTCTGCCCATGACATGCGTCATTACTAAAGCTTGCACGGATGTTTTTGTCAAAATGTCATAACGTGGAGAGAACGTGATCACCGATTGACCAACTACATTCGTAACCGTAACATTCCCCACGCCCCGTATTGATTTATTATACCTATTTAACTTGAGGCCCAACCATTTTGCTAAATCATTCGATACAATGCAGCCCTGAGCTCCAGAATCTAATAGGGCGCGAACGTATGTTGGGTTGCCCGCCAAATCCCAAACAAGCACAGAGGCGATCGGTAACACCACCGTCTCCGGTTGGGGGGCAACAAATTGTTGGGCCGCAAATTCCTAGCGAGGGCCCCCGGGGCCCCAATCTGCCTGTAACCGATCAGGTATGCAGCTATACGCCAGAGGGTCCCATTGTACAAATGGCCCACGCGCCGGTTCCATTGCCACCCTACGACGCCCCGTAAAGGGGGGTGGGCGTGAATTCAACCGTGGCCGCTCCATGAGCGGGGGGGACATCACATCTGACCGACGAGGACGAGGCGACGAGCGGGGCGACAACTGAGGCGGCTTCCGAACCGCACCCGCATAGCTCGAAGGTGTCCCATGCCACCCGCCCGTTACGGCCTACTCAACACACCCAATGTCCCGCTGAGTCGGATGCTGAGTCGCAACCGAAAACTCAGGGCCCCCCATGTAATGATCATGAGTGCGGCCCTGCACCCTAGTACTGCCCTGTGCACGTGGGGACGTTGGCCCCTGAGTTGCGCTCCGAGTCGCAAACGAATTCTCAGGGCCCCATGCCGTGTCACCCTGGGTACGGCCCTGTGGTGGCTGTTGGCCGGACCGGTTCATGCACAACAGATTGTTGTGGGCCCCACCACAATATCCGCACATTTGTGTGCGCGTGCAGTCCCTAGCCATGTGTGGCCCGAGGCACAGGAAACACCAGCTCCGCTGCTTGGCCATCCGGCGCCGTCCCTGAACCCTAAGTTCCCCGAACTTATTGCAATTGGCCACAGCATGGCCAATCTGCCTACAACATGGGCAGGTCTCACCATGTGGGGTCAATGCACTCACAGTCCCATATGACTGCCGGTTGGTGCGGTCCTTCCTCGTCGGAGGGCCCCTACTCACAGCGCTCCCGGCAGCTCTCTGTGGCTCCGAAGGATGGGTGACCGTCAACCCCAAATTCTCTGCCCGTCGAGCCTCCTCTTCCAAAAATCCGACCAAGTCGGAGAAGGCGGGCAGGTCCTCGGCCGACCTCCCGTGAGACTGTTCGAAACGAGTCTGCACGTCAGCGGGTAGGCGGGAAAGTACAATGTACAACAGTAAGTACGACCATTCACCAACCGGAAGTCCAAGATTCTCTAGAGCCTTGGTGACGGACAACAATGGGTTCAAAACCTCCGTCTGTATGGCCCCGACCTTGTTCACAACCGGGATGCTAAACAAACGGTTCAGTTGGGCATCGGCCAACCTCCGTTTGTTGTGGTAACGTCTGACCAACAATTGCCTGGCCGTCTCATAGTTACCCTCCTTAACTGTCAAATGAGCGACCAGCTCCCTAGGCTCACCCCTCAATGCTGCCACCAGCTGAGCCATCTTGACAGACTTGGTAATGTCCGATCGCATGTGCACCAAACTGTCGAACAGATTGATGAAGCTCATCCATTCACTGGACACGCCGTCAAAGGTAGGCATAGTTATGGCAGGTAACCTGGACCCCGATCCCTGATGCGGCAGAGGTGCTTCAATGTCACCATCATGGCTGGACTCGCGCTGTCTACGTATGTCCGCAGCCTTCTGCGTGATAGCAGCTGCCATCTCCATGCATTAGACGACATCCCCTATTAACCGTGACAGCCTGTCAGGTGCACAACCATCAACTGATTCCGCCTGCGCGGACAATTCTAGCACCCATTGTAACGTTCCTTAACGTCCATAGACCGCTCCAATACCACATCATGCCTATCTAAACGGTCTATCAGACCGTGTGCGGAGGAAAACCATCTGAGTTCCTTAGAAACACTCTTCTGGATTTCAGATAACGACATGATCGGAACGATACTTACTCACAATTTGCAGTAACTCAATTTTATTGGACCCTCCAGTTTATAACGCAAACGAGGGAACCCTAAACTATAACTTAAACAATGTTGTTTTCCTTAAACAATAGGAACCGAGTTTTATATCTATATAAATTCTGTAAATAACAATTTAGTTTCCCTTTATCATTATAACACACACAGATAGTCAATATTAGTTCAAGTTATAAATTGCTATAAACTGAAAACAATGTAATAGCCTGCTATCAATAGATGTAACTACCTATGTTAACCAAAACATTCATTCAATAGCATTACTAGACCACTAATAGATTGACTAACTGGTAATTCAATGCAAATTTCAATTCAATATCTGTCTGTTTACTACCAGCAATAGACCTATAGCTTACAATACTACCAATCTATGTGGATATAGGAACAACAACCAAGTTACCTAACCGCCTATACCTACAGATTGATAGTCCCAAATCGTGCCTTCCTGGAGCCCTTGACGGCTGCAAATCTCAGGAAGCCACGCTCTAGCTACCAAAATGTTCAGGCTTCTCAGCACCTAATGACCTCGTAGGGGCCCATGAGCTACGAGGTAGCGTGACGATCAGGTGCCAAGAAGTGATGAACGTCGGCGATTCACCGAGCTGAAGTTATGTGGGGTAGATCTAACCTGGTCTGTGCTTCGGTCCCATCAACCTCCTGTCTCTCTGCAAGGCCCAGGAGCACCCTAGGCTCTTCTTGGTAGACAGGTTCTTCAGCCAACCAGGTATGACTAGCGGGCCAGCGTCAATACGCACATGGGTCCAACACAGGTTATGTTTCTACTGGTAAATACAAATCGGGCACGAAAATCCGAACTTTATCTGGTTCGAGAGACAACGGCACACTCAGCTATATTAACAATCCTGAGGGAATCCCGAATACATTCCAGAAGCCCTGCGATTTAATTTCAACACCCTGATCAAAACGCGTTTACATTGCGAGGGCTTTCGTCTGTCAGTTTTCAAAACTGCCAGATTGACAGCTAACGTCAAATTAAAATGACCGTTCAGAAACCATCGATCGAATATCGATTTGGAATCGAACAGGTGATGATGTTGTTTAATCCAACGCTGTAGTAACTCGAGCTTTTGAAACATTCTTCACCAATGTACCCTTACTCACAAAAGAGCGTCTGAATTCCGCTCCATATGAAGCAGAGACTGTTATAAAACAGCAGTAGCATAATTAATGTAGATTTTAAATTTCATCATGTATATCCCCAGGATATTGTCAAAACGTATAGATTACTAAACATCAAAAATACTGAAGACCTGTGGGATATATCAGTCAAAGTCAGTGGTTCAATAATACTAGTTATACCTACCCCACACCTAGATTATATATTTAATAAATGTGTTGACGATGGAGCTTTCCCAGACCTCATGAAACACAGTACACTGATACCTTTGTTCAAGTCGGGGCACAAGGGTGATCCTTCAAATTTCAGACCAAAATCTGTACTTCCAGCACTGAGTTAAATTTCTGAAAATATTATACTCAAATGCTCTCACACTTCAACCGTACCAAACAACTCCACGTCAAACAATACGGTTTCAGTAGGGGTAAATCGACTACGGATGCAGGTTTTACCCTTAAATCTCATATTTATTCTGCATGGGAAGCCGCACAGGATGCTATCGGTGTTTTTTGCGATCTGTCGAAGGCATTTGATTGTGTTGATCACGCTTGAAACGGTTAGACTCCCTATCTTGAATGAAAGGAGAGTTTACAATATTTACAAGATTTATTTAAGGGAAAACAGAGCAAGTTCGTGTGTGTGAACTCGTAAGACGGACTTTGCGCGTTTAGGCTGTGACTCCCCTGATGAGGTCCGGTAGCAGGATCGGCAGCACACAATGGCCTATAGAGGGCCGCGAGGAGTCCTGTTCAGCAGAGGGGTTTCGGGTCCAGTGGTGTGAGCAGGAGGGTAGGTAGGCGGGTGTACAGGTGGACTACGGAGGACACAGTGTGAGGAGCGGAAAAGAATCCAGGATCCAGATCGTCTGCAATGCTCCGACAGGCTCGCCGAGGTGGGAGAGCCGTATAGGAACCTAGTTATCGGAGGCATTGCAGACCGAGATGTAGCAGTAGGGATGGAGATACACAAAACATTTACTAAATTATATACACAGAAAATAGAAAGGGCTCCGAGCCATACAAATGTATACGTACCCAAGCGTGGCGATCAGCAATCATTACAGCGCATTAAGTACAGGCCTTCTATTTACACAACACAAGTTATTTACAAAATAATGTCTATGACAATTATGAGGGACTAGCCCATCGCTGCAATTATGGTATAATTGAGGCGGTAAAAATAAACTGACGTAGAGGATATGTTTTAGCTATTCAGAGCTCAAAGGAAGAATGCATCAAAAACAATCGAAAAGCTACCAGACGAAATTCCAGGTTTGAATTCTGAACCTTTGCTTTTCAGAAGGCTAGTCAGCCAAGCTTGTTATATGAAATAAAAAGAGTTTTACTACAATCGATATGCTTTAAGTACAACTTAATAGAAAGTAGAACTTTATTTTAAGCAGACCATGTTACACGCTAATAATGAAATTAAATCATTACGGAGTTAGAAATAAAGCGTTGGATCTACATGGTTTGATCATGGATTGTACATGGGTTCCATATTAGGCCCGTTCTTATTCCTGTTATATATTAACGATCTGCCTTTCATGGTGGAGAAATATACTGACATTGTGTTTGCTGATGATACTTCACTGGTCTTTAAAATTGAAAGACAAAAAGAAGACTTTGATGATGTTAATGGAGTATATTGTCTTTAACCTTGAATTGGTTCATAGTTAATAAATTATTGTTAAATGTTGGTAAAACCAAATGTATCAAATTCTCACTTCCAAATGTCAGGCAAGTTGAGACCAGTTTAGTGCTAGACAGCAGCACGTTAGAATAAGTAAATGACACGAAGGTTCTTGGAATAAGCATTGATAGCAAATTGCAGTGTGGACCCCACATAGATTAATTGGCTGGTAAATTAAGTTCTGCGGCTTACGCTGTAAGGAACATCAGACAAAACACGGATGTGGCTACATCTAGGCTAGTATGTTTTAGTTACTTTCATAGAGTCATGTCCTATGGTATCTTGTTGTGGGAGAAAGCAGCGGATATTAAAACTATTTTTATTTTACAGAAAAGAGCTATTCGAGCAATTTATAATTTTAAACGCACAGACTCCTTACGAGAGCTCTTTAAAGAAATTGTCATACTAACTGTGGCTAGTCAAGACTCGCGAAGGTTAGCAATTTTTTCAAGGGTCAGTGCATTCTCTACTACAACGAGATACCTCTGGAGATCTTGAAGTTGCCATTTGAGCAATTTAAAAACCATGTTATAGCGACTTTGTCGAAAAAGTGATATCACAATGTTCAAGATTACTTACACTTATGACAGGACTGCATGGGCTAATCTGGCTCAACACAGACATTGCTGTTAATAATTTTGTAATTATTTAATCCTGCTTATTAATTATGATAATTCATATTATAATATTTGTATTAGTTAAGCACAAGCAATTTTAAAAGAGATCTAAAAATCAACCTGTGGGAGTTTCTACGCCCTTCTTCTCCCACAGTTGTCCAATGTAGATAAGTGGCAAAAATATAGGTCTCTAGTCTATGGGATGTAATAGGCCTATAAAATGATCGTTAGTCTTATTTTTAATAACAATTGGGAATGAAATTTTGACCGCTGTGATCGGATGGTAAACAATTACTTACATTTTTATTTGTGAAAGCACAGTCACAAAAACTTTATCTAAGCAAGTTTGGCTGGTAATGTAATCCTAGACGGCTCTAGAAATACTTGACATATTCTAAGACCCCAAGATAAATTAAAAATAACCGACCATCAAACATCGTCTAAAATCCGCGCTGGACAAATCCCCGACGACGGCACAGACTCCACGGCAGGAATACTGCCTCGGAAGGGCGAAAGCTGGAGCACCAGCTTGCCTTGGCGTCACCTCCAAGGACACGTGACCGCTTCGGTGCACCGAGGCCTTCGGCAACCAAAGCTCCAACTCACTCTCGCTCTACTCTTTCAAGGAAATCTTGGGTTTTGGACATCACAAGCATTGGAAACAATAACCTAGTCGGTCGTGGGTAACTCGCAGGCATCACACGCATTGGGGACTATAACCTCTTCGGTCACGGGTGACTTGCAGGCATCACACTCCTTGAAGGCAATAACCTCGTTGGTCGCGGGTGACTCGCATGCATTACACCCATTGGAGACATAATCATCTTCAGTCACGGCAGACTTGCAGGCATCACGAGTAATGGTGGAAAAAGGGTCTGGCCCCGTGAGTGGCTCATAGGCATCACCCACAGTGGGGACATAATCATCTGCGGTCACGGTAGACTTGAAGGCATAAAGTAAAGTAAAGTAAAGTAAAGTAACGTTTATTTGCATGAATATAGGTGTACATGAGGTATTTTATAATGTCATTTAAATATTTTGCGCTATATTCTGCCATGCAGACGTGCAAATGTTATTATTATGCAAAACAATAATCATAAAATTATATTACATTAGGTTAGTTATCTATCCAAAAATGTCAAGTTACATTCACAATAAAATAAAATTCTCATCATATAATAATAAAATATGTCAGATTCAGATCAGTTGCCCTCCAAGAAGTCCTCTAACTTATAGTAACATTTTTCAACTAAGAAATATCTAAGATCAGCCTTATAAGAATATTAGTGGTCAGGAATAGTAGTGGTCCTAGTACGCTACCTTGTGGTACGCCATATTTAACAGTTCTGGGGCCTGATATATATTCATTTTCTGTTTTTGTTTTCTGGCATATCCTGGAAATCTGTGTCAACTGTGATCTGTTGCTCAGGTAGCTTTTAATAAGTTCAAGCACATTGCCTCGAACACCATAAGCATCGAGTTTGTTTATCAGTGTAACATGGTCGACGTAGTCGAATGCTTTCGTCATGTCCATGTACAACGCTGAGACAGGAATTATTTTATCCAAACACGTCACTACCTGCATTAAGAAATCGTAAATGGCTAATTCAATTGTCTTACCCTTTCTAAAACCTTTCTGTTCCTTTGAAAATATACATTTTTTCTCAAAATATTGGTAAAGACTGTTATAGATTACTTTTTTTAAAAACTTTTGATATAATAGGGATGAGTGCCACTGGTCTATAAAAACTCATGTCTTCACGGTCCTTCTTCTTAAAGAGCGGTCTAATGATACAAGTTTTCAGCCTCTCTGGAAATACGCCTTGTTGTATGGATAGGTTAATTATACTGCTCAAAACCGGTGCTATTGAATCCGATACATATTTAATAACTTTTGTGCTTAGGTTGTCATATCCAGTACTGTTTGTATTTTTTAGATTTTGTATTATATGGTTTACCTCGTATGGAGTAGTTGGCTGTAGAAATAATGAATCAGGGTTGAAAGATATATTTATGGGTTTATTTGTGGCATTTACTTGACGTTGTTGTGATGTCTGATCAACGTAAAAGTTATTAAATGACTGTGCAATTTCGTTTGGATCAGTGACAAGATGATCGTCAATTTTTATTTGATTTATGTAATTTTTAGGTTTAGTTTTATTATTGTTATACTTATTGATTATTTTCCATGTTGCTTTGGATTTATTATTTGATGTTTTTATTTGATATTCATTTTGAGATTTTTGCGTTAATTTTATAACTTTTTTAAGTCTTATTGAATAGTTTTTAAAATTTTGTTTATTTTCTTGGTTGGGATGCAGTCTAGATTTCCATAACAGCTCTCTTTTCCTCTTTGTACATAGTTTGATACCTTTCGACACCCACTGTGGTCGCTTGTTGTTTGAGACCCTCACCTTGATTTTTGGAAAACAGAGATCCTATAAAAGTTTAAAAGTATTATGGAACTCACTAAACGCCTCATTAGCGTCGTTACTATTGAATACCTCACTGAAACTGAGACTTGACATATGCTCCTTGAACTTCTTTAGGTAATCTGTACTGTAGTCTTGCCTATAAATTGACCAACTTTGGAGGTCATTTAAGTGTCTTACTGGACATCTTAGTAACTGTCCGGTATGGTCTGAAAGTGCAAATTCCACTATCTCGCCCTTACATCCCTTGATATTGTGAATGAAATTGTCCAAACATGTGCCACTACTTACACGTGTTGGTTCATTGAATGTGAGCTTTAGATTGTAGTTCAATAACGTATCTTCGAAATATACCGATAATCTATTACGTTTAAGTCGATCTATGTTAAAATCTCCACACACAATAGTTTTTCTCTTACCTTGGCAAAGTCTAGATAATAGTTTGTCTATGTTTTTAAAGAAAATGTCATACGTCTTTGTGTCATATTTTGCTTTTCTATAAACGCATATAAAATTTATATTGTGCTCAGTGAGGGTGATGCCACAGCATTCTACCAAATTAGGAATATTACAGTCCTCTACATCTATTGCACTATATTTCAGATCATGTTTTACCAGTATAGCAGCACCGCCACTTCGTGTGCTCCTGGCAGAATATGCGGCCAGTGTGTAATTTGCAACATTTAGAGAGTAGATATCGGTGTCAATCATATTATGCTCTGTTATTCCTATAATATCAACTGATACTCCATTTGCTCTTTGCTCCTCTAGATGTATAGTTAACAGGTCCGATTTATTTATGAGGCCGTCAATATTTTGATGAAATACATTGATATACTTATTCACGAAAAAACTTTTTCTCAATAATATCATTTTCATTTACATTTTTATCATTAGTATCACTGCGATCCGCATTATTATCATTGTTTTTCACATTAATATCATTGCCAGTCTTACTATTGTCATTTGTATTTTCAATATTCTTTGCTGTAATATAGTCATAATTAATTGGGTCTCTACATTAACAAAAGCAGGCAATTCAGGAGGAAGTTTAGTCTGAGCCTTACTCGAGCAGAGAAGCTCTATTTGGGATCCTGTATGGGTCAGACACATATTGTTCTGTGAATGACCAATTCTAAGAATTTCTCCTAACATCTGTCTACATGCGTATTGTTTGTTAAGTCTACCTTTCCCTAAATAGTATTGTTCATCATTATTACTAATGTCCAAGAAAGTGGCATGAGAGAAACGAGAGCATACATGCCTAAAAGTAGAGTTTACCATTTTTTCATTTAAGTGCTTGCCTTTAATGGTTTTACACAGTATTACCTTACATTGTAGGAGGAGGCTAAGATTATAATTCAATAAAGACTTCATTCTGAGCGGATCCTTGTCATTTGCGCCTCCTATTACGACAATCACATCATTGCTGCCATAATCCTTGAAAAGCGAATGACATGAACCTAGAATTTGATCCAGGGTAGCATTGGGCTTTATTATAGACTCTACAATAAATTTACTACCCAAAAGTTCCTGGAGGATTCTACAGATTCCTCTACCTTGTTCATCTGCTAAAATCATTACACGTCGCTTAGTTTGAATTTGTTGTTGACCTTTTTTGCTGTAGTTGGTGCTCCTCGCATTTGCATTGCTGTCAATAAGTATTGATGCAAGGACTTCATTAGCTTTGAACGCTGATTCTATTTTTTTGTTGGGCACTGAAATCTCTTGCTGCGTATTTCTTCGATTGTTGCTAATTGCCTGTTTCGTATTATTTGAGTCCATTTGCTTTACCACTCCACTTGTAAACTCCGTTTTTGTCTTACGAGGAAAACCGACCTGTACCGTGTTCGGAGTGATTCTGCGGCACTGGGGTGAGAAGAACATTGGTGCTGATGTGCTTCTAGATAGCGCTGATACACATAGGCCTACTGCTTTACATAGTTCTAGTTTTTTATTGGTGTTTGTTAAGGTACCTTTTAGATGTGTTATTTCCATACTAAGATTGTCTATCTCGCTGTTTGCCATGTCAAGCTCTAAGCGCAATCTGTCGTTATTTTCTCGCAATTCACTAAGTTCCTCGCCGTTTTCCGAAGTGTTGGGTAGGCTTTGTGAAGTCATATCCAGAATTGACTCGTCTTGGTTATTGCTGGTAATTATCCGTCACGGTCTCAATGTAACATTATCCTCCCCTGTCCGTGGAGTGAGGGTAGAATTGCATTTATTGGCGGGAGATTTTGGCAACCGGTCTCGCAGTAGCAGTGCTTTTTCCGCAGCATCCTGGCACATAGGGCATTTATAGTCTTGTGTTAGCTTGGATAAATTTCCCATGTAGTATGCCGTTGTCATGTTTTGACAATTATGGTGAAATTTGTGGTGACAAGTTGAGCACGTTAGCAGCTCTGGGCCAGGTATAATACCGCTACATATTTTGCATTTCATCTTGCGGACAATTTGGTACCACAGTGACGATCTTGCAACTAGGTCGTCTTTTGGTATTTGTAGTCTTGTTTGTTATAACGGTAGATCATAGGGCATGTGTACTGTGTGTCAATAAAGTGCTTGTTTTCTCGCATAGCTGTCATTAATCACCAATGCTGACATAAAGTGAAAAGAAAAGGAAAAAGAGACGTGCTGGCCGGGGATCGAACCATGTCCACCCATGCGGCGGCGTTGGCAGTCCTTAACCGATTTGGCTATTCAATGATTGAAGAGACTTGTTGAATATCGTCTATATATATCCCATGTAATTGAAGGTCGGTGAAGGTGCTTATGTGGCCTTTGTGCGTTGAACCGTTGGTGAACTTTGAACTTGCACGATGGATTTGCACAGATAATTACATGTGTTAATGCTATTATTCACTGAGTTTGATGTATTGTTTTGTTATTCAACTCATATAACGTTGTTTAACACTGTTTGTTTGATGTTTCATTATCACTGTATCACTGCTTATTGTTAAGGTTTATAGTGTCTTTTTCACTGTAATTGTTGATTCTATAGAGATTATACTTATTTAATACTATTACTTAAAAAAATCTAGTTGATAAGGCTTAATTGTATTTTTATTTAATTTTTAACACGGAGATACGTTTTACGACATGTTTACGTACCAGCGCCCTCTGGCATCACCACTAATGGTGGAAAAAATGACAGGAACCGCAAGTGGCTCACAGGCATCACGCGCAGTGGGGACATAATCATCTGCCGTCGTGTTAGACTTGCAGACATCACCAGTAATCGTGGAAAAAATGTCTTCCGCCACTCACACGCAGTGGGAACGACGATTGACGAATTCTCAATAGCGCTAGAGACAATAACGTCGGCAGGCACACCAACCAATGAATCAACATCAAAATGTTAAAAAGAAAATTAAAAACTTTTATTTGTCAAGATTTGGATAAAAACTTAACTAATTTGATTGCAATAACAATGTATATATATATACATATATATACACAGTCAGGTCATAAGTTCTGTCACACAATAAAAACTTTTGAATTTAGAACGCTGGCCACAAAAATGTTTATTGAATTCGAATTTCGAATTTTTCATGAAAATAAAAATGTGTACTTTTTAGAATTTTCCTCATTTTTAAATATGGAGTGGACACTTAAAGAAGACCGTATCGCAGTTATTGCGTTGCATCGTAACGGTTACGCACCAATTCAGATTTTCGACTTACTGAAAAATTTGAATATAACCAAAAGATTCGTTTATCGTACCATAAAACGATACAATGAAGACTCTAGTGTAGATGACAGGTCAAGAAGTGGTCGCCCTCGCTCTGTTAGGACTCCAGCAGTGATAAAAGCTGTGAAGGCGCGAATTCAAAGAAATCCCATACGTAAGAAGAAACTGTTGGCCCTTCAGATGGGGTTAAGCAGGACCGCGGTGAAAAGGGTGTGAAATGAAGACTTAGGGCTTAGGGCATATCGAAGAAAAACAGAACATCGTTTGGACGCTCGTTTAATGGACCTGAGACTGAAGAGATGCCGCGCTTTGTTGAAGCGGTACGCGGGAAAAAAGTATCGGGAAATTCTTTTTTCGGACGAAAAAATTTTCACCGTGGAAGAGAGCTACAACAAACAAAATGATAAGGTGTACGCACACAGCAGTGAAGAAGCGAGCAACCGTATTCCGAGTATCCAACGAGTTCATTTTCCATCCTCGCTCATGGTTTGGTTGGGAGTCTCTTATTGGGGCTTAACTGAGGTACATTTTTGTGAGAAAGGCGTAAAAACGAATGCAGTTGTGTATCAAAATACAGTCCTCAAGAACCTTGTGGAACCTGTTTCTCATACCAGGTTTAATAACAGGCACTGGGTATTCCAACAAGATTCTGCGCCAGCTCATAGAGCGAAAAGCACACAAGACTGGCTGGCGGCGCGTGAAATCGACTTCATCCGGCACGAAGACTGGCCCTCCTCCAGTCCAGATTTGAGTCCGTTAGATTACAAGATATGGCAACACTTGGGGGAAAAGGCCTGCTCAAAGCCTCATCCTGATTTGGAGTCACTCAAGGCATCCTTGATTAAGGCAGCCGCCGATATTGACATGGACCTCGTTCGTGCTGCGATAGACGACTGGCCGCGCAGAATAAAGGCCTGTATTCAAAATCGCGGGGGTCATTTTGAATAAACTTTATTACCATAAGAATCTATGTTTTATTAAGTTCATTTTGCTATATAAATGTTTACATAAATAATAAACATGTCTAAATTATTTCATATCGCACATGTGACAGAACTTATGACCTGACTATGTGTATATATATATCATTATATAACTATGTTATTAAGTATATCTTGACAAATAAAAGTTTTTAATTTTCTTCTTGAAAAGTTGACAGGCTATCATTATAAATGTCAAGTTTCATATATTTAGCTATATGATTATATAGATTCGTTATCCGACTGATTGGTGCTGATGCACCTAAATTGGTATTAGTACGACTTAGCCTGAATGGTGTATAGTTCTTTGGTCTAAAATTGTGTTTTGGTATAGTAAAAGTTATTTTTTCGACTAGCTGATGGAATCCATTTGGTTATTAAAAAGCATAAATCTAACATATATCACGACGGTCCGCTAGAGTGAGTGTTTTATACCTGTTGAGCTGTTGCAGGTATGAATTATGACTCTGAAGAGTGTGCTCACGGAAACTAACATTGCGTAAAAATTTCTTCTGTACTCTTTCAATGCGTTCTGCATGTACTTTATAATAAGGGTTCCATGCTGTGGTAGAATACTCTAAGATGCTTCTCATCAATGAATAATAAATGGTCAATAGGTTAATGGGCTTTTTGAAACTTTTCGTTGTACGAAGTATTAGACCAGTAATCTTGAATGCGCTTTAATGGTATTGTCCATATGTGTAACAAACGTAAGTTTACTGTCCATTGTCAAACCCAAGTCCCTTATATCAGTTCTTCTAGTCAGGGCATTGCCATTGATGTGATAACAAAAATCCGTGTTCTTTACAGGACTTTTTCTGGTGAAAGAGATAACAAGGCACTTATTTATGTTTAAAGTCATTTTATTTAAGTGACACCAGACTGTCAATCTGTCCAGATCATCCTGTAGCAATTCAGCATCTTTTCACCCTCTATTTTTGGTATAACTTTAAATCATCCGCATAAAGGAGGAAATCATTATTGAGAAAGCATTCCCGATGTCATTTATTAAAATGTTGAATAGGACTGGGCCAAGGCGAGAACCTTGCGGTACACCAGTTCCAGCAGTAAACTCAGTCGATTCATAACCACCAACCACAACTCTTAGTTTCCTATCCACTAAGTATGTATGAAGCCATTTTAAAATACTAACTTCGAATTCATAACCTCGTAACTTTTTTATAAGCACAGAGTGGTCAACTAAGTCGAATGCTTTCGAAAAATCTGTATAGATGGCGTCAACTTGTTTTCTTTTGTCTATAAGTTCCGATAAGTCATTGACGTACAGAGCTAAGTTTGTCATAGTCAACCAGCCTTCTAAGAAACCATGTTGTTTGGGCACAAATAGATGCTTCATCCGCCAAGTAATGACTGGAAAGATGACCGACTCGAACACTTTCGCAAAAACACAGAGTATGCATATAGGTCTATATTTAGTTATATCATTTCTGTCACCATTCTTGAACATGGGAACAACTCTCCAAAGTGATGGGAATACACCCTCCTTAAGCGACCTGTCAAATATTGTAGTTAGTGGAACTGCTAGTCTAGAGGCACATTTTTTGACAAAAATGGGATGTATATTATCTGGGTCAGCACCCTTATTTGCATCAATTTTATTGAGAATTGATTTGATCTGTTCTACGTCCACCAAAAATGCATTGTCATTGCATCTGGGAAGTCATCGTGAGGGGAACTCACTCCATATGTGTCTGAAAAGTATTCTGCAAAACCATTGCATACACTCCTACCGTCAGCAAAAGACCTGCCATCCAGTGATATCACAGCCGGGTATTCAGATTTGTTATTACGTATATTTTTAATGTAAGTCCAGAAAAACTTTGGATTGGCGCGGACACTGCACTCAATTAGTTGTCCATGGGATCGTTATATATTTTTTAAAGTTATCTATATTTGTTTTTAGCCTTAAGTTTTTTAATAAGTGCAGTAGAATACCACTGTGGATAGTTTTTTAATTTTGGTTTTGTTTCTATGTGAGGTTTTCGATAATCTTATTAAGTTCCTCATAAAAGACCGATACCATATCATTAGCATTACTACAGGTTTTAAATGATGCAGCAGAATTAATGTTACAAACCGCGTCATAATCAAGCGCGTTACAAACCGCATCATAATCTGCTTTAAACCAGCGAGGTCTATCTTTAAGAAGTGGTTGATTTTGGTCCGTTTTTTTGTGTCTAATGGTGATATTCAATGGTGGATGATAATTATCTACATTACTTATTGGATCGTTACAGCATGATATATCTGAAGTATTTATGTTATTGTAAAATATCAAATCAAGCAATTTACCATATTTGTTTCGTACACCATTCAGCTGTGAAAGATTGCATTCACACATCCAGTCCACAATACAGTTACGAAATTTGTTATTGTAACTGATTGGCACACATAAGTCCTTTGAATTATTATTGCTACTCCAATCGATCGACGATATATTAAAGTCTCCCACTATAAGAGAGTTAGAGTGGTTTATTAGCATATATATTTATTTTATTTTATATATTTTTACCATATCATTAGCATTACTACAGGTTTTAAATGATGCAGCAGAATTAATGTTACAAACCGCGTCATAATCAAGCGCGTTACAAACCGCATCATAATCTGCTTTAAACCAGCGAGGTCTATCTTTAAGAAGTGGTTGAATTTGGTCTGTTTTTTTGTGTCTAATGGTGATATTCAATGGTGGATGATAATTATCTACATTACTTATTGGATCGTTACAGCATGATATATCTGAAGTATTTATGTTATTGTAAAATATCAAATCAAGCAATTTACCATATTTGTTTCGTACACCATTCAGCTGTGAAAGATTGCATTCACACATCCAGTCCACAATACAGTTACGAAATTTGTTAATGTAACTGATTGGCACACATAAGTCCTTTGAATTATTATTGCTACTCCAATCGATCGACGATATATTAAAGTCTCCCACTATAAGAGAGTTAGAGTGGTTTATTAGCATATATATTTATTTTATTTTATTTTATTTACTAGCACTAGCAGTAAATGACTCTTCAAGGGAGAGGGTAAATAAACTCCACATATAGACAACTCATCGTTACTATTATAGCAGTTTCCTAACATATTTTTTACCCATTATATGCTCATACCCGATATTTTGTGTAGATGAGGGGACTATAATTTCATGACATTTAAACCTTTTATGAACCCCACCTCCATCTAACTTCTCGCGTGTTATATATATATGAATACCTTGTGTTGTTGTATGCTTTAAGACGTGCTGTAGTCGAGTATGTGGCAGAGCATTGGGAAGAGATATCTAGAAATAAAACTTATAGCCACATATTTTATCAAGAAGAGCCCGTGAATCCATAAAAAGTATGAAGACGATGCTTCCATGACGGCGGGTCTAGAACACAATATCATAATAAAAATTGGGGCTAAACTAATGTGAAGACGAAACATTGACGTAAATCTGGGTTTGGTTAATAGTTCATAGTACATGGAGTAAGGGTTGATCACGAAAATAAAAACATAATTAAAAAGAAATAAAAAAAAATCAACAATGAAATATCTTTACGAACTAGGTTCAGTCAAAACAGAATTTGAAATTATTAATCGAGCTTATGTTCAATGCGAACAATTTCCGATATGTATAGTCTATATCAGGGATTCTCAAACTTATTTCGTCTACCACCCACTTTGAAAATCAATTATTTTTCAGCGCCCCCTTTACATTTCTAAAGCTTAAATACCATAATCAGGCTGGTCTGGGGTTTAAACTGACATTTTAAACGAGACATTTTTACCAGTAACATTAAAAATATGTTTTATACAAATTAATAGAAACAAAATACATAGTCAGGTCATAAGTTCTGTCACATGTGCAAGATGCAATAATTTAGACATGTTTATTATTTATGTAAACATTTATATAGCAAAATGAACTTAATAAAACATAGATTCTTATGGTAATAAAGTTTATTCAAAATGACCCCCGCGATTTTGAATACAGGCCTTTATTCTGCGCGGCTAGTCGTCTATCGCAGCACGAACGAGGTCCATGTCAATATCGGCGGCTGCCTTAATCAAGGATGCCTTGAGTGACTCCAAATCAGGATGAGGCTTTGAACAGGCCGTTTCCTCCAAGTGTTGCCATATCTTGTAATCTAACGGACTCAAATCTGGACTGGAGGAGGGCCAGTCTTCGTGCCGGATGAAGTCGATTTCACGCGCCGCCAGCCAGTCTTGTGTGCTTTTCGCTCTATGAGCTGGCGCAGAATCTTGTTGGAATACCCAGTGCCTGTTATTAAACATGGTATGAGAAATAGGTTCCACAAGGTTCTTGAGGACTGTATTTTGATACACAACTGCATTCGTTTTTACGCCTTTCTCACAAAAATGTACCTCAGTTAAGCCCCAATAAGAGACTCCCAACCAAACCATGAGCGAGGATGGAAAATGACCTCGTTGGACACGCGGAATACGGTTGCTCGCTTCTTCACTGCTGTGTGCGTACACCTTATCATTTTGTTTGTTGTAGCTCTCTTCCACGGTGAAAATTTTTTCGTCCGAAAAAAGAATTTCCCGATGCTTTTTTCCCGCGTACCGCTTCAACAAAGCGAAACAAAGCAAATCTCTTCAGTCTCAGGTCCAATAAACGAGCGTCCAAACGATGTCCTGTTTTTCTTCGATATGCCCTAAGCCCTAAGTCTTCATTTAACACCTTTCAACCCCATCTGAAGGGCCAACAGTTTCTGCTTACACTAGAGTCTTCATTGTATCGTTTTATGGTACGATAAACGAATCTTTTGGTTATATATAATTTTTCAGTAAGTCGAAAATCTGAATTGGCGCGTAACCGCAACGATGCAACGCAATAACTGCGACACGGTTTTCTTTAAGTGTCCACTCCATATTTAAAAACCGGTCAAGTGCGAGTCTAAATCGCGCACGAAGGGTTCCGTACCACCGTTCAATGGAAGCGATGGTGTGGAGTGAATAGTTTGGATTTTACACAGCAAAATATTGTTTACAAAGTTATTGGTGCGGTTACTTTCACACTCCATGTACGTAACCAGGTGCATCCATAAGTTTGTATGTGGTATTGAAAGAATTGTTGTATGGGAGCCCCCTTAAATATTTATTTTATCCTGTTTTTTAGTATTTGTTGTTATAGCGGCAACAGAAATACATAATCTGTGAAAATTTCAACTCTCTAGCTAGCTAGGTTCTTGAGATACAGCCTGGTGACAGACGGACGGACAGCGAAGTCTTAGTAATATGGTTCCGTTCTTACCCGTTGGGTACGGAACCCTAAAAATGAGGAAAATTCTAAAAGGTATACATTTTTATTTTCATGAAAAATTCGAAATTCGAATTCAATAAACTTTTTTGTGGCCAGCGTTCTAAATTCAAAAGTTTTTATTGTGTGACAGAACTTATGACCTGACTGTGTATATAGGTATCTAACCTACTTTCATTTTAAAACTAATCTAATGAGAGGGATGAATCTGATGACTTTTAACAAGTTTGTTGATATCTGGTTCGATTTTACTCAAAAGCAGTCGTATGTCGCCGCGTTCGGTAACATGCAAACGATTTCTCCGTTTAGTAAGCAACGTTGCCACAGCGCTAAATTTACGTTCACACAAATATGATGATGGGAATGCAATGGAAAATTGTTGAACAATCCACCCCAGTCCAGAGTACAATGGCGCGATTGGCTTTTGTAGCCCAAATTCTTGACTTTGCATTTTCAAATTTGTTTTTTTATTTCCTCGTTCGTTGCCAGTTCTGTAAGTTCTTCTTCCAGCAGGGGTGATATTCATGGGCGTACCCCCTCACAACTTTTTACGTCTGAGTAATCTGATTGTGGCACGACTTCCAGCGCGTCCAGCCGCTCCAAGATTCGCTATCTGACACTAGGGTATATTTGTTCTGTGTCTCTGACTGAGTTACGACCTCTGTGGCGCTGCGGTATTGGCTCTGCCTACAGGTCCCGGATTCGACCCCGGCTAGGGATAAAGAAAAAAAAACCGCCAGCTTTTGAATGTTTACATGTATCACACACATGTAAACATTCAAAAGCTGGCGGTTTTTTTCCTACCCTGTGTCGATGTTTCTGGTTACCACGACACAGGGTATCCTAGTCTGGGGCCAGAAGCAATTTATATGCCTTTATATACATGTTTATGATATGTTAGTAAGGGCGTCTAAATCAGTAGTGTAATAATGAGCGGCTCTAAATAGGGGCCAAGGGCCACTCCATTGAGGGTACTAATTCAGGCTAATGTCCCTTTCCTCTTGCCTTGGGAAGATATCTTCTGGGGACGTTTAAATCAACGCGACAATCAGAAATTTTTGTCAGTTTTTCATATCAGTGTAATTGTCACGACAAGCGCCGTTAAATAAAGATAACAATAAAGTCCAAATGCGACACCATCGGTCACAGTAAAATCGATTATCGATAACTGTAAAACACAAGGAGTTATTTGGCATGGGCAATGAAATTTTTTCCCCTCAAACAAAAAAAAACCCAAATGCGTCAAGGAATTACCGACACTGAAATATTTGTCATACATAACACTGTATCGAGGTAAGTATTGGTATTATGAGGCGCTGACCTCATCAAAATCGGTCGTACAACAATGGTCCTACGACTGACTAAAGTTGTAGGTGTACAGAGAAAGGGATGAGCCGGAAGTGACGTCACGCGTGAATTTTATAAATTTTTATACTTTCTACTTTGCACAAAAACACAAAATACAGATTCATCAAAATTTTAACAACGTGTAAAAAGGCAAACTTATCTCTAACAGAGATTTCTTCCAGCAAACCTAGGATTGGCAGGATATATTAAAGAACAGGTAGACCTACATTTAAACAACGGTAAATAATTAAATTGTTAAGAACAGCAATACATTTGATCTGAGTCGAGTGCCATGTCGGGTAGTCTACTCAGTTGAGAGAGTTCGATTTAGAAGTTTCTAGTAGATGTAGAGGAGAGGCCACTCGACGACGTGGCTCAGGAGTAGAGTTGTAAATTAACAGTTAAACCCAAAAGTGCACGCTTAAATCCTCGCTACTGTGCCTATTGTGCAGTTGAATCGGTTAGATATTTATGTATGTATTACAAGCCGACACTACTGCATATGTATGTACTTTCATACAGATATGAAAATACCTGACATCACGCTCAAAACCAATGGCGTATGTAAGAAAGGGCGTTTTGTATATTATTTAGAATACACACATAATTGTAAATATTTTTATAAAACATTATAATTAAGTTTATTTTTAGCTTTTCTCCATTTCCTTCAAATAAAGTTTCAAGTGACATGAACTATTTGACCGTTCTTATATTCCTTTTTTATGACTCCACATTATGCAATTGTGTGAGTTGACTTGTGTACGCGGGCAGGGGTGACGGAAAAGGGAAAGAGGCGTGGGAGACAAAACACAAAACCTGTACTGGCTACACCCTTTTAGCTGTATTTTGTATGCGCCTCCGCATTGCAATTAGGTAGGTTGTTAGTTTTTCCAAAACATATAAAAGATATTTTTCTCTAAAATTTCCGTTGAAAATATATTTTTTTTTTTAGAAATATTTATTTAAAAAATAAAAATAAGCAGGTTTCCAAAAGAACATTAATAAAGAAATAAAAACCTTAAACGCTACAAGTAGGATTAACTGTGGCCCCACACTAGGCAGAGCCTGTATCGTGGGTACCATAATTATGATTCACAGATAGGAGATGGGAGTTCAGCGTGGGTACAATTTAATTATTAAGGACACAAAAACAACAGGAAAGAGTGGGTATTATAACCGAAAATATAAACAAAAAGATAAAACACAGACTAACAAAACAAAGACAGTACATTATTTTAAAACTTAAGAGTACTACAGCATATAATCATGTGGGACATATCGACAGTATTTGCATAATGACGAAAATTCCTATTGAAGGACTCCTAAGACCATTTCAGTGGTATCGTATGTGAGGGATAGAAGCCATTTTTGACACTTACGTTTGACTTCAAAACTACTACAATTTCTAAAGTTACAAATATTTTTTAGTTTTACCATCTGTAAATATATTTTCATACATTTGACCCGGTACTTAGAAATGATTTATAAAACGACGAACAATATAGGTTTCAGAACCCTTATGATAATTTAAATCCATATTTTTCCAATTCCCGTAGTAACTGTCATCGGGTAATCCCATCTATAAAACTCGTAAAAAATCCTCGAGGTACTAACAATGCAAATATAAATTAAACTCAAATAGTTACGAT
Source organism: Argyresthia goedartella (assembly GCA_949825045.1). NCBI lineage: Eukaryota > Metazoa > Arthropoda > Insecta > Lepidoptera > Argyresthiidae > Argyresthia > Argyresthia goedartella. The sequence goes on from OX463810.1 coordinate 25,989,874, forward strand.
AAAAGTTGCGTTTAACCCTAACCCCCGACCAAAACGGGTTTACCTGCACATGTGCGGTTAAATGTGAACAGTTGGTATTTAACCAATCGGCCAAATACTGGCCTTACATCTCTACTCAGGAGTCGACATCAAGCTACTAAATAATTTTGAGTGTCAAGGTAAAAACCATGTAAAAGCGATGTTGCAATGTTCAGGATTACTTAAATGACGGGACTGTATAGGGTTAATCAAACTCAACAAAGAACTCGCTGTTAATAACTATGTAATTATTTATTTATATTCATGAATATTGTAACAAATGTATTAGTTAAACACAAACAATTTTTAAAATAGATCTAAAGATCAATCTGCATGTGGGAGTTTGTTTCGCCCTTCTTCTTCCATAGTGGCCCAATGTAGAGGAGAGGCAAAAATGACGTTTGGTAAGTATATGTAAATAAATATCTACAGCAGTAAATACATTTTGGTTTTGATTTTAATTGAGCCCATCCGAAGCCAAGTAGATATCCGATAAGATAAGATAAGATAAAAGTTTATTTTCATCTCCTTTATTCTAAAAGTGTCGTTTTGTTCCTCGATTACCGGGAGCAAAGTAGCTCATTTCTGCACTAGACTTTTTAGCGGGCGGGAATGAGATTTTAATTTGGAATGTGAAACGCAAGTTGTTTAAATTCTTGGCTTTAGGTTGCCGTTGGCAGTTTGATTAAAAGAAAACAAAACCCACCAACAACGCGGATAACGCGCCATTAAAATACATTCCGTTTTTAACAGAAATTACAACTTTTTTATTTATCAAAAGTGATATTTTACGAAAAAAATACTAAATTAACTTTGATTGACGTAAAATAAATAAACAAACATAAATTGCAAGTTAAATGAACGTTTTTATTAAAATAAGTATTATTAAAAAACGATTCCACATTTCCTCCTTTTTTACAGAATTCTTATCTTTTCAAATATGCGTACAGCGAAACGTAAGTATTGTATTTTGACCACAGACCAGATTTAAACATATTATTTGCGTTTCATTACATAATTTTACAAAGTATTTGCAGTTTAAAAAAAAACGTATCTTAAAAACTATTGAGTTCCGCAACCTGAAACTTTCAGGAAGATGATCAAATGACCCCAACTTTACGCTAAAAAAGTTTGGACGCCCTAGCGAGTAGGTCATCCGCTAAAGGTGAGCCAAATACTGTCTTACCTGTTAACTCACAAAAAGCCCGGAAAATATAAATAAATCGACAACAATATCGGTCCCAAATTAAACGGTGACTATCAATTTTCAATTTCAATATCAATATTTTTTTGCGCTAGTGTGTCAAATATCTATAAATATAAGTTTTATTTCTACCTAACGATGTAAACTCTGCTGTGGAGGCACTGAACGCAGATCTTGAGGGTGAAAAAAGCTGGGCTTCATCCTTCGGACTCCTGGTTGACCCGAGTAAGTCCCAAGTCATGATTATAGGTACAAGATATTCTCTTAAACTGTTACAGCAACAGCCTATTCCAGCTGTCACTTTCAATGGTACCACCGTCATATATAGCGATAAAGCTAAATACCTCGGTCTCTTCTTCGACAACCAGCTGTGCTGGTCCTTTCATGTGAACGAGGTCAGTCGACGAGTATTTGCTACTTTTCACTCTCTCAGGAGACTTCAATACTTTTTGCCTCGACAGACCAAATCATTCTCGCTCAGTCTATTCTTCTACTTCTAATCGTTTATGCTGATGTCTGCTGGGTCAATGCTCACGAAGAATTACTGAACAAACTCGAACGACTTCAAAATCTCGGGATTCGGTTTATCTTCAGGCTGCGAAAAGACGACCATGTATCACAGCATCGCAAAGAGTTGAAGTGGCTGGCGATCCGTCTTCGTCGGGATTCTCACATCCTCAACTTCCTCTACAAAAATTTACGGAACACACGCTCCACGATCCTACGAGACCATTTTCAATTTGTTTCATTCAGCAGACCTCGGAGGACCCGCGCAGTTTCCATGCTCACGACCCCACAACATAACACCGCATCCTACGAGCACGGGTTTAGACTCCGGGCCATTCGATTATGGAATGCACTCCCTGTCACATCCTGACAAGGTTTGCTGGAAAAGATCTCTTGATAGGAAGAAGCTCGCCTTTACTATTTTAATGTATATCTTGTTATTTTAATTATTTGCACACAAATAAATAAATTATGAAATTATTATGAAAGTTTGAAATTGGTGTTGGTATCACACATTTTTGCGTTCATATGTATTTTTTATGAATTAAACTTATTCATGTATTACTTTAAAGCGTCTCTTACTTATTCTTCATAAAAGGAGATAAAAAATTGAGTGTATCACTCGGGAGCAAAATTATTTTTCCGTAATCACTCACGATTCTATTAAAGAACCTGATTACTCTACTATAGAATCCCTCGTTTCGCTCTCAAATTCAAAAAAACGCCCTCGCCGTAAAAATATTATTCTGCTCCCTTGTTATTACAATCTACTATTGTACATTCTAATGAATCATATAATACAGTGAAGTTGTTGTACATAGTGACATAATCCCCTAAACTGAGACCCCTTAAGAACCTGTATCTTAGGGATAGTAAATATGACAATATCGCTTCTGCCCCGTAAAGAACTGATGTAAACTTGATTGTGCGATCAAACTTAACTTTAATTTAGTTTGTAAAATGTTGTGCTCGAGAGCTGTCGCCCACAGCGCAGCGGCATGGCTAGTCGCTGTCAGGTGAGAGCGAAACTATTAATAAATATACAAGGCTAAATTCACTTTGTGACAATAAAATAAATGGGATATTTGTAAGGGCTAATTGAGCGTCCAGTGAAAGTATAGTGCTTGAGGAATATAATTGGTGATTTTTTGAAAATCTCATATACCGTACATTGGTGGGCTGTGTATTGGAAAAGGCATAAACAATACTGCCTAAATAGTATGTCCCGCGGTCAATATAATTTGTTGTGTGTTTGTTTTATTATTTATTTGTCACGATTTTTTTTCTATACTTCTGCACTAACTCGTATTTGAAGGGATAATATTATCTACCTATTTAAATTATAAGTGCAAGTTATATAAGTGGATAGGTGTTGAAAAAATGTAGAGCTATTATTGAAAGCGGTTCTGTGATTCTGTACATTCGGATTAAGTACTATGATCTAATGACAATTGATTTACGAGTTCATGCAACACTGGAAATTAATAATTGAGGATTTGGAAAAATACCAGTATTTGTAGAGGTGAATAAACGATGTTTCTACCTATTACGGATTCTCTATATCTGATACCGGCAATCTATATAATCCAGTATTATATATAATCCCTAGGCAATATCTATATAATGCCTGAAAAGTGTAGGTAATGTATGTAATATTATTTATTTTATACTTTGCCTAGGTATTATAATAATACCCTATGCGCAGCTGGTAATGTACGTAAAAGGGTAAAACACTGCGGTAGCTTTTTCGCTTGCTCACCCCCTTTACCCTTCATCTAACCTACCGCAGTGTTTTACCCTGATATTACACCAAAATCTATTTATTTTACACATTGCCGGTGGCCAAGTAGGTATTCTATATAATCCCTTGGCATTGTATATATTACCTAGGTAAAGTGTGTAATGGACATTAATATTAATAATATTTCATACATTGCCTGAACGCCCCAGGTATTATATATATTGCCTAGGTATTATATAGAATACACCTGCATTATACAGATTTCCGGTAAGATTTCTACTTATTATAGTTAAACCTATTAGAGGAATTGTATCGACCTATAACAGGATTCATTGGCATATGCTCACGGCTTGAGTGCACGATTAGGAAAAGATGTGCCACTCAACAAAAATATTGTTTACATGGGATTCCCTACAAGACTTCGAAAGTCATTTGATCGATTTTCATTTCAGCAAACACTATTAATCGATTGCTTAGATAGAAGATGCCTTATTTCTTGGAAACCTTAATTCACCGATGATGTAAAAACCTCTTGCATTTCCATGAAAACCCTTTATTTTGATAAATTCCAAATTCAAATTACAAATGTCTTTATTACTGTAGATATTTACATATACTTAGCAATCGTAATTTTTTGCCACTTCTCTACATTGGACCACTGTAGGAGAAGAAGGGCGTAAATACTCCCACAGATTACCCAATTAAATACAAGATTAATTAATATAGCCCGCACATCTACCATTATTTTTAAAATATTATTTGCTCAGTGACAAACCGCGCCTATAAGACAATTCTAATTACGAATCAGTTAAGCCGTTGTGAAGTTACATACAGGTCCAACACATAACTCTCCTCTTTTCCGCTTCGCTGCAGTCGGGTAAGAGTGGAAAGAACATGTGAATCTCACAGTTTCGCCAGGCATTATTACGGCTGTTATTTTACATGAATGAATGAATGAAGGAATGAATGGTGCCTCTCCAGCCAGGGTTTTAAACCTGTTCCGATCTTTCTGTCGGCATGAGGGCACACGTTTTGAAAGGAGAGGGTGTGACCTGCTCGTCAGGAGGGAAAGGAGGGTGATTTCGAGCGACCGAATCTTCAGCCTGAAACCAAAATAGGATATATGGAATGGGGAGGATGTGGGATTTGGGGAGCAGCAGTTGTTTTCTTCGAGTTCTTGCTGTCCTTCTAGCTTCATTATCATTGTTTCCATTTGCTGACTGATGTTCTGTTTTGGTTTTCCTGAGAGCTCCCTGTTTCGTTATCTTTTTTCAAGATGATGTTTCTACATAGCTTGAGGCATATTTGTCATTATCTCCGAGAAGCACACTGAGTCCTTCCAATAGCGGCCTAAAAACTTTGGTTTTCTCTTTCGAAATGTTGGTTGCCTTCATATTTTGTCTTCACTGTGTATTCAATATATGTCAGTCTCTAGTTGCTATGCCAAAATTCTATAACTGCTGCTTAACCCTTTTTTTGACCTATCCTGAAAAAAACAGTTGCATTGGCGACTACCTTCTATTTTTTTTTCTATAGTGGACTTTTAAGATTTAACATGGATAACACCACGCGATATTTTCAAAAAAGTCACTTTTAGGGTTCCGTACCTAAAGGGTAAAAACGGGACCCTATTACTAAGACTCCGCTGTCTGTCTGTCTGTCTGTCCGTCTGTCACCAGGCTGTATCTCATGAAGCGTGATAGTCAGGCAGTTGAAATGTTCACATATTATGTATTTCTGGTGCCGCTATAACAACAAATACTAAAAAATAGAATAAAATAAATATTTATATAAAATATATTATATTTAAGGGGGCTCCCATACAATAATTCTTTCAATACCCTATACAAACTTATGAATGCAGCACCTTGTTACGTATATGGAGTGTGAAAGCAGCCACACCAATAATTTTGTAAACAAATTTTGCTTGTAAAAATCCTAACTATTTACTCAACACCATCCCTACCATTGTACGGTGGTACGGAACCCTTCGTGCGCGAGTCCATCTCGCACTTGGCCGGTTTTATTATATCCTTGTACATCACTTGGATTCACTTCACAAGGCAATACGCCAATCACCACTCACCCGGGATACCACAGCATCTGCAGGTACTTAGCAACACTTGTTGAGATTACCATACATAAGTATGTGATTCACAGGAAATAATACACTTGATCACATAGGTTCATTAGGCTTTAAATCATAATAACTTCGAGTAAAAAGTATCAAAAAGTACAAAAGTACTAACTCAAAAACTGGGTTATTTTCATTTATTACAAAGTGTTTATCACAAAATAAAAAATATACGAGTTGAACATTGTGTGGGTGTTATTGAAAGGAGAGTGAGTGCGGGCGATAAAATCAATGGAGCGCTGCACTCCTTGATGAGTAGCCAAACGGTGAACCAAAAGGCACGTTTGGCGATTCATAATGGAGTGTTGAGTCCCACATTGATGTATGGGAGCGAATGTTGGGTATGGCAGAAGAAGCATGAAAGCCGAATAAACGCTGTAGAAATGAGGTCTTTGAGGAGTATATGTGGAGTAACATTGAAAGATAGATTGAAGAATGAAGTTATAAGGGAACGCTGTGGATTGAGAGAAGGTATAGTGACAAGGATAGAGAAAGGCCAGCTTAGATGGTTTGGTCACAGTGAAAGGATGAATGAAAGGAGATTGACGAAACAGATTTACACAGCGGGCAGGTCCTATAAAGGTCAAATCGGCGATTTTTTAGTAAAGGGGCAAATACGAAGTACCCGTAACCGGCGAGCTTGCATGAAGAGACTTATGAATGTTGAGGAAGCGAGAGATGTATGCCAGGATCGTAGCAGGTGGAGGTCTTTGGTCTCTGCCTACCCCTCTTCCGGGAAATAGGCGTGAGCATATGTATGTAAGTATGTATGTATGAACACTGTGTGATGATCTGTGGATCTGTACACCTTGGACACCTTGGACACACATTGATCTGGCCCCAAACTAGGATTCCCTGTATCTTGGGTACTAGACAACGATACACATACTTATATAGATAAATATCATACTTAGATAGATAAACAACCATGACTAGGGTACAAACATCCGTTCTCGTCAAACAAATATTTACCCCCAGCGGGATTCGAACCCGGGACCCTTGGCTTCGTAGGCAGGGTCACTGCCGACTCGGCCATTCGGGTCGACAAAAATCTATTTCACAAGAATCAAAAGGTCCGCAGCAATCTGTGCCAACCACCCCATTCGGGAGCGATGGGTTACTTATCTTTACCTCTCAACACCATGGGTTGTTGAGAGGTAAAGATAAGTAACCCATATATATATGACAATTTTTCGTAATAGGTTTTCGTAATAGGTTCAAAATCGTGATGCCTCAAAAATTCCGTGGTCTTTGAATCATTTATGCCATTTTACGAGTCCTTGGTTTTTTCAATATCCACATTCCACGCCTCAGCTTCTTAGTGCTTGACAGCTGGGGACTCCCTGCATCTCTTGTCTCGTATGTTAGGGTGGGTTTTACCGTTTTTGTTGTGGTTATCTGAGATAAAAATAACACGAATCAACTCGCCATTTATCAAACTGCTTACTGTAGCTCTGAATTTAATCCTATCAAAATCACTTAGCAATCATATTACGTAAAGTTCAGTCCACTTTATCATTGACTCGTATCACTAATCACTTTAAAAATACTTAATATATCTTGTTTGCAGCTATAATGTGACAGCATTCATTTTTTATATGATGTTCTTGTCTTGTCTACTTCCAATTAATGCAACCTCATCGAATCTTTCATTCATTGTGGATTCGATGAGGTTACATTTCTATATCTTTATACTATACTATAAGCCAAAAGGATTATGGTATAGTATAAAGTTACAGACACTGAAAAGATCTCACCCGAATTTGATTTGCATTATACTTCTCATGAACTTGACGACCCGAATGGCCGAGTCGGCAGTGACCCTGCCTACGAAGCCAAGGGTCCCGGGTTCGAGTCCCGGTGGGGGCAAATATTAGAACGGATGTTTGTAACCTAGTCATGGTTGTTTATCTATCTAAGTATAATATTTATCTATATAAGTATGTGTATCGTTGTCTAATACCTGGGTACTAGACAACGATACAGGGAATTCTTGTTGGGGCTAGATCAATGTGTGTCAATAGTGTCCAAGGTGTCCAAGGTGTCTAAGATCAACAGATCATCACACAATGTTCATACATACATGTAAATAGTGTCCAAGGTATTATTATTATTATTATTATTATGAAGACTGGCGCCTGCGTCCTCGCAGCCCCTTTATCTTCGGAACCAGGTTCAGCGGATGTACATTTTTTTATATTTTCATTATTTTTATTACAACTAACACACAGAATCACAAACCCGTGGCTTAATTTTTAGTAAACTTAATTCAAGTCACTTCAACTAGTTCGTCTATGGGACCTTTGGGCAAAAAAAGGGCCTATTGTATAGTAGTTTATGTGACTGCTGCATAATGGAGGGCATTAAAACTCGAGAGTGGGTTTATGAAACGAGCCGAAGGCGAGTTTCATAATAATATCACTCGAGAGTTTTAATGCCTAATTATGTACAGTTACATACACTAGTTTATCTACACACATATCATAAGCTCTCTTTGATGTGTTCAGGAACCGCATGATTGACCGGCATTGTGGTTCTGCAATTGTTTAGCTTGTTCTTTAGTACCAACTTCACGCAGACGGGCGTCGGCGTTCGAAATTTGAATGTCAGTACCAAATTCACAGACAAACTAGGGACGGCACGCGGGTGGGCGTCGGCGTTCGAAATTTGAATGTCATTATATGAAGAAAAACTACACATAATGACCATAATGTGTAGTTTTCCAGATACGAAACGAGTTTTTACCAAGTAATTTAACATAATGCTGATCGTAACGTGCGGTTTTTGAACGCAGTAAAGAGGGTTTATGATACGTGTGTAGATAAAGACATTAAGACTGTTATTTTATTACACTTTTAAATTTATTTACATTATGAACATTGTAGAGAATTGACGTAGATTATTTTTGTCAATGTCAGTTTTTCTTCGGTAGGGGGCAAAGTCAGATAGGAGGGAAGGAGGCGGTTTAGAGTAACACTGGGCAGAATCGTGTTCAGAAGGGTCTAATTCGTCAAAAAAAAAGTGTCAAAGAGTTTCACAAAATGCTTATTTACTAATCGGGTAACTTAAACTTGTTCTTCCCCAGCCTGTCTTCAGCAGGTGTGTTGACCGCGTCGATGAGCCAGTCCACAGGGCTGAGTAACTACACCTTTCCCGAAGACTTTATCCTGGGCGTCTCCACGGCCGCTTTCCAAATCGAAGGAGGATGGAACGAAGGAGGTAATACCAGTTACGGCACGGGCGTCGGATTATTTACTTACATTGTTTTAAAAAAATACATGACGTAATTAGTTATTAATAGCCAATATAACAACTGCCTGCGTCAATGACACAGTAGGAATGTTATACAGTTTTTTTTTGTCTAACTATGAGCAAGATAAGGTTAAAATATATTATATCATTTTCTCTAGGCAAAGGCGTGGGCATGTGGGATCACTACCTTCACCAAAATCCAAACTACACGTTGGATGGGTCAAACGGTGACATCTCCACTGACTCCTACCACAAGTACAAAGAGGATGTGAGAATAATACGAGAGTTAGGCGTGTCCACGTATAGGTGCTCCATCTCTTGGCCACGGTGAGTACATAACCTGCCTGGATGATGGATGGTAGTTTGTTGACAGCTATGTACATTGCTAGTAGACCGAGTGGTCTGTCTGGCCCTAATTACTAAATTAATGGAATTGGGCCCAGATATTTGCAATTATACGTGAAAGATACCACTATCATAAGTACTAAACGACCAACACCACTAGGGGCTTGGCAGGACTGCGGTTTTTGGCGCCTGTAACCCTCCTACAATATAAAAGTATATGTACGTACGTACCTGTATCCTACAAGTCACTAGCTAGATGGTAGTAATTAATCTCTGTTCCGGTGTTACCTCCGTTATTCCACTGAACGCGTAGCTGTCATGCGCCGCCAGTTGTGTTGGCACACACTCACTTTTCCATCATTGTGCGCAGGTTACTACCGCAAGGAACCGACAACATTGTCAGCGAAGATGGAATCCGTTACTACCGCAGCCTCTTCGATGAGCTTCTCAGGTACGGGATCACTCCAATGGTCACCCTCTTCCACTGGGACCTGCCCCAAGTGTTCATGGACCTGGGGGGATGGACCAACCCGAAAGTGGTGGACTATTTCGAAGATTACGCAAGGGTCGCGTTCAAACTGTTCGGAGACCAGGTCAAGATATGGTCGACGATCAACGAGCCGCACCAACATTGTTATAACGTAAGTTATTCGTGAATTCTTCTGTGTACCCACCTACTTTACATTTTGTATTGTTATGCTAATGTTATAGAAATACCATATACAAAGGTAACAATAAAAATCGTTATTGTAGAGACAACAGTGATTATACCATTCTTGACTTAAACAAGCGTTGAACAGGAGATTGAGGTAAGACCCTAATCTTCATTGTAGGTTTTATCCGAATATAGTCCACATATTTCTGTGCTTATTGACCTGGGAGGAGACATCTTGACAAACGTCTTTTTTAACTGTTTATAGAAAATCCTTGCGATATTTAAAGCAAATCTTCTACACGCTTTTATATCTCCTGATCCTATATACCTTCCTGTTCGTTATGCGTAGAATTGCTCATAAAATCATAATTGTATACTTACTTGCAATGAGATGATAAATATCAGCAGTAAAATGTGATTATCTTACATTAATCTTCTTTGTCTAGTCTACATACCTTAAATTACCTTCATTATTTAACCACTTAACAGGTATGCATGTACCTTCTCTTTTTCTGGTTTTTATTACCAAGGCATACGGTTCAAAATCAGGGAGCCCACAGGGGGCCTCCCACTATTGAGTGGCTAATAGGATGATTAGCTAAGTGCTAGGATGCACATTGCATGAATTATCGGGGTTTGCTCAAATAATAATTAAATAAATAATAAATGTCGCACATTACTGTACCCACCGAGGGGCACTGACCCGGATACAATAAAGATTGAGCCATCCACGCTGGCTCAGTTCGGGTTGATTGGGGGGGGGGGGGGGGGGGGGTCGGGCTAGAAGCCAACCTGACTGTCAGAAGTTATCGAGCTTCCCTATAAGGTCCTCTTTACGACTATATACTACCACTGGGAATCGGTTGAAATACTCACAATAGAGGACCGATCACCCGCCTGGGGTTCAGCGGGCGTCCCACCTCATCATCATCATATACTACCACCGAGTAGCGATAGTAGCCGGCCGGGACCTACAGCTCAACGTGTCATCCGAAACACGGAAGCGCGCGAAACAAATGCCACATAGAAACGGCTAACCCCTTGATAGACTTCGGGTACCCTGGGTCGACCCGTTAAAATGTCAAAGTAAATCATGCTGATAATAACCCAGTGCCCGTTTCAGCCAGATGCGGCCACGATCGTTTTCGCTGTGCAATTAACGCTTCTATAAATAAAAGCATGATTAAGAAAAAATATAGATTTTGATAAATATCTCAAAAATATACTCCAGCATTTATCCATCAGCGAGAGGACTAGCGACTAACATGTCTCATATATAGAAACATAATGTGTTGACGGTTGGCAATCGTACAGTTGTCTTCTATACAGATCGGTTAACTAAACCTGGCATGTTCACAGTACTCACACTAATGCAATTTCATTATTCAATATGTTTAAAAATGAATGAATGTATTCTTACCTAGAAATAGGTAAACAATCACAATAACGCGAGTCGATTGATACGTGACGGGAATGCAAAAAGATCACTCTATATTTATAAGCAGTAGCAAAAGCAAAACAGTAACTGTCTCCTTCATACACATAAGTTTGATCGCGCGCAAGAGAGACTGACAGACTATTCTTGATGCCCATGCAGGGCAACGTCACGCCCGTCGCGCGCTTATTCACAGACACTACACAAGCGCAACGTGTAAATGTGTTAATCGTGCCAGCTTTAGTTAACTGCGCCTAAGTTTCATACAGTAACACCCTAAATCGCAGAAATGTATTTTATATTATGAACTAGTGGTTCTGTGAGAACAGTAGCCATCGGTTCGATTTCAAAAATTGAAATCCGTCCATATATAACGCTTCAGAAAACTTCCCCCCTTTTCCCCCTCCACTCCCCCTTTTGGATTTTTTTTCGCAACATCTTGTGTAGAATGAAGTCTGTGTTCCTCTTAAATTTAATTGAAATAGAGGTTTTATAGCGCAGAGCTCTGTCCCTCACTTTCCCGCATCAACACCCCCCCGGGTTCGGCATCCTACGGGTGCTGTTTTTTTTAGATCTTTATCCCCAGCCGGGGATCAAACCCGGGACTTCGGGTGGTAGGCACAGCCATAACTGCAGTACCACAGAGGTCGTCAATTTATGAGCAGGATCATTCCGGAAATCCCCACTCACAGTCCATTGTCCCTTGGGTTTTATTTTTCTAAATTTGCAAAAATCCCCGTTTTCCTACCTACCCATACCTCATATACCAAATAGGTATAGTATAACTCATCTGCGGAGTTAGCGGCCTTTTCCAGCTTTAGGATAAGATAAGATATCGATGATGAGACCAAGGTGATGAGATTATGATGACATGATGACGAGGCATGCTGAAGATGGTATGACAATGATAATGATGAGATGACGGTTTCCACAGGGCTACGGGTCAGATTACTTCGTGCCGGCACTAGTCTCCCACGGGCTGGGCGAGTATCTGTGCAACCATTACATGCTGCTAGCGCATGCGCGCGTCTACCATCTCTACGACGAGCTCTTCAGACCACTTCACGGCGGTAGGACGAAACGACGATACCTACTCTTAGTATTTCACTGACCTCGACCAAAAAAATTTTGCTACACATGACAGTTTTCCCATTCCACCACTACCAACATACTTTTCCACGTCGACCAACTGCTGGGCATAGGCCTCTACTAGTAGTGGTTATAGTAGTATTTAAATAAAGCTTCACGCCTTCTCCCATAGGCAGTGTCAGAGGCACAATTGTGCCCAGTTTTAGCCGCAGTTAATACTCCATTATGTGTGACAAGGGGCCAGGCCATCGCCGCAGCTAATGGAGATTTAAGGTTTCCTCACGATGTTTTCCATGGCCGCCGTTAGAACTTCCGTATACTCAAGAAAAATACCTGCATGAGAAGCAGGTATGAAACCACTAGACAGCGGAGGTCAGTAGTAGTAGCCTATAGTTATGTATGTACAATATAGCTTTTCTACAAACGCGAATTTGACGTCAGCGTCGATTTAGCCGAGGATTTGAGAAGAGGCTGCTATTGCGCTGATATTTTAATTCCAAGACAACATTTTCTTTCTTATATATAAATATATTCTTCTATTTTGTTCATTTATTGTGATTGTTACTACTGTACTACTAGTATGTCATACTAGATACAACTGTAATTCGGTACTTTAATTGCATAGATTCGTCACGGGTAGCCGTGTATTGTTTGTTAAAGCTATGCAACAACCATTCATACAACTTTCATTTGATAGGTAGGTATACAAGAAGGAGTAGGTAATAATTAGGGGTGCAACGATACGCCTTTTTGCCGATACAATACCGATACCGATACGCTTGTAAAAATATCGGCGAGACCGATTCACTTATTGAATTAGAAAATGTAGGTTAAATAGAAAAAATAAAAGTATTTTTTTTATTATTACGTAATACAAAAAATATAGACAGGTTGATACAGTATTAATAATTAAAATTAACATTAATCAGATTTTTATTTATAAATAAAGCGCGGGGTTTCTCCGAGCATAGTTAGTGCCTCGTTTGCAATGAAATAGACGAGACAATACGCGTGTTTAAATTACATTTTTAAAGCGCGAAATTTGAAAAGTATCGTTGCACCGGCCATAAAAATATCGCCGATGCCGATATATCGGCAAACCCGAAATATCGCCGAAATATCGGTATCGGTATCGTATAGATTGCATCCCTGGTAATAATAACTCATATGAATACTCGTGGAAAGAAGTAACAACAGCAGCCCTATTCTGTTTCTGTAAAATTAATTCCGTAGCCATAATATGCATCTCTGAAATTCTATCGCAATGCAATTCAAATCAACCAATTATAATCGCTACAAAAGACAGCAAGTTTAAACTAATCGTGTGCTGAATGATCGATATGTCCATTGCGATTGAAATTCTAGGCCAGCAATCCCTTCCAAATTGATGTTTTGAAGGATTTTCGCCAACTTCATTTGATGTTTGACCAATTAGAACGCGATTATTTCGCTCGAGATGTCATTTAACTGCTGGAGACCTGAACCTGGTTAGGCATCGCGATTTTTAACCTCATGTCATCATGGTAATAAAGTTCGAAACCTACAACGGGAAAATGTCTTCTTTAGAAGATCCCCGGAACCCAGAGGTTAAAGCGACTGTGATCGGCTACTTGACAGTCAATTTACTCGTAGATACTTTTTATGAACTTTCAAAACGCTGGTCAATTGTATGGAAATCTCTAATGAACGAAGCTCTTATAAATATTGTGATGTGACGTCATAACACATTCTTGTCAAATGGTGGCCTTTTAAAACAAAATTATGTTTATAAATTATAACTGCTGAAAATTTACAATTCTGATATCAACGAGCCCTCTTGTATAAAAGGCGTCTGACATAACTGATATATTTATTAGAATACCAAGTCTAGTTTCCAATTGGAATGTTAAAGGAAAAGGGATTTGTCGTTAAATACGGGCCACGGTCGACCAATTATCTACGTGGTAACGTCATGTAACGTATCGTAAAAATCGTTGCAAAGTGATACGAGAAAATATATATAAAAGGAATTCTAATGTAAACGAAAGTGACAGCGTTAATTACTTCTACATTCAGGAAGAAAAGAGAGCGCAAACAATGCGCTCGACTCCAACAAAAATAACGTGGCGCCAAACCACATAACAATTGTTTTAAAATAAACTACGCTATTTTGTCAATAAGATTTTGAAGGAGAGTTTATGAACACATAATATCCACATTTTGAATGCAATACCGCAATGAAATTAGTTATGATTTCAGAATTACAGGAAAAAATAAAACAATTTACAGGTATTTTCGTAATTGAATTCTAGCGAGAAAATTTCACCTATAGTCACGTTTTCTTTCAGTGAGAATCTTAATCAAATATTCAATAAACGTTAACCCAAAAATAGAATTTAGACCAAAATTATGTAAGTCCAAGTCTTACCGTTTCGTTTTTATCGATGTTTAAAGTTTTTGACGAAAAACCCAGAATTTTACAGTTAATAGGAAGTAATTGCGATTTTGAACAATAATTGATTTATTTTATACAGTATCAGTATAAAATAAATCAATTATTTATGACATAGGCATGGTCAATCAGGTCAATTTATCATAATATAAGTACAAACCACTACGTCATTATTATTTCTAAGCATTCATGTGTTAATCTTTGTTTTATGCAAATTCACTGCTAAATAAATGACCAGAAACTCCTTCAAATTTTTGATGGCTTGACCTCCTTGACTTAGTAATGTACATACCTATCTGCCAGGAAGTGATATAGCATATGTTTCGAAATACACATTGATCAAGTTTGTGATGCGGATCTAATGTTGATTTAATGATTGTTCTTTAATGTTGTGTGGTTAGATTAGACGTCTTCATAAAAGACAGATGGGTGTTTAGACCCTAGACAGGCACGCACACTGTGACATCTTGTATGTAACTACTGTAACAAAAAGAATACATACGAGCTGCATACTGTTTTAGTAAGCTGGTAAGCCGGCCGAGCTATTTCCAATTCTTACTGTTCATTACATACGCGTGTCTCGTTATTTTCGGGTGGCAAAGGCAGTTATTAAATATTCCGTTTTACGTGAAAGGGGGCTAACCCATCGCCGCAGCTATCGAGATTGATAGTTTCCCCGCAATGCTTTCCATCACCGTTAGATCGTCCGTATGATAAATTACTTAATGGTTCATTGGTATTTGCAAGAACTAAAGACAAATTATAAAGTAATACTTTTAGAATTGTACGTCATTATTAAATTACTCCTTTTGTCACCAGGAAAAATTGGCCTCACTATGGACTCGTTCTTTGCTGAGCCCAAAGACCCAAAGAAACCCGAAGACAGAGAAGCTGCTGAGAGATATCTACAGATGACTGTTAGTAAGCCAATTTATTTTCAGCTATAACTCCGCTGTAGGCTGGTCACGAAAAAAGGAGTATTTGATAACCAGTTAGACAGAAGCGCAAATATGTGTGACTCCACCATGGGAAAATGTGTAATGTAATGTAGGGTGTGAATGAAAGGTGCAGTCGAATTTTAGGGGGTAGATAAGGACATCTGTTTTGAACAACTTTCACTGATTTGATCGGAGCAATTTCATTTTTCACCGCTCGTGCCAAACTGTATGGAAGAGCGCAAAATAAAGTTAGTCTGATCAAATAGGTTTCATAGTGAAATTTGTTCATATTGATTTCCTAACATCCCCTAAAATGATGGCTATAGGTTTCTGTTACACCCAGTAGGTATGTCCCTTTTTTAAAGTGTTTTTTTTTTCACAGTTAGGCTTGTACGCACATCCAATTTTCTCGGACAAAGGAGATTATCCTGATTTGGTCCGACAGCGAGTAGACAACTTGAGTTATCAACAAGGATACTTTCGGTCTAGACTGCCTCGGTTTAGTCCATCAGAGGTGAGTCACAAATCTGTGATGCTGGGCTTTTTCCATGATTTCCGCTACCTTTATTATTATTGAATATTGAATAGACCACTTAGACCATACTTACATTAGCATTTTTAATACTTAAAGTGTTAACCATTTCATTTAAAGAATCGTAGAATATTCAGTAAATGCAAACGAAATTATCTGATAAAACTATCTGAATGGTCACTATCTACAGTTTATTCTCGCGTAATGTTGACTAGCTTCTTCCTTTGTCTCCTACTTCTTCTTCCTTTTTGTGCCAACTTCTCTAGTCTTGAGCCAATTCATCCTGAGAAATTGAAGATAATATCGTCGACCTATCTGGAGTATTCCCCAAAATTTTCTATGTTTTATTTCACAGTTTTCGAAGAGGCTTTGGAAGACATTTGCCACAAACTTAAAGCTAATTAGGAGAGATAACGCAGTAGGCAAATGCAAACTTAAAGTTAATGAAAACGTTCTTCTACAGATTGAAGAATTACGCGGTAGTTCTGATTTCTTCGGGCTGAACCACTATACATCGTATATGATGTCGCCCTCGTCCATGGAGCCTGGCTGGAGGGTTCCGTCGATAGACCATGACACGGGTGTTAAGATGACACAGAACCCTGCCTGGCCGATTCCGGGGTCCAGCTGGTTATCGGTAAGAATTCATTGGCCCTTTATATAAGGAGCTACTAAAAAGAAACTGAGCCGTGACGCGGGATACTAACTACTTTACTCAGAGCCACTTTCTGTGCAATAAAATGTGACCCTACACACGGCTCAACTGGTTGAAGACTTGTTTGTGACTCGGCTGTGATTCAGTGAGTATATAAATGTATGTAATCTGTGTTACCAACCGGTTTAAGCCTTTCCATTATCTCAGTCTTCATATGGGCTTTCGTATAAGTTGCCCAGCAAAATCAATTGCTTTTCAACGCGAGTGTGTGGATTAAAGGGTAAAGTAAATAGAGATATTATAGGTGCCATTTAATTATATTTACATAAAACAACTCTAAATGCCTAATATGTTTGCACAACTACGAAATATTTCAGGGTCAGGATGGGTAACGGAAATAAAAATACTTATTATTAATTCTGCGAGTAGACAAAAACGCCTTGAGATGAGATTGGAATTCCCGGACTCAAAAAATCTGTATCATCTTACCTTCTGAGCATCCCCGTTCATGAACGAGCAAAGAATAATTAAAATGTAGTATAAGGCCAATACCAGTGTTAGATTCTGGCCATGAGACCTCTATCTCTATTTTAGTATCATTCACACATGTCAGGATTTTTCATCAATTCGTGTTGTACTCTGGGATGCTGCAAGAGGGGACCTAATTGCGTCAGATGTAAATTACGAAATAATTACAGGTAATTCCGAGAGTAACATAATGTGACCTATGTATGCGTAGTTTTGCGTACAGGCGATAGCCTGCATATTAGCTTGCTATTTTCCTAATATGTTCTCAATGGGAATTATCAAATGTGTACATATAAAGTGTAAGTGAAGGATATCAAACAGTGTTCACGGGTAAAATTGTAATGTATTTACAATGAATAGATTTCCCTATTAATTTATTGTTACAAAGTCAACAATTACATAAACATAAACATAAACATTTCTTTATTGCAACACAAAAAGTATAAATTATTGTAGCCCTGGTTCCAAAACTAGGGTAACCTGTGTGTCAGGAACCAGTTCCTTCCATTTGGTTAACAATTCACATTGAGTTACATCAAGTACAAGGGTAGGTATACATATTAAAATGAACGATATTAAATTACTTATTAAAAATCTATAAAGATGTATGTAGGTGAACTAAAAGTTACATATCACTTATTTATAAGTAATACTAATGGTAGGTAGTTGTAAAATAAAATGATGCAGTTTGTAAACAGTATGTGGTACAGTCAAGGCAAAAGTTGCAATAGTTAAATTTAACTGCTAATAGTAACTAGATATACAAATAAATTAATTTGGTTAGTAAGTATGAAAGTGAAAGTGAATATTCAAATTAATAGTGCACTGAATATTGTAAGTAGATATGCATTTTGATTAAAATAGATATGCATTTTGATTAAAATACGAGCCATGTAGGTATTGTGTATAAATATCTGTTTACATGATTTTAAACTTAGTTATAGAATTTGAGCCAAATAATGCCTTTTGTTAATTTTTTGATTTATTTTATTACTTTTAGGAGATCTTCTGTAGTGTCGTAGTCGAACTTATTTAGCCATTCAATGATTTTGCGTTGTACGTAACAATTTAAAAGTAAGTTTAGCAAATATTCTTAGCATAGGCCAATTGCGAAATTACTTCATTTAGGTCTAAGTGGCATGCAGAAAAGCTTTTTTGAATACACTTAAATTAAGTTATAATCAAATTAAGATGATTAAATTCGATAAAAAATGGTAAAGATCAATGGTTATTTGGAGATGGGTTTTTTGTGCATATGCGTTTATTTATGTATGTGTTGTGTCTGGTTTGTGCTATGTGGGCTGTATTGTGTGCGTATTTTTGTATATGAGTCAGAGAGAATTGATTTAAATGCTTACAGACATTTTGGTACAGGATGGATCCGTTATGTCTGAAGGAGGAAACTGACTTATTTAATTACTTTGATCCATCAGTATTGACAAAATCCGCTTTTTGAATAGCTAGTTTGAAAGATGGAAGATGTTCACCTCGGCAAAGCAATTATTGTGGGTTTCGGGCATTATTATTATTAGATAGACAACATTATTGTCAGTGTGGTGTTACATATCATGAACTTACTCTATACATATCTGAATCTTAAAACATACCGCAATAATTAAATGTAGTCAAATGGTTCCAGTGAAGTCACAGAATCCAATACAATTACAGTATAACAGCTGTATATTTATTTCTTACGAAGTTGTTATAACAACGGGAAAAGAGGTATGAATTGCATAGCTAAGCACGTGCTCCGAGTATTCATTATATAGTATAACGTTCGGTTAGTTGTCGAAAACCCCAACCCAAATTGATTTCTTTTCACAATTATCCGCAAATGTCGCATGTGAACTCGCTTCCACTCTTTCGGCCATCTGTTCGGGATTTTTATTCGCTTCTTCACAAAAATGCACTTCATAGAGAATGAATGGTTATTCTTTGTCTATCAGATCTACCCAGCCGGCTTCAGGAAAGTCATCAACTGGATCACCCGGGAATACGGCCGGGATATTCCAATCATAGTCACTGAAAACGGCATGACAGATTCCGGTGGTACCGAGGACTACACCAGGGTGAAGTACTTCAACGATTACTTGCACCAGCTGCTGCTGGCCATCCATGAGGACAAGTGCAATGTCCAGGGGTACTTCGCGTGGACTCTGATGGACGACTTCGAGTGGACCGAGGGATATGTGTAAGTGGTTTTAAATGCATATATTTATAACTTCTTCAGATGCCTCTGTTGAGATGATCTGCCGCCGCCAATCCGATTTTATGTCGCTGCCAAATAGGAAGATAGAAATAAAATAAAGTAGTGAAATTAAAAAAGGGAAATATGAAACTGCACATCAAAAATACTGATTTGCACAGCAAATATCAGATAGCTCTTAGGTGAAGGGTAAAGGGGGTGAGCGAAGCAAAGGCCCCTTTATCCTTCGTGTTGGGTTGAACTTGTAAGAACAACAAAAAATACTTAAAACATAAACTTAAGTACACATAAAATATTTAAAACATAAAAAATGTTTTTGTTGATCCTTTTTTGCTGTGCTAATCAGTATTTATATTTGATGTGCAATTACATACTAGCCAGTAAAAAATCCAGATGACATAGTTGGTTTTTCGGGGGTCAATTCTAGTAGTGTAACTGTATCATCTTTATTAAAAGAGGATACTTATTAATTGGGTTTTATTGATACCGGATCTCATCAATGAACCGATTATCAGCCAGATTCATAATATTCAAACCTATTTTAAATTCACAAATTAATGTTATGTTCAAAATCCGCCTACTTGATCATACAGTTACCTTGCTCTATTAGTTCTGAATAAATAATGACCATTTAATTAAAGTCAGGGTCCCGAAAAACAAATGAATGCGCCTATATTACCCTTGCAACTATTTTGAATGCGAGTTAACACTAAACTCGAATAAACTTTGACAACTCCATACAAAAGGGTCCCATAATTTTTTATGGATCTTGATAGTTGTGGCCAGAAATGAAAACGGTGTCAATCAATAGAGTAAATTATTACAAACAAAAGTATGTAGTTAGAAATTCCGTGATTGATATACTTTGTGAGAAATCGGAGTCTAAAGTTTGATAAAAGGTATTACTGGTTGGTGGTAGAGGCAGTCAATGGGTACTTACAAAATCAATTTGCTTATATGTTAAACTATTAATTTTCAAACTCAAAATTCTCGCAAAGTATATAATTTATTTAGTGCTTTCTCCACTACAACAAGATACCTCCCTTTGGAGATTTAAAAAATGCCATTTGAGCAATTAAAAAACCATGTAAGAGCGACTTTGTCTAAAAAGGAATATTACAATGTTCAAGATTACTTAAATAAAAAGGCTGTATCAACACAGAACTCGCTGTTAATAATATTGTTATTATTTATAAAAATTAATATCTTAATATTTACACTAGTTAAATGCAACGAATATTCAAAAGAGATCTAAAAATTTATATGTGGGAGTTAATTCGCCCTCCTTCTCCCACATTGATATAATGTAGAGAAAAATGACATTTGGTAATTATATGTAAGTATCTACAGTAATAGGGTCTAAGGGCCCAAGATATTATTATTATTATTATTAATAAAGATTTTTTTATTTAGATTTAGATTTTACGTAATTTATTTACTACATACTTAATTTTGTTCGTAATAATTTAAGGCAACAAATATAATGATCACCAAAATATTTTTTTCCTACCCTATATGGATAAATGAACACCAAAAGTTGCAAATAATATCAGGGCAAAATACTGCGGTAGCTTAGGTGAAGGGTAAAGGGGGTGAGCGAAGCGAATGTTAGGTTGAA
This sequence comes from Argyresthia goedartella, assembly GCA_949825045.1. Lineage (NCBI taxonomy): Eukaryota > Metazoa > Arthropoda > Insecta > Lepidoptera > Argyresthiidae > Argyresthia > Argyresthia goedartella. Next base: position 26,011,162 of record OX463810.1, read on the forward strand.
CATGTAAGAACAACAAAAAATACTTAAAAAATAGACTTAAGTACACAAAACATAAAAAAGAAGTTTGGTGATCATTTATCCAAACACAATTTGGTGGACATTTATCCATTCTGGAAGTCATTTCGAATTTATTGGTAGTAAAATAGGTGCGTTTTTGGTAATCGTTTAAACACAAGCCATAATTTAATCTGTCGATTGACGTGACGTCAACCAAGATTTTTAGGAAAGTTAGGAATGCCAAAAAATTTACGCTCATATGGAGTTGTCGAAGTTTACTCGCGGTCTAGCTAGTCGGCCTTATTCGGCATTCACCACTGGCAATTTAAATTTTAGATAACTAAATCGAATCTATATTTTCTTAGATTCATTTTATCTTAAGTAAGTTAATTAAAAGATTATGATCACAAAAAGCGAAAAATAAGAACAACATGCAATCACACCAGGAAGGTATTCTTATAATTGTTAGATGTTATGAATATATTATGATGGTTCGATCTTGTAATCAGTGCGAGACCACATTACTTGTTCAGTTGTTGAATTATTGTTATCCGTAATTTTTATTAACTTCTATTGTCGTGAGTCACGTTGGTATATTATGACGATGGTATTGATGTAATTGGTTCATAAACGTGGATGTAACGAAATAAATCAGCGTTTATCTATGCAAGCTACTAACTTCCGAGGCTTGGGTAGTAATAAATTAACAAGTGCGAGTTGGACTCGCGCACCTAGGATTCCCCACAAATCGCCTTCTTTTTTATAAAACAACATAGACATAGACTTTTACGTACCGGCACATACATTGCTTCTGGCCCCACACTAAGATAACCTGTGTCGTGGGAACCAGAAATAGCGGCGTCACACACATACAAACCTCCAAGACCTGGAGGTTTTTTTCTTTACCCCAGCCGGAGATCGAACCCAGGACCTCTCGCATGGTAGGCAGAGCCACAGCCGCTGCGCCGCAGAGCTTCCTACTACTTCTTCTTTATCGTTTCCTTAATGTTGAGGATCGTGACCGCATACTCTCCTCCATTGCTGATGGTTCTGCGTAGTATGGTACGCGTTGTGTAGAGTACCTCCTGTCGCCTCTCAAATTTGGTCGGACCTAGTTGGAGCACGTCCTCTGGCACGTTTGCCTTCCACTTGACCCATTATCATGAGCTTCTCCAGTTTGTGCCTAGGTGAGCGCATAATGTGACAGAAGAAGCTTAGGGTTCTTTCCCGGCAAATTGTCGAGAGCCGTTTTGTGATCTTAATTTCACTCAGAATGGACACGTTAGTTCTCATTGCGGTCCACGGAATTATGAGTAGTCTTCTCCAGCACCACATTTCCAACGCGTCGATTTTGCTGCGTTCCCGGCTCTTCGGGCACCAGGTTTCTGCACCGTAAATGAAGATCGAAGATACAAGGGTCCGGACAAGTCGAACCTTCGTTATACGGCGAATACTCCTGTTCTTCCAGATCTTCTCCAGGTTGGTCATCGCGCTTTTAGCCACGCCAATACGTCGGCTAAGCTCTCTAGAAAAGCTCGCATCGCTACTCAGCATCGAGATACAACGTGTTACACAGGGAAGTGCAAATATCAGTAAGGAGAGACAAAGACGACCAGATATACGGATATCTCTCTCCTCACATATTGTGTGAGGAGATAGAGCAGCCCGCAGTGAAGATACAAAAAAAAGACCTGTTTAACAAAGTCAAAACGTTGAGCAAGCCCTTTAAGCCCAAGACATGGATTGTAGACGACGGCAATGGTAATGCCTTAACAGACCTCACGGAGGTTCTGCGAAGATGGAGGGAATACTATGGCGAGCAATATCGGGAAATAACAGGGCTCAAGGTCAACAGGAGGTGGGAAGATCACAGTGAAGAACCTGTCATCCTAATAACTGAAGTGCAAGCAGCCGTAATAAGGATGAATCATAAAGCAGCGGGGCCTGATGGAGTATCAGCAGCAACACCTTGGACCAGAAGGGATTAAAGTATGGAAAACGGGTGCATGGCCGGAGGACTGGACACCGGCAGTAATCCCACTTCATAAAAAGGGTTCTACGAGGAGATGTGACCACTATTGAGTCATCTCCCTGATGTCACACGCAAGTAAAGTCATGCTGCACATTCTGAACACATGCCTGGTATGCATTATCGACGATCAAACTCCATGTGAACAAGCAGGATTATTTTCCGGAAAGGGGACCAGGGAGCAAATATTAAACGTCCGCCTACTCATTGAAAAATTCCGTGAGTTTAATAAGCCCTCTGTTCTTTGTTTCATTGACTACGCCAAAGCTTTCGAGAAGGACCACAGACCTTGAGTAATTGATATAAATTTCAACTTGATATCTACGTCAAGGACAGCCTTGACAGACAGGCGGACACACGGACAACGAAGGGTTCCTTTTTCCTTTTAAGATACGGAACCCTAAAAATACGCTTGCAGCACCGTACACGTGTACAAAGATAATACAGGAAGCACACACATAAAAGCGAAGAAATAAGAATTGCCTTTATGGTCGGAAGACATTCATTTGTCTGTCCAGAAGGATGAAGAATAAATAAAATAACTACAAAATGGAACTCGATTATTTCGGACAATATATATATATATATCTTTTTATCGTTTTATCATTTTTTCCTCTGAATAATTCACATGGTTATTTACAACTCAATTTTGAATATAATCTACGCCGATGAAAAGCTACGCTACGCTCGATACGCTTTTAAAAGAATTCAACTGTTCGTCCGTTACATCTTTCTTCCATAAAATATTAATAAAAAAGTAAAACTTTAGGAAAAACTGACTAATATACTGCCTATTTGATACGTGGAACGTCACCATACTTTAATTTCACTATTATGCATTATGACGAGCATACATTACTGACCAACTTTAATAAAGTTACCATATTGCAACCTGTAGGCTACCTTGTATTGAGCAGTTCTGGTGGTCTTCATCATCACATCAGTTCTACTTCACAAAATGAGGCTTCCCGAGAGAAAATGCAAAGTTCACCTATAAAGGATCCCATCATCAGATCCTGGCCTGATGATAATGGGACCAACGAAAGGTCGAAACGAAAAAACTGGTTTCCAAATCGGTTCGTCCGACTTGGAGAAATCGATGAATTTTCATAAAAAAATAATGATCCCGACGTTTTGTAAAACAAAATTGTTAGAAATAAAGAATCCCAAAATGTGTTGCTAATCGCAAATCGCGGATTTTTTATGAATATTCGGATAATACGGACAATTCAAGATGGAAGACGGAAGGTGGACAAAAGTAGTGACGGAATGGTGGCCAAGGGACGCAACTCAACCAAGAGGCAGACCACCCGCCCGGTGACCGGACGATCTTACCTACTTTGCTGGGCGCCAGTGGATGAGGCTGGCGCAGGACCGCGTCAAGTGGCGTGCTGAGGAGGAGGCCTATACCCAACAGTGTGTGCGGGAGGGTGAACAGATAGATTCAAGACGGCGACGACGGCGGGGCGTGGCGGGGCGGATGTGACAGTTTTTTAATTTTTACGTTTAAAATTCGAAGCGGACAGCAATCATTCTCTTCTTTTGACGGGACGCGTCTTCTGAAAAGCCCGTGGGGTACAACGTTGAGGCGCGTTCTTTTTTAGAATTTCGAACCGCTCGAAAAGCCAGAGCGCTACAGCACGACGCTGCGTTGTACCACACTGGCTTTTCAGCGCTCACATTAACAATTCATCGTCTGAATATCGCCCGTGGGGTATAACGCCTGCAGCGTTGTGCCCCTTTGGATTTTCGTGAATTAGCTTCTAGTTAAAAAAAAACCGAGCGCTACAACGCTACAACTTGCCTATTTATTTCCTAATTTTAGTAATTCAAAATGTTCTTCTAGGTCAAGTATGTTCAAGTTACGGCCGATTATGCAATCCTCACAAAATCTTTTTTCTGTAGAATTTTTGGTCTCCACTATTGTCATTGTCAAATCGAATCAACTCAAAATCCTCATCCGAGAATAATGGTTCGGAGTTAAAATTACAATTAAACAATTTTTTTTTTAAATGTTTTTCGAAAGATTTTGATACCTATGTAGTGGATTGTAGTGAAACAATTTTCGTAATAAAAATAACATGATAAAAAAAATGTTAGCCCCCGAAATTTTAAAAATTATGAATAATCATTAATAGTGGATTGAATTGCAATTTTATTCGTTAGTAGTAAAACAGGAAAAAAATGGAGCATTTTTCCAAAACTATTTGTATGACTTAAAATCTGTTGCAAAGGCCTTCTATTCTATTCTAACAGTAGAATTTATTGAGGAAAGTTCGTACACCATAGTAGTGGAAGAGCTTTAGATACTAGTAAAAGAAACAGTTGATTATAAGTAAGCAAAACGTGTTTTGGCGTCATTTTTAGTGAATAATTATCGTTCAGAAGACTACAAACGGGAGAATTTACTGAGGACACATCACAAATTCATAACTTCAATAAGAAGTATTAACTTTAAAAGAAACTATGCAAAACCACCATCAAGGTGCTACAAGTATTGGATTAGATGCGGGTCTTCGCATGAGGCATTTTTTCTATAGCAAATAAAACATAAGCAGTTAAGGTATGATGTAGGCATAGCATTCAATGTATGTGTGTTAACTGTTATCGTACCTCGTATATGTATATGTGGGACATAACATAGTATCCACATCTCGTAATAAACGATTAATCGTTGCTAATCAATGCTCATAATGTTAATGTCGATCTATTTGGATTGCTAATGGTGGGATCTAAGACCTTCTGTAGCTCTAGGTCGATAGGTCCGAGGTTCACACGCTGCCATTTGTCCTTCCTGGCTCTGTTTGAAACAAGAGATATCATTACTAGATTTTGGTATCTGCTACCTGTGTTAATATGATGTGGGGTTCATGCTTCGATTTTCTTAACTTTTCTTTACCAACATGAAATATCACCTAAAAGTGATCGTTATTAAGTTCCTAGTTCCTACTACATAACAGTGACCAAACACAACTATCCCAATAATTAAATAAGTTGTCACTGCTGCATTATGGGGTTTACCAGAGAACGGGGACTTTCAGAATTGCTTCGGTTCGTACTCAAAGCAGGTTCCGTCTGGGTTTATCCCTTACGTACGAACATACGGCCGTCAACCTTGGATCTTTTAGCACTGTATTTGTGACGTAGGAATCTGGTTTCCCGGCCCTGTACATACCCAATATAATAACAGTGGGGTCATCGCAACGTCTTATGCCGATTAATTTTAGGTTCTAAACAATAACGTCACCATGGCAACCATTTCCATTCCAATGCGCCTTAATGGGCTTTATTTACCCATTAACAAGACTTGTTTTGAGACGGTCATGGTTGTTTTGCGGATCGGTTTCGCTTTCCTAAACTACATCGACATAAGTCGTTCTAGTAACCGATCTATTTTCGTTACCCTGGAAAAAAATGTATTTGGAATAAAATGTTTTTCATAAAAGTTCGGTTGTCACAATCGGTATCAAGAAAGCAACGACAGTGAGAGAGAGAGAAGGAGACAGAGAGAGAGTGCGGGTGAGAGGCACAGTTGCAATGCCATTAATGAACTGTTTTTCGTTTCCCAGGTCTAAGTTCGGGCTGTACCACGTGGACTTTGAGTCCGATGACCGCACGCGCACCCCGAAGCTCTCAGCGAAAAACTACCGCGAGATTGTGCGCACGCGACAAATCAACTTCGACTACATCACGCCGCCGCCCGCGCCCTCCGACAACAACATATTATAACTAATAGGTATAGAATTTAGTCTAGACATGGTCAAGTTTGTAATAAGTAGGGTGCATTCGATAGTGTATTTTATGTATCAGCAAACTGATAGATGTAATTGTTCCTTTTACATAATGTACGTCATCGTACTCTCGACGAATAAAACATATTTTTAAGAAAGTATTTTTTTCATTTCGCTTCCTGACAGCTTAGGCCAAGTTGCGCATAAAATAATGTACTCTTAAAACGACTTGCACCAGACTTTTGACAGCCGCTAAGTACAGTTTAAACCCCACTTAAATATAACATGTCCCATATGGCGATACCAATAAATTAAGTTTTTTTTTTCTAATCCATTTACTCCACTATAAAGTCGTCTACAGATTTTGTTTGGGTTAACGTTTATTGGGTATTTGATTAGGATTCTTACAAAAGGAAAAAGCGATTGGATGAAATTTTCTCATCAGAATTTATTTACGGAAATACCTCTAAATTGTTAATTTTTTCCTGTTATTCTAAAATCCTAACTAATTTAATCGCGGAATTGCATTCAAAATGTGGACATTATGTATTCGTAGACTCTCCTTGAAAATAGTATTGACAAAATAGCGCATTTATATTTTTTTATATCGTGGTTTTGTGGTGTGGTTTGAGTCGAGCGCGTTGTGGTAGTAATTAACGCTGTCACTTTCGTTTAGATTCGTATTCCCGCTTTTACATATCACCTTAGGTGAGAACCTAAAGGCAATAAATAACCCTGCCGTGCTTCACTGTAATTTAACCGTGTTTTACTTAAGTTGTGTTTAAACTGTATTTAGCGGCTGTAAAAATCTGGTGCAAGTCTCCCTTAGAATTGTTATTTATTATCAGATAGTCAAGATAATATAATCGAAAGCTAGGCGTGGAGGGTTTGCCCTTGTTGTAAGGCCTATTAAGGTTAGTAAAATAAATAGGTAGGTACATGGATACTTTGTTGCTTCCGCATATCCGCAATAGGCATATTAACTTGACGACAAATAAATCATGTGGACGGTTGTCATGGAATTGCGCATGATGATATAATATGACACATGTACTACACGGTGACAGACGTCTCTACCAGTACATGCTGTCATGAAACTTATTCTCTTGGTCAAAGTGTACTTGTACACATGTGGATAATAAAGATCAATGTACATCACCGCACAGATTGATTTCCGTGTGAAGGGCTCAGCCCATGAAACCTGTAGTAAAATAACATATCGGCAATTAAAAAAACCGGTCAAGTGCGAGTCTAACTTGCGCACGAAGGGTTCCGTATCACCGTACAATGGTTGTTGGATTTGAATTTTACAACGCAAAATGTTGTTTACAAAGTTATTGGTGCGGCTACTTTCACACTCCATGCACGTAATCAGGTGCATTCATAAGTTTGTATGTGGTATAGAAAGAATTGTTGTATGGGAGCCTTCTTATTTTTTTTCTGTTTTTTAGTATTTGTTATTACAGCGGCAACAGAAACACATCATCTGTGGAAATTTCATTTGTCTAACTATCACGGTTCATGAGATACAGCCTGGTGACGGATGGACGAACGGACGGACGGACAGCGGAGGCTTAGTAATAGGGCCGCGTTTGGCACCCTTCGGGTACGGAACCCTAAAAAATAGTAATAAATGTGAAGGACCTTTATAAATAAGATTAAGTTGGTACTTATTGGTTAACTTAATATCGACTGCCTGTTAAAAAAGCTTATATATAATACCGGGTCTGACACGGATAAATTTTAAATTAAGTATGCATTCAATTATGGGGATTATTAGGATAGTGTAGGAAATAGTAATTATTCTGTGGTGTAGGTGCCATAATAATAATATTATGTAGTTTCGTGACCGGCCGCCCTTGGGCTTTAGAGCTTTTTGGTATTGTGCAATGCGAGATATTCTAGTTTGTACGACAACTGTAGGTAGTGGGTGTGGTTAATAGCTGACATTGCTATAGAGAAATTACTAACACATAGTATTAAATAAATTGGCTTGTTACGAGTGATTGCGTTGATGAGCTAGATGTATGATTTAACAAACTAATGCGCCCGTATTTGCTTGCGATTGTTTACACATTACATTGACTCCTATTTCTTTCGAACAAGGTACGAATTGCAAGTGTAATGTTAAGGGCTCATATAGATCGGCTATCTAAAGCTAGCACGTTCACAGTACTCATTCTAATGCAATTTCACTATACAGTATGTTTAACCTCCCAAAAACCGAGGGCAGTTGGGACGGATCGCGAGTTTGAACCCTATGCCATGGTAATAAAATTTAAAACCCATAACGAAAAAGTAGCATTAGCTAACGCCGGTGGTAACTGAAAGGTTAAAAATGAATGATTTTCTTTTAACCTCGAAATAGGTAAACAATCACAATGACGCGCGACGAATGCAACAATATCACTCTATATTTATAAGCTGTAGCAAGAGCGAAACAATAACTGTCTCATTCACTATAAGTTTGACCGCACGCGAGAGAGACAGACAGACTATTCCTGATGCCCATGCAGAGCTACGTCAAACCATGTGAAAAACGCGCGCTTATTCACAGATACTACACAGGAGCAACGTGTAAATGTGCTGAACGTGACAGCTTTAGTTAACGGATCTGTACGATAATATAATTCGGGTGTTTTAGGGAATACGATAACTGGCGAAGATTTATATGCGCATTATCAGTTTTGGAGTACTCTAGATTGACGTCAAGCTATGGTATAATTTCCACAACACTTTAGAGATGTCGTAACAATATCGTAGAATTGACTACATCATGATATAGCCAACCATGGTTGAATTCGAACTTTTAGTGAACGAAGAAATATTTCGGGGCAAAACACTGCGTCAGCTTACGTAAAGGCTAAAGGGGTGAGCACAGCGGAGCCCCAGAATAGTCTTCGTGTTAGGTTGGCACGTATTCCACAAAAACACCACGTAGTTTTGAATACAAATGCTTTTAAAAAGACATATTTTCGTGAAATTCAACCCTTTCTAAACATTTCATGAAATAATTAACTATATCATGAAATGGTTGGCCATTTCATGAAATAATCAAATACTACGATATAATTACGACAGAGATACAAAGAGAAACCACTATACTAACTAATACAACTGTCATACACAAACACGTATTGTATTATCTTCGCAGGAAAATAACTTCACCTATAGGTAGCTATACAGAGTGATAGTTGCTCGCGTCCGCAGCAAATACTTGGATGGTTTGTGCTAGCTAGCAACAAACCAACACTAAAATTTCCACAAAAATTGAGAACGATACCACTTATAATTTTATCTCCACACGTATCATAAACTCTTTACTGCGTCCAAAAACCGCACGTTACGACCAGCATAAAAACTCATTTCTTAACTGAATATTGATACAGACCATAATGTATCAATTTTTTGACAAATTATGACATTCAAATTTCGAACGCCGACGCCCGCCTGCGTGCCGCCCCTAGTTTGTCTGTGCAGTTGGTACTGGTATGTGAGTAGATAAACTAGTGTATGTAACTATACATAATTAGGCATTAAAACTCTCGAGTGATTTTAATGCCCTCCATTATGTATCAGTCACATAAACTACTATAACTAAACATTTATATTAATATAATAATAATACCTTGGACACTATTGACACACATTGATCTAGCCCCAAACTAGGATTCCCTGTATTTTGGGTACTAGACAACGATACACATACTTATATAGATAAATATTATACTTAGATAGATAAACAACCATGACTAGGGTACAAACATCCGTTCTCATCAAACAAATATTTGCCCCCACCGGGACTCGAACCCGGGACCCTTGGCTTCGTAGGCAGGGTCACTGCCGACTCGGTCATTCGGGTCGTGAATATTCGATGGACTAAACTTATGATAAGCATATCTCTGACAGACTTAATGCATGGCTGGCATCAGATGACTATACCTATGCAAATAGGAGAAGATGGAATTTCTGTTATTGTGCTAATCATAACGGAGTAATAAATAAAGTATTAATACTTTATTTATTACTCCGAGTTGAGTTTTTTTTTTTATGCAAGTACTGACTTAAGTCATAAAGAAATGCATTATATACATATGTGCATAAAGAAATGCATTATATACATATGTGCATAAAGAAAAAAACTCATTCACCAAAGGGATATGGGACTAACAGCTAACAATTATTGTTGTCGGGTCTTAGAGGGACATCATATGACAGTAAAGAACATAATCGCGCTAAAATTTGGTTTGAACGTATGAATCCTCGCGTAAGATCCCCCTACTCAAGGTTTGTAGCAGTTGTGTGCTACGCAGGAAGATCACGCTTCGTGCCATGCTACGAAATCGGGAACTGTAAGAACAGTAATTCAACCGTTACGAAAAGCTCGCTTTAAAGCTATTTTTGTTATTGTTAAGTGCAGTGCTATTGTAGTTGCAACATAATAGATTCATTATAGACAGATGTAAACAAACCCGCGGTACATACAGTCATCGTAATTTTAGACACAAATCTAGAACTATTGGCCATTATATAAATAATTTTGCTAAAATGATTGCAGTAAACAATATATCACGTGGATTTGGTCAAAAAATAATCTGTTTAGTTTTATTTTTTGCATTGTTATATTATTATAGTACTCAATTATTATTGAGTGTAATAAAAATTCCAATAAGTTATCATACCACGCCGCTGCGATTAAAGAACATTTTACGGTAGATCTCACTGCTTAGCAAGTAAAAGGAAGACACTCATCTCATTATTTCGATCGGCAATAAAATTTAAGTCTCATTACTTTATTGTGATCAAATCCTGGTCAGTGAGCATCCTCAACAAGATTGACCAGTATACGAAAGACTACGGCGCACTCAGCACGCTATCTAACGTCGAACAGATTAGTATATAGTTATATAATTAAAATCAGTTCCATCAAACTCCGCTTCAAACAAATGTCATTAGATAGATTTGTTGTTAGTAAATTGGTGTTTTAACATAACTAGTTATTTCTAAACCTTGTGTAATTTTAGTCAGTTGTGTGCCTTGTTATAGTAAAATACTTAAAATATAGTGTTGAAAAGTGCTTAAGAGTAGAAAATGAGAGTCACTTGTTTGCTTCTGGTTGTTTTTGTTGTCTTGGGGTAAGTACACAAATTGTTAAAATAATGTGTTGAAACTAAATGTATATATAATTAGGATTGAGTATGATTTGATTGACAGATTAAATACATAGCCGAGCGAAGCGCCAATCAAATAACCCACTAACAATGTTTGTGTTTGTTTATTTTATTGTGTCTTTCATGTATCATTCTGTACTTCTGCCAAACATAGGCTAAGTTTTAACTTGGTATTTAGAATCTTTCATCAATTCAATAACATAACATTAATTGTAGTATTGATTGACTGACTAAAAATGGGCACGACTATGCCTCTGGCGACCCGTATGGAAAAAGGTGTGACGTAAACATTATACGCATAATTTTAAAGAACATCAAACCACTTTCATCGCAGAATACGGGAAACCTGCGGGTGGGATTACCCGCCGGGTTTATCAGAGCAAATTATTCCAGTTCTGTTAAATTTCCTTCAACGTTATGCAGAGGTAAACTATAGATATCGTGCAATTTAATTTGGGGGGGGGGGGGGGGGGGGAGCTTCATTTCTGATTGCGTACATATTAAGCAATATTGTTCATTGCAGATGTCAAAAATTTATGGGTTTTGATCTGTCAGGATCACTTTCTCTTAGCGGCCAGACTTTAGTACTTATAGTATTTTTTGCGAGAAAATGTATAGTTTTTGAGTAATAAATTATTAAATATATTATATATAATTTTTAAATTTGAGGTAATATGCACAAAATTTTCACTATGAAAGTGACATAAATCAACCCATAGAGTCATACATGTATAATAAGTTCTAACCTAACCTAAACCCAATTGAAATTTAGCCACAATAACCTGCTATAGCCAAATTTGATATATATATTTTACTTGAACTCAGTCATCATAGAAAAAAAGTAAAATTTTAATAAATGGCAGAAATGACTTTCGTTTCGCGTAAGTCTTTGAATTTTAATTTAAATCGTAATGAAATAAATCCGAGTCTCCGGCATTAAAAATACGTTAAATACCACAAGACCGCGTCGGAAGGGCTCTCCCAACCCTCCGCGGGTTGCATTCTTGCATCGTGTCACTAACATAACCTCAAATAAATAAACCGGTCAAGTGCGAGTCTAAATCGCGCACGAAGGGTTCCGTACCACCGTTCAATAGAAGCGATGGTGTGGAGTGAATAGTTTGGATTTTACACAGCAAAATATTGTTTACAAAGTTATTGGTGCGGTTACTTTCACACTCCATGTACGTAACCAGGTGCATCAATAAGTTTGTATGTGGTATTGAAAGAATTGTTGTATGGGAGCCCCCTTAAATATTTCTTTTATCCTGTTTTTTAGTATTTGTTGTTATAGCGGCAACATAAATACATCATCTGTGAAAATTTCAACTGTCTAACTATCACGGTTCGTGAGATACAGCCTGGTGACAGACGGACGGACGGACAACGGAGTCTTAGTAATAGGGTCCCGTTTGGAACCCTTCGGGTACGGAACCCTAAAAAAAACATTTATTTCTCAAAAACTCGTAAAAAACTATACTAGGGGGACAAGGGAGCTCCAAATAACCCCCAGCCATTTACGTTATAGTAATAAAAATAATGTCCCGAGCGAAATAATGTATCGAGCTCATGTCCTAGACAACGATTGGAAATAAGTAAATGAGTATAATGTCAAAGTTGTACAGTAAGTCAATAGTCAATAGTCAATAGTCAAAGTACTTTATTACTGTAGATATTTACATATACTTAGCAAACGTCATTTTTTGCCTCTTCTCTACATTGGACCACTGGGAGAAGGGCGTAGAAACTCCCACAGATTTATTTTTAGATCTCTTTTAAAAATAGGTTGTGCTTAACTAATACAAATATGAAAAATTTAATTGTTATGATTAATGAATAAAGCAGGAATAAATAATTACAAAATTATTAACAGCAAAGTCTGTGTTGAGCCAGATTAACCCCATACAGTCCTGTCATTTAAGTAATCTTGAACATTGTAATATCCCTTTTTCGACAAAGTTGCTTTAACATGCTTTTTAAATTGCTCAAGTGGCAATTTCAAAATCTCCAGAGGTATCTTATTGTAGTAGAGAATGCACTGACCCTTGAAAGAATTGCTAACCTTCGCGAGTCTAAAACGGGGCGCACATAGTCTGTGATTATTTCTTAGGTAAACATTACAGCTATCGCTAAGTTTGGAAAATGTTGTAAGGTTCTTGCGTACATACATTATATTTTCGAAAATAAATTGACTAGCTACTGTTAGTATGTCAATTTCTTTAAAAAGCTCTCTTAAGGAGTCTGTTCGTTTTAAATTATAAATTGCTCGAATAGCTCTTTTCTGTAAAATAAAAATAGTTTGAATATCCGCTGCTTTCCCCCACAACAAGATACCATAGGACATCACACTATGAAAGTAACTAAAATATACTAGCCTAGATGTAGCCACATCCGTGCTTTGTCTGATGTTCCTAACAGCGTAAGCCGCAGAACTTAATTTACCAGCCAATTTATCTATGTGGGGTCCCCACTGCAATTTGCTATCAATGGTTATTCCAAGAAACTTCGTATCATTTACTAATTCTAACGTGCTGTTGTCTAACACTAAACTGGTCTCAACTTGCCTGACATTTGGAAGTGAGAATTTGATACACTTGGTTTTACCAGCGTTTAACAATAAATTATTAACTGTGAACCAATTCAAGGTTAAAGACAATACACCATTAACATCATCAAATTCTCCTTTTTGTCTTTCAATTTTGAAGACCAGTGAAGTATCATCAGCAAACAACACTATGTCAGTTAATTTCTCCACCATGAAAGGCAGATCATTAATATATACCAGGAATAAGAAAGGGCCTAATATGGAACCTTGTGGAACACCAATTTTAACACCCGATCCATCAGATTTTACGCCGTTAACTTCTGCCTTTTGAATTCTATTGCTTAGGTATGATCTTAGTAGATCCAACGCTTTATTTCTAACTCCGTAATGATTTAATTTAATTAATAGCGTATTATGATCAACACAATCAAACGCCTTCGACAGGTCGCAAAAAACTCCGATAGCATCCTGTGCGGCCTCCCATGCAGAATAAATATGAGATACAAGGGTAATACCTGCATCCGTAGTCGATTTACCCCTAGTGAAACCATATTGTTTAGCGTGGAGTTGTTTTGTACGGTTGAAGTGTGAGAGCATTTGATTGAGTATAATCTTTTCAAATATTTTACTTAGTGTTGGAAGAACAGATATTGGTCTGAAATTTGAAGGATCGCCCTTATCTCCCGATTTGAACAGCGGTATAAGTTTACTGTGTTTCATGAGGTCTGGAAAAGCCCCATCGTCAACACATTTATTGAATATATAAGCTAAGTGTGGGGCTATAACTAGAATTACTGAACCAATGACTTTGACTGATATACCCCACAGGTCTTCCGTATTTTTTAAGTTAAGTAATTTAAACGTTTTGACAATGTCTTGGGGATATACATGATGAAATTTTAAATATACATTACTGACGCTAGTGTTATTTTTTAATAAAGTCTCTGCTTCAAATGGAGATGAATTTAGACGGTCCGTTGTGTGTACGGGTACATTGGTGAAGAATGTTTCAAAAGCTCGAGCAACATCAGCGTTAGATTTAACAACACCATCACCTATCTTTAGGCAGAAATCACTGTCCCTTGGTATAACTTTGCCAGTTTCGCGGTTTATTATTTGCCAAACTGTTTTCATTCTATCATTTGAATTTTGAATTTTTCTATTAATGTGTAAAGTTTTTGCAGTTCTACAAACCAACTTGAAAGTTTTGGAATATTTTTTAACATAGTCATGAAATTTTCGATCAAAGTTATAGGTTTTTTGATCATAAAGGTCATACAAGATAACTCTACTTTTACGAATTCCAAACGTTGCCCAGTCATTAAATTTAGATTTACCGTTGTAGTCACTGACTTTCTTTAATTTGAAAACTTTATTGAATTCTGTCTGAATAATGTTGAAGAAGTCTGAGTAGATTTTGTTTGGGTTCTGTTCATTAAAATCCGGTACTGGCAAATTTATATCTAAGTTTTTCGTATATGTCTCTAGTCTATGGGATGTAATAGGCCTATAAAATGATGGACCAGTCTTATCCTTAATAGTTATTGGGAATGAAACTGTTTGACCACTGTGATCGGAGGGTAAGCAGTTAATTACACTTTTACTTGTGAATGCACAGTCAAAAAAACGTTATCTAAGCAAGTTTGGCTGGTAAGTGTAATTCTAGTCGGCTCTAGAAATACATGACATAAATTAAATGATTTGAACAGAGTTATTAATCGTCGCTTCAGTGTTGTATCTACAAGCAGATCTACATTAAGATCGCCACAAATAATTAACTTTTTTCTGTTATTACAAAGTTTAATGAGGGCTTCCTCCATAATTTTCTCAAATATTTCGAAATTGCCATGGCCTTTTTCATCCCTCGGTGGTCTGTAGACACAAACAATAATATGGCTATCTAACTCAACACAGGATACCTCTATTTGTCTTTCAACAGTAAGTGCAAGAATATCTTTCCGTTGTTTCACCTTTATATTATTTTTCACTAAGATTAAAGAACCACCTCTATCAGCAGTCTTTCTATTGTAACAACTGACAATTTTGTAATTATTTATGTTAAAAGACATCATATTTTCCTTCAACCAGTGTTCAGTAACACAAATAATATCAATGTCAGAATTTTTTAGAAATAATTCTAATACAAGTTCTTTGCCAGGTAGCCCCTGGATGTTTTGATGGGCAATATTTAACTGGGGCTTACATTTTGACATATTTAGTGGCTCTTGTATGCTAGAGATTTCCTCTATTGTCTTAAGAACTAATTTAAATTACTTGGAACAGATTCCAATGTTGCATGCAAAGTATAATTAACAGGTGAATTCCCAATAGGGGTGCATGTTTTATTACTCTTAAAATAAGCTGATGTCAAGTTGAACTTAGGTAAACCAACTATAGCTGCGTCGCATATATTATAAGCTAACAATGTAGCTACTAATTTTCTATATTTATTAGACAGGTACAATGTATCCCGTGTCAGAGTAAAGTTATGAATAAAATTATTCATGTCGAAATATAAAATAGCATCGCTGTGATGACATGTTAAATTAAATAAATGAATATTCATTCTATGCACAGATTTGTTCTGTAGTTCTGTCAAATTACAGGCATATGGAAAATTGCATAGTATAAATTTGCATTTCATCCTACTATGTAAGTCTAGAAGTGTTTCAACACTTTTATTCAAATCATTCCGACTAATGTTTGAATGATTTCCTACCATAATTACAATTGTGCTGTACTCATCATAGATACCGCGACTAATCATCTTCACTAGATCTACAAATGAACTATTTGGACAGCAAATGTTCGTTACTTTTTGGTTAAGCCGGTTATGTAATAGAGTCCCAAATCCTGCACCTACTTTGTCGGAGAACAACAGAGTTTTTCTCTGAGCACATATTTTGGCAGCTGGCGGTACACGAGTGGAGGTGAGTGGCGGGACACACGTGTTGGAGTGCGGTTTGATGCACGTGGCGGCGGTTGGCGCGGCATTCGCGGCAGCGAGCGTCGCAACGTGCGCAACAGCGAACGGCGCGGCCGTCGGAGCAGCTTGCGGCATGACACACGCCTCAGCAGGGACAGCGAGCGGCGCGGTGCTCGCGCTGTTGAGCTGCGAGGTGTCTCCTCGTCGACGACGGCGACGCTGTTTTTTGGTTGGGGCAGCGGTGGACGCTGCAACACTCTCGTTGAGGGGGGTCGAGACCAAAGTTAGTGATGTGGGCTCGTCCTCCTTGCTGGTCTCATTCTCCTCATTCTCAATTAGAATGCCCACCAATTCCGCATTCTGGCGTTGTAGCTGTACTAACTCAGACGTCGCGGCTCTGAGTTCTGCTAACTCACTTTGCTCTTTGGCATAACATTGTAGTGTATTTGCTAGCAGGTCATGTAGATGCTGGATTTCTACTCGGGCATGTTGAAGGTCCGACTGTAAACCTACATTTTTTCCCCGGAGCTCTTGCATTAAGGAGATTCTTAATATTCTGTTTGATTGCCGTTTCAAGGCTAATTTCAGTACTTTTATATTACCTCTAGTTTTCTTGATGAATTTATTTAATTTAAAATATTTTTTAATTTTTCTGCTGCTTGTCTGCATGGCTTGAACAATAGTGCTTAGGTTGGCTACTTCTAGTTCTTGTTGGATAGAGGTAATGTGGCGAGATTCATTGTAGTCTTTTTCTATGCACATATCAGTCAACTTCAAGTTTGCCTCATTGAGTTGGTATTGGAGGAATTTACTGCGATCACAAGCAGAAGCAAGGTCAGTGCGCAGGGTGTCAAAAGATTCCACAAGTTTTTCCAATCTTTGAATCTCATTTTGCGACTCCTCGTGTGTTTCTCGCAAAGTAGACACACTATCTCTAAGCTGTGAGTTCTTGGCTCTCAAGCTTTTTAACTCAAAGTCATTTTCATTGCGCTCTTCCAATAGCCTTTGGTTTAACTCCTCTGCGTCAGTTAGTTGTTGCTGTAGTGCGTGCATTCTCCGCGTAGTAATGTTGGATGCCATGCCTGGAAATAAAATAAAAAAGAATGGGTGCTCCGAACAAAATTAAAATAAAACAGAAGGAATAAAGACTATGAAGGAATAAAGTATGTTTGTTTCCTAACTAGTTGAGACAAAGTTCTTAACTCAAACTTTCTGCTTTTGGTTTATCCATCTAGAATCATTCGCTGACTAGTCTTAGACATTGTCGTTCTATTGCCCTAGATGCTAGTCGCCCCGCCCGTCCCGCCATCTACTTTTTGGCCTGCTCCCTACTAGCCGGCATGCCTATTTAGTTCATGTGTATTGTACACATGAACTAAATAAGCAACAGTAATACACAAATGTAATTTTTTAAACGTTATTTACAGAAATGCCTTCGCAATGAACTGGGCAGGTGGCACGAAGAGCAACTACACATTCCCTAAAGACTTCCTCTTTGGTGTTTCCACATCAGCTCCACAGGTTGAGGGCGCTTGGGACATAGACGGTGATTATAACTTGCTGAAATAGTTTGTCGGATTGGTCTCTCCGACAATCCTTTAAATGTATAATAAGCTTTTTTTTATTTCAGGTAAAGAACTTAATATCAATAAAAAACATAAATCTAGAGATACCTATATAATGTTATATTTTACAGTAATAAATAACTTTACCTTTCTTCCTGGTTGCTACCACCGCGAAAACCGCGGTTTCGCTTCCCTATGGCGTCGGTAAACGATGCTCTCCGGCCAGTAATATCTTCTTGAGTTCCGCCGGCACCCTAAGTTTGAATGACAGGAAGTCTACGTGTTACCTACCGACTCAGTTTGCAACAAATATCCTGGAACAATAGAATATAAAAACAGATTTTAGTCTTGACTCTAGTTTGGTCATGGAATCTGTGTGGCGACGATCTTTAGATCTTTGTTGGCTAGAACCGTTATTGAGCTTGCAAGTAATTATTTCAAGAACAGAAATTATAATAATCTTAATATATTAATTCTCAAATGCGTTACGTTACAGGAAGAACAGAGAGCATATGGGATCATGTGGCGCACACCACTCCAGAATTCATAAAGGACCGCAGCAACGGCGACGTGGCCGCAGACTCCTACCACAATTACAAACGAGACGTGGAGTTACTCCGCGAATTAGGAGTCGACGTCTACAGATTCTCCATATCCTGGTCACGAGTACTACCCACTGGCCTCGTCAACAACATAAACCCACACGGCATCGCATACTACAGAAACCTCTTAGACGAACTCATCAAATACAACATAACACCAATGGTAACGATATACCACTGGGACATGCCTCAGAAGTTACAGGACATCGGCGGTTGGACGAATGCTCATATCGTGGACTATTTTACAGACTTTTCTAAGGTGCTTTTTGATAATTTCGCTGACAAAGTGAAGCACTGGGTGACGATTAATGAACCTAGGCTCATGTGCTTGTCGGGTTATGGGGATAATGTCCTAGCGCCAGCATTGAACAGACACGGAATTGCGGAATATCTCTGCGTCCATAATGCTTTGAAGGCACATGCGAGCGTGTACCATTTGTTTGATCAAAAATATCGTCACATAAACAGAGGTATGGGAATTTTATTCTATACTTGTACTTTTATTTGGTTAGTGACCGAGCGAGCGAAGCGTCCAGTTTCGAGATTGGCCAAAAATGCTTTTGTCCGTCTGTCAGTTTGTTCTCGCCTTCAGGTCGCATTTTCCAACCTATAACCTAATATATAAGTGGCACACAAGTTCTTTGATTCAATAAAAAAAAAACAATCGCAATTTTTTATTAGGAGTAAAATAGGAGGGGAAAGGGGGGAAGTTTGCTGTAGCGTTATTTTGCGACGAATTTCAATCAAATTTAAGAGGCTCACTAAGGACTTCATTCTACACAAGATTTTGCGGAAATAAATCCAAAAGGGCGGGGGTGGGGGGTGGGGGGTAGTGGAGGGAGGGAAATATTATGCTGTAGCATTATATATGGAAGGAGTATTTTTTTAATTGAAGCGAGGCCACCAGTGTTATGTATAAACAATAATTACTCGTTGTTTTGTCACAGGACATATCGGTTTAACGATTGTTTCAAATTGGGTTGAACCCAAATCGAAAAACGATAGAAAAACTGCAGATTTGTTCCTGAATTTGGATGTGAGTATGTTACCTACATAATATTTATGATAGTATGTATTATATACTACTCAAAAGAAAATAGGGGCCACTAAGTATTTTGATTGCTACGTGAAAAATATAGTAAACAGTAATGTATATTTATTAAAATAACATGTAACAAGGCTTTTGTTTTAACTTATGCTAATAACCATTTAATTTTGTAGTCAATTGTTTCACTTATTTCAATTAACATGAAATTAGTCCATTGTCAACAGCAAAAACTAAACAGAAACTCTTTGCAAAACAAAACAAAAACTGACACAAGCTGTTTTTTTTAATGGTTTAGTAACGGGTGTGTCCTCCTCTCCTGTTTTCACACTCCTGGAGCCTTGAATGCATACTCTCGATTAAGTTTCTGATGTTTTCATCATGTATCTCATCCCACGCACGTTTCAGAGCATCCATATTCTGTTGCTGGTTGTGAACCTCTTGCTCATGCTCCCTAACCCTTCGTTTTAATTGGTCCCACATATGCTCTATTGGATTTAAATCCGGACTATACGCTGGCCATGGTAAGACACGAATATGGGAGTCATCCAGTACAGTCTAAGTGGCCCGAGCTGTGTGTGGGCGGGCATTGTCATGCATTAACCAGAACCCTGGCCCCACTCTCTGTGAGAATGGAATCACATGAGGCCTGATGACTTCATCGATGTACCGTTGTGCAGTTACTGTGCCTTGATTTAAGAAAACCAGCTCAGTTTTGCCTTGTAAGCTAATCCCAGCCCAAACCATCACACTAGGACCTCCAAAGCGGTCAATTTCCTTGATGCAGACATCGGAAAATCTCTCACCCTGTCGTCTCCATACTCTAATCCGCCGATCATCACTACAAAGCTTCACTTTACACTCATCTGTGAAGAGCACCATACCCCATTGATTCATGCTCCAATCTGAATGTCCGCGGCAAAAACTTAAACGATTTCCACGTTGAACCCTTGATAAAGGAATTCGTACTACTCGGCGTCTGGACCTTTGCTGGTCTTCATGCAGTCGATTACGTATCGTTTGGTCACTAACACTAGTCCCCGTTGTCAACCGTAGGCGATTTTGTAACTTAGGTGCCGTCACAGAGCGCTCTCGACGGGCACTCAATCGGATGTAGCGATCCTCTTGTGCCGTAGTCGCTCGCACCCTGCCCGATCCAGGCCTTCTTGCAACACTGCCAGTCTCTTGGAACCGATCCTACACATTGTGGATGGCTCGGCGAGAGAAACCCAACGAAAAAGCAACAGACCGCTGTGAATGACCTTCAGCAATCAATGTAACGGCTCTGGTGGCAGTAATGGTATCCATATGCCTTCGTTGACGCGTGGCATTATTAACAAAAGATGTTAAAAGAAGCAAAAGATGGACAGAAATAGTTTTTTAACAGAATAAAATTGTGATTCCATCTGAAAGGAATTTGACCTGAAACTCGTTTATTTAATTTGCTTCAATTTCTGGCCAGCTGTAAGACTTAAACACCAGCATTAAAGAGGTTGGATACTGAAGGAGGCCGAACATCATTAATTAGTCACTTATTAATTAGTTTACATCTAAAAATTTACTCAAAAACAGAAATATGTAAGTGGCCCTTATTTTCTTTTGAGTAGTATATATTAAAATTATCCTTACTGCCGTTTTGTAAGCAAGCTTCTTTTACGATGGAGCCAAAACGGAAAATCATATAGTGAAACTAGCTGACCCGGTGAGCTTCGCACCACCCAAAATTTTATTTCAAAATAAATAATATGGTACATACCCTATCTAAAGCGCCGCGTTAGCACGAAAATTAGCAGGTAATAAAATTGTTATCGCCGCTGTACATTCTCACACGGGACATCCCGAGGCTAAGTACTATCCGATCAACCCAAGGTTGCACCTCGCTGGAATGCAATGCTAGAGCGCCGATTTGCCTTCACGAATCCAGGTTCAAAATTTCAAGCTTTTAGGTCTGCTAGAATTTTGTTGATCGGTGAGTGAGTCAGTCAGTGAGTCAGTGACAGAATTAAGGAACTTTGACTTGCCGTAGTTTTAAATCTACTGGTTCAAATTGAATGTAATTTGGGAATATACCTAGGTATGTTGAGCTCTCTTTGCCAAAAAAAACATGCTTCTAGCTTTATCCACAACAAAGTTAACGGGGGGCGAAAATGCCCTGAATGGCTTCAAGTAAAGGATGGTAACGGCTGTGCTCCACGCTTCAAAACAAAATCACATCGTTGTAACTATTAAAATATTTGTCCAAATGTTGTAGTGTGAAAGACAAAGATTATCTACTTTAAATACCAAAAGCGATAACAGTATTTATTTTGATAAGGATCATTTTTTACGACCAAATGCGCATTAGAAATAAGGTTTCAAATTTTTATTGTATTTATGACACAATTTTTTCCTAGTTACGTGACACTTATCAATATATTTTGGACAATTCACACAATATCTTAAAAAATAATAGCCTATATGTTATTCTGATGTATAAGCTACATTATTGTAAAATTTGATTAAAATCCTTTAAGTAGAATTTGCGTAAAAAAGTTTCAAACATTCATACATACTCACAAACTTTAGCGTTTGTAATATAAGTAGGACTTACGTTACTCAACGGGCTATTTGGTGATACTATGTTTTATTTTACATCTTTATGGAAGTTACATTTTTAGGTTCGACAACTCACACCAGTAGTACTTGGACGGACATATTTTCCAGAAAACCAATAGAAACAGCAACGGGCGATCTAATCTTCTTTGATCTTTGAAAGTTTAAAATGGTTTTTGTTACTTCCAGATGGGCTGGTCTGCGCATCCCGTGTACTCGACCGAAGGCAACTATCCTCCTGAATTGATCAAAATTATAGATTCGAAGAGCCGGAGTCAGAACTACAGCAGATCACGTTTACCCAAGTTCACAGAAGAGGAAGTGACGTACATTCGTGGAACTGCAGATTTTTTTGGCGTGAACCATTATACCACTCATCAAGTATCAAAGGCAAACGGTCAAATTGGCGCTATCCCATCTAATAAGAACGATCTTGGCATTAAAATATATAGAAACTCAAAGTGGCCTTCGAGTCCTACTGGGCTTAATGTAAGTGTTTTATTTCATTGGAACTCAATTAGATACTTTTTGGTCGGCTGGATCAATAACAGCGCTTTTCTAATTTCAGGTTGCGCCATTCGGATTTCGACGAATGCTTCATTGGATCAGCAAAAACTACAAAAACGTGCCAATCATCATCACAGAAATGGGGTACGACGATGCAGGAAAGAATGGACTGGATGACTCTGGAAGAGTTACATATTTTAAACACTACTTAAATGCTCTACTTCATGCTATGCATGAGGATAAGTGCAATGTCCAAGGCTACATTGCTCGGAGCTTGATAGACTCTTTTGAGTTGACTCGGGGATTTAAGTGAGTATCTGATGAGATTCACTCAGGTTGGTGGAGTTCAAGTGGAAAATTGTTTTAATTAGTGACGAATTTGCCTGTGGAAAGGCAGTGGGCATTTCTATCTGAGAGCAAACATATTTGTTCCTCTGTCATATCGATTTTTGTTTTTATCTCCTCATAAACTAGCCGAGAAGTGTCCAGAAATTATTTATACTGCAACGTTTGTGAACGAACAAACTAAATAGCAGCGCTAGCTCACGTAGTTTACATCTGAGCGTTATATTTTATTTCAAATGAGTCGCTTTTACTCAGTTGTGGTGTGGCGGGAAGCGTAGTTACGTACATGTAGCATTCGGAGTGTGGTAAAAAGGGGATAAAATCACTCAAATTGTTTGAATTTTTGCAGGTCACGCCACGGGCTGTACCATGTAGACTTTGAAAGTGCAAACAAGACACGAAGAGCGAAGCAGTCTGCTCATTTCTATTCCGGCGTGGTGGCCAACAGAAGGTTGCCTGATGATTACGACCCTTCAGACTTCTCTGCCTTCTCCGGAGCCGCTTATCATACTTCGGGCACAGCTTTGATTACTTTGGGATTCATGATCAAGAGTTTTATTTAGTTTCTCGACACGTTTTCTTTAGTTTCTTTCCATAAAGATACTCGGCATCATTCGTCACCAAGGCTGTGTCAATTTTGAGGTCAATAATGGATATATTTGAGTGGAGAATAAATAGGAGGTTCCCAAATAATTATGTGTGTCAAATATAGGCATAGAAAAACTACGTAGTGGATGATTTTACATTTTCACCATCATAATTTACCGCCATTGCGGGCTCAGATTGGGCGGAGCTAGAGCAGATGGGCAAAGATAGGAATAAATGGAAACCACTAATGAGAGCCCTACACACCTGTATACGCCTGCTGATGGGTAACAGGATGAGATGATGATGATAATAATTTACCTTTATATGAATACTCTGAATTTTTATTTTCATATTTAGATGTGTCCGTAAATGTGTACTTTTTGTTTCATACTGTTCTAAGCATAGCTATAGGTTTCGGTAATAGTATCCTTATATAATACCTTAGTTAGATTAGAAGATAACATGAATGTGAAGTCAGTCAGTGTGAGTGTTCCTTATTGAGCACTTTGCACTGAAGTATGCATCTCTAGATCGACAACTACTACAACGAGGACTATGTAGAAGCATATAGTAAGACATAAGACATAAGACATCATTTATTGGTAATATACATTACAAGTCAGACAAAATTTATAAAATTAATAAAATGTATAAAATAAAATTAGATTAAGGGAACATTTGTCACATCATTATTATGGATGTTGTCATTACTCGTAAGAGTATAACATTATACTCTAGTATAGTATAGTAAAAGATTCTCAATCCAAGTGAAAAGCTTTTAATTGTCTAGATATTTGCTTCGACGAAAAAAGTTGAGTTCTGTTATGTCTAGGTACCTATATATATTTTGCGATTGCGTTGCGTGAATTCTCAGAATCCATTTTCTAGCACTGTTTTTACCCTGACGGTTTTACTATTAAACGTATTAAATGTTACATGCCTGCTATCACTTTATGTATAGGCGTATTGCTTTTGAACTAAGATTAACTATAGATTGATAGTGGTTGAATTAGAACTTTCATTGAACGAAGAAATATTTTACAATGTTCAAGATTACTTAAATGTCGGGTCTGTAAGGGGTTAATCTGGCTCAACACAGACATTGCTGTCAATAATTTTGTAATTATTTATTCCTGCTTATTAATTATAATAATTAATATTGTAATATCTGTATTAGATTTGCACAACCAATTTTAAAACAGATCTAAACATCAATCTGTGGAAGTTTCTACGCCCTCCCTCTCCCACAGTGGCCCAACGTAGAGAAGATGCAAAAAATGACGTTTGCTAAGTATATTTAAATCAGTTAAGGGTATCAATAAATATGTGTTCACTTTTTATTTCAAAGCTTAAGACCTAATACTTAAGATGCTATCCATCATTTAGTAAACATAGGCACATAATTTCCGCACGCTAGAAATGGGGGATCAACCGACCGAACAGAATATATCGATATTAACAATATCATCACTATCAACACCTTTGTCGCCACCGTCGCTGAGACGGTTAAAGGTAGAACATTATGTTATTAGAAAGGAGTTTTCTCTACAGTTGCTGTGTTCGAGAGGCTGTTGGAACAGCGGACGTCTACCAGCACTACGACTGAGATTTACATAAGGAACACAAAATCTGAAATATCCCTGCGAAGCTTCAAAGAAGGAAGATGTTTTTGAGCACAGCGATTCTCATATTTGAGCCTGGGCAACTTCAATTTGAATCCGACATATCTTGTGATTTTTTTCTGTATGATTTCGAGTCCATTGCTATATCAATCATTCACTTGTTGCGAGGATATCAAATATATTTATATCATAATTTTGAAATATGTATTTAAAAAGTTATTTAAGAAAAAAGACAAAAATACCATTCCCCCTCTCTTATTTCCGAAACTACTGAACCTAAAATTTTGAATGAAATCTTACCTAAATATTACAAGAAGACTGTAGAGAAATGTATGGTTTAAATAAACTAGTATTTTAGTTCGGTGGAACCCTTCGTGCACGAGTCCGAATCGCACTTGGCAGGTGGTTGGAACAACTTATAAGATCTTGAACCTGGAGAAAAAATAGCCGGCCTCACCATCTACCGCCAAATTTGTTTGCGACCGTGTTGAGGCAAGCAATGAAGGAGCCCGCATCGGTCACAATAAAAAATGAGACTCTCAGAATATGCAGCAGCTTAGGTCAATGATAATTGTCTGTGATTCTATCCAATCATTAGCGTGCATCATCCATCCATCATCAGTTTTGTCAGTTTGCAATGGACTACGAGTATACGAACACAGATGACGACTACGTTGTGCGGCTTGCCGCAAGTCGCACCAAGGTGCCGACGATTTTGATAGTCTTATATTAACTAATGACTATGTGAACTTTTTTGTCCGAACAACTTTTTCATTCTTTAAACTTCCAGAGGTCGGGTGCGGAAAATAATGGAAAAAACACAATTTTCCTGTTACCAAAGCCAGACTCGTGAGATCTACAGCTCATAGAGCCACAAGGTGACCCAGCCAACGAAGATTTCTGTCCGGCTGTTCTCCTCAGGTCGCAATTCTCAACCGATTCTCGTGAAATTTTGTGAGTGGGTCCGACAATTATATGTTTTTTGTCGATTCAGTTTTTGGAAAACTTTCAAAATGGCGGATGTATGGTGTTGAAAATGTAGAAAAACCGCTAAGCCGACCGATTTTAACAAATTAGGTGTGTATTTATGGAGAGTGAGATTGACATAAACTATATCAAAGTAGTCAATGTAGTAATAGTCAATGGGTTGGATGTGTCAGGGATATTCATATTGACTTGCCTCTCCGGTAAATCTTTGATGATATACGGGTATGCGACCCCGGCCTCCCGAGCTGCCACCAACTCATCTCTAGTCTTCCGAGAAAATGGTATCCTATAATCCTCATTCTGATTCATTTATATAACACTCATATTCCTGTCTATAACAATCCTTTTCTTTCTCTTTTCCCCACCCTAATCCCCTTAAAGACGCCAAGCCGCCTGGCCAGTGTGGTGTTTACGGCCAAAACCCTTCTCCAATATGAATGCACAACTAAACCACGGCCCTCAGTCCCCAGCAGCCCCGGTATCCCTAGGTCCGGCAGCGGTTCAGGATCCGGCGGGGCAGAGGGTGCTAAGAATCCCCGGCAGAGATCCGGCTGCCAAACAAATACCCTGGCTACATACAATACAAGGACACTGAGTACCGACGAAAGGCTTCTCCAACTACTGGAAGGGACCTAATAGGACTATCTGAAGTAAGGAGGCAGGGTGAAGACCTAACGCGCCTGGCATCTAGTCATCTGTTGAACCATAAAGGCCACGACGATTCTACATATGGCGGTGTCGGCTTTTTGATCCACAAAAGACTCTACTCAGCAGTCCTAAACATAACGAGTGTGTCTACAAGAGTATGTTATGTTAATCTGACGTTGAGTAAGAGATATGCTATTAAAGTCGTACAAGTTTATGCCCCTACTTCAGATCATAAAGAAGATGAAATAGAACCTTTTTACGAGGAAATAGAGAGAGCGTGTCGTGAGAACCCGTGTTACTTCACGATAGTGATGGGTGATTTTAACGCAAAAAAGGGCCCCTTACAGGAACAGGAAACGTCGGTTGGACAATTCGGGTTAGGTAGTCAAAATCCACGAGGGCAAACCCTAGTTAATATTTTTTCGAGCAACAGCATTTCTACGCTATGAACACATTTTTTAAAAAGCGACCCTCGAGAAAATGTACCTGGGCTAGCCCGGACGGTAGGACGAAAAATGAAACTGACTACATACTAAGCTCGCAAAAATCGAACGTAACAGATGTCTCTGTTTTAGCACGCTTGAAAACCAGGAGCGATCACCGCTTAGTGAGAGCCACATTCAGGTATAACCTGCCCAAAGAAAGAGCAAAGCTGCTAACGTTGACTAGCCCACAATATGACCCAGACAGTTACAAAATCCTTGCAAAAGGAGTTTCAACTTGAACTTGTAACAATCAAACCCCGATTATTACAACCCCGATTATTACAACTAAACATTCCTCGTAATTTATTTTATTAATTTTTATGACTTTGTCTTTTTATTTCCGATTATGTATTCGGATTTAAAAAAAAGGAGTTTATTAACACCCACCCTTATATTATCATCCCCTCTTTGATAAGGTGCCGACAGAATACCAGCGTTGCAGGACCTGTAGGCCCTGTGACACATGCTGAGTCGGAACCTATTCGCTGCTTCGACATACACTGCACGACAACAATGTGGCCGCAAAATTTAATTTGCGTATTATATGTAAATTTTAGTTATATAAATAATATGTTATACTTTTGTTGTGAGTGCTTTTATTATCTTCTGTTTTATATGTTGCTGTTAATATTGTCTTTAATTGTACGTTTCACCTGTTTATGTTATTTTGTTTCTTTTTGTATGTAATGTTGTGTGTGTTTTGTAGTCCGAATGCATTTATTTTTATTTCTATAAATCTATCGCCACTTTTCCCCCTGCGATTTAGTTTCATACGTGGGGATATTGAATGCTGACCTCGAGAATGTAAAGGACTGGGACTCGTTCCACGGGCTGTTGGTTAACCCGATAAAGTCGCAAGCACAGTCGCAAGCAATGATTATAGGAACCAAGCACTCTCTTTCCTTACTACAAAAACCTATTGTTCCTGTAACTTATAATGGTACTACAATTGAGTTCACTGCTAAGGCGAAAAACCTCGGGGTCATCTTTGATAGCCAGCTGTGTTGGTCTCCACATGTCTGCGAGGTCATCAGACGGGTCATTGCGTTTGCAGAACTTACCGGTGTGAAGTTGGCACCCAAAAGTTAGCAGCCAATATAATCCGACCAAATTAAGGAGGTACTTTGTCATATAACACTAAGGGCCTTTATGATAGGTTTAAGGCAATATAAATGGTGTCTAGTGCCTGTTGATGAAACCCATACTTCCTTAATAAACCATGTACCCTAAAATGTCGACAATATTCAACATAGATAGTTGGCTGTGGTACTTGTGGTCTTCTAGTCCGATATTGGTATTCAAATGTATTATAGTTTATGCGTTAAGACCTATTTAACCTAGCAAGACACAGCTTATTTACTAGCCGAACCTCCTTCGTGGTCAAAATTACCAGCAGCGGTTTTAAGGTGGAGAAAAGAAATTCAAAGTTTCTTTTTCAGTCGGCTGTGGTCGTGTCTTCTCGTTCGATATTGACCTGTTTTAGTATTGAAGATTATGCCTTACGACGTACTTAACAAATCTAAATACAGATTATTTACTAGGCGAATCTCTTTCGTGGTCAAAAACACCAGCAGCGGTATCAAGTTGGAGTACACAAATTCAAAGTTTCACATTCAGTCAGCTCTGGTACTGTCTTATCGTTCGATATTAGCATGTAATAGTGTTTTTGATTATGCTGTTAGACGTACTTAACATAGTTAGACACACGTTATTTACTAGCCGAATGTCCTTCCTAGTCAAAAACACCAGCAGCGGTTTTAAGGTGGAGAAAATAAATTCAAAGTTTCTTTTTCAGTTTGCTGTGTTAGTGTCTTCTCGTCCGATATTGACCTGTTTTAGTAATACAGGTTATTTACTAGCCGAACCTCCATCGTGGTCAAAACCACCAGCAGCGGTATCAAGTTGGAGTACACTAATTCAAAGTTTCACATTCATTCGGCTCTGGTACTGTCTTCTCGTTCGATATTGGAATGTTTTAGTGCCTAAGATTATGCTATAGGTCCTACTCAACAAAACTAGGTACTTTTATCTTGTAGCTGCACCTCTTTAGTAGTCAGAATCACCAGCAGAATTTTCAAGAAATGTCAATAAGTTTAAACGCTGCTATTAGCCAACAGATGGCGGTAGGTTAACCATTTGATTGCTTTCGTATTTAATAGTAAGATTATTGAATGTAATAAATAACACGCATTTATTTTTTATCTTGCGTGTTTGTTTTTGCGAAAAAGCTTTACCTACGTCAAAATGCTGCTCTTATCTAATATATGTCGTAAGCAACGGGCGACTTCATTTGCTAAGGCTAAGGAGCAAGCTCGCATTCACGCTTGGAGATGGGTGTGGACCAGGGATGGGCGGGTGCAGGTGCGACGCGCGGAGGGGCAGCCCGGATACCGTATCCGAAAGGAGATAGATATTGTTAATATTTTTAAAACGGACTAAGTTAGCCTTTCATTGTCTGCCTAAAAGTAATTTTCCTTATGGCCTAATAATTTGTTTAAATCTAGGATTAAATGTTGTGCGTGCGCCGTGGTCGCGGTGTGTCAATGTGCTGGTTGGTGCCGATGGTGTTAGCGTTGTGTTTATTCAATTGTCATATATCTATATATTTGAATGTATATTCAAAAATATACTACACAGTATAGTATTTAAAATATTATTTATATTATATACAAGTGTGGGTAATTTGTATTATTATAACTATGTCTAAAACAAAACATTTCCGGGTTGGTCTGTTTAATGCCGGTTCACTAGGGACAGGTCATGACGAGCTTACTGTCACCATGACTAATTTGTCGGCCGACTTAGTAGCCATAAATGAAACTTGGCTTCGTGAAGGTGAGGAAGGACGCGCGCCCGTCGTGCCCGGCTACCGACTGCGCCATGTACCGCGCCCGCCTGGCTTCCGGCACTGCGGGGGCGGTGTGGGCTTCTATGTGAAGCGAGGTGTCAGTGCGCGGCTCTGCGTGCATCCCCCCGCCCCTCCCGTGGAGCAGATGTGGTTCCGAGTCAACGTAGCTGGAAAGAAGCTTATAGTTGGCACGGCTTATCGCCCCCGATGGGTGAGTACTGACATTTTTTTTGATGCGATTACCGACTCACTGACTTCTATGACTGACTACGACAATATTATACTGGTAGGGGACTTTAACATTAACTATACTGACTGCAACGACAGCAAATTTAGATGTCTGACGTAATTCTTAACTTCACTGAAGTTGAGACAAATTGTTGACAAACCTTACCGACCATAGCGAAACGACGATTGACCTTGTTTGCACGCATGCGCGGGTACGTAGTGTCGAAGTGCATCATATACCTGACCTAGGTAATCATTGTTTTGTTACTGTTGACCTTCACGTCAAAAAATAAAAGCCCATCCCTAGGACTATAACTTTCCGTCCAATTAAGGACATAGACCGTGACAGTTTTGACGAAGACTTGTGTTCAATAGTCTGGGACAATATTAATAAACTAGATAACGTTGACGACATGCTAAGACAGTTCAATGACCAAATTACTGGACTTTTTGACAGACATGCGCCGGTCAGGACTAAAGTTGTGCGGGAGTCTCTTAAACCGTGGCTTACAAGTAACGTTCGATTAATGATGCGACTTCGTGATAAGGCACATAAAAGGTACAAAGAGTCTAAATTGGATGTGCATAAAAACTACTACTTAGACCTCAAACACCTAGTCATCACCGCCCTACACAATGAAAAACGTGCTTTTTTTGAACAAAAAATCAACAGCTGCACTAGAGATCCGAAGCGCCTGTGGAAAAACCTTAAACACACTGTTCTACCGGATAGACGAAATATTGAGTTACCCGCACACTTTGGTAATGCCGACGCCATTAATGACCATTTCATGAATGTACCAGGAACACTAAGGTGACCATTTCGGACTTGACTTACTTTGAATTTAACCGACACGACAATGCTACTAGTTTTTTTCTGAACCCCGTCACTGCACACACTGTTGCAAAAATACTGACGTCTATCAAGACCAATGCGACAAGAGTTGACCGAATTGGAATAGACATGGTTATACTGACTCTACCTACGACATTGCCGACCCTCACTGCGATTATTAATCGGAGCATTTTGACGAACACCTTTCCGACTGACTGGAAGACTGCGAAAGTTTCACCAACCCCCAAGAAACCTAATCCTGCCCACATATCTGATCTACGTCCCATTAGCATTCTTCCTTGCATGTCTAAGGTAATTGAGAGGGCGGTATATAACCAGCTGTCGAGGTATCTGGAGGAAAATGGCATTCTACCGGAATCGCAATCTGGGTTCCGGAAGGGTCGAGGGACGGCTACTGCGTTGCTAGACGTCGTGGACAACGTGCTGTCGGCGCTCGACAAGAAGAGGAGCACAATTTTGGTGTTGCTAGATTTCTCCAGAGCCTTCGATTGTCTTAATACTGCCCTCTTATTATCAAAGATGTCTTATTATGGATTCGATAATGCTACGGTTAGGTGGTTCGGTAGTTACCTGTCGGACCGTGCGCTAACAGTCGTAATACATAAGAATGATGGTACGATGCGGTTTTCATCAACAAAGCAGCTGACGCGGGGGGTCCCGCAAGGCTCCATATTAGGACCTCTTCTGTTTATTTTATACAGCGCCGATATTGTCACCGGTATCAAAAACTGCTCTTTCCACTTATACGCGGATGATACGCAGTTGTACTTGTCGACACCATCAGAAGATGCAGTAGCTGCGGCACGGCAGATCAACAGTGATCTCGATCGCATAGCGGCATGGTCTGGCAGGAACTGTCTGGTGCTGAACCCCAGCAAGTCAAAGTACATGGTACTTGGTACTCATAATCAAATCCATAAAACGGTGCAAGCCCTTGCCGGCAATAATATAGCTATTATGGGGGAACCAGTGGAAAGGGTTGTAGAAGCAAACAATCTCGGTTTACTAATGGATGGAGAGCTGCGTTTCGAAAAACATATAGGCAACGTAGTCAGCAACTGCTTCTATCGCCTTAAACTTCTCTATAATATACGCGATTACCTTAGCACTGATTTGCGTGTCAGGCTAAGTGAATCGCTTATATTATCAAGATTAAACTATTGTGATGTCGTTTATGGTGGCTGTATACTTGCCCGGACAAGAAAGTTAATACAACGTGTTCAAAACGCATGCGCACGTTTTTGCTTCAAGGTCCCTCCCAGATCCCATCTCACTCCAAATTTGAACAAAGCAAAACTCCTGAACATGGAAGCCCGACGAAAACTCCATTTGTCCATGTTGCTTTTTGGTGTCATACGCACTGAAGCTCCCAACTACCTATACAAGAAGCTCCAGTTTTACACCAGGCAGCGTAGCGTTCACAAGGAGAGAATCGTCACCCCTCAGCATAGAACGATGGCATTACTGGGTAGTTTCAGGTATGCGGCGTCCAAATGTTGGAATGATATTCCTCCCCCAGTCCACGAAGCTTTCAGTAGATATGCTTTTGGGCGAAAGCTCAAGGCATATTTGCTTGAACAGCAGAAACTTCCCTTCCCTGTCTGAACAACTCGCCGCAACTCAACTTGACGACGACGACGTAATCGCATCAGAAAAAGCAGTTGTGTTATGTCACACATTTTTAAGTTATTATTAATTTATTTATTTTTCAGTTTATTCACACAGCACATATTATCTCAGCCTTGTATATACACACCGATCATAGTTTATTTAAATATAAGTAATATTATGTAAGTATTGTACGCACACTACACGGCAATTGTGGCACGTGCGGTCACTACCTGGCACTAACTGAAAATCAGCGCTGAGGGCCTCCACCCCCAGCACAATGCTGAGTTAGTGCCTTTTGCACAGCAAGAACACACCGTGACGCTGGCCAATAATTGTTTACAATTAGTTGTGTTTTTAGATGTTTCGTTTTGTTTATTATACTTTTTTGTTTTGTCCTACTTTAAGGTGTGTTTTTGTGTGTGATAAATGTCTTTCTTTCTTTCTTTCTTTCTTTCTATGATCAACATGAATCTTCTTTTAGTCCGATATTGGTATTGTAAAGCAGTCTAGATTACGAATTCAGCCTATTCAACAAAGCTAAACACAGCCTATCTAATAGGCGCATCTGCCTAGTAGCCGAAATCACCAGCATCGCTTTCAAGAAATATCAATTAGTTGAAACGCTACTATTAGCCAACAGATGGCGTTAGGTTTACTTGTCGATTTCGTTTTGATTTTAAGATTCTAATAAATAGGTTTAGTGGCGCTAGGAAGGATCTCATCACCGTTGCGTGCGTTTAGGTAAACCTTTTTTCCCAGAAATATTCACAAGCAACATAAAAAATATAACATACCTATTGACTAATAATTATTTATGTAGGTGTCTCTATAGAGCCACAAAGATCTTAAGGCACTTGGATGAGATTGACATGAAGGCGCTACTTATAGCTTTATAGCATGTTTATAGCACCACCTCTCTCCCTCTTTCTGACACGATTTATACGAAGGCAGCGATAGTTGTGATTTCTGCCACGCGCTCCTTGTGGCATAAGATCCTTGTGGCACTGTTTATATTAATAAGTCTATAATCTTAAATCTTACTATTAAATCCAAAAACAATAGAATAGTTAACCTAACGCCATCTGTTGGCTAGTAGCAGTGATTCAACTTATTGACATTTCTTGAAACCGCTGCTGGTGATTCTGACTACTAAAGAGGTGCAGCTAGTAGATAGATGTACCTAGTAATGTTGAGTAGGTCCTGTGACTTAATCTGGAGCACAATTACATGCCATTATTGGACTAGAAGACACTACTAAAGCCGACTGAAAGTGAAACTTTGAATTTGTTTACTCCACCTTGAAACCGCTGCAGGTGTTTTTGACCATGAAGGAGGTTCTGATTGTAAATAACCAGTATCTAGCTATGTTATGTAGGTCTTAAAGCATAATCTTGATTACTAAAACAGGTCAATACCGGACGAGAAGCCACTACCACAGCCGACTGAAAAATAAACTTTGGATTTGTTTTCTCCACCTTGAAACCGCTGCTGATGTTTTTGACCACAAAGCAAGTTAGACTAGTAAATAAACTGGATCTAGCTATGTTAGAAACATCGTCAAGCATAATCGTGATTACAAAAACAGGTCAATATCGGACGAGAAGACACTACCACAGCAAACAGAAAAAGAAACTTTGAATTTATTTTCTCCACCTTAAAACCGCTGCTGGTGTTTATGACCACGAAGGAGATTCGGCTAGTAAATAACGTGTATCTAGCTATGTTAAGTAGGTCTTACAGCATAGTCGAGAACACTATTACATGCTAATAACGAACGAGAAGACAGTACCAGAGCCGACTGAATGTGAATCTTTGAATTTCTTTTCTCCACCTTGAAACCGCTGCTGGTGTTTATGACCACGAAGGAGATTCGGCAAGTAAATAACGTGTATCTAGCTATGTTGAGTAGGTCTGACAGCATAATCCAGAATACTATTACATGCCAATATCGAACGAGAAGACAGTACCAGAGCCGACTGAATGTGAAACTTTGAATTTGTGTACTCCAACTTAAAACCGCTGCTGGCGTTTTTGACCACGAAGGAGGTTCAGCTAGTAAATAACCTGTATCTAGCTACGTTAAGTAGGTCTTAAAGCATAATCTTGATTACTTAAACAGGTCAATATCGGACGAGAAAATACTACCACAGCCGACTGAAAAATAAACTTTGAATTTGTTTTCTCCGCCTTGAAACCGCTGCTGATGTTTTTGACCACAAAGCAAGTTCGGCTAGTAAATAAACTGTACCTGGCTATGTTAGGAACGTCGTCAAACATAATCTGAAATACTAAAACAGGAATTTATTTTCTACACCTTGAAACCGCTGCTGGTGTTTATGACTACGAAGGAGATTCGGCTAGTAAATAACGTGTATCTAGCTATGTTAAGTAGGTCTTACAGCATAGTCGAGAACACTATTACATGCTAATAACGAACGAGAAGACAGTACCAGAGCCGACTGAATGTGAATCTTTGAATTTCTTTTCTCCACCTTGACACCGCTGCTGGTGTTTATGACCACGAAGGAGATTCGGCTAGTAAATAACGTGTATCTAGCTATGTTGAGTAGGTCTGACAGCATAATCCAGAATACTATTACATGCCAATATCGAACGAGAAGACAGTACCAGAGCCGACTGAATGTGAAACTTTGAATTTGTGTACTCCAACTTAAAACCGCTGCTGGCGTTTTTGACCACGAAGGAGGTTCAGCTAGTAAATAACCTGTATCTAGCTATGTTAAGTAGGTCTTAAAGCATAATCTTGATTACTTAAACAGGTCAATATCGGACGAGAAGATACTACCACAGCCGACTGAAAAATAAACTTTGAATTTGTTTTCTCCGCCTTGAAACCGCTGCTGATGTTTTTGACCACAAAGCAAGTTCGGCTAGTAAATAAACTGGACCTGGCTATGTTAGGAACGTCGTCAAACATAATCTGAAATACTAAAACAGGAATTTATTTTCTACACCTTGAAACCGCTGCTGGTGTTTATGACTACGAAGGAGATTCGGCTAGTAAATAACGTGTATCTAGCTATGTTAAGTAGGTCTTACAGCATAGTCGAGAACACTATTACATGCTAATAACGAACGAGAAGACAGTACCAGAGCCGACTGAATGTGAAACTTTGAATGTCTTTTCTCCACCTTGAAACCGCTGCTGGTGTTTATGACCACGAAGGAGATTCGGCTAGTAAATAACGTGTATCTAGCTATGTTAAGTAGGTCTTACAACATAATCAAGAACAATATTACATGCTAATATCGAACGAGAAGACAGTACCAGAGCCGACTGAATGTGAAACTTTGAATTTGTGTACTCCACCTTGAAACCGCTGCTGGTATTTTTGACCACGAAGGAGGTTCGGCTAGTAAATTACCTGTATCTAGCTATATTAAGTACGTCTTAAATCATAATCTTAAATACTAAAACAGGTCAATATCGAACGAGAAGATACGACCACAGCCGACTGAAAAAGAAACTTTGAATTTGTTTTCTCCACCTTAAAACCGCCGCTGGTGTTTCTGACCACGAAGGCGATTCGGCTAGTAAATAACCTGTATCTGTTATGATGTTAAGTACGTCTTAAAGCATAATCTTGAATACTAAAACAGGTCAATATCGAACGAGAAGACACTACCAAAGCCAACAGAAAGTGAAACTTTGAATTTGTGTACTCCACCTTGAAACCGCTGCTGGTGATTTTTACCACGAAGGAGGTTCGGCTAATAAATAAGCTGTGTCTTGCTAGGTTAAATAGGTCTTAACGCATAATCTAGAATAAATTTGAACACCAATATCGGACTAGAAGACCACAAGTACCACAGCCAACTATCTATATTGAATATTGTCGACATTTTAGGGTACTTTGTTCATTAAGGAAGTATGGGTTTCATCAACAGGCACTAGACACCATTTATATTGCCTTAAACCTATCATAAAGGCCCTTAGTGTTATGTGAAAAAGTACCTCCTTAATTTGGTCGTATTATATTGGCTGCTAACTTTTGGCTGCCAACTTCACACCGGTGCAGAACTTCTTGCCACGGCAGACCAAAATTACCCTTGTACAATCTCTTTTTTGCCGCTAATCGACTAATCTAACGAAGAGAAACTGAATAAACTAGAGCGACTTCAGTACCTCGGGATTTGGTTTATCTTCGGACTTCGAAAATTCGACCATGTTTCTCAATATCGCAAAGAGTTGGGGTGGCTACCGATTCGTCGTCGCCGAGACTCTCACATTCTTTATTATCTGATCAATATCTTGAAAAATCCGAGCTGCCCCAACTACCTTCGAGACCGTTTTGAGTATCTCTCTTCGGGAGATCGGCACCGGAGATCTCACACTGTCTCACTCCGCGGCATAACAATGCTGCGTATAAACACTCTTTCAGGTTAAACTCAAACTCAAACTCAAAAGTACTTTATTACTGTAGATATTTACATATTCTTAGCAAACGTCATTTTTTGCCTCTTCTCTACATTGGACCACTGTGGGAGAAGAAGGGCGTAGAAACTCCCACAGATTGATTTTTAGATCTCTTTTAAAAATAGGTTGTGCTTAACTAATACAATTATGATTTATTTTTATTTAATAAGCTGGAATAAATAATTACAAAATTATTAACAGCAAGGTCTGTGTTGAGCCAGATTAACCCCATACAGTCCTGTCATTTAAGTAATCTTGAACATTGTAATATCCCTTTTTCGACAAAGTCGCTTTAACATGCTTTCTAAATTGTTCAAATGGCAATTTCAAAATCTCCAGAGGTATCTTATTGTAGTAGAGAATGCACTGACCCTTGAAAGAATTGCTAACCTTCGCGAGTCTAAAACGGGGCGCACATAGTCTGTGATTATTTCTTAGGTTGTAAGGTTCTTGCGTACATACATTATATTTTCGAAAATAAATTAACTAGCTACTGTTAGTATGTCAATTTCTTTAAAAAGCTCTCTTAAGGAGTCTGTTCGTTTCAAATTATAAATTGCTCGAATAGCTCTTTTCTGTAAAATAAAAATAGTTTGAATATCCGCTGCTTTCCCCCACAACAAGATACCATAGGACATCACACTATGAAAGTAACTAAAATATACTAGCCTAGATGTAGCCACATCCGTGCTTTGTCTGATGTTCCTAACAGCGTAAGCCGCAGAACTTAGTTTACCAGCCAATTTATCTATGTGGGGTCCCCACTGCAATTTGCTATCAATGGTTATTCCAAGAAACTTCGTATCATTTACTAATTCTAACGTGCTGTTGTCTAACACTAAACTGGTCTCAACTTGCCTGACATTTGGAAGTGAGAATTTGATACACTTGGTTTTACCAGCGTTTAACAATAAATTATTAACTGTGAACCAATTCAAGGTTAAAGACAATACACCATTAACATCATCAAATTCTCCTTTTTGTCTTTCAATTTTGAAGACCAGTGAAGTATCATCAGCAAACAACACTATGTCAGTTAATTTCTCCACCATGAAAGGCAGATCATTAATATATACCAGGAATAAGAAAGGGCCTAATATGGAACCTTGTGGAACGCCCATTTTAACACCCGATCCATCAGATTTTACGCCGTTAACTTCTGCCTTTTAAATTCTATTGCTTAGGTATGATCTTAGTAGATCCAACGCTTTATTTCTAACTCCGTAATGATTTAATTTAATTTAAAAACATTTAAACAAACATTTTACGACTTACCCCTAGTGAAACCGTATTGTTTGGCATGGAGTTGTTTTGTACGGTTGAAGTGTGAGAGCATTTGATTGAGTATAATCTTTTCAAATATTTTACTTAGTGTTGGAAGAACAGATATAGGTCTGAAATTTGAAGGATCACCCTTATCTCCTGACTATTAGACATGTTTATTATTTATGTAAACATTTATATAGCAAAATGAACTTAATAAAACATAGATTCTTATGGTAATAAAGTTTATTCAAAATGACCCCCGCGATTTTGAATACAGGCCTTTATTCTGCGCGGCCAGTCGTCTATCGCAGCACGAACGAGGTCAATGTCAATATCGGCGGCTGCCTTAATCAAGGATGCCTTGAATTACTCCAAATCAGGATGAGGCTTTGAGCAGGCCTTGTCCTCCAAGTGTTGCCATATCTTGTAATCTAACGGACTCAAATATGGACTGGAGGAGGGCCAGTCTTCGTGCCGGATGAAGTCGATTTCACGCGCCGCCAGCCAGTCTTGTGTGCTTTTCGCTCTATGAGCTGGCGCAGAATCTTGTTGGAATACCCAGTGCCTGTTATTAAACATGCTATGAGAAACAGGTTCCACAAGGTTCTTGAGGACTGTATTTTGACACACAACTGCATTCGTTTTTACGCCTTTCTCACAAAAATGTACCTCAGTTAAGCCCCAATAAGAGACTCCCAACCAAACCATGAGCGAGGATGGAAAATGACCTCGTTGGACACGCGGAATACGGTTGCTCGCTTCTTCACTGCTGTGTGCGTACACCTTATCATTTTGTTGGTTGTAGCTCTCTTCCACGGTGAAAATTTTTTCATCCGAAAAAAGAATTTCCCGATGCTTTTTTCCCGCGTACCGCTTCAACAAAGCGCGACATCTCTTCAGTCTCAGGTCCATTAAACGAGCGTCCAAACGATGTCCTGTTTTTCTTCGATATGCCCTAATCCCTAAGTCTTCATTAAACACCCTTTTCACCGTGGTCCTGCTTAACCCATCTGAAGGGCCAACAGTTTCTGCTTACGTATGGGATTTCTTTGAATTCGCGCCTTCACAGCTTTTATCACTGCTGGAGTCCTAACAGAGCGAGGGCGACCACTTCTTGACCTGTCATCTACACTAGAGTCTTCATTGTATCGTTTTATGGTACGATAAACGAATCTTTTGGTTAAATTCAAATTTTTCAGTAAGTCGAAAATCTGAATTGGCGCGTAACCGCAACGATGCAACGCAATAACTGCTACACGGTCTTCTTTAAGTGTCCACTCCATATTTAAAAATGAGGAAAATTCTAAAAAGTACACATTTTTATTTTCATGAAAAATTCGAAATTCGAATTCAATAAACATTTTTGTGGCCAGCGTTCTAAATTCAAAAGTTTTTATTGTGTGACAGAACTTATGACCTGACTGTGTATATAAGCTAAGTGTGGGGCTATAACTAGAATTACTGAACCAATGACTTTGACTGATATACCCCACAGGTCTTCCGTATTTTTTAAGTTAAGTAATTTAAACGTTTTGACAATGTCCTGGGGATATACATGATGAAATTTTAAATATACATTACTGGCGCTAGTGTTATTTTTTAATAAAGTCTCTGCTTCATATGGAGATGAACTTAGACGGTCTGTTGTGAGTAAGGGTACATTGGTGAAGAATGTTTCAAAAGCTCGAGCAACATCAGCGCTGGATTTAACAACATCATCACCTATCTTTAGGCAGAAATCATTGTCCCTTGGTATAACTTTGCCAGTTTCGCGGTTTATTATTTGCCAAACTGTTTTCATTCTATTATTTGAATTTTGAATTTTTCTATTAATGTGTAAAGTTTTTGCAGTTCTACAAACCAACTTGAAAGTTTTGGAATATTTTTTAACGTAGTCATGAAATTTTCGATCAAAGTTATAGGTTTTTGGTTCATAAAGGTCATATAAGATAACTCTACTTTTACGAATTCCAAACGTTGCCCAGTCATTAAATTTAGATTTACCGTTGTAGTCACTGACTTTCTTTAATTTAAAAACTTTATTGAATTCTGTCTGAATAATGCTGAAGAAGTCTGAGTAGATTTTGTTTGGGTTCTGTTCATCAAAATCCGGTACTGGCAAATTTATATCTAACTTATTCTTATACGTCTCTAGTCTATGGGATGTAATAGGCCTATAAAATGATGGATCAGTCCTATTTTTACTGGCAATTGGGAATGAAACTGTTTGACCACTGTGATCGGAGGGTAAGCAGTTAATTACATTTTTACTTGTGAATGCACAGTCACAAAATACGTTATCTAAGCAAGTTTGGCTGGTAAGTGTAATTCTAGTCGGCTCTAGAAATATATGACATAAATTAAATGATTTGAACAGAGTTATTAATCGTTGTTTCAATGTTGTATCTACAAGCAAATCTACATTAAAATCGCCACAAATAATTAACTTTTTTCTGTTATTACAAAGTATAATGAGGGCATCCTCCATAATTTTCTCGAACATTTCAAAATTGCCATGGCCGTTTTCATCTCTCGGAGGTCTGTAGACACAAACAATAATATGGCTATCCAACTCAACACAGGATACCTCTATTTGTCTTTCTACAGTAAGTGCAAGAATATCTTTCCGTTGTTTCACCTTAATATTATTTTTTACTAAGATTAAAGAACCACCTCTATCGGCAGTCTTTCTATTGTAACAACTGACAATTTTGTAATTATTTATGTTAATAGACATCATATTTTCCTTTAACCAGTGTTCTGTAACACAAATAACATCGGTGTCTGAATGATTAAGAAATAATTCTAATACAAGTTCTTTGCCAGGTAGCCCCTGCATGTTTTGATGGGAAATATTTAAGTGGGGCTTACCCTTTGTCCTAGTATTTTTCATTTGATTGCCAGAAAACCCCTGCTTATTTTGTAAAATTTTCTTATGTTTTGAGGGGTCCTCTTTTGTCGAACTATCTAGTTTAAAACACTACTATTAGTACTAATACTAACTAAAACTGAAGGCGACTGCGTAATAGTATTTACAACTGTGTCGCATATATTATACGCTAACAATGTAGCTACTCGTTTTTTGTTTTATGAGACAGGTACATAGTATCCTGAGTCAAAGTAAAGTTATGAATAAAATTATTCATGTCGAAATATAAAATAGCATCACTATGATGACACGTTATATTGTATAGATGCATGTTCATTCTATGTACACTTTTATTTTGTTTCCCCGATAAATTAGAACAATAAGGAAAGTTACATAGAATAAACTTGCACTTCGTCTTATTATATAAATTGAGCAGTACCTCTATACCGGTATCTAATGCACTCCGACTAATGTTTGAGTGACGTGATGTTTGAGTTACGGGCGGGCGGTCGGACTTTAGAACGCACTTCCTTACACTAAAAGAGACAGTCCCTCTCTTTCCCTTTTATGAAACGTATTAAAAAGCACTACCTCTCTCTCTCTTTCTTTCGTAAAAGTTATTGTATGTATTTATATGTAAAGTGTATGTAGTATATTTCGGTATTTATTTAGTAGTTACTGTCTTTATTTTATAAGTATTTAATTTATTTCTTTGGCATTTTATTTATACTAGTTATTGTCCTCTGCCTACCTACCTTTTATAATAATATTTCATGCTGGGAGAAATCCCTTTTTAGAGATAACCTCGCCTTTGTACATACATTTTCTTTTAATGTAACTTGTAAAATATTTGTGTGCAATAAAGAATTATGAATTATGAACTTTGCAAAATAATTTTGTAATTATTTATTCCTGCTTATTAATCATAGTGATATTTTTTTTCATATTTGTTATTATTTAAGCACAACCAATTTTTAAAAGAGATCTAAAAATCAATCTGTGGGATTTTCTACGCCCTACAGTGGTCCAATGTAGAGAAGAGGCAAAAAATGACGTTTGCTAAATATATGTAATAAAGTACTTTGACTTTGACATTACTCCATAGCTGCGGCAATGGGCTAGCCCCCTGTCACGCAAAAATGGTGTATTGAATAACTGGCTCAAAGTGGGCCCAATTATGCCTCTGACACCCCGTATGGGAAAAGGCGTGACGCTCTGTTTTAATATTCTACAACTTTGTCTGAGGATGCTTTTCTGTAAAATCCATAATTCAAATGATCTAAGGAAAAAACCAAACAAAGTTCGAAAATTTCGTGGTTTTTCAATAAAGTCAGCACAGACTCCTCGAGGTCACAAATTCCACATTCCACAATTGTAGGTTATATTCAGCAGTATCTTATTATATGTCTGTGTATTCAGCATTTTGTTTTACTATTTTATCGTTTCGTTTTTATTCGTTAAGACAAGAACGGCCAATTTTGAAAAAGCAGACTCGTGAAATTTTCCTCAAGTTACCAAAATGAGACGTCAAGAGAAGAAAAAGACTGAGAAGAATTCTTTTTTTTAATGTTTCGATACCTAGAAAATCATTTGAGAATTATTACTGGAATATCTAGCGACGTTCCTACCTATCCCACCTCTCCGATCCCTACCTGTCCTTAATGCGATGAACGCTTCACGTATTTCCTTATCTACACCTAAAATTCCCACTCAATTAATTCTCATATAATTACTATATAGCACTATCTATCTAGATTAAACAAATGCATAGGCATTCTGATGAATATCTATTTCAACTCTACGAATCCATCCTTTTATTAGCTTACTTTTATCAGCTTGAAATTTATAATGACTCAGAACAATTTGAATCATACAATTATTAAACGATTCGAAAGAAATTATAATAAACGAATCAATTAAATATAAAACGTGTCCTGTATAATCAGCTTGCTAGAAATTTTCAATCGTTTTTTTACATAATCCCACCAACCTTCCTCACTTTCCTTCCACTATCATCATAATGCTTAATATTATAATTATGGCTATATTTTCAGTTTTTTTTTGCATTTTTTTGAATATCCATTTTTTCTGTCATGATTCTTTCATTTAACTGTTGACTCGAAATTTCTCAGTCTTTTATAATTTTTATTTGAAATATAACAAATTAGTTTTCTCTAATTTTTCGCTAATTGGAAACATTAAAATATATATTTTTTTATTTCAAATAATCCCACCAACCTTCCTCACTTTCCTACCACTATTATTGATCATATTAAATTTTTTTTGTTTCATCCTTTAAATAATCATCAATAAATATGCATGTATAATGTCATCCTCCTATTTCCTCTCTTTCCTCTCACATTATGATATTGATGATTATGTTAGGGTTATTTTTCTTTACCATTTATTACCACCAAATCTTAATATTTTTATAATTATTTTTTTTTTTCATATCCGTCTTCGGGAAATGGTAATAATCTCCGAGATAAAAGCATATTTGCCACGTGATTTCTCATTAACTCTCAATAAATTTTATCGAATTTAAAGAATTTTCACGAAAAAGATGACGTCATAGTGGGTCCGCCATTTTGAATTTTAAAAAACTGATGAAAGATTCGAAACCAGCACCCTCAAAAACCCACATCTACCCCTCAATACTTGGAATTACATACAAAATTAACGTTGCGTGTTCAAAAAAGTCAGTTTTTTACAAATAAAAAAC
Organism: Argyresthia goedartella; assembly: GCA_949825045.1. Lineage (NCBI taxonomy): Eukaryota > Metazoa > Arthropoda > Insecta > Lepidoptera > Argyresthiidae > Argyresthia > Argyresthia goedartella. The sequence goes on from OX463810.1 coordinate 26,055,385, forward strand.
GAACCGCTGGACCGATTTTTTCTAGACTCCTTTCAGATCTAAGTCATGACGTGGCGTATCGATTGATATGGTCATCAAAGCGATTCGGTCCAGTAGTTATTGAGAAAACGAATTCCATAATTTTGATCACGTACATACGTACGTACACACACACACACACACACACACACACACAGACATCACTCTAAAAATGATTGCAAATGATTCTCCAGGTCTTAAAACGTAAAGAAAACACAAAATTACCTATTTCAATTTTCAGACCTATTATAATAACTTCTCAAGAGAAGTTAATAAAATAAATAATGAATTTATAAATTTATGCATTGTTTCTTTACTATTTTTCCGAATCATTATGTCTAGTTTTTAATTATATAGTTCTGTGCCTCGACACTAGATGACGTATACATACCTATACGTTGGCAACTGAATGGAAATGTGAATATGAACACAGTAAGTAAGTCAGCCGCGCTTTCTTGTCCCATTTCGCTATGCAAATTGACTTGAAACTTTTTGAAGATAACCATTTGTGATTTGCACCCGACTGGCGAGTCTTATAAAGTACTTTCGCGAACTTTCGCAGTTTCTGGATAATGTTACGATTTTTGAAGTAGAAATTCTTTACGCACGCTTGCCGTGGGGAGTAAGCTGGTGAATGCATGACGAGATCGTTACCCAAAGTGTGATCGGGCGAGGCGAACGGAAGTTGAGAGGGAGTCATAAGTTAGTGAAGACAGAAAGAGAGAGTGTTAAGTTTCGTATATTACCGTAGGGGCAAGAGAGAAAAGTGCGAGCAGATATTTTCTTTCTCTCTTTCTTTAAAAAAGACAGATGACAGTTGTCAGGTCATGTTGTTTTGTTGACTGTTGCAAACGCAATTCGTCTTGAAGATACAAAATATATAGTAAAATATTGTGATAATGTCTGATTGGGAAGAATTTATTATGTAAAAGATCTTTTATTTATTATACACATAATTACTACATAGACAATATAAATTATAATGAAAATAAATCAATGTTCAGCATCCGTCAACAGCTTTGTCCAAAACTTAAATATGCAAAAACACACATACACACACACACACACACACACACACACACACACACACACACACATACACAAACACACTAAGAAAATAAAGCGCCCCGGACCATATCAGATGCAAAGGTCCCCATCACGCTGGCGGCGTTTCCGCGCTGCACTGCGAGGGAGATCCTCTGCATAAGATAGGACCCGGAGCGGCGGTCATAGCCACGGTCCCTCAGGCGTCGCCCTATTTCCCTAATGAATGCCTTGCCCTGCACTCCCCAGACCCTGGTGGTTTCTATGGCAAGCGGGACGAATATGTACTGGCCCAAAAGCAGAGAGTACTTTTGGGTCTTAATCCTCGCTGCCTCTTCCGCTGCGGCCCCCGGGGTGGACACTGTAGATGCCAGGTGGGAGGGGGCGAATGTGCAGACACACGTCACATCCCAAAGCAATGACCGCCCCCTCTCCCACGGGATCATGGTCAGGCCATCCGGGCGTTTCCCATCGGTACGACACAGACCCGCGGGCTCCAATACACAAGGTATATTGGCTGTTACAAGAGCCCGCTTGACGATATCATTGATAGAGGAGTGCCGGGAAAGCCTGCTCGCACTTCGAACGCAGTGTAGACCGTGCCGACCCCGAGCGTCCACACCCGCACCACATACAGGAATGAGACTGGCAGATGTCACAGCCAAGGCGCAAGGCGACAGCCACCCGCAACGTGTCATTGTCCAGAAATGTTCCTAGTTGAGGAGAAGGCAAGGCGTGGAGTCAGAGCCCTGACTCTGGCTGCGAAACTGCTCGCAGTCGTGCCAGCTCGACCCCCGAACTCCGGTCCAATAACTCGTTAAGCGTGACTCCGCACGATAGCTCATCCCAATTACGCTGTGAGTGCGGGTGCTGGGGCGGAGTGCTACCAGGACACCATCACCATGGATATTTAAAATAAGAGTGACAAGGTCTCGCACCCCATGCAACGAAGACAAGAAGGCCGGCAGCTCGGTGTCGCGCAACCGTCGAATGCCTAAACCACCGTGCCTGATGGGCAAAGCTGCTTGGCACCACTGAGTGGAAGTCATTTCGATATTGATAATCTATTCTAGTGAGGTCTTCAGTACGTTGTCATACTCAGTGGATTCCTCCCTACAAAGCCACATCGGAACCGTACGCAACGTGTATGTAAGCCTGGGAATTGACAGACAACTCCTCAGGATTGTTAGTGTGACGTGGGCTGGGAGTTGTTGTAAGTGATCCTTGGATGCCAAGAGAGCTCTTGTTTTGGCCGATATATTCCCGATGGCCGGGATACCCTCGGGGAAGACTGGTGCGCCCAATAAAGTAAAGCGTGGCGTAGACGAATTACCACCAAGCCTATTCATACAATGCGCAGAGGAGTTAACGTTGCCATTCTATATAATGATAAATCCATCGTTCAACGAAGGTATTTTTTTTTATTTTTTTTTGGCTTTTTTTTTGCTTTTTTTTTGTGTGGGTAGTCCTACAAAGCAACAATAAATAATCTGCTTAGTATTATTTTAATTTATTTAATTAGTAAAATCAATTTAATGTTCAATCGTTCATAAAAGTACTGACCTGGACCCTTTACTGCACACATCTAATTCAAAATCACCACAATCTGACCAGTCTACTCAACATAACCTAAAAATGGATCAGTACTCAGAGCTGTCAAAGGGTATGGAAGACATTATATCTTCTTTCAACGATCGCATGGCCAGGTACGAGAGGGATCTGCAGCTAGCTGCCGCCTCACCCAGCCCTCAGGATATTAGCAGCCTGGCGCAGCAGTTCACAGACTTCAAATCCTTGATCTGGAAAGCTCTCGGAGTGCTGAAGTCGCAAGTTGAGTTTCTGGGTCTGGGGCTTGACAGGCATGAACAGGTAATGCGGCGCAAGGTCCTTCTTGTCCATGGCGTGGCTGAGGAACCGGATGAACAGCCTGTTGCTGTACTGTCTGCAGTTCTGTCTGGCCGCTTGAAGTCCTCCGATGAATGTCTTGGAGATGTGAAAGTGGTGCACCGCTTGGGAGCGAAGGGGGCCAAGACTAGGCCCCTCCTAGTGCGCTTTGCATCCTACAAAGCACGTAGCGACGTGTGGGACTCGAAGAAAGCCCTCAAGGGTTCCGGCATCACCATAACGGAGTTCCTCACAAGGTCGCGGCATGATGTGTTCATGGCAGCGCGAAAACACTTCGGGGTCAATAACTCATGGACTTCCGATGGCCGAATCTTCCTGCACGTGCCCAACAAGACTCGCCAGAAGCCAAACCGCCAAACCGCATCGTCTACGAACCTATACATTTGTATATAATTTTTTTTTATCTTGACTCGCTGTCTACAAAACAAAAGTGCGTGACTTTTGCCCTGTGTGTTTTTGTCTTTTGTGTTTTATATTATGGGATCTTATTATTTACCAGATTCCTTTCATCACTCCTGTGTGGTTAGGGTCTAGGTCAATATTTATTTAGTAGTGTAGTTGTAGTTTTATTTTGTGTTAGATAACGCTTTCTAGCATATTTATTATATTATTAATATATATTTATTTTATTTGGTATGGATAGTTTATGTAATATTGATAACAGTTTCTTCTCATGTTCTTCAAGTGATGACTATATTAGTGCGGAGAGCGATAACTCCTTTGTGGAGAGACCGCTATCCGTCGAACTGACGTCTGTCTTTGCGGGCCTGGGGAATAATTTTAATATTGTTCATATTAACGCCCAGAGCATTCACTCCAGTTATCCGGACCTACTCGAGTCGTTCAGTAGCAAACATGTAGATGGTATTCTTGTATATTACCTGGACTTGACATCTTCTCATGGTCTACTTCCGGCTCATACTCTGGCGACAAGAAACAATAACTGCCTTGACCATGTATTGCTAAAGTCAAAGCTTCTAGCCAACACATATGTCATTAAACATTCATTAACAGATCACTATGCACCCTTCTTTTGTCTGGAAACTGATAACTGTCTAAATAAACCTCCTAAAACAATATCAAAAGTTGACTATAAGTCCATCTATGAAGAAATTAAAAAACAAGATTATAGTATAGTTCTTCAATCTAATGACTGTAATGAGGCTACGAACCAATTTATTAACATAACCTCCAATATTGTTAAGAATCATACCGCTCAACAGATTGTTTCGAGGCGAAAAATAATTATCAAACCTTGGATTACACCTGGGCTTTTGCGGTGTATGCGAAACAGAGATAAAATGCATCTGAAACTAAGGAAAAATCCAGACAATAATATATTAAAGACAACATACATTCGCTACAGAAATTTTTGCAATCACTTATTAAAAATAGCTAAACGACAATTTGAGCGAAATGAACTGGAAAAGGCTAAATCAAACATTAAAAAAACATGGCAAGTTATTAGTCAAATAACCAACTTTAAAATAAAAGATCCACCGTCTACTGATATTCTGGTGCCGTCTGATGTTCCGAAACAGTCTGTCAACAAGGTAAATAGTTATTTTGCAAACATAGGTAGAGACCTTGCACAGAAAATCAAACCACTAAGCTCACAATCTAAAAACTTAATTACTGGGAGTGTATGTCAATCATTGTTCATCCGGAAGGTAGATGAGGCTGACATCATCAAAATAATAAACTCCTTAAAAATTGATACTTCAACTGGTTGGGATGGAATCTCTACGCGAATTATAAAGGACAATAAACTTTTGCTGGCTCTTCCTATCTCCCATGTATGCAATCTCTCTATAACAACAGGAATATTTCCCGCAGCTTTTAAAAAATCAGTTATAATCCCAATTCATAAGAACGGTGAGAAAACAGTTGTAAATAACTATAGACCCATCTCAATTCTGCCTATTTTATCTAAAGTTCTTGAGCGTATAATAAATAGATCGTTGATAGATTTCCTTGAGAAAAATAAACTAATATCAGAAAACCAATTTGGCTTCAGGACAGGAAAGAGCACGACCGATGCGGTGTCACAACTCACAAACTACATAGTAGATGGCTTAGATACAGGAAAAAAATGTCTAACAATATTCCTGGATTTGGCCAAAGCCTTCGATACCGTTTCGGTCCCGCTGCTACTAGACAAGCTTGAGCACATGGGTGTCCGAGGTCTGCCACTTAAACTCTTAACAAGTTACCTCAGTGAGAGAACACAGAGTGTTAAAATTGGCGAATATGTTAGTGATCCCTTACCGATTAACTATGGAGTTCCACAAGGAAGCATTCTCGGACCGACGCTGTTTCTTGTATATATAAATGACTTGTGTCAATCATCCCTCAAGAATGGCAAAATTATAACATTTGCAGATGACACAGCATTATTATTTCGCGAGGCAACCTGGGACAAAGTGTTTCAATCGGCTCAGATAGGTTTTGACAAAATCAATGATTGGCTTAGAAATAATCTGCTGACGCTTAATTCTGACAAAACCAAATATCTAGCATTTAGTATACGTAATACAAAAGTGTCATTTGAGTCTAGGGATATAAAAGTGCATATGGATTGTCAGTCTAACTCGCAGCACCTACAAAATGTGACAAACTATTGCGACTGCTCAAAACTTGAAAGGGTTTCACGCATCAAATATCTAGGTATTATTATAGATGATCACCTCTCTTTTAAGCTACACATTAAACTGCAAACCCAACGCATTCGTAGACTGATCGCATTGTTTAAAAACATAAGACATATAGCTAGCACGCCTATTATAAAGATGTTGTATATCTCCCTGTGCCAGTCTTTACTGACATACTGTATAACTACATGGGGTGGAGCGTGTAAATCTATATTACTGCCACTAGAAAGGGCCCAAAGAGCTGTGCTGAAGGTGAGCTACTCCCTACCATACCTCTATCCAACGACACAACTATACCAAGATTGTCAGGTGCTCACCGTTAGGCAGCTTTTCATTTCCCAAGCCATTTCCCAAAAGCATAAGGAGCTGAATTTAATGATTAAATTAAATCTAGATGGAATCCGTCGTAAGGATTTGGTTTTTGAAACTGTAAGGTTAAAAACATTTTTATGTGCTTTCTTGGTCCCCATTTATACAATAAAATAAGTAAAGCATTAGAAATGTATACGAAAAATAGGTATGAATTAAAACATGCACTTATGAAGTGGCTGATGTTACTTGACTACGATCAAACCGAAGAACTTTTGAACGTGGTCGGGTAACATCAACATTACTTTATATAACACCTAAACCACAAATAAGCAAACACACATAGACCCTCACACACCACACATAAACACACACACACACATCATATAATATACACTCACACACTCCCTAAACACACACATACACATACGCACACACACGCACTTACATATGCACATGCGCACACATCTAGATGCAACGATACATCCACACTACTCACTTATACCAATGTATTCCAGAAGTATAATTTATAGTTATAACTTTTTCTTTTTGATGATCCTTTAGTCTCTTTTTATTAGTTTATTGTTTTTATTTAAGAGTAATTATCTTGGTTACTAACAGTTATGTGTATGTACACCAATTCAATATTTTGTCAACAATAGTACAGAAGCTGTTGCCTATCTTACAGGTCTTAAGCCTAGTTTAGGTAACAGTAACAAACATATAATGTAAAACCTAAATTGAAAAATAAATTATTCTTATTCTTATTCTTATTCTTATTATCTGAATCCTTTCTCAAGCCAACTTTACCATCCACTATGTTCTCGCTGCCTGGATACCAGCTCTATCGGAACGACAGAGTTGGGAAAGCGGATGGCGGCGTAGCTATTTACCTTCGCTCGGATATCCCTTGCAGAGTTATAAGTGCCTCCCCGAATGAGTACTCCGAATCAGCAGAACATCTCTTCCTCGAAATCTGTCTTCACCATAGTAAAGTTATGCTCGGAGTCCTCTACAGTCCCTCACTTCGTATTGATTACTTTGACTCTTTTGAGACTTTGCTTAATGAGCTGACTCCTCTTTATAATGATACCCTATTTCTCGGCGATTTTAATACATGTCTTCTTAAAAATGATTCCCGCTCTGCTAAATTACAGTCCATTGTAAATTCTTTCAATATGCATATTCTTCCTTTCAACGCTACTCATTTCCAACCACATTGCACTCCCTCTCTTCTTGATCTCATGATAGTTTCTAATTTGGACAAAGTTGCGACACATGGACAAATTAACTCTCCTTTTTCCTATCATGTCCTGATTTACCTCTCATATAAGATTAAGACTCCCAAGAGCAATGCAAAACTTATTTACATTCGTAGCTTCAAGGGTATTGATTCTGCATCCCTTAAATCAGATGCCGCGTCGATTGACTGGACTCCTATTATCACTAGTGAGACCGTTGATGATAAGATCCACCACTTCAACGCAATTATTCTGGGACTATTTGACAAGCATGCACCGGTCAAGAAGGTTAAGGTGAAACACCTTCCAGCACCCTGGCTCACCGACGTTATCAAACGTTTGATGGCTAAAAGGAACAGAGCCAAATGCCTGAACAAAAAGGAGCCTACAGCCGAGAACCTTGCCATTTTCAAACGCCTCCGAAACCGCTGTAATCGCATGTGTCGTGATGCCAAGCGCCGTCATATATTTGAGTGTATCGAAAGATACACACCTGCTCAAGTATGGAAATTCCTTAGAACGCTTGGTGTCGGTAAGTCTCAGGATCAAGCGGCTGGGATTGTTGATCTCAACGGTCTCAACATTTTTTTCTCAGCTCCCCCTGTCGTCATGGATCCCACCTTAAAAAATGCCACTCTGTGTCACCTGCGCTCGAGGTCTGCTCCCACCTCCACTCCATTTGACTTCAGACTTGTCGGAATTGATGCGGTTAAGAAAGCAGTGCTCTCCATTTCCTCCAAAGCCGTGGGTGACGATAATATCTGCTCCAAAATGATCAGCAACGTACTTGACGAGCTTCTTCCAGCTATCACACATATAATAAACTTCTCTCTCTCCAATAGTTCCTTCCCAAATGTGTGGAAAAAAGCCTTAGTTATCCCATTACCTAAAACATCAATTTCCATTCTGCCTATCCTATTCAAAGTCCTTGAATCCATTGTCCATTCTCAGTTATCCTCCTACTTATGCTCAAACAACTTGCTGAATCAACTGCAATCCGGTTTTAGGCCCGGTCATAGCACTGTCACGGCCTTGCTTAAAGTCACCGATGACATTCAGCATGCGATGGACGAGAAACAGCTCACTGTGCTTGCACTGCTGGACTTCAGCAGCGCCTTTAACTGCGTTGATTTCGATATCCTCGTTGAGACCCTGAAGTCCTTGAATGTGTCCTCCGTCTCAGCTTGCTGGTTCGACTCTTATCTGAGAGGTCGCCAGCAACGTATTACGTAACGGAGGTGACTTCAACGGAGTGGTGTGACCTCGTTGCGGGGGTCCCTCAGGGTGGTATTCTCTCTCCTCTTCTTTTCTCCGTCTTCATAAATTCCGTCTCGGATACTCTCTCGTCATCATACCATCTTTACGCAGACGATCTCCAGATTTATCGTCATTTTTCTCCCTGTGATATGGTGTCTGCTGTGGGAATGTTAAATGCCGATCTCGAGCGAATTAGGGACTGGGCCACTTCTTTTGGACTACTTGTCAACCCTAGTAAGTCCCAGGCTTTGATTATTGGTTCCAGGTTTTCCCTTAACTTGTTACAGAATCTGTCCATTGCCCCTATAACCTATGATGGAACTATAATCTCATATAGTACTAAGGCCAAAAATCTAGGAGTTTTCTTCGATAACCAATTTTCCTGGTCAGCGCATGTCAGCGAGGTCAGTAGGCGAGTCTTTGCCACTTTTCACTCCCTCAAACGACTACAATACTTCCTGCCTCGTCAGACAAAAATAACGCTTGCCCAGTCTCTTCTCCTTCCCCTGATCGATTACGCTGACGTATGCTGGGTGAGCGCGAATGAAGAGCAACTGAACAAACTCGAGCGACTTCAAAACCTCGGGATTCGGTTTGTCTTCGGCCTGCGCAAGTATGACCACGTCTCGGAGTATCGCAGGGAGTTAAAGTGGCTCCCTATCCGTCTTCGTCGGGATTCTCATATCCTCATCTGCCTTTTTGAATTTTTGTCCTCGGATAGGCCTCGGAGATCTCACGCTCGATCACTGCTTATAACTCCGCAACACAATACAGCCGCATATGAACATGGGTTCAGACTACGAGCTATCAGGCTCTGGAACAAACTTCCTAGCCCCATCAGAGACAGCCCGTCACTTTCTATTTTTAAAACTCGCTTAAAAGAACACTATCTTTCTCTTCCATACTAGATTTATGTAGGTTTATTGCTTTGATATATATGTAGTATAATTTTGTCTATTTGTATTGATATTATGTATTTATGTACATATTAGTAATTAGTTTATTATTTTAATATTTTTAACGTTGTGCACATAGGTCTACCTGTTATTTCATGTATTCTGTCCATATTAGGTTTGCTGGAAGAAATCTCTTTTTAGAGATAAGCTCGCCTTTGTACACCTAGTTTCCATTTTGTTGTATCTGTATCTTCTGTTTTTGTGCAATAAAGTATAAAGTATAAAGAGTATTTTCCCAGACCTTATGAAAATATCACTAATAAAACCTGTACACAGAAAAGATTCCAAATTAGAAACAACCAGCAAAGCAATTGGACGATAGATATCGTCCAATTGCTTTGCTTCCAACAGCTTCAAAAATATTTGAAAAAGCGATGTGTAATCGTGTGTACACATTCTGTGAGAAATTCAAACTCTTTGACGAAAGCCAAAACGGTTTCCGAAAAAAGCGATCCACGTCATTAGCGGTATTTAAATATATTCAAACGGCTCTCAATATTATAAATAACAAACAATACGCCGCAATAGGGATCTTAATAGACAAATTATCAAAAACCAGAGTGCAATATAATATTTTATGAGATAAATTATATAATATGGGAATACGCGACATCTCACATAAATGGTTTGCTTCATACCTAACAAATAGGAAGCAACTAGTAGAACTAGAATATTATAACATAGAAAGAAAATAAATTATTAAAGTCCGGTCAGATGCCGTGGATATAAACGCTTCCATTCCACAAGGAAGTGTGATTGGTTGTTTACTATTTCTAATTTACATAAACGACTTGCCCAAATCCATAGATAACCCTAGTGTCCTGTTCGCTGACGATATGTCTATACTTACTTCATGCACAAATAACCAAGAACTGAACGAAAACCTTCACACAATATTAAATAATATCATAAACTGGCTGGAAGAATATAACCTTCAAATAAATTAAAAAAAAACAAAGTTAATTCCTTTTTATCCTTTTCAAAAAAAAAACAATTTAATGACATTAAGCTTGATTCAATAAATATTTTTTCGCTACTTGGACTTAATATCGACACAAATATAAATTGGAAAAAACACATTGAAAAATTAAATTCAAAATTATCAAAATTTGTTTACGCTTTCCGTGAAATAAAGAGGTCTACCGACTAGAAAACTGCTCTAGTTACTTATTACGCCTATGCGTATGCGTGGCTAAGTTTTGGAATAATATTGTGGGGAAATAGTACAAATGTCTCAAGTGTGTTTGTTTACCCTACAAAAAAGGCTTATCCGAATATTAGCAAATATAAAACCGACCGATAGTTGCAACCCATATTTTGGGGAACTAAACATTTTAACACTAACCTGTATCTACATCCTAGAAACCTGTAAGTTCGTTCGCGAAAACCCTGAGTTCTATAAAACCCGTCAAGAGTAAATGCCGACCAACCGAAATTTAAGACCCAGGAAAGGACTGGCACAGCTCTCCTCCAATTTAAAACTTCACTCATCTGGCCCACTAAGCATGTCGATAAAAATCTATAATAATTTACCTGAATATACATATATATTAAATGAAACTAAAGAGAACAAATTCACAAAATTACTTAAGCAATTGCTGATTACAATATTAACGAATTCCTAAATGATAAAACTATAACCAATAAAATAAGAATTAAATAATATATAATAAATTACTATAATATAAAATTAATAAAATATTAAATTATAAAACTACAAACTTAACCTAACAATTATATAATAATTCAGCAGTTAATAATTTCTTATATGTTTCTCCTTCTTAAAAAACGTAATAAATATAAGAATAAATATAATATAATAATGTAATAAGTATAGTAAATAATATAATATAATTAGAAAATAATATTTAACCATCAAAGTAAGCTAGTTATTAAGACATTGTAGTGCCCTTACTGGGTTCATTGTTGGATATAATTTTGTTAAAGTATACCACAATGACGCAATAAATATATGAGTATGAGTAAAGAGTTTATTGAGTTCGTTGCTTACGCTGATAGGCATAGAGTATCGGGCAAGAAGATATTTGCGAGATTACGCGGATCCATTCAGAAAATAATCGGTTACCGAATTTCACTCCTGCTTTAGATTTACGCCTCGAAATGTGAAAGAGAGAATATAACCGATGTTGGAATCAGACCCCAGGAAGCCCTCGAGAAGAGGTTTGCCATTTGCGCCTGAAATAATATCCCTACCTACAATACGATTCTTCGCAAATGGTAGTTTTCAGGTTATATTTCTAGGAAAGAACTACTACGAGATAGATACATACTTACTTATTATAATATGATTGACCCATAATATTCTTTGCAGAAGCTGGATGGAGACGTCATGGACATTTGCGAGCAGTCATTGTGTCCAAAGTGATAGCAAGGAAAATGAAGGATTTGTGAGATTTCCTTCTACTAACGATGCCATCCAGAGAGTGAAGCCATTTGTTTTTATTATGGCTGGATTTCCAGGAGTGATTGGATGTATTGATTGTACTCGTACGAAAATAAGAAGCCCAGGGGGAACATTTCTGAAGTTTATAGGAACAGAAAAGTATGGTTCTCTATAAACGCACAGGCAACTGTTGGCCCTGACTTGCAATTTTGGGACCTGGTAGCCAGGTGGCCTGGAAGCAAGTGACGTGCTTCTCACACCATTTTTGTAACCTTCTTCAACTAGCGAGGAATTTTATAATAAAAGCCACATAAAAACTAGAAACACCGTAGAAAGGGCTTTTGGTGTATGGAAAAGGAGGTTTCCTTGTCGGCAAGTGGTAATGGGTGTTAAATTGGAGACCACTGCAGCAGTTATATGTGCTTGTGCAGCCCTTCATAATATGTCCCTTATATTTGACGATACCTTCACTTCTCAGATGACGACATATTTGAACTAGAAAATATAAATAAACCTTCAAGATAGATACCACTGTCAGTGGTTTTGTAACCAGACTGGCTGGTACAAAGATTTTGCACAGTTATTTAGGTAAATATTTTATTGTGTTATTATTTTTTCTTGTAACCTATGTTTGTCATTCTTAAGTGAAATAAAGTATAAAATGAGTAAATATAGACTCTGTTTATTAGTTTTGTTTATATTTAAGTAATACACGCATATTATATGAATATATACCCTATAATCTAGTTAAGTTAATGCTTTCCCAGTCTCATATTTATTCCTTCTACTCCAATCTTGCTTTTTCTTCATTATATATTGCAGTCCTTTTTTCATTTCTTGAACTTCCAATTGAAAGAAAAATATTATATAAATATCCCTATATAAAATGAGTAAAACACAAACGCTTTTGAATTTCTTGTGAAATAACTACCTAACTTTGCTTTTAAAATTTGCATTTCTATATTTTACTTAAAACAAAATGATTTATGTGCATGACTGACTCTCGTCTCACATAATCAATTCGTTTCTTTGATTCTTGGCTTTGAGCAGCTGGGCTATCCGTTTCTTGAATCGCTAAGAGTAGGGTAAGATTGGGGCTGCTTGATTACTTCGCTTCACTTGCAATCCAGTGCGCCCCAATCTTACTGAAGCACTGGACGGACTCCAGTTTGCCGTCTGCTCATTCCAGTCTACTTGAGCCAATGCAGTTCAAAGAGCAGGCGGCAAACTGGAGTCCGTCCAGTGCCTCAGTAAGATGAGAGCGCGCTGGATTCGATTCATGATGCTCCGGGCTGCCTCACAGTCATTGTGATTGGTATTTAATTAACGATTTATTAAGACAAGATACTAAGTAACTATTACTATGTAAATGTAAAATAAAAAATTACTATAGAAATAAATAAAAGGTTTTATTCTGTGTGTTGTGAATACAGGATTTCTGATTTTAGTAGTATTCTATATCCTGAGCGTAACATAGCGTTACTCGAAACATTGTAGGGAGGGAAATCTTGACATTTTCAAACCAAACCTTCCACCCCCTTATCTACACTCTGACTGAATCACTACTGAAATCAGACTTCCTGAATTCACAACACACAGAATACTCTAAAGTGAGAAAATAATCCGATTCGAGCACAGGGCAAGCAAGCTTGTCAAATATTCACAATGGCGCCCTTACATAGGTTTTTCAATGAGCCGTATTCACTTAAATTTGTCTATAGTATTGCATAGTAATCATTGGTGTTGGTTGCTTTAGTTTTGGTTCTATCAGTTCGTCATTAAAAGTGTGATTGATTTTATTGTATTAAGGAACTAGTTATTTTGTGTTTTAGTATGCCCTACGGGTTTTTATTGTTTTAATAGCGACGTTTTACCTGAAAATAAAACGTTTATACTTACCATATTCAGGGCCTAATTAAAAACATGAGAAGACATCCTTGATTTTCAGTGCTAAACTAGTGACGTATATCCGGTCCGTCAGTTCCCGCCCCCGGATGTTCGGTTAAGCCGCGTGGTACCTTGTTTGCGCGCGCGCCACACCACACCACCGAGGCAGTTCGGATTGTTGAATTCGAATTTAGCTTCATTGGATCTCTCATGTCCACCAGGCAGATTTAAAATATATTAGGCCCTGAATATGGTAAGTATTTAATAAACGTTTTATTTTCAGGTAAAACGTCTCTATTAAATATCTTGACGGATATTCAGGGCCTAATTAAAAACATGAGAGACGTGTTTGATATCGCCTGGTGTTGGTGGACGCTAATGTGATTCGTAAACATACATATTTAAAAAAAAAAAAGTAGGTAAGTTTATGTTGTGACATACAGAAATTATGAATGATTCAGGTATTTTGATAAACAAGTAAGTATCTATCTATAATTTATTCGGACTGATCGATGATCCCTTAGGAAGAAACCTAAAGTTTACATGTACTGTATGTAGGTTAGGTACTATGACTTATGACATTATTGTATCTGTTCTGTATTGCTTTCTGTTAAGATGAGGTGATTAGTGTGGTTTAAGGAAATAAAATTAACTTGTAACTTATAAACAGGTATTATTATTCATCTTGATAAAACCTGCGTAGAAATGGTACCAAACCAGTAAATAAATTAGGTAGGTATTACTAAAATCAGCAAATATAAATCAAACTTTGGAATAAAGTATTAAACAATACATAATTGTCTTAATTACTCGACAGGGGAGAATAGGTTCGGAATCAATGACTCTCTTCTATCTCCAGATTTTACTTCTATTTGATAAAAATTTGGAAGGTTTTAGCAGACTTCCAGTTGCCTCGGGATAGTATGTCATCAATGGGAAAGTGTTCGATCCAGTTTTTGGATGCAACAGCTGATCTGAAACTGCCAGGCGTAGCATTGATGTTTGCATCTTGAAGTAGTTTCTTCAGCCAGCCCCCTATGATTGTACGTGCAGCAGCTTTGGGGTCGCCTGTAGTACTCACAAACAGATTATCGCACTTAGCAGCAATTTGCCTAGGTTTCCCCAACTCAATGAGGCGGCGTATCCAGTAGATAGGATCCAGTGACTTGTCCTTATTCTTATTTAGCTTCCATCCCGATTGTTGATGGGTAATGGAGTCAGTTTTGGAGCCAAAAGATGGCCATAAGATTATGCTGTCATCTGAAATAACACAGTGTTCCTGAGTAACGGTATTTAAAGTTAAATCGTGTACACGTCTACCCGAGCATAGTAGGAGTAAAGCAGCCGCTCTTTGAGAGGTGGCAAATAAACTTTATGAATTGCAGGTTCTTTTAGAAAGATGGTTTACAAGGGTGTCTATATCCCAGATGGGGGCTTTGATAGGTTTAGGCTTAGCTAACCCAATGGACTTTAGGACTTGTTTTACAAGTGTATGTGAGCTTAGCTTATTACTTTCACTGGGATCACAAAGAGTAGACACTACAGATTTATGAACAAGGATAGTGCTGTATGAAAGGCCTTCCTTTTGATGTAGATCAGTGAGGAATCGGGCCAGGTCTGAGCCTGTAGGTTTATGTGTATGTACCTTGTGAGTTATGGCCCAGTTTCGCCAACGGGTCCAAGCTGGTTTATACGTTCAATTTGTCAATTGTCAATTGTAAGACGGGCTGGTTTCCGCAACTCGACGACGAAAGCGCCTATTTTGCGTGTGGGTGGGAATGCGACATCATTCGAGCCAACCCAACTCCTCCAGGAACGCCAGTAGGCCCTTTACGTTACCGACTATCCCTAGAAGGTCCCTCGATTGACCGAGGTGTTTAGCCCTGTAGTCCGCTACTCCTGTGCACTCCATGAGGACGTGAGCAGCCGTTTCTTCTGCCTCCAAGCCTTCTGGTTTATACGTTCTAAGAGTTGATTCACGCCAGCTCGAACGGAGCAGAGCTTTTTGTTCCTCGCTCCAGTGACTTAGGTGTTCTTGCCAACCCCACATCTCCATATCTCCAGCGTCATCTCCAATATGTTGGGGGGCGGACGTCCCGTCGTTACATCGACTAGGACCTGCGACAGGTTCCTTATCGTGAATGGGGGTGACAATGCGCGGCTCTTCAGGTCTGGTCTCCAGTAAACTTTGGGCCATCTCGGGGCTACGATCAGGTACACACCCAGTGCATTGTTTAAGTGCGTCAATACTCTGAGAATGAGATAAGGCGGCGGGAACAGCCATGCCAACTTGAAATCCCACTTGCTGCTTAGAGCATCGTACATGCTCGCCTGGTTGTCGGTTCTGTCCAGTGTACAGTACGTTGGAACCACGTGAGCTCTCCTGGAAGCAAAAAGATCGATTACGGGGGTTCCCCACTTGGCAAACACGACATTTGTTATGTTTGAAAGGAGATGCCATTCTGGTGGGTCTTTGAGACGTGATAAACTGCTTCGCAGTTGTAGTTCCCTGCTATGTGATAGATGGACATGTGAATGTTGTTATGGTCCAGTACTTGTAGCACTTTCATTGCCAGCTCTGTAAGGGCTATAGATTTCGCCCCTCCCTCTTTTCTTAGATAAGAGACGACAGTTTTGTTGTCGCACTGTATTAGCAGCGACTGTGAGCTCAGGAGCTGATAATGATGGCGTAAAACATTTAATATGGCCAACATCTCCTTGTAGTTGCAATGAAGGTTCTGCTGTGAGGGTAGCCATGAGCCTGTTATTGAGATTTCGTTTAATTTGGCCCCCCAGCCGATGTCGCTGGCATCTGTTGTTAGGTAATGAGACGATAGTGGGACATGAAGTAGAGTACTCTTCTGACAATTCAACTGCCACCATTCTAACTCGACTAGGGCTTTCGCAACTAGAGGAAAGGTTTTTGTCATCTTTAGTTTCAAGGCCTTGTTGGCCTGTAACTGTAAATACCGGTAATTTAGACGACCCCTCGGTACAGCAAAACTGGCAAAGTTCAGCAGGCCAATGAGACCTTGTAACTCTTTGACGGACGTTGTCCGTGTTATCAAGATTTTGGATACCGTGCAATGTATTTTTGCTACTAACCTCTGAGGAATGTATTTCGCGTTCTGCCATGTGTTCCACACAATGCCCAGGTATTCCACTGCCTTCTGTGGGTTGCAAACAGATTTGTCTGTTTTCACTTGCCAGCCTAGGTGGGCGAGCGTGTTCAGTGTCAACGACACTTGATTTATGAGAGTGGCTTTGTTTTGATGAGCCAGCATAAAATCGTCAAGATACACGATGATCCGGATACCGTGATCGCGGAGGTATTGTGCTATCCAGTTGGTGATTGAGGCGAATATTCTCGGTGCTGAACAAAGGCCGAAGGGTAGGCACGTCATTTCCAGTATTTGTGGGTTTTTGTCGCCGTACAGACGGCGGAGAAACCTTCTGTGGCCTTCGAATACAGGGACATGGAAGTATGCCTGGTGAATGTCCACTTTGGCCAACCAATCCTTGGATTGTAGAAAATCCGTTACCCGATGAACATTTATTAGTCTGAAAAGTCGAGTGTTGACGTATTGGTTCCGATTTTTTAAGTTGAATATGGGCCTCCATGTGCCGTCGCTCTTGGGGCGCAGGAATATCGGGGAAATAAAGCTGGGCGCACCTTTTCTAGGACACCCTGCGAGATCATGTTTTTCATTATTTTCGACATTTGTTCTGATTCTGGTGTTTTCACACTGCGACTGTTTGGAATGTGCAATGGTGGTTTCAACACAAAAGGAATGCGGCATCCTTGTATAATTTTTAGAATGTATGTGGGAGCTTCCAACTGTTTCCAACGATCGTAGTACATGCGGAGTTGTCCGGCGTGAAATTTTGCATGCATGTGCATGGCATAGTCTCCTATCCCGGTGGGATGAGGGAGAACGTCTGGGTTGATAATCCCTTCCTGACCTGTCGGGTAGACCACGGCCGCGTGAACCCCGCGCGCCTCGCCCGCGAAACGAATTATTATTTATCCTGCCTCGGGCCGAAGTATGATACTGGCTTTGATTATGATATTGCGCGCGATTGTTATAAGTTGCGGCCTGTTTCTGCGTCTGACTGCGGGTAGAAGTGGAAGGCTCGTACTGTGGCACAATATTGTAGCGAGACTTTCCTTCCACCCAAAACACATTTTTAACTCCACCCGCTTTTTCCAATAAAGCATTAAATTTGTCGGCTTCAAATAGATGAGAACCTGACGGCGCAATTTTGCGTAATGTATTTTTGTGGTACTGGTCTTTTACTGATGAGAGTATGCCTTCTCTGCAATATTGAATAAGTTCAGCCCGGTGTCCACAGACGAGCTGGAGAGCGTCGTTTGAAATCTTGCTCACTCACCATTGGCCAACATTTCTTTGAGCTTTGTATGGATATCGTCGAATCGTAGGTTTTTGACCTGATGCGCCCAGGCTAGAAAGGCTTGTAATCCACTCAAAAGCGCGTCGCGCTGTTTGAGCAATGCATAGGAAATGCCGGCAAAAGCCTTTTCCATGTTTAAGGTAGTTTTAGATGTATCGTACCTCTTTATCTCGTCATTAGCTTCAAGATTAGTGAAACCCGGCGCAAATAAATAGTGTTTTTGGACGTCGGCATATCGGACGTTAATCCAGTCCTGGCTATTGAATCGCTGCAAATCTTTTAATTGTTGTGTTAGTTCGGGAGACGCCTGCGGTACAGCGGGCTCCTTGGTTTTTGTACCAGTAAAAATGTTAAGATCGACCTCGAAAGCCGAGTCAATGTTGGCGGGCTCGGACTCCTCAACGTGACCTTCGTAGAGGTCTCCACTAACATTAGGGTCAATCAAGTCATGCCGTGGTTCACAATCATATGCGTGAAATTCCTGTGTAGCAGCAAGTTGACTTTTAAGATCTTTAATCTCGTTAAAAAGAAGATCGAACTTACGTTCCTTGATGCGTTTGCGCCGTCGGTACCGCTTCTTGCGATCGTCGCTTTCCGAGAAACTCAACGAGGACGAACTAGAATTGTCGGAGTCCGAAGAGCTCACCGGTTTCCGCCTTTTCTTGCCTTTATCCTTACGTGCCGCCACGTGCTCCAAACTGGACGGAACCTCCGGGGTTTCTTGCTCCATTTTACACAAACGAACGGTCACACCGTTGGGTATATTTTATTTGCCTGCAATAAATCAGAAAATTCTAAGAAATTCTTTAATATGCAAAAGAAGTTCTCACGTCACGATGTATAGATTTTTGGCGGGCCGTACTCAGGAGCTGAGCAGCGACTGTGCCGTGCGAAAATCAAGACGCCAATGAAGCTAAATTCGAATTCAACAATCCGAACTGCCTCGGTGGTGTGGTGGGGCGCGCGCGCAAACAAGGTACCACGCGGCTTAACCGAACATCCGGGGGAGGGAACTGACGGACCGGATATACGTCACTAGTTTAGCACTGAAAATCAAGGATGTCTTCTCATGTTTTTAATTAGGCCCTGAATATCGGTCAAGATATTCAATATATATATACACAGATGGAGCCAAAGAAGCTTTACTTCAGTCGTGTGGTTTAAAGCACACTCGTTTTTTTTAAGGTGGCCTAAGTGTTACAGCCACTAAAACAACCAATGAATAAATCTGCACTAGTAAAAGAATGCAAGGCAACCTTTCTCTTTGGAAAGTGTTTCGGAAGTTAATTACGAATATATCAGAGGTTTTTATGTGTAATATTTTGTAACCCTATTAAAATTTTGTAAACCTTGGCTTTCCTAAGATAAAAAATAAGTAATTATTGTATGAGTCCCCTGGTACGAAGGGATCCAAGGAAATGAAAAAGCAGACAAGCTGGCAAGATTCGGTGCAGACCAGAGATTTATTGGGCCAGAACCCAGACTGCCTATAACGGCAACTCAAGAACAAGGAGATTTGGGGAGAGAAGTCGGCTCACTCAACAGTAACCGGTGCTCAAACACTGCGAATTGGGAGAAATAGTCCCAAAGAGAAGTGATTATCTACCCGTGTTAAACGGGCGTCCCACCTCATCATCTATTTATCCACCCGTGGTACTTCTGGTAGTATCAATGCGGAGTCAGCTATGGTCAGCTGCATAAATTTAATTTTGTGTATAATATTTCTAGTATTTTTTTTTGTATGAATAAAACCACACATATTCGTAGAAATGTATTTTTTTATATAAATCTGCTTTTTCAGCCCACAAGCAATCAACACAATTTGATCCAAGTAGCCCAAAAAAAACTGCGAATAATTCTTGGAATATTCTGCGTTCACTTGACGACACCATTCTTCTCGCAGACGTTCTAGAATTGGTACGAATAACAAATCACTCCTGTTTGAACATGAAAAACAATTAATGATTTATTAAATCATATCACAATAATAATCAATCATTTCATTTTAGTTAGGGTAGGACCACAGACCAGATCGATATCTGGTCTTTGGGTGGGACTGTCGTGAGTGACGTGTTGTTTGTTTGACAGTTGAATTCACTAATTACCTAATTACTCACTTTTTTCTTCACTTGGCACTCTTTGGTTGACTTGACTGCCACGTTTTTTGGGGTAGGCAAAGAAATTCATCCCATTACGTCTCTTAGTGACGTCACGTTTACTTTTGCAGTAAATAAAACCCAAAAATATTTTAATTATTTTCTTAAAATGGTCTTTATTTTCAAAATAAAATTTCAAAAAAATATATCTCATGAAAATTCATGAAGTGTGTGAACGCCAATTGTGTGAAGGGCGAAAGTATCTACCGACTGAACTAAGACGAATAACGCAAGAACCGTACGTGTACTTTCGGGTTTGGTTACTACGATCTACAGATAAGACTGGTGCGTTGCTTTCTAAATGCTCATTTACAGGCGTGATTCATAGATATATATATATATATATATATATATATATATATATATAAACATGTATATACATATGTTCAGTTTTGAAACAAATAATTCAGATTAAATATTTGATGATTAACAATAAGAACGTTCTCATAACGTCGCCGGGTTTATAGTAATATTGCACGTAATTTAGAATATATTTTATTAAAATATGTTTAACATCTGTATAATAATACGCCAGATTCAGAAAAATAACATAACGTTACGTTACGCCTTTTCCCATACGGGGTGGCAGAGGAACAATTGTGCCCACTTTGAGCCAGTTATTCAATACTCTATTTTGAGTGACAGGGGGCTAGCCTATCGCCGCGGCTATGGAGTAATGAAGGTTTCCTCACGATGTTTTCCATCACCGTGAGATTGTCCGTAATGTACTTAAGATAAATTAATTATCTCATTGGGACATAGTCACGCACAGAACCTGCATCTCCTGTGTGAGAAGCAAGCGTGAAACCCATTAGACCACGGATCTCTAGAAAAATAACATGTTTTTGAGGTATACGGTCGGTGAATTTATAGATGTGACACGCCTACTCATCTACATGCTACGCAGCTAAAAGTAAGCTCGTAGCAGGCAGATGCACGACGGACAGGAAACCCGTGCTACGGATTTAGGAAAATTCTACGTGCGACAAGAGAGTTTATTAAACTACTTGCACTAAACTACGGTGAATTTTATTAATTTTTAGGTAGGTTTGCAATTGGATAATATTTACGTATTACATAGCCATTAAAACTCAACATGCGTAAGTTAAACCCCGGATTAAATAAAATAAAACTGATGTTAAATGAATTTGTGATATACCTAAAATGTAAATCACAAAACCCACACCGTAGATGTATTGCACAAACTGTCAACAGTTTGACAACCAATCTATCTGAGTCAAAAAGTAGATCCGGAACGTCTTGGGCAACTACAATCTGAGTAAATCTGCTTAGGAGTTGAATGCGCGCGCGCAGAATACAGTGCGCGTTGGACTTGCGCGCGCATTGCACGTGTACAGACTCAAGTGCTAATGATAGGGAGACCTTCCGTCACATACAATACGAACATCTCGTCTATACAGCGGACAATCACTCACTTGCGCCTAATGATCCATCCGCACTATTGTGGCAATGCTGCAAACCACATCATAAAATAAAAATATATTTATAAACCAGTGATCTATAAGTGTGATATTTATAATTAATTTATTAGTACATAGATTAGTGATTTAGCGAAATGGCGACGAAGCGTTTTATGCTGTTGGCTGTGTTTTTTTTTAGCGGGTAAGTGCCTTTCTTTCAATCTTATCAATCCAGCAGGTATACTTGACTGATAATGCGGTATCTCAGATTATAAATCCACGACGACGACGACCTCGGTGTCGTGTGCCGGTCAGTGCTTTAATGACAACTTTTATGGCATATTCTGACTTGTCAATCAAATTAAAGTTTCCTGGAAAAATTACAGTTCCGGAATTGGACAACTGTCAGGTAAAATTTTCATAGTTTGTGCAGAGCCGAATTAGTGAATATGATCGATGGCCGGAAACCAAAGCAAGCCGCTAATGACACAACCGCGAGTTTTGACCCAATGGTTTTCTGCCCTCATATTGGGTAACTCAAATACATACATAATAGCGTCACGCCCTTTCGTACGGGGTGGCAGGGGCGCCATTGTGCCCAAGTGTGTCCATCGCAAATCTAGCGAGAAATGTGAAAAATTAACACGCAGTGATGTTGTCAAAGTTATTCAGAGAATGGTGCTGACTCGCGTTCGAAGTAGTGGGCCTAAAGGGTTACGCGAAACATCAGTGCCTGTGTTCTCTGTTTACCTCGCATGCTCTACCCGCTGAAACATATCATGGCATATTAGTGAGGTATTTTGTTTAGAGGTAAATTTTGAGTTTCATGTTGATTTGAAAGATATGTTGCACGGTGCAATTTGAGCATGCGATTATGGTAACTTGAGGTTGGCTTAAAACGCAGAAATTGACGTTAAGTATGCTACGGGATTTCCCGAGGTAAACTGAAAGGACTCATTACACTCGGTAGATACGTAATTACCTGTACGTACGTATTAATACGTAAGCTTATCCATGGCTGTTCTTAATGCCTGAATGCAACAAAAAAGAAGGTCTGGCAATTACCAAGATCATATTTGACGTACTTAAATTTATGTCCCGTAACGACAAAGTACTTTCTTTGGTACCTATTCCTCTTATCTGGGTACTTACAATACAATACAAATCTTAATTTACCAATTATGCAGAACATTATATGTACATAGTTGCTTGCAGACTCCACACTAGGTATAACCTGTCTAGTGGAGTATGGCCAATTGTAAGTTTACAAATTAGAGGTAGTTGCTAACCTTGAGCGGTTTGTTATGATAAAAACTACAAGTACAAGTGACAGAAAGAACGAAGAGAAAACACTCATATGATTCGACTTTTAACTATGCTTAATATAAAGGTAAATAAATGAATGAATGAATGAATGGTGCCTCTCAAGCCAGGGTCTTAAACCTGTTCCGGTCTTTCGGCCGGCATATCAGAAGGTGCACGTTTTGAAAGGGGGGAAGTGATTTCAATCGACGTACTCTTCAGGCTTAAGTCATTATAGGATGTATGGGATGGGGAGGATGTGGGATTTAGAGAGCAGCAGTGGTTTACTTCGAGTTCTTGCTGTCCTTATAGCTTCATCATCATTGTTTCCATTTGCTGACTAATTAATGTTCTGCTTGGTTTTCCGAGAGCTTTC
This sequence comes from Argyresthia goedartella, assembly GCA_949825045.1. NCBI lineage: Eukaryota > Metazoa > Arthropoda > Insecta > Lepidoptera > Argyresthiidae > Argyresthia > Argyresthia goedartella. The sequence continues at coordinate 26,078,725 of OX463810.1, forward strand.
AGTTTCGCTATCTTTTTCCAAGATGATGTTCCTTCATAGCATGAGGAATATTTGTCATTATCTCCGAGAAGAACACTGAGTCCTTCCAATTGCTGTTTAAGATTTCGGTATTCTTTTTCCAGATATTGCTTCCAAATAGTGGTATTTTGTCTTCACTATGTATTCAATATATGTCAGCCTCTAGTTGCTATGCCAAAATTCTGTAGCTACTGCTTAACCCTTTTTTTCGCCTGTTCTGGAATGACTGTTGCATTTTTTTTTATAGTAAAAAAGTGCATTGGCGACTGCCTTCCATTTTTGGTTGTATATAGTAAAGTAGACTTTAGAGATTTAACATGGATAACTCCACGCCATATTTTCAAAATATAGTCATATTTATATCCTTGTACAACACTTGGATTTATTCCACAAGGCAATACGCAAATCACCACTCTCCCGGGATACCACAACTTTCTGCATGTACGTATCAATACTTGTTTAGTTTACCATACTTAATTATGTGATTCACAGGAAAATATACACATCATCACATAAGTTTATTTTAGGCTTTAAATATAATAACTACTAGTAAAAAGTATCATCATCATCTCAAAAACTGGGTTATTTTCATTTCCTACAAGGAACGAGTTGAACATTGTGTGAGATGATCTGTGGATCTATTCCACAAGAATCAATAGGTCCGCAGTAATCTGTGCCATAAAACCATGGCAAGAGGTTCAAAATCACAAAAATTCCGTGGTCTTTGAGTCATTTATGAAATTATTAGAGTCCTTGTTTTTTTAATTTCCACATTCCGTATTCCACGCCTCAGCTTCGTAGTTCACCGCTGGGGACTACCCATGTCTATTGTCTCGTAGAATGTTAGGGTGGTTTTTACCGCTTTGTTCTGGATATTTAACATAAAAATAACATGAATTAACTCGGTATTTATCAAACTAAATTTAACCCTATTAAAATCACATAGCAAGGCTATCATACACTGAAGAGTTTAGTCCACTTCATCACCAACTCGTATCACTAATCACTTTAAAAATAAAATATCATGTTTCATGTTTGCAGCTGTAATGTAACAGCATTGACTTAATTACATGCTTATGATCATGTCCTTGTCTTGTCTACTTCCGATTAATGTAACTTTATCGAATCTTTCATTCATTGTGGTTTTGGTTTATAGTATTTTATAAAGTACAAATACTGAAACGATATCACTCGAATTTGCGCATTGATTTGCATTATACTTCTCTAGGGAGATATATAAACAGCATCATTATCGCCCATCTGTAGCAAAAGTTTTATAATATGTATAATCCTTCTGAAACGATCTGCCAAGATGTTGATATGAGGTCAAAACGTAAGTTTTTCTTTGAGTGTGAGACCTGGATATTTTATGATATTAGTTTTGGCAATCACGGGACAGGCAGACGCTTGCAACATTTCTATGTTGGCAGGTGTGCATTCCTAGGTCTCACAAGTTAGTGACTGAGACGCCGCGGTCTTATGAAAGCATATGAATTTCGTCTTTTCCACATTGAGGTTTAAAATATTGTCATCGAGCCAACCTTCAACCGATGACATGCGTGGCTTGTTCCCATGAATCCTGGCTTATCACCAAGGCCGTATCGTCGGCATAACAGAACACCTTTACATAGTTATACCTGTATCTACTTGAATTAACAGTCTGTCGAACTAAATTAAGGTTAGACGAGAAAATAAGTTGAGTGTCTCTGCTGCTTTGACTTCGTCTATTTAGTTTTTGGAACAAATGTTCTGAAGATGCCTCAAGCACGAATAATTAGCACAGTGGACAAGGGTTCGACTTCAGATAAAATGAACCTTACGTCATTTTACTTAAGATTCACTGAGAGTTCGATTCGCAAACTTTTTCTACACGTAACTATTTCTGTATCCTATACATAGATCTGTAGCCTCATCATGAATTATCCCATTTATGAATTTTGTATCGGAATCCCTTGCAAATTACAAATCAACCAATTAGTTGCCCTAACATGCAACGTGATAGTGGCCGTAAAACCCCTCCACCAACCCGCACTGAGCCAGCGTGGTGGAGTATGGCTTCATCTTACTCGTATCCGGGTAAAGGCCTGTGCCCCTCGGTGGGGACGTTAATGAGCTACATTTATAACATGCAATTCTAATATCTAAGAATTACAATCGCTCTTAAATACTAATACGCTGCTCAATACTAGCTATTCCACAGGTTGCGTTATGCTTACTTTATTACGTTTGCTAAAGTAATTTATTCTCGTATGAAATTTATTCTCGTTAAGAATGCATTTGTCAATTTGATGTGTTGGAGAAATGACGTAGGTATCAGGAGAGAGTCTCAATAATTTACCAACGTCAGTCCCGATGATGGGACCATGGAGAAATCGAGGGAACTCTTAAAATAAAAAGTGCACATCTCTAGCGATTTGAGTATTTTGTAAAGTATCTGCTGCATTTGGAAGCTGCAGTTCTCGGAAGCCATGACTTGGTGAAGTGGCTCTCATGATGAAGACTAGAGATTGCCACCGGAACTATTCAATTCTAAGTATATAATGGGTTTTGATATGATTTATATATCATATAAATAGTTAGTTATCAAATAGGGTTAAATTGTAATCAGTTTTTTCTAAAGTTTTGCTTTTTGATTAAATTATAATCATCAGAAAAAATCAAGTTAACTAAAATCATATTTATACATAGTAACCGGTTTATTCGAAAGTCTAGGTCGACCTGCGACCTCCAATCAAGTCGAGTCTAAATTCTTGTTTGAGTATAAAACATAAATAAAGTCCGTCTTGCTCTTGCATGACCTACACTCTAAGTAAGGTTCACTGCCATTGCCACGATTCTTTGAAATTGATAACACATGTGCTGCAATTTAAATAAGAAGGATTTTTTACTATTATGATAAAACGTGCCTGTAGATATAATTAAAATGTCTTTCTATTGGGTGCTTACCTATGAAACTGGTGAATTTTTCTTACAGATTCAGGAGTTCATAATTCGAGTAATTCAATAGCTATTTCCAGTTTTTTTTTATTGTTTTAAAATTAATTTCAATATTTTACATCTACTTATTAAATTTTCAGTTTGAGAACTAAAGTGTTATCTTCAAAATCAGGGCCTCCTAAACGTCATCCATTTTAATGATAATATTCGTTTTTTTTTTTACAGCTGACACTTTTCAAAAATTATATAAAATTTTCTTTTAGCTAAATTTTGTCTCATTCATACACACAAAGTTAATAAAATTAGGATCTGTAGTTCCTAAAAAAAATACAAAAATGTTTGTACTGAAAATTGAGTTAACTTCTCCATACAAAACGCCAATTTCATATGTAAGGACCTAATATATCAACCAATGAATTTTGTTGGATTTAATGGGTCAAGGAAATTTTGCTCGCCAAGTCGGGATGCAAGGGACCAAGTGAAAACTAGTACTAGTTTTCACTTGGTCCCCGAGTACAGCGAATTTTAGGTACCTTAAATTAAATGTAAATCAATTGAGACTAAACTGTAGGTTAATGGTATCCACTCGTTCATTAACAATTAGATTTCAATTTGATCAAACTACTAATCTCAGAACGCATTTAGATTAGAGTAATCATAAACCTGACGACTGGATCAAATTAGTATTGTTTTTGTGTGAAGTATCTCGAAGGTCGTAGAAACATGAGGTACAACTAACTACTTTTTGTTTGAATTGTAATTTTATAATTGATTCCATCTCAACAACAACTTGTCATAAAAACGGCCGCTGATATTTAATGGCTTTATAGTGACTTTTAAGGCCTCGCAGTTTGCCCAATCCACCATTCCCGTTTATGCGTATTACTGCGTTTTCCCCAAAGTTTCTGGCAGGCATTTAAAACACGCGTTTTGTTCAGCCAGTTCTAGTGTTGGAAAATTAAGGGAAATATTAAACTGCACAACAATAATATTGATTTGCACAGCAAATATACTGCGGTAGCTTAGGTGAAGGGCAAAGGGAGTGAGCGAAGCAAAGCCCCCTTTATCCTTCGTGTTAGGTTGAACATGTAAGAACAATAAAAATACTTAAAACATAAAGAGTGTTTTTGCTGATCCTTTTTTCCTGTAAAAATCAGTATTTTTGATGTGCGATTAAATACTAGCCGAAAATTAGTGATATTTTCCAACGTTAGATTGGGAATTATTCACAAATGTGCTTGAACAAAACCTGTGTGTTTGATGTTAATTAATCCATTTTCCATAACGAAACCATGTGGATCATCTTTTTCTTGCAATAAAGTTCATAATGCTATAAAAATAAGATTTAAGAAAGAGAAAACACATTAAACATTTACTATATTTGGATGATAGGATTTGGCGTTAAACCTTAATAAATATTGTTTTTACAGAAAAAGCTCCGATGAATAACGAATTAAGCCCCTTCGCTAACCAACCTTACAACATTATTTTTTCTGAAATAAAGGGAATTTGTTAGTTGTTCTTAAAACTATATGTACTACAATAGTATCCGCGACTACTCTAACCGCCGATCACTTGTCAGCCGCCGCGCGCCGTCTGCTTTGCACATTCAATTATGAGTTTTCCGGTATGGACACATTCCATCACTCTCCTTGGGCCCAAATCCAGTACACAATGACAGCTCTACCGAGTCGGCAGTGAACCTGCCAAGGGTCCTGGATTCGAGTCCCGGTGAGAGCAAATTTTTTTTTTAATGAGAACGGATGTTTGTTCCCTAGTCATGGTTGTTTATCTATTTAAGTATACTATTTATCTATATAATTATGTGTACTCTGTGTGTATCTAGTACCCAAGATACAGGGAATCCTAGTTTGGGGCTAGATCAAGTGTAAATAGTGTCCAAGGTATTATTATTATTATTATTATTATTATTAAGGTCAACTTAAGATATCCAATATCTGGTGTATATCTAGAATATTTATAGGCAATTATCGTAAAAAATAAGTTAAATGGTATGCATAATGATTTAGTTAATCAAAAAAGGGAATGGGATTACAAAATCGTCAGATATTGTATATTTAAAGTTGACGATAATCGTCATGTGATTGTCAGATGTCATTGTGTACCGGAATTAGGCCCCTGGCCTCTTTCAGAAGAATATGAAGTCGATTCTAGTACCAGAATTATGTCATTGAAAACCTTTTTTCAAAATTGATTCATTTTCTCTCTATTACTACCACACACACATCTAAACCCACACACACCCACACACACACACACACACACACACACACACACACACGCGCACACACACACACACACACACACACACACACACACACACACACGCGCGCACACACACACACACACACACACACACACACACACACACACACACACTTCATACCTCCCCCTCCCCCTCCCCTTGTAAATCCTAGTTTATGATAACCTATATAATAAGAGCCCCTAATTAGCCATGGTTTAAGATATATTTTTGTACTGTACCTCTTTTGTATTGTGATGTGGGCTCAGTTCCATAACACAAATTAGCAAATAAATAGAGTTCATTATAAAAATACAATTATAATTTGTTACAAATGGGTTTTATCGAGATATCTTATGACTTAGCGCTATTAAGCTTAGAGTACCTTCTTCGTCCTACGTATAATAGAGTACATTTAACTTCTTTCTAGGAAGTTTCCTCAAATAATCATATAATTCCAGTGATAATGACATACTTGCACGAAGGCCACATACTTACTTCTAATGACAGACCCATGCAAATGCACTTGATTCTTTAACATGGGAATTCGCTAAACTGTTGCTGACGAAATACAACCTTCCTTTTCGTCACATCCTCTGGCCGCGCCAACTTGCGTTATGCTGACTTATGCTCCGCTGCAGGTGAATATAATGCATATGCATTCTGATGAGAATAAATTACTTTAGCAAACGTAATAAAGTAAGCCTATCGCAACCTGTGGGATACCTAGTATTGAGCAGCGTATTAGTATTTAAAAGCGATTGTAATTCTTAGATATTAGAATTGCATGTTATAAATGTAGCTCATTAATGTCCCCACCGAGGGGCACGGGCCTTTAGCCAAAGGTACATATAGCCAAGCTAAATTAGCCAAGATAAATCACTAAAATACTCTACCAAGGAATAAAAATAAATGTATAGGTAAAATTAAATAGGCGTGGACGATTATATCAAATTGAAGAGATAGTGTTATTTCATTGTCAAAATTATTATATTTTGGAGCAATTATACTTTTGTTTAAAATTTTAGGCTCTATTTGCGTTTGTGTGTGTAGTTTGAGGTTAAAATTACAAGAGAGACAGCACTTCCTGCTTCTCTAATTACTAGGAAAGACACGAGTAACAGGATTATGCAGTAAAAGTAGAGGCAAGGTTAACAAGCCGCCAACATTAACAGAAGCACACGTTAATCGACTGTTTTAAAGCTTTTTAAAGACATGCCAAAGAGGTGGCCAGTGAAGCTAATTTTTCTGTCTGCCCGGTCACGACATAACTTAAAAAAAAAACAAAAAACATCAAACAGGTACAATCCGTACATTGCTCGGACTTTTTTATGAGCCGCCGTAAGGAGGGTAATTTTATTTCAATGGTATAGACAATAGTGGTACTTATCGAAATAGCATTTTTATTCATGGATGCAGGAGGAAGTAAGTCTGGAAAACACGCATCTGACAAAGCACGTACAAAGTATTTTTTACAAAGTATTTTCCCTCTGATGTTGCAAAGCAATAACGTATCGAGTATTTTCTGGTTTTTCCACTTTTTCCTACTTCCTTCGCGGATGTGACCAACGTGTACAGGGCCTTTATGTTGCCAATATGTAAGTACGGAGGAAGGGGCAGGAAGGATGTTCATGACTAGATTTTTGACGGCAGCAGCTCAAATAAATGTTTTACTGGCGATATGTCGTATGTTGATGTGAATGGTTTCGCACAATTTTCTGATAGCAAAAAAGTTGATTGTTGAGCGAATGAATGAATTACACTAATTTACAACAAAGATACTTACGCATGAAACCAGTGTACCTATATGGGCAGAGTAAGTTACCCTTAACCCCATACTGAACTCGAATAAAATGTAAAAATCAAGTTTTAATCATTTAAATAAAAAATGGTTCCGTTCCACCGTACAATGGTAGGGATGGCGTGGAGCGAATAGTTTGGAGTTTACATAGCAAAATGTTGTTAACAAAGTTATTGGTGCGGCTACTTACATACTCCATGTTCGTAATTTCTCCAAGGGAATGTATAATTTTATCATAAACCCTCTTTACTGCGTCCAAAAACCACACGTTACGACCAGCACAATGATAAACTTCTTGGTAAAAACGCTTTTTTTTCTGAATATTGATTCATTATGTTATGATCGTAATGTACCAAAATTTGTCAAATTATGACATTCAAATTTCGAACGCCGACGCCCACCTTCGTGCCGCCCCTAGTTTGTCTGTGAAGTTGGTACTACTGTACAAGCTAAACAACTGCAGAGCTATGATCAATGCCACAATGCCGGTCGAACATGCGGTTGCTGAACACATCAAAGAGAGCTTGTGATATGTGTGTAGATAAACTAGTGTATGTAACTGTACATAATTAGGCATTACGTAGCAGTCACATAAACTACTATTGTGTGTGGTTTACAGATAAATAAAAAGGGTTTTCCTGTAATCTTTGGCTTAAGTTCTATATTCTGTATGTTTTTCATAATTTTAGAAATTCTAGTTTTAGAAATTGGGAGAGTGGAGATGGATTTGAGCTTATTTGATCGTAACTTCTGAAGTTATAGAAACATTTTTCAAAGTTTGTAAAGAGCCCTTTTCAACGATACCATTAATGACTTATTACGGTGTTTTTTTTTTTTTTCGTTTTGTCATTTTGGTGGCCAGACGACGCGTACTGAGGGCGGCCGTGTGCTTACTCGTTGACTTATTCATAGGATAAATGCGCATAATATCAAAGTTATTAGTTTCGTCGTTCATTTTTATCAGTGTAGAGGTCAACTTATTACGTAATTAAAATGTGGTTCCATGGTACTGTTTGCCTTTCTCTTTTTATGCTGCTTAATAAGAGTATAGTAAATGATTATAAAAAAAAAAAAAATGTGAAATATGGTTATTTTTTTTATTTTTATGGTATCTCTAGACCCTACACTAGGATTCCCTGTTTCGTGGTGACTAGTCTCTTTCGCTTTTATAGGTAGCAGAACGAATTTCGTACAGTAGAAGGACCGTGTAAGCCGCAGCCAACGCAACGGCCATGGCATCGGTCGCCGCGCCCGCCGCTGCGATTGCAAGAGTAGAGTAAACACCCATGCGGCGGCCGTTACTATGTTTTCTTCACACGGTCTACAAGTATCTGACGTTAAATAACAATTTTGAAGGGAATTGTCAAGCACATTATCTTTCTGCGTAGCAAATATTTAAGAACTAAACGCCTATTAAAAAAAATAAGGAGGTCCTCACACATGAGATCTTACTATAAAACGGTTTCGTTATCTTTCATTACCTTTGCTTTTGGCCAAATTTTATTAAGGTAAATGAAAATTACCCTTTATGCTACATTTTGATTCCCTGGGGATTCCTTGCCGAAATATGCGGTTGTAATTTTTTAATTGCTTAGGGCTTAGAATGCAGATGTTTTTCATTTGTATGGTACTGCCTACCTATATACACTTAGTACTAGTACTATATACACATACTAGTACTATATACACTTATACTATACCTACATATATACACTTAGCGGCAGAAAATGTGGTCCAGGTGCTCATCGCAAGATTGAACAAACAAACAAACTGGGCATTGAATAATTGGTGTTTTGATTAATATATAGGATATAAGAGACCCCTTTTAATTAGTTAAGTGTATATTTATGGAAAAACTTAAGTTCATAACGTGTTTTCTTACGACGTGTGTTAGTATGGATTTATACGTGGATCCAAGAGTTAAGTTAAAGATAACATAACACAAACTAGCGTCACTCCTTTTCACATACGGCGTGGCAGAGGCGCAATTGTGCCCACTTTGAGCCAGTTATTCAATACTCCATTTTGCGTGACAGGGGGCTAGCCCATCGCCGTAGCTATGGTGTAATGAAGGTTTCCTCAGTTTGTTTTCCATCACCGTTAGAACTTCCGTATAATGTATTTAAGATATATTAGATTGTACAACAAAAAGTCCTGCGATGAGCACCTGGGCCACAATTTCTGCTGCTGAGTGTATAAGTATTTGATATCAATTAAAAAAAATCCTCTTTCTCTCTTTGACTCTTTTTCTCAGGAACCCGTGAAGGTATCAAATTATACCTTTTTATGAGTTTTTAAGAGAGGATGAGGAAAAACAGACGGTCGGACTGACAGACGGAGATAACGGTTCATTTTTGCACTTTGTTGTATGGGTATGATAAAATCTATTGACTTCACAAAAATAGATTGAGACAAGACTTATAGTTTTTTTTCTAGTTTATTTTGTTAGAGGATCGTAATTGGAGATAAGATGGCGCCAGTTTTAGAAAGTGGCGGTGGCGCTAGCAGCAAAGATACAAGGTAACAAAGTTCTTTTTCCAAAAGAATTCGGAAAGAGAACATCCAAATCGCTAAATTTCAAAACTCCCGTATTTTTGAGGCTTGTGTTTAAACGATTACCAAAAAATTCAAAAATTTACTACCAATAAATTCGAAATGACTGCCAAAATGGATTGATGTCCACCAAATTGTGTTTGGATAAATGATCACCAAACTTCTTTTTATGTTTTGTGTACTTAAGTTTATGTTTTAAGTATTTTTTGTTGTTCTTACATGTTCAACCTCCGCTTCGCTCACCCTGTTTACCCTTCACCTAAGCTACCGCAGTATTTTGCCCTGATGTTTTCTGCAGCTTTGGTGGTCATTTAGCCATTTTGGGTAGGAAAAATATATTATGTTGGTCATTATATTTGTTGCCTATTTTGTATAGTTTGCCATATATCGGTCGCGCACCAAAGGACTGGGTCAGGTCACAGGTAGTAGTAAGGTGTCTTATGATGACGTATTATTTTAGGGACACCCTGTATTGTACACAATACATTGTGTGGGTACTTATTCCCCACATTGTGAGCAGGTAGTTTTATTTATTGTAATAGAGGTATTTTATCCTGTCAGTCTTATAAACGTTAATGTGTAGTCGAGTAGTCATTATCTAATCATCATTGCGAGAGGTAGATAGATACCTAAGTATTAGGACAATTGAGAGTAATTGTTTGTTGTTATGATGGTGACTTGACATGTTGATAATTTAAAGAAATAATGCTGCGGTGTCATTGATCTTAACATTATAAAATGTACCTATTGACAATATTATCAATCTAAATTGCAATATATCTATAGTACTAGTAAACAGATACTTGAAATACCCAAAACTAAATTATTAGAGAAAGGCACCCCACCTTTATTTACTTATCCACCTCTGGGTAAAGTTGGCCCTAGTAGAACTATGTTATGTTGTTATCTAAACCGAGGGAAATTCGGTTTAAAATGGATCGGCTGAGAGATCGCTCAAGATTGGATTTAATTAATTGGCTTTTCTGCCAACTACCTATCGCTGCAACTCTATCATAATTCATCAACTTTCAAATTCAAATTCAAATTCAACTCTATCATATCATGCAGTACATGTCCAGCACAAAGCGGCACTTTGTTGCTTAACTTAATACCAGAAACAATGAATGGAAATCCTTTACTGCATTGTTTTAGGTTTTTTTAATCACGCAACCAAAGGGGGGGGGGACACAACCAAAGAGGGGGAGAGAGGGGGGGGGACATGTTAAGATACTAAAAGTAAAACCCTAGGTTTACAATGCGTTCGGTTGGCCAACCTGACGCCGCCGTATGGAGTTATACACAGTTTGCGTGTGAAGTGATGTGTGGGCTAGGCTTAAAACAATACTGGCCGTAAATAATTAAATAAAAATAATAAAAAGTAGGAAATTAAACAGAGAAATACGAGCCTGCAGATGCTTAATTCTTTTTCACCTACCTTCCTTGCAGTAGTTGAAAGAAAAGCAGATTATGCACCTCGCATTATAGTTGTTTATGTGACTGATACATAATGAAGGGCATCATAACTCGAGTGTGGGTTTGTGAAACGAGCCGAAGGCGAGAGTTTTAATGCCTTATTATGTACAGTTACATACACTAGTTTATCTACACACGTATCATAAGCTCTCTTTGATGTCTTCAGAACCGCATGTGCTACCGGCATTGTGGCATTGATTGCTTTGCACTTCTTGTTCACTAGTACCAACTTCACAGACAAACTAGGGGCGGGCGGCGGCGTTCGAAATTTGAATATCATAATATGTCGAGATATTGATACATTGTAGTCATGATTAATCAATATTCAGATAAGAAATAATTTTTTTAAGTATATAATTATGCAACGTGCGGTTTTTGGACGCAGTAAAGAGGGTTGATGATACGTGTGTAGCTAAAGTATTTTCCACCGGTTTTTATATTAATAGTGCTAAAGCCGCTGGTATTCGCGGTCGTCACGTCCTGTCGCACATAGAAGTATTTGACTCTAAAAACCGGCCAAAAATTTCTTTTTTTACTTAGCCTGTGATGTTTCCCGTTGCTGGGCAAAGGCCTCCCTGCTTTTAGACCACACCTCCCGATCCACTAGGCGCGAGGACCTAGAGAGGTACTCCGGGGGGTACCTCTCTAGGTCCTCGCGCCATCTCCTTCTGGGCCTGCCTCTGCGGCGTTGTCCGTCTAAAGGCACCCACTCGGTGGCAATCTTTGTCCACCTGTCTGCGTGCATGCGACAGCCATGTCCGGCCCAGCTCCATTTGAGCTTGGCACTCCGTGCACCCACGTCGGTACTACGAGTAATGGCGCGCATTGTGGTGTTTCTGACACGGTCCGTCAATTTGACTCCCATCATGCTATGCTCCATAGCCCTTTGGCAAACCTTGAGTTTGGACTTCAGATGGTCGGTCAGTGACCACGTCTCCATTTGAGCTTGGCGCTCCGTGCACCCACGTCGGTACTATGAGTTATGGAGCGCATTGTGGTGTTTCTGACACGGTCCGTCAATTTGACTCCCATCATGCTACGCTCCATAGCCCTTTGGCAAACCTTGAGTTTGGACTTCAGATGGTCGGTCAGTGACCACGTCTGACCACGTAGGTCAGGATAGGCAGGATACACATGTCGACGAGTTTCCGCTTTAGTGATGTTAATGGAAGGTCGCCCTTCATCAGCTCTTTCATGGCCCAGTATCTCTTCCAGGCGTTCGAAATGCGTCTTTAGATCTCTTTGCTTTGCCTGTTTTCGAAAGAGACTAACGGGGCCCAAGTAGATGTAATCGTCGACCATAAGTAGACCATATGTTTCTTGTGGAAAGTTATTCATAATAATGGGTACTATCATTCCCCAAAATATGGTCGGCATATTAAATGTCAACTATAGAAATTAAGGTACATGTAGATACCTTCCTCAGGTGATTCCATAGCTATATATCTTTTGAGTTTACAGTAGAAAAAAACAGTTTTCGTGCAGTAACACTTTGTGATCGCCGAGAATACAACGAGCAACTAGCAAGTACAACAGATGAATTCCGACGAATGTGTGAGGCGCGCAAGTAGCCCTAGCGAGACATTTTACCGTTATCTAGCAATAACAAATAGTAATATTATCTATCATATATTCTGTGAATTCGACTAATGACCAGCTTTTTGAGTAAAATACACCTATGGGCGACCTATCAAAAGTTTCATAGTTTTGCAATTGGCATGCCAAACTCGTGCGTATCTCTTGTAACTTAATTATTTAATTGTTACTGAGCGAGACCGATAGCATTCAAGCAACATGCTCTAGTGTGAATGTTGCGGTCAGTGGCAGTGTTGTGAAACGGTCCTTAGCTCGGCTTGTTCAATGTTGTCGACCCTGCCGACCTTGCTATATATATGTATTGCACTTGTCAGCTGATCGCGGCTTCCGTACGCATGAAGTAAATTAATTTCCGACCCAGCTAAGGTTGAATATCGTACAGCAAACTGACACCTTAAGAGCTTGTGGTGAGATCGCTGCGCGCGCTCTGTTTATTTGTGACATTCCACAGGTGAAGGTGTCTTATGGTCGATATGTTGTAGTGCATACCCTGGTACTGTGCCTGATAAGCTGTCGATAGCATAATTTTTTAAACACTGTGAATGTTTCGACAAAAATAATTAAAAATAAGAAAAACTTCAATACCTATTTATATCGACACAAGCAAGCACAATACCAAAACTTTAAAATAGAATCAAATTATAACACTGTTTCTCAAACAAAAAAATCTGTTTTTTTTTGTTGGAGGGGAAAAAATGGTATTACCCATGCCCAGGAGTCAGACCTCCCCTAAAAAATCAAAAAATCAACCCCTTTGTGTTGTGTGACAGTTATCGATAATCGATTTAACATGGGACAAAATAATGTTATTAAAGGTTTTTTTTTCATAACGATACAGTATTACTCTTCTGTGGCAGCGCCCACTTTAGAGCATGCGCGGTGGGTAGGTATGCTGGGTTTTGGCGATTGGGGCCATTCATACCTTTTGTTGTACTGAATTTCGTGGAAATATTGCTATTTTTGCTTTAAAATGTCCGATAGCAGGGATTGTGAAGAAAATCTGACTCCGCCCGATATTTTAAATGCGGCGATAATAAACTCATAATCGAGCTCATAAACCAGCAAAGTCGAGAAAGTTATGTGATAAATGCTATGAAGACTTTATGGAATGGAAAATGCAAAAAACGCTACTCTGTTTTCGGAAAACTTGCTAATGGCCTATTTTGAGGAATTGTCTGACAAGTTAAGTGTTCCTCATTGTGGTCTAGAACTTAATTTTATATATTTTTTTCTTGAAACTTAATTTTGATTTATTTAGTAGGTTCAATACCAATTGGTATTCGTATCCCCTTCGCGGAGGAGGCATTAGGGTTATGGAATGTTCGGTGTCCTAGTAGTACTCCGCCCCAGCACCCGCAGTCACAGCGCAATTGGGATGAGGTATCTCGCGGAGTCACGCTAAACGAGTTATTGGACCGGAGTTCGGGGGTCGAGCTGGCACGACTGCGCGCAGTTTCGCAGCCAGAGTCGGGGCTCTGGCTCCACGCCTGGCCTTCTCCTCAATTAGGAACATTCCTGGACAATGACACGTTGCGCTTGGCTGTCGCCTTGCGCCTTGGCTGTGACATCTGCCAGTCTCATTCCAGTGTGTGTGGTGCGGTTGTGGACGCTCGGGGTCGGCACGGTCTGCACTGCGTTCGAAGCGCGGTCGGGCTTTCCCGGCACTCCTCTATCAATGACATCGTCAAGCGGGCTCTTGTAACAGCCAATATACCTTGTGTATTGGAGCCCGCGGGTCTGTGTCGTACCGATGGGAAGCGCCCGGACGGCCTGACCATGATTCCCTGGGAGAGGGGGCACTCATTGCTTTGGGATTCGACGTGTGTTTGCACATTTGCACCCTCTCACTTGGCGTCGACCGTGTCCGACCCGGGGGCCGCGGCGGAAGAGGCAGCGGGGATGAAGACCCAAAAGTACTCTGTACTTTGGGCCAGTATATACTCGTCCCGCTTGCCATAGAAACCACCGGGGTCTGGGGAGTGCAGGGCAAGGCATTCATTCGGGAAATAGGGCGCCGCCTGAGGGACCGTGGCTATGACCGCCGCTCCGGGTCCTATCTTATGCAGAGGATCTCCCACGCAGTGCAGCGCGAAAACGCCGCCAGCGTGATGGGGACCTATGCATCTGATATTTTCGTAGCGTGTTTGTGTGTGTGTGACATTTTATATATTTAAGTTTTTGACGAAGCAGTTGGCGGATGTTTAACATTGATTTTGTTTTATTGTAATTTATAATGTAATAATTAGAATCAATAAGAAAAAAAAACACCAATGTATCGAGTTAGAATAGATAAACCAGTGTATGAAATTGCACATAATTAGGTATGAAAACACTCGTGTGATACTATCAAAACCTCGCCTTTAGCACACCCTCATTATGCAACAATTTCATAAACCTATGATCATAGAATTATGATAACAGACAACGTTTTATTTTTAGTGTTAATAATACTATACTTAGCAACTTAGCTTCCAAGTAATCCAAACACCCTTCAAATGACGATGCAACAAAACTCGTGTCGTGCGTATATAGAACAATGTCTAAACGATTCCTAATATAAGTTTGATGGTGTCGATTAGACTTCAATTATAAAATAATAATCTCTAGGAACCAGAACCATCCACCCCCCGCGCCCCGCGTCTCCCTCCCAGGAAAAGTTTCATAATTATCTCAATTAATGGTTTGTAATGTAAGCAATTAGTCAAGATATTTGACGAAGCGATGCAATTGTCACTCATAATTTAATACTTGGAATAGGACTTCTAGACTTAAGGCTAGATACTAATCTGCAGTAAAGTGCAGTGTAGGCCTGTTTACATGTTGTGGAGATAATCTCCAGTTTCTTTTACCCGAACAGCTGATGAAATAACATCGTTGGTGCTCTATACAATTGCACACAGAAAAAATGCAGTCAATGTCAATAGTGACTAGGTGACATAGTTTCAACATTCATTATTCGTTTATAGCATTGATTGACTGACTGTAACTATATTGTAAAGTAAACAAGTAGCAATTATTGTAATTGATAATAAGCCAAGACTTCACAATAACAGAGCCACAACGATTTAGACTAATTACCTCTATAAAAATGATACATAATTACGAACCTACCTATTCATATAAGGGATCACAAACTATGGCGCACTCGCACTACTCGAATGATACGCGTAGTGCATAATTAGCTGACGACGGGTTAGCCTGGCGGGTAGTGACCCTGCCTACGAAGCTGACGGTCCTGGGTTCGAAACCCGGTAAGGGTAAATATTTGTGTGATAAGCATGAATATCGAATGAAAAGCACATAAAGCAGACGACCCGAATGGCCGAGTCGGCAGTAACCCTGCCTACGAAGCCAAGGGTCCCGGGTCCGAGTCCCGGTGGGGGTAAATATTTGTTTGATGAGAACGGGTGTTCATGTTGTCATGGTTGTTTATCTATCTAAGTATAATATTTATCTATCTATATAAGTATGTGTATCGTTGTCTAGTACCCAAGATACAGGGAATCCTAGTTTGGGGCTAGATCAATGTGTGTAAATAGTGTCCAAGGTAGTTCGATTTGTGTAAGATTATCCTCTAATATTTATTTATTATTTTAGTAATTTCTATGAAGTTCTATGTTATACCTGACCTACGTCAGGTTTCTTGGCGCCTTAGTGCCGCCTGGAGGGGTGGCGGCGCATGGGAACAACAGAGATGCATACATGGGCGATTGAGAGATGGTGACTGTGCCCATGCTCAGGTGCTAAGAAACTTGGCGTCAATTATACCCCGCACCGGGGGGGAGGGGTATCAGTTTTATGAGTAGACATATGATATGAACCGAATATAAGCCATATCAATCAAAGTGTATCCACAGGGATGTAAGTTGATGTTGATCAAATTATAGATAGATTGCTCAGGTGCTAAGAAACTTGGCGTCAATTATACCCCGCACCGGGGGGGAGGGGTATCAGTTTTATGAGTAGACATATGATATGAACCGAATATAAGCCATATCAATCAAAGTTTATTCACAGGGATGTAAGTTGATGTTGATCAAATTATAGATAGATTTGCCAAAAGCCAACCTACCCTAAGCTAAGCTACCGCAGCATTTTGTCCTGATATTTGCTGTGCAAATCAGTATTTTTGATGGGCAGTTTAATATTTCAGATACATTTATAAGTCTACGTTCAAAAGTCAACTGCTATCATGTTCTTTTCGCTCCCCAGTAATGCCTTCGCCGAGGACTTATCAGGAGGCAGTAAGAGCAACTATACCTTCCCCAAAGACTTCGTCTTCGGAGTCTCTACAGCAGCAGGCCAGATCGAGGGAGCCTGGGATGAAGATGGTAAAAAAACAGCAACGATATTACGATCATGATTGTTAGAATTCAAACTAATGAGACAATCGGCCATGTAAAAAAAATCGAGGATACCAAACTGAGAAAACCATTTCGAGATAATTGTCTTCCTAACTAAATTCCGTGATTCCCATCACAAATATTACAGGATTACTGAAATATCCTTAAAAAACGTAATGTCCTTCATTTTTCCTCTAAGGCGTAGTTTGTTCAAATTCCCTTAGTCTTTAAGTTGGCTGTCGTGTATAACTGTCAAGTGTCAACAGTTTTCCTATCAGTCGATAAAGCAGATGTCAGTCGAAACGTAAACAAATATTGATGTTAAAATTTTTCAGTTTTATAAACGGAATCAACCAGCCTCAAGTACAACCGTTCGAAAACTGTGAACGCTTGTTCACGGTTTTTGAACGTCACGAAGGGTGGTATATTGATAAATAATATTCAAAAATAATAAGACTTCCATAACTCGAAATATTCAAATTAGTTTCTTAAAAGTGCCTAAAATTTCATAAAATAAATTAAAAGCACTTATTTTTTGGCATTGCTTATTTCAAAATAACATCTAAGTAATTCGTGAATCGATAGCATTTATTTGAGTGATAAATAAAGTAGGTACGTTGTATGTTTTACAGTAGTCATATTATTTGGTAGATAAAATGGTAAATGTTAAACAATAGTGAATGAAATAAAAGGCCTCGGATCTTGTAATGTATGGTAACTATTATTATCCAACTTGGTTGTAAAGTCGCTGTTTCTGGTTAACACGACACAGTATAACCTTGCAAGCGACCGGAGCCTTATGATGAAAATGTTTAGGTATGCTATTATTATCTCAGAATGAACTTGAACATTCCAGGCCGAACACCCAGCATATGGGACCACCTCATCCACACGCATCCAGAGTTCGTCAAGGACCGAACCAACGCAGACGTTGCCTGCGACTCCTACCACCTTTACAAACGAGACGCGGAAATGGTCAATGAACTTGGCGTCGACATATACAGATTCTCCATATCCTGGTCACGAGTCCTGCCCACTGGCTACGCCAATGTCATCAACCCCCACGGGATAAACTACTACAACAACCTTATCGATGAACTTCTGAAATATAACATTACTCCGATGGTGACGATCTACCACTGGGACCTGCCTCAGAAACTGCAGGAGATCGGTGGCTGGACTAACGCGCATATTGTCGATTACTACACGGATTATGCCAAAGTCCTGTTTGATTATTTTGGCGACAGAGTCAAGTACTGGGTGACTTTTAATGAGCCTATGCAGACTTGCTTGGAGGGCTACGGAGGGACATACAGGGCTCCTGCACTCAACAAGACAGGGATTGCGGAGTATCTGTGCACTCACAACCTTTTGAAAGCGCATGCGAGTGCCTATCATCTGTTTGATCAAGACTATCGTTCTTTATCAGGAGGTAGTTATTATTCTCAGTCTCAGTTAAGTTTATTTAATAATACCTATTTACATAGCAAATGCGTTTTTCCCTATTGGGCTGAGAGGCATGTTTTATTTTCACTTACCATGTTTAGGAATCAAATATTAATTCGTGTGACACCGGGCTGTCCCATTGCACCAGTTACTTGGTCAGATCCATGGAGAAACACTGTTGGATGTGCTCATGTCACTGAATAGTTTCCTGTTTCAAAGATATCGATACAAATACGCTATGAGGTATAGAAACCTGACGATTTATTTTTGCAGGCAAGATTGGGATGTCGTTAGACTCGAACTGGGGTGAACCAAAGACGAATTCATCCAGCGATCAATACGCTGCTGAGTTGTATCTCAGAACACATGTGAGTATGCACTTGCAAAGCAATCAATATCAATATACCTGATGCAGCTATTCATATTGAATGTAAAGCTTACTGTGGATAAATTAGGCCTAAGTGCACAAGCGCGTGTAATTTTGCTTAATTTGGGGCCCAAACCAAGTTTCATAACGTGCCCTCTCGTTTGTGTGACTTGTGCTGAGCTGATACGTAACAGCCGAACCGACACCGTAACCGGTAACCGTGCAAATTGGAAATAGAGCATCTAAATTGGCTGTCAAAATTCAATTGATAAACTGTAGGTATACCTACCTTGACATCACGTAAAGTAGGTCACGAATAAATGTGTTACACAATCTTAAGTACCTGTCTAATGTAAGTACATGACAATACCGGTATATTGTAGTTAGGCATTACCTAGTATCTTGTTATACGCAATTTAATGACAACTGTTCTACCTATTCACTCGAACAAATATGAGCTAAGCAAATAAGAATTAGCAGCTTTTGAAGTGCGATTTTACATTATTTATAGTGCGATTAAAATTCCCTGTAAGTGTGTGTTAATACAATGATTATAGTTGTTTTATTACATGACAATCTAGGCCCTAGATTCTAGGGTATAAAATAGATAAACAAAGATCAAAAGACGAGAAAAGTTGTGTGAATATGAAAATTACTATTCGTAAAATGTTGCCTTCGTTTACAATGTTAATAACTGATACAGAGGCAAAAAATGACATTGATTTTGTTTGAAGGTTTTATTTCTCGAGAACAGAACCTACCTAATTGCTATGACATTTATTCAAAAACATCTGTCCGATCGGAGTTACGTTTATTTCGTGTTGAACAAAATCTTACCTACGAAATCTGTCTTCTGGCAATCAAAACTACACATAATACAGGGACTTTTAAACAAGTGGAGCTTACGGCCAGACAATGTCATCTCATGACAATGGTCGCAAACACACATACATGTTGGTGCTATTTCAAACCCATTAATATTTGCCTATACTGTTTCCTAGGTGGGTTGGTACGCACACCCTGTCTACTCCACGGAAGGCAACTATCCTCCCGAGCTGATCAAACTGGTAGACGAGAAGAGTCGCCAACAGAACTACACCAGGTCCCGCCTGCCCAAGTTCACACCAGAGGAAGTGGCCTACGTCCGAGGAACCGCCGACTTCTTCGGCCTGAATCATTACACGACCTACCTGTTAGCCATGGCGGAGGGAGAAGTCGGCGCGGTCCCGTCTCACGAGAATGATGTTGGCATTGTGAGAGTGCAGGATCCAAAGTGGCCGTCAAAGTCCTCGTCAACTTGGCTTAAGGTAATTTCATAAGTCTTTTTCACCTACCTTCCTTGCAGTAGTTGAAAGAAAAGCAGATTATGCACCTCGCATTTATAGTTGTTTAAGTGACTGATACATAATGAAGGGCATCAAAACTCGAGTGTGGGTTTGTGAAACGATGCGAAGGCGAGAGTTTAATGCCTAATTATGTACAGTTACATACACTAGTTTATCTACACACGTATCATAAACCTGTAGTGTATGCACACCTGAACCCTACTTACATCTATAAATAGCCTCTTTATTATGATTCATGACTCAATATACAACTGTCTTTCGAACATGTGACTGCCTCATTCCACACCTAATAGGCCGATCCTTACATGGCGACCGTGCCAGGCCAGCCTACCTCTCGCGAGGTAGTGCTGTGCCGAATGGCGATTAAATAAATTCAAATAATATTTAAATAATACTTGAAGAACTTGGAAACGAGAAATATAACGAAGATAAATATATAGAGAAAAAGAACGGGATGACCTATGAAGAGATTAGCGGATTGCAGCCAGAAGAAGACGGATAAATAGAAGAAAGAAGATAATTATAGAAGAAAGAATATATTTACACAAGAAGAGAAAAGAAAATATTACAGAAGATTTGTGCTGCCGGGTGCCGGGCGATTTCCTAAGCCTGATGATGTGGAAGCAGGGCGCTGGGCGTAACCGTACGGGTCAAGTGAGGCGCAGCTGGGAGATGTACGGTTCCCAGGATGTGCTGACTCCGAGCGAGCTGCGTGCGACACGGGCGATGACGTCGTGGCGTCAATGTGTTTTTTGGACAATGGGTTTTATTATACGTATGACATGTAAGTAAATTAAATTATTTGTCGATTAGTATATTTAAGTTTTGGCTAGATTTTGTATTGTCAAAGGGTTGACGATACGATCAATATTAATATAATTATTTTTCCAAATGAAGATTGCATGAAGTAACTAAAATAGTATTATGATGAATGGCATAGAACGAAAAGTTAGTAGTACAGTATAGTCAGCAAGAGAAGTGTGAATGAACGATTGATATTATTTTTTAGGAATGGAGATATTTTTGAAAGCCGAAAAGTAAATAAGTTAGACACGAGTTATTTGGGATGAGATGATTTGACAGTATTTTTTTATTTTTGAGGAGATTTTGAAAAATCTGGGAATAATGTGATAAAAAGTGTGAAGTATGAAGTTGAAAGTTTTGTTATTTTTTGTTTTATAACCGCTAGTATTTTTTTTATATTGCATCATAATTCTGATTTACTCCAAATGTACAATCAAGTACATAAATGATTCAGTTGTTCATTTGACTTGGTAACAGTCAAAGTTATTCAAAAGTTAAGTATAGAAATTCAATCCAGTGTTCGCAGGCGAACCAAATATGGACATGCTACACTGCAGAAGAAACCAAATTAGATTAGAACATAACACATGTTTTGATTACAGAGAAACAGAATTGTTATTATAATAATTAGTAGTTCATGTTACCGCAGTGCGACTTGTATACACACAGAAAAACGGCTTACTTGAAACTAGACAAATATGCTTAAGTCAATGCATATTTATTTTATTCAAGAAAATGGTAGTCTCATATATACTGAAACTAACATTGTCTTAAAAATAAATCCTAGATTCTCTTGAATAATTAATTTGATTTAAGAAACTACAATTTCGTATTGAAAAAATATTTTCTGTATCATAGATAATCTGATTTTGTTGATTGAAGAAAATCTATCGTTTTGAATGAAGACTTTTTTATTATTTAGCTTAATATTATTATTTTTTTTAATAAGAAATCTAAAGCTTTTATTTTAAAAATATGTTATTTTTATTTCTAGAATTTAGAATTCTTATTTCAAAAGCGTACTGTATATTAGGAAAACTACCAATTTCTCGCTTTAAGATCATATTAATCTTGATGGAAAACGATATATATTTTCATCAAGAATTTATATTTCTTTCGATTCAATATATTTTTTATTGATTTTTTTCTTTTTTTCTCTGAGACTACTGGAAATAACCGGGTAAAACTTTACCATGTGCTAGGTTAGCAGTATCGAACAACTTTCCCAAAGGATCGTAGGTCGAAAACGAGATAAAACTTTCATACATATCCTTGTACACAGGATATGGCAATACACAGAAAGGTTTTTTTTTTTTTATTTCGACCTATATTCCTTTTGGAAAGTTCTTACATAAGTTCGGATATAGTTGGCCTAGTACACAGTTAAAATTTTACCCGCTTATTTCCAATAACATAAACTGAAATCTATAATTAGTTGAACAAATCACAAACGTATTTCAGAGTATTCATTTATTGTCATCTTAATAACACGTTACACGATGTTTATAGTTATAGCTATGTTTATACTATGTATATAATCAATAGCTTAATCATATCAGTTACAAATCAGCCTTTCAAACTTATACAAAATCTTATCAGTTACAAATCAGCCTTTCAAACTTACTGTATGTAATCAGGAACAAATTATTAATCAATTTGGTAACAATGCATCTCATAGGTATCACTTATCATCCTAGGACTAATGAAATAAATCAGCAAATGATCTTCAACTAAACTTACTTTTACTTGATACAATAGGACCACAAAGTCCACAAACATATTATTTACTTACATAAGCTGTTATCAGCTGAGCCAGCTTAATTCTTGTGCCCAAATGTGGGCACAGTTCTTTTAAATGCTCTTCAGATAATGATTGGAAGAGGTCCAAAGTTATACCGTTGCCTGAAAAGTAAACATTATTTATTTATTTTGTACATAGTTACTGAAACACAGGGTCGCGGTATACCAAAGGGGGGCGGAACGCCCCCTCTCTATGCCCTCATTCTAGCTAGACAAGGGTAAAAAGGTATGGCTTTTTATTTAGGGTGGTCACAGGTCACAGAGGCCCGACCCCCAATCAGGATGGAGGATGCTCCGGTTCGGATGACTAGTCCAGCTACCGAATTGTGCTTGTATAACTATTCAAATATAGTGAGAAACCGTTTCGGATACAGGGAGCCTCAGAGTTTGCTGATCTGTATGCCCCATAGAGATTCACATACACAACACTAGCAGTAACCTATACTTATACACGTATACTGACTCCCAAATACCGAACATATATATAGAGCCCCATCGAGGACAGGAAGGACCCCTCGTGGAAGTTTTCCCACTCAGCCACTCATGCATGGAGGTGCAGACTACAGGCAAAGGTCCACATCATTTCCTGTCAAGGTCATGCTACGATATGGAGTAGTGGATGGATCCACGGAAGTGAGGTGGTAATAAACGATTGTTGGGGACGCTGTTCAAGTTAGTTGCATGGCGTGGTAGGTATATCACGCGAGGCGAGTCGTAAAGGAATAAAATGAAGGTAGGTATGTACTTACGTAGGAAGTTTTCTATGATTTCTGGAGGCACGCCGTGCCTAGACAGAAAATCCTCCATCTGTGCAATGCTTAATTGTGAACAGATTGTGAATGGAGAATTTCAACCACAATTTTAACACTTACTTTTGCACTAATAACGACGAACAAGTGGAACAAGCACCGTCCAAACACAAACAAACGAAATGGAATGGCGCCAATGCCGGCCTCCGACACAGAATAGAAACAAACATGTTGTGACAGGAATCAGTGTGGCCAGCCAAGAACATTTACTTGTACCAATAATATATAGTATTGATTTCATTTGTACTGCTTTGAAAGAAAATGATAATTACTTAGAACAAGGAAATAAGTAATCTAATACAGAAAGAGCTGATTAGTTAACTGAAGAACTAATAATTTTATGTTAAAATAACAAATAGTCAAATCAACAAAATCCGTTGTCTAAAGGAGCTTCAAGAAATTTTATTTTCAATCCAAGACTCAGACGTGTATTAATTTGAAATTTATTGTCTTATGCCAATTTTCTTTTAATTCTTAATTTGAAGAAAAAATTTATCTCGGTTTAATACAACATTTCATGGATATAAAAACATATTTCCTTGATTCTGAAATAATGTATTATTTTGTTTTGACTATTTATTGTATTGAGTCACAATTAATAATACTTGTTTTGAGTAAAATAATCTTAATTATACAAAATATTTTTAGAAAATGAATTTTCTTGATCTAAGATTTCTTTTTTATCTGTGTAGAGCGAAAGATTTTAGTTTCATGCGACTAATATGGAAGATACATAAAAGGTGATGGATGATTGATAGCGAGTTTAGGGTACCGCAGAGAGATTAAGTATGAAACCATTTTCAAGTTATAATACGGAATGAATTTGAATAGTATGGGATGTATAAATTTCATATTGAGTATGTATGTACAAAATATTTAGTATGCAAAAGAAGTTCAGCTTTAATCACAGATATACTAAAAAAAAAAAAAAAAAACGAACGACGGAACCACTAACGTTAGTTTATTATAAAAGTTTGTTTAGAAATTGTACTTGCATTTATTTTACAGATTGCTTTCGAGTTTATTAATAGAATTATAGTCTGACCAGCGGATATGGTCACTTCGGATTCGGATACTTCATAAAAGTGAGAAAATATTGGTTGATAGTGAGAGTTGAAAAGTATGAAAATGAAATGGAACGAAAAGTTAACCACTGATGTGAAGATTTATTTAATATTTGCAAGTTTTAAGTTATGTTATGTGAGTACGTATTACCTAAGAAAGTTATATTTTTGTTTGGATTTGGGAATGTAGATTATTGTTGTCGTTAGGAATAAAAAGTATGAATTTGAGAGAAGGTATGGAATGTGCAGGATAGGTTACTCTAGGCCACAGAGTAAGTTAGTTGGGAACACTTCGTTTGTTAAGTTTTCGAGAAAAGTTGGACTGATCATCCAATCTTTACAGAATATCTTAAAACTCGAAGGATTCGTATTGATTGAGTATAAGTTATGTTTTTAGTATGGTACGTAACTATTGGCGAGTCCGATATGTTATTGTATTTTCATCAAAGTCTCAAAGGTACAAGGTACAAGGCACGAATCCTTCCTCTTCGATCATGATGTGAACGAGTTTCCTTCGTGAGAAAGTTGGATATCGATGACCTAATAAGCTCGCGAGCAGGCTCAGGCAGGTAGACCTGGAGCCAGGTACTAGTAGTCTATGTATTTAAGTATTATTATAAAAAGTACCTTATAAAGTAAATACCAGTGTGTATAAAAAGTACCTATAAATGTGCACTCACTACATGTGAATATTAAGGGTCCGGATCCCGATAATTAAAGTACCTATATGAAGTGATAAGGAGATTATAATAAAATAGAGACTTTGATTGATAGCGATTGTTTATGAAAAGCGAGTATATTTTTGATAGTTTTGCAATGAAGATTTATATTTTTATAAGATGTGACGATTTTCTTTTGAGATGGAAGTAGGTATGCAATGGATAAATAAACAAAAAAGTAGTTAGTGATTATGGAATAAAATTTGACAAAAGTAAATAAATGCGTGAAGAAAGGAAAGAGATTTAGAAGGAATGAGAAATGTGGAGTTTTGAAATTGCAACTGATTAATTGTTATAATTTTGTGTAAAAGTTCAATGTGTTAAAAATAAAACGTTCTCATGTTTGATGAAGGATTGAGAAATATGTACTTTTGTTTTGCGTTTCATTTATTTTATGATTTTGTGTTATTTTGTTTAAATGTATAAAATTCGTTCATGTCGTCAACCCTACCCCTAAAACAGATAGATATTTTAGTTTCGTGTATTTACTTGTGTATGTACTTATTCGTTTATTTCGTGTATTCAAAATTAGTTTTAGAAAATACATAACCTGATGTTCTTATGTAATCATTATCAATGTACTTTAATGAAGTTGTTTAAAAATAGGTGTTAAAAAGGGGTGAGAAATAGTAATAAATGGTTATAGTTGATTTTGATAGTATTGAAAAAATTGTATCCAGCAAACAAAAATATAAAAGGTTTTCATTTGTTATATTTTTTACAGATTTTAAATTTTCAATTGATATTTTACACAGGTGATTTATTTTATTGTTATTTTTACAGAAATTAGTTACTTATTAGATTGTTGTTTTGATGTTATTAGATCTAAATTGTTAAATGTCATAAAAATTATATGCATATTTTTTACTTTCAAAAAAGGGGGAAGGTGTAGTGTATGCACACCTGAACCCTACTTACATCTATAAATAGCCTCTTTATTATGATTCATGACTCAATATACAACTGTCTTTCGAACATGTGACTGCCTCATTCCACACCTAATAGGCCGATCCTTACAAACCCTCTTTACTGCGTCCAAAAACTGCACGTTACGATCAGTATAACGTTAAACTACTTTATAAAAACTCATTTCTTATCTGAATATTGAACATTATGACCATAATGTGTAAATTTTATACATATTATGTCATTCAAATTTCGAACGTCGAAGCCCGCCTGCGAGCCGCCTCTACTTTGTCTGTGAAGTTGGTACTATAGAATATAGTTGGTACTAAACAACTCAATGCCACAATGCCGGTCAAACATGCGGTTCCTGAACACATCAAAGAGAGCTTAAGATATGTGTGAAGATAAACTAGTGTATGTAACTGTACATAATTAGGCATTAAAACTCTCGAGTGATATTACACATATTATGAAACTCTCGCCATCGGCTCGTTTCATAAACCCACCCTCCATTATGTATCAGTCACATAAACTACTAAACTAATATGGCGCCTCGACCTTTCTCCTATGGGGGGGGGGGCGTAATGGCTGCGGTTATGGGCTAGTTCCCACTCACGCAAAATGGAAAATTTTATGGGATACTTTCTGAGCAGGTTTTCTTTCAAATTCCAATGGATGGCGTTGGATACATCCCTATTTGTTTTCCTTTGGCGGAACTTGAATGTTGGAAATATTGTTAGAGGACTCTTAAACCATAAAAACATATTGGTAATATGATAACCTAAAGTGTGACGTTAGCGAGATAATTGGAAGTAAAATAAATATTTGAGAAAATTATGAGAATATAAATATTTGCGCTCTCTTTTCTTTCTTATGCGGAAGTAATTAGCGCTGTCACTTTCGTTTACATTCGTATTCCTTTTAAATATATTTTTTCGTATCACCTTAGCCATACTCCACCACGCTGGCTCAGTGTGGGTTGATGGAGGGGTTTTACGAACACTACCACGTAGCGATAGTAGCCGGGGCCTATAGCTCAACGTGTCATCCGAAATACTGAACGTCCGATAAGATACTTAATATTAATTAATTATCTCTCAGGTTTCGAATCTGCATCTACTGTATGAGAAGCAAGCGAGAAACCCATTAGGCCACGGAGCATTGTCTAGAGGAAACTAATTGTCTTTATTACAAAGGTAGCTGAAATCACCAGTCGGTTAAAAAATCGACGACCGGTTTCTCCTCTTTATTAGTCAACTACATGGTGTCGTAGTTATTAGTCAAGTTCATTTGTTTAATGTTTAGACTCTAAATCAAACCGTTTACGTTGTTGCTAAGCAAATCGTTCAACATCCGGTTTTTCATGGTTTTTTCATATCACAAACACAACTATTTGCTTATACCGAGGCGAATGTATTGTTGAAATAAAATAAATTACATTAAAAACAAATATATAAACTGCATTGAACATACTTATGTTTTATACAAACTTTCATAATTATCATCGCTTTTATAGAAAATCACAAATCAACCATGTTTTTTTTTATTCTTCCCTATACCCGTACCGGTAAAATACAATACAAAGTCGGGGTCGCCAACCTTTTTACCTACCACAATAATCTCTATAACCGTTCTTAAATTCCAGGTGGTCCCATACGGATTCCGTCGGCTTCTCCAATGGATCACCAAGTCCTACAACAACGTCCCCATAATCGTGACAGAAAACGGATACGCTGACTTCGACGGCGAAGAAGACGCTGCCAGAGTTTCCTATTACAAGAACTACCTGAACGCGTTACTGCACGCGCTGCATGAAGACCAGAGCAATGTGCAGGGGTACTTCGCATGGAGTCTCATGGACAACTTCGAATGGGACGACGGATATGTGTGAGTACAGCTTTATATTGCCTATACCCTTATTCATATAACAACGAAGTAAAATGACAGTTCCAGTGTTACCGCTTTTTGGTAGAAAAAAAATTGTGATCGGGTTTAGAATGCTTTAGTTCATTCTAATGTCTCAATTATATCTAATATACATAATATGTAATTATTATTAGGTTGTGTATGTGGTAATCAGTTAAGTCACGTAAGGACACTAGCTGAGCAAACTAACAAAAGAAAACAATGGGACGGTTAACGAGAGGGAGAATAGCTTTAGTCAGTGCATAAGTTTTCTTACTCATTATAACTATTACTCACAAAAAGTGGACACAATTTGCTTCTGCTACCTCAAATGGATATAAAGCATAATGCTATCTAATGTCACAGTAAATTGTGACAAACATTAATTACTAATTCTGATGTTAAAGAATCACTCTATTCTAAACATACAGCTTTTCATTATATTTAGAATGAATGAGAACATCACTGCCAAACTGTACATGGCAACATTATTTCAAGAATTGACATTTGATGTTGTCAGTTTTTATGTTAATAAGGGTATAGTCTGAATTGATGGACGAGGCTGGTTAGATCCAACGGGACACCATCTGAGCAGGGACACAATTTGACGACCCGAATGGCCGAGTCGGCAGTGACCCTGCCTACGAAGCCAAGGGTCCCGGGTTTGAGTCCCGGTGGGGACAATATTTGTTTGAAGAGAACGGATGTTTGTACCCTAGTCATGGTTGTTTATCTATCTATAAGTTTAATATTTATCCACATAAGTATGTGTATCGTTGTCTAGTACCCAAGATACAGGGAATTCTAATTTGGGGCTAGATCAATGTGTGTACAGATGTAGTGAATAATCCTTTCCTATCGGCAAAACTCGGAACAACGATAACACCCGAATGGTGCCGATGTGTCTATGAATTACTGTATTATTAAATTACGTGTAGGTATCAAATAAATCGCATACTTTATTTATCAATGTCAAATGTCAAATTTCCCGTTTGACGTATATTACACTGAGATGTTAAAACCACCACGATTCTATCATATAAAGAATTCATTAGTTAAACAAAAATATAACTAGTTACTGAGGACTTTTTATTTCAATAAAACGCACTGATAAAAACCAAATTCCGGTTGGGATGATGGTGGGATGATGTGGCTTTTACCTGCCAAATGTGAGGTATGGATGTATGTTTCATCCATATAAACAATCTCTCTCCCTTGCAATCTGTACTTTTTTATCGCGGCTAAAAACTTTACTCTTTTTAAACGAACATCATCTTTCTCGATAAGTAATTTTCTGTTGTTTTCAACTTTTTTATACCGAAATCCCATTTTTCTAAGAATTTTTCTTAGCGTAAAGTCACATCCCTTAAAATTTATGGCTTCGGATAACTTGGACTTCAGGGTTTTAATTGTAGGTACTTGTTTGTATATCAAATGGAAATTATACACTAATCGGCGTATAACGTTGTAGTCAAAATCGTCAAGACCTAGACAAAATAATTTATTTGGTCTACCCAACTTTGCCGACTTCGGACTATTGGAGGTGGATTGATTTATGTATTCTTTTTGCAATATTTTATTTACTGTTCGTTGAGAAATTCCACTGGCCTCCGAAACTCGTTTTTGGATTTTACAAAAGTAAGCAGTATAGTTGGTATGTTTGAATTTATCATTTACAGTTAAGAAATATAAATAAATATTGAAAATAACTTCGCAGGCTAGCCGATCTAAACGTTTCCCTTTTCTTAGTGCTTTCGGCATGTCTGTTATAAATTGTTAATGTGGATCGAATAAAATCAATGTTTATTATTTACAAAAATGACAGACAAGAGTGAAATGTAACTGCGTCGATTTCGATATACTAGTCGAATTTTTAAAGTCACTTAATGTCTCCTCGCACTCTGCTCGCTGGTTTGACTCCTACCTGAGAGACCGCCAGCAACGCATTAAGTCTGAGGAGATCTCAACGGACTGGTGTGATCTCTCCGCAGGTGTTCCGCAGGGAGGCATCCTTTCTCCTCTCCTCTTCTCGGTATTCATTAACTCCATCTCTGACGTTCTTACCTCTTCTTATCATCTGTACGCAGATGACCTTCAAATATATCGGCACTTCTCTCCGTGTGATGTGAATCTGACAGTAGAGGCGTTGAATGCTGATCTCGATAACATCAGGAAATGGGCTACCTCTTATGGTCTGCTTGTCAACCCGGGCAAATCGCAGGCCATGATTTTGGGTACTCGTCACTCTCATAACCTAGTTCAGAAAATGCCCGTCGACCCTATAGTGTATGATGGTAACATAATTTCATACAGCGAGAAGGCCAAGAATCTTGGGGTTGTATTTGATAAATTGTTGTCCTGGTCGCCCCATGTTTGTGAGGTCAGCAGACGAGTCTTTGCGTCATTTCACTCCCTACGGAGATTGCAGCACTTCCTGCCACAGCAGACTAAAATCACCCTTGCCCAGTCCCTCCTACTACCTTTAATCGACTATGCAGATGTATGCTGGATCGGTGCGAACGAAGAACAACTGAACAAACTCGAACGACTTCAAAACCTCGGGATTCGGTTTGTCTTCGGGCTGCGCAAGTATGACCATGTCTCACAGTATCGCAAGGAGTTGGGGTGGCTTCCGATCCGCCTTCGTCGTGATATGCACGTTTTCTCCTATCTGTTCAACATTTTGCGAAATCCCCGCTACCCCTCATATCTTCGAGAACGTTTCGAGTTTATTTCCTCCAGGCATAGCAACCGGAGATCCCACACGATGTCTCTTCTCTCTACTCCTCGGCATAACACTGCCGCTTACAAACACTCGTTTAGGTTAACGGCGATCCGACTGTGGAACGCACTTCCCTGCGCTATTAGAGATAGTCCCTCAATTTTCACTTTTAAGACAAGATTGAAAGAGCATTTCTTTTCTCTTTCGTGATAGGTACTTTTATATATGTATATATAAGTAGTATATGTTTGATATATATAAATTTTTTTTGCTTTTGTATTTTATTTAGTATATATCATTTATTAAATTATTATGTTTTAGTTGTAAACAATTAGATGTGTACAGTTTTTCCGGACCTACCCTTCTCAGAAACATCTACTATGCCCTGTGTGAATCTCTTCTGAGATACTGCATCTCTTGTTGGGGTGGTACACATAAAACAACTATTCTCAAACTCGAACGTGCCCAAAGATCCATTTTAAAAGTATGCACCTTCAAACCAATCCTTTTCCCTACTGCTGATCTATACAGTTTTTGTGAGGTTTTATCTGTTAGGCAACTTTTTGTTATGAGTATAGTTTTGTTACAACATAAAAGTGTGCCCTTTCTAACTATTTGTAAACGTCGGAAAGACATCGTTTGTGACACCTTTGCAGCGCATACAAGCTTTATGACAAGATTTTATAAATTTCTTGGCCCCTTCATCTATAATAAATTGAACAGACTACTCAATATTTATCATACAAATCATTTTCAATGCAAACAAATAGTTTTCAAATGGCTCCTAACTAAAACGTATGATGAAACTGAAAGTATTTTCTCAATCACGTCGTAACTTAAAACATGAAAAATAGAATGAAATTTAGTATAAAGTTATATATGTACACTATTATGCACTACCCACTACGCTGAAATACATACATACACTACACACACATACATCTTCTCTATCCACACACACAAACTTTCTCATCATGTTTTTCTGTAATTTCTTATTATTAGTTTTAATTTATATTTTTACCTTGTGCTAGGCTATCTACTTTTGATGTCGACAAGATAAAAAACTTGTTATGTACCGCTATGTTACTCTGCGGGAAGAGCGCTCTACTCATCCTAAAACACAGGGTTCACCCTTCTTTAGGGAGTAGTGACTCACCCATTGTTATAATTATTGTAATAACTATAACAAGTATTGTACCAATTTTTATGGAATAAAGCATTATCTTATCTTATCTTATCTTATCTTATCAGTTTTATTGCGCACTAGGACTCTCCTGTTGCACAATTTTTCCTGTCCTACCTAGGTTTGCTGGTAGAAATCTCTCTTTAGAGATAAGCTCGCCTTTGCTCATAAAATGTTTTGTTACCTTACTATTAAGATTTCTGTGCAATAAAGAATATATGAATATATGAATATATGAAATGTAAAGTAAAAAAAAATATATATATATATATAGGTGGCCTGCATTAATACACGAGTCCATGAAGTTTATCACAAAATCTAACATAAATATCAACAAAATATTTCTGTGGTATTATCTACTCTATATAGATACTTCCTCTTGCAATGCGACCGTTCCCTACGTTGTCTCGATGGGTACTGAGTGCGGTGAAGTAGTAAGACAAAAACGAACATTTCCGAGAAAATAAGAAAGGAAAGGATTATTCACTACATCTGTAAATAGTGTCCAAGGTATTATTATGATTAGTTAAAACAAAAATGATAGATGGCGTTGAGCGCATTATGAATGTGGTGAATATGGGTAGAGGACATAAATAAAAAATGTTTCCTGATAAGGTAACCTAAAGTTATCGAGATAATTGGAAGTAAAGATATATATTTGAGAACATCGATTCTTTAATTCAATTTTTCTCCCAAAAGTGCCACGTTACCAATACCATATTACCAATAATTTTGAGGGTTCCAAACCAGAAGGGTGCCCAACGGCGTCCTATTACCAAGCCTCTGCTCTCTGTCGGTCCGTTATCGGGCTCTATCTGTTGGACCGTAATATAGATTTTCCCAAAATGGAGTTTTCTGTTGCCCTACAGCAACAAATATTGTTCTACACGAGATTTTAAAAATTGTAGGTGGTCCCAATACAAGAGTCGCGTTTCGATCCCTGCCCAGCAAAATATCAAAGCATCGTCATTCAAATATAATAGATAATTTCGCGTCAATTTTAAGTCGTTTCGGTAGCGTATTTGTTTTGACGTCAGACGCTTTAGGTCAAACCTAGCTCGGATATTAAAAAAAAATAAAAAATAGTCCTTAAGTTGTCTTGTACGATGGTGCGCACACGAAGGGTTCCCCTTCGTGTGCGAGTCTGACCCGCACAGGACCGATTTTTGTTTGTCAAGGGGTGTCTTCAGGGCCATCTGTTGGATGTTGATAAAAACCTGCTCAGAAAGTATCTCATTCCACCACTTGATTAAACGCGTCAAATAATTCCAACAAGGAACAGGAGTCCCATATATCATTGAAAGGCTACACCTATAACTATAAGTTAGCTGTTTACTGGTAAAAAGTACGAGACCACAGTACAGATCAAGTGCATGTATATCAAGAACCTTTTAATTAAGAGGTACTTGATATAGTACTGTGGAAAACCTCCTGCTACCATCTGTGTGCATTACTGTGAACCATTTTCTGCTATTTCCAACAGCCATGCGTCGCGCGATGCTAGGGAGAGACACGCTCACGCCGATTAATTTAGACGCCGTAATTCTACTATTTCTGTAGATGGCGCTAGTAGTCCAGTTTCAGTTGAAACCTGAGACTCGAGCATGTGTTTGTTACGTAGGTTCTACGCATTTCAGTCACATTACTGTAATTGTGTTGTCTCTCCGATTTCAGACTCACTGAGTTCCACATACATAAATAAGCATAATGATTATACGGGCTCGATTAATTGGTCCTTTCTATAGGTACACATGCTTTGATGCGAGACTTTGAGAAACATTATTATGCCGAAATCGTGTCGGATTCTTTGTTTTATTTACCCATTCAGAATTCTATAATGTTTATTTTAACTGGCACCCATACACAGATTAATAAAGAGTACCCATATCAAATTTCATGGAGGTCTTTGAAGAGAGACAGAGATAACATGATGTCAGTGGCAGTTAAAGCTTGAGAAGTAGTTGAGAAATTGAGATGGCAGGTAGTTCGTAGGTAGTATACGTCGCGCCACGAGTTATGAGCAGTGGCTTTTAATGCGCAGTAGTCACTTTTCAATACCTGTACGCGCATATATGCGCAGTTATTCCCGCCAACGTCGCCCAGCGCTCTTAATTCGTGGCGCGAGGCAAAGTAATAAATAACTATAGGATCATTAGCCGAAGAGCACAGAAGCATATCTGTAACAAAAGTAGGTACCTTCCTACCTACTAGTTGGTAATTTTGTTTGGCATTTGTTCTCGGCATTCAGTCACTCAACACTTTGACCTATTTGAATATTGGCACAAAAATATGAGAGATATTATTGCTTTTCCAACGAGTTCTGAATATACAAACACACCTATACTTAAGTTCAATTTATATAAATAAATGTAGTCCACTTTGTGTCCCCACCGAGGGGTACAGATCATATTAGCAGGGCCTCGATGATCCGAACACCGAAAATTTATACCCTGTTCGGATGCACGAAGCGTTCGGATTATAGTATGTTAAAATTTTGAAAGGGATTTTTCGAAATAAAACAAACATATTTTATGTTTATTGAAGTATGTACGTTAGATTTATGTTAGATACAATGCTATTAATCACACTTTTTTAAAGAATTCCAATATAGTGCTTTGACGAGTAGTATTTAGGGACATAGAAAATGCTTTATCCCTTAATTTACGTAACAGCATTTTTTCCGTTCGTTCGGATTATAGAGGCGTTCGGACGAGCTGGGGTACGGATTATCAAGGCCGTGCTGTTAATAGTATTTTATGTGACTGCTACATAATGCAGGGCATCAATACTCGACAGTTTTAATGCCTAATTATGTACAGTTACATACACTAGTTTATCTACACACATATCATAAGCTCTCTTTGATGTGTTCATGAACCGCATGTTTGACCGGTATTGTGGCATTGATCATTGTTCTGCAGTTGTTTAGCTTGTTCTGTTGTACCAACTTCACAGGCAAACTAGGGGCGGCACGCAGGCGGGCGTCGGCGTTCGAAATTTGAATGTCATAATTTGACAAAATATTATACATTATGGTCATAATGTACAAATTTTCAGATAAGAAATGAGTTTTTGCCAAAAAGTGTTACATTATGCTGGTCTTAACGTAGGGTTTTTAGACGCAGTAAAGAGGGTTTATGATAAGTGTGTAGATAAATATAATTAACTAACTAGACTTCGGTTTCATCCTTTATACCCTTATCACCACCCAAAAAAGGGTAAACAAGTTTGAACCTTCATAACGCCTCCTAATAGGGAGTGTCCGTATCATTGCCAACGTAATCCAGAAAGGACATCGCGTAAACTACGCTAAACTAATCCTAGTTTATGTAGAGCAGATTTTACTTTCGGAGGCTTGATCACATCTTTAGTGTCCGGACAGTTTGGGATAAGCTGATTCAATTGGGGTAGGTAACTTTTTAAGATAAATCGCGCAATATAATTTCGTGAAACTTCCTGAACTTTTGAATTTGGTTGCGTCTACCTACTGCTTATCACCACTTAGATTTTGTAAAGATTTATGTACTTCTTCTTATAAAACCAGCTCGAAATGATTATTGTTTCCGTGGACTATTTTTTTTTCACACAAATTCAAACTGCGTTTGTGCGCGGCGTTCCGGGAATATTTGATAATATCAAAGCCGATAGGAACTTCCGTTTACTTGCACAAGAGATGGGGATTATAGCTTGACATCAAGCCGTAATCCTCACCAACCTATACATAACTTCGAAACTATAAGTGGACTAGTTGTTTTTCTTTGTGGACCATTTAGGACTATTTCTGGACTATGTTTTGCAGTGACAAAATTCGTTTTTGTGAAGTTTTTAGAAATGAGGATTACAGCTAGAATATTATTTATTGTGTCTTGGTCATTTGCATAAAATCTGATACATTATTTTAATAGAAATAACTACTCAATAGATATTCTAGATATATTGCTATTTCCATTGAGCTGGTTAAGGTTTTCATGATAACAATAGATAATTACCAAGTTCAATTCTTTTGTCTAGTTTCAAGCTCCACCTAGTTGAAGCGATTACTTTAGTTAATATATGGCTTACTGTGACCTTTGAAAATTATTCTCAACTACAGAAACTATTCGTACAAAATACAGGACATTTCATTCGCTAAAAAAATTTGGGGAATAATACTACCCATTATTATAAACAGCTTTCCCGAAGGATATAATGGTGGCAAACGATAAAAAATGTTTGGTTGTCCTTTAGTAACTTGTTCTTTTTTTTTTCGTTTGCGACCATAGCACAGATTAATAAATTGTTATTGACTCTTTGGTAAAGTTATTCACAATGAATGCATACCTGCTTATTTTTTTCGTTAGACTATATGGTGTACCACTGCTGGGTAAAGGCCTCAGCGTTTCGAGCCCACACATCGCTAGCCGAAGCTATATAGAATGAATGAATGAATGTTGCCTCTCCAGTCAGGGTTTTAAACCTGTTCCGGTCTTGTCTGTAATTCTGCATTGTCTGGCCAGGCGTTGGGTTTTGACCGATCCATCTCCTATCTCAGAGATCTCTTTTTAGATATAAGCTTGCCTTTGTACACTATTTTAATGTAAGTCTTGTTGCCAGTGTATTATTTGTGTGCAATAAAGAAATTATTATCTTCAGTCCAACCACAAGGCTGGCAGTGCTCAGTTCTTGGAGCATTGTTTGAAGTTCTGACGAGGATGGTGCACACCGGAAAATATCGTCGGCAAAGCGAAGGTCCCGCTATCATATTGGATTGGATTGTATTATAATATTTGTAGTTTATTCATTATTGCATATTGCTTGAATGATTTTTATGTATGTGGGATCGATATTTTGATTGTGGAGTGAGATAAAGATTGATGGGTTTGTGATAATTGTCGAAAGATTTTGAGTAATCTACGAAAGCTAAGTAGAGAGGCTTGTTGAACTTATAATACTTCTCTATTATCTGGTTGAGTATGTGCAGGTGGTCTGTAGTGGAGAATCCATTGGTAAACCAGCCTGTTCAGGGAGTTGATGGGAATCTAACTGTTTGAAAATACGGTATTTTAATGGTTTGATAAATAATTTAAAGCCATATGAGATTAAACTAATAGGGCGCTAGTTGTCACCTGTCACCCTTGTGAAAAATGTTTGTGGGAGTTTACTGGTCTAAAGTATTATTACTAAAGTACCTACTGGCCTAAGTTTTGTTACAGAGGTTAGCAAGATGGAGTAATAAAACGGGTTTTCCTACATTCAGAATTTCCGTTGAGATACCAAATCGGCGCTGGAAGTGTTTTCCGTTTTGGAAGAGTCAGAATCTAGGTTCTTGTAGAAGCTAGTACATATATTTATTACTCTTTCTCATTCATCCAGCGATGTGATCCAAGTTCTACTATGGCTGGAATCTTGTTTGGCTACATGCAGTGTCTGTATTTTCTTTAATTTAGCCGTTTCAACTAGTTTTGTGTGAAAAATTCTGATGCGGTTACCTACTGCGTTTTACCTGATGATTTAGACTGAGGTATAGTATTCTGGGGAACAATTGTAAAGGGTTTTTCTTTTAATTGATATTTTTTTTGCTTCTCTCTGTTAATTTATTTGTAATTTGTCCTGACTTCTTCAATGGTTTTACTCTAAGAATTTCTCATATTGCGTTTCGGAATGCTCAATGTCAATCTTTGGTCTGCTAAGCTAAGGTCGAGAATCAAATCCATTTCGTTTTTGGTTTTACCGTTAGGTAATATACGCGTTCAGCGATTGCGGTTTTTTTAAAGAAGAAACTATCGGAATCGGAATCGGAAGAAGCACAATCATATCGGCATCCAAGCCCGTCTCGTGTGGTCGTAGCAAAGTTCTCGTGGTCCAGAACTTGCCTTACACCGATTTTAGCAGTCAGCGAGGACTATGTTCCAGTACCTCGGTGCTCGTCGAAGGCCTGGTTAATAAGATCGTAAAAGTCTTCTACTTCGTTATCGCTTTGCTATTTCCTAGTCGCCAATAAATTCTATTATATTGTTCTTCCACTTCTTTGCCACCAGGAAACTTAATCCATACATTCCACTGATGGCCCCTAATGGTAGAATATGCCTTAGTCTCTCTCTAGAGTGATCTCTCCTGGTCTTCTGATTTCTGACAGGCTTACAATATCCCAGTTTACTTCCTTCAGTGCGTTCTACAGTTCAACGAGACGC
The DNA here is from genome assembly GCA_949825045.1 of Argyresthia goedartella. Lineage (NCBI taxonomy): Eukaryota > Metazoa > Arthropoda > Insecta > Lepidoptera > Argyresthiidae > Argyresthia > Argyresthia goedartella. Next base: position 26,116,950 of record OX463810.1, read on the forward strand.
TCTTACAACATAAGTGTCTGGGTACCTATTGAATGTGGGTATAAGTATCTAATGTTTCAGAGTCCAATTGGTATGCTATGGTCGTTTGTCGGGGGATCGTTCTCGCCTGGAGATTCTGAGCTCCCCTGCTTTCAGGGCTAGTCCGGCTACCATCTTTTCCGGCTTCGCCACTGGAGGCGCACATTGGGTCTTGGTTGTGTGTGTGCTCTCTTGGTGGTTGAACCGTGACCCACCACGCTGGTCCACGGGTGCGAGTTGGTGGGTTGTCTTTGATTAGCAGGACGACCGCCTGCAGGTGAAGTTATCTTGGGCTCCTGTAGATGTAGTTCGAAGCCCCTCCCGTCCCTAGGTAGACTCTACGATTCCCAAAAATTTTGTCAATAATTAAAAGGTATTGTTTGTGTCTCTACCTAAGCATTGCATGGCAACAATGCAATACGGTAATACTTTTTGTAACACATCATAATCCAAGGCTCCTCGCAAAGTCGTTTTCCCACATAGATGTCAGTAGGTATTCATATTAAGTTAACGTTTTAACCACCAGCACAATAATTTATTCAAGGTGACTTTTTCATCGCCCGACTAGATGTTCTAGTACATCCGAAGCCGTTGTTCTCACTTAGCTGAAAAAGAGCGAGACGGCGGCGGCGGACTGTTTCGTTTCCAAGTGAACTTGACACGCGCCGCCCCGCCCCCCGCGCCACTGACCTAGCAGCGATGTGTCAAATTTGTAAGGAGGCGAATTAGTCGGCCGTTCACCGGCTGAACAATGAGAACATAGCCTGAGCAAAGTATTTTTCACTCCACGTGCTCGACAGTGCCAAATTATGTATTATACAAACCTTACGCAAGGACACTACGATAATAGCTCCAGCAGCAGGTTGTAATGAAATTCAGAACAAAATACGATCCGGCTATAGCCAATATTTCCTACCATCTTGGTTTGCTGGAAGAAATCTCTTTTGAGTGATAAGCTCGCCTTTGAACATGTTTTTTATACTGTATGTCTGTTTTGTGTAGCAAAATTAAGGAATTTTTAAATTACAATGGCCATAATGGCTTTAGCCGGGTCGTAATTTGTACTGAATTTAATTACAACCCGCTGCTGGTTAGCTAATATACTCGCAGTGACCTTGCTTTATGTCAGCTTTATATAATACATAATTGGGCATTGTCGAGCAGGTGGTGCAATGTGATTATCACTTCTCACAGTTCCTATTGTCCTTAAAGCTTACTTTATTTCGTGGAATAGAACAACTATACATTTAGTGTGCGCGCGCGTGCGGCGCCGACCCCAGCCTCGAGGACTGGGGTCGGGGCGCCGGCGCCGCGCCGAATTTATTAAGCGATCTTATTCGAATATCGAGCTGGCCGTGGCAAGCTGAAGGGATCACATTATATCTTTCAACGACTGGACTTACGTATCAAACATTAATTTTCACTCTTAATTTACTTAAGTAAATTCTGATTCGTTTTTAGAGTAGCCTTGCTTTTTATTGTCTCGCAAAAGGCGAGCAAAGTAGAGTGTCCACCTCGGGAGTAACAATTAATTGAAACTCTACTGAGGTACTTAAAATCCCTCGCTGCGCTCAGGATTCAAAAAACACTCTCGCCTTCACTTCACCAGGGGTTTAAACAACTAATTTTAGTTGTTTAAACCCCTGGTGAACAATTTACTACTAAAATAAAATTGATAGTTACATTGAACTCCACAAAATATTAAACTGGTTCAATAATGCCATATATTAGATTTGAATCATGTGATATTTGAACCTAGCTAGAGCTAGAGCACTGCAAGACCAGATTTTGCAGAACTTAAAGAAACTTCAGTTTGCTAAGTCATTGCCTGACCGAACTTTAAGCCTGATTAATTTCCCTTGAGCGTGCCTCATACAATCTGGGCAATCTATAGCAGGACAATCACAAAATGAAACAAAGCGATAGTCAAAATTCTGTTTTTAATCAAACTCGTCATTAAGTTTTTAAATGCATTTGCAGTTCCCGCTTCGGTCTATACTTGGTGGACTTCAAGAGTGAAAACAAGACTCGCACGGCGAAGCACTCAGCACGGCTTTACTCGGAAGTGGTAGCCAGCAGGCGGCTGCCCCCCGACTACGACCCCCAAGACTTCAGCGCCTTCTCCGGGGCACCCCTCCTAGCTCCGGCCCTGGTCCCACTAGCAGCCCTCGTCATGATCTGACGACACCCATCGGACTAAATATAAATACTTCTGTATATAAAACTATACGTCCCTATTGTACGTTCATACCACTACGTATTACATTATGAATTAAGTATCAGTATTCTTAGCCTTCATTACAAATTGTTCCCTAAATAGCGTCTTTAATTTTAAGCACTGATTCTTGAGTACGTATCACAACCTAAATACTTTTCGGCACCTAATGAGAGGACACTGTATCAATTCTTATAGTTTTAGAAACTAAACTCAATTTGACGATTATAAAGATTAATTTCCATTGAACTTTTCAATAGACGTCAAATTAGGTTCAGAAGCTTATAAAGTTACAAAGAATTGACTCCGATTTGGGCTTAGAACTCGACGGTCATGAGTTTCTTGGCGTTGTCGCGGGCGACGTCCCGTCTAAGTTGTGCTTGGATGGACGCGAAGGACTTGCCCTTCGTCTCGGGCAAGGTGGCTAGCATGAACACCAGGCCGCATATGGAGAACACTGCGAAGCTCCAGAACGCGTAATGTATGCCGAAATATGCCTCGATCACCTGGAATAAACAATTGCACATTCATAGAACCGGCAATAGCATTGAGCTGTTTCTGGGTCAACCAAATGCGCCATTTGTTGCAACGCAAAGCTATTTTTCTGTCAATGGCCATTTTTAAATAAAATTGTCTAATTCGCTCTACTATTAGGTAATAGGTTACGGCAACAAATATAATTATCACCAAATAAAAATTTTTCCTACCCAAAATGGATAAATGAACACCAAATGTTGCAAAAAATATCAGGGCAAAATACTGCGGTAGCTTAGGTGCCTTCACCCTTTACCCTTGTAAAGGGGGTAAGCGAAGCGAAGCCCCCTTTATACTTCGTGTTAGGTTGAACATGTAAGAACAACAAAAAATAATTAAAACATATACTTTAAGTACACAAAACATAAAAAAAAGTTTGGTGATCATTTATCCAAACACAATTTGGTGGACATTTATCCATTCTGGCAGTCATTTCGAATTTATTGGTAGTAAAATAGGTGCGTTTTTGGTAATCGTTTAAACACAAGCCATAGGTTACACCTACTAGGTGTGACTGCGACTGTAGATTTGAAACGTAACTGAAGCATAAAGTCTTATTCCAGAGTTAATATTACATCCAGACAGGAAATACAAATGGTGCCAGAAACAACATCGTACCTCATTACTATACAATACTAAAATAAACCGACAAGGAAAAGTGGATTTCCGCTGCCAACTGTCAATAACATACAGTAACCGACAAGACTTGTTCCCAGAGGCAAGATTTGTATCAATAACCTCAATTAAATGGCAAGTATAATCAGCGGAATTACCTGGCACATCTTCTGAACAGTAAACATGGAGATTCCGGTGTAGATGTGCGCGATACACGAGGCATACAGCTTGACATTCGTCGGGAACATCTCCCCGATGATGACGTAGGGCACGGTCGAGAGCCCGATGGCATAGCACACTATGTAGATCAAGATCGCCGTCAGAGGGAGCCAGTGAAGATGCGACACTGAATCCTTATCAGCTTTGTAGAAGAAGAAGTAGGTGCCAATCGTCCCGTTCATTAACCCGACGCCAAGAGCTGAAAGTAGCAGAAGCGGCTTCCTCCCAACCCTGTCCACTAGTACGACGGAAATAACACAGGTAGCGACCTGCGTGCATCCCAAAATGATGGAGTTCTGGGACGAGTCCAAGTGGCTGCCTGATTCGCTGAAGATGTGTTGTGCATAGGCAACTATAGCTGCGCTGCCACATAACTGTTGGATGGTGAACACTCCGAGGCTGATCCACATCGCCTTCCTGTTCGTCGCTTCTGTGAACAGATCGCCCCAGCTGCCTCGGTTCTTCATGTCTTCTTGCACGTTGATCTCGATGTTCTTAAGTTCGAGTCTAATATCGCCGGACCGGAGCGACTTGAGGGCTCTCTCAGCACTCTCAGTGCGTTCGAATTTTAAATAGTAGTAAGGCGATTCCGGCAAGAATAGGAAAGTTATGACGAAGGTGATTGGCAGGATGAGGTTTATTCCGGCGAGAGTTTTTATCGACACGTAGGGTCCGATGCAGTACTGGGCAAGAATACCGACCTGGAAAGGTGAAACAAACACTATATAAGTAACACGAAAACATCAATGAAGGGTTAAAAATAGGTAAATATGTAAGAAATTTAGTCTAGAACTGTCGATGTCAAAGCGATTTTGCTATAAATATAATTTGCTTAACATAGTAAGTATCAGATGGCTTTCACCCATCAATACATATGCATGTGCTCTCCATATATATCATATTATCTGAGAGCACAAAGCTCTTTTCAACAAACACAGACACACACAAACACCCTAACACACATTCACACACACACACCCATATACACACATATTTATATGGATCTCGCTAGTAGTACAAGGAAATCATAGACGCACTTCAGTAATGTTAATTAATTTGTTCTCTGTCTCTGTGAGTCTATAAATACCAGCAATCATATGAAGCAATTTATAACAATTATTCACTGAAATTATGGTATTGTTGGACTTTAATTCGATATTTGTCACTCTGGCTGATGGCGTTACAATTTATGAAAAGTAGCTCGACGTGGCCAAGAGAAATATAATCATTATGGTAATTAAAATAAACAAGGCATAAATGATTCCTGATAGAGTACTGAAAAAATTACAACATAAAACATAGCGTAACACCTTTTCCCATACGGGGTTGCAGAGGTACAATTGTGCCCTCGTTTATCCAGTTATTCCATATTCCATTTAGTGACAGGGGCTACCCCATCGCAGATTTTGGGAAATTTTTGGAGGCTAATGTCTCTCTCTATCTACATACATAGGTACCGTACCTACTGTGACTTTCTGTAAACTTATTAGCTCTCCAGCAATTCAAGCGTTATGGTTTTTACCCGCAAAATGTAATTAAATAAGTGGCCGTGTCGCGCTTACCGACAAGCCAAGTAGGCAGAGCTCAGAAATGATCTTTTCAATTTTGCCTTCTTTTAATGCCTACATCAAGGGCTTAATTAAACCAACTTACTTTATTCATTAGTGTGATGAGAGTGGACAGGGCGCCTCTGACGTCGTTGGTTGCAATTTCTCCCGTGTACATGGGCGCCACCGTGTACACAATTCCATACCCAAGACCAGAGAACATTCTGGCGACGTAGAGGACTTCGACGGAATTAGCGACTATGACGAGTATCCATCCGATGATGAAGGGAATGGCACCGAGAAGCAGTGTTGTCTTCCTGCCGAACCTGTCGGCGCAGTAGGCTGATGGCACCGGCGAGAGGGCAGAGCAGAGGATCATGATGGCGGTCATCCATGACCCCTGGTCTAAATTGATTGGGATGGGGCTGTCTTTCGCGGTGAGGATCTGTATGGTTGGCGAGGGCCAGCCGTAGCAGGTGCCGGCGGTTGCAGTGATGAGGGTGGCTGGAAACAAAGGAGAGGATACGAATTATTCACCAGTCATATATTTCTAAGATGGTATGATATTTTATTCTTTGTCATTAAATACTTTGTTTGTTAAATTGGCAATAAAATTAAAAGGTAAGCAGTTGTAAATTCATTTCAAGATTCTATTACGAGTACGAGAGCTATAGGGTATACAGTTATAGGATTTGAAAGGAGTCTAGAAAACTCAGTCTGATAGAAATCACACATACACACATCTAGTGACACGTAGAGAAAACACAATTAGTCAGTGACTAACGAGATCTCGCACGAACTAATCAGACTAATGAACGCAGTTCAGCGCTTCTACTTAGTCACAATAAAGAGAGATGTGATAGTTTGGCTTTCCTTCCATAAGAGCACTTTTGAGTGTTAGTAGCATAAGACATAGGTAAGATAATGGTTATAATTTTACATTTTTGTAAAATAGTAATTGTTTCTTTTGTGCCAATCGTGAAGCTAATAGTAGTAAACACGTGTCTGGAGCGTGACTTACGAGTCAAATCGGTAGTTTTCCTGCTAAGAGTGTGCAAAGTTTCTTACAATCTAGTTCCGCTATTACACTAAGGAAACCTTGACTAAATGAAAATGAAATTTTAATAAGTTTAAATGGGATGCAGTATAAAACGTGTTGTGGTTTTCAATTACTCAGTTGATAGCGGTCAACTTAAAACAACGGTTTAAATCATTTAAATACTGTTATACGTCGCGCCACACGTTATGTGCGGTGGCCTTGATTGCGCAGTAGTCACTTTTCAATACCTGTACATATGCGCTCTTAATTCGTGGCGCGAGATATACTAGCGTTTGGAACCGATGAACGCCGCGAACCAGTTGCTTGCGCCTTGCTTTGTTGCTCTGCGCGCATAGCGACCACAAGAAATAAATTCATTTGTTGCCAAATTACTTATGATTGCTACGAACTTAGCTAATGTAATAATTGGCAAAAGCTCAGCAAAGCTGTGCTATAACTTCAAAGCGCTGGTTTTCCGCAGGGCCCCTTTCTAATGCATGCACATTTGACATTTTTTATCGCGAGTCTGTACAGACAAGTGACTGAAAAAAACCTAACTTAATACAGTACATAACTTGTAAAATATATATCAACCAGAAGAATTCATAAACCAGACTTATATCAAAGTTATTGTTGATTGTTGAAAAACCTAGACCGTAAATTAAAATTAAATTATATAGTGTTTTTTTTTTGACATATTGCATTGAAGGAACCCAAATTTGATTTGCAAAATGACATGCCGAAATTGAAACTAAGCAACAATCCAAAAATGCCAGCATGCATTTTATGAACTTGTAAAAGTCAATCAAGTACTAAGAAAATATGTGTCGTGACTTATCATTATCATTTATCATCGCTAAGTTAACAATAAATCGACTAAAACCAACCAAAACAACATTTGTACATTATTTTCTGCTGTAACCGACATTTCGTATGCAAATCATAGATTGTGAAAAGTGAACCGTACAGATTAGATACGTTGCACTAATGGTGGTACGAATGACGACAGTTAACAAATCAGAATAATCCGTGTTTTTGCAAAAACATACTTATTTAATTATCTACGACTTAAACTAGATCAATTTATTTGATTTTAAAAGCATAAAAAATATTTTCTTTTATACTTTACCATTGTTTTAAATTCTAAGTAACTTTTCATACATACAAAACAGAGTAAGCACTTAAATAAATCTTTTAGGTACAAAAGCAGTATTAAGAGCGCTGGGCGACGTTGGCGGGAATTACTTCGCATGTGTACAGGTATTGAAAAGTGACTACTGCGCATTCAAGGCCACCACTCGTGGCGCGACGTATTACTATTAAGTATTCTGTGGTGTAACAGCCCGTCTTTATTCCAGAAACAAAAGCATACGTACACAAATTCTAAGGTGCCAGCCATCCCCTAGTGGGGCAGTTAGACAAGTGGATCAGCCCTCCCCCCCTCCCAAAAGCCGATGAATGCAAAAGTTTAGGTGTACCTTAAGGGGGTAGCTCAAGGGGCCAATTCGAGACCCTGAGATTTTTTCTGAGTGTAGGGTGGTGGGATCCAAGTATTTCCTAGGGACGTGAACAACTGCCCCCCCCCCCCCCCCCCCGTGTTGTGGTTTTAGGTTTAAGTTAAATTTTGAGGCTGTCAGAGCCAAGGTTAAAGTTGACTGTCGTATTCAATAGGGGGTCTTTCACCGCATTTGGTATTTAATAGACATCATCAAAGTTTCATCATCATCTTATAAATATTTACATTTTATTTGTCATTGCACCAACTCAAAAGTCCATTGCGCTGCCTCGTTATCCAAACATTACTCATTGTACTTACTATACTTGAGTATAGTAAACACTTTCGTTTGCTCTGATAAAAACTCAGTTAATTTCCACGAATCAAATAAGAGATAGGAATTCTGGAGCGGTGGAAAAGCCAGAAAGAGAACTATGAATTGCGGTCATATCATATCCGTTTTAGGTTTATGTTTGTAATTTCTTACATACATACATAGACATACAGATAACTTATAATAGAAAAAACTTGTACAAAGGCGAGCTTATCTTTCAAAAGAGATTTCTTCCAGCAAACCAAGATGGATATACATATATATATATAACTGGAAAGGGAGAGAAAGTGCTTATTTAGCCGGTTTTTGAATATATTTAGAGATCGACTGTCCCTGATAGTGCAGGGAAGCTCATTCCACAGTCGTATGGCTCGGATTCTGAACCCGTGCTCGTAGGCTGCAGTGGAACGATCTGTAGCTTTGAGCGTAGACGCCATATGAGAGTTCTCCGAGGCCTGCTTGAAGAAAGAAATTCGAAGCGATCACGTAGGAAGCTAGGGTAACGAGGGTTCCACAAAATATTATAAAGGAAACACAGGATATGAGAGTCCGAAAATGAACCGAATCCCGAGATCTTGAAGTCGTTCGAGTTTGTTCAGTTGTTCTTCATTTGCGCTGACCCAACAAACATCAGCATGATCAATGAGGGAAAGAAGACGGGACTGAGCGAGAGTTATTTTGGTCTGGCGAGGAAGAAAGTTCTGAGGTCTCATGAGAGAGTGAAAGGTTGCGTAAACTCGCCTGCTGACCTCATTAACATGCAATGACCAGAACGGTTCATTATCAAAGATGACACCCAGGTTTTTATCTTTGTCGCTATACATGATTACAGTACCGTTATAAGTTACAGAAGGGACAGACAATTGCAACGTGTTTAAAGAGTGTCTGGTACCTATAATCATGGCCTGGGACTTATTCGGATTAACCAGCAACCCAAATGACGATGCCCATCCACTAACACCAGCCAAGTCAGCGTACAACGCCTCCGCAGCGGAATTTACATCATCAGGAGAGAAGTGACGATAGATCTGAAGGTCATCCGCGTAGAGATGATAGGAAGAAGAAAGGACATCAGATATAAAATTGATAAATATTGAGAACAGAAGAGGAGAGGGAATGCCACCTTGGGGGTCACCGGAGGAAATGTCACACCACTCCGTACAAGCCTCCTCCGACTTGATACGCTGTTTTCGGTTTCTTAGGTAAGAGTCAAACCAAAGGGAGGAGACATTAAGAGATTTGAGAAGGTCAACAAGAATGTCGAAGTGAACACAGTTAAAAGCACTGCTGAGAGCCAGCACCGAGAGCTGCCTTTGATCCATGGCCACCTGAATATAATCGGTCACTTTTAATAAAGTCGTAACAGTACTATGACGCGTTCTAAAGCCCGACTGAAAAGGATTCAGTAGATTTTTAGAGGATAGATAATGGGAGAGCTGAGTTTGGACAATGGATTTTGGAAAGGATCGGCAGGATAGAAATGGGGAGGTGGGATTGGATGTTTTAGTGAGAGGGATAACTAATGGTTGTTTCCAAGCAGTAGAGAAAGAACAATTTGAAATGGAGAAATTTAAAATATGTGTCATGGCCGGAAGCAGAACATCAAGGATAGTTAGAATCATTTCTTGGCAGATATTATCATCTCCTACAGCTTTGGAGCTAATGGCTAGAAATGCTTTCTTAACCGTGTCGCTTCCAACTTTGCTCAGGTTGAAAGGAATGTTTATGACCCATCAGACAATTTATATTAGAGTGCTTTCACGACACGGCGGCAGCGGCGTGGCTGCGGTGCGGCAGCGGCGCGGCGGCGCGGCGGTGCGCAGGAAGCGGTGACGCCATAGGCCGATACAGCCTTTTGTAAATCGCAAGTTACGCAAAATGAGAGTATAGAAGCAGTTCTTTCTTTATACTAGCCTGTTGATCATGGGTGTCAGCGGGGATTCGTGAACGTTTAAACGTAATTTGATTAGTTTTGATCGATAGAAAAGTCTTGCGAAGTTACCATAAAATCAGTTTTCCACATTTTTTTTTTTACTATGTCGCAACGCAACCCCTAAAAGTTAGCTAAAGGTGAAATTGATAGTATACAGAGTTATTTTTGGAACCCATAGCCAAATTTTTCCACTTCAATGTGTGTTAAGAACAAGTTGGCGAAAAAATGTAAAAAAAAAAATTTTTTTTCACATTTTTTCGTCAACTTGTTGTTAAAATTATGCTCACTTAATTTCTAGTTTGTTCACCGCACGCACTGCCCCTTATTAATATTCTCGGTCGCACGTCGCGTCGTGGCTCGCGGAGCGTTAAGCGCAAGGGTGACCGAACGCGATTAGAAATTTAGGATTTAAGAAGTGGAGTAAAATGCATATTTAAAAAGGAAAAGTTTTTATTTTTTAAACAAATATTTTTGATTTCTTTCCTTATGTCATATTTAATTTGGGCTAGGGTTCCAAAAATAACCTTTAGAGGACTAACAGAGCAACATAACTTAATGCTCGTCTATCGGTAAAATGAATAACTCGATTCGTGATCGTAGAAATTTAGATTGAAATATTATGTTCATAACAGCTCACACTTCAACAAGGCTAATATGTCAGTCAGAACATTGCGAAATTGTGTGTTTTTATTTATTTATAAAAGACCATTGAATACTTCTTGATTTCAATTAAACGCACATTTTTATGACATGTCAAAATGTCAGTATTATTTTTAGATTCCAAGAAATAGAAATTTTTTTTTTCATATATATAGTTCCCATTCACATATGCCGTTTTATAGTTCGAGAAATATAAGCTGGTAACTTCTTATCTACTTTGCGATCTTTTTGTAAATATCAAACAAAAGCTAGTTGTAAAAGTGCCCCCGTTCTTCAAACAACAGCGGACCGAAAAGTCTTGATATTTGCGTCACGATTTCGTATCACAATTTTGCTTGAAAAAGAAAAGCAAAAATAAAATGTCCAATAGGTAAAGATATTTTTTTATTAGTAAAAATGTATAGGATAGTAACCTTTTACAATATTTCATTCATCCGAGTCACTAGTACTTGAACTTGTGGAATCATCATCATTTTATCCAACTTCGATTATTAAGCGTGGGTGAATTCGTGGCTCTGCCCACTTGTCTTCTATTGTTTTTACATGTTTGCAGCAATTATTCCAATATGCGTTTGTACCAACTACGCCCTCTCTTATTGTATTTAAAATACCCTCACTAAACTTTGGTACAGTGTTGTGCTTTCTGACGTAATGCTTTAAATTGGCCCACATTAGTTATATTAAGATGTTCACGATGACCCCTCCGTGATGTGCGACAAAACTTAAATAAATGTGTGCAATACCTAAGTACCTTATAGCTCTGTAATGTAAATAATTCGTAAATATTTAGTAATTGTTATAACGTGTAATAAGATGTACCTACCCCCTATAGAGATAGGCTGATAAATAAAGAGTCCGCTTCTGTTGTTGTTACTGTCAGGAAATGAGTAAAGATAGCAGATAGGAAAGTAAATAGAGACGTAGTCACTCAGACAGTATGTCATAGCAACATTTTAGTAGGTAACAACCGATTTGTCTGTAACTCGGTGTAGAGGTAGTTTACGCATAGTTATGCCCTAGAGTACACGATGTTATCGCTACGGCGTCTCGCTGGCTTCTGGAGCGCGATTTCCAAAACCCTCCGTATTTACGTGAGGGGGTGAGGAAGCGGGGAAGCGCGCGTCCGGAGGCTAGCGGGGCGTCGTAAACGAGAATTTTAGTTCTAATAGTAAGGATTCTAATTAGAATTTGTAAATGATGATAGTGTATATAAACACGGCAGGTGTAAATAGCCATGTATGTAGCCAATTTTAAGGAAATAAAGATTTTAGCTAAAGCGGGGGTGAGGGGAGGTGAAATAGGTGCGTGCCTGCCCGCGTCGCTATAAAAGCGAGCCACCGCGTTGGTTCGATCTCTTCCCTTTTTCCACGCCCGAACGTCGTCGAGTCAACACACCACGCACCTCGCCTACTCGCCTCGCCCACGCCCAAGCCGCCATTTTGTTCTGAGTAACTTGGTAGTTTTTCTGCACCCCAAGCTCGCAGCCCCAGGATCCCCCAGCCCCCACATTTATGGTCCTTCGAGCCGGATCCTGCGAAGATGAGCGAGAAGAACGCCAGGGTCACCAGGAGCAAGGGACGCCGAACCTCAAGTGAGTGTGACATTCCCAGCGGTAGCGCATCAGACGCGACGATGCGCACCGCCACCGACTCGACGGCTACGGGCACCACAGCGACATCGAGCGCGTCGACGGGCACCACGGCCACGTCCGGCACCGCGGAGACCATCGTCTCCTCCCACTGGCCGGGTGCTGCGCCCCCGAACCCAGAGGTCGCCCAGAGGCTGCCATTCGCGCCTCCGACCTCCCCTATAGGCCCGCCGCCGCCGATGCCGCCACAGACGCTGCGCCCCGATCGACCCAGGCCGCCGCCGCGGCCTCCCGCGTCCATCGCCCGCAGTGCAGCGTCCCGTAAGAAAAGGATGATGAGAGCAGAGATGGAAGAGAAGCTCGCCGCGCTGGAACTTCGAGAATTCCAGATTGCGGCCCGGATAGAGCGCGCAAAAATGGAAAAATGCAGGTTAGAAGAAGCATCGTCCGAAGACGAAGCCCATGAAGAGGAGGAGCTTATGGAGCGCCGCGTGGACCAGTGGTTCGAGCAGCAGCCGACGCCCGCGGAAGCTGAGCGTCCCCCCTCTCCTCCCCGGCCCCCCGCGAGGGCCATCACGGCGCCAGCGTCGGTCGCAGAGCCGCCGCCGCGCCCCCGAGAAAACCATGAGTACACACGACAAAGAAGATCGGTTTGCAGGGCACACAAACACCAGTCTTTGTGTGCGTAACGTTGCCAATAGCTACGATTAGCAATGCACACTAACACAGTATTCGTGTTAATGTCGCGTCTGTGTGCGTTTTTCTGATCCCATACATTCATTGATTATGACGCAAGTTTTCACAGCTTTATGCAAAGTAGTCGATAGCCTAGTGGATTAGGTGCTAGAATTACGATATGTAGATAAAGGTTCGATCCCTCAAAGGAAATTATTTTTTAGAAGCTACGAGTATTATTAAATTCACATAGCATCGAATATAAATTGATTACAATTGTTTAACCAAACTAGAGTTCGAAGAGTTGTAAACTTGCCCGGTAAAAAGGCCATAGTCTACCTTCTTTATTTAAAATGTAACAGCTACCCTCTTTAAAATTGTTTTGCGTCTGCGCGCTCTCAGCATTAGTTGTATTGCATTTCGTTCCTTGTAAATTGTGATTGAGATTTGTTATCTATCATGGAAAGTCATCTATCCACTTTTAAAAAGGCGGAAATCATTGTTTTGTATGAACAAAACATTTCAATTAGCGAGATAGCACGACGTTTAATGATATCGGTGAGTTATGCATATAAAAAATAAATTTGAAGGTTTTTTATAAATTATGATTATAATTATACCTTGTGTTACTACTTCATTGTATTTTTTTCTTATTTTACAGAGAAGAACAGTGCAACTGTGGGTTCATAGGTATGCAGATTCTGGACATGTTGAAAGTCGTCGACCAGGCCCACAGCCTGTAGCCTACACAGCTGCATCTGATCGCCATCGCGACATCATTGCAGCGCATAACAGCAATCCGTTTGCCAGCACCCGGTCTACGGCGACACTTCATAATGTAACACTACAAACAGTTCGCAATCACTTACGAGCTGATGGTTTAAGATGTCGGAGACCAGCGAAGAAGATTATGATGTCTAATGAGCATCGTGAAGACAGAGTGCGGTTTGCCCGTGAATATTTGGACTTTGATTGGTGTAATAATGTTGTTGTTTTTAGTGATGAAAAGACTTTTAGATCAGACAAGGATGGGCGTAAAATACTGTGGAGAAGAAATAATGAACGATATAGTTTAGCAAACATTCTACCGTGCAGGTGTAGTGGCCGTATTACTTTGGGATATTGGGGATGGATGTCGTCGATGGGCCCCGGTGAATTAGTGCAAGTGAGTGCTCGCAACACTGCTCAAGGATACTTGGATATTTTACAGAACGTCATGTTACCAACCGTACGAACTGTATATCCGGATGAGCATATATACTTTGTCCATGACAATTGCGCTGTGCATCGCGCCCATATTGTGCAAGAATGGTTTAACAAGCAAGAATCCTTGACAGTTATTGACTGGCCTTCTAAAAGCCCTGATTTAAACCCCATCGAAAATCTATGGGGACATATGGTGCTCAATTGGGATCCATCGAATGTGAGATCTAGGTCTAATTTAGATGAAGTTGTTACTTCAACCTGGGAGATAATGCGAGGCACTGACATGTGTTGGAATATGGTCACTGGCATGAGAAGTAGACTACAACAAATAATAGTAAGAGAAGGAGCTCCACTAAGATATTAAATAAAACATAACCATTAATATGTGAAAGCTTTGTGTTATCATAAGATAAGGTGATTTATATGTCTATGATGTTATTGCTACTTCAGGTTAGAAGTTATCACATAATTTCTAATTGCTTAGCATGTTGATTCATAGCTTATATATCATCAACTGCGACATCTGTCCTTGTCTGACTAAAACTAAAATAAGTAAATTAAGTGTAGTTTATTATAACAAACTAGTAATAAATTATTATTAGGACGAAATATAATTTTGTTTTATTATGAAAAAAATAAGGCTGGTTTCACCACATGCTGATAAAGCCTATCTGTCAAATAACGCCATACAAAAATCTAAGTTTAACTGGCAGATAGGCTTCATCAGCAGTGGTGAAACCGGCCCTTAATCTAGAATAAATATTTGGTCTGATCAATAATAATTAAAAAAAAGTATCTAAAAAAAAACATCACCATGCTTTTTCCCTCCTTGATAGAGGATCGAACTCAATACCTCAAAGTCATTAGTCTGGCATCTAACCCGTTGGGCTATCGTCCACTCTGTAGGAAGCGGTAAAAACTAGTCTTATATTCAACGAAGACACATAGTGATTGTATGCTCAGACAGTATTATAATATCTGTGACTGTGCTGTGACGACCAATGTAACGCACACACATTCAAGTCAGCGATTCGTGTCGCAACGTTACGCACACAAAGAGTGGCATTTGTGTGCCCTGCAAACCGAACTTCTTTGCCGATTGTACCAAAGTACGAGGTATGTAACTATGCCCATATTAAGTGATAACCAACCGCGCCCGGCGGCGCCCGCCCACGCCCAAATAGACGCGCTCGCGGCGCAGGTAGCGTCGCAGGTGAATGCGCGGCGCGCGCCGCACTACATAACAGAGCTGCCCAGCTACGGGGGCCGGGCAGAGGAGTGGCTGTTGTTCAAAGCTACTTTCGAACAGACGTGCGATCGCTTCGCACCTGGCGAGAACGTGGCGCGCCTACGTCACAGTCTCCGGGGGCCCGCGCTAGAAGCAATAACCTCGCTACTTATCACCCAGTCGGCGCCAGAGGAGATAATGCGCGCGCTGGAGCGGCGCTTCGGTAGGCCCGACGCGTTAGTGATGGCAGAAATGGAGAAGCTAAGGACGCTGCCGCGAGTCAGCGACACGCCACGCGAAGTGTGCGTGTTCGCAAACAAACTGAATAACATAGTGCGGACCATAGAAGTTTTGCACAAACCGCACTATCTACACAGTCCAGAAATGCTGCGAGCGGCAGTCGAGAAGCTGCCGCCATTACTACGCGATAAATGGTATGAATGCGCCGCTAGCGACCGCAGCGGTCGCCCCGAGTTGATCACACTAACAGAATTTCTAAACCACCAGGCAGACATGCGCGCCCCCTACGCGCCCCCGGAGCTGGAGACGAAGCCCGAGGCGCCCCGTAACCCGGCCAGGCAGAAGAAGATGGAACGCACCTTCGTGACCGAAGACACGAAGGACGAGTGCCCGATGTGCGCCCGTCCGCACGCACTCCCCGATTGCAAGCGTTTCATCGAGGCCGACGTAGAGAAGAGGTGGGAAGTAACCAAGAAGAACAAGGTATGTTTCCGCTGCCTACGCAGCACCCACCGGAGAGACTCCTGCCGTGCACGCGTATGCGGCGAGGCAGGCTGCACGCTGCGCCACCACCGACTGCTGCACTACAAGCGACGAGAGCTGCCGATCGCGCCGCCACCGCCGCAGACCGAAGAAATACACGCGTCGGCCATCGGCACCGAGATTGCGAACGCGGCCCAGACGCGGCGCCGCGCCTACCTAAAGGTCGCACAGGTAACGCTAATAGGACCCAAGGGGAGTCGTGACACGTATGCGCTCCTAGACGAGGGCAGCACCGTGACGATCATCGACCAGCAGTTGGCGGACGCAGTAGGCCTCGAGGGCCCCACCGAAGTTATGAAGGTGCAAGGCGTTAGCGGAAAGGTAACAACACACGCAGACAGTAAGCGAGTCACGGCGCACATCAAAGGCAGATACGAGACGGAGACCCACGAAATGAACGACGCGCGAACCTTCGGGGACATGAACTCGTTCACACAGTCCGTCCGCCCCTGCGACATAGAGAACTGCACCCACCTCGACGACGTGAAGACGCAGCTGCTCTACGACAGCGCCACGCCCACAATACTAGTAGGCCAGGACAACTGGGAGTTGATTGTATCGCGTGAGGTACGTAGCGGACCCCGCCACCAACCCGTGGCATCACGCACTCACCTCGGCTGGGTTCTGCACGGCTGCAGGACGACAACCACCTACCCTATGGTATTCTGCGGGCGCCTAGACGCCGCCCCCGAGGAAGACAAGCTGGAGGGCCTCATGCGCCGACACTTCGAGTTAGAATCGTTGGGAGTAGCACCGCGCCGCCAAGCCAGCGACCCCGAAGAACGCGCCCTAAGTATTTTAAAGGAGAAAAGCCGCCGTCTGCCCGACGGCCACTTCGAGACCGGCATGTTGTGGCGCGATCCCAGCGCCCCCATCCGCCATACCGGGTACGAAGACGCCAAAAAGAGACTGGTGAGTTTGGAACGAAAACTCGACAAGAACGAAGATTTGAAACTGCAGTACAGCGAGCGGATAGAGAACTTGCTAACGTCGGGCTACGCCGAGCGCGCGCCAGCGCCCCCTATCGGCGGGAGAGTATGGTATCTCCCGCACTTCGCCGTAGTAAACCCCGACAAAAAGAAGATCCGCGTCGTGCACGACGCCGCTGCGAAGGCGCGCGGCGTCTCGCTGAATGACATGCTGCTACCCGGCCCCGACTTGCTACAGTCCCTGCCGGCCGTAATAATGAAGTTTCGTCAACATCGAGTGGCAGTAACATCCGACATAAAGGAGATGTTCATGCAAGTGAAGGTACGTGAAGAAGACCGCGACGCGCTTCGCTTCCTGTGGAGGGGAACACGCCGCGACGCCGCCGCCCCGCCCGAAGAATATAGGATGACATCAATCATCTTCGGGGCCTCGTCGTCCCCCTGCAGCGCCCTCTATATCAAAAATAGGAACGCAGAAGAAAACGCGCATGAATGTCCAGCCGCCGCGGACGCAATAGTAAACAACCATTACATGGACGATTACCTCCACAGTTTCGACACCACCGAGGAAGCCGCCCACATCACCACCGCCGTCGACCGCATACATCGTCGAGCTGGTTTCGAGCTACGCGGCTGGACGTCGAACGACGAGGCGGCCATACGACACTTCGCGCCGCGGCTGGACAGCGCACATAGCGACACGGTTGAAATCGGCGGCAACGACTACGAAAAAACGTTGGGCCTGTTATGGTATGTCAAAGAAGATTTATTAGGGTTCCGTGTGAACCAGCGACGTGTCCATCCCGATGTACTCAGCGGCCTGCGCGAACCGACCAAGAGGGAGGCGCTCAGCCTCATTATGTCGATTTTCGACCCACTGGGTCTAATCTCGCCCATAACCACTCCAGCGAAGCGGATAATGCAGGATACGTGGAAGTATAAAACCGGGTGGGATGACCCCATCCCGCAGGCGCTTCACGACAGATGGCAGTCGTGGCTCATGGGTCTACGTGAGCTACACACACTACAAATCCCGAGATGCTACGACAAGGAGCCGGCAGCTGAGTACGAGCTACACACATTCGTCGATGCGAGCGAGGAGGCATACGCAGCGGTCGTATACATCCGTATACAGCGCGCCGACGGGTCCATACAAGTAAGCATAGCAGCCGCAAAGAGTCGCGTCACGCCCACGAAACCCATCTCCGTGCCACGCCTCGAGCTACAAGCAGCGCTACTGGGTGCACGCCTCGCACGGTCGGTACAGGAGGGCCACAACTTCGACTTCGCCCGCCGCACGTACTGGAGTGACTCGCGCACCGCACTGCATTGGATCCGCGACGAGCCACGTACCTACAAAACGTTCGTAGCACACCGCCTCGCTGAAATAGAAGATTTAACCAAGAAAGACGAGTGGCGGTGGGTCCCCACCGCTGTGAACGTCGCCGATGACTCCACGCGTGCCACCCCAGCTGACATGTCGCCGCAACACCGCTGGTTTACCGGCCCCGAGTTCCTGCGCAGCGACCCCGAGGAGTGGCCGCGAGAGGACAAGAAAGAGGTACCTACAACAGGAGAGGAACGAGCAGCGGTCATCGCGCTCCCCGTAGCTGCAAACGTGGCCCCGCTCATCGACGTCGACCGCTTCTCAAAGTGGAACCGACTGTTGCGCGCCACAGCCCGCGCGTTGCAGTTCATAGAGCTATGCCGGCAGCGCCACCTGTCGAACGCCGCGCGCCGCAAGCGTACGAAGAAGATTGAAGGCGATGACGACTGGAGAAAACGTCCCGCCAACAATAAGGCGGCCAAAAGGCCCCCCCCGATCGTCGCTGCCCCCCGCGAGTACATCCCACTACCCGCGCGCCATCTATATGCGGCGGAAATGTTACTCGTCCGAACATCGCAGCGAGACATGTCGAGGGCAACGAACAAGGACAGCCCCCTCGCCGATCTCAGCGTGTTTACAGATCCAGATGGCGTCCTACGACTACGTGGACGCATACGAGAGGCCAACGACGTGAGCTTCGAGGCGGCCAACCCCATCATTCTGGATGGCAAACACCGCTACACGCGACTATACGTGCAGCACACCCACGAGCGACTACACCACGGCGGCGTCGAGATAGTCGTAAACGAATTACGACAGCGAGTATGGATGGCGCGAATTCGACCGACGGTGAAAGAAGTCCTGAAGAGCTGCCCGCCCTGCCGCCTGAAGAGGGCCAAGCCGGCCCAACCGAGCACGGGCGACCTGCCGTCGGCGCGCCTCGCACACCATAACCGCCCCTTTACGTTCTCAGGTCTCGACTATTTCGGCCCGCTGGAAGTCACTGTGGGCCGGCGCCGCGAAAAGCGTTACGTCGCGCTTTTCACCTGTATGACGTCGCGCGCCGTACACCTGGAAGTCGTCGCGTCGCTGAGCGCCGACTCCGCCATCCACGCCCTGCGCCGCATGATTGCGCGCCGGGGCTGCCCGACCGAGCTATGGTCGGACAATGCAACCTGCTTCCGCGCCGCCGACCGCGAACTCGCGGAGGCGTGGCGCGCCCTAGAAGACGAGGCGTCGCGACGCCGCATCAACTGGCGTTTCCTGCCCCCGAGCGCCCCCTTCATGGCTGGCGTGTGGGAACGCATGGTGCGGACAGTAAAAGAAGCCCTACGAGTCACCCTGCACGAGCAACGCCCGAGCGATGAGACACTCGCCACGCTGCTCGCGGAAGTTGAAGCCACAGTCAACTCCCGCCCTCTGACGCATGTACCTGTCACGCCGGAAGACCCACCCGCGCTGACACCCAACTCCATCCTGCTTGGGCCCGACTGCCACATACCGGCCCCCTGCGCGTACGAAGAGGACGAGACCGCCGCGCGCACACACTGGAGGCGCGCCCAGCGCCTTGCCGACATCTTCTGGCGGCGCTGGGTGAAGGAGTACATGCCCCTACTCCAACACCGGCGGGAGCCCCACGCTACCGGGGCTCCACCCAAGATTGGCGACGTCGTGGTGATCTGCGATTCGAACCTGCCCCGCAACACATGGCCCCGGGGACGAGTAACACGAGTCTACCCCGGCAAGGATGGCGAGGTGCGAGTCGTCGATGTCACCACCAGCAGCGGACGAGTACTCCGGCGGCCGACCAAGAAAGTCATCGTTCTGCCGACGGGATCGCCTGCAGCGACGGCGGGAGAATGTTCACGATGACCCCTCCGTGATGTGCGACAAAACTTAAATAAATGTGTGCAATACCTAAGTACCTTATAGCTCTGTAATGTAAATAATTCGTAAATATTTAGTAATTGTTATAACGTGTAATAAGATGTACCTACCCCCTATAGAGATAGGCTGATAAATAAAGAGTCCGCTTCTGTTGTTGTTACTGTCAGGAAATGAGTAAAGATAGCAGATAGGAAAGTAAATAGAGACGTAGTCACTCAGACAGTATGTCATAGCAACATTTTAGTAGGTAACAACCGATTTGTCTGTAACTCGGTGTAGAGGTAGTTTACGCATAGTTATGCCCTAGAGTACACGATGTTATCGCTACGGCGTCTCGCTGGCTTCTGGAGCGCGATTTCCAAAACCCTCCGTATTTACGTGAGGGGGTGAGGAAGCGGGGAAGCGCGCGTCCGGAGGCTAGCGGGGCGTCGTAAACGAGAATTTTAGTTCTAATAGTAAGGATTCTAATTAGAATTTGTAAATGATGATAGTGTATATAAACACGGCAGGTGTAAATAGCCATGTATGTAGCCAATTTTAAGGAAATAAAGATTTTAGCTAAAGCGGGGGTGAGGGGAGGTGAAATAGGTGCGTGCCTGCCCGCGTCGCTATAAAAGCGAGCCACCGCGTTGGTTCGATCTCTTCCCTTTTTCCACGCCCGAACGTCGTCGAGTCAACACACCACGCACCTCGCCTACTCGCCTCGCCCACGCCCAAGCCGCCATTTTGTTCTGAGTAACTTGGTAGTTTTTCTGCACCCCAAGCTCGCAGCCCCAGGATCCCCCAGCCCCCACAAAGAAGACCGTAAGAGAAACCAATTTCCTTTAAATAATTGCCGAGATGCCTGACACTGTATGGAAAAGGTATTCCATCATTGGTTAATTGTTCATGTATCATGCTCAAAGTTGGCACAATACTGCTGGAATAAAAATTATGTGTTTTTCTTACAATAGCATCCTGATGGAAATTGTCAATCATACCAATTTTTTTTTCAACCTTATTTCTTTTTAGGTTCTCCTCTGGCTACTATTCTTCTAACAGTACTAACCGATATTTTGGTCAGTTGCGATGTTCGGGTTAAAGCACTTCGTATTCCAACTTCACTGCACACTAATTTGTTGTGACTGTTCATTTAAGTGTTTAGAATGCAATTGATTAGACAAAGGCTGTTGAATATTTTCCACTACGTTAGAAACAGTTTCCCACGGACGAAACATTTTTTCAATTTACATCAATCACCTCAGCACACGTTACTAACCGCATCGCCTGAGTCGCATTACTAATCAAAATTGACGCGATAGATGCTGAACTACCCACATAATATCACAAAAAAAACTTACATGTTTTATAATACTTAGACCCCCAAAAGCAAAATTATTTTATTTAGATTACTAAGTGAAGAAGAAAAAACAAAAAGTATCAATATTTTTCAATCCATGAGTAGTAGCCATTTCTGCACCCGAGTGTCGATGCGACTCATAATTAAGCGTTTGTTCTCACTATTCAGGGCTTTACGTCGTTGACAATTAGTAGCATAATTGCGTGTAAAAAAATGCACTTTAGTCACTCCGGCTCCCAAGTGAGAATTAGTGCGGTTATACTACAAAAAATATTAGATACACATAGTTTAATCTCTAAACAAACGTCAAATCCTATACATTATTGTTTTTAAACAAGTGTTGAACAGCAGTTTATTCTATTGTGGAAAGACCCATGATTTTTTAAAACAGACATTAAAAAAGGCATGTCTTTATAACATACGTTTTTTTTCGGAATTCGTAACGTGTTGTTAGGAGGAATAGCGCTTCGAAGATAGGCATTTGACCGAATTTGTAGTTACTCAGCGTCTTAAGACGCCGCATTACGCCTACACAGCCTTTTGTAAATCTCAGGTTACGCATAATAGGAGTATTAACGCAGTTGTTTTTTTATCCTAGATTGCTGGTCATGGGTCACAGCTGGGATTCGTGAACGTATAAACATAATCCGATTATTTTGCGATAGAAAATCCTCGCGAAGTTATCACAAAATCGGTGTTTCACATTTATTTTTTACAATATCGGATTTGTATTTATGTACTTGATATATATTAAATCGTTGACAAAAAAAATAAGTTTTGTTGCTCTGTAAGTCTTCTATACTTAGAGCTTGATGCAATATTGCAATGCTTTAATTGCGTCTAAGACGGTAACAGTATCAAATACAATATAATTATAAAAACCTAAAAATAATTAGGTTGCGTGTCATCGTCGGTAATGTTTGTCATGAATGGTGCGTCATGCGCTCGCTAGTTTAACATGAAAAATTGGCCTTGATACGTTTTAGTTTACAAGATAGACACACAATGACTTCAATAGCAGTTCTGCTTCGTTTGCTATGTCTAAAGAGAAGAATTGCGATTATAATAATAAATAATAATAAGTGGCCTCAAGCTGGCAAAGCTGGCCATATGCACTTTTGTCGCTGTATGCACTACTGACTGTTCCCGACCAAGAACCAGTGACAGCATGACTTTGACGTTGGCCATTCCAGGCCAATATTCCTTACTTCATGAGGATATTAATTATATTATAATTCGACACTCCCTATTACGGACAGAGGGCCAGCTCATTGCCGCCGCTCTGGCGACTGAGACAGACACTCGCATTCACATGAAGTTTATTCATTTTGTTAGCGTCACCAATGATTGCGCCACCTTTCCACGTGCCTGCTCTTTTCAAAGAACGCCCTGGCGGTAGGTTCCTTTGAGTTAGTGTTGGCGTCTCCAGCTGCGGCGATGAGCTAGCGTCCCACTCAAAGTGGAGTATTGAATAACTGGCTAAACGCCTCTGCCACCCCGTATGGGCAAAGGCGTGATGCTGTGTTTGAGTGTCTGTATGTCCGTCCGTATCAATTCAAATTACGTTGTCAAAATAACGGTATTTCCGCCTTGCCTCGATATGTTGGTTCGATAAAGAATTGCTTTGCCTTTACCGAATGTTATTTATGCGTTATCGCTTCTGCTTATCACCCCTCATGGAAACTTTTGTAACCGTAGAGCAACTAACTTCACACACAATATTGTTTCAATTTGTCCGCAGACAATAGATTCCCGTATATAAACATAAACTTTTATATACATTGCCTCTGACCCCAATCGTGGGTATCGTGGGAACCAGATACAGCGACATCACACACATCGAAACATCCAAGACCTGGGGTTTTCTTTTTCTTCATCCCCAGCCGGGGATCGAACCCGGGACCTGCGGGTAAGCAGAGCCAAACCCTCAGCGCCACAGAGGTCGTCTCTGAAAAATATGCACGTTTCATCAGAAGAATGTAAATAATTGTTGGAATCTAGGTTGGAGATTGTGCAATCATGTATATGTATGCCTAGATATGGCACATGCATATAGGCAGAGTCGGTTGTATTGGCTTATCAGCTATTCAGCACATGCACAGTAAAATGACGCGTATCCAGTATATTCCTGTACGTGCAATTATAGGTGATATTTTTTTATCAATTTCGCCAATCGTGGTATTATTTAGCTTAACTATGACTTCAGTCAAGTTCAAGTATGAACATAATGAGTGAATATCTTTATTATCCAACCGTCTAATAAAGATACGAATCATATGTCTAATATGAACTTTATCTAAGATTTCCGATAAAAGACAAAATTGTAAACACATATTATTATCACGCCGAATCAGGGACACTTTATTAATGATTGTGATGACTTGATGATACCTACACTAAAGAGAGTTGCATCGAATTTTCTTGGATTTTAGGTGATACGACATAAATATGGGGTTTTTTCGAATCCATTTACTCCAGTACAAAAACAATTTTTTGGTTAACCTTTAATGAGTAATAAAATTCCCACAGAAGATAAACGCGATAGGGTAAAATTTTCTCGATAGAATTATTTGCGAAAAGACCTCTAATCTATTGTTTTATTTTTTCATGTAATTCTGAAATCGTAACTAATTTCATTTCGGAATTGCATTAAAATGTGGATATTAGGTATTAGTAAACTCTCCTTGAAAATATTTTTGACAAAATAGCGTAGTTTATTTTTAACCAATTTTTATGTGGATTGGCGCTACGTTGTCATTTTCCCCCGCTTCTGTCCCTCCACACTGCGGGTCTTTCCGCCTGGAGTAACGGGGACCTTTGTACAGACGAAGATACCTTAAGGGGGGATCTTAAGTATAATTAAGATATAGTTAAAGAAGAAAAATGAAAGTAATTATATCGCCACTAGAGTAGATCCATTCTTAGAAGCAGAATTTTACAACTGTCAATAGCAGCAACAGAGCTTGTCAGTCTCCTTCTCCTTATTTCGGTTAGAAAAGGAAGGTAGATTGACGACTAGCTCTGTTGACAGATGTCAAATGCGACTAGTAAGCATGGCCCCACTTTACTTTTAGTGGGTCTATTTATAACATGCTGCCCTATCGTCCCGAGCCATCTAATAATAAACAACGCCCCACGAAGGTCAACCGAACTCCAGGAAGTTAAAATGCGGCGCAAAAATGCGGCCGGCTGAGGAACTACGGCTACGGCCAATGACACCCACTCAAAAGCTCAATGCAGATGGCGCTGGTGTGGCTGGAGGCTTCTATCTGTCAAAGTTGTCAAATTATATTTACTTCTTCTTTTATTAAATGGCGAGGTAACCCCATTTGAGGTCAATTTGCCAGTGTCAAGTGTATTTGAAAAATTACGTGACGTATATTTGAAGACGTGACCTCTAACCTCAGATGAAATTATTTGCTAGAGACACCAAGCGGGAACAAAGGCTTTTGTACTTTATCAATATCATACTACGAGTAATTAATTGCTCTATTATCTCCGGAGATCTAAAAATTAAGTAGCTCTAATCAAAAAACTTTTCGATTTGGTTTGGATGACTTCGAACAACACTTTAAAATTTGACTTCGCCTATATATATAGAAGTGAATCTTTATCTGAAAATGTCCCAAAGAATTCCATAAAATTTGCCTCCACCAAATCAGTCACCTTGTATAGTTGTGTAACAGTTGTAGGATTCATTGTCTTTGACCGGGAATGCGAGTGAAGAGCCAGTTGGCACTCGGGGTAGCCGCTGGTAGTAATGTTACATGTCGTATTACATCTGCAGCTTTGTAACGGTATTTTTGCCGATGCTTGAGAGCCTGTCTGTACACCCTTTTGGAGGCGCTGTGGCATCGGCACTTTGTAGCGAGTTCGGTGTTCCACTGCAGGCCAAAGGCGCCCCCCCCCTTGAGTCAACATTTAAATCCATACGTTCTACACTCCTGCGCGAGTCCATCGAAGGCTCTGTTGAGTGTTGGCTATAGAGTATAGACAAACGAGACGTTAGTGGATGTCTGCACGCAAATAAGCTAGACTCTGTGGCTCAAGCAGGAATAATTACCAGAGTGAAAAAGTGTTCGAGTTCAGATAAAATGTACCTTAAATCATTGTACATAAGAGTCACTGACACTTCAATTCGCATACTTCTTCGACGCGTAATTATTCCTGCTTCCTACACAGAGTGGCTCAAGCAGGAATAATTACCAGAGTGAAAGAGTGTTCGAGTTCAGATAAAATGTACCTTATGTTATTGTACAGAGTCACTGACAGTTCAATTCGCATACTTCTTCAACGCGTAATTATTCCTGCTTCCTACACTGGTCAAACGCGCGAGAAGGTTGACAGCCTAAGAAAGACTTACGGGTCTTTACGGGTTAGTGTCGCGATAGCAGTCATTGACACGTCTGCTACTGCGAAAAGACCATAGAAAGTTACCATGGTAACGGTCGGCGACCGCTACCATAATACGCTTAACGTCAGTAATTTCTCACGTTGCACGTAATAAGTAAGTATCGCTAACCCAATCAGGAGCCTTGGCGGTAGACAGGAGTCGATGACCGCTATGACGCTAACCGGAAAATACTACATATAGCCTGGACTAGTCCCACGCCAAGCTAATCTGTTTTGCCAAATCTCCAAATTATGCTCTGTTTTGGTGAATCATGGCACGATTTATTAGTGCATTTTTTGTACGGCGAATAATTGAAAAAGATAAATGAATTCACGAATTGTAGGTTGTGGCTTGGTTGGAGATTTTGCTATGATAGATAGTCAAAAGGTGTTGAAGAAACGGTTTTGAAATCCGCATGTTGTGATGCTCTTGGCACTTATCAACTTACTTATTATACCTGCTGTTATTTTACACATGACAAAGTCCCAGAGTCCGCAACAACAGCGCAGGCGCAGTATAGCCAACGTAAGCAGTCTCCGCGATGTCACGTGCCAGAGCCATCGCTTTACGTGTTTATATTCATGAATTAATGACTTAGATATTCAAGGAGCTATTGGAATGTGGCGAAACATAAATTGTCTGGAACCGTCTACAAAACTATAAAAACAGGCCAAGTGCGTGTCGGACTTCGCACATTTAGGGTTCCGTAATAAATGTAGATAAGCCAAAAAATTAATTAGGAAGGTACTCACTTCACATACATCTGATACACCTAGCCAAAATATCACTATCATTCTTCACCAGCAAATTATTACTTTGTTTTTCATAGTGTTTGTATGAATTAAAAACTTGTATATGAGGTTTTTAATAAATGGTTTATATCTTAAAAACTGCTCGTTTTATTTTTTTCAAACCTATTTTCGTTGAAAGTATTTATTGAGATACACAACATTTTTTTTTTGATTTTTCAATCTCGTACTTTAAAAGTTAGAGGGCGGACACAATTTTTTCCACCTTGGAAGGGTCCGTCTCTTCTTTCACAACTTACTTTGAGGAAAAATGGTTTCAGAAACCCCAACGTTTTTTTAAAGACCTCTACACCTATACATCCCACACATATAGGTCTGATGAAAAATTTTTTTTTTGGGATCATTTTCTTTTTTTTTTTTTTTTTTTGTTTAAAAATCGTAAAGCAGTTCACAGAATAACTACATTCCAATTTTCAACGGTGAAGTCCTGAT
Source organism: Argyresthia goedartella (assembly GCA_949825045.1). NCBI lineage: Eukaryota > Metazoa > Arthropoda > Insecta > Lepidoptera > Argyresthiidae > Argyresthia > Argyresthia goedartella. Next base: position 26,144,155 of record OX463810.1, read on the forward strand.
AGTTTCGGAATAAAATTGCTGTGACATACGGACGGACGGACGGACTGACGGACACACAGACTTGGCGAAACGATAAGGGTTCCTTGTTTCCCTAAGGAACCCTAAAACACATTTTGTAAAAATCAAAACCCTTGATTGTTGCAAGACGCTGCAACTGGATCAATGTATCAAAAATACATTTTCACATTAATTAACTTCAATAGAATGCTGTTTTTAGTAGCCTTGCTTTATAGGAAAAGAAGATCGGGGATAAAGCTGTTTTGTTTTGGGCACGCTTGAATCCCTCACTGCCCTCAGGACTCAGTCTTAATTCCCTCGCTTTGCTCGGAAATTAACTCATAACACCGTCGCTTCGCTCGGGAGTTAAATTCTCCCTTCGTTAAGTTCAGGATTCAATATCGCGCCCGTGACATAAAACAGTGCTTTATCCCCTTGGTATCTTCTATTATTGATTTTGATTTTAATATGTTGGATGGGCGTTGTGCTTGTTCTACATATTGGTACCGCGCTATAGTTAGTGAAACTGTAAGCTATTTATTTAAAATATTTAAGTTTAAAAGCGATTGCAATCAATCAATAAAGTTATCCTCCTTTACCAAAGATTATTTTAGATAACAATTATCACAATGAGAGAGTGAGAGGTAAGTGTTAAGCGGGGGTAGACTACTTTTGTACAATTGTACAACGTAGACTACATACCCAAACATAATAATATACACTTAAAATAAACACCTAAACCTGTTTATAAAACTATCTAAGCCTAACTATCTATATAAGTTCGTCTGTCCGCCGTCTGTATGTCACAGCAACTTTATTCCGAAACTATCAGGACTACACAGTTGAAACTTGGTATGTAGATGTATTCTGTGAACCACTTTACGATTTTCATACAAAAATAAAAAAAATAAGGTGGCCTCCCCATACATGGAACTGAAACCTAAAATAGTTTTTCATCAAGCCTATAATGTGTGGGATGTTGTAAAAATATATCTCAATTAACACTTTCAACGAAGATTCGTTTAAACAAAATTAAATAAGCTGTTTTTAAGATATAAAACATTTACTAAAAACCGAAAATATAACTTTGCCATTCATATAAACACTATGAAAAACAAAGTAAAGATTTGCTGGTGGAATGATAGTGATACTTTTTGGCCAGGTGTATCAGATGTATTATATGTGAAGTACTCATCTTCCAAATTTATTTTTTTGGCTTATATTCTATATTTATTACGAAACCCTAAATGTGCGAAGTCCGACACGCACTTCGCCGATTATTTCGAATAAGTTTAATGGAGCGGGGCTGTGAGTGAGCGCCGCCGTGGGTATTTCACGAAATTATATTTATTATATTTTAAGGCCTTAGCAATAAGAACTACGAGAAGTGAATAACTTTTAATCCCTGGAGTGGTCTAGGATATGACATAATGAAATTCAGTACAACTTTTTGTCACCGCTAAAGCCTAGAATATTGACTTGCTTTAGGTAAGGTTTGTATGATATAAAAAAGGGTCATTTTCGAGCAGGGTGGTGCGAAAATATAGAAATTGCTTCCACAAAGTATAGAAGTGATTGCTTCCGTGTCGCTTCGCTTGGTTATCGCTAAGCGTATAAAGTAAATAAAAACCTGTAAGTATATACACGTGCATACATTGCGACACAGTGCTATTTCCCTCCAGCAAGTGTTTTATAATTTGGCATTATTCGTCAGAAAAAACAACATGAAAATAAACATGGATAAAAATATTACCGTGGCTCAGTATGCAGGTATTTTTGCCCTAGAAAAGGTGGTGTAGAAAAAGTTTTGATTTGTGTCAATTATGTATAGGCTAGTCATGAAAAATATTAGTTTTTAGACCTAGCCGCCATATTAGAGAAACCGGTCAAGTGCGAGTCGGACTCGCGCACGAAGGTTTCCCTACCACCGTACAATGGTGGGGATGGTGTGGAGTAAATAGTTTGGATTTTACATAGTAAACTGTTGTTTACAAAGTTACATGTACGTGACCATATGCATCCATAAGTTTGTATGTGGTTTTGAAATAATTGTTGTATGGGCCCCATACAACAATTATTTTAAATATTTATTATATTCTGTTTTTAGGGTTCCGTACCCGAAGGGTTCCAAACGGGACCCTATTACTAAGACTCCGCTGTCCGTCCGTCCGTCTGTCACCAGGCTTTATCTCAAGAACCTAGCTAGCTAGAGAGTTGAAATTTTCACAGATTATGTATTTATGTTGCCGCTATAACAACAAATACTAAAAAACAGGATAAAAGAAATATTTAAGGGGGCTCCCATACAACAATACCAATAACTTTGTAAACAATATTTTGCTGTGTAAAATCCAAACTATTCACTCCACACCATCGCTTCCATTGAACGGTGGTACGGAACCCTTCGTGCGCGATTTAGACTCGCACTTGACCGGTTTTTTATATTTTTTAGTATTTGTTTTCATAGCAGCAACAGATATACATCATCTGTGAAAATTTCAGCTTACTATCACGGTTCATGAGATACAGCCTGGTGACAGACAGGCGGACGGACAGCGGAGTCTTAGTAACAGGTCCCGTTTTACCCTTTGGGTACGGAACCCAAAATATGCAAGCTAAAAACAGTTTTTTTGGCAACATCTCCTTTCCGGCAAACGCTGTCCCTCGAGGTGTGAAACTTACATTTTTCAGGAATAGCCCAGACCTAAGCAACAAAACATCAAAACATTTTCTACTCCACTTTCTGTAGGCCAAACTCTCTCCTGGCCTCTGTGGGCCTCTTTTTTGTCCCCACTGCTCGGATAATGTCTCGTTTTCTCAGAATTTCAGAGAATCCTAGAGTTCTCGGCTGTGAACTGGCAACGATCAGTCTCCTATTTTAAATTTTGTAATACTTTCCTTATGGCTGTGGATGTGGGATTCTTGTGTAATTCTGTACCTTATTATTGTGGGGTATTTCGGGAGTCAAGTATCTTCTAATGTGCGATGACGTTAGTCGGTAATCTGAATCAAGTTCCCGGAATGGAACCAATGAATTTGATACGCAATGATAATTTTGGTGGTGTCAAAACACTAGATAATAATATGCAGTAGATTGATTAAATTAAAAATTATTATAAAAAATATCTCCTGCATACATGTTTAACAAGCAAGTTAATAGAGAGGTAAGTATTGAACTATTTCATGTCTTAATTCTTGATCTATATGACATTCATTATATATGAGTATACCCAATATTATTTATTTATTTGAAGTCGTAAGAATAGATAAATATTCTTTCTAATATACTTAAACTAATCGCTCAGTGTTTCGATAGCAGCAAAACTCGCAAACGGCTGGACCGATAAGGATGTTTTTTTTTTTCAAAACTCTTGTTGAAGCCAAATAAAGGTTTTTACGAAGAGAAAAATTTGAAAAACGCGAAGCAAACAGCCAAATAATTTAAAAATAATTTAGTATTAGGCGATTTCTATAAAAATTCAAGACGGCGGCGGCGGCGGCGCACATCGGGCTCGCGCATCCAATTCAAAATTAGAATTATGTTTTTTCTTCTAAAATTCGAAGTGCTGAAATATATTATACCTTCACGGGAACCATTAGAAACCGAAAGCAAGCAGCGTGTGTAGCGCAACTGGCAGGCAGCTGGTTGTTGATAAACATTGCCGTTTGCAACCTAACTGATTATTTGGGATAATGTGCATGATGCAAATGCGACGTTCTCAAGGCCGGCATTTATTCACCGCAGATCTAATCATAATTTATAAGTAGATATCATCATCACCTGTGCTTCTACATCACGATTTAAAATTATCTTCTTTTAATGCTCTCTGATTAAATAATTTTAACAAAACGCAATGCGTAAAACATGAAAAATTCAATTTTGAGTTTTTACCAAAGCCACCTAAAGCCGGTACGGTGACTAATGATATTCTAAACGATTCATGACAAAACAACTCGTTATCGTGATTATCAATTCATCACATTGTGACGCTGACGTGTGCTCATCCGTCATGGCTGACTGCCACCTGAACATGGGCATAGCCTTATGTTACGACTCTATTAAACAAATACCACTTTTGTTTCATGACCATATAGGAAAAACCTTCCTAGCTGCCAGCACGCCGCGGCAGGATCCTCGCATGTTAGTCGATCATGTTGAGGAGTTGGTTGACAGATTCAGCATATCATTAGGGATGGCCATCGAATTAAACGCTTATTCTTTTTTTACAATTACCATCCTAATTATACTAGTTATTATGAGGTATTCAGTTTTTTAGAATTACCATACTAATTATACTTGTTATTTTGAGGTTAAGCATTTCTTTCGCGCCGGGCATGGAGTTCTTTAATCATCTCCTTGAAAATACTCGGTGGTGGCCAAAATTATACTTGAGACAATACACCACTTTAGCCATCGAATTTGTAAATTTTACGTATTCTATGGTATTACTATAGGTATATTTATTATACTATTTATTTTGAGATTCATTTCATTCGCGCGGGGCATGAAAAATCTCCTTTATAGCTCTGTACCGAGTTTCAAAGTAGTGCTCAAGTAATGCTTTAACATGGATGTACTTAGTTCTCCCCTAGAGAGTCGGGTTGAGTTTTGGCATTTGATTCGACAGACGACCGCGTAACCACAGAATACTTAAATAGTACTAGCGTAACCATCATTGTGACAGCGCTGAGACAACTCTCAAGTGCTGAGTGCGGTTTATAAATCCGGGCCCTAGTATCCTAACTCTTCAAGTTTACCGTATTTATTTGAGCGTGCTGTGGGCATACGGCCCTAACTTTTGTATGAAAACATGGACACAAACTGTTTTGAAAGTTTTGGGGTAAGTAAACACGTTTAACATTGATCAAAATTGGTGTTCAATATAAAACAGACAACGCTTTATGATACACAATAATCAGTATTCATAATTTCCTTATTCACAAATAATTCATAAAACAAGACATACAATTATCTTAATCATTTTTATTTCGTTTGCGGTTTTGGTCGTTTTAATTTACGATACCGTAGTGATGGACTATCTACTAAGTAGTTTACAAGCTCCAACTTCTATTTCCGCCATAAAACGCAGGCAACAATCATTGTTGAGTGCAACAAGCAATTACGTGTAAGTAGGTATAACAGATAATGCCACGGCTCTTTCGAGTCTGTACGAAGCTGTAAAATAGTTTCTGTAATTATATAAAAATATAAATAATATAGCGAGTGTGTACCTATGCCTATATACCTACAGAAAACAAAATAACTATAGAAATAAAACGTAGGATCTAAGGGCAGAAATCAACGGCGTTAAATCTGATGGATCGGATGTAATAATTAGGTAGTTAAAAAATTGGTTGTCTGTAAAGTCGGTTTAAGGACGATAATTTTACGTTATAACGTCATAAGATACGTTTAGGCCGGTCGTGCCTCGCTGTCGCTTGTTCCGCGTTCTCGCTTGCACGCTCGGCTCAAGCGGAACGTGACACTTTTTCGCCCGTGCAGCCGGCGTTCGTCGATTTATAAGACGCTATCAAGTCAAAAATTAAAACTAATAAAACACGTATGTATTTGTCACGTTAAAACAAATCAAATGAGTCTAAACTCGAGAGGTTTACTAGTATCCGTTGAAGAGTTCCACTATCCATCTTCAGGTCTCATCATCAGATCAGCTCGATACCCTCACTAATCCATTAACTACACACCGACACGATTCTAAACAGCCCAAACTCAGTTGGATTGCGTTATTTTATTACAGAGTTTCTGTGACAACCATCTGGCTCCATCATCAGATCAGCTCGATGGTATCATAATATTACATTGTCACCGAACATACATAACTATCCCAAATTTGAGCTTAATCAGAAACCAAAAAAGTGGATCCCAAATTTGAGCTTAAGCAGAAACCAAAAAAGTGGGTCAAATAAACTTGCAAGATTTGTTTAAACAAAGTTACTTACTTTCTTAGTTACAGATGAACTTAATAAAAGCGTGTCAAAAATCGGTGTTCCACAAGGTTCCATATTAGCCCCTTTGTTATATCTGGTATAGTTTGTGCCCGTTTTGTGGCTGAATTTGCAGCGTATACATAGTACGATCAGCTATAATGTGGTTATAATGAGACATTGTTAAAAATGAGATAAATCGAACGACGACGCACTGTGAGCTGAACACGACCCCCACCTCCGCTCTTCCTCGTGGCTCATTGGGACTGTCATTTGTGATTTGTGAGAAGCTCAGCCTCTAGTTCCGTCGAAGCAAAACGACCGTAGTCTACCAGTACGAACACATGTGACATGATCCACACACACACACACACACATACACACATACAGTCGGGAAATGTGAAGGTGCCGTGTCGGTGCATGCCGCACCCTACATGACGCAAGTGTGCCACTCACTATGATACTGATGATGACTTTGTCTGTTTCTATAGAATGTGACTACACTAGATATCATTATGTCCTCTATAAAGGTAGGTACTTGTTATATCTATACCTACTTGTGTCTGAAACAATAATGGCCGATTTCACCAACGATCCCCATCTTTTAGGGGACACTTTATTTCTTTCAGGGGCCACCTAGCGGTTGTTTCGATTTGCCCTAAGTGTAAGGGTCATCTAGGCTCCTTAGGGACCCCCTAAACTAAACATAAGAGTCCGGCCACCGAAACAATCGCTAGACAGCTAAGAAAAAGGGCTAAGTGTCCCTTAACTGTTGGTGAAATCGGGCATAAGTCCCTAAATGAACACAGTTTTTCAGAAAGTTCGCGTTTCTGCCAGTGAAACGTAAAGGTGGCCATTAGCCAACATAAATTTTACGAATTTGCAAGAACCTAAGTAAAGTACCCATGCATGTAATGTTTAATGCACATCTCATATAAAATGCATAGAGGATTAGTGAAGTGTAGAGCGTGCCTAGTGAAATGTTTAAAAGCTTTCCAGAACTACATAGATAACATAGTTTTATAGTTACCTGCAAGCTAAAATCAATACGTATTTGTATTCCATTCACATATATAAATATTGCTCCGTGAAGGTTCATATAAACACGTGAAATTCACACGATTCATAAAATTGTAAAATAAACTATACTGTTACGATTGTATTATCATATTATTTTTTAAACTATTATACCCATACAAAGATAATGTTATTACGATTACACGCCCATATTTAACTGTTTGAATTTATGTTTGAATGTATGTAGTTTATGTACTGGACTGAAAAGGCCTTTTTTAACGAAAAATTAAATTGTGATTTAAATAAAGGAATCTATGTGTACCGATATGGAAAACAAACCGCCTCCATTACATTTAGGCTTGTGTTTAAACGATTACAAAAACGCACCTATTTTACTACCAATAAATTCAAAATGACTGCCAGAATGGATAAATGTCCACCAAATTGTGTTTGGATAAATGTCCACCAAACTTCTTTTTATGTTTTGTGTACTTAAGTTTATGTTTTAAGTATTTTTTGTTGTTCTTACATGTTCAACCTAACACGAAGGATAAAGGGGGTTTCGCTTCGCTCTACCCCCTTTACCCTTCACCTAAGCTACCGCAGTATTTTGCCCTGATATTTTTTGCAACTTTTGGTGTTCATTTATCCATTTTGGGTAGGAAAAAATACTTTGGTGATCATTATATTTGTTGCGTTATATTTATAAGAGCATCGACGTAAAACTACACGTAATAAAATGCCTTATATATAACCATTACTTCAAGATCAAGTTAACTTTGCACTGAAGATGATGTATGGCTAGAAAGTGATTAAACCAACGTGAGTGTTTATCCTTGTGCGTTATCTCAGCACATTGAGATAGATTACATCCACTGACGCACTCTTGTACTTACATACAATATCTATTAATATATTAAACCACTAATTGGTCTCACAAGCGCATGCACCACGTGATGGATACTATTTATCAATCCGCTTTATCTTTATACTATACTCTTTATATATTTCAGCGATAGATAATCAAAACCGTTAGTTTACAAACTAACGCATTAGTTTGTAAATTATCGAAAATTGTAAACTAGACCGACAGGGTTTATAATTTAGTTTATTTTGTTCTTACATGTCTTACATGACTATTCAGGGGCTCCGCTGCGCTCGCTCCCTTTAGCTTTCATGTTTAAACCAGTTCATAATTTAACGGTTGTATTATAAACTAACGCGTCATATCGTAAGTAGTACGGTGTAGGTTAATTTATCGATCGTTTGTAAACTAACGGGAAAAATACGTTATATAGCTTGCCATTTGAGCGATTTAAAAACAATGTAAAAGCTACTTTGTCTAAAAATGTATAAGTATTATAATGTTCCAGATTACTTAAATGAGAGGAATGTCTGGGGTTAATCTAAGTCAACAAAGCTCTCGATGTTAATAGTTTTATAATTATTTATAACAATTAATATTGTAATATTTGTACAAGTTAAATACAACCCATTTTTAAAAGAGATCTGACAATCTCCTCCACAGTGGTCCAATGTAGAGAAGATGCAAAAAAGAACATTTTATGCTAAGTATATGTAAATGTCTACATTAAAAAAAACTGACCCCGCGACATTCGTACCGCCTTCGTACAGTCAATGATGACTCAGCTGTCTATTGCGGAGGATGGAAAACCTATTTTATATAAAAACAGTGTATTTTTCGATATTATTACAATTATTCTGCTATTCGAGGCGGAGACGAATCCAACGTATAAGAGATCATTTAAATCGGTCGAGCCGTTCTTGAAGTTATTTATGACGACCTCTGTGGCACAGCGGTTGTGGCTCAGCCTACCAAGCGAGAGGTCCCGGGTTCGATCCCCGGCTGGGAGTAATGAAAATAAAACAGGTCTTGGATGTTTATATGTGTGACGTCGCTGTTTCTGGTTCCCACGACACAGAGTATCCTAGTGTGGGGCCAGAAGCAATGTATGTGCCTTTATGTAAATGTTTATGTTTTTTTTTATAAGTGGTGTAACTAACCCGACTTTGTAAATAAATTAAATTAAATAAATAAATAAATTACTAAATTTACCAGCTGACCCCGCGAACTTTCGACCTCCTTACAGTCAATGAGTAAGCAGTCAAATGCAAAACATGGCGGAGTTCCAAAACTAATTTATTTAAAAAAAACTTTGTATAATTTTTTCGATGTTTAAATAGTTAATATGCTGTTCGGGGCGGAGACGACTCCAACAAGCAAATAAAAGATCATTAAAACAGTCCAGCCGTTCTTGAGTTATTTATTATTGTACATAACTAACCCGATATTGTTTTATATATTAGAATATATTAGAACGGTTATTTACAGTATATTGTGGAGAGTTAAAAAATAATGCTTTACGTTGCTCCGCTCGGGTCTTGAAGGCCTGCAATGGTGTATGAAATTCCATTACAGTTCTCTCGAGTTGTGCGGCCTGCAACGTGATACTTCCAAGCCTGTTATAGCGCACGTAATGACGACATTTCATTGCATGTTTGAGACAATTCTTTTAACTTATTTCCGAGAGGCCATAATTATGAAATTTACTAAAAAGTTACATCGTAAAAATATAATTTTCTGAAAAATAGTATGAAATGTTCCCACAACATCTGTGAAGATAGTAACCGAAAGTGACTCATCCTGGACAATTTTTAGAAGTATCCAGGAAAACGCAAAAGTGTTCAGTAAGTAAGTATGAAATCCCCTTAATATCGTAATATTTAAATATAGGACTATGAAAGTGTCCAGTATATTTAAATATAGAACTATTTTTTTCTGCAAAGATAAACTAAGGAGGTTATAGGCAGTTAAGGGCCTTTAATAAAAAGGAGGTACCATAGAGGTTGACGAGTCCGAATTGCACTTATATTGCACGATGTAAAATGGCGGCAAGCTCAGTTCATTTGTATTTTTTACTATTTTGACACTAATTAGGAATTCGTCCCAAATTTACAAAATGTTCATCAATTATAGTGAATGTTCATCAAATATACATTTTTTTTCATAAAATATACAAAATTTTCATCAAATATACGAAATGTTCATCAAAATCGTACACCCAATTCATATCCCTACATGGGGTCGCCTCGCTCCGCTCCACTTAGCCTCGGCTCCAGGTTGTATAATAAAGTTGTGACCTAACAAACCTAACTTTAGTATTCGGACAGAAAGTTACCAATATAACAGCCAATATGGTTCCGTGAAACTACCTGGGAGCACTGAATTTCAGGAACATTTTGTAAATTTTTATTTGTTGGTAAAAAATATATATGTTGCCAATTATAAAATAAGTAGTGTAAGTATCGGACTCGTTTAGGGAGACAACGAGCAATCACGCGCAATGCTCCCGACGCCGTTAGAGATTTTAGTTTACATTTTACTTTTTTAGAATAAGTCCCACATCGTTTTTCTTCAGTGGCTTTTTCTTTTGTTACTTGGTTTATGGTAAAGGAGTTGTGTTCTGGCATAGGTTTATTTTAGCAGAGAAAATTGTGGACTTCGTTTTATTTTTGTTAATTATGAGTGAAGCTCTTCCCATTACTATATTAATATTATTACCAAAGTAAAATACGCATGTGTCATCTGTATAAAGTGTTAGGCTTTTTTATTTATATGTATATCAGGGTTTGGGCCTCGTGCCATGGTCTCCTTGTCAACCCTACTAAGTCACAGGCTATGATTATTGGTTCCAGGTACTCCCTTAACTTGATACAGCATATTGCTATTGTTCCTGCAATCTATGATGGAACCATAATCTCATACAGCACCAAGGCCAAAAATCTAGGAGTTATGTTTGATAACCAGCTGTCCTGGTCAGAGCATGTCAGCGAGGTTAGTAGACGTGTCTTTGCCACTTTCCACTCGCTCAGGCGTCTTCAAAACTTCCTGCCTCGTCAGACAAAAATCACGCTTGCCCTGTCTCTTCTTCTACCCCTGATCGATTACGCTGATGTCTGCTGGGCAAGCGCAAACGAAAAGCAACTGAACGAACTCGAGCGACTTCCAAACCTCGGGATTCGGTTTGTTTTCGGTCTGCGCAAGTTCGTCCACGTCTCGGAGTATCGCAGGGAGTTGAAATGGCTCCCGATTCGCCTTCGACGGAATTCCCATATCCTCATTTGCCTCTTCACTATTTTATGTAATCCTCGCTATCCCGGCTTCTTACGGGATCGTTTCGTTTTTCCGTCTTCGGAACGGCCACGGAGATCTCACACTCGGTCACTACTTGCAACTCCGCAACATAACACTGCCGCTTATCAGAATAGGTTCAGACTACGTGCTATCAGTCTCTGGAAAAATAAAAAAAAATCTCTGGCGCTGGGGAAAAAACTCCCCAGCGCCATCAGAGACAGTCCGTCAATTCTCTCTTTTAAGTCGTTTGAAAGAACACTATCTTTCTCTTTCATGATAAGTATTAGTATTTATTTGTAGCTTCTATTTATGTATATATTGCATATTTATATATAGCATTACTTTTTGTATTATGTAGATATTGGTAAGTAGTTTATTATTTTTATTAACTTTTTATTGCTGTGCACATAGTTCTACCTTTAGTTCCTTTTTCCTCTCCATTCTGGGTTTGCTGGAAGAAATCTCTTGTTAGAGATAAGCTCGCCTTTGTACATGTTATTTCTTTTATATTTGTTTCGTGTTCAGTGTTTTGTGCAATAAAGTATATATATATATATAAAGCATATCAGGATCAAAAACGGTTCCAAAATGTTATGGAGCAAAAAATTGAGCTGTCTATTGTTTTCAAAAGTCTCACAAGCACATTATCTATTACTAGACAGCGGAACGTGATTTCTATGGATTCGCTTCTAAATGAAAAACAGAAAGTACATAATTTCAAGTGATGAGTGATGGATGACACACAGACGGACGGATGGACTTTACCACGCAGTCGTGCGCTGGTAGAGAGAGCGTTTTGTTTATAAACATCGTCCGACGGACTGCTGAGAATTCCAACAATGGACACTCAGCCAATCCGCTGAAACGACGACGTCTCCACTTCAATTGCAGTTTATTATTTATTGTCAGTACAGTACACACATACACTCACGTACTGTAATATTAAGGCGATACCTCGTCCGTGTAAAGTTCCCCGTTACTCCAGACGGAAAGACACGCAGTGTGAGAGAAAAATCATAACGCAGCGCAATAAACCACAGAAAAATTGTTTAAAAATAAACTACGCGATTTTTGTTTAAAAGTTTCATAATGAGAGTTTTCGAATACATAACATCTACACAATGAAATTGGTTAGGATTTCAGAATTACAGGTAAAAATAAAACAATTTAGAGGTAGAGGTCAAATACTCAATAAACGTTTACACAAAAATTAAAGCTGTAGATAACTTCATGGTGGAGTAAATGGATTCGAAAAAAACCCCATTTTTTTCGTATCACCTTAACTCTTCGAGCAAGTAATTTTAAATGAGGCATCGCGATTTGAACCTTAATCCGTAGGCCAGACGAACACCCTTCAGGGGCCAGAGGTGTATCCCATGGTCACAACAACCAAAGAAACCTCGCGCCTATTCCGTATGCGGCTGGTAGAGGCATAGTTGGACCCATCTTTAGCTAGCATTTTTCCATTCACATGTTTAACAAAAATTTATTAGGTGGGTGTTTATAACTCAGTAACTGGCGTCATCATATGATGACATTTTCCCGTGATACGTTTTGAATTGTATTACCATGGTGGCGTGAGTTTGAAAATCGCGATGCCTGTTAACGGGATCAACGTCTCCAGAGGTAGCGTCTATTTTTTACCCCCGACGAAAAAGTAGCTGTGTGTAACTGTTTGTGGCACTCTAGAGCTCAAACGTGTACAGATTTTAATGCGGTTTTCTGTAATTGGTAGTTCGGTATTTCATTGCCATGGTTCTGTGCATTGTTTTATTAAGTTGGCTCGAGAGTTATCAAATCTAAAGTCAGTTAAATTTTAGACTTATGGTTAGAGGCAATAAAACGCATTGCTTTTTTAATTATTTATATACGACGTGTGCAGGAAGAGATCTTGTTGTTTGTCCAGAATTATTCAGGATATTATTAATTATGATGATAAATGGTAACAAATCGTAAAATTATTATGAATCAACATTTCTCCAGTACTATCCAAGGGATAAACAACATATGCGTAAAATTCGGTCTCCTTAGAATCTTATGGTATTTCACATTCACTAAATATTTAGACAAAATCCATCATCGTCATCTGCCATATGGGAGCCCACAGCTGCATAATATAAATAAAAAATAAATCCTCTTCATGCACGCCACTCAACCCTTGTATGTTATTCTCACATCTGGGAAATTCTATCAGAATCCCTTGCAAATTGACACATCGAGCAATGAAAAGACAGCTCCTTTAGAATAATCCTGTTCTGATTGGTGTGGACACATGTTCCTAGATGCGTGGGAATATAAGGTTACCAGTCCCGTGCAAACCGTCTCCATTTTTTTCCTGCTGTGTCATCGGACGATCTGGCAGGAGGTCTGCCGACTGATCTTTGGCCTCTTCTTGGCCACCACTCGATTACTGAACGAGACCAAATAACTGACGTAAAATTATTTTACGTGTGGTATGAATGGATCTTTATCCATTCATACGCTCCGTTTACAAATGTAAACAATCCAACAAAAATTGAAGGCAGTATTGATTGTGGTGATATAGGTAATCGGATTATTTGAAACGCAATATGCCACGCTGCAAATTGGTCACGGGTAATCGTTTTTTTTTCATGGAGCCCTTGAATCAGGCATACATATTTACTTAGTTTTGGGCTAAGGTCTGGGAGAGATAACCTCAAAAATTACCTATCTATCCATCCTGGGTAGTGACAATGAGCAACGAATCCACACTAAAATTTCCAGGTTCTCGAAAGAAACATTGGCAATATTGATTTAAGTTGTTACACCTATACTAAGTTGTTAAGAAAAGTATATATATATGTATATATATATTTAAGAAAGTACAGTTTTTGTTTCTTTTAATACTTAAATTGGTACCATTTTTTTCTTGAACATGGTTATGTGGTTCTTCGATTATATCTTATTCGGCGTCACGGCTGATGTAAAAAAACACCATTTGCACAAAAAATGGCTGCGAGATACATACCTACAACATTCAAGATCTCAGACAGCACTTAAATTGTGTCAGTTGATAAAATATTAACCTTGTAGGTTGTATAATGAGAAATATTCTAGCTGAATAAATAGCCAAACGATAACTTTCCATTAATATATTGGATGGTTGGAGTCACGTGGCTAATGAAAAAAGGAGTCAAGCATTTCGAATATTTCTATTCGATCCTTTGAAGCTTTACCTGGCGTTTGTCCTTCCTGGAATAAGGATGGGGATTGCCCGGATAGAAACTCGAGGTATATTACGAAGAAAAATTACAAAAAATTATCTAAATGAAAAAAAAACTGGACCAAAGTTACAGATGGAACTGTACTTTGTTTGTATTATAGTGTGCAGCTTGTTACTCCTAGTGGTTGAAAAGTCAATTCAGGGAATTCGGAGACATATTGAATCTATCAGAAAAATACTTCCATTGGATTATTTAATACAGACGTTTATGTTTTCTTCTTTCATCTACGTTTTGTTTAAATATTTATATTTTCTGCTTTTCTTCTTTTGTGTATTTACATTTTTTTTCAGTCCAAGTTGATCAGACAATCGTATCCACACACACAAAAATGATTAATTTCGGAATGGGAATGAATCAAATAATCGCAATGAATGCATTGGCCAGCTGACACTAACGGCCCTATTTTTAGGGTTCCGTACCCGAAGGGTTCCAAACGGGACCCTATTACTAAGACTTCGCTGTCCGTCCGTCCGTCTGTCACCAGGCTGTATCTCAAGAACTCTCTCTAGCTAGCTAGAGAGTTGAAATTTTCACAGATTATGTATTTCTGTTGCCGCTTTAACAACAAATACTAAAAAACAGGATAAAATAAATATTTAAGGGGGCTCCCATACAACAATACCACATACAAACTTATGGATGCACCTGGTTACGTACATGGAGTGTGAAAGTAACCGCACCAATAACTTTGTAAACAATATTTTGCTGTGTAAAATCCAAACTATTCACTCCACACCATCGCTTCCATTGAACGGTGGTACGGAACCCTTCGTGCGCGATTTAGACTCGCACTTGACCGGTTTTTTTGGTCGTTATTTTTATTTCAGGGTGTAGGTATCTACATTCACAGCGTCAGAGCCAGGTCACACCTTTTCTCATACTTCGGACCCACGTTTGAACAACAACGTACGTCCTCACTGACATGATGAGTCTGATGTACTGACACATTCATTTATTTCAACTTATTTCCTGCCTTAGAAAAACAATAGGCTTTGTCTATCGGTGAAATTAGCAACTCGATTCATGGCGGTTGAAATTTTTGACATAACTAAATTAAAATAAGGTTCACATCAGCTCGCACTGCAAGATGGCTATTACGTCAGTCGCTGCGGAAGAACATTGCGAATATTGTGTTTTTTTTTTAATTATTTCTTCAAACCACTGATTAATTTTTAATTTCAAACGCATCCTTTGAAGATATTGAATAACTATTTTTAAGGTAAGAATACGACGTAATATAATACCAAGAAATAGCAAGTTTTAGGTAAAAAAACCTATTTGACCGAATTTGTAGTTACCCAGCGTCTTGAGTGTTACGTAATATCCGGGGTTGTGATAATAAAGGATCTTACGTATCAGGCTTTGTTGATAGGTAAAGACATACATGTAATTTAATTAACATAATTGTTACGAAGTTAGGTGTACGGACATTATGAAGGTTTATTCAAAAATATTCATTCACAATTCGGTTTTACAAACTGTAAGTAGCAAACTGTTTACCTACCATGTCAGATTCTCGAATGAGACCATTTCAAGGAAAAGACTTTGACGTTGATCTTGTATACCATAATGTGTCAAGTTACGTAACAATCCTTGTGCATCATTGTGGAAGGTATGGACTATGTTACAATAATTGTACATAATTGAATTCGTTATACTTATTAATATTACTTTACGTCGTCATAATATGTAGTGATTGCGGTGTTTGTCAACAGATAACCTCTTTTAACCCACGACATCTTGCGCCCGGAGTGGAGTTCATTCTTATTCATTTCTAGACTAGAAGTGACTTCATTATCTTGAATGGTACACATATTTTTATTAAAAAGTCATTCGTATAAAAATGTTTTGTATACCTAGTATAATTTTATAAACCTTACCTTCATTATATACATTTCGCAACAACAATGAGATTAGAGCTGAAACGAATAGTGATTTGGCCGAACACCGAATATCCGGCTGCCACACAAACCGAATAGCCGAATATTCAGCAGGATTTAGTATTCGTTTATGCCGGTGCGCAGGGTATTGTTTTATCCTTTAAATGCATAATTTTTACTTTTGTGATTCAAAAAAATATATTGTAGAAAAATAAGTCAGAAATATAAAAATATATTTTCTAAAATCGTTAAATAAATTAACACTGAAAACACTAATTATTTTCGAACCCTATTGGAACCGTTTGTTTTTATTTTATAATTGAAATTGAAAAAAAAAATCTTTCATAAAAAAAAAATTTGAAATTTATTTTGAATTAATATAAAAAATAACTGAATCTATTAATATTTTCTGTTTTTCTTAAGTAAATTTTTGGTTGTCTTTTTAATTTGTGAAGATTTTATGAATTATCTTAAATACTTTTTTCTATTTTTTCCATAATTATATAAAGAAGTATACAAAAATAAGTTATACAAGTTACACAAATAAATTATTAATTAATTTAAAATTATTTTTAAACATTAAGTTTTACTTTTGATGCATTTAATGATAATGCATTTCTAAATTTAACGTTTAGAAATTACGAGTTTAGTGAGTTACAGCGATTTCTACCCGGAATAATATATATTTATAAATATATATTCTGCGTATGAGAGTTTGAGACCTGAGATTATGTCTGTTCTGTACACTGTTTATTATATATATTTAATAATATGGTCACCAGTGCACACATAATTAAATATCATTTATAAAAACAAAGCATCAATAAAACAGTAATTTCATCTTTCCCTATTACTCGGTATTCGCTCGAATAGCGCCTTCCTATTCGGTATTCGGCCCAACAATAAATTAAGGCCGAATAGGCCGGATACCGAATAATTACTGAATATTCTATTCAGCTCTAAGTGAAAAAAAATATATACAAAAGTACGATCCAAGCTTTTAAGGATGACATAGTCTCCTCGTATTATATAAGAGGCGAAAAATAGAGGTCACCACACAATTTTTCCTATTTTTAGCTGAATTTAGCTTTAATGTAGCGCTACATAACACAGCACGTGTAGAAATCGTGAGTAACTATAAAAGCTAATATTAGCTATGCACTAAAGACAAACCAGCAGCAATTGACAATGTGTATTCAGTTGATGAATCCCCTTTCGAAAGTGCAATGCAAAATGATGATGATATGTATAAAAGTGAGGTTATGAGTTAGACTTACCACATAGCGCCGTTCCATATTCCTTCCAATGTGAACGAGTTTTGGTTGACATTGCAAGTGACGAGTTTTTCCCGACTAAATTGTTTAAACTGGGTATTTTGGAATGAGATTATATTGAGCACGAATAAATATGTACTTAGATAGATATAATAATAAACTACTTACTTAGAGTAATATTGGAAACCATTTTTATAATAGTATAAATACAGCGTAAGAAATACTAATTTAATATCACAATAATATATATTCAAACTAAAATTAATTTGGGTTTAGAAAAGATACGTTATAACCGGTAAGGCTTCATTTTGGTTGATTTTATGTGTTGGCTGGTGAGCTCATATTATGAGAAATACGCGTATACCTCGTGTACGCAGCGAGAGCGAGTGAGCGACTGAACGAACGAGCGAGGAAAGGAACGAACCGGAGCGGAGCGCGAACGAACTAAACCCAGCAGACTGAGTGAAAGGAATGAGACAAAACGGGTCAGGCGCATGCTTTTGCTGAATGTTTATCGGATGACGATGTGGCGGCCTAGCTAGCGGCCTAGGTATTTATCAAGTCGCTCTTAGTGAGATAAGGACAGGGTTGATATCATGGTCTGGCTTATACAAGCTTGTCTGTGTGTGTTGTGACGAGCCGAGCGGCAGGCAACCATGCTGCATGCGACGAGTGGAACGACCGTGCGTCTTCGAATGTTTGCGTAGTGGGGACATTAATATTTTTAGATAGGTCGTCCCAAAATATCCGACGTTAAGACTTAGAGCCGTAGTTCGCACTTGACTTGCGCAAAGTTTGTCTTTATAGGGAGAAATCATATCTTATATCTTTTATCTCGGTAACACGTTATATCTGCATCACATCTCACTCTTCTCAATCTATGGCTTCTCATAACCTCTAACTCCCACATTTTTCTTGTTCTAATATCTCACATGGTTCTTATTTGTTTACTAAGTTGATACGTTCAAAGAAATTTAAAATGCCACTACTAGGTATCCGGCTCGAATTTGGACCAAATGTTAAGTTGAAAGACGTCTGTTTTCTTTGGTCTCATTTAACCGTAGTAAATGAGTGAGTCATACTGTGTATTTGCTTTGCTACGGGCTGGGCAGAGAAAGAGAGATTTGTTTGAGGAGTGAGATCTGATTGATATCGCTGGGATGTAACTAGGGTTTAGTTGACGTCAAGTGATAATGTATCTTATTATATCTTACTCCCGAGTTACCCAAGTCTAGCTTCGCACGAGAGCAGCTACACGCTTTATTGGCAATCATACTAGGTACATTGTAAGGCAATTAAAAGTGACCTAATAATTGCCAGAACAGAATATGATCCACATTTGGCTTCAGATCAGACTTTCAGAGTTATGAAATGTTTCATAGTATAGTTTGATTATTAAATTATTCATTTCATTTCATTATTGTTAGACTATTTCATGGTAGAGACATGAAATAATCGAACTTGAGTATACCTACTTTACACTTGTAATCTGTCCTATAAACAGAGCTATCTCTACATTTCTCGTGTCGTGTATTGTGATATGATACCCTTTGTAAAACGATTAATTTTATCTTTGACTAATGTCATAAGGTTTTTATATAGGTTATTTATGTCACCACTGTATTCTCTCTACATTCCTAACCCCATTTGAATACAATTGTTACTGACTTTTACTACACATGTTAATATTGTCACTTCTTCAACCCTAGCCCTTCAAAGCTAGCGTTAAGCAATTTTATTTCATCATCACCCGTTTGATTCGAGTTTGCCGCTACCTCAAAGCAAACGGATAGTATGTATATTTATTTTTTCTATTTAATTTAATTTTTAGGATAATGAAAACATAAACATTTACATACAGGCACATAAATTGCTTCTGGCCCCACACTAGGATACCCTGTGTCGTGGGAACCAGAAACAGCGACATCACACACATATAAATATCCAAGACCTGGGACTTTTTTTCTTTACCCCCAGCCGGGGATCGAACCCGGGACCTCTCGCATGGTAGGCAGAGCCACAATCGCTGCGCCACAGAGGTCGTCGATTTTCAAATCCAGAGACTGATTCATGCTTCATAAGTAACATAGACGATCTTATTAATTTGATTACAAAAATTAAACCAAATGGTGAAACTTCTTTTGTTTACACTCCTAATTTTAAACGGGAAATATAAATCCAACATCTTAGCATCAAATTGAATTAACCATGCTACAATTTTAAATTTATGTTAATGAATTACGTTGATGAGTATGCAGGGTGATCAATCCAAATGGGTCAGTAGGGAGCAGTCAGAAACTGTGAGAGCTAGTGACATCTGTTCTTAGGAACCATGGCTTCGAGTTTAGATTTAATAATAATGGCATTCATTTTTTTATCTCTGTAAGCATTGTTAGGTAAAGATTCTGCAAGTTTTTTCGTTGTTATTGTTGATGGTGCGAATCATATTAAGTTACAAGGAACACATTTTTAATATTGTTTAAGTGATTGAAAAAAAAAAACAACGATAAGATAATTATTTGTTTTCAGTAAATGTGATTGATTGATGTGATTCATAATGATAACCGATTCATATTAATGACGACATTTTGCAAATTATTTAAACTGTGGGCATTTCGCAGTCTGATGTTTACATAAGATTTCATAGCAAAATTTTCAAAGCTTTCTACTTTCCGGATCAATTATGCAAACAAATACGTCACGCGATTACATGAAGAATATTGGCCAGGTTCGATTCCCGATTATGTATGAGAGTTTAAAAAGAAGTTTGAATGTCATTAATATTGAATGTAAAATCGACGCCATGGTTCCTAAGAATTCGCTATCTCGAAGAGAAAGATTGCGCTATCTCTTTTAGTTTCTGACTTCTCCATACTGACCCATTTGGATTGATCAACCTGTATAGTAGCAATTTTATTATAACTAGCCCGACTGTACCTACTTTGCAGCCGTGGTGGGGGCAAACGGGACTATTTTATACAATAAAAAACTTTACGGATGATTTCGGGAACTGATGTATGTCATTTTTATCATCTCCTCAAAACAATGGATTTGAGGAACACGGGAACAACCCATCCCAACACGGAAAAAAAGGACCGGCTATGTTTGCGCCTTACGTTTTGATACTAATTCATTTTAGTGCAGGCAAATTAAAATTTGACCCGGCCATTTGAAACCTCAAACAAAAAATTGGCGGATATGTCATAAAATAGTGATCTAGTTAATATCCTAAAACTCCTAAAAAAACCATCTTGGGGAAAATCCGCTATCTAAAAACTATTCTGATTTTCATACAAACTTTAACCCCCTTTTCCCCCTAGAATACTGAACTTAAGTCCTGGATCTCTTCTGATTCTTCAACATTTCCACCAATTTTTTACCTGAGATTTCAAATCGGATTTTGTTTTATTTTCCTGCACTATTATAAATCAGTTGTTGAGTCTCCTTGGTCTCCGGCAACATATAATGCATGATTAATTCAGTAATATACATTTTTAATCCCCGACGAAAAAAGAGAGGGGTTATAAGTATGAAGCGTCTGTCTGTCTGCCTGTGTGTGTGTGTGTCCGTGAAACCCTAGCGGTCAAACGGGTGGACGGATTTAAATGCGGTTTTCTGTAAATGGTTCCTCGTAAACTGCCCCGCGATGGTTCTTAGCCATGTTTTATTAAAATCGGTTCAGTTCGGTTCGAATGTTTTCACCATAAAATTTTAGACTTTAGGTTTCATTTGCTGTTTTAAACTTTTTTATATTAATTCCTTCAAACACTTCAGTATGTTTGTTTAGTCAAAACATGTTTTTTTCACTTGCCTCGCAACATTGGTCATGGTTACCTGCGCATATTTTACGACCCATTGTAAAGCTTTTAACTATTACCGTTAGACAAATGCTAATCACTATCAGTTAATACACTCATACCCCTGTTCATACTTTACCTACGAGTACCTTCCGTTAATTACCGTGACTATTTTTTGCGATCTTCAAGAAATACTCAAGTAATTTTTAGATTAATGTTTTAGGCTCAAGCACAGATTAATAAAGTTCAAGAACCATACAGAGTTCGTGGATCCAAGTTGTTGCGGTTGTAAGCTGGGTCCAGATATGTCCTTTTGTCCGTACCGTACCTCCGTTTCGTATCAGAGCGTCGCGATCCAAAAACGCTGGACGCGAAGGAAAATGGTCCGTGTATCCGTAGCTGGATCCAGACATGTTCTTTTATCCGTAAAGGTGGGTCCAGACATGTTCTTTTGTCCGTAACGTACCTCCGTATCGTATCAGCGTCGAGATCCAAGAACGCTAGTTTGGACGCCCGGATCAGCTGCGATAGAGACGCGCCGTACCACCATGCCGTACCGAACGGGTGCTGGGGTGCTTGAACTAGTCACTCGCATTTTAAAGTTTAACGGTGACGGTTTTGGCATTCCTTTTGCGGACGAGGCTCTTCAGCGGTGGCGGGCCTGTTGTCCGGGAGGAGATGTTCCGGAGAAGCCCGGCGTGCAGCGCCCTTGGGATGAGGAGCTGTGCAAGGTGTCCCTTGACGGGCTGTTAGCGCAGAGCTCGGGAGCGGAACTTGCTCGTCTGCGTGCAGTCTCCCAGCCGGAGTCAGGTGCTTGGCTGCATGCGTTGCCGTCTCCGCATTTAGGAACCCTTCTGGACGACAACTCCCTGCGTGTAGCCGTGGCGCTTCGCCTGGGTTGCGATATCTGCGAACTGCACCACTGTGTTTGCGGTGCGTCGGTAGATTCGCGGGGACGTCATGGGCTACACTGTGCTAGAAGTGCAGGGAGACTCTCTCGCTACCACTCGATCAACGACATCGTCCGGTGGGCTCTCGTCTCTGCTGAAATTCCATCAGTTCTCGAACCACCGGGTTTGAGTCGCAGCGACGGGAAGAGTCCGGACGGTCTCACCTTGATACCGTGGGAGAGAGGTCGTTGCCTTTTGTGGGATGCTACTTGTGTGTGCACGTTCGCGGCATCCCACATTGGCTCCACCATGGTGACACCTGGGGCTGCAACGGAGTCGGCGGCGCGGCAGAAATGCCTAAAATACGCACAGCTGATGGGGAGCTACCTGTTTGTTCCCTTGGCCGTCGAGACCACGGGTATTTGGGGTGCTCAGAGCAGGATGTTTGTCAAGGACATTGGGCGACGCTTGAGGGACCGAGGTTTTGACAATCGTTCCGGAGCGTTCCTGATCCAAAGGATCTCACTCGCCGTGCAGCGCGGTAATGCTGCCAGTGGTTTGGGTCGGGCGTGTCCTGGGGCGGTTTATTTGTTTAGTATTTTGTTTTTTATCATGTTCAGTTTTTGTGTGTGTGTAGTTTTTAATTATTTGGTAATTTTAATTTCTTAGCTTATTGACGACGCACTTTGCGGATTTTTGCAAAATAAAATATTAATCTTTAGATTGCTAAATAGACTTAGTTCAGTTGAAATTCAAATAAAAATTACATTAAAATTTGAGTTACAAAAGATGCTCAAATTGCTTTCCTATTACAATAAATAACGCCTGGCAAAATTACCAGCGGGATGGATCCGCTCTCTATCTTTATTTTTATGCCGGTTGAATAGAAGTGTTCGTGCAGCCTATTTTTATCGTGACTCTAACATAGAATAATTTATGGTGTTTATTATAATGTTATATATACATATATATAATAATATAATGTTTATTACTCCACTAAAAAGTCATCTACAGATTTGATTTTTGGGTTAACGTTTATTCAGTATTTTAGTAAGATTCTCACTGAAGTAAAAGGCGATTGGATGAAGTTTTCTCTATAGAGGTTAATTACGAAAAGACATCTTAATTGTTTTATTTTTCCTGTAATTCTGAAATCCAAACTAATTTCATTGCGGAATTGTATTCAAATTATGTATTCGTAAAATCTCCTTGAAAATCTTTTGACAAAATAGCGTAGTATATTTTTAAACATATTTTATGTGGTTTGGCGCTGCCTTATTTTGGTTTGAGCCGAATGCATTGTTTGCGCTCTCTTTTATTTCTTATGTGGAAGAAATTAACGCTGTCACTTTCGTTTACATTCGTATTACCTACTTTTATATATTTTTTTTGGTATCACCTTAATGCAAATAAAAGTAATTTCATTCTCATTATATTCCACTTGCGTCGTTCTGATCAAAGACTAGTGATATGTAACATTGTGAGTCAGAGCACAGAGCAAATATGTATAGAAGCATACAAAACAACTATATTTCACGAGAACTGTTAATACCTAAATATTTGGTGGAATTTTTATCAAGTTATCTTTAAACATACATTTCACGTTGCCTAGAATATGTTTGTCTGTCTTACTTTAATAATAACATGTGCCAGATATTGCCGTGTAGTTTAAAAAGACTTACATACAGGCATATACATTGCTTCTGGCCCCACAGTAGTCGTGTGTCGTGGGAACTAGAAACAGCGACTTCACACACATATAAAATCCAAAACCTGGGATTTTTTCTTTTCTTTAACCCCAGCCGGGATTGAACCCGGAACCTCTCGCACGGTATGCAGAGCTACAACCACAGCGCAATTGACTGAACATCTTTATTAGTAATTAGTAGTAAAAAAAAAAGGGAAATTACTATGTTCAACATAACTTATATGACGGGACTGTATAGGGTAATCTAACTCAGTTCAAAACTCGCTGTTAATTATTTTGTAATTATTTATTCCTGCTTTATTAATATTGTAAGAATTGTATTACTAATCGCATTTTTTTTTTAATGTGATCTAAAAATGAATCTGTGGGAGTTTCTACGCCCTTTCTCTCCCACAGTAGTCCAAATTAGAGAAAGGGAAAAAATACGATTGCTAAGTTAATGTGAATATCTACAGTAGAAGAACATTTGATTGATTGATTGATTAGGAAGGAAAGATCGAAAGCGAGCAAATCAAAGATAATATTTATCACTAGCACGTTCACTAACAATGATCTCGAATCAAGTTTGAGATTCCATAGAAATGTTGTACAGAGATACAGAACGTCATCATCTTTTGACCAGTGTTTAGTGCTTGCTTAATAAAGCACATCATCATCTTTTGACCAAAGTTTAGTGCTTGCTTGATACGGAACGTCATCATCGTTTGACCAGAGTTTAGTGCTTGCTTGATATAGAACGTTGAAATTTTTAACCAGATTTTAGGGCTTGTTTGATATAGAACGTTGTCATCTTTTGACCAGAGTTTAGTGCTTGCGTGATATAGAACGCTGTCATCTTTTGACTTGAGTTTAGTGCTTGCTTGAATCAGAAAGTCGTCATCTTTTGACCAGGGTTTAGTGCTTGCTTGATATAGAACGCTGTAATTTTTTAACGAGAGTTTAGTGCTTGCTTGAATTAGAAAGTCGTCATCTTTTGACGAGGGTTTAGTGCTTGCTTGATATAGAACGTTGTAATCTTTTGATCAGAGTTTAGTGCTTGTTTGAATTAGAAAGTCGGCATCTTTTGACCAGGGTTTAGTGCTTGCTTGATATAGAGCGCTGTCATCTTTTGACCAGAGTTTAGTGCTTGCTTGAATTAGAAAGTCGTCATCTTTTGACCAGGGTTTAGCGCTTGTTTGATATAGAACGTTGTCATTTTTGACCAGAGTTTAGTGCTTGCTTGATATAAAACATCGTCAGCTTTTGAACAGAGTTTAGGGCTCTTTTGATATAGAACCTCGCTATCTTACGACCAAAGTTTTGTGCTTGCTTGATAAAGACAAGAGACAGTCCCACTCTTTTCTCTTTCAAAAACCGGGTAAAAGAGCACTTCCTCTCTCTTTCATGATAGTAGTTATAGTATGTATATTATTACTATATGTACAGGTTTATGTATCTATTGGTACTTATTTAGTAGTTTGGTATATAGATATTTTATTTTACATATTTTATAGATATTCAATTTATTTATTTATTATTTATTATAGATAAGTTATTTGATATTGTGAACTGCCTAGCCTTTCTTGGTAATTTTTCCTATCATGCGTTGCCTTTATACATATGTTTTAAACAAATGTAACTTTTTATTTATCTTTGTGCAATAAAGAATTATGAAAAGAACATCTTCATCTTTTTACCAGAGTTTAGTGCTTGCTTTCTATATAACGTTGTCATATTTTCACCAGAGTTTAGTGCTTGCTTGAAATAGAAGTTCGTCATATTTAGACCAGAGTTTAGTGCTTGATTAATATAGAACATCGAAATCTTCTGACCAGAGTTTAGTGCTTTCTTAAATAAGAACGTCATCATCTTATTACCAATGTTTAGAGCTTGCTCATAAAAATCTTTATCTTTTGACCAAAGTTTAGGGCTTGCTTGAATTAAAATGTCATCATCCTTTGACCCGTGTTTAGTGCTTGCTTAATAAAGAAACTCGATATCTTTTGACCAAAGTTGAAAGTTTACTTGAAACAGAACGTCGTCATCTTCTGACCAGTGTTAAGGCTTGCTTAATAAAGAAGGTTATTTTTTGTTCAAAGTTTAGTGCTTGCTTGATACAGAACGTCGTTATATTTTGACCTGTGTTTAGTCCTTGCTTAATAAAGAACATCATCATGGTTTGACCAGAGTTTAGTGCTTGCTTGAATTAGAATTTCATCTTCTTTTGACCAGTGTTTAGTGCTTTCTTAATAAAGAAACTCGATATCTTTGGACCAAAGTTTAATGGTTGCTTGATTCAGAACGTCGTCAGCTTTTGACCAGTGTTTAGGCTTGCTTAATAAAGAACTTCGTAATTTTTTTACCAAAGTTTAGTGCTTACTCGATATAGAAATTCTTCATCTTTTAACCAGAGTTTAGTGCTTGCTTGAAATATAACATAGTTAACTTTTGACCAGTGTTTAGTGCTTGCTTGATGTTTTTTAGACATAATATATAGGAATCAACAAATTTGCAATCTGTAAACAATTTTTATGTTAGGTAGCATTATAACAATTACAAATATCTTTAAGTATCTAAACGATTTCTCAGATATGTTAACCTAAGTCGTCATCTTTAGACCAGTGTTCTTGCTTAATATAGAACATCGTCATCTTTTGACCAAAGTTTAGTGCTTGCTTGAAATAGAACGTCGTCAACTTTTGACCAGAGTTTAGTGCTTGCTTGATGTTTTTTTAGACAAAATCTATAAGAATATCAACAGATATGCAATGTGTAAAACATTTTATGTGTTATGTAACATTGTAACAATACCTTATATATTTAGGTACCTCACTAAATAATTTCTCAGCTAGGTTAACCTTAATTCGAACCCATGGGTGTGATTATTATTTACATAAAATCACGTATCAAATCAATGTACTCATAATACTACAATTTATATTGGATAAGCGGAAAGTTTTATCAAGATAATGTAGATATAAAATAGAGATACTTTAAACTTTGCATATCTGATCTAGAGTAGGTAGATCACGATATTTTTAGGGTTCCTTACTCGAAGGGTGCCAAACGGGGCCCTATTAAACTTCTGCTGTACATCCATCCGTCTGTCCGCCAGTCCGTCCGTCAGCGCACTGTAACCATAGTATAAATAAGAAACTGTAACTCATCGTTAACCTGAATAGGTAGAGATTTGAATTTTTCACAGAATGTGTATTTTTGTTGTTGCTACAGCAACAAATGATGAACTACACGAATAAAATGTTTATATTTATAAATTAAAGTTGGTCCCCATACAAGAGACGGGCTTTAACACCACCCGCTATATAACTAACCATAACATAATTCTAATATGATCGTAGATGTCGCGGCTTATCACATGGTTGTGGTGGCGCAATTGGTTTGAATCGGCACGAATCCATGTTTCGGACATAACATTATGTACACTTTTTTCTTTTGATTTTATTATTGTTACTGGTTAAAATTTCTGTACGATGGAACGGAACCATTCGTGTGCGAGTCCAACCCGCACGTCGCCGATTTTTAAAATATTTTTCGTTTTTATCATTGTTTACTTCACTTTTTGTTGATAACCTCGCTACAATGGTGACTGTACATAACGATGTACCCTAGTACAGTCCTAACAAGGGCGACATGCCCAAAAAGTACGACAGTTTTTTTATGAGTCACAAGACTAATTACTGCTGTACAAGATCGAGCGGAGACTGGACATTATTGCGACTGTATCGTGATATTTACTATACTCGTATCGTATTTGTAAAAGTTCCTATGGCCTTACTAGTTCTAATATACAATATTATTACTATAATATTAGTACCTACATACTACAAACTAGAAACAAAATTGTATTATAGCACGTGCAGAACAGTGTATTCTCGTGCCAAGTGAAGTCTGGCCGACCTCTAACTCAGAACATACCTCATTTCCGATATACGGGTAAA
Source organism: Argyresthia goedartella (assembly GCA_949825045.1). NCBI lineage: Eukaryota > Metazoa > Arthropoda > Insecta > Lepidoptera > Argyresthiidae > Argyresthia > Argyresthia goedartella. The sequence goes on from OX463810.1 coordinate 26,172,000, forward strand.
ATAATAATAATAATAATACATCAAAAGTTGTTGTAATGGCATAACTATTATTATATTCTCATTACAACTCCTACTAATTGTGTGTAGTTTATTGTACTGCTTTTGTTGAACAAACAGTTTTCAATTTTAATTTCTATTTCAAAATATTTGACCGTTTCTTTAAAAAAGTGTAGGAATCAGAAAGTTTTAGTCAAAAACAAAACATATCTCTTGACTAGAACATAGTCTTTTTCCCGGCCTGTTCCCTAGTTTCCAACAAAATGGTCATTCAATCGGATGAGCCTCCAAACCACAATATCAGTTATTACTATTTGAGTGGATAAGCCGCTGTTTCCATTGGTTATGTATGTTTTTTGAGGTTTATACTTATATATATACAGGCAATGCTTTCTTTTACACCCTGTATACTAATAAATCACTGCTCCATTGGACACTAACGGGTTCAATAAGTCCTTTGCTATTTAATCATTATGACATTGCGTATCATTCCTGAAGATCATTTAAGACATCAGAGCAAAATTTATGTATATAAGTATGTACATAATTTAGTTTTCCTATCTATATTTATTATTTGAAACGATAGTATCCAACATTACAAGGCCCTACAATTTACAGGTAACGAAAGAAGTTATCAGAGTTGTACACATACGTCTACAACACCATTGTAAATTATGAAAATGGACAGAGAAAAAGCGAGAAGGCTCATATCGGTCCCGGACCCCACATAGGAGTAAGTATCACACTTTGGTACTCGTAGCAGTTTCGAATGTACGAACTTTATATAAATAATACCAGGAATTGAACTTAATTGTTAACGTGCGTGTCGAGATTATCCTAAATACAGCACAGTCTAGCTAGCTGTCGAAAGAAAGATCTGGCAACGGTATTTTGGATAACCTTCGAGGGACAGAGTACATACAACATGGACAAAGTAGTAAAAAAATATGTTTTGGTTATTATGAGAAATCACGGATTTTTCTGTCATTATCGTCACATCACCTATATATACCAGTCTAATCCTGTGCAATAGAACGGCCGGCTCTTGGCAACTTCAGCATGCTTTTATGTCATTAATTGACTTTAGTACACTGAAGCCCGTAATAATAAACAGTTCTCAGCTGTGAGAGCTATCTTAAGAGCTTGAAAATTACAGATTTTGTTTGGCGAAATCTTCATTGTGGCATAGCTAAGACAACTCTTACAGCTGATTGCGGTTTATTGTCATTTTGAATTTTGAAATTTTGAATTATTAGATCATTATAGTTGGTATTATTTGGCTTCTATCGACATCTCGTATAATCAACCATTAATACGATCTATAATGAATCATTAAACGAATCTGGATATGGCGGTGAGTTGTGTTGATATGATGTTGATGATACTTATATGAAATCATTCTGCACAGACGAATTTAACCAACAATGTAACAATAAAGGAATTACTAGTACATGTACTAACGTATGCTAAGGTACATGAGGTACATTACAAATGTACTATCGAACCATCTGAATCATGACCCACCATAAGCTTATTTTGCTAAACCCCTTAAATGCAAGTAGGTCGAAATTCGCTGGAAGGTTTATTTCCTTGGTAACGAACTTGTTATCATTTGATTAGACACTGACATTTTGATAGATCTTACAAGTTTGAAAGTTTCAAACGAATCATCAGGCAAAAGGGTCATGATTCAGTTGGTTCGATAGTACATTTTGTGTCTCATGAGCAGTTACTATATAAACTGGAACTAAACGGTATAAGAGGACCAGTAGTGCAATGGATCCAGATGTACCTACAAAAAAGATAACAAAGCCTACAGATAAATAGGCTAGACGGTAATGACATAGAACGTACATATGAATCAGAATATAAAATAAACAATTATAGTGTGCCTCAAGGGAGTGTACTTAGGGCCCCTATTATTTATTATGTATATAAATGTCCTATGTCTATGCATGTCCTGATGTGATATTGCACCAATCAATTCAATTTGCGGATTACATATCTATCATTGTGACTAATAAAAATGACAATAATTCTCATGCCAATAATTATCACAATAACATTTGTCCTAATTCTAGTAATAATTCGACTAATATTCACAATTCTGACATACAAACAATTAATGACAATAATTATATGAATAACAATTATTCTAATTCTAATAATAATTCAATTGATATTCACAAATCTGACCTAAAAAAGCAATAGAAAAGATAGTAGACTGGCTTTATTATATAACCTACACATAAATTTTACAAAGGCAAATCTAATGAATTTTAATAATATTAATGACATGGATTTGAACTATTATAATAAAATTACTTATTAATATGAGGATAGTGTAAAATTCCTGGTTATTACAATTGAAAATGATTAAATTGGAAACCGCACATTGAACAAGTATGTAGTAAAATTAACCGTTTTTTATATGTGCTGAATCGAAGTTGAGAAAAACCATGACATGACAAACAACAATGGCTGTATACCACGGTTATGTCAAATCAACAGTTAGGTATGGTATAATTCTATGGGGGGAAAGTAAAGATTTTAGCAGAGCTTTTAGCATCAAAAAAAAAGTCATCCTGGCCATGGTAGAAACCCCACCGCTTGAATCGTGCAAGCTGCTATTCTCAAAATAAAATATATTGCCCTTACATTGTTTATTAGTATTTGAAATCTCCAAATTCGTCTTTCAAAACTGAAATATGTTCACAACAGCAAAACAACCTTTCCCATGAAAAAACAGAAATCCAAATAGACTAGTTCTTGATCACACGCCGCGAACAGCAAGATATCAAAATAATTGTTATGCAATGAGCATCAAAATATATTATAACAAATTGCCAAATACTATATTTGTAAACTAAAATGTACTAACACCTAAGTCAAATTAAAAACTACGTATCGAATAACACGCCCCGCGCCACTCCAGGTGCAAATGTGCCCATAACACTAGCCGCATTGCCGCGCTGAATAGGTATGGCTTACCTTTGCACCAGAAATGACCCCGAGCGAGGATCAAGACCTCTCTCTTGTAATCCGCGCCCCACTTCCCTAAAAAAGGTTTTGGCCTCCGAGCACCAACACCCAGTAACCTCCATCGCAAGAGCAACGAATAAATATTTTGAGAGGCCCGAGTACTTGTCCTACTTCCGCACTGTCGCCAGCTCAGCCGTAGATCCAGGCGCCCGCCCGCTTGGAGACTAATGTGCGAAGCTGCAAAAGTGCTGACACATATAGCGTCCCAGAGGAGACATTTGCCTCTTTGCCAGGGCACCAAGGTCACCCCGTCGGGCCTTTTACCGTCAAACTGGCTAAGCCCTGGGGCTCCAACATAAATGGCACATTCGCTGACACGAGCGCCCTCCGGACAATGTAGTTAAGGGCTGGTGACGTGTAAACCTTCCCGCACAACAACAACTCAATGCGTGATGACCGCTACTCTCCACCCTAGCGCCGCAGGCGCATATGTGAGGTTCACATACGTTACAGCCCAAGCGAAGAGCATCGGCCAAATGCGGAGAAGGGAGAGCGTGTAGCCACGCCCCAGACCCAGTGTTTGATACCGCCATGAGTCTTGCCCAGGCCGTCCAAAGTCCGCTTCGTCCCTACGTCATCCAGATGAACTAAAACATTTACCACTAAATCTATTCAAACATAAGCTTTTCTCATGGTTACTGCAGCATAATTTTATTCACTAAGTGAGTTCTTTACTAAAAAATAAAAAGTAACAAATTTGACAACATTGTACTGTAAATGATATAATAATATTTGCTTGCTATAAGATATAGTTAATTAAAGTTATTTAAGAACTTATACTACCTAAATCATAAACAAATAAATGAATCTGAGTCTGAATCTACACTATATATATGTTACGGCTAAAGCTAGGTGTGAAACTAAACTTAAGTTTAACCGGCTAGTCTTAAGATTAATTTCGAGCCTCGGCTAATGTCCGAAGTCATGTTCGTTTGTGGTAACGGATATCATCTTTAATCGGCTAGACTGCACATTAGCCGATGCGTTTCGGTTAATGTTGGACATTAGTTAGACGAAAACGAAGTATTCATGCGACTGCGGGGAGCGGGGCGGGGTAGTTTTATTCAGATGAGAAAGATATTTCTAATATCAGGGCAAAACACTGCGGTAGCTTAGGTTAAGCCCTTAACTAAACTATAATAAGACGACTATAAGTATTTTTTGTTGTTCTTACATGTTCAACCTAACACGAAGGATAAAGGGGGCTTCGCTTCGCTCACCCCCTTTATCCTTCACCTAAGCTGCCGCAGTGTTTACGGCTACCGAATCATTATCATCACTTATTCCAGATTAAGACGGTAATTTTTCAACATTAGCCTAGGTATACTGAAAAATTAACTTAAGTTTAGTCGGCTAATGTCAACCATATTTTTTCACCCATCTTTAGCCTCAACAGCGTCGAGGCTAAACTGCAGTTAAGCCGACTAATGTTGAAATCATTTATCGCAATGAACATTATTTCGGACATTAGCCGAGGCTCGAAATTAATCTTAAGACTAGCCGGCTAAACTTTAGTTTAGTTTCACACCTAGCTTTAGCCGTAACATCATACTGAAATGAGATAAATGAGCACAAATTGCCATTGGTACGTTGTCACAACAATGCTATGCGGTTGACAGCGATCAATGCAAAGATTTTTATAGTACTTGCCTGAGTTGCCTGTACGAGCATAATAAGTGCCCGCTTTTAGATAAAACAGACCATTGCATTGTCTAGGTTCGATTTACTGATATGCACATTCTTTATTGCACAGATATAATAATGGTGAGGTTACAAAACAATTTGAGCAGTGGCGAGCTTATCTCTAAAGAGAGATTAATTCCAGCAAACCTGGGCAAGACAGGAAAGATTGTGCTTAAGGAAAGTCGTAGTGCACAATAAAAATCTATATGTAGGTACATATATCGCTATTTATTTTCGAAACTAAATATAAGTAATAGATAATATATTAAATACAAATGCAAATGATTTAGAAAGGTCATGCCAAGTGCAATTTCAAGCATTTAAAAAAACACAGTGCATTCAGAGTAACGTATTTTTATTATAATTTGTAACATCTTCAGTTTATTCATATTTAAATCTTTTATACCAGGAAGCACTCAGTCTAATTAGTACCGGAATAGATGGTGGTAAAGTTTGTTACGAAATATCTAATAAAGGTGGCCGTCAAGTTTTCTGTACATTTATACATAACCCATTGTTTTCTTGTTTGAGTTCATCATCGGTAGGAGTTTTATAAAGATTCATCACGATATTACCTAACTTGTTTACAAAAACAACGCTACGGTTAAACTTATGTATTCGCGTTATACAGATATGTATAATTTATGTGGTAATAATCTTAGTTACTATGTTGTACTTGGCTATATCTACTATATAGGCACTCAGGCATTAAGTATATCACAATATTTCATCTAGTCTATATTTGTTTGGACGCTACATGTGAGTGTGTTTTGTTACTCGGTTGCTCTGTTACTCGGTTACGTATTCGGTAGATTTTTGAATAGGTTGATATTATACAAAAGACTTGAATTGTTAAGCAGTTTGTAAAACCGGATAAAACTTACAACCCTCCAAATTCTTTGAGTGGTACCTTTTTCGATTCACAGTCACACATATGTATTCTTTTATAAGTTTTATTGTAGTTCAAGAAAGTTCTTTTCAAGTAACAATTGAGATTTGGGAAACATGGTAAAAACAAAAATTATTACTAAGAACATAACATAGCGTCACGTCGTTACCCATACGGGGTGGCAGAGGCACAGTTGTGCCTGAGCCAGTTACTCAGTACTCCATTTTGCGTGAGGGGGCTACCCCTTGGCCGCAGCTTTGGAGACTGGCCTTACCATCACCGTCAGAACGCCCGTATAATGTACGATAAATTTCTTATCTCATTGGTACACGGTCATTAACGGGATTCGAACCCACAACTGCTGCGTAAGCAGCGAGCGTGAAACCATTAGACTACAGATCAAATTATTACTATTACATACACAATACAGTGTAACGCTTATAAAACCATAAGATGATGGAGGCAAATCTGCATCAATATTTAGTTAGTAATTTAACACTATGCGTGACAAGACTGCGCCCGCGCATCCTTGCATAACACACATTATACATACTTTAATTATTTTAAGTATAAATAAGTAAATGCCTCTCTACACAAAATGCAGTGTATCAAAATATCATTTTAATTGTAATACAGATATATCCATATGATTTAGTTGTGTTAATCAAATCATATCGTAGACATTGGAAAATCATACATCCGCTTTTGACCTTCGGTAGCAAGTTTCTCGTAGGAATGTTCATAAATTGAAAGTTAAACGGTTAGTTAAGTACACTATAAGTAACAATATATTTTATTTGCAAAGCGCTTTTACGAGATGTTCAAATATTTATATTTGAAGTGCTCATCTGGAAATCACCTTTTTCATTAAGTACTGGTTTGTTTTTCCTTGAACGTAACTTCTCTTGTATAGCCGCAAAAGACTGCCCTTTTGTCTCCGGTAGAAGTACTAAAATGAATACCACACCCGCCACAGATAGCACACCAAAACACCAGAAGGCCACGTAATTACCTAAACTATCAGCTACCACTTGAAACAACTTCGTAACAGCGAATGTCATCAACGCAACAAATATCTGGATGACACAAGTCGCCTTTGCCTTAATATTAGTAGGGAATACCTCCGAAGTGATTGCGAATGGCACAGTGGCCAGACCAATCGTATAAAAAAATATAAATATCGGTATCACAACAATGGGAATGAAGTTTAGATTCACGACGTATTCACTGCTCATGTGTTTCATGAAAAAATACGCTCCTATTATGATGTTCGTCAGTCCAACTCCGCACGAGGATATTAGCAGCAGCGGCTTTCTTCCCCATCTATCAACTAGTTGCGAGGAGACTGCTGAAGTGAGGAGCTGGACGGTTCCGAAGATAATGCAGGACTCCTTGTCCCCTAACCCGCCTTCCGCAGCTCCAAATATCTGCTGGGCGTATGATATGACCGCTGTACTGCCGCAGAACTGCTGGGTGAAGTATACGCCCAGAAGTATAATAAGACCTCTCTTGTTTCCTCCTACAGCAACTAGATCTCTCCACCGCCCTTCTTCCTTCATGTTCTCTTTCACTAAATGTGTCATGCTGTCTAGTTCTCCTCTCATGTAGGCCTTTCCTCTGAGCTTTTTCAAGGACCGCTCAGCCTGGTCCGGGTCGGCGGACTTGAGGTAGAAGTAGGGTGACTCTGGCATCGCGCTGAAGGTCACCACGAAGAGTATCGGTATCGCAATGTTGAAGCTGGCCAGACCCAACATGGAGACGTATGGGCCGATGCAGTACTGTGACAGGATACCGAACTGAAATTAAAGACAAAGGAAAGCTTATGCAATTTGTTGAAAACGACTTGGAAAACCCACTGAAATATTATTTCGCTAAAAGTATTATTGTGCTGTTATTCCTCAATTATCATTTATGTCGCTTTATTGGATAGTAGAAATATTGCTGTAACTTACAAAATTGTCATAAATTCAATTAAAAAAACATCAAATAATTATCTGATCAATGTACAAATTAAAATGAGAGTATTCACAGTATCAGGCATTGCTCTTCTCTGTACAACTACCTCATTGTTCATTGACTACACAGATACGAGAACATTATGTAGTACTTAACGAGAAAATAAACAAGTAGGGGCTTTGAGCTCTCTGATTTGTTTATCTGATTGTGAATTACGTCTAAATTCTTACTAACTGCACCTTAGAACTAATATACGAATTGCAAAACCTTTCAATTCTTTATTGAATACAAAAGATACAAATAAAATGAAATAATATTTTATGGCATAATTGATTTTGGCATCTAATATATTGTTTACGTATTGTTTGTTTGTTTGTTATAAGTTTTGACTCCCAAATATGTTAAATGTTCACCAAATTTAGTGGCCCACATAACCGTGCTTCACATAACCGTGTTGGTTGCCATAAGTTATTTTCTGCCCGAATTCTGTAGTTAGGTTTGTTACGACACATCTTTATAATAAGACCTGGAGCCGAAGCGAATCGTAGCGGAGGATGAAGTTAAGTATAAAATAAGGTGTACAACTTTGTGGAACATTTACATTTGTAAAAAAAAAACCATCGCAAATTAACTAATAAATTTGCGATGAAAATGTTTTTTTTTTTGGACAAAACTTTAAATATAAGCCATTCCTTTTTAGTTTAGGAACCGAATCATTGCAGATTGTAAAGTCAAAAGCATAATGTTCGGTTTCTAACTAGAAGACAAACAAAACGTCCTGACACCTCTGAGGAGAGTCCAAGAAGTGGGGGCACAAAGAAGGTCCCGTTATTTGTTGTTTTGCTCACATTTCAAAAACGACTCATCATAGGGAATTTTGTTGTACAAAATGAGGAGAGCAATCCCAAACGCTGTCTAGGATTATGAGTTCCGAAATTTCAACGTGAGATGAACAAATTGAAAATGCATATTTAATATGTATATTTGCTAATTTTTAATCTAAAATTGAAATTGCGGAATCACATTTTTGAATAGCACTTTAACGCTATAACTTTTTATAACTAGTCTAAACAAAGTTCCGAAGTCAAACTTTCTGCTTCCGACTTTTCCATCTACAGCCCCCTTGTGGGCACTCGTTTATAAATGTAGTAGCTGTTAGTTTTGGGGACATAGAACGTTAATCACGAGTGAAATATACTGATCTTGTGATCAGCTGATCGGTCAATTAACTGATGAACCAACATCATTGTCTCATTGTCCAACTCACCTTAGACATGACAGTGATGAGCGTCGCCATAGCGCCTCGGACGTCATCCGACGCTATCTCTCCTAAGTACATAGGAGCAGCTGTATACGCGATGCCATACCCCAGCCCTGAGACGAGGCGGGAGGCGTATATGGTTCCAACGTTGGTCGCCAGCATGACCAGCACCCAGCCGATGATGTATGGGACGGCGGCGAGAAGGAGTGTGCGTTTGGTTCCGATCCTGTCTGCGAGGTATGACGCGGGGATAGGACTGACAGCTGGAAAAAATAATAATAAAATAAATGTCACCCATTAAAGTTTGCACCAAGGGGCACATACCTTTATCCGAATACGAGTTAGATTGAGCCATATTCCACCACGCTGGCTCAGTTTGTTTTTTTAGTTCAGAATGACGAGATTAAACGAGGTCTTACAGATATGTAAAGGGCCAAATTAGAAGTATTTTATATATGTAAACGGCGGCGTGCTGTTGTGAAGATATTTATTGTGAATGTTGAGGGGGCGAGCGATACGTATGGCATGGCAAGATCGCAACGGCTCAGTCGCAGAATGCGGAAGGACTTTAGAAAGATGACCGTTTCAGATGCTTTTGCTGATTTTTCCTATGATTTATTAGTGGATTTATAGATAATTTCAAAAAAAGCGAACCGTCGTGAAATGATTAGTTTTCGAGTTTTTTTTTTTAAATCGCCATTTCAAGCATTCGGGACCGTGGGGATGTGGGAGTATTAGGTTGGAGAAACGTTTTAGAAAAGGCAAACCTTTTATTTATTTTTATTTATTTATTTATTTATTTAGTTACAAACGGTCATGTACATTATTTTTAAGTGGAAATATAGTAAAGAATAGACCTATAGTATCCTAAACTAAATAAAAACAATACTTAATCCGAAATAAAATTTAGAAAGTAAATTAGATATTATTTGAAGCCAAATTGGTTGAATCCGTCAATGCGAGAAATATCTACAACAGAGATGTAAAGAGAATATAAGCACGCATGACCTTGTCGCCGCTGTCGATACAAGCATTAAAAGGTTCAACCAATTCAATCACAATTTGCAATCTGCTTTTTGAAAGTAAACAAAGATTTGTCAAATAAATCACACTTTTCTAAAACGTTTAATGTCTTTCAAAATTCATTAACCTCGTGGACATTTCCCTTCACATTGAACTTGATCTTTCGTGTATATTTCGCAGAAAATTCTCAGTTTGGCCTTTTTACGCTTGATGTCGTTCAAAGTTCATTGACCTCTAGATCATCGACCTTGACCTTGACATTTAGTGCATATTTTGCAGAAAATTCTCAGTTTTGCCGTTTTTTGATGTTTGATCTCGTTCATTGACTTCGAGGTCATTGACCTTGAAATTGACCTGTTGCATTTTTCGGTAAACATTTAGGTGTAGTACCTCTTCCCCGCTGACACCACACCCATGACTTTTCATGCGATGCCCCTGCACTGCAGTGCACCCACGCACGCCTCCGCAGAACCTTTGCAGAATTTTCCTTTCTCAAAATGTAATGAAACAACCTTGAACCTTTCTCTTAATGAACCAATCGCAAAATGAATCCTCTTTAATAAAAGTTAAACATTTGAACCCAAACCTATTAAGTCCTTAATACAGGTTCTATTAGATCCTTACATATGAAATTGGTGTTTCGCCGTACAAGCCACTATGGTTAGGAATTCCAAATTTAAATTTATACAGCTATTTACTCATGTATTTGTGTTTCTAAAATTATAATTCATTTGTTTTTTCCTCAATTGTTTTTTTTCTTGCGTCACTCAGCTTACAAAATGGAAAACTTGAAATATCGCGTTATTTACGAGTATGAGTTCTACCGTGGCACCAGTGCTGCAGAAACGGCTCGAAGGATTAATGATGTGTATGGCGACGGTGCCGCAATAGAAAACACAGTGCGTTTTTGGTTCCAACGTATTCGTTCTGGAAATTTCGACCTGCAGAACAAGCCCCGTGGACGGCCGGAGACCAAAGTTGATAATGAAGAATTGAAGGCTATTGTGGAAGCGGATCCATCGCAAACCACGTCCGAGTTAGCTGCAGGCTGTGGTGTTAGTGATAAAACTGTTTTAATCCACTTGAAGCAAATTGGGAAGGTGAAAAAGCTTGAAAGGTGGGTACTTCACGAACTGAGTGAAGCAAATCAACAAACGCGCGTTGACTGCTGCGTTGCATTACTCACCCGGCACAATAATGAAAGGATTTTAAATCGAATCATTACCTGTGATGAAAAGTGGATCCTGTACGATAATCGGAAGCACTCATCGCAATGGCTGAACCCTGCCGAACCAGCCAAACCATGCCCCAAACGAAAATTGACTCCAAAAAAGTGACTTGTGAGCGTTTGCTGCTAGTGCTGGTGCCGTTCACTACAGATTTCTTAAATCTGGCCAGACGATTACGGCAGATGTCTATTGTTAGCAACTGCAAATCATGATGGAAAAGCTAGCTGCTAATCAACCGAGGTTGGTCAATCGCTCTAGGCCACTGCTGCTTCATGACAACGCTAGACCACACACTGCACAACAGACGGCTACCATATTAGAGGAGCTTCAATTGGAATGTCTGACTTTCACCGTACTCTCCGGACCTTGCTCCAACAGATGACCATTTTTTTCGAAATTTGGATAACTTCTTGAAAGGGAAAAAATTCACCTCAGATGGGGCTGTCCAAACCGCCTTCAAAGATTTTATTGATTCCCGTCCGAATGTTTTTTTTAGTAAAGGGATCGAAGAACTACCTATGAGATGGCAAAAGTGTAAAGTGTGAGATATATTTAAAAAAAAACGACTTTATGATCCTCCCATGCAAAACGCCAATTTCATATGTAAGGACCTAATATAAGTGATTGATACGAAATCACTCGATATGAGAAGTTGATCAGAAAACATTCAGCGTTAAGGGAGTATGTTTGAGAAGGGTGCAGTTTGAGATGGGTGCATTTTGAAAGTATTGCATTATGAGAAAGGAGCATATTGAAAAGAGTTCATTTTGAGAAGGGTGCTTTTTCCGGAACGTGCATTATGATAAGGGTGCAGTTTGAGATGGGTGCATTTTGAAAGTATTGCATTATGAGAAAGGAGCATATTGAAAAGAGTTCATTTTGAGAAGGGTGCTTTTTCCGGAACGTGCATTATGAATGTTCCGTTTGCTCACGAGGTGCATTTTGCGCAAGGTGCAGTCTGCGAGGGAACGATCGTAACAAGTGGGGTCCGGAAAGTCGGGGAAGCCACTATCGGCTATTTTGCGAGTTAGTCGAGCGCGTCAGAATAACAAATGGGAATCACCATAAACGCTGTGACTTTTTAATTAAACTTTGTGACCCACCACCCACTCGCATAAATCCTACTCGACTTATTTTTTGTTGCCATAACGGCGCGGCTCTAGATGGCAAGCTTCTGAGCTTAGACTCTGGTCTAAGGTATCCCATACCTTAATCTGACGATCCCCTCTTGGCCCATATTATATAGGATGTTCATCGATTCAATGAGGGAGGCAAAGTAAGTAGTTACGCATACAAATTTGACTTTAAGTAGACTTCGTTTATGTCATAGGCAGTTTTCCAAAAAATCTATGCTCATCATGAAATCTTAGAGAAATTTCCAGAAAAATATCATTAATGCAAAATTTTCTTTTCATATACCTAGTGTATGTACAATGAGGTATGTTATGTATACAATATACATGACATTGGCTTATGATCCCCGTAACACAAGTCATCCACGTCTAATTAAGTGTCATTGAGCTAATTGCAATGACTGGCAGAACTCTAGCTGAATGCTAGACGACTATCTATGTATTACATGTAGGTAGGCATTTGTGTAGCAACAGGATAATTAATGTTGTAGTAATGGCGAGATTAACATAAGAGGTATAAAGATAGCTCAAAGATATTGTACAAAATTACTTTTGTTTTAGTAATTGAGCACTAGAGCGGATAAATTCCTTAAGTGAATATATTTCGTGATCTTACGAATCATATGAGGAATAAATTTTCACACAAAGTTAATGAAAGTGTTTTTATTATTTTTAAGTTCATGGAGCAGCCATGTATAGCATCCGAATTATTTAATTTCACATCCAGATTGTCTAGGATTGACAGATTTTGTAAATGGGATTCTTTTAGAGCAGGATTTTTTCAAAACCCACCTGATGGCGCTGTTCATTTTAAGTGTTCCTTACCCGAAGGGTGCCAAACGGGACCCTTTTCTTGTATAATATACTATGTGGGTAGATAAATAAAGTATTTCGATTCCGACATTCGTGTGTTTACTTCATTGTGACAGCGGTCTGAGCTAAATATTTGTTTTGTGGTAGAATTACTGAAAGATTTATATTAAATTTTATACAAACATTAATAACCAATCAACACTACCATGGAACTTGCACGTCCGCCCGTGGAACTTGTGTTGGAAGGCAGCCCGTCAAGTCGCGCTGACGGGTGGCGCAAGTGGTTGAAACAGTTTGAGGTGTTTTTTTTTTTCCTTTTTTTCAAGGCATCGGGTGTGTACAAGGAGCCCAGTGATGTGCAAGCTAACCTACTCATCAATCTCATTGGGCCGGATGGCTATGACTTAAGTCTTTAGTTCGAGAAAGAGAACGACCGTGACAACATAACCCTACTTATATCGAAGTTCAACGCGCATTTTGGCACAGAGACAAAGCCAACGATGGTGCGATTCAAGTTTTTCACTCGAGAGGTCGGTGAGAGCTTCGACCAACATGTGACGGCGCTGAAGCTGCTAAATCAACGGTGTGATTTCGAGCATCTTGCTAGAGGATGGACTCATCAGGGGCCGAATCGTTTGCGGCTTGCAGGTCAACACAGTAACGCTGAGGTCGGACGAACTCACATTAGAAAAGGCGATAAAAATATGCGAACGAGTTATCTAATGAGGAATCTCGACAAATAGATAGTGCTAAGGGTGACTCATCATCACAGTCCATGTCAGTGTACGCGGTACAAGCGCTGGGGGCGCGGCACCGGGCGCTGGAGGTGCAGGCGCGGGCACGAGCGGCGCCGGGGGCTCCGCGGCCGCGCGCTTCACCGGAGCCAGCAGCGGCGGTGGTGGCGCCAGCTACCGTGGGTCGGGCGCAGCGGCGGCGGGGACAGGTCCAGCTGCGGGCTCGTCACGGTACTGCATGGCTTGTGGCAGTATGCAGTGTAGGGGAGGTTCACTATGTGCGGCTATTAATGCCAAGTGTTTTGCATGTGATTGCACGGGTTATTTAAAAATAATGTGTGGTATGTCTGTGTACAAATCAAATAAAGTGTCTCATGTGCAAGAAGATTATGACGATGTAGAATTGTTTTATGTGTCAAGTGTTGGAGGACAATGAACACGAATGGATACAAATGGTATGTAACTTTAACACTATTTATGAACGGATCGCAGCATACATTCAAGCTAGATACAGGTTCCGATCTAAATGTTATCTCGAAAAGCAACTTTATAAGATTAGGATTTTGTAAAAACGATGTAATGCAGTCAATATAATCTGGGACTGACTTTTATCTGGCTCTGTTGAGCTATCGTTCGGCGCCTAGGGATGGCATCAGCAGTCCAGCACAACTGCTAATTGGACGCCGATTAAATACACGACTGCCATTGCATGCCGGTAAACTGCAACCAGAACGTAATAATTCTGCAGATTATGACAAGATGATAAGAAATCAACTATCCTCCAAGCAGTTGTATGACGAAAGAGCAAGCTGTCTACCGGAACTGAAACCAGGAGACGCAGTGATCGCACTGAATGGAGATAAGAGACAAGCAATGCGAGTCACAGGTGGAGCCCTACAACCGAGATCTTACTTCTTAACAAATAATCATACTGGCAAAACGTCAACCACAGAAACAACTTGTTCTTGTTCAACAAATAGTAGCGGAACTATCAGCGATACCGCCACTGCTGACAGTACCTATATGTATGAAGACACAAGCGACACAGATACTTCTGCTCAGGATAGCACACTTCTGGAGGAAGAATCAGACATATCTGTCGACTCTTACAACTCCCCTCCCGACACATCGCATGTTGAACGGCAAGCGGCTCGAGACGCACGAAAAAAGATTACACAGTTGTATCACTTTAAATACAATATCAGCTCAACTAGAATAGGTTCTATAAGAAATGCGTATTAATAGACTAATAATTAAGAGTTACAATGTTGTAGTTATAAATAACTACTCGAATAAAAAGGGAAAATATATATTAGGAAACGATGAATATGCATATATATCGTTGGACGTAATAGTAAACTTATAACTTAGTTATATGTACAAAGTTGTAAACTTATGTAAAAGTTTTTTTTTATTAAGTAGAGATATGTTGTTTATTATACTATGTGGGTAGATAAATAAAGAATTCGTTTCGATATTCGTGTGTTTACTTCACCTAATACTAAGCCTCCGCTGTTCGTCTGTCCGTCCGTCAGTTTGTCACCGGGCTCTACCGGATTAACCTAATTAGGTAGAGAGGTGAAATTTTCACAGAGGGTGTATTTCTATTGCCACTATACCAAAAAATATTAAACATGCCGGTTTTTAAGAATTAAAAGAAGTTCCCATACAAGAAATTATTGGTATGGCCATTTCCTTGGCCATTTTGTTTTATTTGTTTATCGGTGAAAATTGGACTCTCACGATCTTATTGGAAAAGATCTTTAATTGCAGGTATTGAGTGTTGTGCTTAGTTATTTGTCATAATACGATTAATAATTGTTCATTCGAATTAAATTAAAAAATATTACGTTTTTTATGATATTTTATTTTATTTCTGTAAATAAGTGAGTCACTTAAGTGACTCAATTTCTATCCACTTTCGGTTTGAATGAGCAAAGAGTTTCGTTAACCTGAGTACATAGTTCAAAGCTTACATAGATACTACAATACACAAAACTGTTTTTTTTTAATGTTTCGATGTACGGCCTTGAATGTAGTCCTACCTAGTTTTAGCACATTCTGAATATGGGAAGAGGACATCTAAATTAACAAAAGGTGTATGGTAATATCAAATCAAAAGTAACGAGACGTCACGTTAGCTAGATAATTGTATTTAAATAATCAGTGTTCTGAAACACTCATCTTTACTTCCCACTATATCGCTTTTTACATAATATTACTTAATCATCATGCGCCAAGGCAAAAATGGACAGGCCGTTTACAGCACCATCTGTTGGATTTTGAAAAGAAATAATCCCTCCTTCTCTGAAAGACACCCATTACTTGATTGTTTAAAGACATCCCACACAATTAGATTTGATGAAAAAAATATTGCTTTCAGTTCCATCTTTGGGGAGCCCCCTTTAATTATTTAATTTGTTTTAAATAAAAATTGTAAAGCTGTTCACAGAATACATCTACATACCGACTTGAAGAAACAAAAAGGGTTCCTTGTTTCTCTACGGAACCCTAAAAATAATTAAATAATTTGTCCCAAAGTGGATTCGAACCCAGTACCCTAAAATTGTGCAACCAATTTCAAACCAATTGCGCCACAACACATCACTTAAATAGAGAACCCCCTTCGCTTCGCTTTCCGGTTATGTATGAGAGTTTCAAAAAAGTTTCAATGTCATTATTATTAAATATAAAATCTACGCCATAGTTCCTAAGAACAGATTTCGCTTTATAGTTACTGACTTCTCCATACTGACCCATTTGGATTGATCACCCTTTATGTAGATACGTTGATGGCATTAATTGATCAATTTTCAGCCCATTAAAAAAACGTGATACCTGCTGGAGCTATAAATATGCATTATCGCCTGATTGCTGAAACCAATTATTTTTCCGACACAATCGTGTATTTGTGACACCGGAAAAGTTTACTGCTGATTATATGCAGGC
Source organism: Argyresthia goedartella (assembly GCA_949825045.1). Taxonomy (NCBI): domain Eukaryota; kingdom Metazoa; phylum Arthropoda; class Insecta; order Lepidoptera; family Argyresthiidae; genus Argyresthia; species Argyresthia goedartella. The sequence goes on from OX463810.1 coordinate 26,188,709, forward strand.
TACTGCTGGATAGCTTTGTACAAATTTCATGGTTTAACGAACACTATGGCAATAGGCAAGAATAGTAATAATACAATTGCACGATATGTATTATACTACTAAGGGTCTGTTTCAATAAATTCCTATTGAACAGATAAATAAAAAAAAATTGTATGAATCTGACACGTAGCGCTTTATGATAAGAAAGGATTTATTGAAAAGGTCATAATAATAAGTGCATATTTTATGTGTAGTTTATGTGACTGATACATACTGGAGGGCATTAAAACTCGAGAATGGGTTTATGGAAAGAGCCGAAGGCGAGTTTCACAATAATATCACTCGAGAGTTTTAATGCCTAATTATGTATAGTTACACTAGTTTATCTACACACATATAATAAGCTCTCGTTGATGTTTTCAGGAACCGCATGTTCGACCGGCGTTGTGGCATTGATAAATGCTCTGCATTTGTTTAGCTTGTTCAGTAGTACCAACTACACAAACAAACGAGGGGCGGCACGAGGCGGGCGTCGGCGGCGTTCGAAATTTGAATGTCGTAATTTGTCGATACTTATTCAGATAAGAAATGAGTTTTTACCAAGTAGTATAACATTATGCTGGTCGTAACGTGCGGTTTTTGGTCGCAGTAAAGAGGGTTTATGATACGTGTAGAGATAAAATATATTTAAGTAGAAGGTGCTGTTGAACTACATATTATCCATATTAAAAGGTTGCGGCGATGGGCTAGCCCCCAGTCATGCAAAAAAGAGTGTAGAATAACTGACTCAAAGTGGGTACAATTGTGCCTCTGCCACCCTGTGACGCTATGTATGTATGTATGTATTGAAGGTTTCAATTAGCTTGCCCTGTTTGCCGTTACAGTGAAAATAAGTAATCGAGATAAATAATCGAATAAGAAAAGAACTGTGACCTATATAAGCTGCGGCGATTGGTTAGCCTCTTGTCACGTAAAATTGACTATTAAATAACTGCCCTAAGCCTATGCCACCCCTAGGAATAAGCGTGCGTGATAACCTATGTTTATTTTATATGAGGTAGATTTTATAGATATACACAGTCAGGTCATAAGTTCTGTCACACAATAAAAACTTTTGAATTTAGAACGCTGGCCACAAAAAAGTTTATTGAATTCGAATTTCGAATTTTTCATGAAAATAAAAATGTGTACTTTTTAGAATTTTCCTCATTTTTAAATATGGAGTGGACACTTAAAGAAGACCGTGTAGCAGTTATAGCGTTGCATCGTTGCGGTTACGCGCCAATTCAGATTTTCGACTTACTGAAAAATTTGAATATAAACAAAAGATTCGTTTATCGTACCATAAAACGATACAATGAAGACTCTAGTGTAGATGACAGGTCAAGAAGTGGTCGCCCTCGCTCTGTTAGGACTCCAGCAGTGATAAAAGCTGTGAAGGCGCGAATTCAAAGAAATCCCATACGTAAGCAGAAACTGTTGGCCCTTCAGATGGGGTTAAGCAGGACCACGGTGAAATGGGTGTTAAATGAAGACTTAGGGCTTAGGGCATATCGAAGAAAAACAGGACATCGTTTGGACGCTCGTTTAATGGACCTGGGACTGAAGAGATGCCGCGCTTTGTTGAAGCGGTACGCGGGAAAAAAGCATCGGGAAATTCTTTTTTCGGATGAAAAAATTTTCTCCGTGGAAGAGAGCTACAACAAACAAAATGATAAGGTGTACGCACACAGCAGTGAAGAAGCGAGCAACCGTATTCCGCGTGTCCAACGAGGTCATTTTCCATCCTCGCTCATGGTTTGGTTGGGAGTCTCTTATTGGGGCTTAACTGAGGTACATTTTTGTGAGAAAGGCGTAAAAACTAATGCAGTTGTGTATCAAAATACAGTCCTCAAGAACCTTGTGGAACCTGTTTCTCATACCATGTTTAATAACAGGCACTGGGTATTCCAACAAGATTCTGCGCCAGCTCATAGAGCGAAAAGCACACAAGACTGGCTGGCGGCGCGTGAAATCGACTTCATCCGGCACGAAGACTGGCCCTCCTCCAGTCCAGATTTGAGTCCGTTAGATTACAAGATATGGCAACACTTGGAGGAAAAGGCCTGCTCAAAGCCTCATCCTGATTTGGAGTCACTCAAGGCATCCTTGATTAAGGCAGCCGCCGATATTGACATGGACCTCGTTCGTGCTGCGATAAACGACTGCCCGCGCAGAATAAAGGCCTGTATCCAAAATCGCGGGGGTCATTTTGAATAAACTTTATTACCATAGGAATCTATGTTTTATTAAGTTCATTTTGCTATATAAATGTTTACATAAATAATAAACATGTCTAAATTATTTCATATTGCACAAGTGACAGAACTTATGATCTGACTATGTATTATATTCTATAAATATTATAGACAGGTTTATAAATACCAACATTTGTACAAACACAAAAAAACACTGAGAAAAAAATGACTGAGCACTCGTCAGGTTATCACAATAAAGTCATATTACATTACATTAAAATCATATCTGGCATGATGATTACTGATGATGCACAGGAAACACAACTATAGGCTAAATCATGATGAGATCACAGATATTTATATAAAGTTAATGTAGACCATCTGTAAACCTGCCCTTGTATAGGACCCATTCATTGAACATCTATCTATATGTATGTAGTACCTATATCCAAGCATAAGGAGGAGCTCACTGCACTTATATTTCTGAATTGTAGGTAGTGTTATAGGAAAGAAACAGCTTTGTAAATCACTGGCAACGAGGCCAATTTAGAGATAGCACAACTATAGGCTAAATCATGATGAGATCAAATTTATGAAGATTTCTTTTTTTTGAAATCGAATACTAATGGCCTGTTTAAAAAGTATTTTTACTGAACATTATCTTTCATACGTACAACGCTAAGACGGCTGCTTTACCACTAATAGGTGCAAACAGAGGTACAGGATTATATAAGGACATACTATTCAACGTGTATTAATGTACCACGCAAATTCTAGCTAGAATATAAAAGGGGAAGGTAACAGCTGTCTTAATCTTATTTATATTAAATAAGAAGCCAATGCGAAACTCCCACAGTTATTTTTTATAGAAGTAAAAGAAAATTGTAGTTTATCTATTCTCTTATTTTAAAATTCGAATTACGAATTTCAAATAGTAGTTTATCTACACACGTATCATAAACCCTCTTTACTGCGTCCAAAAACCGCACGTTACGATCAGCATAATGTTAAACTACTTTGTAAAAACTCATTTCTTATCTGAATATTGAACATTATGACCATAATGTGTAAATTTTCTACATATTATGACATTCAAATTTCGAACGCCGACGCCCGCCTGCGTGCCGCCCTGCCGCCCAAGTTGGCACTACTGAACAAGCTAAACAAGTGCTGAGCAATTATCAATGCCACCATGCCGGTCGAAGATGCGGTTCCTGAACACAATAAAAAGAGCTTATTATATGTGTGTAGATAAACTAGTGAATGTAACTGTACATAATTAGGCATTAAAACTCTCGAGTGATTATTATTATTATGAAACTCGCCTTCGGCTCGTTTCATAAACCCACTCTCGAGTATTAATGCCCTCTAAGTTGCAGTCACATAAACTTATTATGTGACTGCTGTGCTGACAAACAACATTTTTTTATTTTATTAAGATACTTTGCTTTGATTACTTGAGCGCCCACTTTAGTGCATGCGCGGTGATATGGTGGGTTTTGGCGCCATTCGTACGTTTGTTGTATTTTCGCTTAAAATTTTCCGACAGTAGTGATTGTGAAGAAAGTTTAACTTCGCCCGATATTTTAAGCGGGGCGAAGGAAATGACTCATAATCTATTGCCAGCAAAGTCGAGAAAATTATATGATAAATGCTTTATGGAATATAAAATACAAAAAAGGCTACTTCGTCTTCGGAAAACGCGCTAATGGCCTGTTTTCAGGAATTTTCTGACAAGTTCAAGTGTTCCTCATTAGGTTCTTAATACCTATTCAAAGTTAAATAAATTATTACTTACTCTTTTAACTTTGATTTTATTTAGTAGGTTCAACACCAATGTATGAGAGTAGATAAAGTAGTGTATGAAACTGCACATAACTAGGTAGGTATTTAAACACTCGTGTGAAACTATAAAAAACCACTGCTACGACTCGTTTATTAAACACACACTTGTGTTTTAATACCCCTCATTATGCAACAGTTTCATAATAGTAGTTTATGTGACTGCTGCATAATGGAGGGCATTAAAACACGAGAGTGGGTTTAATAATATCACTCGAGAGTTTTAATGCCTAATTATGTACAGTTACATACACTAGTTTATCTACACACATATCATAAGCTCTCTTTGATGTGTTCAGGAACCGCATGTTTGACCGGCATTGTGGTTCTGCAATTGTTTAGCTTGTTCTTTAGTACCAACTTCACGCAGACGGGCGTCGGCGTTCGAAATTTGAATGTCAGTACCAACTTCACAGACAAACTAGGTACGGCACGCGGGTGGGCGTCGGCGTTCGAAATTTGAATGTCATTGTATGTAGAAAAACTACACATAATGACCATTATGTGTAGTTTTCCAGATACGAAACGAGTTTTTACCAAATAGTTTAACATAATGCTGATCGTAACGTGCGGTTTTTGAACGCAGTAAAGAGGGTTTATGATACGTGTGTAGATAAAAATAATTTAAATCACAGTATTCATCACAATAATTAATAATATAATAATAAATTCAGTTTTTTATTTCTTACTTATTGCGTAGTAACTCCCTTATCATTCAACTCTTTTCCTAGGTATATTCACTATATTAGAAGCATTTTAACTTGGCTAATTTACAAATTTTGGCTGTTTGCTGTCCGAAAAGCAAAGCACAGAATACTTAATAGTACTACAATTAATACCATAGGAAAGTAAGAGCGCTCCATCTCTTTCTGGCAAAAATGAAATATAGAAAGTTTGAAAGTATGCGGGCGCGGGAAGCATATGAATTACTTACAACCATAAAGGCAAGTTTTTCTAGAAAAAACATTTCTATTAGGGTTAGTATGCAATGTATGGTTATTGATTGATGCAAAATGACTGTTAAACAATCGATTTGTATCCCAACCATCTGGGTATTAAAACATCTCTGTGTTATTAAAATCCATGGACCTAGATACAATTGCAGTATGGGCGGCTTTTTTCCAATATCAAAGGGCCGTGGACCTAGATACACAAACCCGGTGAAATCAAATTGCTTTGTTTTTCAAAGATGTTCGAAATTTTAAGAACATCGAATTCATAATACATTTTTACATATAAGAAATGTGTTTAACAAAACAATTTATCGTCAGCCGGGTCATAATTTGCGGTTTTTGAACGCATTAGAGAGGGTTTATGATTAATGTGTAGATAAAATACTTTTTAATAGCAAAGATCAACTACTATGATAGATAAAAACCTACAAGGTCAGAAGAATGGTCGCACATAATTTTTCGAGATGAAACAAATTTCCTTACAACAGAAGCCCTTAATGATTGCGCACAATCATCATCACCATCAACACCATCATCATTATTGCCACTCTCGCTGAGACGGTTGAGTGTTGAAGTTTTATCAGTAATTGCCGTCCACCAGGGGCAATCGGAACAGCGGACGTCTGCGGACTCCACGATTTGCGTCCACGGGTACCTTCAGTCTAGTTTTACTGGGCAGCGAAGGGCAGCCTACAATGCCCTTCAATATTTTTATAAAGATCAGGGGCTAATTCTGTACCGAGGGGCGCGGAATGCCGTGTTGGGCTTGTCGGCCGCTAGCTTTATTCGTCCATGTCGGCGGCAACTAATTTGTTTGGAGACTGACCTCCAAATGCGACGTTTTGCACTCCTCGGAGCGGTCGAGTTGCGATCGCGATGTAATCTCCAGTACAGAATTGGGCCCCAGATCTAATGTGAATTATGTTAAGGACAAATATGTGTGAAATATGTTAAGGTGAAACAAAAAAAAATGAGATTTTTTCGAATCCATTTACTCCACCATGACGTCATCTACACATTTGATTTTTGGGTTAACGTTTATTGCGTATTTGATTAAGATTTTTACTAAAGGGAAACGTGATTGGATGAAATTTTCTCGATAGAATTTAATTACGAAAACACCTCTATTTTTTTCCCCTGTAATTCTGAAATCCCAACTAATTTCATTGTGGAACTGTGTTCAAAATGTAGATATATGTATTCACAAAATGTCCTTAAAAATATTTTTAACAAAATAGCGTATTTCATTTTTAAACAAATTTTCTGTGGTTTAGCGCTACGTTTTTTAATTTTTTCCCGATTCCGTCCCTCTCACACTACGGGTCTCCTGGAGTAACGGGGACGTTTGCACGGATGAGGTAGCGCCTTAACCTGATAGATATGTCGAGTTTTCGCGAATTATTTTATAACTATATGTCCATAGCATAACATAACTTGTGGGACAGGCTATACGTTTGAGTGTCGATGGTGTAATGACTCTAGTGACTATTGCTCATCTCAGTAGTAATTAGCCTTAGGCCTGGTTAGTAGCAGGATAGAATGATGAATTTCAGATAAAAAAATATATCACCTGAGCATAAGATCATGATGGAGGCAATCCAAGAGCTCTGGTCTTTGGTGGTAAGTATGGGAGAGTCCTCCTTCAGCAGGATGGGAATTGTTGGTGAAGTCCATCCTACTGTGGTGCCGGCTGCGGCGGTGATCAGTGTCGCTGGAATGTAAAAAATATATTATTGTGTATAATGTGATAATTATATTAGCAAGGCGAGAAGACATCAGATGGACCAGATCGGTAATCGGGCCAAGAGGAGGCCAAAGGTGAGTTGGCAGACCACCTGCCAGCTGGTCGGTGATATAGTGAGGATAGCAGGAAAACAATGGACCAGGGCTGATTAACTTGTATAGATAGGTACATGAGGAGCCGTATACTCAGCAGTAGGCTTACTGATAGGCTGAATGATGATGATCAGCTTTAAGGTCGATTTTGCAGCGACAGGTAAAATGGTACGAGTATTAACATCATGCTGGACCTGCAAGGGTTACTTGGGTAAATTGTAACCAGCTGATCGGGCTAAAGTACCGAGGAACATTTTTTATTATTTACGAACATAATATGCTCTATAAAGTAAGTTGTTCATAATTAAGGATCATTCAGTCATTCCCATACTAGCAAAAGGTAAAATAGTGTAAAAGTAAAGTAGTGAAATAATACTAAAGACATGAGGAAAATAAGAGATTGAGGTCAAGTCAACAGCTGTTGACTTGACGCCAAGTGTAAGAAACAAAGAGAGGCAGGGCAAATACTTGCAATAAGTACAAGTATTTATCTAGAATGAAATAAAACATGATTGTTTTACTCCAGAAAACGTGAGGTATTTGCTAATAGTAGATTGATAAAGATAGATAAGTATGTATAAGGTTTTAGAAAAATAACATACATAACGACATATTTTGCAAATCGAAATAAAAGTGCAAATCTTGAAGCATCAGAGCTTTGTCTTTTTCTGTTTAAGCAATGAGGTGATGTCATTCATGTATTTTGCACAGATTATAGCGTCCACCGACCCACATACTCGACGCCTACTATGGCTATCACAGGCGACCCGTAAGCAACAGATGATAACATCATTATTGTTTAAACGAGTATTACCCTCATACACAACATTACACTCTACTCAACAAGCTCAGCGATTATGCGTGTGTTTTTTCTTTCAGGGTACTTTATTTAAAGTCATAATACACCCATGTTCCAAATATGAAGCAAGCATGAAGGGCTAACTAACATTAACACGCACACCCTGACGTATTATTAACACCGGATTAAAATAGTGGGAACTTTAGAAAAACAAACAAGACTGTTACTTTCCATGGTGCAAATTGTTGCCTTACATTAGGTATTTGGATACTGTATGGTCCTGATTCTAAAAAGTTATTTAGTCACGCACAGCCCGGCCGCAGCGTATTGTTGGTTTCGTGGAACTAATATTCTCTTTCGTGGTATATTGTGTGCATTGTTATTCGAGTTTGAATCCCATTATTTGCTAGAAAAACCGCGAAATATAACTCACGCGTATAATTTACCTATTGAAATGATCACGTGAGCGTTCAAAATATCTTAAGCGTCTTGTTACGCGTATAACATGGTAGAACAATATATACAAATAATAGCCCACATTGTATACAATTTAACTTGAAGTGAGTACACGATGGTATTGGATAGAGCTGGAACGAAATACCGTTACGAGTAGTATTCGTATATCTCCTACGTTCTAAAATAAGACGAACCTGAACCTAAGACCTGAAATATGTATGTGCCTGTTAAGAAATGCTAATGATTATTTATGTTTGATTCATTTTGTCTTTCATATGAAAATAAACGCTTATTGTAAGCTTCTGTATTTTTTGTGAATTTACATGCCTACCTGACCCACTCGTATATTATTCATCAGACACATAAATATTCTACGCCTCTGTCACGCCAAATGTGAAAGAATACTACAGATACTATAAGATTACACTTATACAGATAGACCACGTAAAACAAAATATGTCACCGGAGTAATCAGAGACGCTACGTACGAAATCATTTTTAGTTCCGAGTCCTCTATCGGTTGGTACAGCACTATTGACATATTGCAAATACCATGAGATGATGCTAAGAGATTAAATTTCAAAAGAACAAAAACCAATTTTTCTTTGGCTCTTTTATTTAAATTTAATAGATTATAAACATTAAACGGATTTAATAAAAATCGTTCAATGTTTGTTCAATAATTTACAATTCTGTAACATTGGAATTTTTACATTCTAAGATTAGCGCCTAGTGCATCAAGAGATATGTTGACTGAAGCCATGGTATTACAATCGTTACTCCCAGCGCCATCTCTAGATTACGAAGGGTTACTAATTCTAATCTGTGTGGGATAATTACCCTGTGATTGTACCGAAGCTCGAAGTGTTGTCGCATAGCATTCAGACCATAGATGTGACCTAATGTATGATTTATTATCTGCCCTCCTATTTACCCCTTTTTTATGTACTAATCGTGTGTACTTAATCGTGGACCGTTTGCATGCATTAGGGAGACATAATTATAATTATTCAAAAACAAATGAATCACCTATTGATAGTAATTAGGTAAACATACTATGTACTATGCATAAGTGAATATAAATAATAATTATTATGCACTCTACTTGTTTTAACTTCTAACAATGTGGACATAATTCATCGCACATGTCAAAGTGTTGCACTAACCGTAAATATATGTATATATATTTATTTATAAATATTATAATATGCCCCGAAATAGGTTGACCTGTAATGGGGCTACTTTACAGATCCACCTTTTTCGGGGCTAAACCAACCATATTAAAGAAAAATTACACTAGTACAAGATAATCACACAGTATTAATTAAATAATGTTTTAAGCACTACATTATAAAGGAAGTTATTTCAACATACTATCGAACCAACTGAATCATGACCCTTTTGCCTGATAATTCGTTTGAAACTTTCAAACTTGTAAGATCTATCGTAATGTCAGTGTCTAATCAAATGATAACAAGTTCGTTACCAAGGAAATAAACCTTCAAGCGAATTTCGACCTACTTGCATTTAAGGGGTTTAGCAAAATAAGCTTATGGTGGGTCATGATTCAGATGGTTCGATAGTACATAGACTTCTTACATGAATTGGATCATTATAAATTTATTAATTTGTGTGGATAAATCATTCCTTACTCTCACATATTGCCAAAAATTCTTGCCTAACATTCTTCCAATCATCAGCAAATAAATCGCACTGGGAGGGGCGGCTGCGGCTTCCACAACGAGTTGAAGTGGCTGGGTGAGCGCAGCAACGGAGACCTGCGCCGCGGCTCGGTGCGAAAGAGCTCCACCGCAAATAGCGGTCTCTGCCTCCGTTGGCTGACAGGAACCTATCGGGGACTTGAAGTATTAAATGTTTTTCCAGCAGTGTGAGGCATTTCACAGATCCCCGAAGGATCTGTACCGATGCGAGCAATTGTTCTGTGTCGCGCCTCACTTCCCGTTGGAAGTTGGAAGTTGGAGTTATATCGCACTAATCAGTTCATAAAATAGTATTTGCCTTTGCTAAATTTCCAGTCTCCATTTTTGTTGATATTACTTACTGGTACTTTTGCCCTCGAGCTGACTTCGCGACCCCAATTCCGCAGCTGTAGGTATACACACATCGAGAGACGCGTGATACCCGTCCAGCCGCACCAGCGCGTGCGCCACTGCCCATGCGCTGACATTCACCGCTGTACCAGTACCACATCCAATTCACCACCATTCATTCATTATTTCATTCTTATCAAACAAAACACAATAACAACAATAATTATGTATATTAATGGAGGCACTGTTAAAATTCAGAACACCTAGTATTATCAGAGTACCATTTAACATGCTTAGATTATTTTGAATAACAGTAAACCAGATATATAAAATAACCCATCTTGAAATATTTTATAATATTCATAACCATGTCCTTAGAACAGTTCAAGTGGTTTGCTATTTTTATGTAAGACCAACCTTTCTAATGAAAGTTCAAAATAATCTTCCTAGTGAACGAAACGCAACTTTTTGGTTTTCCCCTTATTGATTTGTTAAAACGTATTTATTTTAATGAAAAAAGTTAGGTTTTATAGGTTTATTGACGTTTCATGAAAATACGCAGCAAAAGCAACTATTCATTCTTAATACAATAATATTGCACCACCACCTCACACCATACGAACCTACTATGAAACGACGTAAAGATAGGATTTGCAATGTTCCCTCCCAAGATTAATTTTCACAAAACGCTTTAACCTTTATATTGGTCCCTTTTTGTATAACCTGTTTAACAAGATTGAATATATTTATTCGCTTCTGTCTCATGAATGTTAACAAATAGTAAGTAATTACTTAAGTAACTTAACGTATGATGAAACTGAAAACCTTCTAAAACCCTATTCCTAATATTTATTTCTCATTGCTAGGCTATTAAAATAGCCTAGCAATGAGAGCAGTTGCTTTTGCAACTTTTGTGATTCAGAAACCTGTGGCGTAATCCTACTAAAACAAAAAAATTGTACATTTTCTTTTGGAGATTAAATGAATTTTTATTTTATTTAAAAAAAAATAGAAACAGAATGTAGTTTTCTTTTCTTGAAAAATTTTTAGAACTCAGCTTTTATTGTCTTTAATTAGCTGGCCAGCTACAAGTACGTTAATAAAGTTTGTGTTACGTTCCCACAGTGAGCAGTGTCTAAACCACTAACGACCACAACGAATTTTTTCCCACATTGTAAGAATACAACGTCGTGTATGGTTTAATAACAATAACACTAGATTAAAAACCTATTTTAGCTAATGGTACTACCATAATTAAGTTTTTGGTGGCCAATAAGGGGTTGTCTTTAATTATGTGACCACCACGTATATTATTAATCGATACGGATTGTTTGATTTGTTTTATTTCAGTATTGAAAAGAATCCTATAAGGACCGAAGCTTATATTTCTTTGCGACAATGAAATAAAAGTGGTCCTACTTCATAAAAGATCAGTTTGGTTTACTACCAGCATCGGAGTTCATTGCTTAGGTCGGTACTTAAACGCCGAAGTAAACTGTACCAATGTCAATGTTGTTTCGAACTGTTATGTTAACGTTGAAGAAGTTATACATATAAATATACTAATCTAAGTTTTATCAGAACCAATTTACTTAGTTCCGGTATTTGCAGAGTAACTTCTAGAAGTTTATATTTTTAATGGAAGTAAGATGAAAACATCTTTTCTATCATATTTATTAAAAAAGACCTTGTTTATTCCTGCTAAACAGGAAAACTTCAATCCCTAGGGACGCCATAGTAGATTATGTACAAAAGAGATAAATCACTGTTACATGTTACGGGCGCGATATTGAATCGTAACGAAGGACTCCTCAAGGGTTTTATGTCTTAATTCCCGAGCGAAACCAGGGAATTGAGACTGAATCCTGAGTGCAGGTTTAGGCGTGCCCAGAAAAAGGCAAGGCTACTGAAACAGCACTTTAATAAAGTAAATGATAAGTGTAAATTTATGTTTAATGCATTACTCCAGGTGTAAAAAAATAATAGAATGTTATCTTCTGTTTTTATAGAATCTTTACAATTTTACTATGTTTATTGCAACACTCGCGGCTTTTATTTTATATAATGTTGCCGTGGTCAGCTCGATTTCCATATGAGTTCGATTTTCCCCCGCGGCAGTTGGGTTCTGCGTGCGCCGTGCGTATTTAACGAAATAAGACTTTATTGACACTAAACGATAAGAACTATGACAAGTGAAAATCACATTATTAGCCGGCGGGTTATAATCAAATTCAGCACAATATTATTACTCGGCTGTAGCCAAGGACTATAATGACTTGCTTTACGTAAGGTTTGCATGTGGCAAGTAGGTGGTGTAAAAATAACTTTTAATTTGTGTTGCCAGTACAGAGGAAATAATCACATTCACTATATTCTAATTGACAGCTCCAATCCCCTAAGAGAATGATCTCGAAATGCAGACCAAATTAATAAATAAGTTTGCAGTAAAGTTTTTTGTTATTTGCGTTGTCAGCACCATTGAGTTACTATAACTAGCGTATAGAGACGCTTCCTCAAAGAAAAAACGTGACGCAACTTGATTACACGGGCTAGCGGGGGGCGCGGCGAGTATGCACACCACAGAAGTGACACTGCTTTTGTATTGTACCTACCTAAAAGTAATTGTAGTCGGAGCTATTTTTACCCGACTACAGCGAAGCGAAAAAGAGCAGGGTAATGTATTTATGTCTATGTCTGACCATAGATACAATTGGCCATCAGAGTATAGTGATATCTGGTAGCCCGCCTTCGTGCTAGTGGCACTAACCACCGATCATTATTCTATGATCAGATTTTGGTACAATCTGACTGACCACGGTCAATTGGATCTACTGATTTTAAGCTTGTATAGAGTTGTCAACATTATTCAGAGAATAGTGGTAACACTCCTTCGTGCTAGTGGCACTTAGTGGTTACGCACCACATAAATCTCAGATGAATAATACTCTTCATCTACACATGTATTATAAACCCTCTTTACTGCGCCCAAAAACCGCACGTTACGACCAGCATAATGATATACTACTTGGTAAAAACGCATTTATTATCTGAATATTGATACGCCCGCCTGCGTGCCACCCCTAATTTGTCTGTGAAGTTGGTACTACTGAACAAGCTAAACAAGTGCAGAGCAATGATCAATGCCACAATGCCGGTCGAACACACGGTTACTGAACACATCAAAGAGAGCTTATGATATGTGTGTAGATAAATTAGTGTATATAACTGTAAATAATTAGTCATTATTACTCTCGAGTGATATTATTATGAAACTCGCCTTCCTCGAGTTTTCATGTCCTCTGTTATGTATCAGTCACAAAAACGTTATTAAATAAAGCATGATTTTACAAAAATGCAGAAAGTCTACATGTGGAAAGTCACTCCTTTACTTTTATTTAATTTTCCTGTTAAGTATGTGCAGTAACTCAGTACACAAGTAGGCATATTTGCATAACCCTTTTCACTCCGACGTGTCAAGCTGTCGCAGCCGTCCGGCACAGACTGAGCGTGTTTGTTCCAAATGCCTTAAATAGGTACTAGAAGAAATTAAGCCGAGACGTTCTACTCTAGTGTATATATAATTAGTAATTACTTAAAGGTTAGCACAGAGGAAATAATCACAAAATTATATTTGTCAGTCGGGCTAATTGCATACCGCCTTTGTTTGTAACATAGATGTCACAAATGTCACATTTTTCACATTCATGAGTGAGAATGCGAATGTAAAGGATGTGAATGTGAAGGATTAAATAACAGCATACAAAAAAACTTTGATGATCTTAAATCATCATTTTTTAAATTAAATTAAATCAGCGTTACGCCAGTTTACACCACAGTAATTGTATTGTTGCACACGTATTAAATCATCAACGTTCAAAACAGGCATATCATCTCATATTTCAAAAAAGTAGGTGTTTAGCCCTGACGCCGCGGCGGCACGCGGCGGAGACTACTCGAACTGCACGCATTCGCATTCGCAAAACATTCGCTTAGTTTGGATCGAATTCGAATATTCGTGACATCCCTAGTTTGTATTACTTATTTGTTTACTCAAATTATTTCACGCATATTTTTAAAAATAAAATGTTCTCCATTCAAGTATACAGTGAAAATGAGAGTTTAACTCCAGATCATCTCGTCACAGACTCAAAAAATGTAGTGGTAGATAGGTAAGTTATCTGTTAGGTACGTCTAAAATATCGTTAATTTCATACTTTGGAAAAATGCAACAATAATGGAACCATTTTCGGCTATCAAATTATGATTAAAATGTTATTGTTACCAATTGTATGTAAATAAATACCAATTTCATTCCTAACTTATCTATTTTATTGTTGCTATTCGTAACAGCAACTGCGCTCAGAATTACAAAATACTCCATTTATCTATACAGCCTTTTAAGTAGTTTATTTCCTTGGTAGTAGTTCCGAGGTCTAATGGGTTTCACGCTTGCTTCTCATTCAGGAGGTGCGGGTACAAAACCTGACCATGCACCAATGAGATAATTAATTTATCATAAGTACATTATCGAACGTTCAGTGTTTCGGATGACACGTTGAGCTGCAGGTCCCGCCCGGCTACTATCGCTACGTGGTAGTGGTCGTAAAACCCCTCCATCAACCCGCACTGAGCCAGCGTGGTGGAGTATGGCTTAATCCTACTCGTATCCGGGTAAAGGCCTGTGCCCCTCCGTGGGGACATTAATGGGCTACATTTATTATGTATATATTTATTATTCCCTTGGTAAACAATCTACTATTGCCGTCTACCAAAACAATCACCGTAATTTGCAACTTCAAATATTTTCGGCTCTTTATGAAGTTTCATTTAAACTTTTACGAGTTTTCCCTCTTGCTTGATTTGATAGTCCGAAGTACACCAGTCTATTTTTTTTACTCATAGTTTTCTAACTATATTTTAAAAGTCTATTAATTGGCCGCCTATCGAAGCATAACACCATCACCACTAAATTGTTTTAATTTTTCAATTGCAGCTTGTTCTCAAATTATTTTATCCTAGACCTAGTAGTGAGATCTCCGAAATGAATATTTTACATCCATCAACATAGTGCCTAACGGGTTAATTAATTCAGAAATATATAGGAATGCAGTTTAGGGCTTCTTTGATCCAAATAAAAAATAATGTCTCCAGAGACAGACCTTTTGTAATGAGCACCTATTATGAATTCTACGTAGGTAGATATAGATTTAGTTGTAGAAAGATGGAAATGCGCAGAATATAGAGGTGTTGTGGAAAAATATCGTGAAGGCCATCTAGCAGGTAGGTACCTCCTCCTGGGTACTATAGAATTATAGCAATGACGTAGGTAGCTATGAAGTATCATTAAGTGCCTCGATGTGGAAGGAACAAATGAATAGGACACCGTGTAATTGTGAACACCGTTAGTTTATTATCTCGCTATCTATTATTTATTATATCAGAATTCAATAATATATATTTATATATATTATTGAATTATGATAATGTAGGTATGCCTGACATCTAGGAAATTCAATCGCAATGCAATTATAATTTACATATCGACCAATCTTAACACCGCACAACGTCATGTCTGATGATTGGGTTATACATGTATGTTACATGATATTAGTCCAATTTATGATAAAGATTTCTTTTTCTATGTGCCCTATCATGTAACACTGACATCTAGGAATTTTGCACAATCACAATCGATCGATTTTTCAATTTGACATGTGCTGCGATTAATTTCGGAATTAGATCACTGCTTACAATAACATAATATATGTATAACATTTACATATAGACGCAAACATTGCTTCTGGCCCCACACTAGGGTACCCTGTGTCGTGGGAACCAGAAACAGCGACATCACACATATATAAATATCCAAGCCATGGGGATTTCTTTTCTTTATCCCCAGCCGGGGTTCGAACCCGGGACCTCTCGCATGGTAGGCGGAGCCACAACCGCAGGGCCACAGAGGTCATTAATAATCAATATACCGTATTCATTTTCGTTTATAATCACACATTTGTATTAAAATAAACATACAGGGTATAACATTTCAAAGTTGCAAAGAGCTTGTTGGCTATTTAATGTATGCGAGTAAATATCATCTTATGAAAAACCATGATAAAAATACTATGCCACTGAGAAAGAAAACTACTAAATATAAAAAGGTCTAATATGCCACTGAGAAAAAAAACTACTAAACATAATAAGGTATTGATAAATGAAGCAAAAAATATATGTGTGAACATTAAGGAACGCTAATTACAAAATAGTATTTACTACGTAATGTATTTACCTACGTAGTAATCATAATTGGTGCTCACATCAAAAGGTGTATCTCTGGAGACATTTTTTATTAGTATCAAAGAACTTAACCTAAACTGCATTTCTATATTTTTCTGAATTAATTAACCCGTTAGGCACTATGTATAATATATATATATATATATATATATATATATATATATATATATAATATAATATGTATATATATATATATATATATATATATATATATATATATATATATATATATAATAATTGTACATGGATGTAAAATATTCATTTCGGAGATCTCACTACACGAGGTCTAGGATACAATAATTTAAGAACAAGCTGCAATTGAAAAATTAAAACGATTTAGTTAACAAAATGGTGATGGTTAAGCCTCGATTGGCGGTCAATTAATATAGTTAAAAAAATAGACTGCTATACTTCGGACTATCAAATCAAGCAAGAGTGAAAACTCGTAAAAGTTTAAATGAAACTTCATAAAGAGCCGAAAATATTTGAAGTTACAAATTACGGTGATTGTTTTGGTAAACGGCAATAGTAGATTGTTTACCAAGGGAATAATAAATATATACATAATAAATGTAGCCCATTAATGTCCCCACGGAGGGGCACAGGCCTTTACCCGGATACGAGGAAGATGCCATGCGGGTTGATGGAGGGGTTTTACGACCACTGTCACGTAGCGATAGTAGCCGGGCGGGACCTGCAGCTCAACGTGTCATCCGAAACACTGAACGTTCGATAATGTACTTAAGATAAATTAATTATCTCATTGGTACAGGGTCAGGTTTTGAACCTGCATCTTCTGAATGAGAAGCAAGCGTGAAACCCGTTAGACCTCGGAGCTACTACCAAGGAAATAAACTACATAAAAGGCTGTATAGATGAATAGAGTGTTTTTATAATTCTGAGCGCAGTTGCTGTTCTGAATAGGAACAATAAAATAGATAATTAATTAATGAAATTGGTGGAGTGACGAATTGAGGTACCTAGACAACAACTGGTGGGAGGTAACCCAGGGGCGTGAAGAGGGGAGGAGGGGAAGAGAGGCCTTTGTCCAGCAGTGGGATGATGTAGGCTAATAATAAATGGTAATAATAAAAGCAGCAAATCGGGATGTTAAAAAAAATGCGAATTGGAAAATTCCGGACTGATAAAGAATGCTAGATGGAAATAACCTATTGTGAAAAAATGCTTTAGTGAAAATATGTCTTTGCTAACAAATCTGTGAACCGTAGACTAACAATAAGGTTCAATTCTCTTAGTGAAAAAACGTTGCTTATTTTTCAAAAATCTTTAGGTATTCTTTATTTCAAGTAATCTAGGTTATTCCACCCGTATAGCGAGACTTACCTCTGAGAGTACATATGTTATCTATCAGGTAGAGAAAAAAAACATTTACTTAAAGCAAATTAAACGTTAATTGTGTGTGCCCCAATTAATCAGTATAGTTTATTAAAAGAGGTATTGATTAGCACAAAACACTTCAGAGAAAGTGGACATTAGATATTGGCTCATTTGTATCTACTAAGTAATAAACAATCCGCAGAAATAGAGTAAACCCAGATTTTATTGGGTAGGGCATAGGTATAACCACTGATAATAATAAATCTTGTTTGCTTTAACATTTTACAATTAATAAATAGTATTTTTTGTATACTGCAAGATTAATATATACAAATGGATGGTAAAATAATCTTACGTTATTTTTTGTAGGTATAGGGTACTTGCGTTTGATGATTCCTAAAGTTAAGTTAAAGTTTTTTTTCCATGCAATCAGGCCCTTTGTAATAATTAAATTAGAGAACACTATACTAGCAATATGAAAGAAGTGATTTGCGTGATCTAAAAATACGTTATGCGATGCAATTAGTATCAACAATGAACACAAATTGCTTAGACTAGACACAATTATTACTTTTATGCTGACAACGCCCTGCTTAAGTGCCCTAAGGTTGTAAATTGATGGTAAACAATGATAAGAAGATTAAATCACAAAATAATTTTTCAGAGCTACATTTTATTGTTTGAAAATTACTCAAGCCAAATAGAATATGATAATTTTTAGGGCACTAACTAAACGAAATCCCAACGCTACGAAAAAACGCAATACACGTAACGAACCAATGGGAACGTTGGTGGGCTTGTAAAATGTAGCTAGATTCAGACTGTAAAGGAACATGTCATGTTCCTAAATCAAAACAAGCGAAAACACGGAAAACAATACGATACCTTTCCGTGGATTTAATAACAAAACGCGGCCGCGTTCAGTGTCAAGTCAACAGATAACAAAATGTCTATAGAGGATGTTATTAGTGATCGTCATCACATCTGTCTATCAAGGAATTTGGCAGTAAAAACGCGGAAAAAAGCATGAAAATATAAACAAAACACTAACCACTGAATGCCGCCGCATACTCCCTCCAGTTCCGTCTTAAGCTCATCGCGGGTCGTTCGTATCACATAGAAACAATTTTTCGCCACCATTTATTTTGAAGCCGTCGTCGCTTGCGTATTTTCCGAACGCAGTCTATAAAAAGACCGGCCGCATGGCAGTGCGGATTGGTGAACCTGGCGGCACGATGTGAAAACGTTTTCGTGTTTGCTGTCGATTTCAGCGAGTGCAGAAGCGGGTGCGTCCGTCTCGGCCAAGCTGCTACATACTTCTGTCTGCGGCGCGCGCCGGTTGACTAGTCGTCATAACACTCCACGCACATGGCCTCTTATTAATTATTGACTTAATCATTCTGCGTGTACGTCCCGCCGCGACTGATAACGTCACGTACAACTTTTTCGGAGGTGTGAATGAGATACGCAATCTTATTCGGACCTCGTTTATGGAATTCGATCTATGTATTCGATTATACTACTTTGTAGATACCTGAAGGGATTACATGTTGTAGCCGAACTAGCCTAGATTTTTAATTTTACATTGATAGGTATATACTATAACAGTTATTGCCGTTGAGACTTTCACGGTCGGCTATGTTTTTCTACATACATAACTGGTGTAATAGTTCAACATAGAAAAACTTTACGGCCTTCAGCAATGATAAGCGTGTCGTGTTCTACAATAGGAAGTAGGTAGGTAGAAGTAGCGGTAATGCGATCCGTGTTATTGATAGATAGGTTACTAATAGATACTTATATGGTATATACCTACCTAGGTAAATGACATGGGTTGAGTTGTAGGTATTGACGTGTGAGACCTTGAAGTCTAGACTCAAGACGATCTCTGAATCTTAATCATTCTCATGGAATAATACCTATCATATTGTACCAAGGTACCTATACTTACATACGGTACAATCTTTACTTCAATTACTATTGTAGAAAAACGTTTAAGATCTATTTACAACAAGGTTCGCAGATATTATCATGGGATATATATCGTGATATATGTATATTGTCACTTTACATTTATGTCGATATAATAATAATAATAAAGCCATTTATTTCCCAACTGCGAGTAATTGGTACAATTTGTTTAAATTAATAATAATAAATAATGCATGCAAATTATACAATAATAACATTAAATTAATTTCAATATCACATTTGAATTGTATTCCCATTTTATTTTAATAAATAAGGCTAAGGTATCGGAATTTTGCAAAAAGAATCACTTAGTATTAAAGCCAGGTTTATGGACATTACACCAGTTTTTGTTTCGTTTTAATAGTCACAGTATTACCGAAGTTATGACCAAGAAAATATCGGCCATTTCCGAAACACTTTGTAAATGTATCATAGGGCATCGATGCTTATGATGACGTCTCTTTGTGATTTTTATTCTTACTATGTTCTTACAACAGTTTTTGATGTTGAAGTATTATAGAATATAAAATTACGCGTTGTTTAATGTATAATAGATTTGTCACACGTTAATCTGAAAAAATTACCTACTTCTTATTCGGTTAATTAAGTCGAAAATGGCTTGGTACCTCAGTCTATGAGGAATAATCTTAAAGCAGTCGTGTTTATTTGTAAAGTTAAGGATGATGCTCATCCTTAACAAATTGAGTCCAAACACGACTGCCTTACGATTTCTGTTTCCTGTGTTTCAGTACTCATCCAAGCCCTCATTCCATCACTAGCTCATTACACCAAGTTTGCGAAACCAGCTCATCATCCTTAACAAATTAACTCCAAACACGACTGCCTTACTATTTCTGGTTCCTGAGTTCCAGTACTCATCCAAGTCCTCATTCCATCACCAGCTCATCATCCTTAACAAATTAACTCCAAACACGACTGCCTTACAATTTCTGGTTCCTGAGTTCCAGTACTCATCCAAGTCCTCATTCCATCACCAGCTCATTACACCAAGTTTGGGAAACCAGCTCAGCGTCTTTAACAAATTGAGTACAAAAACGACTGCCTTACTATTTCTGGTTCCTGAGCTTCACTGTCTCCAAGTCCTCTTTACATATATATTTATTCAAACAGCCAAGTTCATACTGAAGACTAGGTAAGTATTCGGTCATTTGATTCTTTAGGACATTTGACAGTGGGTGATTGACCTTTATGGCTTAAGATATCACCGACTTATTGATACCAATTCATCTTCTAACAACTAATTAAAAGACGTAGGTACATCCCAGCATAATGCTGAGCCAGTGTCCGGTTCACTGCCGCACACTTGTTTCATGTTTTATCTGTTTTTTTGTTTATTTTATTGTTTAATATGTGTGTCCTGTGTGTTTGTGAATAAATGTATCTTTCTTTCTTTATTTCTTTTTTTCTTTCTATGACAAGTAAAATATCTGAAAATGGGAGTACAAGCTAGATACGTCAAAATGATCTTCACAACAGTAAGCAGTATTTTTATTTTCAACAAGATGTGCCCTCCTTACGGCGTTCATCCATTTTCCAAGTTTTGGGAATAATGGCCCACAAAAAAGTAACTTATTTGGTGTTTTCACACTCGAGTTTGCACATGGGCACAATGCAGTATTTTTGGCAATTTTAGTCTTTATTCGTGAGTATTGTGGGGAGTTCTTTACAGTATGGCGCGCTTGAGCTGAATGAGCCTGACCGATCCCATCACCTGATCTGATCGGTCTACATGCCTCGCTCAGTGGCTCAAGCAGGAATAAATACCAGAGTGAAAAAGATTTCGAGTAAAGATAAAATTAACCTTAAATGTCATTATACATAAGAGTCACTCATAGTTCGATTCGAATACTTTTTCGACGCGATATTATTCTTGCTTACTACACAGTTGACAAATCGTTTCGCAGCGAGTCGAACTTTGAGCTTTAAGTACTCCGTCAATTTTTTAGGTATCGAAAAACTAAAAACACAGAAATATTCTATATTTTTTTAGAAATTTAACTGCATTCACAGAAATTTTCGTTAGCCACATTCATTCAATGTTAATGTTTAAAAAGTATATCGGTCAATTGGTTGATTGGGACACCCATTTTCGGGTGGATGCCTCCTCCATCTGTCTCCACGTTGGTCTAACTTTCGCCAGTCTAGTTAGTCCATGTCACTCACCCACCTACGTCCTCGATGTCGTCTCGCCAGCGCTGCCGGCCTCTTGGTCTTTTGTCCTCGCGCGGGTACCAGTGTAGGACTCGTTCTCTCCACCGGTCAACAGTCGTCCGAGCCACGATAATAATAATAATCCTTTTTTGCACAGAAACAGAATGGAAAATATAATAAGAACTAAATGCAAAGATGAGCTTATTTCTAAAAAGAAAGCGATATATATCCATTATTATTATTATACATCGTTTACTGGCAAAGCAAGCTAAGTGGGATTGACACCTTAACGTATCATAAAGCGAAAAAAATCCCCAGGTCTTGGATGTTTATATATGTATGTGACGTCGATGTTAGTGGTTCCCACGACACAGGGTATCCTAGTGTGGGGCCAGAAGCAATTTATGTAACTTTATGTAAATGTTTATGTGTTATGTGTTTATGTGTTATCAATTATCATGCAAAACACTAAAGCGCCTGAAATAAACTCCACGTAGAATCAGGACACCCATCCAGTTTCGGTCAGCGGGCTGTGTCATGAACCGTAATAGGTAGAGTGTTGAAATTTTCACAGAATGTGTATTTCTGTTGCCGCTACAGCAGCAAATAATAAACCACAGGAGATTTTATAACTTAAAGGGGTCCCCTTACAAGAGACGTGCTTTAACGCCACTTGCGAAATAACAAACCATAACATGATTCAAATATGATCGTAAATACATAGGTTCCACGGCTTATCACATTGCACGGTGGTGCAATTAGTTTCGCAATCTTAAGGTTCTATGTTTACATCCACGTTTGGACATATTATTATTCTCTTTTTGGTTTTGTTATATTATTTTTAGCCGTTATGTTTTCTTGTACGATGGTACGAAACTCTTCATGTGTGAGTCCGCCCCGCGCTTGACCGATTATATTTTTTATGATTATTTTCCTGAAATAGCTCTCTGAGCGGAAGTTAGTGGTTAAGTTACCTCTTGCTTGACAGTTAAAACCAATTACAGAATGTAAATTCCTACTTCTTTTCAACCGACTTCAATGGAGTAGGTTTTCAATTCGTCTGTTGTTTTTTAACATAACATAACATAGCGTCACGCCATTTCCCATACGGGGTGGCAGATGAGTTGTCGTGACATCGGGCTAGCCCCTCGCCGCAGCTATGGGGTTATGAAGGTTTCGCCGTATAATGTACTTAAGATAATTAATTATCTTATTGGAGTCGCGTTTGTGTTTCCGGACCGAACGGACGTGTGTATATGGTTTTTGCCAAGATACTATTAGCTGTAGTGGGGCCCATGCTACCTTCTTGTGAGTGATGCATACGACACAATTGGCAATATATTTTTTGTCAAATGGACGTATTCCCGGGAACCAAAAATGCTTCAATATCAAGTTTAGTGTCTTATCAAACCTTATGTGTGCAAGCTCCTCTTGAAATATACAGGGTCTTCCCCAAAAAACTCGTATTTGGTATTGAAGATCATTCTTCTTAACGTATCGCGCATTACCCAGCAGACCGTCATTTATTTTTTCTAAAAGAGAGGCTGTTTCATCGTCAGCGATTTCAGCGGCTTGTACCCAATTTTTTGATTTTTTAAGTGTGCATAAGCTGACCGGATTTCTACACAAGTAGTATACGTGACCCATCAACGCTCCTTTTCGGTATTCTAATGTAAAATCGAAATCTTGAAGGTCGATCCACCATCGTGCCACCCTAGATCCCTAGATCTAGATAGAGATGCCACCCTAGATCTAGATAGAGATCCATTTTATGTTTAGTCATTTTCAAAGCGTTGCTGTCTGGTGCCTTAAAAGGTTTACCAATTAAATATTGCCTGAAATGTTGTAACGCTTTTACAACTGCAACTCGTAGAAGTGGTACTTAGCTTCAGTCCCTACACTTAGCCTACTGCGACAACTTTTTTACGCCCATCGCTTTGTACTTGTAGTAAAATTGCAACGTAACCGAACCGTACCGAACTTGCGTCGGTATGTACTTCGGTAGGTAAATGCGGATCGAAGATTGTCAGAAACGGTTCATTCGTCTAAATTGATATGATCTGTTGTCGTGCATGTTAGTGTTCTTCGTTCCAATGAAACGAGACTCCTTTTTGTGTTAACACTGTTATTATACTAGTCTTAATTGCATACCCCGCAACATACCGCCTAAAATATCAGGCCATTATTAAAAACTGTCGTAACTGTTTAACACATTTCGGCTGTGGTGAATTAACAAACTCGTCAATATTATGTTTGCTTGGCCTAACCTGACCATTGCTTATAATCCGCCCGAGGTATTCTCCTTCAGTGGTCATGAACGTACAATTGCGTAAATTTACCGAAAATCCTGCGTCTGTGTGAGTTCTCAAAACAGAGTTCAGTAAAGCCATAACCTCATCGATATTTGAGGCTAAGAGTCAATATACACCAGGACCTGACCTGTATAGATAACTGGGGCATTAGCGAGGCCATAGGGCATTTTTAAATATTCAAAGTGTCCGTGCGGCGTCAGGAACGCAGTTTTATTAACTGATTTCTGATTTACCCTTATTTGATGAAATCCAGTCACTATGTCAAGTACACTAAACTATCCACAGTCCCCTAGCCTATCAACTAAGTCATTGATTAGAGGCAACGGGTAGCGACATTTCACAGTAATGTGATTTAACGCACGACAATCTACCACAAACCGGTCCGAACCGTTTTTTCTTTTTGACCAAAAGTATAGGACTTGCATATTCGGATTCAGACTCGCGGATAACCTTTTTATCCAACAGATCTTTTATTATGGCCCGGGCATGTAATTTCTCATCGTAAGATAATATGTACTATCGGTAATAAACCGGCACATCACTATGCCGAATATGCATTTCCCCTTCATTGACCGTTGTCGTAGCCGTGCCGCTTAGAAAGTGATCTGAACACTTCATCAGAATATTCACTAAACTTTTTCTATTAGTGCCTGTTAGTGAAGTGTTACATTGTTACGTATGGTCAACTCATTAGGTTCTATTTGCATCACACTTTTCTCCTCGACATTAAATCGAATAATTCGCTGCGAGTCACCTGTGCGAATGTATGTAACGCCCATACGATTTAAAACATCCGTACCTACTATAATGACCGCGATGTTTAAGCATTCCGGCGGAACCATATAGAAATCAACCTCCATTGTTATCTCACGGAATTCAATAGGTAACGTCACATAACTAGTCGAAATTGTTTTATAGCTACAGCCAGGATTATGCATCCGCGCATAATCTGATGACTGGGTTTTGTTTTGCATGATACGTACTTAAGCAACTCCGATGAAATGAGCGAGACGCACGATCCACTATCGATCAGAACATCGACGGTAATTCCACAAAATTCAGCCGTGGTTACATCATTTTTTTTCAGAACTACCCGCCGATTCTCGACAAAAATTTACATTCGCCGGATTGTGCGATTCCGATCGTGCTTGAGAAAACAATTTAAATCGGAATGGCCTCTTTTTGAACAGAACGTACATTTTTCCGGTCTAAGTGTAGAAGAAGAAGAAACATTTATTATAAAAACAGTGAACACACACACAAATACATTACAATTAAAGGAATTTAAATGAAAATAAGGAATATATATATACTAAACACAAATGGGAGAACTTAGAATAAACACGACGGAAGAAAACAAAATAATTCATTCATTAATTCTTGTATTCATTCTACAATCGATCAATCATTCTGAATCATTCTATCGAGCGATATCGACGGTCGTGGTTGTTTCTTAGAACAAGCATTGCTCCTATGATCCGATTGCTTCCAAGCATAGCAGGTAACATCCATTGCCGTTGCATTTTGTTTCCTATTTACGCGGTAAGGATCGGATGACTGATCTTGTTTTACTGTGTTGATCGTGAGTTTAATTGTTTGGGCTTAACGCAAATGGATAGGCACTCCACTATATTTTCCGGAATGGCCTTAGCGTTTGTAGCTGCTGCGCGTATTTGGGGATGATAAACGCCTCGTACTATGATTGCACTAATAAGCTCGTCGCTTAGACCTTTAACTATTCTGAGCTTCAAAAGGGATTTACGGGCTTAGTCTGCGTACGTGGAGAATTCGTCGAAGACGTCGAAAAGAATTTGAGCTGTATCGAGGCGCCTAGGACATAATAACTGTAGTTCTAATTTGAAATTGATCCACGTGCTATTTAAACTAACCCATTCGCGTAACCAGTCGCGCGCTTGCCCTTTTAGACAATGCCCAATGTGGCCTAGACACACCTTATCGTTACATGTAATTTGAACACAAGCGGCATCGACCACATCGCACCAAGCTATCACGTCATGAATGGATGGATCGAAATCGGACACATAGTAACTGGAAGATCTCACCGGGTTAAGCAGAGCAATGGCATCAATCAGACGCTCCGCTATGTCGACTGACGTAGCCGCAGGTTGTGGCGGAGGCCCGGCCACGTGGCTGCTGTTGTCGGGAAAACTTGGTGGTGGCGTCAGCGACGACGATGCGACGCGCGTAACGATGGGTCGATCCTCTTGCAAGCACGGCAACATCCCCTGAGTAGAGCGTTATTCTAAAGAATGCAGCCTGCTGATTATTTCTTCCATCTGCTGCCCCAATTGCGCTGTTGGAGGAGGGCAGCCACTCCTCGAGCACGCGACTTTTGTTTATTCGCGGACGTATTTAAAACCGAATATTTTCAATCTTAAACAAAGCGCAAGGAATCAGAAATAGCATAGCGGCAAAAGCCTCGAATCCCACTTCTGATTTTTGAAAGCTACTTAATTTTCAGTATAAAAAATGACAACAACAATCATGTTTTTTTAATTACTTTTCTACAAATTTTAGTAATTTCCCCATAAATGAAAGACCGTTTGCTTCTGGAGTTCTGCTTGTGCGGAAAAAAGAGGAGGAGGGAGGCGGGCGCTGGTTTATGTAGGCTCGCCCGGTGACGTAGCCATCGTCGTCCGAAGGTTGGTGTGGCACTTCTGTGTGCCATTTTCTCCTAACAATATATTATATATATATATATATATATATATATATATATATATATATATATATATATATATATATATATATATATATACATGGTCAGGTCATAAGTTCTGTCACATGTGCAATATGAAATAATTTAGACATGTTTATTATTTATGTAAACATTTATATAGCAAAATGAACTTAATAAAACATAGATTCTTATGGTAATAAAGTTTATTCAAAGTGACCCCCGCGATTTTGAATACAGGCCTTTATTCTGCGCGGCCAGTCGTCTATCGCAGCACGAACGAGGTCCATGTCAATATCGGCGGCCGCCTTAATCAAGGATGCCTTGAGTGACTCCAAATCAGGATGAGGCTTTGAGCAGGCCTTTTCCTCCAAGTGTTGCCATATCTTGTAATCTAACGGACTCAAATCTGGACTGGAGGAGGGCCAGTCTTCGTGCCGGATGAAGTCGATTTCACGCGCCGCCAGCCAGTCTTGTGTGCTTTTCGCTCTATGAGCTGGCGCAGAATCTTGTTGGAATACCCAGTGCCTGTTATTAAACATAGTATGAGAAACAGGTTCCACAAGGTTCTTGAGGACTGTATTTTGATACACAACTGCATTCGTTTTTACGCCTTTCTCACAAAAATGTACCTCAGTTAAGCCCCAATAAGAGTCTCCCAACCAAACCATGAGCGAGGATGGAAAATGACTTCGTTGGACACGCGGAATACGGTTGCTCGCTTCTTCACTGCTGTGTGCGTACACCTTATCATTTTGTTTGTTGTAGCTCTCTTCCACGGTGAAAATTTTTTCATCCGAAAAAATAATTTCCCGATGCTTTTTTCCCGCGTACCGCTTCAACAAAGCGCGGCATCTCTTCAGTCTCAGGTCCATTAAACGAGCGTCCAAACGATGTCCCGTTTTTCTTCGATATGCCCTAAGCCCTAAGTCTTCATTTAACACCCTTTTCACCGTGGTCCTGCTTAACCCCATCTGAAGGGCCAACAGTTTCTGCTTACGTATGGGATTTCTTTGAATTCGCGCCTTCACAGCTTTTATCACTGCTGGAGTCCTAACAGAGCGAGGGAGACCACTTCTTGACCTGTCATCTACACTAGAGTCTTCATTGTATCGTTTTATGGTACGATAAACGAATCTTTTGGTTATATTCAAATTTTTCAGTAAGTCGAAAAGCTGAATTGGCGCGTAACCGCAACAATGCAACGCAATAACTGCGAAACGGTCTTCTTTAAGTGTCCACTCCATATTTAAAAATGAGGAAAATTCTAAAAAGTACACATTTTTATTTTCATGAAAAAATCAAAATTCGAATTCAATAAACTTTTTTGTGGCCAGCGTTCTAAATTCAAAAGTTTTTATTGTGTGACAGAACTTATGACCTGACTGTGTGTATATAAATACATACAGAAGGGTCAGGACCGATGGCTACGGTCATCCCAAGAATAGGTGAGATGGGTCGTTGTGATTCCTCAGCATCTGTTCTATCGGTATGCATGGTCATGGATGTAACGCTGTTTTTTTTTGTTGGAGGGGACAAAAATGGAATTACCCATGCCCAGAAGTCAGACCTCCCTGTTATGTCCGGGTCCCCACACATTGAGCGGGCATCAGTTCGTGTAGTATACGGACTAAAAACAACCCCTTTGTTGTGTTGTGTAACAGTTATCGATAATCAATTTAACTGTGAGTCATGGTTTGGAACGCTGACTGGCGCGCACGCCTTTTTATAGCACGCACACCTAACCTCCCCATCAGTGGCCCAACCTAAGCGAGTGAACAAATCGCTTGTGTCACCATACTATCACTACTGCCTATCGCTATAGCTTAATTCTTACACTTCGATACAGCCAGCCTGACACTACAGTCGTCCACGACTGTATTATCTGTGAAACAACCAAGAACATTTCGCTCGATCATCCTGATTCTTAAGTAGTGTCTCGATTTTACACAATAGTTTTAATACTGTTTACCAAGCACACAAAATCTAGAAAGTTATTAAATAATCAATTTCTGTTTAATTAAATATCTGGTCTATGCCAACAGAATCATTCCACTGTATATCAAGCCCATCCTATGGTGTCCGTGCCCACATAATCTTTTACTAGCGAAAGCCCCACCCTATTGTGTCCGTACCTACGGATCAATTGTCTTGTCCGTGCCCACGATTCTTTTCATCCCCGAAGCCCAGCCTCAGGTATTTTAATATTCGTACGGAATATTTTACTAGTGTAAGCCCCACCCTAACGCGACCGTACGCACGGAATCTTTCGCGTCATCTGTGCCCACAGATGCAACGCCTTCCTCGCAACGGATGCTAATCCGTGGCCAACCCCAACATGTCCGTACCAACGGAATCCAACCCCAACATGTCCGTACCAAAAGATTGTTTTCATCTCCTAAGCCCAGCCTAAGGTGTCCGTGCCTACGGAATCTTTTACTATGGTAAACTCCACCCTAACGTGCCCGTACCTACGCAATCTTTTGCGCTATCTGTGCCTACAGATGCCACGCCTTCATCGCAAAGGATGCCAACCTGTGGCCAACCCCAACCAACTGAATCCAATCTCATCTCTGTACCACCAGATTTAAGGTATTCAGACATTTCAAAATACTATATTGTGTGTGCCTAGTCAGAACTGACACTCGACTAGAATGTATGCTATTTGTTAGAATTCACTAAATACCACATTGACGATCATTCATCACGACATTGACTTTGTGAATTAACTAGCGAATTACTTAGTAAACTATGAATAAATAAGGTAACGATTTCTGTGGGTGGGATACATGGTTTCTGTTGGTCCTACAGGCTATAAATTGTATTTTTTTCTTGTCAATAATAATAAAAAAAAAAAAAAAAAAAAAAAACACACCAAATAAACAAAGCTTGTTTTTCAGCTCTACCAATATCAACTAGTGGTTCTGTGAGAACAGTAGCCCTATCTTGTTTAGAATTTCAAGCATGTGGGTCCAGTTGATATTGGTGGAGCTGACAAACGAGCTTTGTTTATTTGGTGGTATTGGATACTCTCTTCATTGGCTGTAATATTTTGGTTAATTAGCGCTAAGACAATTTTCATTATATGATATTTGACTATTTTACACAGTAAATAAATGACAATTTGACTTTGAAACTGAAATTTATTTGTGTTTTAGAGCCTGAATAGATCCCTATTAATGGTTGGTAATCAATCTCCTGTGGTTCAGTGAGATTGTTGCAGGATAATGCACAACTCACACAAAAAAATGATGGCTGTGTTGCAGATTAACCAGAAGCCTCTGCCAGCCTCTGCCCAATAGCTAATCGTTACCTAATTTATTCATAGTTTACTTAGTGATTGGTTAGTTAACTCACAAAGTCAATTGATCGTCAATGTGGTATTTAGTGAATTCTAACAAATATCATACATTCTAGTCGAGTGTCAGTTCTGACTAGGCACACACAATATAATATTTTGAAATGTCTGAATACCTTAAATCTGGTGGTACAGAGATGAGATTGGATTCAGTTAGTTGGGGTTGGCCACAGGTTGACATCCGTTGCGATGAAGGCGTAGCATCTGTGGGCACAGATAGCGCAAAAGATTGCGTAGGTACGGGCACGGTAGGGTGGAGCTTACCATAGTAAAAGATTCCGTAGGCACGGCCACCTTAGGCTGGGCTTAGGAGATGAAAATAATCTGTTGGAACGGACATGTTGGGGTTGGATTCCGTTGTTTGGGTGTTGGGGTTGGCCACGGATTAGCATCCGTTGCGACGAAGGTGTTGCATCTGTGGGCACAGATGACGCGAAAGATTCCGTACGTACGGTCGCGGTAGGGTGAGGCTTACACTAGTAAAATATTCCGTAGGCTTACACTAGTAATATACACCTGAGGCTGGGCTTCGAGGATGAAAAGAATCAGTGGGCACGGACAAGACAAAAAGATTCCGTAGGTACGGACACGATAGGGTGGGACTTTCGCTAGTAAAAGATTCTGTGGGGACGGACACCATAGGATGTGCTTGATATACAGTGGAATGATTCTGTTGGCATAGACCAGATATTTTATTAAACAGAAATAGATTATTTAATTAATTTTCTAGATTTTGTGTGCTTGGTAGATTCCGAATTGGTGTGATTCCGAGAGATTCCGACTAAAACTATTGTGTTAAATCGAGATTCTACTTAAGAGTCAGGATGATCGAGCGAAATGTTCTTGGTTGTTTCACAGATAATACAGTCGTGGACGACTGTAGTGTCAGGCTGGCTGTATCGTAGTGTAAGGATTAAGCTATAGCGATAGGCAGTAGTGATAGTATGGTGACACAAGCGATTTGTTCACCCGCTTAGGTTGGGCCACTGATGGGGAGGTTAGGTGTGCGTGCTATAAAAAGGCGTGCGCACCAGTCAGCGTTCCAAACCATGACTCACAGTTAAATTGATTATCGATAACTGTCACACAACACAACAAAGGGGTTGTTTTTAGTCCGTATACTACACGAGCTGTTGCCCGCTCAATGAGTAGGGACCCGGACATAGCAGGGAGGTCTGACTTCTGGGCATGGGTAATTCCATTTTGTCCCCTCCAACAAAAAAAAAACAGCGTTACAGTCTGTGTCGAGCAGTCGTACGGAGCGCACCTCCTCCTTATTGGATTGGGTAGTCCCCGTATTTAGTATGATTGTTCGGTAACTAGTGCTCGCCTTGTCAAGTTGTATTAATCTGTGTCTAGTAAATGACTCGTGCCCTAACATTAATAAACTGTGTTGTAAGGAAGCTGTTATCTCCATTGCTCGAGTACCCACACATCCATGACCATGCATAACGATAGAACAGATGCTGAGAAATCACAACGACCCATTTCAGCTATTCTTGGGACGACCGTAGCCGTCGGTCCTGACGTCCTGACCCTTCTATATATATTTATATATATCTTGTTAGGAGAAAATGGCACTCAGAATGGCCTCGGACGACGACGGTCACGTCACTGGGCGAGCCTATATAAACCAGCGCCCGCCTCAATCCTCCTCTTTTTTCCGCACAAACACTCCAGAACCAAACGGTCTTTCATTTATCGGGAAATTACTAAAATTTGTAGAAAAGTAATAAAAAAAACATGATCTGTTGTTGTCATTTTTTTATACTGAAAATTCAGTAGCTTTCACATATCAGAAGTGGGATTCGAGGCTTTTGCCGCTATGCTATTTCTGATTACTTACGCTTTGTTTAAGATTGAAAATATTCGGTTTTAAATAAGTCCGCGAATAAACAAAAGTCGCTTGCTCGAGGAGTGGCTGCCCTCCTCCAACAGCGCAATTGGGGCAGCAGATGGAAGAAATAATCAGCAGGCTGCATTCTTTAGAATAACGCTCTACTCAGGGGATGTTGCCGTGCTCGCAAGAGGATCGACCCATCGTTACGCGCGTCGCATCGTCGTCGCTGACGCCACCACCAAGTTTTCCCGACAACAGCAGCCACGTGGCCGGCCTCCGCCACAACCTGCGGCTACGTCAGTCGACATAGCGGAGCGTCTGATTGATGCCATTGCTCTGCTTAACCCGGTGAGATCTTCCAGTTACTATGTGTCCGATTTCGATCCATCCATTCATGACATGATAGCTTGGTGCGATGAGGTCGATGCCGCTTGTGTTCAAAATAGATGGAACGATAAGGTGTGTCTAGGCCACATTGGGCATTGTCTAAAAGGCGAAGCGCACGACTGGTTACACGAATGGGGTAATTTCTCTAGCACGTGGATCAATTTCAAATTAGAACTACAGTCATTTTGTCCTTGGTGCCTCGATACAGCTCAAATTCTTTTCGAAGCCCGTAAATCCCTTTTGAAGCTCAGAATAGTTAAACGTCTAAGCGACGAGCTTATTAGTGCAATCATAATACGAGGCGTTGTTCATCCCCAAATACGCGCAGCAGCTACAAACGCTAAGGCCATTCCGGAAAATATAGTGGAGTTCCTATCCATTTGCGTTAAGCCATGGTTAAGCCCAAACACGAAACTAAACAATCAAACTCACGATCAATACAGTAAAACAAAATCACTCATCCGATCCTTACCGCGTAAATAGGAAACGAAATGCAACGGCAACGGCAACCGGCAACCTGCTATGCGTGCAAGTAACCGGGTCATAGGAGCAACGCTTGTTCTAAGAAACTTAGACCGGAAAAATGTACGTTCTGTTCGAAAAGAGGCCATTCCGAGTTAACAAAAAATCTCAAGCACGATCGGAATCGCGTAATCCGGCGAATGTAAATTTTTGTCGAGAATCGGCGGGTAGTTCTGAAAAATAATGATGTAACCACGGCTGAATTTTGTGGAATTCGTCGATGTTCTGATCGATAGGGCTAAAGTACGTATCATGCAAAACAAAACCCAGTGATCAGATTATGCGCGGATGCCCAATCCTGGCTGTAGCTATGAAACAATTTCGACTAGTTATGTGACGTTACCTTTTGAATTCCGTGAGATAGATAGATAGATAGATAGATAATTCATTTATTCATTGTTCGGTACAAACACAAAAAAAAAAATTGGTTATTAACATATTACAAACCACACAAAATTAATTATGACAAAAAACATCAAAGTAATTAAATAAAACAATGAAAATAATTATAATTAACACAGCAAAAATATGGAAATTAAGGATCACTATGTGGCACCGTGACTGTACCGCGACAATGAAATGGCCCTGACTCAGCAATGTCACAGACGAATCTGTGACGCTGATATTCTGCCAGAGCCAAAGCGGACGAGACAGCAATAGGCTTAAGTACACAAAATACACAAATTATTACAGCAAATTAATAAAATTTAAAAAATTAAATAAAATATTAAAATCTACTAATATGGAATTGAATTAATTATTGCAATTGAATTTGAATTTAAATTGAATTAATAATGCATAGAATAGTATCGGAATTGTGTGATTTAAATTAGATGAAATTTCAGAATTGTATAATATGAATAGAAAGAGGATAATAAAATGTCAATGATTATGTCGTATGGTAGTCAAAAAAAATAAAAAAGAATGAATTATGTGAGGTAGGAGATTTCTTCAGGTTATAACCGAGGGCATTACAGTTATTTTAAAGTGCTGTCTCCTCAGCCTTCTGCTGCAGTATTAGAAACCTTCTAAAGGCACTTCTGAAACCAGCCTTACTATTTAGCAATCGAAGGGGTGGTGGGATGTTATTCCAGCACTTTGTGGCACGGTATTTAAAACTGCCACGGAAAGCTGCACTTTTGTGTCGAGGCATTGAGAGGAGAGGAGCGACTCTCTGGGACAGACACCAGGTGAGTTTATCATAAAGATAAAGCGGTGTTCGCGTCCGGACAACCTCAAAAAGCAACATTGAATAATAAAGATTTTGTCTAGCTTTCATTCGTAAAATGTTTGCCTTATTTAAAAAAGGAGTGACGCGCGTTCGAGGAGGAATCACGAAGCAGAACCTGGCACAGGCGTTTTGTACTCTTTGTATGAGTTTTTGCGTTTTCTCAAACAGACACGATCCATATACCGTAATACCGTAGTTTAGCTTGGAAAGCACTAAGGCTTCAATTAATAGTATTCGCAGGTCAACGCTGAGAAGATCCCGGATTCTATACAGAACTTTAAGTCTATAAAAGCAGTTTCTAACTACCTCAAGAACATGTCCCTCAAATCGTTGTTGATCATCCATAAGAAGACCAAGGTTTCGAGCCTCGCGGACCCGTGTGATAGCGATTCCATTAACTAGAACTTGTGGATCATGCATCGTTACATCCTTTATCTGAGTTTTTGAGCCCATTATCATACACTTCGACTTATTTGGGTTGAGGACTGAAGTGTTATCAGAGGACCACTGCGATATGCGATCCAGATCCTCATTTAAAGCTTCCACCCCTATACAGGGATCATTGTCTACCGAGACATAAATTTGCAGATCATCAGCATACAAATGATAATTACTGTTAATTATGCATCTAGTGATATCAGCACTGTATATTATAAACAGAAGCGGTCCAAGTATGGATCCTTGTGGGACTCCTCTATCCAGGGTAGCCAGCCGCGACTGCAACTGAGATCCATCAGCTTTGTCCAGCACCACCCGTTGGCTCCGAGTGCAAAGGTAGCTATTAAACCAGTTTATGGTGGAAACGTCAAAGCCATAGAAAGCCAGCTTAGACAGTAAAAGAGGGATGTTTAGAGCATCGAAAGCCCTGGAAAAATCCAGGAGAGCCAGTACGGTGCCCCTGCCTTGATCCTGAGAAGACAAGATATTATCCACAACGTCCAACAGTGCTGATGTAGTACTACGCCCCTTTCTAAACCCAGATTGACGCTGAGGCAGTACATGTCTATTCTCACAGTACTTATAGACCTGGTTGTATATTACTCGTTCCAGAACTTTCGATAGGTACGGTAAGATACTTATCGCCCGAAGGTCACCAATATTAACCGGATTGTCTATTTTAGGGATGGGACGGACAAAAGCAGTCTTCCATTGAGCAGGGAAAGTGGAAGAGATTATGGACTTATTAACTATAGCAGTTATCACTTTAAGAGTACGAGGCAAGGTCAGCAAGATCATATCTTCAGTTATCCCATCTGCGCCTCTTGCATTTGAGCTCAGAAAGGATCGTTTTGGCTATATAGTTCTCATCCACTTGTTCCAATGAGAACTCAGCACTACTGAATCTATTGAATTCAAAATGTTTTAGAAGTGACAGGGAGACCGTACTAGCGCCAGGAACATTTAAAAAGTTAGCGTTAATTTCATCAGGGTCGCTAAAATGTTCAGGCAAATCATATTTATTTTTAAAATTTGGTAGAATGGTGCCCTTAAGGTTTTTCCACAATTTTTTTGAATTATTAACATACTTGTTGATATTCTGTTCAAAATATGCCTTCTTCTCACCATATACAGCTACGTTAACCAGATGCTTTAGGGACTTATAATACTCCCTATCATGTTCTAATTTTGATTTCCGCAAACGAGCATGCGCTTGATCACGCAACCTCATCATCAATAGTATGTTGCTAGTAAGCCATGGTGTGGGTTTGCCCCTGATCCTAGTCCTAGTCAAAGGAGCATGTTTATCATACAATACTAGGAGGTGCCTGCTGAAACGTTCAACCATTTCATCAACTGATGGGCATGACATAATATCCTCCTCCCAATTAACCAAATTAACATCGGAATTAAAATCAGAAAAAAATATTTTACTAATAGGCCTTACCATACTATACCGCGTCTGAATTTTTTCCTTTTTGATTTTCAACGTTACCATAACCATTACATGGCCCTGCTGAGGAATGTTTAGTAAAGAGACGTTTAATACAGACGCATTTGTGCAGAAAAGGTCAAGCAGTGTAGCACTATGAGATGTGAAGTGCGTCGGCTCAGAGACAACATTTATTATATTCATGCTTCTAAGGAAATCATTCAGACGTAGCGTGGCACTGTCAGCGGTATCCATAATATCTATATTGAAATCACCCAAAAGCACTATCTTATCGTAATGAGAGAAGGCTGTAATAGAATCCGTCAAGGCGTCGAGTAAATCGTCAACCTTAACCCATTCCGGGCGATAAGCAGTGCCAATTATAACTCTAGTCGACTTGACATTTATAGAAATCCACATTTGTTCAATGTGAGTGGCTGGAGCCGGGTGTGAACACGCGCGCACAGCCACCCCGCATCGAACATAAAAACCTACTCCCCCCCCCAGCCCGCGCCTTATGTGTAGCGGACGCGGCGCATGTCTTAATCTATAACCCGGTACCTTTGGCGCGTTACCTTCCTGACCAGCCCGGAGCCAGGTCTCATTTATAGCGATAACATCGGGCATCTCCCTCATTAGGGCACCCATAAATTCATCGTGGTTTGTACCGAGTGAGCCCGCGTTAAAGAAGCCAACTTTCAAAAGTTTACAGTTAACCATCGTGCGAGACAGTCGTCAGAGTGATAAAAACGTTTGCAAAAAGATAGATAACAATGGAGGTTGATTTCTATGTGGTTCCGCCGGAATGCTTAAACACGGCGATCATTATAGTAGGTACGGATGTTTTGAATAGTAAGGGTGTTACATAATCGGGAGGATAAAAGTGTGATGCAAATAGAACCTAATAAGTTGACCATAGGTAACAATGTAAATACTTCACTAACAGGCAATAATATAAATCGTTTGGTGAATATTCTGATGAAGTATTCAGAACACTTTCTAAGCGGCACGGCTACGACAACGGTCAAGGAAGGGGAAATGCATCTTCGGCTCAATAGTGATGTGCCGGTTTACTACCGAGAGTACATATTATCTTACGATGATAAATTACATGTTCAGGCTATAATAAAAGATCTGTTGGATAAAAAGGTTATCCGCGATTCTGAATCCGAATATGCAAGTCCTATGCTTTTGGTCAAAAAGAAAAAAAACGGATCAGACCGGTTTGTGGTAGATTGTCGTGCGTTAAATCACATTACTGTGAAATGTCGCTACCCGTAGCCTCTAATCAATGACTTAGTTGATAGGCTAGGGGACTGTGGATAGTTTAGTGTACTTGACATAGTGACTGGATTTCATCAAATAAGGGTAAATCAGGAATCAGTTAATAAAACTGCGTTCGTGACGCCGCAGGGACACTTTGAATATTTAAAAATGCTCTGTGGCCTCTCTAATGCACCAGTTGTCTATCCAGGTCAGGTCCTGGTGTATATCGACGATGTGGTCCTCTTAGTCTCAAATATCGATAAGGTTATGGCTTTGTTGGACTCTGTTTTGAGAACTCTCATATACGCAGGATTTTCGGTAAATTAACGCAATTGTACGTTCATGACCACTGAAGTAGAATACCTCGGGCGGATTATAAGCAATGGTCAGGTTAGGCCAAGCAAACATAATATTGACGCGTTTGTTAATTCACCACAGCCGAAATGTGTTAAAGAGTTACGACAGTTTTTAGGACTGGCCGGATATTTTAGGCGGTATGTTCCGGCGTATGCAATTAAGACTAGCATAATAGCAGTGTTAACACGAGAAGGAGTCCCTTTTCATTGGAATGAAGAACACTAACATGCATGACAACAGATTATAACAATTTTGACGAATAACCGTTTCTGACAATCTTCGACCCGCAATTACCCACCGAAGTACATACCGACGCGAGTTCAGTACGGTTCGGTTACGTTGCAATTTTACTACAAGTACAAAACGATGGGCGTAAAAAAGTTGTCGCAGTAGGCTAAGTGTAGGGACTGAAGCTAAGTACCACTCCTACGAGTTGGAGGCCCTTGCAGTTGTAAAAGCGTTACAACATTTCAGGCAATATTGAAACCTTTTAAGGCACCAGACAGCAACGCTTTGAAAATGACTAAACGTATAAAGGATCTCCAACCTAGGGTGGCACGATGGTGGATCTACCTTTAAGATTACGATTTTACATTAGAATACCAAAAAGGAGCGTTAATGAGTCACGTAGACTACTTGAGTGTAAATCTGGTCAGCTTATGAACACTTATTTTGGTTCCCGGGAATACGTCCATTTGTCAATAGTAGATTGTTAACCGAGGGCTGAAAGGCACCCATTCCTGACGAGATGTTTTGGCGCTCGAACGAAGTGAGAGCGCCAATAGTTCGAGGCAGAAATGGGTGCTATCACCCGAGTAAAACACTCTACTTTTCATTACGAATACGAGGAAAGTAAACACAAGTCAGTTAAAATCAAAATTATTTTATTAAAAACAAAGTCACTTGAAATCAAAATTATTTTATTAAAAAACAAACAACAAACTCAAGTTTAAAAATACTACTCATAAAAAAAGTAATTTCGGTGCCCCCGTTGATGTCTTTTACTTTGAGCATAACATTAAAAAAAATACTTCCGTTTTATGGCTGTATAGGTTACTACCATTGCGTTGTTCAATATAAACTGCGATTCATATATATTTTTTTTAATACTTTTCTGCTTTAGAGCAGGCATGTACCACTTTCAGCACGGTGCCTGGATGAACAATGACCCCCTTTCAGAGTATGAGTAATGAAAAAATTATATTGCCCATTGTGTCGTATGCATCACTCACAAATAGGTTGCACGGGCCCCACTACAGCCAATAGCATCATGGCAAAAACCATCTATTCCTTTCGATACAATAAATGTTGATATTCTTGTGCCCTTACCACAAAATAATGGTTACAAGTCTGTGTTCATTGCAGTCGATGCCTACACAACATTTTGTCTTTTGTACCCTATCTATAGTCAAGACACCTTAGAACTCAAACGAGTCATCACTAACGCCATCTCTATTTTCGGAGCGCCTAGTTTAATCGTTTGCGATCGAGGACGCATGTTTAGTAGCAATGATTTCACGACATGTGTTAACGAGCTTGGTATCTGCCTACATTTTATAATTCCCGAAATGCATCAATCTGATGGGCAAGTGGAGCGATACTGCCGCACTGTTTTGAACATGATACAAATCACAAATCTCAAATCTGGGCTGATGTACTGTGGAAATTACAATTGGTACTGAATATTACCAATTAAAAGACCAATCCAGTGCTCGGCCACTACTCCAGCAATCAGTTTGCTCATTAGAGATGTCGCGATTGAAGGCTCCAATATGAACAGAGAAGCATGGCGTGAGCTACGCCGTCAGCAAGCAGAAGGGTTGTTGTCAAATACTAAGGTTCAACAGGACGACTATGTGAATAAGCAGAACATTCCATTTGAATTATCTGGTCTATGTTATAAAACGTTCTCAATGTGCAGGTAAACTTGACAGCGGTATGCGTGCAGCTTACACCGTCACGGGCGCCACGAACTGCGGTTAGTCCCCGGAGCGTATGGCAAAACGACCCAGGCCGCAGCCGAGTTCATGGTGCCATGGCGCGGCGAGTCGACACTTGACACCTGCGGCGCATTTTTTGATTCTAAGTGATTTGTATTAATAGTTTTCCTCTTCTTCTATGTTTTTAAATTTGTTTGTTTGATATTGGGGTGCGCATGAGTTATTCTCTTTCATGTACATCGGTCTTGGGGTGCCTTGTAAAAACGTGTACTATTCGTTGTTTAAACACGTCTAGTGCTGAGGGAGTACCTCATGTAATGCCTCAATGTCTGTCTCAATGTCTTGTAAAAATGCCATTGCATTGTGTAAATCCCGGTTTTGCTCTTTCATCCCAATCTCAATCCCGGTTTTCTCATATTCTGGTCTTGATGGAGTACCTCATGTAATGTATTGGAACTTGATGTCTTGTAAAAATGCATACCCTGAGTAGTATCGCGTTGGCCGAGCATCATGTAAACCCTGGTCTCTATTATCATAGAAGAGAAAATATATGTGCTGCACACCATATCACATAAGTACAAACCTACATATCTAGGTATCTTTTTGTGAGCCTAGTTGCTACCCTTGTTACGAGCTCCAAAGTCATCATCGTAAGAGTCGACTGAATTACCTAACCCAGAATAATATACCCACCTGTGTGTTATGCCCTGATACAGTTAGAAAAATGGTCATTGGTCTAAGTGTCATTCGATAAGCACTATTCTCAGCCAGACATCATGTAAATGTGTACTAGCTGACCAGTACTTATACGTTGTGTTTCTGAATGCTCATAGGCAACGATGATGGTAGTGAGGTCCAAAGTGAAGATCCTGGGTTTTCGGCTTCAGCTCGCGCGGACTCGGCCCTTCAGGAGAAGCTGTGTTGGTAGAAAATTTGCGTTGAGCGTTGAGCGCTGAGAA
The DNA here is from genome assembly GCA_949825045.1 of Argyresthia goedartella. Classification (NCBI taxonomy): domain Eukaryota; kingdom Metazoa; phylum Arthropoda; class Insecta; order Lepidoptera; family Argyresthiidae; genus Argyresthia; species Argyresthia goedartella. The sequence goes on from OX463810.1 coordinate 26,229,380, forward strand.
GTGCCACACCAACCCTCGGACGACGACGGCTACGTCACCGGGCGAGCCTATATAAGTCAGCGCCCGCCTCACTCCACCTCTTTTTTCGGCACGCGCACTCCAGAAGCAAACGGTATTTCATTTATCGGGAAATTACTAAAATTTGTAGAAATTTATTTAAATAAATCATTATCTGTTGTTGTGATCTTTTTTATATCGAAAATTAGGTAGCTTTAACAAAAATATATATTTATATATATATATATTTCATTTAAGGCATATCTAGACATACAGCAGCGTGTCAAAGCCAAGTTCAAAAGAAGAGAACTGGTGACGCGGCGGCCATGTATTGTATTACACAAACCATTTGGAGCCATTTTTGACACCTATGTAACACAAAATCTATAAAACATAAACATATTAAATTTGGTTCATTTATTAAGACCCTTAAGGCTTACTATAACCCCAAATTTCATGAATATAGGCTCAATTGGCTATTAAGATACAAACAGAAATTAGGAGTTAGGAGGAGTGGGGGGGACGCGGACGCGCACGGAAGTGTTTTTGCGTTGCTCTTATGTTTTTATACAAAAGTCATAGAAATTGTGAATTTTCCATACCAAAACTCATACTAAAGTACTGCTTAATAGCTCGCCAAAGTGTTAGTGATGTATTTAAAACCTTACAATATCAAACAATTGTGATTTCTTAGCATTTAAAGTGAACACAGAAAACGGCCATAATGGCTCAAGTCGAGTGACTCACGCCGCGCTCAGCTGCTTTCGTCGACGCGCTGATAATTGTATCTACCTACCTGCGCAGTGAGTAAATGAACGATCGAATCAATCAATAACGATTTATTGCATACTTTATCATCAAATTGAGCTAAGATGAGATCCTGTGGGACATGTAGCAAGGACGTAGGTATAACGGAATTGCTTGAATGCACCAAATGTAATGGAAACTATCATTATCTTTGTGTAAACATAACCAGAGCACAATTTGTAAACAAACTGCAGGATTTACATCGATTATGGTTATGTCCAGAGTGTACCAAAATAGCGAAACTAATAAAGCGCGACGACAATTCTGTAAAGATTTCACAATTACCTTTCGATGAAACTACCATGTCAACTGATGAGCATATTATCCAAGATCACAGTATAATGGGGGATACTCTAAACAGGGATAGCATACAAACAAACCCGAATCAGACATCCCCACAACATGCTACTACATTAAAAACCACTGGTACACCTACCCTCGAACAAATTGCGATATTATTGGATGAAAAGTTACAAACCAATACTAATTATCTAACTGGGTACATAATGTCTGAAATGACAACATTAAAATCTTATGTGCAGCAGGAAATCACTTCAGCGATTAATAATATTAAAACTGAGATGGAAAACAATGCAAGAAATATAAAATCCGAACAAAATAATTTGAAAATTGAACTCAAGAAAGTGAATGATAAAATAAATATATTACAAAAAGAAAAAGAGACCCTATAGAACCAAGTGATAAGTTTGGAAAAAAGTATAATGTCTACAAAAACGGAAAATAATAATAATAGCGCCGCTTGTAACCACGACATTACAAAAAAGCTGGTCCTATACGGCCTAGAGGAAGACAACCAGGAATGTGAACAGGATCTTCATGACCGAATCATTTACATCTTTCAGGATGTACTCAATATAAATTTACTGGGCTATATAGAAGAAACTAGAAGAATTGGGAAAAAAGGGAATCGAAGGCCAATTATCATAGAACTCATCAGTAAAAAAATGACTAAATATATACTTCAGCATAGTACACATTTCAAAAACACGGGGATATCTATATCAAGAATGTTGGACGATACTGCCATCCGAAAAAGGAAGCAACTGCGAGAAATACTGCACGAGCATAGGAAACAGGGAAGACACGCTGTAATAAGGGACAATAGATTGCTTATCGACGGCAAGGAATTCCTCTTACAACAACGGCACCACGAGGAACAGGAAACCCATGAAGACCTCCGGGACCCCGATAGGTCGTTGAGACAAGAAGATCAAACCACCTTATTTCGAGCCTCCAACACCAACATCTTTCGAAGATAAATTTGGAATTTTTGTTCAAAACCTACAAAGTATTCATAACAAAACACACATCATAGAAGATTTATTACAAGACTTCGAGTATGACGTAGTATGCTTATCGGAAACCTGGATACGGGAAGAAAGAATGCAATTTATGAAGATAAATAATTACACTTTTGCTGCGTCATTCAACAGAAGTTATCAGAAAGGCGGCGGAGTGGCAATCTTAACACGTGAAGGAGTAGTCTATAAAGAACTGGACGATTTCGCTAAGTTAAGTGTAGAAAATGTAATGGAGTGTTGCGCCTTAGAAATACCAGAGCATAACTGTATAATTATAAGTATTCATAGATTAGATCGCCATATTGATATATTTTTTAGTATACTAGAAAAAATTGTAGAAAAAGTAAAAAGATTTGGTACGAATAAGCATGTGATATTTACTGGGGATTTTAATATCCATGCTGATTGCAAGAAACAGAAAAAACAATATAATAAATTATGTGACTGTCTCTTAAAATGTAACTTACACCAGAAAATACATGAACCAACGCGAGTAACTAAAACTACAAAATCGTGTATAGATTTCATGTTTACTAACAGTAAAAATTCTGCTACATCAGTAATTGATAACGGCATTTCTGATCATAAAAGTTTACTATATAGTTTTCCAATTAAGGGGAATATACTTAAAACACAAACGCTGTACACAAATAAAAGGATATTTACAAACAAAAATATGCAATTATTTAAATCTCAAATATCAAAAATCCGCTGGACTGACATTTTATTAAATAACAACAATGATATAAATCAGAATTATAATTTATTTGAAACAATTTTGAAAGCAATTTTATACAAAACTATTCCTAAAAAAAGAATCAGAATAGGGCCTGGAAAGAAGACAAATTGGTTAACTAAAGGCATAAAACAATCGTGCAAACATAAGAGACTACTGAAAACTATAGTAAACCAAACTAACAACGCTATAATAAAAACATTTTACGATAAATATAAAAAAAATGCTTAAAAAATGTGTCAAATTATCAAAAAAGAATAATTACTCAAAAATAATGAAAAAATCATCAAACAGAATGAAATCTATGTGGAATATCGTTAACGAGGTTACAAATAATAATAGAAAATTAAAATTAGATCCAATAACCCTAACACAATCAGACAAAGAACCAGAAGAATGCCCCTTAAATATTGCTAATCTATGTAATGATTACTTTGCATCTATCGGTGAGTCATCCAAACGGTATGCAGGCCCGAGCCCCGGCTCCCGGCCGGCAGGCAGAGTACGCGCAGAGAGATCTTTTTTCCTTACACCAGTGACGGAACAGGAAGTCCGCAAAATTATAAAAAAACTCCCGAGCAAATTTAGCTACGGACATGATGAAATACCTAATATTTTGGTCAAATACTGTATTGACGATTTGATATACCCTTTAACTTTGCTTATTAATCAATCATTTGACGACGAATGCTTCCCGGAAGTACAAAAAATTGCTAAAATTAAACCTATTTATAAAAAGAGCGGGAAAAGAGACGACGTGAGTAAATATAGGCCGATTGCCTTGCTGCCTGTATTTTCAAAAATAATTGAAAAAGCAATGACTAAAAGAATTTGTAACTTTTTAGAAAAATATAATTTACTAAATGCAAGCCAGTTTGGCTTCCGTAAGGAACGTTCCACTACACAAGCCGTAATAAAATACACACAAGAGGCGTTAAAATACATCGGAGATAAATCTTACGCTGTTAGTATACTGTTAGATATGACAAAAGCATATGACAAAATTTCCCATTCTATACTGTTATCTAAGTTATATGACATAGGTATTCGGGGGAAACCACTAGGATGGTTCAAATCTTACTTGAATAATAGACAACAATATGTAGAAATTGAATATCACAATAAAGAGACTATGGAGATCGAACTGGTTAAATCATCTTTAAAATGTACGAATTGGTCTATCCCGCAGGGAAGCGTAGTAGGATGTATCCTCTTTATCATTTACATAAATGACCTCCCATCTATAATTAATTCCCCGTGCGTATTATTCGCGGATGACGTTTCTTTGTTATTTAAATGTCATGACGATAGCGAAAGCCGAAAAAATATAATAAAAACATTTAGAATAGTAGAACAATGGCTAAAGGACCACAACCTGGAAATAAACCTTAAAAAAACAAAATTGATGCAATTTAGACCCCGACAAAAGGCACGATTGAATTTAAAACCGGTTACAGAGGATCTAGGTATTGACGAAACTAATGAATACAAACTGTTAGGGATTACTATTGATACGCATTTAACGTGGGAAAATCACATTCAGCAAGTGAAAACTAAACTTTCACAACTTACTTACGCACTAGCCACTCTCAAAACTGTAACGCATCTAGAAGCGGCCCTGTCCGCGTATTATGCCTACGCCTATGCGTGGTTGCGATATGGCATTCTGCTGTGGGGCGATAGTACCAGTGCGCATGACGTCTTCGTGCTACAGAAAAAATGCATACGTATTCTCTTCAATATAAAACCAAGAGATAGTTGCAGACCATACTTCCTAAAAGAAAAAATTCTACCGTTGCCGGCTATATTCATACTTGAGGCATCAGTCTTTGTTAGGAAAAATCTGTGCCAATATGATCTCTGTACTAGCGCAAGGCGAAATCACCTACTAGAACTGCCAAAATCAAATATGCAAATAGTTAAAAACGGACCTAATTACAAAGCTGCCAAAATTTATAACAAAATACCCAATTCTATCAAAGCTGAATCTAGTTTCAAACCTTTTTACAAACAATTAAAAAAGTTTCTTGTATCCAAATGTTATTATTCCGTCAATGAATTCCTTAATGATAAATTTGATAAATAATGTAACATAATATTTTCTTGACATTTTACAATTATACTTTTCCCAAACCATTTAATTTTGATCTATCGTAATTTTGTATGACTATGTGAAAATTGTATTGAATGTACCCATACCTATATTGTAAATGTTATTATAAATTAATCTCAAAGTCGACATTTAAATTGCATGCACTACTTTATTACAATTAACGTTTTTAACAATGTGAAACCTGCACTGCTGTTTGCGATGCCCTAAGGCCTGGTTCACACGGCATTGTCCTGCACGTTTTTTTGTAGTATAACGGCTAACGGATAAATAGTGGCTCATACGTCGTACATAGAACCATTCACACGACGTCTGTACCGCAAAAAAACGTATACCGTTTATACGTTTAAACGGATACTCAACGGACTTGTCAAGCAAAACGGATGAACTGTAACGTATTCGGTTTGCAGTGGCTCATAGTGAAGCTCTGTCTCGTTCACACGGCACGATGATTATACGTTTTTCATCGAATAGCAACCGAACAAACAAGCGCAGTGTGCGTCTGAGCGTCGTTTGGAGAGGTTGCGCGTATTTTTGTCAAAATGGTTGACGAATCTTCTGTAGATAACGAATTATTGATTTCTTTAGTGGAACAAAAGCCTATTTTGTGGGATAAAAATATGGATCTTTATAAAAATCGCGTCGCAACTCAAGCGGCTTGGAAGGAAATCTTGATAATAATAGATCCAAATTTCGAGGAAAAGGAAGAAAAAAGGAGACAAGCCTTCGGTATGTATCTTTTATTAGGTATTATTAATCAAATTGTTTTACAACATGTTTTATTGTCTATTTATGTTTCACTTAGTTCTAAATATATTCGTTTTGCCATGGGACAGAACCTTCATTTGATAAAAAGTAGTCACTAAAAGTAGATCTTACGCTGTTCGCTTGAACGTTTCGAATTGACATACTTTGAAGATTTTCAAATAATAGAGGATTTGCCATATTATTATCTTCAAAATTGTGTCCATCATGTTCACGCACATAATTGTGTAATACGATGCATGCTTTTACGATTTCTATCATTAGAGTTGGCGAAACATCAATAGCCTTATGTAGGATTCTCCATTTTCCTGCTAAGATACCAAAAGCACACTCCACGTATCTTCTTGCCCTGCTCAGGCGGTAATTAAAGATTTTTTTACGTAAATCCAAATGTGTTCCTCCAAAAGGACGTAGTAAATTATTATGTAGAGCAAATCCCTCATCACCAATAAATACATAAGGCATACTGTCTTCACCTTCTAATAATGGTCTTGGTTTGGGTATATGCAGCGAACCATCATTAATTTTTTTCCATAACACGGAGTTTTTCAAAATGGTTGAATCACACTCTTTACCATATGATCCTATGTCGACATATATAAATCTGTATTCAGAATCAACCACTGCAAGTAGCACAATGGAAAAGTAATCTTTATAATTGAAGTACATCGATCCACTATGAGCAGGCTTTAAGATTTTTATATGTTTCCCGTCAATGGCACCTAGACAATGAGGGAAATCAGTCTTCCTTTCAAAACCTTTCACTATTTTCATCCATTCATTTTCTGAAGAAGGCGTTTGAAGATATTCTCCCTGAAGAACATCCCACAGCGTCCAGCAAACATCCCAGATGATCCCACTTATAGTCGATACTCCAATTTTATACGCATAGTGTAAATCTTTCATGGAACACCCTGATGCTAAATACCTGGAAAAAAACACGCTAATATTAACACCTTAATATTTTCTCTTTTTCAGCGAAACTGATTATTCAGAGGTGGACCCATATAAGAGATAATTATAAACGGTCATATGACAAGATAAAAGATCAAAAGAGGTCTGGAAGTGGCGCCAAAACAGCAAAGCCTTATGTTTACAGTCAACAGTTATCTTTTCTGCAGAAAGTAATGCAACCTAAAGAGACCATAAGCAATGTTATCACCGAAAATAACAACAGAGATGAACGACAACACGAATCCGAAAACAAGAAAAATTATTCTGAAGAAAACGAAACATCGGAAGCAAACTCTATACAGACACAAAAAAATAAGGCGACAATGAAGCCAATACCTAAAAGACCTATGAAGAATACAGTTAGTCCTCTAGATGCGAAGATAATGAAATTTATGGATTCTTATGCAAATAATGAACCTAAACCAATGAATCGACATGCTTCATTTTTTAATGGGATAATACCAACACTCGACAAGTTCGACGACGATGAAGTCATAGATTTTCAAATGGGAGTGATGCAATTATTGAAAAAGATTAAAAGTAGTCGCTGCCGCCTTGAGTCGTCGTCTTCCAATCTCGCATCAACGTCATATGGACGCGGCGGATTTCCGACCGAGGAATACCAAAATTATAATACAATAACACAAACTACAAATGTATCCCCAACCTATGCAACAGCTTCGCTGCAAAGTCCGATCTCTGTCGATTCCCCTTCTGTCACAGAAATTGATTTTAGTGACTTTTAATACAAAATACGATGACATTATACAGGTGTAACAAAAAAGAGATTACAAGCCAAAGGGGTTTGTTAGGGACATCCTTTTAACCAACTTACACTATGGGACCAACATAAACAGAGCAACTTTACATATTTTTGTCGTCTCAGTAAATTTCGGGCCGAGCACTCAACTGATTTGTATGGAAGAGTGAAAAATCAAGTCGGTCCCATAGTGAAAGTTGTTCAGAAAGATGTCCCTAACAACCCCCTTTCTGTTACACCCTGTATTGGCTAAATAAAACTTTCGTTTAATAATTTAAAAAAAATTACATTAATAAAACTTTAATAAATTCAACCTGTGTATTTTTATTTGTGTACTAACCTTAAACAGATGGCTAATTTCATTTTAGTACTGATGCACTTCCGCATATTCGTATTTGTTTTTGGTAGGCTTGAATTTTCCAGTCGTTGTAGTAAGTTTTCAAAACTTTCGACGGACATCCGAAAGTAATTAAAAAACTTCTTGTCATCGTTTCTAAGTTTATCGTATAACTTCTCAAATAGTTTAGTACGCCCTGATTCTTCATTTATAGGATGTACCCAAAACCTTCTTCTTTGTCGGCGGCGAATCCGTTGGCGCCACCAATATAAAAGCACAACCAAGCGTGGATCCATCACTGACGTCTCTGTGAGAACTGTTTGAATACTGCGGCTATTCGTTTTTTTCACGAATGAAAATCTACCGTATGAACACCCTAGTGACTGTACGTTAAAAAAACGCATAAATAAAAACGTGCGGGACAATGCCGTGTGAATCCAGCCTAACAGGGTACATGTACTCACCTACTGCTGTATTTTAAGACCACTATTGTTTTGTACATGTTTGCAAATTAATAAATGAAATGAAATGAAATGAAACATTATTTCATTTGTAAAAGTAAGGTTAATTATTATTATCATTATCATGGAACTTGGGGCATTGAGGCAAATTAATAGAGTATTAGGCTTTCTTTATAAGATTAGCCTTAAAAAATGTTTTAAACCTATGCATGGATAATTGATCATTTCCATCTGGTAACTTATTATAAAAGCGTATACAGTTCCCCATAAATGAACCATTACCTACTTCTGCAACCAAAATCTAGGTACATTCAGTTTATTTTTATTTCTAGTGTTGAAATTATGTACATCGCAATTTTTGACAAAGGTGTTAATATTTTTCCGAACGTGCAACTAATCTACTTAAATCGTTCCCGGAGAGAGTCGCGGGATTTCATATTATATATGGAACAAATTGCTCTCTTCTGCAGCACAAATACCGATTGTATATCTGCTCAGAATTACTCCTTTAAACTTCAATAAATAAAAAAGTTATCAATAAAACTTGCAATTACTTACTGTTATTGGTTGTGTAATGTTGTACAGTTTTTTGGTAGTCAAGAATACTGTTAAATAACGTCTAGTTTTTTTATTTACTCGCAAATGTTTTAAGTCAAAGCTTGCAATAAAACCGGTCAAGTGCGAGTCTTAATCGCGCACGAAGGGTTCCGTACCACCGTTCAATGGAAGCGATGGTGTGGAGTGAATAGTTTGGATTTAACACAGCAAAATATTGTTTACAAAGTTATTGGTGCGGTTACTTTCACACTCCATGTACGTAACCAGGTGCATCCATAAGTTTGTATGTGGTATTGTTGTATGGGAGCCCCCTTAAATATTTATTTTATCCTGTTTTTTAGTATTTGTTGTTATAGCAGCAACAGAAATACATAATCTGTGAAAATTTCAACTCTCTAGCTAGCTAGGTTCTTGAGATACAGCCTGGTGACAGACAGACGGACGGACGGACGGACAGCAAAGTCTTAGTAATAGGGTCCCGTTTGGAACCCTTCGGGTACGGAACCCTAAAAAACATGATTTTGTTAGTAAAACAAATTTTCAATTGTTCTTTAATCACAAAAACACATTATTTATATTAAAAAAAAATACTATTCTTGCTCGAATTGCCGACTTCATTACGTAAACACGCGTAACATCGATTCCTTATTTCTACAATGATTGTTTGTAAGCGAATTTTCTGTTTAATTACGGTGAATGCTGATTGTTTCTGGGATAATTTTTCTCTAGATTCGGCTTCCGTAGCTTAGACTAACTCTTTCGCCCGTTCCCAGATGTAGAAGTTCAAAGGGGTCTGAAGAACGTGGATGCCATAGAATAGTGTTCCCTGACAACCGTCTTGCTGGAAGATGATAGGAAAAGTAGCACCACTGCCAACAATTTTGGTAGGACATTGAATAAAAAATCAAGGTAATTTTCCCCGTCCAGAATGTCGGGTAGGAAGTGTGGTCCAATGACTTCCTTTCCAACGACTCCTGCCCAAACATTGATACTGAATCTCCTCAGGAAACGTCTCTGTCTTTTGACCCGTGGGTTCTGTCCTTTCGAAGACCAGTGGTGCAAATTGTGGAGATTTAGAATTGCCTCTTTTGTTAATTTGGACTCGTCCGTCCACAGGATACTTTAAAAGTCACGATCCTCCAGGTCTGTGTGTAGCAGAAAACGACAAAACCGGAAACGTGTCCCAAAGTCGTTATCTTCGATGAATACGGATCAGAACGCATTAATTATAGTCAAGATTAAGATAATTAAAATGAGAAGTAAGTACACTACCGTAAGGGACAATGTGATGATTGGATCAATCAGGATTGGGTTTCAGGCAATGTGATACGTGTGTTTTGTGTTTTACGTATGTTTGTTACATGTGTTTTGTGTTTTGTGTTTTTTGTGTGAAGAAGACACCTACCTATCTTTATTACAAACTGACCTGGCTGGAGAGTTGCTTCTTTTCTCTCAATGCCACAACAAAAGAGTGCAGCTTTCCTTGGCTGGTTTACCCTCTCAAAAACCGAGGATAACTATCCTCGGTTTTTGAGAGGGAAAAACGGGAAAAACGGGGCCCGTACCAACTGGTACGGGTCCCGTTTTTGAACCTTATGCCATGGTAATAAAATTTAAAACCTATAACGGGAAAGTAGCGTTAGCTAACGCCGGTGGTATTCAAGAGGTTAAGTACCGTTACACCAAATGCTGGAATAATATCGCCCCACCTGAGGCTGAGAAAACTGTATGTAACTAATAATAAATGAATTTAGAAAATCTCCAGCGTTATTTCGAAGTAGTATAGAATGCATTTTGATGATATGTGACCGTGGGTCGGTGGCAAACTGAATAAACTTTGAAATGGCATAGTTTCTAAACTCCTGATAAAAATTGATTAAAATTACATCGAGCTTCTTGGTCACAGAAATTCTGATTTCTAGCTTTATCCACAACGAAGTTACAAGGGGCCCTGAATGGCATCTCGAAATGGATGGTACTGTTGTGCCTTTGCTCGACTTGGCGGGGGCACTACGGTGCCCCCAGATAGCATTGATAAACATAAATAAAAGAAGTTATTCACAGTATAACTTATACAGTGTTTTGTCTTGCTTTGATATTTGACATTTACTCGACGTATGAAAAGGACAAAACACTCTATAAGTTAAACAGTGAATAACTTTTTTATTAGTAAGGCCGATGCAGTTTAATATACAACTATTTAACATAATCTACCCAGTATACACCGTCATGTGTAATAATGATTAATTGATTTCCTGTACGGTATTCTTATTCTTTCTAGAACATTATTCTAAGCCATGAATAGAAGTATACAAATAAAATAAAACCGATTAAGAATTAAAAGTGAAGTTTGATGTGCCGGCGACCATATCAATTGACGTAACAAATAAATAAAAAACACCCAAAACACAATATTTGGTGAACATTCTGTAATATTTTGTTCTATGGTAACAATATCAAAACCAAAAAATTGGTTCAACCGATTACAATGGAAAATATCAAGGCCCACTGAGTTTTTACCAAAAATAAATCAACACAAACAATTAGATATAGACACTTACATATTTATTTATTTTTGTATTTATATGTTTTTATGTAATTTAAATATTAGGTCAGTTTTTCAATCCAGAGACTGATGGATGCCTATGTTGGTATAAGTATTAAAGGTAGATTTTAATATTTATTTAATGAGTATTCTATTATTAAAAAACAATGTCAAACATCCAAACACTTACATTGTTTCTGGCCCTATACTTGGATACCTTCTGTCGGGGGAACCAGATATAGCGACGTCACACATATAAACATCCAAGACCTGGAGTTTTTATTTTCTTCTGTATCCCCAGCCGGAGATCGAACCCGGGACCTTGCATGATAGGCAGAGCAGATACAAATGCAGATGAAATTTTTATTGAATATAAATTAATTAATTATCTTATTCAACTTCAAAATTATACTTACTTATAATTACAAGTATTTTTTTTATATAAAAAAGACTACCGTTTCGGAAGTTGGGCCTCGGGGTTAAGAAGAAACGGAAAGAAACTCCCCCAAACCTTCTTTAAAAAAAGTGACCTCACAACATGTACTAGTTTCGGTCTAAGGAAATTCGCCGGCGAGTGATAGACTTGATCCATCGCCCCTCGTCGAATTTCTGTGCGCTGAGATGATATGGACCATGCAGTTTTGTCATCCAAGTATTCCTTAATACTATAATAGGACTTATCAGCTCATTTTTAACATAGTTTTTGAACCTCTTTTCAGGAAGGATCAATGATTCCTGTGGTATTTTATTGTAGAAGCGAATACAGTGCCCCATGAATGATGTGCCTACTTTATTTAGTCTTAATAATATCAGTGCTGACCTATTTCTATTTCTAGTGTTAATTGTATGGCTATCACCTACAGTTTTAAATAAAGCTACGTTTTTTCTTACATGAATTCTCGTATATATTTGATTGATATAGGCCCTTTTTTGTAAAACAAAAAGCCACGACCGCAGCGCCACAGAGGTCGTTGAAACGATAACTAACCATAATCTAAGATCATAGTAATACAGCGGACCTCTTTAATCCGAGACCCTTCTAATTCGTAGACCTCTGTAGTCCGAACGCCCCATATTTGGACATTCCTTTGCCAGAAAAAATTCTTTTACCTAAATTGCGCGATAAAGTTTTTTATTTGTCATTAAATACCTCCCGACAAACTAAAATATTGTTTCTTTTTTTCAAAAAAAGTTTAATAAATATAACGTTTATAGATGAATATATTTATTTATACGTTTTAAAGAGAGCCATAACGATGCAATATTCAGTACAGAATTGGGACAGACCCTGACAAAAGAGTTAAACATAAAACAACTCTATAAAAATACTAAATATTCTCTATTCCATATTATTTCATAATTCTTTATTGCACAGATAATTTAGAGGTACAGTTACAATAAATATATTATATTTCGGTATTCAATAAAAAAATATCTAAATCTGAATCTGTATTATCCGAATAAACTCATTTCATAATAACTATGCATTTACAGTGCTTACAATACTATCCGGACCAGTCCAGGTTTTTATATGCATGTCAAGTTGTCAAATAAAATGATCAGCGGCGTGGCGGCGTGGCCCACCCATTTTTTTATGATTGTCGTTGTGCTACTTTTAATAATATGCTCTGCCATATTTTGTCGTGTATCAGACAAAGGTGAGTCAAGCACTATTGGGGTCAACGATGTTATTTTATACCTATATAAAATATCTTTATGTAAAAAGTCAAAGTTTATATCTTTCGAGCCCTAGACGTGTTTACCTCTGTTCGATTTAATAAGGTTTTTTCTCAGAAAATACCCATAGATGGCGCTCTGTACGTTACTTTTCGAGGTCAGTGCCACGTGGACCGTACATTTTCATTTAGATATCTAATCCGACCGAGTAAAGGTGTCGTCATTATTTGCTTGTCAGCGAGGTGACATTTTACTCGGCCGGGTTATATTATACGGTCCACACTACACAGACAGACTATAGAATGACGCCTCCGCCGCCGTCGACCGTCAGCAGTTCGATGACGCTGGCAAATGATATGGTCTGTTAATTTTGTTGTTTTTTTCGGTGACTTGACTGAGTGACGTTTGAAATTCCGTTCATTTGGCTGACTCGGATTTTCGTGTTTGTTTGTTGTTGAGTTTTCAGTTTTGTTACGAAAGTGACCAATTTCGCATTATTATTTCGAAATCGCCTTGGGGGGGTCCCCCATCCCCCTGACGCTACTCCCATTACAAGGTAATGCACCGTTCTTGAAAAAATTTACTTTTTGTAATCTCATTTTTGAGGTTACAATTTTTGAGGTTGTGTTTACATAACTTCGCTACGAAAGTGACCTATTTTTCGCATTATTATTTCAATCGCCTTAGCTCCGGCTACTAGGGCTCACAAAAAGGCAAGTAGTTAATCGCACATCAAAAATACTGATTTTCACAGCAAAAAAGGATCAGCAAAAACACTTTTTTTCTTTTAGGTATTTTTGTTGTTCTTACATGTTCAACCTAATACGAAGGATAAAGGGGCTTCGCTTCGCTCACCCCCTTTACCCTTCACCTAAGCTACCGCAGTATTTTGCCCTGAATGCCCATTTGTACATTTCGTTATCGCTTTTTATCTAATTTGAGGTTAGAAACTATTTTTATTTAAACTCGATAAATATGCATTACCTTGTAATAAGAGTGGTATTGTTATAATCAGGGAGCCAGCCCCTACCAGATTTAAACCCTTTTACTCCCCTTCTCCTGCGAAACGATTCTAGACCCAAGCCGAATTTTCCTTATCAGATCCTGAGCTCCGGCTGGTAGGTTCCTCTGACACAAATAATATCTCTTGTGTATGTGGAGCTGGATTCCAATGAAAATATGAAGGTACTGCATTAAGGGGGTTGCTTATTGTTGCATTGCATATTTTATGTATATTTTATTTATGCGAGCGAACATGTCAGCCGTCAGCCAGAGAGCACAACTACATCAGAGCCAGAGGTATGTTATTTTTTGTAGCTTCTATGATGATGACCTAGCTATCTATCTATAGATGATGTAGATCTAGAGTACCATATGCCATAAAAAGTCCACAAACTTACGGGGCTAGTAGTATGAATCCATGTAATCGGAGTTTTTGAAATGTAATGGGCATATTTGAATGCAATGTCTGTTTTGAAATGTCTTCCCTAGTTTCACTGCTTTTATCCAAAGAGATCTTTGAGGTTCTTGTTTTGGAAAGCTATGACACCCATTATTCTTGCATCCAAGCACAACACAAACACGACCCATCTTCTTTTTGTCGGTTTCCACTGACCAGAAGGTGACCAGCCAGAACAGTTATTTAATTTAAACGTAAAATTTGAGTCCAATCTTCCAATTTGAACAAAACTTGAACGACGACGTCTTTCGTTCCCAAAGAGATCACTCGGAAAAAAACACCCGGTATTCCCCATTCAATTCACAGATTAAAATCTCACCATAAAGCACTGCAAGTGTGTCTCTGTGGTCTGCACCTCAGTTCTGCACAATGGCAATCTGAATCTATGCGAGAAAAAAAAAAGTGATTTGCCCAGCGCCATCTATTGGATTATGCGGAAGCAGTGCTCAGAAAATACCTTATTAAAGACGAATGCATCTAATTTGAGGTAACAAATTACCCACCATCTGTTATTCTTTAAATCACCGCAAGATAGTGAACACCGTTAGTTTATAAACTCACGATAATTATCTGGTGAGATTATAAACTGTCGATAAATTGTAAGCTGTACTGCTTACAATATAACGTATTAATATCTATTACTTTATAATCAAACCGTTAAATTGTGCACTGGTTGAAACTTGAATTGCAAGCGAAATACCATGGCAAAGTGGTGGGCCAGGGTAGGTGATGTATAAAGGGGGTGAGCTAAGTGAATTCCCCTTTATCCTTCGTGTTGACATATAAGAATAACAGAAAAATTAATTAAAACCGGTCTCAATTGTTTATAAACTAAAGGTTTTTACAACCTTACGGTAACTTATCGGTAAGACAGACAAGGCTTCATAACTAAGTCAAGTCACACGTCAAGTTTCGATAAAAAGAATCGATCTTACCATTGTTGAATTTAACGTTCTAAAATAAACCTCTTTAATTCTAGCACCACTTCGCGGGAATTCTCCCGAGTTAACCTTTGAGAGAGTCTTAGATTACGCAACGTCCTTTGTAGTTGTGACCTGTGATATGTACAAAGGAGAAGCCTCAACGGGTATGCAACCTTTCTTTTCCTTTCACTTCGCTGTTATCCATAGAGTTACTATTTATGAAGCGGCCATGCGAGTTAATTTTCATTCTCAATTATTTTATTTTAGTTTTCGCTAGACGTTTCGGATCATTTACACTCACTCACTCTAAACATTATTTATCTATGTCAGAGTTTAAATTTTTCCCATCTCTGTTGCCTTGACCTTTCAGCTGCCTCTCTGACTTTTATGTTTTGTTTATTTTTATTTATGTTCTATAATTATGCCAGCAAAGGTGTATTCTTATTGTTACGAGCGTGGGGTTCGTATTTGATAGAAAAACACGAATTAATCCACTAAATAAAACACTCACTTCAATACCCAAATTACGTACTTACAATTCACACGAACTGTACTTAAAATCCACTAATTAAAACACACACACTATTTCACTAATTATGCACTCACTATTCACACGAAGAGTCTTTCTCTCCGATTATCCTTGTACTAGCACTCGATCGCAGTTAAAATGTCACTAACTCGCTTTTTTTTTTTTTTTGTTGGAGGGGAAAAAATTGGAATTACCCATGCCCAGGAGTCAGACCTCCCTGCTATGTCCGGGTCCCCACATATTGAGCGGGCATCAGCTCGTGTGGTATACGGACTAAAAACAACCCCTTTGTGTTTACAGTTGTCTTATTAAGAATTAACTGTGAGCCATGGGGTGTCACTAACTCGCGCCGGCCGTCGGCGCCTTTTATATCCCGCGGAGCCGCTCTGGACTCATTGTCCACACATATCGCGAATATTCTAGTAAGGACCAGCGTGCGGGCCGAGAACATTCGAGACCATATATGTCTCTCTCTAATGGTGCACTCTCTCTGTCACTCCCTTCTCGAATGTTCCGAGTATAGCTATCTCTTTCTAGTAGTGATATCTCTGTCACTCCTACCGGATATTTCGCCATATAACGATTTGTGAGATTTCGATCTTTAGATATGTGTAGAGCAATTTCTGAAACGGCCTGAAATGACTTTTCAGCCTGCTGAAAACGCCTCTAAAGCACTGAAATTGACGTTCAAAGTTTTTGACCTAACCTACCGGCGTAACATTATTATACTCTTTTATCGGTGACAAGCTTTAGCTAGTCATTGTTACGAAGATTCTGGCAGAATACCAGCATTGCAGATCATCTACAACATTTTGCTGAGCCAGGGCCTTTTCTCTTGTTACAATGCATGTTTCTGTTTATGTGTATTATTAAGATTGTTAAAATTAATTAATTTTCTCTGTACTTGGTGACTAATGTAATAGTGTGCTGAAACAAGGAATAAAGTGATATCTATCTATCCATATAGTCAAGAGGCGAGCAGACGCACATATGCAGTATCACGCTTGCAAATAACCCACCGAAAACCTTTTAACATTTCAGCAGCATTCATCGTAATTTACATAACATTACATTGCATTGATATTATTTGGGGCCTTTGCTAAATATACGTAAAAACTGTAAAACAATGTTATAAGTGCATCATTTTATATTGAAGAGTTCGTATATTTCATATATATTTACTGCAATAAACAGAAAGGACATCTACAAAATCATGCTTATCTCTAAATAGAGATCTCTTCCAGAATACCTGATCTATGTGATCTGATAAGGATACATAAATATATGACTGAACTATTGAACTAACTGCTAAATATACTACAAACACAAGTTTATAAATATTATATAAAAATATAAATATACATAATTAAACTAATATATACGGAGCTCAAATCTAGAATAGAGAAAGATAATGCTCTTTCAAACGATTCCTGAAGACGGGGAGAGACGGACTATCTCTGATAGTGCAGGGATGTGAGTTCCAAAGAGTGATCACCCGCAATCGAAAATTGTGCTTGTATGCGACGGTATTGTGATGAGGGATAGAGAGCAGGGAAGCCGTGTGAGTTCTACGTGGACGAGCCGAAAGAAGATATTGAAAAAGCTCACGGAGAAATCTAGGGTATCGAGGGTTGCTTAAGATGTTGAATAGAAGAGTGAAGATGTGTGTGTCCCGACGGAGACGGATCGGCAGCCATTTAGATAGATAGATAGATAGATAATCACTTTATTCAATGTTACAACACACGTTTATAATTACAGCCAAAAAGTCATTCAGCAGCAGTAAACATTAAAACATGTATTGCAAACAGAGAAAAGGCTCTGACTCAGCAAAGTGTTGCAGAAGATCTCCAACACTGATATTCTGCCGGAACCTTGATAAAATTTACACACAATTATATTATATTAGGTCCTTACATATGAAATTGGCAATTCTGTTGGAGCAAGGTCCGGAGAGTACAAGAGTCTTAGACATTCCAATTGAAGCTCCTCTAATATGGTAGCCGTCTGTTGTGCAGTGTGTGGTCTAGCGTTATCATGAAGCAGCAGTGGCCTAGAGCGATTGACCAGCCTCGGTTGTTTAACAGCTAGCTTTTCCATCATGATTTGAAGTTGCTGACAATAGACATCTGCCGTGATCGTCTGGCCAGATTTAAGAAAGCTGTAGTGAACGACATCAGCACTAGTTAGTCCACCAAACGCTCACAAGTAACTTTTTTGGAGTAAATTTTCGCTTGGGGCATAGTTTGGCTGGTTCGGCAGGGTTCAGCCATTGCGATGAGTGCTTCCAATTATCGTACAGGATCCACTTTTCATCACAGGTAATGATTCGATTTAAAATCCTTTCATTATTGTGCCGGGTGAGTAATGCAACGCAGCAGTCAACGCGCGTTTGTTGATTTGCTTCACTCAGTTCGTGAGGTACCCACCTTTCAAGCTTTTTCACCTTCCCAATTTGCTTCAAGTGGATTAAAACAGTTTTATCACTAACACTGCAGCCTGCAGCTAACTCGGACGTGGTTTGCGATGGATCCGCTTCCACAATAGCCTTCAATTCTTCATTATCAACTTTGGTCTCCGGCCGTCCACGGGGCTTGTTCTGCAGGTCGAAATTTCCAGAACGAAAACGTTGGAACCAAAAACGCACTGTTTTTCTATTGCGGCACCGTCGCCATACACATCATTAATCCTTCGAGCCGTTTCTGCAGCACTGGTGCCACGGTAGAACTCATACTCGTAAATAACGCGATATTTCAAGTTTTCCATTTTGTAAGCTGAGTGACGCAAGAAAAAAAAAATTGAGGAAAAACAAATTAATTACAATTTTAGAAACATAAATACATGATTAAATAGCTGTATAAATTAGAATTTGGTATTCCTAGCCATAGAGGAGATATTTGATTTCAAAGTGGCCAGTACGGCGAAACGCCAATTTCATATGTAAGGACCTAATATTTGTAAGTACAATCGTAAAAATATCGTAGAATTGTCTATATCATGGTATAGGCAACAACATACATATACAAGCTTATAATAAATAATTAATTACAATTATCATATAACTATTTTATTACATGAAGTTGCTAAATCTTCTGAAGCATAAAATACTAAGTTATATAAAGAAAGAAAGGGAAGGAGAAAACATCGCTGCTATCACATTGCTTTAACCTGCTAAGTGGATTAATTAAGATATGACAAACAATGAAAGTGAGAAAGGTCGCTGAGAAATCGAATCCATTTCAACTCCTTGCGATACTGCGAGACGAGATCGAACTTGCGCAGTCCGAAGATAAACCGAATCCCGAGATTTTGAAGTCGCTCGAGTCTGTTCAGTTGCTCTTCGTTGGCGCTAGCCCAACAAACATCGGCCTAATCGATCAAGGTGAGAAGAAGAGATTGAGCAAGAGTAACTTTCGTTTGATGGGGCAGAAAGTTCTGGAGCCATCTTAGTGAGTGAACAGTGGCAAAGACGCACCTTGATGATGACCTCGCTGATATGGTTAGTGCAGGACAGTTGTCTATCAAACATAACACCCAGGTTTTTGGCCTTGTCACTGTAGGCGATTAAAATACCGTCATAGGTAATATCAATGTAATGTTATGTAACTTACGATTAATGCTGCCGAAATGTTAAAAGGTTTTAGATGGCTTATTTGTCTCCCTTAATCAAAATATCAAATATGAAAAACCCATTTATTACACTAGGTATGATTGCCTCGTTCTAACCTTAGGCATTCACTAAGACTTTATTATAATCTGAGATCTTACCACTTCTGTACGGTTTAGCAACGCACATTAATGTACTTTGTACCGATATAGTTAAGGTCAGTCTGCACTGCATTATATGTTAACGTGTATGTGACATACCTATTAATAAACCAGTGCAATTGTGGTAATCTCTCAACGCGGAGGGTTTTACTTATCTCTCTTGACTAGGACCCCTCGCTATAATTATCATAACCACAACTATCATCCTAACTTGTAGGCCGATCCGTACATGTTTTGGTCTTTCGAAGCCATTGACTTCGCACGCGGTTTGGTCAGGAAGACATTACACTGAAGTGCGTCGCGATAGTCAAAGTGCCAGAAACAGTGACATTATCATATCATCTAGTGACCGTACAGCTCACTAGAACTACAAGTGTCGATACTGTGGGCCAGGCAGCCTATAGCATCACACCATCAGCTCGGGCATCCCAGGCCCTGTGTGTTACTCACTCGGGCACCGGCATCCGTGAGACACATAGCATGGTCCAGATCAACAGCATCTCGCAACGCGAGACGTCCTCACCGACTTCACGTCGTTTATCACCTATTCGCATGTGATTGAAGCCTATCAAGTAAGATCTTTCCTTTTACTATGGAGGCCTTATTCGAGAAACAAGTAAAGATTGCCAATAGCATAACAAAACTCAAAAATACCTTTGGTAAAAAGGTCCCGATGGAAGATTTATATCAAAAACACCACAGTACATCGCTCTAAAGCTTGAATCTTTGGACAACCTGTACTGTATTTATATAGAACTACCTACTAGTCAGTAATAAACGAGCACTCGTACCGGTAACACGGCGTTTCATTGCTACATACATTCCATTGGCTAACGAGGATTTTTCGGATATTTGCACCTGTGATCATGGCTCTTTTCGGACATATATCGAGCTTTGATTATAAGTCAGGCGAATGGTCAATTTTTAAAGGACGGTTAACACAGTTTTTTAAAATTAATACGACCATAACGGAAGCGAACAAAAGTGCAGTGCTGATTACCCACTTAACGGACGATACCTATCGTTTAGTGAGGAATTGGTATATCCAAAGGACATTGAAACGTTAAGTTATAACGAGCTCGTGACCGCACTCGACGGGCATTTTAAAACAAAGAAGTGTTCTTTCGTGGACAAGGCGAAGTTCTACGGGGCAACAAGGAACCCTGGCGAATCAATAGGAGACTGGGCGGCGCGACTTCGTGGATTGGCAAGTTATTGTGAATTCGGCACCGCTCTGGAATCGAACCTTCGGGATCGGTTCGTCCTCGGCCTGGGCATGGGCCCCGAGCGCGATAAACTCTTCGAGCAAAATGCGTCGACTTTGACCTTGACAAGTGCGGTAGAAATGGCGGAACAAGCACAGTGCGCGCGAGAAGCTAAGGCGTTAGTTTCTAATGAGTACGGGGTTACTATCAAAGAGGAACAGGTGTTCAGCGCGACAACGACAGGAGGGCAAAAAGGAGAAGGTTCGCGGCGATGGGGCGCGCCCTTCCCGCGCGGCACGTCCTCGGCGGATTCGGCTTATCATCAACGCGATAATAGTGCTCATAAGTGTTCTGTGTGTGGTATGAAGAACCACATTGCGGAGAAATGTAAATTTAGAAGCTACAAGTGTCAAAAATGTGGTGTGAAAGGCCATCTCAGAAAAATGTGTAAGGTTAGAGTAAACAACGTAGATGTCGAAGAACCTATACCGAGTACGTACGAAGTGTGTGAGAACTGTAAGTAATGCAACGCATTTAACATAAGGTATGAGAATTATGCTCCTTTACTATTGTCTGTTGAAATAAATAGCAAAGCTTATTCAATGGAGCTGGACTCGGGGTCGGGTATATCGCTCATGTCGCATAATTACTTTGTTAATAATTTTTCTAACGCTACCCTCAAACGATGTTATTTACAACTGTGTGTTTACAATGGACACAAAATAACACCATTAGGTTGCTTTAATATTAGAGTAAAGTACAAAGATGTGACTAAAGACATTGTATTCTTTGTTATTGAAAACGGTGGTCCACCTCTGCTAGGCCGAGATTTTATGGCTAAATTTAACGTACAGCTAACTACTCTAAAGAACAATAACATTTCGTTGTCACAATATGATAACGAAATTAGGTATTTTTTCGATAAGTACGCGGCTTTATGGAGCGATAGTTTGGGGAAATTTAATAAATTCGAAGTAGAATTACAGCTAAAAGAAGGTTGTAAACCAAAATTTTTCAAATCAAGGACTGTTCCTTTTGCCTTGAAAGAGAAAGTTAATGATGAAATTAGAAGGCTAGTATCATTAGGTATATTAATTCCAGTAAAATTTTCTCAATACGCAACGCCTATAGTGCCAGTTTTAAAAGAAAACGGTAAAGTAAAGATTGCTGGTGACTACTCCATAACCTTAAATAAAGATTTATATATAGAAAAATACCCTATGCCTCGAATTGAGGAAGTGTTTGCTAAGCTAAGTGGAGGAGAAAGGTATACTAAAATTGATTTTAGTAATGCATTTAATCAATTTGTCCTTTCCAAGGACTCACAGGAGCTAACAACGATCAATACATCACTGGGCTTATTCAAATATTCGCGCTTGGTGTATGGTTTAGCTAGCGCACCTGCTATCTTCCAGAAAGCCATGGAAATGCTACTGTCGGACATAGAAGGCGTAAGCTGCTGGCTTGATGACGTGAGTGTCACAGGACCCACAAAAGAGATTCACCTTGCTAGGCTAAACGAGGTCCTTCGAAGGTTACACGACGCAGGTCTACGGCTTCAAAAGGATAAGTGTGAATTTTTTCAGCCGAGTATCACTTATTTAGGGTACGTTATTGATAAACAGGGGTTGAGGACGTGTCCTAAGAAGACAGCTGCAATATTAGAGGTTTCCCGCCCCAAAAACGTCCTTGAAGTAAAGCGTTTCTTAGGTTTTGTAAATTATTATCGTAATTTTATTCCGGGGGCATCTGCTATATTACATCCGTTGCATCAATTACTCCAAAAAGATGCTGAGTGGCTGTGGGGAGAAAAACAAGAGCAGGCTTTTATTAAAATAAAAAGCGAGCTTGCGTCACAAAGAGTTTTGGCACATTTTGATCCGGACGCTCGACTTGTCCTCACTGTAGACGCAAGTCCTTCAGGACTTGGTGCCGTAATCTCTCAAGGTCACGAAGGTCATGAACGTCCTTTAGCCTTTGCATCGCGATCTCTATGTCCTAGCGAAAAAAACTACAGCCAAATTCACAAAGAGGCAGCTGCGATAATATTCGGTATCAAACACTTTCACCAATATCTTTTCGGACGTAGTGAACCGTTCATACTGAAAACGGACCATAGGCCTTTATTAGCTATATTTGGGAAAAAGAACGGGATACCAGTAATGACAGCATCACGCTTACAACGTTACGCTATTTTCCTATCAGATTTTAACTACAAAATTGAATATATATCTAGCGAAAATAACGCGCCAGCTGATTTTCTATCAAGATCCCCGTTAAATTGTAGACATCAACCAAATATAAAAGAAAATTGTGCATTTCTCAACTTCATAAATGATGGTGAAGTTATACCGATCTCATTCTCAAGAATAAAGGAGGCTATGTTACTAGATAAAACCTTACAAACCGTTGTTAAATACGTACGTAATGGTTGGCCTAGGAAGATCCTATGTCCAAAAATATTACCTTATTTTAAATGCAAGACGGAGTTAGACATTGAAGATGGATGTTTACTTCGCGGTCACAGAATAATAATACCACACATATTTAGGGAACAAATGTTGAAAGAGCTCCATAAGGGTCATCTTGGTATCGTGAAGACCAAAACTCTAGCGCGGGGTAGAATGTGGTGGCCGGAGATCGACCTTGACCTTCAGCGTGTGATCCTGGGCTGTGACGTATGCAGCAGTCTCCGCGCCGCGCCGCCGCGAGCGGAGCCCGCCCGCTGGCCGCCGGCCGTCAAGCCGTTTGAAAGGATTCACATTGACTACATGCAGTTGGGTCAATACACTTTTCTAGTCGTCGTAGATAGCTATAGCAAATGGGTAGAATGTCTCCACATGGCCAGTGATTTATCGACAAAATCCCTAATAGAAAAATTAGAACACTTATTCTGTACGTTCGGTTTACCAGAATTAATAGTATCTGATAACGATCCAAAGATAAGTAATGATCAGTTCAGATACTTCTGTAGGTTATCTGGAATTAAACACATTACAAGTCCTATTTACCATCCATGCAGCAATGGGCAAGCCGAAAACTCGGAGAAAACATGCAAGAAAATGTTGAAATGTATCGTAAATGAGCATGGTAGTTTAAGTTTGAAACAGATTAAAGAAAAATTATCAACTTTTCTATTTCAATATCGCATTAGTAAACACTGTTCTACGAATGAGTCACCGGGTAAATTAATGTTCGGGAGTGTTGCGTAATCGATTCGATCTTATTTTGCCCCCAGAAGTTCGAGTGCCTTGTATTAATGCATCGCACCGTCATTTTGATATCGGCGATAATGTGTGGAGTGGACACGTTGTTTTATATCACAAAAACCAGTTTGGTGTAAAGGTATTATTAAGCAAATACTCGGAAATAGAATGTTTATTATAGACGTAGAGCAATTCGGTACATGTAAACGTTACGTTGATCAAGTTAGAAAGCTAATAGATCCATTCCCATTTTCAAGTACGCAATCACCAAATACGTATAGATATTACAGCCCTCCTACTGATCCCCCTACTAGTGATGAACAACATACGGTCCAGCAGACAGTAGCAGATCAAAATGATCAATTTTATGAATGCGTGCCTTTGCAACAAGCGCTAAATACAAGTAGTGACGGTGATGATGGTAACGGTAGTGCTAGTAGAAGTAGTGTGCAGCCATTGGTGGTAGATCTAGAGGCCGATGCACCGACTGTAGTAGCGGAGGTAAACCCCACGCCACCATCACCACCGCCGCCGTCACCGCCGCCGCCGCCGGCTCAGCAGCCAGACGCAGAAAGCGCAAGTACGGTGCTTCCCCCGGGGGCAGCTACTGAGCTGGGGCAGTCACCTGGGGTCTACCGTCGCGTCAAATCAAATCTCAGGCCACGTACTAAATTTATTAATTATAAGGAAAAATAGTAGTTTATAGAGTAGAAGTTTTTTTTTAATGTAAAGGAATTCTAAGTTAAGAAATTAGTATATTTTATTATAAGTACCTATGTAATTAATTCATAAATCCCCTTATTTTTAATTTTTGAGTTTGTAAGCCATTTTTTTGTATTGTCTCCAGGTTTCCAAACTGATGTGGGAGGAGTGTACTGTATTTATATAGAACTACCTACTAGTCAGTAATAAACGAGCACTCGTACCGGTAACACGGCGTTTCATTGCTACATACATTCCACAACCTTTGGATCGAGTATGGGACCAACAATGAAAGGATTTTAGAGTATGCGGATAGGAATCACACATATTTTAAAGAAAACATGTATGCCAAGATGAGGGACTATTACACTACCTTCCGATCGCAAATATCAACCATCGTCCTGGAAAAAGAGACGGTAGATAAGAGTACAGAGATAGGAGTAGCAGTACCTCACCCGCTCAACCCTAACGTCAGCAGCGACCACGACCTACAGCTTACAGCTGACTCTCTCTCCTTATCGCAACAAAGAACTAATTTTAGGGCATTTAAACGCATGGTTAAGAGCATTAACGTGGACGAAATATCGGCAAAATGGGAACTCGAAGACGAGCTCCAGAACATCCAGGCAAGATGGAAAACAATTGATAATCTTCACCTCCGAATCGACAACATCCTGCAAGGAGAAGATATCTTCTATGATCAGGAATTTTCAACATACGAGAATTTTAACAAGGATATATATACTGCCTTGGTGATTAGCCAGGACAATTGGGATCAGGCAAAAACTCTCACAGAGTCGTGTATGTCACTGGTAGGAGCATGGCTTGATGAAAACCTTCTGACGCTTAATGTGGATAAGACAAAATTCGTCTGCTTCCACAAAACAGCGGCGTCCCAACCACCTACCCACTTCAACGAACTGCAGATGCACACATGCCACTCTAAAGATAGTCCCTGTGGCTGTCCTGTAATCACCAAACTGATAAAATAAAATATCTGGGTCTCACGCTCGACGAAAAACTTACGTTCCGACCCCATATTAACATCGTGGCGGGACGTGTCAGAAGGCTCATACCTGTTATGAAGCTTCTTAGGCGGGGTGCTGCTAAGGAGGTGCTAAAACTAGTATACACATCCCTGGGCCAATCTCTCCTGCTATACTGCATCACAGCCTGGGGCAGCGCAGCAAAAACTGCTATGATCACACTGGAAAGGGCTCAGCGGTCTATACTCAAGGTGATGATGAAAAAGCCTTTCATTTATCCCACTGCAGAGGTCTTACGAGAATGCCAAGTACTGTCCGTTAGACAACTGTATATTCTAAGAACAGCCTTGTACAAACATAAGTTAATTATAAACTCGGACGAATACAGCTCAATGATGGCTAGGAGAGTATACAAAGTGACAACGCCCACTGTCCGTACGGCATTTGCTCAGAGTTTCAGTTCCTTCACCTTCCCCTTTATATACAACGTAGTCTGTAAGAACACAGACATTAAACACTCCAGCATCCCAGAGGTTACAATAACGAAATGGCTGTCGACTCTAGATTATGACAAAACCGAAGCCCTCCTATCCGTTTGTACCTAAGTAATAATAACACACACATATTTATTTATATTCCTACATAATCACTAATCTAAACACACATACACTTTATATTTATTTTACATTATCTGTATCCAAATGACATCCCTCATAAAATTAAACTGATTATGAATTATCTTTATTTATCCTTAACATTTTCTGCTTACATACACAATACCACTCTTATTTGTAATATATTCATATTTATATAACTGTTGGTCTTAATTAGCTTAAATTTTTAGTTTTATATAATTTTTCCTTTTTAAAAAAAAAAAAAAAAACTTAAAACTTAAATAAAATCATTTTCGTCTTTACGAATTAACTAACTTATGTATTTAGCAACTAATTAAGTATTTGTAAACTTGTAATTTAGCCAGGACTCCACGTGACAGGTTAAACCTAGTGTGGGGTCCACAAGCAACTTGTATATTTCAACCCAATCTGGTAAATAAATATTTTGTATTTGTATTTTGTATATCAAAAGGTCACTCAATACAAAGTTGTCTACTACTGTACACACACAGCAATCAACATCCAAGATTGATATACCCGTCTTCTCCGGTAATATCAAACAATGGCCTACTTTCTACAATCCAAAACAACATGAATCTATCAAACGCTCAGAAGATGCAGCATCTGAAAACCAAGATGAGGGGCGAAGCGGAGCGACTCATTTCACATTATCACGTCACGGAAGAGAATTACGCAAAAGCATGGAAAGTTCTGACTCACCGCTACGCAAATAAACAAGCTATCTTCACAAATCAGATTGAGATATTCTTGCATCAACTCGTCATCCGAAAACAATCATGCAAGATATCAAACAGCTCCATGATGCGACCCAGGAGTGCATACACAAAATCCATAACCCGGGGGTAGATACAAGCACGTGGGATCCTTTGCTGGTACAATCGAACCAACTGAATCATGACCCATTTGCCTGATAATTCGTTTGAAACTTTCAAACTTGTAAGATCTATGTAAATGTCAGTGTCTAATCAAATGATAACAAGTTCGTTACCAAGGAAATAAACCTTCAAGCGAATTTCGACCTACTTGCATTTAAGGGGTTTAGCAAAATAAGCTTATGGTGGGTCATGATTCAGATGGTTCGATTGTACATTAAGTTACGAAGAAACTAGACCCTGTGAGCTACACAGACTACAAGGAAGCTCGAAAATCGCCTAGAGATTTGCCGGACTTCAAGGAGCTTATGGAATTCCTGGAGAGCAAGTTTTCAGCTCTGGAGCCGATTTTACCTTCAGAAACCGAAAAAACATCATCTACATATACATACTTTACCGACCAAGAAAGATTATTATCCTAGCAACAAGTCTGGAAGGTACTTCAAGAAGAATTATCAAACATCTGCCACTTACACGAGCCATAGCTGTGCATTGTGTAACAATCCAGATCATCAGTTATACAAATGCAAAAGTCGCTAACTAAAAGGTATGATCTACTAAGATCATACCTAAGCAATAGAATTCAAAAGGCAGAAGTCAACGGCGTTAAATCTGATGGATCGGGGGTAAAAATTGGCGTTCCACAAGGTTCCATATTAGGCCCTTTCTTATTCCTAGTATATATTAATGATCTGCTGATAATGATAGTGTTGTTTGCCGATGATACTTCTTTTTTCTTTTCTTTCAATTTTGAAGACCAGTGTCTTCAAAATTGAAAGACAAAAAGAAGATTTTGATGATGTCAATAGAGTATTATCTTTAACCTTGAATTGGTTCACAGTTGAATTTATTATTAAATGCTGGTAAAACCAAATGTATCAAATTCTCACTTCCAAATGTCAGGCAAGTTGGGACCAGTTTAGTGTTGGACAGCAATACCTTAGAATTAGTAAATGACACGAAGTTTCTTGGAATAACCATTGATAACAAATTGCAGTGGGGACCCCACATAGAAAAATTGGCTGGTAAATTAAGTTCTGCGGCTTACGCTGTTAGGAACATCAGACAAAACACGGGTGTGGCTACATCTAGGCTAGTATATTTTAGTTACTTTCATAGTGTCATGTCCTATGGTATCTTGTTGTGGGGGAAAGCAGCGGATATTCAAACTATTTTTATTTTACAGAAAAGAGCTATTCGAGCAATTTTTAATTTAAAACGCACAGACTCCTTAAGTCAGCTTTTTAAAGAAATTGACATACTAACTGTACCTAGTCAATTTATTTTCGAAAATATAATGTATGTACGCAAGAACCTTACAAAATTTCCCAAACTTAGCGATAGCTGTAATGTTAACCTAAGAAATAATCACAGACTACTTGCGCCCCGGTTTAGACTCGCGAAGGTTAGCAATTCTTTCAAGGGTCAATGCATTCTCTACTATAACAAGATACCTCTGGATATCTTGAAATTTCCATTTGAGAAATTTAAAATCCATGTTAAAGCGACTTTGTCGAAAAAGGGATATTACAATGTTCAAGATTACTTAAATGATGGGTCTGTATGGGGTTAATCTGGCTCAACACAGACCTTGCTGTTAATAATTTTTCTAATTATTTATTCCTGCTTATTAATTATGATAATGACTAAATATTATATTTTGTATTAGTTAAGCATAAGCAATTTTTAAAAAGAGATCTAAAAATCAATCTGTGGGAGTTTCTACGCCCTTCTTCTCCCACAGTGGTACAATGTAGAGAAGTGGCAAAAAATGACGATTGCTAAGTATATGTAAATATCTACAGTAATAAAGACTTTAGGAATTTGAATTTGGAACAAAAAATAACATTTGTGTCAATTGTCTGTACAAACATAACGACAAGCCTTGTGTTTCTACAAAACGCTGCAAGACATGTATGCAAGCACACAATTCCATAGTCCACGACGCGTTTGCCATTTCAGCACCGTCAACGACCGCGCCAATTACGAGTTTACCTACTTCGATGAAACCTAGCAACAAGCAACACAGCGTAAATCACGTTGCCGCCGACAATGAAGAAATATTATTAACGACGGTAATGATTCAGGTCAAGCGATATGATGGAGCATACGTCACGTTGCGCGCTCTATTGGATCAAGGATCACAGATATCCTTATTATCAGAAAACGCCGCTCAAATGTTAGGTTTGCAGCGCCTTAGTTACCATGCGTCAGTGTCAGGCATTGGGACAGGATCAAAACAGAGCAAAGGGATGGTGACCATGAACTGCTCATTAATCTATGAAGATTATCACTTCACTACACAAGCGTTAGTAATCACACGCGTTATCAGTGACTTACCTAACAAAACATTTGGAACAAAGCCGTGGGAGCACCTACAACATAACAAGCTGGCCGACCCGGAGTGCAACGTATCCAGTACAATCGACATGCTGTTGGATGCGAGCGTTTACTCAGACATCATCATGAGTGGTCTTATCAAGAGTCCGTCAAGAGCGCCTATAGTCCAGCAGACCAAACTTGGTTGGATTTTATCAGGAAATGTGAAAACATTTAACTGTCATGTCGTTCTCAATGATTTAAGAGAAATATCTAAATATTGGGAAGTAGAAGATATCAGCAGCTCTTCTTCAACACTATCATCAGAGGAACAGCTGTGCGAAGACTTTTATCAAGCTAAAACGCATGGAAAGTGGTAGCTATGAAGTTGGCCTTCCAATGAAACCTGACTTCGAAGAACAGCTCGGATTATCAAAGCCCAAAGCAGTTGCCCATTTCAAACAGATTTAGCAAAAGATGGGCAAGAATGAAGCTTTATCAGAAAGTTACAAAGCTTTCATGGCAGAATATCAATCATTGAACCATATGCGCCCTGTCCTTTCAAACTCGGGACCCGTATGTTTCCTGCCACATCATGGAGTACTGAAATTGGAATCGACCACAACGAAGCTTCGCGTAGTTATCAACGCATCTTCCAAAATTACATCAGGAAAAAGTCTCAATGGGATGCGGACCCAACCTACAGGCGGATTTGCTAACACTCATCATTCGCTGGAGGCAGCACAAATATGTTATCACCGCAGACATTGAAAAAATGTTCCGACAGATTCTTATCAGGGAACAGGATCAAACATTGCAGAGCATTATCTGGCGAGACACGCCACAGGACCCTCTCCAGCACTATCAAATAACAACCGTGACATACGGAACCAAGGCCGCGCCCTAACTCGCAATCAGGACATTAAAACAATTAGCAAGAGATGACGACGGCAAGTTCCCGCTGGCGGCCGCCGCTTTGGAAAACCCATTTTTTATGGACGACTTGCTGAGTGGAAACAACTCGAAAGAGCAAACTATCGAGTTACAACGTCAGCTTATTCAAGTGTTGCAGGAAACTGGGATGAATTTACGCAAATGGTCTAGCAATGACCCAGATATCACAAAATATTTATCAGCTGAGCAACGTAGCGGGACACTCGAGTTCAAATGCGCAGAGACAAGGAAAACATTTGGCCTGCAATGGACACCTTCCGGCGACGCGTTCACATTCCAGAATACGTTGACCTATCAAGAAAGCAGCACAGGCATTACAAAGCGTCAACTGTTGTCAAGCATATCAAAAGTGTTTGACCCACTTGGCTGGCTCTCACCACTCACCATTCGCGCCAAACTACTCTTCCAGAAAGCATGGACATCAGGACTATCATGGGACGAAACCGTGCCTGAAAATATTTTGCAAGAGTGGATACATATCAGTGAAGACTTTCGAGGTATCGACAACTTCACCATATCCAAACATTTTGGAGACACGGAACAGCCATATCAATTGCACGGATTTTGCGACGCGTCAGAGAAGGCGTACGCATGCGTCATATACATAGTAACGCGGAATCCTAAGGGCGGCTTCACATCGCGGCTAGTAGCAGCAAAAACAAAACTGGCTCCTTTAAATAAACAAGTATCATTACCGCGCCTAGAGCTGTGTAGCGCAGTTTTGTTATCACAGCTTATGGCTAAGGTAGCGGAAACGTTATCAGCGAAAAACATAATAACATATGCCTGGACCGACTCCATGATAGCATTGGGGTGGCTCAAAGGAGACTTCGGTAGATGGAAACAATTTGTTGCCAACAGAG
Organism: Argyresthia goedartella; assembly: GCA_949825045.1. Lineage (NCBI taxonomy): Eukaryota > Metazoa > Arthropoda > Insecta > Lepidoptera > Argyresthiidae > Argyresthia > Argyresthia goedartella. The sequence goes on from OX463810.1 coordinate 26,260,830, forward strand.
TGCAACAGTTCACAGCTATCATTCCGTCTAGCAGCTGGCGTCATGTACGATCAGAAGAGAACGCGGCGGACTGCGCTACACGAGGACTAACAACAACCCAATTATCAGAGCATTCGTTGTGGTGGCAGGGGTCACATTGGCTGCTTTCATTTGATCCGTGAGGATAGGATATACAGACTGCACCAACGAGGTAGCCTATCAAACACCCACAGAAGAGGAAACAAAAATCAAAGCGACTGCTACGATTAAAACACAACAAGAAATATCGCTCGCTTATCAGCTTTTACAGGAACACAGCTCAATCACTAAGGTTGTAAGAATACTCGCTTGGGTATCACGTTTCATCGCGAACACATCGAGCAAACAAAATGCATCACAAACAAATGCATTGATTTAGTCGGAAATAAGCAAGGCTTATGATTTGATTTGCAAACACATTCAAAGCCTTGACTTCCCTGACGACCTAGCCCAACTAAAAAGCAAGGGTCTAGTGCACAAAACGAGCAAACTATCATGTTTGAGTACGGATTGATAAGAATAGGCGGACGACTAAATAATTCCAGCATCAGTATATCAGCCAAGCACCCTATCATATTATCGAATCACGGTCGTCTAACAGAACTAATCATAAACCAAGCTCACATTGCAACTCTTCATGGAGGCGCACGGCTGACAGTATCATATTTATATCAGAGAGAGATTTTGAATTATTAGCGGAATCCGCACGGTCAAGCGGCAGCTGCGTCAATGTGACACATTGACGCAGTGTCGGAGCTACAGCGGCGAGAATCAACAGCAGATTATGGGTGACCTCCCTCAACTCAGGGTCACGTCATCACGGCCCTTCACACACACTGGCATCGACTTCACTGGATTCGTAGAGTTAAAATCTAACCGAGGAAGAGGCATAAGGACATCCAAAGGATACATTGCGGTCTTTGTGTGCCTATCAACCAAGGCAGTGCACCTCGAACTCGTTTCGGATATGAGCACACCGACCTTCTTAGCAGCAATCCAACGATTCCGAGCTAGAAGATCCACTCCTCGTCACTTTTACAGCGATAATGGAACAAACCTAGTGGGAGCAAACCGAGTCCTTAAAAGGGAGTATCGAGAAATACTCCAATGTATCAATCAAGATTTATTAGACGACATCGCCAATATGGAAATTACTTGGCATTTTAATGCGCGCTAAAATATCATTTAAAACGAGTACTGGGTGAACAAAAACTGACTTATGAGGAGTTCACTACACTGCTCCATCACATAGAAGCATACTTAAGCTCCAGGCCACTGTGCGCTAATGCGCACAGTGGCCTGGAGTCTGAATCGTCTGAGTCCTCTGTTAATAAAGAGGACTCAGACGACAGCTATCTAACACCAGGACACTTCCTAGTAGGCGGTCCACTGATAACCAGACCACAGTGGGACGCACCGAATATCACGCTAACAATCAGATGGCAACTGGTACAAGCACTTAACAAGCAATTCTGGAAGCACTGGTCCGCATATTAGAGATGAACTGTTTAGAAAATGGAAATCGAAACCAAACTGTATGAGTATTAGACTAGAGTACACGAAATATAGAAATAAAGTTAGTAAATTAATTAATGTAGCTAAAAATAAGAATAGACAAGAACAACTTAGAAAATGTAACAATGATGCAAAGAAGATATGGTGTAACATAAATAGTTGGCTAGGAAGAGAGAAACCTCGATTAGATGATGTTATTTTGAAATATTTAGGACAAAAGGATAATCTAGAAAATGTATGTAGTAAGTTTTCTGAAACATTTACTGAAGAAATACATAACATTAAACATAATTGTGATAAAAAGTTTTTAAAAAGAAAAGAATATGTAAAAGAGAGTGATGTGTCATTAAGATTTCGAAAAATTTGTGCTTCAGATGTAGAAAAAATTATTGTTAACATGAGTAATGAGAAGTCACCCGGCTCGGATGGTATCAGAGTAGAGGATATTAAATACATTAAGAAACGTATAAGTCCTATTCTTGCTATCTTCATAAACTTGAGTGTACAAAAAGAGCTTTATCCAGATGAACTGAAACTGGCTATGATTAGACCCATATATAAACAAGGTAGTCACCTTGACTACACAAATTATAGACCCATAGCTATTTTGTCCATTATCAATAAAATAACAGAAAAACTAATTATAAATCAAATAAGTAATTTTCTAGACAAGCATAATATTATCTCAAATAGTCAACACGGTTTCCGCCGTGGCCGCAGTACGGCGACAGCTCTTAAACTATTTACGGATTACATAAACAATTCATTAGATAAACGAAAACAAGTAGTAGCTCTTTTCATTGATTTCAAAAAGGCTTTTGATACTTTGGATCATTCACAGCTTTTGCAGGCGATGAGTGAATGTGGAATACGAGGTCCTTTGAACAGTTGGATACAGGTTTACCTGAAAAATAGATCTATGCAGACCGTAGTGAGTGGTACAAAGGGTGCAAAAGCAAACATAAGGTATGGTGTCCCAACCGGTTCCGTGTACGGGCCGGTTGGGTACATCATGCACGTAAATAGTGTTTGCAATGTAGTCAAACACTGTAAAATGTTCATGTATGCAGACGATACGTGCTTACTATGCGCCCACAATGACTTAAATGTTATCCAAAATTGTATACAGACGGACCTTGATAACATTGTCAAATGGTCACACGATAATGGCATTATTATTAATCTATCTAAAACTAAATGTATGCACATCTGCTCCCCATATAATAAACCTAAAATAAATAAACTACAAATAATTGGGCATTCTTATGAATGTTTACATCGAAACAGCCCAAATTGTAACTGTTCAGAAATTGAATTTGTAAATCAGTACAAGTACCTGGGACTCACAATAGATAAAAATATGTCATGGAAATCACATATAAATAATGTCTGTTCAAAGCTAAGATCTGTATTATGTAAGTTGTATCATCTGCGGGGCGTAGTAAACAGAGCTACTATGTACTCTGTTTACTACGCACTCGCAGACTCGATAATATCTTATGGTTTGAGTAGTTATGGGTGCACCTTCCAAAGTTACTTAGATCAAATAAATACTATACAGAAAAGGCTTATAAAATTATTGGTTGATAAAAAAACAAGGAAAAAATGCCGCCCTGATTATGATCAATTATATGGTACGTGTAAAATATTACCTGTTCAAGAAAAAGTTAAGTTGTTAATTATGTTAGAGGAATACAATAACAATGAGTTTAAAACCCCCGTTTCACATTGCATTAGTACAAGAAAAGTAGTCAACAAAAAGTTGTATGTACCCAAAATATGTAATTTCTATGGTTCACGGACCAGAAAGTATTTAGTACCAAAGATTCTTAATGATCTCCCGGACGACGTCAGAAACAATACCTTTACTAAACCTGTATTTAAGAAAAAAGTTATAGTATCCTTATTGGATTATTTTGTAGCAAAGAAAAATTAAGACTGTGTATTATGTTAAACTTATACCTATACATGCACATGTGTGCCTCTGTCGAAATACCTAGTTGTCTTTAAAATTATATAACAAGTAGTGCCTATACCTAGCTATATAAGAAGAGAACGGTTGCTGCGATCAACAATCTAACACCCCGATAGGTATTTAAGTGGATATAGTTGAGGAAATATAATACATACCAATGCGTTCCGGCGTAGTTTGTTTGTGGATTGCAGGAACCGGTTCCTGTTCTATTCTATTGTATATATGTAGTTCTATTTTTAGAGTGAGAGCCCAACTGCCAATAAACTGTCTTGCAGTTTGGCGGTGCATTGTAATCTGAAATATTTTGTGTTTATTAAGAATAAAAAACTTTGAACTTTGAACTTTGAACTTTGAACAGAATACCTCCAACGACTACAAGCAAGGTCGAAATGGAGAACACCATCGAAGAACCTTGAAACAGAAGACATGGTCCTCATAAAGAAGGATAATATGCCCCCAGGGTAATGGGCCCTAGGTCGCGTAATGGAAGTGCATCCAGGAAGGGATGGACATGTTAGAGTCGTCTCAATAAGATCAAGAAATAAGCTTGTAAAACGGCCTATAAACAAGTTGGTACTATTGCCCGTTAACGACTCCACATCATCAGACGCAGTCGACAGCATCATCAACCAACAACCATCAGCAACAGCAGACGCGGAGACACGCACGCCACAGACACGCCGAAGAAGAACATTTATCAATATGTTCACAACATTATTGCTTTTGTTTATGACTATGATTACGCCGAGTACACAGCAAGAATCATTCTCATACAATCTCACGCCGTTTCAAAACAATCAGAGCCTGTACTTCGGTAAAATAACCAATCTGCAATTTATCAGAGACGATTGGAGACTAGTCGTTTTCTATAACATGACGACATATTGAAAAGGATTATCGGAGATCAAGGACTACGTTACGCATATCAAGGAACAATTAAATGAATCATCTTTAACACAGTATCATAGAGTCATAGTACAATTAGAGCACGACATCAGCGAAATTGAACATTACAATACGTTACTACGCGATCACATTACAAGACGAAGAAAACGCGGATTAATCAACGGCGTCGGATACATAGCAAACTCACTGTTCGGAGTTTTAGACGAAAAGTTCGGAGACCAGTATGAGAAGGACATAATAAAAATATCAACAAACGAAAATCATCTCCAAAATCTCATCAAGAATCAAACAATAGTTATGGAAGCTGAGGGTAGCATCATAAGAAGAAACGAGGACATCATGAATCAACAGTTCAACTTCATCAAACGACGACTTCTCAATCTAACGAGAGAAGTCGACGAAGTAAGACTCGATAACAGGAACATAATGCACATCACTTCGTCAGGATTAGCAGCAAATATCATTATATCACATCTGCGGCGCGTACAACAATCTATTATCAACACAATCACCGATATCAGCAAAGGTCACATGGACACGCGTTTGTTGTCACTGGAACAATTGCAGTATCAAATAAATAAAATAGCCAGCCAGCTACGGGGTGATCTCAGTCTTCCGATAGACAGTAACTCAATCAGAGAGTTCTACAAAATCATGAAGTTGTTTACAAGAATACATAATAATTATCTAATCATTGAATTACATATCCCAATCGTAAACAGCGAGATGTATGAACTGGACAAGATTATCAGCATCCCGCGGAGAAGAGGACAGGATATCTACAACATCAGTCCCACACTGCCGTACATAGCGTTAAATCTGAGGAAGGACCTAGGTATTCTAATGTCAGACAAGGATATCGACCATTGCGTCCACGTTAACAAGGACAAGACGTTATGCTCGTTAGATAAGCCCATTTACGATTTGAAAATAAAACATCTGTGCGATATAAAACAAATTAGCAGCGAAATAAATAAATCTGGCTATTCACCTGTTGCGAAGAATGCAGAGTGCGCATATTTTGCGCAGCCGCCATGGCGCTAGAGGTAATCCTAGACAGCGGTTTCATTGCGTTAGGTCAAGGCTGCACATTGAAGGGCGGTACTTTTACAATCTACTCCCACAATAATTTTTTAAACAAAATCACTTACAAAGAGAATATTGAGGTCCCAAAAATATAAATTTTGAACAGATTTATAAACAGAACAATATCAGAAAATATCATCAATCGATCAGAGAACCACGAGCATGATTGGGAGCATATACAACAGAGCATCGCCACAATCAAGGAACAGACGATGGAACCACTGTTCATCATATGCACCACTACACGCTACTCTATATCATTGTTTCGATCATGGTGGCATCCTCTTGTCCGCGAAGGTCAAGCGGGCTCGAACTAGAGTATCAACAACGCGGCGGCAACAGGAACAGAAGGTGACACACGTCGAGGCTAGTGCGAATGCAAGTGAAGTGGTAAGGCTCACAGCTTTAATCCCTTGATTAACACTAGCCATTAATCAGTGGCTAGTGTTAATCAAGGGACTTCCCCTATTGTTTCAGACAAAACTCGGATGTGGCTACATCTAGGCTAGTATATTTTAGTTACTTTCATAGTGTCATGTCCTATGGTATCTTGTTGTGGGGAAAAGCAGCGGATATTCAAACTATTTTTATTTTACAGAAAAGAGCTATTCGAGCAATTTATAATTTAAAACGCACAGACTCCTTAAGACAGCTTTTTAAAGAAATTGACATACTAACTGTAGCTAGTCAATTTATTTTCAAAAATATAATGTACGTACGCAAGAACCTTACAAAATTTCCCAAACTTAGCGATAGCTGTAATGTTAACCTAAGAAATAATCACAGACTACTTGCGCCCCGGTTTAGACTCGCGAAGGTTAGCAATTCTTTCAAGGGTCAATGCATTCTCTACTACAACAAGATACCTCTGGAGATCTTGACATTGCCATTTGAGCAATTTAAAATCCATGTTAAAGCGACTTTGTCGAAAAAGGGATATTACAATGTTCAAGATTACTTAAATGATGGGTCTGTATGGGGTTAATCTAGCTCAACACAGACCTTGCTTGTAATAATTTTGTAATTATTTATTCCTGCTTATTAATTATGATAATGACTAAATATTATATTTTGTATTAGTTAAGCATAAGCAATTTTTAAAAAGAGATCTAAAAATCAATCTGTGGGAGTTTCTACGCCCTTCTTCTCCCAGAGTGTTCCAATGTAGAGAAGTGGCAAAAAATGACGATTGCTAAGTATATGTAAATATCTACAGTAATAAAGACATTTGGTATTTGGTATTTGGTATTTGTTAGTCGCTCTATCAAGGACTTTAAATATGACAAAATGGATCCGGACAATATTAGTTAAGACATTTAATGAGTACTTTTATTGTTTTTAATCTATCAATTTATCATTTTACATTATGTTATATCAAATCAATATTAATAAATTTAATCACTCAGCATAGCTCATCAATTTGTTATGACAGGAAATAATTTATTCTCAATATTTGATCAGCTATACTAACTTGTTAATGTTATGAGATGTTCTTCTCATCCTTTTCGAGAGGGCAGGATGTACGGTTTAGCAACGCACATTAATGTACTTTGTACCGACATAGATAAGGTAAGTCGCCTGCACTGCATTATATGTTAACGTGTATGTGACATACCTATTAATAAACCAGTGCAATTGTGGTAATCACTCAACGCGGGCGGTTTTACTCATCTCTCCTGACTAGGATCCCTCGCTATAATTATCATATCATATCACACCACAACTATCATCCTAACTTGTAGGCCGATCCCTACAACTTCACAGAACTAAAAACTATATTATCAATATTTGTTTACGCACTGACTGAAAACTGAGTTATTGACAGACGATTTAAAAAACAAATGAAGGACATTCTGTTTTTACGGAAATTTTAGTAATCCTTTAACATTTATTGATGGTAATGACGCTATTTCTTTAAGACCACAATTAACTCGAAATGGTTTTATCAGTTTGATGCCCTTGAAAATCTTCTACATACCAAATTGTGCCTCTGCCCACCCCATATGGGACAAGTAGTGACGCTTTGTTTGTTTTTTTCTTTAGTTTGTTTAACCATATGTCCATTATTAGGTATGTGTTTTGAGTAGTTCGGGTTTATCCATAGATATTACCTCCAAGTCTGTGGGTTACTTACTGTTTGTCTTCATTGATTATGGGCGTGTGGTGGTAGGAAACTGGAAAAACTGGTCAAGTGCGAGTCTGACTCTGACTAAAAGGGTCTCGTTCGGCCCCTTCGGGTAGGTACGGAACCTTAAAAAGTTACTTTGTTTGTTCTCTGAGAGTATTACTCTATTGGAGGAAAAGAACTGATACATCTCATTTAATCTACTTTTTGGGCGTACCTAACTGAAAAGGTGAAGCCAATATTCGGTTAACTTTAACCGATTTGATACCGACCAATAGATATCGATCAAGTTGTGGCTGAGGCAATATCGCATCTGTAATTTGAGAGACGATTTAGTTTAAGTACGTCCATTTTCCATTCAGCATTTTACAACCTCAACGAAATGAAAACTGTTTAGTCAGGAGATTCTAGTTTTACGAGCGGTCGTCCTTTAGTTAAACCTCATAAATCGGTATGAGCTAAGAGTCAGTCAATCTTATTGTGGGATCCTAATGCTATAAATTTTGTTAAAGCTGTTACTACTCGCCACCAATCTGTTGGAAAATTTTTTGAGTTTCATCATGGTTAGATGCCCGATTTTCGGGAATTTATCAGCACCTTAGCAACGACCTGACAAATTACAACATTCTATTTCTCAGTAAACGCTATTACTTAGTAATCTTTACTAAGAAATAGCGTGATTAGCAGTTTCTCAATTGTTTACTTAAGTTAATATTTGTCAAGTCAAAAAGATTCAAAGAAATAGTTGTTTACTTAATAAATTTATGGAAATCTGTTTCGGAAATCACAAGGAATTTATAAATGACATTGTGGTACTACTATATACATAGTCAGGTCATAAGTTCTGTCACATGTGCAATATGAAATAATTTAGACATGTTTATTATTTATGTAAACATTTATATAGCAAAATGAACTTAATAAAACATAGATTCTTATGGTAATAAAGTTTATTCAAAATGACCCCCGCGATTTTGAATACAGGCCTTTATTCTGCGCGGACAGTCGTCTATCGCAGCACGAACGAGGTCCATGTCAATATCGGCGGCTGCCTTAATCAAGGATGCCTTGAGTGACTTCAATCAGGATGAGGCTTTGAGCAGGCCTTTTCCTCCAAGTGTTGCCATATCTTGTAATCTAATGGACTCAAATCTGGACTGGAGGAGGGCCAGTCTTCGTGCCGGATGAAGTCGATTTCACGCGCCGCCAGCCAGTCTTGTGTGCTTTTCGCTCTATGAGCTGGCGCAGAATCTTGTTGGAATACCCAGTGCCTGTTATTAAACATGGTATGAGAAACAGGTTCCACAAGGTTCTTGAGGACTGTATTTTGATACACAACTGCATTCGTTTTTACGCCTTTCTCACAAAAATGTACCTCAGTTAAGCCCCAATAAGAGACTCCCAACCAAACCATGAGCGAGGATGGAAAATGACCTCGTTGGACACGCGGAATACAGTTGCTCGCTTCTTCACTGCTGTGTGCGTACACCTTATCATTTTGTTTGTTGTAGCTCTCTTCCACGGTGAAAATTTTTTCATCCGAAAAAAGAATTTCCCGATGCTTTTTTTCCGCGTACCGCTTCAACAAAGCGCGGCATCTCTTCAGTTTCAGGTCCATTAAACGAGCGTCCAAACGATGTCCTGTTTTTCTTCGATATGCCCTAAGCCCTAAGTCTTCATTTAACACCCTTTTCACCGTGGTCCTGCTTAACCCCATCTGAAGGGCCAACAGTTTCTGCTTACGTATGGGATTTCTTTGAATTCGCGCCTTCACAGCTTTTATCACTGCTGGAGTCCTAACAGAGCGAGGGCGACCACTTCTTGACCTGTCATCTACACTAGAGTCTTCATTGTATCGTTTTATGGTACGATAAACGAATCTTTTGTTTATATTAAAATTTTTCAGTAAGTCGAAAATCTGAATTGGCGCGTAACCGCAACGATGCAACGCAATAACTGCGACACGGTCTTCTTTAAGTGTCCACTCCATATTTAAAAATATGGAAAATTCTAAAAAGTACACATTTTTATTTTCATGAAAAATTCGAAATTCGAATTCAATAAACTTTTTTGTGGCCAGCGTTCTAAATTCAAATGTTTTTATTGTGTGACAGAACTTATGACCTGACTGTGTATATACACAGGATGTAGTGTATTTTTGGGGCTTGTTAGGGGCATCATTCTGGACAAATTTATCTGCAAAACCGATTTGACCAGAGCAACTTTCATTTTCACTTGTCCTTACATTTTGGAACGTGCGATCAGCTTCTGTATGAAGATGTGAAAATATATAGTTGCTTTGATCAAATCCGTTTTGTAGTGAAATTTTTTTGAATGTTGTATGGCAAATAGCATTGCAAAAGCGTTTGAGATAGTCTTAGTAACAATCATTCTTATTCTGAAGAGTAGTTGAGCATAAGAATAAAATGTTCTCAAAGGAACCATGGAAATGTTCTTAGGAATCAAAGTAATTATCTATAGTATATAATATATCTATATTTAGTTTTTTTCTGTTTTAAACCCATAAGGACTTACCACAAAAAATAAACTACTGTTCAAAACTTGTTTAAAAATAAAAGTGTATGGGATGTGACGTTTATTTTGAGGTTAAACGCGGTTTAATATTTTTTGTGGTAACGCTGATAATATCGAGCAGTAAAAACCAAATGTTCCACCGTGCAGCGCACTTTTGCTGAAATAAACCCCTGATATAGGTAAGTACGAGGCGGTGCAGAATATTATTATAATTTTCATTTTAATACAGCGAATAGAGAAAATCTCCATGCTGAATGGAACACGAGCAGCTGTGGATCTGGAGCAGAACACTGAAGGTAAACCAAAAGATTTTACTGTCTGAAATTTTCGTTGTTTCCGCAGAACTTATCCTGAAGTCTTTATTTTCTTTACACAGTGTTTCGCTAGGTTGCAATTTTTCAGGGCGTCTGGCACACCAACAACCCGGCAGGGGAGATAAAAACAGCGGGCATTGTTGCCATATGCAGTATATTTCATCTGTTGTTTTGTCTGGGGAACTTATCAGAGTGTAAGGGTAAACTAGCAGGTAAGTTGAATTTGGATATTCATTTATAGGATCCACGGAAAATTTCTGAAATCTTACTAAATCACACCACATGGCTTTAAACTTCTATTTCCACGTAAGAATCACCTTTGTATTCGATGTTTTTTTTTCGGGGTTAGACTCCACGCTAACTGCCGTGGAGGGCCCGAATTCGTATACCGAAATCATAATGGCATCGCACACATACCCCGCTTGGGATGCATTAGAATTTATTATGTGATCCGAGCGAATTACGGCTTTCCAAGGAATATATTTTCGCATTTTATCTGGGACCATAAAGTATCTCCAAGACGCTGAGCTCTTTCATTCCAGTTAACCTGGTGACTCGAGTCTCACTTTTTGCATTAGCTGAGCAGCTGCACAACATCCAAACAATTATTAAAACTTATTTGAAATCCACCGTCAGTAGAAACTACGATTCACCAAAGAATATCATGAAAAATTCCTGGAATTATTGAGAAGCGAAAGGAGGACTGTGGATTATTTATGAATACGCGTTATTGGAATATTGAAATACCTACTATTACAACTGCATATAGGATCTTTATCGTATATTTTATAAATTAGATAGTACTTTACGTACCTCCGCATGTGCGGTATTAACTCTCAGCCAAGCGCCAAGCTTACTTAACCGCAGGGTGTAATCTTAATAGAATTTTGAAGGCAATTTAATTAGAACCCGCTGTGCAGCCGAAATAAAAAACCCCAGTGTTGGTAGCTCAAGGTAGGAAACATGTATCGTACAAGAATACGAATCTTAGGTTCGGTTTTACGTTGTTTTTTTTAAATAGGCGTGTTGCTTAAGTAGCAAAACGTCTGTGCAAATGCGTCACTTTTTCTCCCTACGACGCAGGTATGGACGTAGAAAGGCTTGGCGATATTACAGAAATGTACCTACGTAAGATGTAAGTGTTACGTCTTCAGGCAGAACGAGTTCTCAATTTGAATTATTTAAGAACCTAGTTTCAATAAGCTTATACGAACCTAACTCGAAAAATCGAATGTAAATCTAAAAATTTGTGCATTTGCTTTGCTCTTTAATTAACGCCAGCCGATCCCAAATGGGCTGCAAAAATGATAAAACTGCGCTAAAAATATAACAGCAATTTCGTCCGCCTCGTGCTCCGTCGGCGTATGAGAACAATTCATTTGCAGCAAGTGAAAATGTTAGCCGCTCTTTTTAAGGACGGAAATTGAAGTTTGCATCTAGTCAACGGAGTCCAAAAGGAAGAAAAATATCACAGAGGACTAAGGAAAGAAAAGAGAGGCCCAATAATGATTAGAGAACTAAAAAGGGCCAACATGAGAGAGAGAGAGAGAGAGAGAGAGAGATAGAGAGAGAGAGAGAGAGAGAGATTATGGGATACACAAATACATACTTTAAAATACATAGATACTGACTGATAATAGCGAGCAAAAACCAATTATCATCGATCCTATATGCAAACCCATTAAGGCGCTATAGAGTTATCAACACGATTAGCACTTGAAAATATGCAGAAAATTAACCGAATTAGTTCTAACTTCAATTAAGCTTTTAAGAATTTTTCACTAGACTAAGGTTTACAAATGTTTTTGTAACTTCTAATTTAGACCTAGGGTACAGTCTTTACTGTTGTAGGCTTCTATTTTTAAGCAATAATGGAACTCGTAAAAAGTACAAAAAATACAGCGACACGAAACGAATGAGAAAGGCGAAATCCTGCCGTGACATTTAATTTTGTCGGCAATGTTTTGTTTTGCGCGAAATACCTTTGCAAAGAATAGAAAGAAAGAATGTGCATTTTTTTTAAACCACTTTGTTGATGTTTCTACGACAACAATTTTTAGTTTGCAATTCTTATCATGTGTAACGATGATGTGTATCTGAATCATATCATTATTATCATTTCCATTGTACCCGGTTCATGCCAAGCAATATTAAAACCACCTCCCTACTCGATCTTCATGTATGTACCAATATTTTGGGCGTCAAAAATACCGCCCGCCACCTATTTCAATGCCACAGACTATAAATCAGCCGACATAAATTGCAAACCAGAGGGTTACAGCGTAAAGCTTGTAAATCCCTGGTCACCTTCCTGGAATCAAACAGTAAATTTTAAGCTTATCTATCTGCGGAGGACATAACGATGACCATTACTTTCGAAAAACGCATATTTCCCGCTGATGGCTGCAGCAGGGTAGACAGCAGTTGTGTAACTTCAGGTAATAAATTCTTCCATATGAATAACCCTAATCAGTGCGGTTCAAGTAAGTAGAAATTGAACAATGAATACAATGTTGTATGGGTGAACTAACCAAACCTAACCTAACCAATTTCCCTAGCAAGGAAAATTGGGATTGTTACTTATATATTTGTTAAGGCTTTAATCATATTTGTAGGTACTTCTTGTAACCCTACTTTTCCGAGCATGCACGAGCATCTAAATTCCTTGCGATAAGATAAGACGCTTTGCTCGGGGCACCATCCCACCAACTCCAAGGAATAAACTGAAAACGAGATTCCCGGAAATGGGCACGATTCGGGTAAAATCCAATAGTCGGAATAAATGCAAAGAACGGCGCTCAACTACTACATCGCTCTAGGCAACTAACTTCGTTTGGGCAAACACTTCGCCTGAGAACTCTCTGCCCACTTGCCCTCACTTCTGCTTGGTTTGCGAACCACTGCAAGAATATCTGAACACTTATGTTGCACTCTACGTTTTAATTAAATAACATGTAAAGATGGTAGCATAGGAAAAAAAAAATTGGGTCTCCCATAGTAACTTGTAATCAGCTGATCGGGTCAATTACTGAGAAACGATTATTTTTTCTTGGGGAAAGTCGTTCTTATTTATGGGTACTATCATTCCTCAAAATATGTTCAGCTAATTAAATGTCACCCTGCATACACAAATAATGTAAGCGTTAGTTGGGTGGTCCAAATTTTTGTCTTTTTCTCATTTACCACAGTACCAAATATCTCGCTAAAACTGAACATAGTTGTCACCAAAATATTGATTTGATGACTCGTGCGCCATCGCTTGCTGACTGAAGGCTGGTGTCACTTAGCACTTAGTGCCACTTAGCAACTGTTTTTTTATTATTCTAAGAAGAGAAAAAAATACTGTATTTTTTCATACAAATTTGAACCCTGCACTATATAATATTTAAAAACTGTGATCGAAAAAGGTTGCGTCCTTCCGGAAGGACTAAGAAGACCTGCTGGCCGGACTCCGGTCGATCAATCAACAAACACCAATCCAAAAGGATTAGCTAAAAAGCTAGTCGATCTGTAAAGACTGTCCTCCGTGCTACCTCTATTTGATGCCATATAATTATCTGCACAACCTGAAAAGTTTGTACTAAAACTTTATAAAATGTTTAAAAAAATTAGGTTTATAAGGCGATTCATTTCTTCGTTTATCTGGCGGAAAGCATAATCCAAAGTTTATATCGTATCATAGCGAAATTTATATGCAATTCCGGGCCAACGCTACTGGAGCATGAAGTTTAGATCACGAAAGGACGAGGGGCTTCTAAGTTTGTTAATTTCACATAGTGCTTGGCATGCAACAAACTTTATCAATATACCTACTCTACACACTTCTAACTTTATAATTCAAACCGAGTAACGATGTTTCCTTCGTATTAGCTTCCTAAAACAAATGTAGCGTGATGAAACTCGTACTGATTATGTAAAGTAAAGTAAAGTAAAGTAGTCTGTATGCATAAATTTACGAATCTACACCTACATCATAAGCTGGCGATCAAAGGAACGCGATAAAATCCTGATTTACGATGGGGAAATTTACGCACCGGATCTGCCTTTCGAATATATTTAGAACGATAGACTTTCCCTTTTGCGGGATATGTGAGCAGAATATTACGATGCAGCGATGATGGAGACAAAGAGGCACGACAAAGTCTATTACGAGTCGGGATTTAGCTTTACAAAATTCAGGTTCAAGACAGCTTCGATCGGGGCAATATATGGAATACAATTTTGTATCGGTACCTTTATTGTGTTAAGTGGAATGCTCCTTGAGCTTCCCACACCTCGTAAGAAAATAAAAAGGTGTATGTGTGTGTGTGTGTGTATGGGTGTGACGTCAGTCAGTGACGACCCGACACGATCGCCTGACACCCCCGGGGAGTTATTCTCAACAATTTATCTTTCCAGGACGGAGGGACTTTTATTCTGAATACTGTTCACCGCCGCCAATCCCATTTCGGCCGTGTGAAGCGTAAACTTTATTTCGTAGCCCGAAACACCGAGCAGTCAGTCAACGAAATGTGAAAAGATTCGATACTTATCTTTTCCTTTCTTTCGGATAAACCCCGTCGTGTTTCGGCAGTAAGAATTTTCTCTTGCCATTGTTATTGTGTTGTGATTTTGCTGGTGGAAATATCAATCCATCCGAATCCAAATCCGAATTCAAACCCAAACTAATATTTTACATGCGAAAATAACTCTGGTGACCTTGGAAAAGGACATATATTCGCGAAAAAATAAGTTCTTGAAGAGGTTGAAATAGGGGTGAAAGTTTGTATGGGAGTCCGATATCATTGAAGATAAAACAACGAAACTTTGTATTGAAGGACGGGCTTCTAGAGATTTTAGGGCCGGAATGTTCAGCCTCTAGAAATTTATAGCACATTTGAGAGTGTTCCAGAGTATTCCAGAACTACCTGGAACATTTTGGGACGTTCGGGCATATCCCAGATCATTGTGGAACATTCCAGAACACTCTCGATTGTTGAGGAACATTGAAAATCATTCAAAGTCTTTTAGTATGAGTGGGGATACCCATTGGTAGGGGTATATAATGCAACATTCGTCGTAGGTTCGATAGTCAATTTATTATCAGAGAGAGCCTGTATATTTTGGAGATATGTAAGTACGTAAGGCTAAACCTCCATAATTTCCCCACAAATGCTCAAATGATTAACAGACGATTGGCCAAGTCGAGACACTCACTGTCCATAATTGGCCCTAAGCTGTATAATGCCATACCCGACGACGTAAAAAATGAACCCAATAATACTACTTTCCTCCGAAACTTAAAAAAGCTGCTAATGTCAAATGCGTGCTATTCGATAGACGACTTCTACAAAATCGCTTGGTCAAAACAATAACATATCATAATTAATGAATTAGAATGTATAATATACTAACTAAAAAGTATTATAAACTTATTTAATAATAATAAACAATTTTGTTTTTGTTACATGTAAAATCCTTACAAAAAAAAATGATAATTTGAATTAAGTACTATGAATGTGACTTGTAAACTTTGTTTATTAATAAAAAATTGAATTGAATTGAAAAAAAGAGAGTTTGTCTGGGACGAATGTTCTCACAAAAGAGCGATCGAAGCACCAGATCGCACTAAGGAAGACATCAAAAGCTACCAGAGTATCATGGGCAGGATGGTGGTACTTTTAGCTGGTGATTTTCGATTATTTCATCTGCTGGTGATTACTACAGGCACACCGGCAGATGGAATAAATGCCTTTTTGAAAGCGTCCTTACTACTTAGTAGCTCCGTGAGCTGTAGACCTCGTGAGCGACACAGGAAATTTGCATATTTTCATTATTTTCCACTTCCTCACCCCTTGAAGTTTATCAGACGAACAACTGGAATTATTCTGAGAACTAATATCCCGACTGCAGTTTCTTTAAATACCACATACAAACTTATGAATTCATCTGGTTACGTTAATAATTATTAAAAAAAAAATATCTAAAAATCAATCTGTGGGAGTTTCTACCCCGACATTAGTCCAATGTAGAGAAGAGGCAAAAAATGACGTGTGCTAAGTATATGTAAATATCTTCAGTAATAAAGAAATTTGACTTTGACTGTACGTGGAGTAGGAAAGGATGGGTTTTTTCAGGTCGGAAAAAGTCGGAGAATGCGCTTCGTAATATGTGTATACCAGGGTGGTAAGGATTCATCTCTTCAAGGTATTCCGTCAATCCCTGTATACACTGTAGCTTAAGGAATAGTTATATGCAGCGGGCCCTTTGTGCCTCAGTACAATATAATGGATATTTACAGGTTATTGCTGGAGCTGCCACGATTCCGCAGCAAGTCCGGTATGTTTACCAAAGCCCGGTATGACGTCTTCACTGCCGTTATTCATACCGAAACCCATAAATTTGTAACCCCATATCTCCGCTATTTTGAAAATTTCTGCACAAATAGATTTGAAATCCCATATCTACACCATTTTGAAAAAAAAAAACAAACTGAATCGACAAAAAGAACTAACTTACAATTACCAAACCTGCTCACAAATATTCACTTGAATCGGTTGTGAAATGCGACGAGGAGTTAAGAAATCATATTTTGAATAATATAGGGTACCCTTAGTCTTGGTAAATGATAATTCCTAAGTTCTTGTACTTAACAAGCAAACGAGGATCCAGGCACTCTCAAACTCATTTCATTATTACTGTAGACATTTTCTAACACATTCCTCTTTTTTACATTGGACTACTGTGGGAGAAGCCGGGTGAAGAAACTCCCAAATAATGATTTTAAGATCTCTTTAAAAACCGTTCAATTGTGAGTCAGACTCGCGCACGAATGGTTCCGCACCACCATACAATGGTAGCGATGGTGTGGAATGAATAGTTTGGTTCTACAAAGCAAAATGTTGTTTACAAAGTGATTAGTGCGGCTACTTTCATACTCCATGCTCGTAACCAGGTGCATTTATAAGTTTGTATGTGGTTTACAGATAAATAAAAATCCTTGGCATTTCCGGGTAGATTTTCCTGTAATGTTTGGCTTAAGGTCTGTATTTTTTTATAATTTTAGACTGTAGTTTCGGAGATAAGGGGGGGAGGGGGGATGGTAATTTTATGCACTTTTTAGGGTTCCGTAGAGAAACAAGGAACCCTTATAGGTTTGTCAAGTCTGTCTGTTCGTCTGAAGTATTTTTTTAATCAAACCTATATGTCTGGGGTGTTTATAGACAGGTCTTTAAAAATGACGTTGGGGTTTCTGAAACCATGTTTCCTCAAATTAAATCGTTCAAGAGACAGACCCTTCCAAAGTGGAAAAAATTGTGACCCCCTCTCTAATTTTTAAAGTAAGAGAGTAAAAATTGAAAAAAAAATGTTGTGTATCTCAATAAACACTTTCAACGAAAATTGGTTTGAACAAAATTAAAAAGCAGTTTTTAAGATATATAACATTTATTAAAAATTGCAAATATAACTTTGTCATTCATACAAATACTATGAAAAACAAAGATATTGCTGGTGAAGAATGACATTGATATTTTGGCTAGGTGTATCAGGTGTATGCTAAGGAGTGAACGAAAGTTGTGATTTTGAGTATCAGGATATGTTTACGTTTCTATCATGGACGAATAAAACTAGGATAAAACTAATAAAACTAGGACGAAATCGTGTTACGCTCGAAAGTATGAAGGTGGGCAGTCCTCTAAATTTATTCTTCCATGGTTCCTATACAGTAAAAGCTTGCCACAAGCTGAAAGTGATCTTAGATATAAGCTGAACAGGACACTACATGCAATATAATTTAGTAATAGATTGATTCATCTGATTGACTCTAAGAATTGTGTTAGTGATAATGTTGATTTGAACAAAGGTAGTTACTATATTAATAATAATAATACCTTCGACGCTATTTACACACATTGATCTAGCCCCAAACTACAATTCCCTGTATCTTGGGTACTAGACAACGATACACATACTTATATATATAAATATTATACTTAGATAGATAAACAACCATGACTAGGGTACAAACATCCGTTCTCACCAAACAAATATTTGTCCTCACCGGGACTCGAACCCAGGACCCTTGGCTTCGTAGGCAGGGTCACTGCCAACTCGGCCATTCGGGTCGTCGCATATCATACTACTTTCCAGATTTTTACAAACGACAGGTAGCTGTGTCGCTATCTTATTTTTTTAGTGTTACAGCCAAGAATTTGGCTAACCAGAATGCTTCAAGAAATAGTGGAAGACATTCCGAGTAATTTAAATTAGTTCATAAGACAAGAGAGGAAATCTCTAGCATACTTGAGCCACTAAATATGTCAAGCAAGCATAGGAGATCAAAAGTGTGTTATATCTTGCCCGAATTAAAAAAGGCAAAAAGGTGTAATAATATCCCAATACTATAAAATATTCCAAAAAAGGGTAAGCCCCACTTAAATATTACCCATCAAAACATGCAGGGGCATTATAATTATTTCTTAATTGCTGCTAGACTGCTGATAGAGGTGATTATTTCATCTTAGTAAAAATAATATTAAGGTGAAATAACAAAAAGGTATTGCACTCACTGTATCAAGACAAACATATATATCCTGTGATGAGTTAGATAGCCATATTATTGTTTCTGTCTACAGACCTCCGAGAGATGAAAAAGGCCATGGCCAATTTCGAAATATTTGAGAAAAATATGGAGCAAGCCATCACTAAACCATGTAAAAACCGAAGAAAAAGTAATTATTTGTGGCGATCTGAATGTAAATTTGCTTGTAGATACAACAATGAAACAAAGATTAATAACTTTATTGAAATGATTTAATGTATGTCATGTATTTCTAGAGGTGACCAGAATTATACTTACCAGCCAAAATTGCCTAGATAACGTTTTTGTGACGGTGCATTCACAAGTAAAAACTAAGCAACTTTTGGAATTTATAAAAGAAGAGTTACCTTTATGAATAAAAAACCTATAACTTTAATATAAAATTTCATGACTACGTTAAAAAATATTCCAAAACATTCAAGTTGGTTTGTAGAACTGCAAAAGCTTTACACATTAATAGAAAAATTCAAAATTCAAACAAAATAATGAAAATGGTTTGACAAATAATAAACCGTGAAACTGGAGAAGTTTCACCAAGGTACAATTATTTCTGCTTAAAGATAGGTGATGATGTTGTTAAATCCAACGCTGAGGTAGCTCGAGCTTTCGAAACATTTTTCTCCAATGTCCCCTTACTCACAACAGAGCGTCTAAATTCATCTCCATATGAAACAGAGACTTATTGTTAAAAACTGCATTAGCTTCAGTAATGTAGATTTTGAATTTTATCATATATATCCCCAGGACGTTTTCAAAATCTAAAAAAAATTCTGAAGACCTCATAGTGGGGTGTATCAGTCAAAGCCATTGGTTCAGTAGTTCTATTTATAGCCCCACACTTAGCTTATATATTCAATAAATGTGTTGATGATATAGCTTTCCCAAACCTCATGAAACACAGTAAGACATAAGACATTATTTATTGGTAAAAAATTATTACAAGTCATTAACATAAAATGAATAATTGGGAATAAATATTGTTGTCAGTTGTCATAAACAGTTTTCACATTATCATAAGATAAGATTCATGTATAATTAAATATTATTTAAATTTTATATTTTTTTACGTATTCAATTAATTATTAAATTGAATATTGGAACAATTTTTCTGGACTTTTATATTCCATACTTATGTATGGGCCCTGTCCTTTATGAATTCCTCATAGGTATAAAACGACTTCTCGACGAGCCATTTTTTTAATTTGTATTTGAAATTTGGCAAGCTCGGAGCATTAGTAATCTCTTTTGGTAGCGCGTTGTACACGTCTGGACCCATCACTTGTATTGTCTTAGATGTTTTTGCTAGCCTACTCGGAACGCCGGATAATTTATTTGAACCTCTAGTAGTGCGATTATTTTTCTCTCCTCGTTGTGGTAATCTGTCGTAATTGATTCTAACATGTGTGGCGACTTAGAGAATTAGCAGGGTTAGAATCCCGAGCGTTACAAAGTGGGGTCTGGCGGACGTATCCTGGGCCACGTGCGCTATCAGTCGCACGGCTTGCTTTTGGAGTCTGAAGACGCGTTCCCAGTCGGCTACGCGTCCCCAGAACTCAGTAGCGAAGTAGCAGGTTCGGACTGCTTCCTGAGGTAACGTTGACGATAATCTACTGAGGGCGAAACATGCGCTTCCGTTGGTAAGCGCATGTTTTTCCCACACAGTTTCTGGATGTGATGCTGCCAAGTCATTGACTGGTCTATGATAAAGCAGCCGAGAAATGGAGCAGTAGTGACGTGTTCTACTTGCGTTTCCTTGACGCGTACATGCAGTGTGCGCCTCTTGTGTCCAGAGAGGTCGAATTGTATTATTTGAGTTTTAGTTACGTTGAGCGCTAGGCCGTTAATTTAAAACCAGTGCCACAATTGGTTCGCTACTTTATTTAATATAATTTCAAGCGTGTCAATGTCAGGTTTTGCCTGTAACTACCGCTGCTACGTCATCTGCAAACATTGTTTAATATTTATGCTTCGGAACGCACCTCCTCTTGTTGCGCGACTCGGAACGGAAACAGAACGGCAGCTGTCACTCGTATCGAAACGAGAGGAGAAATTGGAGGTTATCCTTTTCTCGTCGGGAGAAAAAACATGTCTGCTCAGGCGTCGGGCCATTGATTGTAATTCGGTGTAACAATCGTCTAATACAGGTGTCGAGCCTGGTCGGAGTGTAAAACTACCACATCGTCGGGAAATAAGTAGATTCGCGTCAGCGGTTAAGTGATCCTTGTTGTGATTGGACATCGTCGTATCGGACGGCGACTCCTCGTGTCGGCAGGCAGCACGCCGGCGACAGCGTCGGGCAGCGAGAAGTGAGATTCATTCCCGATCCCACCCAAACTTGTGCCCTTATCCCGTAATCCTGCCTCAAATCGAGCTTTCGATTTCCGGTCTACGAGGACAAGGTAAGGTAGCAATCAAGATTTTCTCTCCCGTGCTGGCACAAAACCCAGCCCCTCAAGATTCCACGCCGTTCGGAGAGGCGTGGAATTAAACATTTTGGTAGCAAGCGCGGTTTCCTAGTGGGAAATCATCGATTCACGGTTGTAGGGTTGTTTTTTTTGCCACATTGTAGTTGGGAGAAAATAATATCTCAGATTGGCCGGCAAGTCGGCAATGAGTCTGTGGTCGGTACCACAATTAAAGTTCATTTTCGGTTAGTGAAAGTATAAGTGTCAATTTAGTTAACAATTATTATAAATTTGTAGTCGGAAACTACTGTTTGTGCGCATAAAAGATTGAACAGTCATTCTGCGAAGTAACTAGATTGTATTACTTGCGGTAGAACGTCGGGTTCTATAGTACTGCAGTGTTATTTCGGTTTACAGAGCAGGGTCAGGCTATTTAAGGGGTATTAAGCTGATTTTGCTGACCTCAGTAGAAGTGTGGGTCATATCGGAGGGGCCACTTCTAGAAGGTCACAGCTTATTATTTTGTATTGTTTTCATAATCAAGTTTGTGGGTTATTTTTGTATTGTGTTTTATGGTGGCATTCTCTAATTGATTTAGAGTGTATAATTATAAGGTGTATGTCCACAGGGCGACCATATTAAATATTGTTTAGGATTTAATTGTTTTAGTGGTTGCCTTGGTTTTTACAACTTAGTTTTAATTTCTGTGCCCAGCGCTGACGGGCAAGTGCTGGTCTCTGGCTGTGCTTAGTTCGGTAGTGAAGCATAGGACCAGAAACAATTGAATCGGTAACCATGGCACCTTCGCCCTTGACGGTACTGCGGTATGGTGTCCGTGAGGAGATGAGATGGCTCGCCCATACTCACAAGTATGTGGAGCGACCTGACATGGACGATGTCCTGCTCAAGCGTGTGGAGGACGCAATGACACGCGTCGGGAAGGTGTGTCGGCTGGCTGCGGAGGCTGAAGCCCTCGGGCTTACGGATGAGGCCTCGGTGGCTGCAGTGAAGCAGCTCTGCGCGGATGCTGACCAAGCGATGGAGTGCTTGGGCGACATCGAGCGTCGCGCCGAAAAAATTAAGCGGTCGCGTCGGGACCGCTTTTGTTATCGGGCCAAGGCGGCTACGATGCAGCCCCAGATGGGCGATTTGCCCTCGGATAGGGTTAACGAAATCCGGTCCTTTGCGGGTGTCGGAACGGATTTCGCGGGACCATTCATGGTCAAGTCTTCATAGCTACGGAACGCCAGATTAGTGAAGGCATACCTGTGCGTCTTCGTGTGCTTGGCCACGAAGGCAGTCCACTTGGAGGTGGTCAGTGACCTCACTACAGAGGCATTTATCGCATGTCTAGATCGGTTCGTCTCACGAAGGGGCCTCCCGACATTAATCCGTTCGGACAACGGCACAAATTTTGTCGGAGCCAGGCAATATCTGCAGGAGGTCACTCAATTCCTGAACGGTAACCAGGATGCCATCGGTACGGCTTGCTCCCGACGAGGGATTGAATGTGTTTTCAGTCCGCCGGGATGTCCTCATTGGGGAGGAATATTTGAGGCTGCGGTTAAATCGGCTAAGTCGCACCTGACGAGGATCATCGGTGAGACCTCTCTACGCTTTGAAGAGCTTGCGACGCTGTTCTGTAAGATTGAAATGATACTGAACTCGCATCCGTTGTGCCCGCTCAGTTCGGATCCTAATGATTTGGAAGCGTTGACTCCGGGTCACTTCCTGATAGGTCAGCCCCTTAACGCCCTGCCAGAATACCCATTCGGTGATGTTAAGTTAAGTCGGTTAACTAGGTGGCAGATGTTGCAGCAGATGGCTCAAGATTTTTGGGAACGGTGGTCCCTTGAGTACTTGCACATCTTGCAGCAGCGTCTTAAGTGGACTGACCGGACGAGCCCCCCTCAAGTCGGTGATTTGGTGCTGATTAAGGATGCGAACCTGCCATCATTGAGATGGAGACGAGGACGGATCGTCAATTTGTACACGGGTCGGGATGGCACGCCTCGATCAGCAGAAGTCAAGGTGGGGGACTCGGTCCTCAAGAGAGCGGTCGCAACACTTTCTCGCCTTCCTATTGATTAGGGACAGGTTCGGGCCTGTCCGGGCGGGTGACTGTTTAATATTTATGCTTCGGAACGCACCTCCTCTTGTTGCGCGACTCGGAACGGAAACAGAACGGCAGCTGTCACTCGTATCGAAACGAGAGGAGAAATTGGAGGTTATCTTTTCTCGTCGGGAGAACAAACATGTCTGCTGAGGCATCGGGCCATTGATTGTAATTCGGTGTAACAATCGTCTAATACAGGTGTCGAGCCTGGTCGGAGTGTAAATCTACCACATCGTCGGGAAATAAGTAGATTCGTGTCAGCGGTTAAGTGATCCGTGTTGATTGGACATCGTCGTATCGGACGGCGACTCCACGTGTCGGCAGGCAGCACGCCGGCGACAGCGTCGGGCAGCGACAGTGAGATTCATTCCCAATCCTACCCAAACTTGTGCCCTTATCCCGTATTCCTGTCTCGAATCGAGCTTTCGATTTCCTGTCTACGGCGACAAAGGTCAGTAACAATCAAGATTTTCTCTCCCGTGCTGGCAAAAACCCAGCCCCTCAAGATTCCACGCCGTTCGGTTGAGGCGTGGAATTACTCAAACATGAATAGAATGCCATCGGTGGTCACTTTTGGCAGGTCGTTCAGGAGAAGGGAGAATGCAAGGTTTGACAGCGTTTGTACCTTTGGATCCTAAGTCTCCTCCTGATCCTGACACATACTGTGTACGATTTTTAAAACGCTTGTGAGTAGACTAAGAGCGAGGCCGTCGATTCCATATAATCTGAGTTTCATTCCGTACATCGTGGTCTGCAACATCAAAAGCTTTTGAGAGGTCGCAGAACAGTACAGCTACTTGTAGATGTTGCTCTCGAGCGTCTAAAATGCGTCGCACTACTTCACGAGCGAGCATAGTGGTTGAGTGGCCCTGCCTATACGCGTATTGCCGGTCGGTGACGCGTAGATCCTTAAAATTTTTGACCAATATCTGTTCTTGCAGCAATAAGTAAAATATTTGAAAATATTAAACTCAATCATCAACCGTACAAAACTACTCTTCGCCAAACAATATGGTTTCACTAGGGGTAAATCGACTACGGTTGCAGGTTGCATGGGTGGCCACACAGGATGCTATCGGAGTTTTTTGCGATCTGTCGAAGGATTGTGTTGATCATGATACGCTACTAATGAAATTAAATAATTTCGGAGTTAGAAATAAAGCGTTGGATCTACTAAGATCATATTTAAGCAATATGATTCAAAAGTCAGATGAAGTCTTTGTCATCACATTGCGACTGATGTAATTTTTTAACTGATTGTATTACACATTATATACTTTTTTAAAAGGCCTATTAAAAAAATATCTACAAAATTCTCGCGGCATCAGGGGGAAGACGTCGGCGTTTGTCCATGTTTTACTTAGGAATGCATATGATTTTGTTGATGTTTGCGAAACGAACTTAGTGAGCGAGCGGACCGCAATGTATCGGGGGCGGAGGCGGACGGGGCGCCCGGCGAGTTACTCAACTGGGGGAAGATGCTGCTTACGCGGTGCGAGCTCTCCGCCCGCCGCGCACGGTAACCGCCGACGCTCGTTGGTTCCCAATTAGAGATCGTTCAAGTCACAGTAGACGCGCGTTCGTTCCACTCGACTAATGATTTACACATTATTTGTGTCAACTTACCTGGATCGGGCCAGAAACATAACGTTCGCCAATGTTGCCCGGACGATCATTACCTTCTGCTTGGTGATTTCACCTTACCCGACATTTCGTGGAGATTACATTCTTATGGTATTGGTTTGAACCCATTTGGTACTATGAATGACATTCAGCAGCAGCTGGTCGACAAAATTTCTCTAGTAGGCTGGACCCAATATAACAATGTATTGAATGGTAACAACAGACTGTTGGAACTAGTTTTAGCGACTGCGATGCGACTGTGGTCGCCAGCGCCAAAAATATTTTTTCAAAAATCACAAGTGCCAAAAAGCCCGGTTTGATGTAGGTATTAAAATTTTTTCATTATAGTGATTTGTGACAATCGGATGGAATAATTAAATGATTCTTATCTGGTGGTGGCATATTTTCAGAATTCTGGCAAACTACAAGCGTATGCTTATTGTAGCCGTTGTAATTCATCCATCACTGTTGTATCGATGTTCGAAATGGTACCCATCAAATAGGAAATCCAGATGCCTATTGACCATCTATAACTTGAATATATTTTATATTGGACGATTACCATATTTTTCAATCAAGTGCAAGTTCAAGCTAAAGTTCAAATTTATTTATTACTGTAGATACATAGGGCGCACTGTAAGTTTCCGGAACTGGCCACTTACATAAACAATATTTAAAAATTTATTGCAACATTTGAAAATAGAACTCTTTGGCTGTAGAATGCAGTTTGTTTCATCTGACTGCCTTTTGTTTTTACCTTGTGGCGCCATTTAAAAAATTGTGTGTCTGCATCAACATGGATTTAACTCCGGAAAATTTTCGTAGTATGATTTGCTACGATTTTAAGTGTAATTTGACAGCTCAACAGAGCATCGCTCGGCTTGAAACAGCTTTTGACAATGAAGCACCATGCAAGACAACTGTTTATAGCTGGTTTGCAGAATTCAAGCGTGGTCGTATCAATCTCAGTGACGAATCTCGCGATGGTCGGCCGTCCACCGCTGTGACCAACAAAAACATCGATGCTGTGCGCCGTATGATTGAAACAGACAGGCATGTGACCTACCATGAAATTCGCGCATCCTTAGAAATAGGCATGAGTCAAATACAATTAATCCTACACAAACATTTGGGTGTGAGAAAGCTGTGCTCGCGGTGGATCCCACACAACTTGACCGAGGCTCAAAAAAC
The DNA here is from genome assembly GCA_949825045.1 of Argyresthia goedartella. NCBI lineage: Eukaryota > Metazoa > Arthropoda > Insecta > Lepidoptera > Argyresthiidae > Argyresthia > Argyresthia goedartella. Next base: position 26,287,220 of record OX463810.1, read on the forward strand.
GGACCGCGTCACTTGGTGCAGTGCCATGCTTACCAGATTCAACGAAGGTGCGTCAAATTTGGTGTGGGACATAGTAACAGGTGACGAAACATGGATTTATTGCTACGATCCCAAAACAAAGCAGCAATCGAGCGTATGGGTCTTTCAAGATGAGCCGAAACCAACCAAAGTGGCGCGCGTGAAAAGTGCATCTAAGCGGATGATTGCTTCTTTTTTTAATAAAACTGGACACGTGGCTACTGTTGCTTTAGAGAATCGTCGTACAGTGAATAGTGACTGGTACACGACCATTTGTTTCCCGGAAGTTATTGACGAACTCCGTAAAAATAACCGTAAACGCCGTATCATCCTGCACCACGACAATGCTAGTTCTCACACGGCCAGACAGACAAACGACTTTTTCAAGGCGAAAAATGTAGAACTCATGAGTCATCCTGCATACAGTCCCGACCTGGCACCTTGTGACTTTTTTCTGTTCCCAAAAATTAAGAACCAATTACGCGGTCAACGATTTTCATCACAAGAAGAGGCTGTCGAGGAGTATGAAAAACACGTTTCAGAGGTCACCACAGAGGAGTGGCACAAAAGTTTTCAAAACTGGTTTCATCGAATGAAAAAGTGCATAGACGCCAAGGGAGATTATTTTGAAAAACAATAAATTAATTTTGTACCTTTAATAGTATTTTTTCATATTCATTCCGGAAACTTACAGTGCGCCCCACGTATTTACATAAACTAAGCAAACGTCATTTTTTGCCTCTTCTACAGTATACCACTGTGGGAGACGAAGGGCGTAGAAAGTCACACAGATTCATTTTAGGTCTTTTTTTTAATTGGTTGTGTTTAACTAATACAAATATTGCGATATTGTATTAGTTTTAGTGTAGTAAATTTTACACAACAATGATATTACACTAATTGAAATATAAAAAGGATATTTAATCTATAAAAGATGTCATTTTAGACAACCATGATATAACACTGATTGAAAGTTGCTAAGGACATTTAATCTTTAAGCAATTAACATTTAACACAAAATCAGAATTCATTTATTTGCTAAATATGCGTACAGTGTGTTCTTAAAAAAAAAGTCCTAGCATATTAACCATGCACAATGGTGTGCAAATACAAGAATTATATAAAGAAAAAATCAAAAGATAAAATAAATTGAATGTGAAATGAAATGTCAAAATTGGTTAAATTCAAAATAAGCTATTAATCAAAGCGATTGATTTAAAAAAAGTCACTAATAAATTAAAAACTTAAATAACTTAATTTTAAACATATTGTGTATTTATTCTTTTAGCTCTTCCGGAATGGTATTTAACATTTTATTGACATACATAGTGGGCTGTTGGAGAAAAAAGTGAGCCTTTATGGTGGAAGATAAGTATATTTTTATGTCAGCGTACAGTCAAATACTTCACATTTTTTCTTAAACTGGTGTGGATGTTTTTTGACAAAAATGCAGACTTCAAATATGTTCATACAAAGTAGTAGTAGTATGCCCAATTTTCTGAAAAGAGGCTTAAAACTGTCTATGTATCCAGCGCGACATAAAGCCTCAATATTTTTTTTTTGTTTTTTTTCCTCTTATCCCATACCTATACAGTTTGTCCAGGAGATTTGGGTATGACACGAAATCTTTGATTTACTCATATCCAAGAATATAGATGCCACGGCCATTTTACAATATAAGCCTAATATAATACTATTAATAAGAGAGACGTAGACTACTATAGTCGAACGATTTTTTCTGAAACCAAATTGTTCCCGCTTTAGTATTTTAAATTGTGTGACATAATTGTATATATTGTTTTACATAGCCTTTTCTAGTATTTTAGAAAGTACGGATATTAGGGTCACGGGCCTATAATTGTTCATATCGCTCCTGTCGCCCTTTTTGTAGAGAGGTTTCACAATTGATTGCTTAAGGTGTGATGGGAATTTACTTTCTGTGAATGAGTTTTATGATATGTGTCACGGGTTTTATAATAATCTTGCATAGAGTTTAAAGAGTTTTGTATTTATGTTGTCGTTAACAGTAGAGGCTGTGTTTTTTGATGTAATAATTACATTAAATATGTCTTTTTCATCAACTGGAGAGAGGTACTACAAACTACATCTATACTAATAGATCTGAGACAATCGTCTCAGACCTATTGGTAATAGATGTAGTTTGTAGTTTTTTGTTGTTATCGTTTCTGTCTAAAGTGTTTGTTAAGTTAATAAAGAAGTCATTAAACAGCTCACATATATCATTTGCAATTGTATGAATCGTGTCCTTTATTTTAACACTATCAATACCTTTTTTGTCATCGTTTATCGCGATATAATTTTTTATAAAATCCCAGGCAGCTTTACCTGTAATGTTTGAGTTGTTAATGTATTGTATATTTTTTTAAGAATTAATTATACATTTCTTTAATATATTTTATATAGATATATTTATATTGTTTTTTTTTTGGTCGATGAATGTGATAGAATGTATTTCATTTATAGTGTTCTCTTAATAATACAACATCTTTTTAAACCTTTTGATAGCCATATATTTTTTATTGGCTTTTTAACAACATTTTTCTCTGCATCGGAAAATATATTTAAAAAAACAGTGATATTACATCGTAGAATAAGTTGAACGCCCGTTCTGTACTAGTTTCTGAAATTTCATACAATTAACAACAATTATATTACAGTGATTGAAAGTTGCTAAGGGATTTAACCCTCGAGCAATCAACATTTTAGACAACAATTATATACCTTGATTGTGAATTGCTAACGATATTTAGTCTTTAAAAAATGAAAATTTACGAAAGTGGTTGTAATAAGGAGAACATCCAGACAGACAGATATACGAAAGCATTTTTACCCAACTGAACAGAGACGCTTCGCCCACGCTGCAATCGCTTTGGTTGGTGTTGGTGGTGTCATGAAATATCTCCGGACCACCTACGACTTACAGTTTGAAATTTATACCAAAAAATAGTCCAGAAATAGTCGACCGAAACTTCGGACACACACAGCCATATTGCATTCCACATAAGCACATGCCGCCTCACGCACATATTGCTGAGATTCAAAGGATCGAGATGTAATATTTTGATACTTTTTCAGTATATTTCTTCGATTTTTCCGAACATCAGTAGATTTGTAGGTATATTATCAGAAGTCAGTGTTTTTGGGTATATTTTGGATAAGGTGTTATGGCAACACCGTAGCGATCGTTCTCGCGATGCGATGTTCGGGGATTTTCCTGGATTAAGTCCATACGTTTTATTTAGAGCAATTTTTGAGTATTTTAGGGTATATTTTGGATAAGATGTTATAGCAACACCGTAGCGATCGTCGTCCATACATTTAATTTAGAGCAAAGATCAGTAAGTTACAAATATTACATGAAAGGCGGCCGTCGTTATAAGATTATAAAACTGTACAATAAATGATCGACAACTTTCAAAACTAGGTCTAGATTTTAAGTTTTCAGTTACAAGAATAGGTTGTTAGGCACAGGTATATAAAATAGATTTTATTTACTTGAAGTATCTATCTGGGTAGTATGTTTTCAGCAAAGCTGTTTGGTAAAGTATAAAGATGACGGTTCTCGCGTTTTATGGATGACGAGTGAAAGAAAGAAAGGCGGTGAGCCTTTTGCTAAAGAAACAGATTTGTAAAGTTTTATTTTTAAAAAACAAAGCAATTTAAAGAAGAATGAGAAATGGAATGGAAATAATTCTTCGAAAAGGATGTTAAATATAAATCTAACATTTATTGTGACTCAGTCAGTGAAAATCGGTTTTTTATTGGTATATTTGTCCTATGTATGTCTGTATATTTCAGTAATTTCTTGAGGTGCCTTTGTATTGCCGTAAAATTAATTCAGATCACACTCAAGACAGGGCTATGCGACATTCGCCCGCGTTGCGAATTGCTTGAGATTGGCGCGCACACGTTTGTTTATTTTATAAGACGAAAACATTGTGTGCGGTACACTGTTGCAAGGTTTATCAACGGTGAAAAAACAAGATAAATGCTACAATTTAGCTAACTTTATTCCGAAATAAGGAATTGGCATACGACTATTTATAGGTGTTAACAACTCGTTGGTATATGGTCAGCATCGGATTCGAACACTCAACCGCAATAAACCGGTTTATTAGGGTTTACTCTAATGTGATTTTGGACGACTGGACATGTATTGAAATGAAAGGGAAATTAAACATTGTATTTTTAATGCATTTCTTCAAAGTAAACCAGGTGGAAATTATTATTATTTCAGTGGATTATTTCTGGACAATTTTTTGGCACAAATTTCAAACTGAAAGTCGTAGGTCCGCAGATATTTGATGATATGATGTTCAAGCTGTAATCCTCACCAAGATGTCTAAATAACTCTGGAATCGTTAAAGGACTATTTCTAAAATTTGGCATGTCGTGTGGACTATTTCTGGAATATTTTTAGTAGTCTCAAATTTCATTTTCATGAAGGTTTCAATGGTGAGGATTAAAGCTTGAGGGCCCTAGTTAAACGAATATATTATGTCAAATTTGGAAGGGGATATCGTCAAGTTTCTCTCGGTAGATAATGTTATGGACATTCAACAAGTGAAGTCGTGCCCTAAAGAGATTCTCAACTCTTTAGAATTATCAGAATGCCTTCGCATACGCTGAGGCTGAATGTTGGTGTCGTGACGCACCAAGCCTATGTAATGAATGGTACACGGCGACCAATTACGCACTTAGGACGCAATATTATAAACGCTCTATTTATGTCTGGGATGGCAAAGGGGAGAAAACGTTTTTATTAAATAATTCTGACCGATTTGCCATTTCAGTTTACAAGAGTGCAGTTTCCCCTTGCAGCAGCATTGGCAATGACAATAAACAAAGCTCAAGGACAGACGCTGAAAGTAGCAGGTGTACATTTAGAAAACACCTGTTTTTCCCAATGGCAACTCTTTCACAATGGTCAGAATACCACAGTGGGAGACGTGCAAAGAGCACTTTGTTAAATAGTTTTACTTACAGTACCGCGTTCTTGTGTTACTTGTGGACCTAGCAAAAAACTTGCCAAAGTACGAGTCATCAGAAGAAAACAATGCGCGTAACGAATCAAGACGAAAAGATGTAAAAATCGACACATTATATGCCAAACTGCAAGTTGCAAGGTAACAGGCCGTTGTCCTGTACAATAAATTACCTATCGACTTGAAACTGATAGACAACATGACCAAATTTAAGAATGCGTTGCAGAAATACTTGCTGAGGAAGTGCTTCTACTCTCTTGAGGAGTTCATAAATATTTATGATCGGAATTTATTATCTTAAGCCATAGAAATGTAATTTTATTTAGTGTGCTAATCTTATTGGCTTAGACTTTATTTGGAAATTGCCTGCATGTACCTGTATATGTATATTTTTTTAATGATTTATTATTGTAACATAACATAGCGTCACGCCTTGTCCCATATGGGGTGGCAGGGGCATACAATTGTGCCCATTTTGAGCCAGTTATTCCATACTTAATTTTTCGTGACAGGGGGCTAGCCCAGCGCCGCAGCTATGGAGTAATGAAGGTTTCCTCACGATGTTTTCCATAACCGTTGGAACTTCCGTATAATGTACTTAAGATAAATTAATTATTTCATTAGTACATGGTCAGGAATCGAACCTGCATCTACTTTGTGAGTAGCAAGCGTGAACCCCAATAGGCCACAGAGCTCGCTTTTATTATTGTAACGTATTGTAATATTGTTTTTGTGTTTTAGTTTTAAGTATGATTCAAATATGATGTAAATAATCTTAAATTAATAAATGAAATTTAATTGAATTGGCCATACATTTTTCTGATTGTATATTTTTTTAATAATTTATTTTGAGAATATATACCAATGTAATAAACGAATTTAAATATTTTTGGGTTTCATTCATTACGTCTATTTAAATAACAAAGCTAATTTTTTACCCGCCAGCATTAAATGTTTTACAGGGAATAGATTGGCGTTTCACATATTTTTTTCTAGATAAAGGCATTTTATCATACATCTTATTATGAAGTCATAGAGGTCAAATGAATGGCATTGTGTTTTATTAACATATCTTTAAATTTATATACTTATACAAATAATCGGGTACGTATCATTACACCTAAAGTTGCTTCAACTATTTTCGATATAACTACGGTCGATTCACCTATGTTCATCTCGCCTACTGGACGACTCAACTATTGTTTAACTTACCTAAGTTTGTTTCAACTAAGTTCAATAGCACTAACGGACGATTCATCTATTGGTTTATTGGCCTACGGTTTATCAATTTTGCGCGCCGCGCCGCTCTGAATTGATGTTTAAAACGAGGGTAGTCTAAGCGAGCTGGTGTGGTAGTAGTACCTACATTTTAGGGTTTAAAAAATAGGTGCGACGACGAGCGGAGCGAGGAGGAGCGTGTTAGGTGTACATGCAAGACAAAAAGCTGAGCCGAGCGAAGCGGAGCGGAGCGAGGCGAATTCCGATGGTTGGCGTATTTAGATATGTCGTAGGATTATTTGATAAACCGATTTTTTTTTTTGTAGTTGTTATCAGTATATCCTTCAAAAATATCTAGTTGTGAGGTAAACATTTTGTAATAAACAATTTTTTTCCTAAACAGTGTTTTTTGTTGTTTTCACATGTTCTAACCTAACCTAACCTAACTTACCTACTGCCCATATATAAATTTTGGTACCGCCACTGACCTAATAGTATCCTATTCTGACTTGTAGGGAGGTCTATTTGTCACCTGTGTAGGTTAGTTGACCGTAGTTGAATTGACCGTAGGTGAGTCGACCGTAGGTGAGTTGACCGTAGGTGAGTCGTCCATTAGGCAATTCAATCAGTAGTTATAACAAAAATATGTGAAACGATCTTTAGTTATTCTGAACGGTAGGTCTTTTGACCGTAGTTATATCGAAAATAGTTGAAGCAACTTTAGGTGTAATGATACGTACCCAAATAATCTGATAAATAGAAACTGTACAGAAAACATGTTTCTCGAAATGGTTTTGAGATTTCCAGTCCTGTTCAGGAAGTTAGCAACCTCAATTGTGGCGTGCTGAAGAGTATCGAGCCCGCAAAATCTTTAAGTTTATGGAAAAACAAAAGACGTCGTTTATAAAAATATGTAAAAATAATATACCCATTAATCACAGCAGTTTGCAGTTAGTTTGTATTAGTATTTTTGCAAAATAAAAAGGCAATCCGTCAAAAAAGGCTAACCGTCAACCCAATTGGAGCTATCGTTTGATAAATGTATCTTTTTTCCCTAGGATTTGAACCTCAACTTGAAGTGTTAAAGTTGAATATCGCAATTCAATTTCTAAAAGTCCCGTAAAAGTTGAAAGAGAATAGCGTCTACACTTCAGGCAAACCTGAGAATAATCTATAATGTCTATTATATATAACTCTATGTCTACCCCTATCTTACCAGGTAACACCCGCATCAAAGCCAGACAAACAAAATTTGAAATAGGTTCAGAAACTTGCCTCACTAGGTATATAATTTATCTGTGCATGATATCTTGTCAGGAGCTAAGTTGCTGCGGGTACGACCGTTTTGTAAGACAAAATGGCATATAAATTGTAAAGACCAACAATAGTGCAGAGGAGCAGGCTGGTGGGTTATGTTAATGACGAACAGAAAGTTATCTCCATATAAGGGCCGAACCTACGTTAACTTCGTAATATGATTTTAGGTGGAACAGAATAGCCTACCCGGACGAATTAAGTTGAGACCTCGCTGAAATGCAATTGCCTTAGAGCGCCGTAATGACGCCATGAATCCAGGTCTCAAGTTAATTCTTCCGAGTAATACACTGATACACTTACATTCAACTTTGTGTTAATGTTTATAATTATGCAAATAAAAATAATCAATGATTTGAAAACAACTTAATTGTCGGCTGTTACCAAAGATCTTTTTGAATGAACGTTGATCGATTTAGAAAGAAAATTAGAATTTTATACTTACTTGAGTTTTGGTATGATGAGTTCATTAATTCACCTGGGTTGTTGACTTGTTGGGTTCACCCAAACTGTGAAAAAGCCTGACCTTTTCTTCTGAAAACGAACACAATAACTTAACGAACCGATAAAATGAGGTGCCCTAATAAGGTTTCGCTTGTTATGTCCCAATTTGGTCCATTGTTCAGATCAGATAAGTCGGAAGTGTTCGGCGGGGCCGGAAGGCTGCGGTCGGCGGTAGTCGTAAAATTGCCGTTTTATGAGCAGTAGCTGAAATTATCAGCAGTAATAACTGCTCATAATTTCAGGCAACCTGTTTTAGCCTTGTAAAGATGCACGTTATGGAATATCGATACTTCGAGTAATATAGGAGGTTTTGACCCGAGTGCGGCAAAGCTAAAAGGAGGGTTATGATTTTGACCGGTATATACATGTATGTGTGTGTCGTCACCATTGGGTAAAATGAGGCACTAAATCAATAGTCTGGGCCGTTCATTATTGTGATACGAAAAAAAAACGAAATGTCACAATAAATTATATGTTTTACTGAAATCAAAACTATCGATAACTGTTATTGTGGTATAATGAATATTGATATCCGATACCATTGTAATATTCGGTTCGATAATTTTTACACATTCGTAAAAGTAGCACAGGAATATTTTATCGGTGGTGACCTTTTCCTCATCCTTCACCATCCGCCAATACTGTAAAAGTGGTGTAAGTATAATTCAAAGCATAGTTATTTCATTATTTTTAGAGTATTTTATTTAAATTTTCCTCATATTCGGTGTGAAAAGTTGTATGTGTCACTCAGGAGCAAAATTATTTTCGTCATGGGCGTTAACGCTTGAATCCTTCGTTACGCTTAGGATTCTAATAATGGTGCTGTACATTGAATAATTCGCTTCACTCTGGATTCAATGTACCGCCCTCGCCGTAAATACATCATTTTGCTCCCTTGTGATACAAATAACTATTGTTGGTGGGAAATAGCAAAGGGGATAAACAAGTAGACCTAATTAACTGTTAAGATTCGCTGAACATACTTGGTGTAAAAATATTGTTACTTGTGCATTTCCTTTAATAGGTCCCATCCATTTAGGTTCTTCACAGCGAACAGAGATAGTCATGGAATCAGAGTATCATAGAAACGTTTCGGTTTGAGAGCACCCGCAGGTACCCAATTTGCTGTGACACTGTAGCAGCTCTTGAACAAAGTCTAACTAAGCTAAGTTTAGTTATAAGATGTTAGGTTAAGCCCCGGCCACCAAAGAACGGAGCTTTTATGATTATTGATACCTCAATAAACCATCACTTTGACCACCACTAAATATTTTTGTTTGCGAGGGACTTCCCAACCTAAGAAAATATAAGATTACAATTGGCGTCGAACAGGTTTATTTCTTTGTTAAGATTCTTGTAGCTGGTCTATGGCTCAGCTCAAGAGGCCGGGTTCTTTTGTATTTTTTATTGATATTGGTTTTGAGGAATTGGAATTGTATATAGTTTGACCAATTTATACCAATTTTGCGTTTTTTTATTGTTTAAGGGCAGGATTATAACTTCAGGTTACATATAACTTTTTCCGCATGCTAACCTCAAAATAGCAACTTCGCCGCTTGATTTTGGGATCTCAGGCGGAAAAATTATATTCATATTTTCATAATTTTTTATTGCACACAAAATTTAAATAAAAATTACATTTAAGGCAAATAGTGCACAACGGCGTACTTATCTCTAAATAAGAGATCTCTTCCAGCAAACCGACTTAGAGAGTAAGAGGTAATTGTTGAGCGGGGTTAGACCAATTGTGTTCAATTGTACTACATAGATACATAATGTGAATTACTTATATGCTTGACCAGTTTTTTTTTTTTTTGAAAGATGGCGATTGTGTTTTAGTTTTCATGAGAAGATTTCATAATAAATGGAGGGCGCATTCCAAACTTGAATTTCGAATTGGACATTCGGAGTTTATTTTGGGTTTGATGATGGAACAGTACCCTATCGATTTTAATAAATTAGCCCGGGATGAGTTAACTTATGAGGCGCTTGTACGGGGAGGTACCTGGGTGGCGGATAAGGATGACCTAGGGTGGCAGGTGGAGCAATGGAACAATCAGCTGCCAGCTGATGAGGTGGTGACCTTCAATGGTGACATCGAGCAGGAGTTACAGACCGTCTCATCGAAATTTGGTAAGCTAGAGGGGATGCTGTGATATTAGAAGATCTGCTGGATTTCCAAGTGCTGGCTTACCACCTGAGCTACCGCCTGAACCGCCTGTACACTACCCACCCCAGTGAGTATGCCCTAGCCTTGCTAGACCTCCTCACCTATTACACTCTGGAGTGCCCCGATGAGTTGTTAAACCTTTTTACTCGTGAGGTAATCTGGACTGAGCGGTGGGATTCATTTTGTCGCCTGAGAAAGTAATAACCTTGGATATTATTTACACAAATTGATCTAGCCCCAACACATACTTATAAAGATATTTCGTTTTGCCCAGGTTCATCGTTGAGGACATCGATGTGGTTAGGGAGATTGTCGACAATCGTCCAGCTACCGTAAGCCATGAGGTGTCAGTTCAATCTGCGGATGGAGTTGGCAATGTCATAGTGACCTGGAAGAAGCAGCTGCGTTCCTGTGTGTAGAGGAAGAGAATTTTGATTCATGGCCCGAATACTATGATGACTGTGGGAGTTCGGATTTGAATGTGAAATCGAATAGGAACCATTTTATTGTGAGGATTGTGCGGTTTCGGATTCCATTTGTGAAAACGAGTCGGAGTTGGAGTCATTTGATGTTGGTGGAGTGGTTGGTTAATTTTCCTCCGTTGATATTGACATTAAGAAGTTATCGCCTGGAAGGGAGGCTGATGTATCGGTACAGGGGCCCATTAATTTTGCTGTTTTGGCACAGGATGAGCTGGAGTATGAAGAGCTCGTGCGAGGAGGCGGAATTCTCTTTTTGTACAGGATTGTTTTGAAATGTTTGGTTTTGGACTGATTGATTTATTTGGTTTGAGTTTTTTTTTGTTGGGTGTTAAGGAATGTTTAGTAAGGATGATTTTTGGTCTGAGTGTTTTGTCAGATTTTTGGGTTCTAGTTTACGTTGGCTTATTTAAGAAATGGATATTTTAGAGAGTGAAGCTGGATTGTTGAGTTTGTTGTTTTGCTGTTGTTGGAGACATTGTTGGGTTTATTGTTTTGCTGTTGTTAGGGAGTAATTTTGATTTTGTTGTTTGTTGGTTTGGTTAGGAATCTTCACGGATGAGGTCATCCGTAGGATTGACGCAAAATGAGTCGGAATAAGTTATGGTTATTAGCTTAATACCATTTGCATCAATGACTTGTCCATAAGCGACTTGTCAACCCCGTTTTGTTTGTGTCGCGAAAGGTGACACTTCGGAATAATTGTCGTTGCAGTTGGGAACCAGCCTTCTAGAAAACTCGGTGGCTTTCATGACCATATAAATACGGAGGTTTCACCTGAGGGGCTTTTTTCATCTCCAGTTGACTTGGTGTAAGGCTGTCAGCCCCGCCTGGCGGGCTGCACCAATATTTATACGAGGCCCTGGAATCCCTGACCATCTAGATGGTCATATTATTGTTTGTATCTACAGACATCCGAGAATTGAAAAAGGCCACGGCAATTTTAAAAAAAATGAGAAAATTATGGAGGAAGCCCTCACTAAACAATTCAATAAAAGAAAAAGTTAATCATGTGTGGCTATTGTGTGGATATTAATGTAGATTTGCTTGTAGATACAGCAATGAAACAACGAATAATAACTTTATTAAAATAATTTAATTCAAAGAATTACTCTTACCAGCCAAACTTGCTTAGAAAACATTTTTTGGGACTGCATTTAAAAGTAAAAATTTAATTACCTATAAAAGCTTACCTTCCGATCACAGCGGTTAAACAGTTTCATTCCCAATTGCTAGGAAGGATAAGACTGATCCATCATTTTATAGGCCTATTACATCCCTTAGACTAGACGAGACTCTGTATACGAAAAACTTAGATATAAATTTGCCAGTACAGGATTTTAGTGAACAGAACCCGTACAAAATCTATTCAGACTTCTTCAACCTTATTAATAAAAGTCAGTAACAACAACGGCAAATCTAAATTTAGTGACCGAACAACTTTTGGAATTCATAAAAGTATAGGTATCTTGTATGACCTTTATGAACAAAAATCCTTCGATAGAAATTTTCATGACTATGTTAAAAAATATTCCAAAACATTCAAGTTGGTTTGTAGAACTGCAAAAACTTAACACATTTATAGAAAAATACAAAATTAAAATAAGAGAATAAAAATGGTCTGGCAAATAGTAAACCGTTTCTGCTTAAAAATAGATGATAATGTTATTAAATCCAACGCTAAGGTAGCTCTAGTTTTCGAAACATTCTTCACCAAAGTACTCTTACTGCAACATAACGTATAAATTCATCTCCATATGAAGCAGAGACTTTGTTCAAAAGCAGCCGTCGGTAATGTCGATTTTATATTTAATAATGTATTTATTTCCTCGGAACATCGTCAAAATGCTTACATTACTTAACTTAAAAAATACTGAAAACCTGTGGTGTTTATCAGTCAAAGTCATTGGTTCAGTAATTCAAGTTATAGCCCCACACTTATAGCTTATATATTTAAAAATGTGTCGACGATGGAGCTCTCCCAGACCTCATGAAATACACTAAACTGATACCTCTGTTCAAGTGGGAAGATAAAGGTGATCCTTCAAATTTCAGACCAAAATTTGTTATTCCAGTAAAATATTTGAAAAGACTATACTCTACTAATGTTCTCACACTACAACCGTACAAAACAACTCCACGCCAAATAATAGGGTTTCACTAGGAGTAAATCGACTACGGATGCAGACATTACCCTTATATCTCATATTTTCTCTGCTTGGGAGGCCGCTCAGGGTGCTATCGGCGTTTTTTTGCGATCTGTCAGAGGCATTTGATTGTGTTCATCATGACAACATGTATAGCAAAAAATACACATTTTCCTTAATATTTTTATAACCAACAACTTTTTATTGGTAGGTTTTCAGTAAACAATTACAAAATCTAATACCCTTGTAAAAGACACATCCAAGAACGAAATTGATGCAAGAAAACTCGTGAAATTAAAAAAAAACTTGAAAGGGTCGGCCGCCATCTTTATGACGTCACAGCTATGCGCGTCCCCACTTCCTCCTCCTAAGACCGGCAGTTTAGTGTTCTTCCGACTATAATGAATGACTATGTTAAAAAATATTCCAAAACATTATATAATTAGCTGACCATATTTTGATCAATGATAGTACCCATCATTATGAACAACTTTCCCCAAGAAACATATGGAAAAAAATATTTGTATAGAAAATCGACACGATCTGCTGATTGCAAGTTACTATGGGGGACCCAAAAATTTTTTTGGTTTGCGACCATATGTTTCTTGGGAAAAGTTGTTCATAACGATGTTCATAACCATATTGTAGGGAATGATAGTATTCCCTAAAATATGGTCAGCTGATTAAATGATTAACCCTATATAAAAGAGATGGGTACGAAAAATATCAAATTGCTTCTTGACTATGTGACCGCTAGGGTGCCACGAACTGGCATACACACACGGACAGACGACAGAACAGACGCTACAACTTATAACAGCCCACTTATATTCGTCGGGGGTTAAGATGATAAGAAATCTCTTGCAGAGGTTAAGCCCTTGGAAGCAGAGACCTATAATATAGCAGGAAACTATATGGAATTGCAGAGTAAACATAACTTAACACACCATAGGGTCACGTGCACGTTTTTTCAATACTTTTTATACAGCCAGCAATACTCCATTTTACGTGACAATGAGCTACCCCATCACCGCAGCTATGAAGATTTCCTCATACATTGACTCTACTAGTCATAATCGCGACTATTCATCCTTTCGACCGATTCTAGGTTTTCGCACTCCCCCGGCTGACTTCAGTTCACTAACTACTGAATACTTAACTAGCTGAGCCACTTCTGAGAACTTCATGCGCTTAACTCCTTAAGAACACGGAAATATACTTAAGCATTCTTTCCGTTATTCTTAAATAATGGAAGTACATGTAAAGCTTAGCTTTTTCGCGTCAAGTTTTACACAAAATCCTTTCTACACAAAACAAAATAGTCTAAATTTTTAGGGTTCCGTACCCAAAGGGTGATCAACGTGGCCCTATTACTAAGCCTCCGCTGTCCGTGTCCGCTATCTGTCTATCTTTCTGTCACCGGGCTGTGTCTCTTGAAACATAATAGGTAGAAAGTTCAAATTTTCACAGAATGTGTATTCATGTTGCCGCTACAGCAACAAATAATGAATTACATGTGATTTTATAAATGAAAGGGGTCCCCATACTAGAGACGTGTTTTAATACCCATGCCCTGCGAATTACCTAATCATCATGATTCAATATCACAGCAAATTTCGTTATACCATTGTATCTTATAGAAAAGCAAAAACTAACCAGAAAGTTACTAAAAGAAAAAGACAGTCTTGAGAAAAGGTCGCGTTATTCTGAAATACAACATCAATATTTAACCATAACAAAAATAAACTATCATATACATTTTATATGCATATCACTTTGACCTAAGTCGGTGGTAAACTTTGCGGAACTGATCCGTTCTTCTTGGTCAGGGCTCTCTGAAGTTTGTCAACTAAAAGTTGTTACCCAAAAAATATATTTTCTACCTATATGTATATGTCGGCGGCCGATTGTAGAATTGGGCACATCATGATGTGCCGCGCCATATTAAGATATGGCGGCGTTTCTTGAAATTCGCCGTAGCCTATCGGGTACATCATGATGTGCCCAAACCAAAATCGGGCAGATCGATGAGAACCAAACGTTTGTCGATAGTCCTAGTAAATTCTTGGCCACATGATATGGCCAATTGATAAAACGTCACATCGTAATATAGTTAAAATTTTACGAATAAACAATTTCATTTTTGCAATGATTTTTAGAAAGAAAGAAAGAAAGAAATATTTATTATAATTTTTTTGTTGTTACACGTATGCTAGATGACTATTTCTGTATACTTTTAAAAATTATTATTCATACATATTTTTTAATCAAGAAAAGTAGGATGACCATCACACGAAAGTCGGTGAAAGTATTGGGTGTCCGAGTATGATATTTATAAGAGACTTTTATTATCCTCGTTATTAAATATTGTTTTTATTTGCATACGCTTTGGTCCGCTACGCTCCGGTTTTGCTTCTTCTAAGGTCCAACCTAACCAATAACACAACTGAAAGTTAGCCACAATAACCTACTCTAGCCAAGTTTGGCTTTTTATTACTTTCAGTTGCAAGTTCGTTCCGCTGGTTGCCAAATCTATTGTCACCCTACTTGTCGATCTACTACATGGCAGATGGTCGAACGTTGGTCTTGAAACAATATGGCGGGTTTAAAATGGCAGATCGAGAAATGCCGAGGCACCTCATGAAGTACCGAATTTGACGATCGGCCGGCGACATGGCGACAGAGTATTAACAGCAACAGACACTTACTCCAGTTCACATGAAACACAACAGCGTTACGCCTTTATCCAGACGGTAGCAGAAGCATGGCAAAACTGAGACAAAGTATGTTAAATATTACCCAATCCCACAGATCCTATAATATTATACTAATACAGACAATGGAGAAAAAAATCAGTCAACGGCGTAATCAGAGATCTAAACTCGATGCTACGAATGCATCTTTAGTTCGAGGCCTGTTCGCTTGGTGTAGCACTGTTGCAATATTGCAAATGATGCGTGATGGCTCTAGGAGATAAAAAAAAAACTTTGACACTTTTATTTTCATTTATTAGATAATAAAGATTAAAAATATTTACTAAAAACCTACCATTTGCAATTCAGTAACATTTTTTTATTTTCACATCCTAATTTTGTTTGGCGCCTAGTGCCATCTAGAAGTATGTGGACTGAAACCATGGTGTTTAAAACCTGCGTCAGGGATTTTAAGAATTACTAATTCTTATCTGTATGGGATGAGCATCCTGTGCAAATCCACACCAGAGTGTATTCACTAAAGGTCCCTATATCACTAATCTAAACTAAGATAATTTATTTATTTATATTCAATAAAAAAAAAAAAACACGGTAACAGGACGCACCTCTTATGCCGTAAATTATTTGGTTGCATTGTATTGCAGTACAAGAGATGCCGTTAAATTTTTTAAAAGTCTTAAAGTAAGTACGGCAATCCCAGTCGTGTTTTCTATGAAGAACCATACAGAGCAGTTTTTAGTGTCGTATCACATCAATATCTTATATGCGTAGGAGCATTTGAACGCACACAATCACAGATTGAAAATTGATGTGTGCGTACATTATCTAGGGAGTTCTGGCACGCACACTACGGCAATATCCGTGATTTTATGTATGAAGAATGTACGTGAATGTTCAAGTAGTGTCACGCCAAAGAGTGCAATAATTATGAGAGAAGGTTGTGGCTCCTGGTTTTAGCGCTTATTTTTGTGTGTCTAAATCAATATACCACGGTGAGAATGTGAACTATTATTTACAGATAGATAATCAAATACTGTATTTATGTAGTGCTAGACTGAAAACTGTATTTTGAAATCGCTTATTTGTTTGAATATGTGAATTTGGTTATCATGTTTTGTTATAGAAAACTCAATAAAAAGCATCAATCGGCCTTTGGAAATTGTTTCAACGCCAGAAACTAGTGACGACCCATACGGTTATAACCGTACTGTTTATATACATTGGTCTTTAGTGTTTCTGTAAGACGCTACTTATATGGCTGTTGTAGCAATTTGTATGTTTATTTTTACCATCTTACCACATCATTTGAAAAGGTAAGTACCGTCCCGCATCGTGTCAACAAAAAGCTATCTCAAAGTGATTGGACAGTTACTACAAAGGACATCGTTTTTGGTCCAAATCTAAAAGGGCCGTTTAATGACTGTTAAACAACAATATGTTCAATATGTTTGATGGAATTGGGAATCTGGGTTCTGAGTTCCTGATAAATAATGTCAACATTTTCCCAGACGGGTATGCGGCGCTCAATTCATCTACATACACTTGAGACAAAAGGATGTCCGGTGCACTGGAATCCAATCTAGGAGGAGACAAGCGAGACAATGACGATGGAAATTCTTAATTTACGACGTTTTCTTCTTTTCCACAAAGAATGGGTCAGTAGGAGGAAAACAGAGCGGGCAAAATTTTTAAAATGGCAATTAATGACTAAACCTAACCATAAAATATACATAGTTCTCTGTTCACCTTATAATATAGATAGTTCTTTAAAACCTTGTATTCCGTTGGGTCAATTATTTTGCTTTTAGATCCTTTTTACACCTT
The DNA here is from genome assembly GCA_949825045.1 of Argyresthia goedartella. Taxonomy (NCBI): domain Eukaryota; kingdom Metazoa; phylum Arthropoda; class Insecta; order Lepidoptera; family Argyresthiidae; genus Argyresthia; species Argyresthia goedartella. The sequence continues at coordinate 26,304,614 of OX463810.1, forward strand.
AAACTGCACCCAATGGGTCCGCTTATTGGATATTTCAAGTACCTACCTCTTCCTTGGGTACACGACGACACCACAACGTAGACGTATATTAGCATAAACCGGACGAACCTCAAAGGAACCTAACTAGCCTTTATACCTAACATGCGGTAATCCGCGTATGTATAGGATACCTGAGTGGATATGTTGCAGGGATATGATAAAATCAGGAACTTCACCAAATCAAAGGATTTGAAATGGCATGAAATTTTAATGGAAAGGTCAATAATGGCATGATTTTAACATATCCCTAAATAGATCTAGGATGATTGATCAAATCCCTGAACTAAATCTAGAGAATTGGTCGAATCCCTATTGATTGGATGGACTTAAATGGATTCGGCGGATTGTATCAAGGCGACAGATACACTGTGCTATGCAGATCTACAGTTTGGCAGGAGGCCGATGCAGTATTTTAAGCTAAATGGACGAAATATAAAATACCAATCAATAAATCAGCCAACATTCACCCATTGCTGGGTGTATGGCCCTTTCACTGCCTACTGACCGCTTATCTACATCTACTAGCGAAAAAGTCCAAAATAAAAATAAAACAACAATGAAAAATATGTACTTTTGGACTGTTTCTACGGTAAACAATTTTCATCGAGGGCCTGATGCTAATTTCATGCTGTAAATTAGACTTTATCTATCACAAGAAAACCTGCAAGTATTGTTGAAATTGTCGAATTAGGTGACTGTCCATTGAAGTACATTACAATCTCCTACTACATATATTGAAAAGTGCTATGTAAGTGTCCTCACTGATGAAACCTATGAATGATGATGACGATATTAAATTATATTCTTAGCCTTTGCCTCTTCTCTATATTGGACCACTGTGGGAGTAGTAGAAACCTCGTAAATTATAAATATTTACCACATATTATCGTAATTAATGCCGGGAAATAGCAGAGCGACTAATAATGATGTGGCTAATAAAGTATTTGGCGTGGGCGATTGTCATCCGGCGGTCCGCCCTAATGGTGATGGGTTACGTTGGAAATTAGCACAATACGGATTACCGGGACAAAATTAATTCAATTAATAAACGGAATTAATTAAACTTCGAAATTTACTCTAATTAAGGACTTAATGGTGGTTATTTTGATGCGGAATGTGCGTGTTAGCTAATTAACTTTTTGGTCTTTTGGCAATTTAAGCAGGCTTTAAAAAAAGTCTATTTATGTTAGTAAGTACCACCGATAATAAGATCTAAGCAAATAAAGCTTCCAGATACATTATATAGTCATTGTGTTTATTCTTATGGTGTGCATTGTAAATCATCTCACCAAGTTGCAGTAGCAAAAGTTCATTTGTGAACTAACCACAGTGCAAGCCGCGGGAAGCAGAGCTCATGCGAGCTGGCCGTAAATTTGGACGTCGGATGCGAGGCTTCCTTCCGCCCTTGCAGCGCACGCGCGCTCCCGCCCGCCCAGTAAGACTAACTCTCTTTGTTTTCAAACAGCGCAAACTGCCTTCCGTCCGAAAAACTTCTAGCTTTACAACAGCGCGGCACGTGCAAACGGGGATGTTTTACAAGGTTTAGGAACAAAAGAATTGTGGATCGCATAAACTGGTTCCGTGAGTTATGGCAACGTTAACAAATTGCCTCTTATGGTGGGTTGCAAGCACTGAAAGCAGGAATACAAACTTATTTGCATACGAACGAAAATATCGTTTAGGAGTTGCGATCGACTTGCAAACTCGCATTAAAGTTGGAATTAGTTTTGTGCACTAAATCATTAATCTTTGAGAAGTCGTCTTGAAAACTCTTATCGGAGGTTCGGGGAACACTCAGGAAACACGTAGTTTAGCTTGCACATTTATTATTAGCCTGCAGTTTACTTTGCTTTTGTAGCAGCATTTCGAATATATCTTGTCTTTTCTTCTGTTTATATATTTTGGGGATGGTTTAATGTTTAATTAAGCTTTGTTTATAGTCAGATCTATTTCGTTTTCGTTCTTTTTGCCACGTGATCATTCACTTACAATGAATGGTTTAATGTCACAAAACATTGCCAGCACTATCGGAACGTGTTATCGTTTGACAGCGCTTTCGACATTTTATTGGATTGTTTCAGATGTCTGAGAGAAATTCAGCTGGGAAATGGCTGCATTTATGTACACTTTAACCATCTTTTATTTTAACTGTCATAACATAAACCATTATAATCATACACATACGCATAAATGTTCATAGCTTCTCTCGCTTTTGTGAAAAGCCCAGACCTTTATATTCCGGGTTATAACACCGAACAGTATTCAATAGTATTACGATCCTCGGTTTATCGAAATGCTGTAATTAAATCCGTTTCTGACGCTGTTTACATCAATGCAGCGGGAATATCGGCTTTTCGAATATCTCTGCTTAATCCTAATGGGACTAGACATGTACGCTTGCATTAGCTTTCAGTACTCATTCAGTCGGTGTACGTAAATCCAGGCTTACCTATCAACCCCTTCCCCTTTGGTTGGTGGAAGGGTGTTGGGATGACGAAATAAAAGACACATGTGCCGAACGAAAGTAAACTAGGAAGACGAAGTACAGTTCCAATGAGTTTCACTGGGTTGTTTTGATCTAAACTTTTTGATTAGATCTAGCGCTCGCGCGGTATTCAAAGTGAAACTCAATTAACTTAATCCGTAGGGTGCAGCCACAGGAATGATCTATTAACTGTGTCTAAAAATGGTCCGAAATATATCATAAAGGCGAGAGTTTTGGATCACATTTTGTCGTTCTAATCGGTTGGCTCCATCCGATGCGTCTGCCAAATCATGAAAGTTGTTCAAAATTATGCCATAAAACGCTACACCTTTGCACTGCATATGAAATACACATGTAAATGTGTCCTTTACACTGTGGTCCATTAAATCTCAGTTGTTCGCCTCATTCTTTCAAATTTTTGGCACAGTCCACTTCACTGAAATCATTAATGTCGTCATACGTAACAGACTAACTCACTGCAGTTTCCGCACCCTACCACATATCCTTCTATTATACATAAAGGTAGCATCGTGCGCACGAGTACGGTACCTGTTATGATAAAACGAGGGATCTCGCCGTGGGATGTTACGGGATAAAAATAATCGCATAAATCAAAAGTTTTGCTGGTGAAGTTTGTCCCTGTTCTAGGAAATAGTATGACGAAATAAGGTAAGCTCTTCAGCGTGAGAAAAAATAGGCTTTGTACAGAGTGTAGGTTCTGGAAAAGCTATTGATGATGCATACAGACGTCAATTATGAAAGGTCAGAAAATTAAACAATTATTTTGTAATCAGTCAAGAAACAAATGATTATTTTTAAAATAAGCTTGTAAGAGATGTAAAATAGAACTAATATACTTCCGACGGGTTGAAATTAGCAGAGACAAACCTGTTTAATTCAGTCGTCTTTCAAGTAATAGGAGGCCGCAAATATGATTTTTATCATCATCAATCAGTCAACATTTACCGACTGCTGGGTATAGGCGTCTTTCCCCACGCCACCTACACCGGTCCTGAGCCTCTCGCAGCCACTTCCTGCCAGCTTTGATATAATGCATACCTCGCGGTGCCGGGTAACCACTTCGTTACCGCCTGGTCTACCTTAATTTTTATGGTCGGTCAATTCCAAATCTTGATCTCTCAGTTTGCCGATTACAATAGTTTAGGGATGGTGGATTTATTTTGTTAATCTGGTTTTGTTTTATACATACATTTGATCATCTAATTCCACGTGTAGAAGCACATTTTTTTATGTAATGGAAAAGAAACGCAGAATCAAACTTTATTTTCTTGGAGTAAACCTCATCAAATCAGACCATGGGGTAGAAGGTAAAGTAGGGGGTATACGGGTGGGCGGCGAACACACGCGTTGCATTCGCAATGAGATTGGACGGCATTTTCCGTTTCAATCAACTATTTCGACACGTGGAACACGCGGTCGGATAGTAGGATCATAGCGGAAGATGAATAGATAAATTTAGTCAGATCCTGATTAAATTTATCAGGCTTTATTTATGGACCTTAATGGGATCAGCTTATAATGTTTTTGATTATGGAGTCAAATACATCCGGGATAATATAATTCATCTTTTTTGGGTACCACCTCCCGAGGTTGGCTACATGATGGCAATCTGTACTGTCATGGGATACTGCCGCTAGGAATAGGAAAACGTTGTGCTCATCCCGACCCATTCTCGGAGGTTTTGGAGCCAGGAGGTAAGTCTTCTAGCGCTACGTCTTCGCGTGCAAAGGTCCTCGTTACTCCAGGCGGAAAGACCCTCAGTGTGAGAGGGACGGAATCGGGAAAAAATGAAAAAACATGGCGCTAAACAACAGAAAAAATTGTTAAAAAATAAACGACACTATCTTGTCAAAAAATTGGGAATACATAATATCTTCATTTTGAACGCAGTTCCACAATGAAATTAGTTAGGATTTCAAAATTACAGGAAAAAATAAAACAATTTAGACGTGTTTTCGTAACTGAATTCTATCGAGAAAATTTCATCCAATCGCGTTGCCCTTAAGTGAAAATCTTAATCAAATACTCAATAAACGTTAACTCAAAAATTAAATCTGTAGATGATGGTGGAGTAAATGGATTCGAAAAAATCCCCTTTTTTTTCGTATCACCTTAAGTTAAATAAGGCAATTTTCATCCATTATGCAAATGTATGTAAGTCGCAGCTGTTTTTATTTGATACATTCGTATTCTCAACTTTAACGGACCAATGTCGATTTCGAAATATTCCAGAATAAAAGTCTCGTTAAAACTGAAATTGAAATTAGAAAGATAAAGTTTAATACCTTGCCAGAATCTTAATAGCTACGTTCCAGTTGGAAAACATCTTTTTTAATTAAAATTGAGAGGGTAAAAAACACATGGCTTCTATTAAAATCGATTATTTGATCGTCCACGCCTTCAGACTGCAGAGCAGGCGGTGAAAGAGCACTGGATTTTAACGAGTTTCGCTTCAAGTGCCCCTCAAAAGCAATTACTGAACGATTTCAACACCAATTATGATCTTTTAGCAGCTATTCGGCTATGGATTGCTCTTGGTTTTCAGCGCAGTTGCTAGTTATTAAAGATCTTCAAAATAAACAGCTCATCGGGAACTTACGTAACTTGGGAGTGCTTAATATTAATATAAGAAAGAATAAGTCATGTATATGTCACAGTTAGTTAAATCAGACACTTAACTAACACTCTAGACCGTTAATTAAATGCCAACGTTTACCAAGTCGCTAAAATTCCGTCAGACAAGTGAGTAAACGAAACTTTTAACGAGATATCTAAACGCTTCGCTCACCCCCTTTACCCTTCACCTAAGCTACCGAAATGTTTTGCCCTGATATAAGCTGTGCAAATCAGCTGCTGTCGTGCCGCCATCTTGTTTTCCAACGCGCCGGCTTTCGGTAAGACATATTGTTAAACGTTTTTGACGATGCTTTATTAAAATCAAAGTGCTAGTGACTTGGTTGAACGTCGGCATTTAATTAACGGTCTAGAGAGATAGTTAAATGTCTGATTTAAGCAACCAACTGCGACATATATAGGAATCTACCTCTATCGTACCGTACAGCATATAATTACCTATAATCGTATCTTCAGAATGATCTAATTCAAAACGTCATTACGAGAACGGCAGCACGTCTTCAGACCATCGAACATAAATAAACACTCAAAAACCTACGATCTTCCCACAACAAATTAGATTTTAGTTTATGACATGTTCAAATATTATAAAAATCTGTCAAGTGCGGGTCGGACTCGCACGTGAAGGTTTCCGTACCAAGGTACAAGAAAACTTAAGGAGTTAAAAATAATTAATCAAAAACACAAAAAATATAAATTGACCGAAATGGTGTCGATACCAGTCCCTACAGATGGCAGATACGACGTTAAAACAATTGCGCCCTAGACGCTATAACCTATAGGTATATTGAATCATGATGATTAGGTAATTCGCAGAGCATGAGTATTAAAACAAGTCTCTGGTATGGGGACCACTTTCATTTATAAAATCACTTTATTTGTGGCTGTAACGACAACATAAATACACATTCTGTGAAATTTTTAACTTCTACCTATTATGGTTCAAGAGAAATAGCTCGGTGACAGAAAGATAGACAGACGGACAGCGGAGGATTAGTAATAGGGCAACGTTGGCCACCCTTTGGGTACGGAACCCTAAAAATGTAGACTATTTTGTTTTGTGTAGAAAGGATTTGTTTAAAAATAGACGCGCAAAAGCTAAGCTTTACATGTACTTCCATTATTTAAGAATACCGGAAAGAATGCTTAAGTATTTCCGTGTTCTTAAGAAGTTAAGCGCATGAAGTTCTCAGAAGTGGCTCAGCTAGTTAAGTATTCAGTAGTTAGTGAACTGAAGTCAGCCGGGGGAGTGCGAAAACCTAGAATCGTTCGAAAGGATGAATAGTCGCGATTATGACTAGTCTTCAATGTATGAGGAAATCTTCATAGCTGCGGTGATGGGGTAGCTCCTTGTCACGTAAAATGGAGTATTGCTGGCTAAAGGGCCCAATTGTACCTCTGCCACCCCGTATAAAAAGTATTGAAAAGACGTGCACGTGACCCTATGGTGTGTTAAGTTATGTTTAGTCTGAAATTCCATGTAGTTTCCGTGGTCTCTGCTTCCAAGAGCTTAACCTCTGCAAGAGATTTCTTATCATCTTAACCCCCGACGAATAAAAGTGGGCTGTTATAAGTTGTAGCGTCTGTGGTCTATCGGTGTGTGTATGCCAGTTCGTGGCACCCTAGCGGTCACATAGTCAAGACGCAAACAAGCAATTTGTGATTTTTCGTACCCATCTCTTTTATATAGGGTGACATTTAATCAGCTGACCATATTTTAGGCGATGATAGTTACCATCATTATGAACAACTTTTCCCGAGAAACATATGGTCGCAAACCAAAAAATATTTTCGGGTCCTTATAATCAGCCGATCGGGTCAATGTACTGAGGTACAAATATTTTTTCCATTTCCGACCATATGTTTCTTGGGGAAAGTTGTTCATAATGATGGGTACTAACATTCCCCAAAATATGTTCAGCTACTTAAATGTCACCTTGTATACCTAAAACTGGTACAGACCTATCAACTTAAGCTGAGAATTGCATTTGTGTGAGTGATCGCCAAAAGTACAGTTAGTAAAACACATACAAATAAAATCAATGTTTTATTTAAACGAAGTCCATAAAACACAATGTTACCAACTGTCCAATTCTCGACCTCATAATGACTGAATCTTATAACTCTTCTACTCCGCTCATTGCATCTTCATCTTCACTCTCGTCTGATGATTCGTCAGAGTCAGAGCCTGTGTTAATAATTAATCGTTCCGTTATATCGTCGATTGTGGTTTCTCGACTTTGGAATTCTTTTTCTTTTGTAATTGCATGGTCACAAACATTTTTCCACTCTTGTGCAGTGATCGCGTCAACTTTTTCTTTTGTTAATTTCATTATAGTGTCCATATTCATTGACATGTTTCTTTTGGCTACGTATCCTTTTACCATTGACCATATATTTTCAATGGGATTGAAATCAGGGTGGTAGGGTGGTAGACGTAGAACGCTGTGACCATGTTCTTCGAACAAATTATCAATTTTATATTCAACAAATCTTGCTTTGTTTTGTAGAATCAACTGATAAAGTTGCGGTTTGAGCATCTCTGCAGAGTGGTAAATATTTCTATATTTTAGCCAATCAATGATAGTTTGTTTACGATGGTTTGAATTGGGGGCGGGATTATGTAACGTATTATGATATGCAGCGTTGTCAACCACCACAACACTATTCGGTTCTAAATTTGGAATCAGCTGCGTTTGCAACCATTTTGTGTAATTCTCGGTGTTCATATTATGATGATAGTCGCCAGTTTTTTGGTTTGCCTTGAACATGAGTAGGGCATTGGATATAAAACCGTCCTTTCCGCCGGCATGAACTATTATTAAACGATTTCCCTTGGAAATTGGTTTCTTTAAGCCAGAGGTGCTTCCATCTGAATAAGACTTCGACGAAGTGTGACACGTGTCGATATACGTTTCGTCAGTATACACGATTGGACGGCCCTGGGCACGATATTCAGCTATTTTAATCAGGAACAATATTCGCAGATATCTTATTTGGTGCTTCTCCATAAGGATTCTGCAATTGTCTTCTGTCCTTTTCCATTTAAATCCCAATAGAGCCACTTCTTTTCTCAGCGTCGTAACTCCACCCGGATAATTAATTTCTGTTTTTAACTTTTCGTGCAATATTTTCATGGTGGGAACCTGTTTGTCAGTGACGTGAAAGTTGTGGATTGTTCTCCGTATTACTGCTTTGTCAAAATCGTCAATGACGATGGTATTTTGTCTGCATTTTGTTTTTTTCGGAGATTTAAATTTACTTCCATGTTCCAAAGCACGTTTACCTTCTGCTAAAACTCTGTGTACAGTTGACAGCGGAATTCCCGTCGATGTCGCTACCAATTGGGCCGATGTAACGACACTTGACACATCCTTTTCGTTCACTCCTTTAAAATACGTATTCAATTTGCATAAAATTTCTTTCACTTGGCTGCTTAATGGTTTTCGTACAGGAAATTCACTTACAGTAGGAGCCATTTCACTAATATTTCAAACACAATCAATCACATAAAATTACACGTCTATCTGCTACCAGTACCGGAGGTGAAGTGAAGTATGTGAGCGGGCGGCAGGGAAGCGGTGCGTAGCGGACGTGCCGCGCCTCAGGCCGCTTGCTATAAACTAGTATAAACCAGTTTAAACCATGCGCGGGACGGGCCGCGCCTCAAGCCGATTGCCACTCTACACTATCGGTGTGCACTCACACAAATGCAATTATCAGCTTAAGTTGATAGGTCTGTATGTATTCATTGTAGTCGGAAGAACACTAAACTGCCGGTCTTAGGAGCAGGAAGTGGGGCCGCGCATAGCTGTGACGTCATAAAGATGGCGGCCGACCCTTTCAAGTTTTTGGTAATTTCTCGAGTTTTTACATCAATTTCTTCCTTCTCCCTCCTTCGCAAAATGTACAGAGCATGGACCATTTTAGTATGGAGCCCTGGCATAGTCGAACATCTTGAAAAAGTTAGAAATTCGTCGCCACTCATGAAACAGATGTCAATCGACAGTAAATAGCTTTACAAATACAAATAATTTACCGTCGAATTCCTGTAAGATGAATACTGCTGCTGTTGACGACACGTTTGAACCCTCAGATGAGCAATCATCTGAAGGGTCTGTAAGAGATCCACTTGGATACATTGAACAGCAAGACGTGTCTGAAGACAGCAGATCAAATGCCCCCGAAGAAAATCCACAAGGAGAAAATCCTAAAATCGAACCTGAATTTGGAAATGTCGGCAAGGTTCCAGAATTCCCCTTGACAAAGAAATGCAAAAGAAAAGTGGTGTGCAATGTAGTGTGTTAGTGTTGCAGTGTACGAGTTTCTTGCGCCGCTTCTTCTCCGCTGCCATAACAATTTCCGAAGCGGTAGTAGTTTTTCTTGCATTATATAGATTCAAATGAAATTCAATATGTGTTCGTAAGATTTTGAAATAAACATTTTGAAGTTTGAAGTTTGAGATATTTTACAAAAAAATTCAAGAATTCTTTCTCGGTTTGCACAGGATTGATAAAGAAATAAGAACGAAAATTTTGATATCACAAAATATATACATTTCTGCAGTATCCAGAATGTGAGAAGAACACTTAATTTCGAGCACAATATGGCAAGATTTTGCGGAACATAGCAGGCAAAGACACAAAAAATTCAATCCAGCGCAGGCAAGAGATATGTTAAAATTATTACAAAGAATCCTAGAAGGTTTCTTGATTTTGAAAAACTGGAAACTATTGATGAGGCTACATTTCGATTTTTTATTGGTTTTTAGTTAAAATTAGTTTTCGAATATTTTGGAAAACACACCCTCATTGCATATAATCAAGATATATAAAAGGGCTCTAAGCAAGTGTATTATGTAAACTGCACACCGGCGACTCGCATTTCAGGCGTTTAATGAGACAAGTTCGAATCCACTTTCTCAGTAAATTTGTTGAATTACATTTGGTTTTCTCTCATTTTAGAAGAAACGAAGAACACAGTCATCGTGAAGAGCTTGTAGGAGTATATTAAATATCCCCAACTTTTTTTATCGCGGTTCCGAGAACACAAATCATGCGATTGATATTTGTGACGGAACTTATGTTCACGTTCAAAGAAGTTCCAATTGGAGTTGCTAACTTTCTGGACAGGAACGGAAATCTTAAAACCATTTCGAGAAACACAAATAAATAAGACATCATCATAAGATGTAAGAAAAAATGTCTTTACCTGCCCGCCTTACATACAAGAAAAATTCATGTGAAACGTCAATTACCCTATGGTCTGAGATCTATGTGTGACCCAAAGGGTAAGGTAATATATAAGTAATAAAGAGTGACCTCTCGTGATTGTAGGTTATAGTCAGCGTTTTGTTTTGATATTTTATCGTTTTGTTTTTATTCGCTAAGACCAGGATGGTAAATTTTAAAAAGCAGACTCGTGAAATTTACCTCAAATTACCAAAATTATGATCATGTCGAGGTTCATCACGAATTCCAGCAACCACAACATTGCTTAAGACAGAGAAGCCAAAGCCCTCATGTAAGTAAGATGCTGATGCTGAGATCCTGGAGTCAAACTGTGATGATTGTCCAGCATGTGGGAATTTTAGAAGATTTTTATTCAGCGGCTGCCATTGCATATGTAGGTATTGCTGTGAAAAACTATTGACGTTTTCTTGATAACGTATAACACGTTTGATATTCAATCTACAATATGCTCTTCCTTTCAACGAAGGAAGGCATCATCTGATGCCATTTTCCCGTTATAGGTTTTGAATTATAATCCAATACATGAGATAGAATACCATAGCTTGACATTTTCGAACCAAGTCCCAATCTTCTTGCTATGCAGATCTCGCCCTTATAGCATCCTTTGATACAAACAAAGGAGCCGATGGTTCTGTTTGTATGGTACGCAACTTGCATCGGCTCACTATGAGCTTAATGAGGCCTTGACCTTCTGCAAATGCCACGCATTGCTGCCGCGTACCCAATTCCTGACTGAGATTGATGATATTCCACATTTGAGCCATTTCATGTTCAAGTGTGTAAGTACAAGTTTCTTTTGCGGTTGAAACCGAAAAACGGATGACCCACGCGTTTAAAAATATCGAAAATTAACGAGTAATCCACAAAATCCACTATAAATTACAAAACAATGTTGTTTAGGCTTATATTTAATAGTTATTTTCAAGATCTTCTAATTTGACATAACAGACGCACAATAAACGATTTGCTGCTGTCAAATATACTTTCATAGTACGAAAGGTCTTTACAAAAAAAATAGTGAACGGTTTTTGAGCGGCAACTAAAACAATCCTTTTGCAGGCCTGCTAATTGTTGTTCATAGTACGAAAAAGCAGGGCAATTCAGTTTAGGTCGTGATATAAGAGTTGGTATTAGGCCTCCTGATTGCAACCAATGAATTTCAACAATATTTTTGAATGATCAAACGAACTTGCCAAGTGAAGTTCGATCTTGATTATCTTGCCTTTGTTGAAGAGATTTAATTTACGTGTAGTAGTGTGTTGACACTCTTATAACTACTCGCACTCAGTCTCAAAGTCATATGAAAAAAGGAGAATCACTGATTGACTCCCTTTTCATACAACTATCTATCGCCATGAAGTTGTCTCGGCGTCCGAGTCTTCATTCCGTTCAGAGTTCTTAGTCTTGGGTACCTTGGGAGGGCGGGACCTTAAATCTCTTCAACAAAGGCAAGATAATCAAGATCGAACTTCACTTGGTAAGTTCGTTTGATCATTCAATTATCTTGCCTTTTTTCTTAGATTTAATTTACGTGTAGATGTTTAGAGACTAATAAATATGAAATACATGTTTTATCGTAAATAGAAGAGATTTATCTTTATTAATCATAATTTTTAGGGCTTAATTAGGTTTCAGTAAGAACTGTAAATTCATAGGAATTCACGATCTAAATAACAAATTTACAAAATTAGAATCTGAATCAACAAGTGGTCTTTTGTAGAAGTTTGCAAAAGCCATTGATTGTTGTGACCAACCTGCAGTCCGTCGGATGACATCGACGCTAGCGCCAGCCCGATGCGCGGCTGAGGTGGCAGCGTGTCGCGTGCTATGGGCGCTGAACACATTTGTGTCGATGCCACTGTCTGCCAGCGTCTGTTTAATCCATCGGCCTATAGTTTGCGATGAAGCAGCTCGGTAAGGCTTCTTAGAAGTCAAAATCAAACTTTCAGTATCGCTAGGCCTGACAGAGGAACTTTTACTTAGATAAGTAACTAAAGTTTCAGCGGGACAAACTGCAGGTCGTTCACGGTAAAAGGGTAAATCTAAAACTGGTTGCGGTTTACCAATAGCCGAGGTTTTTATAAGATCTGTTATTTGTATGCAGATCTGTTGTTCATTGACCTTAATGTTGGTGGTCTTAATCAGTGATAAAGTTTGGCAACGTTGTCCTGTCGCTAATGCTAAGAGTACAACGATTTTTTTTGCTAATAACATCAAAGGATAGAGGTTCATTGGGGTAGAATTGCGACAGGTATTGTAATACAATACTGGGGTCCCAAGTGGTATTGTACTTAGGGAATGACGGTTTCAACCGAAATATTCCGCGAAAAAATCTTTTTAAATTATCGTCTTCTGTCAGTTTATTTCGAGAAATAAGTGACAAAGCTGATCTGTGATTATTGAGGGTTCCATAGGAAGAACCCTGTTCAAAACATTGAGAAAGAAAGCCTAGGGCGTTATATGTATTAACATCTATAGGATCAATATCCTTGGTACCAAAGTATTGCCACCACAGTTTATAGCTAGATGAGTACTGCGACTTTGTGTTATCAGATAGTGATGCAAGCATTACGTCGATTGCTGAAGGTGGTACTTGTCTTCTAGAGAAGGCTTCGCGGATAACACGCTCGCCGCCAGGGAAAGCTGGGAGTGAAGCGGATGTGACTCTCTGAAATTAGAAAATAGCAAATGCTTTTGTGGTCGAAAGATAATGATTTCACCAACGGAAAGGGACTTAAAAAGTGGGAACCACGCTTGAGTCGTTCAGTATGGTACTACAACAATACCAATGGCTCCGTCATTTATGATTTTTTGTAGCACCTTCAGAATTAACGCAAATGAGGGAAAGCATAAAAAAATAGTTACTCCAATTTACTGTGAATGCGTCAATATTGTAAGCAGACGGATCGGGCTTCCAAGAAACGTATCTTGGACATTTCGCATTAATCCTAGACGCAAAGAGGTCAATATCTGGCTTGCCAAATGTATTAACAATCTTATGAAAGGCATGAGAGTTTAATTCCCTCTCTATATCAATATTTCTAGACCCACCATCAGCCTCTATATTATGTAATGACTTAATGTAGGAGGCAAAAATATGAATATTGCGCTTTTCACACCATTTCCATATATTTTGTGTAATTTCATTTAAATGGGGGTACTCTACACCACCCATCTTATTTACGTAGGAAACCGCTGTGGTATTATCAACCCTAAGCAAGATTTCACAGTTTGTATGCAATCTTGCAAAGGATTTCAGACCGAAGAATACTGCGACTAATTCTAGATAGTTAATGTGATTGGCTCTTTCAGAGTCGTTCCAAGAGCCTCCTGTCACATTACCCTCGCAAGCAGCGCTCCAGCCGACCAAAGAAGCGTCAGTAAACATTTCCAGAGTGTAATTACCTGATAAAATTGGATTAAACGATTTCATAATATGATTTTTCCACCACTATTGTCATATTAGTATCGTAACTGTCGGTTTTTGTCAATGCCAAATATTTAGGTCTTTAAATTTTTTTTGTGTATAGACGTCCGTAGGCAACGCCTGGACACGCTGCAGACAACGTACCTAGGTATTGTGCAAACTTGCGAATAGAAATTATTGAAGTGCGAAGCATTACTTCTGTCCGTTCCAATATACTTATTTTCTTTTCTTCGGGTAAATTAATAGTCATGTCCTTGGAATTCAATATAAATCCTAGAAATCTACAAGATTTGCTAGGAATCAATGAGCTTTTTGTGTAATTTATAACAAAACCTAATTTTTGGAACAAACTTATGGTTTCATCAACGTTTTTACAACACTCGTCGGAATTATCTGCAGCGCACCAGCTATCGTCTAAATAATGGACTGATTTATAACCCTTTGATCTCAAAGTACCGGCCACAGGCTTTATTAGCCGAAGAGTAACACAAGAATTCATAAAGACGGTCTTTAAAGGAAAATCTTAGATATTTAGTATGGTCATTGCATATAGGTAAAGAAAAATAGGCTACTTTGAGATATATATTAGCCATGAGACAGTCACGGGTCATTAACCTCAGTGCCGTTCGAACATCCTCCATCTTTAAATGTGGGGCGTACACATACTTATTGAGGTTCTTAAGGTTCAAAATCAGTCTCTTGTCTCCGTTACTCTTATAGGGACTAAAAATATACTAGAGACAAATTGACCTTTTGTTGGGTTACATTTGCGTATAGCCTTAATCTTCAATAGCCTATCAATTTCTTTTTCAATGTAAATATGTTCATCTTTAGGTAGACATATCTTCGGATATTCAGTTAAGTTTTGGTACGGTATTTTGATAAAAGGTATAGTATATCCTTGAATGGCGCTGAGGACATGTTCATCAGCAGTTATTGCTTCCCATGAATGTAAAAAATACTTCAGGGAACCAGAGTTTACCTCTATTGCCTGTGTCTCTGTGTTTTTTGCGGCCGATTGGGCGCATGTGACGTCACAGGTGGCCGCCTGGCTTGGTACGTCGGTGGCGGTGGCGGCGGCGGCGGCGGAGCGCCCGCGCAGCGCCTGAAGGCTCCGCTCGTCGGCTGATACGGACCGCCGCCGGCGCTCCGGTATGTTCGCGCACCGCGCGATTGAACTCGTGCTGGCGGTGGCGGTGGCGGGCCCCGCCCGTTTAAATTTGACGTCGCAGCAGATGTGGACTGAATCATTTGGCCAGACTTTTTTATGCCTCTGGAGGTCTTTATAAAATTGCCTAATTTATCTCCAAACAAGTGGTTGTCTCGCTTACGATCTCTCAATGAGTCAAGAATGCTTTTATCAAGCAATGGGGTAGCCAATGACCGTCTTGTCTCTGTTTCGGCGTAGTGAGAATCCGATATTACTTTACCTACTTCGTTGAGAAGGCGCAGGATTTGCGAGTTATCTAGGGTTTTTTCCAGAATACCCGACATCGCTCGGCCAAGAATTGATAAAGCACAGCCTAGTTGGGTTTGCTTTTTAACTAAATGAGTATCTCGGTTCCTCGAACACTCTGTTAGCACTGCAGCAATCTCTGGGTTCAGAGTTGGTGCCTTGGTGGATGGGCAGTTTTTAGGCAATAGATTGGCTTTTATTATCTCCTCTCGTACCTATTTCTTCAATCCATCCTTCAATATGGGTTCCCATCGTTTCACCAGATTTTCGTTGATATCATCTCCCCATTCTAAAGTCTCACCATCGAAGTTTCCTAGTGCTTGGAGGAGTTCCGGGTCTGTCGCATCCTCAGTCGGCGCAGGGGCGGACTCGGTTGTTACTTGTTCTGGTTCCGGCTGCGTTACTACTATTTCCACAGGTACTGCACTCGTCGATTCAGACGGCTTGTGGTCCGGAATAGGAGTGTAACACTCAATTTCGTCTGTAGGTAGAAAGGAAGGAAAATAAAATAAATTTCCGTAGGTAAGTACCTTCTTGAAGGCTTTCATTTCTGGTGACCCGTTTGCAACTTAACGTTTAGCTAGTTACAAAAAGAAAAAAGGGACCATTCAGGTCTAATAATAAGGTCAATTGATTAATATCTCGTATTAATTCTTTTGAATACAAATTGCTGCTGGTCAACGTCTCGCGTTGACTCGGAGCTATAAAATTTACTGCTGTCTAACATCACGTGTTAGATCGGAGGGAAATGGAATACTCAAAGTAAATTTGTAGGTAATCAGAGAATATTAGTGAATTTAACACCTTCTGAATTATCGTCTGAGGACGAGTATCTTCGGATACGTTGTAACTTTTCCTCGTATTTCTTCATCTTTTTCCGCCAACGGTCTTCTTTACTGTCATATCGTCGCTTAGACATATTGTTGCGAAAAAAGACGACAGGTAGGTTAGAAACTGCGTGCGATTGAAGCGCGCGCAACAACACGAATGAAGACTCGGACACCGGGACAACTTCATGGCGATAGATAGTTGTATGAAAAGGGTGACTCCCTTTTCATCAGTGTTTCTCCTTTTTTCATATGACTTTGAGACTGAGTGCGAGTAGTTATAAGAGTGTCAACACACTACTACACGTAAATTAAATCTAAGAAACAAAGGCAAGATAATCAGCCTGGCGATGTCTTTATTTTAGACAGGGGCTTTCGTGATGTCATGGGCGCATTACGAAAAGCAGGGTATCGTAGCTTATATGCCAACAACAAAAAATATTCGCGATGAACAACTGATTAGGTACTGGCCATATCAAAATTAATTCCGCCAATTAAGACATCAATATTTCAACGTTGCTGCCCGCAAACTGAAAGAAGAATTTAAAATCGCGTGTGTATTAACCTCTCAAAAACCGATAAGGATAGTTGGGATGGATCGCGATTTTGAACCTTATGCCATGGTAATAAAATTTAAAACCTATAACGGAAAAGTGGCGTTATCTAACGCCGGTGGTATTCAAGAGGTTAAACGCTTATGGCGCAAGATTCACATATCATCGACTCGTAAACGAAATGATTGATCAGATCAATATATCGCAGAACCACCCGAAATCGTTTAGTCAAAATCGTTCCCAGCAACGGGATGGAGGAGTTCCCTGTTTTGAGTGAAGAGGATTTAATTATTATGGCTTTAGGCACTTACCAAATAGCCCAAGCAAGGAGCTATTACGGAGAGCACATGAAAGCAAATGGTGTGTAAGTTATAGAGACCTGCAGCCTGCATAAATCTCTAAATATTTTTGATGACGATTGATGGCTATTAAAAGCTAAAAAACGGTTCCCGTAACGTTTCGAATCGAACATAGTAAGTTTATGTTTTTATAAAAATAAATATCAAGTGGTTAACTCTACCCTATCGAAAGCGAATAAAAAATCGAAGTCGGAAAATATCACACTCTCACAGCATAATGAAATATAAATAGTCTGGAGTTGCAAGTTAAACTCTTAAAAAATAAATATTTTAAAGTCCCAATATCTCTAGTAAGTATACATTTAAGGGCAGTTTAACAATTAATATTTTTTGTTTGCAATGCCGTTTACCATCGATTGGCACCAGTTCCTTGAGTGGCAGCAAATTTCTGACTTTTGCAAGATGGCGGACAATAGGTATGCCAGTAAGGTTACATGCTCAGCGCATGTTATTAAATGAGAGCTTTCACACCGAGGCGTTTCGGTGCAGATTCTTTACAAATCGCCCACGCGCACAGAATCTATTCAGAGTAACGGACCTCCCCCATCCCATCTACCCCCAGCCCAGCTCTGCTACGCGCCTGCCCGCTTACTCACAATGTCGCTTACTAACTCACTCACACTCACAATGTCTCTTACTAACTCACTCACACTTACAATATCGAATGAACGATACCGTACAGAAAATATTCCGAGTCAGTGAGAAAGTGTCTCTCGGCAGAAAATCTGTACAGAATCGGTATCGCACCGAAAACATACCAAGCCTGTGAGGAAGCAGCCAATCAGTGGAAATAAAAAGTACCACCAGGGTGTAATGACAATCACTAATAAAGATTTTGAACTTGAACTAAGTGTCGAAATATAATTGCATAAACGGCATTGCACATATTTAGTGACCAGAGCAGCAGATAGCTGCACACTATCATCGCCAAAGTTATGTTGATAAAACTGAATTCTTTTCCAATATGGCATACTCCTATCAAACACTTTTGCTTCATGCTTGCGCAGCTACATCTCGCTGTCCGACAGTCTGTCTTACATATAAGTTCTATATTTTGCAAATATATCGGAGGTTTCAAGCTATTGATTGGAATCAAATATTTTATCTAATTTCCAGTCACATTTTACGGATGAGGGTAAGTTTTGGATCGGGACATTCGCAGTTTTACAAATACAGCCTTGGTAATTAGCTCGGTGAAGATGGTGCTTCAGAACTTCTCGAAAATGTGGTAATTTATCTAGGCTCTTAATATTTGGAAAAACTGCGGCTTTTAGATCGTCAATACTGTCTAGAACTTGAAGTGTAAGTTTTTTTTTCATAATAAATAGTGATGATAAACTTTTCTCCTTTCCTCAAGATGTGCCTTTCAGATCCTAATTCGTCACCATTGAGTGACGTCACCTTCCAACTGGACTTTTTGGAATAACCAGACAGTGAGCTTGTATATCACAGGCAATCACAGCCCGTTAGAGCATGAAAAGCACGTGAGTTATTATTTTCTGATCCCATCAATTTGGCTATGTTATGAATAGGCACATAGTTCTGCTATTGTGATGTACCGAATTGCACCCGAACTTAAGACGGTAGTTTCTCATAGAAGTAGGTCAACAATAACATGACATCGATGTCCCTACTGTTTACTATCAGCGACCTCATAACCCTAACGGGGATCATCTATCCCGTATACCACAAATCTTGTGTCAGTTTCTTTATGATTACACATTAAATGACGGGTGTCTCGGTTCACATTTGTCATAATATCAAGGGGATCTTGAAACCCACCTGCAGACAATTATTCAAAATGAACTGCTTGCAGGATTATTGATTTTAAAATGATTTTAGCAAGATTGGTCTTATTGCCGGAGTGGTGAATAAAACGACCCCATTTTCTCGGTAAAGGAGTGTTAGAACCTGTTGCTTCAAATTCCACCGGAATGAGTGATAACTTCCTTTTATCTACACACGTATCATAAACCCTCTTTACTGCGTCCAAAAACCGCACGTTACGATCAGCATAATGTTTAACTACTTGGTAAAAACTCATTTCTTATCTGAAAAATTACACATTATGACCATAATGTGTAATTTTTCTACACATTATGACATTCAAATTTCGAACACCGACGCCCGCCTGCATGCCGCCCCTAGTTTGTCTGTGAAGTTGGTACTGACATTCAAATTTAGAACGCCCGAAGTTGGTGCTACAGAACAAGCTAAACAACTGCAGAGCCACAATGCCGGTCAAACATGCGGTTCCTGAACACATCAAAGAGAGCTTATGATATGTGTGTAGATAAACTAGTGTATGTAACTGTACATAATTAGGCATTAAAACTCTCGAGTGATATTATTATTAAACTCGCCTTCGGCTCGTTTCATAAACCCACTCTCGAGTATTAATGCCCTCCATTATGTAGCAGTCACATAAACTACTATTTCCTTCCTAATTCACAGTCGACAGTCAGCAAGTTTTATATGAGTGAATCCATACTTTGTTTTGTTATTTTTTTCTAAATTTCACTAGAAAAAGTAACGAACCGCGTCCAAATTGACCCGCCATTTTTTATATCTTTTTATAGTAGTTTATTGACTGCTACATAATGCCTAATTATGTACAGTTACATACACTAGTTTATCTACACACATATCATAAGCTCTCTTTGATGTGTTCAGGAACCGCATTTTTGACCGGCATTGTGGCTCTGCAATTGTTTAGCTTGTTCTGTAGTACCAACTTCGGGCGTTCTAAATTTGAATGTCAGTACCAACTTCACAGACAAACTAGGGGCGGCATGCAGGCGGGCGTCGGTGTTCGAAATTTGAATGTCATAATGTGTAGAAAAATTACACATTATGGTCATAATGTGTAATTTTTCAGATAAGAAATGAGTTTTTACCAAGTAGTTAACTTCACAGACAAACTAGGGGCGGCACGCGGGCGGGCGTCGGCGTTCGAAATTTGAATATCAGTACCAATTTCACAGACAAAATAGGGGCGGCACGGGCGGGCGTCGGCGTTCGAAATTTGAATGTCATAATAAATAATGTCATAAGAAATAAGTTTTTACCAAGTAGTTTAACATTATGCTGATCGTAACGTGCGGTTTTTGTACGCAGTAAAGAGGGTTTATGATACGTGTGTAAATAAAATATTTTTTCCAATTCAACGGCTTTGAGTAGTGGCGCTGCGCTAGCGCGCGAATTTGCGATAAGGTCGGCGGACGTACGTCAAGCGCATAAGCCCGCGTTTATTCATTTCTCGTGCGGGCACTTGATTTACGGCAATATTACAACTTCTTGGTTTATTATTGTATAACATTGTTATGTATATTGTTAATAAGTTAAAGAAGAATTCTATAATTTTGATAGTGACATTTATTACGCTAAAATATCTTGTTGTTGAGTTGGTTGGCTGGTCACGTTCCTAATAATCCCACTAAACACTACACTACATAACACTTACACTTATACACAAACATACACCCACACCCTCCCTTTCCACTTACCTCTTATAAAATTAAATTACGTTAACTTAAATGAAAAGTAAAATTATAGTTATAGTTAAAGAAATATTAAATTAAATTGAACAAAATTTATCTGTAGAGGGCTGGGCCTGGTATTCCTTAATACAGATTAATATATAATCTAGCTTGGATACCAGCTCGTCTCCCATCCTAAATGTACTACTATGTATCCAATTCAGATCTTACGTTCCTCTGTGTTTTTATAACTAAAATATTCCATTATTCCTAAATTAAGCTCTCTAATATAAATTTCTTTTTTGGAAAGTAAAATATTTGTATTCTACTGTATTGTAATATGCAAAAGTATATGGCAAAAAAGTACCTTTTTAATTATTTTAATAATCAAAAAGCCTAAAAAACTATAGTGAGTGAACTATCATAGCACATTTAATGACCTTTTAAATGACGTATCAAATAACGAAATTCATGCAATAAAACTCGAGAAATTAACAAAACTTGAAACGGTCGGCCGTCATCTTTGTGACGTCGAGCTATGCGTTTCCCTTCCCCCCCCCCACACTCTCTCCTCTTAACACCGGCAGTTTCGTATTCCTGAAGCCACAATGAACATATATTTATTTATTTATTTAATTATTAGACACGTCAACAGAATACAATTTTTACACTTATTCGAGTTATTCAATGACAAGTTCTGATATATATTCCTTTGACAGACATGCACAACATTTACAGTTTGATCACGCAACAACGTTAATCGTTAAAAAGAAGAAAGAAATCTTATAAAATTTAAAATAGCATACCCAATACGATAGGTACTATACAATACATTACAAATTGGGTTTTCTTATTAATTAGGTAGTCAGTTTGGATTTAAATTTAGGTAGACCATATACATAGACCATATACAAAGATCATATACATATACATACCAGTCTTAGATATATAGAAGAGATGGCTACGAAAATGGTGAAGGAGTCGACTTCTTGAAGATTTGCCTATATACTAAAACGGGTTAACGGATTATAATGCGGATTACTGTGAATGGTAGCACACTTCCTGCGATGGTGCTTAGATACATTTTGTTAAAATCGGTTTAGTAGTTCGAAAGTATCAGCTTAACAAGGAACATCGGTCAAACGGCTGGACGGATTTTCATGCAGTTTTTGTAGGTGGTAGAAAACTTTACTGCAATGGTTCTTATTTTTTATTCAAATCAGTTCAGCGGTTCAAAAGTTCAGCTTGAATAGCAGCAAAATCAGGACGGCAAACGTCCAATCGTAAACATTTTCTTAGCGGGTCAATGCACTTTATTACACGATTATCTGGCATTAGCTTTAGATGTGAGCAGCATGTGTGGTCCAAACCAATGTTTATCGCCCGCTGACGCTTAGATGAACATTTCGATACCTCCTATAAAACCCGAAGAAAATATTAAATCCTTACATATCCAGCCTCTGAAACATTTAAACACCAGATCCTTTCTGCCGACGCGGACGTCATACGAATGCGCGTAAAAGGGAATTACATAGTAAAGCGATGCTTACTCTTTTACGACCAAAAGATCGGGAAAATAAAGTTGTTTTATTGCTCACATTTTTACAACCCTGGTAATAGGTGAATTCCGTGAGTTCGGAGTGGAATTCCTGGAGTTAATGCAGCGGACACCATCCCTTTCTCTGTGCCTCTTGCGTCAGTCTTTAGCCCCATAAATATTAAGGGCGAGTTTCGTCAGGCAAGTTGGTTATTTTCCTTCAAGTGCTGAGTCATGAAAGTAAACTTGGCGCTCTACTAACGACTTGCCATTATACCGGTCTAACAAGACATTGTTGACTTGGACAATCTACCACTAAAATGACGCCAACACATAAAATAACCAAACCTCCTCGACTCAATTCAGAACCAGACGTCACGGTATCCTTTCATAATTCTTTATTGATCACAGTTATTTAAAAAATATACATTAAGAGAAAACATAGGTACAAAGGCGAGCTTATCTCTATAAAGAGATTTCTTCCAGCGAACCAAGGCATGACAGGAAATGTTATCAATAATGGGTAGGCAGTGCACAATGTCTAAACAATAATAAAATACATATAAGTAAATTAAATATCTATAAAATACATACTCGTATATATTAAACTACTAAATAAGTATCAATACATACATTAACCTGTGCATACAGTTTGCACATAATAACAATAAACATAATACAACAATCACAAAAGAGAGGTATGAAGTGCTCTTTTACCCGGTTTTTGAAAGCGAAAAGAGTGGGGCTGTCTCTTATCGTACAAGGAAGTGCGTTCTACAGTCGGACCGCCTGCAACCTGAAGGAGTGCTCATATGCGGAAGTGGTACGCCTTGGAGTAGCTAAGAGTGAGACCGTGTGAGATCTCCGTTGCCGATCTCCTGAAAAGAGATAATCAAAGCGGTCTGGAATACTTTTGTTACCAGAAACGTATCAAGGTATCACACTGAGGGCCACTCTAAAAATACTGATTTAAAGAAACAGAAGACAGATATTTTGGTCACGTAACTCAACCTCAGACATGCTATGTGCAATTTGAAAATGATTCGGTTTGAACTAAATATTATTATGCTTCAAAGCACAAGAAGAAGGCATAATGCTATTGCGTATCATAATATTCATAATCACAAGGTTTCAAGCGCTCTGTGAAGCGCAAGGTCGATGGAAGTGGAGTTGTTTCTCTTCGTCCCTTTGTTCCCCAGCAGTGGGCAAAATTAACAACTGCTGCTCTATGGTGCATTAACGCCTACCCTTCAGAATGAGTGGAGCCAGCCTGGCCGGTAATTTCGTGAAATTGTAATGCTCATCTCTTAGTTTAGCTGTCGTTGTAGAATAATAAATGTATGTGTGCAATGAAACAGATCTTGATTGCAAAGATTGCAAGAAAACAGTTTCTTGACCAGCTTACAGGACTCTTAAGCTTAATGTATTTTTATAATTGTGTTCAAATTTATCCAAATAGGTAATTATAGTTATAATGTATCAATATTCAGATAAGCAATGAGTTTTAACCAAGTAGTATATCATCATGCTGGTCATAACGAGCGGTTTTTGGACGCAGTAAAGAGGGTTTATGATACGTGTATAAATAAAAGCAATAACAAATGTATAACTAGTAGGTATAATTATCCCCGTCAAGGTCGAGTAAGGGTGTAGGAATTGTACTATGGGTATTCCGCGCACGAGTTGATTGCAGTTTTTAAAATTATCTGCCACTTGCCGCTCTTTTTGAACTGACACTGACACAAATAAAGCTCTATGAGTTATGTTCTATGAGAATTTAGGTTCTACACATTAAATTCACAGCAACTATGAAATGGAATTAAAAACAACTACAAATATCTGCAGCAAACTCTTCAGTTGAGTTCACATAAGACGGAGTGAGCTCTCGACAACAATGTACACGTCTTCAATAGAAAGTTAAGCATGTGTCGCGTTTCCGGAATGCACTAACAAATCCATGAGGTTCCTCCGACAGGACTCGGGGAAATAGAAGGGAACACTTCACGTAATGGGGATTTTTATTTTTAAATTTTAACACATTTTTGCGGCCGACATAGATTTGGTGGGAAATCTCTAACAAATGTATCTAATCTGCCACATCCTAATCGCACCCAAAATACTTCAAGTATGGATATCCCACCACCACCCAAAGAAAATATAGTCACCTCCACCCAACCTCATTCCGACTTGGATGTCCCTATCAAGCAAACGCTGGTGAACAAGCCTACGGGTTAGATTTATGCATGGAGCTCTTGTAACCCGTAGCTATTTCTATGTTTCCCCCACATGGCTGGACCGGCCAACTTCATGTGCGGATCTAAAACCTTCGTCCCTATAAATAAAAAAATTGTCTCTAGACGCCGAAAATATGACTACACCTTTGTGTTACACTCTGAGGGGTAATTAAATACCTCCTCCCGCTGTATTAGCAGAAACAACAGGACGCTTGTGAATGGGTAAGTGTTTCCCTTCCACTAGTGTTGAGAAGGCCCTACTTCCCCGATTCAGTGAAGCGGTCTCTTCTCATACATAGCTCGACCGCGAGACGTCTTCAAATAACATGAACATTACCCCACGCAGTGAGTCACTTGAAGGCTATTTTCATAGCCCATGATGTATCAACCTATAGTACTAGTTCAGTGCAGTCGATATCAATTAACTTTCCAACAATTTGAATTAGAGATTCAATACGAAAAAATCATATATTCATACTGTGCGAATCTCAAAGAATAGCTTGATGTCTGAAATGCAAGACTACTGTACTGAGATTGTGTAAACCTTGGAGGTTTCGTGGATATTTCGAACATTTAGCGAGAAACGCAAAATTTAACTCGCAGCAACTCAAACTTCCATTTTAATTTCACAATCACAACTGGCTTACTACAAACAACGAAGTTCTGACTACGTAATTACAATTTTAGAGTTTCTTGGGCTGAATGAGAAACAAACCAATTCTCGTACCTATGAACCAGAGAATATTTAATAAGCATAGACAAATATTTCAATCTTGTGAGAATTTGTACGATATATATCTTTATCGCTGTTAAAAGGTTCCTATTTTTTTTTCGTATATTTTGGCTACAAGCATTACTGGCAACACAGCAGATACTTGGCAGCAGAGCGTGGGCTCGGGCGTCAACTCACTTTGCTTTCAATCAACGACCGAAACGCGCGGACGTAATGTAAGCCGACAGAGACAGTTGTTCGCAATAAACATATCTACCTTAATTGTGAGAACCTTGGGTGTTTTAATTATACTACCGCTGGCGCCTGCAATAATATCCAGATTCTTTACAGAATATATCGTAAAATTCTCCAATGATTGCTAAATTCAGAGCAGAATATCAAGATTCGCCCGTAATTATTTACCTCCCACCGCCGCCACCCCGTTGCAGTCATCCGGAGTTGTCTTTTGTTGGAAATATATTAGTTATTCAATGATCAACCCTCTAAGAAACTAGTCTGTGCAAGTGAAGCTTAAAACCAGTAGAAACCAGAATCTCCCACTTGATTGCTGGTTCAGCAACCCTTTGTCTCAGGCTCGCTGGGACAATTACCTCCTGGCCTCACAATCACTGTAATTGCGAATTAGCACCGGCCGCTTCCAGACCAAGCAGACTGCTATGGGTAGAGATTGTGACGTGCAAAATGACGAGCCCTTTCATCCGAATTTACCAGCAACCGCGGTTGGTTTGGCACTTCATCAAGAGCTGCATGATTTCTATTGAGTCAGCGGGCGGTTTTGGTCGGTAATCACGGAGATCGTACAATTGAGTATTTTTATAGATACCTATCTTGTCTGTTCTTAAATAAAGGTATAATACAACGTAGAAAGTGACTAATATGATTGGCTTATGTTTAAACGATTACCAAAAACGCACCTATTTTACTACCAATAAATTCGAAATGACTGCCAGAATGGATAAATGTCCACCAAATTGTGTTTGGATAAATGATCACCAAACTTCTTTTTATGTTTTGTGTACTTAAGATTATGTTTTAAATATTTTTTGTTGTTCTTACATGTTCAACCTAACACGAAGGATAAAGGGGGCTTCGCTTCGCTCACCCCCTTTACCCTTCACCTAAGCAGCCGCAGTATTTTGCCCTGATATTTTTTGCAACTTTTGGTGTTCATTTATATCCATTTTGGGTAGGAAAAAAATAGTTTGGTGATCATTATATTTGTTGCCAATATGACTTGCGATTATTGACAGGTTTTGGGAATTAAACTTGAAGTAGATTTGTAAGAACTGTTAAGTATAGGGGTTACTTGGTTGACTATATGTCATGTCATGAGATATACTTATTCCCGACAACAAACTCCGTAATTGCACACGTACAAGATTCTTTTTGACGTGACTTGAAATTGAAACCTTCGATAAAATTTTATGATAATGAGCTCAATTCTAGATAGCATTGGCAAGGATTGGTACATTTTTGGCAAAATTTTCTGCATAAAAAGTCCTCGCTTTCTTAGACTGAATCGGGGTGGGTGTAATAATAATGAATTGAGTAAGGAACCCATGTCGTGGATCAAGGCTACCCTACATTCAGGGTTCTGATTCAGCGTAGTGTAATAAAGCTCTTACAAAAAGTCAGTAACTTAATGTCAATGATTCAAATGTAGCTCGAAACATCCTCCTGTAAACATCGTTAAGTTCGACAATTCTTGCGAACACTGCGTTATTTCTTCCTTAATTATTGTACAGGACACATTATCTACGTGATCTATCTCCATACTTTTCTACCGTAAGTATGTCACGTAATTGTTGGAGAAAGATAAAGTGCAACCGTTGAACTCTTTGTTGTAAACGGTTGCCGTTCACAGCTACACAGGTTATGTTTACTGCAGCTGCGGGGTTTATTGACATTATACAGTTTAATGTTAGTTCCTGCCACACCCGTAATAAATAAGAGCCAGATGTGTGCGTTTACTAATGCACAGTTAGACTACTTAATTATTCTTAACGTTGTTAACGTTTATTAAAAGAAGTATAGACCTACCTAAACTTACATACGAATCTATTACGCTCCGTAGGTACTCGTACATTATTTTAATTTTGTCGAATATTTCTGTGCTTAGGATTACATCAAGGATGCCAAAAGGGACCCTATTACTAAGGCTCCGATGTCCGTCTGTCCGTCCATCCGTCAGCGGACTGAATCTCATGAACCGTACTAGGTTTTTTTTATTCTTATTTATTTTATAAGCCATACATCTTAGGTTGAGAGTTGGAATTTTCACAGAATATGTATTTCTGTTGCCGCTACAGTAACAAATAATGAACTACACAAGATTCATTAGTTAAAGGGGTCCCCATATAAGAGACGTATTTAAACACCCCCAGCGATATAAAAAACCATATCAAGAGTCAAATATGATCGTAGATTTCGCGGCTAACTCGATATAAAATACCATATCAAGAGTCAAATATGATCGTAGATTTCGCGGCTAACTCGATATAAAAAACCATATCAAGAGTCAAATATGATCGTAGATTTCGCGGCTAACTCGATATAAAAAACCATATCAAGAGTCAAATATGATCGTAGATTTCGCGGCTAACTCGAGGTTGTGTTGGCGCAATTGGTTTGATCTCTGTTTGGCATTATTAGGGTTCTGTTTTTGTTCTTGTTTTGTTATTCTTAATGGTTCAGTTTTCGTGTATAGTGGTACGGAACCCTTCGTGTGTGTTCGTTCGATTTTTATTTTTATTAAGGGTGAAAACTAAAATCCTAAAGGTCGGTCGCTAAAAATAAATTCATCCCGATTTAGTCGTTCAAACGCGGCTAAATACGAAACCACCAGATGTTAGGGTAGGAGGCTAAGGACGGGCACGGTCGTCTTAGTTTGGTCGTATTGCCAGCCAGAGCGAGCGTCTTAGCAGGCTGTTTGGCTGCGATGGTCTCGTGCGTAACAACAGCCGCCACGCCCCCTGGAGACGTCTTCCAGCTTTGTTGCGCGCGCATCGTTCAAGAGATAAAGGCAAGATCACCATAAAATGTTTCTTTTATTTGTTATTTTTGACGGTCGGTCGGACGGTTTTGAGTGTGTGACGAGTAGTGACGACTGACGACGGGGCGGTTGGCTTGAGTTTGCATATACTACTGATTGTATGGTATTTTACTGTGTTTATCTACACGCATATCATAAACCCTCTTTACTGCGTCCAAAAACCGCACGTTAGGACCAGCATAATGATATATTACTTCGTAAAAACTCATTTATTATCTGAATATTGATCTTTTCGACATAGTATGACATTCAAATTTCGAACGCCGACGCCCGCCTGCGTGACGATGACGCCCCTAGTTTGTCTGTGAAGTTGGTACTACTGAACAAGCTAAATTAATTCAGAACAATGGTCAATGCCACAATGCCGGTCGAACATGCTGTTCCTGAACACATCAACGTATGTAACTATGTTTAATGCCCTCTATTATGTATCAGCCACATAAACTGCTATTATTACAAAAAGGAATTTCTTTGAATTGGCATGTAGGTGTAAGAGTGTCCTGGAAGAAAGTGGTAGGTAGGTATGTAGGTAAGGCTGTACGGTTTAGAATATTTTTGTAAATAACACCCGGGTGTGCGAGGTTTCATATGATTTCATATAAAGAATTTAAAAATTCTGCGGATGGTGCACATAAGTGTGCGTTCACCATAAAGAATATTTCATTAAATAATATTCTGTAAGCTATAAAAAAGTAATTTATAGCTCGGTGGACCACTTCTGTAGGTACAGCTGAGGGTGATCGAGGTTCTCGCTGAAGGGAAACATCCCCGAATCTAAGATATGATGTGACATTTCAGATTACCAAGACACATGGTATCCGAATGTGGGGTCAGCAGTGATATAGTATATCACCCTATGGAATGTGCCGATATTCTAACTTTGACTATTTTTAATCAGACGCGAAACAGACCTTCGATGATTATCAAATTCAAAAAAATATATGCAACTCCTTGTAGACGTCCCCTTAACCTATGACGTTACGCGGTGCGTCGGAAAAATCTCTAGCTAGATTCAACAGCGCAGCGCAGCGGTTCGGTCGCGAAACTAACCGAAAGTCACGCGCGACGCGACGCCATCTAGCGGGCGCTGCGGGTAACACCGTTCACCGTACACCTGCGCGAAGAGCGACAAACACGGGCTCCGTCCGACGACGACCAACCAACGTACTAACTACTCCTTCCTTCTGTCTGTCGCGCTCGCTCGCTCCCTCCGAGCTGTCACGAAAATAACCTCAAATTGTCCCATCATCAACCAACCAGGAAAAAATACAATACTCTTCGATAAAAATCCAATCAACAGTCATTCCGAGTGCCATTCGACTCGAAGAGTGTTTGTGCCAGTGCCCCATAAAACCTATAGAAGGATTTCACCCCACAGTGCGTTTATTTGTGATATTGACAACATCGAAAGTTTCTAAAGGACAAATGTTTCTTTTGGTGGGCTGTCGTAGGGCAGCCCCCAAATATAGTGCCAAGATGTGGTGGTTTACAACAACACTAATGTTGTGTGTTATAAACGTTAACGCTTTTGGTGTATTGCCTGGCAACAGCACCGGAACAAACCCTGACCGTAAGTGTTGTTTTTGAGTTGTCTTGCAAGTTAACATTCTGTGTAGTTTAGACAGCTTGCACTATAACTACCGTCAAAGGCTTGTTCATGTCAGACTTTAATGTAGGTATCTATCAGCTGTGTTTTGGCAGCCTTTGCATTCAACTTCATTTTACGACTAACAAAATGTTGGTAGGTATAGGTTAGGTTTATTGTAATCACGATTCAAACTATTTATGTCTAGCTATGTATTGTATATAGGTATTTAACTTGTTTACATTGTCTACATACTTGTATTCTGAAGGAAGTCGATGATAAAACGATGCAAGATGGCAATGATTAGATAACTACCTATGGAAGAATAGGTATCACGCCACCTTATACTTAAACAACTCGTCGAATGTGCGGTGCAGAGTAAAGTGAATTCATTGATGAGGTTTTGCGTGTTATTAAAGGAAATAACCAAAAACCTTTCTCTAATACCTATAACTGAATGATCTAAGATCTACATACCTACCTACCTATCTACCTATTTCTATAAACTTTCTAATATTAGGTACTAACTTCTTAATCTAATAGGAATTAGTTTTGTACGTAATATTTACCTACCTATAGGTACTAAATAAAAACAGGCAATTCTTCATTATTATTATTATGTTTCTTTTGCATCGTATTAGTGTGTATCAATAATATTTTGTTTAGATAGGGTAAAAGTACCCCTTTGCGACCACTTTACCCAAATAACGATCTCAACGTGAAAATTGTCCATGAACCTATTCTATTGTATTCCTCGTAAAAAGAGCTCTCTGCCCAATGCTACAATTTAAGTTGTTTCATAAACTAGCAAATCTATACCAATATTCTAAGACTGAATTTATAAAAAAATGTTTAATCAAAATATTATTTACACCAGTTAACGGGCATTTTGTTTAGTTGTCGGCTTTTAATGCAACGTTTGTCGACCATTATTTTTGAAGTAGAAAATGATCCTTATCTGTGCCAAATGAGTTATAATTATTAATAAGTAACATGGCTTTGATATTTGAAAAAAAAAATAACAAGTACCTATAACAACAAGTATAATTAAAACTTCATGCTGGCAGTAAACCTGTAAAATTTGTGCTAGTTGGCGGCCGTGCCTTTGGTCGGAATAAGGTATGAATCAAACTAGTTTACGGCACCCTTAAATGAATTTTATATAGGCTGCAACGTATATTAGCGTTAGATATTGGTGTCTGTAATCTGAAATTGAAATTACAAAATTGTAATTTTGTTTCTGTGTCCTGCGAAATTGAAATTTTTTCTTTAGAAATGTATTTGAAATATATGCCGATGACAAAATATGAAATAAAACCGGATTGCGACCGCGTGGTTGGAAACCAAATTTTAGTGAAAAGGCGGACCTGTTTGCCGACCAGCCAAAATCTTGAAAGAAAATATGTTTTGTCAAATTTGGTAAGCAAATCCCTCAAAAAATATATTTATAAACACATATTTCACATCGCAATAGTATAAAGTCAAGTGAATATGGCATAATCTTACCTTTGAGAAGTCTTCACCCTGTTTATTTTCCGTAAAAAACGTCCTTTCACACAGCTAATTTGCTACCGACAACTGAGAATGTTTTGTGACTGCTTCAAGGTTCGAATTGAAATCAAAAACAAAGTGAAGTTGCTACAAATATAAATAGGCACACATTGGTTATTTTTGAAGATAATTCGTTCAATGGTAGTAAAAGGCTGCTGGTCGCGTAACCGGTTATTTTACCCTACCTATTCCTATCTCCCTACCTACTTGCTTTAATCTGCAATGTTATATCTCGCGCCACGAAGTAAGAGCGCTGGGCGACTTTGGCGGGAATTACTGCGCATATGTACAGGTATTGAAAAGTGACTACCTGCGCATTCAAGGCCACTGCTCATAACTCGTGGCGCGAGGTATACATTATATTATAATAAGCCACTGTTTGCGGTGAGCCAGTGGGGTTTGTGTGTCTAGGTCCACGACTCTTTGATGTTGGAAAAAAAGCCGTCCATACTGCAATTGTATCTAGGCTCCACGGATTTTTGTAGAGATGAGACAATAGTCAGGTGGTTTGGGATAAAAATCTATTGTAAATCCTTCTGCATCAATTAATACCCATCCATTGGATATTTAATACCCATCCATTGGATATTTAATACCCATCCATTGGATATTTAATACCCATCCATTGGATATAAACCCCCTAAAGTTATCATCAACTATGATGGGACCTTAATTAACTAATTTATATGAGACTAAAATTTTATGAAAGGTTTCGTAAGAATCCTATAGGTTTTTGCTAATAATAACTAGGTATATGTATGTAGTAGTGGTTATCAAGTTTCGCATTTAACACTGCTATTGATTGATAGGTAGGTAGATAGGTAGATAATATTACAGGCAAGACCTTTTGCGGTATTCGTAGATAAACCAAGCGTCTCGTATCGTACCACACACCACCTCATGCCTACATACCTATTAATGATGTCATCGTTTTAATGCATTGCATTTAGAGCCTGCGTGCACTCCGCGCGGAGTGTGCGCGTTATCTGCGCGTTATCCGTGCGGAAACATATGTCACCGTTACATTGTCAAAACCGTTAGTTAATAATCTAACGTTTTTTCTTGTTAATTTACCAACTGTCGATAAATTTAAAACTACGGTTCTGCTTACGATATGACGCGTTAGTTTATAATAAAATTGTGAACTGGTTTAAACTTGAATTGCAAAGGAAATACCAGGCAGGGTACTGCGGCAGCTTAGGTGAAGACTAGAGGGGGCGAGCGAACCCCCCAAATAGTCTTCGTGTTAGGTTGACATGTAAGAACAAAACGTAAATTCTAAACCCTGTAGGTCTGGTTTACAAATTGTCGAAAGTGTACAAACTAACGCGTTGGTTCATAGACTAACAGTTTTGACAATATTACGGTGATATATATGTTGCAGTTAGTTGGTTAAATCAGACACTTAACTAACTCTCTAGACCTAACGGTCTAGATACCGACGTTTAACCAAATCCCTAAAATTCCGTCAGACAAGTGAGTGAACGAAACGTTTAACGAGTTGTCTAAACGTTCCTAGGCAACAAGACATATGGTAATACTACCGATTATCCGACCACTACTCCTTTCCGATCATTGAACGAATTATCCTTCAAAATAAGCAAAGTCTCCATACAAAAAATTTGAAATTCGCGCCATTTGAAAGAACGAAATTCATTTTGTGTTTGGTTTCAATTCTAACATCAAAACTGGTAAAGAACATTCTCAGTCGCCATTTGAAAATCTACCGTGCGCATGTGTAAGGTTTTTTACGAAAAAAATAAGAAGGTGAAGACTTCTCAATGGTAAGATTATGCCATATTTACTGTATTTTATACTAAAGTTGTTAAATGTTTGTTTTTGATGAATTTGCTTACCAAATGAGATAAAACATATTTTCGAGATTTTGGCTGGTCGGCAAACAGGTTGGCGTTTTCCGTCAAAGTTTAATTTCCGACCGCCTGGTCGGAATCCGGTTTTAATTCAATTTTTTTCATCGACTTTTATTTCAAACATCAGATTACGGCCACCAATATCTGACGTCAATTCACGTTGCAGCCTATTTAAAATAAGCATTTATGGGTGGCCGTAAACTGGTTCGATTGTTACCTATTTCTGACCAAAGATGTACCCACGGCCGATAACTAGCTCAATTTTTTCCGGTTTACGGCCATCATGATTTACGATGTCCATAAACGAGTTTTTTCACACTACAAAACAGTGGTCGGAAACGATAGTTCTTAAACATGTGCTACTAAACGCATTTTTCAGGGTACTGCGTTTGATAATAGATAAATTACATTAATACAATAAGTTATGCGAAGTATACTAACAAATTTGCTCTTGATAAAAGGGTTTGCCCATGATGTTTAATTTTTTCATAAGTAAGTATACGTACGTAGATATGAAAAAATTAAACTTCTATTCTTCCAGTCACAAAAAAAGGGAAAATGTTCCAAGTCCAAATGCAATTTCTGGGAAGGCCTGGCGAGGCCACCATGGAATCGGAGATAAAGTTAAGCAAGAAAAAGAAGACCTGAAAATAAAAGGAAGTTAGAAAGGGAAACCAAAAAAAAGGAACCCCTTCTAAGAAAAAGAAACAGATCCAGAAAGCTGAAACCAAAAGAGATAAAACAAAATAAGAATAAACAAGAATGCAGCGATTGCCACGAAGATCTTATAAGAGACATCTAAGAAGATGCAAAAAAAATACTAGGCTGTGATAGTTGCGCGCGATGATATCATCTAAGGCACCTCCTTAAAAAAAATACATATGTTGAAGCTGCTGGTGCTGAATACGAGTGTTAGATCTGCAGAAGAGTTTGAATCTAGGAACTATTGATGCCATTTTTATGGATTGATTAGTAGCGAACCTATAAGATTGTAAGATTTGTTTTGTAAAATCAAAACAAAAAAGGAGATGGTGAAAGAGACGGACTGATTAATTATGAGCAAATTGTAGGTTTCTAATTTTTGTTTGTACTTGCTGTTCTACTTAAATATAAAAATAAATCTAATATAAAAAACCTAGTTACTTATTAAAGCAAGTTGTACCTCATGTGAAACACATAAGGTTCATTTTCCTATTCTAAAAATAATGGCCGACAATCGGTACATTGATGGCCGACAACTAGACAAAATGGCCGTCAACGGATAAATGGTATCTTTTTTTTTATAAATTGAGATTTTGAGTATTGCTTTCGAATGCTTTAATTTAGAAAACAACTATAATTGTAGCATTGGGCACAGCACTCTTTTTACGTGGAATACAATAGCTTCATGGCCAATTTTGACTTTGAATTTGATATTCACGTAAACTGGTCGCAAAGGGGTACTGTTACCCTATACAATATAAATATATTTATGTGTACTTAAGTTTATGTTTTAAGTATTTTTTGTTGTTCTTACATGTTCAACCTAACACGAAGGATAAAGGGGGCTTCGCTTCGCTCACCCTCTTTACCCTTCACCTAAGCTACAGCAATGTTTTGCCGTGATATAAGCTGTGCAAATCAGCTGTTGTCGTGACGCCATCTTGTTTCCCAACACGCCGGCTTTCGGTAATACAGATTGTTAAACGTTTTCGACGATGCTTTATTTAAATCAAAATGCTACTGACTTGGTTAAACGTCGGTATTTAATTAACGGTCTACACAGTTATTTAAGTGTCTGATTTAACCAACGAACTGCTACATCTCCACATCTATTTATATCGTTTTGATGCGTATTAAATTGTAGGTTGCATAACCCCTTTTTATAATTTGCTAAATTCATCACGGCTTTAAATTGAAAAGCTAAACCAGCAACGCGGAAGTTGGAGAATGACAAAAAAAATGTGTTAAGCAAAATTTTACATGCCAGAATGTAGAAATAGATGGAACTCGTTTACTCTCTACATAAGTAGGTATTTTCTCAAATATCATGAACAGTAATGACGTGCCAAGAAGCAAAAATAGCAATAGTGTACACAAACAAACATACACCCCCGTAAGTGGTCGAAGATTCTGTATTTTCCCGAATCAGTACAAAGTTCAGCGGTTGCGTATGAATGCATTCTTATTTGTGGCTGGACGCCAATATTCTACTTCACGATGTATGTACCTACTTCCGGCTAATCAAGATTGTTCAAAAATAATAAAAACATTATACAGTTATGGTATTTTTTTTAAATATAAAAGCGAATTTTATAACTACAAAACAATAATGAAATTTAACTTAGGAGCGCCGAATTTAAACTAAATTTAGATTTCTGATGAATTACTCATAATTTAAAACAACTAATATAGAATATTAATTTAACAAACAATCTCATCTCTTCAATATTTCAATCTTAAAGATGCATAATATTATTATGATAACTAACAATCAAACGCCGTAATCACATTATGAAGATAACAATATGACGAACCCGTGTAATCAGAGAAAGGTTGAGAAATAATTACTCTTAATAATACCGTAATCTACGCACTCGTATCTACAAATTGATACGGCGACAATGTGGGTCAATATCAATGTAAACAATGAAGAAAATTATGTAACATTAGTAATATGTGCCAAACAGAAAGTTTGTGCTGCCATTTTAATAATATGGGCCAGATAGGCAAAGCGCCCCTAAAACAAGTAGGTGGGGTAATGCAGAGGGGGGGGGGGGGGGGGGGTGTACCCAGTTACAACCAGACCTTCATATAACGTTATTATGCTCATAACGTTAGGCATATTAGCATAGCGCTATGGAAGGCGTCGTATAACGTTATATATGGGCCTTTCTCTACTAACTGGAAACTTGTCTATTGACAGTTGTCCCAACCCTATTTTTCTAGAAAATTAAAAATATAATATGTTAAGTCGATAGATAGTTATAATATAAATACATATAAACAAGAAACCATTGTAATTTTTCATTATTATTCGAATTATAGGCAATTTTGTAAAAAAAATGCGGCAGAGGACTGTTTTGCCACCCAGAGGACTGTTTTTTCCACCCAGAGAACAGTTTATGTCAATGATTGTTTGAAGAAAAACACAATATTAATTATTAAATGTAATCAAATAAATTCTTTTCTTTATTGAATACTGTATCACATACAGAATTTAAATACTTATATTTATCAGGAACAAATTAACAACTCTAAGAAACAAATTAAAATAATTATAATCAAAATTAAGCTTAGGTACTAAGAATCAGCCTTGTTTACTTATCAATGCAGACTTATTTCTCAAAAACAGGTACAGGTATATTAAAATAATAAAATATTCGTTTCCCTTTTAGGGCAATATCTGGGTTTGGCAACTTCTTTAATACTTGGTCAAAGGACACATCAGAAACATCATTTTCATCGACTCTGAATGTGTGTCCTTTGTCATCACAAATTTTTAAGAATGTTACTGTTAGTTCGCCTTCTTCCGTGTCTATCTGATTGATTACTGTAGCATAACAATATTCAGTGTTTCTTAGTAGAAATTTAACCAAGACGTTATCACCGATGGTGTAATTCTGTTGGTTGATTGAACTAGGTCCAGCCAGTGCAGCGTCGTCGTCGGTCTCCATTGTGGAATCTTGTGAGTTATCTATGTTTTCACTTTCAGAGTCAGTGTAAATATCATCTACGTTAAGTTTTGTCTTGTTTTTGTACTCTAACACTCCTATATTGAAATGCTGGCACTCGTCTTCACAAGTGCAACTTAAACTTTTCATTATGAGTTTAGCGGCACTTGGAGCTGATTCCAGAGAACTTCTTAATATTTCAGCCTGTACTTGATGTATTTTTAGAGTGCCATAAAAGCTTTTTAAATTAACTGTTTCATTTTGAAGGTCTTCTGTCAATTCTTGGATGGCTTTATCGTCGATTGTGAACAAGGTAATTGCGGAACATCTTCGTTGAATGGCCTCTAAAAATGATTCCAAGCTATCAATATCACCTCCTGTGGCGACGACGGCATCAGCGGTTCTCTTGCAGGTCGCTCCAATGCCGTCAGGGGCCCCTTTGCCATGGCCACTCTCTAAATAGTTCCAGGTAAACTTCTTCACATTTAAAACCTCTTGTTGAAGCCTTGATGCCAGGATGTAAAACATCGTTTTGTTTCGGTATTGAGTTACGGGTCCGTCGCTGACGAAGTGGATGCTCTTTATGTTAGGTGGGAGAGTTTTAAAGATTGGCTGCAAATGTGCCCATATAGCAGCTGGTGAATGTGTGAGATTTTTGGAAACGGTACAATAAGACTTGATAGAGTTTTTGGTATACACTACCACAGTATGAAGACTTAGCTGAAGTCTCGACCCTCCAAAATGAAATGCTTGTATTTCTTGACCGTATTTGGAACAATAA
Source organism: Argyresthia goedartella (assembly GCA_949825045.1). Taxonomy (NCBI): domain Eukaryota; kingdom Metazoa; phylum Arthropoda; class Insecta; order Lepidoptera; family Argyresthiidae; genus Argyresthia; species Argyresthia goedartella. Next base: position 26,342,144 of record OX463810.1, read on the forward strand.
TTTTCTGAAAAATCCATATGTATGATAGCGTCTTCATTGGTAAGGTTTTGTTTGTATTTCTTGATAGCATTGTATTGATGGGTAATGTTTCTCTCGTGTTGATAATAGGCTTCTAAATCCTCGTGCAGCTCTTCTATTAGTTCTCGAGGGCGAACCGTGAACGTTTTCTTTAGGTATTTGGTAACTGTTCGAGCATTCTTAGTCTTGGGGTCGTTGTAAGTTTGTTTCTCGGATATCCATTTTTTATATTCAATAGGCTTGCTGTCATCAAACTCCCTGTAGTCAGGATTCTTGTCAGTACAGTGTTGGCAGGTTCGTGACAAACATAGCTCGTCATAGCGATTACAACATACGTCTTTTCAAGCAGTGCAGTGTGACTATTGTAAGTCAAAATTCTTCGCCTGTGCAATGCTGACAGTTTCAGATCGATGTTCGCGTGCTTTATGCACAGGCACGTGTCACGTTCGTTTAAATTTGGTGTTATGACCCAGAAAGGACGTAGACGACAAAACGTTGTGTAGCTTATTTTAAAATGTTCAGCTTGAAACTTCTTGTATAAATTTGCGATGCTATCCGATAGATATCTTTTCTGTTTTTAACCCCTTTTCTGGTCAGGCATTCTCGTTTTCCTGCGCCAAGTCTGCTGTTGTCATCATTTTCATAGAAGGTTCGTACAGTGTTTATGCAATCAGATGAAATTTTGTCTTTACGGGTCCGAAGCTTGGGTACTAAAACTGATTGACGCGCTGACTTCTGAATTGTTTTATATGATATACAACTATCTTTGCTTCGCCATAACTTGTACTTATGTATTAGTTTACCGGACAAGACTTTTCCGAATATTTCTTTTTCTTTGCAGGTTTTTAAATTAGCGTAGTTTTCTTTCACCTGGGCATTCAACACTTCACCGAATAGCGCCTTTTTGACTACTTCTTTGCGAGTTTCTGGCGAATCACACATTTTGGTAAATTTAGTGTTAGGTGTGTCTACATTTTCCTTTTTCTTAGCTTTTTCCAAACGTTCTAATCTCTTCCTATACTTCTCGGATTTTTTTATGTAATACTCGATCTTTTTGTCTTTATCCTTTATAATTTTGTCACGTTTCTTTCTAGCATTACGCTTTCTCGCATTACTTGCATCACTTCGTGGAGTGGTCATAGGTAGTATTGATGGAGAGACAGAACTTTGAGGAGAAGGTGAATCCTCGGATTCGGGCGTATTTTGTCCTACAAAATTGTTTGTAATTTCTTTCAAAGCTTTTTTTTTGCAGGATATGTAGCACAGTGTTTTTTCCATTCTTTAGTCACAGCTTTGTGTTCACGTCGACTCATATCTTTAACTGGCTTTCGTGTACCTTTTTCCTTCTTTCTTTGGTAGTTTCGTCGTTCTTTTTCCTTCAACTGCTCTCTTTTAACAGGGTCATTTTTTAGCCGTTGATATCTTAATCTTTCTGCAATTCGTTTCTGCTCTTTTATTTCTTCTTTGGTTTTAGGTTTCTTCTTTGGTGGCATTGCGGCAATACTAAAACAATAAAACATACTTTCAATATTTAAAAAAAAACCGTATGGGTTTAAAATTAGGTAGTTAATAGGTACGTATTATTTTATATTCCAAAATCCATAATAATGTAAAACAAAAGACCAGAATTAGCGTGACAGGCCAATGTAAGAAAGAAAGAGGCTATCGGCAAGCAGTAGGTTAGTGCAGACTATAAAGAATATTAATAAAATACATGGACGTCAAATAAAACAGTCCTCTGTCACATTGAACAGTCCTCTGTGTTATAAATTTCCAGAGGACTGTTGCACAGAGGACTGTTATTTTTACGTAAAAATGACATACCACGTATCAGTTTAAATATTACTTCATAACACAGAAACAGCCATAAATTATCACACTGAGCAATTTTTTTGTTATATAAAGATAATTATAACACATAAAACACCGTAAAATAGACTTACCAGAGGAATGTTCACTCAACACTACAGAGACGTGGCTCCAACACAGACGCGGAGTTGTCACCACAGAGTAACTTATATAATGTTGTCACTGCGTAAAATGGCGGCGACTTGTTTAGCATGGCGACCGAGCAAACTTCACACTGTTAACGTTCCGTTTCACCCGAAATGTAACCACAATTGTGTTTAATATTGTTGTGGCGCGATATTCAAATTGTGACAGAGGACTGTTCAAAAATGTATGGACAAAATTCGAACACTAGTTTTTAGTACTAAAAAATTCTCTAAAATTATAGTTGTTTTTTGTTCACATGCATTCAATATTCTTTATATTTATAGTGTTATAAGATTTAACATTTTTAAAAACAACTAATAAAAACCGAACTGAATCATACTCGATCCGGAATTAGGACATAACAGAGGACTGTTTATAGTGGCTTTTAGACCGAATTTATGAAATTATTAAGATTCTAAATATTGATTAAGCTTGGCTCCTTAAATAACAGGTTATATATTATGTGTTTTAATAAATAAAACTATGCATTATTATAGCCAAAGTAAAAAAAAATGCTTGGACCATGATTTTTCCGTTAGTAGAGAAAGTCCCATATAATTCCAAAACGTTATACGGCTATAACGTTATTATCTTAGTTTTATAGTATTCAGTAGCGCTATGTACAAAATAACATTATCATAACGTTATAGAGCATCTCTTTCACGCCCACACTCCTTCGTTATAGTCCATCTTTTTTACGCATTGCGCGCGTGAGTAGTGTCGTTACCTAAACAACACACAGCAGACAAAGCGTACGGGAACAGCGCAATAACTTTATTCATAACGTTATTTTGATTTCGTTATGTTTCTCCTACAGTTTTGTTATCATAACGTTATACTAGCGGCACATAACACAATATAGTGTTAGATGCCGCTAGTATAACGTTATATTTTATAACGTTATGAAGGTCTGGTTACCACTGTCTCAATTGTGGGTCCCGCAGCTGACGCGTCTACTATAAGAGTCACGTCGATGAAAGGGCACAGTCCCATTGTGATGGCGATAAAACCCGCTTTGTGAACGAATGATGCGCCATTTCATGAAAAATGAAAAGTGAATTCACCCTCGCTTAATCACCCAGCAGTTACCTCTCTTTGTTACCTTCCAATTTGTTGATCGGCAACTGTGTCCGTCTTTAAATTGTGGTTTCGTGGTGAAAACATTCTGTGTATTTATGAATTTTCTACTACGTAGCAACGGCCACAGACTTAGAAGCAAGCAAGACAGAACAGAAAGAGTATATCGCTTCTGACGTTAAGTTCTCGTCTGTGTACTAACCTCCAATTGAAGCAACAATGAAAAATATCTCCGAAGACGAGAGGTTAAGGATGTTTGTTCTATGTTAATCCCACTTCTGAGGATTGTAGCTCCTTCATAAATTTGTGGAGTTTCGAGAGTATTTGTCGAATACATGCTTCAGATAAAATTGCTTCTGAGAAAGACTTAATACAAATCAGGTCTCTTGAATAAAAAAGCTACAGAATCCCAAAATGGTAAAAACCAGTTGGCAATTTCATTGAAATGAAACACAAAAGGATCGACTCGGGTCATCGCAAAAATGGAAGTACAATTTGCGAGGCAGCAGCTGTACTTTTGTCCAGAGGGAGGGACAACTGCAGATTAGATGAGGGTTTGACTCTCTGACCCCGCATTTTAATAAAATGTAGATGTGTTTACACAAAAAAACTTGGCTTAACGTAGGCAGGCACAGGCGTGTGCCGCTGCCACCCTATACCGGGAAAGGCGCTGTGTATGTATTTGAAGGTATACTTATTTCCGGATGGATGGACATGGCCTTTATACTAATACGAGTTGTCTGTATTTACCATGTTAGACACTGCCAAAAATGTTTAAAATAAAATACATCTCATACTTTTAAATTATAAAAAAAAACGTTCAAGGGCGAGTCGAACTCGCGCACGAAGGGTTCCGTACCACCGTACATAGGCAGGGTTGGTGTAGAGTGAATAGTTTGGATTTTTAGCAAAATGTTGTTTTTAAAGTTATTGGTGTGGCTATTTTCACACTCGATCTACGTAACCAGGTGCATTCATAATTTTGTATGTGGTATTGAAATAATTGTTGTATGGGAGCCCCTTAAATATTTATTTTATTCTGTTTTTTAGTACTTGTTGTTATAGCGGCAACAGAAATACATCATCTGTGAAAATTTCAACTGTCTTACTATCACGGTTCATGAGATACAGCCTGGTGACAGACGGACGGGCAAACGGACAGCGGAGACTTAGTAATAGGGTGCCGTTTGGCACCCTTCGGGTACGAAACCCTAAAAAAAGATACAAAAATATACACTAACTGCGAACTTTGGTGTGGATCAGAGATAGTGCTTATGGGGGCTGTAGCCTAGAAGCGTTTTCACACACGTCCCTACGGCAGAGGCGTCCAATATCATGGCAGCAGTCTGCCCACCGCCATCCATTACTAAGGTGACGGGACAGGAGACGAGGGTCCGTAAATTGGTTATTCTAGCGACTCTGTAATATCGTTTTGCTCATAATAAGTGTACAGAATGAACGCGAAATATTGTTGCTGCAGAGGGCTGCGAGATTGAATGCAAGATATCAGGAAAAAAATCTGGTATAACCTATACTTCTTATATAATATAAATTTGGAAGTAAATATGTATTGTACCAAAATGTTTGTCTTAACAAAATCAAGGTCATGGTAGTCTGCCAGAAATAGCCCACTTGCATACATGCATACTTGCTAGTTTTAATGAGCTTCTCCATCGGAGTTGTAATCAAGTTAGGTCTTGAGTTCTACCTTAATTGCAGCGAAGTCATACTAACTTCGACAGTTTGCTACAATGGTATTACCCAGCGGAGGAGAGTATGATACCTATATTGAAATGTTTGTTGCTTGCTGCAATAATTTAGTCAATAGTTATACGATACATGTGAATAAACTTCTACCAGAAAATGAGTGTATTTCAATAGCATTTTCGGCATTAAAGAGAACGAACATATGTCACCGTAAGATTGTCAAAACCGTTGATAAACTATGTTTTTTAATGTTTTTATGTATTTTTTTCTCGTTAGTTGGTCAACTATCGACAGATAGTAAACTGTTGCGTAGTGCTTACAATATGACGCGTTAGTTGATAAACTAAAGGTTAAAACTGTTAAATAGTGAACTGGTTTAAACTTGAATTGCAAACGCCAGGGCAAACACTGCGGTAGCTTAGGTAGAGGGGGCGAGCGCAGCGAAGCCCCCGAATAGTCTTCGTATTAGGTTGACATGTAGAAACAAAACAAACGTAAATTTCTAAACCCTGTCAGTCGGGATTACTGTCTGTTGATAGTTGATCAACTAACGCGTTAGCTTATCAACTAACGGTTTTGACTATCTTACGGAGACATATAATATTCCACGACAACGTGATAGTAAGGTATTGTGCGAAATGTCTTTGTGAAATCCTGAATTCTTTTTTGGGAATATATATAAGTCCATGTTAATCTCTTTGATCGAATGTTAGATCGAATAAATTAGACGATCTCGTTTCCATGACAACGGCTCAATTAACGTTCACCGCCAACAAGTCCGCTGACCTCTATTTCATATGGACCGTTGTCATTAATCCTGAATGCCCTATGCCTATGATATACACGTATGTATATACGTCCCATAACCGACGGATAAATTAAAAAGAGACACAACTGCAGACCATCCCCCATTCGAATATATGCTTTGGGTTCACACGCACTGGGTACGGAGTTCGGGTGGGTTATATCCTGGTCATGGACCCTTCTGGATGCTGCCGGCCAATTGGGTCCCGGCGCGTATTAATTGCGAATGGCTCCGGATATTGAAGCGACCGGCCACGACCACGTTCCAATCGAATTCCCCTTTTTTGCATACGAAATTCCAAATTAAAGGACTCGCGACATCTGTTTCGGTACATGGGCGCAGCCCTACTGCTGAGACAAAAACATGGTTACAGATTGTTACGTTTAGTTACTGTCACTATTTTGTTTTAGGCGGAAAATTCCAATGTGAATAGGGTTGAAGAAATTACCGACTGAGAATGTAAGTACATGTAATACATATTTACCACTGATGAACAATACGGGTACCCTGTTTCTTTTGTAAAACCTAAGGCTTATTTATATTATCATTATTTTTTTGTTATCTCATAGTCAATCACTTTCTTTTTACAGTGTTGTAGCGAAAACTCATCTCGAAAAATCATGAATGGAATTCCAATTAGCGTGAAATAGACGAATGTGCGGTTTTTCGACCGGCAATGTATGTCCTTCGTTTATGTTGGTGTATTTCCCCGTAACCATATTTTATGCACAGCGCATGCTTTCGCATACAATTTGTGGGAATATTTTTATTATATTCTGTACATGTTCGCTGAATTAAAATGGACAATATTATTTTATTATGGAGTAAAATAGTAGATTGGTAAACAAGGGATGAATAAGCTACTTTTGAGGTCAGAGTGTTTTTTGAATACAGACCGGAGCGAAGGATTCTGGAGTTGAATTCTAAGCATAGCGAGTTTAATAGTACATTATGCACCATATAAACTAATCGATAAACGCACTGTTTTATGTCACGGGCGCGATATTGAATCCTGAACGTAACGAAGCAACTTTAACTCTCGAGCGAAGCGAGGGTGTTATATACTTACATTAAACACAAATACACTTTTCTCAAACATGAAATAAAATGTCGTCATTACTTACGATTAGTAGTATTTTTAAACTTGAATTTGTTTTTGGAGTGGTGTGTTTTTTTATTTCATTGCATATGTTTAAGAAAAGCACCATACATGATTCTGATCGTGAAAAGGGCTTGACGGCTTCGTATCACCATCCATACTATCTATCGTTATACTATGTACACACGACAAAGAAGATCGGTTTGCAGGGCACACAAACACCAGTCTTTGTGTGCGTAACGTTGCCAATAGCTACGATTAGCAATGCACACTAACACAGTATTCGTGTTAATGTCGCGTCTGTGTGCGTTTTTCTGATCCCATACATTCATTGATTATGACGCAAGTTTTCACAGCTTTATGCAAAGTAGTCGATAGCCTAGTGGATTAGGTGCTAGAATTACGATATGTAGATAAAGGTTCGATCCCTCAAAGGAAATTATTTTTTAGAAGCTACGAGTATTATTAAATTCACATAGCATCGAATATAAATTGATTACAATTGTTTAACCAAACTAGAGTTCGAAGAGTTGTAAACTTGCCCGGTAAAAAGGCCATAGTCTACCTTCTTTATTTAAAATGTAACAGCTACCCTCTTTAAAATTGTTTTGCGTCTGCGCGCTCTCAGCATTAGTTGTATTGCATTTCGTTCCTTGTAAATTGTGATTGAGATTTGTTATCTATCATGGAAAGTCATCTATCCACTTTTAAAAAGGCGGAAATCATTGTTTTGTATGAACAAAACATTTCAATTAGCGAGATAGCACGACGTTTAATGATATCGGTGAGTTATGCATATAAAAAATAAATTTGAAGGTTTTTTATAAATTATGATTATAATTATACCTTGTGTTACTACTTCATTGTATTTTTTTCTTATTTTACAGAGAAGAACAGTGCAACTGTGGGTTCATAGGTATGCAGATTCTGGACATGTTGAAAGTCGTCGACCAGGCCCACAGCCTGTAGCCTACACAGCTGCATCTGATCGCCATCGCGACATCATTGCAGCGCATAACAGCAATCCGTTTGCCAGCACCTGGTCTACGGCGACACTTCATAATGTAACACTACAAACAGTTCGCAATCACTTACGAGCTGATGGTTTAAGATGTCGGAGACCAGCGAAGAAGATTATGATGTCTAATGAGCATCGTGAAGACAGAGTGCGGTTTGCCCGTGAATATTTGGACTTTGATTGGTGTAATAATGTTGTTGTTTTTAGTGATGAAAAGACTTTTAGATCAGACAAGGATGGGCGTAAAATACTGTGGAGAAGAAATAATGAACGATATAGTTTAGCAAACATTCTACCGTGCAGGTGTAGTGGCCGTATTACTTTGGGATATTGGGGATGGATGTCGTCGATGGGCCCCGGTGAATTAGTGCAAGTGAGTGCTCGCAACACTGCTCAAGGATACTTGGATATTTTACAGAACGTCATGTTACCAACCGTACGAACTGTATATCCGGATGAGCATATATACTTTGTCCATGACAATTGCGCTGTGCATCGCGCCCATATTGTGCAAGAATGGTTTAACAAGCAAGAATCCTTGACAGTTATTGACTGGCCTTCTAAAAGCCCTGATTTAAACCCCATCGAAAATCTATGGGGACATATGGTGCTCAATTGGGATCCATCGAATGTGAGATCTAGGTCTAATTTAGATGAAGTTGTTACTTCAACCTGGGAGATAATGCGAGGCACTGACATGTGTTGGAATATGGTCACTGGCATGAGAAGTAGACTACAACAAATAATAGTAAGAGAAGGAGCTCCACTAAGATATTAAATAAAACATAACCATTAATATGTGAAAGCTTTGTGTTATCATAAGATAAGGTGATTTATATGTCTATGATGTTATTGCTACTTCAGGTTAGAAGTTATCACATAATTTCTAATTGCTTAGCATGTTGATTCATAGCTTATATATCATCAACTGCGACATCTGTCCTTGTCTGACTAAAACTAAAATAAGTAAATTAAGTGTAGTTTATTATAACAAACTAGTAATAAATTATTATTAGGACGAAATATAATTTTGTTTTATTATGAAAAAAATAAGGCTGGTTTCACCACATGCTGATAAAGCCTATCTGTCAAATAACGCCATACAAAAATCTAAGTTTAACTGGCAGATAGGCTTCATCAGCAGTGGTGAAACCGGCCCTTAATCTAGAATAAATATTTGGTCTGATCAATAATAATTAAAAAAAAGTATCTAAAAAAAAACATCACCATGCTTTTTCCCTCCTTGATAGAGGATCGAACTCAATACCTCAAAGTCATTAGTCTGGCATCTAACCCGTTGGGCTATCGTCCACTCTGTAGGAAGCGGTAAAAACTAGTCTTATATTCAACGAAGACACATAGTGATTGTATGCTCAGACAGTATTATAATATCTGTGACTGTGCTGTGACGACCAATGTAACGCACACACATTCAAGTCAGCGATTCGTGTCGCAACGTTACGCACACAAAGAGTGGCATTTGTGTGCCCTGCAAACCGAACTTCTTTGCCGATTGTACTATCGTCTATACCTACTCAGCCGGCAAGCCCTTCTTTCCCGGCATCTGCAGTAATGTACTATTATTTATCATGCAAAACTTACCTAAAGCAAGTGATTATGGCTCTAGACTTTAGCGGTCACATAAAGTTGTACTGGACTTCATTATATCACAACCTAGATCACTTCAGAACTTAAATTGATTTTTACTATTTATTATTAAATTGATTACTATGGCTTTAAAATCTAATTTCACGGAGCACCGTGCGGCTCAAACTTATTCGAAAATGGAACTCATTTTAAATAAATCAAAACCCGCGATTGTTGCAAGACGCTGCAACTGGACCAATGTATCAAAACCCGCGATTGTTGCAAGACGCTGCAACTGGACCAATGTATCAAAAATACTTTTCACATTAATTCAGTTTTAAAAAATGCTGTTTTTAGCTTCAGCCGTCACATACGGAGAAAATTTTATTCGCTGTTCTTGTATGTGCGAATCAACAAATCTATTTCATTTTCACCACATTAAATTTTACTACTAGAACGTAACATTTAATAATAAATGTAACAGAAAAGTAATGAACAGTGAAAAAATTTTTTTTACGCCCATGTGACGGTATACTCGGCGCCACGACTAAAGAGCTTTGTCCTTGAATGCGCAGTAGTCACTTTTCACAAGTGTTTGGCGCGGGGAAGTGAGGAGCGACGGGGGCGGTAGTCAGCGCCGGCACCTGATTCGTTGATCAGTCGCTTCCCGATGCCCGCACCGAAAGCACGTCTCGAAGCTTCTTGAGTACAGTCGCATACAATATTACCCAACGTTATCTTTCGCCCCGGTCGAATTACAAATTATTAGTCAGCGGGAAGAAAAGAGTGTGCAGGACTATTACTACAAGTATCTATATTCACTAGGCCCTAGTGACTAGGGGCATTCTATGCTAGGGGGTTATTTATATATAGGTTTCAACCTTGACGTTAACAAATGTGGTCAATAGAGAGTACCTATAGTTTATTTGACACAAAGTCCATTATTTACATCGGCTAATATCCCAATCAACAAAATATCAAACAGAGAAAAAATAGAAGTGAAGAAAGTCCTGAACACTCATTCCTTCACACTAACCCTAAAAACGCACTTCGGAATTATGCCGCGACTGTACACATGCGCAGTAATCCCCGCCAGTTTCTCCGAGAGCTCTTTATTCGTGGCGCCGAGTGTAGCGAGAGTTGCTTTTGAGAAGCCAAAGCGGAAGGTCGCCTCTCCACCGCCCCGGTGTCGAGTGAACGCAATAAACAAAACCCCCCGCCGCGCTGCGCCTTTGTTCTCGAAGTCGAACCTCAACCCGAATCAAGCGCCTATCTGATACATAATACATAGTGAATTTGATGACCTGGCGAGATCATTCCGATTCAGAAACCCTAATTAAGATTAAGCCTCATAATTAAATATACTTCCAGAAGGCAACTCGGTTCGTTGCTGAACACCATTTCACAAACAGATACCAAATTTTCATGTTACCTCCACATATCTTAACTATGCCATACCGGTATCGGTGACGGTAGATTGGTAGATATAAGTATACCTTAAACCCAAACAATACATCGAGTAGAACTGGATGGGCACGTACTTTACTCTAAAAAAATATTCACCACGGTGGTCCTGGCCAGTTAAATAAACCAACAAAACAAGCCGGCATACAAATAATGGCATAGCACAAACTACAAATTTATGAAAAGAAAAACAAACTTAGAATTACTTTATTGCATATCTGCATATGCAAGCGAGAAACCCAAACACGTGCGCGTCATACAAGGTACTTTACCATTTTTCAGAATACAGGCAATTAACAAATGATAACAGCGGATGAGCAATAACAAAAACATCGAGACCCTTTTAGTCCTAAACTGCACTCTCATACATGTGGCAGCTTTTGTTGCGACCAGACACAGTCAGCCCACAACTTTCTTACCGAGAATGACCTTTAGATAAGAATAAGGCTCAACCTTGGCGATCGCTATCCGTACGATTAACCTATCTGGTAGTACATATAACTCACCCTCGCTACTAAGTTCTTTCCCACAGCAAAATCCCAAGCAAATGAAGAAGATCTCAACATCTACATTAAAGACCTGCACAAGTACGGCACCAGGGCTGGAGAGGATATTATCAGAGCAGCCGCCGAATTCTATCTAGTGATCTAGCAACCCACTAGCACATTTTATTTTGCATGACCTTTAAGAACAAAAAACCTATATCTTTGATATTCAATTAAAGACCATAAATTTGGAAATCATGAGAGATCGTGTTGCGAACGCCACGTTTTTATTGAGTTCCTTATTAAAAAATTCGGAAAAGTGGTAAAATGTGCTCCAATTTTTGTAAAATGTTTATCAAACTGTGATGATTTGTGTCGCGCACCCAGTGTCAGTGTTTTTTAGGTCGTGCACAAAATGTTTAACCTGTTTCACACAAAAGAATAGATTTTGAAGGTTTGTAAAACAAACTTTTGCTTATATCTTTTATATTTATTGACGAATTTTCACGTTTGAAGAAACCTCTAAGGATATTGTCATTTCCTTCCCTTGATATCTTGTTTTTGATAATCCGTCCACAAATGACGAAAATATTGCCAAAAAAAACAAGTTACACGTGGTGGATATGCACCCGAAAACAAAAAACAAACACTGTTTGCTTGATTAGCTTTGAAATAAGCTTTGCTTTGACATTTTTATTATTTACCGGACCTGTAATTGGATTTTGACTTGTAATCTGCGATATATATCATACCAAGTTTTTCTGCATTTATTATGAGTGCGCCTACAGCTCTGTGCTCCCACTGCCCCGGTTCGTTGAAGTAGTATGTGGTTCCTCGTGGCTTTAATGTGCATATTAGCCGCATCCATGGGAGTAGCCAGTCGCGTACCATGCAGTTGCAGTTGCCAGTTGAGGATGCTCCGAGTGCCAATCCGGGGGATACTGCGTCACCACCTTCGTTGGACCATTTATCAATTTTGAGAAGAAATGTTAGGGTGCTTAAGCAAATACTGAAGGGCGCTAGGTGCATTGCTGCATCGAAGTTGTCGCAAGTTATTGAGCTTTGCATCCAGTCCAATGACCTGTTGGATTGGTAAAGGTTATTGACATTTTCATAGACAGCGCTCAGGGTTCCCTCATCGGAGGACCGTAGCCGTTCACTCACCGGGAAGGTGAAGGACAATGTTACCAATGGTGGTCCGGGTGACTCACTATCGTCACTTTTAGCCTCTGGGGAAGTTTCCCTTGGTCGGTTCGGAGGTCGCTTTATAGGATTCTTGAATCGAAGGTGCATGATGGTGACCCCAGTGGTGCGGTCCGGGTATTATTTTCAGACTGTTCCATTGCGGTAGATAATCTTGAGACTTTGTGCGCCTTGCGAGACAAACATCCTTCTCCTGGCCGTCCTTTAGGCTCTCCTCCGGAGCCAGATTTTTCATCGGAGTGCCTGTCAGTGGAGGTGCTTGGCGCAGGCTTTTAAGAATGGTTCCGCGGGAGGTTTATATGGACTGCGTCCAGACTATCTTAAGGAGATGAATTCTTTGGGGGCAGGTGACGGTGGGGTGGCATTGCTGGGTTCATTATGTAACCTGGCAAACTTTATGTTAAAGGGCATGATTAATAGGGTGGTGTGCCCTTTTCTTTACGGAGCCGCTCCGTCTGCAATAAAGATTTCGAAGGCATTTGATTGTATTGATCACGATACCCTTCTGATGAAATTAAATCGTTACCGAGTTAGAAATAAAGCGTTGGATTTACTAAGATAATATTTAAGCAATATAATTCAAAGTACTTGTACATCAACGGGTTAAATCTGATGGATCGAGTGTAAAAAGCGGCGTTCCACAATGTTCCATATTAGGCCATTTCTTATTCCTAGTATATATTAGCGATTTGCCTTTTATGGTAAAGAAATTGACTGACTTAGTGTTGTTCGCTGATGATACTTCACTGGTCTTCAAGATTAAAAGACAAAAAGATTTTGATTCTCTTAATAAGGTATTATTGTCTTTAACCTTAGATTGGTTCATAGTTAATAATGTATTGATAAACGCTGGTAAACAAGGTTAATACCCTTGTTTGCCAGCGTTTATCAATTAATTATTAACTATGAACCAATTCTCACTTCCAAATGCAAGGCATGTTGAGACCAGTATAGTGTTAGACAGCAACACGTTAGAATTAGTAAATGACATGATTTTTCTTGGAATAACCATTGATAGATAGCAAATTGCAGTGGGGGAATTAAGTTCTGTAGATTATTAGGTTAGGTTCGGATGTTAGGAACATCCGACAAAACAAAGATGTGGCTACAGCAAGGCTATTTAGTTCCTTTATAGTGTCATGTCCTATGTTATCTTGATCTGGGGGAAAGCAGCTGATATTCAAGCTACTTTTATGTTACATAAAAGAGCAATTCGAGCAATTAATACTTTAAAACGGACAAACTCCATCGGAGATTTTTGAAAGAAATTGGTATTCTAACTGTAGCAAGTCAATTTATTTTCAAATAATAATATTTGTACACAAGAACCTTTCAACAGTTTCCAAAATCAGCGATAACTGTAATGTTAATCTGAGAAATATTCACAGACTTGTTGCACGCCAGCTTAGACTTGCGAAAATTAGATATTCTTCCAAGGGTCCAATGCATTCCCTACAACAACTCAGATACCTCTGGAGATTTTGAAATTGCTATATGAGAAATTTAAAAACCATATAAAAACCACTTCATCTAAAAATATTTCAATAACAAAGGGATATTACAATATTCATGTTAATCTAATTCAACACAGAATTCGCTGTTTAAAATTTTGTAATTATTTATTTCCGCTTATTATTTATAATAATTAATATTGTAATATTATATGTATTTTATTACAATATTATTACAATACAATATTAATACAATTTATTATAAATTACATATTATATATGTAATATTAAAAGAGATCTAAAAAATAGGGAGTTTCTCGCCCTTCTTCTACCACAATGGTCCAATGTAGAGAAGAGGCACAGCAGGACGTTTCCTAACCATAATTTTGAATTATCCTACATCGGTTTTCCTTTCAAAAACATCGGAAACGAAAAACCTAAACAAAATAAAATATATTTTTGTCTTAAACATACACTTGATTACAGAAACATAAGGTGGAGTCCTCCTTTAAGTAAATATTACATGTGCCAGGAGGCCCGGCTCTTCCTGAGTGATTCATAAAAAATAAGTGGGTAGCAAGCACATGAGTAGGTAATTCATTCAACATGGTCAGCTATAAAAATAACGAAAAATGCTAGCAAACTTCTTGAAAACAAGCGATTTCATTGTTTACATACGTATTAAACTATGATTACATTTAATAATACCACTTAAGAGAATTAATGCTGCCTTTTAATACATATAACATAAACATACATTTATTTAGTCTCCAAATGAAACATTTCCACGACTATCGGTCTCTCCGAGAACTACTCGCAAGTAGTTTGCGTGATCACTGTACGTACGAGGACCTCAAGTTCGGTTTAATGAAGTTCGTTCGCCTGAAGTTAGGCGGGGCTATAATAAAGCTAACGCGTACTGAAATGCTTCTCGCGTGTGCTCAATTATGATTCAATTGTTGAAGTGCTGGAGGCGCTTCAATCTCTATTGAGCACTCAGCAATTCTGGAACTGCGAGTAATGTTGTTCGCACAATATCTTGCAAAATCTATATTGCTGTTTTTTTCCAACACGACTACTGGCACCTGCTTGCGAGTTGCGAGTCCACAGTTAACTCCACTAATTTGTATTATGCGGTGTTTACTCTCCGCTTATACCCATAGCGTTTTTTTATTTACTACGAATACAATCTACCTTCATGAACATATTCAACTTGAACTTGAACTGGGTTTATACATATGATTAGCACTTGGCAAACAAGATAATAATGTTACCATGAAATCAAAATGATATCTTAAAACCCATGGTAATTTTTTTACAAACTGGCGATGAGTTTTCAATTGAAGATACCAACTAAATCAATCTTAATTGACGTGATTAGGGACGTCATACACCAGTTATTGAAGCCGGGTACAGACGTGTAAGCAATGTAAAGTATCGTGTAATGTAATACGAACAGAGAGGAGCATTGCGAGTGCCGTGGAGTGCTCGTAGTGACGTCCATAAGAAGACTTTCACGCGAAGAGACTATTGAATTACAGACTAAACGTGGGCGCGAATCTTCTTGAAATCTTAGCTTGAAATAGAAACGAATATGTACTCGTTTTCAAGAAAGGGAACAAGTAAGAATTGTCGCGTTCATAACAAACCGATAGGTGATGCAGACGTTCCGAAAATGAGCAACTAACGAGAACAGTTAAACAGACCCGGCATTAACATACAAATTGGCTCCGAGGGATAAACGCTCCATTTGTATTCAAGCACAGGGGCGCCCCTCAGTGGCTGATGCGCATTTATCCAGTTTTGGATTTAAAGCGGCCACTGTTCTGTCTGCTTATCGATAACAACTGATGATATTTGCAGCTGAGATGTTCGTGTATAGTATACGGTACTAGTTCTATGAAATGGCTGGATTACGTCACTTATTTATAAGGCTAGTTAAATTGATACGAATTGGGATTGGGACACAAAAAAGGATATGTAGGTATCATATGAGAACTCATTTTTAGGTATTATATCTTTCTTAGGTAAAATAGAGTGCTAATTCTTTGCACGTACCTACTAGGCACATTGAAATGAAAATAGCTGATGCTCGATGATGTATGATGAGCATCTGACATTTCCTGGGGAGGCGCCAATGATGCTCCCCAGCGCCCGGCGAAACACGATTGGTGTATGATATTTATATCTATGGAGGAAGATAGATATTAAATACTCGCTTACGTCACGGCGTTTCTGTACAAAACACGTCAGCCACATTCAGCCAAAAATTGCATAAATATAACGTTTTTTTAACTAATTTAGGTTTTTGCAGGTAGGCTGTTGACTTTCTATGCATTCAGTTTGTCTGCGCCAATTTTTTGCTGTTGTTCTTCCGCATACAATGTTGGCGATTACGCTCTCTCTCATACGTAAATGTGTATTATGTACGTCATATCAGATATTATTTATTGGTTGGGTATTTCTTCATTTAGAGCTATGATTTAGTTAACTACACTATACTTGAAAGTCAATCTGTGGAAATAGGACAGCCTACGAACGTTTGCGATGGACTCACGGGAAATCACCCAGCACTGTCGTTTACCGACAAGATTGCAAACTTACCTTTGCACAGATGCCACGGTTTCGCAGTCTTACAATACCGCGATAAAGACCGTTTTTGTGTTACCATTAAAGATCCTGAGTTTGTCAAGACGAAGGTGAAATATTACTCAGCCACATGTATTATGTTCATGGTATATGTATATGCAGATGTCGAGTTTCGCGTGTTCTCCGTATGACTGACTATAAATATGATTTACGCTCGAATCTTGAAATGCTGATTTATTGACCTGAAGCTGTTGTTTTTAACTTGTTTTGGAACTAACATCGATTTGGGAATTTCAGAACAAAAAATAGTTAATTCAGACGTATGCTCATTGAATATTGTATGGATGTTCGTGTGTTATTTTATTATCTACGACACGACTTCGTAATCAGAGTTACAACTCAACAGATTATATCAACATCTCAATCGTCATTCTTATTTATGAGTTCAGGAAGTTTTCTTCCCAAAATAATCAAGCTCAATATTTTATTTAAAAATTCTAGAAGATGTTTTCGGTCATCTTGCTGGAATCTCTAACTTAAAATGTTAAACATTCAGCAGCGAAGCGATGCAAAACTTTACTTGGTTGTTTTAAAATATCTCCAAGTTCTCAAATTAAATATTCAGCTGATTAATTAACAAATGGGCGCTCGCTCAGTAAATCACGTTTGCGAAGACTTTCCGAAACTGCTTTGAGTTAGTTTAAATTTTGATATTCTTTTGAGGGGTGTCAACCAAGAATGACATATATGTCATTCATTCATAAACAATGGTGCGACAGTGTTATATATATGTATAACACTGTCGCATCATTGTTTTTAAATGAAAGCCTTGAGCCGTAATTATTTTTATAACATTTCAAAACTGCATTTTGTTAGCTCCAACTATTTTAGGGTTTTTCAACCAGATACAGGATCATTGCACAAAGGTACGAGTAGGAGCAGTTCAAGACGCAGTGTGTGTTAATTTTTTGCCGTCGTCAACTACGCTTGTCATGTTATTTAACTCAAATTACCAACGCTATTAGATAGACGCAGATATAAGACAATGTCGAAGAATTATATGGGAAACCCAGGGGACGCAATGATTTATAATATATCTTCCTTGCAGATTATTGCAGATGCACCAAAGAAATAGAATAGAGAAGTAAAAATCCTTTAATTCCTATGTTCTATTTGGTCATATCGTTTGATAAAACTACCCAAATATTTTTATAAGATTTGAACCGTGTTATTACAAAAAATATAAACATGGATTAACCTCAAAAAAGACGCCCATACATTTTTGTCTTTAAACAAGTGTTGAACAGGAGATTACGTTTCTGTGGTAAGACCCAAAGTGATAACGTTCAAAATCGTTGTCCAATTTCCAAAAAACCCGTTACATTCGAGTTAATATTAATAGAGATCTATCATAGTTAATTACGTACGCTGGACAATGAACACTGATACCCATTTCAAACTCAAACTCAAACTCAAAAGTACTTTATTACTGTAGATATTTACATATTCTTAGCAAACGTCATTTTTTGCCTCTTCTCTACATTGGACCACTGTGGGAGAAGAAGGGCGTAGAAACTCCCACAGATTGATTTTTAGATCTCTTTTAAAAATAGGTTGTGCTTAACTAATACAATTATGATTTATTTTTATTTAATAAGCTGGAATAAATAATTACAAAATTATTAACAGCAAGGTCTGTGTTGAGCCAGATTAACCCCATACAGTCCTGTCATTTAAGTAATCTTGAACATTGTAATATCCCTTTTTCGACAAAGTCGCTTTAACATGCTTTTTAAATTGCTCAAATGGCAATTTCAAAATCTCCAGAGGTATCTTATTGTAGTAGAGAATGCACTGACCCTTGAAGAATTTTAGCATCCTGATCAGATGAACCGAGAACCAACCTAGCCTATCTATTAACTAGCACGCAGACAGACAATGGATGCTTGAGCTTAATAACGAGTTAAGTGTGTCTCCAGTGCTTAGTGTCTAACTAACTATTGTTAGAGGCTTCATACAAACATATGTACATGCAAGTGAACATCGGAAAGTGAGTCACATGCTAATAATTTTCGCAAGAAACTCAAAACGTAACATAACAGAACAATTACACAGACACACACATTGCTTCTCCAAAACTAGGATACTTCCCAAACAGGATAAACATAATTTCGTTGTTAGTATCTTTTGCATCTTTTGTGGGCGTTTGTGATGAAAAGCGTGGACAATAACAATATAACCACACTATTTAATATAAATTTCAGCCGCCACAGTTGTTTACGAATGTTGGCAACAAACTCTTTGAAAGTGGAGTATTACCACTTTAGAAGAGAATGTTGTCAAAATTCACCTAATTTGAATTCTCGGGATTCAGCACAAAATGTAAGAAGGGAACTTTCTGTAATGAATTTTACGTGCTGTATGAATTATTGCTGATATCGTAAATTCATTGAAGTATACGCTAAAAAGGGCTGTATAATACTTAAGTAAAGAAGTGTATTAATGATATAAAGATGATTTTTGACTGAAAAATAATATTGTACAATTTAATAACAATAAGTACATTTTAAATAATATATAATAAAAATATTAATGTAGATAGAAATAGGATAGATCTACCATTATTTAGACCAAGTAAAGTAGGCACATCATTCATGGGGCACTGAATTCGCTTTACAATAAAATACCACAGGAATCATTGAGCCTTCCTGAAAAGAGGTTCAAAAACTATGTTAAAAATGAGCTGATTAGAAAGTCCTATTTAGATGACAAAACTGCATGGTCCATACCATCTCAGCGCACAGAAATTCGACGAGGGGCGATGGATCAAGACAAGACTATCAACCGCCGGCGAATTTCCTTAGACCGCAACCAGTACCTGTTGTGAAAGCACTTTTTTTAAAAGAAGCACTTTTTTTTTGCTGTTTCTTCTTAACCCCGAGGCCAATTCCAAGAACAAGTAAATTTTTTTATAAAAAAAATTACTTGTAGTTACAGCTAAGCATAATTTTGACGATGAATAAGATAATTTATTTATTTATATTCAATAAGAAATTCAGAAGGCTGGCCGGGCGTTGCTCAGCCCTTGCCCAAGGTAGGCTCCAGCCCTCCGGTCGTTAGAGGCGACGAGCAGGCGCTCTGGACCCCATGGACCCATGGTTTCTACTCCAAAAGACACAAATATGCAGCCCTGCCAAAAGACACAAATATGCAGGGCTGCATATTTGCGACTTTTGTTGCCCTCTCCGGTCGACGCTGCCTCGCCAGCCTTGCCGGGGCGGTCGCCTGTATGGTGGTTGTGCCAGCGTATCGATACAAGTCGCGTCCCGCACAAGCGACGGCCCGTTTTTCTACAGAATGGGTGTCATTTAGTGATGCAACGAATACGAATACGAATATTCGTATTCGCCGAATAATAGACATTTACCGAATATTCGTATTCGGCGAATACGCGCGTCGGTCGTCGGCACGCAAAAATACGACGACCCAGTGGCCTTTTGGCGAGAAGATGTCCATTTTCCAAGTCCGAAAAAACTCGCCCAAAAATATGTTTCACTGAAGCCATGTTCAGTCGCCTCGGAATGACTTTTTTCAACAGCTGGAAACATCCAGACTGAAAAAAGAAATCGCCTAGAACCAGAAAATCTACAAATTTAATGTTTTTTAAATAAAAATTTGCCTATTGTAAATTTTTATTATTAGGAGAATAGAAATTCATCTAATAAATTAGTCTTTTATTACCAAGGCGAGATATTCGTATTCGTATTCGTATTCACCGAATAGTAGGTTTGATATGCGTATTCGTAAAAGTAGTATTCGTTGCATCACTAGTGTCATTCCGTCCGGCCTTTTGCCATCGTCGTCCCGCGATATGCCTGCTGGCTCTATCATAGCGGGGGCGAATGCATGCAAAAGCCCGGCGGATGACATAATTCAGTGCTGCGTGGGCGACAGTCGGCCCGCACTGCGGCGCCATGCCAGTCCATGGTGGCCCAATTGGTCCACGCGTCCCCCACAAAGTATACAAAGAGGTATCAATGGAGTGGAGTGTAAAACAAAATAACGTTCTTACATATTATCTTTCTCTCGATGAGTATACTGCTATGAGTTTGATGAGTTTGATATTTATTAGCTATACCTCGACAATAAATCATTAACCGCTGTTCGCAGCAGGAATTAAAAATAATGCCTGATTTCTTAGTAAAGATAATGCATACATGTACATTTTGGCTACTCGTATACTAAATCCACAAAGCTTGCACCTAAATGCTTTATAAGGCATTCAAATCAATTTACGATCATCGATCGGTGGCATTGATAAACATTGAAATAACATTATGAAATTCGTGATCGACTCCTGCACTGGAAAAGGCAATTCATCCTTCAAACATTTTTTTTTTGAAGGATCTCAATGCCGCCTGGAGGGGGTAGAGGCGAATGGGAACAAGAGATATGCATATCTGAGCAAGAGAGAGAGATAAGAGCTCGCTTACGGGCCAAGAAACCTGGCGGGCTTGTACTAGACTAGAATAAACCGTAAAGCTTGCCTCTAAACAAACTAGTCAACCAATTAAAACTTTGTGAACATGTTTGCCAGTAACAAAATTGTATTCAGCAGAAACTGTGTGAACTGTTTTATGCTGATTCAATCAAACTCATTTTAGTGTCTTCGCTGATATCGCCCGCAGTTTTAAATTGAATCCATTCGCCCATGTTATTGGGCTATTCAACGATATTGGAAATTTGAATGCACACTGTCAGATCCAAAAACACTAGTCTAATTGAGATGCCTTTGAATTTCAAGTTACAAACAGCTTCGCTAAGACAAAGTCTACAAAAAAATAATACGTTATTAAATACGTATAATAAGAGTTCATTCAACACTATACTCTGTCAAATACTGCGGTTCAAAATAAATTATTCATTTCTGCGTTTTTCTCGGGCAAATGTCGACAAGGATGAGTGACTGAAGGGGGCATAATTTAATTCCATTTCATTAACCGTAGGGTGCTTGTCCTAAACGAGCGATGAATGTACCCGGCTGGGCCCAACATCCCCTGACGTGACATCCAATCTGTGTGAGCACGCCAACTGCTGTCATGGTGAGAGGACATCATTCGACCTCAATTTAGAAGCTCAGTTTTCATTGATTTACTGGCGGTTATATTCACAGGCGTTTCATTGGCCCAAAACACATATGATGATGACAATGATTTGATGGATCAATGTTAAGCGGTGTTTACTCTCTCACGATCCTTTTGATATGGACTTGGACTTTTATATACAGGCGCATACATTGCTTCTGACCTCACACTAGGAAACAATCCAAGACCTGGTTTTTTTTTCTTTTTAACCAGCCGGGGATTGAACCCGGGACCTCTCGAATGGTAGGCAGAGTTACGATTGCATCATCGCCACCGAGGTCGTTCCATTGATGCATCGAATGCTTGTTAATTAGTGCTCCCAGTTCCCAAATATTTATTCTTTAATTTATTCTTTAATATTTCTTTGCGCCACATGCTTCAAATTCATTTTTGCAAAGTTCCCGTTCTCAGCTCCCTAAGCTTCGCTTATCTACACACAAATTGAATTTGGACAACCTGAGTTGGGAGACATTTTTAATGGGTGCTTACTAGGACGGACGACATATAGACACAGCACACATTCTGAATCGCAAACAACCAGTCCCAGTTAGGCTTCAAAGTTATGTTATAAGGCTTCAAGGTATAATAACTATAAATAAAACAAAAAAAAAAACACGTCAGACACTTAATTTAACATTTAGTCTAAAATTTGGGTGACATGATTACTTGTTAAGCTGATAACTTTCGAACCACAGATTGAAAGCACATTTTTTGGAATTATTATATATTTGAATTATTCACATTTTATTTGATTTTAAGAACCATTGCAGGGTAGTCAACTACCAGTTACAGAAAACCGCATTAATATCCGTCCACCCGTTTGAGACCTAGACAGATACACAGACACACAGGCAGACAGACGTTTTTCGTCAGGGGTTAAAAAGAGATTTCTTCCAGCAACCCAACTAGCAAAGTTTAGGTCCGCACAATTCAACAATTCATAGGTCCTAGGTTCATATGAACTTGGAGCTTCTTAAATCATTGCAATGGGCGCACGTTCGAAGCAATGCTACCTCTTGAATTGGATCGGTCTTTTCGGAAATATTACCGTACTAAATCAGTGGCTCCGACGTGAGAGATAGTGCCCAGATTGTATCGGCACTCAATGCTGTCCACTGCAATAATGGACTTACAGAGGCTGTTTAGGATCATGAAAATGTACGGTCCAATTTCTTCTGCCGATAGGCCTGAGTTATTGGTGTTGTAAAATTTGGGATGGCCTTTGTTGATTTTTGTGTGAGCTGTGTTAGATGATTATACTCTGGCGATTCTTGTCGCGTTTGAGAAAAAGGCGGTCGTTTCTATAACTTAGACAGGGTCGTCCATCTGAGCGATAGCAAGCCTGGTTTGTACCGCAGCATGGGTTTTGGCTATCCCTTCTGTATCGATCAACTATTTCTCAAATGGAAATCTAATATTGACTACCTAAAACTAAACCTCTAAAAACTATCTCAAAAGTTGGCAGATAAATTCTACAGACATGTTTGTCTCATAACTTCCTTTTGACTCTCGTTGGTACGGACTAGGCAACAACAACCGCAGAACTCCTCACAATGACAATGAATAAAGAGTTAGAGCAAAATCAAAATATAATAGTAGTTTATGTGACTGCTACATAATGGAGGGCATTAATACTCGAGAGTTTTAATGCCTAATTATGTACAGTTATATACGCTAGTTTATCTACACACATATCATAAGCTCTCTTTGATGTGTTGTGGAACCGCATGTTCAACCGGCATTGTTTCATTGCTCTGCAGTTGTTTAGCTTGTTCGGTAGTACCAACTTCACAGACAAACTAGGGGCGGCACGCAGGTGGGCGTCGGCGTTCTAAATTTGAATGTCATAATTTCACAAATTTTGGTACATTATGGTCATATTAAATGGTCGCAGTAAAGAGGGTTTATGATACGTGTGTAGATAAAAGTGTTTATTATTTCAGATGTGTGCTCCGTGAAGCAGTTCCAGTGTGCGAACGGGAAGTGCATACCACTGTCGTGGGTGTGCGAGGGTGAGAACGACTGTGGAGACAACTCAGATGAGGAGATAGAAGAATGCAAAAAAGGTTTGTTTTTTATGTTTGATCCATACATATTACATACGGTACTGAAACAACCCTCTCTCATTCCCTACTCGACTGAAATCAGTAAAAACCGGCGAAATTTTGCTGCCTGCCCTGCTGAAAGAAGCAGAACTTTCATTTTGAACAAATTTCTAGTCTTTCGAGGTCGTGTCGCTCTACAGCATTAATAATAAAGATTATAAATAAATTTTCAGCCTGTGTAAATTTAAATATAAGCAAATAATAACGGACTGGTTTTAAAACTATATAAAATATTTTCTCTATAATAAGATAAAATAGGTTTTGGTAAAATGTAGGCATTCACACAATTCACACCTATACCGAACACATACAACTCATACGCATTTTTACCAATACAGCCGCAAAATATGGGTAAAATATGGCTTCATACTCTAACATAAATTGATTTTAGTTATTTAAGTTTCTAGACTCTTGTGGTGTAAGTGTGAGCAAGGATCATAACGCAGGCATTTTAAATGCTTGGTCGTCGGGCTGATTTAAGAAAATAGCGTAGCTTTAATGTTTAAATATAAGTTCATGTAATTTATTTTCGTGCTGTAAGATTTCCTGAAAAATACATTATTATAATTATTATCCAGCCCAACACAGATGATTGCTTAATTTAGGGCTTCGTCCACCAAACGTAGTTCCAATGGCTGTTGACACCAGGCTTCAACTCCACAGTTAATCCAAACAGACTGAACTAAAAAGTATAATCAGCGGCACAAAAGAAAGAGTACTACGTACGAATTCGACAAGCTATAGTTCCAAGAGCTTAGTTTAGAATGATGTAGGGGTCGGTGCCCTCACCCCTGGAAAACGTCAATGACATGACGCGTGACATTATTTGTGCAAAATGTAATAGAGAGGAGAAGAAGGAAGGTGCCAGGTGGTAATGTGGCAGCCTACTTTGTTTTTGAGGCCTCATGTAGAATACTCGACTTATAAATCAAGTAAGTACGTTGCAGTGTTCCTTACTCATTGGCCTATGCATGCCTTACTGTGGAATGAGTAGAATCGTGTTTCTAAATTATAAATATGTTAGGGGACAAATATACCTGCAGGGGCCACAAAACCACCTTTTTCTCTAGTTAATTAATGTTTTGATATTTTAAATGGTTTTCGAGTTATGAGCGCAAAACTCGATAAAAGGATTTTAACATCCCTCGGCGGCAGCGGTGGTGTGGGTAATCGGGAGGAATTTATTTGTAGGTTTTCTATCACGGTACTGTATCTTTTTAACTTCAAATGTTCGCAGAGTTTACATAACTATGGTCACAACGTCACCATCTTCCGATCCCTGAGCAGTGTCTAGTTTGAGCTCACTGTGATCACTGTGTGTCAATTATTTTCAATAAAAGTTCACATACAATTTATTTCTAGCTAGCCATTATTAAATTGTGTGCTGCGTATCAAAAACAGTTGACTCCGATGAATATGATTAACAACGGTTTCTGTACGCTGCGTAAGGATATCAAAGCAATCTTATGTATACCGTATTGACATGTGCGAGAAACCTTTTTAGGTTTCCGTACCCGAAAGGTGCCAAGCGGGACTCTATTTCTAAGCCTCCGTTGTCCGTCTGTCCGTCCGTCCGTCTGTCCTTCTGTCACCGGGCTCTACCGGATCAACCGAAACGGAAAGAACTGCAAATTTCACAGAGGGTGTATTTCTATTGTCGCTCTAACAACAAATGATGAAACATGTGGGTTTTTAACAATTAAAAGTAGTACCCATACAAGAGATTATTTGTTGACATTTTCTTAGCCATTTTGTTTTATTTATCTATCGATGAACTGAAATGGACTCTCCCGATCTTATCGGAAAAGATCTTTGATTGCGGGTATTGAGTTTTGTGCGTAGTTGTTTGTCATTATATGATTAATAATTGCTCATTTGAATATAATAAATATCATTAAGTTTTTTTATCATATTTTATTTTATTTCTGTAAATAAGTTACTCAATTTCTATCCACTTCCGGTTTCAATGAGGAAAGAGTTTCGTTAACCTGAGTACATAGGTCAATACTTACACACTACATACACAAACCACTTTTTAAATGTTTCGATGTAAGGCCTTGAATGTAGTTAAATATTTTATTAATAAAAATTAAAAGGGCATACTCGTACAAAAGACTGTCGTTTTACGTTTTTCCGTGTACAATGGTATGGAACCCTTCGTGTGGGGGTCCCACGTCCTACTCACGCGCTTGACTAGTTTTATTTAGAACAAATCAACAAACAAAAAAACATCAGGCAAATACATTGCTTCTGACCCCACACTAGGATACCCTGTATCGAGCAAACCAGAAACAGCGACATCACACACATATAAACATCCAAGACCTGTTTTTTTTCTTTATCCCCAGCCGGGGATCGCACCCGGGACTTCTCGCAGGGTAGGCAGAGCCACAACCACTGCGCCACAGAGGTCGTTTACACTCACGAAGTATACATTACAATATTTTCTATAGCACAACGACATTTTGAATTCTTATTGTTTTCAGCTGTAGAATGTGTTAATTTCGTAGAAGTTTACAGATTAATGGGGTGTTTGACCTGTGTAAACTCAAAAGTTAATTGATTAGGGGCTAAGATGGAGCAGTGCCCTGTTTTCGGAGCGCCTACTGCGAAATTACATACCGAAACTGATTGGTTCAATATTTGTAACCAGTTGAATCAATCAGCAAATATGTTGAAACGTACAATGAAGGTGTAACAAAGACAATTATGCTGAAGCAGGTTTAATCTGTTAATGAAACTGAACTACTAAGACTTCAAAGTGATTAATTATTCAAGCCAATATAATTTCGTGTTAACGTTTATTTCTATAGAATCTATTGATGGAGAATACAATACGCAAAACTGACTACCCCTTGTCGCAGACCCAATCAATACTCGTATAGTTCGATTCGATAGAGAGCTCGAATTTCCCAAACGAACATAACTCGCAATAGTGGAATCTGTTCCTAAATCCAATAGACAGGGGCTTCTCGCATTGACAGGCTATCAATATTTATAGGGCACACTATCTTCTAGCCAGCCAGTCAGCTTGTGAAATTCTAGGAACAATTCTGTTTGGTAATATGATGGCTTAACATGACTGAGTTCCCTATTAATCTTTGTTATGTTATCGGTAAGCGAAGGTTATACGTGACTTTATGGTACTACAAAAATCAAATATCTTAGAGACTCCCTAGTAGGATTTTCTGTAGTATGTGTGTTTTCATCAGAGAGCGTTAAGACGCTGAGTGTTGTGAAATGCTCATTTCCAACTTTAAAGCGCTATTCCTCTGGAGACACTTCCTAAATCCCGATAAAAATATGTCATGAAGACATCCTTTTCCTTCAATGTGTATGTTTGAAATAATTGGGAACTGAACCAGCAAAAATAATACTTAATAGATGTTTTGATGATCTGATTAAAATAAATGAGGAAAAAGCGGTCATGCAGTTTCACAAGTACACAATAAAAGAGTGTCGTCACAATCTGTACGTACAGTCGATTATAAACAGTTGTGAATGTATGCAAGGCTGACTTGATTGCTAGTCGCCTTCATTTATTGGTGCCAGATGACTCGTAGCGACTCAATGGCGCCTCGGCGTTTTCCTCTGAGCTCTACCGCGGTCCGCGCATGCGCCTCTGTCCTTGGATTTTTTTATCTCTTACCGTTTAGCGGTAACTTTTAATTTCATTAGACGATGGGTAGTATTGTTTGGATTGGAGAGCGTAAGGCGATGTTGCGATATTAATAGGGAAAAGATACATATTTATGGTTAAGTTAATTTTGTTAAAAAATTGAGTACTTATCTTACACTTTCGTGTTTTTTTCCTATTGCGACTAGCACTATTTCCGAACAACTTTTCTACCGCCATTTCTTCCAAATTCATACAGTCAGCGGGGTGGGCAGCCCGACTATTCACGATTAATAATCGTATTTATGTGTCTTTCATGGACCAAGTCATAAATTCGCGCATTATGAACAATGCGACATTATGAATAATGACAAACTACTTTGGCAAAGTGAATAATTATATCTTGGGACATCGCTCTACCGGCGTTCCTGTCCTCGGTCCACAACACTGCCGGCCTCATCTGTAAAATACTAAACCCGTCACTCGGTGGCGTAGAGGTCGCGTGCCTGTCCGAGGCTAGGAACGTCTGGTCATCAATCATGGCCGGACCAAGTATAGTCCCGCCCATCCCTCCTCGCAGAGGCTATGGGGGGAGACGCTCTGCATAGAGGTTCAAAAGAACCTCGTGGAATCAAGCGTAAACCATGCAGAACGCGCTCCCTTCGGGAGCCTGGGAACGCTCTTAGGCAATACAACTTTTACACTTTCCGTAAGCCTCAGGCCGGGGGCCAAGACTAATGAGCCACATCGCTGCCGTTGTGGAGGAGGGGTGGACCAGCTGGGCCACCATGGCCTGGCATGCCGCCGCAGCGCAGGCCATCTGTCGCGCCACGCCGCACTGGACGATGTCATCCGTCGGGAATTTCTCGCGACGACGGCAAAAGGCCGGACGCGATGACCCTCATCCCGCGGAATAACGGGCGGTTGCTTGTGTGGGACGCAACCTGCGTGAACACGCTGGCACGGTCCCACGTGCAGCCGACCGCCCTTAAGGCTGGCGCGGCAGCGGCGACCGAGGAAGGCAACAAGAGGCGCAAATATGCAGCTCTTGGGGCTGGGCTACTTATTTGTACCTTTTGGCGTCGAGACACTCAGGCCATGGGGTCCGGATGCGCGAGCACTTTTTAAAGAGCTTTCTAAGCGCCTGGTCGACGCCTCGTGCGACCAGAGGGCTGGAGCCTTCCTTGGGCAACGGCTGAGTCTCACCATACAGCGAGGCAACACCGCCAGCCTTCTCGGCACCCTGCCCACCGACTGCGGCAGTGGTCTGGCCCCGTGTCTGACACAGATACTATCAGGGAAAACACTGCGGTAACTTAGGCGAAGGGCAAAGGGTGAGCGAAGCGAAGCCCCCTTTAACCTTCGCGTTAGGTTGAACATGTAAGAACAACACAATTATCATAGGACAGTAGGTACCAAGGAAAATAATCATTTTTCTGCCCCATAGGTATAGGCATTATATAAAATGCCCGGGCGATTTGAAAATTCCAAGAGTTGTTATCACACTGCCCTTTCATTTTGGGCATTATTCAAACTGCGCGGGCATTGTTTATAATGCTCGATTACTTACGTGGTCCATAACGTATACAGTATTCAATAGGATCAATATAGATATGCATTTCAGGAATTAAACACATCACAAATATGTGTTACAGATACACGTTTGTGATGTGTTTAATCCGACTGGTTTGATTTTATTACTTGTTACGTGTTGGAAAATAAAGAAATGGCAAATTACAACATTACAAGTTCGTACGAATGAATGAACTTTACGTTTTAGATTATGTTGGCTCAACTTGAAGCACGAACAGAATTCCAAGTAATCTTCAATTTATGAGAGTTGGAATAATTAAGTTTTCATTTTGGAAGTGACTCGCAAATCCCATAGAAAAAAAACTCAGGCCCTGCGCAGATGAAGTTTATCTTCAAATGAAGTGTATCAATCAGTAAATTTCAAAGTTATATTTTGACCATTGGAAGTTTTGCAAGCGCTCATATTAGCACAAACCCATAAACATATTGGCTTATACCCGCAAATCGTGATAACTTTCCTGCTCTGATCATTAAAGATTGTAAGATCTGATCGTTCATTCCCTCCATACCGTTGGTACCTCCTATCAGATCATTATATCAAACATAATTAGTGCGAAATTCGGTGGCTAAAGTTATGTTTTTACCTTTGGAAGTTTTGCAGGCGTATCATTAAAGATTGTAAGATCTGATCGTTCATTCCCCATAATCTTTTAATGTTAGCTACCTCCTATTTCGCTTTGCCGCTAACAGCGTACGAACACATAAAACCGAATCGCACAAAATCCGATCATCAGCCATCACGTGCCGGAGTAAATCTGGCGTTGTTAAACTTAAAGAGGACGGGGAAAAAGTTACTGTCTTCGCGAATTGGGGCGAACAGGGCGACTTGCCGGAACTTCGTGCAGTTTAAAAGTTTCCGAGCAAGTTGTTGACACCCCGTGCGCGGCGGAGTTCGCAGTGTTCGGCCTCATTATCGTTGGTTCGCCGGAGAGACGGTTCGGAACTTTGCCGTCCTCGAGACGAGTGTGTGAAGGCGGCGCAATGGGGCCCCGATCATTGAGATAGCGCGGAGTCGATCGTGTGACAATGGGTTTATCGAGGTGGTATTTAATTCTTGAATTGAAACGCGTGCAGTTGATGCGCAGCTGACACATGGTGGGGGATGTCTGTAATGGCACATTTAACTTATGCACTTGTACTTAAGTTTATTATCAAAGAATCTAACCATCTACCTAATAATAATAATAATACCTTGGACACTATTTACACACATTGATCTAGCCCCAAACTAGGATTCCCTGTATCTTGGGTACTAGACAACGATATATATATATATATACTTATATAGAGAAATATTATACTTAGATAGATAAACAACCATGACTAGGGTACAAACATCCGTTCTCATCAAACAAATATTTGCCCCCACCGGGACTCGAACCCGGGACCCTTGGTTTCGTAGGCAGCGTCACTGCCGACTCAGCCATTCGGGTCGTCTGTAAAGTAAAGTCCTCCCATTGTAGAGTAAAGTCCTCTTGGGTACTTCGGCTTATTCTTAAATTCGGGTTATTCGAGTCCGATCCGCGAATGGGGATAAAGAAGAAAAAAAAACAGGTCTTGGATGTTTATATGTGTGTGATATCGCTGTTTCTGGTTGTCACGACACGGTATCCTAGTGTGCGGTTAGAAGGAATGTGTGTGCCTGTATATGTATAAATGTTTTGTTTATTTTTATCCAGCTGATTTTAAAGTATTTACAAAGAAAATGACTTTTGCCAGGGTCTTCTTGTGATGTGATATGTGTATACCTGACGCCGAGTTTCTTGGTGCCTGAGTGCCGCTTGGAGGAGGTAACGGCGCATGGGAACAAGAGAGATGCATAAACATAGACGAGAGAGAGATGTTGGCCTCTTTTAAAGTTATAATGTATAGCAATGTATGACAGAAAAGTGAGGTAAAACCACAATTTAAAAAGAAATGGCACTCATATCCTGAACAACGATTAGGAAAAGTAGGTTTTATGCGTATAACCAAAGACGTAGAGAATTTTATGAGATTTCATTATGTTGTATAATAAAATAAATAAAGGGAAATATTAAACTGTACATCAATAATACTGATTTGCACAGCAAATATACTGGTTTTCACAGCAAATATCAGGGCAAATTACTGCGGTAGCTTAGGTGAAGGATAAAGGGGGTGAGCGAAGCGAAGCCCCTTTATCCTTCGTATTAGGTTGAATATGTAAGAACAACAAAAATACGTAAAACATAAAAAGTGTTTTTGCTGATCCTTTTTTGCTGTGAAAATCAGTATTTTTGATGTGCGATTAAATACTAGCCCTAAATAAATAAATAAAATTTTCTTTGACGCGTCGTTTTCGAGATGTAAGCAAAAAACAAAAAACGGGATCTTCTTTGTAACCCTCCTTCTAGAGCTGACCTCAGGGGGTCAGGACTTGATATGTTTATCTCATAACTAGTCCAAACAAAGTTCCGAAGTCAAACTTTCTTCTTTCGACTTTTCCATCTAAAATCGTTCGTTGACTAGTCTGTGAGGGCTGGTTCTATTTCCATTTTCGCAAAGCGTACTGTTAAAACATTCATGTTTCTTTCAAACTTGTCCAACATTGGCTCCTACGTTGCAAAAGTTAATGCCAACGTTGGTAACGTTTACATCACTACACCTTACTTCTGTACCTGCGAGATCACCCGAGTAATAAGATAAACTGCTTGCCGATTTTTTATTGATCGACTTAAAAAAGGAGAGGTTCTTAATTATATACTAGGTATTACTTATGATATATTATCGGAAACGCAAAATATTCACAGATGTTATTCTTGTAGGGCTTCCAAATAAGTATAAAAAAGTTCATAGGTATATGTATCGTATTGTAAACATTATTCAAGATGCCAGTGTTACGTTGACACCTTATAACTCTTGAATCTTTGTTACTCTCTTATTCTGTCGTTGATTCGATATTTTTATACTTCAATGTATGAAAGTAAGTTGGCATTTTAATGTTAATTGTATCCTTTTACAATGCTTACTCACTTATAAATAATAGACTCGTAGAACTATTTATGTAATGGTATTATCGATTCATATTTTATTGTATTGTTATTGAATATTTAAAATAATGCTTTTGCTTACTTAAATACGATAAATAATGAGTAGATCACACCACACACAAATCTCAGAGGTTTAAGTGGTGTTCCCATAATACTTAAATATGTAATTTTTTGTGTAAATAAATAATAATAAAATAATGTAGGTCCCAACATAAACATATTTAAATAATTTGTTCTTCGTAATCCCTGCTTTGAAAATTCGTAATCAAATCACCGCCTTCTTAGAGGAGATTTCATAATCTTAACAATAGTCATAAAAGGATGTCACTTCTTACATATAATTGGTAAAGAAACAGCCAGAGTTAAGGAGTGTGGTTCGTTCTCGATCTTGGGATAATATGGGTGACAAGCCCCGACAGATGTTGTTGAAAGTACTTTAACCAGTAGGATACCTATTATTGTGACCTGCAGGAACTAGTCAAATTCATAATTAGATATGTGATTAATAGGGTTGAAGGCTCGTTTTATTCCTGCATGGATCAAATAAGGATCACTATCTTTCTCTTCCACATTAAATTTAAGTATATGTATTTAGGTATCTGCTAACTATCTATAATAAATAAATAAATCTATCTATATTTATAGTATTTATGTACATATTGGTAAGTAGTTGTTTATTTTAATTAACCTATTTGATGTTGTGCATAGAGGTCTCCCTGTTATTTAATTATGTCATGTCCATTATAGGTTTGCTGAAAGAAATCTAGAGATAAGCTCGCCTTTGTACTTTATTTTACATTTACCAGTCTGTAATACATTGTTGTTGCAATAAAGTAAAAGTATGAGTATAAGGCCATATAGAGCATAAACAGATTGCTCGACTATGTGCCCAGACAATGCCGTCAGAAGCTCGAGGTGTGCATCGATAATTGGAGGTAAGCAAACAGATTGGATTCTGAACATATCTTATACGCCTCACATATTTCCTGTAAATTGTGTCGTTGGAAACTCGACTCCGCCAATATCGTTTGAACACTTGCTGTGGATACGGAGCATGTTTGGGGATACTACGACAAGTATACGATGTATATATATCTAGCAGGAGGAAAGTCTGTGGGTCTTACTTACCACAAAAAAATAAACTCCCGTTTAACGCTTGTTTCAAAACGTTTGACCTTTGTTTTAAGGCTAAACGGTGTTTAATATTTTTTGTTGGAACACGGTGTATGTTTGTTAGATCGCACTTATTTCCTATGAGATTTATCGTTGGATTTGCAGTAAATCCCGATAATAATATGAGGATGTTTTTGATGGAAGTAACACAGAAGAAGTAAAACAGTTTGATGTCGTAATATTGAAAATATTTCTTCAGGCATAGAGTTCTGTTTCGTATTCTAAACCCTGCTACAGCAATATAAGTTTATTCAGTACCTATTTGGTATAGATAGGTATCTGTATTTCCGTTATTTAATTATATCCAGAAACGAAACGACAACTTCGTCTAAACCAATGATAGCATAATGCCCATAATACCATAATGCCAATGCTCATAATAATCGTCTTCTAATATTCATTGCATTCATGCGCAAAAAAGGGATGAAATACTCATGGCGGAGGCCTATATACAGTAGACCTGAGGAATAAAGCCATTTTTGAAGTGTTTTAAAGAAATTCTCTAACAAGCTGATGTTTGTTTCCGGAATCCGGACCACCTTGTATATGAATTCAAAACAAATTAGGGGTGCCTACCTAATAAAAAAAACAACAACCATAGGTACACATATAGTATGTACATACGTACCTGGCACCGACTTCAAAAAAAATATCGATCCCTGATTTGTTTTAAACCTACCTTTGAATTGGCTTTGGTCGTATTATTTCATATAGTGGTGTTGATTTCGAAGGCGTTATAAAAAAAATACGTCAGGAGAAACACAAGCGCGGTAAAACCCTATCACTAGCGCCAAAATAATTATGTTTGGTTTATTCCCATATTTACATATCGAATCGTATTAAACGACTAGGCATCGACAACGTTACAAGCAATATGCAAATAAGTTTTAATCGCGCCTGTAATTCATGTTTTTTATCATCACGGGCACAATATTCGTACGTGCCTGTCAACCGCAGATCCTTTGACAAAAGTTGGGACAAATTGCGGCATACGATCGTATCGACGTATCGACAACACGCAGCGAATTCGGTAAATTAATTTATACAAGCGTTCGACTGTAAAGTAAACTAATCAAACAGTTCAGAGTAATGTAAAGAAGTTATTTTAGATCATTAATCTAAGTTAATAAAGTGAATGTGACTTTGTAATGCCTCAGCGCGAGCTACAGACAGGTCGTGTCGCAGTCATTGTTCAAAGTCTTCAAAGTTACCATTCTTGCTTGAAGGGTATGCAATCGAATGGAAAATAATTTTGAATTGCATATAAAGACATTTACCAGAGCGTCTGCGTCACGCAAACATAATGACGCCTATAAAAATATTGTCATATACAAGTTAATTGGCCTTTTAAATATATATTCACCGTTTTTTTATCCACTTTTAGTTGAAATCTACAATCTCAATGTAAAATAGGATCTTTTAAAGTTTAGCTATAAGTATACTCGCTCAGTCGCACATAAAAAACGGCAACAAATATATCGTTTACCCATAATGTTTTGTCTACCATAAATGTCCTGTATATCTACAAGGGGCCAATGTAGATTTACAGGAACGTATTGGTTGCTATAAGTCACTTTCCGCCCGAATACTAAAATTTGGTTTGTTATGTCACCACTTTATAATACAACCTGGAGCCGAAGCGAAACGGAGTGAAACGGGCGTAACCATGTAGTTCAGCATAAAATGGTGAACATTTAATAAATTTGGGATGAAAATGAATTTTTTTCGATATAACTGTTTATTCAATTTGGTAAACAGTTAAACACAACCCATAAAAACCCTCATCCATGATTATTCCGAGCGTATCACTATTATTACGTATTATTATCTTTCTGAATGAGATACAGATCTTAGTCACAAGTAAGGTAAGCCTACTCGTACCTACTTATACTAATACCTTGTGGGCGTCCCCTTAGCCGTTGATTAATTAGCCAAATGTATAATTACCTACTTGGCTGCCCACAAGATTACTTACACATCACATATAACACTTAAGGGCGTGTAAGTCAGTGATGTTGCAATAGATTATACATAAGCTTAAGTAATGCTGCACATTCATAGTATCTATTTAATAAAAACCTAGATAACATACACAATAGCGATTTATTTTTCACCTTTGTTACTTTAGCCACCTCTTAAAAGACAGCTAAACAGTGATACCTCTGAACATTTCTTATGTTTGAAAATAAAGTACTAAGTAATGTAAGTAGATTCACGTTAAGCAAAAAAAAACTGCAAGAAACCATTAGCCTAATGTGATAGACATTACGCATTTGCTAAACCAACTGAATGATGTTATGAGTTGGAAGTTTTTCTTCGTGAAAATGAAAATAATAAACTTGAACGTGATGATAGTGGACTTTCGCACTGGCCTGAAATTTATGCGCCATTTGCTGCCGTCGGGGGGGGGGGGGGGGGGGGGGAAGCTTATACAAAATGACAAACCTTTTTGACGATACGGCGCCTTCTATTCACGCAATGTTGACTCTTAAGCCTCGGTGTTCTGAGTATGAAAGTCGCGTGGCGGAAGATAGTTAAATACATGAAAAGCCTTTTCCCAATACCTTTGATGAAAAAGCTAAAGTTCAAGTAAAGAGGCGGAATGAAAGTACTCTGATAATGGCGACATCACGGTGTTGTGTTGAAGCAGTGTAACTGAACACCCGAAAACACCGACTTAATTAAAGAGCCTTATTAACGACCGACAATGACGATAACGGGTAAATACAGTTTATTATCTGTTTTTACCTGTGAGACCTCGCATGGTTCTCCCATGACGTGACGTGGCATGAAGAGTCACACTCTAAAAAGCATTTTATAAGTCCGCATTTATTTAGAATAATTTTATTTAAGTAAGCATATTAATAAATTTCTTAAACTGCACGAACGCTCATTCATATACTTACGAAAGTAAGTTGGCACTTTAATGTTAATTGTATCCTTTTACAATGCTTACTCACTTATAAATAATAGACTCGTAGAACTATTTATGTAATGGTATTATCGATTCATATTTTATTGTATTGTTATTGAATATTTAAAATAATGCTTTTGCTTACTTAAATAAGATAAATAATGAGTAGATCACACCACACACAAATCTCAGAGGTTTAAGTGGTGTTCCCATAATACTTAAATATGTAATTTTTTGTGTAAATAAATATATATAAAATAATATAGGTCCCAACATAAACATATTTAAATAATTTGTTCTTCGTAATCCCTGCTTTGAAAATTCATATACTATACGTGGGCAAATGAATGTGCAATAAAATATGTAGAATTACGTTTAGAATGGGCTTTTTCAATTAAAATATAAATCCTAAAGCCGATAAAATCACATCTGATCCTAAATCTGTTGTTTGTTTAATTCGGTTACATTGTAGTACAACAATCGATCCAATTTGCAACAAAGCCGGGCACAACAAAGAACACGAGTTACGGCATTGTAGGTCACGTTAGCCTTAGTTCACTGTTAGCTTTTCACACTTTGAGCTCACATGGTTAGCCCCTTACAAAGAATCGCGCGCCCATTTTCCACTCGCCGGGGCAGAAAACATGCAAAACGTTTCGCGCTCTTTTCTGCTATATAAAAATATTCCGCCATAAGTAATTTACGAATACTCTTAATACTGTTTCAAAACACCTATACACGATTATGTTTCATCCATAAATAACCTCTCGCGTTAATCCCGCCCATGAAAAGATGCGCCGTGAAATAAAAGTTATAAATCTGATTTTAAAACTGTCTAATTCATTTGCTATCTTCTTAATCTTCGGGGGCTCAATCGAATGGCATAAATTCACTCAAACTCATTTCAGCCGAGCACCTCACATTGAAACCTTTTCCAAATTATTGGAAAGAAAAAAATAATGGTCGCAATATCGGGGAGATATAAAAGGCGTCTGCGCGTTGCGCCCTGCTTTCCCATTTGACACCGCATTTGCCGGACAACATACGGACGTCTTGATGGTGGGAAATGTGCGAGTTATCTGAGCTATTTCCGGATCGATAGTTATATATATTATGTTAAGAATATTTTTTGTTAAATAATAATACTAATACCTTGGACAGACATTGATCTAGCCCCAAAGTAGGATTCCCTGTACCTTGGGTACTACACATGTATGTAAGTGCACATACTTATATAGATAAATATTATACTGAGATAAATAAACAACCATGACTAGGGTACAAGCATCCGTTCTGATGACCACCGGGACTCGAACCCGATATTTTTTTATAAGAATAGATTGTGAAACAAATAATAAGGTACTCAATAAATACTAACCACATAAAGTAAATTCACAGTAAGTTTAAAAGTCAAACCTCATCGTTTAATTAAATTATAGGTATATGAAATCAGTGAGCTATTGTAATATAAATTGCGTTGCCGCTTAAGATTTTTAACCAAATACGTGGTAAATGGGAGTAGATAGACTTTCACGATGAAGAGTAGTCGATAGTAATTGACGTCGTAAAGTGAGGTGTCCCAAGTCCCAACTGGGAGTCCGATATTAAATTTTAGTGCTTTTCCAAGTTTCGGCTTTCAAGTTTTATAGGATTCTTTGCGCCGAGAGTCGGCTGTTATCTCGCACCCAAGAAACTCGCACTGCAGGGCGAGTTGACGCCTTTCGATTAAACCTATTTTTGTTGTGGTCAACTCGCCCGCACCTACAAAGGACAGTCAGTTAAAAATACAGGTACCACACACTTATAAACTGAAGGACAGTCAGTTAAAAATACAGGTACCACACACTTATAAGAATTGGCTGTATGGTCGGAAGAGCTTGGTCTGTTCAGATGGAAGGACAATATTAAAAAAAAACATTCGATGGCGCTTGTTTCGTTCGAATATTTCAAACAAAAACAAAACTGCTTAGTTTAAAAACTATTTTACTGATTTATTAATTTTTCTCCGTCTGTTTAACGTTATTTATCATTACTTTATTTTTAATATAATCTACCATGTTAAAAGGCGTTTAAAAAATAATGGGCTTACTAAAACCTTTTAACTGTTCGTCTGTTACATATTCTATAAATTTTACTTCCCATCACAAATTCACAACGTCGCTAAAGAAGTAATAACTTCAACAATTAAATCCAAAGACTTTGATGGTTTATTCTACCTATCTCTTCTTTACCTATATCACGTTCTCTTTCTCTTCGCTCCAACGTACGATAGTGTTCATGAAAATAAAAGAATCCCGCTCTATCACACAAGGACACCCTCCATACAAACTCAAATTCATAGGCTATGAGCTCTATAACCAAGCAATAAGGTTCAAAATCGCGGGCCATTTTCAGGATATCAGTCAGGTCATCTACCATCTACCTCACGAAATGAGTCTGCTGGTTTTCGAAATTGTGACATCTCAGCGAGGAAAGCCAATACATCTTCGCGCAGGCCATAAGAGCAGCGGACAAAATTAAAAAATGGTTCCTGTGTATTGCGCTGCCAGGAGAGAACACGTGTAAAATGACGATGGTTACTGCAAGCAATAACTGTAAGTAAGCCAGATTTTGCATCAAATGAATTGGATGTAAATTGAACAAGTGCGACGCATTCTTGGTATCTAGTTGTACTATCCTAGTACCAACAGTGTTTCGAAAGACTGTATCAACACTCGATGAGGATTCGCTGTCATTTAAAAAATACCCGAATATGAAAATATTAAGAAGAAGTTGTATCGAAAAGACATATTCGCTAGATGTAAAAACAGTCTGTTTTAAATCAATAATGCAAGTCGTTATACCTGAGAGATTAAAAACTTTTTATAAGCTGATTTCAATTATCCGAATTTAAAGAGTAGAATTTCGGTTTTCGCTGATGAACACCGTAAAAATATAAATCTTAATTTTTTGATTTTATTTGACCGAACCGTTTTAATTTTCTTTAAAACCTTTCAAGCAGTTGTACACCTTTCATGTAGATATAGGAAGTAATCAGAGTCGTACTAACATTATAACTCTGATACCCAAACGGCTGCCAAACAAAACAAGAATAAATAAAAAGACTCCACAATTCCTCATTTTAATCGACTTAGCAGGCGGCAATGGCAGCAATCAATGCCTTGAACTCCATTTACACACATTGATCTAGCCCCAAACTATAGGATTCCCTGTATCTTGGGTACTAGACAACGATACACATACTTATATAGATAAATATTATACTTAGATAGATAAACAACCTTGACTAGGGTACAAACATCCGTTCTCATCAAACAAATATTTGCCCCCACCGGGACTCGAACCCGGGACACTTGGCTTCGTAGGCAGCGTCACTGCCAACTCAGCCATTCGGGTCGTCCTGCCATATTCCCTAAGTCATCAATTAGCGGGTGTTGATTCCATTTTCACAGAGTTTGTGGCGATAAGATGACAAATTAGGAATACCAAAAACCAAACTGGCTGGAAAGCCTATAAAAATATGTATGTACTATTTGCCGAACTTGCACATTTGCCCAACGAAGCAATTGACAGTGGTCGGTTGATAATGTGTCAGTGTCATAAAAAAAAACAAGCAATTTAATAATTATTATGTAACACGCTGTTAATGGAAACTTATCGTTTTTGCTGATAAATGGTCTTGCAGTATTAATATTCATCGTCCAACAAATATAGTTAAAAGCCGCCATCCATATTGCAAACAAAAAAAACAACGACACCCAAAAGCATTTAACATGTATCAAAAGTCTTGTCTTGTGATTTTCATATAGTGTTTAACCCGTCAGACGTCCTATGCGCTACCTTTTTGGGCGGCTAGCGTCCTGTGCGCTGCATAAGCGCATAGAAAGTATTGCAAACTTCGACGTTTTATGAATATTCACCAAGTTTCAGAACGTTCCCGGAAGTAGTCTTAGATTATGAGTAGTTTAGTTGGCAACCGTGTGATATGAATAGAACTGACATTGAGACAGCCAATCAGATCAAAATAAATAAAATACCAAGCCGTGTCTCCATTTTGGGCAGGCGACCGGCCGCAGACTTACATTTTATGTTTGTCAATATTTATTTATTGTGAAGTAATTACTGTGTTTTGTAATAAAATAATACATCTTATCGCTGGATAAATTAATAGTGGTGATGTGAAAAATAGAAAATTGTGTAAGTTTTGTGTGAGTGGCTCGTAAGAACGAAATATAATTAGAGGTGTCGGTGTCAAATAATGGATTCTGCAAACAATCGATGAAAAGCCTTATCAACTTTATTATCACATGTGAGTACTATACATCATAAGATAGGTAATTTATTTAACTTTATTGTGCTACATAACATGTTAGGAAACTAATA
The DNA here is from genome assembly GCA_949825045.1 of Argyresthia goedartella. Classification (NCBI taxonomy): domain Eukaryota; kingdom Metazoa; phylum Arthropoda; class Insecta; order Lepidoptera; family Argyresthiidae; genus Argyresthia; species Argyresthia goedartella. The sequence goes on from OX463810.1 coordinate 26,382,581, forward strand.
AAATAACCTAACAAACTTATCAAATTCCTAACGCAAGTCGATGGAAAATTTATTTTCGCCAGAACCTTGGACGCGATAGGGTCCACGAGATTCGCTGTACAGGGACATTCCAGAGTACACTAAAGTTAATGTATTTGTTATAACAATAATTCAAAACAAATACTTATCTGTGATTTTTGTAGTTTATAAGATGACAATCATTTAAAACAAGTACTGATTTGTGATTTTTGTAGTCTGTATGATGACAATCATTCATAACAAATCCTAATTTGTATTTGTTTGGCTCTTAATAATTTTATATTAATATAATAATGAGCCAGATGCTTGAATCATTATTGTTATCATTATCAGGTAAGGTTAGGTCTAGAGAATCTAGTTTTAATTTAAAAGTTAACGACCAATTACTCTCATCAAACGAGGACGTTGCTAACGCATTTGAAAAGTTCTTCAGTACCATACCAATAATAACAACAGAAGCACTACCATCCTCTTCTGAAAAGTCTTTAGATTACTTGGTTGAAAATGTGCCCCAAAACAAGGATGGCTTTAACTTCAAGCCAATAGGCTCTATAACTATAGTTAAAACATTTAAACTTCTTAGCATGAAAAAGACTGAAGATTTATGGGGCATGTCGGTTAACGTGGTTAATTCAATAATCGATGTGATTGCACCATACATGGCATTCACATTCAATAGTTGTATAGCAAACGGAGTTTTTCCTATCCTTATGAAAATGAGCAGATTAATACCACTTTTCAAATCCGGTAGTAAACAAGACCCTGCCAACTTCAGACCTGTATCTGTATTGCCAGTGTTGAGCAAGGTGTTTGAAATGGTCATATTGAGTCAACTACTCTCTCACTTCAATGCATCTGGGCTACTCCACAAAAAACAGTTCGGATTCACTAAAGGCAGATCAACAACAGACGCCGGAGTAGCGCTAGTAGAACACATTTATAGTGCGTGGGAAGGATCACAGGATGCGGTTGGTATTTTCTGTGATCTTTCCAAGGCCTTTGACTGTGTGGACCATCAAACTCTTTTGCTCAAACTTCAACACTATGGTATCAAAGATAATGCGTTAAAATTAATGGAATCTTATTTAATGGAAAGATTACTAAAAGTAGATATAAACAGATGCAAGTCCACTGGAACCCATATGAATATTGGTGTACCCCAGGGTTCTATCTTAGGTCCGTTCCTTTTCTTAGTGTACATGAATGACCTGCCTTATATGGTGGAAAAAATGACTCAGATTGTTCTATTTGCTGATGACACATCTATTATTTTCAAGGTGGAAAGACAAGAAGAAATTCTAGACGACGCAAATAGTACACTCTCTCATGTGTTAAGTTGGTTCAATGTAAACAACCTGTTATTAAACTCAAAGAAGACTAAATGTATCAAATTTTGTTTGCCTAATGTACGACAGGTTGAAAGCAGTGTTATAATAGGATCTGAAAGATTGGACCTCGTTGAAGACACAATCTTTCTCGGAATCACTATAGATTCGAAACTTCAATGGGGTCCTCACATAACTAATCTCGCACGAAGACTTAGCTCAGCCGCCTTTGCGGTCAGACAAATCAGATATCTTACAGATGTTGAAACTGCCAGATTGGTTTACTTTAGTTATTTTCACAGTATTATGTCTTATGGAATATTGCTCTGGGGGAGAGCAGCAGATATAAATACGATATTTTTCTTACAAAAAAGGGCGATCAGGGCGATATATCAATTAGATGCTAGAGAATCATTAAGAGAAAAATTCAAAGAAATTAATATACACAGTCAGGTCATAAGTTCTGTCACACAATAAAAACTTAACACAATATAAGATCGCTGGCCACAAAAAAGTTTATTAAATTCGAATTTCGAATTTTTCATGAAAATAAAAATGTGTACTTTTTAGAATTTTCCTCATTTTTAAATATGGAGTGGACACTTAAAGAAGACCGTGTCGCAGTTATTGCGTTGCATCGTTGCGGTTACGCGCCAATTTAGATTTTCGACTTACTGAAAAATTTGAATATAACCAAAAGATTCGTTTATCGTACCATAAAACGATACAATGAAGACTCTAGTGTAGATGACAGGTCAAGAAGTGGTCGCCCTCGCTCTGTTAGGACTCCAGCAGTGATAAAAGCTGTGAAGGCGCGAATTCAAAGAAATCCCATACGTAAGCAGAAACTGTTGGCCCTTCAGATGGGGTTAAGCAGGACCACGGTGAAAAGGGTGTTAAATGAAGACTTAGGGCTTAGGGCATATCGAAGAAAAACAGGACATCGTTTGGACGCTCGTTTAATGGACCTGAGACTGAAGAGACGCCGCGCTTTGTTGAAGCGGTACGCGGGAAAAAAGCATCGGGAAATTCTTTTTTCAGATGAAAAAATTTTCACCGTGGAAGAGAGCTACAACAAACAAAATGATAAGGTGTACGCACACAGCAGTGAAGAAGCGAGCAAACGTATTCCGCGTGTCCAACGAGGTCATTTTCCATCCTCGCTCATGGTTTGGTTGGGAGTCTCTTATTGGGGCTTAACTGAGGTACATTTTTTTGAGAAAGGCGTAAAAACGAATGCAGTTGTGTATCAAAATACAGTCCTCAAGAACCTTGTGGAACCTGTTTTCATACCATGTTTAATAACAGGCACTGGGTATTCCAACAAGATTCTGCGCCAGCTCATAGAGCGAAAAGCACACAAGACTGGCTGGCGGCGCGTGAAATCCACTTCATCCGGCACGAAGACTGGCCCTCCTCCAGTCCAGATTTGAGTCCGTTAGATTACAAGATATGGCAACACTTGGAGGAAAAGGCCTGCTCAAAGCCTCATCCTGATTTGGAGTCACTCAAGGCATCCTTGATTAAGGCAGCCGCCGATATTGACATGGACCTCGTTCGTGCTGCGATAGACGACTGGCCGCGCAGAATAAAGGCCTGTATTCAAAATCGCGGGGGTCATTTTGAATAAACTTTATTACCATAAGAATCTATGTTTTATTAAGTTCATTTTGCTATATAAATGTTTACATAAATAATAAACATATCTAAATTATTTCATATTGCACATGTGACAGAAATTATGACCTGACTATGTACTTACGGTTACCTGTCAATATACATAGTCAGGTCATAAGTTCTGTCACATGTGCAATATGAAATAATTTAGACATGTTTATTATTTATGTAAACATTTATATAGCAAAATGAACTTAATAAAACATAGATTCTTATGGTATGAGGTCCATGTTAATATCAGCGGCTGCCTTAATCAAGGATGCCTTGAGTGACTCCAAATCAGGATGAGGCTTTGAGCAGGCCTGTTGAGGACTGTATTTTGATACACAACTGCATTCGTTTTTACGCCTTTCTCACAAAAATGTACCTCAGGTAAGCCCCAATAAGAGACTCCCAACCAAACCATGAGCGAGGATGGAAAATGACCTTGTTGGACACGCGGAATACGGTTGCTCGCTTCTTCACTGCTGTGTGCGTACACCTTATCATTTTGTTTGTTATAGCTCTCCTCCACGGTGAAAATTTTTTCATCCGAAAAAAGAATTTCCCGATGCTTTTTTCCCGCGTACCGCTTCAACAAAGCGCGGCATCTCTTCAGTCTCAGGTCCATTAAACGAGCGTCCAAACGATGTCCTGTTTTTCTTCGATATGCCCTAAGCCCTAAGTCTTCATTTAACACCCTTTTCACCGTGGTCCTGCTTAACCCCATCTGAAGGGCCAACAGTTTCTGCTTACGTATGGGATTTCTTTGAATTCGCGCCTTCACAGCTTTTATCACTGCTGGAGTCCTAACAGAGCGAGGGCGACCACTTCTTGACCTGTCATCTACACTAGAGTCTTCATTGTATCGTTTTATGGTACGATAAACGAATCTTTTGGTTATATTCAAATTTTTCAGTAAGTCGAAAATCTGAATTGGCGCGTTACCGCAACGATGCAACGCAATAACTGCGACACGGTCTTTTTTAAGTGTCCACTCCATATTTAAAAATGAGGAAAATTCTAAAAAGTACACATTTTTATTTTCATGAAAAATTCACCACTTCTCTCCCGATAATGTAAACTCCGATGTGGAGGCGTTAAACGCTGACTTAGAGGGTATTAGAGGATGGGCCTCGTCATTTGGGCTACTGGTTAACCCAAACAAGTCCCAGGCCATGATTATAGGTACCAGACACTCACTATGTTTGTTGAAGCAACAGTCTGTCCCTCCTGTATCTTATAACGGTACCGTAATCATGTATAGCGACACAGCGAAAAACCTGGGTGTTGTTTTCGATAACCAGTTAACCTGGTCAACGCATATCAGCGAGGTCAGCAGGCGAGTTTACGCTACCTTTCACTCTCTCAGGAGACTTCAGAACTTTCTTCCTCGTCAGACCAAAATTATTCTCGCCCAGTCTCTTTTACTTCCCCTCATTGACTATGCTGATGTTTGCTGGGTAAGCGCAAATGAAGAGCAACTGAACAAACTCGAACGACTTCAAAACCTCGGGATTCGGTTCATCTTCGGACTGCGAAAATATGATCACGTTTCTCAACATCGCAGGGAGTTGAATTGGCTTCCGATTCGTCTTCGACGGGACTCTCATATCCTATGCCTGCTCTACAATATTTTGTGGAACCCTCGGTACCCTAACTTCCTGCGTGATCGCTTCGAATTTCTTTCTTCATGCAGGCCTCGGAGAACTCACATGGCTACTATGCTTAAAGCCCCACAACGCTCCACTGCAACCTTCGAGCACGGGTTTAGAATCCGCGCTATACGGCTGTGGAATGAACTTCCCTGCACCATCAGGGACAGTCCATCACTGAATATCTTTAAGAACCGACTAAAGAAGCACTATCTTTCACTTTCTATTTAGCTATATAATGTATTAGTATTAGTATAGTTGTAAGATATTTATTGATATGCTGTATTTATGTAACTGTGTATGTAGTCTATATTTCTTAGCAATAGGGTTTTATGTATGTGTAATATGTATTATATTAGAATATAGTCTTAATTGTACGCGCAATTCTTTCCCTTACCTATCATCTCCGTCTCCTATCCAACATGGTTTGCTGGAAGAAATCTCTTTTTAGAGATAAGCTCGCTTTTGTACATGTTTTTTCTATCATAAGTTATCTGTATGTCTGTTTTGTTTAGTACAATAAAGAAATTACGAAAAATTCGAAATTCGAATTCAATAAACTTTTTTGTGGCCAGCGTTCTAAATTCAAAAGTTTTTATTGTGTGACAACTTATGACCTGACTGTGTATATACGAGAATATCATGCATGTAAGAAGTGATAGCCATACAATTAACACTAGAAATAAAAATAGGTTAGCACTACCATTATTTAGACTAAGTAAAGTAGGCACATCATAAATGGGGCACTGTATTCGCTTCTACAATAAAATACCACAGGAATCATTGATCCTTCCTGAAAAGTGGTTCAAAAACTATGTTAAAAATGAGCTGATAAGAAAGTCCTATTATAGTATTAAGGAATACTTAGATGACAAAACTGCATGGTCCATACCATCTCAGCGCACAGAAATTTGACGAGGGGCGATGGATCAAGTCTATCACTCGCCGGCGAATTTCCTTAGACCGAAACCAGTACCTGTTGTAAAGTCACTTTAAAAAAAAAGGTATGGGGGAGTTTCTTGCCGTTTCTCCTTAACCCCGAGGCCCACCTTCCGAAACGGTGGTCTTTTTTTATATAAAAAAAAATTACTTGTAGTTATAAGTAAGTATAATTTTGACGTTGAATATGATAATTTATTTATTTATATTCAATAAAAAAAATGACTCTGACTCTGAATTATTGAACGATATTGCTGATAACTGTTAGGTCTAATAACTTTAATAACACAGACGATTTATTTTTATGATGATATTAAACAGAGTTTTTGTATTGACTGTTCATAACTACCTCAAATTTTCACTTCAGGGCGGGTTAACCTTAACAAAAATATGTTTAATCGAAAGGTGTCAACTCGTCCCGTAGTGCGAGTTTCTTTGGTGCGAGATGACCACACTTACTCGGCGCCGCAGCTGTGTCATCCTCGTTTATGTTATGTTTTATGGATCTAGCAACTCCCTAGACTCAAATCGGCTAGGTTAATCGGCTTATTGCTCCATTTAAACAAACCGCTACGAACGAAATAAGAATTAGATCGGTACTACTGAAATGTGTTTAGGTATTACCTTTTACAGAGTCTCGAAAGGACACAATCAGAACGTGTAAAATATATGTTGTTCAAGTTAGGTATTTGATATTGTGACGTAGTGTACAGTGTACACGTATAGCTTTTTTTATCTTTCATATCAGAATTAAAATAAATGAAGCTCAATTATGTCAATTTAAAAGGAGGTCGCGGGGCTCACTCCAGATGTTATCTTTAGTTTTAATAATCAACTTGTCTACTTGTCTACCGTATGTATCTTGCTTGTATATGGCAAGAAATATAAACGGTTCTGCTATAAAACCCCTATAACGTCTATTCACGATACGTACGCCCAAAATTGTGTAACCCGATGCGCTCTTAGCAGCTTCTGCTTATTCTGGCGATGTTAGTGACCCCGGTCACGTCTTGTGAGGAGTTTCTGCTGCGGTCGAGTTTGCGAAACTGCTCCAATACTGCGGAGAAATAAACATAACTAGCTACAAACGTGAATGCAAAATGTAGATTTCTTTTAAACGAAGAAAAACCCTTTTTGTGGGCCCATCACCAGTGATGGGAATATGTGGAACTGTTTTTGACACTTGCGATAGTAGAAAGCATTGGGAAAGCTTGGACTCTGCTGGCCTGGCCCACTGTGCCCTCCTCCTCCAAAGTGTCCTAGTTAGTCAATAAGGTTGAGGGAAATGCCAGCGAGCCTCTCACACTGGAATTGTCACCTGACACCAGATTGAAAACCAGCGTCACAGGATTTCCTGTGACACTATGCTGAGTCTGAGCCCTTTTGCTGTCGCAGCATGTGCACATAGCAGTGAAACCACTCACAACTTTATGTGGGGGTATCTTTAAAGAATATTGTGATGAATTTGTAATTAATTATATTTTTTGTCTTGCTCTTGTTTATTTTATGTCTGTGTTTTGCATTGTGTTACTTTTATTTTATAATTTTTCATGAGTTTTATGTGTTTATGCTGATACAGTAAATAAATGGCATTCTATTCTATTCTATTCACCTTTCCCAATACTTTACTACTGTCGCAAGTGATAAAACAGTACCCTTATTAAGTAATTCTGACATCAATCGCAATTGAAAAATAAACCAATCAGAATAAGAGTCGACAGGAAACGTAGCTTCTGTCAAATAATCGTTTTCTGATGGTTCGAATTTTCAATTGCGATTGATATCGGAATTACTTAAGGCGATACGTAAAAATATATATAAAAGGAATACGGATGTAAACGAAAGTGACAACGTTAAATACTTCCACATAAGAATGAAAAGAGTGCGCAAACGATGCGCTCGACACAAACTTAAACAACGTAGCGTCAAACCACATAAAATTGCTTTAAAGTAAACTACGCTATTTTGCCAAAATGATTTTCAAAGATAGTTAACGCATACATAATATCCACATTTTGAATGCCATTCCGCAATTAAATTAGTTGGGATTTCAGAATCACAGGAAAAAATAAAACTATAAAGTCATCTACAGATTTGATTTTTGGGTTCACGTCTATTGAGTACTTCATTAAGATTCTCACTGAAGGTAAACGCGATTGGATGAAATTTTCTTTGAGAAAATGTAATTGCGAAAAGATAGAGGTTAGTATAATTTAGTAGAGGTTAGTGGTAGAGAGGAGTCAATGCCCGCTATTGTCATGCTAACCCGAAAATACGATAGGTAGACCCAAATGCACCTCTTCGCGAGTCATACGTTAGTGTTCAGCACCTACCGAACTGCTCAGTCGCTATAAGACTGTTCTAACTGTCAGACGTTTTTTGATGGGGCAACTTACGGCGTCTACTTCTATATATAATATGTGGGTCCATTGTATATTTTTAAGGCACCTATTTAGTTCACAATTTGCCACTGACTTACATCCACCTATTAATCTAGGCAGTTGTCAATCTTCATCTCATCAATTGACGTAACACTGGGAGAGTCCATCATCGATTCCAAGGTCGCTTAAAACGGGAACGCTTTCATTCTATTTCTAGTAGGCAGACACAGTTTCGCCGGCTTAGCGGGCTTTCGAGATGCATTTCGAATATCAATAGTAGAAAATTCGATTCGTTACCACGGTGTGTGAACACCAAATAGCACTGGGAGGCTATGAAAACGTCATATGCCGAATCAGTTCAGGAACCTGAACTAATCCGCAGAATGACCACGACCGTCTCAAAACAAGTCTTATATAATAATATATAATGAGGTAAATCCAGCCCATTATGGCATATTAGAATGGAAATGGTTGCCCCCCCCCCCCCCTTGGGTGTTACCACAATATTTTTCCGGTTCAAATTAGTTTCAAAACAAGAACATCACCATGGCATACGTTTTCATTCAATTCGCCATAATGGGCTTTATCTACTTAATAATACTAAGACTTGTTTTAAGACGGTCACGGTAATTTTGCGAATCAAATTAGGTTCCTAATCTCCCCCCCCCCTCCCTTTTCTCTGTAATGTGATAAGATAACACGATGCAAATTGAAGTTCCAGTTGCGGGGACGAAGAAATTAAAGATAGATAATATATTTATATAAAGGAACAAGTCCTGACTGACTGATTCATCATCGCAGGGGCCAAACGGAAGGCTGAAATTTGGAGAATAGCTTTATTTTATTACGTAGGGGTCAAAAAGACCTTGATTGAATGAGTTTTATTTTTTCTACGAGAATTTTATCATTTAATCAACTGGCATGAGTTCTTAATTTTAATCATCGATTTGTTCGAATGGTTCTTCGTCTATCATGGCTATCGAACAGAACAATAAATTTGAAATTATACATATCGTTACCATACGTACGTATTCCAAAATTCCAAATGTCTTTATTACTGTAGATATTTACATATTTATCTAGCTATCGTCATTTTTGCCACTTCTCTACATTGGACCACTGTGGGAGGCTTAGAAACTACCACAGATTGATTTTTAGATCTCTTTTAAAAATTGCTTATGCTTAACTAATACAAAAAATATATACTTATGTCATTATCATAATTAATAAGCAGGAATAAATAATTACAAAATTATTAACAGCAAGGTCTGTGTTGAGCCAGATTAACCCCATACAGTCCCATCATTTAAGTAATCTTGAACATTGTAATATCCCTTTTTCGACAAAGTCGCTTTAACATGGTTTTTAATTGCTCAAATGGCAATTTCAAGATCTCCAGAGGTATCTTGTTGTAGTAGAGAATGCATTGACCCTTGAAAGAATTGCTAACCTTCGCGAGTCTAAACCGGGGCGCAAGTAGTCTGTGATTATTTCTTAGGTTAACATTACAGCTATCGCTAAGTTTGGGAAATTTTGTAAGGTTGGTAAAAAACCTGTGTGAATATTCATAAAGCTACTTCCACGAATCACGAAAGTGTGAGTGTTTGTCTTTTTCTGTAACCAGATAATTTTAGATAATAGTCGAACGGTGCAGGCGGTGAAGCTGCCAGATGGTCGCGGCTCTTTGCAGTTTTTTGCTGTTATTGTTTATGTTTGCCTAGTTTTTTTTTCTTATCAATGAATGCAGCAGTTTACAAATAAATCAAATATGACCTGAAGGGTTGCTTGCTGGTTGCTAAGCCAGGCTTTATATAACAGAAGCCTTATATGAATAAAATATTCTCACATCTGATTACGACTAATATATTTATATATAGTATAGTCTCGGTCAGTCATCATAATACTCTTTCCCTATTTTTGCACCCACATTTTTTCATCGGGATTACACCTCGAAAACTAAACACATAGCCAAGTATGACAAGAATGACAACAAACCTCGAAAACGCGTCACGCACAAAAAATCTTTTGTCATTCTCTGCTTGGATATTATTGGTAGAGCAACCCGTGCAAAAAAAAGGTAATAAAAGGGGGCGCATTTTGTTGGGCTGCATGGAAAAATTACCCTTAAGGTGGTCCTCCACATCGATCGTCGATAGTACATACATTATATTTTCGAAGATAAATTGACTAGCTACAGTTAGTATGTCAATTTCTTTAAAAAGCTCATTTCATTTTCATTTCATTTCATTTATTGCCATAAATTACAGTTGTTATAGGTACAGATGGTCGTACAACTTAAAAATTAGTTCCATGTAATTTTACTCAGCGAGTGTAGCATACAATTTGATTAAAGACACAATAACTATAATATATCATGCATAACATATAGGATTAGCAATAAATATTCAATACAATGTCACAGGGCTCGAGATCAATGAATTAAATTACATTAAATCGAATTAAAATTTGACTAAAATTAATTTAAGTAAAAAACAAGTTAGAATTAAATAAAAAATAATAAGAGGTAAATAATCGTCATATATGTCACTCACTAATAGAATATGTCACTATACAATAATTGGTCAATACAATTATATTATAATACGCAAGGCAAACAGGATAAAATAAACAGCCGCCACAATCCTATTCGCTAATTATTCTTAAAATTATAAAACTCGTCCAAATTATAGGGCGACACAGTTAACAAATAGTCTTTTAGACCTGTGATGAACCCTTTTCCAGTTAGTATTTTAATACTTAAGGGTAGGCTGTTGTACACTTTGATGGCAGTCAACTTTGTAGCACGTGTATAGGAAGCTGTTCGACAATGTGGGACCTCTAAGTAGCCCTTGTTTCTTTCATTTAGTCTTTCACTTAAACCTGTTTTTTTTTGGGGAAACTTAAGTGGATAGCGCCTTGTAAGTTTGCACAATTCAATTACATATAGAGCAGTGATTGTGTGAATTTTCAACTCTCTAAAAGACTCTCTACAAGACTCCATGCTAGAGCCTATGTTGTTTAAAATGCGGATGGCTCTCTTCTGCAAGATAAAGATTCTATTTATATCGACGCTACCTCCCCACACAGCCAAACCGTAAAGCACTCTTGACTGAAAGAAGGCAAAGTAGGCTTGCAAGGCTGCTTTCTTTGAAGCAATTTTAATAAGGGATCTTAAAGCATAACAGAAACTACTGCATTTGCCAACCAATTTGTCTACATGTCTCATCCAGTTTAGGTTACTGTCCGTGTAGATTCCCGGAAATTTTACATAAGAAGCAGATTCAATTTCTTCGTCCCTTATTTTTATGCTGAGTTGTGGTACTTGGGTGTTGTAGTTTCTGAAATGAATCAATTTCGTTTTACCTACGTTTGTGTTTAGGTTAAGACTGTCAAACCATTCTATAATGCCATTTATTGAGTTATTTATTGTATTTGATAGGTTTTCATGATTGCCTCTACTGAACTTAAAGAAAACAGAGACATCGTCAGCGAACATTATAATTTTGTTTGAAGTATGCAAGGGAAGGTCGTTGACGTATAATAGGAATAAAATCGGGCCTAGTATTGACCCTTGAGGGACTCCAACCTTAATTTCTTCACAGTTCGACTCAACTTCACGGAGCACTCCACTTTCATCAATAGTAGGTAACGCAACAAATTGAGACCGGCCGCTAAGATAGGACACGAACCAATCACTCACTATCCCCCTAACACCATATCTATTCAGAATATTTATTAAAGCATCGTGATTAACATGGTCGAAGGCCTTTGATAAGTCAAGAAGGACTGTTATTATATTATCATTATTATCAAGTGCTTCTCCTATAAAGTCCGTCATTTCGAAGATGGCGTCTATTGTCGACATATCCTTTTGAAAACCAAATTGTTCTTTTGCTAGTATTTTTTCAGAGCACAGGAATTTTCGTAACTGATCAGCCATTATTTTCTCGAACAGTTTTGAAATTATGGAGAGCAAGGAAATTGGTCTATATTTAGCAACATCAAGCTTGTCATCCGACTTGTGTATTGGTTTTACTCGCGCCTTTTTTAGTTTGTCTGGGAAAACTCCTTCACTTAAGGATCTATTAATTAAGAAAAGAAGGGGGTCATGTATAGCCTTGGCTATTGACTTAATAACCATAGATGACATCCCATCATAACCACATGATTTTTTATTTTTCAGACTTACTATCTTTTTTGTTAATTTAAAACTATCGACGGGTTTGACAAACATAGAGGATTGATTAAATCTAGGCAATTTTAAGTTTGATTGTACGTTTTTGCTAGTACATGTGTTTATAAAGTAAGTGTTAAAAATATTGGCTGCATCCTGGTTATTGAATGCCACTTTCGAATTAGTATTATTAGTCAAACCGGTGTAATCTCTAGTCTCTAGATGTTTTTTCCCAGAGATGTGCGTATTTATCAATTTCCAAGTAGCTTTAACTTTGTCGTTTGAATTTATTATAATTTTCTCATTATACTTTTGTTTTGCTAGTTGGATTACCTGGCCTAATAAAGTTGAATACCTTTTGTAATGAGTGGAATCAGTTTCACATTTAGTAACTTTGGACTTAATAAATAGATCCCGTTTTGTTTCACACGACTTTTTGATTCCCGGTGTTAACCAATTTTTATTATTTTTGTTTGTGTCCCCTCTAACTTTAATTAACGGGCAACAGATCTCAAAGGCTTCTGTTAGCTTATCATGAAAATAGTCAAAACATTTATTGTAGTCTTTTTCATTATACACCTCGTCCCATTACATTTGAAGTAACTGCGTCGACAGCTTCTGAAGGTTTGTTTCCTTTAGATCTCTTACTAACTTATAATATTTAGAATTATCCTTTTTTACTGATATATTAAGGGAAGCATACTGAAGGGTATGGTCTGATAAGCCCAACTCTACAACACCCGACTTGTTTAAATCTACATTTGAAATTATATTATCTATGCAGGTCCGACTATGATCGGTGATACGAGTTGGTTCAGTTATAAATGGCTTCATACAATGAGACTGAAGCAGACTTATAAATTCTTTGGATTCAGTAGAGTCCACAAGAATATCAATATTAAAATCACCGCAAATTATGATATTACGATCTCTATGTCTTGAGACAAGCGCCAAAGCATTTTCTAAATAATTTATAAAATTATCATCCTTAAGGAGTCTGCATTTAAAATTATAAATTGCTCGAATAGCTCTTTTCTGTAAAATAAAAATAGTTTGAATTCCTGCTTATTAATTATGATAATGACTAAATATTATATTATGTATTAGTTAAGCATAAGCAATTTTTAAAAAGAGATCTAAAAATCAATCTGTGGGCGTTTCTACGCCCTTCTTCTCCCACAGTGGTCCAATGTAGAGAAGTGGCAAAAAATGACGATTGCTAAGTATATGTAAATATCTACAGTAATAAAGACATTTGGAATTTGGAATTTGGAATTCATAATTCATAATTCTTTATTGACCACTGTTATTTAAAAAGATACGTTAAGAGAAAATATTTGTACAAAGGCGAGCTTATCTCTAAAAACAGATTACCAAGGCATGACAGGAAATTTTATCAAGAATGAAGTGTCTAAATTATGATGAGTGACTCATAAAAGTTTTAGTCTCGGGCATTTTCATTCTAAAGCCCACCTGCAAAATGTTGTGCAGTTTTCCAAGCATGTTTGAGGTTACCAACGTTTTCAGCTATGAGTACTAGACCATTTGTGAACATCAGATGCGTAAGCTTCGTGCCGTTAATGTTGACACCTTTCCATTCTCCCCATGATAGACTCTTCAGTACGTCTTCAAGGACACTGGTGAAGAGCTTAGGGGAAATAGTGTCGCCTTGTCGCACACCACGGCCCAAAGCTACTGAGTCGGTTAGCTCATGCATACGCAACTGGATCATAGCGGAAGAGTAGACCCCCCAGAGGATACTCAAATACCTAACGATGGAGAGAGTGTAACACCGCCCAGTGTTTGACTGTGTCGAAAGCTTTTTAGTAGTCCGCAAAAGCCAGACACTGGGGCTGGTTGTACTCCCTACATCTATCCATCAGTTGCTTGATGGTATGTATGTGGTCGACACCATAAAATCCAGTCCGGAAGCCCGCCTGTTCCCCTGGCTGGTATTCGTCTAGTACTCGGATCAGTCTATTGCACAGGACTTTAGTAAATAGCTTGTCCACCTGGGATAGAAGGCTGATAGGTCAGTAATTTGGCAGCAAGCTCCTAACTCCCTTCTTATGTAAAATTGACACTACCGCATTTTTCCAGGCGTGTGGTGTGTTTAATATTTAGTACAATCTTACTTACATTATCACTTGTTTCACATTGTTACTTAAATATGGTATCAACATCCTAATTGTTCCTTTATTTTGATAATATATCCCACTTCTGAAGTGTGAAACTGGCACTCACTTCCAAGGACAATTATATATATATTTAATTATGTATATTTCTCGAATTTCTGCACATCACAACGGTCATCTCAAGACTGAACACGAGAGTCGGAACACAACGCCTTTTAAAAATGAATTTGAGCATATGGCGGTTGTGTATTCGAGTTGCCGCGCTTTACAAATTGTATGTAATGTGACGACTGCTACTTGAAATTTATAACTATGAGTTTAAGATGAATATCCATCATATAACCCAAGGGTGAAAAACAAGGTAGGTATGTTTTTCGCGCGAGATCTTTTAAACGCGTGCGAACGAGTTCTACATTAACTTTTAATCAGATCGTGATTTTAATAAATTAAATAAATCAAGCAAGCTAACAGCATGTTCACAATTTTGTAAAATCATGATTTGTAGCCACTGATGTGGTCGATCAATTGATATAGTAAATTATTACAAAAAAGTAAGGATTTATGTATTCTTGAAATTATTTCGGAACGTGGGTATGCCAGTCTCCTTACAAAATTGTTCGAACTCTTTTCTTTTGCTCACCCTTGAAGTTGTGATAAAATCAAACTTCCACGTCAAGGCTAACTAACAAGTTCACTCACAACCGTAAAAATGTAACCAAAAAGTTTGAGATGAAATCACGGGCTGACGATAAACCTGCATATAAACAGACAGATTGATTGTAAGGCGCCCACGATGAAAGGTATCAGATTTTAGAATTAAATAAAAAAAAGGTTGCATTAATTAAGCAAAAAGGCAAAAGTTTCGCATTTTTACCAATTTGCATAATATCCCGCCGTAGAAGGAAGATCCGCGTTTCTTTTTCGAGCCTAATAAATGATAATGAGGGTCGGTGGGAAATTCACGGGCCTTATTGTTATGCTCAATTACAAGTGAACAAAATGTTCAGAAAGGTGGAAAACACCGCCTCCTTCCTCAATTGTATACAGCAACATCAACTTATTTGTTGTGTAATTTTCTCGCTTCTTCTTATCGTTACCGACGAATTGTTAGTGTTGCTCAAGGCTGTTCCCTGATTTGGAATTTCAAGGTTTTAGATTTATTTGAATCGCAATTAATTGGGATTAACAATTCCAATGGGGAGCTCCGTGGTCTAGTGGTCTCACGTTCGCTTCTCACGCAGGAGATGCTGGCTCGAATCCAGTGCTAACCATTTACCAATGTGATATGTAATTTATTTCAAGTACATCCGACGTTCTAACGGTGATGGAAAACATCGTGAGGAAACCCTCAATCTCCACAGCAGCGGCCATGAGCTAGCCCCACTAGTTAGTGGCACAGTTGTGCCTCTGCCACCGCCTATGGGATAAGGCTTGATGATATGTTTTAATATTCTACAGATATGCCAAAGATTATAAACAGAGAAAATGTAATATATTCCTACAATATCACAGCCTCTGCCGACTGCGCTCATTTTCAGAATGACAATGCTAATTTCGGGAATAGTGTCTGTGTAATTTTCAGGTTCCGCTGAGATGTCGGCAAAGAGGTGCAATAACGTTACAACGGTAATCCGTAATGTCGGTGGCCGCGGCACGCCCGCGCCGCCGCCGGCCGTTTTCCGCATCATTAACCTCCTGGAGGCTGCCGGATAACAAAACCGAAACCTTTTTCAGTGCCTGTTTAATACGTTAATACACCTGCCTTGTTATATTATATTTGGCTACGTTGAAGGTTCCAGTAATTATTTGTGTCTGCGCGGATAATTAATATATTGTGGGGGATTGGAAGTTGTAAGGTTTTTGGACAGACAACTAGAGATATTGATGATAAATGTGATAGCAAACTATTTTACCATTTAACGGACGGTCATTTATTTTACCTATATTATGGATTGTTTTAGTTAAAAAAAGAAAACTCAAAGCTTCCCATATAATACAGTCGGTAGGTAAAAATTCGAGCTGTCTCCTCGACACCTTCACACCTTCCCAATTTGATGGAATTTTTGTAAATATGTAGATTGGAAATAGTGTAGGGTCTGGAATTCCAGCTTGTGATCTCGAGGAGCCTGTGCTGAACTGCTGACTTCGGTCTTAAAAAACCCTAAAAACATACGATTTTTTTTTGCTATTACCATTTATCTTCTAAATTGCATTTTCGACAAAAGCATCCAACGAAAAAGTTGTAGCACATTCAATTGCTTTTGATCTTCATTGGTAAAAAATAATCGGTGCAACAGTTAGCTGCATGGTAGGTGCGGAACGCATGGCAAGAGGAAGCTTCCGTGGTTCCGGGCCAACGTGCCACATTTACCTTAGCATCTGCCGCTGTCTTCACGAACACCTGGAACCTGCGGTCGTGCAGTCTCTGAGTTGCTGGAACACCTCCCTAAAGCCACCAGAAACTTTTCGCCAGCTTCCGCAAAATAAGTATTCAGGTCTCACAACAAAAAATATCATAGCGTTACGCCTTTTCCCATACGGGATGGCAGAGGCACAGTAGTGTCCACGTTATGCCAGTTATTCAGTACTCCATTTTGCGTGACAGGGACTAGCCCATCGTCGCCTCTGAAGATTGAAGGTTAGAACGTTCGTATAATCTCATGGTATCTATCTATCTACCAATTGCTCCTGTGTGAGAAGCGAACGCGAAACCACTTGACCACAGAGCTTTTTTACGCAGAAACGGTTGTCTCCCTTCTGCAAATTATATTTTTTACCATCTTTGTTTTTTTTTAGTGTGAGTGAACTATTAGTCTCATAGAACGATATTCTGTGCTTTAATGAAAGCTAATTGAATGTACTACAACTTTTTTTGTCTTTTGTCATAGAACGAGCAATGTTGCTAATATTTTTATCCGGACGCGGGCAAAATTTAAAATTGACAAATTTCGGGAAACATTCTTCGCAGGAGTATAGCTTGCTCCCTAGAGGGTTTAAAGAGCAACAGTTTGGCTTATATTGTTGCAAATTTAATTAACTCTATAAAGTACTAATTTAGTATGTCGACAAACGCACAGTTTATGACTTTTAGAGCTAAAAGTAAAAACTAAAAACAACAAATAGCAGCTTTTCGCGTGGTGCACAGCGAGCACTAGGTTTTCGAAGTTGCAAATTTTGATGAACACTTCTCAAACTGATCCATACAACATACTTTAAAACCAGACCTTATTAAATTGGGAATTGAGTCCAGGTCCAAAGTACCTGCCGACTGAACTAATAGGGCGCTTTTAAAGGTAACTGCACCGCACACGGAACATAAAGACCATAGTCATCGTCGGTCATATTTGTCAATCATAGCTTTGCCCCTTACTTTATTCAAACCGTGCAGTTATCGTCGAAAATTTAAAAGCGTTAATTATTATAGGTGATTCCTTTTCCTACTCCATCGATCCTCATCCTCGCGGATTGAGGACACCGCCTTGCAACGCTCCATAGAGAGATTAAACTCGTATTTCAATAGCCGAGTGGAGTCCTCCTGACTATCCGTATTTTTCAGCTTTCCCCTTAAGGTGACACGAAAAAAATATGGGGTTTTTTCGATTTCATTTACTCTACTATGAAGTCATCTACAGATTTTATTTTTGAGTTAACGTTTATTGAGTATTTGATTAAGATTCTCACAGAAGGAAAACGCGGTTGGGTGAAATTTTCTCGATAGAATTTAAGAGCGAAAAGACCTCTAAATTGTTTTATTTTTTCCTGTAATTCTGAAATCCTTACTAATTTCATAACGAAATTGCATTCAAAATGTGGATATTATGTATTACTAAACTCCTTGAAAATATTTTCAACAAAATAGCATAGCTTATTTTGAAACAATTTTTATGTGGTTTGGCTTGGCGCTACGTTATGTCATTTTTCCCCGATTCCGTCCCTCTCACACTGCGGGTCTTTCCGCCTGGAGTAACGGGGACCTTTGCATGGACGAGGTATCCCCTTAAATGCGTTATGCTAATAGGATCCTCGTAAGTGTCGCGATTGAGATATCAGAAATGGGGGCAGATTCGCGATTTATCACTTCTAAATACACCTAAAATGCCTATGGCCGACCGTTCTATCGTCTAAAACGTCTTCGTCGTGATATAATTCGAGATTCGGCTTCTTAATCTACAGTTACTTATGATACTTTCTTCGATGCAAAAATTTGCACTTTTCTACACAAATTGCAAGTTAATGTAAACCTAGTTAATCGACAAAACCATTATTTTTTGAAAAAATCCATACGACGTTCTAAATAAACCGCATGTTTACCTTGAGGTCTAGACTCAATTTCCGATTGTGGCACGGGAGTACCTCTTTAAATTTCCATCACGCGCAGCGACTTATCTTAATCGTCATATTCCGTGTAATTACATTAGGTCGACTAACACTGTACATCGCTCAGTATCTTGTTCCGCGCCACCGGAGCTGCGGTGAAATTGGATGTAAAATTGCGCTATTCTGCTGTATCAGGGCACAAGCGAAGTATCACATTCGGCGCAAAAAGCTGCGAGATGTGACGTTTGTCGTGCGATAGCGCTTATTTTGTCACATTCGCAACGTATAAACGTGGGCATAATAACGCGAGCCACGCTGTAATGGCCGACGTCTCTGATTTATATTTCCTTTTATGTGCCCGCGAAATGGCTTCCTTCATAGAATGTTTCTTTCTTGCATGAGTCTTTGACTTTCTTCGTTTAGGGCCACGGTAAGCTCCGCCCGCCGCATTATCCGCGTTTCGTTCCTATGAGTTTATTTGGCGTTTATTGCGTCTCTATGATGAAGTTATGAAGATCAGTGGCGGAGAATAATAGGAAAAAAAGTTATTGTCGTAGTCGGTTGGCATTTTGGCGACTTGAAACATATGTGTGACGGTCGATGGTATCCGGAAAATGGGCTCTATTGTATCTTATTTCTTTACCTGTTCAATCATCATCTACTAATGAATTAATCAGATTGATGAAGCGCAATGGCTTTGCTGTAATCATTCTGCGCGAAATGTTTGTGCAATATCACCTAAGGTAATTATTGAAGGCTGTGCTGCTACATAGTCTACATAGATAATGCTCAATAGCTAGTAGATCATGCACGTGTTTCATATTTTAATTCCTCTGAATAGACAAGCCACACGTGAAGTGAAATAAAAACGTTAACTGATTCCTTCCATCACACAGATATTATTGATCCTATAAATCACGTTTGGGGGCGCAGTGAGATAGTGTAGAGCAGCGGAAGCTTCATAAATCGTTATTAAGTATCAGTTTCCTAGTCCCTTTTCAACTTGAGTAGACACATCGTACATTGTTCACTCCGTTCCGGATATATTGAGCAAGCCCCCGTAGTTCAGGTACCTTCCATGTTTAATATTGGATTGAATATCATAATTGTAAATTATCACGACAAGAATTTTGTAAAATTCGTTGTTTGCAAGAAATCGACGACCCGAATGGCCGAGTCGGCAGTGACGCTGCCTACGAAACCAAGGGTCCCGGGTTCGAGTCCCGGTGGGGGCAAATATTTGTTTGATGAGAACGGATGTTTGTACCCTAGTCATGGTTGTTTATCTATCTAAGTATTAATATTTATCTATATAAGTATGTGTATCGTTGTCTACTACCCAAGATACAGGGAATCCTAGTTTGGGGCTAGATCAATGTGTGTAAATAGTGTCCAAGGTATTATTATTATTATTATTAATTAGTAGGTACCCAAACCTACCTACTCAGAGTGTTTTCGGTATTATCTGGGAACATGTGTTTTTGTGTTGTGTGTTGGCCTTAACATTCATAGAGCTATTATAATTTTATTTAGTTATCTTGGCTATGTTAACTTGGTCTGTTTTATCCCCATCAACAGAATAGCTATGTCATTAAAATGTTAAAAGGCATTTCCTTTTAGCTGTCTTTTTACAGGAAGTTTTCACATATAAATAAAGGCTCAATCATCTCAGATTGCGACCGATCAGGAGTACGGCCCGAATTTTACGGCTATCCAATTAGTAGATTGAATCTCGACATAAAAGGCCGTTTATTCCGAAATAACTGTTGCTGTAAATGAGAAAATACTGGTTGTAAATTTGTGCAGTTCATTTACAGTTATAGTTTAGGATGGCTTTGGGAGTAAGTTTCGATTGTTGCTGGAAGCATAAGAATTCAGCTTTGGGAGCAGGATTCGATTATAGCTGGAAGCGTAAGAATTATCACTAACCCCCTGCTATAGTTTAGGCACCTAAAATACTCGCTATAATCGATAATACTCAAGAATACACCAGCTTCACTCAAATCAGTAAAATTTGAAACGTCGCGGAATGACTGTGTACTAACTTGACTTCAGACAAACGTTCCGTTACCGAGAAAAGCCATTAGGGACATGCACTAGATGGCTTAAAGATAGTTCAGGCGACAACTTTGTACTCGAGGGTACAACGCGTCTATGCAGCGCTCTCAAAGTCTCAACATAATATGATGCCGCAACAATGAACAAGACATACAGAACATGAACAAGACATATTTGTAACATAAAGACGCGGCTGGCCTGCGTAAAGCGGTCGCTTCTTGCATGGTTATTCCATGTAAGGTCGGAGCAAAATATGTTTTTTTATCATTCATATAATTACAACTTTACACAACATAGCATCACGCCTTTTCCCATACGTGTTAACAGA
The DNA here is from genome assembly GCA_949825045.1 of Argyresthia goedartella. Lineage (NCBI taxonomy): Eukaryota > Metazoa > Arthropoda > Insecta > Lepidoptera > Argyresthiidae > Argyresthia > Argyresthia goedartella. The sequence continues at coordinate 26,403,567 of OX463810.1, forward strand.
GGCACAGCCGTGCCAACTTATATTAGCTGGGGTAACAAATATGTTCTTTACCAATATACTTAAGTTTTGACTCCCAAAATAGTGGACATATAACATATTTACCAAATTTAGTGACCCCATGTAGTTTCACAGAACCGTATTGGTTCCTGTAGATCACTTTCTGTCCGAATATTTAAAGTTAGGTTTGTTAGGTCATGACTTTAAATTTCTAACACTTTGCCAGAGGCAATTATAAGGAGAGCGACATCTTCGGGAGTAAAGTAAATTGCTTGTAACTTTTTATTCCATTTGGTAAATAGTTAAACATAACCCTTAACTATATAACTAACAAAATGCACTAAAGAATACATAGTTTAACTGTAGCCATTGTTTGTTTTGACTTTAGGATATCAGGATTCAAATTTTTGACCCGCCAAGCCGCCAACTCAAATGCGCGAGGGTAGATTTTTTTTTATGCGATAAATGACGCAGAAACTGGAGACCGGGGGAAACGTAACATAATTTGCCGTGTTCCGGGATCGTTGGTGGGGCCGAAATAAATCAAATGTATACAGCACTCACGGCCGGGAGATAAGAATACGTAGAACAAAAGGCCCTTATAAATCACCACTTAGTTCTGCACTCAACGGCCGCCGATGTTACAATATTCGGCAGAAGTTTTGCGGAATGTTCACTTTGGTAAAATGTTTATTTTTATTTTACCCCCAACATGGGCAGCATTGTTTCTTCCACTAGGTTTTAGACTGCTCCCTTTAGTGTCGATTTATTCCAGCGGGCAATTGACCGTGTTAATATCTTTTGTCGACTTACATGTCTGGCCAGTGATCAACCCACTTGCTTCTTTTACCTCAGTCAGGGGTCTACAAATAAGGCTGATCTGACAGTTGAAGTAGGGTGTTTCGCTCTCGTTTACTTGCCCTTTTAACGAGGCGATATCAGGGACAGGCAATTAATATTAATACAATTGAGGTCGACAGTCATCCTCTGGATTCATTTTGTGTGTGGATAAGACTTGCGTCAACGCATTTCGCCCTGTTGTGTATGTCACGGATGTGTGTTTAGGCATTACAAGTTATTACACGAAGCTCCATATACGTTGGCGAGGCTGGAGTGCTCTTGAGATGTGCGGCGTTTTCTGCAATATAAAACTCATATATATCACTCATATTGAATTGTTGACGCGATACTAACTCTCATATTTTATGCATTCGATTCTTCGTTTCTGTTGTTATGCATTACCTATATACAGGGTAATTGGTTATTCCATACAAATATTGTAAGGGGTTAAAGCAGAGTCCATTTCAAGCAATTTTAACCCCTATCCGAAAATTAATGGGTTTCGAGTAATTTTTGAAGTAAAACTTCTATACGCACGCTTGACTTGGGGAGTAAGCTGGCGAATGCGTGACGAGAGCGTTACGAAAAGTGTGATCGGGCGAGGCGAACGAGAGGTGCGCGCGCACATTTTCTTTCTCTCTTCCTCTCATAGCCAGACACAGTGCAGGAGATGTATTTTTGAAGCATTTGAGCTAAAGAAGTTTTACTTCAGTTGTGTGGTCCAAAGCACACTCTTTTTTTCATAAAGTTATTAATTCAGAAAAAAGTAAAATACTTTGAGTAGTTATTTGACTGCGTTTTGATAGCTAATACTGGGGATCAATTATTCTGTGGAATGGCTTAAAGTAAAAAAACTCCTAGTTTTTGATGAGCACATCAACTCAAGTGATAAGCAATCTTGAACACATTTTCAATTATATAACAGCGATTTTGTCAAAAGTACTGTATGAAATAGAGTGTACAAATTGTCTACAAATCACCAATGATTTATCAGCTATTCACCATGGTAAATGTACTACACAAACTTGAGAACAAAAAATATTTTCCAATTATTGGATAGTAGTAGAAGAACGAGTCAATTTTGTTTTGTTTTTACTTACACTGAATCTTCTACTCCAAACAGTTCCCCACTGAATGCAAATAAAACCGCTCAAGTGTGACTAGGACGTCGGCCCCGCACAGGCGCACACGAAGGGTTCATACCATTGAACACCGAAAAAGGTAAAACGACAGTCTTCTTTACAAGTGTACCTTTTTAATTTTTAATAATACAATAATAAATAACAGGTAGGACTACATTCAAGGCCGAATATCGAAACATTGCAAAGGGTTTTTTGTATGCAGTATGTAAGTATTGAACTTATACTCAGGTTAAAGAAACTCTTCGCTCCGTGAAACCGGAAATGGATAGAAATTGAGTCTAACTTATTTACAGAAATAAAATCAAAAATTAAAAAAAACTTAATATTATTTGTTATCATTCGGATGAGCAATTGTCAATCGTATAATGACAATTATAAAACTCAATATTGGTCGCGCCACGAGTTATGAGCGGTGGCCTTGAATGCGCAGTAGTCACTTTTCAATACCTGTACATATGCGCAGTAATTCCCGCCAATGTCGCCCAGCGCTCTTTTAATTCGTGGCGCGAGGTATAACTGCAATTAAGGTGCTACGAAAATAAAATGGGGTTTTTTTCGAATCCATTTACTCCACCATGAAGTCATCTACAGATTTGATTTTTGGGTAAACGTTTATTGAGTATTTGATCAAGATTTTCACCAAAACAAAAACGCGATTGGATGAAATTTGCTCGATAGAATTTAATTACGAAAACACCTCTAAATTATATTATTTTTTCCTGTAATTCTGAAATCCTAACTAATTTCATTGTGGAACTGCGTTCAAAATGTAGATATTATGTATTCGCAAAATCTCCTGAAAAAACTTTTTAACAAAATAGAGTAGTTTATTTTTAAACAATTATTCTGTTGTTTCGCTACGATTTTTCATTTTTTTCCGATTCCGTCCCTCTCACACTGCGGGTCTTTCCGCCTGGAGTAACGGGGACCTTTGCACGGACGAGGTATCGCCATTTTCCGTTAAGATCCGGAGAGACCAGCTTTCACCGATAAGCAACTAAAACAAAATGGCTAAGAAAATGGCCATACCAATAATTTCTTGTATGGGTACTTCTTTTAATTCTTAAAAACCGGTATGTTTCGTTATTTTTTGTTAAAGCGGTAATAGAAATACACCCTCTGTGAAAATTTTAGTTCTCTACCTATTTCGGTTGATCTGGTACAGCCCGGTGACAGACGGACAGACGGACGGACGGATAGCGGTGGCTTAGTAATAGGGTCCCGTTTTGCACCCTTCGTTTAAGGGACCCTAAAAAAAGATAAGACTAAAGTTAACAAGCCTCTTTTGACATTTCGTTCTAAATACAGTAACAGTTGTTGTTTTTTTCAGGATTTCGCTTCTACGTAGAAAAAGCTTGTCCGGCCCGCCCAGAACTTTTTATTCCATTTTAGGCATGAATGTGCATTCCCACCTACGTGACGTGGCATGAGAAAGGCCACGTTTGCATGCCATGTTGTATCCAATCGTAATTGGAGGATCGGGACAAGAGACAAACCACATTACCGATATAATATGAGATATCAGGGGTAAATCGACTACGGATGCGGGCAAGCATCCGTAGCCGATTTACCCCTAGTGAAACCGTATTATTTGGTGTAGAGCTGTTTTGTACGGTTGAAGTGTGAGAGCATTTGATTGAGTATAATCTTTTCAAATGTTTTTCTTAGTGCTGGATGTTCAGATATTGGTCTGAAATTTGAAGGATCACCCTTGAACAGAGATATCATTTACTGTATTGAAGCGAAGATAACCAGAATTACTGAATCAATGACTGTCTGATATAACCCACAGGTCTTCAGTATTTTATAAGTTACGTAATCTAAACGTTTCGACAATGTTCTGGGGATATACTATATATTTCCGCTTCATATGGAGATGAGTTTAGATGCTCTGTTGTGAGTAAGTACATTGGTGAAGAATGTTTCGATAGCTCGAGCTACCTCAGGGTTGGATTTAATTACATCATTTCTATTTATGTGTAAAGTATATGCAGTTCTACGAACCAACTTGAAAGTTGAGGAACATTTTTTAACATTGACATAAAAATTTCTATCAAGGTTTTGTGTTCACAAAGGTAATCTACTATTACAAAATCCCAAAAGTTGCCCAGTCATCAATTATTTATTAACGGTTTTTGTCGCTGACTTTCTTTAATTTTCAATATTTATTGAATTCTTTTTGAATAATGTTGAAGATGTGTGTTCATTAAAATCCGGTACTGGCAAATTTATATCGAAGTGTTTCGATTATGTTGCTTGTCTACAGGATTGAATAGCCCTTTAAAATGATGGGTTAGTCTTATCCTTACTAGGAATTGGGGAATTAAACTGAACTGAACACACTATACCTAAACCTGTTTAGGTTTAGGCATAGCTATTTGATAGCAATTTTTATAGGTATTTGACGACCCGAATGGCCGAGTCGGCAGTGAGCCTGCCTACGAAGCCAAGGGTCCCGGGTTCGAGTCCCGGTGGGGGCAAAAATTTGTTTGTTGATAACGGATGTTTGTACCCTAGTCATGGTTGTTTATCTATGTAAGTATAATATTTATCTATATAACTATGTGTATCGTTGTCTAGTACCCAAGATACAGGGAATCCTAGTTTAGGGCTAGATCAATGTGTGTAAATAGTGTCCAAGGTATTATTATTATTGTTATAGCGTGATCAGAGTCAATCCGGCTTACCGCGATATTTCTAAATTTCGAATTTGCGTTGATGACTCAGTCAGTAAGTGAGACAGTCAGTACTTGTTCTTTTATATATTCATGATTATCTACTTACCATTGTATGAGTAATAAATAAGTCGAATGACAACATTTGACGCCACAATAACATGATGACATAAGCAAGCCTTAATCAAACACGCGAAGGAAATCATCGTTTTGACAATTGATAAAAAGTAAATTTTGACTACCCAGTTAACCCAATTAACTGAGTGAATTCTCAACCAACAAGACAGAACTAACACGTTCCTCAGTATGTAACATCCGCCTCACAACAATGCCTAACCAATTCACTTCTCTAGTGAAATCTAGGCTATTATTTAAGATTTAATAGCTGTAATTAAGTGAAGAGAGACGGTGTCACGAGCAGGGTTGCTTGTGTCATGAGCACGGTTGCTTACGTCATCCCTAATGGCGGCTTTGAAGGAATTTGATGACTAAACAACTTGAAATACTTTGAAAAGAAAAAGTATATTGTACTTAATTACACAGTAATATAACGTGGAACACTTTGAGCCGTCAGAGCAACTGGTCAAAGAATAAACAATCTGCAGAATTGGTTTTAGGAAACTCTTATTGAGTTATAATCATTGGAGTTTTAAAGTGACATGTTCAAGACACGAAAAAAGCTGTTAGGTTCCAAAAGCCCACTCACTGAGGTTCAAAACCAACCGATATATTAATTTAGCTTATTTTTGGGTTCTTAAATACGCAGTGTGCATTCGAACAATTTGTCCAAAAAGAAAAGCCATTATTCTGCGCAAGTTATTTCATCGAAATGGGTTTTTGCTACAAAGCCGTTTATTCCAGTATTTTAAGCGCTTGATTGAAATCCGTATCGGATACTAGGAACAAGGTTGGAACGCAACTCAGGGCGCGTAATCTCCCCATCTGCAGATTGGGATGCTGAGATGAGAATATTTTCGGGGAAGAAAAAATTACGTAATCGCTTCCTTTGTTCCAGCTTGCCGGATCGGATCAGACACCCCTCTTATTTGGGTTTTAAAAGCAATGAGGAATCGTTTTTTTACAAACAAATTTAGATTTAGCAAAACTCAACCTCCTTATGGAATATTACAAGTTTGCATTTAATTGTCTTATTTGATGAAGGCTTACATTTCTGACGAGTTAAGTCGCATGGCGGTTGGCGTAGCACTCCGTAGCAGTGCTGAGGGACGGAACACAGCGTAGCTCGAGGTAGCTTAGTTCTACGAATATGCTACGAACGGAAGCCTAGCGTGCAGTGGCAGTACAATTGAAGGTCTGTGGTAGTGCAAACATGATTAGTACTAAGAGCTTCGTAGAATATAATTTATAATTATGATACCGTTGAATAATAATACTTGAGTTGTTTAATTGAAATGAAGTTACATTTGATCATATTGTAGCCTATTTTTGATGATTTACTCAAACATTCATATTGTTTATTGCACTGAAATCATAATGGTAAGATAACTAAACATTTTATGAGCAAAGGCGAGCTTATCTTAAGAGAGATTTCTACCAGCAAACTTAGGTAGGACAGGAAAAGTTGTGCAACAGGATTTCTAGTCGTATAGTTTACAATAAAACATTATACATAATAAAACATATTATTATTATTACGAGCATGTACCACTGCTGGGCAAAGGCCTCTCTCCCTTAACATATATTATATCCCCGTTAAATTAACTACACTCACATGTCCGATTCTAAATGAAATGACATGTTGCTGGATTGAAATTGATTTTGAAACTTAACGCGACAATCAAGATCAGATTAAGTAGTCAACAGGAATGGACTTCCTTGAGCAAATCAAACGCACCTTCTAGAAAGTTCTCTCAATATTTCGGGTCGTTACAGCCTCGGCTGACCTATAGGTTTACGTCAACTTTCTAAGCAAGTCACGCACCGACCACTGTGTCGCCTGTCGCCTGCTGACCCCCCGAGGTCGTTCAGGAGTGCCCAGAGAAACGTGATGTGGCGCTGATGGCCGGCTATTTTGTCACTGGACCTCCTACAAACCTTAGACATAAATATTTTATAAACTGGTACGTACATTGCTTCTGGTTTCACACTATATAGTATGCCTGGTGTAATGGGAATCAGGGACAGCGTTATTACAGACATCCAAAACCGGCGGTATTTTTTCTTTCAACTTGAAGACTGGGTGCCAGTGCCAGGGTACGTCATTGGACATGTTAAGGTTTTAGGTAATCCTATAGAGCAGAAACGTGAATACATGTACTCAAGCCACTGAAGCTCTCACAACTAATAGCCATTACTTAAAATCGAAAAATTAGCATTTATCTAGGCATATCTGGCCTTCGGTAATTTGTCGGCAATGATCCCAGTGACGGTCTTTTCCTTGAAAATAAAGGTCTCATAACTTAAAACTTGTGACATTGTTTTAGGAGGTGGAAAGAAAACAAGAATTTACGGAGCAGCCTACGCCCAAATGAGCTTTTCCTCACTTCCAACATTTCTTAGTACGGTTTAAAATAACATTACAAACATTTGCGACTTAAAATTACTTTTGATTATCTCGCTTCTACTCCCCAGGAAGTTTGTAGACATTTTGTGACATCTTCTCTTTGTACCTCTTGGGGATTCTGTTTATTTCACTGGCAGGTTTTTAATTGGGTGTATTGATCCGTTTGATTGTTTGCGACGCCGTATTATAACTAGACCTTTATCGCGATTACCGATTCTCCCTTCCATTGTTAGTAGTCCATCACAGCACCAACGAGCAGCAGCGACTTTATCTCAAGCTTGGAGGCCGAGATGGGATTATTTCCGCCTGTAACACAACCAGGCGTACCCCGTGTCAACCCCGTACCGGCCCCGCACCGGCTTAGTCGGCTTGCTTATAATTTTATCTACCGAATGATCAAGAAGCTTATATTACTACCCTCTCCCGGCATTAATAAATAAAGGCAGATCAATTCCGTATTTTTGGGGTGATTCTCAACGGCGAGTGTTGCTAGCGGCTTTTGTTGTTCGATGTTGTCGGGCGATATAGAAAAATATTATGATCGCAAATGGTAGTTTTATTTTGTTAGAAAAGAAAAACGAATAGGCTAAGGGATTGGGGAAAAGTTTACTTTAACCTGTTTATATCACTCAGTGCTTTTTCCCGAGGGACTAGAAAGTTTTCGTAAAGGTTACGGTGAATTTTATTCGAATCTACTCGGGCGGATGCTTCACTATGAATACATTTGAATATGTTGTTGCTTTGTAAAACGTCTCCTTCGGATCCGGCTAAAGTGCTTTTCTCTATTTGGTGTTAGTTTTTTTCTCGTTCGTCTGATGAAACCCAGCCGCTGCGCGTGATTTTAAGTTCGTCTTCACTTTGAAGTTGAATCCAAGTTGTTGAACGGACTCTCCATTTCAAAGTACGCGAATCGTTTATAGACGATCTTTTATAGATAAACTGTCGTTTGAACAAAAATTCGGATGAATCCTATAGTAGGCTAAGGTTGTAGTGTGCGAAAGCCCAAAGTAAAAATACTTATTTCTGTACCTCCATTCTCAGAAAGCCTTGACTACGTGACGTTATAAAATCCGGTCGTAAAGCGGCCGTGTGTCACCGGCACGCACAATTCCTCGCCACCCTGACACGCCACGCCACGCCACGGGATACAGCGCTCTAAAAATTGTGACTAGCGTTTTGTGCTGCCCCCACGTAGTTGCGCTCCCAAGCGTATATGGTTTTCATTACATTATACGTAGTTATTATAGGTATAAACTTCCTTTGTAGTCCCTTTTTCTATTGAACCGCGATGTGTACGCCTTGAGAATATTTATCCAGGTGCTTCCTGCCTGAGACTCGACTATGACACTACTCTATTCTCTCTCGTTAAGTGCGATTCGAACCAGTATAAACATCACTTTTACCTTTTTTATATATGAATCATAGCGTACAAATTAATTTGGAATTAAATCTTCTAGATTGTGATTCCCTTACTGATATATGATAACATACGCACACCCTCTTTAGCCTTCACCTACCCTGTACCCACCACTTTGCCCTGATATTTTTTGTGAAATTCAAATTAACAATTTGACGATTTGACATTGATATATTATAAAATAACGAAAATTAGTAGGTTATATTGTAAACAATATCGTATAATAGTTCACAATTCAATGGTTTGTCATGGATATATAATAAACTATCGAAAATTAATAAGTTATATCGTAAGCAGTACGCTACAGTTCAACATTCATCGACAGTTTGCAATCTCGCAAAAACTAACGGTGTTCACAATTATTCGGTGTTATATACCATACCCAAAAGATTTGACCATTCGGTCACTCGGCGTATTTAACGCGGTACTTTGCATAACAGTCAACGCATTGACAGCAGTAGCGACTCCATTATTATAGCCGATTGATCAATGAATCAATTTTACATTACCCCGCGGTCATTTGACCCTCAAACATGCTGTCGTATATCTAACGTCCACTGGCAATGTCATAAAGTAAAAGGAGCACATTGTTGCGAGCTCCCGCACGTAATCGTGGCAATGTCACAGAGTGAAAGGAGCACATTGTTGCGATCTCCCGCACATTACCGCGGCAATGTCACAGAGTGAAAGGAGCACATTGTTGCGAGCTCCCTCACATAAACGCGGCAATTTCACAGAGTGAAAGGAGCACATTGTTGCGAGCTCCCTCACATAAACGCGGCAATTTCACAGAGTGAAAGAAGCACATTGTTGCGAGCTCCCGCACATAAACGCGGCAATGTCACAGAGTGAAAGGAGCACATTGTTGCGAGCTCCCACACATAAACGCGGCAATGTCACAGAGTGAAAGGAGCACATTGTTGAGAGCTCCCGCACATTACCGCGGCAATGTCACAGAGTGAAAGGAGCACATTGTTGCGAGCTCCCTCACATAAACGCGGCAATTTCACAGAGTGAAAGGAGCACATTGTTGCGAGCTCCCTCACATAAACGCGGCAATTTCACAGAGTGAAAGAAGCACATTGTTGCGAGCTCCCGCACATAAACGCGGCAATGTCACAGAGTGAAAGGAGCACATTGTTGCGAGCTCCCTCACATAAACGCGGCAATTTCACAGAGTGAAAGGAGCACATTGTTGCGAGCTCCCTCACATAAACGCGGCAATTTCACAGAGTGAAAGAAGCACATTGTTGCGAGCTCCCACACATAAACGCGGCAATTTCACAGAGTGAAAGAAGCACATTGTTGCGAGCTCCCGCACATATTTCACAGAGTGAAAGAAGCACATTGTTGCGAGCTCCCGCACATAACCGCGGCAATGTCACAGAGTGAAAGGAGCACATTGTTGCGAGCTCCCGCACATAAACGCGGCAATGTCACAGAGTGAAAGGAGCACATTGTTGCGAGCTCCCGCACATAAACGCGGCAATTTCACAGAGTGAAAGAAGCACATTGTTGCGAGCTCCCGCACATAAACGCGGCAATTTCACAGAGTGAAAGAAGCACATTGTTGCGAGCTCCCGCACATAAACGCGGCAATTTCACAGAGTGAAAGAAGCACATTGTTGCGAGCTCCCGCACATAACCGCGGCAATGTCACAGAGTGAAAGGAGCACATTGTTGCGAGCTCCCGCACATTACCGCGGCAATGTCACAGAGTGAAAGGAGCACATTGTTGCGAGCTCCCGCACGTTACCGCGGCAATGTCACAGAGTGAAAGGAGCACATTGTTGCGAGCTCCCGCACATAAACGCGGCAATGTCACAGAGTGAAAGGAGCACATTGTTGCGAGCTCCCGCACATAAACGCAGCAATGTCACAGACTGAAGGGAGCACATTGTTGCGAACAGAAAGTACGAGTATTCGGAAATCGGTTTTTGTGGTTTGATTGCATATTTTATTGTACCACCGGGCTTTCATGAAAGCTTAGGCAGCTTTTGAAATTCAGCTTTATATACATATGAACATATTTTTGTTCTTTAAATTAAATCTGTATGCGATACCATAGCTAATATGAAAATTCGAGAATTAATAATAACATCGTTGTTAATGTATAGTTAATGTATACTTTATATTTCAGTTGACCGATAAAAACTGATAATCACATTCATAGGGTAGGCTGTGCGTAGGTAGATAACCTTTTATTATCAAATCCAAATTTAAAATTTCTTTATATTTTACATAATTACATATGCTAATTAGAAAAAGTCATTCTTTGAACTACTGTGAGAAGAACGGCAAATTAACTTCCACAGATATTTTTTTAGATCTCTTTAAAAAAAAATGTGTTTACTAATACAAATATTACAATATTAATTATTTTAAATCCTTTGCTGAAATCAATAATTACAACATTAACAGCGAATTCTGTGTTGATTTAGATTAAACTTTCACCTCCCGTGGTATTTCTAGAAATACTTTTTCCGATATAGGTTTAGGATTTTATCACTATGGCATAACCCCCATATCGATGCCCCATACAGTCTTGTCATGTAACCTTGAATATTGTCATATCCCTTTTCAGGCAAAGTATTTTCACATCCAGAGGTATCTTGTTGTAGTAGAGAATGCACTGACTCTTGAAAGAATTGCTAACTTCTCAAATAGAATCTAACTGAATAGAAATTCTCAGCAAATTTACCGACACGTGTATATGTATTGTGGACCCTACCTCCCTGCATAATCCTCGTGCGGGTCGACGCCTGCTCTGATATCCCCCTATTTACTATTTAATGGCTCGAAATGGATCGAATGTTCTCGTGAAATAAAGTTGTTTCACTGTGTTTTGTACGCATTTCCTATTTTCAGCCACTCTCGTTCATTAAGCTCGTTCATCAAGGTCGTCCCGAGATCTTATTTTAAATACGCAATTATTTTGTTTCAGGTACCTAATAATCTTACTCTACTAGGCTCATAGAAAAGGAATTTCGACAATCACCTTGAACGTGAGTATTATAAAATCATGTAGGTGGTTACGTAAAACCTGATATAAACTATACAAAGAGACGACAAAGCCATGTGTGGGTGCCACAGAATGCAGAAACTTGCATCAAAATGTGTTCCACGAATTTGGGAATGTTCCAACCGTTGTTATTTTTGGCTCTCATATAGCGACTAAATAGTTAATACGCTCATGTTGGTACCCATTATACCTATACAGTGCATAATATTATTTGCATAAATGTAAAAGCCAGTCATAAATTGTATGTGAATTCAGGTTTAACCGGCGTAAGGGCATAACTAACGGGGCACAGGCGACTGGTCGCCGGGGACAGATGCGAGGCAGATTGAAGTGTGAAAACGGGCCGTTCTCTCTTAATTTATTGCATATTCTCACTGGATTTTTATTTTATTTCGCGACAACCCGGAAAAAAATTATCATTTTTTATACTTCCAGCAGGCCGGACCAAATTGGAGAAAACAAAACAAAGCCGGTGCTCTCTGTGAAAATTGAAGATCAAAGCTCATAGCGGTTACAGAGTTATTATTCTATTTTCATTTTTACTCTCAATCCAACTTTCCGTTGTAAGTCTTCGTCAGGGTGGTTTGAATATGCAATTAGGTTTTGGTGGCTTTAACCCAGTCTGAACATAAAATATTCATTTGGCGCCATACGTGGATGTTTTCAAATTTCAACATGATAAATCATTTCAGCGCGGTCAGATGAACGATGTGTCTTGTACACTAAGTTTGTTAGTATATTACAGCACATTGTCTCAGACCTAACTGCGAGTATTCGAGCTCACGATTTATCTATCCGCTTAGCGTCCCCGACCACAATTCGTGTGGCAATATACCGTCACAGTCATGCCAACCGCGTGGCGAAAACTACCAGCGAAGAACATTGCTTGAATCACTGACAGACTAGAACCAAGATTTGACTTTGATTTACATTTATTTGACTTTTTATAATACATTTCGATGGCTAGTATTTGCACGGTTGGAAATTTTTGGTGAATAATGATTTCACTTGGCACAGGTGCTAACATAGCGCGCTAGTTACTATGCAATACATTTTGTGTTATTAACTGTGTACGTTAGTAACATCACGTTTAGTTAGTGTATGGTGGTAGTTTCCGTGAAGGGAATGCCGTCAATTTACTACACCCATTATGGTAACAAAACTTGAAATAACTGCGATAGTGTGTGTGTGTCTGTCCTAATTTGTCACGGCTACGCCTAGAACAATAATTTAGCGTAGCCGTGCACGCGTCACCTCTCCGCTCTAATGAAAATAAATTCAGCGGATAACACTATCCGCGGGGATTAGCCGGCTCCATAAATAGGGATGAATGAGGGCTTAATTATGTGGCCTTTTTGTCTCGAGTTTAGGATGTGATCGGGCTTTCTGAACACGTCCGCGGAAGGGGCGCGGGGCGGCCGTGTGGTCGCGAAAACTTGTCGTATTTCGATAGTAGAGCGAAAACATGGTGACTTATATTTGCCTCAACAAACTTTCGCGGCCGATAGTACAAGAGATGAGCTTGGCTTTGTCTTTTCTATTTGATTGTAATTTGTTGTTTCATGTGCAATAAATATATACGAAATATATGCATACAAAACAATCGAACCGTTTCCCAAAGGGATGGCAAAGGCACAGCTGTGCCCACGTTTGACCAGTTATTGGACTCCGATAATGATAAAATGATAATGATGATAGTGAATAATGAAACTATTTTTAACCGACTTAAAAAAGAAGTGGGTCTTCCTTTCGGTCCTACGTTATTTTTTAATTTTTGTGTGCGAAACTGGTGTTGTTTAAAAATTATTATTGTATTTGAAAGGGTGGGTAACCCAGGTGTGCGGTGTTTACGGTCATTGTCTTCAGATGAATTCAGGCTATACGTATCGTGTTATATGTGTGAACTTAAATGTCAATATAAACTTTTCTTAACCTCGTTTTTGTGATCTGACCGGTCCTATTTTATTTCTAAAAACGGTTTGATATTAGTATTGGTTTTCAGAATACTGGTGCTGAACCCGTTTATGTTACTTATGTGAGCTCCTGTTGTCACAATCACAGGGTGGCAAGGTTTAATAAAACAATGCTCAAGTTTGCGATCAAAGTTGCAGCGGCAAGCTTTTGTACGGCATTGTATCTCTCCAACTGTTGCGAACAACATAGCGAAGGGAAGAAGGAGAAACAACTTTTTCTCTCTAACTTATTGGATGATTCATATTAGGATGTAGGACTAAACTGCGAGACTTTTATTTACTTTAATTAATTTATTGCACGTTTTAAACCACGCACAATTCAAAATTGTACAAAACTTGAAGTCTTAGAATGTATTTTAGTTCCAGTAAAACAAAATAATATAAATCCTTAGCTGCGGTGCTAGGGTGGACCAACTAGCTCACCGCGGCCTTTCCTGCCAGCTCAGCGCCGCCCGGTGGTCCCGTCATGCCAATCATAATGGCGTCATCTGTCGGGGCCTTGCCAGTTGTGGCGTGTCAGCAATCCTCGAGCCCAATGGCCTGGCTCGCGACGATCGCAAGAGGCCAGGCGGAGCGTTTTGGGCACCCTCCTGCCAGGCAGCGATCTGGCGGGAGGGTGCGAAACTTTTAACTGATTGTAGATTTAAATTAAGTTATAAAATATAAATATAAAAAAAAAAACTTGAAGAGGAGTTCATGCATAAAACAACATATTCGAATGTTTCGATTGAGATCTATGTAGCTAAAGAAGCCGAATAAAAAAGTTATCTATCAAATATCCTTACCATCATCATAATCATCATTTGTGAAAATACATTACTGATCCCATAAATTTACTTATCAATCTAATCTGGCCGTATGTCTTAGAAATAAATGATTCATGCTAACGTCTAAAATCGCAATACTTATTAATGGCTAACAAGCATAAAACAATTCTGCCTTCATTAGCCTCTTGTCACCTTGATACTTCCACATATCTGCTTCGAAAACTGACCACATAATGGCGTATTCATTATTCTATAAATACTCATCAAGTTTTCCGTACGTTAGTAACATCGTATAATTTTATTGGCTAATACCCTCTCTCTGCTCCAAGCACGGTGCACAACCGGTGTAAATTACGCGGCAGCTTGCTCCGTGCCGCGTGGAATAGAGATGAGACCCTAAACTTCGGGTTTGTTTGACTATTATCCTTCCGCGAGCGGCTTGTTGACACAACTTCAATTTCTTTTGCGCGATCCCAGCCCCTTCTAAAAACTTTCAGCGAATAAAGGGCAGAGGGTATGAGTCTCAATATTATGGTAATACTAAACGAAAACTGGGAATATTGTTGGTAGTATGATCTCTAGGTTACATTAGATCCTTCAATGACTTGTGATTTTCGAAAACGTCTAATTTTTCTTCTTTCTACTAAGTTTTTTGCCAGCCAAAGCTATCCTATTAAGTATCCTTATTAAGTATCTCCGACGTCTAGAAATTTCAATCGCAATACAATTTAATTGACAAATCCACAGCTCGTTTAAAATAATCGTGTTCTGATAAGGTCTTCCAAATTGTCTGACTTCACATGGCATTAGTTTAGTACACTCTTCATAAGACAGATTCCAAGTCAGTCTATTTCGTATATCTACGTCCAATGATTATCCGATTCAGTCGAGCAAACGTGACCAGAGGAATGTGGCCTCAGAAATATGGTGGTTGACCGCAAACCTCGCCCACTGCTGAATAGTTTGCATATCAGCAGTCGAGAGACTATTCCGCTTTCACCCACCCGCCCACATCTGAAGAAAATAACGATTTCAAGCGTAATCTATCCATGGTTCACCTCAGGATATATTCATAAGACATAAGACATAAGACATCATTTATTGGTAATATACATTACAAGTCAAACTAAATTCAAAAAATTAATAAAATGTATAAAATAAAATTAGATAAAGGAAACATTTGCCACATCATTAATAAGGAAGTTGTCATTACCCGTAGGAGTATAATGTAATATAATTGGTACAATTAAAAGAATATTTACTTATGTACGTCGTTCTTTAAAATTTATGAATTCTTCATAGGAGTAGAACGACTTCTTGACAAGCCACATTTTTAATGTAATTTTAATGTTTAGGAAGCTCGGTGCATTGGTAATGTCGTCCGGTAGCAAATTGTACACCTTCGGACCCATCACCCGTATTGTTTTGGCCATTTTTTCTAATTTATGAGGGACATTGGCTAGTTTATCTGCACCTCTTGTAGTGTGACTGTTTTGGTCACCACGTTTAGGTAGACTACCAACATTGACTCTCACATGAGTAGCAACTTGAAAAATGAGTAGGGATGGCAATGTCATTATTCCAAGCGCCACAAAGTGCGGTCTGGCGGATGTGTCCTGGGCCACACGTGCAATCAGTCGTACGGCTCGTTTCTGAAGTCTGAAGATACGCTCCCAGTCAGCAGCGCGCCCCCAGAACTCGATTCCGTATGACAGGACTGACTGCACTGTGGCGAAGTAGCAGGTCTGAACCGCTTCTTTAGGAAGTGTTGACGATAGTCTACTGAGCGCAAAACAGGCGCTACCCAATTTACCACACAGCTTTTGTATGTGATGCTCCCAGGTCATTGTCTGGTCTATGACAAAACCGAGAAATGATGCGGAGGAGACTTGTTCAATTCTCGTTTCCTCGACGCGTATATCTAGTAAGCGTCTCCTGCGTCCGGAAAGGTCGAAATTAATTACTTGAGTCTTTGTTAGATTGAGTGCGATTCCTGTAAGGTCTGGATTAATAAATAGCTCTCTGCTCTGAGAGTTTTCTCAGCTGTCATAATGACGGTTTCGCCATATAAATTCTATCGTTTTCTTGAGATTGATTTAGATTTATTAACATATATTATGTCTTTGAATTCCTATAAACGGGGATGTCATCCTTGATACGTCATCCTTTGTAAATTTTAATCATAGCAAAAATTGTTGTGTCGCTTAAAAGCAGCCCTTTTAAAAGGTCAATAAAAGAGTACACTTTTTATATTGCAAGATAAGTAAAGTGGTGGTTTACTTGTGTCCCTCCCTTCCCTCTCAAAGATGACCAATGGACGACTTTACTGACTTACATTCGGCCACCACCTACAAAGTGAAGACGAGGAAGAAAATAAACCTAGAAAACTCTGTTCTTCGCGTATTTTTAAAGTTTCCGTACAATTTTCAACGTTTCAAGATTTTCCTAGTTTTCTACCACAACAAGAGTTATCTTTTGAGTTCAATTTAGGATAACCGCATAATTCACAAGCACTTCAGCAGTAAAATTTGTCCCCTCAGGCCCCAATTAGGTCGAGTGCATTAAATATTTTTTTGCAGAATGTCACTACACTATAAAGCCACTCAATTAAAAAGCTTTCGTGGTAGATCAAAGTGAGTTGACTTTCTCGTGGTTATGGCTGTATAATGGCTGTATTGTATGATATACGAGAAACCTCCCAGCAAGAATCTTTGTTGAGTTTTAATGCTTAGAAATAAGACGGGTGTTTATTTACACATTAACAAGATTATATACGCGTTTTTTATTCCGCGTTAGGGATTTATTTATATGCTTATGAAACTATCATTTAACATAACTTTTTATGGAGTACTCTAACCTAGAATAATATTCGAATGACGTCATTCGATATTTACTATCACTAGCAGAAGTGGAAGCCCACTTTAAAACTTATTTCCCTTGCAGCTAGCATGTGGCGGTAAACCATTGCTTTTGTTAAACTTTTTGTCGAATTTCAAAAACCATTTGTTTTATGAGTGATGGGCTGCATGGGAAAAGAACCCTTACAGTGGTCTTCCACAACTGCTGATGATGGTACCTTACTCTTAAGTAGGAACTTAGAAAAAATCTCCGTAATCAGTAGTTCGAATTTAAGAATATTCTTGCTAAACTAAAACATATGTTGCGATTCGGAGTTTGCTTAGCTTAGGGTTCAAAAAAGCATCGGACGGGAGCGGGAATTCCGTCTCGGCTAGGCTTCCAGCTCTAGCTATATATAGATGCACAAAGGGTGCCTTGCACTTAGACGTGGTTCCACCAGAACTCCTCTCGTATAGATAGAACTAGAACTATCTCGGGGCCACAGATAAACCCTCAATTGTAATTTCACGAATCACCCTAAAGCCCTATTGGAATGTGCGATAAGCGGATTAAAGCTACTACATCAGGAGCTCATGATAAATTGGGTATCACGTCTCTTACTTATCTGATTTGGTACTGAAGGCACTCACAGATAGTTACTTCTCATTCCTGTTTTTAAGAAAAACATGTAAGATTATGTTACTGTAAGAAAGTAAGTAGTAAGTGTATTATGAGAATATTTGAGTACTTCCTGTAAATTTGGTATTCAATATTTTGGCCTTAGCGTAGTCATAGATAGGATTTAATTAGAACGCTGTACGCCAAAAATAATGAAAATATTGGGCACAACCTGCATCGGTAAGTAACTAATAAGCTTGCCTTTGTAAATGTCTTTTCTACTCGATTTTAATTTGTTATTTCATCGAACTAAATATAAACGAAACAGTCAGGTATGTTTAAAATGATAAATTTTTCGCTTTATTTACCCTCCTTCGATGTTGTTATTTCCGAATATGGCAAATTATCATCTACTTACTGGTTTTGTTAATCATTTAATTAAACTAGTTTTGTTAAATTATTTTTCACCAAAGTCTAATCTAGGCGATTTGACGAGAGTGCTCAATTAACAAATTTAACTTATTTTTATTTGAGGAAAAGATAGCAGAAGCAACCTTGAAATATTTCTGACATCCGTGCGACGATATTATTTGTATTAAAAATTCCCTGCGATTCTGTGATCGTGTTTTTGTTTTCGAATCGCTAAAGAAAACATATGAAGGTCACGGCGAAAATACGCGCGAAACGGTCAAGGTTGGCAGTATCTTTCAAATACGAATAAAGGTCAAAGTTGCTTGCACAACTGTTCCACTTCTACCCCGAATAGGAAGAGGAGTCACACTGTTGTTTTTGGTAATATCGTGATTAAACCCGCAGAACAAAAACGACTAAAGAAACTCGCTGAGAATAAGTAAATTTTCTTATTTCAACAAGGCATAAACCGCGTCTATTCCCCTATAAACAACGTCGCGTCTGGACCTTACGATCTGCTTTCGTATGGATATTATGTAAACTCCTCGAATATCTTGCTCAGCGCATATAGAGTTGCGGGCGCAGGCGAAAAACAGTCCTAAAGTCTGATTGAACGTCCTTCGAAGGAATAGACCCCACATTTGTAAGGTTTATCCGGCGGTAAGCGAAGCATAAAATCGGTTACTACCCTCGGATATTGCGGCTGTGTGATATGTTAACTAATATTTTGGTGAGATATTTTTAAATGGGCGAACGTCGTCGTGACGATTAGTCACTGGCTGTATGCCACGAGACGGATGCCAGCGTAGGGCCAGACCGATGCGGAGATGGCGGGACGACCTCGATAAGTTTCTGCCAGGGTGGACGAACGCAGCCCAGGGTAGGGAATTGTTGTTACAACTTGGGGGGGGAGGCTTTTGCCAAGCAGTGGGATACTTAATGGTTAAAAAAAAAACTTTGGTATTTGTTTATGGTTTTGAGGTCACTGAATAGATCTTTCTAATTAGCTTTTATGTACCTACCTATGTGACCTGTAGCGCCGTAGAGACGAAACAATAAGTGATAGACTGGATTCGTAAAATCACTTTGTCGGCGCATTTTCAATAGCGCGTGGACAATAACATAGGACGTACTTAGCATGGAACTCAATATACTCCATTATGATGGTGATCCACCTTGTTAGCTAAATATTTAAGCTCTGTTTCATCCAATCAAATCAGTCTTTAACCCCAGTACGAGCTTGCGCGATGTAACTTTAAGTAGGTATCTTACTTTTCAGCAAACACCCTAAGTGGTTCAACCAACTCTTCACAGGAACATTATCAAGCGATTCCCACGAAATGTTGGGTGCAAGTAAAACGTGTGAACCGGCATACGGCAACATAAATCAAAAACTTCACGAAGCGCCGACTTGAGTTTCAAACAAAGATGGCTGCTCGAGAAAAAACAAAAAGGGAGAAATTTAATATTTCTCGCCCTTAGGTTAAAGGTCTGTTTTTATTTTATCATCGTGTTTTACCTTTCTTCTCTGTGGCAACAATAACAGAACTAGAATTTATAAGACTTTGCTCGTGTTGTAAAGGAAGCAAAATTCAATTTCCAACACTAGGGCGGGGTGAACGTAGTTTCTGTCCTTTTAACCGCTGAAGGAAGATTCATTCCAAACGTAAAGTAAATAGATATTGCATCTATTTCGACATAACGCATATACAGCCTCTATCAAAAACCTAACTAAAAAAGAACGGGAAATATTAAACTCACATCAAAAATACTGATTTGCACAGCAAATATCCCTTATATTTGCTGCGGTAGCTTAGGTGAAGGATAAAGGGGGCTTTGCTTCGCTCACCCCCTTTATCCTTCGTGTTAGGTTCAACATGTAAGAACAACAACAAATACTTAAAACTTAAACTTAAGTACTCATTAAATATTTAAAACATAAACATAAACATTTACATACAGGCGCATACATTGCTTCTGGGCCTACACTAGGATACCCTGTGTCGTGGGAACCAGAAACAGCGACGTTACACACATATAAACATCCAAGACATGGGGGTTTCATTTTTTTTCACCCTCTCGCATGGTAGGCAGAGCCACAACCGCGGCGCCACAGAGGTCGGAAAAGTGTTTTGCTGTGCAAATCAGTATTTTTGATGTGCTATTAAATACTAGCCAATTAGAACAAGGTGGTTAACTAAGAACTAACAACTAATAGAAATTGGTTCGAAATGTTTGATAACAAGTGCAGAACAACGCACAGAACTGGAACACAGTAGCTCGTAGATGATGGTCCCTGATTTTAGAACCAAGATTAACCGAAAGACTACAACGGTGAACAACAATAGAAAAACCGAATTATCTAGTATGTGCCTCTTTAGAAAACCGGTCGTGTTTGTTACGCCTAAATTTTGGGTAAACGTGGACGCTCATTTCGGTTCCCTTATTCAGTAACTGAAATCGACCGAAAATTGTGAAAAAGTGACAATTCCGCCGGCTCGACGTAAATTGGGTCGGTTTTCAACATGGCATAGCATTAACATAGGCACATACATTGCTTTTGGCCCCACTAGGATACGTTCACAAACATGTAAATATCCGAGACCTGGGTTTATTTTTCTCCTCAACCGCGATCGAACCTGGGACCTCGCGCTTGGAAAGCACAACCACCGCAACACCACCGACGTCGTTGTTTTGCGGTGGATTCTAGCACAGATAATACTGATTCTAGTCAATGAAAATGGAGGCGGTCAGAACTGAAGTCAACACTGACAAGGCAAGTACCTATATAATTTTATCTTATGTATTTTTGACCTTGTATAATAAAACTCTGTATCCCCAAAGAAAATGTCACGAAACTTTTGCCAGCCTTGATTTGGATTTCACCGATAAACTCTTTTGGGGTATTTGTTCGTCATTATTTCTTAAACATTCTGTATTGTATTTATCCAGCTTCAGCTTCCGATATGGCCACATTGAATTTAATTTCAGCACTAATAAAGCAATTTTGGATGCCTAAAAGCGATACAATAAGGCTTCCTAGTAAAATAGTCGTAGCCGTAGTCCCAATTCCAAGAAAGTGTGCCGCCAGCTTTATAAGCTATAAAGCTGGAACGAGATAAACCTCGGACGTTCCCGGTTTGTCACAAACAAATTCACCTCGGTCGGCAGACACATGGAGCGCTACTGCCTGCCTTGCCTGTAGACATCAAATTCCACGAATGTTCCCATTTGGCACACGTGTAAATTTTATAACTTCTATTCTACATACGAGATCTCGTCTAGTTTTAGCTTTCAGACCGTTAACAGTCTCGAATTGAACATTTTGAGAATTGCTTTAGTTTAGAATCAGTCAACATTAGTATGTTGTCACTTTTAGAATCGATCATTCTCCGACTAAGTCTTTCGAAATTTCGTAGGTCAACGAACATCATAAATATAAACATTTATATACAGGCACATTATTGCTTCTGGCCCCACACTAGGATTCCCTGACTAGTGGGAACCAGAAACAGAGACATCACACACATATAAACATGCAAGACCTGTGGTCTTTTATCATGACTTCCAATTCCAGTTAGCTAACTAAAGCGTACAAATATTAATATTTGAAACGTATATTCATCTTTCTTCTTGGGCTAGCTCCCTGTATAATGTATAAGCTTCACTGTATAATGGAGTATCGAATAACTGGCTAAAAGTGGGCACAATTGTGCCGCTGCCCCCCGCATGAGGAAAGGTGGGACGCTATGTTATGTGTTGGTATCTTCTTACAATATGCTGAGGGAGATAGACAAAGATACATATTTAGCTAATAGTTTTGAAGGACCCTAAAGGGAACCCTAAAGGGCGAACTCAATCACCAGTCCGATAATTGATATTTGAAGGCCACTCAGATGCCGTTGGCATATATTTAAAAAAGACGGACGAATATTGAATAATAGTAGATTTTACAACAAGTGCACAAAACGAACCACTTTGGCTGATAGTAATGTCGAGGATAAAAATGGTTTTTGTGGACGAGTTATAAACTCTGCTTTTCACTTCGATTGCGAGAAAATAAAACAGTAATTTGAGAAAATTCAATACGAAAAGTTCACGACTTCTTTCCCGCTACTTTACTTTTTTTAATTTTCCTGCATAATTTTCGGGCAAAGAAAAAAAATATACAGCCTATTCTTAAATTATTTTGGAATAATGTATTTTTTTTGTGGTAAACACGTTTTGATATTTAGTTTCTTTTTCGTATTATCTTATTATAAATCAAAAATGCAAATAGGGATGGAAATATTATAAATTAGCAAGTTTTATCCATGTTCAATTAATTGTTTTTGGCTGTATGGGCTAAATGGTCACTGCCTTAGTGTAGACACATTTAAAAAGCTACTTTTATGCACAAGAGCATAAAATTTAACTTTATGTCGCCTAGATCCTGCATAAAGTAGTACTTTTTCGAGCATGAGAAGTGAAAAATATATATTCCCTTAGAGTTTCCTGGTGCTATATAGCACTGGTAGACATAATGGAGTTTCCTTTTCCTATGCGAGATTCAGCCACGAATCACCACTTGAAAGGGAGGTTTTCTTTTTCAAACTCAAACCATCAGTAGTTTAGTTGATCATATTAGATTTATTTTTTATTTTTCTCGATCTATAACTGTCCGACTTGTAAAAGTGCATAATTTTCGCCTACTCACAATAAAATGTTTCAGTCATTCACAGTTTACAGGCACTCAGTGGTCGCAAATGCGATCGTAGGGAAACAGGACCGGCCGTAATTTCGGACTTTACCGTACAGAGTGCAGAGCGGCGGCGGTGGGGGCGGCGGCGGCGTGTTTGACTTCGCTGCCAGGTTGCGCATATGACACTGTTTGCTCTCATCCCGCTGGGACATGAACTCGTATAATCCGGGTGTCAATTAGTTAAGTCACATTGCATGTTGTTCTCGTATATACCGGTGTGTGTGTGAGCTATTGAAATTCGCCTTTGTCCAAAATGTTGGTGGAACGAAAGAGTTTTATTACTTTACTTTTACTTTATCCACTTAGACTCTCCACTCGCGTAGGAACACGTATTACATTTTAATTTACCGACCTTCCACTCGCGCATGAACACCTAGTGTGGACTTGGAATAATATTTATATTTATTTTTATAAAGTAATTACTACTACCCACTATTTTATTTTTATTTTTGACGACCCGAATGGCCGAGTCGGCAGTGACCCTGCCTACGAAACCAAGGGTCCCGGGTTCGAGTCCCGGTGGGGGCAAATATTTGTTTGATGAGAACGGTTGTTTGTGCCCTAGTCATGATTGTTTATCTATCTAAGTACAATATTTATCTATATAAGTATGTATATCGTGGTCTAGTACCCAAGATACAGGGAATCCTAGTTTGGGGCTAGATCAATGTGTGTAAATAGTGTCCAATGTGTTATTATGTGTTATTATTATTACTGGTAATACCGACCGGAAATAGAGGATAAACGTACCTTCTCTCTGGTATCTAACACATGATTGGTCGACTGACTGACTAAATGAAAAAAAATAAAAGAATCGGTAATGTGGCTGGCCGCCATGTCAATTTGGCTTTTTATATACATTTTTATGGCTAAACGTCGATGGGAAGAAGTCATCCCAGAACAAATAGACTTTATTGAAAAAAACAATGGTACTCGGACGAATAAAAGTGGAAAATAAGGGTACAAAGACGAGCATGGCTTTATTATGTGAAATATGTTTGTAGGTATAGACTAAAACACAGCAGTATACAGTGATTATAGAGTGAACCAAAAATTTCGTTCCAAAATTGTCCTGTTGCAGTAAATATAGCACAACATAGCATACCCTTTAGCTATTCACGGTCCGTCTTCCCTCCAGAGATCCGGCTGGCACCGCTCAAATAAATCTTGCTTTGTCCGAACACATTATGTATGCTAACACCGGCCATTCCTTAGTCCGTAGCCCGTAGGCGCCACTCTGTCCTACACCGAGGCTTCTGTTACCTGATACTGAAACACCTTTGGGTCGTATTACCTCTTCCCATTTCGTCAGCTTTTTCTTTTGTGCCGTTTCGGCGAATTCCCATCATGACAAGGACCCATTTTACTACTTTCTTCTACTTACAATGTTGTCCGCTTTACGTCTGTAAGTCAAGGGCGAAACCCACATTACTTAACCAACCTTCTCTCTATAGACTTTTTAACTCTTCGAACCTGCCTTCGAGTTACGAGGTTAAATATAAGTAAAAAGCTGACCATAAGTGGTAGGATTGGGAAGTGATCGAATTGGGAAGTGGATGAATTGGGAAGTGGTCAAATTGGTAAGTGATTACATTGGGAAGTGGATGAATTGGGAAATGATCGAATTGGGAAGTGGTTAGATTGGGAAGTGGTCGAATTGGGAAGTGGTCAAAATGGGACGTTGTCGAATGGGGAAGTGGTTCGATGGGGAAATGGTCAAAATGGGAAGTGGACGAATTGGGAAGTGGTCAAAATGGGAAGTGATTCGATTGGGAAATGGTCAAAATTGAAACTTGTCATAACGAACCTTGTTATAATAGGATTTGCTCATAATGGACCAAAAGGCTGAAACAGTACCCTTTCCTGTAATTCCTACATCTAGAAATTGCAATTGCTTTTGAAAAATGGACCAATCAGAACATCGTAAAAACAAGCAGTCGTTATAAATGACAGGTCGTGTCAAATAATCGTGTTGTGATTGGTTTTTTTTTCAAAAGCGATTTAAATTCTTAGATTTCGGAATTACATGCAAAGGCTACTGCACTAATTATGTTGAAGGTGAGACGTACATGCATTGTGTGTTGAGTGATGAGGGACGTCGTTGCGTTGTTCAAATGAACTTCCGTAAATTCCCTCAGCGCGAGCTTTTTGTAATGTATCTGGCTGAACGTGGGCGTGTATGTGCCTATGTTACCCCGTCAGGGATAAAGCTAAAAATTTAAAACACCCCGACATAATAAATTAAACCTTAAAATGTTGATATGCTTTCTTTTTAAGCTGATAACTTTCGAACCACGGATCAGATTTTTATAAATCATAGTTATGGACCATCGCAGGAAAGTCTTCTATCATTTACGGAAAACCGCATAAAAATCCGTCCAGCGCTAGAGCGTCACAGACAGTAACACAGACAGACAGACGCTTCAAACTTATAAAACCCCTCTTTTTTTCGTCGGGGGTTTGTTTTTTGATGTTTTTATAGCAGCTCAAGCCCTGTAGACAAACTTGCATTCGCTAACTTACCACTCACCACGAAGCTAAGAAAATGTATGCGATATGACGTTTGCCGCGCAACATCACGTGATACTTTGCACGACAAACGTCAAATCGCATAAATTTTCTTAGTGTCGTATCAACTGATAAGATAAGCAAAGAAAACAAAATGACCAAAAACCTATGTAGGTACCTGTAAATTCAACGCTAGTCGTCCGCTGCTCTGTAGATATAAACGACAAACCCCTCATACTGTAAGTAAAAGGAGCAAAGAACGAATTCCAACTTTAGTCGTATTTCAGCTGAATTATTTGACTAGAGCACCCGGTTCTATCTCCAGCCAATTATCTGGCTCAGAATTTAAGCACCGCTAGTATTTCAGTGCTTATCGGCTATCTAGCAGCTAGGAGAGCGCTGCGACTCTTGCCTGGTAATTCCGCTTTGATACACCCGTTACTGAATCACTGTAAGTTACCGGCCTCTCAGTTTGCTTGAGTCTTGCTGCGCCGGCAACTGGTATTGTTGAATAAGGTTTGTTAATAATCCTCGATAAATCTGGAGCTGGGATTGAATGATTTTGGCCATGAATCTCGAAAATCGAGCCAGGTTTGACACTATTCATTGCATTGGTTTAAAGTTTATGGGGATCTTAATTATTGTTCATAGCATGTAGTCTTGTTTATCATATACATGTGATTTTGTTTAGTATTTTACTGTCACGTTTTGTCCCCGAAACGCCGCGTTTCAAAAGCGAATCACGTGTCGGCTTTATTGTTTGAGAATTTCGGCGCGGCATACTAGTTGAGCGTTTTATTATTATGTTAGAAGTTGTGGGTCGTACTCGTACCATACTTTTGGGCCATACAAACCGCTGAAGTATAAGTAGCAGAAAACAATAATATTCCTAAAAATGGTTTATAATGTGACTGGAATACTTAACGTAACCGGAGCTGTAGGATCACATGATGGTCCTAGAGCCACGTTCATATGATATAAAGCACCATATGTAAAACAGAAGAACTCTTAGTGATGAGACGAGAACTTGTAGTCCATGCAACAACATACACGAACACAGATGCAGGTGATGAGTTCAATTTGTGTTCCGACTCAGCACAAAATTTAAACAATCTTTATTTCCACACGTTTTCAAGAATGCGCAGCACAGCGCATCCTAGTAGTGCATCCTAGTGGTGCATCCTAGTGTGCTACGTCTCTCGCTAAGACAGGTTGTTATTTGCTAAGAGCCGTCTACGACGCGCAGGATGCGTTACGAGCGTGCTACGTGCGCGCGGCGGAACATCTCACCGCAGGATGCGTTACGAGCGTGCTACGTGCGCGCGGCGGAACATCTCGCCGGCTGACAATGACGGAAGACTCCGCGGAACGCGAAGCGTAATTTATTGGCGACTATTTTTCAAAGTCAATGAACACTAAGCTACGGCTTGGAGAGACAATTCTCAAATACCGCCCCTCGACACATTACTTTCTGCAGTGACTATTTGTTAAAATTTGTATATTTATAATGAGGCACGTTCAATATATAAAAAAATTAGATACCTAATTTTTCAGACAAGTAAGAGACATGACTAATATATATTACCTTTATTTCCAAACATTCATAAATTTTAGGAAAAACCATCGCTTACCTAATGACACCAATTCAATGAGAATTGCATATGAGATCGCGTAATCAATCCATGAATTGACTTTTGACAGTACCAATCTTTAAGTAGATTTTTATTTCACAATCTCATTCAAATTATTTATAACACTATAAAATTACTAGTTATTTCTGCTATAAAATTACTAGTAATTTCTGCGATCTAAAAATACTTATTATCGGCGTTTTCAATACCGTGTCTTCTCTAAATCTGTACTTAACAACGGTTAATTTTGCCAATTAGCAGTAACCTACGCATATGATATTGGCAGAACAGAAGTCACAGAATAACTAATAGACTAAAAGTACAGAAGTCACCGTAATATCCTCTCGTGATTAGTCTCACTAGTCTCTTCATTAAATCTGTTTTGTTTGCTTGCGACAAACACTCATCTAGCCGCCAGCGCAATGAGCTTTCTCGTGCGTTGCAAGGGACGGGCTCGATAGAGAGCTTTCATTTCGACTTTTTGGCTTCAAGCTCGGGCGTTGCAGGAACAAAAACGTAAAACCGGTTTCCAAACCGGTTTTACGTTTCCCTTTTACTTATCCCCGATCCAATTAGGAAGCGTTTAAACGAATTTTATAATTGATTCTTTGGCTATGAATACTGTCGTTTTTCTTAAATAACTTTTTAGCTAAATATTTTAAAACGAGGCCTTTCATTTAACATGTCACAAGATGCAGTTTGGAGAACTTTTTAATTTAATTTTCTGATATGGACCCCAACCATTTAACATTCAACCAAACATTTCTCAATATTTTTTCTGTAATATAAAAAATAGGGTCAGTAGTTTCGGAGATAAAGGGATGAAATGTTTTATTTTTGTGTTTTCCTTAATTACTTATTTAATTAAGTATTTCAAAATTATCAAATAAATATATTTGAAATCCTCGCAACAAGCCCTTCCATTTGACATGTCATACGATATAGATTAAAAATCAAATTTATTGTTTTGTCCCCAAAGTGCCCCCAAATTCAAAATTATTTTTTCACGTAACACGATCTTGTTTGGGTCATATATGTACCTATATACATAATTGTACCAAATTTCAACTTACCCGGTACAGAATTCGGATGTTTGTATACACTCTCACTCACGTAAGGAATAAATAGCACACGAGAGTGATCCTATAACTGTTCCGTTTTTCCTCATTAAGTTCGGAACGCTAAAAAGTGTTATTATCAGTTAGTATTGGTTTATGTCAGTCTGAACTTAAGCGGATGAATCGACTTGAATTTGTATTTTTTAATGCGATTCTTTCCTTTCATTCTTTAGTATGCTTTATCAAAATCGGTTCGGCCGTTTAACACATAAGCCTTTTAGCTATGATTCATAAACAATTGTAATGTGTATATGTTTGTCATACTACGAGTATATCTTCAGATTTTTTTAGATTTATAGAGATTGTTTTTTTGACTTTAAAAAAATATGAGTATAGAATTCATTATGATTTAGATCGGTATAGCCGCGGCGGTGGGTTAGTTCCCTGCCGCGCATAATGTCTCTGCCACCACGAGAATGGATAGAATGGATTCTTTGGCAGTATTTTCTTTGGTTTAATTTGATGCATAAATCCTCCCTCTGGTTTCCCCATGGCCTCGGCGGGCAGTAATTAAACTGTAAATTACTGCTAAGTGCGGACCCTACCCGAAGGTCGTGCCACTACCCCCCGCGAATACCAATGAGCCGATCAAAAATGTATTCGCCTTTCCAGGGTCCAAACTTCGAATATGGCCACATTAGGGTGGCAGAGAGGCTCTAATTCGCTTGCACGATTGGCCAGTAAATTAACATCAATTTCTCTGACAGGGGGCCAGCCCATCGCTGCCCTATATCTTGATCAGTAAGTAAAAGTAGGTCAACTAATTAAAGTCACCCTTCATCTTAAGTATCAACAAATTAGCAGCGAGCTCTGTCATTAAGAAGTAAGGTCGAATTATCATGCCTATTTTGCATCTTCGATTGAGAGAAGCCTGAAACTTATTGCATTTTAATATACAGGTTTAACAGAAAGGTCTAGTAATATTTTGTGGGGTATGCAAGCTTTGTTTTTCACTTTCGCTTACAAATCATTCTGCCATAAAAAAGTTTATGGAGGAGCTAAAAATACACTTTCTTTGATCAAATCGGTTTCACAGTGAAAGTTGTTAAGAATGTTTTGAATTAATTTTGTCTCTCCCTCCTTCCGAAGGAGCACATTGTTTGATTGTTATATTGCTTAATTTTATAGCTATTTCCATTACCAGTAGTAACTCATTACTGCTTTCTCGTAAGAGGCGCGGGCCTACTAACCACAAATACAGACTACCTGAGCTTAGTTATGGTAGTAGTCACATAAAATTACGTCTTTTGTTATGTCTTACTATAAGTATAATACAAGCCCTACAATGTAAGTCATTGCAACCGAAACTTGAATAAATAAAAATATTATTATAGTTATTATATGTTTATGTTCATTTCACTCTTGTTTCAAAGAGGTTTTTTATGACAAGGGCTTACGCCAAGTGTTAAACATTAAAACCATAAACATTGCTTCGGGCCCCACACTAGGATACCCTGTATCGTGGGAACCAGAAACAGCGGCGTCCCACATTCAAACATCCAAGACCTGGGGATTTTTTTCTCTTTATCCCCAGCCGGTGATCGAACCCGGGACCTCTCGCATTTAGGCAGAGCCACAACCGCAGCGCCGCAGAGTTCGCCAATGAAAAGAACATTGTTAACATTCCTCAGCCTTAACTTAAAAATTTAAGACAACTTTATCCTGTACATACAATATGTGAAATTCAAAACCATCCCGCGTGTTCTCCATGCGGGCTGAGATGAACACTAATTGCACCCACGTTTAACCAGATCTGTGTGGGTAACTCGATTAATTACGCATCCAAAAAGTATTCAAATTGTACAGTCAGTGAGTCTTCTGTGCAATGACGTTAATTTCATCTGAACTTGAAAACGTTTTCCATCTGTCAAATATTCGTGCTCCAGGCTCTGAATATAAAACAGAAACGCTACAAAGCCCGCCTACCGTAACGTTACAGTCCCATTTAATTAAATCGTCTGTCTGCCTGCCTGAGCCGCTGCAGCGCTGACATTGACAGATGAGGCACATCCGACTGACAGAGCTCATACGACGATATGTCATCTATCGTGGTGTGTCGTGCGGGAAGGGTTACCAGACACAAAATTTAAAAAACCTGAGAAAAAGCCTGATTCCCATTGAAAAGGGCTGAGATTTTCTCGAATTAATAGGTATAGTATAATAGCATTGTAGGTAAAAAAAAACTTAGTATTTTTTTTAGACCTTGTTCATTACAATAATTAATAATAAGAAGATTATTATTTGTTAATGTAATAAACAAGATCTAAAAAAAATAAAAAAAACTGGAAATGTCTAGCCGGAATCTGAGATGAACCTGAAAATTCTAAGATTTCAATCCAAAGCCTGAGAGTCTGAGATGAACCTGAAAAGTCTAAGATTTCAGTCCAAAGCCTGAGAATCTGAGATGAGCCTGAAAGCCTGAGATCTCAGGCCAAAGCCTCAGATATGGTAACCCTACGTGCGGGGGAAGTCCGTTTACTTTTTTAGGCACCCACGCTACATTACCTCATTACTTACATATATAAGAACAGGGGCTTTACTATAACGTCTTATGCCGATTCAGTTTACTAACCTGAACTGCGTCCTAATGACCGTCTTAAAACAAGTCTTGGTATTAGGTAAATAAAGCCCATTATGGCATAGTGGAATGGAGATGGTTGCTATGGTGATGTTATTGTTGTGAACCAAATCTGAACCGCTATAAAGGCCCAGGGGCGTTACCATATTTGCTTAGACTGAGTAAGTAAGCAAATAGAGGTAGGGCTATTTTCCATGATCAAAATTAATATACAGACACTCTTTACATGTAGGATTCTTTTCGCGACACAATTTTAGTGACAGCCAGCGATGGGGTACGTATCGATATAAGTACGACTATCAACAAAATTGATAAGATAGTTTACCTTCTTTGTTTTAGAAGACTGATCCTATGATCACTGTTTATATAATGTCGATAACGAAAGTATATAGAAGTGTTAATCTATTTACTTGCTATCACGAAAGAAAAATACACATGTCTTTAAAATTAGTAATCATTTAACAAAACACTTTTACACACCATTAATTTATTTATTTATTTTATAGAAATAAACATTTATATTTACAAATGAAACAATCAATTTACAACACATTTATTATTATTATTATATCCTTTATTGCATAACACAGTAAAAACAATTGACGCAGTGGGAAATTAAATGGACAAAGGGTGTAAGCATATGCAGAAAAAAAATGTGGGTTCAGCTAATAACAAAATATTTATATAAACAAGAAAACAGTAACTAAATTAAAATATAGAATACAATACACATAACACACACAAATGACTGCAACAATACTTTATAATATATACATCATTATGAAGATAATTATGCTACTTAAACACTTAATACGATAATTCAGATAGGTAGTGTTCTTTCAGTCTTGATCTGAATGAGCTAGGCGATAAACTATCATGGGTAGAGTCTGGCAGGAGGTTCCACATCTGCGCAGCACGGAGTTTGTAGGAATTCATCAGGAAACTGGTATTGGCCATCAGACAGGCTAGTTCCCTTGATGCAACACATGCACGACGAGGTCTTGAAGGCGGCGGTAAATACGCAAAACTTTTTCGCAGGTACTCTGGAGCACCAGGATTACGCAGGATTTTAAAAAGAAAAACTAAAATATGAAGGTTCCTCCGCTGTCGAATTGGAAGCAACTTCAATTGTTTGCGAAAATCCGACACATGGTCGTACTTTCGCAAGCCAAAAATGAGGCGCAAAGCCAGGTTCTGAAGCCTCTCCAACTTGTTAAGCTGTTCTTCTGTGATATCGGGGAAGCACACATTAGCGTAATCTTAAATGGGCAGCAGTAATGATTACGCTAGCAACACTTTTGTTTTATACGACAAGAAGCACAGCAAGCGCCTCAGAAAATGAAAAGAAAAGTGAATGCGTCTGCTTCCTTCACACACAACTTACACACCATTGACAGAGATCGCTAATCACGATTCAATTATACAATACCCTTGTAACAAATTGCGTACCTTTGAACAATATCAGCAGCATCAATAATGTCTATTGGTATATTTTTGACGAATCGTGAACCGTCACTATACGATTGTGATGTGTAAAAAATATTATCGATGAATTGTTTGTTAAGAAATAATAATGCCGAATTGCAATGCAAATTTGATCTGTGTATAACCTTTTCCGTAAAGCAGCATTGATGTGCGATTAAATACTACCCTTTTTAAAAGATTTTATTTATCTAAAGTTTGGTACTGATGGAGCTCCATGTTACGAAAATCAGCTGATCTGATGATGGAGCCAGAAGGTGGCCATGGCAACTGTACCAAAACTACATTTCATTTCATAATGTGATATCTCTAATAATTGCTCTTCATAGTGGGGGGCTATGAAGAGCTTCTAAAGTTTTAAGAGTCAAATCACTAGAAGGTCTTCTTATTGAAGAACTAGACTGTCTAAATTATCGGGAAAATCGCTTTTAATTAAATGAACAGGCTCAGAAACATTTAGATACAATAACACATCGATAACTAAAAAAATATAAAAAAGTAAAAAATAACATAAAAAGCTTTTATTTTTATTTAAAAGAAGAAAATAGGGGTTCCGACTTTTACGATTCGTCAAAATATCTCAATAGGTATTATAGATGCTCTGATATTTTTCAAAGGTAAGCAGTTTGTCGCAGTACTTCGTCAATGTACGTCAAAGGGAATTGTATAAATTGAATCGTGATTAGCGATCTCCCACATCAGCTCCACTGTGGTAACCCTGGGTGCTGCTGCTGATTCAGCAGCGCGGTAGAAGTGTATTAAATACACACTGCCATTTGGAAGTTATATGTTTGTTCCTTTGGCCGTCAAGACCACAGGGGTGTGGGGTTAGCAGGGTTCCTCATCAAGAATATTGGGCGTATTTTGACCATCGCTCCGGGTCTCATCTTCTCCTGAGCATCTCGCTAGCTATGCAGCTTGGTATTCTGTCAGTGTGATGGGCACGTTTGGTGCGCTTGTTTCTTGGGGCGTTTATTTTTGCAGATGTTTATTTTGTATTTTCTTTAGTTAAGTTATGACGAAGTATATGGTGGATTCATGACATTGTATTTAATTGTAGAATGTGTTGTTTTTAATATGATGCAAAGCTGAAATATGATTAACGTTTCCCGAAAGGTTCGACTTAAAATATATAGTCTTCATTTATGTTATGACCTTATGATTATGACAGATCTGCTTTTCAGTGCAATTGAAGAGGTCGTTGTTGTCTGACAAACTATATACATGCGAGCATTACATAATTTTGTAGAGTAAAACATTGGTAATTTATCCGTCATATCATGTGACAGATAAATCACCAATTAAATAATTCACCAAGTTAAAAACTTAAAAAACCGACTTCAAGTTCAAGCCCTATATCTTCAGCCCCGGTCGGGATGCGAATGAAGTCTGTGTACATGAGAAGACCTCATCGAAACTTTTGCTGCACGGAACCACAAACCAAAACGTCATCTGTGTATTTTTGTTCGTATTTGATGTTTTTTTTTAAAGTGCTGAATCAATTTTGATATTTTTTTATTGGACCACCTGTGAAGTATGACCTACCAATCAAAACAAGAATCATCAAAATCGGTTCATAAATGACGAAGTAATCGCGTAACAAACACACAAAAAACAGACGAATTGAGAACCTCCTCCTTTTTGAAGTCGGTTGAAAAAGGTACGCAAAATTGACGCTACATCTATTTAAGCAAAGAGTTTCGTTCATCTCAGCGCCATATTGGGCATTATTCACCTAATTGTCAATTGTCAATTGTAAGACGGGCTGGTTTCCGCAACTCGACGACGAAAGCGCCTATTTTGCGTGTGGGTGGGAATGCGATATCATTCGAGCCAACCCAACTCCTCCAGGAACGCCAGCAGGCCCTTTACGTTACCGGCTATCCCTGGAAGGTCCCTCGATTGACCGAGGTGTTTAGCCCTGTAGTCCGCTACTCCTGTGCACTCCATGAGGACGTGAGCAGCCTTTTCTTCTGCCTCCAAGCAGGCTCTGCAAAGGGGGCTGTCGGTAACACCTAGGACATATAGATGTTTATTAAAGAAACCATGGCCAGTAAGTGCTGCAGTCACCAGTCGCAAGCGCGGCCTACTCAGTCTAAACAAGGTCTTAGCAAGCCTAGCGCTAGGGGACGGCAAGGCCAGCTTAGCCTGTCTGCACTCCTCATGGTTTGTCCAAAGAGTAGCATGATCATTCCTAGTCGACTCTCTCAGAAATGTGCGTACCATCTTGAAGGAAAGAGGGATGATAGGTTCGGGACCATACGCTGCCAAGCTAGATCCTTTACGCGCCAACTCATCCGCTGCATCGTTACCTCTTGACCCGCTATGTCCTTTTATCCATTGAAGGATTACGCGGTTATGTTGACATACCTCCATTAGTCGTTTGTGACACTCGTAGATTAGCCCTGAGTTAATAGTGTTGATATTTAGGGCTTGTAAGACGGCCATGCTATCCGAGAGGATTCGAATGGAGGAATCTCTTACCTTTCTCGATGCTATGGCATTAACGGCCGAGATGATGCCCATGCATTCAGCTTGAAAGACAGTATTATGGGCACCCAGTGGAATGGCTATCTTGATGTTTAGGTCCTCCGAGAAGGTGCCTGAACCAGTGCCTGCTTCAGTTTTTGAACCATCGGTGAAAATTCTGAGCTCTTTAACGTCGAGCCCCTC
Organism: Argyresthia goedartella; assembly: GCA_949825045.1. Classification (NCBI taxonomy): domain Eukaryota; kingdom Metazoa; phylum Arthropoda; class Insecta; order Lepidoptera; family Argyresthiidae; genus Argyresthia; species Argyresthia goedartella. Next base: position 26,438,522 of record OX463810.1, read on the forward strand.
AACCCGATGGTCTTCATGTAACTGTATATTGTATTTTTTGTCGAAAACAAATTGTTTAGGGATTCTGTCACTGCAAGCCATAGAGATGGGAATTTTTTTGTTAACTTCCCCTAGGATGGCGGTGTGTGAGGTCCTGTTTTTTCTCCAAAGTCCTAAGGTGTTGAGTCTCACCGCAGATGACGCGGCCTCCTGCTTAATGTACAGCTGGAGTGGCGGAAGACACAAATGGCCTCCATTGCTGCAATTGGAGTAGTTCTCATACTACCTGTGATAGCCATGCAGGCCAGCCTTTGGAAGCTTTGGAGTTTGCTTACCATTGTGGTTAGTTTGGTCCTGGTCCACCACACCACAGCTCCGTAGCAGACAAGAGGACGGATCACCGTCACGTACAGCCAAAGAATGATGTTGGGAGAAAGTCCCCACTTTTTCCCCACCATTCTCCGACACTGCCAGAAAGCAATACTCGCCTTCTTTAGTTTTTTGTCAATGTGGCTACTCCAGTTGAGCATGCTGTCCAAGGTTATGCCCAGGTACTTCACCTCAGTTGCTAGCTGGAGTTCCGTTCTAAAGAGCTTAGGTAGGGTATACATACCAAGAGCCCTATTGTTAGTGAACATGACCATTTCCGTTTTTGTTGGGTTAACCGCCAGGTCATATTCTAGACACCAGCGCTCCACGATGCGAAGAGCTGTTTGTTTAAGGTTGCACATTATATTATTATTATTCACCTAATACCATGAGACATATTTGAAGACGGTCATGGTAATTTTTCGGATCAGTTTAAGTTTCTAAACTGAATCGGCATAAGACGTTGGAGTAACTCCCCAGGCTCTGTATTCATAATACCGTCGATATGTGACGTGGATGTGGAACGATAACTGTGGCTTTAGTTTTCTAGTGGCCGAATGAGCAGAATGGTGATCAAATAAAGTACCGAATGGCGACACATTTACTGAGCGTTCACAGTGACACCATTACTTTGAGTGACCTTCAAACCGTGAGTTATCGGTTGCGCATTGCGCATTTAAAACCTAAACAGCGCTCTGTTCTACCACGACAACACCAACGGTTTTCGCAGACGGAGAACAGATTTTCACCCACTTATATCCAGTTATTTAATACACGCTTTCTGCCACCAAGTTCACGCAAATGAATATTCATGGTTGGGCCATATCAATATGAACTTTACTCCATCTTGCATACCTAAGAGAGAATTGAGAGATGGGTCGATGATTCCCTTAGCCCTTAAATGTTTATGTCTACTACCCACTTGTTTGCTATATATTAACCCAAAGTCATGTATAATACTGATGTACCCCATTAATTGCGCCACCGAGAGGCCCAGGCCTTTATCCGGATACGAGTAAAATTAAGCCATACTCCACCACACTGGCTCAGTGCGGGTTGATGGAGGGGTTTTACGACCACTACCACGTAGCGATAGCAGCCGGGACCTACAACTTAACGTGCCATCCGAAACACTGAAGTCCGATAATGTACTTAAGATATAAAAAATATCTCATTGGTGCATGGTTAGGAATCGAACCTGCAAGTAAGCGAGAAACCCATTAGACCACGGAGATTATTCGATTTTCATATTCTAAGCGAAGGGCGTCCGTGACCTACCGGTGTTCGCACATCGGGAACGATCGTGAGGGAAGCAACATCTGGCCGAGACAGATGACACGTTAAGCTGTAGGTCCCGGCTACTATCGCTACTCGATGGTAATAGTCGTAAAGCTGGGTCAGAGGCCCTAATAGGGCAGCTTGATAACTTCTGACAGTTGGGTTGGCCACTAGCCCTACAAAGGGTGTAGGGCTAGTGGCTTAACCCACACTGAGCTAGAGTGATGGAGTGCGGCTCAATCCTACTCGTATCCGGGTAAAGGCTCGTGCCTCTCGGTGGGGACGCTAATGGGCTACATTTATTTTATTATTAAGTTAAGATACCCTATCCATCTAACAGATAGGTTTTACTGTTGATACTTAAGTTTGCAAGCGAAGCTGCAAATTGCTGGAGATTTGAGTAGGCTCATCCGCTTGGCATCAAGCCAATGCTGCCCATAGCTCCTTCAAAGTAGATCTAAATTGACGAAGATCAGCTTATAGTACAGTTACCATGAAGGGTGAAGACGTCTTACGAGTATACTTGTGACTTGAGTATCAAAGTTAACTAATCTCAATATATTTTCACATGAAAAATTACAGTTATTGATTTCAACAGAGCCTTTGATGTGGAGAGTATTATCATGTCTTTTGGTCAATAAAAATGAAAACGACTTGAAATAAAAGGAAACTAATAAATACGATTAGGTACATGAATGTAAACCACACCAGGCAAAATTCGTTCCGAACTCCATGGTTTTTTTACGTTGCACTCCTTTTAGAGCGACTATCATAAAATACACGTAATTTGGTGTCGAAACGACCTTTCGCAGCATTAAGAGCGTCATTTTCTAAGCCAGTTATTGTCCACCGCTGTGGTGAAAAACAACCGTTCGTAGACGTTTACACTTATCCTTTCTATGTCTATCAGCTTCTTCTCTTCTGCCTTTCAGCTTCTTAGGCCAAGAAGTTTTTGAAGTTCAAACAATCTCCCTCTCCTTCCACCCTTCCATTTCATCTCCTTTAGGAAATCTCGAAAATTTCACTGTCAATAACGTCTACCTGCACACTACATATTTACAAATAGCACCTTCACCGTCATGGGTCAAGTATTTTTTGGGTTTTACATTTACTCTAAACCCTCTAGGGACAGAATTTTGAAGAAAAAAATAATTGATCTTACCTGTAAACTACCTGCCTGCTAAACTGCCTGCCTGCTACCCGAAGGGTGCCAAACGGGACCCAATTAATAAGCATCCGCTGTCCGTCCGTCCGTCCGTCCGTCACCAGGCTGATGAACCGTGATAGTTGGACAGATTAAATTTTCAAAGATTTCTGTTGCCGCTATAACAACAAATACTAAAAAACATAATAAAATAAATATGGGGGCTCCCATACAACATTTCTTTCAAAATACCACATACAAACTTATGAATGCACCTGCTTGGGTACATGGAGTGTAAAAGTAGCCGCACCAATAACTTTGTAAACAACATTTTGCAATGTAAAATCCAAACTATTCACTCCACACCATCCCTACCATAGCACGGTGGTACGGAACTCTTCGTGCGCGAGTAAGACTCGCACTTGACTGTTTTTTTATACAACGTTCATCCCCATCCCCATAATTCACTGAAGCGTCATTTCCACATAATGTTTTCCATTCCACAACATATCTATCGGATCTGAGAGGGATTGTTCTATTAATACAGTCCTAAGTTGTACTTGTCAGTTATAATTAGCGTACCCATATAATCCAAGAGCAACCTAAGTCTTCTGATGGTTTCCATTTGTTTGTTCATTTATGTATTAAGGGGGACATCAATGAGAAACATTCACTTTGGCACTGTCCCACATCCAACGATCGCGGCAGTACTGTCGTTTCACACATGATAGACAGTGGTTTCATCATCCACGCCCCTAAACCCTTATTCACATAAAAACGAAGTAAACTACAACATCAAATGTCAATTCTTGAAATAATGTTGCCATGTACAGTTTGGTAGTGATGTTCTCATTTATTCTAAATATAATAAAAAGTTGTATATTTGAATAGATAACGTATGCTATACATGAGTTGGGTAGTTTTGCCTTATTAATATAATAATAATACCTTGGACACTATTTACACACATTGATCAATCTGGGAGATGGCCGACATCGAAGCCTGGCACCTACGCGCCGAGGACCTCAACATCAAAATGCTGGAAACCATTGCAAGACTAGAAATAGAAGATCTTGAATCTCCTGGCGACGCCTACGAAACGCACGGCTAATTTAACCCCCTCAGGGATAATCACAGAATAGATGAAATACTGTATGACCCCAACAAAAAAGGACACAAACCGGTGGCCTGCCGACAAAATGAAGGCTCCTCGTCCCCTTAAAATAAAATAATAAATAATTTAGCCCCACACTATGATTCCCTGTATCTTGGGTACTAGACAACGATAAACATACTTATATAGATAAATATTATACTTAGATAGATAAACAACCATGATTAAGGGTGCAAACATCCGTTCTCGTCAGACAAATATTTGCCCCCACCGGGACTCGAACCCGGGACCCTTGGCTTCGTAGGCAGGGTCACTCGGCCATTCGGGTCGTCAAAATAGAAATTTTATAAATTTTACTTATCTTATGATAATAATAGTGACAAGCGTTACTTTCTTATACCGCGTGGTGGCGTGTAAATGTATTTTTGGCCAAAAAGTAGACTGCGACGGTAGTAAGCTAAAGCCTTTCTTCACCAAAAAGAAGGATTATAAAAATATACTCTTGTTATTTCATTAGAACACTGCTAGTCCTTTAGTCGCGGTTCGCGGTTTTTTCGATGTATGTCAAACTTTAATTATTCAACAGGCCAAGATCATAAACAATTTGCAAAAAATCAGAACTACCGGATTTGACGAAACTTACCTCATAATTTCACACGACAAGGGTATTGGCGTATCAGTTACACGAATAATACCTTATATAAGCAAGCAAAACTGGGGGCTAATTTATACCTACTTTTCAGAGAGCTTAAGGGGAGATAATACCCGATTTAGAGGAACTGAACTGGTAAGGCAATATCATCGCCCAATGATTAAATGCCCACGGACCCCTTGTTAGAAGCTCTCTGATGGATCGCCTGAAATTCCGTGGAATAGATTGCGGCTTTTGAAGCGGATTGAAAACTATGATATGAACGGATTTGGGTCGCCAAAGCTCTTTGTTTGAAGAACATAAGTTTCCGGTTAATCCTATCTAAGCGTCGATAACTATGATACTTTGATGGATACCTTAATGTATTAATTATTAGTCGTTGGACAGTCAACCTTAGCAGCGCCTGTATCAATATAAAATGCTGGTAAATTTAAAACATATAAACTGAACTTAAGAATCAAATGCAATATCATAGTTATCACACCTTTTTCAGTGACGGGCGGCCAGCCCATCGCCAGTAATATACTTTCAACATAGAGTAACTTACTCCGCTGGTCCGGGCGCGGGACAGCCTCAACGCTCTGTTGGCTGCATCACCGCTGAACGATCTGTTTGGTGACGCATGGAGGGAGAATGTGGAAGGTTAAAAAAAAAAAAACTTGCTACGTAGATTTTTTCGAGGATAGTTTATTTAAAGCTATCCTATTTTATGTCAGCGGTTTATTGTCTCTTACTCTGTATGTGCGACTGCTGGCTTTGGTGAGCATTGGCAGAATAATCTCATAATGCCACACATTAAAACCGAACCAGACGCCTTTACTGAAACCCGGCGTGGACATTAATTCATCAACGTATTAAAATTCACATTGAAATATTACCATGCCGAGAGCATTACCTGAAATAAAATAAAATTTTCGGCGTTGGAAAATAATGGTTATCTCCGTTAAATATCGGGTTTTATCAATTGGAAAATGTAATTACGTCATTAATCTTCATAAGTGGCAATGATACGTACATACATATGCGGTGGTGCAGAAATATCAATTTTCCACTCGAATCGTTGCATCCAGGAGGCATCGACGAGCGTCTATGGCCGCCGCCTGAACTCCAGTGACCCGCGAATAACAGTTGACGTTTTAATATTTGAAGTCGCAATGAGCCGTTTTTTGGGAAGCAGTTGCTCACGCCCGAAGGAAATTCGACAGCGCTTCACGTCCTCCCAACAAATTATTCTCAAGACGTTAATTTCCAAGGTTCTCGATACAGAACCCACTTGACACTGGCAAAATTAACCTCAAAAGAGGTTGGCACGCCATATTAAAAGAAGAAGAAGTATTTTTCAGCAAAAACTGCCTTTTTGATGGAGAGCATTAAAATTTAGATTTTGGAAGATTACTACTACGAATGCACTACTAAAACCCTACTAAGGGGCTCTGCTATCGTGGTATTGATATCTGAGAACAATAAGGATGTTTCATTTTATGTAATCTAATTCTGAGAAATAATTTTCCAAGGCGGGATTGCATTTCTGCCACCCCGTACGGGAAAAGGCGTAATGCTGTGTTTTTACGTTTCTTGGCTACATTTAACGCGCATTTATAAGACCGTGTGAAATGTCGCGAGCAGTCTTACATTCAAAAGTCATTAACAACTTCAGTCGTTTAGGACCGCCGCCTGCGGAGCCCTCGGAACTTTCTAGTACCTTCTACACGAAAAGTATGTCTTTAGCTTCAGTGCTGTCAATAGGAAAACACATTGTGGTAGAAGAGGTTAAAAGAGAATTGTAAAGTCATGTTACAGTCTTCACAAAATAAAAGGCCCGGTGGCCCAAACTAAATTCAACCTTATAACGTCAGTGACACGGACGCTGTCACCGGGCCTTTTATTTTGTGAAGACTGTAGAGGTGATAAGAAACATCACTTTCTACCATTCAGTAATTAAACAGCAATTAATGAAACAAGAACCTTAATACATTAGGCTCTACGGTACTTAGTGAATTTCTGATCACTCTCACCTCTATTTAGCAGCGCTATGTAGCTATATTTAATTTAGGTTAGGAAAGTACTACATAGTCCATCAGCGGGGTGCTAATGGGGCACTGAGTCAAGTAATAATATCGACCCTGTTACTCGTGTAGTACCTTTACAAATACTGATTCATTTGGCTTTTCTCATTTTTATCATTTATAATCGTACACATATTGTATATTTTATTGATTACCTCTTAAACCTAATTTAATATTCGCAGTGTATAATATAAATAATACTTTTCTGAAAATCGGGATAATTATCTCGAATTTCAGAAAAGTATCGGATAAATGTTCCGTCTCCAATAGCAAATAACCATTGAAAGTAAACAACTAGCATGGATACAAAAGTCTAAACCCCTAAACGTCTAATAAACCTATTTTATCTATAATGCCGTTATAATTCGTTTGTCTTTCTCTGTCACTTTGAAATTTGTGTTTGTGAGAAAATGACAAAGCACATTTTAGCTATCATAGGTTTGATAAGTTTTATGAATAAGGCGGTAAGAATATAAGAAATACCCACAAATAATCCATTTCTTATCCAATAGTTGTCTCATTAAGCACTTGGGCCATACTTAAGAGTTTCGAGTTTCTAAGCACAATAGTTTCCACAGTTACCAAGGTAATCGATTCGCGCCATACTTTATATCGAGTTCCTTTCTATTAGTTTGTCCAAACATTAACACCGATTTAGGCTGTAGCTGTATCTACCTACTCTGGCAACTTTGCCACGAGTTGAGGGGTAGGAGAGGGGAAAGTAACTTCAGACCCCTGAGGCCACTTAAAACTTATGTGGCTTCGTTAACCACAGTCCTATATCTCGACTGTTGTTGAGATCTTCCCAAACAATAAGACAGCAGGCGCCTTAAAGTTTTAATTTAATGTTTCATGTAAGTGTTGTAACGAAATTATTTTGTGCTTATCGGGTTGCTATTTCAAAACTGTGTATACCTTACACAGTTACGTAAGAAGTTTGTTTTGGAGTTTTTCAGCTAAGGTCTGTTTAGCAGACCGTTCTGACCATTTAAAATGTTAACCACATTTTTGTCCATTTCAGGTAAGTTTTCAAAGCCTCAAGAATCAAACACCCAACAGTGAGGCTGAGAAAAATGAGATAAAACTCATGGTACGTGTATGTTTTCTTTAATTAAACCGGATGAGTCAACCAACACTCGACATGACTCGACTCCCAGGGTCCCCTTTGTTTGGCCTCAGTCGAGTCCGTGCGATGCCTTACGCCCGGCTGAGCCGTCCTGCGTCGAGGGATGAATACACCCGGAATTGGAAAGTGCCTGGATCGCCCAGCTAGAACGGATTCAACTCAGTTCCTTGAGCTGTCGGTACATTTGTTCACTTTCGTCGAAGTTTGAAGATGGGAATGATTGACAACTTCCGCAATGGGACTTGGAGACGGGAAGCGCTCTTTACAAGTCCTCGAGAACTTTCTCATTGATCTATTCGTTTAGGTAATGTTTTGTATTTGGTGCGAATTTTTGCACGTGCTATAAGGGAAAGCATAGATAATAGTAGTTTATGTGACTGATACATAATGCCTAATTATGTACAGTTACATACACTAGTTTATCTACACACATCTCATAAGCTCTCTTTGATGTGTTCTGGAAACGCATGTTTGACCGGCATTGTGGCATTGAGTTGTTTAGCTTGTTCTGTAGTAGCAACTTCACAGACAAAGTAGGTGCCGCACGCAGGCGGGCGTCGGCGTTCGAAATTTGAAAGTCATAATATGTAGAAAATTTACACATTATGGTCATAATGTTCAATATTCAGATATGAAATGAGTTTTTACAAAGTAGTTTAACATTATACTGATCCTAACGTGCGGTTTTTGGATGCAGTAAAGAGGGTTTATGATACGTGTGTAGATAAATTAATTAATATAAACGCTGAGTTCCAAAAAAGTAGTTCTCTACATATTTACTCTAATCCTAGTCATTCTCATATTCCTTTCGTTGTACTTTGTAATATTATGTACACATTAATCTGATATAACAAAAAAAAACAAAGTACAACTTTTCCATTCAAAGACGCAACTTGTTTCGTGAACAAGAAGTAGTGTTTAATATAGAATCATTGTTAGTTATCAATCGATGTCTGCCCTATCATGGAAGCAATTGATATCAATATGCTATATTGATTTGTTGATATGGACCTACTTGTACTGCGGCTACGTAAATAGTTTTCATTTTAATATATAGGGATTGAACTGGACCTCGTTATATATCGTTATATATTCATAGTTGGAATAGATTGACATGGCTGAATATAGGAACATTTGTCGCTCTCAACTATTGCCAATTGTTGACATTGGCCCGGTGACTACGTATATGACTATGATGATATTTTGTGTGAATTCATGTGTGAGCATGTTTTATTACATTTTCTACACGCAGCCGGGTATTTACTACCATTCACGATACATTTCAAGTAAATTGCGCAAAGATGTATCAACCACAGTAAAACCCTTTGTAATTGTTTCCAAAGAAGCACATTATTTCCATTTTACGTCTTGTCGTAAAGTTGGTAGCTGAACAAGCTCCGGAGTTCTTGTGAGGTCACGCAACGAGTCAGCTATATGATAAAATAAAGTAGGAACCTACTTATTTTCGTAAAAATACTCTCTGACCCTGTGAACGTTTTCTGATGACAACATTTTCGGACCTGTCTAATAATACCGTAGGTAGATTTAATTATAATAATATTAAATATTACGAAATTGATACAGCGAAAATCCTTGGCCAGACCCTTATCCGGGTCACACCCGGGCCGTGCCTGCCGCATCGTTAAAGGTTTTCCAGAGGTTATTTTCGGTACATTGTTGCTAGACCGTAACGTGTACTCGTAAACCTTCTGCATTGTGTGGCTATCCGCTGCCCGATTTCATAGCCTTTACCTTATAGATTAATTAAATGGACATAGTAAGCAAACACGCAGCGGACACAGCGCCTGGCTAGAGAGTGCGCCCTAACTCATTTCGAGTATCACAGGCGGGAGTTTGCCTTGTGAAATGCTGCAGGCGCTTACTTTAATTAATAGTCCGGTGGTGGTCGTGGGCCGTCGGTGAGAGCTGCATGTTCGACGTTGATTTTAGAAAACGGCCTGTTAACTCAAAAATTAATTGTAAAGGTACTTTGTAAGCCAAAATCTTCTAGAATTTTTAGGTGTTGAGTTATTTATTATCATGCTCCTACCGTGGCGTGAGAGATTATTTATATTAGAAAAGAGCTCCGTGGTTTAATGAGTTCGGCTTAATCTTACTAGTAACCGAGTAAAGGTCTATGCCCCTCGATGGGGTTTTTAATGGGCTACATTAATTTATTTTATAAGGTCCCCACTAAGATTGATTGAGCCGTAATCCACCACGCTGGCCCCGGGATGGTGGAGGGGTTTTACGACTACTAACTACCAAGAAGCGCTAGTAGCCGGAAGTTACAGCTTACTTTTCGAGCCATGGACCTGGTTATGAGAACCTAAAACGGCACAGTGGCTCCACAATGGCGTCCCCAGGGCTTAAGGTGATACGAAAAAAAAATGGGTTTTTTTCGAATCCATTTACTCCACCATGAAGTCATCTACAGATTTGATTTTTGAGTTAACTTTTATTGAGTATTTGATTAAGATTTTCAGTAAAGGGAAACGCGATTGGATGAAATTTTCTCGATAGAATTTTATTACGAAAACACCTCTAAATTGTTTTATTTTTTCCTGTAATTCTAAAATCTTAACTAATTTCATTATGGAACTGCGTTCAAAATGAAAAAAACTTTTTAACAAAATTGCGTAGTTTATTTTTAAACAATTTTTCAGTGGTTTAGCGCTACGTTTTTTAATTTTTTCCCGATTCCGTCCTTCTCACACTGCGAGTCTTTCCGCCTGGAGTAAAGGGTACCTTTGCACGGACGAGGTAGCGCCTTAAGGGGTTATTGTCATCTGAAACACGGAACGTCCGATAATTTAGTTGAGATAAATTACTTATCTCATTTGTAAATGGTCAGCACCGTATTCGAATCTACATCTCCTGCGTGAGATGCAGATTCGCGGGAAGCAAGCGTTTAACCCACTAGACCAAGGAACTCTCCTTATGTCCATAAGCTTAAGAAAATTTAAGCCTCTTATTATCGTTAATTGAGTTTTCGTGTGTCACAATGGACGGTAAAACTGTCGTAGCATTATTAAACGGACCTTAAGTAAGTTCATCTTAGACTGGCGCTGAAGAAAGGCGTCGAATGGAAACAATATCCGCTCTACAGTTAAAGATTTCTTAGAGCTTTTGCTGAAAAGTTCCATCATTGGTTAATCCGTGAAAATGCAAGCGATCCATATTGTAGAACTTTATTGAATAAGACTGATCTTTTGTTGAAATTTATCAGAATTTTACGATTTTGCTATAGTGAAAATCTGTATTTAGTCGAAACATGTCGTATGTAGTTACAGGTAGAGAAGAATAGAAATACTTTAGTAAGAATTTCAGAACCTGCCAATAGTATTGATATCACCAGCTCACTTACCCGATTTTAGCCCCCGATGCCCTCAAGTGGCCACTTTATATCGTGACGTCACTACCCGTAAATGGGCGAGCTTTCCGGATCGAGTAGCACTCAAGTCAAACCAACCAACCCACAGTTACAAGAACACGATCAAAATTCAACCTAATGGTCATTTAAACAAAGCTCAAAATTTTGCAGTTTTTAGTTAATTCTCGAATGGCTTTTCGTATTTACGAATTTCATATCCATAATATACCGTAAAATTACCTTTATTCTGTTTTCACATTATTCCTGAATGGTGTACATTCATCAGACAGCTCATTTAATTACTATTTTCATTCATAGAATGAGTGCTCTCATCGAGAAACCCAAAACAAAATGATGATACATTTCTACAAAGCATCTTATATGGTTATAGAAATGAGTATATTAAGTTTAGTGCACAGTGCAGCAGTGAGTGGTATTGAAGGCTAATTTCACAAATATAGCGATAATGTGTGCAAACTTCGAGACGCATGCCAAGATTTCGTCAGATTCAAATAATCAAATACGACTGTACCTACCTACATACATGAAGTATGATAATTATAGGAGTATTTGCTTGAATTGATACTACTACAATTGAGCTAGGTGCATTCCTCGCGACGCATCTTAATCAAGTTTGTAGCTCAACACATTCATTACGAAATGCTTTGACGACAACACAACACACAAACCAGCGAAACACCGACAGTGCAACTTAGAACTAGACTCATAATTCGTTAGTGGTATACGTTATTAGCTTGTATGAGTCGTGTTATTCAATTTCCTGCAGTACGGCGCATGAGTGCGGCAACAATAACTTTGTTACGAGTTAACTCAACTGTTGGCTCGTAAACAAACGGCGCAGGCAGCGTAACAAGTTTCTGATAGAGCCAACACTGATTAGGGTCGGTCCGGCCGATTGTACGGTGGCGGTAATGAAAGGCAGAAAATGATGAAAGAATATCAACTATACGTCTAAGCCTACTTCACAAGTTCATAAAGTGCCTAATCAAGATATTAACAACGATTTCGGAATGCGAATTAGGGCTCTACAGTGGGAGTAGACAAGGCACAAGACGTGAGGTTAGACTGTTTAATGAATGTCAGTGGTAACATTGGGATGTTTTTGAGTCGGGTAAGTAATGCTTAGCCTGTCTAGACGAAATAACCAAAGAGTCGCCTCGTCACACGTACTTGGCACTAATGGTTTGACTGTCACTCTTGATATCTTGACCCATTTTTTAAGTAGGTACATGTACAGGTATCATGCCAGTTTGAGTGGAGTTCATGAATATGACCTAGGCTCTTATGTACGTTCCACAAACATCAAACAAATGTTGGTATATCATGATTTAAAATTACTTAAGCTTTTTAACGCTGACCTTTTCACAGCTGAAAGAGTAACAAGTGAACTTTGTTTACGAACCCGAGAATCTTCTCTTTCCTGATCACTGATTCCTATCAATCAACAAATGTAGCAGAGAACGTCGTGGTTAGTTGCTTATATTTTTTAAGTCTCAACTTGTTTAATGGTCTGTTGCGTCGATTATGCTTAATACCTACCCAATCACTTGTTTTCGCAATAGATTTAATAAAGAATATAAATTTAATCAATTTGTTCTTTTCATTTTAATTCAGTCATGAATTCAGACTAGGAGGTAACTGAGGGTCAAATAGACTAGGTAGGTAACTGAGGGACAAATGCTTAACTAGTTTTCGACAACTATGTATATCTAAGATTGGAAGTTATGCTGTCATTTGTTAGGAAAATGAAAGCCGCATGACGTTGAACTCTAGAACTATAGTAGTATTTAAAGTGGCTTTCAATAGAATCCGGCAATAAAGTAAACAAACTAATTTAAACATGATTACTCCGTAATTACTTACATTTGAATATCAATCCTGATCATATTCACATTTGAAGGAACCATACATTGTTCTTACAATCATTTCGACACCAAGTAACTTCATTATGATAGTTATTTTAATAAAAAAATATTTCAATGGTTTGTAAAACTGCCATAGAATTTTTTTACTCATCCCAGTCTTATTTTTGTTTGGAAATTTAGTGTTGTTCATTGTTTTGCATTGATTTTAATGAGATTTAAACATTTCAATCAATGATTCAGTTCGAAAAAATAAACTTTAATAATGATGGCTAAACTCGAGTTGCGGATGGCGTGTTTTTTTAAAGCAAAAGTGTTGTATCCAGAGCCATTAAAGGGTAAATATTTAAAAAATAACGTTTGTTACTTCACTCACAGTCACTGTCCTGTGTGAGTGGGTATTGTTCCGAGTTCTATGAGTTTTTCTGTTTCCTCTAATTATCGACGACTTTGCTTTTTTATTTTGATTTTTGGACATTTTCTTTATGATTTGGTTGGACTTGTTCTTGGAACGACGACTTCTGCGTGAAATTAATTTGTTTTTGCTTACGATTGGATCTCTTTCTCAAGAAACAAGGAGGTCCCAATTTTTAGAATGTAATAAAGATATACACAGAATCTCTTAGAGATGCTACGAATAAATCCAATAATAATTATAAAGTGAAAAATTATTATGTGGATTTTTAAGTTTTAATGAGTGAGTCCCAACCCAGTGCATCAGGGTCGAAGACTCCTTCGCCTGCCAAAAAACGAAAAATTCATCTGACCACAAAGAAAAAATAATATAGTGAATATTTATAATTATTTAGAAAAATCCTCTCCTCCATACCCATCCAAGATGGAGTTATATAAAATTACTTCAGAAATTATGGAGGTGTCTCAGCATGTTGTAAGAGATACCATGAAGCCAAAGGTAACCTAACCTCTTTGAATTACCTGCCAGATTTCATGACCTACCATTTTTGTATTAAACATAATGACATCTTCAATTCATATTACTCATCAAGTTATGTTATTGTTTGTTTTGGATGAACCAATTCACATTTTAGGAGAGTCCTTCAAATCGAGGAATAGATAATTAAGATGAATTTACTTTATCTGCAATACGGAGAAAAGTTCATCATGTATACTTTGATGGAGATTTCGGGCAGTCAATGAGGATGACAGTCTACCTACATTTACTTATACAACTATGTATAGAATATTGAAGAAGTTGAATTTTTCATACTCAAAACCATCCAGAAAAAGAATTTTACTGGACAAACCCGGCTAACGGGTATTTAATGAAGATAGCTGGTTAAAAAGCAGAGTAAAAAAATATATTTTTGGGTGAAACATGGTTTATTCTGAGTTATTTTTTATTATTGTTTTTAATGTCCCACTGAATTGAATTACCCATCAATCTCATTATCACCCACATAGGAAACGAGAATGGATTTCTTGAAGGAAGGAATGGATATTTGACGCAAAGAAGTCGGATAGGGACGGACTATCATGGGATGCTCATAGAAATGGATGCTCATAATTTTGAAATATTGTGAGCCTTAAATCTGTTTAATTAGATATATTTTAAGATTTGAAGGTAACTTGTAAATTGTTGTGGTCCTTCATAGTTAATCATACGCTTGCCATAATTTGTTATCCTCTTATTTCAGGTTTCAATATTTTTTGGATAAAATTCACCCAGGGTCTGAAATTCTCATGGACAATGCCCCTTTAACATTCTCGCCAGCTCGAACATGTGCCTTATATGAGCTGGAGGAAGGACGCTATACAAGATTGGCTATGTAGCAAAGATATAGCTTTTGAAACAAGGCAAATAAAAGCAAAGTTGATCGGTAAAAAAAAGATATAGAACAAAATATTTCGATGATCTCGCCGCATCGAAAGGAATAACTGTGCTGCGCCTTGCTCCATATCACTATGGACTAATTTGGGTACAGGTAAAGTCTTATGTAGGAAGAAAAAATAAATCTTTTAAAATGGCAGAAGTTAAAATGTTGTTAAAAGAAGGTTTGGCGAGATTTGGAGCAGAACAATGGGCTAAATGCGTCGGTCACGTTCAAAAGGAAGAGGAACGGATGAAAACATTAGACGGAATTATGGATGTAACAATGCCTTTTATAATAACTGTGACCGGTGACACTTTAAGTGATGATGAATCTGACACAAGAAGAATGACGCGCGGCGCGATTGATTATCGTATATGTACATAGTCAGGTCATAAGTTCTGTCACATGTGCAATATGAAATAATTTAGGCATGTTTATTATTTATGTAAACATTTATATAGCAAAATGAACTTAATAAAACATAGATTCTTATGGTAATAAAGTTTATTCAAAATGACCCTCGCGATTTTGAATACAGGCCTTTATTCTGCGCGGCCAGTCGTCTATCGCAGCACGAACGAGGTCCATGTCAATATCGGCGGCTGCCTTAATCAAGGATGCCTTGAGTGACTCCAAATCAGGATGAAGCTTTGAGCAGGCCTTTTCCTCCAAGTGTTGTCATATCTTGTAATCTTACGGACTCAAATCTGGACTGGAGGAGGGCCAGTCTTCGTGCCGGATGAAGACGATTTCAAGCGCCGCCAGCCAGTCTTGTCTGCTTTTCGCTCTATGAGCTGGCGCAGAATCTTGTTGGAATACCCAGTGCCTGTTATTAAACATGGTATGAGAAACAGGTTCCACAAGGTTCTTGAGGACTGTATTTTGATACACAACTGCATTCGTTTTTACGCCTTTCTCACAAAAATGTACCTCAGTTAAGCCCCAATAAGAGACTCCCAACCAAACCATGAGCGAGGATGGAAAATGAACTCGTTGGACACGCGGAATACGGTTGCTCGCTTCTTCACTGCTGTGTGCGTACACCTTATCATTTTGTTTGTTGTAGCTCTCTTCCACGGTGAAAATTTTTTCATCCGAAAAAAGAATTTCCCGATGCTTTTTTCCCGCGTACCGCTTCAACAAAGCGCGGCATCTCTTCAGTCTCAGGTCCATTAAACGAGCGTCCAAACGATGTCCTGTTTTTCTTCGATATGCCCTAAGCCCTAATTCTTCAGTCAACACCCTTTTCACCGTGGTCCTGCTTAACCCCATCTGAAGGGCCAACAGTTTCTGCTTACGTATGGGATTTCTTTGAATTTGCGCCTTCACAGCTTTTATCACTGCTGGAGTCCTAACAGAGCGAGGGAGACCACTTCTTGACCTGTCATCTACACTAGAGTCTTCATTGTATCGTTTTATGGTACGATAAACGAATCTTTTGGTTATATTCAAATTTTTCAGTAAGTCGAAAATCTGAATTGGCGCGTAACCGCAACGATGCAACGCAATAACTGCGACACGGTCTTCTTTAAGTGTCCACTCTATATTTAAAAATGAGGAAAATTCTAAAAAGTACACATTTTTATTTCCATGAAAAATTCGAAATTCGAATTCAATAAACTTTTTTGTGGTCAGCGTTCTAAATTCAAAAGTTGTTTTAGTGTGACAGAACTTATGACCTGACTGCGTATATTATAGTGAATAAATGTTTATTCTATTAAAGAGCCTTGCCCTAAGTTTTGATATATTGCAAAAGCCTTTTTATTAATTGTATTTCTGTACTGAAATCATAAAATATAACAACGTCTGTTAATGCATATTAGGCCGTAGTAATTCATATAATAATACATGGTGTCATGTTTGTGCGGTACTTATATTTGTTAAATATTCCCATTAAACATTTGGACAAAAGTGAATTCTGATTCTATAAAAAAAAACGATTGGTACACAAGTCTATTGATTTGAATTGCTTCATAATTATTTTGGATTAATTAAAAATACTCAGGATAAAGCAACGAACAGTGAACTATACAATAATGATCAATGCTCAGTCACTCTCTGTACAACACTTTGATCATAGACAATTTTCAAATAATTATCTTGTTTACATTATTGCCGGATTCTATTGAAAGCTACTTTACTTATCAAATGCACGGAAGCAAAAGCGATATTGAGAATTGAGAAGCACATTTGCACGAATTTATGATACTTATTCCATAAATCTATGCAAATACACCTTGGGCATGTTTAAACAGAGCACAGTTCATATTATAGTATAACTTCTAGTTAGTGTGGCATAATACGATAGTTAAGTTATAAGAGAGTATTGTGAGGGTTTCATATTTCGTAATATAATTTATTCGACTATAAATTCTTGGTATTCTCGTAGATATAGATATATAGATATATATATATATATATATATATATATATATATATATATATAGGTACTTAATTCGATCTACGAATATAAGAACTTATAAAGAACTTATGAAAGCAGGGTGCAACAGCCCATCTCAGCTTGATTGAACAGACCGCTGTGTATGCAGGTATAGTAAATCATTTTTCTTGATAATACTATGATGATCATGAGACAAGTATCAGTATCAGTAGTTGCCCAATACCTACTAACTATCCTTTTCTTGTCATATTTGGTGGTATAAATCTGGGAACTCTGCCAAAAGCGGTGAGACAACAATGCAGATATGACTATGATTTCGTAGAAAGCACCCAGATTACAGCTAACCACGTTATATGTACTCTTCCATTTATATACTCTTCCGATGCAGTTCCTGAAGCCAGCCATTTATCAAGTACCGAAATTCCAAGATTTCATCGTACGAAGTCTTGGAAAGAGGTATATTAAATATATGACATGCCCCTATATATATATATATAGTTATAAATTGTTACTAAACCGATGCAATGGATATAAAATGTTGCACACTATTTATGGCCGTCTTGCATCAGACTTGTAAGCCGCTGAATATGTTAAGTGGGTACCTGGTTGATAAGCTATTAACCTTGCCATGCTTGACTAACTTGACCATTTGCACTTATTGTATTGTATGTTAATTGTATTGTTGGGTATTGTCAAATACCCGTCTAAAAGCACTACTCCGCTAGTCGCAAAGAACACACTTCCCAAATCCAGAAAAAAATATGTTAAGAAGAGGTCGTAGCCATATCGTAGAATAGTTTATAGTTTATTTATTTCATAAGAACTTAAATAACTTATACTAGAATGGATATTCTTATAATTAATGACAAGTTGCGAAGTTGACTTTTAAGTAGAAGTTGACACGATGAAGTCAGAACTAGTGTTACCACTGTATCTCAGACTCCAGCGTCTTCCATATCAAGAAATAGCCAACCATGGTTGAATTAGAGTTCGTTGAACGAAGAAATCCTTTAGGGAAAAATACTGCGCCAGCTTAGGTGAAGACAAAATGGGGCGAGCGCAGCGAAGCCCTCGAGTAGTCTTCGTGTTAGTTCGACAAGTATATCATAAAAACATTAGGTTGTGCTGAATAAAAATGCTTTTGAAAAGACATGTTTAATCAAATTCAACCTTTCTGACCATTTCATGACATGATCAATTCTATGTTATTGATCTATTTGTAATCGTCGTATCTTTGTCGTATCCATATACGACAAAGACATCATTTTCCTTCAATGTGTATGTTTGAAATCATTATATCTCAATAAGAAACATACGAAAAAAAACAACTAAATAAACGTTTTTCACCTAAATCTTGCTATTTCTTGGGGTCTAAAAAGATTATTGAAATGGTTCTTACGTCAAAACAAAGGTATTCAACATCTATTCTGTTTGAAATTAAGAAATAATCAATGGTTTAAAAAAGTAAATAAAAACCAGACAATTTTCGAACTGCTCTACCTCAGCGACTGATGTAACAGCTATATTGCAGTGTGAGCTGTTATGAAATTTATTTTTCCCCCTTCTAAACTCAAAATAGCACCTTCGCCGCTTGATTTTGGGTTCTCAGGCGGAAAAAATCTATGCATAACTTGTTCGAAAAGGCTTCTTTACGAACCTCGCTACGGCACTAGCCGAAGGCGAGGTTCAAAAATATAAGCCTTTGCGAACACGAACGAAATGTATCATTAATATGTTTATCTACACACGTACTATAAACCCTCTTTACTGCGTCCAAAAACCACACTACGACCATCATAATGATAAACTTCTTGGTAAAAACTCATTTCGTACCTGAATATTCATCATTATGACCATAATGTACCAAAATTTGTCAAATTATGTCATTAAAATTTCGAACGCCGACGCCCGCCTGCGTGCCGCCCCTAGTTTGTCTGTGAAGTTGGTACTACAGAATAAGCTAAACAACTGCAGAGCAATTATCAATGCCACAATGCCTGGTTGTAAAATTAGACATCGATCAACTATTTTGAAAAAAAAATAGAACATATATGTAACACGGTATTTTAACAAAGACCATCAATCAATTTACGTTACTCTGACTGTCGTTTGTAAAGGTGCATATAGGTACGTAAGGAATCGTCATATTTCATATTTGTTTAATACTTACTTACTTGCTGTTTGATTTACTTACACCAACTTGATCTATTTGTGTTTGATTAACGTAAACTTTGGATGGGTTGTGCAGTTTTGATGCCGACGCAACTTTGAAACGAAAGGTCTACGCAAGAAGGGGTTTTAGGAAAACTAAACGAAGGTGCTGTCTAAGAACATAATTTGTTTAGCATGGTATACATGATGTAACAGAAAGGTGTAGTCATATTTTAAGAGGTGTTAGGGACATCATTCTGAACTATGACACTGATTTGATCAGAGCAACTTTATTTTTCATTCCTCCATAGGTTTTGGCCCGGGCGGTCGGGCAATTTGTATGGAAAAGTGAAAAGTAAAGTTTCTCGGATCAAATTGGTTTAATATAGAAATTGGCTCAGAATGATATCCCTAACAACCCCTTAGAATATGACTACACCTTTCTGTTACACCCCGTATATATAGCACTTTGTGAAAACATCCGATAAATACAAGAGATATTTTTGTTTGGAACTATTACATTGCCATTTAAAAGCCTGAGTTAAGTATCTAAAATCTGCGGGTGTACACATCATTGCGCAGCTTTGCGATCACAGCGAAATTCATAAAAACGACGGCATTTGTCCTTTTACTTTTTATATTCGGTAATACTTACGCCGGCTTTGCCTACCAATTCGAATCCAATTTACATTTCAATCGAGAGGTTCATGTAAAAACATGAGCTTCGAAGAACCATCGCTGCCGCCCCGCTGAGGGCTTATGAAATAATGTTACATCGCGCTGCTGCAAATATTCATGCATTCATCCACATCGAGCAGAACATCCCCACAATGTAGCCGCCACCTAATGTAACTCAGTAGGCACCTTGACAATGTGATGCTAATTAATGAGAGTGTAACAGACTCAAGACGTCAGAGCTTGAACTTAGTTAATAGTCGTCGTTGAAAACTGCACGCTATTGCTCATGCGCCGGTTAGATTAAACAATGTTATTTACGCAATTTGGATGCTCTATATAAACGATAAGGGTGCCGATTTTACTTGAATCATAATTTTAATAAGTATATTTTATACTTTTTTAGGGTTCCGTACCCGAAGGGTTCCAAACGGGACCCTATTACTAAGACTCCGCTGTCCGTCCGTCCGTCTGTCACCAGGCTGTATCTCACGAACCGTGATAGTTAGACAGTTGAAATTTTCACAGATGATGTATTTATGTTGCCGCTATAACAACAAATACTAAAAAACATGATAAAAGAAATATTTAAGGAGGCTCCCATACAACAATTCTTTCAATACCACATACAAACTTATGGATGCACCTGGTTACGTACAATCGAACCAACTGAATCATGACCCATTTGCCTGATAATTCGCTTGAAACTTTCAAACTTGTAAGATCTATCGTAATGTCAGTGTCTAATCAAATGATAACAAGTTCGTTACCAAGGAAATAAACCTTCAAGCGAATTTCGACCTACTTGCATTTAAGGGGTTTAGCAAAATAAGCTTATGGTGGGTCATGATTCAGATGGTTCGATAGTACATGGAGTGTGAAAGTAACCGCACCAATAACTTTGTAAACAATATTTTGCTGTGTAAAATCCAAACTATTCACTCCACACCATCGCTTACATTGAACGGTGGTACGGAACCCTTCGTGCGCGATTTAGACTCGCACTTGACCGGTTTTCTTTGTATATGTCACCGTAAGATTAGTTGATAAACTAACGTTTTTTTTTCTCGTTAGTAGGTCAATTATCGACAGATAGTAAACTGTATCATACTGCTTACTATATGACGCGTTAGTTGATAAACTTACTGTTAAAACTGTTAAAAAGTAACAAATGAAATACCCGGGCAAACACTGCGGCAGCTTAGGTGAAGACTAGAGGGGGCGTGTTAGGTTGACACGTAAGAACAAAAGAAACGTAAATTCTAAACCCTGTCGGTCTGGTTTACTATCTGTCGATTGTTGATTAACTAATGCGTTAGTTTATCAATTAACAGTTTTGACTATCTTACGGTGACATATACAACAGACTAACAAAAATGACATAAAAGTATAACAAGTTATTAGTACCTACATACGGAATCCAGATCTATGTGACATATTTAAATCCTATCGCAACAACGTAAGGTTTGGTCGGCATGTTATCCAACACGTTCACCGTACGTACGAGTGGCTTTGTTTAAAAATGAATGGACTAGCATAGACGTAACCTCGTTTTATGACGATGCATTTTTCAGCAGATGCTTGCACTCTCGTGTGTTGGTTGCTTGGCGCATAAACGCCTGAAACAGAGCAGTCGTGTACTTTTACAGCCGTATCGAATTTCCATTTAGTGAGTACGAGTATGAACTATGGTGCTTTGAGTACGGTGTCAATCTGGTTGCGGTTATTTTTGTGGTTAAATATTTGTATTTCAGATGATTTGCACGCAGTTGCGAAACTTATTTCCCAGGCAATAAAAAAAACGCGCAAAGTGCTCTGAAAATATTAATAGATCTGCGCTAATTTTCAGGTCGCTCACATTTAATCTCACATTTTCATCTCATGAATAAATTAAATAATTTGGGAAAATATCTTAATCCATGGCCCTTTTTTACTGAAATTCTCTTCCATTTTTTTTTTCATTTTCAGTCTGACTTTCATTATTTCAATTAAAATTGTGAATAGCGATAGACATCTATTGCTTAAAATCTGAACTTCTAGCAAACAAACTAAGGAATGGACCTAAATAGGGTAAGAAAGTAGCCTCAACAAAAACTTTGTAAACTAAATTTCCTCAAAAATAGTATGAAATGTTCCCATAGTATCCGAAAGTGAGTCATCCTGGACAATTTTTAGAAGTGTCCAGGAAAACGCAAAAGTGTCCAGTAAGTAGGTATGAAATCCCATTACATATCATAATATTTAAATATAGAACTATTTTTTTTTAAAGATAAGCTAAGGAGGTTATTGGCAGTTAAGGGCCTTTAATAAAAAGGAGATACCATAGAGGTTGACGTGTCCGAATTGCACTTATATAGCACGATGTAAAATGGCGGGAAACTCAGTTCATTCGTATTTTTTACTATTTTGATACTAATAAGGAATTAGGAATTTGATACTAACAGAAGAAAAAGGAGAATAAAATAAAATATTCACAATAAACATAAACGGTTTTATTTTTGAGAAAAGCACTATACGTGCTTCGACCATAAGTGCCATACTGGTCTGTGCAGTAATGTACTATTTGCGATGTAATATACAACCTATTGACTTTCCACTTTAATTATTTAGCCTAAGTCAGTCTCACGTTTTCTAAGAATACGACGACACTTCACTTATTAAAATCTGGAGCGGACGGCAAAATTAAATCTATGGTTTGTTGTCAAAATTCCTAAGACGTCAAATACTTTGGATTTTTACAACTATCACTTCATACATTTGTCTAATACCTACTTGTCCCTACAATAGACAGGCCTGTCAACATATATATATACACGAACCTCCATATATATATACAAGTACGAGCACCTCTTTGTGGTAGACACACATCTAACAGGACTGCGCCTGCAAACACCGCTGTTGTACCAATTCCTGCGCGCGCGCAGTCCACCATCCACCAAACTGGTTCAACAGTGGTGTCCTGTTAGATGTGTGTGACTCATACATTGACTTATTATACAGGGTGACAACATTCAATGAGCCGACCACACTTTGTCTGGAATTCTATTGATAATACTTCATTATGGCTCAGGTATGTTCTTACCATATTTGGTGGTGAGTACATTTTACCAGTACACTTTATCTCTAACAATAACATTTATGTTTATTTTCAAATGTCTCTATTTCGACATGTTAAACTTTGAGTCAGAAGATATTTACGGACCCTGTATTTGTATTTAGTTTAAGCACGAATTTTGTCTAAAACCATTCAAATTTTCCAAAAGCCTTGTAACTTTAGTTGGTCTATTTATGAGTGGTTTATTTCAGTCGTTCGATGCCAACATTTAGTCCTTATTATTGCCTACCTATTGGTACGTACTAGGGAAACAGGCCACGTGTCATGTATCGTACTCAATTTCGGACTCCTACCTCAACTCATGTCTATAAAGTTCTGCTTAAGGTGTTTCCAGAGAGGGATGGTTTATCACATGACATAAAAAAAAATACGATAACTAGTAATAGATAGATAGATAATAAGAAACCTAGTAGAATTTTAATATACATTTCTGTTACACCTGCTGTACCTCTTCTTGAAAGACGATGTGCTGCTCTACTTATAATACAGAGTTGACGAGAAGTGCCCTTCAAGACACAATATTTATGACGTGGAGGGGAAACAAGTGCTTTGTTTCCACATGTCGGCTCAGAAGCTCTGGAGGAGTTATTGTTTTCGCGCGTCACGCGCATGATTTATGGTTTCGGTGCACGGCGCACTGGGTGGGGGGTGAGGCCGAATAAAACATAATCTGAACCTAATATCGAATGGGAATCGATGCGGGATGGGGCGGACGTGGGGAAGTAAGACCCATTAAATCCGGAACGGAATGATTCACCGAATCAAGGTTATATACTCGCGGAGTAACCAGTTTACAGGAAATACAATATTGTATTCTCGTTGGCCCGAAGGAGTAGAACTAGGAATAACTTATTGTCATATTCTTAATACGAACCCACTTGGTCGATAGAATTAGTTTGCGAAACACGTTCAGTCGCCTGAATAAGACCTTTGACTAGAATGCTTCTTTCATTCATTAATTATTTAAGAGTTACGCTCTTGTCGGTGGAGTTCCTTCCATGCACACGCAGACACACACTGCCCTCTCCTTGACGTCCTGATACGACACTACATTTATCTTCTCCTACACTTGGTCCATGTAGGTTCTCCGTGGTCTATCTATAGAATAAGAATGCTTCTGTGTTACTGTATCGTAAAAATACATGAAAAGACAGATCTAGGCAACGAAAGAGTTCTAGGAATGAAAAATCGAGTGCATGCTAAGAGAGAAAATGACTTTCAGACCAACTAATCTTATTTTTTTTCGAAAGGGACCGTAGACATAAAATTGTCCTAAGGATATAAGCTATGAGTTTATTATACGACATGAGTTATTCGAGTAATTCAAATCAAATGGCATATTTATTGCTCTGAGCAAACCGTTGGGCGTTTGTCGGCTAGGTTCTGAAAAAGGGACTCAATATTTGTTGGTTACTGCCAAAGATACCCTCTTTCACATTTATTTTCTTTTCAGAGAAATAAAGGTACGTTGAAATCATCACGTACACCAAGTAATAAATAAATAATTCATATTGGGTCCTGCCTTTGATCGTATCTTTTTCACAACGAGCCGGTATCACGAGCGAATTAAACAAATTGTGCACCTGACGTAATGTAATTTTCATTCGCTCCTAGGCCTGTAATAATAAACTGCTCTTAGCTCTGAGTGCTCTCAAGCGCGTCAAAATTACAGACTTCGTATAGCTTAGGAAATGAATGTTGTTTTCAAGATGTGAGCAAAAAAATTTACCTTCTATGTGCCCCCCGCTCTAGGGTTCACATCAGAGGGTCTGGGACCTTTAGTAGGTTTTTTCCTAACTAGTCCTAACAAAGTTCCAAAGCCAACTTTCTGCTTTCGACTTTTTTATCTAGAATCATAACCGTCATTGTGAGACAATTATCAGAGCAGAGAGCTGGGGCCCAATTCTGGTACACAATGACAGCTCAATGACAATTTAGATATCCAATATCTGACGATTTTGTAATCCCATTCCCTTTGTTGATTATGAATGAATGAATGAATGAATGGTGCTTCTCCAGCCAGGGTTCTAAACCTGTTCCGGTCTTTCGGCCGGCATACCAGAGGGCACAAGTTTTGAGGGGGGGCGGAATGACCTGCTCTGTAGGAAGGGAAGGATAGTGAATTCAATCGACCGACTCTTCAGCCTGAAGCCAATATAGGATATGTGGAATGGGGAGGATGTGGGATTTGGAGAGCAGCTGTTGTTTTCTTCAAGTTCTTGTTTTCCTTCTATTTTCAGTTATTGTTAATAGTTGAGTTTCCTGAGTCGTGTTCGTTTGGGTTATCCGGTAAGTTCCCAGTTTCGCTTTTGCTGTCTGTTTCTGGGATACGGTATATTTGCCTCTAGGCCATCCTGACTTCGTCCCTGTTGTGTGATGATTCTGTCCAGTAACTGTGTTCTTCACCGTAGTATTTGAAGTCATGCTTAAGGAAATCTTTCCAGGTGTATATAAGTCGGCCGACTTTCTTATTCCTTGCTTCGTATTTGAATGGAGCGTGTAGTAAGTGCTGTTGTGGGCGTCGCAGAATATGTATAGTAACACATCCGGTGGTTTTTGATTCGTTTGGTTATCGTTTTGCCCTGTAGTCAGTCATGAATTTTGTGGTATCTTGGATAGCTTCTGGCGTTCTCAAACATGTCTCTGAGGATCAGGCGTTCATATACTGACTGTCAACTGTTTGCTTTAGTGAGGGTTGCCGCTTTTTGTCTGTATTTTATAAACAGTGCAATGACCATTTTGTAAATCAGGCGCACTATATTTCAGTCCATGTTGGATTTATTTATAAAATGCATTAGGGCCTTGGAATTGCATATGGCTTGCCGGCACCTCTTTTTTATTGTGTCCTATGTCCTGCCGTAATATATGTGCCGAGATATTTGATTTCGTTTACGGTTCGTATTGGAACTACGTCCAATTCACTGGTTGTTTATGGGGTCTCTTATAAGAATTTTCGTCTTTCTACTTTTAAGTTTGCCATGAGCAGTTCTCCGATGATATTTAATTATTCACTTTTAGCTACTCCGCGGCATAGCAGCGCTGCGTATAAACGCTCTTTCAGGTTGCGGGCGGGCGGTCCGACTCTGGAACGCACCTCTTTGCACTATAAGAGACAGCCCGACTCTTTTTTCTTTTAAGAAACATATCAAAGTAACTTTTAAAATATTTGTGTGCAATATTGTGAAGGAGGTTTGTTCCTATAATTCCATTTTTCCTGTATTTCTTTATAGCGTCTTGTCCGATGCGAGCATACAGATACCAGAGATAGTGTTTTGACATATGTATCATGTTTGTTTCCTGTATATAGGCTATGTGTTTGTTTTTGTTAGTCAATTCCGCGTCAATGTTGAGTCTTTTAGTTATTTCGGCGCATCCTCTAACCTTCCAAGTAGCAATGCGCATACGAATGTGGTTTAAATATGGGGCTGTTTCGTATCATCGTATATCCGGTGTTGTCTGGGATGTCTTCTGTTGATGTTATGGTTGACCCTGAGGAGGTCATGGGTGTTGCATTAAGTATCGGGGAAAGTATGGTGTTATCAGTTTGGTTATCGGTTGCTTGATCCGTGGGTAAATTTGGCGATTCAAGCAAGTAAACGCTGTCGTAGTGGTGTCCTGTGACGTTGAGGTTGATAGATTTCACTGCATCCGCTGGATTCTTGGGCGTGAATGTGAGCGATGGTGTATTTTGCTGGTGGATTGTTGCGTTAAGTAGAAAGTATTCGGCAGCTGGTATTATAATCTCCTCTCCAGCCCAAGTACCGTAATTGCGTAGATTTTCAGTGTTGAGTTGTTAAGGATTTCAGGCTCAGTGATTGCGAGCTTTGTTCTGTTCATCGCCGTTTTCTTCTACATATTTAACTAGGTCCTTACGAATGTGAGTGTGGTTGCATGTTAATTGACATAGGTGATTAATTTGGTCAGCAATTGCGGTGAATAGGCAGTTACCATCTTAGCGTTGGTAAGGCTTCCATTAGGTTATCTTCTTGGGATGTTGTTGAAAGAAAGAACTTAGAGATAGCGTGATTTATTTGAACTACCTTTGTCTACGATTAACAGATCGTACGGGTTGCGATTGTCAAAGTTTGTGCGTATCTTCGTGCGCCCTTATTCTCGGTAGAGAGCCGCTTAGGACAAAAAGTCTCCGATTTTATTGTTGTTATTGTTTATCAGTGGAAGTCTTTTGTTAATTGCCTGTTTTCTGGAAGATGGTGAAATGATCCTTTTATGATGTGCAATTGTTGGCTGTTTCTCGCTATTTCTCAGAATATGCAGTTATGTAGTAGACGGGCTTGCATTATTGTTTTATTTTTGTGGGCTTGTCGGACCGGATAAAGTTAGAAATGGTTAAGTTTTGTTTTACTGTTATTGGGTAGGTTCCTGCCTAGTTTTGTATTTAGGTATACCTATCTCCTACCTACTAGTACGGCACTGTGCCTGTGGAATAGTTTGGAGTTGGCGTAGTAATTTGAAGCGAGCGTGGTATCTGTTTATGAAATGGTATTTAGCATTACGAAGGGGGTTACCTGCCAGATATGGAGTTCGTTTTGCCTTTTGATCTGAGTTAGGGCTATCATAATCGCAGCGATCTCACCAGGTTGTTGCTCAGCTAGTGAGACTCATTGCACTGATATCACCTACTTCAATTCACTTCATTAGTGCATATTAGTTAGGTCCGTGACTCGGGTCGAGGTTCAGTCCGTGAACAAGGCCCTAAAGATGAAGTACCCGGTTGTATCTGACCCGGCGGAGGGGGATGCATGTGTTTGTGGCGTGTAAGTGTATGTGTCGGTATGGTAAGTATCAAAGTCATTGGTCATCTTATCTTGAGTTGTGCATTTTGGGTAGGCCGGGGGAAGGTGTTTAGATTTACCGCTATCATATTATCTGTTTTTGGGGCGGGTGGAACTTGAGGGTACTTTGGTAGTCGCGCTGTATTTTGGTATGGGAAAAGTGAGATGCTGCGATGTAGATTTGACTGGTTGTTGATAGGTTGTTGATTACGTTTTGGGGCTCTATTATGTATGCGCTGTCGTAGTGGCTGTCGGAAAAGGTCAAGTTGATAGTTCCGACTGAGTTATATTCTTGTTGGGGGCTATATACGATTGATGGGCCATTTTGTTGATGGATCGCTACACTTATTACGTAGAACTCCGCGGCTGCTATGATAATTTCTTCACCTCCACACGTGCCCTGTATGTGGAGATTTTTTTTATGTACTCAGTGAAAGCTTCTGCGTTTAGTGCGTCGATCGCAAGTTTGATGCGTGGATAATTGCTGTTAGCTTCCACGTATCTAGCTAAGTCGCTTCTGTTGTGGGTATGGTTGAATGTCGCTCCAAACAGATGGTTGATTTGGTTTGCAATTGCATGGAACAGGCAGTTTCCATCTCTGGGCATTGGTAGAGTTTCCATTGTGAGATATTACTACAGGAAAAAGCCTCGTGGTATTTTAGCTAATATGAATGTGTGTGTGTGGATTGTTTCTAAGAGGTGTACGGCCGGTATGATGAGACGCTGTTTGGCTTTTTACGATCTATTTTTATTCTAATGTTTCCCGGTATTTCCAAGATGGGCTGACACCATAGAATGGGTGCCAGATGTGTGAGGGAACGTTGTGAGCCTTTTGTGCTTCGAAGCTTTTTCAATTGTTCCTAAATAGCAGTCAATTGTTTTGTCTAGTTTCTGGGAGTTTGGTGAGATGGCCTTTTTATGGCATGCACTTGTTTAGTTTTTGTTTATTGTCGGGTTTAGTATATTTGCAGTTTAGCTACATAAAAATAATTCTAGGTTTGTTAAGTTTTGGGTTGGCTTATTCACAGAGTTTCAGGGTTTAGTGGATGGTTATTGTTAATGACTGTTTTGAATGGTCTTTCGAAGATGAGGAGAAAATAAATCTCGAGGAGAATTATCTCGAATTAATTTTCAGGCAAAGCAATATAAGTATATGTAGCTGTGTAATGTTTTATTAGTTGATTTTGATATTGCGTAGGTAGGGAATTGTTATATCCTGCCTATGACGCACCTATAAATGTGATTATGCCTTAGTCAATAGGGGCGACCGCGGCCGCGGTAAGTGGTGGTTTATTATTGTCAGGCGGCGAGTGGTCCTGAGAGAAATAAAGTTAGAGGTAGGTAATCACTATCAATGATGTCCTAATCGGAATGATCTCACCAGGTTGGTGTGTTTAGCGGCGGTGGTGGTGGAGGCAGTAGCGTTGAGGGTGTGTTGCGTAGGCGTCGCTCGCTGCCGGCCTGTCGCTGCGTGGCTCAGACGTGCACCTGGCCTAGAATAAATTCTAGGGCTTGCACAGATGGGATGCCTAAGAGTATCGCGCAGTTCTCTGGGCATTCATTACACTTGACCGCTCTAGTATCATCACAATCACTGAAATGCGTGGTATTGCACAGATGGGGTGCCTAGATGGATCGCGCACATTCCCCAGGTAACCCTTACAGTAACACGCGGTATAAGCCAGCCTATAAGCCAGGCTCGTTTTCGGGCCTCCGGAGGCAGAACAAAAGGCGCGCGCCGGGGATGAAAACTATTGTTTGTTTAAATGCGTTTGGGAGATCTCGGGGGGACACGTCCGTTCGGTCCGGCAACACAAACGCCACTCATCTCATCGTAATCCCATTCCCTTTGTTGATTAACTAAGTTATTATACTTACCAATTAGCTTATTTTTAACATAATTGCCTCAAAAAATATTCTCCATACGCCAAATATTGGATATCTAAATTTGACCGTAATCGTCGTGTAATTGTCATGATCGCTGTTATTGTGTACCGGAATTGGGGCCCTTTTTTTGTTCAAAGCTTAAACCGATATTTGATTTAGCGCATCGTAATTCTGATAAAATACTTATACATGAAAAATAACGTTATCTGAATATTCATTATCTATATTTATACCGTGGACTCGAACCGGTGAGGTATTTGCCTTGCAGTGGGACACCGTGTAGGCTAATACAGGGTGTAAAAGAAAAGTGTTGTCATATTTTAGTGGTTTGTTAGAGACATCATTCTGAATACCTTCCACTATGAGACCGATTTGACCAGAGGAAGTTTAATTATCTCTCTCCATACAGTTGGGGCCGGATGATCCGCTGTTTTGTGTGGAGAAGTGAAAAATAAAGTTGCTCTGATCAAACCGATTTCATAGAGAAAGTTGTTAAGAATGATGTCCCTAACAACATCCTAAAATAATATGACTACAGTATGGTATAGGGTTGTCTGCCACAGCCAGATTTGTATGCCTCCGGTTTACTAAACGAGCCATTCATTGATGAGTCTCATAATATGAAACTCTACTACTGACAATTGAAGGGAATCCTAGTTGATATCCAAATTCCAAACTATATATAGAATTTCGAACAGACTTCTGTTAGAGCAGTTGTGTTGTTATGAACAGTACACCTAAATTTCCCACTAATTTGCCCGAAAGATCAGCTTGCATAGCTAAGTGTAAAAATATCTTTTCGTGAAATTACAAATTTATATAATCGTAAAAACCACAGGTAAAACCCATTCGGGTGGAATGCTGACTAGAGTGTTACGTTTCGTTATTACTATTCAGGTTGCCTGTTTATGTCTTGGCAAATAACCGCCTCATAAATTTTACGAACTTCGGGGTAATATTGTTCGTTTATTATATAATACGACGATGCGTCGTTTCTTCGGAACACTTAATTTTAGCCGCTTCCCACAATGTAAAATATTTGCATAATTCTATTATTATTTCACTGACATTAAGTATGTTATATAGAGGTTACTGAAGGCTCTTTGTGTATCGTCATGAATGCTTGCCACAGAATCACATCATCATTTCTCCCTGCTTTGGAATAAGACACGAATGAGCAATTGTGAAAATTCTGCGATCGGATCGCCTCGTTGGAGATGCATTTTGTTTGCAAATCATAAAACGTGAGTAGGTCTCAAAGGCAGGACGGATAAAATGCATAAATAGTTCATAATAACTCTACTGAATTAGAAACTATGGCTCTTGACATACAGGTTCTCACCTAGTTCGCGAGTCATTATTAATTATTCTCTCGCAATGAAGAAGCTTGTTAATTTAACAATGTAGTGTATTTAGTTATATGATATTCTTGGCTCAATAAACCATTTTTTACTCATTTTCATTTTTCACTTTTAAATGGACTGAATTTAGTTTTCTTTTTTGTAGACGCAACTATTGTTATCTCGCACCTCTTTGTCTTATTGCCATAGTCAAAGTCAACATTTCTTTATTCCTGTAGATATTTACATATACTTAGTAAACGTAATTTTTGCCTTTTCTCTACATTAAGTCCCTGAGGGAGTAGAAGGGCGAAGAAATACTTACTGGTGATTAGTAGTCTCGGATAACTATTTCATAAACTGAACGATGCACGCTACGTCAAATAAATGCAAGGAACGATTTTCAGTGTTTTGTATATGAAGGGTGCCAAACGGGACCTTAATAAGCCTTCGCAGTTGTTCGTCTGTCTGTCCGTCTATCCATCAGCGGGCTTTATCTAACGAATTATGCAGGATGTTTTAAATACCATAGACGTTTTTTGTTATTACTGCACCTGTGAATAACCAAATCATCACGATTTCACCTAAATTTTCTTCGTCGACTGGTATCGAAGCCAAATTCGGACATAGTTTTTTGTTTTTGTTTATATATTTTTAGTCCTTAAGTTTTCTTGTACGATGGTAAGGAACCCTTCGTGTGCGAGTCCGTCCCGCACTTGACCGATTTGCCAATACTTTCTTATTGATGTGTTATCCAACGGGAAAATATTGTGTCCCAACTGTGTTTGACGGTAGTTAGTTTGTGGTCAGAGGCATGCGTTTACCGGAGGCTGGCCAGTGCCGGATATTGGCATGCCGCCAGCTCCGCCCGCCCCCGCCCCCGCCCGACGCCGCCCGCCCAGTTACGGTATGGCATGCACGCGTCAACCAGCAAAAACTGACATTAGAAACACTTGCCGTCGCATCGGAATTCCTCGTGAGTTTGCTCGCTGCTTGTGACATACAACGTTGTTCACGGCGTTTGTTGATGTGAAATAATTTTACTTAAACTCAAGCTATAGTGAAATAACTGTGTTTTTCTGTGCCACTCATCTATTTAGTAGCTTTTTTGACATCAGATGCAACACAAGACAAACAGCTGAGTTTATTGAGGTTTAGTTACCCTAGATCTATATTGTAAATATTGATACGGCATCAAGTAACGACAACGATATGCCAAACCCATTAGTCGCTTTTTCGCAAACACAGAAAACCACTACAAAAAACTTATCTGCGATTCCGCCCCCGTCCCCAATAAAGCGCCGCTGCCATGATGTAAGTCGACAGACAATATCCTGTCTACAAGCGCTCTCTGACCGCTGCTCGCTCCCACGAGATATCGTTAGACAAACCTGTAAGTGCTCACCGGAAATAGGACGTCAAGACGGGCAACCTTCAGCCTCCGAAACGGAATTGCTTCCTGAAATACTCGCACACACACCCTTTAGAAATCTGATGTAGGATCGATGAGGAATGCAGTAAGTGTTGTTGCGAGAAGCTACTGTTTCTGGGAGAGTAAACAACACCTTTGAAATAACTTAAGGCTTCAAGGATATCGAATTTCCCGGCCTGGAACTACCGTCCTTTGTTACCTAATTTACTGGTTTTCGGAATCGCTTATGAGAGATATTCTGATAAATAAGCAAAACCAGTTACCTCCTAGTATGAAGATTTTACTTTTTGTTAAATCCGCTGTAGCTTGTAAGACGTTAAAATTGATTTTTAAGCTTGTGCTCATTCGATGCAGTTCTCACATTGTGATGCTTCATTGTGAATTCTTTTCAATATTTACTGTTAGCCTACCCCTATTTACTTATGAATGTATATATTCGATCCATCTTTTATCTCCTCTACACCGTAGTCGATCATGTTACAATGCTACAATATGCCCAAAGTGCTTTTTTATGTTTCTTGGAGCGTGTTCAATGTACACATTTGCTTTTCCGACACAGGCAGCGGCGGCACATCAGTGAAATTACCACATAAATATTCAATGGCTTCTCGATCAGAGTTCACTTAGTAATATCATGATCAAGTTATCAAAAGAATGAATATTCTCTCTCTTGTTTAACTATTTAAATGTAATGAATATAATTTCCTCTCCGCTTCTGTTTGTCTGTCCGCGGTATAAAACAAACTGAGAAGATCTGGAATTTTTGACGTAAATGTATAAAGCCATTTTAATTCCATCATATTAGTATTCGAAACCATAAATATCCTTAAAGTATCCCACTATTGATTGGCTATATTCGAATAGTGCAACATAGCTAGCGTCAAGGAAGCCAAAATAACAATACATTTGCAAGCAGAATGAAGGAGATAAGGTGGCGGCAGCGGTTAATGTTGCAAAGCAAATGCATTTTAGATGCGGGCAGAGTTGCTGCGAGCGAGAAGAATACAGAGAAGAATATTTAAAAAAAGATAAAATAATCAAGTCGGACATGAGAAGATGTCTCGCGTCGGTTTAGCAGAACGTCCGCTTTTTATATGCTGAGATAGATTTTAACATCTTACAGCTACCGGTATAAGTAAGAGTGGAACTTCGCGCACAGTTATTTGTATGAAATGTTCCTTTCGAAGATACAAAAATTAAGGAGTCAGAACTATAATAACCTGAATGTCGACAACTGTACCAAATATAATGCATAAAAACATCCGTACCGATAATATCGATAATACCATCACTAAAAAATATTCGAGTAACAATATGTAATTTTAGAAAATATATAAGTAACTATTTTATTGCAATTCGTTCATATCATGAGCAAGAAAAGACCTAAGCCTCGATAATTAATATTTTTAATTAGTTACTTATCTTATAAGTCACCAAATTGAACTTTAAGTGACTCTTACGGACAGTAACATAAAATCAGTTCATATATATATATATATACCCCTTTCCCTTCAATCCAGATTATATATATAAGATACATATATATTACTTATTTCACCCGTCAAAATATTTGGATTTCAAAATTTTTTGCATCGTTAATCATTTAAATAATCAAGCTGTCGCGTAAGCAATCATTTCGATATTATTTATTAATATCATTTATTAAACCAAATTGGTTTCATGTATTTTATTAATGGATTCTTACAGTCACCACCTTTGCAATATGCTTTTCTGCTACACACTGAAGCAAACAATTTGTATCCCTATACGATTGTGTAGTTCAGTATATATACACAAGCATACGAAGAAATCTTTATTAAATACATATGTCGAGCAAGTAAATATTTGCCAAATTTAACATCCGATACCTTTTACTCTTCAATCAAAAATGCCATTATGATTTTCTTCCGTCTTTGGTTATTTCCCCACTTCCTTTGTAGAGTTTTCTGCCTACATTTCTAAGGAAACGTCAATTACCCACCAATCTCTTTGATATTGTGCGGGAAATGTAATTTTCTTCATTATTTATTGCTCATTCCAAAACAACAAATAGCTTATACTCTGTTATATACCTAGCTTCCTATGTTTCCTGTTGCCTAGTTTCCTGTTTTACGCAAAAATGGAGTTTTGAATAACTGGCTAACCGTAGCGTAGGCTCAATTGTGCTTCTGACTCTACATATGGGAAAAGGCGTGACGCTATGTTAGCTTATGTTGTTTCCTGTTTTTGAAACAGTCACTTCCCGGCGTCGTCCTTTAAAACCATGCATAGGTACATCAGTCAGTATACTCAGACTATCTACTGAAATGTTGGGTACCTTCCCTCTGTACGGGGCTTTGGTTTCCCTAGCCTCTGTGCGTATGGATGTAGCCAGTTAGGATTCATACACAAACACACCAGCACACATCGCCTTTCTAGGACGGGTCACGTTTTTTAAACCTGTCAGTCCAGATACCCATATTATATTAATCCTATATTAATCACGAAGCCATGCACATAATGTTCGAGAAACTTAAAAAGTCGTAAATTATTGGTGTGGTTGCCCCAAGAAATGGTGGCTAGGGATGAAAGGGACCCAAGAAAAGAGCTTTAACAAGTGAGCAATGGCAGCAAAATGTTCGCCTAGATCGAGAATTTTCTCGGAATATTGTCTCGTTGTCTTGGAATCGATTACTTATCGCGCCTATCATCGAATCGCTTCAGGATAAAATGGGATGTATTGTGTGTGTGGTCCTCCAATTCTATTCCTGGGTACATGATATCACTATGAAATACACTGGTAATATTGTAGACATCGAAAACGAAAACTTCAATATGACAATATTCAGAACAGAATACGAACGCAGCGAACGCTCAATGCTCAAATACACTGTGTTGGCAGATGACAACAACAGTCAAACTGTTAATACTGAAATCCAAATATTGGCCGTTGTACGTTCGGCTCAGCAACATTAATTACATTGCACCGAATACTCAGAAAATAGTGCGCATAAAATCCCGCTACTTTTTTCAGTCGCCAGGCTTTGCTGCGACTTTTTTCAGGCCTCTTTGGCGGCCCTCTCAATAGCGCTAATGCAAAAAGTGGGCTTCGTGGCTTTTAGCATTTTACGTGTACATAATGGCCACCAGTGCGTATTGCGGCTCTTTCGATGTAAGACCGAGCCGCTTCCAGCTTTTGACCAAATTGCCGCCGGTACATCGTATTCGAGGCACTTAAAGGGCTATAAATTAGTGGTCGGTGGCCGCATACGCCGAGGTGGTTGGCTTTCTATGTGAGTAATGCCTCTGAGGGGCTGAAATAACGCTAAAAATTCGCCATCCCTTAAATGCTGTGTTCAAACAAATTGCATGGCCGTTTCGCAGACGGAACGGGCTTCAACTTTCAAGAGTCAATGGTTGATGTTCCGCTCTCCATCGTCGATGTTATTGTTTGCGAATAAAACGGTTTTGATGTTGGCATTAAAACTTTGATGGGCTTTAACTGGAAAATAATTCGTGCTGTTTTGTTTGCAGGTAATAATACAGTGGGCGCTTCGTGAAGTGGGTAAATAAAATATGTCTTATATAAATATTGTAAAATGAATGGCATGCGAGCATTCACATTAATTTGGTGACCGCCGATTTTCAACATACCTAGACCTAGAAGCGTTTATTAATACACCCAGATAAACAAACTGGGTCAGACAGGGTCGACTGGTCACTGGGTTTGGTTGATAACATGTGCACGCGGTTCTACGTCACATTTGCTATCAATAGGCTAAGTTAAGATTGTGCTAGACGCCGAACGGTACGACCCTGCCTGATACTGCGCAGAAAGCTAAAGATAACAGTTATCATTTAAGCGATATTCTGTTATGATGTGAACAGTCAAACATGTTTTTATTCTGAAACGCAACTAAACAAATCAAATACATCGTCTCGTCAGCACGTATTAATGTCAACGTATTTCCCTTACGTAGCGATAATGGTGCAGGTTTCCACAATTAAATGTTCTTTCCAAATGACAGTGGTCAGCAAAGTCAGACGCACCAAACCTCAGATCTACATGTTTTCCATAATTCAAGTTCTATCCTATTAACGATAACTCTGCGTCTGATTGGTCCTGCTCAAAATCACAAATTACTTCAATATTTGCTATTAGTTTGCGAATGTACGTGTATACACTGGAACCAGTTCAGGAACCTCCGCCCCTAAAAGTTGAACTTTGATAAAGCTTAAACACAAATGGAAGATTACGTGCGACTGTACACACGTTAACGAAGCCTATGCAACAAAAGAGTTAAAAGACTGGCACAAAAAATAGTAATAATATAGATAGTCAATTATTAATAATGATCTGTCCCCAAAATAAAGTGCATACCAAAATAACGGCCGAGGCAGTTGATATTGTGCTGTTTTGTTGAATAAATCATTTTCCCTTTGAGTTTCCATCTCACAAACAGAAAACAAAAACATACAGATTTTTATTATCGATTGAGTCACACTTCCATGAGTTACGCGGTTAGTTATTCGTGAAGATGGTTCTACCTCATAAAGCAAAGAATACACATATATCACAGTCGTATTCGTTCCAGGAAGTTTGAATTTCACCCCCAACTTATAAGGGAGGAATCAAACGCTATCTTTATAAAAGCTATTTCAGATTGATCACAAAAATTTGCAAAAGTATAATTGCTCGCTGTCTGGAAAACATAAACATACTAGTTTGAAACTAGCTGTTCATACTGCATATGTTTTAGCTACCTTTTTGTAATGGATAAACAAACATTAGCTTTTACAAGTACATATGTAGATACCCATACAGTTACATTGCTTCTTGACCCACAGCACATAGGATATTCTGCGCCGTGGGAATCAGAAACAATGACCTCACAGACATATATAAACATCTTTTATCATCCGGGTCTTTTGTTTCATCCGCCCCGGCCGCGATTTGAAACAATTTCTGAGAGAGAAAAATACCGTTTACTTTTTAGTTTAAGTGCATTTTGACAAGCCTTGAGAATCGCACTTTAGTAAAAGGATTAATATTATTTAGGTTTCAGAAGGAAGCAAGTAAATCCACTGATTTCCCTTTTCGTGACCACCCTTTTCAAATGATTATACATACGAGTATTGAACCTTGCTGTAAGCCATCTACCCGGGAACGTAATCCCTCAAATGAGAAAAGTTCTGCTATTAGGTAGGGTATTTGAGACTATCTAATGAAGCAGTTTTATTTTTGCTCTAAATGAAGAGATATTTTGTTCTTCTTGACTGTGAATAATATGAATGTTTAATTACAACAAGTGTTCAACTTAATAAAAATAATTGCTGCAAGAATTGCTAGTGCTGCTGCTGCGGCCTTTGGTTAAGAGATTTTGGAAATCTCACAACCTTCGTCTTCAAACAAAAGTATCCGTGTATATAGCAATCATATTACCCTTTTTGATGTATGCATCAGAGACGTGATGTCTTTATAAGCTGTTATTAAGCTTCTGGACACCTCTCACTAAAGAAGTCTTCGTGCCACATTACGGGTGAAATGGCAGGATCGTGTCCCGATCTCCAAGGCTTTAATGTCGTGCCTATAAGACAGGCATGGAGTGTCTCCTGGTGAAGGGGCAGTTAAGATGGTGTGGACGCCTTTTACGCATGGGCGCCTCTCGATTGCCTAAATCCGTTTGCTACTCTGAGCTGTCTTGTGGAAAACGTAAGCCTGATTAGAAATATCTCGGGATGTCCTAAAGCCTGTGTCCTGTGGCGTGGCCCATGATGCGTGGGAGAGTTATGGCTTGATGACGCCGGGATGTTGAAAAGCAATCAAATAAGGGACTTCAAAATTCGAAGATGTCCGTCTCGAAAAATTTGACGCCAAACATATATGCAGCCGTACGTTCAAAACCAAGTTCGGCTTCGTGAGTCACCTCCGAGCACATGCCAAGAACTGACGAGGAGTCGCCGTCGACAGACATCATCATCATCATCATCAACTCAAAATGAGACACCAAGTTTAAGAGATCGCTATATGTGGGGAGTACAGTTGTTATTTATTTGCATTATTCTAACACGTGAAAAAGTGGTTTAATTTCATATCGCGCTTATTTTGTTCCCTATTTATTTTTATAATCAGTCTCAAGTGTACCTTATTTGTTTATGTGTTGAAATAAAATTCATAGAAGTAACTGCGCTTTTTGTTTTTATTTGGTTGATAATTTAGTTTTATGTCCAACACGTACCTAATACTATTGTACAGCGGAACGGGCAGTTCAGTAAAAAGGCACTTCTCTTTTGTGATATCTTACAAAGTCCAGGTTTTATGTTCCGACAAACAAGATAACTCTATCGGGGTGAAAGTTTCAGCATAAATCTCTTAGAGTTTTCGAAATGGGCGGGAACTTCTACTGCAACTCTATCAGGGCACCTGCGTTCAAGATTCACGAATTCAGATTAGTGCATCACCGCGAGACGGGAAGCTACGAGTTCGGGTTTCCAAGTTTTCTCTCGCGGAAATCGTATAAATGTTAATGAAAGCCAGACGTCTCTAATGAGATTACCGTTCCCGTGAAATTAGATTCTCGCGGCAGTTCTTTAATTTCAGTCAACGTGAAAATTGGCTCGCTTCAGAGCAAATGTAGATGCGACAACGAGCGACATCTCTATTCATTGATACCTGTCGCATGGATCTGGGTCATTGATCTGACATGCAAATCGATTCCGCATCTTTCAAGCGCTTTAAGATCGAGAGCCTCGAAAACTGCACTTTAGATTTCAATAGGCAGAGTTAAAAGAGCTTAAAATGTAATATGTATATTACTTATTCCTTCTGCATAACACAGAATTACGCTTGAGTCGGACGGAAGCTGAGAGCTCGTGATTGGCACATTTATTTTTTTAATCCCGACGACGAGAGCCGGAAGCACTCGGGAAGCCGTCAAAGCGAATGGAAATGTAAATGTTATGATATGCGGTGCATATTTTTATTACCGTGCTGGTAAAACGAAATTATAGGTATTTGCTTTATCCAAACAAACAGATTTTTGCGAACTTTACAATCCAAATCTACTAACGTTTTCTATTTCTACGAATTCGGATGACTCAAAAACAAAATGTTATAGGAAAGGTATCTTCATCATATCTCGTATGCTCGCGTTTTAACACTTTTTATGTACATCTTGTTTTTTTCAATTATTTGCATGTGCAATAAAGAAATTATGAATTATGAGATATATCTGTGCTTTATTTCGGCATAAGAAGCAGTCAATGTTAATATAAGACCAATCAGTCTGTACCTCGTACCTGTGCCGCCATGAATATCTCAGTAGGCAGACAGCAATATCCACCCTTCTACAGAAGCGAGCCTCGTTCGCTTCTATCGTAGGCAAGACCTCCCGAGGCGGATTGAATTTGTGGAAATATCGATGTATTCATTTTTCCTTTGAACTTTGACTGACTGCCACTAAACGGTTTTCCCTACTCCCCTCTTTTATTCCATAATTGAGTTCTGCGGTTCTATTTTGATATATCCGCTATAAGCACTACTATTGAGAAATAATATTATAGTAAATTTCGAGTCTTCCCCCGTCTTCTGATAGAAAAATATATAGCATGGACAGACCTTCGAAAATGGTGTCCCGACCAGAAATCGAGCCAAACGAATAATGAAATCTGTCGTTTCGACTTGAACAAACGTACGCGGGTAAAGACGTCAATCTGGGGCTTAGTCCGAATTGGTATAAACCGCAGGAATGACGTTGGAATAGTCGAAGCTCGCCACGAATTGAGAGGATCCGGAGTTCGGTACAAATTGAAAGCGTTCCCGATTTGCAGCCGGCCATTGTACCAAGTACGGTCGGTAGCGAGAATCAATCAGAGTAATGGGGGTTTGTTTAAATCTGCTTGGATTAGTGGCGGTGGACCGGTCAGGATCTCCGTTGGCAATGGCACAAACTTCGACGCCCAACAACAAAGTCTAAGATCAAATATTATGCTTACGTTCTAAACAGATTTCAACGCTCAAAAAAGCTCTCGTGCTAAATCTGAATATGTAATTATAGCTTATGTAGTTTCTATGATATATTGCCACTCTATGTTGCCATAAGTTTCGACAATTCGCAGACAATAGTCATAAAATGAGTAAAGCAACATTCAGATTTTGTGAAATTGAAACTTACAACTTTGAGTGCATAGCGTGTGGACGATGAATACCGTATCTAGGGTTTGACATGTAGTTAAGCTAAAGTCAAGTAGCTAAAGCTGCAGAAACATATTGACCCTAACCCTGAAATTTGAGACACTCTAACCGTCAGATAACTGTAAGTACATATTACATACGGTATTGAACGAACACTTTCTTATTCCCTACCCGACTAAAATCAGTATTAACAGGCGAAATTTAGTTGCATATCCTGTTTCTTTCTGAACAGATTTCTCGTATTTCAAGGTCCCAGGCTCTAAAACATTATCAATAAAGATTATTTTCGGCCGTTGTAAATTTAAATTGTAAATTTTTGACTCTGAGCAAAGGGAAAATATTTTCTGTACCTATACAGGATGTAACAGAAAGGCAAATATGTCCCTATCAACCCCTTTATATATGACTATACCTTTCTGTTACACTCTGTATAATAAAGTAAAACCCAGATTCACCCAAATACAAATCTGTACCGACCACACACAATAATAATAATAATAATACCTTGGACACTATTTACACACATTGATCTAGCCCCAAACTAGGATTCCCTGTATCTTGGGTACTGGACAACGATACACATACTTATATAGATAAATATTATACTTAGATAGATAAACAGCCATGACCAGGGCACAAACATTCGTTCTCCTCAAACAAATATTAGCCCCCACCGGGACTCGAACCTGGGACCCTTGGCTTCGTAGGCAGGGTCACTGCCGACTCGGCCATTCGGGTCGTCAACTAATATTACTGTAGATATTTACATATACTTAGCAAATGTAATAATAATAATAATAATAATAATATTTTTTTTATTGCATCATTAATGATTCACAATACAGTTACAGACATAATTATTACAAAACATTTTGAGTCAGACAAAACAGAAACATCTGAACCTGAGCTAGGTGATTAACCTGTATTTCAGATTCAGCGCTCTTCCAAGTTACATTATACTTGCTGTAGATAGCAAAGATTGAGAACAGGAAATCTATTAATATAAATCTAATTTTTTAAAAGCCAATTACAATTTAAAACATTTAGAATAACTTACAACTAAGATAAATTACATTGAAAACTGCGAAAATTCAGATAACTATTTTACAAAAAAAGCGGAATTGGTGAGTGTAAGGAAGAACCTCTCTTTGAATGTCGTGAGTATGAATGAGTGTTTGTGAGAGGGTGTGTAGAGTTGCACTGATATACTCTTTTTAAATATGAAACAAATATAAAATATTACTTGGTTATGAATATGAATGACAAAAATAAGAAGAAATTACCACTTATAGATTTATTATAGTACGTATAGTACAATTTAGAATATAAAAGACAGATAAATAACTTGTTTAATTATTTTATGAGAAAAAGCTAAAGCTAGCTGACAATTTCGAGCAGGTGCTCAGTTTGCTCATAGTTTAAAATTTGGAGAGCAACGAATATAGCTGTTTTTACGTGATGGGTGATAAGGGGGTATATAACTATTTTCCTACTTAGCCTATTGTATAATAACGGTCCAAGGAAGAGGAAGAATCTATGGGCAAAGGAGGTCCGGAAAACTCGAGAGTGAGAGCAGACCCTATCATTACGGCGACTAGTCATTAAATTGGGGTTAAACGTCATAAGTGAATGTTGTTTTATCACAGTTGAGTAAATAAAAAGTTGCCTAACTGTAAGCACACTGCAGGACTCAAAAAGAAGCTTAGTTGGGTATAAAACTGGTCGGAAAGTGCAAACCTTTAAGACTGCTCTCTGTGCTCGTTCTAGTTTTAAGAGGTTGGTTTTGGTTGCACCGCCCCATGATGTTATACAATATGTTAGGACGGATTGGCAGAGCGCGATATAAACTCTTTTCATCAAGTTACCATCGGCAACATGTCGCAAGGTTTTGAACACGTAGATGAGTTTGCGAATTCTTTCACTGATCATCTCAATATGTGGTCCAAAACTTAGACTTTGGTCAATAATTACCCCAAGATATTTAATTTTGGAGGTTTAGTTAGAGCAGGACAAGAACAAGAACCAGAAGTAGGGTCAGGACAACGGTGAGCTATAAGGACACCATCAGGGTCGTGAGTATTCCGAATTAAGAATGACATAAACTTAGTTTTCGCTGCATTTAAAGTTAATAAATTATTTCTCAGCCATGAGTTAGCTCTATTTAAGCCAGCCTGGGCAGCATCAAAGGCATCCTTCCACGTTTTAGCTGAGAAAAGAAGAGCCGTGTCATCCGCGTAGGTAAAAATCCTTCCCCGATGTAGATCCAGTTCACAAAGATCATTTATGTAGACCAGGAACAAGGAAGGACCAAGAATGCTGCCCTGAGGCACACCATAAGAGATGGGTAAGTCGGTGCTTCGGTGGTTGCCTATCCTGACAAACTGGGTCCTATCAGTTAGATAATCCTCCAGTAGTTTCAGTTGCAGTCCACGTATACCCATTCCGTCCAATTTGTCCAGTAGCAGCGGGAAGGAGACTGTGTCAAAAGCCTTGGCAAGATCCAGAAAGATACCCAATACTTTATATCCTCCATCAAGGTTTTTTACAATGTGGTCAGTAAGTTCATGCACTGCATCGCTAGTCGAGATATTTTTGCGGAAGCCAAATTGAGAAGCCGACAAGAGATTATTTCTTTCCAGGTACAGGACAAGTCTATTGTTTATCATTCGCTCAAGTAGCTTGGAGATTGATGGAAGG
Organism: Argyresthia goedartella; assembly: GCA_949825045.1. Lineage (NCBI taxonomy): Eukaryota > Metazoa > Arthropoda > Insecta > Lepidoptera > Argyresthiidae > Argyresthia > Argyresthia goedartella. The sequence goes on from OX463810.1 coordinate 26,482,002, forward strand.
ATATTAGGATAGGTCGATAATTATTCACACGGTCCCTGTCACCAGACTTGTGGATCGGGAGCACCTCAGGAAAAATGCCATTTGAGAGACACAAATTAAAAATGTGCGTTAAGGGGGGAACAAAGAATATTTTATTGTTTTTAAGGATACGATTTGAGATTTGATCCCAGCCCACCGCACACACGTCTCTCAGATCCACAATCAGTCTCTCTAATTCGGCATGATCAGTCTCAAGCAAGACAAACGACGTGGTTGTTCGCGTTTGTGTAGTAGTACTCAGTGGCGCTGCAACGGACGGACATTGAGCTATATTTATTTTTCTAGCCAAGTTTTCTCCTACGGTCGCAAAAAAGTCATTAACACTGTCAATGGAGACAGAAACACCTCCCGAACCCAACAGTTCAGTCTCCGTAGTTCTAGATTTGTTAGTATTTGTAATTTGTTTAATTGCCTTCCATAGTACTTTTGAGTCATTGCCAGCCTTATCTAATTTATTTCTCTCGTACGTTCTCTTTGTTTTTTTAAGTAAATTATTACAGAAGTTTCTGTATCTCTTATATGTTGTGAGAAAAATGAAGTTTCCTGGATTATCCTTTGTCTTTTTGTGCAACCGATCTCTGTTTCTCATACAGCGGATCAGTCCTGGTGTAATCCACGGTTTAATGACCTTTTGTTTTCGAGAATGTTTTATGGTGGTTGAGTTTTGGTCGAAGGCTTGTTGAACAAAAGATATTATATTGTTAAGGGCTTCATTAGGATCCGAGGACGAGAATATCGGTTGTAAGTCTGTGTTGTTTAGTTGGAGGTTTAGTCTTGCATAGTCGATCCTGGTAGTAGTGGTTTGGAAGAACTCTCGATTATGCTTAATTTTTAGAGAAATAACTACTAGTTGATGATCAGTTAAGGTAGAGTTTGTTACCATGGTGATTGCAGGTTTTTTTGATTTTAATAGTACATGATCAAGGCAAGTTCTTTCTAATCTTGTAGGCAAGCAGTGAGCCGGCAGGAGACCACGCGAAACGCACAGATTGAGATATTCATGTGCTCTCGGGTCAAGAGATTCCCCAGGAAGAATGTTTATGTTAATATCCCCTACAATACAAATGGTATTAAAAGATTTGAGGGAATAGAGAATAGTGTTTAGTGATTCGAGAAAGTCTTCTATCTGTTTTTTCGAAGGAGAGCGGTAAATAGCGACAATAGCAGTTTCCGTTCCTATCTTTATTATAAGGCAATTGGAATCTCGGCATATAGGTTCTTCAACTACCGATTTTAATTCTTCCTTGACGTATACCACGACTCCATCATTCTGTAGGTAATTATTTTTAGTAGCATAATGATAATACCCGTCTATTTGTGGGATGATAGTTGAGCTAGATAGTCGACATTCAGTGAGAACGTAAAGTCACATTTAAAATTTAGTCTATGTTGTAAAACAAGGAAACCATCCATATTTCCGGAGATGCTGCGAATGTTCTGGGTCAATAACGTGAGCGAGCCCTGGGATTTGGAGATATATTTAATGCAGTCCTCCACCTCACAGGCCACCGAATCAGACACAGCATTATTGTCCAGATCTTTGGTAAAGATGTCATCAAGCTCTGTACCGATAAAAGAAGCAGTAGTCGTTTTTCAGCGAGTTACAAGGGGGGCTCTTTAGTGAGTGACTAGATGAATCAGGAGGATATGATGGATAAGAGATGCCAACGCACATCGTACTTTTATTATCGTGTGTACACATGATGCTTATTAATATGTAAATTATTGCCCTTCTCTACATTTGGACATTGGACCACTGATCGCAAGGGCGCAGTTTTTTTTTAATTGCTCAAATGGCAATTTTAAAATCTCCAGAGGTATCTTGTTGTAGTAGAGAATGCCCTTGAAAGAATTTCTAACCTTTGCGGGTCTAAACCGGGGCGCAACTAGTCTGTGACTATTTCTTAGATAAACATTACAGCTATCGCTAAGTTTGGAAAATGTTGTAGGGTTCTTGCGTACATATATTATATTTTCGAAAATAAATTGACTAGTTACAGTTAGTATGTATGTCTAATATGTAGAAGTTAAGTAGAACCCATATCAGTCTGTTACGGAGATTGACTATATCAATTATTTCTCTTCCGCCTTCTTCCCTGTGAAATATTAGTAGTTGAATATATGATTTTGGCTGGTGTTTTCTATTGGTTATATTGACAGTACGCTTTAGGTACTAATAGATCAGTTTGTGACCAGTTTATGATACCAAAGGAATATGTAGGACGGGTATGGCACAAATGATACAGGCGTTTAGCTGTGTTTTGAATATTGAGTTGAGTCTGTTTGAACTTTTTAGCTAGTTCCTTTTTTGTTTGCTTCTGACATATTTGTTGTGAGTACTGGAAACTTGCATGATTGTATGATTTTTCCAGTAGTTCTACTGTTTCACCTGATTGTAGTGTGTAGCTGTTATTATCTAAATTGTCTGCCAATTTGTGCAAATTTTCTTTGCTATTTGCTGTAGAGTTTAATATCGTCCATGTAGATGAGATGTGTAATTTATGTACTTACTGACTCTTGTTTGATGGTGAATCCTTTAGATCAATCATTTATTGCGTTAGACAGAAGATTAAGAGCTGAATAAAACCAAAGATCCTCGTTGGATTTCAATGTGTGGTGTGGTTACTTCAATAGAATTTATTTTTAATTGTGTCTGCCACTTCCTCATAGGGTTCTGTAAACAATATAATGTAATTTGATTTATTCTGTAGTTAAACTTGCAATAACCAATGGAGAACTGAATCAAAAGCCTTACCTTAGCCTTGCCTCATCATCATAGTCTTTCTTCTTTTTCTTTATGCCTCCTGTTCGATTCCAAATCGATAGTGGACCCCCGGTAATCCGGCCCCTGTCTAATCCGGCGCCCCCTGTAATCCGACATGACAGAATTATGTTTGACAATCTTTGCTAATATGTATGTATAGATCACGCAAGTTTGAACAGGTCACAACTCGTACGCGCCACCGCTATTGTGCTCGACGCGTATGCATTGTTTTACTTAGTTTGAATTTGACTACTAGTGATAGCGGTACGGCTGCTCCACAAGTCACAGATCAAGACGCAGTTAACGCGTTTGAGCTAGGTTTACAATGGGCTGAAGAGAATGGTACATCCTACAACGAACTTTTACTTTTGAGAAGACTGAGGGACAAAGCTCTGATCTCGCGTTATAACAACCTTAAACAAAAAAAAATTGATGAATATTTCAAAGCTTCATAATTTGATATAGTATTCACTACATGATTTTGATTAATAATTCTTGATTATTTTGGTAGATATGTATGTATGTGCATTTATGCTTATTTTTATAATAAAACGTAAGCTCTCAATTGTTATTAAATTTACTAAATTCGACTTACATAAATTAAGTCTGATTTGTACTTCAAAGTATGTACATACATATGTACGTATAATATATTGACTCTCGTCATTAGATATGTAATTTGTCGGATTACAAGGTACTCTTTCGTAAAAAAAATCCGGACTATAGGGGTCTTAGGCAGTGCTCTATAATCCGACAAATTCGATAGTCCGACACTGCCCTGCATAATGTTTGCCGGATTACCGGGGGTCCACTGTAATGTAATTTGATTTATTCTGTAGTTAAACTTGCAATAACCAATGGAGAACTGAATCAAAAGCCTTACCGTAGTCATCATCATAGTCTTTCTTCTTTTTCTTTATGCCTCCTGTTCGATTCCAAATCGATATTAATTCGATGGTTTCTGAACGGTCATTTTAATTTGACGTTAGCTGTCAATCTGGCAGTTTTGACAACAGACAGACGAAAAAAAAAAAAAAACTCGCAATGAAAACGCGTGTTGATTAGGTTGTTGAAATTAAATCAAAGGGCATCTGGAATGTATTCGGGATTCCCTCAGGATTATTAATATAGCTGAGTGTGCCGTTGTCTCTCGAACCAGATAAAGTTCGGATTTTCGTGCCCGATTCGTATTTACCACGTAGAAACATAACCTGTGTTGGACCACTGTGCTCATTGACGCTGGCCCGCCAGTCATACGGGACGGGACCGAAGCACAGACCAGGTTAGATCTACCCCACATTACTTTAGCTCGGTGAATCGCCGACGATCATCACTTCTTGGCACCTGATCGTCACGCTACCTCGTAGCTGATGGGCCCCTACGAGGTCATTAGGTGCTGAGAAGCCTGAACACTTTGGTATCAGAGCGTGGTTTCCTGAGATTTGCAGCCGTCAAGGGCTTCAGGAAAGCACGACTTGGGACTATCAATCTGTAGGTATCTAGGTGGTTAGGTAACTTGTTTGTTCCTATATCCACATAGATTGGTAGTATTTGTAAGCTATAAGTCTATTGCTGGTAGTAGACAGACAGATATTACAGTTTTCCCTAAATGACCAGTTGTACTGAGATGTGACTCAGAATAGTAGGTACTCAACTTAGGTACGCATTGTATTAGGTACATTGTAGGTGAATTGAAATTTGCATTGAATTACTAGTTAGTCAATCTATTAGTGGTCTAGTAATGGTATTGAATGAATGTTTTGGTTAACTTAGGTAGTTACATCTATTGATAGCAGGCTATTACATTTTTTTCAGTTTATTGTGCAGCAAGTGTAAAGCAATTTATAACTTGAACTAATATTGACTATTATCTGTGTGTGTTATAATAATAAAGGGAATCTAACTTGTTATATACAGGATTAGAATATTAGAAGTGTAGCATAATTTATATAGATATAAAACTCGGTTCCTATTGTTTAAGGAAAACAACATTATTTAAGTTATAGTTTAGGGTTCCCTCGTTTGGGTTATAAACTGAAGGATCCAATAAAATTGGGTTACTGCAAATTGTGAGTAAATATCGTTCCGATCATGTCGTTATCTGAAATCCAGAAGGGTGTTTCTAAGGAACTCAGATGGTTTTCCTCCGCACATGGTCTGATAGACCGTTTAGATAGGCATGATGTGGTATTGGAGCGGTCTATGGACGTTAAGGAACGTTACAATAGGGTGCTCGAATTGTCCGCGCAGGCGGAATCAGTTGATGGTTGTGCACCTGACAGGCTGTCACGGTTGATAGGGGATGTCGACCAATGTATGGAGATGGCAGCTGCTATCACGCAGAAGGCTGCGGACATACGTAGACAGCGCGAGTCCAGCCATGGTGGTGACATTGAAGCACCTCTGCCGCATCAGGAATCGGGGACCAGGTTGCCCGCGATAACTATGCCTACCTTTGACGGCGTGTCCGGTGAATGGATGAGCTTCATCAATCTGTTCGACAGTTTGGTGCACTTGCGATCGGACATTACCAAGTCTGTCAATATGGCTCAGCTGGTGGCAGCATTGAGGGATGAGCCTAGGGAGCTGGTCGCTCATTTGACAGTTACGGAGGGCAACTATGAGACGGCCAGGCAATTGTTGGTCAGACCTTACCACAACAAACGGAGGTTGGCCGATGCCCAACTGAACCGTTAGTTTAGCATCCCGGTTGTGAACAAGGTCGGGGCCATACAGACGGAGGTTTTGAACCCATTGTTGTCCGTCACCAAGGCTCTAGAGAATCTTGGACTTCCGGTTGGTGAATGGTCGTACTTACTGTTGTACATTGTACTTTCCCGCCTACCCGCTGACGTGCAGACTCGTTTCGAACAGTCTCACGGGAGGTCGGCCGAGGACCTGCCCGCCTTCTCCGACTTGGTCGGATTTTTGGAAGAGGAGTCTCGACGGGCAGAGAATTTGGGGTTGACGGTCACCCATCCTTCGGAGCCACAGAGAGCTGCCGGGAGCGCTGTGAGTAGGGGCCCTCCGACGAGGAAGGACCGCACCAACCGGCAGTCATATGGGACTGTGAGTGCATTGACCCCACATAGTGAGACCTGCCCATGTTGTAGGCAGATTGGCCATGCTGTGGCCAATTGCAATAAGATCGGGGAACTTAAGGTTCAGGGACGGCGCCAGATGGCCAAGCAGCGAGGCTGGTGTTTCCTGTGCCTCGGGCCACACATGGCTAGGGACTGCACGCGCACACAAATGTGCGGATATTGTGGTGGGGCCCACAACAATCTGTTGTGCATGAACCGGTCCGGCCAACAGCCACCACAGGGCCGTACCCAGGGTGACACGGCAAGGGGCCCTGAGAATTCGTTTGCGACTCGGAGCGCAACTCAGGGGCCAACGTCCCCACGTGCACAGGGCAGTAATAGGGTGCAGGGCCGCACTCAGGGTCATCACATGGGGGGCCCTGAGTTTTCGGTTGCGACTCAGCATCCGACTCAGCGGGACATTGGGTGTGTTGAGCAGGCCGTAACGGGCGGGTGGCATGGGACACCTTCGAGCTATGCGGGTGCGGTTCGGACGCCGCCTCAGTTGTCGCCCCGCTCGTCGCCTCGTCCTCGTCGGTCGCATGTGATGTCCCCCCCGCTCATGGAGCGGCCACGGTTGAATTCACGCCCACCCCCCTTCGGGGGGCGTCGTAGGGTGGCAATGGAACCGGCGCGTGGGCCATTTGTACAATGGGACCCTCTGGCGTATAGCTGCCTACCTGATCGGTTACAGGCAGATTGGGGCCCCGGGGGCCCTCGCTAGGAATTTGCGGCCCAACAATTTGTTGCCCCCCAACCGGAGACGGTGGTGTTACCGATCGCCTCTGTGCTTGTTTGGGATTTGGCGGGCAACCCAACATACGTTCGCGCCCTATTAGATTCTGGAGCTCAGGGCTGCATTGTATCGAATGATTTAGCAAAATGGTTGGGCCTCAAGGTAAATAGGTATAATAAATCAATACGGGGCGTGGGGAATGTTACGGTTACGAATGTAGTTGGTCAATCGGTGATCACGTTCTCTCCACGTTATGACATTTTGCCAAAAACATCCGTGCAAGCTTTAGTAATGACGCATGTCATGGGCAGACACCCCTTGGTGAAGTTGAATCCGGCAATTCCTGACATCAGGACTCAAGTTGGCGGATCCCGATTTTGACACTCCAGCCCCGGTCGACCTGCTACTGGGAGCAGACGTTCTGGGTAGGTTTCTGTTGTCGGATCGGCGAGTTCTTCAGCCGGACGGGTTGATTGCTGTGGATACTAAGTTTGGTCACGTGATCATGGGTCCGGCATTGCCAATGGTTAGGCCTGCCGAGTCAGATGGCATACTTATTGGCTCAGCGTTGTCAGACGCTATCCAACGTTTCTGGGAGATAGAGGAACCTCCTACCGTTCGTCGAGTCGACGCAGACGAAGAAGAGTGCGAGTTGTTTTACCAGAATAGTACTGGTCGCCTTCGTTCTGGTCGTTTTGTAACTCGACTGCCTTTCAGGGCCGATCGACCGCCACTAGGAGAATCTAGGAAGATGGCTGAGACGAGATTGATGTCGATGGAGCGTAGGATGTCAAGGGACGCCGTATTTAAACAAAAATACGTCGATTTCATGAGGGAGTATGATTCGTTAGGACACATGTCGGTATCGGGTGTGGACTGGAGATCTGAGGATCATTGTTTCCTTCCACACCATGCCGTCCTGCGAACCCCTACCGGCAAGATTCGAGTTGTTTTTGATGGGTCAGCACCTACCTCGAACGGGATGTCCCTGAATCAGTGTCTACATTCGGGACCCAAGTTGAGTCGTGATATTTCGGATATTCTCACGAGCTTTCGGAGACACCAGATTGTATTTGTCGCAGACATTCGGATGATGTTTAGGCAAACGGTAATTCATCCGGCTGACAGAAGGTATCAGTTGACACTTTGGCGTGAGTCCACGGCCGAGCCAGTCAAGGTCTATGAGTTAAACACGAACACGTATGGGTTACGGTGTAGCCCGTATTTGGCGATGCGTACCCTGCGGGAGTTGGCGTCGCGTGACCGTGTGAGCTATCCTAGAGCCGCCGCTATCCTGGAGCAAGATTTGTACGTCGATGACGTCTGCACAGGGGCAGCCAGTGTAGAGGAAGCTCTGGACCGACGTGACGAGCTCATTCAATTGCTGGAACGAGGCGGTTATGAACTACGCAAGTGGATGTCCAACTCCCCTGAGTTGATGGCTGGTCTCCCAGATGAGTTTCAACAAGACCCGCACGTTTTTGAGAATCCTGACAACCCTAACATGTTGTCAGTGCTTGGAATTCAGTACCGGCCCGTCCATGATGAGTTTACCTATCGGGTGGTTTTAGAAACACCGAAGGCCTGGACGAAGCGGTCAGTACTGTCAACGATTGCGAGAACGTTCGACCCGAATGGATGGATTTCTCCAGTCACCTTTGCTCTCAAATGTTTTATGCAAAGGCTATGGGCGGCTCAGTTGACCTGGGACACCCACCTCTCAGGTGATTTGTTGACTGATTGGACGCGAATGTTCACCTCGCTATCGGACATAAATAATGTATCGCTGCCGAGGAAATTGGTCCCTGCTGGGGATTACAGGGCAACCCTTCACGGGTTTTGTGATGCCTCTGAACGAGGGTTTGCCGCAGCGGTTTATTTGCGAACCGTCACCTCCACCGGGGAGGTAGACGTGCGTTTGGTTTTGGCAAAAAGCAAGGTAGCGCCTATTCAGACAAGGATGACGATTCCAAAACTGGAACTGTCCGGGGCTGCTCTTTTGACCAAACTTTTGAATCACACTCTAACAGTGTTGCGTGGGTCAGTGGTTTTGGAGGATACGGTGTACGCTTGGACGGACAGCCAGATTGTTTTGTGCTGGCTGAAGGCTTCGGTCCATAACTTAGAGGTTTTTGTTGCGAACCGTGTCTCCCAGATTGTGTCGTCTGAGGTCCCACTGACCTGGAGACATGTACCAGGAGAATTGAACCCGTCTGATTGTGCATCCAGGGGATGTCAGGCTCCTGAACTCGTTAGACACCATTTGTGGTGGGGACCACCCTGGCTTGCCAAGAGAGAATCGGACTGGCCCCACAGCCATGTAGTAGTATCTTCGGATCATGGCCCCAGAGCGGCCGTGCATGTTACCCAGAAGGCTGAGGACCCTGACGCCGGGTTTCTGCTGGACCGGTATAGCTCACTTGACAAGTTGATAAACGTGTCCACTTGGATTAGGAGATTCGCTCGAAATTGTCGTACTCCTCGCGATCAGCGAACGTTGAACCCTATTCTGACTCCGGCAGAGCGAAATGAGTCGCTGTTGAATTTGGTCCGGTTGGTACAGTCCTCGAAGTTTGGGGCAGAATTGGAGATTATACGAAGTGGACGTTCGCAATTGAAGGAAGCCGTCGCGCGTCTCAACCCCTTTGTTGATTCGACCGGGTTACTTCGGGTAGGAGGAAAATTGCGCAATGCGAATCTGTCGTATTCGGCTCGTCACCCACTTCTGCTCCCCAAGGGGGGACAGTTAGTTGAATTGCTGGTGACTGATCGTCATATTAAAAACGCGCATGCCGGCTGTAACGTTGTTGGCCACGCTCCAGCGGGAGTTTTGGATCTTATCTGCCCGCCGTGTCATACGGAACATCGTGTTTCGGTGCATGCCTTGTTATCGACTTAAGGCTGCCACGATGCAACCTCTCGTGGGGGACTTGCCCCCTGATCGTGTGAATGAGGTCAGACCGTTTTCAGGTGTTGGTACGGATTTTGCAGGACCGTTTATGGTGAAGAGTTCACGATTGCGTACCGCTAAGCAATACAAGGCGTACCTATGTGTGTTTGTTTGTTTATCCACCAAGGCGGTACATCTCGAGCTCGTTGCTGATCTCTCGACAGAGGCTTTCATTGCTTGTTTGGATAGGTTTGTTTCTCGAAGGGGACTTCCAACTTTGATCCGCTCTGATAACGGCACTAACTACATAGGTGCGGAACGATACTTACGAGAGATAGTCAACTTTTTGAATGTAAATAAAGTGGATATTGGAACGGCCCTCTCCCGTCGGGGTATACAGTAAAACTTCAGCCCACCGATTTGCCCCCACTGGGGTGGGATTTTTGAGGCCGTAGTTAAGTCAGCTAAGACGCACTTAGGGCGTATAGTAGGTCAGACCGCGCTGACTTTTGAGGAGCTCGCGACATTGTATTGTAAGATCGAGGCCGTTCTCAATTCGCGACCGTTGTGTCCGCTCAGCTCGGATCCAAATGACCTGGAGGCTCTGACCCCAGGCCATTTCTTGATAGGACAGCCACTTAACGCGTTGCCCGAGCACCCCTTCGAGGGAGTGAAATTGTATCGGTTGTCAAGGTATCATATGTTGCAGCAGTTTACTCAGAATTTCTGGAAGCGTTGGTCGCTCGAGTATCTGCATATCTTACAACAGCGCCTTAAGTGGACTGACAAAACTAGCCCCCCTAGTGTTGGTGACCTCGTTCTGGTTAAGGATGCTAACCTACCGCCACTACGTTGGCGCAGGGGGCGCATTGTTAACTTGTTCCCTGGCAAGGACGGGACCCCCCGGTCTGCAGAGGTTCTAGTAGGAGGCTCGGTTCTAAAACGAGCGGTAGCAACGTTGTCTCGGCTGCCCGTAGATGAGGGGACAGGTGGGTGCCTGTCCGGGCGGGTGATTGTTCGATTCCAAATCGATATTCGATCGATGGTTTCTGAACGGTCATTTTAATTTGACGTTAGCTGTCAATCTGGCAGTTTTGACAACTGACAGACGAAAAAAAAAAAAACTCGCAATGAAAACGCGTGTTGATTAGGTTGTTGAAATTAAATCAAAGGGCATCTGGAATGTATTCGGGATTCCCTCAGGATTATTAATATAGCTGAGTGTGCCGTTGTCTCTCGAACCAGATAAAGTTCGGATTTTCGTGCCCGATTCGTATTTACCACTTAGAAACATAACCTGTGTAGGACCACTGTGCTCATTGACGCTGGCCCGCCAGTCATACCTGGTTGGCTGAAGAACCTGTCTACCAAGAAGAGCCTAGGGCGCGCCCGGGCCTTGCAGAGAGACAGGAGGTTGACGGGACCGAAGCACAGACCAGGTTAGATCTACCCCACATAACTTTAGCTCGGTGAATCGCCGACGTTCATCACTTCTTGGCACCTGATCGTCACGCTACCTCGTAGCTGATGGGCCCCTACGAGGTCATTAGGTGCTGAGAAGCCTGAACACCTCCTAAACAACATCTAGTGCCGTAGTACTAGGAGATGATGAATTAGATCATGATGCTAAGGTAAGCGGAATGGTGATGAAAATAATGACATTGATGATGATTGTGAATGTAAATGATGATTAGGCAACTAATCACCATATTAAGGCCGAGTCTCTGCCTACCCAGGTTCTCGCCTCCTTTGTATGTTGTCGTTCCAGCACCGGCTCTCGAAGCACTCCTCTGAGGTCCTCCGAGTGATCGTAAACTGTATCGCCCTTTAATACGTCGATAATCATTTTCATTTCTCGTCGCTCTCAACTTTTCCGGAGCCGGACGAGGTAGGCTCGCAGGGCCCGGGGAGGAATTCCCCGGCATTACCGGGACCTTTCTGTGGATATAAAGTGTTTAGCTTTGCTTTCATCTTCTTCTCGTTTTGGGGACCGTTGGTTGAGGAGGGTACAGTTCCAAGTTGGTGTAGGCTTCTATGGATAGAATCTTCCATAAATAGGGTGGTCGGTCTAGTTTGTCAGACAAATGAAGGTTCTTCCTCCCTTTAAAACCACACCCCTTTACAACGTCAAGTGGTTCCCTTAGAGGGGGGTCATTGTTATTATTATTATAACAATAAATTAGATTATATTCATCATCATCATCATCATCAATCAGCCAACATTCATCCATTCACCATGCCATCCACTCCGGTCGTAAGCCTCCCGTATCCACTGCCTACCCGCTAAGGCGATGATGTCATCCGTCCATCTGGGTGGTGGTCTGCCGACTGGTCGCCGTGCGGTTCTGGGTAGCCACTCTGTAACCGCTTTGGTCCACCTTCCGTCATTTATCCTTGCCAAGTGTCCTGCCCACCCCTATTTCAGTCCCCCCCCCCCCCCAGTCTCGTGATTCGTTTGCCGACATCTACGATCTTAATACGACGTCTTACTTTAAAAATTTCGTCCCAACCCTCTTCGGTTGGTGATGCTCTGGAGTCTGAAGGCTCTGGCTTATGAGTATATAAATCCTGATAGAATTCTTCAACAACAGTGAGTAGTTGACAACGATGGGTGTCCAGATTTCCTGCTTTATCTTTTAATTTGCCGATTTCAGCTTTATTTCTATTTTCTTTTGAAAAACTTTTGGAGCTCGATTTTGTTTAATTGTGTCTTCGATTATATTAATTGTCCCCTTCTAAGGGTTCCAAACCCGAAGGGTGCCAAACGGGACCCTATTACTAAGCCTCCGCTGTCTGTCCGTCCGTCCATCTGTCGCCAGGATGTTTCTCATGAACCGTGATAGTTATAGATAGATGATTTTTTCACAGATAATGCATTTCTATTGCCGCTGGAACAACAACTACTAAAGAACAGAATAAAATAAATATTTAAGGGGGCTCCCATACAACATTCCTTCAATACCACATAAAAAACTTATGAATATACCTGGTTACGTACATGGAGTGTAAAATTAGCCGCACCAATAACTTCATAAACAACATTTTTCTAGTAAAATCCAAACTATTCACTCCACACCATCCCTACTATTGTACGGTGGTGCGCGAGTTAGACTTGCACTTGACCGGTTTTTTTATTTTTCTAATCCCAAATTGCAAACACTGCATACATCTATAATGCAGCATACCGTGTGTTTGATTGGGAGTTAACATTAATTTAGGGATTCGTATTTTCAATGAGAACTGCACGTTTTTTAGCACAAGGATTTCAGCTTGTGGCAACACTGAGGTCAATAACCGATAGAGATTTATCCTTTGTAAAATTAAAATATATGTAAATTGTTTTCTTGTGTAATTAAACTACAATTCTAGTTGTATTTAATAGGATAATCATAAATATACGTGTGACCATAAATATTTTATGTGAGTGACTTGTATTTGATTCAAACTGGCCAATTGTTTTTCGGTTACAGAAATTTGTCTTTTGTCATTGTTATTCTCGGTTCGGAGTGATTTCGTTCTACTTTCTGTGTATTATAAGCGAAAACATAACATCTGGAATCTAATTTCAACCAAATAAATCACGTAAGTGGCAATCATTTCCAACTCGGCTCAGCTGACATAACCTCAATTGGCTGACAATTATTCTGACACTGATACATAGTATTTTCCTTTCATATCTATAATGGTCAGTGGCATGCAGACCCGTAAAGCACACCAAGTAGAATCCCAGCTTAACCTGGCTTTAGAAGAATTAAAACTATCTAGGGAATTGTGTAGCCAGTTGACTTGTGAACGGGAGGACAATGAAAAGATATTGCTAGAAGCATTAGGTAATAATACTAAACTAAAAACCGAGCTGTCTACTTTACACTCACAATATGAAAATGTACTTGAAGAACAAAATAGGTCAAAAATGATAATTCATGGTTTTGATCAGTGCGTTGCTGAATATGAGTTTGCTTTGAAGAGAATTTATACCCTGGAAAAGGACCTGTCTGATGCCCACAATCAAATCACACAATTAGAAGTGGAGTCTCATGGTTCAGCAGCACAAAAATCTATTTGAGGAATTGATATTAGCGGATAAGTCGACCGGCCAAGTTTCTGTTGCATGTAGTGTCCAGTGCAGTGATTGATTTGACTCATGAAGACTCAGTGGTGGGCACTGGTTCAACATGAAGCAAAAACGCATCAAAAAGATATGTTAAAATTAAAAACACATCACTCAAACATCAAAAAAATTTAAATCTCATAAAAATCTGTATAAAAGTTTATATAATAACAGTAAAATAGAAATTTTGGAAAAGTTTTAAATGTGTATGGCAGAGTTAGAAATTAATAAAACAAAATATGAGAAAGACCTGCAAAATCATGAGTCTGAACTTGCCACTGTCAATGGCTGCTTGAGATCTATTACTGCCCGCTATGAAAAATCTCAAGAGGCCATTGAGGAGTACTTCCTGGCCATGGATGAGCTGCTTAAACTGTCTCATAGTAATCAGGAACGCTATGACTCTTTGGTGGGCAATCATTTGTGTGACTGCCAACGTTCCTTGCAACAGACGGAGAGACCAGCTTCAACCACGAGCCTTGAAATAAGTATCCGACCCAGGATTTCAGGGTCGCACAAAAGCATCACAAGCAAAACTGTCATGTTTTGTGATGAAATTGGAAGAAACTTAGGCATATTATTGAATAAGTTGGGACACTCAGTCATAAATAACTGTTTACCAAACTCTAGTTTTCATGATGTTATGCAAAAAATAACAAAGACACTTGATCTGACACCTGAATCAAACTTAATACTCATGTTTAGAAATAGGGGTGAGGTAAACAAATGGGACCTAATTAAATATTTTGAAACACTTTACTCTCTGAATGTTAATAAAATTGTTATGTTTACATCCCCATATAGTAAAAGATTGCCACAAGCTGAAAATGATCTTAGATATAAGCTAAATATGACATTACATACAATGTCATATAATAATAGTTACATCCCCATATAGTAAAAGATTGCCACAAGCTGAAAATGATCTTAGATATAAGCTAAATATGACATTACATACAATGTCATATAATAATAGTTTGATTCATTTGATTGACTCTAACAATTATGTTAGGAATAATGTTTATTTGACCAAAGGTAGTTACTACCTTTCAGATTTTTACAAACGACAGGTAGCTGTGTCGCTTATCTTATTTTTTTAGTTTTACAGCCAAGAATTTGGCTAACCTGACTGCTTCTATTGAGCACAGACAAGGGATATTGGAAGACATTCCAAGTAATTTAAATTAGTTTTTAAGACAATAGAGGAAATCTCTAGCATACATAATCCAATAAATATATCAAGCAAGCATAGGAGATCAAAAATGTGTAATATCTTGCCCGAATTAAATAAGTCAAAAAAGTCTAATAATATCCTAATATTAAATAATATTCAGACAAAGGGTAAGCCCCACTTAAATATTACCCAACAAAACATGCAGGGGCTACCTGGCAAATATTAGAATTATTTCTTAATAATTCGGACACTGATGTTATTTGTATTACAAAACATTGGTTAAAGGAAAATATGATGTCTTTTAACATAAATAATTACAAAATTGTCATTTGTTAAAATAGAAAGACTGCTGATATAGGTGGTTCTTTAATCTTTGTAAAAAATAATATTAAGGTGAAACAACGGAAAGATATTCTTACGCAGAGTGGCGTTTGTGTTGCTGGACCGAACGGACGTGTCTATAGACCTCCGACATCTTGCAAACGCATTTAAACAAACAATAGTTTACAACCCGGCGCGCGCCTTTGTTCTGTCTCTGGTTTCTCGCGTTTCGGAGATTTTGTATCAGCGAGATGATATGAGAGTGTCTAATATAGCTACAAGTGTGAAAGTAGAGTGCGTAAAGTGTGAGTTAGATAGGTTCTGAGCTGCGCCCTAACAAATAATAGGCTACGCCACGCTGCTGTGACAATACGTGTACAATATTGTGTACGACAATAGGTGCACATAGCTGAGACAACTCAACGAGTGTTGCCTGGTGAGCCCGTTCCTATTCAGTGTCCTAACGCATGCAACCAATATTTATCTCCACAGACGAATCTACTAGAAGAGACCCCGAGTTTACGTCTCACGCAATACATAACAGTACTCCCTAACGACACGCCGTTATCCTGGAGTATTAACCGACCCTATCCAGCACATTAGGTGTGTCATGACACTGGGATATCTCCTCAGCAGTAACCTAACCTTATCAATGAATTGCTTTCTCCGGACACACAAACGATTACATAGGACGTAGAATCTTCATTATTTAAGGTATTTCTTAAGTGAATCTAACCCATAAAATTAAGCTCTCTCAACAGCAACAACCTGGGAAACAGACTTATTTCATTTCATCACAGACATTCGTGGTGCTTGATACATCATCATAAATACTAAGTCAATAGAAACTAGAGTTGCGCAACGAGTCGTGGTGTTATCCCACGCCAAGAGGCAGGCCCTTTCATGCACTTCCTGCAGGCACGTGAATAAGGACACTAAAACCCAAACAATATACCGGACAGAAAAAGTTAAACAAAAGAGATAAATTACGACAAAAAACATTCCTCAAACTAACACAGCTGCAAAACGGCGAAGCAAATACGTTTTTTTGTGCAACAAGCCCCTTCTCTGGACAACGAGCTAAGAAAAAACAAATTCCAACGAGCAATAAACAATAGGGCCTTGCACAGGGACTGAACCTCGACCCGTGTCACGGACCTCACTACTACGCACTAATGAAGTGAACTGAAGTAGGTGATGTCAGTGCAGAGAGTCTCACTAGCTGAGCAACAACCTGGTGAGATTGCTCCGATTAAGATAGCCCTATAGATAGTAACATCCTTCGTAATGCTGGTTACCATTTCATAAACAGATACCGCTCTCGCTCCAAATTACTACGTCAACTCTAAACTATTCCATAGGCATAGTCCCGTACAAATAGGTAGGTGATAGGTATACGAAAATACAAAACTAGGCAGGAACCTACCCAAGCACAATAAAACAAAACTAAACTATTTGCCACTATCCGGTCCAACCAGCCCATCTTGACCTGTTACAAAAATAAAATAAACAATAATGCAAGCCTACTGCATATTCTGAGAAATTGCGGATAAAAGCCAACACTTGCACATCATAAAAGGATCATTTTACCATCTTGCAGAAAACAGGCAATTAACGAAAGGCAGCTGACGAACAATAACAAAATAAAATCAAAGACTCTTTGTCCTAAGCGGGTCTCTCTCACGCCTATTTTATAGCTTCCAGGCCCAGCCTCCAATTCTCTTAGAAAATACCGAGAATAAGTGCGCAAAGATACGCACAAACTTTGACAGCCACAACCCGTACCATTAACAATAGGTACGTAGGTAGTTCAAATTAATCAAATTAGCTCTAAGTTCTTTCTTTCAACAACATTCCAAAAAGATGAAAGCCTTATCAATGCCGAGAGATGGTAACTGCCTATTCCACGCAATTGCTGACCAAATTAATCACCTATATCAATTAACACTCGACCACACCCACATTCGTAAGGACCTAGTTAAATATGTAGAAGAAAACTACGATGAACATAACATAAAGTTTGCAATCGCCGAGCCTGAAGAAACCCTCAATAACTACATTAAAAATCTGCGCAATTACGGCACTTGGGCTGGAGAGGAGATTATAATAGCAGCCGCCGAATACTTTCTAATTAACGTAACAATCCACCAGCAAAATACACCATCGCTCACATACAGGCCCAAGAATCCCGCGGATGCAGTGGGATCTATCAACCTCAACTTCACAGGAAACCACTACGACAGCGTATACTTGCTTGAATCACAAAATTTACACGAATCTAGCAACCGACAGCCAAACTGATAACAACATACCTTCCCCGATACTTAAGGCAACACCCATGACCTCCTCAGGGTCAACCATAACATCAATAGATGACATCCCTGACAACACCGGATATACGATGATACGACACAGCCCCATATTTAAACCAAAAGTCACATGCGAGCGTATGCGCATTGCTACTTGGAACGTTAGAGGATGCGCCGAAATACCTAAGAGACTCAACATTGATTCCGAATTGACAAACTGAAACATACATATAGCCTGTATACAGGAAAGAAACATGACATCGGGGACATACGTGTCAAAACACTATCTCTGGTATCTATCAGGCACAACCAGCATCGCACACTGTGGCTTAGCTATACTAATTAGAAAGGACCTGAACTTAACGGTCCACAATATAAATCGCGACCTGGAAACCATGGCGGCAACAATAACATCGGCCACTAATACACTATATGTAATAAACGCACATATCCCCAGCTCTTCCACGAGAGCAACCGCAGTGTTTTCGCAACTTATAAAGATTATTCAAAAGAAACCAAACAAAGCCAAAATATTAATGCTAGGTGACTTTAACGCGCATATCGGACTAGGCGATACAAAGGAATACAGGAAAAGGGAATTATAGGAACAAATCTCCTACACAAATCATCAAATATCATCGGAGAAATGCTAATGGATATCTGTTCCCGCGAAAACTTAAAAGTAGAAACCACCTGGGCTCGCAAGTCATGTCAGGCCACATGGTCTAACGGGAAAACAAAATCACAACTAGACCATATAATTATCTCGAATAATGCGCCAAACACATTTAACTTCATCAGAGGACAATGGAGCTACCTGCATATTTCCGACCACAAGATAATCTGGGGTGAAATAGACCCACTAAACCTGCTTCCAAGAACTGGCGACACGCAAATGGAATCAACAAAGAGTACAACCCAAACTAAGTACAAAGCGATAACAGCTTTAAAGTTCAACTTTAAACAGTGTTCGTACACCGCCCTAGCACGAGATGAAATGAATGACACAAAAGTAAAATACCATAACGGGATTATGGAAGAACTTACGGCGAACAACTACAAATTTATAGAAAATGACGACGAATATACGCCCGACATTCCGTGGGAATCTATTACAGGGGTTATGAAGTCAGTAGCCCAAAAAACAGAACACCGAATTGCTCTGGCAAATTTACAAAAGGCCAAATTCCTTAAAAGACGTCGACCAACCGACCAAACAATAAATAAACAACTCAAAGAATGCCGACGACGTCTTGAGGAAATTATTGATAATGAAGAAAAACGAGAATGCAGAGCATTTTTTGAAGGCCTAGGAAAAAACACCCAAGCAAACGCATGCAAATCGTGTACCACTATTACAGACGACACCAGCTTCAATCGAGACGGTGGAAAAAACAACGATTTATCCCAATGTCACGCTGGGAACAGGAATTAAGGAAATCAAAAGGCCCTAAAATTATGATTATCCCTAACGAAACTTCATTAAACCCTGACTACTTATCTAGAAAATGGTCCAACAATAGCCGACATAAAAACGATAATCAGCCGCATGCGTAACGGAACAGCGCCGGGTACAGATCAGGTAGTCCCGGAACTGTACAAAGGAATACCGCCACAACTGTTGTTAAAGGTTATTACCAAAACAATGCACCGAGCATGGACAGAAAATATAATACCGGAGTCCTGGAATGAAACGGTCCAAGTACCCCAAAATCAGAAACCCGCAAGACACCAATGACTATCGCCGTATAACAATGTGTAATACAGGATATCGCATATACGCGACATACCTGCTCATCAAACTAGACGAGATAACAAAAGAACTCGGGAACTACCAAGCAGCATTTCTCCGCAATAGATCCACCGATGACCACATCTTGACACTACGCAGAGTATTAGACGAAGAATGGCGCGCGGGTAACAGAACATATGTACTGGCGCTAGATATCGCCAAAGCATTTGATACTATAGACCTAAACGTGCTCAAGGATATTCTCCTTTCAAGGACCAATAAGATTTTAACCAATAGGATAATAAAAGCCTGCATGTATGAACGGACCTGCATCAAATGGTTCGGACAGCAAAGTAATTTGATCAACAAAGGAAAAGGAGTAAAACAAGGCTGTCCACTGTCACCAAGACTATGTTTGAGGACATCATCCATATTAATGGATGATGTCCTCAAAACACTGGAAGAAGAAATTCCCAACATAAAACTGGACCAAGATGAAGAAATAGTCTTACCACTTATTCTCTCCTTCGCGGATGACCTCATCATCGTTTGTCAAGATTTACAACACCTTGACCAAATCGTCACGCACTTGAAAGCACTATTAAAAACAGTAGGGCTCGATACTAACGAAACAAAGACGAAAATTCTTATAAGAGACCCCATAGACACCCAGCGCCCACAAGTGATCGTATTGGACGGAGTTCCAATACGACCCGTAGACGAAATAAAATATCTCGGCACATATATAACGGCAGGACATAGTAGGAGAGACACAATAAAGAAGAGATGCCGGCAAGCCATAGGCAATTCCAAGGCCCTAATGCATTTTATAAAGAAATCCAACATGGACTGGAAAATAGTACGCCTGATTTACAAAATGGTTATAGCACCGTGTATAACATACGGACTTAAAGCGGCAGCCCTCACCAAAGCAAACCGTTCTAGACTAAGAAAATATGATCGCCTGATCCTCAGAGACATTTTTGTGAACGCCAGAAGCTATCCAAGACACCACAAAACTCATGACTTACTACAGGGCAAAACAATAACCAAACAAATCAAAAACCATCGGATGTGTTACTATACACATATTCTACGACGCCCACAAAAACACCTACTCCACGCTACATTGAAATACGAAGCAAAGAAGAAGAAAGTTGGCCGACCCATTTACACCTGGAAAGATTCCCTTAAGCATGACATCAAATATTACGGTAAAGAACACAGTTACTGGACAGAATCAGCACATAACAGGGACGAAGTCAGAAAGGCATCGAGCCAAATATACCATATTCCAGAGACAGACAGCGAAAGCGAAACGGAGACCTTACCGGATAACCCAAACGAACACGACAGGACAGGAAACTCAACCTATAACAATACCTGAAAATAGAAGGAAAACATGAACTTGAAGAAAACAACAGCTGCTCTCCAAATCCTATATCCTCCCCATTCCACATATCCTACATTGGCTACAGGCTGAAGAGTCGGTCGAGTGAATTCACGCTCCTTCCTCTCCTATCGAGCAGGTCATTCCGCCCCCCCTCAAAACTCGTGCTCTCTGGTATGCCGGCCGAAAGACCGGAACAGGTTTAGAACCCTGGCTGGAGAAGCACCATTCATTCATTCATTCATTCGAAACAACGGAAAGATATTCTTACACTTAATGTGGAAAGACAAATAGAGGTATCTTGTGTTGAGTTGGATAGCCATATTATTGTTTGTGTCTACAGACCTCCGAGAGATGAAAAAGACCATGGCAATTTTGAAATATTCGAGAAAATTATGGAGGAAGCCCTCATTAAACTTTGTAATAACAGAAAAAAGTTAATTATTTGTGGCGATCTTAATGTAATCTGCTTGTAGATACAACACTGAAGCGACGATTAATAACTCTGTTCAAATCATTTAATTTATGTCATGTATTTCTAGAGCCGACTAGAATTACACTTACCAGCCAAACTTGCTTAGATAACGTTTTTTGTGACTGTGCATTCACAACTAAAAATGTAATTAACTGTTTACCATCCGATCATAGTGGTCAAACAGTTTCATTTGAAATTACTAGTGAAAATAAGACTGATCCATCATTTTATAGGCCTATTATGTTTGCCCAATCTCAAATATTTTTAAACTTCAATCCCAGCTGTTGCTAAAATTCAAATACCTCTATCTACTCGTATGTGCCCATTCAATTCAGAGACGATCGGCGGTATTGGCATGAATCGCTTGACATTTTTCTTACTTTCCACAAGTGCCCTAAAAATCTAGCGGATTTCGGTTTGATCTAGCTGTAGATTTGGATCAAACAATCAAGTTGCTAGTCTTTACAAAATTGTGTTAAGCCCGAAGGATTTGTTTATTGCGCCACACGATTGTTATTTAAAACTCGTATTATAGCTATGTTCAAAGTAGTTATAATAAGCCAAATTATATTAATATCAATATTTTAACCATCTAGATTAACCTGTTTTGATGATTTTGGTGCGTTGAGGAATCAGTATTCAGGACTTGTCCTTTTGTAGAAATAAATAGGCGCAAACTGCTTAAAAACAAGTGATGAACAGTCAGACGATTTTACCCTTCGAATTTGTGAGTTCAGCAAGAGGGATGAAACTACACTTAACTCGTGTAGGTTTCGAACGCAAGGAAGGTGAATCCGACGCGGCCGGAACCCGGACGATGTCGACGAACGAAATACCTTTCAAGAAAGTATTCGCGGTACGCGAGAGCTAGCCCGGGGTAAACTGGATCCATCGAATGCACCTTCAGGAGCCTCACTCAACTATTTTACAGATGCGGTATGCGTAGAATTGATCTATAACTATAGTCTTTGCGCATCGGCATGACAATTGACCCGACTTCTGCGAACCGAAATATACATGTTAACCACGGTACGGTCGGGGTGAATAACGCGAATTAAACTCGTCTGCTATCATGATACGTTAAACGACATTAATTTCGAACGTTGCACGCAAAAAGTAAGTATCGCTAACACAATCACGAGCGTAAATTGGTATAAAGAGGTCAATGCTTGCTATTGCCATGCTAACGCACGAAGACTAGCTGAGACGACAGACGTTTTGTCAAATCTATACATAATGTCCGCCAACAACGCCATCTATAGAACGAGCGATTTTTCGATATTCCGGTTATTCCCTTTTTGTTTTTAATTTTCAAAATCTCCGTAAGAACCTTCCTAAGACTTCAATGAAAATGAATAGTTTTTTTTATCATCCAAATGCCGTTTGCGAGTTTCGCGCTTACCAACACATTTAGCTATCCAATGTCATGTCCAGGATGTTGTTTTGTAAAGTTACGCCCGACTCAGGGACGATAGTTTACTTATAGCTTGTAACAAAAAAAATATATTACCCTCGTATTATTGATTCACAAATTGCCGTGTTCAGTTTGACGTGCTGACACGCTCGACCGGTCCACGAAGCGATTGCCCGAAATTGCAGGCGTGGTAGCAAGCGATAGAAGTAAGGCGACAATTTAATGACTTAGATATTTTTCACTGTTTTTAGGGTTTCGTACCATAAATGGAAAATTAGGATAACTTTGTTGTCCGTATGTCCGTATGTCACAACCATTTTTCTCAGGAACGCGTGCAGGTATCAAATTGAAATTGATATCAATTACTCAGGACCCTTGGAGCTTTGAAAAAGTCAAACTTCTAGGTCCACCCAATCAAAAAATACGGCCGTTTATGTCTCAAATTTGCTGAACGTGCTGAATTTGTTTGATACCGGCAAGGGAATCAAAACCTATTTATATACAGGTGACTTTAAGTCAGCTGACCACTTTTTAGGAAATGATAGTACCCTTTGATATGAACAACTTTGGCTTATGGACTTATGTTCCTAAGTGTTTTTTTTTCGTATGCGGATATATGCGGCTTTATGCAATTTTTGACTGAGCTCAGTAGTCTGAGCTTTCCATGTTAGTTGGTAGTCAATTCGCACGCCGAGAAACTTTGTTTCAGTGACTTCCTCGATGATTTTACCCTCATATTGAACATTAAATTTCGATGTTGGGTTGGTGCGTTGGAACAAGTGCATAATTTTAGTTTTGTCTAAATTTTCCATTAATTTATTGCTATCAAGCCAAGTCATTATTTCTTTTAAAGTGTCATTTGATTCATTTTCATAATTATTGTTTGTATTACATTTAATGGTTACTGTTCTATCATCAGCAAATAAAATAATTGGATTAGGAATATTCTTTAGCAGATCTTTTATATAGATAATAAATAATAGCGGTCCTAGGAGACTTCCTTGAGGGACACCACGAGATATTTCTCTGTAGGGCGATTCATATTTTATCTCTGTTTTTGTTTTAGGACATATTCTACTTATTTCCGTGCATTGTGGTCTATTGCTTAAGTAAGACTTTAAGAGATCCATAATAATAATAATAATAATAATAATCCTTTATTGCACAGAAAACACAGTGGAAATTATAACAGAAACAGTATGCAAAGGTGAGCTTATTTCTAAAAAGAAATTTCTTCCATCCATAATAAAATGCGATCAGCTGTTCTGATGAATTTGTTCAATTTGAATTCCAACTGTACACTGAAATGAAAACTACCTACCTAGATTTAGGTCTAATGTCTACCTAAAAAATAAAACACTTCGACAATAGTTTATTAATTTTTTATTGAGAGGGTAGAAACCTAGTTTCTACATGCCTAACACGTGTGAGCTTCGTTTCAGCGTGAGTAGAGTATATGCAGGGGTCAGTTAAACTGGACTGTCGCGACCATGGACTTATAAATGATTGTCGCTCGGAGTCGGCCAGCTCGCTGTATGTACACGCCACAAGCACACATTCACACATTAGTCGCCCATTATGCGGACAGGCGTCAACAAAGGCGGTACATACATTATGCGGAGAAATAAAAATGTAAACAGCATGTCTTGCGTGGTAAAGTGGTGTAAAAACTGGAGTGACCGGAGGAAAAAACATCCAGTAATCACGTTTCTAAGAAAAATAATATAAATAATCACTTATTTAAAGTAAAAAAAAATAAAAAACTTCATGCCCAAGAGCAAAATAAATCATCACAAATCCAGTGTTGTCACTATTCACGTAGGCAAAATTACCCAAAATATGGGAAAATACAGTATTATTAAGTTCAAATTATAATTAGATTATTTATGTAAGCGAAATAATTTTTGACACCTATTTAATTGGTCGGGATGTTGTTATATGGTCAGATGAATAAATAAATTAACAGTTCTTAAATTTTTCGTCAGATGAAAATTTTAACTTCAGAGTTACTGGTCCGATTTTCTTCACAATCGCTATCTAGGGCTCTGGTTGGAATCCAATCATGATTCTGAAGTCAGATTGTGAAAAAGTCGCCGCCATTTTGAACTTCGTATTGACTGGTCCGATTTGCTTCAAAACCAATATCTAGGGAACTGGTTGGAGTCTTACTATGATTCTGAAGTCAGATTTTGAAAAGCTGCTTTTTTGAACTTCGTAGTTACTGGTTTGATAGAACAGAAAATAAATCTTATTAAATATATAGCGGAAAAATATTTAACGCTTCGGCTTCACCACATTTCAAAATTAGAAGATATATCAAAAACCTCTCATAGTAAAAGACACTATTATAAAAAACTTACTCAGCATTTGGGATGTTAATCACTTTTACAGCAGTCATAAACGTTAGGAACAGTAACATTTTGCACAATTTAGATGATGCACGTTAGTCAAGTTAGATACTTTTTAAGAACTGTCGACACAGTTGATTTATATGAGATTTGTTTTAAAATCGAAACATGGCGTCATATTTCGATGAAATCAAATGTACTCTGGCACAAAATGATTCATTCCATTGCTTAAAATTATTAACGACTTAGATATGGACGGTAATTTTTCTTGTTAGGGCTATATCAATTTAAACAGAATTATAATTATTTTTGTCTACCATTCATGTATCATCTCCATTAGGCATTTTTTATACAACTTTGCAGAAAATCCAACAGATGGTGCGGTGAATCGCAATTTGTTTCTTGCGCTTATATTACTCAAACGGGTCCATAAATCGAAAAATGGTCCTATGATATTGATATTATTTCTAAAAGATATATTCAATAATACCCCCTATTTTATATTATACTCTATCTCATAGTGTGAGATTTCATTGGATAGATGTTTTAAAAATAATATCAATATGACCATTTTACGATTTATAGACCCGTTTGAGAAAAGAAGCGCAAGAACCCAAGAGCGATTCACAGCACCATCTGTTGGACTTTGTGGAATAGTGTATATTTTCTTCTCCCTCTCATTAAAATATTTTTATTTTTTGACTATGTTTTACTCACCTAAATGCACTCACTCATAGATATCCGCCGCCATTACGGTTCCTCAGTTTTGTCTTAGCGAGACTACGTCTGACTTTTTTTATATGTCCATGGTCGCGCCTAAGTTAGCTTAGCTATAAAAAGACAGGGCAACAACAATTACTTTGTTTCTTCAAAAATATGAGCTATATTTAAAATCAGTGAAATTGACTCTGCTCAAACTAGTTTCTGAACAAACTAGTTTCTCATTATGAGTTTATTCGATGACACGTTGAGGTCGAGGCTATCAAAAAATACCGCCGTTTATGTCACAATTTTGCTGTATTAGCTTGATACTCGCAAGGGAATCACACCCTATAGGATTCTTCCCGCTGACCTAGAATCATGAAATTTGGCAAAAAGAAAGTCATATAGCACATATAAAGGGTAAAATCCTAAACCAGTAAATTTGTTGTTTGCTCACAAAAAGAAAAGATTTGGTGAAAATACATTCCTACCTAAAGACCCTATCGTAAATGTTTCTAACAGCTTCCATGGTCTAGTGATTGCACCCTCACCTGTCAACATAGGAGATGCTATTTGAATCCCGGTGCTGACCACTTACCTACGCCTCTGATATCTCTTGTGGGAAAGAGGTCGTTCTATGATGTAACTGTACAATGACCCTACCTTTTACATTAATACGAAATTAATTTATAGTAATGCCCGTGGGCTCGGCTTTGTATACAAATTTTTAGGCTTCTCGTAGTATACGACCAAAAAATTGTAAGCATCATCCTCATCATCAACTCAGTTTGTATCGATATAATTTTGTTGGGCTCGGGCTTTTCCAGGTAGTATCCAAAACAACTTTTGGTCCTAGTTCAGACAAATGTCCGCTTCAAGTAGACTAATGAGGTCGAATCCAAAACATCCTCATATAAGCGAGCACGCTTTTTTGGTCGCGTGATTTATGCATAGATATTCAATCATTTAGCTCACAGATACGTAAACAGCCTATGATAAATGTGCAGTCTGATGATGATTAAATTATTAATTGGCTGAGGGGGAAGAATAATTTAATCCCGGTCTTGGATGTTTAATGTTTATGTGTAAATGTGACGTTACACTTTTTCTAGTTCCCACGACATCGACACAGGCTATCCTAGTTGGGGCCAGAAGCAAGGTATGTGCCTGTATGCTGGGTGTAACAGAAAGGTTCAGTCATGTTTTAGGGGGTTATTAGGCACATCATTCAGAACAACTTTCACTATGAAACTAATTTGATTTCCGAGACTGGATTCCCGTGATGGAAAAACTTTTTTCATATTCATGACATTCATACATAAAAGGTCTCTACAAGTGTGTACGAAACCCTTGGTGCGCGAGTTGAACTCGCACTTGACCGTTTATATTATTATTATTTTGCTTCGGTGTCGTGTAAATAAATATCTACACCTGAGTCGGGTGCAACTTTACAAAACAATATCCTAAAGGATACTTTTTGGCGAGAAAATCTCTCTATAGGGTCTAACAGAAAGGTTTAGGGGGTTGATAGGGCCATTATTCTGAACATTTGATCAGAGCTACTTTATTTTTCACTCCTCTTTACAAAGCAGCTGACCGTCGCGGCGCGGCGTGCCGCCGGGCCCAAAATGGATTGAGAAATGCAAAACAAAGTTGCTCTGATCAAATCGGTTTCATAGTGAAAGTTGTTCAGAATGATGTCCCTAACAATCCCCCAAAATATGACTACGCCTTTCTGTTATAGGTATCCTGTATACACACTGCCAAACTTTCGCAATATTAGTTTAGATGTTGATTCCATGATCCCATCAGATTTGCAAAGCTTTCCCAAAAGCCGATATTGCTTGACGTTCAATTCTGTATATCCGTGTGTCCAACAAAAGATTTATTTTTGGCCCCGAATCGGAACAATACACAATTGAGGCTATCCTATGATGGGCTATTGTTCTAATAAACTATTGTTTCATTTGTGGCTAGGTCCTTTAGCGCAGTTGTAATGTTGATGCATCTTTGCTTACTTTAGCGCTGTGAATTGGCTACTGCGTGTGCGGTTTTTATTTATCAATGCATACAATCTTCTTTCGGTAGGTATTTATCAATATATCTGAAATACGTCTTGGCATTTTAATAACTTTTTTCAATTTAGTCTTTGAGTCTGCTCCGTCATTATTGAAAAGGATAATGTGTCGCAAAAGCAAAAATGAATATCTGTTAAAACATCAGGCTAAAAATACACGAATATGTAACATCCATGATCCATTATCCAATAAGGAAAATTTTGTAAAATTACTTTCAGGTGCTTAATCAACAACGTTTGTTGGGGTGGTTACAACGTTTTCAGGTATGTTGGGTGGGATGGGGTGGCTGATTTGATGTTTTGATTTTTCATGCAGAATTAAGCAACAAAAAACCCCGTTACTTATAATTATGTGTAAAACTGTAAACATTGAATGTAAACGATCTCTAAATGAAAATTTAATTATATTAAATAGAAGCGAAGGTAATAAAAGTGTAGCAGTTGGGCCTTATAGAGATATTGTTGAATACAATAGTTATATGTTAAGTGTCTGAATGTATTAATGTTTTACCACTCGTATGACAATACAGCGCTATTTATATACGTATAGAGGTCAGTGTGTCAGTGTTTGTGCGGACTTGTGGACACATAACTACAAAAGGAAGCATTGGAATATATATGCCGATACCCCATCCTGTTCGTATTTCACAGTCTTGCTTTACTTTCAACCCTATTCATGCAGACTCAACTGGACACATCTTGAGACCACACTAAGTGCAAAGCCTATAGATGTATAACTAGCACCTTTTCTTTTAATAAATCATTTAGATAACTGCGCACTTCAGAATCCTATACTCGTATGTATAGGTGAACCCTCCTGAGTGAAGTCGCGCACGCCAAGAGACTGTGAGATTGTGCCAAGCGTGACTTGGCCGCGTTCAAAATCGATGTCAACGGATGGGCAGAGCTCGCCACCGACCGAGAGGAATGGAGGAGAGTTGTCGCGGATGGTCGCACAACACACGACATGGCCTGGCTTGATGAACTAGCTGCAAAAAGGTCAAAACGGCATATTATATTATACCATTCAGACCGCACGCACTACCAGCAGCATCACAACACGTGTGCCGCGTGCGCGTCCGTGCTGCCGCTCCAGAATCGGACTGTATAATCACGAGCGCAGATGTATATCGGAAGCTGCTTGAATCATCCGTTACAGATGTTATTAGCCTTATGATTTTAAGTACGAGCACGATTCACACCGTGATGGTCATTTGCTTCACCTCATTAATGGAGGCGTATTGGTGGAGGCGTGTTCAATTAGTAAAAACTTTATAGTAGTTTATGTGACTGATACATAATGCCTAATTATGTACAGTTACATACACTAGTTTATCTACACACATATCATAAGCTCTCTTTAATATGTTCAGAAACCGCATGTTCGACCGACATGGTGGCATTGATAATTGCATTGCACTTGTTTAGCTTGTTCAGTAGTACCAACTTCACAGACAAACCAAGGGCGGCACGCAGGCGGGCGTCGGGGTTCGAAATTTGAATGTCATAATTTGTCGAAAATGTATACATTATGGTTATAACGTATCAATATTAAGATAAGAAATGAGTTTTTACCAAGGAGTATATCATTATGATGGTCGTAACGTGCGGTTTTTGGACGCAGTACAGAGAGTATTATGATACGTGTGTAGGTAAAATTCTAAATATGCCAAATATTGCACGGACTGACGCACATAATACCTCGAACTAATTAAACAATACAGCTCCCATTTATGGAATAATCTGCCTTGTCAGCACCACAAGGTATCGGCCGAAGTTTAGTATAAAATACGCTGCTGTGTTCAGTCCCGTCCGTGTGCAAACCATCGCGCTGCAAAAGTTTTTAATCAATTCAATCCCGCTTCGCTCCCAGTTACCAGGCACAAAGGTTGTTCACAAAGCTACAAATTTCGTATCACTAACTTGTGATTTTCCTAACTACCTACCACGGACTACGATTTACTGCAAATCAAATTCTTCGTTGGACTCCAAACAGTACCTATTAAAAAAACTCCATTCTCTACACTTTGATTCCTTTATTCCTGCTCTTCCGAATGCACTAAAACTTCAGTATACAGCATTACACTTAACATTGCCGTTTTAATTATTATAAATAGAATTAAACTATAAATAGTATTCAATTTACTTCTGCTCTTCTCGGCCAATGCCTTTTTTCCCGAAACTCCTCGGTCGCTCCACTGTTATCGCGCCAATCTTTCATTCCGGATGTCGAAGGCAGCGGCGCCGGCGCCATAATGCCACTGACTGACATCGCGCTTCTTCTTCTTCTTCACGGTCATCTCACGCACCCCTTCTGGGGCGTGGGGAGTCGGGTCAGGTCGACGGACCTCTTCCCGAAGAATCGCCTCTGTCCACAGGTCATCGGATGGCCCTTGCGGGCGGTGGTCTTCTTGTGGCGCTGGTTTGCAGTGGGTGATCGCCGGCTAGGCAACCAGGTCGCGTGGCAGGCGGCGGCGATCGGGCGGGCGCGCGTGGTGCGGCGCCAGTTCGGCGATGTGCGGGAGATGTGACGCATCCGCACGCGCGAACCCAGTCATCATTCTTACGACACCCGGAAGTCAATACCAGCACCCGTAGCATGTCGAGCGCGGGGGGGGGGGAGGTTTCGCCAAAGGTGAGGGACAAAGCTCTAAATAGCGCATAGCTCTTTCCCTCGCTATCCCGCGTCAACACCCCCCGCGGGTTCGATCGGCATGCGACGAGTGCAGCACTCATTGGCGCGCTGTCAGCGTCAAATACTGAACACCGATTGGCGACCTGATCAAATTATATTGTAAATAAAATAAGGTATTTGAAAAAGTACTCAATAAATCTAGACACCTGTCTCAAGCTGAACCTATTTCAACAAAAACGTTTGACAGTATTTTATAAACTCAATTTTGTGTTAAAAACACAGCATTTGACTTAACGTCACATGCTGGTATTTCATAGAACTCGAGTATAAAATTACCGTTTTGACATATCTATTTGACTAGCAGTCAAATAAATACCTTATTATATTTCTAGCCAAAGTACGAATATTGTCGTATGGTTATTAATATTAATTTTCTTCCAATTAGAAATAATAATTTAATTCTAGTAGCTTTAAAAATCGCTAACACTTTGTAGGTACAATTTAATAGGGAATTTTGTGTCATTGTGTCAAGTTAAGTTGCTAGATTTATCGGTTAACACGAAATCTTGTGTTATTTTTAGTTGGATTTGGTTAAACTTTTGTAGGAAACTGCCATATTCTGCAAACTCAGTTGCGTAAAGTTGATAACATTAGCAAAAGAAGAAAAACGATTAACTGTCGTACTG
This sequence comes from Argyresthia goedartella, assembly GCA_949825045.1. Taxonomy (NCBI): domain Eukaryota; kingdom Metazoa; phylum Arthropoda; class Insecta; order Lepidoptera; family Argyresthiidae; genus Argyresthia; species Argyresthia goedartella. Next base: position 26,512,888 of record OX463810.1, read on the forward strand.
TCACCCAAAAGTTTGCGGTCTCTTACTTAGCGAGTACTCTCATGGGATCGGAGGGTCAGATTGAACAAGCACTTCTTTTTACACCACCCATCGTCCGCCCCATAAAACAAAGGACCGGTAGTCCCAAGTTTTTTGCCGACGCTGGAGTTTGTTTAGAAAATATGGTCCCACAAAAAATTTACTGCTAAAGTGGCCATGATTAATGAACGGCGAAGACTTTTTGACGCCATGTCACTGTCAGTTAAATTTGCGATACAAATTCAGTATTGATGTGGAGCTGGGGGAGCCTGAGTTGGGGTGGGCTTGATAACTTGCTGGTAACATTGATTGGTACGACAATAAGCTTTATCAATAAGGTTGCTGCAAACGTAACATAGTTTTTTAAGGGAAATATTAAACTGCACATCAAAAATACTGATTTGCACAGCAAATATCAGGGCAAAATGCTGCGGTAGCTTAGGTGAAGGGTAAAGGGGGTGAGCGAAGCGAACAACAAAAATACTCAAATATATAAAACATAAAAAGTGTTTTTGTTAATCCTTTTTTGCTGTGCAAATCAGATTTTTGATGTGCGATTAAATACTAGCCGTTTTTTATAGTATAAATATGGGGAATACCATGTTATCAACCAGTTTTAAATTGAGGCTTACACAGAAAGTAATTAGCTGTGTGCCCTGTCTGAATTGCAAATTTCAGAAAAAGCACCAGCTTTTATGCAAAATTTTCAATATATTCATCGCTAGCTAACGAAACGGCACGTGGCAGTGAAAGAATATATACATGCTGCTCGTTGTAGTCCACTACGAGTACATGCACGAATTCATTATGTGTTGCATCAGCTCGGGTATCACAAAACGTGATTGTAAATTTCAGTCTAACAAAGTGCAGTCGTATTTCAGCGCGTAATAAAGGTGAGCCTGTTAAGGATAAATGGGTTGTATTGCGCACTGAGAAGAAACGCTTCCTAACAGCCGCTGCTCACGTGGTCTCGGCCAATTTAGTCGCGATTAAGTGTGCACAATAAATTTCTCGAATGGCCCGTGCTTACACCGACGATGGTTGTCTGCTATTTATTTTCTTAGTCCTGTAGTTTTATCGCAGGACCCGCGGCGCGCATAGAAAGTAATGGCGCAGAGATTTGTCATGCGTTGTGGCGATCGATGTTATTGGACGAATCCGTCTACATGAGATACTAAAACTTTATTGCTAGGGCATTCCGAGGTAGTCGATGCGATTATTTTAAGAAAACTGGTATTGAAATAAACAAGGCAATAAGTTAAAAAACTAAAACCCTACTACTAACTCAACGCGCTCAAAGTTTAAGAAACCTATTACCACCAAACGTTCAATAAGCTTCTAACGTTACCTCATTTGTCAAATTATGATAAGCGATTTAGATGTTCTAAGTGAACAGATGAATATATCTACCTACTGGTATAATTAGAAGATCAAACGAACTTACCTTAAGTGAAGTTCGATCATAATTATCTTGTCTTTGTCGAGGAGATTTATCAACCATGTAGTCCCAGTTCTGGCAGCAAAGGCTTCGCACGTAGTTTATAGCGCCCTCTAGGAAAAAACAAAAGCAAACTCCTGCTTTGCCTGCCTACTGGGCGCTACCCCCCGCTACCCGTCATTCTTTTTAGAGTAAACGGCAACATTGTTATGGGGAATATAACGGGAAGGGAGGGACCTTAAATCTCCTCGACAAAGACAAGATAATTATGATCGAACTTCACTTAAGGTAAGTTCGTTTGATCTTCTAATTATCTTGTCTTTGTCTCAGAGATTTATCAACCATGTAGATGTTTAGAGATTAACAATCAATGTTGCTAATGAAATAAAACTTATGTTTTTACTTTGAGATAAATGTAATGAAAAAACAAACTATTACACAAACTTAACGATTATCCCTCAGCAAATTGCTGTCACTGTCTACCATAGGCCTATTATAAAAGTTGGCAAATACAGAGGATTGGTCGGTCCAACCGGCTGATCTCCGAATAATATCTATGCTTATGCCTGATCGGGCTGCTGATGACGTGGATGCGTGGCGAGTGCTATGGGCACTAAATATAGACGTGTCAATGCCACTCGCTGAAAGCGTATCTTTTAACCAACGGCTGAAGGGTTTCTTATATGTCAAAAAAAGTTTATCATTTAACGAAGTCCTGTGACTTGATGATATATTCATGTAACATTGCAAGGTTGTAGCAGGACATATACTAAGATCTTGTGAAAAAAATGGTAAATTTATTACCGGTTGAGCCCGACCAATTCCTGAAGTTTTAATTAAATCGTCAGTTAATATGATAATCTTATCACTATAAATTTTAATATTACTTATCTTAATCAATGATAAAGTCTGAACTCTCTGACCTGAGGCTAATGCTAAAAGCATGACAGTTTTCTTAGTAATTAGTTCTACATTGACAGACTCATTTGATTGGCTGCTGAGATAATCTAAAACAATTGCTGGGTTCCATGTAACATTATACTTTGGGAAACAAGGTCTTAACTTAAAAATACCTCTAAAGAACCTTCTTAACTTATCATCTTGTGCTACTTTACATGAATTAATAAAAGCTATTGCAGAACGGTGATTATTTAAAGTTCCGTATGATGATCCAGATTGAAAACAGATAGATAAAAAATCAAGTATTTGATTTACATCAGCGTTATAAAAATTACAACCCTTGTTGTGGCAGTAATCCCACCATAGCTTCCAGCTGGAACAATACTGAGATTTTGTACTGTATGTTATGGAGGCACTCATTACTTGTACTGCAGATTCTGGTATTCCCTGTATAATCAACGCTTCCCGGATAACAAGCTCACCGCCAGGGAAAGGTGGTGGTGTAACGGGTGTGTGGACCTAAATGGTGATGAAAGAAGATTTACATCCGGTCTGAGTATCATCACCTTCCCTATGCATAATGATTTGAATAATGGGTACCAAGGCTGAGAGGGCCAATGAGGAACTACCACTATGCCAGTTGCTTTATCAGAAATTATTTTATTGAGCATTTTAAGAACTAAAGCGAAAGGAGGAAAGGCATAAAAATTTATTTTTGACCAATTTATTGTAAATGCGTCGATGTCATTAGCGAACGGATCTCTTTTCCATGATATGTATTTATCACATTTAGAATTTACTCGGGATGCGAACAGGTCAATATCTGGTATCCCAAATGTCTGAGTAATTCTTAGATATTCTTTAGTGTTCAATTCCCACTCTGTGTCCAAATTGATCTTTCGAGACTCGAAATCTGCTTCAGCATTCAATGAAGATTTTACATAACTGGCAAAAATAAATATTTTCCTTTCTTCACACCAGGCCCAAATATCTTTAGAAAGAGAATTAAGGTTTTCAAATTGAACACCCCCCATTCTATTTACATAGGATATTGCAGTTGTGTTATCAACACGCAGTAAAAGGTCACAACTCGACAAGTCTTTCGCAAATGTTTTTAGGCTAAAGAATACCGCGAGTAATTCTAAGTAGTTTATGTGATTACCTCTCTCAGCCCTGGTCCAATATCCGCCAGTTCTCTCACTATTGCAAGCGGCACCCCAGCCTGTGGTACTCGCATCTGTAAATATTTCGAGAATGAAATTATTTGGCTTTATGGATCTTGTTGAGGTTAATATATTATCTCGCCACCAAAGCAAATCATCCTTTATGTGGGATGATATGTTCATATCTTTGTTGTAATCCTCATTGCTATCTAAGAGGGCTAAATATTTAGCCCTTTCTAGTGTCTTTGTGTGTGCCCAGCCGTAGCTTACTGCTGGGCAAGCAGCAGAGAGAGAACCCAGAAAGCGGGAAAAATCTCTTATCTTAACTACTTTTAATTTAATAATAGTGTTAATATATAGGAATAATTTTTGTCTTTTATCCACTGGAAGTTCTAAAATCATGTCCTTTGAATTTAAAATAAAGCCCAGGAATTTACAAGACTTGTTTGGGACTAGAGTGCTCTTCTTGTAATTTATGATGAAACCTAAACACTCTAGGCATTCAATTGTTTGTTTAGTGTTAACTAAGCAGTCCGCTACTGAGTCACCTTTACATAAAACGTCATCCAAATACCTCACAGACCTCAGCCCACGTGATCTTAGGTATGCAAATACCGGTTGAAGGATCTTGGTAAAGATATAGGGGGCCGAGCATAATCCAAACGGTAGTGCGGTAAACTCATACAGGATGTCTCTGTGATAAAATCTCAGATATTTTCTAGAGTGCTTGTGGATTGGTTGTAGGAAGTATGCTTCCTTCAAATCAATCTTTGTCATAGAGTCACCCTGTTTGATGAGCTTAATAGACGTTCTGATGTCTTCCATTTTGAAATGACTTGTTTCGACAAATTTATTAAATTTTTTAAGATTTAATATAAACCGAAGACTACCATCGCTCTTCGGAATCAGGAAGACATCGGAGACGAACTGATTAGCAACAGGTTGACATCTTTGTATCGCTTCTATGTCCAACAAATGGGCAACTTCTCTATCCAAAATTTTAAGCTCTTGCATGGTATATTTTTTATTAGACTGACTTTCCGACGACGGCTGCTTCGGAGTTTCTAATAGTGGAATCGAGTAACCTGCTACCGTGGATAAGATGAATTCATCATTTGTAATAGTCTTCCACTCCTTTACAAAATATTGTAAGCGTCCTGCTTGTACCTGGTGCTGGATTGGAGGATCTATGGTCGCTGACGGTCGGTCTGCGAGCGGTGGCCGGCATTCGTCGCCGGAGCAGCGTGGCGCCTCTGCGGCGGCGGCGGCAGGCGGGGACGTGCCGGCGGTGGCGGCGGCGGTCCTCCGCGTCGGCTCGAATATACGTAGCGACCTCGTTGCGCCCCGGTCCTACAAATCATAGTGGTTGTTAGAGCAAATAGTTAACCAACTTAAGTAGGTACAGTGCCTATTAGAAAACCAAATATTGTATGTAAGTACCTGTTGAATGGGGCAGCATTCTGATGTCTGCGCATCCGTGCCCGAGGTAACATGCCTTGGCCGTTTAAAGAACTCGTCGTCGCCTGAGGCTCCATCATAGTTCCTGTTTTAATTATGATGTTGGATGTTTTCACCGTTTCTGTGAGATTTTCCCCGAAAAGAAAATCATCTCTTTTTCGGTCCTTTAATGCATTGCATAAAAGCTTATCCAACATCGGGATAACCATTGACCTTCTGGTATAGGTCTCTTGGTAATGCGAGTCCGCAATCAACTTGATGCAGTCATTCAGCGTACGGACCACCTCAGTGGTCCGAGGGCTTTTCTTCAACAGCTCTGTTAGGGCACTCCCTAGCACTGCCAAACCCTTCCCCAGCTGATTCTGTTTGATGGTCATGTGTTTATCCCGATTTTTAAAAACCTCCGAGGCTGATCTCATGTTCATTATCTCCGGATTTAAAATTGGAGCCTTCATATATGGGGTGTTCTTTGGAAATAGGTACTTCTTATTGAGCTCTTCCTTAGCTTCCATCTTGAGCCCCTCTTGTAAGATCTGTTGTAGTCTTTTGCTGAGACCCTCGTGCAGGTCCTCGCCCCATTCTGTTATCTCCACCTCAAAATCCCCCAATATCTCTAGTAACTCCGGGTCATAAACGTCCTCAGGGGCGATGATCGGCTCTGCGGGCTCAGCCGGCATTGTTGGGACTGGTGTCCCACGTTCACACATTGCTTCATAGCATTCCTCGTCTTGCAATTGCAACACCGGTGTTTCAGGTAATATATCTGAAATTATCGAGAAGTAAACGTAAGTTCGATTGGCAAGTATCAGTTACATAGTAACCGCACGAGAACGCCAACATGACGTTGTGCAATATGCACTTCCGCTTCAGGCCAAATAGCATGAAAATAGGATTCGAATTATAAATTCGGGGTATTGAAATCTAAGAGTTATTGCAATATGCAACAGCCTGTAACGCAATATGCGTGCAAGCAAGATCTCGTATCATCAAACCTCTTCACTGACAATATGGCAGTTTGTAGGTTATGAAAAAAATGTACGGGGTGACACGTGCTTCACCGATTCATGTCGATACGCTCATGAAATGCAATATGCATTTGTTCTGTACTTAGAACCCCGAGCGTAGATGGACACAATCAACTACTTACCCTCTATTGGAGTCTCCTCCTCATCACTTGAGGAAATTCTACGCCTCTTTTGACGTAATTTTTTCTCATATTCCTTCTGTATCGCTCCTCCTTGGTTTCATTCTTACGTTTTGGCATCTTCCGAAGGTTTTCGTGTAGTTGAACCACGTAATCACGATATTCAATATCACTAATTCTCGTTAAGAAAATTTTAATTTTAAATAACCTCCCCCAACGTGCTATAGCGTGCGCGCGCACAGAACGGAATGACGGGTAGCGGGGGTAGCGCCCAGTAGGCAGGCAAAGCAGGAGTTTGCTTTTGTTTTTTCCTAGAGGGCGCTATAAACAACGTGCGAAGCCTTTGCTGCCAGAACTGGGACTACATGGTTGATAAATCTCTGAAACAAAGACAAGATAATCATAATCATTACCCTCCTTTTGGCTTTGCCGTAGTCGGGTAAAAATAAGTCGATATTATTTTGCCTACAGAAGAGTTAGAAAAATCATAATTTCAGCCTTTAAACTTGATTGATGGTAGGCCTCTCCTATACATGTGATCCCTCTAGTCATTTATTTCTCTCGTTAATTTATCAGGACCACCTCTAAAGGCACATATTCTTAAACTTCTCTTTGCGATACCCGAAGTCTTACAGTTAGTTTAAGTTTTAATAAAATGGCTGCATCGACACATCGACTGGCTCTCAATAATACGACAAACCTAGACTTCTCGGTATAGTCGAGCTGAATTGATGGTATTTGAGTTGAGATTGGCTATTTCTAGAAAATATTTGTTATTTCCGACGTCTCAGGGATGTAGGTCGACCTATGTATCGACCTCTGTGTTCAATGTTCACTGTTACGTGTGGGTCGCAAGCGAGGTTACGAATTATCCAGGTTAAAATACTTACGTTGGTTATGTTAGACTACAAAATATATATTTTGTTTAAGCATACATATATGTGTTATTTAAACTTGGCAAGAATAAAAGAGCTGGGACCAAAATGTTTAACCTTTAGATATCGTTTGGCATTTAAAGATTCCCAAGTCAAATTAATTTACTTAAAAGCTACGTTCAAACATAATTACGTACATATTCTTGCTTATATCATTTGCAGCAACAATAAATACGCACACAGAATGAAATTTACTTCAACGAAACAAACCCGAATTGGATTGAAGTTCAAATAATAATTTCTGATAAATGTTTATGTTTACACAACAACGGGTTGGTGGGGGCTAACAATAAAATCAACGGTGAAACAATTTACTTGTTGTTCAAAATTGTAATAATATCATGGACACAATTTCCATAGCCTTTTCCCCATTCCATCGCATTCAGATACTGATCGCGATAAATTCCCGCAAATGGCTTCCGGTTAGCGTACAAATGATGATATTTACTCTCACGAAGCCAACGATGCAGAATGTGTCCATGATGTGTGAGCGCCTCTTTACGAGAGATCGTCTATCCGTTATTTGTAAAGATATCAAAAAGTAGATAGAAACTAGAAGTTTAAAAAACGTTGAATCAAAAGCGACCGCATTCAAAGAGTATTATAGCAAATACCATCTTCATTTCTTCATCAACAACTTTACGATATACGATAAATCAGCTTAGATATATCCTTTGTGACCAAGCCGTATGGTACCAGCACCTGGTATATCTATGGTTATGTTCTATGTATGACCTGTTTTTTATCAGAATCCAGCTCTCCGCTCTAGTAAGCGGCACGGAGCAACTCGTTAGCGACTATTGAGCGTTTTCTGAAAACAATGAGTTACCAATCAAGCAGGCTGCTAGCAAACTCCGCCGAGGCCCTGCCGTAGCCTGCCAAAAACTAGAGCTGCCCACTAAACACACCAAACGGATACATTATGCATGATACATTCTCCAAAACACAGCGAACTTCTTTGTCCGTGTAGCTGGTTTTCGCTGCATTGAAATTAGACTTTTCTTCTTAATCAAAACTTACATTTACACCCCGGCCTCTATGTTGAGTTTATGACATATATTAAAGACACGACGGCGCTAGGCATAAATATAGCAAATCATAATCATCTCATTGAACACCATAGATCAAGGTCCACATTGTACAGAATACTATCCCCAAGACGGCTTAATCATTACGCACTGTTGCATATTTTCACATGTCTGTCGGGAATTTTAGAATAGTAGTAGATTTTCATGTGGACGTGACAAAGTACTCGAAGTGCTCGCAACGGCTACAATTATTTTTACTGTGAAATATTTATCTTAATAAACAGGGAATAACTTTTTTTTATTAGGAAGGCCGTAAGGTTTAAGGATTGCTCTGCATCAACCTGCTTGTATTACTTTGTCTCGAGAGTTTACCTGCCGCGAAACGTCATGCCTGGCCCCGAGCAAGAACAAACTGCATATTTATGCATGAGCATGATAACAAGACATTATATGTGCTGCATACAGGCCATGTCTAAAACTTTGTAATTAATACCATGTTTTATAATTTGTACACGCAGCGCTTTCAGCCAGCTAACTAACGGTAATATTCTGAACACGGCGTGAGGGGAGGATGCACTAATGTGGTAATAAATGCTCGACATGGTACTGAAGGCCTTCTGCTCACGTAATAGGAGCGGTGGCTCTCCTATAAACTAACAATGATGTAGTCGTAGGGAAAGTGCATTTAGTTCGGCTAACTCGTGTTATTACCGAAACTTTTCAGGTGAGTTTTCATCCTCTCTTTGCTGCGGGAACCGCGGCCTGCGGTCGAAACGTATTTACATTATTTTCTTCTTCTTTTGTTTCAGGTACGGAGTTATAGCGTGTTTCAGAAAAAAGGCTTATGTAGGTAATGAATGTTTGGTGAGTCGAAATTGTAACGCCTTTGTTTTATACCGCGGGTTGTCTACGAGAAACGTATTAAAACCGGTGCAGCAATAATTTCAAACATTATTTACGTTGTTATTACAAGTACCTGTTTTCATGGTTACGTTTCGAAAAAAGGAAGCCTCTTAGGATCACTCGTTGTTCGTCAGTCCGGCTGTCTGTTAGTCTTATTCTCAGGAACGCGTAGAGATATCAAGTTGAAATTAATATCTATTTGGTACTCAGTTCTGTGGTTTCTTAAAGTTTTGAAAAAAAATTAACTTATAGGTCAACGCAATCAAAAGATAATCTCTCTGAAATTGCTGAAATTGCTTGATATTCGCAAAGTAATTAACACTTATACCAGGTACAGTAATTTTTATTTATTGGAGAGCTTAATTTATTACAAATTCAATTATTAAAAACCAATGTTAAACATCCACAAAAACAGTTTCGTCATATAAAAATAAAACACGTGAAAAAACATCTGACATAAACAGTTACACAAACAAACCGCCCCAAGAATCTCCCGGCCCAAAGGTGCCCATTACACTGGCAGCGTTCCCGCGCTGCACAGCGAGTGAGATTCTCTGGACCAAGAAAGCCCCAGAGCGGTTGTCAAACCCTCGGTCCCTCAAGCAGAGTACCAGGTACCAGGTACATCCCGTTGACCTAAAATCATAAAATTTATATATTTATTTAAATTTAGAAGAGAAAAATCCGAAAACTGTAATATTCTGTCTGTCTGTCTGTCTGCCTGTCTGTCAGTCTGTCCGTCTGTTAAGACCCCTTGTCTCAGGATCGCGTGGTGTATCAAGTTGTAGCACAAGTAGAGGATAAACTCCGAAAACCATAAATTCGTAATTCCTTCACGAAAAGAATGAGATCTGTGTGGAACTCTCGTTGCGCGAGTCCAACTCGCACTTGGTTTTTTTGTTTAGCGTTTTCATTGCACTTGTACGATAAGTTTACTTAGATGCTATTTACTTAAAGTGTGCCGCAGCATCTTTAAAAATAAATTAGCTGGATATCCGGCGACTTTTCTAGCGGAGGATTTCATGAAGCTTTTTATCTATTCATAATGGTTTGCCGAGTTGCAAATTCCCGCTTCCCGAACGACAATAGGTCCCCGACCGCCACGTAATAAAATGGTGACGTCACGTTCTGTGACAGTCCTCGTTTGGAGGGTCCAGAAAATAGGCTGACCTTGTTCATAGGACGCCCCAGGGGGCCCTCTAAGCAGCAAATTACTCCAAGATGACTATTCAATGCGGGTTCCCCGGGGTCGCCAGTTTGTCACTTGGCGACCAAGTACAAAAGACAAGGGGTAGTTTCACCAAGCGGTGAATAACGGTATTCCTAAAGTACTTACATAATACGCAATGGATCTGGTGTCAGTAAGTCTCGAATAGGTAGCGTCATTCAACTAAGAACATAAACGAAGTAAATTCTTATGAATAACGTCTCACGTAACATGTTGTTGTTTAGTCTAATACGAGATAGGGGGTAACATTCCGCCAGACAGCCAATCAAAGATGACTTTAGAAACGCTAACTTAGCACATTGTTTATCTTCTAGTTATGTGTAAATAAAATATGTTTGCTTGACGCCTCTCACAAGGCTGGTTTTATTTTCCAAGTGCATGTACACATGCTATTTGCTAATTTTATTACACAAACAAAATTTAATTATAATTGGATAACATATATGTTCATAAGCGTATTAATTTGTTTGACCAGGACTTTGAACTAAACGGCTTTATCAATATTATCATCACCTTGAGAAATGCGTCTTACGGACGTTGCCAATATACCTACGGTTTTGGCGTTTTGCCTTTCTGATAGTGGAAAAACAAAACACACCGTACTGCCACTGGCGGCGATGTGAGATAATAGCTGACAATCTTTTTAATTTTTAAGGTTCCGTACTCGAAGGCTGCTAAACAAGACCCAATCAATAAGCCTCGGGCCACCGGGCTCTATTTGATGAACCGAATTGGTTTAGTTGAATCTTTCACAGAATGTGTATTTCGGTTGCTGCTAAAGCAATACATAATGAACTATTTTATAAATTAAAGTGGGACCGTTATACAGGAGACGCTTTTTAATATCCCTGCCTCCTCAAATTACCAAATCATCGTCATAAAATTTAGTCCAAAATTTCCCGTCATCTACAGGTTGTTTGGTAGATCGATGCAAAGTCTTAGAACGAAGATAGTACAGATCATATAGAACCATATAAGACTAACTTGTGTTAGCAGAAGTCTTATCGTTTCGTTTTTATCGATGTTCTTTTGTTTTTGTCGAAAAAAACAGATCAAAATCAAAATCAAAAATCATTTATTTCCATAGGATGTTGTTACATCACTTAGATCCGTCATTACATTTTTTTGGGTGAGTTCACTAACCCAATGGCGGAATCTGTGGAGAAGAGCTCACCGAAGAAACTCCACAGTCGTCGCATCTTTTGCGTTTCCTTTTTTAAATAAAATATTGTCAAATTACAAAATGAATGCTAATTATATATCGAAACAGCCTGTTACTCAAACAATCTATTCCCATGGACATCTGTCCTCTAAGTAATCAGATATCCTGTAGTAACCTTTTTTATACAATTTCTGTTTTATTATTATTTTAAACTTGTCTAAAGGTAAGTTTTTAATATCAGTAGGGACCTTATTGTAACAGCGTATACAATTGCCTTTAAAAGAATTACTAATTTTATGTAGTCGGCTTACATAAGCAACCAACTTGTCTTTATTTCTAGTATTAAAATTGTGTATATCACTGTTCTTCTGAAAATTAGTTATATTTCTTTTTACATACACAAGATTGTCATAGATATATTGAGACACAAATGTCAGAATATTGATTTCTTTAAACTTTTCCCTCAGTGACACTCTAGGCCCTAATCTATAAATTGCACGAACAGCCCGTTTCTGCAGAATAAATATACTATTAGCATTCGCAGCGTGACCCCACAATAAAATACCATAGGTCATTAGACTATGAAAGTAACTAAAGTAGACTAGTCTAGCGGTGTCTACGTCGGTAAGAGCTCTAATTTTTTTAACTGCGAACGCTGCCGAACTCAGTCTGTTCGACAATTTATTTATATGAGGATCCCATTGTAGTTTGGCGTCTAAAGTAATGCCCAAAAAGACAGTCGACTGCACAAGGTCCAATCTCTGTCCTTTTATAAATATGTCTGTAGTTACCGGGTTCACATTGGGTAACACGAATTCAATACATTTAGTTTTCTTTTCATTAAGTAATAAATTGTTAACAGTAAACCAGTTCACTATACTAGAGATAGCATTTTTTACCTCGTCATAATTTGATTGCTGTCTTTTAACTTTAAATATCAAAGAAGTATCATCGGCAAACAATACTAACCCATGTTTTGCTTTAACAAGGTAAGGTAAATCATTAATATATACTAAAAACAAGAAAGGACCAAGAATTGAACCTTGCGGTACGCCCATACTTATTGAAGACCCAGGTGATCTTTTCCCATTAACATCGACCATCTGAACCCTATCTGTTAGATATGACTCCAGAAGGCCAAGTGCCTGATCTTTTACACCATAATGGCGTAACTTCCTGACAAGAGTGTCATGATGGACGCAATCAAAAGCCTTGGATAGATCGCAGAAGACACCTATTGCATCCATTGCGTCTTCCCAGGCATCAAAAATTTTGTCGATTAGTTCAACACCAGCATCGGCTGTTGAACGACCCTTTGTGAAACCAAACTGAGCAATATGAATTAAATTATTGAGATAAAAATGACTTTGCAATTGATTAAGTATGAGTTTTTCAAATATTTTGCTAAGCATTGGTAGTATCGATATGGGTCTAAAATTGGTGGGGTCTGATGTACTACCAGCTTTGAATAAAGGTATAACTTTACTTAGTTTCATCAAGTCAGGAAACACACCACTATCTATACATTGATTAAATATACAACAAAGGTGAGGTGCAATACAATCTACAATGGAACTAATAATTTTTACTGATAGACCATGGGCGTCAGCTGTCTTTTTCGTTTCCAGGGATTTAAACGCTTTTACAATGTCTTCATTATTTACGTGCCTAAATTTAAAATCTGTTTTACATTCCTCAAAGTTTTGTTTAAGTATAGATTCAGCAGCAGCGGGAGATGAATTTAAAGACTTGGTTGTTGAAACTGGAATGTCCGTAAAGAAATTTTCGAAAGCTTTTGCTACTTCTAGGTCTGTACTTAGCAATTGATTATCTATCTTAAGCTTGAAGTTATTATGTGTAGCTTTGGCCTTTCCAGTCTCTCTGTTTATAATTTTCCAAGTCGTTTTCATTACATTGCTACTAGATTCAATTTTGTTTTTAATGAAATTAGATTTAGCTACGGCACAAACGCGTTTAAACATTTTTGAATAACTACGAACATAATCTAGAAAGGCCGTATTTTTGTTATATGATTTCTCTTCATAGAGTTCATATAATCTTCGTCTGCTCTTATGAATTCCAACTGTCGCCCAATCACTAAACAAAGCTTTGTTATTAACTTTTATAGTTTTTGATTTAATACCGTATCATATTCATTTTTGACAAGGTTAAATACTGAGTTGTACAACAAATTAACAAACAGTTAACTTCTAATAAATGCGATTTTGAACAATGATTGATTTCCATCAATCAATCTTTTTCAATCATTTCTAGTTAAATATTCTAACAAAACTTATTCCAGGCATTTGAAGCGATAAGAGATTTCCGCTGCTGTAAGGTTTTTTTTGACCGCATTATTTAAAAAAAATACAGGAGGTTTTTGTGTAAAACCGTTTTATATTTGAGATATCATTTACAATGGTATCTCATATATTATTGAAATTGGGATCTCCGAACCAAATTATCGGAGAAAAATTTGACCTTTAAATATTTTCTTCACGTCAGTGGCGCATATTGAAAATTACATAACATGCACATTAAAACTAAAATAAATAAATAAAAGGTTCTTTTGGCAACAAAATATGTCATGTATAAATTTGTCCTAAAGTACATATGCGAGGAATTTGATAGGAAAGACAGGCAGTGCTAAAAGTATTTTTTATCAAATTAAATTTCTTGCAAATGTGAGACTTCAGGACATTATGTTACATGTCATTTTTTATTTGTTTGATGGTCCTCTATCGATGTAAGTAACTTTCAATGTGCGCCACCAACTTGAAGAAACATTGAAAGGTGGAATTTTTCTCTTTCAATATTGCGAGAGGAAATTTTCTATCACTTCGTAGAATGTAAAAAACAAATATCAAGTCACAGATCCAAGGTTTTTTTTTGTTGGATTACGTTATTGGATAATTTGAAAAATAAATCAATTATTGTTTAAAATCGCAATTATAAGAAATTTACTGTAAAATTCGGGGTTTTTTAGTCCAAAACAAAAAAAAAACATCGATAAAAACGAATCGGTAAGACTTCAAGCTAAGACAAGTTCGGCCTAAAAGGTTCTAAATGAAATGTACTATCTTCGATATAAGACTTTACATCGACCTACCAAACACCCTGTATAAATCGTTTCGGTGGCGCAATAGGTTTGAAGTCAGATCCGCTGCCTGTAGGGTAGGTGGAGTCTAGGTTCGAAACCTAGTGTTTTTTTTGTCCTCAAAAAACATTGGTAAAAACGAAACGGTAAGATTTCCCCTACACAAGTTCGGTTCTAAATGATCTTTACTATTTTCTATTTTAGACTGCATCGATCTATCAATACCTGTTTAAATCGGTTCGGTGGCGCAATAGGTTTGACTTCGGATCCGCTATCTGTAGGGCAGGTGGTTTCTAAGTTCAAAAGCTAGTTCGAACATAAACTTTTTTTTTATTTATTTTTGTTCTTAAGTAGTGTGATTTATTGTAGAACTTTTTATTCAGCTCTATATACTCGTATTAGAATATGGCCGTTAGTGATGCAGGTTGCACTGAAAGGGAGGGTAATTTATAGGGTATAAAAAGAAATGAACAGTTTAGTTAAAAATATGCGTCGTGTATTTCAAAACACAAGTCGTTTCCTTTATTAAACGAATTGTGTTTTCGCATTTGGTTTTTCCTATATGTTTGCGGTGTTCCTGTTTCATTTATGAAATCGCAGAACCGCGGCCATCCGGGTGGCCGCAAAATATGCAATAAACTTCGCGAATTAATTGCAGAGTCAATCGCAGCGGGCTGCCGATATTAAAACTTTCAATTGAAAATATTCATTTCGAAACCAAATATTACAGTGAATATAACCGTCGTCATGCAAGTGTGCACCTTAATATTTGCATATTTTTAAACACGAATTCACTTATTTTCCGAATTGTTACCGCTTTTAAACTAGTTACAACCGGTATCGTGGAAGACTAGTTACAAATTGCTGATTTGTTACCTTGAGTAAATAATAACATTAACTACAGTTCAGTAAATCAGTAGAATCCATCTAAGTAAACATGTAATATTAGGAAGCCAAAGACGAAACACACAAAAATAATCAGTGTTCTCTAACAATTCCACTGAGTTGCTGTCTAATGATTTTGCTGATATTCTCTAAGGAGACAGAGAGCCACCTAAATTAATTCCACTGAGGGTAACGAATCCCCGTCCCCTGTCGACTATTCAGATGAAATTACACGAATGTTAATGTAAGTGTCACGTACAAAATGGGATTAGCAAAGTTATTGTGAAATTTGACCTTTCAATTTAGAAGATAATTATTTTTAGGAAAGGTCGTGAACCTTTAGTCACGAATATTTAGTGTATATTCATCTATTTCTACCACCGGTTTGCGTCTTCTGAAAAGCTCGTGGGGTGCAATGCTTTGCCGCGATGTGCCCCACGGGGTTTTCATAATTTCGAACCGCTCGAAAAGCCGGAGCGCTATAGCGCAACGCTACGTTGTACCACACGGGGTTTTTCGGCGCTCACCTAAACAATTCATCGTCTGAATAGCCCGTGGGGTACAGCGCCTGCAGCGTTATGTCCCTCTGGATTTCTGTAATTTTAGTAATTCACAATTTATTACTTCGTATAGATCAAGTTTACAATTCTCAGACATTGTCATCAAATCTAATCAACTCAAAATCGTCATCCGAGAATAATAACAGTTTTTAAATTGACTCGCACATCTTAATTATGATACTGGCATCAAAACAAAATGACCACAAATCACCGGTGAGAAGCTGTGACCTTGAAACGCACGTGTTTTCCAATACTGCCTAATAATATTAGAACTCTTTGTTCCACTCATCAATAAGGTACTTCATACTCTCTTTCACGCCTAGCGCCTGGGTCACATGGGCTAATCAGACGATGAATTGTCCGTGTGAGCGCTGAAAAACCCCGCGTGGTATAACGCAGCGTCTCGCTGTAGCTATCTGGCTTTTCGAGCGGTTCGAAATTCTGAAAAGCCCGTGGGTCACAACGCCACCTAGCGTTGTATCCCACGGGCTTTTCAGAAGACGCCACCGCTTATGTCTTCTATCGAAAGGTAGCTATCATAGAGGCAATTTTCTTCATGATCCGCTTGGATTTATTTTTTCGTTAATATACCCTTTTTGGAAACTGAAATGAAACTGTTAAAAGTTTGGAATCCAAAGTTAAAATTCTCACGAATCAATAAACAAGGGAGTTCTAATTGTATGTAACCGCTATTATTTTAATTCACTATGCATGTAAGGAAAGTAGGTCAGCATTCGTTTTTATGATGTTTGCTCCTCGAAGTTATGGTTGTAATGCTTTTGGAAGCGGAAAACATTTGATAATAATTCATTCACGAGTGCATAACATAGACAACACTTATTTTTATACTATTATAAATATTTTAGAAGAAAATGAAAAAGAAAAATTACTACGCTTTGGTTCAAGTTTTTGACTAATATTTAATTAGCATCATTATTATGCTCAGCCAACATTGACTCCCGGCTAGGTATAGGCCTTTTATCCTAAAAACGAGATAGTTGAATTTCAATTTACACTTAAAAGTTATCCGATTAATCCGATGATATATAGCTTTTTTGTTGTAAGAAAATAAGAGAAAGAGGTGCATTATATCGCATCTATAAAAATATAAGTGAGCAATTCTTAGAAAACCCTAGAATAATGATGGAAAATGAAGATTATGTTAGGATTTTGGTCTTGCCGGACTAGTGCTACGTCACGTAAAACGTAGTATTGAACAATATTGAACAACTTGACGACCTCTGCGGCCATGCGAGAGGTTCCGAGTTCGATACCCGGCTGGGGATAGAGAAAGAGAAAACCAAGCTCTTGGAGGTTTATATGTGTGTGATGTTGCTGTTTCTGGATCTCACAACACAGGGTGTTGTGAAATCCAGAAACAGCGACATCACATCCCAGTGAGGGGCCAGAATCAATAGTGCCTGTATATAAATGTTTATGTTTAACTTGCTAAACGTAACTGAGCCATCTTACGAACTTTGTCATCCCGTATGAGGCAAGTTATGACGGTTGATGTGTGTGTGGTCTTAGGTTAATGGAGATTAATATTAATAAACTGAGTCCTAATCCACATGCTTAGGCCGTTGATTTCGCACTTATTTCAGCAACATAGTCATGTCATACAGTTAACAACAGTCCCTTTCCTAATTGGAATCTCTATTTCATTGTTTATCCAAACGACCTTTACATGCTGAAGTTAACGTGTAATTACTGAACTGGGTAAATGAGCCCTATTATTTACACCACAGGGGCTATAGTGGCATGTATGTTGCCTTTTCAGAAACTCGTGAACACAAACAAACACTACGCACATTTGGGCCGTCAACAAATTGCTTTTACATTGTGATAGATGTATTCTACGTTTTATTTTGAAACGGAGCTTTAACTTTAAACTAAAAATGTACTATGTACTTACATGTAGGGTGTAGGCATGTCTACACATTTTTCGTTTCTGAATTTTTTTTGCAGTTAATGGCGTATTCAAGGATTCTTTTTTGTATTGGTCTTTCCTAGGAAGGAACAAATTGAAATTTCATTTCATTAACAAATTGAAACATTGGAAACATGATGTAAATTCTTTATTGCAAAAATATAGATAAACAGACATTAAATCGACGTTATTACAATATAAATTACAATAAAAATAAAACAAGGTTCAGCATCCGTCAACTGCTTCGGCAAATAATGTAAAATGTCACACACACACACACACACAAATACACTAATAAATAAACCGCCCCGGGCCATATCAGATGCAAAGGTCCCCATCACGCTGGCGGCGCCCTATTTCCCTAATGACGGCCTTGCCCTGCACTCCCCAGACCCCGGTGGTTTCTATGGCAAGCGGGACGAATATATACTGGCCCAAAAGTACGGTCTTCATCCTCGCCGCCTCTTCCGCCGCGGCCCCCGCGTTGGACACGGTCGACGCCAGGTGAGAGGGGGCGAATGTGCAAACACACGTCGCATCCCAAAGCAATGAGCGCCCCCTCCCATGGAATCATGGTGGCCTGACCACCACCGGGCGTTTCCCATCGGTACGACACAGACTCGCGGTTCCAGTACACATGGTATATTGGCTGTTACAAGAGCCCGCTTGACGATGTCGTTGATGGAGAAGTGCCGTTAAAGCCTGCCCGCGCTTCGAACGTAGTGCAGACCGTGCCGACCCCAAGCCTCCACACCCGCACCACACACACAGGAATGAGACTGTCAGATGTCAAGGCATGCGCAAGGCGACAGCCATGCTTGTTGAGTAGAAGCCTAATTGAGGAGAAGGCCAGGCGTGGAGCCAGAGCCCCGACTCTGGCTGCGAAACTGCGCGCAGTCGTGCCAGCTCGACCCCCGAACTCCGGTCCAATAACTCGTTTAGCGTGACTCCGCAAGATACCTCACCCCAATTGCACTGTGAGTACGGGTGCTGGGGCGAAGTGCTACCAGGACACCAAACATGCCATAACCCTAATGAGAAGGGGATGCGAAAACCATCAACATGGATATTTAAAATACGAGTGACAAGGTCTCGCACCCCATGCGACGAAGACAAGAAGGCCGGCAGCTCGGTGTCGCGCAACCGTCGAATGCCTAAACCACCGTGCCTGATGGGCAAAGCAGCTTGGCACCACTGAGTGGAAGTAATTTCGATATTGATAATTGACTCTAGTAAGGCCTTCAGTACGGTAGTACACTCAGTGGATTCCTCCCTACAAAGCCACATCGGAACCGTACGCAACGTGTATGTAAGCCTGGGAATTGACAGACAACTCCTTAGGATTGTTAGTGCAACGTAGGCTGGGAGTTGTTTTAAGTGCTCCTTGGATGCCAAGAGACGCGATAAGACACCCGGGATACCCTCGAGGAAGATTGGTGCATCTTAAGGTGGTCTGGGCGCAGCCCGTCCAAACCTGCCGCGGAACCATTAGAGAATGATGCGACAGCCTCGGAGGCGTCCGCCACTTCCACAGAAAGGAACTCGTCTGAGGAGGTCGGCTTTCGTTAGAAATCTAAACAAGGACTCGGAGAGGGATGTTTGAGGCACAAGGCTTCTAACAACTGTAACCTAATAACTAAACACGAATTCCGTAGAAATTGTAAAATAAAATCAAATTATACATTTTTACCTACTTATGTAAAATAAATAACCAATCGATTTAAATAAATAATTAAAAAACCGGTCAAGTGCGAGTCTAAATCGCGCACGAAGGGTTCCGTACCACCGTTCAATGGAAGCGATGGTGTGGAGTGAATAGTTTGGATTTTATACAGCAAAATATTGTTTACAAAGTTATTGGTGCGGTTACTTTCACACTCAATGTACGTAACCAGGTGCATCCATAAGTTTGTATGTGGTATTGAAAGAATTGTTGTATGGGAGCCCCCTTAAATATTTATTTTATCCTGTTTTTTAGTATTTGTTGTTATAGCGGCAACAGAAATACATAATCTGTGGAAATTTCAACTCTAGCTAGCTAGGTTCTTGAGATACAGCCTGGTGACAGACGGACGGACGGACGGACAGCGAAGTCTTAGTAATAGGGTTCCGTTCTTACCCGTTGGGTACGGAACCCTAAAAAAGGCAACAAATATAATGATCACCAAAATATTTTTTTCCTACCCAAAATGGATAAATGAACACCAAAAGTTGCAAAAAATATCAGGGCAAAATACTGCGGTAGCTTAGGTGAAGGGTAAAAGGGGTGAGCGAAGCGAAACCACCTTTATCCTTCGTGTTAGGTTGAACATGTAAGAACAACAAAAAATACTTAAGACATAAACTTAAGTACACAAAACATAAAAACAAGTTGGGTGATCATTTATCGAAACACAATTTGGTGGACATTTATCCATTCTGGCAGTCATTTCGAATTTATTGGTAGTAAAATAGGTGCGTTTTTGGATAATATGAATAATCGTTGAAAAACAAGCCATTAAAAAATTACAAAAATATATTTTCGTAGCACAGTCACTGGTCGTAGCGCTGTGTGACGACGTCGTAGCACTCGATGACGACAAGCCTCGAAGAACTCGTTGGATGTTTTCGTACAATTGAGCTAGAACAGCGTGATGACGCCCTCCTGGTGTAGTCTTGTGCCGTCTCATCGATGAGGAGAGGTATCTCACTGACAATCGGAATCTGCAGTCCTCAGCAATTAGCTAAACAGCTAATATCGTAGTATTGACCACCGACTGATCCTATTATTCAGATGACAGGTCATTCAACAGGACCAGACACACAAAAATGAGGTACCACCAAAAAACACTAGATTGCTCTGTTATCCGTAGAATTGGAAAACATGTGGAAAAAGGGTAACCAAATTTTTATTGTATAGTACAGTCACAAACTAGCGGTTTACTACATGATATATTTAAATTTATAGAAAATCCCGAAAAGTTGGTTTGTTATGATATTAACACAGCTTTAAAAATTAAATCAATGTAAAACTCTTTCTGAATTAATGTCTGGCCGCTGAGAGAAAGCGATCCTGACAGCTCAAACCCATAATTGTTTGTCATATGTTATAAAAAATATTGCTTATTGAATTTAATGAAAATGTCATAACGGCCGAGGTGTAATTTAATGAATTCAACATTAAATTCTATCAGATCACGGCCGCTCATTCAGTAATTTCCATCAATATGAAATATGTCAATTTATTGATCAGCCACTGTTGTGATTAGTTTGGGTCAACTATGAAAACCACGACTATAAATGACATTTATAAAATAGCAAACTAGTATAGCCAATCTTAATATTCTACAATTGAACTAGCGATAACAGGTAAAGTGTTATTAACACGTAAGATATTGTTTATTTTTAGCAGAGATTTCTCACAGTAAGAAATGTTTCTAAGAATGCCGCTCCTGTAGATCAAATAAAAAGTAAAAAGTGCAAAGTAAATTTTCCATAGGTACTACGATCTATTTGTGGAAAGTACTAGTGAATAATTGTGACGTTGTAGAGGTGAAGTTACCTTATGGTCAGTATGGAGTTAAGCAAACCCCGGTAATCTGTAACATATACGCTACCGATAAAAGAAAGAATCATCCTCGGAAGATTAGTAGTTACCGAGATAAAACATTTAGAAAGATTTGTATAAAAACAAAAAAACAGCTCACAAGTATAACTTTAAATAAAAAGTTGTTTGTTCAAATATTGTATTATTATGAACACAATGTATCAGAACAAAAGTTACACATTTTAGTCTGAGGATAAGCGAAAAATATCAAAATCACATTTACGCGCCATTTCACAAAACAGCGATTATCTCCGAAACTAGAAACCGCCATAAGGTGCCTTTACCTGTGGAACGTTACAAGCTATTCTAGAACCTGGACCAAGTAAATATGAAGGGACCCATTTTAAGCACTTACGTATTCATGTCTACTTGAATACCGCCCCGTCCAGACGAAGCGGAAATACCTAATTCATACGACAAGAGTTATGAATCATTCTGAATCTTTTTAACAAAAATAGAAATAATAACTGGTCTAGACTAGACATATGGACCGTAACACGACTATTCAAAATCCTCAGTGATCTGTTAGCAAAACACTAAAATTTACAAATTTTCACCAGATTTAACAAATTTACAAACAACAATTTCGCACAAATAATAATAATATAATAATAATACCTTGGACACTATTGACACACATTGATGTAGCCCCAAACTAGGATTCCCTGTATCTTGGGTACTAGACAACGATACACATACTTATATAGATAAATATTATACTTAGATAGATAAACAACCATGACTAGGGTACAAACATCCGTTCTCGTCAAACAAATATTTGCCCCCAGCGGGACTCGAACCCGGGACCCTTGGCTTCGTAGGCAGGGTCACTGCCGACTCGGCCATTCGGGTCGTCTAAATCGGTATAAAAAATCCTGTTTTCGGTCGGACCAACAACAGTCTTTTATTTAGTCCAACAGCTTTCATTCGCAGTCCTTTACTTTCCCTTTTCTTATTCGGTCTATTGTTCAAGTCTACCTCGTTGCAATAAGTCGAAATAAAAGTGTTGGCTATCATCGAAAGCCACCGTTTGCCAAGACCTTTTTAAGGTTCCGTACCCGAAGGGTTGCGAAAGGGACCCTATTACTAAGACTTCGTTGTCCGACCATCTGTCCGTCTGTCTGCCTGTCAGCGGGCTGTATCTCATGAACCGTAATAGAGATTGTAGAGTTAAAATTTTCACAAAGTGTGTACTTCTATTGCCGCTAAACCAACGAATAATTTGAAAGACACGCATGTCTAAAAATTAAACAATGAAAAAATAAAGTGGTTTTTTAAACATTAAACATTTACGTTGCTTCTGGCCCCACACTAGGATACCCTGTTTCGTGGGAACCAGAGACAGCGACTTCACACATATACAAGGTGACATTTAATTAGCTGACCACATTTTGGGGAATGATAGTACCCTTCATTATGCACAACTTTCCCTTATTGACATATGGTCGCAAATAGAAAAAAATATGGCCCTGACTACATTGACACGATCAGCTGATTACAAGTTACTATGGGGGCCTCAAAAAAGTTTTTCGTTTTGCGTTTTTCTTGAAGAAAGTTTTTCATAATTATGGGTACTTTCATTCCCCAAAATATGGTCAGCTAATTAAATGTCAACCTGTATAAAAATCCAAGACCTGGTATTTTTCTTGATCCTCATTATCCTCTCGCATGGTAAGCAGAGCCACGACCGCAGCGCCACAGACAAAAGAAGTTGCGTGCCCCCCCCCCCCCCCCCCCCACCCCCCTCCCCCGTACAAAAGACGTGTTTTTGCGCTATTTACTTTTACGATGGTACGGGACCCTTCGTGTGCGAGTCCGACTTGCACTTAGCCGGTTTTCATCGCTGCCGCCGCCACTAAAAGCTTGTTAGCTATAGAAATACAGCTTCCTTTTACGTACTAGCTTTCGATGTCTTAAGTTTGTTGACAGTAACATATGAAAACTTTTTGTGTACGATTCTACCATTTCGATCCTTTTTCGAAAGCTAGAATATCCAAATAAAATAAATGGGTTTTGTAATCGTTGATGCTTTTAGTGATGTTTTCCTTCTACTTCCGGAGGGTAATTATGTAATCTTAATTACCTTGTGAGAGTTTCTACGTTCTTTTATGCCTAGAGTACACAGTACAGTTTAATGACATTTTTATCTGTTAGTAGGACGTTCAACTATCGAACGAATGGAATAAAGAAGTCATTGTATGCGACAATAAATTAATGTGTTTGCGTTGGTGATTTATTGGATTACACATTATTGCAACTAGATTTATCTGTAATTGACTAATAGCTGACATAAAAATGTCGTAACATAACTCATGCATAATAGTTCTCCTGCCCGATAAAGACTTACTTTTCCTCTGGTGAACTGTCAATGACACGGTAATCTGATAGTTTTATGATGTTACTCACTTTCTAATATTAATTAAAATAGATATACTTTATTGAATAAAAAATACTGTTTATTTTTTGTCCATTTTATTTACCATACGTTTGATCTTTGACACAACCAAAGCTTCAGCTATATTAACATTTTGAACTCTAGTCAGGATATCTTCTTGGCACGTTGTACTTAAACTCCCGACTTGACTTTAAATAGTAGAATGGTAGTATCCACGGAAACGTGAACTCAAAAATATCGTGTTATAAATAAATATTTATAACACGATATTTTTTTCATAAAATTATTTTTATTACAGCTAGTGAAGAAAGGCGCAACCGGCTTTTTCTAAACACGAGCAACAGACGTAAATTCATTAGTAGACGACAAAGGCGTCCGAGGCCAACTAATGAAGAAGGACGTCTCATTTAATTACCTTCTGTAATTTTTCCAGTACCCAGAAGAAGGGTGGTAGGTATAAATTAATTTTCTTTCAGCGGTTGTCGTGAGCACCAGAGGGAATATCTCTTTGTTCCTTAAATATTTTACGAAAATCCTGTTGCGAAAACTAATGAATGTAGAGCTCGTTGTTCTTAACCATTTCAAAAGCAAAATATTAAGGTGCTTACTCAACTGGACTTTATAATAACTATTTGTCCAGTTAAGGGAATGATCAGCATGACTTATAATCGTGTCACTGTTATCGCCTGTACGTTGCTCTTTATATGCCAGTATAATACCGACTATCTTACACGTATCCGTGTAAAGGCGCGTGCTCCTCGGTGGGGACATAAATCGGCTACATTTATTTTTATTAATATATACCTACTAGATAACGACTCCGCTCAGATCGCATCAAATTTATTTTGTCTTGGAAACGGTCTTTTCGGTCTGTCAAGAAACATTTTGTTTAATGTAGCCAATCCAAACAAAAGTACGATTTGGTCAAAGATACCGATTACGTGTCGGATGGTAAATTCATCGGTACCAATACCAAGGTAGTTAATAAACTACTAACTACGTATGAACGGCACGTCCTTTCAAGCCTTAGTGGATCACGTCAGCTTCAGCACTCAGGCTTCTATGACAACGCCCGACTGTCGAAACAAAGCAATCTAAGGAGCCATTGAGCAAGCCAGACCATTACTGAGTAATGTCACAGGGTTCTAATTTCGTTATTAATTCCTGACAATATGTCCAATATCCTGTTGAAATGGATACCTTGTCACGCCAAGCTTTGTCGTAGGATGCTTGTTAAAGAACGTTGACGTAACCGCGAACTTTTCCAATATTTTTTTCATCAGCTTGTCAAGTGTTGTCAGTCGACAAACAAACACTATTTTTCGCACTCTCACGAGTTTTTGGAACTCATTTCCATTCGGGATCGCGTCGCGAACGATTTATTGGTTCCGGTGACTTAAGGTAAGGACGTGAGGGAAATAGCCATTTTTGGGGTTCCGTACCTTAGAAGAAAAAAAATAAACCAGCATAGGATCACTTCGTTGTCTGTCTGAACGCGTGGAGGTACGAAGTTGAAATTAATATCAGTTAATCAGATCTGGGGTCCCTTGGAGCTGCGAAAAAATCAAACTTCTAGGTCGACGTATTCAAAAGTTATGGTCGTTGATGCCGCAAATTTGCTGAATGTGCAAGGGAATACTCGCAAGGGAATCAAAACCTATGGGGTACTTCTCGTTGACTTAGAATCTTGTAATTTGGCACGAAGCAAGGTCTTATATCCCAAAGCTTCCGACAAAGGGTAAACACCATTTAAATATTACCAATCAAAACATGCAGGGGCTACCTGGCAAAGAACATGTATCAGATTATGATGTTTTTAACATAAATAATTACAAAACTAACAGTTGTTACACAGTAGAAAGACTGCTGATAGAGGTAGCTCTGTAATCTTAGTAAAAAATAATATTGAGGTGAAACAAAGGAAAGACATTCTTGCACTTACTGTTGAAAGACAAATAGGGACACCCTGTGTTGAGTTAGATAGCCATATTATTGTTTGTGTCTACAGACCTACGAGGGATGAAAATGGACATGGCAATTTCGAAATATTTGAGAAAATTATGGAGTAAGCCCTCACTAAACTATGTGGGAACCTTAGCCTCGGCAATGTCCAGGGGTGGTTTATTCGCGTAGTTGTTTCTTTTAGTGTTTCTATTTTATTTTTAATTCATATATTTTGGTTACTTTCATTGTTAATAAAAAATAAAGTTGTAAATATAAATGTGATGGCCTCAACTTCAACCGCCACATGCAAAGATAATATGTAAATGTATGTCTTTAAATATAAAATGTAATAATAGAAAAAGTTAATTGGTTGTGGTGATCTTAATGTAGATTTGCTTGTAGATGCGACAATGAAACAACGGTTAATAACTTTTTTCAAATCATTTAATGTATGCCATGTATTTCTAGAGCTTACTAGAATTACACTTTCCAGCCAAACTTGCTGGAAAGTGTAATTCTAGATAAGATAACGGTTTTTGTGACTGTGCATTCACAAGTAAAAATCGATCACAGGGGTCAAAAGTTTAATTGCCAATTGCTAGTAAGGAAAGACTGATCCATAATTTTATATAGGCCTAGTAAATCCCAAAAACTAGAAACGTATACGAAAAACTTAGATATAAATTTTCCAGTACCGGATTTTGATGAAAAGAACCCTCACATTTATTCAGACTTCTTCAACATTATTCAAACAAAATTCAATAATGTTTTTAAATTAAAGAAAGTCATTAACAACCAATTAAATCAAAATTTAAGGACTTGTAATTTGTCAAATTAGGGTTATCTTGAATCACATTTAAGAACAAAAAACTTAAATATAAAAAAAGTTTACAACTTTGATAGAAAAAATTCATTAAAAAAAAAAACTTTCTAGTTGGTTTATAGAAATGCAAAAGCCTTACACATTGATGGAAAAACACAAAATTCAGATAATAGAATGAAAACGGTTAGAAAGTAATAAACCGTGAAACTGGAAAATATGTACCGAGGCACAGTGATTTATGAAGATAGGTGAGGACTTTATTAAATCCAACGCTGAGGTAGCTCGTTGTTTCGAAACATTCTTCACCAATGTACCTTTACCCAAAACAGAGCGTCTAATTACATATCCATATGAAGCAGGGACTTTTTTTTTAATCTGCACTAGACTCGATAATGTAGATTCTAAATTTAATCATGTATATCCCCAGGACATTTTCATAAAGTATAAATTACTTAACTTAAAAAATACTGTAGACAGGTGGGGTATATCAGTCAAAGTAATTGGTTCAGTAATTATTGTATGTATTCTAGTTGTTATAGAGCTTTCCCAGACCTCATGAACATAGAAAAGAAAAGTAGGCCGTGTTACTTGCGCCGCTTCTTCTCCACTGCCATAACACTTTCCGAAGCGGTAGTAGTATTTTCTAGCATTATATAGATTCAAATGACATTAAAATAGTGTTCGTAAGAATCTATTTTGAAATAAACATTTTGAAGTTTGAAGTTTAAGTCGGGAGAGTTCAAGGGTGATCCTTCAAATTTCAGACCAATAAAATATAAACATAAACATGTCCATACAGGCACATACATTGCTTCTGGCCCCAGAAGCGGCGTTAGGGTAGGGCGCGGTTGGGCGACCGCCCAGGGGCGCCGGATGAGAGGGGGCGCCGCAGGCGCCCCTTTTTATTCACTCGCTCAAACCGAATTACTCCCAGTTTCCCTAAGTTAAGGGAAAAAAAATTATATCGGCCACACTAGAATGGAGCACTGGGCTGAGTTCAGAAACATCGCCCGCTCACGCCCGCCGACGCACCAGTCCGTTCAGAAAGTCAGTGCGATCATAGATTTGTATGGGGAACTGTCATCGGGCGACATTCGCCCGACAATAATAACACTCATTGCGATGTTTCTGAACCCAGCCCTGGACGCAAAGTTCATTTTACCGAGAATCCCCGACCATAGAGAAACACATTATCTATCTCTTTTTAACATGCTTATTAAAAGAGTGGGCGCTATTTTTGACAAAGCGAAGCGAAACACACAACTTGCACTCAGCTTATTCTCATTTATAAACGAGTAAACGCACTTAAAACGGTTATTCCAAATATTTAAAAACAATAAAACGCAGTAGGTAAATCAGACGTTCCACTCTTGGTTCCGAGTCGGAGTAGGTACCGAGTGACATTAGTTTTACCTGGAAAGTTTAAATAACAGTGTACAATTACGTTTTTTGACGGATCATTTCATAAGGTAAGCACAAAACTTTTAACTATCTTACACTCTATTTTAACTTTTTCTCTCTCTGCTATTTATCCATCGATCTCTAATGACATTTTGTTTGTATGTTTTAAACGTTTGGGGCGGTATAATCTCTGGAACATACTATATTGATGAAATTTTAATACGGAGATAAATAGATCCAGAGTAGGAAATACATAGATTACTTAACTACTTTTTAATGCGAGAAAAAGTCTCATTCCCATGGGAATGAGTGGGTGATCGTGATTTTTTCGTCCAGATGTGTCCCAACTTTTTTTCTCATAGTGGACTGAAAAGAGCTCTTGATTTTTCGTGGTAGGTAATGATTTAAAAAAATCAGAAAATAAGACAAAAAAGAAACGCTATTATAATGAAGTTTTGTTATGAGTACTTATTAAATGTATTTGAGAAATGATTTTAAATTCACAAAGATTTCTTTTGTTGCAGATTTTATTAATTACTATCCAATTAGTATAAAATGTCTGAAAACGCTGATCTTATAAAAAAAAACTATCTGGGGCAAATTATAGAAAACGAAAAGCAAAAAAGAAAAGGAATTAAAAAAAGCAAAAAAGTTTATGAATATAGATAAATATATCACAACAAAAAATCAAGACCTGAATGTGGCATCTACATCTGGAATACAAACGAATGCATCGATAGTGGAGCCTCTGTCTGAAAAATCCGATCAGATAGCTGTTGAAGAGATTGTGGACGAAGTTTCCCAAAGTGGGGGAACAAGTGGTGCTATGATTACAGATGCTGCTCAGAATGACTCCATTGGTGATGTACAACAAATACAAATGCTAGATGACTTTAGTACTGTTGTCCCGAATATAACGGATCCAGCCAATTGGCCACTCATTCGAAATAGCAAAATCATTGATCATATAATAACTAGTGGCCCAGTGCAAACTCACATTGATAATTATCCGAAGAATGATACAGAGCGACATTTCTCTAATTCGCATTTCATAAAAAAACTAGCAAACAATGAAACAATTCGGCGTCGATGGTTGGTATACTCCGTTTCTAAGGATCGAGTTTATTGTTTTTGTTGCCGGCTATTTGATATTAGTTCAACGTCGAGTTTAGTATCTGAAGGATATAACGACTGGAAACACTTGTCTGAAATGTTAAAAAATCATGAGAATAGCATTTCACATAAGAAGTTTTACCTTTCATGGATTGATACTGAGCTACGATTAAAAACAGGAAAAACAATCGATTGCCAAGAGCAACATTTGATTAGAAAGGAAACCACAAGATGGAATAATGTTTTGGCTAGATTGATGCATATCACACTCTATTTAGCTGAAAACAATATGGCATTCAGAGGTTCTTCTGACAAACTATACAAGCCAAATAACGGAAAGTTCTTGGGATTAGTACAACTACTAGCCAAATTCGATCCAGTTATGCAGGAGCACTTGCGATTAGCTATGAAAGGTGATGTCTCAGATCACTATTGCGGAAAAGACATTCAAAATGAATTAATAGAGCTGATGGGTGAAAAAGTGAAGTCAGAAATCATATCACGCGCAAAGAAATCAAAATATTATTCTATTATAGCTGACTGTACTCCAGACATTAGTCATGTAGAACAACTTTCACTGACAATACGATTTGTTGAATTATCATCAGATGACAATAAAATATCAGTAAAAGAGCATTTCATAGAATTTATACCTGTAAATGAGTCGACTGGTGAAAAACTGACTGAAGTTATTATTGATGTTTTAAATAAACACGAACTGGAAGTGAACGACTGTAGGGGTCAGGGTTATGACAACGGAGCAAATATGAAAGGAAAAAATATTGGTGTTCAAAGGAGAATTCTGGACATAAACCCCTTAGCTGTGTATGTCCCTTGTGGCTGTCATAGCTACAATCTCGTACTATGCGATGCCGCTAAGTCATCCGTAAAATCGGTCACTTTGTTTGGGGTACTTCAGAGGTTGTTCACATTGTTTTCAGCTTCTGTTCATCGATGGAAAATTCTAACCGATCGCTTGGGATTGTCGAGGTAGGGATGCTGCAGCTGATGAATAAGACGAAGGTTTGTATTTGCAAAACTAGAATGCTTTATTTCATATTAGATCACATATATGTACAAAATAGCTGACTCAGTCAAACTCGCGCAAAGCGATTATGATGTATGGAGAGTGCGAGCGAGATGCGTGATAGGCTGTCTCACAGTATATATTAATCCGTGCAGCGCCGTCCGAGCTCCAGTATGAGTCGCTGTGTCGATGCTGCTACAGTGCTCCCCCTCAAGCGAAGCGTACAGGAGGTCGAATGACACGACCTGATCTTGTCCTCCGTTCTATGTATTCATCGGACGACTCTTCACTCATAGTATAGGCCGGTTTTAGGCGATCGATGGACACGTTGACTTGTCGTCCCGGCAGTTGAAGTAAAAAGAACTTGTCGTTTCTTTGTAGCACCGGGTAGGGTCCTTCGTAGGGTGCCTGCAGAGGTCTTCGTACAGCGTCAATACGCATAAAGACGTATTCGCATGTGTGCAAGTCCTTGTGCACGAAAATCGTTCGCTGATTGCTTTGTTTCCGTTGTACCGGGCGGAGGTCATTGATCTGTTGCGCCAGGTGATTGACGAAGTTGTGAGTCATTTGCAGTGGCTGCGTTGACGCCCCTCTTGCCGGTGATGCGATGAAGTCGCCTGGCAGGCGGAGTGCGCGCCCGTATGTAAGTTGAGCTGCGCTGGTTCCTGTGTCTGGTCGCGTCGCTGCTCGTAGCCCCAATAGAACAGTAGGTAGTTCGTCCGTCCATTTGTTGATGTTGTCTAAACGGGCCATAAGCGCGGCTTTGAGTGAGCGATGCCAGCGTTCGACTATCCCGTTACTTTGTGGATGGTATGCAGTAGTTCGTATTTTATCAATGCCGAGTAATTTCGCCAGTGCAGAGAAAAGTTGACTTTCAAATTGGCGGCCTTGGTCGCTGGTGAGGCTGGCCGGACATCCGAAACGGCTTATCCATCCCTCGAACACAGTCTTCGCTACAGTTTCGGCGGTTATTTCTTGCACGGGTAAGGCTTCAGGCCATCGAGTCTTGCGGTCGATTATAGTGACGAGATAGCGGTACCCTTGAGCTGTCGTGCATAGCGGCCCAACAATGTCAACATGGATGTGCTCGAAGCGGTCACATGGAGGGTAGGTCGCTATGTTGCTCGATGTGTGTCTTTGAATCTTCGCTTGTTGACACGAAGTACATGTTTTGGCCCAGTTGCCGATGTCCGTGTTCATGGAAGGCCAGAAGTATTTTTCTTGCATGAGCTTGCGCGTGGTTCGAATGCCTGGGTGGCTTATGTCATGCACGGCGTTGAATGCGATGCGACGAAAGTCTCCAGGGAGGTAGGGTCGAACGTGTGATGTAGATATCTCGCAGTAAATCTTCTCGTTTGAGTTAGGTACGTTTATCTTTTTTAGTTGCAAATTCCTTTGTAGCAGTAGCGGTTTCATTTGTGTGTCCGTCTCTTGAGCGGCGGCGAGCTCCCTGTAGTCGATGGGGGCGGGGCATGAGATAGCTTCTATGCGAGACAGAGCATCTGCGACGACGTTGTCTTGCCCGCTGATGTGTCGTACATCTGTTGTGAACTCGCTGATGAAGAGTAGTTGACGCGTTCGTCGAGGCGTGTCGTTGTCAGACGGCGGCTTGTTGATCGCGTAGGTCAGTGGTTTGTGGTCGGTGAATACGATGAGATGTTGCCCTTCGAACATCTTCCTGAAGTGTTTCAGTGCCATGTAGATAGACAACAGCTCGCGATCGTATGTGCTGTATCGCTGCTGTGTAGGCGAAAACTTCTTAGAAAAATAGCCGAGTGGTTGCCAGGTGTTGTTTACTCGCTGTTGTAGTACCGCTCCTGCGCTCGAGTCGGATGCGTCACACATGAGGGCGAGGGGGGCGGAGGCAGACGGGTGCGCGAGCATAGCTGCGTTACGTATGCAGTCTTTGCTCGAGTTGAATGCTTTTTCCGCCTCGTCGTTCCATATGATTTTACTCTTGTCATTTTTCTTAGAGTTGTGAAGGTAAGCATTCAGTGGCGCTTGTATTTCCGCCGCCTTTGGAATGTTTTCTCGGTAAAAATTTAGCATGCCGAGAAATCTTCGCAATTCTTGGATTGTTGTTGGTTTCGGGAAAGTGACGATAGCCTTAGCTTTTTCTTCGAGTGGTTTAATGCCATCTTTGGATACTGAGTAACCAAGAAATTTAACTTCTTCTTGACCAAGTACGCATTTTGACGGGTTTATAGTGATGCCAAACTGATCCAATCGTTGCAAAACGGCGCGGAGTTGCCTCGCATGTTCCTCTTCAGTGGTAGAAGCGAGTATGACGTCATCCACAAATGGAAACGCATAGTCCAGACCTTGAAGTACTCGGTGGATGAACCGTTGAAAGGTTTGGCCCGCGTTCTTGAGTCCTGGGCACATTCTTGGAAATTCAAACAAGCCAAAAGGCGTGATAATGGCTGTTTTCTCAATATCGGCTTCTAATACTGGCAGTTGTTGGTACGCCCTGTTCAGGTCCAACGTTGAAAATATTTTCTTCCCGCTGAGTTGATAGGTAAAATCTTTCAGTCTTGGTATTGGGTACCGGTCTGGTCTTGTGACGGAGTTGAGTCTTCTGTAGTCTCCGCAAACTCGTAGGTCTCCATTCTTCTTTGGTACAACGTGAAGCGGCGTCGACCAAGGGCTTTTGCTAGGGCGGCATAGGCCCTGCTGCATCATGTCTTCAAATTCTTTTTTGACGGCGGGGTAGCGATGCGGGGGAATTGGTCGCGCCTTTGAATATATGGGTGGACCCGAGGTTTCGATGTGATGTTCCACGTCATGCTTGGGACACTCCTTCATTGATGATAATCGTGTGACGTCGGGAAATTCGGCCAAAATGTCGTGGTACTTCTGTGCGATGTCAATGGTACGTATTGTAGGCACCGATGAGCTGCATAACGGTGCTTTGATGGAGAGATTGGTGACTTTATCGATCAGTGATCGACCGGCGATATCGACGAGAAGTTGATGATGTTGTAAGAAATCAGCGCCGAGTATTGGTTTACTGACTGCCGCAATGACAAACTTCCATCGGTAGGGTCTTCTTAAGTTGAGGTCCAGGTCCAATGTTTTCTCTCCATATGTTGGTATGACGGTATTGTTGGCTGCATACAATGTTAGTTTCGTTGGCTCCGCACGTCTTCCCTTTTGTTTGGGAATGACGGAAATATTTGCTCCGGTGTCGATCAGAAACGATAGCTTTGACTGCTTGTCGTAGACGAATAGACGGTGTGAATTATTCCAAGCGCCGGTTGCCGTCTCAGCCAACGCTGTATTTAGTTTTCCGACGACGAAGTAAAGTTGTTTTGATCAAACTTGCATGGTCTTGTGCATCTCTGTGCATTTTTTCCATAGCGACGATGATAGTAGCAGATATCGTTAGCGGCGGCGGCGGCGGCGGGGCCCTGTTGCGAGTACCGAGGTGCGCCGCTGGAGTGGGGAAAGGTGCGCTCACTGCGCCCGCGCCAGTCGCGGCGGAACGGCGCTCTGCGGTGGTCGTCTCTTCGCTGTGCTTTCAATTCTGCAATTTCGTAGACCAGCATATCAATTTTTTCGTGGATGTTCATTTCTTCATGGTTTTCAGCCTTTATCTGCACACCGGATGACGTGGATGGTTGTTGTTGGTGGTCGACGGCGGCGATTGAAGTGGAGTGTGCGGCTGAGCAAACTTTGGACTGTTCTAATATTCTATCGGCGACAAGTGCGAGTTCGTTCACATCCGTTTTCTTGGCAATTGTTTCACTAATCGTGAGTGCGGCTTGTGCTGACTGGGGCAGGTGGTTGGTCCACATGATACGCAACGTGGACTCGGGAATGCTGTTGCCGGCGAGAGACTGCATGCGCCGCAGCAGCTGGGAGGGTTTGCTGTCGCCTAGCTCCATTTCAGAAATCAATCTTTGAATTCGGCGCTCCTCTGAATCCTCGTATACTTCCAATAGGCGATTCTTAATTGCTGGATATTTGTTGTTTTCTGGTGGGTTTAACATAATGTCGCATATTTCATCGATGTCTTGGCGCTCCAGCTGTCCGACTACGAGGTCATACATGGCCTTGTCTCCTTTTTTGTGAGAAGAGACGATCGATTCAAACTGGGCGAACCAAAGGCGAAGTCTATCACGCCAGATGGGTGGTATTCTCATATTCACTGATATGCCGGAGAGTTCTTTGTGATCAGTTGAAGTTCCTTGGGTTTGTTCCTGATTCGCCATTCTGTGTGATTTGTGTTGCGTGTCTTAAATCAAAGTCGGGGTCACCACTGTCGAGGTAGGGATGCTGCAGCTGATGAATAAGACGAAGGTTTGTATTTGCAAAACTAGAATGCTTTATTTCATATTAGATCACATATATGTACAAAATAGCTGACTCAGTCAAACTCGCGCAAAGCGATTATGATGTATGGAGAGTGCGAGCGAGATGCGTGATAGGCTGTCTCACAGTATATATTAATCCGTGCAGCGCCGTCCGAGCTCCAGTATGAGTCGCTGTGTCGATGCTGCTACAGGATTATATACTTTAAAAAAGCTTAGTGACACACGATGGGAAGCAAGAATAAGCAGTGTTAAAGCAGTCCGTTATCAAATTAGTGCCATCCATGATGCATTGATTTATTTGGCAATTGAAACACAGCACACTGATGTCCAAATATCTCATGAAGCTACAACTCTAGCCGAACAGTTAAAAGATTTCAGCTTCATTGTTTCATTGGTTGTTTGGTATGACATACTTTTTCAAATTAATGTCGTCAGTAAATCTCTACAATCAAAAGATATGGATCTCAGTAAATGCACAGAAATGTTAAAAAAATGCTGCACTTTCTTGGAAGAATATAGAAATACAGGCTTTAAAAGCGCCATTTTAACTGCGAAGGAATTGGCTGAAGAACTGAAAATTGAGCCTGTGTTTAGAGCCACAACAATAATTCGATTTGTCAAGCGTCAAGCTGGTGAAACTGCCCGCGACGAGCCTATAATTTCTCCAGAAAAAAAATTTGAGATTGAATTTTTCAACGCTCTCTTGGACACTACATTAATTTCAGTTAATGAAAGATTCGAACAGTTAAATGAGTACTCGGAATCTTGGTCTTTTTTGTATAATATAAACCAGATTCCGGAAAAACCCGAACTTGTCAAACTGTGTGGTGATCTCCAATTGAAATTAACTGTAAACTCTAAATCAGATGTAGATGGTTGCATGTTATGTGATTAACTCGTAAGCCTGAAATCTTTTTTGCCTAATCAAAATCTGGTTACCCCTGCTTATGTTTTAAATTTTATCAAAGATAACAACTTACAAGAACTGTATCCAAATGTATGGATAGCATTGCGAATATTATTGACTATACCTGTAACGGTTGCTAGTGGGGAGAGAAGTTTTTCTAAGCTTAAGCTGATTAAAACCTATCTGCGATCGACAATATGTCAATCTAGATTGACAAACTTGGCAACTTTGTCAATCGAAAATGAAATTGCTGAAAACATCGACTTTGATATTCTAATAAAAGAGTTCGCTGATAGAAAGGCTAGAAAAGTGAAATTTTGTTAGTTTTTAAAATAAATGGATAATTTTTATTAATATTTTTTTTTTCTTATACCCATTGCCTTTAACGTATGGAATTGAAGTGCAGTTAGGGGGCGCCGTGAAAATCTCGCCCAGGGCGCTGGTAGTGCTAAAACCGGCCCTGTCTGGCCCCAAACTAGCATTTCCTGTATCGTGGGAACGAAAAACAACGATGTCATACACATACAAACATACAAGAACTGTGATTGAAGATTTTTTTATTTTATCACCAGCCGGGGATCGAACCCGGGACCCCTCGCATGGTATGCAGAGCTACAACCGTATAGCCACAGGTCCAATGCAGACAAGATGCAGATGTATTCTTACCAAAGAAAGCTGCAAACCAGACCTCTGGAGATTTAGAAACGGCTTATGTTTAAACGATTACCAAAAACGCACCTATTTTACTACCAATAAATTCGAAATGATCGCCAGAATGGATAAATGTCCACCAAATTGTGTTTGGATAAATGATCACCAAACTTCTTTTTATGTTTTGTGTACTTAAGTTTATGGTTTAAGTAGTTTTTGTTGTTCTTACATGTTCAACCTAACTCGAAGGATAAAGGGGGCTTCGCTTCGCTCACCCCCTTTACCCTTCACCTAAGCTGCCGCAGTATTTTGCCCTGATATTTTGTACAACTTTTGGTGTTCATTTATCCATTTTGGGTAGGAAAAAAATATTTTGGTGATCATTATATTTGGTGCCTTTAGAAACTGCCACTTGAGCTATTTAAAAACCATGTAAAACGACTTTGTCTAAAAAGGGATATTACAATGATCAAGATTGTATAAACATGTATGGGGGTCAATAACTGGCTGTTAATCATATGTAATTATTTATTCCTGCAAATTATTTATAATAATTAATATTAATATTCCGTGTTTCGGATGACACGTTAAGCTGTAGGTCCCGGCTACTATCGCTACTTGGTGATAATAGTCATAAAGCTGGTCAGAGGCCATAATAGGGCAGTTTGAAAAAATCTGTCAGTCGGGTTGGCCACTAGCCCGACACCCCTTCATCAACCCGCACTGAGCCAGCGTGATGGAGTATGGATCAATCTTGCTCGTATCCGGGTAAATTCTCGTGCCCCTGGGTGGGAATATTAATGTCCTACATAAAAAAAAACACAACCAATTTTTGAAAGAGATCAATCTATCTGTTTTAGTTTCATAGCCCTACTTCTCCCACATTGCTCCAATGTAGAGAAGAGGCAAAAAGTGACGTTTACTAAGTATATGTTTCTACAGAAATAAAGAATTTATGCCTTTGACTTGACTTGCCAAGTTAAGGAAAAAATCCGAAGACTGACATTTTGTAGTTCCTTGGCAAAAAAGCGATTTTTGCGGAACCCTTTGTGCGCAAGTCTGACTCCCTCGTGGTTATTTTTTAATTACCATTCTTACGAATGAAACTAAAATTACACTAAATTTACCTACAATTATATGTATCCTTACCAGAGAATGCTGCAAACATGTCAAATAGTCATTAGAGAGTCTAAAATCAAATATGTAATAAGCGTCGCTATGTAGGAGTAGGCCCTTTTTCAAACGTCTTATGGGCCAGACTTTATTGGTAACACTTCATATTTTATACTTACGTAAACACGCCAACTTTAATTTCTTAGTTCACATGAGGCCTGAGGGATTCGAAATTCAAACCATACGTAATGTTAATACACGCTTGCGGTTTGTAATACAGCCACCTTAGCTAATATCAATGTTTATTTTTAACCGACATCAAATAACTTAAACAAAAAGTAAAACTTTAGACAAAACCGACTTCAATAAAACTCTTATTAAATAATAATTAAAGAGTTGTCCTTATTTATCCATGATCGCATCATCAGACCCTGACCGACCTTGATAATTTCTTGAGAAACTGTCCTGCTACGTAACCCTCACTTCCACTTTGCCATTATGATTTCTGACCAACCTTATATAAAGTTATCACAACGACCCGTGGGATACCTAGTATTCAGGATGAAGAGTTTCCACGATTTCTCCAGGATACCAACATGAGATCCTGACCTCGTCGGAATATATATGATGTTTTCGTTCATTTTATATTTTTCATAGTAACTGAAGCATTTACTCTCGGGAATCAATGGGCACGAGTACTGCACAATCCCTGGTGTCCTATAAGTTGCAATATGATTACTTTATGCTGAGTAATGAATGATGGTGACCATACCAGGAGAGGTTCTAAACAATGTGTCAACGTCAGTCTGATCATGGACAAATCGGGGGAACTCCTCAAATAATAAAGACACTTTGCGACAACCCGAATGGCCGAGTCGGCAGTGACCCTGCCTACGAAGCTAAGGTTCCCGGGTTCGAGTCCCGGTGGGCCAAATATTTGTTTGACGAGAACGGATGCTTGTACCATAGTCATGGTTGTTTATCTATCTAAGTATAAGTAAGTGTATCGTTGTCTAGTATCCAAGATACAGGGAATCCTAGTTTGGGGCTAGATAAATGTGTGTAAGGTCCAAGGTATTATTATTATTTGCACTTCAGCAATTTGGGTATTTTTTATAGTAACTCGTGCGTACTTCGGATGCTGGAGTTATCGGGATGCAAACTTGGTGATGAAGACTACAGATGACCACCGGAACTTCCCAATCCTAGGCAAACAATTGCTTAAATGGATGCTAACAAATAGGGTTTCATTGAAGTTGTTTTTTCTAAAGTTTTAACTTTTGTTTATATTATTAGTAGATACTATAGATATGTATTTTCCAAAAATGTTCATTCAATTCTTGTGTTACTTCTCTTTTTTAAGCAGGTAGTATATAGGTAGGTATCTAGAAGAACGAGTACTTTATATACATTCGGAAAATTCAGATGATTACTCCCTCCGGCACACTCAATCATGTTTTATGCAGAATGTTTTTCCCATTTTATAAGTACAAATTGGAAAAATATATTATTTGCAGTCAAAGTTAAAATCGTTTCCATTATTATTCCATTTAACTTTATGATTCAACTCTGATCGCTATTTCAAGTGTAGTAAAAGTGAACTTTGGCGTTTTTATCAGCTGTGGCCCCGTTTTGACCAATATGTATGCCAGCAAAATTAGGTCAAATAATCTTATCTGACCTGAAAAAAGGTGATTTCACCTTTTTTGTTAACGGTTAGCATTAATTATACATTGACATACGTTTTCACTGTCCCGAAGTGATACGGATAGTAATAGTGTCGTGAGAATGCGAAAATTGGAGTCGACTTATAAGACCTCTGGCTTATTTATAGATAGTTCTGGTTCATGCTCCTCCCTGCACCCTGAGCACCACCAATAACTTACCCCATACCCACCCTCCAGTACTGGGGAGCGTCTAATCGATGTCTCAATACATAAGAGAAACACCTTTAGCCGCCTTTCAAGCCGGATATTAGCAAGCATTAGCGAAATGAGCCGTGAACTTCCTCCTGGAACAGCCGTTTTTCTATTCAAAATAAGATCCGATACGATGGCAAAAATTGTCTTAAGGCTGGGCAACACCCTAGCGGAGCTTAGAATCTTACTCTAAGCTCAACAAAAGCTTACTTTAAGAGGAATGTGAATTAAAATGTTAAAAAAACGCTATTCACCGATCTATAGAGGTCTAACAGAGCAACATGACCTTATATTTTTTAAATAAATAAATAAATAACAATGTATAACTCGCGCCGCGAGCTATGAGCGGTGGCCTTGAATGCGCAGTAGTCACTTTTCAATACCTGTACATATGCGCAGTAATTCCCGCCAACGTCGCCCAGCGCTCTTAATTCGTGGCGCGAGGTATACATACGTTCAAATTCAGTGCGAAATTATAAAAAAATATATTGTGAAAAACAGATTTTGTGATAAGTTCGGGAGACTTTTCTAGAGAAAATATATTAAAATTACGTTTATAGGTTCACGAATTCCTGCGGAAACTCATAATCAACAATCTTATATAAAGAAACAACTGCTTTAATACTCCTATTCTGCGTAACTTGAGATTTACATAAGGCTGCATTGGCCTACTGCGGCATCTTAAAAGCGGCGTGGATAGTCAAGGTAGGTAGGTAGGGCTTCGTCTTATATTTATAGAATAGGCGGTAGAGTCTCGCCTTGTGCTAAAGTCTGGCCCCTCAGGGAATACGATCCTGACAGCTCCAAACCCATGCATTTTTGCTTATTATGTACGCATTAAGAAAAAATGTCATATTCGCATTCTAAAAACGGCCGAAGTGTAATGTATCTGGGTGCACGGCAGTGCACCACCAAGTCGAGCAAGCACAGCCGTACCATCCTTTTCTCGAAGCAATTCAGGCCATATTCGACCCCCCTAAAACTTCGTTGTGGATAAAACAAGAAGCCTGATTTTTCTGTTACTAATTAGGCCTTATATCAACACGATATATTAAATTTTTTATTCAATTTGAACCAGTAGTTTAAGAATTGTAACATGTCAAAGTTTCCTCATTTTGTCACTGACTGACTGACCGATCATCAAAACTCCCAGGCACTTCTAGCAGACATAGAACCTTCAAATTTGGGATATAAATAGTAATTAGTATTCTTATCAAGGGAAAACTTAAACATTTCAAGCTTATGTATAGTTTTCCAGAAAACCCATCTGCATCAATAACTTTGTAATCTTATATAAAATGTATAGGATTACAAAGTTACATTTGCAGTTTATGAATCATTGAATGCCCCTAGGAAAATATGCCTTTACAAACAAGATTCTATAAACATATTATGTAATACAATAAGAATCTTTCACCAACACTCTTTCAACGAGTCACGTCATATCAGACTCATAAACACAA
The DNA here is from genome assembly GCA_949825045.1 of Argyresthia goedartella. Taxonomy (NCBI): domain Eukaryota; kingdom Metazoa; phylum Arthropoda; class Insecta; order Lepidoptera; family Argyresthiidae; genus Argyresthia; species Argyresthia goedartella. Next base: position 26,553,395 of record OX463810.1, read on the forward strand.
TCAGTATTGCATGCGTCATAAAAAAACAAGAAAAGGTTTCGTAAAAGTTTGTCGTTTCGGATTCCCCCGTCCACCCGTACTTACTATTAGAGATATAATAGAATCAATAGCTGCAAGAAAAACACTGTCGTCTAACAGTAGACTTTACTATATTGTACAAAAAAAAGAATGGGTTATGATCAATGATTATAATCCCGCGATTTTGTTGGCATGGAACGGCAACATAGACATACAATACGTAGGCGAAAAAACGGCTATTTTAAATTATTACGTCACTAAATATACAACTAAAAGCGAGAAAACTCACGCTGCTGATATGTTTCAAGACATAAACTCGACAAAACCTTTAAGAAGCCGCCTATTTAACATAGGACTTAGAGTTCTGTCTAGCAGGGAGTGCGGCTCTTTGGAAGCCAGCGACACTCTACTAGGTATTTCTTTGTACGGTACAGATCCTACCACCACAATTCGATGGCTGGACGTCAACATCTTTCGTAACCGGCGCGTTAAATCTAAACCTGATATGATGATGCTAGAAGCGGAGTCCACCGATATCTATTACGAGTCTTGGATTGATGACCACTATCCTAAACGGCCTAAAGAGTTAGAGACTACTAATTTGTACAGTTTTGCGCGAAATTATGATATTGTGAAAACACGCCCAGTGTCATCTAAAGTCGAGTGCTACGAGATAGGTGACGGTAAAAAGTTCCTGAAAAGAAGAGCTAAACCATATTTAATCAATCATTATTTCTACGATGGAGAACAGGTACCAGAGAAATACTTTTTCTCTTTACTCCTTTTATTCAAGCCATGGCGTTCTTTAGATGAACTCAAAATGGGGTGTGATACATACACGGAGGCTTTCAATTTGGCAAAAGAAGGACCGAAAGAAGGAGTAGATTACGGTAATTCAATGATAGAATCAAGATACAAGATACAAAATGCATTTGAAATGATAGAATCAAAAGTTGCTGAGATAACGAACGAACTGTACGAAGGTAGGGAAATTTCTGAAGTTGGCGATGGTCCTGAAACCCCTTTGAAGACTTTGAAGCTGTGGAAGCTGCAAATGCAATGATCGATTTTCAGGGGATTGACATGGCAGAAGAAGAACAGACTGATCTTCAAAGCATGATCGTAAAACTTAATGTCGATCAGAAAAGAGTGTTCCATATGATCACAAATAAAATGGACATTTCTCTTAATAACGCTGATGTTTTACGGTGTTTTATTAGTGGAACTGGTGGTACGGGTAAAAGCTTTTTAATAAAAGCTCTAAAAGTTTGGGTTAAGACGTATTTAAACAAAAAAGTGGCAGTTAGTGCTCCGACAGGCATAGCTGCATTTAATGTGAATGGAATGACTATACATAGATTGTTGCAGTTGCCTATAGAACACAAGCAAACGCCGAAGTACAAACCACTTTCTGATGACGTGCTTAAAGTTCTGAGATCAGATTTAAAAGAAGTAGTGTTGTTTATCATAGACGAAGTGTCGATGATATCCAATGTTACTTTAACATATATTCATTTACGCTTGTCTGAGATTTTCGACACAGACGACGATCAAAACGGGTGGTTTGGAAAAAAACATCTTGTAGTTTTCGGGGATCTCTTACAGCTTCCGCCCGTAAGAGAAAAGTCCCCTTTTGAAAAACTGACAGTAACTGAAACTAACAAATTGCTAGGTTCCCTCAGTATGCCGAATCTGTGGATTGAACTGTTTACATACGATGAACTTACAATTAACATGCGACAACTTAATGATTCTGACTTTGTTGAAATGTTAAACAGAATCAGATTAGGTGTGACTACACAAAAAGACCGCGACTTACTCTCGACTAGATTATTACATCTTAAATCCGATTCCAATAAAAACCGATTAAATGAAATAATTGAACACCTCTCGAAACTTCCTGATGATACTGTTTGCTTATTACCTACAAAAAATATGTGTCTACAATTAAATACTGCAATGCTCAGGTCTCTCCCATATCCTGAAATAATACTTACAGCTATAGATAGCATAGATTGTCCCAGATACCTAACAAAAAGAGCTCGTGAATGCATAAAGAAATATGAAGACGATGCGTCTATGACTGCAGGCCTGGAAGAGAACATAATTATAAAAATAGGAGCAAAAGTCATGTTAAGGCGAAATATTGACGTAAGTCTCGGTTTGGTCAATGGTTCTATCGGTATAGTGCGAAGAGTTAAGATTGATCCAGATGATCCAAAAATAATTAAGAAAATATGCATTCAGTTTAATAATGATCATGAAATTTACGAGCTTAGTCCGGTCAAAACTAAATTTGAAATTATTAATAGGGCATATGTTCATCGCGAACAATTTCCCATATGTATAGCCTATGCTATAACCATCCACAAAAGTCAGGGCCTAAGTCTAAATAATGCGCTGATGGATATAGGTTCTGCAGTGTTCACATCCGGTCAAGCTTACGTGGCACTTTCGAGAGTAACAAGTCTGGGCGGTTTACATCTAATTAATGTCGATTTCGGAAGTTTTAAAGCTCAGGAATCATCAATTTGTGAATACAACAGATTGAGAAGCATTTACCGCCCAGATTTGTCAAAAATTTTAACATCAAAGCCTCAGAGAAAAACACATCGTGACAGGGAGTGGGCTTTGAGAATAACTGTAGCTGAAGCTCAAGAAGTAATACCAGAAAAGAAAAAGAGAAAGACTACCTACAAACATAAGAAATAATCATAAGACAGGTTTTATGTTTTTTATTGTTATTGTAAAAGTACCAAAGGTACCAAATTTTAAAAAGTAGAACTTTACAAAAAGAAGTGAGATCCCATCAAAAACATCCTGTAAAAAATACCAAGTCTCGCAGCTCTGTGATTCTACCGTAAAAAGTTGTGAGATCCATGTTATACCAAGTCGGTTAACTGATTTAGTCCCTACTTAAGGGGCCTTCTGTCTTAAGTTAATACGTAAGATATTTTCATATCTATATTCAAATCTTTTACTTTTTAAATAAAAATATCGACTTGGCCATCGCATGCTTAGTTTGTTTAGTCCTTTACAACCAGGGTCTGCTGGAAGAAATCTCTATTTAGAGATAAGCTGACCTTGGTACATGTTATTTCTGTTTTTATGTCCTGTCATGTATCGTGTAATAAATATATACAAATACGTTATCTATCACACAGAACTAAGAGCCAGAAACCTGGTTTTTCATCAAATTCCTTCCGAATGCATAAAGAAGTGAAAGGTACTGGAATTTAATGGACTGAAAATAACTAGAGCATTAGTAATTTTGTTGCACTAGTCTTCCATTTTCTATTGTTGCCGCTTGTTAAAGGTATACATATATTAGTTTTGGAACCAAGTTTTAATCGTGTAGAACGCAATTATACTCTAAACAACCTAATATAATGTAGATATGATTTCGAAGATACATTGTGCCTTCATGCGATGGCCAAGTCGATATTTTTATTTAAAAAGTAAAAGATTTGAATATAGATATGAAAATATCTTACGTATTAACTTAAGACAGAAGGCCCCTTAAGTAGGGACTAAATCAGTTAACCGACTTGGTATAACATGGATCTCACAACTTTTTACGGTAGAATCACAGAGCTGCGAGACTTGGTATTTTTTACAGGATGTTTTTGATGGGATTAATTTAATCCAGTTGTACCAAACCAAACTAAACAAAGTATTACACGGTTTTGTTGTGGGTGTTTATGGAATTTTGTTTCATCGAGCAGACTGCTAGATCAGGTAATTACCTTTTAAAAAATGCCGTTGCTGTTATGGCAACAGACTAAGGAAAACTTACCCTGTAGGCCTATTTATTAATATATTTATACCTCTACGTCTATATGTAGGTAGGTTCTGATCCCTGTCAGTCATAGCAGCTATTACTGTCCGTACATAAGTTACGGCTAAAGCTCCTCGACCAAGTTCCTCTGTTAAAGCCCGAAGTATCACTAAACTAAATACGACATGACTAAACCGGCTAAACCTAGTTTAACCAACGTTTTAAATAACAGTTTTGATATCGAACGTCAAAGTACACTGCCAGTCACTACAAATAACATTTCACATACATACAAAAAGGCGTTCTTCATCAGACAAAAAGGCGGGGAACCAAGGAAAAATATTTCTTAATTTGTTTGTTTATGCGCTTTCTTTCTCATCTCATTTTTCATCGTTGCAAGAGTATTTGTCCGGGGGCAGGGCGCTAATCCGCAAGGGTGGGCGGCGCGGCGCGGCGGTGGAATCGTTGGCGCGGCCGCGTATAAAGCTCTCAATCTTCTCTCATGGAGCGCTGAGCAAACCGTAGGCAACGTCTCCCGCCATGCTAGACGTTTTTATCTCAAATGTAAACGTCTTTTGACGATATTATGCCCGTGCGACTCGCCGGAAAGCGACATAATTCCACCGCGCTTCGTGATACCATATCTTTACTATTTGTTATAAAGCATGTAAAGCATTTCAACAATGTATGTGTTAACGGAATCTGTATTATCCGGTATTCATTACAATCCCTAGGCTTTATATAGAATGCCTAAAACGTGTAGGTAATCTATGAAATATTATTTATTTCATACTTTGCTTAGGTATTCAATGCCGAATGCGCAGCCGGTAATGTATGTGAAATCGTAAAACACTGCGGTAGAGGTGAAGGGTACAACGAAAAATTCTTAAAACATAAACTTTAGACTTAAGACAAATAAAATATTGTATGTGTAAGTACTTAAGTTTATGTTTTAAGTATTTTTGTTGTTCTTACATGTTCAACCTAACACGAAGGAAAAAGGGGGCTTCGCTTCGCTCACCCCCTTTACTCTTCACATAAGCTACCGCAGTGTTTTGCTCTGGCATTTGCTGTGCAAATCAGTATTTCTGATGTGCGGTTAATTATTTCCCTTTATTTTACACATTGCTGGTGGCCAAGTATACTATACAATCCCTAGGAATTGTATATGTTACGAGAAATGTAATTATTAATAGCTGTTATTATTAATAGCTTTCAGGATTGATGATGAAAGTGATAAATTATTAACTTTAACTGATTATTATTAATAATTTCACCCTTACTGATGATAACTGTAATTATTTTCAAATAACAAAACCGGTCAAGTGCGAGTCTAAATCGCGCACGAAGGGTTCCGTACCACCGTTCAATGGAAGCGATGGTGTGGAGTGAATAGTTTGGATTTTACACAGCAAAATATTGTTTACAAAGTTATTGGTGCGGTTACTTTCACACTCCATGTACCTAACCAGGTGCATCCATAAGTTTGTATGTGGTATTGAAAGAATTGTTGTATGGGAGCCCCCTTAAATATTTCTTTTATCCTGTTTTTTAGTATTTGTTGTTATAGCGGCAACAGAAATACATAATCTGTGAAAATTTCAACTCTCTAGCTAGCTAGGTTCTTGAGATACAACCCTAAAAATAGTTCGGTTTACGTTTTTTGGAGCAAGAGAAGCGGACGTATGAAATATGAATTGTAACATTATTGTTTGGAATAAATCTTTTGATCGAAAAATTTAATGTTTTGAGGGTTCCGTACCCGAAGGGTTCCAAACGGGACCCTATTACTAAGACTTCGCTGTCCGTCCCTCCGTCCGTCCGTCCGTCTGTCACCAGGCTGTATCTCAAGAAGTTGAAATTTTCACAGATTATGTATTTCTGTTGCCGCTATAACAACAAATACTAAAAAACAGGATAAAAGAAATATTTAAGGGGGCTCCCATACAACAATTCTTTCAATACCACATACAAACTTATGGATGCACCTGGTTACGTACATGGAGTGTGAAAGTAACCGCACCAATAACTTTGTAAACAATATTTTGCTGTGTTAAATCCAAACTATTCACTCCACACCATCGCTTCCATTGAACGGTGGTACGGAACCCTTCGTGCGTGATTTAGACTCGCACTTGACCGGTTTTTATTTAAATTTGCATACGCTCCTCTCCGCTACGCTTCGCTCCGCTCCGGTTTTGTTCTTCTATGTTCTAACTTAACCTGTAACCTGTAACAATTGAAATTGAGCCACAATAACCTACTCTAGCCAAATTTCTAGTTGGATTTATTACTTTAAAATTCAAAGGCAGTAGTGAATTTTAATAATAATCAGAAAAAGTGATTAATTTCACAGTGTTTTTCACATTCAATCAAATCCTGCAGTAATTATTAATAATAATCGAGAATTATTCGCAATGTTCACATTAATCACTTTGATCGCAATATATACATTACCTAGGTAAAGTATGTAATGGACATTTATATTAATAATATTTCATACATTGCCTGAACGCCACAGGTACTATATACATTGCCTAGATTATAAGCTGCATTATTCAGATTGCCGGTAACATATGCATGGTATGGTAAGGTAACAGTATCATGCATGGTATGGTAAGGTAACAGTATCTGTTCTTACCTGAAACCCTTCTCCCTGATAAACAGAATCTACAGAGAGGAGCATTTACGTCTCATTCTGAAACATTTGGATTAAAATGGAATCACACATAGGTACGTGAATGTTTTTTTGTATGTATATTATAAGATTTCTAGAAGACACGTGAACCGATTTACTAAATTCTTTTTGTATTTGTTAGGGTACACTTCCGAGATGGTCCCATGTATAAATGTTATAGATGTTAAAGATTTTATTAATGTTAAAATTCATGTCGCTTCTGCTTAATAAATTTCTTAGGTCTACCTGTTAGTAACGCCATCTTGGCAGGTGCTATACATTGCGTTTATGATACTTCATATATATCTGTGCTTCAAATTGAATGCTACCTAAAAGAAATCGCGGTAATGTATTTCGTGTCATTTCTGTCTCCGGATTTAGGCGATTGATATCCGAGAAAGGCCGAATCTTTAACTGATTTTAATCATATTCTACCTATTTCAAGGAACGATTCTGATAGTAAAGGTATCTGCCATAGACATGGAAAAACCTTCGACCCTCCCGGTCTAATCCGAATAGAGTTTACTACTCGTCGGAAATATCTGTGGACCTCGATGGATGGAAACTATTTGGTTGACGTCATTTGAACAGGTCCACAGATATTTCCGACGAGTAGTACGTCTTGTTATACCAAGTGAAGAGCGCCGCCTTGCGGGCACACCCACACGGAAGGGGTTTACTGGATCTCTGTAACAAATTAACGAGCACGTCAGTCAACTGTCACGCCCAGCCTCTTGTCACGGGTACCAACATTCGGGAGCAGGTTAGCAGTGAGCAGTGAGGTGACTTCTATTGGTACTACTCTTAATTTTATTATCTGAAATTTTAGGCAATTTTAAGAAACTAACTGGAATAATTCGGGTAATATTGTAGCGTCTAATTATTTTTAAATAATTTTTAACCCGTTACTGCATGGCCTGACCCGAAATGGATCGCCATTTTCAACCTTGTTGCCGTTGGTATATACGGTTGGTAATAAAGTTCAAAACCTATGAAACCTTATATGGGTTAGTATGCAACAAAGGGTTACAATGTGATCCCTCGTGACGTCACTTGCTCACACGGTTTAAACGGTTGTACTTGAGGCTGGTTATTTCCGATTATAAAACAAAGAAACTATAACATCGATATTTGTTTGAAAACTGTTGATACTTGACAGTTTTAAAGAACAGCCTACTCGGCGAAGGGAATTTGAACACACTACGCCGTGGAGGACAGAAGTACATAAAGTTTTTTACGGATATTTCAGTAATCCTGTAATATTTTTTTATGGGAATAACGGAATTTAGTAAGGACCACATCTCGAAATAGTTTTCTCAATTTGGAGCCTTTGGATTTTTTTCACATGGCCAATCATACCCAACAGGCGTCACGCCTTTTCCCATACGGTGTGGAAGAGGCACAGTTGCGCCCACGTTTATTTAGTACTCCATTTTGAGTGACAGGGGGCTTGCCCATCGCCGCTGAAAATTGTTTAAGGTAGGATCTGATGGTATGTTCCCTAACCTTTGCAAATTTAGAATACGCAGTTAATAATCTGCACGTTTTATTATCTCTATAAATTATTTAAATAACTCTTGATCAAGAATAGAGGCAGTTATGCTAATAAATGTCTCTATTGTTGATATATGACGATCACGTATGTATCACGCTCAATGTCGTATGTAGGTATGATAATGATTTTTTGATAAACAGAGTGTAACAGAAAGGTGTGCTCATATTTTAGGGGTTGTTAGGGACGTCATCTGAGCAACTTTCACTAGAAAACCCATTTGATCAGAGCAAGTTTCATTTGCACCTCTTGGGCCAGGCCCTCAGCTGATTTGTATGTGAGAAGTGAAAAATTAAGTTGCTCTGATTAACTCGTTTCGTAGTTGTTCATAATATAGTTCAGAATGATGTCCCGAACAACCCCTTAAAATATTTCTACACCTTTCCGTTACATCTGTATTTACCTATGTCCTACTTTTTCGAACGATCCGGTGTTCAGTTAATGACGCAGTATTTTTTGGGCATTACGTTACTTACGTTACATCTATTTACGTTACGTTACGTTACATATATTTCAGATATGTTAATCAAATCTAATCGAATAATATGAAATGGTTTTTAGTGTATTAGAGCTATTTGTAACTATAAATAAAAGCAATAAAACAATTTACTTTGATTTAACCCAACTTTTCAATCATTTTTGAGGGAGAAAAGATTTCCCGGGACCCGGGTTTATTGACTAAAATATGTCTATAGTGGGTATCAAATGGGAAAATTATTATTTATTTATTGCCAAATTTTACCACTGTGGACTACGATGTAGTGAATCGTTAATACCAAGTATATCTTAAAAAAAATGATGCAAAATGAGTTTTATTTACAATTTTTTTTTTTTTTAAATCTCACTTGAGATCTGGGGAGGTGGCTTCTACAGCTTAAATTGTTATCTGAATCACGGAAGCACGCAATATAAATGCCACAAGAATGGACACCCATCCAGTACCCGTTTCGGCCAGATGTTCGTACCCTCACGATCGTTTCCGGACTCGATAACTATAAATTAAACATTTCATACACCGGGGGTCTCTCATTTAAATAACAGGCTGATGTTGTGAAACGCCGAATCTATTTTGATTAAAATATAACTAAGAAACAACGCACTGAAGTCTACTACCACCCACAAAAAAAAGCCTTAAAATCCGTCTACCCGTTGGACCGCTATTCATTGTTACGCTGATAACTTTGGAACTACTGAACAGATTATATTAAAACATATCTAAGAACCATCGCAGTAAAGTATACTACTGATTGAAAAATACCGCATTAAAATCTGTCCAACCGTTTGAGTGCTACAGTGCGCCAAAGTGCCACAGACAGATAAACAAACACAGTCAGACGCTTCAAACTTATAACACCCCTCTCTTTTTCCGTGGGGGGGTTAGTCGTCCAACAAATATAAATATCTTGTTATAAATCAGACGTTATAAACAAGAGGCGATATCAGCTTTTAGCAGTTACATTTTATAATCATAATTTTGTGTAAAAAAGTTCACAAACTATGTTATGACGTCAAAGCTCGAGGTTTTTACATAATAGATGAACAAAAAAATGGTTTTGACTGTACATGAAAAGTGTCTACGCGTTGCTCGTCTGGCAACTCTGTGGTAAACTGGTAATGTGCGTTGCTTGCTACCGACATTGAATACGTCTGAGCCAGCATAATCAGAATCACGTATGTTACCCTAAACGACCCGTGACATTAGTCGTGCAAGTTTATTATACACAGTAACCCTTCACGAACGCGCGTGGGTTTAGATCTGATAGTGATCTGAGGTCGCTCCCTAACCGAGATCCTGGGCCTGTAACAAACAATCCAATTCTCGATTTTCAACTTTTGTATTGGGAAATATAATATCGTTTTGTTTGTGAGATATCGATGTGATGTTTTTTTTATTTGACTAATAAACTCTGCCTCCCCAGAGTTGCGACGCACATCCGAAGGAAATACTTGGATTCCTGTCCGTCCGTATGTCTGTCCGTCTGCCACCAGTTGAAATTTTCACAGATGATGTATCTGTTGTCGTATCTGTTGTCGCTATAACAACAAATACTAAAAACAGAATAAAATGCACTAAGTTTCTTGTACGATGATGGTGCGGAACCCTTCGTGTGAGAGTCTGACTCGCACTTGACCGTTTTTTGTTTTGTTTATTCTCCTTTTGTAAATTAATTTTGTTTGTTCCGATAAACATACCAAACGTTGTAAACTAACGTCATTTGAATAATTAAAAATCATTCATGTCATGAGTGATCGTACGCTCATTTAATGAAGTAGAGCATGCATGCAGCGGGGAGAGCGCCACTTCCAAAGCGTCAGAAGCTAAATGTCGCAAAACGAGGCGAGAGCCTTAAGGCGATACCTCGTCCGAGGTTCCCGTTACTCCAGGCGGAAAGACCCGCAGTGTGAGAGGGACGGAATCGGGAAAAGATGAAAAAACGTAGCGCTAAACCACAGAATAATTGTTTAAAAAACTACGCTATTCTGTTAAAAAGTTTTTAAGGAGATTTGGCGAGTACATAATATCTACATTTTGAACGCAGTTCCACAATGAAATTAGTAAGGATTTCAGAATTACATGGAAAAAATAAAACAATTTAGAGGTGTTTTCGTAATTAAATTCTATCGAGAAAATTTCATCCAATCGTGTTTTCCTTTAGTGAAAATCTTAATCAAATACTCAATAAACTTTAACCCAAAAATCATATCTGTAGATGACTGGAGTAAATGGATTCGAAAAAAAACCCATTTTTTTTCGTAGCACCTGGGTGGTGCTTAAGAGCAACAAATTATGCTCAAGATCGAACAACATTGTGATTTTTAGGATTCCGGACCCGAAGGGTGCCAAACGGGACCCTATTACTGAGCCTCCGCTGTCCGTCCGTAGTGTGTCCGTCTGCCACCAGTTGAAATTTTCATAGATGATATAGCTGTTGTCGCTGTAACAACAAATACTAAAAACAGAATAAAATAAATATAGGATAATGGTAGGGAACCCTTCGTGCGCGAGTCCGACTTGCACTTGGACGGTTTTTCAAATACACTTGGCAATGGCATAATTTATCTCAAAAAAGGTTAGAACACCTTTAAAAAAAATAGATGAAGACTAATAAACCCGATCTGAAATAAGATGGGTTATTTGGTTACAAAATTCGGCACCATAAAAAGCTATTTCTGTAAATCTGTAAACCATATTTTTGCCCGTGGGGGATATTCGTATTAGCATAGAGCGATTCCCACATGTGCGGTTGAAGTACAGATTTAGGTACACTACAATTTGCCACATTGTTTTCAAATATTTGGGCCAAGTTACAGGCCCGTCGCACGAACATACAGGACTGTATCGCTGTAAAAAGTTAAAATGTATTCACCCACATTAGTACAAGCAGCTAGGCAGGAAGCCAGCCGAACGTAGAGCATCAGGAAACCTAATTATCGAGACGAGTGGCAATGCCTGTCCCCGTATTGCATCATAAAGTGTATCCTCGCGGAATGCGAGAGCTCGGAATAGCTCACGATCATTATGACTGGAAGCACGTTCCGAATGAAATTTCCTAGAAAAAAGGCTGCATTATGTTGCGACGGCGCCGAGCAAAAAATCAATTCCACATGTAAATAAATACGAAGGGTAAAGGGGGTGAGCGAAGGGAAGCCCCCTTTATCCTTCGTGTTAGCTTTAACATGTAAAAAATAAGTATAAAATACTTAAAACATAAACTTAAGTACATAAAACATAAAAAGAAGTTTGGTGATCATTTATCCAAATACAATTTGGTGGTCGTTTACTAATTCTGGCGGTCGTTTCGAATTTATTGGTAATAAAATAGGTGCACTTGTGACCGTATGTTCGATTCATAGATAATCTTTATTTTGGGAACCTCCATCCCATAAGTAGGGCAATGCTGCAATACTTGAAATATAGCACAGTTATTCAAATAAGGATTAACTCATCAGACATACAACTATCACAAAGTTTCTTGGCGTGTAAGCGAGGTCACCCTCTCTCCTCTCGCATATGTATGCATCTCTCTTGTACTCATGCGCCGCTACCCCTTCCAGGCGGCATTCAGGCGCCAACAAAATTGGCGTCAGGTGAATCATGCAAAAGACGAGAGCAATCCCCAGGATAATTATTATCAATAAAGTAATAACAGATAATTTAATGTTACATTGATATGTCGTTTTCTTGATTAGCACTCAAACACAGTCACAATACATGTTAGATTACATTAATCACGTAAGTCCTCATTATTCCTCCCGGCGATCTGAAGTTGTACAAGAGCTGATCCTGAAATGAACAAAGTTGAGCCTTTATTAATATTATATTACTAAAGGCTCTATTACTATGTAAAAGAGTCTATAGCTCCGGTATTGGTGCAGTCCTCACACTCCTGGATTATTCAAGAGCCTTCGACTCCATCAATGTTAGTCTGTTGCTGTCTAAGCTGAGCTAATTTGATGTTGCTGAGGTGCGGTGGTTTCAAACCTATCTTAGGGCTCGTAGTCAGCAGGTGGTACTGAGGAAGGCCGATGATAGCAGCGATCAATCACAAACTGTCAGTATGAACAGGGGCGTCCCCCAACGGTCTAACCTGGGACCACTATTATTAATAATCTACAGCGCCGATGTTACAAAATGCATTAATAATTGTAAATATCATATCTACGCAGATGACCTGCAGATTTGTATTAGTCTGAATAAAGATAACTTTGTCGATTCCGTAAGACGTATTAACGATGACTTGAATAGAGTAAGCAACTGGTCTATGAGGAACGATTTGGTCTTAAACCCTATTAAGTCCAAATATATGATATTAAGGTCAAAAAAACAAATAGAGACATTGACTAACCTAAATCCACAAGTTACTATGGCAGGTTTCTCTGTTGAACGTGTATGTGAAGCCAGTAATCTTGGTCTTGTCATGGATATTGAATGAAGCTTTGAGAAGCATGTTCTTGAGTTGGTGAAAAACTGCTTCTATAGACTCAGCATATTGTATGGGATACGGATCTTTCTAAGCGAACAGATGCGCATATCACTGTGTGAGTCGTTAGTTCTCTGCAAATTAAATTATGGCATCACAGTTTACGGGCCCTGTTTGCTCAAACGCACTAACCGGTTGCTGCAAAGAGTTCAGAACGCATGTGCCAGGTTCTGTTTCACTATCCCACCTCGTAGTCATATTAAACATTACTTTAACAAGGCCAATGTCCTCAATATGCGCGGGGCAGGCAGCAACTACATCTTGCCTCTCTCTTGTTTGGTGTGATAAGGCAACAAATACCAGAGTATTTATTTGAAAAGCTCACATGGCGGGACTCTCATCACCACATCAACAGGACCACAACCAGTATTCTGACAATCCTTGGGGTATTGTCAGAATAACAGCTTTTCGGGGCAGTTTCAGGTATCTGGCGACGAAGTGTTGGAACAACCTGCCTCCACCAATTCGAGTTCACAAACAAGTCTGTTGGCTGTTTCAAACTTGGCATGCATACAAAACCTTCTGCTTTTGCAGAAGTCAGATGCCTGATTCTGCCCTGAAGAGCTCTCGCGTTAGCCTTATAAAGCCAAAGCTTAGTTTTTGAAGAACGTTTTTAAATCGGTTAATTCATTCAAAAATCTACATGCTAGCATTTATTATTCAATATCCCTTCTATTCTCTGCCATTTTTGTATTTTAGTACTTAGTGTTTATTAAGGCATATTGCTTCCTTACCCCCATATTTACGAAACACTCCTTGTAGTTTATTTATTTTCATATCAATTATGTATTTGGATTTGATAAAAAGTAGTTTATTAACACCCACCCTTATATTATCATCCCCTCTTTGATAAGGTGCCGCCAGAATACCAGCGTTGCAGGACCTGAAGGCCCTGCGACACATGCTGAGTCGGAACCTATTCGCTGCTTCGACACAGACTGCACGACGTCAATGTGGCCGCAAAATTTAATTTTACATTGAATTCATACATTGTCAACTGACTGACGTTTGCTTTTGGCATTTGGTGTACACCAAGGAGAATATTGTATGATATTGCCTAAAATGGGCTTATCGGACAGTTATAGAGGGGTCTGAGCTACTTTAAGTAGTAGAAGGTTTCGAAGCTAAAATACAGATTTTATTTTATGAATCACAAGTTTGTGGGAACGGGTTGTAAGACTGTTTTAGAGAAATTGAATCTTTATAAATAACACTGATGGAGTTGAGTTGCTAAAACAGTATTCGATACAACTAGGCCAGCACATGTTAGGATTCCATCCATGCTTGATGGGAACAGCTCATCGACGATTCTTAAATGCCTGAAACATACGTCCATTGAGGCTATCACAAATTGCAGCTCAGAATGCAAGCGTATTTCAGGGAGTCATTTTAAAATACATAGATGCTTAAGTACATGCTATAATTTTAACGGAAAGCAAAGTGGTTAGTTTAATAAATACAGGCGCCTTACGGTACAAATTTGAATACATGTTAACCCGTCTATAAAACTAATAACAGAGCCGCTGGGCCAAGTATGGCTAATAATTACCTGCCTGACGCAATTTTCCACAGTTCTTGATAAGCTAGGTGCGCCTGTGAGCTTTCTGTGTGCCACAGTGGTTAACTGATGCAATGGCAACTTATGTCCCCATCAGAAAACATGGTTATAATGCTGGTCTACGAGTATATTTATGATAGACAGCAAAGTCTATTAGATAGGTTGACAAACGACATTTTTATAAACCAACGAGTATGTAGGTGAATTCTAATCGGTTCTTAATAGCTTCTTAATTATTACCGAGTGTGCCAGTTCCTATTTTGTTGATCTTTTGTATTTCCCATGTACCAGCTCCTAATTCGATATACGTGTAGCATCAAGAGCTCTCACTGAAAAAAAAAAACAGTTCCACCGGTCAGCAGCCCGTAAAACCCGGACAACGATAATATTTTTTCAGCGGATCGCCCACTCCACAACGGGAACCCGGCGATAAAGAATCGATTTTCACACAAAGAGAGGTTAGTGGCGCGAAGGCGACCCCGCAATAAAAACACCGTTTCCGTTGTAGGTGTCATACCTACATGGCTGAGTTTAGTGACTTCCGAAGTAGCGAGTTATCAGGCGAGAGAAGGGGCGGCATCCGGAATGGCAGGCGGCATCCGAGACTGGGAGGCTGAGGCGGGATCGCGCCCCGCACGCCGCACACTCGCGCCCCGACGCTCGCACCGCGCGAACGGACTGCGCCGCGAAAACGCACACAAAACGGTCTATTTACCACGTAAACGCACGTAATTTACGTCTTAATTTAAAATATAGTGCTGCAAGTGAAACGTGATTGTTCCGGCTCCTTTGTTGAACGGCGAAATTCTCTTCAGTGCTTTTTGTTCGGCGGCTGATAAAAGGAAATTCATGTAAATTTATTCGGCGTACTAAAGGAAATAGCGGTCGCATCTTATTAGTACCTACATAGCGGAATTGAGTTTTATTTAGGTGTTTGGGTCGTTGTCGACGCATTATTAATTTTCCGTAAAATTGTATTTTCATGATTCACTGCGTTTTACATGTTCCATGTAGAGTAATGTGTGGTTTCATTGTGGTGGTGGTTTATTTATCACGTCTTCTTCTTATTTCCCGTTTATCTAATAATTTAAATTCGGCTTTAAACTAAATTCTAGTACATTCACAAATATGCCACGCAAGCGGGATCTTCGTTTTACCTATAATCAAACGTTTAGTAGATTTTACCGACAAGATATTTTACAGAAACTTTTGATTGTTTTTATCTTTGGGTATTACCGAAACACAATAACTGGCTAATGGTGGGCACAATTGTGCCTATGTCATCCTTCATGGGAAAAGGCGCGACGCTATGTCATACCTAATTATTCCTATATTAAATTATAATTTCCGGTACAAGCAGCTAAGCCTAAAAATAGACATAATCTTTAAGCATAGGAAATAATCCAAATAAATCTAAAGTCTGAGTTACTACGAAAAAGGTAACTTACACTTATTATTACTAGTGGTTCTGAGAAAACAGTAGACCTCGCTTGTTTAAAATGTCAAGCTTGTAGGTCTGCAAGTCTATTAGAGTCTTGATGATGGATGATGAGTCAGTCAGTGACAAAATGACGAAACTTTCGTTGTTTCCAATCTATCGGTTTAAATTGACTGACTTTTGGGAATTAGCCTATTTAAACTGTGGCCTATGAGTCTCAGAAAATTTAAGTGTCTAGCTTTATTACTGGGGGGTCGAAAATTACCCCGAAGTGCTCCCCCCCCCCCCCCCTTTTGCATTATTTTCGCGACATAATGGGTAGAAAGAAGTCCTTAGAGTAGCCTCTCAAATTGATAAAAATCCTTCGATAAATAACACTACAGCAAACTTTCCCTCTTTACCCTCTATTTTCCCCCGCATCAAAAATGGTGATCGACTAAAAAATTCAGTTGAAAAATGCGACTTGTAGGCGAGAACAGACAGACGAACAAAGGCATATTTGGCGAATCTCAAAACTGGACGCTTCGATCGCTTGGTGATATTTTGTTATTTAGGTAACAAACAGTCACTTACTTAAACATGAATTCATTACTAATTTACGCTTAGAATAGTTAATCAATTACAGTTATTGTGAAAATATCAGTGCATGTTTAGTTAACAATTTTTTAAAGCTAGGAAGTGCGTTTGCGAAGATATCTTTATTAGTCTTTTATTATAAGTATCGAAAGAGCGTCGAACGAATGTGTATTTTGTATAATTTTTGCGACATAGGGTAAGAAGAAATGTTTTCTTAATACGTGAAGAGATGCGGTTAAGAAACAATTTTACCAACAATAACCTACGCTTAAATCAAATAAGGCTATGCCATAAAGTGGAGACGTTATAAAGAAGATCGGTACTTTTTCCTGATAAAAATATGAAATACCTAGCAATGTCATGCTTACAAATGCCCTTATCCCATCTGAAAGGCCGCGCGGCCGAGCCCGGAGGGTCGCGGAGAAATGAAATTTTCCCAACTTCATACCTTCATAGAAAGGTTTATTATATAAATGGGACGGGTTTGCTTACTGTACATCAAGTAGCAAACAACTTTCTTTTGAAATGTCCTTTGAACTTACCAAAATGAGAATTCTCACTCTAGTGCCATAGTCAGTCAGACACTGGCAAACAAAGTAGAACACAAAACTCTTGATAAAAATCTATCGCAAGGGTCAAACTCGGCGACCGGTTTAGCCTAGCAGGTAGTGACCCTGCCTACGAAGCTGACGGTCCTCGGTTCGGATCCCGGTAAGGGCAAATATTTTTGTGATAAGCTTGAATATTTGTTTCTTAGTCTGGGATGTTTTCTATGTATTTCCATGAGTATTTATCTGTTTTAAATATACCGTCGTCTAGTACCCATAACACAAGCCTTGTTGAGCTTACTATGGGCCTTGTTCGAGTTGTGTATGATTGTCCTCTAATATTTATTTTATTTTTATTTTTATTAATAAATTCGATTTGAATGAGTTTTTAGCTGATGCTATCAGCTTAACTGAAAATACCACTATAAATAAATAAGAATTAGTCGTCTGTGCGAAATTACGATTCGGGCTTACTAGGTAATTAATAGTCTATGCTCTAATAAACCTTAGCAAACTAGATTTTAATCAAGGCCGCAATCACTAGCCATATTTACGACCACAGCATATTTAATTTGGGGACCAGGCTCGAGTTGCTAGACAGACTACACAAATAAACTTAGACAGATGGTGGAACCTAGGTCAAGGACCTAGACAGAAAACAAGTCTGCAGAGCTTAAAATTGATGAGGCTACTGTACTAGGCAAATTTACGGATTTAAGATTGATAATCTTGAGAATTTGCGAGCTTAATTGAATTCTTTATAGTCTATGATTGGACTTTAAATTAAATAATTAGATTATGTAGATTAAATCCTATTCATTATACTAAAGCTCACTTTTGACTATGAGATATATGTAATATATATTGCATCCCGGGCTATATATTATGTCACGTGCTTTTTGTGCCTTTGTATTTTTGCCCATGATGTAAATAAAATATCGTAAGCACCGGCGGGTACCTGCTACGTGAAAAGTTTGGAGTGTCAACCAAGCGTGGTAGCAGGCAATCCACGACCGCATCGTGTCAACGGGCTCAAAGACAAAGAATGACAAGCGATAAATGTTTTCATCTTGTGATATCCGATAGTGAAAAGTTCAATATGGGAGCATAACTCCTTAAGTAACACTTGCTTTTCAATAAAACAAAATATTTGTTTTTAGTTAGCTTCGGACACCCCATATATAGTAAATGTAGGCCATTAATGTCCCCACCGTGGGGCACAGGCCTTTGCCCGGATACGAGCAAGATTAAGCCATACTCCACCACGCTGGCTCAGTGCGGGTGGGTGGGTTTTTACGACTACTACCACATATCGAAAGTAACCGGGACCTACAGCTTAACGTGCCGTCCGAAACACTGAACTTCCGACAATGTATTTAAGATAAACTAATTATCTCATTGGTACATGGGCAGGAATCGAACCTGCATCTCCTGTGTGAGAAGCCAGCGTGAAACCCATTCGACCACAGAGCTCTGCCCTATATAAAATTAAAAATTAATGGCGTCTTATCTCTTTTGAGTAAATATTTACTAGTCTAGTGTATTATTAATCGTTGATCACAACTCGAATAATCTCTAGGGAACCTGAAAATTGACATCTTCCTAATTGGATTGTTGCCATTGAGCAAACCATACCCAAGGGAACTTCTAGGGCCCAAGCCTCACAGAAAAGACGTAAGATTTGCTTTCATACAAAATGTACAGAACCGTCGCGACGCAAAACATACAGAACAGACGGGGCACAGAACAGCGCCTGCTGTCGTTTTAAAAAAGTCGCGTCAGCGCCCAGTCTGCAACGCATCCTCGTCTTACGTCTTTTCTGTGTGGCCGGCCCCTAATGTGTCATTAATTTAGGTTTCGATCTACGGCTGACAGTGAGCGGAAGTAAATTTGACACGCCGCCGACTTCGACTATAAAGCGATGTGTTGGCACAGAATACTTAATAGGTGTTGGAATGAAATGACCACTTACTAAATGGTATACCTAAGCAGTATTTGCTCTACCTACTTGGTCGCCCAGGTAGGTCGCCTCGCCGCCGCGGATATGTGGTTCCCTAGAAGTATCATAAAAAGTATCAAGAGCTTTCAATCCGGCCTTGTGGAGCCAGTTTCCTACTAGGGAGTCAGCGGTCTGGTACACTCACTTACACAAAATACCAATAATACTTTGGGGAATAAAAATGGAAACATTTGAATTACATTCTGATAAACATTTTAGGCCCACGCGCGAAGCATTTATCCCGATGATAAATAGACGAAACATGTTTGTCAATTTGTCGTACTAAAATATTTCATATTCTACCAGCAAAAGAGAGATTTCTACCAGCAAACCTAGGCAGAACAGCAAAATTTGTGCAACAGGAGTGTCCTACATACCTCTAATTATATATGTTTATACTATATACAATACGAACACGAGCACAAATATAAATCATATATATACTTACTTATATATACTCGTTTAAATGTCAGAGTTATCAAGCACTGGATTAAATGAATGGCGCAAATGGGCTTAAGACAGTAACCTACCGGTGAAGTACCTTTTAATTCATAATTAACGACATGATAAGGCACAAACTCAAAATTCCTGAGCTTCTTTCTTAAGATTTGCAAGTTTAACCACAGAGTTACCCTATTTAAATACAGTTAAATTCGCGATTCAAATCTCATTTCTGGCCTTTCGAAGTTTCAAAACAAGTCTAAGAATTTCAGTGAGAATCATCATCATCTTTTAGACTAAGTTTTCGATGCGAGTGTACCAATCTATCATACGCACTTGGATATTATTCGCAAGAAGAGTGCTTCTGTGAAATACGCTATCGCAGATCCTATACCGGCAGCAGTCAACTTTCTTAATATATATCTTTGTTGATAAAATCCAGTGCTATGTGAAATAGCAAAACTAACAACGAGAAATTTGCAGTTTGCCAAATCGATAATTCAATAACTGTGTTCTATAAAATTATAGCTAAATGCAATCAAATTGTAATTAACTCGAGAATACTTTGAATCGAAAGCGGCTAATCGAGTGAGTTTAGGCGACCGCGCATAACGGCGGACGTAATCTTGCGGGAAGAATTGGTATTCTGGGGCACGATTCGAAGTGGGTTTTAATGTTATCTGCGGCGAAGCCGGGATGCTTTTTAGCAAAGTTCGCTCGTTATCAGGAACACCAGTTAAACAGCAAGAGCCCAGTTAGCCTGATGTCTCAGCACATCCTAATGCTATCTACTACCTCGATTCCGTATCTTTTGACCTCTAACCGGATATGTTTGAAAGGTAAAAAAAATGTGCTCAGAAGTTGGCGAAATTATTTAAATATATACATTTCAAAGGTATCGGTCAAAGAATCATCTTACTGGTGGTAAATGGTTCCTTTTCACGCTACGAGAAGGGGCTATGAATCTATGCGGCAAGTGCATTTGTTTATTTAATAAAAAAAATATATATAAATAATGCTTCTGCAGTATGGACTATATGTCGGTGACTTTGTAAATTTTTCTATGACGTCATTCAGTAAAGTAAAAGAAACGTCGTAAAAAAACTTCGACATACATATTTTTGTTATGTACCACTATCGGTATAATATTGTTTTTATTCTCAATCACAGAGATTCATCAAAATAGTAACGTTTAAAAACACATTTGAAGATGTCCCGCCGTGAACACTTGAATTTTTGCGGCAGAAGGAAAACCAATTTCGGAAGTGGATTTCCTTTTATTTTCAGCTTAGTTTTTACAAGCGCTACTAAGATTTAGTCGATCTATCTCCGCTTCAGTACAATGGAGTGCCCAGTTTCAAAGCTAAATCTTTGTCACTTAGTATAAAGCGGGTTTAAGTATCCAGCTCTCGTTTAAAGTGAGGTGCAGTAAATGGCCTGGGTGTGGGTTGTAACGTAATTTCTGTGATCCAGCTGTATTATCCGGGAGACAAGGAAATTGCTGCATGATGCGGGGTTCCGAATTCGAATTATTCTAAATAAGACAGGTATGTAAGGGAAGTTTGCTTTTTAAACATCGATTACTGTAAGCGAGCTAAAATATTGTTGCTGGGTGAATATTTCCTTCTGTTTTGTTCTGGGGAGCGAACGTTTTTTGTTTTTTTAATCACAATTAAAAAAAAACACATATACTTCCTTTTGTTTTGAACATTTTTAAATGCCTGTATATTACATGCAATGGGCGTCGCAATTAGCATATAACAGAGTCTCTATTGAATACAACTGACACGGTAAACTATATGAACTTTGACCCAAATTCATTACAATTCAGTAATATCGAAATGGTCAATGGGCCAGTAGATAGCGATATCACAATTTAGTAATAATAAAATGGAACACTAAAAATAAATTTGACAATATTTCTATTAACTAAGAGTTTCTCGATTGGATTAAGTAAAAGCGCGAGGGATTCAGAATTTTATTTTTCAAAAAATCTACGAATTAACAGACACTTATTGAAGTTTCTCTTCAGGCAGCAAGTTTATGTTTGCACAGAAATCGGTTTGAAAATATTGCTCAGAATGGATGATGTTTATTATCAGTGGTCGGAAAACCTTGGAGCGCAACGAAAGCACAAGTATGGACATGACTTTTTACGGTACTCCATTTCCGGAACATAATTACATATCAGAACGCCGATCACGACACTATGACATGAAGCGTGATCGTCGTTTATTGCATTGCGTAGCTACAATCTTTGGCTACACAAACGCATGCGATTCATTTACGTGCCCTTTTTTGAACCCTCACAACTTGTGTTTGGGTTATAGCAATTAAACAAAATTCTCAGGATATGATTTCAGTAGTGGGCTTAATGTACATAAAAAGTTTCAATAACATAGCTCGTATACTTTAGGTTTTAAAGACATCTAAAATACCCCGATTTCGTCACTGACTCACTGATGATCATCAAAATTCTTAGGGTACTTCCTCAAGTCCTAGAAAGCTGAAATTTGGTATGGAAGCTAGTATGAGTACACAAACAACAAAACAATTTTAAAACTTGATTTTTTTACCCCAACCCCTTAAACTAGGATGGTAGCGAAACAGCCAAGCCACATATTTTGACTAAGGTGTAGAGTTTGTGAAGTTAGGCTTGTAGAGTTAGAAGCTTGGCTCTACATAAGATCTGATAACTTTTTAACAGTGCGAGCCATATGGTCTCGTCTTGACAATATTTTACATCAAAATGTTTTTGTTAGGATTAAGTTATTCTTTGACAGGTTGATACAAATCAGCTCCGTAGATGTCTTTGAATTATATGTACTATAATATATATTACTATCTTAAGGTGACATATATATTGATATAAATAAATCCGTTTTGACTATCTTACGGTGACATATATATTGATATAAATTTTCGAGATAAGATATCAATTATAAATGAACCCATCATACCTAATGAGTCTCTGTCGGATGTGGTAACTTCAATATTAACGGATGTTAATCCAAAAAAGTACAACATTTATTCCGGAGATCGTAAGTCATTAAATTAGTCCAGCCCTTAATAACACCAAGTGCTCTCCAAGGCAGACTCGTGCAAATTATGCGGATCCGCTTCCAAGCGACGAATTCGGATTATGTTCGTTTCTCCGCAGGGACACGCGACTTCTCTTCGAGTTTCCATTTTCGAGTAATCCATAGCAATAACAATATTTCATGGTTGGTTTATCAGTTAAAACTGTGGTTCCCTAGATACAAACTAGAAACTAGTGGAACCATTAAAAAGAAATAACACGACTGCATTTTCTTTCAATACCACTTAAAAACTAATGAACGTAGCCGCAGCAATTACTTTCTAAACTACATTTTGGGATCTAATATACAACCTATTGACTTTTCACTGAAATTGTATACCTTATGACACTCCCGTAACTGAGACGAATCCAACGACACTTCATTTATTAAACTCCCTCAAGCCGTTTGGGCTGTAGCGCGTGCTAACGAAATGATCTTATGTACATACGTAAAAACATATCATTCAATCAATCAATCAATCAATCAATCAAATGTCTTTATTATTGTAGATATTTACATATACTTAGCAATCGTCATTTTTTGCCTCTTCTCTACATTGGACCACTGTGGGAGAAGGAGGGCGTAGAAACTCCCACATATCGATTTTTAGATCTCTTTTAAAAATTGGTTGTGTTTAAGTAATACAATTCTTACAATATTAATTAAGCAGGAATAAATAATTACAAAATTATTAACAGCAAGGTTTGTGCTGAGCCAGATTAACCCCATACAGTCCCATCATTGAGGTAATCTTGAACATTGTAATATTCCTTTTTCGTCAAAGTCGCTTTTACATGGTTTTTAAATTGCTCAAATGGCAATTTCAAAATCTCCAGAGGTATCCTGTTGTAGTAGAGAATGCACGGAAATGACCCTTGAAAGAATGGCGAACCTTCGCGAGTCTAAACCGGGGCGCGACTAGTCTGTGATCATTTCCTAGGTTAACATTACAGCTATCGCTAAGTTTGGAAAATGTTGTAAGGTTCTTGAATTTATGTAACTTATAATCTATGTAATCTTAACGTAGATAGTCAATTTATTTCTTATCAATTCAATTTATAAGTTTCTTGCGTACATAATCGAAAATAAATTGACTAGCTACAGTTAGTATGTCAATTTCTTTAAAAAGCTCTCATAGGAAGTCTGTGCGTTTTAAATTATAAATCGCTCGAATAGCTCTTTTCTGTAAAATAAAAATAGTTTCAATATCCGCTGCTCTCCCCCACAACAAGATACCATAGGACATGACAGTATGAAAGTAGCTAAAATATACTAGCCTAGATGTAGCCAAATCCGTGTTTTGTCTGGTGTTCCTAACCGCGTAAGCCGCAGAACTTCATTTATCCGCTAATGTATCTATGTGGGGTCCCCACTGCAACACTGCATACACACCTACAAACCTACATACAAACATACACATCTACAAACATACATACAATCATGCATACATACATAAGCTCGAAACATATTCTTGTGCAATCGGGTAAAAACCTATCACTGATGAAATGTAGATTTTAATTCTGGTATTGCAACAAAGATGAGACTGGTATAATTATATTCCGTGCAATTAATTTAGAATATTACGAGCCTTGAAAAGACTT
The DNA here is from genome assembly GCA_949825045.1 of Argyresthia goedartella. Taxonomy (NCBI): domain Eukaryota; kingdom Metazoa; phylum Arthropoda; class Insecta; order Lepidoptera; family Argyresthiidae; genus Argyresthia; species Argyresthia goedartella. The sequence continues at coordinate 26,577,643 of OX463810.1, forward strand.
TGCACGTTAACGGAAATATCTCCAATATCCGAGTGAATAGACGGAATTAATTACTGTGCAGCCCTCTCGTTGACATTTTGTAATGAACATGGCCAATTTTGTTCATTTGCAGCTTATGATATCCATTAACAGATTTCTCGTCTGGTATTCGATGAATAGGCGCTCCTATTGAATGGAATCTAAGGCTTCGTGGTTATAACCGAGCATGCCTTTAGAAAAGTAAAAATATAATATTGTAGCTTTGTAGATATTGTAACGTCATAAATTTAATCATTGCGTAGAAATTCAATTTCCAAGAATTTCCCGTCTAAGACGACGTAGGTAGCTCTGCAATTCTCGATATTGAAAAGAAGGCGGAGTTTCAGTAATGACGGGTGTGAATTTGACAGAGGTTGTTAATCGTGCCTAACTGCCTCGGTGCCTATCTCAGAAGACGGATCATTGTGGACGGGACCAAATTTATGACACCCCCCACTTTGCCTCTAACAGTTCGCCTAACATGCACGTTTTGACTCTCTGTCGACGTCGAGTGAGAGACTCAGGAGTACTTCCCATGTCTTAAGTGCGAGCATGGCAGGCGGGACTCGAGATACACAATAGAATGCGGTCTTGTCGACCAAAAAGTAGTTAGTCCCATTGTAAATAAAAGTGTTGTATTTTTGTTTCACAGCACTGTAAATTTAGTTAGCGGTTTACCGAAGAATGTAGTTTGCGCCACCCTCTCGTCATGATGACGCACACAAGTTCTATTTAAAATGGAACTTGTTAAAATTAATTACTAACACAACATACTTAAATCCGAATTGTATCGTATATCTAAGTGATAAATAGTTCTATGAACAATGTATAGTATACTAATATCAACAAACTAAAATCAAAAATGTCAAAACTGTACTGTACAATTGAGGGCAGCAACAACACAAGAAACATATATTTTTTTTATTTTTCTTCTCGAATCTAAACTGTGTCTATAATATGCCTCGGTCGCTTAAGTCAAAATTATTGTCTAACTTGGCCGAAGTCGCCTCGGCAATGCCGCCACGCTACCGGTTCTAGACAAGGCTCGGTCGTCTCCATCTCGAGCATAGCATGCTAAGCATACAGGTACTGATTAACGACTACCGACAAAATTACAAAGCTCCGTGGAAACTTCAATACGCTACTACGATATGAGTCTAAATTTAATCCTTCCGCGTGCAAAATTATAATAAAACTTGTGAAAGAAATAAGGCATCGTACTTGTTCTTTAAACTTTCATTCGTAATGAATTTCTAAACATTTTAAAAATACCGTATCTTTGAGTTATAATAAAAGGACATATTACGTTTATGTATGCATTTATATTATGAATTACGTATTTACATACAGGAATGTAGAGCACGGCTCATAGTTGCTTATCTCCATAGATTATTAAACCTTATAAAATAGGGAAATAATAAAACGACCGAATAAAAAACTGAATAAATTACTGAATGGTTTAGCCACCGCTAACTGGCTACATAAAGACTGTCTCGGCGAAGGGGTGTTCAGGGTTGGTGAAGGACAAATGGGGCGAGCGAGCGAAGCCCCCTTTATCCTTCGTGTTAGTTTAACACGAAAGAACAACAATATCCAACGATAGTTTTGTATTTTATGTTACTTGAATTATTTAAAAGTTCTTGTTAGATTTATAGTCGCGCATTCAGTAATTTTGTCAGAAGAAGCCAGTATTTGCAGGCGGCCTAATTTTTTGTCGCTATACAGTAATTCAGTCATGCACAGCCAATATTTTTGCCAAAAAAAAAACTGGATTTACAATCTTATGTTTAAACACAAAAAATTACTTTTGCTTTTGGTAGTATACGTAAAAATTTACAGTAATAAAGACATTTGAACACTTTCAACTACCTGAGAAAATATACCATTTGTTACATTTAGGACCGATCGGGCCCAGTGGGTTGTTCCTAAATACTCAATCGGTCTCATTCACACTTTGCTTCAAGAGTTTACAAGAGTAATGACGCCCTGTAATTGAAGGGTCTTCTAAAGTTTGTTTAATGGATATTCTGCCCCTCCCATTTATCACAGTTGTGTTCTGGATAGATAGTAAGTAGTGCGGCGGGTCTAGAATAGCGAGCAGTTAAAGCAATAACTTTCATTTATATAAAGCAATAACTTTCATAACTTTTCACTAGCAATTCATGAAATTGGATTTGATTACAATTAGTTGATGAGTATGTTATGTGCCCACTTTAGCCAGTGACAGGGGGCTAGCCCAATGCTGCAGCTATGGAGAAATGAAAGTTTCCTCGCCAAGTTTTCCATCCGTTAGAACGTCCGTGAAATGTACCTTAGATTAATTACTTATCTCATTGGTATACGGTCAGCACCGGGATTCGAACCAGCACATCCTGTGTGAGAAGCAAGCGTGAAACCCACTAGACCACGGAGCTATGTATATGTATGAATATTTCAAAATAGTAGAAGTCTTTGAATCTCAGTCAAACTATGACAGGCAGTTGTGCATCCGCTCCTTGTAATCAAGAAATTGAGGCTCCGTTAGGAGTGATCCAGCCTAGTAGTAGTACTCTCTAGACCTACTTCGTGAAACAAGTTTTTTAGCCCCTTCTCTAACCAACTTTCCACTGAGCTATTAATTGATAATTAGGACTATCTTGGAGCAACTCGTCGCCTCGGCCGTTTCTTGCACCGCCTCCGGTCATTATTTGATCATTTGAATACTTCTCGGAATAAATTAATTTCGCTCCGAGTGCCGGGATAAGCCCGCACGTTTTCTATAGGTTCGGCACAAATAGGGTTGCAAGTTTAGGATGGAACTTCGGAGGTCAATGAGAATCCGAAGTTCACGTTTTAATTAAGTGCAAAACGTTACACGGTTTACTTGCTTAGATTGACCTTGGTAATGTTTACCAGCAAATACCGGTTTTGAATAGCGTTTTCGGCTATCATCGGAAAAGACCCAAAAGATTCGACGAATGCCTTATAATATTTAAATATATATATATATATAAAGATGTGGTGGCTACATAACCACTTATATAGTCGTGTAAATACTGCATTATATGTCCGTAACTTTTATACACTGAACTTAATTAAGTCTTTGTTATCTTTCCGAGAAGTTATCTTTGTTATCTTTCTACTGTAGGAAGCCCTCTTCGAAAAGTCCTGACTGTTGCTTTTGGGTTCATGAAGATTATAATTATTTATAAATAACACAGTACATTTCCTGTCATTCCTTTGGATTATTGTATGCCTTTAATAATCCGGCTTGTACAAACGAAATAATCATCTTAAATTTAATAAGCCGTTGCAGATTATACCACCGACTAAAGTTGCAAGATTCAAATCCAGTGGTAGTTTATGGTATCCCAAGAAATAGAAGTGCGTGCTTACATTCAATTTATTTGGGTGACTATTGACCTAGTTAGAGTGAAGACGAAATTATTTACATACTTTGCCCTTTAGCTAATTGGGCGTGGATTCAAAATCGTACTTGTAACGTACTATCCACTGGGTATAAAATACACAATCAAAGAATCGAGTACTACCAATGTTTATTTTTAAAGAACTTTATTCTCATAAGAAATTCCATTTCACTTATAATGAGATATCCTTAAAAATATATAGGTAGATTAATTTATGGTAATCGTTGCGATATGTTACTTCAACTATCTTCACATCATTTGGAACTATTAAACAACTGTGCTCCCTTGAAAACTATTGTCAAACATATAGTAGTTGGTTTTTGTTTTTGTTACGAAGGTTGCTGTTCTTTGTTAGGTGTAGTTCTATGTTGGATTTTATGATATTAGTAGTAATTATCATTAGTAAGTATCGTACGTGACCTTTACAGCAGATTCAGAGAAGCCAATCCATTATTGCTTCTTAAATTACTGACATAGTAATTTCTACCCGTGTAGTTAGATCTGGATGGATCTGCATTTAATTTGCTGGCTCCAATAGCTTAGTTGGTCAAATTCCAGGAATATTGCCACCGAATCATAGCGTCACCACGCCTTTAATACGGAGGCACAATTGTGGCCACTTTTAACCAGTTATTCAATACTCCATATCCTATTCGGTTATCACGTGACCGTGCTAATCCACTCCGACTTCCGTTCGGGATGTAAACACGGAATATTCCTTGGTAATATTTTACTCCCGTGAAACTTTCCGGAGCGACCCCGTACAAAGGTTCGGGAGTTAATCCTATCTAGTTACCTGCTTTTAATCCTCCTGTCTCCCTCTAGATTCATAAATTTAGCTCGCTGTAGCTACGTAAATAGTTACCGTAATTACTATTCGTGATATTTGTTCCGGCAATTTGTTTACCGTTTCGCGCTGAATTACAATTAACCTTAACGTTCGTCCTGGGATTGGTATCTATATATACTGATGGTTATCGTTTAGAAATAAAGTTTTGACAGAAACTATACCACCAAAACACTTTCTAGGGAAAAATGAGAAAGGCTGCTGTCGCGATAAAAAAGATTTTTTTAATAAGTATTTACTAGCTTATTTGTAAGACCACTATGTCCTTCGCTAAGTTATCGAAGTAACGTACCAACTACAAGAGAATCGTAACAATCACTACCTTGTGGTTGTAAACATAATTTGCTAATAAATACCTCCCTTTACAGTAATACGCAGTGAAAACGCTAAAATAGACAGTGAGTGTTAAGGAAGTGATCAAAGTGGACCAATTTCTAAAGTGAAAAAAGTTGATGGACAAAATGGCTCCTTACTGGTGGATAATCTTGCTCTCGAGTTTCTACCTTGTGACGAGCACCGAGGGATCAGTCTACGACGACGACTACGATACTTACGTAAAGGCCTACGACTACAAAACTTCAGGTAACATGCCCGAGAGTTAGATTATGAAAATATCTTTGAACGCACCCTAAAAATACAACCTCGCTAATTGAATTTCTGGTGTTGGCGGCATTGTTATGGCTGGTTACAAGGGATATACGAGTGCGATGAAAATAATTGGTTAATTGGATAATGGATAATACGAGCGTGATTAATTGTATTAATTTTAAAGTGTACTCGTATGTTTTAAACTGCCTATATTTTAAAATAATTGATACGTTTTATTTAATTTGACATTCGAATTAAAGTGGCTTGGGAATAACCACATATCTTACCATCCTTATATAACTTTAATTTAATATATTTGAAAATAAATGTTAACCTTACGTAACATAGCGTCACGCCTTTTCCCATACGGGGTGGCAGAGTCCTTATTGTGCCCAATTTTGGCCAGTTATTCAATACACCATTTAGCGAGACAGGGGGCTAGCCCATCGCCGCAGCTATGGAGTAATGAAGGTGACACCTCAATGCTTTCCATCACCGGAACGTCCGATTACTTATCTTATTGATATATCAGCACCGGGATTCGAACCTGCCCCTACTGCGTAAGAAGCAAGCGTGAACCGCGGAGTCTATGTAAGAATTTTGACAATTCTACTACTACTTCGGTCCTAAAATACTTGTTTGTGAAACACTTCAAAATAGGTATTGTTGACAAAGTGAGCTGAGTTTAAAACATAATCGGTCCTACTACAAAAACAACACAGTACTGCGTTTGACGTTTGTTTAGAGAAAGACACGGAATTTGTTTAAACCTTTTCAATACAAACTAACTTACTAAATTTATCTTGTTCAACATAAATGCATGTGGGGTGCGATATACAACCGGGATCACCCCGACCAAATCCGCTTTCGCGATCGTAGTCCATTTAATTTGCATACGTTGAGACGCTGAAGGTTCAATATAGCTTTACATAGTTTTGGCTCCACCTCAGCGCGCGTTGAGGACACTCAGCATATGGTGGATATACTAGAAAATGTTCTAGGTGAAAAAAAAGGTTTCAATGCAGTTTCAGATAACTAAAAATCATTAAATTGTCACCTTACGCTTGCAACGTCGCTCGCAATCGGTCAGGTCAGTGGCAGCGGCTTCGTGGCCCGGCGAGGGTGTCCACACGTTGCGGTTATTTCAGGACAAAGTGAACACGGAAATTTATGAATCTAAATTAAGCGAGGGAAAGTAAAACTTTTTTTTTTGTTACAAGCGATACGTAAACTAACGTCCCTGTGTCGGGCGTCACTTTAGAAATCAACATCCTGTATCATAACGTCGTCGATTACACAGCCTTGATACTAGGACGATGCTCAGCGCAACGGTAACATCAGTAATAAATGCACTCATCGCCCGAGACAGCGGAGTAATACAATTTCGCCAGCTCTTGGAAACGCCAGGCACTATTGCCGTCTTGGGGACAATTTGGCCTAATGTTTGTGCATCGCGCAAGGATAGCGCTTTAGCAACGCACATTATTTAAATTTCCCTCGGATATAACAGTTTTGCCTCACCTTGCTGACGACCTGGCATCGTCCTGATGCCAAGTTGCATTTCTTAGCACACAACGCGCATTAAATAGCAATTCTGGTTTGTTATTTCATTATCCCCCCACATTTTATTTTTAAGTTTTGAAATGTTCGTCTCCGTAGAAGGTGACCGTATCGTAACCTTGCCTAGTCCTTTTTATGGCCTTAATCTATGTGGACGTTAAAATTGCTGCAGGGTATCTATACACAGTACAAAATAAAATCGAACTTCTATTTATATAAGTACGTTGAAACTGTCATACCATCCACGTTATTGCGCATAGTTTATAAAGCCTTTTGAAAAATGAAACCCTTATTTCTTATGAAGATTGCCAGCTCCTCTGAGGACAATAGACACATGAGTCGAATTATGTGTGTATGTTTATAAAAATATTTGTAAACTTAGAACAAATTTTGCATATCACTTCTGATATTCGTGACATTCAACATGAAATTCTTCATGCACAAATTATTTTGCTCGTCCGAATATCATCAAACATAATCCATAATGAATGGAGGGATAATTTCAGTAAAAGTAGCTCACAGCAATGATACCATTTAGCCCATTACCTTCTGGGGACAAAATAATGTGTTTTCATGCTTAACTATATATCTATCTATCCAGCCTCCTGAATCCACTGTTGAGGTGACCTTTTTTTTGTCTTTCGGTCTACACGCGTCCTTTGGCCACTATTCCGTCACCATTTCCTGGAATTTCCATCCCTTTCAAAATTACTAAGATGATTAAGAGGAATTTGCAAAGGCAGTCCAAGGCATGATAAGTGTCAAAACAACAATGATTAATATTCAACAACCCTAGGTCAGCGACAACTCAATGCGATTATCCAATTCACTAGAAATACTCGAATTCTCATTCCAACATTGTCACTGTCATTCGCAATAGCTTGGTCTGCCTTTATGTTATTCAGTGCTCTGATATTGTGCTTCGTGATTCACTCGATACCTACTAGAACTGTAGGTACTGAAGTCGTATCGTATCGTGGGACTGCACTGTGTCCTAAGCTCATTCCAGTAATAGTACTATTCCCACTGGATTAATTAAGAGAACATTGTTTTGTGCTAGACGTACTTACGCTACATCGGAACCTGATACTTAGGTTACGTACCTATACAACATTCGAGTTGGAATTCATTTGTGGCTTACTGCTTGAATGTTATGGTTTCATTTAAAGTTTAAAAACACTATTCGTTATTGAAATTGATTAAAACATTGCCTGCGGAAGTTCGATTTGCATCTATTCGCCCAAGATTGTAGAGAAATGACTTAAGCAAAAGAGGCATATCGGACGAGGGGTGAATTTCTGGAATGGTGTGGTGAGCGTTGTTTCAACTTGACTCAGACATTTAATTATTTTTCTACGATTACATCTAAGTGACATTAAACTTGCTTGTTCAGAAAAAAAACACTACGAATAATATTGATATTTTTAAGTCACAAAGTTAATGTTAAGATTTACTTTATTTATTTAATCACTTTTTCTCAAAATTTACAATGGGCTGCATTTCTATGAAATTGAAATAAATAAAATAATTTCCGCGTAATATGCTAAACGCGTATAACAAGACCAAGTACTACAGCCGGGAAACTGTGGAGGGTTTCGTATTAAAATTCCGTTGCGAGACTGGCAATAAGGCGGGTGTAACATGGACCAGCGTTTCACTTGAGCAAATGGCAGACCGTCCGTTGGGAATACCGACCAGCGCTACATTTACACTAGGCGTGAGCCTTCCAAAGACGCACCGTTTTATAATACCGTTTCATCGTCTGGAACGCCAAGACCGTTTCTCCATTTCAGCAATAGTTATTTCATAACAAACACACACGCACGGCGTTTGATACAGTCGCAAATTCAATATTCAACACCCGCATTTGAAACAGTCGCTAATGCAACGCGCAACGACGAAATATTTCTTTTTGACAAACAGATGTCGGGCGTGATTACTTAAAGCACTATAACGCACGGAACGTTGAATGTTACATTAAACACTTCATTACATCCAGTCATAGACTCTAGTCTTGAAACGATTTCGTTTCAAAGTTCCTATCGGGAAAGACGGTATCATTATCCCCTTACCGAAAAGATCGACGACGACCCACCCCTACTTTACACTATTAGGAGGTAGTAGAAGAATATCTCGGAAAGGTACTACTTGTTACAACCCCCATGGGGCGTCTGGTAACAGCGAACTAACAGCAGTGTAAGTGGAAATCTTAACCATCCAGTGAGGAAGTATGTTTTGTTGTTTTGGTGCCGCTTCATTGCTTAATAATAACAGAAGTCCCTGTTTCGTAAAATGTGTTTATCAGGCGAAATGTCATGAAACTGGACTGGTGACGTCATTACGGAGCTCTAGTTTTATTGCATTGAAGTTTGTGAATGAGAACTGGGTGGGTCTGTCTCTTATCGTACAAGGAAGTGTGTTCCACAGTCGGACCGCCCGCCTGCAACCTGAAGGAGTGCTCATATGCGGAGGTGTTATGTCTTGGAGTGGCTAACAGTGAGACCGTGTGAGATCTCCGCTCCGGCGCACAAAATAATGTGACCGTGTTGTACCTACTATTTTAATGTACTCTTTAGCTGAGTGAACAATAAAGCTAAAGCTATCAAACCCACAGCAGCCAATAATTTAACCCTGCAGCTGTCAAACGAGGCCATTTCAAGAGAAATAAATGAAAACTTAATTTAGAAGATGGACCGCGTCTGAGATTGGAATGAAAAATAATTTATTTTTAATAATTTTATTTACTTGTATTTCTCCACAAAGGTCTACCTTTCACTGCTATCAAATTTATCCTTTTCATCTTGGGTTTGCTGGAAGAAATCTCTTATTAGAGATAAGATAGCATTTGTAAATGTCATTTCTATGAGCTTGTAATGTATATTTTCATGTGAAATAAAAATATACGAATTCTTCATTTGATTTGCCATTGATTTGATTTGCGTAACTTAACAAATTGGTAAATTAACAGTGATTTAGTAATTGAAACTATACTTATACGACTAAGCTTAAGCGTAATAATTATTAAAAAGTTAAATGAAAAAGCTCTTTTCCGTGACGCGAGCAAACTAAAATGAAAAGTTTTGAGTGAAATATAAAGTTTATGTAAATATTAACAGGATTGCGAGACTGAAAATGGGCGACAGCGCCAGTTCCTTGCCGATGAAATGTTATTCATCTCCTCTCGCAAATCTTTGATATTATTTTTGAGGCCATCAGCACTTTGCAGCTGACAGATCGGTGCGGTGAGGTTTAATTGATCCCTTAACCTAAATCTCTCTGCTGCCTCTCTACAAAGACTCTCCCAAGCAGTAGGTAGTTATAAAAGCATCGCGCCCCTCATAAGAATGACTGATAGGTTGTTAGTCTACGATAATAATGAATTAAAATATAAATATAAATATAAAAAATCTTGTGGTAGGAGGAGGTAAAGTCGGGCAGCTTAAATCACACCTTTTTCAAAAACGTATTTCACAAGTAACCCTTATTTACCCCTTATTCCGTAGCCCTAACATGTAATTCTGAAATCTAAGAATATCAATCGCTTTTAAAAAATAGGCAGAGCAGAGCCTCGCATAAACAACCAGTCGCAATAAATGACAGCTCGTGTCAAATAATCGTGTTGTGATTTGAATTTTTTCCAAATCCAGATCCCAATCAATTTGACGATTCACGAATCACAATCACTAGAAATGACAGCCCGGGATCGATGTTTGTGATCCAGAATAAGAGTCAGGATCGGTTTTTGAGATACGGTAGTCTTGTCATGTAATTCTGACATGTAGGAATTTTAGTCGGTTTTGGGAAAATTACCAATCAGCAGACGACCTCTGTGGCGCTGCGGTTGTGGCGCTGCCTACCATGCGAGAGGTCCCGGGTTCGATCCCCGGCTGTGGATAAAGAAAAAAACAAGAATTGGATGTTTATATGTATGTGGTGTCGCTGTTTCTGGTTCCCATAAAACAGGTTATCCTAGTGTGGTGTCAGAAACAATGTATGTGCCTTTATATAAATATTTACGTTACGTTTATGTTATCATGTTATTCCGAAATCTAGGAATTTCAATCGTTTTTCGAAAAAGGTAACACGATTATTTGACACGAGGTGTCTTTTATTGCGACTTTGCTTGTCTTCTGTGTCTTTGTTTATGTTCCGTAGCCTTATTTTGTATTTGTGACATCATTCGCAATACCATTCAAATTCGAAATCGACCAATCAAAATGCAAGAAAAGACAGCTCTTGTAAAACAACTGTGTTCGGATTGGTCAATTTCCCAAATGTCAGAAATACATGACGTGGCTACAGATGATCGCATAAACAAGCAAATTCGCAATAAAAGGCAGCTCGTGTAAAAAAATTGTGTTCGGATTGGCCGATTTCCCAAATGTCAGAAATGCATGACGTGGCTACGGATCATCGCATAAACAAGCCAATTCGCAATTAAAGACAGCTCGTGTGAAACAATTGTGTTCCGGTTGGTCGATTTCAAAAATGTCAGAATTACGTGACGTGGCTACAGATCATCGCATAAACAAGCAAATTCGCAGTAAAGGACAGCTCGTGTGAAATAATCTTGCTCGGATTGGTCAATTTATCAAAAGCTATTTAAACTCCTCGATGAATCATTAGATAAGGGCTACTGGTTCGACGTTGGAGATAGAGAAAGTAGCAGATCCCTGCAATATTACAATATCCAACTAACCGGTATTCAGGTCGATCTTCTAAGTCCAAAATATGACCGTGATTTAAAATAACTTTGAATCTCGAAACTTCTTCAACTTTAAAACGTGGACGATCTCTGTAGTGCTCTGTCTACCATGCGATATTTCCTGGGTTCGATCCCGGGCTGGGGATTAAGAAAAAAAAAAACAGGTCTGGGATGTTCATATGTGTATGTCGTCGCTGTTTCTGGTTTCCACGACAGGGTATCCTAGTGTGGGGTCTGAAGCAATGTATGTGCCTGTATAAACATGTGTATATTTCACGGAGTTGAACGCTTTTGAGAAGTCAACAAATCAGATAAACATAAGTGGGTTTGTTGAATTATAGGGCTTTTTCGATAATCTGACGGACTGTTAGGATTTGTTCACGGGTACATTTTGCTTTCACAAAGCCAGCTTGTTCAGGTGCGGTCTCCTTGGTAGTAAAATATTACTTGCATATGAAATCAAGGCAATGGCAACACAATGTGAACCCATTCTTTCGGCCATGTCCCCGTCAGCCATATCTTATTGCAGAGGGTTTTGAATATCTGGGTACCATGCTCACCTGAGGCTTTGAAAGTATCTATAGGGATAGCATCATTCTTGTAAATAAACAGGATTGATCTATTATGCGGTAACTCGCTCCGCTATATAATTACTTTGGGTGGAAAGCCCACTTTATCTAGATGCGATGCCAGGCGTTGAAAACGGCGGCGGTGTCGCCAAGTCTCGCTTCAAATAGGTAACCAGAAAATCATTTTCCAGTTAAGAGTCGGAAAATACCCTTTTTTGTATTCCAGCTAGACCAATCTCTGAAGCTGATGTGATTCTCAAAATATAATGTAGCTTATAGAAATACAGTTTCATCGAATTACACACAATATAATCGGAAAACTTGTTTCATTTCCTGAAAAAAAAAATGCCCATAGAAGCGTTACGAGTATTTTGTTTCACCACTACTGTAGCAATTTTAACCCTTTTGTAATGGCGAAAATCGCTGCAGATCGCCTATATCTTGGCAACACTGAAAGCGGCGGCACGCTCTACTAAGTAATTTGTAAACAAGACGCACCCCAGCCAAATAATATCGGGGGCGTATTAAACGAGTCCTTTTTCAGTGGCAGGTCACGGATTTGCCGACCGAAAATGTGTCGGGGCACTAACTCAATTGGAATTTACCTGTGTTCCGTTGGAGATTATCCGTGCACGACACCCAGTTCGTTGGTTCTGAGGCAATTTGTGGTTTAAAATCTATTTAACAAGATTTGGACGCTTTTCTGTGTACATTCCGGACTCGATTACGGGGAGGGTTATCTTGGTAAGACTGCCGTTGTTAAGTTTTTACTTTTAAGCAAATTTTGTTGGGTTCAGCAAATGTTCGAAGAGCTTTCTAGCTACAAAAGAATAAATAAAAATTCGGCCCAGTGCTAATCGAATCCGCGCACTGAGGGTTCCGCACTAATCAATATTTTTTATGATTTATGCCAGACAGGCGAAAAATGTATAGAACGGTAAAGAACCCTAAAAATATTTGCCTATACTGTAATAAAGCACAGAAGAAGGAGAGTCACAGACTGGCTCCCAAATAATGCAAAAAGAAAGCCCGACCCAGGAAGAGATGGACTGATGAGTTGGGACCATGGGGCAAGAGGTAGACCTCTAAGGATCCTTTACCCACTATGGGACATTATGGGCTTATAATAATAAAGTATTTTTTATTTGAGTTGTTTTTGCAGTATTATTTTTCTGTATTTTAAAGTTGTAGAGTTGGGTAACTTAAAAGGAAAATGGAACCGTCTGTCTGTCAGTCGATACTCTTTTTCTCAGGAACGCGTAGATGTATCAGGTTGAAATTAAAATCAGTTACTCAAGCTTGTGGTGCCTTCGAGCTGTCAAGAAATAAAATTTTAAGGTCAAGGCTATGAAAAGATACGGCTGTTAATGCCGCAAATATGCAAAATTTGCTTGTTACCCTTTAGGGCACTTCCCGTCGACATGGAATCATAAAATTTGGGTCCAAGCAAGGTCTTATAACAGAAGTAAAAGATAAAATCCGAAAACCGTGTAGTTTTCGTGCGCGAGTCCCACTCGCACTTGGTGGGTTTTTATTATTAGTTGTTTTAATCCCCAAACGTTAATTTCTACATGTGTATAACCGAGTAAAACTTGTATAATATTTGAACATCATAAACTTAGAAGCGATTTTGCTTTGGCAAAACTCTCACACTCCCCGCCTCGTAAATGCTAAGACGTTGTTCAAATATGTTACAAATTGTTACAGAATTGTAAAACAAAGTTACCTTACAATTACACAGTAATGCTACATTTCCCGTTTTACCCACCCGTATAATATTTCATATTCATATCATAAATCATAACTGTGTCATACATATATTCTGGGTTCATCATTTGGATTGTCGTAATATTTTAAGCGCTTTATTCTAGTCCAAAACAAAACCACGGGTATTTGGGGTGCTCAGGGCAGGATGTTTGTCAAGGACATTGGGCGACGCTTGAGGGACCGAGGTTTTGACAATCGTTCCGGAGCGTTCCTGATCCAAAGGATCTCACTCGCCGTGCAGCGCGGTAATGCTGCCAGTGTGATGGGTACCTTTATGGGGGCGGTTTATTTGTTTAGTATAGTGTTTTTTATTGTGTGTTCAGTTTTTATGTGTGTGTAGTTTAAAATTATTTGATAATCTTATATACTTAGGTTATTTTAATTGACGGATTTTTGATTTTTTTTCGCGTAATTTTGATTGAATAAATTAATATCACAAAACATTTATAATTTCGCTGTTATTATAATGAATTAAAGTATCCTTACCATACGTATAATTATTTAAAGCGTTTACATTCACAGAGCGGTGCTGCCTACAGATTTACTTTTGATAAAGTTCCGGGGAAAGTAATGAAATTCCTCCCCTAACCACAAATCAAAAACTTTCAACTTTTATTATAATATCATTAAAAGTTTTTTTTTTTTTCATTTTTGTCTCAGCCTGCGCTTGATGGATGATAATTGTTCTTATTCGCGTCATACTGTGAAAGTTCCACTAATGTTTTGCTTGCTTGGAGAACTTAGTTTTAATTTTAATGGAGTTTGTCTATGTTTCTACACGATTTGGTATTCCTTATTTTAACCCGTCTTCTTCTTCTTGTGCCTCTCAACTACTGGAGGTTGGCGGTCAGCTATCCAACCTCCTCTCTATTCCCTGTTGGCCAGCTCTTCCACGCTGGCCACTCCCGTCCATTTGCCTAATGTTGCGGAGCCACGATTTCCTCCTTCTGCCAGCGCGTTTTTCCCCCTCTAACTTGCCCATAACGATGACCTGAAGGAATCGGTATCGTTCGTGTCCCAAAGCACATGCACATGTCCCAAGTAACTTATTTTCTGCTTCTTTATGGTCAAGGTGAGTTCTCGGGAGCATTGGCGCGTCGCACAACTTCTTCGTTCGTGACTCTATGGACCCACTTATCCTCAGCATCTTCCGGAAATAACACATTTCAAATGTCCACATTAAATTTACATCTTTTTGCAGGTTATCTCCTTTATGGTCCAGGCTTCGCAACCATATATACTATCATAACTACTGACCTGATGTAGCATTGAAGCATCCTTATGCGGAGTTGTATATGGAGGTCTTTCATTCAAAGCACCTTTCTCATCTTGTTAAAAGCAGCACGAGCAATTTCAATCCGGGTCTTTATCTCAATTCAGATTCCCATGCTTCAGTCACCCATGTGTTTAGGTACTTGTATTTGGTCTATCTCTCCGAGGTAATTCCTGCTACCGAGACTATTGGTTCCAGTTATCTTTTCTAGAAACCTCCATAAACTTAGTTTGGCGAGATTCATTGATAGCCCGCTTTTTGGCGGCACTCGTAGACGTTATCTACTATCCTCCGCAGATCTTTAGGTGCTGAGGCTATAAGAGCGGTATCATCGGCGTATCTCAAGTTGATAATTATTTGCCGATTGATCTTGATACCCTTGTTCTTCCAGTGCTTCAAAGATTCTTTCTTAGTATAGATTAAATAGAAGCGGGGACAAGGTGCATTGAATTTTATCCCTCCTTTACTTACTAAAGCAAATGAGTTTCTCATTCTTGTGGTACGTTTATAAAATCTGCAATAGTAGTAAAACTTTATAAAACCCGACTTCAATCAGTTTGATATTACAAGCTGCGATAGCTTATAATATCAAACTTATAATCCCAACACTTAAAATACCTAGTATTGAGCAGTTCCGGTGACTATTGTGGTCTACATCATCAGTTCCACATTACACAATGATGCTTCCTGAGAATAACTTCACAAGAAGCTATAAAAAATCCCATCATAACATCGTCGAGAAATATTTATGTTCATATTCTTTATTGCACAGAAATTATAATGGTAAGGTAAGAAAATGTACATCTAATTATTTACGAAATTAAAACATAATAATGTATGTAATGTAATATTACACTACTACTAGTTTCACGCTTACTTCTCACATTGGAGCACACAGGTTCGAATCTTGACCGTGTACCAAAGAGATAATATCGGACGTTCAGTGTTTCGGATGCCCGAAGCAGTAGGTCCCGGCTACTACATTATAGTGGTCGGTAAAACCCCTCCATCAAGCCGCACTGAGCCAGCGTGGTGGAGTATGGCTTAATCTTCCTCGTATCCGGGTAAAGGCCTGTGCCCCTCCGTGGGGACATTAATTGGCTACATTTATTATGTATATATTTATTATTCCCTTGGTAAACAATCTACTATTGCCGTCTACCAAAACAATCACCGTAATTTGTAACTTCAAATATTTTCGGCTGTTTATGAAGTTTCATTTAAACTTTTCCGAGGTTTCCCTCTTGCTTGATTTGATAGTCCGAAGTACACCAGTCTATTTTGAAGTCGCTTAATAATATAGACCGCTGCTCGAAGACCAAACTATCCAATACCCTCACAAACACCACCTACATTTAGGAGCTATAGTGCAGAATTTGCCCTAGTACCGTTCCCGTACCTTTCCAGATTCGAATGACCCAGTAATTGGAGTAATACGACTGCTGGCGTCCGACCACCAGCGGTCACTGTAGCACCCGGCACTGGGCTATTCTAGTGGCCAGGCTAATGGTCGGCAGTTTGAAGTACCATGCTTTTGTAGCCCCGTCCTACCGAATACCATGGCATAGAAAGAAGGAATAGCAAATCAATACCTACCATTTACAAAACACCGCAGTTGAGTGTCCAAATACGCAGTTTTCTTACGCCACCATCAAATGCTGACTGAAACGCACCCGTAAATTTTACTTTAATATGGCGGCCTCCCTTCTTTGAGTAATGTAGGAGTTTTAAGCCTCGAATATCTTTGCTTTATATACTTTCACGTTTATATTTGTTCAACGTAAATACTTAATTCGGGAGTACACCCACCTGAATACTTCTCACGATTTTCGGCGTGTGTAGGCTTTGTGGGCAAACTGGGTGCGTAGTTTTCATTTATGCGCAACAAAAAGCCTTTTTAGGGTTTCGTGCCTTAAATTAAAAGGGAACCCTTAGACCACTACGATGTCCATCTGTAGGCCTGTCAAGAAATTTATTTTAGGAACGCGTGGAGTTAATTCACATTTCATTTCTTCCAGCAAACCTATCAGGATAGGATACATATAAAATTAATTACCAAATACCAATAAAATATAATACTTACTATAAAAATACATATAATAAAAGAAAAAGTAGATTAAATAAAAAGAAACAAACAATAATAATAAATAGATAAATACAATTACATACTTATATTTACAATACCTACGATGAAAGAGAAAGTAAGTGCTCTTTCAAGCGATTCTTAAAGGTAACTCCTTTAAGAATCGCTTATCTGAAGTCGATATTAATATAAATTACTCAGGTATGTGGAGTCTCTTGAACCTGTAAAAAATCAAACGTTCAGGTCAACGTACCTACTTACGTATAACGTACAACAACTGCTCGATACTCGCAGAAGAAACAAAGGGTACGTCCCGTTGATCTCGAATCTTGAGATTTGGCGTATAATGCGAAAAGCGTAAATTTATAGTTCCTTCCCTAAAATAATGCGAGTTGTGCGAAACCCTGGGAGCGCGAGTCCGACTCACATTTGTTCGGTTTTTAGGGTTCCGTAGAGATACAAGGAACCCTTATAGTTTCGTCATGTCTGTCTGTCCGTCTGTATGTCACAGCAACTTTATTCCGAAACTATCAGGACTACCTAGTTGTTGTATTCAGTGAACCATTTACAATTTTATACAAAAAAAAAACTCCCCCTGATACATACACTGTACAACTAAACCAATGTTTTTTTCATCAAAACTTTTATGTCTGAGGTGTCTATAGATAGGTCTTTAAAAATGACGTTGATGTTCCTGAAACCATTTTCCCTCAAAGTAATTTTTTAAAGAGACAGACCCTTCCAAAGTGGAAAAATTGTGTCCTCCCCCTCTAACTTTTAAAGTAAGAGAGTGAAAAATCCAAAAAATAATATTTGTTTTGTATCTCAATAAACACTTTCAACGAAAATAGGTTTCAACAAAGTGAAATAGTTTTTAGATGTCTTTTAAAAATTGGTTATGTTTAACTAATACAAATATTATAATATTAATTATTATAATTAATAAGCAGGAATACATAATTACAAAATTATTAAAAGCAAGTTCTGTTTTAAGCAAGATTAACCCCTACAGTTCCGTCATTGAAGTATTATTGAACATTGATAAACTCGCTATTACATGGTTTTTAAATTGCTTAAATGGCAATTTCAAAATCTCCAGAGGAGTAGGTGAAGAAGTGGTCTGGTAAGGCCACATCAATAGGCTCAATAGCAAAATATTTATTAAGTTTTTTTCAAACTAATACTATCTGATCTGA
Source organism: Argyresthia goedartella (assembly GCA_949825045.1). Lineage (NCBI taxonomy): Eukaryota > Metazoa > Arthropoda > Insecta > Lepidoptera > Argyresthiidae > Argyresthia > Argyresthia goedartella. The sequence goes on from OX463810.1 coordinate 26,595,656, forward strand.
CAGACTTCGTTCTGTCAAAAGCTATACATAAGGTACGCTACCAACACCATCATCACCGGCTGTTACCCAAGACCCAGGCTATCCTAATTTGGGAGATAGGAGGACTTGTTTTTGTGAATAAACGAATTTTTACTTTTTTGTTGTTTAACTATGTTCCTTTTGCGTTTTTAAATTTCTTTCTCCTTAAGAACCTTCCTTAAGACTTAACGAATACTTAGTTTTAAAAATAAACATGAATCTGTCCAGCCGTTTGCGAGTTTCGCGCTCAAACTTAACAAATGACAAAGAGTGCCAATGTATCATATACCTACATGGTTTAACTATAGTAGTGCCATAAGCAACTGAGCGTCGTCGGGGCAATAAATCATTTTTGTCGGACCTCTCGCTTGCACTCGCGGGGCGTGCTTATGGCGAGGCGTCAGTGATGCGAGTAGCGGCGTTTTCTTGCTATCGAAACTATCGATAAGCACGTGTACTTCCCTGCACATCCATGTGACAGCTGTTTTTATTAGACGACGCTCAGTTGCTAACGGCCCTACTATAGGCACTACGGGTTATTCTTGATACCCAAAGTAAAGTAAAGTACACATTATAATATTAACGAATCTAGGAATCTCCAGCTTAACTCACTTTTATATATATGTTTTTTTTATTATTGTCAGAAAGCCGCACATGCACCACCACCGAGTTTCGATGCAAGTCGGGACGCTGCATTCCCTTGTCCTGGAGGTGCGACAACGAGAAGGACTGCTCCGACGGGTCTGACGAGGAACCTGGGACTTGCAGTAAGTGTTCCGTTCTTCACTAGTTTTTCATATAAATATCTAATGCATGGTTGAAATTTCAGCGTCAATGTAATTGAAAATGTTTATGGGATCTTTTGGTCACACTGACGGCCCAGACACACTGACGGTTTATTTCAGTGGGCAATGTTTAGGACAAAACAATACGTGTATTGGAACTAAACAATGGACGAGTGGACCTTCCTGGTAGACCCAATTTAATAAATTGTGTTATAAACAACAAGCTATAAAAGCGAAAATGTGAAAAATTCTACAGCCAAGGCGCAAGATATTTTTATGGTCTTCCGCCGCGTGTAAAATATATTTTAGGGGCTGAAACTCGCAAAATTAACTTAAATTTAATTTACCAAATTGCTCTTTCTATACCAATATAAACAGAAGCGCTAATAAAACGTTAAAAGATAGTACGCAGACGCAGACATAGGTATCCTTTAAGGGCAGTTTTGTTTTCGACGCGACGTTCCAATTTAGAATTCCATAATGTTTTCCCTTAACCTTAATAGACAAAATACGTAGTATTATCATCTGAAAATAATTTATCATAAAGTTAAGGGGACGTGCGCGCCCTTCCAAAACCCACCCACGGGTGACCTCCAAAATGGATTAAAATCTTAATTATTCCTAAACTTTTGGGATTAATCCTGTAATCTTCGCCTCTTGACTCTTTTTTGCACAAGTGCCCGAGGTGTTTCCGCCTCTTGTAAATTTAGTTCGGCTAATGCAGTCCAGAAAGCTTTGTTATGAAATAAGACAAAAAAAATACTGCCTGTTTGAGAGAAGCACCTCAATGGTGGCGAAAAAATTGCCTTCGTCTTGGACCGCCTAAAAACGTAATTTTGTGCTTCGTAATTTCTTTATTATCTCAAAAAACAGACCGAAAACTTAATATCAACTATATACACAGGCGAGCTTGAATCAAAAAGAATATTTTTCAAGGGAGCCAAGGATGACAAAACATTTACCATCAGAAAGTAGGCAGTACGCTACTGTCTACTTGTACTGCCAGCACCCTCGGGATCACTCGGGAAGGCTCGCGATAATTCGGCGTCTTCGACCTAAATGAGCCTATTAATTATGGCCGCGACGATCTGGCCCTCTATGCTACTAAGCACAAGCTTCACACAAGCCTATCGCAGGCTCGCGCTATCTCTCTCTGTCCCAACTCGATGAAACGTGACTTCCGAGCCTGCGATAGGCTTGTGTGAGGCTTTTGGTTAGAAGCATCGGGGCCCTGGACTAATGCCACTGTGCTTAGGACATGAAACATTGGGAGGGCAACATCCCATTTCCCATTTTTTGATTCCCATCAGATTTGATTTTAAACAAAACATACTACAAAGCGTATGGGACATGATACGGAAGTACATATAATAAATAATAATAAATAGTACATTTTTATATTTTCTGGGCAACTTTTATAATGTAAATAAATTTTCGAAAATCGCTTTGCCAGGCCTCAGGAATATATTTGAGTAAAATTACTCAATACGCGAATTTCATGACTTGTAACAATTTAATCATCAGCTAAATAGATTCTCTTTTAAAGCAAGGGGTAATCATGTGATTAATTTCTATAGAATAATGTAATCTACCTAAATCCTTATCATTACGATGCCGTATCCATGATAAAAAAAATTTACTTTGAACATATTGTAACGTTAAAGTTGTTCGTGGAAAAGCAATTTTGGGAATTCGCCCTCTTAAGTAGAGTGAGCTACAAGCCTCCCTTGATGCTTGTTTATAGATTGCATTATTCATTCGGTTGAATGAACGTACGAATTCAGGTTAATTTAAATAGGTATTGTAATCGTGGATATGTTATGTTTCTTTGTATTGTATCAACAACACACGATTTATTTATAAGTATTTGAAATAGCATCACTGTATAAACCCGTTAAAAATAAAACCAAAACACTTATGTTTAACTGTTTAACAAATTGAGTAAAAAGTTACATAAAGAATTACATCTTATCCCGAATTAACTAAATGTTCAAAAAAAATTTACACCTTATGTTATACCATGGACGAATAAAACTAGAGGACTGACAACGTCATATAAAAAACTTACTCTGCTAGAAAGCTAAAATCCTGTATTATTTCTAGATGTCGCTGTACCACGCAATAGAAGATGGCTGCTTAGGGTGACGGCGTAGTATAATCCATAGTCGAAAAATCAGAGATGGCGTAAGCGTAAGCCTTGATTCTTCTTAGGAAATTAACGCTTATACCGCCATCTTTCCTTAAATTAAGCGCGCCACCACGATACTAACTATACTAGAAAGAACTTTTGAACTAGTAGCTCTATTCTAGCAATATACATTTAAACTAAAAATAAATTACGCTTCAAAGTACTACAGTTGTCTGTCCTCTAGTTTTATTCGTCCATGGTTATACTTAACTACATCCTCCGCTCCGCTTGGATCCGGCTACAGGTTATATTATGAAGTTATGACCTAAAACCTAACTTTAGGGTTCGGACCTAAAGCGACCTATAGCAACCAATACCGTTCTGTGGGGCCGCTTTTTGGGAGTCAAGACTTTAAACAATATATCAATTTGTTGCCAAATCAAAATACGTAAAGTCCGCCTTTTCCGTCGTTGGGTGACAGAGGCACAGTTGCCCACGTTGTTCAGCAGTTCAATAACCCAAATTGAATGGCGGTCTGAAGGTTCTCCCACGAGGTTTTCCATCACCGTCCGAGTTCCGTCCAAGAACGTCTGAGTATATACAGTGTGGACTAAGGGGTGGTTATTAACACATCACTGAAGCAAAAAAAAGCATTTAAAATACCTAAACGTCATTAAATTGAGGCATTTATGCTATCGCTTGCTACTGCGCGCGCAATATCGGGCACTCGCCGCGCGCGTTTCGTGGGGCGGCCGGTGGTGTTCGCGCGTTGCGATTATTTCGGGACTAATTGAACAAAGCTATTTGTGATTCAAAATTGTGCAAGGGATAAATAAAACATTTTTTTGTAACAAGCGATACGTAAACTATCGTCCCTTTGCTGGGCATAACTTTACAAAATAATGTAAACTGTAATTAATATGTAATTGTATAGATAGTACCTTAAATAATATAGTGTACTGTCATAACTTAATCTGGTTTCAAAGACAGTCAATTAAACGGAAACCACCCTACAAACGATGAGTGAGGGTGTACCTAATTCGATTTCCTATAACACTCGGATTGTGGCGAAATTGCCATCCTACGCACAATCTATTATCATCGGCTTTTGTTAGAAATTTAATTAACGATTGCTAGAGCGTCACGACTTAGTAGTTATCGTGATAATGAATATTCAGTTACGTACATAATTGTAATTATTTACTATTCTATTATGTACGAGTACTTTATAAAAGCCCTTTCATACATTACTTTTTTTTCTTCTAAAAATGTGTACCTCTCGTAACGTAAAAATAAATACGCAAACTCTTGCATTGCATTTACTCGTAATCTGAAACCACTTTGTGCGTAATTTGTTGTAACTTTTCAGTCGAAAGCAAGTTTGCGTGGCCAACCCGTGGCGACAAGCGGAGTTTTAATTCATTGTTCCGTAACATTTCGCATAAAAACGTATATAGCAACTTGGTAAGGCTGTATTTACGAGAGGAAGGCTCGCGGTCACAACTTTGCCGGCACGCCTCGCCTCGGGGAAGTCACTTAGTCGGGGTCCTACTATTTTGTTCACACGAAACGTATTATCTTTGCTTTCGATCTGAAAATAAAGCAAATTTACTAGGCACCTTTATAAAAGCAACTTCCACTTGGCCTTAATTCTCGATTGTTGTACTAACGGTACTGTAAAGGAAAATTAAGACGCTTTTACGTCCTTGCGACAAGTGTAGGTTTTAGGTAGGTATATAGGTGTTATGAAGACTGATATACTCTTCTGACTGAATAATATGAAGACTGTTCTTCAGAATTCCTACATGTACTTTATTGCAAGCTCGTTAATAGAAAAGGTACTACAGTCAAAAGCAGGTTAACTTTAATGGAAACAGTGAGCAAGTACAGCAAGAATAACTAAAAGTTGAAAGTTGAAGAAATTTGTTGAATTTCACCTCTAAATAGCATAAAAAGCTGCGGCTTCCCAAGCCACAAAAGGCAGCCACCGGCGCTCAGTTGAGAAAAATACCCAAGTACCTCTAGTTTTTATTCCGCCCTCAATCCATATCAAAACAACCTAGTTACAGATACTACAGACATATTTACTTTGTAAGCTTGTTATGCTTCGAAAGCAAAATGGGTAGAGCTACTTACAAGTTTTTCCTAGTTCTCTCATAAGATTATTAGAACAAACAAAATAAGAAAATATGCCAATTGAACGTTAAAATCTTGGGTTAGGTAGTAGAGGTTTAATATATATGTCTCCGTAAGATTGTCAAAACTGTTAGTTGACAAACTAACGTTTTTTTTTCTCGTTAGTTGGTCAACTATCGACAGATAGTAAACTGTAGCGTACTGCTTACTATATGACGCGTTAGATGATAAACTAACGGTTAAAACCGTTAAATAGCAAACTGGTTTAAAATTGAATTGCAAACGAAATACCAGGGCAAATACTGCGGTAGCTTAGGTGAAGACTAGAGGGGACGAGCGCAGCGAAGCCCCCGAATAGTCTTAGTGTTAGGTAGACATGTAAGAACAAAAGAAACGTACATTCTAAACCTTGTCGGTCTGGTTTCCTATCTGTCGATAGTTGATCAACTAACGCGTTAGTTTATCAACTAACGGTTTGGACTGTCTTACGGTGACATACACAAACATCAAGGGTAATTGAGCAAGGTAATTAAATGTTTAGATCGAAATGAGTCGACATGACGGAAACGGAACTTACAGGCTTAGCTTACCAACATGCCGACCCTTTTCACGTCCCAACTTCTTCCTAATTTGTCGTTTGTGCGATAACATTTTGATGTAAATTGGGTTCAGAATACAGTACAACAGGAATCTATTAGGTAAATCCTTTGAGAAAAAAGGTAGGCAGAGACTCTACGATGGGCTACTGCCAATATATCATATCCAGTCATCAATTATGACTGAATAAGTAGACGTCACATGGGGTGTGGATACTTCGATAACCTTGTTCGTTATCCAGCTATTCATTTATTCTATAGGTATTTTAGATTGTGTTACACTAAAATTATATGCAATTATATTCCTACCCCCAAAAACTTTTTAAAAATAGACGTAGGAAGTCGGAGGCAATTATAAAAAATAGCTACATACCTATTGAGCAACCTAAATATGCACATTGCACCACTGAAGATTCCCGAAAACCCACCCATGTTTTTGCTGTGCGGTGTGTGTGGTGACTGATAAAGTCAACGCTATACTTAGTTTTAAACCCTCAAATGTCGGAAGTGCAAGTCAGCAGATATGAAAATGAATTGCAATTTTGCGTCACAGCGTCCCTACGAAGTTGTCCCGATCACAAGTTTGTTTGTACCACCGGCCACTGTATACCGGCTGCGTGGAAATGCGACGACTCAGCAGATTGCGCCGACGGATCTGACGAACACAACTGTGGTAAGAGCATGGACAATGCTACGGAAACTGCTGCAGAGCGGGTCAACGCATGTTGCACTTGTTGGGTAAAATATTAGGTGTGTACCCGGGAGGCAAAGTGATAGCCTTGGTGGTTGTAACAGCGTCAGTCAACGCGATTTTTTTAAATCGGATGCATGTTTCTGGAATGGCATGAATCTGGAAACCTAAGTTATCAAATATAATACGATCATCAGTTTTCGTATCTGATTATGAATTACTTGCAGAGAAGATGTTTTGTGCCTTTGCCTATGTCATTATAATATCAAGTTAGGTAGGTCGATCAAATATCAAAGGACGCACGTTTGTATTAAATCGAAGCAAAGGGTTCGTTGAAGATTTCATATTTTAGGATCTCCTACATATTGCATAGAAAATCTCTGAATGATAGATCCTTTTTAATACAAATCTTCCCAGGAAGCATAGCCGCGCTGCCGGGAAGCAGTCGGAGAAATAAATAATAATTTTAAAGACTTCGTGAGAAATAGGGAAATGAAGTGAAAAAAAATAAAACAAATATTACTTGCAGGCAGAGTGAGTTTTGAGAGCTACGAGACGCGACGCGAGAAAAACAATTTCGGTCGAATGAAGTTTCCTTTAAAACGGATGAAACAAAACTTGCGCTTGCTTTAAAAATCTTTTCACTGCCAACGCCAACCTATACTTAGTTATAATTTTCGTATTTTACTTTCCAAACTTGCCTGCGTAGATGTAATAAATGACAAAGAATATGGACTTTTCTCTTGAGAAATCAAAGTCTAAAGGTCGTGTGAAGCTCAAAACTTATCTACTGATCGAGTGTAATAAAAAAACGATAATTCAATCAAACCTTGTGAATTAAGTTTTTTCAATTAATATCATGCCAGAACCTTCGGAAATATGCATTTCAAGTTGCTATAAAACGTCTATACTTGCCTGTGCCACAATTTGTCTGAGCATGAGCATGTTGCGCCAACAGAGGCGGGAAGTTGCAGCCAGGAGGAGTTCACCTGCCGCGGCAAGCCCGGGGAGTGCGTGCCGCTCACGTGGATGTGTGATGACAACGCTGACTGTTCGGACGGGTCCGACGAGAAAGCATGCAGTAAGGGCACATCTTCATCATTACATATTTTTAAAGCTACAGATAGACATTGCCATTATTAGCACGCTTGAAATAATGCTTCAAAGTGTGCAACGGACATGAATACAATACATGCAAGTAGATATGCCTTTGCTCGGAATTAGTAGCTTCTGTGCTAGTAGTGGGCATGGCTATCTGTAGTTCAGCTCAGTTCTCCATTATTATTAATTTCAGGTCCTGTAGGTTAGGTGAGAGCATTTGACTTGTCGAAAAAATAAGCGGGCTCATATTTATTTGTATTAAAGAACACTGACAGCTGAATATGTAAATGTTTGTGTTTTGAAACAATTGTTTGAACCAAAAGCTGAAATTCCACCTCACCACCATCATCAGAATCATCAATCAATTTTTATGGGTGTGTTTTAGTCTTGCAGCTTGTTTTATCATATGCACTCAAATCACTTTCCATTCACTTTAAATTGAATATGCTCATTTCATTTATTAATCAAAATTACCATAATAAAGGTTTGTACTAATTATACCTATTATATTAACTATATTTTTGATGTTGATTTTTATTAATTGTAAGATCCTATTTCAATTTCTTTTACCATGTGGTACCCCTTCAATGATTCCTCTGTAGCTTAAAACAATTACTAATTTATATATTTATAATTCCCATATATTGAGGGTATTTTAGATTAACATTGTTTTCACTAAATGCAAACTTCGCCTTTTAATCGTTTAACATTCTCATTTCAAAACAATATCTGCACTTTACCCTTGAAAATAAAATAAAACATCACTTATCACGAATAAATTCCTCTTTTCCCTTAATTTGAGCACTTGGGTCAAAATAAAACACAATGAGTTACAGATAGTTTAAAAAGCAAATGTTTTTCATTAATTTTCGTTGAAAGTGCTAACTTTCTGCGATTAATTTTATTTATATTATCAACAAACAAAACGCTCAATGTTTGGGAGAATTTTACACCTGTGTACTCCATAAATTGTAAAAAAAAAACGTTTTAAGCTACAGAGAACAAATTGAAGGGGTGCCCCGTGGTAAATTAGAAAAAGATGAAAATTTAGACAACCCTAATACACATACTCAATAGGCTAACAAACAACATGCCAACCTATACAGAGCAACCATCTCTTGCGTGCAATATTTACCCCATTGGCCATTGTGCAAACGTACATGCATTGTCCGATTTCTCACAAGATAGGCTGCCTTGTCACACAAAAACGCCCGATATCCGCCACCCCTGCGTTTCCTTTGTGTTGAGCAGCGATGTCATTTGCGGAAATGACCTTTACCTACTTTTGGTGGCTACCGAGATAGGGCTTAGCAGTTCGTCTTTGGCATCAATCAATCATTCGCCCCCTTCGGGCCGATACTCTGTATTCTATCAACGCCCGACTCATCCGTCTATAAATTCTTATCAACCCGCAGCTCGCCTCGCGATCGTGAATCGTGAGCGATGACGTTGCTTGCTTTTCGCTACCCTCGATCAGACGGCTGCTCGGCAGAGAAATCCTCGGAAAATAAAATTGTTTTGATGTCGGTAGCTACTTACAAACGGGCTCCTTATTTCATAGCTAACCCTTAATATCGTCAGACAATACGGCTATGACCTGGGTTAACCCGGGGCTCTTTATCTTGTTCTTGACCAATATTCTTGACTCTTAATTTAATAACTTCCCAGTCCGTCTTCAATTTCTTTTCAGTGATAAAATATCTTGCATCCTTCATATATTTTCTTACCCAGTCCTCATAAATGGTCAATATTTTATCCTCTTAATATATTTAAATCGCGTAAAAAGCACTACCTTTCTCTTCAGGTTTAATATGTATGTATGTATTTCGGTAAAATGTATGTTTTATTTATGTTTAGCACGTACTTATCATACATTATTATGTATTTGTGTAGGTAGTCGTATATGTAGTTTATATTAATGAGGGTTACATATTATGCCAAGTATGTATTCGTTAAATTATGTTTTATGTTGTACATAGGTATACCCCTGCTCCACAATCAACCTGTCTCATCCTTACTTGAGTTGCTGGAAGAGATATCTTGTTAGAGATGAGCTCGTCCTTGTACACTAATTTTAATACCCTTCTGTTCCTATGATATCTTCTATTTATATTTATATGTCCTTTGTGTGCAATAAATAAATTATGAAATGGTCGTTGCATGTACCACCATAATATCTCCCAGATAACTCCCCCACTTATTTAATTTCATCCATAGCGAACCTCGCAAGTGCAAGATCGATTTTCTCTGCGATTAAACTTAAACATTCCCACAGAAACGCAACTTATGAAATTTTCTTTACGATATTCGCTCATCTCGAAATTCCAGACGAATATTGATAGCTTTAATTATAGCAGCCTCGCAACATTTCGTTACCCGACATCAGAAAGGAAAGTTTGAATAATGGTTTCTGAATATGAAACTGAAACTACGAGTAGGTACCTATCTGTAAGGCAATTGGGTTGGCATAAGATGCTTTAATTAATAACTTGCAGTCTTCGTAGACAAGCTCAGAATAATGATATTCTCTAGTGGTACTCTCATAAAGCATTCTAGTCATTCTTTTCGCGAGTCTTATTCTCGAGTCTGTAAACTATTCCTATTTTCCTCTTTCATCCATTACTTGTCTACTTAGAGTGTGCTTGAAGAGAATTTTAATGATGCCACTTTACATTCTGAGACTATTCTCAATTTGCCAGCTCGTTGTGCTTGTGTATTTTTCAAGATAATTATGTAATGTTTTGTTAGTAAACAAATAGACATTGCTTCTTTGATATATTTAGACTTGGCAATGAACGATTCTAGATGGAAATGTCGAAAGCAGAATGTGTGTGTTTGCAGGGAATTTTCTTGGGACTTAAAAGTCCTAACCCCTCTGAGGTGAGCCCTAGGGCACTAAGAAGGTCCCGTTTTTTGCTTACATCTCCAAAACGACGCGTCATAGGAAATTTTGTTGCACTACATATGAAAGGTGATAAATTTATCTACAACTTTTTCCCTATTCCCAATCGTTGTTTAGGATATAGGCTCACTTTTTTTTCATACATTATTTTTTATATTAACAGTTAATCTAAGGAAAAAGTGCTAATTCGTCATCTACCATTGAAAAGTTCGGAGCTCATAAATCCCAGATTACGATTGGGAGTAAGAAGTGTAAAGGATTTCATCAGCTTTCATTATGTAGTACAACAAAAATTTCTATGATACGTCGTTTTCGAACCAAAAAACGGGACCTTCTTTGTGCCCGCCCTAGGGCTCACCTCAGAGTGGTAGGTTAGTGTAATGAAAGTAGTGTCAACCCATTTACCTTTATTACCTCATATTGTATTGAAACAAAACGTTTAGTCTAAGGGCCACTGGACAGACAAGACAGAGACACGACATAAAGACAGACAAAGATATAGGACGGAACGCGCATTTATCTCGTTCTGTCCTGTGTAGTCCTCTCTGGTTTCGTGTCTGTTTGATAGCTATTACATCAAACACGAAAAAATGTCTTATACTATTTACTCACCCCGTAGTCTTCTGAATTCCTAGAATATTTCGAAGCATTTTTACCTCTATACGCTTTGAACTACACGAACTCATTTACTTTCGATAGATGAGACCTGTCGCTCGGATGAGTTTACATGTGGGAATGGCAAGTGTATCCAGCAGCGGTGGATCTGCGACGGTGATGATGACTGCGGTGATGGCTCTGACGAGGTCAAGTGCCCGGCGCCGACCTGTCAGCCACATACGCACTTCTCCTGTGCCGAGGGTCACTGCATCTCTTCGAAGTGGCGTTGCGATGGCGACATTGATTGTCCAGATGGCAGTGATGAACTGGTAATAATCTTGAGTTTTATAGTATATTTATGGACCTGGTCTTCGCCCCAGCAGTAAGCCTTGTTAGCAGTAAGCTCTCCTGTTTTTAATGTTCATGTTTTTTCGGTATTTAGTTTTATGTGCAATATAAATAATAAGATCTGATGATGCCACATCCTAAAATCCACTAAGAGTGACTGTTAGTACTTACTAGTAATTTAGTCGTGAAGATATTACCTGCCCTGGTGGGAGCGACGTTAGTTAGGATGTAGATTCTGGCAAGACTATCTGTGTACCTATATAGTATTGGTTCTGTGTGAATTTCGCCTACACTGAAGACCAAGTTTCGTATCGAAATTATTCAACACCACTTGGAGAAGGAAACTAGACCTCGTGACCTAGTTATATCAGGATATACTACTGATGATCAAGTTGACCTAATTTTATAGTTTCTTAACTTTTAAGAACATAAATTGTTTAATCATAGGTCATAAAATAGTTGAAGTTTATTTTTGAAAGACCCAAGTTCCATGTCTAGTGTCTACCACGTACCACTTCATAATTTACCATACGCGCTACCTGTTTATAATGCAAAATTTTATTACTTGAAAAGGTACTTTGATTTAACCTATAAATCCCCTGCAACAGCAATAATTATGATTTCATCCGGAAATTCCACTCTAAACCGATTAACTGTCATAAAAAATGCAAGACTCCATTCCGTATTCTGAGCGATGGTTAACTTCCCCTCCGTAACGTTTTCAGGGCTGCGCAACCACGCCCAAGGTCACCTCTCCGTGTACAGCTACGGAGTTCGAATGCCGGGACCGTATCACTTGCGTTCACAAGCAATGGGTGTGCGACGGTGACCGGGACTGTCCGGACGGTGGTGACGAGGCGATAGAGCTTTGCCGAGGCAACGTGACCTGCAGAGCTGACCAATACCAGTGCAAAGACCACAGCTGCATCCCCGGACCTTTGTACTGCAACGGCGATAAGGATTGCCCGGATGGCAGCGACGAGCTGAATTGCAGTGAGTATTTAGCATCATTTATCTTCACTGCTAAAAAGACGCTTAATTTAATGTGCATAGGATACAAAATCATTAATAACTAATAATTACTCTTAAAACATATATGTATATGTTTGTAAGCAGATGTGACAAACTACACTTCACACTTAAGATTCAAATTGCGAGGCTTTCACTCCATATTTAATACGCTCGACAGCGTTACGAGCCGAAATCGATCGCAAATTGCCTCACCTGCAAAAGGAACGCGTATACCTTACCTACTTGTGATGTCACAGAAAATAATCACACGCATGATCAGGTTTATAAATTGGCCTGTCAGTTCAGTGCACGCTACGTGTACAGATTCATCTGAAACCTACATCTTTCTTTGTTTACTCCACAGCGCGACCTAAACCGGTTTGTGATAAGAAGACAGAATTTGATTGCGGAGGCGGAATGTGCATACCTCTGTCGAAGGTTTGCGACAAGCATCCAGACTGTCCCAACTTTGAAGATGAGCCAAAGGAGAGATGTGGCGAGAATGAGTGCGCGAAGAATAATGGAGGATGCACGCAGCGATGCGTGGATACACCTGTGGGATACTACTGCGATTGCGACAAAGGATATAAGCTGGTTGATAACAGGACTTGTGAAGGTAATTAACTTCAATTCAGATTATTCTCTAACTTGAAAACTATGTAACATGAAATAAAATGTATTTAATTGAACATTTATAGCAAACAAAATATACGTCGTCAGCATCTCGAGCCTTTTTCCATTAAGGGTGACAGAGATACAGTTGCGCCCAGAATGCTTTGGAGTATCTGGAGTTGTATGTATGCATGTGTGTATCTTAATATATTGTATACATCTTTGCAATGTACCTGTAAGACCAGAATGATATTTCCAAAGATCAAATTGAAAATAAAAGACTACCTTGATTAATGAATCATACTAATCAACCTCTTTATCCCATCCCAGACATCGATGAGTGCATGGACCCGGGCGCCTGCTCACAAATGTGCATCAACGAGAAGGGTACCTTCAAATGTGAGTGCCACGCCGGCTACTCCCGTGACCCGCGCGACCGCACCAGATGCAAGGCGACTGAAGGCCACCCCTCTCTCCTCTTCGCGAGGCGATTTGACATCAGGAAGATCAGCCTCGACCACCATGAGATGGTCGCGATAGTGAACGAGACTAAGGCGGCGACAGCGCTGGATTACGTGTTCAGGACGGGCATGATCTTCTGGAGTGATGTCACCGATGAAAAGATTTACAAGTGAGTTTTTGATGATTATAATATTATTATTATTTCAAATCTATGATTGGGAGCTTCAGAGTTTTTTTTGGCGATGAGCAACTTGTCACCGATTCTTCATTTCTACAAGTTGTTGCTATTTACAAGTATTGCTGAATATGGACGTTGGATCCCTGTGTGATAATTCAAATCTGGGAAGTATCCATATTCTTATTTTGCCAATCAATCCTTAAATATCCAAAAGGAACAAACATATAGAAAGTCCAACCCTTGTCTGGGTTTGGGTTCTATTTATTATAACAACCGTTCTCCTTTCTTCCAGGGCCCCAATCGACGAAGGCACCCAACGGACAGTCGTCATCGGGGACCAGCTCATCACCTCAGACGGGCTTGCCGTGGACTGGGTCTACAACCACCTGTACTGGACAGACACTGGGAAGAACCACATTGAACTGTCAGACCTGCAGGGGAATATGAGGAAGGTCCTGATTAGGGATCAGCTGGAGGAGCCCAGGGCTATCGCGCTCAATCCTCTTGATGGGTGAGTGTAATTGCCTTTATGTAATGATATGTAACAAATACCAGCAACATAAACCCTCTTTACTGCGTCCACAAACCACAATAAATTAAAATTTCACTTAATAATTTATTATTTTTTTAATATTTTATTTAAAATTAAAATTACGTTACGTTACGTTACGACAAGCATAATGATAAACTTCTTGGTAAAAACTCATCTTATCCGTATATTGATCATTATGACCATAATGCACCAAAATTTGTCAAATTATGACATTCAAATTTTGAACGCCGACGCCGGCCTGCGTGCCGCCCCTAGTTTGTCTGTGAAGTTGGTACTACAGAACAAGCTAAAAAACTGCAGAGCAATGATCAATGCCATAATGCCGGTCGAACATGCGGTTCCTGAACACAGCAAAGAGAGCTTATGATACGTGTGTAGATAAACTAGTGTATGTAACTGGACATAATTAGGCATTAAAACTCTCGAGTGATATCATTATGAAACTCGCCTTCGGCTCTTTTCATAAACCCACTCTCGAGTATTAATGCCCTCCATTATGTAGCAGTCACATAAACTACTATAATAGGTTATTTATAAGTACCTGGAAATATATTATGTCATGATTTGTTGGACGTAGATGTACACTGAGTTCTGATATGTATTATATTAAAGACCAATAAAAAACAATCAATCTTGATAGATGAGTCTTTGATGTTTACATGTTTGGTACGTCACTGTTTTTAGTTACCCGACTCAGCGTACCAGTCGGGAGCCGGACGAAATGTAACATAGCGTCACCCCTTTTCCCATACCGGCTGGCAGAGGCACAATTGCGTCCTTGTTTAGCCAGTTATTCAATACTCCATCTTGCGTGACCGGGGGGCTAGCCTATCGCCGCAGCTATGGAGTGATTAAGAATAATTGTAAGCTCCTTATTTTTTTAGAAAGTCACTTTTCGCTAAGTTGCGCTGTTAAGAATGTATGCGCGAGAAACCAAAAAATAAGCCGAGTGCATGACGGACTACGCAAATTTAGGGTTCCGAAATAAATTTGGAATATAACCCGAAAAATTTAATTAGGAAGGTACTCAACTCACTTCACATGCACCTAATACACCTAGCCAAACTATCACTATCATTCTTCACCAGCAAATAATTACTTTGTTTTTCAAAGTGTTTGTATGAATGACAAAGTTATATTTGCGGGTTTTCATAAATGTATTATATCTTGCAAACTGCTTATTTTATTTATTCAAACAAATTTTCGTTGAATGTGTTTATTGAGATACACAACATATATTTTTTTAGATTTTTCACTCAGTTTCTTTGAAAGTTAGAAAATTAAGTGAGTTTGTGTCCCCTCCACAATTTTTTCCACTTTGGAAAGGTCTGTCTCCTTAACGATTTACTTTGAGGAAAAATGGTTTCAGGAACCTCAACGTATTTTTTTAAGACACATCTATATATAATTTCAGGAACCTCAACGTATTTTTTTAAGACGGTGTGCGGTGTCTATACACCGCAAACATAAACATTTGACGAAAAAAAATTTTTTGGTTTCAGTTCTATTCCCCCTTAATTTTTTATTTTTCAATTTTTTTATAAAAATCGTAAAGCGGTGCACAGTATACATCTACTTACCATGTTTCAACTGTGTAGTCCTAACAGTTTCGGAATAAAGTTGTGACATACGGACGAACAGACGGACAGACACACTTGACGAAACTATAAGGGTCCCTTGTTTCTCTACGGTTTTTTATAGCTGACAAAAATTGTCTCGAGACATCTAGTGTTACCATTATTGATATTTACTCAGTTGCACCCATATCTGCAAGATAACAAAAAAAAAAATGCACCACCTTTTGTAGCATATAATTACTCTACCGACTGGCTTATTGAGAATACTACGTAATTCTATTGTATCGCCTAACTTCTTCAGATGGATGTATTGGACTGACTGGGGCCAGACTCCCAAGATCGAGCGTGCTGGCATGGACGGCTCTCACCGGCAGACCATCGTCTCGTATGACGTGAAATGGCCAAACGGACTTACCCTGGACCTGGTCAGGAAGCGGGTGTACTGGGTATGATAACTTACCATATTTGGGTGAAGGGACAAAATGTATTGGTAGAATAATATGCATGCTTTGTCCGATTCCAACAGCAGAATTCAGCAAACAAAAGATGTGATAAGTCTTAGTTTAGGATTTTGCTAACAAGCCGAACGTGATGGAATGGAAGCTTTGGCTGGGGGCCCACAAACTGGTTGAATCAAGAGTAACCTAGTTCCAAATGTTGTGGTTTAAAATATGATGCGCGAACTGTCTGCCACAACAGCATAGTGTGAGGAGGCAGCGGTAATATCTGTGGCTACCGAATAATATTAATTTACATCTCGCAGGTGGACGCAAAAATGAACACGATATCGTCCTGCAACTATGATGGTTCATCGCGGCGTGTGGTGCTCTACTCCACTGATGTGCTGCGTCACCCCTTCTCCATCACCACCTTCGAGGATTCGGTGTACTGGACGGACTGGGACAAGGCTGCCGTGTACCGCGCGAATAAGTTCAACGGGAAGAACATTGAGGCTATCACTTCTACGCACACTGTGAGTTTGCCTTTGTTACTGGTGTAAAATGGGTGTAAGGCCGCACACGCTCATGCATACGAAGCTACTCGAAATAAACTAAGGCTCTCTGCACACATAGCTACTGAGAAACTGGCCACTGACTCGGTGAGATCAGTTACGTACGTAGTATCGAACCATCTGAATCATGACCCACCATAAGCTTATTTTGCTAAACCCCTTAAATGCAAGTAGGTCGAAATTCGCTTGAAGGTTTATTTCCTTGGTAACGAACTTGTTATCATTTGATTAGACACTGACATTTTGATAGATCTTACAAGTTTGAAAGTTTCAAACGAATTATCAGGCAAGTGGGTCATGATTCAGTTGGTTCGATTGTACATACTACTTTACTCTGAGTCGCTTCTTATGTAATCAAATGGAGCGCATCACACGGCGCTTTTGGTTGGGGACTGGCGTGACTCGTTTCCATGGTTACCAGTGTCGTCACCATGGAAACCTGTTACCAACAGATTAAGTTTATATCCTGCTGGCAGGTTAATACTGCCAGTCTGTAAAACATCAGCATTGCGTGTTTCCGCTTTCCCTAGTTAAAATCAGAATGCATTAATCTATTGCCTCCTCATTGCTTCAACAGTCCAAAAGTTATTCCTGCCGCAAACAAAAAATATTAGCGACTACGAAGAGATAGTCTATTTCCTGTAACTTCCATACTATCTCTCTTTCCCCAGCTCCAAAGCCCGATGGTGATCCACGTGTACCACCCGTACCGGCAGCCGGACGGCGTCAACCACTGCGCGGCGGTCAACGGACATTGCTCCCACCTCTGCCTGCCTGCGCCCAGGATAGGACCCCACTCGCCGAAGGTCTCCTGCGCCTGCCCAACCGGCCTCCGACTGCTGCCTGACAATCTGATGTGTGTGGAGGACAGTGAGTACCGATTCATGATTGATTCTTTTCTGGAATTTTCGCAGGCGGCGATCGAACATACTATTCAGCGAGTCGCTGTCCTTTTGACAGCTCATATAACATTTTTGATATTTGCAATGAAAACTATTGCTTCTTTTGGGCCAGGAGAGCCACAGACTAGCTGCCGAAAAATGTATAAAGAAATGGCCGACCCGGGAATAGATGGAGTGATGAGTTAGGATCATGGGACAAGGACTGGAAGTAGACTGATCAGGGCCCCGATGCTACTAACCACAAGCCTCACACAGGCCTATCACAGGCTCGGAAGTCACGTTTCATCGAGTCGGGAGAGAGAGAGATAGCGCGAGCCTGCGATAGGCTTGTGCTTAGTAGCATAGAGGGCCAGGATCGGGTAGAGGAAAAGGGGAAGAGAGGCCTTTGCCCAGCAGTGGGACACAATGGGCTCATAATAATAAGTTATTTATGCAATATGGTAATGTCAAAAAAATATAAAGGATTGGACAAAGTTTAGGCGAAATTGTGTTGGAGCTTTCTGAGACTGTGCAGGTAAGTTGGACTGGCTGGTTGAAGCTGGACGCTTTCGGAGTTTTAATTATAATAACTGAAAGCGGATATCATCTACAAGTGGTTGATCGTAGAGGTTATTTGATGGTTTGGGTGAGGAGTGGCGGCCGAAAAACGTGATGGCGCTGCGATTGCGACGAACCTGAAATAGGCAATTTCAGTGCTGACAAAGAAGCCAAAAATAACATTATACATCGCGCTTCCTCACTCTATACAGCAACATTGAATGTATGAGTGAGACACTTGTTTATATTGGGTAGTTTTCAAGTAGAATTTCTATTGTGGCGTTTTAATCGTCAATATTGACGTCACTACCTATGCGTCTTGATTCAACCCTTTAATTTTACCACTTTCTAAAGCTTAGTATACAAACCTCCTTATATCTTGGCTATAAGTCGTCTCGACTACCATTGCAGCAGCTGCAGTGGTAGAGATATCTCCGCCATTTGGATAAATTAGGCACTTAGTTGGCCTACGGTTGGGGCTGCTGCTAGCCACCGTCAGTGTTCCGAGCGACCGCCGCGGTTGGGCGGCACAGTGCGAATGAAATATATTTTTTCATACATATTATTGGGCGTGACCAGCCGCACGGCGGATAACTGCAACCGCTTAGCGCTTGGGCCACTTTGTCAAGACTGGGCCATTATCTAAGGGTCAAATACCTATAAAAAATGTTGTTCCATCAGACGACGATGACGTACATAAGACATCGGGTATTTGGATGCGTATTTACCTATGTTGAGGTGTTGGCTATTATGGAATGCACTTTTTTATTGAAACAATCCCGCGAGTTCGGGATCGACAAATATACTGGTCTGATTACAGAATGGGATGTATATTTACCTACTTTCAGGTTTTGGTTAATATGGAATGCACTTGTATATCGACCGTAAAAATCCTGCAATTCCGGAATCGACAAATTCTGTCTTTTTCTGACTATAAATTGGACGCCTATTTACTTATGTTACATAGTAAAGTAGATAGTTACCAAACTAGTATATTAAACAACGTTAGGATTAGTTAACATGCTATATTTAGAATAATTCATGTAACTATTATTTATAAATTATTAAATATTATTGTGATGAGTCAAATTTGATTAATTTTCTTTCTTTTATGTAAGCATCCGATTATTTATGCATTCCTGGATTTCCTGGCATCCCGGGATTCATTTTTTTAAACAATAATTTAAGAAGCAGCTGCCACAATTTTATAGCCAAATAGGTATTATATGCATCTGAATATCCGATCTCCATAACATCCCTATTTCAGACCAACAAAAATGTGTTTTTAGGGTTCGCAGATAATCATCGGATATACCTATATCGTGGATATATATATTGTATCACTTTATATACGGGGTGATTGGTTATTTAATACCGATGTCGTAGCTTTTAATGGTCTGGCCGACAATTTCATGACATGGTCAGAAAAGGTTGAAATTGATGAAACATGTCTTTTTAAAAGCATTTTTATTCACTACTATACCCGTGTTTTTTGTGATATTCAAGTCAAACTAACACTTCGCTGCGCTCGCCCTTAAGTCTTCACCTAAGAAAGATACCTCAGTGTTTTTCCCTAAAATATTTCTTCATTCAATGGAAGTTCTAATTCAACCATGGTTGGCCATTTTATGATATGGTCAATTCTACGATATGCTAACGACACAAATATTGTGAGGGGTTATAGTGGAGCTCATTTTCGGCAAATTTAACCCTGTATATCGATTGATTTTTTAATCAATCAATCAATCAATCATTCAATCAATCAATCAATCAAATTTCTTTATTACTGTAGATATTTACATATACTTAGCAATCGTCATTTTTTTGCCTCTTCTCTGCCACTGTGGGAGAAGCAGGGCGTAGAAACTACCACAGATTGTTTTTAGATCTCTTTTAAAAATTGGTTGTTTTTAAGTAATATAATTCTTACCATATTAATTTAACAATAATAAATAATTACAAAACTATTAACCACTCGTATTTTTATTTTGAGGGGTCGCAATTTTGATTACCAATGCCATGGTAATAAAATTTAAACCTTTTAACGGGTTTTTGGGTACTACATTACCCAAGTGTGCTCGAGGGATTAACAAAAAGTGCTGTGTTGAGTTAGATTAACCCCTACAATCCCGTCAATTAAGTAATCGGAACTTTGCAATATCCGTTTTTTGACAAAGTATTACATGGATTTTAAATTGCTCAAATGGCAATTTCAAAATCTCTAGAGATATCTTGGTGTAGTAGAGAATGTGCACCGACGCTTGAAATAGTAGATTGTTAACCGAGGGCTGAAAGGCACCCATTCCTGACGAGATGTTTTGGCGCTCGAACGAAGTGAGAGCGCCAATAGTTCGAGGCAGAAATGGGTGCTATCACCCGAGTAAAACACTCTACTTTTCATTACGAATACGAGGAAAGTAAACACAAGTCAGTTAAAATCAAAATTATTTTATTAAAAACAGAGTCACTTGAAATCAAAATTATTTTATTAAAAAACAAACAACAAACTCAAGTTTAAAAATACTACTCATAAAAAAAGTAATTTCGGTGCCCCCGTTGATGTCTTTTACTTTGAGCATAACATTAAAAAAATACTTCCGTTTTATGGCTGTATAGGTTACTACCATTGCGTTGTTCAATATAAACTGCGATTCATATATGTATATTTTTTTTAATACTTTTCTGCTTTAGAGCAGGCATGTACCACTTTCAGCACGGTGCCTGGATGAACAATGACCCCCTTTCAGAGTATGAGTAATGAAAAAAATTTTAACCTTCACGAGTCTTAACCGGGGCGCAACTAGTCTGTGATTTTTATGTCTTAGGTTAACATTACAGCTATCGCTAAGTTTGGAAAATGTTGTAAGGTTCTTGCGTACATACATTATATTTTCGAAAATAAATTGACTAGCTACAGTTAGTATGTCAATTTTCTTCTTTCTTAAAAAAGCTCTCTTAAGGAGTCTGTGAGTTTTAAATTATAAATCGCTCGAATAGCTCTTTTCTGTAAAATAAAAATAGTTAGTTTGAATATCTGCTGCTTTCCCCCACAACAAGATACCATAGGACATGACACTATGAAAGTAACTATAATAGAATAGCCTAGATGTAGCCACATCCGTGTTTTGACTGAACTACTGTTTTTACCACTGATATTGGGTTAGTTCATACGGATCCCGGGATCAGATCAAAGTTCATACGGATCCCGACGATTCGTTCACACCGATCCCGGGATCAGTGTGAACGAAAAAAATATAATATTTTAGTTCACACCGATCCCGAATCCCAATGTAATAGCATTTTATCGATGCTGATTTCTTTATATTATATTATTTTTATACGTAGGGTTTTAGGTAAATAATAATACTGGTAAATTAGAAGCCGTGTGAAGCGTAAATGAAACAGTCTATAATACAGGGTGTACGGGGGCTATATAACATTCTGTTTATTCCTGTTCATCTTTCCCCCCAAATAATTTGAATAAATTGGATAGAAAATCGATATCTGAGGTCCTCAGATATCGACTTTGAAGCAAATCAGGCCAGTAACTAAAAAGTTCAAAATGGCGGCTATAAATCGTCACCTTCATCATTGATATAATTTTCAGCCCCAATCGACCTGCCGCAGGGCACATGTCTCTTCTCTGTCCAATTTATTCAAATTATTTATCCCCGGATATCGATTTTATGCATATACGACATCAGTTGCGGCGATGGGCTAGCCCCCTGTCACGCAAAATGGAGTATTGAATCACTGGCTAAAAGTGTGCACAGTTGTGCCTCTGCCACCCCGTATGGGAAAAGGGGTGACGCTATGTATGTATTGTATGTATGTACGACATCCGTTTTTATTAGGGTTCCGTACCCGAAGGGTTCCAAACGGGACCCTATTACTAAGACTTCGCTGTCCGTCCGTCCGTCCGTCTGTCACCAGGCTGTATCTCAAGAACCTAGCTAGTTAGAGAGTTGAAATTTTCACAGATTATGTATTTCTGTTGCCGCTATAACAACAAATACTAAAAAACAGGATAAAAGAAATATTTAAGGGGGCTCCCATACAACAATACCACATACAAACTTATGGATGCACCTGGTTACGTACATGGAGTGTGAAAGTAACCGCACCAATAACTTTGTAAGCAATATTTTGCAGTGTAAAATCAAAACTATTCACTCCACACCATCGCTTCCATTGAACGGTGGTACGGAACCCTTCGTGCGCGAGTCCCACTCGCACTTGGCCGGTTTTTATTCTTTATTTCGTGTCTTTTTACAACGGGATCAGTGTGCACTGCTACATTTTATCACGAGGTCAACTGATCCCACGCGGGATCGGTGTGAACGAATCGTCGGGATCCGTATAAACTTTGATCTGATCCCGGGATCCGTATGAACTAACCCCTGATAGGGTTTGTGCTAGAAATTTTGCAGATTGATGCTTACTGGTAAAGCGAGGTAGCCGGGACCGACACGACACCTTAATGTTGTAATGGTTTTTGTTTCAGGCGGTTCCTTGTTTCAAGCGAAACAAGGAACCGCCTGAAACAAAAACCACATAGAATCGGGACATCTATCCAGTACCCAACTCTGTCAGATATTACTTAACCCGCAAGGATTTTAAATTTTTGAGATTATTTTTCTGAAATAGCAATCATAGCGGAAGTTAGGGGTTAAGTTCACCTATAAATTACATGTTCGAATTAGCGTTCATTCGATTTTATTGTACGCAAAACTGATGACAATAATATTCTGCAATCGTTTATTTTTAGCAGTAGACGATCAGTAGACTTCACATATTGTTAACTGTTATTTTATTTTGAGCAAATTTCTAATTCAAAGCACAGGTGTGATGTATTACTTGGGTTGGATTGGATTCGCTGATCCGTAAACAGAGTCAGAATACAGCTAAGTCGAAAATCTCTAATTAATCGATAATCTAATTATAAGTGGCTAATAATACGTCACGAATAAAATAACAGTTACCAACGTGTGAAGTCTACTGATCGTCTATACTGCTAACAATAAAAATGCCGAATATAATAATATTCGGCATTTTTTATTGTTAAAACTGATATCAATAGATATCAGTTTTACGTGTAGCTACAATAAAATGTAATGGACGCTTATATAAAACCAGGGTTGGCAAAAAAAAACAATTTTATAATAAATACCAAAAACCTTTTTTTATGTTTATCCGATATCGTAATAAACTGTCAAAAGCGAGTCGCACACACTTACCCCGTAACTTCCGCTAAGATTGCTATTTCTGAAAAATAGAATAAACAAATTGCATCTGTGCGGGTTAAGCAATATCTGACCGAATTGGGTACTGGATGGGTGTCCCAATAAGCATCAATCTGATAAATTTCTAGTATAGTATCAGTGGTAAAAACTGTAAAAAATCAATCGATAACCAGAGTTATATTGGCTGGAAATGAGCTCCACTATAACCCTCACAATATATGCTAATAACCAATCACCCTGTATATCAACACAAATATCAAGTGATAGGATATACATACATCCACGATATATATCCGACGATTATCTGCGAACCCTAAAAAACACTTTTTTTTGTCTGAACTACTGGTATGTACGTCATCATTGTCTGATGGAACATTTTTTTGTTGGTATGACTCACAGTTTGGACGCTTTCAGAGTTGCCACTAAATAATCGTTATTGTTATCAAGTGATACTTAAATCACAATTCACGTGGCCTACGATATCTATCAATTGATACTTATGATTATGAGTAATCGATTAAAATGATAAGTTTGTTTATAAATTCAATAACAGGTACACTTTTACCTACCGTGTACCTACTTACTTTTCCGAATGCGCGAGAGTAGGATATTGCGGAATGAAGATATTATGTTTCATAATTTTAAAGTCACTACGATAAATGCATAACACGAGGGTAGCTCAGCGCCAATCTCGTATTTATCGTAGTCGTGCAGTTATTGTGGCAACTTAAAAAGTGCCCATTGTGTGTAAGAATGGTAGATATTTTATAGGAATATTTCTCTATTAGAGATCTAAATCTAAAACAGTCTTCTAATAAATACATTAAATGTATTTATTAGAAGACTGTTTTAGAGATATTTTCAAAAAAAAAACCTTTTTTTTTGCACCATTTTTCGCCAAATTCGCAAAGAGGTGGCAAAGTAGATTCGGAAAGAGCAAATTAAAATCTTTATAAGAGTAGATACGTCATAAGATCGCCAAATAGGTACCTAAGACTACGAATTACGTGAATAGCTAATAATTGATAAACTAAAGGAGGTTAATGACAAAAGACCCTCAAATCACGATATTTATTGATGTTCATTGAAGGTCCGATCAATTTAAAAGCGAAAATATATGCGTTCATTAAAGTATCTACTTAGGTGATGAAAATTTACTAAAAGAAAATAACTACTTTGTTGATAGATTTTATTGCAGTCAAGCAGTCTCTACAAAACATGACACATAAATACATTTAGTTTTAAAGTTCTAGTTCAATCAAATATTTGCCCCCACTGGGACTCGAACCCGGGACCCTTGGCTTCGTATTCAAAACACAGTGTACATCTTACTCCTAGGTCTAACGAATCATGACATAATATATTTCCAGGCATTTATAAAAAACCTATTTAAACTGTGTACCCCCTCCAAGCGCCAAGAAACTTGTCGTAAAGTTTTATTCATTAACAATATAGGTAAATGTAAGTGTGTTGTTGAAAATTAAGGATAATTAGCATACAATGGATTTTAAGCATTATGGCAGATTTTTTAATACATACGTCTTATGTTGACTTAGGTGACCTTAATAAAATAATAACCTACCTAAGGTTAACGATATGACGCGAGTAGGTTTTGTTTCTTAATATTTAGAAAAAAATATAGTGACTTTGAGCTTGACATTTATGACTAAATCTAAAGCTTGACGACGTCAGAAAATTTTCCTTGCGGAAACCGGGCGTCAGTTCCACGTCAAATCCAACGCAGTTAGTTTCAAATATACAAGTGTATGGGAAAAATGTCACAGTTCCACGTTTTTCGGTCGATTTGAGTTACTGAATAAGGGGAATGCAGTCAATGAAGCGAAACAGTCGAGAACCTTTGTTCTCGACTGTTTCGCTCCAAAGGGACTTATTACAAAAATATTTATTTATTTATTTTTATTTATTTTATTTATTCAGAAAACCAACAGCGTTACAGTTTAATTATCTTAATTAAATTACTTATTTACTACAGCCAATTATAGGTTTCCATAAATTACTTAATTCAAGACTCCTTAAATTATGGGGTTAGTAAAATAGATAGGTTATTTATTCGGAACTATGTTTTGTATATTATTGAGAGGGGTTGGTGTGAATGCAATGTGAGTGTGTGTGTATGTGAAGGGTGGTGTATAGCTATGATTGAAACTGTATTGTTATATTTTGTTATCCGCAGAGAGTGTCAAGAATTTTATGTTTAAAAATACTTTTGGAATGATGATATACGTCAATGTCGGAGAAAGTTTTATTGTAGGTTCTAGCTATTCGAGTGAGGACAGAATTGTTGGCGTAATTGGTACGATGTGCCGGATGGTGGAATAGTGAGTTAGCTGTATGTCTGGTGCGGCGGCGCGGCGTGCACAGCGGCAGCTGGCTCACTAGCGCGGGGCAGTCCACTATATAGATCCGAAACAGTCGAGACCAAAGCCAAAGAGGGTTATACTACAAAAATATAGAAGCGAAACAGTCGAGACCAAGGCCAAAGAGGGTCTTACTACAAAAATATAGAAGCGAAACAGTCGAGACCAAAGCCAAAGAGGGTCTTACTACAAAAATATAGAAGCGAAACAGTCGAGACCAAGGCCAAAGAGGGTCTTACTACAAAAATATAGAAGCGAAACAGTCGAGACCAAAGCCAAAGAGGGTCTTACTACAAAAATATAGTTGCGAAACAGTCGAGACCAAAGCCAAAGAGGGTCTTAGTACAAAAATATAGTTGCGAAACAGTCGAGACCAAAGCCAAAGAGGGTCTTACTACAAAAATATAGTTGCGAAACAGTCGAGACCAAAGCCAAAGAGGGTCTTAGTACAAAAATATAGTTGCGAAACAGTCGAGGCCAAAGCCAAAGAGGGTCTTACTACAAAAATATAGAAGCGAAACAGTCGAGACCAAGGCCAAAGAGGGTCTTAGTACAAAATTATAGTTGCGAAACAGTCGAGACCAAGGCCAAAGAGGGTCTTACTACAAAAATATAGAAGCGAAACAGTCGAGACCAAAGCCAAAGAGGGTTATACTACAAAAATATAGAAGCGAAACAGTCGAGACCAAAGCCAAAGAGGGTCTTACTACAAAAATATAGAAGCAAAACAGTCGAGACCAAAGCCAAAGAGGGTGTTACTACAAAAATATAGAAGCGAAACTGTCGAGACCAAAGCCAAAGAGGGTCTTACTACAAAAATATAGAAGCGAAACAGTCGAGACCAAGGCCAAAGAGGGTCTTACTACAAAAATATAGTTGCGAAACAGTCGAGACCAAAGCCAAAGAGGGTCTTAGTACAAAAATATAGTTGCGAAAAAGTCGAGGCCATAGCCAAAGAGGGTCTTAGTACAAAAATATAGTTGCGAAACAGTCGAGGCCAAAGCCAAAAGGGTCTTCCCACAAAAAATAAACTCCTGTTTAACACTTGTATGGGAACATAAATGTATGGGATTTGACGTTTGTTTTGAGATTAAACTACGGTTTATGTTAGTGATCGAGCTCAGTTTAAAAATGCCATTACTTAAATAAACTAGCTATGTACAAAGCAATGTGATCTTTCTGGCTCCACACGTAAGAAATTATACTGTTTATCACGTCACAGCTGAGACCATGCCATGATTCATGAATCGCAGTGACGCTGTATCGTACGATGTTTTGTATTCAGAATCCTAAACAGTCACTATTCTGGTGCGTAATGGGAAAAATTTGGAACCAACTAAAATATAAAGTACTCTTTTGATATATGTATTTGGTCTACTAATCTGATGATCAGGCGATATCTGTCTTACGACTGGTAGGAAGTGTTTTAGTCATGAGACTCATGAGCAGTTTAGGTAGGTACCTGCGTAAGTTAGGTACAAAGATATGATATCAATGGGATATGTAAGCGCAGCATCAAACGTTTTCTTTAGCACCTGCAGCCTATAGCGTCATTTTGTGTGTAAGAAGTATGCTCCTTTTAAATCATCATCTTTACTAACGCAACAGAATATTGAACACCCAGCGCGAATTCACAAACAACAATTAATGTAACTCAGCGCTTCCGATAAATATTTAAGCATCAAAATTGATAACTCAGCCTTTATCCGTGTTACCACAAAACATATTAAACAGCGTTTAATCTCAAAACAAAAGTCAAATCACATTCGTTCTTTTGTGGTAAGGCCCTGTATATATTGGAGATTCAATTATATCCTCAAAATTGGCCATTGAATTCATTTCGACGATTTTATGTCGAATAGAATAGAAAATCCGAATCAGGGCTTCCGACTTCCTGGGCAGTCCTTACTATGCAGTCTTGTGGCTAGACTCTAGACTAGAGTATTTTTTATGAGCCGGCACGGAGGGGAGGCACGGAGGGGCAGCGGCGTTCGCCTCGGCCGCTCCAAGTCTCCGCTTGGTGCGCGCGCAGCAGTGCGGGTAGTAGCCGGAGCCAGGGCGATTTCAAAATATTAATTTAATCTTGTTTAGTTAATTTAGTCATCAATGCTATCGTATAAAATACAGGTGATTATATGAAATAAGAGGTCGTTGAAATTATTTTATAGATGCAGCTGATACACTTATTAGAAGCTGGCAATGTTTAGACATAGGTATTACAAATTTAGTTGATTTACAATTATCACGATGAAATGAAATGATAATGTTTATTGTCATTTAAATTGTATATTTTGTACAATTTGCTGGCCCCACACTAGGCATGGCCTGTCTTGTAATATTAACCGTGGCTTCTATTACACTAAACTTACAAATTATTAATTAGGCGCTTAAAATTATCACCGACCTGAGTGGACAATCGATCAATTTTGAAGAAGAAACTGGAATTTAAAAAAAAATACATAAAAAACTGCATCTCTCAAAACATAAAATTATTACTGATTACAGTGGACCATCGATAAATTTTGAAGACGAAACTGGTATTTAAAAAAACTGCATCTCTCAAAGCCCCGGGTTGTTTTGAGGCATCGCGATTGTGAACCTTATTAGAATTCAAAACCTATAACGGGAAAATGGCATCTATAGATGGCTTGGGCCGTTGAGAGGTTAAATAACTCCCGATATCAATTAGGTACTTACATAACTACTCAGTTTATTATTAAACCCTGCATTGTTGAGGCTCTGCCGAATCAATTAAGGTACTAGTTTGGATTTAACCACGGCATTACGATAGATAGATAGGTACCTAGGTATCAAAATATCGTCGCTATTTTAAGATACAGATTTAGATTGGCTCGTCAAATACACCTACTGATTAACATAAGGTAGCTATCGATTTAAGTAATTTATCACCTTAGAGCACATCGTGATTTGAAAGTGATCACCCTTTAGTTGTACTTACCTATAGGTAGGTAGGTACAGTCTCGCTAATTATTCCCACACACCATTTCGTTTAAATATCGTTAGACACTCAAAATGCAAAAAGGTGGAAAATGCCTGTAACATAAATAACGTAACATAAACCTGTGATTGACGAAACTCTTTGTTTACTAAATAACTATGATCAAAACTTACAATATACTTTGGCAAGAAATGATGGAAAATAAATGATTGTTGTATGTTACATATTTGCGGATGACTGCGTCACACTAAAAAAAACGGCTTTTTTATTTATATATAATTTAGGTGATTGCTCACAATCATCTGATGATTGATTATTTTTCATAGGTTTTAAACTTTACCAAGCAATAAGGTTCAAAATCACGCGACATTTTTTGCTCTACCCACAGACGAGTGGCTATAAAGCAGATTTTGTTTTATTAAGTCTACTTTATTCTAGAAATGCCACTCTTGCTTGCGTCTACAATTTAATACGTCCATGACCTTTATTGGGGTATGCGTGCCCAGCCCACTTGATATATGTGTTGGTCGTCTGTCTATCTATCAAATAGCGCACGAATGACGTGTCGAAAACCAGTGAAACAGCTGTCTGGCATAATATGTATGTTGGGTGCGCGTGAGTAGTGTTGCCAAACTAATCGGTTTTTCGCCATTTATGGCACAAGGAAATTATTCGAAAACTTTTCGACTTTTAGGTGGAATCTCGTTTTGTTTGATAGGCAAGAGTAAGAGATATTTTGACAGAAAACTCACGTAGATAATTTGAGGTTCATTTTTCCGAATTCTAAAACCCTACTCTCCAAATTGTTTATTACCGGAAATTATTAAGTTCGCAAGATTTGCTTAGAAAAATATTACAATTCACCGACAATTTACCATGGTATTTTGGGCGACTTGAGCTCGCTTCCGCCTGGCAGCACTATTACGAGGTAAGCCTGCGCCAGTGAGTAACCACACGAATAGACGGAACATCGTTGCTCAACCAACATTGGTCGGCTCTTGAATAAGGTGAGGTGACGTCATCAACATCACGCCACCTTTCGTTTAGTCAATTTAATGCACCCCGGCACGACTGGCAGGCATTCGTTGCGTGCCTTTCGGCTACTGCAGTCAGCATGGCCCTAATACGGCATTAAATGTTAAAAGAATACTATTCTGTTTAATCGTGTAGTACTTAGTGATGTGAGTGCTGACAGTTCAGTCGGCAAGATTTGAGGCAATTGTTGGACAGAACTGCAATAGTTTTAAATGCACAAATAAAGTGGAACCTAAGCCGTTAATAGGTAAATCAAATGCGTGCTGATTGTAAATAAAACTCTTGGCGCTGTTTACAATCACGTAATGTCGTTGACTGTTGAAATAATTAGACTGTTGGCACCTCAAACAGCAAGGTAGCGTCGTCGATTTATTTTGTCGAGTTCGTGTGCCGGATCGCTCACGGTTAAATTGACACCGGTTGGGAAACGCTATGCGACGGCGACGGCGCTACGCATGCTGTCACTTTTGCACAGCAGTTAGTTAGTCTGCTAACCGCCAAAGAGCAAGCACGCTTCTGTGATCACTTCATTTATATTTTGCCAAAAGATTTGTTTTAAGTTAAACTGTTTATTTATTGTAATCCCGTGTTATTGTTTTGAACAAATGAAAAGTATTTTCGTCGTAAACCAACAGATGCTACTGATAAACCTGAGTTGGCGGTGCAAAATGCAACAGTGGTTCCTATAGAGTTAGATGAAACGAAGGATAAAATCTTGAACAGTGAGTATTTGGTGATCCTTTCCACAGATTAACTTCTTATTGACTTTCCTTAATCCTTAATCGCTTTGGATTCAACTATATTCAGATTTGTGTCATTTGTAGGTTACATTTTTTATTAGATCGTGATGTAGATCTTTATATCTTATTATAAGGTAGAGTTGTTTATTTTATTATTTTTTACATTTTTATAAATGACAGAAATCTGAATTCAAACCATTGCATCTTGGTGGGTGACTCATTTGGTTTATCTACATAATAAACTTCTACTCATATTCTCGTGATAGCAAGATTACAATCCATTACTATAAATCGGGTGCTGGTATCAGATGACATCCATTCATACCTTGTTTACTAACATTTGCGTTTCGGTGATCAAAACATTAACAATTAAAAATAAATCTGTGTGTCTTTTACCAATTTGGGCATCATTGACTTATTCGCAGGGCATGCCATACAGATAGAGTTGAGACTGATTGTGAATGAAAAGGGTTAAAAAGAAAGTCCTACACATATGCGGGGTTTACAAAGAGAGGGGCTTGACCTTCTCATGAAGCTGAGTCGTGATTGGCTGAAGGATCACGAGAAGACTGCAGAAGTAGAAGAGGAAATCACAGTGGCTCCAATCACTGCTGATCCAGACGCTAAACCAATGATACCTTACTGGAGGAGTGAAAAAAACAAACTAGACGAGAATAAAATCTCCTTCGTGGACCTCTTTGAAAGAGATGTGGAATCTTTAAACAGGATACCGGATACAGTAGAACAACCTACTAAAGAATCTCGATACAATTACGAAGATCTCCATCTCACTTATTTACCTGATCTACGGAATACTGGTAAAGTATTTATGGTTTAACTATATATGGTTTAAGTCAGATCGAAAATTGCACAGAAGACACACAGATTCAAATGAACTGCGTGCATGCTACTTATTACTAATTATAATTAATTAATTGAATACTCATAATCATAGTCATGTCTACGTGATTCTGCGCTTGCAAGTTGCGCTATTGTTCAAGGGTGCACGCCATTAATGCTATTGTTATTGGTTATAAAAACTAAGTTCTTTCCACCGGTGCATATATACCTATATATGTACGGGTGAAAAGATCTTAGTTTTTGTATATCATGATTACCATAAACGATTTCATTACATCACATGTTTGAGTTCGTCAATGAGTTTGTAGGGCATAATATCTCTGGCACTCATAAAATAAGCATATAGGGGATGGTAACAATGGGATAAAATGAAATGGTACTCATGTTATTGGCATTGTCATTCAGTTGACTCCATTCAATAGACAAAAGCGATGCGTCAACTGGACCTCCGATATTATGATTTCATTGACACATCAAACTACCTAAGCATTCTGCCTTTCCTGTCCTTTGTTATCCTATCCTGATAGAAAAAAAGATAATCAATGTTTGAGTGCCTGTTTTATGTTTGGGAACATATCGAAAAATATAGGTTAAGATATTTTTGCTGTACTCATTGGCACGTTACATTGATGACATCCTAAAATAGATTGACTGCAAGTAGTTCAAACTGGTTTCAGTTAAGTCTTTCTACTTCTTCACAAAGAGTGTTTTTTTTAGATCTTCACAGAATAAAAAAAAGATAGGTGTCTGAAGCATTTTAAAAAGCACTACACAACGCAGCGTTTTCATTTCCCTCAACATTTTGATAATCTTGTGGGTCCTACAACAAACCATGACATTAATTAACAACAAAATATACAAATATACATTTGCTTAAGAAAAAACATGCTCGAAAACGCATATAAACGCTACGAGGAAGTTTACTCTTTAAACAACTTAGCCATAGCGAATTTTTCCTGACGCAAATGATGAAACAGAGTTTTGTATTGAGGTAGAATATCAGCGGAAGGTTTATCAACATGTCGCAGATTTATTATTAAAACACATTTTCTTTAGACTATTACGCCACGCCATTTATTATATCTGTTAACTATTAACTGTTTGGTGAAGGTTTCCTGCTAAATAATACGTACTGTTTTTTGTTTGTGACTAAACCACTTGCATTTTAGGATTTTTCAACGAAATTTACCGGCACGTCAGTTTCTTATATCGCTCCCTGTATCAAATCCAATATCTTATGGAAAGTACAACATAACGTAGCTATTTGCGTAAAAGAATAATGAAATCGCTTTAAATTTACATTTTAAAAGGTTTCATAGCCACCGCGAAATAACTGGACGATATTTGGAGAACTGGCGCTGATTCTTCGTAGAGTTCAAGTTATTCTTTGTATTCTAGGTGTTCCTGAACCACCCAAGTCTGGTGGAATCTCAAACAGCGGCCGAGACGCTGGCGTGGTCGCCGGCATTGTTGTTGCTGTCATCTCGGGTGTCATCATATTCGCGGGATTGGTAAGCAACTTGATATCTTGTGTATACACCTGAACTCTCAAATGCCATTTATGGTTTGACTGCTACTTTATGTTGTATTAGGCCGCGTTGAGGAAGTGACAGCATCGAGCAATACCTTGAGAAGTAGTTTGGGAATTCGGCCAATAGATACAATCTAGACGCGGAGAGTGCAGCGTATCTTGCTAACTAATCTTTCAAAAACTCTATGCTACTTCGTATGTTCGATTCATATGGATGATCGTTTCCGGTATATATATATATATGTATATATATTTCCGATATTATTTCTTATATATATATATATATATAAGAAATAACATCGGAAATATATATTTGATATATATATCAACGTGATTTTAAAGGAATCTAAAAAGTGGAAGAATTTAATAGGGTACGAAGATAATAACAAGTTTTAGGTAAGTTCGTTTCATCATGCATGCTTAGTGGAGAGTTCGGGACAAGACAAGTAGGTAGATCTATTGTTTGAAATATACTTCATGGATCAGGAGATCAAGGCCGCTATGATGAATGCAAATCTATTTAATAAACAAGTTAAAATGAGAGAAAAACTGTTCGCGGAAAAACAGGAGTTCAAAGACATCAATTGTCTCTTATTGGTCTCGACGAGGCGAGGTTTTTTTCCTTACATAGGAAAAATACCAATATTATGACGCGTAATTTTACAAGTTGCGTCATACGTGTAATTCTGTTGTTATTATAGGATGCGGCAGAAAATTAGCGTTCGTATGAGATTTTTTACATTGATTGATAGCCTGCCTTGTAATGACAACAATGTGGACTTAGTTTGTCAGTAGGTAGAACGCATGTTTATGCTTTACGCATCAGAAAGTTTACGCGTCTTTACAAAGCCTTGATGGCTCGTGGAACTTAAGTAGATGTAAGATATCCTATACTTGCGCATCATTTCGAAGAAGACTGTCTTTAGTATGTCATTGTTTTTAACTTCAGCATTCGATTCGATAATTTTTTTTAAATGGACCATGTTTTTTTTTCATAATTATCTAATTAAAAGGCCATTCAGATGGTACCAAACCCTCTGTTGGTATTCCCAGCTTAAAAGCGCAGAGGCCCAGTCAGTAGCTACTTACATCTTAATAAATAAAAATCCTATCACCGGTTGTTTCCTTCCAAAACACAATATTTAACGCATACGTTATGTAATAAAAAGACCTTCCTGCAAAGGTGTGAATTTAAAATTATTGCATTTTTACGATTATATCGAATCATATGATTCTATGACTTGCATTTGTTTTCATAATCCGTAGCATTTAAGGAAAGCACTTGCACATCGTAATACTGAATGTTACTTGTCATGCTTCGCTCATCGGGAGTCGGAACAAACATTTACTAACTCGGGGACCAGTCGAATACATAATTAGCACTCATGCTGATACCTTGAATATATTTCAGGTCATGCTTTTATATGCAATTGTTGTTTTCGAAAGAGCGGACCGGTTCGTTTTGTAAGTTCATCTTGCCGAACTCTGCCTTATTGACAATTCATAGTGCGGCATATTCCATGTTTTTGTACATTATCGATTACAAATGTCTTAAAAGATAAACGAAAATGTCAATACCGGTACCGGATAGCGTCAATGGCTGCTCTAATTGATCACATGGTTCTATTTGACGTCAGTAACAACATTTACTTTCCATCCCCACGGACACAATTTGAGAATAAACAAGTACCAATACCGCAATCAATACAAAATGCTTCCTACGCTATCGTCGTCAAATGAACTGTGAAAACTTTTATAGTTAGATTTTAATGACTAGTATTTAATCGCACATTCAAAATACTGATTTGCACAGCAAAAAAGGATCAGCAACACTTTTTATGTTTTAAATATTTTATGTGTACCCAAGTTTATGTTTTAAGTATTTTTGTTGTTCTTGCATGTTCAACCTAACACGAAGGATAAAGGGCTTCGCTTCGCTCACCCCCTTTACCCTTCACCTGAGCTACCGCAGCATTTTGCCCTGATATTTGCTGTGCACATCAGTATTTTTGATGTGCAGTTTAATATTTCCCGATTTTAATTCGGCTAATGTACAAATGTTTCGTTTTCAGATTGCTGTGGTGATGTACCGGCACTACGTGCATCGCAACGTGACGTCGATGAACTTTGACAATCCTGTATATCGTAAGACAACTGAGGAGCAATTCGCACTGGAGAAGAATGGCTACGCACCGGGAAGCAAACTGTACCCGAGCACTGTGGGAGAAGAGGTGAGAGCCCTGACGGCCATGGAATGCACACTTAACATACAGAACAGTTTGAGATAAGTCCCCGTTAGGCTACAGCTAACTTAGCTATATCAAAAATATTGGCTAGAGCTTTTAGTTTTTCTTGAGTTCATTCATAAGTTATTGTCATTTTTTAAAGCTCGACAAAACAAAATGCAAACTCACATATGTTACCAAAATTTTGTGTATCTTGAAACAATGAATTTTGAAACCCCAGTTCGAAAGGCCCAAAATTATTATATTTAAAGTGTAAATAAATAACATATTTAAGGGTTACTACAAAGGCAAATCAAAGGTCTAGTAAGGCATTTTAACTTGATGTAATGTAAATGTAACTCATAGGAAAATAATAACTAACCAAGTTACTACTTTAGTGAGCAATGAAAAAGAACTTTGAGTATTCATTAGTTTATTTTTCCGATATGTAAGCTAAAATTAAGTAAGGAGCATGGCCAAGAAATGTGCCAAACATTTTTACCAAATCAGTATTAAAACATAGTTGCCAAGTATTGTTGTTGGTGGTAGGATGTACAATGCTGTAAATAGTGTCTTTTGAAACTCAATTTTATATTCTGCCTATCTGCTTAATTATATGTAGATATAACTGTAATGATATTACTGCTAAGGATTTATTTTACATGCATTTACTTACGAGGGCTATGATACTGGTAAGTTTGGTAGCTTTGTAGGAAGTATTTAGTTATCGTAGTTTCATTCCAATATTCAGCAAAAGTATAAGAGTATTTGAAGTATCGCTAATTTAGGTTTTTTTTTCTTCACAGGCCCAAGAACCACTCAATTCGCCCGGAACAAATGAGTTTGTATAGTGCACAAGCGGGAAGTAAATATATTAGTATGTCAGTAAATGTTAAAAGAAAAAGAAGGACTTGTGATACTGAAAACATAGTTTTAACCAGTGTATGGACCTACGAACAATTTTGTAGTGACAAAAAGTTAGGACTTATGCAGTGAATGTGCAGTTTGTCAAGAACGAAGCCTCGCTCCGAAAAGGATCTCGGATGTTCGACCTTATTTCTATCTACATTAGATCGGTAACGGGTTTTGTATTAGAGGTTAAATAGGCAGTATCGTAGTGCGGATGCTCTGAGATTTTGGGTCGAAGGTTATTTGTATCACTCCATGTTTGTAAACGGATATTTTGCTATACTACTTTATTTAGACTGTGACTAGTTTAGAGATTGAAGCAGTTTTCATCAAGCTATTGCCTGGTGCATTGTAATTATTTAAATTTTACAATTTTTATATTCCACTTTAGTTTAGTGATAAACAAAACAGCTACAACATTAACTTTTTGTGCAAAGTTATGTGCAGCAAGAGATTTTAAACTAACTCACGGTTTATTAGTGAGGTGTACTTATTAAGTGATCGTTACTAAAAATCATTTCAAGGTGGTTATGAAATATAATTCTTCAAAATCATGAAACATTATTGCTTTTTAGCAATTGTAGAATGGCAATGTAAATATATTTCAATTGATAAATCATTATTTATTTACCTATTAGACTTATGAATTAGGCTGATTCTTTGCCACATGTAATTTATGTGCCAATCTTAGAAAAATTCGAATTTTGAACTTACCTGAATAAAATGTTGTTTAGCGAAATTGTTGATTTATTTAAATCTCAATTCAAAGGAATTCTCAATTCTCATTTCTCGCTTTTCGTTTTACATAGTATTTATTTATACTATTTCAACTAAACCTGTTAAATATATTATTGTGTATTAAAATTTTATTAGTAGAGGTGCCCTATATGTATAGTTTTATGTTAAATCTATGTCTAAATATTTGGAACGTGACTTTGTCAAGCAAAATCCTGCCAAAACCTGCTATTGTATAGTTATAAAACTATTTGTACTGTAATTCGATTACATACATTAATGCACATTTCATACAATATGCATAGCTCAATAAGTGTGGTCACTCAAACCTAATGTGTAAATATTGTCAGTAAAATATATGTAAACTGTGTTACTCTTGTCTTTGTTTACCTTGAGAGAATCCTGTCTTTATTTGCCATATATAATACCCATGGTAAATATAAGAGAACCGAACAATAGTAGATTAAACAACAAGTGAAAAAAAAAGGAAATTTAATTCGACGCACGAAGTTGGATCCCGACAGTCGCGAAAGATTCTAAAGTAGAATCCTGAGCGGACCGAGGAATACAAGGTCCGAGATAAAAATATTTTTTTCACGAGTTATGTTCTCTACTTTTTACCATATAGCGCTTAAAAAGGTCCTCGACTCTCTCACATTATAGCAAAGAAACGTTTCCCATAAGATATATTCGTTTTTAACTCTTTTAATAATAGATTTTTAGACTTTCCCTAACCAAAAAACATGCATTTTTAAGATTTTAATCTAATGTTTTTTGCATACTATCTGTCGAAAAACCATGATTTCTTCAGCCACTGATAAAACAGGTTTCGATCTAGAGTATTTTTTTGAAAACAAATTTCTAAAACGATATACTTTTCGAGACATCTGACTTCTGGCGTCAATAACAACTTTTTTGCACTTTGATGTTTGATTTCTTTCAAAGGATATCGTTTTAGAAATTCATAATTGCACACATGGGTTTCAATAATTTACTCTATCGCCGGACGTTGATTTCATCTCTGGCTAGATATCAAGATTTTTTTAAAACGTTATGCCAGTCCATACAAAAATCCGCTTTATGAAACACTAAAGCATGCGAACTCGATAGCCTTGATACTAGGGCGGAGTGAAAAGTCTGGTAAAAATTAAATAATGAATATCATTTATTTAAAATATATTATTTATTTTTCAACGTAGTTCCCTTCTAACTCAATACACTTCATCCAGCGTTTCTCTAGCTTTTCAATTCCTTCCATAAAATACGATTTAGGCAACCCTTCAAAATAGGCATTGGTTTCGTGTATGATCTCTTCGTTGGAGCTAAATCTTTTTCCACCGAGCCATTTTTTTAAATTTGCAAACAGAAAATAGTCGCAAGGGGCTAAATCTGGCGAATATGGTGGGTGAGAAAGCAAATCGTATCGCAACTCATGGAATTTGGCCATGGCAATAGCGCAGGTGTGCACTCGTGCGTTGTCTTGGTGGAAGAGGATTTTCTTCTTAGCCAAGTGCGGTAGCTTCTCAGGTAAAATTTTGTCAAATTGATCCAATAAATTGGCATAATATTTGCCATTTATCGTTTTACCCTTCTCTAGGTAGTCAATATGGATTATACTACGTGCATCCCATAAAACTGTAGCCATCACTTTATTGGTCGATAAAACTGCTTTGGCCTTCTTCGGAGCTGGTTCGCCCGTAGCAATCCACTGTTTTGATTGCTGCTTGGTTTCTGGTGTATAATGGTGGATCCATGTTTCGTCAACTGTTATGAAACGACGCAAAAATTCAGCTTTATCTTGTTGAAACAATGCTAAACCTTCCTCCGAAGTAGTCACACGCATGCGTTTTTGATCAACAGTCAGTAAACGCGGCACCCATCGCGCGGAGAGCTTCTTCATATGCAAATGTTGGTGTAAGATATTGGACTGAGATGCCTACTGTCTCAACTATCTCGCTCACTTTCATTCTTCGGTCGTTCAACACTATGTCATGTATTTTAGCGATCATCTCTGGAGTAGTGACCTCAACAGGGCGTCCTGGACGTTCAGCATCACTTGTACTACTAGTACGGCCACAGCGAAAATCAGTAAACCACTTATGAATCATTTTAATCGACGGAGCGGAGTCCCCATAATATTTATCAAGTCTTTGTTTTGTTTCCGTAATCGTTTTTTTGCGCAAAAAATAATGTTTAATCAACACACGTAATTCACTTTTCTCCATCTTTGCGAAAATGCGTTCAGTTGGTTTTCTCTAGTCTGTAAAAAAAAACCGGTAGTACTGGCTGAAAATCTAAATTTAGTCCTCCAAAGGAGTTGTGGACAAGAAGGTTTCATACAATTCGCGATAATTTTATTCTAAAATTGATTTTTACCATACTTATCACTCCGCCCTGGTATGTTTGTAAAGGCTATATGCAAACAAAAAACTTTCATTAACTTATAAAAGTTTGATTCAAACAGGCTTGTAATTTTACTGTGTGAACTCACTAACTCGTGTATACCCAGCAAAAAAGATCTGAACTTCGAAATTCTATAGGGTCGCATAATTTTTAGAGAAAAAAGTGTGCCCTAAGGGCAATGTATTTGTACTCCCACGGGATTTAAGCTGAAAACATTGACTGCAGCAATCCACCTGACTTATAAACATCGAAACCAGAGGGGACTCACTGTTATGCTTGCTACTGATAAACATGAAGTGAAGGCTCTCCTAATAGCACTAAAACAGAGTGTGTTTGCATTGTGTGTGTTGTGTGTGCATTTCTGCTACAATACAGCAAAATCATGTTAAAGTTATTATAAAACCGATATGCTAATTATTTAATTTAAGCTTCAAATCTGGTGTATTTTAGAAAATTTTAAACGTCCAACATATTATCAATACACAAAGCTGGGGGGAGAAGGAATCGGCCAACAATTAGCGCCCCATCTCAATTGTCCCTTCCCTTTCGAAGATCTTAGAAAAATCAATAAACAATGGAATATTTGGATTTCGTAGAGGCAGATGATCGAAGTCACTCAACTCGAAAAAGAAATGCGTCGCGATATTTTTGGATCTCGCAAAAGCGATCGACACGTTGTCAGCCCGATACTGCTAACCAAATTTGAACACATAAGAGGAATTCATTGTACTACTGAAATTATTTAACAGACACACCAGATGTTGAAAATAGGTAAATACATTAGTTATCCCATGGAAGGGGTGAGGTAGTCCACGAATAGCACTTGTCTGAATAGCACCTAGCCTAGTCCACGAATAGCACCCAGGTGCTATTCGTAGACCTTTATTTATTTTTACATTTTGTCCACGAATAGCACCTACGACTTAGCAGCCTACTTAACAGTAGGCAATCCCGAGATTTTGAAGTCGTTCGAGTTTGTTCAGTAATTCTTCGTTAGCACTGACCCAGCAGACATCAGCATAATCGATGAGGGGTAGAAGAAGAGACTGAGCGAGAGTGATTTTGGTCTGTCGAGGCCAAAAGTATTGAAGTCTCCTGAGAGAGTGAAATGTAGCAAATACTCGTTGACTGACCTCGTTGACATAAAATGACCAGGACAGCTGGTTGTCGAAGATGAGACCCAGGTTTTTAGCTTTATCGCTATATATATGATGGTGGTACCATTGTGAGTGACAACTGGAAAAGGCTTTTGCTGTAACAGTTTAAGAGAATATCTTGTACCTATAATCATAATCTGGGACTTACTCGGGTGAACCAGGAGTCCAACTTGTGTCAAAACCAACTAATAAATGGTAAAATAATAATTTTTGCCGATGACATGGCATTGATCGTCCAGGAAAAGAGTCGCACCGAGATAACCGTGACAAAACGAATTTATGTATTTTTCCATCACGATCTTCCCGTGGAACAATCGTCTCTCATACGTCGTCATGCTTATACTCGGGAATACAACCACACTGTCAATGCGGTCTCGTTGGATGTGTTCATGTGATCAAATATCTCGGAATATAAATCGACTCTTCTATGACTTTCAATAGTTACTTAAATTGGCTTTGAACAAGAAAACTTATAGCAATTTTTAAGAACACCTAGACATGTAGCAGGACAGCAAATAACCAAAATGTATTATTATGTAACCAATTTATATTTTGCCCCGTGCCAGTTTAAACTATCTACAGTACTGCATCTCGTGCTGGGGAGGAGCTGCAAAAAAGTCAACTTCTTGTATTAGAAAGAGCCCAAAGAGGTGTCCTCAACTTTTAAACTCCGAGATCCCACGGAAAACATTGATCGCGACTGTGAAGTCTTGACGGTTAGACACCCCGTGGCTTCCGATTCTTTTGCTATCTCTAATAGAGAGTTCCTTAAGACAGTAACA
Organism: Argyresthia goedartella; assembly: GCA_949825045.1. Classification (NCBI taxonomy): domain Eukaryota; kingdom Metazoa; phylum Arthropoda; class Insecta; order Lepidoptera; family Argyresthiidae; genus Argyresthia; species Argyresthia goedartella. The sequence continues at coordinate 26,636,760 of OX463810.1, forward strand.
AACAAAATTAACTGGCCCGTCTTCATAATAATTTGGTATCTCCATGGCCGTGGCGATGGACTCACCCCCTATCACTCAAAATAAAGTATTGAATATCTGGCTGAACGCGGGCACAACTGTTTTCTGCCACCCCGTATGGTAAAAGGCGTGACGCTTTGTAAGCAGGCCGGCCCAGATAAAACCGATTTTGGCTTTACATATGGACACATGTATTTATCTGAGCAACTCAATGAAACGCAGTAAGTAATCAGTAACCAATAAGCCTAGGCACGAAATCTCGATACGTAATCTTGCATATGCTGGAAAGAGAGGGTATGTGTGATACACAGCTCTGTACATTCTATAAGTACCATGCCACGTGCCTGCTCTTTTCAAAGAACGCTGACACACAGTCAAAGGAAACCGCCGCCAGAGTAATAAAAAAAAACAGGCACATACATTACTTCTGGCCCCACACTAGGATACGCTGTCGTGGGAACCAGAAACAGCGACATCACACACATAGAAACATCCAAGACCTGGGTTTTTTTGTTCTTTATCCCCAGTCGGGGATCAAATCCGGAGCCTCTCGCATGGTAGGCAGAGCCACTGCCGCAGCCCCAAAGAGGTCATTAGTTAGCACTAATCTCGACTCAACTTTGACAATCCTTATAAAAGGCTAGTATTTAATCGCACATCAAAAATACTGATTTGCACAACAAAAAAGGATCAGCAAAAACACTTTTTAAGTTTTAAATATTTTATGTGTACTCAAGTTTATGTTTTAAGAATTATTTTTGTTGTCCTTGCATGTTCAACCTAACACGAAGGATAGAGGGGAATTCGCTTCGCTCACCCCCTTTACCCTTCACCTAAGCTACCGCAGCATTTTGCCCTGATATTTGCTTTTAAGCTCACATGCTAAGTATATAAGCCTGGTTCATCAGAATATTCAATGTATTAGAGGCAAAGATCTACAAATAGAGTTATTTTTTAATTGTAATAAAATTGACATTTTGTGCATAACAGAGCACTGGTTAACTATTAATGAAATTATGTTTAGCTTTAAAGATCACCAGGTTGGTAGTTCGTTCACCAGACTTAATTCAATACATGGTGGGGCATTAATCATACTAAACAATTATATGAAATTCAAGGAACGTAAGGACATTGTTTCCTTATCTGTTGAACGAACTATAGAACTTGCAGCTGTGGAATTAGAACAGTTCATCGTTATATGTGTCTATAGGCCACCCTTGAGCGACTTTGAAATGTTCGAGAAAATAATGGAATCCGTCCTAACTATTTCATCACACAGTACGAAACGATTAATTATATGTGGTGACTTTAATGTTAATCTGTTAGAAAGAACTACTCTCAGCGTTAGATTGATAAATCTTTTCTCATCATTTAGGCTTGGCCATTTATTTATGGAGCCAACAAGAGTGACTGCTACTAGTGCTACATGCATTGACAACATTTTTACTGATGTTATTCCAATCAGTACAAGTGTTATCAGTGAATTGGATTCAGATCATTTAGGTCAATTATTTCAATTTGATTCTATTAGAGAACCTGTCATTAAAAAGAAAATTTCGTTTGTGCCAATAACTGCTGACCGGTTAGAAAGAATGAGATACTCTTTAGCCCAGGAACTACCGTTTTTGGCTGCTGAACAGTCTCCTAATATAATGTATAACTTATTCTTTGAAACCTTTATGAAACAGTACAGCGCGATATTCACTTCAAAATCGGTTGTGGTTAGTGGTTCAAACGACTTTAGTACGTGGGCTACTGCAGAGTTGCATAAACGCAGGCAAGCATTGTATGCATTGTATGAGGAACGACGGTTCAACATGAGTGACGAATTTAAAGAACAAGTCAAACAGTTCTCCAAACAATTTAAATTAGACTGTCATACAGCTAAACGTAATTTTCTGAGTAGTAAAATTAAGAATAGTTCCGATGTTATAAAAACGACTTGGAAAATAATTAATGAGGAAGCCGGTCGTAGTAAAAAAGCGAGTCACGATTACGAACTAAAAATCAATGGAAAGCTTACGAGTTCTAGCTTAGAAGTTGCAACTGAATTTGAATCGTTTTTTACTAATGCACCGGCTTCCACGACTAAGTATTTAAATTCGTCACCTTTGTCTGCTGTTGCAATATTAAAAGATAATGTCTCAGAGTGTGCTTCATACTTGAATTTTAAGCACGTCACAAGTTCAGATGTCGTAAAGGCATTTAAATTGATAAATGTTAAGAAAACGAATGATCTTTGGGGACTCTCTGTTCACGTCGTTAAATCCCTGATCGAATTAATTGCACCTGACCTGGCGGTCATTTTCAACAATTGTATAGACTGCGGTGAATTTCCTGATTTAATGAAACAAAGTAAGATAATTCCCCTCTTCAAAGCAGGTAGTACTCAAGACCCCACCAATTTCAGACCTATACTACCAACTTTTAGTAAAATTTTTGAGAAATTAATCTTATCACAGCTATTACATCATTTTGAATCAAATAAGCTAATGCATAACAAACAGTTTGGATTCACTCGCGGTCGTTCAACAACAGATGCCGGAATTCAGTTCATTGAAAGTATTTTTGATGCCTGGGAAGAGTCACAAGATGCCCTAGGCATTTTTTGTGACTTATCTAAGGCTTTTGATTGCGTTTGTCATGAAACATTGATCAGGAAATTACATCATTATGGAGTTAGAGACACGTCATTGAATTTGTTAAAATCTTATCTGAACGGAAGAATACAAAGGGTAGACGTAAACGGAGAACGATCACCAGGATCATTGGTTTCTTTGGGCGTGCCACAGGGCTCAATATTGGGACCCTTCCTATTCCTCATCTATATAAACGACTTACCCTATCTAGGAAGGGACTGTCATGATATGGTACTGTTTGCTGATGACACCTCACTTATTTTTAAAACAAAGCGAAACCAACACGCTAATGATGATCACGTGAACAATACCATATCAAGAGTGGTAAATTGGTTTAATGTTAATAATTTGCTATTAAATGAGAAAAAGACTAAATGTGTTAAGTTTCTTACTACTAACGTTAAAAATAATCAGACATGTATAACAATTAAAAATGAGGAATTGGAATTGGTAACCAGCACAGTGTTTCTAGGTATAACGTTGGATTCCAAACTCCAATGGGGTCCACATATTGATAAGCTATCGAACAGACTGAGCTCTGCAGCTTTTGCATGCAGGAAAATCCGTCACTTGACAGATTTAAAAACAGCCAGATTAGTTTATTTTAGTTATTTTCATAGTATTATGTCCTACGGTATTCTGCTCTGGGGCAGTGCTGCTGACATAAATACTATTTTTGTGCTGCAGAAGCGGGCTGTTCGTGCGATTTATAAAATGAATAATAGAGATTCTCTTAGAAATAAGTTTAAAGAAGTAAATATATTGACAGTCCATAGTCAATATATTTACGAGAATATTATGTATGTCCATAAGAACATTGTTAACTTTCGAAGAAACTGTGATATAACTGTGATGTAATATAATAACTTTAATACTAGAAACAAGGACAAACTTGCAGTGCCCACTACTCGGCTCCATAAAATAAAAAACTCGTTCAAGGGTAATTGTGTAAGATTTTACAATAAACTCCCAAGCACTTTGACAGATCTATCAATTAATAAGTTCAAGAAATACATCAAGCAAAGGCTTATTTCTAAAGCTTACTACAGTATTAAAGAGTACATAGACGATAAAAATGCTTGGGACTGAATTGTTCTAATTAATAATTAATTGTGAGCATCCTCACTGCCAGAGTTTCTTTTACTGGACACTTGGAGGCCTTTTACACCTCCAAAAATTAATTTAATTATACAACTCTTGACTGTGGGGACCATTTACATCTCCTATCATCATTGTATTATTCACTAAAGAGACTATACATCTCTGTATAGTTTATTAATCATATTTTAATTATTTTATTATGACATTTGAGACTCTTTACATCTCTCAGAAACAATAATTAAGTACTTTTTTTTTCTGATAATATGATACAAATAATAATACCAAATGTTCTGTAAAAAATGAAATGAAATGACATGTGAAAGTGCCCTTGTGGCCTATTTACAGAATAAACGTTTTGAGTTTGAGTTAGAGTTTTGAGCTGCGCAGATCAGTATTTTTGATGTGCAGTTTAATATTTCCGCTCATGAAATATCCATGGAATGTCAAAGTTGAGCCCATGTTAGTACTAATAGCGCTGTAATGGCACCTAATCTGAAAAGCTCATTGTAGATGGCGCTTGTGTAGTTGGAGCCTCTATATCTGTCAGGCTACAAATTATTTTTCTTCTTAAAATAGAAGGTGGGATAACCTCATTTGAAGTCAATTTTGCCAGTGTCAAGTGTATTAGAATGATCACGCGACGTGTTTTTGAACCTAACCTCAGATGGATGAACCTCTTTGCCTTCAACTACCCCAGCGCCACCAAGCGGGAGCAAAGGCGGGCATAGCTGCCTATTTCGAACATGAGTTAACACTATTATCTGAATTAGTTTTATAATTTGGTAATTATTTGGTTAAAGCCGTAGTTTTTGCCACATAGCGACATAAAAGTAACACAGTATTTTATGTAACGGTAACATAAACGTTACATAGAAATATTACGTAAAATTATAAGGAGTAGGTTTTACTGGAGGAGGAGTTTGATGATTTTTATATGCCCCAGTGGAGGCTTAGAACTACTTATATATAATTTTCTGAATAATCGTGGGTAACAGTGTAATATGTGTAGCGCAATGTATTGTATTCTTTATAGTATACTTAGTAAGTGCATTTGTATAGTATAGTGAATAAATCTTTAAAATATTTAAAATTAGGACATGACTGAAAAAATGTCTCTTTACTCAATAGAGCAACCTCGTATAAAAAAAAATAAATTTAAATAGTTGAATGGAAATTGCTTATTGCACAGATAAAATATGCATGTTAAAAAAAAACTTAAGTAAGTATTTTTTATGTAACGTTATGCAAACTGAGCGACTTGTAACGCAAAACGTTACGTTAAGCGCAAATTTATAAAATCGACGAAAACAATCGCCTATGAGTTAAAACATAGTTTCCAAAACCCTCCTCATCGACACTAAATTGTCAACAGAGCTGAAAATAATGGCTGCCGAACGTTTTCAATCGAAAGTCCAGTTTGAAGTAGTGTTTTCAGTGTTATGCTGGCCCACAATGCATGCATACCTAATTATGTTCGAGAACTATGAAGAGGAACACAAAACGAAAAAAATAAAAAGCCATGTAAGAAAAACAAAAAGTGGAAAAAAACTACGGCCTTACTCATTTATTCTTGCAAAGTTCATATTTATCATGTAATAATATTTATAATAAATATTTATTTCTAATAGTAGTTTATGTGACTGCTGCATAATGGAGGGCATTAAAACTCGAGAGTGGGTTTATGAAAAGCATTAAAACTCTAGAGTGGGTTTATGAAACGAGCCGAAGGCGAGTTTCATAATAATATCACTCGAGAGTTTTAATGCCTAATTATGTACAGTTACATACACTAGTATATCTTATGAATCTGTCACACCTATCATAAGATCTCTTTGATGTATTCAGGAACCGCATGTTTGACCGGCATTGTGGTTCCGCAATTGTTTAGCTTGTTCTTTAGTACCAACTTCACGCAGACGGGCGTCGGCGTTCGAAATTTGAATGTCAGTACCAACTTCACAGACAAACTAGGGAGGGCACGCGGGTGGGCGTCGGCGTTCGAAATTTGAATGTCATTATATGTAGAAAAACTACACGTAATGACCATAATGTGTAGTTTTCCAGATACGAAACGAGTTTTTACCAAGTAGTTTAACATAATGCTGATCGTAACGTGCGGTTTTTGAACGCAGTAAAGAGGGTTTATGATACGTGTGTAGATAAAAATAATAATATTTGTACTAGTTACAAAACCTTCAAAAGAGATCTAAAATCAATCTCTATGAGTTTCATCGCCCTTCTCTCCTACAGTGGTCTGATGTAGAGAAGAGGTAAACAATTAACGTTTTCTAAACATAAGTAGGTACTTATGTTAATATTTACAGATAATAATAGTAGTTTATGTGACTGCTGCATAATGGAGAGCATTAAAACTCGAGAGTGGGTATACCAACTTGGGTATACCAAGAGTGGGTAGACAAACTAGGGAGGGCACGCGGGTGGGCGTCGGCGTTCGAAATTTGAATGTCATTATATGTAGAAAAACTACACATAATGACCATTATGTGTAGTTTTCCAGATACGAAACGAGTTTTTACCAAGTAGTTTAACATAATGCTGATCGTAACGTGCGGTTTTTGAACGCAGTAAAGAGGGTTTATGATACGTGTGTAGATAAAGAATTTTAAATTTTGACTTCATACTTTATATTATATTCTATTTATACATAGTGTATTATGTATTATGTATATCTTTCAGAGTAGAGTAGAGAGTACGGCTCATGGTGTTGGCGTCCATTATGTATAAGGGTCTAGAGTGAAATCGCAAACATTGAGTTTAATGTCAGGTAAGTTCATGACTCAGACTATGAAGTCATCGGTCGGCCTTCAGATGGCACACACCCCCAGTCCTCGAACCCATTACCAACCTGTTAACGTCTTACTCTTCTGAAAAATGTTGTTCGGAAAGTTTTTGACTACAGTTGGGAAATTTCCTCCTGTATTGACTCGGGATTTGTGTGCATTAAAGTATAAATGGGGGTCTACTAATACCTATTTATTTATTATATCTTCCTGTATTTTGTTTACCTACACAAAATACAGGAAGATATCATATCTTCCAGAAACTAACTAAGACCATAATAGTAAGAAACTAGAAACCATTCAGATGAGAATGCGAATGGTAAAGAATAAACCAGTTACGTACAGCGATGGAACAATGCATTGGGTGAAAAAAAAGAACCTATTAATTACATGGAATTTACTTTACTGATTGTCTTATCTCTAGACACAACAAGCGATTACTTTAGAAGACACTAGACTCTAGTGTCTACTAAAGTAATCACTTTATTTCTACACGATTAAACTTAATCTTAAAGGGATATTAATCTAGGTTACTTCTTTTAAGTTGACCGAGCGAGCGCGTAGCGCGACGAAGCTCCGCTCCAGTTGGGCAAAATTTTCCGGCTGTCCGGATTTTCTCATCTACAGGTCGCATTTTTCAACCGATTATCGTGAAATTTTGTGAGCAGGTTCGATAATTATACGATTACTTGTTGTACTACTTTCATAAACCATGTATAACAGGTGCATTCATAAGTTTGTATCTGGTAATGCAGTCGGTTATTTGGTTTTGAAATAATTCCACTTGGTAATCCGACAAAATATAAAAAATCATAGTAGTTTATGTGACTGCTGCATAATGGAGGGCACTAAAACTCGAGAGTGGGTTTATGAAACGAGCCGAAGGCGAGTTTCATAATAATATCACTCGAGAGTTTTAATGCCTAATTATGTACAGTTACATACACTAGTTTATCTACACACATATCATAAGCTCTCTTTGATGTGTTCAGGAACCTGATGTTTGACAGGCATTGTGGCTCTGCAGTTGTTTAGGTTGTTCTGTAGTACCAACTTCACGCAGGCGGGCGTCGGCGTTCGAAATTTGAATGTCAGTACCAACTTCACAGACAAACTAGGGACGGCACGCGGGTGGGCGTCGGCGTTCGAAATTTAAATGTCATTATATGTAGAAAAACTGCACATAATGACCATTATGTGTAGTTTTCCAGATACGAAACGAGTTTTTACCAAGTAGTTTAACATTATGCTGATCGTAACGTGCGGTTTTTGAACGCAGTAAAGAGGGTTTATGATACGTGTGTAGATAAATAAATAAATATTAGAGGACGATGTTACACAAATCGAACTAGGCCAATATTAAGCTCAACAAAGTTGTGTACTACTTGTGGGAACTAGTCGACGATGTAATTAATAGAGATGAATACTTATGTAAATACATAGAAAACATCCAACACTAAGAAACAAATATTTATGCTCACTACAAAACTTTGCCGTTACGGGGATGCGAACCCAGGACCGTCAGCTTCATACGCAAGTTCACTACAGACCTATCAACTTAAGCTGATACTTGCATTTGTGTGAGTGTACGTGTGTACGCACCGCTTCCCTGCCGCCCGCTCACATACTTCACTTCACCTCCGGTACTGGTAGCAGATAGACGTGTAATTTTATGTGATTGATTGTGTTTGAAATATTAGTGAAATGGCTCCTACTGCTCCTGGCTGCCGCTAATGGCTCCTACAATCGACGATATAACGGAACGATTAATTATTAACACAGGCTCTGACTCTGATGAATCACCAGACGAGAGTGAAGATGAAGATGCAATGAGCGGAGTAGAAGAGTTATAAGATTCAGTCATTATGAGGCCGAGAATTGGACAGTTGGTAACATTGTGTTTTATGGACTTCGTTTAAATAAAACATTGATTTTATTTATATGTGTTTTACTAACTGTACTTTTGGCGATCACTCACACATAGGCTAAACCGGTCGTCGTCATAATAAAAAAAAAACTTTCCTGTGAATAATTGCTTAAATAAAGGGTCTTTCCCCTTCGCCTGTGAGAGCGACCGGAATCCGGTTTAAAATTTTCATAGGTTTTGAACTTTATTAACAAGTTTTAAGGTTCAAAATCGCGGGCCATTTTTTAGGCCCCAAAATGATTGGGAATGTAGAGGAAGCAAGAGAGTTGTGCCAAAATGATCAAGATGAAATAAAAACGTATGACTGTAAATACAGTTTTTGATTTTCAAACACATACTGGTTTTTCCTGAAAGCGACTAGAAATACTGGTTTCGGCTGATAAAATTACTGAATTGCGATACCTACTAGAAATCGAAAAACAGCAACTTGAAAACCTTAACTCAAGTAACATTCGCTTCGCTCACCCCCTTTATCCTTCACCTACCCTGACCCACCCTTCGCCCAGACCGTCTTTCTTTAGCCAATAAACGGTGGCTAAACCATTCAGTAATTTAGTCGCACAAATCAGTAATTTTGTCGAGCAAGTCAGTATTTTTTTCGTTCATTTCGGGATATTCCGGTGTTTATGGTAATTTACTCAAAAGCTTTTATTCGGCCGTTTTATCATTCCCCTAAACTAAATATAAATGTGTTTAAAGCGTCTCGATTCTTTGTTAGTTATGCATAAAACAAAGGAAACCCTAAAAACTTTTGGAAGCCAATACATTCTTTACTTCTTTACAATTAGTACACAGAAGAACTCCAATGTTCATTTGTCTCAGCTCCTAATCACTTCCATACTTTATTTATACCACCACAGGCTTCATGAGTCAAAAGTCAAATTTTTTATCAGTTTGATAACCGCATGTTTCCTGCCAACTACTTAGGTATTATCTGATAAATTAAGTTATCTGGCATTCTTGTTGGTTCAAGTTGAAATCGTTTTGCAATGTCATCAAACCGCTTATTAGCGCCCCGGCAGACAGATGTTTACAAAATTGTTTTAACGAAACATAATGCAGCATAACTTAATATTGACTAGTATTTAGATAAATTTGAAGGTCATCTGCATAGAGATGGTACGAGGAAGACAATACATCCGAGATGGATTGGATGAAAACTGAGAAAAGAAGAGGAGAAAGGATGCCACCCTGCGGAACACCTGTAGAGAGCTTGCACCATTCCGTAGTGACCTCTTCAGACTTGATGCGCTGCTGGTGGTCTCTCAGGTAGGAGTCAAACCAGCGAGCCGAGTGTGAAGAGACATTGAGTGATTTTATGATTTCAACAAGTATATCGAAGTCGACGCAGTTGAAGGCGCTGCTAAAGTCAAGGAGAGTCAGGATTGTGAGCTGCTTCTTATCCATTGCCATTGCAAGAACTGCAGAAGACTAACCTATCTTGGATCTGGATTTGGCAGGAAACCTCGGGTCGATTCCAATATTCCAAATTCAACATGAACCAGAGACCAGTAAAACTTTAAGGAAGACTAGGTACGTATTGTATGTATAAAACATAGATCAGATAGAATATTGTCAAACAATTGTAAACAAACCTTTTTTATAGTTACCTAATCGTTTAGAATGGAATGGAATCGTATGGAATGGAATTGTTTTACAAGACTGGACTCACTATCAGACGACATTTCTTTAGTGCAATTCCAGGATCCTTGAATTTGAGTAGAATACGAGAATGTGGTGAGTTTTATTAGGCTACAGCGGATAGTGTAGGGAAAACCCTACAAAAGGCCTTTGCCCAGCAGTGGGAAGACCTTGGCTAAGTTTGTATTTAAATAATTTATTATTATATTAATTTAGTACAAACACTTGACTCATGTCCACTATGGTTAATTTTTCCACGAGTAATATTTATCACGTCGCATCGCATCGAGTTGAAATCGGGATCTTATAGCACAGGTTCTGCCTAGCTTGATAATTTCAAATATACCTACTGTGACAATAAGTAACGAATTGTAATAATCTAAATTAGTTTAAATAATAATCACTAACTTAAGTTAATGGTAACAAGAAAAGATAATATATTTATTTGGACATAAATGCGAAAAACACAATATGTGGAATTTGTGCCTCATATAGGAACAGTGTATTTCATGATTCTGCTAGGGCAACATTTGAGGGTTTTCTGTATCTCGGCATCGGCTGAACCGATAATTATTATTAGTGCCTAATTATAGCAATCTTACTTTTTTTGAAAAACCTCTAGTCTACTCTCCGCGTTACTCAGTTTACAAAAAATATTACAATCTCTCAGCAAACGACGCTACTTCCACAGAGTAAATTATTATATCGCTACTTCAAGACTTGAAACTCTATTAGCGGTTTCTATCTTCATCTCCTCCTCAAAGAAACCGGACCCCATTTGTTTATTTGACCGCGCCTATGTTTGGCGCCTTCGCATACAAGCTCTAAGACAATGGCGGCTTTGCTGAACAATATTAACGAATTAGTGATCTTATTCATAAAGATATCATTCTTTCAAAATACTTTATCCTGGTTTATGAAACCTACGGAGGAGATGAAGAACGTAGCGAGGAACCGCTAGTAGAGTTTTCAAGTCTTGCAGTAGCGCAGTTTGAATATAAATAATGCAGAATTTAGCATAAATAAATAAAATAAATGTAGCCCATTAATGTCCCCACTGAGGGGCACAGGCTTTTACTCGGTACGAGTAAGATTAAGCATACTCCACCACGCTGGCACAGTGCGGTATGTTGGAGGGGTTTCACGACCACTACCACATAGCGATAGTAGCCGAGTAGAGTTTAACGTGTCATCCGAAACAAGGAACGTCCGATAATGTACTTGACATAAATTAATTATCTCGTTGTTACATTGATTCGAACATGCATCTCCTCTGTGAGAAGCAAGCGTGAAACCCATTTGACCACGGAGCTCGCATATAGAAAAAATATATTTAACATTACACTAATTCTAGAAACTAATGTAAATAATCTCTTACCCCCTTTGTTCAGCTCAATATAAGAGGCACAAATTCCACATTTCGGGCATAAATATATGCTGCCTATCCAGCAACGTTTATTGCGCTAGTAATAAAATAGTTGGGCATCGCAGGCCAGACATACCCCTTCCACCATCCAGCCCAGCTCCAGGGACAGTAGGACATCGTGTGGTCTCCGCGGGTGAAGTATAAGTTGCTCTGTGGGGTGAAGTAATTGGGAGTGACCATTGATCGCCGGCTCGCCATGAAGCTACAAGTCGACAACGTCGTCAGCCAGGTCTAGGTGGCACGCGCCATTCTGCGTCCACTCCTGGACTCCAGTCTCCGCTGAGGGCGAAGCTCGGGATCTACAAATCCTACGTGAGATCCCGCCTCACTTCCGAGACGCCGGCATGGAATGCCCTGTGCTCGGAGACGAAAAGACGGAAACCCCGAGCCCAAGAGAACCTCTCTCTGCGTATGTATTTAATTATTATGATATTCACTTCGTGAAGCAAGTGTGGATTAGGGCTGACACAACTTCCTATTTTTGGTAGATATAATATTTGTCCCTCTCTTACACATAACATATGGCATAAACGAACATGAGATAGACGTATGTTTCAGAATTGGTATTGCTTACGCTCTTTCTTTGCTTTAGTTATTGTTCTGAGATTTATGATGGTCCATTGACTGTTAATCAAATCTCATCATATATTAAAGGAGATAGGAAAATCGATAAATAGACCACTGCCCCAGAGATGTACAAGCATTGCACCTAGCCTTACATATACAATTCTGAATTCACTATTTAATTTTTCAAGTTTCAGATCTTCACAAACCTGAAAAGAAAATCGTAGTGTGAGAGAAGTTGTTTATTTACAGATTATTTAAAAACCGGCCAAGTGCGAAACGGACTCACGCACGAAGGGCTCCGTACCACCGTACAATGGTAGGGATGATGGGAGTGAAAAGTTTGGATTCTACATAGCAAAATGTTGTTTACAAGGAAAAACTAGGTGCGGCTACTTTCACACTCCATGTACTTTATACGCATTCATAAGTTTGTATGTGGTATTGAAAGAATTGTTGTATTAGCGGCAACAGAAATAAATCATCTGTAAAAATTTCAACTGTCTATCTATCACTGTTCTTGAGATACAGCCTGGTGATAGACGGACAGACAGCGGAGTCTTAGTAATAGGGTCCCGTTTTTACCCTTTGGGTACGGAACCCTAAAAGGGCACAAAAAAGTAAAAACATTTTTTTTTTTACTATTATACACCTATACCAACATAAAGGTGATTTAATGAACGTAAATAACCGGTTTTGCAAGCCCTTGCCACATCTCTAGCCACTATATACATTTTTGAACGACCAAGTTTGTCTGAGTCTGACTGATACGATATATGTCGTTTGTTTACAAACGTTCCGGGAAAAATAAAGCAAACAACTATTAATCCTTTAATTATTTCAAACAAGTTCTACAAAATAAATAGAGACGGAGTAATTAAATAATTAATATTTAAAATGCAATTGGCTAGTAAGGAGTAATTTTACATTTCTGAGGCAGTCCCTTAGCTATCTCCTTTATATCTAAATCGATCTATCTTCTAGATCTTTTTGAAGTGTTCTGTTCATTTGCTACAAGGGATGCAAATAATAATCGTACTTTATTTGACGGACAGTGCGTTTTATTTCAAGTACCAATCTTAGTAGTAGTCAATCTTATTGTATGATCGTTATAATAGATAACGGTTTGAAAGGAACCGAATTCCTCCGTCCAGCTCACAAATTTCATAGTAGACATTACTTAGTATCAATTGAGTTAACACCTTGGCTGGCAAAGACAATACATTGCTTTTGGACTATGATCCAAAGCCATAAGGTTGAAAACAGGGTGGCATCTAATACTGATTATTGGTTTCAATATGAGCACAGTTATGTCTCTGCCAGCCCGTATTGGAAAAGGCGTAACGTTATGTTATCTTGTTTGGTTCCAAGCAACTCTCTTCGAGCATGTATAAATAAAAGCTAAAATGCTTGTATAAATAAATGAACAACATTTAAATTAACTTAATCCTAACAGTTAACTACGTTTCTTGGTAATGTTTTTGTTTTACAATTCCGACCAAGAAAATCACAAGGTACTAACTATTTTTAATCACGGGTTAGGCCTACTACGAAGTTATTCAGAGAATACGTTCGAAGTAGTATGTTAGAGGCTAAATGGTTTTACTAAGCACCAATGATACGCAAGCAATACTCAATATTAAATATGAGTCACTATTGTACCAAGGATTTGAATTTTTATTGTTTATTTCTTTTTTTAGTTATTACATTTTGGGAAAACTAACAGCGCACGTAACAAACAGGAAATTACATTGGTTAACAAAAGGCCAACTAAACTTTTACACTGGTAGTGGAAAAATCCCTAATAATAATTCTAATAATAATATTCCTGTTTCCGCAAAAAATACATTAATTATCCATATATTGCACTTGATTAGGTAGGTACTTACTTTGTTTCTTAAGCCCTATTTTTTTGCTAGGCTAAAAATACGATTAACTTTTAGGATTATAGTATGACCCATGTCATTACAAATAGAGTTGATACCCGCATAACTACCTAGGTACATATATTAGTCGAAATAGTTATTATTTCTCTACCTGATCAAAAGAAAGATGATTTATATTTTTCTCTCTGCCGATCTATTTTTAGCCTGGTAATAACGTAGGTACCTGCCACAAAAGTGAACTTGGCACCCGCGAGGAATGCGCTTCCACTTCCTCTCTCGCTCGCTCTCGCCCTCGACGCGTCCGTAGGACAGTGACGGACGCTATGACGTCATAAGAGCGAGGTGCCAAGTTTACTTTCGCGGACAGTAAGTAAATCGTGACGTGAAGGAAATACTACAAGGTATAAATAAATTTAGACCAGCGAATCAAAACTCCATATTGCATGACAGGTGGCCAGCCCACCGCCGCAACTAAGGATATATGTAGGTTTCATCACAATGTTTTCCATCACCTTTAGATAGAAAAACAAACAGAATCTTGATTCTGAAAATAAACATATGTATAAATATTATTTCTAACCATAGTTATGCAAACGGGATACTTTCAGAGCAGGGTGTTTTTCAAAATCCCACATAAGGCGCTGTAGACTGCCTGTCAATTTTTTCCATGATAAACGCAGCGCCATCTGTTGGATTTTGAAAAACCCTGTTCTGAAGGAATACCATTGCATTAAAAACTTCATACAACATACAGGCAGTGAGATCATAATACATATACTACATACATAATACATGGACTCCGGTGTAAGAAGCAGGAATAATTCCAAAAAAATAAGCCAATAGAACTATCAGTGACTCTTACGTAAAATGACATAAGGTTCATTTCATCTGGAGCTCTATTTTTGAATGGCTTATGTTTAAACGATTACCAAAAACGCACCTATTACTACCAATAAATTCGAGATGACTGCCAGAATGGATAAATGTTTTTTTTTTTATGTTTTGTGTACTTAAGTTTATGTTTTAAGTATTTTTTGTTGTTCTTACATGTTCAACCTAAGACGATAAAGGGGGCTTCGCTTCGCTCACCCCCTCTACGCTTCACCTAAGCTACCGCAGTATTTTGCCCTGATATTTTTTGCAACTTTTGGTGTTCAGTTATCCATTTTGGGTAGGAAAAAAATATTTTGGTGATCATTATATTTGTTGCCTTTTTGAATCACTCGCGTCGTGGCGAGCGCTCGCCAAGCGCAACGATTGGTTCATATCACTCGACTTAACAAGTATCTACCAATCGTGTCGCTTGGCGAGCGCTCGCTTCTGGGGCGACTGATTCAAAAATAGAGCTCCTGAACTAGAACCCTTTTTCACTCTGGTAATTACTTCTGCTGGAGCCACAGGGCAGGGATACAATTTTGATATCAAAATGATTCCACAGCCACATGAATTATACTTAGGTAAACAAAAAAAAACATTAAACCCACAAACTCTTAAAGCGATTTATCAGTATATCATTATGAACTAATTAAAATAGGTCTCACATCACACGTCACACGCCTTAAATTTAATTTGATTATCACAAATATTGGAACTTATTATGTTAGAGCACATCACATGAGGATGGTAACTTTAATGTCAGCTCTCAGGTCAGTCTATATTTTGATTAACAAAAAGCAAAACCTTAAACCGACTAAAATGCTTTACAATAATGTAAAAATGCACATTTAACTCGTACCATCTATGTATAGGTATATGGTATGGTGAAATACCCAATAATGTGTACAACTTAATATGTTGTACATGTAATAAGTACTCGGCAATAAATAATTTACAAATTTTTATGACTAGAAATCGCAAGAAACTTGTTTTCTTCTTTATCACACATTTCAAATGATTGATAATGGTACTAACGTCAAATTGTCATCAAGGTAATACTACTACTAATAGACTAGATGGCAGCACTGGCAAGTTGATAATCGTTAGCTAGCCGCATAAATGTGTCCACAGCCGGCGTATTGCCGTTGTATAAAGGCCATTACGCTCCCATAGTGAACTGCTCGTGTATATTTCGGAATGCTGATACTCACATCTGCAACTACAAAATGTACAAGAATTTCGCGTACTACTCGTGTATAGTTTGTACTGCGGGCGAAAGTTTATTTCCAAACTGTAAAGTGTCACTTTCGCACGCTATCAAAAATACTGATTTGTGCAGGAAATATCAGGGAAAACACTGCAAAACACGACATAATTACTTAAGGGAAATATGAAACCGCACATCGAAGATACTGATTGCACGGCAAATATCAGGGAAAACACTGCGGTAGCCTAGGTGATGGGTAAAGGGGGTTAGCGAAGCGAAGCCTTCCTTCGTGTTAAGTTAAACAAGTAAGAAATACAAAAAATACTTAAAAAATAAACTTAAGTACACATAAAATATTTATTTAATAATACGTGTATTGACATTAATAGTAGTAAGAAATAGCGCAGGAGATAACAAAACCATAATATTTGCGTAGATCATTCCAAAATATATACGATTGCGGCTTAATGCTGATATACAGTTTGGAATACGTTAGTGAAAACATTTTGCTTCAAACTATTCGCGATAATTTCCGGAACCTTGCGTAAAGGCCTTATATACAACGTAAATACGCATCCAGCCGCATAAATGCGTCTGTGTTGGTACAATAAGGTCCATGCGCCCGTTGGGCCTACATTCTACTACTTGTGATTTGTCTCAAAGATAAGTCAGTTTCAATGTCACTGTTCTCATATTGAAAAAAATTGGAATGCATAAAAACGTCTAAAAAACACATGTCTCTTATGTTTGACACAGTGGTCTTTGATATGGGGCCTGAAGCGATGTATGTGCCTCTGTATAAATGTTTAACATTATAACAGGCTTATGTTTGCCATTCTTAATTAGCAGGCAACATCGACAGGCGAGCTATAGGATAGTGAGTCTAGTTACGAATGGTAGGGTTGCCACTCAGGCAAATTGCCATTTACATTGTACTACACTACTAAGTACTACCATGTACTACAAAGTACGGTCTATGAATTAATGAACTCTTCTCCCTTACTGCTATCACCATTCATTACCCTCTTCTTTTTGTTGTTTTCAGTCTCAGGAACGGTTTCTTGTACGCTGTTCAAGTCCTTATGTCGTTCTATGATAAGTTGATTTTCCCTGTACGCATCGTATTGGTGTGTGATTGAGAACTTGAATATTTGGAAAGTGTTTGCCGTTATGTGGTTTCGAGCGTGCTTGAACATTTGATCGAAGTGGTGCAGATTGTGCCTGTAATGTTACAAAATACATCATATTAATTATATTAATACCTATTTAATAAACATTCGAAGATCCTGACACATTCAGACGACCTCTGTGGCGCTGCGGTTGTAGCTCTGCCTACCATGACAGAGGTCTGGAATTCGATCCCCGGCTGGGGATAAAAAAAAAGAACCCCAGGTCTTGGATGTTTATACGTGTGCGACGTCGCTGTTTCCCACGACACAGGGTATCCTAGTGTGGGGGTCAGGAGCAATGCATGTGTATGCAAATGTTTATGTTTATCCATTCACCATGTTCTATATTAGTTGAACCACAACTATACCCTAATTTTTTGTGGGGTTATATATATATACCTATATAGTATAGCTTGATTTTTACGCAACGTCAGACAACAAAGTAATCCTTACCCTAAAGGTATCATTCCGAACATTGCCAGCACGCAGTAGTGCTGCTGTCGCTATGACCGTAACGCACCCGTCACTACGTCTGTCGCGGCGACAGAGCGACATTGCTGCGCAGCAATTCTGCTGCTGCATTGCTCCCGATCAGGGATGTCACGAATATTCGTATTCGCATATGCGAATGATTCGCATCATTTAAAAAATTCGCATTCGCATAAAACGATGCGAATGAGAATATTTGCAAGTCGAGTCAAGTCTGGCGCAATAGCTGCATGGGCTATGTTAACGCATACGCATTACACGCAAACCCATGTCCCGGATTTCATTCGATCAAAGCCTTAGTAACATATGTATCAGAGATGTCACATATATTCGCATTCGCATAAGCGAATGATTCGCATCATTTAATACATTCGCATTCGCATAAAACGATGCGAATGAGAATATTTGCAAGTCGAGTCAAGTCTGGCGCAATGGCTGCATGGGCTATGTTAACGCATACGCATTACACGCAAACCCATGTCCCGGATTTCATTCGATCAAAGCCTTAGTGACATATGTATCAGAGATGTCACATATATTCGCATTCGCATAAGCGAATGATTCGCATCATTTTTGACATTCCCATTCGCATCAAACGATGCGAATATTATGCGAATGCGAATGTATTGCACACAAACCGCTGTCACGTGTTTTACCAATAGAAAGCCTTTGCACCCTCGCGCTTATCGTTAGCGTTTTTCTTTGTTGTTAGTCATTTGTAAACAATGGGAGAAAAGGCGGCAAAGCTACTCTTCCTAAAATACAATATGCCTCTGTGTGATATGATGTCTTTAGATATTTACATATACTTTTATGTAAATATCTACAGTAATAAAGAAATTTAACTTTGACTTTTGTATACAATAACTATGTTACGTACTATCATTCAATTACTGTGTCTAACTAATCTGAGTAAGTCCCTAATAATTATGATGTTTTAAGTTAATCTAAGATTTTTTATGCTGTTATACCTAAAAATTTGCATTCGCACATTCGCACCCTTAAAATTCGCATTCGCTTTCGCGAATGTCAAAAAGATTACATTCATGACATCCCCGCTCCCGATGCATTGCTGCCGAGAAACCTTAAATTTACGGAGACAAGGTATGCTGCCGAGTTTGGACTCATATATTTTTATGGGTTCGATGGATAACTCTCAAAGTACTCACATGCTTAGTAGAACAGTCGCCAGCAACTCGCGAGTATTCAGCAGGTGGTGAATGTACGCCCGACTGTGTTTCCTGCAGGCCAGGCATTGACAGCCGTCGAGAATTGGTGAGAAGTCTTCTTTATATCTGAAATGGGTACAGGCAACGATGTTCAGTTCACGACATCTGTTCGAGGTTCCGTATCGTATATCAGAGCGAGCCTAGGTAAAACTTATACACCTAAATGAGGTTAATCTGATTGTGATATTATCTGGTTAAAAAAATGCTCCTCGACCTAGGGATAAATAAAGATAGCTTTCTGTTATGGTGTCTTCATAATTCATAATTTCTTTATTGCACACAAATGATATAGCAAAAGAGTTACATAAAAATAGTGCACAAAGGCGAGCTTATCTATAAAAAGAGATCTCTTCCAGCAAACCAGATTAAGATGGAAAAGGTTGATTGATGAGCAGGCGCAGACCTATGTACAACAATATGACTAAATAAACTTACTTAGAGTACTTACATACATATTAATAAATAAAATAAAATATATAATTATATACTAAATACTTATAATATAATACTACTACTATTATATAGATAAATATGTACCAATAAAATCTTACATGCATACTACCTGTAATTCTAATGAAAGAGGCAATGCTTCTTCACGCGAATTTTAAATATATTGAGAGGACTGTCCCTGAGTGCCACGGAGTGGAGTGTGTGCCGGGGAGTGCACTCCACAACCGAACGGCCCTGAGTCTAAACCCGTGCTGTAAGACGCGGTGTTATGCTGTGCAGTTGTGAGCTGGTTGTCAAAGATAAGACCCAGAGAAGATTGTGGTACCATTAAAAGTGAGAGGTGGAATGGGCTGTTGCTGCAATAAGTTAAGAGATTGTCTGGTACCTATAATCATGGCCTGGGACTTGCTCGGGTTGACCAGTAGACCGAAGGATGAAGCCCAACTTCTTATAATACCCTAAAGATCAGCGTTGAGTGCCTCCACAGCAAAGTTTGCATCATTAGGAGAGAAGAATATGCTGCATCATCAGCCTAAAGATGATATGAGGAAGACAGGACGTCCGAGATGGAGTGAAAATCGAGAATAGAAGGAAAGAATAACACCTTGAGGGACGGCAGAAAATTAGCCGGTAGAGAAGGAGGAAACGTTCATGGATCTGAGAAGCTTAACGAGAATGTCGAAATCTACACAGTTGAAGGCACTACTGAAGTCAAGTAAAGCCAGCACGGAAACCTTTTGCGGTCCATGGATAGCTGGAGGTCATCTGTGACTTTCAGCAGAGCCGTGACGGTGCTATGACCCGGTCTGAATCCTGACTGGTACATGTTCAGCAGATTGTTTGAGTGAAGGTGATAAGAGAGCTAGGTATGAACAATGGATTTAAGGACTTTGGAGAGAATGGGTAGGATTGAAATAGGGCGATAATCTTTAAAACAGGAGGGACAGGGTGTTTTAGGTAAAGAGATGACTAAAGATTTTTTACACATGGTGGGGAAGATGCCATGCGATATGGAGAAAAATTGTATGAGTTTAAGAGCTGGTAGTAGTTCATGCAGGATTGCGAAAAGCATTTTAAGTCAGATTTTATCGTCACCTACAGCTTTCGAGCTGACTGGTAGTACCGCTTTCTTGACCGCATAGATTCCAACATTGCTCAAGTTGAATGGTGTGGTGTCGAGTAAGGAATTAGAGAGCAGGCTCTGAAGAGTGTTTCATTAATCTGAGGTCTCATCCAACTTATTGAATATGGTCGTATAGATTAGATTAATTAGTGCACTGAGAAAGTAGTTGAGTGCAAATAGTTTCGTTCATCTGAGGATTTGTGTACAGTAGTGTGACGTCACAGCCGCATGACGTGGATAGACTAGATCAACTCAGCTATAGATGATCCCCTGTACGAATGCACCAGATAAGCAGCCTCCAACCAGATCCATTTGCTGTGGCTGAAGCCCGGCACGACTATTAACAGCATCATCAACACATGAGCAATATGAGAGCACGCCAACGAAGCTCTTAATAGCCAAAAATAGTCGTTGTGGCATCATCATCATCCGGTACAAATAAAGTTCTTTGTGCATATTATTTTTCTATATATTATTATTGGGCTGATATTTTTTATAAGTTGCTGACTTACGCGTAAGTATTTTTTGTTGTAAACGATTGCCATTAATTAATTTGTTCATCAATCTCCTTTTTTACATTGTGCGAAACCATTCACATTAACATTTTTTTCTTCATAATTTCATTAATATAATCACAAATATTTAAAATAACAAGATATACATTAAAATAGTGTACAAAGGTGAGTTTATCTCTTGCAAGAGATCGCATTCAGCAAACCAAGTCAGGATGAGAAAGGTTGATCACTGAGCACGGGTATTATATTATACCAATACCATTGATGTGGTGTACTTTCGATACAGTGACCTACTTGTCGATTCAACATTGTCGATATAGCGCCCTCTATGTAACGAATGTAATTAACCGTAGATTTATTCCTGTGATAGCAATACCTTTCAATTTGAAAAATCAACCGACCAAATCGCTATAAAATTCACCAAGTTAAAAACTCAAAAAAATCGACGTTCAAGCCCTGTTTCTTCCTCTCCGGATGCGAATGAAGTCTGTGTACATGAAAAGTCCTCATCAAAACTTTTGCTGCACGGAACCACAAACCAAAACGTCATCTTTGTATTTTTTGTATTAGTTGATTTTCTCAAAAAGCTCTGAATCAATTTTGATAAAATTTGTATGGGACCACCTCTGAAGTATGACCTACCAATCAAAACAATAATCATCAAATCGGTTCATAATTGACGGAGTAATCGCGTAACAAACACAAAAAAAACAGACGAATAGAGAACCTCCACTTTCTTGAAGTCGGTTGAAAAGACAGCTTTTGTAAAATAATCGGCTTCTGATTGGTCGATTTCTCAATTTGACGGGTTATGCCATTGATGTCAGAAATACATTAAAAACTTGCGCCGGACCTGATGTACTGTAGCAATAACAGTTCGGTCGCCACAAGTACGCGGAAATATCTCATCACGTACTATGCCTTATAACGTCATTATTAACATGTACCAACTTAGTACATAAGCTAGGATTGCATTTCAATCAAATAGACCGAGCATGTAGTGGCAAGCCTTTTATTAAGTCTCCTGTTAGTTGATGGCAACCCTTTAGAAGCTTTTTGCCGATAGTGTGGACTATCGGCAAAAAGTTAGACCCCCTTTAAAATGTGCGTAGTGTTTACCGTTTATCATTAAGGTCCAGAATACAAGCATCGCCGTCGCCCTTCCATTCGCCGAACACCAGCCTCAGCGCTTGCCCCGCGTTAGTTAACTTGGCAGGGTACGATCCGTCGAAGACATCCCAGCCGAGTTCTATAGCTGCTACCACAACTGCCGGGTTCCAGCATCCTTCGACAATACGGAGCAGGTATTTTGGTATAGACTCCTGGAAGTGGGAAAAAACTGGTGACACCATTGTTCCGTAACTTGGAATCATCATGCTCAAGTAGCAGGGTTCAAAAAGATAATTATCAATTGATAATAACGAAAAATGTGCTCGCGAATGTGAATTGAACCTGAACGATTATTCCCCACGATTATTCAATTTGCCGAGGGGATTACCCAACCCAGACAAACGTCCTATTGCGTCCGCGAAGTTATTTTATTTTATTTTTATTTTTATTTATTGCAAAACACAACAGATATAATACAAAGCAATTCTTAATATAGAGATCTTAAATTAAAACATGTAAAATATCCTACTAGGTGTTTTGACAGCTTTTCATTTGTGGACAGTGTATTTAAGTAAGGTAAAAACTAAAAACTAAATTAAAAGAAAAGAAAATAACTATATGTAGGTGCTCAAACTAAGTACTTAAAGACTGTTATTCATCGGGTAAATTAGCTAAAGATTTTCGAACGTTATTTTTGAAGGTAGACAGTTTCGTAAATATGTCCAAGGTGTCGTGTTCATTAGATGTATTGTTGTAGAGACGACACATACTAGGAAGTGGTTCATGATAGGCTCTTTGCGTTCTATACACAGGTAATTCGAATGTAGTTTTCTTTCTGGTGGACCTCTGAAGAATTGGTGGAATACTTATTTTAATTTCTCTCAAAAGAGATGTGTGTAAGTTTCTATGCAATATTTTATGTAGGGTGGTTAGACTGCTAATAGATCTGCGAGTTTCCAAAGAATTCAATCCGTAGTGTTTAAGTCGCGTTTCGTAACAGCGAAGTTTGTATTTTAGGTTATTACGGTATGTCATTATTCTAAGGAACCTTGCTTGTATTTTTTCTATGGTA
The DNA here is from genome assembly GCA_949825045.1 of Argyresthia goedartella. NCBI lineage: Eukaryota > Metazoa > Arthropoda > Insecta > Lepidoptera > Argyresthiidae > Argyresthia > Argyresthia goedartella. The sequence continues at coordinate 26,660,003 of OX463810.1, forward strand.
TCAATGTGTACTTTATAAAAGGGACTCCAGACCACAGAACAGTATTCCAATTTGCTTCGGATAAAGCTGTTAAACAGTGTTATCAAGGAGCGAGGGTTACGGAGGTCTTTACTTATTCTAGAGAGGAAACCTAGCAATTTGTTACACGAGGATTTTAGATGTACATAATGCGCCCTGAAGTTTAATTCCGTGTCCAGTATCACTCCCAGGTCTCGCACCGTGCTAACGTTGTTCAGCTGCTGATTATCTATTTTATATTGGTATGAATTAAAATCATTTTTCGTTGTAGAAAATTTCATGACAAAACACTTTTCAATACTGAGCCTCATGCAATTTCTCTCACACCAGGTGGATAGGGATAGCAGGTCATTTTGTATGCTTTGACAGTCTTCAACAGTTTTTATAGAACTGAATATTTTCAAGTCATCGGCGTATAAGACGCAATTAGATTTTATGTCGCGTGTCAGGTCATTTATGAATAAGACAAACAGTAAGGGCCCAAGGTGACTACCTTGGGGCACGCCAGACGTGATTTCGAGTGAGGTAGAGTAAAAGCCCTTTACTGCCACTATTTAAGACCTATGTGTTAAGTAGGAGGTGACCCACCTAAGGAGATTACCGTGAATGCCGAATTGGGTTTTAAGTTTTACTATTAAAGTATTATGATTAACTTTGTCGAATGCCTTTTTAAAATCTGTGTAAATACTGTGGACTGGTAATTTATTGTTAAATGAGTTGTGAATGTAATGCAAGTATTCTAATAAGTTTGTGGTTGTAGATTTTGATTTCACGAATCCGTGCTGAACAGAGGTTATTGTAGGTTTGGCATGAGCATATATGTAGTCATACACTAAGGTTTCAAAAAGCTTAGCTAAACATGACAGTATGCTAATTGGCCTGTAGTTACTACAATTGTGGGCCTCACCGGACTTAAGAATCGGCACGATGTACGCCTTTTTCCAAATATCGGGAAATATGCCAGAAACGAGTGACTTGTTATAAATTATAAATAAGGGAGTGACTAGCTCTTCCGAACACAGCTTCACGAAACGTGCGGGTAAACCATCCGGTCCTGCTCCCTTATTCGCATCCAGAGACTTGAGTTTCGTCAGTATTTCTTCCTGAGATAGCTGTACATTGTGCAATGCGTCACTGTGGGGATTACAATCTTCAGGGTTGGGTACATTATCAGTCCTACTTTCAAAAACTGATCCGAAGAATCTGGAAAAGAGCTGACATATCTCGGTAGGTTCAGATGTAGAGTTATTCTCATAGTACATTTTCTGAGGGATGGTATTTGTATAACGCTTATTTTTAACGAATGACCAAAAGAGCTTAGTATTACCCGACAACAAGGAGTCTTCAACGCTTACAATAAAATTCTTGTAGCAGGTATTAAGCATCACCTTGACTCGATCTCTTAGTAATGCGTAAGTATCATAATCGCGTGGGTTATTATACTTTTTGTATTTCTTATGATATTTGTGCTTTTCAGCCAAGGTGTGCTTTAAACTATCTGTAAACCATATGGGGTATTTATGAGAGTCGTTTTTCTTGTAGGGTGTGTGTTTAGTTATAATTGTGTTTAATGTTTCGTAAAATAACTTGACGCATTCATTTGTGAAACCTATCTTGCTTGCTTATGGGATCACAAGGGGAAAGCTTAATATCAGGTAGATTAGTGAGAAAAAGATCCAGAATATTGCCGTCAGCCTTAGCAAATGAGCTAAGTTGATTAAGGCTACCAAGTGAGATTAGGTCAAAAAAGAAATCACTTCGTCTATCGTTTCTAGTTACAGAGGCCGATAAGTTTCTAGTGTCAGGTATGGTTTCCCATGCGACATTTGGCATGTTGAAGTCACCTAAAATAATAATTTTCTCATTTGCGTTCATAACAATATCATAACACCGTCCAGTTACGCCTTACCGTCCCACATTTTTACCGGATTTCCCGCTTTCCCGCGCGCGACCTATTTGTTAAACCGATCAATGCTGAAAAATTACTAAGGCTAGAAGAAAATAATAAATACTGGTTTACAGCCCAAGCAATGCTGGTGATAACTAACCGATAATTATCAAGAAGTGTAATTACATACGTTCATTAGATTATCCATCCAGTTATAATGCGTAATTTGGCGATATTGATATATTTATTAGTTTGTCTATGATTTAATGAAATAAATAATCGCTTTTCTTAAAGCAAGACATTATTATAAGTTTCCTAAAACATTTTTTGCAGAAGTATATACAGCTCAATATAATCTACTTTGTCATATTAGTCTTGGTATTTAGCTGGCAAGTTGATGAGTGAAATAATGCAAGTATTTTCAAATTTTGGAACTGAACAAAAAGCATAGTTTCCTTGTCACTAAAAAACAAACTTTATTTCATTGATCTGTCATATTTTTCAACAGTAAGTTTAACTAGAAATGCTGGTGATAACTAACCGATAGTTATCAAAAAGTGTAATAACATTATATTGCCATTTAGTTTGTCAATTTCGAACCCCGTCAAGCAGCCAACAATTCACAACGACCCACTGCTGGGCATAGCCCTCGTCTTTCCAACACCAATTCTAACGGTTGTGGTACCCGTATCCAGCGGGATCCCGTCTACTTGATGATATGGTCGGACCGTCGGGCAGGTGGTCTCCCACTGGCGTGTCGTTCCCATTAGCTACCAATCTGTGATTGGTTTCTATTACCAACACAAATTACAAAGGTGCAACAGTCCCGATGAATGTACAGCATATCTACCATGCTTGCGGTTTCATTATCACGAACTATCAACTCAAACCAACTTGGTGTCGAGGGTCGTTACATTGTTAATAAAACGGAGTACACGCTAGGTATGATTGTACCTGTATATACCCTGCTGAGACGCAGAGAACATAAAAAGGAACTTTTTTGACCGACGTCACCTAGAGTACTGAAGATTTTATTGTAGGCATTTATGAGGCAACAACATAAAATTTGCCTTAATTTGTTTTAAGATAAGATAAGATAAGATAAGATAAGAATCCGTTTATTCACTGTTAAGACACACAGGTATGGTTCACAAAAAAGTAAAAAAAAGCAAAAATGACCAGATTCCCCATGCGGTGTGCACCGCAACAGCGAATGGGTTCCGACTCAGCATGTGCTGCGGGACTTGCAGCAAGTCCCGCAGCGCTGATATTCTGTCGGCTCCTTAAATATCGTGCGTGGGTATTATATATGGATGGGTGTTATATAACCTATTTTATTAAAACAACATATAAATTCCTACGTAGAGAGTGAAATAAATAAATGAATAAACAAAAATAACTTGTGTGCATTGTGAAAATATATAAAGTACATAAAAGTATCAGTATCATCCGACTTTAAAACCACAGGGTAACATTATAAAACAAAACACGAGTAACGCGAGTAACGTGAGAGCTCACCGGAACCGAGTCAAACACTTGACTTTTGAAGTGTTAAAAAATGTTTTTTACACATTATTTTAAAATGAGCTATAGACATTAGATCACGGATTGGTGGCGGCAGATTGTTCCAGCACTTCGTAGCCAAATATCTGAAACTGCCCCGAAAAGCAGCAGACCCGTGACGGGGGATCAACAGTAGGCTCGAGGTGGTCCTAGGCCGGTGATGGTGTGGATGTCGCCAGGTAAGTTTTTCGTATAGATAGTCGGGCGTTTTGCGCTTTATTACACCAAATAGGAGCGAGGCCAGATGAAGGTCCCGTCTGCCGGCTATCTTAAGTATGTTGGCATTGTTAAGGAAGGGTGTTACGTGCCCGCGTGAAGGAATAAGGAAACAAAATCTCGCACATGCATTTTGAACCCTTTGGACCAGCCGTTGAGTTCGTTTGAAAAGACAGGGTCCATATACTGATATGCCATAATTTAGCTTTGATAAGACCAAGGACTCGCACAGCGAGATGCGCATTTGCTCGCTTAGAAAGCATCTTATCTTATATAATATACTAAGCCTATAGAAACAGTTCTTGACCATTTCAAGAACATGTTTCTCAAAGCGAAGCTCTTGGTCCATTATAAGTCCAAGGTTGCGAGCCTCATTTACACGCTCAACCAAGACACCCGCGATTGAAATTTGTGGGTTTAGGTTTGTAAGTGTCTTGATTTGATTTTTTGATCCTAAAATCATGTATTTTGACTTAGCTGGGTTCAGGACCAAAGCGTTCCTAACAGCCCAGGCGCCCACCCTATCTAAATCATTATTAATATGGATAACATTGTCATTAAAATTGTCATTATTTAAATCAGTATAAATTTGTAGGTCATCTGCATAAATGTGATATTTGCAATGAGTAATGCATTTTATGATATCAGCACTGTAAATAATAAATAATAGAGGCCCCAATATGGTACCTTGGGGGACACCCCTATCAGTACAGGTGATTTGCGATTCATCACAGGAGCCATCATTCTTCCTTAAAACCACCTGCTGACTACGATTCGTAAGGTAACTTTCGAACCATCTCACCGCGGCCGTGTCAAACCCATAATAACTAAGTTTAGAAAGCAACATACACGAATTGATTGAGTCAAAAGCCCTAGAAAAATCTAAGAGGGTTAGGATAGTGCCATTTCCGGTATCTTGAGCCGCAAGTATATTATCTACGACATCAAGCAGGGCAGTCGTGGTACTCCGGTTCTTTCTAAATCCAGACTGTAGCTTGGGTAATATATGGTTTATTTCCGCAAATGAGACGACCTGATTATAAACAATCTTTTCAAGAATCTTAGATAAATACGGAAGAATGCTGATAGGACGCAAGTCGGATACACGTTGTGGATAATTATTTTTTGGGATCGGCCGCACGACAGCATTCTTCCAGTGAGTGGGGAAAGTGGCCGTAGTAAGAGATTTGTTTACAATACTGGTGATAATTTTAAGAGTTTGCGGTAACGTCAGTATTAACATGCTCATGGTAATGTGATCAGCACCACAAGCGTTAGAACTCATTTTGCAAATTATTTTACCGATAGCATGCTCATTTACTGGTTGAAGCTGGAAGACAGCAGGGCCATGTCTGTGAAACTCAAAGAAAGTGAGATCTGAAATCTTAACAGAGTTGACCCCTGGAATATTTAAAAAGTGCATATTCATTTCGTCGGGAGTCCCAATGTTATCAGGAATATCATTAGTTTTCTTGAAATTTGGTAATGTAGTATCTCTAAGTTTTTTCCACAATAATTTAGGGTTATGGAAGTTTTTGTTAATATTTTCGTCGAAAAATGCTTTCTTCTCCGCGAATAAACTAGTATTAACTAAATGTTTTAGTGACTTATATTCTTGCCGATGAGATTCAGATTTTGACTGCTTATAACGGTCATGAGCCTTGTTACGAAGCTTCATCATGTACCTGACATTGCTGGTCAACCATGGCATGGGTTTATTCTTTATAACCATTGTTTTTAAAGGGGCAAATTTGTCAAACAACTCAATAATGCATTTTTCAAAAGCATCTAACATAAGATCAACATTTGTATGTTCCAACGTTTGTCATTATCTTTTATTTTCCGGCCAGCAGAGAAGTGACAGGGTTAATATGTATGTATGGACGTGATGACCGCCCACGCATTATCAAACTGACGCTGGATTCATTCTGCAAGAGAAATCAATACCAGGGATGTGCAGTAAGAAGACTTACGCCAATGTTCTTAAATAACGGCACCAGTTCTTCAATATTCACAGCTTCGTCAGCACCTTCAGTGAGGCCAGATAAAGCGACGCCGCTGAGGGAGTCCTTGTGTAGAAGCACTTGATGAAGACACTCTGCACATTCTTTAGCACGTGATGCCCCTACTATGACACCTGCAAGTAGGAAATTTCAATATAACTTAGACGAATCTAAGGCCATGGTCATAGTAGTGAGGTATTTTTGTAAGCAAGTTTAACATTCACTTGACACATGGCATAACCTAATATTATTAATATTTGGTTAGTTTAAAATAAAAACAAACTCAATTCTGCTATATGTTAAAAAAATAACACTGTGAAGACTGAGTTCGAGTACATTATGTTTATTGAGTCAACTTTGGCTAGAGTAGGTTATTGTGGCTAAATTTCAATTGGGTTATAGGTAAGGTTGGAACTTAGAAGAAGCAAAACCGAAGCGTAGCGGAGCGAAGGGTATGCAAATAAAAAAAAAAAACATTTAATGATATTAATAGATTTTTTGAGATAGAGACACTATGAACACACCCTAATCTCTGATGTAGCAGTTGTCTATGGTACTCGGGACGCCGATTCCGGGGCCGGGCATTCCGGGGTCGAACACTATTTTGTACGGCCACGGAATGCTCGGCCCAGGAATGCCCGACCCCGGAATCGTGGGCTTTCGGGACGCCAATTCCGGGGCCGGACATTCCTGGGCCGGACAATACTGGGCCGGGCATTACAGGGACGCATTTTCACATAACTTCATACATTATATTAAAAAACACATACCAATAAAAGCACTTTCATGTAGAGTCCCTGAAGTTTTTAATCTTGTGATGCATTTTTCTAGCATGGTACAAGTCCGGTTCACGGACTTGCTGATTCTCTTGTGAGTCTCGTTCAGCGATAGCCGCCCATCTGCGATGGCCAATACTATGTCTGGCTTAAGGACTTCCATAATATCCATGAATCTGGAAAGTAGAGAATAACATGTTTTAATATTTTAAAAAGTCACATGTCTGGGGTTCCGTACCCGAAGGCTGCTAAACATACTAAGCCTCCGCTGTCCGGCGGTCAGCGGGCTGTATATCCTGAAGCGTAATAGGTAGAGTTGAAATTTTCACAGCACGTGTATTTCTGTTGCCGCTACAGCAACAAATGAACCACAGGAGTATTTATAAATCAAAGGGGGTCCCCATAAATGAGACGGATTTAACACCAAACCCACGATATGATAATAAAAAGGTTTAAGTAAGATCGTAGATTTCGCGGCTTATCACATGGTTTTGGTGGTTTGATATCGGTTCTGGATTCGAATCCACGTTCATACATAATATTATTCTCTTTTTGTTTTATTATTTTTAGTGGTTATGGTACCCATCGTGTTCGAGTACGACTAGCAACCCATCGATTTTTATGTATGGGCATAGACTAATTACTCTATGGTATGGGCTTACATTGGCAAAGATTTCATCATATATGTATTTTTTACCCTGAAACACTTAAAACATAGTGTGACACTGCCTTTTCCTATAAGGGCTTAAGGCGCATTCTCATTGGTCGATAGAGCCCACATTCGGGGTGCAGGAGAACCTGGCTTTACAGTTTGGCAGTTGGCTTTGTGAGAGAGGCAGACGTAATAGCCGTGGATCAACAAATATTTATGTGTGGAGAAATAATTATTGATCCACAACAACTGTATGTGACCTATTGAAGAAGAAATAATTAACATCTTTAAGAAATAAAAAAAGATATTTTTTGGGTGCGAAAGTTACATAAAAACAGAAAGTTGCACGGCGCTCCAGAAATTTGGATTTGGAGTGTGATAGAGAAATTATATTTTTTCTGAATACCAAATGTCTGATTTATTTAATTCTAGCTTTTTCCCAAAAAAGCTAACCTAATCTAACCTAACCTAGCCACGTGGTACTTGGTTTTACGGCAAGTTTTGGAATGTGCCAAGGGAGTAAATGATTTCACGACTTTTTGTGATATGCTTAGCACTGAAAAGATAACGAATGGAGAGCCAGATATCTACTTACTTTCTAAGTAAATAATTAAGTGCTCCCTTTTCTGTTACGTTCCCAAGCATGACGTAACACCGAATATGACGTACAACCGCGGGTAAAAGCTAGTAAAGCTACATTCATTCCAAATTTCATCCAATTATCATCCTAAGGGAACAGTAATTATTTTTCGGAATAAAAGGCAGCCTATATGAATATGGGAGAAGAAAACAAATATAATGAAAGTGGATAAGCAATTCGGGACAGATAAGCAGACTGCTTTAGTAGTGAAGGTGCTGTGACATGGCAAACAAAATTTACTCACAAACATTCCAGATTTATTGAAGGTTAGACCGCGCTATAGCGGCAAACGCGACGGGACGCGATAGTTTGTATGAAATTTTGTGAGTTACGAGTGTTTCTATTGTTGTTGAATAGTTGAATATTTTATAAAATGGGTTTATTCCCAATTATACAGACTTTCATTACGGATATCCAATTCAACAGATACAAATTCTACAGATTTCCAATTGTACAGATACTCGGTTCCACAGATTCCTACCTCAACAGATTCTATTGTACGGATAGTTAACTCTACATTTACCTAACTGTACGGATTCTCAGGTGTCACTAATTTCGACGTGTCACTAATTTTGACAGTTGTCACAAATTTTGACGGATGTCAGAAATTTTTACAGGTGTCAATAATTGCGACAGGTGTCACTAATTTTGACAGGTGTCACTAATTTGACAGTTCTCAAACATTTTGACAGGTGTCAAACGCCACTAACGTGCACATCACTCATCATCGTAATCACACAAGGCAGTACATTAAAATTAGTTATTTGTGGCACCTGCAGCGGCAACAGACATTCTGTGAAAAAATCAGCTTTCCACTTAATATACGTATAAAAAAATTCGGACGTAGTCTCGCTAAGACAAAACTGAGGAACCGCAATGGCGGCGGATATCTATGAGTGAGTGAATTTAGGGTTGCCAAGTTAGCCAAATTTTTACCCTAATAAAACAGTCAAAAATTAAAATATTTTAATGAAAGAGAGAAAAAAAACACTGTTCTACTAAGTCCAATACCTAGTCGGTCCATAAGTTCTGTCACAAATATTTTGCCACATAGTAAATAATACCAAGTTTTATTTTATTTGATACTATATATATGGTTTGATAGCTCATTAAATACTGATAAATTAGAACGATTATTGGATTTAAATGCTTAAAGCCATATTACACAAATGCTAGTTTCTTCAGAGATTTTGCACTTTTTTACCCAATCAAAAATACGGACGTGATTCACTTTATCTTTTTTCCATGACTCTTAAAACCTTTCAAACTTACGTGAGATTTTAGTCAGAACCCTCCCTGAACCTGTTGCCTTCATTTTGAAGCATAAGATAACTAAGTCTGGGTAAAACTAATTTTCATATTCACATTTTACGTAGTGTACTTGTTGCCCACAAGATCATTTTTATACGTTTTTCTGAAAACGTAAAAAGTACGTAAAGTTCTCTTTGGGAGCAGTTGGAACAGAAAGCTAACAGAAAATCAAATGCTAGTTGTTAAGCATGGTCTAAAATCGAGGTTTCAGAATAAATAAAAAAAAACTTGTTGGTTATCTAGAACACTGTTTTTTTATTAAATTTGCGGTAAGTGGTATTTTTTGTCAGTTGCGGCGTGTTTTGGGTTCGCGATTGTCTCAAGTTATAAGGTTTTTTGTCATATTGCGATAATCGTACAAAATGTATTGTATTGCAATTTGATTCGTATAAAATAAGCTTTTTAATCATGTATAATACGAATAAGAAAAAGTTTTTGCTGAGTTTTATCTATCAAAAACCTTGTGACAGAACTTAAGGACCGACTAGGTAGATAGTGCTGTGAATCGCCCTTGGGTTCTAGCGCTTCTTTTCTCAAACGGGTCTATAAATCGAAAAATGGTCTTATTGATATTATTTCTAAAACATCTATCCAATGACCAATCCAATGAATGATAGAGTATAATTTAAAATAGGGGTATCATTGGATATATCTTTTAGAAATAATATCAATATCATAGAACCATTTTTTGATTTATGGACCCGTTTGAGTTATATAATCGCAAGAAACAAATTGCGATTCACAGCACCATCTGTTGGATTTTCTGCAAAGTTGTATAAAAAATCCTAATCGAGATGATTCATGAATGGTAGACAAAAACAACCAATTCTGTTTAAATTGATGGCCCTGACACGAAAATTTACCGTCAATATCACAGTCGCTAATAATTTAAGCAATTGAATGAATTATCATCATTTTGTGCCAGAGTGCATTTAATTTCAACGAGATATGACGTCATGTTGCTGATTTCAATGCAACTCTCATATAAATCGACTGTTTCGACAGTTCTAACAAAGTAGGTATATAACTTGATTTAAAAAAAATACTGTTCCTACCGTTTATGACTGCTGTAAAAATGATTAACATCCCAAACGCTGAGTAAGTTTTTTATAATAGTGTCTTTTACTTTGAGAGGCTCTTGATATATCTTCTAATTTTGAAATGTGGTGAAGCCGAATCGTTAAATATTTTTCCGCTATATATTTAATAAGATTTACTTTGTGTTCTATCGAACCAGTAACTACGAAGTTCAAAGAGGCGCCAATTTCGGATTTCAATACAACTCTCATATAAATCGACTGTTTCGACAGTTCTTAAAAAGTATCTAACTTGACTAACGTGCATCATCCCAATTGTTCAAAATTTTACAGTTCCTACGAAGTTCAAAAAGGCGCCACTTTTTCAAAATCCGACTTCAGAATCATAATTGGACTCCAACCAGTTCCCTAGATATTGATTTTGAAGCAAATCGGACCAGTCAATACGAAGTTCAAAATGGCGGCCACTTTTTCAAAATCTGGCATCAGAATCATGATTGGATTGCAACCAGAGCCCTTGATATAGATTGTGAAGAAAATCGGACTAGTAACTTCGAAGTTAAAATTTTCATCTGACGAAAAATTTAAGAAAATGCCAATTTATTTATTCAACTGACCGTATAACAACATCCCGACCAATTAAAGAGCTGCCAAAAATAACTTCGCTTAAATAAATAATCGAATTATAATTTGAACTTAATAATACCGTTTTTTCCCATATTTTGGGTAATTTTGCTTACGTGAATATTGAGAACACTGGACTTGTGAAGATTTATTTTGTTCTTGGGAATGAAGATTGATTTTAATTTTTTACTGGAAATAAGTGATTATTTATTCATTTACCTATGAAACGTGATTCCTGGATGTTTTTTCCTCCGGTCACTTCGGTTTTTACACCAATTTAGCACCAGCAAGACATGCTGTTTACCTTTTTATTTTTCCTCATAACGTACCGCCTTTGTTGACGCCTGTGCCCATAATGGCCGACTAATGTGTGAATGTGTGCTTGTCGACGTGTACGTGCAGCGAGCTGGCCGACTCTGGGTGGCGACTCTAATATGAAGAGTGTGCAACATACCTAACGGGGGCTAGGAGCGGTGTTAACACTTCAAAAAATGCAATAAATTTTATTTTTACTGTATATGTCCACACCAAAAGGGATGGTCGATCTTTTCGTTTGAATCGATCTTTTGGATCTAAATTGATCGTTTCCCCTTTGAATCGATCTCAGATTTAATCGAAAGGTTTTGAATCTATCTAGCAAAGATCGTATTAAAAAAAACATGAGATTAAAGAATTACAATGATTAGAAAGAGTATCGAATGACTGGCTGAACATGGGCGCATCAGTGTCTCTGCCACCCCATATGGGAAAATGTGTGACGCTTTGTTATGATAAGATAATGATTAGAAAAGAAATCAAAATAAAGATACATAGATGAAAGATATTTATTAGATGCAATTTTATCAAAATCAAATCAGTTAGTACGTATTACTTTAGGTACATATGTCACAGCACAAAACTATAAACTCCTGTCTTGGTCTAACTAACCAGTGGTCTTACCACAAAAAAATAAACTCCTGTTCGACACTTGTTTAAGAACAAAAATGTATAGGATTTGAGGTTGGTTTTGAGGCTAAACTATGTGTAACATTTTTTGTAGTAACAAGATAACAAGTTTTCGGTAGATAGGTATACAGTCTCGTGGATATCATTACTAGTGAAATAGTTATTCAAAAAGGGGACTTACTAGCATTTACTTTATTTCAAGCTAACAGACTAGGAATCATGCCAACAACTATTTCTCGTCTGCCAGCATGACAGAAAAGGAAAACAACCTGTCTTCCTTTTCGTTCAGCCCTTCTTAAAATTATAATTACCATAATTACCCAATATTAAACCCATAATTAAAATCTCTAACTATCAATATATAATCCATAGATAATATTTGTACCCATAATTAAAATCTCTAACTATCAATATATAATCCATAGATAATATTTGTAATTTTTAGTGTAGGGTGAAGAATTCGAGCGACACGGCCTTCCTACGGAAATAGGAAGGCCGTGGTGCTCGAACGGTGAAGACAAATGATTAAAGTTGAGTCGTTCCGGAACCTAATAGTTCCAGGAGACGTATCCGACAGGACAGGCTTAACCTAGTGTGAGGGTCACCAATAATCTTAATTATTGTCGTTACTATCTCTAGGGAATAAGAACGAAAAATGTAATGTATTTCTTGGTAAATAAAAATGTATTTCTTTCTTTCATTCATTATATTATAAGTTATACTAAATATTTAGCATCCAATTACCAATAAACATCATTCATCACTCGTATCGTATGATTCGTTACTTACTTATCGATCTATCCCGGTACATATCTCAAAATAGCAAATTATCCAGATAGATCGGTAAGTAATTATATAGCTAAGTACAAAATCTTCCGGAGGGTCAGGCTCGTTAAAATTTCGCACGCTGGCCAAATTTGAATTTCCCGCTTCAGCCGAGAATTCGGCCAATTCGGCCCAGGGACATTCAATAGATGGCGCCAGCTATGTCAACTGTTGCACATTTTTTTGTACTGAGTCGTGCTTCTTCCTGGGTATATATATTGTGCTGTGCTGAGCGACACACTTGTGTTGTAAGCGAGACTACGTCGCGTGTTTCCGTAATATACAAGGCCATTACCCAGGGGTCTGTAAATGATCGCGTATACTTTGGAACGCAATATTTTCACTTACGTCTTTCGAACTATTCATCAGCATTACGCCGCAATCGTGTATACTTCGGAATGGTCTACGCCAATGTTATGGTTCCGTTATATACTGCGCTATTGCCCAATGAAAATACTCGTGTTATTAAATAAATATTTTATGTGTATTTAAGTTTATATATCAGCGATTAATATCAGAGTTTAAGGGGAAATATTAAACCGCACATCAAAAATACTGATTTTCACAGCAAATATCAGGGAAAACACTGCGGTAGCTTAGGTGAAGGGTAAAGGGGACGAGCGAAGCGAAGCCCCTTTATCTTTCGTGTTAGGTTGAACATGTAAGAACAACAAAAAACACGTAATGCAAACTTAAGGACAAATAAAATATTTAAAGTGTTTTTATTGAACTATTTTTGCTGTGCAAATCAGTTTTTTTTTGTGCTATTAAATAATACCTTTGCTAGCGTGCGTAAGTGACACTGTATAGTTTGGAACTAAACTTTCGTACGCATTCATTACAAACTATACAAAAGTAGTTCGCAAAATTCTTGTATATATGATGTGAGTATCAGCATTCCGAAATATACTTGAGCAGTACGCTATGGGAGCGTAATGGCCTTGTATACAACGGAAATACGCGACTACGTCGGGCTTTTTTTATACGTCCATGACATCAATCCTTCTGTTTCCATTTTGAATCAACAAAATTAAGAAAATGTAATTTTAGTAATCAAAATATATTGTGAAGTAACAATTACAACGACACTAGAGATAAAATATGGTAACGGCCAGCATGTAATAACATAGAAAATAGTTTTATTAGTAAAAATGGGATTATACAAGATGCGAAAGAAAGGTGTATATGACTACACCTTTCTGTTAGGGGGTATCATTCTGAACAATTTTCACTAGGAAACGGATTTGATCGGAACAACTATATTTCCAATTTCGTATAATTCTTGATAGTAGGATAATAATATAGCCCATTAATGTCCCCACCGAGAGGCACAGGCCCGGATACGAGTAAGATTAAGCCATACTCCACCACGCTGGCTCAGTGCGCCACCAAGTGCGTACACCAAGTAGCGATAGTAGACGGGACCTACAGCTTAAGTGTCATCCGAAACACGGAACGTCCGATGATGTACTTGAGATAAATTAATTATCTCATTGGTATATAGTCAGGATTCGAACCTGCATCTCCTGTGTGAGAAGCAAGCGTGAAACCCATCAGACCACGGAGCCCCAGAGTACGATGATTTAAGTTTTTTTTAATTCTTCTTTTACTGAGATGCCTATAATATCCAGCCTTCTGCGATTTGATTGTTTACACTCTGTCTAGTGGCGTATTTCCGTTGTATATGTCACCGTAAGATTGTCAAAACCGTTAGTTGATAAACGAACGTTTTTTTCCGTCGTCAGTTGGTCAACTATCGACAGATAGTAAACTGTAGCGTACTGCTTACTAAATGACGCGTTAGTTGATAAACTCACGGTTAAAACCGTTAAACAGTAAACTGGTCTAAACTTGAATTGCAAACAAAATAGCAGGGCAAACACTGGGGTGCATGTAAGACATGTAAGAACAAAAGAAACGTAAATTCTAAACCTGATCTGGTTTATTATCTGTCGATAGTTGATCAAATAACGCGTTAGTTTATCAACTAACGGTTTTGACTATCTTACGGTGCCATTAAGCTCCCATAGTGAACTCTTCGTGTACATTTCGGAATGTTCATACTCACATCTGCAACTTCGAAATATACACGAATTTTGCGGAATTTCCGTGTATAGTTTGTAGTGAATCCGTGCGAAAGTTTATTTCCAAACTATAGAGTGGCATTTACGCACCCTAACAAACGTTATAAATTAGGGTGTGTCGATTTTTTCAACTTTAGATTTTTTTCATTATAGTTGTATTGTTGACTGAAATGAAATTCTGCATTTTTACTTTTTTATTTGGTAGGTACCGCAGTGTTTTCCCTGTTGAACGCTGCGGCAGCTTAGGTGAAGGGTAAGGGGGGTGCGAAGTGAAGCGAAGCCCCCTTTATCCTTTGTGTTAGGTTGAACATATAAGAACAACCACAGCCACATATAATCAACAAAAAATACTTAAAACATAAACTTAAGAAGGCATAAAATATTTATTTAATAACACAAGTATTTACATTGGGTAATAGCGGAGTGGCGTTTGTGTTGCCGGACCGAACGGACGTGTCTATAGACCTCCGACATCTTGCAAACGCATTTAAACAAACAATAGTTTACAACCTGGCGCGCGCCTTTGTTCTGTCTCTGGTTTCTCGCGTTTCGGAGATTTTGTATCAGCGAGATGATATGAGAGTGTCTAATATAGCTACAAGTGTGAAAGTAGAGTGCGTAAAATGTGAATTAGATAGGTTCTGAGCTGCGCCCTACCAGATAATAGGCTACGCCACGCTGCTGTGACAATACGTGTACAATATTGTGTACGTCAATAGGTGCACATAGCTGAGACAACTCAACGAGTATTGCCTGGTGAGCCCGTTCCTATTCAGTGTCCTAACGCATGCAACCAATATTTATCTCCACAGACGAATCTACTAGAAGAGACCCCGAGTTTACGTCTCACGCAATACATAACAGTACTCCCTAACGACACGCCGTTATCCTGGAGTATTAACCGACCCTATCCAGCACATTAGGTGTGTCATGACACTGGGATATCTCCTCAGCAGTAACCTAACCTTATCAATGAATTGCTTTCTCCGGACACACAAACGATTACATAGGACGTAGAATCTTCATTATTTAAGGTATTTCTTAAGTGAATCTAACCCATAAAATTAAGCTCTCTCAACAGCAACAACCTGGGAAACAGACTTACTTCATTTCATCACAGACATTCGACATCATCATAAATACTAAGTCAATAGAAACTAGAGTTGCGCAACGAGTCGTGGTGTTATCCCACGCCAAGAGGCAGGCCCTTTCATGCACTTCCTGCAGGCACGTGAATAAGGACACTAAAACCCAAACAATACCGGACAGAAAAAGTTAAACAAAAGAGATAAATTACGCCAAAAAAACATTCCTCAAACTAACACAGCTGCAAAACGGCGAAGCAAATACGTCTTTTTTTGTGCAACAAGCCCCTTCTCTGGACAACGAGCTAAGAAAAAACGAATTCCAACGAGCAATAAACAATAGGGCCTTGCACAGGGACTGAACCTCGACCCGTGTCACGGACCTCACTACTACGCACTAATGAAGTGAACTGAAGTAGGTGATATCAGTGCAGAGAGTATCACTAGCTGAGCAACAACCTGGTGAGATTGCTCCGATTAAGATAGCCCTGTATCAGATAAAACAGCAAAACTAACTTTATATCTGGCAGGTAACATCCTTCGTAATGCTGGTTACCATTTCATAAACAGATACCGCTCTCGCTCCAAATTACTACGCTAACTCTAAACTATTCCATAGGCATAGTCCCGTACAAATAGGTAGGTGATAGGTATACGAAAATACAAAACTAGGCAGGAACCTACCCAAGCACTAAAACAAAACTAAACTATTTGCCACCATCCGGTCCTACCAGCCCATCTTGACCTGTTACAAAATAAAATAAACAATAATGCAAGCCTACTGCATATTCTGAGAAATAGCGAGTAAAAGCCAACACTTGCACATCATAAAAGGATCATTTTACCATCTTGCAGAAAACAGGCAATTAACGAAAGGCAGCTGACGAACAATAACAAAATAAAATCAAAGACTCTTTGTCCTAAGCGGGTCTCTCTCACGACTATTTTAAAGCTTCCAGGCCCAGCCTCCAATTCTCTTAGAAAATACCGAGAATAAGTGCGCAAAGATACGCACTTTGACAGCCACAACCCGTACCATAAACAATAGGTACGTAGGTAGTTCAAATTAATCAAATTAGCTCTAAGTTCTTTCTTTCAACAACATTCCAAAAAGATGAAAGCCTTATCAATGCCGAGAGATGGTAACTGCCTATTCCACGCAACTGCTGACCAAATTAATCACCTATATCAATTAACACTCGACCACACCCACATTCGTAAGGACCTAATTAAATATGTAGAAGAAAACTGCGATGAACAGAACATAAAGTTTGCAATCGCCGAGCCTGAAGAAACCCTCAATGACTACATTAAAAATCTGCGCAATTACGGCACTTGGGCTGGAGAGGAGATTATAATAGCAGCCGCCAAATATTTTCTAATTAACGTAACAATCCACCAGCAAAATACACCATCGCTCACATACAGGCCCAAGAATCCCGCGGATGCAGTGGGATCTATCAACCTCAACTTCACAGGAAACCACTACGACAGCGTATACTTGCTTGAATCACAAAATTTACCCACGAATCTAGCAACCGACAGCCAAACTGATAACAACATACCTTCCCCGATACTTAAGGCAACACCCATGACCTCCTCAGGGTCAACCATAACATCAATAGATGACATCCCTGACAACACCGGATATACGATGACACGACACAGCCCCATATATAAACCAAAAGTCACATGCGAGCGTATGCGCATTGCTACTTGGAACGTTAGAGGATGCGCCGAAATACCTAAGAGACTCAACATTGATGCTGAATTGACAAACAGAAACATACATATAGCCTGTATACAGGAAACAAACATGACATCGGGGACATACGTGTCAAAACACTATCTCTGGTATCTATCAGGCACAACCAGCATCGCACACTGTGGCTTAGCTATACTAATTAGAAAGGACCTGAACTTAACGGTCCACAATATAAATCGCGACCTGGAAACCATGGCAGCAACAATAACATCGGCCACTAATACACTATATGTAATAAACGCACATATCCCCAGCTCTTCCACGAGAGCAACCGCAGCGTTTTCGCAACTTATAAAGATTATTCAAAAGAAACCAAACAAAGCCAAAATATTAATGCTAGATGACTTTAACGCGCATATCGGACTAGGCGATACAAAGGAATACAGGAAAAAGGGAATTATAGGAACAAATCTCCTACACAAATCATCAAATATCATCGGAGAAATGCTAATGGATATCTGTTCCCGCGAAAACTTAAAAATAGAAACCACCTGGGCTCGCAAGTCATGTCGGGCCACATGGTCTAACGGGAAAACAAAATCACAACTAGACCATATAATTATCTCGAATAATGCGCCACACACATTTAACTTCATCAGAGGACAATGGAGCTACCTGCATATTTCCGACCACAAGATAATCTGGGGTGAAATAGACCCACTAAACCTGCTTCCAAGAACTGGCGACACGCAAATGGAATCAACAAAGAGTACGACCCAAACTAAGTACAAAGCGATAACAGCTTTAAAGTTCAACTATAAACAGTGTTCGTACACCGCCCTAGCACGAGATGAAATGAATGACACAAAAGTAAAATACCATAACGGGATGATGGAAGAACTTACGGCGAACAACTACAAATTTAAAGAAAATGACGACGAATATACGCCCGACATTCCGTGGGAATCTATTACAGGGGTTATGAAGTCAGTAGCCCAAAAAACACTTTCCGTAAAACCCGCTAGATCGCGGGAACACCGAATTGCTCTGGCAAATTTACAAAAGGCCAAATTCCTTAAAAGACGTCGACCAACCGACCAAACAATCAATAAACAACTCAAAGAATGCCGACGACGTCTTGAGGAAATTATTGATAATGAAGAAAAACGAGAATGCAGAGCATTTTTTGAAGGCCTAGGAAAAAAAAACCCAAGCAAACGCATGCAAATCGTGTACCACTATTACAGACGACACCAGCTTCAATCGAGACGGTGGAAAAAACATCGATTTATCCCAATGTCACGCTGGGAACAGGAATTAAGGAAATCAGAAGGCCCTTACATTATGATTATCCCTAACGAAACTTCATTAAACCCTGACTATCTAGAAAATGGTCCAACAATAGCCGACATAAAAACGATAATCAGCCGCATGCGTAACGGAACAGCGCCGGGTACAGATCAGGTAGTCCCGGAACTGTACAAAGGAATACCGCCACAACTGTTAAAGGTTATTACCAAAACAATGCACAGAGCATGGACAGAAAATATAATACCGGAGTCCTGGAATGAAACGGTCCAAGTACCTATCCCCAAAATCAGAAACCCGCAAGACACCAATGACTATCGCCGTATAACAATGTGTAATACAGGATATCGCATATACGCGACATACCTGCTCATCAAACTAGACGAGATAACAAAAGAACTCGGGAACTACCAAGCAGCATTTCTCCGCAATAGATCCACCGATGACCACATCTTCACACTACGCAGAGTATTAGACGAAGAATGGCGCGCGGGTAACAGAACATATGTACTGGCACTAGATATCGCCAAAGCATTTGATACTATAGACCTAAACGTGCTCAAGGATATTCTCCTTTCAAGGACCAATAAGATTTTAACCAATAGGATAATAAAAGCCTGCATGTATGAACGGACCTGCATCAAATGGTTCGGACAGCAAAGTAACTTGATCAACAAAGGAAAAGGAGTAAAACAAGGCTGTCCACTGTCACCAAGACTATTTACAATATTAATGGATGATGTACTCAAAACACTGGAAGAAGAAATTCCCAACATAAAACTGGACCAAGATGAAGAAATAGTCTTACCACTTATTCTCTCCTTCGCGGATGACCTCATCATCGTTTGTCAAGATTTACAACACCTTGACCAAATCGTCACGCACTTGAAAGCACTATTAAAAACAGTAGGGCTCGATACTAACGAAACAAAGACGAAAATTCTTATAAGAGACCCCATAAACACCCAGCGCCCACAAGTGATCGTATTGGACGGAGTTCCAATACGACCCGTAGACGAAATAAAATATCTCGGCACATATATAACGGCAGGACATAGTAGGAGAGACACAATAAAGAAGAGATGCCGGCAAGCCATAGGCAATTCCAAGGCCCTAATGAATTTTATAAAGAAATCCAACATGGACTGGAAAATAGTACGCCTGATTTACAAAATGGTTATAGCACCGTGTATAACATACGGACTTAAAGCGGCAGCCCTCACCAAAGCAAACCGTTCTAGACTAAGAAAATATGAACGCCTGATCCTCAGAGACATGTTCGAGAACGCCAGAAGCTATCCAAGACACCACAAAATTCATGACTTACTACAGGGCAAAACAATAACCAAACAAATAAAAAACCATCGGATGTGTTACTATACACATATTCTACGACGCCCACAAAAACACCTACTCCACGCTGCATTGAAATACGAAGCAAAGAAGAAGAAAGTTGGCCGACCCATTTACACCTGGAAGGATTCCCTTAAGCATGACATCAAATACTACGGTAAAGAACACAGTTACTGGACAGAATCAGCACACAACAGGGACGAAGTCAGAAAGGCATCGAGCCAAATATACCATATTCCAGAAACAGACAGCGAAAGCGAAACGGAGACCTTACCGGATAACCCAAACGAACACGACAGGACAGGAAACTCAACCTATAACAATACCTGAAAATAGAAGGAAAACATGAAGTTGAAGAAAACAACAGCTGCTCTCCAAATCCTATATCCTCCCCATTCCACATATCCTATATTGGCTTCAGGCTGAAGAGTCGGTCGATTGAATTCACGCTCCTTCCTCTCCTATCGAGCAGGTCATTCCGCCCCCCCTCAAAACTCGTGCTCTCTGGTATGCCGGCCGAAAGACCGGAACAGGTTTAGAACCCTGGCTTGAGAAGCACCATTCATTCATTCATTCATTCACAAGTATTTACATTGGGTAATAGCGCAGTATATAACGGAACCATAAAATTGGCGTAGACCACTCCGAAGTATGCACAATTGCGGCATAATGATGATGTATAGTTCGGAAGACTTTAGTGAAAACATTGCATTCCAAAGTATATGCAATAATTTACAGACCCCTGCATAATGGCCTTGTATATTACGGAAACATGCTTTCTAGTGCCATGGTTTCCTTACAGAGCACTAGTGATATTCCAAAGACATTTGTAATCTTGATTGATATACTTCTATAAGGTACAATACTTGTGACTGAGGTGGAGTGGAGGAGCGAGTAGTTCTCGCATGCTCAAGGACCGAAGAATTTCATTGGTTGTTAACCCGTTTTTGTGTGATTTCCCATCTGCGGGCTGTCAACCAAGTTATCGACCAATGAATTTCATTACTCTTTAGCCTGCATGCACGGGGCTAACCGCATATGGGGTTGCAACTGAGTCAATGACCTATGAAAATGCGCCTTTACATTGGCAAAGATTGCAACATTTTTTTTTACATTGTGTAAGAGGATCACTTGAAACATAGTGTGACACTGTCTTTTCCTATATGGGCTTACATAGGCAAAGATTTTACCAAAATTGTTTTATTTTACCCCGTGCAAGAGAAATACTTAAAACATTGTTTGACACTGCCTTCTTCCCATTTGTAATATTAGATGCACATTTTCACGTTTAGCCAGTTATTTAATGGGTACATAGGCATAGCAGGCTATGGAGATTTCTTGCCAATGTTTTCCATTTCCATTGTTGATGATGATGACTGTTATATTGTCCGTAAGCATATCGTATTAAGAGAAATAAATAACAAATTGTTTACCTGTCTGCTGAAATCTTCTTCTTTCCATTTCTTGTCCACAAAGGTACTGTATCTCCCTCGAAGTGACCCCCAGGGACTGCCTCATTGATATCATTGAGTGCTGCACAATGCACATGGTTCGCAAGGCCAACAAACTTTGCTATGCCCTCACCTTGTGCTCTTACACCATTTTCTAGGTTTAATGTGCTCGCCAGTGGCAGCCATAGGAGTTGCGGTTCTGTGAACACCCATGATAGGACGTCTGCTGTTAGGTGGGCAACACTGCCGCCCTAGAGACATGGGGACAAGATTTATACAGGTAAGATTGTACCACAATAGATAGTTTCACACCAAATCAGGCTAACCAAGAGGGCTAAACATTAAATGTTGACCCTGATAATTATACTAACTTGTTCCTTAAAATTTTGACTAGACCTGTACATAGTTAGTTTTTTTTTTATGAAATATAGGGAAAAATCAAATAGGTGTGGTGACATTTCACTTTAACTCTGCTAATCAGAGGGCATTGGGCGAAACAAAAGTAGATAGGTAGGGTAGGTAATAAAGTGGTACATGCAAGGTGAAGATACCCGACCGCAGAATTGAGGCAATTCTGCACACTTGCCTCATAGAATTACCTAACCAATAAATACACAGACAATATACAACACATTAGTTTAACTAAACTTAGCAGTAATTTCAGCGCTTAGCCAGAACAGATCACAGGTCAGAGTGTCGATAAGGGGGCGGAACTCCAACCCAAGGCTGGGTTTGAAAAGTGTTTTTCAAGGTATTTTAAGTATATTTTCAAGATCAGGTCAAGCCAAAGGGAGTAAAGGGATACCTACATCATCTAAATCTAAACACACCTTAGTAGAAAGAGCAGCAGTTGGAGTCTCAATCTGAATACCGGGCAACCTTGTGAGCCCGGAAATAGTACCCACGCGCTCACTGCCACAACCTGCTTGTTTGATAATAAACCGCATCTTTTCCGTAAACTTGCTGCTTGCCATAAAATGGGATTACTCGAATGAAATCAAAATATTTCACTAATCGACGCACTTTTTTAATTATAACCTCAGAAGCAAAACATGGTACAACGAAACGAAACGTTTTTTTTTTTTACATTTTTACGGCTCTGGATTCTTGTCCTTTAGCCGGGTCTTAAAGTTCTAGTTTTAGGTTTTATATTCTATCTTGTAGCCTTCAGTCAGATGTTCTTCACAGTATTCTTGATATATTTATAAATGTGGACATAAGCTTGAGGTACTGCTAATAAATCTTCAAGTTGGCGGGGGACTTCTTGATAATTTTCCATTACTTGAACAATATCAGCGACCATCACTAATCGCTGTAGGGCGAAGCTAGTACATGACATCACTATGTGCTGCATGTCAGCAACACTGGTTTCTTCATTGTCATAACAATTTTGACATCTCGTAGTTTCAGCAAGGCCAATTTTATGCAGAGTCAGTGGAAACGAAACGACGACAGGAACGAACGAATGAAACGTAGTCGAAATGTCAAATCAAAACGTCATCTGTAAACTTTTATTTGGTGTTGCCCTAACACAAACTATCAATCAATGGATTATTTCAGAGCATGTTTTTTTTTAATTCACCAGAAGATTGCTTTGAAGACGGCCACTCGCCTTATCATTTTAAGGGTTACCTTTAGCATTGGCGGGGCTGGTGTAGCCCTTATGGTCGTACCGCGCGGGAAAAAAGTGTGTCAGAAAGTCACAAACCCGAAGCGCTCGGAAACGGCTAAATGTAGAACTTGAATTTTAGTTATCGCCTCCTGTAAGAAATTCCTAAAATCGGTCCTTTAAGCGGTGCTGTAGAGTAAAACGTGTGTTTACTCTATCTGATAAGAATTTTTGTATTTGTTTCGTTAGTATCGAGACCTACTGTTTTTAATAGTGCTTTCAAGTCCATGACACGATTTGGTCAAGATGTTGTAAATATTGACAAACGATGATGAGGTCATCCGCGAAGGAGAGAATAAGTGGTAAGACTATTTCTTCATCTTGGTCCAGTTTTATGTTGGGAATTTCTTCTTCCAGTGTTTTGAGAATATCATCCATTAATGTTGTAAATAGTTTTGGTGAAAGTGGACAGCCTTGTTTTACTCCTTTTTCTTTATTGATCAAATTACTTTGCTTTCCGAACCATTTGATGCAGGTCCGTTCATACATGCAGGCTTTTATTATCCTATTGGTTAAATATTATTGGTCCTCGAGACGAGAATAACCTTGACCACGTTTAGGTCTATAGTATCGAATGCTTTTGCGATATCTAGCACCAGTACATATGTTCTGTTACCCGCGCGCCATTCTTCGTCTAGTACCCTGCGTAGTGTGAAGATGTGGTCATCGGTGGATCTATTGCGGAGAAATGCTGCTCGTCTAGTTTGATGAGCAGGTATGTCGCGTAGCGATATCATGTATTGCACATTGTTATAAGGCGATAGTCATTGGTGTCTTCAGGGTTTCTGATTTTTGGGACAGGTACTTGGACCGTTGCATTCGGACTCCGGTATAATATTTTCTGTCCAAGCTCTGTGCATTCTTTTGGTAATAACCTTAAACAGTTGTGGCGGTATTCCTTTGTACAGTTCCGGGACTACCTGATCTGTACCGGCGCTGTTCCGTTGCGCATGTGGCTGATTGCCTTTTTTATGTCGGCTATTGTTGGACCATTTTCTAGGTAGTCAGGGTTTAATGAAATTTCATTAGGGATGATAATAATTTTAGGGCCTTCTGATTTCCTTAATTCCTGTTCCCAGCGTGACATTGTTCGTTCGTCACGACATAAATCGTTGTTTGTTCCACCGTCTTGATTGAAGCTGGTGTCGTCTGCAATAGTGGTACACGATTTGCATACATTTGCTTGGGTGTTTTTTGCCTAGGCCTCCAAAAAATGCTGTGCATTCTCGTTTTTCTTCATTATCAATAATTTCCTCAAGACGTCGTCGGCATTCTTTGAGTTGTTTATTAATTTTTTGGTCGGTTGGTTTTGTCGTTTAATGAATTTGGCCTTTTGTTTTGCCAGCGCAATTCGGTGTTCCCGCGGTCTTACGGAAAGTGTTTTTGAGCCACTGACTTCATAACCCCTGTAATAGATTCCAACGGGATGTCGGGCGTATTTCGTCGTCATTTTCTATAAATATGTAGGTAGTTGTTCGCGCTTTCGTGTCATTCATTTCATCTCATGCTAGGGCGGTGTATGAACACTGTTTATAGTTGAAATTTAAATCTATTATCGCTTTGTCCTTAGTTTGGGTTGTACTCTTTGTTGATTCCATTTGCGTGTCGCCAGTTGTTGGTAGCAGGTTTAGTGGGTCTATTTCACCCCAGATTATCTTGTGGTCAGAAATATGCAGGTAGCTCCATTGTCCTTTGACAAAGTTAAATGTGTGTGGCGCATTATTCGATATAATTATGTGGTCTAGTTGTGATTTTGTTTTCCCGTTAGACCATGTGGCTCGACATGACTTGCGAGCCCAGGTGGTTTCTACTTTTAAGTTTTCGTGGGAGCAAATATCCATGAGCATTTCTCCTATGATATTTGATGATTTGTGGAGGAGGTTTGTACCTATAATTCCCTTTTTCCTGTATTCCTTTGTATCGTTTAGTCCAATGTGGGCGTTAAAATCACCTAGCATTACTATTTTTGCTTTGCTTGGTTTCTTTTTTAATGATCTTTATGAGTTGCGAAAATACTGCGGTTGCTCTCGTGGAAGAGCTGGGGATATGTGCGTTTATTCCATATAGTGTATTAGTGGCCCATGTTGTTGTTGCCGCCATGGTTTCCGCGTCGCGATTTATATTGTCGACCGAAAAGTTCAAGTCCTTGCTAATTAGTATAGCTAAACCACAGTGTGCGATGCTGGTTGTGCCTGATAGATACCAGAGATAGTGTTTTGACACGTACATATGTCCTCGATGTCATGTTTGTTTCCTGTATACAGGCTATATGTATGTTTCTGTTTGTCAATTCAGCATCAATATTGAGTCTTAGGTATTTCGGTGCATCCTTTAACGTTTCAAGTAGCAATGCGCATGCGCTTGCATGTGACTTTTGGTTAATATATGAGGCTGTTTCGTATCATCGTATATCCGGTGTTGTCTGGGATGTCTTCTATTGATGTTATGGTTGACCCTGAGGAGGTCATGGGTGTTGCATGTATCGGGGAAGGTATGCTCTTATCAGTTTGGCTATCGGTTGCTAGATCTGTGGGTAAATTTTGTGATTAAAGCAAGTATACGCTGTCGTAGTGGTTTCCTGTGAAGTTGAGGTTGATAGATCCCACTGCATCCGCGGGATTCTTGGGCCTGTATGTGAGCCATGGTGTATTTTGCTGGTTGATTGTTACGTTAATTAGAAAGTATTCGGCTGCTGCTATTATAATCTCCTCTACAGCTCAAGTGCCGCAATTGCGCCGATTTTTGATGTAGTTGTTGAGGGTTTCTTCAGGCTCGGCGAATGTAACCTTTATGTTCTGTTCTACATATTTAACTAGGTCCTTACGAATGAGGGTGTGGTCGAGTGTTAATTGATATAGGTGAATAATTTGGTCAACAATTGCGTGGAATAGGCAGTTACCATCTCTCAGCATTGATAAGGCTTCCATAAGTTATCTTCTTGGGATATTGTTGAAAGAAATAACTAAGTAGCTAGTTTGATTAATTTAAACTACCTATGTATGTCGTACGGGTTGCGCTTGTCAAAGTTTGTGCGTATCTTTGCGCCCTTATTCTCGGTATTTTTTAAGAGAATTGGAGGCTGGGCCTGGAAGCTATAGAATAGGCGTGAGGGAGACCCGCTAAGGACAAAGAGTCTCCGATTTTATTTTTGTTATTGTTCGTCAGCGGAAGTCTTTTGTTAATTGCGTGTTTTCTGCAAGATGGTGAAATGATCCTTTTATGATGTGCAAGTGTTGGTTTTTTCTTGTTAATTCTCAGAATATGCAGTCATGTAGTAGACATGCATTATTGTTTATTTTATTTTATTTTTATAACAGGCCCAGGTGGGCTTGTCGGACCGGATGATGGCAAATAGTTTAGTTTTGTTTAGTTGTGCTTGGGTAGATTCTTGCCTAGTTTTATATTTACGTATACCTATCACCTACCTACTGGTACGGGACTATGCCTGTGGAATAGTTTAGAGTTGGCGTAGTAATTTGGAGCAAGAGTGGTATCTGTTTATGAAATGGTAACCAGCATTACGAAGGGGGTTACCTGCCAGATATAGAGTTATTTTTGCCGTTTGATCTGAGTTAGGGCTATCTTAATCGCAGTGATCTTACCAGGTTGTTGCTCGGCTAATGAGACTCACTGCACTGATATCACCTTTTCAATTCGCTTCATTAGTGCGTATTAGTCAGGTCCGTGACTCGGGTCGAGGTTCAGTCCCTGAACAAGGCCCTATTGTTTATTGCTCATTAGAGTTCGTTTTTCCTTAGCTCGTTGTCCTGGGAAGGGGCTTGTTGCACAAAAAAATACGTATTTGCGTCACCGTTTTGTAGCTGTGTTAATTTGAGAAATGTTTTTTGTCGTAATTTATATTTACGAATTCCAACGAGCAATAAACAATAGGGCCTTGCACAGGGACTGAACCTCGACCCGTGTCACGGACCTCACTACTACGCACTAATGAAGTGAACTGAAGTAGGTGATATTAGTGCAGAGAGTATCACTAGCTGAGCAACAACCTGGTGAGATTGCTCCGATTAAGATAGCCCTGTATCAGATAAAACAGCAAAACTAACTTTATATCTGGCAGGTAACATCCTTCGTAATGCTGGTTACCATTTCATAAACAGATACCGCTCTCGCTCCAAATTACTACGCTAACTCTAAACTATTCCATAGGCATAGTCCCGTACAAATAGGTAGGTGATAGGTATACGAAAATACAAAACTAGGCAGGAACCTACCCAAGCACTAAAACAAAACTAAACTATTTGCCACCATCCGGTCCTACCAGCCCATCTTGACCTGTTACAAAATAAAATAAACAATAATGCAAGCCTACTGCATATTCTGAGAAATAGCGAGTAAAAGCCAACACTTGCACATCATAAAAGGATCATTTTACCATCTTGCAGAAAACAGGCAATTAACGAAAGGCAGCTGACGAACAATAACAAAATAAAATCAAAGACTCTTTGTCCTAAGCGGGTCTCTCTCACGACTATTTTAAAGCTTCCAGGCCCAGCCTCCAATTCTCTTAGAAAATACCGAGAATAAGTGCGCAAAGATACGCACTTTGACAGCCACAACCCGTACCATAAACAATAGGTACGTAGGTAGTTCAAATTAATCAAATTAGCTCTAAGTTCTTTCTTTCAACAACATTCCAAAAAGATGAAAGCCTTATCAATGCCGAGAGATGGTAACTGCCTATTCCACGCAACTGCTGACCAAATTAATCACCTATATCAATTAACACTCGACCACACCCACATTCGTAAGGACCTAGTTAAATATGTAGAAGAAAACTGCGATGAACAGAACATAAAGTTTGCAATCGCCGAGCCTGAAGAAACCCTCAATGACTACATTAAAAATCTGCGCAATTACGGCACTTGGGCTGGAGAGGAGATTATAATAGCAGCCGCCAAATATTTTCTAATTAACGTAACAATCCACCAGCAAAATACACCATCGCTCACATACAGGCCCAAGAATCCCGCGGATGCAGTGGGATCTATCAACCTCAACTTCACAGGAAACCACTACGACAGCGTATACTTGCTTGAATCACAAAATTTACCCACGAATCTAGCAACCGACAGCCAAACTGATAACAACATACCTTCCCCGATACTTAAGGCAACACCCATGACCTCCTCAGGGTCAACCATAACATCAATAGATGACATCCCTGACAACACCGGATATACGATGACACGACACAGCCCCATATATAAACCAAAAGTCACATGCGAGCGTATGCGCATTGCTACTTGGAACGTTAGAGGATGCGCCGAAATACCTAAGAGACTCAACATTGATGCTGAATTGACAAACAGAAACATACATATAGCCTGTATACAGGAAACAAACATGACATCGGGGACATACGTGTCAAAACACTATCTCTGGTATCTATCAGGCACAACCAGCATCGCACACTGTGGCTTAGCTATACTAATTAGAAAGGACCTGAACTTAACGGTCCACAATATAAATCGCGACCTGGAAACCATGGCAGCAACAATAACATCGGCCACTAATACACTATATGTAATAAACGCACATATCCCCAGCTCTTCCACGAGAGCAACCGCAGCGTTTTCGCAACTTATAAAGATTATTCAAAAGAAACCAAACAAAGCCAAAATATTAATGCTAGATGACTTTAACGCGCATATCGGACTAGGCGATACAAAGGAATACAGGAAAAAGGGAATTATAGGAACAAATCTCCTACACAAATCATCAAATATCATCGGAGAAATGCTAATGGATATCTGTTCCCGCGAAAACTTAAAAATAGAAACCACCTGGGCTCGCAAGTCATGTCGGGCCACATGGTCTAACGGGAAAACAAAATCACAACTAGACCATATAATTATCTCGAATAATGCGCCACACACATTTAACTTCATCAGAGGACAATGGAGCTACCTGCATATTTCCGACCACAAGATAATCTGGGGTGAAATAGACCCACTAAACCTGCTTCCAAGAACTGGCGACACGCAAATGGAATCAACAAAGAGTACGACCCAAACTAAGTACAAAGCGATAACAGCTTTAAAGTTCAACTATAAACAGTGTTCGTACACCGCCCTAGCACGAGATGAAATGAATGACACAAAAGTAAAATACCATAACGGGATGATGGAAGAACTTACGGCGAACAACTACAAATTTAAAGAAAATGACGACGAATATACGCCCGACATTCCGTGGGAATCTATTACAGGGGTTATGAAGTCAGTAGCCCAAAAAACACTTTCCGTAAAACCCGCTAGATCGCGGGAACACCGAATTGCTCTGGCAAATTTACAAAAGGCCAAATTCCTTAAAAGACGTCGACCAACCGACCAAACAATCAATAAACAACTCAAAGAATGCCGACGACGTCTTGAGGAAATTATTGATAATGAAGAAAAACGAGAATGCAGAGCATTTTTTGAAGGCCTAGGAAAAAAAAACCCAAGCAAACGCATGCAAATCGTGTACCACTATTACAGACGACACCAGCTTCAATCGAGACGGTGGAAAAAACATCGATTTATCCCAATGTCACGCTGGGAACAGGAATTAAGGAAATCAGAAGGCCCTAACATTATGATTATCCCTAACGAAACTTCATTAAACCCTGACTATCTAGAAAATGGTCCAACAATAGCCGACATAAAAACGATAATCAGCCGCATGCGTAACGGAACAGCGCCGGGTACAGATCAGGTAGTCCCGGAACTGTACAAAGGAATACCGCCACAACTGTTAAAGGTTATTACCAAAACAATGCACAGAGCATGGACAGAAAATATAATACCGGAGTCCTGGAATGAAACGGTCCAAGTACCTATCCCCAAAATCAGAAACCCGCAAGACACCAATGACTATCGCCGTATAACAATGTGTAATACAGGATATCGCATATACGCGACATACCTGCTCATCAAACTAGACGAGATAACAAAAGAACTCGGGAACTACCAAGCAGCATTTCTCCGCAATAGATCCACCGATGACCACATCTTCACACTACGCAGAGTATTAGACGAAGAATGGCGCGCGGGTAACAGAACATATGTACTGGCACTAGATATCGCCAAAGCATTTGATACTATAGACCTAAACGTGCTCAAGGATATTCTCCTTTCAAGGACCAATAAGATTTTAACCAATAGGATAATAAAAGCCTGCATGTATGAACGGACCTGCATCAAATGGTTCGGACAGCAAAGTAACTTGATCAACAAAGGAAAAGGAGTAAAACAAGGCTGTCCACTGTCACCAAGACTATTTACAATATTAATGGATGATGTACTCAAAACACTGGAAGAAGAAATTCCCAACATAAAACTGGACCAAGATGAAGAAATAGTCTTACCACTTATTCTCTCCTTCGCGGATGACCTCATCATCGTTTGTCAAGATTTACAACACCTTGACCAAATCGTCACGCACTTGAAAGCACTATTAAAAACAGTAGGGCTCGATACTAACGAAACAAAGACGAAAATTCTTATAAGAGACCCCATAAACACCCAGCGCCCACAAGTGATCGTATTGGACGGAGTTCCAATACGACCCGTAGACGAAATAAAATATCTCGGCACATATATAACGGCAGGACATAGTAGGAGAGACACAATAAAGAAGAGATGCCGGCAAGCCATAGGCAATTCCAAGGCCCTAATGAATTTTATAAAGAAATCCAACATGGACTGGAAAATAGTACGCCTGATTTACAAAATGGTTATAGCACCGTGTATAACATACGGACTTAAAGCGGCAGCCCTCACCAAAGCAAACCGTTCTAGACTAAGAAAATATGAACGCCTGATCCTCAGAGACATGTTCGAGAACGCCAGAAGCTATCCAAGACACCACAAAATTCATGACTTACTACAGGGCAAAACAATAACCAAACAAATAAAAAACCATCGGATG
This sequence comes from Argyresthia goedartella, assembly GCA_949825045.1. Classification (NCBI taxonomy): domain Eukaryota; kingdom Metazoa; phylum Arthropoda; class Insecta; order Lepidoptera; family Argyresthiidae; genus Argyresthia; species Argyresthia goedartella. The sequence goes on from OX463810.1 coordinate 26,691,088, forward strand.
TGTTACTATACACATATTCTACGACGCCCACAAAAACACCTACTCCACGCTGCATTGAAATACGAAGCAAAGAAGAAGAAAGTTGGCCGACCCATTTACACCTGGAAGGATTCCCTTAAGCATGACATCAAATACTACGGTAAAGAACACAGTTACTGGACAGAATCAGCACACAACAGGGACGAAGTCAGAAAGGCATCGAGCCAAATATACCATATTCCAGAAACAGACAGCGAAAGCGAAACGGAGACCTTACCGGATAACCCAAACGAACACGACAGGACAGGAAACTCAACCTATAACAATACCTGAAAATAGAAGGAAAACATGAAGTTGAAGAAAACAACAGCTGCTCTCCAAATCCTATATCCTCCCCATTCCACATATCCTATATTGGCTTCAGGCTGAAGAGTCGGTCGATTGAATTCACGCTCCTTCCTCTCCTATCGAGCAGGTCATTCCGCCCCCCCTCAAAACTCGTGCTCTCTGGTATGCCGGCCGAAAGACCGGAACAGGTTTAGAACCCTGGCTTGAGAAGCACCATTCATTCATTCATTCATTCATTCACAAGTATTTACATTGGGTAATAGCGCAGTATATAACGGAACCATAAAATTGGCGTAGACCACTCCGAAGTATGCACAATTGCGGCATAATGATGATGTATAGTTCGGAAGACTTTAGTGAAAACATTGCATTCCAAAGTATATGCAATAATTTACAGACCCCTGCATAATGGCCTTGTATATTACGGAAACATGCTTTCTAGTGCCATGGTTTCCTTACAGAGCACTAGTGATATTCCAAAGACATTTGTAATCTTGATTGATATACTTCTATAAGGTACAATACTTGTGACTGAGGTGGAGTGGAGGAGCGAGTAGTTCTCGCATGCTCAAGGACCGAAGAATTTCATTGGTTGTTAACCCGTTTTTGTGTGATTTCCCATCTGCGGGCTGTCAACCAAGTTATCGACCAATGAATTTCATTACTCTTTAGCCTGCATGCACGGGGCTAACCGCATATGGGGTTGCAACTGAGTCAATGACCTATGAAAATGCGCCTTTACATTGGCAAAGATTGCAACATTTTTTTTTACATTGTGTAAGAGGATCACTTGAAACATAGTGTGACACTGTCTTTTCCTATATGGGCTTACATAGGCAAAGATTTTACCAAAATTGTTTTATTTTACCCCGTGCAAGAGAAATACTTAAAACATTGTTTGACACTGCCTTCTTCCCATTTGTAATATTAGATGCACATTTTCACGTTTAGCCAGTTATTTAATGGGTACATAGGCATAGCAGGCTATGGAGATTTCTTGCCAATGTTTTCCATTTCCATTGTTGATGATGATGACTGTTATATTGTCCGTAAGCATATCGTATTAAGAGAAATAAATAACAAATTGTTTACCTGTCTGCTGAAATCTTCTTCTTTCCATTTCTTGTCCACAAAGGTACTGTATCTCCCTCGAAGTGACCCCCAGGGACTGCCTCATTGATATCATTGAGTGCTGCACAATGCACATGGTTCGCAAGGCCAACAAACTTTGCTATGCCCTCACCTTGTGCTCTTACACCATTTTCTAGGTTTAATGTGCTCGCCAGTGGCAGCCATAGGAGTTGCGGTTCTGTGAACACCCATGATAGGACGTCTGCTGTTAGGTGGGCAACACTGCCGCCCTAGAGACATGGGGACAAGATTTATACAGGTAAGATTGTACCACAATAGATAGTTTCACACCAAATCAGGCTAACCAAGAGGGCTAAACATTAAATGTTGACCCTGATAATTATACTAACTTGTTCCTTAAAATTTTGACTAGACCTGTACATAGTTAGTTTTTTTTTTATGAAATATAGGGAAAAATCAAATAGGTGTGGTGACATTTCACTTTAACTCTGCTAATCAGAGGGCATTGGGCGAAACAAAAGTAGATAGGTAGGGTAGGTAATAAAGTGGTACATGCAAGGTGAAGATACCCGACCGCAGAATTGAGGCAATTCTGCACACTTGCCTCATAGAATTACCTAACCAATAAATACACAGACAATATACAACACATTAGTTTAACTAAACTTAGCAGTAATTTCAGCGCTTAGCCAGAACAGATCACAGGTCAGAGTGTCGATAAGGGGGCGGAACTCCAACCCAAGGCTGGGTTTGAAAAGTGTTTTTCAAGGTATTTTAAGTATATTTTCAAGATCAGGTCAAGCCAAAGGGAGTAAAGGGATACCTACATCATCTAAATCTAAACACACCTTAGTAGAAAGAGCAGCAGTTGGAGTCTCAATCTGAATACCGGGCAACCTTGTGAGCCCGGAAATAGTACCCACGCGCTCACTGCCACAACCTGCTTGTTTGATAATAAACCGCATCTTTTCCGTAAACTTGCTGCTTGCCATAAAATGGGATTACTCGAATGAAATCAAAATATTTCACTAATCGACGCACTTTTTTAATTATAACCTCAGAAGCAAAACATGGTACAACGAAACGAAACGTTTTTTTTTTTTACATTTTTACGGCTCTGGATTCTTGTCCTTTAGCCGGGTCTTAAAGTTCTAGTTTTAGGTTTTATATTCTATCTTGTAGCCTTCAGTCAGATGTTCTTCACAGTATTCTTGATATATTTATAAATGTGGACATAAGCTTGAGGTACTGCTAATAAATCTTCAAGTTGGCGGGGGACTTCTTGATAATTTTCCATTACTTGAACAATATCAGCGACCATCACTAATCGCTGTAGGGCGAAGCTAGTACATGACATCACTATGTGCTGCATGTCAGCAACACTGGTTTCTTCATTGTCATAACAATTTTGACATCTCGTAGTTTCAGCAAGGCCAATTTTATGCAGAGTCAGTGGAAACGAAACGACGACAGGAACGAACGAATGAAACGTAGTCGAAATGTCAAATCAAAACGTCATCTGTAAACTTTTATTTGGTGTTGCCCTAACACAAACTATCAATCAATGGATTATTTCAGAGCATGTTTTTTTTTAATTCACCAGAAGATTGCTTTGAAGACGGCCACTCGCCTTATCATTTTAAGGGTTACCTTTAGCATTGGCGGGGCTGGTGTAGCCCTTATGGTCGTACCGCGCGGGAAAAAAGTGTGTCAGAAAGTCACAAACCCGAAGCGCTCGGAAACGGCTAAATGTAGAACTTGAATTTTAGTTATCGCCTCCTGTAAGAAATTCCTAAAATCGGTCCTTTAAGCGGTGCTGTAGAGTAAAACGTGTGTTTACTCTATCTGATAAGAATTTTTGTATTTGTTTCGTTAGTATCGAGACCTACTGTTTTTAATAGTGCTTTCAAGTCCATGACACGATTTGGTCAAGATGTTGTAAATATTGACAAACGATGATGAGGTCATCCGCGAAGGAGAGAATAAGTGGTAAGACTATTTCTTCATCTTGGTCCAGTTTTATGTTGGGAATTTCTTCTTCCAGTGTTTTGAGAATATCATCCATTAATGTTGTAAATAGTTTTGGTGAAAGTGGACAGCCTTGTTTTACTCCTTTTTCTTTATTGATCAAATTACTTTGCTTTCCGAACCATTTGATGCAGGTCCGTTCATACATGCAGGCTTTTATTATCCTATTGGTTAAATATTATTGGTCCTCGAGACGAGAATAACCTTGACCACGTTTAGGTCTATAGTATCGAATGCTTTTGCGATATCTAGCACCAGTACATATGTTCTGTTACCCGCGCGCCATTCTTCGTCTAGTACCCTGCGTAGTGTGAAGATGTGGTCATCGGTGGATCTATTGCGGAGAAATGCTGCTCGTCTAGTTTGATGAGCAGGTATGTCGCGTAGCGATATCATGTATTGCACATTGTTATAAGGCGATAGTCATTGGTGTCTTCAGGGTTTCTGATTTTTGGGACAGGTACTTGGACCGTTGCATTCGGACTCCGGTATAATATTTTCTGTCCAAGCTCTGTGCATTCTTTTGGTAATAACCTTAAACAGTTGTGGCGGTATTCCTTTGTACAGTTCCGGGACTACCTGATCTGTACCGGCGCTGTTCCGTTGCGCATGTGGCTGATTGCCTTTTTTATGTCGGCTATTGTTGGACCATTTTCTAGGTAGTCAGGGTTTAATGAAATTTCATTAGGGATGATAATAATTTTAGGGCCTTCTGATTTCCTTAATTCCTGTTCCCTGCGTGACATTGTTCGTTCGTCACGACATAAATCGTTGTTTGTTCCACCGTCTTGATTGAAGCTGGTGTCGTCTGCAATAGTGGTACACGATTTGCATACATTTGCTTGGGTGTTTTTTGCCTAGGCCTCCAAAAAATGCTGTGCATTCTCGTTTTTCTTCATTATCAATAATTTCCTCAAGACGTCGTCGGCATTCTTTGAGTTGTTTATTAATTTTTTGGTCGGTTGGTTTTGTCGTTTAATGAATTTGGCCTTTTGTTTTGCCAGCGCAATTCGGTGTTCCCGCGGTCTTACGGAAAGTGTTTTTGAGCCACTGACTTCATAACCCCTGTAATAGATTCCAACGGGATGTCGGGCGTATTTCGTCGTCATTTTCTATAAATATGTAGGTAGTTGTTCGCGCTTTCGTGTCATTCATTTCATCTCATGCTAGGGCGGTGTATGAACACTGTTTATAGTTGAAATTTAAATCTATTATCGCTTTGTCCTTAGTTTGGGTTGTACTCTTTGTTGATTCCATTTGCGTGTCGCCAGTTGTTGGTAGCAGGTTTAGTGGGTCTATTTCACCCCAGATTATCTTGTGGTCAGAAATATGCAGGTAGCTCCATTGTCCTTTGACAAAGTTAAATGTGTGTGGCGCATTATTCGATATAATTATGTGGTCTAGTTGTGATTTTGTTTTCCCGTTAGACCATGTGGCTCGACATGACTTGCGAGCCCAGGTGGTTTCTACTTTTAAGTTTTCGTGGGAGCAAATATCCATGAGCATTTCTCCTATGATATTTGATGATTTGTGGAGGAGGTTTGTACCTATAATTCCCTTTTTCCTGTATTCCTTTGTATCGTTTAGTCCAATGTGGGCGTTAAAATCACCTAGCATTACTATTTTTGCTTTGCTTGGTTTCTTTTTTAATGATCTTTATGAGTTGCGAAAATACTGCGGTTGCTCTCGTGGAAGAGCTGGGGATATGTGCGTTTATTCCATATAGTGTATTAGTGGCCCATGTTGTTGTTGCCGCCATGGTTTCCGCGTCGCGATTTATATTGTCGACCGAAAAGTTCAAGTCCTTGCTAATTAGTATAGCTAAACCACAGTGTGCGATGCTGGTTGTGCCTGATAGATACCAGAGATAGTGTTTTGACACGTACATATGTCCTCGATGTCATGTTTGTTTCCTGTATACAGGCTATATGTATGTTTCTGTTTGTCAATTCAGCATCAATATTGAGTCTTAGGTATTTCGGTGCATCCTTTAACGTTTCAAGTAGCAATGCGCATGCGCTTGCATGTGACTTTTGGTTAATATATGAGGCTGTTTCGTATCATCGTATATCCGGTGTTGTCTGGGATGTCTTCTATTGATGTTATGGTTGACCCTGAGGAGGTCATGGGTGTTGCATGTATCGGGGAAGGTATGCTCTTATCAGTTTGGCTATCGGTTGCTAGATCTGTGTGTAAATTTTGTGATTAAAGCAAGTATACGCTGTCGTAGTGGTTTCCTGTGAAGTTGAGGTTGATAGATCCCACTGCATCCGCGGGATTCTTGGGCCTGTATGTGAGCCATGGTGTATTTTGCTGGTTGATTGTTACGTTAATTAGAAAGTATTCGGCTGCTGCTATTATAATCTCCTCTACAGCTCAAGTGCCGCAATTGCGCCGATTTTTGATGTAGTTGTTGAGGGTTTCTTCAGGCTCGGCGAATGTAACCTTTATGTTCTGTTCTACATATTTAACTAGGTCCTTACGAATGAGGGTGTGGTCGAGTGTTAATTGATATAGGTGAATAATTTGGTCAACAATTGCGTGGAATAGGCAGTTACCATTTCTCAGCATTGATAAGGCTTCCATAAGTTATCTTCTTGGGATATTGTTGAAAGAAATAACTAAGTAGCTAGTTTGATTAATTTAAACTACCTATGTATGTCGTACGGGTTGCGCTTGTCAAAGTTTGTGCGTATCTTTGCGCCCTTATTCTCGGTATTTTTTAAGAGAATTGGAGGCTGGGCCTGGAAGCTATAGAATAGGCGTGAGGGAGACCCGCTAAGGACAAAGAGTCTCCGATTTTATTTTTGTTATTGTTCGTCAGCGGAAGTCTTTTGTTAATTGCGTGTTTTCTGCAAGATGGTGAAATGATCCTTTTATGATGTGCAAGTGTTGGTTTTTTCTTGTTAATTCTCAGAATATGCAGTCATGTAGTAGACATGCATTATTGTTTATTTTATTTTATTTTTATAACAGGCCCAGGTGGGCTTGTCGGACCGGATGATGGCAAATAGTTTAGTTTTGTTTAGTTGTGCTTGGGTAGATTCTTGCCTAGTTTTATATTTACGTATACCTATCACCTACCTACTGGTACGGGACTATGCCTGTGGAATAGTTTAGAGTTGGCGTAGTAATTTGGAGCAAGAGTGGTATCTGTTTATGAAATGGTAACCAGCATTACGAAGGGGGTTACCTGCCAGATATAGAGTTATTTTTGCCGTTTGATCTGAGTTAGGGCTATCTTAATCGCAGTGATCTTACCAGGTTGTTGCTCGGCTAATGAGACTCACTGCACTGATATCACCTTTTCAATTCGCTTCATTAGTGCGTATTAGTCAGGTCCGTGACTCGGGTCGAGGTTCAGTCCCTGAACAAGGCCCTATTGTTTATTGCTCATTAGAGTTCGTTTTTACTTAGCTCGTTGTCCTGGGAAGGGGCTTGTTGCACAAAAAAATACGTATTTGCGTCACCGTTTTGTAGCTGTGTTAATTTGAGAAATGTTTTTTGTCGTAATTTATTTTCTTTTATTTCCTTGCTCTTTTGTTTAACTATTTCTGTCCAGTTTTGTTTGGTTTTCAGGGTCCGTATTCGCATGCCTGCAGGAAGTGCAGGAAGGGGCCTGCCTCTTGGCGTGGGAAAACACACATTTATGATGATGTATCAAGCACCACGTATGTCTGTGATGATATGAGATAAGTCTATATACCAGGTTGTTTCTGTTGAGAGAGCTTAATTTTATGCGTTGGATTGACTTAAGAAATACCTTAATTAATGAAGATTCTACGTCCTATCATGGAATCGCTTGTGTGTCCGGAGAAAGCAATTTATTGATTAGGTTATTGCCCATTATATATGTTATATCCCAATGTCATGACCACACCTAATGTGCTGGATGGGGTCGGTTAATACTCCAGGATAATGGCGCGTCGTTAGGGAGTACAGTTATGTATTGAGTGAGACGTAAACTCGGGGTCTCTTCTAGTAGACTAGCCTGTGGAGATAAATATTGGTTTCATGCGTTAGGACACTGAATCGGAACGGGCTCACCAGGCACCACTCGTTGAGTTGTATGTACTATGTGCGCCTATTGTCGTACATAATGGCTGTGACAGCAGGGTGGCGTAGCCTATTATCTGGTAGGGCGCAGCTCAGAGCCTATCTAATACACACTTTACGCACTTTACTTTCACACTTGTAGCTCTATTAGACAATCTCATATCATATCGCTGATATCACCACAATCACCGAAACGCGCGGTATTGCGCCTGTAAGGCAGACCTGTTTTCGGGCGTGCAGAGTCAGAACAAAGGTGCGCGGCGGGGTTGTAATCTAATGTTTGTTTAAATAATATGCGTTTAAAAGATCTCTGAGGTGGATGGGACACGTCCATTCGGTCCGGCAACACAAACGCGACTCCCGTTATATTCAGCGTTTTTTTTTATATTTTATAGTTTTGTTTTTATTCGCTACGACAAGAATGGCAATATTTTAAAAAGCAGGCTCGCGAAGTTCATCTCGAATTCCAGCAGCCACAAAATTGCTCAAGTCAGAAGAGCCAAAACCCTCGTGTAGGTAAAATACTGATGCTGAGATCCTGGAGTCAAAATGTCCAGCTTCTGCATGTGGGAAATTTTAGAAGAGTCTTATTCATCGGCTGCAATATGCATATGTATTGCCATGACAAACGATTGAAGTTTTCTTGATAATGTATTACACGTTTGATATTAAATCTACAATATGCTCTTCCTCTCAACGATCCAAGGCATCATATAATGCCATTTTCCCATTATAGGTTTTGAATTATAATACCATGGCATAAGGTTCAAAATCGCAATGCCTCAAAACAAACTGGGGGTTTGAGAATTAAGCATATTGTAGAACTTAACTTGTTTGTTGTGGTAATAGGTATACAATTTGGTATATTATTGTACGTATCTTTTCTTGCAACATTAATTATACCAATTATTTTAATTTTAAGGTTGCTGAAGTGGATCTTTGCTCACATATTTCACGATATACCTTGTGGTTATAATGAACTGATAAAGAAAGATAGTGTTTGATGAAAAATATCAAATCCATATAGGAACAAGAGAAAATTGGGTAATAGAAATAGATCAATAGGCGATCACTTGCTTCACGGATGGTTGAAAAAAGAGAGCACAATACTAGCAGAAGCTTGTTAATGTATCTTGAATAGTAACGGACCAGACAAATGAATTGCCTTGGAGCTATACGCCAGCGTGTTCCAAGCGGAAATCGTCGCTATAATGGAATATGCTGCTTCCCTAAAGGAAACATCAGATATTGAAAATAAGACTTTAGTAATATATTCAGACAGTCAAGCAACCTTAACACTTCAGAAAAAAGAGCTCCGTGGTCTAATGGGTTTCACGCTTGCTTCTCACACGCAGGTTCGATTCCTGACCATGCACCAATGAGATAATCAATTTATAAGTACACTATACGGACGTTGTAACGGTGATGAAAAACATCATCGTGAGGAAACCTTCATTACTCCATAGCTGCGGCGATGGGCTAGCCCCCTGTCATCCAAAATTTAATTACTGGATCAAAGTGGGCACATTTGTGCCCCTGCCACACCGTATGGGAAAAGGTGTACGATACGTAATGTTATAAACCCAGTCTGCCTATAACAGAAACTCAAGAACAAGGAGATTTGGGGAGGGATGTCGGCTGAATCAACAGTAACTGGTGCTCAAACACTGGGAATTGGGTGAAATAGTCACAATAGAAGATCAATCACCCACCCGTGTTCAGCGGGCGTCCCACCTCATCATCTATCTATCTACCCATGGTACTGCCGGTGGTCCTTCTGGTAGTATCAATGCTGAGTCAGCGGCACAACTTCAATTTTGTGTATAATATTTCTATTAAATGTTTTGTATTAATAAAACCATATATATTCTTAGAAATTTATGTATTTTATTATATCATCCTGCAAATTTATTAGCCTATAAGCAATCATTACAATTTCAATTCAAAGAAAAATGCAAGGCCAATTGGTTTGACGTCGATATACTCTTGTATCTAGTTCCACATTTTTTTGGTTTAGTTTTATTATATTTTAGTTATTATTTTTTACTTTTTGTGCAATGGAACGGATCCGTACTTGCCCGTTTTTTGTGCATAAAGTTCCTTATGAATACAGCAGTAGTGGTAGCCAGGCGCCCCAGCGCCGCCACAATCTAAGAAATTTTGCTCACCTGGAAAAGCCAGCCTTGCTGATAATGCTGCCAGCGTTATTGAAACCTTTGGCACGGAATTGTCTCGGCGCGGGATCTTCTAATCTGGAACATTAGTTTTTATCCTTATCGGCAAGAAATTAAATTATGCGCTTTCATTTCCTTATTTTTACCTTCGTCCAAAAGTTTACTTGAAAGTACAGTGAACACATGAAAAATAATCAAGTTTGATAAATGTTCAACATTCTTGAGTTACCACTAATATCGCAGACACAGGACGTGTTTTTACTTTGCGGTTTTCGTATTTTTTATGGGATATAGTAAACTGCACATCAAACATACTGATTTGCACAGCAAATATCAGGGCAAAATGCTGCGGTAGCTTAGGTGAAGGGTAAAGGGGGTGAGCGAAGCGAAGCCCCCTTTATCCTTCCTGTTAGGTTGAACATGTAAGAACAACAAAAAGTACTTAAAACATAAACTTAAGTACACATAAAATATTTAAAACTTAAAAAGTGATTTAGTGAGGCCTTTTTTGCTATACAAATCAGTATTTTTGATGTGCGATTAAATAGTAGCTTTTTTTTTACATGCGCTATCTATATGACCAAGGTAAAGCTTCTTGTCCAACATGATTCTTGGATAGTAGGTACCCTATGGTATACATGAAGATTCCATAAAGAGTCCTGGCAAAGGACTTGTATTAGAATTATTTCTTAATCATTCTGACACCGATGTTATTTGTATTACAGAACACTGGTTAAAGGAAAATATGATGTCTTTTAACATAAATAATTACAAAATTGTCAGTTGTTACAATAGAAAGACTGCTGATAGAGGTGGTTCTTTAATCTTAGTAAAAATAATATTGAGGTGAAACAACGGAAAGATATTCTTGCACTTACTGTAGAAAGACAAATAGAGGTATCCTGTATTGAGTTGGATAGCCATATTATTGTTTGTGTCTACAGACCTCCGAGAGATGAAAACGGCCATGGCAATTTTGAAATGTTCGAGAAAATTATGGAGGAAGCCCTCATTAAACTTTGTAATAGCAGAAAAAAGTTAATTATTTGTGGCGATTTTAATGTAGATTTGCTTGTAGCTACAACATTGAAACAACGATTAATAACTCTGTTCAAATCATTTAATTTATGACACATATTTCTAGAGCCGACTAGAATTACACTTACCAGCCAAACTTGCTTAGATAACGTTTTTTGTGACTGTGCATTCACAAGTAAAAATGTAATTAACTGCTTACCCTCCGATCACAGTGGTGAAACAGTTTCATTCCCAATTGCCAGTAAAAATAGGACTGATCCATCATTTTCCCAAATCCCATAGACTAGAGACGTATATGAAAAAGTTAGAAATAAATTTGCCAGTACCGGATTTTGATGAACAGAACCAGAACAAAATTTACTCAGACTTCTTCAATATTATTCAGACAGAATTCAATAAAGTTTTTAAATTAAAGAAAGTCAGTGACTACAACGGTGAATCTAAATTTAATGACTGGGCAACATTTGGAATTCGTAAAAGTAGAGTTATCTTGTATGACCTTTATCAACAAAAAACCTGTAACTTTGATCGAAAATTCATGACTATGTTAAAAAATATTCCAAAACTTTCAAGTTGGTTTGTAGAACTGCAAAAACTTTACACATTAATAGAAAAATTCAAAATTCAAATAATAGAATGAAAACAGTTTGGCAAATAATAAACCGCGAAACTGGCAAAGTTATACCAAGGGTTAGGTAATTTCTGCCTAAAGATAGGTGATGATGTTGTTAAATCCAGCGCTGATGTTGCTCGAACTTTTGAAACATTCTTCACCAATGTAACCGTACTCACAACAGACCGTCTAAATTCATCTCCATATGAAGCAGAGACTTTATTAAAAAAAAACACTAGCGTCAGTAATGTATATTTAAAATTTCATCATGTATATCCCCAGGACATTGACAAAACGTTTAAATTACTTAACTTAAAAATACGGAAGATACCTCTTTAAAGAAATTGACATACTAACTGTAGCTAGTCAATTTATTTTCGAAAATATAATGTATGTACGCAAGAACCTTACAACATTTACCAAACTTAGCGATAGCTGTAATATTAACCTAAAAAATAATCACAGACTATGTGCGCCCCGATTTAGACTCGCGAAGGTTAGCAATTCTTTCAAGGGTCAGTGCATTCTCTACTATAATAAGATACCTGTGGAGATTTTGAAATAGCCATTTGAGCAATTTAAATAGCATGTTAAAGCGTCTTTGTCGAAAAAGGGATATTACAATGTTTGAGATTACTTAAATGACAGGACTGTATGGGGTTAATCTAGCCCAACACAGACCTTGCTGTTATAAATTTTGTAATTATTTATTCCTGCTTATTAAATTAATTTTTTCATATTTCTATTAGTTAAGCACAATCTATTTTTAAAAGAGATCTAAAAATCAATCTGTGGGAGTTTCTACGCCCTTCTTCTCCTACAGTGGTCCAATGTAAAGAAGAGGCAAAAAATGACGTTTGCTAATTATATGTAAATATCTACAGTAATAAAGTACTTTGACTTTGACTTTGACTTTGAATGTCGAAATATGTGGCAATATTGCGACATATTATATAGTAACTTAAATTCCGCTGATAGGGTCAATGTGGTAAAAACCTAAAATTTCGCAGCACATACCTGTTTCGAGAAGATGGTCGGTCAGGTATATTGAAACAAAAAACGTTGACGTTTATTTTATCTTCTAGGGGGGGGGGGGCAGCAGCCCCCCCCTGCCCCTACCTGGGTACGCCCATGCCCTAGCAACACGCAGATATAGTTGCGGGCATAACCTAGTAATATAATAAATCTAGCAATGATTAGATGTTTGGATATTTGTGTGTTTGTGCATCAATCTTGCTAAAACGGCTGAACGGATTTGAATGAAATTTAATTGACATAATAATCGCGGATCAAAACGCGCTATTGTTCGGATAACATGTAAACAAAGACATCTCTTAAATAATATTATCGAAAGTACGTAAAAAGTGGATAAATCTCAGTAAAAGGGAAAACACATAGCAAACATAACCTTACCTGTGAGTATATAACACCGATTAACATCTTCAAGAACTAAGAAACACCAAAATTCCATACTTCTGTGTCGAACAAAACATAAACATAACAACTATATAGGACATCAACCGTTTAAACATACATTTAACGGAAAAAATTCACGACAACAAACTTTCACGAAACAACAACTCCATCAGCTGATTGGTTGACGCAAGCTGACGTCTGACATATGAAATTTGTCGTTTTGATACTGCATCGGTCCATCCTTATGGTAACATTGTTCCGAACTGCACTCGACGAACTATACTAGACTGTTCCGAATTGTGGTCAACTTACTTAACTTTACTATAAACTCAATTCCTGGATAAAGTTAAACTTAACCCGAGATCATGCCACTAGAGGTCGCTACGAGACACAACTACAACATCCTGTGCAAAGCATGCAATCAAAGCGTCTTTCCTACTGAAATCATAGCGTGTATTACCTGTCGTGACAAATATCACCATAACTGCGTCAACATAACGACAGCCCAATATCTAGGAAATACCGTTGAGCTGAAGAAGACATTTAAATGCCAAACGTGCCAAGATGTACAACGACAACGTGACTCTCCATCGAGCAAGACCACTGATCCACCACTCACTTTAGAAGAGCGGTCCTCTATTATACATGACAATACCAGCTATAGCGCACCGAACTCCCCACTTTCAACCACAAATGTTACTCAACGGAGGCCACGACAGTTAATTCCTGATAACAACAATCAGTCGAACCTAGATTTTAGCTATCAAAGTTTACCCAATGTAGGAGAAAATAACCAGGAACTTGATGATTTACGACAAGTCAACAACAGATTACGCCTGGAGCTAGACTCCGCAAATACAGAGGTGGACAGCCTTAATTTGGAAATCACCGCATCGAAGACCAGTTTAGACGACTACAAGAAAAAAGTTGATTTCCTCAAAACACTGGGAATCGATGGATCTGCACCTGCAAGAGTATCTTCAACTCCCAAGTTTTTCAGTCCGCAATACCGGAAAATTAACCCCAATATGCTTCAAATCGGTTACCCACGCAAGTCACATAAGGAATTCACAACCACAGTGATTAAACAAATGGATCCTAATAGAGGAACAAAGCGGCAGCAAGAAATAGATCAGTGCCAACATAATTCATGGAGGGACCAAATGGCAGATATCATAGACGAACCAAGGCAAACGTCTTGTGATCTTGCATCGGTACGTGCTGACAAAAACATCACTACTACTGACAATAATATAATGTCGAACTCAAAATGTTATCTACAACCAAAGCAACGAATCCTTATCCTAGCTGATGAAAAAGGTAGAGGCATGTGTAAGATTCTACAAAATCTGTTAGGGAGTAATGTCTGTGTTCAAGCAGTTCTTAAACCGAACGCTACACTAGATCAAGTGCTAAGAGAGTGCCCCTCTATGTGCAATGACTATGGCAAAGAGGATACCATAATTATACTGGGAGGGACAAATGATAGCGATCCTATTAAATTGCAATCACTTCTGTACTATAATTTAAGCTTACTTTTAAAGACGAACGTTATTCTCTGTGATATAAGTTTTAGTAAGCATCTGAACGAAAAGAAAGTGAACTCTACATTCAAGTACTTGTGTTCCCGTTTCAACCATGTGACCTCCCTGAACATTTTTGATAGAGCCACATCGTTCAACAAGGTGCATACTTGTAAGATACTACTGAGGGAAATTATTAAGAATAACTATGAACATAAGATGAACGAATATGCTAGAGCTCCAATGGCGAATCAGGTAAGAAATTCCCAACTTGTAAACGTAGAGACACAGACAGACATACTTTCATATGATGATGATGAAAGGTCTGCTGAACAGTTACAAAATGTAGAGCCAAGTGGCGAACCAGGAAACTTTTTTCGTAAATAAAGTTACAAATAGTTTCACACTCCTACATCAAAACATTGCAGGTGCTTTGAGGAAAAGTGATGAATTAGAAATTGTTATTTCCGAATTTCTCGATAACAACATAGCATTAGATATCATATGCCTCTCAGAAACATATATAAAAAAAGGTGAAGAAAAAAACCTGAATATTAATGGTTACAAATTAGGTGCTAATTACTCAAGGCAACAAAAACGGGGTGGTACATGTATTTTATGCCGGTCTGCATATGAATGCGAGGAATTAGATTTTACTGATATATCTATCGAAAAGATATTTGTAGTATGTGGTCTCCTAATCAGACAATTAAACATGATTGTCATTTGTATGTACAGGATACCAAAACCAGCAAATGTAAATATATATCTTGACAGACCCGATATTTTGTTAAACCAAATTTACGATAGCAAGAAAACAATCATTCTCTGTGGTGATTTTAACATTAATTTCCTTGTTGAAAGTAAACCACTGACCCGCTTAAAGAGCATAATATTTAACTATAATATTGACATACACACAAAAAAAACAACTCGCCTTGGAAATTGTATTGAAAACATTTTAAGTAATGCAGCCAATGTTGTAGGTGCGATATATGAACTAAGACTATCTGACCATAACACAGCACAGACTATTCAATTTGACAGATCGGTTCCCAGTAACCCCCCAAAGACATGTTTTATCCTCGTCAACAATTACAACGAGGAAAACTTACAAAAATTTCAAAAGTGCATACAAGATATCACTTTTTCAGACGTTATTAATCAAACAAATGTGGATAGAGCATTTGAAAATTTTCATGATTTATTAATATTATTCCACAATCTATGTTTCCCATTAATTCGAATTAAAAAGACCCCCCAGAAACATACAGTAAAATGGATAACAAAAGGAGTAAAAAACAGTTGTAGAACAAAACGTAAATTAAAATATGAGTACTATTCCAACAAATCACAAACAGCAAAGGAATCGTATAAAAGTTATAGTAGAATATTGAAAAAATGCATTAAACTATTGCAAAAGACATCTACGGAGATATATATTCAAAGCTAAAAAAACAAGTGTAGAGCAACATGGAATATAATAAATAGTAAGTTGGGCAAACATAAAACAAATAATGAAATACATGCCATTCAAGAAAACGATACTATTCTTAAAGATGGTAGAGAAATAGCGAATTCATTTAATAATTATTTTATAGATATTGTAGCTCAAGACCCTTTAAATAATATCAATACTATCAAAAGTAAAAACCAACATAGTCATATTTTAAGTAAAAGTATATTTTTGGAACCAACATGTCCTGAAGAAATATATAAAATAATTATGTCACTACGAAATACAAACGCAGCAGGATTTGACAAAATTAATACTGAAATCTTGAAAGCGATTGCTGTCTCTGTTTCAAAACCGTTATCATTTATAATAAACCTCTCAATAGTGCAAGGTGTTTTCCCAGAAAGAGTCAAATTCTCCATTGTGGTCCCCTTATTAAAGAAAGGCAACAATACTGACAGAGGAAACTATAGGCCAGTTACACTTATACCAGTAATATCTAAAATTATAGAAAAAGTTATCTACAAAAGACTCATTAATTTTTTAAATAAAAACAACATTCTCGCGCCCCAACAAAATGGTTCCAGGAAAAACAAATGCACAACGTTTGCAAGTTTTAAATTAATGTCAAAAATAATAAATAATTTAAATGAAAAAAAAACGCGTTGTAGCTTTGTTCCTCGATCTTAGCAAAGCTTTTGATTTTGTTAATCATGACATTTTACTTTCTAAATTAGATAAATATGGCATTCTTGGCATGGCAAATCAATAGTTTAAAAGCTACCTAGATCATAGGAAACAAATAACAAGAATCTCCAAAGTCAGTCATCTCACAAATGCAGTAGAGTTTTATGACTCAAATATAAAGTATAATAATCATGGTGTACCACAGGGTAGTATATTAGGACCACTTCTATTCCTGCTCTATATCAATGACCTACCGCAAGCTGTCACACATGAGTGCGTCCTTTATGCAGACGATACAACCATAATAATTGAATGTAAAGATATGACTACATTTGAACAGGACATTAATATGACGCTGAATCAAATTGTTGAATGGCTTACAATTAATAAATTAAAAATAAATACATCTAAGACTAAATTAATGCAATTTTCAACTAAGTTAGGTAACAAAATCGATTTGGACATAAAACATAACAGTAACAAAATAGAGCAAGTCAGTCAGACCAATTTTCTTGGAATTACAGTGGATGAGCACTGTGACTGGGAAGCTCAGGTTGACATAACTTGTCAAAAAATCAACAGGTTTGTGTATGCCTTAAAACAATTGAGACTTGTTACAAATGTGGATACTGCTGTTATGGTATACCATAGTCATGTTTGCTCAATCCTGAGATATTGCGTAACATTGTGGGGAAATTCTGTGACCATAAACAAGGCTTTTATAGCACAAAAAAAATGTATTAGAGCCATATGGGTCTTGGGTTGGAGAGAGTCTTGCAAACCACTTTTCAAAGAAAATAAGATACTCACACTTCCCTGTCTATACATATTTGAAACATGCAAGTTTGTCAGGAAACATTTAGAACTATTTAAGCAACGGGACAACACTAATAGACGAACAGCGACACAAAGACCACTTGAAGTGCCTAGACCACGCCTAGAACTATTTAGGAGAAATAGAGTTTATATGGCAGCACAGATATACAATAGTGTTCCCAAAAGTATTCAGGCTCTGCCAACAAAATCTTTCTCCACAAATTTATATACCTGGCTCGCTACTGAAGCATTTTACTCCGTAAATGAATATTTTATGAAATGCAAATAATATTAAACTTAATAAATTATAAATGACATTTTGCAATACAATTTTTCTTAGGTTTTAATTGACATTTAATGTTTTATTGGTTAATTGATTTATATGATTAGTTTTAAGGTTATGAATTTAATTATTTTATTGTAAATATTTGTGTACCTATGTTTTGCATGCCAATATCTGGCTAAATGTGCTGTACTTGTTAATTATACCAACTGATGTAACCACATTTACGCAAATAAATGAAATCTGAAATCTGAAATCTAATAATAATAATACCACCATACATTACCATATAGCTTAAGAGCTAGATTAACGTATAGAATACCATTTTTATCCAAATGCATCAGAAGAAGGGTAATGTTTTGTGGGTTAATAATAATTCCTAGGTACACGCAGATAAAGTGGCGGGCGCCAGCTAGTAACTCATAAAGGAGTCACATTTCAAATCCCGAAAAAATATAATTTATGACAACATCCAATTCCTTTACTCTCTATATTTTAAAACATCATTTGGAAACTAGGTGTAAACCAACCCCATGTTTGAAATTAAAAAAATATAATTGGTTATCGAAAAATCAATAAAAAAACCCAATTATTCACTTTTCGGCCGCAGTGATTTACTTAACAGCCATCTTACCCGACCCCAACATTGACCCGATTAGCTGATTACAAGATACTAAGGGAGACCAAATTTGTTTTTTCGTTTACGACCATGTTTCTTGGGGAAAGTAATTCATAATTATAATCATAACATTTACATACATCATAACATTTATATACATTGCTTCTGGCCCCACACTAGGATACCCTGGGTCGTGGGAATCAGAAACAGCGACCACAAACATGTAAACCTCCAAGACCTGGGGGACTTTTTTAATTATTTTCCATCCTCCCCAGCCAGGCATCGAACCCGAGACCTATCGCTTAGGAAGCACAGCCTCGACCGCAATACTACAGCGTTCGTCAGTTGTGAGTTCTATCATTCCCCAAAATATGGTCAGCTAATTAAATGTCAAACTGTATAGTTATATCATTCTCAATTCATTATTTTACTTGTATCGTAATATATCGATTCGCGGTGCTGACTATTTACCAATGAGGTGAGTCATTTACCTAAATAATATTAAACAAACGTTCTAACGGTGATAGAAAATATCGTGAGGAAATCTTCAAAATAAAATAAAATCAAAACAAAATGTATTTATTACTGTAGATATTTACATATATACTGTAGATACACTTTTATGCCTCAAACGTCATTTTATGCCTGTTCTCTACATTGAACCATCGTGGGAGAAGTATGGCGAAGAAACCACCACAGGTTGATCTTCAGATCCCTTGAAAAAATTGGTTGTGTATAACACAATTATTACACTATTCATTATTATAAATAATAAGGGCAAGAATAAAATTTCTGGCCTCTTCACTTACAGGCTAGAAAAAACATTGCTGCCTTGTTTGTTGTTTGTTAAAATTAGTTAATATACAAACCTAGGTCTCTGGTCTATACAGTAGGTAATTATGTACTTACTGAATTGATTTTATTTACTAAATACCTCCATACCTAGTTTAGAACGTACATATACAAACTCTATTTTATTAACCATAACATAACACACAGTTTATTCGAAAAACAAAAGTACCATTATTAAGTACCGAGTTTAGAACATACGCAAACTCTTATTTTACTTAACTATACATAACTTACATAATTTATTCGCAAATCACTTAAAGCCCTTGTAACTTACCTACTGGAGGCACGAGCAGTCCAGCTTCAACTCTTTAGAGGATGCAAGGAAACAATCGGTAATACTGATTATCGGAATCATTATACTGTACAATCCTTTCAGCTGGTTAAACGCAAGTGCACAATTTATTTATAAATTTACATACAGGCATATAAATTACTTCTGGCCAGTACAAGAATACCCTGTGTCGTGGAAACCAGAAACAGCGACGTCACACGTAAAAACATCCAATTCCTGGGTTTTTTTTTCCTTACCCCCAGCCGGGGATCGAACCTGGGACTTCACACATTGGTAGGTAGGTAAATAGGTACAATGGTAGGCAGCGCCACAACCGCTGCACCGCAGTGGTCTTCTCAAATTAGGTAAAGTTGGCGAAAAGGGCACCATTTATTGTCTTACCATTCGGCGAGACATGAATCAACAATTGTACAGAATTCTAATAGCTCAACATTTACATTTGATGAAGAATATTCTTTTCAAATAATTTTAACCACGACCGAAGCGAGCGATCTTCTCCATTTGAGGATTTGGCAAAAATGCTTTCGTATGTCCGGATGTAACCGTCTACACGTCGCATTTCTCAACTGATTCTCGTGAGTTTTTGTGAGCGTGTTCGTTGACGTGCGATGACGTATACCTGCCTACCTAACCAAACTAATCTGGCTGTCACCACGTAGTACCTATGTTATAGGTATCTAATGAGAATATTAATCATATAACGATGGATATTCTAAATGGAGCATGACATTAGTTTCTCCTCAACGAACTATGATTGCGATCACAGTCATTTTCCCATTAAAATTTTTGAATTTTATTACCATAGCATCAGGTTCAAAATCCCGTGCCTCAAAATGGGGTTGGATTGGTTAGAGGTTAAGTGTATAACATCTACACGATTAGTAGGTACTACGAGTTATAGTATATTATCAGTTATCACGTAGTGATTTTGTCTTCAGTGGTAATAACGATCATCGCACCCTACTTCAATTATCTAAGAATTCACAAAAGAATGTGTAGATGAAAGAAGAGATTCACATGTATAAACTTTTGTTAGGTAGGTACCTATAAAAAAATGTGTGGATATTTCAAAATGAATAAGTAGCAATACACAGTCAGGTCATAAGTTCTGTCACACAATAAAAACTTTTGAATTTAGAACGCTGGCCACAAAAAAGTACATTGAATTCGAATTTCGAATTTTTCATGAAAATAAAAATGTGTACTTTTTAGAATTTTCCTCAATTTTAAATATGGAGTGGACACGACGCTGATTAAATAAATATGGGGTGCTGTTTTCATGTGTTTTTCAGGAAATACTGGGCAAATCGTAATTAATTTCTGGTATATGTAATTTGACTATATAATCTAGAGATTCTTAATTGGAAAACATGTTTGGATAAAATTTTCTCGATAGAAAATAAATACAAAGTCAACCCTTTTTTTATGGTTTTATCCTATTACACCGCAGTAGTAAGTGAATATGACTGTGTGATAATTGCAATGTATGAACAATTGTTATTTCTAACGATTTTCAATTTGAAAGTTAATTCCCTGAAATAGTTTATTTTTTATGATTTTTTTTTACGTTTTGGCGCTTACGTTGTTTCAGATTAGTCGCGAGTGCATTATTGGCATCCCGCTTTTTCTTATTCGCGAGTAATTATTGCATCTCACTTCCACTCGACAGCGCATTTTTATTCCATCATCGCCTTAAAGAAAAATTTGAATATAACCAAAAGATTCGTTTATCCTACCATAAAACGATACAATGAAGACTAGTGTAGATGACAGGTCAAGAAGTGGTCGCCCTCGCTCTGTTAGGACTCCAGCAGTGATAAAAGCTGTCAAGGCGCGAATTCAAAGAAATCCCATAATTAAGCAGAAACTATTGGCCCTTCAGATGGGGTTAAGCAGGACCACGGTGAAAAGGGTGTTAAATGAAGACTTAGGGCTTAGGGCATATCGAAGAAAAACAGGACATCGTTTGGACGCTCGTTTAATGGACCTGATACTGAAGAGATGCCGCGCTTTTTTGAAGCGGTACGCGGGAAAAAAGCATCCGGAAATTCTTTTTTCGGATGAAAAAATTTTCACCGTGGAAGAGAGCTACAACAAACAAAATAACAATAACAGTAAAAAACAGCAGTGAAAAAGCGAGCAACCGTATTCCGCGTGTCCAACGAGGTCATTTTCCATCCTCGCTCATGGTTTGGTTGGGATTTTCTTATTGGGGCTTAACTGAGGTACATTTTTGTGAGAAAGGCGTAAAAACGAATGCAGTTGTGTATCAAAATACAGTCCTCAAGAACCTTGTGGAACCTGTTTCTCATACCATGTTTAATAACAGGCACTGGGTATTCCAACAAGATTCTGCGCCAGCTCATAGAGCGAAAAGCACACAAGACTGGCTGGCGGCGCGTGAAATCGACTTCATCCGGCAGGAAGACTGGCCTTCCTCCAGTCCAGATTTGATATCTACACGCTTGTAGCTACGTGGTCTGATGGGTTTCACGCTGTAGCTCCATGGTCTAATAGGTTTCACGCTTGCTTCTCGACAGAAGATGCAGGTTTGAAACCCGAACAATGAGATAATTAATTTATCTATCGGACGTTCAGTGTTTTGAATGACACGTTAAGCTGTAGGTCCCGGTTACTATCGCTACGTGGTCGTCAAACCCACCATCAACCCGCACTGAGCCAGCTTAATCTTACTCGTATCCGGGTAAAGGCCTGTAGTGCTCGGTGGGTACCGTGAGGGATTAAGGTACGGAACCCTAAAAAAATGGTGGGTATACTTACTAAATACCTACTCCTAATAACATACTTTTGGTTTCATTCTATCCATAACTCGTATACTATTTGCGCGCCAATGACCTACGTAAGTAGGTTCCTCTCTCTGTCTCGAGGTGAAGGAGTCAGAATATGTTCTGTTTCTGACTCCTTCCTCCAATATTTACATATATTACTGATATAAACGTTATGTTTTTATCTAGGGTTACCTGTGAGATATTTCCCTATATTTGAACTACATTGGAATTCTGTATAATTGTTGATCCATCTCTTGCCGATTGGAAAGTCAGTCAATCGGTGACCTTTTCGCAAACTTAACCTAATTTTGTGCGCTCGCGTTAAACCAGCTGAAAGGATTGTGATGATAACGATAATCAGTATTACCGATAGTTTCCGTGCCTCCTCCTAAGAGCTGAACCTGGAATGCACGCGCGTCCAGTAGGTTAGTAGAACCTAATTAGTAGCATCCTGAGACAGTGCCATGCCGGGGACAGCGGTTTGATTCCTTTCACCCTATTAGGTATAATGGTTTACTGATTACACTAAAAATGGACTTTAAGGCATGGTGTTTGTGACTGATGTGATGAGTTGATGACCCTAAAATAATAATTCGGATGTGGCAAGGCGGTAGAAAACAATGAAATGCTGAGTAAAATGTTGCAAAGTAACAATTTGTACCCTACCCAGATAGCTTTGAATTGGTAATAGATAGGTACTGTCACTTTTGATATCATTGCCCACCCGTACGCGCGCGTTTTTTTAATAGGATATGAGGTCATTTACCCACACCGTTTAAGGTACCTTCAAATAGATACCTTAAAACCTAACTTCAAATAATTTGAAAATCAGGTGTTGAATTTTTTCATTCTTATTCAATTTTGTGCCAGAAATCCTTAAATAATAAAAGGCAGGAAGGTTAATCACATTTTTTTAATTATGATTTAAGTTAAATTATAGCTTAGCAAAATAGACAAGCCAGAATATTAAGAAATCGTCTTATCACTATATGTAGGAAACCCGCACGGAGCGGCAACGTCTCGGTTTCTGCGGACCAATAACACGCTTGCTGCGCTGCCATTGGTTCATTTAAATAGGATCAACATGTGCAGGAGTGTATACTGGATCAACAAAAGGTAGTAGGATCAACATACGTTCTCGGATCAACAATATGCTCGTCTGAAGTCGCGCCTGATCAACAATTGACGGGATATATATATGTATATATATATGAAAGTATTCTCTAAGCTAAGAAACCGGGCTAAATTGTTCGAACAAATTTGCTTTGACGGTTATAATAGAATAACCGAAGATAAAATAAAAAGCAACCCTTAATATTTCTGGACCTACTTTTTCTCTAAAAAGGGGCACCCTACCATTCCACAAACATTAACTAATAAAGATATTACGGTCACAGAGGGGCTTGCAATTGACAACCTCTTCAATGATTATTTCCAATCCGTATTCATAGATCCACCAAATACAAACACTGACCCTCAAACCCCCTGTAATACTGACTCACTATTGGATATTAGTCGCATTTACATAAGCACTGACTTAGTCTATAAATAATTAAAAAATCTTGACACCACTAAAGGAGCGGGTTTTGATGGAATTCATCCTATGTTTTTGCGTAACTGTTCAAAAGCATGACTACGCCTATTACATATATATGTCGTAGGATTATTTGATGATACGCGTTTTCGCAAAAATTCTAGGGATTTTGTCAAAAATTACATAGTTGTAAGTGTTTTTTTTGTTCTTATATGTTCAACCTAACTCGAAGGACAAAGGTTTTTGCTCTTGCGCTTTGCTTACCCCCTTTATCCTTCACGTAAGCTTCCGCAGTATTTTAGCGAAAATACGCATTATCAAATAATCTAAAGACATATATAAAAACGGTCTATCCGTGATGGTGTGTTCCCAAACATTTGGAAGAAATCCTTGACTACGCCTATACCTAAAAATGGTTAACGCAACGATGTAAGTCGTAACAACGGCAATTCTAAACTGAGTGTTCTCGGAAAATTCTGGAGGAGATAGTAACTAACCAGCTAGTACATGGGTTCCTTTAGCGGCCGATCTGTAGAAACAAACTTAACCACATTTACTGAGTTTCTCTTTTAGGTAGCTGATAAGAAACTACAAGTGGACGTCGTGTAATCCAACTTCTCCAAAGCTTTTGACAAAATTAATCGTGATCTCCTATTGACAAAGCTTTGGAGGGCCGGAGTGCGCGGTGACCTCTTCCGTTAGATCACCTCCTATATAAAAACCGTTCGCAGGCTGTTCCATTAGAGGATTCATGTCTGGTTTCCAGAACGTACCCTCTGGCGTTCCACAGGGGCCCATTTGGGACGCTTGCTGTTTACGATCTATATTAATGACATCAGTACCATACTTAATGGTAATCTGCTTTTGTATGCCGACGACGCTATGTTTTTTAAGACAATTCATGGCAAAGCTGACTGTGAAGCCCTTCAGCTAGATATAGCAACCTTTTAGAACTATTGTACTGACAACCAGTTGTTTTAACATAGTGAAAAATTATATATAACTAACTTCACTTGAAAAACCAAGCCTATCGAACATACTTACTATATAAATAATAATCCTCTAACTCACTCGAGAGTTCACTCTGTTAGGGACTTAGGCATCGTTCTAGATAGTAAACTATCATTCAATTATCACTATGACAACATTATAGAAAGGGCCATAAACAGCTTGGTTTTTTGCTGTGAACATGTAAAACTTTTAACAAAGCAATTACATGAAAAATATTTTTTTTCCGCCTGGTTAGATCT
This sequence comes from Argyresthia goedartella, assembly GCA_949825045.1. Lineage (NCBI taxonomy): Eukaryota > Metazoa > Arthropoda > Insecta > Lepidoptera > Argyresthiidae > Argyresthia > Argyresthia goedartella. The sequence continues at coordinate 26,715,933 of OX463810.1, forward strand.
ATTCTTGAATTTGGTTGTGTGACCTAGGGCCCACAACCATAAAACAAATACAGCTGGTTCGACTCTTATTTGAGGGATCGGCAACAGCGTCTTAGATTGGATGAGACATCCACTGAATGGTATGAACTCTTTACAGATGTCCCTCAAGACGGTATAATTTCTCCTCATCTATTCTCGATTTTCATTAACTCCATCTCGGACGTCCTGTCTTCCTCATATCATCTTTATGCTGATCTTCTCCAGTTTTATCGCCACTTTTCTCCTAACAATGTAAACTCTGCTGTGGAGGCACTGAACGCAGATCTTGAGGGTGTAAAAACCTGCGATTCATCCTTCGGACTCTTGGTTAACCCGAGTAAGTCCCAAGTCATGAATATAGGCACCAGATTTTCTCATAACCTGTTGCAACAACAAACTATTCCAGCTATCCCTTTTAATGGAACCACAATCTTATAAAGCAATAAAACTAAAAACTGGGTCTTATCATCGACAGCCAGCTGACTGGTCAATTCATGTCAATGAGGTCAGTCGATGAGTATTTGCTACTTTTTACTTTTCCAGGAGAATTTCAGTACTTTTTGCCTCGACTGGTCAAAATAACTCTCGCTCAGTCTCTTGTTCTACCCCTAATCGCGCATGCTGATGTCTTCTGGGTCAGTGGTAATCAATAATTACTGAACAAACTCGAACGACTTCAAAATCTTGGGATTCGGGCCGCGCAAATACGACCATGTATCACAGCATCGCAAGGAGTTGAAGTGGCTGCCAATCCGTCTTCGTCGGGATTCTCACATCTTCAAATTCTTCTACAACATTTTATGGAATCCACGCTGTCCAGCCTTCCAACGAGACCGTTTTCAATTTGTTTCTTCCAGCAGGACTCGGAGGACCCACGCAGTTTCCATGCTCATATATACCCCCAATATAACACAGCGTCCTACGAGCATGGGTTTGGACTCTGGGCCAGTTGATTGTGGAATGCACTCCCCTGCACCATACAGGATTACGGGGGTTCGTTGGGTCGTAACTGACAGACCCTAGTTATATGCCCTACGGCTCTCTTTTTCTAAAAACTTGACCAGGTCAGAAAAGACGGGCAGGTCGTCTGCCTGTTTCAAGTGCGACTGTTCAAATCTAATTTGCATGACTAGAGGTAGGCGAGACAAAAATATAGTAAATGAAAATGAATTGAAAAAATAATTTATTTTCTCCCAAGAACACAATACATATTGTAAGTATAGTAGGTAGGTCAAACTAGTAATCATGTAGTCTAAGAAGCAGTGGGCGACAGGAGTCCAAAACAGGTTAACCCCGTGCCATGGCTCCCCTGGCCTCCACCTCTCGAGATACAGAGATGTTTTTTTAAAACAATGGGTACCCATTGGCTACTACGTTTTGATGAACGTGAATATAACAAGAGTGGGAAGGTACATAATTTAGAAAATCTAAATCTAAATATCTCAATGTCTCTTTTCCTATCCTTTGGAAAAAAGCATTAGTGATCCCTTTACCTAAAACCTCGAATCCTACTTCCTTTAAAGAGTATCACTCTATCTCCATCCTGCCCATCCTCTCTAAAGTCCTCGAGTCCCTTGTTCACTCCCAATTGTCATCTTACCTCACTACAAACAATCTGTTTCTGAACCAATTCTAGTCAGAATTCAGACCAGGCCATAGCACCGTCACTGCTTTATTGAAAGTCACGGATGACATTCAGCTAGCTATGGACAGCAAACAGCTCACCGTGTTGGCTCTGCTGGACTTTAGTAGTGCGTTGAACTGCGTTGATTTCGACATCCTAGTTGAACTGCTTAAGTCATTGAATGTCTCCTCCTTATCTGCCAGCTGGTTCAACTCCTATCTGAGAAATCGGCAGCAGCGTATCAGGTAGGAGGAAGCATCCACTGAATGGTGCAGCCTCTCTTCTGGTGTTCCCCAAGGCGGCATACTCACTCCCCTTCTGTTTTCCATTTTCATAGACTCCATTTCAGACGTTTTGTTCTCTTCATACCATCTCTATGCCGACGACCTCCAGATTTATCGCCACTTCTCTCCTTGCGATATTAATTCTGCTGTGGATGCACTGAACGCGGGAGGGTATTAGGCAGTGTGACCAGATTAAATTTTACGAAAATACCGAGGCACCTCAAAAAAATACTGAAATATACCGATTTACATAGGACAGATATACCAATAAAAATACTGATTTTCTTAACAGGTTTTATTTATTCATTTTCACAATAAATGTTAGAGTTATATTTCAACATCTTTTTCGAAGGATTAAATTTTACACAACCTCCTTCATCCTTAACACCTTGCTTTGTTTTTAAAATTGCTGACACATTTTTTTTTACAAATCTATTTCTTTGGTCCGTTTTTATTAAATTTATCTGTGAAAATATGCGCTCGCATGCAGCATTCGATACCGGTATACATAGCAGAGATTTACTAAAACTAGTTATATTTTTGTATTTTAACATGCCATCACTGTTAGAAATTTTCCCAACTTCCACCCAAAATTGTTCACATGAGATGGGTGAGCCAGTGCTCGAAGATTGTAACAAATCACTTACTTCGCGATCAAACTTTAGGGTTCTATATTCTTCGTCGATTAACTGCATTTGTTCTGGCTGTACTTCGCATGGGAAAGTTTCTATTACATTTCGTAAACTGCGAAATTCTTTATGCACGGCAGTGTGTGGGTCAAGAAATTTTAGTTCTTTAAAAACTGGATTTTCAAAAGGCAAACGTGATTTCAATTGCGTGCTTAGCTCAATTAAAAATGATTGGCACCTTCTGAAAAACTCAGCAATCTGTTCTTTCATGTTTACATTTCCCCTGTGTTTGATTAATTCTTGGCCCACTTGAATACCTAAGTACATATCTTTCAATGGCAAATAATTTACATGTGACTTTGGGTCTAAGGTAAATACATTTTCTGTATGTTTGATGTAATTAGTTTTCATGAAGCAACCCAAAATCGACAAGTACATACTAGATGCATCATCATACAGTCTATCAATGCACGGATAGTCGCCTTGAAAAATTACGTTAAATTTGTTTACAATCGGCAAAATGTAGTCCAAAAAGTGAAAGTACAATTTGTTTATATCAGTGGTAAAAGAATTATATAAAAATTCTGATGACATATTGCGATCACTCAAGTATTGGTCTTGAAAGAACAATTGCAATGCCCTCCACTGCTCAATTATTCTACTAATACAGGCATGAAGTGAAAGCCACCTTATGTCGTAATGACGCAAGATTCTGTGATTTTCAGTGTCTGTGAAATTTTGGAACTCAGCAAATTCTCTTTGACGCTTGCTGCTTTGAGAAAAATATCCATATACTTCTTTTACTATTTGTTCTAAATTTCTAGGCAGTATTTTACAGGCGTGGCTAACACTTAATGCTGCAGAGTGACAAACACATTTTATGAAAAAGCACTTTGGGTTTACTTCTTTAATTTTTGCAACAATGCCAGAGTGTTGACCAAACATCACATTCGTAGTATCAGCAGCGAATCCTATTACGTCTTTTATTTCTAAACCTAATTCGGATAATTTTGATGACAACGAATTAAATAAATGACCTGCGGTCTCACCACTTAAATCAACTAAATCAAGGAATTTGGTTTGTACAGTACATTTAGTTTCAGAGAAGTATTTAATTACTATCGCCAATACTTTGACTGTCGCAACATCTGTACTCTCATCGATTATAATTGAATATACTGGTTTACCTGAAGGAGATGCAGTACGAAGTATGTCCTCAATCATATCTTTTTCGAATTCGGGTCCTAAAACATTATAAGTTATAGCAGCTGCTTTGGTTCTCTTGCAGGAAAATTCTTTCGCAATATCGGAATCGGTAAAACACTTCACTAGAACTTCACTAAGATGGTCCATAGCTCTAAATGGGATATTGTGTTCCGACAGAAAACTGCATAAACGCAGCTCAGCTTTCTTGACTTCGTCTTTCAGTGGGGCCTTTTTGAAAAATGTATCAACCTGAAAATTAAATGAAAAAATACTTGGTTATTTTGGAAACAAAACCAGGAATTAACTTTGAATTAAAATATATCAAAACTCCTTGAACTAGGTAAGTAAAGCGAGTTATGCTTACCTTTGACTGTCCTTTATATTTTATCAAGTTCGATTTATGCTTTTCAGTATTTGCATGCTGTTTTATAGATGCTAATCTACTTTGCAGTTTCGCATTGCATGCTTTACAAAATGCGGTGAACTCATCATCTTTATAACGTGAAAGCCACGAAGAAAATTCCGGAATTTGTTCCCACTTAGCTAAATAACTTTGCTGAAAACTAGACATGCTGTCCGGATGGATGCAACTAAGTAAATAAAAATAACGAAAATCGCAATCTATTTATATGATGACAAAAACATCTCCTATTTTGGGGAAATTCCCGAATTATCGAAAGAAAGTCCTCAAAGATTAAGTCGAGTGCAGAAGAGACAATCATTTCACTTGAACCGTATTAGACGATTTAATACTAGTAATTAAGTATCTTTTATGTCTAACTACTACCTATTCATGCAACTGAAAACTTAAAAACTAGACGTTGTTTTGAAAATTATAGATAAACTAGCGGTCCGTCCCGAATTCGTCCGGGTAGACTGATATTCATGAAACAAACGGATTTGAATGTATGAAATCTGGAAATTACACTATATCTAATGTTGCAAACCGCATTAAAATCGGTCCAGCAGTTGTAAAGTTTTAGGCGAACATACATTGTGCAACTCTGATTTATACTACGTATTGATTGATAATTGTATAGGTAGTATTACAATACTACAACGCCGGCGACGGCCGTCTTTCTTGTCATATCTGTAACTTACTCATCTTTGCTCATAGATAACATGTATAAACTAAATCCGGGAAAGCCCCCAGCCAATGTTCGCGTTCCGGGGAATTCCGCAAACATTGTCCCAAGGACGATCACTCACTACGGTGTTGCCATAACGTCAACCATAATATACCCAAAAATACTGACTCCCAGCAATATACCTGAAAATATACTGATGTTCGGAAAAATCGATGAAATATACTGAAAAAGTATTAAAATACTGAATCTGGTCACACTGATTAGGGGCTGGGCTTCTTCTTTCGGTCTTTTGGTTAACCCGACCAAATTCCAGGCCATGATTATTGGTACCAGATATTTTCTTAATCTGATGCAGAATCAGCCCATTCCTCCTGTCACTTTCAATGGTGCCTTAATCATGTACAGCAAAAAAGCCTGGGCATTATCTTCGATAAGCAACTGTCCGGTCACTGCATGTCAATGAGGTCATTTTGCTACCTTTCACTCTCTAAAGAGACTTCAAAACTTCCTACCTAGAAAGACCAAAATTACCCTTGCCGAGTCTCTCCTTTTACCTCTCATTGATGATGCAGATGTCTGTTGGCTCAGCGCGAACGAAGAACAATTGAACAAACTCGAGTGACTTAAAAACCTCGGGATTCGGTTTATCTTCGGGTTGCGCAAGTATGATCATGTTTCGCTGTGTCGCAAGGAGTTGAATTGGCTCCCGATACGTCTTCGCCGGGATACTCACACCCTCAATCTCCTGTTCAATATTTTACGTAAACCTCGCTATCCTTCCTTTCTTCGAGAACGTTTTTATTTATGTATGTTTTTTTATATACTTTATATAGACATTAAGTTTATTAAACTTATACAGTATTTAAGTGTTCGTTTATATGTATAGTCAGGCTTAGATAGTTTTATAAACAGGTTTAGGTATTTATTTTGAAGCGTATATTATTATGTTTAGGTATGCAGTCTATGTAGTACAATGATACACAATTGGTCTACCCCCACTCAACAATTATCTCTTACTCTCTAAGTCGGTTTGCTGGAAGAGATCTCTCATTTAGAGATCAGTACGCCGTTATGCACTGTTTTGTCTTCAATGTAATTTTGATTAAAATTTTGTGTGCAATAAAGAAATTATGAAACAATCGTGGCTTTTCGAAACTGATTTTTTAAATTAATCTCTGGGCTCTCTCTAGCTGAATCATGTGTGTCTTACTTGCTCCCCCCACGATGATACATAGTAAGAGAGCACAGATTGATATAGGGCAGTATATATATTTTAAGAAGCTTTTTAGTTGTAGCTGCTTAAAAAAATATGTCAATGTTCTGACCTTGAGTGTTAAGTACTTTATATGTTCAACGAAAGTTAGGTTTCTGTCAATTACAACACCTAAATATGTAATACTATTTGTTTGAGCTATAACAGGGTATGTTAGAGAAACATGAGTGAGCATATATCTTGTACTCCTTATAAATGTCCTTATGGGTGCTATTTTTAAACGAAAATTGTATATAAATATAAATTTGCAGCTAACCAGTGACACAAATTATCAAAACCTTTTTGTGCTAAAATGTGGACTTCCTCCCAAGTATCAGCTACAAATGTTAGAGTTGTATCATCGGCATAGCATTAAATTTTACAGTTTTCTAGTTTTATGTTACATAGATCATTTATGTAACAGAGGAATAGGAATGGGCCAAGTACACTGCCCTGTGGCACTCCGTAAGTTATTGGACATTCGGCACTAACAAAGTCATTTATTTTCATTTCATTTACTTTACACACTGAGTACGACCTGACATGTATTTCTTAATAAGGTTTAGTTGATCACCTCTTATACCCATTTTTTTCGAGCTTATCATAAAGCTTTAGAAAACTCACTGTATCAAAAGCCTTTGCTAAGTCGAGAAATATAGTGATACATTTATTTTTACTATCCAACATTTTAGCCAAATTTATAGTCAAAGATCGCATCATCTGTCGTCCTACCATTTCTAAAACCATATTGGTTTTCAGATAAAAGATTTTTTATTTCAAGATATCAAAGTAATCTTTGTTTAAATATTTTTTCAATTATTTTAGAAAGGGTTGGAAGAATAGAGTTTTGTCTATAATTATTTATAAAGTCTCTCTTTTCACCTTTGTGTCTAGGAAGTACAACAGCTTTTTTAAAAGTTTTAGGAAAGTCTCCACTTTCCATACACCGATTAAATATATGAGTCAAAGTATGTAGTCCTTCATAGTCTTCAGGACTTGGGATGAGATACCATCATGTCCTGCAGAAAATTATTATATATAATAATTTTTTCCAATTCTTTGCTATCACTCCGTATTAAACCCAGTGAGTTGCTTGCTGTAATTTTTTTTTTGGTTTGTAATGCTGGAACGTTTGGGTCAATTTGGTTTGCAAGTTTTATGTCAATACCAGCCAAGAAATCGATATCAGCATCGACATATTTTTCTCCTGTGTCTTATATTCCTAACAGTTCCTGAGGAGGGTTTTTATTTTAACTTAGATTTGTAATAGTTTTGATTGTGTCTCATAACATTTTATTATTTCTTTTTACATTAGTTTATTATTTTTGTTCATAGGCAAGTTTTGCATTTCTAGTAATTTCTTTTAAATAGTTTCGGTTTCGCTTGTATGTAGTAATAAGTATACAGTTATTAGGGTCTTTTTTAAGCTTAGTGTGCATTCTGTCTCGGTTTTTGATACAGCTTAGCAAACCAACAGTCCACGGTTTAAATGTTATTTTGTTTCTAGGTAACTTAATGGAAATAGTATTTTTTTAAATAATAGTGTTCAGAAACTCTAAAAACATATTTCTGGCATAGTTTATGTCGCTTATCGCTAGTCAAATCAAAATGTAAAGTAAAATCCATATGTTTGTAGTCATTCGAAAAGTTTTCATAGTTTAGTTTAGTGAATGTTTTGGTTTTATTAAAGAAGTTGTAGCCCCTAGTGTGCAGATAAAGTAGAACGGATTCATGATCTGTTATAGCTGTTTGCAACTTAAATTTTATTGTTGTTTGTTTTGTTTTAATGAATGCGTGGTCCAGGCAGCTTTTTCCACGCGTTGGCGTGTAGTATGTTGGAATTAGACCCATGTAGATTAGCATATCTAAGTATTCAGTTGCATCACTGTGTAATTCCGCAATATTTATATTTATATCTCCCATCAAAACGATACTCTTGAAGAATACCAGATTATTTAATAGTATCTGTAGAGAGCATAGGAATTTATCTATATTTTCAAATGAGGGGTCTATAAATAGCGATTATTACAAAATCCAATTTAGATTTAACCAGTAGACAATTTTCTTCTTCTAAATTATATTCCTCTGCACAAAAATTCAAAGCACTATTTAAGAAGACAACGACGCCATCATTTTGGTTAAAGTTATGTGAAGTGTTGTAATTTAAATAGCCATCTAAAGTAGGTAGATTATTTACGCACGATAACCAACATTCGCTAAGTACGATTATATCGCATTTTATTTTTATGATCGATAACAGTATGCAAAGGCTATCAAAATTATGATTTATGCTTCGAATATTCTGTTGTAGTATTTTTAGGTGGCATTGTGGATTTTTTAATAGTGAAATTCATTTCTCGGGATAACATGATATTGGCTCACAAATGTTTAACTCGTCGATATTGCTTGTAGGGTCATTTAAATCAGGGAATTTTGTTTTGTGAAAAACTGTAACAAGGTAGTGAACAGATATAGGTATAGACATATGTAACAAAGGCGTGTTAAATATAGTTTGTATATAGATGTGTAATGTAAGTGTATATATTTTTTTATTTATTTATCAAATTACACGCGTCGAGATGTCAAACAGTACACTTGTGCTACTTGCTATTATTTCTCACAGTACATTATATTATAGTACCCACATAATTTTGAAAGTGCATTGGAAATCTTAAGATGGTTCTTAAAAAGTGCTTTATCTGCAACAAGAACATCACAAAAAAAGCCCCCGGTATAGCGTGCAGCAGATGCGAAAAGTGTGTGCATGCAACCACCGAATGCGCCAACATCTCAACCAAGCAGATTGCTGCCCTGCGCGCCACCAACGGCCTAGAATGGAGCTGCGAGGAGTGCCTAGGAGGTACATCGAAACGCTCGTCCTTCTTCATACCTGAAGACGAACCGGAGACTGATTCTGAAGAGGCAAAAAAAACAATAAACATCGATGTCAAGAAACTGCTGAATGATATCACCGTTGAAATGAGGAAAACTATTAAACAAGAGTTGGAAAGCTTTCAAACCTCCCTCGAATTCATCAGTGACCAGGTGAGCGGCATCGAAGAGACCCTAAGAAACCAGAACATAAAAATCAAACAGCTTGAAAACAAAAATATAGACTTAGTTAACCGAAACAAAAACCTGGAACTGAGAATCTGCACAATGGAGCAACGCCAGCAGGAGTTCGAACAGCAACAGCTAGTCACGTCGCTAGAAATAGCCGGAATACTGAAAAAGGCTGAAAAAGAAGACGTTACCCTACTGATGAAGACTGTAGCTTCGAAGTTGGATGTCAACGCTGATGACATGTTGACTGCCCGTCGTACAGCAACACGCAGGGAGAAACCAGGAAGTATCCTCGTCGAAATGCGCTCGAGAGCCAGCCGCGACCAGTGGGTGAAGTCTGGCAGAGACAAAGAGCCGACGGTAGGAGATATCCTTGGTCCGTCCACCCCAACAGGCTCTGCAACCGATCGTGTCTACGTCAGGGAAGCCCTATCCCACCACATCAAGACTCTGCTTTATCAAGCCGGATCAAGACTACGGCCCTCCCTCCAGTATGTATGGTGCAAAGAGGGAAAGGTTCTGGCAAGGAAGAATAAGGATACCAAAGCCATCCCAATCTACTCTGTAAAAGACATTGATGTCTTACTCGAATAACTAAGTTCTTATTGTACCAGCCTATATATCCTACGTTCCCATCCTTAAAATTCAACTTGCCAACAAATCTAAATTCTAATATCACCGAAATATTTAACTGTTCAAATATAAATAACTTTCTGCAAACCTTACCTCACAAAAACAAATTCATTTACATATCATGTCTCCATGTAAACTTGAGATCGATGTTGAAAAATTTTGGTAAACTACTTCAAATAATAGATGGATGTCCTAATATTGTGGAAATTGTCATAGTGACTGAAGCAAATATTTCTGATAACATTTCTAACCTGTTCCAAATTTCATACACGTCTACGTAATTATCAAAAAGGCGGTGGCATAATTATGTATATTCGCAACAACCTCAAATTCACACAAAAATCTCACATAACCCACACGTTCGAGAATATCACCGGCACCGTTAAATTACCTACGAACGAGTTATTAACAGTCTGTGCAATATATCGCCCACCACATACCAACAAAACAATTTTTAATAGTGAACTACACCGGTTACTTTCCAACTATGCAGATTCTAATTTCATGATCGTACTGGGTGACATCAACATCGATCTCAAGCTACACAATTCACACAGAAACTCATATTTAGACATGCTGTCTGTGTGTGGTCTAACGTGTGGCATCACTGACTATACTCGGATCGAAAAGCGCAAAGATATGATCACTAAATCTTGCATTGACCATATATTTATTAGATGCCAAGCGTTAGATGCGTACACAGCGGCAGTTGATACTGTTCTAGCCGATCACCGTATCACGATAGCTAGCTTCGCTGGACCACCGCCGCCCGGCATGACTAATATACAGGCTGCTGCTAAGGCGAAAGTCATACATAATCGTGATGAGTTACTCAAAAACTTAGGCAATGTTGACTGGAACTTTACTTATAATTTGCAGACGGCAGATCAGATTTTTCAACACATAAAAAAATCCTTCCAAGAGGCCTTACAGTCGTCCATAAGACTAAAGAAAAATCGTGAACTTATTAGAAATCGCGAACCCTGGATGAACCAAAAAATTGTAAACCTTTGCGAAAAAAGAGACATTCTTTTTGGACTCTGGAGGAAGAATCCAACAAACCATGAAATTAGGCTACAGTATAACAAGACACGAAACAAATCCAATAAAATAATTGAATACTACAGGAACCTATACTACCAAAATAAAATTAAAGATAACTATAGTAACCCAAAGAATTTATGGACAATAATAAATTCGATATGCGGCAGAATATCAAAAAGTATTGACGATGCGATAGCGGACGCTTTTAAACTAAAAAACCTTACAAATACTGAAATAGCAAATGAATTCGCTATTGAGTTTGACGAATCCGTAAAAAAGATCCTCCCGCAATGTAAACATACCATTCTCGACGAAAACAGCTTCAGCAATAACGCGGACGTCAGTATGAGGTTCAAAAAAGCTACCCCACGAGCAATCCACAAACTTATTCGCGGCCTGAACAGCAGAAAAGCGTCGGGTCTAGATAAAATCAAAATCCTCGACATCAAAGCAATCGGTGACAAAATTGCGGGTACGATCGCGCATCTTATAAACACTAGCATAAACACGGGTAAGTACCCAGATGATCTCAAATTGGTTTGCCTTAGACCTATATTTAAAAAAGGTAAAAGGGACAACGTTGCTGATTGCCGTCCCATCACACTACTGTCGTCGGTCGACAAAATAGTTGAGAAGTTTGTTTGTGAGCAGATACATAAATTCTACTAATCTAATAATATTATAAACACTCACCAATTTGGCTTCCAGCAAAAAAAAAGTACAACATCGTTACTATCCAAATTCACGGATCACGTGAACAGCTCGCTTAACGATAAGAAACAGGTACTAGCCCTTTTCATAGATTTTTCGCGCGCTTTCGATACATTAGATCACAATCTGCTCACAAACAAACTTGGAAAATGTGGCATCAGAGGCCCGTTACAGACCTGGTGCGCTAATTACTTAAAAAATAGACAGTACTGTGTTAAAGTCGGCGAAAGTATTAGTCGTACCACCACGGTATCCCAGGGAACTGCTCAGGGTTCTGTACTAGGGCCCCTCCACTTCATAATATACGTCAACGATATGGTAAATGTCCTAAGCTTCAGCACCCCTTACCAATTTGCAGACGACACATGCCTAATTATCGCCAATAGTAACATAAACATAGCACTTCAAGGCTTCCTGTTTGATTTTGACAACCTCAATAAGTGGTGCCATGACGTAGGCCTAGCTCTGAATGCCCAAAAGACCAAATTAATGCTCATTAAATCGCCATATTTAAAGGGTAACCTGTCGGATGAGCTTGTTGCGCATACGCACGATTGTATGCACGATGAGCACATCAAGAAAGACTGTCAATGTCCATCGATTGAGATAGTTGACAGACACACTTACCTGGGGCTGGTGATTGATGGTACTTTTAACTGGGGTCCCCACATCCAACGAGTATGCGACAAGCTCAGGGCACTCATTGCCGCATTTTATGTAGTTAGAAATCGTATACCATTCAAAACTCGAATAATGCTATACAATGCATTCTTTGACTCCATAGTGTCTTATGGCCTCTCCAGCTATGGACGTACCCACAAAACATATCTGGACCAAATACACACCTTGCAAATCAAACTTCTTAAAATAATTGTCCCACCTAATATCAGATACGAATATTCAGGTAACTCATCTAAACTATTCCATTACTGTAATACACTCCCTATTCACACCAAATTTCATTATACATTACTGAAAGAGGAGTTCTTCAACAATACCCTACAGCACAGAATAGATCAACCCGTAGGTACGCGTCGTGCGGCCCAAGGTAACCAACAGTGTGACCAGATTAAATTTTACGAAAATACCGAGGCACCTCAAAAAAATACTGAAATATACCGATTTACATAGGACAGATATACCAATAAAAATACTGATTTTCTTAACAGGTTTTATTTATTCATTTTCACTATAAATGTTAGAGTTATATTTTAACATCTTTTTCGAAGGATTAAATTTTACACAACCTCCTTCATCCTTAACACCTTGCTTTGTTTTTAAAATTGCTGACACATTTTTGTTTACAAATCTATTTCTTTGGTCCGTTTTTATTAAATTTATCTGTGAAAATATGCGCTCGCATGCAGCATTCGATACCGGTATACATAGCAGAGATTTACTAAAACTAGTTATATTTTTGTATTTTAACATGCCATCACTGTTAGAAATTTTCCCAACTTCCACCCAAAATTGTTCACATGAGATGGGTGAGCCAGTGCTCGAAGATTGTAACAAATCACTTACTTCGCGATCAAACTTTAGGGTTCTATATTCTTCGTCGATTAACTGCATTTGTTCTGGCTGTACTTCGCATGGGAAAGTTTCTATTACATTTCGTAAACTGCGAAATTCTTTATGCACGGCAGTGTGTGGGTCAAGAAATTTTAGTTCTTTAAAAACTGGATTTTCAAAAGGCAAACGTGATTTCAATTGCGTGCTTAGCTCAATTAAAAATGATTGGCACCTTCTGAAAAACTCAGCAATCTGTTCTTTCATGTTTACATTTCCCCTGTGTTTGATTAATTCTTGGCCCACTTGAATACCTAAGTACATATCTTTCAATGGCAAATAATTTACATGTGACTTTGGGTCTAAGGTAAATACATTTTCTGTATGTTTGATGTAATTAGTTTTCATGAAGCAACCCAAAATCGACAAGTACATACTAGATGCATCATCATACAGTCTATCAATGCACGGATAGTCGCCTTGAAAAATTACGTTAAATTTGTTTACAATCGGCAAAATGTAGTCCAAAAAGTGAAAGTACAATTTGTTTATATCAGTGGTAAAAGAATTATATAAAAATTCTGATGACATATTGCGATCACTCAAGTATTGGTCTTGAAAGAACAATTGCAATGCCCTCCACTGCTCAATTATTCTACTAATACAGGCATGAAGTGAAAGCCACCTTATGTCGTAATGACGCAAGATTCTGTGATTTTCAGTGTCTGTGAAATTTTGGAACTCAGCAAATTCTCTTTGACGCTTGCTGCTTTGAGAAAAATATCCATATACTTCTTTTACTATTTGTTCTAAATTTCTAGGCAGTATTTTACAGGCGTGGCTAACACTTAATGCTGCAGAGTGACAAACACATTTTATGAAAAAGCACTTTGGGTTTACTTCTTTAATTTTTGCAACAATGCCAGAGTGTTGACCAAACATCACATTCGTAGTATCAGCAGCGAATCCTATTACGTCTTTTATTTCTAAACCTAATTCGGATAATTTTGATGACAACGAATTAAATAAATGACCTGCGGTCTCACCACTTAAATCAACTAAATCAAGGAATTTGGTTTGTACAGTACATTTAGTTTCAGAGAAGTATTTAATTACTATCGCCAATACTTTGACTGTCGCAACATCTGTACTCTCATCGATTATAATTGAATATACTGGTTTACCTGAAGGAGATGCAGTACGAAGTATGTCCTCAATCATATCTTTTTCGAATTCGGGTCCTAAAACATTATAAGTTATAGCAGCTGCTTTGGTTCTCTTGCAGGAAAATTCTTTCGCAATATCGGAATCGGTAAAACACTTCACTAGAACTTCACTAAGATGGTCCATAGCTCTAAATGGGATATTGTGTTCCGACAGAAAACTGCATAAACGCAGCTCAGCTTTCTTGACTTCGTCTTTCAGTGGGGCCTTTTTGAAAAATGTATCAACCTGAAAATTAAATGAAAAAATACTTGGTTATTTTGGAAACAAAACCAGGATGATTAACTTTGAATTAAAATATATCAAAACTCCTTGAACTAGGTAAGTAAAGCGAGTTATGCTTACCTTTGACTGTCCTTTATATTTTATCAAGTTCGATTTATGCTTTTCAGTATTTGCATGCTGTTTTATAGATGCTAATCTACTTTGCAGTTTCGCATTGCATGCTTTACAAAATGCGGTGAACTCATCATCTTTATAACGTGAAAGCCACGAAGAAAATTCCGGAATTTGTTCCCACTTAGCTAAATAACTTTGCTGAAAACTAGACATGCTGTCCGGATGGATGCAACTAAGTAAATAAAAATAACGAAAATCGCAATCTATTTATATGATGACAAAAACATCTCCTATTTTGGGGAAATTCCCGAATTATCGAAAGAAAGTCCTCAAAGATTAAGTCGAGTGCAGAAGAGACAATCATTTCACTTGAACCGTATTAGACGATTTAATACTAGTAATTAAGTATCTTTTATGTCTAACTACTACCTATTCATGCAACTGAAAACTTAAAAACTAGACGTTGTTTTGAAAATTATAGATAAACTAGCGGTCCGTCCCGAATTCGTCCGGGTAGACTGATATTCATGAAACAAACGGATTTGAATGTATGAAATCTGGAAATTACACTATATCTAATGTTGCAAACCGCATTAAAATCGGTCCAGCAGTTGTAAAGTTTTAGGCGAACATACATTGTGCAACTCTGATTTATACTACGTATTGATTGATAATTGTATAGGTAGTATTACAATACTACAACGCCGGCGACGGCCGTCTTTCTTGTCATATCTGTAACTTACTCATCTTTGCTCATAGATAACATGTATAAACTAAATCCGGGAAAGCCCCCAGCCAATGTTCGCGTTCCGGGGAATTCCGCAAACATTGTCCCAAGGACGATCACTCACTACGGTGTTGCCATAACGTCAACCATAATATACCCAAAAATACTGACTCCCAGCAATATACCTGAAAATATACTGATGTTCGGAAAAATCGATGAAATATACTGAAAAAGTATTAAAATACTGAATCTGGTCACACTGGTAACCAAGCCAAGGTAAGGCGGCCCATTCCGCGACTAATAAACAAACTACCCACTGACATAAGAAACACCATATCTCCGCTAAACATAAAAGCGAAACTTAAAAAATACTTTTCCTCCCTTTCCTATCCCTAACCAATACCTAAGTTGTGTAACCATGAAAAATACATACCTGATATGTTTTTAATTTATTTTTAAAATTTTGTGTGTACTTACATAAACAAAAACAAGATGTGTTAAACATTGTACATATATTTTAGCGTAATAAGGATCCACATACAAACCTATATGGTTTCCGTGGACCTATTGTCAGATGTAAATTTATAATTTCTGCTTAAAATAAAAAAAAAAAAAATATCTAACTTAATGCACTACGCCACTAAGGTTTGTATGTAGCACAAAATTAGTCTAGTGTATTATGTAGGTAGGTCGATAAAAACAATATGAATAAGCATGAAGTCAGTTGCTTGCTAAAAGGCAAAATACAGTTTGTGTACGACTATGGAAGTAATGATATAAAGTGTGATTTTAATTTGTGATTGATATTTTTGGGATGGATTGATGATTTGAGTTCCGGACAGAGACCGTTAAGAAGACGAGGAATTAGATAGCTAATTCGACGTTTCCCGTAAAAGTTATTTGCTCCTAAAGTCATCAGCTTTTTTTTCGTGCAGCTTCTGGTGCCGATATTATGTGATAACGGTTTTTGGACGGATAAATTGAAGAATTGCTCCTTTAGTAGTGTGTATTCTACTTTGGTGTGTACTGGTAGTGTTTTACAGTATTTGAACAGTTTGAGCTTATCATTGGAGTACTGGAGTCTGATTTTTGGAGGTACTATATTTTTTAGAATTTTAATTTGTAGACGTATAATGCAGTCTATGTAGGGAAGTTTTATTATTATGCGTGAGTCCGTAGCTACTGAGCCCATAGGAGATTACGGAGTCTGCCAAAGCATTGTACAGCATTAACCTGATATTAAAGGGCAGGCGATTTTTTATTATGTACATGTTAGCCAGAAAAGCTCGAAGCTTTGTACACACCCGTTCTATATGACTATTCCAGTTAAACTCACAAGTTAAACTGGAATAGTCATATAGAACGGGTCATATAGATCACAATCTATTACCAGACCCAGGTAGACGTGCGATTTGACGAGTTCTATATTGGGGCAGTGGCAAGATTTTGTAATATTTTGGTCATGCATACAAGTATGACTGTGTGATATGAGGGGTGTTTCGAGATTGCTTTTCATGTATGGTGATTTAATGAGTATGAGTTTTGTTTTATTGCTGTTTAAAACTAAGCCCGAGTCATGACACCATTGCTTGAGCTTGTCGAAGTCAGCTTGAAGCATACACATCGCGGAGTTAACATCGTCACTGGCAATAATAAAGCATGTGTCATCAGCAAACTGATAAGCTGTGCAGGAGTCAAGGCATGTGCACATATCATTCACATAGGTGAGAAACTGCAAGGGCCCGAGCACCGAGCCCTGGGCGGTTCCTACTGCGGCTGGCCTTTGGTCACTGAGGCTATCATCTATCTTGACACAAGAGGATCTGTTACGGAGATAGCTTTCACACCAGCGTAGTAAGGGTCCCCTGATGCCATTTGCGTCCAACTTACCAATTAGCTTTTTGTGATCAAGAGTATCAAATGCTCTGGAAAAGTCTATAAACAGGGCCAGGACTTGTTTTTTGTTATTTAGGTATGTATTAATATCATCCGTGAATTTGGAAACTAACATAGTTGTACTTTTTTTGGGCTGAAAGCCAAATTGGCCGTTAGATATAATATTATTTTTTTGGTAGAACGAGTGGATTTGATCACAAACAATTTTTTCTATTATTTTGTCTATTGATGACAGCAATGTGATAGGCCGATATAGTATGAGTATTGTGTAAATATTAAAGTAGGTACGACCATTCGCCTACTGTTAACTCCAAATTTTCCAACGCCTTGGTGACAGACAATATCGAATTCAACACTTCAGCCTGTATGGCGCTAATCCCTGTCACCGTTGGAATGTTGAACAATCGTTTTAACTGA
The DNA here is from genome assembly GCA_949825045.1 of Argyresthia goedartella. Lineage (NCBI taxonomy): Eukaryota > Metazoa > Arthropoda > Insecta > Lepidoptera > Argyresthiidae > Argyresthia > Argyresthia goedartella. Next base: position 26,733,597 of record OX463810.1, read on the forward strand.
TCGTCAACCAATCTCCGTTTATTGTGATATCGCCTTATCAACAACTGGAGGGCTATTCGTAATTAGCTTCGGTAATAGCCAGATGCGATATCACTTCCTTAGCTTCGCCAAGCAAAGCCGAAAATAACTGAGCCATCATCCATCATCTGTTCGCAAATGTACCAAGCTGTTATACAAATTGAGGAAACTGACCCATTCATTTGCAACTCCGTCAGAGTGAGAAGACTCTACAACCGGCAATCTAGACATTACACTTTGAGGGGGGCCATCATTCTCATCAACGCGACGCGTCTGCGGCAGTCTGGGTGATGGTAGCGGCCAAACACTGATCGACATCCGCTATTAGTTTGTCCAACTTCAGTTGTGGAGAATCCTCAATGGATCCCGCCAGCTAATAATTACTTTGTTTTTCATAATGTATTAAGTTGTAATTTTTCCACTTTGGAAGGGTCTGTCTCTTTAACGATTTAATTTGAGGAAAAATCGTTTCAGAAACCTCCACGTCACTTTCAGGGTTCCGCACCTGTAGGGTGCTAAACGGGACCCTATTACTAAGCCTCCGCTGTCCGTCCATCCGTCCGTCTGTCCATCCTTGAGTCACCGGGCTCTACCGGATCAACCGAAATAGCTGAAATTTTCACAGAGGGTATATTTTTAAAGGGTAGTATTTAATTGTACATCAAAAATGCTGATTTGCACAGCAAAAAAGGATTAACAAAAACACTTTTTATGTATTGAATATTTAATAAGTAGTTAAATTTATGTTTTAAGTATTTTTTGTTGTTCTTAGATGTTGAACCTAACATGAAGGATCTGTACAGCTCCCGGAGGGTATCAACTTATCGCATGTCAGTGCCGCAGCGATGGATAGAGTGAAACACGGCCCAGTGCTCGACGCTGTCGAACGCGTTCTCATAATCGACAAAGGCGAAACAAAAGGGCCGGTAGAATTGTCTGCTTTTTTCCATCAAAGTCAAAATCAAAGTACTTTATTAATGTTGATATTTACATATACTTAGCAAACGTCATTGTTTGCGTCTTCTCTACATTGGACCACTGTGGGACTTCTCCCATAGTGGTCAAATCTCTCTTCTACGAACTTCTTCAAGTTCGTAGAAACTCCCACAGATTGATTTTTAGATCTCTTTTAAAAATAAGCCCAACCTATTTTTATATATTAACTATATTAACTAATACAAATATGAAAAATTTAAATATTATGATTCATAAGCAGGAATAAATAATTACAAAATTATTAACATGAAGATCTGTGTTGAGCTAGATTAACCCCATACAGTCCTATCATTTAAGTAATCTTGAACATTATAATATCCCTTTTTCGACAAAGTCGCTTTAACACGCTTTTTAAATTGCTCAAATGGCAATTTCAAAATCTCTAGAGGTATCTTATTATAGTAGTGAATGCACTGACCCTTGAAAGAATTGCTAACCTTCGCGAGTCTAAACTGGGGCGCACATAGTCTGTGATCATTTCTTTGGTTAACATTACAGCTATCGCTAAGTTTGGAAAATGTTGTAAGGTTTTTGCGTACATACATTATATTTTCGAAAATAAATTGACTAGCTACAGTTAGTATGTCAATTTCTTTAAAAGGCTCTCTTAAGGAGTCTGTTTGTTTGAAATTATAAATGCTTGAATAGCTCTTTTCTGTAAAATAATAATAGTTTGAATAACCGCTGATTACCTCCACAACAAGATACGAACAAGACACTATGAAAGAAACCAAAATATATTAGCCTAGATGTAGCCACATCCGTGCTTTGTCTGATGTTCCTAACAGCGTAAGCCACAGAACTTAATTTACCAGCTAATTTATCTATGTGGGGTCCCCACTACAATTTGCTATTAATGGTTATTCCAATAGAAACTTCGTATCATTTACTAATTCTAACGTGCTGTTGTCTAACACTAAACTGGTCTCAACTTGCCTGAAATTTGGAAGTGAGAGTTTGATACACTTGGTTTTACCAGAGTTTAACAAAAAAATATTAACTGTGAACCAATTCAAGATTAAAGACTGTACACCATTAACATCATCAAAATCTCCTTTTTGTCTTTCAATTTTGAAGACCATTGAAGTATCATCAGCAAACAACACTATGTTAGTCAATTTCTCCACCATGAAAGGCAGATCATTAATATATACCAGGAATAAGAAAGGGCCTAATATGGAACCTTGTGGAACGCCAATTTTTACACCTGATCCATAAGATTTAAAGCCGTTAACTTCTGACTTTTGGATTCTTTTGCTTAGGTATGATCTTAGTAGATACAACACTTTATTTCTAATTCCGTAATGATTTAATTAAATTAATAGCGTATCTGATCAACACAACCAACCTTCGACAGGTCGCAAAAAACTCTGATAACATTCTATGCGGCCTCCCTTGCAGAATAAATATGAGGTATAAGGGATACCTGCATCCGTAGTCGATTTATCCCTAGTGAAACCGTATTGTTTGGCGTGGAGTTGTTTTGTACGGTTGAAGTGTGAGAGCATTTGATGAGTATAATCTTTTCAAATATTTTACTTAGTTTTGGAAGAACAGATATTGGTCTGAAATTTGAAGGATCACGCTTATCTCCTGACTTGAACAGAGGTATCAGTTTACTGTGTGTCATGAGGTCTGGAAAAGCCCCATCGTCAACACAATTATTGAATATATAAGCTAAGTGTAGGGCTATAACTAGAATTACTGAACCAATGACTTTGACTGATATACTCCACAGGTCTTCAGTATGTTTTAAGTTAAGTAATCTAAACGTTTTGACAATGTCCTGTAGATAAACATGATGAAATTTTAAATATACCTTACCGACGCTAGTGTTATTTTTTAATGAAGTCTCTGCTTCATATGGAGATGAATTAAGACGATCTGTTGTGAGTAAGGGTACATTGGTGAAGAATGTTTCAAAAGCTCTAGCAACATCAGAGCTGGATTTAACAACATCATCACCTATCTTTAGGCAGAAATCATTGGCCCTTGGTATAACTTTGCCAGTTTCACGGTTTATTATTTGCCAAACTGTTTTCATTCTATTATTTGAATTTTGTAATTTTCTATTAATGTGTAAAGTTTTTGCAGTTCTACAAACCAACTTGAAAGTTTGAGAATATTTTTTAACATAGTCATCAAATTTTCGATCAAAGTTAGATAGGGTTTTTGTTCACAAAGGTCATAAAAGATAACTCTACTTTTACGAATTCCAAACGTTGCCCAGTCATTAAATTTACTGTTAGATTTACCGTTGTAGTCACTGACTTTCTTTAATTTAAAAACTTTATTGAATTCTGTCTGAATAATGTTGAAGAAGTCTGAGTGAGAGTGGTTGGGTTCTGTTCATTAAAATTCGGTACTGGTAAATGTATATCTAATATTTTCGTATATGTCTCTAGACTATGGGATGTAATAGGCCTATAAAATGATGGACCAGTCTTATCCTTAATAGCAATTGGGAATGAAACTGTTTGACCACTGTGATCGGAAGGTAAGCAGTTAATTACACTTTTACTTGTCAATGCACAGTCACAAAAAATGTTATCTAAGCAAGTTTGGCTGGTAAGTGTAAATCAAGACGGCCCTAAAAATATATGACATAAATTAAACGATTTGAATAAAGTTATTAATCGTTGTTTCATTGTTGTTCCTACAAGCAAATCTACATTAAGATCGCCACAAATAATTAACTTATTTCTGTTATTACATAGTTTAGTGAGGGCATCCTCCATAATTTTCTCAAATATTTCGAAATTGCCATGGCCTATTTCATCCCTCGGTGGCCTGTATACACAAACAATAATATGGCTATCCAACTCAACACAGGATACCTCTATTTGTCTTTCAACAGTAAGTGCAAGAATATCTTTCCGTTATTTCACCTTAATATTATTTTTCACTAAGATTAAAGAACCACCTTTATCAGCAGTCTTTTTATTGTAACAACTAACATCAGCTGCTTGACCGCATCGATGTGATCCATTATCGAGTAATCCCTCCGGAATCTAGCTTGTTCGGCAGGCTGGTATTCGTCAAGGGTGGTAGTGTGGCGATGGCACAGGACTTTGGCGAATCGTTTGTACACCTGAGAGAGCAGGCTAATAGGGCGGTAATTGGACAACTTGGATTTGTCACCCCTTTTTGTGAAGGATCGTGACAATCGCGTTCTTCCATGAACCGGGCGTAGCACCCTCAGTAAGAACTTTGTTGAAGAGTTTTACGAGAACCCCTAGGACGCGCTTACCTCCTGCTGCAGCATCTCGACATATACCCCAGAAGCTTTACCTCTCGTCAGTTTGCCTAGAGAGCTCTTCTCCATCCGAAGTGGTGGAAGGTAGGTTGCTGTCTTCACAACACTCCGCTGGTGCTGCTCTAGGGTCCGCTGGGTCTAGAGAGTCTGGTTCGGGCGCTATGGATGCATATAAGTTCCCGTAAACCTCCTCAACTATCTTTATGATTTCGTCACGATCCGTCACACTCAAAGTCCTTGTATTATACGTAGCCAGGGCCATTGTCTGCTGGCAGCCAGATCTCTACCGGGGATTCTTAGCTCCCTCTGCCCCGCCGTAATCTGAGCCGCTGCCGAAGCTATGGATAGCGGGGCTGCCGGGCATTGAGTGCCGGGACTGAATTGCGCTATTCATGTTTGAGAAGGATTTTGGCCATAAAACTCCACGCAGGCCAGTCTTCCTGCCACGTCATCCTATCGCGCCCAGGACTAAAAGGACTCAAGTGCAATAGTTACTGGTAGGAACCATGAGGAGGTGTGAACTCGGTATTGAAGCTACTGATCGGTCACCAGGAGATGGCAGTACTGAGTACAATCATTTTCCAGTGCGTGCTCAGCAGCTCCCTTCCCCTATCTCACCCCTACCTTGTCCTAATATTTGTCATAATATTCATCCATGAAATCCCTAATTAATTGTCAAAAATAATGTAAATCGATGAATCAATATTGATCATGCATGATAAAATAGATTACATATATTTTAAATTAAATTAATATTTTATACTTTTGAAATTTACCTATTTGTAAGCATGTTTTTATGAACAATGATAATGTGAGAGGAATTGGCTTACAGGTTACCTATGTATGTATTACCACAGAATACTTAATAGTACTACGTACAGAAAGATTACTCGTCAAATACACTTAAATAAATAGCTACTCTCGCTGCGCGATAATAAAGCGCAATCTAGCTCGCACCTGCGCTACCTACAATAATTGCTAAGCACCTACAGAATCGGTTGACCCGCCCGTGCAGGCTAGATTGCGCCGCATTACTACGCCTGAGAGCTTCTTTTACTCTGACATCACAAGGTCGTCCTGTAAATTCCTGTCTCGCTTGATCACGGTTGGGTTACCTATGTGCGTGGATTTGTGTTTGTGAATTTTAGTCCACTCTATCTAAGAGAGGTGTTTATAGTACTTATTCAGGCGATTGGTAAATTCTAAGGCTAGGTGCCTACCTCTTTACTTATGTAATTGTCTTTTGTTTTGTACTGGGTCTAAAGTGTTTACTTTTAGTTAAACAAAAAGGTATTCAATTAAAAAGGAATCGAATTTTATTTGTGATAGACATCCTAAAATGTTAGGTACATTCGTTAGGTTAGGTAAGTCATTGTTGTTGCAAAAATCACAGAAAAGTTGCTTATGAGGAGCGGCTAGCTGAATTCCCGCCCGTCGGGTTGGCCGGTCGAACGTACCTAAACTGTGCGTTGAGACCCCCCTGGTATTACCTAGTTTAGTATACAATTTTTTAATTCGATATTGTGAGTAATTTCATTTCATTTAATGTTTTATTTGCCACGCTCCTTTGCATATTCGCATTTTATGCTAATGAAATTGCTGCTTTCTTTCTTACGTGAATTTCTTCTATAGACTTACAATTTCGTGGATTGACGTAATCAACATTCTGTAGGTCAATCCAAGGCTTCTGTATGCTTTGCATATAGGGGGCAGTATTACCCGCTACCCTTCCTACCTACCCTAGAGAAAATCCGAACACATTTCCCGTGTTGATGGTTATGTAAAGTCAAAATTCCGTACGTGACAAACACATTGAATGTAAACGAAGTTTCATAACATTTTTTTTCCGGGATTCGTTAAGTGTCTCCTTCAGGAGGAATAGCGATTTGAAGATAGGCTTCGCCTTATAGCAAAATATTTCGTTTACTTTAATACAGTATCTACACAAAGCAAAGGAAGGGTTATTCCCCTCCCTGTTTTATTGTTTCAACAATATTGCCCGACTTAATGAAGATATTAATTAAGTTTACTTATTTAAGATTAGGCGGGGGTAATTTGAAATATTAATAACCTACTCTCCTACGTCTATTTAGCATGAAAAGTTGGGGCTATTTTTCATTATGCCATTTATTTGTTCTGTCGTTATAAATCCTACGTCTCGCTTCAGGCGCATTGCGTAAGGGGAGTAAATGTACCTATAATTTAATTTTAATTTGCTTTTTGGGTATAGTTTTCACAACGATAGCAGATGTTCTGTGAAATGAAGCATTTGTCGGCGCTATCAGTGAAGACGGAAAAAGCGGATAGTAGTTACCTACCCAGGTACGATTGTTTGTAAAGCACTCGTTTCTAAATGCAAAACTCCGCAACGTGTTTCCAGCCATAAAAAATTTAAACCTCACTAAAGTACAAACGCAAATCTTATGCCAAATAATCTTTACTTGCAATGTTTTACTGTCTTCCATAGAGTCAATAAAATACGATGGCATTACAAAATTTTATGTTTTATGTATCTCTTGTATTAGTTAGTTATCCTATGTATAGTATGGATAGGTTCTATCTTCATTTCATGAAAAAAAAAAACTTATGGGTATCCTAATTTTCGACATAGATGATAGTTATTGTAAAATGTCCATATTTTAAGCGTTATTCCTAATAAGGAGATACTTTCAAATCTATAAAAAATATACGTTATGGTTATGGTTATGGTATGTAGTGTTTGGAAATAAAACTTAATAGAAGTCTCCTAAAATTAGTTATTGCTTAAGATCTAAAATGAACGTTGATATGGTTCTAGGTTTTCGAAATATCTTAAAAACTTTTGAAATTATAAAAAAATCAGTAGTTAAAACAAAAACAAATAAATAAATACGCAATTTTTCACTGTTCTGCCGCAGCGACTGACGTAACAGCCCATGTTACAGTGTAAGCTAGTATGAACTTTATTTTAATAATGGTAGTGTCCGAAATTCAACCACCACGAATTGTGGTGCTAATTCTCCCAACTCAATCACCTTTTCTGCACCAATAGATAACATTATTTAGTTTCTGCATGATTGATAAGCACCTACATCACTGTGTTGTAGTAACGCGTAACTTCAAGAAACGACTAGGCGCACGACAGGCGGTTTCGGCGTCTGTACCCTACATACATATAAGTATACGTAGGTACGTACCTGTAGCTACAAGTCACTACTATATGGTATACTTCGCGCCACACGTTATGAGCGGTGGCCTTGAATGCGCAGTAGTCACTTTTCAATACTCGTGGCGCGAGGTATACATATGTGCAGTAATTCCCGCCAACGTCGCCCTGCGGTCTTACTTCGTGGCGCGACGTATATGAATCACAATTCCAGTGTTCCCTCCGTTATTAAAATTAACGCTTAGCTATGATGCGCCTAGTTGTGTTGGTTACGTAGTACTATAACAGTCGTAAATCCACAAAATATATAGAAATCTCAAAACAAATATCTTTCATGAAATATAATGCAGTTGTTAATTTTCAGACATGTCTAGTAATATCTGCATCTATTTGTTAAGTAGGGAGACCTCGCCTTCAGACGGTATCATTTAACTTGAGCATTGTTTATTCATACCCTTATTTCGAGCTTTAGAGCTTACAGTTAGCTTTATAATTCTCCGCTGATATTCATTTCAAGACTTGGTTAAAGGCTACATAAACGGTGCTTGAGCATTGGACAAGTTTTGTCCAGTACCCTTTTAATATTATAAATAGGGGCTGTTGATTTAAGTTTCTTAGTTGGGCAGAATTTTCATACATATAAAGTAGCTTTCAGTGTGCGCTTGTAGCTCGAGTGGATTTGATTGTTCAAGCAATAGTGTAGTATGGATCATAAGCATGAGTCAGCCATGGCAATGGGCTCAGTCCTAATGAGTCATTAGATTGGCGGTTCTGAATCAGCAGAGCAGAGTACGATTATTTTAACTTACCGCTTGACATTTCTCGGTTTTTTTGATGTGATAACGTCTTATGACTCGATGTACGCCGGGCTGCACGAAAAAACATGACTCATTGTGACGTTCCGCCTGAGCCGAGCGTGCAAGCGAGAGCGCGGAACAAGCGATAGAGAGGCACGATCGGCCTAAGCGTTTCTTATGACGTTATCACGTAAAAATATCGTCCGTAAAATGACTTTACAGACAACCAATTTATTTTTTTAACCGTAAATTAATTAAATATTTTCTGATTTTCCCCCCTTAACCGAGAACTGAGGAGTAATCGCTTTTTTAATGTAGTGGTGTATGGTAAACTGACTCCTTGCCAAATGTGGGCGAAACTGTGCCTCTGCCACCCCGTTTGGGAAAAGACGTGACGCCTTATGTACTGCTGGGCATAGACATTAGCCACTTTCCAAAACAGGCGGAATATAGACCAGCCAACCGAAGCTCATGAATACGACCCGGGGCCCTTTCTGCTAGGATCATGATAGCTCAGTAACATGACGCGACGGCGACGGTCAACTTCAGGTTCAGGTATCTATTAGTTTGCATTTAGAGAATATTTTTTAGGCAATTCATGGTAGAAATTAAGGTAAGTGGTAATCCTATAATAACCGGACCCATCATGCCCTCACTGTGGCTTGGAAGAAAGTAGCCAGCACTTCTTGGGAGAATGCGTAATGTAATCAAACATAAGATGGCGAACACTAGGGATGGATAACATTAAAGCAGATGATTTGTCAAACTTAAAGTTTAGCGACATCCTAGAATTCATTGAACGAACAAGAAGATTTGGGGAGGGATATCTATTGAAGATTTCATTGTAGCCTCCTTGCTTTAATCCTGGCCAACTTCGTAGTGTTATGACTTAACTGTCATTGTGACTCTTGTAAATGTTGTATTCTTCATCCTATGTGCTGAATAAACTCTGGGTTATATTTTTACAAATATGTGGTTTAATTATCAATACATTAGGTTATACATAGCTTTGTCTGAAGCGGCCAAAGAGGCGGTATACGTCCGTGCGGTTCTTACTGAATTAACAGGTCAGAGCAACACTGTAACCCTGTATAGTGATAATCAGTCTGCGGCGAAGCTTGCCACTAATCCGGTTTTTCATAAACGGTCTAAGCACGTAGACATTAGGTATCACTATATTCGTGAGGCTGTTGACAATGAAGTCATTAAGTTGTCATATATGCCTACAGAGCAGATGACTGCTGATGTGCTCACGAAGGCACTGCCTACTTGTAAGCACCAGTCGTTTGTTCAAGATATGCTGGAAGTCGTCCAAGATTAAGAGGGCGTGTTGGAGATTTCATTGTAGCCTCCTTGCTTTAATCCTGGCCAACTTCGTAGTGTTATGACTTAACTGTCATTGTGACTCTTGTAAATGTCGTATTCTTCATCCTATGTGCTGAATAAACTCTGGGTTATATTTTTACAAATATGTGGTTTAATTATCAAATACATTAATATCTGTTGATCCAACAGTAACCAGTGCCCAAACACTGGGAATTGGCTGAAATAGTCACGATAGAGGACCGATCAGCCGCCTGTGGTTCAGCGGGCGTCCCACCTCATAATCATCAATCCAATAAAAATAGTTTTTCAACAAAGAGAAAGGGATTACAAAAACGTCACATAATTAATACCTAAAGTTGACCGTCGTCGTCGCGTCATTGTCACTGAGCGGTCATTTACCGGAATGGGGCCGCCGCACGACTCGACCAAACTAAACCGGTCTGAAAGGAGAACGCTGTACACCCAACCGCACAGTGTTTGAACTGATGTTGAAAACTTTCAGTTCAACACACCGCGCAGTCTCCGAGGATTCTTAAAATACCCTCTACTTGTACTTGTCTTTAGAGCGTCTTTAGAGCATTGAATAAATGGAACTACTCGACAGACTAGATGGCCAAGTATAGGGTGTCGAAGAGCGAAGCCGTTTAGGTGATGAAAGTTGAAATGAATGAAAGTTTAGGTCCGGCGCCGCCGCTGGCAACTCAAAATGCATTTGAAATGCAACGGCACGGTCTGTCCATCGTACCGTGAAACAGGTTTCGTATTTTTTACTTTAAAAAAATATATATACCCATTATTTGATGATTGCTGAAGCTTTATACGACGACTCTATGCAACGATTAAACTGTCAAAATCAGGTGACATAATTCCTAACAGATGCTGAGAAAACAAACAAAAACAGACGCGGGCAAAGTTATCTCAACTTTCTTATATCTTTGCCCATCCTACATTTGTCGGCAACTATAAGCTATGACTTTGATTTTAAGATACATTTTTAACAAACGGGCAAAATTGGATACCATTACTATTTCAAATAAATACAAGGCTATTTTAAGTTTTAATGGTGGTGGGCAATGTTATCACCACATTTACTCACACTTTCACACTAAGGTACTTGAGGTGCTAGGGCTGTGCATCAGATGAAAGGAAAATAATAAACTGATTTTGAGACAAAGTCTGTTTTTTATTAACTTCATAAGTAATCTTTCTCAAGTTCACCCACGTGTTATTATAGGTAATCATTATAAAAATCTAATCTGCCATAGGTGCTTGTAATAAAAAAAATCTGCGCTACTTGCTTATTGTTTCTGAAAACTAGTACGTGCGTAGGTATCTGTGCCTGTAGGTTGCGTTAGCAGAGATCTTAATGTGTTCATTTTGCTTATATTTGATAATTACCTATGTATAAAAAGAAAAACAACAACTAACTGAACAACAACAAAAATACATGAAAATTAATGATCAGGTAGCGTATTAAATATTAATAAAAGGAAAAACAAATAGGTCTCTGCTAACGCAACATACAAACTCCGATTCCTGCGCGCGTATTAGTTTTGAGAAAATATAAGCAGCGCAGTTTTTTATCAGAAGCACCAATGCAGATTAACGCTCCTCTTATTAAAAAAAGAACAAAATATCTCTTCTAGAATAAAAAAATAACATTAGAACAGGCTAAAACGTAATCCTTACAGTGCTTAAATTCAAGAATTCTCTTCTGAAACTGAAAAAACATCAAATAAATAATTTCTAACAGTCTTTGATGTTACTCTTACCATTCTAGCTAATAATTGTAGGTATAATCAAAAAATAATAATGCACAGGCTAAACATGAATAAAAAATAAACATAAATGAACTTAGTTCGTTTAAATGATTAATGATCTACCTAAAGTGGTACAGAACTCTAAATGTTTGTTGTTCGCAAACGACCTTAAGCTGTCACTTACAATAAATAATTTGGAGGATGCTGGAAAACTGCAAGACGACATTAATACCTAGAGTAGTGGCCTGGAGTCCAGAATCGGCTGCAGTTCAACAACTCAAAGTGTGTCACAATAACTTTTACTCGGTCGCGCACTCCCATGGTGAACAACTACGAAGTCAACCAGACCCCAATGGAAAGAGTCAGCAAAGTTAAAGATCTAGGAGTCACGCTTAGGGCTGATTTGACATTTAAAGCTCATATAATAAAAAGCTGTAAAAAAGCGTACAGGTACTTAGGTTTTATACTAAGACGGATACAACATTTTGAAAACATCAAAGATAAGAGTTTTCTTCAATCTTCATCAAAATGGCTTCTCACCAACGCCTTATATAAATAAGGAGTTGGTGAGAAGCCATTTTGAATGCAATGCGGTAATTTGGGCTCCATATGAAAATAAATATATTGATATGTTGGAGAGAATCCAGAATAAATTAATAAATATTTATATTTAAAACAGTATGGGGTCTATCCGTTGTACCCATTAATGTACCCAATCTTTTTTACTTAGGCATGATTGGATACAATGAAATAAGAGTGAGGAGAGATTTGGCGTTAGTAACTTACCTATTCAAGCTACTACGTGGAAAAATCTACAATGCGGACATCCTGCGTAGAATCTGGTTATGTGTACCGGACGGCTACGTGCATCGGCTCCAACACCCGGGGTTGTTGCACGTGCTGCGCGCGCGCGCACACACTTGCTAGGCCAAGTGCCGTTCACGGGCACACTCCAAACTCTTAATATGATAGCGGAGGAGATTGACATGTTCTCCTGCGCTCTGACTGAATTTACAAGGGTGGCATTAAGCATTGTAAGTTATAGATTGTGATGTTTAAATTAGTTATTTAATCAATCCAATTGAATGCATTATGTTTCGTACTTATAATTTCAAATTATAATGTTATGTACTTTTGATAACTGCACTATCGAATTGGGTTTCTCATCTGTAATGATATGTGTATGTAGATAAATAAATAAATAAATAAAATAAATAAATAAATAGTTCCAGAACAAGAACTATGGCACTAGCATCACAGATTAATATAATGCTCAGTCATATGGAAATCAAAAGAATTTCCCAGAACTGTCAAAGACGTCAGCAACTTCGGGAAGTGATTTTTGTTTAAATATTTATGATTTGGATTTTCCATTTTCTTCTGCAGCAGAATTTTGCGCTACGCTTTCTTAAGCGGAGCAAAGAAAGCCACGTCTAGGGGCTGGGTAAGATGCTTGGAGTTGGCGGGTATAAAAAATAAGATAGATTATGCTCTTCGCAAAGTTTGATAATATCCACATTTAAATGACTCGATAAGTTATCACATTTTACCACATTTTTTCCAGGCAAACCATCCGTCCATTTTAAAACTACTATCTTGAAGTAGTCCTCAACAGTGTATAATCAGACAACCCTGATTTAGTGCGGTTATATCTTGTAACTGGTGGACCTCCTGTTATCCATTCCGAATAAAGATCTTCTGATTTATACAAAACATATAGTGGTAGGTTCATTCCGTCTGCGCTTTCCGAAAACATCAATGAAATGGTTTCTTTCCTATAACGGAACGTCTTTGACAGTTTCTTCAGAATTTTTGAAACTATCTAAAAATTATTCAACATTTTTTCGGCTCCAACGGCAAAAGGGCCCAAGCAGCAGAGCAGTACATGGTAATGTGGCGTGGCGAGTGGAAGCAGGACGCCTGAGGAGTTTTCTTCGGGAGCGTCTCGGTAATTCCATTTATTTCCCCTCGAACAAAAAAAAAACGCGCACGCTCAGCCGTTGTCATAGATTAAATACCTCGCCATTTTTTGTTGTGGCACTGTCCGATATTTTTTTCGTTTTGATAATTGTTATAAGAGTTCATTTTTGTTCAAATAATCGTTTGGGTTCAGTCGTGTTTCTTTAAAAATAAACATCCCGGCCTCTGGTTCCTAAAAATATATATATATATATATATATATATTTTGTATATATTTCTATTTTATTATGAATTTTTTATTAACTATAAATGTATTTATTTTGTATTTATATTAAATATAATTTTATTTATTATATAATTATTATATATATGTGTATTGGTATTCTTTTAGACAAAACCGTAATTAAATGTGTCAAGTTGACGTGTTCCAGACTTACGCGAGCACTGGTGGAGGTGGTAGCGATCAGTTTTAAACAATCATATGATAATGACATCGCAACGTAGGGCGCGTCAGTCTATACCTTGTTTATTTTTTCAATTTTGTCAACCCTAATAACATTCATTGAGCTGGGCAATGATGTAGACCTCAGTCTATAAAATTACTTACAACATTGCCTACACATTTTCTCGCTATCTAAGTCGAGTGTAAGACGGAGACCATGATTAAAAGCAGCAACAATTAATGTCCCACTCGTAAATAATAATGAATTCTTGCGCAGCGTTTCTTGGCAATGCTTTACGCACAACTCCAATAATGTTTTCGCACCACCTTCGACAATGCAACTTTGAGGGTAGCTGACAGATGACGAATGAAGTTAGCTGCGACTGTAGTAGTCAGTGTTGCCAAACAGATATTCTAGTTTTTCTTACATAGCACACAAAGTTGGCATTTGTTACAATACACATACTATCGGTAGGTAGTTTTAGTTTATTTTCGTGTTTGGGCAAAAATGTCTCCCGAATGCAATGTTTTACGGTACCCAAAATTATTGTGCACCTAAAGAACTTTTTTAACCATAACATTCAAACTCATAATGAATTAACCGAACTGAACCAAAACTTCAATTAAATAAAGCCGGATCTATGAGGTCCTTAATGAAAAATAATGAGCGCCATGATTGCGGACATTACGAAACTGCGGTGGTACGGAGAATAAATTGGAAAAATGTAAGCCTATAACACCGAACCAATGGTTGTTATCCAATAGCGGTGATAATGTCTTTTTAATTTTTAACTTACCGCAGGAGAAACTATTATTTGAAACTACCAATCAATATTTTTGCCCCTTTTAATCAAGTTACCTTAAATGCGGAATGGCAATGACGGCATTATACCTAAAACGATGGTGTGCCTTGCAAGCTGTATGCCATAATGGAGAGAATGCCAATGAATGAGTATGCCTGAAATGTGAAATTGACTAAGTTTGCCATAAGTGGATGCCTACAAAGCAAAATGCCTAACCACTTAAATGCTTACAAGTAGTGATAGATGTCAAAAATAGTGACACCTGTCAAAATATATCTATAACACTCATCAAATGTATCAAATTCAGTAGTGCGATCTTGTTTAAAGTGGTGTGACCATGAGGAAAAGAAATTACTCGTCTTCAGAAAATGGTGTGACCACGAGTCCGCAGCGAACGCCGTAATCCTCCCCGTTGCGAAACCATTTTTATAAATGGTTTGTTGGTTGCTTGTATCTTTACATTTACCTAACTTACGTCCGTCGATGTATGTGCAATGAAACAAATGGTTATTCAAGAAAAGGTACTCAATTCTCACTAATAACATTAAAAAGGAGGTTTCATAATCATGTACTTAACTAGTTGGAATACAATTTTTCCAGTAATTACATCAATGTAACTACTGTGAGCAAATTTTGTAGTAAACTGCTATAGAGGTAATTTAAATTATGGTAAACTGTTTGTTCGTCAATTTCAGTCATACTGCTTCACTGGCAATATGTCCGTCATGGCATACAGCTTGCAAGTCACACCATCGTTTTAGGTATAATGCCTCCATTGGCATTTCGCATTTAAGGTAACTAATTCAAAAGGGATTTTTGGTACTTGATTAATACAGGATATTCGGTCGTTTAAGTGCATTGAATATTATACAAATTCAACAGTTCAACACAACACCATGTAATGTTCCAACCCACTAAGCAACGAAATTTATATTTATACAATGTGGTACAAGAAGTAAGTTTTCACTGAAAACTCAGAATTGGCTGGGGCTTAGAGCAAAGACGTGTTCCATATGTGCGAATATTCCCAGAGAGATATTTAACTAGGTAATTATACCGGGGAGATAAGTTCTAAACCTCACTAATATTCATTTGCGTTGCGACTGGCGCTTGCTTGCGAGGAGTTTTCGCTATCTTGAAAACTTAGGCGTTCCGTGTTTGCAGGTCTCCTTTTAATCTGCCTTACCAACTTAGTTCTGAGGACAGCGTTATTAAAAAAAAAACATAACTGACCCCAACAATTTGATGTTGCTATTTCAGAAGATCCACCATATTGCAGGCACCAGATCGTGGCGTTGCACGGAGCTTTGCAGAGCTTTCAAAAGTATTCATAATCTAAAAAGTTCGGATCAAACCACTTGAATATTTTTTCTTGCATTACCTACTATATAGACACAAGGAAGATAATTAATACCTGAAGCTTTAAACAAAACTCTCTATGATCTTCTTCTAACTCCGAACTTTATACCTCATATTATTCAGTGTCACTGGCAGGACGTGTCTTGTAATATATGCTTTAATAAAAGGGTTTCAATTCGCACCCAAACATTTATCACGGGAGAAAAACCGAAGTATCAATAATATCGAAAAAGATCTCCAATTTATTATTCATTGGAGTCGCTGGGCGGGGTCTGGGATGCTCTATAAATCGTTGGATCGACAGTAAATCATCTCTTTGGTTGCTTGGCTCACGGTTGTATGTGCGACATTCGTTTTTCCTTCTTTTTGAAAAAAAAATGGAACAGATTGATGAATCGCATTTTCGTTCCAGATTTTTTGTGACCAAAAACAAAAGTTCCTTCGTAAGTTCCATACACTTCCATTTTTTCCATGATACAAATCCCTGCTTAGGTATCTATTTCTGTAAAGTAACTATTTAGAGTTCAAGACCGAGGTCGATCCTCCAAAGACTTTTATAATAATAATAATAATACCTTGGACACCATCAATGTGTGTACTTTGATCTAGCCCCAAACTAGGATTGCCTGTATCTTGGATACTAGACAACGATACACATACTTATATAGATAAATATTATACTTAGATAGATAAACAACCATGACTAAGGTACAAACATCCGTTCTCATCATACAAATATTTGCCCCCACCGGGACTCGAAACCGGGACCCTTGGTTTCGTAGGACTCGGCGATTCGGGTCGTCAAATCAGACAATCAATCAGACGTCCATCAGACTTCTTTAAAATCTGGTATTTACGTGCCGATCGTCGTACATATCTGCCTAAATAATAGGATAGAACGTCATGGAAAATCTAGCCTTTCGTTGTACCGATCCCAATGATCAATTTATCCTACCCCCGAACAAAGAGGAACAGGTGGACTGTAGGTTGATCCTTCGTCACACCCACTATAACATTCTGGAAAAACTGCCTCACACCCGTGTCACGTCCGAACATCTTATTTATTCAGTCACAACCAAAATGTTTCCTTTTGCGGATCCTTTACTATGGACACCGATTGGTGATGTTTATTGCCACTACTTCTCAGAATACAAGATTCACGAGAGAATATTTGTCACACGCGTTGCATTTCATGATCACCAGGCACCTCTAATATCATATTTATTAGACAACTTCTGTGGCACCGCGGTTGCAGCTCCGCCTTCCATGCGAGAGGTAACGGGTTCGATCCCCAGCTGGGGGTAGAGAACAAAAAAACCCCAGGTCTTGGATGTTTCTACGTGTGTGAAGTCGCTGTTTTTGGTAACCACAACACAGGACAGAGTGTGTGTGGGGCTAGAAGCAATGTATGTGCTTGTATGTAAATGTTTATGTTTATTTAGATTCCAGTAGGCTCCTGGGCTTCTGAATACCGCTGAGGCACACATTACCGCATTTCAACTTTCCTTGGAAATTAAATATTTTTAAGCTGAGTTGTATCAAATGTGCGGTTAATATTTCCTGTGCGAGGACTATTACGATTACTATTACGAAGTTAAATACATTTCTGCCTCGCACAAATTCGAGTCGATGAACATTAGAGCTGGTTGTATCGCTTGCTATTTTTTCTGGACCTGATTAATGGTTTAGGTATATACATCCACATACATAAATACGAACATCGTTAAGAAATAATTACCATGATACGACGTGGGTCTCGTACAAAGACAAGCCTTATTACCGTCAGCGGATAACAGATGAACTGTTCAGAGCCCATTGTCTTGTCCTGCAGCACTGCTCGTGACATTTGTTCCTTCTAGCGACGAAATTGTTTTTTCTGGACGAGAAAGGCGGAATTTATTCATTCATTTTGTTACGTAAGTGTCAGGCCATTCATTGTTTGAGCTAGGTACTGATGGTGAGTGCCTTCTAGGGCTGAATTCACGTGCTGCTACTTAAATAAAGTACCGCTTAAAAGTTTGCATCCGGGCCCTATTTATTGTAGATATGATTTGACATTATTTTTACCCGGCTGCAGCGAAGCGAAAAAGAGGAGGGTTGAGTGTTTGACCTGTATTGTATGTGTGTATGTATTTTTGTCTGTATGCTGTCGGCTGTCGGTTCCTTTGTCCCCTCGTAATTACTCAACGCCATAAACGATTTTTCTAAATAATACGGATTTGAATTGATAGCGCGAGTGTCACTTACATTACATTTAAACAAAATGCGGGCTATAAAACTTTTTCAAGAAGTGGGGTATCCAAATCAAGGCATTTGAAATGCGAATACGGAAATATATACTAATATTGTACAAGCCTTGCATAAAACACATTCGTTTTAAACTGAGCATCCACAGATTTTTGTAAGTATGTTGTACCTAAAAGCTGGAAATAATGATTTAATAAAAAAAGCCGACTGCGGTACACTAAAAAGCAGAAAACAAGCAGCGAGTAAACAAAAAGACGTAGTTTTAAAAACGACAAGGTACAATTTGATATACTTTTGGAAAAGCTGCGCGGAGTAGGAATAAGCGTACGATAGGCTTACTTCGTATTTACAAAACAGAAAGCAGTATGTCCAGATAGATCATTATAAACAATTACAGATCGGATTGCAAAATAACTCACGCCTCTATTCCTCAAGGCAGCGTAATCAGATGTTTTCTTTTTCTTATTTATATTAATGACCTACCGAAAATTCTCGAAAACCCTTGCATCCTATTTGCTGACGACATTTCCTTAGTTTCCTTGCACAAAAATAACGACCACGTTAATGAAAAACTGAAAACATGCCTAGATAAAATTACTGACTGGATGAATGATCATAATCTTGAAATAAAACCCCAAAAAACTAAACTAATAACGTTTTATCTAGATTAGAAAACCCCCTTACATATTAACTTTACCTACAATAACATTAAACTAGAAGTAATAAAAGAAGCAACGTTGATTGGTATTGTCATAGACTCACACCTAAATTGAAAACCGCATATACACAAAATAAAAGGCAAGTTGTGGAAATTCTCCTAAGCATTAAGAGAAATAAAAAAGACAACAAATATCGAAACTGCTCTCTCAACATACTATGCATACGCACTCTCCTGGCTCAACTATGGCGTCATATTGTGGGGAAATAGCACTGACGCTTTGCAACTTAATAGTTAATACACTGCAGAAAGAATTATAGCCAACATAAGACCCACAGACAGCTGCAAATCATATATCCAAAAAATTTACTTCCTCACCCTCCCTTCTATTTACATCTTGGAAATAATTAAGCTTGTAAGAAATCATTCTGAAACATACAAGACCAGAGCCACTCTCAATAACTTATATTACTTCAGACATCAAAACAAACTCCTGTTACCAAAGATCCAAATGACACTACAATCTACCAACATATATATTATGTCCATCGAAATCTACAATAAACTCTGCCATAAAAATATTTGAAACGAATGTGCATTTCTACGAAAACTCAAAACTCTCCTATTACAAAAAGCCTACTATACTGTTGAAGAATATTTAAATGAAATACACTTCCCACATTAAACCAACTAAAATACCAACAATCATACAATACACATTCACACACACCCTCCCTCATACACCCTTACACAAACACCCCCTACCCGCAAACACACGCGACATACGCCCTGTCCCTCTCACACACACACACACACACATAAATATATAACAATAAATAGTATTATAGATATAATTTATGAAAGACATAAGTCTTAATTTTTTATCTCATTTCCTAAATAAATAAAAATTCTGTATAATGTTATCGTAACAGGTACGTTTCTATGAAACTCTGTGTTGGAAATAATTTAGTTTGTAAGAAATTGCAGTGCCCGACAATGAACCCTGTCATTGTCGGGACCTCCTAACTTTAAGAACTGTAAAATCTCAATGTACAAAAATAATTTGGAAATTGGAATTAATTATGGAGATTTGAAAACATTACTACAATACAGTGTTAAATTAAATTACCATTTTGGCAAATATTTGCATCTTTAAAATAAGGGTAACAATAAATAATAAGGGTAATACAACAGTAAGAACTGTTTTATTTTATGTTATGCATTCATATATTTTTTTAAACTACGCGATTGACTAAATTAGGCTACCATTTACAAATACTCACTAAGTTTTGTGTAGATAAAGTCGTATTTATGCTTTTTACTTAGCAACGTCTAATGATCAGCAGAATTCAAACAGTAATTAAGATAGAGCGGTATGTATAATTGACTTCTTACTAATAATAAGCCATGTGTTGTCCTTATTGTGTTGTAGCCCTGGATTTTGAGACACGTGGCGACATCTATCGACCAGAGGCTGAGTGATGAGGTCCGACTCAACACGTGGTTAAGC
The DNA here is from genome assembly GCA_949825045.1 of Argyresthia goedartella. Taxonomy (NCBI): domain Eukaryota; kingdom Metazoa; phylum Arthropoda; class Insecta; order Lepidoptera; family Argyresthiidae; genus Argyresthia; species Argyresthia goedartella. The sequence continues at coordinate 26,753,834 of OX463810.1, forward strand.
GTAGTAGATAGCCTATCGATTGCTTCACCGTTTCACCGATAGATCGCGTGAGTAGGTCGGGAATGAGTATTATGCCAAGCTTCTGGAACTTTCGAGGCTTGTGGATTGTACATAAATAGGCCTGATGAGGCGAGTCTTGATTTTTTCTTGTTTGACGTTGGTTGGAGTGACATTGTTTGTACAGGGGTGAATTTGTGTCATTAAACAAGCTTCGCTCCCCCGACGACGAATGCCCATGTGGATTGGGCGCCGCCATTTCTTGACCAGGACCTTCTGTTGGAATGCGACTGGCCGGTGCTAATTTCATCAAGTTGGACACGGTCGGGAGATCGCAGACTGCCGGCTGCACATAAGTGTAATTAACGCGTAGACCACAAGCACCACCGTGAGATGAGCTCCAGCCTGCCCATTAAGAGAAATAACATCACGCGTGGCAACTTACTGTATTCCAAAAGGCCCGCTGTGAGCTTTGGGGGAGTTGTATTAACCCCCCCGAAGACATTCGAACTCAGAGGAGACGTTCCTACCTCACCGTGACCTTTGCGGACCAACTTTTCCTTCTGGATCAACTTTGCTTTTGCATTACGTTAACCACGCGAGATAAGTTTAGTTCTGAGCCTTAGATAATAAGGCTAGTTAATTATAAACCCGGCCACCAAGGAAATGACCCCATTAATATTTTTTGTAATAAACCGATGTGACCACTAGTTGTCACTTTTATTTCAGCATAGGGACTTCCCAGTGAATAAAAAGCAGGATGCAGTGTATTAATAAGTATTCTTCTATTACAATGTATCAAAAATAGATTTTTTGATAAAATATATCACTTTAGGAGCCCAAATGCAGAATACTTCATGTCGGAGTGTAGCACTGGATCACTGTTAGGGTTTGCCTTTGCGTCATTCGAAATTTGAGAACGGCAACCCTGTCCGAGTAGCTGATGAATTCGATGATATTATCCTTCAACTTCTTAGCCACCAGAAAGCCCACACCGTATATAGCCCGCTGGTGACACCAAAGTGAAAGAAATACCATTGTCTCTTTCGACAGTCTCCTCTCCTATTCTTCTAGTTTCTGCAGGACCAACAATGTCCCACTTGATATCTTTCAGTGCGTTGTATAACTCTATGAGTTTGGCGTCTTCTAGCAAATTGCGAACATTGAAGGTCAGAATATTTAAGGTATCGGTGTCCATTTTAGAGTTTGCCATACTCGTCTGACGAGGGATCGCTCCCGCCCTTAGATTCTTCGCACCCCTGCCTCCGCAGCTAGTCGGGCTACCGTCGTCGCTGGCGTCGCCGCTGGAGGCGCCGGGAACTTAGGGCCGGGGCTGTGTATGTACACTCATGGTTAGGGGGGTTTGGACCATAAGCCAACCACGCTGTTCCAGTGCGTTTGCGCCAGAGCCTCGACAGTTAGTCAGCAGAGTGTAACGCGGGCAGATGAGGATGACTTGGGGTCCTAAGATATTATTGAACCCCCTTCCACTTCACAAAGATGAACTCAAATAATTTAAAAGTAAAAAATATAATAAAAATATACCGACAAGTTGTAAGTGGTTTCGCTGCAATGTGCACATGCTGCGACAGCAAAAGGGCTCAGACTCAGTATAATGTCATAAGATGGCCTGTGACGGTGGTTTCTAGACCCAGAAAGTCTACTTCAGTTCAAAATCAAAAGGTTGATATCACCAGGTTGCCAGTGTAACATATCCTTTACTAAATCTAGCAAAAATAATGTTCAGACAAGGTTAAATTGAGGATTGTAGAAATTCCAAAATATATTAATATACGTTGTCACGTTAAAATATTTGGGCTCTAAAATCTTGTCTCAATGTACGACTAGACGAAGTATTCTGCATTTGGACTCGTAGTAACAAATCACTTTTATTTTATTGCAATGCGATAGAGCGATTTCTGTTAAGCGATTTCGCCTTATGAGAGTGTCAATGAATCTTAATAAAATCATTGTTATGTAAAACATTTACTTTATGAATATTAAGTTTGTACGATTTTCAATTCTCATTTTGACGCGACTGCATATGACGAAGCAAAGTGAAGAAGGAATAAGACGAATTCATGATCTGAAACAAAAACATCTTGTTTGTTGAACGATGTCTCGATAACAAATAAGAAGTATATCTGTATATGCCGAAAAACTTACAGAAGTAAAAGTGACCAATGACAGAGGGAACATTTTCCAGCCCACGATAATGATTGGCTTATTGACTCTTTCCACGAAAAATCGGAGGTTGCTTTTGAATCGGCGCGAGCTTACAGTCCAGTCACAGTGGTAGACAGCCTTTGATAAATGTTCGCTCTGAAAATAGACAGCCGAAGGGAGCAGCTGATATGAACGAATTAATCACGTCCGCACTATAGGTATAATAATTATTATAGAGTTTTATTTTACGCTTTAAATGAGCACGAAACAATATAGATTCAAGCCCAGACAAGATGAATGATATGATACCTGCGCCTACTAAACAAGTTCTTATGTCCAGCAGTAATTTTTAGCCAAAACCTCAGAAATTATTTGCCAATACCTTATCTATTACGCGGGTCCCAAACCAGCAAGGTACCATTATTTGGATTACCATAATGAATATGTAGGTCAACAGAAAAATGTAGTACTCTTTAGGAGCTGGCTGAAAAGAGTTTTAAAAGTTGTAAACATGTCTGTGGAACGTTGAATAAATTGAACTAATTACAAACGAATATAAGACTCACCAAAGTAAATCTAAAGAGGCAAACGCAAATCACAATTGATGCCTGGCTGAATTGAGTGAATAGTACAATACTAAATATTTCTTGAAATAGCTCAATAAATCTGAAAAAAGAGAATAAATTCATAAATTTAGTTTTTAAGAAGATCACTTGCTTAAAAGCAGCTATACTTACTGAAATATCTCCTCAAAGTGTACAATACATTTATTGAATTTCAATACAGTTTCTTCATCTGTTGTAGTATTGTTTCTTTGTGGTATGCTGGAATTACTGATTAAATTTGATCTCAAATTTGTACCTCTGTCAACCGGTATGGAAAAAGATGCGACTATATGCCGGTTATGGTCTTGTTCCGTGGAATTATTGTTACAATTATCTTCAGTATCAGTTAGATGTCTCAGTTTATCATCAAGAACATCCAATTGAGCAATCGTCAGAATCATTACTCCGAGGATAAAAGTATCGATGTTGACGTTATGCAGCATTTGAAAATGCATTCCAACAGTTTGATAGATATACAAAGGATATATGTAATTTTGTTTGAAACTTTCAGGCAAGAATGAATAGGAGCATAGGGGCAGAAACAAATCAGCTCCGGAGAAAATGTGACTAATCATTGGAGAGGAAATATGAGTTACATTTGATAAATACGAAACTACAGCCGTAACTATCCAGTATCTAGTAACGAATTTCTTTGCTTTTTCAACAATTTCAGAACCTCTTTCATTTAGGGGTTGGAAAATGTCGGATTCGAGTATTACGAGCAATTGCATGATTTTATCTTTGAGAACAAGCATTGTTATAACTTTTACCAAAACACTGGTTTCCGTGAAATAGAAGATAAATTCTTCAATAAAGGTGTCCATTTGGCCGTCTAAGTAAAAAAAGTTGATTGTCGGTAAAAAATCGTAGAGAAATATGAAAAAGGTGACGAAACATCGGGAATAGATTTTGTAAGAGATACTGCTGTTCCCTGGCCAGACTCCGAGAAACTTCCAATACTTCATGTTCATCTTGAAACAGTCTATTTGATGATAGGCCATGATGAATTATAAGTCAAGAGTGGCTTTCTTTACAATATCTGACAGTCAATTGAAACTGGCTATGAAATTTCCCCGTATCAACCTCACATGAGTGTAGCTACGTAGGTGAGCTAGTTTCATAAATCATAGGTTGTCTCTTGTAATTAAGCTAATTGAAGAAACAAGAGTTCTCTTTACTTTAGATTCGATGTAATGCACGATAAAACAACAGAACTCCATGAAGACATAATAAGATTTAATAAATTATACATATAAAGATTTACGCGGACGTAGCAAATACCTAGGTATTGAAAAATGAACGTGGAACTAAATCGCAAACGGATTTAGGTTAATTGCGGGAAATGGTCGTATTTATGTGAGATGCAATTAGTGGAGGTGACGTGCGTCCTACCGCAAAATGGTCCACGGAATGCTCTAATTAAAAGCTCTCAGCAACTTTAAGCGGGATTTCTTTACATAGCTACGGTAGGTCCAGTTTCGCTGTTAATTGTCAATTTTGAACTTGCTTTTGTTGGGCAAATATAAGCGAACCAGTTTACAGTCTTGTTCTTTGATTTTATTCTCAATACGCTTGAGCGCTTGCCACTTAAGCTGCTCGCAATCAGTGCTCCAGCGACGCCCTCGCCTGTCTTGCAGTACAAATATTTTCGTAATCAGGAAGTGTTTAATTTTACCTCCTTCCAACAATACTTAATACTGTAACAAGGTTTTGTTCTTCGAGCACTATGCTGTAATGCAAAATTGAAACCTTCGCTGTCCAGATTTTCAGTGCGGGTGGCCGATATGAAATTATGATGAATTGTGGTGATAAAAATTTCCGTCTAGTATTTTATAAAGAACTTTCGTAAATATTCTGTTTCATAATTGAAATTAATCAAAGCAAAAGCCACAAAACAATTATTTTGATGTAGTCAAAATATCTCAATTACTCTATTGTTAATATCCGAGTCCAAGTTAAAATAGTCTAACTGGTAAAATACATGGAATAGGTACAAATAACCATTCTTACTTATTTCACCTATGATCAGCATTAACATTTATTTCGGAACGACGTAAATTTCAGAAATTATTTCGTATTAGTAAAGATGCAATATATACAAATGAAATATTTTTTCTTTACATTTAATCTAACAATGCAGTATTGGATTAATTTCATCATCACAACAGTCATCAAGTTTTTCCAACATCCTCTTTTGGGCATCTTTCGCTGATTCGCGAAGTCAGAATTACTATACATATTTATAAAGCTTGTCTTGTATTTCACTAGGTCTATGGCAGTTAGTTGAGCGATTCCAACAGAACTTAAAGTAAGTGTTCCGAGTCCTTTGAAGCCTTTTATTAAAGCTTCTATTTTTCCTGCCATTTAACAGCAATCAACACCGTATTAAAGTGCCAACTGTCATAGGTAGTTTCTTCGAGAACTTGTAATGAAACATTTTAGTATCGTCGTCATGGAACGAATGATTTTGATGAAATTAGTGTTTTTTTTTAATTATTGAGTGAAGTTTTACGAATTAGTCAGGTATATTGATTGTAAAAGTTACACTTTTTTATATATTCTTTATGTTTAATATGTAAGTCAACATGGCAAGCAATGAAGTAGATAGTGGTAGAAAACATACAATTTTGAAACAATTCCTCACTAATAAAATAAGTTATTACAGAAACAACTGACATAAACAATTACACAAACAAACCGCCCCAAGAATCTCCCGGCCCAGAGGTGCCCATTACACTGGCAGCGTTCCCGCGCTGCACAGCGAGTGAGATTCTCTGGTTAGTTTTTAGTTAATTAGTGTTAGTTTTTTTACTTCATCAGTTTCAGCCACACATTCACCACACAGAAATATTTCTCGCAACGTAATATTTACCGCGCACCGGTACAGGAGCTGCCTTCTCTCTTTTATTCACACACAAAACGCCCTGAGGCGGTTCGTTACGAAATAACCACTACCCCGGATCACCCACAATCGTCCGTCTTCCCTGGTGTTCCGTGAAAACCGCGATCTCGTCAAGTAACACATTGATACCGTGCTTATGTTGAGCGCCATAAGGTCAATCTTTCTGCATTGGTTAAACTCGCCCGATCGTACCTATTCCATTGTTTCAGTGGAGGCACGCTGAAGAGCTGTCTCTCAAAAATATACATTTTAAGTGAACTACATGAAAAACCAAGAAAAAAAGAGTCTAGATTCACAAACTCATCTGGCCCGGTGGCGTAAGCTTATCTCATTTGTAAGCCATTGACGCTAGCGACGCTGCACTGTCACCAAGTCAGATAAGTTTGTAAATCAATACGTATTTGAGTTTTTTAAATCGTTCAAGTTAAATCATTATAGCAGGCGATGGAATATTAATATCGGATAATATTAAACTGCAAATCAAAAATACTGATTTGCACAGCAACTATCAGGGCAAAATGCTGCGGTAGCTTAGGTGAAGGGCAAAGGAGTAAGCGAATATCCTTCGTGTTAGGTTGAACATGTAAGAACAACAAAAATACTTAAAACATAAACTTAAGTACACATAAAATATTTAAAACAAAAAAAGTGTTTTTGTTCATCCTTTTTTGCTGTGCAAATCAGTATTTTTGATGTGCGGTTAAATACCAGCCTTTAATATCCTACCTATACAGCCAGTGTGGTGCAGCTCGATCTTGTCCATCTTCGACTGTGCCCTCAGACGGCTTTTTCATGGTTTTTTTTGTTTTATAATTTCCTGACAAAATACTTCCTACTTTTCTGTTACATATAACCTAACCTTTAATATAACTGTGATTGGTTTTTATGCGTCACACAAAGATCATGAAATGACATGTTCTAGTGAAAAAATATTTTTAAAGGACTCGCTTGAACTTTATTGATGAAACAACAAAAATAATTGGTTTAGAAGTTGTAACTCTCTTGGAATTTGTTATTAATACAATGGGGACTAAGGTCAACGGCCCCTATTCCCATCTCCCACTTTTCACGCTCCTGGGCTCTTTCCCACCATTTCTTGTCGTGGTCCCTCAGCTCCTCACTCCAGCGCTTCTTGGGGCGGCCATGTCCTCGTTTTGCATTTGGGATCCAGAGAGATGTTAATTTGGGCCATCGGTGTGGTTGCATACGAGCAACGAGGCCGCCCCAGACCAGACCCATTTCAATTTAGAATACGAATTGTTTATTGTTGGACAAATTCAGAAACCACAGTTGTAAATTACACATCAGCAGTTACACTAATTGGCTGCTAAGACTACAAAGACGTCGTTAATTAATAATATACAAAACCTTAGTCAGTATAATCTATTTGAACAACATTAATAAAATTAAGCCCATTAAAATTCTTATTTGGAAAGGCAACAACTATAATGTTTAGCTTTTTTTTTGTTAAAAGGATGATTACCCATGCCATGGTGTCAGAACTCCATGCTATGTCCGGGTCCCTACACATTGAACGGGCATCAGCTCTTGTATTATACGGATTAAAAACAACCCATTTGTTGCATTGTATGACAGTTATCGATAATATCGATATAACTTTGAGCCATGATATATTGTTTAGCAATATAGTTTTGACTTCAAAATTTGTTAAATTGACACCATGTAGTTTCCCACAACAGTATTGGTTGCTATAGGTCACTTTCTGCCCAAATACTAACGTTAGATAATGTTAGGTTAGGTCACAACTTTATAATAAAACTTGGAGCCGAGCGGAGCAAGGAGACCCCATTAAGTTTAGTATAAAGTAGGATGTAACACTTCGGTGAACGTTTAGTTAATTGGAAGGATGGAAGGAAGGATGAATCTTTTTACTCAATTTTGTAAACAGTCAAACATAAGCCAATTGAAAACAAGCATGTTCGATTCATACTTCACACGCTAGCTAAGTGCGCATTCGTGGAGGGAGTTAGGCTAGAGGCCAGCGCGACCGTCGGAAGTTTTTAGCAATAAACAAAGCAAACCAACATAGCAGCCTGCTTTTGAATCCCTTTGTTCAACACTCCAATTTGATTTTCGGCGATACTGTTTTAGAAATTAATAAGATAAAAAATGTCACAAATACCTACGTTGAAACCTAATGAAAGTTGATGCGCGACGGTCACATAATCGTGTACTTCAATCAAAACTGGGTACCAGTACCGAGCTGCACTGTTTACTGGGTACCAGTACCGAGCTGCACTGTTTACTTATCCGCTATTGTAGTACAAGTAAAGCACGCACGCTCGTCTTGGTAACGACCTAGCTCATTAGGACTGCTAAAGAGTCTGTGGAGTATACAAACTGCTGTTATCTATGCTCTGCCAACAGGCTCATGCGACGTGCTCTACAGACTTGCCGGACTTTCTTAACGGAATTTATAGTCCTCTTTGCGAAATGAGAACATGTTTCAGAGGGAATAAAATGTGGATGGTGTTTCCTTTGGAGGGCATGGAACTGGGGATGAGAAACAGCGGCTAGATATTAGTATATCTTCCCAAAATAAGATCATATTTATGATTATGGGATGACAATTTTACTGACTTTAATTTACTTTTGAGTTGTGAGGAATGATAATGTAATATTTTGGCTCCTCAGTGAATATATCAGATCAGTAATCCTTTTATATGGGAAAATGGAAAATGTGTGAAATCTGGAAAAAATATTAGCCTTTTCCCATACGGGGTGGCAGAGGCACAATGGTGCCCACGTTCATCCAGCCATTCAATACTCCATTTTACGTATCAGGGGGCTAGCCCATCGCCGCGGCTATGGAGATTGAAGGTTTCCACACGATGTTTTCCACCATCGTAAGAACGTCCATATAATGTACATAATATAACTTATTCCATTGGTACATTGTCACTACCGGATTCGGTCCGCATATTCTGCTTGAGAAACGAGCATGAAACCACTAGACCACGGAGCTCTTACTAACATTGGAATTAGTTCAAATCGCTAACACTCTCACGTAACGTGCTTCAATATAAACACATTAGTGAAATTAAATGGCCACGATTCAAAGTTCGCGAGCAATCGTGAACGATCGTCAACATTCACGAACGCTTGTGCAGGTGCGCCGGACGACCACTAACGTGCCGTTACTTATTATAAGTTACTTGAGAATAGTTACGGGTTCGCCACTGTTATCGTAGTTATAGTTTTCGGAGCTGAGCTAAAGGCTAAAATCTTCATTTAGCTTCATACCAACACACATTTCTTTTGTTATTTTTAAACGCCAACATAAATATATATATGCAGACTCATATATTTTTTCTGGCCTCACACTAGGCCCTCCTGTGTCGTGGGAAACAGAAAAACAGACGTTATCCATTGTGAAGAGTTCGTTTCAATGACTCTTTAGGTACATCTTTTTATTTTGTTTGGTAGTTAAGATATTATATTACTTTTTTCCGCGTCCCTCTTTTGCTGCGGTAGTTTTTCTTTGAAAGTATGTGAAGTATAAATTTGATGGGCTAGTAAGGGTGGATTTTTGGCAGATTTGATGGCATGCGTTAGTATACTATTTGATTATATCGATGTTTTACAACAACCCTTGTTATTCATGGGGTCGTTAATGCCTAGCACGGCAAGTTTCAACGGTAGGTTGAATAGTTCATGTTCTAGTGACGTTATTTCTCTGTCTACGATTGATGGTATATTCGTGTTGACATGATGGTTTGTTTTAAAGTGTGAAATTCCTCACAAGTGTTATCTATGACGTTTGTTGGTATTTCTATACGGATTGGAGTGATTTTTAAAGGCTGTGTGTACTAGCTGTGGGTGTTATTTACTTGCTTTTGATAGAAGTCTTACACATTCAATTCATTCGTTAACTTTTTCTTTGATGTATTCTTTTCGTCCAATCTCGTCTCCGATGACGCCGCCCAAAAACATATGTGAAAGTACAGTCTTTACTCCAAGGTTCCCAAAGAGTCTATTAGCTTCTTCAGTCGATTTATTTCTGACTCTGATGTAGCTTTTTGAAGGTTCTGCGAAGTAACCGTATTTTGGACCTAGTTTCATCAGTTTTTCTAGCCATTCTTTTACGTTTTTAGGGTTCCGTACCCAAAGGGTAAAACGGGGTCCTATTACTAAGACTCCGCTGTCCGTCCATCCGTCCGTCTGTCTGTCACCAGGCTGCATCCATGAATCGTGATAGTTAGACCAATGAAATTTGCACAAATGATGTATTTCTGTTGCCGCTATAACAACAAGTACCAAAAACAGAATAAAATAATTTATTTATCTGTAAACCACATACAAACTTGAATGCACCTGGTTACGTACGTGGAGTGTGAAAGTAGCCACACCATTAACTTTGTAAACAACATTTTGCTTTGTCATCCCTACCATTGCACAGTGGTACGGAACCCTTCGTGCGCGAGTTCGACTCGCCCTTGACCCGTTTTTAGTTTACCATAACAGGCGGAATCATCAGCATACCAATTTTGTAAATATTTCAAAATACCGACTGCATACATTAGCATTGCTAATAGATCACTCTGTATTGTTCCTTCCTTGCTTAGATGAAATCATTTGAGCCTGATAGGTAAATGACCGCGAAACCTCTATAAATATTGCACAGCGTGGCCAATAGATTCTAGATAGTGCTTCCAGCAACGCAAACAATATAGACCGCGGCAGTTATGTACTATTACGTTTACTTACTCATTATATTGATATAATTCCATAAGTTTTTCATAAGTATTTATTCAATAGTCCAATTTTACGTGACGAAAGGCCAGCCCATCGGCTGTGTTATTAAAAACACCTGTATTATTTTCGTTAATCCTTTCAGTAGTTTGTGATCAAAATGCAGGACGCGTCATGCTCAGGTATCTACCTATACACTCTTGATTCCTATATCTATTACAACTTAAGCCACCCGTTGTTGGTATGACATGCATCAACCCTCAGCGGACTAACCCCAGCAATTAAACCGTGCAAGGGTTCCACTTCGACATTGCAAACACGTCCATTGTTTTAATCTACTCCCCTCCTAGAATCTAGAATCGTACAGAGGAAATGCCGAAATGAGATGATATTCTTGCACCCCAGCCAGTGCCTTGCGACTGAGTTCAAAGGCATTGTGGTTGAAGATAAGAGATCTACTTAAAATGGCCTGCGTTTGTGAAATTCACTAAAGTACACTTTATAGAAATATTAATTACGCGCGCCGGTCGGTTGGTATAATCGTAGCTGCTGAGCAAAATTGATACATTCCAGTATTTATTGTAATTGAAACAAAAGATGAAGCTCGAATTTGTGTACTATTTTTAGTGTCTTTTTTCTGTACGTTATTTGTGTGCAATACAGCACTTACTACACTTGCTACTTACGCTGCAGGCAGTGGCCCAATTTTTTTTAACGTAAAATGCTTGGGCGCCATATTCCCTCATTAGTTCGAAATACACCAGGCAGTATTTAAATGCTGTATGTGTAAATGTAAGCTTCGAGTAATGTAAGTATTTTAATATGCGTTTATTTTAGGTAAACCGAGGCTATTAAAGTGTTTGTCATCGCTTGGTGACGCGGAAGCCGTTTTTATTAGAATATGTGTATGTGAATTTATAAAATGCGGAATCATACAATTTGCCTGCCACATATACATGTAAGTATTGTAACCCTAATGTGATGATAATAGAAAATCAAACGAACTTACCTGTAAGTGAAGTTCGATGACTATTAAACGAGGTGATTCTCCCGAAGAGATTACACATAATTACTTGTAGTAACGTCCAGTTGCTGCCATTGTACACAAGATTTAAAGCTAAAAAGTAAATAGCTGAAATAAATTTTAGCGGTAAAACAAGTTTTTTACATCCCTATGTAAACCTACCCGGCATCGCCCATCACTAATTTTCTTCATACACGTTGACCAATCGGCCAGAAATCTATTTCGTGCAAATAATATCTTCAGGGCTATACTTGCAAAATATTTTTAAATATTTAGAATAGGGTAGGGTGGGTTGTAATCTCTTCGGGAGAATCACCTCGTTTAATAGTCATCGAACTTCACTTACAGGTAAGTTCGTTTGATTTTCTATTAAACTCAGTGATTCTCCCTCGAGATTACACATAATTACTTGTAGATGTTTAGAGATGACATTATACGAAATAGATGTGTTTTAGGTCCTTTAGGTTTGTAAAATCAATAAAATCAATAATTGAAATAATTGAAAAAATCGAGCATTTATTGCACTTCACAAATATTCTAACAAGCTCAATTAACAATAGATAACAAAAGTAACAACATAGACTTACAAATTGTGTCTATCAAAACTAAAAATAAGCTCTGCAAGAGCATTATATATTAAATAAAATCAATGTTTCGGGGTCACTCCGCAGAGAGTGCGGGCAAAGGATTCAGATGACTCCGTAGCAACTTCTCTATTATAGAATCTGGCAAAGGTGGCAGAGTTGCCTGACCAACCTGCAGTCTTTCTTATAAGATCCAGGCTCACGCCAAGCCTCTTCGCGGCGGAGGTGGCTGCGTGACGGGTGCTGTGCGCACCGAATATGGAGGTGTCAATACCACTCTCGCTTAAAGTGACCTTCATCCATCGACTCAATGTCTGGGAAGAAACTTTTCTAAAAGGTTTCTTATAAGTAATAAAGAGAAAATCACAATCATTGGGTCTCTTATTTGCTGATTTCTGTAAGTAATGTTCTAAAGATCTAGCAGGGCAAATAGAGGGTTTATCACTGAAATATGGTAGTATAAGCATGGGTTGAGATCTATTTATAGCGGATGTTTTAATCTTATCCGGTATATGTATGACAATCTTGTAAGCGATAAAGTTTGGACGCGATGAGCCGTTACAAGAGCCAGTAAAGTGGCAAGTTTTTTTTTGACAATGTTTCAAAAGACAAAGATTCATTAGGAAATAACCCACCTACGTAATTTAATACATTTTCGGGATCCCAAGTTAGGTTATATCTTGGTAAAGGAGTACGCAATTTGAAAACTCCCTTCATGAAACGCTTGATTACGCAGTCATTCATTATGCTGGTCCCCAGCACAAGAGCTAGAGCAGATTTAGTACTATTTAAAGTGCCATATTTACAGCCCCTATTATATAATTTTGTCAAAAATTTTAACACATCTGAAACTGATGCTCTATAAAAATCAATTTCATTTTCCTGGCAAAACTGATGCCATTGCCTAAGGCACGGATTGTATTGTTTGATGGTGTTATCTGATAAAGATGCTAATATCACCTCTATTGATTCTACAGAAATGCCCTGATTCAGATACTTTTGCCTGATAGCAGTCCTGCTACCAAGGTAAGGCTCCTCTGGAGTTTGTGCTCGTGACTGAAAGGAGATGATAATAAATGAATGTTAGGGGGGAATTCAATGTACTCAGATACAAGGTATTTTCTGAAAAGGGGGAACCACGGCTGTGTGGGCCACCATGGCACCACCACGATACCCGTAGCTTTATCATGAATTATTTTCTGTATAACTCGAAGAATAAGGCAGAATGGTGGAAAGGCATAAAATAAATATCCATGCCATGATATTGTAAAAGCATCTACTGTAAAGGCCTCTGGGTCTCTGTGCCACGAAATGAACTTTGGGCATTTATTATTTAGACGGCTAGCAAACAGGTCTATTTCAGGTTTGCTGAATTTTTCACATATGGTTTTGAATGCTACATTACTAAGTTGCCATTCTACGTCTGCGTGAATTCGCCGAGATTCAGCATCTGCAGAGTAGTTTTCTTTGCAGCTGATATAAGATGCAAAGATGAAGAGCTGCCTCTGCTCACACCATTGCCATATTTCCCTACTGATTTTAGTGAGGTGAGGGTATTGAATACCGCCCATCCTGTTTATATAAGCTATAGCGGTAGTGTTGTCTATCCTTAAAAGAATTTCACAGTTTTGATATTCTTTTGCATAGATTTTTAAACCGAAAAAAGCTGCTCTAAGTTCTAAGGAATTGATATGTTCTTCTAATTCTGTGTTTGACCATTGACCACTTGCAGAGTCACTTAAACATTTTATTCCCCAACCTGTCCGAGATGCATCGGAGAAAATCTCCAGTTTATAATTGCCAGTTCGAATAGGATTTTGACATGAGTCTATATTATGCAGCCACCAAGTGAGATCCTCTGACAATGATTTTGGAATGGTAAGATGCGAATCATAGTCATCATTATTTTGTTTTAAACAGAGGAACTTTGTTCTTTCAAAGTTTTTGGTATATAGCCATCCATATGGGACACCCGGGCAAGCTGAAACTAAAAGACCAATGAAGTGTGCGAAGTGGCGAACTTTGCATCTTTGTATGGATAAGTAATTTAAAACCTCTTTTTTAATTTTCTCTCTCTTCTCATCAGTTATGCTAATAGTAAAGTTTACAGAGTCAAAAATAAAACCCAAGAATTTTATTTTCTGAGAAGGGGTACAAACACTTTTTTCCCGATTAATGGTAAAGCCCAAAGATTCCAATAATTGTTTAGTTATTAAGAAATTATTCTTGCATTCAAGATAAGAATGTCCTATCAAAAACAGGTCATCTAAGTAAATAACCGAAATGAAACCCTGGCTGCGTAAATATTGCATCACAGGACGCATAAGTTTGGTAAATACTAAAGGGGCAATGTTCAACCCAAAGGGTAGAACTTGAAATTCATATATCTCTCCTAACCACTCAAAGCGAAGGAATTTTCTGTCATTTTTGTCAATAGCCAGAGAAAAGTAAGCATCTTTGAGATCAATTGAGCACATAAAGCAGTCTTTAGAAATAAGCTTCATTGCAGTGCGGTAATCCTCTAACTTAAAATGAGGTGCAGGTATAAACTCATTTAATTTCTTTAAATTGAGTATGAACCTCTTTTTGCCATTCTCCTTTTCAATAAGAAAAATCTTTGATAAGAATTGATCCTGACAAGGATTACATTTTTTGATAGCACCTATTTCTAAAAGTCTAGACAATTCCATATTCATGGAGTGCTTGTAACAATTTGATTCAGGAATATTATAAGGGGCCTTCAGCTGATGTATTTCAGTAGAAATAGGCAAACGAAGGCCCGAAATCCAAGACAGTACTATGCCATCGTTCGTCATAGCCACCCAATTTTTATAAAAGTAGGGTAAAGTACCCGCCTGAGTTAGCGTCGCGACGTCCTGCTGGGTCGCGGAGCTTGATAGTATTGGCGCTGTTGCGGCTGCGGGGCCGGCGTCGGTGGCGGCGGCTGCTGCTGTCTGCGCCCACCAGCCGTCGAGTTCGGCCTCGGGTACGCGCGCCGAGGCGGTGGAGGCGGCGGTGGCGGGCCCCTCCAGTTTAAAGCCCTGGATGTAGTGGGCAGAGCGTTTTCAGTGACTGGTTTGGGTCTCGGAGCAGGTGCCTTCATTTCCGTACCAACCCTGTTAATAATTTTCATATTTTTTCTTTTTTCGGACAAGTTCGAACCGAAAAGCAGGTGGTCCCGAGGTAGATCCTTTATATTCATACTGTCCTCTTTGTTAAGGCATGTCCTTATGAAGTGCCTTCTGGACATGGTTTGTGCGTGGTGGACGTGGCAAGCCAGACGTCCAGCATCACTTAGTACTTTAAGTAGGTTTTCCCTACCAGCCTCTTTATGCTCTATTACAAGAGAAATTGCATCACCAATACATGTTATTACTTTAGCCATTTGATTTTGGTTTTCCACCAAGTAAATATCTCTTTTCTTGACAAGGTCAGAAGCAGCTTGTAAGAGTTCGGGATTCATATCCGGGGCTTTGGCGGTTACATATTTCCTTTTTTGTCTCATTTTGGAGTCCATGTGTCAATATCTTTGACCACCTTGTGGCCACATGATCATTTATCTTCGGACCGAAACCAATATCCTCCACATTGGGTTCTTCCCCCAGAATGGACAATATTTCTGGAGAAATATCATTCACTGGGTCGATCATTGGGTTGTCATTCATTAGGTTTTCATTCACTGGGTTGTCGTTCACAGGATTGTTATTCACTATAGGTAACTCTGGCTCAGCTTCTGTAAAAACAAAAAACCACAATACCAAACTTAGGGCATCCAAATATCCTTGACAGGCCTGTATTGTTTGAGCGTTGCAACTACACCAAGGTACAGACATGCAGTGTGTACACAGAGGTGATGTGTATGTCATGCCATGTAGACTGAGATTGGCCAGTAGACAAGCAGCAAGTGTATTCACATTGCCTGACAATCTGAGATCCAGATTGAATTCACACCAGGGAATATCCATGCAGAATAAACTCATAGGTATGGTGGAAAGCTTGATACTGTGGTCAATATCACGGATTGACCTAAAGTAACATCTGGTCGGTTTAACCATGCAGATTAAACTCAAGTACCACAAAAAACCGACCGGCCTATGTAAGAATGGCTGATTATGTTGACTTGCCTTCCATTTGGACTACTGGCTCATCGTAGACTGTATGCTGAGGGGTGTCTTGATGATAATCATCATTTGACGTCTCGGACGACGCCTCCGAAGCGCTCCGACGACGCTCGCGCAGGAGACGCGCTCTTTTCTTCTCTAATCTTCTTATCTTCCGAGCGATTCGATCCTCGCTTCTTTTTCGTTTTCCCATTTCAAAAACAACTGGAACCTTGTTTTTAAACTATAAATTCACAATTAAAAGATTAAAGAAGAATTTTATGCGTACAAAATGGCCGCCACAAGAAACGTGTATGAAGAAAATTAGTGATGGGCGATGCCGGGTAGGTTTACATAGGGATGTAAAAAACTTGTTTTACCGCTAAAATTTATTTCAGCTATTTACTTTTTAGCTTTAAATCTTGTGTACAATGGCAGCAACTGGACGTTACTACAAGTAATTATGTGTAATCTCGAGGGAGAATCACTGAGTTTAATATTAGTGTAGCAAGAAAAGACAATTTTTAATCACAATATTTTTAAAAGTAGATACGAGAAGTTTTAGAGCGTATTGAAAATCTTTTTAAATGCATATCAGCAGTTTTTTTGTGGCATTGTAGGAGAAGATACTTGTGACTTATTAAATGTGCATGGAATTTTTGCTTTGGAGTGCATGAAATATCGAAAGCACTTTTGATCGAACTGCAACCTCTATTCTTTTTGAGACCATGTGCGTGCGAGAGGAAGGTTGTTCAACTGTGCTCCCCAAGCTACATCCGATGCATCTGTGGTCAGAAACATTTTTGGTGGAGGTTAATGCAGAGGCATTGCTAGATGGCAGTTCTGATCTATCATCTTTGCTTATACTGTTTGAGGCAGAATGTAGACTACGGTTGGGCGGTGGTTTATAAACATCACATAAAACCACATGGAACATTATCAAAAAAGAGACAGGCAAGGTTAGGTCTAGTGAATCTTGTTTTAATTTAACAGTTAACGACAAATTACTATCAAACGAGGACGTTGCTAACGCATTTGAAAACTTCTTCAGTACCATACCCATAATAACAACAGAAGCACTACCATCCTCTTCTGAAAAGTCTTGAGATTACTTGGTTGAAAATATACCCCAAATCAAGGTTGTCTTTAACTTTATAACTATGGTTAAAACATTTAAGCTTCTTAACATGAAAAAGGCTGAAGATTTATGGGGTATGTCGGTTAACGTGGTTAATTCAGTAATCGATGTTATTTCACCATACATGGCAATCACATTCAATAGTTGTATAGTAAACAGTGTTTTTTCAGACCTCTTAAAAATGAGCAGATTAATACCACCTATCCGGTAGTATAAAAGACCCTACTAACTTCAAAACTGTGTCTGTATTACCAGTGTTGAGCAAGGTGGTTAAAAAGGTCATATTAAGTCCACTACTCTCTCACTTCAATTCATCTGGGCTACTCCAAAAAAAAAACAGTTCGGATTCACTAAAGGCAGATCAACAACAGACGCCGGAGTAGCACTAGTAGAACATATTTATATTGCTTGAGAAAGACAACAGGATGCGGTTGGTATTTTCTGTGATCTTTCCAAGGCCTCAAATTTTTTTGCTCAAACTACAACACTATGCTATAATCATCAGGAATAAAGATAATGCATTAAAGTTAATGTTATCTTATCTTATGGAAAGAGTACTAAAAGTATATATAAACAGATGTAAGTCCACTGGAACCCATATGAATACCACTGTCCCCCAGGGTTCTATTTTAGGTCCGTTTTTTTTCTTAGTATTCGTGAATATCCTGACGTATATGGTGGAAAAAATTACTCAGATTGTACTATTAGCAAATCAATGCATTATTTTCAAGGTGAAAAGACACGACAAATTCAAGACGATGCAAATAGTACAAATCTCATGTGTTTGGTTCGTTCAATGTGCATAACCTGTTATTAAACTCAAAAAAGACTGAATGTATAAAATTTTGTTTGCCTCTTGTACGATAGGTTGAAACGAGTGTAAGAATAGGAACTGAAAAATTCAACTTCGTGGAGGACACAATCTTTCTTAGAGTCACCATAGATTCGAAACTTCAATGGGATCCCCACATAACTAATCTCGCACGAAGACTTAACTCAGCCGCTTTTGCCTTCAGACAATTCAGATATCTTACAGATGTTGAAACTGCCAGATTGTTTTACTTTCGTTATTTTCACAGTATTATTTCTTATGGAATACTACTCTGGGGGAGAACAGCAGATATAAATACGATATTTGTTTTACAAAAAAGAGCGATCAGGGCGATATGTCAATTATATGCTAGTGAGTGAGTGAGAGATACGAGTTCGATTCCCACCTATGAAATCAAAATAATTGCCTTTTGTCATCTTTTTGAAGCAATGGCGGCAAAACAATTAGGATCTAACAACAGAGGTCTAAACAAGATGATATGCGAAGTATGCAAATTATACATCTACCCTATCGAGTCATTTACATGTTCGAAATGTAATAAATATTTTCATCATAATTGCCTGTATATCACATTTGCCTATTATATGGCGAACACAGAGCGATGGAAGGATTTCAAATGTAACTCATGTCAACACACAACAAAGCAAGGAAGCCCACCTAAGCAGAAATCCTCAAATAAACCATCACCCTCAACCACAGTAATAGTATACCTCTTACTCCTTCGGCTAATGATAACGTCACACAAAGAAGGCCTTGTCAGTTGATTCCCAGATTACATCAACATAACTCGCACGACGAAGTGTCTGTCTTGGACATAAGCTATCGAAGCTTGCCTGGTGTTGGGGAGAGTGAGGAGCAGATAGGAGACCTGCGTGAGAGTAATAACAACCTACGCATACAACTTGATATTGCAAACATGGAGATAGAAACCCTTAGCTTGGAAATGGCCTCCCTTAATAAACAATTGTCAGAAAAAAATATGAAGATTGAATTATATAAAGCTGTGGAACTTGACGAAACAACAAACATAAATAAGTCATACCAAAAATTTTACTCCCCTCAGTACCGCAACATACAAGTCGGGTATCCTCGGACATCGCCGAGAGAATTCACCAGACGTGTTGTTACACACATGGGCCCGAACGACACAACCTTGCGGGTGGAAAGTGCGGCGGGCGTGGAGTCAAGAGCCACTAGCAGGTCGGATAGTCCGTTAGGCGAGACTCCAGTGTTTCCAGCCACGGATGAATTAACGTCAATACGAGCAGATGCCTACTGCAACAGAACAGTGAGACCCTGGTTCATTCTAATTTGTATAAGGTAAATAACTGTGAGAAAAATGTTTTTTTTTCATGAATAATTAATTCAAATACGACGATAAATCTAATTCACAAAAATATAGCTGGAGCATTGAACAAAATTAATTCAATAGAGTTAATACAATCAGAGTTTATAGACCAGAATTTTGAAATTGATCTAGTATGTTTAACTGAAACATTTCTGCTAGATAGTGCAGAAAATAATTTGGTTTTAAAACATTATAATATGGGGGACAGTTATTGTCGTAGAAAAAAAAAAAAGGTGGCTCTTGCATACTAATTAAAAAGGGTATAAAACATCAGAGAAATGCTATCACTAAAGAAACCGCTACATTATGCGACTTTGAATGCTGTGGATTAGAATTTCTAGACTACCACATCCTAATTATATGTATATACAGAAAGTAAATACAGAGTAAATACAGGTCAATTAACTACTCAAGGTAAAAGTTAGATGAAACATTAAATAAAATACATAATAAAAAAACAAAAAACAATAAAAAACTTATATTGTGCGGAAATTGGAACATGGATATTTTTAAAGATAAAAGAATTAAAAAGCATTTTAAACAATCACAAAACTTACATGCATACAACAATGCCAACACGAAAAAAATCATGTCTAGATTTGTTAGCGAGCAACATACTAAAAGCCAAGGAACAGATCAGCCACTTAGCTCTTTCTAGCACACAGCCCAAACTCTTTCAGTCCAAGTAAAAAACCAGAGAGCATACTCAACCTGGTTTGAATACAGGAGGGACTATAGCAAAGATAATGTAAGAAAGTTTTCGGGAGCGGTATCTGCACTAAGTTTTAATAATACCTATGACCACACAGATCTGGATGATGCCTTTGATTATTTTCATGAATTAATCATTATTTTTTTATAATTTATGCTTTCTGGTCATAAAGATTAAGCTAACAAATATACTGACTAAGATGAAATAGGTGTCAAAAGGGATAAAAAAATCTTGTGTGACTAAACGAAAACTCTACTTAAAGTTTTAAATATACTTTAAGTAGAGTTTTCGTTTAGTACTTTTCAGAAAACAAAAACAGACATAATAAACCTATAAGAAATACACGTCTCTACTAAAAAAGTGCATATCAAGTTCACAAAAAAATGTTGCTAATAGGTACATTAGGAATAGAAAATATAAATGTAAAGCCACTTGGAATACAATAAAAGACAAATCATCAGGAACAAACACAAAAGATGAAATTGATAAAATAACAAAATATAAAATAATATACAATAATCCTATTAACATTTGCTTTATCTTTAACAAGTTTTTTATAGATTTGATTAATAATAATAAAAATTCAAACATCAATTCTGACGCTTGTAATTTTTTTTACACTAACCCGTGTACTATATTTTTGGAACCTACTACTACTACTATATTATTAAATCTCTTAATAACAGTAACTCGGTAGGATATGACGATATAAATACCAATATTTTAAAAGTTTGTGCATATGATTTGGCTTTTTCCTTAAGTTATATAGACCTTTCCATTTACACAAGGTCACTTTCCAAAGTTCCAAAGTCTCTGAAATGATGTATAGTAAAACCGTTTCTGATACCGATACTATCAAAGGTAGCTATGCATAACAGGCTTACTTGGTTCGTCAAGAGACGGAAGGCATTAAAAAATGAACAGTTAGGGTTCAGAAATAATAGCTCCGCAACATTGGCATGTTTTAACTTAGTTAAAACTATAACCCAATGTCTTAACAAAAAAAGGCCCATCGTCTCAATATTTTTAGATGACATGAGCAAAGCGTTTGACTTCGTAAATCATAATATTATTTTAAGTATATTAGAGAGATACGGAATTAGAGGTATTGCAAATGACTGGATAAAAAGCTATTTACAAGATAGAAAATAATGCACGGAAATCTCTAAGACAAACATGTTCCAAAACCAATTAACCAAACAATGATTTCGGTTAGAATATAGAGTAAATGGTACCGGAGTGCCGCAAGGAAGTATGACCCTAGTACCCTTGTTATTTTTACTCTAAATAAATGACTTGCCAAGTAGTACAAAACACCAACGCATATTATTTGCTAATAATACGACGCTTATATTTGAAGGTACGAAATTAAAACATTTCAGCAAAATATTAATGATTCTCTTACTTCTGTTGTGAAATGGATGGAACAAAATAATTGAAAATTAAATGTCAATAAAACCAAATGAATTTAATTCAGACCATACCAAGCACAGTCTTTACCATTAAAAATCGAATATAATAATAATCAAGTAGATAAGACAGAGACAAAAATTTTTTTAGGAATTACCTTAGACCAACATCTAAATTGGAAAAGCCATGTAGAGTTAGTATGCAATAGGTTAACCGTTTTGTCTTTGCCATACGACGAATACGAATGACTATCTCAGTAGAGGCGACTATCACAGCGTATCATGGGTATGTATCGTCAGCTTTGGCTTATGGACTAATCATATGGGGAAATTCTGTCGACAAGCCATTTATAGTGCAAAAGAAATGCATCAGGGCGATATGCGGAGTAGGGTGCAGGCAAAGCTGTTAATCTTTATTTAAAAAAATACAAATACTAACGTTGCCTTGCCTCTACATCAGAGAAATTTGTACATTTGTAGTGCAACACAGGAACTACTTTCCAAAAATTGCCGATATTTATGTGAGACAAACCCGCCACAAAGATAAACTGTTAAGATAACCTTACAGCAGCCCATGCTGCCATGTTGGCTGCATAAGTCCATGACTTATGCAACCAAAATGTGTTCTGTATGGCCATTTAAATATTTAATAAGTTACCTGACGAGATGAAACAATATGAAAAAAGTAATTTGACAAACTGGCTGCTGACTCAATATTTTTATAGTGTACGTGATTTTCTAGAAAATAAAAATTTGTAAAAATGAAAATTATTATTATAATTATTATTCATATTTTAAACCCACTGAGATGTTAAATTTAAGAATCGCCCCTGTATAGTTATTATTTATCAGATAATTTGTAAATATTTGTTCACCGTACCATGCGGTAAAATACACTGAACTAATTTCAAGTATTATAAATACCACCACCTATACTGTATACATGTGTTTTAGCAAATAAATGATTTCGATTTGATTTGAATCATTAATAGAAAAATTCAAAGAAATTAATATACTTACGATTACCTCTCATTATATGTACGAGAATATACTGCATGTAAGAAAAAACGTAGCTTTATTTAAAACTGTAGGTGATAGCCATACAAATAACACTAGAAATAGAAATAGGTTAGCACTACCATTATTTAGAGTAAGTAAAGTAGGTACATCATTCACGGGGCACTGTATTTGCTTCTACAATGCAATACGGCTTCTACAATAAAATACCACAGGAATCATTGATCTTTCCTGAAAAGAGGTTCAAAAATGTGTTAAAAATGAGCTGATAAAGTCAAAGTCAAAGTCAAAGTACTTTATTACTGTAGATATTTACATATACTTAGCAAACGTCAATTTTGCCTCTTCTCTACATCGGACCACTGTGGGAGAAGAAGGGCGTAGAAACTCCCACAGATTGATTTTTAGATCTCTTTTAAAAATAGGTTGTGCTTAACTATTACAAATATGAAAAATTTAATTATTATGATTAATAAGCAGGAATAAATAATCACATTTTTTTTAACAGCAAGGCCTGTGTTGAGCTAGATTAACCCTATACAGTCCTGTCATTTAAGTAATCTTGAACATTGTAATATCCCTTTTTTGAAAAAGTCGCTTTAACATGCTTTTTAAATTGCTCAAATGGCAATTTCAAAATCTCCATAGGTATCTTATTATAGTAGAGAATACACTGACCCTTGAAAGAATTGCTAACCTTCGCGAGTCTAAATCGGGGCGCACACAATCTGTGATTATTTCTTAGGTTGACATTACAGCTATCGCTAAGTTTGGAAAATGTTGTAAGGTTCTTGCGTACATACATTATATTTTCGAAAATAAATTGACTAGCTACTGTTAGTATGTCAATTTCTTTAAAAAGCTCTCTTAAGGAGTCTGTTCGTTTTAAATTATAAATTGCTCGAATAGCTCTTTTCTGTAAAATAAAAATAGTTTGAATATCCGCTGCTTTCCCCCACAACAAGATACCATAGGACATCACACTATGAAAGTAACTAAAATATACTAGCCTAGATGTAGCCACATCCTTGCTTTGTCTGATGTTCCTAACAGCGTAAGCCGCAGAACTTAATTTACCAGCCAATTTATCTATGTGGGGTCCCCACTGCAATTTGCTATCAATGGTTATTCCAAGAAACGTGCTGTTGTCTAACACTAAACTGGTCTCAACTTGCCTCACATTTGGAAGTGAGAATTTGATACACTTACTTGGTTTTACCAGCGTTTAACAATAAATTATTAACTGTGAACCAATTCAAGGTTAAAGACAATACACCATTAACATCATCAAAATCTGCTATTTGTCTTTCAATTTTGAAGACCATTGAAGTATCATCAGCAAATAACACTATATCAGTTAATTTCTCCACCATGAAAGGCAGATCGTTAATATATACCAGGAACAAGAAAGGACCTAATATGGAACCTTGTGGAACGCCAATTTTTACACCCGATCCATCAGATTTAACGCCTATTATAGTATTAAGGAATACCGCTATGCCCAAGGGTAAAATGACATTGATTCATAATTATTATATCTGTAAGACCTTGTACATGACATTTATAGCAATCATATAATTACAATACGATTAAAATCAGTTAACGATTCGGCCAACCTCGGAAATTGTCGTGAATCCCCCATTTCTCACATAGAGTTATCAATTTACAGATATTTACCTTTAATTATATACTCGTTGTCTTATTGAATACAATACAAGAACGATATGAGCAACAAAACCTCATTTGTAGCTCAAAACTAACACAACCTTTATATTGAAATAAGAAAAATAATTGACTATTTTGACAGTCTGCCTTCTTAGTGTCAATAAAAACAGTGTGTCGTATATGATACATTTATGTTTAGGAACGCTAATTTCATTCATGAAAATATTCGATTCTATCAAATTTTTTCAAAATTAACTTACAATAGTTATGTATCATGACTTCAACAAATTTAAAGCGTGGTAAAAAAAATATTGCTCAATCTCGTGAAATTGTAAATAATGTATATAACTATTTTAGAAAAGAACACGAAAAGAAGCTAATTTATTGAAAAAATAAAAAGTAAATATCATCAAAATTTTTGGACAGGGTTTGTGAAGCAATCAGAGTTTCGAAAAGCAGCGTGTTAAATTTTTTGAAGGAAAACGACAAGCTCTCATATCAGTCACCTAAAGATCAACAATCCAAAGATGTGCCCGGCAAAAAATATTGTTTAAAAATGGATGATTTTGATTTTTGCGTGATACGACGAATGATATATGACTTTCATGAAATATTTAAAGAGATTCCTACGTTGCGATCACTACACAAAAAACTAAAAGAGTAAATGGGATTCAAAGGCTCAATTTCATCTCTGCAAAATATAATCCGAGACATGGGACTCAGATTTAGAAAAACCGACAATAACAAGAGCATTTTGATGGAAAAACATGACGTTTGTTTAAAAATAATAAAATATTTGAGATAAATCCGACAATTAAGGGCTACTGGTAAAAAATATTGTTTATACTGATGAATCATATTTTCATACAACGCACACTAAAGCCAAAAGCTGGACGGACGCAGCCAATAAAAATCTAAAGCAAGCTATATCAAAGGGTCATAGATTTATTATTGTTCACGCAGGTAATGAAAAAGGCTTTGTAACTGGAGCTCTATTACTAGATCAGTCCGCGGATCCCGATGGCGATTACCACAAGGAAATGAATGCTGAGAAGTATGAGAAGTGGTTAAGAACACAACTAATGCCTAATTTACCCGATAACAGCGTTGTTGTTATAAATAACGCTTGTTACCACAACAAATTTGTTGAAAGGCCACCTAATAGCAATACTCGAAAGGCGAACATGATCGAGTGGTTAACAAGACACGATATTACTTTTACACCTGATAAGAAAAAACCGGAACTGTAAAGCGTAATACAACGCCGCAAAGATCACTTCAGCGTTGTTCGAGTGGATAAAGTTTGGCTAGCTCAACACAGACCTCGCTGTTAATAATTTTGTAATTATTTATTATTGCCTGCTTATGAAATAAAATAAAAACATAATTGTATTAGTTAAGCACAACCTATTTTTAAAAAAGATCTAAAAATCAATCTGTGGGAGTTTCTACGCCCTTCTTCTCCCACAGTGGTCCAATGTAGAGAAGAGGCAAAAAATGACGTTTGCTAAGTAAATGTAAATATCTACAGTAATAAAGTACTTTGACTTTGACTTTGACTTTGGCTGAAAATGGACATACAGCAATACGACTGCCTCCATATCACCCAGACTTTAATCCCATAGAAAATATATGGGCACAGTTAAAACGCTATGTCGGCTCCAAAAATGTCGAAATGAATAAAACGTCAGTGAAAAAACTGCTTATGGAAAAAATATATATATGTTAGGACCCGAAGAATGGACAAAAGTCTGTAATCATGCAATAAAGTGTGAAGATGTGTTCTTAACAGAAGAAGAGAAATAAGATGTGTTTAGCGAGCGTTTATAATTATATATGTATGATTAATATATATATATATATATATATATATATAATTAATGTTAACTATTCAGATAGTGATAGTGAGGAGGAGGAGGAGGAGGTTCCCAATTGTGAACCGTGAATTTACAAAATTATTTTTGTATTTGATAGGTTACACTTCCGAGATGGCCCCATGTATAGATGTTATAGATGTATAGATGTATAGATGTATAGATGTATAGATGTATAGATGTATAGATGTTATAGATGTTATTAATGTTCAAATTCATGTCGCTTCTGCATAATAAATTTCTTAGTTATACCTGTTAGTAATGTCATCTTGGCAGGTGCTATACATTGCGTTTATGATACTTCAAATTGAATGCTACCTAAAAGATATCGCGGTAATGTATTTAGTGTCATTTCTGAGAAAAGCCGAATCTTTAACTGATTTTAATCGTATTGTAATACTGAATACTGTACACTGACACCTTACGCCATCGGGTCTATGCGGATAAGTCATACGCTGCCATTACGTATTTTGCAGCAAAAGGAGGCTTTGTAGGAAAGTATTCGGGATGTATAGACGTGGGTCAAAGGTTCGGATGGAAACCTTGTAAATCCAAATAACACATATATATATTACATATAACTTCACTAGATTTATGATACTTGGTGTGAGATCACAGAGCTGAACGCATTCAGACTAAATGTGCACTTTCAGTTCAATCAGCCCAGTTATTCTGGAGGGACATTTCACAACCGTGGCTCCCGGCCCGACCGTGGAACCCAAAGAGGGTACTGAAGTCAGCCATATACATCCAGGGGGCACCTTAAAAGGCCATACAAGCAATGACTCCAGGCAGATCCAGGCATGCCAGTTGTCACTTTTGAAGTAATGGGGGCACAAACATTATTATGCAAATAATCCGAGGCTATCGCATAGCTTTTTTCATCTTCAACACATTTATTGAATATATAAGCTAAGTGTGGGCTATAACTAGAATTACTGAACCAATAACCTTGATTTATATATCCCACAAGTCTTCAGTATTTTTTAAGTAAAGTAAGTATTCTAAATATTTTGACAATGTCCTGGGGATATACATGATGAAATTTACAATCAACATTACTGACGCAACAGTGCTGTCTTTTAACAAAGTCGCTGCTACATCTGGATATGAATTTAGACGCTCTGTAAGAATTTTTCAAAAGCACGAGCTACCAGGTTCATGTTTGGATTTAACAACATCATCACCTATCTTTAAACAGAAATAATTGTCCCTTGGTATAACTTTGCCAGTTTCACGGTCTACTATTTGCCAAACAGTTTTCAATCTATATATGAATTCAAGCTTTCTGGCATTGTAGCTGAACTAACTCAGACGTCGCGGCTCTGAGTTGGACTATCTCACTCTGTTGTTTTGCATAACATTGGAGTGCGTTTGCCACTTAAATCCTGGGTACCTACTCGGGCATCTTGGAGGTCCGACTGTAACTGTTTACATTTTTCCGAAGCTCTTGCAGAAAAGAGATTCTTTTTGTTTTGTTGGTTGCCGTTTCATTGATAATTTGAGTAGTTTTACATTCCGTCTAGTTATTTTCATTAATTTATTTAATTTCAAATACTTTTTTTTTTGCTGCATGTCTGCATGGTTTGACGGATAGTGCTTAAGTCAAATTCAAAGTCAAAGTACTTTATTACTGTAGATATTTACATATACTTAGCAAACATCATTTTTTGCCTCTTCTCTCTACATTGGAGCACTGTGGGAGAGGAAGAGCGTAGAAACTGCCGCAGATTGAATTTTAGATCTCTTTTAAAAATAGGATGTGCTTACTAAGACCAGGAATACAAATACGATAAATTTAATTATTATGATTAATAAGCAGGAATAAATAATTACAAAATTATCAACAGTAAGGTCTGTGTTGAGCTTGATTAACCCCATACAGTCCCGTCATTTAAGTAATCTTGAACATTGTGATATCCCTTTTTCGACAAAGTCGCTTTCACATGCTTTCACATTTCAATATTATCAATAAATGATGTCTATGTCTATCACTATGTCATGCTTTTTAAATAGCTCAAATG
This sequence comes from Argyresthia goedartella, assembly GCA_949825045.1. Lineage (NCBI taxonomy): Eukaryota > Metazoa > Arthropoda > Insecta > Lepidoptera > Argyresthiidae > Argyresthia > Argyresthia goedartella. The sequence goes on from OX463810.1 coordinate 26,781,944, forward strand.
TCAATTTCAAAATCACCAGAGGTATCTTATTATAGTAGAGAATGCACTGACCCTTGAAAGAATTGCTATTCTTCAAGAGTCTTAACCGGGGCGCTCATAGTCTGTGATTATTTCTTAGGTTAACATTATAGCTATCGCTAAGTTTGGAAAATGTTGTAAGGTTCTTGCGTACATACATTATATTTTCGAAAATAAATAGACTAGCTACAGTTAGTATGTCAATTTATTTAATAAGCTCTCTTAAGGAGACTGTTCGTTTTAAATTATAAATTGCTAGAATAGCTCTTTTCTGTAAAATAAAAATAGTTTGCATATCCGCTGCTTTCCCCCACAACAAGATAACATAGGATACTATGAAAGTAATTAAAATATACTAGCCTAGATGTAGCCACATCCGTAGCATTGTCTGATATTCCTAACAACGTAAGCCGCAGAACTTAATTTACCAGCGAATTTTTCTATGTGGGGTCCCCACTGCAATTTGCTATCAATGGTTATTCCAAGAAACTTCGTATAATTTACTAATTCTAACGTGCTGTTGTCTAACACTAAACTGGTCTCAACTTGCCTGATATTTGGAAGTGAAAATTGATACACTATGTTTTACCAGCGTTTAACAAAAAAATATTAACTGTGAACCAATTCAAGGTTAAAGACAATACACCATTAACATCATCAAAATCTCCTTTTTAACTTTCAATTTTAAAGACCATTGAAGTATCATTAGCAAACAATACTATGTGAGTCAATTTCTCCACCATGAAATCGTGGATACATACAAGGTATATACGCAGATCGTTAATATATACCAGGAATAAGAAGGGGCCAAATTTGGACCTTGTGGAACGCCAATTGTTACACCCGATCCATCAGATTTAACGCCGTTAATTTCTGCCTTTTGAATTCTATTACTTAGGTATGATCTTAGTAGATCCAACGCTTTATTTCTAACATCGTAGTGATTTAATTTAATTAATAGCGTATTATCATCAACACAATAAAACGCCTTCGACAGGTCGCAAAAAACTCCGATATTATCCTGTGCGGCCTCCCATGCAGAATAAATATGTGATATAAGGGTAATACCTGCATCCGAAGTCGATTTACCCCTAGTGAAACCGTATTTTTGGCGTGGAGTTGTTTTGTACGGTTGAAGTGTGAGAGCATTTGATTGAGTATAATCTTTTTAAATATTTTACTTAGTGTTGGAAGAACAGATATTGGTCTGAAATTTGAAAGATCACCCTTATCTCCCGACTTGAACAGAGGTATCAGTTTACCGTGTTTGGGGTGATGGGGAAAGCCCCATCGTCAACACATTTATTGAATATATAAGCTAAACGTGGGGCTTTAACTAGAATTACTGAACCAATGACTTTGACTGATATACCCCACAGGTCTTCAGAATTTTTTAAGTTAAGTAATCTAAACGTTTTGACAAAGTCCAGGGCATATATATGATGAAATTTTAAATATACCATACTGTTTTTTTTTTTTTTTTTTTTTGTTTTTTTTTTTTTTTTTTTTTTTTTTTTTTTTTTTCATTCATTCATTCATTTATTTTATTTTATTTTATTTATTTATCATAACGAGGTATTACACTAGGATATGTTTGAGCTTAATTAATACATGTAAAGCATTATTTGAACTCTAGTAAAAAACAGAAAACATCTGAACCTGAGCTAGGTGGTTAACCTGTATTTCAGGATTCAGCGCTCTTCCTAATAATTACAGTATAAGTGCTATACATTACGAAAAATGAGTACCTGTTATTCATTAGACCAAGTACAGCTAAATCAGGAAAAATAAACTACAAAAGGGAGCAAAATTTACATAGGCTTAAGGCCTTGGTGAGTATAAGAGAGACCTCTCTTTGAATATCGTGAGTGTGAATGAGTGTGTGTGAGAGGGTGTGTGGTGAGGAGTTTACAGGCACTTGATATGCTTTTTGGTACCATACTCTTTAATATATTTAATAATGTCAAGGAGTGCAAAACAAAGTAAGACAGATTCAATTACAAAAAGAACACATATTATTACTATCAGGAATTAATATAAGAGGTAAGATTGATGTTTAGCACCTAATCTATAGTCATTAGTAGTTGTTCTGTTTGGTCATAATTCAGAATTTGAAGAGTATTAAAAATGGTTTTCTTGAAATGATAGGTGGTAAGAGAGTAAATGTCTATTTTTCTATTGATTTTATTATACAGCAAAGGTCCAAGGAAAGGGAAGAATCTGTGAGCAAAGGAGGTCCGGAAAGTTTTAGGTTGTGGACACACCCTATCGTTACGGCGCTTGATCAATAATTTGGGATCAAATGTCATAAGTGAGTGCTGTTTCAAAATGGTAAAGTAAACAAAGAGTTGTCTAACTGTAAGAACATTACATGACCTGAAAAGAAGTTCAGTAGGGTAAAAGAATGGACGGAAAGTGCAGACCTTTAAGATTACCCTTTGTGCTCTCTCTAAATATAAAAGCGTGGTCTTGGGAGCTCCACCCCACGACGTGATGCAGTATGCCAAAATAGATTGACAAAGTGCAAGGTAGACACTTTTCATCAATTTACAGTCAGCAACATGTCGTAGGGTTTTGAAGACATATATGAGTTTTCGAATCCTGCCACTAATCATATCAATATGGGGTCTAAATCCAAGATTTTGATCAATTATTACCCCAAGATACCTAATGCTGGCGGTTTTTACCAGAGCAGGACATGAGCATGAATTTAGAGATGGGTCAGGACAACAATGAGCCAAAAGTACTCCATTTGTATTATGGGTATTTCGAATTGAGAAAGATAAAAACCTAGTTTTATCTGCATTTAAGGTTAATAAGTTTTCCCTTAGCCAAGAAGTTGCTCTATTAAAACCAGCCTGTGCAACATTAAAAGTATCTTCCCACGTTTTTGATGAGAAGAGCAGAGCCGTGTCATCCGCATAAGTTATAACTTTTCCCTGAGCAGGATTCAGTTCGCATAGGTCGTTGATGTAAGCGAGAAATAGAGTCGGACCCAGAATGCTACCCTGTGGTACACCGTAGGAGATGGGTAAATCGCTGCTTTGATAATTACTTATCCTCACAAACTGAGATCTAGCGGTGAGGTAGTCCTCCAGCAGTTTGAGTTGGACTCCGCGGATTCCCATTCGGTCCAATTTTGCCAGGAGAATGGGTACAGAGACCGTGTCAAATGCTTTGGCAAAGTCCAGAAAGATACCTATTACATTATTGCCTTCATCAAGACTTTTTGTAATATAATCAGTCAGTTCGTGAACTGCATCGCCAGTGGAAAAACTTTTGCGAAAACCAAATTGTGACGTCGACAAGAGTTTATTGCTTTCAAAGTAGTTGACTAGTCTTGAGTTGATTATGCGCTCAAGCAATTTGGAAATTGATGGAAGTATTGAAATAGGCCGGTAGTTATTAACACAGTCCCTGTCACCAGACTTGTGGATGGGGAGCACCATTGATCTTTTCAAGGTCCTAGGAAAAACGCCGTTTGAGAGGCACATGTTAAAAATATGGGTTAAGGGAGGAATGAAAAAATTCTTGTTCAGTTTAAGGATTCGGTTTGAGATTTGATCCCAACCCACTGCACATGTGTTTTTCAGACCCAGAATAAGTACCTCTAGTTCGTCTAGATCTGTCTCCAGCAAAACAAACGACGACGTAGTTGCTTTAAAAGATGTAGTAGTTAACAGTGGTACTGCTCCAGGGGAAGTCCGGTTACCAATAACTCCTTTCGCTAGATTTTCTCCTATATTAGCAAAAAAGTCGTTTACTTTGTCAGTAGTGTTAATGTTTCCTCCAGTCCCTAACAATTCAGTCGCAACAGTTTTCGTTTTGGTTGTGTTTGTGATTTCCTTGATTGCCTTCCATAGCCCCTTAGGATTATTGCCAGCTTTCTTAATTTGATTTCTCTCGTACAGTCTCTTTAGTTTTTTAAGTAGATTATTACAAAAGTTCCTATATCTTTTATATGTGGTAGAAAAAATAAAGTTACCTGGAGAATCTTTTGACTTTTTGTGCAACCTGTCTCTGTTTCTCATACAGCGTAGAAGTCCCGGAGTTATCCATGGCTTGATAATCTTTTGTTTCCGTGAGAGTTGAATAATGGATGAGTTCAGATTAATGGCTTGTTGCACAGAGGATATCAGATTATTTAAGGATTCATTTGCATCCGAGGAGGAGAATATCGGTTGCAAGTCAATGTTTTTTAGTTGAACACTAAGACCTGCATAGTCTATATTAGGTGCAGTTGCTTGAAATATAACCCTTTTTTGTTTGTTTTTGATACATAGTAACACTAGTTGATGGTCAGTCAGAGTAGAATTCGTAACTAGGGTTATTGACGGCTTTTTCGTTTTTAATATAACATGGTCAAGGCATGTTCTTTCCAATCTAGTTGGCAAGGAGTGAGCGGGAAGAAGACCATGAGAGGCACATATACTGAGATATTCATGCGCCCTAGAGTGAAAAGAGTTGCCCGGAAGTATGTTTATATTAATATCGCCAATAATCACAACGTTACTGAATGATTTCAAGTTGTGAAGAATTGTGTTCAAAGATTCAAGAAAAACATCAACATTGTTATGAGAGGGGGACCGATAGATAGCAATGACAGCGGTTTCCGTTCCCATCTTAATTACAAGGCAGTTTGAATCGCGGCATATGGATTCTTCAATTACCACTTTCAGTTCCTCTTTAACATAAACCACGACGCCATCGTTCTGAAGATAATTGTTAACAGAAGCAGAATAGTAGTAGCCCTCAATTTGTGGGATGATAGTGGACCTAGATAGACGACACTCAGTGAAAACGTTAATGTCACATTTAAAATTTAATCTTTTTTGTAGGACGAAAAAACCATCCATATTTCCCGAGATACTACGAATATTCTGAGTCAATAACGTGAGAGAGTCGGAGGATTTGGGAAAATACTTAAGACAGTCCTCTACCTCACAGGCAATTGACTCAGAAACAGCAATATTGTCTAGGTCGTTGATAAAGACGTCATCAAGCTCTGCACCGAGAGAGAAAGCAGTAGGTGTGTGTCAGCGAGTGACAAGGGAGACACTTAGGCTGACATAATTTTGGATATGGCGAATAATAGTAGCCAAACTTATGAAAAAAGCGACATATGTGAAAAACAACGCAAATCATAATATTATAATAATACAAAGAGCTGCATAAATAAGCGATTATAATCATAAATACTATATTACTACCTTGGGATGGGTTATTAATTGTTGAAGGAGTATAACTGTATAGTGATATGTGTGAGAGTGAGAATGGAAATTTCAGATTGTTATTGAAAATATAGCTACATAGAAGCAAACATAACAATGAATAAATTGCAGTGAGTACAAAAGCTAGTCAAACAAGATTGGCCCTCAAGCTGCCCAAGATGGACTCATCATCAACTCGCACAAAAGGTGAGCCAACTGCTTTCCGTAGGTATATTTTACCGTAGGAGACCCAGCAAAATGTGAAATTATGCATCTTAGCGAAATCACGTGCAAGGTAGTAGAGCCTTTTTGCTTTGGCAGTTAGGCTCTCAGAGATGTAGATTGGGCTTGCAGGGTCATTGAGCTTAAGGTGTCTTGTATTTAGCTTATCCTTATTTTGTTTTTTATCATTGAACTTCTTAAGTCCCTTCATCATACTTTCCTTCTTAATTACAGAAACGAATTCTACCACAACGGGTTTACCATTTTCTGGTTTAGCGAATCCGCGATAGATGTCTTTGATATCGGTTTTATCAATCTGGACACCTAGGACCGCGCCAATCTTCATAGCGACATCGCAAAGACCTTCCTTATCCTCCTGGGGCTCAATTTTAGGAATGTTTCGTATTTCTATTTTGGTGGACAAAGAGTTTCTTTCCAGGTTTTCAAGTTTTCTTTCTAATTCCTTAGGAGATATGTTCCTTACGCTCTGATCTAAGACTTTCGAGTTCTTTTTGTATTTCGTCATTTTTAGAATGGAGTATCTCCATAGAGGACTGGATGTCTTTATTTTGGGACTTAAGTTCGTCTAAAGCGGTCTGTAGACCATTAAGCTTGCCAATCTGCTCGGATTCAAAACAGGAGAATAAGTGTTTGATTTCGTCTTTAAGCTCAGACAGCTCATTTTCTCGTCTCCTCTTCAAGCGGTTCAAGTTAACATTATGAATGTTATCCGCAGCGGCGTGGTCTACTTCCGATTCTGAGTTGGTCTCAGCGGCAGAAGTGTTGGGTGCAGGAGCACGTGGCGGGGGTGTACGCTTCGTGGACATACTTGATAATGTGAACGCACCGGGGAGTCAGAGGTTCGTAACGCATCAACTGATACGTAGCACTGCAGAACAAGCCGTGCGCTCTCGTAGCACGATGACGTCAGCGTAGCAGTTGTGAAATGAGGTGTTGTGGTGAAGGTTGACTCACGCGCTCGTTGCGGTAGCGAGATGAAAATATCGGAGGACGTCTCTTTTCCTCGAGGTGTAGCGGGGGGTGCTGCGCTCCGTCAGGCCGGCCTTTCACTTCGAGCGAGGTCACCAATGATATTAATAGAGCACGCGCAGAATCTTGAGCCGAATTGTAATTAGACTTAACGATTATAGTTCAATAACTTGAATAACTGTTTTAGATAAAAAATGAGGAAAGGCAACTAAACGCACGTCTGCTTAGAATGGAGTTTGGGCGAAGAGGGATTATTATAAAGTCTCTGCTTCATATGGAGATGAATTTAGACGATCTGTTGTGAGTAAGGGTACATTGGTGAAGAATGTTTCAAAAGCTCGAGCAACATCAGCGCTGGATTTAACAACATCATCACCTATCTTTAGGCAGAAATCATTGTCCCTTGATATAACTTTGCCATTTCATGGTTTATTATTTGCCAAACTGTTTTCACTGCATTATTTGAATTTTGAATTTTTCTATTAATGTGTGAAGTTTTTGCAGTTCTACAAACCAACTTGAAAGTTTTGGAATATTTTTTAACATAGTCATGAAATTTTCGATCAAAGTTATAGTTTTTTTGTTCACAAAGGTCATACAAGATAACTCTACTTTTACGAATTCCAAACATTGTCCAGTCATTAAATTTAGATTAACCGTTGTAGTCACTGACTTTCTTTAATTTAAAAACTTTATTGAATTCTATTCTTAATGTTGAAGAAGTCTGAGTAGAATTTGTTTCGGTTCTGTTCATTAAAATCCGGTACTGGCAAATTTATATCTAAGTTTTTCGTAAATGTCTCTAGTCTATGGGATGTAATAGGCCTACAAAACTGGTCCATCGTCTTATCCTTAATAGCAATTGGGAATGAAACTGTTTGACCACTGTGATCGGAGGGTAAACAGTTAATAACACTTTTACTTGTGTGCATTCACAAGTAAAAGTGTAATTAACTGTTTACCCTTATGTTAAAATACATCATATTTTCCTTCAACCAGTGTTCTGTAACACAAATATCATCAATGTCAGAATTTTTTAGAAATAATTCCAACACAAGTTCTTTGCGAGGTAGCCATGTTTTGAAGAGTAATAATAGGTCGGGTAAAAGGTCTTTTCGTATTTCGTGTGGGTATATTTGGAATTAAATATCTTTGGCTATATCATTTGTACCTGGCTGGTTTTGATGTCATTAAAAAGTTTAAATTTCAAAAAAGAACTAACATAGAAAATTGCTGTTTCAATCTATTTTTCATTTGTTTTTCTTTCTGACAAAATGAGTGAAATATCGATGGAATCAAATGAAGAAATTCGATACATTTTAAAGTTTTATTACAAAAAAGGGAAAATGCAACGCAAGCCACGAAAATAATTTGTGACGTTTATGGACCAAATGCAGTGTCGGTGAGAGTAGCACAAAGTTGGTATCAGCGTTTTGAATGCGGGAATTTTGAAGTCAAAGATGCACCTCGCTCTGGTCGCCCAGTCACGGAAAAAATGGACGCCATTTTCGAAAAAGTTGAGCAAGATCGGCATATCAGTAGTCACGACATAGCTGAAGAACTGAGGATTACTCACAAAACTGTTTTTAACCATTTAAACAAAGGTGGGTACACAAAAAAGCTCGATATATGGGTGCCACACGAGCTCACTGAAAGAAATTTAATGAACTGTATACAAATTTGCGATTCTTTGTTGAGACGTAACGAAATTCAATCGTTTTTGAGGAGATTGATAACCGATGATGAAAAATGGATCACGTACGACAAGAACGTGCGAAAGAGATCGTGTTCAAAGGTCGGTCAGGCCTCACAGACTGAGGAAGAACCCGGGTTAACTCGCAATAAGGTGATGCTGTGTGTATGGTGGGATTGGAAGGGCATTGATCATTATGAGCTTTTACCGCCGGGCAGAACCATCGATTCGGATCTCTACTGCCAACAACTGATGAAATTAAAGCAAGAAGTTGAGAAAAAGCGACCGGAATTGATCAATAGAAAGGGGGTCGTCTTACATCACGATAACGCTAGGCCACACACAGCTTTAACCACTCAGCAAAAATTAACCGAGTTTGGCTGGGAGGTGTTAATGCATCCGCCTTATAGCCCTGACCTTCAGATTTCTACCTGTTTCGCTCTCTTCAGAATTCTTTAGGCAAATTCAGGTTAGCATCAAGAGAAGACTGCCACAACTACTTGTCGCAGTTTTTTTATGAGAAGTGCCAATATTTCTACAGCAACGGGATCATGTCACTACCTACAAGATGGGAGAAAGTCATTGAACAAAATGGTACATACATACTGTAATTAAATATAAATAAACTTGGAAAAAACATGTCTTGAGTTTTCATATAAAATACGAAGAAACTTTTTTTTTTTAAGTGGGGCTTACATTTTGACATATTTAGTGGCTCTTGTATGCTAGAGATTTCCTCTATTGTCTTATGAACTGGCATTGTGGCCATTGCATGCGCAGTAGTCACTTTTCAATACCTGTACATATGCGCAGTAATTCCCGCCAACGTCGCCCAGCGCTCTTAATTCGTGGCGCGAGGTATAAACATCATGAATTCACATTTTGCTTATGGAAGAAAAAGGTGTTCAATTGCCTTTTATTTGTCTAATACTATTTTTTAAACGATTTGAAACTTTTGTGCGAAGGAATATGGCGCCCAAGCATTTATGCTGAAGGAATATGGCGCCCAAGCATTTTACGTTCACTAAACTAGCGCCACCGCCTGTTGACGCCGCTGGAAGTAGCAGGGGTATCATGACAAGGGGTATAAAGTGGGTGAATTGATGCAAATCAGCGGGAAATTAAAGTGATAATAAGCTTCGAATAACGGTCAAGGACTTTAATTAAGAAATTATGTATTATGATGTTTTGGATGCTATAGAATTATTTATTTATCCGATAAAACAACGGTCATGGCTCCTAGTTAGTTTCATAGATACATTTATTATTATTTAGGGAATAACATTAACAGTTGTGTAGTAATTTATAGTAAATAAATTATATCAGTCTGATCCTTCAACATCATCACGCTCATCCCACATCCTCATTGCTGGGCATAGGCCTGTTCACTATAGCTCCAAAAAAGCTTTAAATAAAAATAAAAATATTTATTTTATAACTTATTTTCTAATTCTTCAACTTATTTTCTTGAACAGGGCGTAATATGTACAGTTCTCCTATAACCATGCTCATATTTTTCAGAAATTGTCACTATCCTTCATATAGCGTTATATGGAGCGTTAGATCCGTTATGTCGCAACCACGTAGATACCTGTAATTACATGTGCCTATGTATGAAACGTTTAAAATTTGACACTCGATAAATTAAACAGTATTCACGTAATTGCGTAAAGTCCGATCCGAACACCTTGCCTGCTTTGGCTGTGGCAGAATAATTAAAGATCTTTTGTGGCAGAATAAACATAACATGAACATAAACATTTATACACAGGCACCCTATGTCATGGGAACCAGAAGCAGCGACATCAAACAGTTATAATCATTCAAGACCTATTGATTTTTTTAATTCTTCATCAGCCGGGATTCGAGCCCGGGTCCTCTCACTTGAGAGCTCAAATTGCAATGCCATAGAGTATTAAGTAGTGATCATGTTATTGATATAATCATTACTTGCTGAGTTTATTTCATAACATCAATGGTCTCTCTGAAAAGTATATAGGTGCTATATATATACCATATAGGTACTGTAATAGTGGCATCTATATTATAGGTAAAGGTAGATAATATCCTAGAATTGCAGATAGAGTACGATTAATTTGTTTTCTTACCACTGCTACTTGTTTCATTAGTGTATAAGCGGTTGGTATTATTCCATTAACTAAAGATCAAATTTGAACGCTGCTTTATGAGCTATTAATACAGGCGGTAGTAACCGTATACTTATTACACAGTTCTTCTTTTCTAATGAATAATTAATCTATTTCCTAACACATAAAACCCTCCAATTTAGTGTGTTTTTTAATAGTTTCAAACATGACTCTCACAAAACCGTCTGATATATTCAAACTTAATCAATTTTATTGGAAAATTCATGGAATATGGTCTGGAAGAAAGCCTGATAAATATTATTCTTGTTTTTCTACAATCTATCTTATTACTACATTACTATTTTATAATATCTTGCTGACATTGAATCTGGTTTACTGTCCCCGAACCGTTGAGTTAATAATCGCGGAAGTAATGTTTTACTTCAATGAATTAGTAGTACCGTGTAAAGTATTAATGGTATTTGTGATGAAACAAAAAATCTTAGAAGTTTTTGATACTTTAGATTCAGAAACATTTGCTGAATCGCAAAACACACAAATAATTACCCAAATACATTTAGTATATAAAAAAATGTGGGCTTGTTGCTTCTGGGTGTCCCACATTTCTCTTGGTTCAAAAACAATTTTACCCTTATTTGGACACTTCATTTTCGGAACAGATCTAACCTTGCCCATATGCAATTATTATTTTATAAGCGAGCACAACAGGGAAAAATATTTCGTTTGGCTCTACATCTACCAATGTGTTATATACAGTCATATGGTGTATAATGTGTCCATAGACACGTTCGTTGCTGCATTGATTCTGATGGGGATGGGGCAATTCAGAATACTAAATCATCATATATCTAGCATAAAAAGTGCACCAAAAACAGGTCCCATAGCATTGACTGAAAATATCGCAATCGCGGAAGAAAAATTATTGGAACATTTGGGTGACTGCTTAAAACGATACGATCTTCTTTTGAGGTACAATTTACTGTCTGTCTTGCATATAAAGTAATAAGAAAATATTTTGTCAGTTGTATATTTATTTATTTCGATTGTGGTGCTCACAATAAACTTATACAGAATTATATTCATGACGGTGATAAAAATATTGTTGGTTTTCAGATACTGTAAGTTGATCCAAGAAATATTGCGCGTCACAATGTTTATACAATACGCGATTGCAACAGCGACGATTTGTGGCATTCTAAGCGCTCTACTACTTGTATCAGTAAGTAATGTGTCTGCCACCTGCCAGATGGTCCGGTGACATAGTGAAGATATCAGGAAAGCAGTGGACCCGGGTGGCACGGAACCGGGTCGAGTAGCGTGTATATGAGGAGGCCTATACCCAGCTGTGGGTTCCCTGACAGGCTGATCATGATGATGGATGTGTCTACATCAAGGGTTTCACATAAAATGTTTTGTATAATATATTTTCAAGACGAATTTCAAGTTTTACTTAGGAGACTTAACATTGAGTTTGATATCATTATACTCACTGAGTGTTGGCTTCGCGAGAACACACTGGTGGGAACGTTAGATGGATACACAGTTTACAAATCTGCTAGATTCATTAACAAGTCTGGGGGTGTTGTTGTATATGTAAGGAATGTCCTTAGCGCATCTATGTCCGAACCTGAATTCATTGGCGCAAATTGCATTGTACTGGAACGCAACTGTCGTTGCAATCTACCGATCGCCCACGGATACTCCTCTTATTTTTCTTGACTCTCTGCACGATCTTCTTGTTAACATTAATAAGGACAAACATCCGGTAATTCTGGCAGGTGATGTCAATATAGATTTGCTTTGATGTAAGATATAAGCGATCGGAGTACCTTTGTGTGATGGCTGAGAGTGAATTGCTACCAGCTATAACAGAGCCTACTCGGTTAACTGCTTGTTTGGACCATATATTCTTATCATCATTTCTTAAGGCACAGGCGATCGTTTGCAAAACAGATATAACCGATCACGACTTAGCAATGATAGAAATTGAGGCTGCTGTCAAATCTGACCCAGTACCCAGAACACGGTTGAAGGTAGACTATGAAGCAATCGAAATCGAAATAAAAAACATTGACTGGTCTGCGGTGATGACTGAAACATCGGTCGAGGTGGCCACCAAATCTTTTTCTAAAATCATCTCTGATATTGTTGCGAAAAACACAAAACATGGTAAAATAAGTAGATCCAAGTTTAATCTAAAACCATGGATAACACCAGGTTTAATGAAATGCATGAAAAATCGCGATGCATTGCATTACAAATTGCGAAAAAACCCCAACAACGATGTTTTGAAGGTGACTTATTCTCGTTATAGAAACTAATATGTATAAAATATTATTGCAGATATTTTATACAATCTAAAACGTGAATACGAGTCGAAAGCACTGGAAGAAAACAAAAATGACCCCAAGAAGCTCTGGAGTTGTATCAAAGACATAAGTCACTCAAAAACAAAAAACCCTATAGCCACTGAACTTTTGAATATCTCCAATGATCCTATTTCCTCTCTGAGCAAATGTAATAAGTATTTTAGTAACGTAGGTAAACACTTAGCCACAAATATTTTAAACGATACCAATGAATCCGAAGAAAGTCTTGCATCAAAAACGTCAAATCAGCAAACAAATGGTCACTCCATATTTTTACAACCGACTGATAGTGTAGAACTCACATGCATGATTCAACGTCTCTCCTCTAGTAGTGCACCAGGAATAGATGGTACTAGCAATAGCATCGTCAAGAGACTAAAATACTTTGTGATAAAACCTCTGACCCATATAATTAATCTTAGTATCTCAACGGGTGAATTCCCAGAGGTCTGGAAAACAGCTTTGGTTTGCCCAATCCATAAAGCAGGGCCAAAAGATGAACCCTCTAATTACCGTCCAATCTCGTTACTTCCTACTTTCTCCAAATTACTGGAAAAGGTAGTTAACAAACGGCTAATTAGTTTTTTGGAACAAAACAGGTTGCTCTACCACCGCCAATTCGGTTTTAGGAAGGGTATCTCGACTGAGGACGCAGTAAGTTTACTAGTGAGACGTGTATGTACCTTGCTAGATGAAGGTAGACCCTGCATTGGTGTCTTCCTTGATCTGGCAAAGGCGTTTGATACGGTCTCTACACCCATACTGCTAAACAAACTACATAACATGGGGATTCGAGGTACTGTTCTTGCTTGGTTTAAAAGCTACCTCACAAATTGACTCCTATGTCTAAAAGTGGGCACACATATTAGCCCACTTGAACCCGTTAGCTTTGGTGTTCCACAGGGCAGTATCTTAGGCCCCACTCTTTTCTTAATGTACATTAATGACATATATAGTATAAATCTACCCAAAGCTGACCTATTTTGCCATGCTGATGACACCGCCATAATTTTTAACGATACCTCCTGGAATAATGTCTTTGCTAGTGCTGAAAACGGTATGTCCAATGTAGCAACATGGTTACGAAAAAACTTGCTTACTCTGAACACTGCAAAAACTAAGTACCTGTGCTTTTATAAGACCGAGGCCTCCGGGCCACCAGCGTTGCCCAACATTAAAGTTCACAAATGCGGAAATATCTCTACCCAATGTCAATGTCCTGAGATACAAAATACTACATCGATTAAATACCTAGGCATAATACTTGACAAAAATCTGAACTTTAGAGACCATATAAAAGCATTGACAGCCAGAATCCGTAAAATTATTTACATCATGAAACAATTGCGAAACTGTGCCGACTATGGACTCCTAAAGGGAGTGTGTACGGCTATATGTGAGTCGATTCTTACCTACTGTATTTCGGTATGGGGTGGATGCAGTAAGACAATCTTAATGGACGCAGAGCGAGCTCAACGTTCGGTATTGAAAGTTATGTATAGGAAACCAAAAAACTACCCCACTGATCTAATACAAGGTGAAAATGATATACTTAGTATCCGTAGGCTGTTTATTCTGAGGTCTGTTATTTTAGTTCATAAAAATATAACCAACTCTTCTGTATACAACAAACTTCTAATGAAACGGACCTACAAGGTTCCTATTAACACTGTCCACACTACCTTTGCGCAAAGATTCCCTGATTTTCTTCATCCTTACATGTACAACAAGGCCAACAGTTTTTGTAACTTTAGAAATTGTAGTAGTTTTGAAGTCAAACGTAAGTGTCAAAAATGGCTTCTATCCCTCACATACGATACCACTGAAATGGTCTTAGGAGTCCTTCAATAGGAATTTTCGTCATTATGCAAATACTGTCGATATGTCCCACATGATTATATGCTGTAGTACTCTTAAGTTTTAAAATAATGTACTGTCTTTGTTTTGTTAGTCTGTGTTTTATCTTTTTGTTTACATTTTCGGTTATAATACCCACTCTTTCCTGTTGTTTTTGTGTCCTTAATAATTAAATTGTACCCACGCTGAACTCCCATCTCCTATCTGTGAATCATAATTATGTACCCACGATACAGGCTCTGCCTAGTGTGGGGCCACAGTTAATCATACTTGTAGCGTTTAAGGTTTTTATTTCTTTATTAATGTTCTTTTGGAAACCTGCTTATTTTTATTTTTTAAATAAATATTTCTATTTCTATTCTATATTCATTGGGGTTGATTTCCGAGTGATATCACAAATGTCATGATGATAATATCAACCTCTGTGGTGTTGGGGGCGAGGCTGTGCTGCCCGAGCGAGAGGTCCCAGGTCCGAATCTCGGCTGGGAAGAAAGAAACAAAAAAACCGGTTTGAATGTTTGTATGTGTGTGACGTCGCTGTTTCAGGTTCCCACGTCACAGGGTACCCCCAAGTGTGGGCGTAAATGGTTATGTTTATGATTTATTCATTTAAAATTTCTCGAAATTTTTGATTTTTATTTATTATGCACATTTTTCATTAACTATCTTTGTAACCTTTGCAGTCATGGAGCACACCTGTGTATATTTTTATGGCGACCTACTTGGTACTGATGATTAGTCAGATTTTATTGCCCGGTTATCTAGGAAGTCAACTGACTGCCGAGGTAAGTACCTTGAGACTTGAGAGAGATATCATCAATTTGTTATGCTGTCAGTATTTCACGCGACTGTTGTTTGTCGCGCATTTATCGCGTCTAAATGTCGAAGTTCTCGATAGCTTGATGCGATTATATGCGCGACAAACTCGTGTCGCGCGGGACGTGCAGAGGCTGGAGAATAAACGAACACTAATAAAATTATCTCCGTTCTAAATAAAAGAAAAAAATAGGTATTTTAATAGAAATTATTGTACGTAGATATTTTATGTGAGTAAGAATATAATATATTAATGGCTCGGAGAAATATGTAATTAAGCAAAAATATATTTTCAGAGTGAGACGACTTCAATGGCTGCCTATAAATGTGACTGGATAGACAGGTCCAGGACATTCAAACGCAACTTGAGGCTTTTAATACAGAGGGCCAACACTCCAATAGTCCTTTCTGGCTTAAAGTTGTTTCCTTTGTCACTTGGCTCTTTTTTATCGGTAAGCCATCGCATGATACAAATAGCCTACTTTTCATAAATAGAAATAGGACTGTCAAGAAAAAATATTGTTGCTCTGACATAATGTGCCCCAGGAACAAATGTATTAGGAAATATGAAATCTTACCCACCCTGCAAACAACCCCCTAAAATATGTGTCACTATTCTGTGACATCCTGTAGAAGATTTCATTGAACGTTTGCGTGCAGTAAAATAGTTATTCGTTATGCAATCCTCATTGTAATTATATCTTTTATTCTCAGATCATGAAATCGGCGTATTCGTTTTTCGCCCTGGTACGAAATGTTCAACAACGTTCATCGTAATGCCATTTTGTCTTAATTTTATAGTGTACCTGATGAATGAACATTATGCTTTCTTTAGCATTTCACTGTATAATAAATAAAATTGCAGTATGCATTATTTTGTTATAAATAAACTAGCTTTTGGCCGCGGCACCGCCCGCGAAGTATTCGGTTTTACTTTTACGTCATGCTTTGGAATGTGCAAGAAGAGGGAGTAAATTATTTCACAACTGTTTTTGATATGCTTAGCACAGAAGTGATAATGTATGGAGAGCCAGAAATCTACTTACTATGTCAGTAAATAATTAAGTACTCCCTTTTCTGGCACGTTCCAAAGCATGACGTAAAACCGAATATCACTCGTTCAGAACCGCGGGTAAAAGTGTGTAGCTAGATAGTAGTGAATTAAAAAAAAACCGCATTTTACTAAAGGGGTCCTTCATACTGAGTTAAAATACCCTGACTGATCTATCAACACCTAGATCGAACTGATGGATCTAGGAACATGAAATTTGGACTGTAATTTCTTTTCTATGAAGTAGCCATCCGGTAATAACGGATTCCAGGCAATCCCCACGGGATCGGGAAAAACAGGATCCACGCGAGCAAAAAAACAAATTTTACCAGTGTGGGATTTAAATCCGCGACGATCGGATTACATCCGAATCCACACGGGGTATATACACATCTACTCATTTTATTTGTGAAAACTTTTTTGTATGCTTTTTATTCACATTGATCATCCTACGGCAACGATTATAAATGTTTGGGATAAAAGACAGATAGTATATGTTTAGCCAAGGGATTAAATTTCATCCAATGATCATCCTACGGGAACAGTTATTATTTTTCGGGATAAAAGATAGCCTATATGTTAAGTCAGGGTATAAGCTATATAGATTTCAAATTTCATCCAAATCAGTCTAGCCGTTTCAGCGTGAAAGAGTAACAAACATAACAGCCACAAACTTTTGCGATAATAACATTAGTGGGATAAAGTCCCATTAATTTCTATAGCCAAATGTGAATCATGACATCAGTATCACGGATCGATAACACTTATTGCTGATTTCGTTAAATAAAATGCGGTTATAGGTAACACGAAAAAAATTATTTATGCACTTTACAAAAGGGGTCCTTCATACTGAGTTAAAATACCCTGACTGATCTATCAACACCTCGACCCAACCGATGGAACTAGGAACATGAAATTTGGACGGCAATTTCCCTGCTATGACACAGACATCCGTTTATAATGGATTCCAGAAAACCCCCACGGGATCGGGAAAAACAGGATCCACGCGAGCAAACAAACAAATTTTACTAGTGTGGGATTTGAATCCGCGACGTTCGGATTACATCCGAATACTCACGGGATGTATATCTACTCATTTTTTTGTGAAAACTTTTTTGTATGCTTTTTATTCACATTGATCATCCTAGGGGAACAGTTATAATTGTTTGGGATAAAAGATAGCCTATATGTTTGGTCAAGGGATTAAGCTATATGCATTCCAAATTTCATCCAATGATCATGATTATCCTACGGAAACAGTTATTATTTTTCGAAATAAAAGATAGCCTTTATGCTAAGTCAGGGCTATATAGATTCCAAATTTCAGCCAAATCTGTCTGGCCGTTTCAGCGTGAAAGAGTAACAAACATACACACACTCACAAACTTTCGTCTTTATAATATAAGTGGGACTTTTCCCTGCATACTATATTACAGCCCGTCAGCAGAACCAATATATTTTTTAGCTATTTTCTTCTCTCTAAAGAAATCAACATTAACAATTTGAAGAAAGAATAAGGACACATTTCCGTTGTAATTTGTAATGCCATAAAATTATATATTCTTATTCTAACCATGGTCGTATTTTTTCAAGAAAATGACGCTATTCTTTTAAGGCAATTATGTGATAAATGTGATATGTCGCAATCATTCGATCGACATGTTAATAACGGGTGTGTTTAATATAAAGCATATAAAAGTATAAAAATTGGCACCTACTACAAACTGATGTGTGCTATTAGCTTAAAGATCCTGACACAGTTCTTATTCTTATTAAATCAGAGGAAGTTCTCCATTTTGTTACAAATTCAGTCTCATTTGCTATTACAGTTATAAGTACATAATTACATAACTTCCTGTTATAAAAAGCGGTACTCTTTATGGTTTGGTGTTGGTTCCAAATATGACGACCAAAGCGTCTGATGTCTTTAAAGTCAACCAATTTTATTGGCAAATCCATGGAATATGGTCAGGAAGGAAACCTTACAAATATTACACTTGTTTTTCTGTATTCTATCTAGTTACTACACTACTCACTTATAATGTTTTGCTGACATTAAATCTATTCTATTGTCCTCGTACAGTTGAATTGCTAATAGAAGAAGTAATGTTTTACTTTAATGAGTTGGTGGTAACATGTAAAGTATCAATGGTGATTGTGATGAAACAAAAAATCTTTGAAGCTTTTGACTTACTGGATTCAGAAACATTTGCTGAAACGCAAAACACTCGAATCATTTCAAGAATACTTTCAGCATATAACAAAATCTGGGCATGTTACTTTTGGGTCTCACATATCTCTTATGCAACAAAAACCTTTATACCATTCTTCGGACACTTAATCTTCGGAACAAGTTTAACCTTGCCCATATGCAATTATTATTTTATAAGCGAGCACAACAGGGAAAAATATTTCGTTTGGCTCTACATCTACCAATGTGTTATATACAGTCATATGATTTATAATGTCTCCATAGACACGTTCATTTCAGCTTTGATTGTCATGGGTATAGGACAATTTAGAATACTGAATCATATTATTACCGGCATCAAATGTCCATCAAAAACAAAACTGAGCGAATATTGCGCAGACGAGGAAAAAATGATATTAAATGATCTAGTTGATTGCTTGAAACGATACGATCTTCTTCTGAGGTACAAAATGATTTTTCTAACAAAACTGACATATTTTTTAAATGACTGTCTGATTAATATTTTTGTTTTTTTTAAGATATTGTGAGCTCATTCAAGAAATATTGAGCGTCACCATGTTTCTTCAATACCTGATAGCAACTGCGACGATTTGTGGGATTCTGAGTGCTCTATTACTTTTATCTGTAAGTATATCCTTAATATTATGATGTTCACGCCACGGGGTATCCTAGTCGAGGGCAAGGCACAATGTAACTGCCTGTGTGCAATGCAAATGTACGCAAGTAAAAAAAACGAAAGGTTGGTTGGTACAGATTATATCTAGTCTTGGATGTAGTTGGAAAGGACGTCAGCTTAGAAGGGAGGAAAAAGATACACTGTACCTAGTTACAATTACCAAAAAACATTTGGTTCCGTTTTTGGTAACCTTAATCAACTTAATAAGGTATAAGCATGCACAAATTTATCACGAATTTATATTTTAGGTTGAATATTTGGTGAAAATAATTTTTCCCTCCCTTATCCCTTAAGGGTTAATTACATTGGTCCAAACTCATGGTAGACCCCAATGTGGCTAGGAAACAGTGGACCAGACTAACACGAATAAAATAATGTCGCTGTAACATTTGGTTTTGTTTGACTATCTTCTCTACAATGTTGCAGCCTTGGAGCACACCTGTGTACATTTTTATGGCAACATACTTGGTACTGATGGTTAGTCAGATTTTCATGCCTGGCTATCTAGGAAGTCTTCTTACCGCCGAGGTAAGTAAGTCTACATTACTGGATACTACCTGATTTAGTTTAAGTACCTTTTAAGATGCACGCTAAATTGTTTTATGTTGGTTGGTTATTCAGAGTGAGATGACTACAATGGCTGCATACGAGTGCGACTGGATAGACAGGTCCGAACCTTTTAAACGCAACTTGAAGCTTTTAATACAGAGAGCCAATACTCCAGTGGTCCTAACTGCCTTGAAGATGTTTCCATTATCGCTTGGTTCTTTCATATCGGTAAGAGATAATGCACTAGTTCAAATTCAAGTTCAAGTTCATAGATTTTTATCCAAAATAGGACAAAAATTTAGACTTAATGAACGCCATAACATAATCAAGCAAGCATAATAAAACATTAAGTAGGTGCCTAATTATTAGTACATAATATACACAGTCAGGTCATAAGTTCTGTCACACAATAAAAACTTTTGAATTTAGAACGCTGGCCACAAAAAAGTTTATTGAATTCGAATTTCGAATTTTTCATGAAAATAAAAATCTGTACTTTTTAGAATTTTCCTCATTTTTAAATATGGAGTGGACACTTAAAGAAGACCGTGTCGCAGTTATTGCGTTGCATCGTTGCGGTTACGCGCCAATTCAGATTTTTGACTTACTGAAAATTTTTAATATAACCAAAAGATTCGTTTATCGTACCATAAAACGATACAATGAAGACTCTAGTGTAGATGACAGGTCAAGAAGTTGTCGCCCTCGCTCTGTTAGGACTCCAGCAGTGATAAAAGCTGTGAAGGCGCGAATTCAAAGAAATCCCATACGTAAGCAGAAACTGTTGGCCCTTCAGATGGGGTTAAGCAGGATCACGGTGAAAAGGGTGTTAAATGAAGACTTAGGGCCCTAAGCCCTATCGAACAAAAACAGGACATCGTTTGGACGCTCGTTTAATGGACCTGAGACTGAAGAGATCCCGCTCTTTGTTGAAGCGGTACGCGGGAAAAAAGCATCGGGAAATTCTTTTTTCGGATGAAAAAATTTTCACCGTGGAAGAGAGCTACAACAAACAAAATGATAAGGTGTACGCACACAGCAGTGAAGAAGCGAGCAACCGTATTCCGCGTGTCCAACGAGGTCATTTTCCATCCTCGCTCATGGTTTGGTTGGGAGTCTCTTATTGGGGCTTAACTGAGGTACATTTTTGTGAGAAAGGCGTAAAAACGAATGCAGTTGTGTATTAAAATACAGTCCTCAAGAACCTTGTGGAACCTGCTTCTCATACCATGTTTAATAACAGGCACTGGGTATTCCAACAAGATTCTGCGCCAGCTCATAGAGCGAAAAGCACACAAGACTGGCTGGCGGCGCGTGAAATCGACTTCATCCGGCACGAAGACTGGCCCTCCTCCAGTCCAGATTTGAGTCCGTTAGATTACAAGATATGGCAACACTTGGAGGAAAAGGCCTGCTCAAAGCCTCATCCTGATTTGGAGTCTCTCAAGGCATTCTTGATTAAGGCAGCCGCCGATCCGACCTCGTTCGTGCTGCGATAGACGACTGTCCGCGCAGAATAAAGGCCTGTATTCAAAATCGCGGGGGTCATTTTGAATAAACTTTATTACCATAAGAATCTATGTTTTATTAAGTTAATTTTGCTATATAAATGTTTACATAAATAATAAACATGTCTAAATTATTTCATATTGCTCATGTGACAGAACTTATGACCTGACTATGTATAGGGTGCAATGAACTGGTTTAATGCCAGATGTCGGTTTTTATAAATAGTCATTAATTTTGTAGCAGGTCTTTGTGCACAAAGTGTGCTTTATACATTTTTTTAATCGAGCTTCAGTTAAGTTTTGTATTTCTTGCGGAATTTTATTGTAGAAGCGGATACAGTGTCCCATAAAATAACTACTAACTTTTGTGAGTCTGAACATTGGAAAAGAAAGTTTATGTTTTATTTCTAGTTTGCATATTGTGGCTTCTATCAATGGTTTTAATGCAACTGATATTTTTCCTTACATATGTTTTCATAGATATATTAACCTCTTAGATTCTCACTATTACCTAGCTTATAAATAAATCAGATCGCTCTCTTTTGCAAAATGAACATGGTCTTAATGTCGGCAGCCCGTCCCCATAGTAGTATGTCGTAGGACATAATGCTATAGAAATCACTAAAATATACAAGCCTATCAGTTGCAACACCAATCGATTCCCTGATTCTTTTAACTGTTTAAGCTGCGGGGCTTAGTCCATGTGCTAATTATACAATATGGGGACCCTTCTGTAGTTCGGCATCAATAATGATGCCGAGAAATACAGTTTCAACTACTAGTTTTAGTTTTTATTTCCCTAATACAATGTTATTCTCAACTGTTATTCTCAACTCAACATTAGGTAAAGTGAATTATATGCACTTTGTCTTTTTTGAATCAGAAGCAAGTTATTGGCAGTAAACCAGTCTAGTACTCGCGAGAGAGCATTATTTGTTTCCTGTAAGTCATTTTCTTGTCTCCTAATTTTAAAAATTAGTGACGTGTCATCTGCAAATAATACTATCTCTGACATGTTTTGTACCATGAATGGCAAATCATTTACATACACGAGGAAAAGGAATGGATCCAGAATCCCTTTGGGACTCCCATCTTCACCTGAGAACCCTACAATTTCTATTAATGTCAGCTTTATGAACCCTCCCTTCTAAGTACGATTTAATAAGCTTAGAGCTATTGCCTTTTATGCCGTAGTATTTTGGCTTTAAGAGCAAAGTTTCGTGGTCTACACAGTCAAATGCCTTGGACAGGTCACAAAAACACCTATAACGTCCCACGGCCTTCCCACGCATTTAAAATATGTTTAATTAACATGACTCCAGCATCTTTTGTCGACCGCCCTTTTGTAAATCCAAACTGCTGGCTATGGAGAATTTTATATGCATTGAAGTGCGCTAGCAACTGACCCAATATGATCTTCTCAAATATTTTACTCAATACGGGTAGAACCGAGACTGGTCTCAAATTTGTAGGATCACCCCTATCGCCGCTTTTAAATAAAGGTACTAGCCTGCTGTGTTTCATGAGATCAGGGAAAGTACTCTCATTTATTGAGGATTTTAGCTAAATGAGGGGCAAGTTCGTCTATCACCGAGCTAATAGTTTTTACTGAAATGCCCCAGAGATCCACGGGTTTTTTAATATTTAACAACTTAAATGCTTTAATTATACCATAGGGCTCAATATATGCGAATGAGTAATGTTGATTGCACTTTGGAACATTGTCTTTTAAAAATGATGCAGCAAGATCCGGAGACGAGTCTAAAGAAGCCGTAGTAACAATTGGAACATTTGTAAAGAACTGTTCAAATGCGGCCGCGATGTTATCATTAGAAGTTATTAATTTATCTTTAATCTTAAGTAAAAAGCTACGGTCTCCTGATTTTGTTTTACCTACTTCTCTATTTATGATATTCCAAATTGTTTTAGTTTTATTAGACGATGTAAGAATCTTCATTTTATGTGTTCGCACTAAGCTTTATGGCAGAAGGCCCTAAATATTTTTGAATATAATTTTACACGTTGAATAAAAATTGGGTCATGTGAATTTTTTTTTGCCATAAAGTGCATAAAGTGTATCCCTACTTTAACGAATTCTTTTTGCTGCCCATTCACTAAAACCTACTTTACCAACGCTATTTGTTAGTTTATGTAATTTAAAATTGTTTTCAGCACTATGTGAAAGTTTTTGAATAAGTCCGTGGAGTGATTATTCGCTTTTTGAGTATTATTCTGAGTAGTTACACTACTTTGTAAATCTTGTTTAAATGTTTTTTTTTTGTTGAGATTGGCCTACACAGAACTATTCCCTGAGATTTTAAATCTACTTCTAAGTTGACAATTCGCTGACTGTGATCAGACTTTAAACAATTTTCTGTACACTTCTTCAAAATTTAGCAACCGCACAAGACGTTATCAAGGCAGGTTGCAGTAGTTTCAGTTATTTTTGAGGGCTCTAATAATTTGAAATTTAAATCTATAAAAATCGCCGCCGCTGAATGTCAGGGTGATTATCATTAAAACAACTAATGCGTTAGGCGTTAGGAGTTAGATAAGATTAGTTTGATGTCCTGCAATAAGCAGAACTGTGTTTCATAATTTGAATTGGTTCATGTTTTTTTTACAGATCATGAAATCGGCATATTCTTTTTTCACCCTGATACGGAACGTTCAACAAAGTTCATTGTAAAGCCACTAATGGCTAATACCTATACTTGTATTATCATAATATACTCGTAATGATCATAATGTTTGTACACTTCATTGTATTGCGATACAACTCATTGGTAGATCATAATGTAATCACCATCATTGGCCTTATCATCCTTTCAGATAGTTATTAAAGCGCTGTGTATTCTAAGATTGGTAGATTATGTATTTGTTACTAAAATCAAATTATCTTCAGTCTTATTGTTTAATTTATTAAAATGCAACCAGCCTCACAAATGCCTACTGAGCGCATTACGGCGCACTATAGCGGACAATGCTATCATGCGAGATTTCTGTAGTCACTGCACTAAAGAATGAAGGGATAAAAGACTTGGCTACCAGTTACTGCTACCTTAATGAAGACCCCAGGCTATGCCTCCGCGTCCCATTATGATGTGTTCAGAACGCGACGCGGGCCGGAAAATTAAAACGGCCCAACTTTGTAGGATGGACTTTAAAACGCATCGTCTGGAAAGCAATTAAGTAAGGGGTGGTGTGGTGTAAAGTTGCCGAAATTTTTGTATATTTGTATTTTGAAGATAGTGGGAAACTCAGTACTTACTTATACTTATATACAACAGACATATATATAGGGGATAGTTCTAGGTTTTCAGATCATAATGCAGTTTATGCTGAAGAAAAAAAAAATGTCTAATGGTAGCCGGATGGGAGAGACAAATTATTGTAAAGCCTACGTCCAGCAATACATTGCTATGTTCTGAAATGATGATAATGAACTGCCGTACAGCCCATTCATCAGTTCCTGCCACAGAAAGCGGACCCGAACACAAACACAATCTTTTACGACGGTCTTTACATAGGTAGCCCTTTTCCCTCATCCTATTTTGCGCAAGTAATCAGGCACATCCAAAGCCCGGTCCTACGAGATCTAGTTTCAATCACCGCCGCTCGTCCAGCACTTGTGATTAATGCATACTAAACAGACCACGCGCCGGGTTGCCCGGACGATTTCATCTCTAGACTAATCTTGCTCTTCACCGCAATGCTTTTTTAATGTGCGCTCTTTTTTGCGTCGGCTAATTTTGCTGGGGTATCTACCTACACCCGAACCTCTCTTTATTTTCAATCTGATGTGTATCGCCGTAGCGATCGATGCTGCTCTTCCAAATCTAAATATATAAAACAAAGTCGGGTTGGTTACACCACTTGAAACTCAAGAACGGCTGGATAGTTTTATATATTTGTTGGATTCGTCTCCGCCCCGAATAGTGAAATAACTATTAAAATATTGGGAAAAACAAATTACAGACAATTTATACTTAAGCAAATTTGGTTTGGAACTCAAAGTCAAAGTAAAATTTCTTTATTACTGTATATATTTACATATACTTAGCAAACGTCATTTTTTGCCACTTCTCTACATTGGACCACTGTGGGAGAAGTAGGGCGTAGAAACTCCCACAGATTGATTTTAAGATCTCTTTTAAAAATTGCTGGTGGCTAACTAATACAAATATTAAAAATGTAATTACTATGATTAATAAGCAATGATAAATAATTACAAAACTCCTCCATCTCTCGGAATTGACAGCGCACTTATCATTGACTTTCCTTAAATGCGGTACGAAGTTTGCGGGGTTAGCTAGTAATGATTATTTGCTATAGTGGTAGACCTACTACGCTAGCATAAACTGTAAGCATCATATTACACTGTCTATACTACGCCTGCTGATCATTTACCAAATCCCGTGGTATGGGGAAGTAGGAAGGGACAATTAACTTTTGATTGCCAAATTAACTAAGTGTGTTGTCGCATGCATTGCATTATGCATTAAATATTAAGACACCAACAATCGTAATCGCGATATTAACATCAGGTTTTTAACTCGCGGTCTGTTCCGGCAGTTGTTAAATACCTTAATGAAAAGCCGGCTGATTAAGACCGCCCGGAAAACTTGGCAGCGCTCCACGGGCTCCAGAGCGTTAATATTTTTAGTAGCCCAGCTCACAAAGTCTGCTCAAAGTCTTCTTTTATAACATTTATTTCATTACATCTTGGTTTCTTTCCCACTAGCACGAGTGGAGGGCGTTTGTTGATGACAACTGAACAATAAATATAAGACCGGAAGCGCGCGCTGCGCGGTCTAGTGGTTTCAGGCTAGCTTCTCACGAGATGCGGGTTCAAATCCAGTGATGACCATGTATCAATAAGATAAGTAATTTATCTACTGACGTTCTAACGGGAGGGAAAATATCGCGAGGAAACCTTCGATATCCGTAGCTGCGGCGATAGACCATCCCCCTGTCACGCAAAATGGGGTATTAAATAACTGACTAAGCGTGAGCACAATTGTGCCTCTGCCACCCCAGATGTGAAAAGGCGAAACGCTATATTATGTGAAATCGCCTTTCTAATGAAATAATTGAAGAAACAAATCATCAATTGTTGCGAGAAACGGCGTAACGTACCCAAAAATAATTTCAACTATACATGCAAACAAACTCTCGTCGCAACAAACGTACCCATTACAAGAGAATAATTACCCATTACATTAATGATACTTTTATACAAAGAAGCAAAATAATGTCGGCAGGAGCCCCATGGTCTAGTTTCAGGCTAACTTCCCGCAGGGAAGTCAGCCTGAAACAGCAGCAGCTTAGCTTAGCAGCAGTTAGCAGGTTCGAATGCCGGTGCTGACCATGTGCCAATGAGATAAGTATTGTATCTTAAGGACATTTTAATCGGTGATGGAAAACATCGTCAAGAAACCTTAATTACTCCATAGCTGCGGGGCGTTGGGCTGGCCCTCTGTCACGCAAAAATGGAGTATCGAATAACCAGTAAAAGGTGGGTACAATAATACCCCGTATGGGAAAAGGCATGACGATATGTTTGGTAGATGTAAGCGCAACAATGACGTCTCCATTTTAATGTCTTCTTGCAACTGAATGAGTGACGGGCAATTAGCAAGCGAGCGTGTTTCGTGGAAACAAAGAGCCTCTTAGGTTCAGTTAATTAAAAAATAAAACCGACCCGAGGCCTAAAAAAGTCAGGAAAATAAATAGCTGAAATGTCCCGGCAGTGCCATGAACAAACTTTGGTGAGAAATATGGAGGCTGGCCTAGACGAGGGCGAGATACCTTTGATGGTGAGTCAGATATGAGGACGAGAAACCGCAAATAGGAACAAGCCATTTCCCACAAATAATTGTTATTACAACAATTCAAGAACATATCACAACTTTTCCCTCCAATGTGGGGTCTGAAGCCGATATGAGTCTTAATACTGTATAATAAATATAGGGAATATTAATTACATATCAAATACCGCATTGCAATGTGTCGTCGGTAAGTATGAAACCGCAAGGAAATTGCGCAAACTAAGTAAATGACAACAACAAAATACAAACAATCGATATCAAATTGCGAATAGGAGCGAACAATAAGCAATCTGCAACAGTTAATAAGAGAAATAACCAGGAGCGGTATTCGGAGTATATACCTAGTATTTGTCTCGATTTAATTCTTGCAATAATCTGTAAAATAGTTTTTAAATGCCATTACGGGTATACCTTTAGAATAATTTAAACAACATGCAAAACATTATAAAAATAATACTTCTTTTAAACCCATCACCCGTCACCATCCTAAAGTTTTACCAATATGCATTATGACGAGCATATATTACTGACCAACCTTAATAAAGTTATAATTTCGCAACCTAGTATTGAGGTGGCATCTGTGGTTTTTATCATCAGTTCAGTTCAAAGATTTTATTCATAATAGCACAAAAATTGAGACTTAATGAACGTCATTACATTAATCAAGCGAGCATAATATAGCATTAAGTAGGTGCCTAATTATAACATAGTAGGGTTTAATGAACTGGCTTAATGCCAGATGTCGGTGTCTTGTAAAAAGTCATTAATTTTGTAGTAAGCCTTTGTGCACAAAGTGTGCTTTATACATTTTTTAAATCGGGCTTCAGTTAAGTTTTGTATACAGTGTCCCATAAAAGAACTGCTAACTTTTGTGAGCCTGAACATTGGAAAAGAAAGTTTATGTTTATTTCTAGTTTGCACATTGTGGCGGCTATCAATGGTTTTAT